>CM035626.1:93633678-103633678 GCA_020496765.1 Gossypium stocksii
CACTGTTGTCAATATGATTGTAAATTTTGAATAGAAATGTTGAGAGTTGAAAAAAGAATATAAAAAAGACTACAAAAAATACAATGAAAAAAAAGAATTCATTTTTTTTTTTATTTTTTTTATTAATTATTATTTTCTCTTTTTATATGTTATTTTATCTGTTTTTTTATCTTATTTTATGTTGTTTTGTAAATGTTTAAATGCAATTACTTCATTTATTCACTTGATCTTTTTTCTCTCTATTTTCTATCAATAAAATTGGCTCAATAAAATCGTGTTTTGTTGTTATAGAACACGCTATATTTTATAGTAGCAATATTCTATAGTAGCAAAGCAATAAGAAATACGAATAATAAATTTTTTTAAAAATAAAAGTCTGAATAGACCAAAAGAGGGGGGAGGAAATAATAAAGAAAAATTTATACAAAGCTAGATATGAATCATCCACACCCTCTTTTTTGGATTTCATTAATTGAATTTTGTTTGATTAAGACTAAGTTCTGTAAAAACCCCCGCCTTCTTTAAAATATCATGAACAGTTGCTGTGGGTTGAGCTCCTTTTTCAAGGAAATAGAGAATGGCGGGAACATTTAAATAGGTTTGATTATTTATCGGATCATAAAAACCCACTTTTCGAAGATCTCTTCCCTCTCTTCGGGATCGAACATCAATTGCAACGATTCGATAAACGGCTCATTGGGATAGATGTAGTTAAATAATACCCCCCCTAGAAACGTATAAGAAGTTTTCTCCTCGTACGGCTCGAGAAAAAAAATGATTAATTAAAAGTTATGTCTATGTATGGAATTATAATGTATGGAATTAGAATGTCAAAAAGATCCATAAACCAGCAAATCAATTAGACATTTAACCCCGTCTTTTTTTTTTCGAAAAAAAAAAAAAGAAGAAAAAAGCATTCGTACTCTCATAACTCAAGTCAAATAACTCTCAAAATGCTCAAAAAAAAAATCCTTAGGCATTCTTTTATTGAGTGGTCTCTAACCCCTTTTTTGTTTGTCTCGCTTAGAATCTATTTCGATTCTTCATTTTAATCTAGTTGTTGAGAAAATGGAAAAGGGTATTTCCTTGTTCTAGGATCTTTTATCTTTGCCTTGAATCATTGGGTTTAGACATTACTTCGGCGATATTTAATCATTTCAAAAATGGCAGCAACATGCCCTTTTTTCTCTCTTTTTTTTCTATCAAAGAATCATATGAACGATTAATTCCCGCATGATACACTTTTGATCGAAAGAGTTTTACCAATTCCAACAACTTTTCTTTTTGATTTGAAAATAGTTTGAATCGGATCCTTTCGATTTCTATATCACAAATAGATTTACGAAGTTGTTCCAACTTATTGATTTCCATTAACTAACCCTAGATCCTTGCCCCTGAAAAATGGATGTTTCTCTTCGAGCTCCATCCTGTACTATTTACATTACAACCCAACAAAAAGACGGATTATAATAGAACAAAGGATGTCGAGCAAAAAGCACCTTCATTTCTACATAACGGAAAGTGGTGGGTTTTGACATCCACAGCCGATCATGTCCTTCAAGTCGCACGTTGCTTTCTACCACATCGTTTCAAACGAAGTTTTACCATAACATTCCTCTAGTTTGGAGCATTGATTCAATTATGGAATCATGAATAGTCATTGGTTCAGTCGATACATAGTAATCTATCTATACTTTCTATATGAAATCAATTTCCTTCTATATGCTATATGAAATAAATAAATAATTTAGGAAGAAAAAGCCTCAATAAGAATTCAAACTACCCCGTATTGTATGATTGTCTGAATGCAATATTTTTTTATTTTTTTAAACGTTTATTATACTTTTTTATTCTAATTAAACTTTTCGATTCTAATAAAAAAAAATAAAAATAAAGAATATCATTAATAATAATATTACGAAAATACTAATAATATCACGAATATTCTAAATAACACAAATAAACTAATCTTTTTGAATCTACCGTGCATCTTCAAATAACCCGATAGATCAAATAACTCGGTAGAATAGATCCAGCAATCTCACAGTTGTTCGAGTGCCAATCTTAAGAAATCATTAAAAATCAAAAGCAAGAATCCCATTTTCTCCAATACTTGACTGTTAGAAAGAAGGTTATTAAAAACAAAAAAAGAGCAATTTAGATTCGGATATGGTTATTCTGATATATAAATAGAGTATGCTCTGGGACGGAAGGATTCGAACCTCCGCATAGCGGGACCAAAACCCGTTGCCTTACCACTTGGCCACGCCCCATTTAGATTTCTATTTGAAACTACTAAACACTAATATGGGTATTCCTTGTTCGTCAATTCCAGTTCCAAATAGCTATGGAATAGATTCTTGCTACGATTTTTGCACGTATGGATAGAGAATTAAATCGAATTTATTGATCATTACATAGAATTCAATTAAGATATTGTATGAAAGTATGATTTCTTCTATTCTCTTGTAAGAATTGAAGGCTTTTTGATTGGGTGAGTTCAAAGAAGTATTGTTTAGTCTGCCTTATTTTCCTTTCTTCATTTTTTTCCTTATATCAAAAAACATATTAATAACTCAATCAAAATTATCTCCAAGAACAAAATTTTGTTATGCTTAATATCTTTAATTTGATCTGTATCTGTTTTAATTCTGCCCTTTTTTCGAGTAGTTTTTTATTGGCCAAATTGCCCGAGGCCTATGCTTTTTTGAATCCAATCGTAGATTTTATGCCAGTAATACCTGTTCTCTTTTTTCTCTTAGCCTTTGTTTGGCAAGCTGCTGTAAGTTTTCGATGAGATCCTTAATACTGTCCTAGAAAAATTCATGAGTGATTCAAGAAAAAAAAATTCTAACAATTGAAAAGATCAGATAAGTCTTACACTATGAACGAACCCTCAATTCAAAGATTGAAATTCTTGGATAGCCCTGATAAATCGGGATCATCCCATTTCCTCATTCTGACCCTTTTCGCCGAAGAACCCTATTTAGATTAGAGTCCGCCACAATATATAATTGTTGGTATGAAAGAATTTTTTTTGTAATGAAAAACTCAACTCTTATTACAAGTGAATTTATGAAAATTCTTTTGGATTTCTAGAAATTCTAGAAATCACTTTATTTCTTGGTGTCAAAATCAAAACAAAATAGGATATGTGGTATAAAAACGGGGAATCTATTCTCTTCTTTTTCCAAAAAAATGCTCTTGGAGATTGTGTAATGCTTACTCTTAAACTCTTTGTTTACACCGTAGTAATATTCTTTGTTTCTCTCTTCATCTTCGGATTCCTATCTAATGATCCGGGACGTAATCCTGGACGCGAAGAATAAAAAAGGGAGAGTTCCTTGCTTCATTTTTAGAAATGGTATTAGGATTTGATCTATTCCACTACCAAAAACCGAAACGGAAAGAGAGGGATTCGAACCCTCGGTACGAATAACTCGCACAACGGATTAGCAATCCGACGCTTTAGTCCACTCAGCCATCTCTCCTAATTGAGAAAAGATAATTACTATGTTACAGCACGCAAAAAGAAAGGCTTGAAAAAAGCCCTTTTTTACTTTGTTATATAGATTATGTTATATAGATTATTATTTATCTATATAGAGTATTATTAATCCATAGATATATAGATTCTAAATTTTATTATATAGATTGATTATATAGATATATCCAACTTTTCTATAGAGATATAGAACTTTTATCAGTAATTCCATTTCATTTATATTCTATATCATTTATATTTTTAAATAAAACAAGGGCTCTAAAGAAATATCTCAAATAACAAAAAAAGAAAGAATATCGCTTTGATTTCGCGCAAAAGGGACTTTTAAATTTCGAATTTCCACGGACCGGCCTGGTCAGTACCCGGCCGGGCTCATTTTTTTATTTTCAACTCAAATAACTCATTTTTTCTATGATTCTGCGATCTGGCTTGTTGTAACAAAAAAATCTTGCATTGAATCAACAATCAGAAGCAGAAGAAGTCCTATTTCCGTTCCTATGATATAGAATCCAAATTTCTATTCTTTTTCTTTCTTCCTATTTCTTTTTATTTCCATTTATTTTCTATTTTACTAGAAGAATAAATAATAAAAACTATGGATTTTTGCACAATCCATTTTTATGTTATTTATGTTATGACTAAGTCCTTTTGTCGAATCCTATCTATCAAAACTCCTATAACATAAGTCTTCTGACAAAAGGTGGCAAGGCCCTAATTTTCAGGATTTTTTAGGCTCCTATCTTGTAATCCTATCTTGATTACGCCCAATTCCCCTGTTCGACAAAGGGTCCCTTTATATACAATAAATATACAATAAATACAATAATCGCATTGTAGCGGGTATAGTTTAGTGGTAAAAGTGTGATTCGTTCTATTAATCCCCCTAAGAGTTAAGGGGTCCCTCGGTTTGATTCATATTCCGAGCAAAAACTTTATTTCTTAAAAGGATTTAATCCTTTACCTCTCAACGAAAGATTTGAGGAAGAATATACATTCTCGTGATTTGGATCCAAGGGCCAATTAAATTCTATATAATTTTTTAATTATATTCTAACTAAAAATTGAAAAATTGGATTATGAAATTACGAAACATAAATTTTTTTTTTTCAATTGGATCAATACTTCCAATTGACTAAGTATGAGGAAAAGATCCATGGATAAAGATAGAAAAGTGTATTTCTAATCGTAACTAAATCTTCAATTTTTTTTGATGGGATAGATTGAAGCAAAATAGCTATTAAACGATAACTTTGGTTTACTAGAGACATTTACATCTTGTTTTAGCTCGGCGGAAACAAAATGCTTTTCCTAAGGATTTTCTCAAATAGAAATAGAGAACGAAGTAACTAGAAAAATTGTTCTATTCCCACTCTTCTAGAAGGATCATCTAGAAAGCGAATTGTTTTGAATGCATTCAGACAGAAAAGCTAACATAGATGTTATGGGCCGAATTCTTATTTCATTTCGTTCCTGCCTTATCTTATTTATATTCTATTTTATTTATTTCTTTTTTTATTTATCCATCTTCCATAAAGGAGCCGAATGAAACCAAAATTTCATGTTCGGTTTTGAATTAGAGACGCTAAAAATAATGAATCAACGTCGACTATAACCCCTAGCCTTCCAAGCTAACGATGCGGGTTCGATTCCCGCTACCCGCTCGATATTCGAATTCTATCTATTCTATCTATTTGAATATTTATTAATTCAATTCAACGATGCATTAGCATCATTGAATTGAATTAATAAATACGCAATTCCTAACAATACAATTTTTCACATGTTCTTTAGTTTTTCCAACCAAGAGAAAAGAAAAAACCGAACAAGAGAAAAAAAGTCAAAATGTCAAAAAATCGTAATGAAAAGCGTCCATTGTCTAATGGATAGGACAGAGGTCTTCTAAACCTTTGGTATAGGTTCAAATCCTATTGGACGCAATTTTGAATCGATTTCTCTATATTCCATTAAGTTAGAATTTTCTATTTATAATTGTTCCTGAAGTCGAAAACGTTCCATTTGGTCCTGAATAGCGTCTTTCAAAAGCGTTTCCGCTTCCTCAGTGAATGTCTTGGTAGAAGATATGATTTCTTGGAACTGAGGTTTATTCGTTTTTAAGTAAGTACGTAACTCAACGAGAAATTTCCTTACTTGTCCAATTTCTAATGAATCAAGATAACCATTCGTTCCGGTATAAATAGTACTTATCTGTTCTGCCACCGTAAGAGGAGCTGATTGGGATTGTTTAAGCAACTCACGTAATCGTTGACCTCGTGCCAATTGATTCTGAGTAGCTTTATCGAGATCAGAAGCAAATTGTGCAAAGGCTTCTAATTCGGCGAATTGGGCCAATTCCAATTTTGATTTACCAGCGACTTGTTTCATAGCTTTAATTTGAGCCGCCGATCCTACTCTGGAGACGGAAATCCCCACATTAATAGCAGGTCTGATTCCAGCATTGAATAGATCGGCGGATAAGAATATTTGTCCATCTGTAATGGAAATCACATTAGTAGGAATATACGCCGAAACGTCTCCCGACTGGGTCTCAACTATTGGTAAAGCAGTCATACTTCCTTCACCTAACTGAGAACTTGATTTAGCCTAAATCTAGCCACAGATATGAGATTCACCTAATCTAGCCCAATATTTACTATACAATCAAACAACTTATCCAATTGGGCCCGCAGGCCCATTGGACCCACATGGCCTCTTCGGCCCATCGCAACCCGAAGTAGCCGTCCTACTGCTAGAGCAGTGAGAAATACACACCTGATAGGAGACTGAAGTTAATCCGCGCTCCAAACACTCTTAGTCGATGCCCAACCCAAACGGGCACGCCATAAAGCGAAAGGGATCAACCAAGAAGGTTGTGCCTACTCTCCTCCTGGTTGCTCTATTTAAAGCTAGCTCCTCACCTGCTCTCATGTTAGCTTTTCGATGTGGGATTCTCCATCAATCCCCCCAAAATTAAAGCATTAGCAAAATAATCAACCTTTGCATGCAACGGGATTCAAACCAAAGTCCTCTCAATAATCCTGTCAAGCCGTCACCACTCGGACACAAACTCCTTTGTGTCATAAGTCCAACACATTTAACTTTAAAGCTCACCTACTTGCTTCCAGATTTATTCAAAAGAAAACCAAAATAAATTGCAAGAGCCAAGACTTGAACCTTAGACCCTTTGCTTCCTTGTCCCCTAAGTGGCGCTACTTTGCCACTACACCACATTCTTTTTTTTGTGTCTTATTACACACATAATTCCTTACAACTCCTCTTTTCCAAGTCCTCTATTCCTTAAGTCCAAAAATCTAAGAATTCTCCGGGTTTTTAACCAACACTTGGGCCTTCCATAGGCCCAATAACACACTCCAAACACGAATTACACATCCATATATCAAAATTTCAACATTACACCAAATATCACAAAAATCCCGGAATCCCAGAAATTAGCCCAAGACTTTTCCCTACACTATGAATCCTTCGCAGATTACTAAAATACCACACTAACCCATTAATAATAACCTTCCATATTAGAATTCAACACATCAATAATTTTATTTCGAACTATCTCACACCCGCACCCAGGCCCAAGGCCCAATACTTCTAGGCCCAAATTCAGGGTGTTACATGAGCAGCCATGCTGCGACTGTGGTGTGTGGGCTGGGTGGGTCGAGTTATTCCCCACATGGTGTGTTGGCTGGTACGGGTGGTGTGTAGCGGTTGGTGGGTTGAGTAGTCTCCCTAATTAGGTTGCATTCATACTGTTATACTGTACTGTACTGTTATGGGACTATGGGCGAAATTGTTATCTGAATAGGGCTTCAGCCCAGTATCTGTTATAGGGCCTTGGCCCAGTATCTGTAATCTGAATAGGGGTTCGGCCCAGTATCTGACTGAGACTGGTTAGGGCTCAGGCCCAGTGGGCTCGAGCTGATATGGGCTTTGGATGGGTTCTGCACACACTGATTTTCCCAAACTCACCCTTCTCTTTCCATCCTTGCAGGTGAGCCTTAGATCGTGACTTGGTTGCTGGGAGGGATTCAGAGTGGCCACGAAGACTGAACTCATATTTTAATTGGTTTTATTAATTTAATTACTTTTACTATTGGTTTTACTTTGTTATGGGTTGTAATAAGGCCCTAGATCTGTTTTTATTTGGGACTTTCAACTGTTTTATTTCATCCACAATTACACATTGTTTTCGAAAATTAAACAAATGTTTTCTTAACCAACCTGTTACTACAAGAGACTAAGTAAGATAATAAGGTTAAAGTGAATCGCTTAACAAATGAATTAGAGATTAAGTTCAATAGTTATTAAAACGGGAATTTCCAAAAGAGTCAAGCACTACTTTTCAAAACTCACCATCGGACTTAGTAAATAGGGCGGCGTAAGATAGTCTAGGAGATGTAGCACACCGGACATGGCCATAACGTCTGGGCCGGGTTCGGGGTGTTACATCTATGGACACCATGGCTAGGGTTTTGGCTACTTTCAAGCTTGATTATCACTAAAACGAGGTTTAGAATGGAAATGTGGGGAAAAACGAGTATTTGGGTGATATGGTCCTTTTCGTCATTTCTACGTCGAGGTAAGTTCGTATGTTAATGATGTTATTTAATTGTGTTAAATATGCTTTATTATCATGTATATGTAATTGATTTGTAAAATTTAAGTTAAATGTTGAGATGAAAAGAACGCAGGATAGATCACGATCTCTTTATAGTGATAAATGAATTGACGAATAAGTCTATGGTTTCACCATGGCCTAGTGATAGTGAAGATGTAAGACCATAGTCGAGCTATGACATTCTATTGAAAAGTGATGAATTGACGGTAAAAGACCATGGCTGGACCGTGGCAACCAAGTGATAAGTGATTTTCGTATAAGATCATAGTGGGGCTATGGCATCGGAGTTAAATGATTAAGTGATTTCGGGTGCTGGTCTAGTTCAACTACCAGTGGCTAGGTAATCCTGCTTATGTTGCAGATACCTATCAGTTTGTGTGAGCAGCATTGTGTAGCTACGTCTTGACCGTTAGCTTGTATGAGCAGGCCTTCGAAATAGCTCATGAACGAGCTTATGTGTGTAAAGTGAATAAGTAATTCCGGGTGCTGGTCTCGTACGTCTACCAGTGGCTAGGTAGTCCAGCTTATGTTATGGATACCTGTCAGCTTGTGTGAGCAGCACTGAGTAGCTACGTCCTGACCGTCAGCTTGTGTGAGCAGACCTGTGACTAGCTCGAAAATGAGCAACTAAGTGAAATGTGATAAGTGGTAGCTTCAGCTACATATAAGTGATAGCTTCGGCTACATGTCAGTGGTAGCTTCGGCTACACATAAGTGGTAGCTTCAGCTACATGTAAGTATTTCACTATATGCAAAACTTTTAAGTATCCTTTAGTATTACACGAGGTCTAATGAATGGTTTAACGAAATAGCAAAGTGTGAAAGCATGTGGGCATGTTGTGAATTGGCACAAGTATGCATGTGAAACTCCTAAAGAAGGAGATTAATATATGATGAAATATTGTTAAATATATGAATGAGTTGATATGAATGTATTTGATTCATATGAATATTGAAAAAAAATTGATTTGTGAAATTCATATCTAGTGTAAATGAAGAGTCATGTAAGAGTGAAATTTGAAATAAAATAGTTTTAGACAGCAGCAGTTGTGTGAATTTGAAAAATCACCAAAAATGGTGGAAATTGAATTAGAGGTTGAATGAGATGTGGAATTAAATCTTATTGACTCTATTTTGACTTTAGAAAATTATTAAAAATTGTAAAAAAATACTTATGGATTTTAATTTATATTTTTAAAATCCTTTATGAGTCTATTTTCAAGATAAATAAACGAGAATGTTATCCAAATTCTGTATAATGAGATAATTAATATTTAGTGAAGAGAGGTCAGAACTATCAAACAGTGAAACAGAGGAGACTTTAAAGAATAAACTGTACTTATTGGCTAAACCAAAAATTCTAGAAATTTTATGGTAAGAAGATATGTGAGTTTAGTTTTAGGGAAAATTATCTGATCTTAATTTTGAGTTCCATAGCCTTGAATAAAAATAATTTTGTGACTATAACTTGAGTAAATAGCTCAAGATGAACATAAGTGAGTAGTGAAATTTTATGCAATAATGATGGAATTACCTTGAGAACACATTAGGAGGATTGTTGAAACCATGTACATGAATTGTTTAAAATTTTATACATATGAGCTTACTAAGCTTTATTGCTTACTCGTGTTATCTTTTCTATGCATATAGGATTTTGAAGATTTGCTCGGGTTGGAAGCTGCCAGAGATTTCATCACACTATCCAATCAATGCAATGGTATGGAGAAGTTAGTAAACTTGGTGTAAGGCATGTATAGGCTAGTTGGTTATGAAGTGTATGGGTCTTTTGAATACTGAAGCTTAAGTGGTAGGATAGAAGTAGTCAAGTGTTTGATTTATTTCAATAAGGTGTATTTGGCTACATTCAGTTGTCTTATTTTAAGAATGTGTATATGCATGCTAGTGTTAAGTTATAGTCTTGGTTGTGGCTAAATCGAGTGTATGTATATATATTTAAATTGGTGCTTTGTTACGTGATGTGAATGTGTGTAAGCGGAGGGTGACGACATGGCTTGGAAAATAGCCTTGATGTTGTCCACACGAGTAGAAACACGGGCGTGTGTCTAGGCCGTGTGTAACACACGGTCAGCCCCATGGGCATGTGTCTAGCCGTGTGTGACACACTATCAGCCCCATGGGAGTGTGACCTGGCCATGTGACCTGGCTGTGTGACCCTAAATTGCTGATGACGTCACAAATAGAGAGTTACACGAGTTGAGTACATAGGCATGTCCTAAACCACATGGGCATGTGAGACCACACGGCCTACCCACATGGGCGTGTGACTCTCCGAAGCTTGAAAATTTTCTAAGTGTCCTAAAAGTTCCGCAAGTTCTCGGTATAGTCCCTAACCACTCCCAACATATGTTTTGGGCCTCGTAAGTCTGAATGGGGACGTTACAAGCATGTATGAAAAGTTTTTAAATTGGATACAATTTTTATAGCCTGGTTTTATACGAATGTTTATGATTTAGTTGGCAATGCCTCGAGCCCTGTCCCGGCATCGGTATGGGTGAGGGGTGTTACAGTTTCGATTTCACTAAAAACGGGATGTTACAACTCTCCTCTTTAAGAATTTTCGTCCTCAAAAATCTTACTAGTAAAGAGGTTTAGGTATTGCTTCCTCATTGTTTCTTCCAGTTCCCAGGTAGCTTCTTCTATTTCGTGTCATTGCCAGAGGACTTTCACTAGAGCTACCTTTTTATTTCTTAACTTTTTTGTTTCTCGTGCCAGAATTCTAATCTGTTTTTCTCTGTAAGTCATATTAGGCTGAATCTCAACTTTCTTCCGAGAAATAATATATGAAGGGTTTGACCGATATTGTCGCAACATCGACACATGAAAAACATTATAAATTCGGTCAAGCTCTGGCGGTAATGCCAATCGGTATGCAACGGGTCCAATTTTCTCAGTGATTTCATATGGCCCGATAAATCGTGGACTCAACTTCCCTTTATGACCAAACTGAAAAACTTTCTTCCAAGGTGAAACTTTTAGAAATACCTTGTTGCTGACTTGAAACTCTATCTCTTTTCATTTTAAATCAGCATAGGACTTTAAATGATTAGAGGCTGTTTTCAAACTATCCTGAATCACTTTCACTTTTTCTTCAGTTTCACGGATCATATTAACTCCACGTATCTTTTTCTCACTGAGCTCAGTCCAATACAATGGAGTTCTACATTTACGACCATACAGAGCTTCGTACGGTGCCATTTTAATACTTGACTAATAACTATTATTATATGGAAATTCAACTACAGGCAAATACTTTTCCCAGTTACCTTCAAATTCCAGCACACAACACCGAAGCATATCTTCTAAAATATGTATCACATGTTCGGATTGTCCATCAGTCTGAGGATAGAAAGAGGTGCTGAAATGTAACTGTGTACCTAGAGATTTTTGTAACTTTTCCTATAATCGGGATGTGAACCGCGAATCTCTATCAGATATAATGAAGACCGACACTCCATGCAATCTAACAATCTCAGAAACATATAGTTTAGCTAATCTATTTAGGGAAAAATCCATACATATCAGAATAAAATGTGCAGACTTCATTAAACAATCAACGCACCCAAATGGCATCTTTTTTTTTGGAGATAGGAGCAATCCTGACACAATGTCCATAGTAATCATTTCCCATTTCCATCCTGGTATTGTCATTGGCTGTCGCAAACCTGAAGGTACTTGATGTTTAGCCTTTACTTGTTGACATATCAAACATCTCGATACGAATTTAGAAATATCACTTTTCATTCCCGACTACCAATACATCTTTTTCAAATCATTATACATTTTGTTACTCCCGAGATGAACAGACATAATACCATTATGAGTTTCGTTCAAAATCTTCTATATAAGTTCTAGATTCTTCGGTACCCATATTCTGCCTCTAAATAATAGACAACCATCAGACCTAATCTGAAATTCTGAATTAGAAATTGACTCACTTTGTACCCATTTAGCTTGTAATCCATCATCACTCTTTTAAGCTTCATAAATCTGCTGCAGAAATGTCGATCTAACTTTTAACTCAGCTAGGATTGAACCATCATTTGACAATGACAACCAGGTATTCATTGCTTACAAAGCAAATAGAGACTTCCTGCTTAGAGCATCTGCAACTACATGTGCCTTACCCAGATGATAACCAATAACCAAATCATAGTCTTTCAACAATTCAAGCCATCTACGCTGTCTCAGTTTCAAATCTTTTTTTGACGTCAAATATTTTAAACTTTTGTGATCAGTGAATATGTGACACTTTTCACTGAATAAGTAATGTCGCCAAATTTTCAGTGCAAACACAATAGTTGCCAACTCAAGATCATGTATTAGGTAATTCTTTTCATGTAGTTTAAGCTATCTAGAGGCATAAGCTATTACTTTACCTTCTTGCACCAATACACAGCCTAAATCATTTAATAACGTGTCACTATAAATTATGAATTCTTTTCCCGATTCAGGCTAAACTAGTATAGGTGCTGTAACACCCCTAAACCCTTATCCGTCGTCGGAAGAATTAGAGGCATTACATAACATTCATATAATCTAGTATGACTTTACTTGCACAAATCATATTTTTAAACTTATGGACCTATTACTACTCACATGGAAATATGTCAATGCTTAATGGATTTTAACAAATTTTTTTTTTCAACAAGGCCAATCATACATATGCATACATGACATTTAAACATACCATATTGCAGAACAAATCATTCACCTAAACTCCTTTGGCAATGTATTACATACATTAAAATTAGTTTTATCCGAATGGTCATACTGAATCCCAAAAGTGAGTAATTCAACAAGAATCAAGAACCGAGTGTACAAGATTTATACATTCACCCACATTCAAAAATATCACACATGAAAGCTATTTATATAATTGGAGTGTTAAGGTAAGCCATTTTCGCATGGCTATACGCAATTATTACCTCAAAATGAAACCTATACATGCCATTCACAAAGGTTTAGCTATTTAAATACCGAAAGGGCTTTGATAGTAGAGATGACTTCGAACGCGAGATTCCCGAGACTGTAGCTAATGAACGAGATCTATAAAACAGAAGGTTAAGAGCAACAGAGTAAGCATTCATATGCTTAGTAAGCTTTAAGCCATAAAAACTCATTCAAAGATTAAAGCATAGTACTTCCAATATATATATCTACGTCTATCTTTAACTACATGTGTTCAAGGCTAAATTTATCCCTATTGAACGTGCATAACAAACAAGCTTTCCTTAACTAAGTTTCGAATCATATAGATGGTTTCATTATATCAAACAAGCTCCAACATTGGGTCAAACGCATCCAATTCGGTTACAAAGCTAAATCCTTATAGGATGTATATTCACATGCACTTATTTCCTTATGCATTCAATCGTAACACATTCGTAAGCTCAAACCAAACTTAATACATTTCCTATGATCCGAATTCCATGCACAATAATTAAGCATCATGCCTTTATACCATTCTAAACAAAGGTCAGATTCGGTGATACTCAAATTACATAGCATAATTTAACCAGAACCAAGTTCACAATTTGCATATAGTACGTACCTGGTTAATTTAGAGTAATGAGCTTATTTATTACGATTGTTAAGGTCCAAAATTTTGTATTTCTAGCATGAATGCCTTCGGGCTTAGCCCGGAGTATAACACTAGCCTTAAGGCTCTTCGGGACTCAGCCCGGATGAATCACTGGCACGAATGCCCTTCAGGACTTATCCTGGGTACAACACCGGCATGTATGCCCTTCAGGACTTAACCCAGACGAAACTCTAGCACGTATGCCCTTCGAGATTCAACCCGGATTATAGCACTGAGACATATACACTTGGATCCATCATATATATACTTTTCACATAGTCTTTTACAATTAACATTCATTTGCCTCATTTACACATTAATGCATAGTATGGCAAATTCACTGCATATTCGGTCAATAGGCATATATGTAATTTCCATATCAAATTAGTTCTAAAGCCATCATATATCTAATGAGCTTTCGGTTATATGGCCATTTTCACTACTACCTTATATCGACCATAGTTCCCATGCTTCAACTTACCATTCACATGAATAACTAAATATTTACTTCATGTTAAATCAAGTTATGTGCTAGATTATAACACTTAAAACTTACTTGAATGCCTTTGAATGTTTACGGATATGCTATTCAACCAACTTTGATTTCCCCTTATCCGAATTTTGCCGTCTTTGCTCTTGAGCTAAGATGAATAGATTAAATCTTATTACTACTTAATCGACACTACTTTCATTCATATAATTTTACTAAATTCAAAGTTCATATCAACAATAAGGTTCTTGATTCAAAACAAGGGAAATTCTTCATTCACTATCTAAAAATTACATTCGTAAATCATGTATATCAAAATTTGACATATAATCAACAATGTCAACCCCAACTATCTCAATTTTACTCACACACAATTCATCAATTAAAAGGAGTCATTCGGCTATCATTCTTTTAATTCCAAAAATAAGGAAATTTAAATTTTCGCTTAACCATAATCCTATCCTTGCAAAACCTCAAAACATCAATTCAAATTACACAAAGCAAAACATGGCTGAACGCACATTCCTCACTAACCAAACATTATTCCATATTTTACTAAGTTAGCCGATTATCAACTAAACATAAAAGTCACAATTACCAAATTATAACAAGCTCAAACCTCTCTTATCTATCATTTCTAATTTAAACATCAAAACATTTCAAGATCCACTACATTATACTCAAGGCCGAATATAAAAAGTTATTGAATTTCACTTTTAACTAACCATCAAGCTTCAATTTAAAAAAAAAATCAAAACATGTCACACATATAAAGCATATGTATACTCATCACCTCTTTTTAAGTTACAATCGGCAATTGCTCACACAAATACAAAAATATTTAACATTCAACTTTATTCCCCAAATTCCCAATGCCGAATATCTTACCAAAGGACATTAAAATTGTCTTTAAACCACATATAAATCAAAATTAACAATTTCACAACCCCTATTTCCACCATTTTAAATTCAAAACACTAAAGCACTACTCAACTTAATTCAATCATCCATGTCCGAATGCTTGATTAACCAAAACTAAAAATTCAGCGTGGGCTATGTGAGAAACTTAGCAACCACTCAAATTTTACAAGAATTTAAAAGAATTAAGAAGAAAATCTCACCTTAATACAAACTAGAAGATGACCGAATGCTCTAGCTTCTTATCCTTATTTGTTCTTTAAGAATCGGTAAATGGAAAAGCAAAATGAGCCAACTTTGTTTTTTCCACCCACTCATCTTTATTTTAATCATTTTCATAATATAACATGAGTTATGTTTCTCTTTAAAATAATAAATAAAGATTATAATATAACTTAAAATAATTCCCACTACTGTGTATGTAAAGAAATGGTTTAATAGCCATGCAAATACCATACCTTTCAATCCTCAACAATCGGCCACTATGACATTTGACCACCTTATTTTCTAAATTTCACAATAAAGTCCAATTCAATGAAATAGACATACCAATAATCAAGTTCTCATATTAATTTATCACACATGCTAATTTACGTATTTTTAAACACAAGATATGACATTCATATACTTTTCTGACTCAGTCTTGTGGTCCCGAAACCACTTCCCGACTAGGGTCAAATTAGGGCTGTCACAGGTGCTTTAGTCAACAAGGCTTTTAGTTTATCAAAACTTTGCTAACATTTATTAGACCATTCAAATTTCACATCTTTCTGTAATAATCGTGTCATCGGAGAAGCTATCATTGAAAATCCTTGTACAAATCTTCGATAATAGTCGGCTAATCCTAGAAAACTTCTAACTTTAGACACATTCTTCTGTGGTTTCCAATTAACAATTGCTGAATTTTTACTCGAATCAACTCTAATATATCATTTACTGAATTTAGCATACAATTGCTTCTCACACAGAGTTTGCAGAACAATTCTTAAATGATAAGCATGTTCATTATCATCTCAGGAATACACCAATATATCATCAATAAATACCACCACAAATCTATCTAAATACGATCTGAAAATTCTGTCCATCAGATCCATAAATACCGCACGTGCACTAGTCAAGCCAAACAACATCACAAGAAACTCGTAGTGCACATACCTGGTTCTAAAGGCTATCTGTAACACCCCTTACCCGAGACCGTTGCTGGAGTCGAGCGCGAGGCATTACCGGACTTAACTTACTCAACCTGGGTATAAAATTTGCTTATAAAATTAATTTATTTTCATTCATTCAATATGTCCCTAAAAAGTGTCATCGAGATCCTAAATCATACAATTGAAATGATTCGGGACCAACCATAATTAATGAAAATTTCCCAATTACTTAAATGGAACAAAACATATCATTTCCCTATTCCATAATAAAGCTGTCCAACTGCATCACTATCGCTAAAAAAATCATAACTCGAGTTTCGCAACTCGAAATTCAATTTCGTAAATTTTCTCTGAAACTATACTCATATATGTTCTTACTAATTTTTTTCTAGAATTTTTGACTCATCCAATTTGTACAGTTTATTATTTAAAGTTTCCCCTGTTTATCTGCTCAACTGCCCTGACCTCTGTTCACTACGAAATGGATTTCTCTCAGTACCAAATTCAAATAACAATGCCATTTATTTTATTACAAACTAGACTCAATAAGGAATCTAGGAATATAAACTATAACTTCTAATTATTTATGTAAAATTTATGGTGAATCACATGGAAATAGACTCATTAAGCTTTAATTCTATATCTCACTCACCATCTAATTCCATGTCTACTATTTTTTAGTAATTTTTCAAATTCACGTCACTGCTGCTAATTAAAATTATTTTAATGCTAACTTCACTTTTTCATGATTTCCATGTATTCACTTTCATTTAGGCATACATAACATCAAAACATATTCTTAATTAGCTATTTCAATATCTAATCCTTATCAAATATTTACCTACCATACATTGGCCATATCATAATTGACACTTACTAAATATTAAGTCCCTATACATGCCATAAACTAGGACATTTGTAAATGAAGATACCCATTTGGTAACTTGATAGTCGATAGTGTGAAGCGATCTCCGATGACCTCTAACCCGAGCTTGCTTTTAAGTACTCTGAAATATGGGAAAGGAAAAGAAGTAAGCTTATAAAGCTTAATAAGTTCACATGTAAAGTAATACGCAGTAACAATAAATTTAGCTTACTACTAAGCTGTTTCAACTTGAATAAATACTGCTAAATTCTTACTTTCCCAACTTACTTATCTATGGCCTTACCAAAGGCTCTATATACTATAGGCTCATCACTTACTAATTTCCCTTGCATGCCTACATCATCTCACTGATCATAGTCATATTCCTTCCTGATATTAAGATATTTCAACTTATGCCATCCTCATGGTATAAATCGAAAACTCATAAACATAAATTACCTTTCCTTTATTGAAAGTTTCCTCAACTAATAACTATGGTGTTCTTATGAACTCACTTGGACCTGTTTATCATTTCTTTACCTAAACCTTCTTGTAATTTAACATGTACATTAGCCTGTTGAACCACTTGGAATACTAAGGATACTCGGGTTTTCCTGCCTGATAATAGCCTACCAATGCCATGTTCTTGACATGGACTTACATGAGATATTCCTGTCCTTCCAAAGCCATATGTCTGATATGGACTTACATGGATTATTCCTATCTTTCCAAAGCTATATGTCTGATATGGACTTACATGGATTATTCCTATCCTGTCTGATAACCCCAAATGTCATGACATTCGTATCCCAAACATTCCTAAGGTTTAAACGGGGCTTTCTGATACTTTTTATCTATCGACTCCTCTTCGATTCAACTTATCCCCTTCAACCTATGTTTTTCTATACTTTCTCAATATCATATAGGGCCATATTTCAGATATGGGCTTACATGTAACCTTTTATAATTTATCTTTTCAACGTCGAATTATTATCGAACAATAATTACTATATCTGAAATTCACTACTAAAATATTCATAGCTAAAATACCAATTTAACATCCAAATATGCATAACTAATTTCTTATTAAACATATGAACTTACCTCGATGCCAAAACGACCATTTTACCAACTTTCCCAAATTTCTATTTTTCTCCCGTTCTAGGTCCAAATCTCGTTTTCCGACATTATTGAGCTTGGAAGCTTGGAAACCCTAACCATGGCTTCCCACATGCTATATTCAGCCTCCATGAAGAAGATGGACCAATTTTGGCTTTATTTTCCCTTTTTAATTCTTTTAATTACCAAATGACAAAAATGCCCTTAAAGGCTTTTCTTTCAATTTTGTCCTATTCATGCCCATTTTTGTCCACCAAATTACCCAATGGTCTAATTACTAAATAAGGACCTCCACTTTAAGAACTCATTTCAATTAAATCCCCTTTAACATCTAGAACTCACATTTTATAATTTTTACAATTTAGTCCTAATTATCAAATTAGGCACCTATACATAAAATTTCTTCGCAAAATTTTCACACAATTACTCAATCAATAAATAAACCTTAAAACTAAATCGGAATAACTTTTTTACCTTGGATTCATGGTTCTGAAACTATCGTTCCGTTTAGGCCCTAAATCAGGCTATTATAGCAACTTTTGCAAATAAGCTCTAATAGACAAATTAAACATGCAATCTATAAAATTTCTTATCGGTAGTCTAACACATGCATCTAGTTAATCGGTAAATCATGATAATTCATCGTAATAAACTTTTCTATATCAGATTTCTGGTTTTGCAACCTTTGTTCCATTTAGGCCCTGTTTCGAGATGTTACACTATCTTTTTTATATCTGAGTCTTTTACTCATAATTGATAGTAACCAGAACGGAGATCAATTTTTGAAAACACTGTAGCACCTTTCAACTATTTAAACAAATCATCAATATGAGGTAGTGGATATTTATTCTTAATTGTGATCTTGTTCAACTATCGGTAATCTATACATAACCTCAGGGATCCATCTTTCTTCTTTACAAACAAAATCAATGCACCCTAAGGTGATGAACTAGGTCGTGCAAAACCCCGGTTAGTCAGTTCTTGCAACTGTGCTTTCAACTTTTTTAATTCTGTCAGAGCCATTCTATAGGGTGCTATAGAAATAAGAGTTGTGTAACACCCTAAACCCGGCCTAGACGTTATGGCCAAGTCTGGTGTGTCACATCACCTATACCTAACCACGCGACCTAGTTACTAGTCTTAGGGTGAATTTAGTAAAGCCGTTGTCGAAGTTTTTAAGAGAAATTCTCGATTAAAAATAATGGTGTTCATTTAATTAAGATTCACTTTGTTACTCCTTTGCCTCGTGAGACGAGTTTTGAAAACGTTGGTTTAATTTATAGAAAAACTCACGCAGATGTCTTCAAAGTACTTTAGGTAACATAAAAGTGAATAATTAAAACCCATAAAAATAAATTTAGCGGCCTTATTACAAACCCAAATATAAATAATGATATAGAATGAAATAAGTAATAAATAAAATAAAGAATCTCATAAAAACAAGTATTAGGTTTCCGTGGCCACTCTGAATCCCTCCCATCTCCAAGTCCTCCGTCTAGGGCTCACCTGCAAGTATGGATAGAAGAGGGGTGAGTTTGGTAAACTTAGTGTGTAAAGAATCCCATCCAAAGCCCAAATCAGCTCAGGCCCACTAGGCCTAAGCCCTAATACAACTCAATATTAACTGGGCCGAAGCCTTTCGTATATCGGTACTGAGCCTTAGCCCATTTTCAGATACAATATCACTGGGCCGAAGCCTTTCATATGTCGATAAATAGTATGGTCCAAAGGCCCATTTCAAAAATAAATCATGAATGCATGCAAAAACCCATATCAATCTGTGGGGAAGCTACTCAACCCACCCAATCGCTACTCTCCACCCGTACCAACCAACACACCATGTGAGGAGAACTACTCAACCCACCCAACCGCTACTCTCCACTGGTAGCATAGCTGCTTTATTATATAACATGAGGCCTAGCCTCTTTCGATAACTAGGGCAAAGCCCTTTTTGATAAACTAGGGCAAAGCCCTTTTCGGTAAACTGGGGCAAAGCCCTTTAGCACTTCCTCCATTCATATAAATCCCAACCCCATGCATTAAATGATCATGACATGGCATATAATAAACAGAATCGATAAAGCATGCAAATCAGTCTAATTTAACCCTAGGGTCATTTCACACCTAGGGGTAAAATTGTAATTTTTCACTTTTTAGGGTATTTTAGTAATTATTCAACTTATTTCAGGGTTTTATTCATATTTTAGTCACTAATAACCCTATTTTTGTCACTGTAAATTATTTAACTCGTTTTAACAACTTTTAGTCACTAGACCCTAAACCCCTAATGGGCCCTACAATGTCTTTTTAGCGATTAAAGCCCATTCAGTCCAAAACTTACAATTAATTATTAATGTAACCCATTTTAAGCCTACAGTCTATTAGAATACATCTATCGCTCATTTTTACCCATATGGGCCCATAAGCCCATTGGGCCTATATTCAGCCCATCGAGGCCCATCTTACCGAAATGCACGAAATTGCGCACTTAGCCCTTTTGGTCACTAGCGATCACTGATTCTACCGTCTATTGAGTATTCGCATACTCTCAGTTCCACAAACTGTTAACCTTTCGATCACTTTTTCGGTCACTATGGCCTTTACCAAATCGAACTAAAGAAGGGTTCGACACACACCTGTTTGACGATTTCACCGGTAAGATCTCCTCCCGAAATGATCCTACAATCGATTAGACCATATTAACATCTAAAACCAAATCGAACAGTTACCCCTATTTCAATACACACATTCGGCCACCCTCCAATAATGGCCTCAAATGCTTACCTTTGTCGAAGTAGGGACTAGATCTAGATCTAGTCTTTCCCCCTTGTCCAAGCCTTCAACCAAACATCTCTAGAACACAATAATACCAAAAGAAACCGTTCGTTAGTGTCTCTTAGAGCCCCATGCCCAAATCGGCAATCTCCCTAGATTTTAAGGACTTTGGCTTTTACTAAATTGCAAAATACTTATAGATCTGAGTTGATAAACAATTACCACTGATTTCCCTTTGGTTTGTACGCAGATCTGATGTAAATCTATCCCCTAAACTCTAGCAGAACCCAAATCTTTGAGATCTAAAGTTTCGACTAAGAACCCCCAAAGGAATGGCGTTTTTCGACTTTTGACCGGTGAAAAAGATGATGATTTGGGCTATAGGTTTGGAGTGATGTTGTCTACAAGGGTAGGGATTTAATGGATGAAAGAATCGGCCACCACAAATAAAAAGAATAGGGAGAATTCGGCTAAAAGAAATCGACAGGAAAAGGCAGTTTTCGGGATTTTGGTTCTTTTGACAATTGGCTATGGTAGTTTTTAGAAGGTTGAAATTAAAAGAAAAGATGAATAAGGTGGTAAGGAGGATTTGGCTAGAGAAGATAGCAAAAAGAAAATAAAAAGAATGGAGAAGAAGGAAGCAAAAGAGAAATTGGCACAGAGAGTATGAAACTTGCGTTTTCGGTCCCTATGTGAAACTAAGAGGAGAATAGAATTAAGGTGGCTAACCCTAGCTGTCAGTACAAAAGAAAAGAAAGCTAAGTTGCCCTAATTTCCACTTAAACAATTGGCCCACACTCCCGTAAAGCCCTTGCTGAAAATTCACTTAAGTGATCACACGCCCGGCACATGCCTAAAAATAAAAATTAACCATACGCTTACCTTGCAGCTTGAACCCAGGACCCTTTTACTCCTTCCCAGGCGCCATTTTTTTAGGAACCTAGTGGTGCCTCCTTGCCACTTTACCAAGGCCCTATTTGTGTCATGTTATACGAAGTTTTTCTTAAAAGCCCACTTGACCAGGTCCCATTTCACTAAAAATCCAAACTTGATATCTTATCGGGTTTTAATCTAAGCTTGGGCCTTCTAAAGGCCCACTAACACTCTTAAACATATTTCTAGCAATAAAACACCCAAAATTCCAAAATTCCACCAAAAACACCAAAAACTCAAAAATTCCCGAAAATTAGGGCATTACAACTCTACCTTCCTTAAAGAAATTTCAGCCTCAAAATTTACCTGATCCAAACAATTGAGGATATTGTTGACGCATTGACTCTTCTGGCTCCCACGTAGCCTCTTCTCTACCATGGTTACGCCATAGCACTTTCACTAATGGAACTGACTTCCTTCTCAGAATTTAACCTCTTGATCTAGGATTTGTAGAGGCTTCTCCTCAAAGGTCAAATCGGTCTTTACCTTGATCTCCTCTATGGTACAATATGCGATGGATCCGACTGATATCGCCTTAACATGGACACATGAAAAACATCATGGATGTAACACCCCGAACCCGGCCCAGACGTTATGGCCATGTCCGGTGGGCTACATCACCTATACTATCCTACGCCGCCTTATTTACTAAGTCCGATGGTGTGTTTTGGAAAGCAGCGCTTGATTTTCTATTTTGAAAATCCCTGTTTTAATAACTACTCAACTTAATCTCTATTTCATTTGTTAAGCGGTTCACTTTAACCTTATTATCTTACTTAGTCTCTTGTAATAACAGGTTGGTTAAGAAAACATTTGTTTAATTTTCGAAAACAGTGCGTAATTATGGATGAAATAGAATAGTTGAAAGTCCCAAGTAAAAACAGATAAAGTGGCCTTATTACATCCCATAGCAAAATAAAACCAATAGTAAAAATAATTAAATTAATAAACCAATTAAAATACGAGTTCGGTCTTCGTGGCCACTCTGAATCCCTCCCAGCAACCAAGTCACGATCTAGGGCTCACCTGCAAGGATGGAAAGAGAGGGGTGAGTTTGGGAAAACTCAGTGTGTGCAGAACCCATCCAAAGCCCACATCGGCTCGAGCCCACTAGACCTGAGCCCTAGCCAGTTTCAGTCAAATACTGGGCCGAAGCCCTATTCAGATTACAGATACTGGGCCGAAGCCCTATTCAGATAACAGTTTGGCCCATAGGCCTATAACAGTACAGTACAGTATAACAGTATGAATGCAACCCAATTGGGGAGACTACTCAACCCACCAACCGCTACACACTACCCGTACCAGCCAACACACCATGTGGGGAATAACTCGACCCACCCAGCCCACACACCACAGTTGCAGCATGGCTGCTCAAATAAACAGTATACGAGGCAAAGCCCCATTCAGTAACAATACGAGGCATAGCCCCTTTCAGTAACGTGGCAGTGCCACCACACTTCCTCCAATATCAAACCCAAACCCGATGCATCAAACATACATACATCATGATATGCAGTAACAATAATAGTCATGTCAAACAATTCAGTCGGTTTTTTAGCCCTAGGGGTATAACGGTAATTTTCTACCTAAGGGCAAAACAGTAATTTCTCACCCTAAGGGTATTATAGTAATTTTGCTCTCATATTACAGTTTTTATGCTTATTACAGTCTCTACTAATCCCATAGTCGTTACAGAAATTCGGTTAACACTGTTTAATTGTTTTAGCTCTTAAGCCCTAAAACCCCTAATGAGCCCTATTTCGTCAATTAGCCCATTAGGCCCGTTTAGTCCAAATTTCATATTCAGTTACCTTGTTTTAGCTGTTCTTACGCCTACAGTTCATTTTATTACCCTTAAACCCATTTTTACCTAAATGGGCCCAAATTGCCCATTGGGCCCATACTCGGCCCACCGAGGCCCCAACTTACCGTAACGCCCAAAATTTCGTGGCTAACTCCCCCTTCAGTACCGATTTCATATCCAAAGTTTCCCTACCAACTTGTGAGTGTTCGCACTCTCACAAGCCCTCGAAATGCCCAATCTTCGGCATTTCGGCTTTTCGGCATTTGCCAACATGCACAATAAAGGGGTTCAGAATCACACACCTGTTTTGCGGTTTCACCAACGAGATCTCCTATGCGACAGTTCCTACAACCCAAAATCTAATTGATTAATCAATAGATCTACGAAAAACCAAAGCTACAATCCTTTACCACATTCGGCCATACCCCTTAATGGCCTAAAAATCTTACCTTTACCGATTTAGATCGCTTTAGATCTAGATCTGATGATTCCGATGCCTTTACTGCCTCACTTGCTCGTCTCCTTCGCAACTATCACTCAAAGAACAAAGAAAAACACCACTTGATTTACTAAAAGTCCAAATCGGCAAAGTCCCCAACTTTAGGGACTTTCGGCTTTTCCAACACATGAAATATTGAACAGATCTGAGGTATTAAACACTTACCAATGGTTTCTCTTCGATTCCTACATAGATCTGATGCAAATCTGCCCCTTGAACGTTAGTAGAACCCTTAACTATGAGATCTGAAATTTTCATCTATCTCCCTACACTAATGGTGATTTCGACTTTTCAACTAGAGAAGAAGATGGCGATTTGAGCTGTGAGTTTGGGTGATGGTGTCGACAATGAAGTGGCTCAAGGGAATGTAGTAATCGGCCACAACAAGTGAAAGGAATAGGGGTAATTCAGCTTACAAGAAATTGGCAAAAAAGAAAGCAGTTTTCGGGATTTCTGGCACTTTGAGCAATCGGCTATGGCTATTTTTGGAGGGATAGAATCGAAGGAAATTGCAGATCTGAGTATGATAGAGTGTTCGGCTAATGGGAAGATCAACAGAGTAAAAAGAAAAGAAGAAAAGCAATGATAGAGAGGAAGAAGAAGAAGAAATCGGCTAGATACTCTTAGGGAGGCCAATTTCGGCTTTTTTGACTGAAAAGAGAATAATAACACCTAAGGTGGCTAACCCTAACTCTCATGACAGAAAATAGAAAAAGACAAAACCCTAATAATTCCCCTAAAACAATCGGCCCAAGTCCCTGAAGCCCCTTGCCGAATTCCCACTTAAATTAGGCTCATGCTTTAAAAATTAAAAAAAAAACACTATGCTTACCTTATAACTCGAACCCTTGTCCTTGCATACCCACTTAGGCGCCACTTTTTTAGGAGCTTAGTGGCGCCACCTTGCCACTCTACCAAGGCTCCCTTTGTGACATATTTTACACGATTTTTCTTAAAGGCCCACTTAACCAAGTCCCCTTTCACTTGAAAATCCAACTTAAGATTTTACCGGGTTTTAACTTAAGCTTGGGCCTTCTAAAGGCCCACTAACACATGTACATACATTTTCAACCTTCAGAACACCAAAATTTTAAAATTTCACTAAAAATTCACAAAACCCGAAAAATCCCGAAAATCAGGGCGTTACAATGGATACGGTCTAACTCTGGTGGTAACTCCAACTGATATGTTACTAGCCCTATTCACTTAAGAATCCGGTAGGGCGCAATAAACCACGGACTTAACTTGCCCTTCCTACCAAATCTCAAAATCTTTTTCCATAGGGAAACCTTCAGAAAAACCATATCCCCAACAGCATACTCGATTTCTTTACGCCTAAGGTCTGCATATGACTTCTGTCTATCAGACGCCTCCTTTAACCGGTCTCGAATCAGTTTAACTTTGCTTTCAGTATCTGCCACCAACTTTGGTCCAAGAACTTGGTGCTCCCTTAACTCTGTCCAACACGTAGGTGTATGACATCTTCGCCCATAAAGTGCCTCATGCGGAGCCATCTGAATACTCATTTGATAGCTGTTGTTGTATGCAAATTCTACTAATGGCAAGTAATCCTCCCAACTGCCACGAAAGTCGATAACACAACCTCTTAGCATGTCTTCCAGAACTTGAATAACTCTTTCTGACTATCCATCTGTCTGAGGATGGAAGGCAGTACTAAAATCCAATCGCGTACCCAATGCCTCATGCAACTTCTACCAGAATCGAGATGTAAATCGAGGATCTCGATCAGAAATTATCGAGACTAACACCCCATGCAAACGCACTATCTCTACCACGTACAACTTAGCCAACTTCTGAAGTGAGTAATCAGTCCTAACCAGTATGAAATGAGCAGACTTCGTCAATCTATCCACGATTGCCCAAACAAAATCTTTCTTCAAGGGTGTCAAGGGTAACCCACTCACGAAATCCATAGTTACTCTTTCCCAGTTCTATTGTGGAATTTTCACTGGCTGCAACAATCCAGAAGGTAGTTGGTGCTCAGCCTTAACTTGCTGGCACGTCAGACACTTCCCAACGAATTCAGTCACCTCTCGCTTAAGTTCAGGCCATCAATACACCTCTCGCAAGTCTCGATATAATTTATTACCTTCAGGATGTATAGCACAAAGTCCACCATGAGCCTCTTTTAGAATCATTTGTCTCAAGTCAGAGTCCTTCGGTATGTACATTCTTCCACGAAAGCACAAAACCCCATCAGTATTCAGTCTAAAGTCCCCACTTTCACAATCCTTAGCTTGCTGAAACCAAGGAACCAACGAATCGTCTTCCAACTACTTCTCTTTGATTAGCGCAATCCAAGTTGGTCTCACTTGTAATCCTGCCAACAGGCTTCCATCATCATACAAACTCAAACTAGCAAACATAGCCCTCAACTAACAGCCCTTCGGCTTAGTGCATCAGCCACCATATTAGCCTTGCCTGAGTGGTACTCAATCGAACAGTTGTAGTCCTTAAGCAACTCCATCCATCTTCGTTGCCTAAGATTTAACTCCTTTTGAGTCAACAAATACTTGAGAGTTTTATGGTCAGCGTATATAATACACTTCTCCCCATATAGATAATGTCTCCAAATTTTCAAAGCAAAGATAACCGCTGCCAACTCCAGATCGTGTGTAGGGTAATTCGCTTCATGAGGCTTCAGCTGTCGCAAAGCATATGTGACTACCTTACCCTTTTGCATCAATACACAACCTAATCCCACATGTGATACATCACTATACACAGTGAAATCCTTCCCAGACTCTGGTTGAATTAACACTGGTGCCTCAGTCAAAACCTTCTTCAGTTTGTCAAAAGCTTCTTGTTGTTTCTCAGTCCATACAAAAGGTACTCATTTTCTTATCAGCTTCGTCAACGGCGCTGCGATAAGAGAAAACCCCTCTACAAATCTTCTGTAGTAGCCTGCCAAACCCAGAAAACTCTGAATTTTTTATACTAACCTCGGTGGCTTTCAATCCAAAACCGCTTCAATTTTTCGAGGATCTACCCTAATCCCCTCAGCTGAAACAACATGACCCAGAAAAGTCACTTCTCGCAACCAAAATTCACACTTACTAAACTTCGCATAAAGCTGCTCCTCTCTCAACACTTGCAGAACAATTCGGAGATGTTCATCATGCTTCTCCTCAGTTTCTGAATACACCAATATATCGTCAATAAAGATGACCATGAATTGATCCAAATACGGCTGGAACACTCAATTCATTAAGTCCATAAAAGCTGCAGGCGCATTCATCAACCCAAAAGGCATAACCAGAAACTCATAGTGACCATACCGAGTTCTAAATGCTGTCTTATGAACATCCACCTCCCTTACCCTTAGCTGATGATATCTAGACCGAAGATCGATCTTGGAAAACACTGAAGCTCCTCTAAGCTGATCAAATAGATCATCGATTCTCGACAGAGGATACTTATTCTTTATCGTAAGTTTGTTCAACTGGTGATAATCGATGCACATCCGTATCGTCCCATCCTTCTTTTTCACGAAAAGCACAAGTGCTCCCCATGGAGACACGCTTGGTCTAATGAAGCCTCTATCTAACAACTCTTAAATCTGGGCTTTTAGTCCCACTAGCTTCTTCGGTGCAATCCTATAGGGCGCGATGGATACTGGTGCCGTTCTAGGCAACAAGTCAATTCCAAACTCGACTTCTCGATTCGGAGGTAATCCAAGAAGCTCCTCAGAAAAAACATCTTGAAACTCATTGACAGTTCTAACTGTCTCCACTGTCATCTCCCCAGTTCCAGTTTGGCTTATGTACACCAGGTACGCCTCGCAACCTTTGCGAATAAGCTTTTTAGCCCTTAAGGCCAAAACCACACTAGACAAATAATCCCTTCGCTCTCCAATAACCATCACTTCCTCGTCCTCGGCAGTCCTCAACACCATTCTCTTGGCCGCATAGTCCAAAGTTGCCCTATGCTTAACTAACCAGTCCATTCCCAAAATCAAGTCAAACTCTCCAAATGGCAACTCCATTAAGTCCCCAGTAAAGATCCTACCTTGAGTCTCTAAAGGCACCTCCCTAAAGAGTTTATCTACCCTAAACGAATGACCTAGAGGACTTATCACAGTTACCCCACTCACAGTTTCCTCAGAGTGCACACCCAACAACCCAAAAATGTTACATGCAACATACGAGTGTGTTGATCCCACATCAATCAAAGCAGTGTACGGAATGCTAGAAATCAAGAACGTACCGGTTATGACGTCAGGTGCATCACCCTCCTCACGGCGACAAGCAGCATACACCAAAGTTAGCTGACGAGCGTCAACATTACCAACACCCCTGCCAGGTGCTCCACGTCCACGTCCATTTCCGTTGCCGCCTCTGCCTTGACCATGGCCCCTCGGTGGTGGTGGTGGTCCACCTCGCACTGGTTGAGCAACCCTTTGATCCACAACTTGATTCTAATCCTGATTCTATGTTGGTCTCCGAGGACACTCCCTAAACTTATGCTCCTTGGACCCACATTGGAAGCATGCCCTAGTTTGTTTCCAGCACTCCCCCAAATGAGTTTTACCACAGTCCCCACAAGCTTGTAGCCTAACTGTATTCACTGGAACTGCTCAAACTAGTTCCTCCACTCTAGCCCTCTTGGCATTTCGGTTTGCAACACCAGAAGATCAAATATCCCTCCTAAAACAGTTTTGATCCTTATCACGGTTTTGTCGCTCAGTTTACCTTACCTCCTCAGCTATCTTGGCCTTCTCCACCAAAGCAGCAAAGTCTCGCTCCCTCTGCGGAGCTATCAACACCCTCAACTCGTCTCTCAGACCATCCTCAAAACGGACGCTACGCTCGTACTCAGTAGAAACTATTCCGCTGGCGTATCGACTCAACCTTAGAAATTCTGCCTCATACTCAGCAACAGATTTATTACCCTAGGTCAGATTCAGGAATTCCTTTTTGCGACCATCCACGTAGCTTGCTCCAACATATTTCCCCTTGAAAGATATCTTAAATAACTCCCAAGTTACCCGCCCAGCTGGGGTACCTTCCTTTATAGTGATCCACCACTGGTACGCCTCATCTCGTAGTAGTGACACAGCCTCTTTCAGCTTCTGCTCCTCAGAGCAATCCAGGTCATCCATAATTCATTCCGTAGCTTCTAGCCAGTACTCAACTACATTTGGGGCCACCCCAGATACACCCCTGAAGACCTCCACTCTATTGGCCCTTAGTCGCTCAGAAATAGATCCCCTATTCATGGGCCCAACATTAGCTCCAGCAACCCTTTCCAGAAGCCTTAACATGGCTTGGGCCAAAGCGTCATCCCCTGCGGCCCGATCGTATGACCCATTTTTCGCAACTGGCGATGGTCGTGCCTTACTAGTTGGCATGTGTTTCGAAGATAAAGACCCAACTTGAACACTGCCTCGGCCACGTCCACGACCTCGTCCACGAGCAGCTCCCGTACTCATAACGTCTTATCTGATTACGAATTTTATGACGTTAGTTAATGTTTCAGTTCTTTATTACAGAATATTTTATGCTCAGATAGAGTTTCAAGTTTTGTTTTCGCGTATTCGTAGCCTAGCTACTGTCTCAGTCTTGCAATCATAGTACTATCTTACTTATAGTATCATATCAAAGGCTTAGCTCTATCTACAGTATTATTTCAGTTACAATACAGTATATAAAACAGGAATAGTTACAGACTTGGTGCCGCGATTCAGTGTGCCACTTCTTTAGTTATCAGACTTCAGAAATCCAAAACTTTTCAAATTAAACGTTTAAAACATGCATACCTTGAAGAAAACAAGTTTTGAAAAGATTTCCTAACTTTTCAAAAAAAAATATCGGTTTCCAAGAAATACCTTCCCTGAGCTTAATTTTGAAAATTCTCAAAAACTTTTTTGGACCCGATCCACAGCCAAGTTGTTGCAACCGGGCTCTGATACCACTAAATGTAACACCTTAAACCCAGCCTAGACGTTATGGCCAAGTCCGGTGTGTCACATCACCTATACCTAACCACACGACCTAGTTACTAATCTTAGGGTGAATTTAGTAAAGCCGTTGTTGAAGTTTTTAAGAGAAATTCCCGATTAAACATAATGGTGTTCATTTAATTAAGATTCACTTTGTTACTCCTTTGCCTCGTGAGACGGGTTTTGAAAATGTTGGTTTAATTTATAGAAAAACTCACGCAAATGTCTTAAAAGTACTTTAGGTAACGTAAAAGTGAATAATTAAAACCCATAAAAATAAATTTAGCGACCTTATTGCAAACCCAAATATAAATAATGATATAGAATGAAATAAGTAATAAATAAAATAAAGAATCTCATAAAAACCAGTATTCGGTTTTCGTGGCCACTCTGAATCCCTCCCAGCTCCAAGTCCTCCGTCTAGGGCTCACCTGCAAGTATGGATAGACGAGGGGTGAGTTTGGTAAACTCAGTGTGTAAAGAATCCCATCCAGAGCCCAAATCAGCTCAGGCCCACTAGGCCTAAGCCCTAATCCAACTCAATATTAACTGGGCCGAAGCCTTTCGTATATTGGTAATGAGCCTTAGCCCCTTTTCAGATACAATATCATTAGGCCGAAGCCTTTCATATATCGATAAACAGTATGGCCCAAAGGCCCATTTCAAAAATAAATCATGAATGCATACAAAAACCCATATCAATCTGTGGGGAAGCTACTCAACCCACCCAACCGCTACTCTCCACTCGTACCAACCAACATACCATGTGGGGAGAACTACTCAACCTACCCAACCACTACTCTCCACTGACAGCATAGCTGCTTTATTATATAACATGAGGCCTAGCCTCTTTCGGTAACTAGGGCAAAGCCCTTTTTGATAAACTGGGGCAAAGCCCTTTTCGGTAAACTGGGGCAAAGCCCTTTAGCACTTCCTCCATTCATATAAATCCCAACCCTATGCATTAAATGATCATGACATGGTATATAATAAACAGAACCGATAAAGCATGCAAATCAGTCTAATTTAACCCTAGGGGTATAACAGTCATTTCACACCTAGGGGTAAAATTGTAATTTTTCACTTTTTAGGGTATTTTAGTAATTATTCCACTTATTTCAGGGTTTTATTCCTATTTTAGTCACTAATAACCCTACTTTCATCACTGTAAATTATTTAACTCGTTTTAACAACTTTTAGTCACTAGGCCCTAAAACCCCTAATAGGCCCTACAGTGTCTTTTCAGCGATTAAAGCCCATTTAGTCCAAAACTTACAATTAATTATTAATGTAACCCATTTTAAGCCTACAGTCTATTAGAATACATCTATAGCTCATTTTTACCCATATGGGCCCGTAAGCCCATTGGGCCTATATTCAGCCCATCGAGGCCCGTCTTACCGAAATGCATGAAATTGCGCACTTAGCCCTTTTGGTCACTAGCGATCACTGATTCTACCATCTATTAAGTATTCGCATACTCTCAGTTCCACAAACTGTCGACCTTTCGGTCACTTTTTCGGTCACTATGGCCTTTGCCGAATCGAACTAAAGAAGGGTTCGATACACACCTGTTTCACGATTTCACCGGTAAGATCTCCTCCTGAAACGACCCTACAATCGATTAGACCACATTAACATCTAAAACCAAATCGAACACTTACCCCTATTTCAATACACACATTCGGTCACCCTCCAATAATGGCCTCAAATACTTACCTTTGTCCAAGTAGGGACTAGATCTAGATCTAGTCTTTCCCCCTTGTCCAAGCCTTCAACCAAACGTCTCTAGAACACAATAATACCAAAAGAAACCGTTCGTTAGTGTCTCTTAGAGCCCCATGCCCAAATCGGCAATCTCCCTAGATTTTAAGAACTTCGGCTTTTACTAAATTGTAAAATACTTATAGATCTGAGTCGATAAACACTTACCACTGATTTCCCTTTGGTTTCTACGCAGATCTGATGTAAATCTATCCCCTAAACTCCAGCAGAACCCAAATCTTTGAGATCTAAAGTTTCGGCTAAGAACCCCCAAAGGAATGGCGTTTTTTAGATTTTGACCGGCGAAAAAGATGATGATTTGGGCTATAGGTTTGGAGTGATGTTGTCGACAAGGGTAGGGATTTAATGGATGAAAGAATCGGCCACCACAGATGAAAAGAATAGGAAGAATTCGGCTAAAAGAAATCGGTAGGAAAAGGCAGCTTTTGGGATTTTGGTTCTTTTGACAATCGGCTATGGTAGTTTTTAGAAGGTTGGAATTAAAAGAAAAGATGAATAAGGTGGTAAAGAGGTTTCGGCTAGAGAAGATAGCAAAAAGAAAAGAAAAAGAATGGAGAAGAAGGAAGCAAAAGAGAAATGGGTATAGAGAGTATGAAACTTGCATTTTCGGTCCCTATGTGAAACTAAGAGGAGAATAGAATTAAGGTGGCTAACCCTAGCTATCAGTACAAAAGAAAAGAAAGCTAAGTTGCCCTAATTTCCACTTAAACAATCGGCCCACACTCCCATAAAGCCCTTGCCAAAAATTCGCTTAAGTGATCACATGCCCGGCACATGCCTAAAAATAAAAATTAACCATACGCTTACCTTGCAGCTTGAACCCTGGACCCTTTTACTCCTTCCCAGGCGCCACTTTTTTAGGAACCTAGTGGCGCCTCATTGCCACTTTACCAAGGCCCTATTTGTGTCATGTTATACGAAGTTTTTCTTAAAAGCCCACTTGACCAGGTCCCCTTTCACTAAAAATCCAAACTTGATATCTTACCGGGTTTTAATCTAAGCTTGGGCCTTCTAAAGGCCCACTAACACTCTTAAACATATTTCCAGCTATAAAACACCCAAAATTCCAAAATTCCACCAAAAACACCAAAAACTCAAAAATTCCTAAAAATCAGGGTGTTACAAGTTGTCCCTAGAACAACGTCTATAGAAAATTCCACCTCTCTGATAGGCGATAATCCTGGTAATTCTTTTGGAAATACATCAGGAAACTCAGAAACAATCGGCACTGACTTAATCTTCGATTCAGACACTTTAGTATCCATTACATAAGCAAGATAAGCATCACATCCTTTTCTGATATAACTCTGTGCTGATATAGCTGAGATCACATTAAACAACCCATCTAGTTTATCAGATTCAACATGAAGTAATTCACCGTTCTGAAATTTTAACACAATGTATTTCTGTTTACAATTCACCACTTGTAACACCCCTAACCCGTATCCGTCGCCGGAATGGGGTTATGAGGTATTGCTGGACTAAACTCAACTTCCAAATAATAATACACGCACACATAATCAAAGCCATAATCAAAGCTCATAAACCAATTGAATTTAAAATAATATACCTAAAATAATCTCTTACGGAATCATTTCATATCGTATAATGAACACAAATATAATCACATACTTCATAAGCACAAATATAATATATATTATTAAATCACAAAGGCATATATGTATAACCAAGCTAAGAAAATTATTACATTACATGAATCTCATAAATCAAATAGATCAAAGTACCAATCATTTAATCATATTATATTCGACACATCAAAAATGTCTAACTTATAGTTAAGTTGATTTATAGACCTAAAGGAATAACCAATCTAGCATACAGAATGTTCATATATTACCTTTTTCGAAATCATCTATTCAGCTAACAAAAACTAAACCAAGGATTTAAAAACTGAATTAAACATGAGTAAATATGACATATTCTTACAATTAATTACAGTCAATTTGCCTGAACTTAGCTGAACTTAATGTGAGTATCATTATACTTCATAGCATACTAAATATTTTAAAGCACAAATAACAAAATCGACTTACTTAATTCGTATATAGTCAATTTGTTTTATTAATGCATGAGTTACTATCCATGTGGTCAGAACCCAATGCTTTAGCCGGATTTAAAGATACCAACTTTGTAAGCTGTATAAGGTGTCAACTTCCATATAAGCCATCAAATCATTAAACATTTAACCAATAAAACTTTTACAGCATTTCTACTAAATAACTTTAGCATGGCATTCATTTATATATATAATATAACTGTATACATATTTAATTTTAAACCATTACAAAATCATAACGCCAAATATACGTTTAATCATATACTAACAACAATCAGAGCATAATTATTACAATCAAATAATCATATACTTATAACTAAATACTTAACCACTTGGTTTCATAATCAATGTTGAAACATAAAATAATTCATACTTATTCCTCATTCGAATAATTACCAAAGCCGAATTTACATCTTCACAAGTAATTTACACGTTACTCAATTGACTAACATAAATATCTATATAAGTACTATGACCGAATCACTAAGCCAATTACATATATCATGAATCACGCTAAAACATTTCAAATTCAACACATCCATTTTGTTTTACAAGCACATTATTAGACATCAATCAAAATAAAAAAGCACAATTCACACATATTTATAAACCATGGCCGATTTCAACCAACCCAATTATAATCATCATTTAAGCAAAAGCATAGGAACCAAACTTAATAAAATAAACAAGCCATTTTCGCATGGCCTTTATACATAACCAAAGTTCATTATTTCAAAAAGAAACATAATCCAGCCAATACATGCCATAGTTCCAAAATTTCAACTTATAAATTACCGAAGACGGTCGATAGTGTGATAAGCTTCCCTGATGATTCCTGAGCTCGTATCTTAAATTCAAAATCTATAAAACAGAGTAAACATGAATACATAGAGTAAGCTATCATAGCTTCATAAGTCATAAGCAAATAAACAACCTAAGATATTATCAACTTAATTAAACTAACCAAATTATATCTGCAGTACCACGTTTAGTTACAAACATATAAAGGTTATAATTAGCATATATATATATATATATATCTTCATTCATAAATGGCACCTTGGTCGAATTGCTCATATAACCAAATTAATGTAATATCCTTCAATTTCCAAAACCACATAATCATTATAGACCTAGTTCACATACGCTTAAATACATAAGTTCATGTAACACAATATAACTTCATATACACATACTAGTTATGTAGCCAAATACACATGATTATGCATGCACATAATTAAGATTCATTTTCAATAATATTCATAAATCCATATACACTTACCTAGTGCATATATATTCTTCATATGTATAACACACAATTTGTGACAAGTATCAAGTTACTTACTTTCTTATTTTAAGTAGACAACAAACTAATCCAATTCGTTACTACAAGACCAAATCGTGTTTTCAATATTCATATTCATTTCCATAATTGTAAAATACATTTATCAAACACATACTATACATCAAATCCATATTTAACCGAATATATATATTTTCACATATATACATATAAATGTAAACCAAAATATAACATCACATGCATATTCATAACAAATGGCCGTATATACTTTACCAATTTACAGATGTTCACATTAGTAACTTATATATTTTGTATCACATACCAACTGACCAACTTACCTCATTTTCAAATATGTAATCAACTAACTCATACCTGTTCATTTAGCTAATCTTACAAATTCGATCACAACTTATCTTTACCCAATGAACCATTCAGAATCGGATAGGACACTTGGATAATCACACATATCATACAATGCCAACGTCCTAGACGTGGTCTTACATGTAGCCACATATCGATGCCACTATCCCAGACAGGGTCTTACTCGCACACATATATCGGAATCACATATAGATGCCATGGTCTTACTCGCACACAAATATCAGAATCCTATGTCATGACATATGTATCCTAACCATTCCTAAGGTTCATATGGGGCTTTCGGACATCGTAACTCAATCAGAATGGACTCAAAAGTAAAGTAACCAAACTTGTATACATTTGGCTAATACATATATATAAATATATATATTTACATATTTCAATTTAGCATATATAATTCACATTTAATTAAAGTATGTCTATTTGCTTATTAACTTACCTCGAACAATGTAAAACGAACAGAATGACTAGTCGACAACTTTCGTTTTCTCTCGATCCAAACTCGATTTCTTTGGTTCTTGATCTAGACATATTTAAATTAAACTCATTCAAACATATTTTCATTCAATTTAGTCCAAAACACATAAATGGGAAAATTACTATTTTACCCCTAACATTTACACTTTTTACAATTTAGTCCCTATTGCACAAAACACAAAATATGCAAAACTTCACACACCCATGTTAGGCCGAATGTCCCTAGTGTACAAACAAGTCAATATATTTCATTTATTTCACATTTAGTCCCCCCAAATTATTATTTTTGCAATTTAATCCTAATTACTCAAAATCATCAAAAATTTCCATACAAAATATGTTAATCTAAAACATATCCTTTATATTTCATCATTAAACAACAAAAATCACAAGCTCTCTAAAATGGCATAACTTACAATATTCACCAAAATAAAAAATTCAAGCATGGGTTTACTAGTACTCGAAGCAACGATCTCAAAAACATAAAAATTATCAAAAACTGACTAAAAATGAACCTTAGATTAAGCTAGGAAGATGGCCAAACTAGGTTTTCTTCTTCTTTCCTTTTTATTTGGTGTTTCGGCAATGGTGTGTAGGAGAAATAAAAATATGAGCACTATGTTTTATGACATACTTTATATTATAATAACATATATTATTGGTTTCCTAAATTAACCTTATTAAATTTTATAACAAAGCCACATAATATAAGCCCTTTGTCGCCCATTCCATAAATCAATGAACATAAAATGGCTTTCACTTTTATGCTTTATGATATATATATATATTATGTTATATCTTATTATAAAATAAAGTTTAATTTACATATATATAACTTTAATGAAATAATATAAAAACTATATAATTTATGCCTACCACCGTCCCACTAAAAAAATAAATGGGCTATTTACAACGTAAAGGCTTTCATTAATAAAGCCATTAACAATTTGGTCCCCCTTTTAGAAATAACTACTAAATTTTTATTTTACGCGATTAAGTCCTTTATTCAATCAGACACTCAAACGATAAAATTTAAGCATGAAAATTTCACAGATATAAATTCACATAAAATAAACATAGAAAATAATTTTAAAATATTTTTCTAACTTAGATTTGGGGTCTTGAAACCATCGTTCCTACTAAGGTCTAAATTGGGTTGTTACACCGCTGAATCATGCTAAGTTAGCCAGTCTATTCCCAAAACTATATCAAATTTATCAAAAGGCAGTAGCATCAAATCAGCTGACAAACAATAACCCTATACCATCAATGGACAATTTTTACAAACTTTGTCCACCATAACATACTAGCCCAAGGGGTTCGAAACTTTAACCACAAATTTAGTGAACTCAACAGGTAAATTTTTAACAAACACTAAATTTGTGCATATGTATGAATGTGTTGAACCACGATCAATCAATGCTAAATTTGTGCATATGTATGAATGTGTTGAACAAGGATCAATCAACACTATGATATGTACCAGTAATGACGTCTAGTGCAGAAGCATCTTCTCTTGCACGAATAGCATATGTCCTTGTCGATGCTCGTACTTTAGACTTAACTGTTGAATCTTTTATTGCACCTTGGCTACCACTAACATTTTCGGAGTGACGAGGTGATCTACCTTTCGAGCCAAGGTTACTTGGTTTCAAAATCTGAACAATATCTTTTTCAATCCTTTCCAGATAATTTTTAAGATAATGGTCAAGAGAACCACATTTATATTAGGCTCTACTTCTCATACAGCACTTGTAACACCCCAAACCCAGCCTAGACGTTATGGCCGAATCTGGCGGTGTCACATTAAAGTGTGAAATGTAAAACTCAATGTTGTTGTCAAAATCATTTATTCAATTCGTTATTAAATAGTAATTCCAAAAACGGGAACATACGACATAGAAGAGTTATTTACTTTAAACGTAATTTCGTTTGAAAAACCCAATCTTTATTTAGCCTCATTGAGTGTATACAAAGATGATTTTAAACCTTGCGTTATTATCAAAGGTTACTTTTTTTAATACGTTATTAAAGATTAAAGAAAACTTGTTTGTAGCTGAAGCTTTTTTAAAACCACTGCGTATTTGCGTTTGTTTTGTAAAAACATTGTTCTTTTAAAAACCCAAGTTCTAATACTAGTAGTTATAACCAAAACAAAATAAAATCCCCAAAATTAAAAATAAAATCTGCAGAGGCCTTATTACAACCAAAAACCCAAACACTGAAAACAGAAATAGTATAAAGTACAAAAATTTTAGTTATCAATAGTGTGGCCACCTCTGAGTCCTCCGATGCATCGAACTGTCTAACGTTGGGGATTACCTAAACAGTTAAAACAGAGGGGTGAGTTTACGAAAACTTAGTGTGTAATTCCCCAAATAAGCAAACAATATGCAACAGAATAGACTCGGCCTGAGCCCTTTATAGTAATAGTTAGGCCTTAGCCCAGAGCAGTATCAGTTGGGCCTTAGCCCATAACAGTAACAGTTGGGTCTTAGCCCATAACAGTATTAGAAATCAGAATACGTGATGTATATAACCCCAACCAACCCTGCACTCCATCTCCTATCCAACCCTGCACTCCTGTGGGGATTAAATCAACCTACCCATCCCTACACTTCAATGTTAGCACCGGTTGCGGCACTAACCAGTATTGCAGAAAAGCTGCTAGTAATATAAACAGCTTTAGGCTGTCGGTATGTCCACAGTCGTCTCATGCGACCCGTGCAACCTTAACAGATCAATACACTTCCTCCAATTACAATAACCCATCCCCATGCAGCATAACATCATGCATGTATGCAAATCATAAATATATCAGATGGCATGCTTAATCAAACGTATATCACATAAGGGCATAATAGACATTTTACCCTATAGGGGCAGAACAGTCATTTCTTAGTTTGGGGTCTAGGTATACCTACCGACCCATCAATAGGTCCACAGTCGTTTTGTGCATCCCATGCAACCCTTAACAGTCAAACAGTGCAAATGGGCCTAAAACCCATTATGTGGCCCAAGTAGGGCCCACACGCCCGTGTGGCCCGCTAAGCCAAGAAATGACCCTAGCCATGTGAACGACACAACTAGGTCCAATACTCCCCCATGTCCATGAGATTTACCCGTGCAAGGCCCACGAGCCCATTGGCCCACACGGCCTATTTTGGCCCAACGAGGCCCAAAATGACCTGAACCCATGAGATAGCTCATGGTCGCCTCTACCATCACATGCCCATGTTTCGTGGGCTTGAATCTCCACACGTGTGTCCACACGCCCGTGTGGCATCAATTGTCGTACTTTTCGGCTTTTCAGCTTTTGTCGTCCTATGGTTAAAACAGTATGAATACACACCTGTCTTATGAAAACGTGCAATTAGACCACAAGCGCTTCAACCCTATGTTCAACACAATAAGCCATTAGTCCTCTTGACAATAGGATTTAACGATCCCTTCCTATTGCAACGAATAAAGAGGTTCTAACCACCTACCTTACTTTATTGATTGAGGATCTCACACTAAAACCTTTATCAACGATCATCTATAAACCCCATTTAATGAAACCCTACAATATAACCGTGACTTAACAACTGAATCCACATATTGATCATTCTAAGGTTTGCGTCAACTGTAAAACACTTACAGGAATGTTGACCAATAGTGAAGAGAAATAAGTAATCGGCCTACAAGAGTATGCCCCCCAACCAAAGCACGAAAAAAAGCACCCCGCCTGAGTTACCCTCAAAAGTGAAAAAGGAGATGAAATCGAAAAAAAGTATTAGGGAAAATAGTGTTAGCCAAAGAACCACTTGGAAACAGTAAAAAGTACTCACCAAACTCGTCGACAGAAAAGGAAAGATATAATGAAGGATTCGACCGATTGTCAAAGAATAGTTGTCAAATCAAAAAAAGAAAAGGGAGTAGTAAAAGATGCAATAATCGCTTGGGTACAAAAAGAAAGGGGTGATGATAGAAATGATTAAAAGAATAGAGAAGGAGAATGATAAGGTGTATTCAGCCGAAATTTCCAAATGGAAAGAAAGAAACTATAACCAAAAAGAACAGAGGAAGGGAAGAGGAGGTACATTTAGCCAAAGGACAAGGGAAAAAGTTGATTGTCAAGAACTAACTGAGAGAGAAAAGAAGAACAGTTCATCAGTGGAAGAATCCAGCCAACTCAGATTAAACCAAACGAGAAAACCCGAATGATTCCTAACCTAAAATCAGCCCAAAGAAGAGAACATACAGCAAGTCAAGAATCAGAGGGCAAGAGAAAAGACAGAAGAGCATTCGGCATGTAATGTCCCAAAATTTTAGGGTTTTTAATTTTAGCATAAGTTTGACATAAATGCTTATTTGGCTTGTTGGCTAAGTGTTTTGGGTGCATTTGAGGGTTTTAGGAGGCCTGGGTTCAAGTCTAACCTTTGGCAAAAATTTAATTTTTGGGCTTAAGGGAACCTAGAAGGTAGCTTGTAGGATTTAAATTTAATTGTGGTTGGTTCATGACAACAAGGGAGCTAGTGGTGGAGTGGCATAGTGGCACCACATGAGATGCAGGGAGGTGGCGTCACATGCATGACAATGAGGTTAGAGGTTCAAGCCTCTCCTTGCACAAAAGAATAATTTATTTTACTCCTTGTGAAGCTAGAAGTTGAGTTTGCGTGGAACTTTTCTTGATGAAGATTTGAATTGGTTAAAGCTTGATTTGAATTTGAGTTGAGGAGTTGGAGTAAATCAAGGAGCAGATAAGGGAGAAAATCAAGGAGTTGGAGGTTGGGAGGGAATGTGATAGCCGAAATTGGTACCTAGAGTACGTGAATTCAGCTAGTGTGGTTCTTGAGTGTACATTTCGGCAAGTGTGATGGTAGTAAGTGCTGGATCTTCTTTTGGGTTTTTGGGAAAGTATAGAATTCGGCATTTTACCTTTTGGTGCGTGTGGTTTCTTTTGGCAATTACGTACCCTTTTGCTTGTTTAGCCGAGTAGATAAGTTTGCAATTGGTTTTCTTTACTCTTTGACTAGTTCAGCTTCTATCTCTTTTCTCCTCTATTGTTTTTTACATTGTCAAAAATGACATCTCTTCTCTACTTCATTGTTCTTCAAATTTTGCTCATAAACCAAACCTTTCTTTATTGTTCCTTTCATCTATTTTCTTTTTCTTCTTAATCATACTTTCGGCCGAACCCTGCATCATTTAGTTATTCATTGACCGAATCTTTGTAATCCTTTCCATTCTTCTCTCTGGTTTTCCTTCAATTTCCCCTCGTATGTACTACACTCATCTTATCTTTTCGGGGCCTTACGGGTGTACGAATGCTTGTGGGACAATTCGAGCCCACAAATCATGGGAAATAGATTGTAAAGGCCATCGTGCGTGATTTTGTGCACTTGGGCCGTTATGGGCCTTGATGGGCCAGAATGGGCCCAATGGGCCTACGAGCCCATATGGCTAAATTACTCGGTAAGTGATCATTGGTATGTTGAATGATAAGGCTTATGATGCCATAGGTAAAACGGGACTAAACAGGCCACACGAGCGTGTGGGCCCACTTGCGTCCAATAGGGGTTTTGGGTCCATTTACACTGTTTTGACCTTATAGACTATCTGAGTCACTCGAAGCAACGTAGGACCTTTTAGGAGGTTGTATTAGGTACCAAGACTCTGAACTTTAGGATAATGACCAAAATACCCCTGAGGGGTGAAATTACCATTTTACCCCTGACTGCTAAAATGACTTTTATACCCTTAAAATAGATTGTCTGATATATGTATGATTATGACAATGTCTGATAATCTGCATGCATAATGTATTTAGTTATGACATGATAATCTACAAGGGGTTCGGATGAAAATGGAGGTAGTTCTGTATAGTGGCTTCGCTGCATATTATGTATAGTAGTTCTGCCACGATATCTGTGATTAGCAGCATGGCTGCGTATTGGTGTGCGAGTTGGGTGGGTCGAGTTATTCCCCACATGGTGTGATAGGTTGGTACAGGTGGTGTGATGCTTGGGCCCACTCTGTTTCTGTATAGGGCCAAGGCCCAGACTAATCTGTTACTGTATAGGGCTCCGGCCCAGTCTAATCTGCATATCTGTTCACTGTTATTGGTTGGGGAAGTTATACACTAAGTTTTCACAAACTCACCTCTGATTTTAAATGTGCAGGTAACCCCCAACCATAGATGATTTGGAGCTACGAGGGACTCAGGGTGGCCACTTGCCTTCTGCTTCTGGGTTTGGTTTATTTAATTTTTTTATTTGGGTTTCATTTATGTAATAAGGCCATTATGGAGTTTTATATTTAACTTTCCTTTATTGCGCTGTTTTTTTTATCGTTTAAAACTGATAGATAGTTTATCGGGTTTTCAAAACTTACAACAAACGTTTTCAAGAAATTCATACACTTTGTTTTCAAAAATTAAAAACTTCTATGATTTCAAATTTGGGAGTAAAAGAAATATGACAATCATTCTTCTAAAAACGTTTCCAATTTGTAATAACTGAGTTAACCAAATATTAATTCTACGTATAATGTCTAAACGGGTTTTTTTTAATTAAAATAAGTTATTTACCAACAAGTCTGATTCGAACAAAGTTCCATGTGATGCACCAGATCTGGTCATAACGTCCGAGCTGAGTTTAGGGTGTTACATGGCATACTAGGAAAACAAAAGGGTTGACAGAAATCGAAACTAGAGAGAACAACCCCTTCTAGCCGAAATTCTTGAGTAACTAGAGTTCCCAATCAGCACTACTCTTCCTTCTAATTCAAACTTCCATATTTTTCCCCTAATATCCCTCAACCATCAAATCCCAATATCCACTCCTAGAATTCGGCAACCACACTTCCACCGCTTAGCATTTCAGTCAACCCAACACTGACATGGTGCAAGCAACAAAATAAAAACATCCCACTGCTTTCCCCAAGATTCGAACCTCAACCCACTAGCATGGAAAAACACGCCTCTTACCCCTTAGACCTCAGACTATTTTGTGTCATACTTTATCCAAAATTATTTAAGAAGCCTTCAAACTAAAGTCAGGGTTTATTCAAATAAAAACTAAAAATTTTGTACAAGCCAAGGCTTGAAACCAAGGCTTCCCAAAGCCTCATAAACACTCCTAAATCATTTAGCCATTAAAGCAATCATGCACTTATATTACAGACATAGAAAATTAAAAACATGGGTTTTAGGGCATTACAGCACTCCCCAAAATGAAATTTTTTACAATGTTTGCATCTAGGTTTGGGGTTACTAACACTTCCAGCACTCATTACAGATGGAGATGGAGATATCGGATTAGATTCTTGTGACTTCCCCATAAATCTCTTACTAAAAATCCAGGCTTCTCTCTCTACTTGTCTCTTTCCTTTGCTTAATTCCTCAACTTTGTGTGCCCGATCAGCCAATACTACAAATTCCCTTAATTCAAGAATTCCTACCAATAGCTTGATGTCTTCATTTAATCCTTCTTCAAAGCATTTACACAGATCCGCCTCAGTCAGAACCCATTCTCTAGCATACTTGCTTAACCGAACGAATTTTTGCTCATATTCAGACATTGTCATATTTCCTTGTTTAAGCTCTAGAAATTCTTTTTTTTTTAATCCAGAAATCTCTGACTAATATACTTCTTTCTGAATTCTGTTTGGAAAGACTCCCATGTAACATTTTCCCTTGTCACAACAGAAATCAAAGTATTCTACCACTGATAAGCTATGTCTTTCAATAGTGATACAACACATTTTAAGCACTCAGTTGGTGTGAATAATAATTCATCCAAAACCCTGATTGTAATTTTTAACCAAAATTTAGCCCTTTTCAGATCATCTTTAACAATAACCCTAAATTCTTCTGCCCTATACTTACAGATTTTATCCACTGGAGGCTTTCCGATTCTAACAAGTTTAGCACCCTATGGCATCTCAAAAATCAATTGAGGAGTAGGAGGGGGAGGTCTTTGTACAGTAGGATTTGTTCTCAAGTATCTAGTGAACCACTTGTTCTATAACACCCTTTACCCATATCCGATGCCGGGACAAGGTTCGAGGAATTACCAGACTTAAACAATAACATTCTTACAAAATTGGGCCATAACATTTCATTATAATTTAAAACTTTTCATTCGTAATCATTATGTCTCTATTATGAGCCTACGAGGCCTTAAACATACTTTGGAGGTGGTTCAGGACTGAACTGAGATCTTTCGTACACTTAAAAATTTTTACTCAAAACAAGCGTGTGACCTGGGACACACCCGTGTGGGCAGGCCGTGTGGTCGCACACGCCCATGTCCCTATCCCGTGTGGGATTTATTTTTCATTTTGAACCTATAGAGGTTTTCACACAGCCTGACATACGCCCGTGTCCCTTAAACAGCCATGACACACCCATGTCCTCACCTGTGTGTAAAAACCTATGTATTCTGTTTATGAAATCAGCAAATATTTAGGGGCACACAACCAGGTCACATGCCCATGTGCTATGTGATAGTCGTAATTTGGCCCTAATCGGGAACGTGGTTTCGTAACCATTAAACTGAGTTAAAAAATTTTTTAAAATATTATTTTCTATGTCTTTATTAAGTAAATTGTTATGTGAGAAAATTTGGGTGTTTTAATTGTTGCCATTTGAATCTAAAATTATGAAAAGGGACTTAGGTGATAAACTTGAAAATGTGCTAGGTACAATTTAGGTGACCAAATAATGAATGGCTTATTGAAATAAGGGGCTTGCATGTTAAAATTACCAATAAATGGTTAATGGCCGGTCATATGTGCTTGAAATGATCATTATTATTTGTTTTATGAAATTGTTGAAATTATAAAAAAATAAAACACATAAAATATAATAAAATATGAAAGATAATGGGTGGAGAAACCAAAGTGGGATTCATTTTCTTCCCCATTGCCGTGAATAGAGAAAGAAAGGAGAATAAGAATTGAAGCTCAAGCATTCGGTCTTCCTAATAGCTTGATTCTAAGGTATGATTCTTGAAATTTTCATTAGATTTTTGTGGGATTAAATTGATGGTTAGGTCCCTAACTTAGCCCATGACAAAAATTTTGAAAATGGTGGTACTAAGAACATTCGGCCATGGATTAGAGTGGATGAAATGAATTGTGGTTTTTATGTTTTAGGAGTAATATTGGATAGTTAAGGGTTGAATTAGTGAATGTGCATATAGGTGGATGAATTTGATAAGGGGAGTAAGTTAGCATGCTTATTTAGGTGATGTTGTCGAATTTGGTGTTTACACTAAGGAATGAATTAAATTGAATGTTATAAAAGCTAGGAGTATTCGGTCAACTAGTATTCATGTGATATATTTGGGGGTAGCTATGTGTTTATATTCGGCCATGGAAAGAGTTGAGAGAAATGATTAAGTTTTGATGTTTGAAACATAGAAAATGATTAAGGTATAGGAATGGAAATTGTAAGCTCAATTTGTAAATAAATTTGAGTCTTGGATGGCTTAAATGATAAAGAAGCATTCAGCCAAGAGCAAATTGTACCTTGTAAAGGATGAATGATAATTTTAGTTAAAATTATCAAATGGTGCATTTGGTAATAGTTGAAGGTAATCGGCTAGGGATTAAATAGGGAATTTGAAGTACAAAAATAATGTCTTGAAATTTAACTTATAGAGTGACCTTGTCGAATGCACAAATTATTGAAACATGAGTTTAGTAGGTGAATAAGAATTTGATTGCTTGTTTGAGTAGGTCCAAATTTATTGAAAATGAATTTTGAAAAAGGATTTTTGTAATCTTGAAAAGGGTTGCCAAATTGGTGTTAAAAAGGGGAGAAAATACTCATGTGTTGTGGAAGATTGTCTTAATTTTCTTATATACTTGAAAATAAATTTACTATGATTAATATGGTGAATGCCGAATAATCTTTGTAATTTTTGGTTATAATGTGTGATTGGTTGTGAATTGAAATGATTGAAGGTATGAATTTGGTGTTGAGTGAAAATTAACTAGAATATAAATAAGAAATGGTGCCTTATTGCAGTATATAAATATTGAAGTAGAAATGTCTATATGCATATGTTTTAATGAGGAAGGACAATGGTTTGGAAATCTAATTAAATGAAATGTCTTGATTTTTCTAAGCCCAAGAACATCAAAAGGGAGAGTCGGACAAAGGAAAGACTAAGGTTATCGAGTAGCCATAGAGACAAATCCATCGGATCATTAAGTAAGTGTATAAGTAACTATGAACTTAGTTATTTATACCTAAATGGTGTACACTTATCATGAAAGACTTATCCTTGAAATTTATATAGATATACATATTTGCTTGCTTGATAGACTCGTAATTGTATATATATTCGAATTTGATTAGTTTAGTAGACGGAATAAATGGCACTATATGTGCGGTTGAATAGCCCTATATGTGCTAAATGTATGGCACCATATGTGCAGATATAAATGGCACCATGAGTGTAGGTATGAATGGCACTATACGTGCTGTTGAATGGCACTATATGTGTGGAATAAATGGCACTATATGTGCGGATAAATGGCACTATATGTGCTGAATGTATGGCACCATATGTGCGGATATAAACGGCACCATGAGTGGGGGTATGAATGGCATTATGCGTGCGGGTTTAAAAGGGCACTATGAGTGTGGTTTGGAACCAATGATGTGTACAAATTTCCTGACTAAGCACCTTATGGTTACGAATGAATGTTATAAGTAGAGTTTGCCTATCAAAGAGTGGAAGAACCAAATGTCTTTTGAGGTGTTAATTATAATGGTTATCTATTAGCATCTGTTGAAATCATATCAAGTAAATTGTTGTATCGTAATGCTTATAACTTACTGAGTTGAAGAACTCATTTGGTGTGTTTAATTGTCTCTTATTAGGTTTCTTTGATCCGTTGTAAGCTCGGAACCGTCATCAAAGTCATCACACCCTTCATCAATATTTTGGTACCTTGTTTTGTTAGTTTTAAGCATGGTATTTTGGCATGTATAGACTTTATTTTGGAAATGTTGATGTTGTAAACACTCTTTTGTATTAATGGCCGTGCGAATATGGCCAAAGTACTAGAATCAAAACATAGTCATGAATGTTTTATAAAGCAACTTTTTGATTGAATGATTCACTACTATATATATATATATATATATATCGAATACTCAAATTACATTTAGAAGATGGGTTCATGAAGTGTATTTGCTTAGGAATTCAGTTTTAAATTGGTTGTAAGGATAGATAAGACGGAAATTCTCTAATATTCTTTGTTCGAAGATCCGATTCATAACGTCTTATTTATGATAGAATAACTTTTGTAAATCATGAATTTATTATCGAAATATGCCTAAGAAATGGTTCTGTAATACCTCGTAAACCCTCCGGCGATCGGATTAGGTTAGGGGTGTTACATGCTAGGCCATGTCCTTCACACGGCTGAAACACACGGCCGTGTCTCTACCCATGTGTTTGCTACTGGCATTCTATTTTGCTAAATTTGGATGTAGGGGACACACAGCCTGACTGCACACCCATCGGGCAGATTGTGTGTCACACACGACCTAGACACACACCCGTGTGTCTACCCATGTGGACAAATATAAGGCTATTTACCAAACCTATTGCCACCCTGAAATTACACCAAACTTATACCAATTCCAACAACTCATAATATGGAAATAATGCACATCCAAACTCTCACAATCATGACACTCAAATCTCAATCTCATGCCATACCCATCACGTAAAAACTTCATACATTCACATTCAAATTTTGTAAGCTTACTCATTCATAAATTTCATCCTCATTGAATAACCATACTTTACTAGTATTGGCCAAATTGAATTAGCCATTTACAAAAGGAATGAGTATCAATAATAGCCAACACAATGGCCATCCAATATGACACAAAACAAAATATGTCAAGTTCCTATACATGCCATACTCAAACTACTCAACTTTACTTTACAAAGAATAGTTTGATAGTGTGATGTGAGCTCTGACTCGCTTTGATCCTCGAGCTAGCTTGGCGATACTACGAGAAAAGGGAAATTAAAGAGGAGTAAGCATAAATTCTTAGTAAGTTGCATGCAATAAATAACAACATAGAACATGGAATAACATCCAAATAATACATCATAAATCATCTCATACTTATCATAGATTTCTGACATAGCTTACTCATGCTCTTTCTTACCGGCATTACATATATCATGCTTAACTCATTTCTCATGGGTTTCTCATACGTACCTGTATCACTCATCACATAACTTTAGTCTTCCTCATTCTCATCATTAACATATAATCTTTTCTCATTAGAAAGCTTAGAATACCGAAGGATACTCACAATATCATTCTCATGATAGGATGCCAATGCCATATCCCAGATATGGTCTTATATGAGATCACGTGTCGATATTGATGCCATGTCCCAGACATGGTCTTATACGGGATCTCCTCTCGATGTCAATGTCATATCCCAGATAAGGTCTTATATGAGATCATATAATAATGTCGATGCCATGTCCCAGACATGGTCTTACACGACATCACATATCGGTGCCGATGCCATGTCCCAGACATGGTCTTATACGGGATCTCCTCTCGATGTCGATGTCATATCCCAGATAAGGTCTTATACGAGATCGTATAATGATGTCGACACCATGTCCCAGACATGGTCTTACACGAGCTCACATATTGATGCCAATGCCATGTCCTAAACATAGTCTTATTCAGGATTGCTCTTAAATGCCAATGCCATGTCCCAGACATGGTCTTACATGGAATCTCAATTCAATGTCGATGCCACATCCCAGACGTGGTCTTATACGAGACATTCTCAATCTCATGTCATGATAATGGTATACTTCGTATTCTTAGATATAGGCCTTGTACTACTACTAGATGCAGCTCTCTGTACAGAAGCTTGAGCAGTGCTCTCAGCTTCCTCAAATTTAACTCTAACTTGGTTGGATGACATTACTATATGAAAAACACATTTAAAAGGATCAAGACATATCACACTATCACAAATTGCATAGTGGCATGTATAGCTAAGCTCATACTTACTACATTAGTCCGAGAATCGACTAAACCATAGCTCTAATACCAACAAATCTAACACCCCTAACCTATATCCATCGCCAAAACAGGGTTTAGGAGCATTACTAGAATTTACAGATCAAAACTAGACATTTTATGTCACTTCACATTCATACTAGAAATTTATCATAATTTAATCATATCGTCCCTTATATGAGCCTCTGAGGCCCAAAACATACTTTAAAAACAAGTCAGGACTAAATCGAGAACTCAAAAAAAATTTCACAAAATCTAAAATTTTTCCTAAGTACAGGGGTCACACGCCCGTGTGGTCAAGCCATTTGGCTCATGCAGCCAAGTAACAAGCCCATGTCTCAGGCTGTGTGGCATATTAGGTAGGGCACACGCCCGTGTCCCTAACCCGTGTAACTCTCTGACTTGTAACTTAATTAAATGCAAAGATCACACAGCCAAGTCACACGCCCATGTGTCAAGCCGTGTGGTTAATTTTGAACATTCTACTTCTCAACTTTAAGATGTAGGGAACACACGCCCAGAATACACGCCCATGTGCTAGGCCGTGTGTCACATACGACTGAGACCCATGCCCGTGTCTCTACCCATGTGGACAGAATAAGGCTATTTCCAAGTCTTATTCCTCACCCAACTTCATCTTTCACCTACATAATCTCTTAAACACAATCACCAACCATTTCCAAATCAAATTGTTACATATAAACCAAACCAAATACAAGCATTATTTATAACTTATTAACACATATTTTTAAATTTTTATCTTACCTTAACTTCATTTATGTTTAAGTTGCAAATTTTAAAATTATACTAACTCAAAACCATTCACCATTTGGTTATATATCATCTACCATTTAACCATTTCAAAACACCTCAAACATATTATGGCCTTATAAATATGTACCAAAACATATCATTCTAGTCATTCTAATGGCTAGATTACAAACAACCATTTATATGCCAACATTGGCCAAGTTAGACTATACATGCCATTATACTAAAAATTAACTTGTTTCATATACCAAGAAGTCCAAGGGATAGTTTGATGTAATCCGACCGAGGTCCAACCTTTTCAAACCTCCGAGCATTATAAAATAGAGGAAAATAAAATAGAATAAGCATGTAATGCTTAGTAAGTTCATATAATAGGAATTTAACTTACCATTTTTATTCTTTTATAATAAGCATACAAAACAAGCATCCAAATCATTTTGACTACTTACATGCACTCATCCAACAAGTTAATCATATAATTAACATATGATTTTAAGAGAACAAAGATGAGCTCATTAGGTAATAACTTTCATATACACAATCCTTCAAATCATATTTTCACTTAACTCATACATTTTCATATCAAGTCATCTCAGTTTCAGTTTAGATATGTTGAAACTTTTCCCGTTGAATTTATTTGAAATATCGATGGTGTAACGCCCCTAACCCAAATCTGTTGCCGGAATAGGGTTACAGAGCATTACCGGAGTTTACAAATTAATTATTAGAATTTCATTTTATCTAGCATTCATATTTGAAACCAATCAAAATCATACATATTGTCCCTTAAAAGAGTCCTCGAGGCCCAAATTGACGCATTAGAAACACATAAGGTCAAAGTCAAAAACTTAGAAATTTTTTTGAAAACATTTCAATTTTCAATACTATAGGGGTCACATGGCCATGTGGCTCACATGGCCAAGAGACATGCTCGTCTTTTAGACCGTGTGGGCATTTTTTTTGCATGAATTAGAAGATTCAACACGCGACCGTGTCATCTGGCTGTGTGTCACACACAGTTAGACACACGCCCGTGTCTCTGCCCGAGTGGACAAAATAGGCCATTTTTCCTAACCTCATATCTTACCCAACTTGTCATCAACCTAACCAAACATTTTAGAACATCATCATTATAAGGTAAATTGTGCATATACCAGAATACCAAAACGCATATAGGCTAATGTTTAAACAAAATAACCTATACATATTATTCTTGGCATCATAGGATTTTAAGGAACTTTAACTCTTCCACATTCATACTGCATGTAAAACACACCAGTCATAAGCATATCATTCCATCATAGCTACAAACTAGTGCATTTAAACATAGAAATTTTTTCGATTTAATCACATGATAAATCATTTCATAAGAAATTGCACAATTTAAACCTTACCACTCTTTCATGAGCATTAGCATATTTTCTCTTGAGTACTTACCAATTTAATGTTTCATATAAATAAACATATTACCATTCAACCAATAGCTTAGCACTTGTCTAAGCATCAACAACCACACTTGTTAGCATATTTGCACATATTTCATATAAATTCAACATTGATAAACTTATCGTAACACCCCAAACCTGGCCTAAACGTTATGGCCGAATCTGGCAATGTCACAAGGAAGGGATTTTGAAAGCGGAGCTAACACGATGAAAACCTTTTTAGCCTGTCAACACTTATTTGCCTTTATCTAATTCAAAACGATTATTCAATTAGTCGATTAGCCTTAAAACGTATCTTTTAGCAGAAGCTTAGGAAAATGTTGGGTTATTTTAGCAAAATTGTTTATGTTTAAGAAAAATCTTAGCTTTAGAAAAATCTATATTTTGTCGAGTATTGCAGAAATAAAATCATAAAACTCAACCAATCCCAACATAAAGAAAACAGTCCGTAAAGTCCAACTTACAAATACCCAGAATAAATCAGAATTTAAAATAAAACCATAACTTAAATCATTTCAGTACTTGTCGTCACTGTGGGACTCTACAGCACCGATCCGCCTAAGACTATGATTACTTGTACAGAACAAACAAAAAGGGGTGAGTTTACGTAAACTTAGTGTGTAACCCAGCAGAATTAAGCATGCATACATACAGACTAACAAACATCAATCAGATACAGACTTAGGCCTAAGCCCATCTCAGATACAGAGTTAGATATAGAATTAGATACAAAATCAGATACAGAATCAGATATGGATAATATAATCCTACCCCCATCCTCTACATACCATCTCTAACCATCCGTACACACCTTATGGGGTTTAAAACACCCACCCAGCCCTACACACCATATTATACCGATGCGGCACATAATAGATAAAGTGTAGCCTTGCTGCCAGAATATAGGTGAATGTCGCCTTTCAGAACACTTCCTCCATATATAACAACCCACCCCAAAAACAAATACAGAAGAATCAGATATAACTAACAGTTACAGATATACAAATTAACATGCTCGACATGCTATTATTTAGAAATCAAATAGGCATATAGGATAGTAATCAGTCATGCATAATATTATTTCATACAAACAGAGCATCAAATCATCAGTTGATAAGGTTGGATAGCCCTTATCAACCCTACAGTAGGCCTACAATCGTTTGGGATGACCCGTGCGACTCTAGGAAAAATTACAGAATTTTCGACCCACATGCCAGTGTGGCTTACCTGTGTAGGCCCACACGCCCAGTTTTGCCTTGCCCGTGTGGATCACAAGGCCTGACCCAAAAATCCACACGCCCGTGTGGACCCACATGCTTGTGTGGCCCATACGTTCAATTTGGACTAGCCCGTGTGGCTTACACGGCCACACTCTGAACATCACACGGCCATGTCTAGCTCACAGCCTCACCTTCGTCAACCAGACGGCTATGTCTCACACACGGTCTGCCACAAGCCTATGTGATGCCGATAGTGGCCTTTTTTAGCTTTTGTCAAAACTCAGATTTTCGTGGTTCGGGTACACACCTGGTACATTTTCATAGCAAATGCAATCTCGAGACCACCAGAACCTAAAATTGACACACCAAAGCTCAGAATCAAACTTAAATCACAATTAAATCAGAACTACGAAATCAACAAAAACTATACCAAACAAGCGTTCTTGCTTACACCAACTCCCCGAATGATTTTGATTACGATTCTGCATCAGACGTGTCATGAACTTCTTGATTGGTAAAAGGCTTGTTTAGCCTCTCCCTCATGACTACTCGAAATCGGCCAAGAATTAGCCTGCGCTGCCCCTTGAGCAGGAGCAAGCGCATTACTTTCCACATCATCAGCTACGGCTCGATCGGGATCTATTTACTATAAGAAAACACATTTCAATTGTCAGGAATCATCACACTATTACAATTTATAAATATGGCATGTATAGCTAGACTCGCACGCGCTACGTTAGTCCTAGAATCGACTAAACTATAGCTCTGATACCAATTAGATGTAATACCCCTAACCCATATCCGTCGCCAGATTAGGGCTACGAGGCATTACCAAAGAAAATACAGCTTTCGTAAATTCATATAATCACATATGTCAGATTCACAAATATATATATAACATATTGCTAACTAAATATTAAACTTAAATTATTAGTCACACTAAATATACGAATCATATTTCAAAGTTCAATCGAATTTATTTCAAACATATACCATATTTACAAATCAATATACATGTCTTAAAGCCACACAAAATGCTTTAAAATACATACATAAATCGTGAGCTTATCATTATAATGATATTCAAATTTTTAATAAATATTCATCACTTATTCTCATAATTATAAACATGCACTTAACTGACCAAACAAAACATTTCACAAAATTTAATATCCAATATCATATGCGGCATTGGAAATGGTCATTATGAACAAACATACTTGGCACATTTATTAAAGACTAAACATACCTCTTTTCTACTTACAAGACCATGCGCATATGACCATATTAATTTAAACCATTTTGAGAACACATAACAACTAATAGTGTACTCAATCCACATATCAATTACCATACCTAAATCACAACAGCATAACCAAAACACCAACTAAAATTTTAACAACAAATCACGTCCAACATTAAGATTTAACTATGTACCAAAGTAAGCATCAGTTCATCCATTAATTCAGAACTATTTTACTATTATAGCAATCATCATTTTCGGTCACAGTTAATAAATTCATAGTACACCTAGTTTATTAGCATATTAGTAAGTCTAAATAACATACCAACTTGTCTTTACTCGGCCAACTCATTACATTAGCAACTATGACATATGCGCATATATAAATATGTATGTAAATTTATTTTAACATGTCATGACCGAACATATAGGTATATCATCTATCATTTCCACACAAATTCTTATTACAAAACATACATCCCCATTAAGCCAACATCATACCACAACTGAAACCTATCCCTCAACCAATTTATAGCATAAACACAACTTTAAAATAAGTTTAAATCATGGCCGAATATACATTATGCTTTTTCATACTCTTTAGCTAAATCATATAGTAAAATCTCACAAGCATACATACTTTATTTTAAACTTACTAGTATGAACTAATTCATAAGTTATTCCTGACAAAACCAATCAAGACATATGATCAAGATACCGATCATACAAGTTATGATCCATATTTACTAAATAGACTTATACCATAACCAAATCATCAAAACCAAACACATCAAAGATTTAACCAAGAACATATAAAACCAAGCTTAAACATAATGATCAAGCCATTTTCACATGGCTTTGTATATATTTACAACTTCAAAACTAACCAAAAACATAAGCTAGCCTATACATGACATAGGTTCAAAGTTCAACTTTTAACAAAATACTGAAATAAAGATCAATAGTGTGATGGATTTCTCTAACGATCCCCGAGCTCGTAACTAGCTTCCAAAATCTATAAAACAATGAACAAACACATACACAGTAAGCTTGAATAGCTTAGTAAATCATAAGAAATTAATTCATTAAATGAACAATAATATTAAAATCAACTAGGCCAAATCAAACAATCCTTAATCAAATACACATTTATCATGCTTGTAACCCATATACCATCACCTGAACATTAATATTATAAATTCACTTGGCCGAATGTTAACAACTACATGTACATATAATTCAACTTTTAAAACTTATTTAGCTTATATCTACTTTCAAGTACCAAACTTTCCTTATTTTTAGGAACTTATAACTTCGTACGTACTTGAACGATTTAACTTGATTTCACATTCGACCTTAACTTAACATTGCCTATTGAACCATTTAGAATCAATAAGGATACTCGGATAGTCGAAAAGCTCGTACATGCCAACGTCCCAAATGTGGTCTTACATGTAATCACATATCAATGCCACTATCCTAGACAGGGTCTTACACGAATCATATATGATGTCAATGTCCCAGACATGGTCTTACACGTAAATCACAAGTCGATGCCAACGTCCCAGACATGGTCTTAAAAGAAATCACATATCGAAATCCTATGTCATGACATATGTATCCTAACTATTCCTAACGTTCGTACGAGGCTTTTGGACATCGTAACTTGATCAGTTCAGGCTCGTAAATACTTCTCCCATACTTATACAAATTTGGCTTGAATATATATATAAGTAATAATTCAATTCAGCACAAATAAAATATATACAATCGAATTTAACGACATTTATTTACTTATGAACTTACCTCGGATGACGACGAATGAAATAAACGGCAATTCAATAATTTTCGACTTCCCGCGATCTAATTCCTTTTTCTTTGGTTCTTGATCTAAACACATTCAAATTTGACTTATTCAATCTCATATTCATTCAAATTAATCTAAAAACACAGAAATGGGAAAATTAGACTTTTGCCCCTGACATTTCACATTTTTCACAATTTATTCCCTATTTCACAAAACACAAAATATTCAAAATTTCACCACACTCATGCTTGGCCTGAAACATCCCAAACTCGGCCTAGACGTTATGGCTGAATCTGGTGGTGTCACATGAGAGTGATTTTGGAAAACCATTTCAAACGTCAAAACTTGTTCAAATTATTATCTTTCTTTTATCACGGAAGTATTGAAACCGTTCATTATACAAAACTCTAAAATTTAGTTTTGAAACACATTTGTGATGTCGCAGTTTATAAATCAATTAAAAATATCAAATTGGAAACCCAAAGTATAAAACAAAACAGTCCAAAGGTCCACCATACATAAAACTCCCAAAATAATAAAATAAAGAATAACCAGTAATAAAAACATGGAGTCCAGTAAAGTGTCCATCAGTGGTCACCCTCGAGCCCTCCGCAGTACCAATTCATCTACTGTTGGGGATTACCTGACAGACAAGCAAAATAAAGGGGTGAGTTTTTACAAACTCAATGTGTACATTCCCACAGTAAAGTATGCATGTAAACAGATAACAGTCAAGCAGTCATAATCGAGCCTGAGCTCTTAATAGAATCAGTGTAGGCCTTAGCCTACTCAAAACAGTACCAGATACATTCAGGCCTTAGCCCATACAGATATGCATGCATATCAATCGGTACAGTACATGCCCACCAACCCTGCACACCATCTTCGTCCACCCTACACACCACGTGGGGATAAAATTGACCCACCTAGCCCTACACACCAAGTATGGGGATAAAATCAACCCATCCAACCCTACACACCATAAGGTACCGTAAAACGGCACATAACAAGTAAAGGCAGTACAACTGCCAGTCAAATGGCTAAAAGCCTTACAGTCTTCCTTCTCTTCAATAACTAACACAACCCAATGCAATGCAACATAAATAATGTTATGATATGCTTTCATACAGTAACCAGATCATATGTGTCATACTCAGATCAGATCAGAATAGTATTAATACATATGCTAAGTATAAAATGCTAGCATACATCTCAGAATCATATCACAGAACAGGGCCTAAGTAATGCATACCAACCCCTTTAACCGGTCATAGTCGACTAGGGAGACCCGTGCAACCTTTCAGAACAATTCAGATTAATGGGATCACACACTCATGTGGCCTGCCCGTGTGGGTCCACACGCCCGTGTGGGCCACCCAACTTGCCCTTGCCTGTGTGGATCACACGGCTTGGCCCAAAACCCCACACACTTGTGTGGTTCACCCGTATGGGCCCACACGCCCGTGTGGCCCACATATCCCAATTGGCCTAGCCCGTGCCTCACACACGGCCTAGCCAGCCTCACACGCCCATGTCCGTTGTGCCTATGTGGCACATACACTGCCTGGCTCGTCGATCACACGGCTGTGTCTCGCTATACGACCTCCACACGGGCAGTCCATATGCTCGTGTGGCGTCGACAGCTTCATTTATTGAATCGCGTTTTTAGTGCATTTAGAGTATACACCTGGTTCCAATTGAAGACCAAACGACCCCCAAGCACTACAGAACCTAGAATTGACAATTTCAAGCCCCAATTCAGTCACTTAAATCAATTTTACTAAAACTAAGCAAATCCCAAAACGAGAGATCAATCTTACCCCCAATGAATAATGGCGATTCTTTACTGAATAAAATATCGATTAGCAATCCACAAAACCTCAATTATCTCTTAAACAGCAACAAAACGTCCTTTAATCACTTAATCGAGGAAAACAATCGAGTTTTAAGGAGAAAACTTACCAACTGACGGAAACCCCAGATGCGCACAAAAGCGAATTGAATGCGAAGAAAATGGTATATTTTCACTGGAGTGAATTGGTGCGATACTTATCTAAGCATCAACAACCACATTTGTTAGCATATTTGCACATATTTCATATAAATTCAACATTGATAAACTTATTGTAACACCCCAAACCCGGCCTAGACGTTTTGGGCAAATCTAGAGATGTCACAAGGAAGGGATTTTGAAAGTAGAACTAACATGATGAAAACCCTTTTAGCCTGTCAACTTTTATTTGCCTTTATCTAATTCAAAATTAGTCTATTAGCCTTAAAATGTATCTTTTAGCGAAAGCTTAGAAAGATATTGGGTTATTTGAGCAAAATTGTTTGTGTTTAAGAAAAATCTTAGCTTTAGAAAAATCCATATTTTGTTGAGTTTTGCAGAAATAAAATCATAAAACTCAGTCAATCCCAACATAAAGAAAACAGTTCGTAAAGTCCAACTTACAATACCCAGAATAAATCAGAATTTAAAATAAAACCATAACTGAAATCATTTCAGTACATGTGGTCATCGTGGGACTCCGTAGCATCGATCCGCCTAAGATTGTGGATTACCTGTACAGAATAAATAGAAAGGGGTGAGTTTACGTAAACTCAGTGTGTAACCCAGCAAAATTAGGCATGCATACATATAGACTAACAAACATCAACCAAATATAGACTTGGGCCTAAGCCCATCTTAGATACAAAATCAGATATGGATAATAAAATCCAACCTCCATCCTCTACACACCATCTCTGACCATCCCTACACACCATGTAGGGTTTAAAACACCCACCCAGTCCTACACACCAAATTGTACCGATGTGGCACATAACAGATAAAGTGCAGCCTTGCTGCCAGAATATAGGCGAAGGTTATCTTTCAGAACATTTCCTCCATATATAAAAACCCACCCCAAAAACAGATACAGAATAATTAGATATAATTAACAGTTACAGATATACAAATTAACATGCTCGATATGCTATTATTCATAAATCAGATAGGCATATAGGATAGTAATCAGTCATGCATAGTATTATTTCATACAAACAAAGCATCAGATCATCAATTTATAGGGTTTGATAGCCTTATCAACCCTACAGTTGGCCCACAGTCGTTTGGGATGACCCGTGCAACCCTAGAAAAAATTATAGAATTTTAGGCCCACATACCCATATGGCTTACTCGTGTGTGCCCACACACCTGTGTGGCTCACACGCCCAGTTTGGCCTTGCCCGTATGGATCATGCAGCTTAGCCAAAAAACCTACACACCCGTATGGACTGCCCATGTGGGCCCATATGCCCAATTTGGCCTAGCCCGTGTGGCTCACACAGCCACACTTTGACCATCACACGGTCGTGTCTCGCACATGGCCTTCCACACGCCCGTGTGACGTCGATAGTGACTTTTTTTGGCTTTTGCTGAAACTCAAATTTTCATGGTTCGGGTACACACCTGGTATGTTTTTGCAGCAAACGCAATCCTGAGACCACTAAAATCTAAAATTGACACACCAAAGCTCAGAATCAGACTTAAATCATGATTAAATCAGAACTACAAAATCGACAACAACTATGCCAAACAAGCGTTCTTACTTACCCCAACTCCCTGAATGATTTTGATTACGATTCTGCAACAGACGTGTCACGAACTTCTCGATTCACTGTTGTTAAAATACGTATTCAACATTAACGAGAATTCGGCAATACCAAAACGATTAAACAAAAACTCTTTACTCAGCAAAGCAAACTTCCCTACTTACCAAGCGATAACACCACATTCGCAACAAGAGGCACAATTCGTTTAATCGAGGAAGAAAAAGAGAATCAAAATTTTTGCGGAAAAGAAAAAAAAGAAAAGGAAAACAGAAGTGGAAAGGAGGGGCGTCAGTTCATTTTCTAGCGATATTTTTGGGGACTAATTTAAACCAAATCCCACTACCTCTACTACTCAAACACTACAGAAGTTCAGCCCCATACAACCTCTTACAGACACCAGAAGCAAAAATTAATAGCTATGCTCACTCCAAGACTCGAACACAAGACCTCCAACTCACTTACTCCTTACCACTTGAGCTAGCAGGATCATTCTGATAAGATTTTGAAAATAATTTAATATAGCCCACTCCTCAAATGTAAGGCTTAGGTCAAAAAAATAACAAAATTTGCTAAGGACAAGGCTTGAACTTGGGACCTCTCACTCACACCCAGAACACCTAACCACTGAAGCAGATAAATAGTTGTGTCAAACAAGTACAAAAACATAGCCAAATATTTTAGGGCGTTACACTTATTTTCTCGACATGTCACACTTGAGTTTAGTACTCCTCTCAACATACATAATTTCCTTGTATCAACATATCAAAGATAGTCACATATTTACATGTCAAGATACATATCATTCTCTTTCTGTTTCTTCAAAAACATAAATCATTCATTTCATTATATCAATATTTCATGTATCATCATTTTCATGAATTTCGTGTATATTTATTCCAAAACAGTTCATAATCATGAATATACATAATTATCAGGCAAGTTTCACATAATTGAGCTCAATATCAATAACAATTTAATTTCTTTCACATTAATCTCCATAATGCTTACCAATCCTTGTCAAATTAGAGAACATCTTACGGATTTGAGTACATCATTTTCTTGATGCCATAGTCCAACTATGGTCTTACCCAATTGCCATGACCCAGCCATGGTCTTATACTCGTAATGCCATAACCCAGTTATGGCCTTATCATCAGGATGTCATAGCCCAACTATGGTCTTACACACATATATATACTGCCATGGTCAACCATGGTCTTACGTTCACGGTGCCATAACCCAATTATGGTCTTTTCACTAAAATGCCATAGCCTAGCTATGGTCTTACATTTAAATATTGCCATGGTCCAACCATGGTCTTATCCATCAATTCATCTTTTGTCACGAAACGATCGTACTCAATCCTACGTTCCACTTAATTTGAACATTCAATTTGATTTACATATTATTTCAATAATCATAAATCAATAACAAGATATCAAATAATACATTATATCATTCCTAAACTAACAATTTATCATAAAATTTCAACCTTATGAACTTACCTGGATAAATTGCAAAAATATCAGGATTCAGGGGCATTTTGGTAATTTTCTATTTTCTCGATTTTCCACCCAATCTTGATCTAAATTAATCATTTCATTCAATATATTAATTTAAATAATAAAACAATTCATTTCATGCAATTTGGTCTTTTTGACATTTTTACAAAATTGTCCCTAAAGTTTTACGTTTATTCAATTGAGTCCCTGAGCCTAAAACATGCAAATTAGCCATTTTTAATATAAACCCATGCTAGCTGAATATTCATACATTTTTTCTCCTCCTCCTCTCCATTCCACATCCTTAATGTATATAACATGCATATAAGTAATATTATCTATAATTCTACTATTTACTTATATGTTCATATCAAAGCTGTCCACTGGACTCATAGTCACTAAATTATTTATATCTTGAGCTACAGAATTCTAAATTAAGATCTGCTTGATGTTTTTGAAAATAGACTCAAATATCTTTCTACCATAAAATTTTTAGAATTTATACTTTATCCAATAAGTACAGTAAAATCTTCAAATTTATCCTTATTCTAATGTTTGACAACTTCAACCTTTCCTTACTAAAAATTAATTATCTCTTAGTACGGGATTTGGATGATGTTTTTGTTTATTTCTCTTGAAAATAGACTCATTAAGAATTTAAACATATAAATTTAAGCCACTAATTATTTTTTTTAAATTTTTTTTTATTTTCCAAAGTCAGAACAGGGGAACCTGAAATCAATCTGACCTTGTCTCACAAAAATTCATATATCTCATAATATGAAAATTTTTTGTTTACACCATTTCTTCTATTTAAAACTAGACTCAATAGGATTTAATTTAATACTTTAATTAACCTCTAATTTAATTTTTACAATTTTTGGTGATTTTCAAAGTCAGACTACTATTTCTGTCCAAAACAATTTTAGTGTAGAATGTTGATAACCAAATTTATAACACCCTCCTTTCCTTTCTCTGCAATATTTCTCATCACTTCCTCTTATTTCCCTTCACTAACATATCACGAACAAAGAACCTTTTATAATAAAACTCTACTTTAGCATCATTTTCATACTTTTTCAATAATATCAAACTCAAAAATATGTTGAAATCTTGATGTTCTTACCTTGTCCTTTTGATTTCAATCTTTAACTTGATTTTCTCTCTCCTCCAGCTTCTATTTCTTGAATCTAACTTGATATTCTAGCTCCCCATTGTCTCCTTGTTATTTTTCTCTCTTGGTAGCTATAGAAATTCTTTTGATCTCTAAGTAAAAATAGTGAATTTTTGGTAAAAGGACCAAATTGTAAAGAAAAGAAAATTTCTTTCTTTCCTTTTTCTTCTCACGCTGGTAGCATGGAAGATGATCATAATTCTTCATCTTTCTTTCCTTTTATACTAAATAAAATAATAATAAAGTAACAATAAAATATCTCATTAAAATATTAATAAAATAATATTTATCTAATTAAATAATTTTAAAATATCATCAAAATATCTCTAATATCATAATTGCCTTCTAGGTTCTCTCTCTTTCTAATTGAGCATTTTGCCCTTCATGATCTTTTAAAATTCCATCCTTGAGTCACACTTAATTTGGTAAAATTACGATTTAGTCCCTCATAATTCTTCACCTATTCAATTTGGTCCTAATTCATCCGTTTTCTTTAGTTTCTAGATCATTCCACCCTTAAAATATTTACACTATTGGTCCTTTAACTTTTTCATATTTACACTTTAACCCCTTAAATTTTGAGTATTTACTCTTAGGCAACAAAACTTTTCTCACTTTTGTGATTTAATCCTTTCTTGAATTAATATATCATAATATACTTCCCAATGTTGACATAACTCAAAATTTCCCTTTTTCTCACTTTAGTTCCTTATTTTACCATATCAAGGATACTATCTTACTTTCTTACTGTAGTAATTTTTGGGGTATTACAGATGGATACATTGGTAGTATACTCAAAGTGTACAAAACTGTAAATCCATCAATTCGTATCCAGGAGTACCCAACTAGGGCACAATAATCAGGAAGCACTCTCTCGAGCCATGTAACAAGATGCTCATACGAGCCATGTAACAAGATGCTCATGTGAGCCATGTATCAGGAAGCTTATTCGAGCTAAATAGGAAACTCATAAGAGTTTAGAATAGGAAGCTCATTGAGCTTAACAGGTAACTCCGAATAGTTATTATCAGGGAGCTCTGGATAGTATAACAGGGAGTTCGAGCGAGCCATGTCAGGAAGCTCATAGGGCCTATATCAGGACGCTCACGAAGAGCTGCATTTGTGTCTACAATAATGCTGGAACATAACCAATCGAATCATGTAACAGGACGCTCAGAAAGAGCTGCGGTAGTGTGCAACACATGCAGGATCACTACCGATTAGGATGCTCGCAAGAACCATGTAACAAGAATGCTCGAGAAGACTTTTAACAGGATGCTCGTCCGAGCTCTAATGTCCATAACATATGCAGGACTATAATCAATACGAGAAAATATTGTATCCATCGCATTTCATTATTCAAACGGGACTTATCATTTATCGTGTAATATCAAGCATGTGATAAAATTTGTACATTAAACATTTATGCAATTCACACAAATACAACATTCAATTCAAACACATTAATATACATAATTAAGTTACACGAACTTACCTTGACACTTGTTCGTATAGGTAAATCTACTAATCCTTCACCTTTTCTTTTCCTCGACCTAACTCTTTATTTGATCTTTTCGGATTTATATAAATGAATTTAACATCAATTTAATCCCTTTTATACTCAATTGAACTCAATTCACTTCCTAGGCAAAATTACCATTTTGCCCCTATACTTTTCATAAATGACAATTTCATCCCTAAGCTCAGAAAATGAAATTCATGCAATTTAATCCTTATTTAAACCCTAACTAAATTTTATATGTCACAATAACAGCCCATGAATTTCACAAAAATCAAAATTTTTTATGGGTTTTATAATTTTTCTATCTAGTCCCTAAATCATAATTTCATAAAAATTCTCTTTGTAAAAGTTGTTTATCTATCAACAACATTTCATTTTCTGACATAAATTTCAAAATTTCAGCATTTCCATCGATGGAAAAATTTCTATACTTTGATATCTTTACAAATTAATCCCCAAAATAGATAGATTAAGCTATTCTGGACTCGAAAATATAAAAATTACTAAAAACGGGATAAGATTGCTTACCCAATTAAGCCAAGAAAGTTTGCTTTCTCTTTCCTAGGGTTTCCATATATTTTTGGGGAAGGAGATGATAATATTAATATGTTATTTCTATTTGATTTATTTATCATCCATTAATTCTTTTCAATATTCCAATTTAGTCCTTTTCTTTTTTTAATTTTCTATGGATGATTCACCAAAAATATCTACTCACTCTATTTAATGGTCTAATTGCCATATAAGGACCTCAAGTTTTGAATTCCATAGCTATTTAATCCTTCTAGTTACTAGAATTCAACTTTTTCATTTTATGCAATTTGGTCCTTTTTATAATTAATCATGAGATTAGTAAAATTTTCTTATCAAAATTTTCATACGTCTTTTTTATCGTAATGCAAACCATGCAATAATATTAAAATAATTTTTCTTTCTAACTCAGATTTGTGGTCTCGAAACCACTGTTCTAATTTCACTGTAAACGGGCTATTACAGCTATCTTATTCCATTCATCCATATACTTACCATCATTTAACCATTTCAAATTTCACATATCAAACATGTTAAGGCTATATATATATACATCTCAAAATATACCAAACTTAAGCCATTCAAATGGCTATTATCAACCAAACACATTTATATGCCAACATTGGCCAAGTTAACCTATACATGCCATTATGCCAAAGTTGATTTAATATTTATACCGAAAAAGAGCTGTTGATAGTGTGATGTGGCTCCAACCGGCTTCCAACCTTAACGAGCTTCCATATAACTATAAAACAAAGGAAATAAAACATAGTAAGCATATAATGCTTAGTAAGTTCGTATAACGGAAAATTTACTTACCATATATTTTCACTTAAGGTAAGTATACAAAAGTACATCCAAAGCAATTTAGCAATTAGCCTAACACACATAATCTCATCAAACATGTTAGTCATGTATTTCATGTGAATAACCAGAATAAAGATAAGCTCATCAAATATCATGTTTCCATACATTTTCAAGTATATATGGGTAACAATTCATTCAAAGTTCATTTCAACTTATGCCAGAATTTCACTCGTTGAATCATTTGAAATCTAGATAGATACATGGTAGTACACACAAAGTGTACAATACTATAAATCCGTCAATTCATATTCAGGAATGTTCTTACGAGCATATAAACAGAAAGCTCTCCCTCTCTCTCTCTCTCTCAAGCCATATGACGGGAAGCTCATGTGAGCCATGTAACGGGAAGCTTATCCAGGCAATATAATAAGAAGCTCACAAAGAGCCTATAACGAGTAGCTCCGGAGAGCAATTAATGGGTAGCTTTGAAAAGTATTTAATCAGGAAGCACTGGATAGCCATATTACAAGAAGTTCAAGCGAGCAATAACGGAAAGCTCACAAAGAGCCTTTAATCGGGAAGCTCACAAAGAGCCATATACAGGATGCTCATAAGAGCTACGGTGTGCCCACAACACATGTAGGGTCACAACCAATCACGATGCTCTGAAAAGCTATTAATGGGAAGCTCGCAAGAACCATATAACGAGAACCTTAAGAGGGCTTATAACGGGATGCTCTTTTGAGCTATGGTATGTCTGCAACATAAGCAAGATCATAACCAATCGGGAACCCTGTATTCAATCAAATTTCATTCATCCAAACGGGACTTAATATTTATTGGGTATTTTCCGGATATGTGATCAAATTTTAATATACTTAGTCGTTACATAATTCACATACAAATCATTCAATTCAAGCCTATACTTGCACAATTAAGTTACACGAACTTACCTCGACAATGTTTGTGAACTTGTATGTTACTAATCTATTACTTTTTCTTTACCTCGATCTAGCTCCGTATTTGGTCTATCCGGATCTATACAAGTAAATTTATCATCAATTTAATGCAATTCATATTCAATTCAATTCAATTCACATCTTAGGCAAAATTATTATTTTGCCACTATACGTTTAATTAATGACGATTTCGTCCCTAGGCTCGGAAAATGAAATTCATACAATTTAATCCTTATTCCAAGCCTAGCTGAATTTTACAATATCAATAGCAGCCCATGTATTTCACAAAAATAAAACTTTCTCCATGAATTTTATATTTTTACAATTTAGTCCCTAAATCACATTTTCATCAAAATTTCTTTAACAAAAGTTGTTTATCTATCAACAACCTTTCATTTTCTACCATGAAACTTCATAATTCATGCATACTCATTCATAGCAAAACCCTAGTACTTTGATAACTTCACAAATTAATCCCCGATATAGCTAGATTAAGCTATTACGATCTCGAAAATGTAAAAATTACTAAAAACGAGACAAGATTACTTACCCAATTAAACCAAATAAGCTTGCTTGAATGCTTTTCTCTTTGCTAGGGTTTCCATGTAGTTTATTTGGGATAGATGATGAAAATGATGATATTTTTGTTATTTAATTAAAAAAATCATCTTTTATTCTATATTTAATTTTCCATGGATGACTAAGCATGCTTATCTACTAACTCCTCTTAATGGTCTATTTGCCATATAAGAACCTCCAATTTGAATTCCATAGCTATTTGATCCTTTTAGCTACTACAATTCAACTTTTGCACTTTGTGCAATTTGGTCCTTTCCATTAAATTAAACATGAAATCAGGAAAATTTCTTTACAAAATTCTCATATGATATTTCTATCAATATGCGGACCACGAAATAATATTAAAATAATTTTCTTTTCAGACTCGGATTTGTGGTCCTAAAACCACTGTTCCGATTTCATTGAAAATAAGCTATTACAGCCACTATGTGTTCCACCACTACACTCGGTGGCTTTGTCTTATCCCCTACCAAAATTTCATGTTCCTCTGTCAAATATTTTTTTGTACACAACTATAACACTCCTAACCCGTACCTATCGCCGAAATAGGGTTATGAAACATCACCGACGTTTACAATTCAAACGAATATAATTTTCAAACATTTTAAATGTAACACCCTAAACCTGGCCTAGACGTTATGGCCGAATTTGGCGATGCCAGATGGAACGGGTTTGAAAATGGTGTCGTTAAGTTTAAATCATACTAGATCGTTAACCCTTATTGCTTTTGTCAAATTCAAAACTCTTATTCAATTACTCGCTTGGAGGTAAAACATATTTGTAGCAAAAGCTTTTAAAACTGTTGTGTTTAGGAAAACCATTTGAATTTTTTAGAAAAACCTCTGCTTTGATGAATCCGAGTTTTATCGAGTTTGTAGTAATGAAATCATAATATGCAGTCAAACCCAAATTTAAGCAACAGTTCGAAAAGTCCAAATTTTACATAAAAGTACCCAGAAATGAATCAAAAATTAAAGTTAAAACCATAACCAGATTTAGTTCATGACATGTGGTCACCGTCGAGTTCTCCGCCGCACTGATCTACCTAAGACTGTGGATTATCTGTACAGATCAAACAGAAAGGAATGGGTTTTACGTAAACTCAGTGTGTAACCCCCACAAAATTAAGCATGTACACATACAGAATTTCAGATGTCAGATGGATACAGGTTCGGGCTTAAGCCCATTTCAAATACAGATACAAATATACAAATCAAAAAATAGAATCCTACCTCCATCCTCTACACTCCATCTCTGTCCATCCCTACACACCATGTGGGGTTTAAAACACCCACCTAGCCCTACATACCATATTGTACCGATGCGGCACATAACAAATAAAGTGCAGCTAAGCTGCCAGAATATAGGCTATAAACGCCTTTCAAAACACTTTCTCCACATATATCAACCCCCCCCACAAACAGATATAGAATAATCATATATAATTAATACATACAGGTATACAAATTAACGTGCTCGACATGCTATCACTCAGAAATCAGACAAGCATAAAGAACATAAATCAATCATGCATAGTACTATTTCATGTAAACAGAGCATCAGGTTATCAGTTTATAGGGTTGGATAGCCCTTACCGACCCTATGGTAGGCCCACAGTCGTTTAGGACGACTCGTGCGACCCTAAGGAAAAATTTAAAATTTCGGGCCCACATACCCGTGTGGCTTGCACTTGTGGGCCCGCACGCCCAAATTGGCCTTACCCGTGTGGATCACACGGCCTAGCTCAAAAACCCACACACCCGTGTGACGCACACGGCCCAATTTGGTCAAGCTCGTGTAGCTCACACAGCCACACCTGGCCACCACACAACCATGTCTTGCGCACGGCCTCACCTTCGTCAACCACACGGTCGTGTCTCGCACACTGTCTGCCACACACTAGTGTGACGTCAACAGTGGCCTTTTTTGGCTCTCGTCGATTCTCGTTTTTCTGCATTTTAGGTACACACCTAGTTTATTTTTTTATACGAAAATGCTCCCGAGACCACCAGAACCTAAAATCGACAAACTGAACTCCCAAAATCAGTTTTAATTCTCAATTTCATCGAACTAATAAAACTGACAAACGCTCAATTTCCAAAGTTCGTCACTTACCCACTACTCCGAACGGTTCGATTACAACTCCACGAAAGAAGTGCCCCTTACTTCTTGATTCTCTGCTGTTAAAACATTAGTAAACCCCCAATCAACATTTTAGAAAGCACAAGTTTCGAAGTACCAAATTTTACTCACCAGAATAGTGCGACAAAAATTCGAAAACGCCACAGCAAAAATATGACAGTAGGCAATAAGACAAAATCAGTAAAAAAAAGAAAAAAAAAATACGCTAATAGGGAGTAAGGAAGAATTGTCGTCAGAATTTTTTCGAGAGGGGGAGAAAAAACAATTTAACAAAATAAATTAAATTGATAACCATAGAATCTCAACCCCCCCAACTAACTCCACTATCCCAACCACTTCAGAATTTTAACTTAATCGAAACTCTTCCAAGAAATCGAGCAAAAATTAACATCTTTGCTTATGTAGGGATTTGAACACAGGACCTCCAACTCACAAATTCCCTTACCACTTGAACCAGCAGGCTCATTCTAATATGAAATGACATACAATTAAATATAAGCCCACTGCTCAAGTGCAATGCTTTGATCAAAAAAATAACAAATTTTGCCAGAGATAGGGCTTGAACTTTGGACCTCACACACACCCCCAAAACACTTAACCACTAAAGCAGATACAGATTTGTGTCAAAATTTTACAGAAGCAGAAACAAATAATTTGGGGCGTTACATTAAATCATATTAATAATCATTTTAAAAGCAATCCTAATCATACATATTGTTCCCTAAACAGGTTCTCGATACTCTAAAAGCATGTTAGAAGCAAGTCAGGACAAAATAGGAAACTCAAAAAAATTTTCAAACTGCAGGGATCACACGGACGTGTGGGCATTCAAAATAGGGACACACGGCTGTGTCACAGCTCGTGTCCGTGCCTGTGTAACTCACTAACTTGGGTCACATGGCCAATCCACACGCCAGTGTGATAGGCCGTGTACCATTCATAACAACCCCACATGCTTGTATGCCAGGCTGTGTAACAACCTGACTTGCAACCCTTTGTAAAACTATAGGGGACACACGGCCATGTCACCTGGGCGTGTGTCACACATGGCTGAGACACATGCCCGTGTCCCTACCCGTGTGGACGAAAATAGGCCATTTTACAAGCGATTTTTCTCATCTATTTTGGCATGCACCTACAACCAAAATTTCAAATATATACAGGTTATAATAAAGCACCAAAATCATGCATATTTTAGCTAATCAATCATGGTATAAGAAATACAACCAATATGCCCTTAAGCACCTCAAATGATAACATGTAATATGCATAATCATGTACTAAATTTGGCCAAAATATTCACTAACTTCTAAACATATTTTCATCAATACTTATTATTGAATTTCCTTACCAAAACATACCAAATGGTGCAAATCATGCCATTCAACTACTAACATTAATATTCATAAATGTCATTCACAACCAAATACCAATTTACCATATATCTAAACATACAAAGCACTTATCAAAAATTAAGCATCATAACTACTTATAACCAAGCTAATTCACTTAGCATACTTGAAGTATTCAATCATCATCATTTGAGACCAAAAGATTAATATAATTTCTTCATATATATGTTCCAAAAAGGTCTACCTAATTAAGCACACAAGTTCAACTATTTTTACTAAAAACAAGTATAGTAAATTACTTCCCATATTTACATCCATACAAAATATTCAAGTACTATAGACCATTTCCTATTACATGCCACTTAAACCAACATTAAGAACCAAAATGACTACCAAGATGTTGATGATAGTGTGCTAGCTTCCAAGTCGATCCAATCAAAGCAACGATTCCAAAAGTCCTACAAGAATAAATCAAACTAATAAACATCAACAAGCTTAGTAAGTCCGATATAAATTTCCTTTAATAATTCACCAAAAACTATTCAATTAAATGCAACTTCCAATACACCGGCACACAGCCTGCTAGGCACAAAACCCAAATAATAACCGACACAAAGCCTACTAGGCACTTAACCCAAATAATCACTAGCAGAAAGCCTGCTAGGCACTTAGCCTGAATAATCACTGCACAAAGCCTACTAGGCCCTTAGCCTGAATAGTCACCGGCACAAAACCTACTAGGCACTTAACCTGAATAATCACCTGCCCAAAGCCTACTTGTAACGCCCTCTTACCCGAGATCGTCGCCGGAGTCGAGCTTGAGGTGTTACTAAACTTAATTTATCACTTAGAGAACTTTAAATCATTTATTCTAACTTTCATAATAAGCTGTTCATCTGCGTCACAGTCGCTAAAAAAAATTCATATCTCGAGTTCTGAAACTCAAAATTAAGATCCGTAAATTTTCCCTGAAACTAGACTTATATATCTATCTACTAATGTTTTTATATAATTTTTGGTTGGGCCAATTAGTACAGTTTATTAGTTAAAATTTACCCTATTTTAGTGTTCAACTGCTTTGACCTCTGTTCACTACGAATCAGTTTTCTTCCTCTAAAAAATTCTAATGACTATTCCATTTATTTCTCCTAAAACTAGACTCAATAAGGAATCTGTGCATATAAAGTATGACTCCTAATTATTTTTGTAAAATTTTTAGTGAATTTTTAAATTCAGAACAGGGGATTCAGAAATTGCTCTGACCCTATTCCACCAAAACCCAAATATCTCATAAAATAGAACTCTTTTACCTGTTTCGTTTCTTCCATATGAAATAGACACAATAAGCTTCAATTTCATATTTTATTCATCATCAAATCGTCTCTCTACTATTTTTAGTGATTTTTCAAACTCACGTCACTGCTGTTGAAAAATTCTGTTTTATAACAAAGTTCACCTTTTTATGGATTTTCATGGACTAAGTAGCACATTAAACATACATGACACCAAATATGATCTAGATTGGTCATTCCAATGGCTAATCATTTCCAAGCATTTCCTTATCAAACCATCACCATATCATAAGGTTATTCACACAAAATGATTACAATGCTATACATGCCATATTCAAAACACAAGCTATTATACCAAATTGTCCCGGATAGTGTGATCGTTCCTTCAACACTTCCCGATTTCCAAGCTGACTTGTCAAAACTACAATGAATGAAAAGGAGGGAGTAAGCATAAATGCTTAGTAAATTCACATGCAAATAACAAGTAACATAATCATGCAATTCAACATTAACATCAATTGCATTAATATCACTAAGACATTCATGTTACAAGTATACTTGCTATCTTACCACAATCTTGTCTTACCAAGTTCTCAACTCGAGATTTAGGCTCATACCTGTCCAACTTCCTCTTTCACCATACTTTCCAACATACCTCTTTCGTTTAGGCGTTCTCATTATTCATTTAAAAATCTACCCGTTGAACACATCGGAATATAACTCGGATACACGGATTTCACATACATAAGTGTCATATCCGTAGCTAGACAACTCAATAGCCTACGAAATTTACGTAGCCAAGCTACCATGTAACCTGCCCATAAGCGAACTCGGACTCAACTCAACGAGCTCAGGCGTTCGCATCCATAAGTGAACTCAGATTCAACTCAACGAGCTCGAATGCCTAGTTACATCTCACGAACTCGGACTCAACTCAACGAGTTCGGAACTCAACCATCCTAGTGACATGTCACTTGTATCCTAATCTATTCCCAAGGTTCAAACGGGATTCTCTTCAATCGCACCTCTTGGTCGTCTTCCTCGAAATGTCGGAACTGATATTTGGTAGCATTTCATATTCGTCAAGTAGCTCACATAATTTGTATATTACTAAATAATAATTCACAAAGCATAATATTTCATGATAATAAGTATCATATCATATAAATAACATTAAATCATTTAAAATAACAATTATGTTACCTTATTTACACATGAACTTACCTCGGTACAAAATATAGAAATTTTGCAATTTAGTCCACAATCTTTTCTTTTCCTCGATCAAGATCGATTCCACGTCTTTCTTGATCTAAAATAACACATTTAGCTTATTTAATACTCACATTTATCAAAATATTCCTTAACTCTAACTTTGGAAAAATTACGATTTTGCCCCTAAACTTTTGCATATTTACACTTTTGCCCCAAAGCTCGAAAATTAAACTTTTTCCATAATTCCTATGTTTTAGGACATGCTGATCATTTATTTACTAACAGCAACCTCAAATTCCCACTATAACGTACACTTATGAACAATAGGTATTTTTACCAATTAAGCTGTTTTACTCGTTTTTACTTAAAACCGAGTAGCACAAGTTGTTTAGTATAATTTAAAACCTCATATTCTATCATAAAACATCAAAATACAAAATTATTCAACATGGGTCAATTTTTGAAATCAAACCCTAGCTCAAATAAATGGTAGAAATAGAGAAATCATTTTACCGGGATTTTGAAAACGTAAAAATCATTAAAAACGGGGTTAGAACGGACTTACAATCGAGCTTGGAAGCTTGAAAAACCCTAGCCATGGTTTCTCCATGCTATTTTTGGCCTTGAGGAAGAAGATGAGCAAAAATTGGCTTTTAATTTGATTTTTAATTTATTTAATCACTAAATGACCAAAATGCCCCTAACTTAAAAATATTCTTTTTTTTCATCCATTTCATGTCTATTTTTGTCCAATAAATTAACCAATGGTCTAATTACCATTTAAGGACCTCAGATTTAAATTTTCATAACAATTGGACACCTCTAACATATAGAACTCAACTTTTGCACTTTTTACAATTTAGTCCTTTTGACTAAATTGAGTGCCCAAACGTCAAAATTTTGGTACAAAATTTTTTTACAAAATAATTTCATAAAATTTAAACCATAAAAATATAAATAAAACACATTTCAATTTAACACCTTTACCATTTGACAAAAATGCCCTTAATGCCTTTCTTTGTAATTTTTCATGTACAAGCCCATTTTTGTCCAAAATTTTAGAAATTGGTCAAATTGATATTTAAGACCTCCTAATTAATATTCCAAAGCAATTTCATACTAAAATCTTCTAGAATGCAAGTTTTGCAACTTATTCGATTTAGTCCCTAATTTCAAATTAAGCACTTTATGCATAGAATTTCTTCACGAAATTTTCACACAATCATGCAATCATATCATAAACCTCAAAATAATTATAAAATGATTATTTCTATCTCGGATTTATGGTCACAAAACCACTATTCCGATTAGGCCCTCATTCGGGATATTACACTACTAGGCACTTAGCCCGCATAATCATCGTATTTCTATTTCAGTAAGCATAACTCAATAAAATCCATAATTCAACCAATAATGAATAGTAAAAAATATTCAATACGATTTATAGTAACCATGTAACGAACTTACCTGGACTGAATCGTAGAAATTGTAAAAGTTCAGGTACTGCTCTGCTAATTTTCATTTTTCCCGGATATCTACGGATTCTTGATCTATAATGTAAAATCCCTTAATTATTAGCATATATTTCATTTCAAATCCATTTTATAATTAATATCCTTTTATTATTCGAAATTACACAATTACCCCAAACTTTTACAAATTTTTGCTATTTAGTGTCTTAACTCGAAATTCATCAAATTAACTAATTTTCAAAAATCAATAATTTATCCAAATATTCTAAGCCAAATAGCCCTTAGTAAACATTAAATTCACTATCAAACCCTAATATTTTGACATATTCACAATTAATCCTAAAATTAAGATTTAACAAAAATCTCTTCATAAATTCATCAAATAGCATAATAAAGGCTCCAAATACCTAGTATTCATCAAAAACACTTAATATTCATCAATGAAAATTTCCAAAATTTTTAACAGAATTAAAAACGAAGGTAAGGACTAATTGTGCCTAGTTGCAACAATCTCAAAAACATAAAAATTGTAAGAAACGAGTAAAAATTGAAATCACATTAAACAAAAATGAAGAAATTGACTTAGAGCTCCCTCCTATGGTGGTTTCGGCCAAATTTTGAAGAAGAATGCATAGGGAAGCTTTAAAATTTCAATTTGTTTTGTTTTAATTTCAAGTAATTTACAATTTTGCCATTATAATTACTTTAATTATTTTGCATTAACATGCTGTCCCACTATATTAATTTAGGCATAATTATTTTCTAAGTCCTTCCTTCAATATTAATTAAACTATTTCATCACCTATTTACTTTAATTTGCAAGTTTTGCATCTTTTTCAATTTAACTTCTTTTTCTTTAATTAATTACCTAATCGTTAATTTTTCTAAACTAAATTTTAATACGACTCTAATGACTCTATAAATATTCTAAAAAATAATATTTACGAGTCAACACAACGAAAATTTGTAGTCTTGAACCACTGTTCCGTCTCCACTGAAAATCGGGTTGTTACAACAACTCCTTCACATAACCTTACTTAGCACAATTGAAACAAATATTGGCAGTGATTCATATTCCACCCTTTGCAATTTTCCTTCAGTCCATATCTTCGACATTAGAGGTTGTTGCAGATCTATGTATATCACCATCCACGCAAACCTCCTCGGGGATTCACTAATAGTAATAGATTCAATATTGACCACCTTACCCATTATTTCACTGATAGCCATAAGGCTACTCCTTTTGTACATTGCACTCGAAAGACTTGGTAGCTGGATCCATGTCATCATTGTGTTAGGTTACTCCATACTAGTGCTAATTAAAGAAGATTATAGTTGGACAATAAGATGATGCTCAAAGACACCTTAAGGACCTTCAGACAAAACCTTCGTGTAATCTTCCTGAAATTTTGCCAGACAATAGCCATTTTCTAAATCAATCAACTAAAAAGTCTGGCTTGATTCCAATTTGCGAATGCCTTATTCAAAAGCGCAATAAAGCTAATTTTCTTACATAAGAACCAAGGTTTTTTAAAATTAAATTAATGGTTGAATTGATTAGACCACCAATTTTTAATTCGATCGATTCGACCGATTCAATTGTCTGATCCAATTTTAATTAAATAAATTATTAAGAACTCATAAAAAATTAAAACATATAAATTAAAAATAGAAAAAATCAGTTCAGGCACCAATTCTAAACGATTCACTCCAAAACCGATTCAACTCTTTGTCCAAACCGATTCCCAATACAATCAGTCTAATTGACATGTCTGATTCCAACAATCAAGCCAATAACTTTAAGAATCATCGAGCCACACTTCTCTCCCTGAGACTACGGACTCTCTTCGAAAATTTAATAGGAGGAACTCCATCTTCAAAGCCTATAATCTTACCTCCCTCATGCAGTAGTACAATATCATCTTCGATCCCCGTGTCATTATTTCCCTTCCAAGCCTTAAATAATTTATCCTTGAATTACTGTCATGGCTATGAAGAGTACGGGGAAAGGACCAAGACAGTTGGTAATTGGGAACCCTAATTTACAAAGTGAATTGGGGAAAATGGAGGTCAATGGGATGGGATATGCAGCAAGGAGGCGGAGTCATTGAGGGAAACGGAAGCTGGACCAAGAGAAGGAAGTAAAGGATATAGGCCACCTATGTCTTGTAAAATTAAAAAACTCCTGGGTTTGCTTCTTTTAGCTATGGAAGAAAATTAAGGCGGGAGTTTTTTAAAAAGGCTAAAATGTTGAATAAGCTTCCATATTTTTCATTTTTATTATATACCGTAAACTATTTTTGTTTCATAACTTGCATTACATAAGTGTATCCAACATAAATATGTCAACTTAAGCTCCCAAACTGTCCTTCCCTTTGATAAAGCCTAAGTTATAAGGAACTCAAACAAAATACAAAGATATGAAAAATCAAAGAAAATTGCCTCTAACAAAATATTAGCGACACAATCACATTGGTATCGTAATCTGTTTGTTTAGTTCCGTTGGACAAAATAAATGAACAAGTTCAATTAAATCTCACAAAACCTAGTAATAATGTAATTACAAATGGCTCATCCTCTTCCATTATTCCCACAAAAATCTGATTTCAAGCTTGAACATGCTGCCTACATCTGCACGTTATTTTCATCCACTGGTTTGAATTAAGAAATTGCCGATGCTTTAGACCCACTGACCATGGAAATATCCAGGGAGTGATTAAAGCTGTGCATTAGCTGGAACTTTACTTCAAGATGATACAGCCTCGATGGCACTGCCTAGTGGCCAAGCAGCTTCAACAAAGGAATTGCGAAATTTCACTTTCTTTACCAATGTAATATCTTGGTAGGGATCGAGGCCTGTCCATGAAAAGATTCCACTCTTTATAGGATCTGCATTCTGCAACTATGAAATTGTATAACTGAAAATGATCAAGTATAGGCTTACCGAATCCATCTACGAGCAGGGTGTACTGATAAACTAGATCCAAGCATAGATAAGCCTGGTTACCCGCATCCACAGCTGGGTATGTTGCTTTAATATCGGCGTACTTGGTTCCACAAGCTCGTTTAGCAGCTTCTGCAAAAGAATGAGGCTGAACTGTTGCCACTGGATCAGCAGCTTTGATAAAACCAGCCTGTATTCATGAACATTTAGTTAGAATGGCAAATCAGTTTCTTCCATAGTTTGTTTCAGGCAATATGATTCTTAATGAGCAATACCTCAGCAGCCCTGTCAAAGAAGAACGAAGCAATAAACAAATTCTTCTGTCCATCTCCGCCTCCCCCATTCCATATACCACCAAATGTGCACTTCATATGCATGCATGTGTCATTTATTTTAAGAGCCTTGTGAGTCACCCTCCTGCATTCTTCCATGCTTGCACCCGCTGAAGGAGCTGATGCTTTATACTGATTTCCTCCATATGCGTAAGTACCTTGTAAATATTTTTGCCGAACATGTTTAGTACTTCAAATGTCACAAATCGGCCAACCATAGAACAAAAAATGCTATAAACTCCAAACAACTCAAAACTACTTCATCATTCAGAGCATTTCAATCCAAGTAGGAAGCTGGCTGCCAAGATTACATTTCCAGTGATCAAAGCATTAAAAAAATTTTAGCTACTGAATAGTTTTACGTCACTGTTAAACAAATCAAGACATACCATCAAAACCCTCCAAGATGCAAGGGTTGCCAGAATCATCAGATGCCTTCAAAATTTCTGCTCGAGCTGCCAATAGGCCATAGCGCAAATAACTGTATGCAAAAAATCCAAAAGTATATTTAACTAAAGCTTATAATTAAAATATAATGGTTTCATTATTCTACAGAGCTATACAAATTACTGAAAAAAACATGTCTGATAAAATTGATTGCTGTTGGAATCACAACCATAAAATCCCCTTTTTATCCATTTCAAATCATTAATAGAATCACAAAACCAACTTATCAAAATGAAAGAGAGAAACCTGTGAACATAGAGGTAATATTTTGATCCCTTCAGATACATTTCATTTACATAATTGTCCTGTCCTGCTGGTACACTTGGAGCATTTGAAGCAGCTTCCTTGGAGATGGCATAAGCCATTTGCACAGATCCACCACCAAGATCAATTATGCCAACTGTGTCTTTGTATGTCCCTCCCAACTTCCCTAATAGGTAATTTATTGTAACCTGAAATAGAAGGTGGCAGTTAAGAAACTCAGAATTAGGTCACAGTTTCAACCAGTAGGAAAGTTTGCAGTGGATCCAGATCTTTGACTGGATGTTCCTCCCTATAGATACAGTAGAGTCTAGCTTCATTACAAAATGTAAATATTTGCTCATACGGAAAAAACCACAAACTATAGCCATGTATGCTTCTATTTATATATCTGTATCACCCAAGCTTTAGAGCATTCTTGTTTGTTACCACAGAGAAGACCTCAAGGATCTCTCCTTCGAATTGACTATCATCATGTAATCATCTTGAGTAAGACTGATAAATGCTGACCAGCTATAGCATGTAAAAGCGTCCTCTAGGAAAATATTTATAGGAACAATGTGAAATTTGATGACAATCTACCACAACAAAAGGAAGCCTGATCAAGCATGCAACAAAATGCATTGTAAGCATGCTTGACATATTTTCCCCACAATCAATCTTGTGAAGGAAAATTACTTTACGCTCAAAATAAAAGCAAAGCATAAAAGTAAAGAAATTCAGCAAAACATACCCACTCATAAGAACCTTCTTGGGTGCCATCCAGAATCTTAACACCGTTTGCCTCAGATTTGAGGGTACTTCTATCTTTCAGAAGTTCTCTAACCTATATAAGTATTTAAAAAGTCATTCGCATGAGGAAATGGACAAATAACGTGAACATAGACAACATGCTACCAAATATAGAATTACCGCTTGCAAAATTCTGTCAGCTGCATCTCCTTCTAGCGCCCTCAGACCTGCAGTTGCCTACGCAACATTTACAGTACCAGTCTTCAGCAATTCAAAGGACTTAGAATTCAAAAATACGCATGACTTAAGCATCTAAGTATACCAACCCCGACTCTAACAGGAGTTTTTGATCGCAAATCTAGTGGCACAACACTTTCTGCCTTGACTAGAAGAGAAAGTAAAGACTTCGCTGCAGCCTGGGGATCTTTTGCATAGGAGCTCAAACCTGGTTTAAGCTGCAACAAAACAAACCACATAAAATCAATTAATGCATGGAATACAATCGCAGATATTCAAGAAAAAGCTTCGTCTAGAACATACAAATAAATGGAAATTTTAAAAAAATACCAACTAACTGATGCTAGAAAATTCTCCGTTAGTCCCAATAGTAAAATCCTCTTTTAAAGCATGCAAATTCAGATTTTACATTAAAATATGCCCGTAAAGTACATTTTCTTCTTAAAAAAGCTAAAAAGAACACATGCAACAAAAAGTATTATTTTAAAGGTGCATTTTCACTAAAACTCCAGATTTAACAATATATTTATATCCTGGAAGTCAATCCCTAGGAATCTAATTCATTTCTAAATGACAACAAAAATTGGGGGAAAAAATAACAGTATATATTAAATAAAATCCACTAACATAATTAAAGCACTTGAATTATCATTTCAAAGCTTTATTTTACTCTCAAAATTCCAAATTTTAATCTTTCGCTTCTAAATTTAAACATAAAATTAGAACATAGAAAATCAAATCCTACTTAAAAAATTCGAACAAATTCATCTTTAAATATATAAATAATGTCACCAAAACGACTAAAGAGAAACAAAAAAAAAAAAAACATGATAATAAAATTCCCCTTACGTTAATCCACATTGTAAAAGAATAAGTAGTTTTCGTTTCTTAAAAACTAAAAAGAATAATTAAAAACGTAAAATCTGGCCAGAATATATATTTTGAAAAAGATTGGCAGTTCAAAGGCTCTAATTCCTAGCAAATCTATCAACAAAATACTACAATTACATTAGCACTCAAATTATCGTTTTGTAAACCTGCATTACAGGCCAATATATTTTTCAGCTTTAAAAAATATTGTAAAATTGTAGGAAAATAATTTACCTGTTCAAAAAGCTCTAATTCAGAGCCAATTGGAACAAGATCCAAATTCTGATCAAAACAATAAACATGAACTCGACTCCCGGAACTCCCCGCATCAAAAATCACCGCATAATTCCTATTCCCTCTCGAATTCGCCCCCACTTTCCTGCTATTTATCTCGATCTCCTCCATCACGGCCGTATCCGTAGAAGATTTCCCCGGCATGGCATACAAAACAAAGGTTACGAGCAAGATAGGGATGGCGATCACCAGCAAAACGCCTCGATATCTATGGATCTTGTCGGAGATGGAGTCGTGTCTCGCCAATGAACGCTTCATCTTTTCAGGGTGATCCGTGGTCCCGTTTCCGGTGGGGGATATTGCGCCTCCGTTTGTAAAGGACTCGAATAACTCGGCCGAGGATGGTGTTCTGTACCGGATCTTTCCGTTCCCGGAAGAAGTCGGTAATGACTCCAGATCTTCCAGTTTTCTGGATTGGGGGTATTTTCAAATTTATAATGAAATGAAAAGAAAAAAAGAATTAGCCGATCAAATAAGTAATTGATATTGAAAGGATTGGAAGAGGAAAAGAAATGTGGATCACATGGAAAAAAAAGGGGGGTGGGGATGGGAATGAGAAAGAAAAGAAAAGGAAGGAGCTAATGTAGTGACAGTGACTTTGGGAGGAAGGGAGGGGAAGGAAAGGGAAGGCGAGAGATTAGGGAGGGAGGGGAGGGAGGGAGCGTAAAGAGGAGGATTCATTATTTCCTAAGCTAGATCCAGGCCCAGCCGTATATCAATCACTGCATGTGTTATAAATAAATACATCTATTTTTGTTCTATATGAAATAAAAAGAATTTAGACAATATTGGAAATTTTCAAAAAAAAAAAAAAAGAGAAAAACATATTTCAGTGTTTTAACACTATTGCTTGTTTTATGTTTTTAATAGAATGTATTATTTTTATATTTACGATATTTATACTTTTAGTAAACGTATTGAAGCTCCACCATTCACCAGGTAATAAAAACTGAAAATGAAATTTAAAAAAGGTAATGAAAACTGAAAAGTATCTTTTTTGGGTTAAATATTTTTGTCGGTAAGGCACTATTTAATTTTTCTGTAATTAGTAGTATAATATTATCAGGTGACGCCAAAGGAAACGCTTGTTTGGGTTTCCATAAACACGTGTATTTATTTTGAAACTGGATTTTATATTCATTTTTATACTGAATTAATTAATTAAAATTAATATAATATATATCTCTACTTTAAATACAGATCCAATATATTATATATTATAAAAATTTAATACATAAAAAATTAATTAATTTATAAATATTCTTGAGCTTAAATTTTTTTATGATATATTCGGGTTTCGTGACTCTTTCTCCTTGTTCAATATTCCAACCTACGTCCTTTTATTGAAAATAAAATATCTTAATATTGTATCTAATCACTTATTAAATATTTAATATATTTTTTAATAATTATTATTTTTGATAATTTTGAACCATATATGCATTTACTAGTTTTGTTCTCACTTGTATGTAAGAAATCTATACAAATTTAACCAAATTTATTTGATTGCATAATAAATTTTAAAAATAATTTTCGATTTGCTTGGTGTAATAGGCTAATTTTGGCCTGGGCCCCCAAAAAATAATAACTGAAGCCAAAAGATGCAATCAATCGAAAATAAGTCAAAAAATGGCCAAATTGAAAGACAATCATTAAATTGTGGCCAAATCAGAAAGTTGGAAAAAACCAAGGAATTATCAAATTTTATTGACTTGGTAAAAGGCTAAAAATAGGAAGATTTTATTTTATTTTATTTTATTTTATTTTATTTTATTATTAAATTAGTTAGGCTATTTTTAGTAAACCCCATGTATATAAATAGGAGTATCTTGTTCTTTGAAAAAACACTTTTTTTTTGTTCTTACTTCCATTTGGAATTGGATTATTCTCTCTTTTCCTATTTCTATTAGAATAGAATTATTTTCTTTTCTCTTTCAATTTCGTGGGAATTTTGTCCATTTCATTTCGATTTCTTTATTTTCTCTAAATTCATCCAATTACTTTTAGCCCTTCTGTTTTTTTTATTATTTTACAATTAAGTTTTCATTATTTTTTTTTGGCCCTAAAATTGGTTTTGACTGTATTTGGTCCTCCTTGAAGCTGTGTGTTTTGGAGGTGGGGATTATTTCCCTTTTGGTCCCTCGTTGTTATTCGCACATTCAAATTGGTCCATTTCCTTTTATTTATTTTTAATTTCCCCCAAAATTTTGCTTTAAGGTTCGATTTAATCTTTTTTTTTATTTTCGCTATTTTATTATCAAATTAACTAATTTAATATATTATTGCCATCATTATTATGTTTCTATTTATATTTATTTTGTTATTCTAATACTATTATTATTTATCTAATTTTTATTTATCTATTTATATTTCTACTATTATTATTACTTTTTTTATTTTTTCCTTATTTTATTTCTTATTTTTTCAACTTTTCCCTTTATTTTATTATTTAATTATTTTATTAATCCTCACTTATTTACTTATCGTATTGTTGATCTTTTTTATTTATTTCTCTGTGATTATTTTGTTCTTATTATCATTATTTACGTTTTCACGTCCATTTTATTTCTATTATGCATATCTTTAAAACATTACATTTTACTCAAATTCGTAAAAATGATTCTTCAAAACAAGGCAATGTTTGATATTTGGAAGCTTCGAGAGAATCGTGCCCTAACTTACTGAGCTTCGATTTTTCTCGTCGGTCCTAAGTAATCGAGTACCCTTTTGAAAATAAAATACGTGAGTTTCAAATAAAAGCTTGTCCTCGGGAACTCGAGATGTTGCACCCTAACTCACTGGATGTGACATTTCGTTATCTCGAGGTAAGGATTTCAAAATAAAACAAAGACAATGTTTGATATTTGGGAATTTTGAGAAATTGTGCCCTAACTTACTGGGTTCCAAATTTTCATAAGGCCCAAGTAACCGAACATCCTTTTTTAACCTTAATGCATGAGTTTTAAAAATCAAAGACAAGCTTGGTTTCGAAAGTTTGAAGTATTGAACCCTAACTCACTGGGTATGACATTTTTCCCCTCGAGATGAGTAGATTTTTACATTTTATCCAATTTACTCCGGTTTTTCTTTTAAATTAAAGGATCATATTTTAAAATCTTTTCAAATTTTTGACACTAAGACATTAACTAATCAGCTAGGTACCAATTTTGGGCGTTTCGAGGGTGTTAATCCTTCCTCGTACGTAACCGACTCCCGAACCTATTTTCTTAAAACTCGTAGACCAAAATATTTTATAAGGTGGCCTAATTACACCTCAAAAAGGATTGGTGGCGACCCCATATTTTTAAAGTCGATCCCCGTTTTCAAACTCAAAAATGGTCTCGACACTTGGTATTAATCAAATCAATCATTTAAACATCTTTAATCATAATTAAATATTAATCGTGCTTAAAAAAAATCAAATATTAGGAAATAAGAAACAGACTAATATTAACTCTGAAATTCGTATATAAGATAACCAAACTTGATGCCTGCAATATTTTATGGACAGAATCACACAATTTACATGAGAAATGCTAGGCAGTGGCGGAGTTGGAAAATAGAAAATTTTTTCATATTCAGAATCTTTTATAATTTATAAAATTTTAAATTAATAATGATAAAATTATATTTTAATTTTCAAAAATGATAAAAAATTTTAATTTAATCTTTTAAAAATTATAAAAATATAGACTATTAAAATAATAAAATTACATTTTTATTATCGTAAAAATATACAATTTAATTTGTAACATTAAAAATTTTCTTACGCTACCACTGATGCCAGGGTTATACTACTTCCGAAAAACAATGCATGCAATACTGGGATAAGTTGCCTATGATGAATGAGCATGCATTCAATCGGTTACGTTTAACACATGGATCCAACCAAACATAAGAAAGCAGAAAAAGATGGTACACGAGAAGAATGTTTCGTCCATATAATCCATAGAAATGTTGGAGATAAATGGATGCCATCGGAATTGAACAATTGGAGAAAGAACAAAAATATATAAAATGTTCTTTGCATAAACATTGGGCTTATCTATTGTCGTTATGGCAGCCATGCAAACTTTGTTATGCCACCTTACGCTCTCTTTGTTTTCCTTGTTTTCTTTGCTTTCTTCACTGGTGGCGGTGGGGGGAAGAAAAGTCGGAACACCCATGCTGCTAATATAGCTCCGATGAATGGACAGATCCAGTAAACATAAAACTGATCCCATGTGTTGTGCCAATTGTTTACGTATGCCCAACCAAAGGCCTGCAACATGATTCACCATTACATGATGTCTTCACCAGTAAGAAATCGTTACTTTTTCGATAAGAAAAGTAGGACGTAATCAGTTATGAACTATAAAATCTATAAAATCATTGAAAAGTAGGAAAATGCATACTTAAGTTATTTCACTCAGACTTTTCATTTTCCTTGAAATATTCAAGCCCAAATAGTATTCGAATATGAGTGTAGGAGATATGACCCTCTAAAACTGAAGAAAATCAAACATAACGTTTGGATACTCACACCCAAGTCCCAGTAACATGATAGTATACATAAATTATATTAGAGAATAACTTTATTGAATAGAAAGTGTAATTAGTACTCAAGTCAAAGATGCAATAACAAAAGGGAAAAATAAAGTCTGAAGTCAGCAAAAAGGATTAAGATTTAAGGCAAATAAAAAAGAAAGCCATGCTTTATACATAAATCTACCAGCACATGCAATTGAATAGAAAGACCAGTGCACCTTAACTGTCATGCTTGAAAGAGTATATGGAGAATGGCAATTGCTTATATACAAATCAAATAACAACATTAGTAGGACTTCAAATCACTATGACTGAGAAAATAGCAGACACTTGAGTCTAAATACAATATAGGACCAGATGACTGTAAAAATTGAACGTCGATAATGACAATGAATCGCAAAGAAAGAGAGAAAAATAAAACACATAGAATTTTACGTGGAAACCCTTTCGGGAAGAAACCACGGATAGAGGAGAAGAAAAATTCACTCGAATTCAAATGACATAAGAGGAAAGACGGTTACATCTATTTATAAGTTTAAAAAACTTTATTCTAATCAAAGTCGAATAGAAGTAATGCAGTAAGATTAAAACACTTTATTCTAATCGACATCAAATAGAAGAAGTAAACTTCTATACGGATTTCACCTGTGCAGCCTATACCATACATTGCCACTTGTATTTTATTTTAACAAGAATTTGGGTCACACAACTTCTAACAATGACTCTAATCCTAAATTAATTATCAAGGAAATTGTCTGTGGTGCATGAAAAACTATAAGGAGACTAGCTTTCCAAGAATGAATCACAAACACCGAGTTCAGTAGAAGGAACCTCATACATAGATTAGTTTATTATTTTATTACAAGTATTAGGAGATTTTATTTATGAACATTTTATATTTTTGGAGATTTTCTTTTCAATTAAAAATATTTTAAAGAGATATTAAGAGTTTTTCTTTATTTAGAGTCTTTGTTTTAGCTTCCTTAGCTTATAAGTTTTTACTCGAATAAGTAAACCTATGTAACCTCTATTTAAGAGGCCAATTGATAGCAATAAAATTAGGTTAGATTAAACAAATTTTATGAGATTTAAGATTCTCTCTAACAAGTCTTAAGGTTTGGAATTCCCTTCGACAAGTTCCACTTATTCATCATAGGTCATTAGCGAGGAAGAGGAAAAAATCCTAAAATAATAAATGATTTGCTTGTGAATCTTCCGGTGACAAGACCCATTAGTAGGGACCATAACAATTTGGTATCAGAGCTAGAAACAATAGGTGATTCCATTACCAAATAGGAGTTTGAGTCGTTTAAAGCAAGAATAGAATCGAAGATTGATCAGTTCATGCTGCAGATTAGAGATTTGATGATTTCCAATAAAAACTTTGATAAGGGAAAGGGGTTGACAGCAGTAATAGCAGTGTTGACAAACGTGAGAGTCGACTAGAGAAGCTGGAAAACTGATCAGAGACAACGACAAGATTTGTTGTGGTTCAACAATGCACGAAGTTGGATTTCCTGACTTCTAATGGGAAGAGAACCCTCTAATTTGGTTGCACTAATGCGGAAAGTTCTTTGCGAATCAAAAGATAGTCGAAATAGACAAAGTGAGTCTAGCCACTTTTCACTTGATAGGAAATGCTTGAGATATTATCAACTAGAGTAGGAAAAGCCTAATCGTTTGTTGAAGGCATTCGAAGGATACTAAACTCTATGGTTTAGACCATAGATGCGCAAGAACCCTTTGCGGGAATTAGCAAAATTGAACCAAAGAGGATTGGTGGAAGACCATTTTTGCCAATTTCAAGAACTGTTAGCCCGTGTAGATTCCATAAGACTGGATCAACAAATTAATTTGTTTATTATCTGAATAGATGTGGAGATGCAAAAACCTAAAAACTTGGTTCAGGCTATGAATCTAGCGCGAACTTTTGGGACAAAAGATCAACCAACTCAAGTTTTCGACCTGCTAATTGGGAATCAACAAGAGACTCCAGTGCTAACAAGAAAGATCCTCCTTTTATTAAAAAGTTGACTCATGTAGAGATAACAAAACGAAGAGACTAGAGTCTTTGTTACAATTGTGATGAACCATAGCCCTTCAAACACCAATGATGTTAAGCAAAATCAAGAGGAATGTACACAAACTAAAATATGTTTACATGCAATACTGGGCAAAAAAATGCACGAGCTATTCAATCTCGAGCTTGTGGACAAGCTCTTTTTCAGGAGGGGAGTAATGTTAGACGTTAATTAATTATTAGATTAGTTTATTATTTTATTAGAAGTATTAAGAGATTTTATTTATGAGTATTTTATGTCTTTAGGAGATTTTTTTTTAATTAAAAGTATTTTAGATAGATATTAGGAGTCCTTTATTTCAAGTCTTTATTTTAGTTTCCTTAAGTTTTTTATTCAGATAAGTAAACCTATGCAACCTCTATTTAAGAGGTCAATTGGTAGCAATAAAATTAAGTCAAATTGAACAAATTTTACGAGACTTAAGATTCTCTCTAACAAGCCTTAAGGTTTGGAATTCCCTTCGATGAGTTCCACTTGTTCAACATAGGTCATTCGTGTAAAAATCAGGGAAAAAACCCTGATAAGACAGACAGTTTGTCTGTGAATCGTCAGTGACAAGATCCATTAGTTGAGACCGTAACAGATATCTAAATGTACTTATTCAACCTAACTAGTTTAATATGGCTTAGGTCATCATCATTGTACCACCCATATCTTAGATGGCCTAAGACTGCAGACCACTATCCTCTAGTCAATTATTAGTTTATTACCTACTTAATATGAAAGTAAAAAACAAATGAAGTGCTTTTCAAGTACCAACAATTTTTAAAATTGGGCATAATGCATGACAGTCCAATATAAACAAATATTACAAAACATCACAAGTGAGAGAGGCAGAGTCAATTATATTCCAAGGAATCCAAACCAGCGTAGTAACAAGAAAGCCAGACATATCCCTAGTCGGGAAGTCAAACAACTACAGATGCTTGAAAAAGGAATAAGCTCAAGTAGCAATTTAAAGTAACAAAGGAAACAATATCACAACACCCTACGTAGGTTAGATACAACAAAAAGCAGAACAATATATGGAAAAGGAAATGCAACTTACATTGGCTGGATTCATGGAAGGTCCAGTGTAAGCAGTACCAGACATAACTATTGCTACAGTTGCAATGGCGAGCAACCATGTCTTGAAAATTTCACTCTTTGGACCTTTAAGAATGATAAAAAGAACGGCTAAAGTAATTACAAAAGTCAAAACCCCCTCAGCAATGGCTCCTGTGTGTGTATCTACTTTCAAAGATGGTGCTACTATCATGTGCTTGTACTGTTCTGGCATCACCTCTGTGATTGCCAGGGCACCACCCACAGCACCAGCGGCCTGTCAGTTGGATATTTTATTGTCAATAATGTATCTCAAGAATTTAGCTAATTGTTTAATATTGTTATTCAACAGTATAGGAAGTACTCTTAGTTCATTTTAAAAAAGGAAATAAACATGGCAAGATCTCAGATTTACAGCTTAATTGAGCTATAAAGTGAAAATTAAAGCCAAAACCATGTGATAAAAAAGCACACACATAAAAAAGACTGACAGACAACAAAGTTACAAAAAATAAAGAATATTTGAAGGGAAAAAAAAGTAACTAAAGCTTTAACAAAAACAGAGTAAAAATAGACTACTTTCACGCCTTGAGCTAGCAAGCAATACATCTTGTTATTGAACTGAAGGATGATTTTACAAATTATAACAATTAAGATTCTATCACTTGAATAAGTAAAGTACTGTCGTTCTAGGCAAGGCAAACTTTTTTGCTTTTCAAAAGCATATGCAGAATTAAGAATTTCAAAAGAATTTAATTTTGATCCTCATGCAGAAAATACTACAGAATGAACCTATCGAAAAGTTAAAATATTATCAGTAAAACCACAAAAATATCATATAATTTGATCTAAAAAGATAATAAAAAAGCAGATCCAGATCAAATCAAGTAGAGTTTAATTTTTTTAAAAAAAACATACAGAAAAACATGAAATTATGACCAAAAAAGCAGAACCCAGATCAAATCAAATAGAATTCCATAAAAAAAAACTCAAAAAATAGATTACAAATACATAATTACCTGAGCTGGGAACCGTAGGCCCATGGAGATAAGGCTATCTTCACCGACCCCGGCAGCATAGAAGGAAGCAGTTCCAGTAGGATTAAAGCTAGCCCCACCAAGAAATCCACCAATAATATTAAAGATGAAAACGAAAACAAAAATAATGAAGGTGATGATAACAATAGGAGCCCAAGAAAAGGTTTGGACACCAATGGCGGTGGCTATCCAAGAAGTAAATAAACCAAACATTGATGAACAGAAAACCCACATGAAAGTAATCAACATATCACCAAATGCAATCTTTATTGGACCCATGGTTTAAGGTTTTATTATGTTTGCTTTGATGGGTCCGTTTTTCTACTAACAAGCAAATGGAAGAAGGGAATTTCAGAAGAGAACTTTGGTTTGTTGAATGTGTGGAGAGGGAGAAGAGAAGTAGAGCCGAGATTGGTTTTCTTTGCCAAATCACAGACAGAAGATGTTTCCAAATATACGCAGTTTTTATTTATTTACTTGCTCTGTTCCGTCTTTTTTACTTCTTGCCCCTTAAAAAAGGAGGAGAAAAGAGTCAGCTTTTAGCATTTGTCTTAATCCTATTTAAATATTCATTTTTCTACGTCCTTTCAATTTTTTTTCTTTTTTTTTGTTAAATTATTAAAATAGTTAATTTTTTGAAAATAAGTTATATTTTAGTTATTTCTATTTGAAAAGTTACGTTTTAATCACTTACATTAATGTGTTGTAACATATTAGTCACTAAGTCATTAATTGTCGTTAATAGTGTAACAATAAACTGATGGGACACATTAAATCAGCATTTCAAACAAAAATTTAGGTTAAATTATACAATTGGTTCTCATATTTTTTTATTTTGAGTAATTTAATTTTTCTATATTCTTTTAACTTTTTTTAATTTTCCATTCTCTTCTACTTTTCCATCTATTTGCCTCTTTGTTTTCCTCCATTCTCCCTCTATTTTAAAGTAGTTCTTCTATATTTTCCATTTGTTAAAACTTATTTTGCATATTCTCACCTCATAGTTACAAACCATCATCATTTATCATTACTTTAATAAACCAATTTAGATCTCTTAATAACCTAGTCCACAAGCTCATCTCACTCAAAAACCTCGACAGTCGTGACTTATAGCAGCCCACCATCGATAAAATTTCCCAAACATGTTCCCTTAACCTCCTAACCAACCCCCACGACCACATTATGTATCTTAGCTGCAACATGCTCACCTTTTCGAAACTACGTTGTTTCATGAATTCTTCAAATGAGCTCTATACTCTCAATGACTAAAACGACCACCATATGAAACTTACCCTCAACTTTACCCAAACCAGTTTGGTTTCATGCTTCCTTTCTCTTTTCGGTTTATCCATGCTCAACTTCTAATCAAGCTTGCTTAGGAATATCTAAGAAGGTTTAGATTAATTTTATCATTTGCTTACTTTTATTCATCAGAAAATAAAAGAAAAAGAAATGAATAATCTATACGATTCTATAAAAGTTTGGAAACTAAAAATATTTATTTTGAATATAAAGAATTCAATATATGTTTAGATTTTATTAAGGATGTAGTTTTTTATATTGATTAGTTGGATCCAATTTTAGTTTCAAAATTAGGTTATATTCAAATCGAGATTTGATTAATAATGATTGATATTTAGTTTTCATTGAAAATTATTTTAAAAATCATGTGAAAGAAACAAGGACTTGGTTTATTTAATGGGCAAAGATTATGTTTCTACAGTGAAGAATATAAGAAGAGAGAAAAATAAAAGGTGAAGAAGAAAAGGAAAATAAAAAAAAAAAGAAAAAGAAAAAATTAAATTGTTCAAAAAAATAAAAGTATAGGGACTAGTTTTAATAAATGAAAAATATAGAAAAACGAGTTTAGTACCAATAAAAGCCGAATGGGTCGTTTCTAAAAATAATATCAGGTATAGACCGAAAACTAGAGGTGTGCATGGGCCGGGCTGGGCTCAATTAAAAATTTAGGCCTATTCATCGGGCTCGGGTCGGGCCAGGCCCAAAAAATAGGCCTAAAATTTTGTCCAAGCCTGACCCATATAAAAATGCTAAAACCTGGGCTCGGCCCGGCCCGTTCGTATTAATTTTTTATATTATTTTATATAATTTTTAAATATATATAATACATCAGAAATACTAAAAAAATCAAAATAAATATTTTTCAACAAATTGAAAATAAATTTTTAAAAAATATGTAGACTTAAATAATATTAAGATAGATGCAACTTAACAAGCAAATACATCTAAAATAATAACAAAATTAACAAATGCCTTTAAAATAATAACAAAATTAACAATAAAATAAATTTTATACAATATCCAAATAATAACAACAACATAGTAGCAACATAATATGGTAGCAAAATAGGGAGAAAACAACAAGAAAATAACATTTAAAAACAAAAAAAAAATAGATTTTTTTGTCCTTTAGTGAATTCGGACCGTGCCGGGCCGGGCCAGGCCAGGCCGGGGCCAAAATACCTTACCCGAGGCCCGGCCCATTTTTTGAACGGGCCTTATTTTTTTCCAAGCCTATTTTTCGGGCCTATATTTTTGCCCAACCTCTCTCACATTTCGGGCGGGCCTTCGGGCCGGGTCAGGCACCCGACCCATGCACGCCTCTATCGAAAACCCAAAAGTGCACTAATGTGGACGCGTTTTTAGGGGATAACCTAGAAAAATGTTTCTACATCAACATTTTTTTCCTTGTGTTAGGCAAAAGCATGTTGACGTGGACGCGCTTTTGGCCATGTAATCCTCAATGGGTTATTTGCAAATTAGGGCCTAAGTTTAAGATTTTTGTGTTTGATTAGACTTTAAGAAAATTTAAATTAGGGTATTGGGTTTTTAATTATTTAAGGTTTTAGGGTGTATTTTTTTAATTGCTAAGTATTATTTTGGGAAAAATAATTTTGACAAGATGGGTTTTGGAAAAATAAATTTGACATGATGTGTTCTAAAAAATTATTTTGACGAGATGGATTTTGTTTTTTTTTAAACACTCTAAATAGGATGCATAGTCAGTAATAGTACAGAAAAAGCTTCCAACTAAACTTTTTTTTGTACTGATGATTCTGAAAAATAAATTTGAGAAGATGGTTCTGAGAAAATGTCTTGGAACTTCCGGGAAATCTGATAGTGGGGGTTGAAAAACGCTCCAAGCAGGATGCACTATCAACAAAAGTACTGAAAAAGCTCCCAGCTGGACGCCCTTTTCAATAGTGCTGGTGACAATGTATCCTCCTTAAAGCATTTTTCCCTACAAATTTCAACCCCCCACTATCCGAAGAATTATACAGAAATGAGCATCTCACTATCCCTTAGGCTACAAATGATCCAAATTTTATTCTCTGGTTGTATAAGTTACAACAAGAGAAATTGAAAAAGTTTAGAAGAATAAAAATTGAAAAAGTTGAGAAGGTATAAGTTGATTTTTCATGTTAATATTTATACGAATCATTATATTTTTGCATAATGTTTTTTGTTTTGAATTTCTTTCAACAGATAATTTGGTTGAAAATGAGTGGACGTATTAGTGTTGTTATTTACTACGACGGTGAGGTCCGTGACACCGAGAACGGTGTTGTTTTTTTATTGGAGAACATAGTACGACTAGTTTTTAACTAGAACATAGAATTGACAGAACTTCGTAAAAGAATTAGGCACAAAATCTTTGGAATGATGCCAATGAGAGTTTTGTCTATTAAGTATAAACTTTTTGCTTCGATTGCTCCCGTGACATATGACTCATTTGATATTAAAGGTGTTTGTGGCTTTGAGGCGATGGTGTAGACGCACATTGTTAGTAGATAAACCTATATTGAGTTATATGTGGAATTTTCAATGCCAAATGAAGCACTTGTGACTTCAACATCTACTACTATTCGAGAGGAATACACAACCCTTGTCCGATACTCTGTTAGTGAGAGGCAGAACACAAGACTGTTTATTTTTAATGGCAGGACGAAATACACCACCCCTGCACGACACTCCATTAGTGGATGGGACATGCAGCTCGGTAGGTCGATGTTCAATATTAAAAATACTTACCGAGGAATGGCATCAACTTTTGGTGATTGGCAATCTACATCTGATTGGGGATATTTTGAAACATGCATGAGAAGGGATGATGTACTCCCTACAACGTCCACCGGCGAGGGGACCTCCTACATGGTAGATATTGGTGGGCAAATGATGAGTCTGATGTAGATCCACCCCGGGAGCCCGATGCCGATGGTGCAGAAGTTGCATTATTTTTTGAATTGGAGTCTGCTCCAACTGAACCTGAAGACGGTGAATGAGGTTTAGATGAAGAAGAAGATCCACGATTTACTGCGTACTCACCTCTACTCCACATGCATAATGTTGATCTATCAACAGATGATGCGTTGGAGTTTCTAGATTTACCACACAGAAGGCGTGGCTATACAAGTTTGTCATTGGATTTGGGTGACTTGGAAATTGGTAAGGAGTTTTTCAGTAAGAATGGTTTTATCGGTGCATTGAAACAATATAACATTAAGAACAGGGTTAACTACCACGTGGTTAAATCAAATCTGAGAAGTTTGAGGTTAAGTGTGTAGTGCAAGACGATACATGTTCATGGAAAATCATGAATTCGGTTAAGAAAGGACAGGGTTGTGGAATATAAAAAAGTTCACTAATCCGTATACGTGTGTTGCCTCTAGTACAGTATCACTAGGTGCTTAAGGTTTTTGAATATTACGGTTATTATTTAATATTGCATTATTTAATGTACTTGTAGGGTGATAAGTGTTTCACAATATCATCCCAAGCTAGATTTAGAAATGATAGCGGACTTAATACTACCAATAGTAAAAGCAGATCCCAGGACTATTGTGTCGATCTTAATTGTCAATATTCATAGCCAATTCAACTATATGCCTTCTTATTGCAAGGCTTGGATAGCTAAACAGAAGGCGTTAGAGAAGATGCATAGTAGGTGAAATGCTCCATACAATTAGGTGTGGTAGTGGTGTCAAATGCTGGTGAGGTACGTCTCAAGTTACGTAACAGACCTTGAAACAGGTTCTGCATACTACAACGGGCGCTTGCTCTATGGATGCCAAGCATTTAAGCATCTGTTTAAATAATGTCGGGATGCATTTCAGTACTGCAAGCCATTGGTACAAATTGACGGTACCTTTATGTATGGTAGATATACCCATCAGCTATTGCTAGCTGTGGCATAGGATGGTGATGGGAGAATCCTTCTAATTGCGTTTGCAATAACATCGAAGGAGTCAGGTGATGACTAAGATTTCTTTTTTTCTAGGTTGAAGAGGCATGTTTTCCCCAACTTGATATCTGTGTCATATCGGATTGGGGCCATAGAATACTAACCACAATTGAATGACAGAGAAGCCTTTGGGATCGCACACACCATCGATATTGTCTAAGGCACGTTGCGTCTAACTACTACGAGTAATATCAATCTAACGCTGAACAACGACAAGTGACCAACATAGGTATTTAATCGCCACCAATATTATTTAGTTTGTTCAATTTGTTTTGAATGGAAGAGTGGTATGTAATTATCATTATCCACTTATATTGATAGGGTATGAGATCAATAAGAACCATTTTCATGATATGTTGGCAATTTTGCGGTCAATTAACGATCAAGGCTCAGACTACCTTTGTAACATACCTTTTGATCAGTGGACACAATTATACGACGGCGGCTTACAATATGGTCAGATGACCTCAAACCTGGCGGAATGTATCAATTATGTTTTAAAAGGAATGCATCATTTGCTGATAACCTCGATTATGAAGGACACATACTTCCGTTTAGTGGCATTGTTCCCAAAGTGAGCAACGAGTTATAAAGGCTAAATGTAGGGAGGCCATGTATGGTGCCGGTAGTTACTGTAAGAAATAAATAAGGCTAAGGCACGACCAACTTCATTCACGCAGTGTGTCACGATCACGACAACTTATGGTTTCAAGTGATAGAGTTTGACAAATTGAACCAAGGTATTACTGGCTATCAATATCATGTACACATCAGAAATATGAATTGTGACTTTGGGAGGTTTGACATACTTTGTTATCCGTGCGCTCATATGATTGCAGCTTGTCAGAATCTCTGTTTGGATCTCATGAGCTATATCAATGAAGTATAAAAATTAGAATACATGTACAACATATGGAGATACATATTTCTACCAATCCCAGATGAACGTAAATGGTCGTCTGTACCGCTTACTCCGTTTAAGTTATTATCAGATACAAAATTACGTCGCAAACTAAAAAATCGACCATTTTCAACTAGAATACGTGATAATATGGATATCTGAGAACGAACCAACAGAAGTTATGTTGGTGGTGTAAGAACTCAAGTCATACAATGCCAACATGTCCACATTGAGAGAACTTCTAATTTATTAAATGAAACAATATAAAAATAATTTGTACAAAAAATTCAAAACAACTTCTATTTTATTAAATGAAACAATCTAAAATTAATTTGTACAAAAATATTCAAAAATAAATTAATGAATGTGTTGGTCGGAATTAGTGCCACATGGGGGTGGTCGATGATTACGCGCTGGATTCATTCTTGGTTCAGCTTCCGGCTGGGGTTGTGGTTGTTCTAGATCAGCTCTTGGTTGTGAGTGTTAGGAAGATGACCCTCCTTGATAGAACAAATATCACAGATGTGTTTGCATCACCCACGGTGAATGAGTGTAACCGGCGTGAATCCTATAAGACGATGGAGATTGTGAATGAGTTGAGCTCCCTGATGGTGCCTCATGCGATACCTCCTACGACGATGGCCTATATATCATCAGTTAACTCGGAGTCATCGAGAAATAAGATACACCGGGCCATACATTCCAACCTGGCCTAGGAGTAGAAAAAAGATACATATAAGGATACACATAAGAGTTAGGATACGCACCTTATATAATCTGAAGGGGCAGTGGTGTGGGCATTGTCGTTTGCTCTTTGGGGTCGGTGATTGTGTGGGCACTTTTGATGGGCTTGCTTCATTATCCATTTTCCTTTGATTTAAGGGGCCTCGTTGTACCTTTTCGACACTAATTTGCCGACGCCTCTTATTTTTTGAGAGCAAATATGGCTTGCCATGGATCCTAAACCATGGCATGTAATCTGGATCGTGCACTAACTCTGAAACGATAATTGGTTCACGAGTAGGAATATTGTCGTACTAATTTTCCCACATTTCGATATATTCCGAGTGGAAGGGCAGCCAGTGCGTATTCGATCGCCATAATTCAATTTTGTGTTCATCATCGAACACCTTAGGTGCCATGAGAATCAATTGTTGGAATCTGAATTGCCACAATACTCTATCCGTCTAATGCATCTCAACGGTAGCATAGCTAACCAATGGGACTCTAACGTGCCAGATATTTAGATGTAGGAATTCATCAAAAATTACTATCCGAATTGTTGGATCCTCATATGGTGTCCATTGAAACTATATGAATGTGATAAAGTAATTAGCTATATACATAATACTAAATACTAAATATGAAATCAACTATTTTATGTATATATAGTTCAAAATGAAATAAATACTTACATGCGCTTTCGACCGTTGGTCTAATAGAAGCTGTATATCTTCATGAATGATAGGTATTCCCTCATAACTCAATAAATGGTTCCACCTATTTAAATAAAATTTTAGCATAAAATTTTATTTTTAAATCTATTTAATACTTGTAAAATCTAATATAGATTTTACCTTGTTACGAGTAAAAATGTAAATTGGTGGTTCACTCGAGGACGAAAAAATAGAAAGTGAAACTGAGCCTATGATTGTAATAGTGAGAGGCAACCTCCAATTTTGATTTTATTAGGTTGCGTTGCTTGACACATCTCTCAGTACAATGTCGCCAACACAGCAGACCCCTAATTAAGTTCGTCAGTTGCTCTAAAATCGATGAATTTTAGCAACCACCTCAGATGTACGAGGTTTCGTGACTTGTCCGGCATCAGATAACCTCCGATGATCTAAAGGATGTACGCTCGAGTAAGGGTGAGCAAAATCCGATTTGATTCAAAAAACTCGATAAAAAATTCAAATTTTGAATTAAATAGTTTGAATTACTTGAGTTAATCAAGTTATTCGGATAAACTCGAATAAAAAAATTAAGTTTTTCGGTTTAACTTGAATATGAATTACACAATTCGAGTTATCCGAAAATCAGAATAAGAAAAGATAAAACTACGTTGTTTTGATAAATATTTACTTTTTTAAAAGTTAAAATTTAAAATAATTAAGTTAAAAGGCAAAATCATTATATTGTTCATGTAGTTAAATAATCTTATACTTCGTTTACTAGTTATATAATCGGTCTATCTAAACGCAACATTAAGTATAAATAATAGGATTCGTTAACTCGACTCGATTTGACTCGAAATTTTTTTACTCGATTTGATCTGATTTGAAAAAAAATTAAATTGAGTTTGGTTGCTAAAGTAGGATTTGTCAACTCGACTAACTCAAAATTTTTTGACTTGATTGAATACTCACCCCTACGTTCGAGCGTATCATACTTTTTGTACTTCAATCAAATCATCCCCTAACACCGGGAATGTCTCTCGTAACCAGTCTATATCGATCCGACCTCCGTAAATAATATCCGGAATCGCACCCAAAAGATCGTAATATATTGTTCCCCAATCATCAGATTAAGTGGACCTAGTAAGTACGGACCCATCCACTAGTAACTCCAACTGTAACTACACGTCCTCCAAAGTGATGGTACACTCCCCACGTGGAAGATGGAATGTGTGCGTCTTGGGTCTCCACCTCTCCACAAACGCGCTAATGAGTTTCGGGTCCAACTTGCACCCACGACCTATATTGGCCACATGCCAAAAACCTGCTTCCCTCAAGTAATTTTCAATCAACGGTGATGGAGGACCAAGTAGATTACGAATAAAACATTGTAACACTTGATCTATCGACCATTATCAAAAATTATAAAAAATATTAATTAATTATAAAAATGAAATTAACCCTTACCATTTTCATTTGGTTGACAGAGATATATTTATCATTGAGACGAATTAATTGTCGGGTCATTTCTAATACGATCAAATTTCTTAGAAAATATAAAAAAATAATACTAATTCAAACAAAAATAAAAAAATTTAGAGACTTTGAAAGCTTTTTGAGAAATTTAGGGAGAAATTTGGAAGTATAATAAAATTTGGTGTGAAAAAATGGATTGGGGTTGTTTTATACTTTTTTCCTGACTGTTGGAGGCCCAACGGTCAAATTTTTAAACGGCCGTTGGAGGTGATAGTTGGGGGAAAACACGTCCAAAAATGCGCTCTCGTCAACGCTTTTTACTAAAGCGTGTCCACGTCAGCGCGCTTTTACCTAACAGAAGGAAAAAAGCGTTGACATGGAAGCGTTTTTCTCGATTATCCCCTGAAAACGCGTCTAAATTAGCACATTTTTGGGTTTTCGGTCCATACCAGTTATTATTTTTAGAAACGACCTATTTCTGTAAATAATTTCGGCAATGAGTCTTTATTGGTACTAAACCCTAGAAAAACTATGTTAAAAAGACAGAGAAGAGAGGAAAATTGAGGGAGAAACAGAAGATAATGAAAAATAAAGAAAAAAAGAAAGTTAAAAGAACATAAAAGAAAAAATTAAATTGTTCAAAACGAAAAAATATGGGGACCAATTGTATAATTCAACTTAAAATTTTTGTTTGAAATGATGATTTAACATGTCACATCAGCTTACGGTTACACCGTTAACGACAATTAGTGGTTGGTAACTAAAATGTTACAATATGTTAACATAAGTGACTAAAACGTAACTTTTCAAACATAACTATCTAAAATGTAACTTGAGCTAAACCAAAAGTGACTATTTTGATAGTTTACCCTTCTTTTTGCTAATAATTTTGACAATTGATGGTTTACCGATTGAGCTTTCCTAAGGTCAAATGAACCTCGAAATTGTTTATTTAGCGTGTAATGATTGTATTTAATGGAATATTTGAATGTTTAATCAATTTAAATTACAATATTATGATAGTAATTACTCCGACAACAGATGTAGCACCCCACAGCTCGGAGTGACAATCGGGTAGAAATAACTTTGGAATATGACAGGGTTCTAAAGTTATCTTCACTTTGGAAACGTTCTAGAGAACTTGACTTGGTAGAACAAATATGCAGGTAGTTCATAAGTTTCCTCTTAACCTTTTCTTGTAACATGAAGCACACTTCCCTTCTTTCATAAATGCAGTGGACTTTGAATCACTCTTCACCATCACCATTATGACTTAAACTCTTTATTATAGAAAGAGTATTAATGCCTTTGTAACTGAAAACTCCCTTTTTATTCTTATTTAATGTCAGCTTTGTAACTCCCGTCTTGATACATAATATATATGAGCCTTTCACAACTGGTGAAAAGATTTATTTTGACATTTTGACATTTTGAGTCCGAAAATCTCTCTTTAAGACTTTCTTTTTATTCCCTTACCCAGTTTTATTCTCAGCCACTCACAGCCTTCTTCCACTTTACAAACCATCACTTATTGTTGTGTTTAGTGTTACAAGATCTTCTCCAATATTTCTTTTTGCCTTCTTCCAATACATTTCGTTTACTTTATTTCAACACTTTATAAGAAACCTCTACAATATTTCACAAATAATTAAAATTAATAAATGCATTAATATGTAAAAATTGTTGAACTTGAATGCTTAGTTCGGATTGGATCTTGATTGAGATGATTAGAGGAGTGGTTATAAAAATTGGATATTTTGTTGAAGACTGTCAATCCTTGTACTAATACTGGAAAGTCTTTACAAGGACCCGACTCGCATCTGTGTACTATCGTTAAGAGGCAGATCATTTAAGCTACTTGTGATCTTTATAAAATCTTGAATAATTCACTCGGATCAGACACCTCATCTTTGATTTGCAATAATCGAATCCCAAGGTTTGGGGTTCCTATGTGTTTTGATCTATAGATATCTAGTTGTTGCGTTTAGATCGACTCTTTTCGATCTTGGTTGATGTTTTGCATATTACATGTATACATATTTATGATGTTGTATTTTTATTCCGTTGAGCTGTTTCGATAATTGATTCTTGATGATCATTACTTAGATCTTATTTAATATCATGAATATGCATATGTTTAGAAAAACAAGTAGCTGAAAGAATATTTTTTGAACTGATTTGAGCCTCCATGTGAATTACGGAGATATGAGCTATACGGTTTCTAAAACAAAACGATGTAATTTAACTGTGGTGAATTACTTGTGAAACAATCTATCTTAGTTTCCTGATCGGAAGTGCTTCCCCGAAGAGTTTCTCGACTTCACTCGCTTCCATTTTCAAGTCGTTCAAAAGTTCCATCTCTTCTTTGCTTAGCCCTCTCAAGAAGTTTTCTTCATCTTGTTGCAGCTCTTTAAAACCTTCAGCCAACCTCTGAAACAATGTCTGTTCGGTCTTCTCAACCTGCTCGACCTCCTTCTCCACCTCCCCTTCTATCTGCTCGACTTCTCTAATCAGTGTCCGCTCACCTTCCTCTACTTTCTTTTCAAGTCTTTCTACAAGGGGAGGCTCTGGACCACAAGAATTATCTGTTCTGATAAATTTGTTGAAGTTTCGGCCTACATTTTGAGCTGCTCTTTCGAGTTCAGGTACAATGGTTTCGGGCAAAACTGCACTTCTTGTGTAGACAACGGCACCACCATATCCATCCCAAGCATCATTTCTACCCCGGTAATATACAAATACATAATCATCTGGTTTGTTTTCTATTTTGGATGATATAATATACCTGCATGTTATATTAACCAATAAGTACAAAAGCAATAATCTTACGAAAAAAGGCACAATCCTCACCAGGGGTTTCGAAACTCAAAACACTTTGCCTTACGATAGCACCAGATTATAAATTTTAAGCACATACAAGTGAAATGCTTCCCTCAAATATGATTGAATGTTTAATATTCAGGATATACTTAACCAGTGAATGCTAACTTAAAAGATACATACAGGAACGGATGTTACCAGTCATCTTGATAGTGAAGGTACTCATTGTCATGATTGTAAAGAATCCCAGGGTGGTTTGGATCTTGCACGAATCTTTGCGTAGCTGATCGAGTGAAAAAGCCACCATCCGGTGTTCTTATTCTCCAAGACAGATTCCCAACAAGTTTGCCACCTTCTGTATGGAATTCATGTAGTTGGCAGTCAAAAGTGTCAAAGGTAGGATTTAGACCACTACTTATGAACCATTTCCCAGTAAAATCTGCAATGTTGAAGTTTTCAACTAAAACAGCAGTATCTGGGACAGGGAATTCCCCTATATCAGATTTCTGAGGCACACACTTCTTGCGCGAGACGGCACACTCATTAAATTCATCTACAACATTGTTCTCAAACAGGTCCCCGCATTTAATCTGCAAAAGTGCTGACAAAAAGCATAATATGCACCCCCTCAGGCATAAGCTGCCCCATCATTCAACATAAATCATTTGCAAGAAACATACGGAACTAACCTGGCATTCGGTTTCATCTGGCCTATCATTGCAGGTCTGGAGGCAAGCAACGTTCGCAGCACATGATGGGTTGGCAATGCACTTAGCAAGTTCTATCCTGACAAGAATAACATTGCACATCGAGTTAGCTGATGGTAGAACCTTTATCTTTATATACTTAAGAATGCAATCTAAAGTAATCAGGGATGTAGGAGGTTCGTTTATGAAGCTGAAACAAAAAACATACAAAAGACTGGATTCTGTTCCAGAGTTGTATAAGATATCTGATGATTGAAAATTGATAGTTATACTCATTGGTGATGGTTTCAGGATTTATCTCTTTACGTATTAATGTTTCACACATCTATAGATTACTAATGGATATATAGATTACAAAATGTGGGGAACTGTAGGCCTTCCATGAACCACTTATACAGTAAAGGCAGCTTCTCAGTTACCCTTGCAAACAGCTTTTGACAGGGTAGAAATAAGTAAACAGGAACTACTATTAGTAGGATGTGATGCGATAGTACAGCTTGTTGTCATGTTTTAATGAGCTAAAGTTAAAACCGTAAGACGAATACTAAATTTAAAGACCATTTTCACTTAATTTGATCGAATACCTGCACTCCTTCAACAAGCAAGTGCATGTTTTTAGAGCATCAACAGCAGCAGCTGATGGAATCACCAAGTATGCACATGCAAGTAGTCCAACCAATTTCACAGTCTGTGACTGGCTCCATTGTTCTAAGAGATTTGATATGATGGGCATCTGAAATGAAAATACCTCTTCTGCCTTAAAGAAGACCCCAAAGAGAAAAAGGAAAAGAAGAAGATACGTAAATACAAAAATACGAACATTAACATACAAAGGAATGTGGTTAATTAGTAAGAAACTCAGCAGCATCTAGACGCCAATACTACCTTAGGTATTCTTTCATTGCTGCTACTCGATGAAAATTTTCTCTCTTTTCTTCTTGAAGGCTGATGTGAACATCTTAACTTCGATGCAGAATAATTCATATTCGGCTTAATTAACTGAGAATACCTTGAGTTTCTGCAACTAGATTGAAGTTTCAGTAGCATCATGCCATGAAAATGAGCTACTAGTCTCCGGTGAAAACTCCCTTTACCAGTAAATCCGGATGTGCTACATGGAACTTTAACACTTTTACCATGGGAAAAAAATATTAGACGAGCAGCTTCTGCCATATTCCAGTATCTCAACTTCACATACAACCTGATTATCTAAATAAATCAGTATAGATGTCGTTACTAGAGAAATTCGAAGGAATAGAGTCCAATTATTGCAGTAGAAATGTCAGAATCTAACTTTCCATATATGCATATGATCTAAATATATAATTTTTGCATCATTCACTAAACCAAACTTTCAGCTCATATAAAAAAGCAATCATCTACTAGCATTTGTAAAAGGAAATGAAAAAAAGGAGCAAAACAATCAAAAGAAGAGCATTTAGTTGCCTGGTTTACCATTTCTGGAACAAATTATCAACTAAGGAATAAAACCCATTTTCCTAACAAACAAATTCCATAGAAAAATTAAGCAAAAGATGCTCAATTTCGAGATAAAAATAAAAAGGAAGAGCAAAACTGTATTATAAATTTTATCATTTAATGAATCATATCCATTTCCCACCAAGAAATGCCAGAACGAAACTTAGCAACAAATTCCAAAACTTTACTAGTTTACAAACCAAGATTTTTTTTTTCATTTTTCTGTCAATTAGCAGCTAAAAATACAAGAAAAAGGTTATTTATTTTAAAGAGAAAGGGCGAAAAGAACAGACCTTAATTGAATGGAGCAGGAAAATAAAATGGTGGGTTCTTCTTCTCCTTGATGTTTTTTAAATGTTAGGCATGGTTATAAAAGAGAGATTGCAGACAGACAGGCAATGGATTGTTAACACTTGGGGAGAAAAAAAAAGGCGGCAAGAAGCCAACAACAACGTGTGACTAACAGCAAGTTGGTCGATAAGTGAAATTAGGATAAGACAATGTGTGGAAACCAGACCTTTTACGTATCCCTTTATATTTGGGAATGTCGGGCCCTGCCTTTAACCAAGTACAATTTGAAACTATCTTCATTTTATCAAAATTTCACTTCTACGACAACAACAAAAAAAAGAATTTGTGATTTGACCCGAAAATATTGTAAATGATACATTTAGCCCACGGTTTAAATTTTTATGGGTACTAGAATTTATCCATTAAAAAAGTAGAAAAAAATGATTTACTTAATTTTCTCATCCGTGCTGAAAAAAACTAGAGTAACCATATTTATTTATTTATTTATTTTCATGTTGAAATTCCAAAGTGAGTGTGATGTTATGTGCAATGTACAAGATGACAGTTCGATCCATACTCGACAAGTCTGAAAAGATGTATCATTTTAAGAACAATTTTTTGTATACGTAATTAATGTAGCATCGAAAAGCTTTAGGAACCATACACTTAATTAGTGTTGAAACGACAAGACAGGATTTAGCTCCTCCAAACGATGAATTTTGCTGCATCTTTCAACACCAAATTAATCAAGTCGTAAAACCTTGAAAAGTCATGATAACCCTTTCCTTGTTTCAAAACTTTTATGGTTGTTGAATGATAAAAAATGACCTCTTGAAATGTTATATCAATGATAATCACTAAGAAAAACACGGTTTGTAAATATATTTCTGGTTGGCGTTTCTTCCCGTGAAATTAACTTCCATTTCTCCATTATATAATCACATTTTGCAGACATTGATTTTTTCTGCTCATCCAATAATAACTGGAAAAGAGCATGGAAGTTACTCCGAGTTAAAACCTTACATTTCTTAAGTTACAAGTAAAAGAAATTACAGTAATAGAACCCACATATGTTCTTGAATCAACCTTGCTTAGAATTATGTTTTGTCTAGCCTAAAAGACTTAATACTGGTAATAGTACTAGTGCTCACCCTTGACCTGGTAAAGTATGTGACCATGAGGATCAAGAGGAACAAGCTCAAGAAACAACTTCATAAACATGTTAAATCAAAACATAATTATAATAGATGCTCCAGTCTCTAAAGTTACTCCAAGTGTGAGATTGAGAATGCTATAAACTTTAGCAGAAAACGGAAGAGTCTAGGCAAGGGAATTACCAGTGAAGTTTATCAAGGCATTCTTCCTAGTGGACAGCTTGTGGCCATCAAGCAGATAAACAGAAGCAACTCTCCTGGTTCTTTCAAAAGCAAATTTGCAGGTCTTCCCTGGATTCAACATCTGAAGCTTGTTTCAATGTTTGGTTGCTGAATCGAAGACGATGAGCAATTTCTGGGATTTGAATATTGTCCTAAGTAATTCTTGCCTGAAATCTTTTTTTGTTGTGCAGTTTTAGTTAGACTCATTGAAGTCAAGCTTGCCTTAGGCTAGTGGAAAGTGAGGTATCTATATCTCAAATGGCAAGGATTGCGCATCCCTGACTCACAGTGAGGCTTGCCATGCTGGAGGAAAGGTTGTACGGTGCAACCTTTTAGGATGTTCGACTGCAGACATACATATAGCTCTCCTTTAATCTTATTCTCTCATCACCTTTAGAAAAGCTCTTGGTTTTTATCATTGTTCTGGATAAGACAGTGTTCTTGACATGGGGAAAACGAGTTAAGATCATAAGAGACTGCTTGCGTTGAGGTATCTCAACCATTATATGGATGGACGCATTGTTCATAGAGATATTAAGGTACAATGGCTCCTGGACCATTCACGAAAATATGTGAAATTTCTTACCGTAAAAGCAATTGAAATTCTGTAGTTTTAGTTCCATTCTTGTTTAATCTTCTATGTTGCAGGTTACTAACGTTCTTTTAACTGAGAATCTTGAGCTGAAACTCGCTGTTTTGGGATGGAATCGGAAGAGAGCCAAGTATTGCACTTTCTTCTAATTCTAATCACTCTGAGGTATAATACAACCTATATTTTTCGGCATTATGTATGGGGAGCAGAGAATGGAACAAAAAATCATCAGAAACACCCTCTTTTAGTATCGTTTTAAGTGATCTTAGCTTTCAGGATAAAGATGGATCTGGAAAGGAAAAAAATGAAAGTAGTTTGGTGGAAGAAAAACATACACAAGACTAAAAATATTTAACATGTACCAATTGGACAGGTACTCGAATGATATTCTTAGACCTTGGTCCAAATAACATAGAAAAAGAAAAAAAAAACAAGTAATCTGTCAAAAAAGTTATCAAATTTGGCTGGTTTGCCATCTTCAAAATAAATGAATCTAGCAAGTGCAGCCGGAGCCCAGAAGTACATGATTCAAGATGTTGCAGAATCTACAAAATAAGTGAGAAAGCTGGGGTTTACAGCGTGGGAGTGTGTGTTCCCATTGTATACTAGTAAAGCCTAACACTAGCCATCCATGGGGGCATCAGGAAGCAATGAACTCCTTATGTTTCCAGCCTATCAGTGCCACTATCATCGTTGTTCTCTGAGCTCATTTCTCCTTGATTTATGATATTCATGATAGTCTTTGTGGCTTGGCCAACAGCATGAGAAGTTTTTCTAGCAGCCCCGGAAACAACTGGCTGTAAAGAGATGACTGGCAAACTAGCCCTTTCTTGAATCATTGCTGGATAGAGATGCCACACAGGGTGAAGTTCTAATAAGTAAATCGGATAAAAGAAGAAATTGGTTTATAGCCTTGGAACTTACACATTGTCTGCTGGCGAGCAAGTGAACCAATCTGCCAAATCCCAGCTTTAGCGGCCTGCACAGCTTTAGCTGATTTATTGACACCATCGGCAATCTCTTGGCTAAAGTATCAAGTAGCAATTCAAAGCATTATACACAAAATCATGAAAGCTATTGAAACAATGATAAATAGATGAGTTGTAAAAGTTAAGTCTCACGTTTCTAGATGGCATGATTTCTATATGCTATGAAACTCAATACAAGAAAATATACAGTATATTTTCCAGCAATACACAAAAATAACCCAGAGAAACAAAATTTCTTGGTTTTAGAACAGAAATATTGATCCCGGTAGTCTGTCTAAATGTCCCATGATATAACAAATTCTAGAGAAAAAAAACCTTCTATGACAAAATCAAGTTTTTCCTGCAAGAGTGCATCAGTCTTCATTTCAAAACATGTTCTTCTCTTCTATTTACATGACGGATATGACTAACTGCTTTTGATACTGGAGAAACAATCATATGCATGCAACAAAAAGATGAAAATAGGAGTTCAGTTGTCACCTTAAATCACTTAGTTCCAGTGTAAGATCACTGATCTCCATGCCTGAAAGCCTTATTGCAGCCATAGTACCGGGAAGCTCCTCTCGTGCCGTATCTGCTAGCTTGGAAAGAGAAACCGCAGCTCTTCCCATCGCCTGCAAAACAGGGGGAAAATAAATAAACATAAAAATATAAAATACAAATTAGATCTATCATTATATATATGAGAAAAACTTATTTCCAATAGTATCACCCACAGAAGCATTCCTTTCTTTGATTGAGGCTGATATAGATTTACTTATGATCACATAATGCTACAGAATAAGTTTAAAACAGCATATATTATGAATACATCCAAATCTGGGTGAGCAAGCTTGAAAATATGCAATATTATCATTATTGTTCACTATACATTACAGCCATTGCCAAATTTCATGACATTCATAATACAAGATAACTAAAAATTATTGTAAATGAAATGATTAAAAGAATCCAGAATATCGAAACAATCTTTTAGTCTGTCAAAGTTTCAGATACAATGTGTGAAAACTTACAGAGAGAGTTGGAACAGCTGCAATGACCACACTTGTAAACGCCATAGATGTCTGCATGTATACATTTCATTGCAATTAATCAATCAGAAAATATAAAACCTAAATATCAAACATATTTGTTTGTACCAAAGCTTGAAGACAACGTAATGAACATGTCAAAATGGAAAATTTCAGCACCAAACACTTAAATTTTTCCTAATATGCATCAAAAGAATCTATTTAAATTTTCAACCATTAGCAATAGGAAAATGCACCTAATGACAAGTACCTAACAACTACGGAAACCCACCAAAACTACACTAAGCAAGCTATAAACACCACTGTAAAGAAGATGCAATCATTTCAAACTTAAGGTAATATAAGATGATATTTCTTCAAATTCAACTTCCAACTAACTCATACTAAACCCGTGGCCATAATCAATAGAAAATCCATACAGAAAACTACACTAACATATAGAGCGGAAAATCCATTTAATAAAAAGCTCTAAAAAGAACTATCCAAAGCACCCAATAAGCTCAACAACGTTAAAAACCATACCGTGAAAGCAATAAAGGCCATCAGATAGAATGCCTGATCACTCAAGCTCATCTTTTGAGTTGAAATGAAAGTTGGGAGAACTGGGTTCCCAACTCCCACGTTGTAATTTTGATTAGATTCTTCTCCAAGACTGAACTTTGAAGTTTGGGGCAATCCATTGGCCTCCAAACTTGAAATTTTCAAATTCGAAATGGTAAAACGATTGGAAGAGCAGAATGGGATGAAAGAAGGAGAGGGTTTTGTAGAGAAGGAAACAGAAGTGGGCGATTTTAACAAGAAAAATTGGATTTTTGACTTTGAAGGGAAAGACAGGAATGGGGTTGAAGTATTTGCTGTGGGGTTTGCGTTTAAAGAGAGATTGAGTTTCATTTGAGGGCAATCTGGGAGAAGAGAAATGAAAGAGAGTGAAAGGTTTCAAAGTGAAAAAGTCGAGGTTACTGATAGTGTCTCTGTATCTCTGCACCAACGGTCTATACGGTGATCGTTGCAGTTGTTGTTTTACTTCACATTTGCGCCCAATGGTGTTGAATGGGCAGAGCTGAGCTGGTTAGAGGTTGGATTCTAGCTTGGGCTCAGGTTTCACGATTAGTCCAGATCCAATGGCCGAGCTGGTTCAGGATTTTATGGCCGAACAAAATAATGAAAATAATTTAAGATTTTAAATTGGTTTTTTAAGTAAAAAATTATTATTCGTTATAAAACAAGAGCTAACAATTTCTTTTGGGGTCACTTACAAGCTCCACTTTGTAACATTATAACATCTCATAAGTTCCATACAATATGATATCTCTGCCATAATATTCAACAATAAAATTCATAATATTATTTTTTTAAAATTTCAACAAGTAAAGATAAATAAAAATAAATGACTTTTAAGGATTGATATCATATAACAGAGAAATTATTTTATAAACCCTTCCCATCATATCATTCATGGTCCCTTTTTAATTATTTAATGACATTTTAGCAATTTTTTCCTTATCATTCATACATAATTTTGATAATTTTTTACCCTGAACCCCGAATCCCAAATCAGGATTCAAAGTTCAAGATTCGAGTTCAGGATTCAAGGTTTATGTTCAGGTTTGGGGTTTGAGCTTAAAATTTAGGATTTGAGATTATGAGTAAAAAAATTGTCAAAATTATGTATTAATGGCATGAAAAATAATTATTGAAATATTATTAATTAATTAGAAAGGGACCATAAATGATGAATCCATAAAATCATTTAGTACGCGATATATTTATGGTTTAAATATATGACGAAACTCTTATCTAAGGTTGAAATCAAACTAATAAAAAAAATTCTTTGAACTCATTGAATTTGTAGAACATAACATGTTGCAAAACTGAAGAAAATTGTAGCAAGAACAAAAGCGAACACAGTTTTCTTTTTTTTTTAGTCATTTATTAACCTTTTACATGCATTTATTTATTTATAGTTACTTACTTCCATCCACGTTAATTAAGGATTTTATAACGTTATTCTTTTAGTAAAATGTAATAATTGTGATTTAGGCTTTATTAGTTAAAATGATTCAACCCAATTCAGCCTAACTTAGGTTACAATTCGACCCGTATGATCTACAAACCAAAACCAAAGAGGGAAAACGAAGTGAACAATATATAAGAAAACAAAACCAGAGAATTGCCAATTTCCTTGAAGCTTTATAATTGCATGCATGCATGCACCCACCCACCCACCCACACACACATACATACATACATACATAGATTTCACATTGTCGCATATCACATTACTTGATGCTTGGCCACGATCAACTATAACTACCGTTTTTCACCAAAATCCAAAAACACACACAACTAAGGCAAAGTGAGCATTGAAGTGAAGACAGGAAGATCATCATCATCATGATGTGGAATGAGAGGGGGCTTTGTTTTTATGTTAGAAAAGGCTCGCAGCGCAAGAAGTGTCGCCATATCAAACTTAAGTTGTCTTTCAGCATGTCGGAGATTGCATGTGTTGCAACATCCTGCTCCTGAAAATTAAAAGAACAAGTATGTTACATTATCGTATAAAATTCCAAAGCTATATTTGCTCATGAAACTCTGCAAAGTCCAAAGGCTTTTGCATGATGTGGAAGTTAAACAATATCCTGCAAGTATGGAACATTTCGATTCCAAAACTTTAAAAAGTACAGCTAAAACCCATTAAACTCTTTGCACAATGCGTATGTAAGCTGCATAAAACAATACCGGGTCCTTTAATAAACTTGGGAAGACAGAAAGAAAGTACTTACAAGCAGTCCTGAAACAATGCCTTTCAACTTCAAGATAACTTCCTTGGAATCTTCCCCATATGTTGTTTTGAAATCAAATCGGTCAGCATATCGAACCTTGAGTCTTATGGATGAGTTTTGATAAGCAGTAGACATTGTGTGCCAAACGCCAATGACACTGTATCTATCCCCACTCGTTGCTTTTCCAAAGGGCCATCTCAACCCACCTTTCACATCTGGGTCTAGGACCGCTGAATCAATCAGATTTTTAATGCTTTGCATCTCATCTTCCTGAGAAGTGTGAACGAAACAAGTTTTGATGATTAGATGTTTAGTTGCGAACCTTATTATAAAGTAAGCAGGCTTGAGCAAGTCATCTCAATGGCTAAAACTAATGTCCTTAGAGACCAAAAGGATTCAAATTAACTTACAGTCATAGAAGTTAAGATTCTCTTGTGGGACAGTGCCAGCCTCAAATCGAGATCCACATCCAGGCATGATATGTCTATAAACATGTCACGCACTGGGCTTAGTTCTACCTACACGAGAAAATATTATGTTTCATGGTATGCCTCCACAAAATTAACAGATAAGGGGGAAAAAAGCAGGGGGAGATATGGAAACAGGTAGTTCGAAATTTTCAACTGTTAAATGCTAACAAATATCCGAGTAAGGGGCAGACCATTAAGACAGTTAATGACAGCATGAGAGATTAAAAAATTAGACAGAGAGAGCAGTAGAAGAAGACTTGCCTTGTATAGCTGGAGTTTTTTATCATCTTTTACGCTACATTTACATGAAATGGTTGAATCTGGTTGCGTGCTATCAGACAACTACATAAAATGTTAACAGACTAAAAACATTCAATAGCTAACATAATCAATCAGATGAGAATCATGAGTCATGACCTAAAAAGTAGAGTTTAGTGGGCAAATATACCTTCACTTGGAATACATCTTTCACCTCTGCAAAATCAACTCCAATCTTCGAGACAACTTCAGCCATAATGTTTCCCGTGTATGAAGCAGGAAGACTCGTGTAAAAGGTTCTTTTCAATTTACTCAATATTGTCTCTGTAACGCAACTTTTACTAACACTTCCCAGGTTCACGGAAGGGCTCCTGCACCAAGTATATTAACATAAACTTGTTGGAATTTGGACAATATACTTATCTATAAATGTATTTTGATCATCAATTAGGTATTGCAGTAGCCACCAATATCCGGGATCACTTTGATATCCTTCAAGGAAAAATGGCTACTTAAAAGACTCAAAAATGTACACTTTTTTAAGAGCAACAATTGATGAAGCAATAGCAAGGTAATCAACGCTTACCCTTGAAAAAGTATTTTGCCAAACCGAGCAACCATTCCTGGCTTTACATCTTTCAAATCTTTGCACTCTATTTCAGCCCTCACTTTTTCAAAGGAAGATAATAGGTCTGGCAGAATATTTTCTGCAATAGAAGACCACGGGCTCCCTTCTACTTCGTTATCCTCTACGACAATTGGAAAAAATATAGTTAAGAACAACTTTCTACAATGTAAGCAATGGAAGGGAGGCAAAAAAGGGACATTATTTAAGGAAATGATGTATCACTAACCTTTATTTAAATTACTTTTCACCAAGATTGCAGGTTTCTCGCCTGTTTTCCTCTCAATAGATTCAACTGAAACTGGCTTAAGATGAACGGAAGATGTGTCCCCGTTTCCATCATCCAAACCAACAGCAAACCATCTAGAGATGGCATAGTTTGAATATATTATTCTTCCACTCCTATCAGCTTTAGTGTTTGAAGCTCTTAACTGTACATTTCTTTTAAATTTGGGAATAAGGGACTCTGGAGTTGGTGTTGGCGTTGGACTCTCCGCATCCTTCGAATGTCGCTTGTGTGGAGGGATGTAAGCCATATATGATGATATTCAATTCAAACACCTACTAGAAACAACCCCATAATCAAAGGAGTTTCAAGGCAAGGTTACTAATTGATAACTCAAGTCTTAACTAATTAATAGAATACTTTTGAGATCATTTACTCAAACACTTGATGTGCGCTAATTTTTTGACGCTTTTCTATTAACAAAACTTATGCGAATTTAAACCAAAAAAATCGTCTAAAATCCTACAGATTGCGAGACTAAAATTCTAACGTGATCAACCAAAAAAAACAAAGCATCACCATCAAAACTCATCTTTCTTTAGAAGCTAAATGTAAAATACTTTAAAGCAGTGTTTGGTAACAGAAAAAATCAAAGAAATACCTTAAACCTTCACTTTTATTAATTTAGTCCCTGAACTACAGTCTACAAACAGCCTAAGGTAACTAACTCCAAGAAAACCATAAAGAAAAACTATCTTCATTCTTTCTTTAACACACCAACCCATCAAAGACAAACACAAAAATGAAAGAGTATGAAAGAGACGCATATAAAAAAGAAGCATAATTTCATAGTTCTGGAAACTAACAAAGAAAATGGGTTTGAAAGAATATATGAGCCGTTACCAGAGAATTCAATGGCCTGATTGTGTTGGGAAGATTGGGTTAACGTCGATTTAGTGAAAGAAAAAGAAAGGATTTTGATTCTTGAAGATCAAAGAGAGAGGGAATGTTTGATTGATGGCTTAAGAATGGGGTTTGTAAATAATTGTAACGGAACATTGTCCATTTATTCTTAAACTTGCTTTCAAGTACTTACGTTGGAAGAAGTTCCTTAACGAACCAAAAAAGAAAAAAAGTAAAAGCAAAGTGCTTACATCAGAAGTTATAATTTTTTTTTTGTCTGAAAAACTCATTAGATAAAATGCAGTCGCGGAGCCTTGCAGAGACCATGCTCATGGTAAATTTTTAATTTAAGTTTTTATAATTTATAAAATTTTAAATTAATAATAATAAAATTATATTTTGACATCTTAAAATGATAAAAGATTGATTTAATTATTTAAAAGTTATAAAGATATAACAACTATATTTTTACTATAATAAAAATATAAAATTTAATTCTGTTAAAATAATTTCTAGTTCCTCCACAAGATAAGTGACTCGACTTTTTATCACATTTCTATTTTCCTCATCGATTTTTTTATTAATTTGGTCACTTTTTTATTAATATATTAATAAATTTAACCTTTATTATTATTTATATATTTTTATTAATTTAGTCATAATTTTTAAAAATTTAATTCTTAATGTTAATACATTTTATCAAATAAATCATGATTTAAAATTTTCAAAAAATATAATTACAAAAAATGAAAAAGTATAAAAAAATTATAAAAATATATAAGATATTAAATTTTAAATTTTAAATATATATGTAAAAAAATTTAAAGCCAAATCAAAATCTCAAGGTATGTTTGATTTATAGAGAAGAGATGTAATGGAATAAAAAAGCAATAGTTACTAGTGATGTTGGAATCGGACTGAACCGCCGGACTGGGAGAGTCAACCTATAGACCGGTTCGAATGATAATAGAAAACTGTTTGGATAGAGAATCATGAACCCAAAAAACCAGTGGACTGATTTTTTTGAAAATTTGGGGTATAGTAGCTTGGGCCTAGCCGAAAATGACAAAAATCCCAATCAGCCCAAAAATTAAAAAACAAAGGTAAATTTTTTTTTAGAAAAAAGCAACTGTTGAGTTGACCCCCTAAAATCTCTCAAACCCTCTTCCATTCATTCAGCCGTTTAACCCGCTGTTCTGCTTCACCCTAAAAAGTAATTTAGGGTCTTATTATATATTTTTAATTAAGTTTATAATGTATAATTGATGTTTATGACATTAAATAAGTTTAAATTTTATTAAATTAGTCATTTTTACATAATAAATCAGTTAAATCAGTAGTTGAATCAATTGAACAAAAAATTAATAATTTAACTATCGATCTAGTTCGAAAAATCTTGTGTATTATAATGCTTGGTAGACATGAATGTAATAGATAAAGAATCATAAATTATTACTTGGTTGATATAAATAGTGATAAAAGAATAGTTTAGTAATAAATGTAAAAAAAAATTTATCCACAAATAATAATTTATGTAATTTTTAAAAATTAGTAAATTATATTTAAAAATATCATTTTTAAGCTTACCGAGTTTTAGCTCAGTTGATATTAGTATTGTTATCAATACAAGAGGACGTGAGTTCTAACGTGGTCAAGTGTTTTTATCCTCTGATTTAAGGGTTGGGGGTGATACTATGGATAGTTTTAAACATTGTATTTAAAAAAAATATTATTTTTAAAAGAACAATAATATTTATTTTTAAATTAATTTAATAAAAATATATTTACAAAATTTTAAGATATATAAATTATATATTTAATTATAAAGTATTTAATATGTATAAATTAATATCTAACTAATTACATAACAACATTTTGAAAAGAAGAACCATCTTTAGACTTATTCATTTCAATAAAAGTGTGAACCATCATGGGAGGAATTCAAACACTTGCAAGTCATCTTTTCTAGTTAAGGCTTGTTTAGTTAAACAATCCACAGTTTGATTCCATTCTCTTGGGATGTACCACAATAACCTCTGGTTTTCCTCAAATACACTTTGAAGTCGTCTAATCAAGGCTGAGTTTGATATAGAGGAAGTGCTTCCAAGGATGGGTTTAACAACTTCCAAATTGTCAGTTTGAATGATAACTTGATCGCCTCTACATTGAATAAGCTTAAGGCCCTAAAAAATACCCCAAAGTTCAACATCAAAGATCCATTTCAATAAATTTTAATTATTTTATTTCATGGGTGTAAGCACCCAATTTATTTTTAAACATTTTATTTTAGTTTAAATATGTCAAAGTTACTTGTAGTCTTCTAAAATTTAAAATTTAAAATTTAATCCATATACTTTAATTTTGAGACATTGAGTCATTATATTGTGGCTATTATAAAAAGGGTTAAATAACTCTTTTTGAAGATAAAATTTTGAAGGGATATCAAAATTTATGAAGAAATACTAAATGTAACACCATATACTCAACCCAATTGTCGGGTCCGGATATCAAGTGCCTCAATTAACTCGATTTACTTACAAACTTGTACCATACCAATTTATACATCCATTTCTACTATTCAACCTTAATTTCATGGGTGACTAGGGGTGTGCAAAATTCTGGTAAAACCGAAAAAATTCGGTTAACCGACCGAATTCGGTTAATCGGTCGGTTAACCGAATTTTTTCAGTCGGGGGTCGGTTAATAATTTTTTGAGTTTTCGGTTAACGGTTAATTCGGTTCGAAACTGGTTGGTTAACCGAATTTTTTCGGTTTAACCGAAAAAATTAATAAATAAAATTATAATATATAAATAGCCCACTATTCATTCAAACCCAATCCAACATAAATCCAATCAAACTAAAACTAATTACCCAATCCAATTATCCAACCCAATTACCCAACCCAATCATAAAAATTACAAATAATTTAATAAATAAAAATAAAAATAAAAATAAAAAAACAAAAACAAAAACAAAAACAAAAATAATTCAGTTAATTTGATTAATTCGGTTAAATCGGGTAATTCGGTTAATTCGGATAAATCGGGTAATTCGGTTAATTCGGTTAATTCGGGTAAATCAGGTAATTCGGTTAATTTTATACTTATTTTAACCAAAAATAAAAAATATATATAATTTTCGGCTAATTCGGTTAACAGACCTAATTAACCGAAAAATTTCAGTTCGGTTAATTTTTTTGAAAAAAATTTTGGTTCGGTTAATGGTCAAAATTTTTGAAGGGTCAGTCAATTCGGTTAATGGTGTTTCGGGTCGGTTAACCGGTCGGTTAACCGATTGAACACCCTTATGGGTGACGACATAATTTCAAACTTTAACTCCTATTATATTCTTTAACATACAAGTACTGAGTCCTTACTGACATTCTACCATATTAAGCATGAATAATTATTTACAATTTGTGACTTGAGACTTTTACTACAGACAAACTTAATTAATCCCCGAGGTGTAGCCTCTAAGGGTGCCCCTCGATATGCATGAAACAACTATAGCACCTTTCGCAATAATCTGGCGGTGTCTGACTTAGTTGATAAACATATTAAAATGCATATTTTCTGTTTTTAATTTGGCTTATTATTGAATTGAACCCTACTAATTAAGTGTTTTTATGATTTAATATTTGCCAGGGATGTAATTGGACGAAGCAAGCAAAAAGGGGGTTGAATTGAAAAACAAATTATTTGATTGGGGTCAAAGCAAAAAGATGGAGCAAGCTAAGGACTCAACATGAATTTTGACTTTGTAAAAGACTATAAATAGGAAGATATTTTAGTTTAATTTTGATTTTAATTTTAATTTATTTTGATTTTATTTTGATTTTATTTTATTTTTAGCTAGGCTATTTTTAGTAAATTTATGTATATAAATAGGGGACTTTACATCCTTGAAAATCATCCATTAATCAAGCTTCCTATTTCACTTTGGAATTCCATTATCCACTTTGTCTTCTTCTTTCTAATTCAATTAAGAATTGGATAATTTTGTCTTCCTTTTACAAAATTTGTCTAATTCTCTTCCATTATTTCTCCTATCCATTTCCACCACCTTTTTCACATAATTTCCATCATCTTCAAGCATGAATAAATCCATGCTTAACTAGATTCTATCTTAGCCTTAGGCCGATATTCTTTTTCGGTCGAAAAATTGTGAGATATGTAACCGAGCTAAAAATCTTTCCAAGCGGTATTCATTTTTTTCCTAAGTATCGGGATTGACAACTCATCCCTTAAGGTTAACTCGATTCCAAGTCAAAAAGAGCTCGTTGAGTTGGGGGCGTGTTTACCGACAGTTGGAGGAAAGAATCGGCCGTGCTGTATTCGATTCTCCGAGAACAAATCAAGGAAGAGGTGATCGGGTTTAAACGACCCACGCGGTTGAGGCCGTTAACTTGAGTTGGGTTCTTCAGAACGCAAGGCTACCGGGGTATTCAACCGGGAACACGTGTATCTCGGTTAGACAATTGGTAAGGGTTGGTTTGCAGGACGTTCCGGGACCAGCTACGAGAGGAAGAACTGGTGGTTAGGACGTTCTTAATCACTATAACCAGCTTATCGTATGGAGGAGAAAATCAACTTTCAAGGATCGATTCTTGACACGAGAATTACCGAGTCTAAGGCTAAGGCTATTTAATTCTGTTTATTCTAAATTTAATTTCGAATTGCATTTAATTTCGACATTAGTCAATTGTTCATTCTGGATTATTTACCTAAACATTTTTAAACCCCAGCTTACGTATTTATTTTTTTATTTTTCGCAGGTGCGTTTGGAGTCGTGGGCACGACTCTTGACACGACATTAGACGCGAAGGAGATTCTGTCCATAAAGCAAACACGGAAGTTGACTGATCCAATCCCTGTGGATTCGACCCTATTACCACTCTTACTACTATTAGAGTTTTAGTAGGAATTAATTTTGGTGGATTCGACGCCCATCATTAGTCCCTTTCCATAATGACTCTAACAATATTTGATCCTACATACAAGACAGTACAATCATAAGTTCAGATGAACTTAGTGAGATTCTGTATAGTAATACTTAAAAAGGCTCTATATTTTCGAGAATAAAATAAGACACAGAGTTTAAAACTCCTTAAGTATCTTAGGAAGTTTAGTCGATTTTTTAGTGTAGCCGATGCCTTGCATTCATTGAGCCAACTGTTGCTGGACATATCAGTTGACTTAATCGTAGATGTATCCCTTTAGCAACCCTTTTCTAAAACTTCACCTTGTCTGGCTCCATCTCGGGCTTTTATTTTACCTTTCTGGCTCAACCCATCAAAGATAACCATACATGCAGATATGCGAATTGTTGACTACTATTGCTAGTAGACTCATGATTGACTTTGCCACAATAACGGATCCTTACCTTGATCCATTCATTCCACACTGAACTTAATATATATATTTTAAACATATTACCCCGATGGTTATCTTCTTTTGACTTAGCCCTTACATAGACCTTTCCTCAAGGAAGACCTAATCTAACATCCTCATTTGCGGTCTTGAATATAAGATTTGGTTGATTGATAAACACCCCTCTTTCTTTGCGAACTCGTACTTGCAAGATAGTCCTACAAGACTTCTCGTACTTTAGACTATACTACTAAGACACTCCCAATAGCAATTAGTTCCTGGCGGACTATTTCTTTCTTAGATTTCCCTTGGCGGGCTTCCACATCTATAGTCCCAAGTGGAATTCCCCACACTAAATAGTCTTGACAGATATCTTCTTCTTTAGTTAATTCCGGTGGACTTTCTACCCAAGATAGTCCTTGGCGGACTTTCTTCTTAAGAGTCTTCGACGAACTTCCCTCTTATGCTAGCGACCTTTTTACCTATAAATACTTAGGACTATTCTTGGCATAATTATCTCGCTTTATTCTAGCCGTAGTTGGTTTACTCATCCAACTTTGGTGGATTGTTATGGCGGATACTTAGTTACTAATACCTTGAAGGAAATACCCATTTCCTTTCACATATGCCCATATTTAAGACGCTTCTACAAATTCTTCTTACCTTTGGAATTTGGCAGATCCTCTTTTTAGCACGTTTGCCTACATTCTCAACGCGCCATGATCATCATATTAGACTGCTCGCCGCACAAGTCATACTGTGTCTCCCTTTTTATGCTATGACAGGCTTCTCTAATTACTATCTTAAAGGACTTTATTTTTGTCATAACGTGTGCCTGTTCACCACTAGATCATCTATGGCTAACCATGGATTTTTGATTCCGAAGAATCAGTAAACCCTTTTTGAGGTATCACCTCGAAAGACCAATAGATATCCGTTCTATGATGCCTCCAAACTCCCTTGTATCCTATAACAATCCACCCATTCCTCCATCACGCCAATTTTTCCTCTCTTCATCTACCCATCAAAATAATTTCCTCTGAACTCTGTATTTTACAGTCATACATTTTATGCAAGTCAGTGTACTTATTACTTTAACATATAGTATGCCATTATCAATTCGTCAATGCACAACCACATTTGTCATCCAAAGAACATACTTGCAAACATCCATATATTTTTACAACTTTATGCATGGATTGCAAACTCATTCACTGTGATCACACACAATCATAGAATTCAATCAGAACTCATAACAGACATGATGTTCAACTGTCTTATCTATTGGTGAAATAATTTAGAATGATTGAATACATATTACGGGTATTTGTGCTCTGCATTTTCATAGGTTGGGATATTGTGAAGAAGGAAGTAATCTGTTTTGAATTAGTGGCTAAGCCACAATGCGTATAAATCTGATCTTGGCGCTTTGTCGCATTGCAATCTAACAGCTTTCTGTAAAAGTGTCAAACGGACACTTTAAGGTGTGTAGGGTTGGTTGGGCACTGAATATCCTTAACGGTGTGTTGGGATAACCGAAGACGGTGTGTAGCGGATAGGCGTAGGAATATTACATCTGAATTTGGTCTGTATCGTATAAGAAACTGAAGTTGCATATGTATATGTAACTAATCTGCTCTGAATCTGAATTGAAATTATTTCTGTACCGAACCGAATCTTTGAATTTGAAACTATTTTATGAGTGAACTTTAATTGAACGAACTTCTTTTATGTATTGAGTTCACAACTCATTTTTTTATTGATTAGATTTCAGGTGGTACTCAAACTTGTATTAGACTGCACCGCGAGAGCTCTGTCAAGCTTTTATCCTTCTTTAAATTACTATTAATAGGGATTTTGGTATTCTGTGGTATTCTGATATTTTGAAAGACTTCATGCTAGGTTGATTATTGTGTGGATCTTTAAGAAATGAAGAGTTCCTTTTGACTGTGTTATAAATGTGGTGTCTTTAGTGTCCTTAATGTAACCCTCTGGACTTGGTCTGGACATCTAGGCTGGGTTTAGGGTATTACATTTAGTGGTATCAGAGCTAGGTTTGTCAACATTCGGACTATGTTTGGGCTCATAATGTGTGATAAACATAATTAGATGATAAATTAGTATTTAAATTAATCTGGAAATTGAGACTTTAACAAATGACTGAGCCTCTAATGCTGATCCTGTAAGTATTTTTGTTTTGTTTAATGATTGTATTACCTGAGGTGTTGTCTGGTTAATTATTTTGATATGAATTAGTGAAATCATCCCGTTGGATGTCTGAACTGATCTGTGCACTTTGATATTGTAACTAGATTACCATAATGAGTTCGCGCAATAGTCATGGATACGGTACTCGAGGGCATCGAGGACGCTGAGAAGGAACTCGAGTGGAGTCATCCTTTATGGGTAGTATACCTAACTTAGAGACCAGCGAAATAGTTGGTACTCTTACTGCTGAGTTAGAGTTACAGACTCCAATGGCTGGGGACGACGCGCTATCCTAAGCCATGATTCAAGCACTGGAGAGGGTTCCAGGGACCTATTCGGGATCTGGAGGCCAATGATTGGTTACTGAATGACTCCGATCAAATGTAGTTGAATTGTTCAAAGGCATCATAGGAGTCGCTCCTACTGTTGCTGAATATTGGCTTGAGGCTACCGAGTGTATTATCATAGATCTTGATTGTACTCCTACTCAGAAATTAATGGGTCCTGTGTCCTTATTCTGGAACGAAGTTTATTAGTGGTGGCTGACAGTTGAGCAAGGTGCTCAGCCCGAACAAGTGAATTGGGACTATTTCAAGAACGCCTTCTAGGGCAAGTATGTGGGGGCGAGTTATGTTGAGGCTCACTGACGCGAGTTTATGAGCCTAGTTTAGGGCGACTAATCTATGGCTGAATATGAAGTTGAGTTTCTGGGACTGAGTAGGTATGCATGGGCTTTGGTAGTATCTGACTACGACAAATGTGTGAGGTTTGAGGAGAGATTGAGATACGATTTGCGGGTTCAGATAGCTCCTCAGAGGGAGTGGGTTTTTACGGTCGTAGTTGACAAAACAAAGATAGTGGAAGAAGTAAAGTATACGGAGCATGAGTGGCGTGATCGTGAGAAGGATCAGAGTAAGATTAAGAGGGATTCGAGTCCCTTTGGTTCTAGTCAGCGCCCTAAGAAACGGGCGAGATTTGATAGGCCCTCAAGAACCGAGGCACCAATTGTAGTGAATGAGATTCAGTTGTGCAATGATTGTGGGAAACAACATCCAGACAAATGTTAGAGGAAGTTAGGGGCGTGCCTCTATTGTGGGTCGATGGAGCATCGGGTTAAAGACTGCCTCCATTGACCAGATCAAGCTCCAATTGTAGCATAGACTCAGGCTTTCGATTCTGTTCGGCCTCCGAGAGTGGTTTAACAACCATTTAGAGTTCGTAGTACTAGTAGGGGTGGTAATGGATCTAGAATAGGACAGTAAGCACTAGGTAGATGTAACACCCTATGCCCCTGTCTGTCGCCGGATTAGGGTTTAAGGTATTACAAAATCAAAATACAACTACCGAGGTTCATAGGTACAAAGCTAGACGTGAATTCACTGAGTCCAATAGTTGAATATAACACTTAGGTCGGTTCGGTTAGGACATCGCATCTCATTAAAATCGTTCAATAAGCATACTAACAAATCTTTACCTTGTGACTACTAACAATTTGGCTAAATCGAACAATTTCAATAACCAAACATCATATCAGAAAAGTCATTGCATATTAGGTACTAACTAAATTTCATGCCACAACATTAAATAGTATGAGAATCACTCCAACCCATATAAGCAAACTCGAAGACTAAACAAGCCATTTTCGCATGGCTAGAATAATTACAGCTCAAAATGTAGTTTGAATCGACAAAAGGAGATTAGCCTATACATGCCATTGACCCAAAAATAACCATCAAAATGTACCAAAATAACAGCGATAGTGTAGGTGATTAAGGCTTCAATCCCCGAGTCCGTAGCTTCCAAAATGAGATCTATAAAACAGAGGAAACAAGGGAAACGAAATAAGCATTTCAATGCTTAGTAACTTTTAAGCAATGACATTAAATAGATTATCAAATTATAGTATAATTAATCATATCTTTGTTTCCCTCTCCTTTTCGGGTATGTTACCCTTTTTCCAGACATAGACATTCACATCACATACGAGAATGGATAGCTTCCACTCATAGTAAGTTCACATAACATATACATGTCACAAAAGTCACATAACATTTCACATAGGCCAATTGCACTTTGATCATATTAATAATCTCATTTCAAGTACACGTATGAAATCACATAATGACTTTAGTATTCGGTCCAAAATCCATCTTGTATATAAGCCAAGGGTACATACCTGTATAGTTTAACACTTTCAGCGCAATTCATTAGCGTTCGTTACCTTGAAGACCAGTAGTCTTAGGCTTTTCTCGCATCATCATCGAGATCTCTATCTCGGGTAATTTCTATACATAGCCATCGGGTCTTTTCCCCGGATATAATCTCCGCATATAGCCTTCGGGTCTTAACCCGGACATCATCTCTGCATATAGCCTTCGGGTCTTAACCCGGACATAGTCTTCACATATAGTCAGCGGGAATTAACCCCGGATTCACATTACAAATTCTCATACACATATATATTCACATGTAGCCAAGTTTCACATAGCAAGATTTCATTTGCAATTCAATCAATTCATGTGCATACCAACATATAACATGCTTCTCGACTTTATATCATAATTATACACATAATTCAAACTTATACACATATATTCTTCTTTTCTAAACTATCGGCCCAATGATCAAACATACATAGGCAAAAGCATTTCAAAGCTCAATTTCGGTCCTTTTCTCTATGAGCCATTCGGCCATATAACAAACAAGAATAAGGCTTCTTTCTCAATGGAACATCGTTCAAATATCAGCATGTATATCATGGCATTTTAACTTAAATACCAAATTCGATTACTCAAAACTTACCTTGAACTTTCACGAGAAATTTCGAGTCGGCTATTCGACCACTTTAGCCTTCCCTTTATCCGAACTCGTCCCTCTATGCTCTTGAGCTAAATAAAACATTTAATTCTATTAATCCTTATTCAAGCACCTCTAGGAATCATTTTCACTCATAGTCAAATCATACATGCACATTCTTCTCGTTGCACACACACATGCACATTGGGGCATTTCACATACATATCATAAGTCACAACAAGCTGATTTTCTGAGCAGCATTCAATTATTTACTCATAACTGGAGCTAAGAAACTCCAATTGGAGTGCCGTTAATTTTTTATGAAAATAGACTCATTTATCTTCCATCCATAAAAATTTCATAATTTTTGGTTTGGCCAATCAATACCAGAATTTTCTCAAAGTTTCCCTATTTCACTGTTTGAGTAAACTGACCACTCTATACTACGAACCAAATTTCTCCTTGTACAGAATTCCAAATATGGCCTCACCTATTCCATTCGAAACTAGACTCATTAAGGAGTCTAAGCATATAAATTTTATCTCATAACAATTTTTATACAATTTATAGTGATTTTCCAAAAACAGAGCAGGGGACTTCGAAGTCAATCCGACACTGTCTCACTCCATTCCAAAAATATTTTTATCGGGAGTTCCTTTGTTTGAAAGGTTTCTTTTATAAGAAACTAGACTCATTAAGCTTCAATTACACAATTTATTCAGCCTCTAATTCAACTCACACAATTTATGGTGATTTTTCCAAAACACGTTACTGCCGCTGTACCTAGCAGATTTTTATGCAAAATCCACTCTTTAATGTTCTTATGCACATACTTAAAACATAGCATTTTCTAGGGCACCATTTAGAGTAATCCTTAACCTTAACATACTTATATATATAAAATTCATATTCATTCCATCCACAATCAGATTTCTCCTTATAACACAAATCAAACCACATATCAATTCGACACCCAACACATCCAAGAGTAACATCAAAGGCACATTAGGCCATTGCACAAACATACACATGCATTAAATTAATCTATGCATAACTTAAGCATACTCTAAACATATTACATATATGTTATACATCTTACTCGCCTCAACATTTAGTTTCACATTCGGCAATGGCACATACCAATACTAAATTTAACATCTAAATTTTACACCTAATCTCCTAAGGCCGAATTTCATAACAATGCACATTAAAAATTCAAGAGTTTAGCATATATATATATACCAAGGCCGAATTTCCTCTTCAACAATTTAACCACACAATGCAACAATTATGTATTTCACAATTTATAATTACAACCCTAAGCTCAATTTTGGCCAACATACATAATCAACTTGACAAATTCCAAGCAATTATCAAAACCTTATGACCACATTCAGCACCACACCCTCACCTAAATATTTTAGTCGATTTTCTTATAACAACTCAACCACAATATGCTCATTAACTAGCTCATAATTTCAAAACAAGTCCCTTAACCGAAACTTGGTATGGCCGAACACCTATCTTGCTTATCATGCAAAGATTTCATGTTCTCAAGCTCAAATCTCTTAACAAAACCTTCAAAACATCACCAAAGAGAGCATGCATCCATGGCCAAAGAAATTCAAACATGGACAAAGAAGAGAGCTTCAAAACCAACTAGATTTCATGAAGTGCAAAGAAAATCATCTAGAAATTGTACCTTAATCAAGATTTTCCCCAACCAAATTGCTTGAACCCTATTTCTCTTCTCCCTTAGTCATTTTCGGCAATGAAGGAAAAAGATGAACAAAAATGTTGTTTTTACCCTCTTTTTCTTATTTTATTAACTATCTTATTTCTATTTTATGACAACTTATTTATCACCACTTCTATTAATTAATTTTATTTTATCTATTTTATGCTACCAAATTACTAATTTCTTTTATTTCTATTATTATTATTATGACTAAATTACAAGTCACAAGATGCCAAAACTTCATCATTGCCATCCACTATCACAAAGTGGGCAATTTGACATGCAAGTCCCTTATTTTGCATGCATGCTTTTATTAGTCATCACACATCTAGCTAGTTTACTTTCAATGTTCACAACTAAGTCCTTTTAAGTGAAATTCAAGTTTATAACTCTAAATTGACACACCAAACATGTCACACATGAATTAACACATATAATAGGCATCAAAATGAACATTAAATACATTTTATGCCTCGGTTTTGTGGTCCCAAAACCACATTCTATGCTCTGGTTACCATCAGCTCAAGGTCAAAGAGGCTGATGTGTACAAATTTACCTTCAGGACTCGTTACGAACGTTACAAGTTCCTGGTAATGCCTTTCAGTTTAACGAATGCCCCGACGGTATTTATGGATTTAATGAATTAGGTGTTTCAACTGTACTTGGACTAATTTGTATTGGTTTTTATCTATGATATCCTGATCTACTCTAAAACTAAAACTGAACATGATAATCATCTTCGTATTGTACTTCAGAAACTCTGAGAAAAACAATTATATGTCAAGTTCAGTAAGTACGAGTTTTGGTTAAAGGAAGTCACTTTTCTAGGTCATATGGTGACGGTGGAAGGGATTCGAGTTGATCACAAGAAAATAGAAGCTATTTTTGAATGGAAACAACCAAAAAATGTATCAAAGCTTCGTAGCTTCCTGGGTTTAGCAAGTTACTACCAAAGGTTCGTCGAAGGATTTTCTCTGATTGCGTCACCTTTGACAAAGCTGCTGTGTAAGAATTCTCCATTCGTGTGGTCTAAGGCACAACAGTCTGGTTTCGATAATCTTAAGTCGATTCTGACAAGCTCTTGTCTTAGTTTAACCAGAATCTGGTTAGAAGTTTATAGTATATAGTGATGCATCACATGTCAGGTTAGGATGTGTTGTGATGCAAGACAGTAAAGTGGTTGCTTACGCATCGTGACAGCTTAAGACACACGAGGGTAACTACCCTACTCATGATCTTGAGCTGGCTACAGTAGTGTTTGCTCTGAAGATCTAGAGACACTATTTGTATGGTGAAAGGTGTATCATTTACATCGATCACAAAAGTCTCAAATATTTGTTAACTCAAAAAGGGTTAAATCTTTGACAGTGCAGCTGGGTTGAATTACTTAAAGATTATGATTACACGATAGAATACCATCCGGGTAAGGCTAATGTGGTAGCGGATACCTTGAGCTATAGAGTGGTGACCGATCTGAGAGTAATGTTAACTCGTCTGAGTTTGATTGAGGATGGTGGGCTATTAGCGAAATTACAGGTTAAACTGACTTGGATTGAGCAGATCTGGACTAAACAGTTGAGCGACAAATCTTTAGTTTAGCGATTGCAACATGTTGGTTCGAACGAGACTTTCGATTTCAACTTTAGTAGCGATGATGTGTTGTGTTTTAAAGGTCAGATTTGCATACCTAATGATAAAGAGTTAAGACAGTTGATTTTACAAGAGGCGCATAGCAGTCTCTATACTATACATCCTAGTGGGAACAAAATATATTGGGACCTTCAAGAACTCTATTGGTGGCCCAAATTGAAACGGGAGGTAGTTGCTTTTGTGTCCCATTGCTTGACGCGCCAAAAGGTTGAGGCTGAACTTTAATTACCTTTTGGTTTACTTCAACCAGTTAAAATTCCTAAGTGGAAGTGGAAGTAGGTAACGATGGATTTTGTTAGTGGGTTGTCTTTAACCCCCACCAAGAAAGATTCAATTTGGGTCATTGTTAATCGATTGACCAAATCCACCCACTTCATACCCATCCGGATAGATTACTCCTTATAGAAATTAGCTGAACTGTACATCGTCGAAATTGTGAGACTACACAGAATCACAATCTCAATCATCTCTTACAGAGATTCACGATTTATGTCCCGGTTCTAGAAGAAACTCTATGAGGCCTTAGGTACCCACTTAATTTCAGCACTACGTACCACCCTCAAACTGATAGGCAATTGAAGCGAGTAACTCAGATCTTAGAGGATATGCTTCGGAGTTTTGTGATAGACTTCAGGGGTAGTTGGAATGAGTACCTACAGTTGGAGGAGTTTGCATACAATAGCAGCTTTCAGTTTAGTATTCAGATGGCACCATACGAGGCCTTGTATGGTCATAGGTATCGTACTCTTTTATGTTGGATTAATTAAGTGAACGTCAGGTTTTGGGTATTGAGTTAGTTTCTGAAACTGAAAACACTGGAAAAAGTAATTCAGGAATGTCTAAAAGCCACATCTAACCGGCAGAAGACTTATGCTGATTTAAAAAGAAAAGATATTAAGTTTTCTGTAGGTGATTAGGTTTTCCTAAGGGTATCATCGTGGAAAAAAATCCTCCGATTTGGACACAAGGGCAAGCTGAGCCTAAGGTTCATTGGACCTTACCATATCTTGAAGCGTGTCGGACCAGTTGTGTACCAGTTAGAATTACCACCAAAGTTGGAATGAATTCTTGATGTGTTTCATGTCTCGATACTAAGACGATATCGGTCAGATTCGTCGCATATTGTTCCTGTCGACGAGATTGAATTGCGACCGTATTTAATATTTAAATAGGAACTTGTCCAGATCTTGGAATGTGATGTTAAGGTACTGAGGAAAAAATATTCCTCTAGTAAAAGTTCTATTGCGGAACCACGATGCTGAGTCAGGTAAATTTCGAGGTCGAAATTTCTTTTAGTGGGAGAGAGTTGTAACACCCCAAAATTTTGAGAATTTAATATTGAGAATTTACAGTAATTAAGTCTCTATATCTGTGGTTGTGTGCTCTGCTTTTGTGATTAAGGTTTAGAGTTTGAGTTGCGTTGTTAACAGTTTTATAATATTTTAGAAACAACCCTTGTCCATGTGTTATGTAGTTAAGTTTAATTTATTGTAAACTTGTGACAAGAAAGAGCCTACTGGTTCACTGGTTAAGCGTCTGTTTGTATTCTATCTGGTTCCAAGTTTGAATTCCAGGGTATGCAATAGGGAACATTCTTTTTACTAAGTGCTAGTATCTGATTGGAAGTTATTATGAATTACAGTTTTCGTCATCTTCCACTCTTTTTTTGACACCATTCTTTTATTTTTCTGTTTCCCTGCTTCCATTTTCTTTTATTTTCTTTTCTTTTCTTTTCGTTTCTTTAATTTTCTTTTTCATTTTGATCACGGTCGTAAGTAAGTGCGGGTCTAGACAAAGTCATACGCCGTTAGTTACATTGATCGAAGGTTAGTAATTAAGTTTCAATGTCAATTTGTTAAATTCTGGGGTTATGTTCTGAATTGAGCATCTTGAGTGTATCGTGTAATCTCTGATAATTAGTTGCTTGGTTTCCTCTTAGGCGGGAGTGCCAAGAGTAACAAACCTCAACTTGACAAACAGAGTGACCATTGTTAAATTTATAGTAAGTTTAATTTCGTTGAAGGTTTTGTTTCAAAACCTTTGACATAAAGTATTCTGTGTAAAATATGTGTTATTGTTGATAATGTTAGTTGATGAAGTTGTTGGGTGGTCGTTCTAGGCTTCAGATACTCTCCTCGATGTTGTTGCTTTGAAATCTCTATAGGTGCATGCCGAAAACGTAAACTTTTGCAAGTTTTTGTTGTCGAAAAATATGGCTATCAACGCCACACGGCCAGGCACACGGGTGTGTGTATAGGCCATGTGATCCACATGGATCACATGGCCGGACACACAATGGCCGTGTGGTTGGCCATGTAACTCACTGTTTATCGATTTGGGCCCACATGAGCAAGGCACACGGCCACGTGTCTAGGCCGTACGTGGCCATATTAGTGTAGTGTTCACACGGACAACAGCAGTGGGTATGTGTTTAAGCTGTGTAACTTATTGTTTATGGTACAAGACACACGGCCAGAGACAAGGGCGTGTGCCCAACCCATGTGAGTCACATGGGTAGGGATACGGGTGTGTGTCCAGGCCGTGTAACTCACTATTTATGCTTTAGAACCACACGGGTACAGGACATGGGCGTGTGACCAGGCCGTGTGGCATGTTATCGGACTCAAAACCTATTTTTGAGGTCGTGAATATTGCTTAACATTTATGCTGGCTTCTCCAATGTATGAATTATTGAATTTGATTATATGAGAACTATCTGATACTCTGATATTAATGTGTGAATAACATAGTTGTATGTATACTATGATACTTATTCTGATGTTGAATTGCATTATCTATTGGTGAAATAATTTAGAATGATTGAATACATGCTACAGGTATTTGTACTCTGCATTTGCATGGGTTGGGATATTGTGAAGAAGGAAGTAATCTGTTCTGAATTGATGGCTAAGCCATAATGCATATGAATTTGATGCTGACGTTTTGTTTCATTCCAATCTAGCAGCTAAGCTGCGTCTCTGTAAAAGTGTCAAATGGACGCTCTAAGGTGTGCAGGGTTGGTTGGGCACTGAATATCCTTAACAGTGTGTTGAGATGGCCGAAGATGGTGTGTAGCGGATGGAGGTAGGAATATTGCATCTGAATCTGATCTGTATCGTATATGAAACTGAAATTGCATATGTTTATGTAAGTAATTAGCTTTGAATCTGAACTGAAATTACTTCTGTACCGAACAGAATCTTTGAATTTGGAGCTATTTTATGAGTGAAATATAGTTGAATGAACTTTTTTTTTTTTGCACTGAGTTCACAACTTATTTTGTTATTGATTGGATTTTAAGTGGTGCTCAAACTTGAACCGGATAGCGCCGCGGGAGTTTGGTCAAGCTTTTATCCTTTTTTAAATTACTATTAATAGGGATTTCGGTATTCTGTGGTATTGTGATGTTTTGAAAGACTTCATGCTTAGTTGATTGTTGTGTGGATCTTTAAGAAATGAATGGTTCCTTTTGATTGCATTATAAATATGGTGTCTTTAGTGCCCTTGATGTAACCTTCTAGAGCTAGTCTGGATGTCTAAGCTGGCTTTAGGGTGTTACATCGTCCTAAACCATGCAATACAATATGGCATGCTATAACAGATCAATACGACAAAAGTAACATACTTATAACAAAAATATATATACAGTAGCAATTATCATGCTTATACCAGATCATGACAGTAGTAATAAACTTTGATTAACATGTATTTGGTTTAATAGTAGCAGTAGGCATGTATCTCATGCAATTAGTAACACTGAGGTATGAAAAACATTATTAGATCATCAGAATTACAATGACAGTAAACATGTAATATTTTCATATCATGCATATAAAGTAATAATTAAATCAATTAGATCATGGATTCCAACATTATTCATATTTTTAGAGCCTCAATTGAATGAAATAAAGCATTAAAAATAGTTTAAGGTCTAATCAGAGACTAAGTTGAGCAATTCATTAAATTCTGGGCAAAAACTATAAAATTTGTAAAACAAGGGTAACACAGCCATGTGGAGGGCTATTGGCCATATGAAAGGGTTAAACGGTCGTTTGGCCAGACTTTGTAACAGGTTGTGGTCGTGTGGCAGGTGCAAAACTAACCTACAGGGGAGTCACGACTGTGTGGCAAGCCATGTGGAAGGGTTTAGACTGTGTGGTTCACAAACTACACTAGGGTTTCTAGGGCACATGGTTGTGTGGTGGAACGTGTGGTCCACACATTTGTGTGGCAGACTGTGTGACCCTAATTCTAGTCAGAGTTTTTCCCGATTCACTTGTAAAAGAACACACACTTTTCACCGTGTTGACGATCGACACTCGTCACCCTAGGTTCTGATCCGGTTCACCTAAATCAAGTCATTCAAATGACAATTAAATTATAATTATTTTTTATTTCAATATTTGACAAGATTTGTAAAATATTTATCAAGATTTCAAATGGATTGATTGATCGAATTAAAGACTAAAGTTTTGAGGTTCGAATGGTGGAATTACTAAATCAAGTCATGGGAATGAAATGTACTTATCGATTCTTTATAAGAAAAGGAATGCTATTGATGGCGATTATTAAACCAGTAGAAAAACGACGAATGCTTTTTATTCGAGTAAGCAAAATAATTAACAGCAAAAAGATGAAAAATATAAGGCAAATGAGAGGAAACAAAAGAAAAGGAGAATAAGTAAAAAGATGAAGAGTAAATTCTATTAGGATTTGAAAAAGGGAAATATGAAAATATAATTAGGAAAAGAAGAGAAAAAAATGGTAGACTTATAATTCTATTGGAATTTTGAGGAAGGCTAATATATGAATTCTAATTAGGAAAGAGTTGATTAAATTCCTAGGGCTTGTAAACCCTAGGGACATCATATGCAAATTACCCAAATTAGGAGCAAAGGGGTTGAAATTTGGAAATTTCCCCTAGCCTTGCAAAATTAAAATGAATAGTGGGAAAGAGGGGGCTTGAACCTTGGCTTCTAAGGAGGATGATGCCTTAACCTTTGAGCCTTTGCTCATTTCTTATTTATTTTTTACGCTTAATCATATACATATATTTTGGGGCGTATCTAGTTGAATTTTATAAGAAAAAGGAAGGAAAGGGTATGGCTCAAACTTGGGAAAATGATAATGGAGCTTAGCATGCTAACCATTAGACCTAAGCCTATTCCTTATTTAATTTTTACTCCAAATAATATTTGTTTTAGTGTGGCTTTTATCCTAGGTTGCTGAAAATTGAAAGAAAAAAAACAAGAGAAAGAAAGCTTAAACCTAGGACCTCTAAGATAGGGAAATAAAACTTAAACATCAAGCTTAAGTCTTATTTCTTGTCTATGCATTACGATTAATCCCGTATATTTTAGGGCTTGAAATTTTCAAATAATGTTCAAATGTATAAAAAAAAAAGCGAATTGAACTATCATGGATGATTTAAAAAAAATCTAAAAAACTCGATTGAACCGAACCAAACTCAGTCCTACTATGAATAGTGTAAGAGTATTTTCTCAAGTTAATCAATGGTAAGCTTTATTGATTATATACTATTTTTTTTTCTATTTTCATATTATTGATTGTGTACTTTTATACTTTGATGGCCTAACTATGAAAAAATTCTACCCTTGAGGTTTTAGACAACAATAGTATTTTATTTCTTATGACTAAGTTTGTGATTTCATCTTATGAACAAATATCGAACACCATCCTATAGTGTTAATTCAAACTCAACAACCATATGCTTTATGCATATGCCTTTTTTATCACACTTCTTTTTTTACCAATTTAAACTCTGAAATTATGGACTTGAGTTATTAACTAAGTTTTTTTATATAAATATTAATTAATTAGGTACATTTCCTATAAAGGGTAATTGGAAGTGAATGGTTTGATATATTCTAAATGTGGCTTGTAAGTAATGTTAACTATATCCATAATCATCTTTAAGGTAGTGTTTGAAAAGCCACCTAATAATTGGATTTGAGAGCAATTGTTTGTAATTACACAAAGGTGGCATGTTTGGGTAACCATTGTAATTGGTAGATCCCATGGTTTGATATGTTTAAGTGTTTAAATCTTAAATTCCTGGAGAACTTTTATCCACATTAATTTTACGAATGGTTAAATGATTTTTTAATAATCTTGCCAAAAATCTCTTGAAATCTTAATTTTTCTTGTGATCCGTTACTAATTCTTGCATAAATATTGTAACATCCCAAAAATCGGGTTAGAAGAAATTGAGTTGTGAAACCGGAAGTGGTTATCTCTTGACTTTGAGTCTAGATTTTGAAAATTTTGATAAGTGATTTGTTCTAGTTCAGTGGCTTAGTGTTGTGTTTGTGTGTGCAAGATTTTAAGTTCAAATCTTGTTTCTTAAAATTTTGTTATTTTTTTTATTAAAGCCCTATCTTTGAACAATTGGGTTATAAGATATATCTGATAAACTAATGTCAAGAATGAGCCTGTTGGATCAATAGTTAAGCATTTATATATTTTCTGGTCTCATTTTGTAGTCTCTATGAAAGTAATAAGGAAACGTATTATTATTTTTAAGCGGTCATGTGAGTTAGTTTTAAATTGTTGTAATTGTTTATTTTCTTTAAAAACTTCCTATCTGGAAGTTCATCTTTTTCCTTTTTGTTTTCAACCGTTCTTCTTTTCTTTCTTTTTTTTTTTTGTTGGTAATTCTTCTTCCACCCTCAAATTGTTGTTGAATATGTTTATAGCTATTGCTATAAGTTTCATTGTGCAGTCAATTGTTCAAATGAATTATGTAAGTGATCTTTATTTAGTTTTATATGCTTAAGTTTAATAATAGTCGAACTTCTGTTCCTTTCGGTTTGATTGAATTTTTTATTTGCATAAGTCTTTGTCAGACAAAGTTCTTAAGAGTAATGCTTCTCCTCAACGATTTAAGTTCCATGATTCGATTTATGAGTAATGGTAAGCATTTAACTCCGTTTAATATTTGGTGTCGAAGTCTTTCGATGTACTTTAGTTTAAGATGTTAGTTTTAGCAATTTGACTGTGAATTAATCATTTGTTAGACAATTGCTTGTTGTTTTTAGGTTCCGGAGTCATCTGTATTGCTTTTCTGTCAAAACCACATCAGATGGGTACTAGAAACCCAACTATTTGTGAATTGCGTACATCGAAAAACATGGCCTTCGAGACCACACGACCGTATGCCAGGCCGTGTGAGGCACTGTTTAGGGTCACACGGGCTAAGGACACGGGCGTGTGTTTAAGCCATGTAACTTACTCTTTGGGACTACACAGCCATGTGCGAGGTCGTGTAACTATATGTTTGTGACTACACGATCGTGTGCAAGGCCGTGTGAGTCACTAAGAGGGCCACACAGGCATGTGTTAGGTCATGTGGGCCACATGAGTCAGACTCCCCAAGCCATGTGCATCAACATGGGCCGGTGGGTCAAATTTCTAAAATTTTTCCTAAGGTGGTGAATGTCGTCTGGTTCAAATGTAGGCCTTTCGTAGGGTCTGTATGATATATTTTAAGCTAAAAAACTCAAGAATTGTTGATCTATCAGTGTATAATCTGCTATCTATACATATATCTATTTTAAGTTAAGATAAGTAAAGGTGATTATTAATGTATAAGGTACCTCTGTTTGGATGCGTTTAGGTAGGTGACTTATCTAGGTATGATCAATATCCTGTTAAGTCTGATGGTATGCCCTGTGTTACTCTGTTGATGAATAAATGTGATATCTAAATATATTGAATTGATTGGTATTGATTCTGATATATAACCATGTATGTAACTTCATGGCAATCTGATGCGATCTATCGAGGTTTGATAAATCTGTTTTACAAAGCATGGACTCCCATGCATACTGATTTTGTTATGGTTTGATAGCATGACCTACATGCTTATTACCCTGACTCTGTATATGCATACCATAACATATTGCATGGGATTTGGTATGATGTGAAAGGAGGAAGTTTTTGGTAGTTTAATAATTTGCATTATTTGGTGGTTTATCCACAATTCTGTTTTGGCAACTTGACTGCAATTGTAACACCCCAAACCCAGCCTGGACGTTACGGCCAAGTCTGATGTGTCACATTGAAGTGTTTTTCGAAAACCGTGTTTTCATTGAAAACACTTCTTAATGTTTTTTTTAAAAAAAACTCTTACCATTAAGCTTGTATAAAACCTTAGCTTTGTGTTTGTTTATTGTTCCAAAACGTGATTTCATTGTAAAAAAAACAAAACATAACAACTTTGTAAAATCTAATTGAAAATTTCGAAAGCTTGAAAACCTTTATAATTGCGAAAACATGTTAGGTTGAAAGACAGTTTAAGTACCGGAAAGTTAGACCTTCTTTGTGATGACTTAAAGTGAATGGAAGCTATGCACCAGGTAGGATTCCAGAAAAGAGGAGGTGAGTCGAATAGACTGCTTAAATACCAAGCTCTTCTTGGATCCACTCCTAGACATGCACACGACCATTGCCACACTTTAACCATATGAAATATTTATTTACGAAAACATTTAATTTTGCGGAAGCTTTGCTTGGTTATCATGCTATTTTGAAAACAAGTAACTTTTATAAAAAAACCGTCTTAAAATCATTTATTTTCAACTCGATTTAAATAATATCCTACGTAAGCTAAAATCAATTTAAATAAGTAAGAATAAAAACCCAAAATAAAAATAATTAGAAAGGCCTTTTTACAACCCAAAACCAAAATATCTAATTAAATTTAAATTGAAATAGATAACTTAATTAAAATCCAACAGTCCAGTCCATGTGGCCACTCTGAATCCCTCCCAGCTCCAAGTCTACCAACTAAGGCTCATCTGCAAGGATGGAAGGAAAAGGGATGAGTTTGGAAAACTCAGTGTGCAGCAAAGCCCTTTCAGGGCCCAAATCAATACAAGCATACTGGGCCGAAGCCTTTCATGTAACGGTTACTGGGCTGAAGCCTTTTTCATAAATCATATTACTGGGCCGAAGCCTTTTCTGTAAACAATAGGGCCCATAGGCCGATTTCAATAACACATGTAAACATCAATACATGTATGCAAAGCCCATTTGGGGAGACTACTCAACCCACCATCCGCTACTCTCCACCCGTACCAGCCAACACACCATGTGGGGATGCTACTCAACCCACCCCGCCGCTACTCTCCACTGGCAGCATAGCTGCTTTATTATATAACATGAGGCCTAGCCTCTTTCGATAATTGGGGCAAAGCCCTTTTCGTTAAACTGGGGCAAAGCCCTTTTTCGATAAACTGGGGCAAAGCCCTTTAGCACTTCCTCCATTCATATAAATCCCAACCCATGCATAAAATGAACATATCATGGCATATCATGTACAATAATAATGTCACATGCATTTCAATCAAAATAACACCCTAGAGTTCAATAGTCATTTTCGCCTAGGGGTAAAATAGTAATTTTCACATTGAAGGGTAATTTAGTAATTTTATCAGCTATTAGGGTTTTCATGCTCATTAACAATTATCAACAATTTCCAAGCGTTTAAACAGTATTTCCAGCCCATTTTAGCAATTTCGAGTTACTGGGCCTAAAACCCCTAATGGGCCCTACGTAGCCGATTTAGTCATCTAGGCCCATTTAGCCTATGTTCCATAACGGTTTTAACAGTCTCAACATGCAATTTATCCATATTTTATTTTCTATCAAAATTTACCCAAATGGGCCTGAAAGCCCATTGGGCCTGATTTCAGCCCCTCGAGGCCCAAACTTATCGACTTGCACGAAATTGTGCCGTTACCTGTCTCATCGATACCGATCATCGATCTCATCGTTTCTAACTAATCTTGGAACAATCGCATATTCACAAGTTATTGAAATGGCGAAATTTCGGCATTTCGGCTTTTCGGCACTTGTTAACTTAAGCTACTAAGAGGGTTCGTTACACACCTGATTTACGATTCTACCGGTGAGACCTCCTATGCGATTTCTCCTATAATCAACCACTTACAGATTAACTTACGAATCTATGAAAACCGATGTAAAAATTACCTACCACATTCGGCTATTACAAAGCCTTAACAACGACTTACCTTGTCGATCTTTGACTACTAGATCTAGATCTTGACTGCTTTGAACCCGTTGATCTTAATAGCCTCCAAATAGATCTTGATCGGTAGCCTTCGATTCACACATAGAAAACCGAATAAAAATTACTTAATTTCAATCTTGACAAAAATCGATAGTCTCCCTAAAGTATCTAGGGATTTTCAACTTATTCTCGAATTACTAAATAAATAAAATAAAATAAGATCTAAATACTTACCAAGGACGTTCTTGTCAGAACGTTTCCAACACTTTTGCCAAATCTTATATTCACAGTAGATCCAACTTAAAACTCGAGTAGAAAATAGATCTAGAAATTAATCCCCAAATCACGAAAAAAATCTTTGGCTTTGAAAGAGGAGACGAACGATGCAAAAGAAATTGTATGAGGAAAAGTGAAGATGATCGGCAACAACCTTGAGAAGAAAATATTATTTTAAAAGGATTTTGCTTTGGAAAAAGAATAGGTAACGAGAAAAGGTTGCTTCGGCTTTGAATGAAAAAGATTCGAAGAGAAAATGAGCAAAAGAAAATATAAAGTGGGAAAAAGAAATAGAATAACACAAGAACCGACTGAAGAAAGAATAAAAATTCAATCGGCTAACCCCCAAAACTAAAGAAGAAAATAAATCATGAAAGCAAAGTAACAAAGTAATTTGGCACTCAAAATCCCCTAGCCGAATGGTGTATTTTGGCATAAAATAAAAGATTTCCTTCCTAAATCAAATACCATGCCTTGCTCCTTAATTTTTGCTACCTACCGAATTTAAATTCCATCCAAAGTAAATTTAAATTGTCTTTAATTCCTTCCTTGATTTTAGCATTTCAATTGGATTTGGATGAAATCCAAATCCCCCCACCGAATCAGCAGCACTCCATACCGCTTCAACCGCCCCCTCCTGCTGCAAGGAGGAGTTTCGGTCCAACTCTACTTACTCTCCCACAAGCATGTGGCAAGAAGGAGGGATCCGCGTGCTCAGCAGCTCGAACCTGGACCTCCCACGCGCATAAGCACGCTGCTGGCCACTGCGTCCCAGCTTGTTCTTCAATATAATTGCGTTACATTAGTTCTTAAGGCTTACCTGCTGCAGTCCCATTCATTTTATAAAAATAAAGTTGAAACATGCCGGCGCCTGGACTCGAACCCGTGACCCTTCGGAACTCGTAGCACACTGCTGCCACTGCGCCACAGGCGCTCTTGTGGCATATTCTCATTGCAGCTCCTTTTAAACCTTATTTCAGCACAACCTGGCTTCTAAAAATAAAAGCACTCTGCGCGCACCGTGCCTTGAACCCAGGCACTCCTACCACCACCTTGCGTGCTTAGCCACTGAGCCAAGCACGTTCCTCTGTGCTTAGTCTTGCACAATTATTTTAAAAGCCTTATCTTCCAGTTTTCCCCATAGAAGCAAAATCTAATTTTTTTCTAAAATTTTGGATTAAACCCAAAGTTTTTCCCACAATATAAATACTTCCAAATTTATTTAAAAACTAAATTTAAACACCAAATTAGTAATAATGTCATATATATTTTTATATTAAAAATAATAATAATAATAATAATAATAATAATTTTATCTCAAAATACTAATTAAAATTTCATAAAAATTTTTTAAACATCAATAATAAATACAGTAATATTTTTCTAATAATAATTAATTATAATTTTCATAAGACTTTAAAATATCAGTAATAAATACAGTAACATTTTTTTTTAACAATAATAATTTTTTTAAAACTTCACAATTATTCATGTTTTCTTTTATCCGAATCCCGACTCAAAGTCCAATTCTTCTAGGCCCAAATTCAGGGTGTTACAACAATATTATGGCTTGACCACATGTATCTGATTTGGTAGTTTTACCTACAAATTCAGGTCGCACTGTCCACAGTTATCTCTTAGAGTGATTTGGTTGTATGAGTTTCGGGAACTCTATTTTGGTGTGTTGTGGAGTTGGGTAGGACGTTTTTTGATAAATTTGTTCTTTGAATGGTTTTGACAAATAATGTAATGACATAGACATATATTTGTTGTTCTGTTCTACTCTGTTCTGTTCTGTTCTGCTTTATACTGTTCTGTTCTGTTCTATTCTGTTATGCTCTATTCTATTCTGTTCTATTTTGTTCTGTTCTACTTTGGTTTTGTTCTGTTCTGTTTACTACTATTGTTGAATCTCTATGATACTCTAGGGCTGTTCTATACTGGTTATATAACTATTATTAAATTCTCTACGTTACTATGTTTTAGATGTTTTGACCTGTTTATTTGTATTTGAGTTTGGCTAAATGCCGAATATGGGAGCTGTAACACCCCTAACCCATATCCGTTGCCGGAATAAGGTTATGAGGTATTACTTGACTGAACAAAACTTGTAGAAGGTCAAAGATACTTACCAGACATAAATTCATTTATGCATTAAAATTAATTAGTATCCTACTTGAATACATTGATAGTCGAATACAACAACTTACTATTATAAATCATCCAAAGCAAACATGTCTCATTGATTTACCACAAGAGCTCTTATAAATTTTCAAAATGACTCACTTTCAAAGCATAACTGAATATCTTAATAACAAAACTAACTACTAACAAGTTATAACTAAAACATTTCACCACATTAGTTCAATTATAAGGCTTTACTAAACAAAATGAGCAAGCCATCTTCGCATGGCTATAATATATACAAAGTCGAAATATCATTCTACTTATAGTCTATCCTATACATGCCTTTAACCATATTGATATACAATCTTTCTCAACTCACATAATGACTCGATAGTGTGATGATATCTCTGGCCCTTCCAACTTGAGCTAAAGCATAGACCTTTAAGAAATGGGAAAGAGAACACAGAGTAAGCTTCAATGCTCAGTAAGTTTTAAGAAATGCAAACAATTAATTTACTTATAGATCGATTATTCAAATTCTCAAGAAACCATTTCTAGGAAATTTCCATTTGGCCGAGTATCCATGAACATATAATGCATATTTAGCAAATTCACTTCACTTGAATCTGAACTCAATTAAAACCAAATATTGAAATCACAAATAAGTTCATAAGAAATCAAAAAGCAACTCATTAACAAGTTTTTGCAACATTTGCAACAAAATCACAAATTCACTACAAGCTGTCTTCCTGAACAACAGTCACTAAATTATTTATAACTGAAGCTACGAAACTCCAAATCAAGTGCTGTTAATTTTCCCTGAAAATAGACTCATATATCCTCCATCCATAAAATTTTCAGAATTTTTAGTTCAGCCAATCAATACCAGATTTTTTCTTAAATTTTTCCCCTGTTTCACTATTTAACTATTCTGACCATTCTTCACTATGAATCAGATTTCTCATTGTACCAAATTCAAAATATGTTCTCGTTTATTTCATTTGAAACTAGACTCACTAAGTAGTCTAAGCATATAAATTTTATCTTATAACCATTTTTGTACAATTTATAATGATTTTCTAAAAATAGAATAGGGGACCTTGAAGTCATTTTGACTCTGTCCCACGCCACTTCAAATATCTCATTATCGGCAATTCTTTTGCTTATACGGTTTCTTTTACAAGAAACTAGACTCATTAAGCTTTCATTACATAATTTTTTTAGCCTCTAACTCAACTCCCACAATTAATGGTGATTTTCCAAGATCACGTTACTGCTGCTGTCTCAAGCAAATTTATTACAATTTTAATCTTCCACACATTCTTTGCATTCATATTATTTAACATGTATATCACCAATCAATCTCATATAACTTTTCACCATAACTGATACACACATACACATATGACATTTTCACATATGCTTCTCATTTCACATTCATGATTCAATTCCGATCAATCTAACATATAAAAGTATATAATACATACCTGACCAACTTAATGAATTGAATATATTCAGTTGTGGTTTTTATCACGAAGTCTCATAACCTTAATCTTTGCTCAAATCACTGGCATTAAGCCTGCTAGGTTTTAAACCTGAATTCAATCACCGGCACTAAGCCTGCTAGGCACAAAGGCCCGAATACACATCACCGGCACTAAGCCTGCTAGGCACGAAGGCCCGAATACACATCTCCGGCACTAAGCCTGCTAGGCACGAAGGCCCAAATACACATCACCGGCACTAAGCCTGCTAGGCACGAAGGCCCGAATATACATCACCGGCACTAAGCCTGCTAAGCACGAAGGCCCGAATATACATTACCGACACTAAGCCTGCTAGGCACGAAGGCCTGAATACACATCACTGGCACTAAACCTACTAGGCAAGAAGGCCCGAATATACATCACCGGCACTAAGCCTGCTAGGCACGAAGGCCCGAATACACATCACCGGCACTAGGCCTGCTAGGCATGAAGGCCCGAATATACATCATCGGCAATAAGCCTGCTAAGCACGAAGGCCCGAATACACATTACCGGCACTAAGCCTGCTAGGCACGAAGGCCCGAATACACATCACCGGCACTAAGCCTGCTAGGCACAAAGGCCCGAATATACATCACCGGTACTAAGCCTGCTAGGCACGAAGGCCCGAATACACATTACCAGCACTAAGCCTGCTAGGCACGAAGGCCCGAATACACATCACCAGCACTAAGCCTGCTAGGCACGAAGGCTCGAATACACATCACCGGCACTAAGCTTGGTAGGCACGAAGGCCCGAATCATGCTGTACAATAACCAATTCACAAAGTTTCATTCATATTCAACCATCTATTATTAAATTCCACATAGCACATCACACTAATAATTCATTTGCCACATTCGATTATATATACATAATATACACTTTAACATCGTATCGTAATTGTCATACAACCCAAAACATGTATATACCATTCACTATCCATTCGGCTTAATATAAATAAACACATATAGATCACATACACATATCACTCTCTTAGCTTTATTTCCTAATAGCCATTTGGCTACAACCCTTATAAACACTTTATTTCACAAACAACTTTATTTAAGTAAGAACAATAGGCTATAATTCTTCTAATATACATATATCATGTCACCTTCAATTATAAGCTAGGTTTGATTACTCAAAACTTACCTCGAGTATGTTCGAACGATCACGGATCGACTATTCAACCACTCTTTCCTTTCCCTTATCCAACTTTGGTCCTCTAAGCTCTTGAGCTAATTCAAATAAATTTAACTTATTAAAATCCCTTCATGCTCACTCATGGCCAAATATGACAAGAAACTTAATAAATCATAAAACTTATTTTAGCTAAATTTCAAAATGGTCATAAACATCTTTAATCACATATCAATTAAGCAATTTACCTTAACACTAACATACCACATAGCTAATGTACAAATGACCTTAATAAGTAATTATTTAATCACCAAAATTCATATTATTTAGTCTTTAATCTTCTTAGTCGAATATTCAATACATATATATATAGTTCACTTACACAAACACAACCTCGTATGGCTTATTATACTTTCATATATATTTTAACCATATATAACCGAGTATAAAACTCGTCAATTGAAAACATATACATAGAAATTATTATAACATACTTACTACTTAACCACAACATAAGTACACTTATCACTTGCACATATTTTTTTTTTCCATTTTGCACTTATAAAATTCATAACAATTTACCATAGCCGAAACCCAAAACAAATAAAGGTTTGATCACATTTCCTTAACACATATTGATCAACTAATCCATGTAACCTAAAGCTCATTCGGCATTCACCAATCAACCCTCAATACTTCGAAATATTTTTTTACTTATTTCAGGATACATTATTAATAATTTATAAACAACATTTTAAAGCATTTATCATCATTTCATCATGGACATGCATCATGACCGAATGCTCCTTTAAGTCATCGAAAACATTTCATAATTTAAATATCACAAACACTCTTTCCAAGTCCTCTAATGAACAAGTTAAAACACCAACATTTCCCAAGTCCTCCTTTAGGTTCACATTCGGCATTAAGGACATTCCTAAGCTCACTAACCAAATATATCATCTATTAAAATACTTTTTAACTCATTATAGTTGCTGAATTTTTACCTATCCAAATAAACTCATATTCGGCTAATGTACAACCATATGCAAATATTTTAAGATATTATTCCATCATCAAAACCTTAATCACATCATTCACGACACACCAAACACTAATAGCCAAACCTACTAACACATAAAGTCCTTGGCCGAATATCATTTTAACACATGACACACAAACATTTTTCCTTAAGTCATCTTCTAAATTCACATTCGGCAATTGAACAATATACACCAATAATTTAACTTTTTTTTTTTTAATTTCAACATATAAATAAGCTCAAACCTCCTCTACTTACCAAGGCCGAATGGAGTAACTTCATCACTTATATACAAAATCAAAACACCATTTTCATATGCATAAAAACTCATAGCCGAATACTCATCCCTCAACCAAATTGAAAATTTTAACATGGGCTAGCTAAACAATGTCTTAACTATGAAAATTTCACAAACATATCAAGAAAATTCATAAACATACCTTTGAATCAAGCTAAGACAATGACCGAAAATGCTTGAGCTCTTTCCTCTCTTTTTCTCTCAATTTTCGGATAACACAATCAAAGATGAATAAACTTTTTTTTTGTCATCATTTTCTTATTTTGTTATATTATGATTTATTAATTTAAACCATTAAATTATAAATTTTATGAATATAAAACTCTTATTTTTCTTTTCAACCATCAACATGGCTGACCACTTAATGAATAATGGGGGATTTGACATGCAAATCCCCATGTTTTAAACCATGCCAAATTTGGCCACTTCACTTCAACCTATAACATTTTCAAAGTTTCACACATAAGTCCTTTCTAATTAATTTCACATCCAATTAACAAAAGTAAAGCATGAAATTTTCACACATAATACTTCACATATAATCAACATAGAGAAGAGCATTTAGAAAATTTTTTTGACTCGGTTTTATGGTCCTGAAACCACTTCCCGACTAGGGTCAAATTAGAGCCGTCACAGGAGCTCACTCTTGTCTCATTTTTATCTGTTTAGGTAAACATCTAACTTAGGCTTGGACGGCATACAGGAGCTTGAATTGTGTTTGCATTGATGTATCTATGACTTGATCTTTTGGGTTTGTAATTTCTTTTTGAACTTGCCTCAGTTTTTGATAATCTCGTCAATATTTGAAAATTCTAAAACGAAACTATAAATCACTTAAATCGATTAAAATGGATTTTTGGTTTTCAAAGTTAATCTCTGAAAAGATTTCCCCTACATATTAAGCAATGATTTGAGTGGTTTTTGAATACTATCTCAAATCAGTTTTCAATACATTGGTTTAACTCTTCCGTATTAGACTTAAACTTCTAGGTTAGGTTTAGGGTGTTATATTTAGTGGTATCAAAGCCAAGTTTGCAAAACTCGGGGTAAGGTTTTCGGGTTCAAAACTTTTCCTGAAAAATGTTTTAAGTAAGTGAAACTTTTGATTGACTTTGAGATTTGAGGTTTTTGAAAAGTGTGTGTTCAAATTTTGATTATTTTTTAGTATGTAAATAGAGAATTCAAGACTTTGACTCTGATCCTGTAAGTATCTCTGGTTTAGTTGTATTCAATGAACTATCACAAATCCTAGTGTTTTAGTTACTCTGTCCTAGCTAAATCTGTGGAATTTCTATGAAAACTTCTGTTAAAACTTCAAACTTAGGGTTTCTAATAAACCTAAGTTAATTCATAAAATTTCTGAGATGGTAGATTAGCATAATGAGCATACGTAGCCTTGTTGTGCGAGGGTGTGTTGCACATAGTCGAGCGACTTGAGCCGAGTCCTCTTCTCAAGGCAGTGAGCTCAATCTGAAGATTTATGAATCTGTTAGGATGCTCAAATCTAAGGGTGGTATTCAGGAACCATAGGGCGCTACGATGTCGGGTTGTGTCCAATGATTCACAAGGGTCGATGAGACTCAATTTGAAACTGTGGGTCAAAAGTCTATGGTTGAGCAACTTCAAACTATAAGAGTAGTGCGAGTGCTACTGATTCGAATTCGCAACCTAAGAGTCTTTAGCAATTCTTTTTGTGTTGTGTTACTGTGATTCTTGCGTTAAGGAATGGAAAGTTGTTGGAAATATTAGTTGGTTTTGTATTTATTCTGAGTTGCGGAGCGACAGCGTAGTGGCCGGTATGAATCAGAACATTTTAAATTCTGTGACTTAAGGATTAATGAGACTATAGAAATTTCAGGAATAAAATTTTTTTAAGGAGGAAAGAGTTTTAACATCCTAAAAACCAAGTTACAAGAAATTGAGTTGTGAAACCAAAAGTGGTTATCTCTTGAACTTGAGTCTAGATTTTGAAATTTTTGACAAGTGATTAGTTTGGGTTCAGTGGCTTAATGTTGTGTTTATGTGTGCGAGATTCCAGCTTAGTGCCATATTTTATTGCATGAGATGAGACGTTTTGAAAGGAGGAAGTTTTGCCAAAATATTAATCTGTAATTCTAGTGATTCATCCACATATTATCTAGCAGCTTCTATCTACAGTTAAGTTGTGTATTCACAACCATCTGGCAGCGTTTTAACCTACAACTCTGGTGGTTCGCCCATCTATTATCTGGTAGCTCTAATCTACACTAATATTGGGTATTCACAACCATCTTGTAGTGTATTAACCTACAAATTTTGTGGTTTAACCCAACCCATGTGTAGGATGGACAAGTTTGATAAACGATAAATTATACATATTTTTACCTCATGTTTAGCCTAATTTCTAGATGAATTATTATTAATTTTGTGAGAATTGGTGCTCTTAACCTTTCTATTTCATGTCTTATACTCAGGAGAGCATAGGGAAGAGAAAAGAATGAAACACGGGTCGAAAACAAAGAAAATGGGCCAAAGTGTGAAAACAACACGGCCTAAGGATTCACCACACGGCCGTGGCATATGGCCGTGCCACATGAGGTCCAACACGGCCTAGCCTCGACAAGCACGGCCAGGCCACACGATAGTGCCACCCTCAACAGGCCCGTACACGGCCTCTTATTGACCCACACGGGCGTGGTACACGGGCGTGGTACACGGGCGTGTCCCTGTCGTGAGGAAGTGCAATTTCACTCGGATTTGGATACTTAGAGGCTAAGAAAGGCATCCCAAAGCTTTATATAAAGACCCTAGGAGGCAACTCTAAGGGTGTACTCTTTTCTCCCAAAAGGAGCGCCTTCTTTCTACCAACACAAGGAGTGGAAAGCAAGGGATTACTCCAAGAGAAGCCGATTAATTCATCCCAGAAGCCAGAATTCTACATCAAGAGAGAGGATCTCCCTAAATTCCTTCAGGGGTTTTTGGGTTCTTTATGTTTTGTTATCTTATTTCTTCTGAGATGTTTTCTTTATTAATTATGAACTAAATCCCCTAAATACTTAAGGGGGATGAAATCTAAGACAGATCTTGTTATTATTTTATCTTAAGTTATATGATAAATACTTGAATTGTCCTTAATTATGTGTTCTTAATTCTTATTTTAATAATCCTAGGTATTAATTCAAGTATTGATATGCTTAGGCAGAGGAGCAAAAGTCCCTGTTTAAGAGAAGATCTAGCATAATTAAGTGGAGTTGCATGCAACCCTAGACATAAGGCGACATAAATATGCCGGATTAGGGTCAAACCTAATAGGGGGATCCATAGATTGAGTTAATGCGAAACTAGGGGTTTTAACTAGAAAGAGATTTCAATTAATCAACCTAGGATTAGTTGTTCTTATCCTCGATGGAGGTATTAACATAAATTAGGGATCTCTACGGATCAAGTCAAGTGAATAAATCGTCTAGCTCAAGAATCAATAACAAGTGAAGTCTAGGTGGAATCTCCCTTGAGTATTGCCCATATCAATCAGCTTTTCCTGAGAGTTTTTCCCCAAATTTACTTTCTTGTGCATTTTTAGTTTAGTTTTAGAATTAGTTTAATAAAAACCCCTTTTATTTTTAGGTTAGATAATAGAAAGGAAGTAAGTACTAGTACTTTTGGTTCCCTTAGGTACGATAACTCGGTCTTGGCGCTAAACTATACTACTGTTCGATAGGTGCACTTGTCTTAAAATCGTGATATTAGTTAGTTTTGGTGTGATTAGTTTTTATAAATTTTATTACTTCATATCACACATATCAAGTTTTTGGCGCCGTGTAACGACCCAAATTCCACGGGCACCGGAAAGACGAGTCTTAGGGCCTCCGTCTTAGGAAAATAAGTCCGTAAATATTTATTAAAAATATTTATGAGCTTAGTTATGAATTGAATTAGATTTTGATTAAGAGAATTTAATTCAATTAGAAATAATTAGTAGAAAAGACTAAATTGAATAGAATGCAAAGGTTTAATTATAAAATAGAAAAATATTAAAGGATTAAATTAGCAATTAAACCATAAAAGTGACATGTGTGTATTATAGAATAAATACATGTGTAATTATACTATTGGTACAAATGTATGTTATATATGTATTTACTTATTTATTAAGTAAAAGATATTATTATTATTATAATAATTATTAATAATTATGTAATATTATATTTTATTAAATTGTTGTGATAAAGACAAGTGTATGGTGTGGATTATTGCATGTGTCATAATATGTATGTGTACAAATGTAGTTAATATATTAGTTGTTATATTAGATATTTATGATAATTAATTGATTAAAGTAAATAAAACAAATATATAAAGAATAAAAGAAATAAAGACAAGAAAGAATAGAACAGAGAAAGAAAACGTAAAGCAGGGAAAGAAGAAAGAAAAAGGAAGAAAGAAAGAAAAAGGAAAATTTAGGGTTTTGAAGCTTCAAGTTAATTTGGTAAGTTTAATTAAGCCATTTTCTTGTGATTTTGATGTTTTTGAAGCTTTAGAGTTGAATACTTTTGAGTTTTTGTGGAAATATTGAAAGATGATAGACTTTTGAATAGGGTATATGTTGAACAAATGATGAAATTAGGGATTAATTTGATAAAATTATTTATTTGAATTGATTTAAGGACTTAATTGTAAAATAGACTATAAGTTTTAAGTTTTAGGGACTAATTTGAAAAAAATTTGAAACTATGGAAAAATGATGAAAATTTGATAGTTATATGGAAGTTTTGATGGAAATTGAATAAGAAAATGATGTGAATTGTTAAAAGGAAGAAGATGAATGTGGTTAGGACAAAGTTGGTATTAAGGAAAAAGTTGTATGGAAAGTTAGAAATTTATATAAAATATGTGTATTATTAATTAATTGTAATTATGCTAATTTTCGTAGCAAACAAGGAAACTGAGACATTGAATATGAAGGGAAAAGAAAAAGTGGTTGAGGAGTAGCTCGGGAAATTATCGGTTTGTATTATCATAATTCGAGTATTTATTATTTAATGTTTAGTTTTAATATATGTGTATGAAATTTGAATGTGGGGTAAATATTGATGTTGAATTGAATGTGTATTAGATTTATTTGATGAACAAATATATGCATGTGAGATTGAATTATATGATTGAAGTGAGTAATATTGGTATGTATATGAATTTGAGATTTGAAATTGAACTATTAATGGGAATTTGAACAAGTTGTGCTTGAATTGAGAAATATGTGAGAAAATGTGGCGAAAGTGCAATTGATGTGAATTTGATTGAAAAGAGAAAGAAATTCAATACCCTATTAACTTGTCGGGCTTAGTGGATATAGTTGGCATGCCATAGGATTAGAAGTGTTCAGGGTTACTTCGACCTCAAGTCGATGAGACACTTGGAGTGTCATATTGCTTCGGATAGATTCGATGAGGTACTGGGTAACACTTTACTTCGGCTAGACTGATGAGACACTGGGTGTCAACTTTGCTTCAAACTATCCGATGAGGCACTGGGTGCCAATATGGTGTGTTTGGTTGGATCCGTGTATCCGCCAAAGTCCGAGTCATGTTAATAGGGGTAAATAAGTGAAATGAGCAAGTTATCCAAATTTGATTATTTGAATTATTGAATGGGAAGTGAAAGCTATATTGTGAATTGAAATGAGAAATGGTATTATGTGTTATGAGTTGGAGGCATGAATCAAGGTTCTTGAATGGTTCCCACTGAAATGAGAATTGGATATGAATATGTGATTGAGAGTTGAACCTAAGGTTCAAGAATGATTGGAACTCTAATATTGAGATATTGATTTGAATGTTGAAAATGTCACATTGATAAAATGATAATTTAGCATGAAATTATATATTTAAAGTATTTTCTATCTATGTATGTTATGATATTTGATTGTAATTGTATATTTGAATTATGATAATACCACTGAGTATTTCCAATACTCAGCGTACGGTTGTTTTCCGTGTGCAAGTTAGGTAAAGTTAAGATCAGGCTCAACAACCGAATCAATCCCGGCTTCAACTCAAATTTTGGTGATGTATCTATCTTTTGGTAATGTGGCATGTACTAGGTTAGATTTTAGTCACTTGTAAACGTTTAATATTTTGAATGTAAATATGGTTTATAAACCTTAAGAAGTTTTTGGAATGAATGAATGAGTTTTTGCTAAGTTTAAAGATGAAATGAATGGTTTTCGATTAACATGTATAAGTCAAAGTTATGGGTATGAATGAGGTATGTTTAGTAGGTGAAAGTGGCTTAAAAATGGTGAAAAATGATGTTTTCACACGGCCAAGTCACATGGGCGTTTGCCCAGGCCGTGTGGGAAAAACAGACTTGCACACGGGCTAGTCACACGGCCGTGTATAGCAAGTCAGAACTGCCCACGGCCTGGCCCCACGGCCATGGGGATCCACACGGGCTAGCCACACGGGGGTGTCCCAAGCCACACGGCCATGTGCCCCTGTTTGCTAAGAAAATTTTTTAAATTTCCTGGTTTAATCCCAAATCATTTTCTAAACCTATTTTGGGCCCCGTAGGCCTATATTAAGGATTATTTGATGGAAATTAGATGGTTTTAGATTGAAACTCAAATTTATGTCTCGTTTTTATTCGTATGTTAGTGTATAAGTCCGGTAATACCTCGTGACCCTGTTCCGGCAATGGTTTGGGGTTAGGGGGTGTTATATTTATTGGTATCAGAGCTATAGGTTTAGCCGATTCTTGGACTAAATCGAGCTCATAAGTGAGTCTAGAAGTACATACCACAGTCAAGTCAAAGTTGAGTCGGGATTTTTGGATGCTGACTTATTTAATTGTTTTTGTTTTATAAATTAAAGATGTCTGATGAGCACCTTGATGATATAGATGAAGAAATGAATGAAGAATCATATGATTTAGATGAAAGTGAATCAGCTACACCTAGTGTAAATTCGATTAGAAACCAACCTCCCAATGTAGAAAGAGAAAACATTAGGGAGAGAGACGAAAAAGGTAGAAATGATTATGATATATTAAGAGTTTTAGCTGATGCTCTCCAGCGAGTAGCAGGGACTGTACCTGCTACCACATCTGTACCTGTTCCTAGACGGGCCCCTATTAAGGAATTAAGGAAATATGGTGCCACGGAATTTTCAGGTCTAAAAGGTGTTGATCCGTCCATAGCTAAAAACTGGATGGAAGCAACAAAAAGAATTTTATAACAGTTGGAGTGTATTCCACATGAAAGCTTGTTGTGTGCTGTATCTTTATTACAGGGTGAAGCATACCTATGGTGGGAATCTGTGATCCGACACTTGCCTACTGATCAAGTAACATGGGATTTTTTTTCAGAAAGAATTCCAAAAGAAGTACATCTGGGAAATATACATTGAAGATAAGAAACAGGAATTTTTGACTCTGAAACAAGGTGAAATGATAGTAGTGGATTATGAACGAGAGTTTTCACGATTGGGTAGATATGCATCAGAGTTCATACCAACTGAAGTTGACAGCTGTAAAAGATTCTTACGGGGATTAAGAGATGAAATAAGGGTGTTATTAGTATCTCATCAAATCACTGAATTTGTTGACTTGATTGAGCGGGCTAAGATGATAGAATAAGTCTTGGGGCTTGATAAAAAGTCTGAACCTCCTATATCAGTGGGGAAACGTATGGGGACTACAAGCTCGAATCATTTACCGAAAAGGTCTATAGAATCTAAAGGTGGATGGAGATCAAATTTCAGATCAGATAGAGGAGGAAAGAGTCAGGGAAAACAAACTACAGTGTCCACCGATAGTGTAAGATGTCCATCCCGAGATATTGCTATTCCAGATTGTGAACATTGCGAGAAGAAACATAGGGGTGAATGCTGGAAATTAGTTGGAGGCTGTTTCTGATGTGGATCTAAAGACCATTTTATTAGAGATTGTCCAAAAGTTGACAGTACTACACCCGTGACATCACAGAGATCGGGCTTTACTACGAGAGGTAGAGGATCGGGTAGAGGTGGTTCTGTATCTCGAAGAGGTGGTGCTAGAAGAAGTAGTGACATTGTTACTCAGCAATCTGAAGCTCGAGTTCCAGCTAGAGCATATGTAGTCAGAACTCACGAAGAAGGAGATGCGTATGATGTTGTAACAGGTATATTCTTATTATGTTTTGAACCTGTTTATGCTTTAATTGATCCTAGATCTTCGCATTCATATGTTAATTCAAAATTAGTTGAGCTGGGAAAATTGAAACATGAAATGTCTAGAATGTCAATAGAGGTGTCAAGTCCGTTAGGTCAGACGGTGTTAGTGAATCAAATCTGTCCGAGATGTCCGTTGGTCATACAGAATAGAACTTTTCCTATTAAGTTGTTGATTATGCCGTTTGGAGATTTTGATATAATATTGGGCATGGATTGGTTATATGAACATGGTGTGATTTTGGATTGTTACAAAAAGAAGTTTAGTACTTAGGTTGAAAATGGAAGCACTATTGAGGTAAAAGGTATTCGAAGCAATAGGCCAACACGTGTTATTTCAGTAATTAAGGCTAATAAATTGTTACAACAGGGTTGCACAGCATACTTGGCTTATGTTATCAATTCAGATACAGTTGGTAGTCAATGTAGTAAAATCCAAATAGTTTACAAATTTCCTGATGTTTTTCCTGAGAAATTACTGAGTTTGCCACCAGACAGAGAAGTTGAATTTGCTATAGAGGTTTATTCAGGTACTGCTCCAATTTCTATACCTCCATATCATATGTCGTCTACCGAACTGAAGGAGTTAAAGGTACAATTGCAAGACTTGTTAGACCGTGGTTTTATTCGGAGTATTTCACCGTGGAGAGCTCCAGTGTTATTTGTTAAAAAGAAAGATGGCTCGATGCAACTTTGTATTGACTATAGATAGTTGAATAAAGTGACAATCAAGAACAAGTATCCACTCCCTCGCATTGATGATTTATTTGATCAATTGAAAGGGGCTTCAGTATTTTCAAAGATTGATTTAAGATCTGGCTAATATCAATTGAAGGTGAAAGAGAGTGATGTGCCGAAGACAGCTTTCCGTACGAGGTATGGTCATTATGAATTTTTAGTAATGCCATTTGGGTTGACTAATGCCCCAGCTGCTTTCATGGATCTGATGAATCATATATTTCGGCCATATTTAGATCAGTTTGTTGTGTTTTTCATTAATGACATACTGGTCTATTCAAAGACAGAGGCAGAACATGATCAGCATCTCAGAATAGTGCTACAGATTTTGCGGGAAAAACGACTGTATGGGAAATTGAGTAAATGTGAATTCTAGTTATCAGAGGTTGTATTTTTGGGACATGTGGTATCGGCAGATGGAATTAGAGTTGATCCGAAAAAGATAGAAGCCATAGTTCAGTGGAAAGCTCCAAATAATGTATCTGAGGTACGTAGTTTCCTTGGTTTGGCTGGGTACTATAGAAGATTCGTAAATGGATTTTCAAAAATAGCTTTGCCAACGACTAAGCTGCTACAGAAGAATGTTTCTTTTGTTTGGGATGATCAATGTCAGAAAAGTTTTGAGATGTTAAAGCAAATGTTAACAGAGGCACCAGTTTTGACCTTACCAGAGTCGGGAAAAGATTTTATTGTGTACAGTGATGCTTTATTGAGTGGTTTAGGTTGTGTATTGATGCAAGATGGAAAGGTTATTACCTACGCATCTCGCCAATTGAAGCCACATGAACTTAACTATCCGACTCATGACTTGGAGCTTGCGACTGTGATTTTTGCATTGAAAATTTAGAGGCATTATCTGTATGGAGAAAAGTGCTACATTTATACAGATCATAAAAGTTTGAAGTACCTTCTCTCCCAGAAAGAATTGAATTTAAGACAGAGACGGTGGATTGAGCTTCTAAAAGATTATGATTGTGTTATAGACTACCATCCGGGAAAAGCTAATGTAGTAGCGGATGCATTAAGTAGAAAAGCTGCAATTGAGTTGAGAGCAATGTTTGCACGACTTAGTATCACTGATGATGGGAGTTTGTTGGCTGAATTGAGAATAAAGCCAGTAATGTTTGATCAGATTAAGGCAGCTCAGTTAGAAGATGATAAGTTGATGAAGAAAAGAGAGATGATACAGACTGGTATGGTAGAAAACTTCAGCATTGATACACATGGATGCTTGAGGTACCGAGATTGAGTTTGTGTTCCAGCTAAATCTAAATTGAAAGAGTTAATACTCTGAGATGCACACGATGGTTCATTTGCTTTGCACCCGGGAAGTACAAAAATGTATCGAAATCTGTGAGGTTTGTATTGGTGGCCCGGAATGAAAAGAGACATAGTTGAATATGTGGGTAAATGTCTTACATGTCAGCGAGTAAAGGCAGAACATCAGATACCAACAGGTTTACTTCAGCCTATTAATATTCCTGAATGGAAATGGGATCGCATCACGATGGATTTTATTCCGGGATTACCGTTATCAGTGAGTAAAAAGAATGCTATTTGGGTAATAGTTGATAGACTTACCAAGTCAGCTCACTTTATAGTGATCAGAACAGATTGGTCGTTGCAAAACTTGCTGAGGTATACATTTGAGAAATTGTTAGATTACATAGTGTTCCAGCATCGATAATTTTAGATCGAGATCCTCGATTCACGTCTAGATTCTGGAAGCAGTTACATGAGTCGTTAGGTACAAACAGACGGACAGTCCGAACGAGTAATTCAGATATTGGAAGATATGCTTCGGGCTTGCATCATTGAATTTGAATCAGGTTGGGAACGTTATTTGCCTTTAGCTAAATTTGTGTATAATAGTTTCCAATCAAATATTCAGACGGCTCCGTATGAAGCATTGTATGGTTGAAGATGTAGATCACTTGTGTGTTGGACAAAATTGAATGAAAGAAAAGTGATTGGGCTGGAATTGATTCAAGAAACAGAAGAAACAGTTAAGAAGATACAAGAGAGATTGAAAGCAGCTTTTGATAGACAGAAATCATATGCCGATTTGAAACGACGAGATATTGAGTATTCGATTAGGGACAAAGTATTTCTTAAAGTTTCTCCATGGAAGAAAGTATTGAGATTTGGCCGGAAAGGTAAATTGAGTCCTCGTTATATTGGGCCATATGAAATAGTAGAGAGAATTGGACCGGTAGCTTATCGATTGGCTTTACCTCCGGAGTTACAAAAGATACACAATGTTTTTCATGTTTCAATGCTTCGAAGGTATAGATCAGATCCTTCTCATGTTATTTCTACTGAAAATATTAAAATCCGATCAGATTTGTTTTACGAAGAAGAACCAGTTAAGATTCTAGCACGAGAGATAAAAGAATTGAGAAATAAACGAGTTTCTTTAGTGAAAGTGCTTTGGAGAAGTCATAAAGTGGAAGAAGCAACATGGGAACCAGAAGAAACTATGAGAGCTCAGTACCCCCATCTATTCTCAGGTAAATTTCGAGGACAAAATTTTTTAGGGGGAAGAAATGTAACGACCCAAATTCCACGGGCACTGGAAAGACGAGTCTTAGGGCCTCTGTCTTAGGAAAATAAGTCCGTAAATATTTATTAAAAATATTTATGAGGTTAGTTATGAATTGAATTAGATTTTGATTAAGAGAATTTAATTCAATTAGAAATAATTAGTAGAAAAGACTAAATTGAATAGAATGCAAAAGTTTAATTATAGAATAGAAAAATATTAAAGGATTAAATTAGCAATTAAACCATAAAAGTGACATGTGTGTATTATAGAATAAATACATGTGTAATTATACTATTGATACAAATGTATCTTATATATGTATTTACTTATTTATTAAGTAAAAGATATTATTATTATTATTATTATTATAATTATTAATAATTATGTAATATTATATTTATTAAATTGTTGTGATAAAGACAAGTGTATGGTGTGGATTATTGCATGTGTCATAATATGTATGTGTACAAATGTAGTTAATATATTAGTTGTTATATTAGATATTTATGATAATTAATTGATTAAAGTAAATCAAACAAATAAATAAAGAATAAAAGAAATAAAGAAACGAAAGAATAGAATAGAGAAAGAAAATGCAAAGCAGGGAAAGAAGAAAGAAAAAGGAAGAAAGAAAGAAAAAGGAAAATTTAGGGTTTTGAAGCTTCAAGTTAATTTGGTAAGTTTAATTAAGCCATTTTCTTGTGATTCTGATGTTTTTGAAGCTTTAGAGTTGAATACTTTTGAGTTTTTGTGGAAATATTGAAAGATGATAGACTTTTGAATAGGGTATATGTTGAACAAATGATGAAATTAGGGATTAATTTGATAAAATTATTTATTTGAATTGATTTAAGGACTTAATTGTAAAATAGGCTATAAGTTTTAAGTTTTAGGGACTAATTTGAAAAAAAATTGAAACTATGGAAAAATGATGAAAATTTGATAGTTATATGGAAGTTTTGATGGAAATTGAATAAAAAAATGATGTGAATTGTTAAAAGGAAGAAGATGAATGTGGTTAGGACAAAGTTGGTATTAAGGAAAAAGTTGTATGGAAAGTTAGAAATTTATATAAAATATGTGTATTATTAATTAATTGTAATTATGCTAATTTTCGTAGCAAACAAGGAAATCGAGACATCGAATACGAAGGGAAAAGAAAAAATGGTCGAGGAGTAGCTCGGGAAATTATCGGTTTGTATGATCATAATTCGAGTATTTATTATTTAATGTTTAGTTTTAATATATGTGTATGGAATTTGAATGTGGGGTAAATATTGATGTTGAATTGAATGTGTATTAGATTTATTTGATGAACAAATATATTCATGTGAGATTGAATTATATGATTGAATTGAGTAATGTTGGTGTGTATATGAATTTGAGATTTGAAATTGAACTATTAATGTGAATTTGAACAAGTTGTGCTTGAATTGAGAAATATGTGAGAAAATGTGGCTAAAGTGCAATTGATGTGAATTTGATTGAAAAGAGAAAGAAATTCGATACCCTATTAACTTGTCGGGCTTAGTGGATATAGTTGGCATGCCATAGGATTGGAAGTGTTCAGGGTTTCTTTGACCTCGAGTCGATGAGACACTTGGAGTGTCATATTGATTCAGATAGATTCGATGAGGTACTGGGTACCACTTTACTTCGGCTAGACCGATGAGACACTGGGTGTCAACTTTGCTTCGAACTATCCGATGAGGCACTGGGTGCCAATATGGTGTGTTTGGTTGGATCCGTGTATCCGCCAAAGTCCGAGTCATGTTAATAGGGGTAAATAAGTGAAATGAGCAAGTTATCCAAATTTGATTATTTGAATTATTGAATAGGAAGTGAAAGCTATATTGTGAATTGAAATGAGAAATGGTATTATGTGTTATGAATTGGAGGCATGAATCAAGGTTCTTGAATGGTTCCCACTGAGATGAGAATTGGATAAGTATATGTGATTGAGAGTTGAACCTAAGGTTCAAGAATGATTGGAACTCTAATGTTAAGATATTGATTTGAAAGTTGAAAATGTCACATTGATAAAATGATAATTTAGCATGAAATTATATATTTAAAGTATTTTCTATCTATGTATGTTATGATATTTGATTGTAATTGTATATTTGAATTATGATAATACCACTGAGTATTTCCAATACTCACTGTACGGTTGTTTTCCTTGCGCAGGTTAGGTAAAGTTAAGATCAGGCTCAGCATCCGAATCAATCCCGACTTCAACTCAAAATTTGGTGATGTATCTATCTTTTGGTAATGTGGCATGTACTAGGTTAGATTTTAGTCACTTGTAAACGTTTAATATTTTGAATGTAATATGGTTTATAAACCTTAAGAAGTTTTTGGAATGAATGAATAAGTTTTTGCTAAGTTTAATGATGAAATGAATGGTTTTTGATTAACATGTATAAGTCAATGTTATGGGTATGAATGAGGTATGTTTAGTAGGTGAAAGTGGCTTAAAAATGGTGAAAAATGGTGTTTTCACATGGCCAAGTCACATGGGCATGTGCCCAGGCTGTGTGGGAGAAACAGACTTGCACACGGGCTAGTCACACAGCCTGTGTAGCAAGTCAGAACTGCCCACGGCCTGGCCCCACGGCCATGGGGATCCATACGGGCTAGCCACACAGGGGTGTCCTAAGCCACACGGCCATGTGCCCCTGTTTTTTAAGAAAAATTTTTAAAGTTCTCGGTTTAATCCCAAATCATTTTCTAAACCTATTTTGGGCTCCGTAGGCCTATATTAAGGATTATTTGATAGAAATTAGATGGTTTTAGATTGAAACTCAAATTTATGTCTCGTTTTTACTCGTATGTTCGTGTAAAAGTCCGGTAATACCTCGTGACCCTGTTCCGGTGACGGTTTGGGGTTAGGGGGTGTTACACGCCATTACCGGGGAACTAAAATATTACGAACGCTCGATTTCTATTACTTTAGCCATTACTATATTTATTTTTGGTTTTTATTTATTTTTATTCTATTTTAATTTTCTTTTCTTTTTCCTTCTAGGTATTTCTAGTTTATGACTAGAAACAACCCAGCAGGACCATTGCTTTTCGACGAAGATTTAGAAGCGATAGTTCGCAGAACTCGTAGAGAGATCAGACGAAGCCTACATTATCTAGAACAAGGACAAGAACAAGAACCGGAACCAATTGAAGAGATGGACGCAAATCAAAACATTCAACCACCTCCAGCATTACCCGCAGAACCAGATGAAGCACCTCGCACTATGTATGATTATGCTAAACCTAGTTTGGCTGGTACTCAAACTAGTATTATTAGACCTGCTATTGCTGCTAATAATTTTGAATTAAAACCTAACACTATTCAGATGATTCAGCAATTTGTGCAGTTTGATGGTTTACAGGATGAAGATCCCAACTCACATTTAGCTAAAATTTTGGAATTATGTGATACTTTTAAAATATAGACGACTGAGAAATTTTTGCTAAAATATTTTCCTCCAGCTAAAACAGCTAAATTATGAAACGATATCTCTTCTTTTGTGCAGATGGATTTAGAAACACTTTATGATGCTTGGGAGAGATACAAAGATTTGTTGAGAAGTTGCCCGCACCATGGGTTACCTTTGTAGCTACAAGTTCAAACCTTTCACAATGGTTTGAATCCTTCAACAAGGCAAATGATCGATGCAGCCGCAGGAGGAACAATCAACAATAAAACACCTGAAGTAGCTTATGAATTTATTGAAGAGATGTCACTGAATAACTATCAGTGGCAGGTCATGGGGACAAAGCCGACAAAAGCTGCAGGAGTTTATAATATTGATGCTGTCACTATGCTTACTAGCCAAGTAGAACTTCTAAATAAAAAGTTTGATAATTTTGTTGGTTCTACGCAGGCACAACAAGTGATGCAGTGCAACGCAACTCCAGGAAATATGTTTACTCCAGACTGTTCATCTTACAACCATGGCACAGAAACGGAGCAAGCCAATTATATGGGTAATAATTTTAGATCTCAAAATAATCCTTATAGTAAGATATATAATGTAGGTTGACGAAACCACCCCAATTTTTCTTGGGGAGGACAAAGGAATCAAAGACAATAGCCCCCTCCGGGATTTCAGTAGTCACCACCACAACAGGAGAAAAAGCCAAATCTTGAAGAGATGTTCACCAAATTCATGGCCATGTCAGAAACCCGTTTTCAAAACACTGAGACGACATTAAAGAACCAGCAAGCATCAATTAAAGGACTTGAGAATCAAATTGGTCAACTCGCAAAATTAATATCTGAAAGACCACAAGGTGGATACCAAGTAACACTGAGACCAACCCTAAAGAACAACTTCATGCCATGAACACAATAGATAAGGAGGCGTTAACCAAAGATGACTCAAAATTATACAAGGAGCCTGAGGTGAGTAAAGGTACGGTAGAGGTAAGCAATAACAAGCCAGACATCAAAAAAACACAAGCCTCATATCCCATACCCAAGAGCACTAAATAAAGACCGCACAGATGAGCAATTTGGTAAGTTTCTTAAACTTTTAAAGAAATTACATATTAACTTACCATTTGTTGAAGCAATTTTGCAGATGTCAAATGCTGTTAAATTCTTAAGAGAACTCTTGACAAACAAGCAGAAGCTGGATTAAAAACCTCATGTGGAACTAAATACAGTATGCTCAGCTATTCTACAGAACAAATTGCCAACCAAACTAAAAGATCCAGGGAGTTTTACTATTCCTTGTCTACTTGGTAACCTAGATGCCAAAAATGCTTTAGCTGATTTAGGGGCTAGTATAAATGTTATGTCATATGAACTGTTTAGACAACTAGGTCTTGGAAACCTTAAGAAAACCAAGATGAGCATTCAACTAGCTGACAAAACTATTAGGGCACCTAAGGGAATAATTGAAGATGTATTTGTCAAAATTGATAAATTTATATTCCCAAGTCGGATAGCAATGTAACCCTAATTCTAGAGCGACCCTTTTTAGCAACCGCTAGGGCAAAAATTGATTTAGAAATAGGAGAACTCACATTACGGGTAGGTGATGACACAGTCACTTTACAAGCTCAGAACTCGATTAAGACAGCAGATAATAATATAGCTACAAGTCCTTGTACAAACACTGAACTCACCACCCAATCTTCTGTGTAGGATACACTCTACATAGAGGCAACCAACCAACAGACAAGTCCATCCGAGGGATACGCACCCGAAAAATGAATACTTTAGATCAAGGAACTAGATGAGTGGCTGAACTATCAGGAAAAATCCAAAATATGCCACACCAACCCAGAGCTACACCAAGATGACTCTAAAAAACAAACGAATTAGTTCAAGGTAGGGGATAAGGTAATTTTAAGGAACGATGATCCTCGAACCTCAAATTCAAAAGAATATACAAATGATACACCCTACTTCACGGTAATAAAAGTCTTTCCATATGGCACAGTTGAGGTAACTCACCCTAACCACGGTACTTTCCAGGTAAACGGCCATAGGCTTAAACACTGTAGAGGTGAGAATTTTAAAGATAACAGGGAGGAGCTTCAGCTCCATAAATTCCTTCCGTGATACATCCAGGTAGAGTCGAGCTTAGACTCTAAATAAGCGCTTCTTGGGAGGCAACCCGAGCACTAACTTAGTAACTTTTCTTTTATTTTTGATTTTAGTATTGTTATGCATCAACTAACCCGTTTTAATGTAGAAATTTAGGACCACAAGGCCACACCCACGGGCGTGCCTAAGGCCGTGTGAACATTTAAAGTAGATACACGTTCGTGCACCCAGGCTGTGTACAAACAGAGCACAATTTTCCCAAAAGCACGGGCTACTGACAAATCGCCATGGCCGTGCGACATGGCCGTGGCAACCTTTCAACTTAGACACGGGCTTGCACAAAACCACATGCCCGTGTCCCCAAACCGTGGCCAACACTGTCGATTTAGACACGGCTGGGTGACTATCTACCGACTGTGTGAATAACGAAACCTCATCCCAAACGACCGTGTGACCAATCACACGACCGTGTGAAAAGCGAACAAGATCGCAAACGGCTATGCGAGATGGCCAACTCAGGGGTGTACTTCGAACCAGGTACGCCAAACCACCGAATTTCAAATCACACGGGCAAAACCCAAGTCACAAGGGCATGTACCATGCCCGTATGACCCAAAAACTATAAATAGGGGCTACTATTCATTTCTCCCTCACTCAAACCCTAAAAATTTTCTTCCTCAACCACCGTAAACGCCGCCGCCGATCTTTAAGACATCACCACTCTAGCACAAGACCATCCCACGCCCGTGAAAAGTGCCCCACGACCGTTCAAATCCTCTCTCACGACCGTGCACCTCTCCTATTCGGTTCTATTTTCTCATTTTTTCTACTATTTTCATTTTAAATATTATGATTATATTTAGGTTTAGCATTAATTCAAGCATGGAATTAGTTACACTAGGATGAGTAATCTAGAATACTATAGAACATTTTATGATTTCATGCCACTTAAAATCACATTTGATTGCCATTTTTCTCATGCATTTAGTGTAAATACATACTCATGTTGCTTACTTTTGCTACCACATTAGGATGGATAATTTATACTATTTAGGTTAGTCCCCATTTTATGTTTTTAGGAACAACATTTTATTTCATATATAGTTTTTGTGTCAATTTAATTTCGATTTTTAGGACTAATGTTTGCTATTTTGTTTTTAGATATCATGTCATCATCACGCGGTAAAAGAGCTGCTACTCAGCCTTTAAAGAAACGAAAGGGGCCAAGTGGTTCATTGTCGAGGCCCACCTCAGAGGCTCGCCACCCGTGCATTACATTTACCCAGGACTCCCAAGAGGAGTTGTTTCAGATACTACGGGAACGTACATTAAGCGCCAGCCTATGCATTGATTGGGACGCGCTAGAGCAAGTCAACCTCGCAGATTTCGTCTGGGCCCTACTGATGACGGATCCTTGGGAGTAGTTCTTCTGAATCATTGAGCCCACGTACCTTGAACTCACTCTAGAGTTCTGCTCCACCTTCCATCTTCAGATCGTCATGAGCCAGTTCGATAATCCCGGCATGGTCCAGTTTCGCTTAGGAGGTCATGTACGCCACCTTAGCGTACCAGAGTTTGGCTCAGCTCTCGGCCTCTACACAGAGCAGTTTATGGAGGAGGAGGACTTTCCTACGTTTCCCCGTAGCATCACCCTGAAACCCGTAGATTGTTGGCTCAATATCGCCCTGGGTTATCCCTTCTACGGGCGACCACCCTCCCCCCGTCATTAAGGTACCTTCATGCTCTTCTCGCACATACTTTGACAGGTAGATGGGAGAGCATAAGCGTCGTCAACACCCATGACGCCTATTTTTTATGGAGCATGGCGAATGCGCACCCCATCGACCTCGCCTACCTTATCGCGAACGCCATGTAGCACCAGACCGAGCGTCATTGCAGGGCGTCATATCCATGGGCCCGTACATTACACGCTTGGCCCTCCACTTCGGGCTCCTAAACACAGCGGCCCAGATATCCTCATACACACTCGTTGGCCAGATGTCCCTTCAGGGCATCCAGATTATGCACCATATGAGGATGATCCAGCGGAGACCAAGAGGCGACCCTTTTCAGTACCGCCTCATCCAGGAGGTCGAGGATCCCGAGAACATTTCTGATGATGTCCCACCACCACCATCGGAGGAAGATGCACCTACCAAGCCACCACCACTCCACCGACCGGTTCATGCAGCAGCTTCTCATACTGACATATTTGAGCGCCTATCCTGATTCGAGCAGCAATGCTTCCAGCGCTTCGATCACATCGATGCGACACTACAGTAGATATGCCAGCACCTTCACATCACTTCACCACCACCGCCGTGTGATCCATCTGAGGATTAGAGATTTCTATTCCTCTTAACTTTATTTTTATCTTAACTTTTATTTGAACACTGATCTCTATTTTCACCTTTTCTTCTAACTTTATTTTCCTTTTTACTTTTACTTTTATTTTCTTTCATTTTATCTTTTTTCATTATTTGAATTTTAATATTTTTACAATCTAATTTATTTTCTTTCTTTATTTTTAATTTTTTTTTTCATATCGGCTTCCCCTTAACAAACATATTCTATTAATCCAAATTCTCCACGACTGATAAATACTTTCGCAATTTCAAAGGAGCTCTACAGCTCATATCCATATGGAAATAAGACAGCCCTGCCACAACTACTGGCCCTTCCAATTCCAATCTCCGTCTCACAAATTCATCCAAAATTCAGGGAGTTTCATGTCTTCCCCCTATCTTATGATCTTGTACTTCTATTGCTACTAATGTATCTTTGTACATTGAGGGCAATGTACATCTTAAGTGTGGGGGGGAATTTACTTTCAATCATTACATTATCTGTGAAAACCCTAAAATCTAATGCATTATTCTCAAATTTGCATTATCTTCAGTCTCCTAATAGGAATTAACTCTGATTGATTTATGATTTTTATTGATAAATTGAGAAGTAAGACATAGGTGCTTGTACTTTGATTATTCAAACTTTAAAACATTAGGGAGTCAAGCATGATAAGTTAAAATTTTTGAGAATCCATTTTTCTCATAAGTTATTTTCCTTAATTTTAAGTGTTATCTTGAGATTTGAAATTCGCAGGATTGACATCAAAAGCCATAATTCTGGTGAGATTTTTGAGCCTTTTGAGCATACATTCTTTCGTGCTCACTTTTATTATTGCTTTGAGTGAGTCAATACTGATTTGTTATTCTAGAACTTGCTTCGATTATACATATTAAGACCACATCATTGATTTGATACGCTGAGATGATAAAGGCACTTAGGATTTAACCCCCTTACTCCATAAAAGCCTACCTCCACAAATTAACCCCTAGTGAATCCCATTGAGCCTAACAACCTATTCTTTGATTCACCCCTAATATTAACCTTTAACCCATTTTTTGTTGAATTCCATTCAATTATTCTGACCCCTATTTTTTTCGAGATTTGAGTTGAAATTATTCTCTAGCTTTATTCTCTTTTCCAGATTGTAAAGTTTGTAAAATTGTATTTGAATTATTCTTAAAAAAAGCATATGTATTAATTCAGTTGTAATCTGTAATAATTCAATAGTTTTTGCATATTTCTATTTTAAGGCTACCAAGGCGGAAATGATGTTATCATAAAAATTAGCTTTAGAAATATGTTCCAGTGATAGAGATTTTTCTAGCTAGATAATTTTTCAATTCAATCTTGACTCTAACCCTTTCTTTTTCAGCTTGTGGCAACACCCCTAACCAAAGCCCCATTACAACCATTGAAAGACCTTTTGATCGATATATCATATCAATCTACAGTGGTGGAGATTTGATTTTCTAGCAAGCCTATGGTAATAACTTTTCAGGTTGATTAGAGAGTGCTTAATTCTTGAACCTTAAACACTTTGAGTGAATAGAGTGAATCTTTAGTGAGGATGTCAACTTCTGGTAATTTTGATTGAAAGATAGTTACTTAGGAGCAGGGAGGAAACTTATGTTTCAATGATAAAATTCTCAACTTAGAGTGATTGAATCTTTAATGTTCTTCTGATTGAATCTTCATTGTATGATTACTTGTGAATTAGTTTGAAACATTATTGATAAAGATTGTAAGCTGAGAAGAATGATTCTTAATTAGGGATTGAAATTTTGCTTGAGGATAAGCAAAGGCTTAAGTGTGGGGGTATTTGATAAACGATAAATTATACATATTTTTACCTCATGTTTAGCTTAATTTCTGGATGAATTATTATTAATTTTGTGAGAATTGGTGCTCTTAACCTTTCTATTTCATGTCGTATACTCAGGAGAGTATAGGAAAGAGAAAAGAACGAAAAACGGGCCAAAAATGAAAAAAAGGGCCAAAGTGTGAAAACGACACGGCCCAAGGATTCACCACACGGCCGTGGCACATGTGTAACATCCCTATTCTGACCCTAGTCGGGAAATGGTTTTGGGACCGCTAAACCGAGTCGTAGAAATAATTGAATATAATATTTTATGTCTAAAATATGTGATCGTGCATGTGTGAAATTTGAATGCTTTGATTTTATCATTTGAATGTGAATTTTATTAAATAGGACTCAAATGAGAACTTTGAATATGTGATAGTTTTAAATTGAGGGCCAAATAATGTATGGTTTACAAAGAGGGGACTTGCATGTCAAATATCCACTTTTGACATGTAGTGGACGGCAATGATGATACATTGGCATTTAGCATGTTGTATTTTAGTAAAATAAAATCAAATAGTTTATAAAAAAAAGGCTATTATATGTCATAAAAGGGTAGCATAAATTAAATAAGGAGGAGGGTGATAAAAACAAAGTTCTATCCATTCTCTTTTGATATTGCCGAAAACACTAAGCAAAGAAGGGAAAAAGAAATGCTTCAAGGGGTTTCGGTCATGGGAGTTGATCTAGATAAGGTATGTTAATGTGATTTTACTCATGGTTTGTGAAATTGTTAGTTAAATGCAATATGTTTTAAGTCCATGGATTGAATCCATGAAATGTTTGGGTTGATATATACGGCAATTGCCAAAGTTTTTGTTTTGAAACTAAAATGAGTAATTCTTGTTAAAATGTATGAATTGAGCTCTTGTTTGGGGGATTAATGGATAGATGGAGAGTTAAGTTGTATGAGTACAAAAATTTGAATTGTAATAGCTATTCTCGGTTATGCATAGAAACATAGTAAGTTTGGTATTTGATGATAGAAAGTGGTTAAAGGGTGTTTAAATGGATTATATGATGTTAGAAAACATATGAACTTAAGTTAGTAAATTAAGCTTGTTTGAGAAATTATGCTTGTGAAAGTAAATTTTGAATTAGGGAACATTCGGCCATGGTATAGATATTTGGTGAAGTGTTCTTTAAATGTTGTATGTATATTGTTATAATTAAATTTTAAGGTTGGTTAAATTGTTTTTGCTGAATATGAACCTAAATATGGCTTAGTAGTGTTGTGTATTAAAAGGTTAGAAAATGAATGTTAATGTTGAGTTTTGTTATAAATTAAACACTCGGCCGTGATGAATTGTTTTAAGATTTGGTTTTAATGCTATAATTGAGAAATATGTGTGATTTAGTTGATAAAAAGAAACAATCGGCTAATGTGTTATAAAGATATGAAGTTGTCGAATATGGTAATTGGTTTAAGGATATTTTAATTGAATGAATAAGTTGAGATGATGGTATTTGGTTTGTTAGTACTTGAGTAAATTACATTGTTGTATATTTTATGAATTTTGTTAACCAAATGGTTAATGTGCAAATTGTAAGAGCTTGAATAAGCTAGGTGATCATTTGGCTCTTGTAAATTTTGGAAGCATTGAATGTATGTTATGATATATGCATATTGGTTTAGGTTATAAAAATATATAGTGAATAGAAAAAGGGGAAATTTATTTGAATATGTTTATAGTTAAGTTTGAATTGGATGAAATTCAATTTAATGAATTCAAATTGAAATTTATTAAAGCTCAAGAATAAAGGAGATCGGAGACGAATCGGGGAAAAAACGAAGTTAATCGAGTAATTGACTCATCGAGTACAAATGTTCTAGGTAAGTTCTTAAGTATTTGAGTTTGATTTCTTTGTAAGTTTTAAGTATTTAAATGGAATGAATAAGTATTATGTATATATGTTAAGGTCAATGGCTTTTCTAAATGAGGGCATATATGATGTTATGTTTTAAATATGTGAATGAGAACTTTAAAGAGTAAATTTGTATAAATCTGCTTGGGACAGCAGCTGTAACGCCTGATTTTTGGGATTTTTTCGGGTTTTGTGAATTTTAGTGAAGTTTTAAAATTTTGGTGTTCTGAATGTTGAAAATGTATGTACATGTGTTAGTGGGCCTTTAGAAGGCCCAAGCTTAAGTTAAAACCCGGTAAAATATTAAGTTGGATTTTCAAGTGAAAGGGAACTTGGTTAAGTGGGCCTTTAAGAAAAACCGTGTAAAATATGTCACAAAGGGAGCCTTGGTAGAGTGGCAAGGTGGCACCACTAAGCTCCTAAAAAAGTGGCACCTAAGTGGGTATTCAAGGACAAGGGTTCAAGTTGCAAGGTAAGCGTAGTGTTCTTTTTAATTTTTAAGCATGTGTCGAACATGTGACTAATTTAAGTAGAAATTTCGGCAAGGGCTTTTAGGGACTTGGGCCGATTACTCAAGTGTGATATTAGGGTTATATCTTTTTCTATTTTCTGTCATGAGAGTTAGGGTTAGCCACCTTAGGAATTATTTCTCTCTTCTACTGTTAGAAAAGCCGAAATTTGCCTCCCTAGGAAGCTCATAGCCGAATTCTTTCTCTCCACCTCTACCATTACTTTTCTTCACTTTTCTTCTTCCTATTTGATTTATTCCTTAGCCGAAACCCCCTCATCCCCTCATTCATCTTCTCTTTTGATCACATCCTCCATAAAATCACCATAATCAATTTCCTTAAAAAGTCGAAATCCCGAAAAGAACTCACCTTGGTGCCGAATTTCCTAAGCCAAGATTCCTCAACTTTCTTTCGTTCTTTTGGCCAAATCTCACTCCTTCTACACTTTAAATCCCTGTCAACAACACCTATACTAAACTCCCCACACCGAATCATCTTCTTCCTTACCTTTCTAAAAGCCGAAATCACCATTAGTTTAGGGAGATAGCCGAAAATTTTAGATCTCAGAGATAAGGGTTCTACTAACATTTAAGGGTTAGATCTACTTCAGATCTGAGTTAGAGGCAAGGTAAAAGTAGTGGTAAGTGGTTATCAACTCAGATCTTTAAGATATTTCATACTTTGGAAAAGCCGAAAGTCCCTAAACTTAGGGAGGTTGTCAATTTAGTCTATTAGTGATTTAAAGTAGTATTTTGGTTCTTTTTGGATGTTAGTTAGCAAGGAAGGTGATCAAGCAAGGAGTGGAAGGCATCGGTATCATTAGATCTAGATCTAGTGCATCTAAATCGACAGAGGTAAGTTTTTATGGCCATTAAGGGTGTGGCCGAATGTGGTAAGGGATTTTGGTTGTAGTTTTTCATAGATCTACTGATTAGTCACTTAGATAATGGATTGTAGGAATGGACACGTAGGAAGTCTCGTCAGTGGAACTGCAAAACAGGTGTGCGTTTCGAACACCCTTCAATGCTCAAATCGGCAAAAGCTGAAAAGTTGAAATGCCGAAATTTTGGCATCTCGAGAGCTTGTGAGCGTGCGAACGCTCTCAAGTTGGTAGGAGAAGGCTGGTTTTCGAATCGGCACTGTCAGGAGGGCTAACCGCGGAATTTTGGGCGCTACGGTAAGTTGGGCCTCGGTGGGCCAAATATGGGCCCAATGGGCAATTTGGGCCCATTTGGGTAAAAATAGGTTTAAAGGCAATAATATGCATTACAGGCATAAAAACTGTTTAAACAAGATAATGGATTAGAAATTAAGGCTTAAATGGGCCTAATGGGCTTAAATGGCATGGTAGAGCCCATTAGGGGCTTTAGGGCCTAAGGACTAGAACTGATAAACTAAATTAAATGAGTTTCTGTAACAACCACTATAATAATAGAGGCTGTAATCATAATAAAAACTGTAATAAGAGAACAAAATTACTGAAATACCCTTAGGGTGAGAAATTACTGAATTACCCCTAAGTATAAAATTACCATTATACCCCTAGGCTAAAATCGACTGTACTGTTTGACATGACTGTTTCTGTTACTGCATATCATGATGTATGTATGTCTGATGCATGGGTTGGGTTTATATTGGTTAAAGTGTGAGTGGTACTGCCACGTTACTGAAAGGGGCTATGCCTCGTACTGTTTCTGAAAGGGGCTTTGCCTCGTATACTGTTTATCTGAGCAGCCATGCTGCGACTGTGGTGTGTGGGCTGGGTGGGTCGAGTTATTCCCTACATGGTGTGTTGGCTGGTACAGGTGGTGTGTAGCGGTTGGTGGGTTGAGTAGTTTCCCCAGTTGGGTTGCATTCATACTGTTATGCTGTACTATACTGTTATGGGCCTATGGGCCAAACTGTTATCTGAATAGGGCTTCAGCCCAGTATCTGTTATAGGGCTTTGGCCCAGTATCTGTAATCTGGATAGGGCTTCGGCCCAGTATCTGACTGAGACTGGTTAGGGCTCAAGCCCGGTGGGCTCGAGCCGATATGGGCTTTGGATGGGTTCTGCACACACTGAGTTTTCCCAAACTCACCCTTCTCTTTCCATCCATGCAGGTGAGCCCTAGATCGTGACTTGGTTGCTGGGAGGGATTCAGAGTGGCCACGAGAACTGAGCACGGTTTAAAATAAGTTTTACTACTTTATATTTCTAATTATCAGTTTCTACTTTTAAATTTGTTTATGGGTTGTAATAAGGCCACTATGACTGTTTCTATTTGGGATTTTCAACTGTTTTATTTTAACCACAACTACACACCGTTTTCGAAAATTTAACAAATGTTTTCTTAACCAACCTGAAAATACAAATGGCTAAGTAGGATAATAAGGTTAAAATGAATCGCTTATCAAATGGAATAGAGATTAAGTTGAATAATTATTAAAACAGGAATTTAAAAAAAAAACAAGCATTGCTTTTCAAAACTCACTATCGGACTTAGTAAATAGGGCGGCGTAGGATAGTCTAGGTGATGTAGCACACCGGACATGGCCATAACGTCTGGGCCAGGTTCGGGGTGTTACATTTAGTGGTATCAGAGCTCGGTTGCAATAACTCGGCTGTGGATCGGGTCCAAAAAGGGTTTTCAAAAAATTTTGGAGTCTAGAAGGGTATTTTTGGAAAATCAGATTTACGGAAAATTTTTGGTTTTAAAAAGGTTTTTTTTCCTTCAAATTTTAGTTTTTAAAACAAGTTGTTTTGAAACATTGATTTTTAAGAGGCCTCAAATGATTTGATCTGGTAAATCAGAAAGTGGCACACTGAATCCCTGGCACCAAGTTGTAAGTATTTTCTGCCTTAACCTCTGTACTGTACTGAAAATAAAACTGTAGATAGTACTGAGCCTTGGATATGATACTATAGGTGAGGTAGTATTAAGGCTATAAAACTGAAACTGCAGGGTAAACTAAACCCTAGGAAACTGAGAGAGTAGCTAGGCTACGATCGCGCGAACACAACTCTGAAACTTTATCTGTTCATAAGATATTCTGTAATAAACGACTGAAACATTAACTGATGTCATAAAATTCGTAAAACAGATAATCGATATGAGTACAAGAGCTGTTCGTGGACGAGGCCGTGGACGAGGCCGAGTTAGTGCTCAAGCTGGATTGTCGTTTTCTGAGCATATGCCAGCTGGAGAGGCACGACCACCGGTTGAGGATAATGGGCCGTACGATCGGGCCGCAGGGGACGACGCTCTGTCCCAAGCCATGCTGAGAGTTCTGGAAAGGGTGGCTGGAGCCAATGTTGGGGCCATGAATAGGGGGTCCATTTCTGAGTGACTCCGGGCCAATGGAGTGGAAGTTTTTAGGGGCATATCTGGAGTGGCCCCGAATATAGCTGAGTACTGGCTGGAAGCCACAGAGCGAATTATGGATGACTTGGACTGCTCAGTGGAGTAGAAGTTAAAAGGAGCGGTATCGTTGCTGAGGGATGAGGCGTATCAATGGTGGATCACCGTGGGAGAGGGTACCCCAGCTGAGAGGGTAACCTGGGAATTGTTCAAGCAGTCTTTTAAGGCGAAATATGTTGGGGCTAGTTATGTGGACGCACGACGGAAGGAATTTCTGAACCTTACCCAGGGTAGTAAGACTGTGGCTGAATATGAGGCAGAATTTCTGCGACTAAGCCGGTATGCTAGCGACATTGTTTCCATCGAATATGAGCGCAGTGTTCGGTTTGAGGATGGCCTCAGAGATGAGCTGAGAGTTTTGATAGTGCCGCAGAGGGAGCGCGACTTTGCTGCACTAGTGGAGAAGGCTAAGATAGCCGAGGAAGTAAAGCAAGCTGAAAGGCAGAATCACGATAGAGATTGCAACCGTTTTAAGAGAGATTCTGCAACATCAGGAGCTGCAAACCAGAATTTTAAGAGGGCTAGAGTAGAAGAACCAGTTTGAGCTATGCCAGTGAATGTTGTTAGACCACAGGCTTGTGGAGACTGTGGCAGAGTTCATCGATGAGAATGCTGAAGACTTAATAGAGCTACCTTTTGGAGAATTCGAATTGATTTTGGGCATGGACTAGTTAACCAAGCACAAGGCAACGCTGGATTGCGTGGCCAAAAGAATGGTATTGAGAACAATCGAAGGCGAGGAGGTGATGGTGATTGGTGAACGGAGGGACTATTTGTCCAATGTGGTTTCTGCCTTAAGGGCTGAAAGGTTGATGCGCAAAGGTTGTGAAGCATACTTGGCGTTCGTAAGTCAAACTGAACCCGAAGGGGTGACAGTAGAGACAGTGAGGACTGTTAATGAATTTCAAGATGTATTTCCTGAGGAGCTTCCTAGATTACCTCCTAACTGAGAAGTGGAATTTGGGATCGATCTGTTGCCTGGAACAGCTCCAATGTCCATTACGCCTTACAGAATGGCACCAAAGGAGTTAGTGGAATTGAAAGCCCAGATTCAAGAGTTGTTAGATAGGGGCTTCATTAGACCGAGTGTGTCTCCGTGGGGAGCATCGGTGCTGTTCGTGAAAAAGAAGGATGGAACGATGCGTATGTGCATCGATTATCGCCAGTTGAACAAACTGACGATAAAGAATAAGTACCCTCTGCCGAGAATAGACGATTTATTCGACCAGCTTCAAGGAGCTTCTATGTTTTCCAAGATCGACCTTCGATCTGGATATCACCAGTTAGGGGTAAAGGAGGTGGATGTGCATAAGACGGCATTTAGAACTCGCTATGGTCACTACGAGTTTTTGGTTATGCCATTTGGATTGACGAATGCACCAGCAGCTTTTATGGATTTAATGAACCGAGTATTTCAGCCGTGCTTGGATCGTTTCGTGGTCGTCTTTATTGACGATATATTGGTGTATTCGGAAACAGAGGAGAAGCATGACGAGCATTTTCGAATTGTTCTGCAAGTTTTTAGGGAAAAACAGCTGTATGCGAAATTTAGTAAGTGCGAATTCTGGCTTCGAGAAGTGACTTTTCTGGGGCATGTTGTTTCTGCTGAGGGGATTAGGGTAGATCCTCGCAAGATTGAGGTAGTTCTGGATTGGAAGCCGCCAAGGACGGTGTCTGAAATTCGTAGTTTTCTGGGTTTGGCAGGTTATTATAGAAGGTTTGTTGAGGGGTTCTCTATCATCGCGGCTCCGTTAACGAAATTGTTAAAGAAGGGAGTAGCCTTTAATTGGACTGAGAGGCAGCAAGGAGCTTTAGACAACCTGAAAAGGTGTTGACTGAGGCGCCAGTGTTGATTCAGCCAGAATCTGGGAAGGACTTTACGGTTTATAGCGATGCTTCGCATGTGGGATTAGGTTATGTACTGATGCAAGAGGGTAAGGTGGTTGCTTATGCTTCGCGGCAGGTTAAGCCTCACGAGGTAAATTACCCTACGCATGATTTGGAGTTGGCAGCGGTGGTATTTGCATTGAAAATCTGGAGACACTATCTTTATGGGGAAAAGTGTATTATATACACTGACCATAAAAGTCACAAATATCTGTTAACTCAGAAGGAGTTGAATCTTAGGCAACAGAGATGGATAGAGTTGCTTAAGGACTATGACTGTTCGATTGAATACCACCCTGGCAAGGCTAATGTTGTGGCTGATACACTGAGTCGAAGGATCGTTGCTGAGTTAAAGGCCATGTTTGCTCGTTTGAGTTTGTATGATGATGGGAGCTTGCTAGCAGAGTTGCAAGTAAGACCGACTTGGACTGAGAGAATACAAGAGTTACAGTTGAAGGATGATTCGTTGATTCTTCGATTTCAGCAAGTCAAGAATGGTGAGAGTAAGGATTTTAGACTGAATTCTGATGGGGTTCTTTGTTTCCGTGGGAGAATTTACGTTCCTAAGGACTCTGATTTAAGGCAATTGATTTTGGGTGAGGCTCATGGTGGACCTTGTGCTATGCACCCTGGAGGTAATAAGTTGTATAAAGACTTGCGAGAGGTTTATTGGTGGCCTGGACTTAAGCTAGAGGTGACTAAGTTCGTTGGGAAATGTTTGACGTGTCAGCAAGTTAAAGCTGAGCACCAATTGCCTTCTAGATTGTTGCAGTCAGTGAAGATTCCGCAGTGAAAATGGGACAGAGTAACGATGGATTTTGTGAGTGGGTTGCCTTTGACATCTTCGAAGAAAGACTCTGTATGGGTAATCGTGGATAGGTTGACGAAGTCTGCTCATTTTGTACCGGTCAGAACCGATTACTCATTGCAAAAGTTGGCCAAATTGTATGTAGCAGAAATTGTGCGTTTGCATAGGGTGCTAGTTTCGATAATTTCTGATCGAGACCCTAGATTTACATCTCGATTCTGGAAGAAGTTGCATGAGGCGTTAGGTACGCGATTGGACTTTAGTACTGCATTTCACCCTTAGACAGATGGTCAGTCTAAGAGGGTTATTCAAGTGTTGGAGGACATGTTGAGAGGATGTGTGATTGACTTCTGTGGTAGTTGGGAAGACTATTTGCCATTGGCGGAATTTGCATACAACAATAGCTATCAAGCGAGTATTCAGATGGCTCCATATGAGGCACTTTATGGGCGGAGATGTCGTACTCCTACGTGTTGGACAGAGTTAGGAGAACGTAAAGTGCTTGGACCAGAGTTAGTGGCAGATACTGAAAGTAAGGTTAAGCTGATTCGAGATCGGTTAAAGGAGGCGTTTGATCGGCAAAAGTCATATGCTGACCTTAAGCGTAAGGAGATTGAGTTCGCTGTTGGGGATATGGTGTTCCTAAAAGTGTCGCCGTGGAAGAAGATCTTGAGATTCGGTAGAAAGGGCAAGCTAAGTCCACGGTTTATTGGGCCTTATAAGATTCTCAAGTGGATTCGGCCAGTAGCAGATCAGTTGGAGTTGCCACCAGAGTTGGATCGTATCCATGACGTTTTTCACGTGTCTATGCTAAGACGGTATCGGTCGGACCTTTCGCATATTGTACCAGTAGAGGAGATTGCAGTAAATACCGATTTGACCTTCGAGGAAAAGCCTGTGCAAATCTTAGATCATGAAGTCAAGGTCTTAAGGAGGAAGTCTGTTCCATTGGTTAAGGTGCTATGGCGCAACCATGGTAGAGAAGAAGCTATGTGGGAGCCAGAAGAAGCGATGCGTCAACAATACCCTCAGTTATTTGGATCAGGTAAATTTCGAGGCCAAAATTTCTTTAAGGGGGTAGAGTTGTAACGCCCTGATTTTCAGGATTTTTTCGGGTTTTGTGAATTTTAGTGAAGTTTTAAAATTTTGGTGTTCTGAAGGTTGAAAATGTATGTACATGTGTTAGTGGGCCTTTAGAAGGCCCAAGCTTAAGTTAAAACCCGGTAAAATATTAAGTTGGATTTTCAAGTGAAAAGGAACTTGGTTAAGTGGGCCTTTAAGAAAAACCGTGTAAAATATGTCACAAAGGGAGCCTTGGAAGAGTAGCAAGGTGGCGCCACTAAGCTCCTAAAAAAGTGGCACCTAAGTGGGTATTCAAGGACAAGGGTTCGAGTTGCAAGGTAAGCGTAGTGTTCTTTTTAATTTTTAAGCATGTGCCGGACATGTGACTAATTTAAGTAGGAATTTCGGCAAGGGCTTTTAGGGACTTGGGCCGATTACTCAAGTGTGATATTAGGGTTATATCTTTTTCTATTTTCTGTCATGAGAGTTAAGGTTAGCCACCTTAGGAATTATTTTTCTCTTCTACTGTCAGAAAAGCCGAAATTTGCCTCCCTAGGAAGCTCATAGCCGAATTCTTTCTCTCCACCTCTACCATTACTTTTCTTCACTTTTCTTCTTCCTCTTTGATTTATTCCTTAGCCGAAACCCTCTCATCCCCTCATTCATCTTCTCTTTTGATCACACCCTCCATAAAATCACCATAATCAATTTCCTTAAAAAGCTGAAATCCCGAAAAGAACTCACCTTGGCGCCAAATTTCCTAAGCCAAGATTCCTTGACTTTCTTTCGTTCTTTTGGCCAAATCTCACTCCTTCTACACTCTAAATCCCTATCAACAACACCTATACTAAACTCCACACACCAAATCATCTTCTTCCTTACCTTTCTAAAAACCGAAATCACCATTAGTTTAGGGAGATAGCCGAAAATTTTAGATCTCAGAGATAAGGGTTCTACTAACATTTAAGGGTTAGATCTACTTCAGATCTGAGTTAGAGGCAAGGTAAAAGCAGTGGTAAGTGGTTATCAACTCAGATATTTAAGATATTTCATACTTTGGAAAAGCCGAAAGTCCCTAAAGTTAGGGAGGTTGTCAATTTAGTCTATTAGTGATTTAAAGTAGTATTTTGGTTCTTTTTGGATGTTAGTTAGCAAGGAAGGTGATCAAGCAAGGAGTGGAAGGCATCGGTATCATCAGATCTAGATCTAGTGCATCTAAATCGACAAAGGTAAGTTTTTATGGCCATTAAGGGTGTGGCCGAATGTGGTAAGGGATTTTGGTTGTAGTTTTTCATAGATCTACTGATTAGTCACTTAGATAATGGATTGTAGGAACGGACGCGTAAGAAGTCTCGTCAGTGGAACTGCAAAACAGGTGTGTGTTTCGAACACCCTTTAATGCTCAAATCGGCAAAAGCTGAAAAGATGAAATGCCAAAATTCTGGCATTTCGAGAGCTTGTGAGCGTGCGAACGCTCTCAAGTTGGTAGGAGAAGGTTGGTTTTGGAATCAGCACTGTCAGGCAGGCTGACCGCGGAATTTTGGGTGCTACGGTATGTTGGGCCTCGGTGGGCCGAATATGGGCCAAATGGGCAATTTGGGCCCATTTGGGTAAAAATAGGTTTAAAGGCAATAATATGCATTACAGGCATAAAAACTGTTTAAACAAGATAATGGATTGGAAATTAAGGCTTAAATGGGCCTAATGGGCTCAAATGGCATGGTAGAGCCCATTAGGGGTTTTAGGGCCTAAGGACTAGAACTGATAAACTAAATTAAATGAGTTTCTGTAACAACCACTGTAATAGTAGAGGCTGTAATCATAATAAAAACTGTAATAAGAAAACAAAATTACTGAAATACCCTTAGGGTGAGAAATTACTGATTTACCCCTAAGTATAAAATTACCATTATACCCCTAGGCTAAAATCGACTGTACTGTTTGACATGACTGTTTCTGTTACTGCATATCATGATGTATGTATGTTTGATGCATGGGTTGGGTTTATATTGGAGGAAGTGTGAGTGGCACCGCCACGTTACTGAAAGGGGCTATGCCTCGTACTGTTTCTGAAAAGGGCTTTGCCTCGTATACTGTTTTTCTGAGTAGCCATGCTGCGACTGTGGTGTGTGGGCTGGGTGGGTCGAGTTATTCCCTACATGGTGTGTTGGCTGGTACGAGTGGTGTGTAGCGGTTGGTGGGTTGAGTAGTCTTCCCAGTTGGGTTGCATTCATACTGTTATACTGTATTGTACTGTTATGGGCCTATGGGCCAAACTATTATTTGAATAGGGCTTCGGCCCAGTATCTGTTATAGGGCTTTGGCCCAATATCTATAATCTGGATAGGGCTTCGGCCTAGTATCTGACTGAGACTGGTTAGGGCTCAGGCCCGGTGGGCTCGAGTCGATGTGGGCTTTGGATGGGTTCTGCACACACTGAGTTTTCCTAAACTCACCCTTCTCTTTCCATCCTTGCAGGTGAGCCCTAGATCGTGACTTGGTTGCTGGGAGGGATTCAGAGTGGCCACGAGGACTGAGCACGGTTTAAAATAAGTTTTACTACTTTATATTTCTAATTATCGGTTTCTACTTTTAAATTTGTTTATGGGTTGTAATAAGGCCACTATGACTGTTTCTATTTGGGATTTTCAACTGTTTTATTTTAACCACAACTACACACCGTTTTCGAAAATTTAACAAATGTTTTCTTAACCAACCTGACAATACAAATGGCTAAGTAGGATAATAAGGTTAAAATGAATCGCTTATCAAATGGAATAGAGATTAAGTTGAATAATTATTAAAACGAGAATTTAAAAAAACAAGCATTCCTTTTCAAAACCCACTATCGGACTTAGTAAATAGGGTGGCGTAGGATAGTCTAGGTGATGTAGCACACCGGACATGGCCATAACGTCTGGGCCGAGTTCGGGGTGTTACAGCAGCAGTAACGTGTTTTGGAAAAATCACCATAAATTGTGGGAGTTGAGTTAGAGGCTGAATAAATTATGTAATTAAAACTTAATGAGTCTAGTTTCTTATAAAAGAAACTGTGTAAGTAAAGAAGTTGCTGATAATGAGATATTTATAGTTGTGCGAGATAGAGTCAAAATGACTCCGAAATTCCCTATTCTGTTTTTAGAAAATCATTATAAATTGTAAAAAAATGATTATAAGATAGAATTTATATTCTTAGACTCCTTAATGAGTCTAATTTCAAACGAAATAAACGAAAACATATTTGAAATTCTGTACAATGAGAAATTTGATTCGTAGTGAAGAGTTGTCAGAATAGTCAAATAGTAAAATAGGGGAAACTTTAAGAAAAATATGGTATTGATTGGCCAAACCAAAAATTCTGAAAATTTGTGGATAGAAGATATATGAGTCTATGTTTAGGGAAAATTAATGGCACTCGATTTGGAATTTCGTAGCTCCAGTTACAAATAAATTAATGACTGTTGCTCAGGAAGACAGCTTGTAGTGAATCTGTGATTTTGTTGTAAACATTGTTAAAACTATTTGAGTTGCTTATAAGCTATTGCTGAAATTGATGTACAATATATGTATATGTGATGAGGCCAAAATGGCTAATATTAAATGTGTGCAAGCTATCCGAATGGCTCTCTTATAAATGTAAGCTATGTATTTGTAATATGAGTTGATAGTTTTATAAATTGAAGGTGAAGTGACATATATGTTGTTTAGCAGAATGGTTGTTATGAGAAGAACGTAAGTTATATGTGTATTTGCTTATTTAGTTGGAAGTTTATTGAAAGGGATATATATATATATAAATACGTTTTAAAGTTGAATGATGTTTATAACATGAAGTTAAGGTGTATATTATATGCTTGTATTCGAATGAAGCAAATGAATTACGAATGAGATATTCTATGAGATTTTGTCTGGGTTAAATCCCGCAGGCTTAGTGCTGGTACTATATCCAGGCTTGAAGTCCCATAGGCTTTGTGTTGGTGGCTGGATTCGGGTTTTAAACCTAACCGGATATGGCTAACTGCTATTGAATCATGTTAAATGATAATTGTGGAAATTGTAAATGTACAAAGGTTAAGTATGGTATGTGATACTTAGTTGCTATGTCAATTCGACTTCGGTTGAATTATGAATGTGCTTCGGGAATCAATTATGAAATGGATACATGTTATGTTAAATGAGTTTTGACTCTATGAAATTGTTCATGGAAGATTATAACCTTAAAATGAGATTCTAAACATGGAAATCAAATGTGATTATAATGTTATATTTTAGTTCGTCTGATTTAAATTAGAAGTAGAAATGAAGCTTTTTAGGTGCGAAAGACTATATGCTCTTAAGTTTGGATGAAAAAGATAAATTATATGTGCATACATGGGGGTTGATCTATTTGACCGAATGGTGATATCTCTTGATATTGATAAATGTGATTTGTGCAAGGTTTAAGATTATGTGATTTAGTAGTAAATCAACAATTAAAGATGTTCAATACATTAAGCGGGCCAAGTATGTATCATGAACTTACATGTGTGCTTATTTTGAATCAAACTAAAAGTGTTTAATGTGATGTTTATGTGAGTAAGTCGCATGATTGTATATATGTGGTTAATAATGGTATGTTCGGATAATGCGTGGGGTTATGTGAAGATATCCGATTTACCTATGTTTAAATGAGTTTAGATTCAGGTAAAATCAATCTATTATATGTACATTATGTAGTTATGTATATTCGGCCAAAGAGGCAGTATACCTACAAAGAGGTTATATGAGAATTCGTAAGATCGACTTGTATTTGGGTTGGTCAGGTATGTGTTAAATACTTGTACATTTTAGACCTATCGCAATTAAATCATGTTTGTAAAATGAAAATCAAATATGAGAATGCCATATGAGTATGTGGGTATTCGGTTATGGAGAAATATTATAGAATATTGTGAGATATACCTTTTGATTTGATCGATGAGGGTGACTATAGATATGAAATGATACATTGATTTAATTGAAGTTGACATTGAGGTATATAAATGCCCATGGCTATATGATCATGAAATTTAAAGTTTGAAGAAAACATCATTTCACTTATCATTGGTTAATCAGGTTATGAAAGTAGTTTATTTTGGAAAAACATAATGATTGCAAAAGATTTGTTTGAATTCTCGTTTGTTGTGAAAACGTGATTTTTGGAAAACATATATCTTTCGTAAAACGCGCCCTAGAGCTAACAGATTTTAAACATGCAGATAAATAAACCCAATATTTAAGAAAAATTAAATAGCGGCCTTATTACAAACCCAAAATAAAAACCATAATTAAAGTAAATAAAAACCGAAAACAATACAAAAGCAAAGTGTGGCCGCCTCCAAGTCCACGTAGCACCGAATCGTCTATGCCTCAGTATTATCTATACGGTAAAATAAAAGGGTGAGCATACGAATACTTAGTGTGTATTCCCGGCAATAACAATATAATAGAATCAGTCTGAGCTAAAGCCCATTATAGTAACATATCACATTCAGTGGGCCTAAGCCCATAGCAGTAACAGTATAACATGCAATCAGAATCCTACCCAACCATCCGCTACACTCCATCTCCATCCAACACATCACTCCATGTGGGGATATAATCAACCCACCCAACCCTACACTCTATAGTGTAGTACCGATGCGGCACTATCGATGAAATGCAACAGTGCTACCAGTATAATAGGCTATAAGCCAACAGAATAATGCAGCGAAGCTACCAGAATAGTACACTTCCTCCAATTACATATATCCCATTCCCCATGCAATGCAACATATTAAATGACATGCTATCATGATACAGATAACTCAAACAAAGCATTTCATAATATATAAATTTAATCAGAAACATACAAAGTCAAAACAGTCGTTTTACCCCTAAAGGGTATTTTGGTCATTTTGCCCCTTAGGGGTATTTCTGTCATTTGTCAGTGTGGTCCTTCATATGTGAAAGCCTTTCAGTAGGTCCATGGTCGTCTAGCGACACATGCAGCCAAATAGTCCAGAGATTTGAAAATGGTTTAAAACCCATCTAGCGGGCCCACAGGCCCATTGGGCCATTCGGCTTGTTTCGGCCCAACCCATGAAATCGCTAATTAATGCCGTTCCGATGTAGGGCCACAATCCGTGGCCTTAATCCTACACATGAACGTTTGCATGCCCATATGGCCAACACTCGATTCGTCGGCTTTTCGGCACTTACCGCTTCGGCATTTCGCCTTTGTATACAAAAAGTGTGATAACACACCTGATGCTTCGTCGATACCGAACCCCCTTCCGAGATCAAGAACCTATAATAAACCACAACTCTTATTAATCTAAAAATTATTAATAACCGTCAATAAGATGTTGTAACTTTTAATGCCCTACAAAAACTTACCCTCTAACCAATAATTGAATCCCTCTCGATTCAAAAGTAAGTAGTTTTCCCCCAAAGTTCTACCTTCACAAGAGTCATTATACAAATTTGTGAACACCTAAAAACACTTAACAAATGTCACTCAAATCCAAATGCTTACCATGAGAGTAGGTGTTCCCTTGAATGAGGTATCTAATCGGCCCTTACCTCCCTTAATAGGAATGCACCCCTACCACATTCGGTCAATCACAGAATTATAAGCCAATTGCAAAAATGGAATGCAATTGAGAGAAAAGAGTATCCCTAATATCCAACTAAGGAAATCGACATTTGAATCCAAGATAAACTTACCAATCACCACCATAGAACAAAACTAAATGTCACCCCCAAAACGAGAAGATCCATAAGAACTTTGACTAATTCAGAAATACTAAAAAGGTCACAACACAACTATACCAATTAATCAAAGAATTTGGCAATAACCAGTCAAGATAATTCGGCCAAAGTAAGAAGAACTGAGAGATTGGAGAGGAGGAAAGAAATTAGTCAAAAGAGATGAAAGGAAGACTATGATAGGAGGTTCAGCAAAAATGAAGAGAAATATGGTGAGAAAGAAGTAGGGAGAGTCAATGGTGACCAAGACCAGTGGTGCTTTCGGCTTTGCAAAGTCAAAGAGAAGAGAGTGTGTAAGTAAGATAGTCTCAGCCAATGTTAAAAGAACAAAAAGGAAAGAAAACTTCTATCCCACAATATGCCAAAAAATCCTAAGCCTAAGCACCTAAACTAGGCAACAAAATCTCCTTTGACCGAAGGGACCAATAAGTCCCACATTCGGCCGATTCTTTCCATAAAAAGGCCTTTAATAGCTCCATGAAATCAGCCTTCATCAATCCAAAATTTCAAATCAAATAAAACACCCCCACCACTTGACTTTTATTTTCACCGGCAGCAGCCCTCCATCCACAATGCCACCGCTTAATTCCAGCCCCAAATTCTACTTGCCCGAGCAGCAAAAAAAAAATAGCATCTAACAGCGTCTAGGTTGCTCGAACCCATAACCTCCAATACACACCCTTTACACACACACGCCTTGCCACTAAACCAATACGACTTTCATGCCAATAACCCCACGCAACAACTTATAACCCTTTTGTCCAGTGTCGTGCTCCCTTCTAAAAAAAATAACGCTTTTCCTTTATGCAGTCTCAAACCCCTGACCTCAGCACACTAAACTCGCCCCCTTGCCAACTTACCAACACCCTTTTCATGACATGCTGCAGCCGATATAATATAAAAAGCCTACTAACCGAGCCTATATCCTTTTAAGCCAAAACAATAATTTTTTTTTCCAAGTCCTAGGGTCACTCACAGGACCTTTTAACACTCCAACCCACTCTTAAATCACTTAATTAACATCCCCAACGTAAAAATTTAGGATGTTACACATAAACCACATTAAGCACTTATATCAAACATGAAATTAACTCATAAGTTTATATACTAAAACACATTCATCACAAGCCATTCCAATGGCCATTTACAACCAAAACATATGTACGCCAACATTGGCTAACCAAACCTATACATGCCATTATATTTAAAAATAATTTCAAAATTTTACTGAAGTAAGCTAATGGATAGTGTGAGTAATCTCCGCCAAGCTTCCAACCCAATGAGCTTTCGAGTACAATAAAACAGAAGAAATACCACTGAGTAAGTACTCCATGCTTAATAAGTTCGTATAACGGGAAATTAACTTACCATGCATTTACATTTATAGTATACATGCAAAAATACATCCAAAGCAATTTATCCATTAGCCTAACACACATAACCTCAACAACATGTTAATCATATATTTCATAAGTGTATCAATTACAGGGATAAGCTCATCAAGTACTAGAATTCCATATATTTCATGTGTATACAAAATACAGCTTCATTTTGATTTCACATATTCTGATGTCAAGATTTTACTTGTTGAATCATTTAAGATCTGGATGGATACAAGGGTGGTACACATCAAGTGAACAAATCAGGAATCCGTCAATTCATAACCGGGAGTACTCATTAAAGCACTTAATCAAAAAGCACACTCTCAACCATATAACAAAATGCTCATATGAGCATGTAACGGGAAGCTTCTTCGAGCTTAATAACAGAAAGCTCATAAGAGCCATAATCAGAAAGCTCGTGCGAGCTTATAACGGGTAGCTCCGAAAAGCAATTAAACAGAAAGCACTGGATAACCTTATAACGAGAAGTTCAAGTGAGCAGTAACGAGAAGCTCGAGAGAGCCTTTAACGGGAGGTTTAGAAAGAACCTATAAACAAAACGCTCATTAGAATGTGAGTGTGTCTACAACATATGCAGATCAGGACCACTCGAGATGCTCTGAAGAGCATTTAACAGAAAGCTCGTAAGAACACTATTACAGGAAGCTTGAGAGGGCTTGTAACGGGATGCTCTTTTGAGCTACGGTATGTTCGCAACATATGCAGGAACATTACCATTTCGGGAAACAGAACCCTGTATCCAATAGAGTTTCATTATCCAAACAAAACTTATTTATTAATAAATGACTGTTGATTATAAAATAAATTGTCGATTATAAATATACACAATTTGGTTACACGAACTTACCTCGACAAATGTTCGTGAATTGATGTCTACTAATCCGTCACTTTTTTTTACCTCGATCTAGCTCCGTATTTGTTCTATCCAGATCTATATGAGTAAATTTAACATCAATTTAATAAAATTTACATTCAATTTACTTCAATTCACATCTTAGGCAAAATTACCATTTTGCCCTATACTTTTATTTAATTACGATTTCATCCCTAGGCTCAGAAAATGAAATTCATGCAATTTATTCCTCATTCCAAGCCTAAATACTTTCATGTATATCAATAACAGCCCATAAATTCCATGAAATTTCAGAATTTTTCATGAATTCAACAACTTTTCAATGTAATCCCTAAAACATGATTTAATCTAAAATTCCTTAATAAAATACCTTTAAATACCCATCAACATCTCAATTTCATCATCTAATAACCAAAATCTTATGAACTTATCAATGGTATCTTCCAAAAATTTCAACAAAAATAAAAAACTAATCAAATAGTAAGTTGGACCTAATTGTAAAAGTCCCAAAACATTAAAATTTCAAGAAAAAAGGCAAGAATTAAACTTACATGAATCTAAAATATGAAATACCAGCTTAAACCCTCTTCGAAGCTATTTTTGATAGAAAAATGATGAAGAAAATGTCTAGAAACTATTAAAATCACATTTGGCCATATAAACTTTGTTTTAATTCCAATTTTGCTCTTAATCACATAAAATCCTTGATTTTTTTCAAGCTATGTTGCCTCAGCCTCCCTTATTTAATTGTTAAGCTATTTAATCACTTTAGCAAGTTTTGCACCTTTTTCAATTTAGTCCTTTTTAATTAATTGACTACCGAAACATTAAAATTTTCTAACGAAATTTTAATACTACCTTAATGACACTTCGTAAATATTTATAAAAGTATTTACGACTCGATTTATGAAATTGAGGTCTCGATACCTCATTTTCTAAACCATTTGATCTAATAAATCCTTATAAAACACAAATTACTATTTCAAAAATATTTTAAAAACCATATTTTACTCGTAAATATTAAATAATATAATGTACGAGCTCATTTGCCAGATTTAGTGATCTTAAACAACTTTTCCAACATTACTAAAAATCGAGCTATTACACTATCATTATTCATAGCATATATACGAACACAGGCTTTAAATCTAGTTTACATAACCTTAAAACTAGTGTGAAAAAAAGTAGAGACTTATTTGAAACAAAACAGAGAAATGTGAAAAATTACTAAAAATAGGGGTCTTACAGCCGTGTGACAAAGCCTAGACTGTGTGGCCAAACCATGTAACAACTGAGTCCGTGTAACTTAGGGTCACACGGTTGTGTTGCCAGGCCATATAACTCCCTTAGGCCATGTAGGCAATCCTACACCAAAAATCAAATAGGCCACATGGCCATGTGGAGTGACCGTGTCTGGCACACGACCATGTGAATTGGTGTAAAGGGATTTTTATAAAAGGTTATTGAAATAAAGTTTACAAAAGGCAAAAGCTAAGAAAACTATACTAAGAATTGGTGTAGGAATCGATGCCTTCTTTAGGCTACAACAATGCCTATTTATAGTGTAAAAATTGAATTCTAATTCATTTACAATTCAAATCCGAAAATATCCTGATAAGGACGTAATAAATGCTGACTCGATGGTTGCTTCCACGTAGTCATTTTTATTTGTCGCTTTCATAATGGTTGCATGCATTAATGGTTGCTTCCATCATCTCTGCATCATGGCTTGCCTCAACTTCCATCAACATCTTTTTAATGAGATAGTTGCAAGTCGCCATTAATAATTAAATGCTCCTTTTTGGATGATATTTTTACACGTGTCTAGTCTCGAGATTATCCTTCTTGGATATTTGTTAGATTCATTTCTTCTATTTCATCCAGATGTAATGAATCTGGTGAGACTGGTGGTGAGTTCCAACTTTCCCACGTGTCCTTGATTTCCATTGTTAATGGATAATCATCAATCTCTATTTCAGCTATCTTTTTTAACAGCTGTACTGATTCTTCATCACGGTTTTGATGAGGTCTTTCAGTATTGTACGCCAGTATTCTCCTTCCATCAGTCCATAGGACATAAGTATTATGTTGAAGTAGATACTGAGCTTTAAGCATTAAATCAATTCCTGCTTGGACTTGATAATGTGAAAAATTATTATAACACATGTCAATGGTTTTTGACAAGTGATCTTTATCTTCATCAACCGATGAGAGGTTTATTCCTCCAAACATCGTTTGAATAGTCCAAATTTGATATGGCTGAAAAAATCTTTCATGTTCAGCAATACCAATAAAACTACTAATTTCTATATGAAAATAGTAAAAGAAATCCATATTTGGAAAACTTGCTAATCGTGATTTTACGATAGCTGGAAAATCTTTTAATAAATCAAAAGAAAGATTTTGGACTGTTATTTCTTTAACAAATCCCCATTCAATACTTGTTATATCAAATGGTTCATGATTAAGCCTAAATTTTATAGTAGGAAATTTTTCCCCTATATGATTTGTAAAAACATAGGCTTGTAGAAAATATTCAGAAAAAGTTTTTCTAAATGGCATTTGCTGGTTGCAAATTATAGAATTTATTTTTGTAAAAATATCTGCAGGTAATATTCTCCTGGCTTTATTAAATAAACACCTTCTAAACATTTTATTTATAATAGGACTGTTTATCCTATTATCAATAAAATATTGAAATATATCAAGAAAATTTTTTATTTCCTTAATATCCATATATTCAATATAGCATTCATCCCAATCTCTATATAAAATAGATTTTAATAAAAGATCATGGGCTTTATTTTCTTTAGTTGTTTTTTCAACTAAAAATTGAGAGAAGTTGGTAAGAGCCCTTCGAAAATTTGCTCTTTGTTCTAAAACATGGGTTTTCCATATTTTGTTAATATAATTATAATATTCCAGTGGTAATCCTGGATTATAAAAATCATTTATTTCAGAGAGCGATTGTTGTGATAAAAAGTTTTCTGCTCCCTTAATAATTTCAGCATAACTGGTTTGAAATGCCAAATTAGGGTCTTGTGACCATTGAGATTGACATACCGGGTTTGGCGTCAATGAAAATTGAGATCCAATTGGTGGTCTTACCATTGGATATGGTACATAATATCCTTGGTTAGGATAAAATGGTACTTGTGGAGGCATAGGAACAAATCCTTGGTTGGATTTTGTTATTTTCCCTTTGTTGGGTTTATGGACAGTATTCCATTCTCCTATTAGAGGTTTTTTACCTCTATCCATAAGGCCTGCTAAGAAAATTAGCAAATAAAATTAGGATTTCGAACAATAGGTATTTCTATAGAATTCTTTTCTATAGATAGTTTAACTGATTTTTTATAAATAGAAAATGGTAAATATTGTTTTATGAAATCATTACCTAATAATATATCTCCCTTCATTTCGGGAAATCCTAATATTTTTGGAATTACAAATTTTTTATTATTTATGTAAATTGGTATATTCCTAGCTTTATAATATACTAAAGTCTTATTACTATCTATACCACTAACCTTTATTGGTCTTTTTACAGGTTTCCAATATTTTGTAGGAATAGCATTCATCTTACAGCTACTTGTTGTAGCACCTGTATCTATTAAAGCATGTAAAAGAATTTTTTCTTTTAATTTTATTTCAATATAAATACAATTTTTTGTATTTTTTACCAAAGTTTGTATATCTTCTATTCTAGTATTTCTAGAATTTCTACTAGGTTCAGTAGGAAAGATAGGGATATGAACTGTTTTCATACCTATCGGTGTAGAGGATGTTGTACTTTTATTATCTTCTTCTTCTTCTATTTGAGAATTCGAAGGTAGGACTAGATTATCATCTGTATTTGTTAACAGATTATTTTTAAAATATAACTTATCACCTGAGGCCATATATTCAATAGTACTTACAGGTTTTGAAGTGCTAGCATTATTTATATCTCCTATTATCCAGTGTTTTGGAATAGAAAGATCTTTTAAATGTAATAGTTTAGGTTGTATTTCTGTAGTAATTTTATTTGGTTCAAAAAGTTCAATAATTTTATTATTGACTTCTTTTATTTCTACCTCTGCAGTATTAGTATACTCATTAATAGCAGTCCAGCTTATTGCAAGATCTTCTGCTAAGTCCTTAATATCAGAATTTTTTGTCTGAATTCTTAAACAAAGACACTCTTCTATTAGAGGGTCTGTAATGGATATAAAGTAATTTGGTTTTACCTTAAATCCTATTACCCCATTATATAAATTTGATTGAATTCCTCCAATAAGTGCTTTTATTGGATTTTCAAATCTTTTATCTAATAAAACTGCTATTATAGGTACATCATGACCCCTTCTAAATAAAGCTCTAATCGTGATCATAATTATACCTAAATGTATATATCTTACCTGAGGATATTTCTTTCTAATCCTCTTAATTTTTTCTTTAGTAAATAAAGGGATTTCAGTTAATCCACCTTTTGTATCTTTAGCGACTGTATTACCGCTAATCTTTTCAATATGTCTTTGTGACCATATTTTAAACTTAGATATTTTATATATTTCTTCTTTAGAAATATGATTTTTAGTTATCTTTTCTATCATTTCTTCTGAGAAGTCTTTTTCTTCTCCTATTAAATTTCCTAATTTTATATCCTGTTGTTCAGTTTTAGGAATTTCTTCTAATTGATTATTATGTCCTAACATAAAGATATATTCTTCATTATCAGTATCAGATTCAGTTTCTGATATTAGTTCATATAATATTTCAGTAGGATTTATTTCCTCACTAAAACATATTTCTAAATCTTGTTCTTCAAGACTTTTTATCATTTTTCTAGCATTTTTTCCCTTATTAGGACAATTTGTAGCTATATGACCTTCTTCATCACATATAAAACATTTACAAAGTTGCTTTATAGGTTTTCTAGAAGTTTTTCTTCTTACAAATTTTTTCTTTTTGTTATTATCATTTTTATTACCAGTATATTTTTTATTACCTGGTTTCCACCTTATCATCCTATATTTTTTATTTTTATAATTTTTATAAGGTTTAGATTGTATAGGTTTACAACCAAACTCCCATTCTCCTTCTAATAATTTTGTACAATATTTATGACTTAATTTATTCTTAACTTGTTTAGCAGCTTTACTCTGTAAACAATGTAAAGTAATTCTTTCCTTAGCAAAATTAATCCTATTTCCTATACTATCTATATTTTCTTTATCTATACCAGTTGCTTTACTGTGTTTATCAAGATAAGAAGCATATTTATTTATACAAATTTCATCCCAAGGTGGGGGTAATTTATGGAAATATTGGTTTTTCCAAAATTCTATATTACTATTTTTTAACTTTTGATATTCATGAAGAAATTTTTTAGAAAATTCTTCTAAATATCTAATATCACATAATTTTATTTTTGATAATATATAACTAGATTGACCATCCTGATCCTTTTTATCAGTATAGCCACAAAATTCTGTTTTTAGAATTAAAGTTAAACCTTTTAATAGTTCCTTAGGAGTACCTATTTGATTAATAAGTTGTTCCTTTTGTTGTTTCCCTTTTTCAGATTCTTCCCAACGACGGAGAAATTGCAAAACATCGCCTTGGAAAGTTCCTACAAAATAATTTAAAAATTTTTCTTTTGTCCAACTACTGCTATTATTATTAACAACAATAGTCATAGACTGTGCCCAATCATCTATAGTTTTTTCATAGTCTGATAAAGGTATTTTAGTTAGATCTAAATATATACCTCCTTGAGCGACATTTCTTTTATTTAAATCATCAATCCTATATGGTATAGGTTGAGTAGATGTTTCTCCTGGGTTTTCAGGTTTAACATCATTAGTAGCTATAGTCTCAAATATCCTAGTCGTTTCTTCGACCTGCTCATTATCTTTATTAAAAGATCTCAGATAATCATCTTTTTGAATATCTGATTCTATTTTTCTCTTTCCATAAGGATCTTTTTTATCCTTTTCCTTAGGTTTTGGTATATATGGATCTGTGTTGTCAGTATCCATTGGTTCCGGTATTTCTATATTTTCTTCTGTTGAAGTATTTTCTTCATCAGAATTATAGCTAGTTGCATTAATTTCCTCTGAAATTATAGAATTATTATCTTCAGATTTATTATCATCATTAGAGCTACTACTACTTTCTGTAGTATCATAATTTAACATATAATGATAATTAAATATTTTAAACAGACCTTTATGTTTTTCATAAAGTTCTTCTATTAACTTTAAATATTCTACTCTTTCATAACTATCATTAGTTGTAGAAAATTTTATTTTCCAATGTTCTATTAATTCTTTATAACACTGGAAATCATGTTTTTGTTGTTTTGAATATTCTCTTTTTTGTTTTTCTTTTTTAATATTATTATTATTATCAGACTCTTCCGAAGAAGTTTGGTCTTCCTCAGATAAAGCTAATATGACATTACTATTACCATAGTATATTGGACCTAAATCCATTTCTTGGTCTTCACTTTTGTTAGTGAAAACATTATCTAATTTATTATTAATATCTGTTAAAAGTTCCTTAGACTCGTTGTTCAAGTCTAACTCAGTTACTTTACCTATATTATCAATTTTACTTTCAATATTATTAACCTTATTATATAACTTATTAAAATAGACAGAAGTTATATCCACAAGACTATTGATACCTTTACTAAGAGCCGAAATGTTGTTTTCATTTTTTGGTTCTATATGCATAGTATGATTACAAGTTTTATCTTTATATAAACAATCTATCTCTTCCATATTATTTATCTTTGGTACCTAAAACCGTCCGTTATCTTAATATGTCTTTAACAAAGGCCTAAACACGTCATCCCTGGACTTAAACAGGCAAACAAAGACACAACAACAGATATATGGGTTTCAAGATAAATAACTATGAAATAAACAGAATTGAGAACAAAAGATAGAAACTTACAATATTACTATGATATTTTTGCTTCCAAGTATCGTTACTCCGGCCCTCTGATACCAATTACGGGGGAGACTATGGTGGCTCAATACAGCGGAATAAGATTTACAAAGAGAGTTTTATTATTAGTAAAGGGATTTTTACAAAAGGTTATTGAAATAAAGTTTACAAAAGGCAAAAGCTAAGAAAACTATACTAAGAATTGGTGTAGGAATCGATGCCTTCTTTAGGCTACAACAATGCCTATTTATAGTGTAAAAATTGAACTCTAATTCATTTACAATTCAAATCCGAAAATATCCTGATAAGGACGTAATAAATGCTGACTCGATGGTTGCTTCCACGTAGTCATTTTTATTTGTCGCTTTCATAATGGTTGCATGCATTAATGGTTGCTTCCATCATCTCTGCATCATGGCTTGCCTCAACTTCCATCAACATCTTTTTAATGAGATAGTTGCAAGTCGCCATCAATAATTAAATGCTCCTTTTTGGATGATATTTTTACACGTGTCTAGTCTCGAGATTATCCTTCTTCGATATTTGTTAGATTCATTTCTTCTATTTCATCCAGATGTAATGAATCTGGTGAGACTGGTGGTGAGTTCCAACTTTCCCACGTGTCCTTGATTTCCATTGTTAATGGATAATCATCAATCTCCATTTCAGCTATCTTTTTTAACAGCTGTACTGATTCTTCATCACGGTTTTGATGAGGTCTTTCAGTATTGTACGCCAGTATTCTCCTTCCATCAGTCCATAGGACATAAGTATTATGTTGAAGTAGATACTGAGCTTTAAGCATTAAATCAATTCCTGCTTGGACTTGATAATGTGAAAAATTATTATAACACATGTCAATGGTTTTTGACAAGTGATCTTTATCTTCATCAACCGATGAGAGGTTTATTCCTCCAAACATCGTTTGAATAGTCCAAATTTGATATGGCTGAAAAAATCTTTCATGTTCAGCAATACCAATAAAACTACTAATTTCTATATGAAAATAGTAAAAGAAATCCATATTTGGAAAACTTGCTAATCGTGATTTTACGATAGCTGGAAAATCTTTTAATAAATCAAAAGAAAGATTTTGGACTGTTATTTCTTTAACAAATCCCCATTCAATACTTGTTATATCAAATGGTTCATGATTAAGCCTAAATTTTATAGTAGGAAATTTTCCCCCTATATGATTTGTAAAAACATAGGCTTGTAGAAAATATTCAGAAAAAGTTTTTCTAAATAGCATTTGCTGGTTGCAAATTATAGAATTTATTTTTGTAAAAATATCTACAGGTAATATTCTCCTGGCTTTATTAAATAAACACCTTCTAAACATTTTATTTATAATAGGACTGTTTATCCTATTATCAATAAAATATTGAAATATATCAAGAAAATTATTTATTTCCTTAATATCTATATATTCAATATAGCATTCATCCCAATCTCTATATAAAATAGATTTTAATAAAAGATCATGGGCTTTATTTTCTTTAGTTGTTTTTTCAACTAAAAATTGAGAGAAGTTGGTAAGAGCCCTTCGAAAATTTGCTCTTTGTTCTAAAACATGGGTTTTCCATATTTTGTTAATATAATTATAATATTCCAGTGGTAATCCTGGATTATAAAAATCATTTATTTCAGAGAGCGATTGTTGTGATAAAAAGTTTTCTGCTCCCTTAATAATTTCAGCATAACTGGTTTGAAATGCCGAATTAGGGTCTTGTGACCAATTACGGGGGAGAGTATGGTGGCTCAATATAGCGGAATAAGATTTACAAAGAGAGTTTTATTATTAGTAAAGGGATTTTTACAAATGGTTATTGAAATAAAGTTTACAAAAGGCAAAAGCTAAGAAAACTATCCTAAGAATTGGTGTAGGAATCGATGCCTTCTTTAGGCTACAACAATGCCTATTTATAGTGTAAAAATTGAACTCTAATTCATTTACAATTCAAATCCGAAAATATCCTGATAAGGACGTAATAAATGCTGACTCGATGGTTGCTTCCATTTAGTCATTTTTATTTGTCGCTTTCATAATGGTTGCATGCATTAATGGTTGCTTCCATCATCTCTGCATCATGGCTTGCCTCAACTTCCATCAACATCTTTTTAATGAGATAGTTGCAAGTCGCCAACAATAATTAAATGCTCCTTTTTGGATGATATTTTTACACGTGTCTAGTCTCGAGATTATCCCTCTTGGATATTTGTCAGATTCATTTCTTCTATTTCATCTAGATGTAATGAATCTGGTGAGACTAGTGGTGAGTTCCAACTTTCCCACGTGTCCTTGATTTCCATTGTTAATGGATAATCATCAATCTCCATTTCAGCTATCTTTTTTAACAGCTGTACTGACTCTTCATCACGGTTTTGATGAGGTCTTTTAGTATTGTACGCCAGTATTCTCCTTCCATCAGTCCATAGGACATAAGTATTATGTTGAAGTAGATACTGAGCTTTAAGCATTAAATCAATTCCTGCTTGGACTTGATAATGTGAAAAATTATTATAACACATGTCAATGGTTTTTGACAAGTGATCTTTATCTTCATCAACCGATGAGAGGTTTATTCCTCCAAACATCGTTTGAATAGTCCAAATTTGATATGGCTGAAAAAATCTTTCATGTTCAGCAATACCAATAAAACTACTAATTTCTATATGAAAATAGTAAAAGAAATCCATATTTGGAAAACTTGCTAATCGTGATTTTACGATAGCTGGAAAATCTTTTAATAAATCAAAAGAAAGATTTTGGACTGTTATTTCTTTAACAAATCCCCATTCAATACTTGTTATATCAAATGGTTCATGATTAAGCCTAAATTTTATAGTAGGAAATTTTTCCCCTATATGATTTGTAAAAACATAGGCTTGTAGAAAATATTCAGAAAAAGTTTTTCTAAATAGCATTTGCTGGTTGCAATTTATTTTTGTAAAAAATATCTACAGGTAATATTCTCCTGGCTTTATTAAATAAACACCTTCTAAACATTTTATTTATAATAGGACTGTTTATCCTATTATCAATAAAATATTGAAATATATCAAGAAAATTATTTATTTCCTCTAAGAGGGTAACTTTGAAAACAACTGAAGGTGGAGAAATTTTTATGGTTAGGGAGCAACAGGATTATTTGTCAAATGTTATTTCTACTATGGTTGTCAAGAAGTTAGTTTGTAAAGGGGTGTAAAACTTATCAAGCTTATGTGATGGATGAGACTGTCGATAGTACCACTTTACGTAGCATTTGAACCGTTAAAGAATTCTCAGATATGTTTCCTGAATAGTTACCAAGATTACCTCCAGATTCTAAAGTAGAATTTCGGATTGAACTGCTGTTAGGAATCACTCCAGTATCTATTTCTCCCCACCACATGGTTCCCAAGGAGCTACAAGAATTGCAAATCCAACTATAGGAGCTTTTGGATCGTGGTTTTATTAGGCCTAGTGTTTCTCTATAGGGAGCTCTAGTTCTATTTGTCAAAAAGAAAGATGGTTCCCTAAAACTATGTATTGGTTATCGTTAATTAAATAAGCTAGCCATCAAGAATAAATATCTTCTGCCTAGAATTGATGACATATTTGATCAATTCTAAGGTGCAATGATGTTTTCAAAGATAGATCTAAGGTTTGGGTATTATCAACTTAAGGTGAAAGAGGCGGATGTACCTAAACCCATATTTAGAAATCGATATGGCCACTATGAATTCCTTGTAATGTCATTCAGTTTATCCAACTATCCTGCCACTTTCATGAATCTAATGATCCGAGTGCTTCAACTATTCTTTGACCACTTTATTGTTGTGTTTATTGATGATATCTTAGTTAAGTCCAAAATCAAACTCGAACATGATGAACACCTTAGAAAGGCTCTATAAATCCTCTAAGAGAAAAAGTTACTCGCCAAATTAAGTAAATGTGTATTTTGGCTTAAGAAGGTTATGCTTTTAGGTCATGTGGTATCCGTAAAGGGTATTCGAGTAGATCCAAAGGAGATAGAAGCTATCCTTGAATGGAAACAACCCAAAAATGTTTTCAAAATTCGAAGTTTCCTTGGTTTAGCCAGGTATTCTTGTAGATTTGTCAAAGGATTTTCTTTAATAGTCGCCCCTAACTAAATTGTTGAGAAAGAAGGTTCCATTTAAGTGGATGGATGAGAAACAATCTAGCTTTGAAAAGCTTAAGGTGGTGTTAATCCAAGCTCCCGTATGGATTCAACCTGAATCAGGGAAAGAATATATAGCGTACAGTGATGCATACTATATTGGTCTTGGATGTGTATTGATGCAAGGCGGTAAGGTAGTGGCCTATGCATCAAGGTAATTGAAATAGCATGAGTGCAACTAGCCAAATCATGACCTAGAGTTGGTTGCAGTAATTTTTGCTTTGAAAATTTGGAGGCACTACTTATATGGGGAGAAGTGCTATATCTATACTGATTATATGAGTCAAAAATACCTTCTCACCCAAAAAGAATTGAATCTGAGGCAAATGAGGTGGTTAGAGCTGTTAAAAGATTGTGATTGTGTAATTGAATACCACTCCAGAAAAGTCAATGTTGTCGTAGATGCTCTAAGTACAAAATAGATGATCGATCTAAGAGCAATGTTTGCTAGGCTAAGTTTAATGGAGGATAGAGGCTTGTTAGCAAGCTACAAGTGAAACCCACCCTAGTTGATAAGTTCTAAAGTAAACAACCTTATATGTGTCCTTGTTACCACAAATTAAATAGGTAGAAAAGGGAAAAACCAAATATTTTGGGTTTAATAGTGTTGGAATATTATGCTGTGGAGGAAGGTTGTATATGCCGAATGATAATGAATTAAGACAAACCATACTTTGGGAAGCACATGTCGACCCTTATACCATACATCTCGAAGGGAAAAAGATTTCTGAAGATGTAATGGAGTTGTACTGGTGGCCTGGAATAAAACGAGACGTAACAAAATATGTGGCTAAATGCCTAACATGTCAGCAAGTGAAAGCTGAACACTAGTTCCCTTTCGGATTGCTACAACCCATTAAAGTACCCTTTTAAAAGTGGGAACGAATAACTACAGGCTTTGCTAGTGGGTTACCTTTAACACCTACTAAAAAATATTCAATTCGGGTGATAGTAGACTGATTAACGAAGTCAACACATTTCTTACTCATTTGAAAGGATTATTCATTGCAGAAGCTAACTAAGTTATTCATTTTATAGGTTGTAAGGTTGCATGGGGTGCCTATATCAATTTTTTTCTGATTGAGATCCCCGTTTCACACGTAAATTTTAGAAGAAGGTCCAAGAGTCATTTGGAACTCGTTTGGATTTTAGCACTGTCTTCCATCCACAATTGACAGGTAATTTGAATAAGTAATACAAATATTAGAAGATATATTAAGAGGCTGCATTATCGAATTCTAAGCCAGTAGGGAGGAACATTTGCCTCTAGCTGAATTTTCATACAATAATAGCTTCCAATCAAGTATCCAAATGGCTAATTATGAGGCCTTATATGGTTATAAATGTCGAATTAGTACAAGAATCTGAAGGGAAAATACGAAAAATACGAGATAGACTAAAAGTGGCGATTGATAGATAAAATTCATATGCAAATTTAAAAAGGAAGGACATTGAATATAGTGCCTGCGATCAGGTATTACTGAAAGTATCCCCATGGTGCAAGGTGATAAGGTTTGGTCAAAAGGGTAAGTTAAGTTCGAGATTTATAGGACCCTACTGAATCCTTAAGAGAGTTGGTCTAGTTGTTTATCAGTTAGAATTACCTCTTAACTTGGATCGAATTCATGATGTCTATCATGTCTCCATGTTGAGATAATATTGATCCAACCCGTCCCATATTATTCCAATAAAAAAGATTGAGGTGCGACCAGATTTTTCTTTTGGAGAGGAACTTGTGCAAAGGTTAGATTGTGATGTATAGATTCTGAGAAGGAAATAGATCCTTCTTGTGAATGTTCTATGGCATAACCATAGCATAGAAGAGGCTATATGAGAACCAAAAGACAGGTTCCGTCAACAGTATTCACATATATTCAAACCAGGTAAATTTTGAGGACAATATTTCTGTAAGAAGGAAAATTGTAACACCCCAAAATATATAAGCTTCATGGTTAGGTGACACTCCCATATCCTAGTAGTCCTAGGCATTATCCATACCTCTTCAGTTTCTTTTCTCTTTTAATTTCAGCAAACCATGACAAAAATAATACCAAAATAAATAATATTAAGAGTGAAAACTTAACAAGTGCGGCCAGTAGACCAATGGTTAAGCATTCTCCTTCCTTTCTTGAAATACCAAGTTCAAGTCACGCCAACTCCCCTATTTCCTTTCTATTTTATGTAAAAAGGGGTAAATTGCTATCCAGCCCCCTCAAATTTTGAAAACCCTAAGTAGTTAGCCTTTTCCTAATTATATTTGCATTCTTGTTTCTTTTCCAAACCAAAACATAATTATATTTTTTTCTTTATTTCTTCCTTCATTCTTCTTTTCTATTCTTTTAATTGCAAATATTTTCCCTCCATTGCTATAAAATATTATTTTTTTTCCAAAATTAAATCATCTCCTTTCCCGTTTTATTATTATCGGTTTAGCAACTCTTCATCAAATTCATCTTTAATCCTGCCAAGAATACGTAAGGACATTCCAAACCCAGTGTTGAAATCTTTATATTCTTCTTTTTTCTCTTTTCTTTTAACAAATTTTACATATTTTTGCTGAAAATTATTTTTCTATCTCGACATAAAATCGATTTCCATTAACTCATTTTCTTTACCAATTTCATAATTTTTGATAATCGTATATCGTAATTTCATCAAAAGTTAGGTAACTACTCTCGTTTCGATTTGTAAGAACTTGCAAATTCAAAAAGAACATTGAATCTCACTAATATTTCAATTCGATTACGATCCATTGTGAATTTTTCCAAAACTCTTGATAATATTGTTTAAATCTTGGAGTCTGTTTTTAGTTCTTAAGTAAATATCGTTTGAAGGACCCGATTTAGGTACTTCAAACTAGATCTGAATGAGAAGGATGTCACTCGAGATACCACAAAAAGTAGTGTGTTCTTTTAAAAAAAAGGAAAAATCGAGCCTAAAATAGCGCCACACAGCTAGCCACATGGGCATGTGGGCTGGCCCTGTAGACCACACGACCCCCTCACACAACCATGTTCCTTTGACCCCCAAACACTTGATCGTGTACCCTCTCCACATGGTTCAGGGCTTTCCACACAGTCGTGTGTCCCCTATTTTCAAGAATTAATTTTTCTCTTATTTTTCAGATATTATAGTTTTGCCCCTATTTTTTTAGATTTTACAGTTTTTCCCTTGATTGATTCCAAACTATTTTTAATGTTTTATTTTGACCAATTAAGTCCTGAACATAATTATTTAGGCTAGAATCCATGATTGATTGAAATTATTAATATTATGCAAAAGTAGTATATGTTCAATTTAATCCCTGAATATTACTTGAATTTTTTTGAGTTTATCCTTGTTCAGTTAGGTTCCTAATATTGGGTGAATTCTGAAATTTGTATTTAATGCCTTAAGTGCCCTTATTACATTACATCATAAGTGAACATTATGTGTTTCCTGATAAAGTGAAACTGTTAAATTGAAAGTGATAATATTATTTCCGCACTATGAAGAACATGATAAACTTTTTAAGTGTTAGTGATAAATTGAGTACATGTTTCATGTCTACTGCTAGTGTTGATTTGCTACGTAGCATGACATAGTGCATTGCATGGGGTGGGACATTATACAGAGGAAGAGTGGCAGTTTATTAAATCTGCAAACAAGTAGTGGCTCGTCCATAAAACTCAATAGCAGTTTGTTTAATCTTCAAATATGTTGTGCACTCACAACAAGTGGCAATAACTGCAAATATGTGCCTTGTCCACAAACTTAGTGGTAGTTTGCTTAATCTGTAGCCATATTGTGCACTTACAACAAGTGGCAGTAACTGCAAATATTTCATCTAAAATACTAGTGGTTTACATGCATTTTCTATACAAAATGGCAGTGTATCTGCAAACCAGAAGTGGCTTGTCCACAATCTAGAGTGATATGCTAGACGAGTTTTGGGGAACTCATAAGTGAAGTGTGTAGCAGAGTTTGGTAGGAATTTTCTGTTAATTTGAAACTGCATTGCATTCATTAGTATGTGCATATAAAATTGTGACTTCTAAAATAGTGCAAGGAAGTGATGACATGAAAAACTGTTAATTTGAGGTGCTTTATGATTGTGATTATTCTTAGAATTTTTAATTCATGTGCTTTGTCTACTGTTTGTTTCAGTTTTCTTGTGGCCGAACTCACACTGAGCTACATATCTCACTCATATTTTATTTCCATCTTTACAAATAACCTACCAGGTTAGGATGTGAACTCGACATACAGACGGTTCGGCTTAGATTGATTTAATTTTCCAAAATATTTTAAGTTATTTTTTATTTTATTATTATTCAAAGACTGGATTATTTGATTTTGAACTGAGGCATACGACTTAGATCTCAATTTCAGGTTTATACACCAAGCATAATATTTAAATTGACTTTTATTTTTTATTTTTCCTAAAAATTGAAATTTGGATTTTAGTTTCTTATGCATAAAAGATGTTTTTCATTAAATTAGAGGTAAGCTGAATATCTCTTTTCTACTGCTAGGTTACAATTAAATATTGGCTAGTAAATAAACTAGAAATTAACTAAGTTCTCAAAATAGTCACCGATGTATAGGAAAGTTAAACTAAATCAATTTTTGATAACTCGCAAGTTTTATTGAAAATAGACTCAGTTTTCCTCTAAAGTAAACAAATGTTTTATAAACTTCGATCGTACTAGACTATCTCAGTGGTCGATGTAATTTCCAAAATTTGAGTCTAATGTCTAGACTGAGTTTAAGAGTTTACATATGGTGGTATTAGGCTAGGTTTACAAACTAGGGAAATAAAAATTTGAGTGAGTCTACATGCCTGCAGTAAGGGGGTATTTTGGGAAAAATCATCCCATAAGATTTTTGAAAAATTATTTTTCTGTAGGAAAGTTAAATTCGAGACTTCGATGGTGATTCACCTTAGATACTGTTATTTATGAATCCTAAATAAACTGCGATTGTCGGACTATAAATACTCAGGAAATAGTTAATGCTTGAACTTTTACTTCAAAAACGCAGATAAACCTTAGACTCGAAGAAACACTAGTATTTTTGTTAAATCGAGATTTTTGGATAAAGGAAATTATTAGTGTAATTATTATAGTTAATCCTTTAGAATAGTCCATTACAGTGAATAGGATCTTCAAGAGAAGTCCATTGGAGGTTTAAAGAGAAGTATTGTCTGGAATTGCATAGGAATCAAAGTTGCGCAATGAAAGCGTTGATGTTGGTTTAAAAGAAGGAATGATGGATTTTGTGAAGCGACTGATGTGTTAGTAGGGAAATTTTAGGGATGAATTTTTTTTTAAATGGGGGAGAACTATCACACCCTAAAATATAGAGGGTTAATTATAAAGAATAACCAAGTAAATGATTAAGCTTGATGGTTAAGTGTTTAGTGTAGACCCTAGAGGTCCTAGGTTTAAGCCACACTTTTCCCAATTATTTTCTTTCTTTTTGAACAACTTATGATCAAAACCATACTTGAATATATATTAAATGGCCAATAAAATAACCAAATTTGTTACATCTAAAAAAGTGGGTTAGAAGAAATTGGATTAGTCAAACCAAGAGTGTTCACGTTCTGTTTTTGAATTCAAGTTGTAGGAATTTTGTCAAATGAATTGATTTGTTGTAGTGGTTAAGTGTTGTGCTTGTTTGTGTAAGGTTCTGGGTTCGAATCATTTTCATTGAATTTTTTCTACTTTGGTCCTAACTCTCATATTTGAACATCTAGTTAATAAATTATTTTCACTCAATTGTTGACAAGAATGAGCTTGTTGATTTAGTGGTAAGGCTTTAACTTATCGGAGGTCCTGTGTTTGAAACCCCGTGTGTGTAAAGTGAAAATTATTTTTGTTTTGAACTCTGAGAGAAACCTGATAGGTGGTTAGTTAATGGGGTTTATTAGGATATGGGTTGTTTTGAAATTAACCCAAAATATCTTTCATTTCCCACTCTTACTTTCCTCTCTCCTATTTCCTATTTTCTCTAATTTTTCTTCTTTCTTTTGTTTTTTCCCTTCTTCCCTTTTTTTTCTTTTCTTTTTCTGTTAGTTTTGTTTTGCTGTCCTTCGGTCATTGTGAGACTACCTTTTTTACTTTTCATTTTCGAACGTAATCCAAGATTTGTGTAAATAATGTTGTTTTAATTTCTGTTATTAAGTATTAGTTCATTCTTGAGTAAGGTTTGAGTTGTTAAAGCTTAGTTTCTGTTCTACATTGTGTTAAGTATTTTCATTATAACACCCTGAATGTTTTTAATTCTGTTTGTAAAAGTTAACAAATATTTGTTTGCTTCAGTGGTTAAGTGTTCTGGGTGTGTGAATAAGGTCTTGGGTTCAAGTCCCCTTTTTTCACGAAATTTTGTTATTTTAGATCCAAGCCTTATCCTTGTTGAGTGGGCTTATATAAAACTATTTGTTAATCAATATCAAAATGAGCCTGGTGGTTTGAATGGTAAGAAGTTAGTGTCTTAGAGGTTCTATGTTTGAGTCCTTGTGTCAGCGTGGATGTTAATTTTTGGTTTCAATCAACTTAAAGAGTTTTACTGGTTTTGAAAGTCTGAGTTGGTTGGGTTGTTAGTGGATGTAGTAGGATTGTGATCAGGTGGGGGAATTTATTTTTATTTTTATTTTCCAAAAGATTTGGCTACTTTCCTGACGTTTTCTACTTCATTCTTTTCTATCACTTTTTTTTGCTGTCTTTCCATCTTATTCAACCAATCGATCATTTTTTTCTCTTATTTTGGGCTCGGTGTTTCATTTGTGCATCATTCATCTTGATAAGGTTGTAGGTTCGTTCTTTTGATTTTCGCTCTTTTGAATGGGTATTGGTGTTGTCGTTTAGGAGATTAATCTAAGTGAGTGTGTTGCGTAGGAGAAGACTGTGAAGTTGTGGAGTTCGCTACAACAGCTTAGTTCGTATTAGTGATCTCAGTTCATCGATAGTAAGTGTATGAATATGGTTGGATATTATCGTAAGTTTTTGTTTAGGGATAGGTTCTGTTTGAGTTTCATAATATTGTTACTAAAATTGGGTATTAGATTACTGATTATAGGTTTCGTGAGTCTCGGGGTTATTTTCACATCAAAATTGAACCAAGTGTGTTTCCAAACCGCAAGAAGTCAGGTTTCTACGGAAGCCAAAAAAGTATTCTATCAACGTCACATGGGCGTGTACCTGGCCGTGTGGTTGGCCGTGTGCAAGACACAGCCATGTGTTTGACGAAGATGCAACTGTGCGTAAGACACGACCGTGGGAAAGCATAAGTGTGGCCGTGTGGGCCACACGGGTTAGGCCATATTGGGTGTGTGGGCCACACGGGTGTGTGGGCCATGCGAGTGTATGGGCCATACAGGCGTGTGGGTCTAAATGGACATGCCACAAGAGCGTGTGGAAGTTGGGCCAGGTCGTGTGGGCGACACGAGCGAGGCGAATTTGAGCGTGCGAGCTACACGGGCGTGTGGGCCCACACGGGCATGTGTGCCCATAATTTTGAAATTTTTGTTAGGGTCGTACGAGTTGTTCCGATTGACTGTGAGCCTACCATAGGGTCGGTAAGAGCTAACCAAACCCTAAAATTTATGTGATCTTGTAGCCTAATATTTCGCTTTGAGTATGACATTGTTATGCATGACTAGTTATTCTGTTAAATATATTTGATATATGTATCAAAATAATATTGTTTTCAAAACCCTTCACTGTAACATCTCTAGAGTCAGCCATAACATGTAGGCCGGGTTTAGGGTGTTTATTTAGTGGTATCAGAGTCAAGTTTCAAAACTTGGGCTATGAATTTTGGGTTCCAAAATTATGTTTTAAAAAAAACTAGTTTTCAAATGACTTAGATCAATCTGAGTAAGTATGTGGTACACCGAGTCTCCGGTGCCGATTCTATAAGTATTTTTGAACTTAGATAGAACTTTTTGAAAACACTATAGTTAGCACTTTTTGAAAACTATGCTGAGCTAGTTAGAGACTAAAAACTCTGAAATACTTTTGAGCTCTTGATAATTTTTGCATAAAATATTTGCTAATAAATATTGAAACTGATACATAAAATTTTATCATGTAGACAAATATGAAATATACGATGAGTGCTCGTGGAACTCACAGTCGGGGAATTTATGGGCGAGGTAGAGGCCGTAGGGGGTTCAAGCTGAGTCTTCTTTTTTGGGTAATATGCCAAATTTAGACAGAGTGAAACACCAGTTTCACCTGCTACTGAGACTGCATCTTAAAGCTGCTCAACTAGGGATAACACACTGTCTCATGCCATGTTGAAAGTGTTAGAGAGGGTCGCTAGACCCCACTCTGGATCTGGGGACCATGAGTCGATAACTGAATGACTCCGGTCTAATGGTGCTTGAGCTGTTTAAGGGTGTCACTGGAGTCACCCCTAATGTGATCGCGTAATGGTTGGAGGCCACCGAGAGGATTATGAACGACATCAATTGTACTCCTGAGTAGAAATTAAACGGTGCAGTCTCTTTGCTTCATGATGAGGCGTATCAGTGGTGGTTGTTAGCTAAGGAGGGTACTCAACCAGATCGTCTGAGCTGGGATTATTTTAAGAATGCCTTCGAGGGTAAGTATGTGGGCACGAGCTATGTTGATGCTCGTAGGTGTGAGTTCATAAATCTCACGCAAGGTGATAGATCTGTGGTCACGTATAAAGTGGAGTTTCTAAGGTTGAGCCACTATGTTCGAGGCATGGTGGCATCTGAATATGAGTAATGTGTCGGTTTTGAGAATAGTTTGAGGGACAGTTTAAGGATTCTGATTGCTTCGCGAAGGGAGCGAGAGTTCGTAGTTTTGGTAGATAAGGCAAAGATCGTCAAGGAGGTTAAGCGTGTGGAGCGTCAAAATTGGGATCGTGAGAGAGGCAAGAATAAAATGGATTCGCAGCCCTCTCGTTCTGTTCAAATGCCCAAGAAACGGGCCAGGCTTGATGGATTGGTTGGTTAAGCACTAGGTTAGTCTGAATTGCACGACTAAGAGGGTCGTTCTAAGGATCAAGGATGATAAGGAGGTGGTTGTAATTGGTGAGTGCGAGATTATCTATCTAATGTGATCTCCACTCTTGTGGCAGAGAAATTGGTTCGGACAGGGTGCAAGGTGTTTATGGCTTTCGTTAATGTTTCAGTTTTTGGGGGACTCTTTTGTCGAGGATATCAAAATAATAAGGGAATTTCCAGATGTCTTTCATGAGGAGTTACTAGGTTTACCTCTGGATTGGAAAGTTGAGTTCGACATTGAGCTTCTACCATATACAAATTCGGTGTTCATTACTCCATACCGTATGGCACCGAAGGAGCTTACAGAGCTTAAGGCTCAACTTCAAAAGCTTCTGGATCATGGTTTCAATCGTACTAGTGTGTCTTCATGGAGGGCACCGGTTCTATTTGTAAAGAAAAAAGATGGTACCATGAGGATGTGTATTGACTATCGGCAGTTGAATAAACTGACTATGAAGAATAAGTATCCACTTCCAAGGATTGACAATTTGTTTGATCAGTTTCGAAGGGCTTTAGTATTCTAAAAAATAGATCTCCAATCTGGGTATCATCAGCTTAAAATTTAAGGAAGCGAATGTTAATAAGACGACATTTAAGACTCATTATAGGTACTACGAGTTCTTAGCTATGCCCTTTGGTATGACGAATGCTCCAATTGTATTCATGAATCTGATGAACTAAGATTTTCAGCTGTTTCTAGATCAGTTCATTGTGGTCTTTATCGATGATATTCTGGTCTATTCTAAGACCGAAGATGAACATGATGAGCATCTTAGAGTAGTGCTTTAGATACTTCGAGAGAAACAGCTCTACGCTAAGTTTAGCAAGCATGAGTTTTGGTTGCGAGAGGTAACTTTTCTGGGGCACGTGGTTTCTGCTAAGGGGATTCAAGTTGATCCTAGAAAGATTGAGGCTATGCTTGATTGGAAACAACCTAAAAATGTATTTGAGGTCCGTAGCTTTCTAGGTCTTGTAGGATACTTTTGACGATTTGTTGAGGGGTTCTCTTTGATTGTAGCTCCTTTGACAAAACTTCTACGCAAGGGCGTTCCATTCGTCTAGTCTGATGCACAACAATCGAACTTCGAGAAGCTCAAGTCTGTCCTGACTTAGGCTCCTATTCTGATACAACCTGAATCTAGTAAGGAGTTTGTTGTGTATAATAATGTGTCAAACGTCGGTTTGGGATGTGTACTGATGCAAGATGGTAAGGTTGTGTCTTATGCATCCTGTTAGCTTAAGTAACACATGATCTGACGCATGATCTCAAATTGGTTGGCATGGTATTTACGTTAAAGATCTGAGGCACTATCTGTATGGTAAGAGGTGTATCATATACATTGATCACAAGAGCCTCAAGTACTCTTTACTGAGAAGGAGTTGAATCTTAGATGGCATCGGTGGATTGAGTTGCTCAAAGATTATGACTGCACAATTGAGTATCATCCTGGTAAGGCCAATGTGGTGGTCGATGCTCTCTGTCGTAGAGTGATAACTAATTTGAGGGTGATGTTCACTCGTCTTAGTCTATTTGATGATGGGAGTCTTTTAGCTGCGTTGCAAGTTAAACCGACTTGGATTGGGAGATTCGAGAAAAGCAGGTAAGGGATGAGTCTTTGGTTATGCGGTTCCGTTACGTTGAAAGTGGTTGTCAACTGATTTTGGGCTAAATAAAGATGGTTTCTGTGTTTTCGAAGTTGGATTTGTGTACCAAATGACTCTGATCTGAGGCAGTGGATTCTGAGGGAGGCGCATAACAGTCCTTATGCTATGCATCCTGGTGGTAATAAGATGTATCGGGATCTCTTTGAACTGTACTGGTGGCCAGGTTTGAAATGTGAGATTATAGATTTTGTTGCTCGTTGTCTGACGTGCCAACAAGTTAAGGCTGAGCACTAGTTTCCCTCAGGTTTGTGACAACCTTTTAAAATTCCCTTATGGAAATGGAAACGAGTGACGATGGACTTCGTTAGTGGGTTGCCCTTGACACTCACTAAAAAGGATTCTGTTTAGGTCATCATGGATCGATTGACCAAGTCTGCTCATTTATTCTGGTTCGGTCAGACAACTCTCTACAAAAGTTAGCGAAGCTTTATATCTCTAAGATTAAAAGACTGCATGGAGTTCCTATTTCGATAATTTCTAATAGAGATCCTTGCTTCACTTCTCAGTTCTGGAAAAAACTACATGAGGCTCTGGGTACAAGGTTGAACTTCAATACTGCATTCCACACTCAGACCGATCGTCAATCTGAGAGGCTGATTCAGATATTAAAGGATATGCTTCGGAGCTGTGTGATTAATTTTTGAGGTAATTGAGAGGATTTGCTACTAGCTAGCTGAGTTTGCCTACAACAACAGGTTCTAGTCTAGCATCTAGATGGCACATTATGAGGCTCTATATGGTCGTACGTATCATACTTCGCTATGTTGGACTAAGTTGGGTAAGCAGCGAATTTTAGGTCTTAAGTTGGTTTCCGAGACTGAAGATAAGTTTAGACTAATTGGGGACTGTTTGAAGGTGGTCTAATATGAAGAAGTCTTATATAGATTTAAAAAAAAAAGGGATATCAAGTATTCTCTGGGTGACTTCGTGTTTGTTAAAGTCTCTTTGTGGAAAGAAGTTCTGAGATTCGGTCATAAGGGCATGTTGATCCCTAGGTTTATTGGGCCATATCAGATTCTGAAGCGTGTGGGACCGTCACTTATTAGTTGGAGCTACCTTCAAAGTTGGACCATATCGATGATGTATTTCATGTCTCGATGTTTAGGCTGTATCGTTATGGTCCATCTCATGTTGTCTCTGTTGAGGAGATCGAGGTTAGACCGGATTTGACTTTTGAGAAGGAGCTGGCCCAAATTTTGGATCGTGATATTAAGGTTCTGAGGAGGAAGTCCATTCCGTTGGTGAAGGTTCTATAGTGGAATCATGGCACTGAGGAAGCCATGTGGAACCTAAGGTCAAAATTTCTTTTAGGGGGTATAGTTGTAACGTCTTAAATGTTTTTAACTCTGTTTGTAAAAGTTAACAAATATCTGTCTGCTTTAATGGTTAAGTGTTCTGGTGTGTGTATGAGGTCTTGGGTTCAAGTCTCCTTTTTTTGCAAAATTTTGTTATTTTAGAGCCAAGCTTTATCCTTGTTGAGTGGGCTTATATAAAATTGTTTGTTAATCCATATCAAAATGAGCCTGCTGGTTTGACTGGTAAGGAATTAGTGTCTTGAAGGTTCTGTGGTCGGTTTAAAGGGTTTGAGTGGTCTTGAAAGTCTGAGTTGGTTGGGTTGTTAGTGGATGTAATGGGATTGTGATCAAGTGGGGGATTTTATTTTTATTTTCCCAAAAATTTGGCTACTTTCCTGACGTTTTCTGCTTCATTCTTTTTTGTCACTTTTTGTTTTGCTTTCTTCCATCCTGTTCAACCAATCGATCATTTGTTTCTCTTATTTAGGCCTCGGTGAGTGTGTTGAGTAAGAGAAGACCATGAAGCTGTAGAGTTCGCTACAACAGCTTAGTTCGTATTAATGATCTCTATTAACCATTGGTAAGTGTGTGAATATGGTTAGATGTTATCCTAAGGTTTTGTTTTGGGATAGGTTCTGTTTAAGTTTCGTAATATTGTTACTGAAATTGGGTATTGGATTGTAGATTATAGGTTGAGTCTCGGGGTTACTTTCGCATCAAAATCAAACCTGGTGTGTTCCCAAAAGGCAAGAAGTCAGGTTTCAACGGAAGCCGAAAAAACATTCTATCTACTGCACATGAGTGTGTGTCTGGCCGTGTGGTTGTCCATAGGTGAGACACGACCGTGTGTCTGACGAAGATGCGGTCGTGCGTAAGACATAGTCGTGTGAAGGCATGAGTGGCCATGTAGGCCACACGGGTTAGGCCAAGTTGGGCGTGTGGGCCACACGGGCGTGTCGGCCCAAACGGGCATGTCGGCCCACACGGGCAAGCTACACAGGTATGTGGGCCCATAATTCTAAAATTTTCCTTAGGGTAGCACGAGTCATTCCGATCGATTGTGGGCCTACCGTAGGGTCAGTAAGGGCTAACCAAACCCTAAAAATTATATGATTTGATAATGTAATATTCCGCTTTGAGTACGACACTATTATGCATCACTATGTATTCTGTTAAATATATTTGATATCTGTACATGAGTATGTAATCATGATATTTCTGTATGTATGATTGGGGCGGGAATGGTATACGCGGAGAAAGTGATCTGTATGGCAACCCTTCGCCTAGATTCTGGTAGCTTGGCTGCATATTATCTGAATGTGTTGTGTCAACACTATATGGTGTGTGGGGATGGGTGGGTGTTCTTAACCCCACATGGTGTGATGGGATGGTAAGAGATGATGTGTTGAGGATGGGGGTAGGACTCACTATATCTATTTGTTGACTTGGTTCTAATAACTGTATTTGTTATAAACTTAGGTCTGAATCTATATCTGATTTATCATGGAACTCTGTGTATGTTGCTTGTCTATTTTTGCTGGGTTACGCACTGAGTTTACAAAAACTCACATCTGTTTGTCTATTCTGTACAGGTAATCCATAGACTTAGGCAGATCAGTGCAGCGGAGTCCCACGGTGACCATAAGTTTGTGAACTAATTTTTAAATAATGGTTTTTATTTAATTAAGATTTAATTCTGGGAGTTGTGTAATTAATGGACTCTCCAGACTGTTTGATTTTTATTTTGGATTTTTTTTAACTCTATATTTTCGACAGTTGACTAAAAACATTGTTTTTATTAAAACAAAGGTTTTTCCAAAAATACAAACTGGATTTTCAAAATATAATGATTTTTAAGACTTCTGTTGTAATCTATGTTCGATAAATAAAATAATTAAATAACGCTTTTGATAATAGTTATAAACGAATATATGTTATAAAACTTGAATGATTTATCGAATAGCTTTACAACGTTTTATCAAAATAACACTGTTTTCAAAACCCTCCATTGTAACATCTCCAGATTTGGCCATAATGTATGGGCCTGGTTTGGGGTGTTACATTCATAGTGTTTGATTAGGCGAAGGGTGTGAGAATCGAAACTCTCCAGTGGAGTAGTCACTGTTTTTGTGAAGCAAGCGCTCGTACGTTGCTTTAAGGACTGTTTGCCTTTAGGAAAGGAGTGTGTTTCAGTGAAATTTTGGGTTAATTTGTGTTTTAAATCGATGCATTTTTCTGCCGTATGTAGGATTCGAGAGTGTTCTATGTGTGGTAAATAAAAATATCATCATATGTGTGATTCAAACCCAAAACGTCGTTTAGAACTTGGAAAATCTAAGAATATAGATGTTGTTTTCGAGATCATTGTTCGTCACACGGCCATGTGACTGGCCGTTGGAAACACAAAAATTTACACACTTTTTCATGCCCTTTTTAACTTAAAATCATGCAATTTCGATAAAATTCTTGTTGAAAAATAATTAATTTTTATAAAATAATTAAATTGTACTTAAATTATGAACATGTTAAATTTTAGTTAATTTTATAATTAATTTTGATCATTTTCGACAGATTTGCACAAAAGGCGAAAACGACTCGGCAGACACTGCTAGAAGAGAAAAACTAAGAAGCAATTTGAAGCATCAAGACAAATTAATTTTTAAGCCTAATTCGATCCAAAATTCTGTGTATTAATTCATAATATAATTAATTTTAATTTATATCTAATTTAATTTGGGTTAAATAAATTATTATTAATTACCGAGTGAATGGAACCGACGAAGTAATAGACAGCCCAAAACCGTCCCATGTGCTAACCTAAATCAGCTTATTTTCTGATTATTTATCTTGCAAAAAGGCCTTTGAAGGCTTGCTCAAATTGCAAAGAAACCCCTCCACAAATGGTGGCTTTCTATATTGACCCCAAGCCTAAATTAGCAAGTTTGAAAATATCAAACTTGTCACATGTGTGGCCGGCCAAGGGAGGGCTCTTTGGCTGCTAATTTTAGCTATTTTTAGCCGCCCTCTTCAGCTATAGAAACCCCCTTTAAGCTGATAATTTGAAACACACCTCAAACATTCTCATCTCTTCTCTTTTCTATCAACTTTCTCTCTTCTTTTCCCTTCCAAATTTCCTTTATTCTCTTATCGATTTCTCTTAGTGGGAAAGGGGCATTCATTAGCCATTTGGAGCAGCATTGAAGTGTTCATTGCAGCCTTGGTTCAACAAGATCAAATGGAGAAGGAAGAGTGGAGCGAACCAATCAAGCCACAAAGAAATACCGGATTTGATTCTTGTTCCCTATCCTTTTAACTTTTGTTGTTGTAATGATGAAAATTTATATGAATATTTATGATGTTGAAATGTTTAATTTAATTAATTTGGCTTGAATTTAATTCATGTTAGGTTGATTGCATTTTGCCAACTTAAATTATTAAAATTGTGTTTGTGTTGTTACAGGCCTCGGTAAGATGCTTTATTACGAAAAATCATGACTAAGTTATTCTTAGATTACAATTGTAAGGAAACTAATGAATTATTATTTGAACGGATTGAAATTGTAATTAATTGACACGATACTTAATCAGTGCATGTTTAATCATCTAAGGTAGCTGAAGGTTAAATTAGCAATAGTATCTGACGATACATTTGCCTTGCATAACTTGCAAGATTATTATGATTAAACTATTTCAAGGTAGGGATACCTTTTTACCTCACATTATCTTTTATGTGCTTATTAGATGGAATTAATTGTTTGAATTGACATAGGGATATGTACAAGAGATTATTTTAATTTAATAAGTTTGTATGTGCACTAACATATTTGCCTAGTAAGATTTGTTTAATCAGTTGAATTGACATAGGGATATAGTCAAGAGATGAATGGATTTTGGTAGTTGAGTATGTTCGTAAGTTAGAAAATTACCGAGTTGCCGTGAATTTATTCGCAACAACATAAACATGAGTTTAATAATTCTAAGTTAAGAAATGTAATTAATCTAACACAATTATGTCATCTTGATTAAAATCGTATTTTGAAATCGTGCATTAAAACCCTTATTTTATTTTTATTTATTTTACTTAGTTTAAAAATCTTAGTTTTTAATCACCTCTTTGAACCAAAATATTTTTCTTCACCAAAGTATTTTAAATTGCATTCATAAATAATTCTTTTCACAGTCCTTATGGGTACGATAACTCAATATTTACTTGTCACTTTATTACTTGTTTCGATTGTGTACACTTGCACATTCCCGTCAATCTAGTCGTATGTCAGGCCATGTACGTCGCATGGGAATGTAGTTGGTCGTGTGTCAGGCCGTGTGAAGCACACGAGCGTTTGCGATTACACGAGCAATTTGGACTGGTTGTTTGGTGCACACGGGCATGTGTGATCACACGGGCATATCAAGTAGGCCATGTGGGCCACATGAGTTGGCCATTTAGGTCATGTAGGCCACACAGTCGAGTAGGCCCATTTTAGAATTTCACCTAGGCTCGTTTGACTCTGAAAATTGTAATTAGACCTTTTATGGGGTCTATCTAGCTTAAATAGGACATGAAATGCGACATCTGTTGATATGTGTCAGTATATGATACATGTATGGTATGTGAAAAATATATGTATAATTTTTGTTCTAATAAATCTAAAAGCATGATTACGTATGAAAAATATACATGACATTTGTTTGTGGAAAATATGTTAGTTTATTTATAGATGTGCATTGGGATGGGTTTGATATGTGGAAGAATTGTATTTTGGCAGTATTACTGCAATTTTGGCGGTCAAACCGCAATATCTATCTGGTAGCTTAGTTGCACCTTTTGCGTGGCATACCACCACGACCCGGTGTGGTTGTGTAACAGCCCATTTTAGGTAAAAATTGAAATAGTGATTTCCGGGCCACAAATCTAATTCTGAAAAGAAATTTATTTTATTATTATTTTATGGTCCACGATATAATAGAAATGTCATGTGAAGATTTCGTAAAGAATTTTATCGATTTCATGTTTAATCGATGGAAGGACAAAATTGCATGAAATGTAAAATTTGAGTTCTAGTAGCTATAAGTATCAAATAGCTATAGAATTCAAAACAAGAAGTCCTTATATGGCAATTAGACCATTAAAGAAAAGTTAGTAGATATTTTTTGTAACACCCCAAACCCGGCCCAGACGTTACGGTTAAGTCTGGTGTGTCACATTGAAGTGTTTTTTGAAAACCATGTTTTCATAAATAAATATTTTAAATATACTTAAACCTAATTGGTGGTTCGTGGACAAGTCATAAGGTTAAAGTGTGGAAATGGGTTTGTGTATGTCTAGGATTGGATCTAGGGAGAGCTTGGTACTTAAGCAGTCTAATTGACTCACCTCCTCTTTTCTAGAATCCTACCTGGTGCATAGTATCCATTCACTTTAAGCCATAACGAAGAAGGTCTATTTTCCGATACTTAAACTGTTTTAAAAATAACATGTTTTTCGCAACCTACAAAGGTTTATAAGCTTTCACAATTTTCCATAAAATTTTACAGAGTTATTAACAATGCTTGAAAAGGGAATGATTATTTTAATGAACCACGTTTTGATAAATAAACAAACACAAGCTGAGGTTTTATACAAGTTTAACGGTAGAAGTTTCTAAACACTAAGAAGGGTTTTCAATGAAAACATGGTTTTCGAAAAACACTTCAATGTGACACACCAGACTTGGCCGTAAAGTCTGGGCCGGGTTTGGGGTGTTACATTTTTAGTGAATCATCCATGGAAAATTAGAAAAAGAAAAGGATGAAATTGGAAAGTGGAAGAAATTTATGGATGATAAATTAATTAAATAGAATATCATCATTTTATATCATCTTCATCCCCAAAAATTCCATGGAAACCCTAGGAAAAAGAAAGCAAGCTTTCTTGGCTCAATTGGATCCGGATCGATCAAATTCAGAGTTAGAACGAGGAAAAGAGAAAAATGACGGAATAGTAGATTTTACATACACGAACAATTATCGATGTAAGTTCGTGTAACTCAATTAAATATTATATGTTTGAAATAAATGTTTTATGTGTGAATCATGTGAATGCCTTGTGTATGAATGGATCACATGCCCGACTATACTCGATAAATGATAAACTTCGTCAAAATGAAAAATGTTAAAAATATACGTTTGAATTAAAGGTTATATGTTTGAAATATACGTGAATTATGTGAATATCTTATTTAAGAAATGTGTACATGATGGAATTGTTTGAAAAGAATGAAATTCCAATTGAATATTGGATTTTAATGGATAAATGTGAATTCCTTTGTAGAATGAGGTCCTGCATTTGTTACTGATGGGATTTAGCTCGGATGAGTAATCTTGTTAACCTCATTTCTGATAGGATTTAACCCGGACAGGTGATCCTGATGTAAGTCCTCTCGAGCATATGTTATGGATTGGATTTACCCCGTACGGGTAATCTAGATCGGGCTCTTCAGAGCATATGTAATAAAAAGGATTTAGCCTGGACTGGTAATCCTAACTAAGCTCTATTAAGTATATCTTTGAGATAGGATTTAGCATGGACTAGTAATCTTGTTATATATATGTGTGTATAGCTCGAGAGTGTGCTTTCTAAAACAATACCTAGAGGGTATCATTGGATATAAATTGACGGATATACTGTTCTGTACACTTTGTGAGTACTATCTAAGAATCCATTGGAATTCCAATGATTCAACGGATAAAATATGTGATATAACATGAGAAATATGTGATGAAAAGAGTAATGCCTTAAAAGAATGTGGCATGATGAGCTCATTTATGTTATTTAATGTACATGAGAATATCCATCGATATTTCTAATAAATTCAACAAGCAAAATCTTGACAAGAGAGAACATGGACATCAAAATGAACTGTTATACGTATGTAACTGAAGTACATAAAAGTAATGATTCATGATATATGGAAATATGAGATGATGATATATGAATATGGAATATGTTTGATAAATGTGTATATTCGTGATTGTAGAATTGTACAACTTGAGTGTACTACATGTGTGATAATGATAAATTGAGTGAATTTTATGGACAATGTTTTGACATGAAATGATCAGTATTTGAAACAAATTATTATGAAATGTACTTGAAATGCAGAGGTATGATTTTTTATAAGTTATATGAATACATGATGTTGAAAGTATATGTACAGGGAAAATTTAATGAGTGTTGAGCCCATATATGTTTATTGATATTTATATGAATTATATGACTAAAAAAGATGAAGAGGATATGTGTTAGGGCTCGTGATCAAATTAATTGAATAAGCTTTACATGTTTATTGTAAATATAAGAAAAGGGTAAGTTAATTATCAAGTTATACGGACTTATTAAGCATGATATGCTTACTCTGTCTTATTTTCCTCTGTTCAATAGTAATTCGGAAGCTCGTTGGTTGGGAAGCATGGCAGAGATCACTCACACTGTCCATCGACCCTTTTTGGTACGAATGGTAAATTAATTATGGTTATTAGTACCAATTCTGATGATGAATTAGATGAATGCAATCTAGCATTTGGAATGGCTAGTGATGATTAGCTTGATATGTATATAAAGTTAAAGCATAGATATACATATATGCATGGTGAGTTTTGAATTAGATGGATTTGTATGTGTAATATGGAAATGTATGGTATGAGATAAGATTATAAGCATATATGTTATGCTAAATGATTGGTAATTGTCTCAATAATCATACTTGAATTGCTTGGTTACTATTGGAAATGTTTGGTACAGGTGTTGGATGAAAATGGGAGAGAAATAGGGCTTGGAAAATAGCCTTATTTTGTCCATACGGGTAGACACACGGGCGAGTGTCTAGGCCATGTGTGACACACAGGTTGATACACGGGCGTGTGTCAAGACCGTATGTCCCTTGCATCCAAAAATTTGAGAAACAGTATGCCCTGTATTGAGCACACAGGCAGAAACATGGGTGTGTGTCTCAGCCGTGTCAGGTACACAGCCTAGAACACAGGCGTGTCCCATAGCCGTGTGAAACCTACACCTAGTTTTCAAAAATTTGAATTAACCACACAGCCTAACACATGGGAGTGTGACTTAGCCGTGTGACATCAATTTGTTCCTAAGTTGAAAGTTAAAGAATTACACAGGTTAAGGAGACGGGCGTGTGAACCCACACGGCCTGACCACATGGGCGTGTCCCATACCACACAAGTGTGTGGCTCTTATAAGTGAGAAAAATTTTGTAATTTTGCAAAAAATTTCCTGAGGTCCCGAACTAGTCCCAGATCCACTCTAATGTATGTTTTGGGCCTCGAGGGCCCACTCAATGGACGTTATGAATAAATTTGAAAAATGAATAGTGTTCGACTCGATTTTTTTAAAATGTTTTATAACTTCAGTAATGCCTCGAAACCCTATTCCGACAACGAATGAGGGTTAGGGGTGTTACAGGTTGGATGGATAAACTCTTGTAGTATTAATTTGTGTGATTAGTTGGATGAAGTTGGTGCGTAACAGATGGTGGTAGGATATGTGACTGCATCTGTTCCTGAATTTGTGTCTGATTTTGTATCTGAATCTGAATACGCATTTGTATCTAACTATGAAAATACATCTGAATTTGTATATGAGAATATGCTTGAATCTGTATCTGAAAATGTATATGTTTATTTATGTATATTTGATTTGTTGCTCAGGATGTGTTATACACTGAGCTCATAAAGCTCACTCTTTGTTTGTTATCCTCTCAGGTAACTAACAAGTTTAGGACTGAACATCGAGTGGGAGCTCGAATTGGTTTTCCTCATAAGATGGTTTGAATTATTTTAATTAAGATTTCTAGACTTCTGATTTTTGAACTAAGTTTTCAGATTTGGTTTTGTTTTTGGGATTTTGATTTGTTCATTAGTTTTGGGTGTTCTTAACGTAAAACTACAAAATCATACTAATTTTACAAATTGGAATTCAGTTTTCAAAACTTAAAAACTCTAAAAATATCCCCTGCAAAATAAGAATCAAACTAAATGCTTTTCTGTAAAATGAGTAAGTTCTGCACATGAGTTTTTCTAAAGAGCAATGTAATAGTTTTGCCAAAATTAATATTTTCAAATCACGAGAATACTAAAGTTAGAGTGAAATTTTTGAAAGTTCCCGATGTTTTGATAAGTAAATGTTTAAGAGATCATGTTGTGAAATAGGTGTTTTCAACCTTGAGAATTTCCTGAAAGTCGTATGAGCTTAGCTAAATTAAGATTTCAGATCATACAATTTCTAAGCTAGGTTTTAGTTTTTCAAACAAGTTGATGTAACTTCTCTAAATTCGACCATAACTTCTAAGCCAAGTTTGGGGTGTTACAAAGTGTGGGCAGAAGCCTAATGATTAAGCACCATTCCTTTCCCTATTGTATCCCAAGTTCAAGTCACAACACCTTCCTTCTATATTTTTTTAATTTCAGGAAAAAAGGGGGAAATTACCATGCAACCCACTAGAATTTCCATACTCTAAGTATTTACTCCAGTCTCTCCTAATTAGACATGGATTTTATTTTCTTTCCAACCCAAAGTAGGATTTTTCCTCTCTTCTCTTTATACTTTTCTTTTTCTTATTTCTTTTATCAAATTTTAAATTTTTCTGCTAAGAATTATTTTGCTATCCCAACTCAAAATTGATTTTCATTAACTTATTTTCTTTATCGGTTTCGTAATTTTTGACAATCGCATCCCGTAGTTTCATCAAAAAGTTAGGTAAGTACTCTCATTTTGATTTGTAAGAACTTGTAAATTCTGAAAGAGCGTCAGATCTCGCTAATCTTTCAATTCGACTACGATTCATTGCCAATTTTACCGAAACTCTTGATAATATTGTTTAAATCTTGGAATCCGTTATTAATTATTACGTAAATATCATTTGAAAGACCCAATTTAGGTACCCTTAACCAAATCTGAATGAGAGGGACACTGCTCGAGATATTGGAAAAGGGCATGTGTTCTTTTACGAGAAAATCGAGCAAAAAATAGCCTAGAATAGGGCCAAACAGCCATCCACACAGCTGCGTGGGTCGCCCATATGGACCACACGACCATGCTCCCCTATAACATTAGGTTTTTGAATTATCACATGACTTCAGTCTATTATACGGCCCAACCACACAGTCTAGAGCTTTCCACATAGTCGTGTGTCCCCTATTTTTTTGATTTTATAGTTTTGCCCCTATTTTTTAAGTTACAATGTTGCCCTATTTTTAGATTTTATAATTTTCCCCTATTTTCTAGATTTTATAGTTTAGTCCCTAATTAATTCCTGAACTATTTTCAATGTTTTATTTTGTTCAATTAAGTCCCTAACAGAATGGTTTAGGCTACAGTCCATTAATGATTGATTGTAATTTTTAATATTACATATTAGTAGGATATGTTTAGTTTAATCCTTGTACATTCTTGGAACTATTTTTAGAGTCTATCCTTCTTCAGTTAAGTCCCTGTTATTGGGTGAATTCTAAAATTTGTGTTTAATACCTTAAGTGCCCTTATTACATCACATGATACTTGAAAATTATGTATTTTCTGATAAAGTGAAATTATTAAATTGAAAGTAATAATACTGTTACCGCCCTATGAAGAACATGATCAATATGTTAAGTGTTAGTGATGAATTGAGTACATGTTACATGTCTACTACTAGTGTTGATTTGTTACATAACATGACATAGTGCATTGCATAGGGCGGGACATTGTACGGAGGAAGAGTGGAAATTTATCAAATTGGCTAACAAGTAGTGTCTCATCCACAAACCCTAGTAGTAATTTGTTTAATTTGCAAATATGTTGTACACTCACAACAAGTGACAGTAGTTGCAAATATGTGGCTCATCCACAAACCTAATGGCAGTCTGTTTAATCTGCAACCATTTTGTGCACTTACCATAAGTGGCAAAACTACAAATGTTTTTATCTAAAATACTAGTAGTTTGCCCACGTTTTTCTCTACAAAGTAGTAATTTATTTGCAAATTAGTGGTGGCATGTATTGGATCTAGTACCCTAAGTGTAGATATTTGTTTGTAAACTTGTATTTTTTTCAAACAGATTAATTAATAAAACAAATTCATTTATTACATTAATATACTTTGTATAATTTTCCTCAAATGTTTTTTTACGCAAAGCAAAATGGAAGCAAATGTTTCTCATTGGTTGTCTAAATGTTTAACTAATACTAAACAGTATTATGTGATCAAATTGTAGTAAGAAAAGATAGCTTGTATTAGTAGACGAACCTAAAAATGTCATTAGTCTAACTAGAAATAATCAAACCAATTGAAAGACAAATATGTCATCTATCAAGTCCAATTGGGGAGATGTCTTGTCTTAAGTATCAGAGCAGATGACTCTCAAAAGATAGAGATATAGATATGACTGACTGGACTGACAATAATCAGACTAGACCTAGATAGAATAAATTATAAATCTGTTTATGGATTTATTCACTTGTGAAGTTCATAGCGTGGCATACCTAAATCCTGAGTGAATAGCGGATTATGTATGCGTGACTCATACACTTTGATGCATGTAAAAGCTTGACTTCAAATAGATAAAGAATCGAAAGCTGGTACGTTGGGTATTCGACTTCTGCAATATGTAGCATCATTCACAATAGTAGAATTCATAGCCCGAGACATGGAATGATATCTTCTCATAGGCATTACATGGTTGATGAAAAGTAAATATGGCCATAGGTTGTTTGTCTTTGTAATAGATGACTTGATCACTATTTGATAGGGATTGACTTTTCATGAAAGAAGATGTAATGGTTACCGTGAGATAAAATAGAATCATATTGGGAGAGCAGATATTATCCCAAAGAGATAAAGGATATCCTATAAGGGTAACACACTTATGATAAGGTCATTGGATGAGCACTGGGTAGTTACTTTCGTAATGGTATGTCGTTAGGGAGAGCTCAGTCACGATACTATAGTGGGGTGACTTCATGACTAAATGAGTTTATAATTAATAGGTGAAAAGCCAGAATGTAATTGTAAATTATTTGAGCCTCAACTACATATGTCCAATAAAAATGAACGGAATGAATAAGAAAAGAGAAATGGAAAACATTCAGAAATGATTATGATTTTCTCCCAAATAGAGAAATGGAATCCTTTGGAAATGAATGTAGGTTTCCAAAAATGGAAATGGAAATGATCTATTTCCAATTCTATATGGTTTACTTAAAAAATGATCGAAAGAATGAGTTTATGTTTTTGGGTTGTTTTGAAGCCTGAAACTGAAAATAAATCATTTAGTCATGGTGAAAATATTGAGTTGTAAAATATTGAACATATTTTCTCAAAATTTTACTATGGATAAAATCATCAAAATTTTACTTAGGGTAAAATAGAGATGAGAAAATTGTTTTATATATAGAACATTAAAGTTTCATTCTAGAAAATAGAAAAACTAAATTGGGTTAGATCACATTAAATAGTACTTGGTCAAAAAAGCCCATGAAGTACTCGTAATTAAACCCGATGTAATGCCCTGAATTTTGGGCCCAGAAGTTTTGAGTTTCTACGTAGGGTCAGTGAGAGGGTTGCACATTTGTGTTAAGTTGTGCAATTTAGAGACAAAATGAGCCTGTTGGTCTAGTGGTTGAGTGAGTGTTAGTGTAACTCAAGGTTCTGGGTTCAAGTCGTTGGGTGCGCATTTTTGGAGAGTATTTTATTAATTCATTAATTTTATTTTATTTTAGTTAATAATTATAAATATTCATTTGTTATATTTTTTATTTTTTTATTATTTTTGTAACACCCCAAACCCGGCCCAGACGTTACGGCCAAGTCTGGTGTGTCACATTGAAGTGTTTTTCGAAAACCATGTTTTCATTGAAAACCCTTCGTAATGTTTAGAAGCTTTTATCGGGAAAATTTGCATAAAACCTTATTATATCTTATGGGAAATTTGCATAAAACGTGATACATTGTAATAATCAAAACATTGTAAACAACCTTATTATATCTTATGGGAAATTTTCAAAACTCGTAAACATCTATACTTGCGGAAAATATGTTATTTTAAAAACAGTTTAGGTTATCAGAAAATCATATCCTCTTTGTCATGGCTGAAAGTGAATGGATACTATACACCAGGTAGGATTCAAGAGAAGAGGAGGTGAGTCATTTAGACTGCTTAAGTACCAAGCTCTTCCTAGATCCACTCCTAGACATGCACACATCCATTGCCACGCTTTAACCTTGTGATTTGTCTACGAACAAATTAAGTTTAAATGTATTGAAGATATACATTTGTGAAAAACATTTACGTTGCGGAAGCTTTGTTCTACTTATCGAGATATTTTGAAAACAAGTAGCGTTTATAAAACCGTGCCCTAAAGCTAACCCATTAAGAACAATTTATATAATAACTTACTTAAGCTAAAACAAATTAAAAATTATTAAAAGGCCCTTATTACAAACCCAAAATCAAAATAAAAGTAATTATGATTAAACTGAAATAATTAACTTGTTTTAAACCATCAGTCCAGTCCAAGTGGCCACTCTGAATCCCTCCCAGCTCCAAGTCCACCAATCTAAGTTCACCTGCGAGGATGGAAGAAGAAGGGATGAGTTTGGAAAACTCAGTGTGTACAGAAGCCCATCCAAAGCCCAAGTCAACTCAAGCCCATTGGGCCTAAGCCTAAACCAATCTCAGTCAGATACTGGGCCGAAGCCCTATTCAGATAACAGTAAACTGGGCCTTAGCCCCTTTACATATAGCAGTACGGCCCATAGGCCCATTACAGTAACAGAACAGTATTAATGATAACAATGCATGAATGCAAGCCCATGATCCATGTGGGGAGACTACTCAACCCATCCAACCGCTACACACCCCCCGTACCAACCATCACACCATGTGGGGAAGCTACTCGACCCACCCAACCGCTACACACCACAGAATTTGCAGCGAGGCTGCCAGATATTGTGACAGAGTCACCAGATACAGATATTGTGGCGAGGCCACCAAAACAGATATATGTGGCAAGGCCACCAGAACAGATATATATGTCGCGAGGCCACCAGATTGCAGCGAGGCTGTCAGAGCGCTTCCTCCATCATAAACTCAAACCCCATGCAACAGATATCATGATATGGCATACAGTAAATAGAAATTGTAAATCATGCAATTCAGTCAGATTCAGCCCTAGGGGTATAATGGTCATTTTACACCTAGGGGTAAAATGGTAATTTTGCACCCTAAAGGGTATTTGAGTCATTTACACTATTATCACAAGTTTCAAGCATGTTACAGTCACTAACAATCATTATTTCCGTCTTAGCAGTCAATTTAACAGTTTTCAACAAGTTCGAGTTACTGGGCCCTAAAACCCCTAATGGGCCGTATAGCACCTATTAGTAAATTAAGCCCATTTTGTCCAAGTTTCATATTCAGTTACCAATTTTAGCAGTTTCAATCCTACAGTCTAACAGAACATACTTATTACCTATTTTTACCTAATGGGCCCAAAAGCCCATGAGCCCATGTTCGGCCCATCGAGACCCAACTTACCGAGTGCGCGAATTTGCACACTCAACTAATCTTACCACTTACGGTTACAGAATCCACGATTTCCAACCATCTTGTGAGTATTCGCACACTCACAAGCCCACATAATTCCAACTTTTGTGTTAATTGGCTTTGCCGAATTAGACTAAGGAAGGGTTCAATACACACCTGATTTATGTCGAATCGTTGACGAGGTCTCCTATGCGATTTCTCCTACAATCCATTATTTAAACGATTAACCAAAGAAACTACGAAAACCGATGCTAAGATTCCTTACCATATTCGGCCACACCTTTAATGGCCATGAAACCTTACCTCTATCGATTTGGATCTACTAGATCTAGATCTGGTTGAATAGATTCCTTCAGTTCCTTGCTAGATCACCTTCTTTGCTAAATAACACATATAAGAACAAAAATATATCGTTAAAACACCCTTAGGCCATGTCGACAGCCTCCCTACATGTATACAGGGATTTCGGCTACTCTTAATTTCCAAAATAACGAATGAGAAGGAGTTTAGTTACTTACCAAAGATTTATTCGCCAAAAACGTTCCCACGCACCACTTTTTTTCCAGCTCTGTTGTAGATCTAATCCCCAAAATACGCGTAGAGAACTAATCTCACTATTTCGGCATTTAAATCTATTCTAGAGTATGTCTATTCGGTTTACGAAGTATTTAGAAGGGAAGAGTGTAAAAAGTCGTTTCACGAACCAATGTGGATGGTCGGCAGAGAAAGAAGTTTAAGCTTCGCTTTTTTTTTTTGAAAATAGGAGAGTGGAAGGAGAAGTGATCTTGATCAAAAATAATCGGCAATGGTGAGTGAAGTTTCGGCTTTTGAAAAGACAACAAAAGATGATGAAAAGAAGAAGTATACTAATGGGTAAAAAGAATTTTAAGCCTCGGTTAACATGAAAGGGAAGGGAAATTTAAGAATATAAGTGAAAAATAATAAAAGAACAAAATCGATTCAAATAAAAAACCAAGAAAATAGGATAGCCCATAAAAGCCATAAAAACAATCAGCACCCAAGTCCTTCTCACAAACAAATTCCATGATTTTCGGATTTTAATTCCATCCACCCAATTTAAACTGCCTTCAGATTCTTCCTTGATTTTAGCTAGAAAAACACAGTTTGAATTCCATTCAAACTTCCCACCGATCAGCTGCAGCCCTTATCCACTGACTGCATCATGCAACTCCCGCACAGCACCCTGCTAAGAGACGCTCCAATCCCGCACGGCTCTTCCTGCGCACGCCCAGCAAAAACGCATATTTCCTGCACGGGATGCTGCTCGAACCAGGGACCTCCAGGATGCCCGGCAAGCTACTGACCACTAGGACGCGCGTTTGCTTTTGGTAATATGTGGTCGCGTTTTATTTTAAAGCTTACCTGATGAATCCCGTTTATTTAAAAATAAAATGCAAAACATACCTACGCCTGGACTCGAACCCGAGTCCTTGTGGAATTCCTAGCACCTTGCTGCCACGGCTCCACAGGCCTTTCTGTGGCATTTTCCACCAGCAACTTTTTTTAACCCTTTTCTACCCGCAACCTGACTTCTAAAATAAAAAGCAACTTTGCACCAACCGTGCCTTGAACCCAGGCACTCCCACATCCTCCTAGCGCTCTTAGCCACTGAGCCAGGTACGTTCCATTGTGCTAAATCTTGCACAATTTATTTTAAAAGCCTTATTTTCCAATTTTCCCCATAGAAGCAAAATCTAATTTTTTTATAAATTTTGGATTAAGCCCAAAGTTTTTCCCACAATATAACTACTTCCAAATTTATTTAAAAACTAAATTTAAACACCAAATATTATATATATATATATATAATTAAAAATAACAATAATAATTATAATAACAACTTTATAAATATATTTTTATCTAATAATAATTATAATTAAAAATAATAAGATTTTGTCTAATAATAATAATTAAATTTTCATATAAAAAGTTTTAAAAACATAAATAGATACAATAATATTTTTCCAATAAATAGAAATTTTAAATACAGAAATAATTTTATCTCATAATCACAATAATTTAATTTTCATAAAAAATATTTTAAAACATTAGTAATAATAACAGAAATATTTTATCAATAGCAACAGTAATAATAACATCTAATTTTCATAAATATCAGTAATAGTAAATATAGATAAATTCTCTAATAGTAATTTAGTTTTAAAAAAAAAATTTCCTTAAGCGATAATATTTAAAACTTATCAATTATTCAGGTTTTCATTTATTCGAAGCCAGACTCAAAACCCAATTCTTCTAGGCCCAAATTCAGGGTGTTACAATTTTATTTTCTCTTTGGAGACGTTATTTTTTTCTTTTTCTTTTGGGTTCTCTCTTGCTTTTTCTTTTAGGGTTGTTGTGATTGCTCTGGAAGCGATTTCCCTGTGGATTTTGGATTGTCACTCCACTGTCGCCTATTCCGATTGCAAAACAGGTGTGGGTTTCGAACCTTGGAGAGTATTTTATTATTTTATTTATTTTATTTTAGTTAATAATTATAGATGTTCATTTGTTATATTTTTTTATTATTTTATTTTCTCTTTATTGACGTTATTTTTTTTCTTTTGGGTTCTCTCTTGCTTTTTCTTTTGGGGTTATTGTGATTACTTTGGAAGAGATTGGCCTGCAGATTTTGGATTGTCGCTCCAGCGTCGCCTATTTCGATCGCAAAACAGGTGTGCGTTTCGAACCTTCTTTTATTTTGTTAAAGAATTTATATTTCGATTCTCTGAAAAGTCAACGATGTTGAGTAAGTGTTCATAAATCTATTATTTTTTATGTGGTTTGACTATATTGTGTTTAGGATTCATAAGATTTGGTAGAATTTTGAACCATTGAGGATTTGGGATTGTTTTGGTGGCTTAAACATGTTTTTCGAGGTTGTTTGAGGGTGGTTTTGTGACCATTCCACCGGCCACACAGGCGTGTGTCGATTCACACGGTCGTGTAGATTTTGGTATTAGGGCTCTGGGCCAATTTGGGAGCCACATGGGCGTGTGGCCGATTTGTGGATTTTTATCGATATTCACACGGCCGTGTCTTCTAGTCAAAAAGGCGTGTGTATTTGGGAATTAGGGATTTAAGGATTTGGTGTCACACAGCCTGGCCATACAGCTGTGTGGTTGATTTGGGGATTTAGGGACCCTACACAGGCGTATGTTATGGACACACGACCATGTCTGGTGGGCACACGGACGTGTGAGACTTTTACACGGTCGTGTCAACCCTGCACTTGATTTTAGCAAAATTGAACAATGACTTACACGGCCTGTTCACACGGTCGTGTCCCTAGTTCACATGGGCATGTGCCTCTGCCACATGGCCGTGTGCTTCCTTTCACACCAGCATTTTGACCCTCACACAACCTAAGTTGTTCTACACGGCCGAAGCATACAGGCGTGTGGTTCTCTAACACCTAATTTTTGTTTGTGTGTATTTTGAGCTGGAATATGAGCCTGCATAATTTTACCCTTAGTTAGGCTTTAGTGGGGGTGACTAGACCCTTATAATTGTACCCATGTGTTCCGTGTGTGCATGAACTGTGATTGGTTTGTGATTGTTCGTGTGAAGTGTGCAAACAATGACTGTACGAGGAATTCTGTAATTGACTGACAGGATGTGAATGTCTGATTCTGAATGACTATCTGAAATTGGTATTCTGCTTTCGTACGTTTGTCTGCATACATACATTTGCATAAAGTATTTTGGGGGGATGTTGAAGAGAAGAGAGACTGAATCTGAACTGAATTGGCAGTTTAAATGCCCAATGTTAACCCCAATACCCAGAAGGTCGTGGGCAGTCCCAATACCCTGAGGGTCGTGGACTTTTCTGATAGCGGTTTACCGCATTGCACTATATCGCTTATAAGTCAGCTACGCTGCGTATCATTACTATCTGATCTGGCAATTCATACTGTAAGTTTGTACCGCGATTTACCGCATGGCACTGTATAGCTTATACGCTAACTCTGCTGCATAATATATGATTTGGCAGTTTATCTGCTTACTGTTAGCCCCAATACCCAGAGGGTCGTATGCAATCCTAGTACCTTGAGGGTCGTGTACTTTTCTAATGGTCATCATTGCTAGGCAACCTAGGATGACATCATATGGTGTGTAGGGTTGGATGAGCTTTTCGAGGTCTTATATGGTGTGATTGGTTGGATGAGCTTAATAGCTCTTATGTGCTGTGATTGGGGGACGGAGAGGTGTGTTGGCTGGATGGGTGGGTTTTATAATTCAACTGCATTCATGCGCATTTGTTGACTATTCTGCGTGTTAGACTGTCTATTTGTTCTGTTCGACTGAAAAGCACTTATGACTAAGTGATTTTGTAAACCCTGATTGTAACTACCTGACTGAATAGTTATCGTGACTGTGTGATTGGTTGTGAGTTGTTATTATTTTTCGGGACTTTTGTCTCGAGTTTGCCAACTGGTACTGTATAACTTTGTAAATATGTTCCGCTTTCAAACTATTTTCTGGCATTCTGATTTCTATTATCTAGCATCTTGTGCAGTGGTTCAATAGTTGACTGGTCTTGAACTCACACTAAGCTCGTATAGCTCACTCTCTCTTTTGTTTCCCCTTTCAGGTACCTTTCTGAATTCTAACGCTGGACTCAATACGCGAAGGTCTCGAATAGTCTCGGTAGAAGTAATTTATCAGTTTTTGTTTCCAAATTTTCTTTACTGTAAGGCTTAATTATACTGTGGTACAATTTCTGTTAAACACTTTTATTTAGAAATTTAATATTGGGTTTTGAGACGATCTTAAGTGTAATTTTTATCGACAGAATTTTAAGTAATTACATGTTTTGGTTCGTAAACATTTAATGGTTTCGAAAATGGAAGTAAGATTGACTTGTTTTGTAAATTTCTCCTACAATCACTTCGGTGATCAATGTAGCATCTTGGATTCGGTCTAAACTTCTAGGCCGAGTTTAGGGTGTTACACCTGATGTGAGAGAGGCCCAAAAACCCTTCATGGACATGAAGGGGGCGGCAACCTAATAGGAATACTAGGGTGTGTCATCCAGCCTATTCCTATTCTAAATAGGATGTTGTCTTTCTATTTGAAATAAACCACTAAAACTGAACAAAGGTTCTACCTTCTCTTCCTATAAATAGATGACACCGGTAGAGCTATTAACACAATTTTGGAGAGTTTGTTATTCTGCCAAAAAATAGAGAGAATTTATTCTCGGCTATTATATATATTTTTAGGAATAACAATTCTACCGATTTCAATTAAGAAGAGAGAATTTTCGTTTTCACCCTAAAATAAAAGAAAACTTTTTCTAGTCCTGTGTTTTGATTTAATTGGTTCAAGCCTACAGTCGAAGTAGTTCGTGAGAATAGCGGAGAAAATCATTTGGTTGAAAGCCAAGAACAACGAATGTCTGCTAAGCCGAAAACATAGGTACGAATTTAGTTAAGGTTTATTGCTATAAAAATCATAAATTGGGTTTATTTTCAAATTTTTAATTTTTGTTGTGCAAGAAAATTGTTTTGAAACCGAGATTTTTCTAACAGCTCGTCCACAATCTGAAGTGATATGGTAGAGGAGTTCTAGGGAACTCACAGGTGAGGTGTATTGCAGAGTTGGGTAGGACTTTTCTGCTAATTTGAAACTACATTGCATTCATTAACATGTGCATATAAAATTGTGATTCCTAAAATTGTGCAGGGAAGTGATGACATGAAAAATCATTAATCTAAAGTGTTTTATGATTGTAATTATTCTTAGAATTGTTAACTCATATGCTTTGTCTATTGATTTGTTTCAGTTTTCTTGTGACCAAACTCACACTGAGCTTCATAACTCACTCTCTTTTTATTTCCATCTTTACAGTTAACCTGTCAAGTTAGGATGTGGACTTGGCATAAGGAGGGCTCGGCTCGGATCAATTTTATTTTCCAAAATATTTTTAAGTTATTATTTGATATCTTTTTATTATTCAGAGACTGTATTATTTTCTTTTGAACTGTGGTACGAGACTTAGGTTTCAATTTTGAGTTTATATAGCTTGCATGGCATTTTAATTGTTTTTTTTTTTTTCCTAAATATTTAAATATGGATTTTAATTTCTTATGCATAAAATCTGTTTTTCATTAAATTATAGGTTAGTTGAATATCACTTTTTCTGCTGCTAGGTTATAATTAAATATTCGTTAGTAAATAAACTAGAAATTAACTAAGTTTTCAAAATAGTCACCGATACATAGGAAAGTTAAACTAAACCAGTTTTTGATAACTCGCAAGTTTTGCTAAAAATAGACTAAGTTTTCCTCTAAAGTAAACAAATGTTTTAAAAACAATTGTTTTATAAACTCCGATCGTACTAGGTCATCTCGATGGCTAATGTAATTTCTCAAATTCGGGTCTAATGTCTAAACCGAGTTGGGGAGATTATAGATTCTGAGATTTCTAATATGATATATATGTGTATATGTATCTATGTATATATGTGTATGATGTTGATTTGTTAATTTGATATTCTGAGATTGTTATTGCAAGTTATTATATGTGGTGTGATTTTGTATGCTAATCGGTTGCACTGATTATCTTGTAATGGAACTCACACTGAGCTTCATAGTTTATTCTCTTTTAATTTCCATCTTTTCATATAACCCACCAGGTTAGAACACGGGTACAACATTCGGCGAGCCTAAGCTCGATTTTTATTTTTATAAAATTCTTTTAGGCTCATTAATTGATTTATTTTAATTATTATTTAAAGATTATATTATTTTACTACAAATTGTGGCATGAGACTTAGGATTTAGGTTTTTTTTTATTTTACATAATATTTAATTTAACTCGTAGGATATGGAGCTATGATCATGAATTAGTTATGCATGAACCCGATTTTTATTAAAAACATAAGTAACTATCGTTCTTTTTCGCTGCTAAATTATAATTAAAAATTTTGGTGAATAATAAATCGATATTTAGCTAAGTTTCTATTAAATTAAAACAAATGTTTTAAAACGGTTGTTTTTAAAACTCCAATAAGCTTTATGGGTCACTTTGATGGCTAATATAATCTTTCGAATACGGTTCTAACGTTTAGGTAGGGTTGTGGAGGTTACAATTATAGTTTTTCATGATAACTTATTTATAAAAAAAAATATAACTTTCTAAAGTTAAGGAAAAATATATATTATTTATAAGAAGTGTAATGAAAGTTTTGAACAATTTATAAAACTTTTTTTATAAAGATTATCTATTATAAATTTTATATTATTGTTTTACTTAATTTACATATTATAAAAATGGATATAGCCTAACATAAGTTATTCTCTAAATTAAATTTATATAAGGTTTTATAATTAAAGCTACAAATTATTTGGGCTGTGAACCCAATATATAAAGATAATGCTAATTATGCAAATAGAAAATATTTTCTTTTAACATATCCTGGGGTATGATACCCTTTGAAAGAATTGTGTTAGACACAAGCACTATATATAACTTGCGAACTCTTCAATTTAAGACATTCAATACTTCAAAATGTGGTTGAAAAGACATTTATTATTCTAAAAAATATTTCCAATCTTAGGGTGGATTTGGATAGGCGTTGTGTTTACTTACAATTAGTGTAAAAATAGCAATGACAATGAGATTATATACTGTAGTGATACTATAACATGAGACAAAAAATAAGCTAAACACACCACATCATACCTCACCACCCATCCAAACCCACTCTTAGCAACATCACTAATAATTTTTGTGATTATAATACATGTGGTTATTTTATTTGAACTTTTGTTACTTGTTTAAAAATTATTATCATATTAATAATTTTTATACTAATATATAAATGTGTAATTACAATTTGTACCATCAAATATGACAAATGTAATTACACTCTATCAACCAAACACATTTAAGAAATTACAATTCATTACAATTACAAAAGAATATAAGTACTATCCAATAATTTCACTATCATCCAAACACACTTTGATATCCAAACAAACCTTTATTATGTTGTAACTTGATATTTTTATTTTTGATAATAAGGCAAGCTTAAATCAACCTCCTTTTCCATGGAAAAAGATTAAGTGCTTATGCGTACATGTATTATTTATAAATTTAGTAGAATAAGTTAGCGTTGAACTCAATGCAAATTAATTAATTAAATTCGACACAGTTAATTAATTAGTTCATACATAATTTTATAGAGTGAAACATGAATTTGTTCTCTCAAAAATTCCAAAACCTCAATCAAAGCTTTATAATTAGCTCAATCCAAAGTTTTATAACATAAAATATATTTAAATGATTGTAAGCTTTCAAAATTAACTTTAAAAGGATGTAAAAGACTAAAATTAAAAAAAAAAAAAAAACTATAATGTTGAGCAAATATTTGTTAACGAATATGATTTTTTTTTTTCACTGGTAGCCATAGTAAGTATTTATATTATTTATGAAAAAATTTATTCACTTGATGTTATCTATTAATCGGTTTTAATTTAATTAAAAAAATTATTTTAATCTCCCTTAACATAATAAGTTATATTATTTGAGGATATTTTAGTCTTTTTCTTTATTTTTAAAAACAATAAAAATATGCGTATGATTGAATTTGAACTCATACCAATTGGGTTAGCAAAACATTAAATTTACTATTCAACTAAAGTTTTAATTTAATATTTTTATACATTTCAATTTTATTATGCACTTTTTTTACCTCCATCAATTGTATATATCAATAATGTTGTTGATTGAGATGATTTCATAAATTAACTCGAAACAGACTTAAGATTGATGACAACACCATGATAAATAATTTTGTTGATTTAATAATCTTAACATGCACATATTCATGTGTTTATGTAACTCCCCAAATTTTAGGGAGTTAGATGAAATGAATAATTAAGAATAAGCCTTAGGCTTGATGGCTAGGTAGTTAGAACACACATTTGGGATTTTAGGTTCAAATTCTATTTTTCTCATTTCTTATCTTTTTTATTCAGCAATCTAGGATAAAAATCACACTATAATGAATATTAAATAGAGTAGAAAATAAATAAGTATGTAAGCATTCTCTTTTTCTTCTTGGATTCTCAAATTCAAGTCATGCCAACCTCACCTCATTTCGTTTTTATTTTCAGCGAAAAGAGTAAATTACCCTACAACCCCTTAATAAATTGAAAACCTAGCTATTTAGTCACCTTTCCTAATTACATTAGGATTTTGATTTATTTCTTTCATTCCAATTAGAATTTCAATTTACCATTTTCAAATTCCTTTAGAATTTTGCTTCCATCTTTTCTATTTAATCCCTCTTTCTTTTTTTCCCCCTTTACATCGTAATTTTATTCCATTGTTGAAAATTGTATTTACTTCCCGAATCAAAATCTATCCTCGATTCAAGTCGTTTTTCAACTGGATTCATAATCACCATTAGAAACATTCTTAGTTTTTGCCAAGAAGCGAAAAGTATGCCTCAAATCCCAAAGTTTGATATTGAATCTTTATAGATTTTCTATCTAACAATAATCTTGCGATCAATTAAATGATCTTTCTCAATTTTTCATCGAATCTTTCGGTAATCTTGATGAATCTTGACATTTGTTATTAATTCTTGCATAAATGTCGTTTGAAGGACTCGATTTAGGTATCACAGACCATATCTAAGCACAAGGAACGAAGCTCAAGATCTCGGAGCCAAGTCTGTGTTCTTTTATAAGCGAATCAAGGCAAACAATGCTTAAGATTAGGGCCACATAGGCATATGCGCCACCCGTGTAGACCACACAGCCCCCTCATGGTCATGTCCCCTTGAAACCCTAGGTTTGTCGCTTCTTACACGGTCTAGGGCCCTCCACACGGCCTGCAACATGGTCGCTTCTCCCTTATAGATCGATTTCACAAATACCACACGGCCACAGCCAGTCACACAGCCTAGCCACACGACCGTGTACACCCCTCAACACGATCTAAGGCTTCCCACACAGTCCGGTCACACAACCATATGTCCTTTATTTTTTAGATTTTATAGTTTTACCCCTATTTTTTAAATTTTATAGTTTTGCCCCTATTTTTCATATTTTATAGTTTTGTCTAAAATTTTATATTTTGTTCAAATGAGTCCCTGATTTATTACTGAACTATTTTTAGTGTTTTATTTTATTCAATTAAGTTCTTGACAATACAAGTAATGTTAGAATCCATGATCTAATTGATTGAATTATTAATATTATGTAAAAGTGTGAAATGTTCAGTTTAATCCCTGTACATTTCTTGAATTCTTTTTAGAGTTTTTCTCCTTACTCAATTAAGTCCATGATATTGTGTGAAATCTAAATTTTTTGTTTGACACCTTAAGTGCACTTATTACATTGCATGATATCTAAATTTTATGTGTTTTCTAATAAAGTGAAACTGTTAAATTGAAAGTGATGATATTGTTACCACTCTGCGAAGAACATGATAAGCATGTTAAGTGTTAGTGATGAATTGAGTAAATGTTACATGTCTACTACTAGTGTCAATTTATTATAATACAAAGCATGACATAGTGCATTGCATGGGTCAGGACATTGTACGAAGGAAGAGTGATTGTTTATTAAATTTACAAACAAGTGGTGGCTTGTCCACAAAACCCAGTGGTAGTTTGTTTAATCTGTGAATATGTTGTGCATTCACAACAAGTGGTAGTAATTGCAAATATGTGGTGTAATGACCCAAAATTCACAGGCACCGGAAAAGTGAGTTATAGGGTCTTCGTCTTAATGAAATAAGTTTGAAAATAATTATTAAAAATATTCACGAGTCTAGTGGTGTGTCTAAATAGGTTTTAATTAGGTAAATTTAGCTTAATTTAGAGTAATTAGTAAAAATAACTAAATTGAATAAGGGGTAAAAGTTTAATTCTAAAGTAATAGAGAATAAAAAGGATTAAAATGGTAATTAAACCATTTACAAAAGTTGAGGCGGCAAATTTGTATTAAAATCTAGGATTTTATTTAAGTTATATTTAAATATTATATATAATTATTATAATTATTAATTAATATTATTTTTTTATAGTAGATTATTATTATTAGTATTAGTATTAAATAAATTAAATAGTAGATAATTGTATGGTAATAAAAATATACATGTGTAAAAATTACATTGGTACATTTGTAATTTAATTACTTAATTACTTATAATTTAAGTAAAAAGATATTTATTAATTAAATAATCAAATTATTAAAATTATGAGATTTTTGTTTGAGAAACAAATTAAATAATGACAATGGTAACAAAATTATTGGTACAAATGTAAAAATAAATATGTATCCAATTGTAATATTAGTATTTGTTATTAAAATAGATATTTATTAAAGTAATTAAATATAAAATATAACATAAAAGAAATAAAAGAAATAAAAGAAATAGAATAAAGACAAGAACAAAGAAAAGAAAACAGAAAGCATTCGAACGGGAGAAGGAAAAAGAAAGAAAAGGGGAAATAGGGTTTATGAAACTTGGAGTTAATTGGTAAGCTCAGTCAAGTCCTTTTCTCATAATTTTGATGTTTTAGAAGTATTAAAATAAGGTTTTGATGGAATTATGTTCGTAGTTTGGAAGTTCTTAGGTTTTTAAACAAAGTTCATGTTGAATAAAAAATGATGAAATAGGGGTTTAATTGAATGAAATTCAAGTTAGAATAGATATAGGGATTGAATTGTAAAGTAAGATATAAGTTTTGTGTTTTATGGACTAAATTGAGGAAAATTCGAAATTAGGAAAATATGTTGAAAATTTAATAGTTAAATTTGAGTTTGAATGAAATTTGAATAGAAATAAGGTGTGAATTGGTGTTATAAATTTGGTTATTAACATTTTACACCAAAACAGCTTTGGGCAGTAGCAATGGTTTGACTTTGAAAATTCACTAAAAATTGTAGAAATTGAAATAGAGGATGAACAAAATATGGAATTAAAGCTTGATAAGTCTAGTTTCTCATAGAAGAAACGGTGTGAGGAAAGAAATTTTAGATCATGAGATATAATAAGTTTTATGAGACTGGTTTAGAAAGATTTTGAAATACTCTGTTTTAACTTTAGAAAATCATTAAAAATTGTACAAAAATAATTATGGGACATAATTTATATGGTTGGATTCCATCTATTTTTAGAATAAATAAACAAGAACATCATTTGAATTATGTACAAAGAGATAAATAATTTTTAGTGAAGAAAGGTCAGAACCATCAGATAGCAAAACAGGGGTGAATTTAAAGAATAAAATGTAATTATTGGCTAAACCAAAAATTTTGAAAATTTTATGGCAAGAAAATATGTGAGTCTAGTTTCATAGAAAATTTACGGATCTTAATTTAGAATTCTGTAACTCAAGATATAGATGATTTAGTAACAATGACTCAAGTAAACAGCTTAATAGTGAAATTATATATACGTTAAAAATGGTTAAATTTGCATGTTTAGACTCATAAATTAAATTGAATTGTGTTGTATTGATGATTATATATTATTATTATTTTCGTAGCTAACAAAGAACCAGAGAAATCAGCTCGAAAGGGAAAGGAGAAGATTACCGAGAAGTAAATCAAGAATTTCAGGTTTGTATTACTATAATTCAAGTTACTTATTAAATGTTAGTTTTAAATTTATTTATTTTATGGTAAGTAAATATTGAGGTAAGTAACCTTATTGAATTGAATTTAGAAAATTGAATTGAATGATGAATATGTGTTAGTATTGAATTATAGATTGAATTACATGTGATTGGTATGAAAAGTATAATGAATTAAATTGTGAAATTGAATTTGGAGTGATTTGAATTGTGAATTTGAGATAGAGATTGAATTGATAATATATATATATGAATCGAATTTGATGATTGTGATCAATTGAAAGAGAAAGTGAATTTGAATTGAGAATTGAAAAATCCCTATTAACTAGTCGGGCTGAGTCGGATATAGTTGGCATGCCATAGGATTGGAAGAGTTCAGGGATACTTCGACCTCGAGTCGATGAGACACTGGGTGTCATTATTTGCTTTGGATAGATTCGATGAGGCGTTGGTCGCCACTTTACTTCGGCTTAGCCAATGAGACGTTGGTCGTCACTTATTTGCTTCGAACTATCCGATGAGGCGTTGGTCGCCACTCTGGTGTGTTTGGTTGGATCCGTGTATCCGTCAAAGTCCGAGTCTTGTTAATAGGGAAAATAAATGAAATGATAAATCAAATGAATTTGATCAATTAAGCTATTGAAAAGAAATGAAAAGTTGAATCGTGAATTGGAATGTGAAATGAAATTGAAATCGAGAATGAAAGGCATGAACTAAATGTTCATGAAGTAATTGAAATTCAAATTGATGATATGTGATAATAAATGATGATTAGTTACATTGAATTATTATTAAGAAATGAAAGTTAGAAAATTCATTACTACTTAAGAAATTAAGTTGTTGGATGTTTGATATTTAAATTTTATTATTTATTATTATAATTTGAATTATAGTAATACCACTGGGTATACATGTACTCAGCGTACGGTTGTTTCCGTGCGCAGGTTAATAGGTGTTCAGAGTCCCGGTTCTGCATCCAAACGATCCCGACTCCAGCTCAAAACTCAGTGATGTATTTTCTTTTAATAAAAGTGGCATGTACATAGGTGTTATTTTGGTCACTTTAAAATGTTGCATGACTTTTGTTGTAAGAAATGATATTTAATATTTTAGTGTTTATACTAATGAAATGGTATGAAAATTTATATAATATATATGGTACAATTGGTGCTGAATCTAGAATAAAATGAATAAAATTATAAGTTAAATTTTAATGGTAATATGGATGTTTTTAGGGTAAATTATCATTTCAAAATCATAGCTATGAATTTAATGCAACTAGATATGAAACTGCAGTGGTTGAAATACATTGGTATTGGTTGTTTTCGGTTTGAACTTGCAGGGGGTTTTATATAAAAATAAGCAGAAATGCTGCCGAAATTTCTATAAAAATAAAATAAAAATTTGAGTATTTTAATAAATTCCATTCCACTTCTAATACATATTTTGGGCCTCGAGGGTCCATTATAAAGACTTAAAAATTAAATTATGCTATGTATGTTATTTATTTATGAATTATTCGTAAATTGTCTGATATGTCCGGTAATGCTCCGTAACTCTGTTCCGGCGACGGTTTAGTATTAAGGGGTGTTACATGTGGCTCGTCCACAATTTGGTGTGATATGGTATATGAGTTGTAACGGTCCTAACCCGAATCCGTCACCAAAACAGAGTTACGGAGCATTACCAGAGTTACCGTTATCAGATATTTTACTTCATCTAACATTCATATTTGAAACCAATTAAAATTAAACATATTATCCCTTAAACGTGCTTCTTTTTAATACCATAATAATCACATATTCATATTTATTTCATCACATTTCTAAATCAATATATTTTATTAATATAACATACATTCATATTCAAATTCACATCAATCACATATATCTATATAAATACAATAACTTTAACATATATCAATTAATCCATTTCTAAAGCTAACTCCCGTTGTCTTTGCCATTTTTCCTTGCTTAGTCGAGATTTCCAGAGACAACATTAGCTACGGAAATTAAAACAATTCATATTCGTTAATTCACTACTAATTTATATCTAATTAATACAATTTCTATTCAATTTCAAAAATTTTAAATAATAAAACAATCCATTTCATGCAAATTAGTCATTTCTAACACTTTTACAAAATTGCCCATAAAGTTTTACTTTTATTCAATTTAGTCCTTGAGCCTAAAATGTGCAAATTAGCTATGCTGACTGAATATTCATACATATTTTCTTCCTCCTCCTCTCCATTCCACATCCTTAATTTATGTAACATGCTATAAGAAACATTATAAATAATTTCACTATTTACTTACACGTACATTCAAAACTCTCCATTTGAGTTATAGTCACTAAATTATTTATATCTTGAGCTACAGAATTCAAAATTAAGATCTGTAAATTTCCCTTGAAACTAGACTCACATATTGTCTCACCATAAAATTTTCAGAATTTTTGGTTTATCCAATAAGTACAGTTTATTCTTTGAAGTCACCCATATTCTATTGTCTAACAGTTCCGACCCTTCCTCACTAAAAATCAATTATCTCTTTGTACGGTATTTGGATGATGTTACCGTTTATTTCTATTGAAAATAGACTCATTCAGGAATCTAAAAATATAAATTATATCTCAAAATTATTTTTATACAACTTTTAATGATTTTTCCAAGTCAGAACAGAAGATCCCAAAATCATCCTGAACCAGTCTCACAAAAATATAAATATCTCAGACTACAGAATTCTTTTACTTTTTTGTTTCTTTTATGTGAAAATAGACTTAATAAGCTTTAATTTCATATCCCACTCAACTTATAATTCAATTTATACCATTTTTGGTGATTTTTCAAAGTTAGGTTACTGCTGTTGTCCAAAACTGTTTCTTATAGCTTATTTTGCAATTAAATCCTAACTAAGTTTACTTACATTTCTTATTCAATTCACACTTCAATTCCTATCCAATTTTTGTCTAAACTCATACTTAACTATTAAATTTCCAGCATATTTTTCCTAATTTCGAAATTTCATCAATTTAGTCCCTACAACATAAAACTTATGAATTACTTTACAATTCAATCCTTAGTTCATTTCTAACTTGAACTCCTTTCAATCTAACCCCTAATTCATCTTTTTATTCAACATGAACAATATTTAGAAATCTAATAACTTTCAAAATATTCACTTAATTTCATCAAAGCCTTGTTCCAAAGCTTCCAAAACATCAAAATTAAGTAAAAAGGGCTAAATTAACTTACCTATTAAAACTTCAAGCTTCAAGCCTTGAATTTTCCATTTTTTATCTTTCTTTTCTCTTTTTCTTTCTTTCTTTCCCCTGTTCTCTGTTTCATCTCCTTCCCTTCCCTTTTTCTCACACACACACATATATATAAACTAAATAAAATAATAAAATAATAAAATATCTTATTAAAATATTAATAAAGTAATATTATCTAATTAAATAATTATAAAATATCATCACACTATCATTGCCTTCTAGATTTCTCTCTCATTCTAATTGACTATTTTGCCCTTTGTGATCTTTTAAAATTCCATCCTTGAGTCATCACTTAATTGGGTAGAATTGCAATTTAGTCCCTCAAAATTCTTTACCTATTCAATTTGGTCCTAATTCATCCATTTTCCTTAGTTTCTAGATTATTCCACCCCTAAAATATTTGCACTATTGGTCCTTCAATTTTCCATATTTATACTTTAACCCCTTAAATTTTGAGTATTTACTCTTGGACAACAAAACTTTTCTCATTTTTACAATTTAGTCCTTTCTTGAATTAATATGTCATAATATACTTCCCAATGACATAACTCAAATTTCCTCTTCTTGTCACTTTATTTCCTTATTTTACTATATCAAAGATAATATCTTACTATAGAAATTTTCGGGGTGTTACATGAGTTCTAAGGAACTCATAAGTGAGGTGTGTAGCGGAGTTGGGTAGGACTTTACTGTTAACTTGAAATTGCATTGCATTCATAAGCATGTGCATATAAAACTGTGAATACTGAGATAGTAAAGTGAAGCGTTTTACATGAAAAAACCATTAATCTAAGGTGCCTTATGGTTGTGTTTAATCACAGAATTGCTAATCCATGTACCTTGTTTGTTGTTTTGTTCCGGTTTTCTTATGACTAAACTCACACTGAGCTTCATAGCTCACTTCCTTTTTAATTTCTATCTTTTCAAATAGCCCACCAGGTTAGGATGCGGACACGACATTCTGTGGGGCTCGACTCGAATCTATTTTTCTATATAAATATTTTATATTTATTACTTGATAATTTATTATTCAAAGATTGTTTGGATTTACTTTTGAACTGTGGCATGGGAATTTAGGATTTTAGTTTGCTTTTATCTTGCATGACACTTAATATAATTTCTTAAAACATCATTTTGTGATTATTAATTTGCATGAACCCGATTTTTATTAAAAACGAATAGATAATAATTTCCCGCTACTAAATTAGAATTAAGATTTTGAGGAATGATAAAATGGTTTTTAACTAAGTTTTTTGCTAAAATTAACAATTGTTTTAAAATAACCGTTTACAAAACCCCGATAGTTCTCCAGGTCACTTCAGTGACTAATATAATCTCCCGAATTCGGGTCTAACATCTAGGTTGGGTTGGGAGGTTACAATTTAAATTTCGCTTTACTTATAATTTAATCTATTTTTTATTTTAATATTGTACATATTTCAAATGCCATTAATTAGCTTCAAATCATACATTTCATTATTTCTTATATGTTATTTTAAAACATAAATCTATATTCTAAATACTTGATTTCTACGTATATGTGATAAAATTTTTATTATAAGTTATTTTCTTTCTATTTAAAGTGATAATTTTGTTTAACCCTAACCTAAGTGTAGGCTTTGGTAACAAACTAATCAAAATTCTTTTTGTCAACTAGTTTCTTCCCACCTTTTTAAATGCCTTTCTATTGATTAATTGATTGAATTGCTTTTTAAAAAAAATTATATGTAAAAGAATTAATTCAGCCTTGTATTAAATTTACACTCAATTAAATCCTATATTAAATTCGTACTCAATTAAGTCCCTATTGTTAACTAAAATAATTAATTAAGCTCTCTTGTTAAATTTTCTGTTATTGACCACGTTGACTGTTAGAATAAATTGACGGACTAATCAGATGAAGACACATGACAACTTTTGGTTTAATCTAATATTTTTCATAAAAAATTATAAAAATAAAATATTAAATATTATTAAAATAATTAAATTTGACATAAACTTATTACAATTATAAAAGAATTTATAAATATTGTAAAACTATAAAAATCTAATAAATTATAAAAAAATTATAAAATTAATAAAAACTTATTTTAAAATTAAAGAATGGATTAGAATTCTTAAAATAATAAAAAAATTGTAAAAAATATTAAAAATATTAAAAATTGATATAAACTTATAAAAAATTATTTAAAAAATTCATAAAAGTTTGAACTGGACTAGTTAGCCCGAAATAAGAAAGGGTACTAGTTTGGATAAAGCCATTAGACCGGTTGACCTAGAAATCGGGCGGTTGAATAGATTTTTTTATTTTTTTAAATATTTTATCAAACCAAAATTTTATTAACCAACTATTAGCAATAGCATATATCAAAATGAAATATTCTAACTAATATTTTTAGAATAAATAATTTGGCACAAGTGAGAAATAATAATAATAATAATGAGAACAGTGCTTTATAATAATAAAAAATCTACCTATAAAATTAATCTTATAAATTGAAATTAAAATAGCAACTTAAAAATAATAGAAATTTTATCACTATACATGTAAAATTAATCTTATAAATTGAAATAAAAAGGTTTTATATGCATGGTGACTCTGATTCTAATCTTATTATAGATAATTTTTTATTGATTTAAAAAAATATGAAAACCGAAAACAACTTCAAAATCATTTAACTTACTTTGTAAAAAAAAAATATTATTTTAATAATTTTCAAATTGAGTTGGAATTTAGATGATGAGTGACATCAATTTAATATCTAATATAGATAATAAAATCGACATAAATATTTATTATGTTTTTATATATTATAAAAAAATTATCACGTGCGCCCCCCGACAAGGGCGTGAGGTGTCTCTATTAATAATCAGGACCGCAGATTTCAATCTGACCAAGCAAGCAACCAAATGATGGCATCTCGTTATTTAAGATTGTCACATATTATAAGGTCTTAAAAACTGTCGTTGACGTTGCGTTGCTGTCCATGCCGTTTCATAACTTCTACTTTAAAACTTTGGTCCAACCTTGTGACCAATCACTATTCGTACCTACTTTTGCTTTTCCGAGAGCTGGCACTAGCTAAACGACTTACCAAATTTCTATATTTTTTAACTTTCTTTAATGATAATTTGATATGTCAAAAATTGATTATACAAGCTTATATCAATATTTTCTAATCAAAACTCTTTTCAATCAATTTTCTTATATTGGTTAATTCTTAACATTTTTAAATATATTTTAATTAATAATAAATTGAAATTTTAATAAATGTTATTAAGATAACTAGTAATTTTTACAATATAAAAATTTCTTAATATGAAAGAAAAATGGTATGACACAATTATAAAATATCAAACTTTAGAAATTGTGGTATGTAACAAAATATTTAACGATCAGTATTTATAAATTTTAGTATACCATTACTTTAGAAATTTTGGTTCAGGCTTGGGTAGTATGATTTTAATTCCATATAAATATTGATATTTCCTTAAAAATTGTGGAATATATTAAAAAATTAATAATATTTGCTTAAAATTTTGGCAGGTAAATTTTGTTATTAAATATGTATCTGCCCTAATGGTTTAGTGCTTTAGGTGTGTGTTTGAGATCTGGGATTCAAGTTCCACTTGTGAAAATTTTATTATTCTTTTTATTCAATCTTTATCTGTGAACGTGCGCTAGGGATGTATTTTTTTTATGTCATTCCGTAAAATTGATGATTTTCTTTTCTTAATTAAATTGTTTAGTTTTCTCTTTAGTCTTCATCTTTTCTTTTTGTTCCTTCGTCCTTCTCTTTTTTTTTTCATTTTTCTTTGTGTCATATTTTTCTTCTTTATCGATTGCTTCTTCACCTTTTACCGTTATTGTTATTTTTTTGGGCGAATTGTGTACTTCGTTGTTTCAACTAAAAAGTAACCGCTTAAGTTCGTTGTTGAATTCAGTTAATGTTTGCTTTAATTTGCTAAATTGTTGAAATTGGGTTTTGCTTAAATTGTTCAAATTCTCGGTCTGAATGTGCAACGGGCTTTCTTTTTAGGCGAATATCCAAAGGGTAACATTCTATAACACCCCTAACCCGAAACCGTCACCAGAGTCAAGTACGAGGTGTTACCAGAATTAGAATCACTATTTAACAAAAAAGACTCGCAATTAATCACGGAATCATATACATCCAGTTCATATGCGCTCTTGTCAGATGTTTTCAAACAAATTACAGTCATTAAAAACAATTCGGGCTTAATTTAGTCGAAACAAACACCTAGAAAATTTTTCGCTCTTAAAACAAACCCACACGCCCGTGTGATTTTTAGTATGGCCGTGTAAGTAGACCGTGTGGTCCTCACACGCCCATGCTTGGCACCCGTGGACGAAACTGTCCACTTAACCACAGCCACCCCACACGACCGTTTGGGGGCTGTGTACACTCCACGGCTGAGACACACGGTCATGTCTCCAGCCTGTGTGGCACGCTAAATAAAAATGCAAGGTGCAGGGAAGGCACGGTCTGGGAATACACCCGTAGAGTCTGGCCGTGTACAGGCACGCCCGTGCTTTAAGCTCGTGGAGCATTCTGCCAAATTCCTCACGGCCATGGCACACGTTCGTGTACCTTACCATGTAGGCCGTGTCAAGCTATTTACCAAGCCTTCTTACATCCCTGAAATACAACCACTCATCCACAACCAATTCAGCCAAAAATAATGAACATTTTGATCAAAATGACTATATTTATAAACATGAATATTTAGAATACTACATTGGGCACATAGCTTATAAGCTTACAAAATGAATATCAACTCTAATGTTCATCTATACATGCCATAATTTACACTTTAAAATCACAAAATATACCAAAAGAAACTTGATAGTATGTAGCATACTCCCACATCTCGGTCCTAATCTAAACGACTTGGAAATCTAGTAGGAAAGGAAAAGAAAGGGGTAAGCTACAAAGAGCTTAGTAAGTCATATGAAATTTCAAAGCAATTTAAAAACAATTTCATTTAGCAATTGCCATCACATATCATTGAACCATTATACTTACTCCCTGATCACTTTCCATACATTAATTATACGCATCCTTAACGATGTCAATCACAGTATACGATACCATTTCATTTCACCTGCATGTTCACTTCGCATACAATACCGTTAATCCAATCTCGTTGAATAATTTTAGAATATAAATAGATATACAAAGATTGGCACATAAGTGCTATACAGACATGGCAAAGCCATGAGGTAGCCAAAGCTACAAACAGTTGGGTAGCCGAAGCTACAAACAGTCTCAGTACAGAAGTTAACCACGGGCCTGCTCGCATAAGCTGACAGGTGTCTGCAACACATGCACGGCTACCCAACACCCGGGTAACTATAACAGTCAGAAACAGTGGGGCCCTCTAGTGACATGTCACACATATCTATATCTATTCCTACTTGTTCAACCGGGATCTTTACAATCAGTACATTAATCTCACAATCACATAGACATGTTCAATTCTCGACCCATGGGATAATTGTATTCAATAGAACAATTCAATGATAAACATTTCATTGGTATTAACAAATATGCTAGAAATTTACATATAACTTACCTAGATTTCAAAAAGAACTAATTCCCAAAATTAGTCGAGAACTTTATCTTTTCCCCATTCTCGGGCTTTATGAAATCTTTCCTGGTTTAAATTAACACACAGAATACAATTTATCAATAATTTATTCAATTTCATTCACAATTCACAGTTCACAATTCACAATGGAAAATTTGCCCCTCAATTTTCCAATAATTACTAATTAGTCCCTTAGACTCAAAAACTCATTTTCTTTAATCCATGGGCTTATATAACCCATTTTTACAATTATGACACCCAAATTCTCATTATTACACAAATTTAGGAGAAATTTGTAACGCTTTACAAATTAACCCCTTTCATACACTTTCATTCAATTTCATCCATCAAAACATGTAAATAACGCTTAAAACTTTCATTATCTACCATTAATCAACCAAGCACACTATCAAAAATGGGTAATTTTTCAAACTCTTATTCCTCTTCAAATAAAGGGTAGAATCATGAAATCCAAGCTCAAATGAACTCAAAAATACAAAAATAATTGAAAATTGGACTAAATTGCACTTACAATGAAGCTTGGAAAGTCAAAGAACCCTTGGCTATGGAGTTCTACAATTTTGGTAGCACATGGGGTTTCATGAAGAAGATGAATGCTTTATTTTAATGAGTTTTGTCATTATTCATTAATGACTATTTTACCCTTCTAGCCATTACTTAGATATTTTTCCATGTAAGGCTATTTTGGTCCAAAACACCAATAAATGGCCTAATTGCAACATAAATACTTTCTATTTCATAAAACGCTTCAATTTAAATCATTTAATCATACACAATGCATATTTTTCACTTATTGCAATTTAGTCCTTAATACACAATTAAGTACCAAAACAGTAAAATTTCCAAATAGTATTTTCTCACCAATATTCAATCAAATAGATATTATTAGAAATTCAAAAAATTAAAAATTTTCACTTCAGATTTGTGGTTACGAAACCACTATTCCGTCTAGCTCCTAATTTGGGTTGTCACACATTCCTCCAACGAATTAAGTTCATGTATTGTTTTTTCGTTTAAGGGTGAGTGTTTGGTTTTCGAGTTGCGATTTTGTGTCAAAATTTTCCATGTATTTTGATTTTTGATGTGGATTTAGTGTTGTGCTAGTAAATAAATCATTTGATTGGGCAATTGGTTATTGTTTTTAGGTTCCAGAATTATCTAGGTTGCTCATACATCGAATTTGTATCAGGTGTGTAACGAAAACTCAAAGTTTTGATAAAGACAGAAGCCAAAAACCATGGTTGTCAATGTCATATGACCGTGTGCCAGGCCATGTGATAGGCCGTGTGGGTCATATAGTCGTGTGTCAAGTCGTGTAACTCATTGTTTTGAAGTTAGAATCACATGGGCCAGGGACACAGATGTGTGTCCAGGTCATGTAACTCACTATTTTAGATTTAAAGTTACACGTGCTAGAGATAAGAACATGTGTCCATGCCGTGTGAAGGATATTTTGAGCTTTGAGTCAGACGAGCATGTGTCAAGCAATGTGACAGACTGTGTAACTCACTATTTTGGGTCACAGGACCGTGTGCTAGGCTGTATGACAAATGTATGTGGCATAAGATGGTCGCACAGGTATGTGCTAGACCGTTTGGACCATACGAGCCAGCCATTCAGGCTATATAAATCCACACGAACGTGTGGGCCAAAAAACCAGGATTTTTCCCTAGGGATGTAAACGTTGTTTTAATCAAACATGGGCCTACTGTAAGGTTCATTTGATCTGAATTAGACTCTCTAACTCGACTTGTGATGATCTAATGATGAATAACTGTATTTGTGTTTGTTTTCAATGTGATGATATTGTTAATTTAAATATGATCTGTTAATTTGAATCTATATAACGGTATGCCAATTTTCTTATATTTGACATTTCAGCATTTGCAATGGGCTGGGATTGGGAAAATGAGGAAGTGTGGGCAGTTTAATAATCTGCCAAACTTGGTGACTAAGCCATAAATATATATTTGACTCTGGCGATTTATCACATTTTGATCTGGCAGCTAAACTGCAATTATTTTGAAATGTGACACACAGTCATTATGCAGTGTATAGGGATGGATGGGTACTTGATACCCTATGTGGTGTGTAGGGATAGACAGAGATAGCGTATAGCAATTAAGGGTAGAAATCTGCATTTGTACCTAAAATTTCCTGCAACTGTATCTAATATCTTTTGTTTTTGTTTATTTATCCAATTCTGAAAACTTACTAATTAATGGAAAACTGAGATCATATTTGTTCTATTACTGATTAATTGAAAATGTAAGTTACACACTGAGTTATAAACTCATTTAGTATGTTTGTTTGAATTACAGGTAATGTAACACCCCAAACCCATCTCCGTCGCCAGATTAAGGTTACGGAGCATTACTGAACAATCAGAAAACATTTATCATCATAACATTAAATAAATTAAAATTATTAAAAACCAATCAAACATATGCATTTGGTCCCTAAATCGAGCCTTTAAGGCCCTAAAAATAACTTAGAAGCAATTCGGGATTAATTTAAAACAAAACATGAAATTTTGGAAAAAGATGCAAAATTTAAAAACAGGGGTCACATGGCCTTATGTCATAGCCAGGCTGTGTAACAATCGAACAAAGGGACACACGTCCGTGTCCCAGCTCGTGTCCTCACCCGTGTAACTCACTGAGTTGGGTCTATAACAACTTAGATTTTTAATGGTGTTGAAAACAGTGGTTCGAGACCACTAAATTCAGCGAGTAAGTTCGTAAATATCGTTATTAAATATTTAAGAGTCAATATGATTTTAAAAATGTTTTTGAATTATTAATTTATATTTTATAATGATTTATTAGGTTCGAGTGGTAAGACCCTATGTTAAGTGGTTTTAGAAAGTGAGGTATCGGGACCTCGTTTCTATAAACCAAGCCTTAAATATTTTTATAAATTTTTATAGAGTGTCATTAAGGTAGTATTAAAGTTTCGTTAAAAAATTTTAACGTTTCGATAGTTAATTAATTAAAAAGGACTAAATTAAAAAATGTGTAAAACTTGCTAATTATAATAATCAAGTGATTAAATGGCTTGATTAATAAATAAAGAAGGACTTAAGTAATAAATATAAAATTAAAGTGATGAGGCGGGATATGAAGAGAAATTAATAAAATAAAGCCATTGAATGGCAAAACAGTAATTTAGGTGAAATTAAAATATACAAATTGAAATTCTAAAAGTTTCTATGCAATTCATCTTCAATTTTAGCTTAAACTGACATAGGAGAGAGCTCTTTAAGCTAGTTATTCATTTTTTTTTCTTCATGTGAGTTTAATTCTTACCCGTTTCTTGTAATTTTTATGTTTTTGAGATTGTTGCAATTAGGTCCAACTAAACCATACCTTCGTTTTTTATTTTATTAAAAATTTTGGAAGTTAACATTGATAAATATTAGATTTTTTTGATTAATAACTTGGATTTAGAGCTTTGATTATGTTGTATGATGATTTTATAAAGTGATTTTGTTAAATATTGATTTTAGGATTAAATTGTAAAAAAGGTTAAAATATTAGGGTTTGATAGTGAATTTTGGATTTATTAGGGGCTTTATGAAGGCCTATAATATTTGGATAGATTATTGATTGAGAAAATTAGTTAATCTATAGATTAACTAATTAAGGGATTAAATTGCAAAAATTGTAAAAGTTTAGGGTAATTGTGTAAATTCAAAAAATAAAAGGGTATTAATTGTAAAATAAATTGGAAATGGAATATATGCTAATAAATGAATAATTTTATATTTTAGATCAAGATCCCATAGATACTCGTGAAAAAGAAAAATAGCGAAATAGTCCCTGAACTTCTACAATTACTACAATTCAATCCATGTAAGTTCGTACGGTTAAAATCTAAAATTTGTATAAATTGATGAATAGTATTATTCATTTATTCTATTTTTGAAAATGAATTATTGTTGGAATTATAATATTAGATTGGATATTCGGTCTGAATTGAACGCGAGATTTGAGTACATTTGTAATTTGGTGTATGATGGTATTGGAGGGAGATATCAGCATTTTACCCAAGTAAACTGGGGTTCAGTATTTGTTTCAAACTCTCATGTTTTACTTTCTGTTTGGTGTGATTGGGCGGATAAGCTCTTACAAGCTTCTGTTCAGCTTTCGAGCTTCTGTTAGCTTATTCGAGAGGACCAGCCCTTATGAGCTTCTATTGACGATGTACTTTTATTCGTAAGTCGTTCTTCGAATAGAAAAATTTCGGTAAAGTGATTTATTTAATGAATTTGAAAGACATGTTATTTATTTTTGTATTGATATGAATACAAATGTATTTATCAATTAAAGTTGTGAATGACAGAATTGACATGAATGCTTTTATTTATTTGACTTGTTATAGTAGGTTTAGTAAGATTTTTGTTTAACTCATCGAACTTACTAAGCTTCATTAGGCTTATTTGCATTTTTTAATGTCTTTGTAGATTTTCAGAAGGTTGAAAAATCGGATCAGCTCTCAAGTCACACTATCCAGCTTATCTCGATAGTTTTTTAAACGTTAAATACGAGTTATATGACATGTATAGGCTTTTGTACGGTCTTGATCAAAGTTTTGTTTATGTAAATATTATGAATAATATTTTGCTTATATAATCAACTTGCATATTGGTATGAAATTAAGGTATAATTGTAATGTTAGTATGAGTGATGTTTGTATGTATGTATGTATGTATGTATGTATGTACGCATGCATGTATACATGTATGCATGTATGCATGTATGTATGGATATATGTATGTATGTATGGGTGTATGGATGTATGTATGTATGGATGTATGTAGGGATGTATGTATGTATGCATGTATGGATGTATGTATGTATGTATGTATGGATGTATGTATGGATGTATGGATGTATGTATGTATACATGGATGTATGTATGCATAGATGGATGTATGGATGTATGTATGTATGTATGTATGTATGTATGTATGTATGTATGTATGTATGTATGTATATATATATGCATGGATGTATGTATGTATGTATACATCCATGCATGTATGTATATATGTATGTATGTATGTATGCATGGATGTATGCATGTATGTATGCATGTATGTATGTATGTAACAGCCTGAAATAGGGTCTAGTCAGAATAGTGGTTTCGTAACCACAGATTCGAAGTAAAAATTTTGAATTGTGTGAATTTCTGATAATATTTGTTGCATTAATTATTGATGTGAAATTTCTGTTTGAAAATTTTATCGATAAAGTGTCCAATTTTATTGTTGGGACTAAATTGCATTAATTGCAAAATATGAGATATAGAGTATAAGCACCTATTTAAAATGGGGGTTTGAATAAGAAGCCTTTAAATGGCAAATGGACCATTAGTTGATAGCATGGACATAAAAGGGCATTTCTAGAAACATTTGTTAGTTATGTCATTAAGGGTATTTTTGTCATTTAGAAGGAAAAAGACAAAATAGATGATAAAAACATCATCTTCTCCATGGAAACAAACCCCATGGCTGCCGATTCTTCTTCTTCTCCATGGCTAGGGATTTCTTTACTTTTCTAAGCTCAATAGTAAGTGCAATCTTGTTCCGTTTTCAGTTATTTTCGTATTTTCATGATCATTTAAGTTTGAATTTCATGATTCTACCATTATTTTCAAGAAATATTAGGGTTCAAAAATATACCCATTTGTGATATAAGTGTTTTTGATTGGTTAATGGTAGAAAATGAGAGCTTAAGATGTTATATGCATGTTTTTGGGAATGATTTTGGATGAAACCAAATATAATTTCATAAAAAGGGGCTAATTTGTAAAGTTTACAAATTATTTCTAAATGTGTTAATTATTGATAAATTGAGTGTTTTAATTGTAAAAATGGGTTAATTAAGCCAATGGAATAAAGAAAATGAGTTTTGAGCCAAGGGATTAATTTGTAAATTAGTGAAAGTTGAGGGGTAAATTTGAAAATTTACCAAAAATATGAATTGTGTCCGTAAATGAATAAATTATTGATAAATTGTACTCTGTTTGTTAATCTAGACCAAGAAAGGTATGGTAAGCCCGAGAATGGGGAAAAAGAGAAAGTTCTCGACTAAATCTCGAGTATTTTAATCCGTTGGTTATTCAGGTAAGTTGTATGTAAATTCTAGCATATTTGCTAAAATATAATTGTCTATTCATGATTGATAATTAGATGTATTTTTAGAACTATTGATATGTGGATTATGATATGACTAGAAATCCGGTATACTTCCGTATTTCTAAGAATAAGGTATGTTTTGTAAACTTCCGATTGATAATTAGATGTATTTTTAAAACTATTGATATGTGGATTATGATATGACTGGAAATATGGTATATATATGTATATCTGTAAATGTGGAATTAAAGTAAGTACAGTAAATTCTGATTGGTTGTTTGATGTGCTTCTGAAATTATTCGGCTAATCAGTTGTTATATCTCTGAAATTGTGATAATGATGAGTTGTCTGTAAAATCCCTATTGAGCAAGTAGGAATAGACATTGATATAAGTGACATGTCACTAGAGGGTTCTGATTCTGTCTGATATAGTTCCTGGGTGCTGGGTGGTCTAGCATGTGTTGCAGACACCTATTAGCTTATGTGAGCAAGCCCGAGGTAACTTCTGTTCTGATTCTGTGATGTAGCTTCGGCTACCCCTCTGTTAGTAGCTTCAGCTACCCCTCTGTTAGTAGCTTCGGCTACCCTTCTATTAGTAGCTTTGGCTACCTCATGGCTCTGCCATGTCTGTGAGGCACTTTGGTGTTAACATTTAAATATCTGGTCATATTCCGAATCTGCTCAATGGGATTAGTTTATCTGTACTATGATGAAGTTTTTCTGTAAGTGACATGAAATAGTTCTGTACATTGAGATTAGTACGGTTAAGCATATATATGATTGGTATATGAAATCTGCCCAAAAGAGTAAGTTGAGTATAGAATGATATGTATTAATAATTGTTATGAACAAATTGATAATTTGTAATGTTCATTGCTTTAATTTGCATACGACTTACTAAGCTATTATAGCTTACTCTGTTCTATTCTTTTCTCCCTTTCAGTGTATGAAAACAGTTGGATTGGGAGCCGAGTCTTTGGAGTAAGCTTCACACTGTCAAGACTTATTAATATGTTATGTTTCTGGCTTAAGTTTATGACATATATAAAAGGTTATGGATATGTATAGTCAATTTGTAAGCTTATAAGCACTATGTTTCTAATGTGGTATATAGAAATAAATGTTTGTATAGTAAAGTATTATTTGTATTAGTTGTATATGGAAATGCTTGTGAGTTTGAGAGGTCAAGGCTTGGTAGATAGCCTAACACGGCCTGCCAAGCAAGGCGCACGGGTGTGTGCTATGGCCATGTGGGATTTAACAGACTATTCCACGGTCGGATGGCACGGGCGTGCCTAGGCCGTGGGCGATACACGGCCCATCCCTACGGGCGTGCGCTCAAACCATGCCTCCCCTGAACCTGAATAATGTATTTAGTGTACCACACGAGCAGGAGACACGCCCGTGTGTCTCAACCATGTGGGAGTACACGGCCTCTAAATGGGCATGTGAATTGGCCGTGTCAGTTTGGTCAGTTTCAGCCACGGGCGCCTGGCATGGGCGTGTGAAAGCCACATGGTCTCACAACACGGCCGTGCTAAGGGTCACACGGGCGTGTGACGTTGTTTTCGTATGAAAAGTTTACTGAGTAACCGATTTGATAGGATTCGAATCCTAATCATCCGTAAAGTTTGTATTATGTCCAAAACCCTCGATAAGGGTCATAAAGGGCAAATTTGTATGTGATTCTGTGACTGTTTTGAGTTAAATTCTGTGAAGGTTCGTTTAAGTCCAGTAACGTTCTGTACTCGATTCCGGCGATAGTCTTGGGTATAAGGGTGTTACAATGTATGTATGTATGTATGTATGTATGTATGTATGTATGCATGCATGTATATATGCATGTATGTATGTATGTATGTATATATGTATGTATGTATGTATGTATGTATGTATGTGAATTGTAGTGAACTTTGGTAACTTGGTTAGGTAAATTAATTAGGTAAGTTTGGATACTTTGTTGAAATGTTTTTAAGTTGTCACTTGAGGTGTCTAAGGGAATATTGGTTTTATGTGGTAATAATACATATTTAAAACTTGATTTTAGCTTGCGTTGAATGTCTTGCTATAACTTGTTGATGTGCAATTTGATAAGGCTGAGTTGGTGTCAATTTGGGTGAGAAATATGGCTTTGAAAATGGCCTATTTTCGTCTACACGGGTAAAGATACAGGCGTGTGTCTCAGCCATGTGTCACACGGCCAAGTGACATGGCCGTGTGTCCCCTGTATCTTCTTAAGAATGCAAGTTAGTATCTCATATGGCCTAGCGCACAGGTGTGTGACTTGGCCATGTGACCCAAGTTAGAGAGTTGCACGAGCGCGGCACAGGCTGAGAGACAGTCGCGTGTCCCTATTTAGAATGCCTACACGACCTGAGACATAGGCATGTCTCCTGACCGTTTAAGTCACATAGCCTGGCCACATGGCCATGTGACCCGTATAGTGTTGAAAATTTTAAATGTTCTTGAAAAATTCTTTGAGTTTCTGATTTAGTCTGACTTATTTCTAATACGTATTTCGAGCCTTGAGGGCTTGTTTAAGGGAAAATATATATGATTTTGATTGGTTTTATTATGAATATTGATATGTAATGAAATGTTTGAAATTTCTGTTTGATTGATCCTTAAACCCCAGTAATGCTATGTAACACTGTTCCAGTGAGGGATACGGGTTAGGGGTGTTACAGGGTCACACGATCGTGTCACAGGCTGTGTGCCAAAACATATAACTCTCTAAGTTGCCACACATGGCCGTGTCGTAGGCCGTGTGCTAGGCCGTGTAACTCACTGACTTGAAATACTAAGATTTTACAAATGACACACGACCGTATAGCCAGGCCGTGTGTGTCACGCGGCCATGTGACAGCTCACATCCTAGGCCGTATAATCCAAAAATTGAAATCAAGCCATTTTAAGACCAAATCATACCTAACCAACCATTCCATTCCATTTGGGCACACATTTAAGTGATTTAAATATCATTCCGATACACCTAAACATACTAGTTCAAACATTCTAATTCATCTGACCAATATGTCATTCAAAGGCATCAGATGTTATATACCAAAACATTATTAATCAACAAATCAATATGACCATACTTCAAGCACAAAACCTAGTTCAATTATCTACCAAATCATATCACAATTGACAATTTCCATGCCATCACAAACATACCAAAATACCATGCATTTCAATTATCTAAAATTGGTCAAAATGACCTAACTTAACAAGGCATTACAAGTCTATCAAGCTAAACATAAACTTCAAAGGCATAAACATACTAAATCAACCATTTACACATTCATGATCTACCATTACAAAAGGTCATATACATGTCATTTTTAACTTTGGCCAAAATATAAAAAAACTACTGAAATGATTGTTGGATAGTGTGATTGATCCCCGATAAGCTTCCAACCGATCGAGCTTCTAATAATCTGTAAAAATAAAGGAAAATAACTACATAAGCAACAACTGTTTAGTAAGCTCGTAGAAACTTAAACATAACTTACCATTTCACTAACACAATTTATAGAATGGGCATTATATCATGACCAAGACCTTAAGCTTAGCATGAGCCTATGCAATCACCATCAACTCACAAGTTAGTATACTTATCCATGGTACAAATGAATTCAATCACATAATAAGTAAGTTTCACATATACATCATTTAATTCATCAGTCTTTTCATATTATTACAAACTGTTTCATTTGTATAGTTACCATGCCATTTTCTTTTCTTACTCATTGAACATCTAGAATTACAACGGATACTCAGTAGTACTCACACACATAGTGTGCCTTTCCATATAACCGTAACCTTTCCTTTTCAATAATGCTCACACGAGCTGTGAAATGGGTCTGCTCAGACGAGCTGTGGGTTGCAATGTTAGCTACACGATGCTACTCACACAAGCTGTGGAGAATCTGCAACAAATGCAAGACCTCAACCATCGATAGGACATTCAAGACCAACACTCGAAAATGAAATCCCTAATGACATGTCATTTGTATCCTAAGAATTCTTAAGGTTCAAACGGGATTCATTATCCGTCAATTACTCAATCATCGATATATATGTAATTTCAAATTCGTTTATATTAATACAACATAGAAAATAATCAATTTAACTAACATTAATACGATCATAATTCATACGAACTTACCTCGATAACTAGGTCGTAGAAGTAGAGTTTAAACTAATCTGAAGCTTTAATCTTTTCGCGATTTTAAGTCCGATTGTGGTTTATCTTGATCTAAATAAATAATTTCATTCAATTAAGTACTTCTAGTATTCAATTTAATCAATAGTTCATATTTATGTAAAATTATGAAATTACCCCTAATACTTTAACTTTTCACAATTTAGTCCTTAAACTCATAAATTGAATATTAGTCATTTTAACCTAAATCCATGTTAACCAATGTTACAAGGGACCTCGAAACAACCCATTATTACAAAAATTTCACAATAAAACCCATAGATTTACATTTTCAACAATTTAATCCCTATTTGCAATTTCATCAAAAATCACTTAACAAAACATGTTTATTTTACAACCAAGATTAATAATTTATCAAATAACTTCAAAACCTATTCAAAAGCAACCATGAGAAGTCTCTCAACCTTTAACAGTTTTACAAATTAATCCCCAAGCTAGCTAGACTAAATTAAAACGAACTCAAAAACATAAAAATCATTTTCCTTGATAACAATAATTAAATTATCATTTTCCTTGATAATAATAATTTAACCAAAACCATATAATTTTCTTTGTTTGATTGTAAATGCAAAAATTTTAATATTTTAAAATATAAAAAATTATCTAATTAATAAATAATGTTTTAGAAGTTTCGAAATTTGGTGTTTTTGTTACAAATTTTAAGTAACCTATACCAATATTTCCCATATTATAAATTTTGGTATTTTGTTAAAAATTTAGATAAAAGTTTATAAATCTCTATTTGTGTATACTAAAATTTTTAATGAGATTTCATAGAAATTTCGATGTCGTTTATAAATGTTGGTATATACCAAAATAAATGAGGATGTGCTATTAGATAATTAGCATTTTGTTAGAAATATTGGTATAAGCTTGTAAATCTAGATTTTGGTATGTCAAAATTTCTATCGAGGTTTCTTAAAAATTATGGTATATACTAAAATATCTTAAGATATGTATTTAGAAATTTTGGTATTTCAGTAGAAATTTTGGTAAAGGCTTGGATAATATGATTTTGATATACCAAAATTTCTAACGAGATTCCATAGAAATTATAGTATATATCAAAATATCTTAAGATATGCACTTAAAAATTTTTGATATTTCATTAGAAATCTTGGTAAAGTTTTGGATAACATGATTTTAGTATACCAAAATTGGTTATAAAAATATTTTAATTGTTATTAAAGTAAATTATAGATGGCAGTATATTCTAATATGACCATACATTAAACATAATGTATTTTTCAATTAATATAAGGAATTTTTTTGGAAGTTACACTTACAGTCACAATTACAAGGGACACGCTCGAAAAACTTCAATTAGATTTAATCATTATAAAAAGAGATTAGACTAATAATTTTAATATAATTAATTATATATCATAATAAATCTATACACGGTTTACATGTGGTGAGATATAAATCATAATAAATATAGATTGAAAACTCACACATAATTTTACATAGAGTGAGACTTAAATATGAAATCTTAAAATTCCTTAAGCCTTTACTTCTTCACTAAATTAAGACCTCATTAGTTGTAAATATATTTTTAAAAAATTAATATAAATGATAATTATGTTTTGCTTTTATCTTCTCTTTTATATTTTATTTTTTAATAATTTTTTATGAATATTTAAATTTTAATTTAATTATAATATTTTGAGATAATTCTTTTCTTTGTTTTTTGACTTTTATATTTTAATCAATTTCTTTTCCATTAAAAGTTTTTAAATAATGGTAAATAAAAACATTTAAAGAATTCATTTCAAGATCATATTGAATTAAATATAAATTTAAAATATTTAATTTTAATTGAAGTAAAAATATTTTTTTTATGAAAGAAGTGAAATATAATTAATTTATAGCACTTAAATATGTGATTAAATTTTTATTATTTAGTAATTTAAAAAAGGGAAATGAATTAACTAAATAAAAATGCATAGATAAATAATAACAATGGTATGTATAATTATTATTTATTTAAATTTTGCTTGGTATAGATATCAAGGGGATTTACGGTATTTTCTTCAAACTTGAGCTAGGGACGACGCATAGGGTAGCAGCAGCTTTGGCCCTCCTAAAATTATAAATTTCATTTTAGTTCCTTTAAGTTTTTAAAATTACAAATTAGTTTAAATAAAAGACGCTTACCCTTCAAGTTCACTATAAAATACACTTACCTAACGATTTCAAGAATTCCCATTTGCCCCCTGACCCCTCAAGTTTAAAGATAATGGCATAAACCCCTTGAAATCTATTCCCAAGCAAATTTTAAATAAAATGACAATTATACTCTTGTTGTTATTTATTTATGTAATTTTCATTTAGTTAACTCATTTTCCTATTTTAAATTATAAATTTATGAAAATTTAGTTGCATATTGAAGTGCTATAAAAATATTTGACTTCAATTAAAATTAAATATTTTAAATTTAGATCTATTTTAGTTGTATATTGAGTTTGAGATGAATTCATTAATTAATTTATATAAAATTAATTAATTATCATTATTTAGAAGGTTCTAAATAGAAAAAGATATCAATTAAAATATAAAATTACAAAAATAAATAATAAATTCACCTCAAAGTTAATATTATAATTGATTTAAAATTTATATATTTTCATAAAAATATTAAAAAGTAAAAGAGAAGAAAAACAAAATAGTATCATTAATAACAATTTTTTAAAAATATAGTTACAATCAATGAGGCATTAATTTAATGACAAGATTAAGGCTCTAAAAACTTTGAGATTTCATGATTAAGTTTCACTCTGTGTAAATTATGTGAATTCTTAGTTTATAATTATTTTGGTTTATATCTCACATTATGTGGAATTATATAGGTTTATTTTGATATAGGTTTAAATATATTTTGTTTATTAATCTAATCGTTTTTGTTAATGATTTAATTTAATTATAATTTTTTGAATGTATTTTTTGTAATTGCAATTGTAAATGTACATGCAACTTCCAAATAAAAGTTACATATGTTAATTGAAAAATATTTTACGTTTAACATATGATTATGTTAAATATAATTCAATTAATTTAATTTAATTTAATAATAATTAAAACTTTTTATAACTAACTAGATATTTATTTTTATAATTAAAAAATATTGAATATAAAAATAAAAGATAACAAAAATAAATAGAGTAATGATTAATTAATAAAGGGTAAATGTTTCCTTTTATTTAAAAATCTTTAATAAATAAACCTTAGTAGGTTAATGTACTTTCCGTCAGACCTTATAGGGATAGGTGGGCATTTTTCATACCTTATAAAGGTGAGTAGATTATTATCAAATTTGAAGGGGGTTTGAATTTTTTGGGGTACCTTCAAGGGGTTTGATTTTTTTTTCCCAACGTTTTTTATATAAGATTCGTAATTGAATCAATCAGGTCATTGATATAATTAAAAAATTATTAAAATTTTAAAGAACTTTAATTCAAGTTGGTTGATTGTCAATTCAACTGATTATTTAATCATTCATATTAATCTCCAATTTAACTAATTCAAAAACACTTTCTAAACCGATACTCCAGTCGATTGGTCCGATCCGATTCAAATAACATTGCTTTTCTTAATAAGTATTAATAATCTTATACGAAGTGGTGGTATTTAAATTTTAAGAGCTTATTTGAGTAGTATTTAAAAAGTATAATAGCATATTTAAATAGAGTGACAAAGTTGATATTAAACAGAGTTTTAGTTTAATGGCTTGGACTTTTAGAATTGGCAGTAGGGAAAAAGACGTTGGGGTGAACTACGTACACATAAATATGAATGGATGGTTAAAGAAAAAGGGGAAAAAACCAAACATTTTATACAACATTGCATAAAGCACAAATTGTTCTTTTCCTTCTTTGAGAACATGTAAACTTTTAGTCTAAAAAACAAACGGAAGTAAATATGAGAAAGAAAATGAATAATTTGAGATATGGAGCCCACAGATATAATCATAATGCCTCGTCATAAACATGTAGAAACAATAGGACAATGCTAGAAAGGGGAAGGGACAGTTTTCCAAATGTTTTTAGGTTGAAATAATGGGGTATTGCTTAGATCTCGCAATATTTAATAGGGTACAGGAAAATAAATTAAAATATTTAAAAAAATAAACAGAATGTATGAAAATTTATAATATTATGAACAATTAATTGACCAATACTTATATAAATAATATATATATATATATATATATATATATATAACACTTTAAATGCTATTATTAAACAAAAACACAGGAATACAACATGGTCCATGAGCAATTACGGGGTATAAGTTGAGCAAGGAGTGTATGATGAATAGGTAAAGGAGGGAGGGAAAAATTTAGAAAGTATGGGAGGCGTTGCTTGGACCGAAGAAGAAGATCAGTTGCTCAAGAAATGTATAGAGCGTTATGGAGAAGGGAAGTGGCATCGGGTCCCTCTTTTGGCTGGTAACTATCACAAGTCTCATTTTACCCTCTCTTTTTAAAAAAAAAAAGTTTCAGTCGAATGAAGATGAGCAAAATAATGGGTTTGGTTCATTGTGTTAGGCAAATTTGATGAAATTATTAGATAATTTTGTATTTTTACCAATTATTGGGTAATTTAAAACAGTTTTTCTCACTATAGTCTCATCATAATTGAAAGTTCTCATAGTTTGAAGGTGGTTTTCATCTTTCCTCTTCAATCTTCATAGTGGCTCAAATCATCAGAATTTTTTGGTATAAAAAGTTACTATAATTTCTAACTCTAAACTTGTTGGATGTAGCATTTTAAAATTTGTTAAATGAACCAAATGAGTTAAATCTTGAGCTTGCAAAGTACCATGTGAACTTGACCTCGGCACAAATCTTCATTTGATTTTTTTTAAAATTAATTTGAATGCTAAATCATATATTATGCTTAAGATTTCAAGACCCTCAATGATTACTATGAATTTTCTTTTGAGAAAATTGGCATATGAACTATAAAGGTCTCTATTATTACTAACACAATATTAAGCTCAACAAATCTCAACTGAATGCTTGTTTTAAAATTCACATACAAACCCTTGAATGTGTGCCACATTCTGTAATAGTTGCAGACAATCAGGTTACCACATGCATGTTTCAGGGTCGTTATTGGCCTTTCTTTTTCTTTGTTGATGAGTTAATTTTGAAGTATAGTCACTTTCAAATCGTAAATGAAGTATTTTTAACTTTTGTACGTTCAATGGATAGATGCATGGAAATATATGTATATATTTTGTAAATGGTTGTTGAGTTTTCAAAGAAGAAATCATCAAGGAAAAATAGGGCTTGAATGTGTGAATGAATTTAACTTGTGTACCTTAGTTGATGTTTGATTAATTAATGCACGGTGTACTTAATTTGGTGTCTGTTTAGGTCTAAACAGGTGTCGTAAAAGCTGTAGACTGAGATGGCTAAACTACCTACGCCCAAACATCAAAAGAGGAACCTTTGCAGAAGATGAAGTTCAGCTCATCATTAAGCTTCACAAGCTCCTCGGAAACAAGCAAGTTTTTTAGTCCTTTTTATTGAACTGTTTACTTAATTTTATTTTAGATGGCGTATAATCATTTGATTCACGTGTATTCAATGCATCGAATATAAATTTGTATATATAATTGTTTCTTTGATCAAGACAACTTATAAACTGGTTTGTGTTTTATATACTAATAGGTGAACAATTAGTACACTGTTACATTATACATTCATATGTGTGGTTTATATATATGTTGCTGATCTCAGATGGTCATTGATAGCTGGGAGACTCCCAGGAAGAACAGCAAATGATGTAAAGAATTATTGGAACTGCCACCTGAGTAAAAAGCTCAACAATGCTCAAGAAACCGAAGATGAATATCAAAATGGCATGAAAATGGAAACCCTAAAACCCCAGCCACGATGCATTGCAGTGACGGGCTCAATTAAACCAAAAACCCAAGATCATTTTGCTCCTAAGAACCAGCCAACAATACAAGAAAGCACCATGCCCACACCTTTCAACTTCGTTGAAGTTGATAAACAACAAGGCCAGGAGCTTGTGAAAGAAGAAGAAGACATCAGAGAGGAGGCTGCAGGTGGTGTGTTTTTTGGTGATTTGGCAATGGAAGATCATCAGTTTGGGCAGCTTGATGAAGTTCATGCATTGAGTAGTACTGATGAAGGATGCAGCAAATGGGATTGGGATGATTTGATGCTAGACATGGATTTATGGACTGATTCATTGTGAAATGTGATTTTCCTTAGGTGGTAACAATCAGAATATTTCAACTTCATATATGAATGCATGGCTATGTTATTTGGGTTTGAAGGACCTAGCTGCATGAACATCGGGAAAATATAAATAAAATCCGAATGTTGTCTTTCAAATTATTAAATTCTTGTGTACCCAATTAAAAGAGAACCACATTGATAAACAAAAAATTATTTATGTAAAGTGGGGATGAATGTCAAGTTGGACATCGTTTCATGTTAAGAAAAAGGTGAAAGTTGTTGGTAGATCCCTAAAGTCTTTAAAATTGACCTTTATACTATTAAATGAAGTAATTTAATCTTATATTATCAAATTTTAAATTTGATTTTATTTAATTTTTTTAATAGTATGAAATTAAATTAATTTATATAATTGTAGAGGAATTTATTTGAATAGAGAAACTTAGCAATCACTCTCACCACGAGAAATGTGTTAATAAACAAACGATATAAGACCGTTCTAATACTTAAACCGATCAATTTTCATGTTAATATAAATAAGATTAAGATAAATAATTAAGGAGAAATATGAGCATACAATAGAAAGTCCTCTAATTTTGAAGAAAAATATGGAGAAAGTGTTAACTCTAACTGCTTCAAATTTTTATTTGCTTATAGATGCGGTGGTTCTGCTGTAAGCTTCCAAAAAAAAATAACCAAATCAATCAGTTTATACTACAATTTTTAAAAGTATTTCCTTAAAGTATTTTGGTATAAGCATAGGCAAATCTAGGGGTTCGCAGTGGTTTCAGTTCCCCTAGAATGTAAAATTATTATTTAAGCCCTTAAATTTTTTTAAAAATTTTAAATTAATTAGGGTAAAATTGCACTTCAGCCTTACGGAAATTATAAAATTCGATTTAACCCTTTAAAAATTATAAAGATATAGACTATAAAATTTTAAAATTTCATTCGGCCCCCCTAAAAATTTATTTTGGCTTCATCCCTGCATATAATAAAGGAAATTTTGGTATTCCTTTATATAATCTTATCCATTCAGAAATATTGGTACCCCTTTAGAAAAATTTTAGTATTGCATAAAAAATATTAGTATCTCATCTTTAGAAATGTTCATATTTAATTATTATTCATTTAAAGTATTATGATAATCATTCTCATCTAGAAATTAAAATATTTGGGGAACACGAGAAAATTTGAATGAGTGGAACGCTAGTTGTGGCGGATTTTGTGGTAGGAGCAAGTCACGCAGGGTCAAATAGTGGTGTTGGTTGGGCTAGAAAGAAGGTTCGCCGCAGATTGGACGTGCTACCGGATATTAAGGACCCGATTGTTGATGAGAATGAGAGGCAAATACCAGTGGCTACTATGGCCAAGGCATCTTATAAGGCGACTTTGATGGGATCATCCACTTTTTTCGATGTTAATGCTGTAAGCGAAGGAGTTTGAACTCCAAGAGGGGGACGAAGATGGTGGATGGAATTCCATCGATTACGTTCTCGGAATAGGCTTATACGTTTATTGAATAGAAAATGCTGAAAACTCTTAAGACGAAAAATTGGTTTTAATGTCTTGTTGAATAAAATCACGACATTATGGAATCTCAAACATCCTCTTCAACTTATGGATTTGGAAAACGACTATTACCATGTTTATTTCAATGATGAAAAAGACTATAATAAGGTTTTAACGGGTGGCCCATGGGTGATTTTTTGTCAGTAATTGCCTATCCATCCATGGTTGCCTTCGTTCTCAACTTCTCAAAATGAGATTGACGTCCAAGTTGTTTGGATAAGATTGACAAGTTTATCGGAAGGCTACTACTTGGATTTTCTCTTAAAAGCTATTAGTCAAGCTATCAATCCGGTATTGAAGATAGATGAACACACAAATAGTGCAAAAAGGGGTTGTTTTGCTCGAATAGCTATATACGTTGATCTGAGGAAACCTTTATTGTCAAAGGTCAAGATAAATGGTAGAATGCAATGAATCAAGTATGAGACACTGCCCAATGTTTGTTTCAATTGTGGACTTTATGGACATAGCTCAAAGGTGTGCTAAAAAAATCAAACGTCCCTGAGGGTGAATGGGCATGATCATGTTTCGTCGGAGTCGAAGAACAATGGTATCCAACGACGAGTAGAGAAGGAATGTTACAGGCCTTGGATGATCGTTGAACGTCGACATGGCGGAATGGTTGAAGTATGGGAGACAAGGTGACTCGTAATCAATGAAAGAATATTAGCGGATCTCGTTTTAATGTTTTAGACGAGATTCAAGAAAAGATTGGGATAGAGGAGATTGCTTACAAAAAGGAGATGCAAATTGGAAAGCTTATAAATGTAGAGAATCTCATAGGACCGGTTAAAAACCAGAAGGATAAAGGTGCCAAGAATAGTAATTTTCCAAAAAAGAATAATTCAAAGGCAAAAGGGAAGGGCATTCATGTGGCTAGTGGGCGTAAAACGAGCTTTAATATACTTAAGCTGGTTAATGGTATTAATTGGTCTTCATCTAGTAATGGACATTTGGTTTTTTATGATGGGTAAAAAAATAGGCAAAAATATAGTAACGGATAGATATGAGCCATTTTCTTTTTAGCCAATACAAGTTTAGGCCCCATTGGATTCCATAAAACATAAGGCAGTGAAAATAATGGACAAGAAGACTTCAATTTCAGTTTCTGGTAAGGAGAATGGTAACTTCAGATTTGGTAAGACGAGCCAGTCAAGTGAAAATTCAAGCCACTGACCCATAGACGTAAAGGAGTTTCAGCCAATGTGACCACCAGATAAGGAAGTCAGGAGCTCTAATTAGGCAATTGTGGAGGTGGCAACGGTGTTGGAGGAAATTGTTACTACAATTGAACAACATTCACTGACTGTAAATGTCAGGGTTGATGACAACAACTTTGTGGAGGTAATGATTCTGACTCTAGTCGCAATGATGAGAATCTGTATTGATTTTGTTGTTTTCCCTCTAGGTATGAGAGTTATCTTTCTTTTCTTTTATTTCTTACCTATGAATATGAATTTGATTTTTTGGAACTTTCAAGGAATGAGTCATTCTCAATTTCATAATTTTGTGAAAGAATACAAAAATGAGTTTGCACCGAACTTATTTTGCATTTTTATACTTAAGTAAGTGGAGCTTGGGCTGATGAAATCATTGGAAAGCTTGGTTTTTTGAATTCTTTTAGAGTTGAGGCTATTGAATTTGATGAGGGTATATGGGTCTGCTAGAATGATAATATTCAAGTTGAGATTCTAGAACTACACCCTCAAATGATCCATATACGAATTCGGAGTACACAAGAATGTTTCAATTTTTTGTGTTCAGCTATTTATGCTAGCCCACAACCAATGCAACGTCGTCTGTTGTGGCATTTTTTAGATTCTATTGCAAAGATAGTTGAGGAATTGTAGGTATTTTCTAGAGATTTTAATTTGATCTTGGACATCTTGGATTGGGTAGGGGTGCGTTTTTTTCTTGAATAGGTTGTGTTTGGTTTCGATCTTTTTTGTTCAAGAATAGGTTCTACAACATGGGATTTTGTAGTCCTTGATTTACTTAGAATCGAGGTAATTTATTACAACGTCTAGACAAGGCCATCTGCAACTTGAGTTGGGATTCTTTCGCACCGAACTACTCCGTCAAACACCTTTATAGACTTAAATCAGACCATCGATTGATTCTGGTATCTTTGAAACCTTATTCTTATAACAGGGGGTGTTGACCTTTCCATTTTTTAGCGGGTTAGTTATTGCACTCAAAATTCAAAGACCTCGTCCAGAATTAGTGGAAAAATGATATTGAGATTGGCTCAAACTTAGAGCAGTTTCTAAGTGTCATTCAAGATTGGAACAAGTGTGTATATGGTAATATTTTGGTTCGAAAAAAGAATTGGTTGATGAGCTCACACGAATACAAAAATTTTTAGAGTTGTGCTCTTTAAATAAACTTCAAGCTCGAGAGTTGTGATTGCGCCAGTAAGTTGAGGATGTCTTAAAGCATGAAGAGTTATTATGGTTTCAAAAATCTTGATTTACATGGTTTTTGAATAGTGAAAAGAATACAAATTACTTTCACAGTCATACTTTACTAAGGAGGAAAAGAAGCAGGATCGAGGGGCTTAATATCAGTAAAGGAGGCTGGTGTTTTGATAATGAACTTCTGTAGCAACATGTCATGGATTTTTTTCAAGAAACTATACTCGATCGATTATAAGGAAAATAGTAGACTCCCTGTAATGGTCAATTCCCTTCGATCTCAGCATATGAACGATATAATCTTTTGATGGTGGCATTTAATGAGGAGATTCGTAGGGTTGTGTTTAGTATGTCACCTCTTAAAGCTCTAAAGATTGACGAGTTCCATGCCAAGTTCTATCAATCACAATAGGAAGTAGTTGGTGGCTCCATTTATAATCTTATTCGAAAAATCTTAGAAAGCATATTTTGGATGCCTCACTAAATAAAACTCCTTGGTTTGTTTATTGTTTTGTACATGATTATTACGAAAACTATTGTTAATCGTCTTAAGCCGCTGATGGTTAATCTTGTTAAACAGAACCAAGTAAGTTTTATTCTAGGGAGAAATATTTTGGATAACATCATTATTTCACAAAAGGTAATTTATTCCATGAAGGCAAATAAAGGAAAGAAGTGCTAAATGGCACTAAAGGTTGACTTGGAGAAAGCATATGATAGGATTTGTTGGGATTTTTTAGAGGACACATTGATGAAAGTTGGTTTTCCTTCCTTTCTAGTTAATGTTATCTTAAACTGTGTATCTTTCTCTCTGTTACAAATTCTTTGGAATGGTGCAGTTATAAATGCTTTTCATCCAACATATGGAATAAGACAAGGACATCTTTTATCACCGTATCTTTTTGTTTTATGCATGGAGTGGTTTGGCCATCTAATTGATCAGGTTGTTGATTAAAATTAATGGCATCATTTGTTGTTATCAAGGAGGGGGACTGATCCTTTCACATCTTTTCTTCATTGATGATGTTCTGTAAGGCGAACAAGGATCAAGTGGCAACTATCAATCATGTCCTTAATGTTTTATGTTATTTCTCCGATAGAAAGTTAATAGAAGTAAGACACATGTATTTTTTCTCATAATACCCCTATAAACTTAGTTAATGATATATGTAATGATCTTGGTATTAAAAAAGTTGATGATCTTAGTTATTATCTTGGCATGCTCGTTTTTCATAATAGAGTTACGACAACCACGTTTGAGTTTGTTGTGAATAAGATTTAGAATAAGTTTAATGGTAGAGAGACAAAGAAACTTTCGATGGCAGGCATAATTACTTTGGCGAAGTCTGTTGTTTTAGTATTTCCAAATTACTTTATGTCTATGTCTTGTATTCATGTTTCTGTGTGTAATGAAATTGAAAAATTAGCTCAAAATTTTATATGGGGATCTACCACGGAATTAAGGAAGCTTTTGCTTTTGAATTGGAATGACTGTTGTTGACCTCTGGATAATGGAAGGCTTGGCATCAAAATTGTTGTTGATCAAAATAAGGTTTCTTATTAAAGCTGGGGTTTAATATAATTGATAATTTTGTAGCCTTATAGGTATGTGTCTTAAGAAACAAGTATAACGTATAAGGGTAACTGCCAAAATCAATTTTGAGGAGTTGATGTTCTTTATTTGAAGGTCTCTAATGAAGGTTTGGCCTGAGGTTATTAGTAATGTGTATGAGTCCATAGAGGATGGTTGTTTAGTGAATTTTTGGAACAATGTATGGGTTCTGCAAATTAGGTCTCTAAAACTTTTATATTGGACGGGGACAACTAGATGAAACCCTTTCTGTGTGGGATATGATCAATCATGTTGGGATATTAGGGTAGACTTACCTGTATGCTTCCTAATCTATTCTTAGTCACTTAGTAAACATTTTGCCTCTTCTATAGATGTTGATCGAATTACTTGGAAATAGGCGAATAGGCATTCGTTTTCTATAGTTGAAACATACAAGAATATGTTCCCTTTTGTTGATAAAGACTTGGCTACAAACTGGAAGATGATTTGGAAACTCAAGTCCCCACAGCTAGTTTGTGTTTTTCATTTGGTTATGTTGGCAAAAATGTCTTTTATCCAATGGTGAGCGAGGTAGGCGATACATGAAAAATGAGGGTCATTGTCCCCCATGCAGTTATGTTTTTTAATCTGGTATTCGTGCAATTCATGATAGTGATTTCTCGAAAGTTGTTTGGTAGATTGTAGTCCCTAATAATGCTAGAGAGTATTTTTTTTCTCAATTTCTTTAAATGATTGGTTGAACTAGAACTTGACAAATCAAGGTGGTTTCGATAGAAAAGATATTGATTGAGGGACTCTTTTTTCTATTATATGTTGGCTTTTATGGAAGACCAGCAACAATTTTATCGCTAGAAGACACGATTCTATGCAAGAAGTTGTTGATATGGGAGTTTCATGGGCAATGAGCTGTACAAGTTCAAATCTTGCTCAGATTCTGCTCGTTTCTATGGTCACGTCTACACATTAATGTCCACTTGAGATGGGATAGGCCAAACTCAACACAGATGGGGTAAGTTTAATACATGGTTTCAAATGCTTCGATTGGGGGAGTATTTAAAGTTTCATCTGCGAGTTGGTTATGTGGTTTCTCTATGAGCACCGGTAAGGATTCTATTTTCAAAATTGAGTCAAGAACCATTTAGAGGGTCTTTCTATAGCATGGAAGTCGGGTTTTAAGTAGTTGGATTTAGAATGTGATAATGCCATTTTGGTGGAGACTCTCCTAGTTGGGAGTGCGGTCAGTAGTAAAGTGTAGGAATTGCGGCTAATTCATCAACTCCTATATCGTAATTAGAAGGTGCAGATTCATCATATCCCTCGGTCCCAAAATAAAGTTGTTGATCATATAGCAAAGATTGCAAATGACTATAGCAATAATGTGCAAATATTTGAGGATCTTCCGAAATTGGTTCTAGGGTTGTTGTTTGATGATTAAAATAATGTTGTCGCTATTATGTTTTAGTATTTTCATTTTTCTATAATCGCAATATGTTATTTCTTTCTATCAAAAATAATAATAAACAATATAAAAAAATTAATTCATATTTAAATATTATTTAGGATTGGAAACTAATTTTAATTTATTTAGAATATGAATTCATTTATATTTATTTTTAAATTTTATTAATACGAATTTGTAACAGCCCAATTTTGAGTCTGATCGGAACGGGTGGTTTCGGGACCACTTAACCGAGTCAAAATATTTATTTTATTATTTTATTATCTCTCACAGCATGATAGTATTACTATGTGAAAGTTTCGTAAAGACACTTTACCAATTAAATAGTTAATTCGGTAAAAAGGACTAAATTGCTTAAAGCAATAAACTTGAGTTCTATTAATAAAATGACTTAAATGGTTATGGCTTTTAAAATAGAGGTACTTGAATTGAAATTAGACCATTAGTGGTGACATTTATGGACACTTTTATAATGATATTTGTTTGTTTAATTAAAGGTTAATTTTGACATTTTATAATTATATGTTATTTTTTAATAAAAACAAAAGAAATGGTTGTCCATCTTTTTCTTATTTCCACCGATTTTGAAGCTTAGAAAGCTAAAGCTTGAGCATTCATATTCGGCTATGTTTATATCCTCAGTTAAGGTACGGTTTTTGACCCGTTTTTAATAATTTCTACATTTTTGAGCTCGTTGCAACTTAGTGTAGCTAGCTCGTACCTCAATTTCTAAAATTTGTTATGTTTTTGAAATGTGCCATTGTTGAATACTTATGTATTTTGATGTTTCTTGATAGATTATGAATGGTTGTTTAGAGATACACAAGTCTTATAAAGTGATTTTTGACAAAAATGAGTTTTAGGGATTAAATTGAAAAAGATAGAAATTTTGTGATTAGAAATATGAATAAATGAAAGATATGTGTTTTTTTTGTAGGCATGAATATTCGGCTAGTGATTTATGATGAAAATGTATAATTTGTCATTTTGTGTATAAAGGACTAAATTGCAAAGTAGTTAAAAGTATAGGGGCAGATATGTAATTTGCCAAATTTACATGTTGTTGGACTACATTGAATGTGTTAGTTAATAATTGAGTTAAATTTGAATTAATATAGATCAAGACAAGAAAATCTTGGAACTTGATTGGGGGAAACGAAAAGTAAACGAGTAGATATCGGGTAAACGAGCTAAATCGAGGTAAGTTCGTATAATTAGAATTAAGTAATTTTTTTTCTTTAAATTGTTGTCTTGAATATTGAATGATTGTATAGATGAAATAAAAGATAGAAATGTCTATTGATTATATGTGTAAAGTGATTACCAAGTCCCGATTGAACCGTAGAAAGTCGTAGGATACAAGTGACATGTCACTAGGGCTACAGGTTGGTTGAGCTCCTGCATTTGTTGCGGACTCACCACAGCTCATGAGCTTACATGTTCAGCCTTCGGGCTTATCGTTCAGCCTTCAGGCTTATATGTTCAGCTTTCGAGCTTATCGTTCAGCCTTCGGGCTTACATGTTCAGCCTTCGGGCTTACTGTTACCAGCTCAGGAGGAGCATACAGTACATGGCTCGAAAGAGCATATATGATGAATTGACAGATTTACAGGTTTACTGTAACACCCCAAAAATCCTGAACCTTTCTTTTTCGGTTTTGATGAGAAATGTGAGCTTAATATTGTAGCCAAGCGTTATGTATGTGTTAGTAGTCCCTTTATTAAGTTTTGAGTCCAAGCTTTAAGGTGAGGAAATTTTTAATTAATTATTAAAATAACCAGGGCGGTGAGTAGTTGGGCTTTTAAATAAAAATAAGGAACAATGGCATTAAAGAGCCATGTGGTGGAGTGGCTAAGAGACGCCACTTAGGGTATAGGAAGGTGGCGTTATGGGCTAGCAAGGAGATCCTAGGTTCGAATCCTAGCTTAGTATTTTTTTAGGAGTTTAATTTTAGCCTTCTAGAAGGTTGGAAGTAGTGTGGTGATGGACTTTAAGGAGAGTGATTAGAAGAGAAAATTTAGAAAAAAAGATTGGGGAGTTATCAGGGAGAAAAACGAGGAGATGAGATAGGGAAGAGGTGGAGCCGATTGGAACTTTAGGGGTAGCTAAGTTTCAGCTATAGGCTATATATATGTGTGCCGAATTTGAGGTCCTAGTTAACGTCGAATCCCTCATCTTTTTCTTTTTCTTTGTGATGTCGATTTTCATTTTTTCACCTCTCTAATTTTTGTTAGTCTAAATTCTTTTCCCTCACTTGCTGAATTTTCTTCTTTTTCTTCTTAAATTCTCCTAGATTTACCCTTGGTTTAGCTGAATCCTTCTTCTACTCTTCTTCTTTAATTTGTACTGAATAAACCTTATTCACCATATTATTTTAAAAGCTGAAAAGTCCCTAGGTCGATTACTCTATTAGTGTAGGTACCTTATTTCTTTTTTAGTTACTATTGTTAATACCGATTACTCCTCTCCCTCACTCTTTCTAAATCAATTTTGGTAAGGGATTGATATCGAATCTCTGTTCTTTAGATCTCTGCCGAATCACTCTTTATGCGTTTCGGGATTTTGGTAAGTATTCTTCACTTTTGGTTTTGAAGGTTGGCCGAATGGTCGTAAGTAATATGAGGGTGACTCGTGTTGGATGCCAGTCACCTAATACTTGGGTTTTGATGATTAAGTTGGTACAGATCTAGGGTCTAATAGTGGTTGGTAAAGAAAGGAGCTATTAAGGCTTCTCGCACACGGTAAGGTTACGGTGAGGTTTTGGTTTTTTTAATAAAGTATTAAGCCCATGATTAATCGCTAAGTGATTTGATTGTAGGTTCGTGATTAAGGGGGTTGCAACACGCGTTATTACCAGGTGTGTACATACACTGCACACATACGATATCAGCAACACCGAAAAGTCGAAAAGCCGAAAGTGGCTAAATGGGCCCGGTGGGCCGTAGGGCTAAAATATGTGAAATTGATGGTTTGTCTGTATGAAATGAATTAGCCATGTGAGTTACATGACCTGGATTTGGTTTGGGCCCAATGGCCATATGAATGTGATCTGGGCCTAGTAGGCCATATGAATGAGAATGAGCTTTAAGGGCTATATGCATGTTTTTAGACTTGTGTGGGCTTTGTATATGGGTTTGGGCCTAGTATCTGATAACTGCCAAAACATTCATAAGACTTAAACACATAATTACGACCGTGGATAAGTCATAAGGTTGAAGTGTGGTAATGGGTATATGCATGTCTAGGATTGGATCTAGGGAGAGCTTGGTACTTAAGCGGTCTCAATGACCCACCTCCTCTTCTCTGGAATCCTACCTGGTGCATAGTACCTGTTCACTTTGGCCAACGGGGACTTGTTAACGGACCCAAGTAAGTACCAAATCCATAATACTTAAAAATGACTGAAATGCCCTTAAGGGCGAAAATGACTAAAATACCCTTAAATAGTAAAATGACCAAAATACCCCTATGTGTATGAGTATGATTAATGCATGTTACATGTTATTTGCTGCATTTATGTATTACAATATTGCATATGGGCTGGGATTTTGAATGGAAGAAGTGTAATTGAGGGTCGCAGGTCGCTTGACTTAGTAATTAATATCTTGCACTAAAACAGTTTTGGACAGCAGCAGTAAGCTAAATTTGAAAAATCACCAAAAATGGTAGAAACTGAATTAGGAGTTGAGTAAGACATGGAATTAAAGCTTGTTGAGTCTATTTTCATATAAAAGAAACAAAACAAGTAAATGAATTCTGTATTCTAAGATATTTATATTTTTGTGAGACTGGTTCAGAATGATTTTGGGATCCTCTGTTCTGACTTGGAAAAATCATTAAAAATTGTATAAAAATAATTATGGGACATAAGTTATATGGTTAGAATCCTTAATGAGTATATTTTCAAGAGAAATAAGTGGGAACATCATCTGAGTCCCGTACGAGGAGATAATTAAATTTTAATAAAGAAAGGTCGGAACAGTTATACAGCAGAACAGGGGTAACTTTAAAGAATAAACTGTACTTATTGGCTAAGCCAAAAATTATAAAATTTTTATAGTAAGAAGATATGTGAGTCTAGTTTTAGGAAAAATTAACGGATCTTAATTTTGATTTCTGTAGATCAAGATATAAATAATTTAGTGACTATGACGCAGGTGGACAGCTTGAATGTTCACATATAAGTAAATAGTGAAATTATTGATAATGTTACTTATAAGCATATTATATAAATTAAGGATGTGGAATGGAGAGGAGGAGGAGGAAAATATGTATGAATAATCAGTTAGCATGACTAATTTGTATGTTTTAAGCCCAAGGACTAAATCGAATAAAAGTAAAACTTTATGGGTAATTTTGTAAAAATGTTAGAAATGATCAAATTACATGAAATGGATTATTTTATTATTTAAATTGAAAATTTTAAATGAAAATTGTTAATTTAGTTCAAGATCGGGGGAAAACATGTTTTAAGGATTAAATTGAAAAGTGTTGAAATTATGGAAAATTTTGATATTTTATAGAATTTATGGAATGCTATTAATATGTATGATTATAACAGCTGGAAATAAGGATTAAATCGTAAGAATTTATTTTCCTGAGCCTAAGGGTAAAATCATCATTAATTAAAAGTTTGGGGGCCAAATGGTAATTTTGCCTAGAGCATTAATTGAATGTATTAGAATATGGAATGAATGAAAACAATGGTCAAATTTATTTATAAAGATCCCAACGACTCAAATGCGAGACTCGAACGCGAAAAAGAAAAGATATCGGATTAATAAATTTATAAACACGAACAAGCAACGAGGTAAGTTTGTGTAACTTGAATTGTATTTTTAAACACTTGAAATATGTGGCTATGTGATGAAATATGATTTGAATGATCAATGCATAATAATTGATGAAATATTGATAATACTCGATATAAAAAGAAAGTAAATCCCGATTGAATGGAATAGATTTCGATGGATCATTGGAAAAGGAATTGACGATAAAAAGGATCTAGCCCGGACGGGTGATCCTATCCTGATGTAGCCCTCCCAAAGAATACAGGAAAAAGGATTAAGCCCGAAAGGGTAATCCTAATATCAGCCCTCCCGAAGAATATATGGGGAATGAGGTTCGCGGGAGTGTGCTGGTGGCTCTCCCGAAGAATACATGTGTATAGGCCCTTCCGAAGAATACATGGGAGCTGAGGTTCGCGGAAGTGTGCCAAGAATTGAGGTTCGCGGGAGAGTGAGGTTCGCGGGAGTGTGCTTACTGAAATGAAATGTGTAAGACCATGGTTGAAAGATACCATGGCAATGAATAAGACCATGGTTGAAAGATACCATGGCAACAAATTGAGAAAATGAATAAGACCATGGTTGAAAGATACCATGGCAATGAATAAGACCATGGTTGAAAGATACCATGGCAACACATGCATATGAATTGACGGACCCGGAATTGTACACTAAAAGTGTACTCCTGTATGAATTGACGGTTAATGAGATTGTACACCAGGAGTGTACTATCGGAAATCCATCGAAATTCTGAGAAATTCAACGGGATAAATATAGAAGATGGTAAACACATAGTTAAAAAGGGTAAATGTGAATTGATTGATTACGGACTTGCATATTTTAAGTATATTATATGATTTTAACTATCGATATTCTGATAAATTCAGTAAGTAAGAATCCTGACCAGAAAAAGAAATATGTATATAAAAAGATTTGAACATATATTCCTGAAGTACATGAAAAAAAAAATGACAGTGACACTGGATATATGGAAATATAAGATGATAATATTTGTACATGGAATTTATTGATGGATATATGCATCCATTATTATAGATTCGTATACTTTAATAATATTAATTGTATGACGATGAAATTTCGAATGACTTAATGAATAAAGCCCTGACATGGAAATAATTTGAGCACGAAACGAGAATCACGAAATTGAACTTAATTGGGGCTTTGGTGACCATGCGAGAAGGACTATATATATGTGAGAAGCCTTAATTAGCAGAGGAAAAATTCTTCCTAGTTTTATTTATATTTTTTTCCCTTTTGCATCGTTTTCTTCTATTGCTCTAAAGAAGAGAAAGTTAATGAAAGCTTTGCATGGGGTAGTAAATGTGAGACTCGAGTTTGGAAAGTAGAGAATCCAATAAGCTGGTAAGCTCCAAAGTCTCTCTGTACTCGTAAATTAGAGGAAAAGAGAAATAAGGATTCCTGAAGGCTTCTGTATAGTAATGGATTTGAGGTTTTAAGGTTTGAACACATTTGGTTTAACTGGTATATCTGGTTGTAATGCTTAATTGCTAGGACGAAAAAGGCTCTGGCATTTGGACAAGCTAAGCTAACGAGGACGATAGAGTTAAGGTGAGTTTCTATACTCCATGTAGTTCTAACGTATAAACAGTGAGTTATACGGCTTGAACACACACCCGTCTCCCTACCTGTGTGACTCACACGGCCTGGGCATACAACCGTGTCCCTGGTTGTATGGTCTTGTACCGTAAATAGTGAGTTACACAGCCTAGATTGTAACAGCCCAAAATTGAGCTTATTCGGAATAGTGATTTCAAAATCACTTACCCGGGGGTTAGAGAAAATTATTTTAGCATTTATTTATGTGTCATAATATTTTTATAAGTGTGCATAAAAATTTTGGTGAATTAATTTACGCGATTGAAGGCTTAATCGTGAAAAAGGACTATATCGCATAAGGGGCAAAAGTTGTGATATGCTAGCAATTGGTGCTAAATAGTTAGAGAACTAAAATTGGGAGACTTTAAAGTGTAAATAGGACATTAAATGTAGCATGGCCGGCCAAGGTAAAGATTAGGAGACAACAAATGAAGAAAAGTCAAAGTTAGGTGGCTTAAAAATTGAATTAAAAATTAGCCTAGTATACTAGCCTTCACCTTCTTCATTTCTTCATCTCTTCCACCGATTTTTCTCCATGAAAAGGCCTAGAGAGCTTGAAACTTGCAACCACTCATTTCTCTTGCAAGTAAGTCAAATTGATGGATTTTCTTGATAATTTTTACATTTTTAGAACCCTTGTAGCATGGACTACCTATTGAGGGGACTAATTTGCAAAATGGTTGAAAGTTTAGAATGCTGCCATGAATGTATAAATGTTGTTTAGGGGGTTTTATGGAAGAATATGAATTCTAGTTGTCAAATAAACAACTTTTGTGAAAGGTTGTTTAGGAAAAACACCTAAAATGGACTAGTTTGCAAAGTTGCTAAGTTGATGTTATTTGCGTGAAATAATAGGAATTTTGTGTTTCCATAAGAGTGAAAAGAGTTTGGTTAGACTTGGTGAATAAGGAAATTCGATAAGAATCAATTTCCGAGCCTAGGGGTAAAATGGTCATTTTGCCAAGGTATAGGGGCAAAATGGCAAAATGATTTTTGACTTACCAAATTCGAACCTAGACTGGGGGAAGGCCAAGCAAATTGACTAAACCGAGTGGTTGCTTACATTTTGTATATTGAGGTAAGTTGTAGGTAAATAATGCAACATTTTTAATTTTTATGCATGAAATCATTGAATTGTCGTAAAATTATGAGTTGTGATCTGAGCAATGTATACAAATAGTTAATCGAGCATAAATTGTGGAAATGATGATTTTATTCGTGAAATAATGAGAACATGTGTAATAGAGCCCGGTTGAACATTTGGAATAGAGTGGGATATTCATGCCATGACATTGGGTGATATGTGTGATAGTGTAAGACATGTCTGGGACATGCATTGGCTACATTACGAGAGCCAGTGTAAGACATGTATGGGACATGCATCGGCCTCGAGATTTTCAAGCCAGTGTAAGACATGTCTGGGACATGCATCGGCTTGAGATGAGAGCTAGTGTAAGACATGTCTGGGACATGCGTCAGCCTCAAGATATACAAGCTAGTGGAAGACTTATCTGGGACATGGCGTCAGCTTGTTGCATGTCAATGTAAGACCTGTCTGGGACATGACATCGACTCGATACCCTACGTTGGAGGCTCATTGCATATCCTCTCATATTCTACATAGTTCGACGGGACAATCTTAAGTCGTATCAAGCTTGAGAGATTGTATGATGAATTTGTAAGTGATGCAGGTACCTAAATGAAATGTATGAAATGTAAGCTCAATAGCATGTCATATGATTAATAAAGGATTAAAACGAGTAAGTTATGCTTATGGCCATTTTAGTATCATGCATAAATGATGATGTATTGAGAGCATGACTTAACATGGAAATTGTTGTTATATATTTACTTATAATTTACTAAGCTTTATGCTTACCCCTTTCCTTTCCATTTTCCCTTATAGTGCTGCCTAAGTAATTCGAGGATCTAAGGACGTCGGAGGCATCATTCACACTACCAATTAAAGCTCTCGGTATAGTTATATTCTGTGTTTTGAGTAATGGCATGTATAGGTCATTTGGTCATTTTGGTGTAAGTTACACTAGTTAGCCAATTATGTTGGCTATTTATTTTATAAAGTTCATTTTGTAAATGGCCATTGGAATTGGCCAAAATTGTTATAGTTATTTTTTTTAAGGAAATGATTTCATAGAAATTGTGGATGGTTGCTTAGAATGATCGTGCATGCACATTATGCAAATTGTGGTTGTTGGATAAGTGCATAGTTAAGGACGATTAGATGCATATCTGTAACAGCCCAATTTTGAGTTTGATCGAAACTAGTGGTTTTGGGACCACTTAATCAAGTCAAAATATTTATTTTATTATTTTATTAATGTTTACAGGCTGACAGAGTTATCGTACAAAAGTTTCGTAATGAAATTTTACCGATTAAATAGTTAATTCGGTAAAAAGGACTAAATTGCGTAAATCGATAAATATGTGTTCTATTAATAGAATGGCTTAAATGACTTTGGCTTTATAAATGGAAGTCCTTAAAGTGCACATATGCCTTCATAAATGAGTATGGACGGTGGTGGACCATTATGTCCATAAATTGTATACTTTTTTGTTAGTTTATAAAGGTTAAGTTTGTAAAATATTATATATGTTATTATTATTTATAAACCAAAAACCATATTATATTGGGATGCTTCTTCTTCACCGATTAGGAAACAAAAACAAAGCCATTTTTGTACCTAGCATTCGACTAAGTTCTATTACTCAATTAAGGTACAGTTTTTTATTCGTTTTTAATGATTTTTATGTTTTTGAGCTTGTTGCAGCTCGATATAACTAGCCCGTACCTCAATTTCTGAAATTGGTGATGTTTTTGAAATGTGTCGTTGTTGAATATATGAGTATTTTGATATTTCTTAATAGAATATTGATGGTTGCTTATAGATATATAAGTTTTATAAAGTGATTTTTGACAAAAATGTGAATTAGGGATTAAATTGAAAAATGTAGAAATTTTGTGGTTAGAAATGTGAATAAATGAATGATATGAGCTTGAATAGAGTATAGGAATATTCAGCCATGTATATGTTTATTGGGATTTTGAGTATTTTGGGTATTTATGAATTAAGGACTAAATTGTTAAAATGCGAAAGTATAAGGGCTATTTTGTAAAAAGGCCAAAATATATGTATATGGGTTAAATTGAATATTTTGGTGAATAAATAAATTATTTTGAATTTGTATAGATCAAGAGAAATAATTACCTGAATTAGATCGAGGAAAAACATAAAGTAGACGAATAGTCGACGGATACATGAGGTAAGTCCGTATAGCTAGAATCGAACTATTAAATAATTGTCATTGTTTAATTTGAATATATATGATTGAATAAATAACTTACTTGAGATTCGAATTATCGGTCACATGATTATATTATTGTTGTTTACATGAATAAAAAGGAAATGTTATAAATGTTGTATATGTACAGGGATTCAGCTGGATAATAAGCATGGAATATGCAAATTGAGTATTTGAATATATGTTTTAAGTGAATTGAAAGTATATGAATTGAGAAATTGTTATATTGAATATTGAATGATTGTATAAATGAATTAAAAGATAGAATTGCCTATTGGTTTTATATGTGTAAAGTGATTTCCGAGTCTCGTTTGAACGATAGAAAGTCGTAGGATACAAGTGACATCTCACTAGGGCTACAAGTTGGTTGAGCTCCTACATTTGTTTCAGACTCACCACAGCTCATGAGCTTACATGTTCAGCTTTCGGGCTTACCATTCAGCCTTTGGGCTTACATGTTTAGCCTTCGAGCTTACTGTTCAGCCTTCGAGCTTACTGTTACCAGCTCAGGAGGAGCATACAATACAGGGCTCGAAAGAGCATATGTGATGAATTGACGGATTTACAAGTTTACATATGTACACTGTGTGTATATCACCCGAGTATCCCTCAATGTTTCCAAAGGTTTATGTAATATATGAAATACATGTTATAAGAGATATAAGAAGTACATGATATATGTTACATGACTTATATGAAATTATTTGCTAAATGAAGTACAAGTTACATGGGTTATATGTTACAAGTATATGTGTACATGATACAAATTACTTGGTATACATGATTTATATGCTACATGAACTACATGATTTATACAAATACACGCTATATGAATTACATGGATTTTATATTGCTACAAGAGTTATATGATTTACATGAATATATGTTATACAAGTTACATGATTTACATAGATTGATTGCTACAAGAGTAGATGAATAATAAATATGATGTGTTACATGAATTACATATGTTACAAGGTGAAATCTTATAAGAGATATATGATGGGTACAGATGAAATGAGAGATGAATTAGATATTAAATAGATATTGCAAGTTTGGTTTCATCCTTATGAATGGATGAATTACTGTTATTACTGCAGAATTAATGTTATACGAGCATATTTCTACTGTCAGTTATATGAATGTGTTAAAGGTTATATGAATGGAAATAAATTGATATAAATATTATGTGAATTTAAATGCTTATTGTTTTCACTCATGATGTTTTGATAGAATATGAATAGGTAATATTTGTATGGTACAATATAGATGGTTAACAGGTATATGGTTTTTAATGAGCAATATACTAAGTATTCAATGTTAGTTCATTGATTCGACTGAAAAAATGACGGTGCAAAAATAGAAATGAGGATACGAATCAATACAGATATATGTGTAATAATTGACAAGTAAGTGACATTGATAAATTCATATGACATGTGAGTAGATGTGATAAATTATACATGAATTTCATGACTATTAAGGAAATAAATATTGAATTAGATGAGGCTGGTTCAAAAGCAATCAAATTGCTTAAAATGATAAGCTAATTGTTAAATCTTTAAATAGTGTTGTTAATTATACGAGCTTACTAAGCTTATTAGCTTACTCTATCTATTCTCTGAATTTTTACAGTGATTCGAATGCTCGCTCGGGTTGGAAGTTATTGAAGATTTCATCACACTATCCAAGAGACAATTGGTATTTCTGAACTCTTTGAAATAGGGCAATATGGCATGTAGAGGCTAGTTAATAAGTTGATTATATGGTCACTTGTTTATATGAATGTGATATGAATTTTGGTATTATGATCAAGCTATGTGATATGGCTTGAGTTGAAAAAGGTTGGTTTAATATGGAGGCATTATATGATGTGTTCATTTTATGGTAAAATTTATAATTCACATTTTGGTTTGAATGATATGTGATTATGGATATGTTGGTATGAATGCTAAAATGTGATTAATTTGTAAGTGGTATTTAGATGCATATATATGACTACATGAAAATGGTCATGTTAGTATAAGCTTACTTGTAATTCATGGTAAGTTTAAGTTTGAATTGGTGAGTTTATGCTTTGTTTGAAATGAAAGAGATTGAGTTATGAAATATATAGGTACTTGGCATGAAATAGATACATGAAAGATAGTATATGTTTGTGATATATATATATATGGCATTGAGTGGTTGGTTATGAAATGGTTCATTTTGTGACTTAAATTGACTGATTTTGGTTTCTTTATTAGTAGATGAATTTGGTTCAAATTGTTGCTTATAGGTACTTGATCAAATGAGGAATGAAAATGGCTTAAACCAAGCCTATTTTGTGCCACGCGGCCAGAGCACGCGGGCGTGTAACTCGACCGTGTGACCCCTGCACCATGCGTAAATTGGTCACAATGCCACACGGACTAGACACACGGGCGTGTCTTGTGGCCGTGTGTGCAAGTCAGTATGTATGCCTTGTTTGTCACGGCCTGGACACATGGGCGTGTCTGGTGGCCGTGTGAGACACACGGTATGGGCACACGGCCGTGTGGCCCTATCTCAAAAATTTTCACAAGTTTTCCTATATCTTTTATATGATTACACATTAGTCCCTATTATATGTTTTGATGTTTTAAAAGTCTGTTAAAGCATGATTTAATTATGATTGTTTAAAAACTACTGGATTAAAATGTTATATGTTATATGTTAATTTTATACCGTTCTGATCTGAATTACAAGTCCGGTAATGCCCCTTACCTATTCCGGTGAAGGTTATAGGAAAGGGGTGTTACAATATTGATGTAGAGTCATGATATGAAAGTGTTGGGTTGTGTTTGATCTTGTTCCAGGGTGGTAAAGAGGCTTGGTAGATAGCCTGTTTTTGTCTACACGGGTAGACACACGGGCGTGTGGTTAGGTCGTGTGTCTCTGCACCTTGCATGGGAAGGATTAAATGCCCAGTAGTAAACACACGGGTTGAGACACGGCTGTGTGTCTCAATCGTGTGGAGACTACAACCAAGCACATGGGCATGTGCCACGACCGTGTGATTGCTGACGTTAGAAATAGGATACCTAAGTTTTTGCACACGGGTTGTGACACGAGCGTGTCATGGCCGTGTGAGAGATACGAGCAAAGCACATAGGCGTGTGCCACGGCCATGTGTTTGCTGATGTCAGAAACAGAATGTCAAGGATTTTACACAAGGGCCGCGACACGGGCATGTCATGGCCGTATGTAGGACACGAGCTGAGCACACGGGCGTGTGCCAGGTCGTGTGAAAACCCCTGTAGGTTCGGAGTTAGAAAATAAATTCACATGGACAAAGGGCACAGGCGTGTCCCTAGACACTTAGGCCGTGTGAGGTACACGGGCCATCAGCACGGCCATGCCTTGAGGCCACACAGGCGTGTTGCCCCTCCACACGGGCGTGTGCCCTATTTTTAGTAGATTTTCTTAGAAGTTTCCTAAGTATCCAACATGGTTCTGGGTTATTTGCAAATCGTGTTTTAGGCGTCGTAGGCCAAAATTAAGGTCTGTAGGACATTGTTTGAAAAAGTTTTTAATTGGGACACATCTCAATGAGTGTAAAGTTGAAGGGATGCATGCGATTTAGCAAGGTAATGCCTCGTACCCTATTCTAGTGTCGGAGACGGGTAAGGGGTATTACATAGACACACACCTGTGTTTGTTGCCCATGTGAACCCTACTTTAATATAGCCACACATGGCCTAGACACATGCCATGTGGCCTCAAATTGATAAACAATGAGTTACACAGCCAACCTACGGCCTGGCACATGGCCATGTGGATCACATGGCCTAGAGACACTCTCGTGTGCCTAGCTCTGTGGCGTCGACAGCCACTTTTTTCGGCAATAGAAACTTGAAAAATTTTAGGTTTTCGGCATGCACCTGTAGAGATTTCAAAGCAGCAACAACGAGAAGAGTATCTGAAGCCTAAAATGACCACTTAACAACTTAATCAACCAATATTATCGACAATAACGCACATTTTACACAGAATACTTTATGTCGAAGGTTTCGACATGATACTTTCAATGAAATCAAACTTACCAAAAATTCAACAATGGTCAGTTTATCAAGTTAAGGTTTGTTACTCCCGACACTCCTGTCTAAGAGGAAACCAAGTGACTAATTATCAGATATTACACGGTACACTCAAGATGCCCAATTTAGAACATAACCCCAGAATTCAACGAATTGGCATTAAAACTTACTTATTAAACTTCGATCAATGCAACTAACGGTGTATGACTTCGTTTAGCCCCTACTTACTTACAACTGTTATCAAAATGAAAAGGAAAATTAAAGAATCGAAAAGAAAAGAAAAAAGAAGTAGGGAAATAGAAAAATAAAAGAACGGTGACAAAAAAAAAGTGGAAGATGACGAAAACTTTAATTCCTAATAACTTCCAGTCAGATACTAGCACTTAGCAAAAAGAATGTTCCCTCTCGCATACCCTAAAATTTGAGCTCAGAACCAAACAGAATACAGACAGATGCTTAACCAGTGAACCAGTAGGTTCATTCTTGTCACAAGTTTACACTAAATTAAACTTAACTACATAACATATTGACAAGGATTGTTTCTAAAATGTTATAAAGCTGTTAATAACGCGACTCGAACTCCAAACCCTAATCACAAAAAATAGAGCACATAACCACAGATACAGAGACTTAATTACTACAAATTCTCACAATTAAATTCTTAAAATTTTGAGGTGGTACAGACGAATTGTATGAAGTAGTCGGCAGTAATCTGCTTGACCAGTGGTTTATCCACAACGTATTTTAGTCGAAACAATTGAAACAATTGACAAATACTCTTTAATGAAAACATTATTCTTATTAGTTTAACTGAAAGACTTAATAACTAAAAACAAAAGAAAGTATTAAAATAGAATAAAATATTACATCAAACCTTTTTCTAGAACTTTTACAATGCATTAATTTTCAAACATTTTCTTACAACTAAATTTCAAGTTGGAATACTACAATATGCCATTTTTCCACTGTATGCATAATAACCCAATCTGTTGCTTCCTTGGCATACTCCTAACGTCATCCCTCTTGGCGCAATCTTGTACAACACTACCTAAAACACAAACATAACCTTCGTAAGTTTAGAAGAATTTAGTGAGAGTTAACTCAGAATTTCCTTGCCGTATACTTTTATAACATCAAGTAAATATTCGTACACAGCTACCATCCTAAAGATTTTACTTATGTTTTGGCGAATACTTTCATGATATCAGGCTCACACCTACATCAACTTCCATGCTTAGCACACCAATTCTCTTTCTTACATATACAAAAATACTTTTTAAAGAATATATCTTCAAAGCTCCCTTCACACAAATCATACCATCATTTTTACTTTTAACCCATAATGATTATTCACAGACAATGATCACTAGAGGATACATACACTTTTGGTGGATACTCAAGCTGATTTGAATACTATCAGTTTACTAATCAAATCATATTCTTATTCAATACCATACAATATCTTACTAATAATGAACTATACAGATCATTCTAATGAATTCCACACAACTTTATTTCAAAACCCAAGACACTTAGGATAATAATAACTTTGTTTCCATATGATTTTAGAAAAAAGATATAATACAACTTAGACATGGCGAAATTCCAGATAACTTCATATTCAACTCTACCATTTACAGGCAAACTAGATTAATGGATACTTATCTCATTCATATCTATGAATACGCCCAAATCCAAAACTAACAGATTATCATGGCGGATATTTCTTTTGAACATACAGATACACACTTCTTTTAAAGAAAATACTATGTAACACCCCAAAATCGACCTAGACATTATGACCGAATCTTGAAGAATTACATCAACTCATTTAAAAACTTTTGATTTCGTCTAACACAGTATGTGTTACGAACGTATAAAATTTTGGCAATACTCTCACATATATTTTTAGAAAATCTTATGTTCAAAAACACTTATTTCACAATAAAGTCACCTAATCACATATTTAGTTTGGCAGTGGAAATTTTTAGAGTTTTAATTTTGAAAATCGAATTTTAATTTGTTAACTCGTATGATTTTGCAATTTTACTTTAAATTACCAAAAACCGACGAACAAAACAAAAACAAAGAACAAAGTCTACAAACAAATTTACAGTCCAAAATAGTGAAAAATGTAAACCATCTTATTTAATAAACTGAGAAAAACAATTTGAGCTTTCGCACATTGTCTAGTCCTAAATTTGCTAGTTACTTGAAAGGTCAAATACAAAAGGGTGAGCTAACAAGCTCAGTGTATAACTTAGCTCAAACAAAATCACATATAGGATAATAAACAGATCAAAATGTCACAAAGAATTTCACCAAACTCAGATTACAAAATTTGTACATGCATGATTATGATTATGTTAGTGTAATATTTTTAGAAAATAGAATGCAGATTTTTCTGAGAACTTCCTATCCAACTCCACACCACATTAGAGTTCTTCAAAACTCTTCCATCCGAGAACATACCAATAGATAATTGTTGACAATGTCACCAAAGTTATAGCTAAAACTGTCATATCAGATATATGTGATCAAGCCACATATTGCAACCAAGCTACCAGAACAGATATGTGTGGTCGAGTCATTATAATTGCAGTCAAGCTGCCAAAATAGAAATGTGGTTAAACCACCAAATAATGTAGATCATTAAACTGCCAAAACTTCCTCCTTACCACATTATCCCAATCCCATGCAATGTGACATGGCATGCATAAATAGAATCTAAATGAAAAGCATGTAAGACATGCAATTGTACAATAACAAAAATTAAAGGGCATGGAATTCCATGCTTTACAGATTAGATGTGTCACAAATTTTAACAAAAGCAAATCAGTTTCACCATAAAGTCATATGCATGGTCATATAGCAGATTCAGAGATATACAAATTAACATAATCATACATCATATGTTCATATACAAACATAGCAAATCAGAGACATGTCACCAGAATTAACAATTTACAGATTATGCATATATATTTCACATACTCCTTCCATATTACTTACAATATCATACTATCAGATATCATATTTTCAAGTCCTATTTATACAGTACAGACTCTACAGAGTGGCTAAATATGCATCATAGATAAATACGAACCTAGGGAAATTTTCTAAAAAATGGGACCACATACTCGTGTGGCCCACACGACACAAATGACCCAGCTTGTGTGGCTTACACAGTTTGGCACACAACCGTGTGACGTCGATAATGGGTTTTTTGACTCTTTACTATTCGTTGTTTTTACGAGATCAAGTCACACACCTGATCAGTTTTTAATGCAAACATCTCGGTGAAAATTCCATAACTTAAACCAACATTTTAGAATGTGAGGAATAACCAATATACCCCAAATTCTATTCACTAATTAATTGCAAAAACTAGCATTTAACCTAATCAAATGAATCAGTCTGTAACCAAAATGTTATTTACTTACCTAGTAGAAAAGCAACCCAACGAAAATCTCTAAATCGTTGGAGGCAATCCATGAGTCTCTCGATCTACTCCTAACAGCACATTGCAAAGATCACATTAGAAACCATCAATCACTTGCAACATTAACCTAACACCACATCTATGAAAAATAAACAACTAACATTTACCTAGAGAAATAACAGCGGTTCTGTATAGACGAAATAACACAATAGAAAATAATGGATTATGATTGTTTTCATATCATGATCTGTCAGTTTGGTTAGCAATATAACTGTCCTACTAGAGGCTTCACAAAGAGACATTATTCAACATTTACTTACCCAGGTTTTCACCTTTTCCTGGTTCATACTTCTCGTATCTCAAACCTTACTTGCATGTTTACCAAACATTACTCTTTTTAACAGAACCTTATACTTATCATCATATCACATATCTCATCTTTACTATACTCATATGCTTATCGATTACTTTAGATATCATTATCCTTTATATATGGATATGTGTATACTTCTACTTAAACATTTCACATTTAAGAGTCATGGTAAATACTCACCTGATACTTACCTACTATAGTTCAAGGTTCTTGACTCAACCATCCTTCTCGAACCAGCAATAACAACTGCTTACAGAACATAGGACCACCATTAAAACTCGTTTACATATAATTTACTATAACCACAAACTTTGATAACCCTCATGCAAAGCCTTATACTTACAACTTAGAGTTCATATACCACATACAGACTCACTCTTTCAAAAACATCTAACATGCAGAGTAGTAATACTTACCCATAAATGGAATGATCACTAATTAAACCAATAATCCTTAACTTACAGCTTAACGAGGAAAAGATACCATTAGATTTAAGAAAAAGAGTCTGAAAGTACTCTCGAAGGAAAAAAAAGAACCTCTCTCAGAACCCTTCTCACCCATATAAATATGACCCATCCTACTTAGTGAACTTAACAAGTGTCACACATTTCAAAATTTACCTTCTTAATAGTCTAGAGTTTCCAAGAGAAATATAAATGAGAGTCTCGGGTTATAAATATCAGACTATTCTATCCAGTTGGTTCTTAACTAGGTTACTTTACAACCTAACTAGCATAGTACTTTAGACAAACAACGCATACTATATCTTTGGCGATAATTCAAATCATACTTATGCATTATTACTTAACACTATCTTTTCCTTTAAATAGAAAAATATCTTGAAATAAAATCTTCATTTGCTAACACGACAGTTAATATACGCCCACACTTATGCGCCAAAAGAAACATATGGGTGGATTACACTTTGCCAAACAAATTATTTTGTCATTATACACCAAAATCTTAGGTTTGCTAGACTTGGTGTGTGAAAAATATTTTAGTCGACAGTTTACCCACTTGAACAGTGGTTTATCCACAACATATTAGTAGCTTTTATTTGCGCAAATGGTTAGTTCATCCACCAATATATATTATCATTAGCAGTTCATCTGCAATGACTATTGGTTCATCCACAATTTGGTGTAAATGTAGAGGATTTCTAGGGAACTCCTATTGTGGTGTGTAACGGTAGGGTAGGAACATTTTTTGATAAATTGGATTTGCATTGCTTTCATAAGACATGTACATGGCTATGAACACTAAGTTATTATGTTGATTAATTTATCTGAATTACCATTATTCTGTATTGCTATTAATTGGGATTTATTCTATAAGTTGATATTCTATATAACTTGTCTACTATTTACACCGGTTTCCTTGTGATGAAACTCACACCGAATTTTATAGCTCACTCCTATATTATTTTCATCTTTACAGATAACCCACCAAGTTAGGGCATGGACACGACATTTTTAGGGTCTTGGCTCAAATTTACATTTTTTTATATAAAGTATCTTAAATTTATTATTTCATATTCAAAGATAGTATTACTTTATTTTTTAATTGTGGCATGAGACTTGGGTTTTGGATTTATTAAAGCATGCATGACTTTTAATTTGACTTTAGGATATTGAAATATGAAATTTAATCATTTATGCATGAAATATAGTTTTTATTTTAATTGAGTTAATTATCGTTTTTCCACTACTAGGCAATAATTAAATCTTGGATAATAACTAAATTAGATACTAATTAAGTTTTCAAAAGGTAATCACTGTTACAAGAAAAATCGGTTTTTGTTAACTCATGAGTTGTTTTTCTAAAAATAGACTAAGTTTTCTTCTAATAATAAACAAATATTTTAATATGACTATTTTTAAAACTCCGATTGTTTATTGGGTCATTTTGGTGGCCAACATAATCTTCCGAATTTGGGCCAAACATTTAGGTCGAGTTGGAGAGTTTACATTTTGTGATATTAGAATCATGCTTTTTAAACCTAGATTGTGGGTTTTTGTAAGAGCTTGCATACATGTCATAAAAAGGGGTATTTTGGAAAAATCATGTCACAAGTTTTTAAAAAATTGATTTTCTACAGGAAATTAAGACTCCGATGTTGATCCTACTATAATTACAGTTGCTTCTGAAACTTTAAATAAATTATAAACTGTAATCGTTAGACTATAAATATTCAGGAAATAACTAATGCCTGAACTTTTTGAAAATAATAGATACACTTTGAATATTAGATTTTTGAAAATCATGATCGTTAGATTATAGATACTTAGGAAATAGAGATGTACGTAAATTTATACAAAAAGCAGTGAAAACTCATACACTTAATTGTAGAGGTTGAAATTAACATATAATCCTTAGATTCATATGTAACTTAGTATGAAAATAATTAATAAATAAATTTTAATATATTCAACAAATCTTCTATTAATAGGTTCCAAATATTGTCGGGCGGAAAATGAGGTGTTTGAAAATTGAAATCTTTTGATATTGTTGGGTTGATGAATATTGTTATTTTAATTTTTTTTATAATATATGTGCCGTTTAATTTGATAATATATTAAATATTTACGTTTTTTAATTTAAATTGTTATGTGTTAATTTTCTAGTCACATTATATTAAATATTAAAATATTAATACAAATTCTGAACAACTCATACAATATGCTTTACTTTATATATAAAATAAATCCGTACATCTTATGAGTATGTAAACTAATTTTAAATTATGTTAGTAAAATTACTTTCCATTATAAGGTCAAAACATCTTTAATGTGTTGGTATCATGAGTTAATTGAATATCAAGTTAATTAGAAAAAATTTAAAAACTAAGATTATTTTCTTAGTCATAACCAAAGTGTCCACGGCAACAGTAAGTAAAAAACTTTAAAAATTTTAAAAATATAAAAATATTTTTAAAAAATTATATAAATTGAAAGATATATAAAAAAATTTTACATTGTATTTCATATAAAATAATAAGTTAATCTAATAAAATACATATATTTTTGTTTGTCGAAAGAGAAGCAAATCGTGATCTTTTTTGTTTCTCTTTTTCCCGGTATTAAATTTTTATCATATTTTCCATTTCCATGTTCAATGCATTTCTTCTCCTTCGCAATCAAACTAAATTTTTGCTCATAAACCAAAATCCCCCCCCCCCAAACTAAAAGAGAAAAGATCAGTGGGTGCCAAAAGGCTTGGATGGTACAGGTTTATCTTGTGATAGTACCTTGCCGTGTGAGGCTTTAGTGAGCTCATTTCTTGATGGCTGTAGGTGGAATGAGGGGCTTGTGTGGCAATTATTTCAATCGAATGAAGCGGATTTGATATCCCAATGCCCCATTGTGCTTCGAGGGATGTTTTAGTATGGGGGCACTCACCAACGAGGGTGTACTATACTAAAAGTGGTTGCTCTTGGCTTTTGTTGCAGTCGTTGGCCCTTTGGAGAGTACTCTAGAAGTTATCAATGTTACTGAAAGTGCGCTTATTCGTTTGGCGTGTCTCGGATGAAATTCTTCTGACTTATGTTATGATCGCTACCTTTAATGACCTCCCTAACCTGATGTGTACGCGGTGCGATAATGAGCGCAAGACAGCCTTGCATGCGTTGGGGGAATGCCTTACATCTCATGTCTATACATGATTTTATGGGAACTATGAAATGTTCGCAATTAATGAAGTTCTTAATGGGTACCTGACCCCACCACACATGGCATCCAATTTTGCTCGTTCCTTGCATAAGGAATTTAGATTTCTTAATTTGCTCAAGCAGCCCATATTGCCAAGACAACCGCGAGAGGAGCACTGGTGTGCGCCTAGCATGGGGACTGTGAAGATAAATGTGGACGCGGCTTGGGATGTGGAATCACGGGAGGCTGATATTGGTTGAGTAGCACGCCACAAGAATAGCTTGGTCTTAAAGGCCTTGCGCGGCATGCTTCCTCATGTTGGGACGCATACTGGGGCCTGAATATGCCAGGATATGAACTTTATAAATATTGTTATTGAATCTGACTCTTGCTTTGTTATTTCGAAATTTTTACATGATACTCATTTGGGTCAATTTGTTTCTAAGGCACGTATTTTGTATTCGAATTTTAATTCTTTAGATTTTCACTTTGTTAATAGGGCAGGTAATAATGTTGCCCATTGGAGTAGTCGCATGGGCTTATTATATGTACATAAGACCTGTTTTGGTGTGAATTGCCCTTATAGGCTCCAGGATCTTATTATTGCGAACACCTTATGATGAATGAAATTGCCGCAAGCCTTTATCAATACAACTGCATATAGAAGGAAGTTCCAGTCCCTTTTTTTCCTTTTTTTAACATACTAACATTATGGGTAAATTTTAATTCCAATCCCTCTATTTTTAGATTATAAAAATAGTTAAATTTCAATTTGATCTCTACATTTTACTTAAATTTAAGATTTAATCTAGATACTTTAATTCTAACATGATTTGATGCCTCAGCTTTTATAATGCCATTAGTTTGTCTAAACACTTTATTCTAATTAAAATGATGATGTGAATTTTTAAGAATTGTTAGCACCGTTAAAAATCTTTATTAAATTCAAGTTTGTTACAATGTTATTTTTTTGTTACATGGATATCAAGTTTATTTTCTTTATTAAGGCTGCTTGTGGAATAAAACAATATACTATCATTATACTAAATGCTCACCCTTTACTAATTTATCAAACAATTTTCTAATATAAATTCAACACTTAAAAAATTTAGCGGTAAAAATTCTCTGCTTAAATTTTTAATTTATCAAACACATCCTAAGTAAGAAATACGGAGGAGGAGATGTACCTACACTACACAAACAAATTGTTATATAGTGACAATTCAATAACTGTCACTAAAAATAAAAGTTCAATTGATATAGGTCTAGAAACCCTATACCAACGGTCAAAAATGCTATTTTGACAAAAAATAAACCGTTGATACATGTAACGTCAGTATAGACTTTGTAAAATAAAAAATGTGACAGCCGAAATTGGTCTAAATTTCTATACTCACAGTCCAAATTTAACAAAAGCAAAAATTGTCGATATAAATACCGTACCCTATAGTAGATTCGTTAATACCTATACCAGCATTTTATTCCATTGGTATAGGTTTCAAAGTATCAAGGTGCATGCTTAGCAGATAGCGATGTAACTATCAGTAAAGAGTCATATAAGTGAATTTACAATTTTCTCTTTCGATTTATACTAACAGTATAAACTGTCAATAAATGTTCTATGAATGAAATCACCAATTCACCCTTAAATATATTGCGACAGTCTTAATCGTCAATAAAGGTTTTATTAACATAAATTTACCATCATATCAAATCCAATTACTAATATTTTGATTTGTCTATAATATTAATTGATATCTTCCAGCTCAAAGTCTCTAAATAATTCTCTCTTAATAATAATAATAATAAAGCTCAAAAACAACGACAGCAACATACTAGCTTAGATAATATCAATTTTGTTTGCCCCAGCCAAATTTTGTTAAAAGCAATGCTTAAAGAGCATAGGATTTCTCTAGGAACAAGTTAAAAGAAATGCTTAAAGATGCAAACAAAAGCTTACATACATGATATTGAAATTCATCAAGATATATATGAAAGTCAGTTATGCAATCACACATTTGGGTGTTTATCAGGACTTGCTTACGTTCAGGGTTCAAAATCAAACAGTACCAATGGTAACTATAACAAATCTAGGATGACCTTTTTTTATCAATCCAAGTTAAAAATATATATATAGCGTTCATTCTGTCATGTAGTACCTAACAAAACTAATAAGCCATTAGCGGACAAAAAAGGCTTTTTGTACAATGGATAATGGAGAAAAGCAACATCGTTTTTTCCTGGGTTCTTACCACTGCTGGTGATGCACGAGTACCATCCATCCATCCCCAAAGATCCAGACTAGAACAAGGGTTTCTCTGGAAGTAAGCTACAAAGCTCAAACGCACACAAAGTTTGTTTCTTTGGGCAATGAGGCAATCAGATGCATTAGGTGGTGCAGCAGAAAGCATTGAACACGCATCTTGCGAGTATGGAGAATAAAAAGAAGCCTTGATCACATGGATTTCATTGCCGGAATCTTGATAACTCCTGCACGATCCCTCTGCTTCAAGCATGAAATAAAATCCTGAAACTGAATTACAAAGACGTTTCAAGAATAAGCCAGATAAATATTTTTCGAAAACAATGTTCAGAAGAGAGCATTTGGCAACACATAAAATTGCTTCAAGCTGAAGCATATTTGAAATTAATAAGGATTAAATTACTTAATTTTTTAAGAGAGACTAATTTACTCCATTTTAAAATTGAAAATTATTGGAGAGATATTTTTACCATAAAAAAAGTAATGGCCTACACAATCAAATTACAAACTCAATGAATTTTTTACATAAAACCATTGGATTAAGTTTCAAGTTTAAAGTAACTGATCTTCAATCCCCACAAGATATTACCTTTACATCTTCAGAATTCCTTCAGTGTTTGAGATTATATCTTTTAACCCAGATGAATATTTTTTTTTTAGAAGTGCCATGTTAAATGAAAATTTAATTGATGGAATTTACCCTAAAAATAATCCCTAATGTAACAATAGTTGGGTGATATCAAAGTAGATAGATTATATTCCTAGAAATTAAAGTACAATTATTAAATTTTACTTTTAGAAAAAGTACTGAAACCTATGAATATTTTAACCTTTTGAGAATATATCATAAAACCGTCAATATATAAGACCTATATTGACGAATAATTTAGTCTGTCATTATAGATACTTCTATATTCACAATAATAGAATGTGTTAGTATAGGTTTATCATGGATTGACAGCTCAATAATACGTTATAGAGATTGTAGCGACGTAAAAATATTGGCTCGGTCGCTGATTGAGGCGATTTATTAAAATTTAAAAAATCGATTTTTGGTTTTAAAGAAAAGGGAGTCGCCACCGATCTTTTTTCTAGGTGTGATCGGACACCTAATAAAAACCTCTTTTTAACAGAAAAGTTTATTTTTAGGTAAAAAGAAGGCCGAGTTTAAGTCCACTTCAAAATCCAGAGAAAAAATAGGGCTCGGGAGTCAGTTACGCACGAGGAAGGTATTAGCACCCTCGTGACGCCCAAAATTGGTATCTTATTAAACACGTGTTGTCTTAATTTTCAAAAACGCAAGTTCAATTTGAATTTTTATCGTGATCCGATAGAAAGAAACAAGAGATTTTATTTTTTTGGTTTTCTAGAAGGACGTCCCGGTTTAACATGAGCCGTCGACTTTCACCCAACATAGCGATGAAATCACAGACTTAATGTTAAAATCGGTACATTGCCTTATTTTTGAAAAAAAAAAAAACATGGAACAAACATATATTTTTTTTAAAATGATAAAACAAAACTAAAAATACAAATGTTGGTATAATTAATGAAAAATATAAACATAATGTAGAGCATTGGAATAATAATAAGAATATTTACAATAAAGGAAAAGGGTGAAACTAACATACATAATAATATAATAAGAAAATAATATATAAGTACATAAGAATCTCTATATATATGTGTATAGATAATAACAATAAATGATAATAATAAAACAATAGGTATAATATGGTATTAAAAGTATATACATAATACATATAAAATATAATATTAAAAGTATACATAAATAACGTAAAAAATATATAATATAGTATTAAAATATAGACATAATAATAATATAAGAAAGTAATAATAATGTTAAAAAATAAATATTAATAACTATACGAAAAAGAAAAAAATATGCATAGTAATATTAAAAATATATACGTGATATATATACATTAGAGATAATAATAGTGATTATAGTAATTATATATTAATACTAAATATTAAAAAGGAATAAAAAAGAAAAAAGAAAAAAATAATAGTAATAATACGGATGCTAATAATAATAGTCCAAGAATAATATGAATAATATGTACATAAAATAATAATAAGGATATAACAATGATAATAATAATAGTATAATGTAATATCCCAAATAATATTAAAAAAAAAAAAAGCAAAGATGATGGAAAAGGACGAAATCGCAATCAAAACGAAATTCTTAGGGTGCAATTAGAAATAAAAATGGCAAACAGGGCCAAATTGCAACGTGCGCATAACTTAAGGGGACCAAAAGAGAAAATATTCCTCCCTCCAAAACGCAGCGTATTGCGAAGGACCCAAATGAAATTCCCAGGAAAATTTTAGGGCTAAATTAAAATAAAAGCAAACTCAATTGTAAATCTGCAGAAAAGCGGGAGGGCTGAATGGGGAATTAGCCCATAGCTCAAAAACACGCGGATCCTGATGGTAGGTCGGGTTGGGTCGGGGGTTCCCTCCCCAAAACGACGTCGTTTTGCGTTTGGGGAGGGTACCCCAAAACGCTGCCGTTTTAACCTATTATAAATACAAGATTTTTTTTAAAATGCTTCATTTTTTCTTGTGTTCTAAAAAAAAAAAAGAGCTAAATGCTCTCAACCCTTCTGGGTCTGCCCAGAATCCGGCCAGGTGGGCCGCCGTTGCCCGTCGCCGGAGCCACCGTGCGCCGCCGTCGCCGCGGTGGCCGGAAGTCCAAAAGGTAATTTTTTTAAATATATATATATATATATATATATATATTTGTTATATATGTATGTAAAACAAAATAACAAAGAAAGAGAAAGTCGACACGAAAAAGATAAAGGGTAAAAACACCTTTGATTCGGCTTGTGTTTTGATTCTCTGATTAGATTGGTCTTCTTGCTTCTTTTTTTCTGCTTGTGTTCGTGTGTGCTTAATACAAATATGGTGACCCCTTTTACAAATCTCAAAAACCCTTTTTTTCGTTTCCAGAGTTCCCCCCTTTTCATTTCGTTCTTTGGCCTCTGTTTATAGCCGATACAAAGATAAAAAAAAATAAAAATTGAAGTACAACTATTCTTTTTTCTGTTCTCTGCTTCGTTTGCTTCTGTTTGCTTCTGTTTTTTTTGTCTTCTCTGTTTTCTTTTGCAGGTTCGTCAGGGAGTCAACGGAGGGCCTTCCATTTTAGTGCAACGTGACAAGGAGAGCCGAACCTCGGGCGTTGTGCACGCTGATGAGGCACATGGGGTGGCCGACCTAGGTGGTGCGGTGCGCCTAGGGTTTCTTCTGCTTCTTCTGCCGAAACACATTAGTGTTTTGGGTCTGTTGGGCCCCGGGTTATTGGGTTGCTGTTGGGTTTAGGGGTTTGATCAGGTAGAGGCTTAGGTGTTGGGTTTGTAACATGGGTTTGAGGGTCCGATTGAGTTTTGGGAATTATTCTTGTTGTAGTTTTGGGTTTTATTTTTTTGTAATTGGGACTTTAAAATTTGGACACTATTGGTTTTAGTTATTTTATCATTTTTGTTTTTTTTTTTTATTGATTGGGCCTGGGCAAAATTAGGCCCATACAGAGACCTATTTATACTTACGGAAATATAAGTGTTGATATATGCCAAATAATTTGTAGTGCTAGAAGCTAGAATTTCATGAAATGGATGAAAAGAAATGAAATTTACTAGTGAAATTCTTGAGATTTGAAATATGTCTATTTAGGTACACATTAGAAGAAGCTAAATTTTAACTAAAGTTTGAACTTTTTTCAAGGAAGACAGCAGCACAATATATCAAACAAAGAAAAAAGGGAATTTAAAAAAAAAAAATTTAACCAAAAGTGTGTTTGGAACGAGGATGAGAGACAAGAGATCATATATGTATTTTTATTAGATTATGTGGGGTGTGCCTCACATTTATCGGAAAGTTTGCACTCATTTAAAACAACAATCAATAAACAATTGAAGAAGGTCCAAAACAAGCCCGACATCATGATGAGGAGCGTCGGGATGACGTGACAATGTGTGAAAAGTAAAGACGACGTTGCGACAAGGCAATTCTCGATGTCACAATGTCATGACGTGTTGTATTTGGCAGCCATCTTTTTGACTTCAAGTAGGACTACTTCTCCCAATTGAACTCTAATTATTTCAGAGATATTTTAATATGACTAGAACTCTAATCTTAGCCTATTTAAAGGGTCCATTGTATCATTATTTTGAGTGGCCAAAAATTAACATGTCAATCAGTAATGGCTTTTTTTTTAGAACGACAAGATGTAGTCGCATATGACTTTTGGTAAGAGTTTCGTGCTAACTATGGAGAGAATTTTGTTTATGAGTTAGACTTTATTTTTGAGGTTTGGATTTGTACGTTTAGTACTTTTAGGTTTATTTCCTCATATTTCATATTGTACTATCGTTTGTTTACTTATTTAGTGAAAGTCGATACCTTCTTTGCCTATTGTTTTTCCCTCTTTGAGGATGTTCCACTTACAATATTTGTGTTCATTCTTCTCCACTTTTACTATCTTATTGTTTATACGAGTTGATCCCCAATAGATTAACTCATTACCTTATATAAAATACAATGTAATTTTTTATTTCATATATATAATTTTATTATAATTTTTTGAAATATTTTTGTATTTTTATTTTTAAAATTAAAATTAAATTGAAATAATTTGTAATGTTGAGAATTATTTTTTTAAAATTATGACTAAAGTTAAATGTTAATTTTGTTATTATATTTTTGAAATATCATTTTACGCATTAAATACACTTAACTGAAATGGATAAAGGTAAGTAAAACAAAAAACAAAAACAAAAACAATTAGTTGAATGATCATCTTAAAACTATTAAAGATGGGGTAAAAAAGAAAAGAAGAAACATAAACTTGCCGTGTAATTTACTTCATTATTTTCCCAGATTTTGAAAGTTGCACGTTATAATATTAGTGTCAAAAGAACAGCCGAAGAAACTACTTATCCATGGTCCAATTGCCAGTTTAAGTTTGGGCCTTCTATTTTGTAAACTCATTTTGGGGGTGGATTTTAGATTCAAACCTATTTTTGTTTGAGAACAATATGAGGTTAATTTTTCTTTTTTCAAATTGAAGATATAAGTAGTTTAGACAAAGATTATGGTTTCGAGATTTTTTAATAATATCATCCCAAAATCCCAGCTTACATTTTGTTTCTGGAAGTGTAATTACTTAACATTTCTAGGTAAACAAAAAACTTAGAGATTGGCTGAGAATATTGTTTAGATAATTAATATTTGAGATCCGCAGGTGCTTGACTTGGGTTTTTTTTTTTTTTAAGTTAAAATCAATTTAGTAAAGAAAATTATTAAGAAAAAGAAATATAGACAAAAAGAAAAGCACGTCTTATTGATGAAGTTTAAAAGCGACCGACTTCAGTATAGACAAAGGCACAGACAATCACGCCTGTTTGCAGCCAAAAAATAAATAAATAAATCACGCAAGCCGACCGACTTTGATCAATCCAGATGCCAGAAAGGGAGACATTAATTAGCCTAGGACGGACGCCTCAATCTGTATCCATTAAAATATCCTTCTTTTAAATTCATCTCAAATTACTGATCTTATTTAAATAAAATTCACCACTTATCAATAAACATTCCCTGTATGAATATCTATTTATATATCATAAATAAATAAAATACGAGTACCATATAATGATAAATTGAAGAAATTTATTTGGTCCTCTTATATTATCTGTCCTACAACTTAATTTCTTTGGAAGATCACGTGAACAAATTTTGATTTTCCACCATGAATCTCATGTTCTCATTCCCAGTGTCGGTCCCCCCATCGTCGTCATTTTCTTTCAAGCCAAACAACAAGGGATGGTCAGCTCAGCTATCACTATACATCTGATTTTACGCCCTATTTTATTTATATAATATATATATATATATATATATTTCCCCTCACTACTTTGACTTAATAAACTTCCTTGTCAAACTTAGCCTTCTGTAATTTGTTGTTATTGGGGAGATTTTCACCTCCAAAGTCAAGCCAAGACGGGTGGCATTTTTGACCCCTTGTTGCAGGTGGCATTTGGTCCTTGCTCGAGCTCAAGCCCCTAGGGAGGGATTTTTTTTTCCTTTTCTTTAATTAAGCACTTGGAAAATAGTAAACCTCATATCACTCCACGAGGTTAGGCTACTAGTGCCGCTTGAGCCAATAAAAAGACTTTTGCTTTTTTCCTTGTTTTCCCATTTTTCCATGGGGAAATAAAGGCCTAATATGAGAAAATAAAATAAGTGAGGGAATTGAAATTCTCATTTACAATAAAATTTCCTTTTTCTTCGGGCCTTGAACTTTGGTAAGTTGATAAACCAAGCACATGATCTAATGACATTAAACAAAGTTTTAGTTTACATCAATTTTTAATTCCATCCCTAAATCAGTTAAGTTTTTTAGATATTTTGAACGGTCTATCATAATTCTGCTAAGTTCTATTTTTAATTTTTTAGATTTATTTTGATAAAATGAACTTTATTTTATAGTTTTTAAATGTTATTTGATAAAATTTTAAGTTTTTTTTTATAAATATTTCTACAAAATAATAATTTTTAAGAACTTTTAAATTATTTCACCATTTTAAATATAAAATATTTATTTTCATATCATTAAAATTAAAATTAATTATATATTAAACCAAAAATAAAATTTGATAATAACCATAATTTTTGAATTTTTATATTATAAGTCGACTAAATACCTTCATTCAGATTGGTTTTCGATTTGATGGGGTTTTTTCTGGGCAGTTGCTTTAGGCATTGGCATATTCTAAGACATTGTGTAGTGGATACACTAAAGGGAGCTCAAAAGTAAGCAAGACTTATAAGCGAAAGGTCCCAGTGTTGTGCAGCTGCTTTTCACTTTTGGTTCATCTTTTTGGATGGTTTTAAATGCAAACTTTGTACAATCATCTTATCTCTGCTCACCCAATAAATTTAAGCAATTATTTACCTTTCCAAATGTCCTATATTATGATTATTGCTTTATAACAAAACTTTAGAATTTATAAATCGGATTAATTAAAACATAGCTTTTAAATTTATTTTATAAATAATTTAAAAAGTGTGATAGATTTTTAATATCACTTACAAAATTAAACACTTTGACTATTAAAGTATCAAAAGTTAGGTAAACTTTTGAGAAGGGGATTGCAATAGCTAAGGAAGATAGAAAGTAAGTTTTGTTTTGGCATGATTTGATCAGTTGGGTTTAAGTGGGTTTTGGCATGATGGAAAATTTGATTGTTCTTTCGTACAAGCTGCATTTACGAACAAGTGGAAGTACCTTTTTTATTTCTGAGATAGAATAACCTTAAGTTTAATATTTTTTATTTTGGCCCATGAATTATTTTTATTTACATTTTATGTGGGAAGAGGAGGATAAAAATTACGTGCAAATAAAACTTCTTTAAAACAGTAAACAATCTGGAAGAATAGAAGATAGAGAAAACTCAAAAGCAAATAAACCCTAAATTTTGAAAACAAAGCTATCTGATTAAAAACACGAAATTCCTTTAAAGTTTTCTCAAAACTCTCTTATCTCTTAATCTTAATGTGATGATGATATCAATTCTAGGGTGCAAAGACCCTTTTATAGGCTAAAATTCGTGTAAATATATGACTAAAATATCCCTAGAATAATTAGAATTTAATGGGAAAAAAATAGCAGAGTTTAATTAAGAAAAAAAACCCAATTTATGTGGGAACACGTCACCACGTTGCAACATCCTGAATCGCCTCGTCATGATGTTATCCGTCATCATGACGTCAAGAAACTTCTCGTCGTGACGTCGTCGCCTATTGGAGGTGTTGCGATTTTGACATCCTCATGTCGCAATACAGGTAATGGTAAATGTCTAAGAGGGTTCGAAAATGTGAGCCACATTCCACAAGGTACAATACATTCTTCATCGTGATGAAAAAGCACTTTCCACCGCACAAGTAACGAAAAATACTTAGGGTTAGTTTTTTATTAATGCTGCGGTTGAAATGTCCTTTTCAAAAATGCTTTTGAAAAGTGTTGTAGAAAAATGTTGTGAACAAAAAATGTGGTTTGTTAATATGTGGTGTTCTTCATTGGTGTCATAAATTGTAGTGAGAAATTAAAATGTCTATTTTAGACATAATCTTAAAAAATAAAAAATAAAAAAATTTAAATACTATTTAAAAAGTTTAAATAACTTTTAAATAAATAAATATTTGTTAAATTTTAAATTAAATATAAATTACATGTGAAATTTTAAATTAAAATAATTTACTAATTAAATTTAGTAAATTTATATACAATGAATGATCCAATTATTTTTTATCATTGCAGAACTAAATGTAAGTCCGAAATCTATCAATTAATTTTGGTGGTAATATTCTCTTACAATTTTAAATATTTTATACTTAAAGTAAATTTAAAAAGGAAAAATATTACAATTAAGGGGGTGTTTTGATAATTTGATTAACCAAAAGCCAAAAGTAAAATCCAAAAGCTCTTTGAAAACACAGCTTGTTCTTCAATGTTTATGCTGTGCAAAAGTGCTTTTGCACTAACACGTGGTTAGTTTTTCGAGTCAAAATTGAGGTGAAAAGGTATTTTTTATCTAAACTCAAAAAGTTAGAGATTTAAATGTTTTTAGTTTTTATATTTGGAAGTAAAAATTATTAAAAATAATAATTATTTAAAAGGTATATAAAAATAGATTTATATTTTATATATTATTATATTAAATTATTTAAAATTTATTTATTATTATATTTAAATATTAAAAAAATTTATATATAAATTTCATAAATAATTTATATTAATTACTTAACAGGTATTTAAATTTTATATTTAATGTATCATTACATTAAAGTATTTAAATATCATATAATTTAATTATTTTTTTTGTTTCTACTATCATATTTAAAAAAATATATTTTAACTTCCAATCGCAATATTTTTCAACAATGGAGGACAATAAAAACTAACAAATACACTTTTCAAATGCATTTTTTTCTAAAAGAATTTTTTTTAAAGCACTTTCCAACCACAATTGCAATGGAGAATTAGCATTTAGTATTTTTTTTTAATTTGATTCATAAATTTAAATTTCGATAAAGTATGATGACGTGATATATTTTAGAGTATCATATTACCTTAATAAAATCTAAATTCTTGAATCGAATGAGAAATAATTACTAAATTCAAAAATTATCGTGGAATAAATATAAAAATCAACTTGAGAAAATTAGCAAATTCAAAAACCTAAACATTGCTTTTCATCTTTTTAAGTTTTTTTGCCTCAAATGATGGTAGTCAAATATTGCAATGAGTTGTTGCCTCGTTGGATGCCAAAATCAGAAAGGAGAGACCTTAAATGGAGTGCGCATTTTATTATTTCTAATGAAAACTTTTATGTATTTTAAAAACATCGGATTAAAATTTAAATTAGTTTTTATTTTTTTATTATTAGAATATTATTTGAGTTTATATCCAAGAAAAATACGTTTAAAATACTTGAAATTGTTAAATATATGAGTTAAATAAGAATTAAACATTATCAAATGGCATGGATATTATTGTCAATGCAGGAGGACGTGGATTCAAGTGCGTTGAAACGCATTATCTTCCTATTTTTTGGTTGGAGAGGGACTATGGGCAATTCTAGGCATTGTGTCAAAAAAAATAGATATGGCCAGTGTCGAAACCAAATTTCCTTTTAGGGTTTTGAAAAATGAGATCGACTTTGAAATTTGGAAATGGAGTCGCCAAGATGTCGAAACCAAATTTTCTTTTAGGGTTTTGAAAAATGAGATCGACTTTAAAATTTGAAAATGGAGTCGCCACCGACCTTTTCGAGGTGCGATCGGGTCACCTTAAATTATTTTAATAAAACATTTTGAGTTATTAAAACAATTAATTTTGGTCTACGAAAATCAAAGAACGGGTTCGGGAGTCGGTTACGCACGAGGTAGGGTTAGCACCCTCGTAACACCCAAAATTGGTACCTAATTGATTACTTAATGTCCTATTATCGAACGATTGAAAAGATTCTAAAAATACGATCCTTTGTTTAAAAGGGTTTTTGGGTATTGAAATGAAAATCGAGGTTCGCTTATTTCAAAGAAATAAGGATGCCGTACTTAGTAAGTTAAGGTGCAACATATTAATTTCCCGAAATTAAGCTCACCCCCCTTTTTAAGACTTGTGGATTTAAATCGAAAAGGAATATTTAATTATTTTAGATCTCACGAAGAAACCGAAACCCTGTAAGTTAGGGCCCAATTCATCGAGGTTCTAAAACATAGAATATTATCTTGATTTTGAAGTTCCTATCTTGTGACGATGCACGCCACATTCAATAAGTTAGGACGTGGCATTTCAAAGTCTCGAGCATAAGTTTTATTTGAGAATTTGAATGTTTTGGTTGCGAAATCGATACTCAATAATTCGGGTTTAATGAGAAAAATCGGAACCTAGTAAATTAAGGCTCGATCTCCTCAATGTACCCAAACACGAGTTATACTTCTGAAAACCTTTGAGTAAAAACATTTAACAAAATGGTATGCACTTGCTTTTTATGAAATAGAAGCATAAGATAATAACAAGCACAATAGAGAAATAATTCATAAACATCATGCGGTATCAATGAATCTATACAAAATGATGCACATGTAATAATAATTACGACATATCATTTTATAATAATATTAACCTCCAAAGACTAAGGGTGGATTTAAAAGAAATATAAGACAAAATGAAATTGAAAACTTTTAACAAATAATAATCAATGATTACGAGAGAATGTTTAAGGATATTTAGATAATATTAAAAATAAGGTCTTTAAATTTAAAAACAAGGAAATCGTATATCTATAGAAAGTATGTATGTACATATATAACATGGTATTTAAAATATTTATAGTGTAATACAAAAGTATGTGGAGGAGTGTCAAGTACAACATATGAAAATATTTACATATATAAATTTATATGATATACGAAGATATTTATAAAGTATTAAAGTATATACACAAAATAGAATAAAAATGTATGTAACTATTAAAGTGAAAAATTCATGTATAATATATATGTGAAATATAATACGCGTAATATAAATAATATATATAACTAATAATGTTAACATATACCTAATGTATGCAAATGAAATAATATTGAAATATACATAATGAGTACATAAAAATATTTGTGTATATAAAGAATAATATGAAAATAACAAGTAAATTTTAATATATTAGCAGTAATAATAAGAGTAACAATATAATAATACTAATAAAATATTATAGTGAATATAGTAATAATATAGTACGAAAATAATAATAATTAAGTAATAATGAAGTGCAAAAAAAAAATATATATATATATATATATATATATATAAAATGTACTAAGATGTAGAAAAATAATGAAACGCGGTGAAAATATGATAATAGGTAGTAATATAATAATAGTAATAGGAGAAACAATAGTTGCAGTAAAGAAATAATAAAATGGTTAGTAATGATGTATTAGTAATAAAATATATACGTTAATAATTATGAAAGTAAGAGTGAAACAATAGGTAGGAATAATATATAATAGTGTTAATAAAACAAGACTAGTATGATAATAATATTTAAAATTAGAGTGAAATGGCGAAAAGACAAAATAGAAATCAAGTTAAAATGAAAAAGGACTAAAATGACTTAGAAACAAAACATACGGGGCAAGTTTGAAAATAAATAAGATAACGGAGGGCCCATTCGGGAGCGCACACAACGTAAGAGGATTAAAAGCGCAATAAATCCTTTTTCTTAAACGCACAGCAGCAATAGGGATTAAAATGAGAGCGAAACCAAAACTTCAGGGCCAAATTCGTAAAATGAAAAGGTAAATAGAAGGGGTAGATTGCAGCGCACAGCGAAAGCAGGGGGACCATCCGCGCAATAAACCCAAAAGGGTGAAACACGCGGACTCCCCATGGGTTACGGGTCGGATCGCGCAGGTTAGCACCTAAACGGTGCCGTTTGCTTCTTTATTGAAGATCAAAATCCCTTTTTAGTTTGCTGTTCTTCTTTTCAAAACACAAAAAGAACCCTAGCCCCTTTTCGTTTCAGAAAGAAAACCAATGAGCCCCCCCTTTTTGCTTCTTGTGCCGTTCAGCTAGGGTTCTCGACCCATCCTCGCTACCAAACAACACAACACCACCGCGAATGGTGGTTTCAGTCGCACGGAGGGAGTTTTCGGCCCTTATCCAAAGCGCACAAAGGTACCCTTTTTGTTTTTTTTTTTAAATTCAATACTAAATGACGCATAAATGCAGGTTGAGAGCCACGAACAGAGAAGATGGGTGAGACCGATCTTCACACCTCCTACCCTCATTGGAAACAATAGGGTTTCCCGACCTTTTTGGGTCACTGGAGGGCTTCAATAGCGACCAAGAACAAGGCAAAATAGGTTTTCTTTTTTTTACTCTATGTATGCAACAGATTAAAGGCGAAAAATCACTAGAAAATACCTCTGTTTCTCTTTTTTGTATTTCAAAGGATCGTCCCCCTTACAAAGGTTTCAGGTTCTCTTTTTATAGCTGATTCGAATAAAAATAAAGGTAAAATCATAATACAACTCTTTCTATTTTTATTTCTATATTTGCCATTGCTCTCTGCCTCTGCCATTCTGCTTTTGCGTGTTGGTGTCTTTGCTTTCCCTTTTTTGGTCCATTTGCAGGTAAATAGGGAAGTCAACGTGCAAAAGGAGTTTCCGTTTCGGTGTTAAGGATGGCGAAGACCAAGCCTCGGGCACTGGAAGTGCCGACCAAGCACGTGGGTGCACGGCGCTAGGAGGGGCTAGGGTTTCGGAATCTGTTTATTCCATTGGGCCGATTGGGCCAGTAATTCTCGGGTCAAATGAGTAGTGGGTGTGGGTATTTGGGTAGTGAATAGGGTAGCGGGTTAATATTTGGGCCATGCCCAACAAGGGTTTGTAAATGGACAATAATCTCTGGATTTTTAATATTTGGGTTTTGTTTATTTTGATTCTTATTTTATTTTTGTTTTTCTTGTCTTTGGAGTGGGCCCGGGCAAAATGGGCTGATCATAGCCAGACCTATTTTGAGATTATTCAAAAAAGAGAGAGAGTTAAATATATATTTAATATGAATATATATTTAGTGAAATCAAGATATATTATTCATGTTAGTTTTACAATAAAATTTTCTTTTATAGATACAATAGGTTTTATCATTACATTTCCAAAATTATTATAATTTTTAAAGATATAATCCGCTTTGAATTTGCTAATCTAATTTTTCTTTTGGTACAAGAAGAAGAACAAAAACCATAATTAGGTTAGGCGAGGTCAAGCTATTCCAGAGCAATCATCGTGTAGCAGTTGAAGAACTTCATCCAGCGGTTGCATATAGATATACCTCTACCTAAAGTCCTTGAGGACATCTTTGATGCCAGACCATCGGCTACCCGATTACCCTCTCTATATACATGTGTAACCCGAACCATCCAAGATAGTTGGAGTAAATCTTTAATAACTTGTAACATAACTGAGTGATGTTGTTCTACTGAAGATGTTTAAATCAAATGAATAGTTGCTGTACTATCTATCTCAAGGACCACCCTTTCTAGCCCTAAATTCCAAGCTACTTGCAGTCCCTCAAGAGTACCTATAACAACCCATTTTTTCGTGGTGTCAGAAACAGTAGTTTCAAGACCACAATTCTGACATGTGAGTCCATAAATATTATTTATTTCATATTTATGAAGTTCTATAAGTGTTGTATTAAAGTTTGACCCAATAATTTTGTTTTGAATAGTTAATTAAGGAAAAGAACTAAATTGTAAAAGTCGTAAAAGTCTATCTCTATTGATTTTTAGTTGCTAAAATGATTAATTAAATTGAAAACAATGCCTTAAATGGAAATTAGACCACCTTGATATTTAGTGGATGTCATAAAAATAATTAAGCTTAAGAAATTAAATTTTTTTATGTTTAAATTAAAAATTAAAATAAAAAAAATGATAAATTTATGGAAAGAAAGAGAAAATGTATTTTTCATCTCCATCTCCATTCAGAAACACCATTTTAGCTAGAAAAAGAACCGGTCACTAGGGTTTGAGCTTAAAGTCTCCAATTGTAAGTTTTTCAAGTCCTTTTCTTGTAATTTTTATGTTTTTGGAATCCTGAGAGCTTGATTTAGCTAACCCAAGGACTATTTTGTGAAAATTTTAAAGTTTTTTTATAGTTTTCATTGATGTTTTCTTAAAGCTTTTGCAGTTATTTGGTTAGTTTTGAAGCTTAGATATGTTAATGGACTAGTTTGTAAAGTAAAAGTTATTAGTTTTGAACTGGGGGACTAAAATGCAATAAGTCCAAAATTTGTATGAAAATTCTAAATTTATGTGTTTTAATGGATTGTTGGAGGATGAAATTGAGATTTATTTCAAAATCAAAGCTCAAATGTGAGAATTATAATAGTTTCGATTTTAGGGACTAAATCGTGATAAATCCAAATGTTGAGGAATTTTAGTATAGATGAAATTGAATTAGGGTACGGTTTTTATATGTTGTTATATTTTATTTGAACTTGTTAATTAAATGAAATTATACTTTAGATCAAGAATCTCAATGACCAGGGGACATACAAGGTAAAGGAAAAAAATTGTCGACTAGTCCCTGATAGTTAAACTGTTAACATTTTGACAAGTTCATGTAGTATAATTCAAATTGTTTATGCTTATATGTTATATTAGGATTTCAATATTGAATGTTGATGGATTGGAACCGTGTTATAAGATGAAATAAGTCCCGATGAAATTAGTAAATTCTCATATGCAAGCTAGTGAGTTTGCCCAGGTTCTGAGCTCTTGCATATGTAGCGAACTCGAGAATACATGAATAGGTTCCGAACTCTTGCATATGTTGCGGACGCGAGAATACAAGAATATTAGGCCCTGACCAAGCTAATTATCGTGCAGGTTTAACCTTAATAGGCAACGAGACACTGTTATTTCCAACTATATACTGAGATCTTTTACGAGGTTTCATCGGGTAAATTTGTGATTAAAGCATAAGGGATATGCCATTTGAGGTTGGCTATGTGACTAGTTGTGTTTTAGACTTGATATCTAAATTGGCTTAATTGGAAATAGAGATGATTATGGTTATTCATGTGATTGAACTTAAAAAGCTTTGTATATTATTGTTATGGTTTGAATTTTGATAGGTATATTGTATTCATAGTGATTTATATGTGAATAGAAATTGAGGTAAGTGAATGTTTATAATGTATAAGCTTACTCGTGTTACTACTTTCTCGTAGATTTTGGATGTTCGGAACATGTCGATTGGTTCAACGAGAAGCTCACACCTACAGTTACTTGATTCGATAGACTTTTAAAGTTTGAAATTGGTTACTTGTGGCATGTATGTAGGATGTTTACTTTGCAAGTTAATGATCATGCTTTGTTACTTTGGTTGTGAATAAGATTATAAATAACTTTGATGTATTAAGACCTTGGTAGCTACTTGATACTTAGAAAGTTGATTATGTTATCCAAAATTTGAATGACATTATGTGTATGTTTAGGTATTAGCATGACTTGATAATGAATGTTAGTAATTGTTCATGTTTGGAATGATTGGCATGAATGGTATAAAATGTTTAAAGGCATGGTTAAATGAAGTATGCTTAAATTGTGAAAATAGGTACTCATGTTTTAGGTCACTTATTGAGTTTTGCTTATTGATATCTTAGTTAAGGAAATGATGAATGTATGAGTATGTTTGGACATGAAAAATCTTGGCATGAATGGTTGTTATTTCATAATTGAATAGTGATGCCAATTGTGACATATTGGTTAGGCATTTAGGTTGAGTGAATTAAGTTGAATTTGGTATGTTTTGGTGTCTTGTATCATGTTGTTCAAGGGTCTAATGCATTGGCTTATAGCTTAAGGGATCTTGGTCAAATTTGGCTTGTTGTTGAAGGTATATTAGGCACACACAACCTATGACACAATTTGCCAGACGGTTGTGTGCTATACATGGTTGCAGGACATGACTGTGTCGTCTATTCAATTTAGGTGTAGGATGGTTCACACGGCCATAGTTTGTTACACAGCCTAGCGACATGGCCGTGTAACCCTTTATCACACGGCACCAAATTGTTACATGGTTTGAGGACACAGACGTGTGACATTGCACCATATGACCTTATGCTGTCACACGGCTTGGCTACACGACCGTGTGACTCCTATTTTGCATTTTTTCCATATTTGTCTTAAATATTTTAAATTAGTCCTTGCTTTGTTTTGAATTGTTTTAGGACTTTTGTAAGCTCAATTTAACCTTGATTATGTATGAATATCATGCTTATGATTACATGTTTATTGAATACTTTTTATTTAAAGAAAATTTGAATTGTGATAGCTCATTTCTATTCTATTTTGAATGGTAGCATTCCATAACCCTAATTCGGTAACGGAGATGGGTAAGGGGTGTTACAACACCCTAAATCTCGACATTGAGTATAGAACAATGACCAATATATAAAAAAAACCAGCAATCCAATTGCCGTGTTAGTCACGGATTAAACCACCAGTTGAAGCATTTCTAGGCACATTACTAATAGCGCCATCAATGTTCACCTTATGCCATCCATCCTTAGGTAAAATCCACCTAACTAATCTGCAAACTTTAGTTTGTCTATGCCTCAAAGAACTTGCCATTCCATGATTAGAAAGAAGATAAACATCTCTCATTTTGTAGCTCTTCTCCAAGACACTATTACATTCATACTAATCTAATTTTGACATTTAAGTTTGTTACGTGTTAATATGAAAAAGTATATCCAAAAATCCTATCAAAAAGGGTACCAAACTGGAAGAGCTTTCAATGGAGTGGATATCAGTCTTTATCACGAGAGAAACATAGTTTTATAAGTAGTATTGAAATTTAAAAAAAAAAAAAAAAAAGGGTCTAATGTCTTAGCAAATTCAAACTTTGGCCAAAAGTTTCCAATAAAATTCCATACCATTCGTTCAGAAGAAAAAAGGTCTCAGAATTAGGTTGGATAAACTTTGACCATCTCATACGGCTTCTCAGCAAAACAGTGTTCCCATTTTCACACAACATTTTATTATTTAATGAGTTTGAAAATATAATAATAACATGACATGTTTAAAACAATTAACATAACATATTTGTAATGTTTATATGTGACCGCTATTATTATGCATCTCAAAGGTGTTGCCATCATTATGCAAAATCTAAGCTTTTTCAGATCTTTATTTGTCCAATATATATGAATATAAAAAGAAAACAAATCTTTTATAACCCAAAAAAATTGGCTTTACAGGACACTGCAATCTGCAACCTCACCCACTTTTGATAACAGTTTAACAACTCCCCTATATCCAAGTGTACTGTGAACACACTCAGCCTGCATTGTTAAGGGTCCCATTTTTCTGACTTTGCCGCGTGAAACTATTAAACAAACAAAAAAAACCAATTATTATAATGCGAAAGAGTTGACAAACAAAGCCCCTAATTGTAAATTTCTCGGTCTTATTATTATTTTTTAAGCTATACTCTCCTTCTATTTATTGATTTATTTAGCTGCTTTTTATGATATAAATGTGTTTCAAAGGCTCAGAAACTCTTATCTTTTATCTGCAGATTCTCTTCTTCTAAGTAAGTAATTCTGAAGCAGAATTTATATCTGCTTTAGCTTTCTTTAGAATCCCTGTATCTTTTATTTACCTTTTTGCTCTCTTCATTCTTTTTTAAACAACACAACCCTTTCAAGCTTCACTCTTCGTCATTAACCGTCACTCACAACCCCCAACAATGGATGTAAGTTGTTCTTTTCTTTTTCTTAAACAAGTCTTTGAATCTTGAATGGATCTATTGTTTAACTAATTCTCTCATTGGGTTTGTTTTTAGGAATATTGCAAGAGAAGCGGGCAGATACCAGCATTTGGAGACTGGGACAATGCAAATGAGCTGCCTATAACTCAGTACTTCGAATGCGCTAGACAAGCGGGTTTGATTCGTTTCAGCTCTTCATCTGGAGAATCTAACCCTTATGTTGCTGCTCATGACTTGTATGAAACAGCTGATTCAAGGAAACATTCTCGTAATCTTGCTCCTCCTAGAAAGGTCAGTTAATTAAATTTTAATAAAGTTGTAGAATTTGTCATGTTTGTTGATGTAGAAAACCCCAAGTTTGAACAAAAGAAAACAAATGAATCATTTCTGAAATTTCCACAGAAACTTTGTACAGTGGGGACGTGGAGAAGTAATAAAGCACTAATCTGTCTTCAAGCCTTTTTCTGGGAACTTTTCTTATCTAGGCAACAGTGTTAGTACACAACACTGCAACCTTTTCCAGAAATCCAACTTGCATCTTGCAGAATTTATTATTATTATTATTTAATATGAAAATATGGTTTAGTGGCACTGATAATAATGGAGATGGGCGGTGGTATGCAGCAGGCGAGTAGGGTAAGGGAAAAGGGAGGAGCGCATGTTAAGGAGCAAAAGAAGGCGGGGAGAGTATGTGACGTGACTGAACCGCCAAGGAAATTCTACCAACATCCCCACCACCATGTGTCTTTGTCAATTAATAATGACAACACTACAAGCAGCAATAGTAAGCACCTCAAATACGATGCTGTTCCACCTCCTAATCCCAAGAGATTACCTGTTCGACCTCCTAAACCTGTTGATGAAGATCTCTACAAAATCCCCCCTGAGCTCCTTCACTCTTCCAAGCGAGTATGTCCTCTTCCCGATCTCTTCTTTTATCTTTATTTTTTGAATATCTTTGATCTTTATTTTTTTAATGTGAGTAAGCAGGTAAATAAATTAAATGTAGCACTTTGAATCCAACATTTAATCTATTGGTCAAGAATGTCTACTATATCTCTGAAGTCATGGGATGGATTTACAGGCTATGCCTGTGTGATAGTTTAAATAAGTTTAAGATTCCATCACATGATAGGTCAATTCCTTCAAAGGTCACTGGCTTGAATCTGTTCACATGGACATATAATGAGGGGGAACATTGATTTCTTGTTAACACACAAGTCTTTGTCATCCCATTCCAAGTTTGACAACCCCCCTCAAATTCCGCTATAAATTAATTAATCATAAAGAAATATTTGTGGGTGTTTTTTTTTTAATTCCTTTAAAACCTTGGGCCAAGGTTTAGTAGGTGAAAGGTTGCCCATCTCTTTCTAATTTGTTGTATTACCCAACCCATGGTTTCCTTGAGCCATTCATTCTTTTCTTCTAATGATAAAAAGAAGGGGCACTTATATTAAAATTTAAACTCTTAACTATGACCTATCTGGTTATGCTATATTCTTACATGTTTATTTTGTTATGGAATGCAGAAGAAGATGCCGGGATTCTTTTCCTGCTTGGTACCTGCTTGTGCAACATGAAATTCTTATCGCTTTGTGTTTTAAAAGGAAGGAATTTCATGTTTATATAGACAAAGATATGTAGTTAGTCTAGTGATTTATTTCTTTTTTTTTCCATCAAAAAATGTTTTATTTGCAATGAGAAATGACTATGAAATGGAGATTTTGACCCTTGTCTACCAATGAAATTATACCATATGGAGACTTTGCGATACACTTCTTGTATTTTGAAAGTATAAAATAGAATTGTCGTTTTTATTAAGTCTTTCAAAGTTAAATGCGCTCGGCAAAACAAATACCAATAGATAGGGACTATTATAGGTCACCAAAAACTACAATTTTGACTTCTGATTTCACGAATAATAACAATTTCTCCTTTCTAAATTTAAAAACCAATGAATTTAGAATTTGATAGCACTGGCCAATAATCATGTGATCTATCCCTAAAATATATACCAACAATCATGTCATCTATACACGTTTGAAAATAGGACAATGATTATCTATTTCGATACCATAATCAAAACTCAATTGTCCATAAACGAAAACCTTCTTAACAAATATTTAGTTCAAAAATAAAATTAAAAAACAAAGTTACCAACCAAACGTTATCTTAATTTCTCCAAACCTTGCAATATGAAGCTCATGATGCTGTAAAAAGAAAACACAAATTTCAGAACAATACTATTTTATATATATATATATATATATATATATATATATATAAAGAGAGTAAGGTTGGTAGCTTCGTAATAAACAATATAGATTTCTATCATTGGATCATAGAAGCAAACGTACATAGATTTTCCAAGTTGGTAAAGTTTGTTCAAAGTATGGACTGTCTCGCACGGCCCGCAGTAGAGGACCTGTCAGCAGCTCTTTGAACTATTCGAATGAATTTCGGCACATAGGGCGAATCTAAAATTTTTTTAGTAGTACCAGAATTTAATTATAATTTTTAATTGATTAAAGTATAAATTTTTTATGTATTAATTTATATTTTCATTATTTTTGAAGGGATTAAATATAAATTATTTTATTTTTATGGGGGTTAAATATAAATTTACTATATATTAATTTATAATTTCTTTATTTATAAGAGATTAAATTGAAAAAATTGTTTTTGGGAGTCAAGCCTCCTACCTGCCACTTCAGATTTGCCTCTGCCGATACATGTTGCAATTTTGACAGTTGTATAAAAAAATTATATATAAAAGAGAGCATTACATTGCATGGTTTCACTATAATCCTTATTACCCGTGGTGGGGACCTTGCAAGAGTTGCAAACGACCTATCAACAGGTTCTGCAGCACTTGCAAACAAGTTGTGCAATTTCTCGAGGGTGAATAAGTGTAATAATTATAAAAAATCATTCATTTTATGAAATAAGGAAGCAGTAGATAAATGATTATACCGGTACACGCGAGCCTTTCTTTCGCATACAAGGCATAGGTTCATTCGCATTCACGTTATCTTTCACACCAAACATTACTTTATCTTCATCTTCATCAACTGCTTCTTTCAGCATACTTACAATACTCTATTATTATAAAATAGAAGCAATTAATAGGAGGAATTATTGGCTGGACTATTACAAATTACCTTACGCAGACATAATCTTTCTTTTATAAATTTTGAAACGTCTAAATGAAATGCTCCCTTTAGATTTTTAGCCAACCCATCCACCGTTTTTTCATATTTTCCTGGGTTTTTTTTTCAATTTACAGTCCATCATGCTGTGGTCTATATTTGTTTATTGTTTTTTAAAATGAAATTATTATATATACCAATAAAATTATGTCACATAAATAAACAACAAACCAATATATAGTCAATTATTGTCGAAATAGATGGCTTATATAGCCACAAAGAGATTTGTAAAGCTAAAGGAAAATGCAAGAGATCAAATATATATGGTAGGGAATTAACATGTGAATGCAATGAACAAGAAAAATAATTAAGAGATTAAAAAAATTCAATATGCTCCTCAAAAGAGAATAAAAGGCTATAGTTAAAAGAAAATTTCACTATAATAATAGAAGAGTATAAGAGAGGAGAGAATTAGAACAAAACCCGAAACCCCAAAAGAAAAACCTTCAAAATAAAGAATAAAATTTTCTCTATTTAAATATTTCTATTATGTAAAACCTAGAGTAACTAAAACCTATTTATAGGCTGAAATTTGTAGCATATATAACTAGAATATCCCTAGATTAATCAGAGTTCAATTGGGAAATTAAAAATAGATTTTAATTGAGAGAAGAAAATCGAGAAATTTGAGGAGCACGTGACGTGGCGTTTGGTTGTCGGGACGAAGAAGGATTACATCGTCAGGATGAGGGCTTTTCTCTCGTAGTGACATCGACTACTTGTTGAGACGAAGAGTTTCTCCTCGTTGCGACGTCACACATTATTTGATCGAAATGCAAGATATACTTCCATTTATATATATGTGACAAAAAAAACTTCTAAATCGACCAAAATCATTGAAACATGAAAATATTTCCATTTTAAATAAATACCAATAACCTTTTCAAATAAAGAACCATAATTTAGCCACATTAAGATGTGCATTCTATCTATTTAACAAGGTTTTGCTTTTATCAAGTTGAATTTGTAATTAAAACCTTAGGTAAATTTTCCATATTCCAAGGAATGAAACCAACAAGGCAACAACATAGGAAAATTAGAAATGATCATAAACCATAGATTAAACAAAACAAGTAGAGATATAGTATTTCTTATGTATTTGAAGATTGAAAAATATATATCTATAAGAGTTGTGATTATCAAGACTAAATTAAAAAAAAAAAAACTCGGTACATCTTTTAACTTTGTTTGCAAAAATAGTTGTATGTCAACTAGAGCTCTCTACAAGAGAGAGAAAACAAAAGGATAGTGTTAGGGAAATTGACCAAAATTTTAATTTAAATAAGCCTTACTTTTCTAAATTTCAAATTTAATTAATTATGCATCACTTATAAAAAACAAACCTTTTCTTTGAGAATTTATCAAAAACAAATTTTAATTTTAAAAGTGTTACAGGAGATTTTTTTATTCTTTTGTGATAAGTCTACAAATCTAAGCGAGCTTAGATGCTCACTCTTTAGACCAACACGACTTAGATGATTAGTAGTCTTATTTCTCGAACGAGCTACATAAAAAAAAACATAATGAATCAAATAAAAACATAAATTTCTTAGCTTCATTCAATGTATGGCCCAAAAGTGAAAAATCCAAACCATGCAAATTAAGTTTAGAAATAATTAAAACAAAGCCACTTTCAACAATAACATGTCTAAAACTTATAAAGTGGGCAAATTGCAAGCCATGAATGGTCGTATAGGCCATCGCCCAAATGGGGTCATCTTGCGGAAATCCACCATGCACTAGCTTGTTTGTGTTGTGCACCATTGCTCTAAGCCTTGCCTGTCTACGCGCGTTGTCTAAGGCCACATTAACATTTAACTTAAAATTTCGTCCTTGTGGCGGCTGCCAACCAACTTAGAGTGGTCTTATAAGAATCATAGGCCGATGTAATAAATATTGCACTCTGAAATTGCGTAAAGCTAATGTGCAAAGTTTAGCACCAAATGGGGCTACATGAGCTTACCCTTTAAGATAGAGTTATTATGCAATTTCATAGATGCCATAGCAATACTAGCAGATTCGTGAAGGCATATTTGTCTAGCACACTTGTTCTAATTTCTAGCCAACTAATGCAACTAACCAAATCTACGTTAAGCAAACCATCATTAATACTAGCTAGCATAAAGGTTCCACATGATACTTGACAATCTTACAGGACATGTAAGATAGTCTCCACTAATGCACCACACCTCTTGCATTGATCATCATTAGATAAAGGTGTTGGGGCGATTTTAGCTACTATTGGTAATAACTTATGGCCAATGCACCATGCAAAAATATGTTTATATTTAGGAGAGTCTTAATCTTTTATGGAGATTTCCAAAAGAATCGAAAAAGCCCAAAATCGATAGATTTCAACAATAGCCAGGAGTAGTCTATCTTGGTCAAATAACACCCATTAGGGGAATGCCCCCAACCCAATATGTTAAGTGGGTTGGGGCATATTAATAGGATAGAGATAATGGCCTCCACCTTATCATTGTTGAAAGCCCCACTAAATACTTTCATATCCCATCCCCCATTATAATGGAACATTAGGTCTCTCACCATCGTTTGCCATGGAAAAGCACCATTAAATTTAAAATTCACACCATTAAGAACTATCTTACCCCATCTCACATCTTATACCCTATTTGATGCACCATCCCCTCCTACCAAAAAACCTCACCCACAAGCTTACACAATGTTGGCAATATACATTTCCATGCATAGGATGCATAGGATGGCTTTTCTATATACTTCAAATGAAAGACATAAAGTATTTGGCACTCAAAAATCGAAAGCACATAATACCTTTATTGTGCACCAATCACCAAACTTGTAACAACCTATTTTTCAGTGGTGTTAAAAATAGTAGTTTCGAGACTATAATTTTGATCAGTGCGTAACATCCCTAACCCGTATCCGTCGCCAGACTAGGGGTAAGAGGCATTATCGGACATATCAGAACATTTCACGAACATTTCACAAAAATAGTTATAAAACATCAATTCATAGTAATTCATACACATATAGTCCCTTTAGAAGGTCTACGAGACCTTAAACATACTCTAGAGAAGATTCGAGACTAAACTGATCTTGTATAAATTTTTTCGAAATTTAACAATTTTTCAAAGCTACAGAGGTCACACGCCCATGTGAATAGGCCGTGTGCCTCACACGGCAGTAGACACACACGTGTGTCTAGGCCGTGGCAAAACAGAGCATATATACTAACTTACCTATACGACTACAAGACACGCCCATGTGCCAAGCCGTTTCAAAATTATGAAGGTTACTAACTTGCTCACATGGCTAGTCACACGCCCGTGTGTCCATCCTGTGTGACTATTTGAAATGGCCTCACACGTCCGTGTTTGGGCCTGTGCTCGGTCGTGTCAAACTTGTAGGGTATATTGACTTAAGCCACATGACCTGCCACACGCTCGTGTGTGAGACCGTGTGGTCCGCCCAGGCTCAATTCGAATTGGCCTTCGAATAGCACGGCAGAGACACACGCCCGTGTCCCTGCCCGTGTGGACAAAAATAGGCCATTTGTAAGCCAAATTGCCACCCTTAAGGGTCATCCCTACAAGTCCAAAACCAAGCATCATTCACACAACATTTTCAGGCAAAACAATCCCAAAACATACACAATTCATACCATAAAATCATCATTCAATTTCTTACTCAATTTCCATCACAAACATGCTAAATTCCTATATCAATTTCATGCCAAAAACATATGATTCATAACTCATTAGAATTCACCTCCAATCATATTAAAATCTTACCAAATTCACAACAATGAACATACCAAAATGACTATTTCACTTGGCCATATATGAACACATCAAACATACCATTTTTGCATCACATAACATATACCAAATTCAAACCATAGATGCATCAAAATCAAGCCATATCACATGGCAAGCTTTATACATCTCAAAACATATCATAATATCTCTAGGTTATACATGCCATACTTTAGTTTAAACATTTTCAAAAGGTAACAAATATAATTTGATAGAGTGGTGATGATCCTTGACGATCCCTGAGCTTCTGGTAGCTTCAATAATCTATAAAACAATTGAAAAACACACAAAGTAAGCTTTCAAAGCTTAGTAAGCCATATACAAATCAACTTATCACATAACACAATTATAGACCAAATCATTCATGTAACTTACGGCAAAACACATTACAAGTTCATATTTCTCACATAGCTCATTTGATCATAGTTCACTTGCATATAGCACATTTCATTCTCATGTAACTTATACATCAATATTCATATTCAAGCTTACCTTTCATTGCCAAATTTCATATTTATTTCATACGTACCTGAATCGGATATATATTCACATAGTCATTCAATTCTCGATATTGCCCGTTAAACCGTTCGGAATCAATAAGGATACTCGGATAACTCAGAAAGCTCATACAACGCCATATCCCAGATATGGTCTTACATGTAATCAAATATTGATGCCACTGTCCCAGAAAGAGTCTTATACGAAATCATATACGATGACAATGTCCCAGACATGATCTTTGTAACACCCCAAACCCGGCCTAGACATTATGGTCGAATCTGATGGTGTCACATGAGAGTGATTTTGGAAAACCGTTTCAAATGTCAAAACTTGTTCAAATTATTATCTTTCCTTTATCGCGGAAGCATTGAAACTGTTTATTATACAAAAATCTGAAATTAAGTTTTAAAACATGTTTGTGATGTCGTAGTTTATAAATCAATAAATATAGCAAATTGAATACCCAAGGTATAAAACAAAATAGTCCCAAAGCCCTAAATACATAAAACTCCCAAAATAATAAAATAATAAATAACCAGTAATAAAAAAATGAAGTCTAATAAAGTGTCCATCAGTGGTCACCCTCGAGACCTCCGCAGCATCAATCCATCTACTGTTGGGGATTACCTGAAAGACAAATAAAATAAAGGGGTGAGTTTTCGCAAACTCAGTGTATACATTCCCACAATAAAGCATGCATGTAAACAGATATTAGTCAATTAGTCATAATCGAGCCTGACCTCTTAACAGAATTAGTGTAGGCCTTAGCCCACTCAAGACAGTATCAGATACATTTGGGCCTTAGCCCATACAGATATGTATGCACATCAATCAGTATAGTAAATACCTACCAACCCTGCACATCATATCCGTCCGCCTTACATACCATGTGAGGATAAAATCAACCCACCCAGCCCTATACACCAAGTATGGGGATAAAATCAACCCATCCAACCTACACACCATGTGGTACCGTAAATGGCACATAATAAATAAAGGCAGTACAACTGCCAGTTAACGGCTAAAAGCCTTACAGTCTTCCTTCTTTTCAATAACCAACCCAACCCAATGCAAAACAACATACATAATATCATGACATGCTTTCATACAGTAAACAAATCATACCTATTATAATTAGATCAGATCAGATCAGAACAGCATTAATACACACGTTAAATATAACATGCTAGCATACATCTCAGAAGCATATCACAGAACAAGGTCTAAGTAATGCTTACTAACCACTTTTTATTAGGTCACAGTCGACTAGGGCGACCCATGCAACCTTTTACAACATTCCAAATTAATGGGCTCACACGCCCATGTGGCCTACCCGTGTGGCCCGCACGGCCCAACTTGGCCTTACCCGTATGAATCACACGGCCTGGCCCAAAACCCTACACGCTAGTGTGGTTTCACCTGTGTGGCCCACACGACCCAATTGGCCTGCCTGTGATTCATACACGGCCTAGCCAACCTCACATGCCCGTGTCTGTCGTGCTAGTGTGGCACGCGTACGGCCTGGCTCATCGATCACACGGCTATGTCTCGCTACATGGCCTCCACACGGGCAGTCTACATGCCCGTATGGCATCGACAGCCTCATTTTTTGCTTTTAACGAATTACATTTTCAGTGCTTTAGAGGACCACACCTGGTTCCGATTGAAGCGCAAACGACCCTCGAGCACTCTAGAACCTAGAATTGACAATTTCAAGCCCCAATTCAGTCGCTTAAATTGATTTTACCAAGACTAAGCAAATCTAGAAACGAGAGATCAATCTTACCCCCAATGAATAATGGCGATTCTTCGCTGAATAAAACATCGATTAGCAATCCACAGAACCTCGATTATCTCCTAAACGAATGAAAATATTCTTCGATTAGATGCTTAATCAAAGAACCAAAGCTGGGTTTAAGAAAATACTTACTGAAAGTGTGCCTTATGAAGAACACTAAAACTACCGAAGAAGGAAAAGTAGAAAGACAATAAGGAAAAATAAGAAAATTTCTGCAGCAAAATTTGAAAAAGAAGTGCAAGAACGGTAAAGAGTTTGAGGAATAAGGGAAAATTTTTGGTAATGGGAACAACCACAAAATCCTGATAACTACTAGATCCCCAAATTTGCTTTCCCACAGCTTAGTCTCCTAATCCAACTCTAACTCATTAGAGTGAATAAGCATAAAAATAATGCCCACACCATGAATCAAACACAGGACCTCAAGCATAATCCTTTTCCATTTAACCACCAGACCAACAAGCCTATTCTGATATATTTTACCTAACTTTTACTTAAAAGCCTGATTACCAAGAGTTAGGCTTTATTTAATAAAAACCAAAACTTAACCCAAGTCTTGGCTTAAACTTGGGACCTTCCCCAACACAGCCAGAGCACATAACCATTAAAGCAGACAATTATTTATGCTAAATAACTACAAAACAATTCTAGAAATTTTCATGGACAACAAATCACAAAAGCCAAAATTTTGGGGCGTTACAACTACCGCCCTTAAAGAAAATTTTAACTTTGAAATTTTACCTGGTAAGAAAATGTGAAGATACTGCTATCGCATCGAATCCTCTGGCTCCTAAGTAGCCTCCTCAGTGCTTTGATTCTGCCACGGTACCTTTACTAAATGAATAGATTTCCTTCGTGGAACCTTCACGTTGCGCTCTAAAATCTGAATCGGCTCCTCCTCGAACATCAAATCTTGTCTAATCTCAATATCCTCCACATGCACAATGTGTGTGGGATCAGAGTGGTAACGTTTCAACATCAAGACATGGAACATATCGTGAATGTGATTTAACTCCGGAGATGGCCCCAACTAATACGCGACTGGCCCTACTCTTCTCAGAATCTGGTATGGCCCAATAAACCAAGGATTCAGCTTACTCTTACGACCGAATCGTAGAACCTTCTTCCATGGCGAGACCTTAAGAAAAATTATGTCCCCCACAGAATACTCAATGTCCTTCCTCTTCAGATCAGCATAGGACTTCTGTCTATCAAAAGCCGCTTTCAGATGCTTTTGAATCAATCAGACCTTATCCTCAGTCTCTGATACCAAATCTGGACCCAATACTCTTCGCTCACTTAACTCAATCCAGCATAAGTAAGTGCAACACTTACGACTATACAGTGTCTCGTAAGGTGCCATCTGAATACTAAACTGGTAACTGTTGTTGTAGGCGAACTCTGCTAAAGGCAAAAGCTCCTCCCAACTACATCAAAAATCGATAATGCACCCTCTCAACATGTCTTCCAATATTTGAATCACTCTTTCTAAGTGCCCATCTGTCTGAGGATGAAAAGTAGTACTGAAGTCTAACCGAGAACCTAAAGCCTCGTGAAGCTTCTGCCAGAATCAAGATGTAAACCGAGGACCCTATCAGAGATGATCGACACAGGAACCCCATGCAGTCTGACTATCTCAGAGATGTATAACTTAGCCAGTTTCTGAAGGGAGTAGTCTGTCCTGACCGGAATGAAGTGAGCAGATTTGGTCAATTGATCAATGATGACCCACACAGAATCCTTCTTAGTGGGTATTAGAGGCAACCCACTAAAGAAGTCCATCGTCACTCACTCCTATTTTCACATCGGTATCTGAACTGGTTGTAGCAATCTCAAAGGCAACTGATCCTCAGCCCTAACCTGCTGACAAGTCAAACAGTGAGCCATGAAATCGGTCACTTCATGCTTCAACCTCAGCCACCAATACAACTCTCGAAGATCTCTGTACATCTTACCCCCACCGGGATGAATATATAAGGGCTACTATGCACTTACTTGAAAATTAACTGTTTCAAGTTTTCGTCATTCGGCACACAAATGTGACCTTTGAAGCACAAAACCACATCATCATTAACTGTAAAATTAGAAGTAACCCCAGTCTCAACCTGACAGAACCGTAACTCTAAAGATTTATCTCCGATCTGCTTATCCTTAATTTGCCCAATCCACGTCAGTTTCACCTGGAGCTTAGCCAATAAACTCCCATCATCATAAAGATTCAATCAACCAAATAATGCTTTCAGATCAGTAACCGTCCTATGGCTCAACGCATCGACCTCCGCATTGGCTTTACCAGGATGATACTTAATGCTACAGCCATAATCTTTAAGTAGTTCCACCAATCGATGCTGCCTAAGATTCAACTCCTTCTGGGTAAGGAGATACTTGAGGCTCTTATGATTAGTGTAGATGGTACACTTCTCATCGTACAGATAATGCCTCCAAATCTTAAGAGCAAAAATCACTACAGCTAACTCCAAGTCGTGCGTTAGATAGTTAACATCATGAGTCTTGATCTGAAGAAAATAAACAACAACCTTACCGTCTTGCATCAGAACACAACCCAAACCCACGTGTGACGCATCACTGTATACAACGAAGTCTTTCCCACGCTTAGGCTGTATCAGAACTGATGTATTAGTTAAAACTGTCTTAAGCTTCTCGAAACTCTCCTGCTATGCATTAGCCCAAACGAAAGGAACTCCTTTTCGCAGTAGCTTAGTCAACAGAGCTGTGATCAAAGAGAACCCTTTAACAAATCGACGGTAATATCCAGCCAACCCCAGAAAACTACGAATCTCTGATACCATCTTCGACTGTTTCCAATCCAACACAGCCTCAATCTTACGAGGATCCACAAGAATCCCTTTAGCAGATACCACATGCCCTAAGAAAGTAACCTCTCGAAGCCAAAACTCACACTTAGAGAACTTCGCAAACAACTGTTTCTCTCGGAGAGTCTGCAGAACAACCCTAAGATGCTCATCTGCTTATTGTCTGACTTAGAATAAACCAAAATATCATCGATAAACACTACTACGAATCGGTCCAAGTAGGGTTGGAACACTCAGTTCATCAAATCCATAAATACCGCTGGTGCATTAGTCAACCCAAATTGCATAACCAAGAATTCGTCATGTTTATACCGAGTCATAAATGCCGCCTTATGCACATCGGCCTCCTTTACCCTCAACTGATGATAACCCGATCATAAGTTTATCTTTGAGAACACTGACGCTCCTCTGAACTGGTCGAAAAGATTATCAATTCTTGGAAGTGAGTACTTATTCTTTATCGTCAACTTATTCAACTGACGGTAATCAATACACATTCTTATCGTATCGTCCTTCTTCTTTACGAACAGAATATGTGCTCCCCATAGAGATACACTAGGATGAATAAACCCATGATCCAACAATTCCTTTATCTATGCCTTAAGTTTAATAAGCTCCTTTGGTGCTATTCGGTAAGGGGTGATAGACATTAGAGCTATACCAAGAATCAAGTCGATCCCAAACTCTACGTCTCGGCTCTAAGACAATCCCGGTAGATCCTCTGGAAACACATCCGAAAAGTCTCTCACCGTGCGGATGTCCCTAACCGAAGAGTCCTAGTATCCAAAATGCTGATGTAGGCTAAGAATGCCTCACATCCCTTCCTTACCAACTTCTCTGCTACCAATGTAAAAATCACATTACTTAGATAATTCTATCGTTCCCTAATCACAACTATCTCATTATCCTCATCAGTCCTCAAAATCACCTTTTTTTCAGCACAATCCAGACTCACACTATGCTTCACCAACTAGTCCATACCCAGTATAAAATCAAACTCCTCAAATGGAAGCTCTATCAAATCAGCTAAGAATACAGTCCCTTAAACCTCTAACGGTACATCTCTGAACAATTTAATAACTCTAACAGATTGCCCCAACGGACTCCCCACTGAAATCTCACTAGAAGTACTCTCATACGGTATCCCAAGGTCTTAGATATAGAATATGCAACATAGGAATGTGTGGAGCCTATGTCTATCGGTGTAACATAAGGTACATTAAAGATAAAAAACGTACCTGTGATGACGTCCGGAGCATCTCCATCCTCACGACGATGTGCAGCATAAACCAATGCAGGTTACCTCTCATCAGTCGGCTCAGCACTTCTGCTTGGTGCTCTCTGACCTCGACCCATACTATTACCACCCTCAGCCTATTATCGGCCCCTATGTGGCTACTGTACCCCTCCGGCTATTGTGCACTCTCAACAATCGATGCTTGTGTCTGATTACCTTTTAGTGGGCAATCCTTAACTTGGTGCTCAGTAGACCCGTACCTCAAACATGCTCCAGTAACTCTCCAACACTCGCTTGGATGACTTTTGTTACAGTGCTGACAGATAGCCACCCTAGAAGAATAACCACAGTAGGTCAAACTCTCACGGGCCTATCAGTCCTAGCCTTTTTCCTAGGCCTCACAGCAGAATTAGAAGGCTCTAGATCCCTCTTAGCTTTCCCCTATCACGGTTCTAAGGCTCAGTACGCTTCACCTCCTCGCCTACCTTGGCTTTCTCGACCAAAGTTGAGAAATCCCGCTCCGTCTAAGGAGCTATCAGAACCCCCAGACTATCGCGGAGACCATCTTCAAACCGCACACAGTGTTCATACTGAATCGCCACCATGCCCCTTTCATAACGGCTCAGTATCAGAAATTTAGCCTCATACTCGGCCACAGAATGGTCCCTCTGTGTGAGATTCAAGAACTCACGTTTCCTAGCATCAGTGTAGCTGGCTCCTACATACTTACTCTGGTAGGTGGTCTTAAACAAATCCCAAGTCAACCGATCAGGCTGAATGCCATCCTTAACAGTCAACCACCATTGATACGCTTCATCTCGAAGCAAAGACACAGCCCCCTTGAGCTTCTGCTCATCAGTAAAGTACAGATTATCCATGATGCGCTCTACAGCCTCCATCCAATACTCGGCCACACTTGGATCAACCCCAGCGATGCCCTAAATACCTCAGCCTTATTGGATCAGAGTCATTCCGTAACCGACCCGTGGCCCCCAAATCCAGTGTTGGGTCCAGCAACCCTCTCCATAATACGAATCATGACCCAATATCAATCGTAGGTGATACCGGTGTCTCACTAGCATCCACCATCGGTATAGTATCAGAAGCAATGGACTCAACTCGAGCCCCTCTAAGGCCTCTACCACAGCCTCTAGTACCCTATCCACGAGTATCGCGTGTGCTCATCGTATCTATCAAATTAATCTGTATTAAAAGTTTTATGCAAATCAGTTTACAGTTCCAATGTATTATTAACAAATATCTTATGCAATATAGTTATCAGAGTATTTAGTGTCGGTTATCGCGAGAAAGTTGTCTCACTACAGTTTCAGTCTACACTATCTAGAGTGTCTCAGTAGAGTCCTACCTAAGTAGTTTCATCACACACAAACAATATTTTTTCACAGATCAAACAATATTTAGAATATTTAACATGCTTTCAATCAATTTAATCATAGTTTCAGTAACTTACTTCGATCAGCGTTAGAGGTTCGGTGTACCACTTAGTAACAAAAACATTTCTAAATTATTTTCTCAAAACCATACCTTAAAACCCAAAACCACAGTTGAATTTTGCAATCAGACTCTGATACCACTAAATGTAACACCCCAAACCCGGCCTAGTCGTTATGACCGAATTTGGTAGTGTCACATGAGAGTGATTTTGGAAAATCATTTCAAATGTCAAAACTTGTTCAAATTATTATCTTTCCTTTATCGAGAAAATATTGAAACCGTTTATTATACAAAAATCTTAAATTAAGTTTTAAAAAGTGTTTGTGATGCCACAATTTATAAATCAATAAATATAGCAAATTGAAAACCTAGGTATAAAATAAAACAGTCCAAATGCCTTCAATACATAAAACTCCCAAAATAATAAAATAATAAATAACCAGTAATAAAAACATGAAGTCAAGTAAAGTGTCCATCAGTGGTCACCCTCGAGCCCTTCGCAGCACCAATCCATCTACTGTTGGGGATTACCTGATAGACAAATAAAATAAAAGGGTGAGTTTTCGCAAACTCAATGTGTACATCCCCACAGTAAAGCATGTCTGTAAACATATATCAGTCAATCAGTCATAATCGAGCCTGAGCTCTTAACAGAATCAGTGTAGCCCTTAGCCCACTTAGAACAGTATCAGATACATTCCGGCCTTAGCCTATACAGATATACATGCACATCAATCAGTATAGCAAATGCACACCAACCCTACACACCATCTTCATACACCTTACACATCATATGGGGATAAAATCGACCCACCCAGCCCTCCACACCAAGTATGAGGATAAAATCAACCCATCCAACCCTACACACCATGTGGTACCGTAAATGACACATAATAAATAAAGGCAGTACAACTGCTAGTCAACGGCTAAAAGCTTACAGTCTTCCTTCTCTTCAATAACCAACCCAACCCAATGCAAAGCAACATACATAATATCATGGCATGCTTTTATATAGTAAACAAATCATACCTATCATACTCAGATCAGGTCAGAATAGTATTAATACACATGCTAAATATAACATGCTAGCATACATCTCAGAAACATCTCATAGAAAAGGGTCTAAGTAACACTTACCGACCCCTTTTTATTAGGTCACAGTCGATTAAGGTAACCCGTGCAACCTTTCAAAACATTCCTGATTAATGGGCTCACGCGCTTATGTGGCCTGACCGTGTGGGCCCACACGCTCGTGTGGTCCACATGGCCCAACTTGGCCTTGCTCGTGTGAATCACACGGTCTGGCCCAAAACACCAGACGCCTGTGTTGGTTTCGCCTGTGCGGGCCCACTCACCCGTGTGGCCTACACGACCCAATTGGCCTAGCTCGTGCCTCACATACGCCCTACTCAACCTCACATGCTCGTGTTCGTCATGCCTATGTGGCACGCGCACAGCCTGGCTCATCGTTCACATGGCTGTGTCTCGCTACACGGCCTCCACACAGGCAGTCCACACGTCCATGTGACGTCTACAGCTTCGTTTTCGGCTTTCATCGAATCACGTTTTTAGTGCGTTAGAGGTATACACCTTGTTCCGATTGAAGCCGAAACGACCCTCGAGCACTCTAGAACCTAGAATTGACAATTTCAAGCCCCAATTTAGTCACTTAAATAGATTTTACCAAGACTTAGCAAATCCCGAAATGAGAGATCAGTCTTACCCCCAATGAATAATGGTGATTCTTCTTTGAGTAAAATGTTGATTAGCAATCCACAAAACCTCGATTATCTCCTAAACGAATGAAACCATTCCTTGATTAGATGCTTAACCAAATAACCAAAGCTGGATTTAAGAAAAAACTTACTAAAAGTGTACCTTATGAAGAACACTAAAACTTCTAAAGTGTGAAAAGTCGAAAGACAATAAGAAAAAATAGGAATATTTTGATAGTAAAATTTGAAAAAGAAGTACATGAACGGTAGAGAGTTTGAGGAATAGGGGAAAATTTTCAGTAATAGGAACAACCACAAAATCCTGATAACTCCCAGATCCCCAAATTCACTCTCCCACTACTCAGTCTCCTAGTCCAACTCTAACTCATTAGAGCGAATGAGCATAAAAATAATGCCTACACCATGAATCGAACATAGGACCTCAAGCATAATCCCTTGCTACTTAACCACCAGACCAGTAGGCCCATTCTAATATATTTTACCCAACTTTTACTTAAAAGCCAAATTATCAAGAGTTAGGCTTTATTCAATAAAAACCAAAATTTACCCTAAGTCTTGGCTTGAACTTAGGACCTTCCCCAACACACCTAAAGCACATAACCATTAAAGTAGACAATTATTTGTGCCAAATAATCACAAAACAAATCCAAAAATTTTCATGCACAACAAATCACAAAAGCTAAAATTTTGTGGCGTTACAGTCTTACACGTAATCTCTAGTCGATGCCAATATCCTAGACGTGGTCTTACACTATAACATATCTCAGAATCTTATGTCATGACATATGTATCCTATACTATTCCTAAGGTTCATACGAGGCTTTCGAATATTGTAACTTTGTCGATACTTTCCCGAATTCAATAATTCAGCTCTAATAGCAATTTTATACATTTCCACAACAATCAATATATATAATTCAATTGAAATATGTTTATTTGCATATGAACTTTCCTCGTACGGATATAAACGGATGGAATCGACTACTCGACCACTTTTGATTTCCCCTGATCCAATTCCGTTTTCTTTTGTTCTTGATCTATATAAATTTAAATTTGGCTATTCAATAACACGTTTCATTCAATTCAATCCATAAGCATATATTTGGAATATTTTGTACTTTAGCCCCTAAAATTTCACATTTTTAACATTTTAGTCCTTATTTCCCAAAATACAAAATACACAAAATTCAACAAGACCATAGCTTGGATGAATATCAATTTAGTCCCTAGCAGCCCATATCTTTCATTTATTCCACATTTTAATCCTTCAATTTCTCATTTTCACAAATTAGTCCATAATAATCAAATTCCTAAAAAATCCCAATACAGAACATATTTATCTATTATCAATCTTTCATATTTCATCAATTATCAACACAAAACTCATGGATTCATCCTTGGCATATCTCAAAATCATCATCAAATTTAAAAATTCAAGCATGGGCTAGTTAAAGTACTAAGCAACAATCACAAAAACATAGAAATTATCAAAAACTGAACAAAAACGAACCATTAATCAAGCTTAGAAGTAGCCCAATATTAAAACATATGAGCCCTAGCTTTTCTTTCGTCAATTTCAGCAATAATGGATGAACATAAGCACTAAATTCATGTTTTGTTTTATTTTACACACATTAATAAACCATTTACTATTTTAACCTTACTCATTTCATTAAAATTCCACTATCTTGCGCCCATACTTGTCCATTCAAGCCTTTAATGGTTTAATATCAAAATAAAGACTCCACAATTAACAAGCCATGCCAATTTAGCAAATAACCAATTAGAACACAACTTTTACCTTTTATGCGATTAGGTCCTTTTTCACAAATTGAGCATTTAAATGGTAAAATTTTCACACGAAACTTTCACACATATCATATAACATGCTGTAAACATGGAAAATAATATTAAAATATTTTTTGACTCGAATTTGTGGTTTCAAAACCACTATTCTGACTAGGGTCTAAACCGGGCTGTTACACAGTGAATCAGTAAATATTGTTTATCTAATATTTACGAGTCTATTAGAGTGTCTTTTTAAAATTTGGTTCGGTGAATTTGATGTCTAGTTGGTTAAATTGGTAAAAAAGACTAAATCATAAAAGTTGAAAAAGTTAATTGCTATTAATCTAAAGGTGATAAATGACTGTAAAAGCATGATAGGATGGATTTAAATGGGAATTAGCTATATTTTGGATATAGATGGATGGTCCATGCAAATGTTTATTGAAATTTTAATTAAATTGTAAGGGTAAAATTGTAAATAAGTAAATTAAATTATAATCAAAATAGGGAAACAAGCTATCATCTTCTCCATTTGCATTTTCTCAACCAAAATGACCATTGAAAGACCTTGTTAGTTTTGATCAAGCATTGATCTTGCATGTAAGTGAATTTTGCTTCCGCTTTTTGTAAATTTTATATTTTTGATATCGTTGTAGCTTAATCTAGTTAATCCATGGATATTTTGTAAAACTATTAAAGTTTTTGAGACTTTATATTAATGATTTTTAAGTGTTCTTGAGGTTGGTTGATAGATTATAAGCTTGGTGTTAAAATATGATCAGTTTGTAAAGTAATTTTACTTAGTTTTGAGCTTAGGGACTAAATTGATTAAATATTGAATTTACAAGGAATTATTATGAAATATAGTTTCTTAGTGTTGTTAATGGACTATATTGAATTTGACACTAAGTTTATTGGTTTAATTATGAAAATATGTGAACTTTGATTTTAGGGGCTAAATTGAATAAAAGGTAAATTTTATGGTAAAATTGTAAAATATTAATAAGGGGTCATATGCATGAGTTTAAATGATTTAATGTATTTGAATGTATAGTTGAATTAAATTATCATATAGATCAAGAAATAGATCAACTGATATACAAAAGCAATAAAGGAAAAATTACTAAGTAGTCCTCGATGTCATATTTGCTGCTGATTTGGTTTAGGTAAGTTTGTATAGTGTATAAAATAGTTTAATTATTGTCGTTGTGATTTAATATGTTTGAGTATGTTTGTGATTCAATTACCTTGTATAATAATTTTAATCATTGAATGAATCAATATGTAATGATATTATAATTGAGGTACGTGATTGAAAGTAGAAATTATATGGTTGAATTCATGTGAAGGTGATAATGTTTAAATAATTAAATGGTATGGTTACAAATTGAGGCCTGCATGAACTTAATGAACAACTTGGATACAAATGGCATGTCATTAGGGTTGTTATCGTTTCAGGTGCTAGTCTTGGATGTCTTACTGATGGCTAAGATGTTGCATTTGTTGTAGGTACTTCACAGCTCGTGTAAGCAGCATCGTGTAGCATTATCATCGTGGCCCACAGCTTGTGTGAGCATACCCATTTTTCACAGCTTGTGTGAGCATTGTTATCCTGTATATCCAATGTTATTTCACTTTGGTTCATTGGATGGAAATGGATGTATGAAATGGAAAATAGATGTATGACATGAAAAATGGTTATATGAAATGGAAAATGGTTATTTGAATTGGAGATGATTGTATAATTTGCTACAAGTGAATGGTGATTTATGTACCAAGTATGTTCATTTGTATATAGTTCATAAGCATGGCAATGTTTTATACTTGTTATGTAAAGGAGCTAACCTTGTTGGTTGTGGTTTGAATAGGCCATCGATGATCACCATGTTTCTTAAATGTAAAAATTTTATGTTCAATGCATATGTATATTAAACTCGAGGTAGTTATATTAAGTTTATGTACCAACTTACTAAGCATTATGTTGCTTATGTTTATTCTGTTTGATTTCTTAAAGATCAACGAAAGTTTTGCAGTTGACTGGAGTTCAAGTCAAAGCTCACACTATCCGTTGAATGACTTGATAGATTTTTGATAATTTTGGGGTAGGTTATAAGTGGCATGTAAAAAGGTATTTTGATTTTAAGTGTGTAAGTATAAGTTGTGGTTGAAATGGTATGCAATGATAAGTTCTAGTTAATGATATGTTTTGAGATGAAGTGACAATATAATTAGGTCATTTGGTTGACTTGCTTAAGGTTTGTTTTGGTATGTGAAGTTAAATCTGTGCAGTTGCATATGGTATGTGAAATGATGCTAAAATGGTGATGAATGTTGAACTGCAATACTTTGAATGAGGTGCCAATTGTGGCATATTAGTTTGACACATAGGATGAATGAATTAAGTGTTGCCTTGAATATATGTTTTAATGATTTTTAAACAGGTTTGAATGATGGTATGAAATAGCTTGTAACTTAAGTGAACTAGGAATAGGTAACTTGTTGAAAAAGAGACTTTTAAGTGCACACGGGCTTATACACGACTTGGCACATGGTTGTGTTCTATACACGAACATATGGCATGGCCATGTGGTCTTTGTGATTTAGGTGTAAATTACCATACATGACCACAGTTAGCTACATGGCCGTGTGACCCTATATTACACTGTATTAGTTTGTAGGAGGCTTGGAGACACAACTGTGTAGTTCTGCTCTACACGACCTTAGCCTATCATACGGCATGGGCACACGGCCATGTGACCACTGTTTTGTATTTTTTTCTTCTTTTCTTGAAATGTTTCAATTGAGTCCTTACTTTGTTTTAAATTTTTCAGGGATTCCATAAGCTCAATTTAACCCTGATAAAATAAGAATAACATGTTTTTGATTATATGTTTGATGACTAAGGATCGTTTAGATAAATTTTACATCGCTTTATCATTATTAAGTTCTGTTATGTGTGGTAGCATCGTGTAACCCTAATCTAACGATAGAGACGAGTTAGGGGTGTTACAGAACTTGTGTTCAGAAGAGCAATATTAAACAACTACATATTGTGAAAGCTCAAGCTCACCTCTTTTAGGCCTACATAGATGCTCCCACACCAACATTGCGCACCCTATTCGCTCTTCACCACCTTGGATGTAACACCCCAAATCCTGGCTAGATGTTATGGTCGAATCTGGTGATGTCACATGGAATGGGATTCGAAAATGAGTTTGTCAAGTTAGAACCATTCCAATTAATTAGCCTTTATCTTTATTCGGAGTAAAACACATGTTCTTCGTTAGGTCAAAAATCGTTTCTTTTTAGCGGAAGCTTTGGAAAACACATATTCTAGGGAAACCGTTCAATCTTAGTGAAAACTGAGTTTTATCATGCCTAGCAGTAGAAAAATTGTAAAATAATTTAAAAGCCGAAATTAAAAGCAAAAAAGTCCAACGTCCAATAGTTACATCAAAAATCGCAAATAAGAAATAAAATCTAAAAATTTACGAAAAATAGTCTAAAATTTACGTGTGGCCACCATCGAGTCCTCTGCTGCACTGACCCATCAAGTTTAGGGATTACCTGTACAGATTAAATAGAAAAGGGTGAGTTTTCGCAAACTCAGTGTGTAATCCCCATAGAAAACATGCACACAGTTTAGCATCAGAAATCAATCATATATAGTTTGGGGCCTGAGCCCATCACAGATTTAGTTTGGGTCTTAGCCCATACAGATACAGTCTCAGATACACATTAGGGCCTTGGTCCATCTTAGATACAGTATGCAATAATAGAAATTAGAATCCTACCCACCAGCCTTTACACATCATCACTGATCATCCCTACACACCATATGGGGTTAAAACACCCGCCCATCCTTACACATCATGCTGTACCGAAACGCGGCACATAATTAGAATATTGCAGCTGAGTTGCTAGATAATAGACTTAAGAGCCTTTTAGACACTTCCTCCAAATATCATCAACCCACCTCGATGCAATACAACATACAGTACATGACATGCAATTATGCTATTAGTTCAGTATACATGCTTAGTACGGATATCATACAGACACATCACACATATAGGGGTCTAAGTAGTGCTTACTGACCTTACAGTAGGTTCACAGTCGATTAGGGTAACCTGTGCAACTTTAACAATGTTTCAGTTAAAATTGGCTCACACGCCCATATGACCTGTCCGTGTGGGCCCACACGCCAGTGTGGCCCACACAGCCCAAATTGGCTTTGGCCACATAGATCACATGGCTTGGCCCAAATTCCCACATGTCCGTGTAGACTACACGTGTAAACCCACACACTTGTGTGGCCCACACGACCCAATTCAATTTAGCCCGTATGTTGCACACGGCCTATTCGACCATTACACGACCATTACAGTCTAGCCCAAATAGGTACTCTTAAAGATCTATTAAAAGGCTTAACTTTAATTCTAAAAACAGAATTTTATGGTTATACTGATAAAAAAGAACAGGAGGGTCAATCTAGTTATATTTTTTCAAAAATAAGATTATGTGATATTAGATACTTAGAAGAATTTTCCAAAAAATTTCTTCATGAATATCAAAAGTTAAAAAATAGTAATATAGAATTTTAGAAAAACCAATATTTTCATAAATTACCACCACCATGGGATGAAATTTGTATAAACAAATACACCTCTTATTTAGAAAAACACGGTAAAACAACCAGTCTAGATATAGAAAATATAGATACTATAGGAAATAAAATTAATTTTGCTAGAGAAAGGATAACTTTACATTGTTTACAAAGTGATAACTTTACATTGTTTACAAAGGAAAGCTACTAAACAAGTTAAAAATAAATTAAGTCATAAATATTGTACAAAATTATTAGAAGGAGAATGAGAGTTTGGTTGTAAACCTATACGACCTAATACTTATAAAAAATATAAAAATAAAGAATATAAGATGGTTAGATGGAAACTAGGAAATAAAAAAATATACTGGTAATAATAAGAATAAAAAGAAAAAATTTGTAAGAAGACCTAAAAAACAAAAATTTAAATGTTTTATATGTGATGAAGAAGGTCACATAGCTACAAATTGTCCTAATAAGGGAAAAAAATGCAAGGAAAATGATTAAAAGTCTTGAAGAACAAGATTTAGAAATATGTTTTAGTGAGGAAATAAAACCTAAAGAAATATTATATGAATTAATATCAGAAACATATTGTGATACAGATAATGAAGAATATATCTTTATGTTAGGAAATAATAATAATCAATTAGAAGAAATTCCTAAAATTGAACAACAGGATATAAAATTAGGAAATTTAATTGGAGAAGAAAAAGACTTCTTAGAAGAAATGATAGAAAAAAATAATAAAAATCATATTTCTAAAGAAGAAATATATAAAATATCTAAGTTTAAAATATGGTCACAAAGACATATAGAAAAGATTAGCGGTAATACTGTCGCTAAAGATACTAAAGGAGGATTAACTGAAATTCCTTTATTTACTAAAGAAAAAATTAAGAGGATTAGAACGAAATATCCTCAGGTTAGATATATACATTTAGGTATAATTATGATTACAGTAAGAGCTTTATTTAGAAAAGGACATGAGGTACCTATTATAGCTATGTTATTAGATAAAAGAGTCGAAAATCTAATAAAAGCACTTATTGGAGGAATTCAATCAAATTTACATACTAGAGTAATAGGATTTAAGGTAAAACCAAATTACTTTATATCCATTACGGACCCTCTAATAGAAGAGTGTCTATGTCTAAGAATTCAGACAAAAAATTCCGATATCAAAGACTTAGCAGAGGATCTAGCAATAAGCTGGACTGCTATTAATGAATATACTAATACAGCAGAAGTAGAAATAAAAGAAGTCAATAATAAAATTATTGAACTTTTTGAACCTAATAAAATTACTACTAAAATACAACCAAAATTATTACACTTAAAAAGATCTATCTATTCCAAAAGTCTAGATAATAGGAGATATACATAATGCAAGCACTTCAAAACCAGTAAGTACTATAGAACATATGACATTAGGTGATAAGTTATACTTTAAAAATAATCTATTAACAAATACAGATGATAAGTTAGTTTTACCCTCAAATTCTCAAATAGAAGAAGAAGAGGATAATGTAAGTACAACATCTTCTACACCAATAGGAATGAAAACAATTCATATTCCTATTTTTCTTACTGAACCAAGTAGAAATTCTAGAAATACTAGAATAGAAGATATACAAACTTCGCTAGAAGATATTAAAAACTTTCAAAAAGATTGTACATATATTGAAATAACTATTAAGGCTAAAAATTCTTTACATGCTTTATTAGATATAGGTGCTACAACAAGTAGTTGTAAAATGGATGCTATTCCAATAGAAAATTGGCAACCTGTAAAAAGACCAATAAAGGTTAGTGGATTAAATAGTAACAAAACTTTAATATATTATAAAGCTAGGAATATACCAATTTATATAAATAATGTAAAATTTGTAATTCTTAAAATATTATGCTTTCCTGATATGAATGGTGATATATTATTAGGAAATAATTTTATAAAACAATATTTACCATTCTCTATTAATATAAAGTCAATTATGTTGTCTATAGAGAAAACCTCTATTGAAATACCAATAGTTAAAATTCCTACATTTATTTGTACTAATTATTGCTGATTTTCTTAGCAGGCCTCATGGATAGAGGTAAAAAACCTCTAATAATGGAAGAATAGACTACGGTTCATAAAAAGCCCAACAAAGGGAAGATAACAAAATCCAATCAAGGATTTCTTCCTATACCTACACAAGTACCATTTTATCATAATCAAGGATATTATGTACAATATCCAATGGTAAGACAACCAATTGGAACACAATTTTCATTGACACCAAAAACGATAAGTCAACCCCAATGGTCCCAAGATCCAAATTCGGCATTTCAAGCCAGTTATGATTAAGTTATTCAGGGAGCAGAAAACTTTTTAAAATAACAAACGGTTTCTAAAGTAAATAATTTTTATAATCCATGATTACCACTAGAATATTATAATTATATTAATAAAATATGAAAAACCCATATTTTAGAACAAAGAGCAAATTTTAGACGAGCTCTTACTAATTTTTCTCAATTTTTAGTTGAAAAAACAACTAAAGTAAATAAAGCTCATGATCTTTTACTAAAATCTATTTTATATAGAGAATGGGAGGAATGTTATATAGAACATACAGATATTAAGGAGATAAATAATCTTTTTGATATATTTCAATATTTTATTGATAATGGGATAAACAGTCTTATTATAAATAAAATGTTTAGAATATGTTTATTTAATAAATCAAGAAGAATTTTACCTATTGAAATCTTTACAAAAATAAATAGTATAATTTGCAACCAGCAAGTTCAATTTAAAAAAGCCTTTTCTGAATATCTTCTACAAGCTTATATTTTTATAAATCATATAGGAGGAAAATTTCCTACTATAAAATTTAGGCTTAATCATGAACTATTTGATATAATCAGTATTGAATGGGGATTTGTTAAAGAAATAACTATCCAAAATCTTTCTTTTAATCTATTAAAAGATTTTCCTTCTATTGTAAAATCCAGATTATCAAGTTTTCATAATATGGATTTCTTTTATTATTTTCATATTGAAATAAGTAGTTTCATTGGTATAGCTGAAAAAGAAAAATTTTATCAGCCATATCAGATCTAGATTATACAAACAATGTTTGGAGGAAGAAACCTCTCATCAGTAAATGAAGATAAAGAACACTTGTCAAAAATCATTGACATGTGTTATAATGATTTTTCTCATTATCAAGTCCAAGCCGGAATTGATTTAATGATCAAGGCCCAATATCTACTTCAACACAATACTTATGTTCTATGGACGGATGGAAGAAGAATACTGGCATATAACACAGAAAGAACTCATCAAGAAAGAGATGAAGAATCTGTGCATCTACTAAAAAAGATAGCTGACATGGAAATTGATGATTATCCATTAATGATGGAAATCAAGGACACTTGGGAAAGTTAGAATTCACCAGCACTCTCACTGGATTCATTACATCTGGACGAGATAGAAGAAATGAATCTGACAAATATCCAAGAAGGATAAAGACAACACAAGACACGTGTAAGAATGACATCCAAAAAAGGAGCATTTATTATTGACAGTGACTTGCTAAAAGGAAAAATCATCATAAATGTCTCATTAAACAAATAAGACAAAGATGATGAAGCAAGATGATGGAAGCAACAATTAATGCAAAAGATATGTGGAAACAACCACCAAGAAAACGACAAAATGAGAAAGACTACGTGGAAGCAACCATCAAGTCAGCATTTATTACGTCTTTATCAAGACACTGTTCGGATTTGAATTGTAAATGAATCAAAGTTAAGAATTTTGTATTATAAATAGGCATTGTTGTAGCCTAAAAAAGGTATTGAGTTTTAGAATACTTTTCTTTCATCTTCCTTTTTTGTAAAGTTCTCTAAAAATTTGCTTTACTAATAATAAAACTCATCATAGAATCTGACAAATATCCAAGAAGGATAAAGACAAGGCATAACATGTGTAAGAATGACATCCAAAAAAGGAGCATTTATTATTGACGGTGACTTGCCAAGAAGGAAAAATCATCATAAATGTCTCATTAAACAAATAAGACAAATATGATGAAGTAAGATGATGGAAGCAACCATTAATGCAAAAGATATATGGAAACAACCACCAAGAAAACAACAAAATGAGAAAGACTACGTGGAAGCAACCATCAAGTAGCATTTATTACGTCTTTATCGAGTTTTAGAATAGTTTTCTTTCATCTTCCTTTTTTTGTAAAGTTCTCTAAAAATTTCCTTTACTAATAATAAAACACTCTTTGTATATTATTTACAATTGAGCCATATAGTCGTTGTAATTGGTATCAGAGGGCCAGAGTAACGATACTTGGAAGCAATAATATCGTAGTATGATTGTAAGTTTCTATCTTTTGTTTACAGTTTTGTTTATTTCATAGTTATTTATCTTAAAACTCATATATTTGTTGTTGTGTCTTTGTTGCCGGTTGAAGTCCAGGGAGGACGTGTTTAGGCCTTTGGTAAAGACATACTAAGATAACAGACGGTTTTAGGTACCAAAGATAAATATTATGGAAGAAATGGATTGTTTATATAAAGATAAAACTTGTAATCATACTATGCATATTAAACCTAAAAATGAAAATAATATTTCGGCTCTTAGTAAAGGTATCAATAGTCTTGTAGATATAACTTCTGCATATTTTAAGAAGTTATATAATAAGGTTACAAATATAGAACATAAAGTTGAAAATATGAGTAAAGTAACTGAGTTAGACTTGAACAACGAGTCTAAAGAACTTTTATCAGACATTAATAATAAATTAGATAATGTTCTAACTAATAAAGTGAAGAACAAGAAATGGATTTTGGTCCTTTATACTATGGTAATAGTAATGTAATATTAGTTTTATATTAGGAAAAAGAAACTTCTTCAGACGAGTTAGATACTAATAATAGTATTAAAAAAAATAAAAAAGAGAATATTCAAAACAACAAAAATATGATTTCTAGTGTTATAAAGAACTTATAGACCATTGGAAAGATAGATTTTCTAACACAAAAGATAAATATGAAAGAGTAGAATATTTAAAATTAATAGAAGAACTATATGAAAAACATAAAGGTTTGTTTAAAATTTTTAATTATCATTATTTGTTAAATAACAATATACAGATAGTAGTAGTAGTTCTAATAATTCTACTAAGTCAGAAGATAATAATTCTATAATTTCAGAAGAAATTAATGCTACTAGTTATAATTCTGATGAAGAAATCACTTCAAAAAAAGAGGATGAAAATATAGAAATACCAGAACCTATAGATACTGACAACACAGATCTTTATATTCCAAAACCTAAAGAAAAGGATAAAAAAGATCCTTATGGTAAAAGGAAAATAGAATCATATATTCAAAAAGATGATTATCTGAGATCTTTTAATAAAGATAATGGCCAAGTAGTAGAAATGACTAGAATTTTTGAAACAATAGCAAAATATGAAATAAAAAAGGAATATACTCTGGCTAAAAATGCTAGAATAAAAAAGACAAAAAATTCAATAATCATTCAACAAATGAAACTTGGAAAAAATGATATTGTTACTTTTTCAGATTTTCAACCAAGAAAATATTATACTTATATTGAAATTACATTCCAATTTAGAGAATATAAAGCATATTTTTTACATGCTTTATTAGATACAGGAGCTACAACAAGTAGCTGTAGAAAAAATGCTATTCCATTAGAAAAATGGGAACTAATGAATAATCCAATAATGACAGTTGGAGTAGATGGTAAAGAAACCTTAATTGGTTATAAAGCTAGAAATATAACAATTTACATAAACAATTTACCTTTTTCTATTGGTAAAAATATAATTACATTATCTACAGAAAATACCTCTGTAAAAATACCATTAGTAGAAAATCATAAATTTATTTGAGACAAAGATTTTACTCCACCAAGAAAAGAACATATTAAACAAATTGAAACAAATCATTAGTTATTTAAAATACTTGAGAATAATTTTAGTGAAGAACCATTAAAATTATGGAAAAATAACCCTAGATATTGTGAAATTAAATTAGAGAATCCTAATAAAATTATTAGAGTAAAACAAATGATCTATACTAAACAAGATATAGATGAGTTTGATATTCAAATAAAAGAATTATTGAAAAAAGGATTAATAGAAGAAACTAGTAGTCCGTATTCTAGTCTGCATTTATGGTAAGAAACCATGCAGAAATAAAAAGAGAAAAAGCAAGAATGGTCATTAATTATAAAAGAATAAACCAAAATATAACTTTTGATGGATATTTTATTCCAAGAAAGGAAGTATTAATAAATCAAGCCAAACAAGCTAAATACTTTAGTAAATTTGACTGTAAGTCAGGATTCTAGCAAATCATGTTAATAAAAGAATCCAAACCTTTAACAGCTTTTAGTGCACCCAATGGTCATTATCAATGGAATGTAATGCCATTTGGACTATGTAATGCCCCACAAGATTTTCAAAGATGGATGGATTCTATATTCAAAAAATATAACAAATTTTGCGTTGTTTATATAGATGATATTTTAATATTCTCAGAAACTTTAGAAAGTCATAGAAAGCATTTAAATATTATTTCTAGAGAATTCATAAAACATGGAACAATATTAAACCCTAAGAAAATCGAATTAGAAAAAACTGAAATCGAATTCTTAGGATTAAAATTATCTTTAGAAGGTCTTCAATTACAAGATCATATTATCGTTAAAATAAAAGAATTTCCTAAAAATATTAAAGATCAAAAACAGCTTCAACAATTTATAGGAATAGTTAATTATGGAAGACCCTTCTTTCCTAACTTATCTAAAAAATTAGATAGGTTATATGAAAAACTAAAAAAAGGAAAACCTTTTGATTGGTCTAAAGAAGATTCAGAAGTAGTAAGAAAAATAAAAGCGGAAATAAATTATATTCCAAAAGTTTATCTGCCTAAACAAGGAGATCAATTAATTTTAGAAACAGATGCTTCAGATAATCATTGGGGATGTATATTGAAAGTAAAAACAAAAAATGAAGAATTAATTTGTGGATATAGTTCGGGGAAATTTAAACCAAATGAAATCAATTATGTTATATATGAAAAAGAATTATTAGCAATAAAAAAAGGAATAAAAAATTCTTGATATATTTAGCATCTGAAAATTTTATTATAAAAACTAATAATCAAGCTATCAAACAATTCCTTACTAATAAAAGCTTGGAAACAGTACCAAGAAGGATATGATGGTATAATGATTTATGTAGTTTTAAATTTGAAGTAATATATATAAAAAGTGCTGATAATATTCTTGCTGATTTTCTTAGCAGGCCTTATGGATAGAGGTAAAAAACCTCTAATAATGGGAGAATGGACTACGGCTCATAAAAAGCCCAACAAAGGGAAGATAACAAAATCCAATCAAGGATTTCTTCCTATACCTACACAAGTACCATTTTATCATAATCAAGGATATTATGTACATATCCAATGGTAAGACAACCAATTGGAACACAGTTTTCATTTAGACCAAAAACGGTAAGTCAATCCCAATGGTCCCAAGATCCAAACTCGGCATTTCAAGCCAGTTATGATGAAGTTATTCAGGGAGCAGAAAATTTTTTAAAATAACAAACGGTTTCTGAAGTAAATGATTTTTATAATCTATGATTACCACTAGAATATTATAATTTTATTAATAAAATATGAAAAACCCATATTTTAGAACAAAGAGCAAATTTTAGACGAGCTCTTACTAATTTTTCTCAATTTTTAGTTGAAAAAACAACTAAAGTAAATAAAGCTCATGATCTTTTACTAAAATCTATTTTATATAGAGAATGGGAGGAATGTTATATAGAATATATGGATATTAAGGAGATAAATAATCTTTTTGATATATTTCAATATTTTATTGATAATAGGATAAACAGTCCTATTATGAATAAAATGTTTAGAACATGTTTGTTTAATAAATCAAGAAGAATTTTACCTATTGAAATCTTTACAAAAATAAATAGTATAATTTGCAACCAGCAAGTTCAATTTAAAAAAGCATTTTCTGAATATCTTCTACAAGCTTATGTTTTTATAAATCATATAGGAGAAAAATTTCCTACTATAAAATTTAGGATTAATCATGAACTATTTGATATAACCAGTATTGAATGGGGATTTGTTAAAGAAATAACTGTCCAAAACCTTTCTTTTGATCTATTAAAAGATTTTCCTGCTATTGTAAAATCCAGATTATCAAGTTTTCCTAATATGGATTTCTTTTATTATTTTCATATTGAAATAAGTAGTTTCATTGATATAGCTGAAAAAGAAAAAATTTATCAACCATATCAGATCTGGATTATACAAATAATGTTTGGAGGAAGAAACCTCTCATCCGTAAATGAAGATAAAGAACACTTGTCAAAAATCATTGACATGTGTTATAATGATTTTTCTCATTATCAAGTCCAAGCCGGAATTGATTTAATGATCAAGGCCCAGTATCTACTTCAACACAATACTTATGTTCTATGGACAGATGGAAGAAGAATACTAGCTTATAACACAGAAAGAACTCATCAAGAAAGAGATGAAGATCTGTACAGCTACTAAAACAGATAGCTGGCATGAAAATTGATGGTTATCCATTAACAATGGAAATCAAGGACACATGGGAAAGTTGGAATTCACCAGCACTCTCACCGAATTCATTACATCTGGACGAGATAGAAGAAATGAATCTGACAAATATCCAAGAAGGATAAAGACAAGACAAGACATGTGTAAGAATGACATCCAAAAAAGGAGCATTTATTATTGACAATGACTTGCCAAGAAGGAAAAATCATCATAAATGTCTCATTAAACAAATAAGACAAAGATGATGAAGCAAGATGATGGAAGCAACCATTAATGCAAAAGATATGTGGAAACAACCACCAAGAAAGTGACAAAATGAGAAAGACTACGTGGAAGCAACCATCAAGTAGCATTTATTACGTCTTTATCAAGACACTGTTCGGATTTGAATTGTAAATGAATCAGAGTTTAAGAATTTTGTATTATAAATAGGCATTGTTGTAGGCTAAAAGAGGCATCGAGTTTTAAAATACTTTTCTTTCATTTTCCTTTTTTGTAAAGTTCTTTAAAAATTTCCTTTACTAATAATAAAACTCTCTTTGTATATTATCTTTCGCTGTATTGAGGCATATAGTCCCCGTCAATAATAAATGCTCCTTTTTTGTATATTTATTAAAAGATCTCATCAAGAAAGAGATGAAGAATCTGTGCAGCTACTAAAAAAGATAGCTGACATGGAAATTGATGATTATCCATTAAGGACAGAAATCAAGGACACATGGGAAAGTTGGAATTCACCAGCACTCTCATCAGATTCATTACATCTGGACGAGATAGAAGAAATGAATCTGACAAATATCCAAGAAGGATAAAGACAAGACAAGACGCGTGTAAGAATGACATTCGAAAAATGAGCATTTATTATTGACAGTGACCTTCCAATATAGCGGAAGATAATATACAATAAAGGAGCATTTATTATTATCTAAGATCTTTTAATAAAGATAATGAACAAGTCGAAGAAACAACTAGAATTTTTTAAACAATAGCTACTAATGATGTAAAACCTGAAAATCCAGGAGAATCATCTAGTCAACCTATACCATGTAGGATTGATGATTTAAATAAAAGAAATGTTGCTCAGGGTGGAATATATTTAGATTTGACTAAAATTCCTTTGTTAGATTATGAAAAAACCATAGATGTCTGGGCACAATCAATGACTATTGTTGTTAATAAGAATAACAATATTTGGGCAAAAGAAAAATTTCTAAATTATTTTGTAGGAACATTTCAAGGAGATGTTTTACAATTTCTCAAAAGATGGGAAGAATCTGAAAAGGTAAACAACAAAAGGAACAACTTATTAATCAAATAGGTTCTCCTAAAGATCTATTAAAAGACTTAACTTTAATTCTAAAAATAAAATTTTGTGGTTATACTGATAAAAAAGATCAGGATGGTCAATCTAGTTATATTTTATCAAAAATAAAATTATGTGATTTAAGAAACTTAGAAGAATTTTCCAAAAAAATTCTTCATGAATATCAAAAGTTAAAAAAATAGTAATATAGAATTTTGGAAAAACCAAAATCCTCATCATTCGGTACACAAATCCGATCGCGGAAACAAAGTACCCCATCACTGTTTACCCAAAATCAGCAGTGTCACTACTCTCAACCTGACAAAATCGCAACTCAAGAGACTTATTCCCAAACTGATTCCCTCGAATCTATTCAATCTATGTCAGTTCAACATGAAGTTCTCCCAAAAGACTTCCATCATCTGTAATGCCCTGATTTTCGAGATTTTTTCAGGGTTGTTGCAATTCTGGTGAAATTTTGAAATTTTGTTGTTAAAGTATGGAATTTATGTTTTAAGTGTGTTAGTGGGCCTTTAGAAGGCCCAAGCCTAAGAAAAACCCGGCAGAGATATCAAATTTTGGATTTAAAGTGAAGGGGACTTGGTTAAGTGGGCTTTTAAAAAAATGGAGTAAAATAAGACTCAAGTAAGCCCTTGGTAAAGTAGCAATGTGGCGCCACTTAAGTGCCTAAAAAAGTGGCGTGTGGACAGGTGTACAAGGGCCAGAGTTCAAGTCTCAAGGTAAGCATTGTGTGTTTTAATTATTTTTGTGCATGTGCCAAACATGTGATGGAATTCAAGTGGAACTCTGTTGGGAAGAGTTTGAGTTGCTCAGGAGATAGGATTAAGTTGGATAAGGGTGAGAGATTTTAGGAATTTCAATTTAAAGCAAGAAGTGGCCGGCCAAGGGACTGTGAAGTAGCATTATCGGCTAAGGGTTGGTCGAATGCTTTTGGGGTCTTTCTTAAAGTCCTAATTCGGTAACTTGGGTAGGTGTGCGTGCGTATTTGTGTAGGGGGATTGAGCTCTCAGGTTTGGCACTTAGGGGCTGTCTTGTGTGGCCGAATAGGTAAGGTGCCCTTAGGTTTCTTTCCTTCCTCTTTCTTTTCCTAAAAACCAAAACCTAGACTCCTACCTTCTCCTTGTGCTGAATTGTCCTTAACAAAACCCTCTCTTCCCTTTTTTCATCCCTTTTCTTTTCTTCTTTTCTTCTATTCTTCTCAAACCGAAACAACCTCTTCTCCCCACTCATCTCTTCTTTTCTTTTCTTTAAAGCCGAATCTGCCATTCTCCTTCTCTTCTCCTTGCTTTTCTTCTACTTCTATTCTTCTTTTCAAACTGAAACTAGTGTGGCCGAATTCTTCATTAGCCAAATCTTCACTTTTCTTCTTTTTCCATTTACTTCTCAAATCGAATAGACATACTCTAAGATAGATCCAAAAGCCGAAATAGTTAGGTTCTTTCTCTACTCGTTCTTGAAGGTTAAACCTACATCAAATCTGGATTAGAATAGGATTAGGAGCATTCATGACTAGTAGATCTTCAGTAAGTACTCAGATCTCTTCTTTCCATGCGTTATTTTTGGGTTTAAGAAAAGCTGAAAGTCCCTAAAAGCTTTAGGGAGGCTATCGACTGTAGCAAAGAGTATTGCTAGTTCTTTTAATCGGTTTTATGTGTATTTGTTGTGAAAAAGACGATCTAGCAAGGAGCGTAGGAGGCTTACACCATTGGAATGATTAGATCTAGATCTAGTCCCTATTTTCGAGAAAGGTAGGTGTTCTAAGGCTTAAGGGTGATCGGCAAATTATGGTAAGCAAGATTGTGTTAGTTATTGTTAATTTGTAAGTCTAATTTGTTGAGTGACTGATTGTAGGATACCCATGGAAGATCTCGTTAGCGTTTGTCGCAAATCAGGTGTGTAAACGAACACCCTCTAGTAGTTTAAACCGGTAAAAGCCAGAAAGCCGAAATGCTGAAATTCTAGCATTTTGTAGGCTTGCAAGCATGCGAGCGCTCGTGGGTTGGTTGGAAGCGGTAAGATCTGTAACTGAAATTGGTATAATTGGTGAGTGCGCGATTTCATGCACTTCTATAATTTGGGCCTCGATGGGCTAAATTTGGGCCCAATTAGCTTACGGGCCCATTCGGGTGAAAACTAGCGGTCAGTGGGTTCTGGAAATTTGTATGTTAAAACTTTTAAACCGAACATAGAATTAGGGCTAAACGGGCCAAAATAGCAAAATGACACTGTAGGGCCCATTAGGGGTTGTAGGGCCCAATAACTCTAAACTGCTAAAATGGGCTAGATAAGCTACTGAGATGAAAATAAGACTGTTAATAACTGAAAAATGCATAAAACCTTAAAAACTAATAAAATTACTAAAATACCCTTATGGGTGAAAAATTACTATTTTACCCCTAGGTGCAAAATGACCGGTATACCCCTAGGGCTAAAGTTGACTGAAATGTATGCTTTACTGTTTCTGTTCCCTGGATGCCACGACATGTTTGAACTGTTGCATGGGACTGGGTTATTGATGGAGGAAGTGCAAGTGGCATTGCCACGTTACTGAAAAGGGGCTTTGCCTCATTTACTGAGAGGGGCTTTGCCTCGTATTATTGAAAAGGGCTTTGCCTCGTATTACTGATAGGGGCTTTGCCTCGTTATACTGTTAGTGGCTTGGCCACATTATCTGAGCAGCTATGCTGCGACTATGGAGTATAGAGGCTGGGTGGGTCGAGTTGCTTCCCCACATAGAGTGTATGGCTGGTACGACTTGAGTGTAGCGGCTGGATTTAGGCTGGGTTTGGGCATACATGCATTAATACTAATCTGTTACTGTAATGGGCCCATGGGCTACACTGATTACTGAATAGGGCTTCGGCCCAATTATTATTGAGACTGGATAGGGCTTAGGCCCAGTAAGCTTGAGCTTATTTTGGCTCTAGATGGGTTTTCTTTGCACATTGAGTTTCCAAACTCACCCCTTTTCTTCCATCCATGTAGGTGAGCCCTAGACTGGTGGACTTGGAATTGGAAGGGATTCAGAGTGGCCACAGGGACTGCCTTTAATGGTTTAATTAAATCTTTTCATTGTCGTACCTATTTTAGATTATTTCTCATTTTGGTTTTGGGTTGTAATAAGGCCGCTTTACGTATTTTAAATTTTGGGTTTTAAATCCTTTATTTATAATTGGTTCCAAATAGATAGACTAAGGCTGCGTGAGTTTCTTAAAATTAATCAACGTTTTCAAAACTAAGCACACGTATCAAACGAGTAACAAATGTTAAACCGAGATCTTATAATAAGAATACCTTTAAAATCTGGTAGTGGATAGGACGTACTCAACTAAACCTGGATTTTCTTTCTAAAAGTTTTACAATGGTTTTGCAAAACTTACCCTAATCGTAGTAACTAGGAAACATGGTTAGTCCGTCATTAATGTGACACACCAGAGTCGGCCTTAACGTCTGGGCTAGGTTTGGGGTGTGACATTTAATAGCATCAGAGCCTAGTTGCAACAACTCGGTTTTGGATTGGGTCCAAAAACGTGTCCGAAAATTTAAAATTAAGGCCCAAAAAGGGTATTTTAAAATCGATTTTGGAAATTTTTTTTAAGAAAACCTTTTTAAACTTATTTTTCTCAAGGTATACACGTTTAAGGTTTTATTCTCAAAAGTTAAAGTTTTCTAGGCTTTCCAAAATGTAGTTACTGAAGAAGTGGCACATTGAATTCCCGACACCAAGTCTATAAGTGTTCTTCCTTATACTATACTGTACTGAGACATTACTGTAGATAGAACTAAGACCCTATTATGATACTGTAGATAGGGTAGTACTGAAAACTATAAGACTAAGACTGTAGGGAAACTAAACCCTAGGAGACTGAGACTGTAGCTAGGCTACGTTTTCGCAAAAACAACTCTGAAACTCTATCTGTACATAAGAAATTTTGTAATAAACAACTAAAATATTAAACTAATATCATAAAATTCGTAACTAGATAAGACGATATGAGTACGAGGGCTGCTCGTGGACAAGGCCGTGGATGTGGCCGAGGTAGTGTGCAAGCTGGATCTTCGTCTTCATGACATATGCCAGCTGATGAGGCACGAGCGTCGCTAATGACTGAGACTGGATCATATGATCGGGTTGCAGGGGACGATGCTCTGTCCCAGGCCATGTTAAGGGTTTTAGAGAGGGTCGCTGAGGTGAGTACTGGAACTATGAATAGAGGATCTATTTCGAAGCGACTCCGGGCCAATGGAGCGGAGGTTTTCAGGAGTATATGTGGAGTAGCCCCAAATGTGGCTGAATGTCGGCTGGAAGCAACGGAACGGATTATGGATGACCTGGATTGCTTGGTGGAGCAAAAGCTGAAAGGGAGCAGTGTCTCTACTGCGAGACGAGGCATACCAGTGGTGGATCACTGTGAAGAAGGGTACCCTAGCTGAGCGGGTAACCTGGGAACTATTTAAGACGACTTTTAAGGGAAAGTACGTCGGGGCATGCTATGTGGATGCTCGTAGGAAGGAATTTCTGAGTCTGACCCAGGGCAATAAGTTTTTAGCTGAATATGATTCGAAATTTTTGAGGTTGAGCTGGTATACCAGTGTTATTGTTGCTACTGAGTACGAGCATAGCATTCGTTTTGAGGATGGTTTTAGGGATGAACTAAGGGTGCTGATAGCTCTGTAGAGGGAGCGTGATTTTGCTGCATTGGTAGAAAAGGCTAGGATAGCCGAAAAGGTGAAGTGAGCTGAACGGTAGAACCGTGAGAAGCACCGAAACCGATTTAGGAGGGATTCTGGACCCTCTGGTGCTGCAAACCGAAATGCCAAGAGAGCTAGAGTGGAGGAACCGGTCCGAGCAGTTCCAGTGAATACAGTTAGACCACAAGCTTATGGGGACTATGGTAGAGTGCATTTGGGAGAATGCTGGAAGCATACTGGGGCATGTCTGCAATGTGGGTCCAAAAAACATAGGATCAAGAACTCTCCTCGGAGGCGAGCTCAGACTCAAGTTGCTGAACAGAGGGTTGCTCAACTAGTGCGAGGTGGACCGCTACCGCCGAGAGGCCGTGGTTAAGGTAGGGGCAGTAATGGAAATGGTCGTAGAAGTGGAGCACCTGGCAGGGGTGCTGGTGATACTGAAGCTCGCCAGCCAGCATTGGTTTATGCAGCTTGACGCAGAGAGGGTGATGTACTAGACATCATAACTGGTACGTTTTTGATTTTTAGCGTGCCATACACTGCTTTGATTGATGTGGGTTCAACCCATTCGTATGTTGCATGTGACATTTCTAGGTCGTTGGGTGTGCACTCTAAGGAAACTGTGAGTGGGGTTGTAACACCCTAAACCCCTGTCCGTTGCCAGAATAGGGTTGTAAGGTATTGCTCAACAAAGCACAGCTGTTAGACATTCATCAATACACATGAATCATGATCTCAACTATACTTAATAATTTAATATTTAAGAAATTTACTCACGAATTCATCTTCATATAACTACGACATTCAAAAATCATACGCTTTTAAAAAAAATAGATTTATATATATACATGCCATGAAACACCCCTCACATGATAACTCGATAGTGTGATGCTATCTCCGGCCCTTCCAACATGAGCTATTGTACAGACCTATAAGAAATAGGGAAAGAGAACGGGGAGTAAGCTTTAAAGCTTTGTAAGTTCATAAGAAAACAATAAGCAACTAGATAACAAGTTTTATCAATGTTTGCCACAAAATCACAAATTCACTGCAAGCTGTCTTCCTGAGCAACAGCCACTAAATTATTTATAATTGGAGCTAAAAAAACTCCAAATCAAGTGCTGTTAATTTTCCTTGAAAGTAGATTCTTATATCTTCTATTCATAAAATTTTTAGAATTTTTGGTTTGATCAATCAATACCAGATTTTTCTTAAAGTTTCCCCCGTTTCACTGTTTGACTACTCAGAACATTCTTCTCTACGAATCAGATTTCTCATTGTACAGAATTAAAAAAATGTGTTCTCATTTATTTCATTTGAAACTAGACTCATTAAGGAGTCTAAGCATATAAATTTTATCTTATAACCATTTTTGTATAATTTATAATGATTTCCTAAATACAGAGTAGGGGATCTCAAAGTCATTTTGACTCTATCCCACGCCACTTCAAATATCTCATTATCGAAAATTCTTTTGCTTACATGGTTTCTTTTATAAGAAACTAGACTCATTAGGCTTTGATTACATAATCTATTCAGCCTCTAACTCAATGCCAACAATTTATAGTGATTTTCTAAAATCACGTTACTGTTGCTGTCCCAAGCAGATTTACTACAATTTACTCTTTAATACATTCTTTGCATTCATATTATTTAACAAGTATAACACCAATCAACTTCATCACATTTTTATAATTGCACTTAACATATCAATACTTCAAATCATTTGTCCGATGCACTCCTTTCACACTCACATATATATAAACATATGTGCATATAGTAGTTTAATTCTTTAGTTCATCAAGATTTCTTTATCATCAAATGAATCATTCAGACAACTATTAGATTTCCATATAAGAACATAAGAAATCACGAAATTTTCTTATCACACATATATAAAATAACTGAATATAACCCATACCTTGCATTTACATATTTTACCGAATACAACTCAATTCGATAGGCCTTCAATTAGCAAATTGTAACCGTACGTTGTAGGTATGTCATTAATATCATACCCGAAATAATTCAAAGGCTCATAGCCTGAATCTCACCCATAGTAGTTTCATCCTCATAATAGCATTGACTCATAACCCATTTCATAATGCATTCGGTCATTGTGCCATAAAATATATTCAAAATACTATTCATATATGTTAATTCATAGTACATTCGGCTATCACACTTAGTCATTTCTAAAATCATGCTCATATTATTTACCATTGCTTCTCTGAATTACAATTGTCATTTATCAATCTCCATAAATCTCTTAACATACAATTCATTGCCATCCACAATTCAATCAAACAAGCTAGCCACTTTCGGCTCATAACGTTAACATTGCTATTCAATCGTATGCATATATATATATATATATATATATTAATCACATAAGCTTAACATTCAACTTCTATATTCATTTAATCATCAAACACATAGAATCAACCTAATTAATTAAGAACTTACTTACGCACATTATTCACATATAACATATTCAATAGGTAACACCAATTGGCCGTATATGCATAGCCTCATTATATTCATTTCATTGACATATCATTTCTTTAAATCTCAAAGTCCCATAATCACAACATCTAACCGTCTCGATGTAATTCATTGATTCGACTTAATAGGATTAATTCAAAGCACTACGTTCACATATAATTTTAATCATCGTTCTTTCATTTCATCTTTACGCTTAGCATTCGATAGTTTATGCATAACATTTGACTCACATTCATTTCATACTTATCACACGATCTTAAAAGCACATTTCACATTTACCAATATGATATACTTGCCATTAGGCCATATAAACATAATACATCACATCATCATTTTATCTTTAAAGTTCAGCTAAATCCATAGATTACAAAGAATACCCAATTCATGTAATATATCAAATTATAATCGAATGTTATTTACGTTTGTTTACTTAAAACTTACCTCAAAAAGTTATCGAACGATTATAAATGGCTATTCGATTACTTTCGCTTTCCCCCCTATCTGAGTTTGGCTCATGAGCTAAATTAAACAAATTCACTTGTCACAAATCCATTAATCATACCTTTTATTCGGTTATAAAATAATTCGCTCATAGCAAGAATTACAACTATTACTAAAAAATGCATTAGACAACACATGCATTTCAAAAAAAACAAATCAAGTCACATATTTCGTTTGGCCATTCAAGCCTATCAAAATTTTACTTTCAAAATTTATACTATGCAAGTCACATTCGAACATTCATTTACACCTTACTTTAACTATTTCTTTCATTTAAACAACTTAAGCACAACTCATGCATTCATGGACACATTTAGGTACAATGTAACCTTATAGCTATTTCAACTTAACATTTTTGGTCACCTTCTCTAAATCATGTATTCAACCATTAATTAATTCACTGGTTCACATTTGGCAAACTCATTATAAAAAAAATATCACATCTTACCTTCATTTATAATCAGCATTCACCTTATATACATCGGTTTATCTATTTCCTATTTGACTAAAACCACAATCAACTCCAATTTAACAATCACTCAAACACTTATTAAAATCCTCATCTAATTTCATATTCGGCAAACACTCAAATTCATTTACAACAAATGCTTTTAAACTAAATCACTCCTTAACTTTAAACACATTCGGCTACTATTATAAATTAATGTAGCATTTAAACTTTAGCTTCCATCATCCAACATGAAGCTTCTCAATTTAACAACGATAACCGAACATCAAATTGTCATTTAAATCCCAAATTATCAAAACTAATAAGCTTATGGCTCAACTTGCATTTTAAAGCATCTAACATCCCAAAAACATCATACCTTTCATCCATGATCGAATATATATATATATACCTCAATAAACTACAAATCATTCACATCTTTATCCATGTCCACATCAATAAATTCAACTATTACTTAACCATACATTTGGCAATCACACTAATCGAATTTTCATGTATCCCAAGGGCTTATAAATATCAATTCAACTAGCTCCCTATTCATCTTTCTATCATTTTCATTTTAAAACATAAAACACTTAAAATCTATTAAAATTCCAACATGACCGAATACCATCCTGATCACAACTCAAGAATTTATACATTCTCAACTCAATTCATTTAATTTCCACATAATTCCATCCATTTAAAGTTCAATTTAACCATTAAGCATGAATTACCCATTTTTATCACTATTTTCTAAATTTTAACAAGTTGTCGTATGCAACTATACCCAAATTTCGTGAATTTTGAACCATGGGTTCATTACACCACACATTTATCAACTAAATTTCATAAACAATTTAGAAAATCACATTACATACCTTTAATTCATGCAAGGACCATGGCGGAATGCTTTATGCTCTTCCTATCTCTTTTCTTTGTTTAATTTCGGCTAAGTAAGGATGAAGAAACATGTACCTTGTTTCTATCACCATCTTCCCATTATAAAAGTCTTTATTTCATATTTTATAACCATTTATTAATAATTCTTTAACAAAAATGTGTAAAATATCATTTACTATCCATCATTGCCGTCCACTACCTTAAGAAGTGGTTAAATTGACATGCGAGTCCTCTACTTATAAAGCTCACAAAAGTTAGTCACTTAGGCATTTACCTACTACATTTCCAAAGTTTAGCAACAAGCCCCTTTTTGTTAATTTCACATCCAATTGACATAATTAGAACACCAAACTTTCACAATAAGAAATTCACATAACAGGAGCATTAAAAATTATATTTTAAGATTTTTTTCCGACTCGATTTTGTGGTTTCGAAACTACTTTCCCGATTAGGGCCAAATTAGGGCTGTCACAGGGGTAACAGTAATAAGTACACTGGGTCACTTGGTTAGAGTAGACAAACTCTTTAGGGAGGTGCCTTTAGAGACTCAAGGTAGGATTTTTGCTGGAGACTTAATGGTGTTACCATTCGAAGAGTTCGATCTTATTTTGGGGATGGACTGGCTTACTAGGCACAAGCCGACTTTGGATTGTGCGGCCAAGAAGATGGTGTTAAGGACTACCGAGGATGAGGAGGTAATGGTTAGTGGGGAGCAAATGGACTACTTGTCCAATGTTGTTTCTGCCTTAAGGGCTGAGAAGCTAAATCGCAAGGTTTGCGAGGCGTACTTGGCTTTTATAAGTCAGACAGAGACTAAGAAGGTGACTGTGGAGACAGTTAGAACTGTTAAGGAATTTCAAGATGTCTTTCCAGAGGAGCTTCCTGGATTACCTCCAGACCGAGAAGTCGAATTTGGAATTGACTTGCTGCCTAGAACGGCTCCAGTATTATCGCGCCGTATAGGATGGCACCGAAGGAGTTAGTGGAACTGAAAGCCTAAATCTAAGAGTTGTTAGACAGAGGTTTCATTAGACTGAGTGTGTCTCTATGGGGCGCACCAGTACTGTTTGTAAAGAAGAAGGATGGGACGATGCGGATGTGCATCGATTATCGCCAGTTGAACAAAATGATGATAAAGAACAAGTACCCTCTGCCTAGGATCGACGATCTGTTTGACCAGCTTAGAGGAGCTTCGGTATTTTCCAAGATCGATCTTCTGTTTGGATACCACCAGTTAAGGTCAAGGAAGTGGACATCCTTAAGACAACATTCAGAACTCGGATGGTCAGTACGAGTTTCTGGTTATGCCATTTGGATTGACGAATGCACCTGCGGCTTTTATGGATCTGATGAATCAAGTATTCCAACCGTACCTGGATCGATTCGTAGTCACTTTTATCGATGATATTCTGGTATCTTCGAAAACTGAGAAGAGGCATGATGAGCATCTCCGTATTGTTCTGCAAGTGTTGAGAGAGAAGAAACTTTATGTAAAATTCAGTAAGTGTGAATTTTGGTTGCGAGAAGTGACTTTCCTAGGTCATGTTGTCTCTGCTGAGGGGATTAGAGTGGATCCTTAGAAAATTGAGGCAGTTCTAGAATAGAAGCCACTGAGTTCAGTATCAAAAATTCAGAGTTTTCTGGGTCTGGTAGGGTATTACAGAAGATTTGTAGAAAGATTCTCTCTGATTCCTGCACTGTTAATGAAATTGTTGAGGAAATGAGTATCATTTGTATGGACTGAGAAACAGCAAGAAGTTTTCGAAAAGTTGAAGAAGGTTTTGACTGAGGCGCCAGTGTTGATTCAGTCGGAGTCTGGAAAGGATTTCACCGTGTACAGTGATGCGTCGCATGTGGGACTAGGCTGTGTACTGATGCAAGAGGGTAAGGTGGCTACTTATGCTTCGCGACAACTTAAGCCTCACGAAGTAAATTACCCTACGCACGATTTAGAGTTAGCAGCGGTGATCTTCGCGTTAAAAATCTGGAGACACTACCTGTATGGAGAAAAGTGTATTATATACACAGATCATAAGAGTCTGAAGTATTTGTTGACTCAGAAAGAATTGAATCTTAGGCAACGATGATGGATAGAGTTGCTTAAAGACTACGACTGTTTGATTGAGTATCACCCAGGGAAGGCAAATGTGGTGGCTGATGTGAGCTGAAGGGCTGTGGTTGAGTTGAGAGTGATGTTCGCTCGTTTGAGTCTATATGACGATGGAAGCTTGTTAGCGGAGTTGCAAGTGAGACCAACTTGGACTAAGCAGATTAAAGAGAAGTAGTTAGAGGAGGATTCGTTGGTTTCTCGATTTCAGCAAGCTGAGAATACGGAGAATTCAGATTTTGGACTGAATATTGATGGAGTTTTGTGCTTTCGTGGAAGAGTTTGCATTCCGAAGGACTCTGACTTAAGGCAGTTAATCCTGAAAGAGGCTCATAGTGGACATTGTGCCATGCATCCTAGAGGGAATAAGCTGTATCAAGACTTGCGAGAGGTGTACTAATGGCCTGGACTTAAGCGAGAGGTGACTGAATTTGTGGGAAAATGTCTGACGTGCCAGCAAGTAAAGGTTGAGCATCAACTGCCTTCTAGATTGTTGCAGCCAGTGAAAATTCCACTTTGGAAATGGGAGAGAGTAATCATGGATTTTGTGAGTGGGCTACCTTTGACACCCTCCAAGAAGGACTCTATATGGGTGAATGTGGATAGGTTAACAAAATCTGCTCATTTCATACCTGTCTGAACTGATTACTCACTTCAGAAGTTGGCCAAACTGTATCTGGTGGAGATAGTGCGACTACATGGGGTGCTAGTTTCGATTATTTCTGATCGGGATCCTACGTTTACATCTCGATTCTGGAAAAAGTTACATAAGGCGTTGGGTACGCGATTGGATTTTAGCACTACTTTCCACCCTCAGACAGATGGACAGTCAGAAAGGGTTATTCATGTTCTAGAGGACATGTTAAGGGGTTGTGCGTACAACAACAGTTATCAGGCAAGTATTCAGATGGTGCCATATGAGGTACTTTATGGGCGAAGGTGTCGTACACCTACGTGTTGGATGAAATTGGGAGAACGAGAAGTTCTTGGACCAAAGTTAGTGGTAGATACTGAGAATAAGGTTAAGTTGATCAGAGATCGATCAAAGGAGGCATCTGATAGGCAAAATTTGTATGCTGATCTGAAGTGTAAGGAAATCGAGTTCTCTGTAGGGGATATGGTGTTTTTGAAGGTCTCGCCTTGGAAGAAGATCTTGAGGTTTGGCAAAAAAGGCAAGTTGAGTCCGCGATTTATTGGGCTTTATCGGGTTCTTAAACGGGTAGGGCCAATAACGTATCAGTTGGAGTTACCACCAGAATTGGACCGTATTCATGACGTCTTTCATATGTCCATGCTAAGACGGTATCGATCGGATCCTTCGCATGTCATACTAGTGGAAGAGATTGAGGTAAAGGCTGATTTGACTTTTGAAGAGAAGCCTATGCAAATACTAGATCGAGAGGTCAAAGTGTTGAGGAGGAAGTCAGTTCCGTTGGTGAGGGTGCTTTGGCGTAATCATGGTAGAGAAGAGGCTACTTGGGAGCTAGAAGAAGCAATGCGTCAACAATACCCTCACCTGTTTGGATCAGGTAAATTTCGAGGCCGAAATTTCTTTAAGGGGGTAGAGTTGTAATGCCCTGATTTTTGGGATTTTTTTGTGGTTTTTGCAATTTTGGTGGCATTTTAAAATTTTGTTGTTAAAGTATGGAATTTATGTTTTAAGTGTGTTAGTGGGACTTTAGAAGGCCCAAGCCTAAGACAAACCCGGCAGAGATATCAAATTTTGGATTTAAAGTGAAGGGGACTTGGTTAAGTGGGCTTTTAAGAAAAAGGGGAGTAAAATAAGACTCAAGTAAGCCCTTGGTAAAGTGGCAATGTGGCGCCACATAAGTGCCTAAAAAAGTGGCGTGTGGACAGATGTGCAAGGGCCAGAGTTCAAGCCACAAGGTAAGTTTTGTGTGTTTTAATTATTTTTGTACATGTGCCAGACATGTGATGGAATTCAAGTGGAACTCTATTGGGAAGAGTTTGAGTTGCTTAGGAGATAGGATCAAGTTGGATAAGGGTGAGAGATTTTATGAATTTCAATTTGAAGCAAGAAGTGGCCGGCTAAGGGACTGTGAAGTAGCATAATCGGCTAAGGGTTGGCTGAATTCTTTTGGGGTTGATATCCTCGTGATAAGAAGTAGTAAAATTTATAAAGAAATTGATCAAACCCAAACTAACTAATATCACGACGTTTAAAGGCAAGCGCACCTATCGATAGCAGTATAGTCTAGTGATAAGATCGAGTATCGTACCCAAGGGAACCGAAAGTACTATTACTCACTTCCTTTCTATTATTTAACCTAGAAATTAAATGGGGATTTATTTTAAAACTAAATTCTAAAATCTAAACTAAGAATAAAACAAAAGAAAAAGTAAATTGGGAAGACTTTTTAGGGAAAGCTGATTGATATGATTAATACTCAAGGGAGAATCCACCTAGACTTCACTTGTTATTATCTTCTTGAATTATACGAGTTATTTACTTGACTTGATCCGTAGAGATCCCTAATCTATGCTAAACCCTCCGTCGAGGTGAAGAGCAACTAGGCCTAAGTTGTTAATTAAAGTTCCTTTATTAATTAACTCCCTAGGTTGCATTAATTCGATCTATGGTTCCCCATATTAGGTTTGACCCTAATTGGGCAGATTTATGTCGCCCTATGTCTAGGGTTGCATGCAACTCTGCTTAATTATGGTAGATCTACTCTTATCACAGGGACTTTTGCTCCTCTGCTCTAAGCACATCCAATTCCTGAATTAATACCTAGGATTATTAATTCAAGGATAAAAACACATAATTAAGAACAATTCAAATAATTATCATATAAATCAAGAATAAATAACAAGATCTTTCTTAGGTTTCATCCCCCTTAAGTATTTGAGGGGTTTAGTTCATAATGATAAAAGAAAACATCTCAGAAGTTATAAAATAACAAATCATAAAAGAGACCAAAAACCCCTGAAGGAATTTAGGCGAATCCTCTATGTTGATGCAGAATTCCGGCTTCTGAGATGAATCGATTGGCTTCTCCCTTCGAGTAATCCCTTGCTTCTACCTGTGGTGTGGCAGAAAGACGAGAGGAAACGAGTATAGATGGTGTATAAAAGTGGGAAGAAGCTCCCTCTATGTTGCCTCATGGGATCTTTATATAGAGAAGTTTTGGGGACTCTTTCTTAGCCCCTAAGCATCCCAATTCGAGTGAAATTCGTCTTTCCCACGACTAGAACACGCCCGTGTGCCACGCCCGTGTGGGTTTTGACAGAGGCCCTGTGATTTAGCACTGTAATATCCCGAATTAGGGCCTAATCGGAATAGTGGTTTCGTGACCACAAATCCGAGGTAGAAATAATTATATTATAATTATTTTGATGTTTATGATATGATTTTATGATGGTGTGAAAATTTCGTGAAGAAATTCTAAGCGTAAAGTGCTTAATTTGGAGTTAGGGATTAAATCGAATAAGTTGCAAAACTTGCATTCTAGAAGTTTTTAGTATGAAATTTCTTTGAAATATTAATTAGGAGGTCTTAAATGGTAATTAGACCAATTTTAAGTTCATGGACAAATTAGGACATGGGAGGAATTTTTGAAAGTTTAGTAAGGAGGGGTATTTTGGTCATTTGGTTATTAACATGAATTAAAAGGGAAAAATAACACAAAATTGTTATCATCTTCATTTGGTTGCTGCCGAAACTTGCTCTCTCCATAGCTAGGGTTTCTTCAACTTTCAAGCTTCATAGTAAGTGCATCTAAGCCCCGTTTTTAAAGATTTTTACGTTTTTGAGATCCCGGTAGCTTGATAAAGCTTATGTTAGCATTATTTTAAGTTAGGGTTCACATTTGGAAAAATACCCATAGGTGAAATTTGTGTATTTTGATGTTTTATGATAGAATATGAGGTTTTAAGTTATGTTAGACAACTTGTGCTACTCGGTTTTGAGCAAAAACGAGTAAAACGGCTTAATCGGTAAAAATACATATTGTTCATAAGTATGTGTTTTAGTGGGAATTTGAGAATTCCAATGGTAAATAAATGATCAGCATGTCTTAAAACATAAGAATTTGTGATAAAGTAAATTTCCGAGCTTTGGGGCAAAAGTGTAAATATGCAAAAGTTTAGGGGCAAAATTGTAATTTTTCCAAAGTTTGAATTAAGGTCTAATTTTAAAATGTGAATATTAAACAAGCTAAATGTGTTATTTTAGATCAAGAAAGACGTGGAATCGACCTCAATCGGGGAAAAGAAAAGATTACGGACTAAATTGCAAAATCGTTGTATTTTGGTACTAAGGTAAGTTCACGTGTAAATAATGTAACATAATTGTTATTTTTAAGTTAATTGATGTTATTTATATGATATGCTGATTTTTATCATGAAATATATGCTTTGAGGTTATTATCGAATAATATGCAAATTGTGTATGCTACTTGTTAAATATAAATTGCTACCGAGTATTGGTTTCGGCATTCTGTGGAAGACGGCAAGGATATGTGACTGAGGAAAATCCCGTTTGAACCTTAGGAATAGATTAGGATACAAGTGACATGTCACTAGGATGGTTGGGCATCCGAACTCGTTGAGTTGAGTCCGAGTTCACTTATGGATGCGAACATCCGAACTCGTTGAGTTGAGTCCGAGTTCGTGAAATGTAACTAGGCATCCGAGCTCGTTGAGTTGAGTCCGAGTTCACTTATGGATGCGAACGCCTGAGCTCGTTGAGTTGAGTCCGAGTTCGCTTATGGGCGGGTTACATAATTGATTGATTTCATATATAGCACTTATGTGCAAATGATCCGTGTATCCGAGTTGTATTCCAATGTGTTCAACGGGTAAAATTCAAGTGAAATGGAAAAGCACTCAAGATGTAAGTGACGATTCGGTAATATTGAGAAATGGCCATATTGGACAGGTATGTACTTAACCCTCGGGTTGAAACTCGACACAACAACAAAATGTGGTAAGATGAAGTATGATGAATAAAATTGTGACATATGTTTTGGTGATGCTATGTTAATGTTGTTTGGCATAATGACTTTGTTATGTTACTTGTTATTTGCATATGAACTTACTAAGCATTTATGCTTACTCCCTCCTTTTTATTCATTGTAGTTTTGGACAAGCCGGCTCGAGAATCGGGATAGGTCGAAGACTCGATCACACTATCCGAAGGACTTTTTGGTAAACGGCTTATAGAACTTAGAATGGCATGTATAGCAATATACCTACTATGTGTAAATAATCTTGTGATATGGTGGTGTTTGGTTGAGGAAATGCTTGATAATGATGAGTCATTGAAATGGCCAATATAGGTTATGTTTGATGTCATGAAAGAATAATAGATTAATTAGTACATGGAAGCTTTTATGAAAATGGAACTAGCCATAAAACAGAACATTGCAGCAACCCTGACGTGAGTTTGAAAATTCACCAAAAATCATAGAAATCGAATTTGGTAATGTATTAGTTATGAAATTGAAGCTTATTGTGTCTACTTTCATATGGAAGAAGCAAAATAGGTAAAGGAGTTACACGTTAGGAGATATTTGAGTTTTAGTGAGACAGGGCCAGAACGATTTCTGGATCCCCTGTTCTAATTTTGAAAATTCACCATAAATTGTACAAAAATAATTAGGAGGTGTATTTTATATGCTTAGAATCCTTATTGAATCTAGTTTTAAGAGAGATAAACGGCACAATTATATGAGTTTTGTACAGAGAGGAAAGTGGTCCGTAGTAAACAGAGGTCAGTACAGTCAAGTTCTGAAACAGGGGCAACTTTAACTAATAAACTGTACTAATCGGCCCAGCCAAAAATTCTAGAAAAAAATTAGTGAATAGATATATGAGTCTAAATTCAGGGAAAATTTACGGATCTTGATTTCGAGTTTCGTAACTCGAGATATGATTTTTCGAGCGACCATGACGCAGGAGATAGTTTATTCCGAAAATGAAAATAGTTTTTGTAAAGTTGTTTAAAATGATAAATTACGTTTAGTGACGCCTCAAGCTCGACTCCGGTGACGGTTTTGGGCGTGGGGACGTTACATTTGGTGGTATCAGAGCAGGTTTAGTCGGTTCTCGGACTAACGTGTTTTATGTACGGATTTTGCTATACATGCCATATGTGTATATTGTGATAGTGTGACGACTTCTGACCTTTTAAATGATTTTTTTTATAGTAAATGGATCCCGATCCAGCTGTGGCTGATGAAGTAGAGAGTAATGCGCCAGCTCCGGCTGAAGGGGCAGCGCCGACTGAAAACCCACCACCTACTGTTGGTCAGGGAGGAGAAAGGGATCGAGAAGCCTTTCTCCAAATGATGAGTGCATGGTACACGGAGTTCGTTCGTACGAACCCGAATGTACGACCTCCCCCACCTCCCCCAATTCCTCAACCTGTGCCCCTGATGTCTCTAGATGTGGGTACGATGAAATTCCAAAGAACTCCAGTTGATAAAATTCGTAAGCTCGGGGCCGAAGAATTCAGAGCTAATGTAGATGATGATGCGGAAAAAGCAGAGTTCTGGCTTGAGAATTCTACCCGGGTATTTGATGAATTGTCCTGCACACCTGAGGAATGTTTGAAATGTGCTATATCTTTGTTGAGAGATTCAGCATATAATTGGTGGAAGACACTGATTTCCGTGGTACCGAAAGAGAGGGTAACTTGGGAATTCTTTCAAGATGAGTTCCGGAAGAAATACATTAGTGAAAGATTTATTGATCAGAAGCGTAAAGAGTTTCTTGAGCTAAAGCAAGGTAGTATGACAGTCACTGAATATGAAAGAGAGTTCGTCAGACTGAGTAAGTATGCTAGAGAATATGTTCCTACCGAGGCCAAGATGTGTAGGCGCTTTGAAGACGGGCTCAATGAAGAAATTAAAGTATTTGTTGGGATTCTTGAATTAAAGGAAATGGTGGTACTTGTCGATCGAGCTTGCAAGGCTGAAGAATTACTTAAAGAGAAGAAAAAGGCAGAATCTGAAACACGAAATTGGAAGAAAAGACCAATGACAAATGCACCCTCACAGCAATCCGGAAAGTCAAGAAATATGAATCCTCGTTCCCAAGTTTCAGCTGGACAATCCTATGGGAATTTTAAGAAGCAAAATGTGGGTCCAAAGTCCCAAACTACTTCGACAGCCAGTGTAGGGAACACGAGATTTGTTAAACCCGAATGTCAGCGGTGTGGCAGAAATCATTTTGGTCCGTGCAGAGCAAACGAATGTTTCCGGTGTGGTTCTCCGGATCATTTTATTAGAGACTGCCCAGAGAGAATTGAAAAAGAAAAATTTCAGAATACAAAAGCTAGTGGTGCAGATTCGCGAGGAAGGTATCCAAGAAAAGCTGGGAGCGAGGCAAGTAGCAAGAATGTAGCCAGAGATGCAGCAGTTAAATCTGAAGGAAGGGCTCCGGCTAGAACTTATGCTATTAAAGCTCGTGAAGATGCTTCCTCACCCGATGTGATCACCGGTATATTTTCTCTCTATGATGTTAATGTTACTGCTTTAATTGATCCCGGTTCTACTCACTCATATGTATGCATGAAATTGGTGTCTAGCATGAATATACCTGTTGAGAATACAGAATTTATGATTAAAGTGTCAAACCCGTTAGGCAAATGTGTTATAGTTGATAAAGTATGCAAGAAATGTCCTTTAATGATTCGGGGTTATTACTTTCCGGCCAACTTGATGTTGTTGCCGTTTGATGAGTTTGATGTTATTTTGGGTATGGACTGGCTGACATTGCATGATGCCATAGTAAATTGTAAACAGAAAGTTATTGAGCTAAAGTGTGAAAGTGGCGAAACTCTGCGGGTTGAATCAGATAAATCAGAGGCATTGTCTAGTGTAATTTCTTCAATGGCAGCTCAGAGATATTTGAGAAAAGGTTATGAAGCCTATTTAGCATATGTGTTGAATACAAAGGAAATTGAAAAGAAAGTGGAATCAGTGCCGATTGTATGTGAATTCCCAGATGTATTTCCTGAAGAATTGCCGGGTTTGCCCCCAGTTAGAGAAGTAGAGTTTGGTATTGATTTGATGCCGGGAACAGCTCCGATCTCGATTGCTCCGTATAGAATGGCACCAACAGAGTTGAAAGAATTAAAGTCGCAGTTGCAAGAGTTGACAGACAAAGGCTTTGTGAGACCGAGTTTTTCGCCTTGGGGTGCTCCGGTGTTGTTTGTGAGAAAGAAAGATGGTTCGATGAGATTGTGTGTAGACTATCGGCAATTAAACAAAGTGACAATTAAAAACAAGTATCCGTTGCCAAGAATTGATGATTTGTTTGATCAGCTGAAAGGAGCAACATGGTTTTCAAAAATTGATTTGAGATCTGGGTATTATCAGCTGCGGGTAAAAGAGTCGGATGTGCCTAAAACTGCTTTTAGAACAAGGTACGGTTATTATGAATTTTTAGTTATGCCGTTTGGATTAACAAATGCTCCTGCCGTGTTTATGGATTTGATGAATCGAATATTTCGGCCATACTTGGACAAGTTTGTTGTGGTATTTATAGATGATATCTTGATTTATTCGAAAGATGAGACAGAGCATGCTGAACACTTGAGGATAGTTTTGCAAACTTTGCGAGACAAGCAGTTATATGCCAAGTTTAGTAAAAGTGAATTTTGGCTTCGGGAAGTAGGATTTTTGGGTCATATTGTTTCGGGTGATGGTATACGGGTTGATCCCAGTAAAATTTCAGCTATTGTTGATTGGAAGCCACCGAAGAATATAACCGAAGTTAGAAGTTTCTTGGGGCTAGCCGGATATTATCGACGGTTTGTGAATGGATTTTCTATAATTGCCGCTCCTATGACTAGATTACTTCGAAAAGATGTTAAATTTGAGTGGACGGAAGAATGTCAACAAAGTTTCGAAGAATTGAAAAAGTTACTAACAGAGGCACCAGTGTTAATACAGCCCGAGTCAGGTAAAGAATTTGTAGTATATAGCGATGCTTCTCTAAATGGTTTGGGATGTGTATTGATGCAAGAAGGAAAGGTTGTGGCTTATGCTTCGAGGCAGTTAAAACCTCACGAGAGGAATTATCCTACTCATGATTTAGAGTTGGCTGCAGTGGTGTTTGCTTTGAAGATTTGGCGACATTACTTGTATGGTGAGAAATGTCGAGTATATACCGATCACAAAAGTCTTAAATACTTGATGTCACAAAAGGACTTGAATTTGAGACAGCGAAGATGGTTGGAGTTATTAAAAGATTACGAGCTTGTGATTGATTACCATCCAGGAAAAGCAAATGTAGTTGCTGATGCTTTGAGTAGAAAACTGTTGTTTGCTTTAAAAGTTATGAACGCTCAATTAGAAATGTCAGATGATGGTTCCATTCTGGCCGAACTAAAAGTAAGACCGATGTTTTTACAAGAGATTTGTGAAGCTCAGAAAAGTGATGAAGACTTACAAGCCAAAAGAAAGCAATGTGAGGTTGATACAGAGTCAGACTTCAGAATCGGTCCTGATGGTTGCTTGATGTTTAAAGATCGGATTTGTGTACCGAGGAACGGAGAATTAATTCAAAAGATTTTGCAGGAAGCACATGGTAGTTATTTGACAGTTCATCCAGGTAGTACGAAAATGTATAATGATTTGAAGAAAATGTATTGGTGGAATGGAATGAAAAGAGATATATCAGAATTTGTGTCCAAATGCTTAATTTGTCAACAGGTGAAAGCTGAACACCAAGTGCCTTCAGGATTACTTCAACCTATTATGGTTCCTGAATGGAAATGGGATCGGATTACTATGGATTTTGTTTCAGGGTTGCCGTTGACTCCAGGAAAGAAGGATGCCATTTGGGTAATAGTTGACAGATTAACTAAATCGGCTCATTTCATTCCGGTACGTACGGATTATTCTCTTAACAAGTTAGCTGAATTGTATGTTAGAGAAATTGTTAGACTACATGGAATACCATTGTCAATCATTTCAGATAGAGACCCGAGATTTACTTCGCGGTTTTGGCAAAAGTTACAAGAGGCGTTAGGTACAAGGTTAAATTTCAGTACTGCTTTTCATCCACAAACTGATGGGCAATCAGAAAGAGTAATTCAGATTCTTGAAGACATGCTTCGATGTTGTGTATTAGAATTCCAAGGAAGTTGGGAGAGATATTTACCGTTGGTGGAATTTGCTTACAATAACAGTTATCAGACGAGTTTGAAAATGGCACCTTATGAAGCATTGTATGGTCGTAAGTGTCGGACGCCTTTGTATTGGACCGAACTCAAGGAAAATCAGATCTATGGGGTTGATTTAATAAAAGAAACCGAAGAAAAAGTGAAGGTAATTCGAGATTGTTTGAAAGCTGCTTCGGATAGACAGAAATCTTATGCAGATTTGAAACGAAAAGAAATCGAGTTTCAAGTTGGTGATAAGGTATTTTTAAAGGTGTCTCCGTGGAAGAAAGTCCTCAGATTTGGACAGAAGGGTAAGTTAAGTCCGCGTTTTATCGGGCCGTATGAAATAACTGAAAGAGTTGGACCGGTAGCTTATCGGTTAGCATTACCATCTGAGTTAGAGAAAATTCATGACGTGTTCCATGTATCTATGTTACGTCGGTATCGCTCGGATCCTTCGCATATAATTTCACCAACAGAAATTGAATTACGACCAGATATGACCTATGAAGAAGAACCGATAAAAGTTTTAGCTCGAGAGGTCAAACAACTAAGAAACAAAAGTATTGCTCTTGTGAAAGTGTTGTGGCAAAAGCATGGGATAGAAGAGGCTACATGGGAACCCGAGGAAACTATGAGAAAACAATACCCACATCTGTTTACCGGTAAGATTTTCGAGGACGAAAATCCTTAAAAGGGGGGGAGAGTTGTAATATCCCGAATTAGGGCCTAATCGGAATAGTGGTTTCGTGACCACAAATCCGAGGTAGAAATAATTATATTATAATTATTTTGATGTTTATGATATGATTTTATGATGGTGTGAAAATTTCGTGAAGAAATTCTAAGCGTAAAGTGCTTAATTTGGAGTTAGGGATTAAATCGAATAAGTTGCAAAACTTGCATTCTAGAAGTTTTTAGTATGAAATTTCTTTGAAATATTAATTAGGAGGTCTTAAATGGTAATTAGACCAATTTTAAGTTCATGGACAAATTAGGACATGGGAGGAATTTTTGAAAGTTTAGTAAGGAGGGGTATTTTGGTCATTTGGTTATTAACATGAATTAAAAGGGAAAAATAACACAAAATTGTTATCATCTTCATTTGGTTGCTGCCGAAACTTGCTCTCTCCATAGCTAGGGTTTCTTCAACTTTCAAGCTTCATAGTAAGTGCATCTAAGCCCCGTTTTTAAAGATTTTTACGTTTTTGAGATCCCGGTAGCTTGATAAAGCTTATGTTAGCATTATTTTAAGTTAGGGTTCACATTTGGAAAAATACCCATAGGTGAAATTTGTGTATTTTGATGTTTTATGATAGAATATGAGGTTTTAAGTTATGTTAGACAACTTGTGCTACTCGGTTTTGAGCAAAAACGAGTAAAACGGCTTAATCGGTAAAAATACATATTGTTCATAAGTATGTGTTTTAGTGGGAATTTGAGAATTCCAATGGTAAATAAATGATCAGCATGTCTTAAAACATAAGAATTTGTGATAAAGTAAATTTCCGAGCTTTGGGGCAAAAGTGTAAATATGCAAAAGTTTAGGGGCAAAATTGTAATTTTTCCAAAGTTTGAATTAAGGTCTAATTTTAAAATGTGAATATTAAACAAGCTAAATGTGTTATTTTAGATCAAGAAAGACGTGGAATCGACCTCAATCGGGGAAAAGAAAAGATTACGGACTAAATTGCAAAATCGTTGTATTTTGGTACTAAGGTAAGTTCACGTGTAAATAATGTAACATAATTGTTATTTTTAAGTTAATTGATGTTATTTATATGATATGCTGATTTTTATCATGAAATATATGCTTTGAGGTTATTATCGAATAATATGCAAATTGTGTATGCTACTTGTTAAATATAAATTGCTACCGAGTATTGGTTTCGGCATTCTGTGGAAGACGGCAAGGATATGTGACTGAGGAAAATCCCGTTTGAACCTTAGGAATAGATTAGGATACAAGTGACATGTCACTAGGATGGTTGGGCATCCGAACTCGTTGAGTTGAGTCCGAGTTCACTTATGGATGCGAACATCCGAACTCGTTGAGTTGAGTCCGAGTTCGTGAAATGTAACTAGGCATCCGAGCTCGTTGAGTTGAGTCCGAGTTCACTTATGGATGCGAACGCCTGAGCTCGTTGAGTTGAGTCCGAGTTCGCTTATGGGCGGGTTACATAATTGATTGATTTCATATATAGCACTTATGTGCAAATGATCCGTGTATCCGAGTTGTATTCCAATGTGTTCAACGGGTAAAATTCAAGTGAAATGGAAAAGCACTCAAGATGTAAGTGACGATTCGGTAATATTGAGAAATGGCCATATTGGACAGGTATGTACTTAACCCTCGGGTTGAAACTCGACACAACAACAAAATGTGGTAAGATGAAGTATGATGAATAAAATTGTGACATATGTTTTGGTGATGCTATGTTAATGTTGTTTGGCATAATGACTTTGTTATGTTACTTGTTATTTGCATATGAACTTACTAAGCATTTATGCTTACTCCCTCCTTTTTATTCATTGTAGTTTTGGACAAGCCGGCTCGAGAATCGGGATAGGTCGAAGACTCGATCACACTATCCGAAGGACTTTTTGGTAAACGGCTTATAGAACTTAGAATGGCATGTATAGCAATATACCTACTATGTGTAAATAATCTTGTGATATGGTGGTGTTTGGTTGAGGAAATGCTTGATAATGATGAGTCATTGAAATGGCCAATATAGGTTATGTTTGATGTCATGAAAGAATAATAGATTAATTAGTACATGGAAGCTTTTATGAAAATGGAACTAGCCATAAAACAGAACATTGCAGCAACCCTGACGTGAGTTTGAAAATTCACCAAAAATCATAGAAATCGAATTTGGTAATGTATTAGTTATGAAATTGAAGCTTATTGTGTCTACTTTCATATGGAAGAAGCAAAATAGGTAAAGGAGTTACACGTTAGGAGATATTTGAGTTTTAGTGAGACAGGGCCAGAACGATTTCTGGATCCCCTGTTCTAATTTTGAAAATTCACCATAAATTGTACAAAAATAATTAGGAGGTGTATTTTATATGCTTAGAATCCTTATTGAATCTAGTTTTAAGAGAGATAAACGGCACAATTATATGAGTTTTGTACAGAGAGGAAAGTGGTCCGTAGTAAACAGAGGTCAGTACAGTCAAGTTCTGAAACAGGGGCAACTTTAACTAATAAACTGTACTAATCGGCCCAGCCAAAAATTCTAGAAAAAAATTAGTGAATAGATATATGAGTCTAAATTCAGGGAAAATTTACGGATCTTGATTTCGAGTTTCGTAACTCGAGATATGATTTTTCGAGCGACCATGACGCAGGAGATAGTTTATTCCGAAAATGAAAATAGTTTTTGTAAAGTTGTTTAAAATGATAAATTACGTTTAGTGACGCCTCAAGCTCGACTCCGGTGACGGTTTTGGGCGTGGGGACGTTACAAGCACGCCCGTGTATATTGGCCGTGCTTGTCGGGATTTTGTCCGTGTGAGCTTTGTGAGGCACGCCAGTGTGGAACGGCCGTGTGGCACCTCTTGGCCCGTGTGATTCGTGCATTTTGGTTCATTTTTCACCGTTTTGGGCCCGTTTTCTATTCTTTTATCTTCCCTAGGCTCTCCTGAGTATAAGATATGAAAAAGAATGGTTAAGAGCACCAATTCTCACTAATTTGATACTAATTCATCCAAAATATAGGCTAAACATGAGGTAAAAATATGTATAAATTAATGCTTATCAAATACCCCCACACTTAAGCCTTTGCTTGTCCTCAAGCAAAACCTCAATCCCTAAAGGAAATCATTCTTCTTAATCTACAATCCTTATCAATAATATTTCAAATTAATCCACAGGTAGTCATACAATGAAAATTCAATCTAAAGAACATTTAGGACTCAATCACTTCTAAGTTGAGAATTTTATCATTGAAAACATAAGTCTTTTCCTTCCTTCCAAGTAATTATCTCTCCATCTTAATTAACAGGAATTGACATCCTCACTAAAGGTTCACTCTATCCACTCGAAGTGTTTAGGGTTCAAATTTAAGGCACTCCTTAGTCAACCTGAAAAGTTATTACCATAGGCTTGCAAGAAAATCAAATCTCCACCACTATAGTTTGATATGATACATTGATCAAAAGGTCTTTTCATGGTTGTAACGAGGCTTGGTTAGGGGTGTTGTCACAGGCTGCAAAAAAAGGGTTAGAATCGAGATTGAACTTGAAAAATTATCTAGCTAGAAAAATCTCTATCACTGGAACATATTTCTCAGCTAATTCTTGTGATATTATCATTTCTGCCTTGGTAGCCTTAAAATAGAAACATGCAAAAACTTTGACGAACTATTTACAATCTATAATTTACAATCGAAGTTTACTGTATGTACTTTTTTTTGGTTTTTTTTTTAAGAACAATTCAAATAATTACAATAAATTGAACAAAACTTTACGATCTGGCAGAGAGAATAAAGCTAGATGAAAAAATTCAACTCAAATCTCGACAAAAATAGGGATCAAAATAATTGAATGAAATTTAACAAAAATGGGTTATTGGTTAATAATTAGAGGGTGAGTTAAGGAAAAGGTTATTAGGCTCAACGGGGTTCACTAGGGGTTAGATTTATGTAGGAAGGCTTTTTCTGTGGGGTAAGTAGGTTAAATGCCAGGTGCCTTTATCATTTCAGTATATCAAATCAATGATGTGGTCTCGATATGTATAATCAAAGCAAGTTCTAGAATAACAATTTAGTATTGACTTACTCAAAGCAATAATAAAAGTGAGCACGAAGAAAATGTATGCTCAATAGGCTCAAAATCTCACCAGAATTACGGCTTTTGATGTCATTCCTGCGAATTTCAAATCTCAAGATAATGCTTAAAATTAGGGAAAATAACTTATGCAAAAATTGGGGATTCTCAAAAATTTCAACTTATCATGCTTGATTCCCTAATGTTTTAAAGTTTGGATAATCAAAGTACAAGCACCTATAACTAAATTCTCAATATATCGATAGAAATCATAAACTAATCAGAATAAATTCCTAATAGGAGACTGAAGATATTGCTATTAGGAAAAGTTCAGGGATTTCAAAGATAGCATAAATAGTAAGTTACCCCCCACACTTAAGATGTACATTGCCCCCAATGTACAAGGAAAATATTAACAACAATAAAAGCATAAAATCATAGGATAGGGGAGAGTATGAAACTCCCTGCTTTGGATAGATTAGTGGAAGAGCTGGTAGATTTGGCACTGTGTTCCCTTTTTTGGAAAGATTTGAGCTGTAGAGCTCCTTTGAAACTGCGAAGGGTTTTATTAGTCGTGGGAGGTTAAGATGAAGAGGGATTATTTCGTTAGGAGATAGCCGTTATAATAATAAAATAGTAAATTTACTAAACTTCAAAATAAAGAAAATAAATAAGAAAATTAAAAAGCTGTAAGAAAAACTAACATTAAAGGTTAAGATTAGTGTGCACTTAGGTAAAGAAAATAAAGAAAAATAAAAGATAAAAGAAAATAAAATAAGATAAAAAGTAAAACTTAAATAAAATAAAATAAAAGAGGATTTAATCCTCTGGTGGGTGTCGTGGTGGTGGGACGATGCCAAGGTGATGACATATGTGCGCTAAGGTGGCGTCGATGTAATCAAGGCGCTGTTCAAAGTGGTCCAGGCGTTCGGATATGTCAACACTGGAAGCTGCCGTCTGGTGTGATCGTGTAGGGCGTGGTGGCTCATCTGGCGCATCCTCGGCTGGTGGTGGCGATGGGACATCATCAGGAATGTCCTCTGGATCCTCGCCTTCTTGGACAAGGCGGAAGTGAAAGTGGTCGCCACCGAGTCGTCTCTCGACCATCCTCATCGAAAGCATGCTCTGGATGCCCTGGGAGGACATCTGGCCAAGTAATGTGTAGGAGGAGGTCTAGGCTGTGGTGTTAAATAGGCCGAAGTAACAGCCTAGTCGAGTGATATACGGGCCCATGGATACGACTCCCTTTCGGTGCCTCTCGGTCTGATGCTGCATGGCGAGGGCGATGAAATATGCAAGGTCGATGGGGTGGCCATTCGCCATGCACCGTAAAAAGTAGACGTCGTGTGTGTTGAGTGCTCTCTCGGCGGCCTGTAATAGTATGAGCAAGAAGTGCATGAATATACCTGAGAGAGGGAGGGAGAGCGGAGGCTTTGCTGACGCTGGGGTTGTATAATTGTCTTCCTGGGGCAATCTCTTTCCAGCAATCAAGGGGCCGGATATGGATGCGCCTAGAGAGGGTAGGGAAGCTCTCCTCAGCCATAAACTGCGCGGTGTAAAGCCCGAGTGCCACACTGAACTCTGGGACGCTGAGCTGTCGAACGAGTCCTCCCAAATGAAACTGGACCGTCCCAGGATCGTCGAACCGTGTCATCACTGTCTGAAGGTGGAATGTAGCACAGAACTCGAGAGTGAGTTCAAGGTATGTGGGCTCTACGATTCGAAAGAACTGGTCCCAAGGGTCGGTGGCAAGCAGGGCCCGAACATCATCTGCCAAGCGTACTTCTGCGAGGGCACTCCAGTTGATGCATTGGCCCATCGTGATATTGCGTGCGCGCAACAGCTGGTAACGCTCTTCCTGAGAGTCTTGTGGAAATTGAAGAAATGGGTGGCGCATCTCGGAAGTGGACCTGGTTGAAGAGCTCCCTGGTCCTTTTCGTTTCTTAGATGCGGGGACGGCAACTTTCTTGGCTCGGGAAGATGACATGGTATCTACAAAAATTTATTAAGAAAAGACAAATAATATAAAAGAAATGTAAATATTTAAAATAAAAAGGCTGAGGAATAAAATGAACATGTTCCTAATATGAAAATTTACCTTGGTAGTAAAATCTAATCATTTTTTGAAGTTGGGGATGAGAATAAAAAAAATCTTCTATGAATGCATGTATATATACTAAACTAAATAACAAATAGCATAATTATGTGCGTTTAAGTGGCCTATTTACAAGGTATATTAAGTGGCAACTAACTATGATGTTAAATGGCAGGAAATTGTGAAATAGAATCTAAAATGGCAAGCAAAATTAGAATTCTAAATGATTCTAGATTATTCTCTATTTCCTAATTCTCTAATAGCCTAAATCAATAGTATTAATAAATAAATAAAATAATAAAAGAATGTAATGTAAAAAAAATTGCAGGAAAAATAAATAAATGAGAAAAAGGAAGAAAAATAGAACCAAAATTGGTGTCACACGGTCGTGGGTACTGTTGCACGGGCGTGTGGATCGTGGAAATCTAGTATGGTGGCGGTAGGAGGGCTAGGATGGTGTTTGTGGAGGTTTGGGGAAGGTTTGGGGAGAAAATTTTAGGGTTTAGCCCGTGTTTTTCGAAAATCAAACATTTTGGCTTGCCACGCTTCGATGAGCACGCTCGTGTATAGTTTGAGCACGGCCGTGGAGATTGGTCCTTCGTTAAACGCACGGGCGTGGTGATGTTCACACGGCCGAGGAGATTGATCGTTCGCTAAACGCACGGGCGTGTAATAAGGTGCACGGGCGTGTCTGAATTGATAGTAGCTTCCACGGGCTTATGGCACGGGCGTGTGTTTCTATGTTTGCCCGTGTGGAAGGTGCAGGGTTGCCACGGCTATTTCGCACGGCCGTGGGAGTTTATCAGAAGCCCGTGTTTTGGGGAAACGGTGCTCTGTTTGCACACGGTCTGCCCACACGACCGTGTCTCTGCTTTTTAGTATACACACGGCCTTAGGCACGCCCGTGTTCCTGGCCGTGTTGTCCATATTTTCTGTAGGAAAAACGTTAGTTTATGCAATAAAATTATGAAAAATTTTAAAATAAAAGAAACTTACTATGTTAGTGCTCAGGTTGCCTCCCGAGAAGCGCTTATTTAGAGTCTAAGCTCGACTCTTCCTAGAGGTGTCAAGAAGAAACGGGATGGAGCCTAAGCTCCTCCTTATTTTCTGTAAGTTCTCACCTATATAATGTTTTAGCCTATGGCCATTTACCTTGAAAGTACCGTGGTTGGGGTGAGTTACCTCGACAGTACCGTATGGAAAGACTTTAAGAACGGTAAACGGACCTGACCACCTTGATTTGAGTTTTCCAGGGAATAGTTTCAACCTTGAGTTGTAGAGTAGGACAAGATCACCTGTTTTGAATTGCTTGGGTCGTTTTAGCCTTTTGTCATGACGTCGCTTTACAGCTTCCTTATATAATCGTGAGTTCTCGTATGCGTTGTAGCGCCATTCATCTAGCTCGTTTAGCTGCAGAAGTCTCTTTTCACCTGCACTTTTAAGATCAAGGTTTAGAAATTTTATAGCCCAGAATGCTTTATGTTCGAGTTCAAATGGTAGATGGCAATTTTTTCCATAAACGAGTTTATAAGGAGATGTTCCTATGGGTGTTTTAAATGCAGTTCTGTAAGCCCATAATGCATCATCTAATTTCCTAGACCAGTCCTTCCTATTTGATTCTATTGTCTTTTCTAAGATGCGTTTTAGTTCTCTGTTCGTTACTTCGACTTGACCACTAGTTTGTGGGTGGTAGGGGGTGGCTGTTTTGTGGTGTGCTCCATATTTTCTTAGGGTTTTTTCAAATTGGGTATTGCAAAAATGTGTGCCCCTATCACTTATGATGATCCTAGGTGTTCTAAATCGAGAAAAAATTTTCTTCAGAAATCGTACTACCATTCTAGCATCATTTGTGGGTAAGGCTTGAGCTTCTACCCATTTTGACATGTAATCTACTGCTACTAGTATGTACTTATTTCCGAATGAATTAGGAAAGGGTCCCATGAAATCTATACCCCATACATCGAATATTTCACATGAAAGCATATAATTTTGAGGCATTTCATTAAGTTGGGAGATATTACTTGTTCGTTGGCATTTATCACAAGAGGTCACATACCTGTTGGCATCTCTGAAAAGGGTAGGCCAGCAAAAACCTGATTCGAGTACTTTGTGAGCGGTTCTGTTTCCACTGTGATGTCCTCCTGTGGGTCCTGAGTGGCAGTGTTCCAAAATTTGATATGCCTCTATGTCATCTACACATTTTCGTATAACCTGGTCTGCGCAAATTCGAAAAAGAAAAGGATCTTCCCAAAAGTAGTTTTTCACATTAGCAAAGAATCGCTTCTTTTGCTGATGGGTTAGCCCTTTTGGGGTTATATTGGCTGCTAAATAATTTGCAAAATCGGCAAACCAAGGAAGTGTCGTACCTGTTAAATTTAGGAGTTGTTCCTCAGGGAACATATCGTTTATATTCTCAAGGTACCTGGGCTGCGTATTTTCTAATCTTGAGAGGTGATCTGCCGCTAAGTTTTCAGCTCCTTTCTTGTCTTTAATTTCTAAGTCGAATTCCTGTAAGAGTAAAATCCATCTTATTAAACGAGGTTTTGCGTCAGGTTTGGCTAAGAGATATCGAAGAGCTGAATGGTCAGTAAAAACGATGACTTTAGACAAGATTAAATAAGATCGGAATTTATCAAAAGCAAAAATAACGGCTAGCAGTTCTTTTTCCGTGGTGGTGTAGTTGGCTTGAGCGGCTGTCAATGTTCTGCTAGCATAGTAAATCGGTTGGAAATGCTTGTCTCTTCGCTGTCCAAGAACTGCACCTACGGCAAAATCACTTGCATCGCACATCAGTTCAAAAGGCAAATTCCAATCAGGTGAAATCATAATTGGCGCATTGACTAACTTGTCTTTAAGGGTGCCAAAAGACTCTAAGCATTCTTGGTCGAAATTAAAAGGTATGTCTTTTTCTAGCAATTTAGTTAAAGGCTTAGCTATTTTAGAAAAGTCCTTAATGAATCTACGATAAAAACCGGCATGTCCTAAAAAACTTCTTATGGCCTTAACTGAACCGGGAGGGTGTAGTTTCTCAATAGTTTCAACTTTAGCTTTGTCTACCTCTATTCCTCTGTTAGAGATTTTATGTCCTAGCACAATACCTTCCTGAACCATGAAATGACATTTTTTCCAATTTAGCACTAGATTTGTCTCTTCACATCTCATCAAAACAAGCTTTAAATTATTTAGACAGTGTTGGAAAGAGTTACCGAAAACGGAGAAATCATCCATGAATACCTCCATGATATCTTCCGCAAATTCGTTAAAGATAGCTAACATGCATCGCTGAAAAGTAGCAGGAGCGTTACATAAACCAAAAGGCATTCTAGGATATGCAAACGTACCGTATGGGCATGTGAACGTCGTTTTTTCCTGATCTTCTGGGGCTATCGGAATTTGGAAGTAATCGGAGAGGCCATCTAGGAAGCAGTAATACATGTGACCGGCTAATCTTTCTAAATTTGATCGATAAAGGGCAGAGGAAAATGATCTTGTCGTGTGGCGTCATTTAGCTTTCGGTAATCTATGCATACTCTCCATCCTGTGACTGTTCGTGTTGGCACGAGTTCTTCTTTGTCATTGGACACCACGGTTAGCCCACCTTTTTTAGGAACAACCTGCACGGGGCTTACCCAAGAACTATCAGAAATAGGATAAATGATACCTGCATCAAGAAGTTTAATTACCTCGGCTTTTACGACCTCCTTCATGTTAGGGTTTAATCGTCTCTGAGCTTGCACTGCTGGTTTATAGGAATACTAAGTTAGTCAATTTGGTTGAGTCCCTTCCTTTATGGTTAGCCACCACTGATATGCTTTGTCGCGAAGCAAGGAAACAACACCCTTTAGCCTCTGTTTGGGGGTAAAATCTAAATCGTCCATGATTCTCTCTGTGGCCTCCATCTAACACTCGGCCACAGTAGGGGCGACCCCAGCGACACGCCTAAATAGTTCAACCCCGTTGGACTAGAGTCGTTCCGTAACTGATCCTTAGCCCTCATATCCAGTATTGGCCCAGTGACCCTCTCCAAATTCTTGAGCATAGTTTGGGACAATGCATCATCCCCAGCCATGCGATCTTGAGACCCAGTCTCAGTCACAGGTGAAATTGGCGTCTCACTAGTATTCAGATTAGGCATATTTCCAAATAACAAGGACATTTCTCGAGCCTCTTTGGCCTCTACCTTGACCTTTAGTACCCCGTTCGCGGATACCTCATGCGTTTATCGTAGATTCGAAGTTTATTTGTATTAAAAATTTTATGAATCAATTACCGTTTCGATATTTATTAGCATATATTTTATGCAAAATAATATTAGAAGTTTAGAGTTTGTTATTAGGAATTGTAGTCTCTATCAGTTTCCCTACAGTCTTAGAGTACACTAGCTAAAGTGTTTTCAATATAGTCCATCAATAATTTCAATCAATTTTATCAGTTTATAGAAAACTTACAATATCGGTGTCGGAGACTTGGTGTACCACATACTTAGTTAAATCATTTAAAATCGTTTGTAAATCGACTCTTTTGAAACCAAACATTTTAAACCTAAAGTCCACAGTCGAGTTTTGTAACCTAGCTCTGATACCACTAAAAATGACACCACAAATCTAGCCTAGACGTTATGGTCGAATCTGGCAATGTCACATGGAATGAAATTTGAAAACGAGTTTGTCAAGTTAAAACTATTCCAGTTAATAAGCCTTTATCTTAATTCAGAATAAAACACATGTTCTTCGTTAGGTCAAAAACTTAGTTTTATCATACCTAGCAGTAGTGAAATTGTAAAACAATTTAGAAGCCAAAATTAAAAGCTAAACAGTCTGACATCCAATGGTTACATAAAAAACCCCAAATAAGGAACAAAATAAAAAAATTTACAAAAAATAGTCTAAAATTTACATGTGGCCATCGTCAAGTCCTTCGCTGCACCGACTCGTCAAGTCTGGGGATTACCTGTACAGATTAAACAGAAATGAGTGAGTTTTCACAAACTCAATGTGTAATCTCCACAGAAAACTTACACACAGTTAAACATAAAAAATAGTCATATATCACAAATACAGTCTCAGATACACATTAAGGCCTTGGCCCATCTCAGATACAACATGCAATAACAGAAATCAAAATCTTACCCACTAGCCTCTACACACCATCTCCGACCATCCTTACACACCATATGGGGTTAAAACACCCGCCCATCCCTACACACCATGTTGTACCGAAACACATCATATAATCAGAAATTACAGCTAAGCTATCAGATAACAGGATTAAGAGCCTTTCAAACACTTCTTCCAAATATCATCAACCCACCCCGATGCAATGCAACATACAATAGATGACATGTAATTATGTTATTATCAGTACATACATTTAGTTCAGTATACATGCTCATTACGGATATCATATAGACAAATGACACATATAGGGGTCCAAGTACTGATTACCGACCCTACAGTAGGTTCACAGTCGACTTTGGTGACTTGTGCAACCTTAGCAACATTTTAGTTAAAATTGGCTCACTCGTCCATGTGACCTACCCATTTGGGCCCACACGGCCCAAATTGGCCTTACCCGTGTGGATCACATGGCCTGGCCCAGATTCCTACACACTCGTGTTGATGACCCGTGTGGACCTACACGCCCGTGTAGCCTACACGACCCATTCAATCTAGCCCGTGTGTAGCACATAGCCTATCCAGTCATCACACGGCTGTGTCATGCACATATTGCCTGGCCTGGTCGATCACACGGCCGTGTCCCCTCACACGGCCTGCCACACGGATGGCCACATGCCCTTGTGACGTCGACAAATTACTTTTTTAGCTTTCATCGAATCTTATTTTCTACAGTTTCAGGTACAAATCGGGTTTGTATTCACTATTTATGCAATCCCGAGCCTTCCAAAACCTATATTTAGCCAATAAATCCCTGACTAATCACTTAAAAAGATAATAAAAAATATAACAAGTCAGTCAATCGATAATCCTTTGACAACTTACTGCTGATTAAACAATGAAGTTCCTACTTCACTACAACACCAATTGGAAAAACTCTAGCCCTTTAATCTTCACCTATACAATAGCTCGCATAGTAAATTTCCTATTCAATCATTACTCAACTTCACGAAAAGGAAAGATAAGACCTTATCAAACTAGTGAGAAACAACCGCTGCACACAATAATAACATATTAGACCACCAAAAATTGAAAAGAGAGAAGAAAAAGAGAATTTGCAGAAAGGGAATAATAACGTCAGAAGGATGTGAATTTTGAGAAGAAACCAAAATTTTCGGAAAAAACTAAACAAAAAGAAGTAACCAGATTTTTGATAACCCTTCAATCCCTTGATTCACTCCTATAACCCCCACTACTTACAACCACCTCAGTGTTTCAGCTAAACTAAACCTCTTACAGTCCACCGAGCAAAAATAATGCCAACACAAGGACTCGAACACAAGACCAGTTGGCCTATTTGAATATGATTTTACAATCATTTAAACTTAAACCTATTGACTAGGGATAGGGCTTTAGTCATAAAAATACAAAAATTTAGCTCAAGTAAGGCTTGAACTTGGGACCTCTCACACACACCTAGAACACTTAAACACTGAAGCAGACATATATTTGTGTAATATTTTAACAAAACATGAACAAAAATTTTGGGGCATTACACTGGATCAGGATATGGCGATAAGTTTTTAGTTTTAGAAACACAGGCCAATGATCTCATCATTATTACTACTAGAACTGAGGTAATGATCTCATCATTATTACTACTAGAACTTTTGAAAATAAAGGCATTACAATGTTTCCGAAGAAATCAAGCTACTATAGAGAAAAAAATCGACCATTCCCTAGTTGTAACATCCCAATTTAGGGCTTAGTCAGAACAGTGGTTTCGAGACCACAAATCTGAAGTAGAAATATTTGTTTTATCATTTTTTGAGGTCCATGACATGTTTGTATGATTGTGTGAAAGTTTGATGAAGAAATTTTGTGAATAAGAGTCCAATTTGACTTTTAGGACTAAATGACAAAAGTTGCAAAATATGATATTTTAGAAGCTTTAAGTTTGAAATAGCTTTGGATTATTAATTAGAGGTCCTTAAATAGCAATTTGACCAATTTCTATTTTTATGGAAAAAATGGACATGGAAGGGAAAAATATCAAAGAAAGGCCTGAAGGGTATTTTGGTCATTTGATTAATTAAAGATTAAAAAGGGAAAAATCTAGAAAAATTCGCTCATCTTTTTCAAGCTAGGGCCGAAATTTCCATGCTCACCATAGCTAGGGTTTCTTCAACTTTCAAGCTTAATAGTAAGTGGATCCTAGCCTCGTTTTTAACATTCTTTGTATTTTTGAAGTTGTTATCAATCGATCTAGTTATTTTTATCATTATTTTGAGGTAGGGTTCATGTTAAAAATTTACCCATGTGTGACATGCATGTATTTTGATGTTTAATGAAGGAATATGAAAGTTTGATGTGTGATAAACATCTTTTACAAGGTGATTTTTCATGAAAACACCTAAAAAGGACTTATTTCTAAAAGTTGTAAAATAAGTGGTAAAATTCTGATTTGAAAGAAAATGTGGGCTGTTATAAGCATGAAATGTGTTCGGCTAAGCTTAAAGTACAAAGAAAACGAATGAAAATCATTTTACGAGCCTAGGGACTAATTTATAAATATGTTAAGGTTTTGGGGAAAAATTATAATTTTTCCAAAGTATGATTTATGGGTTGTTTTGAACATTGTGATAATTAAATAAGTGAAATTTGCTATTATAGATCAAGAAAAACAGAGCCGGACCTAGACCGGGGAGAGAACAAGCTATTGGACTAAATTAAATAGTTTGTCATATTTTGGTACTTAGGTAAGTTTGTGGGTAAATAATGCAACATTTCATTATTATGTATTCAATGCTTTAATGTTGCGTGAATTGTATAATTGTTTTTAGGAAATTGGTTAACGATGAATCGATGATGTTGTGACAAAGTTTCGATGTCTTGACATCACAGTTGAACCTGAGGAATAGATATGATACAAATGTCATGACATTAGGGTTATTGAGATCCCTTATAAGATCATATTTGGGATATGGCATCGTTATGAGATTTCATGTAAGACTATGTTTGGGACCTAGCATCGATATGAGACATCGTGTAAGACCATAGCTGGGCTATCGGCATCGATACGTGATCCCATGTAAGACCATATCTGGAATATGGCATTAACATCTTGCTATGTGTATGAGATTTCTCGAGCATCCTTTATTATTCCAAGCAGTTCAACGGGTAACTCAAAGACTATGTCAAAGAAATGACGAGGTATGAATATGTTGAAAGGGTACATGTTTGTACATGAAGCTCCTTAAACATTGAGATTATGACTTGATGAGTTCTCAGTAAGAAGTGAATGAAGGAATCATGAACATGAGTGTTATTGTTCACTATGAGAATAACATGATTTAAGATGTACCTATGATACTTGATGACATTGTTACAAGTAATATTTATGTTATGTGTATGATATTGCATGATTAATGTTGTTAATTATTTACATGCAAACTTATTAAGCTTCATGCTTACTCCTCTTTCTTTTTTATTTTTCTTATAGTATCGTCAAGCTAGCTCGGGGATCGAAAGACGTTGGAGACTCAATCATACTATCAATTGGAAAATTTGGGTATAGCTAGTCTTAACATTTTGAGTATGGCATGTATAGGGACTTGGTCTTTTTGTCATATGTCATATTGGTTTAGCCAAATATGTTGGCTTATGATGATACTTGATTCATTTTGTATAAGGTCATTTAATATTGGCTAATATTGATTATAAGCAAAATTGCATGATGATGCATTCTATAGATGTGGTAATTTGCATGTTTTGAATTGTTGAGTATGGGATTGGTTAAGTGTGCTATATATATGTCATGAAAATGAGGCGATAATGTCTTAGTTGTGGACATGTTGATTGCTCAAAAATGCTATGAATTATACAAATGCATTGGTGCTTGTTTGATTATGTTTTAGAGTGGCAATTGGCTTGGTAAATAGCCTATATATTGTCTACACGAGTTGACACACGTGTGTGTGTCTAGGCCGTTTGTGACGCACGGTTAGCCCTATAGGTGTGTGAACAGGCCATGTGTCCATTGCAACTTAATTTCGAGAAAATAGAATGCCCAATATAGAGCACACGAGTAGAGACACGGGTGTGTGTCTCAGCTGTGTGAAGGCCACAGCCTGGAACATAGGCATGTACTAGGCCGTGTGAAAACTAGTTTAGCTTCAAAATGAAAAATAATTCGACACGGGCTGAGCACACGGGTGAGTTTCTCAATAGTGTGGATGGCACCGCCTCAGAACCGCCTTAGACATGGGCGTGTGCTAAGGGTGTGTAAAGCCTGCACCTAATTTACGAGAATTTAATTCGTCACACGGCCTAGAACACGGGCGTGTGGCTTGGCCACGTGGTTCATTTGATTGATGACGTCATAAATAGAGAGTTATACGGGGTATGGGCACGGGCGTGTGTGACCACACAGCCTACCTACACGGGTGTGTCCCATATCTAGACGGGTGTGTGATCCCTGTTTAGTGCAAAATTTCTACGAGTTTGTAAAATTTTTAGAAGTTCTCAGTTTAGTCCCGGACCGCTTCCAAAGTATGTTTTGGGCCTCGTAGGCTCGTATAAGGGACGAAGTACATGAGTATGGATGGTTTTAAATTGAATGAAATTTTATGGCTCAGTTTTGCATGGATGTTTATGTTTCAGTCTGGTAATGCCTCAAACCCTGTCTCGGTGTCGGATACGGGTAAGGGGTGTTACATTCCCCACTATCAACGTGTAGCCTCCTTACATCCAAACATTCCAGTATACCTAATCTTCCAACGATAAACAAAAAAAGACATTCCAAACATGCCTAGGTAACACGAATTCCCACATTGCTCACAAAAAAGACAGGAAGACATACCTCTTTGCATACGTTCCACATTTGTCAAAAGCTTATTTTGAATGAGCAGCCATAAAAAGGTCTGGACTCATTGTGGGGACCTCAAGTTCTGAATGACTTTATTACTCATGTATAGAGAAGAAGAATTTGTACAACAAAGAAGGTTATAAGACTTGCGCATAGAAAAATTCCCAACAAACATCAATTTCAAAGATAAATGGTCTGTCCCCAGTTCTTGTGTAGGAGGATTACAAGCCCAAATAAAATCTACCACACCTCTTGGAAGAATAGTTAGGAGCCAAGTGAGATTCCATTCTCCAGCCGCATTAACCACATCACATATGCAAATGGATTCATCAAGAGAACCATTTCCAGTAAAATGTAACTTTAGGGGACCCAACTCGCTTATTGATGTATTTCATGTGACTAACTAAAAATATGACGAAGGCAAGTGCACCTACTGATAAATAGTATAGCTATGGTGAGTAGAGATATTGTATCCACTAGAACTTAAACTAGGAGTAATTATTATTTTTCTATTATTTAGCTGACAATTTAGAGTGCTAGGTTTTAAACTAAATTTACTAAATTAATCTAACTAAGAACTGAACAGAAAACAAATCAAGAAAATAACCAAATAGTAACCAATGATAGAGACAATATCTAAGAAAGAATCCACCTAAACTTCATCTATTATTATGTATCTGAATTAAACAATTTAGTCACTTAGTATCTGGATCTGTAGAAATCCCTAAAAAATGCTAATATCTCTTTCGAGAGTAAGAAGAACTGACTCTAGGTTGATTAATTGAAATCTCTTTCTAATTAAAACCCATATCGTCGCATTAACTCGATCCATGGATTCACTTATTAAATTTGACTCTAATCTGGTAGATTCATGTCGTTCTATTTCTAAGATTGCATGCAAATCCACTCAATTATACTAGATCTACTCTTAAACAGGGACTTTTGCTCCTCTAATTTAAGCACATTAAACATGAATTAATATCCCGTGAATATTAAAAACAAGAAATAAACACACATAATTGAGAACAAGAATAAAGTATTTATCGTGTAAAATAGAAATCAAATGATAAAATTCATCATAGGTGTCATCTTCCCTATGTATCTAGAGAATTAGTTCATAATTCTATATAAAAACATCTCAAAGTGTAGAATAACCACAAAAAATAAAAAAAAAACCATACAAACTTCTAGAGAAATTAAAATGAGGTAGTCAATCTTGATGGGAATCTACTTCAGAGTTGGCTCCAATGGCATTCTTCGAGTTGTTTTCTTCAATATTCTCTAATGGCTCCCTTATCTGTTCTTCTAATTGGTATTTATAGACTTTAGAATGCTCAGAAAGATTAAATATTGCGTTTTTCTTCATCTTTGGGAAACAGGTTACGAAATCGACATGGGTTGGCACATGGTCATGTGTCTAGCCTGTGTGGCTCCTGAAATCTGATCTTTTTGTCTGATTTTCACTTATTTTTCACTCCTTTAGCTCCCACATGCTCACTTAAGTATAAGAACATAAATTCAAAGGATTAGGAGCATCAAATTCACCAATTTGCATAAATAATCATCCAAAAAGGCACTAAGATTGAGATTAAAATATATTAGTTTTATCATTTATCACTTATCTAAACATCATTCCAGAAGTTAACCAATTGACCATTCCAAATCATCCAAATAAGATCTTTTTTTACTACGTCCCAAATATTTTCAATCGATCCCCAAGCATAAGAACAATTACTACGATGCAAAGTCTCGGGGATTATGCCATGGATATTGTATTTATTTGTAAAAATCCTGATCTACAGTACATCTGTATCAGTTACCAACTTAAACCCCAACATTAATAAAAAAAAAAAGAAAATTCTGATCTTGTAGCCTCCTAACACCAAGGCCACCTTTACCCACTGGTTGACACACATCTGTTAATTTTACTAAAGCCATATTTCTCCCTTCAATAGTGATCCCCCATAGGAACCCTCAAGCAAGCTTCTCAATTTCCTTACAAATTGTAACTGGAATTCTTACTGTGGCCATAAAATAGTTAGGAATGGACAAAAGTACCGACTTCACTAGCGTTAGTCTTCTCACAAAAGATAGTGAGCATCCCATCCATTTAAACGATTTCACACTTTATCCAGAACAAAAGAGAAAGTGCCCCTCCCGGATCAGTTGTGAAACAATGGAATACCTAGATATTTTCCCAAATCATCCATCGAAGGAACCCCAAATTAGTACGAAGATCAGCAACTACATCCTCCTTTACATTGTTCAAGAAAAATACTTGAGTTTTCTATATATTAACTTTATCCCCGAAAAACCAATAGAAGCTATCCAGTTCCTTTTTAAGACAATCAACACCTTTCACAGGTGCTCTGCCAAATAACAATAAATCATCAGTGAAAAAGAGGTGTGATATACCTGGTCCTCTGTGATAAAGCATAATAGGCTCTGAAAACCTTTCTTCAATCAAGGACTCAATTAGATGCCCAAGTTTTTCCATGCCAAGAACAAATAAATAAGGATATAGGGGATCCCATTGTCTAACTCCTCTAGATGGAACAAATTCCTCTAAAAGATTCCCATTCCAAAGTAGTTGCATTGAAGATGATGAAACACACTGCATAATAGTGTATACCAGTGACCCAAGTATCCCAGCATCAACCACAGTATCTTAGAGAAAATCCCAACAAACCCTGTCATACTCTTTTTCAACATCTACCTTGACTACCATCCATCATTTATTATTTTTTGTTGTCTTCATATTATGAATAACCTCTTGGGCAATGATAATGTTATCCGATATGTTCTGCGAAGCAACAAAGCTTGATTGATTCTGCTTGACCAATATTAAATAACTTGTCGAAGTCTAATAAAAATTATTTTGGGGATTATTTTGTACAAGACGTTAAACAAGCTAATAGGGCAAAATTGATTAATAGATTTAGCACCAATAGTCTTGGGTATTAGGACTAGAAGAGCCTTATTAATTTTAGGGTCCAGGCGCTCCCCCAAGAACACATGCCTTACCAAATTAAAAACATTGTCCCCTCACAACTTCTCTATTTACTTGGTAAAATTTAGCATGAAGGCTATCCACTCAGGAGCCTTAAAGGGGTTCATATTGAATACAGAGTTACGAACCTCCCTAAGAGTTACATCAACCACTAACTCACGAAGAATGTTATCTTCCAGCTGTAGGAAACATGCACTCGTAGGAAACCCTTCGGTGAATAATTCTCCACCTATACAAAATTGAGAAACAATCAATCACATATCTTTATAAAACATCCTTCTTAAAAAACCACCCAACCCCTTCGATCAATAAAGCTTTGATTTTATTATGTCTCCTTCACTTCAAGGTGTGATTATAGAAAAATGCAGTATTTTGGTCCTCTTTTAATAACCACTCGCTTAGAGACTTTTGAAGCTAAAACAATTCTTCTTGATTTAAAATATGTTCTAATTCAAGTCGGGTTTCTGATTCTCTCAAACTAAGCCTCTCACTAAACCTTCTTTCTAATGCTTTCTGAATATGTTCCAATTTTCTCAACTTCATTCTTTTCCTATCAAAAATATTTCTAAACATGATTTTGTTCCAATCCTGTACTGAACTGGAAAAAGTGTTAATATTCTGCAAAACATCATCTCAGGATCACACGCCTTCAAAACCACAAAACTTGAATTGGATACTCAGGACACTACACCACACCAAAGGCATCAATGATACATAAAAGAGGCACCAAACTGCAAACCCGTACAAGTGGGTGTTCAAACCCTATTAGCATGCCAATCTTATCCTAAGCGTTTACTACATTCAAATGGGCATTTTAAAAGAGTTTACATAATTATAATTCAAAGGCACTTCCAGAAACACACTCGTACATATGGTAACAATCGGTTAAATTCCTTTCAAAATCATGTAACCATATTATCCCAAAGGATTAATAATATCATATATCCATTTTCTCACCTGTACTTATTTGTAAGCATCCTAAAATTAAGAACTTAATAACATAATTCAACATCAATTATAATTGAACCAAAACATACTGACACAAGTTATAGGTAAATACATATATTTATTTGTAACACCCCAAACCCGGCCCAGATGTTATGGCCAGATCTGGTGAGTCACATGGACAGTTAACTGCCCCTCATTCCTCGTTTCGTAAATTTGGGTTGACTTAGTAAAACCATTTTATATGTTATGAGAAAATAGAAAGTTATATTAATTTGTAAAAATCCTATCCACTATCATTTGGGTTTTACTTTTAAAAGATCTTGTTAGTGAGTCGTTACTAATAAGTTATCTATTTGTCATGTAGAGAATGTTTTGAAAATGTTCATTAATTTGAAATAAAAATCCGTGTAGCTATTGTCTATCAATTTTACACAAGTAATAATCAAATAAATAAGTAAAACTGAATTGAAAATAAAATAATTATCGAGCGGCCTTATTGCAAATTAAAAACCCAAAAACTACGGAATACTAAAATAAATAACTTAAGAAATAATAATAAAACCAGAAAGCAATCCATGTGGCCACTCCGAATCCCTCTAGCTCCATGTCCTCTAAGGTTGGGGTTCACCTGCATAGATGGAAAGAAGGGGGTGAGTTTGTGAAAACTCAGTGTGTAAGCTAACCCAACCAGAGACAAGACCAGTTCAAGCTCAAACTGGGCCTAAGCCCTATTCAGATAACAGTGATAATTGGGCTTAGCCCTATTTAGAAAATAGTGTGGGCCTTAGAACCATTACAGTAACAGTTCAGTATATTATGCATGAATGCAAAGCCCAAGCCCAATCCAGCCTTACGCACCATCTGTACCAGCCCTACACACCATGTGGGGAATAACTTAACCCACCCAGCCCTACACACCATAGTCGCAGCCTAGCTGCTTAATCAGATAACATGGCCAAGCCACCAAAACAGTAATACGAGGCAGAGCCTCTATCAGTATACGTGTCATTGCCACTTTAGCAGTTCCTCTGTCAATATAACCCAATCCTATGCAAAAGAGTATATTATGACATGGCATACAGAGAACTGATATAATTTAGCATGCAAATCAGTCAACTTAACCCTAAGGGTAATATGGTATTTTAGCACCTAGGTGTAAAATAGTAATTTCCACCCTTAAGGGGTATTTCAGAAAATTAACCAGATTTTAGGGTTTCATGCTCATTACAGTATACTAACAGACCTACTGTCGTCCAAGTAATTTATTCAGTCCATATCATTACTACAGAGTCATCAGGCCCTAAAACCCCTAATGGGCCCATAGGAGTCTACTAGCTACTACGGCCTACTAAGCCCAAATTTTACACTCATTCCAGTAGATTTAACAGTTAGACTACCAGATTATACTTACCACCCAATTTCACCCATATGGGCCCATAAGCCTATTGGGCCCAGATTCGGCCCTCCGAGGCCCACAACCACCAACGTGCACGAAATTGGTCACACAACCGTCTTACCTTTCGCAATTACCAACTTTACTGTTTCATCCGACCCACAAGCGCTCGCACGCTTGCAAGCCCTCGAAATGCCAGAATTTCGGCATTTCGACATTTCATCTTTTGTTGATCTAGTTTACTAGAGGGTGTCAAGTACACACCTGTTTTGCGATATTCTCAGAAGTCCTTTATGTGAATATCCTACGATCATTTAAATCACATGGTTAACTAAAATCTAATGAAATCAATGATTATTGACAACCTAGCATATTCGGCCAACCCTATCCAAAGCCCTTAATCACTAACCTTTGTCAAAATCTACAACTAGATCTAGATCTAGATTACCCAACGGTCCTGGCCTCCAATGCTCCTCGATAGACAACCTCTTTTCCACACTAGATCACAAGAAAACTGAAAGAAAAGACTAATATCAATCTTAGCCAAAATCGACAGCCACCCTGAAGAGTTAGGGGTTTTTGGCTTTTGTTGAATCACCAAATTACGAAAGAAAGGAGCTCCAATACTTACCACCGTTTGGTTTTGCCAAAGAAGAGTCCCCAAATACGAACCTAGTGCAGATCTATTGTAGATCTAACCAAAACATGAGTAGAAAATAGATCTAAGTGATTCGGCTTTTGGAACCCACTTAGGAGTATGTCAATTTTGGTTTTGAGAGAAAAGATAGAAGAAGAAGAAAAGTTTACGAAGTAAAAGAGATGATTGGTAGAGAGATGGGAGGTTTTGAGGTTTGGCTCTTAAAAGATTAGTAATGGGAAGAAGAAAAAGTTTGGCCAAAGAAGAAATCGACAATAGTGGATTCGGTTTCAGCTTTTGAGAGTAATCGGCTAACAAAGCTTGAGAAAGGGGTTACTTTAATTGGTAGAGAAGAGGTGAAGAAGAAGAGAAGAGAGTGAAGAGAGGAGAGGAGGATACTTGGTTCGTGTTTTGGGAGAAAGGTGATGAGGGATTCTGCTTTATGTAAATCGGCAAAAGAGAGCTAACACTTTTAGGATTTTAGCTTTTAGAAAAAGATAGGAGAAGAACTTGGTGACAAGAAAGGTATGGTCGGCACCCCTAATCCCTACTAATTGGCACTCAAGGCTCACTACAAGGCAAATCCCGAAGAAAACAAAAGAAGAAATCGGCACACCACTACCATAATGTCGAAAATGTTACCTCTAAAGACCCTAGCCGATTTGCTTCCCAAGAGACCTCTATTCAGCCATCACTTGCTTCCCATTCAAATTTCCTAACTTTTCTCCCCTTATCCCTCATTGCCTCAATCCCATGAGCACTTCATACCCCTCCCAACAGAGTTTCACTTGAGTTCCATCACTTACTTTATATAAGCATAAAAAATAAATAACACCTTGCTACTCCATGGATTCGAACTTTAGCTCTTACATAGCCTTTACATGCCTCCTCCTTAAGCCCTAAGTGGTGCTACATTGCCACCTTACCACAGGTCATCTTGTGTCTTAGATTACCATCATTTTTTTAAAAGCCCACTTAGTCAAAGCCCCTTCTCCCCTAGGTCTAAAATTTTAAAATTCTACCGGGTTTTAACTTAAGTTTAGGCCTACTAAAGGCCCACTAACACACTCAAAGCATAATTAAGCACATCCAGACAAGCAAAAATTAAATTTAAGCGAAATCTCAAAAATCCCGAAAATTAGGGCTTCACATTATTTATACTATGAACTTACCTACTATTTGCTACCAGTTTCTTCGTAGGGACTACTCCGTATTTTTTCCTTTTCCTTGGTTATTGTCTTTTTGACTTGGTTCTTGATCTATATAGTAATTAAATTCCACTTATTAAATCCACATACATTATCAAACTATTTCTATGCATGTGACCATTAAGTTTTTATTATTCACACATTTTCTTGAAACTTTTACATATCTTACAATTTAGTCCCTAAACCCAAAATTCCAAAATTATCAAATTTTACAATTTTCCATGCTAGCCAAATTTCTTTCTAAACTAGTATAGTCCCTAATCATTCACAATTCAAAAAAAATTCTATTTGAATTTTAATGTTTTATCAATTTAATCCTTTAACTAAAAACTAACAAAAATCACTTTACAAAATAATCCTAAACATCAACCAAGACTACAAATTCATCATTTAACTTCAAAAATAACTAGAATTCATCAATGATTAATTTTAAAACCTGTAATAGTGTTACAAATTAATCCTTGAGTTAGATAGATTAAGACCGAAGGTTGAACATGACTATTGTGGTCTTTCTCTTTTAAATTTCAGTGCTAAGAAACACTAAGGAAGACAATGCCTTATTTTTTTACTTTATTTTACTTAAGTTAAATTTAAATTGCCCTTCAATTAAACATACATTTTTAGAATTTTTCATGTATTCACCGTCCATGCCAAATAAGAATTGTATAATTTCCATTTACAACATTCTAATTATGTGATTTAAACCATCTCGTCATTAATAATTAAAATATAAATAAAATTTAGAATATTCACAACTTAGTCCTTTTCTTTAATTAAGAAACCAAATATAAAATTTTTGAAGTGAACTATCACCTACTAATATAATAACTTCATAAATATTTAATGAAAATATTTATGAGCTTGATTTTAAAAAATGAGCTCTCAATACCTCAGTTCTCGAAACTACTTGACTTTAAGGGTAACCACTTATACTTAACTATTAATTCAATTAGCATAAAATTCACCAAATCAAAAATCAATATCAAACTATAATTGACTCATACGAATTAAATAATAATTATTACAAACTTACTTGTCAGATTTTGTGGTCCTAAAACCATTATTTCCGACACCACTGAAAATGGGCTGTTACACTTTCCATTCGTACCGTACATTGGGGCATGTGAGAGGTGTTACAAGTCTTCTAATCAGTCATGATTAAATCCCCATATTTCATGAGGACTTAATTGCTTGATTCAATCTAATCAAATCTTCAAATATTTGTTACTCTACAAGATGGATCTTTAATTATGGGCTAACACATGTCCACAAAATCATTTAAGTCATTCCCCAACTGATTTGGTTGAAAAGGTTTCCAAGTCCAAATAAGGCAAGTTATATTGCCTATCGATGTGCTAGCGGAAGTGGTCATTTCCCTTGGGACATCGACAACCATTTAAAAAACATTTGCTTTAACAATAAAACTGATCGTGATCTGAAGAAGTAATAAAATTGATCGTACCTAGAAACTAACTATTATCACGATAAAAGGCAAGCGCACCTATCAAATAGTAGTATAGTTAATAGCAAGACTGAAATATCAAATCCAAGGAACTAAAAGTACTAGTAATGACTTTCTTCCTATTATCTAGCCTAAAAATAAATAGGGGGTTTATGTAAACTAATTAACTCTAAACTAAACTAAGGATGCGACAAAAAGTAAATTGGGGAATTGCTTTGGGAAAACTGAATGATAAAGACAATACCTAAGGAAGAATCCACCTAGACTTCACTTTTATCTAACTCTGAACTAGACGATTTCTTCATTCGGCTTGATCTGTAGAGATCCCCAAATTATGTTAATATCTACGTTGAGAATAAGAACAACTAATCCTAAGCTGATTAATTGAAATCTATTTCTAATTAAAACCCCTTGTCTAGCATTAACTCGATCTATGGATACCCATATTAGATTTGACTCTAATCCGGCAGATTGTTGTCATCCTATGTCTAGGATTGCAATCAACTTCGCTTAATTGTGTTGGATCTACTCTTAAACTGAGACTTTTGCTCATCTCCCTAAGCACATTCAACTTAAATTAATATCCTAGAAATTTCAATTCAAGAATTAAAAACACAATTAAGAATAAATCAAATATTTATCATATAGTTCAGATAACAATAACAAGATTCATATTCGGTTTCATCCCCCTCAGATATTTAGGGGTTTAGTTCATAATTATAAAAAAAGAACATCTCAGAATAAAGCAAATAACAAAACATAAGAAAACCCAAAACTCCTAAAAGGATTGAAGGGAGATCCTCTGTCTTAATGTAGATCTTGGCTTCTGAGATGGATCAATCAGCTTTCCTTCGAGTAATTCTCTGCCTTTTACTCTCCGTCTTGGCAGGGATACTGTACACCCTTGTAGTTGCCTCCTAGTGTCTTTATATAGAGTTTGGAATGTCTTTCTTAGCCCCTAGTAGCCTTTTACGCTTGAAATTGAACTTCATTATGACAGGGACACGCCCTGTAGCATGCCTGTGTGAGTTTAGTTTAGGCCATGTTCAAGCATGTTAATATGGCACGGCTATGTGGGTTGCCTTTGTGCTGAACTCTAGGCTGTGTTGATTATTAATTTGGGCCTATTTTGCACATTTTTGGCTCGTTCATTGCTCTTTTCTCTTCCTTATGCTCACCTAAGTATAAAACATGAAATCAAAGGATTAGGAGCATCAAATTCCACAAATTCAATGATAATTCATCCATAAATGTGCTAAATATGGGATGGAAATATGTATAATTTACAGTTTATCAAATACCCCCACACTTAAGCCTTTGCTTGTCCTCAAGTAAAATCTCAACTCACAATTATAGATCATTCTTCTCAACTTATAATCTTTATCAATAATGTTTTAAACTAATCCACAAGTAATCATACATTGAGAATTCAACCGGAAGAAAATGAAAGTCTCAAACAATCTAAGTTGAGATTTTATCACAGAAACATAGGTTTCCTCCTCTCTTCTAGGTAGTTACCTTGAACTCAAAATCAACAAGAGTTGACATCCTTACTAAAGATTCATTCTATCCACTCGAAGTGTTTAGGGTTCAGAAATTAAGCACTTATTAGTCAACATGAAAAGTTATTACTATAAGCTTGCAGGAAAATCAAATCTCCACCACTATGTATTGACATGATACATCGATCAAAAAGTCTTTCAGGGGTTGTAACGTGGCCTTGGTTAGGGGTGTGGTCACAAGCTAAAAAAGAGGGTTAGAATCGATATCAAATTGAAAAATCATCTAACTAGAAAAATCTCTATCACTGAAACATATTCCTAGAGTGAAGCCTTTTTCTTTTGGATAACATAGTTTTAGAACAGAAGCTCAAAATTACATGGAAATATGCGAAACATTGAATTACAATTGAAATATACATTTTTTTTTAAAGAACAAATCGAGTATTTATAAACTTACAAGCTGAAAAGGAGAACATAGCTAGATAATTATTCAACTCAAATCTCGACATAAAATAGGGATCAAAATAATTGAAGGGATTTCAACAAAAAACAGGTTATAGGTTAGTATTGAGGGTAAGTCAATGAATGGTTTGTTAGGCTCAATGGGGTTCACTAGGGGTTAATTATGAAGGTAGGCTTTTATGTAATAAGTGGGTTAAAACCTAGGTGCCTTTATCATTTTAGTATATCAGATCAATGATGTGGTCTCGACATGTATAATAGAAGCAAGTTCTAGAATAATAGATCAATATTGACTCACTCAAAGCAACAATAAAAGTGAGCATGAAAAGATGTATGCTCAAAGGGCTCAAAAATCTCACCAGAATTATGGCTTTTGATGTCAATCCTGCGAATTTCAAATTTCAAGATCATACCTAAATTTGGAACCTAGAAAAATTTAAATTCTCAAAAATTTCGACTTATCATGCTTGATTCTCTAATGTCTTAAAGTTTGAATAATCAAAGCATAAATACCTATGTCTTAATCCTCAACATATCAATAAAAATCATAAATCAATCAGAATTCATTCTAATAGTGACATGAGAAAGTGAATTGAAAGTTAAAGCAAAATTCAGGGATTTTCTGATAATAGACTAATAATCCCCCACACTTAAGATGTACAGTGCCCTCAGTGTACAATGTTAAATTGATTGACAATATAAGCATAAATCTTAAGATAGGGAGAGAAGTGAAACTCCCTGAATTTTGGATAAATTCCTTGAGAATAGTGAAAGCTGAATTGGAGAGAGGACTACTTAAAGTTCACAATTCTGGGTGATTGAAGAGAATAAGCACAATTGTATGGAGAATTAAAGTATTACTCAATAAGAAATGAGGTGCAAAATAAAAGGAAAAAGAAAAATATAAAGTAAAGAAAATGAAAATTAAAATTAAGTAATAGGGGATTGGGGCTTTTGCTCCTATGCCTAAGCACATTCGACTTAAATTAATATTCCAGAAATATCAATTCAAGAATTAAAAACACAATTAAGAACAAATTGAATATTTATCATATAGTTCAGATAATAATAACAACATTCATCTTAGGTTTCATCCCCTTCAGGTATTTGGGGGTTCAGTTTATAATTATAAAAAAGAACATCTCAGAATAAAGAAAATAACAAAACATAAGAAACCCCAAAACTCTTGAAAGTATTGAAGGGAGATCCTCTGTCTTGATGTAGATCCTGGCTTCTGAGATGGATCAATCGACTTTCCTTTGAGTAATTCCCTGCCTTTTACTCTCCATCTTGGTGGGGACACTGTACACCCTTGTAGTTGCCTCCTAGGGTTTTTACATAGAGTTTGGAATGTCTTTCTTAGCCTCAAGTAGTCTTTTTCGCGTGAAATTGAAGTTTATTACGACAGAGACACGCCCGTGTAGCACGCCCATGTGAGTCGAGTTTAGGTCATGTTCAAGCCTGTTAATGTGGTACAGCCGTATGGGTTACCCGTGTGCTGAACTCCAAGCCGTGTTGATTATTAATTTGGGCCTATTTTGCCCTTTTTTGGCCCATTCCTTGCTCTTTTATCTTCCTTATGCTCACCTAAGTATAAAACATGAAATTAAAGGATTAGGAGCATCAAATTCCACAAATTCAATGATAATTCATCCATAAATGTGCTAAATGTGGGATGGAAATATGTATAATTTACAGTTTATCAAAAACCTCAGTCAAGATTGAATAAGCCTTCCATATTTAGAGCAAGGTAACCTTTAATCCATATTTATCTACCAAATCTCATCAAATCAAGTATCCTTGATATAAGGATGCAAAAGATCATAAGTTAACTAATATATTCATGGTTTGCATATCTCAATATATTAGATAAGTGGACCACATAATCCTTGAAAAATAATCTAACTTGTTTAATCTCTTCTTGATAAACATTAGGTTGGTTGTACAAGATCCTAAAAAAAGATACAAGCAAATCATCAAAATATTTTGGTCAAACATGCAAAAAATTAAGGCAAGCTATGTGTCTGGCATAGTGGAAGTGGGAATTTCCATTGGCACATAGACATCTACTTTTGGATTAACAATCTCCCTATTTGGCATTTTTGACCAAAAACCATGTAGCCAATTCTTCAAGCAAGAAATATAACACACGAAAAAAAATCAAGTGTGAAACTCTTCTTCAAGGTCATCTTATTCTCCCCATTTTTTGGAAAAAAATCCAAAGGAACTTCAAGCAATTGCAATTGAAGAAACATATCGATAAATTAAAGTTTTGTCGGCCACAAAAAGTGATGACATGTAGACAACATCATGAAAAAACAAAATAGATAATAACAAGAAGCATGGAAAAGAAAAGCTCCCCTTTAGTTAATACCATCAAGACACTCTCCTTTAGTTGTAACATTAACACACTCCCTTTAATAACATGTTTCAGCAGGGGGTGCAATGGATGCTAATTCATCAACGATTTTGTATGTGGGAGATGTAACTCAGAGGATAACAAGGTTTTTTTTTGCCATGTGGTCTTGAGATAGTAGAAATATTTTCATGTTGATTTTAAAAATTTGTTGTATTAGATGCCATTTCACGTTTCACTAGTGCATCAATCAATCGTTGATCTTTTCTCACCCATATTTGTTTTTAGTTGTAACTTGGCTAAGTTGCAACTTTTTTCCTACCATTTCCCATTAGATTTTTCAACAACTTCTAACAATGTGGTCTAATATGAACAACCATGCTAAAATAATGGCAAAAAAATTCTTCTCTTCCTATGTTCCTCCATTTCATGTAGTGGCCTTTCATTTTTACTCCAAACTAATTCTTGCTTCTGACCTTGCAATGTGCCATAGGAAGTGGGCACTTTTGCTAGCAGTTCATTTTTCCATATTTGATATTTCAATATCTTGAAGCATCTAGGTATCATATGACTAGGAACTCCATAATAATGATAAATAACTTGATGATTTGAGCTTACCTTGTTTCAACACGAATCAAAGTAGGATTTTTGAAGAATTTACCTTTATTAACACTATTTGCGTCTTTGACAAAAATTGTTGGACTTTGCATCACAAGTTTTCTGTTCTTCTTAACATATCCAATGCCATTTTTTCTTAGACCCTTTTTTCCAACAACAAGAATTTCATCATGTTTTCCACTACTAGCATTGAATCTTCCTAGCATGGATCAAGTAATTGTAAGATCCTTCTGTGTATTCTCCAAACTAGCATTCTTCTCATCAAGTAGAGAATATTTCAATTCCATTTGCTTACCCAATGTTTTGTTTTCTTGAGGCTAGATTTCTCATTTATTAGCTTTGCATTCACATGGCATACTTCCTTCTATATTTCCAATATTGTCTTGTATGTTTGTAAGAACTTTGTGTTTGACTCACCATCTGATTCACTATTTTTGTCTGAGTCAAGTCACTTTAAGAAAAATAACCTTTATAGTAAGGGTCGTATAATTATTCAGGCACCTTTCATCTGAATCTAAGTTGCTTAAGGAATCCTCATCTTTCCAATCTATATTGAAAGACTTATTTTTCAAGTTTGAACATTCAGCTTGTACATAACCTTTCCTTTCACACATTAATAACCACCCCTTTTATAATGACTCGATTTTTAGTGGTGCCAGAAAATGCGATTTCAAGACCTCGTTTCCATAAACTGAGTTCGTAAATATTTCATAGAGATATGTACGGATCTATTGTATTGATGAATTGTATTTTTAATAAATAATTTAGCTAAAATTGTGATTAAGTCTTAGGGACTAAATTGTAAAATTTTAATCGCTATAGATTTTTTAATTAGAAAAACACTTGAGAACTTAACTAATAATTATCCAAAGGACTAAAATGACAATTAGACCAAAGTAAAATGGATGTTAGTGGATGGTGATGTAATGTATCATTAGTTTGTTAATTAAATATTTATGTTTAAATTAATTAAAATTTAATTAATTAATTAAGTTTAATTAGTAACTAAACTAGGTATATATATTTTAGTGGAAAAAGATGAAAATCATCATCGTCTTCCACACTTACACTGTCCAAAGATAGAAAACAAAGGAAAATAAGCAATTTTTGAAACCTTACATTCAACTACCAATTTGTAAACAAAATTAAGTCATTTTCTTGTAATTTTATAAATATGAGGTTATGAGAGCTTGATTTAGCTAGCTCATGTACTAATTTGTAAAACTGTTAAAGTTTTTGAAAGTTGTCATTGTTGATTTCTTGAAGGTTTGAGTGCTAAATTGACAATAATTAAGCTTTGTAGATTAAAATGACTAAATTATAAAGCTTAATTGTCGATTTGTATATTAAGGACCAAATTGAATAAAATGTAAAATTTTCATAAAATATTGAATTGAATAGAAAGTAGGTGATCCTTAATGAATAAATGTGAAATTGAACTTTAATCAGAGGGCCTAGAGTAAAAGTTATTACTGTTTTGATCTTAGGGACTAAATCTAATAAATTACAAAATTTGTGTAACTTTGTAATTGATTGTGATTTGAGTTGGAAAGTGATATTATATGTTGTCAGATTATTATTTGTAGCTAAAGACGACATGAGACGTAGAGAGGGAAAAGAAAGATGAGAATCGACGATGAGTAAATCGAGTGCTTGGTTCGTATTTCTACGATTTAACCCATTAAAATTGTTGCATAGTTATTTTGTTTTGCATATTATTTTAATTGAATTGTTTCATAACTAGAATTGGTGATCGAAATAGAGGACTAAATTGAATAGAATGAAAAATAGTGCGATTCGATGAAAGCATGAAATTGACTTTGAATTGGGCTGAAAAATGTTTTATTATGTGATAAATTGATAATTTGAACTATGAATTGAAATGATGAAATGCGAATTGATCAACATTGATGTATTCAATATATTGCACCTTATTAACTATTCGAGCAGAGTCGAATATAGTTGGCATGCCAAAGGATAGAATGAGTATGAGTAACTTCGACTATATGTTGATGAGCGTTAGCTGCATTTTCCTTCAAATGTCCCAACAAGTGCTCGACATGAACATTACTTCGGTTAGACCGATCAGTGCTGGGCAAGATTTACTTATTTTAGACATTCCAATGAGGCATTCAGTGTCGAATTGGTGTGTTGGTTAGGATCCATGTATTTGTGTAAGTTTGAGTCAAGTTAATAGGGGATATAAATTGTGAATCGGATGAAAAGTTGTAAAATCCCAAAATAGGGCCTAGGAGTTTTAGGGGTATTTTAGGAATTTTAGCTTTAGAATGCTCAGAATTTCATAGCATGGTAAATCAAAATTGTATTCGACTATGGCATCTTAGTTGTTAAATAAATTTTTGGATATGTGCTTTGGAAATCTTTAATTTTAGAAAATGACTGATTTGTAACAGAGTCAAAATTGTGAGCATTTATGTTACTGTTATGCCAATTTTTAATATTGAACCTATTTCTTCCCCCACCAGCACGTTTTCACGTCAATTTTTCCTTAAAGAAATTTTGAGATGTTACAACTCTACTCCCCTTAAAGAAATTTCGTCCTCGAAATTTCCAATTATCATCTAACTGCACTACTCAAGTCATACCACTATGCTATCGCTGCGCACTCTAATTCCTATCGCAGATTAGGTAGATAAACTTTATGAGTAGAGTACGTACCAGTATCCACATTTGGAGTGTCTCCGTCCTCTCAGCGACATGCTGCATAAACTAAAGCCGGTTGCCTCGCCTCAGCTTGACCAGCACCCCTGCCTGGTGCTCCACGACCTACACCGTTTGCACCCCTAGCCTGGTCATGACCTCTTGGTGGCTGCTGACCCCCTCTCTCATGCTGAACAACATTCTGCCCTGCAGCTTGCATTTGCTCCAACCTTTGTGGACAATCTCTCATAAGATGTTCCATTGATCCACACCTAAAACATGCCCCAGTTCTTCTCCGACACTCGCCTTGATGATAATTCCCACAACTCTTGCAAGGCAGTGATCTAACAACAGCAGCAGGGGCCCTAACTCGAACTGGTCTTTCTATTTTGGTATATTTTTCTTAGGCCTCCGATCCGAATTAGAGGTTTCAAAATCCCTCTTATCTCTGCCCCTTTCCTTTTCTCGATTCTGACGTTCTACACGCTTAACTTCCTCAGCTACCTTGGCTTTATCCACTAGCACAGTAAAGTTCCGCTCCCTTTGTAGAGCTATCAATACACGGATGCTGTCCCTGAGGCTATCCTCAAATCGTACGCAATGCTCATGCTCAGTAGCCACAATCCTACGGGCATAACGATTGAGTCGAAGAAATTCCACCTCGTACTCTGATACTGACTTATCTCCTTACACCAAGTTTAGGAATTCTTTCCTACGAGCGTCGACATAACCCATACCCACGTACTTCTCTTAAAACCCAGTCTTGAAAAATTCCCATGAAATCTGCTTCGGCTGAGCTCCTTCTTTCACCGTGAGCCACCATTGGTAGGCTTCATCTCGCAGTAAAGAAACTGCACCTTTCAATTTCTGTTCAAGTGTGCAATCTAGGTCATCCATGATTCATTCTGTAGCTTCCAGCCAATACTCGGCCACATTAGAGGCTACTCTAGCTATGCCCTTGAAAACCTTTGCCCCATTTGACCTCAGTCGCTCAGTCACTGACCCCCGGCCTATAGCTCCATTATTGGGTCTAGCGACCCTTTCTAGTATTCGCAGCATTGCTTGGGACAAAGCATCATCCCCAGCTACACGATTAAATGAACCATTCTCAGCTACTGGTGGAGCCTGTACTTCCCTGGCTTTCACATTTGGCACATGTCCCGATGTCGAGGACTCTGTCGTATTACTAGCATGGCCCCTCCCACGACCTCGAACAGCTCTTCCTCCTCTAGCGCTCATATCGACTCGTATTATCTGATTTAAAAGTGTTATACGTTATCTTAAGTTTCAGTAATTATTAAGAATGTTTTATGCAAACAGAAGTTTAAAGTATGTTTTCACGGATTGAGATCACATTACGGTCTTTAGTTTTCTACAGTCTCAGTCTATCCTACCTAAAGTGTCATAACAAAGTCTAATGTTTATAACAATCTCAATAATCAATAAATAAACAGATAACAGTGATTAAATCACTTACAGATTCGGTGCCAGAAACTTGGTGACCACAGTTACAGTAGTAGAATTCAATTTTTTCTCAAATCCTTTAAAAATAGTTTGTAGAACATTAAATCTCAATGTAAACCCAACTTTTGAAAACACTTTACAGAAATTCAAAAATTTTCGAAATCCCATCCCACAGCCGAGTTTTGCAACCCGAGCTCTGATACTACTAAATGTAACACCCCAAACCCGGCCTAGAGTTAGGCCGAGTCTGGCGTGTCACATTGAAGAGTTTTTAGAAAACCGTGTTTTCATTGAAAACCTTTTTTTTTTGAAGAAGTTTTTAAATAAATCACCTTTCCATCTATCTTTGATTAATCAGATTATGAAAAATTGTTTACTTTGGAAAAACATAATGATTGCGGAAGCTTGATTAAATTCTCGTTTGTTGCGAAAACGTGGTTTTTGGAAAATAGCTATTGTTTTGTAAAGTGCGCTCTAAAGCTAATAGACTATAAACATGCAGATAAATAAACCCAATATTTAAAAGAAATTAAATAACGACCTTATTACAATTCCAAAATAAAAACCATAATTAAAATAAATACAAACCAGAAACAGAATAAAAGCTGTGGCCGCCTCCAAGTCCCACGTCACACCGAATCACCTATGCCTCAAGATTACCTGAATAGTTAAAATAAAATAATTAGGTGAGTATATGAATACTCAGTGTGCAATCTCGTCAATAGCAATAAAACAGAATTAGAATGGGCTAAAGCCCATAATAGTAGCATGTCACAATCAAAGGGCCTAAGCCCATTACAAAACAGTATATCACAATCAGTGGGCCAAAGCCCGATACAGAACAGTATAGCATGCAATCAGAATCCTACCGAACCATCCGCTACACTCTATCTCCGTCCAACCCATCACACCATATGAGGATATAATATCAACCCACCCAACCCTACACTCTACAGTATAGTACCAGTGCAGCACTAAGTTAACAGGATGGCTTATAGCCATAACAGGATGGCACAGGGCCATAAGCAGGAAGACCATGGGCGTTAGACAGGATGGCAATAAGCCATAACACTTCCTCCATCAATATAACCCAAACCCATGTAGGATGACATGTCATAAAATCATACGTAAATGTAGAAGTCATGTAATGTCATAATACGGGATACACATATACATACATACATATATCAGAGCATGCATAATCATTCATACCTCATATAGGGTTAAAACGAACAGTTTTCCCACGAGGGGTATTTTGGTCAAATTGCCCTTAAGGGTATTTTAGTCATTTGTCAGAGTGGTCCTTCGTATGTGAAGGCCTTTCAGTAAGCCTATGGTTGTCTAATGACACATGCAGCCAAATAGTCCAAAGATTCGATAACGGGTTTTAAACGCATCTAGCGGGCCCACGGGCCCATTCGGCCCATTCGACGCAACTCATGAAATCGCTTATGAAACCCGTTTACCAATGTAGGGCTACAATCCGTGGCCTCAATCACTCATATGAGCATCCGTACACCCATATGATTAATTTTATAAATGTGTGATAACACACACACACACACACACACCTGAATCGAGATAATCGCCCACCGCTTACGACAACTGTGCACCTATAATTACCATCATCTCTTTGTTAGACAGCTACCATAATTGAATCCAAAATCATGTTATAGGTTATAATTCAATCAACTTAACGTCACTTACCAACAATGGAACAAAAATGATCACTTGTAAGAGACAGTGATTCGACCGGTTTTCTCTCTTAAACTGATCAACCCCTAATCATGATCAAAATACGATGCCAAAAGACCCTTGCTTAGAAGAAAACAATTATTCACATAAGGGTATATGTAAACTTCCAAATAGCGTAAATAATACTTAAGATTAAGAAACTTACCCAAGACTCAAGAATACGTCCTCAATAAAAAAGTACTCGAGTCACGGTCTTACCACCAAAGACTTAGATTTGGCTAATTGTTTAATAACGAAAAAGAGTAATGAAAGGGAGAGAGATACAATCATTTTAAAAATAAAAATACTGCAGCAAGGAAAAGAAGATGAGATGAAATATGGAAGGACCAGTCTAGTGGGAAAAATAATTGGGAGAGAAGGAATAAAAATTGATCAAAAGAGATGAAAGAAAAACTAGGTTGGGAGGTCCGGCATATGAAGAAAAATTATGGTGAGAAGGAAGTAAAGTAAGTTGATGGCGATCAAGACAATGGTGCAATCGGCTTTGTCTAGTCAAAGAGGAGAAAATGAGCAAAGTACAATCGACATTCCAAAAATCCAAGAGAAAAGAGTGATAGAGCCAAAAGCAAGAATTGTGTCGGTGAGAACAAAATAGAAGTGACCTCCTATCTTACAACTAAGCTGACACTCCCCCAAGCCTAAGCACCTAACAAGGCAGCAATAACTTTCCCTCTCATTCGACCAAAAATTAAGAACGAAAAGGAAAGAAAAAATAAAAAACCTTTATTACCCAAACTTGCCGTGACCGAATATCACCAAAATTAGCCCCTCATTCGGTCAAAATTTCCCAAAATATTTCCTTTATAAGCAGCATAAAATTAGCAGCCTATCAGTCCAAATTCCACCACTTGGTTTGATCACCGACAGTAGCTTCCATCCACCGTTTGACCAAGTCTTCACGCATAGGCAACAAAAATTTAAACTCATGCGCAGGGTGAGGCTCGAACTCCAGCCCTCACCACCGATCTGCGGCCCATACGCATACTGCTAGTGATTGCACCATGTTTCTCCTTTACATTATAATATGGTCTCGAATAAATCTAACCTTTACCTGCTGAAGCCATCATTTTATTTGAAAATAAAAAGAAAATTCTGGCTGCTATACAACTCAAACTAGCAACCTCCAAAACTCTCAGCCTACCGTTCGTCACTCTTCCACCACTCCTTTTATGTCAAAAATCTCTCCCATTTATTTTTAAGGTTTAAACGCCTGCGACCCTATCCTTATGCGAAAATTAAAAGAATTGAGGTTAGGCTAGAATTCGAACCTTGGACTGCCCATAATCTACCAGTGCCTCTAGCCACCAGACCACCTGCTTCTTTATGCTAATTTTAACCAAAAATACTTTTAAACCCTTCCTTGTGACTCCAATGTCCATTTAAAGGTAAAAATTAATATTTTCCTTAAAGTCCCTATATGAGTCCAGGACTTCCCGGACATATTCAAATGCTCCAAATCATCTAATTAACAATCCAAACATGAAATATAATATTTTTTTACCACAAAACTTTTTTTTTTCCCCGATACACGAAGCCCAATTCTCCTAAGCCCAAAAATTTGGGATGTTACAATAAACTTTAGAATGCTTAGAAAGCCTAAAAATTATGTTTTTTTACGTATTTGGGAAGGAGGGTGCAAAATCAACACGGGTTGGCACATGGGCATGTGCCTATCTCGTGTGGGTCACATGGGCGTGTTCCCAGCCCGTGTGGCTCCTAAAATATGCTCTTTTTCTTTGATTTTTGCTCATTTTGCTCCCAAATTCTCACCTAAGTGTAAGAACATTGAGTAAAGGGATTAGGAGCATCGAATTCACCAATTTGCATAAATAATCATCCAAAAATGCATTAAGAATGAGATTAAAATATGTTACTTTTATAGCATATCAAATATCCCACACTTAAGTGTTTGCTTATCCTCGAGCAAAATCTTCAACTCACATTAAAGTTAGAATTTCTCAACTTGTAATTCCCATCAATAATGTTTCAAAATAATTTGCAAATAATCATGCTCTGATAATTCAACTAAAAGGGCATTAAAGATTCAAACAATCCAAGTCAAAAGTTTTTAAAGCAGTATCTCCCCTTATCTAAGTAATTATTTTTAATTCAAAATCTACAAGAATTGACATCATCACTAAAGATTCACTCAAATCACTTAAAGATAGTCGAACAAGAAATGCCATTACCATAAGCTTGCTTGAAAATCAAATCTCCAGCACTAAAAAAATGATATGATACACTAATTAAAAGGTCTTTGAGAGGTTGTAAAAGGGGCTTAAGTTAAGGGTGTGGATAAAGGCCAGAAAAATTGGTTATAATCGAGATCAAGTTGATAAATTTCCAAATTAGAAAAAATAAACAAATGCTAATTAAGAACAGGTGCATCAATCAAGAACTTATTCAAGAATAAAACTGAGTTTCTTCTCAAAATATGAATTTAACTATTCAAGTTCAATCACAAAATAAAACTAATTAATAATCAATATTTTTTTTCGATCTTTTTTTTACAAGAACAATAAGAAATAATTTAGCAAATCAACCAGAAGAGCATAGCTAGGCAACTAACCAAATCAAATCTCGAAAAAAAAGGGTGCCAATAAAATAGGAAGAAGTCTCAATGAAAAAAATGAGTGATGGGTTAACATTAATGAGTAAATTAAGAAACAATGTGTTAGGCTCAACGGGGTTCACTAAGGGTTAATTTAAATGGTGTAACAGTCCGTTTTTGGTCAATTCAGAACAGTGGTTTTGGAAACACAAATCCAAAGTTAAATATTTATTTTATTAATAAATTGAGGTCTACAGCATGATATTATAATAGTGTGAAAATTTTGTTAAGAAAATTTACCGTTTGAATGCTCAATTTGATAAAAAGGACTAAATCGCGTAAAACGTAAAAGTTGTGTTCTATTAGCTAAAGGTGTCTAACAGCTATAGAACTTTAAATTAAAAGTCCTTATGTGGAAAATAGCCCATTTATGAGATAGTGGATCTTAGGGGAATCGCATATGGTGTAATTATAAATATTTTTAAAGGTTATAATAGTACAATATTAATTAATTGATAAATTAAATAAAACCACATTAAACCCCATTTTGCATCATCTTTTTCTTCAACTGAATATGGCAAAGAAGAAAGCCATTTTTATGCTTAACTTTTGGCAATCTTGTCTCCTTCAATTAGGTATGATTTTTTTATCCTGTTTTTAATGATTTTTACGTTTTTGAGATCGTTGTAGCTTAATCTAGCTAGCCGGTATCTCTAATTTCAAAAATGTTAAAGATTTAGCATGTTTCCATTATTGAATGTTTGATTAATTAGATGTTTGATGATAGATATTTAAGATTTAATGATAGATTAATAACTTTTGTAAAGTGATTTTTGACAAAAATGTCAAATAGGGATTAAGTTGTGAAAATATGAAATTATGTGGTTAAAAGTATGAATAAAGTGAAAACATGGGCTTCTAGGGACTCCATTAAAGTTAGGCTAGGCTTGGGTTTAAATAAAATTGAATGAATTTCATTTTATGAGCCTAGGGAATAAAGTGCAAAAATGTGAATTAGTATGGGCAAAATTGTAATTTTGCAAAAAGTGTAAATTGTGCTAATTTGAATGAATTGGTGATTAAATAAGTAAAATTTGAGATAATGTAGATTGAGAAAAACAAGATTTGGATTTAGAATGAGGGAAAACAAAGTACCAGATTAGTCGACCTAATTCGTCGTTACAGCGAATGAGGTAATTTCATATACTTAAATTCGAACTTTTATATACTTGTGTTAACTGAAATCAATGTATACATATTAAATAAGAAATTCTATTGATAATCAAATGCCTAAAGGATATAATCTGATAATTACTGAGTCCCGTTTGAACCGTAAGAAGTCGTAGGATACGAATGCCATGTCACTAGGGTTACCATTTTGGCCGAGATCTTGCATGTGTTGCGGACTCACCATAGCTCGTATGAGCTTACTGATATCTCAGCTTGTTAGAACTTACTGTTTCTAGCTCAATAGAGCTTACTGTTACCTAGCTTAGTAGGAGCTTACTGATAATAGCTCAAAAGAACGAAAATGATAATGAATTTATGGATTACCGATTAATACACTTAGATATCACCCGAGTATCCCTCGATATTCTATGAGGTTCAACAGGCATAATTACTATTACTGATCATATGAATAAGCTATGTGTATATATGGATGAACTACTAGTTATATGAATAAATTAATGGTTATACAGATGAATTACAGTTTATACGAATAGAAATGAATTGCCATAATGTTATGTGAATTACATGGTATTGATTTTAATTGATGAATTAAAATATGGAATGAAGTATATGTGTACTTGAGATTGAATGTTTATTGTTTTCATCTATGGTAACTTGATGATTACATCGATATAAGATACGAATTTATTGATGGTTTTATATGCTTAAGCATTGGGCAATTTGGTTGGATTGTAGTGAAATGGTATTATATGTTATATTGACGTATGAATAAATAATATATATATGTGATATTAGATATAAGTGGTTTAACCACATATATGATGTTTAGTGTGCAAGATACCGAGTATCCGATGTTTTTCCCAATGGTACATCGGAAAAGATAATGATATGAGAATGGAAATGATGATATGAATCAATTTAGGTATACGTGATACACTCAACAAGTAAGTGATATTTGATAATTCATATAAGACGTAAGTGAAAACTAATGAATTCATACATGAATTACAGAGACGTTAATGTAATAAGTATTGAATTAGGTGGAGCTGATTTATATGTACTGATGCTTTTTCTAACTGTGAATTAATTGTTAAATCCTATATAGTGAATTGGAAGTTCGCCCGGGTTGGAAATCGTCGGAGACTTCATCACATTATTTAGTAGTCCATTTTGGTATTTTTAAATTGTTGAAATGTGTTAACATGGCATGTATAGGCTAGTTGATGATATGAGGTGTATAAGTTATTTTAGCTATTGAAGCTTATATATTTTGATGTGTTCAAGCCATGTGATTTGGCTTAACTTTGGATAGGTTTTGGTTGTGTATATGTTTATATGGTGTGGTATATTTTGCCAAATTTGATGATGGTTAGTATTTGTGTCAAGGGTCATATTGATATGTGGTTGGAATTAGTTACATTCATGTTTGTTAAGAATTGGTAAATCGATGCATTAGTAGAGGTCTCGAAAATGATATTATGAATGGCGTAATGTGGTTTTATGTGCTTGCTTATATTGGTATTGAAATGTTATGTTGCATTTGAGATGATGAATAATGAAAAAGGTTATCGTGATAGGTGATAGATATATGAAGGGAAAATGCATCGTTCTGCTTTTTTTTTTTTGGATGATATTATAGGGAATTATAGAATATGCTATATATGTGTTTTATAGCTTATGAAACTTGATAATTTGACATGTGGTTGGTTGTGTAAATGATGTTGGTTTGAGTATTGAAAAGATTAAAGTTGAAATGGTATAAAATATGCATTGAATATTGATGTTTGGCTACCTATTTGTATATGGAAATAGTACCGTTTGAACTGTTATAGGTGAATGTATTTTTGGGTGAGAAATGTGGCTTGTAACTAGCCTATTTTCATCCATAGGGTAGAGCACACGGGCGTGTGACTCAACCTTGTGTGACACATGGCCTTAGTACTCGACCGTGTGTCCCCTAATGGTGCAATTAAAAGCAAGTCAGTATGCTCCACAGGCCTCACACATGGGCATGTGACTGGCCGTGTGACTAAGTTAGTATGTATGCCCTATTTTCACACAACCTATGACATAGACGTGTCTTGTGACTGTGTGAGACACACGGCTTGTTCACACAGGCATGTGTTCTCTGTTTGGAAAATTTTCTATGTATTCCCTAATTGTTTATATATTACTGGATTAGCCCCAAATGTATGTTTAAAGTCTTGTATACTCATTTAAAGTATGTTATAAGTATATTTGAATGATAATGATTGCAAAGTATTAATCGTATGATGAATTAATGTTCTGAACTGTGTTATATGTCCGCTAATGCCTCTTAGCCTATTCTGTCAACAAATACGGGTTAGGGGTGTTACAAAAGGAATGCTTTTTATGGGATAAGTGGGTTAAAACCTAAGTGCCTTTTTCATCTCAGTATATCAAATCAAAGGTGTGGTCTTGACATGAATAATCGAAGCAAGTTCTAGAATAACAAATCAGGTTGACAAACTTTTAACCAATAATAAAATGAGCATGAAAAATGTATGCTCTAAAGGATCAAAATCTCAGAAAAATTCATGGTTTTTGATGTCAAACTTGCAAATTTAAAAATTCAAGATAATACCTCAATTCAGGGAAACAACCTAATATTTTTAATTCTAAAAAAAAATTTATCAAGCTTGATTCTCTCATGCCTTAAAATTTAAATTAACTAATGCACATATATCTACAAATTAATCCAAAACATATCAACAAAAATCTCAAATCGATAAAAATTCTTTCTAATGGAAGTATGAGAAAATTAGAATGTAAAAATTAAACTAAAAACAAAAAAATAAATTAAAATAAAATATGGATAGCCAAAAACTTGATGGTCACAAAACTAACAATAAATATGACAAAGGCAAGCACACCTATTAAACAATAGTATAGCTACGGTGAGTAAAGGTATCGTATCCACAAGGACTAAAATTATTAGTAATTACCGTTTTCTTAGTATTTAGCCTAAAAATTGGAGTGACATGTTTTTAATCTAAAATTACTAAACTAATTTAACTAAGAAAGCAAGAGAGAACGACTCAGGAAAATAATCGAAATATAACCAATGAGAGAGACAATACCCAGGAAAGAATCCACTCAGACTTTAATTATTATTAATCTAATTTAAATGATTTATTCACTAGATGTCTTGATCCGTAGAAATCCCGAAATTATGTTAATATATCTTTCGAGAGTAAGAACAACTGACTCTAGGTTGATTAATTGAAATCTCTTTCTAATTAAAACCCCTATTGTCACATTAACTTGATCTATGGATTCCCCTTTTAAATTTGACTCTAATCGTACATTTATGTCGTCTTATTTATAGGATTGCATGCAACTTCGCTTAATTATGTTAGATCTAGTTTTAGACAAAGACTTTTGCTCCACTGAATTAAGCACATTAAACATGAATTAATATCCTAAAAATATTAAAACAAGAAATAAGCATACATAATTGAGAACAAGAATCAAGTATTTATCATGTAAAAAATTAAATAGTAGAATTCGTCATAGGTTTCATCTTCCCTAGGTATCTAGGGAATTAGATCATAATCTTGAATAAAAACATCTCAAAGTCAGAAAAACCAAAAGAAATAAAGAAACTCAAAAAAACTTCAAAAGAAATTAAAAGGAGATTTTTGTTCTTGATGGAGATCTGCTTCCGAGTTGGTTGTGATAGTGTTCTTCGACTGTTTGCTTTGATCTTCTCTGATGGCCCTGTTATCTCTTCTTCTAATTGGTATTTATAGACTTTAGAATGCTGAGGAAGCCTAAAAATTGTGTTTTTTTGCCTATTTGGGAAGTAGGGTGCAAAATTGACATGGGCTGGCACATGGGCGTGTGTCCAGTCATTGTGAGTCACATGGGCAAGTGCCCAGCCCATGTGGCTCCTAAAATCTTCTCTTTTTCTTTGATTTTTGCTCCTTTTGCTCCCAAATTGTCACCTAAGTGGAAGAACATGAATTAAAGGGATTAGGAGCATCAAATTCACCATTTTGCATAAATAATCATCCAAAAACACATTAAGAATGCGATTAAAATATGTTACTTTTATAGCTTATCAATGGTATCAATATCGTACTAGGAACACCGATATCTATGTGCTAGTATCAATACATAAGTAATTGTATTGGAAATTTTACTAAGTGGTTCTAATGCATGTTAAATGTTATTATATGATCTATCAAAGTCTGTGTAGCATGTCTTAATGATAATTAAGAATTTATTGGACTTAAAACTTGTGCAAATGCTAAAATGGAAGATGAATATTTAACAATGAACTTATTTGTAATGTGTATGACGTGAGACAGTGGTGTGGCATCATGATATTTGGGCTCCACGATAGGGCCGAGTATAGGGTGTTACATCTGGTGGTATTAGATTTATAAGTTCATTATACTTGGACCTAGATGATTATCTTTTGAGTTTAGAAAGTTATGAGTCTAAAACTCTCTATGTTCTTAAAATTTTTGAGTAGTATATGGAGGCTCGTAAGCGTGAGTTTTTGAATTTGGTTTAGGGTGACTTATCTGTGATTGATTGTGTGGCTGAGTTTGTGCAACTTAGTCAGTATGCTCCTAAGATGATACCATCTGAGAGGGACTATTGTAAATGGTTCTGTTTTGGGCTGAACCATGAGGTTTGTGTTTACTTAGTAGCTGAGAACGTGAAGATGTTTGATGAGTTATTTAAGAGAATTAAAGTAGTTGAGGAGACTTTAGCTGAGCCACCTCGTTCTATGGTTACTGATTCTGGTAAGAAGGCTTCTGATGGTACATTGGGTCAACCGCCTAAGAGGAGGTGTGATAGCCATAGTTCCAGTAACGGTGCGAGACATAGGTTTCGACTGAGCCAGTCTAGGCAATAAGTGGTACTGTGGTTAGTGCTAGTGGTTCGACGGGTGGTTCTAGATGGCCACTTTGTGCACACTATGAGCATCGGCATTCTGAAGAGTCTCATAAGTTGATAGGTGGATGTTGTAAATATGGCTCAAAAGAAGATTTCCTAAGGGACTGTCCGAATAGGATTGAGGTTTCATAGACTCAGAGTTCGGCACCTGCTTTTGCTCTTACTAGAGACGGTGGTCACGGTAGAGGTAATGAGAGCCCGACTGGAAAGTGAATTGTTCCTTATACTATTGCAACATAGGTTGAGTCTAGAGGTTTAGCATGGGTTTATGCTGTTAGGGAGCCGAAGGATGAAGATCTTGTAACACCCCTTTCCCGTAACCGTCGCCAGAATAGGTACGAGGCATTACCAGACCTTTAATACAATTCAAAACATTTAAAACATCAAGTCTTATCTCATTTCAATAATTAGCAATCATCCATACTCATAATAAGCTTAAATTAAGCATACAAAGTCTAATATATGTATTCAGGACTAATTTGAGTACATATGAAAAAGTTAGGAAAACTTAGAAAATTTTTCATATAAGGATCACATGCCCGTGTGAACAGGCCGTGTGAAAACAGGGCATACCTACTGACTTGCACCACAAGACCGTGGACACACCGTGTGCCAGGCCGTTTGCCATACACGGCCAATAGACACGCCCGTGTGTCTATGCCGTGTAACTCACTGTCCAATTTAATTAAGGTGTAAGGGTCACACGGTTGAGTCACACGCCCATATGCTCAGACCGTGTGTCACGAAAATAGTCTTAGTTTAAGCCACAATTCACACCCAAAATCCTTGTACCTACAAGCCTCAAAATTGCACAAGAATCACATATAAATAGGCAACCAAACTTAGTCAAAACAATGCACATTTAAACCATTTCATAACCAAACAATTCATATATCATTTACTCAACCAAAAATGTTACGATAGCATGTACCAATCATGCTACCATTTCATTAATCAATTCCATATATTATTCAACTCAAACATAACAAGATCTTGCCAATTCAAACATGAAACTTACCATTTCATTTTCTCCAAAACATACCAAAATGGCATATTTCATACATTTTATTACATTTATATAACAATTATAATTCATCCATTTATACTCATCATACCATTCAACTCAATATCATTCATGCCAATACCTATCAATACTCAAGCATCATTCATCACATTTATCACATTATAAGCATATCACATAAGGCTTTCATACTAAGCCAACCATTTCCAACTCAAGCCATATCACATAGCTCGTTCAAGTACCAAAAATCATACCACATTCATTAGCATAAGTGACCATATGATTCAACCTATAAACTAGCCTGTACATGCCATATTTACATCATTTACATTAGTTCCAAAAGTACCAAAAGATCATTTGGATAGTGTGATAGCAATCTCCGACCTCATCCGAATCGAGCTAGCTTCTGAAATCTATAAAACATGAGAAAATAAACGGAGTAAGCTGAAAAGCTTAGTAAGCCCGTATAATATAGAAACAAACTTCCCAATTTAACATTTAAGCATTAAAGCAATTAAAACCAACTCATTTGTTCACAAAGCCGATTCATATCACCATTTACAAGTTAGTCATCTCACATCCATATATTCATCAATTCATAAGGATGAGACCAACACATATACATTCATGTAACATCCAAAACAACACTCAATTCATGTCACTCAAGTATCATTGTGACCATATTAATCATAAATCTCATGTACCATGTCATCTATATAATTCATGTAATATATATATATAGTTCATGTAACATATAATTCATATAAATCATATAAACTTGTAACATACAATCCATGTAAATCTTATAATTCATGTAACATGTAATTCATGTAAGATATATAGTTCATGTAACATACAATCCATGTAAATCTTATAATCCTTGTAACAGACATTGAGGGATACTCGAGTGATACACACTAAGTGTATAAATTGGTAATCTATCAATTCATCATCATATACGCTCTTTCAAGCCATAATCGGTATGCTCCTCCTGAGTCGGTAAACTATAAGCTAAAACGAGCTAAACGGTAACCTCCGTAGAGCTGAAACGGTTAGCCTTGAAGGACTGAAATGGTAAGCTCCGAAGAGCTAAATGGTAAGCTCATAAGAGTTGAAATGGTAAGCTCATACGAGCTGTGGTGAGTCTGCAACAAATGTCAGAGCTCGACCAAACGGTAACCCTGGTGACATGTCACTTGTATCCTATGACTTTCTACAGTTCAAACGAGACTCGGTAATCAATTTGAGCATGTAACCAATAGGCATTTAAATTCAATAATTCATCTATAGATTCATACAATATTCAAGATAGCAATTTCAATTATAAATATAAGTTCGATTCTAATTATACGAACTTACCTCGTATTAGTTCATATATCCGATGTCTACTCGTCTACCGTTTGTTTCCCCCGATCAAGTTTCAGTATTTGTTTATCTTGATCTATATGTTATCAAATTCAATATTTTTAGTATCTATTTATTTCAATTTAATCTAATTCACATATATGGCAATTTACATTTTTGCCGCTATACTTTTAACTACTTTACAATTTAGTCTTTTTCAACTATAATTGCAAATTTGCATAATTAGGCCAAAGCCCACCTTAGCCAAATTTCATATAGTCTCTAATTAGACCATATTTTCATTTATTTCAAATTTCTAACCACAATATTTCTATCTTTTACAATTTAATCCCTAATGCTCATTTTTCTCAAAAATCACTTTATAAAACTTGTATATCTATTAACAACTAGCAATAATCTAGCTTAAAACTTCAAAATATACTAGTATTCAATAATGGAATATTTCAAAATCATCAATAATTTCAAAAATTGAGGTACGGGCTAGCTAGAACACAAAGCAACAACCTCAAAAACGTAAAAATCATTAAAAACTAGGTAAAACCGTACCTCAATTGAGCTTGGATAGCTATGCTGAATAAAAACCTAATGAAAATGGCTTTTCTTTCTTTCTCAAACCAGTGGAGGATGATGAATATAACATAATATGGCTTTGTTTTTAATTAATAATAACTTAATATACTAATTACCATTTTAACCATAATATAAAACATTTAATAACATCAATTTAATGCCCATTTATGTAAACTTCCACTGTCAAGGGTCTATTATCAACATAAGGGCTTCCACTATTAATTCCAAAACCAATTGAGTCATCTAACTAATAGTACTCATACTTTTCGCGTGACGCTATTTAGTCCTTTCTACCAAATTAACTATTAAAACGGTAAAAATTCTGTGACAGCCCTAATTTGGCCCTAATCGGGAAAGTGGTTTCGGAACCACAAAATTGAGTCAGAAAAAAATCTTAAAATATTATTGTTAATGCTCCTGTTATGTGAATTTCTTATTGTGAAAGTTTGGTGTTCTAATTATGTCAATTGGATGTGAAATTAACAAAAAGGGGCTTGTTGCTAAACTTTGGAAATGTAGTAGGTAAATGTCTAAGTGACTAACTTTTGTGAGTTTTATAAGTAGAGGACTTGCATGTCAATTTAACCACTTCTTAAGGTAGTGGACGGCAATGATGGATAGTAAATGATATTTTACACATTTTTGTTAAAGAATTATTAATAAATGGTTATAAAATATGAAATAAAGACTTTTATAATGGGAAGATGGTGATAGAAACAAGGTACATGTTTCTTCATCCTCACTTAGCCGAAATTAAACAAAGAAAAGAGACAAGAAGAGCATAAAGCAATCGGCCATGGTCCTTGCATGAATTAAAGGTATGTAATGTGATTTTCTAAATTGTTTATGAAATTTAGTTGATAAATGTGTGGTGTAATGAACCCATGGTTCAAAATTCACGAAATTTGGGTATAGTTACATACGACAACTTGTTAAAATTTAGAAAATAGTGATAAAAATGGGTAATTCATGCTTAATGGTTAAATTAAACTTTGAATGGATGGAATTATGTGGAAATTGAATGAATTGAGTTGAGAATGTATAAATTCTTGAGTTGTGATAAGGATGGTATTCGATCATGTTGGAATTTTAATAGATTTTGAGTGTTTTATGTTTTAAAATGAAAATGATAGAAAAATGAATAGGGAGCTAGTTGAATTGATATTTATAAGCCCTTGGGATACATGAAAATTCGATTAGTGTGGTATATGAGTAGATTTCATTCGGCACTTTGCTTAAATAGGAAAAAAATTGTTTTATTGGATTAAGCATGTCTTTTCTTTTAATTGAACTTCGAATGGAGGCATTTGAGTTGAGGAAGTATGAAATTATGAGCTGGTTATAAAGCATGTATTCGGCTATGTGATATTAAGCTAAATAAATTTAGAAGATTTGATGTTTTAATTTGAAAATGGTGAATGAATGAATTAATGTGTAATGAAGTGTTTAATTGTGATTTACAAGTACTTGATATATTTTGTGTGTGATTGCCGAATGTATGGTTAAGTAATAGTTGAATTTATTGATGTGGACATGGATAAAGATGTGAATGATTTGTAGTTTATTGAGGTATATTAATATATATATTCGATCATGGATGAAAGGTATGATGTTTTTGGGATGTTAGATGCTTTAAAATGCAAGTTGAGCCATAAGCTTATCAGTTTTGATAATTTGGGATTTAAATGACAATTTGATGTTCGATTATCGTTGTTAAATTGAGAAGCTTCATGTTGGATGATGGAAGCTAAAGTTTAAATGCTACATTAATTTATAATAGTAGCTCAATGTGTTTAAAGTTAAGGAGTGATTTAGTTTAAAAGCATTTGTGGTAAAATGAATTTGAGTGTTTGCCGAATATGAAATTAGATGAGGATTTTAATAAATGTTTGAGTGATTGTTAAATTGGAGTTGATTGTGGTTTTAGTCAAATAGGAAATAGATAAACCGATGTATATAAGGTGAATGCTGATTATAAATTAAGGTAAGATGTGATATTTTTTTTTATAATGAGTTTGCCAAATGTGAACCAGTGAATTAATTAACGGTTGAATACATGATTTAGAGAAGGTGACCAAAAATGTTAAGTTGAAATAGCTATAAGGTTACATTGTGCCGAAATGTGTCCATGAATGCTTGAGTTGTGCTTAAGTTGTTTAAATGAAAGAAATAGTTAAAGTAAGGTGTAAATGAATGTTCGGATGTGACTTGCATAGTATAAATTTTGAAAGTAAAATTTTGATAGGCTTGAATGGCCAAACGAAATATGTGACTTGATTTGTTTTTTTGAAATGTAGGTGTTGTCTAATCATTTTTTAGTAATAGTTGTAATTCTTGCTATGAGCGAATTATTTTATAATCGAATAAAAGGCATGATTAATGGATTTGTGACAAGTGAATTTGTTTAATTTAGCTCATGAGCCAAACTCATATAGGGGGGAAAGCGAAAGTAATCGAATAGCCGTTTATAATCGTTCGACAACTTTTTGAGGTAAGTTTTAAGTAAACAAATGTAAATAACACTCTATTATAATTTGATATATTACATGAATTGGGTATTCCTTGTAATCTATGGATTTAGCCGAACTTTAAATATAAAATGATGATGTGATGTATTATGTTTATATGGCCTAATGGCAAATATATCATATTGGTAAATGTGAAATGTGCTTTTAAGATCGTGTGATAAGTATGAAATGAATGTGAGCCAAATGCTATGCATAAACTATCGAATGCTAAGCATGAAGATGAAATGAAAGAACGGTGATTGAAATTATATGTGAACGTAGTGCTTTCAATTAATCCTATTAAGTCGAATCAATGAATTACATCGAGACGGTTAGATGTTGTGATTATGGGACTTTGAGATTTAAAGAAATGATATGTCAATGAAATGAATATAATGAGGCTATGCATATACGGCCAATTGGTGTTACCTATTGAATATGTTATATGTGAATAATGTGCGTAAGTAAGTTCTTAATTAATTAGGTTGATTCTATGTGTTTGATGATTAAATGAATATAGAAGTTGAATGTTAAGCTTATGTGATTAATATATATATATATATATATATATGCATACGATTGAATAGCAATGTTAACGTTATGAGCCGAAAGTGGCTAACTTGTTTGATTGAATTGTGGATGGCAATGAATTGTATGTTAAGAGATTTATGGAGATTGATAAATGACAATTGTAATTCGGAGAAGCAAGGGTAAATAATATGAGCATGATTTTAGAAATAGCTAAGTGTGATAGCCAAATGTACTATGAATTAACATATGTGAATAGTATTTTGAATATATTGTATGATGCAATGACCGAATGCATTATGAAATGGGTTATGAGTCAATGCTATTATGAGGATGAAACTACTATGGGTGATATTCAGGTTATGAGCCGTTGAATTTTTCCGGGTATGATATTAATGATATACCTACAAGGTAAGGTTACAATTTGCTAATTGAAGGCCTATCGAATTGAGTTGTATTCGACCAAATATGTAAATGCAAGGTATGGGTTATATTAGGTTATTTTATATGTGTGATAAGAAAATTTCGTGATTTCTTATGTTCTTATACGGAAATCTAATAGTTGTCTGAATGATTCATTTGATGATAAAGAAATCTTGATGAACTAAAGAATTAAACTACTATATGCACATATGTTTATATATATATGAGTGTGAAAGGAGTGCATCAGACAAATGATTTGAAGTATTGATATGTTAAGTGCAATTATAAAAAGGTGATGAAGTTGATTGGTGTTATACTTGTTAGAGTAAATTGTAGTAAATCTGCTTGGGACAGCAACAGTAACGTGATTTTAGAAAATCACTATAAATTGTTGGCATTGAGTTAGAGGCTGAATAGATTATGTAATCAAAGCTTAATGAGTCTAGTTTCTTATAAAAGAAACCGTGTAAGCAAAAGAATTTACGATAATGAGATATTTGATGTGGCGTGGGACAGAGTCAAAATGACTTTGAGATCCCCTGCTCTGTCTTTAGGAAATTATTATAAATTATACAAAAACTGTTATAAGATAAAGTTTATATTCTTAGACTCCTTAATAAGTCTAGTTTCAAATGAAATAAACGAGAACACATTTTTTTAATTCTGTACAATGAGAAATCTGATTCGTAGAGAAGAATGTTTTGAATAGTTAAACAGTGAAACGGGGGAACTTTAAGAAAAATCTGGTATTGATTGATCAAACCAAAAACTCTAAAAATTTTATGAATAGAAGATATAAGAATCTATTTTCAAGGAAAATTAACGGCACTTGATTTGGAGTTTTGTAGCTCCAATTATAAATAATTTAGTGGCTATTGCTCAGGAAGACAGCTTGCAGTGAATTTGTGATTTTGTGGCAAACATTGATAAAACTTGTTATCTAGTTGCTTATTGTTTTCTTATGAACTTACTAAGCTTTAAAGCTTACTCCCCGTTCTCTTTCCCTATTTCTTATAGGTCTGTACAATAGCTCGTGTTGGAAGGGTCGGAGATAACATCACACTATCGAGTTATCATGTGAGGGGTGTTTCATAGCATGTATATATATAAATCTATTTTTTTTTGAAAAGCGTATGATTTTTTAATGTCGTAGTTATATGAAGATGAATTCGTGAGTAAATTTCTTAAATACTAAATTATTAAGTATAGTTGAGATTATGATTCATGTGTATCGATGAATGTCTAACAGCTGTGTTTTGTTGAGCAATACCTTATAACCCTATTCTGGCGACGGACAGGGGTTTAGGGTGTTACAAATTCTTTACGAATTTTTCCCACGATAATTCTATCATGCTGTAAACATTAATAAAATAATAAAATAAATATTTTGACTTAGTTAAGTGGTCTCGAAACCACCTGTTCCGTCTAGGGTCTAAATCGGGCTGTTACAGATCTGATTGATGTTATCCCAGGTACTTTTACTTTACAATCTACTTCATTGTTTTCTTTAGTTTATTCTAGATTAACGCATTCATATATCTTGAGTGAATTGGCAAGAAAGTTAGATATTCCTGTTGAGACAATTGGATTGGGTATGACTATCATTAGTTCTTTCAGTGACAATGTAGTAGTGAATAAAGTTTGTTGTAGATGCCATTTTATGATCCAATAACATGTTTTCTTTGTTGATCTTATGAAATTGTAATTTTAGGGATTTGATGTGATATTTGGTATGGTTGGTTAACTAAGCATAAGGTTAGGTTAGATTTTGAGACTAAGCGAATTACTTTGAATAATAGTGATGGGTTGGAAATTGTTGTTGCTGGCGAAAGGCCAAGTTTTATGTCTAACATGGTGTTGGCTATGGAGGCTGAAAAGATGATAGTAAAAGGTTGTGAGGCTTATTTAGCCTATGTGATGAATTCTTTTAGTAAGGATTTAAGAGTTCAGGATATTTACACTGTTAGGGATTTTCCTAACATGTTTCTTGAAGAGTTAACTGGTTTGCCACCAGATTGAGAAGCTGAGTTTGGAATTGAGCTTTATCCTGGTACTACATCGGTGTCCATTACACCTTATGGCATGGCACCAAAAGAGTTCAAGGAGTTAAAGACTCAATTGTAAGAGTTACTTAATAGAAGGTTTATTCGATTGAATGTATCTCCGTGCGGTGTACCAATTTCGTTTGTGAAGAAGAAAGATGGTATGATGTGGATGTGTATTGACTATAGATAGTTGAACAAGTGGAGCATTTAGAATAAGTATCATTTTCCTCAAATTGATGATTTGTTTGATCAGTTTCAAGGTCCAACGATGTTTTTAAATATTGATCTTAGATCTGGGTATTATCAGTGAAGGTGAAGGAGTCTAAGGTGTTGAAAACTATTTTTAGGACTCGATATGGGCATTATAAGTTCTTGGTGATGCTGTTTGGATTAACTAATGCCCCTACTACGTTCATTGATTTGATGAATCGTGTGTTTCACTCATATTTGGATCAATTTATGGTTATCTTTATAGATGATATTTTTGTGTATTCTTGTTCTGAGGAGGATCACGATAAACATTTGAGGGTTTTTTGTGTAAATTCTTCGAGATAAGTTGTTGTATGAAAAGTTAAGTAAGTGTGAATTTTAACTTAAGGAAGTTGCGTTTTTAGGGCATGTTATATTGGCAGAAGAGATTCGGATGGATCCTAAGAAGTTTAAGGTCATTTTAAAATGGATGTCGCTTAAGAGCATTACCGACGTTAGGAGTTTCTTGGGTTTAGCTGGTTAGTATCATATGTTCATTGAAGGGTTTTCTTTTATTGCTACATCCTTAATGAAACTACTTTAGAAAGATGTGGTGTTTAAATAGATTAGTGCTAGGCAGAAAAGTTTTGATAAGCTTAAGGCAGTTTTGACTGAAGATCTAGCGTTAATTCAACTGGAACCTAGAAAAGATTTTGTTGTTCAGAATGATGCTTCATATTCTAGACTTGGTTGTGTGTGGATGGAAGAGGGAAAAATTGTGGCTTATGCTTCGAGACAGTTGAAGAAGCATGAATGCAATTATCCTACTCATGATTTGGAGCTAGTTATTGTGGGTTTTACACTTAAAATTTTGCGCCATTACTTGTATGGAGAAAAGTATGCATGATTTACATGGGTCATAAGGGTCTTAAGTACTTGCCCACCAAAAAGGAGTTGAATTTAAGGTAAAGGCTTTAGATTGAACTGTTAAGGGATTATGATTGTGTGATAAAGTATTAGCCTGGCAAGGCAAATGTAGTTGCTGATGCTTTGAGTAGAAAGTCGATGGCAGAGTTGAATGCTATGTTTACACGCTTGAGTTTAGGTAGTAATGGCGGTTTGTTAGTTGAACTTCAAGTGAGGCTGAATTTGTCACAACAAATTATGGAGAAGCAGTCTATAGATAGGGAGGCATTAAAGAGGATTTGATAGGTTGAGCAAGCTACTAAGGAAGATTTTGATGTTGATAGTGATGGTATCTTGAATTTTTTAGGTAGGTTGTGTGTGGCACATGGTGTAGATTTAAGGCAAGCGATTGTTATCAAGGCGTATAGTAACCTTTACGCTATGCATCTCGGTAGTGGAAAGATGTATCATGATCTTAGAGAAGTTTATTGGTGGCTTGGTGTAAAGTGTAATGGCACGGATTTTGTGACTCGATGTTTGGTTTGTCAAAATGTAAAAGGTAAACATCAGTTTCCTTCAGGTTTGATGTAATTGATTATGATTCCTAAATGGAAGTGGGAAAGGAGTACTATGGATTTTGTTTTGAGTTTGACTTCGACTCCGTCGAAGAAAGATTCCTATGGGTTATAGTTGATCAATTTGTGAAGAGTGCGCATTTATTAGATTTATGTACTAACTATTCTTTGTAGAAGTTAGCTGAGTTGTACATTGTTGAGATTGTTTGTCTTTAATGGAGTTCCAGTTTTGATTATTGTTTATAGGGATCCGTGTTTTTATCAAGGTTTTGAAAAATTTTGCAAGAGGTTTTGGGTCGAAGCTTAAATTCAGTACGACTTATCATCCATAAACAGATGGTCAGTCCAAAAGGGTAATTCAAGTTTTGGAAGATATGTTACGAAGCTGTGTGTTTAAGTTCAGTGGTGGTTGAGAGTGATATTTGTCGTTGGAAGAGCTCGCCTACAGTAATAGTTTTCAAGCTAGTATTCATATGGTACCATTTGAACCGTTGTCTGGTAAGAAGTGTAGAACTCCTATATGTTGTACAAAATTGGATAAAAAATGAGTTGTTGGACCAGATTTAGTTCGTGAGACTAAAGAGAAGGTAAAATTGATTTATGATCATTTGAAAGTAGCATATGATAGGAAGAAATCTTATGTGGAGTTGAAATGGTGAGATATGAAATTTCAAGTTGGTGATAGGGTTTTCTTAAAGGTTTCACTATGGAAGAAAGTTTTGAGATTTGGTAGGAAGGTTAAATTGATTTCAAGGTATATTGGACCTTACAAAGTTGTTGAAAGGATCGGTCGGTAACTTACCATCTCAAGTTACCACCAAAACTTGAGCGAATTCATGATGTTTTTCATCTGTCTATGTTAATGAAGAATTGTCAAGATCCATTGTATGTAGTGCCAGTTGAGGAAATTGAAGTTCGAGATGATCTTACTTATGAGGAAGAACCAATTGAGATTTTAGCTCATAAAGAGAAGGTTTCGCATAATAAGTGAGTTTTGTTGGTTAAAGTTTTGTGGCGCAACCATAAGACTAAAGAAGCTAATTGGGAAGCTAAAGAGGCAGTGAGACAATAATACACTTATTTGTTTAGTTCATCTAATTTCAAGGATGAAATTCTTTTTAGAGGGGGAGAATTGTAACATCCCAAAAGAGGGCCTAGGAGTGCTAGGGGTATTTTAGGAATTTTAGCTCTAAAATTCTCAGAATTTCGTAGCATGGTAAACTGAAATTTCATTGGACTATGGCATCTTAGCTATTAAATAAATTTTTGGAAATGTGCTTTCAAAACCATTAATTTTAGAAAAGGATTGATTTATAACAGAGTCAAAACAGTGAGCATTTATGTTGCAGTTTAGCCAATTTTTAAAATTGAACCTATTTCTTCCCGCATCAATATGTTTTCACATCAGTTTTTCTTCTTTCATTGTGCTGTTGTCCCTTTGATTTTTCTAGCTCTCCCCACTCAATTTTGACTCCTAAACTGTGATTCTTTGATTTCTACTATTATCTAAGCTATAAACATCCATAGAATCTCTTTAAAAACACCTCAAACTCCATTGATTTCACCATTTTCAAGTTATTGGGTTTTTTGTTGAGATTGTGTTAAAAGCTTGATTTTTGTCAATCAAAGGTAATATTTTGATTCCTTCTGAGTTTTTCATGATATCTAGTCCTTAAAACTGAATGATTAGCACTCAAATCACATGTTTCAAATAAAAGTAAAAAATTGAGTCGTTAATGGAGGATTTCAGGATTTTGAGTAAAAACGTGGTTTCAAATTTTTTTTAATTATTTTTGTTATAATTAGAAGGTTTCTAAACTTACCTTGAAGTTTCATTAAAGAATTATTGAGTTTTAAATGGATTTTCGAAAAATAATCATAAACTTGTCGAAAAAACTCAATACCATGAATTGAGTATTTTATTATAGTTTAAAGGTTGGGAATTAGTCATCGGTAAATTATAAGATGAACGAAATTGGTTTTAGGTGAAAATATTGAGTATAGAACAAGATATTCGAATTTAAAGTTTGTTATGTTAAAAGTTTTGGTTACATAATAACTGAGCTTAAGCTTGTGTTTTTGTTGGTTTAAGTTAGTCCTTGGTTGCTATTTGATTGTGTTTATTGTATGATTATTGCATGTGAAGCCTCAGACTCATTAAAGCCTGCTACGAGTTAAGGAAGAGTTAGTTGAGCTTTTAGCTTTTCGACGAAAGCATAAAGTGGTGAGTGTTTAGTATCGCTACTTCTAGACACGAGTCATATGTTATTTGGGAATATAATAGTAGCCTAAACCCCTTCTCTAAATTCCGAGTGTAAGTTTTCTTGTATCTATATTTATTTTATGGTTTTGTGCTTCTATGATTATGAAATTGTGCATAGTGATGAGAAGCTAAAATATGCGAGATGTGGATATGGTAACTATTGTGAAAAGTGAAAATGTATGCATGATATATACGTTTTATGACAGTGATAGTGTTTTGCAAAAGATGCTAACATGTAATGATAATGCACGGATAATCGGTTAGTGATATGTGATTGTTTTCGGATATTTTGGCCTTCTGATCTTGAAACCATTAGATATAGTTGCCAGGCCATAGAATTGTGAGTACTCACCTATATGTATAGTGATTTTAGGCATTGAGGCCGTGGGACATGTTTGGAGGGATAAGGCAATGTGAGCTAAGCTCCATTCAACGGGACATGTGAGGAATAAGGAGAGTGTTAACTATATGCTTCACTTTTAGGACACGTTTGACTCTATGAGTCTATGTGGTGTGATAGAGATCCGTGTATTAAATGTGTCGTGATAGAGCTCACTATAAGTTTCATAACTCAAGTGCCAAATTATCTTGTATGTATATATGTGTGTGTGATGTGCGATATCTATAAATGAGTATGTGGTTGCTATGCAAAATATTCATATAAGTGATTGTGCGAAACGTGATACATGATTTCTGTAACAACTCGATTTTAACTAAATCAAAATAGTGGCTTTGGGGCCACAAATACGAGGTTAGAAAATTATTTTAATATTAATTTTAGTGATTACAACATGTGAATTTATATGTGTGAAAGTTTCGTGAAGTAATTTTTGCGTTTATGTGCTTAATTTGAGAAAAGGACTAAATCGCGTAAAATGCAAAAGTTGCATTCTATATGTTAAAGTGTTTAAATGCTATGAGTGATTAAATTAAAGGTCCTTATGATGATAATAGACCATTTTTAAGGTTAATGGACGTTAATGGTCATGCATTAATTGATAATATAATGCTATATTAAAGGTTATTTTAGTAAATTATGAAATGATGTTAATAAAAATTAAAAACAAAACAAATGATGTTCATTTTTATCATCTTGTTGACCGAATTTTGGAGAAGAAGAAGCCATTGAAACACCTTGAAGCATTCGACCATTGAATGATTCATTAGTAAGTTCGTTTTAGCTCGATTTTTGATGATTTCTATATTTTTTGTGATCGTTGTAACTAGTACTAGCTAGCCCAGGGACTATTTTGCAAATTTGTTAAAGATTTTGAAAGTTTCTGTTGATGAATAAGCATATATTTTGAAGTTTCTTGATAGATTATGAATATTTTTTGTGAAATATATAACTTTTGTTAAGTGATTTTGTGTAAAAGTCCAATTTAGGGATTAAATTATGAATTGTGGAAACTTTGTGGTTAAAATGTGAAATAATTGAGAAATATGGCCTGTTAAAGGCATATTTGTAATTCGACTAGCATGGGTTAGTCTTTAATTTCATGAATTTGTGATTTTATGAAATAAGGACTAAATTGTAAAAATGTGAAAGTTTAAGGGCAAATTTGTAAAATAGCCCTAATGTGTGTTTTGGATTAAATTGAATGGATATGTGATTGAATGAGTTGAATTTGAGATTATACAGATCAAGAAAAAGGAAACCACGCTTAGATCGAGGCAAGAACAAAGTACTCTATTAATTGACTAATTTCGTCGTTTTTACGGTCGAGGTAAGTTCGTATGTAAACATCAATGTTATGCAAATGTTTTAAATGATTGATATTGTATAAATTGTGTAAATGTGCCTATGAATATATTTGACGATATTTCGACTAATTATGAGCATTGAATATGCAAAATTAAGGTAGCTTTGGCTACGTAATTGTGTATTTGCACTTGGCGTGCGAGAATGAGATAGATTTGGCTCTATGCCTGCATATTTGCACTTGGTGTGTGAGAATATATCAGTTTTGAATATGTGAATGTACCATGGCGCTAAGTGTGCGAGATTGATAAAGTATTGACTACTTGCCTTGGCACTAAGTGTGCGAGTTCTCCGAGTATCCAAAGACGTTCTATCGAATTAACAGGTATGACAATGATATGAATGAGTAAAAGTTGAATACGAGAAAATACAGGTATGTATGAAATCTATGTGATTATCAAATGAAAAGAAATTTGATGGATTCATAAGGAATCATATTATGATTATGAGAAAGGTTGAGTAATGTTATATGAAATGCTAAGCTAAGTGTGTAAACTTGAGAATGGGTTGAGTAATGTTTTGTGAAATGTTTATAATATTATTTGATTGAATGGCATTTAATTAATAAGTTAATTTTGATATTATATGAACTTAATAAGTTATAAAGCTTACTTTGTGTTTTTTTATGTGTGTTTTATAGTGAAATCAAGCTAGCTCGGGTTCGGGGATTGTCAGTGACTCTATCATACTATCAGGCATTCATTTTGGTCATTTTTGGAGTTATATATATATGGTATATGGCATGTATAGGCCGTGGCATGTTTGATATGGTTGTAGGATATGTATTGGTCATTTAAAATGACTTGTTAATGATCTTTGGTTAACACTTATATGTATGTGGTTATGGGATATGGTCTTATGTTTTGGCATGGTTAGCTTATAATGTGTTTTGGTTTATGAGATGCTAATTGTGGCTTGAATAATGGCTACATGGATTGAGCATGATAGGTTTAATATGTATGTTGTAAGTTGGTTTAGTTGTGGAAATGAGATGAGTTTGTCAGTAAAGCATTATAAGTGAAAGTTAATTAGTGAATCATATTGATATTGGTATGTTTGGTTGAGAAAATGGTGATGTATGACTAGAGAAATGGTTGGAACTGAAATGGTATATTTTTGTAATGAATTGAGATTGATTTGGCTACATATTGGTGTTAGGAAATGGTATAAAATGATCTGGTTTAGGTATGCTTGAGGAGGGTGAGAAATGTGGCTTAAACTAAGCCTATTTTAGTGCCACACGGCCTGAGCACATTGGCGTGTGACTCGACCGTGTGACCCCTGATGTTTAATTAAAACAAGTCAGTGAGTTGCATGGCTTAGGCACACAGGCATGTCTAGTGGCTGTGTGACGAAGTCAGTATGTATGCCCTGTTTCCACAGGGCCTATGACACGGGCTTGTCTGGTGGCCGTGTGAGGCACACGACCTGTCCACATGGGCGTGTTTAAAATTTTCCTAAGATCCTAAAATTTTTGTATATGATCGGTTTAGTCCCAAACCACTTCTAAGCATGTTTTAAGGTCTCGTAGACCTTCATAAGGGACAATGTGACCATGTATGTGTATTATTTGATTGTGAATAATTTATTTTTGTTAAATGTTAAGCTTTTATTGGTAATACCTCGTAACCCTAGCCCGGTGACGGATATAGGTTAAGGGTGTTACAATTTCTAGGATATATGTTATGTGTTATATGCTTGAATGAGGATGTAAATGTTATGTTAACGAACTATTAGATAATGCATGTTAAAGTGCTATAAGTTACTAGACTTAATAGCGACATAATTGTGTAACAACCCAAACTCGACCCAGACGTTATGGCCGAATTTGGTGTTGTCACATTGAGGGGTGAATCATAAAATTTGATGTTTGGAAACTTTGAGATCATTTGGTCAAAAACATTATTAAACAGTAACTTTAAAACAGGTTTATCTTTTAAAAATCATACATCTTTGTTAAGTTATTAGCTTTTAAAACAAATGTTATCCGAAAATTGAAACTAGGTTCAAATTCTTTTAGAGCATTAAGAGTTGGTTGTAAACCTTATGTTGTTAACGAAAATCTTTATTATTTTAAAAGCGTTATTAAACTTTCAACGTTCGTTACAGTGGAAGCAATTCTTTGAAAACGTTTGTGTACTTGCATTGGTTTTGTAAATTGTCGTTTTTTGGGTTTAGGGTTTCTAGAGAAAAGGCCTTAGTACATCAAAACCCAAAATAATGAAACATAAATAAAATAAAATAAAATATTAAAGTTTTAGCTGTCCATAGTGTGGCCACCTCTAAGTCCTCCGATACGTCGAACCGTCTCTCACTAGGGATTACTTGAAAAATTAAAAATGATGGGTGAGTTTACGCAAACTCAGTGTGTACTACCCCAACAGTCAAATAACATGTGTCACATCAATCTGGGCCTAAGCCCATTAAAGTAATGGTGGCAATTGGGCCTGAGCCTGTAACAGCCTGGGTTGGGCCTTAGCCCATATCAATATCAATATCAGAATCGGAATATGTAATGCATATAATCCCAACCAACCCTGCATTCTGTCTCCTGTCCAACTCTACACTCCTGTAGGGATTAAATCGACCTACCCATCCCTACACTCCCATTGTAGCACCGGTTGCGACAGTAACGAATATCGCAGCAGAGCTGCCAATCACATAATCGACTTTATGCCATGGTGGATCCATAGTCGTCTCATACGACGCATGTGAGCCTTAACAAATCGATACAATGTCATATATAAAATTGAAATATAATACCAGATGGCATACAAGCTCATTCACATATCACGTAGGGGTATTTTAGTCATTTTGCCCTTCAAGGGCATAACGATTATTTCTCAATTCAGAGTCTGGGTACACTCACCGACCCATCTGTAGGTCCACAGTCGTTTCATGCGACTTGTGCAACCTTTTGCAATCAAAACATACAATTGGGCCCAAAGCTCCACGTGCTCATATGGCCCGCTAAGCTAGGTTTAACCCTAGCCATAGACACAGCCAGTCCATTAACTCCCACAAGTCCAGTGACAAATACCCGTGTAGGGCCCACAAGCCCACTGGGCCCACACGACCTGTTTTGGCCCAATACGGCCTAAGCCCATGAGATTGCTCATGGTGGCTTCTACCATCATATCGAACTTTCCACAATGCATTCACGCGCCCGTGTAGCAACCGTTGTCATACTTTCGGCTTTTCAACTTTTTGGCATTTCGGCTTTTTGCCATTCTACGATTTGAGTAGTGTGTGTACACACCTGTTTACAAAATTGGGTGAACCGTCCACAAGCACTCTAACCTACAATAGGCCGAACCAAACCAATTAATTTATCAAAGCGTTACCTAACGTAAACCCACGTTGAGCACATTATAATCTAGAACTTACCTTGATAAAGTAAACAGGGAAAAAGAGATTTCAATCACTCCAATGCCAATGGGATATCCTTCTGCTTTGAACAGTTCCTACATATCAACTAGATTTGAAAAAAACATTAACCCCAAATAACCAGGTAACTACGAATCAGAACTCTTACCACTAGCAAGGAGTACGATCAATTGGTAAGTCAAAAATAATTACCTGAAACCGAGAGAAAACCCAGTTGACCCTCAAGAGAAGAATAGATTCAGCACTATAGAGGCTAGAGAACCAGATGAAGAAAAAGACAATATTCGGCTACAAGAATAGAGAGTATTGGGCTAACTATATTCAGCCAAAGAACCAACAAACAGTTTTCAATGCAAATTGAAGCGATAAAGAGGGAGAGAATTGGTCAAGAAATAGGAACCAAAAGTTGACCGAAGAAGAAGAGAAGAAGAAGAAAAGTGAAGTGGATTAGGTCGCAACAACAGTTAATGTGTAAAAGAAATGAAAAGGAACAATAGGTCAAAGCTTGAAAAGAACAGAGGAGAGTAAATGAGAGGAGGTGTCGGCAATGATTGGTGCAGAAGAAAGAAAGGAATAAACTTGAGAAGAGTGACTTAACACTTTGCCAGAGATGAATCAAAACAACAAAGAAAAGAAAAAAAAAAGTGCACGAATGGTCAATTCCAAAATAAGTTCTGCACAATAGAAAGAAGAGAGAAAAACAAAAATGCAAATACCTAAAATGATGAAAAGAAATACGGCACTCACTTCTTACCCTAAGCCAAATTTGCCACACATCCAAGCATCCATATTTGGTTACAACACTCCCCATTTCAAATTCCTTAATTCGATCTCTGTTTTCTCCTCCAAATTAACACCAACCTTCATCCATATCCCCTAAACCTCTCCCCAAGACCAATTCAGCTCTCACTCAACAGAGTTTCAGTCAAACTCCGCCTCTCACGAAGTAAAGAGATAAAATAATTTCCCCTTGAGCAAGGAGTGACTCAAACTCAAGCCCTTGTAGAAGCTGCAACACGCCACCTTGCCACTAGACCACATGCTTCCTTGTGTCACATTTTACCCATCAAAGTTTAAGAAGCATACAACCTAGAGCCAGGGTTCCCCTAGTGCTAAAAACAAAAATTTTCCAAAAGCCAGGGCTTGCACCGAGGGCTTCTTAGAGACCCCTATACACTCCAAAATCACTAACCCAGCAGTGCTATCATACATTTTATGCCACAACTCACAAACAATTAAAGGCTCATATTTTTGGGGCGTTACAAATTGTGAGTATATGGTTGTTTGTGGATGCATGGTGGCATGTTTGTGTTGTGTTGTGGTTATTCTACTCATTCGCTGAGCTTGTTAAAACTCACCCACTCTTTTCAACATAAGTAGATTAGTGATCCAAGGAAGACTTGTTAATTCTCGTATGTGTTCATTTATTTATTTACGTATTAGGGAATAAGACAATATGGTAGACCAGGGTTAATTATTGCCATGATGTTCTTAAACTATTTGTTAGTTTTTGCTTTAGTTTTAAGAGGTTTACATGTTTATATAATTCTCAGTTTTATGAACATTAATGTTGGTTTGTTGAATCCTACTCAGACACGTTTTTGACATTTTTGAATTGTTGTATTAGCCATTTTGATGATTATTTGACGTGGTAAAAGTTGCGTGTTGAATAGATGCATGATAGAATGGATTATATGCTTATGTATACTCTATTTTTATGGTTTGGAGCAAAGGTATCGATATTCAGGTTTTATAACTAATACCTCTATGATTTTCCATTGTGCAAGAAGGTAGAATGGCAATTTGGTATCAATACCATGCCATGAGTATCGATACTCAGGGTGATTTTACCAATACCTTTCAAGAAGTACCAATATTTACTTGAGTTTTGATTTTAGCCGAGAAACAATAAGTTGATTTGGTGCTGATTTTGCATACGATATTAATACCATACTAGGAAAATATCGATACCTATGTGCTAGCATCAATGCATACGTACTTGTATTGGAAATTTTGCTAAGTGGTTCTAATGCATGCTTAAATGTTATTATATGATCTGTTAAAGTGTGTGTAGCATGTCTTAATGATAATTAGGAATTTATTTGACTTAAAACTAGTGCAAATGCTAAAATGGAAGACACGTCTTTGACAATGAACTTATTTGTAATGTGTATTGTAACACCCCAAACCCGGCCCAAACGTTGTGGCCAAATCTGACGTGTCACATTGAAAACATTAAAAACACAAGTTCTGATCTTAAACCTTTCTTAAAGAATTTGATGATAACTTTTAAAAGACTAAAGTGAATGGAAGCTGTGCACCAGGTAGGTATCCGAAACAGAGGAGGTGAGCCATGAAGGCTGCTTAAATACCAAGCTCTTGATTGGATCCAATCCTCGACATGCCCACAACCATTGCCACACTTTAGGTTATCAGAAATTTTGAAAATGTCTCGAGATGGTGTTTGTTCAAAGTGATGCCTTAGTTAAAATGTTATATTTTATCTTTGTAAGATTTGAAAAGTGAGAGTTGTTTAAAAACGTAACCTAGATCTAGCCCATTTTAAGATATAAATAATAACGCAGAATTCAAAGTTCAAAACCAACCAAATCCAGAAAGAAATTAGTTAGAATGGCCTTATTACAACCCCAAAAATAAATAATAAAATTTATTTAAAACTTTTAAAAGAAAGTCCAACTGCACATCATGGCCACTCTGAATTCCCGCCGGCTCCAAGTTTCCACATCAAGGCTCACCTGCAAGGTTGAAGAAAGGGGGTGAGTTGAAAACTCAGTGTGTAACAAGCCCTTTCAGAGCCCAAATCCACACTTGCACAAATTTTAATTTTTCATCATATACTGGGCCGTAGCCTTTCGGTTAACTGTTACTGGGCCGAAGCCTTTCAATTTCATATTTCTAGGCCAAAGCCTTTCTGTACACGGTATGGCCCTTAGGCCCATTTCAATATCACATATGACAAAACATGTATGTATGCAAAACCCGTTTAGGGAGACTACTCGACCCACCATCCTCTACTCTCCACCCGTACCAACCAAACTCTCCATGTGGGGAATAACTCAACCCACCCAGCCAAACTCTCCACTGGCAGCATAGCTGCTTAATCATATAACTAGAGGCCAAGCCTCCTTTAATAACTGGGGCAAAAGCCCTTTCGGTAAACTGGGGCAAAAGCCCTTTCGGTAAACTGGGGCAAAAGCCCTTTAACACTTCCTCCATCGAATAATCCCAACCCATGTATGTAATGAGTAAAAACATGGCATATCGTGCATGTGTCATAGCATATCATGTGCATATCATGTCATAGCATGTAAAATAACAATATCACAATCATCATATTCAGAATGAAACCCTAAGGGTAAAATAGACATTTTCATATAGGGGCAAAATAGTCATTTCCCATGCTTAGGGGTAATTTCGTAATTTTACTAACTATTATGGTTTTCCCACGTTTATTCATCAATTCCAAGTGTTTAAACAACCGTTTTTAGCCTATTATAGTGCATTCAAGTTATTGGGCCCAAAACCCCTAATAGGCCCTTCGTAGCCGATTTAGTCATTTAGGCCCTTTTTAGCCCAAGTTACGTATCGGTAATAAAAATTTAACATGCATTTCAATCAGATTCCATTTTTACCCATCTTTACCCAAATGGGCCCACAAGCCCATTGGGCCCTATTTTAGCCCATCGAGGCCCAACGTACCAAACTGTACGAAATTGTACTCTTACCTATTCCTTCCCTTCCGTTTACTGTGTTCATCGCAATTGAACTCATCCACATATCATCTCGTATTTACAGGTTACATCAACAACATAATCCGATGTTTCGGCTTTTATACAATATGAACCTAGGCTATTACGGGGTATGTTACACACTTGCTTTAAAGACGATCGATTCCTCAAAGTATACCACGCGCTTGTCCTACATTTGTATATTAGACATATCAGGTTTGAAACCAAAACGAGCAATAATCTAGACCCATCAATACCATTCGGCCACTATCCCTAACGCCATAGATTTCTTACCTCCGCAAGATTCGACGATTGAACTAGGATTATTCAATACCGATTCTCCAATCTATTGTTCCTTCAAGGTTTGTTTGCTTCGCTACAAGAGACCATAAAACGAAAGAAGAAGGCTTAATATAGCCTAGACTACAAATCGACAATCTCCCTAAACCTTAGGGAGTTCGGCTTTTCTTATCATCCATAACATCAAAATATAACTAAGGTTTCGAACTCTTACCGAGGGTTCACTTACACCAATGGTTGAATCCTGTATTAACTCAGATTCGACACAACTCCAAGCTCCCAAACACCAGTAGAAGTCGCCCCACAAAGATCCTAAGATTCGGCCACCAAGTCTCCAATAGGTGTTGTGCTTCGGCTTTTGGATCACAAAAACAAGAGATGGTTATGGCTAGAAAGGTGTGTTGGTAGAAAAGTTTAAGGGCTTTAGAAAGAATAGAAATCGGTCAAAAGAAGAAAGGATAGAATTTACCTTTACATAGAAATCGATTGCCCCTCTTGGATCCCTTCGGGATTTGGCTTATGCGCTATTCGGCTAACAAAAAGGAATGGGGAGAGAAATATGGTTCGGCTTTGGCAAATGAGGAGAAGAAAATGGGTAGATGAAGTGGTGATTTCGGCTGAGGAAGAAAAGAAGAAGAGAAAGGATTTTTTTTGAGTGCTTTAACCAAAAGAAAACGGCATACTCTAACCCCTACTGCCGAAAATGCCAAAAACCAAGGTCTTTGGCCGAATTTGCACTCATAGAGCCCCTTTTTCGGCCAACTCTTGCTCCCATACGGGATTCCTACAATCTCTCCCCTTATCCCTCCTAAAAATGCTCCCCTTATCACTCCACAAATCCCTCTCATGACTAAATCAAACACCACCCATCAGAGTTCCACTTGACCACAAACTCCTGCCTACCCAAACATTAAAAATAAAACACCATACATACTCATCTTAGGACTTGAACCCAGGCCTTCCTCCATGTTCCACACGCCACACTTTTAGCTCCCTTGTGGCGTTACTTTGCCACTCCACCAGGGGTTCTCTTGTGATACATTTCACCCACAACTTTTAATAAGACCACCTATCACCAACCCCTAGCTCCTTAAGTCCAAAATTCAAAAATTCCACAGGGTTTTGGCCAACTCATGGGCCTTCCATAGGCCCATTTACACCCTCTAAATATGAATTCCACGACCACATCTCAATATTTTAAAAAATTTACAAAACATCACACAAAATTACTAAGCCCCAAAAATTAGGATGTTACATGTATGGCATGAGACGATGATGTGGCATCCTAATATTTAGGCTCGGCGACTAGGCTGGGTATAAGGTGTTACAATGATAATTAGAAATTGTTAAATTTTATGGAATTGTGCTACATGTACATATATATGATATTTGATGATTGATAGCATGTGAAAGGTCATGGAAATTGGTTAGACGAGCCTTGGGGTCGACTGAGTATTTATGGGTCAATAGGCTTGCAAATGATTGAATTTTGAAGATGAAAACAAATATGAAATTGATGAATGTATACATATGATTATATGTTTATAAATGGTGATAAATATGTATGATGTGAAACATATAGAAAAATGATTGGAGACGTGTTACAAAATAAGATATGAATTAATCAAATGAATTAATCACTAAGTTATATTACAATTTGGTGTATGAATTGGTTGAACATTAAACTTTAATTGTTTAGATGTATTTGAATAATAATCCTATTATATTGATTGAATTATAGAATTACCACTGAGCTTTATCGTTCAGTGTACGCTTTGTATTCTGTTTGTAAGTGAGGTTTAATCAAGATCTCGAGCGTCAACTTCAGCATCCTGTCAAAGATTCCAAACTCAACAATGTTTGTATAGTTTACTTTTGTTGGTTATACGACATATACCTAGGTGGAGTCAATTTTAGTACAAAACTATGTTTATGTCACTTTTGCTTTAAAAGGTTAAAGCATTTATTTGGTTAAGTTAATATAGCTTGTAAATAAACTTAAATGTGGAATAGAATGCTAAAGAAAGATAGAGCAATACCGATCATAAATCAACCAGCCTAACAATGCTTCCGTCTAACATTATGGTTAGCTAGCATTCTCTTATGATAATAATCACATATGAAGATGTACTATTACATATACCTCTGAGAATAAATGAACATATAGATTACCTAGAAGAGATCACTGTAAGATACTCGATTAAAACAGTTGCATTCAGACATCTTTACAATTTCAACAGTATTCCATTAACTACTAAAGTCACTAATAATCCCACATTATCCTGTTCAATAAAGAAATCAATTCAGAAGAAATTCCAGTTAATCTGTTCTTTAGATACCATACCTAAATAAGTCGATTAATCGTGAATGACTTCTTCTTTAACAATGACTTGCATATCCCAAATGATCTTAAAAAAAAAAGCTGATATCTCTTCTGGAATCGTCTTTACTTCTTAACCAATTCTCGACTTTGACCATATTATTTCTAATTCAATCACTGAAATCATAAAGCCTTTAAATTGACACTTATATGTACACATAACATAACATTATAAATATTTATTCATACCTTTATAAGTTTCTACTCATCCTTAGCAATTTTTTACTCATACACATGAATATCACTTCCAGCATTATCGAAATTTTCTCGGTTGGAAAGCATCTTTATGTAAAATGAAACAAATCTTATTAAAGTCAAGAGACATCACACTATCACAGGTTATATAATGGCATGCATTTCTAGACCTCATACATGCTACGTTTAGTCTGAGAACCGACTAAATCGTAGCTTTGATACTAATAAATGTAGCACCCCTAACCCTTATCCGTTGCTGGAATAGGGTTACGGAGCATTACAAAAGTTTATATTTCAAAACTATTTAAAATATAAATCATTTACTTCACAACATCAATCATAGTGAATTCCATCAATAACATACATATTGTTCCTTATATAAGCCCTCGAGGCCTTAAAAATATTAGAAAGAAATTGGGACTAAATCAAAAACATTTAGAATTTTTCAAGAAAAGATGAAAATTTTTAAACTACAAAGGTCACACGGCCGTGTGGCTAGGCCGTGTGACTCACACGGCTGAGACACACGATCGTATTACCCTTATAGTTTGAAAATTTTCATCCTTTTTGACACGGCTGAGACGTACGCCCATGTCTCAGGCCGTGTGGACATTCAAAGTAGGGGCACATGGTCAGGTCCCAGCCCGTGTTCGTGCCTGTGTAACTCTCTGACTTGGGTCACACGGCCAAGCCATACGCCCGTGTGCCAAGCCGTGTACCTTTCGAAATGACCTCACATGCCCGTGTGCTAGGCGGTGTAACTACTTGACTGACAACCCTTTGTAAGCTATAGGGGACACACAGTCGTGTTGCCTAGCAGTGTGTCACACACAGCTGAGACACACGCCCATGTCTCTGGCTGTGTTGACGAAAAATAGGCCATTTCAGAGCCTTTTTTCTTCCCCAATCATGCACACACCTACGACTAATTTTTTCACATATAATCAAGCATTAAAAATGCATCAAATAATGCATCCACAAGCTAAATCAATAAGGTATATATTCACACAACTAATAGGCCTAATGGGCACCTCAAACCTCAAATCACAACAATCATTTCAATCACTCAAAATGCCATAATTACAAGCCAAAACATAATGGTTATAATATCAACCAAATCACCAATACATCTGCATATTTAAACAATTTTTACTTAACTATTTTCATGCGAAAATATAACATAATTGATACATAACAACCATACCAATTTGGCCATTTAAAGATACATTAACACATACCAACAAGATATCAATAGTACCTTAAGTGCCTCAATCCAAGGCATCATTTCATGCCATAATCATTAACCAAGATGACATATATACCAAACTCTTAAATTAAACATTAGACATGGTCCACCTATATATGCCCTTATAACCTTAACCAAGACATCAAAAAATATCGATATAACTGTTGGATAGTGTGATAGATCTCCGATGAGCTTCCAACCCGACAAAGCTTCCGATAACCTAAAAAGTAAAGGAAAGACAACTACCTAAGCAATGAATATCCATTTCAAATATGAAATTTATACATATCAAGAGTAATCCTATATCGATACACAAGATTCATGAAACCATATTCAACAACTCGTAAAGTGAATAAATCTACAGCATCACATATACATATCATCCTTAGCATAATAGGATTTTATAAAACTTTAAACCCTTTTAGATTTTCTTATTTTCGTTTGCATTTCATTACTTTCCATTACATTTACTTTCTTTAACTTAAATAACAACATCAATTCAACTCATCATTCCCCTTTTCATCATTTAATACTTCAAGTATGAACTTACTATTTCATTACCTTTCCACAATCGTTCCTTATGCATAACACACAAGACATAAGCATATCATCAACCATAGCCACAAACTAATGCATTTAAACATAGCTCTTTTGGAATTAACCACATGATAAACCATTTCATAAGAAATTACATAATTTAAACATTACCACTCTTTCATGAACACAAGCATATTTCCATTTGGGCATTTACTATTACAATGCATAACCTATAAATTAACATGGCATGATCCAACCAAAGCTTAGCCAAAGTCAAAGCATTCACAGCAAACATGTTAACATGTATCATACAAATCATAAGCACATTAACATGAATAGCCATTTAATCTCAGCATGTATCATGTAAATCTATTACTCATCTTAACTTACATAATTTCCATGTATCACCATATCAAGGATATTCATATAGTTTCATGTCTCAATTCATATTGTTTTCTTTACCATTTCATTTGCATAACACATAATACATAAACATAGCATCACTTAAATCACACTTTTCATAATCATGAATGTTTTTACTTGAATCATCGATACATCATACCATTCCATAATTGTCATAGTGAAATTGTAACAGCCTGAATTAGGGCCTAAACGGAGCAGTGGTTTTAGAACCACAAATCCGAAAGAGAAAATTTCATTGCGATAAGTTTTTATGGTCTACGATATGATTGGATGCATGTGTGAAAATTTCGTTAAGTAATTTTATTGATAAAGTGTTCAATTGAGTTATTAGGACTAAATTGTAAAAAGTGAAAAATGTGTGTTCTAGAAGCATTGAGTACTTAATTGAAATGAATTTATAAATTAGAGGCCCTTATTTAGTAATTAGACCGTTATATGTGTAGATGGACAAAAATGGATATGAAAGGATAAAATTTTAAAGAAAGGTTTTAAGGGTATTTTGTTCATTTGGTTAATTAAATGAATAAAAAGGGAAAATAAGTCAAAAATGTTGTCCATCTTATTCCTCCTTGTGCCAAAATTTGAAGAGTCACTATAGCTAAGGTTTTATTTATTTTCAAGCTCAAAGTAAGTGTCTCCAAGCCTCGTTTTTAATGTTCTTTATAATTTTGAAGTCTTCGTAGCTCAGTTTACTTATTTCTACCATTATTTTGAGCTATGGTTCATGTTAAAAAATTTAGCCATGTGTGACATGCATGTATTTTGATGTTTAATGAAGGAATATGAAAGTTTGAGGTGTGATAAACATCTCTTACTAAGTGATTTTTCACAAAAACACCTAAAAATGACCTTTTTGTAAAAGTTGTAAAATGAGTAGTAAAAGTTTGATTTGAAGGAAACTGTGGGTTGTTATGAGCATGTGTTAAGTTTGGTTAGGCTTGGGTAACAAAGAAAATGAGTACATTTCATTTCAAGAAAGACGGGAAATTGACCTTGACTGGGGAAAAGGCAATGTAGTGGACTAAATTGCAAAACTTGTCATTTTGGACCGAGGTAAGTTTGTATGTGAATAAATGTTTTTCTATATTTATGTTTTGAACATTATAATAATTGTATCTATTGTGAATAACTATTTGAAAGTGTATATCAACAAAATTTCAACAAGTGTGCAAAGTCCCAATTAAACCTTAGGAATAGAAGAGGATACGAGTGACATATCACTAGGAAACCAAGTGTGATTAAGTGCTTGTGTGATCCAGAGTTCTGGTCTTGTACGACTACCAGTGGCTAGGAAATCTTGCATTTGTTGCGGATACTTGCCAACTTGTGTGAGCAGCACAGAGTAACTTCGTCCCGACCATCAGCTTGTGTAAGCAAACCTATGAATAGCTTGAAACTATGCTTTTAAGTGATAAGTGATAAGTGGTAGATTCGGCTACAAATAAGTGTGGCACTAATGTGCAACCTTTTGAGTATCCTTTAGCATTCCAAATGGTTCAACGGGTGAATCAGTAATTTAGTGAAGTGTAAGTGCATGTGATATTGTTGTGATATGGTACATGCAAGTATATGAAACGTATAGAAAATGAGATCGATATGTGATGGATTATCGACAGGTGGTGAATGAGTAAGTGTGGACATAAGTTTTAATTGAAAGTCTAAAATTGATATAATCTTATTATTGTGATTAAAATGTGTTATGAATGCTCATTTATTTGCATATAAACTTACTAAGCTATTTAGCTTACTCCCCTTCCTTTCCCTTTTCTTATAGTGTTGCTTCGCTAACTCGGATTAGGAGATTGTCGGAGATCCACTTCACACTATCACATCATCATGTTTGGGTGTACTAAGTTAATTATTTTGAGTTATGGAATGTATATGAGACTTGTTTATTTTGTTATATGTGTCATAGTTTAGTAGGCCAAGCATGTTGGCTTATTTTGATAATTTTTTATTTTTTATAAGGTCATTTGAAATTGGCCAATATTAGTTCTTTGTATATGAATATGATGATGTCGTTTATGAATGTGGTGATGTATATTTTGGTTGACATTGTGTAATGTTTTTGTGTGATAAATAAGGTATGTAAAGGTTATGTTATTAGTTTAGCCATGGACAATTTGGCTATATGAGAACTTCATAAATTGTGTTGTTGGTATGGTATTAGTGTGTTTGTGTTTCACGTTGGCAAATGGATTGGTAAATAGCCTTATTTTTTTCCACATGGGTAGACACACAGGCATATGTCTAGGCCGTGTGTGACACACGGTCAACCCATAGGCGTGTTGATACGCCGTGTGTCCTCTGCACCCTAATTTTCTAAAACAGAATGTTCAGCAATAGAAACACGGGTAGAGACACGGCCATGTGTCTAAGCCATGTGATGGACACAACCTCAGGACATGGGTGTATGCTCAGGTTGTGTGAAGCCTGCACATTAATTGCAAGAATTAAATTCGCCATACGGCCTAGCACACGGGCGTGTGACTTGGCCGTGTGACCCAAAATGTTTTCTGACATCATAAACAGAATGTCAAGGTTTTTACACACGGGCTAAGACACGGGCGTGTCATGGCCATGTGAGGGACATGGGCCATAGACATGGGCGTGTGCCAGGCCATATGAAAACCCCTGTAGCGCCCCAAAAATCTCAAACTTTCATTTTTTGTGTCATGGCTTGGAATGCATGTTTGATTTTCTAGTTAAGTGATTTTGGAGTGCTAAGAGGTTTCTATGAAGTCTGGGGATCAAGCCTGGACATGGGTAAAATTTTTATTTTTAGCCTTATAGGAACCTTGGGTCCAAGTAGTATGGCTTTTAAATAAATGGGATGAAAGTAAGACACAAAAAGGGATGTGGTGTAGTGGCAAGTGGCACCACTTAGGAGGCTTGGAGGTGGCATCACAAAGAGGAGGGAGGTCCAAGGTTCGAATGGCATGGTATTATCTTGGGGATTTATTTTGCACCCTTGAACAGCTAGTAGTTGGGTTGGAGTGGAACTCTAAAGGTGGAGAGTTTGAACTGGTCATAAGAGAATTTTAAGGAGGGGATTATGGAGTTTATCTTGGAGAAAATTAAGGGGATTTTCTTGTGGAGAGGTGGAGCCAATTTGGGATTTGTGGGAAGGCAAATTCGGCATAGGGAGAGTGAATGCCGATTTTGGTTCATTTTCGACAAAAGGGTTTTGAGTAGTGTAGCCAATTTTTTTAACAATTGGGGATTTAATTTTCTTGTGACTTCAATTGCTTTCGGGTCACTTTCTTTCTCTCTTCTTCTTTCCTTCCTTTAGTCTTTGGAGTTTTGAGGTCGAATCTATACTTCCTTCAATCGATTTTGCTAGAGCCAACTTGTTTTCTTTTGTTCAAAAGCAGGATACTCCCTCATTTCCCCTTTCCTTTTATCTTCATCTCGAACTCTCTTTCACTTCATCAATTGCCGTCTCTCCTATCGTATCGGGTATTCTTCTCCTTCTTTCTTCTCTACTAACCTTTCCTTCAATCAGTTTTGGGCCATAGCCAAACCCTCTCTCATTTTCTTTGGTAAGGCCGAATATCTCTTTTCTCTCTCTCACTCTCTTAGTCGATTTTGTAGTGATCGATTCTCCTCCTCTAGAACCTTGTCGAAAATTTAGGGATTCTTTTCCGAACTACTTTTCATGTATCCAGTCCTGGTATGGTAAGGATTTCTATTAACCGGTACGTACACTCATTCACCTATTCTTGTTTTAGTAAGGCCGAATGCTCTTATATGGTGTTAAGGGTGGTCTACTTGGATGTGGTCACTCAGTTATGCAATCTTTAATGATAAGGGTTTTTATAACGTAGATCTTGGAAGCAATCATTGCTAGCATTTAGGGAAGGATTAATAAGGCTTGATCGTTCAAGGTAGGTGATAGTGTGATTTCAGTTTTTGGAAAAGAGGGGAACTGTACTAAGTAAATGATTAACTGTTAGTATTGAATGATTGTAGGTTCGGGGGTAGGGAATTGGTAGCACGTATCGTAATCAGGTGTGTACACACAATGCACACACGATAGATTGGTGAAAAGCTAAAATCCCAAAATTTTGAAAAGTTGAAATGCCGGAATGCCGAAAAGCGGAAGTATGGCTACGGTTGCCATACGGGCGTGCCAACGCTCGGTTGGAAAAAGTCGATATGACAACAGAGGCCCCATGGGCAATCCCATGGACTTGGGCCATTTTTGGCCAATTGGGCCGAAATTGGTTAGATGGGCCTATAGGCTCAACTTGAGCAAAACTGATGGATGGGGAGGAAATGGCGAGCTGGTCATGTTGAATGCATGGCCAATGGCAGGTTTGGGCTTTTAGGCAACCCTACTTGGGCCACTTAAATAGTTTTTGAGCCCCAATGAATTTTGTAATTGCTAAAAGTGGCATAAAACACACTGAATAATTGTAAACTTAGTAATGGGCTGAATTGTGTACTTGAGCCCACGATGAGAAATGAATGATATACCGCTTAAGGGGAAAATGACTAAAATACCCCTGTGTGTTATATGTATGATTTTGTATACCATATATACTTCTGTTGCATTCATGTGATAATATGTTGCATATGGGCTGGGGTTATGTCTGGATGAAGTGATTGATATGTGAGGATCACATGGTCGCTTGATGATTGTGGATCCACTGACAGCTTATTAAGCTTAATGTGATTAACAGCTCTGCTGTAATATTGGTAGTGCCGCAACTGGTGCTACATTGGAGTGTAGGGATGGGTGGGCCGATTTAATCCCCACAGGAGTGTAGGGTTGGAAGGGGGAGTGGAGGGTTGGATGGGACATTTGTGCTTGGCATATATTGTTATTGTATGTGATATGGGCTAAGGACCAACTGAGGCTATTATGGGCTAAGGCTCAAAGGCCACCATTAATATGATATGGGCTCAGGCCCAATTGAAGTGAATTGGGCCAAGGCCCAAATGCCACAGTTATTGAAGTGGGCTTAGGCCCAAATTGATTAATGTTTGTTTTATAATCATTGAGGTTTGTACACACTGAGTTTTTACAAACTCACCCCCTCTTTTAATATTGTAGGTAACCTGAGTAGGCGGTTCAAGGTATGGAAAGACTTGGGAGGTGGCCTCACTATGAGTTGATTTAGTTCAACATTTAATTTTATTTTATTAGTATTTGTTTTTCTTTATTGGTTTTTGGTTGTAATAAGGTCTTTCCTCTGGTTTTGATTTGGTTTTTGGATTTTATTACGTTAGTTGCTTAACTTCCAAATTTAAGATTTGTTTTTCTAAAACAAAAAAAAAAAATTTAACTAAAAAGATAAACATATTTCAAAGATAGAGCTTCCGCTTAAACTGCATAATAAAGATAAGACTGAGGTTTCCAAATAACAACCTAAAGTTCTAATCAATCCTCAATTTATAAGTTTTCACCAGTAATCGTTTTAAACTAAAGAACGTCTTGTACGAGGCTAATTTTAAAATATAGAGATGCATCGTGTAAACATTGTGTTAAACCGCGAACAATTAAATCTTATCAAGGCTTTTCAACGACTTTGAATTTTTGATTCACCCTACAATGTGACACCTCCAGATTCGGCCATAACATCTGGGCCGGGTTTGGGGTGTTACAACCCCTGTAGGTTCAAAATGAAAAATAAAATCCGCACGGACTAGGGACATGGGCGTGTAAGACCACATGGCCTGTCCACACAGGCGTGTTCCTTTCCACACGGGCGTATGCCCTGTTTTGAGAAAGGTTTTCTAAGTGTTCGAAAACTTCCGGTTTAGTCCCGAACAACTCTATAAGTATGTTTTGGGTCTCGTATGCCCATAATAGGGACATTATGAATACGAATGAAAAGTTTTAAGTTGAAATAAATTTTTATGGTCTGATTTTGTATGATAAAGAATGTTAAGTTCGGTAATGCCTCATTCCCGGTTCTGGCGTCGAATACGGGTAAGGGGTGTTACAAAAATCAATCGAAACTCATACTGGTTCATCCCTTTTCGTGCCCGTTTAACCACCTAGAATAATACCGGAGACGCGAGAAAGCTCTCACAAGTTGTAAATAGGTCTACTTACACAAGTTGTCAGTCAAAATGTAAGCTACACGATGTTGTTCACACAAGCTGTCCAGTATCTGCAACTAATGCCGAACCTTAGCCAATGGTAGGACATTCAAGACTAGCACCCGAAACATGGTAACCTAGGTCTGCTCACACAACCTGTCAGTCATATTTAGCTACACAGTGCTACTCACACAAGCTGTCAAGTAACCACAACACATGCCAAAAACTCAGCCACCTGGTAGGACGTTCAGGACCAACACACGAAACACGGTAACCCTAATGGCATGCGATTTTTATCCTAAATATTCCTAAGGTTCAAACGGGACTTGATAGTTACCGTACGTCGTTGAATTTCCCTCGTTTCATTACAAGATAAATTGTATAATAACATATATATATCGATTCATTTTCAATAAAATTCATATAATAACATTCAATTTAATCAACAATATACATAGTACAGTTCATACGAACTTACCTAGCTAAATTACAAAAATACCAAAGTTCAGGGACATTTTGATAATTTTCTATTTTCCTTGATTTTCCACCCGATCTTAATATAAATTAATAATTTTATTCAATTTATTAATTTATATAGTAAAATAATATATTTTATGTAATTTAGTCATTTTTACTTTTATTCAATTTAGTCCTTGAGCCCAAAACATTGAAATTAACCATTTTTACTCAAAATTTAGCCTAGTCAAATGCTCATGGTATCCAAAACAGCCCATTCAACAATAATTTCACATTAAATCCTTGTGTTTTTACTATTTTAACAATTTAGTCCCTAATCAAAATATTCATAAAAAATCACTTAACAAAATACTTTTAAATAACAACTAATATATCAAATTCATCATTTAACACTTAAATCACAAGGTTCATCAATAGCAACATTCAAAATCTTTAACAGTTTCAAAATCGAAGGTATGGGCTAGTTGGACCTAATTGCAACGATCTCAAAAATATAAAAATTAAATGAAAATAGATGAAAAATGGCTTCCCATGTATCATCCAAAGAAGATTCGAAGCTTGAAGCTTTTCCCATGGCGAATTTAGTGGTGAGCAACCAAAATGAAGAAGAAAACTTTATGTTTTCTTATTTTAACATTATTATATTATTTTAATATTAAAAATAATGTATAAAACATATATAAAATTAAAGGAAATTAAAACTTAAACCATCCACTATGGGTAATTTACCCATTTAAAGGAAATTAAAACTTAAACCGTCCACCATCTTAAGAATGGGTAATTAACCCATTAAGGCCATCCAATTATGATTCTTTAATCAATTAACACCTTTAAACTAATAGCGATTGACTTTTTCAATTTTTACGGTTTAGTCTTTTTTGCTTAATTAACTATCGAAACTTTAACATTTTTCAACGAAAATTTAATACCACCTTAATGACATTCTGTAAATATTTATAAAAAAATTTATAGCTCAGTTTATAAAAACGAGGTCCCGATACCTCATTTTCTAAAACCACTTGACCCTAAGGTCTTACCACTTGAACTTTATAAATCGATTATATAACATAAATTATCAAATTAAAAACCTTTTTAAAATCACATTTGACTCGTAAATATTAAATAATAATATTTATGAACTCATTCGTCGGATTTGGTGGCCTCGAAACCATTGTTTTCAACACCACCAAAAAATAAACTGTTACATCTGTCATTGGGACAGTAATATTTTTTCACCTTTGGATCTGATCTTTCTAAATTCAAAAAGGTTCATCTCGAAAGTTTGAAGTGAAGATATGAGTTTCTCAATTTGCAATTGATCGATGTCTTTAGCGTCATTGATAGCTGTCACCTTGATTGCAAATCTCTTAGATAGATATTAAAGGGCTTTCTTCACCAAGATCGAGTTCCTATATTCATTTTCAAGAGCAAAAAATTGATTGGACATATCACACATCCTTGTATAGAAGTTACTAATAGTTTCATTTCCCAATATTCTCAAGGTCTCGAATTTGGTGGTCAAAATCTATAGTTTTTAACTGCTTCATCGTGTTGGTTCCTTCATGGGTAGTCTTAAGTATTAACCAAACTTCCTTTCTAATAGTGCATTTAGAAATCCTTTTGAAACTTCTAATTACCAACAACACAAAAGATTTTATTAAGGCTCTTTAAGTCCTCATTTACAGGTCTCTCTTCTTTGGTTGTCCAAGTAGTTTCAGCTTTAGGAGTTTTGACACTAACAACTTCAGCAGTAGAGGGCTCCCAGCCATTGAGAATTGATCTTTATGACTTTTCATCAGTTGACTTTATGAAAGCTTTCATTATTGCTTTCCAATAAGCATAATCTGTTCCATCCAACATAGGGGTTGAAACAATGAAGAATTTTCCATCTCAAGCGAGTATTGACACTAGGAACACCACTAGTTATGTTAAGTTGGAGGATTTGATACCAATTGTTGACTTGAGCTATATGATAATTGCAAAAAAATAGAGTATGAGGGGAAGTGACTACGAAATGGGCACTTTTACAAGCATTATTAAAAACAAAATAAAAAAAAAGTGACAATGAATTAATTATGCAATTCAATTTTCCTACATGTGCGGAGCCTAGCTTAGTGAAATGAATCAACTATCTTTCAACAAATACAACCACTAGTCCTAGTTCAAACATACCACCGTGAAGAATCCTCACTATTGTATTTCGAATACTAGATCTTTCACCACTACATTCTCCTCTTAAGAACTTAGTTTGTGAAACTAACAATAAAAGATTTTGCAGTCTCTCACAACAATAAAATCCCTCTATGAATTGATAAGTGCTCTTTCACATAATTCTAACTTACACAAGGCTCTAATATATAAGAGTTAATGGCTTGCTAAGATAAGATAAATGAAAATCAAGAGCCTACTAAATAGCCTCATAAAAAGGCTTTACAAATATCCTAATAGAGTCTAGAATAAATCAAAGATATTTAAGATAAGTCTTCTAACCAGTCCTAATTCAATTCCATATTTCACAAGATTCAATTGCTCGATTCGATCTAATTGAATCTTCAAAGATTTGTTGCTCCACAAAATGGATCTTCAAATATGGGTCAGAACACGTCCACAAAATCATTTAGGGTCTATTTAGACAACAATGAGTAACTGAATAGTAATTACACTCTCTTATAATTACAAAGAATTTTAATTCCCTATATGTGTCTAGCTGATAGAGAGCAATTACATTCTTATTCCTTATGTCATTTTGGTAGTACGAATTGTAATTACACAATTATATAATTTATATTTTAAAAAATATGAATTACTATAAAAATTATTAGCACGATAATTTTTTTCTAAACAAGTGACAAAAATTAAAATAAAATCATCATATGTATTATGCTAGTCCAAAAAAGTATTTAGTAATATGATAACTAATAAAATAATAAGAAAAATAAACATCATATGCAATTTAATCTAATTGTTCTAGTGTTCCATATTTGTTAGGTTATTGCCTCTTTAATATCTAACATAAGCTCTTTTTCATCAAATATTGGTCCTTAACCGAGTTCATCATCATTTGAATCTTAACATGTATTATTAAGATTATCAAGATCTCTTTCTTTCATGTACTCTTCGAAGTATGAATCATCCCAAATCCACCTATGGTGAAGTTATGAAGTATGCAACATGCTAGTACAATCCTACCTTGTTTTTTTATGCTATACTAAGGTGGTGTTGTGAATATATAAAATATTTTTTGAACAACAAATATCTTGTCAACCGCATAATATTTCAGTTCACGATGCAAATAGTTGTAGCTTTAATCAATATAACTTATATAAGCTTAATTTGGGGAAAGAATTATGCTAGGTTATAACTTCTTTTTATAATATGTAAATTGAGTAAAAGATAATATATAATATATAATATATAACTTTTATAGAAAAATATTTGTCCAATAACTTTCATAAAAATTCTTATAAATAATATAAATTTTTCATAATTTTAGAAAGTTATTTTTTTCAAATAAATTATGACAAAAAGCTATAACACTTCTATATTTTTTAACAAATAAGTGTATTATTTTTATAATATCTAGCATGACACATAAATAAATTATATCCATACTTTTTGGCCATAACTTTTTATAAATAAATATACTATAACACTTTTATAACATGTAAATTATTTTTATAATAAACTTTTTGGCGAAAAATTAAAATTTAAATAATATAATTTTTTGTTATAAATTTATAAAATACACACAAATTTATTCTATAATATAATGTTTTTAGGATTTATAATATAATAAATCTTTGGTCATAACCGTCCCAAACATTTATACATGTTCATGCTTAAAATATAAAAAATTATAACTTGTATAAAAGTAAATTTTTAAATTGAATTTAGTTGTAATTACAGCATGATTGCTCAAATTCTCACACTCTTATGAATTGGAAAATGTAATTTGGGTGCTTCAAATACACCTAATCCAGTGGGATCTACCAATTACAATGGTTATCCAAACATGTCACTCTTGTGTAATTACAAGCAATTACATCCAAATCTAATTATTGGGTGGCTTTCCAAACACTATCTTAAGTCATTGCCAAATGATTTAGTTGAAAAGATTTTGAACTCCAAATAAAGTAAGTTATATTGCTTATTGAGTTGCTAGCGGAAGTGGCCGCTTCGCTTGGCATATTGACAACCACTTAAAAAGCACTTGCCTTAACAATAAAACCTTAATTAATGTTGAACAAGACTCCCTATTTGGAACAATGTAACCTTTAATCCATCTTGATTTACCAAATCTCATAAAATCAATTACCCTTAATAAAATCAACTTATATCTTAATTGGTTAAGTATCTCAATATATATGGTAAGTAGATCACATGAAAATTCTTGAAAAATAATCTTGCTTGATTAATCTTTTGTCCAATGATAAACACGAGATTAGCTGCACAAGATCCTTAAAAAGATGAAAACAAATAATCAGATATTTTGATTGAACATAACAACAAATAAGACAAATATGTGTATAGCCATTGATAATGAAAGTGGACATTTCCATTGGCACATAGACCACCACTTCAAAACTTGGGTCACTAATTAACTACAAAATTAATTACTGATAAGTAGTTAAAAAAATGGAAGGAACGCCCTTAATTCCAATCGATTGAAATTTATAGCTATGCACCTTCTTCCTAAAGGAACAAATTATTTTCTCGATGTAATCAAGAATAACTTCTATAAAGGTTATGACATGTTAATTAGGAGGAGACATGGAATATTATATTAAATGAGATTATTTCATTTATTATCTCTTTTTTCATACACGAGAAATTAGTCTAATATGCATGTGAGTGTTTCTTTGGAAGTGTTAAGTATGACTTTTATTTCAGTCAGATTTGAGAAATAATCTTCGAGTTAAACTCTATTTATTTGTTTCAATCAAACTCTAATTAGTCTAGATTACTTTATTATTATTGGACCTATGAATTTAGCCTATAAGGCTCTTTTACAACCTTAAAAAATATATACCCATTAGAGATTAGAACTCATAACACATTTATAGAATTTAGTGTTTACGTTTTGAGGGTTATTTATTTTTGGGGTTTAGTTTTTATCTTCATCTTTTATACTCTTCGGTCTTTGTCATTATAGTAAAATTATACTCGTGGTTTTTTATCCTTTTTAGTGGGGTTATTCCATGTTAAATTTGTGTGTTCAATTTCTTAATTTCTTTCGCTATATTTACTTATTCATTGCTTAATTGGGTCAATCCCCAACAAGTGGTACCAAAGCTAGTTCAGTTTTCATAGATCAGTCTGTTCAGAGATGGCAGCAACAAGATTTGAAACTGAGAGGTTTGATGGTGTCACAAATTTCAATCTATGGCAAGTTTGGATGATGGCAATTGTAGTTCAAACCGACCTGAAAAAGGTTGTTTCTAGGAAAAAGCCTGAGAATTTAAATCAAATAGAATGGGAAAAGCTTGATGAAAAGGCCTTGTCTGCAATCCAAGTGTGCCTCGCAAATACGATATTGCAGGATGTATTAATGGAGAAGACCTCATCCGCCTTGTGGAAAATGTTAGAAACTCTTTATGTGACTAATTCTTTGGCTAACCATTTAGTGTTGAAATAACGTCTATTTACGTTTCACATGAACAAATGTGAGCTTAGTAGAGATCACATCAGTAAATTCATTACTCTTTTAAATGATTTAAAGAAAGTTGAGATTCAAATTGACGATAAAGATCAGGCTATGCTATTATTGTACTCTTTACCCCCATCATACAAGTTTTTTAGGGAGACTCTGATTTATGGTAGAGACAAACTCTCATTCAAAGATGTGAAGGGTCATTTCTTGAGTAGAGACAAACTCGACAATGAGTTTGGTTCAGATAGCAAGGTAGACAGGCAAGCTTCCGTTTTGTTAGCATTAAAGAAATAAGACAAAAGGTGTCACTATTGTAAAAAGTTAGGTCACATCAAAGCAGATTGTTATAAATTATGAAAAATAAAAGCTGTTGAGAGTAACGAGGAAGATGTAGCTAGTGCTAATTTGGTCAATAAAAGCGGTGATGATTTCTTGTTACTGTCAATGAGCGATAACTTCAAGCTTACGTCCGAGTGGATCCTAGATTTGGGATGTTCTTTCCATATGTGTCCCAATAAAGAATAGTTCTCCATATATAGTTCGGCTGAAGGTGGAGTTGTGAGCATGGGAAATGATTCATCCAGTAAGGCATTTGGTATTGGTATTGTTAAAATTAGGATACATTATAAGAGATTAGGACACTCTCAGATGTCAGGTATGTACCTAATTTACGAAAGAATCTCATCTCCTTGAGTATTTTAGACTTGAAAGGATGCAGAATCAACATCAAGTTGAGCTGCATTAAGGTATCTCGTGGAACTCTCGCTTTACTAAAAGGTAAAAGGATTGGCAGTCTTTATATTTTGGAAGGTTCTACAGTGACTGGTGAAATCAAATGTCCCTCGTCCATTACGGAGTCGAAATCAACTCGTTTGGAGTGGAGGCAACTTGGTTATAGGAGGAAAAAAGGTATGACTGTTTTGTTGAAGAGAATTTCTCTTTTGGATGCAGGTTTTGAAAAGTTAAGGCATTGTGTTCGTGAAAATCAGACCCGAGTTAATTTTGATTTGGTAGTGTACAAGTTGAACGCTAGAAGTCTTCTAGTTTCTAAGCACAGATTCGACTTAGTTAATTCCCTGTATAGTTCAAGATAGGCCCGTGGCGGGCTTTGGCAAAGATGGCGTTGTGGAAATATGAGTCAAGTTGGAGATTTGTTAAGTATGACTCCTATTTCTGTTAAATTTGAGAAATAATCTTCGAGTTAAACTCTATTTATTTGTTTCAATCAAGCCCTGATTAGTCTAGATTATTTTATTATTATTTGACTTATAAATTTAGCCTATAAATAGGCTCTTTTACAACCTTAGAAAATATAAACCCATGAAAGATTATAACTCATACACATTTAGAGAATTTTGTGTTTACGTTTTGAGGGTTGTTTGTTTTCGGGTTTTTGGGGTTTAGTTTTTATCTTTTATCTTTTATACCCTTCGTTCTTTTGTCAGTATAGTAAAATTATCTTTGCCCGTGATTTTTTATCCTCTTTGGAGGGGTTTTGCCACGTTAAATATGTGTGTTCAACTTCTTAATTTCTTTTGCTATTTTTTCTTCTTCATTGTTTAATTGGGTCAATCCCCAACAAAAAGGACACATGTTATTTGATTGATGTTGTAGTTAATTTAAGATATAATCATGCCTTTATTCTTGCTTAGTATGATGAGGCGATTGCAAACAAGCTACTGGTTCATGGTTACTAAGTCAAAGCCTATGCCCTCAATTGTTTTTCCACCCCAAACGAGACTGGAGATACTTCACCATATTGTTGTCAAGTTGGAAAGCTCTAGTAAGAACATCAGGATTGATAGGTGGACTCGATCTGAAAACAACATTTTCTATGATAATCACCCTAGGATTCTTGCTACTCAAACCAGCAAAGGTGACGGCATTAGTCTTTCCCACATGTTGCTGGAAGTGAATGAGGCCGATAGGGAAGACAAAAACGTCTCCCGGGTAAAGGACTTTGGATACGAAACGATTATTAGGGTTGGAGGTAACGAAACCTACATAAAGTGTGCCTTCCAAGACAACTAATATCTCGGTTGCACGAGGTGAGTGTAAGGTGGATTGAGCCCTCCATAGGGATCTGCTTATCTAAACTCCAATAGATTCGTTTATTATGTCTCCTTTATTATAATAGCCCTTACTCGTATCTAACACTAGGATAGGGTACGAGGCATTATCTTATTAAATCACATGCAATCTTTCAACTTACATTCAATGAAATGTGTCCCAATTTAAAACTTTTTCAAACAATGTCCTACGGACCTTCATATGGGCCTACAAGGCCTAAAACGTGATATAGAAACGATCTGGGACCAATTCGGACACTTAGGAAACTTTCAATAAAATCCACTAAAAACAAGATACACGCCCGTGTGGAAGGGTAACACGCTCGTGTGGCCTCTAGACATGGCCGTGTTGATGGCCCATGTGCCTCACATGACCTAAGCACCTAGGGACATGCATGTGCCCATCGTTTGTGCGAATTTATATTCTAACTTCAAACTTACAGGGATTTTCACACGGCCTAGCACATTCCCGTGTGCTCAGCCCGTGTCCCTCACATGGCCATGACACACTCATGTCGCAACCCATGTGCAAAAACCTTGACATTTTAGTTCTGACATTGGTGATCACATGGCTGTGGCACACGCCTATGTGCTTGGCCGTGCCCTTCACACGGTTGAGGCACACGACTGTGTCTCAGCCCATATGTTTACTACTGGGCATTTAATGTAACAAATCCAAGGTGCAAGGGTAGGGCGGGTCGTGTGACTAGACACACGCCCGTGTGCTTAGACACACGCCCATGTGTCTACCCGTGTAGACAAAAATAGGCAATCTACCAAGCCTCCTTGCCACCCTGAAAAAAGATCAAACACATCCAAGCATTCAAAGACTCCAATACGCAACCAATAGCCATAATTTGGCATCAACACAACTTAATATAATCCACAAACCATGCATTCAATCTATTACTCCTAGCACATACAATTGCTCGTGCTAAATTCTCATTCTTGAAAACACTATCATTGTATTTGATAACCAATGGTAAATATTAGCCAATAACTTTGGCCTTATGCAAAATGAAGTATTTCAAAGACAAGCCAACACATTTGGCTTCAAAATAATATGACCCTTAACAAAAGAATAAAGTCCTATACAGGCCATATTCTCAAAATGCTAAAGCTAACTATACCAAGTGCTTGGGATGATAGTGTGAGTGGAGCCTTCGACGTACTTTTATTTACGAGCTAACAAGGTGGCACTATAAGAAAATGGAAAGGAGAGGGGTAAGCATAAAGCTTAGTAAGTTGAATGCAAACATTATCAATAATTTACCATGAATTAACATGTTGATAACAGACCAACATTCACTCATAAACATGAATGATTATGATCATAACTTACTCATCATCATTCTCTTACTAATCATACAACATAAGATCGAGCTAATTTCACATACATGATATACAAGTACTTGTATCACTCACAATAAGGTCATCATTTTTTTTAATTACTCATGCTACAAATTTTTCCCATGGAACTCAGTGGAATAGGAGAGGATACTCAATAGCCTCAAACGTAGGTTAAACGCTAATGCCATGTCCCAGACATGGTCTTACACTGGCTCACATGTCGAGGTCGATGCCATGCTCCCAGACATGATCTTACACTGGCATACATCTCGAGCCGATGCCATGTCCCAGACATGGTCTTACACTGGTACTGCTCGGTCCATACCAATGCCATGTCCCAAACATGGTCTTACACAAACACATATCGAGCCTATGCCATGTCTCAAACATGGTCTTACACTAGCTCATCCATCTCAGTGTCAATGCCATGTCCCAGACATGGTCTTATATTGACACATAACAAGGCCGATGCCATGTCCCAGACATGGTCTTACACTAGCTCTCGTATAGCCCTAGTCTCACGGCTCAATTATCCAATCTATTCCTACGGTTCCATCAGGAAATTTACCATATCAACCTCATTATATCAATTTCAAAGGTATAATCATCATCTTCTGTAATATCAAAGTCAATGTATAAACATAAAATAAAGTTGAAATATTTACACGCAACTTACATCAGTATACAAAAAGGTGGTAACTCGACCGATCTCAATCTACGTGCTCAGTATTCCCTCGGTTTAAGTTTGGGTCTCGTACTTCTTGATCTAAAATGACAAAATTTTACTAATTTACTCAATATTTTAATCTAAACAAATTCAAGAATCATAATTGGCAAAATGACCATTTTGCCCCTAGACTTTGGCAAAATGACCATTTTACCCCTAGGGTTGGAAATCAATTTTTATCGAATTTTCTTATTAACCAAGCCTAGCTGAATCTTTTTTACTCTTATGATAGCCTATCAACAACCTATCAAACTTTCCAAATTAATCCAATTTAGGTGTTTTCCATGAACACCCTTTTACAAAAGTTGTTTATTTAACAACCTACATTCATTTTCCTTCATAAAATTCCAGCAACCAACACTTATTCATTCATGGAAAAACCCTAAACTCTTAACCATTTTTCAAAATACACCCTCAATAGGTAGCTCATGCTATAAGGGTCCTAAAAATGTAAAAATCATCAAAGAAACCATTAAAACCACTTACTTGTGAGTGTTTAAAGTTGCTAAAATTTTTGAGCTTCCAAAACCCCTCTAATGGCTACTAGTTTTGGTAGGGATTAAGAAGAAAAGATGAAGCCTTACTTATTTTAGTTTATTTTTATTTCTAGTCAAAAATGGTTCACTTAACCTACCAAAAATAGACTTTTAACTTTTCTTTATCTCCATGGACTCTTATGGTTGGCCATGCCTTTACTAAAGGCCTAATTGCCCTTTAAACACCCCACATTTTGATTCTCAAGCTATTTAACACCTTTTACTAATAATTCACAACTTTTACCTTTTATGCGATTTAGTCCTTTTTCGCAATTAAGCCTTCAATCGCGTAAATTAATTCACCAAAATTTTCATGCACCCTTATAAACATGTTATAACACATAAAATAATGCTAAAATAATTTTCTCAAACCTCAGGTAAGTGATTTCAAAATCACTATGTAACACTACAAACCCAGCCTAGAAGTTATGCTCGAGTCCGGCGTATCACATTGAAGTGTTTTTAAGAAACCGTGTTTCCATTGAAAACCCTTCTTACAAGTTTTAAAGAAAACATCATTCCATCTATCTTTGGTTAATCAGGTTATGAAAGTAGTTTATTTGAGAAAACATAATGATTGCGGAAGCTTTATTTTGAATTCTCGTTTGTTGCAAAAACATGGTTTTTGAAAAATAGATATCATTTTATAAAACGCACTTTAAAGCTAACAGATTTAATCATGCAGATAAATAATCCCAAAACTTAAAAAAATTAAATAACAGCCTTATTACAACCCAAAACAAAAACCATAACTAAAATAAATAAAAATCGAAAGCAATATGAAAGCAAAGTGTAGCCGCCTCTAAGTCCACGTAGCACCGAATCGCCTATGCCTCGGAATTACCTGTACAGTTAGAATAATTGGGTGAGTATATGAATACTCAGTGTGTAATCCTGACAATCAATATAACAGAATCAGAATGGGCTAAAGCTCATAACAGTAGCATGTTACAATCAATGGGCCTAAGCCCATTACAATAAGTAGTATAGCATACAATCAGAATCTAAATACAGTATCAGTATGGCATGCAATCAGAATCAAATACAGTATCAGTATGGCATGCAATCAGAATCCTACCCATCCTTCCGCTACACTCCATCTCCTTCTAACCCTACACTCCATGTGGGGATATAATTAACCCCCTCAACCCTACACTCCATAGTATAGTACCGATGCGGCACTATCGATAAAATGTAGCAGAGCTACCGGTACATTAGGCTATCAGCCTCAGAATAATGTAGCAGGGCTGCCAGAATAGTACACTTCCTCCAAATACAGATATCTCATCCCTCATGCAATGCAACATACTCAATGCCATGAATAGTCATAATATAAAATATACAAACATACATATATATCAAAGCATACATAATAATTCCAACATTATAAAGGGTCAAAATGATTAATTTACCCACGAGGGTATTTTGGTCATTTTTGCCCATAGTGGCATTTTAGTCATTTGTCAGTATGGTCCTTCAATAGTGAAGGCCTATCAGGAATCCTATGGTCGTCTAGTGACACATGTAGCCAACCAGTCCAGAGATTCAATAACGGGTTTTAAACCCATCTAGCAGGCCCACGAGCCCATTGGGCCCGTTTCGGCTCAACTCATGAAATCGCTCATGAAAACTGATTTCTGATGTAAGGCCACACTCCGTGGCCTCAATCAATCACATGAGCATTCGCACGCCTATGTGGCTAACATATGATACGTTGGCTTTTCGGCATTTGCCATTTCGGCATTTTGCCATCGAGATATAAAGTTTGGTTAACACACCTGAATACGTGCAGCGTAATTAACTCCTTCGGACTGATACCTACAAATCCAACAATGCCAAAATAAACAATTGTCCCAAAAGCCAAACACCTTCAACCCTTAATCCAAAATTTATACCACCTCACCTTCAGCACACAAAAGTTCAAGAATCATTTAAATTAATTGACTACAATCGATAACACTACTTGATCGAATACCGGAAATGACATACATCTTATTAGACCCCCAACACTTAACATGTCTTACAATTCTAACACATACCTATGGAGCATAAAGAAATTCAACACTTATCCACGGTTCGATCGATAAACCACTTGCAAGATTTGGTAGGTGCCATATTTTTAGAAGATAAACTCACAATCTACCCTTTCCTCCTTTAATAGGAACGCACCCTTGCACATACAGTCAATCACAAAAATATAAGCCAACCGCAAAAACAGAATGCATTTGAGAAAAAGAGTATCCTAAATATCCAACTAAGGAAATCGGCATTTGAATCCAAAATAACTCAATAATCACCACCACAGAACAAAACTAAATGTCACCCCTAAGCGAAAAGATGTACCAGAACTTTGACTAATTCAGAAATTTTAAGAAGGCCACAACACAACTATACCAATTAACTACAGAATCCAGCAATAATCAGTCAAGATAATTCGGCCAACCCAATAAGAACCAAAAGAGATGAAAAGAAGACTATGATAGGAGGTTCGGCAAAATGAAGCAAAATTATGGCGAGAAAGATGTAGGGAGAGTCGATGGTGATCAAGATAAATGGTGCAATCAGTTTTGCAAAGCTAAAGAGAAATGAGAGAATGCCAATGCAAATTAGTGTCGGTCAAAGCTAAAAGAACAAAAGGAAAGCAATCTTCTAGCCCACAAGAATGCCAACAGATCTTGGTTTAAAACACCATACTTGGCAACTAAGGATTCCCTTCCCATTCGGTCAAAAATTGGAGCAAAAAGGCAAGCAAATTTTAAACCTTTATTAGCTATAAATTCCCATGGCCGAATATCACCAAAATAGTCCTTCATTCGGTCAAAAATTTCCTCAAATACACCTTTAATAGCTGTATCAAATTAGCCCTCATCAGTCCAAAATTTAAATAAAAAATACCCCCACCGTTTGACTCTTCTCCACCGACAGCAGCCTTTCACCACTTGACAAAGTCAGCTAATACCAGCCTTGCACGAGCAGCAAAAAAAATAAACCTTCCATGCGTAGGGTGAGGCTCGAACTCTGGCCCTCACCACCGTCACTACACCCCACAAGCATGCTGGGGGCCACTGCACCGTGTTTTTTTTTACACTATAATAGGGTTACAATAAAATATAAACCTTACCTGCTGTAGCCACGGTTTAATTTACGAATGAAAAGAAAATTCTACCTGCTATGCAACTCGAACCCACGCCCCTTCAGCAAGCCCAACATGCCGTTTGCCACTAAACTAACAAGACTTTCATGTCAAAAACCCCCTACGTAACAATATATAAGCCTTCGTTCCCAAATGTCGTGCTCCCCTTAAAGAAAATAGCATTTCTCCCTTAAGCAAACTTGAACCCATGACCTAGGCGCACAACACACGCCCCATTGCCACTCTTCCACAGTTTCTTTTGTGTCAAATATCACCCTCTAAATAAATATATGCTTTAAACGCCAGCTTCTATGAACATAAACTAAAATTAAAAGAATTTATGCCATGGCCAAGATTTGAATCGTGGATCACTCTTTGCTACCCAGTGCCTCTAACCACTAGACCACCTACTTCTATATGCTAAGTTTTAACCAAAAATATTTTTTAAACCCTTTCTTGTAACTCCAATGTCCACTTAAAGGCAAAAATTAATATTTTTCTTAAAGTTCCTATATGAGTCCAGGACTTCTCGGACATCCCCAAATGCTCCAAATCATCTAATTAGCAATCCAAACATGAAATATAATATATATTTTTTTATCATAAAAATTCAAATTTTCCCCGATACATGAAGCCTAATTCTCCTAAGCCCAAAATCAGGGTGTAACATCCTGAATTTGGGCTTAGGAGAAATGAGCCTTGTGTATCGGAGAAATTCAAATTTTTGTGTTCAAGAAAAAAAATAGCAATTTCATGTTTGGTTTGTTAATTAAATGATTTGGAGCGTTTAGGGATGTCCGGGAAATCCTGGACTCATATAGGGACTTTAAGAAAAATTTTAGTTTTCATCATTAAGTGAAGTTGGCATTTCAAGAAAGGGTTTATAAATAATTTTTTGTTAAAGTTAGACATAAATACGCAGGTGGTCTGGTGGCTAGGGGCATTGGTAGCTTGTAGGTGGTTCATAGTTCGAATCCTGGCTATAGCTTAATTCTTTTAATTTTTGATTTTGGGTCATGGAAGCTGGCATCTAAACCTTATGTATATTTTCGAATGTTATACGATACAAATGAGATGGTGGAAGAGTGGCAAAGCATGTATGGTGTGCTTGGGTCGGGGTTCGAGTATGCTCGAACACGGCATTTTAGACGGAAGGTTTATAATTTGTTGTGTGGAGTTATTGACATGAAATTCGTATTGGTTCAGTGGCAATTGATGTGTTGGGCATTTACATGGGACGCAGGTTCGAGTCTCTTTGCTGGCGGAATTTTCGTTTTTACTTTCGAATTAAACTGTGACTCTAGTGGGTATAAGTTATATTTAATTATGACCCTATTATAGTGTAAAAAGAAACGCGGTGCAGTGGCCAGCAGCATGGTTGTAGGGCGCAAGGACTGTGGAGAAGGCTAGAGTTCGAGCCTCACATTGCGCAAATGAAGTTGATTTTTTTTGCTGCTTGTGCAAGGCTGGTAATGGCTGTTTTGGTCAAGCGGTGGAGCGGTGCTTTAAGCATAGTTTTAAATTTTTGAAGGAAGGCTGCTGTCGGTGTATTAAACCAAGTGGTAGAGTGTTATTTTTATTCTTTTTATTTTATGGAAATTTTGGATTGTGGCTAGTTGATTTATTGTGGCAAATTAAGGTGTAATTAAGAAAGGAATCGGCTGAATATAGAACCATATTGCTGCCTTTGGTCAATGGTTTTTAGTTGCCTAAATTGGTAATTTTGTTTCCATATTAAGAGAGTGTATTTGGATTTTTTTTGGCTGAATGTGGGACTTGACATTCGGTCAAAGGGGTTTTATTTGTTGCCAAATTAAGGAGATAGGCTTTGATGTCTTGGTATTTGATGGAGGTTTTGGAATTTCTTTCTTTTTGTGAAGCCTTAACCTTTTGGGGAAGCCTTTGTGTGCCGACAATGAGTGTTCTTAAGTGTAAGAATCGGCTCGAGGCATTTTAGTGCCGATATAAGAGTGGGGTTAATCTCTTTCTCATTTTTCTTTTGCTTGGCACCTCCTCATTTGTTTCATTTCCACATTTTCAGCTAAAGCAAAAATGAAATGACCTCTTACGCATCCTTCTTTCTTCTCTTCTAAATTTCTATAGCCGAAACCCTTTTTGTTCTTAGTCGATTGTCTTATGTTATTAAGCTGATTACCTTTGTGTAGGAAGCCGAATATTTTGGTATAACCCCTCTTGGCTGTTCATATTAGCATCGTCCATTTTTCTTCTTTCCAAAGACAAATACATCTTTGATTCTTCTCTCATTCTTGAGTGGTGACTGATTGATGCTTGCTTTCTCTGCTCTTCTCCTTTGTTGGCCGATTAGTTCTTGGCCGAACCTTGTTACTGCCTTCTCTCTTCCTTTTTCACTTTTCTTTTGTGGGGGGCCAAATTTAAGGTTCTTGATTCTTAAAGCTGAAACTTTAATTTCATTTGATGTCCTGTTCTCCCTTTTTCGTGAACCGTGTGGATATTGGTAAGTTTTCAATCACAAGAGTTGTTAATGTTGTTTGAAAGTTTACGTGTACCCTTATGTGATTAATTGTTTTCTTCTAAGCATTGGATTATGGCTTTTAGATAAAATCATGGAGACAAGCGATAGTTGGATTAAGGGAGTAAGGGCCGGATATAGGAGTAACCCCTAATAATCTTGTACCTACTGAATCTTGTTAATGGTTTATCGATCAAACCGAGGGTAAGTGTTGTTGGTCGATTGCTTCATATATTTATATTGGAGTTTTTAAGACATGTTTTCTTAAGTGATGGGGTCTAATGAAATGTATATTATTTCAAGTATTCGATCAAGTAGTGTTATCGATTGTAGTCAATTGGTTTAAGTGATTCAAGAACTTTCGTGCGCTTAAGGTGAGGTGGTATAAATTTTGGATTAAGGATTAAAGGTGTTTGGCCTTTGGGACAGTTGTTTATTTTGGCATTGTAGGACTTGTAGGTATCAGTGCAAAGGAGTTAGTTACGCTACATGTATTTAGGTGTGTTAACCATACTTTATAACTCGATGGCAAAATGCCGAAATGGCAAATGCTGAAAAGCCAACAAATCGTATGTTGGCCACATGGGCGTGCGAACGCTCATGTGATTGATTGAGGCCACGTATTGTAGCCTTACATCGGAAATCAGTTTTCATGAGCGATTTCATGAGTTGGGTCGAAACGGGCCGAATGGGCCCATAAGAGTGCTAGATGGGTTTAAAACCCGTTATTGAATCTCTAGATTGTTTGGCTGCATGTGTCGCTAGACGACCTTGGGTTTACTGATAGGCCTTCACTATCGAAGGACCACACTGATAAATGACTGATATGCCCCTAAGGGTAAATTGACCAAAATACCCCTTGTGGGTAAGTTGTCTGTTTTAACTCTATGTAATGTTTGAATGGTTATGTATGTTCTGTTATATATATATGTATATGTATATGTTTTGTATTGTGACATTTCATGACATTGAGTATGTTGCATTGCATGGGGGATGGGATATATATATATATTGGAGGAAGTGTACTGTTCTGGCAGCTTTGCTGCATTATTCTAAGGCTTATAGCCTAATATACTGGCAGCTCTGTTATAATTTATTGATAGTGCCGCATCAGTGCTATACTGTGGAGTGTAGGGCTAGGTGGGTTGATATTATATCCTCACATGGAGTGTAGGGTTGGAAGGAGATGGAGTGTAGCGAATGGATGAGTAGGATTTTGATTGCATACCATACTGATACTGTATTTGATTCTGATTGCATGCCATATTGATACTGTATTTGATTCTGATTACATGCCATACTGATACAATATTTGATTCTGGTTGCATGCCATACTGATACTGTATTTGGATTCTAATTATATGCTATACTGCTTACTGTAACGGGCTTAGGCCCATTGATTGTGACATGCTACTGTTATTGGCTTTAGCCCATTCTGATTCTGTTATATTGTTATTGCCGGGATTACACACTGAGTATTCGTATACTTACCCAATTATTTTAATTGTACAGGTAATTCCGAGGCATAGGTGATTCGGTGCTACGTGGACTTAGAGGCAGCCACACTTTGCTGACGCACTTTACTTTTATATTGTTTCTGGTTTTTATTTATTTTTAATTATGGTTTTTATTTTGGGTTTGTAATAAGGCCGTTATTTAATTTCGTTTTAATATTGGGTTTATTTATTTGCATGTTTATAATCTGTTAGCTTTAAAGCGCGTTTTACAAAATGATATTTGTTTTTTTTCAAAACCACGTTTTCGCATCAAACGAGAATTTAAACAAAGCTTCCACAATCATTATGTTTTTCCAAAGTAAACTATTTTTTTAATAATAATCTGATTAATCAAAGATAGACGGAATGGTGACTTCTTTAAAATTTCTTTAAGAAGGGTTTTCAATGAAAACACGATTTTCTATAAACTTTTCAATGTGACACATCGGACTGGGGTGTTACATTTAGTGATATTAGAGCCTGGTTTGCAAAACTCGGCTGAGAAAATGAATATTTAAACAAAGCTTCCGCAATCATTATGTTTTTCCAAAGTAAACTATTTTTTAATAATAATCTGATTAATCAAAGATAGACGGAATGGTGACTTCTTTAAAATTTCTTTAAGAAGGGTTTTCAATGAAAACACGATTTTCTATAAACTCTTCAATGTGACACACCGGACTCGGGCCTAACTTCTAGGCTGGGTTTAGGGTGTTACACACTATTCCGACTAAGTCCAATTTTGGGCTGTTACATTTATGGATATGCAGAGCAGGTATACCTGGGTGTATTTTCTACAATCAAAGTCAGAAGTTTTCAAGTGTTTTCTTAATTTTCATAAGATGGTTCGAGTCCAATTTGGTGGTTCTATCAAGATGCTTCAAACCGATAAGGGGTGAATTTAAGTCGTTGACCAAGGAGTTGTCTAGACTTGGTATTCAACATCGGGTCACTTGTTCCCACAGTTCAAAGCAAAACGAGGTGGTTGAACGGAAGTATCGACAACTAGTTGATATGGGGTTGACATTTCTTGCACAAGCATCTTTACCATTGAAGTTCTGGTCTCATGCATTTGCTCATGCGGTTCACTTAATGAAGAGGCTCCCAACTCCTGTTGTGACAGCCCTATTCTGAACCTAATCAGAGTTGAGGTTTCAAAACCATGAAACCGAGTCAGAAAATTTATTTAATGCTATAACTTGTGTGTTTTATATGTGAATTAGTATATGCCAAAAGTTAGTATGGAAATTTGATCATCTAAGAGGTTAAATAATTAAAGAGGGCTTGGTTGCTAAACTTTGAAAATGTGGTAGGTAGATTTCAAAGTGACCGAATATTGTGGATTGCCAATGTGGAGGATTTGCATGGTTATTAAACCATTTTATTTATGTATACGGTAGTGGGAGTTGGTTTAAGGCATTATATGCTTTATATAATAATAATTTATAAACTTAAATTATGTTATAATATGAAACATGTTTATAATATAATAAAATGGGGTGATAAAAACAAAGTTTTGTCATGTTCATTTCCTCATTTTGCCGAAAATACAAAGTGAAAGAATAAGGGAAAAGAACAAGGGCATTCAGCCATCTTAAAGACTAATTAAGGTAGGATTTCATGTTATTTCTTTTAAATTTTGTGAAATTGAGTTGGTGGTTAAGTTCTTATCATAACCCGTATGTTAATTTTTGAGTTGATGACAAAATATACATTCGGCCATGAATGATAATTGCTAAAGGGATGGTGTTTTGATATTTTAGATAGAAATGGTAGAAAGGTGAAGTTTGAGCTAGCTAAATCGATATATATGTGGCTTAGATGATTAATGGTAATTAGCTAGAGTAGTACCAAATGGAGTTTATGCTAAATGCTAGAAACGAATGCTTAATTTTTCTAGAAATTGTATGTGTGTTGCCAAATGTGAACTTAAATGATGATTTGAGCAAATTTTGTGCTTTTGGTAACCTTAGAAGGTATTCGGCCAATGTGGTTAAGTGGTGAAACCTTGCGTTAGATGATAAGATGATGTTTAATTGTTAATTTGGTTGTTGCAATTGCCGAATATGATTTTTAATAATGAGTGATTTAAATTGATACATTTAGAAAGGGGCCAAAAATGAGATTCACCATATGTATCATCATATATGAGATTATTTACTTCTTGAATGGGAAAATGTCATTTCCGAATGTGAGGCTTGAATATTTGAGTTGTGGGAAGCTGAATTGATAATTTAAAACAGTAGATGAACGTAGTAGAGCATGAAACAAATTTGGCAAAAGTAATTATTTTGCATAAATCCTTGCTTAGGTTAAAGTATATATATACATTATTAAGTAAGTAATTGTTTTTCCTTATCTTGAATGAAATAGTCTATAGCCAAATATGATACATGAGAAATTGATTATGATGAGTTGAAATTGTTTATTTTTTTATTAAGCTCAAGAGCATAAGGGAACAAATTCGGACCGGGGAAAAACAAAGCTTGTTGAGTAGTGAGCTTGTCAAATACTATCAATTGAGGTAAGTTCTTAAGTGTTTAGACTTGATTCTTTCTATATGCTTAAATGCTAAACGAATATAATGAGGAGGATATTTGATTTTATATAGTCAATGTGTTGAATATGAATTGATTTGATGGTATAAGCCGAATGTGGCTAGTTGATGCAAGTTGAAATTTATATGATAATAAGGTGTGCTAAAAGATGTATTATGATGAGAGAATTATGCTTATATGGCCGAATGGCAAGTATGATTTAAGTTAAGCTTTGTGGAAAGTGTTCGGATTGAGTAATAGGTGTTAGACAAATGTGAAAGAAAGGTGAATTGAGATTTATAATATATATATATATATATATACTCGATTGATACTTATACTTAATGAATGTGATTGTGTTATAAGGACAAGATTAGTATGTGTTCCTATTCGTAGGATGTGAATTTGATTAATGTGGTTGTAAAATGTGACATGCATATGCACTTGACCATGGTACGGCTACGACTTTGTTAGATTTTCCTTGAATTGTGATTCGGGTCTTTGACCTAGCAAGCTGTAAGCTGGTGATATATAGGGCTTAGAGCCTAACAGGCAAATAAAAGGCCGGTGAATGTGTTTCGAACTGTGAAAGTCTAGCAGGCTTTATGCCGGTGATGAATTCAGGTTGTTACCTAGCAGGCTAAATACCGGTGAACTAATAAAAGTGTAATGCTATGAGACTTTGTGCTAATACGGCATGTGGATTCGTTTAATTAATTAAGTTATCCAGGTATGTATAACCTATTTATGCACATGAGAACTAAGTGAATTAGATGATGGATGCGAAGTATATGTGAAGTGATTCTATGTTTATGTTCATATATGAACACTTGGTCCTTGTGGAATGATTTGTGGAAGTATATGATGTTTATATGTGATTATGATCATGGAAAATTAAATGTGGATATGATATTGTATTTTGTTCGTTTTGATTGAATTAAAGTTGGCATGGAAATATTAAAATGCCCCTGATTATAAATTTAAAGTTAAATTGGGTGACATGTTATAAGTACATATATACTGTCTTACATGTTCAGCTAAGTAGTGTTATACTTGAATAATGTGTATAATTGAATCTAGTGGTATTAAATTACTTAAGACTTGCTAAGCTTAATTGCTTACTGTGAATATTTGTGTTCTTCTCTATTTTATAGATCTTGGTTGGAAGCTAGGAGCTCAGGGATCTACTCTGAAGTCATCCACACTATCATCACTGTTTTGGTATTTTAAAATAGTTTATATTTTGAAAAATGGCATGTATAGGCTTAACTCTCTTTTGAAAACAAGTTATGTTTTGAACATGTATATATATAAGCCATGCTAAAATGGCTACATATTTTGATAGATATGTTTAAGTGGCTAAGAAGATAAAAATCTTATTATTCATGTATGGCTAAATGAAGTAGTATAAGTTTTCAATGGTGTTAAATGCGTAATATGACTTAATAGTAGTTTGCTTTGTTATTAAGAGATTCAGCTATGCCCATTGATAAGTAATCACTTTTGAAACTTAATAAGTGCTCATATGTTTAAATAATGAGTTATGTTTACGTTGAATGATTTATACTACTAAGTACAATCGGCTATTAGTAATAGTAATTAGGTCACTATTTGATATTAGTTATATGTACAAATAAAAAGGATGAGAATTTCATAGTTGTTTCTATAAGTTGAGAAGTAAAGGTTTTCGAATATCGTATGTGTAGCTAATGGTTATTTTTGATCCATGCAATTTGATTATCATCTGAATGTGTGAAATTGGATATAAATTGTTAGCTTTGTGTGGTAATGCCTTGTAACCTTGTTCCGGCGACGGATACGAGTTAGGGGTGTTACACCTGTTCTGCAAAAGCAAAGTCCTTACGAGGTGCTCTATAAGGATCGCCCTGACTATTCTCATCTAAAGGTCTTTGGATGCACTTGTTATCCTTACTTGTGGCCATTTTAGCAGCACAACCTTCAATTTTGGTCCAAACAATGTGTGTTTATTGGAGTAGTATCAAATGAAAATGGTTACAAATGCCTTGATACAGATGGCCACATCTTTGTCTCTTTCTATGTTACATTTGATGAATCACGTTTTCCATTCAAGAAGGGCTTCTTTTTACATTCCGATTTTGATTCGATATGATCTTCTCGTCATAAGTCTTGTGTTCCCTTAGTGGTAGCTACTACTCCCTTAGCCTGCAACTTTTCAGTTTTTGAACAAGCCATACCCTCTCCTGTGGACGGGTCCATTCAATCTTTATCTGACTTAGGGTCGCCGAGTGGTCCTTTTGGTTCAGCAGGTACACATGTAAAGTCCACTGATCAGCCTATTTTTTCTGCTAGTACTGCTCCTTGTGTGAACACTCATCTAATGCAAACACAATCGAAGAATGGAATCTTCAAGCCTAAGTTGTTCACCTTAGTCTTAACAGAGAAGGAGCCTACATCTATTATTGAAGCTTTTCAAAGTCCAGCTTGGACAGTAGCTGCCCAGGATGAGTACAAAGCTTTACTTGCAAATAACACTAGGGATTTGGTGCCCTTACATGAAAATCTTCGGGATGTAGACTGCAAATGGGTTTTTAAAATCAACAGGCATGCTGATGGCTCAGTGGCTCGGTACAAAGGTAGGTTGGTTGTCAAAGGATACCTTCAAGACGCAGGCATCGACTTTCAGGAAACTTTTAGTCTAGTGGTTAAGCCAACAACCATTCACATAGTTCTGGCTTTAGCAGTTTCCTTGGGATGGACACTCAGGCAAGTAGACATTAACAATGTCTTCTTGAATGGCGACTTGTAGGAGGAAATATACATGGTGCAACTTCCAGGATTTGAACAACAAAGAGATGGAGGTCAACAACTGGTTTGTAAATTGAAGAAAGCTCTTTATGGTCTTAAGCAGGCATCTCAGGCCTAGTTCCACAAGCTACGAGATTTTTTTTTTAGCTGCACAGTTTGTTGTTTCGAAGGCTGACAATACCCTCTTTGTTCATCGGTCAGGGTCTCAACTGCTTTATGTCCTAGTGTACATTGATGACATCATTATCACTGGGACAGACTCACAAGCTATAAATCGGTTTGTTAAAGAGCTTGATGTCCAATTCTTGTTAAAATAACTTAGGAAGGTTGAGCTACTTTTTCGGTATTGAAGTTGGTTATACTCCAGATGGAATTGTTCTTAATTAATGAAAGTACATCCTCGATCTTCTTAAAAGGGCCTTTATAGACAAGTCCAATGACTCGCCTATGCCTATGGTTACAACATGTCATTTATCATCTCATGCTGGAACTCCTGTTGAAGATGCACACTTGTATAGAAGCATAGTTGGTGCCTTACAATATCTCGTAATTACCAGACCAGATATTGCATTTTCTGTCAATAAGGTTTTGTCAATTCATGCACAAACCATTGGATGTGCATTTCAAACCTCTGAAACGAATTCTTTGATATTTGAAAGAACCTTAGATTATGGCTTACAGTTTACTTAGAGGTCAAAGTTTCTGCTTGAAGGTTTTTCAGATGCTAGTTGGGGGTCCAATGCTGATGACCATCGATCAACCTTAAGTTATTGTGTTTTTCTTGGAGGAAATCTAGTCTCCTAGAGTTCCAGAAAACAACAAGTGGTCTCGAGGTCTATTGCTGAAGTAGAATATAGAAGCTTTGCTCATGTCACTGCTGAAATGGTCTGGATTCAATCGTTGTTGTCTGAATTGGGAGCTCCTGTTAAGGGCAAAACGTTGGTGTGGTGTGATAGCTCAGCTGCTGTGGCAGTGGCTAGAAATCCTATCATGCATTCAAAGTTCAAGCACGTCGAGTTGGATTTATTTTTTGTGTGAGAAAAAGTTGCCAGCGGATTGTTTCAAGTGGGGCATGTTCCAAGTCAAGAACAGATTGCAGATGTGTTGACAAAGCCCTTATCAGCAGGGTTATTTCATAAGTTCAGGAGCCAACTCAAGATTATTGCTAATGATAATAAAGTTACAAGAAAGAAGTCGATTAGCACGGGGCATATTAGGAGTAACAGCTAGTTAAACAGAAGTTAATCAGATATGTTGTTGAATTGTAGCAGTTAACAATTAGTTAATTAGGTAGTTAACAGTTACTCCTCATTTGTATTTCATCTGGGTTAAATACTCAGTTCTCTTCAATTAATGAAACAAGTTAGAAAATGTTCCTGATCTCTTCTTGCTAGTGTGATCTTGACACGTAGTCGATACGAACCAAGGATATGCCCATAGTGTTAAGGCCTGGTATTTGGTCAACATTCACCGGAGTCACAACTGATCCAACAGGATTTGATGTGTCTCTTGGGATGTTAAGCTCTGAGAAGAGGAAATCATCTGCTGTAACAAACTTTGGGTCCTTGCAGAACTTTCCATTGACAAATACTGCAGTAAAAAAAAAGTGCTGGTTAAAAGCCCATAGCAAGCCAAAGAGAGCATTAGTTCAAACGTTGACTTAACTTTCCTTTGAGACATTAATTCAAAGATTACAAAAAGGGAAAAAAAAGAGAGCATACTTCCAGTCTTGGGGTCATTGATGGTTACACAGATATCCTGGAGAGGGCTTGGGTCATAAGCTGAGGTGACCAAAATGGAAGCCAACGCCAATAAGGCAAAAACTGCTAGGAAACTACAATGACCTTTCATTTTGACTTAAAGCTAATCTTAAATCCTTCTAGATGAGATACAAATTCTTCATGGCTTACAGGCTTATTTATAGATAGGAGTCACTGAAACCAGCACATTAAAAAAACACACACAAGGAAAATGTGGGATTTGCCAATTCTTCAAAGGTTATCTCATATCTCTTTCCTACTCCAACCGAGGCACATTTATTAATTATTGCCTTTTTTTCCCTTAGCTTTGACATCAAGTGGATGCATTTCATTTGCGTGCCCTGTTGCTAATCCAGAGCTGTTTTTTTGGTGATAAATAAAAAAAGACCTCACAGATAAGTGTTAAGTACAATATGAAATGCCTATTACAATCATTTAAAACAAAATTGACTTAAAAAGCAGCTTTATCTAGAATCCCGAGTGAAAAGTTGACACACTTAACACTGCTCTTCCTCTTCAAAATTTCAGCTTTCGTTTCTAGTGAAAATTCTGAATGTACATGGATATCTCAGGAAGTTCTCATCCGAATTTTGCATGTCCATAACTAAAACCAGCAGTCTCTGTATCATGTGGTATTGATATTATTTTTTGGTATCATAATCTTATGTAACTAGCTATATATTATTTACATACAAGCGGAAAAGATGGTGGGCAGTCTGATGAGCGAAGAAGTCATAGAAGGGAAGGTGATGATGCAGAATCCACCAGAGCCACGCACTATGAGAGTGGAAGTGAGTTATTATTACTAAATATAAGGATTACAAATCATCTTATTCGGTTTCTAGTTCTTGAGGCGGCCGTCGTGTAGACTGTAGAGAGCTGGTCATGGCAAAGAAGTTGTTATTATAATCGTACTTCAGGATCCAGGGAACAAAATGGATATTCATATATGATAGATACAATCTTTAAGAAACTGATGAAATGCATGAAGATGATGTAGTTGCCATGCCTATATTTTGGAATTTGATGAATTACCGATATGTACGGCGCGTTTGCTTTACTAGTCTTTAAATGCTAAAATAATTTCTGTGTTTTTGGATGCAAATGCTACGCGGCAGCTAATATGTTTTGCTATTGCTGGCTGGCTTTAACCTATATTTTGGATTTTATCAGTTTGATGTAAAGAAAATGAATATAGATATTTTGTATGAGTTGAACTCAAACTCGGTCGACCCCAATCCAACCTACAAACAAATTTATTATGATTATGATAATATACATGAATACGATGAGATTCAGGAATTTTGTTTTCGCAATAGATCCTCCTTGGTTAGGGAACATTGTGGTAAACTATCATTCTCAAATTGTTGGCTCTCAAGTACTCAACAGCTTTATTTAGCTTTGAATGGAATCTTTATTTCTCCCATCTCTACTGAAGTTACCTGCAATTAACATCGTTATTATAATTGAAAAAGAGTAGGGGATATTTAAAAAGCAAAAGCTGAGGGGACTATATTTGGTAAAAATAAGTATTTTGATTTTTTTCAATTTTTTAGAAAAAAATAAAATAATTTAATCACTATCAATTTTAAATATAAAAGATAAAAGATAATTAATCACAATAATTAATATCCCTTTTGAACTTGGTTTTGGCCCCTTTCTTCCTCCTTCCTCCTTCCTCCCCTTTGCATTGTTCTCTCTCTGCCTTCTTTTGGCCCCTTCCCCCTCGTCGCTTGGCAGTGAAGTCACCGTAGGTTCTTTGGTGGCAACTTCCAATGGTAATCGACTCTTCTGTTTCTCCTCCCTCTCTCCCCCTTTTATTGTTATGGAGAGTATGCTTATTTTGAGCTCAGATTGTGTTTATTTGTTGCTTTAACTTCAATATGATATTGTGCTTATTATTCTTCAAATGGAAATGTATGTATTACAAACTGAGGTTTTACAATTCGCTTTGTTCTTTATTTATATTTGTTATTTACTGTCCTTCTATATGCTATTTTGCAGTAGTATAATGCGATTGTAGTGCACCAACAAATTACTTGTATAAAACCTATGATGAAGTGATCAGTTTCAAAGGTCATCAAGTGTGCTAGATTTGAGATTCATTCCTGGTTTTATGAAATTTAAACATTCACCCCATGATGTCTTGTTTCGTGTTTGGCCATTATATCCATCCTTCTTATACATATACATGGGGTTTAGTATCTTTTACGTGCTCTTTTTGAAATTTGAGGAAATTGAATATGTGTCAGTTTAATATTATTTAAAAAAAAATTAAGACAAAAAATATTATTAAGATAAAAACATTACTAAACAAAATTCTTTACTTTTGATAAAATCAGAAAATTTGAACATCTCCCCAGAAATGTTTCTTAACTAAAAATATTTCTTAGATTAATACTAAACTGAATTTAAATTTATCAAGAAAAAGAAACACCGAGGTTTATAGCAATTATTATTATATTTATCATTTCTTTCAGCTTTGATGGTTCCATAAATTCACCATCAACAAAGTCCCCATCGGCGCAAGTTTTGGATTGAGAATTTCTTGCAATTGATTTTATAAGTTATATTATGAATAGAGGTGAAAAAAATTTAATATGATTAAAAAATCGTGTTTTTTTAATTTTAAATTAACTTAATTGGGTAACTTAATTTATTCGGTTTTTTTGAATCAATTTGAATAAATAATTTAATTTTTCGAATTTAAATCAAGTTAAATTTTACAATTCAAATAGTTTAAAAAACTCGAATAGCAAATTGATGAAAATACCTATTGATTTCTTGACAATTTCGAGTATGTGCAAATTGGTCATTCTTGACAAAAATTACAAAAAATTCAAAATATTTGTAAAATATTTTTCCAAAGTTTTATAAATATATATAAATTCAAAAAATTTAAAACTTATAAAAAATTATTGAAAAGTATTTTAAAAATTTATAAAAATGTTTAATTATATTTTTTTAAGAAAAATCCTAAATGATAAATTTGAGGCCTTAAACAAATAAATTATCAAATCAAATTAAACAAATAAACTATCAAATCAAATTTATCATACCAATTATATTTTTTTTCTTATTTTGTTTTCATATAGTTTTCAAATATATATAGTATTCATGTTCTTTTAACTTGAAATTTAGTCATATTGTCAATGAGATTTCAATTGTGTTCTAAATTTTTATGAAAGTATAAATAAATTTAAATATTAAAATAAATAATATTTATTTTTATGATAATTAAATGATATTTATTATAATAACATTTATCTTTATGAAAAATATGAAAAATAATTTTAATATTAAGATAAATATTATTTACGATAAATATTTTATTAAGTTTTATTTTTTAGTTTGAACTTTAAACTATATTTTTTAAGGAAAAATAAAAAATATTTTATAATTGATAAATAAAAAGGACCCATCTAAGTTTTATATTGACATAAGAACTCAACCTCAATCAAAACTCGTTTTAATTGATAGCTCATAAGCAAAAATATGGCGCAAAGAATTCCACTTTATTTTATTAATAGATTGGTGGAGGAGGGGAAGAAACATCTTCAATGTCTCACCAGAAATATCAAGACAAATTTAAAACAGTTCTGCAAATGTGCTTGTAGTACGTATAAAGATCACCAAGAAGTGGGACCAAAAATCATTAACGAATTAAAGTGCCACTAGCTCTATTTCAAGCTAGCTTGTTTTGGGGGGTGGAAAGAGAGAAGGTTGCTGCTAATCAACACACAAGGACACCGAATTTGTGTGTTCGAAGAAAAACCTGTTATGTCTACGATCGCACTGTGCTTTTCACCATTAAAGAGAACTTTACAAGATACAATTTGAACTTTCAATAGATAAACATGAAATTTCAAAATTAAATATAAACCCTTACCTAAGTTAACTTGAATTAGGACCATGTAAAGCCCATATCCTAGTTGGACGTAAACTTGCATAAAACTAATTCTAATTATTCCACCTCCATACGTAATGGAATAAATATTATATGGTTTTGGCTTTTGTGTTATATTTTATCACATTTCACGATGAAATTTATAAGATTTTCTTTGAAAAAGTTCGATAATGATTTTGAAGCAAATACAAGAAGTATTCTTGACCAATAGGAAAAAAAAAATGCAGGAGGTTTAAGTTAAAGGGAGGTCACTAGATTTGAGCAATTTAGTTGAAGAGAAAATGATGAAAATCTTAAAGTAGGTTGCTTTATTTTATTAATATTTTACATCCCTTTATTTGAATATTTTATTTAATATTTAATTGATGTGTCGTTAAAAGCACCAAAAATAACTTATTCCTATGAAATAATGAAAAGAATAGTATAAGGGAAGTAGGGTCAAATCCTCAAGGACTGGATTGCTGCTTCTTGTTCCTCGAAATCCTAAGCATAGTCGTGCCCAAGAAAAATGAATACCTAGGAAAAATAAAAAAAACAGAATTAAAAATATGGACGAGTTGAAAATTGTATACTTTGAAAATTCTAATTGTAAAAAGAAACAGAATTGAGGAAAGGGATTCTTCATTTTGAGGGATTCCAGCCACCGGTTATCTCGATCCTCCTTGGGTTCAATCCTAGACTTTTAGTTGATTCTTCTCATGATAGAATAAGCCAATTATAATGGAAGAGGATGCCTACGATCACCAACTACACTTAGATTTTAACCTTACAATTTAGAGGAACCTGACTTTAGCTAACCGTCACTTTTGTGGGACTGTCTTACACTAGATCATCATTCTCAATGGCGAATACCACATCATTTCGTCTCTTAGGCTCGACAACTTCTGACTTAGTAAGTTAATGAATCGATTATGCAACCTTCTCAAAACATATAAAGCAGTCGTTCCTTGCACAAGATGAAAAGATCACTACAAGATGAAAAGATCACTTTTAGAAGGACATGGATAGAAGCGTCAGTCCCATAATGCGGAGAAACGATGAATACTCGTTGAGAAGGCTAAGTGCGGGCTCTAAGCCTTATGAACCTTTTTTGAGGAATCTTGATAACTTTTGGCTAGATGAGTTTAGTGGCTCATGATTCTTGGGAAAAAAGAAATAAGTTTAATGGAATGAAATTTTATTGAAAAATAAAATGAACAAAAGGCTAAGAGCTTTAGGGAGAATGAGGTTTTTTACAGAAAATGATAAGTGAATATTCATGTCATTCCATCCCCTATTTATAATACATAGAAAACCTAGTTTGTTCCTATTTATAGTATATAGAAAACCTAGATTAGGGTTGAATATTATGGGGTTTTGCTAAAGCATGCCCATTCCTTCAAGATGTCGTTCCAATTTTAATTTTTTTCTCATCGGTTCTCCTAAACATAAGAAGAGAAATTTATTAACATGAAAGTAATAATAAAAAAGTAAAAAGTAAAAATAAATAATAAAATAAATAAAATAAAAATAAATAAATAAATAAATAAATAAAAATTGGGTTGCCTCCCCTCAAGCACTTATTTTACGTCGTTAGCTTGACGTCCTGATTAGTATTATGGAGGTTTCACCTGAATTTTTTCAACCATATGGGCTTAAAAATTCTCATAAAACGACTTCAACCTTTGACCATTGACTGTGAACCGTTTTCCCGACTCTTCACTTTCTATTTCAACTACACCATGTGTGAATAATTTGGTTACAATAAAGGGTCCTTACCATCAAGACCGAAGCTTACTGGAGAACAATTTTAGCACGGAATTATAAAGTAACAATTCTACCGAAAGGTGGCAACCCTTGCCAAAAACAAGCCGATATGGGTCATACAATTGGTCATTTATATGCCATTCGATAAGCCCAAAGTGCGTCATTTAGCTGAAGACTCCAATCTTTTCGGTTAGGCTAAACTGTTTTCTCTAAAATAGTCTTGATTTCTCGGTTTAATATTTTTGCTTGGTCGTTCATTTGGGGGTGATAGGCTGTAGCTATATAGTAGTGAACTCCGTATTTTTTCATAAGTGCCTCCATAACTCTATTGTAACGACCCTATAGTCAGGGGTGTCGAAAAGTGCATTCCCGAGACTTCAGTCCCATAAATCAGACTCGTAAATATTTTTAATAAATATTTACGAAGTTAGTTGTGTAGTTAATTAGACTTTGGTTAAGTGTATTTGCATGAATTAAAAATTATTATAGTATAAGGACTAAATCGCGTATAGAGTAAAAGTTAAATTATAAAATTAAAATTAATAGAGGGATTAAAGTAGTAATTACCCAATTACCTTGTTTAGTGGACGGTATTAATGAAGTATATATATTATATGTAAACTTATTATATATATCATAATAAATTAAAAGTTAAAAGTATGTATATGTATTATATAATATATGATATATAATAAATGAAATTATATTAGATAAAAAGTGGAGAAATGTGAAAGAAGAAATGCAAATAAAATAGAAAATAAAAGAAAGAAAAAGAAAGAAGAAAAGTAGGAACAACGCACCACCATAAGGGTTTTTAAGTTTCAACTTCAATTGGTTAGTTAATTTAACCCATTTTTTTTATAATTTTTATATTTTTGAAATTACGGTGTTAAGTACTACCCGACCCATATTAAAATTTTAGCATTGATTAAGATTTTAAATATTGTTAATGTTTAATAGTTTTAGTATTAGGGATTAAATAGATAGATTTTTAGATAGATTTTTAAGTTAGAAATAGAAAAGGACTAAATTCTGGAACTAATTGTTGATTTTGAACAATAGAGACTAAATTGTAAAAAATTTGAAATTAAGGGGTCGAATTGGAAAAGAGGAAGCTAAATATGGTTGTGACAGCCCTATTTTGACCCTAGTCGGGAAGTGGTTTCGGAACCGCTAAACCGAGTCGCAGTAAAATTTTTGAATGAAATTTATTTTGTGTCTAAAAATATTCGTTCATGCATGTGCGAATTTTTATTACTTTGATCTTTGCCAAAATGAATGTATTAAATAAAAAGGGCTTGTATGAGAAGTTTTAATTATATGTATGTGTGGTTAAATTCAAGAAATTAATTTGGAAAGATGTGAAATTAGATGAAAGGGATTAATGTGTAAAACTTTGGAAATGTGATAGGTTTTAAATAGAGGATTGATTAGTATATGGTTGTGAAATAATAGGACTTGCATGTCAATTTGCCAACTTTATTAGTTAGTGGCCAGCCATGTGGGTAAATGATTGAAATATGTATATTTATGTGCATATGTATATTTATTTTATTAATAGATAATGATATAGTGGATTTATAAAATATTTGTTTAATAAAATAAGAGAAAAATGGGTGAAAAGAACAAGGTGTGGTTCTTTTGTTCTTGTTAAGCCGAAACCAAGTGAAAGAGAGGAGAAAAATAAGCTTAAAGCATTCGGCACTTTCAAATGCTTGATTAAGGTATGTGAATTGTGTTTCCTTGGAAAATTTTAGTACATTTTAGTTGTTAACTAGTATTTTATCTAACCCATGGCTTAAATTTAGCCAAATGGGGAGAAATCTCATTCGGTCATGGGTGTTTTGTATGAGATTTTGTGGATTGATGATATTAAGTACTAATGGAAGTGTGGGTTGATTAATTGAATGGTTGTGAGGACTTTGTGGCCGATTGAGATTTGTTTGTGGGTTGGAGTAGGAAATTGTATAAGTGCCGAATGTGAATGTAGCAAATAGCTTGGATGAATTGTTAGTTTGAGTTTAAATTAACAAAAGGCTTGAATTTATAGTAAATTAGGTGCTTATAAAAAAGGATTGGGTTATGTGCATGTGAATTTATTTGTGAAAGACCTTTATTAGCTAAGTTTTGAAATTCGGCTTTGAGTGTTTTATAATTGAAATTGAAATGTTTTGGGTCAACCTTAGTGGAGCATTCAGCCATAAGGCATATTCTTGTTGAAGGGTAGTTAAATATTTTAAAGATGGGTATAAATTAGTTAAAGTGTAAACTTTGGTTGTTTATGAAAGGTCTTATGATATTCGACCATTTGAAATGCAATTTTCATAAAGGTGGAAAAGTTAAATAGTTTATAATTAGAATGACCAAAAATGTGTGAAAGGTTAAAGTATTAGTTTCGGCTATGCGAATGAATACGATGTATAATTGCTAATTCTTTTGTTCTTGAAAGCTGAATGGTCGATATACATATAGATTAAAAAGGGTGGTATGTTAGTCAAGGGATGTTGTAATTGAGATTTTGTATACTTGATTTATCAATGATCTTGTTGTGATTTGTGATGTGTATGTTTGTGGCCGAATGTGTGGTAAAAGAAATATATAAGTTCCTTGTTTTGAAGTGAAGTGTAATTATCAAGTGAGTTATATGAGTAAAGATTAATATAATTAAATTTGTTTAACTTAGCTCAAGAGCATAGAGGGACAACATCGGATAAGGGAAAAGCTAAGGTGACGGAATAGCCAACCCGTAAATACTCAGAAAGGCACGAGGTAAGTTTTAAGTTAATGAATTTATCATAAAAAGCTAGAAATGCATGAAAGAGTCGTATGAAATGTGAACCACGGCTCAATGACTTTACCTTATCTAAATTTTGTGCATGAGATAGTGGTTATAAAGCATATAGCCGAATGATTCCTAGGGAATAAGCTATGAAAGTTAGGTGAGTATGTGACCCTTATACATATGTGGACCGAATGTCCAATGGAATTATTTTTGTGTATTTATATGCGTGTGAAGCAAGTGAAATCTCAAAAATGATATAGAAATTTGCAATGTGTACACTCAACCCATAAATGTGCATTAAGATTTGATAGTAAATCCAGGCTATGTCCCGAAGGGCATTCGTGCCAGTGGTACATCCGGGTTAAGTCCCGAAGGGCATTCGTGCCAGTGTTACATCCGGGCTGAGACCTGAAGGGCTTTCGTGCCGGAGTTGAATCCGGGCTATGTCCTGAAGGGCATTCGTGCCAGTGGTACATCCGGGCTAAGTCCCGAAGGGCTTTAGGGCTAGTGTTATAACCGGGTTAAGCCCGAAAGCATTCATGCTAAAAAGAAAAAGAAAAATACGTGGTTTATATCTTAATTACCTCAATAAAAAGTGCTCATTACCTTAAGTCTGTCAAGTACGTACCTCATACTCATTGTGAAATTGATTCATTTTAGATTTTAACTACACATTGAGTTAGTGATGCCTTAACTATAGCTTAATGTTATATGAAAGCCAATGACTTACCTATGATGTGTGAATTTTCAATCCAAGTAGAATTGTATTAAATTGAACCCTTAGCATATGTGCATATCTGATTAAAGTATGAAGCTACATAAATTCGTGAGTATGAGTATAATTCAAGATTGCATTGAATGAAAATGTAAGCTTTCGGCCAAGGGGGAAATATTGATGAATACAATGAGATTGTTTATATGATATGAATTGATGTTTAAAGGAAATGAATATGTCACGTATGAAAGATAGTAGTATCTTTAGTCATAGTAATATTCGGCTAAAGGGATGAGTTTTTAGCTTAAATAGAATTTTTTTTAAATTCAACTAAATTCATTGCTTAAAACTTACTAAGCATAAATGCTTACCCTGTTGCCTTGGATTGTCTGTTTTATAGATCTCGTTCGTTAGCTACGGTCTCTGAAATCACATGATCGAAGTCATCCACACTATCAGAACTTCTTCGGTATTTTATAGCTAAACCTTTGTAAATGGCATGTATAGGTTTCGTTTTGTTGTTGTTAAACAAGAAATGTTTTGTTGTATATAAGTACAGCCATGCGAAAATGGCTTGCTAATTACTTTTCTTCTTGAATATGGATTTTAAGTTTAATCTCGTGGATAGAAAATGAATATGTAGGTTGGTACTTTCGTTTGCTAATATATTTGAAGCAATGTGTTCTTTGATAATTATGTTTGAAGACCATGTATGGGCTAAATATATATATATACATTCGGCAATTGCAAGTAAATTCAATAGTGTACGTTAGAAAATGCTTTAATTGTTCTTGGTAGAATAATATGTAAACAAATGAATAGAACCTAATGAATGAGGATGCATAACTCATTTGATTCAATAGAGTCATTGGTGCTTAGTTGATGCATATAACAGTGTCCGATGTTATTCATGGATGTATGTTTGCAAAATGTTTGAAACGTTTTGGTGACTTGAGTATCTGTTGGATAGATTGGATATATATGCATAATCGGTTCTACTTCATAAGTTTTATAATCAGCTCGGGTTTATAAAATGTTACCATATGAATAGTAACCTTAGTTTGACTTGTATAATCGGCTACATGGTGAGTGTTCATGCATGCCCATAAATTTCAAGTATTGAGTGCTTAAAATTATATGGAAATTGATATACTTTTGAAGTTATACATTTCAATTTGAACTTAGTTATATGCATGCGCTTAGGCTATTATTCGCAAAGGCACAAATATGACTCTTATTATTATGTTTAAAATGTAGTACTTGTTGAGTAATGCCTCGAAATCCCTCCGGCGACGGATACAGGATTTGGGGTGTTACAATGGTCTAGAGTGAAATTAGTATAAAAGTATGAAGTTAATTGTGAAGGTTAAAATTACTCTCGGTTTTAGGACTAAATTGAAGAATAAGCAAAATATAGTGTGAAAATTGAAATTTAATGCCAAGTTTAAATGTGTAATATTAATGTGATTTAATTATTTATTTCCGTAGCTAACGTCGTACTGGGATCCTCGAGTAAAAAGGGAAAGGATAAAATCAATGTCAAATAGCTCAGAAATCACAGTTTGTGTTTATATAATTCGAATTAAATAGTAGATTATAGCATATATAATTGTTTGCATATGGTAAGCATTTGAGGTGAGTACATTGGTACTTTGGGATTGAATTAAATTCATAATTGAAATGAAATGGATTGATTTTGTATATTATGAAATATATTGATTATGAATATATGTGTATTGAGAAAAATGTGATTATTATCAAATTGAATATATGCTCATATGTGATGATATACATTCATGAAATTGAGACATTGGTTGTATTGAAAAGTGAAATGAATCCCTATTAATGGTATCGGGCTGAGTTGGACATAGATGACATGCCATAGGATAGGAAGAGTTTAAGGATTACTTCGACCTCGAGTTGATGAGGCACTAGATGCTAATTTGCTTCGGTTTAACTAATGAGACACTGGGTGTCAATTTATACAGCGCTGGGCACAATTATTACTTTAGATTTATTCGATGAGACACTAGGTGCCAAACTGGTGTGTTCGTTGGATCCGTGTATCTGTCTGAGTCCGTGTCGTGTTAATAGGGGAATGTAAAATAATAATTGATAAACTATAAAAGTAACATATTTTAATCTCGTTCTTGATGCATTTTTGGATGATTTATTATATAAATTAGTGAATTTGATGCTCCTAATCCTTTAAATTCATGTTTCTATACTTAGGTGAGCATATGGAAGTGAAAGGAGCAAAAAACAGGACAAAATCGAACAAAAAGAGTTGTTTTTAGGATCCACATGGCCTGGGCATTTCCACACGGCCTGGGCACACGCCTGTGTGAGCCACACAAGAAGATCACACACCCATGTGCTAGCCCGTGTCAATTTCGAACCCTACTTCCCTTTTACGTGAAATAAACCCAATTTTTAGGGTTTTTGAGCATTCTAAAGTCTATAAATACACACTAGAAGAGGACCTATGGGACACGCAGAGTAGAACGAGGAAATTACTCAAAGAACACCGTTGGAATCAACTCAGAAGCAGATCTCCTTTAAGATTGAAGATCTCCATTTAAATTTCCTTCGAAGTTTTATTGGGTTTCTTATGTCTTGTTGTTATTCTAATTTTGAGATGTTTATACTCTAGATTATAAACTAAATTCCCTAAATACCTAGGGAAGATGAAACCCATGATATTTTTATTGGGTTTCTGAATTACGTGATAAATACTTGATTCTTGTTCTCAATTATGTATGCTTATCTCTTGCTTTAATATTTTGAGGATATTAATTCAAGTGTGATGTGCTTATTTTAGTGGAGCAAAAGTCCCTATTTAAGAGTAAATCTGGCATAATTGAGTGGAGTTACATGCAATCCTAAAAATAGGACGACATAAATCTACCAGATTAGAGTCAAATCTAATAGAGGAATCCGTAGATTGAGTTAATGCGACAATAGGGTTTTAATTAGAAAGAGATTTCAATTAATCAACCTAGAGTTAGTTATTTTTACTCTCGAAAGAGATATTAAAATAATTTAGGGATTTCTACAAATCAAGGTACAAGTGAATAAATCGTTTAATTCAGATTCAGAATAATAAGTGAAGTCTAGGTGGATTCTTCCCTGCGTATTGTCTATCTTATTGGTTTTCTTCAAATATTTTCCTAATTCACTCTCTGTTGCGTTCTTAGTAATTAGTTAATTAATTTTAGATTAAAAACAATTCCTCAATTTATTGGCTAGATAATAAAAAGATAGTAATTACTAGTACTTTTAGCCCTTGTGGATATGATATTCCCTGCTCACCATAGCTATACTATTATTTGATAGGTGCGCTTGCCCTAGTTTAATTTTAGTTAGTTTAGTGACACAATCAAGTTTTTGGCACCGTTGCGGGGGACTAAAATATTATGAACACTTGATTTTTATTAATTTAGTCATTTATTTCTATTTGCATTTTATTTTTGTTTTCTAATTTTTAGTTTATTTGCTTTTGGCAGGTTTCCTTAGTTTATGACTAGAAGAAACCCGTCAGGACTATTATTATTCAATAGTAAAATTGAAAGTATAGCCCGTAGAAACCATAGAGAAGTACGGCAGAGTCAACAAAATATAGTGGAAAATTAAAAGGAGGATATTATTATTATTGAGGAGATGGCTGAAAATCAGAATAATCCGCTACCTCATGTGGTTGCTGCGAATCCAAATCCAAACCCTGCTCCTTGTACTATGTATGATTATATCAAGCCTAATTTAGCTGGTGCTAAATCGAGTATTATGAGACCTGCCATTGCTGCAAATAGTTTCGAATTGAAGCTGAATACTATTTAGGTGATTCAACAGTTTGTTCAGTTTAATGGTTTGCAAGACGAAGATCCAAATACTCATTTGGCTAATTTTTTAGAATTCTGTAACACTTTCAAGATAAATGGCGTTTCTGACGATGCCATTCGCCTACGGTTGTTTTCCTTCTCGTTGAGGAATAAAGCTAAACAGTGGTTGAACTCTCTACGATGAGGTTCTATCACTACATGGGAGCAAATGACCGAGAAATTTCTATTGGAATACTTCCCACCGGCTAAGATAGCTAAGTTGGGGAATGAAATCTCTTCCTTCGTGCAGATGGATTTAGATACCTTATATGATGCATGGGAGAGGTATAATGACTAATTGAGAAGGTGCCCTCACCATGGGTTACCCCTATGTCTACAAGTTCAAACGTTCTACAACAGTGTGAATCCCTCAACTAGGCAATTGACCGATGCAGTCGCCAGTGGTACTTTGAATAATAAAACACCTAAAGAGGCTTATAAATTTATAGAGGAGATGTCACTGAAAAATTATCAGTGGCAAGTCATAAGGATGAAGCCGACAAATGTAACCAGTGTTTTTAACTTAGATGCAGTCACCATGTTATCAAACTAAGTAGATCTCTTGAATAAAAAAATTGATGGTTTATGTGTTTCTACGTAGATACATCTAGTGATGCAATGCGACACAAATGGAGGTGGAATAAATAATTTAGAATATTTACCCTACGGTTCGAACATGGAGAATGAGCAAATAAATTATATGAGTAATAGTTCCAGACCTTAAAATAATCCTTATAGCGGCACTTATAATGCAGGTTGGAGGAATCATCCCAATTTCTCTTAGGGTGGCCAAGGAAACCAAAGATCACAACCCCCTTCAAGCTTTTAACAACAACCTTATCACCAAGAAAAGAAACCGAACCTTGAATAGATGTTGGCAAAATTTATTTTGGTGTTAGAGACTCGTTTTCAAAAAATCGAGATAGCTTTGAAAAATCAGCAAGCGTCGATTCATGGGCTTGAAAATCAAATTGGACAGCTTGCTAAATTAGTTTCAGAAATACAACAAGGTAGTTTACCTAGTAACACCGAACCCAACCCAAAAGAGCATGTAAAAGCAGTTACATCAACGGGAATCTGATAAAGAGAATGATGAAGAGGTAAAACCCGAAGTGAGCAAAATATCGGTACTGAAGGAATATAAACCACCGATCCCACATCCAGCAAAGTTAAAGAAAGACCGCAGGATGCACAGTTTGGTAACATTTTTTGAACTTTTTAAACAGTTGCATATTAACTTACCTTTTGTTGAAGCTATTCCACATATGCCTACATATGCAAAATTTTTGAAAGAGCTATTAATAAATAAAAGGAAGTTTGAAGAGCTATCTATTGTGGAACTCAACCGGGAATGTTTAGCTATTCTTCAAAATAAACTACCAACCAAGTTGAAAGATCCAAGAAGTTTTACTATTCCCTGTTTAATTGGTAGTTTAAATATTGAGAAAGCATTAGCTGCTTTAGGTGCTAGCATTAATTTAATGCCTTATAAAATCTTCAAGCAGCTTGGTCTTGGGGAACCAAAACCTACTAGGATGAGTATTAAATTAGCTGATAGATCTATTAAATATCATAGGAGTATTATTGAAAATGTCTTTGTAAAAATAGATAAATTCATATTCGCTGTTGATTTTGTTGTGCTTGACATGGATGAGGATGATGAGGTACCTTTAATTTCAGGTCGCCCATTTTCAACCACTGCTAGGGCTGTTATTGATGTGGGTATGGTAAACTTATACTTAAGTTAGGTGACGAAAAGATTATTTTTAAAATATATGATGCCATCCGATTTTCTAGAGAACAAGATGATTCATGTTATTTTATTGATTTTATTTACCATGTTATTCAAGATTCATTATAGGAAATTGTTCATAAAGACACGTTGGAACTGTGTCTTGTACAATGAGAGAAGGTAGCTAATGATATTGATGTAGTAAGTGAGATAAAAATTGATTTAAATTCTAATGAGTCTTCACTAAGACATAAAAATTATGAGGGCATTGAGGTAAACGATGAATTAAAACTAAAACCCTTTATTGAAAAACCTCCTAAATTAGAACTGAAGCAATTACTGAATCATCTAGAGTATGCATTCCTTAGAAATAATTCTACATAACTAATGATTATTACTTCAGACTTGCAGCTAAATGAGAAAGACGAGTTATTACAAGTATTGAAGGAGCATAAAAGAGCCATAGCTTAGAAGATCTCTGACATTAGAGGGATCAGTCCTTCTTTTTACACCGATAAAATTTTAGTGGAGGATGAATACAAACCATGTGTGCAAGCTCAAAGATGACTGAATCCTAACATGAAATAAGTCGTTAAGGCTGAGGTAATTAAACTCCTAGATGTTGGAGTAATTTATCATATTTCTGACAGTGCTTGGGTGAGTCTTGTGCAGGTCGTTCCCAAGAAGAGAAGCATATTGTTGTAGCCAACGAGAAGAATGAGTTGATTCCAACGAGAACAGTCACGAGATGGAGAGGTATTGACTACAGGAAAGATTATCTGGGCATATGTATTATTGTTTCTTATATGGACTCTCTGGCTATTTTCAAATCCCTATAGCTCCCAAGGACCAAGAAAAGATGACATTTACATGTCCATATGTATGCTTGCTTATGTAGAATGCCTTTTGGATTATGTAATGCCCTTGTTACTTTTCAGCACTGCATGTTGTCCTTTTTTGATGAACTTGTAGAAGACATTATGGAGGTATTTATGGATGACTTCTCAGTATTTGGTAATTCTTTCCATCTTTGTCTTAAAAAATTAAATCGAGTTCTAATAAGATGTGAGGAAACGAACCTTGTGCTTAATTGGGAAAAATGTCACTTTATGGTTCGAGAAGGGATTGTTTTAGGCCATAAAATTTCTAATAAATGGATTAAGGTTGATAGGGAAAAAATTGAAACCATTGAAAAATTACCTCCCCTAGTTCAGTTAAGGCTATTCAAAGCTTTTTAGGACATGCTAGGTTCTATAGAAGATTTATTAAAGATTTTTCTAAAATAGCTAAGCCTTTAATAAATTGCTAGAAAAAGATGTGCCCTTCGATTTTAGTCAAGAATGTCTAGAAGTATTTAATACTCTTAAAGAAAAATTAATTAATGCTCCGATTGTAGTTGCACTTGATTGGAATTTACCTTTTGAGCTAATATGTGATGCGAGTGGTTTTGCAGTAGGTGCAATTCTTGGACAGTGAAGAGACAAGCATTTTCAACCTGTTTATTATGCTAGCAAGACATTGACAGTTACACAAGAAAATTACAATACTACAAAAAAAGAATTGCTAGTTGTGGTTTTTACATTCGATAAATTTAGACCATATTTGATATTATTTAAAGTTGTCATTTACACTAACCATTCGACTCTTTGTTATCTCCTCATTAAATCATATGCAAAACCTCAACTTATAAGATGGATTTTAGTATTGTAGGAATTTGATTTAGAAATCCAAGATAAGAAGGGAGCTGAAAATCTTGCAGCAGATCACCTTTCCAGGCTAGAGAATTTACATCACAAAGAGCTTGACGAGACTGAGATAAACAACTTGTTTCTTGAGGAACGACTCTTAGTTATAACTGCCTCTGAAATCCCTTAGTTTGTGGATATTGTAAATTACTTAACTGCTAACATCCTACCAAAAGGGTTGACACATCATCAAAAGAAGCAATTCTTTGCCGATGTGAAAATTTTTTTTTGGAAGGATCCTTTTTCTTTTTCGTGTATGTGCAGATCAAGTAATTCAGAGATGTGTTACAAAATTAGCAGCGAGTAAAATCTTGGAACACTACTATTCAAGTCCAACAGTAGGACATTACAGTGGGACTAGGACAACACATAAAATGCTTGAATCAGGTTTTTATTGGCCCACACTATTCAAGGATGCTAACATGTATATTACTTCTTGTGATAGATGCCAGAGAACAGGTAATATCGCTAAACGTGATGAAATGCCTCAAGCTTATATACTCTCATGTGAAATACTTGATGTTTGGGGCACTAATTTTATGGGTCCATTCCCTATTTCGTTTGGTAATAAATACATCTTAGTAGTGGTTGGTTATATGTCAAAATGGGTAGAAGCCCAAGCTTTACCTACTAATGATCCTAGAATGGTAGTTAGGTTTCTCAAGAAGCTCTTTTCTCGAATGCTTAGGTGTGTGACCTAAATTAGAGAGTTACACGGTCTGGCCTTAGCCTAGCCATACAAGTGTATGACCCCTGAAATCAGAATTTTTGTAATTATTTCCTAAACTTCTAGAATTGTTTCAAATTAGTCCTTGCCTATTTTTAAACTACTTTAGGGTCCCGTAGACTCATAATAGGGGCTATAAGAGTAACTTTTACTCTGAATTGGGGTGGATTAACAAACCTAAATTGAGTGCATTCTACTAATATCATCAAAGATAAATTAAAAAGATAATTGTAGGCGGAGTATGGACAATATTCTGATGCTAATAATTGGAATAGTCTTGTATGTAGCTGAATTCTGACATTCAAGAAAGGATAAATAGTGATAAGAGTATAGACAGTGGAAAACTAAGTTTAGTAATGTATAAATAATGATAAAAGTGTAGACAGTGGAAGACCAAGATTAACATAAATTAAAAAGATAATTGTAGGCGGAGTATGGACAGTATTCTGATGCTAATAATTGGAATAGTCTTGTATGTATCTGAATTCTGACATTCAAGAAAGGATAAATAGTGATAAGAGTATAGACAGTGGAAGACTAAGTTTAGCAATGTATAAATAGTGATAAAAGTGTAGACAGTGGAAGACCAAGTTTAACATTGCATAGCATGAATCATTATTAAATTTATAATATTCTAGTATGATATAATTTGATTGTTTGTGACCTACCCCTGTATATTATATTGTTAATGGCTAGTATATATATGTGTAATTATGATTGATTAATTGTATGACGTGTTAGTAATGTCCGTGACCCTAATTCGACAATGAAGAGAGGTTAAGGGTGTTGCATCTATTACAAAAACGAGTTCTACGATTGTTGATCAAGGCTCGAGGTGTGCCAAACCTAGAAAAAAATAGTTTGTTTTAGAAACTCCACAACAATTTTAGCATTATTATTGCGAGTAGGCTTTGCTTCTATCCACTTAGAAATATAGTCTACCCTAAGAATTATATACACATTTCTAAATGAGGAAATAAACGGACCCATGAAGTTGATTCCGCACACGTCAAAAACATCACATACATGAATTGGAGATAGGGGCATTTGATTTCGTTTAGTTATGTTACCTGTATGTTGGCATTTATCGCAAGATTTACAAAAATTATATGCATCTCAAAAAATTGTGGGCTAATATAGTCCACACTCCAATACCTTATGAGCAGTCCGTTTAGGGCTAAAGTGTGCTCTACAAGCTTCGATATGACAAAAAGTAAGTATAAAAGCTACCTCGATTTTTGGAACACATCATCTTATTATTTAATCCGAGTAATCTTTCCATATTTATGGGCCATCCCAAATATAATATCGAGCTTCTCTTCTAAACTTGTCTCTCATGGCACGAGCTAACCTAGTGGGTAATGAACCTGTAGTAAGAAGGTTTACCATATCCGCATACCATGGGAAATACGCTTTAGCCAAAAATTGGCCCTCATTAGGAAACTCATCCTTTATAGGAGTGTTGTCACAGGGTGTTTTTAACCTACTCAAGTGGCCACCTACTAAGTTTTCGCATCTGTTCTTGTCTCGAATCTCGATGTCAAATTCTTGGAGCAATAAAATCTATCTAATGAGCCTCGATTTTGCTTCCTTCTTCATGATCAAATAGCTAAGAGCTGCATGGTAAAAAAAATCACTTTATATCCCAATAGATAAGACCAAAATTTAATCAAAGCAAATACAATAGCGAAAAGTTTTTTTCTATTATGGTGTAGTTGCTTTGTGAAGCATCTAGGGGTTTTGAGGCATAACAAATGACATAGGGCTCTTTGTCTATCTTTTGCCCCAACATGCCCCCACACTTCGTTCGCTTGCATCGCACATGATTTCAAAGGGATAGTTCCAATTTGGTGCTTGTACTATAAGAGCAAAAACCAACTTCTGTTTGAATGTGTTAAAAGCCACCTTACATTTTGGGGTGAACTCAAATTTCTTATCTTTTTTGTAACAATTCGCACAGTGGTTCAGCTACTTTTGAGAAGTTCTTTATAAAGCGCTTGTACAACCCTGCATAGCCAAGGAAAGAACGAGTTTCCCATACAGTTAAGGGATATGACAAAGAATTTATAATGTCAATTTTGGCCTTCTCGACCTCAATCCCTTTAGCTAAAACTGTATGTCCTAGAATTAAACATTTGTCTACCATAAAATGACACTTTTTATAATTCAAGACAAGATTACATTCTATGCACAGTAAAATCATCCATAAAAACTTCGATAATGTTTTCTACATATTTAGAAATATACTTATCATGCATCTTTGGAAGGTGGTCAACATGTTACAAAGCCTGGATGGCATCTTCCTATACACAAATGTGCCAAATGGGCATGTAAAAGTGGTATTTTCTTAGTGCAACTGGGTTTTGGGAAAAAACAAGTATCCATCAAGATAGCAAAAATGAGTTTTTCCAGCTAAATGTTCAAGCATTTGATCTATAAAAGGAAGCAGGAAATGGTCTTTTCTAGTATAAAAATTTAACTTTTTGTAATCAATACAGACACGCTACCTATTTTACACTCATGTTGGTACCATATCACCCTCAACATTTTTCTTTACTATCACACATGTTTTCTTGGGCACAACTTGCACTGGACTTACTAATCTACTGTCAAAAATGGGGTAAATTATGTCAACAACCAACAGCTTAATTTTTTCTCTTTTTTACCACATCCATCATATTTAGGTTCAATCGTCTTTGTGCCTCTCACTTTGGTTTCGTGTTTTCCTCTAAGTAAATCTTATGTGTATGGCTTCATGTTTTCCTCTAAGTAAATCTTGTGTGTACATGTCAAGGAGCTTATCCCTTTTCAGTTGACGATGGTACAGCCAATTGCTCCCTTATGGTTTTTTTAGTACTTGTATCAAACTTTCCCCTTCAAGCTTGTAGAGTCTATTTGACTATGATCGGTAAGGTATTATCTTCCCCTAGAAATGCATATTTGAGATGCTCAGGAAGTGGTTTCAATTTCAAATCTAATGCTTGCAAAATAGAAGGTAGAAGTTTAGTTTTCATAGGAGAAAACAATTTATTAACAGATTCACAAATAAATCCTGAATCAAAATCATCAAACAACGTTTTAAGTTTATCTTCATAAGGTGAATCAAAAGTTTCTTCTACTAATAAGTCAATTATGTCGACACGATTTACGTTCAAGATTTCACTTAGGTGACTAATAGCATCGTAAACGTTAAAATTTATGATCTCCTCGTCAAATTCCAGCATGAGGGTTTCGCTACGCACGTCAATCTTAGTGTTAGCGGTACTACGTCAATCTTAGTGTTAACGGTACTAAGGAAAGGTCACCCAATAAGATGTCCGAAGACCCAAGAGTGTTATCGTCTTCTAGTTTCACTACATAAAAGTCTATAGAAAAAAAGTTCATTGACTTTCACTAATACATCCTCAAGGACCCCTTCGGGATGCACAATAGACCTATCTGCCACTTGAATGATAACACATGTTTTCATAAAAAAAACCCACGTTAAGTGATTCATAAATGGAAGAAGGCATTATATTTATGGAAGCCCCTAAATCACACATAGCTTTTTTGATTCCTAAGTGGCCTATTTTGCATGGTATTGCTAACATGCCCCTATCTTTACATTTTATTGGCATCATCCACTGCAACATCGTAGATACATTTTCACCAACACTTACTCTGTCATTTCCAGTTAATTTTCGCTTGTTGCTGCAAAGCTCCTTAAGGAACTTGGCATATTATGGAATTTGTTTTATGGCATACAACAACGGTATGTTAATCTCGACGTTTCTAAATGTTTCAAGGATGTCTTTATTCTCTTTACCTTTTCGATATTGGTTCAACCGTCCTAGAAACGGGAGTTGAATTTTGGGCAATGGAGGTTTCGTTTAGACCTGTTCATCGTTCTCATGCTTCTCATGGGCAGAATCTTGATTAAGATTTTTGCTAGGATTTGGTTCCAGTTCTTTTCCACTTCACAACGTCACTGCATTTGTGTTTTGTCTTTGGTTAGGTTTCATTTGTGACGGCAACTTTCCTTGTGAGTTCATTTTCTCAATTGATGTGGTCAACTCTCTTATAGATGCCTCAATTTTCTATTAAAAATCAAGCATATTAACTACTAATTTATTGACCATGGTTTCTAGAGAGGCACATTAATCTCGCGTTTGTTGTGGAAACCGATTTTAGTATGGCTGGTTATACCATAGGTTAGCCCTATAACTCAAGTTAGGATAGTCTTTCCATCTTGGGTTATATGTATTAGCGTAAGGGTCATATCACTTTAGGGGTGCTCCAGGAAAGTTTCCCACAGTATTCAAATGGGCTATAACATTGTCACACAAACTAGGGCATGCGTCTATTGTATGTTTGGGTGTTGCATAAATTCCGCATAGTCGAGTCGGTCTTGTTTTTACTACAAAAAGAGAATTGATGATATTTGTAAGTCTATCAACTTTATCTTCTAAAATTGAATTACTTAACTGGTGAACACTTCTAGTGAGTTCAGGATTGGTTCGGAATTGTTGAGTAGTTGCAGCCATCGTGGAAATCAAGTCCCTTACCTATTGGGGTCATGTTAACTAATGCCCCTCCATTAGCGACATCTATCATATTCATTTCCATAGGCTTCAAGCCATTATAGAAGTATTGGAGCAGAAATTATTTTGTTATCCCATGTTGTGGGCAACTTGCACACAACTTCTTAAATCGCTCCCAATAGTCATAAAGAGACTCCACATCTCTTTGCCTTATCCCAACAATCTCCCTTCTAACTCCACAGCACGCGATGCTGGGAAAAATCTATTGAGAAACAAACGAGAAAGATCAGTCCAAGTTGTGATAGATCGAAGAGGTAGATAAAATAACCATTCATTAGCAGAATCTGTTAGGAAAAAAGGGAAAGCACGTAATTTGATTTGATCATCAGTTACGCCCTGAGGTTTCGTACTAAGGCAAACCATATGAAACTCTTATAGATGTTATTGTGGATTTTTATTTTGTAATCCATGAAAAGTAGGTAGCAACTGGATTAATCTTGACTTCATTTCAAGTATGCATAGTAGGATACGCAATGCATAATGGCTGTTGTTTTGCAGGAGCTTCGACTAATTGCCGAATCGTTTAAGCCATAGGTTTTTGTGCTAAATTCGGGTTTATTTAACCTTAGCATTAAGCACTTCTTTTGGTGGATGGAATCCTATTCTTTCATTCTTTAGTGTTTGAATAAGGTTTTTGTTAACCTTAGACTCAACTTCGTCGCCTACTTCTATTTCCAATGGTGGGTTACTCTGAGTTCCTCTACCTCTAACTGCTTTTTCTGTAGCTTCGTTTCCTTGCGATTAGGTCTCACAGTCTTTTTTATCTCTGAATCAAACGCAAGATTTCTTGGAGCAGATTTGGTCATAAGAAAAAGAAACAAGGTTAGCATGTTGCTAGTCCTTAACAATGATGCCAAAAATTGATGTGTCGTTGAAAGCACAAAAAATAACTTATCTCTATAAAATAATGAAAAAATAGTATAAAGAAAGTAGGGTCAAATCCTCAAGGACTGGATTGCTACAACTTCTTGTTCCTCAGAATCTTAGGCATAGTCGTGCCTAAGAAAAATAAAGTACTTGGGAAAAATAAAAAAATAGAATTAAAAATATGGATGAGTTGAAAATTGTAATTGTAAAAAGAAACAGAATTAAGGAAAGGTCTTTTTCGATTTGAGGGTTTCCAGCCACCGGTTTTCTCGATCCTCCTTGGGTTGAATTCTAGGCTTTTAGGTGATCCTTCTCATGACAGAATAAGCCAGTTATAGTGGAAGAGGACGCCTACGACCACCAGCTCCACTTAGATTTTAGCCTTATGATTTAGAGGAACCTAACTCTAGCTAACCGTCACTTTTGTGGGACTGTTTTACACTAGATCATCATTTCTCAATGGCGAATGCCACGCCATTTCGTCTCTTGGGCTCGACAACTTCTGACGTAGTAAGTTAATGAATCGACTGTGCAATATTCTCAAAACATATAAAGCGGCCGTTCCTTGCACAAAATGAAAAGATCACTTTTTGAAGGACATGGACGGAAGCGTTAGTCCTGTAATGCTAAAAGTAAATAAAAATACAATCTAAAATCAAATCTATTTATAGTACATAGAAAACCTAGTTTGTTCCTATTTAAACTCCTAAAAGATAAATAAAAATACAATCTAAATTAAATCTAAATAATATCATAATAATCATACCAATAATCCTAAAAATAAAATTCAAATTTAAATAGAGTCTTCTGTTTATAAATCTCTTCTTTGAATTTTTGCTCCAAAACTTTTGCATTTTGTATTTTCGATACCATTTTTTTCTCTATTTCACATGCTGACCCATTTGTCTTTAAATTTATGCTTTTGCCCCCATGTTTTCGTTTGCCTTCAATTTAGTCCCTACAAGTTAAAAAGCATAAAAAGCCCAAATTAGTAAGATCATACTCAAAATATATATACAATTAAAACATAAAAGTATATCATTTTAGAGTATTATCATTAATTTTATTGAAATTAAATATTATATTAACCCCTCACTTATTTTTGGTATTTTAGGAGTTTCCTAGATGGTTCTACTTCAGGCTTAGGCGACTCAAAATTACAGTTTTATTTGAGTATAGAGTTGAGCTCATTACAATACTATCTAACATTCTTAGTTACTAGAAAAATAGTTATGTTAGTTACTAGAAAAATAGTTATGTTGAATATGCGCGGGGGCGGGGATCAAAGCACCACTAAAATTGAAGCTCCTACTCCACCAACGGGACATTTAAAGATTAAGATCAACAATCTTATAGCTTTAAAGTGGTTTAAGGATAATGAGAAAAGCAATGAGAAGCTTTTAAACTCAAGAAATGAAGGAGAAAACAACATGCATTGACAGCAAATATGTTGCTAAAAACTAAAGGTGGTTACCATTAACAAGTGTTTGTGTAGTGATGGTATTGATCCACTGACAAATTGCCACGAATTTAGGAAAGTAGAGGTCAATATACTTCTACATCGAAAGTTATTTTAAAATATTAGTGGTTTACAAGCTATTGGTTTTGCATAATAAATGAGTGGTTTCCATATAATTAAAAGAATTTCAAAAATAATTAAAATAAATAAATCTAAATAATGGAAAAAGCTAAAGATGTTTGTTTCATCTAAAATGGGTGGTTTACATATAAAGTTCAAGCTATTTTGTTTCATCAGAAATTCAAGACAAGTCTCATTGCTACTTTGATTGTTGCCAATGGAAAAGAGCCTGTAAATCTAGTTGTGTTAGTTCCCTTGGGGAAACTAATGGATGAAGGTGATAGCTGTAGCAAATATTTCTTTTTGGAGGGGTGCATTGGTGACGACAATTCAATATTCGATCATTGTATCAATAAATCTGATTGCTTTTTTGGAGAGTTTTAATGGGAGAGAAAAGGGCGGGGAGAGGAGGAAGAAGAGGAAAGAAAAATAAATGGGTAAAGGAGAGAGAAAAAGAAGAGGAAAATTTTTAAATTTAATTAATATTTTGTTAATTGTGTCAAAATTTGATGTTGGAAAATTTTAATTTTGAAATCAACTTTGTTGCACCAGGAATTTTAAATTTTTTCTAAAACTGTTGTTTTGAGTTATTTATAACATTAAATTTTACTAAATTAATATCTGTATTTTCAACTAAGTAGTCTCGTTAGTTTCCTAACTTTCAACCAACAAGATTTTTTCTATTGTTCTTGAGCTTTCGATTTGCTCAGAGAGTAGACTCTAATCATACAAGCCAATCACCACTGAAAATTAAATCTCTCTATATGATAAAAACCAAACTCGAGTTCCAACAAAAAATAGAATTTTACTTGGGAAATACATCTCACTATAATTCGACAGAAAAATGCTCAAGATGATATGTTTTTAGTTTAGCCCAAAGCCCCTATTTATAGGAAGAAAACACAAGAGTGCTGCTAGAACACAAAAGGACAAAATATTAATATTTTAATAGAAAACACTAAGTTCTACTAGGACTACTAGGGTGGTGGCATCCATCCATTCTAGGACACTGGCAATTCCACCCATCATGTGTTAAATGGGCATGTTTGAACTTTTCATGTATTGAGTATAATTATGTGTGTTATCAAATTTTTAAATCAACTCATATAATTTATTCAACCCAATAACTAGTTTTTCATTCCTAAAATATTATTTATTTAAAATATATTTATTCAACCTAATAACTCATTTAAATTATTTTCTCAATGCAATTCTAATTTCGTTAAATCATGACGCATATCTGAATCTATAAGTAGATAAATATAATTGTCTCATTCCATAAAACTATGATGTCTACTTAATTTAATTTTTACTTCAAACTCCAATTATTTAATTATAGATAATTAAATAATAATTTAAAGAAATTAAATTAATCATTAAGTCATCTCTTGTTCTAATGCATGTTATGTGGATAGTCATACATGTAATCCATGTCTCTATTCATCGATTTTTATTCAATTAATGTATAAATTTAAATACACTCCGTTTAAAGTTGTGTTAAGTTAACAGAGTGACCGATTAAACATATATAATTAAGATTTCTAATAATTTATAATTAAGTTTCAAAATGTCCAAAATTTATGTCGAAAGCCATACAATAGTAGTGGTGATCAGGTAAATGAAATTTCGAATGTGAGTGTCGGTTAAATGTAAAACATTTATCAATTAAATACAATAACAGGAAAGATATCGGGAATTAAATGATGTGCTAATAGTAAAATAATTTACGGATGGATTCATAAGAAAACAAGAATTATAACGACCCACTATTCATCATTATCTAATAATTTGGTTTTGGACCGTAATTTGTCAAATAGAATCGTTAGAAAAAATTTTGTTATACAATCAAGGGGTTACAAAAAGAATATGAAAATAGAGACGAGAATTATTAAGAAATTTAAATTGAATAATTAGCAATTAATGTGAAAGGATTAAATTGAGAAAGTAGTAAAATTTTAGGAATTATGTAAAGAATAATTAAACGGAGCTCTTGAAAGCAATTAAACTGAATTTATTATAAGCTTAGGGGGTGCGCTCTTGATTCATGCCATTGACGGCCACTAATTATTTTGAGAAGAAATCATAACCTTACAAAATTATAATTAAAATTAAATAAAATTAGTTGAGTATATATCAATACGAGATAGTGGGAGAGAGAGTTAGAAACATTCATGTTATCTTCTTCTCTTAGACCCTCCAAAGGAGAAAGAAAGGGAAATTCTTCAAGCTCTCTTCACCATTGCCGTATATCAATTGCCATGGTAAGGATGATTTTTCCTTTTAACTTTTTTTATGGATGTTTAGTGTAAATTGATAGATAAATGAGACCCATTGATTAGATATGAGTATTATTGAGGTGTTAGCTTAAGATGGTTATTGATTTATGCTTGGAAACTTAGAGAGATGAGGTTTGATCATGAATATTAAGTTATTTTAAGCTTGAATTATGTGACTTTAACTTTATATGTAAGTGGATTGTGTTGAAAACAAAGTTTGGTTAAGTTTTATATATGGCCATGGATGGGTTTAAGGAACCTTAGTGTGAGAATTGAAAGGAACTTTAGATTGTATAGATTTTTTATGAGATTGAAGTCTTTAGATTGAAATTCTTAGGATTATGAATTATGTCAATTTCGGACAGGAAATCCTAATTGATAAAAGCTAAGCATTTATGGATTTTCAACAAGTGTAATGGTCATGACATGACTATTTAATGTTGACTTCAAATTATTAATTCAATCTTTCTATGTGTAGTTTATATTTTGAATAGAAAAAGAGCTAATCGTAGGATACTCAAGCAAAGGAAAATGTAAAGATTAACGTGATGATTATTGGATGAGCTTTCAAATTATTTTAGCCATGTTGATAGATAAGTTCACTTTGGGACTTATTATACTTGCTTACTTTGTGTCAACAGTATAATGTCTATTTCTTGTTTGTTAGATGGCTTAACAACGTATAAAAAAAATTGATACTTAATGAATTTAATATGCTAAGACTATTAATGGAATGGATGGTTAAGAAGCATGCTCAATAAACTTTGGTAAACTATGTTAACCACTATGTTAACCACTATGTTAAATGACCAAGTGATGAATTGCTAAGATCTGGATATCAAACAAAGTGTTACCAACATGTTATGTAAAACATAGTATGATCTTAATATAAGTGACTATGGTAATGTAAATAAACATGATATGAATTTATATTTAAAAATCTCAACTCATGTGAACAGAGTAATATGTGTTTTGGAAAAACCCAGTTATGAAAATGGTTTATTGTTACAATGAAAGTTTAAAAATTTTCAAAACTGAACCAGTTTGTGATATTTTTAGTAATAAACATTTAATTGAAAACTGAAAAATACCTGTGTTTTGTGCGAGAGAAATTTGAAACATTCCCGACTTTCAACCGAACGACTTTCTCCGCCCTCCTCTTACGTAAATTGCGTTGAGTATGGGATCGAACAATAAGAACCAAACACAAAATCAAAAAAAATCTATTACTGTTAGTAGAAAAGTAATTCTTTCAATAGAAACTAGTAGAAATTTTTATTTCTAGAAAATAAATTTTATTCTATGAAATAAATTTCTACTATTTTTTTGACATAATAACAATATATGAGACAACCCTAGATAAAAAAAAACATTAGGGTTACGGTCCCTTACATGTAAAAAGGAGGGGAATTGGGCTTCTTATGTATTGAATCCAATTATATATGCTTCATAAATTTTTTACCTAGCACTTTATAATTTAATCTAGCATAATATTTGTTTTTTATTTCTAAAATAGATATTATTAATTTAATAATTAATTAAATTAATTTTCCAATTGAATAATTTTCTTAATTCAATTCTAATTTCGTTCAGTGACAACTTCACCGTAAAAGAATGTACGAGAAAATATATTCAATTTTCATATTCAATGAATTCATAATGACTAATTAATTTACGTCCATTTTCAAACTTTAATTATTTAAATATAATTAATTAAATAAAAATTTGGAAACGTTAAATTTATTCTCAAGTCATTTCTATACTCAGTGAGAAAACATATTTATTTGTGAATGTGACATATATCTCTAACTTCATCATTTCTATTCGTTTGAATCTATATGCAATTCATTTTTTGTTTGAACGGGCTAGTAGAGGGACCGATTAGACGCATGTAAGGCTCAAATAATTTATAATTAAATTTTTACTTTCCATCTATTAATTATAACCTTATTTAGTCATAGAGTCATTCTACTATAGTTTTGCGACTGAGCTCTTCTTAATTACATACCATTACGAAAGCTAATTAATCAATAATTTATATAAAAATGTAAAAAATAAATTTTATGAAATAAAATTATAATTTTTTTTTGAGTTTCACTATCACAAATATAGTACATTTAGAGGTATAATAAAATTACAAATATAATGTCCAACCAACTACAAAGTAGAATATCAAACCAATACAAAAGCACGGTAGACGAAGAATCGAAAAAAATTAGACCTAACCTGCACATGGTGGGGCTTGAACCTAGATACTCAAAAACCATCTTAACCAACACACCAAGGTTTCATTGGAGAAATTATATTATATTTTAGGGTAAACTACATCGTTAGTCACCTTAAAGAGGGGTCGTTACTATTTGGTGACCCCTGAAATATTTTTTTGGTTAATTTGGACACCCAAAAAAGAAATTGATCAAATCAGTCATCCTATTGTTAAATAGTAACAGAAGACTAACAATGCATTTGTAGGAAAAAAGTAGGAATAGTCCTTATTTAGAATGACTGACGAGTAGCTTACCCTAATTTTAGAGTGACTAATGTGAAAATGTACCTTAATTTTTGTTACCATTCAACAGTGAAGTGGCCAAATTAACAAAAATAAATAGAATGACTAAAATAGGAACGACTTATATTTAGAGTGACTAATGGGTAGTTTACTTTATTTATTATTACCAAAGCTAGTGGGTAATATTGATGTCAGAAAAGCGCTATAAATTATCTTTTTTGGGGGGTTAATGCACAAATTTACCATTATATTTTAGGTAAAATTTGAAATTTTCCTCTATATTTTAATTTATTTTTTAAAATTTACCCTTATACTTTTGATCTAAAGGTAAATTTACCACTCTACTTTTTAACTCTATATTAAAATTTATCAGTTTACTTGATTGAATTTTACTATCCAAAGTTAACTTTTAAATAACTTGAGGACAATTTAATAAAATATTAATAAATTAATATGAAGTTAAATATTAAACTAAACTCAAATTTATATCTCTAAAAAAAGCCTCTTATTTTATTATAATAATAATAATAATAATAATAATAATAAATTAATTTTCCTTTTTTATATTTTAAGTTTTTCAAGCCTTTCTCTTATTAAATCGATTTCGAAGTTAATTGATAAATTTTTAGTTGTCTATAAATTATTGATTTTATTATTAAATATTAAAGGAAATTATTTGAATGATATTTTTCATTATATTTTTGTTTTTAAACTATCAAAATCGATATCAAATGTTTAAAGTTGGTGAGAGAATTTAATAAGATTTAAAGTTTAATGACAAAGTTGAATCATATAAATTTTAAGTGATAAATTAAGTTACCTATATTCTTCAAGTATAGATAAATGTCAATTAAAATATACCCTAAAAATGTCAATTAATATATAGTAACAAGTTTTAGTTCATTTATAGTACGGTGACAGATTTAATTATAATATTTTTATCATTACAATATTGAGATTAAAATATTGCAAGAGGTGAAAGAGAATGATATAATTTGAATTGGTATCATCTAAGTGCTTAACTTGCTTGAAGCAAAATTTCTATAATTATTATGTGGAGAAGTGCAGTGGTAGTTGAGAAGTTGGTTTATTTTTGCCCATGGCTCAGCGGCAAATATATGTGGGTTGCAAAATTGATTGATATAAGATATAAGGTTTAATCCTGTTTTTGTAAACCTTTTCTCCTTCTCTATTATAATGCGATTGTTTACTTGTATATATAAAAAATCTCTATAGTTATCTTGATTGAGTTTTAAGTGGACTATTTCCACCATTACAAAATAAAAATAGAAAACCAGATGTCATAATCCAACCGACCCACACCTATAATTCAACAGAAAAAGTTATGAAAGAAAAGACGGAAGCATAACTAAAATAAAGACAGGAACATGGGCTAGCTGAAAATGATATCGTCCGTTTCAATATGTACTGGTGTATGCGATGGAAGAAGAAGAATCAAACTAGCCTGCTGAAGAATGGTTCACAGAGTGATTTGAAAATACATAAATTATAAAACTAATTAAGAGAAAAACAGCCAACATCATAGACTAGTTCAATTGTATTCAACCTATAAATGCCTAGTCCTTCCATGCAAGGCTTCTCATATCTCATCGATCAATAAAACTTGTAAGCATCTAAACTAGAAAAAGCTACCTTACCTCCATGGAAGGCTTTAATTTCCTCCAAGCCCTTTTCATCTTAGCTCTGGCATCCTCTTTGGCCTATGCCTCTGATCCTAGCCCTCTTCAGGACTTTTGTGTAGCCATAAATGACCCCAATGATGCTGGTATGTTCCAACTTCCTTAGCTTTCAGTCTATGGACCTAGAATATTGCTGCTTTCTACCTTAATGGAACCCCTTTTCTTATGGATGGTATGATATTACTGACATTTCTTGCTTTCATGCAGTGTTTGTAAATGGGAAAGTATGCAAAGACGCAAAGCTTGCCACAGCAGATGACTTCTTCTTTTCTGGACTCAATATCGGAAAAATCACATCGAATTCAGTTGGATCATCTGTCACTCCTGTCAATGTTGCGCAAATCTCAGGACTTAACACTCTCGGGATATCTTTGGCTCGAATTGACTATGCAGCTAATGGTGGTCTAAACCCTCCTCACACTCATCCTCGTTCCACGGAGATTCTTGTGGTCTTGGAAGGCACGCTCTATGTTGGTTTTGTTACATCCAACCCAGATAATCGTCTAATTGCCAAAGTCTTAAACAAGGGGGACGTTTTTGTGTTCCCAGTTGGTCTCGTTCACTTCCAATTCAATCCAGGAAAGAGTAAAGCTGTTGCTATTGCTGTTTTGAGCAGCCAAGATCCTGGTGTTATTACAATAGCAAATGCAGTGTTTGGATCAGATCCATCTATTAATCCCGATGTTCTTTCCAAGGCCTTTAAATTGGACAAAAGTATGGTGAAAAGTCTCCAATCCAAATTCTGATGATACTGCAATGTTGAATGATTGACATCCCTTGTTAATGCAAACATTCCTTATAGACTCTCTCTACTTATGCAAGCCTGTCTGTTTGAATTATAGCATATGATGAAGTTAAAAGTTGTTCAATGGACAAAAGAAATCTGTTCCATTACAGATCTCTAGAAGAAATGCAAGACCTTACATTCATTCATACACTAATTATTTGCAGGATTGAAGCCACAAGTATTTCTGAATTCACCTAAAACAATGATTGATGTGATCTAAAGAATCAGAGTAAGAAAGTTGAAGTCGGAAACGGGTTACTCGGTTCAAAGATGTGCCAAAAAGAAAATAAAAGCTACAATTCCTCAAACTGGTGCAGGTACCAGAAGAATAAATTCTAACAAAAGAAATGAAGTTGAAATATAAAGATTGATGAGCACTCAACCGTTGATGGTAAAAACCAAATCTAGATGAGCTTGTAATAGCAGTTCTTTCCAGATAGAAGAATTTTATAGCCTTTTCCGCATGGGCACTTGAAATGAAGGTCCAAACATTCCCCAATTTTCTCCACTCTAACAGCTTCTTCACAATCTGGCTCACCATTATCCTATAACAACAAGCTCCACATATTAACACCAAGAATAAAAAATCCTTTTAGTTGCACCATTTTCTTGGAAATCAAACAGCAACAAATAAGCAAAGACCCCACAGAAATTAGAAAAGCAAACCTTGATTGCCTCAGTGGTGCACAGTACATCTTCAACTTCTCGCATAGCCTCACCCCACCAATTGCTCATTTCTTTCATCCGCTCCTTCATTCTCTTCAATCTCTGCCATTCGCATGTATAATAAATCAGCCATGGATCAAGAAAATAACAAAAGCAGTTTGAAATGAAAGAGAAAACCAACCTTGGCACTGGGACTCTCTTCCTTGATCAATTCCACCCCCATCTCGTAGGAGCTTGAAGACCTTGACAAGGACTTGGCAGGAGAAAAAATGGGATCAGATATAGACCTACTTAAGACAGGGGCTCTTGGAGGCAATGAAGAAGAAGCACTTCCTTTTGACAGTGGGGTATCTTCTAAGGCCTTCGCAGTGTCCGAAAGGCTAGGTTTAGTAGGTGTATAAGGGTCAGAAGTAGAGCGTTGAAGCAGTGGAAGAGGGATCTTGGAGAAGCCAGAAAGGGAGTAGTGATTCTCGAGCAAAGGCTTTTTGGACTTGTGTTCAGCGATTGATTCAGGAGAAGGACGTTTCATTGGGTTGGAAGCGGTGACATTGCAGGCACAGGTTGTGCATGAATGGCGGTTTTGCTGGTTGTTCTTGAAGTTATCAAGGTGGAGGAGGGATAGGTTGATGGGTTCTTGGAGTTTAAGGTCATCTTCTTCCTGGTTTGGAATTTCAAAGCCTGGTTCTTGGGTCATTTCACCCATTGCTCCTGCCTTTGTTGATTCTTCAAAGCTTTCAATCTTTATTTGAGAGACACTGTTTCGTGTTTGAAACGCATGGGGGAGAGGCAGTGAAACTATTGAGGGTTTATATAAAAACTTTTGATGGGGTGTACGGATGATTCTTGAATCTTGATTTGTGTGACAGTAATTGTATTTGACAACATTCCATATCATATGATCGTAATAACATACATAAAGGTTTTGTTAAGCCAAAGTACATAAGCAAATTAAACCTCTTTATTTTTTATTTTTATATTTCAATCCACGAAATACCAAAATTCAAAGCAACAAATGAAACGCTATCCAGACAAGACGATCATCAATTAGACAAGTTTTTGGTTATCCCACCATAATTGGATCGAATTTGGTTAACGATATTATTATCCATCTGGAAGGCCTTGGCAAGAACATCAGAATAGATGGCAGGGCCTGAACCAAGCAGTACATTTGGAATGGTAATAGTCTCTGGGTTTTGGCTACTGAAAGCAGAAAAGGCAACAACATGAGTCTGCCCTATGTTTTGTTGGAAGTGAATCAAACCGATTGGGAAAACAAAAGCATCCCCAGGGTTTAAGACTTTGGTGAAGAGATAGTTATCCGGGTTTGATGTAGTGAAGCCAACGCGGAGGGTGCCCTCCAAAACGACTAGGATTTCGTTTGCACGAGGGTGAATGTGAGGAGGGCTTAGTCACCCATAAGATAAATAGTCAACCCGAGTTATAGAAATGCCTACAGTGTTAAGTCCTGGTATTTGTTCATCATTGGCTGGAGTGACCATTGATCTTACTCGGTTTGATGTATTTCCTCAAATGTTGAGCCCTAAAACGAAGAAGTCTTCTAGGGTTGCAAGCTTTGGGTCTTTGCAGAACTTGTCATTAACAAAAACTGCATCAATGGAAAGAAAAGAAAATTACTTCACTACTTTCACACTTACCAAATGTTGTTTTTTTCTTAAGAAGGAGGAGTTGAAATAGAAGCAAAAAGATGAAAAATGGAGAGGTTAATTTTTGGTGATATGTTTTATTAAAAAACTGATATTTAGTTTACATGAAAAATATGCTTAAATAAGCTGAAAATAATAATAAAATATTACAACTTGACTTTAATCTAGTGACTAGATTCATATAACTTTCTTTTTTATTGGCTAGTTTCTATCTAATCACATTACCAAATGTTGTTTTTTTCTTAAGAAGGAGGAGTTGAAATAGAAGCAAAAAGATGAAAAATGGAGAGGTTAATTTTTGGTGATATGTTTTATTAAAAAACTGATATTTAGTTTACATGAAAAATATGCTTAAATAAGCTGAAAATAATAATAAAATATTACAACTTGACTTTAATCTAGTGACTAGATTCATATAACTTTCTTTTTTATTGGCTAGTTTCTATCTAATCACATGCCAATATGTCAAATCAAAATTGTCATTGTTTCAGTGCAAGTAAGTTGGCAACTTGTAGAGTGAAGAGCTCGTAGGTGAGCTCTCAAGTTTGGTGACCTTAGAGTCTTGGTGAGCTCGCACATTTGGTGAGCTTGTACATTTTGGTGAGCTCATAGTTCTTGGTGACCTCTTCTAGTGAGCTCGCAGTTCACATGGATGGTCATTTCACAACACTCCTCCCTAACTTCCATGCTTTGAAATCCAATATCATAACTTAGCTTTTCAAACCTCATTTTCCCAAGAGGTTTTTTTAAGATGTCAGACAATTGATCTTGTAAACTGGAGTGAACTAGTGTGACTTCCTTGGCTTGCTCCATTTCTCTTATAAAGTAATACTTGATTTTGAAATGTTTTGTTCTACCATGGAACACTGGGTTTTTTTTTTGCAATTGCGACGGTAGATTGATTATCACACTTAAACTCTACTACTTCTACCTGCTTCAAATTTAAATCATTTAGCAATTTCCTTAACCAAATGGCTTGATTTATAGCAGCTGTAGCTGCGACATACTCAGCTTCTACAGTTGACTGTGCCACTGTTTCTGTAACAGCCTACTTTATACCCTAGTCGGAACGGGTGGTTTCGGGACCACTTAACCGAGTTGAAATATCATTTTTACTACTTTAATATGTTTTACAGCATGATAGAATTACCGTGTGAAAGTTTCATTTAGAAATTTTATTGTTTGACTGGTTAATTTGAGAAAAATGACTAAATCGCATAAAGCGATAAATTAGAGTTCTATTTTATAAATGGCTTATTTGAGCATGGCTTTATAAAAGGAGGTACTTGCATGGCAATTATGCCATTTTTATTTGGAGTGGTTGGTAATGGACCATTATGTCCATATTTTATAATGTTTTATAATTATTTTACAAAGGGTAAAATAGTCATTTGGTTATTATATGTTTTATAATAAAACAAAACATAGAAATAGCTTTAATTTTTCTTCTCTTCACCGATTCTCATAAACAAAATAAGGGTTTAAAGGCTTTGTTTCATTCGGCTACTTCTAAGCATCAATTGATGTATGTTTTGGCTTCGGTTTTTAGTGATTTTTACGTTTTTGAGATCGTTGTTTCGTATACTAGCTGACCTGTACCTCAATTTCTAATTTTGAACATGTCCTTGAAAAATGCTATTGATGAATTCATGTTATTTTGATAGATTTTGATGAATTATTGTATATTATGTGAGAAAATACAAGAATTTTAAAGTAAATTTTGATGAAAATGAGTTTAAGGATTTATTTACAAAAAGATAGAATTTTTGGGGTTAAATTTGAGATTAATTGAAAGATATATGCTTGTATAAGTCCCTTGAATATTCGGCTAAGGGAAATTGTGGATTAATTGTGTAAACTGTCATTTTTGTGATAAAAGACTAAATTGCAAAGTATTGAAAATATAGGGGCTAAATTGCAAATATGTCAAAATATATGTTTTTGGAATTGAATTGAATATGTGAGTTAGTAAATAGCTGAAATTTGCATTAATTTAGATAAAGACGATCGAATCCCGGAACTTGATCGTGGAAAACGAAAAATAGACGAGTAGATATCGGGATTACAAGGTAAGTTCGTAGAATTTGGAATTCAGCTTATAAATGCTTATAAATGTTGTTAAATGATCATGTATATGTATAAAGTTGCTGAATGGTTTGCCTATTAAGTATATACATGTGATTTGGAATGGAAATGTTAAATGTTTCAAGTAATACATGAATACCGAGTTCCTGTTAGAACCGTAGAAGTCGTAAGGATACAAGTGACATGTCACTAGGGCTACAGGGTGGTTCGAGCTTCTGCATTTGTTGCAGACTCACCACGTGCTCATGAGCTACACGTTCATCCTACGGGATCACATGTTTAGTCTTCGGACTCACCGTTCAGCCTACGGGCTTACCGTTCATCCTTCAGGATTACATGTTCAGCCTTTGAGGCTTACCGTACAGGCTCGTAAGAGCATACATGACGTATTGACAGTTTTTAGGTTATATGTATATACACTGTGTGTGTATCACCCGAGTATCCTCGATATTCTTATAGGTTCAACGGGCAATACCGATATAAGTTACATGAATTACAAGATGATATAGATATAAGTATATATGATACCTGTTATATGAACTACATGAAAGGTATGATCCAACTCATATGATTTTACATGAGATATATGAAAGTGAATACATTATATGTCATATGAATTATGATGTTTATATGTGCTAATGGATATGAATTATATGGTAAACTCTTGTGTAAGATGGTATACGAAGTCTTATAAACTAACTCGTGTGAGCTTGTGAAATAGGCTACAAGAGCATATGAATAGAATTGGCCTTACTTGTATATGTAGGGATTACCTTAATGAATTGGTAAGTTAAATTCCAAGTCTTACGAGCTTACTAAGCTTTAGAAGTTTACTCCGTTTATTTCTTTCAATGTCTTATAGATTCGGAAGCTAGCTCGATAATCGGACGAGTCGAAGATTGTCATCACACTATCTATCAAGCTTTGGTACTTTTGAACCTTTTGTAAATAAAATGGTCATGGCATGTATAGACTAGTTATTTAGTGAATATGGTATGTTTGGGTAGATGATCAAGCTATGAGATGTGGCTTGGCTTATACATATGTAATTAAGTATTTTGAGATTGTTTCTTTTTGATTATATGTGCATATGGTAAACTATATGACCAAGATGGATATATGAGCTGATATGGTAAGAAATGAAATGTTGATAAATGAGCTCATTAATGAGGTTGTTAGCCATTGAATTATAATGCTTAGTTGATGCAAGATATCATAATGATTATAGGTTCATATTATGCTTGAACTTGTATGTTTTGGTTGCCAATATTGGTATGAAATGTAGTGGTTATTGACTTGTAGGGAATGACCCATTTTGGGTGACAAATTGGCTTAAATCAAGCCTATATTTGTGCCACACGGCCAGGGGACACGGGCGTGTATTTCGACCGTGTGTCCCCTGCACCATAAACGTTTTTGGACAGTTTTGTACACGGCCTAGACACACGGGCGTGTCTGGTAGCCGTGTGGCTAGGACAGTTTCGACCACGGCCTAGACACACGGGCGTGTTTAATAGCCGTGTGAGGTAAGTCAGATTCGACCACGGGTTATGTGATTTGGGGGTGTTAGATAGCCACGACCGTGTGAGAGAACACAGGCAAAGGGGCACGGCCGTGTGTCCCTAACTTGAAAATTTATGATTATTTTCCCATCTTTTGCTATGTTTTTAATTTGATCCTCAATAGTTATATGCATCATTTTACGATCATTTGAAGTATGCTTTAATGATTGAAAATACATGATGGTTAAAGATTAAAAAGTTCAAAATTTTACTGGTTCAGTATGAGTATATGTCCGGTAACTCTCCTTTCCTGTTCCGGCGACGGTTACAGGAAAGGGGTGTTACATTTGGTTGGTATCAGAGCTACGGTTTAGTCAATTCTAGGACTACCGTAATGGTATAAGTCTAACTATACATGCCATGTACATGAAATGTGATAGTGTGATATCTCCTGACATCTTCTGAAATCTGTTTTATAAAATAATGGATCCGAACCGAGCTTTAGCTGATGATGTTGAAAGTATTGCGCCGGCACCCGTTCAAGGGGCTGTGCCTTCTGAATCGGGCCCTGCTGCGGCCAATCAGGAAGAAATCAAACAAGCTTTCTTCCAAATGATGTTTGGATGGTTTAGTGAGTTTGTGCGAGCAAGCCCGGCTGCTCCACAACCTCTACCCCCTCAAGTCTTTCAACCGAACCTTGAAAATATGAGAGTTATGGATCCTCTGAGATTGAATAGACCTCCTGTTTACAAGATACAGAAATATGGTGCAGAAGAGTTCAGAGCTTCAGCAAATGATAATGCTGAGAGGGCCGAATTTTGGCTTGAGAATACGATCAGAGTTTTTAACGAACTGACATGTACTCTTGATGAGTGTTTGAGATGTGTTATTTCTTTGCTTCAGGATTCAGCATACCAATGGTGGAATACATTGACCTCGGTTGTACCATGAGAACGAGTCGATTGGAATTTCTTTCAGACGAAAATCAGGAAGAAATACATTAGTCAACGATTCATCGATCAGAAAAGAAAAGAGTTTCTAAAGCTAAAACAGGGTCGAATGTCTGTAACTGAATACGAGAGAGAGTTTGTGCGACTCAGCAAATATGCTCGTGAATGCGTTTCTACAGAAGCAATAGTGTGTAAAAGGTTCGAAGATGGGCTAAATGAAGAAATTCGACTATTTGTCGGAATACTCGAATTGAAAGAGTTTGTAGTTCTTGTTGACTGGGCCTGTAAAGCCGAAGAGCTTGCTAAAGAAAAGAGAAAAGTGGATTCCGAATTCAGAAAGGCTAGAAAGAGGTTTACGGGTAAACCATATTAGTCTGGATCCAAAAGATCAAAGGATTTTCATTATCGTTCTACTGCTTCTACGGGCATATCTATCCGAGAGAAAAGTGTTAAGTCTTCTCATTCGAGACCTCAGACAATCTTTGTAGCTAGTGTGGGTAGTGTGAGAACTCCCGGACCAGAGTGCAAGTATTGTAATAGAAGGCATTTCGGAGAGTGTCGACTGATAAGCGGGGCATGTTTTCGATGTGGATCGTTAGATCACTACTTGCGTGATTGTCCTGAAAGATCTGTACCTGATAAAGAACAATCGACTAAGACAAATAATGTTACATCGAGAGGTAAACCGCCTCGAAATGTTGGGAATCAAAGTGGAAATCGCAATGTGGCGAGAGATGCTAATATGAGATTTGAGATGCGTACTCCTGCCAGAGCTTATGCAATACGTGCACGCGAGGAACCCTTGTCACCTGACGTTATTACCGGTACTTTTTCTCTCTATCACATTGATATTGTTGCGTTGATATATCCTGGATCAATTCATTCATATATTTGTATGAAATTAGTGTTTGAAAAGAATTTACATGTTGAGTCTACTGAATATGTAGTTAAAGTATCGAATCCGTTAAGAAAGTCTGTGTTAGTTGATAAAATATTTACGAAATGTCCGTTGATGACTCGGAGATATTATCTTCCGGCTGATCTGATACTCCTCCCTTTTTATGAGTTCGATGTAATACTGGGTATGGATTGGCTAAATGCGCATGAGGCTATTGTGAATTGTCGAAGTAAGAGTATAGAATTGAAATGTCAGAATGGTGAGATTCTTCGGATTGAATCAAATGATTCGAATGAATTACCGATAGTGATTTCTGCTATGAGAGCTCAGAAGTATGTCAGAAAAGGCTATGATGCGTATCTAGCGTATGTGATGAATACTAGCATGTCAAAATCGAAAATCGAGTCTGTACCAGTTGTTTGTAAGTTTTTAGATGTTTTTTCAGAAGAATTACCGGGTTTACTGCCGATTAGAGAAGTTAAATTCGGTATTGAATTGTTATCGAGCACTACACCGATATTGATAGCTCCGTACAGAATGGCACAACTGAATTAAAAGAGCTGAAAGCACAGTTACAAGAATTGATAGATAGAGGTTTTGCGAGACCGAGCTTCTCACCTTGGGGTGCTCCCGTATTATTTGTGAAAAAGAAAGATGGATCAATGAGAATGTGCATTGATTATCGACAGTTAAACAAGGTGACAGTGAAGAATAAATAGGATTAATGATTTATTTGATCAGTTGAAAGAAGCTACTGTATTTTCAAAGATTGATTTGAGATCGGGTTATTACCAGTTGTGAGTTAAAGATTCAAATATACCGAAGACTACTTTCAGAACACGATACGGACATTATGAGTTTCTGGTCATGCCTTTTGGTTTAACAAATGCCCCGGCAATGTTTATGGACTTGATGAATCGTGTATTTAGACCGTATTTAGACAGATTTGTTGTCGTATTCATTGATGACATTCTGATCTATTCACATGATGAAGTAGAGCATACTGAACATCTGAGAATTGTGTTACAGATTCTAAGAGATAAACAATTATTTGCCAAATTCAGCAAATGTGAATTCTGGCTTCGAGAAGTCATATTTTTGGGTCACATTGTTTCTGCGGAAGGCATTAGAGTAGATCCGAGTAAAATATCTGCTATTATAGACTGGAAACCTCCGAGAAATGTATCTGAGATTAGAAGTTTTCTGGGATTAACGGGATATTACTGAAGATTTGTCAAAGGATTCTCGATGATCGTAGTACTGTTGACCCGAATGTTACAAAAAGATATGAAATTCGAGTGGACTGATAAATGTCAGCAGAGTTTTGAATAGTTGAAAGCCCTGTTAACAGAAGCTCCGGTTTTAGTTCAACCTGAATCGGGTAAAGAATTTGTTATATACAGTGATGCATCTATTATCGGACTGGGCTGTGTATTGATGCAAGACGGGAAAGTCATAGCTTATGCCTCCTGACAGTTGAAACCGCATGAGAAGAATTACCTGACGCATGATCTTGAGCTAGCTGCTATAGTCTTTGCATTAAAGATTTGGCGGTATTACTTATACGGGGAGAAATGCAGAATTTTTACCGATCACAAAAGTCTAAAGTATCTGATGCCACAGAAAGAATTGAATATGCGGCAACGGAGATGGCTGGAACTACTAAAAGACTATGATTTTGTAATTGATTATCATCCGGGAAAAGCTAATGTTGTAGCTGATGCGTTAAGTCAAAAGTCTCTGTTTGCTCTGCGAGCTTTGAATACTCAAATGACGTTATCTAATGATGGATCTATTCTAGCTGAACTAAAGGCTAAACCATTGATTCTGCAGCAAATCTATGAAGCTCAAAGGACTGATTCTGATCTGCAAGCCAAACGACTTCACTGTGAGTCTAATCCTGATTCTGACTTTTCTATAGGGAATGATGATTGGTTATTGTTCCGAAATAGAATCTGTATACCGAAAGATAGTGAACTTATTCAGAAAGTTCTACACAAGGCACATGACAGTCGATTTTCAGTTCATCCGGGTAGCACTAAGATGTATAACGATTTGAAACAGCAATACTGGTGGTCAGGAATGAAACGTGACGTATCAGAATTCGTATCGAAATGTTTGATCTGTCAGCAAGTTAAAGCTGAACATCAGGTACTGTCAGGTTTATTACAGCCTATTATGATTCCGGAATGGAAATGGGACAGAGTCACTATGGATTTTGTATCTGGACTACCTCTGACTCTGAAGAAGAAAAATGCAATCTGGGCCATCGTTGACAGATTGACGAAGTCTGCACATTTTATACCAGTACGTACCGATTATTCTCTAGACAGATTAGCGGAATTATATTTATCTGAGATTGTGTGATTACATGGTATACCATTATCCATTGTGTCTGATAGAGATCCGAGGTTTACCTCGAGATTCTAGAAGAAGTTTCAAGAGGCTTTGGGAATGAAATTAAGTTTCAGTACAGCATTTCATCCCCAGACCGACGGTCAGTCGAAAAGAGTTATTCAGATTCTGGAAGACATGTTACAGTGTTGTATTCTTGAATTTGAAAATAATTGGGAGAAATACTTACCTCTGATAGAGTTTGCATACAATAACAGTTTTTAGACAAGTTTAAAAATGGCTCCATACGAAGCATTATACGGTTGTAAATGTCGAACACCACTGTATTGGATAGAATTGAGTGAGAGAAAGTTACACGGGGTTGATTTAATCCGAGATACAGAAGAAAAAGTGAAAATGATACGCGACAGTTTGAAAGCAGCTTCAGACAGACAGAAATCATATGCTGATTTGAAACAAAAAGAAATAGAGTTTCAGGTAAAAGTATCACCGTGGAAGAAAATTATTCGTTTCGGCAGAAAAGGAAAGTTAAGTCCTCGTTTTATCAGGCCATATGAAATTGTTGAAAGAATTGGGCCTGTAGCTTATCGATTATCATTACCATCTGAACTTGAAAAGATTCATAATGTATTTCACGTTTCAATGCTTCGTCAATACCGATCTGATCCGTCTCATGTCATTTCTCCCACTGATGTGGAGATACAGTCTGATTTATCGTACAGTGAAGAACCGATTAAAATTCTGGCTTGGGAGATCAAAGAGTTGAGAAATAAACGTATAGCACTTGTAAAAGTTCATTGGTGTAAACACGGAATAGAGGAAGCTACGTGGGAACTCGAGGAAATGATGCGAAGGCAATACCCTAATCTATTTACCGGTAAGATTTTCGGGGACGAAAATCCCTAAAGGGGGAGAGTTGTAACAGCCCACTTTATACCCTAGTCGAAACGGGTGGTTTCGGACCACTTAACCGAGTTGAAATATCGTTTTTACTACTTTAATATGTTTTACAGCATGATAGAATTACCGTGTGAAAGTTTCGTTTAGAAATTTTATTGTTTGACTCGTTAATTTGAGAAAAATAACTAAATCGCATAAAATGATAAATTAGAATTCTATTTTATAAATGGCTTATTTGAGCATGGCTTTATAAAAGGAGGTACTTGCATGGCAATTATGCCATTTTTATTTGGAGTGGTTGGTAATGGACCATTATGTCCATATTTTATAATGTTTTATAATTATTTTACAAAGGGTAAAATAGTCATTTGGTTATTATATGTTTTATAATAAAACAAAACATAGAAATAGCTTTAATTTTTCGTCTCTTCACCGATTCTCATAAACAAAATAAGGGTTTAAAGGCTTTGTTTCATTCGGCTACTTCTAAGCATCAATTGAGGTATGTTTTGGCTTCGGTTTTTAGTGATTTTTACGTTTTTGAGATCGTTGTTTCGTATACTAACTGACCCGTACCTCAATTTATAATTTTGAACATGTCCTTGAAAAATGCTATTGATGAATTCAGATTATTTTGATAGATTTTGATGAATTATTGTATATTATGTGAGAAAATACAAGAATTTTAAAGTAAATTTTGATGAAAATGAGTTTAAGGATTTATTTGCAAAAAGATAGAATTTTTGGGGTTAAATTTGAGATTAATTGAAAGATATATGCTTGTATAAGTCCCTTGAATATTCGGTTAAGGGAAATTGTGGATTAATTGTTTAAATTGTCATTTTTGTGATAAAAGACTAAATTGCAAGGTATTAAAAATATAGGGGCTAAATTGCAAATATGTCAAAATATATGTTTTTGGAATTAAATTGAATATGTGAGTTAGTAAAAAGCTGAAATTTGCATTAATTTAGATAAAGACGATCGAATCTTGGAACTTGATCGTGGAAAACGGAAAATAGACGAGTAGATATCGAGATTACAAGGTAAGTTCATAGAATTTGGAATTCACCTTATAAATGCTTATAAATGTTGTTTAATGATCATGTATATGTATAAAGTTGCTGAATGGTTTGCCTATTAAGTATATACATGTGATTTGGAATGGAAATGTTAAATGTTTCAAGTAATACATGAATACCGAGTTCTCGTTAGAACCGTAGAAGTCGTAAGGATACAAGTGACATGTCACTAGGGCTACAGGGTGGTTCGAGCTCCTGCATTTGTTGCGGACTCACCACGTGCTCATGAGCTACACGTTCATCCTTCGGGATCGCATGTTTAGTCTTCAGACTCACTGTTCAGCCTACGGGCTTACCGTTCATCTTTCGAGATTACATGTTCAGCCTTTGAGGCTTACCGTATAGGCTCGTAAGAGCATACATGACGTATTGACGGTTTTTAGGTTATATGTATATACACTGTGTGTGTATCACCTGAGTATCCTCGATATTCTTACAGGTTCAATGGGCAATACCGATATAAGTTACATGAATTAGAAGATGATATAGATATAAGTATATATGATACCTGTTATATGAACTACATGAAAGGTATGATCCAACTCATATGATTTATATGTTACATGAGATATATGAAAGTGAATGCATTATATGTCATATGAATTATGATGTTTATATGTGCTAATGGATATGAATTATATGGTAAACTCTTGTGTAAGATGGTATACGAAGTCTTATAAACTAACTCGTGTGAGCTTGTGAAATAGGCTACAAGAGCATATGAATAGAATTGGCCTTACTTGTATATGTAGGGATTACCTTAATGAATTGGTAAGTTAAATTCTAAGTTTTACGAGCTTACTAAGCTTTAGAAGCTTACTCCGTTTATTTCTTTTACTGTCTTATAGATTCGGAAGCTAGCTCGATAATCGGACGAGTCAGAGATTGTCATCACACTATCTAGCAAGCTTTGGTACTTTTGAACCTTTTGTAAATGAAATGGTCATGGCATGTCTAGACTAGTTATTTAGTGAATATGGTATGTTTGGGTAGATGATCAAGCTATGAGATGTGGCTTGGTTATACATATGTAATTAAGTATTTTGAGATTGTTTCTTTTTTATTATATGTGCATATGGTAAACTATATGATGAAGATGGATATATGAGCTGATATGGTAATAAATGAAATGTTGATAAATGAGCTCATTAATGAGGTTGTTAGCCGTTGAATTATAATGCTTAGTTGATGCAAGATATCATGATGATTATAGGTTCATATTATGCTTGAACTTGTATGTTTTGGTTGCCAATATTGGTTTGAAATGTGGTGGTTATTGACTTGTAGGAAATGACCCATTTTAGGTGACAAATTGGCTTAAATCAAGCTTATATTTGTGCCACACGGCCAGGGGACACGGGCTTGTATTTTGACCATGTGTCCCCTGCACCTTAAACGTTTTTAGACAGTCTTGCACACGGCCTAGACACACGGACGTGTCTGGTAGCTGTGTGGCTAGGACAGTTTCGACCACGGCCTAGACTCACGGGCATGTTTAGTAGCCGTGTGAGGTAAGTCAGATTCGACCACGGGTTATGTGATTTGGGGGTGTTAGATTGCCACGACCGTGTGAGAGAACACGGGCAAAAGGGCACGGCCGTGTGTGCCTAACTTGAAAATTTATGATTATTTTCCTATCTTTTACTATGTTTTCAATTTGATCCTCAATAGTTATATACATCATTTTCTGATCATTTGAAGTATGCTTTGATGATTGAAAATATATGATGGTTAAAGATTAAAAAGTTTAAAATTTTACTAGTTCAGTATGAGTATATGTCCGGTAACGCTCCTTTCCTGTTCCGGCGACGGTTACGAGAAATGGGTGTTACATTTGGTTGGTATCAGAGCTACGGTTTAGTCAATTCTAGTACTACCGTAATGGTATAAGTCTAGCTATACATGCCATGTACATGAAATGTGATAGTGTGATGTCTCCTGACATCCTCTGAAATCTGTTTTATATAGTAATGGATCCAAACCGAGCTTTAGCTGATGATGTTGAAAGTATTGCGCCGGCATCCGCTCAAGGGGCTGTGCCTTCTGAATCGGGCCCTGCTACAGCCGATCAGAAAGAAATCAAATAAGCTTTCTTCCAAATGATGTCTGGATGGTTTAGTGAGTTTGTGCGAGCAAACCCTGCTGCTCCACAACCTCCACCCCTCAAGTCCCTCAACCGAACCTTGAAAATGTAAGAGTTATGGATCCTCTAAGATTGAACAGACCTCCTGTTGACAAGATACAGAAATATGGTGCAGAAGAGTTCAGAGCTTCAGCAAATGATAATGCTGAAAGGGCCGAATTCTGGCTTGAGAATACGATTAGAGTTTTTAACGAACTGGCCTGCACTCCTGATGAGTGTTTGAGATGTGCTATTTCTTTGTTTCGGGATTCAGCATACCAATGGTGGAATACATTGACCTCAGTTGTACCACGAGAACGAGTCGATTGGAATTTCTTTCAGATGGAATTAAGGAAGAAATACATTAGTCAACGATTCATCGATCAGAAAAGAAAAGAGTTTCTAGAGCTAAAACAGGGTTGAATGTCTGTAACTGAATACGAGAGAGAGTTTGTGCGACTCAGCAAATATGCTCGTGAGTGCATTTCTACCGAAGCAATAATGTGTAAAAGGTTCAAAGATGGGCTAAATGAAGAAATTCGACTATTAGTCAGAATACTCGAACTGAAAGAGTTTGTAGTTCTTGTTGACCGGGCCTGTAAAGCTGAAGAGCTTGCTAAAGAAAAGAGAAAAGTGGATTCCGAATTCAGAGAGGCTAGAAAGAGGTTTACGGGTAAACCGTATCAGTCTGGATCCAAAAGATCAAAGGATTTTCATCCTCGTTCTGCAACTTCTACAGGCATATCTATCCGAGAGAAAAGTGTTAAGTCTTCTCATTCGAGACCACAGACAACCTCTGTAGCTAGTGCGGGTAGTGTGAGAACTTCCGGACCAGAGTGCAAGCATTGTAATAGAAGGCATTTCGGAGAGTGTCAACTGATAAGCGGGGCATGTTTTCGATGTGGATCGTTAGATCACTACTTGCGTGATTGTCCTGAAAGATTGTACCTGATAAAGAACAATCGACTAAGACAAATAATGTTGCATCGAGAGGTAGACCGCCTCGAAATGTTGGGAATCAAAGTGGAAATCGCAATGTGGCGAGAGATGCTAATATGAGATCTGAGATGCGTACTCCTGCGAAAGCTTATGCAATATGTGCACGCGAGGAAGCCTTGTCACCTGACGTTATTACCGGTACTTTTTCTCTCTATCACACTGATATTGTTGCGTTGATAGATCCTGGATCAACTCATTCATATATTTGTATGAAATTAGTGTTTGAAAAGAATTTACATGTTGAGTCTACTGAATATGTAGTTAAAGTATCGAATCCGTTAAGAAAGTCTGTGTTAGTTGATAAAATATTTAAGAAATGTCCGTTGATGACTCGGGGATATTATCTTCCGGCTGATCTGATGCTCCTCCCTTTTTACGAGTTCGATGTAATACTGGGTATGGATTGGCTAAATGCGCATGAGGCTATTGTGAATTGTCGAAGTAAGAGTATAGAATTGAAATGTCAGAATGGTGAGATTCTTCGGATTGAATCAAATGATTCGAATGAATTACCGATAGTGATTTCTGCTATGAGAGCTCAGAAGTATGTCAGAAAAGGCTATGATGCGTATCTAGCATATGTGATGAATACTAGCATGTCAGAATCGAAAATCGAGTCTGTACCAGTTGTTTGTGAGTTTTTAGATATTTTTCCGGAAGAATTACCGGGTTTACTGCCGATTAGAGAAGTTGAATTTGGTATTGAATTGTTACCGGGCATTACACCGATATCGATAGCTCCGTACAGAATGGCACCAACTGAATTAAAAGAGCTGAAAGCACAGTTACAAGAATTGACAGATAGAGGTTTTGCGAGACCGAGCTTCTCACCTTGGGGTGCTCCCGTATTATTTGTGAAAACGAAAGATGGATCGATGAGAATGTGCATTGATTATCGACAATTAAACAAGGTGACAGTGAAGAATAAATACCCTCTTTCGTGGATTGATGATTTATTTGATCAGTTGAAAGGAGCTACTGTATTTTCAAAGATTGATTTGAGATCGGGTTATTACCAGTTACGAGTTAAAGATTCAGATATACCGAAGACTGCTTTCAGAACACGATACGGACATTATGAGTTTCTGGTCATGCCTTTCGGTTTAACAAATGCCCTGGCAGTGTTTATGGACTTGATGAACTGTGTATTCAGACCGTATTTAGATAGATTTGTTTTCGTATTCATTGATGACATTCTGATCTATGCACGTGATGAAGTAGAGCAAACTGAACATCTGAGAATTGTGTTACAGATTCTGAGAGATAAACAGTTGTTTGCCAAATTCAGCAAATGTGAATTCTGGCTTCGAGAAGTCAGATTTTTGGGTCACATTGTTTCTGTGGAAGGCATTAGAGTAGATTCGAGTAAAATATCTGCTATTATAGACTGGAAACCTCCGAGAAATGTATCTGAGATTAGAAGTTTTCTAGGATTAGCGGGATATTACCGAAGATTTGTCAAAGGCTTCTCGATGATCGCAGTACCGTTGACCCAAATGTTACAAAAAGATATGAAATTCGAGTGGACTGATAAATGTCAGCAGAGTTTTGAACAGTTGAAAGCCCTGTTAACAGAAGCTCCAGTTTTAGTTCAACCTGAATCGGGTAAAGAATTTGTTATATACAGTGATGCATCTATTGTCGGACTGGGTTGTGTATTGATGCAAGACGGGAATGTCATAGCTTATGCCTCCCGACAGTTGAACCGCATGAGAAGAATTACCTGAGGCATGATCTTGAGCTAGCTGCTATAGTCTTTGCATTAAAGATTTGGCGGCATTACTTATACAGGGAGAAATACAGAATTTTTACCGATCACAAAGGTCTGAAGTATCTGATGTCACAGAAAGAATTGAATATGCAGCAATGGAGATGGCTGGAACTACTAAAAGACTATGATTTTGTAATTGATTATCATCCGAGAAAAGCTAATGTTGTAACTGATGCGTTAAGTCAAAAGTCTCTGTTTGCTCTGCAAGCTTTGAATACTCAAATGACATTATCTAATGATGGATCTGTTCTAGCTGAACTAAAGGCTCAACCATTGATTCTGCAGCAAATCTGTGAAGCTCAAAGGACTGATTCCGATCTGCAAGCTAAACGACTTCACTGTGAGTCTAATCCTGATTCTGACTTTTCTATAGGGAATGGTGATTGTTTAATGTTCCGAAATAGAATCTGTATACCGAAAGATAGTGAACTTATTCAGAAAGTTCTACACAAAGCACATGACAGTCGATTTTCAGTTCATCCGGGTAGCACTAAGATGTATAACGATTTGAAGCAGCAATACTAGTGGTCAGGAATGAAACGTGCCATATCAGAATTCGTATTGAAATGTTTGATCTGTCAGCAAGTTAAAGCTGAACATCAAGTACCGTCAGGTTTATTGCAGCCTATTATGATTCTGGAATAGAAATGGGACAGAGTCACTATAGACTTTGTATCTGGACTACCTCTGACTCTGAAGAAGAAAAATGCAATCTGGGTCATCGTTGACAGATTGACGAAGTCTACGCATTTTATACCGGTACGTACCGATTATTCTCTGGACAGATTAGCAGAATTATATTTATCTGAGATTGTGCGATTACATGGTATACCATTATCCATTGTGTCTGATAGAGATCCGAGGTTTACCTCAAGATTCTGGAAGAAGTTTCAAGAGGCTTTGGGAACGAAATTGAGTTTCAGTACAGCATTTCATCCCCAGACCGACGGTCAGTCGGAAAGAGTTATTCAGATTCTGGAAGACATGTTACGGTGTTGTATTCTTGAATTTGAAAATAATTGGGAGAAATACTTACCTCTGATAGAGTTTGCATACAATAACAGTTATCAGACAAGTTTAAAAATGGTTCCATACGAAGCATTATACGGTCGTAAATGTCGAACACCACTGTATTGGACAGAATTGAGTGAGAGAAAGTTACACGGGGTTGATTTAATCCGAGATACAGAAGAAAAAGTGAAAATGATACGCGACAGTTTGAAAGCAGCTTCAGACAGACAGAAATCATATGCTGATTTGAAATGAAAAGAAATAGAGTTTCAGGTCGGAGATAGAGTATTTCTAAAAGTATCACTGTGGAAAAAAATATTCGTTTCGGCAGAACAGGAAAGCTAAGTCCTCGTTTTATCGGGCCATATGAAATTGTTGAAAGAATTAGGCCTGTAGCTTATCGATTATCATTACCATCTGAACTTGAAAAGATTCATAATGTATTTCACGTTTCAATGCTTCGTCGATACCGGTCTGATCCGTCCCATGTCATTTCTCCCACAGATGTGGAGATACAGTCCGATTTATCGTACAGTGAAGAACCGATTAGAATTCTGGCTCGGGAGATCAAAGAGTTGAGAAATAAACGTATAGCACTTGTAAAAGTTCTTTGGTGTAAACACAGAATAGAGGAAGCTACGTGGGAACTCGAGGAAACTATGCGAAGGCAATACCCTAATCTGTTTACCGGTAAGATTTTTGGGGACGAAAATCCCTAAAGGGGGAGAGTTGTAACAGCCCACTTTATACCCTAGTCGGAACGGGTGGTTTCGGGACCACTTAACCGAGTTGAAATATCATTTTTACTACTTTAATATGTTTTACAGCATGATAGAATTACCGTGTGAAAGTTTCGTTTAGAAATTTTATTGTTTGACTGGTTAATTTGAGAAAAATAACTAAATCGCATAAAGCGATAAATTAGAGTTCTATTTTATAAATGGCTTATTTGAGCATGGCTTTATAAAAGGAGGTAATTGCATGGCAATTATGCCATTTTTATTTGGAGTGGTTGGTAATGGACCATTACGTCCATATTTTATAATGTTTTATAATTATTTTACAAAGGGTAAAATAGTCATTTGGTTATTATATGTTTTATATTAAAACAAAACATAGAAATAGCTTTAATTTTTCTTCTCTTCACCGATTCTCATAAACAAAATAAGGGTTTAAAGGCTTTGTTTCATTCGGCTACTTCTAAGCATCAATTGAGGTATGTTTTGGCTTTGATTTTTAGTGAGTTTTACATTTTTGAGATCGTTGTTTCGTATACTAGCTGACCCGTACCTCAATTTCTAATTTTGAACATGTCCTTGAAAGATGCTATTGATGAATTCATGTTATTTTGATAGATTTTGATGAATTATTGTATATTATGTGAGAAAATACAAGAATTTTAAAGTAAATTTTGATGAAAATGAGTTTAAGGATTTATTTGCAAAAAGATAGAATTTTTGGGGTTAAATTTGTGATTAATTGAAAGATATATGCTTGTATAAGTCCCTTGAATATTCGGCTACGGGAAATTATGGATTAATTGTATAAATTGTCATTTTTGTGATAAAATACTAAATTGCAAAGTGTTAAAAATATAGGGGCTAAATTGCAAATATGTCAAAATATATGTTTCTGGAATTGAATTGAATATGTGAGTTAGTAAATAGCTGAAATTTGCATTAATTTAGATAAAGACGATCGAATCTCGGAACTTGATCGTGGAAAACAGAAAATAGACGAGTAGATATCGGGATTACGAGGTAAGTTCGTAGAATTTGGAATTCACCTTATAAATGCTGATAAATGTTGTTTAATGATCATGTATATGTATAAAGTTGCTGAATGGTTTGCCTATTAAGTATATACATGTGATTTGGAATGGAAATGTTAAATGTTTCAAGTAATACATGAATACCGAGTTCCCATTAGAACCGTTGAAGTCGTAAGGATACAAGTGACATGTCACTAGGGCTACAGGGTGGTTCGAGCTCCTGCATTTGTTACGAACTCACCACGTGCTCATGAGCTACACGTTCATCCTTTGGGATCACATGTTTAGTCTTCGGCCTCACCGTTCAGCCTACGGGCTTACCGTTCATCCTTCGGGATTACATGTTCAGCCTTTGAGGCTTACCGTACAGGCTCGTAAGAGCATACATGATGTATTGACGATTTTTAGGTTATATGTATAAACACTGTGTGTGTAACACCCTGAATTTGGGCCTAGAAGAATTAGGTTTTGAGCTTGGGTTCGAATAAGTGAAAACCTGAATAAATTGAGAACTTTTAAATATTATTGTTTAAAGAAAAAAAAAAGAGAAAGAATTTTGAATTAAATTGTTATTAGTAAATTTTTACTGTATTTATTATAACTGATGTTTTTTTTAAATTTATTATTAATGATATTTTAAATTTTTATGAAATTATATTATTATTATTATCATTATTAGATGCAAATATATTTATAAAATTAATCTTGTTAATTTAATGTTTAAATTAAATTATTAGAAATTCTACTGTATTTATTTTTACTGATTTATGAAAATTATAATTATTATGAGATAAAATTATTACTGTATTTGAAATTTTTATTTATTAGATAAGGAAAAAAAAACATATTTATAAAGTTATTATTGTTATTATTATCATTATTATATTTATTTAAAAATATATATGATATTATATTGGTGTTTAAATTTAGTTTCTAAATAAATTTAGAAGTGATTATAGTGTGGGAAAAATCTTGGTTCAACCCAAAACTCTAGGAAAAAAATTATTAGATTTTTCCTCTTAAAGAAATCTGGGCAATAAGGGGTTATATATAAATTGGGCTAAGATTGGTCACAAAAAGGAGTGTGGTGTAGTGGCAAAGTAGCGCCACTTAAGGGACAAGGAAGCAAGGGGGTCCAAGGTTCAAGTCTTGGTTCTTGCAATTTATTTTGGTTTTTCTTTTAAATAAATCTGGAAGCGAGTGAGCGGCCTTTAAAGATAAATGCATTGAACTTATGACACAAAGGAGCTTGTGTCCAAGTGGTGGTGTCTTGGCATGGCTTGTCGAGAGGTCCATGGTTCGAATCCCTTTGCTTGCAAAGGTTGATTATTTTGCTAATACTTTAGTTTTTGAAGGTTGATGGAGGATCCCACATCGGGAAGCTAGCATGGGAGTAGGCGAGAAGTTGGCTTTAAATAGAGCGATCCATGAGGAGAGTAGGCATGCCTTTCTTGGCTTACCCTTTTCACGTTGAAGCGTGCTCGTTGGGGTTAGGCATTGGATCATTCGTTGATCTGTATGCCGTTGGGTCATAATGATAGTGACCGTAGTTGATCGACACCCTCGGAGAGTCAAGGGTGCGATTATTGTTGGCTTCTGGGCATAGCAGCATTCAGAGGGTGGATTAGCTTCAGATACCTATCAGGTGTGTATTTCTCACTACTCTAGCGGTAGGACAGCTACTTCGGGCTCGATGGGCCGAAGGGGCCATGTAGGCCCAATGGGCCTACGGGCCCAAGTGGATAAGTTGTTTGATTGTATAGCAAATATTGGGCTAGATTAGGTGAATCTTATATCTGTGGCTGGATTTAGGCTAAAAGGGCCACACGAGCGTGTGGGCCCATTTGGGCCGAGAATGGGCCTTAGGCCCATTCGCATTGGTATCTCTATTTAGAAATGCTTTAGTTTACAAAGTTACTAAAATACCCTTGGTTTACAAAATTACTGAAATACCCTTGGTTTACAAAATTACTGAAATACCTTGGTTTACAAAATTACCGAATTGCCCTCGATGTGGAAAATTAGAAGAAATATCCCGATCTATAAAATTATCAAATTACCCTTGATTTGTACAATGACAGAAGTACCCTCGATTTGTAAAATGACGAACATACCCTTGATTTGTAAAATTACCATTTTACCCCTAATTTGTAAAATTACCATTTTACCCATGATTTGTAAAATTACTATTTTACCCCTAATTTGCAAAATTACTATTTTACCCTTAATTTGTAAAATTACCATTTTACCCGTAATTTGTAAAATTACCATTTTACCCATGATTTGTAAAATTACCGTTTTACCCTTAATTTGTAAAATTACTATTTTACCCCTGATTTGTAAAAATTACTATTTTACCCTCGATTTGCAAATTTACCGAAATACCCCTGTAGGGTAGAATTACCGAGACACCCTTATGGGGTAAAATTACCGTTTTGCCCCTATGGTGTTAAATGACTATTTTGCCCCTTGTGGGTAAATGACTAACTTGTGTGATGATTGGGCTAGTTTGACCGTGGATATAAGTTGGTGATATGAATGACTTGACTGTGATCTATTCTTATTTTTGGGGATTTGGAAAAGTTGGAATCCCTATGTGTTTAGGGAGGCTGTCGAAATAGTGCCTAAGGCTTTAAGGGGCTGTTACCAATTATTTTAATCTGTGCTTGTAAGGGTTAAAGGCTGCTGACTAAGGGCTTGGATCAATGGAGCGTTCGGATCCAGATTTCGATATCAACTTTCGCAGAGGTAAGGATTTAGGGCCTTGTTCATGGATGCCCGAATATGGTAAGAGTATATTAAATTTAGTTATCATTGATTCGTGGTCTAATGTTTTAGTAATCGAATGTAGGATTGACTTGGATCGGATATAGTCATCGTTCGTTGCAAGCAGGTGTGTAATGAACCTCATAGTAGCTTAGATTAATATTTACTGAAAAGCCAAAATGCCTAAACTTTGGCATTTCGAACTTGTGGTTTTGTGAATAGTTTGAGCCGTGATACATACGATAAGATCGGTGATTAGATCGATAGAACAAGTAAGGGCACGATTTTGTGCACGATGGTAAGTTGGGCCTCGATGGGCTGAAATTGAGCCCAATGGGCTTACGGGCCCATATAGGTAAAAATGGGGAATAGACATTTCTTAATAGACTATAGGCTTAAAACTGGTTAAATTAGTAGTTAATTGTAGGATTTGGACTAAGTGGGCTTAGACGACTGAACTAGCTACATAGGGACATTAGGGGTTTTAGCCCATAACTCGGTTGTACTAAAATAGGCTAAAATTGCTGTTGAAACATTTGGAATTGATGAATAAGCATGGAAAACCCTAATAATGGATAAAATTACGTAATTACCCTTAAAACATGAAAATGTCTATTTTGCCCCTAGGTGAAAAATGTCTATTATACCCCTAGGGTTTCATTCTGAATATGATGATTGTGATATTGTTATTTTACATGCTATGACATGATATGCACATGATATGCACATGATATGCTATGACATGTATACGATATGCCATGTTTTACTCATTAAATGCATGGGTTGGGTTATTATATGATTGGAGGAAGTGTTAAAGGGCTTTGCCCCAGTATACCGAAAAGGGCTTTTGCCCTAGTTTACCGAAAGGGCTTCTGCCCCAGTTATTAAAAGAGGCTTGGCCTCCAATTATATAATAAAGCAGCTATGCTGCCAGTGGAGAGTTTGGTTGGGTGGGTTGAGTTATTCCCCACATGGAGAGCTTGGTTGGTACGGGTGGAGAGTAGCGGATGGTGGGTTGAGTAGTCTCCCCAACTGGGCTTTGCATACATACATTGACATTACATGTGATATTGAAATGGGCTTTGCACACATACACTGATATTATATGTGTTGTTAAAATGGGCCTTTAGGCCATACCGTTTACAGAAAAGGCTTCGGGCCAGTGAATTGATTTATGAAAAAGGGCTAAGGCCCAGCAACCGATATTTGAAAAGGGCTTTGGCCCAGTTATATGTTGAGACTGATTTGGGGGCTTAGGCCTAGTATGCTGATATTGATTTGGGCTCTGTAGGTGGCTTGTTGCACACTGAGTTTTCCAAACTCACCCCTTTTCCTTCCATCCTTGCAGGTGAGCCTTAGATTGGTGGACTTGGAGCTAGGAGGGATTCAGAGTGGCCACATGGACTAGACTGTTGGATTTCTAATTAAGTTACCTACTTGAATTTAGATTTAATTATTTATTTCTGGTTTTGGGTTGTAAAAAGGGCCTCTTTAATTATTTTTATTTTGGGTTTTTATTCTTTACTTATTTAAATTGGTTTTAGCTTACGTAGGATATTATTTAAATCGAGTTGAAAATAAATGATTTTAAGACGTGATTTTTATAAAAGTTACTTGTTTTCAAAATAACACGATAACCAAGCAAAGCTTCCGCAATTTTAAATGATCTTGTAGATAAAAATTTCAAATAGTTAAAGTGTGGCAATGGTAGTGTGCATATCTAGGAGTGGATCCAAGAAGAGCTTGGTACTTAAGCAGTCTATTCGACTCACCTCCTCTTTTCTGGAATCCTACCTGGTGCCCAGCTTCCATTCACTTTAAGTCTTAACGAAAAAGGTCAAATTTATTTGATACTTAAACCGTTTTCAAGATAACATGTTTTATAAAGGTTACAAATATGATTTTTCGATATTTTATCTATTTTTAAAATAACATGTTTTTGCAAACTACAAGGGTTCATAAGCTTTCATAAAACTTTTACAAAGTTTTCAACGATGTTTGAAAAGGGATGATCATTTCAATAAATCCCGTTTTGGAAAAAAATAAACACAAACTAAGGTTTTATACAAGTTTAACGGTAAAAGTTTTTAAACATTTAAGAAGGGTTTTCAATGAAAACACGGTTTTTGAAAAACACTTCCATGTGACACACCAGACTTGGCCGTAACGTCCAGGCTAGGTTTGGGGTGTTACAGTGTGTGTACCACTTGAGTATCCTCGATATTCTTATAGGTTCAATGGGCAATACCGATATAAGTTACATGAATTACAAGATGATATAGATATAAGTATATATGATACCTGTTATATGAACTACATGAAAGGTATGATCCAACTCATATGATTTATATGTTACATGAGATATATGAAAGTGAATGCATTATATGTCATATGAATTATGATGTTTATATGTGCTAATGGATATGAATTATATGGTAAACTCTTGTGTAAGATGGTATACGAAGTCTTATAAACTAACTCGTGTGAGCTTGTGAAATAGGTACAAGAGCATATGAATAGAATTGGCCTTACTTGTATATGTAGGGATTACCTTAATGAATTAGTAAGTTAAATTCTAAGTTTTACGAGCTTACTAAGCTTTAGAAGCTTGCTCCGTTTATTTCTTTCACTGTCTTATAAATTCGGAAGCTAACTCGATAATCGGACGAGTCGGAGATTGTCATCACACTATCTATCAAGCTTTGGTACTTTTGAACCTTTTGTAAATGAAATGGTCATGGCATGTATAGACTAGTTATTTAGTGAATATGGTATGTTTGGGTAGATGATCAAGCTATGAGATGTGGCTTGGCTTATACATATGTAATTAAGTATTTTGAGATTGTTTCTTTTTTATTATATGTGCGGTAAACTATATGATCAAGATGGATATATGAGCTGATATGGTAAGAAATGAAATGTTGATAAATGAGCTCATTAATGAGGTTGTTAACCGTTGAATTATAATGCTTAGTTGATGCAAGATATCATGATGATTATAGGTTCATATTATGCTTGAACTTGTATGTTTTGGTTGCTAATATTGGTATGAAATGTGGTGGTTATTGACTTGTAGGGAATGACCCATTTTGGGTGAAAAATTGGCTTAAATCAAGCCTATATTTGTGCCACACGGCCAGGGGACACGGGCATGTATTTCCACCGTGTGTCCCCTGCGCCTTAAACATTTTTGGACAGTCTTGCACACGGCCTAAACACACGAGCGTGTCTGGTAGCCGTGTGGCTAGGACAGTTTCGACCACGGCCTAGACACATGGGCGTGTTTAGTAGCCGTGTGAGGTAAGTCAGATTCGACCACGGGTTATGTGATTTGGGCGTGTTAGATAGCCACGACCGTGTGAGAGAACACGGGCAAAGGGGCACGGCCGTGTGTCCCTAACTTGAAAATTTATGATTATTTTCCTATCTTTTACTATGTTTTCAATTTGATCCTCAATAGTTATATGCATCATTTTACGATCATTTGAAGTATGCTTTGATGATTGAAAATACATGATGGTTAAAGATTAAAAAGTTCAAAATTTTACTGGTTCAGTATGAGTATATGTTTGATAACGCTCCTTTCCTGTTCCGGCGACGGTTACGGGAAAGGGGTGTTACAGTTTCTTACTTCTTTGAGCTCTAACAAAACATACTTGATCCTAGAGTAAAGAAATAACCTTAGGTACTCTTTGTTGAAACTATTTTTAATTTTGAAAAAATGGGGATTGACTTTAAAAATATGGAGTCGCCACTAACCCATTTTTGTTTAGGTGTGATCGGCTCACCCTTCAAAACATTTTGTTTAGTTAAAACATTAACTTTCAGTCAACAAATTTCAAAAATCTAAATTTGGGAGTCAGTTACACACGAGGAAGGGGTTAGCACCCTCGTACGCCCAAAATTGGTACCAAATCGATTAAATGATGCCCTAATGTCAAAAATTCAGAAAAGTTTAAAATGTGATTTTTTTGAAAAAAAAGTGTTGTAATAACTCTTGTTGGAATTTAAGATTCGCTCGTTTCGAAAGGATAAAACGCCACATCTAGTACGTTAGGATACGACATTTTAAACTCTCAAAATCGAGTACAATTTTCGAAACATGCAATTAAAAGAATATTTAGTTATTTGGTCAAACCAAAAATCAAAACCCAACACGTTACAATTTCTCGAATTTCCAAAAACAAAACATTGTCTTATTTTGAGAAGTTTTCAAATAAAAGTGTTTATAAAAGCTGACTTGAAATACATTTATTTGGTTTGTTTGAAGCAAAAGAAAATGAAACGATCAATTTAGACAAATAAGTTGGTAATCTCAATCACAATACAATACATGAGAATATAAAGCAAAGTAACAAATAGGCAACAATATACATAGATTACATGGCATATAAATAAATGACAATAAATATAAAGATACAAAGATGTAAATCATAACCCACTCAACAATAATAATTTAAAAAAAAAAAAACAAAAACAAATAAAAGACTAGAGAAAAAAACTATCTCAAAAAAAAAAAAAAACAAATAAAAGAGTGTATCAAACTTTTAAAAGGTAACAACAATATTAAAATAAATAAAGGTAAAGGAAAAAGAATTTCAAGATATATAAAATATAAGATATAGCATATAAATGAATTTCAAGATAAATATTATAAGGAGGAGTTTAAAATTAGTGCTATACAAATCATTCTAAAACCAAATTTATAAAATAAAATATAATTTAAGTTATATATATATATATATATATATATATATAAATAACAATGTATGCCCATAAAATTTTAACAAATAATAATTTAGGAAAATTTCTGAAATTAGTACCATATAACTTAAAATAGGATTTTTAATAGAAATAAATTGTATATATGAAAGGATTTAAAAGAAAATATATATAGATATACATCGTACATAGAATAATAATAATTTTAATATATATTATGTACATTTATAAAATAGATGATGTATAAGTGTATCTAAATTAAATATCATACAAATTCTTAAAGCATAAATATATATAAAAGAGAATTTTAAAACAGAACAATCATAAAATAAAACAATTTTTTTAAAATATATAAATAAAAGCATATGGAAACAAATTAAAATAACGTAAAATTAATAAAATAACACAAAATAACATATTAAAATAAATTTTAAACTGAATAACAAATAAATTGAAAAGAATAAAAGAATTACATAAGATGAAAAACTCAATTGAAATAAATACAAACTAAAAGGGATAATTTATAAATAAATAAACCTATAAAACAAGATCGAGGACTAAAACACAACGCGTGCAAATAAAAAAACATTAAAAACGAAAATGAACCAAATCTCAAAACGAAACGTTTAAACGCGGGCTAAAATGAAATAAAGCATAAATTTCAGGAGAAAATTAAAAAACGAGGAAAACGAAATAGCACTTAATTGAATATCAGCATGAGACAGAGGGACTAATCACGCAAATTCCCCTCGAAGACCAAAACACGCGGATCCTAGCTGTGTTCAGGTCGGGTCATCGGGTAGAGCTAATACGACACTGTTTTGGAGCCATTGAAACAGGTCCTAAATGGTGCCATTTCGTTCATTTTATAAAAAACAAAACAACAAACCTTAAAATTTAGCCTTTAACTGTCTTTGAAACAAAAACAAAACGAAAGTAAAAGAAACCTAAACCCCCTTCCCCTATTCAGCCAAATCAAGAAGAGGTCTGATCTACCAATCCGCCATTGAAATCGGCGAATGGCATCACGCGCAGGCCAAAAGTGACTCCACTTGCGAGCATACCCAAAGCCCCTAGCCAATTTCACCTTTTGGAACCCCCATTTAAACTTTGATTTCAACAAAGTAATAGGGATTCGACAGTAGTGTTAAACAGATAAGTTCTTTATTTTATTTATTTTGTTTTACATGCCATCAGTAAAAAAAAAAAAAGAAATCGAAGAAAAGAAAAGCAATTGAAAGCTAGGAAGAAAACTGAGGCTGAAAATCACCTTTAACAATGTGATTTTTTTATTTCTCTTTGCTTATGTGCATGCGTAAGGAAATTTATAGAGACTATAATAGGCTTTTTATAGCCGAGAAATGAAAAAAAGAAATTACAAAATAATTCCTCCCTATTTTCTGTTTTTTTTTTTGCTGCGTATTTACTGTGTTTGCTTGTTTGTTGCAGGTACAGCTATGGAGAAACCACTCGTGGGAGCTGCGGCTCGAGGAAAGGGAGGCCCGAACAATAGATGGCATGAGGGTTGTGGTGCCAGGAGATTCCAGAACCTTCTAGGCCCGAGACCCTAATCAATTTGGGTTATTTGGGTTTGTTCTAATCACTGGGCCATTGTAATTAGTTTGGGCCATGCCCAGTTTAGGTCCGTTTAGGTTAAATTAACTGGGTTGGAGTATTTGGGGATTTAGGTTAGAATAATTTTAAGTTGGGTTTAATGTATTGGTTTGGGGCTATTATTGTAAATGGGTTATATGTAATGGTTTTGTAATTGGAACAGTGGACTTTGATAATTTTATCATTTTGGTTTATTTTATTTTTTTGTTTTTCTGATTTTTGAATTCTAACAGGCTCGGGCGAAATGGGCCTTCTACACTCTTCATGTCTTCAATGGATCCAGTTCACTCACTATCTGAATACCTAAGTAGCTTGACCTTTTCAGTCATAAATTTCACTCCATGATCGAGAGTTCTTTTTATGTATTATAGAACTCTTTTTGCTGCTTTGTAGTGGTTCACATTACAACAATTCTTGAACCTTGACCATAGGCTTACAACAAACATGTTGCCAGGTCTGGATGTTGTCAAGTAAAGCAGACATCCCACCAAGCTTCTGTAGCTTGTTTCATCAACCTTTTCGACATCCTCATTGCTAGTGAGCTTTTCACCTTGAGCAATAGGGGTGCTCGCAGGTTTACACTTCTCTATGCTATATATTTACAAGATTTTTATTGCGAACCCCTTATGAAGATTAAATTGTGAGTTTGGTTCACCTCTAGACCAAGGAAGTATGTCATTTCACCTAGGCCTGACATTTCAAACTTGTCTTGCATCTGATCCTTGAATATAATCATCAGTTTGTTGTTGCTACCAATCATAAGTAATTCATCAACATATAATGAAATAATAAGGAGTATTTCATTACCAGTTTTCTTTACATATAAAGTTGGCTTGCTGATGCTTCTTTCAAAACCCATTTCTATTAGGTAACTGTCAATTCTTTTATACCACGCTCTTGGTGCTTGCTTGTTTCAGTGAAGTCCACTCCATATTGCTGGTTAAATCCCTTCACAACCAACCTTGCTTTATATCTATTGACTGATCCATTAGGATTCATCTTGGTTCTAAACACCTATTTAACACTGATTACTTTTTTATGAATTGGACTATACACAAGCTCTCATGTTTCATTTTTGTTAATCGTGGTGATCTCATCTTTCATAGTTGTTCGCCATTCAGCTTCTTTAAAAGTGATTGGTTTTTGTTTCGCTAGGTTACACTGTTGATAGATTTCAATGATGTACTCGCATGGGTTGTTCATTAACTACATCATTTTCAGTTTGATTTACAATGTTTCGTAGATCTACTCTTGGACTCCATTGTTCACACATCTCTTCATCTGTTGCAATCCAATTCCAGATTTTTGTTTCATTGAACTTCACATCTTTACTTATGATCACCTTTTTGGTGAAAGGATTATAGATTTTGCATCCTTTCTTAACATAAGAATATTGATAATTCTTGAAAAGAGTTATATTTAAGGCCTATAAATAGAATTAATTAGTTGTAATTAAGTGAATACATTTTCAATTTTAGGATATTTTTAGAACATTGCATAACAAAGCTTGGGTTATGATATAATGGCCATTATTTGTTACTTTTATCACTTGGAAAGGAATGTTGTGGTTTTGTGTGAACACAGGTGTAGGAATTACAAGAAGATGAAGAGGGAAAAATAAAAAAAGTGAAATGTTACCATAGCAAATGGTGAAATTGATTACCAATAGATTTGCCATGGTAATTCTGAAAAGATGACTCAGCACTTTATCCACATCATTCTCAGCCAGCTGTGCATGTACCAGAAAATTCAACTTGAAAAGATGAATGAAAAAAGTGTGCTGAGGTGGGATGGATTTACCCAATAAAAGAAGGAGAGAGAAGAAGAAAAAAAAGGGATGAGAATTTCTATGAGAAAGAGACTAGTGACAAGAATACTCTTTCTACATAAAGAAAAACTCCATTGGAGAATTTCAGAGAAAGAAAGGGTAGTAGCTACAGAGAGCAGAATACAGACGTGAATAAGGGGAAGAGACATCTATTCAGGATTCACGTACGATCAGAATATAAAAGAGAAGCTAGAGTGGCGAGAAATCCTGCAATTCTACCTTTAGTTTTCCTAATTTTTGTGATTCAAACTTCTTTAATGTTGATGAATGATTTAAATTTGGTGTTTACTTTTCCACCTATGAACTAAATCTTTTCTAGGTTGGAGTTATTTGGGTGGATCTTTATCATCTTTAATGCTCATGATTTGAGATTATATATATCACTGCTTCATTTGATTTATGCCTATCTTAAGTACATGCCTACAAGCTCTAAACATAGCTGATTGTATGTTGTGTTCATAGATGTATTTTTAATTCTGAAAAGGCTAAATATACTGGATTTAGAATTGTTTGATATAAGAGAATATTTGACAGAATATTCATAGCACTCTAGACATAGATGTTGCGAGTTGTGCAGAGAAGAACATTCATTGCAGTTATTAATCCAGAGTTCTGTAGACAAACAATAACATAGATTTTTAGCTTAAAATCTAGCTAACGAAAGAGGCAGGTTACAGTAGTAAGTCTCCAAGTAGTTGATTAGACAATATTTTTCCATGATATTATTTTGATATGAGCATTTAACCTGAATAATTCCAGCCTTATTCATTCAACAACAAAATTACTCTTACTTTTCTCTGTAATTTGCCACTACATCTTATTTGTCATATCAATCCTCTATTTTTAGCATTAAATTATATTAATTCATTATGCCAACATCTTATTCAATTTAACAGTATTTCTTGCTATTTAGTATAGTTAACAAGATTATAATAACTTAATCAATCTCTTACCAATTTTCGATCCCTGTAGAGATGATACTTATTTATCACTTTATTACTTGAATGACGTGTACACTTACACAATTGTATTAGTTATTTACACGCAACAAATATCCAACAAATATCCCTGGCTGTGATCTACCGTCCAGTTTACTTCTTTTCTCTTTTGGAACGTGAACAAAACATGTGCAACCAAATGCTTTTAAATGTAAAACAAAAGGTTTAAAACCATACCAGGCTCCAAATAGTGTCTTCCCTTCAACTGCTTTAGTAGGTAGTCTGTTTAGCAAGTAAATAGCAATGTTTATTGCCTCTGCCCAGAAATCAATTTGGCAAATTACCTTCAAACAACAAGCAGTAAGCCATGTTCATCACAGTTCTATTTTTTCTTTCACTTACACCATTTTGTTGTAGAGTGTACACATTGCTTAGTCGATGATGGACACCAGCTTCTTCATAGAAATTTTCAAACCTTTCTGAGGTGTATTCTACCCCATTGTCTAATCTTATCATTTTGAGCTTGCAGTCACTTTGTTTTTCAACCATGGATTTAAACTTGAAAAAGATTTTAGCCACCTCAGACTTGTTCTCATGAAGTACACCCAATAGAACCTTGTACTATCATCTATGAACAGCATAAAGTACCTACTTCCATTTAACGAACTTGTTTTCATGGGTCTGGAAACGTTAGTATATACTAAGTGTAATTTTTCAGTGGCTTTCCATGTTGTGTTTGGAAGAAATGAAGACCTCACCTATTGTCCAAGTTGACACACCTCGCATACATCTTCATGTTCAGCTATATTTGATAAATTTTCAACCAGGTTATTCTTGGGCATTAGACTTAAGGATTTGTAGTCAACATGTCCCATTCTTTTGTGCCACAGTTTTGTTTCATCCAAGTAGCTAGTATATGTTACTGAAGTTGCTAAGTTCTAGTTGACAACAAAACTTCTGTCTGTCATTTTTGTTGATATGAACTCGCATCCACTTGGATCAAGAATTATACATTTGTTTTTTTTAGTACCACAAAGTAATTTGTCTCAAGCAGTTGTCTTACACTTAGCAGGTTTTGATCTATGTCAAGAACTAAAAATACATCTGTGGCAAGTTTAGTACCTGATAGAGTTTTGATTAAAACATCTCCCTTTCCAACTACTTCAATATACTGGCCATTTCCAACTTTCACCTTGAATGAAACCTTTTGTCAACATTCTTGAAGATGCTCATACCTGTTTTCATATAACTCACACACCCGCTATCTACGAGCTAATTCTTTCTTACTCCATTTGAGAGTTCACATGGTGTTGTGAGCTGGGCTTCGTAGGAAACTATGAACATCAGTTCTTCTACTTCTGCTATCTGTGCCTCAGCACCTTGTTGTCATGTATACCCTTTATTTTTGCATACTTTTTCTACATGGCCAAACTGTTTACAGTTTTTGCATTGAGCGTTAAGCCTAAACCAAAAGAACTTCACAGGATGCTCTACCTTTTTACAGTATGAGCACGGTGGATTTTTTTTCTTTCCACCTTCCTTATTTGACTTCTCCTTCTTATCTGACCATTTCTTCTTTTCTTTCTGACTTGAGAAGCTTACAGCATCTCTATTTCTAGTTTGAAAAGTTCCTTCAGCATGTCCTTCTTTGCTTGCCCTTCTCTATTCTAAAGCATATAGAGCATTTATTAGCTCTGAAAGTGATATGGTTGATAGATCCTTTGAATCTTCTAGTAAGGATATCTTTGCTTCATATCTCTTAGGAAGTGTGGTAATCACCTTCTCAACTACTCGACTATCAGGGAACTGATCACCTATTAGTCATTATTTGTTCACTACTTCCATGATTCTATTTGAATATGTCTTCATAGTCTCAGTTTTTTTCATCTTTAGGTTTTCAAAATCTTATTTAAGATTGATCATCTGTTGCTACCTTATCTTCTATGATCCCTGGAACTCCTCGTTGCGCTTATCCTAAGCTTGTTTGGGGGTTTCACAGGCCATGATTCTTGGAAAGATCATGTTTGAAACACCGTTTTGTAGGCATGAAATCGCCTTGTGTTTTCTTGCATATTCCTCACCGTGTTGTTTTATTTGAACAAGTGTGGGATTTGGCCTCAACACTGATGGTTATATTTTTAAATTTACAACTACCCAAAGATCAAAGGCTTGAAGATAGGTTTTCATTTTTACTACCCAAATGTGGTAGTTTTCACCTATAAAAACAAGGGGGGTGGTGGTGTAAAGTTTGCTTAAGACATTTTTTTTACAAAAACAGACCTCAAAGATAAATGGCTCTCGATACCAATTGTTGGATTTTTTATTAAGGAGAGGTTGAAAAAGAAGTAAAAAGGTGAAAAATGGAGAAGTTAATTTTTGGTGAACTATTTCATTAAAAAACTGATACATAGCTTACATGAAAAAATATTCTTAAATAAACTAAAAATAATAAAAAAAATTAGAACTTGACTTTAATCTAGTGACTAGATTCATATAACTTTCTTTTTCATTGGTTAGTTTCTGTCTAATCACTTGCCAATATGTCTAATCAAAATTATCACCGTATTAGTGCAAATTGGCAACTTGTAGATTGAAGAGCTCGTAGGTGACCTCTCAAGTTTGGTGAGCTCGTACATTTTGGTGAGTTTGTATTTCTTGGTGAGCTATTCTGGTGAGCTTGCAGTTCACATTTCACAGGGACGATCATTTTGCAACACCAAATACTTTTATTTACCATATTTCTTCAGTTTTAGGTGTCTAAATGAATATATTGCAAAGACGAAGTTCTAAAGAAACAATACCACCATCTATGGCATTATGATTGCTGCACAAAAATCTTGAAGAGGGTTGAGATTTGAAGCTAAGACAAACTTGGAAGCCAAACCCAATAGGGAAAATGCTACAAGGAATTCAACACCTTTTATTGTTGTAAATAGCACTCTTGGAGTTGATTTAATTCTTCTAAGATATGTCTATTTATGATAGCATTCACTTAGCAGTCCCATTATCATTTTCATTATTTATTTCCATTTGGAGAAAAGAAAAGAAAAATACATAAAAATGTGCCAAGTCTGTAGTGATTTTTTTCTTCAAAAATCCAAATGAATTATTATTCAAATACTCTTCCCGTTATCCTTATCTAAGTCTAATCTTCCCATACTCACATTAGAATATAATATTGAAATGATTACCTCTTGACATGAAAATGTCTTATTTGTTTATTTAACTATCCTATTGACTTGGAAAACAAAATATGAAAGAAAGGAACATCCAATTGATTGCCTCGTGTGCTATATCTATAAATGGAAGCTACAAGCATTTCTCTATAGTTAATATAATAATATAGATTCAATTTGTAAGCTACAATAATGTATCATTAGCGTATATCTCTATCAATAATACATTTTGACTTAGCAATACAAAAGATCCTAGCACTTTATAGTCAGATTTCATTTTCTCAGCTGTTGAAAAAGCAAATCTGATATGGTTGTGAAACTTAAAATAAGTAACTTGTTCCCAAGATAGAACTTATGCAGGAAGCAAAAGGTTTGAGAATTAGGGATTTAGATAATAAAATTAGGGTTGCTATTTTAAGAACTAGTCTTCACTTCTGAAATTTGAAAATTTTCATTGTATTTTACTTTGATTGATATTTATCATCATACTTTTGAGTTAAAGGTAAATTTACCACAACTACTTAACTCTATATTAAAATTTTAAAATTTTCATTTTATTTTACTTTGCTACAGTTGGCTTGTCTTGAGAATGAGTTACGGTAAGAATATGAAGCTTTTCAAAAGTAGAGGAGTTGATGTGGTTTTAGAAGGCTCGTACTAAGTGGATTTTGTCAGGGGATAGGAACAATTATGATTTTCACATTTTAGCTTTGGTTAAGAGAAGCAGGTAAAGGATTCAAGCTCTGAAGGATAAGCACGACAATTAGGTATTAGACTAAGAAGAATAGAAAGATTGAGCGGTAACCTTCTTCTGGAATTTGTTTACTAAGACCATGGAGTATAGCTGTAGGCCTAACATACAGGTTAATTTCCCTCTATTTTCTGTTGCGGACTTGGAGGAGTTACATAAGATGGTAATGAATGTTGAGATTGAGGAGGTGATATTTGGGATAGGGTTCTTGAAGACACCAGGCCCTAATGGGTTTTAAGCGGTATTCTTTCCGTTTAACTAAGAGGTTATTGGGTTTTAAGTTATTCACTTGGTTAAAAAGGCTTTCAAACTGGATTAATGTAAGAGGGAATCAATTTAACATTTATTACCCTTATTCCAAAGGTGGAGGCAAATAAGGCATCTTCGTCCAATAAGTTCGTGCAATGTTACTTATAAGGTAAGCTCCAATGTATTTGTTAGTTGGTTTAAAGGTGTCCTTTTGAAGTTATTTCCATATAGCCAGACCAACTTTGTTCCCAATTGACTAATTACTAATAATATAGTCATTTTCCAAGAAATGGTACATTCTATATAGAAAGAAGGGGAAGAAGGGGACGGTGGATTGGAAAATTAACTTGGAGAAGGTGTATGACAAGAAGAATTGGGTCTATCAGATCTTGTTGGACATTGGCCTTAGCAATACTCTAATTTTTCTCATTATGAGTTTTTTTTAGTCTAGTTCTTTTCAAGTGCTATGGAATGGGTGGCAACATATTCCTTCATGCCATCACGTAGTCTAAGGTAAGGGGATCCTTTTTCTCTGTACTTGTTTGTTTTGGGTATGGAACATTCGACTCATATTCTTCAGGATAAGATTGTGAAGGTTTCTTATTTACTGTTCATTCAAGTAGAGGTGGGCTAAGTAATCCTAATGTTTTGTTTCCTGACAATTTGTTAATTTTCTCATTTAGTAAAGATGCTTAGATTTAAATGTTCCATGAATGTTTAAGTGTTGAAATAACACAATCCCATATCTAAAAAAATACAAGGTTGTGGAGTGCTTGTACTACTATAAATAGAGGTGATCTCTTCACCTTTAAATCATCCCAAAGTTTGCCACTTTCTGCATAAGACAAATTTTCTCTCTCCCTATTTATGATTTTCACTTGTATTTTTAGGGTGAAATATATTTGGTAGTATCAAAGGACGTAAGTATAATTTGTCAAACCTCGTTAAAATTCTGGTGTTCTTTATTGTTTTTTTTTCATTTATAGGGTAAAATTATAGTGATATATTGTGTTACTAAATTATATTAGAAGAGATTCTATCTAGGATATTGGGTTTTAAGTGGGATCGTACCCTTCCAATCTTTCCCGGGTCAATTTCTAATTCTTGAGAAGTCAAAGATTTATATGTTAAGAAATCTTTCCCGGCATGATGTTAGTAGAGTTAGCAGTTGGTATCGCCCTTATAAACAATTTGGGTTGGTATTTCAAAGTTTCATTGGTTCGTGGGTGAGTTACTAAGAGCACTTACTAGCATATTGTTGAGAAAGTTCAACCTCGGTTTGCTAATTAGAAAGTGAACTAACTCTCTTTGGTTTGGAGCCTCATGTTGTCGAAGTTAGTTATTGAGGCAATTCCAACCTATACCATGCAAACAACTTATTTACTTGTAAGGGTTTGTGACCAAGTAGATAAGTTGAGTAGGTGGTTTCCTTAGGGTTTTACCTTTTTGGCGCAGTGAATCCATCTTGTCAATTAGGAGTCCCTTTGTTTGCCAAAAGAGGTGGGTGGTTTAAGTTTGAAGCCTATGCATGATTGGAACTTAGTTCTCCTTGGGAAACTTGGATGGAGATTGATTACCGAGTTTGATGGTTTGTGGAATCAAATAGGTATTTTTGAAATACTTATCTACTTATAAGAATTTATTTTCAATTGAATATTCACTTAACTCTTAACATCTTAGGAGAAGTATTCTTGCTGGTATGTGTGTTTTGGAGAAAGGTTTACAGTTGCAGGTTAGGGATGGTGGTAACGTTAGGTTTTGGTTAGACAAGTGGTTATTTGATGTGCCACTAATTTGATATCGTTCCAATAATTTGGATGCATGAAAGGTAGGTTGGTCGGTTCGAGATTTCTTTAATAAGTATGATGCACTGCTTTCTTCGTTTTTTCGTGTTACCTTACTCATTTGGTTAGGAAAATTAAAGTGGCTCCTACTCAAATTAATACATCTAGATGTGTTGATTTGAGATGGTACCCCAACGGTATGTTCACTAATAAATTTGGCTTTATGCTATTCAAGATGGTACCTCCACCCATACTCAGTGTGCAAATGAGTTTCAAGCAAATAAACCTTGAGGGTATAATGAAGGCTAATAACTATTTGCATTTTTCATTGATGAGAATAGACCACTAAGCATTGAGCAAAATATAACAAGAAAATCAATCTAAGAATAGAAGCTGGAGGAAGAATAGAAAGAACTTTTGAGAAGTTTTTGGTATATTTTCCAAATGAAATCTCACTCTTATTTATAAAAAATCTCAAGAGACATAAATTTCAATAGGTGTCTTTTCTGAATAATCACATCTTTAAAGGATACATATTTATTCAACTATATCTCTTAAATATGTTACAACCGTAAAATAAGATCTAGTATAAAATTAATAAGCCATAAACTAGGATCTATCATGTCAAATAATCAAAGAACAAAAAATAACAAAACTAGATGTGGAAAGGTACTTGAATCCATCGATTCCATGAAATCTTTGAAACTTATGGTTTTGATCTTCCAAATTAGCACACAAGTAATTTTGAGAGGGTGACTCTCTTTTCTAAAGATGAAATATTAGAAAAGTTATTTATGTGTAATTTGGAGACCATAACATTAATATATAACTTTTGCACATTAACTCTAATTTTTACTTAGCCTATCATCAATTAGAAATTAGTTACTAGAGTATCTACATATGTTTGACCCATACTTTATTTAATAATTGGTTCGATGAAAATGTGCAACTGTACAGAATCGTTAACAACTAATAAAGTGATAAGTATAGTGTATTGTCTCCATAGGGATTGTATAAACAATTCTTTGCGAAAAATTAAAACTTGAACAAATTGGAGGTGAAAAATAATATAGATTAAAGTACGGTGCAAAAAATTAAAAGTGGATTAACTAAATAATTTAATTAACTAAAAATTACCTAAGTATGTAAAATAAAATAAACACAGAAAATATGCAAGTTTTTAAGAGTTACCACAATAGCATGCTTGTGGTAGAATAATATTCTTTCCTAGCTTAAATTTATTTAAACATTGTCAAAAGATGTTATGGAGATTCCGTGGCAAGTCGATCATTTACTAACCTTTATCGAATAGGGTAAAAATGTTAAAATCATTTAATTAGTAAGTTTACCTAGTACGTTTTTATGTTTAATAAACTTATAATTTCATAAACAAAACATTTTACAAGGTTATGTAAGGTAATAATAGTTTTGGTATTATTAAAATATTAATCCCTAATTGATTAAACATACGCAAGGATTTTTTCAATTAATTAAAACCTTAATTAGATTAATTAATTAATTCAGTCATTTCTTTACATTCTTAATGCATAAGAAACATAGTCATGATTTTACTTGAATGAGTAAATAGATCTAAAGCAAAAAACACCTTTAACAAAATTAAATAAACTAAACTATGGAAATTAAACCATTCTAACAACAAAAGATTTAAGCAATCATGATTTTATTGAAAAAAACACTTAGTTGCAATCATGTTCATAAAAATGAGCAAAAGTGAAAGATTTAAAGGAAAGAAGAAATTTTAAGTTGTTTTTGATAGGTCTTCGAAGCAAAACTCGGTTGCTCCTTCCTTTGCTCTTCATTTCTTTCCAAACAGCCAAGTAAATAAGCTCTCAATGTGGCCAAATAGGGCTGCTCTCAAACCTTGTAAATACTCTTTCAAGAGGGAGAAATATAGGGAATGGAGAAAAGATAGAACAAATGAGAAAGGAAATTAAAAGAGATGGATGAGTGAATTGAGTGATCAAAAAGGGGACTATTTATACATGAGGGGAGTGGCTATTTTTAGCAAATTGAGTCCTTGAAAACATTTCCCCCCATGGTCGACCCTTGCTTTAAGGAAAGGGTTTGATAGCTTTGCTATTTTTAGCTTGGAGCATGAAAGAAAAAAGCTTGAAAAGAGGAGATGTAACACCCTTAACCCGTATTCGTCACCGAAATAGGGTTACGGAGTATTACTGGACTTATATCATAATTAAACATACATTTTACATATAAGATGAACATTATTCAATTTTATTCATATTGTCCCTAATACGAGCCTTCAAGGCCCAAAACATGAATTAAGAGTGGTTCGGGACTAAACCGTTAACTTATGAAAATTTTAGGAAAACAATGATTCTAAGTGCAGGGGACACACGTACACACGCCCAAAAGACACGCCTGTGTCATAGGCGGTGTGGGCATTCAAAATAGGATCACATGGCCGTGTCCCAGACCGTCTCTTACCCCTTGTAACTCTCTGACTTGTGTCACGCGGCCAACCACACACTCATGTGACTAACCCGTATAACTTACTGACTTGTTTCTATTAAAAACTATAGGGGACACACGGCCATGTCATCTGACCATGTGTCACACACAGCTGAGACACACGTCCGTGTCTCTACCTGTGTGGATGGAAATAGACTATGTTTCAAGCCACATTTCTCACCCATGATGTTGTTAACCTAAGCTCCATATTTCACAAATAACCAATGCATAAATAGGCACTTTTGACCAACCAATTTCAAGTCAAATTCATATACTAACAACACCAACAATCAAATGCTCAAAAACACTCCAATGAATCATTCTAAACATAACAACACAACATCCAAGAATTAGTCAAAGGTTAACTTCATATAAGCATTATTTTACCTAATGCTTAGGATGCTATCACATTCACAATTTCAACCATTTGCTACCTTTGATATCAATCCACAACAAGGCATACCAAAGCAACCATTCATCACAAAATAAGGCCTGCTACACATATATATACATACTAACATATATACCAAATTTAAGCCAAATCACATGGCTATACACATTAACAAACATTCATCAATTACAAGCCAATTCAAATGGCTAAATCCATAACCAAACTATAGACCAAAATGACTATTACTCCTATACATGCCATATAACCAAATGTACAAGTTCAAAAGTACCAAAATGATAGTTGGATAGTGTGATGCGATTTCTGATAACTTTCGAATTGAGCAAGCTTCCGAAACACTATAAAATAGAGAAAAGAAAGCAGAGTAAGCTATAAAGCTTAGTAAGCTCGTATAATATAGAATTAAACTTACCAATTATTCACAATTTAAGCAAATAAATATAGTATAATCCAACCAATTTGTTAAATGCCTAGACAAATGAATTCATCAATCGGTTATCGTGTACTATACATGTAATTATCAAATCAATATAGACGATTTCAACAATCACTCAAGCTTCATGTTGTAATAGCTCAAATTTCAGCGATATCAGAAATAGTGGTTCGAGACCACCAAATCTGACAAATGAACTTGTAGATTATATTATTTAATATTTATGAGCCAAATGTAGCTTTTAAAAGATTTTTGAAATAGTAAATTGTGTTTTATAAAGATTTGTTTGGTCATGAAACCGAGAAAAAGAGGAATCGAGATCTTGGCGTTATAAGCTGAGCCATAAATATTTTTATGAATATCTACAGAGTGTCAATAAGGTAGTATTAAAATTTCGTTAGAAAATTTTGACGTTTGGGTGGTTAATTAAATAAAGAGGACTAAATTGCAAAAATGAGAAAAGTTTTGTTGCCCAAGGGTAAATACTCAAATTTTGAGGGGTCAAAGTGTAAATATATAAAAATTAAAGGACTAATAGTGCAAATATTTTAAGGGTGGAATGATTTAGAAACTAAGGAAAATTGATGAATTAGGACCAAATTGAATGGGTGAAGAATTATGAGGGACTAAATTGTAATTTTACCACATTAAGTGATAACTCAAGAAGAGAATTTTAAAAGATCACGAATGGCAAAATGGTCAATTGGAAGAGAGAGAAATCTAGAAAGTAATGATGATGTTGGTGATATTTTATAATTATTTAATTAGATAATTATTATTTATTTAATATTTTAATAAGATATTTTATTATTTTATTATTTTATTTAGTCTATATATATATGTATGTGTGTATGGAAAAAGAAATATACATCATCTACCATTTCTCCATGCATTAACGTGAGAAGAAGAGGGAAAGAAGGAAAGTTTTGTTTTCTTTACAATTTGGTCCTTCTATAAAAAAAATTCACCATTTTCACCTAGAAATCAAAAGAATTTCCATAGCTACCAAGAGTGAAAAATGTTAAGGAGACTATGGGGAGTTAGAATATCAAATTGGATTCAAGAAATAGAAGCTGGAGGAGAGAGAAAATCAAGTTAAAGATTAAAATTAATGGGACAAGGTAAGTACATCAAGATTTCAATATATTTTTAAGTTTGATATTATTGAAAAAGTATGGAAAGGTTGTTAATGTAGAGTTTTCTTATATATAGTTCTATGTTCTTGATATGTTAATGAAGGGAAATAAGAGAAAGTGATGGAAAATGTTGGAGAGAAAGGAAATAAGAGTGTTATAAACTTGGTAATTAATATCTTACACTAAAGTAGTTTTGGACAATAGCAGTAGCCTAATTTTGAAAAATCACCAAAAATGGTAGAAATTTAATTATAAGTTTAGTGAGATATGGAATTAAATATCGTTGAGTCTATTTTCATATAAAAGAAACAAAGAAAGTAAATGAATTATGTATTCTGAGATATTTAGATTTTTGTGAGACTAGTTTAGAATGATTTCAAGATCCCCTATTTTGTCTTGGAAAAATCATTAAAAATTGTAAAAAAAAATAATTTTGGGACATAATTTAAACGTTTAGATTCCTTAATGAGTCTATTTTTAGAAGAAACAAATGAGAACATCATTTGAATTCTGTAAAAAGAGATAATTAAATTTTAGCAAAGAGTGGTTAGAATTGTCAAATAGCAAAATAGGGGAGATTTTAATGAATAAACTATACTAATTGGCTAAACCAAAAATTCTGAAAATTTCATGGTAAGAATATATGTGAGTGTACTTTCACAAAAAATTAACAGATCATAATTTGGAGTTCTGTAGCTCAAGATAAAAATAATTTAGTAACTATGACACAGATGGATAACTTGAATATGCATATACGTAAATAGTGAAAATTATAGATAATGTTATTTACACGTGTGTTATTTATATTAAGGATCTGGGATGGAGTAGAGGAGGAGGAAAAATATATGAATGACTTGTGTATAAATTGATCACATGCCCGCTTATAATTGATAAATGTTGAATTAGAAATGAGATAATATTTTATTTGGAATATTTGTTATGAAATTATGATTATCGTTATAATACAAAAATCGAACTTGTGAGTTTATATGGTTAAATTTTAGTGAATATTGAAATTGGACTCGATAAGTGATTTGCAAATTTAGATTGTGATTGGCAGGAAGAGTTAGTGAATTACTTGTTTATAAATTGTTACACATATTTGTCTGAAATACAATAAATTGATGGTAATTGATACATGGAAATATGAGACTATGATATATAAACATGGAATATGCTTGATGAATGAGTTCATTTGTGATTATATATTTGTACACCTTAAGTGTACCTTCATTTGTGATTATATATTTGTACACCTTGAGTGTACCTTCTGTATGAATTGGCATTTCAAATGAATTAATAAGAAAAGTTCTAATATGAAATAGTCTGAATTCGGAATGAAATATTATGAAATGTATTTGAAATACATTAAGATGTCTTGTATATGTTATTTGAGTTCATGATGTGGCAAGTAAGTTCGTATGTAAGTAATGTATTGTTTTTAATTACATTTTCATATTTTGATATAATTTATGAAATAACGCTGAATATTTAACGTAATTGATAAAGTATAGGAAAGTCAGATAATTTCTCGGTTGAACATTAGGAATAGAAAATGGATACTAGTGACCTGTGTGGAAATCTAAGTGAAATACACCCATGGCACCTAAGTGAAACAAGTCTATGGTATTGTGCCAAGTGATATAAGTCCATGGCATCTAAGTGAAATAAGCCCATGGCGTTGTGCTAAATGTGATTAGCTCGAGAACGAGCCTATGTGATCTGTGTGAAATAAAGTAGTTTTGGCTACAAGTGTGGCACTATGTGAGATGTCCCGATGTATCCATTATTATTCCGATGTGTTCAACAGGAATTAAATTAAAAATGACTAAGTGAAAATAAATGTGATTATGATGATGATGATATTTTTACATGGAATTTATTGATGGATACGTGCATCCATGATTATAAAATTATATATCTTGAAAGTATTACATGTATAACGATGATATTTTGAATGGTTTAATGAATAAAGTTCCAACATGGAATAATCTGAGTATGAGATAATTAATTATGAAATTAAACTTGAAATACATGGAAATCATATTTATTTGATATATTGAAATATGATATGAAAAATACATGTATGTGAAACTTACCAGATAATTATGCATATTAAAGATTATGAGCTGTCACACGAAATTCATGAAAATGATGGTACATAAAATATTGCTGCAATGAATTGGATGATTTATGTTTATGAAGAAATGGTAAGAGAATGATATGCATCATGATATGTAAATATGTGACTATCTCTAATACGTGATATATGGAAATTATGTAAGTTGTGATGAGCAATAAACTCAAATGTAATATGTTGATAAAATAAGTTTATCAATACTGAATTTATAGAAAATATGCTTAAGTATATTAACAAGTGTTATTGTTGTTGTTGATGCTTAGACAAGTGCCAAATTACTGGTTAAATGGTAAAATATTTATTATATGATGTGCTAAAAAGGGTAAGTGCTCAAATGAAAATATATTGTGTTCGTGGAAGAGTGGTAAGTTTGAAGTTGTGAAATTCTCTTATAAAACAAATTATCTGAATTTGTTCTAAAAAAAAATTTCGGTCATGTCTCGTAACCCTATTTTGGTGACAGATTCGGGTTAGGGACGTTACACATGTACTCATAACTTCCATTTTATACTTCAATATATCATATAACATCAATTTCATATAATTCATATAACTTTTGTGCTAGTTCATAATAACTCATATACCTTGTAACAGATTTGTGCCCATTGAACCACTTAGAATGTCGTTAGATACACAGGTGGTACACACAAAGTGTACTAATTGGTAATCCGTCAATTCTTGTACATATATGTTCTTTCGAGCTATAAACGGTAAGCTCCTTCTAAGCTGTGGTAACAGTAAACTCTAATGAGTTGGGAAATGGTAAGCTCTTATGAGCTGAAATATCGGTAAGCTCATACGAACTGTGGTGAGTCTGCAACACATGTTGGAATCTCAACCAAATGGTAACCCTAGTGACATGTCACTCATATCCTTCGAATTCCTAAGGTTCAAACGGGGCTCGGTATTATTTGAACTTCAACATTTAGGCATCCAATATCACATAAATTTTTTTTTATCTCAATTCATATAAATACATTTAAATTAAGTACATATTTAAATACTCAATTCTAGCTATACAAACTTACCTCGTATAACACGGATGAAAATTGAGCTATCAATCCACCACTTTGTTTTTCCCCATATCTAATTCTGATCTTTGCTTTTCCTGATCTAATTGGACAAAACAAGGTTGGCTGAACCTAGGTCTTCCATGGCTTCCTTTTCTTATTCTAAAATCGGTGGAAGAACATTAAAAGATGATGACTTTTAATTTTTTATTTATTATACCATTATTAACTAATTTACTTAATTAACCTTTTAATTTCAACCTAATTTTAATAATGCCAAGCCAATATCTTCCACCAACTTATTAATGGGCTATTTACCATATAAGGACCTCCACCTTAAGGTCCTATAGCTATTAGAAGCCTTTAGCTAATAGAACTCAAATTTTACACATTATGCGATTTAGTCCTTTTTATAAAATTGAGCATTCAAATAGTAAAATTTCTTAACGAAATTTTCACACAATCATTATATCATGCTAAAGACCTCAAAATAATAATAAAATAATTATTTTGACCTTATATTTGTGGTTCCAAAACAACTATTTCGATTTGACTAAAAATAGGCTGTTATAGGAGGGGGTTGAACGACATTATGAGGAACTTTGTGGCTGCTTTTTGAATAATTTAAATCAGATTCAAAGGGCTGATTAGGGCTCTTTGACAGATGGTTGGGCCACTCTCCCTTAGTGGGTAATTTTAGGCTCTTTTTTCCTTAGTAGACTATCTAATTTTTTTGCCCAGTTTCTAAGCTAGGTCATGCATGTCTCGTGACCCATTAACCCCTTAATTGGGGTGTCCAAGGCTGATTTTTAATTACCCCTCCTCTGCATGGCTTGTGCTATAGGGATGTTACAGTTATTTTGAGCTCTAAACGGTGACCTCTAAGACTACCCTTTATTCAAATGTACCAAATTGCTTCAAATTGGCAAAATTGTGTAAGTTTAGCATATAAATAATTAAAAATAGAGATTTGTCTTTAATTTTTAATTTTGTCCAACTTAGATATTTAATAATGTGAAAAGAATTTACTAAAAACACTCAGAATTTTTAAGAATTATTAGTTAGAAAGTGTTATAAATTTATATATATTTTGGAGTTATAAAAAATTGAAGCCCAATAAACCTTAACCAAATTAGATCACTTTTAGTTTGGGCTAACCTATTATGATAGTAAATAATAATAACATGTAATTACTTTTGTTATATATGTGATGTCCATATTTTCCAATAATCTCTCACTTGGATCACATATATATACTAATTACTTTATAATTACGTGTCATTATATAATCTTATGAGCTCAAACTTTTCTATCATATCCAAAAAGTATTTCAAACAATCTCATCCATTAATTATGTTAACAAAACACCAATGCGACTTTCATTACATATATCATAACTAAATTCATTCCTGATTACATATATTAACACAACCAAATGACATACATTAAGTATAGATGTGTAGCATGAAAATTACATGCAATGAAAATCAAACATGCCTATTTCCAACTGGTATTCCTTAAACTTAAGTGAGGTCAGTATCAAACAAGTGAATAAACTGAATATTTCATTTTTATTAAAAAATGAAATGCATAAATGTCTGAAAACAAACATAAAGAAAATAAAATACAAACTCTCACTAAACCATGATGTCCTTATAAAATATAACACCCATATGAAAAATGTGCTCATAAAAGACATTGGGTGGTAAACCTTTTGTGAGCAGATCTGCTATCATGGATTTTGTCCCAATGTGATCTATGGATATTTTAAATTGGTTAAATTGTACAAGAAGTGACACCAAAACCGTAAGAACAAGCAATTCCTCAAAAAGCTCAATCTTAAGTGCCTTAAGTCTTGAAGCAATGTAACAACTCGCTCAGTGGAGACTCAGTATTCTGCCAATGTTTGGTGTGTAGTTGGTAAAGTTAAGGGTAGAATTGAGTAAGTGGATTTTTTTTGGCTAAATAGAGTATTCTGTGTGTGATTCACCAATTGGTGAACTTTTAGTTTGGCAAACTCCTAATTTCAATGAACTCTTTTGTTAAGTATTTGTCCATTCCAGACGTGTTAGGCAAACTTGTTTGCTCGTTAAGTGTATCATTATTTAGTCTGTTACATTGAGGCTTAGTTGGGACTTAGTTAAATTTGAACTAGACCATTTTAGGTAATTAGACATAAACTTGTTAAGTGCGCTAATCACGGGAATCAAGGGAGTTAGTGAAATTATCCAAAATTTCCACTAAACCTTGTCTTCGTTGCATAAGTATATAAATGTACCAATGGCTATTCTATAACACCTTTGCATCGTCTTCTTCTTTCTTGAATTCCTTTGTAATTCTCTAAAAATCTAAGTTAGAAGAACTTCTTTGAAGAGAAGGTTTGTAGTTAGTTAACACCTACATTATATTGATACTAGCTTACAGATAATTTCTAATGAACCCTTAGGTTTATATCGAAGTAATTTACATGTTGTTATGCTACATGCATAAGCATTAGAATTACTCAAAAGGAAGGAAACTGTCTAATTCTAGATTAAGTATTACTGATTTTTGCATGCATTGTAACACCCCTTACCCATATCTGATGCCGGGACAGGGTTCGAAGTGTTATCGGACTTAAACACACAGAAACATACAAAACTAAGTCATAAATTTACATTCAAATTTAAAACTTTTCACATTCATTCACATCATCCCTAAAATGAGCCTACAAGGCCCAAAACACACTTTGGAAGCGGTTCGAGACTAAACCAAGAACTTCTGGAAATTTTACAAACTTATAAAAAATTTTGCCCTAAATAGGGGGTCACACGCCAGTGTGGATATGGGACACGCACGTGTGGGTAGGCAGTGTGGTCACACACGCCTGTGTCCATACCCTGTGTAACTCTCTATTTATAATGTCATCAGCCAAATGAAACCACACGGCCATGCCACACGGTTTTGTGCTAAGCCGTGTGACGAATTAAATTCTCACAAATTAAATGCAGGGGACACACGACCTATTCACACGCCAATGGGCTGACCGTGCGTCACACACGGCCTAGACACATGCCCGTGTATCTACCCGTGTGGACAACTTTAAGGCTATTTTCCAAGCCAATTGCCACCTTCAACTTCATTCACACACTTATACATCTCAAATGGTATTTAACATGGCATAAATTGATAATCAAACATTCACAAATATTGCTTAAACATGGCATTCACTCATCATCCAAGGCAACAATTCAAGCATGGACACATATATAGATTTACAACCCAATTAGCCATTATAAACCAATTTACATGGCTAAATAACAAATTAGAACCTTAATCATTACAAGTCAATACATTCAGCAATATCATAATAGCACATACACAAACTGACTAAGTCCCTACACATGCCATAGACTCAAAGGTTTATGTTCATTTACCCAATACAATTGGTTTGATAGTGTGGTAGCATCCCCGACGGTCTCCAACTCAAGCCAGTATCTGTGACACTATAGGAAAAAGGAAAAGAAGGGGGTAAGCATTATAGCTTAGTAAGTAGGTATGTAAATAATAAATAATTTATAACATGCTTTTATAAATCTTCACAATATGTTCCCAAGATAATACAATCATAATTGCACATAATTGCACATTGTATAAACATTGCTAAACTCTCATAGTCTTTTCTTTTTACCCAATTGTAACTTTACTACAAGAGTATCACTAAACAACACATACTGATTCTTCATCATTCTTCCATCCAATTGTCATATGAACTTTATACATATCTATATTACTTACTTTGTGTGTATACTTTCATTCTTATTTAAACTAGGCCCACTGAACCATTAAGAACCATTAATGATACTTAGGAGTCATACATAGGTCATACAATGCCATATCCCACATATGGTCTTACATGTAATCCAATATCGATGTCAATAGCCCAGCTACGATCTTACATGACAACTCATATCGAGGCCATATCCCAGATATGGTCTTATATGGAATCTCATATCGATGACATGTCCTAAACATGGTCTTACATGAAATCTCATAACAAAGCCATATCCCAGATATGGTTTTACATGTAATGTTATAATCAGATGCCGTGTAACGCCCCCTGATTTTGGGCTTGGAAGAAATGGGCCTTGTGTGTTGGGGAAATTGGATTTTGGTTGTATAGGAAAAAATTCATAAATTGTGTGTTTAGTTTAGTAGATAAGTGTTTAAGGAGGAGTTAGGAGTGTCGGAGAAGCCCTGGGTTCAACCAAGGGCTCTAGCAAAAATATTAATTTTTGCTTCTTTAGGAAGACTTAGGCGGTAGACCTTATAAATATTTTTGGTTGAAATCTGACACAAGGAAATGATTCGCCTAGTGGCAAAAGGTGTTAGGAGCAGGAAGGGGAGCTGGGTTCAAGTCGCGGCACGCGTAGAAATTTTTGCTTGTGTCTTAAATAGTCTGGTAGGTGGCAGGTAGGCTTCTTAATTAGTTAGGGAGGAAAAATAACGCAAACAAGGTAGGCAGGGTAGTGGTAAGAGACGTGTAGCATAGCCAAGAGGTTAGGGGTTCGAATCTGGTTAGTGGCAAAAATTTTTAGATTTCTTTGAATAACCTGGTTGCTGGTTCGTAGGCCTTAAAAGTAGTTGAGGATGGAATATGTCACAAGGTGCGCCTGGGTGCAGTGGCAAGTAGCGTGCTATGGGTTCTGAGAGTGCTCAGGTTTGAATCCCATGTCACGCAAAGTTTTGATTTTTACTCTTTAGTAAACCATGGATTTAGCGTGTAAGTCTTATAATTATTTGTGACCGAATTATATCACAAGAAGTGTTGCGGTGCAGTGGCAAGTAGCGTGTAGAGAGCTTGGAGGTTTAGAGTTTGAGCTACCGTATGTACAAAAGGGATATATATTTTACTATTGGGACGTCCAGTGTTTTAATTGGAGTGAAGTTCTGCTAAGCAATGTGGAATCGGTCATGGGGGAGAAATTTATGGGATGAAGATAAAGGTTGGTAAGGTATTGGCAGAGATAAGGAGAAAAATGAGGAATTTGGATTGTTGTGGAGTTGTGCATTCTTTTTACTTTCGTATCACTTTCTTTTTCTCCTTTTCATCCCATAGCCGTATATTTCCTCTCCAATTCTTTTGGCTTCCTTGCCGAATCCCTTATTGTGCCGTCACAACGTCCTCCCTTTCTCAAAAACACCAAAACCGAATTCTCTTTTCCCTCTCTCACACTATTTCTCCATTTTTCGAATTCAAGAAGAGTTCTTTCATTTGAGCTTTATTCCTTGTTAATCGATTACTCCCTATCTTTTCCAAGTCGATTTTACTTCCTAAGATTCATATACTTGGTGATTCGACTTCTTATTTGGCAAGCAATTTTGTATCGGTAAGTGAACTAAATCTCCTTCGTTCAGTAGGGGTATAAGCCGGTTTCTCTTTTTCCCTAATATTGTTATCTTTTGATCTTAAGAAGGGAGTAAACTAATTACCAACATCTTTTTCTTCTGATCACTAGCCTCTGGAATATCAGACCTACAATTCTCTTGAGGGTTGACAGAGTTCGTTCTAGTTGTTAATTGACAGTTGGGTAAGTGACTATATATTTGCTAATCATAGCCGATTCTTAGATCTTTTGTTGGCAATATGGGCTTAATTTTGAGTTATTGGTTAGTAATAGATGATGGTGATGGTGATACAGTGAATCGCAAGGAGGAGTGATCGATTCTTAATCAACAGTTTGGGTGATCAAAACCGACATAGCCAAGGTTCTCCACTCGTGGGCTATTACGTTCTCTCCAATAAGGTGTGTACCTACACCGCATACACAAATGATTAGAAAAAGCCAAAAAGCCGAAAGGTGGGCACTGGCAACCACACGAGTGTGCAAATGCTCATGTGGAGAGATCGATGCGACGACAAAGGCCCCATGAGCGATCTCATAGACTTGGGCCACTTTGGGGCCAACTGGGTTGGAATGGGCTAAATAGGCCCGATGGGCCTGTGGGCCCATCGCGTGTAAAATTGATAGGTTGGTAAGATTTGGTGAGCCGGTCAGGCTAATTACATGGCTTATGGTAATTTTGGGCCAAATGGGCCATATGAGTATGTGGGCTCCTTTGGGCTGTGTATTGGGCTTTTGGGCTCTAATGGATTTGTAACTCTTATGAAATTGACGTAAAATGCATTGAATAAATTATGAAAATGTTAGTGGGCTGAATTATGTATTTAGGCCATGATAAGATATGACCGATATGCCCCTAAGGGAAAAATGATCAATATACCCTAAAGGCAAAATAACTGAAATGCCTCTACTCGTTATATGTATGTTTAAGTATGCTATATGTTATTCGTTGCATTCCTACGATATTATGTTGCATGTGGGATGGGTTTGTATTGGAGAAAGTGCTATATGAGGATCGCATAGTCGCTTGATGACCATGGATCCAACGAAGGCTTTTAAGTCCATATTATGATTAGCAACTCTGCTGCAACACTGAGTAGTGCTGCAACCGATGCTACAATGGATATTATGATTAGCAGCCCTACTGCAACGATGAGTAGTGCTGCAACCGATGCTACAACGGGTGTATAAGGATGGGTGGGTCGAGTATCTCCCCATAGGAGTGTAGGGTTGGAAGGGGGTGTGCAGGTTGGATGGGGTATTTGTGCGTTGCATGTTCATATTGACATTTGTTATATGGGCTCGGGCCCAACTGAAGCCACTATAGGCTCAGGCCCAAAGGCCACATTATTGAATTTGGCTTAGGCCCAAATTGTTTATTGCATGACTTGTGTTCTCGAGGGTCGTCCACACTGAGTTTTCGAAAACTCACACTCTCTCATTTAATTTTTCAAGTGACCCTCAGTAGGCGGCTCAACGTAGGAGAGGACTCGAAGGTGGCCACGCTGTAAGCTATTTATCGATAAAGTAGCTTCTTTTATTTTACCTTTAGTTTTTATTAATGGGTTGTTATAGGGCCTTTTATCTCCGGTTGATTTATATTTGGGTTATTTTTATTTTTATTTCCAAAGTTAAATATGCTTTCTAAGTCAAGTGACATTTTAAAGTCAACATAAACATCTGAACATTTTCTTAAAACATGAGCTTCCGCTGTAATTTAACAAGTAACTTAACAAGATATGGAAACTCGAGTTTTCAATTAACAAACTTAAAGTTTTTATTTAAACTCATCTGAACTTTTAATTAAGCAAACATTTAATAGATTTTGTTTTTAACTAAAATATTTTGTTAACGAAGCTAGCTTGGGAATAAACCCTTCAATGTGACACCGCCAGATTCGGCCATAACGTCTGGGTCGGGTTTGGGGTGTTACATGCTGATGCCATATCCTAGATATGTTCTTATACGGGATCACATATCGATGTCGAGGCCATATCCCAAATATGGTCTTACATGAGATCACTTGTTAATACTTTGTCAATTACAATCAATATTCAGCCACATTACACAAAATATATCAAAATATGAATACGCAAGTAAAAACGATGCTTTATTTACATACAAATTTACCTCGATGTCAAAAATGGCGGAAGGGGCTTAATCATAAATTTCTCGTTTTTCTCTCGTTCTCACCTCGAACCTCGTTATCACGATCTATAATAGCAATTTAACTTATTCATTAATCAAATTATTCAATTTAGTCCAAAATTTACACTATGGCAAAAATTACACTTTTGCCCCTAAATTTTATCATATTTACATTTTTGCCCCTAGGCTTGTAAAATGAAATTTATTCAATTTCTTTAACATACTAGCCTAGTTGAACCATTTTCATAACTATAACAGCCCACAATTTCCACTAATCACACTCTTATGTTAAATTTTATAACTTTTACAAATTAGTCCTTTTAGACATTTTCGCCGAAAATCACTTAGTAAAAGTCGTTTCTCTAACCATAAACATGCATAATCTACTATTAATCATCAAAATACACAAATTTATAACATGTTTCCAAACCTAAACCTTCATCATATCTCAAATAAATGGTAGAAATAGGTAGATTATGTTACAAGGATTTCAAAAACGTGAAAATCATTAAAAACGGGGCTAGAACGGACTTACAATCTAGCTTGGATGCTTGAAAAACGCTAGCCACAACTTCCTCTTGCAATTTTTGACCTAGGAAGAAGATGGACAAATTTTTGGGCTTTTATTTTGTTTATTATGTCATTTAATTACTAAATGACCTAAATGCCCCTAACTTAAAAATATTCTATTTCACCTATTTCATGCCCATTTTTGTCCAAAAAATGAACCAATGGTCTAATTACCATTTATGGACCTCCAATTTAAAATTTTATAGCAAATTGACACCTCTAGCTTCTAGAAATCAAGTTTTGTACTTTTTACAATTTAGTCCTTTTGACTAAATTGAGTGTCCTAACGTCAAAACTTTCAAATGAGATTTTCACGAAATCATTCCGTGAAATTGTAGACCATAAAAATATAATAAAAATAATTTTTTCCTCATCAAACTCGTGGTCTCTAAACCACTGTTTCGACTAAGCCCAAAATCGGGCTGCTATAAGTCTCCCCCTTTAGGGATTTTCGTCCCCAAAAATCCTACCAAAATAAATTGCTTTTAGCTCTCATGAATCATTTCCACTAATTACTTAGAATCATAAATCAAATCAACTTCGTATATCTCTCTCTAATCACCTTTTGAACTTTGAAACACAGTGTCGAAGGAAGTCTGAATCACTCTCTGAATGAACAATTAAACTACTACTGAGTCTGGCACAACATTTTCGTATCCACTTTAAATAATTCTTGCGCGAGTTCTATTTCGGAGTAACAATAACAAAAACTAAATTCAAAAGTCATTTCACAATGTACTCATTTAATTTACCACTCACTATCACATTCTTGAACCTCTCAATCTTGCAAGGACGACGTCACTTTAGCTTTTAATCTAGCTAAAATTGGATCATCATCAATTAAAATCAATCGTGTAACTATATTTGGTTTCCCAAAGATTAATCAATAACCACTCGCAATCTTTTAATGGCTCAGGCCATCAATGTTGTCTTAATTTCAGATTTTCTATACATTAGATACCTTATACTCTTGAAATCAAGTAACACACGACGTTTTTCGTCAAACAAACAATGCCATCAATTTTTCAACACAGATATACTAGCAGCCAACTTTAAATTTCTCTTCAAACAATTCTTTTAATGTGACTTTAATCGTCCGAAAATATGAACTATCACTTTGCATTCTTGTAATAAAACTCATTCCAATTCGCTCAATAGTGCATCACTAAAAAATTCATAAGTTTATTACTCAATTCAAACTGAACTCAAAACCAGAACTTCGATTACTAATATCTTCAACTATTTTTTGACTTCTCTAACATGCACAGATCATTCAAATTCTCACAATTGTGATAACTTTATCAATCGGAATAATTTTAACCCATAATAATAACTTCATTCAATTAGAACAAATCTGATAGAAATGTTTCTATATTATGCCTTCAAGATTATCAATTCTTTATTCAGACTGTCCGTCTACACACTCGTGAATACACAAAATTCATTATCATACCTAAGGATACTTTACACACTTATAACTCAAATCACATTTTAACTGACCAGCTCATTCTAAATAAAACAATCAAGTCAATTTCGATTATCAAATTATAACATTACAAAAAGCTCTTTTCTTTACACTATTGAAACAACTCAAATATACAATCTTTCAAAATTCTCTTATCATGTTTGTCCAAGACCCTTTACAATCACATTAGCTCAAAGTAGCAAGGATATCCCATAGAATAGAAGATTAACCTCACGTAAAATTTTCACCGTCAATTTTCATTCCAAACACAATAGAATAGAACCCTCAATAGAGAGACAAGATGTGCTAATCATTAGCCATCCAGACCAACAGTGCTTTCTTTTAACATCATAGTTAGTTAACATTTTCACAACATAGGAACCCTATCAAAAACTAAACATTCACACATATATCTCTGAGGATAAAAGGATATATGTATAATATCTAAGAGAGATCATCATGCTCATTTCAAATGTAACTATCGCATATAGGCATCTTTACTACTCAATTTCCATTTCTCTAGCTAATTCTGTCATCAATAGCCTCATATTATTCCATTCACTAACAAAAACCAATGTAGGAAAAATTTCAGCATATACATACTTTAGACATCATATCTGAATAAGTCAATTAGCAAAAATTAACTTTCTCTTTAGCTATGACATTGTGTAATCTGAATAACCTCTAAAACAATCTGATGTCTCTCCCGAACTGAGTTCATTTACTAAACTATTCTCAACTCTGACTTCATTCTAGTTTTTCCAGTACTGCACTTTTTTAGTCTTGCAATTGTGAGTTCATTCAACATAAATATCAGAAAATCTTATTACAAAATACCATATTGGTAAGGGGGTGAGGTCGTAAAGTCTCTAACTTGACTCTCATAAACACAAACATATGACTTAGCATTCATTGTTCACATAATGTTGCCACAATCACGTAATTTGCTTCAAGCAAATTAACATACACATTCATATTACACAAATCCGATTACCTTATTCAAACCAATGCACATAAACACATATTCCATAAATTTTGAGTAAAATTACTTATCATGTTCACTAATCAAATAAATTGAGCACATATCATCATATGAATATTGAACAAACATGGGTGAGCTTTCCACAATATAACTTTCATTTCCTTTCACTTTTTCGTATTGGAATTTCGTATAAACATTGCTAAACTCTCATAGTCTTTTCTTTTTATCCAATTGTACCTTTACTACAAGAGTATCACTAAACAACACATACTAATTCTTCATCATTCTTCCAGCCAATTGTCATATGAACTTTATACATATCTATATTACTTACTTTGTGTGTATACTTTCATTCTTATTGTAACACACCTCTAATTGTAACACACCTCACTCGTAACTGGTGCTGGAGTAGTGTATGAGGCATTACCGTACTAAAATTTATGCAAACCTTTGACTTAAACTCAAGAAAACGTGGCCCAATTTAAAACTTTTCAAACATTGTTCCACGAGTCTTATTATGGACCTATGAGGTCTAAATCGTGGTTCAAAATTAACTCAGGACCAATTCGTGCACTTAAGAAAAATTCTTCAAAAACTAGTAAAAACAGGGCACACGCCCGTGTGACCTCTAGAGATGGCTGTGCTGATGGCCCGTGTGCCTCACACGACCTAAGCACACTAGGGACACACCCGTGTGGATTTAATTTCCAACATCGAACCTACAGGGGTTTCCACACGGCCTAGCACACACCCGTTTGTCCAGCCCATTTCCCTCACACGGCCTAGACACCCCCGTGTTGTGGCTCATGTGCAGAAACTTGGGTATTTTGTTTTTGACGTCATCACTCATACGGCCATGGCACACACCTGTGTGCTCGCCGTGTCTTCCACACAGTTGGGGGGACACACGGTCGTGTCTCATGCCTGTGATACTGATGGCATTTAATTCTATCCATGCAAGGTGCAGGGGACACACGGTTGAGCCACAAGCCCTTGTGGGACCCGTGTGTCTCACATGGCCTAGACACACACCCGTGTGTCTATGCATGTGGGCGATATAGGTCTATTTACCAAGCCCTTAGCCACCCTGAAACTACTACAAACACAACCCAATCTCTATTCAACTTATCATAACTCAAATACTCATATAAAAGTCCTTAATTAGGTACCCATACATCAACCAATTCATGATCAACATGCAAGCATAAACTACTAAACAAAATTTCTCAATTTCCATGAAATTCATTCTCTTTCCACCAGACAACTTAGATAGTTTTAGGCTAATTCCAAGGCCATTTACAAAATGAAACTTATAAGTATAAATGGCCAACACAATTGGCTAATTAGAAGGAATCATGTAACAAAATGACAAAAGGCCTATACATGCCATATTCAAAATGACTCTCGTAACTATACCAAAATAGATGACTTGATAGTGTGACTTCGAGCTCCAACTTTAAATGATCCTCGAGCTAATTCGGCACACCTACGTGGAAAAGGGAAATTGAGGGAGTAAGTATAAAATGCTTAGTAAGTTGCATGAAATAAGATAACAATCAAAATCAAATAAACATTATTAAACTTTAAGGCATTTGATACTTCATCTATTTTTTTATTCAAGTTCATAACTTTCTTATTTTCATGACTTACTCATCATTAAAACTTACTCGTTTTCGAGACTTACTTGCTCTCGTAACTTGCTTGTTCTCATGAGTTACTCGATCTCATACTTTACATTATCATTTTCTCATAACTATACTCAAGTGTACCTGTAAATCTCACCATAAACTTTAGTCTTTCCCACTAATTCAATTAACTTGAATACTTTCACTATCAATGTATTTAGAATATTGAAGGATACCCGTAATGCCATTCTTTTAATAAGATGCCAAGGCCATATCCTAGATATGGTCTTACATGGGATCTCAAGCTGATGCCGAAGCCATATCCCAGATATGGTCTTACACGAGATCTCTCTTAGATGCCCCTGCCATGTCCCTGACATGGTTTTATAGGGTATCTATATCTCATCTCGGTGTCGATGCCATATCCCAAACATGGTCTTATACGGGACTACATATCGATGCCAATGCCATGTCCCAGACATGGTCTTACATGGGATCTTAGCTCGATGCTGACACCATGTCCCATACATGGTCTTATACGGGACCTATAATTCCTCATGGTATGACAATGGTATCCTTCATATTCATTAAAAATTAACTGAGATTACTCTTCTATTTCCTCATCGTTTCTTTTTAATAGCTCGTTTTAATAAATTCATAAGAACAACCAAGTTCTCATGGAATGTCATTATAACAATTTTCATAAAGTATAAAGCTAAATTATCTCATACAACTTACCTCGGGTCCAAAATATGATGAGTGCTTGGCTTAGTCTACCACTTTACTTTTTCCCCGGCTTTGATTCGAGCTTCGAGCTTCTTGATCTATATAAATAAAATTCAATAATTAAATCATCATATTAATTAGGACAACCTCTAATTCACAATTTGACAATTTGACCATTTTGCCCCTAGACTTTGGCAAAATGACCATTTTGCCCTTATGCTCGGAAATTGATTTTTATTAAACTTCCTCATTTCTCATGCCTATCTAAGCCCTTTCATGCATATGAAAACTTCAAATATTCATTATTCATACATTTACCTAACAATTTATTCTCTTTATAAATAAGCCCTTTTTAGGTGTTTTCTATAAACACCCATTTACACAAGTTATTTAACAAGTACCCCACATTCATTTTCTTTCATAAAACTCCAACAAATAACATCTACACATCCATGGCAAAACTTTAAGCTCCCAACCAAAATGCTAAATACACCCATCAATAGAAAGCTTATGTTATGAGGGTCTCAAATATGTAAAAAGTTTTAAAAAAGGCCATGGAAACTACTTACTTTGAAAAACCCCCAAGGAGCTGATATTTTTGGTGGAAAAGAAGACTAAAATGGGAGAAAAATGAAAGTTAGGCAACCTAGGCATTATTTTATGATTTTATCACCTAATGCCTATAATATTTAACTTTTCTTCCCCTATTTTCTCCTCCTGGCCGGCCATGCTCAATTAAATGGGCTTATTTTCCCTTTAAAACCCTCAACTTTTTGTCCTCTAGCTAATTAACCCAAATTGCTAGTAATCTCAACTTTTGCCTTTTATGCGATTTAGTCCTTTCTCACGATTAAGCCTTTTAATCGCGTAAATTAATTCACTAAAATTTTCATGCACTCCTATAAAAATACCATAACACATAGAATAATACTAAATAATTTTCTCTAATTCTATTTCATACTTAAACTTTCCAAATTTTCATATTTTGCAATTTAGCCCTTAAAGACAAATTTATCCCTATTTCATAAAATTTCCTTCATGGTATATTCTCACTACGTGCAATCATATCATAAACTTAAGAATAATCATAAAATGTACTTTTATACATCAGATTTGTGGTCTCGAAACCACTATTCAGACTAAGCCCTAATTTGGGCTGTTACACTTATTTAAATTAGGCCCACTGAACTATTAGGGACCATTAAGGATACTCAGGAGTCATACATAGGTCATACAATGCCATATCCTAGATATGGTCTTACAAGTAATCCAATATCAATGCCAATAGCCTAGCTATGGTCTTACACGACAACTCATATCGAGGCTATGTCCTAGATATGGTCTTATACGATATCTCATATCGATGCCGATGCCATATCCCAGTTATAGTCTTATACGGGATCTCATATTGATGCTATGTCCCAAACATGGTCTTACACGAAATTTCATAACGAAGCCATATCCTAGATATGGTCTTATACAGGATCACATATCGATATCGACGCCATATCCCAAATATGGTTTTACACGAGATCACTTATCGATACTTCATCAATTACAATCAATATTTAGCCACATTACACAAAATATATCAATATATGAATACGTAAGTAAAAATAATGTTTTATTTACATACAAACTTACCTTGATGCTAAAAATGGCGAGAAGGGGATTAACCGTAATTTTCTCATTTTTCTCTTGTTCTCACCTCGAACCTCATTATCTCAATCTATAATAGCAATTAAACTTATTCATTAATCACATTATTCAATTTAGTCCAAAATTTACACTATAGCAAAAATTACACTTTTTCCCCTAAACTTTGTCATATTTACATTTTTCCCCTAGGCTTATAACATGATATTTATTCAATTTCTTTAACATACTAGCCTAGCCGAACCATTTTCATAACTATAACAGCCAAAAATTTCCACTAAATCACACTCTTATGATAAATTTTATAACTTTTACAAATTAATCCTTTTGGACGTTTTCGCCGAAAATCACTTAGTAAAAGTCGTTTCCCTAACCATAAACATGCATAATCTACCCCTAATCATCAAAATACACAAATTTTTAACATGTTTCAAAACTTAAACCTTCATCATATCTCAAATAAATGGTAGAAATAGGTAGATTATGTTACAAGGATTTCAAAAACGTGAAAATCATTAAAAACAGGGCTAGAATGGACTGACAATTGAGCTTGAAAGCTTGAAAAACCCTAGCCATGGCTTCCTCTTGCAATTTTTGGACAAGGAGGAAGATGGACAAATTTTTGGGCTTTTATTTTGTTTATCAAGTCATTTAATTACTAAATGACCTAAATGCTCCTAATTTAAAAATATTCTATTTCACCCATTTTATACCTATTTTTGTCAAAAAAATTAACCAATGGTCTAATTACCATTTAAGGACCTCCAATTTAAAATTTCATAGCAATTTGACACCTCTATCTTCTAGAACTCAAGTTTTGCACTTTTTACAATTTAGTCCTTTTGGCTAAATTGAGTGCCCAAACGTCAAAATTTTCGAACAAGATTTTCATGAAATCACTCCGTAAAATTTTGGGCCATAAAAATATAATAAAACTAAAATTTTCCTCGTTAAATTCGTGGTCTCAAAACCACTGTTCCGACTAGGCCCAAAATCGGGCTGTTACATGCATGCCAAGTTTTGATAGACTAATGATATGATAAGAATAATTATCTTTCTTTTATTTCAAGAAACTAACGAAGGTCCCAATGATAAAAGTAAAGGACCTGCTTTGTAGATTTTTTGCTAAAGTTTCTAGTGAGTTCTTTCTTACTTCTATGTGTTGTAAATTATTAAATACATATTTTGTGTAAGGTAAGTAAATTCTCAGAACTGTATGAGTGGTGTTTTTGTGGATAATGACAATCTGGTGTCGTCAGTATGGATTTAGTTAGTTTGTGTTACGAAGTCTACACCATCCTCCATGTTCAAGCAAGTATCATCTTTCTATGATATATGAGATATGATTTGTGGTGATGGAGAATAGGAGATATGCTTGTGCTGCCTCTGACAGGGCATCTATATTGCAAATTAGACTGGTAGATTAAGAGAAAACATATTGTTCTGAATAAATGATATGAGGAGTTAAGTGTATATGAATGAATTTGTACAATACGCTTCTGAATCTAAATTTTGGGTATGTGGTTGGCATGAATATGGGTTGTTTATGTCGTGTTAAGTTGGTAGACAATATTCGCCCATGTGTTATGTAAGTTGGTGTATTCAGTCTGTCTGTGTTCTGTAAATTCTAGTGGATGTATTACGTAAATTATTTTAAAATTAGAATGTATAGCAAACTTTGATTTTGTCAAGATATTGTTTATCGAGAGTATTATTGTATTTAAATGCTTGGATTTAAGTTAATATATTTTAATGCATTAAAATACATTTTTAAATCTATTCACCAAAGGAAATGAACATTATTTTTTAACTGCTAATGATGTACATTTAAACCCTTCTGAAGTAATAGTTCTCCATATGATTTAAACTCATAAACCTTTAAAATTTTTACTAAAGCTTCTTCTAAATTATTTTTTCAAATATTTGTCTAATTTAATGTTGTAACACATCACACTTGGATCCAATCATTGGGTCTAGTTTGGTGCATTACAAGCAACATCGAACATTTCCATAATGCACTCCCTCACATTTCCTTAACCTTATACTTCATAGACATCAAAGAAATTAGAATGTCATCTCAACATTATCATTTTTGGAAAAATATTTCTCAATTTCATAAAAAAAAAAACACTTGGCCTGAGTAATCTTTTCAGATTTTGTGCCCTTAAAGGCTGCTAGAATGCTATGCTTCATGATCATTAAATCAAAATCCCTTTTAGCATCAAGGTTGCTTGTTGCAGTGAAAGGTGCATATTGTTCTTCCTTTAGTGTAAGGTCTATGTCCATACAACCAAATACTATAAGTAAGTGTAGTTTTCATTCCTTGAAATTAGCCTCATTAAGCATGAGTATAGAATTTATGTTAGTAGATATTAAAGTAGCAAAAGATGAACTTGCTAAATATAGAACAAAAATAAATAAAAACAAGCACACATCAATATTCATAAGTAAACAATAAATTCAAGATAGTGACTAATCTCATCTCAAGATACCAAACATAATATTAATATCAAGTCTTTTGACAGTAATATTAACAGTAAACGGTACTCTTGTTGTAGCAATAAAACATTGATAATAAATTATGTCAAACAATGAATCAATATTAAGAATAACATATTGCTCACATAAAATACCTTGTAATTGTCACACATTTATCACCATGGATATCGTTGAAATTCTACCAAATATTAACTTATCTTTGGATCAATTAATAAATGCATGAATCACAAAAATATATAATCATCTTTATATTTTAAATAAACTAATCTACGGAAAAGAGGTCACTTTTGCGACATTTGGTTTTAACTAATCTATTAAAAATATTAGATATCCTTAACTAAAACCCAAAGTTAAAATCTGAATTTACTTATTTCCAAATATTTCTCTTAATTTCATCTTTCAATTAAAAGCCAAAGGTGAGATGGATTAAGTTGAATAAATATGGTAGTTGGGATCAAGGGTGAGAGGTCGCGGGAGCTGTTGGGGTTTTACGTGACAGTTGTGGTACATGGGTCTTAGGCTTTGTGATACAAAGTGAGAATTGCAATGTAGATTTGGCTGAACTATGGACTCTTTGTATGGGGTTCAGGACGCGTGGAATGTTGGGTTTCAGAATTTGGTAGTAGAATCTGGCTCACATTTCTCTGTACAGTCTATTCTTAAGGGTGTTAGTAAATTTCATCCTCATTTTTGCCTTACTGAAGCAATACGAGAGATGTTGACTTGGGATTGATGTTTGTGGATTTCATAAGTTCAACATGAAAGAATTTTGCTACTGATTGGTTGGCGAAATGGAGTATTATTTCGAGTGATGAAGGGCTCTGTATTTTTTATGAGCCTTCTCTGAGTCTTGGTAGCATTCTAGTGGCAGATGTGGCGAGCGTTGGTTCCCGCGAATAGTTGTAAATAATTAGTCTAGGGGTCTTCCCTCCTATTTGTACCAAAAAGAAAAGATTTGAAAACAAAATTAAATTAAACTTTATTTTTAATATTTTATTTTAATACATAAAAATAATAAATTAAGTAATATAATATTAAAAAAATGATAAAATAGTTATTTTATAAGAAAAATAAACTTTTTTTTTAATTTTCAAGTCTTTCTTCCATTAAATTAGAATTCTAAGTTGTTTTTTAATTTTATAAATTAATTTCTTATTATTAGATATTAAATTAAAATATTTGAAATAATAATTTCTTGTTAAATTTGTTTTAAAGTCACTAGTATTGGGTGGTAAAATTTAATGAAACAAATCAAATTTGGTGGCAAAATTGAATAAAATTCTAATTTTAGTGGCAAAATTCAATTAAATGGAAAATTCAATCATTTTCTTAAAGTGTAATGGAAAATTAAACTACAATAAAGTATGGTGGCAAAAAATAGAATGAAATAAATGAAACAAAAAAATAGTAAAGTGAACGAAACTAAGTTTTAGAACACAAGTTGCCTCCCAAGATGAGCTTGGTTTATAGCCCTCAGTAAGACTTTCTTAATGTTGTTTCTAAACTAAAAGACTCCAATAGCTCCTTGTTCTATGAAAAACCGGTCCTGACCATGTTCACCTTAGTGTCTTGCCCCTTTCAAATCATTTATTGGCCACCCTTAACCATGTATAATTTTGGAAAAGTGTGGGTTTGAGTTTTTATAAAAGGGATGGGGAACTCAAAATGAATATTATAATGTGATGCATATATCCATGATCGAAATTGTGTGTTGGAACTAAATGTTATTGGGAAAACATCCAACAACCTCGCTTTATCACTATGTATAGAAAAAAAATTAGGCACTACATTAACTATTACTTGCACCACCTTTTAAGTTGAAACTTTTTATTGCTTTCCCACATTCACAATTTCAACTCCAATAGGTTCAATACTAATACTACTTATGGTCACTTTCTAACTTCAGTCTTTTCATTTTGGATCTCAATGATACTCTTAACCATAAGGAATTCAAGTTTCACTTCTCCAAAGACCTATTCCTTTTTAACACCCTTAAGATTATTGACTTCCATGACCTTTTCTCTATAAACATCATAAAAATCCCTCCTAAGTTAACCTTATCATTAACACTCACACTTATAGCTGTATGATCTTTAGTTGATATTTTATCACAAAAAATTGAAAGGTTCAAAGTTACTAAAATGTGTTTTCTTTAAAGTCACGTTGAAAGGAAGAAAATTGGACTGCAATTTTGTTCAGCAACGTTTAAAATTTAAACCAAGAAAAAAAACTTAAATAAAAAATGCCTAAAAAATAATAGCTACTTGAAACATAACTAAACAACATTAAAATCCTCATTACCAGTCATAAACACATCATCTAACACTCTTCCTTACTTTAGGAGCTACAAACACCAAGTGTTGTCCTCAAAACGTCAAATTTGCTTAATAGCAGTGGCTTGGTGAAGACACGTCTGCAACCTACTCCTCAATTCTACAATGAACTAGCACAACGTTACCTTCTTTCTATACTTCCCTCAAGAAGAAAACCTTAATGTTGAAATGCTTAATATTCCCATGAAACACTAGATTGTGAGAAATGGCAATGGCAACTTGGTTATCAACTAAAATATTTGTGCTCTCCTTCTGTTCCAATTTCAGATCAATTAACATCTTTCTCAGCCACAAAGCTTGATTAACAATGGTTGTTGCAACAACAAATTCTGCTTCAGTAGTGGATTGAGCCAAAGTTTCTTGCTTCTTCGAGCTCCATAAAAGAACACCAAATCCAAGAGTAAAACAGTAGCTTCAAGTACTCTTAATATCATCAATAGAACCTCTCCATTCACTGTCAGAGAAGCTAACCTGGTTGAACTCCTTATTTTTTGTGCATTTAACGCTAAAATCACTTATGCCTTTGACATATCGAATCACTCTCTTGGCAACCTTGAGATGCAATTCCCTTGCACAGTGCATAAACTTTGACAATATACTTACAATATTTAAAATATCAGGACATGTTGTTGTAAGATACATCAAGTAACCAATTAAACTTCTAAAATATCCCTTATCAACTTTATCAACTCTATCTTCCTTCTCATTTTGATTCATAGGAGTGCTTGCCTCCTTGCATTCTTTAAGCTTGAACTTCTTCAAAATATCCTTGGCATACTTCTTTTGACAGATGAAGACTTCATATTCAACTTGCTTAAATTCCATTACAAGGAAGAAGGTCATCAACATGAGATTTATCGTCTCAAGAAACTTCATCATTTCTTATTTAAATTCATCAAACAACTGTACATTATTTCCTATCAGAAAAAGATCATCAACATAAAGAGCTACTACCAAAAGAAAATTACTCTGATGCTTGACATAAAGAGTGGCTTAAACAAGCTTTTATCAAAGCCTAAGCTCAACAAGTCATCATCTATCTAGCTGTACCAAGCTCTTGGAGCTTGTTTCAACCAATAAAAAGCCTTCTTGAGAAGAAACACCTTGTCCTCCTATTCTTTCTTCACAAAACCTTTAGGCTGCTCAACATAAAGTTCTCCTACAAAATGCCATTTAAAAATTTTAATTTTACATCAAGCTAATACACTCTCCAATTCATTTGAGCAACTACAACAGTAAAAGTCTTATGACGTCCAAATGAGCAACTAGTGCAAAGGTGTCTGAATAATCCATGCCAAAAACTTGAGCGCAGCCTTCACCAAAAGTCTTGCTTTATGCTTGCTGATTAAGCCATCAACATTAAGCTTGGTTTTGTACACCCACTTGACTCCAATCACCTTTCTATTTTGGGGTTGATCAACCAACTCTCATGTTTTGTTTTTCTCAATTATGTACAATTCTTCCTTCATTAACCATCCAATTTTTTCCTTTCATTGCTACTTCAAAATTTGTAGGTTCATACACAACATTATTGCACCTTGCGTAAAGATGCTTGGAAGTGATCTTTTGTCTAACATGTCTCTCTTGATTTGTGGAACATGAGTAAAACACAAACAACCAAATATTTTGAGAAAACTTAGAGATGGTTTATGACCATACCAAGCCTCATAGGGTGTTTGATCCTTGACTTCTTTTGTGGGCAGTCTATTCTGCAGGAAAACTAACCGCCTCCAAACGTGTGAACGTTTAGAGTAAAAATCAAGCAAATAAAATACATATAATTAAAGTACGATATCTACAAGTGAATCGGTCAAATTGTAATTTAGTTTTGTTTTACAATGAAACATCGATAAGTATTCCGAGAATCATACCCAAGGGATTGTAGACTGGAGAATTTTGTCATTGAATTAATTGCAGAAATAATTACTAATCTAGTTGAGTCACGGATTAGTAGCGTGAATCCAAATTAAAATATTTTTTAAACTAATTAAATTAATTAACCGAAATTAACCTAATGAAATTTCTTATCCCTAGTGTCAACGATGCGAGCTCTCGGCCTATGATTGATTAACAGATAAAAGATCAATTTCAATTAATGGTTGTGATGAGGATTTTTTTTTATATTTGTCATCTTGTTACAACATGGGTTTTGGCTTGTCATGACGTCGCCTTGTTGGTTCAACTTCCAAGGCCATTTTGTCACGACTCATTGTGACGTCTCTTACCTCTCATTGCGATGTGGAGTCTCTCATTGTGATGATAAGACATCTTGTGTCACGATGTCATCATTTGTTTGGACCTTCGTTGGGTCGGTTCATCACGATATCAAATGGTTACGTTGAGACTTGGCCCTTTCGTGTGTGAAATTTCCTTTTTCTTGGTTCTTTGGTTTTCCCCTTTCGCGAGCTCAGTAACCCATATAGAAAATATGAAAAAATAATTGGATTAAAACATTTCACAAGAGAATTAAAAATAACCTAAATGAAAAATTAAAATTTAAAATTAACAGAAATTTAAACAAGAAGTCTTTTTTCAGAGTCAAGATGATCTATGTAACACCCCAAACCCGGCCCAGATGTTACGGCTAAGTCTAGTGTGTCACATCAATGATGGGTTGCTATATGTTCTTTAGTCTTTACGATTAGGGTGAGTTTTGCAAAACCGTAAATATAGATTGGGAAGAAAATCTATGTTGAATATTGTGAACATCCTATCAACTACCAGTTTAGAATTCACTTTGTTACAAGACTTTGGTTGTCTATTCGTTATCCATTTAACACGATTGTTTTATTTTGAAAACGTTGTTTAATTTTAGGAAAAACCCGCGCAGCCTTAGTCTACTCGTTTAAATCAAATTATAAATAAAGAATTAAAAACCCAAATAAAAATACTTAAAGTGGCCTTATTACAAACCCAAAATCGTAACGAAAAATAATAAAAACGAATGTAAAAGACTTAATCAAAAACCATCAAGTGCAGTCCACGTTGCCGCTCTGAATCCCTCCAGCACCAAGTCCAGTAGCTTAAGGCTCACCTACATAGATGAAAGGAATGGGGTGAGTTTGGAAACTCAGTGTGTAAAGAAAGCCCCACTAGAGCCCAAATCAACTCAAGCTTACTGGGCCTAAGCCCTATCCAGTTTCAGTAATAACTGGGCCGAAGCCCTATCCAGTAATCAGTTAACTGGGCCTTAGCCCTATTCAGATATCAGTGCGGCCAATAGGCCCATTACAGTAACAGAACAGAAATAATGCATGAATGTAAAGCCCAGCCCTAAATCCATCCGCTACACACCATCCGTACCAGCCCAACACACCTGCGGGGAATAACTCGACCCACCCAGCCTAACACACCACAGTCGCAGCATGGCTGCTTAATCAGAGAACGCGACCAAGCCACTACAGTAAAACGAGGCAAAGCCCCTTCAAAAAACATGGCAATGCCACTTAGCACTTCTTCCATCAATAAAACCCAAACCCATGCAACAGAATAACATGTCATGGCATACAGTGAACATATACAGTAAAGCATGCATTTTAATCAAATTTAGCCCTAGGGGTATAAAAGTCATTTTGCACCTAGGGGTAAAATCATAATTTTCCACCCTTAGGGGTATTTTAGTAATTACACCAGTTTTTAGGGTTTTCATGCACAGTGCAGTTGTTATTAGTCAAATTTCCATCTAAGTAGGGTATTTAGCCCATTTACCAACTTTAAAGCTATCGGGCCCTAAAACCCCAATAGACCCTACAGTGTCATTTAGCTATTATGGCCCGCTTAGCCCAAATTCTATGTCCGGTTTAACAGTTTTAACATACGAATTACCAGAACTCACTTACCGCTAGTTTTCAGCCGAATGGGCCCGTAAGCCCATTGGGCCCATATTTAGCCCATCAAGGCCCAAATTTACTGAAGCGCACGAAATCGCGCACTCACCAATTATACCGATTACAGTCATAGATCATACCACTTCCAACCAACCCACGAGCATTCGCATGCTCGCAAGCCCACGAAATGCCAGAATTTTGGCATTTCGACTTTTCGGCTTTTGTCGTTTTAGTCTGCTAGAGGGTGTTCGTTTACACACCTGATTTGCGACGGACGTTGACGAGATCTCCCACATGTTTATCCTACAATCAGTCACTCAAGATATTAGATTACGAATCCATGATAACCCACGTAATGATCACTTACCACATTCGGCCATAATAAGACATTAGTAGCCACTTACCTTGTCGATCTTAACTACTAGATCTAGATCTAGTTTGCTTCCACGTCTCCAACTTTTTCTGCACCTTGCTAAATCACTCATTCTTGCGAACTAGAACACATAAAACCACATCACAAGACTAGTATTACTCTTCACCAAAATCGACAGCCTCCCTAAAGTGTTTAGGGATTTTAGCTTTTCTTAAATCCTGAAATAATGAGTGGAAAGGGGGTTTCGAAAACTTACCAAATTTTAATTGCCCAGAATCGTTCCCAAACACCTTCTTATTCCAGATCTGATGCAGACCTAACTTAAATTACGAATAGAGAACCGATCTAGAGGTTTAGATCCTGAATCACTATGAATATGGAGATTTAGCTTTTGGTATGATGAAGGAGAAGGAAAATAGAAGTTGTATGAAAAAGAGAAGGTTTCGATAAGGGTTTTAGGAGTTGAGAGATTCGGCTAAGTGGATTGAAGAAAGAATGAGGTTTCAGCTTTTGGTGGTAATCGACTAAGGAGAGTGGAGAAAAGAGATTGCTTCAATCGAATTTGGCTTGAGAAGAAGATAGGAAAGAAGGAAGTGGGTTCGGCTCTATGGAAATTAGAGAGAAAGGAGATGAAAGTAAAGAAGAGAGGAGAATAGAAGAGTAGATTCGGTTATGGACAAATTAGCACAAAGAGAGTATGGAGGCTTAGGTTTCAATTTCTAGCAAAAAGGAGGAGAATAAAAAGAACCCTAAGGCATTATACTTTAATTCAGCAAGACAGAAGAAAGGCCAAAACAAATCCCGAAAGGTTCTACACCAAGCATTTGGCACACACTAACTCCACTTGCCGAAATTGAAACTTCAAAACCCAATGCCGAATTTGCTTCCAAGACTTCCACAATCGGCCACCACCAACTTCCATTCAAATTTCCTAAAATCTTTCCCCCTTGTCCTCTTTGATTAAATCCCATGAACAACTCAAACTCTCTTCAGTAGAGTTCCACTTGAGTTCCATCACATGACCATCCCATGTAACAAAAATAAAAATACCATACTGTTTGCCTTGTGACTTAAACCTTGGCCCTTGCACTCATCCACATGCCATTTTTTAAGGAACTAAGTGGCGCCACATTGCCACATTACCAAGGGCTCACTTGTGCCTTATTTTATCTACTTTTTCTTAAAAGCCCACATAACAAAGACCCCTTCTCTTTAAATTCAAAATTTTGAAATTCTACCGGGTTTTAACTTAGGCTTGGGCCTTCTAAAGGCCCATTAACATACTTAAACCATAAATTTCTTAATCAAACAACAAAATGTCATGACTTCACCAAAATCATAAAAATCCACATAATTAGGGCATTACAACTCTACCCCCTTAAAAAATTTCGGCCTCAAAATTTACCTGATCCAAATACGTGAGGTATTGTTGTCACATCGCCTCTTCTGGCTCCCAAGTAGCCTCTTCTCTGCCATGATTGCGCCAAAGCACCTTTACCAAAGGAATTGATTTCCTTCTTAACACTTTGACCTCTCGAGCCAGTATTTGCACAGGCTCCTCTTCAAAAGTCAAGTCGGTCTTTACCTCAATCTCCTCTACTGGTACGACATGCGAAGGATCTGATCGATACCATCTTAGCATGGACACATGGAAGACATCGTGAATACGGTCTAGCTCCGGCGGTAACTCCAGTTGATAAGCTACAGGCCCTAGCCATTTAAGAACCTGATAAGGCCCAATAAACTGCAGACTCAACTTGCCTTTCTTGCCAAATCTCAATATCTTCTTCCAAGGCGAGACCTTTAAGAAGACCATATCCCCTACTGAGAACTCAATTTCCTTACGCTTCAAGTCAGCATACGATTTTTGTCTATCCGACGCCTCCCTTAACTGATCCCTGATCAACTTGACCTTCTTCTCAGTATCTACCACTAACTCTGATCCAAGAACCTGTTGTTCTCCCAATTCCGTCCAACAAATAGGTGTACAACACCTTCGCCCATAAAGTGCCTCATATGGAGCCATCTGAATACTTGCTTGATAACTGTTGTTATAGGCAAATTTCGCCAATGGCAAGTAGTCCTCTCAACTACCTCGAAAGTTGATAACACAACCCCTTAGCATGTCCTCCAGAACCTGTATAACCCTTTCCGACTGTCCATCCGTCTGAGGGTGAAAAGCAGTACTGAAATCCAATCACATACCCAACGCCTTATGCAACTTCTGCCAAAATCAAGATGCAAACCTAGGATCCTGATAAGAAATTATTGAAACTGGTACCCCATGCAGTCGCACTATCTCTACCACATACAGTTTGGCCAACTTCTGAAGTGAGTAGTCAGTTCGGACAGGTATGAAATGAACAGATTTCGTTAACCTATCCACAATTACCCATATATAGTCCTTCTTGGAGGATGTCAACGGTAGCCCACTCACAAAATCCATGGTTACCCTCTCCCACTTCCAAAGTGGAATCTTCTCTGGCTGCAACAGTCCAAAAGGCAGTTGATGCTCAGCTTTTACCTGCTGGCATGTCAGACATTTTCCCACAAATTTGGTCACCTCTCGCTTAAGTCTAGGCCACCAGTACAACTCTCTCAAGTCTCAATACAACTTATTCCCTCCTGGATACAAGGCACAAGGTCTGCCATGAGCTTCTTTCAGAATTGACTGCCTCAAGCCAGGGTCCTTCGGAATGCAAACTCTTCCACGAAAGCACAGAACTCCATTAGTATTCAGTCTAAAATTCAAATTCTCCTCATTCTCAGCTTGCTGAAATCGAGGAACTAATGACTCATCTTCTAACGGCTTCTCTTTAATCTGCTCAGTCCAAGTTGGTCTCACTTGCAACTCTGCTAACAGGCTCCCATCGTCATATAGACTCAAACGAGCAAACATTGCTCTTAACTCCGCTACAGCCCTTCGACTCAGTGCATCCGCCACCACATTTGCCTTGCCTAGGTGATACTCAATCGAACAGTCTTAATCTTTAAGCAACTTTATCCATCTTCGTTGCCTAATATTCAACTCCTTCTGAGTCAACAAATACTTGAGACTTTTATGGTCCGTGTATATGATACACTTTTCCCCATACAGATAATGTCTCCAGATCTTTAACGTAAAGATTACCGCTGCCAACTCCAAATCATGCGTAGGGTAATTTGCTTCATGTGGCTTAAGCTGTCACGAAGCATAAGTGACCACCTTACCCTCTTGCATCAGCACACAACCTAAATCCACATGCGACGCATCACTGTACACAGTGAAGTCCTTCCCAGATTCTGACTGAATCAACACTGGTGCCTCAGTCAACACCTCTTTCAACTTATCAAAAGCTTTTTGCTGTTTCTCAGTCCACACAAATGATACCCTTTTCCTCAGCAGTTTCATTAATGGTGCCGCAATCAGGGAGAATCCTTCTACAAACCTTCTGTAGTACCCTGCTAAACCCAGAAAACTCTGAATTTCTTATACCGACCTCGGTAGCTTCCAATCCAGAACTGCCTGAATTTTTCGTGGATCCACCCTAATACCCTCAGTAGAGACAACACGACCCAAAAATGTCACTTCTCGCAACCAAAATTCACACTTATTGAATTTTGCATAGAGTTGCTTCTCTCTCAACACTTGTAGAACAACACGGAGATGCTCATCATGCTTCTCCTCAGTTTCTGAATACACTAAAATATCATCGATAAAGACGACTACGAATCAATCCAAATATGGTTGTAATACCCAATTTCATCAAGTCCATGAAAGCCGTAGGTGCATCGTCAGTCCAAACGGCATCACTAGAAACTTGTAATGACCATACCGAGTTCTGAATGTTGTTTTATAAATATCCACCTCCTTGACCCTTAACTGATGGTATCCAGATCGAAGATCGATATTGGAAAATACTGAAGCTCCTCTAAGCTAGTCAAATAGATCGTCGATCCTTGGTAGAGGGTACTAGTTTTTTATCGTCAGTTTGTTCAACTGGCGATAATTGATGCACATACACATCGTCCCATCTTTCTTCTTCATGAATAGTACTGATGCTCCCCATGGAGACACACTCGGTCTAATAAAACCTCTATCCAACAACTCTTAGATTTGTGCTTTCAGCTCCACTAACTCCTTCGGTGCCATCCTATAAGGTGCGATGGACACTAGTGCCGTTCCAGGCAGCAAGTCGATTCCAAATTCGACTTCACGATTCAGAGGTAATCCAGGAAGCTCCCCAGGAAAAACATCTTGGAATTCCTTAACAGTTCTAACCTTCTCCACAATTAAACTCTCGGTCTCCGTCTGACTCGCAAATGCCAAATATGCCTCGCAACCCTTGTGAATCAGCATCTCAGCCCTCAAAGCCGAGACCACATTAGACAAGTAGTCCCTTCGTTCCCCTATAACCATCACCTTCTCCTCCTCTGTAGTCCTTAACACCATCCGTTTAACAGCACAATCCAGAGTTGCTCTATGCTTAGTTAGCCAATCCATCCCCAAGATAAGGTTGAACTCTCCAAACAGTAGCTCCATTAAGTCTCCAGGAAAAATCCTACCTTGAGTCTCTAAAGGTACTTCCCTAAAGAGTTTATCTACCCTAACCGAATGACCCAGTAGACTTATCACAGTTGCCCCATTCACAGTTTGCTCAGAGTGCACACCCAACGACCCAAAAATATCACATGCAATATACGAATGAGTAGAACCCACATCTATCAAAGTAGTGTATGGCATGCTAGAGATAAAAAACGTACCAATAATAACATCTGGTGCGTCACCCTCCTCTTGACGACAAGCAGCATACACCAATGCTGGCTGATGAGCCTCTGCATTTCCAGCACCCTTGCTAGGTGCTCCACGTCTACGACCATTTCCATTGCCACCCCTACCTTGACCACGGCCTCTTGGTGGTTGTAGTCCACCTCGCACCAGTTGAGTAACCCTCTGTTCAATGGCTCGAGCCTGAGCTGGCCTCTATGGACAATCCTTAACTTTGTGCTCCTTGGACCCGCATCGAAAGTAACCCCAGTACACTTCCAACATTCTCCCATATGTACTCTACCACAGTCCCCACAAGCTTACGGTCTCACCGTATTCACCGAAACTGCCCGGACCGGTTCCTCGACTTTACCTCGTTTAGCATTCCTGTTTGCAGCACCAGAGGGTCCAGAATCCCTTCTGAATTAGTTTCGATCCTTCTCACAGTTTTTTCGTTCAGTTCTCTTCACCTCCTCGGCTATCTTAGCCTTTTCCACCAATGCAGCAAAATCACGCCCCTCTGCGGAGCTATCAGGACCCTTAGCTCATCCCTGAGGCCATCCTCAAAACGAATGCTACACTCGTACTCAGAAGCAACTATCCCACTGGCATACCAACTTAATCTCAGGAACTCCGCCTCATATTCAGTAACAGACTTGTTACCCTGGGTCAGGTTCAGAAATTCTTTCCTACGAGTATCCACATGGCTTGCTCCGATGTACTTCCCCTTGAAAGCCGTCTTAAATAGTTCCCAGGTTGCTCGCTCAGCCGGGGTACTATCCCTTACGGTGATCCACCACTGATACGTCTCGTCTCGTAGTAGAGACACCACTCTTTTCAACTTTTGCTCCATCGAGCAATCCAGGTCGTCCATGATCTGCTCCGTGGCTTCTAACCAGTACTCAACCACATTTAGGGCTACTCCAGATATGCCCTTGAAAACCTCCACTCCGTTAGCCCAGAGTTGCTTAGAAATAGACCCCCTACTCACTGTCCTAGTGCTTGCTCCAGCGACCCTCTCTAAAACCCTTAACATTGCCTGGGACAGAGCATCGTCTCTGTCAGCCTGATTATATGGCCCATTCTCAGCTACCGACAGCGGTCGTGCTTCCTCAGCTGGCATATGACCCGAAGACGAAGACCCAACTTGTGCACTACCTCGACCACGTCCACGAGCTGCCCTTGTACTCATATCAACTTATCTGATTACAAATTTTATGATATTAGTTTAGCATTTTGGTGTTTATTATAGATGTCTTATGTACAGATAGAGTTTTAGAGTTTGTTTTCGCGAATTTGTAGCCTAGCTATAGTCTCAGTCTTCTAGGGTTTAGTTTCCCTACTATGTCAGTCTCTACAGTTTTCAGTATTGCCCTAACTATAGTATCATAGTAGGGTTTCAGTTCTATCTACAGTGATATCTCAGTACAGTACAATATAGGAGAAAGAGGTACTTACAGACTTGGTGCTGGGGATTTACTGTGCCACTCTTCAGAAACTAGATTTCAGAAAGCCCAAAAAAACTTATACTTTGTTTTAAAGTAAACCTTGAATAAATATATTTTGAAGAAAACAAGTTTGAAAAGAGTTTTCTTATAAATTTTCCCAAAACCGATTTTCAAAATACCCTTCTTGGGCCTTAGTTTAAAATTTTATGAAAATGTTTTGGACCCATCCACAGCTGAGTTGTTGCAACCAGGCTTTGATACCACTCAATGTAACACTCCAAACCTGTCCCGGATGTTACAGCCAAGTCTGGTGTGTCACATCAATGATGGGTTGCTATATGTTCTTTAGTCTTTACGATTAGGGTGAGTTTTGCAAAACCGTAAATATAGTTTGGGAAGAAAATCCAGGTTGAATATCGTGAACATCCTATCCACTACCAGTTTAGAATTCACTTTGTTACAAGATTTTGGTTGTCTACTCGTTATCCATTTGACACGAGTGTTTTATTTTGAAAATGTTGTTTAATTTTAGGAAAAACCCGTGCAGCCTTAGTCTACTCGTTTAAATCAAATTATAAATAAAGAATTAAAAACCCAAATTAAAATACTTAAAGCGGCCTTATTACAAACCCAAAATCGTAACGAAAAATAATAAAAACGAAAGTAAAAGACTTAATGAAAAACCATCAAGTGCAGTCCACGTGGCCACTCTGAATCCCTCCAGCTCCAAGTCCACTAGCTTAGGGCTCACCTGCATAGATGAAAGGAAGGGGGTGAGTTTGGAAACTCAGTGTGTAAAGAAAGCCCCACCAGAGCCCAAATCAGCTTAAGCTTACTGGGCCTAAGCCCTATCCAGTTTCAGTAATAACTAGGCCGAAGCCCTATCCAGTAATCAGCTAACTAGGCCTTAGCCTATTCTGATATCAGTGCAGCCCATAGGCCCATTACAGTAGCAGAACATAAATAATGCATGAATGTAAAGCCCAACCCTAAATCCATCCGCTACACACCACCCATACCAGCCCAACACACATGTGGGTAATAACTCGACCCACCCAGCCTAACACACCACAATCGCAGCATGGCTGCTTAATTAGAGAATGCAGCCAAGCCACTATAGTAAAACGAACCAAAGCCCCTTCAGAAAATGTGGCAATGCCACTTAGCACTTCCTCCATCAATAAAACCCAAACCCATGCAACAGAATAACATGTCATGGCATACAGTGAACAGATACAGTAAAGCATGCATTTCAATCAAATTTAGCCTTAGGGGTATAAAGGTCATTTTGCACCTAGGAGTAAAACCTTAATTTTCCACCCTTAGGGGTATTTTAGTAATTACACTAGTTTTTAGGGTTTTCATGCACAGCACAGTTGTTATTAGTCAAATTTCCATCTAAGTAGGTTATTTAGCCCATTTACCAACTTTAAAGCTATCCGGCCCTAAAACCCCTAATGGGCCCTACAGTGTCATTTAGCTATTATGGCCCGCTTAGCCCAAATTCTATGTCTGGTTTAACAGTTTTAACATATGAATTACTAGAACTCACTTACCGCTAGTTTTTAGCCAAATGGGCCCGTAAGCCCATTGGGCCCATATTCAGCACATCGAGGTCTAAATTTACTGAAGCGCACAAAATAACGTACTCATCAATTATACTAATTGCAATCATAGATCTTACCACTTCCAACCAACCCACAAGCGTTCACACGCTCACAAGCCCATGAAATGCTAGAATTTTGGCATTTCGGCTTTTCGGCTTTTGTCGTTTTAGTCTACTAGAGGGTGTTCGTTTACACACCTGATTTGTGACGGATGTTGACGAGATCTCCCACACATTTATCCTACAATTGGTCACTCAAAATATTAGATTATGAATCCATGGTAACCCATGTAATGATCACTTACCGCATTCGGCCATAATAAGGCATTATTAGCCACTTACCTTGTCAATCTTAACTACTAGATCTAGATCTAGTTCGCTTCCACGTCTCCAACTTTTATTGCACCTTGCTAAATCACTCCTTCTTGTGAACTAGAACACATAAAACCACATCACAAGACTAGTATTACTCTTTACCAAAATCGACAGCCTCCCTAAAGTGTTTAGGGATTTCGACTTTTCCTAAATCCTGAAATAATGAATGGAAAGGGGGTTCCGAAAACTTACCAAATGTTTAATTGCCTAGAATCGTTCCCAAACACCTTCTTATTCCAGATCTGATGTAGATCTAACTTAAAGTACGAATAGAGAACCGATCTAGAGGTTTAGATCCTGAATCACTATGAATATGGAGATTTAGCTTTTGGTATGATGAAAGAGAAGGGAAATAGAAGTTGTATGAAAAAGAGAAGGTTTCGATAAGGGTTTTAGGAGTTGAAAGATTCGGCTAAGTGGATTGAAGAAAGAATGGGGCTTCGACTTTTGGTGGTAATCGACTAAGGAGAGTGGAGAAAAGAGATTGCTTCAATCAATTTTGGCTTGAGAAGAAGATAGGAAAGAAGGAAGTGGGTTCGGCTTCTATGGAAATTAGTAAAAAAGGAGACGAAAGTAAAGAAGAGAGGAGAAGAGAAGTGTAGATTCGGTTATGGACAAATCAGCACAAAGAGAGTATGGAGGCTTAGGTTTCGGTTTCTAGCAAAAAGGAGTAGAAGAAAAAGAACCCTAAGGCACTATACCATAATTCGGCAAGACAGAAGAGAGGCCAAATCAAATCCCGAAAGGTTCTACACCAAGCATTCGGCACATATTAACTCCACTTGCCAAAATTAAAACTTCAAAACCCAATGCCGAGTTTGCTTCCAAGACTCTCATAATCGGCCACCACCAACTTCCATTCAAATTTCCTAAAATCTCTCCCCCTTATCCTCTTTGATCAAATCCCATGAACAACTCAAACTCTCTTCAGTAGAGTTCCACTTGAGTTCCATCATATGACCATCTCATGCAACAAAAATAAAAATACCATGCCGCTTACCTTGTGACTTGAACCCTGGCCCTTACACTCATCCATACGCCACTTTTTAAGGAACTAAGTAGCGCCACATTGCCACATTACCAAGGGCTCACTTGTGCCTTATTTTACCTACTTTTTCTTAAAAGCCCATATAACCAATGCCCCTTCTCTTTAAATTCAAAATTCTGAAATTCTACCGGGTTTTAACTTAGGCTTGGGCCTTCTAAAGGCCTACTAACATACTTAAACCATAAATTTCTTAATCAAACAACAAAATTTCATGACTTCACCAAATTCCAAAAATCCCGAAAATTAGGGCGTTACAATCTATATCACCTGCCTAAAAGAACTTCCAACTGGCCCTCAAAACTTTGATCTGTCATTTGTTTATCCATCGAGATATGCAGACCAACACCATCGGTTGATGGCACTGATGTTTCCTTATATTCAACCCACGTAACATCCACATTACGAGCCATTTGACACCAAATCTGAGCCAACCAAGTTGTTTTTGGAGTATTATTACCTCAAGCGTTTTTACTTCAATATCGTGTAAGGAATTACTAACCCGACATTTAACTTCATCGTCAAGTGAGAATGTGATGAACTTTTTGACTTCTTTGGTTGGCATCTACTTAACTTCAGCCAGAAGGTGTATTGGCACATCTACACTTTCACTGAAAAATGGTTAAAGCTTAATATTAGTGTTCAATTCTACTTCTACATCTACTGATACGTCTACAATTAAATCTACTGTTACATTTACAACTAAGTCAATTAGATCAAATACTTCTTTGGTCATTTTCAATTCTTTCTCATCTTCAATTCCAAACTCTTGCTCACTATTATCATTAAATTCAGGATGTTAGGAACATCATGCACGACCTTTTCTAATGGAGGAAGCGCCTCGGATATTTGTTTAAGCATTTTCATCATTTGTATTATCATATTTGATATGTTTGAACATGTCTTGGTGACAGACAACAAAGTTGTGTTGCATAAGGTAAGCTCTCCACCATAATTCCCTTGGTTCGTCAAGGCTCCGTTCGACCAACTAAATTCCCCGTTAATCTACCCATCATCATTACATCCTTTAAGTGTTGCTCATGTATCTGCCTATATACATTATCCATGATTACATCCAACTCTTGCCGACTTTACAATCTAGGTCAGGACGGATGACAACAATACAATTGTCTTTGCAATTAGAGTTGGGAACATCATGCATGACCTCTTCCAATAGAGTCATTGCTTTGTTTCTTTATTGGAGTAGCTCTATCATGAGCGACCTTTGGTTCTCTATAATCTCCCATTGATTATATACTCCCTTCTCATATGCTCCATCATGACTCTATTGGTTTATCAAAGCTTCGTTCAACTAATCTGTTACGTAGTTCCATTTGTCATCTTAAGAAGTTCTATCATCGTTCAACCACATGTAATCAAATTCATCTATGATTAAATCTGCTAGTAAACGTAATAATAAAATAATAATAATCTAGAAAAAAAATTAAAAGTTAGAACATTATCTTGCTCGTTCGTCTATTGACTAATATTATTTTACGAGGTAATTAATCTAATAACAATTTTCACTGTTGCAATCCCCAACAATGGTACCAATAACTTGAATGCCTCCAAACGTGCGAACGTTTAGAGTAAAAGTCATGGAAATAAAATATATATATAATTAAAGTTTGGTATCTACAAGCAAACATGTCAAGTTTTAGTATAGTTCTGTGTTACAATAGAACATCAGTAAGTATTTCGAGGATCATACCCAAGTAATTACAGATTGGGTGATCGACGAAGAGGTGAAAGACAGGTTTGATTCAATTTTCAAGCATCAACCCATGATGCCGAAAAAAGGTTTCAACTTAAAGAGCAATGATGTGAAGGTTGTTCCTGTACCGATTAGAAAAGTAATCAATGCCCTCAAGTGGGAACAATTCTGTGATGCTCGATCACTTCCTGATGATGAACTAGTTCGAGAATTTTATGCAAGTTTGACTACGCAAGATGATACTAAGGTTATCGTTCAAAGAAAAAGGGTACCTCTTGCTTCTAAATCCATCAATGATTTGTTCAATTTACCTGATGTTGAAGAAGATGAGTACTAACCTATGATGAACAACATCAATTGGGATTTACTGCAATAAGTACTTAATGTTGTGACAAATCCGAGATCCCAATTGATTATAAGAAAGTATGGGAGCCATTCTTGCTAAAGGGAATACCTAAAGCCAGTAGCAAAGGTATGGTTTTACTTTGTTCGCTACAGTTTTATGCCTATCTCACATAGCTCCACTATCTCGATGGAACGGATGCTGTTGTTATATGCTATCTTTACAGAAAAGTCCATTAATGTTGGGAAATTATTCTCAAAGAGATTTATGATTGTGCTAAAAAGAAGAAAAGAAGTGCTTATTTCCCAGCATTAATCACTTCACTTTGCTTACGGGCCCATGTGAAAACACAAGCAAATATGAAGGGGCAATATGTTCAAGGGTGTATTACAATTCATGACCTTGAGAGACTAGTAGGAAGGGTAATCGTAGCCTAGCTACAGTATCAGTCTTTTAGGGTTTAGTTTCCTTACAGTCTCAGTCTTATAGTTTCAGTACTATCCTATCTACAGTATCATAACAGGGTCTCAGTTCTATCTACAGAATAGTCTCAGTACAGTACAGTATATGAAGCAGAAATACTTATAGACTTGGTGCTGGGGATTCAGTGTGCCACTTCTTCAGTTATCAGATTTCAGAAACCCAGAAAAACTAAAACCTTCTTTTTTTAAATCCAGTATTTAAAACATGTATATCTTAAAGAAAACGAGGTTGAAAAGAATTTTCTAAATTTCCACGAAAATTGATTTCCAAAAATACACTTCTTGGGCTTAAATTTTAAAATTTTCCAAAACTTTTTGGACCCGATTCCACAGCTGAGTTGTTGCAACCGGGCTCTGATACTACTAAATATAACACCCCAAACTCGGTCTAGACGTTACAACCAAGTCCGATATGTCACATCACCTACAACAACCATGTTACCTAGTTACTAATGTTAGGGTGAGCTTTGCAAAACCGTTAATAAAGTTTAAAGAGGAAATTTTCGGTTTATTGGTGAATGTCTTATCCTCTACCAATTATTAACAGATTATTATAAAATTTACTTTGCAACTCAATTGAATCGTGTGACTGGTTTTGGAAACGTTTGATTAACTTTAAGGAAAACTCGCACAACTATATTCGAAATAATTTAAGTAATGTAAGGATAAGTGATTAAAACCCAAAATAAAAATAAAAAATAAATAGAGTGGCCTCATTAGAAACCCAAATTTAAAATAAAACGATTAAATAAAATAAAGGAATAATTAACTTAAAACCAGAACGCAGTCTTCGTGGCCACTCTGAATCCCTCGCAGCTCCAAGCTCACAATCTAGGGCTCACCTGCAAGGATGGAGAAATAAGGGGTGAGTTTGGAAACTCAGTGTGCAAAGAAGCTCATCTAGAGCCCAAACCAAGTCAAGCCTATCAGGCCGAAGCCCTATCCAGATACAGTAAACTGGGCCTTAGCCCTTTTCAGATAACGGTACGGCCCATAGGCCCATTTCAGTAGCAGAACAGATATTAATTATGAATGCAAGCCCTTCACATGTGGGGAGACTACTCAACCCACCCGACCGCTACACTCCACTCGTACCAGCCCTACACTCCATGTGGGGAATAACTCAACCCACCCAGCCCTACACTCTATAGTTGCAGCATAGCTGCTCAGATAACAAAAAAATGAGGCAAAGCCTCCAGTACGTGGTCAAGCCACTTTCAGAACTTCCTCCATCAATAAACAAGCCCTATGCAACAGATATTCATGATATGGCATAGAGTAAACAGAAACAGTAAATCATGCATTTCAGTCAAATTTAGCCCTAGGGGTATAACAGTTATTTTGCACCCCTATAGTAATTTCGCACCCTTAAGGGGTATTTCAGTAATTATACCAGTTTTTAGGGTTTTATGCATATTTTAATTAGTAATAGTCTAACTTTTACCTTAGTAGCTTATTTAGCCCATTTTAGCAGACTACAGTCATTGGGCCCTAAAACCCCTAATGGGCCCTATAGTGCCAATTAGCTAATTTAGCCCATCTAGTCCAAATTTTACGCTCGATTTACCAGTTTTAGCAGTTTTAGACCTACAGTCTACCAGTACGCATTTATTGCCTATTTTTAACTATATGGGCCCGTAAGCCCGTTAGGCCCACATTCAGCCCATCGAGGCCCAAACTTACTGAAGTGCACGAAATTGCACACTCAACCATCTTACCACTTGCAATTATAGATCCAGTGATTTCCAACCAACTTGTGAGCATTCGCACGCTCACAAGCCCACGAAATACCAGAATTTTGGCATTTTAGCTTTTCGGCTTTTGCCGATTTAAACTACAAGAGGGTGTTCGATACACACCTGATTGGCGACAACTGCTAACGAGATCTCCCACGATATCCTACAATCAGTCACTAGACACATCAGATCCAAAATACAATGACAACCATCATAATCCTACTTACCATAATTGGCCATCACCACCTAAGGCCCTTGAGATCTTACCTTTGCCGAACTAGTGACTAGATCTAGATCTAGTTGTTCCACTTATCCAAACCCTCGATTTGCAGCCTCTAGATTACTCTATCACCAAAATAAATCAAGTGTTAAACCCGTTAGAGCTTTAAGCCCCAATCGATAACCTCCCTAAAGCTCTAGGGATTTCGGCTTTTCTAAATCTCGAAATAACAATAGATCTGAGATGTCGAGTACTTACCACAGGTTTTCCTTAATCAAAGCGATTCTTCTACTCAAATCTGATGTAGATCTAGCCCCTAAACACTAGCAAATTTTGAATCTTAGAGATCTAAAGATTCGACTATATGTCCCTAAAAACTATGGTGTTTTCGGCTTTTGAAACTGTGAAAGGAAGATGATTTGGTGCGGTGGTTTTGAAGTGGTGTTGCCGGCAGGGGTTGGGGTTTAGAAGGTGTGAAATTTGGCCAAAAGATATGAAGAAGATAGGAGGATTTTGGCTAGAAGAAATCGGCACAAGAAGCAGCCTTTCGGGATTTCGACTTTTAGTAGTTGATGGGTTGGGAAGAAAAGAATGGTAGATTCAGTTTTTGAAGAGAAGAAAAGGGAGATAAGTGAGGAGGAGAGGTGTTTTTGGCTAGAAAAGAAAAGAAGAAGAAAAGAATGGAAGAGAGGAGAAGAGAAGGGAGAATTCGGCACAAATGAGAGCTTACTTGCGTTTTCGGCTTTTTGGCACACTAAAGGGAGAATAGATCAAGGGTGAAAACTCTAAGTGGCTAACCCTAATTTACCAAGACATAAAAAGAAATAAAAACTAACCCTAATGACTACCTAAGAAAACGGCATAGCCTCCCCAAGGCCCTAGCCGAATTCTACTTAAGTCCCATCACATGCCCGGCACATGCCCAAAAATAAAAGTATCATCTGCTTACCTTGTGACTTGAACTCTGGCCCTTAAACTCAGTCCACAGGCCACTTTTTTAGGAGCTTAGTGGTGCCCCCTTGCCTTTTTATCAAGGCCCTCTTTGTGTCTCAGTATACTAACTTTTTCTTAAAGGTCCACTAAACCAAGTCCCTTTCACTTAAAAATCGAAGTTGATATTTCTGCCGGGTTTTAACTTAGGCTTGGGCCTCCTAAAGGCCCACTAACATCCTTAAACATAATTTCAGTAACCAAATACCCAAAATTTCAATATTTCACCAAAAATCGCAAAAACCCAAAAAATCCCAAAAATCAGGGCGTTACAGGGAATGAGTCAGAAAATAAAAAAGGGGATTCTTGTCTTTCTATTTTTATTCTAGAAACTTATGTCTTTAGTATTTAGGATTTAATTCTTGCAAAATAAAACTTATCAAGCATGAATAAATACTTCTTTAGAAAGAAAAAGACTAAGTAATGTGGTAATGGGAATGAACATGTCTAAGATTAGGTTATAAGGAAAGACTTGGTATTTAAGCAGTCTTAATGACTCACCTCTCTTTCTTTTTCAACCCTACCTGGTGTTCAGTTTTCATTCATTACTTTGTTCTTGCAATGAGGACATTGCTTCTTTTTACAGGGGGCAAGGCAAATAGGTTGCATGAGTTTTGTTGTTTCAATCAATTTTGTTCATAAGTATGCTTTAATAAATGAATGTTTCAGGAAAATTTTTTTAAGATAGCTCTTATGCAAGCATGAATGATGATTTTATCTAAGTGATTGTATGTTATCGCGAAGAATGGAATAATTGTATGAACATAGCCGTAGGTAATGTTTGCCATGAAAACTTAGTTTCTTCTGAAATTAGATATACATGGGGGTTTATATCTTTAGAATTGACTTAGTGACTTTCTTGAGGTGAAATCCTAGGAGATATAAAAATCTAAAATGATATAGGCACCATTTCTTTGGAACGTTTGAGCCTTTCAAAGCCAACCTTGCGACATTTGACCCTCGAAACCAAAATTTTAAGCTTAATGGTCTGTTTATTGCGATGAACCTACATTACAAGCCATGTTCCCATCTTTTGAAAGTTATCCCAATGTTGTACACCCATATTAACTTAAGTGGTCTTGGTAGTCAATGTTTAAATGTTTAGAAGATGTATGTGCTCATATTAAAAAAAAAAGAATGAAGAAAAGTTTACTCATTCTCGAAAAAAGAAAAATATATAAGCATAGGTTCAAAATAAGCTTGAGGGTGTTTCAAAGAAAAAGGTTGAATTTCAAGTCCAAGACAAAGTTAAAGGTTAAGATTTTGAAACCAAAATTCCCCATCTCTTAAAATCCCTACCTTCAACCAAGCTCCATTACAACCTTATGAAAGACCTATTGATTTGATGATTATGTCACCTACATTAGTGGAGAGGAAGTACTAAATTCAACATATGAAGAGCATAAATAAGCCTTATAATTGTTTTGCTTGATTGATGAGAAATTATGTTGAATGGAGAATGTTATTTTCGGCAATGGCATGCATACATATCATGATTCATGTTGGCATATCTTGAAACTTAGTATTAAACTCTCAAATGTATGCATATGAGGTAATTATTAATGAAGAAGATCTATGAGCATGAATTTATTGAAGCGTGATTATGGGACGAGGATTGATGCTACTCACATTATTAGCTAAATTTGCTTTAGCAAAACCTGGCGTTGTGTGTAACACCCTGATTTTTAGGATTTTGTAATTTTTGTGTGAGTTTGGTTAAAATTTAATTTTGGTATTTGGTTGTGCAATTCATATTTGGAGTGTGTAAATGGGCCTACGGAAGGCCCATGTGTTGGCAAAAAAAACTCGGTAGAATTTTGAATTTTAGACTTAAAGAATTAGGGTCTTGGATAGGTGGTCTTATTAAAAGATATGGGTAAACTATAGCACAAAAAGAGCCTTGGCAGAGTGGCATGATGGCACCACTTAGTTGCTAAAAAAGTGGCATGTGGGTGATGGGGAAATAGGCCAAGGTTCGATTCTCAAGCAGGAACTTCTGTGGTTTATTTTTGTGTCATGAGCAGGCAAGAGTTCGAGCTTGACTGGAACTCTGGTTGAAGAGTTTGAATCAGGTAAGGGCGTGGATCATGAAGGGATAAGGGGGAGTGTATCTAGGAGAGATTTTAGGAGAATTTGAAATTGGAAAAGGTGTGGCCGGCCAAGGGGTGTATAGTGCAAATTCGGCTATTGAATTTTAGTTTGGTTGTTTTTAGTTTTTTTTCATTGGTGTCGTTTGCTCGTAAGCCAAACCCCTCTCTTTTCTTTCTTTCATTTCCTCTTCCATACTCTCTTTTCTTCCTCTTTAATCCCCAGAAGCCGAACCTACCCTTTCCTTCTCCTCTTATTAGCCGATTACTAAACAAAGCCAATCCCGAGAAGCCGATTTCTCTTTAAGGGTACACCCTTATTTTTCCCCTTTAGCTGAATCTTACACTCCCAAAAGCCTCCAAACTCCATCAGCAACACCCCTTTGGTTTATAATAATCTTCTTCTCCTTTGTTTCAAAAGCCAAAAGCGCAACACTTATGGAGACTTTGTGGCCGAATCCTGTAGACTCTGGGGTTCGTTTTCTGCCAGTGCTTGGGGGGGAAGATCGGTGTTGGATCTAAGTTAGCAAAAGTGGGAATCATTGGTAAGGGTACTATTGGTAAGCATTCGAAATTTTGGTTCAACTCAGTGTTATAGAAGTTAAGAAAAGCTGAAAACCCCTAAAGATTAGGGAGGCTGTCGTTTTGAGGTATAGGCCTTATGGGGTCTTTTCATTCGGTTTTTATGGTTTTATGTAGTGAAATAGACCATCTTGGAGGAGCAGCAAGGCTTGGAGAATCGGTGTGGATAAACTTGGATCTAATCTTCGGATCCTACGAAGGTAAGTGATCTATGGCTAGTAGGGGTTTTGGCCAATTGCTGATAGGGGATATCGTGTATGGTTGTTTGATGTTAAGGATCTAACGTGGTAGGTAATTAATTGTAGGACAAGTCCGTGGTAGGTTTTGGGGAAATCGATCGTCATAGCAAGTATGTAACGAACCCTCGGAATAGCTTAAATTAACATTTGCTGAAAAACCGAAATGCCAAAATTCTGGCATTTCGGGAACTTGTGATTATGCAATTTGTTATAGATGCGGCAAACACGATATGAATGGAGATTGGAATCGATGAGACAGGTAAGGGTACAATTTTGTGTAGAATGGTAAGTTAGGCCTCGAGTGGCTAGAATTGGGCCCAATAGGTTTTCGGGCCTATTTGGGTAAAATCGATAGAAAATGAAATCTGGATAAGTTGAATGATAATACAGTTAGTACCGTTGTAAATTTGGCTAAGTGAGCTTAGTGGGCTAAATCGGCATTCGTAGGGCCCATTAGGGGTTTTAGGCCCAATTGCCCGGATTTGTCAAAATGGATTAAAAATCATCGTTTAAACATTTGGAATTATGGATAATTGGTAATGAGCAAGAAAAACCCTGATAGTTGATAGAATTACTAAATTACCCTTAAAATATAACAATGACCATTATGCCCCTAGGGTTTTATTTTGATTAAGATGCATGTGATACTGTTACTGTACATGATATGCCATGATATGCACATGATATGCCATGATATGCTCATTATATGCATGGGTTGGGTTATATTGATGGAGGAAGTGTAAGTGGCAATGCCACAGATACCGAAAAGGGGCTTTGCCCTGGTTACTAAAAAAGGCTAGGCCTCCAGTTATATGTTAAAGTAGCTATGCTGCCAGTGGAGAGTTTTGGTTGGGTGGGTTGAGTTATTCCCCACATGGAGAGCTTGGTTGGTACGGGTGGGGAGTAGCAGTTGGGTGGGTCAATAGTTTCCCCATAGAGATATGGGTTGCATACATGCATTGATGTTACATATGTTATTAATATAGGCCTATGGTCGCGGAAGGGTGCAAGTTGAATCTTCATCCTCAGGGCATAGGCCAGCTGAGGAGGCATCCTGCCACAGGCAGCTGAGACTGGGTCGCATGATTGGGCTGCGGGGGACGATGCTTTGTCCCAAGCAATGTTAAGGGTCTTGGAAAGGGTTGCTGGAGCTAGCACTGGGACAGTGAATAGGGGATCCATCTCCGAACAACTCCAGGCTAACGGAGCAGAGGTCTTTAGGGGCGTATCTGGAGTAGCCCCAAATGTGGCTAAATATTGCACATAGGCAATAGAGTGCATTATGGACGACCTAGATTGCTCGTTGGAGCAAAAGCTGAAAGGAGCGGTGTCTCTGCTGCGAGATGAGGCATACCAGTGGTGGATCACTGTAAAGGAGACTACCCTAATCGAACGGGTAACTTGGGAACTGTTTAAGACTACCTTCAAAGGGAAGTATGTTGGAGCTAGCTATGTGGATGCCCGTCGAAAGGAATTTCTAAATCTGGCCCAAGGTATCAAGACTGTTGCCGAGTATGAGGTAGAATTTTTGAGGTTGAGCCGATATGCTAGCGGAATAGTTGTGACTGAATATGAGCACATGTTTGGTTTGAGGATGGCCTTCGAGATGAGCTTAAGGTGCTGATAGCTCTATAGAGGGAGCGTGATTTTGCCGTATTGGTAGAAAAGGCTAAGATAGCCTAGAAGGTAAAGTAAGTTGAACGGCAGAATCATGAGAAGGATCGGAACAGATTTAGGAGGGATTCTGGACCCTCAGGTGCTGCAAATAGGAATGTCAAAAGGGCTAGAGTAGAGGAACCAGTTCGAGCAGTTCCAGTGAATACTGTTAGACCACAGGCTTGCAGGGACTGTGGCAGAGTGCATTTGGGAGAGTGTTGGAAATGAACTGGGGCATGTTTTCGATGTGGGTCCAAGGAACACAAGTTCAAAGAATGTCCCCAGAGAGCAGCTCTAGATCAAGTTACGGATCAGAAGGTTGTTCAACCAGTGCGCGGTGGACCACCACAGAGAGGTCATGGGTAAGGTAGAGGTAATAATAGTAATGGATGAAGACGTGGAGCACCTGGCAGGGGTGCTGGACATGCTGAAGCTCGACAGCTGGCGTTGGTATATGCTGCACGATGTCGAGAGGAGGGTGATGCCCCTGATGTTATAACTGGTATGTTTTTTATTCATAGCATGCCTTACACTTCTTTGATTGATGTTGGTTCCACTCATTTGTATGTTGCCTGTAATGTATCTAGGGCGTTGGGTGTGCTTCCTGATGAGACTGTGAGTGGAGTATCAGTGATAAGTCCATTGGGACACTCGGTTAAGGTAGATAAATTCTTTAGGGAGGTGCCTTCAGAGACACAAGATAGGATATTTGTAGGAGATTTGATGGAGCTGCCATTTGGAGAATTTGATCTTATCTTGGGAATGGATTGGCTAACTAAGCATAGGGCAACTTTGGATTGTGCTGCTAAGAGAATGGTGCTGAGGACTGTCGAAGATGATGAGGTAATGGTCATAGGAGAGCGAATGAACTATTTGTCCAATGTTATTTCAGCCTTAAGGGCTGAGAAGTTGATTCGGAAGGGTTGCGAGGCGTATTTAGCATTTGTGGGTCAAGCTGAACCCGAGGGGATGACTGTGGAGTCAGTCAGAACCATCAAAGAATTTCAAGATGTCTTTCCTAAGGAGTTACCTAGACTACCTCCAAACTGAGAAGTCGAGTTTAGAATCGACTTGTTACCTAGAACGGCTCCAGTATCCATCGCACCTTACAGGATAGCACCAAAAGAGTTAGTGGAACTAAAAACTCAGATTCAAGAACTGTTGGATAGAGGATTCATCAGACCAAGTGTTTCTCCGTGGGGCGCACCGGTGTTGTTCGTAAAGAAGAAAGATGGGACCATGTGGATGTGTATCGATTATCGGCAGTTGAACAAACTGACGATAAAGAACAAGTATCCCTTACCAAGAATTGACGACCTGTTTGACCAGCTGAGAGGAGCTTCAATATTTTCCAAGATCGACCTCCGGTCAAGATATCATTAGTTGAGAGTCAAGGAAGTGGATATTCATAAGACGGCCTTTAGAACTTGATATGGTCATTACGAGTTTCTGGTTATGCCCTTTGGTTTGACTAATGCACCTGCAGCATTCATGGATCTGATGAATCGAGTATTTCAGCCGTACTTGGATCAGTTCGTGGTTGTTTTTATTGACGATATCTTGGTGTATTCGGAAACTGGAGAGAAGCATGACGAGCATCTTCGTATTGTTCTGCAAGTGCTAAGGGAAAAGCAACTCTATGCAAAGTTCAGTAAGTGTGAATTTTGGTTGAGTGAAGTAATTTTCTTGGGGCATGTCGTTTCTGCTGAGGGGATTAAGGTGGACCCTTGAAAGGTTGAGGCGATTCTGGAGTGGAAGCCACCGAGAACAGTAACAGAAATCTGAAGTTTTCTAGGGTTGGCAGGTTATTATCGAAGATTTGTGGAAGGATTTTCTATATTGGCAGCACCATTAACGAAACTCATAAGAAAGGGAGCACCATTTGTTTGGACAGAGAAGCAGCAAGAGGCTTTTGAAAAGCTAAAGAAAGTTCTAACTGAGGCACCAGTGTTGATTCAGCCGGAGTCTGGTAAGGATTTCACTATGTACAGTGATGCATCACATGTAGGTTTGGGCTGTGTGTTGATGCAAGAGGGTAAGGTGGTCACTTATGTTTCTCGGCAACTTAAGCCTCATAAGGTAAACTATCCTACTCATGACTTAGAGTTGGCAGAGGTTATCTTTACACTTAAGATTTGGAGGCATTACTTGTATGGGGAGAGATGTATCATTTATACGGATCATAAGAGTCTTAAGTACTTGCTGACTCAGAAGGAGCTGAATCTTAGGCAAATGAGGTGGATTGAGTTGCTAAAAGATTACGATTGTTCGATTGAGTACCACCCAGGCAAGGCGAATGTAGTGGCTGATGCGTTGAGTCGAAGGGCTGTGGCTGAATTGAAAGTGATGTTCACTCGTTTGAGTTTGTATGACAATGGAAGCTTATTGGCAGAATTACAAGTGAGACCAACTTGGGTTGAGCAAATTAAGAAGCAATAGTTGGTGGATGAGTCGTTGGTTTCTCAATTTTAGCAAGCTGAGAAAGAGGAGAATTCAGATATTAGATTGAACAATGATGGGGTTCTTTGTTTTCGAGGAAGAATTTGTATTCCGAAGAACTCTGATTTGAAATTGACGATTCTGGGGGAGGCTCATGGTGGACCTTGTGCTATGCATCCAGGAGGAAGTAAGTTATATCGAGACTTGCAAGAGTTAGATTGGTAGCCTGGGCTTAAGCGAGAAGTGACCGAATTTGTGGGTAAATGTTTGACGTGTCAGCAAGTAAAGGCAGAGCATCAACTGCCTTCAGGATTGTTAAAGCCAGTGAAGATACCACTTTGGAAGTGGGAAAGAGTAACCATGGATTTCGAGAGTGGTTTGCCTTTAACACCTTCCAAAAAGGACTCAGTTTAGGTGATTGTGGATAGGTTGACGAAATCTGCCCATTTCATACCTGTCCGAACCGATTATTCACTTTAGAAGTTGGCCAAGTTGTATGTGGCAGAGATAGTGCGGTTGCATGAAGTGCCAGTGTCAATAATTTCTGACTGAGACCCAAGGTTCACATCTCGGTTCTAACGAAAGCTACATGAGGCATTGGGAACGCGATTGGATTTTAGTACAGCTTTTCACCCTCAGTTGGATGGGCAGTCAGAGAGGGTCATTCAGATTCTAGAAGACATGTTGAGGGGTTGTGTTATCGACTTTAGAGGCAGTTGGGAGGATTACTTGCCATTGGTGGAGTTTGCATATAACAACAGTTATTAGGCAAGTATCCAGATGGCTCCGTATGAGGCACTGTATGGGCGAAGTTGTCGTTCGCCTACTTATTAGATTGAGTTGGGAGAAAGACAAATACTTGGACCAGAGTTAGTGGCGAATACTGAGGACAAAGTTAGGGTAATCAGAGATCGGTTAAAAGAGGTGGCAGATCAACAGAAATCTTATGCTGATCTGAAGCGTAAGGATATTGAGTATGCAGTAGGGGATATGGTCTTTTTGAAGGTTTCACCTTGGAAGAGGATATTGAGGTTCGGTAAGAAGGGCAAGTTGAGTCCACGGTTCATTGGGCCTTATCGGATCCTTAAACGGATAGGGCCGGCGGCTTATTAGCTAGAGTTACCTCCAGACCTGGATCGTTTTCACGACATCTTTCATGTGTCCATGCTAAGGCGATATCGTTCTGACCCTACTCATATCATGCCAGTTGCAGAAATTGAGGTACAGTCGGATTTCACCTTCAAAGAGGAACCTATGCAGATACTTGATCGTGACGTCAAGGTGTTGAGAAAAAAGTCAATCCCATTAGTGAAGGAACTTTGGAGGAATCATGGCAGAGAAGAGGCTACTTGGGAGCCAGAAGACTCGATGCGTCAACAATACCCTCAACTGTTTGGATCAGGTAAAATTTCGAGGCCGAAATTTCTTTAAGGAGGGTAGAGTTGTAACACCCTGATTTTTGGGATTTTTTTTGTGTGAGTTTGGTTAAAATTTAATTTTGGTATTTGGTTGTGCAATTCATATTTGGAGTGTGTAAATGGGCCTATGGAAGGCCCATGTGTTGGCAAGAAAACCCGGTAGAATTTTGAATTTTGGACTTAAAGAATTAGGGGTCTTGGATAGGTGGTCTTATTAAAAGATATGAGTAAACTGTATCATAAAAAGAGCCTTGGCAGAGTGGCATGATGGTGCCATTTAGTTGCTAAAAAAGTGGCGTGTGGGTGATGGGGAAATAGGCCAAGGTTCGATTCTCAAACAGGAATTTCTGTGGTTTATTTTTGTGTCAAGAGCAGGCAAGAGTTCGAGCTTGACTGGAACTCTAGTTGAAGAGTTTGAATCAGTCAAGGGCATGGATCATGGAGGGATAAGGGGGAGTGTATCTGAGATTTTAGGAGAATTTGAAATTGGAAAAGGTGTGGCCGGCCAAGGGGTGTATAGTGCAAATTTGGCTATTGAATTTTAGTTTGGTTGTTTTTAGTTTTTTTTTTCATTGGTGCCGTTTGCTCGTAAGCCAAACCCCTCTCTTTTCTTTCTTTCATTTCCTCTTCCATACTCTCTTTTCTTCCTCTTTAATCCCTAGAAACTGAACCTACCCCTCCATTCTCCTCTTGTTAGCCGATTACTAAACAAAGCTAATCCTGAGAAGCCGATTTCTCTTTAAGGGTACACCATTGTTTTTCCCCTTTAGCCAAATCTTACACTCCCAAAAGCATCCAAACTCCATCAGCAACACCCCTTTGGTTTATAATCATCTTCTTCTCCTTTGTTTCAAAAGCCAAAAGCACAACACTTGTGGAGACTTTGTGCCGAATCCTGTAGACTCTGGGGTTAGTTTTCTGCCAGTGCTTGGGGGGCAAGATCGATATTGGATCTAAGTCAGCGAGAGTGGGAATCATTGGTAAGGGTACTATTGGTAAGCATTCAAAATTTTGGTTCAACTCAATGTTATAAAAGTTAAGAAAAGCCGGAAACCCCTAAAGATTAGGGAGGCTATCGTTTTGAGGTATAGGCCTTATGGGGTCTTTTTATTCGGTTTTTATGGTTTTATGTAGTGAAATAGACCATCTTGGAGGAGCAGCAAGGCTTGGAGAATCGGTGTGGATAAACTTGGATCTAATCTTCGGATCCTGCGAAGGTAAGTGATCTATGGCTAGTAGGGGTTTTGGCCGATTGTAGATAGGGGGATATCGTGTATGGTTGTTTGATGTTAAGGATCTAACGTGGTAGGTAATTAATTATAGGACAAGTACGTGGTAGATTTTGGGGAAATCGATCATCATAGTAGGTGTGTAACGAACCCTCGAATTAGCTTAAATTAACATTTGCTGAAAAGCCGAAATGCTGAAATTCCGGCATTTCAGGAACTTGTGATTATACAATTGGTTATAGATGCGGTAAACATGATATGAACGGAGATTGGAATCGATGAGACAGGTAAGGGTTACAATTTTGTGCAGAATGGTAAGTTAAGCCTCGAGGGGCTGAAATTGGGCCCAATAGGTTTTCGGGCCCATTTGGGTAAAATCGGTAGAAAATGAAATCTGGATAAGTTGAATGATAATACAGTTAGTACCATTGTAAATTTGGCTAAGTGGGCTTAGCGGGCTAAATCAGCATTCGTAGGGCCCATTAGGGGTTTTGGGCCCAATAGCCCAGATTCGTCAAAATGGATTAAAAATCATTGTTTAAACATTTGGAATTATGGATAATTTATAATAAGCAAGAAAAACCCTGATAGTTTATAGAATTACTAAATTACCCTTAAAATATGAAAAAGACCATTATGCTCCTAGGGTTTTATTTTGATTAAGATGCATGTAATACTGTTACTGTACATGATATGCCATTATATGCACATGATATGCCATGATATGCTCATTATATGCATGGGTTGGGTTATATTGATGGAGGAAGTGTAAGTGGCAATGCCACAGATACCGAAAAGGGGCTTTACCCTGGTTACCGAAAGAGGCTAGGCCTCCAGTTATATGTTAAAGCAGCTATGCTGCCAGTGGAGAGTTTTGGTTGGGTGGGTTGAGTTATTCCCCACATGGAGAGCTTGGTTGGTACGGGTGGAGAGTAGTGGTTGGGTGGGTCGATAGTTTCCCCACAGAGATATGGGTTGCATACATGCATTGATGTTACATGTGTTATTGATATAGGCCTATGGGCCATACCGTTTACAGAAAAGGCTTCGGCCCAGTGATATGATTTGTGAAAAGGCTTTAGCCCAGTAACCGTTACACGAAAGGTGTAACACCCCTAAACCCGATCCCATCGCAGGAGAGTCGAGAGGCATCACTAGACCACTTCCTTAAAAGAAAACCGTATGTTATTGAAAGGAAATCTTTTCTAAATATAACGGTAAAATCGACACTACAGGCAATCGCTCATCTACCGAACACAACTAAACCAATTCATCAAGTTCAAAACAATGTATAAAATGAAATCATCCCTAGTCACATTCACTACTCTTACTTCATAAATTACGATTATAAAGGTGTAACATACTACAAATTTAGTTTACCAACATATGTTTTACGACCGCATATATATATATATATATATATATACTTACTAAGTTAAAACCATGACTATAACATGTGAGAATTTTTAAAAGGGCCATTTTCGCATGGCCTAATTTAGTTACAAAACTCAAAAGATATTTGTTTAACCACCATAAGTCAAACCTATACATGCCATTCCTAGATTTAAAGTCCAGTACCGAAAGATAGGTGATAGTACAGATGACTTCGATTTTGGAACTCCCGTGACCGTAGCTTCGAGTTAGATCTACAAAATCGAAAGTAATGATAACAAAGTAAGCATATACTTGCTTAGTAAGTGCTTAATTTACTCAGTCAAAAGTAAATGAAGAACATAATGATATCAATACTACTAATTATTCCAAATGCATAACATAAACGAAACTTAATGCATCCCTGGGGTTTCGATTACACAATTTTACGCCTCAACCTCAAGGTTCTTATACATACGAGTGATATATAATACAACTCACAGATTCTTGCCAAATTCAAATAATTCATTTTCAATGACATTCTAAATCATTAAGGGTTTAGAATACATACCTGTCTTTCTCGCGTAAAGTGGAGCTTTTGTTATAACTATGGCAATATTATTTGTATAAATTTTATTATTATTTTTTTTTTCTCCTCACTGGCTTAAAAGCCCTTCGAGACTAGGCTCGGCTATAGCTTTGGCTTGTAGGCCCATCGAGACTCAGCTCGGCTTTAACCCTGGCTCGTAGGCCCTTCGAGACTAAGCTCGGCTTTAACCCTGGCTCGTAGGCCCTTCGAGACTAAGCTCGGCTTTAACCCTGGCTCGTAGGCCCTTCGAGACTAAGCTCGGCTTTTACCCTGGCTCGTAGGCCCTTCGAGACTAAGCTCGGCTTTAACCCTGGCTCGTAGGCCCTTCGAGACTAAGCTCGGCTTTAACAACGAAATTCATAATCATAAATAATCAGCATATTTTTCATGTCATCTTTCAAAAATCTATCAACCACAGAAATATTCAATTTCGGCATCCCATCTATCATATTCCATACGGTTTATTTACTTACAAGCAAAGAACACAATTCACGCCTAGATACACAAGGTTCAAATTTTATAATTCGGTTTCCAACGATTCCTCACACATTTACTTTCAACTATTTACCTTTGAACATCTTATATTTTTGTTTTCCATTTAGCACACATATTGAACAAATGTTTATGACTTTACCTTATCATATATATAAAGATTCGTTAACCATCGACTTACCTGTATTTTCTGAGTAGTGCACGGTTTGGCTATTCCACGACCTTCGTTTTTCCTTTGTCCGATAGTGTTCCTCTTTGATCTTGATCTTGAAAATTACATAAGTTCGATTAATAAAGACTTTATTCACTTTACTTGCACATTTAACAAAACGTGTACATACTTTACATACTAAGCACGTTCGGCCAAGACATCATCTAACTATATATCATAATTGAAGCCATTCGGCTCTTATATATATATTAGATATGTGATTATCTCTAGTTCACAAGCAAAGTTACCAATCCATATGACCGAATTTCTCCATATATAAAAAAAAATGTCATGTGAAAAAAAATATGCACCTACGGCATGTCTAACTAAATGCGTGCGCATATAATGCATATTTAATATTATTATTCGCCATCTATACTATAGCTTTAAGAGTATATCTAACTCTAATCGACAAGATTTAACATCTACCCCATCACGAAAGGTTATTTCATTTCCACATAAGGTTTCATACGCCAACTATGTCTTTCTCAAGACTTAACGGCTCAAGTCATACTAATATAGCTTATTGACATAAATTTTTCACAAGTATATATCTAAATATTGATGAAAGCAATTTAAACTACTCACATTGCATCTTAGACTAGTTTTCATAGCTCAATTCGGCACAACAAAAGTAGTTCAACCCAAAATTCTTTCATTTCTTTACTACTATAATCACGGTAAGATTAACTCCCATGAACATTTAATACTCAAACATTCCTTCTCCCCAATAACATAGTCGAAAAAAAATTCAACAAGAAAATTTAAGTTACAAGGAACCTAATTTGCATCATTCAAGCAATTCAACCCCAAAAACCATTCGAATTTGATATCACTATATGATTTTGCTCACCTTAACTATTTCCAACATTTAAAAGTTAAAACAAAACTAAGCCTCACTCCATGGCCATGACCGAAGGAAGCATCAACCAAGAACTCAAAAACCGACCTATGGGTTATACCATATACCTATCTTTCATCTAAAATTCACAAGATCCAAGCAAAATTACAAGAATTCATACCTCAATTTGAAACCACAATGGCCGAATCTCTCTAAAATTCCTACTCTCTTTTCTTCTTCCACAATCGGCAATGGGTGATGAAAATAAGGTAAATTTTATTTTCTAAATTTCCTTTTAGTAATAAATCAAGCCAATAATTTTATTAACACATAAACAATAATAAGAAAAAAAAATAAAATAAAATAATATTATAACATCATCATTACCGTCCACTAAGGTGGAAATGGGCAATTAGACATGCAAAGACATCATTTTGTAAGTTCATACTTTTTAGTCACTTTGATTTTTACCTACTATAATTCCAAAGTTCAACATTTAAGCCCTCTTTAAGCAATTAATCATTTAAAAGGTCAAATTTTCACGAAATTTTTTATAACCCCTACTAAAACTCGTATCAACAATCCAACTAACATCATTAATAAAAAATTTCTGACTCGGTTTAGCAGTCCCGAAACCGCTTCCCGACTAAGGTCGAACTAGGGCTGTTACAAAAGGCTTCAACCCAGTAATAGATGAGATTAAGTTAGGGCTTAGGCCCAGTATACCTGTATTGATTTGGACTCTGAAAGGGCTTGTTGCATATTGAGTTTCCAAACTCACCCCCTTTCCTAAACCTTACAGGTAAGCCTTGATGTGGTGACATGGAGTCGGAAGGGATTCAGAGTGGCCATGGTGATCGCTTTTGGATTATTTTCATAAAGTAACTAGTCTTCTTTTTTTTTTTTTTTATAATTCTTAATTAAAGTATTACTATTTGGTTTTGGGTTGTAATAAGGCCATTTTAATTATTTTTCTAGGATTATTTTATTTTATTTTATACTTTTATTTGACTTGGATGTCATGGTTTTGTAATGGGCTAAACTTAGGATGCGTTATCAAAATGATACTTGTTTTCAAAATAACGAAATGATGAAATAAAATGATTTATCAAATATAACTTCTTGAATGAATTCCAACTTAACTTGTTTTTCCAAAACCTATCAGATGAAACATGGGTTTCACAAACATTTTCGATGTAACACATCGGATCTGGCCATAACATCTGGGTCGGGTTTGGGGTGTTACATTGTGCATAAACATTACTCGAGACGAGTAATAATTTAAGTTTGGGGGTGTGTAAACGAGGAAATATATAGGATTTTTCCTATATAATTCATCACCTTTTTGCTTAATTTTATTGCTAAAACTTAGTAATTGTTTATTAAATTAATGAAATATGTAAAAAAAATGAAATTAGGACATGGAAATTATTAAAATATAATTTTATGTTTTATTATATAGTTTTCATGCATAAAATGGCTTATTTTATATTAATTTGAGCATATTCTATTTTTAAGTTATAAAGTGGGCCATGCATGATTTAATTTAATAATAAAATATAAAGTTATATTTAATAAATTATTTCTATATGTTTCATTAATAAAATTGGACTTAAATAATTAATTAAAGTGGTTAATTTGCATTGTTTGGTCCCCTAATTTTTCTGTTATTTTCAGACAGGTGGGAGAGCTTTAATTCAATTACAAAGTCATCCCAATTGGACTAAATTAGCCCCTAATTTCAGCTGCACATGGAGGTTAATAAGTCAACATTTGGGTTAATTGCATGAAGTCCCTAAAGATTTAAAGAAATCGAATATTTACCTAAAGATTCATCGGAGATTAAGTCTTCCTCCTGCGTGATGTGGCACATGAATCAAGTTAAAAATCAGCCACCTTACGTACATGTATGGCCGGCCACACTTGCTAGGATTTGAAGTGGATGAAAACTTCCATTTTTAGTAAACTCACACCCTAACCACACCTATAAATAAGACCCTTCACCTCACTTTTCAAAGCATCCCTCATTCATCCATTCTCTTCCCTTCTCTCATTTTCTCTCAACTCTCCCTTCTCCCCACGCCGTCCACCATCCTTCCTTAAGGGGTTTTAGCTATTTAGCCTATCAAGAAACCTTCGTTGGCCACCTCGGAGAGCCATCAGCAAATGAGCAAGCAAGAGCCGAAGGAGTTCTCACCATTCAGAGTCTTGGGTGATAGTCGTCTGAATAGGGTTTGATCTTTCTTTTCTTAAATTTAATTTGAATGTTTGCTATGAGTTCTTTGTTCTTGTTTTCAACAATGATAGCTTAATTTTATTTAAGCTAGGATGATTATTTTAATTAGATAATATTTATTTGATTCATGCTTAAAATGTTTTGTGCCTCAATCGATCATGTTTTCAATTAAAATCAAGTCTGTATTTCGTTCATACATGATTGAAATGCACCTGAATTAGTTGAGCGATCCTAACCAAACGACGGCTAATGGACGCATAATTAAAATGTGCATGCTCAATTTAGATCATTAAACCGATTAAATTGTAGGTTGCATAACATCCCTAGTACGGCTCTGTTATCTATATAGTTTTTAGATTTGTGTGATTAAATTGTTTCATACCTTAATCCGTCCCTGTTATTTCACATGAATACTAAGAAATCCTAAAATGGTTTTCAAACTCATGAAAGGTCAAGTTCTCATGGAATGTTTTTCCGAATATTATTAAGCATGTTGAAAATAAATTAAGTTTAATTAAAGTAATTGTCCTAGTTTATTTATGTTAGAATTGTTGCATATCGTGTTAAATTTGCTAAAATCTATTTCATTCATATAGTTGCATACTTAGGATAATTTGCATTAGGAATCATTGCATCTAGTTATTTTAATTCTTTTAAATCATCACTACCAATCAAATTGACTTTTTATTCACCGAATTGTTAATATAATTTTATAATTAATTGACTTTGCACTAATACAATCCCTGTGGAGACGATAACTCTTTATACTTACTTATTACTTGAGCGACTGTGTACACTTGCACAAACCGATCGTTACATATTTACATTGAATAATTAGTGAAAATTAATTATTTAGTGAGTGATGTAACTTATTTGATGACTATAAGAGTTTAAAATAGTTGATATTACAGAGAGAGTTGAATTTGGGACAGCAAAGTTGCCTTGAAGTGTCGAAAGATTTTAAGTTAGTAATTGATTATCATCAACGGAAAAATGATTATAGTCACGGATGTTTTAAGCAGAAAATCTTTGTGTGTTTTACGAGTGATGAATATGCGATTGATCTTATTGGATGATGGATAGATATTAGCTGAGTTAAAAGCTAAATTGATGTTTATTCAACGAATTTGTGAAGCTGAGAAATGTGCCAATGAATTGCAAGTTAAAAATGGTTCAACGTAAATTAACTTCTAATTCAGAATTTTATATTGGAACCGATGATTGTTTGTTGTTTTGAGATAGAGTTCCTGTACCAAGAAAGCTAGAGATTATACAACAATTGTTACATATGACTAACAGTGGTAATTATTTATTCATGCGGAGAGTACTAAGATGTACGATAATTTGAGACAGTTGTATTGGTAAATGAGTATGAAACATTATATTTTTGACTTTGTATCCAAATGTCTGATCTATCAATAGGTTAAAGCTAATCATCAAGTGTCTTCGGGACTGTTACAACATGTGTTGATATTTGAGTTGTAACAACTCGATTTTGGGCTTAGTCAGAATAGTGATTTTGAAATCACTTACCTGAGGTTAGAGAAATTATTTCTAATATTATTTTATGTGTCATAGCATTTTTATAAGAGTGAATGAAAAATTTGGTGAATTAATTTTAGCAGTTTCATACTTAATTACGAAAAATGACTAAATCGCATGAAGAGCAAAAGTTGTGATTTACTAGAGAAAGGTGTCAAATAGCTATGAATAATAATGTGGAAGACTTTAATGGAAAATTATGCCATTTTTAAAGTGATGGCCGGCCAAGAGAAAAGAAAAATGGAAAAGTCAAAGATTATGTATTATATAGGTGACTAAATTGATAAAATAAAGGTCTAATAGACTAGCTTCATCTTTTTCATTTTCTCTTCTTCTTTCCACCAAAAGTAGCAACCGTTTTTGGGGTTTTTAAAGCTCAAACTTTCAGCCACTCATTTCCCTCACAAGTAAGCGATTCTCATGGCCTTTCTTGAATATTTTTTGCATTTTTGGGACCCTTGTAGCATGAGCTAGTTATTAGGGGGACTATTTTGCAAAATGGTGGAAAGTTTAGGGTTTTACCATGAGAGTAAGTTTAAGTTGTTCGCTAAAACTTTTTGGAAGAAAATGAGTCTTAGTTTGTAACGCCCTAATTTTCGGGATTTTTCAAGTTTTGTGATTTTTAGTGAAGTTTTAAAAATTTTGGTGTTCTAAAGGTTGAAAATGTATGTACATGTGTTAGTGGGCCTTTAGAAGGCCCAAGCTTAAGTTAAAACCCGGTAAAATATTAAGTTGGATTTTCAAGTGAAAGGGGACTTGGTTAAGTGGGCCTTTAAGAAAAACCGTGCAAAATATGTCACAAAGGGAGCCTTGGTAGAGTGGCAAGGTGGCGCCACTAAGCTCCTACAAAAGTGGCACCTAAGTGGGTATTCAAGGACAAGGGTTCGAGTTGCAAGGTAAGCGTAGTGTTCTTTTTAATTTTTAAGCATGTGCCGGGCATGTGACTATTTTAAGTAGGAATTTCGACAAGGGCTTTTAGGGACTTGGGCCAATTACTCAAGTGTGATATTAGGGTTATATCTTTTTCTATTTTCTGTCATAAGAATTAGGGTTAGCCACCTTAGGAATTAATCTTCTTTTTTACTGTCAGAAAAGCCGAAACTTGCCTCCCTAGAAAGCTTCTAGCCGATTTCTTCTTCTTCACCTCTACCATTATTTTCTTCCCTTTTCTTTTTCCTCTTTGATCTCTTCCCTAGCCGAATACCCTCCTTACACAGATCCACTTTTTCTTTTGCTTCCATCCCTCTCAAAATCAACCATAGCCGATTGCTCAACGTGCCAGAAATCCCGAAAACTGCTTTCTTTTGCCGAATCTTTCTAAGCCAAATTACCCCTGTTTCTTTCACCTGTTGTGGAAGATTACTACATCCCCTTGAGCCACATCATTGTCGACACCATCACTCAAACTCATAGCCCAAATCACCATCTTCTTCTCTAGTTGAAAAGCCGAAATCACCATAGTTTTAAGGAGATAGCCGAATTTGCAAATCTCAGAGATAAGGGTTCTACTAATGTTTAAGGGTCAGATTTACATCAGATCTGCATAGGAATCGAAGAGAAATCGTTGGTAAGTGCTTAATACCTCAGATCTGTACATTATTTCATGTTTTGGAAAAGCCAAAAGTCCCTAAAGTTAGGGGGATTGTCGATTTGGACTTTTAGTAATTCAAAGTGGTATTTTTATTCTTTTTGAGTGATAGTTAGCGAGGAAGGTGATCAAGCAAGGAGTTGAAGGCATCGGTATCACCAGATCTAGATCTAGTGCACCTAAATCGTCAGAGGTAAGTTTTCATGGCCATTAAGGGTGTGGACGAATGTCGTAAGGGATTGTGGTTTTGGTTTTTCGTAGATCTATTGATTAATCGAGTAGATATTGGGTTGTAGGAACTGTCGCATAGGAGATCTCGTCAGTGGAACTGCAAAACAGGTGTGTGTTTCGAACACCCTTCAATGCTCAAATCGGCAAAAGCTGAAAAGCCGAAATGCCGAAATTCTGGCATTTCGAGAGCTTGTGAGCGTGCGAACGCTCTCAAGTTGGTAGGAGAAGGTTGGTTTTGGAATTGGCACTGTCAGGCGGGCTGACCGCGAAATTTTGGGCGCTACGGTAAGTTGGGCCTCGGTGGGCCGAATATGGGCCCAATGGGCAATTTGGGCCCAGTTGGGTAAAAATAGGTCTAAAGGCAATAATATGGTTTACAGGCATAAAAACCGTTAAAACAAGATAATGGATTGGAAATTAAGGCTTAAATAGGCCTAATGGGCTAAAATGGCATGGTAGAGCCCATTAGGGGTTTTAGGGCCTAAGTGCTAAAACGGATAAACTGAATTAAATGAGTTTCTGTAATAACCACTGTAATAGTAGAGGCTGTAATAATAATAAAAATTGTAATAAGAGAACAAAATTACTGAAATACCCTTAGGGTAAGAAATTACTGATTTACCCCTAAGTATAAAATTACCATTATACCCCTAGGGCTAAAATCGACTGTACTGCTTGATATGACTGTTACTGTTACTGCATACCATGATATGTATCTGTTGCATGGGTTGGGTTTTATAATGGAGGAAGTGTGAGTGGCACTGCCACGTTACTGAAAGGGGCTATGCCTTGTACTGTTACTGAAAGGGGCTTTGCCTCGTATACTGTTTATCTGAGCAGCCATGCTGCGACTGTGGTGTGTGGGCTGGGTGGGTCGAGTTATTCCCCACATGGTGTGTTGGCTGGTACGGGTGGTGTGTAGCGGTTGGTGGGTTGAGTAGTCTCCCCAATTGGGTTGCATTCATACTGTTATACTGTACTGTACTGTGATGGGCCTATGGGCCAAACTGTTATCTGAATAGGGCTTCGGCCCAGTATCTGTTATAGGGCTTTGGCCCAGTATCTGTAATCTGGATAGGGCTTCGGCCTAGTATCTGACTGAGACTGGTTAGGGCTCAGGCCTAGTGGGCTCGAGCCGATGTGGGCTTTGGATGGGTTCTGCACACACTGAGTTTTCCCAGACTCACCCTTCTCTTTCCGTCCTTGCAGGTGAGCCCTAGATCGTGACTTGGTTGCTGGGAGGGATGTAGGGTGGCCACGAAGACTGAACTCGTATTTTAATTGGTTTATAAATTTAATTACTTTTACTATTGGTTTTATTTTGTTATGGGTTGTAATAAGGCCACTATATCTGTTTTTATTTGGGACTTTTAACTATTTTATTTCATCCACAATTACACATTGTTTTCAAAAATTAAACAAATGTTTTCTTAACCAACCTGTTATTACAAAAAACTAAGTAAGATAATAAGGTTAAAGTGAATCGCTTAACAAATGAAATAGAGATTAAGTTGAGTAGTTATTAAAATGGGAATTTCCAAAAAAATCAAGCAGTTCTTTTCTAAACTCACCATCAGACTTAGTAAATAGGGCGGTGTACGATAGTCTAGGTGATGTAGCACACCGGACATGGCCATAACGTCTGGGCCGGGTTCGGGGTGTTACATAGTTGTTAAATAAACAACTTTTGTAAAAGAGTTTGCATGAAAACACTTAGGTTGGACCTAGTTGTGAAAGTTGTTTAATTGTGTAATAAATGCATGAAATGATGGGAATTGTTGGTTTCCATAAGAGTGACAAGAGTTCAATTAGGCTTGGTTAATAAGGAAATTCGATAAAAATCAATTTTCGAGTCTAGGGGCAACATGGTCATTTTGCCAAATTATGAATTTTGGATTGCCTAAGTTAATATAGTGATTAAGTTAGTGAATTTTTATTCATCTTAGATCAATAAGTACGAAGCCCGACCTAGATCGAGGGAAGGTCAAGCAAATCGACTAAATCAAGAAGTCGTTCACATTTTGCATACCGAGGTAAGTTGTCGGTAAATAATGCAACTTTTCTATTATTATGCATGAGATTATCTATATTTACATAAATGAATAAATGTGATTTAGAGTAATGCACTGACGAGAAATTATGTGATAAAGCCCGGTTGAACTGTATGAATAGATTGGATATTCTTTGCCATGATACTAGGGTTATACGAGAGCTAGTGTAAGACCATGTCTAGGACATGGCATCGGCCTCGTTACATGTTAGTATAAGACCATGTCTAGAACATGGCATCAACGTTGATACGAGTGCTAGTGTAAGACCATGTCTGGGACATGGCATCAGCTCGGAGATGTGTCAGTGTAAGACCATGTCTGGGACATGGCATCAGTATGGATAGAGGAGAGCCAGTGTAAGACCATGTCTGGGACATGGCATCGACCTCAATACTTGCAAGTCAGTGTAAGACCATGTCTGGGACATGGTGTTGACTTGACATGTGAGCCAGTATAAGACCATGTCTGGGACATGGCATCAGCATGGATAGAGGAGAGCCAGTGTAAGACCATGTCTAGGACATGGCATCGACCTCAATACTTGCAAGTCAGTGTAAGACCATGTCTGGGACATGGTGTCGACTTGACATGTGAGCCAGTATAAGACCATGTCTGGGACATGGCATCGGCTTGATACCCTATGTTTGAGACTCATTGAATATCCTTTCGTATTCTAAATAGATTCTAAATAGTTCAATTGGAAAATTTAAGTTTGTATCTAGATCGAGAGATATTATGATGACCTTGTGAGTGATGTAGGTACCTATCTGAAATGTATGACATTTGAGCTCGATAATATGTTGTTTGGCTAGTAAAAGATGAAACTGAGTAAGTGATGGCTATAGCCAATCTTTCATATCATGCACAATTTGTGATAAGTTGAGAACATGTTATAGCATAGTAAATTGTTGTTATTTATTTACTTGCAACTTACTAAGCTTTGCGCTTACTCTCTCTCCTTCCTATTTTTCTTATAGTGCCGCCTAAATAGCTTGTGGATCAACGGACATCAGAGGCTTCGTTCACACTATCAATTAAAGCATTCAGTATAGTTAGTTTCTAGTATTTTGGGAAATGGCATGTATAGGGACTAGTCTTAGTTAAATGTCATTCTATGTTGAACCAAGGGTATTGGCTTATTTTGAGATACCTCATTTTTGTATAAGGCCATAGACATTGGCTAACAAATGTTATTGGTTTATAAATGCAAATGATGATGTTTTCAAGAATGAGTAATTAGCATGAGTGACTATATGCGCTAGAAGTAATAGATTGAATGCATCGTTGGATCATTTATGTGAATATGTGTTGATGCTAAACAATGGCCATTGGTTGAATATTGGAAACTTGTTATGTTTTCGTATATGTTTGACCTTGTTTCAGGGTGGCAAAAGGCTTGGTATATAGCCTTATTTTGTCCACACGGATAGACACATGGGCGTGTGTCTAAGCCGTGTGTGACACACGGTCAGCCCCATGGGCGTGTGGTTAGGTCGTGTGTCCCCTACACCTTGGATTGGTAGAACTAAAAGCCCAGTAGTAAACACACGGGATGAGGCACAGCCGTGTGTCTCAACGTGTGGAGGACATGGCCTAACACATGGGCGTGTGCCACGACCATGTAACCCTTAAGAGCTGCTGACGTCAGAAATAGAATGTCAAGGTTTTTGCATACGGGCTGCGACACGGGCATGTCATGGCCATGTGAGTGACACAGGCATGTGCCAGGCTATGTGAAAACCCCTGTAGGTTCGATGTTAGAAAATAAATCTACATGGACGAGGGGCATGGGCGTGTGCCTAGGTGCTTAGGCCATGTGAACCACACGAGTCATTAGCATGGCCATGTCTAGAGGCCACACGGGCGTGTTGCCCTTCCACACAGGCGTGTGCCCTGTTTTTAGTGGATTTTCTTGAAAGTTTTCTAAGCACTCGGTTTGGTCTCGAATCATTTCCAAACCATGTTTTGTGCCTTGTGGGTCCATATTAAGGACCATAAGACAATGTTTGAAAAAGTTTTAAGTTGGGACAAATTTCATTAATTTGAGGTTAAATGTTTGCATGTATTTTAGTAAGGTAATGCCTCATACCTTATCTCGGCGTCGGATATGGGTAAGGGGTGTTACATGAGTAGTAATGAAATAGAATTTCGATAGATTTTGTAATAGATAGATGTTATTTGAATTATTGTTGATAGTTGAAGAAGTTTGTACATTTTATCTTAGTACGTACAGATTTTTCTCTTGATAGGCTAGTTGAGTTGTATATGTCAAAGATTTTCAAATCACACAGCGTGCCAGACTCTATTATTTCGGGTAGAGACCTGGATTCTATATTGTGATTTGCTAGAAAACCACAGTAAGCTTTTGATAAATGGTTTTAATTTAGCATCACATTTCATTCTTAAACAGATGGCTAATCTGAGGGAGAGATTCAAATTCTCAAGGTAATATTTTATTATTTTACTTTAGAAGTTGAAAGCAAATGAGAAAAATACTTACCACTGATTGAGTTACGTATAATAATAATTTATCAGTTGAGCATAAAGATAGCACTGTACGAAGCTTTATATGAGATCAATGATAAAAAGATTCATGGGGTTGATTTGATCAGAGAGACGAAAGAAAAAGTGAAAGTAATACATGACAACTGAGGACAACTTTAGATCATCAAAAGTTGTATGCGGACTTGAAATATAAAGGTATTGAATTTCAAGATTAGCAACAGAGTGTTTTGGAAATATCACTGTGAGAAAAGATTCTTTGATTTGGCTATAAAGTAAATTTGAATCCGTGATTTATCGGGTTGTATGAGATTGATGAGAAGATAAGGCCTGTGTTTCATATATCTATGTTGAGACAATATAGATCAGAATTTTAGATTGAAAGATCAAAGAGTTGAGAAATAAAAGAATAGCGTTAGTAAAAGTTTTCTTTTTTGTACAGACATGGGATTGAATAGACTACATGAAAACTTAAAAAGACTTTTAGAAAGAAATGCTTTGATCTGTTTTCTGGTGTGATTTTTAGGGACGAAAATCCCTAAGGAGGGGAGAGTTGTAACAGCCCTTTTTAGCTAAATCAGAAAAGTGGTTTCAAGACCACAAATTCGATGTCATAAAATTTATTTTATTATTATTTTAATGTCTACAGTATAATATCAGAGTTGTTTGAAATTTTCGTAAAGAAATTTTTTTGTTTGAGTGCTCAATTTGATAAAAAGGACTAAATCGCGTAAAGTGCAAAAGTGAAGTTCTAATAGTTAAATGCACTATACAGCTATAGAATGGAAAAGTATGAGAACTTGCATGGTAATTAAACCATTATAATGATAATGGACATTTATGGACATTGGTTATGATTTGATAAAGGTTATTAATAAAGGTTAACATAGTAAATTAGTAATTTAAGTTAAATTAAAATAAAACAAGGGTGGCTATCATCTTTTTCGCCTATCTTCCACTAAAAATGAATCAAAGAAAAGCCATGGGAGAATTTTTAGGTTCGGTCAAGCTTCCTAGCTTGATTATTGAGAAAAACGAGATTTGGATCTAAAAACAAGAGAAAAACAATGTATCGGATTAGTCGACCTAATTCGACCTTTCAGTGAATGAGGTAAGTTTGTATGTTTAATAAGCATTAAGTTATATATGTTTAAAAGCTTAATTATTATAATTGTGTTGAATGCTTTAATATTGAATCAATTGTGAATACGATGCTTCAGAAATTGTTCAACAGAGATTCGACAAAGTAAAAGTCCTAGTTGAACTTTAGGAATAGATAGGATACAAATGTTATGACATTAGGGTTACGAAGATTACGTGTAAGACCATATATGGGATATGGCATCAGTATAAGATTTCGTGTAAGACCATATTCCGGATATGGCATCGATATGATATTTCGTATAAGACCATAGCTAGGCTATGGCATCGATATAAGATTACATGTAAGACCATATTTGGGATATGGCATTGGCTCTATGAGTATGTGATTCTCAAGTATCCGATTGTATTCTGAATGGTTCAACGGGTAAATCAAAGATGAGAACAAGTACAGATTGAATGTGAGACAATATAGGTATGTACATGAATTATACGAGTATTGAATCAAAGAAACTTGTGAAATTCATATATAATTTTGTGAGTGAAATGTGAAATGTTTATGAATCCATAATATTTATTAATCGTGAATTGAGATAATGTGTTTTCATCGATATTTACATGAGTCAACGTGGAAAGGATGATGGAATGCAGATATATGTGATGGTACAAGTAAATCAAAGTACTCGTGACATAAATAGACAAGTAAGTGAAAGTAGTGAAATTCATATGATGAGTAAGTGTAAATTTATGACATATGATATGGTATACATGATTATTGAAATATGATGGTTATTAAGTTGAAAGTAGTTTATCTTATTGGTTTATACATGTGACAGTCTGATTTAGGGCCTAAACGAAATAGTGGTTTCGAAACCACGAATTTAAAGTAGAAAAATTTATTACGATTAATTTTTTAATATTTACTGTGTGATTGAATGACCGTGTGAAAATCTCATTGCGAAATTTTATCGTTTGGTGCTTAATTTGATATTTAGGACTAAATTGAAATAGGTGAAAAATGTGTGTTCTAATTCATAAAGGTACTTATTGGAATGGGTTTTTAAAGTAGAGGTCCTTAAATGGTAATTAGATCATTTGTTAAATTGTTGGACAAAAATGGGCATGGTATAGATGAGATAAGATTTTTTTAAGTAAGGGCATTTTAGTCATCTTGTAAATAAAAGAATAAAATGGGAAAAATATGTCAAAATGTGTTCATATTTTCTTTAACCTTGGCCAAATCTCCCTAAGTCTCCATAGCTAGGGTTTTTCAAGCTTTCAAGCTTAATAATAAGTGCACTCTAGCCCCTTTCTAATGCTCTTCTTATTTTTGAAATCCTCGTAACTCAGTTTACCTATTTCTATCATTATTTTGAGTTAGGGTTTATATTTAAAAATTTACCCATGAATAATATGCATGTATTTTGATGTTTTATGAAAGAATATAAATGTTTGGAGTGTGATAAATGCTTTTTACCAAGTGATTTTTGACGAAATCGCGTAAAAGAACTAGTTTGTAACAAGTTGTGAAATGTGTGTAAGTGTGTGATTTAGTGAGAATTATGGGCTTCTATTAGAGGGAAAAGGTTTAGCTAGGCTTAAAATGCAAGAAAAGTGAATAAAATTATTTTACGAGCTTAGGGGTAAAATTGTAATTTTGTGAAATTTAGAGGGCAAAAATGTAATTTTTCCATAATGTGATTTTTGGACCAAATTGAATAGTATGAGTATTAAATGAGCTAAATGTGTTATTATAGATCAAGAAAGACGTGGAATCGACTTGGATCGGGGAAAAGAAAAAGTGGTGGATTAAAATATAAACTCGTCATATTTTGCATCAATGTAAGTTTATATGTAATTATTGTATTGTTTTTATTATGTTATGATATTTTATTGTGATATGTGAAATAATTTTTAGTATTGTACAACTATTTGATAAAAATTGTGAATTGTGATTGATGAATTGAGATTAAATGAGGAAGTCTCGGTTGAGCCTTCGGAATGGAAAAACGTGGTGCTAAGTGGATATGCCACGGTTATACCTGTAATGTGGTGCTACGTTGATATGCCACGGTTACACATGTTGGTTTATTAACTTGGTGCTAAGTGGATATGCCACGGTTATACATGTAGCGTGGTGCTACGTGGACATGCCACAGTTATACATGTTGAATTGAAAAGTGGCGCTAAGTGCGTATGCCACGGATACATATATTAGCTAATAGTGTGGTGCTATGTGCGTATACCACTAAGTTGGGCATCAATTACAGAAGGTGGAGCTATGTACTAAAACCACCGGATATTGTTACATTCCGAAGTGTTCATCGAGAGAAGTAAGTTTGTTAAGTGGAATTTGATGTGAAAATTGTGGAAATAAGTACCGAGATATGAATATATGGGTTTTGAACCATGAGTTAGTTCAGTGATTGAATTTTGATAAAATAAATATCGATAAGTGTTATTTTGCAAATTGATAATAAGGAATTTTAGTGGATGAGGGGAAATCTGGGATAAACAATTTAAAACAGCAGCAGAGGAGTGACTTTGAAAAATCACCAGAAATGGTAGAAATTGAATTAAAAGTTGAATGAGATATGGAATTAAATCTTATTGAGTCTATTTTCATATAAAAGAATTCTCTATTCTGAGTTATTTAAATTTTCATAAGACTGGTTCAGAATGATTCCGTGATCCCCTATTCTGATTTGGAAAAATAATTGAAACTTGTACAAAAATAATTGTGGAACATAATTTATATGGTTAGATTCCTTATTGAGTCTATTTTTAGAAGAAACAAACATGAACATCTTTTGAATTCGGTATAAAGAGAAATTGAAACGTTAGTGAAGAGTGGTCAGGACTATTGGGCAGCGAAATAGGGGAGGCTTTAATGAATAAACTGTACTAATTGGCCAAACCAAAAATTCTAAAATTTTTATGGCAAGAAGAAATATGAGTCTAGTTTTTGGGAAAATTATCATATCTTAATTTGGAGCTCTGTACCTCTAGATAAAAATAATTTAGTGACTGGGACTCGAATGGATAGCTTGTATTGAATTTAAGTAAATAGTAAATTCATGTGAGACTCAGATTGTATAATTGTGGAAACAAAATTTGGTAATTATAAATTTCATAAATAGTTTATTATTTACATATTACTTATTAAGCGATAAGCTTACTTTGTTTTCTTTTTCTTTCTTGTCTTATTTTATAGTGTAATCGAGTTTGTTCGTGACTTGAAAAAATTGTCAGAGGCTCACCAACACTATCCATCATTCCTTTTGGTATTTTGTAAACATATTTTTGAATTATGGCATGTATAGAAGACTTGAGTATTTTGTTATATATTATAGTAATATTACTTGAAATATTGATCTCTAATATTTGATATATCACTTGTATTATGCTATCGATATGGTTTAATACTAGTTAAGTTACTGGTTTATGATATATATGAACTCAATGTCTAAAAGATGAATGAATAGTTGAAGGGTTTTAATTTAGATGATCATTTTATGTCTCGGTTTATTATGATTACATGTGTGCTGTTCTTGTAATACATTGTATCTTGTTCTGGTGTTAACATGGGTAAAGGGTGTTACAATGCATACGTGATTGTGAATGAATTAATAAGATGTTCTCAAACCATAAGAGCATTAAATTGAACACTTACGAAGTTTTGAACATACTATAATATTGAATATGTGATAGAATAGTGAAATCACATGAGTTGTATTATGATATGTATAATTACTTAAAATGTGTTTATTTGATGGGATGAGTTTATTATCATACAAGCTTACTAAGCTTTATAGCTTACTTTGTTTTCTTTTCTATGTTTCATAGTGTTTCGAATGCTCGCCCGGGTTGAAAGTCATCGAAGATTGCATCGCATTATCCAGCTATTGATTCAGTATTTATACACTTTGCGTCTTTGGTTATATGGCATGTATAGGCTTTGTGGTTATTTGATAAGTATAAGTAATTTTGGCAATTGATGCCTATGTGTTTGATATGTAATTAGCCATGTGATTTGGTTTAAATTTGATATATGTGATAGTTGAGATTATATGAAATTATATGATTTTTGAGGTTTGGTCTATAATTGCTATATGATTGCTTCGAATATGAGATGATGATTGGAATTGGCTTATATGTGTTATGTGTTTTGATGTATATATATTTCCTTGTGATATGACATATTTTGGTATGGTTAATGTTGTGGTCATATGGTTTAAATGGTTAAGTTGACTTGAGATGCGATTGATTGGAAATGCTGATTTTGGATTGATATTTGAAATGCTAAATTGGTTGGCTATATAGTTCGAATTTGATATATATTTATAAGTGAGTTATGGCTAATGAATCTTGATAATTTGGTATGTGATTTGGTTAGGTAGATGATTGTGATATGAATTCTGAAATGGTTGTATTGAAACGGTATATTATGCAATGATTTGAGGTTGAATTGGTCGCTTATTTGTGTATGAAAATGGTACCATTTGTGCTTATGTAGGTGTGCATAATATGGGTTGCAAAATAGCTTGATAAATAGCCTATTTTTTCCACATGGGCAGAGACACGGGCATGTATCTTAGCCGTGTGTGACACACGGTCATAGTACATAGCCATGTGTCCCATGAAGATTTAATAGAAACCGATCTTGGTAGCTCCACAAGCCCCCTGTTGAAAAGATTCGTAAATATGAGGTAGAAAAATTTAGAGCCAGCGTTGATGATGATCCCGAGAGGGCAGGATTTTGGCTCTAAAACTCTATCCAGGTGTTCGATGAACTCTCTTGCACACTCGAGGAGTGTTTAAAATGTGCGATATCACTTCTGAGAGACTCAGCGTATCAATGGTGGAAAACACTAGTCTTGATGGTACCTAATGAAAGAGTTACTTGGGACTTCTTCCAAGTAGAATTCTAGAAGAAGTATATAAGTCAGCGCTTTATTAGCCAAAAGCAGAAGGAGTTTTTAGAGCTAAAGTAATGCCGTATGACAGTGACTGAGTATGAACGAGAATTCATCCGACTTAGCAAGTACGCTTGGGAATGTGTCTCTACAGAAGAAATTATGTGTAAGAGGTTTGAGGACGGCCTAAAGGAGAATATTAAGTTATAAGTGGGGATTTTAGAATTAAAAGAATTTGTTGTGCTATTTGATCGGGCGTGCAAAGCTAAAGAATTGTTTAAGGAAAAGAAGAGGGCCGAATCAAAGGTTAGGGATGTGAAGAAAAGACCGATGAGTAAGTCTTTCCAACCATCATCAAAGAAAGTGAGGAATGCGCCAAACCGTTCGACTGTTTTAGCTAGAAATTTGAGTAGAACGTGTGGGAGGCAAAATATGGGTTCTTAGGCACAGACTACTTTAGTAGCTAGTGTTGGCAATGTCAATCAAGTAACCTAGAATGTCAACATTGTGGTAGGGGACATCTCGGTGAGTGCTGGATGGTTATCGAGGCTTACTTTAAATGTGGCTCCCAAGACCATTTCATCAAAAACTGTCCGAAATTGGTAGGAAAAGAAACTACTTAGAACACTAAATTGAGCAATGTACCCGCTAGAGGGAGGCCTACTAGAAATGTGAAAGAGGGAGCTAGTAGCAAAGGCATAACTAGAGATCCAGCTGCAAGATCAGAGGTTTGAGCGCCTACAAGAATTTATGCTATTCGTGTCCAAGAAGAGGCGTCATCCCCTGATGTGATCACTGGTATATTTTCTCTTTATGATGTTAAAATAGTCGCACTGATTGATCCTGGGTCCACACATTCTTAATTTGCATGAAATTAGTGAACGATATGAAATTGCCTATAGAGTCAACCGAATTTGTGATTAAGGTGTCAAACCCTCTAGGAAAGAGTGTGTTAATTAACAAAATTTGCAAGAATTTTCCCTTAGTGATCCGTAGTCACTGTTTCCTAGCCGATCTGATGCTATTTTTTCCATTTGATGTGTTTGTTGCTATTTTGGGCATGGATTGGCTATCACTGCATGATGCTAGAGTGAATTGTACACAGAAGGTCATCAAATTAAAGTGTGAAAATGGTGAAAGTTTTCGGGTTGGAACAGATGTGTCCAGCGCGTTACCTGATTTGATTTTTCTATGACTGCTAAAAAATGTTTGAGAAAGAGGTGTAAAGCATATTTGGCTTATGTATTGAATATGAAAGAATCCAAACTGCAAGTCGAATCAGTGCTAGTGGTTTGTGAGTTCCAAGATGTATTTCCTGAAGAATTACCGGGTATACCTCCTACTAGAGAGATAGAGTTCGCCATCGACTTGTTGCTGGGGGCTGCCCCGATATCGATAGCCCCATATAGAATGGCTGTAGCAGAGCTAAGGGAATTGAAAGTACAGTTGTACGAGTTGACGGACAAGGGATTTGCGAGACCTAGTTTCTCTCCCTGGGGTGCCCCCGTGTTATTCGTAAAGAAAAATAATGGATCGATGAGACTTTGTGTGACTATAGGCAACTCAATAAGGTGACAATAAAGAACAAGTATCCCTTGCCAAGGATTGATGACTTATTTGATTAGCTGAAGGGAACTGCAGTGTTCTCCAAAATAGACTTGAGATCTGGATACTACCAGTTCAGGGTGAAAGAGTCTGATGTGCCGAAAACCTCCTTCAGAACAAGGTACAGACACTATGAGTTTCTCGTAATGCCTTTCGGCTTGACTAACGCCCCAGTGATGTTCATGGACTTAATGAATTGGATTTTTAGACCGTACTTGGATAAGTTTATAGTGGTCTTCATTGATGACATTTTGATTTATTCTCGTGATGTGATTGAACATGCCAAGCATCTGAGAATGGTTTTACAAATTTTGAATGATAAATAATTGTATGCAAAATTTAGTAAAGGTGAATTTTGGCTCAGTGAAGTTGGGTTTTTTAGGCTACATTGTTTCTAAAGATTGCATTCTAGTAGATCTGAGTAACAACTTGACAATAGTGGACTGAAGGCCACCAAAAAATGTATTGGAGGTAAGGAGTTTCTAGGTTTTGCTGGTTACTACTGACATTTCGTAAAGGGATTTTCAATGATTACTTCCCCGACGACCAAGTTGCTGCAAAAAAATGTTAAGTTTGAGTGGACAGAGAAATTTCAACAAAGTTTTGAGAAGTTGAAGATAGTGTTAACCGAAGTGCCAGTGCTAGTGCAACCTGAATCCGGTAAGGAATTTGTGATTTATAGTGATGCATCCCTAAATGGCCTTGGATGTGTATTGACGCAAGAAGATAAGGTGGTAGCATATGCTTCAAGACAATTAAAGCCGCAGAAGAGGAATTACCCGACACACGATTTGGAGTAGCCGTCATTGTCTTTGCCTTAAAGATTTGGCGATATTAGTTGTATGGTGAGAAGTGTCATATCTTTACCGATCATAAAAGCTTGAAGCACTTAATGTCACAAAAGGATTTGAACTTGCGACAACGAAGATGGCTTGAGCTATTGAAAGACTACGAGTTAGTGATTGACTACCGTCCTGGAAAAGTGAATGTGGTTGTTGATGCTTTAAGTAGAAAATCTCTGTTTGCCTTGAATACGAGATTGGCCTTATCGGATGATGGTTCAATTTTGGCCGAGTTGAGAGCTAGGCCATCGTTTATTTAACAAATTTGTGAAGCTTAGAAAGATGATGGTGAGTTATAAGCAAAAAGGGCTCAGTGTCAAAAGGGTCATGAGTCAGAATTTTAGATAGATTCGAATGACTGCTTGATGTTTCAAGATAGAGTATGTGTACTGAAATGTAGAGTTGATTCGAAGTATTCTACACGAAGCTCACAATGGTTGCCTATCTGTACATCCAGGTAGTGCAAAGATGTATAATGATTTGAAGAAATCATATTGGTGGCCCGGTATGAAAAGAGATATCTTTGAGTTTGTATCAAAGTGCTTAGTTTGCCAACAAGTGAAAGCTGAACATCAAGTACCCTCTGGTTTACTCCAGCCAATAATAGTACTCGAATGGAAATGGGACCGGGTTACTATGGACTTTGTAATAGATTTGCCTTTAACTCTGAGAAAGAAAGATGTTGTATGGGTTATCGTTGATAGATTGACGAAGTCAGCTCACTTTGTTCCGGTACGTGTAGATTGTTCGCTTGATAAGTTGGCTAAATTATACATTGCTGAAATTTTGAGACTGCATAGAGTACCGACCTCTATCATTTCGGATAGAAATCCGCGATTTACTTCAAGGTTTTGGACAAAGTTACAAGATACCTTGGATACCAAGTTGAATTTTAGTACCGCCTTTCATCCATAGACAGATGGTTAGTCTAAGCGAGTAATACAAATCCTCAAAGATATGCTCCGCTATTGTGCTCTCGAGTTCGAATGTAGTTGGGAAAAGTATCTACCTTTGGTGGAATTCGCTTACAACAATAGTTTTCAATGGAGTTTCAAAATGGCACCGTATGAGGCATTGTATAGACGTAAATGTAGGACCCCATTATATTGGATGGAGCTTAGTGAAAAGTGGATCTATGGGATTGATTTGATTAGAGAGATTGAGAAGAAGGCAAAGGTAATTTGTGATTGTTTGAGAGTTACTTCGGATCGGCAAAAGTCTTATGCAGATTTGAAAAGAAAGGAAATTGAGTTCCAAGTGGGTGGCAAAGTGTTCTTAAGAGTTTCTCCTTGGAAGAAGACTCTGAGATTTGGCCGAAAAGGCAAACTGAGCCCACGTTTCATCGGACCATATAAGGTTGTAGAAAGAGTTGGACCAGTGGCTTAGCGATTGGCTTTACCGACAGAGTTAGAAAAGTTTCATGATGTGTTTCATGTATCAATGCTACGACGATACCGTTTTGATCCATCACATGTGATCTTACCAACCGAAGTGGAAATTCAGCTGGATATGACATATAACGAGGAACCAATCAAAATTTTAACACGGGAAGTGAAACAGTTAAGGAACAAAAGTGTGGCTTTGGTTAAAGTACTATGGCAAAAGCATGGTATAGTAGAAGCTACATGGGAATCGGAGGAGACTATGAGGAAACAGTACCTACATTTTTTCACTGGTAAGATTTTCGGGGATAAAAATCCCTTAAGGGACGAGAGTTGTAACAACCCGAATTAGGGCCTAAATGGAACGATGGTTTCAAGACCATGAATCTAGAATAGAAAAAAATTATTCCAATTAAGTTTATTGAATGCATGAGTGAAAATTTTAGTAAATGAATTTTACTGATAAAGTGCCAAATTGAGTAATAGGACTAAATTGCAAAAGTTTTAAAATATGTGTTCTAGAAGCTTTTAGTGTGAAATTGAAAGGAAATTATAAATTAGAGGTCCTTATTTAGCAATTAGACCATTTTTGGGCATGATGGACAAAAATGACCATAGAAGGAAAATTTTGCAAAGAAGGCCATTAAGGGCGTTTTGGTCATTTGGTTATTAAATGAAATAAAAAGGGAAAATAAGGCCAAAAAGTGTCCATCTTCTTCATGCCTTGGTCGAATATCAAAGGACACCATAGCTAGGGTTTTTCATCTTTTCAAACTCTAAGTAAGTGATTCCTAGCCCCCTTTTTCATGTTCTTCGTATTTTTGAGATCCTCGTACCTTAACCTAGCTTTCTATACCACTATTTTAAGCTAGGGTTCATGTTTAAAAATTTACCATGTGTGACATGAAAGCATTTTAATGTTTATTAGTAGAAAATGAAAGCTTGAAGTGTAGTAAACAACTTTTGCTAGGTGATTTTTCTTGAAAATGCATTTAGGGACTAAAATGCAAAAGTTGTAAAATATGTGCATAAATTGTGAAACATTGAAAATTGTGGGCTACTATAGAAGAGAATTATGTTCGGCTAGGCTTGGCAATGTAGAAAAATCGATACATTGTATTTTATGAGCCTAGGGACTAAATTTTAAATATTGACAAAGTTAGGGGTAAAATGGTAAAATTTACCATAGGATAATTTTGTGCCCAGTTGAGTAATGTGTGTATTGAATGAGTTAAATTTGATTTTATAAATCAAGAACGACGCGAAAATGACCTTGACCGAGGAAAAGGCAAGGTGTCGGACTAAATCGAAAAAGATTAGCATAATTGTACCGAGGTAAGTCCTATATGTAAATAATGAGTTATTTTTAATCATTATGTTTAATTAGTTTAATTAATTTGAAATTCTAAAATTTTATATTGAAATATTATTTATGGAATGTGATAAACTAATAAGTAAAGAAAAGTCCCGGTTGAACCTTAGGAATCATTAGGATACGAGTGACATGTCACTAGGAAACCATCGACTATTATTGATTGTTTATGTGATTCCGGGTGCTGGTCTAGTTCGACTACTAGTGGCTAGGTAATCCTGCATTTGTTGCGGATACCTGTTAGCTTGTGTGAATAGCACTGAGTAGAATCGACTACACCATCAGCTTGTGTGAGCAGACCTGTTAATAGCTCATTATTGAGCCTTATGTGATAAGTGGTAGCTTTGGTTACATATTAGTGGTAGCTTCAGCTACAATATGTGTGTGGCACTTGTGCCTTATTTCTATTTATCCTTTAGTATTCCATGTGGTTCATCTGGCTATCCGAATTAATATGACACAATGTGAATACATGCGAAAAGATTTAACCGTATATTTAAAAATGTGTATGTATAGGTTATATAAAAACTATTACGTGTGCTAAGTGTTAAATGTTTGTAATGAATCATGTGGTAAGATCCTATGTGTAAGTGATAACTCTCAAACTTAATTGTATGATTGGAGATCTTAATTCCATGATCTATGTCTATTTAGTTTAAATGCTCATTTTTTTTTACATATAGACTTACTAAGCTTTATAGATTACCCCTTCGTTTTTCCCTTCCCTTATAGGTTCGTCAAGCTAATTTGGGGTTTGGTGATCAACGGGATTCCATCAACACTATCAACGACTATTTTGGTAATTTGATTTTGAACCTTGAAAATTATGGCATGTATAGGTGGTCCATTGATTTTAGTTATAACACAAGGTTCTTTTAGGTCCATTTTTCGGTAGAGTTATTTTGCTACTTTGGCCATTCGAGTTGAGCCATAATGGTTAAGTTATGTTATACTAAAATGTTGTAATCTCTTATGCTATAAATTACATTTTAGGTGTATAATGTCCAAGGTTGTGTATGCTTATATTTGGTTGGTGAAATGAAGTGTGTAGATGTCGAAATGTGGTTGTTTGAATGTGTTATCATGTTATTTTGGGTATTGGCAAAACTGGCTTGTGTTGGTTTGTGTTTCAGGGTGGCAATTAGCTTGGAAAATAGTCTATAATTATCCACACAGGTAGACACACGGACGTGTGTCTAGGCCGTGTGTCACATATGGCTAGCCCACGAGCGTGTTCATAGGTCATGTGTCCTCTGCACCTGAAATTATGGGAATTAAATGTTTTGTAGTAAACACACAGGTTGGCGACATGGTCGTGTGTCCTGACTATTTGATAGACACGGCCTAGCCACACGAAGATTTTACGATGACATCATAAATAGAATGCCCCAATTTTTCATATGGGGTGTGGACCCGGGCGTGTTGGGGTCGTGTGAGGGACACGGGCATGTGTACAACCTTGTGAAAACCCCTGTAGGTTCAAAATGAAAATTAATTCCGCACAGGCTAGGGACATAGGCGTGCGCGACCCACGGCCTGCCCATACGAACATGTCCCTGTTCCGCACGGGCATGTGGCCTATTTGAAGTAGAACTTTCTTAAGTGATTGAAAAGTTTTGGTTTGGTTCTAGATGGTACCCAATGAGTGTCTTGGGCCTCTTAAGCCCATAATAAGAAGGTTTTGAATATGATTGAAAAAGTTTTAAATTGTAAGGGAATTTGTGAGTTGGGATTGAGTGATAGTGTGTTCGTAAGTCCAGTAATGCCTCGTACTCAGTCCCGGCGTCGGACTTGGGTGAGGTGTGTTACACTATTAATTAGTTGGGCTGAGTTGGATATAGTCGGGATGCCATAGGATTGGATTGAGTATGGGATTACGCTGTAACAGCCCGATTTTAGCTAAATCAGGATAGTGGTTTTAGAACCCCAAATTCGAGGTTGAAAAATTATTTTAATATTATTTTTGGTGTTTACAACATGTGATTATATATATGTGAAAGTTTCGTGAAATAATTTTATCGTTTGAGTGGTTAATTTGATAAAAGGACTAAATCGCATAAAATGCAAAAGTAACATTCTATTTGTTTAAGTGCTTTATTTCCATGATTGAATTGGAGGTCCTTATGATGTTATTAAACCATTGTAAGTGAAGATGGACATAAATGGCCTTGAGTTATGTGATGTTATAATGTTTTAATTAAGGTTAAATGTGTAAATATGTAAAATAAGCTAATAAAATATAACAACGCATAAATTTTGTTCATCTTTCTTTCATTGCCGAAATTCCAAGGGGAAAAACACCATTTTTATGCAAGCTAGGGTTCGAGAATATACAAGCTTGATTTATAAGTAATTTGAGCTTGGTTTTTGTTGATTTTTATGTTTTTGAGATTGTTGCATCTAGTACTAGCTAGCTCGTGCCTCAATTTTTTAATTTTTTTTTTGTTTTTTTTAAGTGCCATTGTTGAATCCATAAGTTTTGTGATAGTTGATGATGAATAATGAAAGTTAGATGATAGATTTAATATTTTGTTAAGTGATTTTTGATGAAAATACATTTTAAGGATTAAATTGTAAAAAGTTAAAAATGTGTGGTTGAAATGTGAAATAAATGAAAATAATGGGCTGCTAGGGACCTTAAAATAAATCAGCAAGCATGGGTTTAGAAAGAAATTGTGTAACTTGTGATTTTGTGAATTAAAGACTAAATTGTGATAATGTGAAACTTTAGGGGCTAATGTGCAAAAAATTCCCAATTATGTGTTGTGGATTAAATTGAAAGAATATGTGATTGAATAAGTTGAATTTGTTATTATATAGATCAAGAAATGAGGAACTCGAACCTAGATCGAGGCAAGAACAAAATACTCGATTAATCGGCTAGTTTCGTCGTTTCTACGTACGAGGTAAGTTCGTATGTAATACGTATCATTTTAGCAATGTTTAAATACTTTGAAATGAATTGAAATGCAAATGTTAAGTTGTAAATATATGGACGAAGACTCAGTAATAATTTGGCACTAAGTGTGCGAGCTCAAAATAGCTATGGCTAAGTGATTGGCACTAAGTGTGTGAAACTGAGACAACTTCGATTAAATGTGATGGCACTAAGTGTACAATATCTTTATAGCTTTGACTATTCATGTGGCACTATGTGTGCGATATCTTTATAGCTTCAGCTATTCAGTTGGCACTAAGTGTGTGAATTCATTGAGTATTTAGAGAATACCGAATGACTTAGAGTATTGAGCAAAGAGGTGAAAACATAACAGAAAAATATAAGAAAGTATATGTACGTATGAAACCTATGTGGTTGACGATATTTTATATATAGAGCTTGATGGTATGGTATGAAAATGAGTATTGATTCATGAGTTAGAATTGAGTAGAGTTATTAATATACTTGGTTTGCTAAATTGATTGAATTATATTTAATTGATGAGTTAATTGTATTATATTACGAACTTATTGGAACGACAGAAACGTGCAAGTGTACACAATCACAACAACTAATAAAGTGACAAGTAAATGTCGAGTAATCGTACCACAAGGACTGTGAAAAGAATTATTTATGAATGTTATTTAAAACACTTTGGTGGGAAAAATATTTTGTTTTAAAGAGGGTGATCAAAAACTATGATTTTAGACTAAGTAAAATAAATAAGTAGGAAATAAAAGTTCTAATGCACGATTTCAAAATATGATTTAATGAAGATGACATAATTGTGTTGGAATAATTACATTTCTTTAACTTAGAATTATTAAGCTCATATTTATGTTGTTACGAATAAACTCACGGCAACTCGGTAATTTGCTAACTTATGAACATATTCACCTACAGAAATCCATTCGTCTCTTAACATACCCCTATGTCAATTTAATTGATTAAACAGATTTTAATAAGCAAAAATGTTATTGCATATACATACTTATTAAATTCAAATAATCTCTTGCATATTCCTATGTCAATTCAAACGATTAATTAAATCTAATAAGCATATAAAAGACAACGTGAGGTAACAAGGTATCCTTACCTTGAAACTGTTTAATTACAATAATCTTGCAAGTTATGCAAGGCAAATATATCGCCAGATACAATGTTAATTTAACCTTCAGCGACCTTAGAAGAATAAACATGCACTGATTAAGTATTGTGTCGATTAATTACAATTTCAATCCATTTAAATAATTAATTCATTAGTTACCTCACAATTATAATGCATGAGTAACTTAGGCATGATTTTACTTAATCAAGCATTTTACCGCGGCCTATAACAGCATAAACACAATTTTAATAATTTAAGAGGACGAAATGCAATCAACCCAACATGAATTAAATTCAAGCTAAGCTGATTAAATTAACCATTCCAACAACATAAATATTCATAGATAGGTTCATCATAAAAACAACAAAAATTAAAGAGATAAGGAACAAGAATCAAATCTGGTGGTTTTTCGTGGCTTGACTAGGTTGCTCTGTTCTTCATTATTTGTAGTCCTCACCGATCAAGCTACTATGAACATTCAATTCTTACTCCAAAATGGCTGAAGAAAACCCCTTTCCTAAGAGGAGAAATCTGCAAAAGAGCAAGGAACTTTGAATGGGAAAATAAGAGAAGAAAGTAAGAGAAGAGAGAAGAGTTGTGAGAGAAGATATGTGAATGAGGGATGTGTTGAATGATTAGCCAAGGGGGTTTTTATAGCTGAATGTGACAGCTGAAATTTGCTAAAAATAGCAGCCAAAGAGCCACCCCTTGGCCGGCCACCCATGTGGCAAAGTTGATGGCTTCAACTTTGCTAAATTTTGCTTGAGGCAAATCTACAAAGCCACCAATTGTGGAGGGGTTTAATTGCAATTTGAACAAGTCTTCAAGGGCCTCTTTTCAAGCTTAAATAATCATCTATTAGGCTGATTTGGATCAACATATGGACGGTTTTGGGCTGCCCAATTCTTGGCCGGTTCGGTTCAACTGGACCACTCTTTCATAATTAATTAATAATAATTTATTTAACCCAAATTAAATTAGGTATAAATTAAAATTAATTATATTATGAATTAATACACATATTTGGACCGTCCTAGGCTGAAAATTAATTCGTCTTGATACTTCAAATTGCTTCTTGGTTTTGTGCTTCTAGTAGTGCCTGTCGAGCTATTTTTTGTCATTTGTGCAATTCTGTCAAAAATAGTCAAAATTAATCATAAATACTTATAAAATTAATTAAAATTCATCATGTTCATAATTTAAGTACAATTTAATTATTTTATAATAATTAATTATTTTTTGACAAGAATTTAACTGATTTTGCATGAATTTAAGTTAAAAAGGGTATGAAAAAGTGTGTAAATTTTTTGTGTTTCTGCTTACTAAGCTTTAAAGCTTATTGTATGTAATTTTCCTTATTTTACAGTGATTTAAAGCTAGCTCAGATTAAGGGATCGTCAGCGACTCTATCACACTATTGTGCAACTACTTGGTACCTTTTGAAATTGTATATAATGGTCTATGGCATGTATAGGCTATTTGTAGTATTTTGGTTGTGAATATAGCCATGTGATATGGCTTGAAGTTGAACATATTTTGATGTGTATATATATATTATCTTATGAAATGGTATGTTTTGGTATGATGGATGATAGGTCGAGTTCTTCTAATAGCTATTTGATATGTAATGTATAGCATGTGATAGAAATGGATTGTTATGGTGTTGTGAGATTGAGTTGTTATGGATGACCAAATGGTTAGATGAATGTTGAATATATATATACTTGGGATTGGTCGTATTATGGCATGAGGTTATATGTCAATTTGGTAGCTAAGTGACATGTATTTAATTGGACGATTTGAGGTTAGAAATGTGTTGTTTGGAACATGGTTGAGTAAATGAAATTGTTGATGTATTTAAGATGTGAAATGTGCATATTTTGGATATAATTTGGCTGCCATATGTATATGAATTGGTGTGTTATTTGAGCTTGTAAGGTAGACCCTTTAAGGGTGGAAAGATTGGCCTTGCAAATGGACTATTCTTGTCCATACGGGCAAAGACACGAGTGTGTGTCTCAGTTGTGTCTCTTAATGGTTCAATTCAAATGGAGCCAGGATGCTCCACACGGCCTCATAGACGGGCGTGTGACTGGCTACAGGTTTGGCGCGGTTGAGCGTACAGCTTGGACATGGGTGTGTGAGGCCATTTCGAATAGGCACACGGGCGTGTGACTGGCCGTTTGACCTAAGTCAGTATACCCTCCAGTTTTCACACGGCCAAGTACATGGGAGTGCATTCGGCCATGTGGTGCAAGTCAGTATGTATGCCCTATTTTCACACGGCCTATTCACACGAGCGTGTGACCTCTGTATGTTAGAACATTTTTAAAGTTTTAGAAATCTTTATATATGATCGGTTTAGTCCTAAACCCTTTGAAAAGCATGTTTAAGGTCTCGTAGACTTATATAAGGGACATTGTGTATGTGGATGAATGTTATTTGATAATGAATGAATCTTGAACTGTGGAAATGTTGTTAAATGTTGTGATTCGATCGGTAATGCCTTGTAACTCTAATTTGGTGACGGATACGGGTTTGGGGTGTTACATTTTATTGGTATCAAAGTCAGATTTAGTCAATTCTAGGACTAACGTAAAGTGTAAGAGTCTAGCTATGCATGCCATATATTTAAACCGTGATAGTGTGATGATTCCTGACAATTAAAAATGTGTTTTCCTATAGTAATGGATCCCGAACGAGTTGTAGCAAATGATGTAGAAAGTAATGCACCTGCTCCTGCTTAAGGGACAGCGCCGACTGATCCTAGGCCCAATAACGAGTAACCACAAGCGAGAGGCTAAGCATGCCTTCTTCCAGATGATGAATGAGTGGTTTACGGATTTCATTTGAACGAATTCAGCTACTCAACAACCTCCACTCCCACCAAATCCTCCAAAAATACCTTTGATGTCTCAAGCTATTGATCCGATACGTTTGAATAAACCTCCAGTTGATAAAATTTAGAAATATGGGGCTGAAGAGTTCAGGGCTATTGTTGATGATGATGTTGAACGAGTTGAATTCTGTCTTTAAAACACGATCAGGATATTTGATGAGTTGTCGTGCACACCCGAGGAATGCCTTAAATATGCAGTTTCACTTTTGAGAGATATTGTGTACCAGTGGTGGAACAGATTAATATCTGTGGTTCTTAGAGAACGGGTTACTTGGGAGTTTTTTCAGACGGAGTTCAGAAAGAAATATATTAGCCAGATGTTTATTGATAAAAAAAGAAAGATTTTCTTGAGTTGAAACAGGGTCGCATGATTGTGACAAAGTATGAATGCGAGTTCGTGAGGTTGAGTAAATGTGCACAAGAATGTGTATCAACAGAAGCTATTATGTGTAAATGATTTGTCGAGGGATTGAATGAAGAATCAAACTTCTAGTCAAAATTCTTGACTTGACTAAATTTGTTGTTTTAGTTGAAAGACCTTACAAAGCCGAAGAGCATAGTAAAAAGAAAAGAAAAGTAGATCATGAGACAAGAGATTTGAGAAAAAGATTGATGAATAAACCATATCAATCTTCATCTAAGAAATCCAAAGATGCATATAGTCATTCAAATGCTTCAGCTGGGTATCCAAATAAAGATCGTGTGAAACAATACTCCCATCCTGAGGCTCAAGTTGTAATGGATTCAAGTGTTGGCAGTGTCAGAAACAATAAACCTGAGTGTCAAGAATATGGAAGGTGGCATTTTGGTAAATGTTGGGGCAAGTATAACAATAGAGTTTGTTACAAATGCGGTTCACGAGACCATTTCATTAGAGATTGTCCTGAATTGGTTGAGAAAGATAATTTCCAAAATGCAAGATCGAGCAATGTAGCAGTCACCAGAGAGAGACCACCTAGAAGTGTTAAAAATGTCAGTGGTAGTCGAGGGGTGACTAAAGATACCACTATGAGATCTGAGGCCAGAGCACCTATTAGAGCCAATGCTATTTGCACTCGCGAAGAAGTGTCATCTTCAGATGTTGTTACTGGTACTTTCACTCTCTATGATACTAATGTGATTGCATTGATAGATCCAGGATCAACTTATTCCTATATATGGATGAACTTAGTATTCAGTAAGACTTTGCCTATAGAGTCTACTGAGTTTGTGATTAGAGTATCGGACCCCTTAGACAAGTGTGTTTTGGTTGAAAAAGTATGTAAGAACTGTCCATTGATGGTTCGAGATTTATGTGTTTTGGTTGATCTGATGTTGTTGCCATTTGATGAATTTGATATACTTCTGGGTATAGATTGGCTAACATTGCATAATGCTATAGTAAACTGCAAACGAAAGGCGATCGATTTGAGATGTTAGAATAATGAGATTATCTAGATTGAGTCAGATGATTTGAATGGTTTACCAGCAGTGATTTCATCGATATCAGCTTAAAAATATGTGAGAACAAGTTCCGATGCTTATTTTGCTTATGCGCTTGATATGAAAGTGACTGAAAAGAAGATCGAACCAGTGCCAGTTGTGTGTGAGTATCCGGATGTGTTTCCTGAAGAATTACCAAGATTACCATCGATCCGAGAAGTTGAATCTGGTATTGAGATAGTGTAACAGCCTGAATTAGGCCTAAAAGGAATGGTGGTTTCGAGACCACAAATTCAACATAAAAAAAATTTATTCCGATCAAGTTCTAAGGGTTATTGTGCAATTGAATGCATGAGTGAAATTTTAGTAAATAAATTTTACCAATAAAGTGCCTAATTGAACGATAGGACTAAATTGCAAGAAATTAAAAATATATATTCTAGAAGCTTTTAGTGTGAAATTAAAATGAAATTATAAAGTAGAGGTCCTTATTTAGTAATTAGACTATTTTTGGACATAATGGACAAAAATGCCCATGGAAGCAAAAACTTACAAAGAAGGCCATTAAGGGCATTTTGGTTATTTGAATATTAAATGAAATAAAAAGGGAAAAATAAGCCAAATTTGTGTCCATCTTTTACCTTGTATAGCTGAAACTTTGAGGGACTCCATAGCTAGGGTTTCTTTCTTTTCCAAGCTCTAAGTAAGTGACTCCTAGCCCCATTTTTCATGTTTTTCGTATTTTTGAGATCCTCATGCCTAAACCTAGCTTGCTATAATACCACTATTTTGAGCTAGGGTTCATGTCTAAAAATTTACCCATATGTGACATGGAATTATTTTGAATTCTTTTGGTAGAAAATGATAGTTTGAAGTGTAGTAAACACCTTTTTTATAAGTGATTTTTCATGAAAGTCCTCAATAGGTACTAAATTGCAAAGATAGTAAAATGCATAGTAAAAATACAAATTGATAAGAAATGTGGGCTGTTATTAGCCCCATTAAGGCTCGGCTAGGCTTGGGTTGCTAAGAAAATAAATACATTTCATTTTACGAGCCAAGGGACTAAGTTGTAAAAATTGACAAAGTTAGGGGCAAAATGGTAAAATTTACTGTAGGATGATTTTGTGACCACTTGAGTAATGTAGATATTAAATGAGCTAAATTTGATGTTATAGATCGAGAATGACGCAAAATCGACCTTGACCGTGGAAAAGGCAAGGTATCGGATTAAATAAAAAAGAATTGCATTTTGGGCCCGAGGTAAGTCTTATATGTAACCTATGAATGTTTTAATTATTTAGTTTAATTATTTAATTACTTATAAGCTTGAAATTTACATTGAAATATTGAATATGCGATGTAATAGAATTTGCAAGAAAAGAAAAGTCCCGGTTGAACCTTAGGAATCATTAGTATACGTGTGACATGTCACTAGGACACCATCGATCGTTATTGATTGTTTATGTGATTTTTAGGTGCTGGTCTAGTTCGACTACTAGTGGCTAGGCAATCCTGCATTTGTTGCGGATGCTTGTCAGCTTGTGTGAGTAGCACTGAGTAGTATCGACTACACAGTCAGTTGTGTAAGCATACCCGAGAATCGCTCATTATTGAGCCTTACGTAATAAGTGGTAGTTTTGACTACAATATATGTGTGTGGCACTTGTGCCTTATTCTATGTATCCTTTAGTATTCCACATAGTTCAACGGGTCATTTGAATTGGTTTGATAAAGTGTAATGACGTGCAAAAAGATTTGACCGTATGTTTAAGATTGTGTATGTGCAAGTTAAATGAAAATATTGTATGTGCTATATGCAAATTATAGGTATTGTGGCTTGTGGTAAGGCTATTGAGTAAGTAATAATCATACCTTGTGTAATCTTAGTGAAACTTATCTCTATCACATGAATTATTGTTTAAATGCTCAATAGATTACATATAGGCTTACTAAGCTTTAAAGCTTACCCTTTTTCTTTTCCCTTTCCCTCATAGGTTCATCAAGCTAATTTGAGGTTTGGTGATCGATGGGATTCCATCAACACTATCAACAACCATTTTGGTATCTGATTATGAACTTTGAAGGTTATGGCATGTATAGGTGGTCTAACGTTTGAGTTTTGTGTCATAGTCTTTTGAGTCTAATATTGTTGGTAATGTTTTGGGCAATTGGCCATTTGAAATGAGCCAAAAAAATTTATTATGTTATATTTACTTAAAGTATTGTAATAGGTTAATGTAAATTTGCTAAGTATATGTAAAATGTGGAATGGATGTCTATGCATACTTTTGGTAGGTAGAATTGGTTGGTTGATAGCCATATTTTGTATGCTTGAATGTGTTAATGTGCCATGATGATCACGGGAAAAATTGGTTGGAATTGGTTTGTGTTTCAGGGTGGCAATTGGCTTGGAAAATAGCCTATAATTGTCCACACGGGTAGGCACATGGGGGTGTGTCTAGGCTGTGGGCGACATATGGCCAGCCCTATGGGCGTGTTGATAGGTCGTGTGTCCTTTGCACTTGAATGCATGAAAAATTAATTGCCAGTAGTAAACACACAGGTTGAGACACGGCCGTATGTCTCAACCATGTGATAGACACGGCCTAGCCCACGAGCCTATGGCTTGGCCGTGTGACGAGAATTGCATACTGACATCATAAATAGAATACCCCCAAGTTTTCACACGGGCAAAGACACGGGCGTGTGATTGACCATTTGAAGGACACGGGCATGAAGCACGGGTGTGTGCTTAGCCCTGTGAAAACCCCTATAGGTTTGAATTGAAAAATAATTTTGCACGGGTAAGGGACATGTGCGTGTGCGACCATACGGCCTGCCCACACGAGCGTGTCCCTGCTTCACACGAGCGTGTTCCTTGTATGTGTTAAAAATTTTTGTAAAGGTTTGAAAAGTTCCGGCTTAGTTTTGGATCACCCTAAAATAAGGAAGTTACGCATATGCGACAATTGGGAATTAAATCAAATGTTCGAGTGAGCGAGGGTCCGGTAATGCCTCGCACCCGGTTTTAGCCTCGGACTCAGGTAAGGGGTGTTACAGTTAGTGCCAGGGACAACTCCTATATTGGTAGCTCCGTACAGCATGACACTGATAGAATTAAAAGAGTTGAACGCTCAGTTGTAAGAATTGACAGATAGAGGTTTCGCTCGACCAAGTTATTCCCCTAGGGTTCGCCAATATTATTCATGAAAAAGAAAGACGGAACGATAAGAATGTGCTTTGATTATCGACAGCTCAATAAAGTGCCTATCAACAACAATATCCTCTATTACGGATAGATAAAATAGATTTGAGATTGGGTTATTATTAGTTGTGAGTTAAAGACTCTGATGTGCCGAAAATTGCTTTTTGAATGAGGTATGGACATTATGAATTTTTGGTTAGGCCTTTCGGACTAACGAATGCTCCTGCAGTTTTTATGGATTTGATGAACTGAATTTTCAGACCGTATCTAGATCGATTTGTCGTTGTGTTCATTGATGACATTTTGGTTTATTCCCGTGATGAATTTGATCATGCTGAGCATTTGAGAATCGTGTTACAGACTCTACGAGACAAGCGTTATTAGCAAAGCTAAGCAAATATGAATTCTGGTTACGAGAGGTTGGTTTTTTTAGGTATATAGTGTTAGCTGCAGGTATTTGAGTTGATCAGAGCAAAATTTCTGTAATTATGGATTGGAAACCTTCAAGAAATGTGTTTGAAGTTTGTAGCTTTCTAAGAGTAGCCAGTTATTACAGACGATTCGTAAAAGGCTTTTTGATGATTGCAACTCTGATAATGAGATTGCTTCAGAAAGATGTTAAGTTTGAGTGGTCCGATAAATGCTAGAAAAGTTTTGATCAATTGAAAGCTCTATTGACTGAAGCTCTAATGTTAGTTCAGTCGGAATCGAGTAAAGAATTTGTGATCTACAGTGATGCGTCGCTAAATAGTTTGGGTTGTGTTTTGATGCAAGAAGGCAAAGTTATAGCTTATGCCTCGAGACAGTTGAAACCGCATAAAAAGAATTACCCGACGCACGATTTAGAGTTAGCAGTAATTGTGTTCGCGTTGAAAATTCGGAGTCACTACTTGTTCTGTGAGAAATGTCATATCTATTTTGATCATAAAAGTTTGAAATATTTAATGACTTAGAAAGATCTGAATTTGCGACAACAGAGATGGCTTGAATTGCTAAAAGACTACGAGTTAGTAATCGTCTATCATCTTACGTGCGATGAATACTCAGTTAGCTCTATCTGATGATGGTTCGGTTGTAGCCGAGTTAAAGGCGAGATCGTTATTTTTACAGTAGATTTGTGAAGATCAGAAAGTTTATAATGAGATGTTAGCCAAACAAGCTCAATTTAATTCGAACCCTGATTCAGAATTTCAAATTGATTCCGATGACTGTTTGAGGTTCAGAGATAGAATATGTATTTTGAGAAATTTGGAGTCAATTCCGATGATTTTGAACGAAGCAAATAGCAGCTATTTATCTATACACCCAAGAAGCACGAAAATGTATAATGACTTAAAATAGCTTTACTAGAGGCCTGGTGTGAAACATGATATCTCTGAATTCGTATCGAAATGCTTGAATTGTTAGCAAGTTAAAGTTGAGCAGCAAGTGCCGTCAGGTTTATTGCAGCCTATTATGATTCCTGAGTGGAAGTGGGATAGAGTAACGATAGATTTTGTGTCGAGTTTGCCCCTATCTCCGAGAAAGAAAGATGCGATTTGGGTTATGGTTGATAGAATGATGAAATCAGCTCATTTCATTCCGGTACGTACAGATTATTCACTTGACAAGTTAGCTGAGTTGTATATCTCCAAGGCTGTGAGATTGCATGGGGTACCTATTTCTATTATTTCGGATAGAGATCCAAGGTTCACATCGCGGTTTTAGAAGAAATTAAAAGATGCACTAGGTACAAAGCTACATTTCAGTATCGCATTTCACCCACAAACAGATGGTCAATCTGAGCAAGTTATACAGATACTCGAGGATATGTTATGATGTTGCATTCTCGAGTTCGAAGGTACTTGGGAGAAGTATTTGCCATTAATTGAATTTTTTTATAATAATAGCTTTCAATCGAGTATTAAAATGGAACCTTACGAAGCTCTTTATGGTCGTAAATGCCGAACACCAGTATACTAGACTGAGCTTAGCAAAAATAAGATTCACGGAGTCGATTTGATTAAAGAGACTGAAGAGAAAGTGAAAGTAATTCGTAATAGTTTGAAAGCAGCGTCAAATCGACAAAAATCATACGTAGATCTAAAACGAAAAGACATTGAGTATTAATTTACGGATAGAGTATTTTTGAAAGTCTTACCGTGGAAAAAAATACTTAGATTCGGCAGAAAAGGAAAGTTGAGTTCGAAATTCCTTGTACCGTATGAGATTATTAAGAGAGTTGGGCCAGTAGCATATCAGCTATCATTACCACCTAAGTTAGAAAATACACAATGTGTTTCATTTATCAATGCTTCGACGGTATTGATCGAATCCTCCACATATCATTTCCCCGACTGTGGTTGAAATTCAGTCTAATATGTCATATGTAGAAGAATCGATTCAAATTTTAGCTTGTGAGATCAAAGAGCTGAGAAATAAGAGAATTGCATTAGTGAAAGTCTTATAGCATAAACACGGGGTTGAAAAAGCTACATGGGAACCCGAGGATGCTATGAGAAAGCAATACCCGAACCTATTCACTGGTAAAATTTTCGGGGACGAAAATCCCTAAAGGAGGAGAGTTGTAACAACCCGATTTTAGCTAAATCTAAACAGTGGTTTTGGAACAACAAATTTGAAGTCAAAAAATTATTTTAATATCATTTTTGGTGTTTACAGCATGTAATTATATATGTGTGAAAGTTTCGTGAAATAATTTTATCGTTTGAGTGGTTAATTTGATAAAAGGACTAAATCGCATAAAATGCAAAAGTTGCTTTCTTTTTTTAAGTGCTTAATTGCCATGATTTATTGAAGTGGAGGTCCTTATGATGTTATTAGACCATTGTAAGTGGAGATGGGCATAAACGGCCTTGAATTATGTGATGTTATAATGTTTTAATTAAGGTTAAATGTATAAATATGTAAAATAAGCTAATAAAATATAATAAAACATAAATTTTGTGCATAACATAAATTTTGTTTGTCTTTCTTTCATTTCTAAAAATTCCAAGGAGAAAACACCATTTTTATGCAAGCTAGGGTTTGGCAATATACAAGCTTGATTTGTAAGTGATTTGAACTTGGTTTTTGTTGATTTCTATGTTTTTTTAGATTGTTACATCTAGTACTAGCTAGCCTGTGCCTTAATTTTTAAATTTGTTGATGATTTTGTGAAGTGCCATTGTTTAATCCATGATCTTTGTAATGGTTGATGATGAATAATGAAAGTTAGATGATAGATTTTAATTTTTTGTAAGTGATTTTTGATGAAAATACAATTTAGGGATTAAATTGTGAAAAGTTGAAAATGTGTGGTTGAAATGTGAAATAACTGAAAATAATGGGCTATTAGGGACCTTAAAATAAATCGGCAAGCATGGGTTTAGAAAGAAATTGTGTAATTTTTTATTTTGTGAATTAAAGACTAAATTGTGATAATGTGAAATTTTAGGGGCTAATGTGCAAAAATGCCCAATTATGTGTTATGGGTTAAATTAAAAGAATATGTGATTGAATGAGTTGAATTTGATATTATATAGATCAAGAAAAGAGGAATCCAGACCTAGATCGAGGTAAGAACAAAGTACTCGATTAATCGGCTAGTTTCTTCATTTCTAAGTACGAGGTAAGTTCGTATGTAATACGTATCATTTTTACAATGTTTAAATACTTTGAAATGAATTGAAATGTAAATGTGAAGTTATAAATATGTGGACAAAGATTCGATAATAATTTGGCACTAAGTGTGCGAGCTCAAAATAGCTACGGCTAAGTGATTGGCACTAAGTGTGAGAGGCATTAAATGTACGATATCTTTATACTTCAGCTATTCATTTGGCACTAAGTGTGCGATATCTTTATAGCTTTGACTATTCAATTGGCACTAAGTGTGCGAATTCATTGAATATCTAGAGAATACAGAATGATTTAGTGTATTGAGCAAAGAGGTGAAAACGTAATAGATAAATATGAGAAAGTATAGTTACGTATTAAACCTATGTGGCTGATGATATTTTGTATATGAAGCTTGATGGTATGATATGAAAATGAGTATTGATTCATGAGTAAGAATTGAGTAGAGTTATGAATATACTTGATTTGCTAAATTGATTTAATTGTATTTAATTGATGAGTTAATTGTATTATATTACGAACTTACTAAGCTTTAAAGCTTACTGAGTGTAATTTTTCCTGTTTACAGTGATTTAAAGCTAGCTCAGATTAAGGGATCATCAGTAACTCTATCACACTATCGTCCAACTACTTGGTACCTTTTGAAATTGTATATAATGGTATATGGCATGTATAGGCTATTTGTAGTATTTTGGTTGTAAATATAGCCATGTGATATGACTTGAAGTTGAACATATTTTGATGTGTATATATATATTGTCTTATGAAATGGTATGTTTTGGTATGATGGATGAGAGGTTGAATTGTGCTAATAGCTATTTGAGATGAGATGTATAGCATGTGATGGAAATGAATTGTTATGGTTTTGTGAGATTGAGTTGTTATGGATGACCAAATGGTTAGATGAATGTTGAATGTGTATATATATATATATATATATATATATGCGCTTGAGATTGGTCATATTATGGCATGAGGTTATATGCCCATTTGGTAGCTAAGTGACATGTATTTAATTGGATGATTTGAGGTTAGAAATGTGTTGTTTGGAACATGGTTGAGTAAATGAAATGGTTGATGTATTTAAGATATGAAATGTGCATATTTTGGATGTGATTTGGCTGCCATATGTATATGAATTGGTGTGTGTTATTTGAACTTGTAGGGTAGACCCTTTAAGGGTGGAAAGATTGGCCTTGCAAATGGATTATTTTTATCCACATGGGCAGAGACACGTGCGTGTGTCTCAGCCGTGTCTCTTAATGGTTCAATAATTAAGCCATGATGCTCCACACGACCTCACAGACGGGCGTGTGACTAGTCGTGTGGCATAAGTCAGTATACCCTACAGGTTTGGCACAGTCAAGCACACTGCCTAAACACGGGCGTGTGAGGCCATTTCGAATAGGCACACGGGCTACACACATGGGCGTGTGACTGTCCATGTGACCTAAGTCAGTATTCCCTCCAGTTTTCACATGGCCAGGTACATGGGCGTGCAGTCGGCCGTGTGGTGCAAGTCAGTATGTATGCACTATTTTCACATGGCCTGTGACACGAGCATGTCTAAAGCCGTGTAAGTCACATGGCCTGTTCGCACGAGCGTGTGACCTCTGTATGTTAGAACATTTTTAAAGTTTTGAAAATTTTTATATGTGATTGGTTTAGTCCCGAATCTTTTCAAAAGCATGTTTACTTTTCAAAAGCATGTTTAAGGTCTTGTAGACTGATATAAGGGACATTGTGTATGTGGATGAATGTTATTTGATAATGAATGAATATTGAATTGTGGAAATGTTGTTAAATGTTGTAATTCAGTCGGTAATGCCTCGTAACCCTAATCCGGCGACGGATATAGGTTAGGGGTGTTACATACGTGCTTATGCCTAAGATGCATTTCGTGTGCCAAATATGTGCTTTGTGCTCCAGGATGTCCTTTATGCGCTATTATTCACATACATGCTAGTTTATCGTATTTCAATTTATCCAGTGATGCAGTTCGGTGCTAGTTTGGTGTGTTGGTTGGACGATATAAGTATTCATTTGAGTTTGAGTCGAGTTAATAAGGGCTACATATAAGAAGTTAATAAATGATTCGGATAAGGTAAGAGCTAAACTTTTAGCTATGTGAATTGAAATAAATAAGATATATAGTTATATTGTGATTCTAACTGAAAATGAGCCCTAGAGGCCAAAATGAATACAAATGAGTCATCAGATTATAGTCCTGATTCAAAAAGTATGAAATTGGTATGAATTCATTAAGTGTTAATGGCTGAATAAGTTGAAACTAGTTATAAATGATGAAATATTGGTAAGGTTGTGTTGGACTTAATATAAGTATGTGTACATATGTAAGTTGATGGTTATAATTTGCTTGTCACCTTAAATCATGAAATTTTTTTATTAATATGTGCATATAAGCGTGTTTTCTATTGAATTGTAATGTTAATACTTGTAATTATATATTGGATCCTAAATGTACCACTGAGCCCTATTACTTAGTGTATAGTTTGTTTTCTCCGTGCGCAAGTTTAGGTGATTTTTGAAGCCTTGAGATTTGAAGCTAGCATCCAGACTATCATTTCCAACGCAACAAAGTTTGTATAAAGTGACTCATTTTGGTCTTTTGGGCATGTACCTAGGAACCTTAGGCTAAAAGTCTCAAATGTTAAGTTATATATGATATGATCTTTTGTTAATGCTTTGAACTTGTATTGAAATGAATTTTAGTTGGTGTGGGATATATATGAATTGGTTGTACGAAAATGTATATATATGATTTTAGGTCCCTTTTAACTTGTAAACAAGTTGATTTTGGAAGAAATAGATTGTCACGTTACGACGATGAACTTCTGATGTCACGACGAGAAATAAAGTTGTGGCGACACCGTTACTTTAAAGTCACGACAAGCACCAAATAGAGATTTGTGTCCCGATAAAGATCTCTTGGCATTGTGATGTCAACCCAAAATTTTGGAATCCTTAGAATTAGGTTCTTTTTCGACCTTAGGTTAGCAAATGAGCTTTCATAAACCCGTATAAGATTCAAAAATGATGATGTATTGTGTTATACACATGTTTTAGTTATATTAATATGTTTAACAATTTGTAATTTGATCGTAGATGCTTTGACAATGAATGTGGCACCTTATAACTTAGACCCAACGATCGGGTTGAGTATCGGGGTGTTACATCTCTCAAATATGTACATAAACCTATACAAGTTTCTCAAATATATAGGACTTTTTAAGACTTGCTAGCATACCAAAGATTGACCACAATCCCTTCTAGACAACAACTAAAATAGCTAAATAGAATATTATAATAATGACCAAAGTAAGTTTGGTAGTTGGAAGATAAGTTTTCAAGTTTTGTCTCAATCTAACATCCTTAATTCAAAGAATTTGGTACACTCGATCTGATCTGGTCCTTAGGATATGTTTCTCCAAGTGAATTGATATTCATTGATGGACTTGAATAATCCCACGATATAACACAACCTAAAGATTTGTTTCAATAAATTGACAACTTTCAAATATGGCAAGTTGCTTTCTCTGATGCAGTGGTGATGGAAGTGGGCATTTCCATTGGCAAACTGCAACGATATCAAATATTCTCCTCAACACCACCATTAAATGGTAACAAAATTTTAATGGTGAATTTCCACATTAGTCACGCAAAAATTTGAGTATACTACCTATTAATTACTCTAAATAGGGGTCATTCCTATTTTGGTGACTCCAAAATTTTTCGTTTAAATGCACCATTAGTCTTCCTTTACCATGTATTAGTGGAGGACGAATTTAATAAATTTCTTTTTTCGGTGACCAAATTAACAAAAAAAAATTGGGGTGACCAAACTAGAGACGAGCCCTATTTTGAGTGACTAACGATATAATTTACTCTAAAATTTTTGACATACAATAATGAGACATGCATATATAATAATTTAATTGATTTTAAAGTTTGAGCCTAATTTTGCTTGGATTGGGGTTAATATTCAGGTAAATTTTCCCAACAATAATGGCCCTTGGATTTAAACTCAATCCAAATTCTTAAGGAAAAAATCCAGGGCTACTTTTTCCAACCATTTGTTTGTATAATTTAATTGATGTATATGATATATACGATTCACTCATGGTTTATTAACCAATAAATATTAATAATTATAAATAATAATGCGTAAAAATTGGTTAATTATAAAATGTATAATTTTTTAATAAATAAAAAAAGTAGAAAAAAGATTAAGTTAATTATAAATATACTATGATGAATCATAATTCTCGTAATAAAGTATACATAATTTTTTTAAAAAAATATTACTTACGAAATGACCTAATATGATAGCTTATAAGAAAGTATTGACACCGAAAACATCACGTGATATGTTAAGTGAGAGGTTGAAACACCAATATTAAATAATCGCCATCGAAAAAAAATAGCAACTCTCAAAAGCAAATCTTGATACAAAATGCAAGACAGAAGAAACTTAACATGAAAACATAAGTCACTAGCTCTTAACATTGCAAGTACACTAGCAAACTATAAACTATGCCATAACCATCAGATTAGGCACATTATTAATAAAAACACACATTATTTAGAACAAAACAATCACAACTTCTTATGATTGAAGAAATTTTATTCCCATATATTTAAATGAACTAATTGTTGTCCCACCAAAATTTGGATTGGAGATAGGTAACAATATTCTTGTCCAACTGGAAGGCCTTAGTGAGAACATCAGGGTTAATGGGAGGGTCAGAGCCAAATACTGCATTTGCAATCGTGATAACTCCTGGATTTTGGCTGCTGAGACCAGCAAATGCAACTGCTTTGGTCTTCCCGATATTGAATTGGAAGTGGATGAGACCGACGGGGAAAACAAACACATCACCAGGGTTTAGGACTTTGGTGATGAGGCGATTATCTGAGTTGGATGTAACGAAACCGACATAAAGTGTGCCTTCCAAAACCACAAGGATCTCCGTTGCACGAGGGTGCGTGTGAGGAGGGTTGAGGCCATCATATGGAGCATAGTCAATTCGAACTAGAGATATGCCGAGAGTGTTAAGTCCCGGTATTTGTGCCACATTGACAGGAGTCACAGTTGATCCAACCGGATTTGAGGTGTTTCTAGGGATATTAAGCCCTGAATAGAAGAAGTCTTCTGCATTGGCAAGCTTTGGGTCCTTGCAGAACTTTCCATTTACAAACACTGCATGAAATAAAGTAAGGTTAGTCAATATCGTGAATCCATGCAAAAATATGAATTCTTATGAAGAAATTGTTTCTTCAGATAAAAGGCTCTAGCGTCTTGCATAATTATGGACTTATAGATACAAGTCAACAAGAGAGTACTGAGAAACAAAACGTAATATAACAATAGCGTACCACCATTCTTGGTGTCATTGATGGCTACACAGAAATCTTGCAGGGGGCTGGGATCAGAAGCTGAGGCTAATAAGGAACTGAAGGCCAAGATGACAAAAGCTGCAATGAAAAGTTGAAGTCGTTTCATCATAATTGATGTGCAAGCACGAAATGTATGCTACTACTTGGGAGAGGGGTGGAAAATCCTGCATGGCAAACAGGTCTATATATAGGCATTGAAACAAAAGAACTCGTCCTGATTTGCCTTTCATCAAGTAAGTGAAGACTAGGCGTTTGCCTTCACAATTAGTTATTTCTTATTTGGAGGTGAATCATTCTTCAACCACTACACTTTCTAGTTCTGTTCTTCTCGTACATCATTTCAATATGTCGTGGAATTGGTCTTAATTCACTCGCAGTTCTAAACATTTTCTTATCCAGGCTTTGACTTTTCCTTCTCAGACTAAAGTTGATGGGGAAACGGAGGTGCTGAAAATACATTATTATCTTATAATTTGCTTGTGACAAGAAAGTTTTCTTGTAAAATACTTCTTTCAAGTATATAAATTGCATCAAATATGAACTCAAAAATAATTCCATCTGGCCTTATGCAAACAAATATATATATATATATATATATATATGTACTTTTTTATTCAGATAGTGGGAATAATTTAATTTAGATTTGGAGTTGCTGCAAGCAGCCGGCAGTTTTGTATGTAAAACTGAACTCGGTCATTCTTTTAGTTAGCATGATCAAGGAAACGCTATGGAGACAAAAACTTAAGCTTGATTAAAGGCTTCTGATTTTGTCTGTAATCAACATGTTATACAATCTCAGTTGACATAGTCTATTCTGGCATGTTCATTTGTACTGACATCTGTGCTTATGACATCCACAACATTGACAATTTCTTGCAAGTTCAATGAAGCATGCATGCAAGAGCGAAACTTTCCAAGTCTGTTGATCACTTCAATTACCCAAAAATGAGCTTTGAATTAATCACTGATCCAATTCGTTGCCAACTTTGTAATACAATATTTTTTTAAGGCTAATTAATGACTTGAATTTTTCCTAGTACAGAAAAGTAAACTTCAAGGTTTCAGTTACCTCACAGACTTCGAATCATATTAGTTTGAGTGATCACACCGCTTTGTTTAATACAAGTTTATTGCTAGTCAGCAACGCCATGAACTAACAGATACGATATGATGCCATAGCAAAGAGTTTGATATATTAAGAAAGTGGTAAATTTGGTGTAGGCTTATCCAATGTTGTCCAAAATCGAATATACAGGCTTTACCCAGTCAAAATCAAGTGATTAGGTATATGACATATTCCAATTCTGGATTAAATAAAAGTGATTAGGCATGTTTGGACATCCTTTACAATTTTATCTAATTCCATCAGCATTTTATATGTGTTCTTCATTCTCTTTCTAATATTTAAATTGAAATATGTCAAATGTTTTTTCTCTTTTAAAATTTAAAATTTAGTCCCTATATTTTAAATTTCTGTGCTTTTTTATTTAAAAATTTTAGTCCCTTTGTTTAATTTTGTCGTTAAAGTTAACATTGTCAAAGGTAAAATAACTTTTTTAGCCCTCGACATTTACAATTTTTTTTGTCAATTTGGTTCTTACCCTTTAAAGGTACATGAATTTTTTTTTAGAAAAATAAATTTTTTTTCATATTCTCTGAATTTTACATTTCTATTTAGAACAATGGCTTACCATTGGCTAAAGGCAATTAAGGAAGGGGTTTTCATTAATGAGTGGACTTGCTGGCATGACTCAATCTTATGTGTCCAATGTTGTTGTGTGGTTAAAGCAATTCCAATGTTGGGTGGGATCCCCATGTAAAGGGAGCTTAGAAGTTTGACAATTCCACTTTCGGGAAACTAGGGACTTCGGGTTGTGGGGCTGATAGGAATTCAAGATTCTAAAGATGCTAAAATTGTGACTGTTAAATGTGCCCTTAACTTAAACTGAAGAAGATAAAACTGGTCATTGAATAAGATTGGAGAAGTGGCTTTCTCTATGGTGTTTTGAATGGCTAATGAGATGGCTCACTCTTTGGCAAAAGCAACATGCTTCAGGGGTGTCATGTTTTCTAGTTTCTAGTAGTGATGGAGTGTTTCTTTTATTGTTTGTGTAATCTAATATAATCTGGTTTATGCAATCCGATGTTGCTTTTTTAAGGTGTGTCGAACTGCTATTATAATCTGGTTTATGCAATCCATTGTTTGTGTAATCTATTATAATCTATTATAATTACTTGCTTATGTTCCTATAGTCGAACTTCATGCAGGATTGACCTAAACTTGCATTCCAAATGGAAACTTCTTGCACCAATTAATGCTCATACTTGCTTATGTTCCTATAGTTGAATCAGCTAAGGAATGGTTGTCGCTGAAGTGCTCAACAATTTTGCCTCTTAAGTGGCATACGGGTACATAATAAATATAGCTTAAAACACAAGAAAAGAACAAATCAAATCATTAAGGAAACTATTTAAAAACATAAAAAAATAAAAAAAGTATATATAAATTAAAAAAAAAACAAAAAAAAACTAAAACTATTTAAAAATAAAAGATAAAAAGATGTTTTAAAAACTATTTTAAAAACATAAAAAAATTCTAAAATTTAATGTTATTTAAACTGAACCGGATCGATTGGCTCAAGAACTTATTAGGGTATCGATCCGATGAGAGGTAAAAAACTAGTTGACTTGCAAGCTAATAAACTGGGCTAAAAAATAGCTGAACAGGAGGTTGATTCGTTTTTTTAGATTTTTTTTTATTTTTTAATAATTTATTTATTTGAATTGGTCGGATTGGTTGTTCTAGGAATCAATTGGCTAGACTAATTAGAAATCGGTTCAAATGATTTTTTAGCTCAGTTCAATCAGTCCATAACAATTTTAAGTCAACTGATTTTTTACGTCTTATCGGCCTAATACCCCAACCGGTTCCCACTCCGACAAGTCGGTCCAGTCTAATTTAGATAACATTAAATTTTGAATTTTTTATATTTAAAATACATTGAATCTACAGTACTACCATAAAAAAATGAAAAATGAAAACAAATTATTAATCAAACAAAAGAAAAACTAAAAATAGCAATAACTAAAACAATAAATTTCATTACTTAACAAAGAAGCTTACAGCAACATAAGCAAATACTTTTTATATTTATTCTTTGCAAAAAAAAAAAAAAAAAATTATTATTGTAGAAAAGGAAACAAGTCAAAGATTATTGCAAACAAATTGTGAATTTGAATCCAAATTGAATTATATTTGGGCGCCCTAATTGTTAGCCCACCAGAATTTTGACTGAAGATTTTTCACCACATTCTTGTCCAATTGGAAAGCCTTGACGAGAACATCGGGATTGATATGTGGATTTGATCCAAACAATGCATTGGCTACGGTAATAACACCAGGATTCTGGCTACTCAAAGCAGCGAAGGCAACGGCATTGGTTTTCCCCACATTGAATTGAAAGTGAATGAGACCAATTGGGAAAACAAATACATCTCCAGGGTATAAGACCTTGGTAATGAGACGATTATCGGTGTTGGATGTCACGAAGCCAACGTAGAGTGTGCCTTCCACAACGACTAGGATTTCGGTGGCACGAGGGTGAGTATGAGGGGGGTTTAGGCCACCATTTGGTGCGTAATCAATTCGAACCAATGAGATGCCAAGAGTGTTAAGCCCTGGTATTTGAGCAACATTAACTGGAGTATCAGTCGATCCCACTGGATTTGATGTGTTTTTGGGGATGTTGAGCCCTGAATGGTAAAAGTCTTGTGCTTTAGCAAGCTTTGGGTCCTTGCAGAACTTCCCATTAACAAACACTGGAGATGAGAAGAAGAATGTTATTTTCATGTACTATGCCATGAAGAGATTGTAGAATGTTTTATTTGAAGGTCAAGTTTAAGAAGAAGAGATAAAAACAAAACTGTTGGAGCAAAAGACAAAGTATTACCGATGTTGGTAAAAGGTTTTGTGTAAACCTTAATGTTGAGAGAATGATTGCCAACAATAAAAGAAGGTAATTACCGATGATGGAAAACAGAAGGGAATTACCTATGTTGGTAAACCGTTTTTTATGAAACAAAAACAAAGAAATTCTTTGTGTTTTTGAACTCAAAGAACAGAGGCAAAAACGATGATGGTAGAGAGAACAAATTGGCAACTCTCCATACATTTTTGTTTTACATACATAATACATAAATAGAAGGATTACCTAGGGAGAAACTAAAGCTTGCTTGTGCAAGTATCTAAGCTGTAAAATTAGCATAATTACAACCTAAAAAGTAGCTAAATCAGCTAAGTATCAAACTAAACCTTAGCTAGTACAAAAAATTACATTTAAACAAAAGTCAACTATCACATGAGATAGTTTGTTGAATTGCTCCTTGGACAATAACATGCTCCAGCTGTGATGATCGGTCACTTGCTTGCTCCTGCATGGTTGCATGGCTGCATGCACGTTGCTGCTATAGTTGCCACCTTCAAACACTCCTCCTTGGCTACTAAGCAGCTAACTCCAATTTCCTTTCTTAAATACTCAAACCTTGCTCCAGCTAATGGTTTGGTCAGAACATCAGCAAGTTGATCCCTCGAACAACAATGCACCAAGCAGATTTCCTTAGCCAATTCTGCTTCTCTAACAAAGTGATACCTTATCTTGAAATGCTTTGTCTTTTCATGGAACACCAGGTTCTTGGCAATGGCAACAGCAGATTGGTTATCAACCTTAATCTCAGTTGATTCTACTTGATTGAAATTCAAGTCATCAAGTAGTTTTCTAAGCCAAATGGCTTGGTTAACTGCAGCAGCAGCTGCAATGTACTCAGCTTCTGCAGTGGATTGAGCCACTGTTTGTTGCTTTCTTGAACTCCAGCTAAAAACACTTGAGCCTAAACTAAAGAAGTAGCCTGATGTGCTCTTCATATCATCAACCGAGCCTGCCCAGTCACTGTCAGAATAACCAACAAGTTTTAGCTCCTTTGCTCTTCCAAACTTCACACCATGGTTCAAGGTTCCTTTGACATATCTTAGGACCCTTTTTGCTGCTTTAAAGTGTGTAACATTGCAGCAATGCATGAACCTCGAGAGTAAACTGACACCATAGAGAATGTCTGGCCTTGTTGCTGTCAGGTAGAGTAGACATCCAACCAAGCTTCTGTACCCTGTTTCATCAACTCGATCGTACTCACTTGTACTTGATAGCTTCTCTCCAAGTGCAACAGGTGTGTTGACAGGCTTGCACTTTGACATACTAAATTTGCTTAAAACTTTTAGTGCAAAGGCTTGCTGGCTTATAAAAATTCCTTGCTCATTCTGTTTTACTTCCATACCAAGGAAGTATGACATTAGACCAAGATCGGTCATCTCAAAAATGTCTTGCATTTGCCTCTTGAAATCTTTAATTAGCTTGCCTTTGCTGCCCGTGACCAACAAGTCGTCAACATAAAGTGACACGATCAGCAGGGTTTCATTTCCAGCCTTCTTAACATATAGAGTGGGTTCACTTGTGCTCTTTGTGAACTCGAGCTTTGACAGGTAAGAGTCAATTCGATCATACCAGGCCCTTGGTGCCTGTTTTAGACCATACAAGGCCTTCTTGAGCTTATAGACCTTGTGTTCCTTACCCGAGACCTCAAATCCTTCAGGTTGCTTAATGAAAATTTCTTCTTTGAGAAATCCATTTAAAAATGCTGATTTCACATCTAACTGGTGTACTTCCCACTGGTTTTGAGCTGCTAAGGCAAATAGCAGCCTTATGGTATCCAACCTTGCAACAGGTGCAAAGGTTTCAAAAAAATCGATCCCTTGCTGCTGACTGTAGCCCTTCACAACCAGCCTAGCTTTGTGCTTGTTCAGTGACCCATCTGCATTGTTCTTGGTCCTGAACACCCATTTAACTCCAATAACTTTTCTATCTATAGGCCTATCGACCAGCTCCCAAGTGTCATTTTTCTGAATCATTCTCAATTCAGCTTCCATAGCCTCTTGCCAGCACTTTTCTTTTGCAGCTTTAGCATAGCAGGATGGTTCAAGTGTTGTCATGGCACACCTTTCATAGATGTCTGCCAATGTTCTAGTGCCACGAGTAGGTACATCATCAACATCATCTTCAGCATCAGCTTCAATTTCAGCAGGCTGCAAAGCAGGATTGTTCTGATCTTCCTCAATCAGGCTTGCATCAGTTCCATCCCATTTCCAGTGCCCTTCTTCATCAAACTTTACATCTCTGCTTACAACAACCTTCTTGGTCGATGGATCAAAGATTCTATAACCCTTCTTTACACTGCTGTACCCTACAAACACCCCTGGCATGGACCTTTTTTCAAGCTTGGTCCTTTTCTCTGCTGGAACAAGTGCATAGCACAAACAACCAAACACTTTCAAATGTAACACTGTTGGTTTTTGTCTAAACCAGGCTTCAAAGGGTGTTTTACCCTTCACTGCATTAGTTGGCAGTCTGTTCAGCAAGTAAATAGATGTGTTTACTGCCTCAGCCCAAAAATTATTAGGCATTTTAGCCTCAAACAGAAGGCACCTGGCCATATCAAGAACTGTCCTGTTCTTTCTTTCACAAACACCATTTTGCTGTGGTGTATAGATTGTCGTTAGCTGGTGTTGAATTTTAGCATCATCACATATCTTTTGGAAACTGTGAGACACATACTCTGTTCCATTGTCTGACCTTAAGCATTTCAGCTTACAACTAGCTTGGTTTTCAGCTAATACCTTGAACTTGCAAAAGAAGTCGACAACTTCTGATTTTTGTTTCAAAAAACTCACCCAACAGAATCTAGTGCAATCATCAATGAATAGTGCAAAATACCTGTTGCCATTTAGTGAGGTGGTCTTCATAGGTCCACAGATGTCTGTATGCACCAGCTGAAGTCTCTCTTGGGCTCTCCAAGCTTTGTTGACAGGAAAAGGTAACCTGGTCTGCTTGCCAAGTTGACAGATCTCGCACACATCCTTCTTTGGTTCGATGCATGATATGTCTTCGACCAGGTTCATTTTGTGCAACAGGTCGAGTGACTTGTAGTTCACATGACCCAACCTCCTATGCCACAAACTTGAATCATCAGCTTGAGCCACATGTGTTTTGGGTTCCAGCTGATTCACATCTAAAGTGAAGCTTCGATCATTCATGGCTACTGTTGCTAGCACTTGATCAGCAGCATCTTTGATCACACAAACCTTGCCTTCAAAAATAAGAGAATACCCCTTCTCGAGTAGCTGACCAACACTCAGCAAATTTTGGTCAATGTCAGGTACATAAAGAACCTCAGAGATGGTTTTGTTACCTGACCTTGTGCTGATCACTGCCTTGCCCTTGCCTCTGGCCTCTATGAGTTCACCATTCCCTATTCTGACCTTGGACACAATAGTGGTGTCTAGCTCCTTGAACATGCTTCTGTTTGAAGCCATGTGATGAGTACATCCACTATCAATCAGCCACATTTTGGTGACTTTGCTCGAGCTTGCAAAGCAAGTAGCTGTGAAGACATGCTCTTCTTGTGTTTCAACATCTTCAGCAGCCTGAGCTTGACTTTGGTGGTGTGGCTGTGTCTTTGGCTTGTTCTTACATATCTTTTCAATGTGGCCTAGCTGTTTGCAGCCCCTACACTGGATGTCAGGTCTGTACCAGCAATATTTTTCAAGGTGAGTGGTCTTCTTGCAATGAGAACAGGGTGGAAACTTCTTCTTTGCAGCTTCTTTCTTTCCTTTGTCTTTCTTCTCTGCCCACGGCTTCTTTCCCTTGAAATTTGAGCTCGAACCTGAACCTTCTCTGCTTCTAGCTTGAAAGGCTCCTTCAGAGTGGTCCTCCATTCTGTTTGCTCTTCTTTGCTCTTGTGCATAGAGAGCATTTATCAAATCTGTCAAAGGGATTGTTGATAGGTCCCTCGAATCCTCCAGGGAAGAGATCTTTGATTCATACCTCTCTGGCAGAGTTGTTATGACTTTTTCAACTACCCTTTGGTCACTAAAATCATCCCCAAGCAGTCTTATATTGTTGACTGTGGCCATGATTCTGTCAGCATACTGCTTGACAGTCTCAGACTCCTTCATCCTCAGATTTTCGAAGTCTCTCCTTAAGTTTATTAGTTGTTGCTGCCTTGTCTTCTCCGATCCTTGAAACTCCTCCTTGAGTTTATCCCATGCCTGCTTTGGAGTGGTACAAGCCATTATTCTTGTGAAGATCACATCTGAAACTCCACTTTGAAGGCATGACATGGCCTTGTACTTCTTTGCACAGTCTTCATTGTACTGCCTGATTTGAGCAATGGTTGGATTTGCTCTCAAGGGAGGTGGTTCAGTGTCATTTTGAACAACATTCCACAGGTCATGTGCCTGTAGATATGTCCTCATTTTGACAGCCCAAATGTTGTAGTTTTCACCAGCAAAAACCGGTGGTGGTGGAGGTGAGAAACTTATGCTTGCAACAACCAAAAAAATAGGCCAACAACAACAGCTCCTGCTTCTTTCTTTCAAACACAAATCAACCACAAAAACCAAGGCCCTCAAAGACAACCGGCTCTTGATACCACTTGTTGGAGCAAAAGACAAAGTATTACCGATGTTGGTAAAAGGTTTTGTGTAAACCTTAATGTTGAGAGAATGATTGCCAACAATAAAAGAAAGTAATTACCGATGATGGAAAACAGAAGGGAATTACCTATGTTGGTAAACCGTTTTTTATGAAACAAAAACAAAGAAATTCTTTGTGTTTTTGAACTCAAAGAACAGAGGCAAAAACGATGATGGTAGAGAGAACAAATTGGCAACTCTCCATACATTTTTGTTTTACATACATAATACATAAATAGAAGGATTACCTAGGGAGAAACTAAAGCTTGCTTGTGCAAGTATCTAAGCTGTAAAATCAGCATAATTACAACCTAAAAAGTAGCTAAATCAGCTAAGTATCAAACTAAACCTTAGCTAGTACAAAAAATTACATTTAAACAAAAGTCAACTATCACATGAGATAGTTTGTTGAATTGCTCCTTGGACAATAGCATGCTCCAGCTGTGATGATCGGTCACTTGCTTGCTCCTGCATGGTTGCACTGCATGCACGTTGCTGCTATAGTTGCCACCTTCAAACAAAAACTTACCAGCATCCTTGGGGTCATTGATGGCTACGCAGAAATCTTGGAGAGGACTAGGATCAGATGCATAGGCCATGGGGAAGCCAGAGCCAAGAGACAAAATACTAGGATGAAATGGGCAGTTTTCATTGTGATAAATGGAATTTTGATTGCTTTGGAGAGGATGAGGAACTCTGCTGCAGAACTTGACTATTTATACATTACAGTCGTTGAGCTAGTCTATGTTTTTCCATTTCTGATGAATTGTTCTTCAACTACTACCCTTGTCTCTTCCCACTTCCAATGCTTACATCAGTATCTTTGTCATGGAAGTAGTCAAATCTGTAATTAAATTATGTCTTTTGTAGTACTTAATACAACTTGATCCATTCGAACGTTGACTTTAGGAGATATCCAAGGTTGCTAAGGCTGCGGGCAGGCAACCCTGTTCATGCAAGATACAATGAAAATAATGTTAACAATAATCCTAGTTGGAAACATTTTGCCATTTGGCAGTGTTTAAACATAAAGTGCCAGCAGCTGGGTTTGGTTAAAGTGTGAAAGAGACTGCCATTGTGGGTTGAGGGAGATTAACTATTGAAACCTTTGACATGATCTTTTTCCCTCGTTATCATCTCCTTTTGCAATTAGTGATCTCAATTTTATTTTATTTAAAAAAAATTAGAGAAACCGTTTTTCCAGTCCGGCTTATTAACCAGCTTCAACATCTATTAATTAATTCAAATAAAATTGCTGGATTAAGTAAGAAGTATTTGCAAGAAAAGCGCCTCGGAATGATTCAGTACTTGTGGTTTTATCTCTCTGAATAGACACGTGCATGGACATCTTCATAAAAGCCCGGTTGCATTAAATGTAATCTGCATATAGTTTTCACCATTCTATGGATATATAGGAGCACTGCAACTTTGAAATACTGCTAGAGGCTAATCAATTGTATATATATATTTTATATATATATATATATATATATACACATTCAAAGTCAGTAGAGTAGTTAAGACGACATTGGATATGTAAAAACGACCAGTTCGATGAGGATGAAGGTGTAGAGTAGTTGAAGAATGATTCCTTCAGATTTCTTTAAAAACCAGTAATCACTTCAGACTTGGCAAACCTCTTCTTTTATTTTCCTTTTTAAAATGGAATTGTTAAAGAAATAAAATGACAATGGACCTGTTCAGTGACTACTATCTATAAATGGACATGCTTTGAAACCAGATTTCTCACCCCTCATAAAGTAACAAATCTTAGAAGCTCAATTTGATCAGGTTCAGGACTGTTGCTGACAACAATGAAAGGTGTTCAATTCCTTGTAGCATTTGTCCTCTTGGCTTTGGCTTCCAAACTTGTCTCAGCTTCAGATCCCAGCCCTCTTCAGGATTTCTGTGTAGCAATTAATGAAACTAAAGACGGTGGTGTGTTCTTTAATTCTTTGAAATTTCATCTTTGCAATATATTCGTTTTGAGTCTTAAAAGTGGAGAAATATAGCAAGTACAAGTATTGGACAAGTGTACAAGTAGTAAACTCTTTTCTTTCCATTTATGCAGTTTTCGTTAATGGCAAGTTCTGCAAGGACCCCAAGTTTGCAACCGCAGAAGACTTCTTCCTGCCTGGCCTCAACATTCCTGGAAATACATCAAACCAAGTAGGATCAATGGTCACTCCAGCCAATGTTCAACAAATACCTGGACTTAACACTCTTGGCATATCTCTTGTTCGAATTGACTATGCACCTTACGGTGGCCTAAACCCTCCTCACACTCACCCTCGTGCCACCGAAATTCTAGTCGTTGTGGAGGGCACACTTTCCGTCGGCTTTGTCACATCGAACACGGATAACCGTCTCTTCACCAAAGTCCTTTACCCCGGAGATGTATTCGTTTTCCCCGAAGGTATGATTCACTTCCAGTTCAACATAGGGAGTACGAATGCGGTTGCCTTTGCTGCTCTCAGTAGCCAAAACCCAGGGGTGATCACCATTGCAAATGCAGTGTTTGGCTCTGACCCGGCCATCAATCCTGATGTTCTTGCCAAGGCCTTCCAGCTGGATCAAAATATCGTTAAACAACTTCAGTCCCGGTTCTGGTGGGACAACAACTAGGGGGTATAACTTCTAAAGTCTAAACCCCATGAACCTTACTTTGTAGCTAATTGTTTGGATGATGTTTAACTTGTTTTTCACGTTGAATTTAGTTGAAAGAAAAAAATAAATAAAGAGGTTTCTCATGTACCTTAGCTTATTGTAACCTCTTGTAATATTATTTTCCTCATAGGATATGGAGTCTTGCAATTACAATTTATTTTTAGTTTGAAGTTTGGATTTCAGACTTTGATTAAGGAAATGAATGAATCACTACGATTGATTCTTGTATTAATTTTTTTTCTTTTTTTTTCTTTTAGAAATTGATTGGGATCTAATATAATATTATTTCATTAGTTTCTCATCTACAACTACGGTTTACAAACAAAATTCAAGAATCATCTATACACCTTTCAAAATTATATAAACCCTTTGTAATTTCTCCAACTTTTCCCTCTCTCCTCAAATTATACATAAATGTAGGTATTAGAGATAGTGAATGAAACTTTTATTCTTATACTTGTTCAATCTGTTTGAATTAAAATAAAATATATTATTATTATTAACATTAATATCCTTATTAAAATAAAATTCTTTAATTGATTATTTTCATTATATTAAATATGGACTAATTTATTTATTATTTCTGTATTTAAATTGATAGAATGAGTTGGTTTCTTATGACTTAAAAAAATAGTTAATTTATGATAAAATTTAAATTATTTAATTTTTTATTAAAATAAAATTTATATTGCTTTTATTACCATTAAAATCAAAATTCTTATTAAATTGAAATTGCTTAATTAATTATATTTATTAAATTAAACATTGACTAATACTTTTTATTTTTATTTTTATTTTTTTTGATATTTAAATAGAATTGAAGTTTTTTTTTTTTTTTTATAGTTTCAACTAGCCTATCTACGTTCTATTTATCATCAACAAAGAAGAGCTTTCACAATAAAATGGTTAGACATTTCAACTTAGAATAAAGCAAAACACATGAATGAGTTGAATAATATAAAAATTGGTTTGTTATGTCTCTCAAAGTTATTTCTTATATATATATATATATATATTTATATCTATCACCACTTTCCTAAACATTATATATATATATATATATATATCACCATTTTCCTACACATTCAAGATGTACAATATCATATTCAAGACATGAGGAATTGCCGAGAGGGATGAAGGAATGGTTAGAAAAGGGTATGGAGGTTCAAATTATCCAGACGTGAAGGCAGTTTATCTGTGTCCTAGGATCTTGTGCTTTGAAAAACATACATCTAGTGAATAATATGTTGAAAGTTATTGAGCAAACCATTCTAGATCACAACCCGCAAGTCCAGATTCCCTTGAGCAAACCATTTTAGATCACAAATGAACATTTTAACTGATTGGGACATTTTAACTGATTGGGACTACGGAATATAGTAGTTTCCATTGAGCTTGTGACCTATGATAGGAGTATGAAACTTTCAAATCCATCCTGATTCCCTTTGGACATTGTTTCATGTTTGGGTGAGATATCACCGATAACTCCATTGGTTTTTTCTTTGGTCATGCCATATCTAGTCATTGGAAAAAAATTAGATTAATGATAGATGTTTTGGAATTGATACCTTGAAGAATTTGAAGAATGGACAACTATTTTATTCTAGTTGAAACTATTTAGATGCTAAAGTAGGAAACAAAATTAAGAGACTAATATACTATTTCACATAAAATTAGGGGAAAAAAACCGAAGGCTGATTTCACAAAAATAAGTTTCCAAGTAAATTAGATTCTCTGGTTTCAACATTTCCAGCTAAAACGATGGCTTACTACTTGTTAAAGGTAGTTAATGAGGGGGTTTCATTAATGAGTGGAATTTTTAAGATGACTTAAGCTTATGTGTCCAAAACTATTGTGTGGTTAAAAGGAAATTTGATGTTCTGCGCAATCCCCATATAGAGGGAGCTTTGAAGTTTAATTGTTGATGATTCCACTTTCAAAAAACTAGGGGCTTCAAGTTATGGGGCTGTGTTGCATTATGATTGCGGGGCTGATAGGAATTCAAGAATATGAATATACTAAAATTATGATCGATAAATATGCGCTTGACTTGAATTGAAAAAGTTTGAATCTCCAATCTGTTCCCAAATGAATCCCTAAATTTTTCTCGCCAAAATAGAAAGAATGTCCTTTAGAATAGCCTGACTTACATACTGTGCATTTTGAGGGACATTTTCTAAGACAATTGCCCCCATATCTTCATTAAAAGAAGCCAAGAGTTTTATGAGTTCAAGAAAGTTACGTTGGTTTCTTGAATCTTGTGCATCATGGTGTCCCATAAAGACACAACCTTGAAATACAAGTCACTTAACAGCATCTATCGACACCTTAAGCTGTAGTTGATTTCTTGCAACTTGTTCAGAATTTTGTTTATCAATAATCCTCTCAATATTTTTCAAGGAGTTATGCAGATCGAGATAATTTTTCATTACATTCTTATGTAAAGAATTTTCATCCTTACCAACATGAGTAACAAAAGGACATTTAGATCCTTCATTGACTTTCTTCCATGATTGAAATCTTGGCTTGTAAATGTATTTTAATGATGCCCAAATGGCTTACTGAAGAAAAAATAAGGAAGGCAATAAGTGACATTCTTATTTGGTGAAAACTCGAGCTAATCCGGGAATAACTTGTATTAAGATGGGAGAAATTAGCATCCATTCTTGTCAATATACTAAGGAGATGTTGGAGCCTTACTTAGAGGAATCAGTTGATATAGTGCAAGCTTAATGTAAGCTTGATGGAGTTTGTCTTGTTGATTTGGAGGGTAATCCCAAATAGAATTTCGATGTCTTAGATCACGCTCTAAAGAAGAAGCATAAAACTCCTTTGTTTTGGTTCTCGACACCTTACAAGGACATTCAAGAACTTGAGAAGACCTGATATCTCGTTTAGGAGTTTGGAAAGACTCAATATGTTGTTTAGGATCTTGAGATTAAGAAGACTAGATATCTCGTTTAGGAGCTTGTGAAGACTTGATATCGCGTTCAGGAGCTTGGGATTGAGAAAACTTGATATCTTGTTCAAGAGCTTGAGAAGATCTGATATTTGATTTTTCTCCACTAATAATAGAAGGTTGAGGAACCAGTTGATCATTATTGCTTTCTGACACCCTTTTTCTTGAAAACAGATTCGATCTTTTTGTTGACCATAATTTAATTGAAAATTTTGAAGATTGTAATAATACATTAAACAACAACATATTAGGGAAAGGAAAACAAATAATAAGTCAAATAAATAAAAAACATAATTTATGCAAAAAAATTTACCGAGAGGTCATTTGCGTAAAGAGCCGAGAGAAAAATAATTTGTATTTTTTTACTCTGTGTTCTCAATATGGGCATCAAACTTCTTTCTTTTTCTCTCAACAGTGTTGGCACCTTACCAAAGGAAGATAATTCCTTAGCAAGACAAACAAATCAAAATACAAGAAAGTCACTAACCTAATATGTGTGGGTATTAGAGACAGTGAATGAAACTTTTATTCTTACAGTTGTTCAATCTGTTTTAATTAAAATAAAATATATTATTATTATTAAAATTAATATCCTTATTAAAATAAAATTCTTTAATTGATTATTTTTATTAAATTAAATATGGACTAGTTTATTCATTATTTCTGTATTTAAATTGATAGAATGAGTTGGTTTCTTATGACTTAAAAAAAATAGTTAGTTTATGATAAAATTTAAATTATTTAATTTTTTATTAAAATAAAATTTCTATTACTTTTATTACCATTAAAATTAAAATTCTTATTAAATTGAAATTGCTTAATTAATTATATTTATTAAATTAAACATTGACTAATATTTTTTATTAATTTTTTTTATATTTAAATAGAATTGAAGTTTTTTTATGGTTCCAACTAGCTTATCTACATTCTATTTATCATCAACAAAGAGAGCTTTCACAATACAATGGTTAGACATTTCAACTTAGAATAAAGCAAAACACATGAATGAGTTGAATAATATAAAAATTGGTTTGTTATGTCTCTCAAAGTTATTTCTTATATATATATATATATATATCACCACTTTCCTACACATTCAAGATGTATAATATTATATTCAAGACATGAGGAATTGCCAAGAGGGATGAAGGAATGGTTGACAAGGGTATGGAGGTTCAAATTATCCAGACATGAAGGTGGTTTATCTGTGTCCTAGGATCTTGTGCTTTGAAAAACATACATCTAGTGAATGATATGTTGAAAGTTATTGAGCAAACCATTCTAGATCACAACCCGCAAGTCCAGATTCCCTTGAGCAAACCATTTTAGATCACAAATGAACATTTTAACTGATTGGGACTGCGGAATGTAGTAGTTTCCATTTAGCTTGTGACCTATGATAGGAGTATGAAACTTTCAAATCCATCTTGATTCCCTTTGGACATTGTTTCATGTTTGGGTGAGATATCGACCGATAACTCCATTGTTTTTTTCTTTGGTCATGCCATATCTAGTCATTGGAAAAAAATTGGACTAATGATATATGTTTTGGAATTGATACCTTGAAGAATTTGAAGAATGGACAACTATTTTATTCTAGTTGAAACTATTTAGATGCTAAAGTAGGAAACAAAATTAAGAGACTAATATACTATTTCACATAAAATTAGGAGAAAAAAACCGAAGGTTGATTTCACAAAAATAAGTTTCCAAGTAAATTAGATTCTCTGGTTTCAACATTTCCAGCTAAAACGATGGCTTACTACTTGTTAAAGGCAGTTAATGAGGGGGTTTCGTTAATGAGTGGAATTTTTAAGATGACTCAAGCTTATGTGTCCAAAACTGTTGTGTGGTTAAAAGGAAATTTGATGTTCTACACAATCCCCATATAGAGGGAGCTTTGAAGTTTAATGTTGGTGATTCCACTTTCAAAAAACTAGGGGCTTCAGGTTATGGGGTTGTGTCGCATTATGATTGCGGGGCTGATAGGAATTCAAGAATATGAATATACTAAAATTATGATCGAAAAATGTGCGCTTGACTTGAACTGAAAAAGTTTGAATCTCCAATCTGTTCCCAAATGAATCCCTAAATTTTTCTCGCCAAAATAGAAAGAATGTCCTTTAGAATAGTCAGACTTACATACTATGCATTTTATTCTAATTGAAACTATTTAGATGCTAAAGTGGGAAACAAAATTAAGAAACTAACATACTATTTCACATAAAACCAGGGAAAAAAAATCAAAGGTTGTTTTCACAAAAATAAGTTTCCAAGTAAATCAAATTATTTGGTTTCAACATTTCCAGCTAAAATGATCGCTTACTACTGGCTAAAGGCAGTTAAAGAAGGAGATGTCATTAATGAGTGGACTTTTTAGGATGACTCAAGCTTATGTGTCCAACACTGTTGTTTGGTTAAAAACAAATTTGATGTTCGATGTGATCCCTATATAGAGGGAGCTTTGAAGTTTAATGTTGATGATTCCACTTTCGGAAAACTAGAGACTTCAGTTTGTGGGATTATGTTACATTATGATTGTGGGGCTGATAGGAATTCAAGAATATGAATATTCTAAAATTGTGACCGTTAACTGTGCACTTGACTTAAACTGGAAAATTTTAAATCTCCAATCTCTTCCCAAATGAATAATTGAATTTTACTCACCAAAATAGAAAGAATATCCTTTAGAACAGTTGGACTGACAAATTGTGCATTTTAAGGGGCATTTTCTAAGACAATTGCCCCCACATCTTCATTATAAAAAGCCAAGAGTTTTATTAGTTCAAGAAAGTTACCTCAATTTCTTGAATCTTGTGTTTCATCACGTCCTCTAAAGGCACAACCTTGAAATACATGCCACTTAACAGCACCTATTGTAACAACCTGGACCCAATCTAAACGTCCAAACCAAGTTTGGAGAGTTACATCACCTGTATTAAAATTCATACTATCACAACACAGTTGAAACAAAACCATTCATTACATAACATTCGGAACAACAATAATTTAAAACATATAATCTACATAAAATTCATAACACCATAGAACCTAAATCCCTAATAGTAATGCTTAAAAGAAAAGATACAAATTTGACTGAGCTCCCACGACACTGACCCGATCAAGACTGGGGATACCTGAAATCCAACCAAAACAGAGTAATGAACTCAGTGCGTAACTGAAGTTAAGTTATTTAGTTCGTATTCATTTATAAAGTAATTATATTCAAAGATTCGGTTCGGTACAGGACTATTTACAATTCAGATTCAAAACAGATCACTTGTGCACAGACACATATTTATATAAATGCAATTTCATATATATATATATCATAGATCAAATTTAGATGCAGATATTCTTAAACCCTATCCGCTACACACCATCTTCGACCATCCCAACACACCATTAAGGATATTCAATGTTGCTAGATTATAATGTGTTAAAGCATCAGGATCAGAACTATTCACAAAGTGGCTTAACCACTGATTTAGCGTAAGTTACTTCCTTCTTCACAACATCCCAACCCATGCATATGTAGAGTACAGATATTCACAATACATTACAGTTATAACATTCATGTGTCAATTACAAAGTATTATATAGTTCTCACTCGTTCAAGTTCAGATCATTCATACAATGAAAAATCATTATCAATCATAGACCACATTTACAACCTCAAAAATAGGTTTTGGACCTCCTTTATACTGCCACATGGCTTGGACACACGGCCATGTCTTTACTCGTGTGGCTTACATGGCTTAGGGCACATGCCTATGCCCTCTGCTCATGTGCTTCTAACCTATAAACAGAGAGTTGCACAGGTTGGACACACGGTTGTGTCCTTTTCAATATGACTCACACGGCCTGGGCACACGCCCATGTGCTTACTCGTGTGGTTTTAAGTCACAAATAGTGAGTTACATGACTTAAATACACGCCTGTGTCTCATGCCCGTGTAAACCCTACACCAATTTGATAATACACGGCCTAGACGTACACCTGTGTGGCCTAAATTTGATGAACAGTGAGTTACACAACTGATCACACGACTGCCACACGCCCGTGTGCCTGGCTGTGTAGTGTCGATAGCCACCATTTCTGGCGATCTGAACCTTGCAAAATTAAAGTTTTCAGCATGCACCTAATTTTGTTTTGATGAAGAAACAATACGGAGACTACCCAGAACCTAATTAATCATTCCACAGTCAATTACACTATCAATTTTAGCATTTAGCAAAATTGAGCTATCGTTAAAAACATGTCAAAAGGTTAACGCAATTCTATTCCAATTCACAAACTCAGCTTGAACAAAATAGAAGAAATCAAACTAATATGGTAGATTAACGTCTTTTGCAATATCCTCACCAAAACAAAGTAACCAACCAAGTGTTTAACAGAAAGTCAAATAAACGAGCAAAGTCCTGTTTTGACAGAAAAATGTTAATAGAATGGAAATCACAAACGAAAGGAAGTCACAACGGAACTTATGCCAAATCGACCTCACAGGTAACCAGACTCCACAATTCACATAAAACTCAATTACCGAAAGAAGAAAAATAAAATATGGAAGAAAGGAGAAACAAATAACTAAAATTTAAGAGAAAAAAATAAAAGAACGATAGAATGTTTTAAGTTAACCACCACCCCTTCCGGTATTTGAAAAACAAATATTCCCTAATGTGTACGATGGGACTCGAACTCGGAACCAACAGAATACAGACAGATGCTGAACCAGTGAACCAGTAGGCTCATTCTTGACACTGATTTACCTAGAATTGCACTTAATCACCTAACACATGGACAAGGGTTGTTTAAAAACAACAAAAACTTTAGCAACACAATTCAAACTTTAGACCTTAAACACAAAAGTAGAGTACAGAACCACAGATACAGAAATTAATTACTGTAGATTCTCACAATTAGACTCTTAAATTTTTGGGGTGTTACACCTATTGACACCTTAAGCTATAGTTGATTTCTTAGCTCGTTCAGAATTTTGTTTCTCAATAACCCTCTCAAATTTTGCAAGGAATTATGAAGATCGAGATAATTTTTCATAGCATTCTTGTGTAAAGAATTTGCAACCTTACCCACATGAGTAACAAATGGACATTTAGATCCTTCAATGACCTTCTTCCATGATCGAAATCCTTGGCTTGTAAATGTATTTTAATGACGCCCAAATGGCTTGTTGAATAGAAAACAAGGTAATACCAAAATAGCATTTTGGAAATTCAAATTTTTATGGTAGCATCAATACCTTAGGCTTAAGTATCGATACTAGTCTTCAATATCGATATCAATGTTAAAAACGATACCAAAATCACATTCTGTTTTGAAAATTTTGAGTTTTAAAGCCTAAGTATCGATACCTATACCCTTGGTATCTATACCATGGGTAAATTGTGGTAAAAATCAGTTAAAAGTTCATTAAAACCCCTAGCAATGTATTGGATTCAACTTAACATTTAAGACCAATTCAAGATGCATTTAAACTACTTAAAACAACTCCAAATCAATCACAATTATCACATTAACAAACCACATTTGCAAACATACTTATAACCTCAATAATTCATTTCATATAGAACCAAATCCTTCAAATAAAAACCAAAATAGATAGAGTTTCAAGAGTTTGCATTTTAGTCCTTAACACTTGGGAACAGATTTGGTCTGCCTATGTGCCTGTCATTTTAACTCAAAATATAATACCTACTCTTGTAGCTCTTGAGGATATGATGAGATGAGAGATCTCCTAGCTTGACTCTAGTTCTTCAAGTCTAACTATACCTACACATTAAAATAAACGCGTTAAATTGGTGAAGGCTTAGAAAGCATTACAAGAATAAATAGGTAAATGAATCGTAACATAATGTTTAAAATTATTCAATTAATACATGCTTACACACATACTAAATTCATACAACTATACATTGCTTTAACAAAATTTATATTACCTTCGACAGTTACTAAACTTACCTCAACACTTTGATGATTCACTTTTGTTCACATTTCATATCTTTAGTCCATGGTAGACTTTTTCTTATAAATCAAAAACTTCTTGGTCTTTCTCTAACGAAGAGTTCTTTCTTAGACTGGTTACCAAAGTAAAAATAATGTAATGGAACAGGGAAGAACCTCCACAATAATAGCTTTACTTATAAAGCTCATAGCTCTCGCAATTACTTACACATGGCTGACATGCAAAGTTGACTCACCACCTTAATGTGACCAACATAGTAATTTCTAGGCAAATTCTACCATAATTATTCGTTGCACTTTAGTTAATTTTTAACTAGATCTTAACAAAAACTCAAATAAAATTGTATAGAAAACACACATGCTCAAACAAAAAACTATCAGGTCCACAACTCAATAATCTGCCATAAGTATTCCTAAAAAATATGGGGAAATTTTACACTCGCATACCTTTGACAGTTCTATGAGAAAACAAGCAAATGCAAATCCATATAGAATAAAAGGTGAAGAAAAACCTACCATTAATATCGAATGATATCCTCGACTTCTAGTTGCTTTTCAACCATCTTCAGTCCTCCCGTATCACCTTTCTTTCCAATTTGAGCATAGATACATTCAACCATGTTGTTGATAAATTTCGATAGGGGCACCTAAGAGCTACTTGACATCTTGGAATGGCTCTCCCGATCCGATATTGTCCTATTAAGCTTTCTTTGATTTCTGGCAATGTCGAATTTTCCTCTAGGGATCTGCTTTTCATACATCGAATCATCGCTACCCAACACCTCAGCTCGTTCATCATCCATTGACTCAATTAGATTTGGGTGATTGTCTTCATTAAAAACAATTGTCGAGTGCTTTACTAGGTCAAGTACACCTTCTTTCAATGTCACTGCAATCTTCACTAGAGCCTTAAAAGTTGGATTAAAGTGAGTAATTGTCATAGAGCTATTACCTTCAAAAGGCCGATCTGTAGTTGCACTACTAACCTCACCTAGGTCTTTTTCAGAAACTACAGTAATGAAATAAGTGGACGCATTTTAGGTAGCCTCCAACTAGGCCTCTTAAGATTGAACCGATAAACCTTGGCCCTCTATAGCACAATTGGGCCTAGAAGCCTTCAATTGCCTGTCCAACTTACCCAAGTTTACAAACTCTAACTCATTTGCTTGGGTTGGTTTCTTGCCTTGGGCCTTTAAACTTACCCCAATCTCCCCTATAGTTAAGCCCCCCACTTAGCCTGTGCTTCATCTTTAGACCCCATTACCCTATTCCTATTCCCTTGGCCCACTAAAGTGGTCTACCTAGACCTTCTTTGAACAGGACCAAAAAACTGCCTACCACCACTAACCTTATCCCCATCCGAGACCCCTTTCCTTTTAATGCTTGCCTTCGAAGAATCCTCACTCCCCTCTCCCTTCTCTTTCTCCTTTAAATTAAAAGCGACCAATACATTAAATTAGGAATCAACAATCATATCCCCCTAATTTAAAGTTACGTTTCTTTGTGAATCCCTATAGTTACGCCTCGACTTCCTCTCAACTAGCATCCATGGTCTGTATGAGCGTGTTTCCTCCGCTCTATCGTCGTCTACCATCACCGCATCAACCGTTAAAGATTCTTCTCTAGCTAGAGGCATACCACCCTTTGCCCTTAGACAAGGTTCCATAATTGAACATATTCCCTTAACATGTTTATATAGTCCACACGCGAAACAGGTTGTTGGAATATACTTATACTCAACTCGTTGGAGTATTCGATTAATCAAGACTTAGGAAACTAAAAGTTTATCTAGATTAACATTCCATACGATTTAAATGGCCTCGTTCTCCATTATCAATATTAAAATCCAGTTTCACGACTTTCCCCACTATCTCTCCAATCTCCCATAAAATCTGTTTTATACAAATGCCCCAGAAGCCCTAAAAGACAGATCCAAGACATTGCAATGTTTGTAAAAGGTTGTGAAGGGTTAAAATCTATGGACCACAATTGCACCGTCAAGTTTTGTCCATAAATGATCCAAAGGCCATAATAGAGCACCTTTTTGAAATCATCGTTATTATGAAACTTAGCCAAGAAATAACTATTCTTGATGTCCATAAGTTGGAATGGCATAGAGGGTCTCCAAATATTAGAAACCCTATTTTGGAGAGACGCATACCCAATGTTCTGACCTAAGAGCTTAATCACTACAGTAGTACCCATCTCTTGGAGCAAGAAATGTAGAACCCTCTTTGAGAAATTAATCGAAGAAATGCTATTTGCGATCGATCTTGTGATATCCCCTCCCACAAAATCAAAGTCATCCTCCACTTCCACCCCTGTTATTGCGATCTCCCTCCTTGAGCCAATAGGGCCTTTCCTCACCAATCTCTCTTTCGAAGATAATGGTGGATCAAGAGCCAAATCAACTGCCTTCACAATACTCAAATCGACACATTGCTCTTTAAGGTGTACTTTCTTGGTAAAACCATCCTCTTTGGTTTCATTTTTATTCATTTTTAGTTGCCCACAATTTTCCTTAGCCCACCAGAACATTGACTAAAGATTTTTCACCATATTCTTAACCAAACTGCAAAGCCTTAACAAGTACATCAAAATTAATTGATGGATTTGATCCTAATATGGTAATGATCTTACCCAAATTTTGGTTGCTCAAAACAACAAAGGCAATGGTCTGAATAACATTTTTAACCCTTAACAATTATAATTTTTTGTCAATCTGATCTTTACCATTTAAAAAAAACATAAAGCAATTTTGAAATTTTTTTTTCATATTTTTAATAAAAACATTGAAATTCAAAATATGTAATATTTTCAAAAATAAAAATAATTATGAAAAACAATAAAAAATCTTTAAAATTTTAAAAATAAAAATGATTTTAAAAATATTTAAAAGGTTCCAAAATTTGTTGTTATCTAAATCGAATTGGTTGGCTAGAGAATTAATTGGGGTATCAATCCAGTAGGAGTTAAAACACTGGTTGACCTATGAACTAGTATGTACTTGTTGAACTGAGCTAAAAAATTGATTTAATTGATAAATGAACTTATTTTGAACTAATCTGTGTTGGAACATTTTCAAATATTTATAATGTTTCAATAACTATAAATGCAATAGTGTAATTAATCAAAAGTTAAATCTTTTGATTTTGATTATTAGTCAAGAGTCATATCACTTGATTTTTTATAAAATTATAATTATTCAAACAATATTATTTGAATAGTTATAATATTAAATGAATAATTATGTGTCTTTTTAGAGACATTATTAATTAGAAACTACACCTGTTGAAAGATGTCCTTATGAAAAGACATGAAAATTGCTATAAATAGGAATGAGATTTCATTTGGAAATCACACCAACAAGTTTTAATATTCTTTCTATCCTTCCTCCATTCTTTTTATATTATTAGATTATTCTATACAAAATTACTGCAAAAATTGTTTGTAGAAATTGAGTTTCTAGTTATACATTGCTCAGTGCTTAGTGGACTATTTTCGTCAGTGCAAAACAAAATTAGTCATCGGTTTTATTGTATTCTCAAGGTTAAGTTTCTTGAAACTCTCTTGCACACCAAATATAGGTAGGGGAAAATGCAACCTTAAAGATAGTGGCTTAATACACGCCTTGGAGCCTTGTCCTATTTCTTCATTTTCTGTTTGAGTTTCATTCGTGTGTTCGAGATTTTCCTCAATGGAATTTTGTACTAACAATTTTAAGGTTATAATTCATGATGACTACTACAACACAGGAAAGTGGAGAACTAAGGGAGTTGGCTTCCAACTTTGTCAAACTTGATCGGTTTGATAGTGGGAATTTTCGACGATGGCAAAAAAAGATGCACTTCTTATTATCAACTTTGAAGATTGCCTATATTTTTGATACTCTAAGACCAGAAGAGAAGGAAAATAAATCGGTTGCTGTAACCGAGAAAGGAAAAAAGGGACAATGCTGATTACATGTGCATAGGCCACATATTGAATGATTTATTTGATGGTTTGTTCGACACTTACCAAAACAAGGTCACCGCTAAGGAATTATGGGGTAAATTGGAGACAAGATACATGATCGAAGGTGCTCTAAGTAAGAATTTCTTGCTAGCCATTTCAATAATTATCAAATGGTTGATGGTCGTTCTATTATGGAACAATTTCGTGATATTGAAAAAAATGTTGAATCTATTTAAGCAATATGATATGAAAATGGATGAAATCATTGTTGTATCCTTTGTAATAGACAAACTTCCTCCATCTTGGAAAAACATTAAAAAAAGTCTAAAACGTAGGAAAGATGAAATATCTCTTGATGCTTTGGCAAATCATCTTCGTATTAAAGAAGAATATCAAAAGTAAGATCAGAATTTAGATTCTGAAAATGCCAAAGTGCATGTTATGAAGGAAGTACAGACTACTAAACCATCCAAAAGAAACTTCAAACAGACTGATACGACAGTTAAGTTCAAAAAGAAACAAAAGGGCCCATGCTATCATTATGGTAAGATGGGACATTTCAAGAATGAATGTCAATTTTTAAAGAAGAAATCATCTTCTAAGGCTGATAAGAACGAAAAGTTCAATGCAATGATATCTAAAACTGATATGGAACAAGATGATAATGCACGGTGAATTGATACCGGAGCAACCAAACATGCGTGCAAAGACAAAAGCATGTTCACAAAATTCACACAATGTGAAAATGACAATGACTTGTACAGGAGAAATTCTTCCACCACAGCAATCAAATGCATAGTGTCTATTGAACTACAATTCACTTTTGGAAAGATTTTAACCTTGAATGATGTATATTGTGTGCCAGAAGTTAGGAAGAAATTAGTGTTTGAAAGTCTGTCAAATAAGTTTAGTTTTGATATTCGTGATATGAAGTAATAAAATTTATAAACTATGTTTGTACCCAAAACTAACTATTATCACAATTTAAGGCAAGCGCACCTATCGAACAGTAGTATATCTTAGTGGCAAGACCAAGATATCGTACCCAAAGGAACCAAAAGTACAAGTACTAACTTTCTTTCTATGATTTAACCTAAAAATTAAAAGGGGATTTTTATTAAACTAAACTAATAATTAAACTAAGCTAAGAATGCACAAAAAGTGAATTAGGGAGAAACTCTTAGGAAAATTGATCGATTTGGGCAATACTTAAGGGAGAATCCACCTAGACTTCACTTGTTATCAACTCTTGAACTGGACGATTTATTCACTTGACTTGATCTGTAGAAATCCCTAACTTATGTTAATATCTCTCTCGAGACTAAAAACAACTAACCCTAGGTTGATTAATTGAAATCTCTTTCCAATTAAAACCCCTAGTGTTGCCTTAACTCGATCTATGGATCCCCTTATTAGGTTTGACCCTAATCCGGCAGATTTTCGTCATCCTATCTCTAGGATTGCAATCAACTCTACTTAATTGTGTTGGATCTACTCATATGCAGTGACTTTTGCTCCTCTACATAAGCACATTCGACTTAAATCAATATCCCGGAAATATAAATTTAAAAGTTAAAAACACAATTAAGAACAAATCAAATATTTATCATATAATTCAAGAGAAAATAATAACAAGATCTGTCTTAGGTTTCATCCCCCTCAAGTATTTGGGGGAATTAGTTCATGATTATAAAAGAAAATATCTCAGAAGAAATAAAATAACAAAACATAAAGAACCCAAAAACCCCTGAAGGTAATTGAAGGGAGATCTTTAGTCTTGAGGGAGAATTCAGCTTCTGAGATAGATCAAGCGGCTTCCCTTGGAGTAATTCCTTGCTTCTACTATCTGTATTGGCAGAAATAGTGCATTCTTTTGTGGGAGAAAAAGCACACTTAGTAGTTGCCCCCTAGGGTCTTTATATAGAGCTTTGGAATGCCTTTTTCAGCCCCTAAGTAGCCTTTTCTGAGCAAAATTGAACTTCCTCATGATAGAGACACGCCCGTGTGCCACGCCCGTGTAGATCAAGGCCCAGGCCGCGCTCGGGCCTGTTAAGGTGGCACGGCCGTGTAGTTTACCCGTGCTTATCGGGGTTGGGCCGTGTTCAAGCTCAAGGTGGTACGGCCGTGTGACATGGCTGTGTGGTGAATCTCCGGGCCGTGTTATTTTCATAGTTTGGCCTATTTTCTTTGTTTTTTGCCCGTTCTTTGCTCTTTTCTTTTCCCTAAGCTTACCTGAGTATAAAACATGAAATTAAAGGTTTAAGAGCATCAATTTACACAAATTTAATGATAATTCATCCAGAAATTAGGCTAAGCATGAGGTAAAAACATGTATAATTTATCGTTTATCAAATACCCCCACACTTAAGCCTTTGCTTATCCTCAAGCAAAATCTCAACTCATAATTAAGAATCATTATTCTCAACTTATAACCCTTATCAATAATGTTTCAAACTAATCCACAAGTAATCATACAATGAAGATTCAACCAAAAGAACATTAAAATTTCAAACACTTTAAGTTGAAAACTTTATCACAGAAACATAGGCTTCATCCCTTTTCTTAAGTAATCACTTTTCAATCAAAATCAACAAGATTTGACATCCTCACTATAGATTCACTCTATCCACTCAAAATGTTTAGGGTTCAAGAATTAAGCACTCTTTAGTCAACCTGAAAAGTTATTACCATAGGCTTGCAAAAAAATCAAATCTCCACCACTATAGATTGATACGACACATCGATCAAAAGGTCTTTCAATGGTTGTAATGGGGCTTTGGTTAGGGGTGTTGTCACAAGCTGAAAAAGAGGGTTAGAATCGAGATTGAATTGAAAAATCATCTAGCTAGAAAAATCTCTATCATTGGAACATATTCCTCGAGCTAAGCTTTATGATGACATCATTCTCGATTTGGAAGCTTGTAGAAATACGCAAAAACTATTGAACTGTTACAGATTACAACTAAATTAACTGTATATACCAATTTTTTTTAAGAACAAATCAAATATTTTACTTTGAATCTTTACAAATTTTACAAACTGAAAAAGATAACAAAGCTAGATAATAATTCAACTCAAATCTCGACAAAAATAGGGATCAAAATAATTTAATGGAATTCAACAAAAACGGGTTATAGGTTAATATTAAAGGTAAGTCAAAGAAATGGATTGTTAGGCTCAACGGGATTCACTAGGGGTCAATTTACGGAGTTAAGCTTTTATGGAGTAAGTGGGTTGAATCCTCGGTGCCTTTATCACTTCGGAATATCAAATCAATGATGTAGTCTTTACAGGCATAATTGAAGCAAGTTCTAGAATAACAAATCAGTATTGACTCACTCAAAGCAGTAATAAAAGTGAGAACGAAAGAATGTATGCTCAAAAGGCTCAAGAATCTCACCAAAATTATGGCTTTTGATGTCAATCCTGCGAATTTCAAATCTCAAGATAACACTTAAAATTAGGGAAGATAACCTAGAAAAAATTTAAATTCTCAAAAATTTCAACTTATCATGCTTGATTCCCTAATGTCTTAAAGTTTGAATAATCGAAGCATAAGTACCTATGTCTTAATTCCCAACACATCAATAAAAATCATAAATCAATTAGAATTAATTCCTAATAGGAGATTGAAGATAATGCAGAGAGTAAAAGTGAGAATTCAAAATTTTGAGAACAATGCAAAAAGTTAGTTGTAAAAATATTTAGGGGTTTCAAAGAGAATGCAATAACTGAAAGTTAGTTTCCCCCCACACTTAAGATGTACATTGCCCTCAATGTACAAAGATACATTAGTAGCAATATAAGCATAATATCATAAGATAGGGAAAGAAATGAAACTCCCTGAATTGGATGAATTCCTTGAGGTGGTGGTGGCTATAGAGTGTTTGCGACAAAAGAAGGTGCGAAGGTGGATACTTCGGTGGTGGTAGTGTTTGTTTGTCCACAGCTTTTATGTTGGGAGTATAGGCTTTGGCAGTGTCAACTAGGTGAAGTTGTGGCAAGGTTCCCATTAGATTTTGGATTTGAGCTGTAGAGCTCCTTTGAAACTATGAAAGCATTTATCAGTTTTAGGAAATTTAGATTAACAAAATGTGTTTGTTAGGGAATAACCGATATGAAAAAATTAAAATAAAGTAAACTATGTTCTAACAATACGAAAATTCAAATAATGAAAAAGTAAAATGGAAAAACAAAAAGGAAAATAAAAAAGAAGATAAGAGGAGTAGAAAGTTCTAATCCTCAAATGGTCTGCGAGGTTGGGGCGGTGATGAGATGTGTAGATGCTGGCATATCTGCTGAAGAGTAGCGTCGATGTGATCAAAGCATTGAAAGCACTGCTGCTTAAATCGTGTGAGGCGCTCTGATATGTCAACATATAAAGCTGCCGCATAAACTGGGTAGCAAGGGGGTGGTGGATCATCCTTATGTGTAACATAGTTTGGATGCCCTTTGGGGACATCTGGCTGATCAAGGTGTATGAGGATGTCTGGGTCGCGATGTTAAGTAGGTCGTAGTAGTGAGCCAGTCGAGTTATGTATAGGCCCATAGATATCACACCCCTACGATGTTGCTCCGTCTGATGCTGGATGGCATGGGTGATGAAGTATGCAAGATCGATCACATGTATGTGTGCCATGCTCCATAAAAAGTAGACGCTGTGGGTGTTGAAGACGCCGGTGCTCTCGCGTCTGCCTATCAGTGTTTGTGCGAGGAGGGCATGCAGGTACCTCAGAGATGGGGCGAGATTGGTTGCTTTGGAGCGATTGGGGTCGTATGTAGACGATGTAGGGACTAGGGCCTCCCAACACTTAGATGGTGATAAATGGATGTGGCGGTGGAGTTTGGAAAGTCCTCTTCCTCCATGAATTACTTCGTATAGAGGCCTAGAACTATACCAAACTCTGATACACTAAGCTAATGAACGAGGCCCCCTAGACAAAATTGGATCGTCCTAGGATCGTCATGTCAGCTCATCACCGTCTGAAGATGAAATATGGAGCAAAACTCGAGGGTGAGTTCAAGGTAGGTGGGCTCCACGATCTGGAAGAACTATTCCCAGGGGTCTGTTGTCAATAGGGCCTGGACCTCGTCCACTAAGTGGAGCTGCTCTAAGGCGGCCCAGTCAATGTATCTTCTAGCTCCTAGTGGTCGTGCTCCCAGAATCTGAAATAACTCCTCTTAGGAGTTCTGCGGGAATTGAATAAAAGGATGGCGAGCTTTGGCTGTGGGTCTAGAGGATGAACCATCGGGCCCCTTCGCTTTTTTGAAGTAGGGACGGCAGCTTTCTTTCGACGTGACGATGACATAATTCCTAAAACAAAAAGATATACATTAGTCCTAATAAAAATTGAAACTAAAATATGAATATTAATAAGTTTTTAAGATTAAATGACAATTTAAGCAAAATATGAACATATTGTATTGACATGTTGATTTCACTAACCTAACTAATATAGTTCACTCATTCTAATCATGGCATGGGTATCATTTTATACTAAGGGTTAACTACTCTAGATAAGTAAAAGTGGCAGCCAAAGGTGAGTCTAAATGGCATCATGAAAATTCTAGAATAATCATGCTAAATCAATGAAGTTCATGCCTAAAAATAATGCAAAAACTAAATAAAGCAAATTATTAACATAAAAATAGATAAAAACATTAGAAATTTAAGAGAAAAATACGAAAAAAACCGAATGGGTGACTATGGGGGCAGAGCACGGTTGTGGCGAGGTTGCATGGGCGTGGTGGCGCTGTTGAGGATGGCGGCAACGCTAGGAATGGTGGGTATGGGAGTTGGGTTGAGAGATTTTTAGGGTTTGTGTGAGGAAGAAGGTGAGTAGTGGGCTGTTTATATAGGTTTTTGGGTCACACGGGCATAGCACACGCCCGTGTGGCTCGGGGTTAGCTAGTGTGATTCAAAAATTGGGTGTTTTGGCGCACCGGTTTCATAATACATTCTCGTGTTCCTAGGGCGTGTTGGGGCACACGGCCATGGCGCATGGCCGTGTCTTTCAATGTTCGCTTCTCCCACGGTTGTGTAATTGATAAACGATAAATTATACATATTTTTACCTCATGTTTAGCCTATATTTTGGATGAATTATTATCAATTTAGTGAGAATTGGTGCTCTTAATCTTTCTTTTTCATATCTTATACTCAGGAGAGCATAGGGAAGAGAAAAGAACGGAAAATGGACCAAAAATAGAGAAAATGAGCCAAAATGTGAAATCAACACGGCCCAAGAAGTCACCACACGGCCATGGCACATGGTCGCGCCACACGAAGACCACACGGGCTAGCCCCTGACAAGCACGGCCAGGCCACACGGCCATACCACCTCAACAGTACCAAAAGCGGCCTCTTGTCGAAGTCACACGGGCGTGTCACACGAGCGTGTTCTAATCATGAGGAAGAGGAATTTTACTCGGATTTGGATACTTAGGGGCTAAGAAAGCCATTCTAAATTCTATATAAAGACCCCAAGAGGCAACTCTAATGATATACTTTTTTCTCTGAAGAAAGAGCGCCATAACTCTGCCAACACAAGGAGTGGAAGCAAGGGATTACTCCAAGGGAAGCCGATTGATTTATCCCTGAAGCCAGAGTTCTACATCAAGACAGAGGATCTCCCTAAATTCTTTCAAGGGTTTTTGGGTTTTTTATGTTTTGTTATAGTAATTCTTCTGAGATGTTTTCTTTCTTTATTATGAACTAAACCCCTTAAATACTTGAGGGAGATGAAACCTAAGACAGATCTTGTTATTATTTATTCTTGAATTATTTGATAAATACTTGAATTGTTCTTAATTATGTGTTCTTCATTCTTGATTTAATAATCCTAGGTATTACTTCAAGAACTTGATGTGCTTAGGCAGAGGAGCAAAAGTCCCTGTTTTAAGAGTAGATCTACCATAATTAAGCAGAGTTGCATGCAACCCTAGACATAGGGCGACATAAATCTGCCGGATTAGGGTCAAACCTAATAGGGGGATCCATAGATCGAATTAATGCAACCTAGGGGTGTTAATTAATAAGAAAACTTTAATTAACAGCCTAGGCCTAGTTGTTCTTATCCTCGAAAGAGGTATTACCGTAAGTTAGGGATCTCTACGGATCAAGTCAAGTAAAGAAATCATCTAGTTCAAGAAATTAAGAACAAGTGAAGTCTAGGTGAATTCTCCCTTAACTATTGCTCATATCAATCAGCTTTTCCCTAAAGTTTTCCCCAATTTACTTTTTGTGCACTTTTAGTGAGTTTTAGAATTAGTTTCAACCAACTCTCTTTTATTTTTAGGCTAGATAATAGAAAGGAAGTAAGTATTAGTATTTTTGGTTCTCTTGGGTACGATAACTCGGTCTTGCCGCTAAACTATACTATTGATCAATAGGTACGCTTGCCTTTAAAAATCGTGATATTAGTTAGTTTTGGTGTGATTAGTTTTTATAAATTTTATTACTTAATATCGCGAGCATATCAAGTTTTTGGCTTCGTTACCGGGGAACTAAAATATTAAGAAAACTCGATTTCTATTACTTTTGCCATTACTATATTTATTTATTTTCAGTTTTTATTTATTTTTATTTTTATTTTATTTTTTATTTTATTATTTATTCGTATTTTATTCTATTTTTCTTTGCTTTTTCCTTCTAGGTATTTCTAGTTTATGACTAGAAACAACCCAGCAGGACCATTACTTTTTGACGAAGATTTAGAAGCGACAGTTCACAGAAATCGCAGAGAGATCAGACGAAGCCTACAGTATCCAGAACAAGATCAAGAACAAAGGCCAGAACCTACAGCAGATATGGAAGCAAATCAAAACATTCCACCTCCGCTCGCAATAGCCGCGTCACCAGCAAATCAGGAAGCAGCTCCTCGCACTATGTATGATTATGCTAAACCTAGTTTGGTTGGTACCCAAACTAGCATTCTTAGACCTACTATTGCTGCTAATAATTTTGAATTAAAGCCTAACACTATTCAGATGATACAGCAATTGGTGCAGTTTGATGGTTTACAGGATGAAGATCCAAATTCACACATAGCCAATTTTTTGGAACTTTGTGATACTTTTAAAATTAATGGCGTTTCTGATGATGCAATTTGTCTAAGGCTATTTCCATTTTCTTTGAGAAACAAAGCCAAACAGTGGTTAAACTCTTTACCACGAGGCTCAATCACCACATGGGAACAGATGACCGAAAAATTTTTACTTAAATATTTTCCTCCAGCTAAAACAGCTAAATTACGAAACGATATCTCTTCTTTTGTACAGATGGATTTAGAAACACTCTACAATGCCTGGGAGAGATACAAGGATCTTTTGAGAAGATGCCCTCATCATGGCCTACCTTTATGGCTATAAGTTCAAACCTTTCACAACGGTTTGAATCCATCAACAAGGCAAATGATCAACGTAGCCGCAGGAGGAACAATCAATAACAAAACACTCGAAGCAGCTTATGAATTTATTGAAGATATGTCACTGAATAACTATCAGTGGCAAGTCATGAGGACAAAGCCGACTAAAGCTGTAGGAGTTTATAATATTGATGCTGTCACCATGCTTACTAACCAAGTAGAACTTTTAAATAAAAAGTTTGATAATTTTGTTGGTTCTACGCAGGCACAGCCAGTGATGCAGTGCGACGCAACCCCAGGAAATATGTTGAATTCGGACTATTCAACTTATGGACACAGCATGGAAACTGAGCAAGCCAACTATATGGGTAATAGTTCTAGACCTCAAAATAACCCTTATAGTACTACTTACAATGCATGTTGGAGAAATCACCCCAATTTTTCATGAGGAGGACAAGGAAATCAAAGAAACAGCCTCCTCCGAGATTTCAGCACCCACCACCACAAGAAAAACCTGAATCTTGAAGAGATGTTCACCAAATTTATAGCCGCATCAGAAACCCGTTTCCAAAACACTGAAACAACATTAAAGAACCAGCAAGCATCAATTCAAGGGCTTGAAAATCAAATCGGTTAGCTTGCAAAATTAATTTCAGAAAGACCATAAGGTGGACTACCAAGTAATAATGAGCCAAATCCCAGAGAACATGTCAAAGCAATTACTCTGAGAATGGGAAAGTCCTAGCTAAACCAGAAAAGAAATCTGCTCCAGACTCTTCAGGAGACAAGGCAGAGAAATCCAAGGAAAACACTCAACCAACACTCAAGGAATACCAACCGCCCATTCCATATCCGACAAAGTTGAAGAAAGACTGTACAGACGCCCAATTCTGTAAATTTCTTGAACTTTTTAAACAATTACACATTAACTTACCTTTTGTTAAAGCAATTTCGCAGATGTCAAAGTACGCAAAGTTCTATAAGGAACTTCTGACAAACAAAAGGAAGTTGGAAGAATTAGCCACAGTGGAACCCAACGAAGAATGCTCAGCTACTCTCCAAAATAAACTGCTGGCAAAACTAAAAGATCTAGGGAGTTTTACTATTCCTTATTTAATTGGTAGTTTACTTATTGATAAAGCCTTAGCCGATTTAGGTACTAGCATTAATCTCATGCCTTACAAAATGTTCAAGCAACTAGGTCTAGGGGAACCAAAGCCCACTAGGGGAATCATAGAAGATGTGCTAGTAAAGGTAGATAAATTTATATTCCCTGTTAATTTTGTTGTACTTGATATGGATGAGGACATTGAGGTACCTTTAATTTTGGGACGTCCATTTTTAGCCACTGCTAGAGCTGTTATTGATATAGGGGATGGTAAATTAGTACTTAGAGTTGGTGAGGACGAAGTCGTGTTTAAAATTTATGATGCCATGAAATTTCCTAAAGAACAAGATGATTCATATTATTTTGTTAATATTATTGATTATTTTGTTCAAGATAATTTTCAGGCACTTTCTCTCGTAGACACGTTGGAACTGTGTCTTGTTCAAGGTGAGGGGAAGATGAAACCACCACTAAAATTGAAGAAGTAAGAAAGGAGTTAGATTCCAATGAAATCATCACAAGACACATAAGTTATGAAAATATAAAGATGAATGATGAATTAAGACAGAAACCTTCCATTACTGAACCCCCTAAGTTAGAGCTAAAACAACTGCCAGATCATTTAGAATATGACTTTTTAAGGGAAGACTCAACTTTACCGGTTATTATTGCCTCAGATTTGAGTATTGCAGAAAAAGAGAAACTTCTCCATGTGTTAAGACAACACAGGCATGCTAAAGCCTGGAAAATTTCAGATATTAAGGGTATTAATCCTTCATTCTGCACCCACAAAATTTTAATGGAAGATGAATATAAACCATCGGTGCAAGCTCAGAGATGATTGAATCCCAACATGAAGGAAGTCGTAAAAGCTAAGGTAATTAAACTTCTAGATGCAGGCATTATTTATCCTATTTCTGATAGTTCTTGGGTAAGTCCTGTGTAGGTTGTTCCTAAAAAGGGAGGCATGACTGTAGTGTCTAATGACAAAAAAGAGTCAATACCTACAAGAACAGTCACTGGATGAAGAGTTTGCATGGATTATAGGAAGCTGAATGACGCCACTCGAAAAGATCATTTTTCCTTACCTTTTATTGATCAGATGTTGGAAAGATTATCAGGTCACATGTATTATTGTTTACTAGATGGCCTCTCTGGTTGCTTCCAAATCCCGATAGCTCCAGAAGATCAGGAGAAAATGACATTCACATGCCCATACGGTACGTTTGCTTATTGTAGAATGCCTTTTGGTTTATGTAACGCTCCTACTACTTTTCAGCGATGCATGATAGCTATCTTCAATGAATTCGTGGAAGACATCATGAAGGTATTTATGGATGATTTTTCAGTTTTAGGTAATTCTTTCCAACTTTGTCCTAATAATCTAAAACGTGTTTTGATAAGATGTGAAGAGACAAATTTAGTGCTAAATTGGGAAAATGCCACTTTATGGTTCAAGAGGGTATTGTTTTAGGACATAAAATTTATAGTAAAGGGATTGAGGTAGATAAAGCAAAAATTGAAACTATTGAAAAATTACCTCCCCCTAATTCAGTTAAGGCTATAAGAAGCTTTTTAGGACATGCCGATTTTTATCACAGATTTATTAAAGATTTTTCTAAAATAGCTAAGCCTTTAACAAAGTTGCTAGAAAAAGACGTGATTTTCAACTTTGACCAAGAATGTTTAGACTCTTTTAACGCTCTTAAGGAAAAGTTAGTCAATGCCCCGATTATGATTTCACCTGATTGGAATCTACCTTTTGAACTAATGTACGATGCAAGTGATTTTGCAGTAGGTGTAGTTTTGGGACAACGAAGAGACAAGCACTTTCAACCGATTTATTATGCTAGCAGAACTTTGACAGCCGCTCAAGCAAATTATACTATCACAGAAAAAGAATTGCTAGCTATTATTTTCGCATTTGATAAATTCAGATCTTATTTGATTTTGTCAAAAGTCATTGTTTATACTGACCATTCTGCTCTTCGCTACCTCTTAACTAAAACTGATGCAAAACCTCGATTAATAAGATGGATTCTATTGTTATAGGAGTTTGATTTAGAAATAAAAGACACGAAGGGAGCTGAGAACTTGGTAGCAGATCACCTTTCAAGATTAGAAAACACGTAACCCAAGTACCTCGACAAAATAAACGATTTATTTCCTAAAGAACAACTCCTATCCTTAGCAAATGCAACAGTTCCTTGGTTTGCTAATTTTGCAAATTATTTAGCAGCTAACATAACCCCAAAAGGGTTGACCCATCAGCAAAAGAAGCGATTCTTCACTGATGTGAAAAACTACTTTTGGGAAGATCCTTTTCTTTTTTGAATTTGTGTAGATCAGGTTATTCGAAGATGCGTTACTAAAATAGAAGCATACCAAATTTTAAATCACTGCCATTCAGGACCCACAGGAAGACATCACAATGGAGCTAGAACTGCTCATAAGGTACTTGAATTAGGCTTTTACTGGCCTACACTTTTTAGGAATGCCAACAGGTATGTGACCTCTTGTGATAAATGTCAGTGAACAGGTAATATTTCTCAACATAATGAAATGCCTTAGAACTATATACTTTCATGCGAAATATTTGATGTATGGGGTATTGATTTCATGGGTCCATTCCCTACTTCATTTGGAAATAAGTCCATCCTAGTAGCGGTAGATTATATGTCAAAATGGGTGGAAGCCCAAGCCTTACCTACTAATGATGCTAGAATGGTAGTATGATTTTTGAAGAAACTTTTCTCTCGATTTGGAACACCTAGGATAATCATTAGTGATAGGGGCACACATTTTTGCAATGCCCAGTTTGAAAAAGTCTTGAAAAGGTATGGGGTACACCAAAGAACAGCTACCCCCTTATCACCCATAAACTAGTGGCCAAGTCGAAGTGACAAATAGAGAATTGAAATGCATCCTAGAGAAAACTATAGAAACAAATAGAAAGGATTGGTCAAGGAAAATAGACGATGCTTTATGGGCTTACAGAAATGCTTTTAAAACACCCATAGGTATATCTCCTTAGAAGCTTGTCTATGGAAAAAGTTGTCATTTGCCATTTGAACTTGAACATAAAGCATTTTGGGCTATCAAATTTTTAAACCTTGATTTCAAGCTTGCAGGTGAGAAAAGATTAATGCAGTTAAATGAACTCAATGAATGGCGTTGCAATGCATACGAGAGCTTACAACTATATAAGGAATCCATGAAGCGACGTCATGACAAACAACTGAAACAACCTAAGCAGTTCAAAACAGGTGATCTTGTCCTACTCTACAATTCGAGGCTAAAACTATTCCCTGGAAAACTCAAGTCAAGGTGGTCAAGTCCATTCACTGTTCAAACTGTCTTTCCATACGGCACAATTGAGGTAACTCACCCCAACTACGGTACGTTCAAGGTAAACGGCCATAGGCTTAAACATTATAGAGGTGAGAATTTTAAAGATAAAAGGGAGGAGCTTCAGCTCCACGAAATCCCTTCGTGATACATCTAGAAAGAGTCGAGCTTAGACTCTAAATAAGCGCTTCTCGATAGGCAACCCGAGCACTAACTTAGTATTTTTTCGTCTATTTTGATTTCAGTATTTTTTTTATGGATCAACTAACACTTTTTAATGCAGAGATTTCAGACCACACGGCCAGTCCCACGGGCGTGCCCCAGGTCGTGTGAACACTTTAAATAGAGACATGGTCATGTACTAAGGCCGCATATAAACAGAGCACAAATTTTCCCAAAACACGGGCCACCGATAAATAGCTACGGCTGTGCGACATAGCCGTGGCGACCTTTTCGACTTCAACACGAGCTACCAACAACACCCCACGACCGTGCAACATGGCCGTGGTAACCCTGCAGTATCAACACAGGCTTGCACAAATCCCCACGCCCGTGTCCCCAGCCCGTGGAAGACACTGTCAAATTTCACACGGCTGTGGAACATATCACACGACCGTGTGACACACGAACACGATCGCACACGGCCGTGTATACCATCACATGACCATGTGCGTGACGAAGAACCGATCTCCCACGGCTGTGTAAAACATTCCCACGGGCGTGTACTTCGAACTAGGGTTGCCAAAACCACCGAATTTCGAATGACACGGTAAAACATGACTCACACGGGCATGTGACATGCCCGTGTGACCCAAAAACTATAAAAAAGAAGCCACTATTCATTTTTTTCTCACTTAAAACCCTAAAATCCTCCCTCCCCAACCACCATAAGCGCCGCCACAGCCCTCAAAACACCACCCCCTCGAAATCAGCCGACCCACGCCCGTGTAAACCCACCCTACGACCGTTCACCCTCAACCCACGACCGTGCAACATCATTTTTGGTTCTATTCTCTCATTTTTCTCATTTATTTATTTATATTTCATTTCTTTATTATCTAATTATTTAATTTTACTTTATTTTAGATGTTAAATCAAGCATAGAATTACGAAAATTAGGATGAATAATCTAGAATAGTATAGAACACATTAGGATTGCATGCCACTTAATTTTATTTTTGTTTGCCACTTAAACTCATATTTGCCTGCCATTTATCTCATATATTTAGTATAAATACATAACCATATTTCTTACTTTTGTTACAAGTTTCAAAATGATTAATTTTTACTATTCAGGTTAATCCTCATTTTATGTTGTCTTAGGAACATTGTCATCGTCATTTTAATTACTATCTATTTAGTTTAATTTCAATATTCAGACTAATGTTTGTTATTTTATTTCAGATACTATGTCGTCATCATGCGATAGGAAAACTGTGGTCCCCGTCTCCAAGAAACGTAAGGGGTCAGGGAGTTCATCATCAAGGCCCACCTCCGATGTTCGACACCCATTCATCACATTCGCCCAAGCCTCGCAGGAGGAACATTATCAACTACTCCAAGCCCGCCCTATATCCACGGGCTGTTGCATAGATTGGGGTGACCTCGACCAGATACATCTAGTGGACGATGTCCAGGCCCTATTGATGACCGAGCCATGGGAGTAGTTCTTCCAGATTATCGAGCCCACCTACTTGGAACTCACCTTAGAGTTCTGCTCCACCTTCCACCTCCAGACCGTAATGACCAGATTCGATGATCCAGGGACGGTCCAGTTCCGTTTGGGAGGACTCGTGCGACGCCTCAGCGTGCCAGAGTTCAGCTCAGCACTCGGGCTTTACACAGAGCAATTTATGGCGGACCCCACCCTTTCTCGTCACATCCACATCCGGCCCGTCGATTGCTAGCACAAGATCGTCCTAGGTCATCAAATTTATAACCCCAATGTCAGCAAGGCGACCGCCCTCGTTCCAACTCTGAGGTACATTCATGCTCTCCTTGCTCACACTCTAACAGGCCGACGAGAGAGCACAAGCGTCGTCAACACTCACGACGTCTACTTCCTGTGGTGCATGGCGAACGGACACGTCATCGACTTAGCATACTTCATAGCGCACACCATGCAGCATTAGACAGAGAGGCACCGCAGAGGCGTCTTATCCATGGGGCCCTACATCATACGCTTGGCCCAGTATTTTGGGCTTATTAACACTTCAACCCAGACATCCTCCAACACCCTAATCGGTCAGATGTCTCCCCAAAGCATCGCGACTATGTTACATATGAGGATGATCGAGAGGAGGCTAGGAGCCACCCCTTTCAGTTCCCACTTATTCAGGCGGGCAAGGACCTAGAGGACATTACTGATGATGTCACACCAACACCACCACCAGAGGCTGCACCTACCAAGCCACCACCCCCTCGCCACCCATCTCATGCGGTAGCCAGCCATGCTGACTTATCTAAGCGCTTTTCACAATTCGAGCAGGAATACTTCCAGTGCCTCGATTACATTGACGCCACCTTAGAGCAGATATGCCAGCACCTCCGCATCACTCCACCGCCGCGTGATCCATCTGAGGATTAGATTTATCTATTCCTCTTAACTTTATTTTTTTTACTTTACTTTATTTTATTTTATTCTAACTTTTGAATATTGATCTCTATTTTTATCTTTTCTTTTAACTTTCTTTTCCTTTTCCTTTTTAAATGTTCTCATTTTATCTTTTTCATTATTTATTATTTTTAGTATTTTGTTTTATTTTTATTTTATTTCTTTTTCCTAACGGCCAACCCCTAACAAGTAATCTCCATTGCTCTGAATTCCCCAGGATTAATAAATTCTTTCACAGTTTCAAAGGAGCTCTACAGCTCAAATCTCTATAAAAAAGGGAACACCCTGCCACAACTGCCGTCTCTTCCAATTCCAATCTCCGTCTCACTAATCCATCCAAAGCACAGAGAGTTTCAATTCTCTCCCTATCTTTTGATATTATGCTTCTATTGCTACTAATGTTATCCTTGTACATTGAGGGCAATGTACATCTTAAGTGTGGGGGGGGGGAACGTACTTTAAATCTTTATATTATCTGTGGAATCCCTGAAATTTTTGCGTTGTTCTTAGTTGCATTATCTTCAACCTCCTATTAGGAATATATTCTGATTGATTTGTAATTTTTATTGACAAGTTGAGAATTAAGAAATAGGTGATTGTACTTTGAATATTCAAACTCTAAAACATTAGGGAATCAAGCATGATAAGTTGAAATTTTTGAGAACCTCAATTTTTGCATAAGTTCTTTCCCCTAATTCTAAGTGTTATCTTGAGATTTGAAATTCGCAGAATTGACATCAAAAGCCATAATTCTGGTGAGATTTTTTAGCCTTTTGAGCATACATTCTTTCTTGCTCACTTTTATTATTGCTTTGAGTGAGTCAATACTGATTTATTATTCTAGAACTTGCTTTGATTATACATGTCAAGACCACATCATTGATTTGATATACCGAGATGATAAAGGCACCTAAGATTTAACCCACTTATTCTACAAAAGTCTACCTCCATAATTTAACCCCTAGTGAACCCCATTGAGCCTAACAACCTTTTCTTTGACTTACCTCTAATATTAACCTATAACCCATTTTTGTTGAATTCCATTCAATTACTTTGATCCCTATTTTTGTTGAGATTTGAGTTGAACTTATTATCTAGCTTTATTCTCTTTTATAGATTGTAAAGTTTTATTCAATGTATTGTATCCTAGTTGAATTGTTCTTAAAAAAAACGTGTGTATTCAGTTGTAATCTTTAATAGTTCAAATAGTTTTTGCATATTTCTATTTTAAGGCTACCAAGGCCGAATTAATATTATCTTGAGAATTAGCTCGAGAAATATGTTCCAGTGATAAAGATTTTTCTAGCTAGATAATTTTTTAATTCAATCTCGATTCTAACCCTCTTTTGCAACCTGTGACAACACCCCTAACCAAGCCCCCTTACAACCATTGAAAGACCTTTTGATCGATGTATCATATCAATCTACAGTGGTGGAGATCTGATTTTCTAGCAAGCCTATGGTAATAACTTTTCAGGTTGACTAGAGAGTGCTTAATTTTTGAACCCTAAACACTTCGAGTGGATAGAGTAAATCCTTAGTGAGGATGTCAACTTCTGTTAATTAAGATGGAGAGATAACTACTTAGGCAATAGGAAGAAACTTATGTTTTAATGATAAAATTCTCAACTTAAAGTGATTAAGTCTTTAACGTTCTTTTGATTGAATCTTCATTGTATGCTGACCTGTGGATTAGTTTGAAACATTATTGATAAAGATTGGAAGTTAAGAAGAATGATTCTTAATTAGGGATTGGGTTTTTGCTTGAGGACAAGCAAAGGCTTAAGTGTGAGGGTATTTGATAAATGATAAATTATACATATTTTTACCTCATGTTTAGCCTATATTTTGGATGAATTATTATCAATTTAGTGAGAATTAATCTTTCTTTTTCACATCTTATACTCAGGAGAGCATAGGGAAGAGAAAAGAATGGAAAATAGACCAAAAACAGAGAAAATGGGCCAAAATGTGAAATCGACACGACCTAAGAAGTCACCACACGGCCGTGGCACACGGCCGTGCCACACGAAGACCACACAGGCCAGCCCCCGACAAGCACGGCCAGGCCACACGGCCGTACCACCTCAACAGTTCCAAACACGACCTCTTGTCGAAGTCACACGAGCGTGTCACACGAGCATGTTCTAATCGTGAGGAAGAGGAATTTCACTCGAATTTGGATACTTAGGGGCTAAGAAAGCCATTCTAAACTCTATATAAAGACCCCAAGAGGCAACTCTAATGATATACTTTTTTCTCTGAAGAAAGAGCGCCATAACTCTGCCAACACAAGGAGTGGAAGCAAGGGATTACTCCAAGGGAAGCCGATTGATTCATCCCTAAAGCCAAAGTTCTACATCAAGACAGATGATCTCCTTAAATTTTTTCAAGGGTTTTTGGGTTCTTTATGTTTTGTTATATTAATTCTTCTGAGATGTTTTCTTTCTTTATTATGAACTAAACCCCTCAAATACTTGAGGGGGATGAAACCTAAGACAGATCTTGTTATTATTTATTCTTGAATTATTTGATAAATACTTGAATTGTTCTTAATTATGTGTTCTTCATTCTTGATTTAATAATCCTAGGTATTGCTTCAAGAACCTGATGTGCTTAGGCAGAGGAGTAAAAGTCCCTGTTTTAAGAGTAGATCTACCATAATTATGTGGAGCTACATGCAACCCTAGACACAGGGCGACATAAATCTGCCGGATTAGGGTCAAACCTAATAGGGGATCCATAGATCGAATTAATGCAACCTAGGGGTGTTAATTAATAAGAAAATTTAATTAACAGCCTAGGCCTAGTTGTTCTTATCCTCGAAAGAGGTATTAACATAAGTTAGGGATCTCTACGGATCAAGTCAAGTAAAGAAATCATCTAGTTCAAGAAATTAATAACAAGTGAAGTCTAGGTGGATTCTCCCTTAAGTATTGCTCATATCAATCAGCTTTTCCCTAAAGTTTTCCCCAATTTACTTTTTGTGCACTTTTAGTTAGTTTTAGAATTAGTTTCAACTAACCCTCTTTTATTTTTAGGCTAGATAATAGAAAGGAAGTAAGTATTAGTACTTTTGGTTCCCTTGGGTACGATAACTCGGTCTTACCGCTAAACTATACTACTGTTCGATAGGTGCGCTTGCCTTTAAAAATAGTGATGTTAGTTAGTTTTGGTGTGATCAGTTTTTAGAAATTTTATTACTTAATATCGCGAGCATATAAGTAATAGGTCACATACCCGTGTCGAAATTGGTAGTTTCGACCACGGCCTTGTGGCACGGGAGTGTCGTACACCCGTGTTTGATTTAACAGTTTCGGCCACGATTTTAAGACACAGGTGTGGCAACTTGTCAAAGCCCATGTTTGATTTGGCTGGTTCGGCCATGGCCATATCGCACGGTCGTGGCGAGTTGTCTAAGCCCGTGTGTTAGGAAAAATTTTACCCTACTTATACACGACCATATCGCACGGCTGTGTCTCTGCTCTTATTGTCCACACAGCCTTAGGCACACCCGTGGGCATGGCAGTGTGGCTCAAAAAAGCTGCATTCAAAGGGTTAGTTGATGTATTAGAAAGCTGAAATAAAAAAATTTACTAAGTTAGTGCTCGGATTACCTCCCGAGAAGCGCTTATTTAGAGTCTAAGCTCAACTCTGCTTGCGTGTGTCATTACGAGGGTTAGTGGAGCTAAAGCTCCTCCCTATTATTCTTAAATTCCTCACCTTTATAATGTTTAAGCCGATGACCGTTTACCTTGAAAGTGTTGTGGTTTGGATGAGTTACCTCAACTGTGCCGTATAGAAAGATAGTTTGAATAGTGAATGGGCCTGACCATCTTGATTTGAGTTTTCCAGGGAATAGTTTAAGCCTTGAGTTGTATAGCAAGACAAGATCACCAGTTTTAAACTGCTTAAGTTGTCTTAAACGACTGTCATGGCGTCGCTTTGTGGCGTCCTTATATAATCGTGAGTTTTCGTACGCATTGTAGCGCCATTCATCCAGCTCATTTAATTGTATTAGATGTTTCTCACCTGCAAGCTTAAAATCAAGATTTAGGAATTTGATAGCCCAAAATGCTTTATGTTCAAGTTCAAATGGTAGATGACAACTTTTTCCATAAATTAGTCTATAAGAAGATGTTCCTATGGGAGTTTTGAATGCAGTTCTATAGGCCCATAAGGCGTCATCTACTTTTCTTGACCAATCTTTCTTGTTTGTTTCTACTGTTTTCTCTAGAATGCATTTTAGTTCTCTATTTGTCACTTCAACTTGTCCGCTGGTTTGTGGATGATAAGGGGTAGCTGCTGTATGGTGCACTTCATATCATTTTAAAACTTTATTAAATTGAGCATTGCAAAAATGAGTGCCCCTATCACTGATAATTATCCTAGGTGTTCCAAATCGAGAGAAAAGTTTTTTAGAAAACGTACTACCATCCTAGCATCATTAGTAGGTAAATCTTGGGCTTCTACCCATTTTGACATGTAATCTACTACTACTAGTATGTATTTATTCCCAAATGAAGTAAGAAAGGGACCCATGAAATCAATACTCCATACATCAAATATTTCACATGAGAGTATATATGTTTGAGGCATTTCATTATGCTGAGAGATATTACCCGTCCTCTGGCATTTATCACAAAAGGTCACATACCTGTTGGCATCCTTGAAAAAGGTGGGCCAGTAAAAACCTGATTCGAGTACTTTGTGAGCAGTTTCAGTTCCATTGTGGTATCCTCCTGTTGGTCTAGAATGGCAGTGATCTAAAATTTTATATGCTTCTGTCTCAGTAACGCATCTTCGAATAACTTGATCTGCACAAATACGAAAAAGGAAAGGATCTTCCCAAAAGTAATTTTCCACATCAGCGAAGAATTGCTTCTTTTACTGATGGGTCAAACCTTTTGGGATTATGTTAGCTGCTAAATAATTTTCGAAATCAGTAAACCAAGAAACTGCAACTTCTGTTACGGCTAGGAGTTGTTCTTTAGGAAACAAGTTATTTATTTTATCGAGGTCCTTGGGGTGTTGATTTTCCAATCTTGAATGGTGATCTGCTGCCAAATTTTCAGCTCTTCTATTGTCTTGTATCTTTAAGTCAAATTCCTGTAACAATAGAATCCATCTTATTAATCGAGGTTTTGCATCAGGTTTAGTTAAAAGATAACGAAGAGCGGAATGATCAGTATAAACGATAACTTTAGACAATATTAAATATGATCTAAAGCTGTCAAACGCAAAAATAACAGCTAGCAATTCTTTTTCAGTGGTAGTATAGTTTGCTTACGCGGCCGTCAAAGTTTTGCTAGCATAATATATCGGTTGGAAGTGCTTGTCTCTTTGTTGTCCTAGAACTGTACCTACTGCAAAATCACTCGCATCACACATTAATTCAAAAGGTAGATTCCAATCAGGTGAAATCATAATTGCTGCATTAACTAACTTTTTCTTGAGAGTGTTAAAAGATTCTAAACATTCCTGGTCAAAATTGAAAAGCACATCTTTTTCTAGTAATTTTGTTAAAGGCTTAGCTATTTTAGAAAAGTCTTTAATAAACCTTTGATAAAAGCCAACATGTCCTAAAAAGCTTCTTATAGCCTTAACCGAATTAGGGGGAGGTAATTTTTCAATGGTTTCAATTTTTGCTTTATCTACCTCTATCCCTTTACCAGAAATTTTATGTTCTAATACAATACCTTCTTGAACCATAAAGTGACATTTTTCCCAATTGAGCACTAGATTCGTTTCTTCACATCTTATTAGAACACGTTTTAAATTATTAAGATAGAGTTGAAAAGATTTACTGAAAACCGAAAAGTCATCCATAAATACCTCTCTAATGTCTTCCACGAGCTCATCAAAGATAGCTAGCATGCATTGCTGAAAAGTAGCAAGAGAATTACATAATCCAAAAGGCATTCTACGATAAGCAAACGTACTGTATGGGCATGTAAATGTTGTCTTTTCTTGATCTTCTGAAGCTATCAGAATTTGGAAGTAACCAAAGAGGCCATCCAAGAAGTAGTAACACATATGTCTTGATAGTCTTTCCAGCATTTGATCGATAAAGGGTAAGGCAAAATGGTCTTTTCTGGTTGCATCATTCAACTTTCTATAATCAATATAAACTCTCCATCCAGTGACTGTTCTTGTAGGTATTGATTCCTTTTTTGTCATTAGACACCACAGTCATGTCGCCCTTTTTAGGAACAACCTGCACAGGACTTACCCAAAAACTGTCAGAAATAGGATAAATAATTCCTGTATCTAGAAGTTTAATTACCTCAGCTTTTATGATTTCCTTCATGTTGGGATCCAATCGTCTCTGAGTTTGCACCGATGGCTTATATTCATCTTCCATTAGAATTTTGTGGGTGCAAAAAGAAGGGCTAATTCCTTTAATATCAGAAATCTTCCAAGCTATAGCTTTTTTGTGTTCTCTTAGTACTTGAAGTAATTCCTCTTTCTCTTCAGCGCTTAAATTGGATACGATAATTACTGGTAATGTAGAATCATCTCCAAAAATGCATATTCCAAATGGTTAGGCAATTATTTTAGTTCCAACTTAGGAGGTTCATCAATCGAGGGTTTTTGTCTCAATTCGTCATTTATCTTAATACCCTCATAACTTATGTGCCTTGTAACAAGTTCATTAAAGTTCAGCTTCTTTATTACTTTCTTTACTTCAGTGGTGGCTTCATCTTCCTCCCCACCTTGAACAAGGCACAGTTCCAACGTGTCTTCAAGAGTGATTTCCTGAAAATTGTATTAAACAAAATAATCAATAGAATCAATGAAATAATAGGAATCGTCTTGTTCTCCAGAAAATCACATAGCATCATAAATTTTAAAAACAACTTCTTCACCAACCCTAAGCACTAATTTACTGTCCCCTACGTCAATAACAGCTCTAGCAGTAGCTAAGAATGGGCGTCCTAAAATTAAAGGTACCTCAATATCCTCATCCATGTCAAGCACAACAAAATCAACAGGGAATATAAATTTATCTACTTTTACTAATACATCTTCAATGATCCCCCTAGGATATTTAACAGATCTGTTAGCTAATTGAATACTCATCCTAGTAGGTTTCGGTTCCCCAAGACCTAGTTGCTTGAACATTTTATAAGGCATTAGGTTAATACTAGAGCCTAAATTAACTAAGGCTTTTTCAATGTTTAAACTACCAATTAAGCAATGAATAGTAAAACTTCCTGGGTCTTTCAGTTTGGTTAGCAATTTATTTTGGAGAATAGCTAAGCATTCCTCGTGGGATTCCACTGTGGACAATTCTTCCAACTTCCTTTTATTTGTGAAAAGTCCCTTTAAAAATTTTACGTACTTCGGCATCTGCAAAATTGCTTCAACAAAAGGTAAGTTAATATGTAGCTGTTTAAAAAGTTTAAGAAATTTACCAAATTGAGCATCCATACGATCTTTCTTTAACTTTGATGGATATGGTATGGGTGGTTTATATTCTTCAAGTGCTGGTAGAGTGTTTTCCTTAGGTTCCTCTTTCTCTACATTGTCCTTTTCAAATTCTTGAACAGGCTTTTTTTCTAGTTCAGCTAGTACTTTTCCATTCCTTAGAGTAACTGCTTTCACATGTTCTCTAGGATTTGGCTCAATATTACTTGGCAAGCTACCTTGTGGTCTATCAGGTATCATCACTGCGAGTTGACCAATTTGATTCTCGAGTCCTTAGATGGACGATTGCTGGTTCTTCAGTGTCGTTTCGGTGTTTTACAATAAGGTCTCTGATATGGCAATAAATTTTGTGAGCATCTCTTCAAGGTTTGGCTTTTTCTCTTGTTGGAGTGGTGGCTGTTGAAATCCCGGAGGAGGTGGTTGTCTTTGATTTCCTTGTCCTCCCCATGAAAAATTGGGGTGGTTCCGCCAACTTGTATTATAAGTGTTACTATAAGGGTTATTTTGAGATCTAGAATTGTTACCCATATAGTTGGCTTGCTCGGCCTCTATGCTATGTCCATGGAAGGAGTAGTCTGGATTGTACATGTTTCTCTGAATTGCGTCGCATTGCATTACTGGGTGTACCTGCATAGAACCAATAAAACCATCAATCTTTTTATTTAAAAGTTCTACCTGATTAGAAAGCATGGTTACGGCATCAATATTAAAAACTCCTGCTGCTTTTGTCGACTTTGTCCACATAACTTGCCACTGATAGTTATTTAGTGACATTTCTTCTATAAACTCGTAGGCTGCTTTGGGTGTTTTGTTGTTGATTGTTCCTCAGGTGGCTGCATCGATCATCTGCCTTGTCGAAGGACTCAAACCGTTGTGAAAGGTTTGAACTTGTAACCACAAAGGCAACCCATGGTGAGGGCAACATCTCAAGAGATCTTTGTATCTCTCCCAAGCATCATAGAGTGTCTCTAAATCCATCTGCACAAAAGAAGAGATATCATTCTGTAATTTAGCTGTTTTAGCTGGAGGAAAATACTTAAGTAAAATTTTTTCGGTCATCTGTTCCCATGTAGTGATTGAGCCTCGTGGTAGGGAATTTAACCATTGTTTAGCTTTATTCCTTAGGGAAAAAGGGAATAGTCGGAGGCGAATGGCATCATCAGAAACACCATTGATTTTAACAGTGTCACAAAATTCTAAGAAATTGGCTAAGTGTGAGTTGGGATCCTCATCCTATAAACCATCAAACTGAACAAATTGTTGTATCATCTGAATAGTGTTAGGTTTCAATTCAAAATTATTTGCAGCAATAGTAGGCCTAACAATATTAGATTCAGTACCAGCCAAATTAGGTTTAGCATAATCATACATAGTACGAGGAGCATTATTTTGGTTCACCGGTTCTGCGGCTATCGCGGGAGGTTGTAGATTGTCTTCATTTGCTTCCATCTCTTCAGTAGGTTCTGGTTCTTCTTCTTGTCCTTGTTCTGGATATTGCAAGCTTCTTCTTATCTCTCGACGAGTTCGACGAACTGACACTTCTAAATCGTCGTCAAAAAGTAGTAGTCCTACTGAGTTTCTTCTAGTCATAAACTAGAGATACCTAGAAGGGAAAAAGGCAAAGAAAATTAAAATAGGTAAAATAAATAAAAATAGTAATGGCTAAAGTAATAGAAATCAAGTGTTCTTAATATCTTAGTTCCCCGGCAACGGCGCCAAAAACTTGATATTCGTGATATGAAGTAATAAAATTTATAAACTATTATCGTACCCAAAACTAACTATTATCACGATTCAAGGCAAGCGCACCTATTGAATAGTAGTATAGCTTAGTGGCAAGACCGAGATATCATACACAAGGGAACCAAAAGTACTAGTACTAACTTTCTTTCTATTATTTAACCAGAGAATAAAAAGGGGATTTTTATTAAACTAAACTAATTATTAAACTAAGCTAAGAATGCAAAAAAAGCGAAACGGGGAGAAACTCTAAGGAAAACTGATCGATTTGGACAATACTCAAGGGAGAATCCACCTAGACTTCACTTGTTATCAACTCTTGAACTAGACGATTTATTCACTTGACTTGATTCGTAGAAATCCCTAACTTATGTTAATATCTCTCTCAAGAATAAAAACAACTAACCCTAGGTTGATTAATTGAAATCTCTTTCTAATTAAAACCCCTAGTGTTGCCTTAACTCGATCTATAGATTCCCTTATTAGGTTTGACCCTAATCCGGTAGATTTTCATCGTCCTATCTCTAGGATTGCAATCAACTCTGCTTAATTGTGTTGGATCTACTCATATGCAGAGACTTTTGCTCCTCTACATAAGCACATTCGACTTAAATTAATATCCCAAAAATATCAATTTAAGAGTTAAAAACACAATTAAGAACAAATCAAATATTTATCATATAATTCAAGAGAAAATAATAACAAGATTTGTCTTAGGTTTCGTCCCCCTCAAGTATTTGGGGGAATTAGTTCATGATTATAAAGGAAAACATCTCAGAAGAAATAAAATAACAAAACATAAAGAACCCAAAAACCCCTGAAGGTAATTGAAGGGAGATCTTTAGTCTTGAGGGAGAATTCAGCTTCTGAGATGGATCAATCGGCTTCCCTTTGAGTAATTCCTTGCTTCTACTCTCTGTATTGGCAGAAATAAGGCATTCTTTTCTGGGAGAAAAAGTACACCTAGTAGTTGCCCCCTAGGGTCTTTATATAGAGCTTTGGAATCCCTTTCTTAACCCCTAAGTAGCCTTTTCTGAATGAAATTGAACTTCCTCACGACAGGGACACGCTCGTGTGCCACGCCCGTGTGGATCAAGGCCCAGGCCACGCTCGAGCCTGTTAAGGTGGCACGGTCGTGTGGTCTGGCCGTGCTTGTCGGGGTTAGGCCGTGTTCAAGCTCAAGGTGGCACGACCGTGTGACACGGCCGTGTGGTGAATCTCCGGGCCGTGTTGTTTTCATACTTTGGCCCATTTTCTCCGTTTTTGGCCTGTTCTTTGCTCTTTTCTCTTCCCTAAGCTTACCTGACTATAAAACATGAAATTAAAGGTTTAAGAGGATTAATTTACACAAATTTAATGATAATTCATCCAGAAATTAGGCTAAGCATGAGGTAAAAACATGTATAATTTATCGTTTATCAAGTTTCAAACTGATTTTGAGATAGATAAGTCTATTTTGTTTGAGGGAGGAATTTTTGTCAGGAAATGGTATATGTATGAGAGTATATCCATACTCAATATTATTAATAAGAATTAAAATACTATTTCTGCTTATATGGTTGAATCTTCTTATTTATGGCATTATAGAAAATTGAATGACATGCATAAGTTAGATTTAATTCCTATTTTTAATAATAATATTGAAAAATGCAATACATGTATGTTAACTAAAATTACAAGAAACCTTTTCCCTAAGATTAAAAGGAAAACAAAGTTGCTAGATTTGATACATAGTGATTTACGTGACATGCATAATACTCCTAAATTAGGTGGAAAGAAATATTTTGTTACTTTTATTGATGATTGTTCTAGATATTGCTATGTATATTTATTGCATTCAAAAGATGAAGCGCTTAATAAATTTAAAGCTTATGAATCTAAAGTTGAACTTGAGTGTGAATCATTTATCAACTGCTTAAGATCGGATAGAGGTGGAGAATACTATAATCCAAGTTAGTTTGAATCCACTGAGATTGTCCACCAAGTTTTTGCCCCTTACATAGCACAACAAAATGATGTAGCTGAAAAGAAAAATAGAGTCTTGACTAAAATGGTAAATTCAATGTTATCATATTCAGGTCTTGGACAAGGTTTTTAGGGGAAGCTATTCTAACAGCTTGTCATATATTGGATAAAGTTTCTAATAAGGAAACTAAAATAACCCCTATGAATAATGGAAGAAAAAGAAACCAAACCTTGAATATTTGGGGCTATAAAGCTATTGTCAAAGTTCTAAAACCTAAACGTAAAAAGTTAGGTGAAAAAGGAATTGAATGCATATTTATAGGATATTCACATACTAGCGAGGCATATAGGTTCATGGTAATTGAACCAAATGATTCAATTTCAATTAATACTATTATTGAATCAAGATATGCTATTTTTGATCAAAATAGATTTAATTCTATTTCAAGACTATTACAACCACAACAATTGATTCATTCTTCAAATGAGAATGAGATTCCATTGGAACAAATTGATAATAATGATGAATCTTTTCAAGAATTAAGAATAAGTAAAATGATTAAAAAGGTCAAAGATTTTGGACCAAATTTCATTATGTTTCTTGTAGAAGGAAAAGATGAAAGTATATGCAATAAGGTACCTTATTGTTATAATACGGAATCTGATTCTATTACATTTGAAGAGGCAATGAAATCTTAAGACTCTTCTTTTTGAAAAGAAGCAATAAATAATGAGATGGATTCAATAATGGGAAATCAAACTTGTATCTTAGTTGATCGTTCACTAGGTTCCAAACCAATAAGTTGTAAATGGATCTTCAAAAAGAAAATGAAGGTCGATGGAACCATTGATAAATTTAAAGCAAAGTTGGCAGCTATATGTTTTAAACAAAAATAAGGTATCAATTACTTTGATTCCTATACTCCAGTAGAAAGAATTGCTACAATTATACTTTTAATATCACTTACCTTAATATATAATTTGGTTGTTGACGAAATGGATGTTAAAACTTCATTTTTAACTGTTGAATTGGAAGAGAAAGTGTACATGGAACAATCGGAAGGATTTGTTGTTCCAGGACAAGAGCATAAGGTATGTAAGCTTGTTAAATCTCTATATAGACTTAAACAAGAACCAAAGTAATGGCACAAAAAGTTTGACAAGGTTGTTTAGCTAATTGCTATAAAATAAATAAATATGATAAATGCATATAAAGCAAATTTGAAAATAGAAAAAGTGTCAAAGCTTATATGTAGATGACATGCTCATTTTTGGCACAAATTTGGAACAAATAGAAAACACAAAGAAATTCTTGTTAAACAACTTTGCTATGAAAGAGATGAGTGTAGCAGATGTTATTCTTGGGATTAAAATAACCCGAGATAAAAGTGCTATAGCTTTATCACAATCACATTACATTTAAATGTGCTTAAAAAGTTTGATCTTTTCAACTGTATACCAGCATCTACACCCATAGATCCTCAAATAGAATTAGTATCTAACGCTAGTAGTGTAACATCCTAAACCCGGCCCAGACGTTACGGCCAAGTCTGGTGTGTCACATCAACAACGGACTAACCATGTTTCCCAGTTACTACGATTAGGGTGAGTTTTGTAAAATCATTATCAAAGTTCAACGAGAAAATCCAGGTTTGATTGTGAACGTCCTATCCACTACCAATTTTTAGGGGATTTCTTATTATAAGATATTGGATTAACTTTTGTTACTCATTTGATACGTGTGGTTCATTTTGAAACGTTGATTAATTTTAAGAAAACTCGCGCAGCTTTATTCAAATCATTTAAAGTATAGTATAACTAAATAATTGAAAACCCAAATTAAAATCATTAAAGTGGCCTTATTATAAACCCAAAACCAGAATAAAAATAATTAAAAATAAAAAAATAAATAACTTAATTAAAAACCAGCAATGCAGTCTACGTGGCCACTCTGAATCCCTCTTAGCTCCAAGTCCACCAGTCTAGGGCTCACCTGCATGGATGGAAGAAAATGGGTGAGTTTGAAAACTCAGTGTATAAAGAAAGCCCATCTAGAGCCCAAATCAACTCAAGCTTGCTAGGCCTAAGCCCTATCCAGTCTCAGTAATAACTGGGCCGAAGCCCTATTCAGTATTCAGAAAACTAGGCCGAAGCCCTATTCAAATATCAGTGTGGCCCATAGGCCCAGAATAGTAACAGAACAGAAGAATGCATGTATACAAAGCCCATCCTATGTCCATTCGTTACACTCCACCTGTACCAGCCTACACACCATGTGAGGAATAACTCAACCCACCTAGCCCTACACTCCATAGTCGCAGCATAGCTTCTCAGATAACGTGGCCAAGCCACTAACAGTATAACGAGGCAAAGCCCCTTTCAGTAAGACAAGGCAAAGTCCCTTTCAGTAATCGTGGCAATGCCACTTGCACTTCCTCCATCAATAAACCCAGTCCCATGCAACAGTTTAAACATGTCATGGCATACAGTGAACAAAAACAGTAAAGCATGCATTTCAGTCAAATTTAGCCCTAGGGGTATAATGGTCATTTGCACCTAAGGGTAAAATAGTAATTTTCCACCCATAAGAGGTATTTCAGTAATTATTCCAGTTTTTAGGGTTTTATGCATATTTCAGTCATTAACAGTCTCATTTTCATCTCAGTAACTTATCTAGCCCATTTTAGCAGTTTAAAGTTATCGGGCCCTAAAACCCCTAATGGGCCCTATAGTGTCAATTAGCTATATTAGCACATTTAGCCCAAATTTTATGAATGCCTTAACCGTTTTAACTTACAGTATACCCGAATATACCTACCATGCATTTTCCACCCATATGGGCCCGTAAGCCCATTGGGCCCAAATTCAGCGAGATGCACGAAATCGCGCACTCACCAACTTTACCGATTTCGGTTACAGAATCTTACTGCTTCTAACTGACCCACGAGTGCTCATACACTTGCAATCCCACGAAATGCCAAAATTTTGGCATTTCTGCTTTTGCCGATTTAGTCTACTAGAGGGTGTTCATTTACACACCTGATTTGTGACGAACGCTAACGAGATCTCCTACGGGTATCCTACAATCGGTTGAAACCATACTATTAATCTATCATCTAATCAAAATTATCATTACCTTAATCCATATAAAATTGGCAATCACCCATAAATCACTTGAATACTTACCTTTTGCTGAGAACAGTGACTAGATCTAAATCTAGTCGCTCCAACAGCCCTAGCCTTTCACTGCTCCTTGATCTCCAATCCACACTACACATAACAAATCGATGATAACCAACGTAATACTCACTTACCACATTCGGCCAAAATAAGGCATTATTAACGACTTACCTTGTTGATCTTTAACTACTAGATCTAGATCTAGATCGCCTTGAAACCGTTGATCTTACTAGCCTCCAAATAGATCTTGATCGCTAGCCTTCAATTTGCACTAACACATAATAAACCGAATGAAAATACTAATTTAAATCTTGACCAAAATCGATAGCCTCCCTAAAGCATTTAGGGACATTCGAGTTTTCTTAAATCTAAAAAATAACGTATGAGAAGGAGTTCCGATTCTTACCACGATAATGGATCCACCAGATCTAAAGAGCCAATTCCCGATTTACTACGAATACGAAGTTTTTGACTCCTTACACCAAATGACACTAGGGGATGATATGTGCTTCGGGATTTCAGCTTTTTATGAAAGAAATCGCAACAAGGGGAAGAGTTTTGGTTAAGATGCAATCGGCAATTCCAGTTTTAGATTTCGGTTCTTATGAAATCGGCTAAGAGGCTTGAGAAGAAAATAGAAGAGACAGAGTAGATTCTGCTTTTGTATGAAGAAATAGAAGAAGTTCACGAATGGGTAAAAGAGATGTAAGTTTCGGCTATCATGGAAAGAAAAACAAAAGGAAAAAATTCAAGAATATGGGTAAAAGAATTGGGCGAAAAGAAGATGAGCAAAAATTAAAATAAAAAGCAAAAACCGATTAAAAGAAAAAACACAAAACCGGCTAAGAACATGAAAAACACCCTAAACCAACAAAGAAGAAAATAACTCATAAAGGCTAAAATTTTAAGAGCCATTCGGCACTTAATTGCCTATAGCCGAATGAGTTTTATTTAGGCACAATAAGTCATTCCCAAATTCAAATTCTCCTGGATTTTAGCTAATAGCAAAGTTTGAATTTCATTCAAACTTCCCACCGATTAGCAGCAGCCCTTATCCACATTTCCACTGATCAGCCGACTCAATTTGCTACTAGGAAGAGTTTCAATCCAGCACAACTACTCTCCCCATGCGTGCAGCAAAAAGGCAGCCCTTCGCATGCACAGCAACTCAAACCCGAGACCTCCAGGCACCCACACACGCTACTGGCCACTGCAATGCAACTTCACTTTCGATATGATACCGTCGCAATTATTTATAAGCCTTACCTGCTGAAGCCTCGGCTACTTAAAAAACAAAACCAAAATTTCGCCTACCTTGGGTTTGAACTCGCGTCCACTCGACATTCCTAGCACGCTACTGCCACTGCACCACAGGCGTTCTTTGTGTTAAACTCCAGTCGCAACTTCTCTTAAGACCTATTTTAATGCAACTAGATTACTAAAAAAAACCAAACATTTGCGCACGCTAGGAATTGAACCCCAGCCTCCCTTCCTGCTGCCTAGCGCGCCTAACCACTAGGCCAAGTACTTACTTGTGCCTAATCTTAGCCCAACTTATTTATAAGGCCTAATGCCCACATTCCCCTAAGGAAGTAAAAATTAATTTTTTTTTGCTAGAGCCCTGGGCCGAGCCCAGGACTTTTCCTACACTATAAGTCCTTCGTAATTTATTTAAATACTAAACTAAACATAATAATAGTAATAATAATTTTTTTCATAAGAATTTAAAACATCCAAATTATTTGGGTCGTCTTCCACCCGAACCCAGACTCAAGGCCCAATACTTCTAGGCCCAAAATTTAGGGTGTTACAAGTAGAAAAAATGATTAATTGAAATATACAAGTCTAATTGGTTTTCTTATGTACATAATGACTTGTACAAGACCAGATATTTCATATACTATTGGAAAATTGAGTAGGTACACAAGTAATCCAAGTAGTTTGCATTAGCAAGCTTTGAAAAGAGTTCTTAGGTACTTAAAGAAAACTATTAACTATGGATTGTGTTATAATGGATATCCTTCAGTTTTAGAAGGGTATTCGGATGCTAGTTGGATTACAAGTTTGGAAGATCATGCATCTACTAGTAGATGAATCTTCATTCTTGGTGGAGGAGCCATTTCTTAGGATTCTAGGAAACAAACATGTATTATTGATTCCAACACCGCAACATAATTTTTTGTATTAGTCGTTGCATCTAAAGAATCAGAATGATTAAGAAATTTTTTTATGATGTACCTTTATGGTCTAAGCCAATTTCACCTATTTCTATCTGTTGTGATAGTGAAGCTACTCTAGCAAAGGCATATAGTCAAGTATATAATGGAAAGTCTGGACAGATTGGATTTAGACATAGCTATGTCTGACAATTAATCTCTAATGGAGTGATCACTATTAATTATGTGAGGTCAAGTGAAAATTTGGCAGATCCTTTGATAAAAAGTCTTGTTAGAGATGTAGTCAACAATACCTCAAAAGGGATGAGACTCAAGCCCATTAATTAGAGTCAGCCATAATGGAAATTCGACTCAATGCTTGGTATAATGTCAAGTTCTGAGTTTAATGAGATAAAGTACATCATTAGTATATAACTGTTAGCACTATAAATGAATCCATCGTAAGATTAAAGTGCTGGGTACGCGTAATGAGGGAATGATGAGTAATGTACTCTTCATAGACATATAACATAAATATGTTAGAGTGTTGTAATTACGAGAACACTCTTGATGGAATATACATATGTGAGTGGAAGTGTGACCGCTTGTAGGAGCTCAAGGGCTTAGCTTTGATAGCACTCATGAAAAGATGAGATAGACACATGGTCATAATAGTGTCTCTGGATACTATGCATTGATCGATGTTGAAATCATTGTGTGAGATGTGTTTAGTTAATCAAATGGAATAGTTGGTTCAAAGCTTAGTCTACCATGCAATTTCGATTAACTTTAACATGCTTTCACTAAGTGAAGGTCCAATCGTAAGACACCTTCTTTTATGCAAATTGATTTACAAGAATATCAAAATCTAAAATATTTTGAAAATAGGGGGAGATTGTTGGAACATTTTCAAATATTTATAGTGTTCCAATAACTATAAATGAAATGGTGTAATTAATCAAAAGTTAAATCTTTTGATTATTGGCCAAGAGTTATATCACTTGATTTTTGATAAAATTATAATTATTCAAACAATACTATTTGAATAGTTATAATATTAAATGAATAATTACGTGTCTTTTTAAAGACATTATTTTTCAAAAAAGACACCTATTGAAAGATGTCTCTATGAAGAGACATGAAAATTCCTATAAATAAGAATGAGATTTTATTTGGAAATTACACCAACAAGTTCTAATATTCTTTCTATCCTTTCTCCATTCTTTTTATATTATTAGATTCTATAAAGAATTTCTACAGTAATTCTTTGTAGAAATTGAATTTTTTTTGTTATACATTGCTCAGTGCTTAGTAGACTAATCTCGTCAGTACAAAACTCAAACAGTCATCGGCTTCATTGTATTCTCGAGGTTAATTTTCTTGAAACTCTTTTGCACACCGAATATAGGTAGGGGCAAATATAACCTTAAAGATAGTGGCTTGGTACATGCCTTGGAGCCTTGTCCTATTTCTTCATTTTCTATTCGAGTTTCGTTTGTGTATTCGAGATTTTCCTTACCGGAGTTTTGTACTAATAGTCTGACCCATTGGTTCTTAGAACGACCAATCCAATCAGTTCAAAGAAAAATAATTTAAAATTTATAAATATCAGTTCAATTAATTTGTTAGCTCAGTTCAACCAGTCTATATCAATTTGCGGGTCAACCAGTTTTAAAATTTTTAAACTATTTTAGCCCTCAACATTTATAGTTTTTGTCAATTTGGCCCTTATCATTTTAAAACTTATGTAATTAAAAAAACGTAATTTTATAATTTCTTTCATATTTAAAAAATTTTAACAAATTATATTTTTTTAAATAAAAGGATGAAAAAACCTTTAAAAATTCAAAAATAAAAAAAAATTTAAATATATAAATATTCGATGTTATCTAAATTGGACTAGATTGGCTGGACTAATGATCGATTGAGGTCTTGGTTTGATGGGATGTAAAAAATTGGTTGACTTGTGAACCAGTACAGACTTGTTGAATCGAACTAAAAAATCAGTTGAACGAATTTTTATAATTTTTTTAAATATTTTATATGTTTTGAACTAGTAGAACTAGTTTTTCCGCGGACCAATTTGTTAAACCAATCCGAAATTTATTCAAATGTTAGTTCAACCGATATTTAGCTTGGTTCAACCAATCTATACATAGTTTGTGAGTCAACCGGGTTTTTTCCTCTCATCAAACTGAACCCCAATCGATTCCCAGTCCAACCAGTCTATTTTAAATAACAATGAATTTTGGAAATTTTTTTATGCTTTTAAAAAAAATCATTTTTTTAATTTAAAGAGTTGTTGTTTTTTCATAATATTTTACTTTTTTAAGATTAAAATTTTTTTTATGTTTTTATTTAAAATATGAAAAAAAATTTCCAAAAATTAAAATTTTTTAATGTGCTTTTAAAGGTTAAGGACCAAATTTACAAAAAAAAAAATGTAAATGTTGAGGGATAAAAAAATTATTTTACCTTTAGCACCATTAACTTTGATGGCAAAATTAGATGGATGGACCAAGATTTTTAAATAAAAAAGTACAAGGACTCAATGTCTCAAAATTAATGTATGGGGACTAAATTTTAAATTTTAAATTTTAAAAGAATATAGGAACCTTTGGCACATTTAAACCAATACTTTTCATACATTTGGTTAAAATGTGTTTTTAGGTTAAAATATGCTCCAAGTCCTTGTACTTTTCACACATTTGGAATTCAATCCTCCTTTTTATTTCAAGAAATTTAGTCCCTCTACTTTTTAGATTTAAAAATAAAAGTTCAATTGTTAACACTGATAAAATTCTCTTGTTAAATGTATGTTCATTACAACATAGTGTTTTTTTTTTTTTTTTTTTGTTACATGGCTATTAAGGGTCATCTATTTATTTCAAAACATCACACCAACAGATTTAATAGAATAATTTTAATGGAGTTAAGAATTGAATTTAAATTTTAAGATTTGAAAAGAAAAGAGATTAAATTATTAGAAATAAAAGTAAATGGACTACATTTAAAAGTTACAAATAGTACAAAGACTTGAAGCCTATTTTTTTTTTTTAAGTTATGTGATAAATTATAGGACACAAATACTTGTATTATCCTAACTAATAATATTTTTGGAAATTAATTAATAATGTAATAAAAATTGTTTTTAAGTCAATTCCCAAGTGAGTTGGTGATGCCAAACTCCTTTTTTTTTTGAAGAAAAATGCTGTCACTAATAGAAACCATGAACGATAGTAATACATAAATATGACAGATAGTACAAATAATAAATAAAACATGATAAACTATTATATAAAATTCCACTATCTACAAAAAGAAAACTTATAGGGTAGAAAGAAAATTGACAGCAACTATAACACAAGGAGGTTTAGAAACAAATCAAAGATGTATCACCTAGATCAACCACTAATAATTGTATTCTAAACCTACCAAACCATTCTGATAATGATCTAGAATCAACCAATAAACCACTGTCAAGAGACTCACTATATCAATAATACATAAAAAGACAAGTCTCAAATAGAAGCCTATAATTGGCTAATAATAAAGAAAGCCAATTGGTTGACTTTATTGAATAAGAGTTGGCGTTGTTTCAACCGGATAGGGTAAATAGTTTGAGCTATATGAAAATCCTATAATATGCTCGTAAGGATAAAAGAAAATATGAAAGGGTAAATAAGCTAAGAAAAAAAAAAAAAACCAAATCGTTAAACAAAAGGCTCGGATATCATAACGAAGTAATGAGAAGCTTATAAAATGGATCCACTTAATTTATTAACATATTCCTCGAAGATAAATATAGTTTGCTACATTTAAATATAATTAAGATAAAACAATAATTCAAAATTTAGGATAAAGATGATAATAAATATATTTGTATCTATCAAATGCAATGATTATGTTATTACAATGCCTCTTTCAGGCAACTTTTGGATCAATACTTAACATCCTCCCTTCGCGGTGAAAAGTTCCCAGACATTTGACTAGAATTGAAATATTTTACCAGGATTTTCCAAAAAAGTGAATTTAATATATTGATCGGATGTTGTGACTTGTTTATCTGCACAATGTTGTATAGCCCTACTAAATACGCTAATCTTTTTCCATGGAAGAGGCCCCTGCTGTTGTTGCCGCAGGTATTATATATTAGAAATTTACTCGTTTTCCACTTTGTTAGAATTGTGTGACTCAAATTCCTATAAAAGAAATAATAAGATAGGAGGATTTGTAAGAGCGAAGGCTAAGGGCCGAGTTCTCTATTTGATATTGATTTGAATAAGGTGTTTCAATTTTACTACATTGTTTCTATTTGACTTTGTTAGAATAAGATTTTTAATCCTATAAACAGACGTAGTCATCTCTCCTCTTGTATCGTTCGAATTCAACAGTTAGTAAATTTTTTTCTCCTCTACCCGTGATTTTTCTCGAAAATGTTTTCACATAAAATCTGTATGTTCTATTTTTCTCCCTTTCTTTGCGATTCATTATCATTATCTATGTTCGATTTTTCATACACTTCTTCAAATTCAAAGTTTGGGTTGCTTAAACCATTTTTCTTTGTCCAAGTTGAATGATCTTCAAGATCTCATTAGCCATGACTGATGAGTAGGAGTGAGTAAAACTCGATTCGACTCAAAAAAATCGAAAAAATTTTCGAATTTCGAGTTAAACGAACTGAGTTATTTGAGTCAACTCAATTTTTTTGTTTGAATTTCAAGTTCGAATCGAGTTGAGTTTTCAAATTCAAATAATTCAAATAAAACAAATATAAAACTATAATAATTTACATTTTTACCCCAAACCCCCAAACCCCCAAACCTTTCTACTTTTCCCCCAAAATTTGTACTTCTTCCCACTTTCCTCCCAAAACTTTTATTCTCCTCCCATCCCAGCCCCCTATCTACCCAAATTCATTTCTCATCAATTTCTTTTTAATATTTTTCCTCCAAAATTTTACTCCAAAAAACCCTCAAAACTTTTTATTTTTCCCTAAAATTTTTACTCCTTCCCACTTTCCTCCTAAAATTTTTACTCCTCTCTCATCTCACCTCCATCTACCCCAAACCCATCTCCCAATTTTTTTAATATTTTCCCTCTAAAATTTTACTCTCCCTATTTACTTTCCTTTAAAATTTTACTCCTCAAAACTTTTTATTTTCTCCCTAAACTTTCACTTCTCACCTTTACCTCCAAATAAAAAATCAAAATCATCCAATAAAATTCCTAAACCTAAATAGTAATAATTTTATCTATATCTATTATTTATATTATTAAATTAAATTTCACATTTTGTATTATTTATATTATTGAATTGTTTAATCATATTAAATATTTATATTAAAATTAAATTATTGATGATGTCATAAAATATTCATGTTAAAATTTTATATTGGTATCAATTTCATATTTTATTTTTAAAATAACTTTTATTAAAAAAATCACATTTTTATATTTAATATATTTTTTAATTTCAAAGTACATAGTGACAAGAATCAGAAGATAATTGAAGCAACTAAGCAAGCAAAGAAACTAATCCGTATATAAAAGATTAATAAATAAATTATGAGGTGATGAAAGTTAATAACAAATTTGATTATGGTGTGTGACGGTGGTTATAAGGACCCAAAATTATTTTTTAAAATTTAGCTCGAACAAATATATTTGATTCGATTCGATTCAATTCAAATTTCATCTCACTCGACTTGATTCGAGAAAATTTCAAATCAAATATAGATGATAAAATATATTTCATCAATTCAATTAACTCAAAATTTTTTATTTAATTTGATTGAATGCTCACCCTTAATGATGAGAATGCATGAATCAATTTTTTTTTATTTTTTATAAACAAAGGAAACACTATTGGTTTTTGCATATGTTAATGGTGCCACTAGACACCAGTTAAAGATTAATTTCTGATAATAATTAATAAAGCACTTTGTTTTCACCATACTTGTCAATAGCTCCATCCAATGACTTAAGCCATGAAAAAAATATGAAGCTTTTCTTAGAATAAAATATGAATAAACCTGTTCAAAGTAGGAATTCACATCGAAATGGAGATTTATTTTATAATAGAAACCGAATATACCAAACTTGTCATAAACAATTACATTATCACTTTAGAGAAAGTCTTATGTGAATGTGCCAATTACTTTCTTGCCACGTGATAGACTAGCTCGGCAAAGTTTGGTCATTACACCAAAAAGAAATTAAATTATCTACAAGTTAATTGTAGTAGTTAAAGAACAATTCATCATAAATTTAAAATAAAATGCAAAAGACTTGGTAAGTCTTCCATTTCCTCCCCGATAATTAATAAACAAAGACAACTTCAAATACTGTAAGTATAAAAAAGCTGTATACTCCAGCAAAGTTTCTCATCCCTTCCAAAGCAATCAAATTTAGAAAAAAATTTGAAGCTAGAAAATTACATTTATCAGCACCAGGAATAGAGATATTCCCATCATACCACTGAGCTCTCGTCTCCGTTTCAATACGATTAGCAATCAAATCCCTTTACTGCAAACTATAGTAAATCCCTGTCGTGCCCATCGAACTCGCATGGATAACTCCGACCATATTGAATTTAAACCAAACCGGGTGTTGAGGAGGCTAGAATGGTTCGGTTTAGATTCAATACAGTTGGAGTTAGCAACACAGTGTTAATGGGGACGAGATAGGATTGCCCTGTAGTTTGCAGTAAGAGGATTTTATTGCTTATGGTATTGAAACGGTTGAGTTCTCAGTGGTGTGATGGAAATATCTGTATCCATGGCTGTGATAAAAATATAATCTTATTGTTGATTTATATTCTAGATTGCTTCAAGACATCCGATAACGTCTCATTACGAAGGCCTTATACCCTGAAGATATATTTGTTTTTCCATTTAATCGTATAGGCTTCCAGTTTAACATGGGGAAAATGAGTGTTATTGCCTTGGCTGTTTTGAACAACCAGAATTTGGGTATCATCATTCCCATATTTGGATCAAATCCATCAATTAATTCCGATGTACTTGTCAAGGCTTTGCAATTTGGATAAGAATATGGTGAAAAATCTTTGGTCAAAGTTCTGGTGGGCTAACAATTAAGGCACCTAAAAATGATTTCATGGTAATTTATTTCTAGTAATAGTTGACATGTTAATTCTCATTAATAATAATTTTACTTTTGAACTCTCTGTGTTGACTTAATGATTAGAGTGTTCACCACTCTAAGTGTAGTCTGGGTTCGTGTTGCGTTAGTTGTGTTGTTGTTAGTGTAACGCCCTAAAATTTATGATTGTGTTTCTGTTATTTGATATAAAATATTTGTTTGCTTCAATGGTTATGTGTTTTGGGAGTGTCTGAGAAGTCTCAGGTTCAAGCCTTAGTTTGAGCAAATTTTGGATTTTTTTTTTGTTTGAATAAAGCCTTATCTTTGGTTAGTAGGCTTATAAGAATTTATTGGTAATAATATGATAGAATGGGCCTGTTGGTTTGGTAGCTACGTTGAGTGTTGGTTTGTTGGAGGTCCTATGTTCAATTTCCTGCTTTAGCTTCATTTTTGCACGGCTATGGAGAAGTGTTTGAGTTGGACTGAAACACCGAGGTGGTTGTGTTGTTAGTGGATTAGTGGAGCAAATGGGGAATTTGGTTGGGTTACCCAAATTATTCTATTCTCTCTCCTATCGAAATTCTCTAAAAAAAAAAAACCCCTCTCCATCTTTTCTTTTTTTTCTTTTTTCCTTTTTGCCTTTGTCGAAAATTCACATCATCCTGCTGTCGTTTTCCCTTGTTGATTCCCTCTTCGCGTTCTATTTGCTTGCTAATCAAGACGAGTTCTGTCGATTTCATGTTCTGTACGCTTTGGGTAAGTTTCGTTATGATAATTCTAGCGTTCTCTGGTTCTGTAATTAAGGAGTTTTATTTATTTCTATTTAGGAGTTATTCGAAGGGTTGATTATTATTCTTAAGTGAGTTAGGCACGTGGAATTCTCGTTTCGTTCGAAGGTAAGGATTCCAATAGTAATTGATGAACGTCTTTTTTTTTTTAATTCGGTTTAAGTCTTGATTATGTTTCTGAAATTCAGACCTTGGATTGTTGATTTTAGGCTTGGAAGTGCTCGGGAGTCCTTAGGAACAAAAATGAACCAGGTGTGTACTCTGGTTGCACTGAAAATGAGTTTCGGTGAAAGCCGAAAAGTAATCTGTCGACGCCACACAGGCGTGTGGACTGCCCGTGTAGTAGGCCGTGTTGCAATACACAGCCGTGTGAACGACGAATCAGGTCGTGCGTGCATGACGTGGGCGCGACGGACATGGCCGAGTGAAGGCCAGCGAGGTCGTGTGCAAAACACTAGCTCGACCAATTGGGCCATGTGGGCTACACAGGTGTGAGGGCCGACACGGGTGAACCATATAAGTGTGTGGGATTTTGGGCTAGGCCGTGTGATCCACACGGCCAAAGCCAGTTTGGGCTATGTGGGCCTACATGGGCGGGCCACATGGGCGTGTGAGCCCATTTCTTTAAAATGATTTGTAAGGTTGCACGGGTCACCCAAGTCGATTGTAACCTGTTATAGGGTTGGTAAGCACTACTTAGACTCTTATTTCCGTGATCTGAATAAATGATTAATGATTTAAGTGTGAAATTCTGAGCATGTGTATCTGACTGATTGGTAATCTGATTGGCTGCATTCTAGCATGACTTTTATGTATGTTGCATTGTATTGGAGTGGAATTGATGACGATGAAGGAAGATTTTGCAAGGCTTCTAAAGCCTGTTTTCTGGCAGCTAAGCTACATACTTTTGATATGTGCCGCATTTCGGTACCATGTGGTGTGTAGGGATGGAGGGGTCGATTTTATCCCCCTATTTGGTGTGTAGGGATGGGTGGGTCGATTTTATCCTCACATGGTGTGTAGGGTTGGACAGAGTTGGTGTGCAGGGTTGGGGGGTTGGGTACTGTATATCTGATCTGTTTTGTATTCTGTATCTGGTTGGGCTTAAGGGCCCTATTATGTTTCTAATTTTGCATCTGAGTGGGCTAAGGCCCTAACTGATCCTGTAAAGGGCTTCGGACCGGACTATTTATATATGATATCTGATATGTGTTCTGTGTGCATGCTCTCTGCAGGGATTTACACACTAAGTTTGCAAAAACTCCCCCCTTTCTGTTTTTTTGTTCAAGTAATCCCCAGCAGTAGATGGATCGGTGCAGCGGAGGACTCGACAATGACCACTGCTACATTTATTTCAGTTTTACGGGTTTTTCTACTATTATTGCTTTTATTATTATTTTTGAGAATATTTGATGTAAATTTTGGACTTGGACTGTTTTGGTTTTAATTTGGGGATTTTAAACTGTTTATTATGAATTTATAAACTGCAACGCAAAACAAGTACGATTTTCCTAAGGATACACGTTTGCGAAAGGTATCTATTTTCAAAGCTTCCGCGTTAAAGAAATTGTTTTAAATAAATCAATTAGTTGACGTTTTCCTGACTTAAGTAAAAGATAATAACTGAAAGGATTTTTAATGTATCGAGGCATTTTCAAAACACTCTCATGTGACATCGCCAGATTCGACCATAACGTCTAGGCTGGGTTTGGGGTATTACAGTTAGAGCTTTACGCTCCTCGTTTAATTCACCAAAATAAAAACAATAATTTTATTTTCTTTCGAAAAAAGAAGAAATAAAAAGAAAGGGTTTGCTTGTCCCATTAGACTCTTGTTAAGTTCAAAACATATTAGTCATTATTGTTATTTTTGTTTTTTAGTTTGCTTAATGGTTTGACCTATTCTTTTCTTATGATTTAAGTTATATTTCTTGTGTACCCATATGCCACTTGGTTAAGAGATAAAATTGTTGAGCACTCTAGCGACAACCATTTCTTAGAGCCTAAATACAACTAGAGGAACATAAATAGGCAAGTATGAGTATTAATTGGTGCAAAAAATTTCTATTTGGAATGCAAGGTTAGGACAATCCTGTATAAAGTAATGTTTATTTTTCCTTAATATACTTTTGTTTTGGCTAAAAGGTAATTTCCTTAATGATCATATACTACACCATAAAGTAAACAATACAATTTAACACACCTTAAAAAGCAACATTGGATTACATAAATCGGAAAATAACAGAAGAAACACTCCATCACTACTAGCAAGTAGAAAACATGACAGCCCTAAAGCATCTTGCTTTTGCCAAAGAGTCAGTTATCTCATTAATCACTCAAAACACCATAGAGAAAGACACTTCTCCAATCTTATTCAATAATCAATTTTATCTTACTTTTCCAGTTTAAGTCAAGGGCACATTTAACTGTCATAATTTTAGCTAAATTCCTATCAGCCCCACAATCATAATGCAACACAACCCCACAACCTAAAGTCCCTAGTTTTCCGAAAGTGGAATCATCAACATTAAACTTCAAAGCTCTCTCTATATAGGGATCGCATCGAACATCGAATTTGCTTTTAACCACACAACAGTTTTGGACATATAAGCTTGAGTCATCTTAAAAAGTCCACTCATTAACGAAACTCCTTCCTTAATTGCCTTTAGCCAGTAGTAAGCCATCTTTTTAGCTGGAAATGTTGAAACAAGAAAATCTGATATACTTGGAAACTTATTTTTGTGAAACCAACCTTAATTTTTTTCCTTATTTTCTATGAAATAGTATATTACTTTTTTAGTTTTGTTTCCCACTTTAGCATCTAAATAGTTTCAATTAGAATGAAGTAGTTTTTCATTCTTCAAATTCTTCAAGGTATTAATTTCAAAATATAAATCATTAATCCATTTTTTTTCCAATGGCATGATTGAAAAAATAATAATAGAGTTATTGATCGATAGCTCACCCAAACATGAAACAATGTCTAAAGGGAACCAGGATGGATTTGAAAGTTTTCATACTCCTATCATAAGTCACAAGTTCTGTTAGAATTAAGTGACCCGAATTCTTATTTAAATAAAATACGGGAAAATAAAATAAAAGTAGTATCCAAATAGAACTAGACTTCTTTTATGTTATTTTAGAATAAGATTTTTTAAACCTTATTAAACTCCATCTATTTTATATTGATTAGGATAAGGTGTTTCAATCCTACTAGAATATGGCTTTACAAGCCTATAAATAGACATAGTCTATTCCTCTTGTATTCATTCGAATTTGACATAGTGAATTTTCTTCTCCTCTGCCCGTGATTTTTTCCCGAAAGGGTTTCCATGTAAAATCTGTGTGTTTCTTTATTTTATTTTATTTTATTTTTTTCGACATATTGTCATTATCGATATTATATATTTTCACAAGTTCAATGCAAACAAATATATTCTACAGTCCCAATAAGTTAAAATGTTCACTTGTGGTTGAGGAAAAATATTTTTAGCTGAATAATATTTCTTGATATGCTTCTGTGGCCCTTGTTTACTGAATAAAATGTTATTAGCCCTTCAAAGAAAAAAAAATTAAAGTAAAATTTTGTCAGTATTACCAGATAAGCAATCTTGACTTGCATGTTGTGATCTGAAATGATTTGCTAAATAACTTTAAACATATCAGTCACTAGATGTAAGCTTTTGAAAGCAGGGATCCTAGGACACAGATAAACTGCCATCATGCTTGGATAATTTGAACCTCCATACCCTTATCTAACCATTCCTTCATCCCTCTCGACAATTCGTCATGTCTTGAATATGATATTATACATCTTGAATGTGCAAGAAAGTGGTTATACATATATATAAGAAATAACTTAGAGAGACATAACAAACCAATTTTTATATTATTCAACTCATTCATGTGTTTTGCTTTATTCTAAGTTGAAATGTCTAACCATTTTATTGTGAAAGCTCTTCTTTGTTGATGATAAATAGAACGTAGATAGGCTAGTTGAAACTATAAAAAAAAAAAACTTCAATTCTATTTAAATATCAAAAAAAATAAAAATAAAAAGTATTAGTCAATGTTTAATTTAATAAATATAATTAATTAAGCAATTTCAATTTAATAAGAATTTTGATTTTAATGGAAATAAAAACAATATAAATTTTCTTTTAATAAAAATTTAAATAATTTAAATTTTATCATAAAACAATTTTTTTTAAAGTCATGAGAAATTAACTCATTCTATCAATTTAAATAAAAAAATAATGAATAAACTAGACCATATTGAATTTAATAAAAATAATCACTTAAAAGAATTTTATTTAATAAGGATATTAATGTTAGTAATAACATATTTTATTTTAATTAAAAAAGATTGAACAACTAAATTTTTTTTAAAAAAAAATTCAAGAATAAAGATTTCATTCACTATCTCTAATACATACATTTATGTATAATTTGAGGGGAAGAGGAAAAAGCCAGAGAAATTGCGAAGGGTTTATATAATTTTGAAGGGCGTATAGATGATTCTTGAATTTTGTTTGTAAACAGTAGTTGTAGTTGAGAAACTAAGGAAATAATATTATGTTAGATCCTAATCAATTTCCAAAAAGGGAAAAAGACAACAAAAAAAATTAATACAAGAATCAATCATAGTGATGCATTTGTTTCCCTAAATGAAGGTCTAAAACCTACACTTCGAACTAAAAACAAATTGTAATTGCAAGACTCCATATTGTATGACGAAAATAATACTACGAGAAGTTATAACAAGCTAAGGTACATGAGAATCCTGTTTATTTTTCTTTCAACTAAATTCAACGTGAAAAGTTAAACATCATCCAAACACTTGGAACTGTAGAAGGGCCAATGGTGGTAGGATGGGCAGCTATAGGGGTAATTAATTTAGGGCTAGGTAATAGGGGCTTAGAATACCCAACACTACTTCCAATTGGTGCCATTTTCCTCAGGGTAATGGTTATTATTCCCTCAACTTCCCTAGCAAAACGAAAATGCTTCCACCACGGTTTGTGGGTTTAATAGCCTTAGGTTTTGTCCTACCTCTATCTTCAAGTTGTTAATGAAAATACTTAAAGCATAGCTTTTTGAAAGATATAGTTGGTTCAGTATACTCACAAATTGGTCATGGTATGCATTAATAGTACTTGTTTGTTTAAGTGAAACTAACTCGGTCATAGGGCCTAAGTAGGTTGCAGAACCAAACCTCTCCTTCATTCCTCATGCATAAGTTTTCCATGGAATCTGATAAAGCCTTCCATTCCTCTGGCAAAAAAAAAAAAAAATGATGTCAATCTAGGGCCTTTCCCTCAAGGTGTAGGATCACTATTCTAACCTTGGCTTGCTCTTGTAGTTCCTCGGCTTCAAAAAATTGCTCCAGTTTTGACCACCATCTGCGAAAGTCTTCCCCATCAAACCGAGGGCAATCAAACTTAAGTAACCTACCAGATGACTCCAAGGTATAGGCTCTTGAATGAAGTCCTGCTTGTCCACTTTCCTACATGGTTGATAAGATCAGACCTTATTAAACCCATTTCATCATTTATTGCTTCTTTCCAAAAAGTAAAGTCTTGAGATTTTATTGCCTCTTCAAATGTGATAGGATCAGATTCTGTATTATAACAATAGAGTATCTTATTGCATATACTTTCACCTTTTCCTTCTATAAAAAACATAATGAAATCTGGTCCAAAATCTTTGACCTTTTTTATCATTTTACTTCTTCTTAATTCTTGACAAGATTCATCATTATTATCAATTTGTTCCAATAGAATATCATTCTCATTTGAAGAATGAATCAATTGTTGTGGCTGTAAATGTCTTGAAATAGAATTAAATCTATTTTCATCAAAAATAGCATCTCTTGATTCAGTAATAGTATTAATTGAAATTGAATCATTTGGTTCAATTACAATAAACCTATATGCCTTGCTATTATGTGCATATCCTATAAATATGCATTTAATTCCTTTTTCACTTAACTTTTTACATTTAGATGTTGGAACTTTGACAATAGCTTTACTGCCCCAAATATTCAAATAATTAAGGTTTGGTTTCCTTTCCTTCCATTGTTTATAGGGGTTATTTTAGTTTCCTTATTAGAAACTCTAATCAATATATGACAAGTCGTTAGAGCAGCTTCTCCCCAAAAACCTTGTCCAAGATCTGAATATGATAACATTAAATTTACCCTTTCAGTCAAGACTCTATTTTTATTTTCAGCTACACCATTTTGTTATGGTGCGTAAGGGGCTAAAACTTGGTGGACAATCTTAGTGGATTCAAAATAACTTGGATTATAATATTCACCACCTCTATTTGATCTTAAGCAATTGATAAATTATTCACACTCAAGTTCAACTTTAGATTTATAAACTTTAAATTTATCAAGCATTTCATCTTTTGAATGCAATAAATATACATAGCAATATCTAGAACAATCATCAATAAAAGTAAAACAAAATATTTTCTTTCCACCTAATGTAGGAGTACTATGCATGTCACATAAATCATTATGTATCAAATCTAGCAACTTTTTTTTCCTTTTAATCTTAGGGTAAGGATTTCTTGTAATTTTAATTAACATACATCTATTGCATTTTTCAATATTATTATTAAAACTAGGAATTAAATCTAACTTATGCATGTCATTCAAATTTCTATAATGCCATAAACAAGAAGATTCAACCATATAAGTAGAAATAATATTTTTATTCTTATTACTAATATTGAGTTTGAACATATTCTCGTACATATACCCTTTCCCTACAAAAATTCCTCCCTTAAATAGAATAAACTCATCTGCCTCAAAACAATTTTGAAACCAAACTTATTTGATAGACTTTTAGACACTAAATTCTTCCTAACTTATAGTACACAATATACATCATTCAAGGCTAAAATATTTTCAGAGGTGAATTGTAGTTCAACAGACCCTTTACCTTTAATTGCTGCGGTAGAAGAATTTCCCATGTATAAGACATTGTCATTTTCACATTGTGTGAATTTTGTGAACATGTTTTTGTCTTTACACATATGTTTGGTTGCTCTGGTATCAATCCATCATGCATTATCATCTTTTGTCATATTAATTTTAGATATTATTACAATGAACTTTTCATTATTATCAGCCTTAGAATATGATTTCTTCTTTAAAAATCAACATTCACTCTTGAAATGTCCCAGCTTACCACAATGATAGCATGGACCCCTTTTGTTTCTTTTTGAACATAGGTGCTATATCTATCTATTTGAACTTTCTCTTGGATGGTTTAGTAGTCTGTACTTCCTCTGTAACATGCACTTTGGCATTTTCAGAATCTAAATTCTAATATTGCTTTTGATAATCTTCTTTAATATGAAGATGATTTGCCAAAGCATCAAAAGATATTTCATCTTTCCTATGTTTTAGACTTCTTTTAAAGTCTTTCCAAGATGGAGGAAGTTTGTCTATTACGGAGGATACAAAAATCATTTCATCTATTTTCATATCATATTGCTTAAATTGATTCAACACTTTTTCAATACCACGAATTGTTCCATAATAGAACAACCATCAACCATTTGATAATTTTTGAAATGATTGACAAGAAATTTCTTTCTTAAAGCATCTTCAGTCATGAATCTTTTCCTCCAATTTGAGTGTTGTGATGGCAGTTGATTTGAGTGTTGTCAGGGCAGTTGATTTGGTCCTCGATCCACCATTATCTTCAAAAGAGAGATTGATGGGGAAAGACACTATTGGCTCAAGGAGGGAGATCACAATAATAAGGGTGGAAGTGGAAGATAACTTTGATTTTGTGGAAGGGGACATCACGAGATCGATCGTAAATGGTATTCCCTCAATTGATTTCTTAGAGAGGGTTTTACATTTCTTGCTTCAAGAAATGGCACTATAGTAATGATGAAGCTCTTAGGTCAAAACATTGGATATATATCTCTCTAAAATAGGGTTTCTAATATTTGAAGACCCTTTATGCCGTTCCAACTTATGGACATCGAGAATGGTTATTTCTTGGCTAAGTTTCATAATAACAATTATTTTGAAAAGGCGCTCTCTCAAGGCCTTTGGATCATTTATGGAAAATACTTGACGGTGAAATCGTGGTCCATAGATTTTAACCCTACAGAACCCTTTCCAAACATTGTAATGTCTTGGATCCGTCTTCTAGGGCTTCTAAGGCACTTGTATAAACAAAAGATTTTATGGGAGATTGGAGAGATCGTAGGGAAAGTCGCGAAACTGGATTTTAATACTGATAATGGAGCATGAGGCCATTTCACTCATATGGAATGTTAATCTAGATAAAGTGTTGGTTTCCCAGGTCTTGATTAATGTGATACTCCAAGGAGTTGAGTATGAGTATTTTCCAGCAATCTGTTTCTCGTGTAGACTATATGAACATGTACAGGAAATATGTTCAAATATGGAACCTTGTCCAAGGGCAAATTGTGGTGTGCCTCTAGCTGGTGGAGAATCTCTGACGGTTGATGCGATAATGGTTGACGATGATAGAGCGAAGGAAACATGCACATACAAACCATGTGTACTAGTTGAGAGGAAGCCAAGGTTACCTTTAAGGATTTCTGGAGAAACGTAACTGCAAATCAAGGGATATGATTTTTGGTTCCTAATTTAATGTACTGGTAACCTTTAATACAAAAGAGAAAGGAAAGGGAGCGAGGAGTGAGGATTCTCTGAAGGCAAGCATTAAAGGGAAGGGGGTTACGGATAGGGATAAGGTTAGTGATTGTAAGTAGTTTTTTGGTCATGTTCGGAGGAGCTCTAGGTAGACCACTTTAGTGGGCCCAGGGAATAGGAATAAGGTAATGGGGTCCAAAGATGGATTGCGGTCTGAATAGGGGGCTTAATTATACAGAAGATCAGGGTAAGCTCAAACGCCAAAGGATGGAAACTAGCCCAAGCGAATGAGTTGGGGTTTGTAAACTTGGTTAGGTTGGCCAAGTAATCGAAGGCTTCTAAGCTCGATTGTGCTATGGAGGGCGAAGGTGCATCGGTTCAATTTGAAGAGGCCTAATTAGATAATACCAAATTGAGTTTAGTAGTGCAACTAGAGATCAGCCTTTTGAAGGTAATAACTCCGTGACAATTACTCACTTTAATCCAACTTTTTAAGATCCATTGGAGGTTGCGGTGACATTGAAAAAAGGTGTACTTGACCCAGCAAAGCACTTAGCAATTATTTTTAAGGAAAACAATCACCCAAATCCAATTGAGTCAGTAGACGATGACCAAATAAAGGTGTTGGGCAGTGATGATTCGACTTCTAAATGGCAGATTACTAAAGGAAAAGCCGGCACCGGCAAAAATGGAAAAAAGCTTAATAAGACAATACGGGATTGGGAGAGCCATTTCAAGATGTTAGGTAGCTCTCGAGTGCCCTTATTGAAATCGGTCAACAACATAGTTGAACTTATCTATACTCAGATTGGAAAGAAATGTGATATAGGAGGACTAAGGTGGTTGAAAAGCAACTGGAAGTCGAAAATGTCATTCGGTATTAAAGCTAGGTTTTTCTTCACCTTTTATTCTATAGGATTTGCATTTTTCTGTTTTCTCATGGAACTGTCAAAGGTGTCTGAGTGCAAAATTTCCCCATATTTTTTGGGAACGCCAATGACAGATTGTGGAGTTGTAGACTTGATAGTTTTTTGTTTGAGCATACGTGTTTTTGGTACAATCTTATTTGGGTTTTTGTTAAGATCTAGTTATAAATTAACTAAAGTGCAACGAATAATTATGGTAGAATTTGCCTAGAAATTACTATGTTGGTACATTAAGGTGGTGAGTCAGCATTGCATGTCAGCCATGTGTAAGTTATTGTGAAAGCTGTAAGCTTTATAAGTAAGGTTATAATTGTGGGGGTTCTTCCCTTTTCTTCCATTACATTATTTTTACTCTGGTAACCAATCTAAGAAAGAGTTCTTTGTTAAAGAAAGACCAACAAGTCTTCAATTTATTAGAAAAAGTATACTATGGGCTAAAGATATGAAATGTGAACAAAAGTGAATCATCAAAATGTTGAGGTAAGTTTACTAACTTTCAAAGCTAAATTAAATTTTGTTAAAGCAAGGTATAGTTGTATGAATTTAGTCTGTGTGTAAGCAGGTATTAATTAAATAATTTTAAAACATTATGTTACTATTCATTTACCTATTTATTCTTGTAGTGCTTACTAAGCCTTCAGATGCTTAACTCTTTTATTTTAATGCGTAGGTATAGTTAAACTTGAAGAGCTAGAGTCAGGCTAGGAGATCTCTCATCTCATCACATCCTCAAGAGCTACAAGTGTAGGTACTATATTTTGAGTTAAAATGACATGCAAATAAGCATACCAAATGTGTTCCCAAGTGTTAGGGACTAAAATGCAAACTCTTGAAACTCTATCTATTTTGGTTTTTATTTGAAGTATTTTGGTTCTATATGAAATGAATTGTTAAGGTTATAAGTATGTTTATAAATATAGTTTGCTAATGTGATAACTGTGATTGATTTAGAGTTGTTTTAAGTAGTTTAAATGTATCTTGAATTGGTCTTAAGTGTTGACTTGAATCCAACATATTGAAGGGGGTTTTATGGAACTTTCAACTAATTTTTACCAAAATTTACCCAAGGTATCGATACCAAGGGTATAGGTATCGATACCTAGGCTTTAAAACTCAAAATTTCCAAAATAGAATGTGATTTTGGTATCAGTTTTAACATCAGTATCGATATTGAAGGCTAGGTATTGATACCTAGGCCTATAGTATCGATACCTTCATTAAAATTTGAATTTCAAAGTTCCAAAATGTTATTTTGGTATTGCCTTTCTTGTTTTATCTACAACAATCCATTTGGGTGACATTGAAATACTTTTACAAGACAAGGATTTCGATCTTGGAAGAAGGTTAATGAAGGATCTAAATGTCATTTTGTTACTCATGTGGGTACGGATGCAAATTCTTTACATAAGAATTGTAACACCCCAAACTCGGCCCAAATGTTACGGCCAAGTCTGGTGTGTCACATCAACGAAGGACTAATCACGCTTCCTAGCTACTATGATTAGGGTGAGCTTTGTAAAACCGTTTCTGTAATTTGGGAAGGAAATCAAGGTTTAATTCGTGTTTGTCCTATCCACTAACCGTTTAAAAGTTATCTTATTACCATATCTTGATCGTTGATTTCTTATTCATTTGTTACGAGGGTTTTGTTTTGAAAACGTTAATTAATTTTAAGAAAAACTTGCGCAGCCTTATTCAAATCATTGAAAATAAACTATAATTAAAGAATTGAAAACCCAAAATAAAACAATTAAAGCGGCCTTATTACAACCCAAAACCAAAATGAAAATAATTAAAAACAAATAAAAAAGTAAATAACTTAATTAAAAACCAACTTTGCAGTCCACGTGGCCACTCCGAATCCCTCCCAGCTCCAAGTCCACCAGTCTAGGGCTCACTTGCATGGATGGAAAAAAAGGGGTGAGTTTGGAAACTCAGTGTGTAAAGAAAGCCCATCCAGAGCCCAAACCAGCTCAAGCTTACTGGGCCTAAGCCCTATCCAGTTTCAGTAAATACTGGGCTGAAGCCCTATTCAGTAATCAGTTAATCTGGGCCTTAGCCCTATTCAGTAAACAGTGCGGCCCATAGGCCCATCACAGTAACAGAACAGAATAATGCTTGTATGCAAACCCAAAGCCCATCCTATGTCCATCTGCTACACTCCACCCGTACCAGCCCTACACACCATGTGGGGAATAACTCAACCCACCCAGCTGCTATACTCCACAGTCGCAGCATAGTTGCTCAGATAATGTGGCCAACCCACTAACAGTAAATCCGAGGCAAAGCCCCTTTCAGTAATACGAGGCAAAGCCCCTTTCAATAATGCGTGGCAATGCCACTTGCACTTCCTCCATCAATAAACCCAGTCCCATGCAACAGTAAAATATGTCATGGCATACAGTGAACAGATAAAGTAAAACATGCATTTCAGTCATGGTATAATGGTCATTTTGCACCTAGGGGTAAAATAGTAATTTTTCGCCTTTAAGGGGTATTTTAGTAATTATACCAGTTTCTAGAGTTTTATGCATGTTTCAGTTATTAACAGTCTCATTTTCATCTCAGTAACTTATCTAGCCCATTTTAGCAGTTTAAAGTTATTAGGCCCTAAAACCCTAATGGGCCCTATAGTGTCACTTAGCTATATTGGCCCGTTTAGCCCAAGTTCTATGTCTAGTTTAACAAGTTTAACATACAAATCACTAGAACTCACTTACCATCAATTTTCACCCATATGGGCCCGTAAGCCCATTGGGCCCGAATTTAGCCCATCGAAGCCCATATTTACTGAAGTGCACGAAATTGCGCACTCACTAATCTTACCAGTTGCGATTACAGATCTTACTATTCCACCCGACTCACGAGTGCTGCACGCTCGCAAATCCGCGAAATGCCAAAATTTTGGCGTTTCAGCTTTTTGGCTTTTACCGATTTAGTCTACTAGAGGGTGTTCGTTTACACACCTGATTTGTGATCGACGTTGACAAGATCTCCCACACGTTTAATCCTACAATTGGTCACTACGATATTAATTTACAAATCGATGATAACTAACATAATACTCACTTACCACATTCGGCCAACACTACTTTAGGCCCTTGAGTTCTTACCTTTGCTGACAATAGGGACTAGCTCTAGATCTAGTCGTTCCAATGACCTTAGCCTCCAACACTCCTCAATCGGTAGCCTTTAGATCACACTAGCATAAAATAAACCAATTGATAAGACCTATAAAGCCTTAGGCCCCAATCGGCAGCCACCCTACACTCACAAGGGTTTTTGGCTTTTCTTAAATCCCGAAATTATAAATGAAAAGAAAGAATCTAAGCACTTACCAAAGATCTACCACACCAGAATACTTTCAATCCTTTCCTATCTCAGATCTGATGTCGATCTAGCCTCAAGACACGAGCAGAGAACGAATCTATATGATTTCGGCTTTTGGATCTATCCTAGAATATCTATTTTAGTTTTTAAGAAGAATAGACAAAAAGGAGCTCACAAGTGCAAAAACTAATCGACAGAGAATGAGATAGGAGATTAGAGGTTTGGCTTTTGGTATACTGAAGGAGAAGGAAATACAAGCTTCGTAATGAGAAGAAGAAGAAGAAGATGTCGACAAAGCTATGGAAGTTGTGAGATTCGGCTAAAAGAAGTTTGGCTAGCAAAGATTCGGGTTTAGCAATATTAGGCAATCATGGAAAGAAAATCAAAGGAAAAAATCTTAAGAATAGAGGTAAAAGATTTTGCGAAGAAAAGATGAGCAAAAATTAAAATAAAATAAAGAAAAACAAAAACCGATTAAAAGGAAAACAAAATCGGCTAATAGGCTAAAAATCATCCCAATTTAATCCTATGCTTATCACCTTATTTTTAGCTAACACCGTTTGAATTTAATTCAAACTCCTGCACCATCAGCAGCAGCCCACCACTTGGTCGACTCCTGTTGCTGCTAAGAAGAGTTTCGATCCAACTGAACCACTCTCCCCATGCGTGCAGCAAAAACGCAGCCCTTCACGCACATAGTAGCTCGAACCCGGGACCTCCAGGCACCCACACACACTACTAGCCACCGCGACACGACTTCGCTTTCGATATAATACAGTCGCATTTAATTATAAGCCTTACCAACTGAAGCATCGGCTGTTTAAAAAATAAAACCAAAATTTTACCTGCACTTGGGTTCGAACTCGCGTCTACTCGACATTCCTAGCACGCTGCTGCCACTGCACCACAAGCGCTCTTTGTGTTAAACTCCGTTCGCAACTTCTCTTAAGGCCTATTTTAATGCAACTAGATTACTAAAAAAAACCAAACATTTGCACACGTTGGGAATTGAACCCCAACCTCCCTTCCTGCTGCCTAGCGTGTCTAACCACTGGGCCAGGTACTTACTTGTGCCTAATCTTAGCCCAAATTAATTTTAATGCCTAATGCCCGGACTACCCTAAGGAAGTAAATTTTAATTTTTTTGCTAGAGCCCTGGGCCGAGCCTAGGACTTTTCCCGTACTATAAGTCCTTCATAATTTATTTAAAATACTAAACTAAACTAAAAATGAAATTAATAACAATAATAAATTTTTTTATTAATAATTAAAACATCTAAATTATTCAGGCCATCTTCTACTCGAACCCAGACTCAAGGCCCAATACTTCCAGGCCCAAAATTCAAGGTGTTACAAGAATGCTATGAAAAATTATCTTGATCTTCATAATTCCTTGCAAAATATTGAGAGGATTATTGAGAAACAAAATTGAAAACAAGTTGCAAGAAATCAGCTATAGCTCAAGGTGTCAATAGAGGTTGTTAAGTGGCTTGTATTTCAAGTTTGTGCCTTTAGGGGATGCAATGAAGCATAAGATTCAAGAAATCGAGGTAACTTTCTTGAACTAATAAAAGTCTTGGCTTCTTATAAAGATGTGGGGGCAATTGTCTTAGAAAATGTCCCATAAAAAGCACAGTATGTCAGTTCGACTGTTCAAATGAACATTCTTTTTATTTTGGCGAGTAAGATTTAGGGATTCATTTGGGAAGAGATTGGAGATTCAAACTTTTCTAGTTTAAGTCAAACGCAAATTTCTAATTGTAACTGCCCAAATTTGAAGTGATTTTTATGGGGCATTTTGGTGTGATTGTAAATCCTTAGCCTTTGTAAAGAGGAGTTTTAGTATGGCGATGATAGTATTTTGGTTCATTACTATATAAACAATTATCCTATCACATTTCTATATATAGACTTTTTTCATACTAATTTCATTAGTTAGATCATTTTGACAAATTTTCTTAGTTAGTAGATTTTCTATTTTTCTCTTTTAGGATAGAAATTATGTTTTTAATTACTATCTAAACCGTTATCCCATCGCATTTCTATATAGAGATTTTCTTCCTTCTTGCTATAGGCTTTGTAAAAGGAGAATATTCAAGCTCTTGCACATAAATTGATCTACATCTATGAATGAGGATTCTAAACTCTTATTCTTATTATTCCCTATCAGTTGCTTGTAAAATGCTTGTTTGGAAATTAAGCTTAATGATGTGTTGAATTTGCTTGATGGTTGGTTGTGATATTAATTGCTAATCTAAGTTGATGTTCATGCTTTTGATTAATTATTTATTAATTTGTATCAAAGTGCTTTCTACACTAGAATTGATGCCTCTAGATAGATGAGATCGAGAGGATATTCTATCTAGTGGAAGATCTAGATAGAGGTATTCGTGTCTTTTAATTTATCAATACTTAAAAAAAAGGTTAAATATGTTCCATGTCTTCGTACTATTTGTAACTTTGAAATGTAGTCCCTTTACTTTTATTTTTGAGAAGTTAATCCCTCTACTTTTCAAATGTCAAAATTTAAGTTCAATTCTTAAAACCATTAAAACTATTCTTTTAAATTTGTTGGTGTGATGTTTTGAAATAAAAAGATGTCCACTTAGTAGCCATGTAACAAAAAAAACCGTTGTAATGAACATCAATTTAATAAGATAATTTTATCAGTGTTAACAATTGAACTTTCATTTTTAAATCCAAAAAGTAGAGGGACCAAATTTCTTGAAATAAAAGTAAAAGGACTACATTCAAAATGCATGAAAAGCGCAAGGACTTGGAAAGTATTTTAACCTAAGAAGGTTAAATTACTTTGAAAAACAAATCTCTTTAAAAGCTACTAGTTTTAATATATATACGATTTATACTATATAATAAGTGTTGGTTTAAATATGCCAAAGGTTACTATATACATTCAAAATTCAAAATTTACTTCCTATAATTTAATTTTAAGACATTGAGTCCTTCTGATTTTTTTTTTTAAAATTGATCCATCCATCTAACTTTGTCGTCAAAGTTAACAATGTTAAAGGTAAAATAATTTTTTTCCCTAATTTGTCAATTTGGTCCTTCACCTTTAAAAGCCCATTAAAACAAATTTGAAAATTTTTAAAAATTTATGTTTTTCATGCTTTCAATAAAAACATAAAAATTTATAATTTTTTAAAAAATAAAGAATTATGAAAAAAATAAAAACTATTTAGAATTCAAAAAAATAAAAAAGATTTTAAAATATAAAAAAAAATTGCAAAAATTCATTGTTATCTAAATTGGACCAATTAGACTAGGAATGGGATTCAATCCGATGTGAAGTAAAAAGCCGGTTGACCTGCGAAATGGTATGGATTGATTTAACCAAAAATTGAACATATTTTGAATTGGTCTAACCAATTGGTTCCCAGAACAACCAGTCCTACCAGTTCAAAGCAAATAAAATATTATAAATATTATAAAAGTATCGATTCAACAAGTTTGTATTGGTTCATGGGTCAACTAGTTTTTTACCTCTCATCATAACAATATCTCAATCGATTCTTGATCCAACCAATCTGGTCCAATTTTGGTGACATTGAATTTTTATATTTAAAAAATTTGAATTTTAAAAGTTTTTTTTCATATTTTTATTTTTTAAATTATAATTTGTTAAGATTTTTAAATATGAAAAAAGTAAAAAAATATTTTTTAAAAAATTGCATACTTTTGAAAATGATAAGGACCAAATTGAAAAAATATAAATGTTGAGGGCGAAAATAGTTTAAAATTTTTAAAAACTGGATGAGCTGCGAACCAGTATGGATTAGTTGAATTGATCTAAAAAAACAAGTTGAACCAAGTTTTATAATTTTTATTTTTGAATTTTTTTTTTACTTTGAACCGATCGGATCGGTCATTCTGGGAACCAATTGGTCAAACTAGTTCAAAATAGGTTCAATTTTCCATTAACCAAAATTTTTAGCATAGTTCAGCAAGTCCATACCAGTTCTTTGGTCAATCGGTTTTTTAACTCTCACTGGATTGATACCCCAATCGATCCCCTGTCCAATCAGTTTGATTGTAGATAACAATGAATTTTGGAATTTTTTATATCTTAAAATTATTTTTTTAATTTTAATGAGTTTTTATTTTTTTTCATTTTTTTATTTTTTTGAATTTTTATGTTTTTATTTAAAATATGGAAAAAATAATTTTTCAAATTTGTTTTATATGCTTTTAAAGGGTGATGACCAAATTGACAAAAAATTATAATTGTTGAGGGCTAAAAAAGTTATTTTACCTTTAACACAATTAACTTTCACCACAAAATTAGATGGAGGAATCAAGATTTTTATCTAAAAAAAATGTATAACTCAATGTTCAAAATTAAAGTATAGGGACTAAATTTTAAATTTTGAAAGGGTATATGACCTTTGGCATATTTACACTATAAGTATTTGACTCAATTGGTGTCGCAAGTCAACTGGGTACTGACTCAGTTGTATAATAACAAAATATCTTTACTTTACAAAGTAAATTAAAGTATTTTGATGGCCTTTTTGTCATTTTATATTTCTTATATAGAAAATACACAGATAATAGGAATTAGACTCAAGCCTTTATGGTTTTTAACCATTATACTCCACCAATTCAACCAAAAATTTATTTGTTATTTATATCAAATTTTTATAAATATATTTTTTATTTATATCAAATTTTTATAAATATATTTGTTATATAATTTTTTTTCACCTACATCCTAAGTGTGTCATATTCTAGAATATATTATTCATTTTTTTGAGTACAAAACCACAAATTTCCTCATTCGCTTTACGGTTTGAATCTATTCATGTTCAAGCTAAAAGTGGTATTCAGATAAACCTTCCCAACAATGGCAACTCCAGCTTTCGAACGTTGTTCAAATGCCTAGGAAAGAAGTATATATTATTAATGATGTTGTATTTACCGTGACAATCTCTCACAAGAATCATTGCTATCATGAAAAATAAGGAATCATATGTTTCACATAAAATGCTAGTATTTTTACTTAAATTACTGCGAGCATGGCTAATAGGAACATATATAAACGAAATAGAAACTGCCATAATTGAGTCTAAATTTATTTCATAGCATGGATGGATCCAGGGGGTGGTTCCTCCTTTGGAATTTTTAGATTTTTTTACTTATATATGTTGAAATCATTTTTATTTGAAAAAAACAGGAATCGACTTTTAAAAACAAAAATGAAGTTGCCACCAATCTTTTTTCGAGGTGTGATCGAGTCATCCTAAAATTGATCATTTTAATAAAAAATATTTTAGTTTATTAAAAAAATGATTTTGGTCTACGAAATTCGAGAAAACGGGTTCGGGAGTCGGTTACGCACGAGGAAGGATTAGCACCCTCATAACGCCCAAAATTGGTACCTAATTGATTAATTAATATCTTAATGTCAAAAATTTGTAAAGATTTTAAAATACGATCCTTTTTATTTTAAAAAATGTTTGAATAAATTGAAATGGATGTTAAGACCCTCTTGTCCCGAAGTAATAAAATATCACATCCAGCACGTTAGGACACAACATTTTCAATCCTTGAAATTAAGCTTGTCTTTTAAAAAAATGTTTGAATAAATTGAAATGGATGTTAAGACCCCCTTGTCCCGAAGTAATAAAATATCACATCCAGCACGTTAGGACACAACATTTTAAATCCTCGAAACTAAGCTTTTCTTTTGATTTTCAAAGCTCATGCATTGAAATTTAAAAGGATATTTAGTTATTTGGTCAAACGAAAAATCGAAACCCAGCACGTTAGGGCACAATTTCTCGAATTTCTAAACATGAAATATTGCCTTGTTTTTTTAGAAATCCTTACCTCGAGATAACAAAATGTCACATCCAGTAAGTTAGGACCCAACATTTCGAATTCCCAAGAATAAGATTTTATTTGAAATTCATATGTTTTATTTTTTAAAAGGGTATTCAAGCATTTGGACTTAATGGAAAAATCGAAATCCAGTAAGTTAGGGCACGATTTTCTCAAAGCTCCCAAATGTCGAATATGGCCTTATTTTAGAAAGCTTTTGAATAATAGCAAGTGTGGAAATGAAATATATTTATTTAAAAAAAAACAATATGAGGATTAAATAAATGAATAAAAATAAAAAGAATAATTAATGATTAAACAATTAAATGGATAAATAAAAAAAAAGTTAAAAACGCTTGAGTCAACCTTATTCTCACAATATGAGGATTCAAAGAAATTCCTCCACCAAAATCCAACTCAAACGAAAGCAACTCAAAAAGAAACGAAGATGAATGAAGAACAAAATAAGAGCAAACCACAGAAAACAAGAACGCAAGAGAGAGAGAATTTTGAGTGAATGCTCTCAATAACTTTTCTTGCTCCCAAAACTCAAGTGATTTACAATGAAGGGAGATACCTCTATTTATAGTTGAGCCTTCCCAAATCCAACGGTACAGATCAATTACATCAACGGCTAAGATTAAAGGGTATCTACAAATTAAATCCCTAAGATTACAAAATCATATCTTCTAAGATTGCATATCATATCTTCTAAGAATGCACATCATATCTAAGATTGCATATCATATCTAAGATTTCATATCCTTGAAGATTATGTTTCCATATATGTTAAGCTTGTAGATGGACCTTCAATCTTCTCAAGTAATGGGCCATTTTGATCGGGCCAAATGATATATTTGTAATTTTGGACTGGACTTGGACTTTGTTTTATTATTTTGGGTTTTTTTTTTGTATGGACCCAGGCTAAATTAGCCTATTAGAGCTTCTCCTCTTTTCTCATTGTCGTGTAACGGGAATAGAGTAAAGACTATAAAAGGACCAATTTTGCCCGGTCTTGCCGAGTCTTGACTTCTTGGTCCTCGTCTCTTTCCAATAGCTTCCAACCCAACTGCAACTTCAGGGGTATTGGAATTTCAACTTAACTTTACTTCTCTGCAACTACTGCAACTTCAGAAGTATTGGACTATCTATTCTACTGCTTCTTCAGGGAAATAAGTCTGATAACTTCAATCTGCTCCACTGCCACTTCAAAGAGGTAAGGCTAATGTCTTCGATCTGCTTCATTGCAATTTCAAGAAGACAAGATCTGCTATCTTCAGTCTACTCCACTACAAACTCAGGGATGCCAGGCTGATGTCTTTGATCTGCTTCACTGCAAACTCAAGAAGACAAGATCTGCTATTTTTAGTCTACTCCACTGCAAACTCAGGGATGCCAAACTATTATCTTTGCTCCGCTTCACTGCAAACTCAGGAAGACAAGATCTGCTATTTTCAGTCTGCTCCACTGCAAACTCAGGGATGCTAGACTAATATCTTTGATCTGCTTCACTGTAAACTCAGGAAGACAAGATCCGCTATCTTCAATCTGCTCTACTACAAACTCAGGGATGTCAGGCTGATATCTTCGATCAGCTTCATTGCAAACTCAAGAAGACAAGATCTGCAATCTTTAATCTGCTCCACTGCAAACTTAGGGATGTAAGACTAATATCTTCGATCCGCTCCACTGCAAACTCAGGAAGACAAGATCTGCTTATCTTCAGTCTGCTCCACTGCAAACTCAGGGATGCCAGGCTGATATCTTCGATCCGCTTCACTACAAACTCAGAAAGACAAGATCTGTTTATCTCTAGTCTACTTCACTGCAAACTCAGGGATGCAAGGCTGATATCTTTGATCCGCTTCACTACAAACTCAGGAATACAAGATCTGTTTATCTCTAGTCTGCTTCACTGCAAACTCAGGGATGCAAGGTTGATATCTTCGATCCGCTTCACTACAAACTCAGGAATACAAGATCTGCTTTATATTCAGTCTGCTCCGCTGCAAACTTAGGGATGCCAGACTAACTTTTTCGATCCGCTTCACTGCAAACTCAAGAAGACAAGATCTTCTTTATCTCCAATCTACTCTGCTACAAACTCGGGGATGCCAGACTAGTATCTTCGACCCGCTTCGCTATAAACTCAGGAAGACAAGATCTGCTATCTTCAGTCTGCTCTACTGCAAACTCAGGGATGCCAAACTAGTATATTCGGTCTGCTTCACTGTAATCTCAGGAAGATAAGATCTACTATCTTCAGTCTGCTCCGCTGCAAACTTAAGGATGCCAGACTAGTATCTTCGACCCACTTCATTGCAAACTCAGGAAGACAGGATCTACTATCTTCAGTCTGCTCCGCTGCAAACTCAGAGATGCCAGACTAGTATCTTCGATCCTCTTCACTGCAATCTCAGGAAGATAAGATCTGCTATCTTTAGTATGCTCCGCTGCAAATCAGGGATGCCAGACTAGTATCTTCGATCTGCTTCACTGCAAACTCAGGAAGAAAAGATCTGTGAATTCACCGATGTTGCTACATCGTCATCTGAGAGACCTATCTTGTAGAATCGGTTTTATGTTTTTATGCTTATGCAAATTGATTAGGATGCTATGATCTAAACAAATCAAATGCTCCTAACTAAATGATATATGTACGAATACGAAATGTCACCAGGACGATCCTTTTTAATAATTAAGATGCCATCACTTGTTGCTCATCAGGGCTCTATTATTAACGTAGTATGCTGTCTTCCTACTCGGCTGGCATTTGATAGAAAACCCGAAAACATTTTTGCTCAACTAATTTGCCCTACTAACTTCAGGGTCCTTTCCACTGTACCTCAGGGACATAAGGCTTGCACCATTTTCAAACCAATCCACTATGGTTCAGGAGTATAGGATTTGAAACTTTTTCAATCCATTCCCACTGCAATTCTAAGGTATAAGACTTGTATCTTTTTCCATCCATCCCACTGCAACTTTGGGTATAGAATCTATAACTTGTTCCATCCATTGATCACTCCCCAAGTGACCCGACCAGATGTGTATGTATGATACTTACATGAATGCAGAATATCATTTTTTCTCGAGAGTGATCCCCTTCTATGTTAAGGTTGACATTGCTCATTTCCATCGAGATTTTATCATCGACGCATATTTCATCTTTTCATTCAACCAATATCTTTGACTGAAAATTCGAAGAGATAATTTAGGCTCAACTATTTCCAACCCTTAAGCTTGGTAAGTTCTAAACAATAGTCCTGTTTCAGGTTCTTCTATCTAAAAGCTTCTAGAGTAATATGCAAAACTCCTTTTATGAAAGTATGATTAGTCCATTAGCCATTATTTCAATGCAAAATGCTTGAAAACAATCATACCAATGGACAAGAAGGAAATTAATTAAGAGCATAGCTCGAAACAAACAAGTTAAACAAGGATAGAAAATGTAATTGAGAAGAAAGTTTATTGGAAGCGTATTCTGAAAAGAATAAGATAATCCAAGATAACAAATTCAAAAAATGGGTAAAATAGAAACTAGGTGCCTCAGATATCACAGCCTGAGCTTCTCTGTACAAACTTCCTTAAAACCATTTTGAGCTCAATATGTGTTTAGGGGATTCGGAATACTTTGTCGATGCCCCAAGACGTAGCATACTTCTTCATTGTCAATTCAAGCATAGCAAGACTACCATATGCCCCATTTTTATAAAAATTTGAGCCGCCCATTTCGGGTTTTCAACACAAAACCCCTTTGGTCTCAAGGCGCCCTTTGCGGGTTTTCACATTGGCCTCTCCATTTTTTTTCCTTCTTTTTGATTTTTCTTTTTTTTAAAAGGTCTCAAAGCGCCCTTTGTGGGTTTTCACCTTGGCCTCTCCTCTTTTAGGCATCTTTGGACTGAATCCAAATTTACAGGATTAGATAAGTTTATCTCAGTCAAAATCGATGCTCCTTTGGGGAAAGCTTTCTTTACCACATAAGGTCCTTCTCCGTTTAGCATTCATTTCCCTTTGAAATCCTTTTGTATAGAAATGATCTTCTTCAATACCAAGTCCCTATTATGAAATTCCTTTGGGTGAACCTTTTTCGTCATAAATCAGTATCATCCATTTTTTGCACATTTGACTATGATGAATACTTTCAAACCCTTTTCTTCAGCCAAGTTCACTAGAGACATTCTACTTCATCCAATTCTTAGCTCAATCAAAACTTAGAGAAAAATAATCTCGATTTTCATGGGCAGAACCACCTCTATTGCTCCAGCGAAAGTTCTGGTTGACGTTTGATAAGCATAGAGAGTAAATGGTAGCTTCTTATGCCAATCTTCACAAGTCTCGGTCACCTTCCATAATTTTTATTATTTTTATTTTTTTCTTTTTGTACTTTTTTCTTTTGGCAGCCTTTGCTGTATTGTGATATGGCGCTTGATTTTTGAACAAATTGTAAACTTTTAACATTATACAGTTGTGCATTATAAAACATGATCCTTTCTGGCATTTTTTCTTTTTTCTTTTTTTTCTCTTTTTTTATTTGGAAATTTGATGACTGTTGACTTTGCAATATTGGCATATGAAGCAACATTCACCCTCTTAATGAAGTAATTTGACGACCACAAATATGATGTCAACTAGAAGCTTTTGAGGAGATCGGCCCCATAACATCCATGCCCCACATATAGAAAAGTCTGTGAAGAAATGGATGAGGCACATAAATCTTGTCTTCTTCAATTCGGTATTTGCAGTATAACTAACGCAATCCCCTTCCACAGTAGACCAGCAGTGCCTGAACCTCATGTTTAGCCTGGCCATTGTAAAACCACCTGCATACGTCCTTCAGACATTCTTATGGACCTCTTTTAGCCTTAACAGCATCCACAGGTCTTAGTAGCCCAGGCATATCTTGATACAATCGTGCGAAAACATCTTTGAATTCTTGGAATAACTTAATGATATCTCGCTTTGTTTTTCCAAGCTCTGATCTTTTCCTCTTTCTCTTTCCCTAGGTTCATAATGTTCATTGATCCTTTGTAAAGTAGGATTCGTTTATCATCTTATTCTACCATTCTTAACAAGTCAAGAAATAAGGTTACAATCTCTGTCATCTTCAAAATCCTGTGATCCCCTAAACACATATCTCACTCAAAAAGGAGATTCTGAGTCAATAGCAACACCGCTCATGCGTTGATATCTGGGGACTTGTTATAGGTACGAAGGAAAATTCCAAAGAATAAATAATTCTAAAGATGATTATTTGTATGAAAGAATAAATCATTCTAAGGATGATTATTTGTATGGTATAAAGAATAAGAATATTTGAAAGAAAGTCCAAAAATAAAAGAATCTATACATGGAAAGAATAAAAGAATATTTGCTCAAAAAGATGCATTTTATTGAAATAAAGATTTTGGAAACGAGTCTATTTCACAAAAGGATTCTTATTACCTCTAGGCTTAAGGCAACAAGAGTTTTTTGAATATTACTCTAAATTAGCTCTAAAAATACAAGGATCTCTTCCACCGTCCCATTGTTCAAAACTCTCCCAAGTATTTAAGATGCTTGAAAAATTGTATTCCTTGGTTCCCTCTTTGGATACGTCGATCAAATCCTCTAATATTAGGTCTTGCACTAAAGCCCTAAACTTGATGCATTCTTGGATCTCATGGAACTCATAATATTTACCCCTTTATCTGGATTTTATGCCCTAGAGGGATCATAAAATTTGACAATACCCATTTTGACAAGTCTTTCAATCATCTTTTTGAAAATGGTACAGTTCTTGATCGAGTGTCCTATGATTCCTGCATGGTATTCGCATTGGGCGATCGTGTCGTAGCATTTAGGGTATGGAGATTGTATAGGTTTTAGGTAGAAAAGGGATACTACATGTGCATCAAATAAAATTTGGTACAGCTCCCTATATGTGATTGAGATAGGCATGAATTGGGATTTTTTTAAGTTTGGTCTTGGATTGGGTTCTTGCCTTGGGGGGACCTGATGGCTAGTAGCTGGCTGGCCTATGGTAATCGGTTTTGAATAACCTTTGCTATGCATACTCGTGTTATTCCCCTCCTTTTCTTTTTTTTGGGGCCCTTAAAGTATTAAATTGGGAGCTCCACTCTCGCTTTTTCCTTTTGTAACGGTCTTTACATTGTTTTGGGAGCTCCACATTAACCTTCTTTGTTTCTTCTATACTAGCCAGATCAATGACAATGGGATTGGTTAGATTGCCTCTCGAATTGGGACCTGAGCTTATCGAGTAGTTTATTGGTGCCGACATACCGGCCTGATGCTATTGGGGTCTGATAGTTACGGGTACCCCTTACGGATGCGTGTCTGGTTGGGTCTGGACGCTTATTGGGGTAAAACCTAGGGGATAGACGAGGTCTTCATTATCATCCCCACTGTTGACCAGTAGGCCTTTCCTCTTTTCAAGCATTTCGGCTAGTAACTGACTTAATTGGCCAATCACATTTCTTTAGAATTCTATCATTTGATCTCGTATATCTTGTTGAATGTTGGTCAATTGCTCTTGCATCTGTATTTGCCTTTGCTCTAATCTCTCCAACTTTTGTTCCATGTTTTTCATGTTAACTCTGAAATAATTTTACCTAATTAGGGTCTTTTTGTAAAAGTCTAATGCAAATGATGCAATGCAATGCAGATGCATAGAATGAATGCAAAAAAAGGAGGCGTTAATTATGACTTCAATTCCAGTAGAACAACTTTTCTAGAAAACAAATTTCTTTACATGAAATGGATTACATATGCGGCCTTGCCCTTCATAGTCTAGGTGAAAATACTAATATTTTCTTCATGGTCAAATCTTGTAAATTTTCAAAAAGATGCCTTCGCTAGCTCCTTGTTGCTTGATCTAGGACATGGCCCATTGCGCACTTATCTCCACGACACTCATTAGCTTCTTCAAAAAATCAAGACGTGACGGCTCTTGAATAATCTTCATTGGCTTGAATCTTTGGCGATGAAACCAAGTCATGTATTCCTCCGTGGACTACCAACCCTCTCTCGTCATGTTTACTTAGACCATATTCGGACGACCGTATTATAATCCACTTTATCAAAAAATTCGTTTCCTTATGACAAACTATTCTATTTAGTAATCGAATATGAATCAACACCTCCCCTTTAAAATGATGTAATGCAATGTAGACATAAACAAAACAAAACATGTTAGCATAAAAGAAATAAACAACAGAATAGAGCACCTAATTGGGGTGACCACTAGGGTTTGGTACGATGCTACCTAAGGTAGGCTCATAGGGCTTACTATGTATGGTTCGATTCTGAGACTAGGGTACCTGAACCAGCAGATTCCTCGATCCTCACCCATTATAGGCTCATATGGACCAAGTTCAGTTCAGGTGGATACATTTCCCTATGGCTGCACGGAGGTGAAAACCTCACGAAGACATAGGTACGAATGTATCTCGGAAGCGATCCACTATCCTGCACGGAGGTGAAAACCTCACGAAGGTATAGTTTCTCACTCCCACTTAAGAGGGGTAAAATTGACCAATAATGCAATGCAATATGAAGAAAGATACCGACACTCCAACCAACACAACAAATGCAAACTTCATGATGAAAATTGTAACAAAGATAAGGGAAATACAACGTAAAGAGCTTTATGACCAAACGCGTCAACAAAAAAGAAATAAAATAGAGCACCTATCCAGGTGACCACCAGGCTTTGGCGTGGCTCTACCTAGGGGAGGCTACTAAATCTCTCTATATGCGATTCAGTTCTAAAGAAAGGGTACCTAAACCAGTAGATTCCTGAATCCTCACCCATTATAGGCTCGTATGGATCGAGTTCGGTTCAGGGGAATACATTTCCCTATGGCCATACGAAGATGAAAACCTCACGGAGACATAGGTACGGATGTATCCCGGAAGCAATCCACTAGCCCATGCGAAGGTGAAAACCTCACGAAGACATAGTTTCTCACTCCTACTTAAAGGTGTGACCACAACAGTCATGCAATGATATGTGTGTGAGAAAATAACAATCACATGCAATGATGTGAACACATGCAATAAAAGGATCGTAATTTTCAAATCAAATTTTCAAATTTCGACAAAAGGACAAAAATTAACCAATTTATGGCTCGACTCTCTTATGTCCCCAGTGGTCGTCAAGTTGTCGAAACCATTTTTATTTGAAAAAAATAGGAATCGACTTTTAAAAATGAAAATGGAGTCCCCACCAATCTTTTTTCGAGGTGTGATCAGGCCACCTTGAAATTGATCATTTTAATATAAAAATATTTTGATTTATTAAAACAATGATTTTGGTCTACAAAATTCGAAAAAAGGGGTTCGGGAGTCGGTTACGCACGAGGAAAGATTAGCACGCTCATAAAGCCCAAAATTGGTACCTAATTGATTAATTAATGTCTTAATGTCAAAAATTTGTGAAGATTTTAAAATATGATCCTTTTTATTTTAAAAAATGTTTGAATAAATTGAAATGGATGTTAAGACCCTCTTGTCCCGAAGTAATAAAATATCACATCCAGCACGTTAGGACACGACATTTTAAATCCTTGAAATTAAGCTTGTCTTTTAAAAAAAATGTTTGAATAAATTGAAATGGATGTTAAGACCCCCTTGTCCCGAAGTAATAAAATATCACATCCAGCACGTTAGGATACAACATTTTAAATCCTCGAAACTAAGCTTGTCTTTTGATTTTCAAAGCTCATGCATTGAAATTTAAAAGGATATTTAGTTATTTCCTCAAATGAAAAATCGAAACCCAGCACGTTAGGGCACGATTTCTCGAATTTCCAAACACGAAATATTGCCTTGTTTTTTTAGAAATCCTTACCTCGAGATAACAAAATGTCACATCCAGTGAGTTAGGACACAACATTTCGAATTCCCGAGAATAAGATTTTATTTGAAATTCATATGTTTTATTTTTTAAAAGGGTACTCAAGCATTTGAACTCAATGAAAAATCGAAATCCAGTAAGTTAGGACACGATTTTCTCAAAGCTCCCAAATGTCAAATATGGCCTTATTTTAGAAAGCTTTTGAATAATAGCAAGTGTGGAAATGAAATATATTTATTTAAAAATAAAAAAAAACAATATGAGGATTAAATAAATGAATAAAAATAAAAAGAATAATTAATGATTAAACAATTAAATGGATAAATAAAAAAAAGTTAAAAACGCTTGAGTCAACCTTATTCTCACAATATGAGGATTCAAAGAAATTCCTCCACCAAAATCCAACTCAAACGAAAGCAACTCAAAAAGAAACGAAGATGAATGAAGAACAAAATAAGAGTAAACCATAGAAAACAATAACGCAAGAGAGAGAGAATTTTGAGTGAATGCTCTCAAGAACTCTTATTGCTCCCAAAACTCAAGTGATTTACAATGAAGGGAGAGGCCCCTATTTATAGTTGAGCCTCACCAAATCCAACGGTGCAGATCAATTACATCAACGGCTAAGATTAAAGGGTATCTACAAATTAAATCTCTAATATTACAAAATCATATCTTCTAAGATTGCATATCATATCTTCTAAGAATGCATATCATATCTAAGATTGCATATCATATCTAAGATTTCATATCCTTGAAGATTATGTTTCCATATACATTAAGCTTGTAGATGGACCTTCAATTTTCTCAAGTAATGGGCCATTTCGATCGGGCCAAATGATATATTTGTAATTTTGGACTGGACTTGGACTTTGTTTTATTATTTTGGGTTTATTATTTTTTTGTATGGACCCAGGCTAAATTGACCCATTACAATATATATAAATTATCATGTATTTTAGATTGGATATCCACATTGTATAAAATTCGCCCCTTTGGCCAAATTGTATTTCATATAATTCACCCCCTTAAGCCATAACGTTATACTTTATATTAATAAAGTATTTTTCAATTTTTAATTATATAACTTTAATAATAATCAAATATTAATGTATGATGGGTCTTGAAAGACTAAATTTAGAGGCTCCATATGGACTTCAAACTTGAATTCCAGAATTAATTGATTTGGCCCATACCTATACATATTAGGTTAGTGACTTTCTTGTATTTTGATTTGTTTGTCTTGCTAGGGAATTATCTTCTTTTGGTAAGGTGTCGACACTGCCGAGAGAAAAAGAAAGAAGTTTGATGCCTATGCTGAGAACACAGAGTAAAAAATACAAATTATTTTTCTCTCGTCTCTTTACACAAATGACCTCTCGGTAAATATTTTTGCATGAATTATGTTTTTTATTTATTTGACTTATTATTTGTTTTCCTTTCCCTAATACGTTGTTGTTTAATGTATTATTACAATCTTCAAGTTTTTCAATTAAATTATGGTTAACAAAAAGATCGAATCTGTTCTCAAGAAAAGGGTGTCAGAAAGCAATAATGATCAACTGGTTCCTCAACCTTCTATTATTAGTGGAGAAAAATCAAATATCAGATCTTCTCAAGCTCCTGAACAAGATATCAAGTTTTCTCAATCCCAAGCTCCTGAACCCGATATCAAGTCTTCACACGCTCCTAAACGAGATATCTAGTCTTCTCAATCCCAAGATCCTAAACGACATATTGAATCTTTCCAAACTCCTAAACGAGATATCCGGTCTTCTCAAGTTCTTGAATGTCCTTGTAAGGTGTCGAGAATCAAAACAAATGAGTTTTATGCTTCTTCTTTAGAGCGTGATCTAGGACATCGAAATTCTATTTGGGATTACCCTCCAAATCAACAAGACAAACTCCATCAAGCTTACATTAAGCTTGGGCTATATCAACTGATTCCTCTAAGTAAGGCTCCAACATCTCCTTAGTATATTGACAAGAATGGACGCTAATTTCTCCCATCTTAGTACAAGTTATTCCCGGATTAGCTCGAGTTTTCACCAACTAAGAATGTCACATATTGCCTTCCTTATTTTTTTTCAACAAGCCATTTGGGCATCATTAAAATACATTTACAAGCCAAGGATTTCGATCATGGAGGAAGGTCAATGAAGGAATCTAAATGTCCTTTTGTTACTCATGTTGGTAAGGATGAAAATTCTTTACATAAAAATGTAATGAAAAATTATCTCGATCTGCATAACTCCTTGAAAAATATTGAGAGGATTATTGATAAACAAAATTCTAAACAAGTTGCAAGAAATCAACTACAGCTTAAGGTGTCGATAGATGCTGTTAAGTGGCTTGTATTTCAAGGTTGTGTCTTTAGGGGACGCTATAAAGCATAAGATTCAAGAAACCAATGTAACTTTCTTGAACTAATAAAACTTTTGGCTTCTTTTAATGAAGATGTGGGGGCAATTGTCTTAGAAAATGTCCCTTAAAATGCACAGTATATAAGTCAGACTATTCTAAAGGACATTCTTTCTATTTTGGCGAGAAAAATTTAGGGATTCATTTGGAACAGATTGGAGATTCAAACTTTTTCATTTCAAGTCAAGCGCACATTTATCGATCATAATTTTAGTATATTCATATTCTTGAATTCCTATCAGCCCCGCAATTATAATGCAACACAACCCCATAACCTGAAGCCCCTAGTTTTTTAAAGTGGAATCATCAACATTAAACTTCAAAGCTCCCTCTATATGGGGATTGTGCAAAACATCGAATTTGCTTTTAACCACACAATAGTCTTGGACACATAAGCTTGAGTCATCTTAAAAATTCCACTCATTAACAAAACCCCCTCATTAACTGCCTTTAACAAGTAGTAAGCCATCGTTTTAGCTGGAAATGTTGAAACCAGAGAATCTAATTTACTTGGAAACTTATTTTTGTAAAATCAGCCTTTGGTTTTTTTCCCCTAATTTTATGTGAAATAGTATATTAGTCTCTTAATTTTGTTTCCTACTTTAGCATCTAAATAGTTTCAACTAGAATAAAATAGTTGTCCATTCTTCAAATTCTTCAAGGTATCAATTCCAAAACATATATCATTAATCCAATTTTTTTCCAATGACTACATATGGCATGACCAAAGAAAAAAACAATGGAGTTATCGGTCAATATCTCACCCAAACATGAAACAATGTCCAAAGGGAATCAGGATGGATTTGAAAGTTTCATACTCCTATCATAGGTCACAAGCTCAATGGAAACTACTATATTCCGCAGTCCCAATTAGTTAAAATGTTCATTTGTGATCTAAAATAGTTTGCTCAAGGGAACTTGGAGTTGCGGGTTGTGATCTAGAATGGTTTGCTCAATAACTTTCAACATATCATTCACTCGATGTATGTTTTTCAAAGTACAAGATCCTAGGACACAGATAAACCACCTTCACGTCTGGATAATTTGAACCTTCATACCCTTGTCTAACCATTCCTTTATCCCTCTCGGCAATTCCTCATGTCTTGAATATGATATTATACATCTTGAATGTGTAGGAAAGTGGTGATATATATATATATATATATATATAAAAAAGAAATAACTTTGAGAGACATAACAAACCAATTTTTATATTATTCAACTCATTCATGTGTTTTGCTTTATTCTAAGTTGAAATGTCTAACCATTTTATTGTGAAAGCTCTTCTTTGTTGATGATAAATAGAACGTAGATAGGCTAGTTGAAACTATAAAAAAAAAAAAAAAAAAAAAAAAAAAAACTTCAATTCTATTTAAATATCAAAAAAAATAAAAATAAAAAGTATTAGTCAATGTTTAATTTAATAAATATAATTAATTAAGCAATTTCAATTTAATAAGAATTTTGATTTTAATGGTAATAAAAGCAATATAAATTTTATTTTAATAAAAAATTAAATAATTTAAATTTTATCATAAACTAGCTATTTTTTTAAGTCATAAGAAACCAACTCATTCTATCAATTTAAATACAGAAATAATAAATAAATTAGTCCATATTTAATATAATGAAAATAATCAATTAAAGAATTTTATTTTAATAAGGATATTAATGTTAATAATAATATATTTTATTTTAATTAAAACAAATTGAACAAGTATAAGAATAAAAGTTTCATTCACTATCTCTAATACATACATTTACGTATAATTTGAGAAGAGAGGGAAAAGTCGGAGAAATTTAAAAAGGGTTTATATAATTTTGAAAGGTGTATAGATGATTCTTGAATTTTGTTTGTAAACCGTAGTTATAGATGAGAAACTAATGAAATAATATTATGTTAGATCCCAATCAATTTCTAAAAGAAAAAAAAAAAAAAGAAAAAAATTAATACAAGAATCAATCGTAGTGATTCATTCATTTCCTTAATCAAAGTCTGAAATCCAAACTTCAAACTAAAAATAAATTGTAATTGCAAGACTCCATATCCTATGAGGAAAATAATATTACAAGAGGTTACAATAAGCTAAGGTACATGAGAAACCTCTTTATTTATTTTTTTCTTTCAACTAAATTCAACGTGAAAAACAAGTTAAACATCATCCAAACAATTACCTACAAAGTAAGGTTCATGGGGTTTAGACTTTAGAAGTTATACCCCCTAGTTGTTGTCCCACCAGAACCGGGACTGAAGTTGTTTAACGATATTTTGATCCAGCTGGAAGGCCATGGCAAGAACATCAGGATTGATGGCCGGGTCAGAGCCAAACACTGCATTTGCAATGGTGATCACCCCTGGGTTTTGGCTACTGAGAGCAGCAAAGGCAACCGCATTCGTACTCCCTATGTTGAACTGGAAGTGAATCATACCTTCGGGGAAAACGAATACATCTCCGGGGTAAAGGACTTTGGTGAAGAGACGGTTATCCGTGTTCGATGTGACAAAGCCGACGGAAAGTGTGCCCTCCACAACGACTAGAATTTCGGTGGCACGAGGGTGAGTGTGAGGAGGGTTTAGGCCACCGTAAGGTGCATAGTCAATTCGAACAAGAGATATGCCAAGAGTGTTAAGTCCAGGTATTTGTTGAACATTGGCTGGAGTGACCATTGATCCTACTTGGTTTGATGTATTTCCAGGAATGTTGAGGCCAGGCAGGAAGAAGTCTTCTGCGGTTGCAAGCTTGGGGTCCTTGCAGAACTTGCCATTAACGAAAACTGCATAAATGGAAAGAAAAGAGTTTACTACTTGGACACTTGTCCAATACTTGTACTTGCTATATTTCTCCACTTTTAAGAGTCAAAACGAATATATTGCAAAAATGAAATTTCAAAGAATTAAAGAACACACCACCGTCTTTAGTTTCATTAATTGCTACACAGAAATCCTGAAGAGGGCTGGGATCTGAAGCTGAGACAAGTTTGGAAGCCAAAGCCAAGAGGACAAATGCTACAAGGAATTGAACACCTTTCATTGTTGTCAGCACCAGTCCTGAACCTGATCAAATTGAGCTTCTAAGATTTGTTACTTTATGAGGAGTGAGAAATCTGGTTTCAAAGCATGTCCATTTATAGATAGTAGTCACTGAACAGGTCCATTGTCATTTTATTTCTTTAACAATTCCATTTTAAAAGGGAAAATAAAAGAAGAGGTTTGCCAAGTCTGAAGTGATTACTGGTTTTTAAAGAAATCTGAAGGAATCATTCTTCAACTACTCTACACCTTCATCCTCATCGAACTGGTCGTTTTTACATACCCAATGTCGTCTTAACTACTCTACTGACTTTGAATGTGTGTGTATATATATATATATATATATAAAATATATATACAATTGATTAGCCTCTAGCAGTATTTCAAAGTTGCAGTGCTCCTATATATCCATAGAATGGTGAAAACTATATGCAGATTACATTTAATGCAACCGGGCTTTTATGAAGATGTCCATGCACGTGTCTATTCAGAGATAAAACCACAAGTACTGAATCATTCCGAGGCGCTTTTCTTGCAAATACTTCTTACTTAATCAAGCAATTTTATTTGAATTAATTAATAGATGTTGAAGCTGGTTAATAAGCGGGACTGGAAAAACAGTTTCTCTAATTTTTTTTAAATAAAATAAAATTGAGATCACTAATTGCAAAAGGAGATGATAACGAGGGAAAAAGATCATGTCAAAGGTTTCAATAGTTAATCTCCCTCAACCCACAATGGCAGTCTCTTTCACACTTTAACCAAACCCAGCTGCTGGCACTTCATGTTAAAACACTGCCAAATGGCAAAATGTTTCCAACTAGGATTATTGTTAACATTATTTTCATTGTATCTTGCATGAACAGGGTTGCCTGCCCGCAGCCTTAGCAACCTTGGATATCTCCTAAAGTCAACGTTCGAATGGATTAAGTTGTATTAAGTACTACAAAAATATAGGGACTAAATTTTAAATTTTGAAAGAGTAAAAAACATTTAACATATTTCAATTTAAATATTAGAAAGAGAATGAAGAACACATAAAATGCTGATGTAATTAGATAAAATTGTAAAGGATGTCCAAACATGCCTAATCACTTTGATTTAATCCAGAATTGGAATATGTCATATACCTAATCACTTGATTTTGACTGGGTAAAGCCTGTATATTCGATTTTGGACAACATTGGATAAGCCTACACCAAATTTACCACTTTCTTAATATATCAAACTCTTTGCTATGGCATCATATCGTATCTGTTAGTTCATGGCGTTGCTAACTAGCAATAATGTTCAAAGGTGGCAACTACAGCAATACGTAAGCTGCATTGCAACCATGCATGTAGGTGTAAGTATTTCGGTTGAAATACAGCTTACAAGTATACATGTACGTTATCCGGGTTAAGTACAGCTTAAAATGTATAACGTATGTTAGCCGGCTTAAGTATGTTGTTCTTTTGTAACAAGAGTCATTTATGTATTCTGACAATGTTTGACTGTACTAAAGCATGCATAAAGCTAAGCAGCTTTAGACAGGTTTCAAGTTTCATTTTCAGTAGTTTTTTCATAACGTCTACTTTGTCCAGCTTAGGTTGATTGTCTTTTTTAATGTAATAGTTTAGTATATGCACATCTTTATTTTTCAGTAAGTTAATGATGAATGAGAGAAGTCAACTTTTGTTTCTCCTTCAACAGCTAAGTTTTTGCTCCTGTTTTTCTTTTTCTCTTCAGCACAGATTTTGGTTCTTTTTTTTCTTACTTTGTGTTCAAAAAACCCAACAAATGGTATCAAGAGCCTGTTGTCTTTGAGGGCCTTGGTCGTGTTTTGTTTGTGAGTGACTCGTGTTTGAAAGAAAGAAGCAGAAACTGTTTTTTGTTGTTCTTTTTTGGTTGCTGCAAAGATGAGTTTTTCACCACCTCCTCCACCTATTTTTGCATATGAAAGCTACAACATTTAGGCTGTGAAAATGAAAACATACCTGCAGGCACATACCTGTGGAATGTTGTTCAAAATGACATAGAGCCGCCACCCTTGAGAGCTAACCCGACCATAGCTCAGATTAGACAGCACAATGAAGACTGTGCCAAGAAGTACAAGGCTATGTCATGCCTTCAAAATGGAGTTTCAGATGTGATCTTCATAAGGATAATGGCCTGTGACTCTCCAAAGCAGGCTTGGGACAAACTCAATGAGGAGTTTCAAGGGTTAGACAAGACTAGGCAGCAGCAACTTATCAACTTGAGAAGAGACTTTAAGAATCTGAGAATGAAGGACTCAGAAACCATCAAGCAGTATGCTGACAGGATCATGTCCATAGTCAACAACATAAGACTGCTTGGGGATGAGTTTAGTAACCAAAAGGTAGTTGAGAAAGTCATAACAACCCTACCAAAGAGGTATGAATCAAAAATTTCTTCTTTGAAGGACTCGAGGGATCTTTCAACCATTCCTTTGATAGATTTGATAAATGCTCTCTATGCACAAGAACAAAGAAGAGCAAACAGAATGGAGGAGCATTCTGAAGGAGCTTTGCAGGCCAGAAGCAAAGAAAGCTCAAGCTCAAACTCTACTTTTAAAAACAAGAAGCCTTGGACAGAGAAGAAAGACAAAGGCAAGAGAGAAACAGCCAAGAAGAAATTTCCACCTTGTGCTCATTGTAAGAAGACCACACATCTTGAAAAATACTGCTGGTACAGGCCAAACATTCAATGTAGAGGCTGTAAACAGCTTGGCCATATTGAAAAAGTGTGCAAAAACAAGCAAAGAGCACAGCCACAACACCAAAATCAAGCTCAAACTGTAGAGGATGTTGAAGCACAAGAAGAGCATGTATTCACTGCTTCTTGTTTTGCAAGCTCAAGTAAGGTTAGCAAGAATTGGTTGATTGACAGTGGATGTACCCACCACATGGCTTCAGAAAAAATCATGTTCAAGGAGCTTGACACTACTTTTAAGTCCAAAGTCAGAATTGGGAATGGTGAGTTTCTTGAGGCCAAAGGCAAGGGCAAGGCTGTAATTGGCACCAAGTCAGGTAACAAAACCATCTCTGAGGTTCTTTATGTACCCGACATTGACCAAAATTTGTTGAGTTTTGGTCAGCTATTGGAGAAGGGCTACTCTCTTGTTTTTGAAGGCAAAACTTGTGTGATCAAAGATGCTGTTGATCAATTGTTAACAACAATAGCCATGAATGATCAAGCCTTCATTTTAGATGTGAATCAGCTGCAAGCAAGTGCACATGCAGCTCAAACTGATGAAACAAGTTTGTGGCATAGGAGGCTGGGGCATGTAAACTACAAATCACTTGATTTGTTGCATAAGTTGAGTTTGGTTGAAGACATGACCAAGATACAGCCAAAAAGGGATGTGTGTGAGGTCTATCAGCTTGGCAAGCAGACCAGGCTGCACTTTCCTGTCAACAAAGCTTGGAGAGCTCAAGAGAGGCTCCAACTAGTCCATACAGACATTTGTGGGCCTATGAAGACCACCTCTTTAAATGGCAGCAAGTATTTTATGCTGTTCATTGATGATTGCACCAGATTTTGCTGGGTAAACTTCTTGAAACAAAAGTTTGATGTGGCTGATTTCTTCTGCAAGTTTAAAGCATTGCAGAGAATCAAGCAAGTTGCAAACTGAAGATGTTGAGGTCAGACAATGGGACTGAGTATGTGTCTTAGAGGTTTCAAAAGATTTGTGATGAAGCTGGAATTCAACACCAGTTGACCACCATCTATACACCACAACAAAATGGTGTTTGTGAGAGGAAGAACAGGACAGTTCTTGATATGGCCAGGTGTCTACTGTTTGAGGCCAAGATGCTTAACAATTTTTGGGCTGAAGCTGTAAACACAGCTGTTTACTTGCTGAATAGGCTGCCAGCTAATGCAGTTAGGGGCAAAACACCCTTTGAAGCCTGGTTTGGATAGAAACCAACTGTAACACACTTGAAGGTGTTTGGTTGTCTGCGCTATGCACTAGTTCCAGTAGAAAAGAGAACTAAGCTGGAAAAGAGGTCCATGCCAGGAGTATTTGTTGGCTACAATGGTGTAAAGAAAGGATATAGAGCCTTTGATCCATCGACCAAGAAAATTGTAGTGAGCAGAGATGTTAAGTTTAATGAAGCAAGCTGTTGGAAATGGGATGGAATTGAAGCTAGTCTGTTTGAGGAAGACCAGAATGATCTTGACTACAGCATGCTGAGATTGAAGTTGAAGCTGAAAGTGACTATGATGATGCACTTGTTAGAGGCACTAGGACACTAGCTGACATCTATGAAAGGTGTGTTGTGACCATGGTTGAGCCTTATTGCTATGATGAAGCAGCAAATGAGAGTTGCTGGCAAGAAGCTATGGAAGCTGAGCTGAGGATGATCCATAAAAATAACACATGGGGGCTGGTTGATAGGCCAGTAAATAGAAAGATCATTGGCGTTAAATGGGTGCTCAGGACCAAGAGCAATGCAGATGGGTCTCTGAACAAGCACAAGGCCAAATTGGTTGTGAAGGGATACAGTCAGCAGCAAGGGGTCGATTTCTTTGAAACCTTTGCACCTGTTGCAAGGTTAGACACCATAAGGCTGTTGTTTGCTTTGGTAGCTCAAAAACAGTGGAAAGTCCACCAATTGGATGTCAAGTCAGCTTTTTTGAATGGATTTCTCAATGAAGAAATCTTTTTTGAACAGCCTGATGGATTTAAGGCTGCTCATGAGGAACACAAAGTTTACAAGCTTAAGAAAGCTTTGTATGGTTTAAAATAAGCTCCAAGGGCCTGGTATGACAGAATCGATGCTTACTTGTCAAGGCTCGAGTTCACAAAGAGCATAAGTGAGCCTACTCTTTATGTCAAGAAGGCTGGAGATGAGACCTTGCTAATTGGTTCCTTGTATGTTGATGACTTGTTAGTCACTGGCAGTGAAAATGAGCTAATTGAAGACTTTAAGAAGCAGATGCAAGATGTCTTTGAGATGACTGACCTTGGTTTGATGACCTACTTCCTTGGTATGGAAGTGAATCAGAATGAGCATGGGATTTTCATAAGCCGGCAAGCTTTTGCATTGAAGGTTCTAAGCAAATTTTGCATGGAAAATTGCAAACCTGCTTGCACTCCTGTTGCACTAGGAGAAAAATTATCAAGCACCAGTGAGGATGATCGTGTGGATGAGAAGAGCTACAGAAGTTTGATTGGTTGCTTACTCTACTTGACAGCAACAAGGCCAGATATAATGTATGTTGTTAGCCTTCTATCAAGATTCATGCATTGATGCAATGTAGCTCATTTTAAGGCTGCTAAAAGAGTCTTAAGGTATGTTAAAGGAACCTTAAGCTATGGTGTGAAGTTTGAAAGTGTTGAAGAGCTAAAGCTGGTTGGTTATTCAGACAGTGATTGGGCTGGCTCGGTTGATGATATGAAGAGCACATCAGGCTACTTCTTCACTCTAGGTTCTGGAGTTTTTAGCTGGAGTTCTAAGAAGCAACAGACAGTAGCTCAATCCACTACAGAGGCTGAGTATATTGCAGCTGCTACTGCTATTAATCAAGCCATTTGACTTAGAAAACTTCTAAGTGACTTGAATGCCAATTAAGTGGAAGCAACAGAGATCAAAGTTGACAATCAATCAGCTGTTGCAATTGCCAAGAATCCGGTGTTTCAGGGCAAGACTAAGCATTTCAAGATCAAGTATCATTTTGTGAGGGAAGCAGAATTGTCGAAAGAAATCAACTTGGTTCATTGCTACTCAGAAGTTCAATTGACAGACATTTTGACCAAGCCATTAGCTGCTTCAAGATTTGAATTTTTGAGAAGGAAGATAGGAGTTTGCTACTTTGTTGCCAAGGAGGAGTGTTCAAAGGTGGCAATTACAGCAGTACATAAGCTGCCATGCAACCATGCACGTAGGTGTAAGTATTCCGGTTGAAATACAGCTTACAAGTATACATGTACGTTATCCGGGTTAAGTACAGCTTAAAATGTATAACGTATGTTAGCCAGCTTAAGTATGTTGTTCTTTTATAACAAGAGTCATTTATGTATTCTGACAATGTTTGACTGTACTAAAGCATGCATAAAGCTAAACAGCTTTAGTATATGTACATCTTTATTTTTCAGTAAGTTAATGATGAATGAGAGAAATCAACTTCTGTTTCTCCTTCAACAGCTGAATTTTTGCTCCTGTTTTTCTTTTTCTCTTCAGCATAGATTTTGGTTCTTTTTGTTCTTACTTTGTGTTCAAAAAACCCAACAAATAAACTTGTATTAAACAAAGCGGTGTGATCACTCAAACTAATATGATTCGAAGTCTGTGAGGTAACTGAAGCCTTGAATTAAGTTTACTTTTCTGTACTAGGAAAAATTCAAGTCATTAATTAGCCTTAAAAAAATATTGTATTACAAAGTTGGCAACGAACTGGATCAGTGATTAATTCAAAGCTCATTTTTGGGTAATTGAAGTGATCAACAGACTTGGAAAGTTTCGCTCTTGCATGCATGCTTCATTGAACTTGCAAGAAATTGTCAATGTTGTGGATGTCATAAGCACAGATGTCAGTACAAATGAACATGCCAGAATAGACTATGTCAACTGAGATTGTATAACATGTTGATTACAGACAAAATCAGAAGCCTTTAATCAAGCTTAAGTTTTTGTCTCCATAGCATTTCCTTGATCATGCTAACTAAAAGAATGACCGAGTTCAGTTTTACATACAAAACTGCCGGCTGCTTGCAGCAACTCCAAATCTAAATTAAATTATTCCCACTATCTGAATAAAAAAGTACATATATATATATATATATATATATATTTGTTTGCATAAGGCCAGATGCGATTATTTTTGAGTTCATATTTGATGCAATTTATATACTTGAAAGAAGTATTTTACAAGAAAACTTTCTTGTCACAAGCAAATTATAAGATAAAAATGTATTTTCAGCACCTCCTTTTCCCCATCAACTTTAGTCTGAGAAGGAAAAGTCAAAGCCTGGATAAGAAAATGTTTAGAACTGCGAGTGAATTAAGACCAATTCCACGACATATTGAAATGATGTACGAGAAGAACAGAACTAGAAAGTGTAGTGGTTGAAGAATGATTCACCTCCAAATAAGAAATAACTAATTGTGAAGGCAAACGCCTAGTCTTCACTTACTTGATGAAAAGCAAATCAGGACGAGTTATTTTGTTTCAATGCCTATATATAGACCTGTTTGCCATGCAGGATTTCCCAGCCCTCTCCCAAGTAGTAGCATACATTTCGTGCTTGCACATCAATTATGATGAAACGACTTCAACTTTTCATTGCAGCTTTTGTCATCTTGGCCTTCAGTTCCTTATTAGCCTCAGCTTCTGATCCCAGCCCCCTGCAAGATTTCTGTGTAGCCATCAATGACACCAAGAATGGCGGTACGCTATTGTTATATTACGTTTTGTTTCTCAGTACTCTCTTGTTGACTTGTATCTATAAGTCCATAATTATGCAAGACGCTAGAGCCTTTTATCTGAAGAAACAATTTCTTCATAAGAATTCATATTTTTGCATGGATTCACGATATTGACTAACCTTACTTTATTTCATGCAGTGTTTGTAAATGGAAAGTTCTGCAAGGACGCAAAGCTTGCCAATGCAGAAGACTTCTTCTATTCAGGGCTTAGTATCCCTAGAAACACCTCAAATCCGGTTGGATCAACTGTGACTCCCGTCAATGTGGCACAAATACCGGGACTTAACACTCTCGGCATATCTCTAGTTCGAATTGACTATGCTCCATATGGTGGCCTCAACCCTCCTCACACGCACCCTCGTGCAACGGAGATCCTTGTGGTTTTGGAAGGCACACTTTATGTCGGTTTCGTTACATCCAACTCAGATAATCGCCTCATCACCAAAGTCCTAAACCCTGGTGATGTGTTTGTTTTCCCCATCGGTCTCATCCACTTCCAATTCAATATCGGGAATACCAAAGCAGTTGCATTTGCTGGTCTCAGCAGCCAAAATCCAGGAGTTATCACGATTGCAAATGCAGTATTTGGCTCTGACCCTCCCATTAACCCTGATGTTCTCACTAAGGCCTTCCAGTTGGACAACAATATTGTTACCTATCTCCAATCCAAATTTTGGTGGGACAACAATTAGTTCATTTAAATATATGGGAATAAAATTTCTTCAATCATAAGAAGTTGTGATTGTTTTGTTCTAAATAATGTGTGTTTTTATTAATAATGTGCCTAATCTGATGGTTCTGGCATAGTTTATAGTTTGCTAGTGTACTTGCAATGTTAAGAGCTAGTGACTTATGTTTCCATGTTAAGTTTCTTCTGTCTTGCATTTTGTATCAAGATTTGCTTTCGAGAGTTGCTATTTTTTTTTATCGCGATTATTTAATATTGGTGTTTCAACCTCTCACTTAACATATCACGTGATGTTTTCGGTGTCAATACTTTCTTATAAGCGATCATATTAGGTCATTTTGTAAGTAATATTTTTAAAAAAATTATGTATACTTCATTATGAGAATTATGACTCATCATAGTATATTTATAATTAACTTAATCTTTTTTCTACTAATTTTTTTTTATTTATTAAAAAATTATACATTTTATAATTAACCAATTTTTACTCATTATTATTTATAATTATTAATCTTTATTGGTTAATAAATCATGGGTGAATCTTATATATCATATACATCAATTAAATTATACTAACAAATGGTTGGAAAAAGTAGCCCTGTATTTTTTCCTTAAGAATTTGGATTGAGTTTAAATCCTAGGGTCATTATTGTTGGGAAAATTTACCTGAATATTAGCCCCAATCCAAGCAAAATTAGGCTCAAACTTTAAAATCAATTAAATTATTATATTTGCATGTCTCGTTATTGTATGTCAAAAATTTTAGAGTAAATTATATCATTAGTCACTCAAAATAGGGCTCGTTTCTAGTTTGGTCACCCTAATTTTTTTTTGTTAATTTGGTCACCGAAAAAAGAATTTTATTAAATTCGTCCTCCACTAATACATGGTAAAGGAAGACTAATGGTGCATTTAAACAAAAAAATTTGGAGTCACCAAAATAGGAATGACCCCTATTTAGAGTAATTAATAGGTAATATACTCAAATTTTTGCGTGACTAATGTGGAAATTCACCATTAAAATTTTGTTACTATTTAATGGTGGTGTTGAGGAAAATATTTGATATCGTTGCAGTTTGCCAATGGAAATGCCCACTTCCATCACCACTGCATCAGAGAAAGCAACTTGCCATATTTGAAAGTTGTCAATTTATTGAAACAAATTTTTTGGTTGTGTTATATCATGGGATTATTCAAATCCATCAATGAATATCAATTCACTTAGGAAAACATATCCTAAGGACCAGATCGGATCGAGTGTACCAAATTCTTTGAATTAAGGATGTTAGATTAAGACAAAACTTGAAAACTTATCTTCCAACAACCAAACTTACTTTGGTCATTATTATAATATTCTATTTAGCTATTTTAGTTGTTGTCTAGAAGGGATTGTGGTCAATCTTTGGTATGCTAGCAAGTCTTAAAAAGTCCTATATATTTGAGAGACTTGTATAGGTTTATGTACTAAGTATTTGAGAGATATAACACCCGGATACTCAACCCGATCGTTGGGTCTAAGTTATAAGGTGCCACATTCATTGTTAAAGCAACTACGATCAAATTACAAATTGTTAAACATATTAATATAACTAAAACATGTGTATAACATAATACATCATCATTTTTGAATCTTATACGGGTTTATGAAAGCTCATTTGCTAACCCAAGGTCAAAAAAGAACCTAATTCTAAGGATTCCAAAATTTTGGGTTGACATCACAATGCCAGGGGATCTTTGTCGCGACACAAATCTCTATTTGGTGCTTGTCGTGACTTTAAAGGAATGGTGTCGCCACAAGAACATTGCTTTGTTTCTCGTCGAGACGTCAGAAGTTCATCGTCGCAACGTGACAATCTATTTCTTCCAAAATCAACTTGTTTACAAGTTAAAAAGGACCTAAAATCATATATATAACTTTTCGTACAACCAATTCATATATATCCCACACCAACAAGAATTCATTTCAATACAAGTTCAAATCATTAACAAAAGATCATATCATATATAACTTAACATTTGAGACTTTTAGCCTAAGGTTCCTAGGTACATGCCCAAAAGACCAAAATGAGTCACTTTATACAAACTTTGTTGGGTTGGAAATGATAGTCTGGATGCTAGCTTCAAATCTCAAGGCTTCAAAAATCACCTAAACTTGCGCACGGAGGAAACAAACTGTACACTAAGTAGTAGGGCTCAGTGGTACATTTAGGATCCAATATATAATTACAAGCATTAACATGACAATTCAATAGAAAACACACTTATATGCACATATTAATAAAAAAATTCATGATTTAAGGTGACAAGCAAATTATAACCATCAACTTACATATGTACACATACTTATATTAAGCCCAACACAACCTTACCAATATTTCATCATTTATAACTAGTTTCAACTTATTCAGCCATTAACACTTAATCAATTCATACCAATTTCATACTTTTTGAACCAGGACTAGAATCTGATGACTCATTCGTATTCATTTTGGCCTTCAGGGCTCATTTTCAGTTAGAATCACAATATAACTATATATCTTATTTATTTCAATTCACATAGCTAAAAGTTTAGCTCTTACCTTATCCGAATCATTTATTAACTTCTTATATGTAGCCCTTATTAACTCGACTCAAACTCAAATGAATACTTATATCGTCCAACCAACACACCAAACTAGCACCGAACTGCATCACTGGATAAATTGAAATACGATAAACTAGCATGTATGTGAATAATAGCGCATAAAGGACATCCTGGAGCACAAAGCGCATATCTGGCACACGAAATGCATCTTAGGCATAAGCACGTATGTAACACCCCTAACCTATATCCGTCGCTGGATTAGGGTTACGAGGCATTACCGACTGAATCACAACATTTAACAACATTTCCACAATTCAATATTCATTCATTATCAAATAACATTTATCCACATACACAATGTCCCTTATATCAGTCTACGAGACCTTAAACATGCTTTTGAAAGGATTCGGGAATAAACTAATCACATATAAAAATTTTCAAAACTTTAAAAATTTTCTAACATACAGAAGTCACACGCCCATGCGAATAAGCCATGTGACTTACACGGCTTTAGACATGCTCGTGTCACAGGCCGTGTGAAAATAGGGCATACATTCTGACTTGCACCACACAGCCGACTGCACGCCTGTGTACCTGGCCGTGTAAAAACTGGAGGGCATACTGACTTAGGTCACATAAACAGTCACACGCCTATGTGTCTAGCCCGTGTGCCTATTCAAAATGGCCTCACGCGCCCGTGTTTAGGCCGTGTGCTCGACCGTGCCAAATCTACAAGGTATACTGACTTATGCCACACGGCCAGTCACACGCCCGTGTGTGAGGCCTTGTGGAGCATCCTGGCTCAATTATTGAACCATTAAGAGACACAGCTGAGACACACATTCTTTGCTCAATACACTAAATCGTTCGGTATTCTCTAGATATTCAATGAATTCGCACACTTAGTGCCAATTGAATAGTCGAAGCTATAAAGATATCACACACTTAGTGCCAAATGAATAGCCGAAGCTATAAAGATATCGTACACTTAGTGCCATCACATTTAACTGAAGCTGTCTCGGTCTCTCACACTTAGTGCCAATCACTTAGCCGTAGCTATTTTGAGCTCGCACACTTAGTGCCAAATTCTTATCGAATCTTTGTCCACATATTTATAACTTCACATTTACATTTCAATTCATTTCAGAGTATTTACACATTGCAAAAATGATACGTAGTACATACGAACTTACCTTGTACGTAGAAACGACGAAACTAGCTGATTAATCGAGTATTTTGTTCTTACCTCGATCTAGGTCTGGGTTCCTCTTTTCTTGATCTATATAATATCAAATTCTTTCAATTTAACCCATAACACATAATTGGGCATTTTTGCACATTAGCCCCTAAAATTTCACATTATCACAATTTAGTCTTTAATTCACAAAATCACAAATTACATAATTTCTTTCTAAACCCATTCTTGCCGATTTATTTTAAGGTCCCTAACAGCCCATTATTTTCATTTATTTCACATTTCAACCACACATTTTCAACTTTTCACAATTTAATCCCTAAATTGTATTTTCATCAAAAATCACTGAACAAAACATTAAAATCTATCATCTAACTTTCATTATTCATTATCAACCATCACAAAGATTATGGGTTCAACAATGGCAGTTCACAAAATCATCAACAAATTCAAAAATTAAGGCACAGGCTAGCTAGTACTAGATGTACCAATCTAAAAAACATAGAAATCAACAAAAACGAAGCTCAAATCACTTACAAATCAAGCTTGTATATTGCCAAACCCTAGCTTGCATAAAAATGGTGTTTTCCCCTTGGAATTTTCAAAAATGAAAGAAAGATGAACAAAATTTATATTTTGTTATATTTTATTAGCTTATTTTACATATTTACACCTTTAACCTTAATTAAAACATTATAACATCACATAATTCAAGGCCATTTATGCCCATCTCCACTTACAATGGTCTAATAACATCATAAGGACCTCCACTTCAATAAATCATGGCAATTAAGCACTTAAATAAATAGAATGCAACTTTTACATTTTACGCGATTTAGTCTTTTATCAAATTAACCACTTAAACAATAAAATTATTTCACGAAACTTTCACACATATATAATCACATGATGTAAACACAAAAAATAATATTAAAATAATTTTTTGACCTCGAATTTGTTGTTCCAAAACCACTGTTCTGATTTAGCTAAAACCGGGTTGTTACAACTCTCCCCCCTTAGGGATTTTCGTCCCCGAAAATCTTAATAGTGAATAGGTTCAGCTATTGCTTTCTCATAGCATCCTTGGGTTCTCATGTAGCTTCTTTAACCACATGTTTATGCCATAAGACTTTCACTAATGCAATTCTCTTATTTCTCAGCTCTTTGATCTCACGAGCTAAAATTCGAATCGATTCTTCTACATATGACATACCAGACTGAATTTCAACCACAATCGGGGAAATGATATGTGATGGATCCGATCAATACCATCAAAGCATCGATAAATGAAACACATTGTGTATTTTCTCTAACTTAGGTGGTAATGATAATTGATATGCTACTGGCCCAACTCTCTCAATAATCACATACGGTACGATGAATTTCGAACTCAACTTTCCTTTTCTGCCGAATCTAAGTATTTTTTTCCACGGTGAGACTTTCAAAAATACTCTATCCGCAACTTGATACTCAATATCTTTTCGTTTCAGATCTGCGTACGATTTTTGTCGAGTTGGCGCTGCTTTCTGACTATTACGAATTACTTTCACTTTCTTTTCAGTCTCTTTAATCAAATCAACTCCGTGAATCTTATTTTTGCTAAGCTCAGTCCAGTATAATGGTGTTCGGCATTTACGACCATAAAGAGCTTCGTAATGTTCCATTTTAATACTCGATTGAAAGCTATTATTATAAACAAATTCAATTAACGGCAAATACTTCTCCCAAGTACCTTCGAACTTGAGAATGTAACATCATAACATATCCTCGAGTATCTGTATAACTTACTCAGATTGACCATCTGTCTGTGGGTGAAATGTGATACTAAAATGTAGCTTTGTACCCAATGCATCTTGCAATTTCTTCCAAAACCACGATGTGAACCTTGGATCTCTATCTGAAACAATAGAAATAGGTACCCCATGCAATCTCACAGCCTCGGAGATATACAACTCAGCTAACTTGTCAAGTGAATAATCTGTACATACCGGAATAAAATGAGCCGATTTCATCATTCTTTCAACCACAACCCAAATCGCATCTTTCTTTCTCAAAGATAGAGGCAAACCCGACACAAAATCTATCGTTACTCTATCCTACTTCCACTCAGGAATCATAATAGGCTACAATAAACCTGATGGCACTTACTGCTGAGCTTTAACTTGCTAACAAATCAAGCATTTCGATACGAATTCAAAGATATCACGTTTCATACCGGGCCATCAGTAAAGCTATTTTAAGTCATTATACATTTTCGTGCTTCCTGGGTGTATAGATAAACAACTATTATGTGCTTCGTTCAAAATCATCTGAATTAACTCCAAATTTCTCAAAACACATATTCTATCTTTGAACCTCAAACAATCATCGAAATCAATTTGAAATTTCTCAAAACACATATTCTATCTCTGAACCTCAAACAGTCATCGGAATCAATTTGAAATTTTGAATCAGGGTTTGAATTATATTAAACTCGTTTTGCTAACATCTCATTATCAACTTTCTAAGCTTCACAAATCTACTGTAAAAATAACGATCTCGCCTTCAACTCGGCTACAACCAAACCATCATCAGATAGAGCTAACTGAGTATTCATCACACGTAAAGCAAATAAAGACTTTCGGCTCAAAGCATAAGCAACAACATTTTTTTCCAGATGATAATCGATTACTAACTCGTAGTCTTTTAGCAATTCAAGCCATCTCTGTTGTTGCAAATTCAAATCTTTCTAAGTCATTAAATATTTCAAACTTTTATGATCAGAATAAATATTGCATTTCTCACAGAACAAGTAGTGACTCCAAATTTTCAACACAAACACAATTGTTGCTAACTCTAAATCGTGCGTCGGGTAATTCTTTTCTTACAGTTTCAACTGTCTCAAGGCATAAGCTATAACTTTGCCTTCCTGCATCAAAACGCAACCCAAACTATTTAGCGACGCATCACTGTAGATCACAAATTCTCTACCCGATTCCGGCTAAACTAACATTGGAGCTTCAGTCAATAGAGCTTTCAATTGATCAAAACTTTTCTAGCATTTATCAGACCACTCGAACTTAACATCTTTCTGAAGCAATCTCATCATCTGAGTTGCAATCATCGAAAAGCCTTTTACGAATCATCTGTAATAACTGGCTCCTCTCAGAAAGCTACGAACTTCGGACACATTTCTTGAAGGTTTCCAATCTACAATTATAGAAATTTTGCTCGGATCAACTCGAATACCTGCGGCTGACACTATATGCCTAAGAAAACCAACCACTCATAACCAAAATTCACATTTGCTTAAGTTTGCTAATAACTGCTTGTCTCACAAAGTCTGTAATATGATTCTCAAATGCTCAGCATGATCAAATTCATCACGGGAATAAACCAAAATGTCATCAATGAACACAACGACAAATCGATCTAGATATGGTCTCAAAATTCAGTTAATCAAATCCATAAAGACTGCAGGAGCATTCGTTAGTTCGAAAGGCATAACCAAAAATTCATAATGTCTGTACCTCATTCAAAAAGCAGTTTTTGGCACATCAAAGTCTTTAACTCAACTAATAATAAACCAATATTTTTGAAAACACTGTAGCCCATTTCAACCGATCAAACAAATCATCTATCCGTAGTAGAGGATATTGTTGTTGATAGGCACTTTATTGAGCTGCCGAAAATCAAAACACATTCTCATCGTTCCGTCTTTCTTTTTCACGACTAATATTGGTGCACCCCAGGGGAAAAACTTGGTCGAGCGAAACCTCTATCTGTCAATTCTTACAACTGAGCTTTCAACTCTTTTAATTCTATCAGTGCCATTCTGTACGGAGCTACCAATATAGGAGTTATTCTCGGCACTAACTGTAACACCCCTCACCTGAGTCCGAGGCCAAAACCGGGTACGGGCATTACCGGACCTTCTCTCACTCAAACATTTGATTTAATTCCCAATTGTCGCATAAAATTTAAAACCTTTTAATTCATATGCGTAACTTCCTTATTATGGGCCTACGAGGCCCAAACGATACATTTAGGGTGATCCGGAACTAAGTCGGAACTTTTCAAACCTTTACAAAATTTTTTAACACATACAAGGAACACGCCCATGTGAAGCAGGGACACTCCCGTGTGGGCAGGCCGTGTGGTCGCACACGCCCATGTCCTTTACCCGTGCAAAATTATTTTTCAATTCGAACCTACAGGGGTTTTCACACGGCTAAGCACACGCCCGTGCTTCATGCCCATGTCCTTCACACGGTCAATCACATGCCCGTGTCTTAGCCCGTGTAAAAACTTAAGGGTATTCTATTTATGACATCATCATGCAATTCTCGTCACACGGCAAAGCCACAGGCCCGTGGGCTAGGCCATGTCTATCACATGGTTGAGACACACAGCCGTGTCTCCACCTGTGTGTTTACTACTGGCAATTAATTTTTCATGCATTCAAGTGCAAAGGACACACGGCCTATCAACACACCCATGGGGCTGGCCGTGTGTCGCCCACAGCCTAGACACACCCCTATGTGCCTACCCCTATGGACAATTATATGCTATTTTCCATGCCAATTGCCACCCTGAAACACAAACCAATTCCAACCAATTTTGCCATTGATCATCATGGCACATTAACACATTCAAGCATACAAAATATGGCTATCAACTAACCAATTCTACCTACCAAAAGCATGCATAGACATCTATTCCACATTCTACATATACTTAGCAAATTTACATTAACCTATTACAATACTTTAACTAAATATAACATAATAAAATTTTTTGGCTCATTTCAAATGGCCAATTGCCCAAAACATTACCAACAATATTAGACTCACAAGACTATGACACAAAACTCAAACGTTAGACCACCTATACCTGTCATAACCTTCAAAGTTCATAATCAGATACCAAAATGGTTGTTGATAGTGTTGATGGAATCCTATCAATCACCAAACCTCGGATTAGCTTGACGAACCTATGAGGGAAAGGGAAAAGAAAAAGGGTAAGCTTTAAAGCTTAGTAAGCCTATATGTAATCTATTGAGCATTTAAACAATAATTCATATGATAAAGATAAGTTTCACTAATATTACACAAGGTTTGATTATTACTTACTCAATAGCCTTACCACAAGCCACAATACCTATAATTTGCATATAGCACAAACAATATTTTCATTTAACCTGCACATACACAATCTTAAACATACGGTCAAATCTTTTCGCACGTCATTACACTTTATCAAACCGATTCAAATAACTCGTTGAACCATGTGGAATACTAAAGGATACACAGAATAGGGCACAAGTGCCACACACATATATTGTAGTCAAAACTACCACTTGTTACGTAAGGCTCAATAATGAGTGATTCTCGGGTCTGCTTACACAAGCTGACTGTGTAGCCGATACTACTCAATGTTACTCACACAAGCTGACAAGCATCTGCAACAAATGCAAGATTGCCCTAGCCACTGGTAGTCGAACTAGACCAGCACCTAAAAATCACATAAACAATCAATAACGATCGATGGTGTCCTAGTGACATGTCATACGTATCCTAATGATTCTTGAGGTTCAACCGAGACTTTTCTTTTCTTGTAAATTCTATTACATTACATATTCAATATTTCAATGTAAATTTCAAGCTTATAAGTAATTAAATAATTAAACTAAATAATTAAAACATTCATAGGTTACATATAAGACTTACCTCGGGCCCAAAATGCAATTCTTTTCAATTTAATTCGATACCTTGCCTTTTCTATGGTCAAGGTCGATTTCGTGTCATTCTCAATCTATAACATCAAATTTAGCTCATTTAATATCTACATTACTCAAGTGGTCACAAAATCATCCTACGGTAAATTTTACCATTTTGCCCCTAACTTTGTCAATTTTTACAAGTTAGTCCCTAGGCTTGTAAAATGAAATGTATATATTTTCTTAGCAACCCAAGCCTAGCTGAACCTTAATGGGGCTAATAACAGCTTACATTTCTCATCAATTTTTATTTTTACTATGCATTTTACTATCTTTACAATTTGGTACCTATTAGGGACTTTCATGAAAAATCACCTAGAAAAAAGTGTTTACTACACTTCAAACTATCATTTTCTACCAAAAGACTTCAAAATAATTCCATGTCACATATGGCTAAATTTTTAGACATAAACCCTAGCTCAAAATAGTGGTATAGAAAGCTAGGTTTAGGCACGAGGATCTCAAAAATACGAAAAACATAAAAAAACGGGGCTAGGAGTCACTTACTTGGAGCTTGGAAAAGAAAGAAACCCTAGCTATGGAGTCCCCCAAAGTTTCGGCTATACAAGGGAAAAGATAGACACAATTTTGGCTTATTTTTCCCTTTTTATTTCATTTAATATTCAAATAACCAAAATGCCCTTAATGGCCTTCTTTGTAAATTTTTCCTTCCATGGGCATTTTTGTCCATTATGCCTAAAAATGGTCTAATTACCAAATAAGGACCTCTACTTTATAATTTCATTTTAATTTCACACTAAAAGCTTCTAGTATATATATTTTGAATTTCTTGCAATTTAGTCCTATCGTTCAATTGGGCACTTTACTGGTAAAATTTATTTACTAAAATTTCACTCATGCATTCAATTGCACAATAACCCTTAGAACTTGATCGAAATAAATTTTTTTCTATGTCAGATTTGTGGTCTCGAAACCACCATTCCGTTTAGGCCTAATTCAGGCTCTTACACTATCTCAATACGAAATTCAACTTCTCGGATCGATGGTAATCCCGGTAATTCTTCAGGAAACACATCCGGATACTCACACACAATTATCATTGATTCGATCTTCTTTTTAGTCACTTTCGTATCAAGAACATAAGCAAAATAAGCATCGGAACCTGTTTTCACATATTTTTAAGCTGATATCGATGAAATCACTGCTGGTAAACCATTCAAATCATCTGACTCAATCCCGATAATCTCATTATTCTAACATCTCAAATCGATCGCCTTTCGTTTGTAGTTTGCTATAGCATTATGCAGCATTAGCCAATCCATACCCAGAATTATATCAAATTCATGAAATGGCAACAACATCAGATCGACCAAAACACAGAAATCTCGATTCATCAATGGACAGTTCTTACATACTTTGTCAACCAGAACAAACTTGTCTAAGGGAAACTCAGTAGACTCTACAGGCAAAGTCTTACTGAATACTAAGTTCATCCATATATAGGAATGAGTTAATCTTGGATCTATCAATGTAATCACATTAGTATCATAGAGAGTGAAAGTACCAATAATAACATCTCAAGATGACGCTTCTTCACGAGTGCAAATAGCATTGGCTCTAACAGGTGCTCTGGCCTCAGATCTCACAATCGTATCTTTAGTCGCCCCTCGACTACCACTTACATTTTCAACACTTCTAGGTGGTCTCCCTCTAGTGGCCGCTAAATTGCTCGATCTTGCATTTTGGAAATTATCTTTCTCAACCAATTCAGGACAATCTCTAATGAAATGGTCTCGTGAACCGCATTTGTAACAAACTTTATTGTTATACTTGCTCCAACATTCACCAAAATGCTGCCTTCCACGTTCTTGACACTCAGGTTTATTGTTTCTGACACTGCCAACACTTGAATCTATTACAACTTGAGCCTTAGAATGGGAGTATTATTTCACACGATCTCTATTTGGATACACAACTGAAGCATTTGAATAACTGTATGCATCTTTAGATTTATTTGATGAAGATTGATATGGTTTATTCATCAATCTTTTTCTCAAATCTCTTGTCTCATAATCTACTTTTCTTTTCTCTTTACTAAGCTCTTCGGCTTTGCAGGGTCTTTCAACTAAAACAACAAATTTGGTCAAGTCAAGAATTTTGACTAGAAGTTTGATATCTTCATTCAATCCCTCAACAAATTGTTTACACATAATAGCTTCTGTCGATACACATTCTTGTGCGTATTTACTCAACCTCACGAACTCGTATTCATACTTTGTCATAATCATGCGACCCTGTTTCAACTAAAGAAACTCTTTCTATTTTTTATCAATAAACCTCTGGCTAATATATTTCTTTCTAAACTCCGTTTGAAAAAACTCCCAAGTAACTCGTTCTCTAGGAACCACAGATATTAATATGTTCTACCACTGGTACACAGTATCTCTCAAAACTGAAACCGCACATTTAATGCATTCCTCGGGTGTGCACGACAACTCATCAAATACCTTGATCGTGTTTTAAAGACAAAATTCAGCTCGTTCAGCATCGTCATCAACAGTAGCCCTGAACTCTTCAGCCTCATATTTTTGAATTTTATCAACTAGAGGTTTATTCAAATGTACCGGATCAACAGCTTGAGACATCAAAGGTATTTGTGGAGGATTAGGTGGGGTGTAGGTTGTTGAGTAGCCGAATTTGTTCAAACGAACTCCGTAAACCACTCATTCCTCATCTGGAAGAAGGCCTGCTTAGCCTCTCCCTTGTGGCTACTCGTTATCGGCCTAGAATCAATCGGCGCTGCCCCTTGAGCAGGAGCTGGCGCATTACTTACTACATCATTTGCTACAACTCGTTCGGAATCCATTACTATACAATAACACATTTTTAATTTTCAAGAATCATCACACTATCATGGTTTAAATATATGGCATGTATAGCTAGACTCTCACACGCTACGTTAGTCCTAGAATTGACTAAATCTGGCTTTGATACCAATAAAATGTAAAACCCCAAACTCGTATCCGTCACTGAATTAGAGTTACGAGGCATTACCGATCGAATCACAACATTTAACAACATTTCCACAATTCAATATTCATTCATTATCAAATAACATTCATCCATATACGAAATGTCCCTTATATAAGTCTACGAGACCTTAAACATGCTTTTGAAAGGGTTCAAGACTAAACCGATCACATATAAAGATTTCTAAAACTTTAAAAATGTTCTAACATACAGAGGTCACACGCTCGTGTGAACAAGCCATGTGAAAATAGGGCATACATACTGACTTGCACCACACAGGTGAATGCACGCCCATGTACCTGGCCGTGTGAAAACTGGAGGGTATACTGACTTAGGTCAAACTGCTAGTCACACGCCCGTGTCTCTAGCCCGTGTGCCTATTCGAAATGGCCTCACACGCCCGTGTCCAAGCTGTGCTCTCAACCATGCCAAACCTGAGGGTATACTGACTTATACCACACGGCCAGTCACACGCCCATCTATGAGGCCGTGTGAAGCATCTTAGCTCAATTTGAATTGAACTATTAAGGGACAGGACTAAGACACATGCTCGTGTTTTTGCCCGTATGGACAAAAATAGTCCATTTGCAAGGCCAATCTTTCCACCCTTAAAGGGTCTACCTTACAAGCTCAAATAACACACCAATTCATATACATATAGCAGCCAAATCATATCCAAAATATGCACATTTCACATCTTATATACATCAACAATTTCATTTACTCAACCATGTTCTAAACAACACATTTCTAACATCAAATCATCCAATTAAATACATGTCACTTAGCTACCAAATTGACATATAACCTCATGCCATAATATGACCAATCCCAAGCATATATATATATATATATATTCAACATTCATCTAACTAGTTGGTCATCCATAACAACTCAATCTCACAACACCATAACAATCCATTTCCATCAGATGCTATACATCACATATCAAATAGCTATTAGAAGAACTCGACCTATCATCCATCATACCAAAACATACCATTTCATAAGACAATATATATATACACATCAAAATATGTTCAACTTCAAGCCATATCACATGGCTATATTCACAACCAAAATACTACAAATATCCTATACATGCCATATACCATTACATACAATTTCAAAAGGTACCAAGTAGTTGCACAATTGTGTGATAGAGTCGCTGACGCTCCCTAATCTGAGCTAGCTTTAAATCACTGTAAAATATGGAAAATTACACACAGTAAGCTTTATTCATGCAAATTCAGTTAAATTCTTGTCAAAAAATAATTAATTATTATAAAATAATTAAATTGTACTTAAATTATGAACATGCTGAATTTTAATTAATTTTATAAGTATTTATGATTAATTTTGACTATTTTCGACAGAATTGCACAAAGGGCAAAAAATAGCTCGGCAGACACTACTAGAAGCACAAAACCGAAAAGCAATTTGAAGTATCAAGACGAATTAATTTTTAACCTAAGACGGTCCAAATACGTGTATTAATTCATAATATAATTAATTTTAATTTATACCTAATTTAATTTGGGTTAAATAAATTATTATTAATTAATTATGAAAGAGTGGTCCAGTTGAACCGAACAGATTGAACCAAACCGGCCAAGAATTTGGCAGCCCAAAACCGTCCATATGCTGACCCAAATCAGATTAATAGATGATTATTTAAGCTTGCAAAGAGGCCCTTGAAGACTTGTTCAAATTGCAATTAAACCCCTCCACAATTGGTGGCTTTGTAGATTTGCCCCAAGCCAAATTTAGCAAAGTTGAAGCCATCAACTTTGCCACATGGGTGGCCTGCCAAGGGGTGGCTCTTTGGCTGCTATTTTTAGCAAATTTCAGCTGTCACATTCAGCTATAAAAACCCCCTTGGCTAATCATTCAACACATCCCTCATTCACATCTCTTCTCTCATAACTCTTCTCTCTTCCCTTACTTTCTTCTCTTATTTTCCCATTTAAAGTTCCTTGTTCTTTTGTCGATTTATCCTCTTGGGAAAGGGGTTTTCTTCAGCCATTTTGGAGCAGCAATTGAATGTTCATAGCAGCCTTGATCGGCAAGGACTACAAATAATGAAGAACAAAGCAACCTAGTTAAGCCACGAAAAACCACCAGATTTGATTCTTGTTCCTTATCTCTTTAATTTTTGTTGTTTTTATGATGAACATATCTATGAATATTTATGTTGTTGGAATGGTTAATTTAATTAGCTTAGCTTGAATTTAATTCGTGTTGGGTTGATTGCATTTCGTCCTCTTAAATTATTAAAATTGTGTTTATGCTGTTGTAGGCCTCGGTAAAATGCTTGATTAAGTAAAATCATGCCTAAGTTACTCATGCATTATAATTGTGAGGTAACTAATGAATTAATTATTTAAATAGATTGAAATTGTAACGCCCTAATTTTTGGGTTTTTCTTAGATTGGTCCTTATCTGATAAAATGTTTAAATGTTAGTATTTGGGTGTGTAATGCATGTTTGGAGTATGATAATGGGCCTATGGAAGGCCCATGTGTTGGTTAAAGGCTCGGCAAATTTTTGTGTTTTGACTTAGGAGATAGGGGACCATTGAAAATAAGGGTCTTAAGGAATTGTGTGCGAAATATAGCACAAAAGGACCAGTGGTAAAGTGGCAAGGGGGACGCCACTAGGCTCCTTAAAAGGTGGCGCCTAAATGAGCTTAGAGGTCAAGGGTTCAAGCGCCAGAGGTTGCGAAGGTGTTGTTTATTTTTAAGCTTGAGCAGGTAAGAGTTTGAAGCCGAGTGGAACTCTGCTTGGAGGAGATTTGAACCGGTCAAAGGAGCAAATCGTGGAGGAGGTTGAGGAGCAAATCTAGGAAGTTTGAATTTTGAAAGGAAGTAGCTGATTGTGGGACTTTGCAAGTGTAATTCGGCTAGGGGGATTAGTGTTAGCATTTTCGGCAATTAGTGCTAGTTGGTGCCGAATTCTCCTTAGTACCTTTAGGGTTTGTGCCGATTTCACTAAGAGTCTTTTTGAGGTTCTTGAGCTTATTGTGTATAGCATTAGAGAATTCTTCTATTTTCTCTCTTTTGCTATTCAATCTCCCTTTTCTTCTATTAGCCGCAACCTACTCCTACCCCAAGCATCATTGCCGAATTCCCTTGTTGCCAAAACCACTTCCTAGTATTCTTCTTTTCTTTTGTTTTCTTTTACATTGACACCCCATAACGGTCTCATTCCATCCCACTTCCCTGTTAGACCAAAGCACCTTTCTTCTTCTCTTTTTCTTCAAGTTCCTGTCGACAGCACTAAAACCGAAACACCTTTGCTTTGCCGAAAATCTTGTTGACCGAAACCTTTTTCTCCTTAATTCTCTGGTTGGCCGAATCTAATCTCTTCTCCCTCTCCTCTTTAAACCTCTGTCGGCACCTGCAAGAAATAGAAGCCGAACACTTTGTGACGAGTATTCTTTTATTAACCGATTACCCTTTCTCCTACCAATTCTTCAATTAGTCGAATTCTTATCCCTTCATCCCTTGCAATTGCGGAATCACTCCTCTCTCTCAATTCTTTCTCTGTCATTGAAGCAAATGGAACGGCTGTGGTTTTGGATTTAGATCGGTAAGTTTTCGTGATATTATTTCGTTATTCTTTTCAAGTATAAGGCTAGATGCCGAAACCCCTTAGGGGGAGGTTAACGTTTCTAGACTAAGGGCCCTATGGCTTTTCTCTTTGGCTTTTGTGCGTTAGAGTGGACAAGAGACGTTCAGCAAATGAGGCTATTGTGGATTAACGCGGTTGGACACAGTGATCTAGTCCATAATCGAAAGGGGTAAGATTTCGATGCTTAGGCTATGTAGGCCGATTATGGTAAGGGGTTTATAACTCTTTGATTATCGATTATTAGGCTAATAGTTAGCGTTCGATTGTAGGTTCTTCATACGTGGATTTCGTCAACGTTTCATCAGTAACAGGTGTGTAACGTATCTCCATCATAGACTAGGATGGCTAAAAGCCGAAATAATCGAAACTGTGCTAAATGACTGATCAAAAGTGACCGAAAAATCAGCCTTGGAAAGAAATAAGAGTGACCGAATACTCTGTTGTGGTCACATTGGGAATTCACGATGGCAAAATTGCAGAAGGTGCAATTTCGAGCGTTTTGGTAAGTTGGGCCTCAATGGGCCAAGGTGGGCCCAATGGGCCTCCGAGCCCAAATTTGAATATGTTCATAAAAGACTTTATGGTAACTCGAATAATAAAAACTTGGTAAAGTCGGTAAACTAAAACCTAAAATTGGGCTTAACGGACTTATCGACGATGTTGGACATAGTAAGGCCCATTAGGGGTTTTAGGCTAAAAAGGGCAAAATTGGAAATTTGGCTTAAGTGGACTTCCGTGGCTATTTAGGGACTGTTAATTTATCAGACTTGCATAAAGTCACTGAAAATATGAAAAAGGACTAAAATACCCTTAAATATGGAAAATTACCAAAATACCCCTAGGTGTAAAAAGACTATTATACCCCTAGGGTCAATTCTGTATGAAATGTATGATGTTATGTATCTGCATGAGTTAATTATTAAAATGAATATATCTGATGCATGAGATGCTATATACTGCATGCTAGTATGATTATCTGTTGCATGGGGTATGGATTTATGATGGAGGAAGCGTTCTGGCAGCCTCGCTGCAATCTGGTGGCCTCGCCACAATATTTATATCTGGTGACCTTGTCACAATATCTGGCAGCCTCGCTGCAAATATATCTAGCAGCCTCGCTGCAAATGTTATCTGGCAGTCTCACTGCAAATTATATCTGGCAGCCTCGCTGCAAATATCTGTGGTGTGTAGCGGTTGGGTGGGTCGAGTAGTCTCCCCACATGGTGTAAGGCTGGTACGGGGGTGTTAAGGATGGATCTGGGTTGGGTTTCTGTTTGCATAATGCTTATATCTGATCTGTTTCTGTTATGGGCCTTTTGGGCTTAACCTGATTCCTGTAATGGGCCAAGGCCCAATTAAATCTGTTTCTGAGGCTTGATCTGTTTTGGCCTATGGTTGAGATAATGTTGCACACTGAGTTGTCAAACTCACCCTTTTTAATTAATCTTTGCAGGTAACCCTCAACCATAGTGGGCTTGGAGCTGCGAGAGATTCGGAGTGGCCACAGCGACTGCAATAAAACTGGTTTTCATTTATGTTTTAGTATTTTAATTTTTATGTTAATTTTTGGGTTTTAATGTGTAATAAGGCCGCTATTAAATTTTCTTTTTGGGTTATAACTTTCTAAAGGATTTGGTTCGTACTTTATCGAAACTGCTAGATATAGGCTGCGCGGGTTTCCAAAACCTTAATAACGTTTTCAAAATAACGTTTATAGAATTTAAACAATCTTGAATAATGACAACTTAAAGTAGTTTTAACAAGAACTTTTCTCACCTTGCTAGTTTAATAAAATATCACCCAAGTCTCAACGCGTATTAAGCAGTTACAATAGTAGTTTAGGATCATGTGACACACCAGATCTGGTCATAACGTTCAAACCGGGTTTGGGGTGTTACAGAAATTGTAATTAATCGACACAATACTTAATCAGTGCATGTTTATTCTTCTAAGGTAGCTGAAGGTTAAATTAACATTGTATCTGGCGATACATTTGCCTTGCATAACTTACAAGATTATTGTGATTAAACTGTTTCAAGGTAAGGATACCTTGTTACCTCACATAGTCTTTTATATGCTTATTAGATTTAATTAGTCGCTTGAATTGACATAAGAATATGCAAGAGATTATTTTAATTTAATAAGTATGTATATGCAATAACATGTTTGCTTATTAAAATTTGTTTAATCAATTAAATTGACATAGGGATATGTTAAGAGACGAATGGATTTCTGTAGGTGAATATGTTCATAAGTTAGCAAATTACAGGGTTGCCGTGAGTTTATTCGTAACAACATAAATATGAGCTTAATAATTCTAAGTTAAAGAAATGTAATTATCCCAACACAATTATGTAATGTTCATTAAATCGTATTTTGAAATCGTGCATTAGAACTTTTATTTCCTACTTGTTTATTTTACTTTGTCTAAAATCATAGTTTTTGATCACCCTCTTTAAAACAAAATATTTTTCCCACCAAAGTGTTTTAAATAACATTCATAAATAATTCTTTTCACAGTCCTTGTGGGTACGATAACTCGACATTTACTTGTCACTTTATTACTTGTTGCGATTGTGTACACTTGCACATTTCTGTCGTTCCAATAAGTTCGTAATATAATACAATTAACTCATCAATTAAATACAATTCAATCAATTTACCAAATCAAGTACATTAGTAACTCTACTCAATTCTAACTCATGAATTAATACTCATTTTCATACCATACCATCAAGCTCCATATATAAAATATCATCGACCACATAGGTTTCATACGTACCTGTACTTTCTCATATTTATCTATTCTGTTTTCACCTATTTGCTCAATACACTAAATCATTCGGTATTCTCTAGATACTCAATGAATTCACACACTTAGTGCCAATTGAATAGTCGAAGCTATAAAGATATCGCACACATAGTGCCAGATGAATAGTTAAAGCTATAAAGATATTGTACACTTAGTGCCATCACATTTAATCGAAGTTGCCTCAGTTTCACACACTTAGTGCCAATCACTTAGCCATAGCTATTGTGAGCTCGGATACTTAGTGCCAAATTATTACCGAATCTTCATCCATATATTTATAACTTCAAATTTACATTTCAAATCATTTCAATGTATTTAAACATTGCAAAAATGATACGTATTACATACGAACTTACCTCGTATGTAGAAATGATGAAACTAGCCGATTAATCGAGTATTTTGTTCTTGCCTCAATCTAGGTTCGGGTTCCTCTTTTCTTGATCTATATAATATCAAATTCAACTCATTCAATCACATATTCTTTCAATTTAATCCATAACACATAATTGGGAATTGCACATTAGCCCCTAAAGTTTCACATTATCACAATTCAGTCTTTAATTCACAAAATCACAAGTTACACAATTTCTTTCTAAACCCATTCTTGTTGATTTATTTTAAGGTCCCTAGCAGCCCATTATTTTCATTTATTTCACATTCAACCAAACATTTTTAACTTTTCACAATTTAATCCTTAAAATGTATTTTCATCCAAAATCACTTAACAAAACATTAAAATCTATCATCTAACTTTCATTATTCATCATCAACTATCACAAAGCTCATGGATTCAACAATGGCACTTAAAAAAATAAAAAAATTCAAAAATTAAGGCATGGGCTAGCTAGTACTAGATGCAACAATCTCAAAAACATAGAAATCAACAAAAACCAAGCTCAAATCACTTATAAATCAAGCTTGTATATTCCCGAACCCTAGCTTTCACAAAAATGGTATTTTTCCCCTTGGAATTATTGGCAATGAAAGAAAGATGAACAAAATTTATGCTTTGTTATATTTTATTAGCTTATTTTACATATTTACACATTTAACCTTAATTAAAACATTATAACATCACATAACTCAAGGCCATTTATGTCCATCTCCACTTACAATGGTCTAATAACATCATAAGGACCTCCAATTCAATCATGGAAATTAAGCACTTAAACAAATAGAATGCAACTTTTACATTTTATGCGATTTAATCCTTTTATCAAATTAACCACTCAAACGATAAAATTATTTCACGAAAGTTTCACACATATATAACCACGTGCTGTAAACACCAAAAATAATATTAAAATAATTTTTGACCTCAAATTTGTGGTTCCAAAACCACTATCCTGATTTAGTTAAAACTGGGCTGTTATAGCGTAATCCCATAATCCAATCCTATGGCATCCCAACTATATCCAACTCAGCCCAACTAATTAATAGTGTAACAAACCTCACCCAAGTCCGACACCGGGACTGAGTACAAGGCATTACCGGACTTGCGAACACACTATCACTCAATCCCGACACATAAATTCCCCTAAAATTTAAAAATTTTCCAATCATATTCAAAACCCTCTTATTACGGGCTTAGAAGGCCCAAAACCCTCAAACTAGCTTGACGAACCTATAAGGGAAGGGAAAAACGAAGGGGTAAGCTATAAAGCTTAGTAAGTCTATATGTAAAAAAAATGAGCATTTAAACTAAATAGACGTAGATAATGGAATTAAGATCTCCAATCATACAATTAAGCTTGAGAGTTATCACTTACGCATGGGATCTTACCACATGATTCATTACAAACATTTAACACTTAGCACACGTAATAGTTTTTATATAACCTGCACATACACAATCTTAAATATATGGTTAAATCTTTTCGCATGCATTCACATTGTGTCATATTAATTTGAATAGCCGGATGAACCACATGGAATACTAAAGGATACACGGAAATAAGGCACAAGTGCTACACACATATTGTAGCCGAAGCTACCACTAATATGTAACCGAAGCTACCACTTATCACATAAGGCTCAATAATGAGCTATTAACAGGTCTGCTCACACAAGCTGACGGTGTAGTCAATTCTACTCAGTGTTGCTCACACAGGCTGACAGGTATCCGCGACAAATGCAGGATTACCTAGCCACTGGTAGTCGAACTAGACCAGCACCCGGAATCACATAAACAATCAATAATAGTCGATGGTTTCCTAGTGACATGTCACTCGTATCCTAATGATTCCTAAGGTTCAACCAGGACTTTTCTTTACTTATCGGTTTATCACATTCCATAAACAATATTTCGATATAAAAATTTAGAATTTCAAATTAATTAAACTAATTAAACATAATGATTAAAAATAACTCATTATTTACATATAGGACTTACCTCGGTATAATTATGCTAATCTTTTTCAATTTAGTCCGACACCTTGTCTTTCTCTCGGTCAAGGTCGTTTTCGCATCATTATTGATCTATAACATCAAATTTAACTCATTCAATACACACATTACTCAATTGGACACAAAATTTCCTATGGTAAATTTTACCATTTTACCCCTAACTTTGTCAATTTTTACAATTTAGTCCCTAGGCTCTTAAAATGAAATGTATCAATTTTTCTACATTCCCAAGCCTAACCGAGCATAATTCTCTTTTATAGCAGCCCAAAGTTTTCAATGTTTCACAATTTATGCACATATTTTACAACTTTTGCATTTTAGTCCCTAAATGCATTTTCAAGAAAAATAACCTAGCAAAAGTTGTTTACTACACTTCAAGCTTTCCTTTTCTACTAATAAACATCAAAATGCTTTCATGTCACACATGGGTAAATTTTTAAACATGAACCCTAGCTTAAAATAGTGGTATAGAAAGCTGGGTTAAGGTACGAGGATCTCAAAAATACGAAGAACATGAAAACGGGGCTAGGAATCACTTACTTAGAGCTTGAACAGATGAAAAACCCTAGCTATGGTGTCCTTTGATATTCGGCCAAGGCATGAAGAAGATGGACACTGTTTGGCCTTATTTTCCCTTTTTATTTCATTTAATAACCAAATGACCAAAATGCCCTTAATGGCCTTCTTTGCAAAATTTTCCTTCTATGGGCATTTTTGTCCATCATGCCCAAAAATGGTCTGATTGCTAAATAAGGACCTCTAATTTATAATTTCCTTTCAATTTCACACTAAAAGCTTCTAGAACACATATTTTGAAACTTTTGCAATTTAGTCCTACTACTCAATCGGGCACTTTATCGGTAAAATTCATTTACTAAAATTTTCACTCATGCATTCAATAAAGTTAATCAGACTAATTTTTTTTCTATGCTGGATCGTGGTCTCGAAACCACTGTTCCATTTAGGCCCTAATTCGGGCTATTACAACTCTCGCCCCTTAAGGGATTTTCATCCCCAAAATCTTACCAGTGAAAAGATATGGGTACTGTTTCCTCATGGTCTCCTCTGATTCCCATGAAGCTTCTACTATACCATGCTTTTGCCATAGTACTTTAACCAAAGCCACACTTTTGTTCCTTAACTATTTCACTTCCCGTGCTAAAATTTTGATTGGTTCCTCGTTATATGTCATATACAGCTAAATTTCCACTTCGGTTGGTGAGATCACATGTGATGGATCAAAACGGTATCATCGTAGCATTGATACATGGAACACATCATGAATCTTTTTTAACTCTATCGGTAAAGCCAATCACTAAGCAACTAGTCCAACTCTTTCTACAACCTCATATGGTCTGATGAAACGTAGGCTTAATTTGCCTTTTCGGCCAAATCTCATAATCTTCTTCGAAGGAGAAACTCTTAAGAACACTTTGCCACCCACTTGGAACTCAATTTCCTTTCTTTTCAAATCTGCATAAGACTTTTGCCAATCCGAAGTAGCTCTCAGACAATCACAAATTACCTTTACCTTCTCATCGATCTCTCTAATCAAATTAATCCCATGGATTTGCTTTTCACTAAGCTCCGTCCAATATAAAGGGGTCGTACCTTTATAGCCATACAATGCCTCATACGGTGCCATTTTGAAACTCAATTGAAAACTATTGTTGTAAGCGAATTCCACCAAAGGTAGACACTTTTTCCAACTACATTCGAACTCGAGAACACAACAACAGAGCATATCTTCGAGGATCTCTATTACTCGTTTGAACTGACCATCTGTCTGTGGATGAAACGGAGCACTAAAATTCAACTTGGCAACCAAGGCATCTTGTAACTTTGTCTAAAACCTTGAAGTAAATCTCGGATCTCTGTCAAAAATGATAGAGGTTGGTACTCTATGCAGTCTCACAATTTCAACAATGTACAATTTAGCCAACTTATCAATCGAATAATCTACACGTACCAGAACAAAGTGAGCTGACTTCATCAATCTATCAACGATAATCCATACAACATCTTTCTTTTTCGGAGTTAAAGGCAAATCTGTCAAAAAATCCATAGTAACCCGGTCCCCTTTCCATTCAAGTATCATATTGGCTGGAGTAAACCAAAGGGTACTTGATGTTCAGCTTTCACTTGTTGGCAAACTAAGCACTTTGATACAAACTCGAAGACATCTATTTTCATACCGGGCCACCAATATGATTTCTTCAAATCATAATACATCTTTGCACTACCTGGATGTACAGATAGGCAACCATTGTGAGCTTCGTGTAGAATACTCCAAATCAACTCTACATTTTTTGGTACACATACTCTATCTCGAAACATCAAGTAGTCATTCGAATCTATCTGAAATTCTAACTCATTCCCCTTTTGACACTGAGCCCTTTTTGCTTGTAACTCACTATCATCTTTCTGAGCTTCACAAATTTGTTAAATAAACGATGGCCTAGCTCTCAACTCAGCCAAAATTGAACCATCACCGGATAAGGCCAATCTCGTATTCAAGGTTCTCAAGGCAAATAGAGATTTTCTACTTAAAGCATCGACAACCAAATTCGCTTTCCCGGGATGGAAGTTAATCACTAACTCGTAGTCTTTCAATAGCTCAAGCCATCTTCGCTGTCGCAAGTTCAAATCCTTTTGTGACATTAAGTGCTTCAAGCTTTTATGATCAGTAAAGATATGACACTTCTCACTATAGAACTAATGTCGCCAAATCTTCAAGGCAAAGACAATAACGGCTACTCCAAATAGTGTGTCGAGTAATTCCTCTCCTGCGGCTTCAATTGTCTTGAAGCATACGCTACCACCTTATCTTCTTGCATCAATACACATCCAAGGCCATTTAGGGATGCATCACTATAAATCAAAAATTCCTTACCGGATTCAGGTTGCACTAGCACTAGCACTTCGGTTAACACTGTCTTCAACTTCTCGAAACTTTGCTGACATTTTTTTATCCACTCAAACTTAACATCTTTTTGTAGCAACTTGGTCATCGAGGAAGCAATCATTGAAAATCGCTTTACGAAACATCGGTAGTAACCAGCAAAACCCAGAAAACTCCTAACCTCCGATACATTTTTCGGTGGCCTCTAATCCACTATTGCCAAGTTCTTACTTAGATCTATTCGAATGCAATCTTTAAAAACAATGTGGCATAAAAACCCAACTTCACTGAGCCAAAATTCACTTTTACTAAATTTTCCATACAATTGTTTATCATGCAAAATTTGTAAAACCATTCTCAGATGCTTGGCATGTTCAATCTCATCACGAGAATAAATCAAAATGTCATCAATAAAGAGCACTACAAACTTATCCAAGTACCATCCAAAAATCCAATTCATTAAGTCCATGAACTTCGTTGGGGCGTTAGTCAAGCCGAAAGGCATTACGAGAAACTCATAGTGTCTGTACCTTGTTTTGAAAGCAGTTTTTAGCACATCGGACTCTTTCACCCTTAACTGGTAGTATCTAGATCTCAAGTCTATTTTGGAGAACACGGCAACTCCCTTCAGCTAATCAAATAAGTCATCAATCCTTGGCAAAGGATACTTGTTCTTTATTGTCACTTTATTGAGTTGCCTATAGTCGATACAAAGTCTCATCAATCCATCCTTTTTCTTTATGAATAACACGGAGGCACCCCAGGGAGAGAAACTAGGTCTCACAAATCCCTTACCTGTCAACTCTTGCAACTGTACTTTCAATTCCCTTAGCTCTGCTGGAGCCATTCCATATGGGGCTATCGATATCGGGGCAGTCCCCGGCAACAAGTCGATGGTGAACTCTATCTCTCTAGCAGGAGGTATCTCGGCAATTCCTCAGAAAATACATCTGGGAACTCACAAACCACTGGCACCGATTCCACTTGCAGTTCGGATTCTTTCATATTCAATACATAAGCCAAATATGCTTTGCACCCCTTTCTCAAACATTTCTTAGCAGTCATAGACAAAATCAAAGCAGGTAACTCGCTGGACACATCTGTTTCAACCCGAAGACTTTCACCATTTTCACACTTTAATTCGATGACCTTCTGTGTACAATTCACTTTAGCATCATGCATTGATAGCTAATCCATGCCCAAAATAGCATCAAACTCATCAAATGGAAATAACATCAGATCGACTAGGAAACAGTGACCGCGGATCACTAAGGGACAATTCTTGCAAATTTTGTTAATTAACACACTCTTGCCTAGAGGGTTTGACACCTTAATCACAAATTCGGTTGACTCTATAGGCAATTTCATATCATTCACTAATTTCATGCAAATATAAGAATGCATGGACCCGGGATCAATCAATGCTACTATTTTAACATCATAAAGAGAAAATATACCAGTGATCACGTCAGGGGATGACGCCTCTTCCTGGGCACGAATAGCATAATTTCTTGCAGGCACTCAAACCTCCGATCTTGCAGTTGGATCTCTAGTTATGCCTCTGCTACTAGCTCCCTCTTTCACATTTCTAGTAGGCCTTCCTCCAGCGGGTACATTGCTCGGTTTAGTGCTCTAAGTAGTTTCTTTTGCGACCAATTTCGGACAATTTTTGATGAAATGGTCTTGGGAGCCACATTTAAAGCAAGCCCCGATAACCATCCAACACTCACCGAGATGTCCCCTACTGCAGTGTTGACATTCTGGGTTACTTGGCTTGACATTGCCAACATTAGCTACTAAAGTAGTCTGTGCCTAAGAACCCGTATTTTGCCTCCCACGTGTTCTACTTGAATTTCCAGCTAAAACTATCAAACGGTTTGGTGCATTCCTCATTTTCTTTGATGATGGTTGGAAAGACTTACTCATCGGTCTTTTCTTCACATCCCTAGCCTCTGATTCGGCCCTCTTCTTTTCCTTAAACAATTCTTCAACTTTGCACGCCTGATCAAGTAGCACAACGAAGTCTTTTAATTCCAAAATCCCCACTTATAACTTAATATTCTCATTTAGGCCATCCTCAAACCTATTACACATAATTTCTTCTGTAAAGACACATAACTTGTAAGTCAGACGAATTCTCGCTCATACTCGGTCACTATCATACGGCATTGCTTCAGCTCTAAAAATCCTTTCGCTTTTGGCTAATAAAGCGCTGACTTATATACTTCTTCCAGAATTCTACTTGGAAGAAGTCCCAAGTAACTCTTTTATTAGGTACCACCGAGACTAGTGTTTTCCACCATTGATATGCTAAGTCCCTCAGACGGATATCGCACATTTTAAACACTCCTCGGGTGTGTAAGAGAGTTCATCGAACACTCGGATAGAGTTTTCGAGCCAAAATTTTGCCCTCTCGTGATCATCATCAACGCTAGCTCTAAATTCTTCGGCCCCATACTTACAAATCTTTTCAACAGGGGGCTTACTCTGTCTTTGTCATTTTTGTACCTTGTGGAGCTACCAAGATCGGTTGGGGGTAGGAAAAGGTGGGGAAGGTTGGGCATTTGGGTTTGCTCGAATGAACTCCATATACCACTCACTCATTCTGTGGAGAAAGGCTTCTTGAGCCTCTTCTCCCCGGCTACATTCAACATTCCTACTCTCAAGTGGCATTGTCCCTTAAGCGGGAGCCGGCGCGTTGCTTTCAGTGTTGTCAGCTACTGCCGAGTCGAGATCCATTTACTATATTAAAACATAATTTAGGGATTAGAAACCATCACACTATCAATATTCACAATTATGGCATGACAGCTAGACTCTCACACTTGCTATGTTAGTCTGAAGATCGACTAAACCATAGATTTGATACCATTAAATGTAACACCCCTCAACCAACTCTGATGACGAGACCAGGTACGAGACATTACCAGACTTACGAACACACTATCACACAATCCCAACTTACAAATTCCCCTAAAATTTAAAACTTTTTCAATCATATTCAAAACCCTCTTATTATGGGCTTAACAGGCCTATGAGACTCATTGGGTACCATCCGGAACCAAACCGAAACTTTTAAATTACTTAGAAAAATTATACTTAAAATAGGCCACACGCTCGTGTGGAACAGGGACACACCCGTGTAGGCAAGCCATGTTGTCACGCACGCCTATGACCCTAGCCCGTGCGAAATTAATTTTTATTTTGGACCTACATGGGTTTTCACATAGCTGAGCACACGCCCGTGTTCTCACCCCATGTGAAAAACTGAGGCATTCTATTTATGACGTCATCGCAAAATCTTCGTCACACGACCAAGCCACATGCCTATGGCTAGGTCGTGACAATCACATGGTCGGGACAGACGGCCGTGTCGCAACCTGTGTGTTTACTACAAAACATTTAATTCCCATAATTTCAAGTGTAGGGGACACACGGCCTATCAACACGCCCGTGCGCTAGCCGTGTGTCTACCCGTATGGATAATATAGGCTATTTTCCAAGCCAATTGCCACCCTAAACCACAAACCAACACAAGCCAATTTATGTACATATTTTACAACGTTTGCATTTTAGTCCCTAAATGCATTTTCAAAAATCACCTAGCAAAAGTTGTTTACTACACTTCAAGCTTTCATTTTCTACTAATAAACATCAAAATGCTTTCATGTCACACATGGGTAAATTTCTAAACATGAACCCTAGCTTAAAACAGTGGTATAGAAAACTAGGTTAAGGTATAAGGATCTCAAAAATACGAAGAACATGAAAAACGGCGCTAGGAATCACTTACTTGGACCTTGAAAAGATGAAAAACCCTAGCTATGGTGTCCTTTGATATTTGGCCAAGGCATGAAGAAGATGGACACTTTTTTTTCCCTATTTTCCCTTTTTATTTCATTTAATAACCAAATGACCGAAATGCCCTTAATGGCCGTCTTTGTAAATTTTTCCTTCCACGGGCATTTTTGTCCATCGTGCCCAAAGATAGCCTAATTGCTAAATAAGGTCCTCTAATTTATAATTTCATTTTAATTTAACACTAAAAGCTTCTAGAACACATATTTTGAAACTTTTGCAATTTAGTCCTATGACTCAATCGGGCGCTTTATCGGTAAAATTCATTTACTAAAATTTTCACTCATGCATTCAATCACAAAATAAACCTTAAAGCTTAATCAGAATACTTTTTTCTATGCCAGATTCATGGTGTCAAAACCACCGTTACATTTAGGCCCTAATTCAGGCTGTTACAAATAAGGTATTCAATTCTATTTACAATTTAGTACAATCACTAAACATATTCACTTATTAAAGTAACATAGGAAATTCATATCCTTTAGCATATTTCTTCACTTAGATCCCATAATACCTATCATATTTCAAGCAATTCATGTTATTTTACAATTTATTCATTTTAATTCTCTATTTCAGAAACTCAAATTCAAGCTCAATTCAATAGTTTAATTTATCAATAAATACTCATCTTGAAACTCCCATATACGATTTACATGAAATGCAATAAATTAAAATAGCCTTAAATCATAAATGTAGAAACCTAAATTTTGCACATCACTAATCGATGATTTTTGCTTTTCCTTTCCCTCTCGAGGATTTGATGTTGCTTTTAGCAATGAATAATCATAAAACATATTACATTATATCAAATTTCAATCAAATCAGAATCAAATACCAAATTTCACAGATATTGCAAATTATTCAATGTAGCCCCTAAAACTAATATAAGCATAACTTTCAATTTAGGGCATCGGATTAGAATTTGATTTCATGAAAGCTTTTCATTTTATTCAAGACGATCTCTAATGTACGAAAGTAACAATTAAGCTTTACAATTTAGTCATTTTCTTAAACTAAGCCTAATTTCTATCAATTTAACACTTAAATCATCCAATTCTCAATAATGGCATATTATCAAAACTTCACCAATTGATAAAATTAATTATTAGGTTAACTAAATCAAGCACTCAAGATTAAAAGAATCTATAAAAATTTAAGAAAAATGGCTAAGGACTTACTTGTAAAAATGGTCGAATGTTAAAACTATGTTTTTAAGCTTTCATCAATGACTTCTAAAGTGGATGGTGTCTTTTGTGAGGAACATGATGACTTTTGTCATCTTTTCCCAAAAAATTTCCTTTAGATACTTAGTTTCATTTTAATTAATCTTAATTAATGTACTTAATCATGATTAATTAAACATTAATCCTTAATTAACTTAAGTTAATTACACTTAATATCACATCCCACTATCATTCATTTAGAATTGGTTTATTTTTCATTTTAATCCTTTGCATAATTTCTATCTAAGTCCCCAAGCATTATCCTAATTAAAAATCTATTGCAATTAAACTTTTACAAGATAGCCCCTAAGTCATAATTACTCATAATTTTGGATAAATAACTTAACCAAATTTCAATTCATCAATATAACAACTCCATAACTATCTTTATTGAATATTTATGGACTCGGTTTATAAAAATGGGGTCCCAAAATCTCCTTTTTTTTATGCCATTAGAAACCGGGTCGTTACAAAAGCACTTATTAGTTCATTGAGGAACATTTTTTGTAAGAGTGCATTTGCAATAGTAAAACATTTTGTTAATAGTTTTAAAAACTAAATTCTCATTGGAGAATTTAGTAGTGAGAGATATAGCCTTTGAAGTATAAAAGTGATGATTCTTCACTAGGATGTATTAGAACTAGGATCACCGGTTATATCAAGTTCAAAGATAGTGGATTCATCTCACTAAGTTAGGCTCTATAGATGTAGGGAAATTGAATTACGTAGACAATTTTGATGTTCCCTATTTTTCTATGTTTTATCGTAGTTTGATCAGAAGCGCCCACTTCCACTGTCACTTCTGCTTGTACTATGTTTCTTGCATTTAACAATTGGTTCAAGGTCAATAGGTGGTGTAACATCCTTAAAACCCCATTGGTCGTAAATAATATGAAATAAAATTTTAGCAAAATAAGGTATACGGTCAAAGAAAATGAAAGTTACAATATATTAAAAGAAAGTTAAATCAAGAAGCATGACATGATGTATTAAGAAAGGGACTAAATTGAAAATATGTAAAAATTTCTATGGCACAAACATAAATGTAACATCCCTACAATTGATATATAATAAAAGTAGTAATAAATTGAATAATGTATAATTGATTTTTTGGTAAAATGAGAAAATGATATAAAGCGGATAAAAGAAAATATTGAGGAATATAATAATAATAATAATAATAATAATAAAGAAGTATGTTTTAGTATATTGATTTAAAGTAAAGGCTAAATCGTAAATATGTGGAAAGTTTTTGGCTCAAGTGTAAATATTTAAAATTTACGGGATCGAAGTGTAAAAATGAGAAAGTTGAAAGACCAAAAGGGAAAATAATTAAATTTACTAAGATATGGAATTGGCATGCAAGGACCAAATTGAATAGGTGAAGAATTGTGAAGGACTAAATCACAATTTTACCAAATTAAGTAATGATTCAATGATGGAATTTTGAAAGATCGTAAAGGGCAAAATGGTCATTTAGCAAAAGAGAGAGTTCTAGAATGTAATGATGATGTTGGTGATTTTTTGGTGATTTTTTTAATTAATTAATTAGTTAAATATTATTTTATTATTATTTTGCTTATATATTTATTATTATTTTATTTCGAAAAATGGTAGTATAAAAGGAGAGGAAGGATGAAGGAAGTGGATCATCCTTCCAACGTGACTGAAAGGATGAGGAAAGAATTTTTCTTTTCCTTACAATTTAGTCCTTTCCTATGAAAATCTACCCTTTTACCCAAAATTTTTTAAAATTTCCTTAGATATTAAAGAGAGAAGATGAAGCAAAGATTCTAGAGAATATGTTCATCAATTTAGAAGCAAGAAAATAGTAGATGAAAGTGGAGAGAATGAGAAGAAAAAGGAAGGAAAGTGGTGACGACGAGAAATGCATGGAAATGAAAAAGAAATGAAGAAATTCGTGACAAATGAAGTAAATTTCATACTAAACCTACTTGTATTTCAATAGATTGAGTTAAATATGTTTTGAGTGAGATGTATGAAACATGTATTTAATCTAAATACTAGAAATAGAAAGTATTTGATGAAGAATAGAGACTTAAAACACTAAATTGGTAAGAGAGAATGTCATTTGTATGGTGAAAGGTACTAAGATTAAGAAATGAAAATATAATCTACACATAAACATAAGTGTCTACATTGTATAGTAATCAAAACTATGGCAATTATGTGTGAATTAATGAAAGATAGTGCAAAGAACCATGGAAAAGAAATTTTTTTTCATTAAAACAGTTTGCACAGTAGCAGTGACTTAACTTTCAAAATTCAACAAAAATTATAGAAATTTATTTAAAGATTGAATTAAATATGTAATTAAATCTTATTGAGTCTATTTTCATATGCAAGAAACGATGAAAGAAACGGAATTTTATAGTTTAAGATATATTAATTTTCGTGAAACAAGGTCGGAGTGAATTTGGGTTCTCTTGTTCTGACTTCAGAAAATCATAAAAGATTTTAAAAAAATTATTAGGGTTTTAAATTTATATGTTTAAATTATTACTGAGTCTATTTTCAAGAGAAACAAACAGAAACATCATCCAAACCCTGTAATAAGATATAATTTTTAGTAAAGAAAGGTCGAAGTTGTCAAATAGTAGAACAGGGATAGATTTGAAGAATTTACTATACTTATTGGCTAAGTCATAAATTCTGAAATTTTTATGGTAAAAAGATATTTGAGTCTAGTTTCAAAAACATCAAGAAAACCTTAATTTTGAATTCTGTAGCTCAAGATATAAATAATTTAGTGACTATGACTCAAGTGGACAGCTTTGATATGAACACATAAGTAAATAATGGAATTATAGATAATGTTATTTATAAGCATCTTATTTACTAAAAGTTAAAGATTCTAACAAATATATACATAAAGTATGTGGAATGGAGAGGAGGAGGAGAAAAAAATATATGAATATATATATAGGAAATGAATTTGAAATGTTTCGAAATGGTTGTAAGTGATTAATACATATGAGCATATTTAAACGAATTGATAAAATAATAAGTGAATAATTGATAATTGATATGATATTGAATTCTTTGTTAAAATTTTTTGAAGAATTAAATTGATTGGCACTATTTAGAAATAAATATGAAATATATGTAAAGTGGGTAAAGTACTTTTGAAAGTGCAAGTCCTCTAATGGTCTTATTTGTAAAACTTTAATATTTGTGTTAATTTTATATACTTTGTTATCTTTGATTGACTATGATGTTTTTATGAGGACTTGATATTAGAAATAGATGTAAGTGGATAATATGTAAAATGAAGTGGTGGTTATGGCATCTGAATATATATTCAGGTAATGATATATAAAAATAAATAAATAAAAATAAAGTGTGGAACTTGTAAGAAAATGGAGATGACGTCACGATGACAAGTTTGCCATGTCATGACGTGGAAACCCTAATGTCGCGACAATAGTTCAGAAATTTTTATGAACTTTACAGTTTGGTCTTTGATCAATTGTGGATGTTTTAATGAGTTCCTTTAACTCATGATTAGTTCTATCATAAGTTCAATTATTACTAAAATGAGTTAATGATCTACATTAATTAAATAATATGATAAAATGATCTGAATTTTCAATAGTTGCTTCAGCAACGAATGTGACATCCTAATGCCTTAACTCGACTGTAATGCCCCAAAATTTTAAGGTCTTTAATTTTGCATCTTTTGGCAAAATGCATGTTTGCTTCATTGGCTAAGTATTTTGAGGGTGTTTGGGGGTTTTTAGGTAGCCTGGGTTCAAGTCTTGGCTTTTGCAAAATGTTTAGTTTTGCTCTTAAATGAGTAAGGACGCCAGCTTATAGGCTTTATAAGTAAATGTCATTGGGTTTTTCACAAAGGGAGCTTGTAGTATAGTGGCAAGGTGGCGTGAGGGTTTGCAAGTGGTCCGGGGTTCGAGTGCAAGCATAATCATATAAGGGGCATTTATTTTGCTGCATAGGACGGGTATTTGAGTTGGATGGGGACTCTACGTTTGAATGAGTCTTGATGAATTTGAATGGGATATGGGAGTAAGTTAAGGAGAAAATCGTGGAGGGATAAAGGGAGTGAATCAAGGAGTTTGGGTTGAGGTAGGTGTTGGCCAAAAATGGGAGTCTTTCGAAGTGCTAATCGGTTTGGGCACTAGTGGCCGAGTGTAGTCTAAGGGCATTAGGGGATTTCGGTGTTGAGAAAAGAGAATTCAACAATTGCTCTCCTTGTGCCAATTTGAGTTTTGTGGGTGTTGGTCAAACCTATTAGTACCATTTGGGGTTTTGTTTTGTGCCAAAATTTGCAAGTTAAGAGGTGCCATTCGGTTTTTTTTTTCCTTTCAACTTTAGGCTTACCAAATTCTCTTTTGGTTTTTACACTATTTTGCCCTCAAGTATTTGTTCCTAGGCCAAATATACCTTCCCTTGCTCCCTCTCTTTTCTTTACCTGTTCTTGCGAGCTGACCTTCTTGTTCTTCCATTAGTCGATTAAACTCTCTTTCTATCTCTCGGGTTCTTCTTGGTTAATTGTTACCTTGGTGATCGGGTCCATCTCATCTCTTCCCTCGATTCGGTCGTATTGTGCCATCATCTTTTACCCTTTTTTTTGGTACCTTGGGCGAATATTGCATTTCCTTTCATTTTCACTTCCAGTGTTGATTCAGCAACTATCCTCTGGCATTCTATCAAAGTCTTCTTTCCTGGCATTAAATGGGTAAGTGTGTTACTTATCATTTTGATTAAACTTGTTCGCTCTTGTCCTTCTGTTAAAAAGGCCAAATCTCCTTCTCCTCTCATGTCTGATTTCGTTGTGGTACCATATCCAGAATAGGATCGTTGGTTTCTGAACTCTCAAAGGGTAGAGAATATCTCTGGTGACTCAAGACTCATCTTTCGATTTTCAACCGATTGCTTGGGGGTAAGTGTGTTTGGCTGATCGTTTCTTTGGTTTAATATTGGATTTTTAAGCCTTAGCTTGTAATCAACCTTTTCTAATAGAATCTGTTGGAATATAGATATACGTTTAATCGCGTGATAAGTTCTAATAGTGTTCTAAAGGGACTAAAGACTTGTTCAAGCAAGGCATTCGTAGGTATTTGAACGAGTCTTGATTAGAGCTTTTTCAACTTGTTTGTTAGAGTATTAATCGAAGTTTATGTTGTAATAGGTTGGGCACACGTGTGTTAATTTGCTCGATTTGCAAACAGGTGTGTAATCACACCCTTCTCTACTGTAAATCAGCAAAAGCCAAAAAGCTGAAAAGCCGAAAAGTCGAAAATTCAGAATTTGAGGCCTCACGAGTGAGTGAACGCTCGTGTGGTAAATCGAGCCCACAAATCATGGGCAATAGATTGTAGAGGCCATCACGAGCGTTCTCGTGGACTTGGGCCGTCATGGGCCATGTTGGGCTAAAATGGGCTGTGTGGGCCCAATGGGCTTGTGGGCCCCACAAGAACAAAATCCACCGTAAGTGACAAATAATGGGTTGGGATATAAAATTAGCATAGCTGTGACTGAATTTGGGCTTAGTGGGCCGCATGAGCGTGTGGGCCCAATTGGGCTAAGTAATGGGCCTTGGGCCCATTTACACTGTTATGACCATTTAGGTCATATGTGTCATTCAAGACGACTGTAAACCTTTAAAAGGGTCGTTATCTGTACCGAGACCCTCACAATTAGTGAAATGACCAAAATACCCCTGAGGGGTAAAATTACCATTTTACCCCCAACTAACGAAAAGATCGTTATACACCTAGTGGTACGTTAATTGATGTGTGTATGATATTTATATGACTGATATTGACTATGACATACAGCATACACGTAATATTTATGTCACGACATGCTGCATGGGGTTGGGATTCTGACATGGAGGAAGTATTGTATAGTGGCCCTACCACGTATTTTCTGTTACTAGTGGCTTTGCCACATTTTTTTATTCTAGTGGCTTTGCCACATTTACTGTCACTAGCAGCTTTGCTACGTTATTATTACTAGCAACGTCGCTGTGATATTGGTCTAATGGTTGGGTGGGTCGATTTTATCCCCACGTGGTGTGTTGGTTGGTATGGGTGGTGTGTTGGTTGGATTGGGATGGGTTGCATTATTGTACTATACTGACTCTGTATTGGGCTTAGGCTCACACTGTTACTGTATAGGGCTAAAGCCCAGACTGTTCTATTCTGAATAGGGCTCAGGCCCAGATTGTTTCTACTTCCACTGTTTACTGTTTGACTGATAGGGGAGTACACACTGAGTTTTCGCAAACTCACCCCTTTTTTTTAATTGTACAAGTAATCCCCAGCCTTAGACGATTTGGGCCGCAGAGGGACTCGGAGGTGGCCACATGATCGCAGATGTTTTGCTTTCGATTTTATTCACTTAAATTACATATTAGGTTTTTTATTATGTAATAAGGCCATTTGAGGATTTAACTTTTAATTGGGCTTTGATTTCTTGCTTTAAACTGCTAGAGTAGGATAAACGAGTTTTCAAAATAATAACTGTTTTCAAGAAAAACGGCATTTAAAACTTCAAGGTTTTTAATTGGAAAAGCTTCCACAGTTTTAATCAGTTTAAGAAACCAACGATAACAAATAAGGCAATCGTTTTGCTAAGTTGTTTTCAACTCATAATAATTTAATTTGCTGAATTTTTCTCAAGCAATAAAAACTAGATGGGTTTTAAATTAAATTTAGATTTTTGCCAACAAGTCTAAATTTTGGAAACCTTTTGACGACATGATTTGCTAAACACAAACACAAAAAGATTTGAAATTTAAATGAACTTTTACCGACAATTTTGTTTCTTTTACGACACTTTGATGTGACACGCCAGATTCGGTCATAACGTCTGGGCCGGGTTTGCGGTGTTACATCGACAATCTGGTCGGGTATAGGGGTATTACTAATGGTGTGACCTGTAACACCCCTTACCCGAGTTCGATGCCAGAACTGAGTACGAGGCATTACTGGATGATAACATAACCAATCATTTACAATCGAGCCATAAAATTTTCGTTCCAATTTAAAACTTTTTCATAATATATCTTACAATCCTTAAAATAGGCCTACGGGGCCAAAAACATAGTTTGAAAGTGGTCCAGAATCAAACCGAGACCTTCAAAAAATTTTGGAAAATTTTGGTCAAAAATAGGGCACACGCCCATGTGGGCAGGCCATGTGGTCACACACGCCCGTGTCCCCAACCCGTGTGGAATTATTGCAAATTTATTTTTCATTTCAAACCTACAGGGGTTTTCACACAACCGAGCACACGCCCGTCTCCTTGGCGCGTGTCCTTCACACGGCCTCGACACGCCTGTGTGGTCACCCCGTGTGCAAAACTGGAGTATTCTGTTTATGACGTCAGCATGAAAATTTGGTCGCACGGCCACGAAACACGCATGTGTGAATAGTCGTGGCCGTGTGACGTCCTTCATCTCCGAAATTTTCACGCAGCATTCACACGCCCTACACACATGGCCGTGGTGGCCGGCCGTGTGGCCTTTAGTTAGGCTATTTTCCAAGCCATCTTTTGCCCCAAAACACATACAAACTTATACCATTTTTATCACCACACACCATACACATTTTTAGGCATCTAAATGACCACATTTGATAGTTTAACAACATATATCAATTCATCCACACACAAGCACATCAAGCATTTCATGTATTACCTCATAAAGATATATATAAACCAATATCATTATTAGCCATATCAGATGGCCTTAATTACAAAACAACTTATCAAAAGACAAATGCCCACATGATAGCCAAACCAACTTGACACTTACAACACCACAAAGTCGCTATACATGCCATAGTTCAAAAGAATTCATATTTCAATACCAAAAGAACGTTGTGGATAGTGTGGGTGATCCTCCGACGCTTCCCGATCTCCGATCTGGCTTGACTACTCTATAAAACAAGGAAAAAGAGAAAGGAGTAAGCTTTAAAAAGCTTAGTAATTCTAAATGCAAATAATGAACATCATACCAACTCTCTTGATGTCCAAAAATCATATCATCACATATCAACTTACCCACCTAACCTTACCAATATTACATACATACCAAACACATTATTTACATATACTTAAGTTCACATGCACCCTTGCACACATATACACTTGCCCACATATTCATTGGCTCATAAATACACTTGCACTTACACACCACATAACCACACAAATCTCTTTTTGTAAGCTTTCCCGTTGAACCCTTCGAAATAACATCCGATACTCGGTGGCTTCAGCACATAACTCCACCAACACATAATTCGGCTCTCGTGTACACATGGTGAACACTCGATATCACCCATGTGACCTAGCCATCAAATCCCGTAGCTCTCGTGTCTACATGGTGTCCAACACTCGAAACCATACATGCGACCTAGCTACATATAACATAGCTCTCGTGTCTACATGATGTACCCTCGGTACCATACATGCGACCTAGTTATTTTTTAACCCGTAGCTCTCTGTACACATGGTATACACACTGTATTACACATGTGACCTAGCTACCACATAGTATCTTGTAGATTTCTTATACATATGGTGTCCCACCCTCGGAACCACACATGTGACCTAGCTACACATTATCCGTATCTTTCATTTTCCGAAGGTTCAATCGAGAGCTCCAAATTTCCAAAATTCTCAAAATCATAGAAATCATCCAACATTATCCATAACATATATCAAATTATTATTATAAAATTTAAAATCGATGTTACTTACATATAAACTTACCTTGATAACAAAATGCGATAGTTTGCAATTTAGTCCAAAACTTGTCCTTGCCTCGATCAAGGTCGATTGCTTGTTCTTCTCGATCTATAATGGCACATTTAACTCATTTAATAATCACATTATTCAAAACAACCCAAAATCTTCCCATAGCAAAATTTGCAATTTGACCCCTAACTTTCTCAATTTTACACTTTAGTCCCTAGGCTCGATAATTGATTTTCTTCCCATTTTCTTGTATTTCAAGCCTAGCCAAACCACTTTTCCTCTTATAGCAACCCCCAATTTCCATCATTTCATAATTTATGCACACAATATTTCACCTTTTACAATTAGTTCCTTTTTACAATTTTCATCAAAAATCACTTAGTAGAAGTTGTTCACCACACTTTAAACTTTCATATTCTACCACTAGTCATCAAAATACATGCATGCCATTCATGGGTAAAATTTTAAACATCAACCCTAGCTTAAAATAGTGGTAGAAATGGCTAAATCAAGTTACGAGAATCTTAAAAATACGAAGAGCATTAAAAATGGGGCTAGAAATCACTTACTATGAGCTTGAGAAGTTGTCAAAACCCTAACTATGGTGACTCTTCAAATTCGGAAAAAGGTAGAAGATTATGGACACCATTTTCTACTTATTTTCCCTTTTTATTTCTTTTATTAACTAATGACCAAAATGCCCTTCATTAAAAACCTTTGATATTCCATCATTCCTTGGGCATTTTTCTCCAAACAAGGTTAAAATGGCCTAATTACCATATAAGGACCCCTAATTTAAAAACCCAATACAATCAAGTACCTTTATGGATTAAAACCCATATTTTTCACCTATTGCAATTTAGTCCAACCTACCAAATTGGACATGCAAACAACAAAATTCATACACCAAAATTTCACATAATTATTCAAGTACCTAATAAACATCAAAACTCAATTGAAAAAATATTTTAGACTTCGGATTCATGGTTTTGAAACCACTATTCTGTTTAGCCCCTAATTCGGGCTATTACATGACCAATTTGATCAATTTCCTTTTTGGGGTGACTAGAACGAACCCTATTTAGAGTGACTAATGGGGTAATTTAACCTATTCTGATCTTGTTCAAGACATAACAACTTTACCATATTAGAATCTATGAGTAAATAAATTTAATTAACTTGTTCTTATGAAACTGTGATGACTAATTAATTTAATTTTCACTTCAAACTTTAATTTTTTAATTACTATTCAATTAAATAATAACTCAAAGAAATTAATTTATTCTCTAAGTCATCTCTTGTTCATGGTGAGAAAATGCATTTACTATGAATAATGATCCATGCAATCCATTTCTATTATTCATTGTTTTCATATTTCCACACCATTGACTCAAATGCAGACCATCAACGATATAAAGAGCTAGCGGAGGGACCATTGGAAATGTATAATTAGGGCTCAAAATATTTGTAATTAAGTTTCAACTCTTCATCTATTGGTTACAACATTATTTAGTAATGGAGTCATTCCACTAAAGTATATGAATGAGCGCTCCCCATTATATATCATAACCAAATTTACTTATCAAGTGCTCATCTAATGACCTTCTCATATGTGTGTTAACCTCATAAGATATCTTTTAACCTCTTTAGGATAAAAATTATTATCTCAATATGATCATATTTTATCTCATGATAACCCTTACATCTTCCTTCATAAAAGCTCAATTACTAACACATAATGATTAAATCACTCGTCTTTAGACAAATAACCTGTGGTCACATTATTTTTTGGTCAAGCATGTAATATTGATGGAGAGGGTATCATTTACCCTTTATTAGGTTATGAATTCCACTATTGTCAATGAAGTCATGTCATGCAGAAGTTGTATACCCAATATACTAGCTTTCGGCTCTATTACTAATTGAATCCAGGCTCTCAATACATCAAAGTATATGAGTCACACACATAGTCCGTCACTTACTCAAGATTGAGTTAAATTACACTATGAATGTCACAAGTGAATAAATCTATAAACAGGTCTAGGATTAATTCTATTTGGGTCATGTTTGATGTACTACCAGTCTAGACAGTCACATCTATGTCTCTATCTTTTGAGAGTTATCCGCTCTAATACCTAAGTGACACAGCATAATTTGGCATATATAATTAAGGTCCTTTCGCCTTCATTTTAGTGTGTTTTTGAGTAAAACCGAGTTGTTTTCAGGTCAATTCGTGTTTTAGGTGTTTAGGAGATAGATGTGTGTTTTCAAGTCATTTATGTGTGTATTTCATGTTATTTCATAGTTTTAATAGTTATCGATACTTAATAAAGTTTCTATGGTCAGGTAGGATGGATCAAGAGCATAAAACGCAACTTTTGGCTAGACAAATAACCATTGTCGTGACGATGAATTGTCATGGTCATGACAATGTAGTCATAACTACCCAAATTTGAATGCAAAGACTCCATTATTTGGAATGAATCCTTGAAGATAGAGACCCTAGTGTCATGACCACAAGAATTGTCACAACCACGAATTTCCATGGTCACGACAATACAGTTGTAACTACCCAAATTTGAAGTGGTTGTTAAGGGGCATTTTGGTGTCATTTTAAACCCTTAGCCTTTGTAAAGAGGATTTTTAGTAGGGGCATAATAGTATTTTTGGTTCATTACTATATAAACCATTATCCTATCACATTTCTATATATAGACTTTTTCATACTTTTTTAACTAGTCAGATCATTTTGACAAATGTTTCTTAGTTAGTAGATTTTCTATTTTTCTGTTTTAGGATAGAAATTTTGTTTTTAATTATTGTATAAACCATTATCCTATCGCATTTCTATATAGAGATTTTCTTCCTTCTTGCTTGATCCATCCAAAATTAATGTTTTTCATATTTTAAATAAAAACATAAAAATCTATAATATTTTAAAAAATAAAGAATTTTGAAATAATAAAAACTCTTTAGAATTCAAAAAATAAACTAGATTTTAAATATATAAAAAATTACAAAATTCATTATTATCTAAATTGGACTAATTAGAGTGGGATTCAATTCGATGAGACGTAAAAAACCAATTGACTCGCAAAATGGTATGGATCGGTCGAACCAACAATAAACATATTTTGAATTGGTCTAACTAATTCGTTCCCAGAACAACCAATCCTACCAGTTCAAAGCAAATAAAATATTATAAATATTATAAAAGTTGGTTCAATTGGTCTTTTAGCTCGGTTCAACAAGTTTGTATTGGTTCATGAGTCAAATAGTTTTTTACCTCTCATCAGACCAATATCTCAGTTGGTTCTTGATCCAACCAATTTGGCCCAATTTAGATGACATTGAATTTTTATATTTAAAAAATTGAATTTTAAAGGGTTTTTTTCATATTTTTATTTTTTAAAAATTATAATTTGTTAAAATTTTTAAATATGAAAAAAAAGTAAATAAATTATTTTTAAAAAATTACATACTTTTAAAAATGATAAGGACAAAATTGAAAAAACTATAAATGTTGAGGGCAAAAATAGTTTAAAATTTTTAAAAACTGGATGACCCATGAACCAGTATGGATTAGTTGAATCTATCTAAAAAACCAAGTTGAACTGATTTTTTATTTTTGAATAATTTTTTTTTACTTTGAGCCAATCGGATCGGCCATTCTAGGAACCAATTGGTCAAACCAATTCAAAATAGGTTCAATTATCCATTAACCCAATTTTTTAGCACAATTCAACAAGTCCATACCAGTTCGTAGGTCAATCGGTTTCTTTATCTCTCATTGGATTGACACCCCAACCGATCCTCTGACCAACCGGTTTGATTTAGATAACAATGAATTTTTGAATTTTTTATATTTTTAAAATTATTTTTATTGTTTTTAATTTTAATGAGTTTTTACTCTTTTTTGGAATTTTTTTATTTTTTTAAAATATATTTTTTTGAATTTTTATGTTTTTTCTTAAAATATGGAAAAAATAATTTTTAGAATTTGTTTTATGTGCTTTTAAAGGGTGAGGACCAAATTGACAAAAAATTGTAAGTGTTGAGGGCTAAAGAAGATATTTTACCTTTAACACAATTAACTGTATCCACAAAATTAGATGAAGGTATCAATATTTTTGTATAAAAATAGTATAAGGACTTAATGTTCAAAATTAAAGTACAGGGACAAAATTTTAAATATTGAAAGGGTATAAAACCTTTGGTATATTTAAACTATAAGTATTTGACACAATTGGTGTCACGAGTCAATTGAGCACTAACTCAGTTGTATAATAACAAAATATATTTACTTTACAAAGTAAATTGAAGTATTTTGATTGTCTTTTTGTCATTTTATATCTCTTATACAAAAAATACACACATAATAAGATTTAGACTCAAGCCTTTATGGGTTTTAACCTTTATACTTCACCAATTCAACCAAAAATTTATTTGTTATTTATATCAAATTTTTATAAATATATTTTTTAAATAATTCTTTTTTTCACCTACATCCTAAGTGTGTCATATTCTAGAATATATTATTCTCTTTTTTTTTGGGTATTTAACCACAGGTGTCCTCATCCACTTTACATTTGAATCTAGTCCTGTTCAAGCCAAAGGTAGTATTCAGATAAAGCCCCCACAACAATGACGACTCCAAAATTCGAACGTGGTTCAAATGCCTAGGAAAGAAGTATATATTATTCATGAAGTTGTATTTACCGTGACAATCTCTCCTAAGAAACATTGCTATCATGAAAAATAAGGAATCATATGTTTCTAAATCACATAAAATGCTAGTATTTTTACTCAAATTACCGCGAACATGGCTAATACGAACCTATATAAATGAAATAGAAACTGCCATATTTGAGTCAAAATTTATTTCATAGCAAGGATGGATCCAAGGGGCGGTACCCCTTTTGGAATTTTCAGATTTTTGAATTGTATATATCAATTATCATGTATTTTAGATTTGATATCCACATTGTATAAAATTCACCCCCTTGGACAAATTGTATTTCATACAATTCGCCCCCTTAAGCCATAAGGTTATACTTTATATTAACAAAGTATTTTTCAATTTTTAATTATATAACTTTAATAATAACCAAATATTAATGTATAATGGGCCTTGAAAGACTAATTTAGATCCTCAATATGGACTTTAAAGCCAAATTCCAGAATTAATTGATTTGGTCCATACCTATACATATTAGGTTAGTGACTTTCTTATATTTTGATTTGGATGTCTTGCTAAAGAACTATCTTCCTCTGGAAAGGTACCGACATTACCAAGAGAAAAAAGAAAGGAGTTTGATGCCTAGACTGAGAACACAGAGTAAAAAAATACAAATTATCTTCCTCTCGGCTCCTTACGCAAAAGACCTCTCAGTAAATATTTTTGCATAAACTATGTTCTTTATTTATTTGATTTATTTTTCTTCCTTTTCCTAATATGTTGTTGTTTAATGTATTATTACAATCTTCAAGTTTTTCAATTAAATTATGGTCAACAAAAAGATTGAATCTTTTTTCAAGAAAAGGGTGTCAGAAAGTAATAATGATCATTCTATTCCTCAACCTTCTATTATTAGTGGAGAAAGATCAAATATTGGATCTTCTCAAGCTCTTGAACCAGACATCATGTCTTCTCAATCCCAAGCTCCTGAACACAATATCAAGTCTTCCCAAGCTCCTGAACAAGATATTAGGTCTTCTCAATCCAAAGATCCTGAATGAGATATCAAGTCTTCCCAAACTCTTGAACGAGATATCGGGTCTTCTCAAGTTCTTGAACATCCTTGTAAGGAGTTGAGAGTTGAAACAAATGAGTTTTATACTTCTTTAGAGCATGATCTGAGACTTTGAAATTCTATTTAGGATTACCCTTCAGATTAACGGGACAAAGTCTGTCAAGCTTACATTGAGTTTGGGTCATATCAACTGATTCCTCTAAGTGAGGCTCCAACATCTCCTTAGTATATTGACAAGAATGGGCGTTGATTTCTCCCATCTTAGTACAAGTTATTCCCGGATTGGCTCGAGTTTTCACCAATTAAAAATGTCACATATTGCCTTCCTTATTTTCTCTTCAGCAAGCCATTTAGGCATCATTGAAATACCTTTACAAGGCAAGGATTTTGATCATAGAAGAAAGTCAATGAACGATCTAAATGTCCTTTTGTTACTCATGTGGATAAGGATGCAAATTCTTTACATAAGAATGCAATGAAAAATTATCTCGATCTTCATAATTCCTTGTAAAATATTGAGATGATTATTGAGAAACAAAATTTCGAACAAGTTGTAAGAAATCGGCTACAACTCAAGGTGTCAATAGATGCTGTTAAGTGGCTTGTATTTCAAGGTTGTACCTTTAGGGGACGCGATGAAGCACAAGATTCAAGAAACCAAGGTAACTTTCTTGAACTAATAAAAATCTTAGCTTCTTATAATGAATATGTGGGGGCAATTGTCTTAGAAAATGTCCCTCAAAATGCACAATATGTTAGTGTAATAGCCAGTTTTTTAGTGGTATCGAAAATAATGGTTTCGGGACCACTAATCTGACGAATGAGTCTGTAAATATTATTATTTGATATTTACGAGTCAAATATAGTAGTATATTGAAATCTAATATAATATTTTTTGGCTAATTGAATGAATAGTTAAGTTCTATTAGTTTGTCCCTAAAGTTAAGTGGTTTTGAAAAACGAGGTATCGGGACATCGTTTCTATAAACTGAACCCATAAATATTTTTATTAAATATTTACAAGTGATTATATAGGTATATTAAAATTTGGTTTAGAAATTTTGATGTTTCGATGGTTAATTAAGGAAAAAGGACTAAATCGTAAAAATAGTAAAAGTTAATCGATATTTGTTTTTATTAGTTAAAAGGCTTAAATGGTTAAAATGGGAGGATTTATGAGGCAATTATACCCATTTTGTTTTGGGTGGACGGTAAATGCTTGATTATTGTATAATATGTGTTAAAAAATTATTATTAAATAAAGATATATGTAATTAAACGTAAAAGAATAAGAAAACATAAAACCCATTTTCATTTCCTTCTTCCACCGAAAATGAAGCTTTGAAAACTTAATTGTTGAACATCAAGGTTCAGCCAACTTAAGTTCCTTGCGTGGTAATGTTTTCTAAGCCTATTTTTCATAATTTTTATATATTTGAGATCATTGCAACTAGATCTAGCTAGCTCGTACCTCCGTTTACAAAATTTTCAAAGATTTAAAAATTTTCCATGGATGTTATTTGAATTTTTTGAATGTTTATGGTGGATTTTGAAGCTTAGAAATGAAATATGAATGATTTGTTGAGTAAATTTTGTTAATTTTTAGTTTAAGGACTAAATTATGAATATATTGAAATTGGTATGAAACTTTTGTAAATTTTCATAATAGGAGGTTGTATATGGACATAATTGAAGTGGTTTTAAATTTTGGAGTTCAAATTCATAGGATATGATAAATTCGATTTTAGGGACTAAATTGAATAAAATACAAAAGTTTAAAGAGCATTCAAATAATAAAATTAAGTTGATATATACTTCTAATAGGATGATATACGATGTTTGGAATTGATAAATTGTATTGAATTATTGAATAGGTCAGAATTTGGACCAATTTGAAGAAATTTAAGAAATGGCAAAATATGCTGATTAGTCCCTAGTAAGTAGTTGTTTACTATCTTGACCAGGTAAGTTCATACGGTATGTTTGTGCTAAATTGTTAGGCATTTAGAACTATAATCATAATTATATTTAATTGAAATTTTAATTGTTTACAATTCGGTACAAAAAGGTGAGTGAGAGGATTAAAATGTATATGATGGATTGCAAATTGAAATAATTATGGAATTGACCTTAATTTGAACTGATATAGAATATGTTATGTGATGATATGATGAAATGAGCTGAATTTATTTGATTTAGACTGGTTGATAGTGATAATGACTAAATTGAATATATGTAAAAGCATAATGTAATGTTATAATGCGAAATTGAGCATAAATTAATATGATTTATTGTTGCCATATGTGGGATAAATGTACTCATGATGTAAATAATTGTAATTGAGGTATTGGTTGATAATGAAATATGAAATAAATACCCTATTAACTATTCAAGCAGAGTTGGATATAGTTGGCATGCCATGGATAGGAAGAGTTCAGGGATTACTTCGACTACAAGTCAATGAGGCACTAGGTGCCAATTTACTTTAGTTTAACCAATGAGACCCTGGGTGTCAATTTATTTATAATGCTTGGAGCAATTACTTGCTTCGGATTTATCCGATGAGGCACAAGGTGCCAAACTAGTGTTGTAACACCCCAAACCTGGTCTAGACATTATGACCAGAACTGGCGATGCCATATGGAAGTATTTTGAAAACTGATTCAATTATAAAAACTTATTAAGATTATTATCTTTACCTTAGTTGGGAAAATATGATTGACTGGTTGAAAATATTTCTTTATCGTGGAAGCTATAAAACCAAGTACCTTTTGGAACCGTCTTAATTACGAAAAACCTTAGCTTTAGTTTTGGAAAACGATGCTTTGAGGCGATATAGTTTAAAAATCCATATATAATAATTTAAAAACCCAAGTTAAAATCAAAAGTCCAAGTCTATATTACAAAAATAATCCTAAATTAATAAATAAAACAATAAAGGTATTAAAGTTATAAACTGAAATCAATATAGCAGTGGACACCGTCAAGCCCTCTACTACACCGATCCATCTACTACTGGGGATCACCTGACAGTCAAACAAATAAAGGGGTGAGCTTTCGTAAACTCAGTGTGTACATCCCTACAGTACAGCATGCAATAAACAGATATCAGAATACAGTCATAAATCAGGCCGGAGCCCTTTGCAAAATCAGAGTGGGCTTTAGCCCACTCAGTACAAAATTAGATACAAATGGGCCATAGCCCTTATAGATATCACATACATAACAGACCAAATAATTAGATATCATGCGCACCAACCTTGCACACTATCTCCGTCCAACCCTACACACCATGGAGGATAAAATCGAGCCACTCAGCCCTACACACCAAGTATGGGGATAAAATCAACCCATCCAACCCTACACAACATAAGGTACCGTAAAACGGCACCTAACAGAAACATGAAGCATAGCTGCCAGATAACAGGCTTAACCTTCACTTCATCAACAACCCCAATGTAATGCATCATAATATTATAGCATGCTATAATGCAGATAACAGATAACAGATCATATAATTAGACAGATACACATGCTTATAGTACCAAGCTTACACATATATCACAATATCAGAACACAGAACGAGGTCCAAGATATCCTTACCAACCCTACAACAAGTCACAGTCGACTAGGGCGACCTGTGCAACCTTACAGAACATTTCAGAAAAATGGGCTCACACGTCAATGTGGCCTGCCCGTGTGGGCACACACTCCCATGTGGCCCACACGACCCAAATTGGCCTTGGCTGTGTAGATCACACGGCCTACCCCAAAATTCCACATGCCTGTGTGGTTCATCCATGTGGACCCACACGCCCGTGTGGCCCACACAGCCTAATTAGACGAGCCTATGTCTCGCACACAGCCTCACCGGTCTCACACGGTCGTGTCATTCGCTCTCGTTTCTTGTGCACATGGCCTGGTTTGTCAATCACACAGCTGTGTCTCGCCACACGACCTCTACATGGGCAGTCCACATCTATGTGGCATCGACAGTAGGCTTTTTGGCTTTCGCTAGAATTTGATTTCGGTGCAATCGGAGTACACACCGGGTTCATTTTAGACGTGTTTGCCCTCCTAATGCTTCCAGAACCTATAATCGATCATTTCAAGTCCAAAATCAATCACTTAAACGTTAATTGATTGAAAACTTAACGAGGTACTTCAACCTAAAACCGTTAAATCTCTTACTTTGAACGGATACCAGCGAATTTCACGTGCCTAACTCGCTACTCGGGAATGAATAACAGTCCCTTAATCAGTCCCAAACCGTCAGAACCAATGGTAGTATGCAAAACAAATTGAATGGAAGGAAAACAAAAGAGAGGGATGGAAGTGACAAAATTTCGGCAGTAAGGGGTTTTGGGAAAAAGAAACGGCAGAGAGTTTTTCTTTGGAACAAGAGGAAACCAAAATTTTGGGAACAATGGGGTTCAAAAGTTCCCTCAATCCCTTGTTTTCCTCCAAAAATCACTCCCCCCACTCCCCCACTCTTAGAATTCAAATCCAACTCAAACATTCACACGTTTGGCAGCAAAAATAATGTCTCAATAGCGATTCGAACACAAGACCTCTCACATACCACCTCTCTACTTAACCACCAGACCAGCAGGTCCATTCTAATATGCTCTTACAATTTAATACTTGTAAGCCTATTATCCAAAAAATAAGGCTTTATTCAAATAAAAACCAAAATTTTACCCAACCTAAGGCTTGAACTTAGGACCTCTCAGCCACTTCCCAAAACACTTAACCATTGAAGTAGACATATTTTTATGTCAAATGAAGGCAAAAACATAAACAAGAATTTTGGGGCATTACAAGTGTGTTGATTGGATTTGTGTATCCGTCCGAGTCCAAGTCATGTTAATAGGGAAATAAATGGTAAAAATGAAATACCTAATATTTGAAATGGCAAATGATATAAAATGGAAGTGAAATGTGAAATGGAATATGAAATTGTGGTATGAGTTGGGAACATTGATTGAATATATTCAATGAATCCATGAATTTGGAAATTGAGATAATATGTGATTTATAATTCGTATTATGAAATGAAGTAGTAATTGACATTAAATTAGTAATTGATATATACTTATATATTTATATTTTGTATAAAAATGAATTGATATGAATGATGTTTATATGATTTAATATAAATTTGATGGAGAATTCAAACTACAAAATGAAAAACAATGTTTGGCATAAATTTGAAATGGGATGTATTACATTGTATGATATGATTAAGATACTGAATTAATTAAATGATTATTTGTTTTATGAATGATAATGAAATGTTGAATTAAGTGAATTGAAATGTTATATAATTGAGTTATATATATATATATATGATAAATGTTGAGCTCACCTTCTTGATATGGGATTTGCCATGATAGGCAAACTTTATCAAGCTAAGTAGTATGTAGTGTATAATTATAACCTGAGGTAAGTTACTTGGTTTTAATACCTATGAACTTGCTAAGCAATTGTAATGCTTACTTCATTTTTTTTTGTTTTTTTCCCTGTAGTGTCAACTTGCGGAACGTGTTAGATGGATCATCGAGAAGCTCACACTATCCTCGTAATGATTTAGTAGTCTTTTTATAATTTAAAACTCTATTTTGTGGCATGTATATAGGCGAATCATTTTTTTATCAATCTTGAATGTTATTACTTTAGTTCTTGATTGTGGTTTGTGTTTTAAACGATATGTACATAAGCCATTTTGGGTTGATGGTCTAAAGTTATATGTTGAAGTTGTAAATTGTTATAAAGGTTGCATGGATAAGGATAAATTTAATGATTATTATGGTACGTATATAGGGTAAATGAGGATAGTATGTGTGGTGATGGTATACTTGATTTTGGATCATGAATTAGTTGGGAAATGGTAATTTTTGGAGAAATGTATGGTAAATATGTTAATTGGTAGATGTAGTATATGCGTTCAATAATTAAATTGTTTCAATGATATGGTAAGTTTTGATTATGTACAAAGGTAAATTTTACTATTATGATACATGCTTGTATGTATAACTAAATTTAAGTTTTGAATTTGGTTATGATGGTTCCAAATGGCATACTGGTTAGTATTAGGATTATGGTACCTAATTGCATACTTAATTATTAATTATAATAAGTAAGAGGGTCAATAGGTCATGGTTAAATCATGGCATGTTTGTAATCGTTTGAGTTAGTTTTATACAGGTTATATATGTACCTAGTTGTATCTATGAATTAAGATATAGGTTTGGGCATGAAATGAACTTTCAAACTAGTGATTTTTGACCATCTGGATAAAAGTATTGATAGCAGGGATCGAGGTATCGATACTTGACCGAATGAACAGTGTTTTCAAATTAAAGATACCAAAATAGTATCAATATCAATTTTGGTATCAATACCTATCACATAAATATCGACACTTAATTCAAAACTTTGAAAAATTTACAGTTTGGTCATTTTTCATGCACGAATCTAATCTATTGTATTTTGATGCTCGATATAGTCTTGTTTTCAATTTTAAGAATTAATGTGTGAATTTATATGATCATTCAAATTTTTTAAATTGCATATATGATTATTCTGAATTTATTTGTATCATCTCATAGCTCAGGTCTGACAATTGAACCGAGTATAGGGTGTTACAGTCAGTCCAACTATTCAAAAGGGCATTCTTTCTATTTTGGCGAGTAAAATTTATGGATTCATTCGAGAAGAGATTGGAGATTCAAAGTTTTTCATTATAGTGGACGAAGCTCGTAATGAGTCAAAGAAAGAACAAATAGTAATTGTATTGTGGTTTGTTGATAAAGAAGGTTTTATACGTGAATGATTTTTTTATTTGGTTCATGTGAAGGACACCACATCATCAGCTTTGAAGAAGGCAGTCTGTGAAGTTCTTTTACTTCATTGCCTTAATGTGGATGATATTCATGGTCAAGGATATGATGGTGCAAGTAATATGCGTGGTGAATGTAATGGCTTACAAGTGCTATTTGCTAAAAAGTGTCGATCTGTATACTATGTTCACTGTCTCGCTCATCGTCTCCAATTAACTCTAGTAGCTGCATCCAATGAGGCTATTCCTATTTATCAATTGTTTTATACTTGACTAGTATAATCAATTTGGCTGCTTCTTCAAACAAGTGGCATGAACAATTAAGAGACACTAAGGCATCTCATATCACGAAGTTGATTGACACTAGTGAGCTTAAAACTGGCAAAGGGAAAAATCAAGTTGGTACTCTCCAACGTCCAGGCGATATCTGATGGGGATCTCATTTAGCATCTCTCAATAGCTTGATAAGGATGTTTGATTCCATCTGTATTGTATTACAAGATATCATTAAGTCTGGCAACCTTACTCAAAGAAGTGAAGCTGATGGAATATATGATGCAATGACATCCATTAAATTTGTTTTCATCTTGCATTTCATGATTGAGATAATTAGAATCACTAATGATCTCTGTCAAGCATTGTAGTATAAACCGCAGGATATACTAAACGCAATGCAGCTGGTGTCATCAACTAAAATGCTTCTCTAGAAATTCAGATAACATGGGTGGGATCCTTTGTTTGAGGAATTGAAGTTATTTTGTAAAGATCATGAAATAGAAGTCCCCAATTTAAGTGCTCCATACAAAGTTGGTCGAGGTCAGTCTTGTATCCAGAGAGATAACCTCATAATTGAGCATCAATATCGGCTTGATATATTCATTGTCGGTATTGATTCATTGCTAACAGAAATGAATTCTCCCTTTAATGATGAGGTAGTGGAGTCACTTCTTCTTAGCTTCGCTTTGGATCCACATGATAATTACAAACCTTTTCCGGTGGAAGATATCGACAAGCTTATGAATTATTTTTTATCCAGATAATTATACAAAGCAGGAAAAGCTACACATGAAGATTCAATTGGGGCATTTTCAACTTGATGTTCATCAGAGCACAGAATTACAAAAAGCCTTTATAGTTGTCGAGTTGTGTCAAGTGCTAGCTAAGACAAATAAGTCAAGTATTTATCATCTTCTTGATAGAATTATTCGTCTTATGCTAACTCTTCCCGTGTCTACTACAACAACTAAACGAGCATTTTCAGCCACGAAAAATGTGAAGACAAGGCTTCGCAACAAAGTGCAGGATGATTTTCTTTCAACTTACTTTGTCGCATACATCAAAAAAGAGATAGCTCGGGAATTTTCAATAGATTCTATCATTGATGAGGAGTTTGATCTTATGAAAAAGCGGAGGATGCAATTTAGGATGCCTAGTATTGAGAAAAAGGACTAAAGCCAAGTTTTTTAATTTAATTTTTGGAATTATAATGATATTTATGAAACTTTTAATATAGTATTAGTTATTCTTTTATGCATATTGGAAAGAAATATTTAATTTTATATAGTGATTTTTTCTTTTAATTTTTTTACGGTTAAATCATTCATGCTTTTTAAAAAACATTAACTTGATTTGTTTGATAAGACAAAAAATATTCGAAAAGAATTGACATTTTTTTTAGGTTAAAAAAAGACATTAAAATTTAAAAATTTCATCCTCCTTGAAATAAAATCCTGAAACAGTTCTAGTATATACGGTATAAACAGCAACGATCGATCCTTCCTTTAAAAAATCAAATTGTTAAGTCTAAGAATAATTAAAGACTACTCAGCATAATTTACGTTATTAATATAGAAAATTTTGGAATGAATCAGTCGGCTATGGACATTAGTTCTGTTCAATCTTTTGTTTTGTTATATGTTGTCCGACTGGTTTTATCAATATTTATGGTTCAATGTCATAATCACCTATTAACAACTCATCTTCTTTATTTCCTCTTGATTATAATAATATAAGTTAGGCAAGTTCTTGCCAAATCATTAATGTTCTCCATGTTTTTGCTATTCATTAAACATTTATTGCTTAAAATTTAATTGCAAAGAATATTTGCTCTGCTCTATATCACCTGCCGACTCTCTTATCAAAAATATGTTCCAAAATAAATCAAAGTGCGCATTGAAAGGTGTCTCAACATGAAGCTTTTTCTGTGCTCATATATAAGAGAATTTTTTTTGAGTAATTGAAAGTTGCAGTGGTTAATTTGTCAATCAAAAATGGGACCTAAAATTTTGGCTTCTTCTGTATTAATTTGATGCTTGCTCTCTTGCTGTAGCCTTAGTTTGTCTATTATGATGGCCTTTCCTATTGCTGGTTTCATTTTGTTTTAGTCGGTTCAACTTGTTCCTCTTTGTCTCCTTCTAGCCTGCTGTTTTCTGTTAGGAGAAGGGCTTTCGTGTTTTTTTTAAGTCCCAATGAGATGCCATACTAGAAGAAATTCACCAAAAACGTTGATTTATATTTGATGTATCTATAATATATAAGTTTATGCGTTAAACCCTATTTATTTATTTCAATTAAACTCTAATTAATTTAGATTTTTTTTTATTATTTTACCTACAAATTTAATTTATAAATAAGATCTGTAACATCTCTAATCTTTATTTGTCACTGAAACAGAGTTACGGAGCATCACCGAAATTTACAAATCAAATACAGAAAATTTTATATCATTATACATTCATATCAGAAATCAACCATAATCAATCATATTATCCCTTATATGATTATCGAGGCCCAAATTATGCAATAGAAACAAGTCGGGACTAAACCGGGTACTCAGTGAATTTTTCGCAAAACTTCAAAATTTTTCCTAGGTACAATGGACACACGCTCATGTGGCCAGGCCGTGTGGGTCGCACGGTCAAGAGACACGCCCATGTCTCAGGCCGTTTGGGCATTCAAATTAGGAGCACACGGTCATGTCCCAGCCCATGTCCAATTTAGGGTGCTTACTAACTTGGGTCACGCGGCCAAGTCACACACCAGTATGCTAAACTGTGAGAGCATACTGACTTGCATTAAATAAGGTGTAGGGATCACACGGCCAAGTCACATGCCCGTGTGCTAGGCCGTGTGAGAATATTTTGCAATTTTAAAGATGCAGGGGACACACAGCCAAACCACAGGCCCATTCGTGAGGCCGTGTGTACGGCCGAGACATACGCCCGTGTCTCTGCCTATGTGGACAAAAATAGGCCATTTTCGAGGCCACATTACTCACCCAATTTGTCTTCCCATTTCAAACACACATCAACCATATATAAACTTTTATATACACATCAAAATATGTCCATCACAAGCCATTCCAATGGCTAGATACAACCAAAACATTTTCATGCCAACATTGGCTAAATTACCCTATACATGCTATTATAACCAAGAGCAATTTAATGTTTATACCAAAATGAGCCGAAGGATAGTGTGATGTTGCTCTGACTAGCTTCCAACCAAATCGAGCTTTCAAATTACTATAACACAGAGGAAATAAACAAAGTAAGCATTTAATGCTTAGTAAGTTTGTATAACATGAAATTTAACTTACCATTATTTCACATATAAGGTAAGCATATAAAACATATTCCAAACAACATGGCCAAAAGCTAACACATATCCTCAAAATGCATGTTAGTCATATAAACACCAACAAACATGTATGAGCTCATCGAACATCAATTTTTCATGTTCATAACTTTCCACTTCTTGTGTTCATATATCAATTCCATATATTTCATATATATATAGGTAATAATTCAATTCGAATTCATATTTTTTCATGTTAGGATTTTGTCCGATGAATCATTGAAAATATCAATGGATACTTGTACATGAATGCTCATGCAAACATGTAAATGGTAAGCTCTTTCGAGCCATATAACGGGAAGCTCATCTGAGCCATAATCGGGAAGTTCAAGCAAGCCAATATCGGGAAGCTCCGAAGAGCCAATTATTTTGGAAGCTCATAAAAGAGCATTTAAATTAGGAAGCTCCGAAGAGCCATATATCGAGATGCTCATAAGAGCTGCGGTGTGTCCACAACACATGCAAGATCACAACCAATCGGGATGCTCCGAAGAGCTATTAACGGGAAGGTCCCAAGAACCATATAATGGGAAGCTCATGAGAGCCAATAACAAGTTGCTCTTTCGAGCTATGGTGTGTCCGCAACACATGCAAGACTACAACTGATCGGAAACCCTGTATCCATCTAATTTCATCTATTCAAATGGGAATTAATACTTGATGATCATTTTCGGATATGTTATCAATTTCATACACATGGTAAATTCACAATTCACATACACAATATTCAATTCAAACATACAAATATATAATTTAGTTATACGAACTTACCTCGACAATGTTCGTGTATATAAAATCTACTAATCTGTTACTTTCTCTTTTCCACGATCTAACTCTGTATTTGATATATCCGGATCTATACAAATGAATTTAACATCAATTTATATTCAATTCAATCCAATTCACATCTTTGGCAAAATTACCATTTTACCCCGATACTTATAATTAATTACTATTTTGTCTCTAGGCTCAGAAAATGAAATTCATTCAAATTAATCCTTATTCCAATCCTAATCGTTTTTCATATATCACAATAGCAGCCCATGTATTTCACAAAATTCAGAATTTTTCCATAAATCTTACATCTTTTCAATTTAGTCCCTAAATCATAATTTCATTAAAATTCCCTTTACAAAAGTTATTTATCTATCAACAACCTTTCTTTTGCTACCATAAAACTTCATAATTCAACTATATTCATTCATGGAAAAACCCTAGTACTTTGATAACTTTACAAATTAATCCCCGAGATAGCTAGATTAAGCTATTACGATCTCGAAAATATAAAAATTATTAGAAACGGGACAAGAATACTCACCCAATTGAGCCAAGTAAGCTTGCTAACTTCAAGCTCTTCAAACTAGGGTTTTCATGTCTTTTATTTGGGAAAGATGATGAAAATGATGATATTTTAGTTTATTTTATTATTTATCATCTTTTTATCTTTTACTTTCCAATTTAATCCTTTTCTTTATTTAATTTTCCATTGATGACTAATCATACTTATCTATTAACTCCTTTTAATAGTCTATTTTCCATATAAGGACCTCCAATTTTGAATTCCATAGCTATTTGATATCTATAGCTACTAGAACTCAACTTTTACATTTTATGCAATTTGGTCCTTTCCATCTAATTAGACATGCAACCGGTAAAATTTCTTTACGAAATTTTCATACGATATTTCAATCATAATACAGACCGTGAAATAATATTAAAATAAATTTTCTTCCAGACTCGAATTTGTGGTCCCAAAACTACTGTTCCGACTTCATTGAAAATAGGCTATTACAGACTCTTTTAAATACTAGAACTCATAACACTTTTGGAGAATTTTGTGTTTATGTTTTGAGGGTTCTTTTTTTTCAGATTTTAAGGTTTAGTTTTTATCTCATCTTTTGTACTCTTCGTTCTTTTTCCAATGTAGTAAAATTACATTTGCCTGTGGTTTTTTATCCTCTTTGGAGGGGTTTTTCCACATTAAATTTCTGTGTACAATTTCTCAATTTATTCCACTATTTTTACTTGTTCGTTACTTAATCAGGTCGATCCCTACCATTATTTGATTCACTAATAGTGCATCACCTATACATCTACCAAAATATTCTTGTTCAACATGCAGTAAAGAAGCAAAACTGGCATAAATAAGAGTAGCGGTTGAACAACATAATATAATGGAGAATATTTAATGCATTGTCAGTGCATAAGTCTCATACATTATCGGTGAATAATAACACGACACATTATCATTAAATAAAACAAAAAATAGTGGAGGACTTAATTTAATTATAAATAAATACTAATAACTTTATTTACACATAATTAATTATAAATAAATGTTAAAATTCTAAACACAAGACCTTAGACCAGTGGCGACCAGGGGGTTGGCAGGGCCCCCTAAAATGGAATATTTTTCATTTAAGCCCTTAGACTAGTGGCGACCAGTGGGTTGGCAGGGCCCCTAAAACGGAATATTTTTCATTTAAGCCCTTTTATAATTTATAAAATTTTAAATTAGTAATGGTAAAATGGCACTTTAGCCCCCTAAAATGATAAAATTTGATTTAATCATTTAAAAATTATAAAGATGATTGGTTCGAAGAGCGCCTCGAAATTCAGGCGATTGCAGATGATATAACTAGTAAATATGTTCCTCTTCATGTTAACATATTTTATTGTCTAGGAGGAATTATGCTTACTTGTTTTTTGGTACAAGTAGCTACAGGATTTGCTATGACTTTTTACTATTGTCCAACTGTTACTGAGGCTTTTGCTTCTGTTCAATACATAATGACTGAAGCTAACTTTGGTTGGTTAATCCAATCAGTTCATCAATGGTCGGCAAGTATGATGGTCTTAATGATGATCCTGCACGTATTTCGTGTCTATCTCACTGGTGGTTTTAAGCTATTAAAATAGTGAAATTGAATTTTTACTATCGTAAATATATAATTTAATTTCGGTCCCCGCTAAAAAAAATTTTCTTCACTTCACTCTGCCTTAAATCGAAAGTTATTAATATTTATTTATAATAGTTATGTTTAATTTTTAAATAAAATTAATATTATTTATTTATAAATTCTCCATATTTTTTATTTAATTTAATGATAATATATCATATTATTCTTCATCAATGATATATGACTTATACTCTAATGATATATCAAATATTTTTCCATAATATAAATATATTCATCCTCGTAATATAAAATAGATAGCCGTCGAAGCATATTGAGTATGAAGCTTCTTTAAGCATAAAAAATTAAGTACCATCTCTTTTCTATAAATAGTCACTGCATGCCAAGTAAAATTTCTCACCCTCTCCATCAGGAAAATAGCAAACAAGTGATCCAAAATGAAAGGAATGAACAGTTTCCTTGTTACACTTTCCCTTTTGGCATTGATTTCCACATTAGCCTCAGCCTCAGACCCTAGCTCTCTCCAGGACTTTTGCGTAGCCCTCAATGGCACCAAGCATTCTAGTATGTCTTTAGTTCATTTTTTACTCATACTAACCTTGCACACTGTCTTTTGTTAGTACTTGTATTAACTAACATCAACTGATTTTTGATCCAGGGTTTGTAAATGGGAAGTTTTGCAAGGACCCAAAGCTTGTCACTGCAGATGACTTCTTCTTTTCAGGTCTTGATAAGGCAGGGAACACATTGTCACAGCTGCTGCCTCGTATACAGGACAGGTGGAGGAACCAGGTGAAGTAGAACCACGCAGGAGTAAGAGAGAAAGAAGAATTCCAACCTCCCTAACAGATTTTGTCCTTTCTTAAGAAACAGACTATAAAAGTTGTGGGTGTAAATCCTAAAGGGATATATGAAAAAAACTTGAATTCATCATTTTCTTCGAAATCTAAATTTCTTCTTCATCTAATTCTATCGATTTTCTGCATTCTCAACTCTGATCATAACAAATTGGTGCTTTCATTGAGTCCCAACATGGTGAATCATTCTGAATCCATTAAAGCTCTGCAAGACACTACCGCTCACCATGACAAGGTTCTTGCCTCGCTACAAACTCATGTGACGACTCAGGAACAATGGAATGCAACTACTCAGCTCACACTCCAAGACATGACCAACCAATTACACGCCATATATGCCCAGTTGGGAATCTCCGCGACTACTTCAAGAGGAGGCGACGTCACCGTCGATAGTAGTACAGTTCGGGGAAAGACCAAGATTCGTGCCGATTCCGACGATGTTTTTCTTTTTGCTCCAAAGCCTGTTCAAGTAGAACTCCCTTTGTTTAATGGTAAAGATCCAGAAGAATGGTTAGCATCGGTCCATGATTTCTTTGAGTTCTATGGCACCGAAGACCATCACCGCGTCACCATGGCTTCTTTCCAAATGGAGGGCACGGCAAAGAAATGGTTCCGGTGGATGCAACGCCAACGACAATTGGGCAGGTGGAATCACTTGGTTAACTCGATTCATAAGCGATTCACTGTTCTGGAAATTGAGTCACCAGCGGGACAATTATCCAAATTGACTCAAACATCAACAGTGGAGGATTATCAATCTTAGTTCAAGGACTTATCTTTGCGTACTCATAATTTATCCGATGAATTTTTAATGGATTGTTTTATATCAGGCCTACAGGCAGATATCAAGAATGAGGTGCTTAGCCATCACCATTCTTCCATGATCGAGGTTCAGCTACTTGCTCGATTTCAGGAAGCTCGCTTACATGACCGACGACAATGGGGTCGAACCTCCTCCAACAAGCTACCACCATTATTACCCACTCCTAATCTGAATGTTACTGGGTCAAAGCTTCAACCAGGTCGTCCACCCCCCGTAGCTCTACCCAATCCAGCAATCCCTACTCTTCCACCTCCTCGACGTATTTCTTTGGCTGAAGCTCAAGCACGCCGAGACAAGGGGCTGTGTTATTATTGTGATGCTAAATATGCGCCTGGCCATAAATGTAAAGACCCTCAACTGTTTCTTCTAGATGATGAAGGCACCTCCACAGTCTCCGCTCCACCACAACTACAACCACTCCTTGTGGCCTCGGATAGTGAGGACATTGATGAACCCAGTCAGGATCAGTCCTTAGTTTCCTTGAATGCCTTGGTAGGGGGATTCACCCTAATACCATCCGAGTTGTCAGACACATTTCCGGTCATCCAGTTCGGATTCTAATCGACGGTGGCAGTACACACAATTTTATTCAGTCTCGTGTGGCCAAACATTTGGGACTACCGATTACATCTACCCTCAATTTTAGAGTCATGGTAGGGAATGGTCAAAAACTACCGAATGAGGGGTGTATCAAGGATCTTCACCTACATGTTCGGGGGACTGAAATTGTAACAGACTTTTATGTGCTCCAGTTAGAAGGTACCGAATTAGTTCTTGAGGTCGCGTGGCTGGCTACTTTAGGTCCAATAACAATGGATTTCTCCAAATTATCGTTTCAATTTCGCCAACGTAACATCGACATTCATTGGTTGGGTGAATCTAGTCCCGGTCCTCAATAGGTTCAGATAAATTCTCTCCGTCGAATGGCTGACACAAATGCCATGGCCACGTGTTATCTATTGTATCTTCAACAACCACCCTTACTCGCGCCTTCAGTTGAGTCGATGGACATGGTCGCTCTTCTAAACGAGTTTGTGTCAGTGTTTGTTCCTCCTCAGGGCCTTCCACTTGCTCGACAAAATGACCATGCCATACATCTCCAACCAGACACAAAGCCAGTCAATGTTCACCCTTATCGTTATCCTCATTTCCAAAAAGCAGAGGTCGAACACCAGGTTCAACAGATGTTAGGTCAGAACTTAATCCACCGGAGCACTAGTCCATTTTCTTCTCCAGTCATTCTTGTCAAAAAAAGGATGGTACGTGGCGATTCTGTGTGGATTATCGAGCGTTGAATGCCGTTACCGTCAAGGATAAATTTCCTATTCCAACAGCCGATGAATTGTTTGACGAGTTGGGCGGCTCTCAATTTTTCTCAAAGCTTGATTTGCTGGCTGGCTACCACCAAATTCGAGTTCAGGCTGCCGATGTGCACAAAACTGTATTTTGCACATATGAAGGTCATTACGAATTCCTCGTCATGCCGTTCGGTTTAACCAATGCCCCGTCTACTTTTTAGGCTACGATGAATGATATTTTTTGCCCGTTTTTACGCAAATTTGTACTGATCTTTTTCGATGATATACTTCTTTATAGCCGTTCTTGGCAGGATCATTTGGAGCATGTTCGACAAGTCCTCTTACGACTAAAAGAAATAGGATTTGTGGCCAAAAGAAGCAAATGTACATTTGGGCAGCCTACAGTCCAGTATTTGGGACATATAATTTCAAGAGAGGGTTTAGCTGTTGATCCGTCTAAAATCAAGGCGATACGTGATTGGCTGACTCCCACAACTTTACGAGCGGTCCGTAGCTTTCTCGATATCGCGGGGTACTACCAGCGTTTCATCAAAGGTTTCGCTTCCATAGTTGCTCCTATCTCTGACTTGTTACGAAAAGATCATCCTTTCGAGTGGACTCCTGCAGCTCAAACGGCCATGGAGCACCTTAAATCATGTCTTTGTTACACTCCAGTACTAGGTCTGCCTCAGTTTGATAAGGAGTTTCAGGTTGAAACAGACGCATCTGGTGTTGGTATTGAGGCGGTTCTCACTCAAGAGGGTAGACCCTTAGCCTATTTTAGTAAAAAATTATGCCATTGTTTGCAGAATTCATCGACCTACTCTCATGAGATGTACGCAATAACACAAGCGGTGGGCAAATGGCGCCAATATTTGGTAGGTCGTAAATTCAGTATTCTCACGGACCAACGTGCCTTACGTGAATTAAACCAGCAGACATACAGACCCCGAAACAGTAACGATGGCTCTCTAAATTGGTCGGTTATGATTTTGACATTCACTATCATCTAGGGAAACAAAATACGGTCGCGGATGCCTTATCGCGGGAAACATCGGCCAGTTTTATGGCTCTCTCTCGGCCTGTTTTGGGGATTATTGAAGCAATTCGGGTAGCATCACTCGCCGATGGCGAAATACAATCGCTTCGAGCTGGTTTACAACAAGGTACTTCTGATTTAGTCGGCTACGACGACAGAGATGGTTTAATTTTATTCCATGGATGTGTTCTAGTTCCTAACGAGACAGCCTTGCGCACCTTGCTCTTGCGCGAATTTCATAATTCAGTGTTGGGGGGTCATGCTGGGATTACACGAACCTTCCATCGGCTTCCTGCTGGATTTTATTAGAAATGAATGCGTCAGGATGTTCGCTATTTTATTACTAATTGTCAAGACTGTCAACGTATGAAGAGTGACAGCTTATCACCAGCAGGTTTGCTCCAGCCTCTTCCCATTCCTTCCAAAGTATTTGAAGACATATCTATGGATTTCATTGTGGGATTGCCTATGTCTAATGGTAAAGAAGCTCTTATGGTCGTTCTGGATCGTCCAACAAAGTATGGTCATTTTTTTGCCTTGCCTCGACATTTCGATAGTGCCTATATTGCTCGTTTTTTCTTCATGGCGTGGTTAAATTACATGGTATTCCACGGACCATTGTGTGTGACAGAGATCGTCTTTTTCTGAGTGACTTCTGGACAGAATTGGCCAGATTACAAGGCACAAAATTATGTTTTAGTTCTGCCTATCACCCCTAATCTAATGGTCAAACGGAAGCATTAAATCGTTATCTAAAGATGTATTTGCGCTGCATGACGGGGGATGACCCTAGTGTGTAGGAAAAATTTTTACCTTGGGCGGAGTATTGGTATAATACAGCGTTTCACACATCTGCTGGTATGACACCCTTCCAAGTGTTGTATGGTCGCGAACCTCCTACCATCCTGACATATCTAGAAGGTGGCTCTTCTAATGGACAGCTAGCTCAAGAACTCTTGGAAAGAGACAAGCTTTTACAACTCTTGAAACACAATTTAACAAAGGCTCAAACTCGCATGAAGATTCAAGTGGACCGGCATCGTCGTGATCTCGAATTGGCTATTGGTAGTTGGGCGTTTGTGAAACTACAGCCTTATCGACAACTGTCTCTGCGACTACAGCGGCATCAGAAACCCGGACCTCGCTTCTTTGGTCCTTACCAAGTTCTACAACGCATCGGTTCAGTTGCTTATAAGCTTGACTTGCCAGACTCAACAAGAATTCATCCCGTATTCCATATTTCTCAGCTCAAACCTTGCATTAGACGACCATTACAGCAAATCACACCTTTGCCACTGATGCATGAGAACATCTCGCTGGATTCTGGAACTTCAAACCTTGAGGACAAGGTTTCTTCTCCAAGAGAGGGTAATGTCACAGCTGCTACCACGTATACAGGACAGGTGGAGGAACCAGGTGAAGTAGAACCACGCAGGAATAAGAGAGAAAGAAGAATTCCAACCTCCCTAATAGATTTTGTCCTTTCTTAAGAAACAGACTATAAAAGTTGCGGGTGTAAATCCTAAAGGGATATATGAAAAAAACTTGAATTCATCATTTTCTTCGAAATCTAAATTTCTTCTTCATCTAATTCTATCGATTTTCTGTATTCTCAACTCTGATCATAACACACATCCAATGCAGTGAGATCAAGAGTCACTCCTGCTAATGTTGATCAGATACCAGGACTTAACACTCTTGGCATATCTCTTGTTCGAATTGACTATGCACCTAATTTTGGTCTAAACCCTCCTCACACTTACCCTCGTGCCACGGAGATCCTAGTCGTGACAAAGGGTAAGCTTTATGTTGGCTTCATGACATCCAATCCAGATAATCGACTCTTCACCAAAGTTCTCAAAACAGGAGATGTGTTTGTTTTCCCAGTTAGTCTCATTCACTTCCAATTCAATATCGGGAAAACTAATGCCATTGCCTTGGCTGGTCTCAGCAGTCAAAATCCAGGTGTTATCATCATTGCTAATGCAGTCTTTGGGTCTAAGCCACCTATTAATTCTGATGTTTTTACTAAAGCCTTCAAACTGGATAAGGAAGTGGTGGAATATCTTCAGACCCAGTTCTAATTGAATCACATGAAGTTACCTCCTTAGTTTCTTTGAATTCGAATTGGTTCTCCATTTGTTCATTCTTCTTGTTATGGTCTTTATTTGTACAATCTTATCTGTCCATGTTTACGAATTACGATCGACTATATTTGTTTAAGAAGTTCATAGTGTGCGTTCTTATTTTCCTTGATTCAATTTGTCTGATAACATCTTCCATGAATGAAGAAACGGAGTTGAAACCTAGATTCTAAAGGCGAGAGTTATGGCCAACCATAATTCAAATCATCTTTCCCGACAATCAGCTACCCCATAACATTATTGATAATTATTAACAATCATAATATTGCTCCAATATATAATTTTGTATTGCAAAGAAGCAATGGTTTGTCATGGCATTTGAGTGATAATCACCAAGTTGGTGCTTCTTTTTTAGGCTTATTATATAAAAATCTTCATAAAAATAATTTAATAATTAAAACCCTCGCTTTTTAACACTATTAACTTATTATTAACTTCGCCATGTAACATATCATGGTTGTGCCATATAACTAGATTCGATAATTTCTATTATATTTGTTTAAAAATTATAAAAAAGTTAAATTTCATTCTAATTTTTAAAAATTTTGGAATTTATAAAAATTATTTAAAAATTTTAAAAATAAAATTTTTAATAATTATAAAAAATGAAAAAGAATATAAAAATATTAAAAATAATAGAAAATAATTTAGCAAATAAAAATATGGAACTTTTTAGAAATTTTAGAAATTTTATCATTTTCAAAAATATATGATTCCCATTGGGGCAACAGCTATGTCTACACCATCGTGGTGGTCAATTGTACCTCCCCTTTCAACCCCAATCACGATAAAAATGGTGGAAAACTAATGGTGAACGCTTATTACCTAGGATCTCAAAGAAAATACGAGAATTCATGGGGTTAGAAGAATCCTCTGGATCTTACAACGAATCAAAATTCCACCCACTGTATCAAAGCGAGTATTTATATTGCGGTTCATCCTTGTACGACAATCTCAGTACCCATAGGATCCAAGAATGAATGGCTTACCATGCTTGGTTCTTCGGACCAGTTTCCACTTCGTCTTCCACGACGCCGACCAGGTTTCATCGGAAGTTATGACGGCGCTAGACCCTTGGGTTCAAGCTGGGAGAGCTACGGTTCAACGATGATGGCGTCATGTTTGATGCGGCAGTGGGTGAGGTTGTAGTTACAGTGGTTTCGGTGGTGGTTGTAGCAGCGATGGAACTAGTGCCATTTGGAAGGGGATCGATTTGCATTGAGAAATTAAAACAGAAGGGATTATTATTTGAACTGTTTTTGGTTAACAATGATCAATGGAAGACAGGAGAGGACAATAACTACTTCCATATGTAGAAAGGAAACGAGGGTTATGAATGTATGTGTTTGTTAAATGGGTCAGGTCGGGTATGTAATTTTTTTTTTAAAATTATTCTTAATATTTTTCTTTCCTATTTTTTATAATTTTTGTAAATTCTAAAATATTTAAAATTTTAAAATATATATATATTTTTATGCTTTTTAATGATCTTTTAAAAAAAATATTGAAATATAAATTCTACTTTTTAAAATTTTCAAAAAAAATAATATTTTTTAAATTGTTTATTTTTTATTTAAAAATTAAGATAAATTATCATATTTTATTACGTGGCACAACCCTGACATGCTATATGATGAAGCTAATGTCATTTAAGACTTCCATAGAAAATGACGATTCGAGGGCTTAATTAATGCTTAAATTCGATTAAGGGCTCAATTAGATGTTATTTTCAATTGAAGGCTCAATTAATTATTGAATTATTTTCACTAAGCTTTTTTTATATAATAAACTTTTTTCACTACTTGCAAATTAGTTCAGCATCTCAATATTTTATTTTTCAAGAAGTTAGAGAGTTTTTTTTTTTATAAATAAGCTCAAAGGATAAATTTGGTCTTTAATGTTTATTTTTTTGACTATTTTGACCCTAATTTTTTTATCAGTTTAATCTCCAACTTTCAAATTTTAGTTAATTTATTTTTTTATGAAAAAGTTAATTAGACCGTTAAAATTTTAATGACAATGACATTGTAATCCATGTGAAGATCTGTGTGTACATAAACATTTTTTAAAAAATAGATAAAATTATTTAAAAATTTTAAAAATGTTCATAACTCTTTTGAAAAAAAAAATCTATATTAACAATGAAATATATGTAATCTGCCATACAAACCATTGCATTAGTGATGTAAAATTTTAATAGTTCAGATAATTTTTTATAATAATAAAAAAGAAATTAATTTAAATAAATTTTAAAGATTGATGACCAAAGTGACCCAAAGAATAAAAAATAATTAAGCCAAAAATGATAAAAAAATAATTATGATAAAAATTACAAAAAAAAAAAGTAAAGATTATAGAGATAAATTCATCATAATAATATATCATATATCCTAAATTTTTAATATGTTTACGCTATAAAAATTAGACGAAAGAAAATAAGCATTTATAGAAGAGGAAATTTCAACATAAACCCCTCCACTTTTTTATATAATTTTAATTGCCAATGAAGCCTGAGTAAATTAATAAAGATTGAGACCAAGGGATCTCAATCATGTATGGGTTCTTTTCCAATTGCTACATCATGTATTATTTATGGTTATATTGTATCTTTAATTGTATTTTTTCAAAAATTATATGTAGTTTTAATTTATAATACATAAAATCAAGTTTATATATATATATATATATATATATATATAAAATGGGTGAAGGTGAGGGCAAAGCTAGATATGACAGCAAGTTGGATATATGTAATTTATATAAAATTCAAATTTGAATATGAAAATCTATTTTAAATTTTAAATTTGATTATTATCGATGTTAAATTTAATTATTGCTATGTTGCAGATAATAATTAAAATATTTGAATTTAAATATTATTAAAATTCAAAGAAAAATATCAAATCCTGCAAATATTCATATTCAGGGTACCATCCTCAGCCACAGCCGGTTGACCCTCGTAATCGGCAAATTAGATTAAGATAAATAAAGCATGGAAAGCCGGTTTCAAACAAAAACTCTAAAACCGTCAAGGAAATGAAACTTCCAAAGCTATAATAGAAGAGTAGTTGGGGTTATTTGTCTTATTTTTGCTCCACAAGGACCGATTTTACAAAAGAAATTTTGACTTCAAAAAAGAGAGCATATGGTATACCTATCTCCATTAAGCTGTCAAAATCCTCCTCTATGCCTTCTGGTTTGTTAATTGGATATCAACTTAAATCATTACAACACTCATCAATCATCTCAAAATCATTCTACTAGTTTTTACCAAATCTTGAAAGTTATTACTCAAACCAATCAAGTCAGTTCAAGTGTTTTTCATTTGCACTCAAAGATAGGTGTGGGCAAATATAACCTTAAAGATAGTGACTTGATACACACCTAGGAGCCTTGTCCTATTTCTTCTTTTTCTGTTCGAGTTCCGTTCGTGTGTTCGAAGTTTTCCTCATCGGAGATTTGTACTAACAATTTTAAGGTTATAGTTCATGATGACTACCACAACACATGAAAGTGAAACACTAAGGGAGTTGACTTCAAACTTTGTCAAACTTGATCAGTTTGATGGTGGCAACTTTCGACGATGGCAGAAAAGATGCACTTCTTATTATCAACTTTGAAGATTGCTTATATTTTGGATACTCCAAGACCTAAAGAGAATGAAAACGGATCTGTTGCTACAACTCGAGAAAGGCAAAAATGGGAGAATGCTAATTACATGTGCATGGGTCATATATTGAATGGTTTATCTGATGGTTTGTTCCACACCTACCAAAACGAAGTCACCGCTAAAGAATTATGGGACAAATTGGAGACAAGATACATGACCGAATATGTTACAAGGAAGAAATTTCTTGTCAGTCGTTTCAATAATTATCAAATGGTTGATGATCGTTCTGTTATGGAACAATTCTGTGATATTGAAAAGATGTTGAATCAATTCAAGCAATATGATTTGAAAATGGATGAAATGATTGTTGTATCCTCCATAATAGACAAACTTCTTCTATCTTGGAAAGACCTTAAAAGAAGTTTAAAACTTAAGAAAAAGGAAATACCTCTTGAGGCTTTGGCAAATCATCTTCGTATTGAAGAAGAATATCGAACGCAAGATCAGAACCTAAATTTTGAAAATGCCAAAGTGCAAATTACGAAGGAAGTACACACTACGAAACCATTCAAGAGAAAGTTCAAACAGAATGATAAAGCACCTAAGTTTAAAAAGAAACAAAAGGGCTCATGCTATCATTGTGCTAAGCCAGGATATTTCAAGAATGAATATCGATTTTTAAAGAAGAAATCATCTTCTAAGGCTGATAATAACGAAAAATTTGTTGTAATGATATCTGAAATTAATATGGCATAAGATGATAATACATGATGGATTGATACCGAAGCAACCAAACATGTGTGCAAAGATAAAAGCATGTTCACAAAGTTCACACAATGTGAAAATGACAATGTCTTGTACATGAGAAATTCTTCCATCGCAGCAATCAAAGGCGAAGGGTCTGTTGAACTACAATTCACTTCTAGAAAGGTTTTAACCTTAAATGATGTATACTATGTACCAGAAGTTAGGAAAAATTTAGTGTCTGGAAGTCTGTTGAATAAGTTTGGTTTCAAACTTATTTTTGAGGCAGATAAGTTTATTTTGTCTAAGGGAAGAATTTTTGTTGAGAAAGGGTATATGTATGAGAGTATGTTCAAACTCAATATTATTAATAAGAATAAAAATACTATTTCTGCTTATATGGTTGAATCTTTTTGTTTATGGCATTATAGATTTGGCCATTTGAATTATAGAAAATTGAATGACATGTATAAGTTAGATTTAATTCCTGTTTTTAATAATAATATTGAAAAATGCAATAAATGTATGTTGACTAAAATTAAAAAAACAACCTTTTTCCCTAAGGTTAAAAGGAAAACAAAGTTGCTTGATTTGATACATAGTGATTTATGTTACATGTATAGTACTCCTACATTAGGTGGAAAGAAATATTTTATTACTTTTATTTATGATTGTTCTAGATATTGTTTTGTATATTTATTGCATTCAAAAGATGAAGCACTTGATAAATGATTCACACTGAAGTTCAACTTTAGATTTATAAATTTTAAATTTATCAAGCGCTTCATCTATTGAAGCAGAATGGTTAAGAAATTTGCTTTATGGCCTAAGCCAATTTCACCTATTTCTATCCGTTGTGATAGTTAAATTTAATTTCATCGATGTTAAATTTCATTATTGCTATGTTACAGATAATAATTAAAACTTTCGAATTTAAATATTATTAAAATCCAAAAAAATTAAAAAAAACCAAATACCTGCAAATATCCATATCCAAGGTACCATCCCCAGCTACAGCCGGCTAACCCTCGTAATCGACAAATTAGATTAAGATAAATAAAGTGTGAAAAGCCAGTTTTGAACAAAAACTTTAAAATCGTAAAAGAAATGAAACTTCCAAAGCTATAATAGAAAAGTAGTTGGGGTTATTTGTCTTATTTTTGCTCCACAAGGATCGATTTTATAAAAGGAAATTTGACTTCAAAAAAGAGAGCATATGATACGAACTAGCCTCCATTGAATGAGTAGTTTTGCGTTTGTTGCCCGATCGTCTTTAACGAAGAAGTTCCGTTCGTACAATTAAAGTTTAGGCAAATTTGGGTTGGAGTCGTTTAGGTTGCTGATTTGGGTTTGAACAAAAGTGATCAAGTTGTTCTTTTAGGTTTAAAATAGAATAGAGTTGAGTTAGACTTGGTGAAAAACAGATGAGTTAATGGGTAAAGATGGTTCGGTAGTATTTGGAAATGGATGAAAGGAATTCGGCTTAAGAACAAGTAAGAACCGACATTAAAAAGTGACGACCCGAAACTTATAGGTTCTTAAGGTAGAGAATAGAAAAGATAGAACCTCGACCCACTATCTACAAAGATAGGAACCTTGGTATAGGTTTTGAAAGAAACAGGGTTGACACCACTACTAGGTAGATAAGTCAACAAAGTCTCAAACAAAGTTTAGAGAAGAAATTCTCACAAGTTTAATTTTCATTCAAAAAAACAACAAGTGCCTTACAAATGAAAATAACCAACTATTTATAGCCTAACATAGGATAGTCGAATAGACATAGTCATGTCCTTAATAACTAAGTAACCTAATCTAGAAATAACTTGAAAATTCTAGAAAATACTCACTTAATGACTAGGTGTGAACATGGTTGCTTGAAGAGTCTCCATGGTGTGAACGTCTTGAAACGAATGGATATTATGTATGAACAAAGGTATGAACATCTTGATGGAGCATGGATGTATTCGGTCATGCATGAATCTTAAGGCACCTTGAATCTAGCCGTTCATGAACCTTCATTAATACTCATTCATGCATGTATGCCGTCCAAGTGAATTGGATCTTGATGGATTCATCTTCCTTTGTGCCGTCCACATGGAGTGTACCTAAAAAAATTAAAACAACCAATTAAGGCACATATGAACACATTAATTCGGCCAAGTGTGAACAAGGATCTCAAGCATTAAATTTGGCTATGACAATTTTAATATTTAAACACACAAATATAACTTAATTATTAATGTGGACTTAATAACTTAATTATTAATGTGGACTTAATTAAATACTTTGGTTTTAAATGTAGTTATTTAATGAACTACTTAAGTAATAAGTCAACTGAGTTAGATGAGTTGGAAATACACTCATGAGCTAAGATTGAGCTTAATCTGAGCTTGTGAGCTGGAATTGAGTTGAGAACAAATTCATGAGCTGAAGTTGAGCTGGCTTTGAACTTGTTGAGCTAGACCAAGAACTCTCGAGTAGATCAGTGATGGATTCGGCCCAAACTCTCTCAACTAGAGCTGAAATTGCATCTTTGAATTTCTTAGCTCGAGCACGCGTGATCGGTCCTTCAGACAGCTCGAGAGGTTCCACTTGCTTTACTAGTGGTGTGGCCGTATCAGCATATGGTATACCTATCTCCATTAAGCTATTAAAATCCTCCTCAATGCCTCTTAATTTGTTAATTGGATATCAACTTAAATCATTACAACCCTCATCAATCATCTCAAAATCTTTCTACTAGTTTTTACCAAATCTTGAAAGTTATTACTCAAACCAATCAAGCCGGTTCAATTGTTTTTCCTTTAACAACGATGTTTTTAGAAAGTAAACACTCAACCAATAAATCACAATTTAGAATTTAAATGACAGAAGGTTTTTGCTCAACTACCTTTCCGCTGATACACCATCATTTATATTTTACTTTTATGGGTAAATATCACCAATTGTCCTTAAATTTTGATTAAAATTATATTTCAATCACTCAACTTTTATAACATACATCATTGTTACTAAAATTGTCAAAATGTTGCATTTTGGTCACTCATCTATTAACTTTCATTAAGAAGATGCCGTGGCACATTAGTTTAAAGGGTTAATAATCAATTTAGCACCTAAACTATAACTAAAATATCAATTTTATACTTTTAAATTTTTTTTCTTAATAATAATTCTAATAAATTTAAAGGGTAAACTACTCAGATAGTCATCCAAATTTTAATGCATTTCTATTTGGTCATTGAACTTTTTGTTAATTTAGTTACTTCCATTACATTAGTCGTCATTTCTAGTCACTCCACCATTAAGAAGTTTTGGTTACTGAATGGAATGCTGACATGGCGGTCTTTTGATTGGTATAATGACAAATTTAGTCCTTAACACTTTATACATTTTGTCAAGTTGGTCCTAATTCTAGAAAATTTCAACAATTTTAACCCTCAATGTTTACACATTTTGTCAATTTAGTCCAAGTTCAAAAAATTCAAGAAGTTTATAATTTTTAAAATTTGAAAATATATATAATATATTATAGAAAAATACATAAAAATATAAAATATGAAAAAATATATAATTACATAAAGGCTTAATTGTCATTTGGTCCTAATTCTAAAAAATTCTATAAATTTAACCCTATATTTTCACATTTTGTCAATTCAATCCAAATTATAATAATTCAAAAACTTTGTAAATAAAAATATTCAAAAATATATAACATTCAAAAAATAATCAATCAAAACCTAAAATTAAAGTAAAGTTTTCTTAGTTATAATCAAAATCATGAAAAACCCACAAAATTTTTCCTTCCTGTTACCAGATATTTTTGTGATCAACCAAACAAAAGAGAGAAACTTTGTAAAATAAAATTCATCCATTCATCCCCTTCCCCATTCATATTCAAGCTTCCCATTGTTCTCATACTCCCGCCCAAACCTCACAATCTCAAATACCATACCAAATCAATACCCAACTTTACCAGACCCAAACTCCATCATCACTTCATCATCAGACACTCACCATTAAACCTACACCCAAAGTTCGTTTTTTTTACAGACACACCTAAACTCAATTTCATGTTTTCTTTTAATAAAGAAAAATCGACCAGTGAAACATCGCTCAGCCTTAACCATTTGAATCCATCAAAGCCCTTCACTTTACCATTGAAATGGAGCCAAAGATGTTTATATAAGTAAAGGCTTTCTTATTTGAATCCCTCAACTAATTGTTTGATTATGGTGTTGGTTGGTTTTGATAGTGATTTATTCAATAAATTAATTCAAATGACTTATTTAGCTGGATGGGGTTTAAAGAATAAAAAGAAAATATTGATTTGAATCGCTCAACCAAATTCATATTTAAGCTTTTATGTAATTTTATATTTTTAATAATTTATATTTTTATGTCTTTTTATAATAAATTTTATATATTTTTAAGTTTTTAAATTATAAATTTTTACAAATTTGGAATAAATTGAAAAAATGTGCAAATATTGAGGGTTAATTTTGTTGAATTTTTTTAGAATTAGGAACAAATTGACAAAATGTGTAAAGTGTTAAGGGGTAAATTTGTTATTATACCAATTAAAAGACCATCACATCAACATTTCGTTTAGTGACTAAAGCATTTTAATAGTGGAGTGACTAAAAGTGACAATTAATCTCATGGGATGACTAAATTAACAAAAAAGAAAATAATATAGGATCGTATTAAAACTTGGGTAACTATTTGAGTAGTTTACCCTTTAATTTTTTTAAATTATTATTAAGAAAAAATTTAAAAGTATCAAATTGATATTTTAGTTATAGTTCAGGGACTAAATTGATTATTAACCCTTTAAATAAACATTTCACATCATCCTCTTAATAGAAATTAACAAATGAGTGACCAAAATATAATATTTTGATAACTTTAATAATAATTATATATCTTTCGAAAATTTAACAGCTAAAATATAAATTTAATCAAAATTTAAACACAATTGATATATTTTTTATTTAAATTTATGTGTGAATCTCAATCAAATATATTTTAATTATCATTCCATTCGTGCATTCGATTGTAAAAACAAAGGTATTATTATGATTATAATTGTAATTAATTAACTCAGGCTTTTACGAATAACTGCACTTTTTGAGGTTAGAAATCGTATTAAATGCAATATTTGACAACTAATTTATTAGTCATTTTTGAGTCATGTAGTGAAAGGTATTATTACTACATGGAGGAACCGCACTCTGGCACTCGTTAAAAAAACATATATATGGGGCCTAAACTGTGGCATCTTCTGTTCTGTCGTTAATTTTCTTGGTTTTTTTTTTTTTTTTTTTTTTTTCTTAGCATTGTTTTGTCCATTTTGGTGGTTTTTCCTTTAGCTGGTTGGGTGTTTTGTCTTTGAGGATTACTTATTCTAGTTTGTCTTCTGCTACCTACTATCATAAATGGTGCAGAATTAATACAAATTTCTGTCTGGTTTTGGGTAAATGAAACGTCCATTATCCTAATCATAAGTTATTAATGGAAACATACGACCAATAACCTTGAAATATATATCTAGGATAAAGCAAAGAATCAGACAGAAAAGGAAGAAAAATAAAATTGCAGTTATTGAGGAATATTCTTTTCATGGAAATATAAAATCCATAGCCATCTAGGCATATAGCAAGTTTTCACCTACTTCATGTAGGTAAATGAGGAACACTTTCACAGGTTTTCCATCTATAAATAGACCTATCTTCCATTAAGATCTCTCATCCTTCAATCAACAGCTAACAAGTAATTGAAGTAGATATATAGCTAGAATATTGATCCCAATGAAGGGAGTTCAACATTTCCTTGTAGTTTTTTCCCTATTGATATTGGGTTTCACATTAGCCTCAGCCTCAGACCCTAGCCCTCTTCAGGACTTTTGTGTTGCACTCAATAGCACCAAGCATGCTGGTAGTATATAGGAATTTGTGCCATTTCATTAGAATAATGACGCTACTATTTGTATCATTTTATGTTAGCTAAAACTCTCTCTCTCTCTTTTTTTTTCATGCAGTATTTGTAAATGGGAAGTTGTGCAAGGATCCAAAACTTGCCACAGCAGATGATTTCTTCTTTTCTGGTCTTGATAAACCAGGAAACACATCCAATGCAGTGGGATCAAAAGTTACTCCTGTTAATGTTGATCAAATACCGGGACTTAACACTCTTGGTATATCATTGGTTCGAATCGACTATGCACCTAATGGTGGTCAAAACCCTCCTCACACGCACCCTCGTGCCACAGAAATCCTAGTTGTGACAAAGGGTACACTCTATGTTGGCTTTGTAACATCTAACCCCAATAACCGATTATTTACCAAAGTACTGAAGACAGGCGATGTGTTTGTTTTCCCTGTTGGCCTCATTCACTTCCAGTTCAATATCGAGAAGACCAATGCCATTGCCTTTGCTGGTCTCAGCAGCCAAAACCCAGGAGTTATAACCATAGCCAATGCTGTTTTTGGTTCCAACCCAGCCATCAATAGTGAAGTCCTTGCTAAGGCCTTCAAACTTGATAAGAAAATGGTGGAATATCTTCAAACTCAGTTCTGATCAGATAAATTTAGTTCTTTGTTTCTTTGTTTTGAGCCATTTTCCTTTGTATCGTCCTTGTTTCAATGCTTGCACCTCCCACTTTGTCTATGTTTGGTCAGTTAATGTACAAGTTCATGATTTAGTGTGTTTTCTGTTTTTGTCTATGTTTGCTAAAACCATTTGCGAAATTCAAAATTATCTCATACACAATATATTTGTTAACCATCTTTCGTATCTAGGCATGCACAATGCACACACCGTTTTTCAACGACACTTTCTTTGAATAAAACTTAGAATTTATGTTAAGTGAATGAAAAAGAATAAATATTTTAATGCCAAAGTTTTTGTTTAAAGTTGTAGCTATTTAAAATAATTAAGTAAATTATTTAAAGAAATTGAAAACAAAAGGTTAGATTAAGACAGATTTTTTAGGCATCGTTAATGTGTAAGTCTTATGCATGGTCAATGAATAACAACACAACACATTAACATCATGGAAATAAAAAATTAGTAATGCACTCATAAATAAATATTAATAATTTTATTTAAATATAAATTTAAAATTTGATATAAATTTTAAACTCTAAATTTTTAATTCTAAACTCAAAACCCAAAAAAAATACCGAGATTATAATTAATATTTAATTATATTTAAATAAAATTATTTGTATTTATTTACAGGTCTTTTTTTATTTTTTTGTTTTTTCTAATGATAAAGTGTTTGGGTAATTTTTTCAAAATTTAAAAAAGTTTTATTTTATTTTATTTTATTTTATTTTATTTTATTGATGAAATATAGTTTTTTGTTTTAAGATCTACATAGTGCCAAAAATAACCCTTGAATGTCCAAATTCAAAATTAATAAGGCTGTCTGATGTGGAATCTCCCATATTAAACTATGATTTGCATGTATATAATAAGATTTTCAGAATTACAAAAATATCAAATACCAAAGCAAGTCAAACCATAGAACATGGGAGTGGGACTTTTGTCTTACTTTTGAGTTGAAATATTCTTGTCAATTGTTCAAACAATTATTTTTACATTTTGTTATGGATAGAATGTTCATGTTTTAGTAGTAAATAATTATATGAATTTAATTAATTAAACAGACATTGGCCTTATAATATTGTTATTGATGGTGACATAACAATCTATTATCATCCACTGCTCTTTCAGTCATGATTATAATAGTGACAAATTTTCACTTTTTTTATTTTAAATTTTTAAATCTATTCAAAAAATAGTTAGTTGTCAGAGTACATGTTGAAATTTAATATTTAACCTTTTTACTTTAATATATTTAATTTGGTTTTTCACTTTCATCATATTCGTACTCCCAAGTTTATAACACTGTTAATTACTATCGTGAAAGTCAATGCATTAAATATTTTTGAACTCCAAAAAACCAATTCCTACATCATAGCATTATTAAAATGGGTTAAATTCTATAAATGCTTCTTGTACTATGTACGTGATCTCTTTACTTTTATTCAAGTTGCTAATACCTCCTCTAATCACTTTTTAGTGATAAACAAACCCAACCTAACTCACCAAATCCAAAGCCCAATCAAACCTCAACCATATCTTTGAAAAATAATTTAAAAACCTTTTCTTTAATGAAAATGTAATAGTTGTCTATAATTTAAAAACTTTGATTGAACATTTCTCCATCTCAAATTCCTAGCAGCTGATACCTGCCCAGCCCATCAAAATAAAACCCATTTATCAAATTGGTTGGGCTCAGCTCAAGGTTTTCTGCGACAGCCGAGGATGTATTTTTCTTTTTATTCTCGTTAATAAGTCATTCGTATTCCCTCTTTTAATTCTCTTAAAGAGGGATGAATAAGGAACTATTAACATAAGGAACCTATCATATTTTTTGAGATATCTCAACTTTGATGTCGATGTTTCCATGCATATCTTTGCTATCTTTATCAGGCTTCATAAACAATACGTTGATTTCAATTTGCTTATAGGTAGCACTTAGGCATGCAAATTACACATTTTAATAGAAACAGGGAGTTACTACCTGCTGTGGAAGATGGCAATTGCCTCACGCACCCAACCAGAGGTTGCCTCAACTTTCAATCAACAATGCTCGAGACAGAGAAGGGGAAAAAAAACCTTTTATTATATTGGGCGGTGCAGGGATGTGTCAAAGCCTGTCCCATCCAAAAGCTTTGGTCAACGTGCTCATGAGATTATCCTGTTGCCATCACATGAAAAAGAAAAAAACCATCCACATGATTGGCATTAATTTAACCCTCATTCATTGAATTTGGATTGAGCCAACCGTGCTCAGGGTTACACCCAACTTTTTCCAGGTCAATAAATCATGTAAAATACATGATCTTCTGTAACATTTGTTCAATCTCAATTCCAAAACCACATGAATAATCAGGTAAATAAAGTCTATTATAGAACCTGAAACTCATCTCAGTAAAATCACATTGCCACCTTTAAGAAGATGTAAATATCAGAAATATCTCATTACCATTGTGATCAAACAATCTTTATTCCTAAGTCGGATTTCTGGTTCTTCTATATCCTCTTAATTTTTATCTACAATCCTCGTTTGTTCCTATCTATCATAAGGGAAATCAAAGTCATTTTCAGTGACTTTGAAGTGCTGGGGCTGCTGCCCTGAGCAATACAGATTCCACATTTTGAAGTATGACTTCTCCAGATTCCGCACCTGCCATGGTTTATAACCAAAATTTTTAAGCATTTATAACAATATCTAATGCAGAAAATAATAACCTGCGACGTTAATTAAGCTTTACCCAGCGTGCTGTGTCGAAAAGAGGGCAGGTTAAACGAGCTGCCTTGAGTTTATTGGTAAGAGCCTGAAGCTTCGGCCTATTTAATGCCAACGAGACAGCCCTTTCTTCATATTCCTTCATACTGTAAAAAGCAGGAAGAGACTATCATAACATAAAGATTAAATAGGAAAACATACTACAGCGTATATATAGTACACACGCACACACACTCTCCAAGGACAATGTTAAAAACCTACCTGTTCACAATCATCTCCTCCCCCAAACCAGTAGCGAGACAAAGTGAACCAGCAACCCTTGTAGCCATTTTCTCAAGGGGTAGAGTCACCATAGGTAAACCAGCCCATAACACATCCGTGCCAGTAGTATGTGCATTGCATAAAGGGCTATGAAGAATAACAATGGAACCATCATTACTGAACTGCAGATCAAAATAAAATTGTTAAAGACAGCAGGGAAGAAAATACTTACGTGTCGAGACAGAGATCAGCTAAAGCACTGCGCCTGATATGTTCATGTTTCATTGCAACATCTGTGAAGATTATTTGCTCTGGCTGTACCCCTTGTGCAACAGCATCTGAAATAAAGATCAGCATCAATAAAAATAATAATAATAACAATAAAAAAAACTCAATATTATGAAGGCTTCATTCTTCAAAGAAAACATGAATGCAGAACCTACATGCTCGCAGTCTCGTTTCTCCAGCAGCTGGGAATCTGAGGAGCCAAAGTGCACTATTTGGTACACGCTTAAGAATATTACACCTGAATTATAAAAGAAGTGAGTGAAATGACAAAATATGAATATTACTTTCATTGAACTCAGTGATCATCCTCATATTACCAAGTATTAAAGATTTCAGGATCCATTTTATACAATTGGTTGAAACATGCAAAAATAAATTTATCTTCAGGAAGACCATAGTCAGATCGCTTGTGCTGACAATGTGGATCCAACACATCACGATTTTTCTGCAAACATTAGAAGTTAAAGAATCAGGCCTTCACTGTCATGAGATTCTACTTGCAGGGAATAGACTCTGTTTTATTACAAATTTTTTTTAAAAAATCACCTGCTTATAATCATTCACAAAGTAGCAATGAGGGAGATGGACCAGTTTCTCAGAATAAATATGTGCATAGCGCAAAGGTGAAACAAACTGGAAGCAAAGAAATAGCAGGTTAGATGAAGAACATATGCATCATTGAAGGTTTATGTGAAGCACCAGTTATTACCTCATCAGTGACCAAGTAATCAATGTAATCTGCCCCCGTAGTCCCAGGGAATCCCATATATGAAACCTGTATAGGTGCTGGCTGCATGGCAAAAATTTCATTCCTTGCACCCTGTATTATTGAGCAGCACAATCATTTCATATTAGGAATTAAATAAAGTTGATACTGCAGAAATGTAAAAATATAAGACTTTAACCACCTTATATTATTAATAAAATATCAACCCTAATAAATCAAAGAAAAAAAAGAACTTGGGTTCATTTTTATTATCATTTCATAATATCACATCAATAAAAACAGCTAGACTCTGAAAATAAAATTAGGTTCCACAAAGGATGAGAAAATTGATCATATTAACCTTAGTATACCCATTCAGGTTGATAAGGATCTGTATTCCATCCTTGTTAATCGTTTTAGCGATCACATCTGATGACATGGAAGAGACATCTATAAAATGCTCAGCTTCAGACTGGATACGCTGTCTCCATTCAGTGCCATCATTTTGACTCAAGGCATAGCAAAAAACCTGCAAACACCATGTTTTCATGTCAATCATGGCCACAAACTTCTAGTATAATAAGATTACCCCCCAACCCCCCCCCCCCCCCCCCCCCCCTACCCAAAAAAAAAAAAAAAAAAAGAAAAAGAAAGAGAACAACCTCTACATTCTCTGTGTTGTGCATGCCAAATACCGATCCCATGAGGTGTGACAAGGGGTGATTGCCGAAATCACTGCTTACATAACCAATCTTTAGCCTCTGATTTCCACAATCTTGCTTAATAGGAATTGGAGCAGGATGGTTGAAAGGAGGAAGAGCAAAACGAGATGCAATCAAAGAGCAATGAGCAGCATATTTACGGCTGCAAGAGAAGGGAAGAGATGTTACTGAAAAACTCTAGTTCACCGCAGCAAATTTACATATGGTACTACGAAAAGAAGTTTATACCTTATATCAAGTGCAAGCATTGGATCAATGGGATATGCTATAGCATGGAAAGGTTGCACACTAGGAAGAACTGACATCTGAGATAAAGAAGTTTTGTGGTTAATTGCACTGAAAAAGGAAATACTAATTGAAGTAGTTTCCAATCTTAAAAACAATGGAAATGGAATAACATAAAATACTAGGAATACGAAAAAAGATGCATGCATATCAATACTCACATTAATCTGCCTTCGGATGATGCCCTCAACTTCAGTGAACATTTTATCCCGATCCTCCCAGCAGCACACACACTGAAAATATAAAATCAAATTAGATCAGCTGATCCCAATTCAATAGGTCTCTCTACAAAATCCAGTAAATCCACTAAGTTACTTTGAAGTAAGATCAAGTTCCAAGGAAGCAATTCCCACAAGATAATTAATGAAGCAAGCTGCATAAGTCTTGGCCTTAATTCATTCCATGAGTGATTACTCTTGAGAGTCAGGCATATACAAAGAATATGATCATTTAGAAAAGGTTGAATGCCTTGAAAGAAACAGCATGCCCACAAAATGCTTCTTACTACTACATAAAATGATATCCCCTGCAAGAAAATGTAGTTTTTGTGTAGATATTAATTCCATAGTGCGTTGAACTTCAAGCCATAGTACCTGTAACGTATGTAGGAGGTTACAAGTAGCTTCAGGAAAATCTGGTCGAAGAAGCAATGCCTGCTTATAGCTTTTGACAGCAGCCTCCACATGTCCACTGTATTAAAATTTACAACTAAACCAAATTCAGAATCAAAGAATTGCTAGTAAAAAGGCATTTCTTTAACCCCAATATAAAGAATCATACATTATAAATCTACATTGACAAGAGTACGATGCATCAAATTTGTTTTTCCTCATTGTGGATGAAAATAAATCGACCACCTTTCTGAGCTATAATGGTTAATCAATAAAAGCCTATATGATGGAAGTAGATTTTAGGATTTACTAATATTCAAAAAGTGCAATCAACTATACAAGGATGATGGCTCACATTAAATTTTATTGAAATTCAACCCTTAGTGCAGGGAATGCAATAAACTAAAATGATAAAAATCTACACCAAACAAAGAATAAGAATCTAAACTAAAGCATCATTATTCATTAGCAAAGAGCAAGGGACAGAAAGCTCAAAGACATTGCTAAGAAGTTGGAAAAGATTTCCAAATGAAAACATTGTTTAAATTTAGGAAAACAAACACCTTTCTTCCCCGAGAGTCCCATAAGATGCTACTGATCCTTACTAATGGATACCAAGGAATGTGACCATTAAAAGAAATTATAGAAAAAAAATTACCTATCCTTATAAGCAGAAGCCAGATTTGCATGGGCTTCAGCCATATTTGGCTGGATATTAATAGCACAAATATAATCTTGAATTGCTTCACTCACTCTACCAATCTCCTTGTAAGTGTTACCCCTATTTACAAGTCCATCAGCTGCCAATGGATCAATCCGTAAAACCTCATTGTAACAAGATATAGCTTCCATGTGATTTCCCTATGGTAAAAATAAAATACTCCATAAATAATAGAGCCAAAAGAAAGATGGAACTCTTTAACATAGCATCAAAAGAAAAAACAGAAAATCAAACACCAAAGAACAACCTGTTGCTTATAGATTACGGCAAGGTTATTGAATGGAGCAGACAACCCTGTCGTCACAGCCAATGTAGCCTTATAGTAAGAAGCAGCAGCACCAACCATGTTCCTAGAATTCCAAAATATTGGTAAAAATACCATTCACCAAAAACTCATCAAAAGCTAAATTTTGATCTTCAAGGATAGCGTACCATTCCATATATATGTTCCCCAAGTTGGTAAGTGCTTGCGGATGGTTGGGTTGCAACGTGAGACATTGCTTCACCACCAATGAAAAATGGTAAGTTCAAAAGATCAATAACTGTAAATGAGAAAATAGAACTTAGATTACCAGAAAAACCTACATTATAGCATTGAATTGCCTCATCAACACGTCCCACATCTTTCAATGCATTTCCCTTCAAGTCAATAATTAAAAACATATTCAAGTTAGCAAACTTAAAAAGCAAAAGCTTAGAATTAACTATAATGTTTACAATCTGACACAAAGAAAACCAACCAAATTGTTGTAAGCTTCCACAAATCTTTGATCATAGGCAATAGCTTGCTTATAATGGTGGATTGCCAAATCCAGCTGTCCTCGCTCATAGTATGTACTAGCCAGATTCCCTGCACCATAGAGTCACATAACTTGGTACCCCAATAACATAAATTAAAAAGAATATCTTTTAACATATAATAAAAATTCTGATAGCCCTAAGCACAAAATCCATGACAACTATTGGGTCATAGTAAGGTCTAGAAATCACTTTTTAATGTTGGCTGAGACGCGAACTTCCTAACACACAGTGGACTTTGAGGTCAATATGTGAGGAAGAGAAAACAAGAAATTAGAAAATGATAAGAGAAACCACTGCACAAAACAAATCATAGTTTCGAAGAAAAATAAAACAAGTATTGTTGACTTTAGTCATTTACCTAAATACAGCAGGAGAAATAAAACATATATATATGCAATCCAGCAGCCAGATGCAACTCATCTGAAGATTTCAACCTTCATAAAGAGAAAATGTAGTTGACTAAGGTGAAGTAGCAGTACTTACCCAAAGCTACTGGATAGTTAGGCCGAGTCTGAACAGCTCGCTGATAACAAACAATAGCCTCCTGAGGCATTGCCAAAGCCTGGAAAGGCAAAAACAAGATATATTGTTTTTTCTCCGATACAGAGACCAGTCCATGGACTAGCAGTGACCCAGCATTACAAGCACAGGGCAAGAAGGCTTACCTTGTAAATATTCCCAAGATTTAAATAAGCCTCAGGAAATGCAGGTTTGAGTTTAACAGCTTCCTGCATTTGAAATTTACGAATATAAAATAGTTCTTAAAATTAAAATACGTGAAAATTATATCTCACAGAAACTTCTCAAGAAAAAAAGCACATGGAAAAAGTCATATCCAAGCAAGCAGAACAATGAAAATTAGACATAAAAACAACAAAAGAAACAATGATGGAAACAAGATTCAGCATACCTTGTAATACTGAAGAGCTCGATTTAAGTCACCTGAATCCATGAAAAGACCGGCAAGGTTTGACCATGCAATGGCAAAAGTTGGCTGTATCCGAAGAGCCTCAAGATAACAACTGTATGCCTGCACAAAATGTTAGATTCTGACAATTTCGAGTCTTTGCAGATGGAAGTTACAACAAGAGCAATCATCATCTGATCCCCTGGCCTGTAGAAAACAACTTGATATCTGTACAGAACTGTGATATCGAGACACAGTTCCACACATGAATTACTTCCATCAGTAACTTACCTGATAAAGAACACTAGAAAATCTAGATCTAGTAAGGATGTTTTCCCCTCACATTCTGTTTGGCAGGATGGTAAGAATCTAGGCCAGGTTAATCCAGCAATGAATACACACGCTCACACTGGACAAAAGATTAGACCACTTCCTCCAAATATGGATAGAAGGAGGTCCAACCAAAATTCTAATTGCAGGTGTTCAACATTGGACTTGCCAAGGGCATGAAGACATCAGTTAAATAATTCAGCCCAAGAATTCACATTTCTGCTACTACTTATGGAGTTGGCTATCAAATTGTAGAAACATTTAATCCTTGACACTTACTTCTTGAGCCAGACCTTGTGCCTTCATTAGATTTCCAAGGTTACTATGAGCATCCACCTGTAGGGCAATTAAAAGATATTGGTCATAAAATCTTATTGAAACTAGCCATGCCTCAGTTTTTAAGAAAGTAAAGGAACAAAAAAAAAAACAAAAGAAAATGAAATGTAGGACTTCCAGTTAATTTTAAAATTAGAGCATTTAATTGGATTAAAATAACATAAAACCAGATCAAAATATACCAATAGAGGATTTAATTGCAGAGCCTGACGGCAACACTGTGCAGCCTCATTAAATCTTCTTTTTCGCATGTAAGCACTAGCTAAATTTGACCATGCATCAGCAAAGTTAGGGCGAAGCTGCACCAATAAAAGTTTAACCAAAGATCAGCAAACAGACAAAAGATTTCAATAGCAAAGGAGGGAGACAATGCTTTAGTGGCAAAACTGAATTTCCATAACCATATACAAACCTCAATTGCAATCATATAGTATCGAATGGCAACATCAACATCGCCTTTTTCCTACATATTAGAGCAAAAATAAACCTTCATCAGTTCTTCAAAAACCCCTAGTTCTTAAGATATAAATTTTACTTTAGCTGGAAAGGATTGATGTAAAGATTAATAAGTACCTTCCAAGCATTTGCCATGTTTCCATAACACTCGGCAAAACGAGGCTGAATTCGAAGGGCTTCTTCATTTTTGGCAATGCATATGTCGTAATCATGCAACTGAGGCATACACAATATGATTATAAAACTACAAAATCAAAATCTTCTAAAAGAATAAGAGACAGAAAAGGCAACTTCTTAACCTGATAATAAATAGCACCCAAAAGAAGTAGATTATCAGTACGAAGCGGATTCTGGTCGTAAACAGAATTGCTATGATCCAATGCTTGTTTGTAGTTTCCAGATTTGTACAATTGATGAGCTAGAGCCAACTGCATATCTTCATCAACTGCATCAAAACCAAACCAACATCCGCACAAGCAATTAAAGAACATTATACCGATCAAAATTTCAATCATTTAATAATTTAAAATAAAAATTATACAATAAACTCTTCCAAAAAGTCTTAACTGATTTTAGTATTGAAGAATTATGAATACATATAATCGTGATACAAAAGAAACTATATATAATCGTAATACAAAAGAAACCCTAAAAATCTAAAACCTTAGGATAGTAAAAATCTAAAATCATATATCGTTAAAAGAAAAGGAGAATCTAGCTGAAAAAACACAATTTTAATTTAAATAAAAACTTTATAATCAAAAATCGAAAACCAGGGAAAAAAAGTAGAGAGAGAAAAGCGAACCTTCAAGTGAATCAGGTCCTCTATGAGGCACAATACCAAGGGAAGAAGCCGGCTCATGTTTCGCCCCATAAATGGAAGCTCTGCTGGAAGCCAGTGCCGGAGCGTCGGAAATAACATCAGTACGATCGACGACACTGCCTCCGTAGGTGGAAGCCCTAGAGATGGTCACTCCGTTGTTCAACGACAACATGTCCGATGTCCCTCAACAAAAATCCAATCATCAAAAAGAAGAGAAATCGAAATTTATGAGAAAGGGGAGCATGAGAGAGTTTTAGATGATGATTATTATAAGTATATAATGAAGAGACGAAATCTAAGCCGTACAAGTAGGGAAAGAAGAGATACGTTAGGTGATATGGGCAAAAACAAAAACAAAGAAGATTCGGTTTGTTAGTGACACGTATCTCGTTTTATGATCTGTTTTGGACCTTCCTTGATTGATTATCTTTTGACTTTTGCTGCCCATTTTGCCCACTGGTCATGCCCATTGATTCGGTAATTTTCTACATTTTTCTTTTTTCTTTTTTTCTTTACAATTTTATTATTATTATATATATATATTATTTTCAATGTATTACTTAAAATTACTAATAGCAACATCTAAGTGAAGTTAAAATTTTCAACTTCTGGAGAAAATATTTTTGGAACTATTTTTTTATTTAAGAGAAATAATTTTTCTCTTAAAAATAGTTTGTTTAAGAATTTTTTTTCTCAAAAGCATTTTTGAGAAAGGTCCTAACACTTAATCAATTTTTTTTAATTTAAAAATAATAAATCATATAAATTTCCTTGTGAATATTGTAATTTTTTAGATTATTAAAGAAATATCATTTTAGGCAAAAATAGTTATGAAGATATCACATCAATCTAAATAATTATTATTATTATTATCATATTGACGTGAAATATGTTAAAATTCACCACCAACTCAATTAGTGGCCTAAAATCTTGGGCATATCAACAAATGAAATCTTTAAATTAGTTTCAATAAAGTTGTTAAATGGTTAGCTAAAATCATGGTTTAATATTTAATTGTGATTTTACTTCTGAGTTATCCTATTTTTAGCTAAAGTTGTTGTAGTTTCAGTTTATATAAAGGATGTAAATCAGTGAATAAAAGTGTCTTGAGTTCTTGTTTTTCATTGAGTCTTTTATTTACAATTCATAAAGTGTTATTGAGTGAGTTTCATTTTTTTTTTTCATAGCAAATCTTCCCATTTAATCTAACAGTGTGGTGTCAGAGCCAGGTTTGTGAAGATAATCATGGTTGATTTTTCAGTTGTTGGAGCAGTAAAAAAGCTTAATAACCAAAATTACAACACATGGGCAACATGTATGAAGTCTTACTTGTAGGCTCAAGATGTGTGGGACATTGTTAGCGGAGATGAGCCTTCACTATTGCCTCAAGAAGCTAACAACTTAAAGAAGTGGAAGGCCAGTGCAGGCAAGGCTATATTTGCAATTAAATCCACTGTAGAGGAAGAAATGTTAGAGCATATCAGAGACGCTGACACACCAAAACAGGCGTGGGACACGTTAAAAGACCTTTTCTCACGAAAAAATGACACAAGGTTGCAACTCTTAGAAAATGAATTGTTATCAATGAAGCAAGGAGATTTGGCAATCAACCAGTACTTCACTAAGGTAAAAACCTTATGCTGTGAGATTTCTGAACTTGGTTCTAGTTCTCGTATTGCGGATTCTAGAATAAGAAGAACCATCATTCATGGATTGAGACCGAAGTACAAGAGTTTTGTTGCTGCAATTCAAAGATGGCCAACACAACCATCGCTCGTAGATTTTGAGAATCTATTGACGAGTCAAGAGGTTTTATCAAAACAAATGGGTAGAGTCTCAATCAAAACTGAGGATATGGTGCTAATATAGCTGTAGCGGAGGAAAAACCTTTGGTCGAGCCAACAACTTATGAAGAAGTGTCTCAAGATTCTGAGTGGGTAAAAGAAATAGAGGAAGAGATTGCTACGTTGGAACAAAACCAAACTTGGGAGCTTGTGCCACGTCCACTAGATGTGAAACCCATAACTTGTAAATAGGTATATAAAATATTGTCCTTATAGATCAATTAAGAGGTACAAGGCTCGATTAGTTGTAAGGGGCTTTTCACAACAATACAGATTGGACTATGAAGAGACGTTTAGTCCGGTGGCAAAGATTGTTACCGTTTGAGTTCTTTTGGCTCTTGCTGCTAGCAAAGATTGGAAGCTGTGGCAAATGGATGTGAAGAACGCTTTTTTGCATGGAGAGATAGATCATGAAATTTATATGAATCAGCCTATTGGATTTGAGAGTGGAAGTCATCCTAGTTATATTTGCAAGTTATAGAAGGCGTTATATGGGATAAAGCAATCGTCGAGAGCATGGTATGGTAAGATTGCTGAATTTTTAACTCAAGCTGGTTATGTTATGGCTCAAGCAGATTTTAGTCTATTTGTTAAAGTTAATGAAGAGAAGTTGACAATAGTGTTGGTGTATATGGACGATTTGATAATCACTGGAGATGATAGTAAAGAAATCATCCAAGTTCGACAAAACTTGTCAGTCCGCTTTCAAATGAAGGAACTTGGCCAACTTAAACACTTTTTGGGGCTAGAAATTGATCATACAAAACAAGGCATGTTTCTTTTTCAAGAGAAATATGCAAAAGATTTGTTGCAGAAATTTAGAATACTCAATTACAAAACCATCACTATACCAGTGGAACCAAACACCAAGTTTTGTACTCATGAAGGGAAAGACTTGGAAGATAGGTTGATGTATCAGCAACTTGTAGGTAGTCTCATTTACCTTTGACTCGACCTGATATTTCTTATATTATTTAGGTAGCGAGTCGATATCTGCAGAACCCCAAGAAACAACACTTGGAAGTAGTTCGACGAGTTCTAAGATATGTGAATGGTACTCTTGATCATGGTCTTCTATATAAGAAAGGTGAGGTGTGCAAACTAGTTGGTTATTATGATATTGACGATGCAGGGGATCACGATACACGTCAATCAACCACTGGCTATGTATTCAAGGTTGGTTCAGGGATAATTTGTTGGTGTAGTAAAAGACAGCCAAACTATGTCCTTATCGACAACAGAGGCAGAATATAGAGCAGTAGCTATGGCTGCCCAAAAAAGTACATAGTTAGTGCAACTTGTGGAAGATTTGCACCAAAAAGTTGATTGTGCAATACCTCTCTATTTTGGTTATCAGTCAGCTATTCGTTTAGCAGAAAATCCTGTGTTTCATACGAGGACCAAACATGTGGAGGTGCACTACTATTTTGTTAGGGAGAAAATGTTACAAGGAGAAATTGAGTTGTCCCATGTCAAGACTGATAACCAGGTTGTAGACTTGTTTATGAAAGGCTTAAGTATAACTAAGTTGGAAAAGTTTTGCTCACAACTTGGGATTGTGAAAAGGTTTGGAGTTGGCGTTGAGGGGGAGTGTTAAAATTCATCACCAACTCAATTAGTGGCCTAAAATCTTGGGCATATCAGTAGATGAAATCTTTAAATTAGTTTCAATAAAGTTGTTAAATGGTTAGCTAAAATCATGGTTTAATATTTGATTGTGATTTTGCTTCTGAGTTATCCTATTTTTAGCTAAAGTTGTTGTAGTTTCAGTTTATATAAAGGATGTAAATCAATGAATAAAAATTGTCTTGAGTTCTTGTTTTTTATTAAGTCTTTTATATACAATTCATAAAGTGGTATTGAGTGAGTTTCATTTGTTTTTTTCACAGCAAATCTTCCCATTTAATCTAACAATATAATGCAAAATGTTAAAATGTATTAATATAAACACAACAGTTTTATTATCTCAAGTTATATTTTAGTCACTTATGTTTGAAATGTTACGTTTTAGTCACTTATGTTATCGCATGGTAATATTTTAATCACTGAGTTGTTAACTGTCGTTAACAGTGTAACGGTAAGCTGACATGGCACGTTAAATCATCATTTCAAACAAAAATTTTTGGTTAATTTATACAACCGATCTCCATATTTTTTCGTTTTGAGCATTTAATTTTTTCTTTTATTTTTTTAACTTTCTTTTTTTTCTTTTTCTTTATTTTCCATTCTCTTCTGGCTCTCCCTCTGTTTTCCTCCTTTCTCCATTTCTTTTAATGTAGTTTTTTTATGTTTTCCATTTATTAAAACTAGTCTTTATACTTTTATTTTTTTGAACAATATAATTTTTTCGAGTGAGGCAAGCTTGTAGGCTAGTTTTAGCAAATGAAAAAACATAGAAAAACTAGTTAAAAGAAATAAAGAAGGGAGGCAAATAGAGGGAGAAGCAAAAGAGAATGAAAATTAAAAAAAAAAGTTAAAAGAACATAAAAAAAAAGTTAAAAGAACATAAAAGAAAAAATTAATTGCTCAAAATGAAAAAATATAGAGACCAATTGTAGAATTTAACTTAAAATTTTCATTTGAAATGATGATTTAACATGGCATGTCAGCTTATCGTTACACCGTTAAAGACAATTAACAGCTCAGTGACTAAAACATTACAACACGATAACGTAAGTGATTAAAATGTAGCCTAAGATAAACAAAAATAACTATTTTGATAGTTTACCCTAAAATATTTTAAGTTATCATCTCAAAATTTCTACTAAACTCAATATCTAGAGATTTTGTGTGGATAGTTGAGTTGAATTAAAGCATCTAATTTAATGCTTATAATAATTAATTTTAATTCAAACTTATGTGCATCAAAGATGATAATACAACTAATCTTGTTTTATATTTTATGATTGAATTCATTTATATTAAATACTTTCAACAATTTTGAAAATTAAAAACAATAATATTAAAAAAAAGAGGCACAAAATTACTATAAAGAAATTATCCAACCTAAAAAATTAGATTGATATGAAATGTGAGCTTATATTTAGCCACAATTAACATGACTTATCTTTCATAAATGCTTTTATATTCTTGTAATTCATCATATAAACTTTGGATGAATAGAAATTTTGTTTAAATGTAACTTAAACATATCATATTAGCTATTTTTCAATGGAATTAAATTTATTTATCTTCAAACCAAAAACTACTTTTTTTCTTATAAAAATTTATTAAAATGGGTTAACTAGCATTTGGTTTATGAAATATAATATGAATATCAAAATGTAATATTATTTAAATATGTTAGATTACTGTGTTTGATTTATTTGGATGAAATATAAATTTTTATTACTTAATTGACATAATTTAAGATTATTTAAAACACTTTTTACTAAGTTGTTCTTACTTGTAAAAAAAACAATAATTTTAGAATTTTCTCAACTAATGATTATCAGGTTGGCATTATCATATGATATTAGTTTGTGAAGAAAATATGTGGATATATAGGCTGAATTGGCCAAAAAGGCCAAAAGATAAGTTTTGAATAATAGTGTAATGCCCCAAAATCTTAAGAACTTGTTTGAGAAAATCTACAATAATTAATTTTCGTATCTGTGGTTCTGTGTTCTATGATTGAGTTTAAGGTCTAGAGTTTGAGTTGCGTCCATAACAGTTTTGTTGTTTTAGAATCAACCCACAAGCATGCGCTGCCTGCTTAAGTTTAATTCTTTGTGAAAGGGTAACAAGAATGAGCCTTTTGGTTTCACTGGTTAAGCATTTGTCTGTATTCTATTTAGTTCTGAGTTTGAATCCTGTAGTATGTGTAGGGATTGCTAACTGCTGGAAGTTGTGTAGGGATTGCTAACTGCTGGAAGTCTGGATGGAAGTTAATTGATAATCAATTAACGTTAGTTCTTCTTTTCCATTTTTTTCTTTACTTTTTCCTTCTATTTCTTTCTCCCTTTCTTCCTTCCTTATTTTATTTTCCTTTTTCCTTTTCCCTCTTTAATTTTCATAAGGAATTCGGATTAATTGACGTTATGCTATTAGCTTATTGTTGAGTAAGTTTTAATGTTAATTCGTTAAATCTTCGGGTTTTTTTTCTTGCATTTCGTTGTATAAATTGAAATGGTTGTTTGAATGAGTTGCGAGAGTCTCTGATAGTCAATCATTTGATTTCCTTAATAGGTGAGGATACTGAGAATAACGAACCCCACCACATCAATTCGAGTAATCGTTGTTGACCTTCTGTAAGTATGAATTTTGTTGAAAGTTTTGTTGAAACTTTTGACATAAGTATTTTAGGAATAATTGTGCATTGTTGTTGATAAATTTGATTGATTGCATTATTAAACTGTCGTTTTAGGCTTCGGAACTCCTTTACTTTGTTACTACTTTGGAATCATCTTAGATGTGTACTGGAAACTCTACTTTTCAAGTTTTTGATCGCCAAAAAAGGATACTATCAACGTCACACGGCCAAGCACACAGGCGTGTGGCTAGGTCGTGTAACTCACTGTTCATTGTATAAAACGACACAACTAGGGACACGGGCGTGTGCCCAGGCCGTGTAACTCACTATTCATTGTATAAAACCATACAGCCAGGGACACGAGCGTGTACCCAGGCCGTATAACTCACTGTTCATAGTATAAACCACATAGCCAGATACACGGGCATATGTCCAGACCATGTGACTTACTGTTTGTGCTTAAAATCTACACGGCCAAGGCACTTGGGCATATGCCCAGACCGTGTGGCAGTATGTTGGATTCGAGAACTGTTTTTTAGGTCGAAAAAGTTACTTAACTTTGGTATTGGTTTCCTTGATATACGAATGGCTGAATTTCCATACATGACACTGATCTGTGAGTCACATACTTGAAGGTGCACTGTAATGCTACTCTATTATCGAACTGCTTTATTAATTCTGTAATGCATTGGTATTACTGAACATGTGATATGGATTACTACATTCTACATTAACATGTGGTAGGAGATTGTGAAGAAGATGGGACTGTACTGAAATCGTGGCTATGCCACAACAAGTTACATTCAGATTCTGACGCTTGTCGCTTATTGAACTAGCAGATAAACTGCGTTTTTGTGAAAGTGTCATTGAACACTATAAAGGTGTGCAAGAACAGATGGGCATTAAATGTCCATAATGGTGTATTTGGGTGGCTGAATTTGGTGTGTAGTAGATGGAATAGGGACATTGCATTCGAATCTGATTTGAACTACTTCTGAATTGGAATAATATGTATATGTAAATCTCTGCTCTGAACTTAGAATAAATGCACTTCTATGTTGAACCGAGTCTCTAAACTGGAAATTCTCTACAAGTGACTATTGTTGCATTACATTCCTTTTGATGCATTGAGTTCATAACTCATCATGTTACTGTTTGAATTTCAAGTGGTAATCAGACTTGATTGGGTCGGTGTCATGGAAGCTCGGTCCATTACTAAACGTTGTTCCTAGCACAATTCTTTCTAGCAGGAATATTTGTCTTATGATGATATGAATTTAGGAAAACTATGTGTGTTTAAATTACTGTCGTGTTGAGTATTACGTGACTATTGGTTTACTTTAGCTGTTTATGGTTGTGTGATCTGTGAAATGCATGATTTAACTCAAGAACTTGGTCTGGATGTCTAGGTTGGATTTAGGGTGTTACAAATAGGCCGATTTTTTTTAAATTTAGGAAAATAAATCGATTTTAGAGAGAGTATGTGATAACGCGTCCAGCTGGACACTTTTTTGCTAAAAGCGCGCCCACCCAATGGTAAAATCCCTAATGGCTAATTTTCAAAATCGACAATGGTAAATTTATTTAAAGCCCTCTAATGGTAAAAAAAATTAACCACCCACGATCACATTTTTTTACCTATATATACCCACCCATTTTGAGAATTTTCACTCAAATCTAATTCTTTCAAATCTTTATATTCTCTCCAGTGTCTCAATTCTCTCAATATTTTACTTCTAGATTTCCAAATAATTTTTTTATAAAAGTGTTCTAGTTTTAGTTTATTATTTTGTAATTAGTAAATTTTCATTTCGATATCAAGAAATGATGAATTCTCTTATTCGTTTCGACAACAACTACATTTCTGTCACACAATAAGCAATAGTATGGAAAATTTTGTGTTTTTATTCATTTTAATTCAGTTTACTTGTAAGTTGATAAAAATTGTTAAATTTATAATGTATTTTATTGTTAGAAACAGGCGGATGATTGGGTTTTGGAGTGTTACATGCACAAAATATCGAAGGCGACACCCAATAAAATTCGCCCTCAATTGCAAGAAGGGGGATTCTTTCATGTTTCTCGCATGCTCGAAGGTTGTAAATTGGATCCTACACTTATCAGCACGTTGATGGAAAGATGGAGACCCGAGACACACACATTTCATCTTCCATGCGGTAAATGTACAATACACTAGAGGACGTGGCTTTACAACTAAGTTTATGGGTTGATGGGCCAATCGTTACGAGGCCAATGCTCGTATTCAATTGGGACTCAATGGGCCAATCATTACGAAGCCAATGCTTGTATCCAATTGGGACAAAATTAGCTACTCACTATTTATTATGGAAGGTGTCAAACAAGTATGAAGGTAGCTAGATAGACATCAAATGATTGCAAGCTGATTTCAATCAGCTTGAAGAGAACGCGACTGTCCTTGAAAAAAATAATACGCCTAAGCATCCATCCTAAGGTTAATCAGAGGTTTCTAAATGCTCAATAAATATCGAAATCTTGTACGCTTAAGATGGGGCTAATACATCTCGTCGATTTGAAGGAATGCAACTGACTTAGTTGAGGATTTACCATGTTGGGCACATTATATCGGGAATTGTGCCAGGCAGTCGAACCGAATAAAATGAAAATCGATGTTTGCTTGCTTATGTTGCAGTCATAGGCATGGTGATGATACCATTTTTACGTCCTTAAGTCATCGCCCCTTATATATTTCCACTCGTAATATGGTAAAATTCATTTGAAAATATAGTTACCATAATAGATTTTGTTTGTAACAGCCCAGTTAAGACCCTAGTCAGAACAGTAGTTTTCGGACCACAAATTTGAGTCAGAAAAATATTTAAATATTATTTTCTATGTTTATAATGTGTTAATTGATATCTGTGAAATTTTCATGATTTGATTTTATCATTTGAGTGTTCGATTTTATAAAAGGATTTAATCGCGTAAAATGAAAAGTTGCTAGTTAAATGTGTAAGTGCCGAATTGTTATTGCCTTCTTAATATGAGGTATTTATGATGTAAATATACCATTTAATTTATGCATGGACAAATTTGGACATGAGTTAGTGGATTTGAAATAAAATTTTAAAGGTTAAAAATGGAAATAGATAATTACATGATAATTAAATAAAACAAAAGCATAAAATAAAGCCATTATCATCTTTCTTTCCGTGAAAAATAAAAGAAAAAGAAAGAACAAGAAAAATTGAGGGTTTGGCACCTTGTGTTCTTCAATTAGCTATGTATCTAGCTCGGTTTTTTATGATTCTTACGTTTTTAAGATCGTTGCTATGTGTTCTTCAAAGCCCATGCCTTAGTTTCTGATTTTGATGAAGATTGTGAGTTATGCTATTAATGATTATATGAGCTTTATGAAGTTTGATCTTAGAAAATAAAAGATATGCGATAGATGAATATGTTTTATCTTTGGATTTTTGATTAATTTGAGTAATTTGGGCTAAATTGTGAAAATGGGAAATTGGAGCATTAAAATGTGAAATAAATTAAATATATGGGCTTATATGAAGTGTAAGAATATTCAGCCAAGCATGGATTGAATTGAATTATGCAAATTTTGTGATTTTGTGAATTAGGGACTAAAGTGTAAAAATGTAAAAATGTGGGGGTTAATTTGTAAAATGCCCTAAATATATGTTTATGGATTGATTTCAATGAATGTGTGATTGAATGAGTTAATTTTTAATACATATAGATCAAGAAAAGAGGAAGCCGGATTTAGATGGGGGAAATCAAAAGTCGACGAGTAATCGACTTATTCCGTCATTTTATACTCGAGGTAAGTTCATAGGTAATAAATTCATTTAAATGAATGTTAAATGCATTGATATTGTATGGACTATGATGAATGAAATGTCGGAGAAGGTTGAAATAATAAAGGTTATGTCACTGACGTGGACAATGATGGAAATAAAATGTAGAATAGCTCGGTTGAACCTTAGGAATAGTTTCGGGATTCTAGTGACATGTCATTAGGTTGAGATTTGGCTTCGGGCCATGATATCGTCACTAGGGTGCGAGTAATACCTTGATTTGGCTATAGGCCATGGTATAGGTACTCTAGGATAAGCTACCTTGATTTGGCTACGGGCCATGGTATAGGTACTTATCAATCGAAACCTTTGAGTATCCGATTTTTATTCCAAGTGGTTCAACGAACGAGCAAAGATTGTGATTCAGAAAGAGGTTAGTACAGATTGATGTAGGTATGTACGATAGTTATACGAGAATTATATCGATTGGTTTAATAAGATAACTTAATCATGTTTGTGACATGTGAAAGGTTGTGGTATGGTATACTTGTTTTTTAGTTGTATAATCGATTGAATTATATTTATTGTTATATATTGAATTACTTGCTTATGAACTTACTAAGCTATAAAGCTTACTTGGTGTGTTCATCTCTATTTTATAGATATCGAAGCTACGGAAAGCTCGGGGATCGTCGAGGATCATCATCACATTATCGAACCTTGTTTGGTACCCTTTTGAAAATGTGAATAATGAATTATGACATGCATAGGCTAGAAGTATTTGAATATGTTTTGTGTTGTATATAAGTCTTGCCATGTGATATGGCTTGATAATGGATAGGATTATGTTTAAATTTGGTATGTGTTTTGTGATATAAATTTGGTATGTTTTATAATGCATTTATTGCCTTATGAGAAATGGTCATTTTGATGGGATTAATGTTGTGATTTTTGGTAAAGTTTAGTTATGAAATGAAATGGTTTATAATGAGTTATGAAGCATATGTTTTGGCATGATTTTTGGTTTATGTTTTAGTATGATTTAGTATGGAATTTGAATATGAATTTGGTTAAGGAATGTATGATATGAATTGTGCATATTTTGGTTGTCAATTGGCTGATGAATTTTAATATGAAATGTATTGGTTTTGGCTTGTAAGAATGACCCAAAATGGGTGGCAAAGTTGGCTTTTCGACTGGCCTATTTTTGTCCACACGGGCAGAGACACTGCCGTGTATCTTAGCCATGTGTGACACACTGTCATAGTACACGGCCGTGTGTCCCCTGGGGTACCCTTTCGAATTAAGTCAGTATACCCTACAGTTTGACACGACCTAGACACATGGGCGTGTCTATTAGCCGTGGGTGGCACATGGGCTGGCACACGGGCGTGTGGTTGGCCGTGTGAGCCAAGTCAGTAACCTCCCTAAATTTTACACGGCCTAGCACACAGGCATGTCCTTGGCTGTATGGTGCAAGTCAAAATGTATGCCTTGTTTTGCCACGACCTAGACACATGAGCGTGTCTAATGCTGTGTGAGCCACACGGCCTGACCACATGGGCGTGTGACCTCTGTACCTTTGAAAATTGTTATGTTTAAAAAAAAAATTGTATGTGCTCGGTTTAGTCCCGACCTTCTTATAATGCATGCTTAAGGTGTAATAGACCTTCAAAAGGGACAAAATGTTTATGAATGATAATGATTTGATAATGTATGATAAATGTTTATGAAATGTTCTGATTTATCTGGTAATGCTCTTAACCCTAGTCCGGCGACGGATACAGGTTTGGGGTGTTCCATTATTTGTATTTTTATGTTTGATTTAACATATTATTTAAGTAGGTGGAACTATGGCGCAAGTTCTGTGGGACTACTGAAGTATCTTAAAGATATTCGACTACTATGAGATCAACGATTTGAATAGGAGGTTAGTTTTTGAATTTTTCAAACATATAATAAATACATTATAATTTTAAATTTAGTATTTCATAGATAACAAAATTTATAATTATGAACTACAGTTTGAATGGATGTCATACGCCGACTTGATAGTTGTGGGATGTATCCTGCCCAAATTTTTTGGGAATCGGATGATGTGGGACGTAAATGTACCATTGGTAGTTTACGTAGCGATGGAGATGCACAAATCTATTCGAGTTATACGACAATTTAGGTGGAGGCAAACTATTCCACCACCATCGCAAGACATGAAAGCACAAATCAAGATTGATTTGCGTGGGAAACTCGAGGAAAACTGGCAGGAAGTCTATAAGCAAGATATTAAGATGTGGGAATGTAGGTATAGACTCATACCCTTGCGCGAACCTTATTTGGAATTGAAAATTGCGACCTCAGATGAGTACATACCATAGTTCAGACGGCAAGAGAATCCATATATACTGTAGATAGAGGCAAAGAGTAGGGAAATTCGTGAGAGGTGACGACGAGGGCCTCGGAATCCTAAGTCAGCAACATATGTAGAGGCAGGTTCATCATTGGCTCTAACCCAAGAAGGGACACTAATTTTTGCAGTACCTCTTAATCAGTTTCATTCATATTTCTCTGTTCCTTTCACTAACCCCATGTATTTTATACAACTGCCACTGCAATAGCCCATTTTCATTGGTGTAGGAAATAGTGGTTTCGAGACCATAATTCCAAAATCGAGTCAGCAAATATTGTTAATTTAATATATATGAGTATTTATTAAAGTCATACTAAATTTTTGTTAAAAAATTTTAATGTTTAAATAGTTAATTATGTAAAATGGACTAAATAATAAAAGTTTTAACGTAAGTCATTATTAAATTATGTGTTGTATGGATTTAAAATCATTAGTAGATGTTTTAATTAGTAAATTGACACATTGAAAACATGGTGGATGGTAATGCAGTGGGTTAGTATGAAAGTTAATTTAAAAAGCAATGTTAATTAGGTAATTTATTAAAAAAGTAAAAATTAAAAAAAAATAAACTAACAAAACATGCTATCATCTTTCTTATCCACTACCACGGAAATTTGAGAGGTAAAGCACCATTGTTGCATTCATAAGGTTTGACCAAGCTATAGTCCATTGCACGATGAATTTTTAACCTTTTTTTCATAATTTTTATGTTTTTGAGTTCGTATTAGCTTAATCTAGCTAACCTAGGGGTTAAGACGTAAAACTGTTTAATGTTTTACATTATGCCATTGATGAAATTGAAGTGTTTTGAACTTAGTTGATAGATTATTAAGGTTAGAAGCTAAATAGAAATATTTTGTTAAGTAATTTTTAGTAATTTTAAAATTTAGGGATTAAATTGTTTAATTAGTAAATTTTCATGTAATTATGGTGAAATGGTGATAAATATGGGGTGGTTAGAAGCCCTAAGAAATTATGCTAGCATGATTGGTAGCTAAAAATGGTAAACTTGCAAGTTTCGAGTTTAAAGACTAAATTGCATAAAGGTTAAGACATTGGGGGTAATTTTGTAAATTCACAGTGATAAGGGTTATAGGATTGAATTAATTATTGAAGCTTTTTGAATGGTTTAATTGAAAAAAAATTTTATTTAGATCAAGAAATGTGCCAATCAGATTTAAATCAAGGTAAAACTAAAGTTTCGGACTAGTTGTCGACTTTATTTTTGCAACTATTTTAGTCGAGGTAAGCTCGTATAAGGATTAAATTTATTGCTTGCTATTTTGAATGAAATGTTAATAAATATTTATGCCATGTATAGTTTAGATTGATAGTTGTGTGATATTTTGGTATTATGGATCAAATTGTAATGTTAATCAGATTGAATGTTATGTTTGAAAAATGTACATTTCATGGAAGTATATTTGAAATGGTATAATGGAATGCAATTAAAGGATTTGGGAGTGTAAAATTGTCCCGATTGAACCTCATGAATACTTAGGATACAAATGGCATGTCATTAGACGATATATGGTTTTTTGTGCTAGTATTAGATGTCCTACCGATGCCTGATGTCATGCATTTGTTGTGGATTCTCCACAGCTCATGTGAGCAGGCCCACTTTACAGCTCGTGTAAGCATTACAGACATGGTTACGATTACAAATACATGCACACTTTGTGTGAGCATGATTCTCATGTATTTGACATTGTTTCATTTGGTTCAAGGGGTAATAAAAACGTAAAAGAGTAAGCTTGATTATATGAATTGTTATGTAATCATGAAAGTTGAAACGAAAGATGTTGGTATAATGCTTTGATTTGGATGAGTTATGCAAATTGGTATTATGGTGAATGAAAGGTATATTTGATATGTTACTATTGTGTGTTTTATGACATGATGAGATTATATGTTTTTCTTATGGAGCTCACTAACTTGTGGGACTTGTGATGTGTATATGATTTCATAAATTCATGAGTATAATAATGAGATTATGCATCACATTTATATAAATTGAGTGTAAAAGGTAAGTTAAGTTTAAGATTATACGAGTTTACTAAGCACTAGTTCTTTATGTAGTTGTTTTTCTTTGTCTTGTAGATCATCAGAAAGCTCGACTGGTTGGAATTGAGTTGGAACGTATTCACACTATTTGTACCTCATTTTGGTAGATTTTGGTTATTATGTTTATGGTTATAAATGGCATGTGTTTTATTTTATTTTCCCAATATGGTGTGGTTTGAACATACTTATAGCCTACTTGTATATATGGTTTTGGTTTTGCTTGTAAATGTCTAAGTTTATGTGTTATATGGACATTATGGTTATGCCTTTTTAAAGTAGGATGGTCATGGTGGAATAGTGTAAGAATGAAATGAGTATTTGGTATGTTTGTTATATGTACAAGGTGTGAATTTGTAGCATTGGGCTTAAATTAGTTTGGGTATAAATTGTGGTGCCAAGTGATGGCATATTGGTTAGGCACATAAATGAATTAATTTGGCATGATTTATGTGTGTTTGAATGTGTTTTAATCATGTGAATGTGTTTGAAAATTGTTTGGTTTGGTGCCCAAGAAAAAGAGGTTGAGATGGCTTGCATTAAGGGTCATTTTGGTAGCACACGACTGGGACATAGGCTATTACATGACCGTGTGCCGCACACGATCATGTGTCCTATTAATTTTAGGTGCAGGTTGGTCCACACAGTCTCAATGAGTTACATTACCTGGTGATAACACCGTGTGACTTTACTTCAAATACACACACGACCTACGATACGACCATGTAACCCTATTTTGAATACTCACAAGGCCGTGTGCCATACACGATCATGTGTCTTATTAATTTTAGGTGCAGGTTGGTCCACACGGTTTTAAAGAGTTACATGGCCTGGTGACAACGCCGTGTGTCTTTACTTCGAATATACACACAACCTGTAACACAACCATGTAACCCTATTTTGATTACTCACACGAGTTGGAACATGGCCGTGTGTCCCATATTTCGAATTGTATACTGGTAGCCATATTGCCATGTTTTTTAGCCACACAGCATAGGTTGTGTCACATGGCCATGTGACCTCTCTTTCCAAAATTTTCAAATTTTCTAGAATTTTTTGTTTTGTTTCAAATTAGTTACAAATTGTTCTCAAACCATTTTTAAGGCCCTATAGGCTTAGTTTAAGGTTCGTAAATGTATTTATGCTTTGAATAAATGTTTGAATGGAATGTTAATATTTTAAATTGGTTAATTTATTTTTTTGTAATGCTAGTGGTTTGGTTTTTATGGTAATACTCCATAATCCTAATCTGGTGATAGAGACAGGTTAGGGGTGTTACAATTAGTGGTATTAAAGCTACGGTTTGATCAATTCTTGGACTAAACGTAGTAGGTCTAGAGTCTAGAAATACATGCCATTTTATAACTTGTGATAGTGTGATGTCTCATGACTCAAATTTGATTATGTTTCTTTTATAAATAAAAGACGTTGTCTAACTGAGATGATTCCAGTAAAGCGGAGAGTAATGCTTAAGCCTTTGTACAATGGGTTGTCCATAGTGAGCCCGTTTTTGCAAGCAGAGGAAGTGAGGCTTGGAAGCCTTCTTTCATATGATGTTTGAATGATTCACAGATTTTATGAAAACAAATTCGATGGCTCAACAACCTTAGCCCCCTTCCGTACCCTAACCAATTCCCCCTATCCCTCAAGGTTCGAAATAAGTGCATGTAAACAAGCCTCCTGTAGATAAAATTTGCAAAGACAGGGTTGAAGAATTTTGCGGTAAGGTTGAGGACGATTCAAAAAAAGCTAAATTCTAGTTAGAAAATACTACCAAAGTTTTTGATGAGTTGTCGTGTCCTCCCAATGATTGTCTGAAGTGTGCAATTTCTTTGTTACATAGTAGTAGTGGAATATGTTGATAGCGGTGGTACTGAAAGATCGTGTAAGTTAGGACTTTTTCCAAACAGAGTTCAGGAAGAAGTACGTTAATCAATGATATCTCGATAAAAAATGAAAATAGTTTGGTTATAGAATTGTAGTTGAATATAAGAGAGAGTTTGTACTGCTCAGTAAGTATGCTCGAGAATGCATTCTATCAGAAGCTGTTATGTGTACTAGATTCGAAGAGGGCTTGAATGAAGATATCCAAGTGCTTGTCAGGATACTATAGTTGAAAGAGTTTATTACTTTAATAGATCGAGCACATAAAGTGGAAAAACTTAGCAAAGCAAAGAAAAAGACAGAGTCTAAAGTCTGAGACTCAAGTAAATGACAAGTAAGAAAATCTTTTTCTTCTCCTTCAAAGAAAATGAATGAATCTCATAGTCGAATGTCAGCTCCGTCTAGATTTTCGAGGAAACTAAGCTAGTTCGAGACCCTAAGCTACCTTTGTATCTAGCGTGGGTAGTGTTCGCAACAATAACAAGCTAGAATGTCAAAAATGCAACAAAAGATATTTTAGGAAGTGTCGGGTGAAAGAAGGGTCATGCTTTAAATGTAGTTTGTTTGACCATTTTCTCCGAGACTGCCCAGATAGGTCTGACAGGGATAAATCTCAAAATGTTTGATTTGGGAATGTGTCGTCTAAAGGTAGGCTACTGAAGAATAATGGAAATGCGAGAGTTAGTCAAAGTGGCATGAAGGACACTACAGTTCGATCTGAGGTACAAGCACCAACTAGGGCTTTTTGCGATTCGAGCTCAGAAAGATGTTTCGGCACCTGATGTGATTGCTGGTACATTTTCTATTTTTGATGTTACTATTTTTGCTTTGATTGACCCAGGGTCAACACACTTGTACATATGCATTGCATTAGTAATGGATAAGAAAATACCAATAGAGTTAAAATAACTAATTCGTTAGGTCAGTATATGTTAGTTAACAAATTTTGTAAAAATTATCCACTGAAAATTTAGGATTTCAACTTTCCGGCTAATTTGATGCTGTTACCGTTTGATGAATTTGATGTGGTTTTAAACATGGAATGGTTGGCTTTGCATGATGCAGTTCTGACCTGTAGATGAAAATAGATTATTTTGAAATGTTAGAATGGTGAAACAGTTAGGTTGAATCAAAGGGATTAGACAGTGCTGCAAAAATTATCTCTGCTTTGGCAGCTCAAAGAATTGTTTGAAAAGGGAGCGATACGTATTTAACATATATACTAGATACCAGAACTTCAGAATCGAAGTTGGAATCAGTTCTGACTGTTTGTGATTTTACAGATGTATTCCTAGAAGAGTTGTTAGGGTTACCGCCAGTCAAAGAAGTTGAGTTTGCTACTGAGTACCGGGAACTTCTCCAATATCAATTGCTCTATATAGAATGGCATCGATAAAGTTAAAAGAATTAAAAGCACAGTTGCAAGAGTTGGTAGATACAGGTTTTGTTCGGCTCAGTGTTTCTCCCTAGGGCGTGCTTGTATTATTTGTTAAGAAAAAGGACGGATCGATGCATTTGTGCATTGATTATTGACATTTTAATAAAGTCATAATCAAGAACAAGTATTATTTGCCTCATATTAATGATTTGTTTGATCAACTAAAAGGTGTGATGATATTTTCTAAAATAGATCTCTGCTCTAGATATTACCAGATTATGGTTAAAGATTCAGATATGCCAAAAATAACTTTAGAACCAGTTATGGACACTATGAATTTTTAGTTATGTTGTCTGGTTTAACGAATGCATCTGCAGTATTTATAGACTTGATGAACATAATATTTTGGCTATTTAGACAAGTTCGTTGTTGTTTTCATCAATGATATATTGATTTATTCGAGGGATGAGATTGAGCATGTCCAACATTTGAGTATTGTATTGCAGATTTTATGTGAGAAACAAGTATTTTCAAAATTTAGGAAATGTGAGTTTTTATTTCGAGAAGTCAAATTCTTAGGCCACGTGGTATCGACAGATGGCATACGAGTGGATCTGATTAAGATATAAGCTATTCTGGACTAGAAGCCTTCGAAAAATGTCACTGAAATTAGAAGTTTTTTGGGTTTGGCTGGGTATTATAGACATTTTGTTAAAGGTTTCTTAATTATTGCCTTAATGTTGACGAAGCTACTTTAAAAGAATGTAAAGTTTTTTGGTTAGACTGTGTTTGAATGTAGGAAGACAAGGTTGTAGCTTATGCTTCCCGACAGTTGAAAACGTACGAGAAAAATTACCCGATGTATGATTTGGAGCTTGCAGCTATTGTGTTTGCCCTGAAAATTTGACAACACTATACGGATAAAAATGTCACATTTTCACTAACCATAAAAATCTTAAAATATTAGATGTCCCAAAAAGAACTGAATTTGTGACATCATAGATGGTTGGAACTGTTAAAGGATTATGATTTGATGATCGATTATCACCCGAGAAAAGCTAATGTTGTTACGGATGCTTTGAGTTGGAAGTCATTATTTGCTTTGAAAGCTTTGAATACTCGTTTGACGTTTGTTGATTACGACTCCATTTTAGCTAAATTAAAAGCTAAACAGATGTTTTTGCAATAGATTCTCAAATTTTAAAAAAAAATGATCTTGAATTGGTTGCTAAACGAGAATAGATTGAGAAATTACCAGATACAAATTTCACATTAGTTTAGATGATAGTTTGTATTTTTGAAACCGATTGTATGTTCTAAAAAATTCTAAAGTTAAACAAGAGATTTTACCGGAAGCTCATAGTAGCAATTACTCAATTCACCCCACTAGTTGTAAAATGTAAGGTAACTTGAAACAGATGTACTGGTGGCTAGATATGAAACATGATATCTCGAAATTTTTATTAATATGTTTAATTTGTTAGTAAGTTAAAGCCAAGCATCAGGTACCTTCGGGATTACTACAGCTTGTTATGATTCTAGAGTAAAAGTGGGAGCGAGTTATCATGGATTTTGTGTCAGAGTTACCATTATCTCTGAGGAAGAAAGATGTCAGTTGGGTTTTTGTTGATCGTCTGACTAAATTTCCACAGTTCATTCTTGTGCGCTCAGATTATACACTTGAGAAATTGGCAGAACTATATGTTTCTGAGATTGTCAAACTACACGATGTATCATTGTCAATTATTTTCGATTGAGATATGTGATTTACTTTTAGATTTTGGAGTAAATTACATGAAGCTTTGGGTACTATATTAAATTTTAGTATAGCATTTCATTCACAGACAGACGACCAGTCTGAACGTGTGATTCAGATACTCAAAGATATGCTTCATTGTTATATTCTTGAATTTGAAGGTAGCTGAGAAAGATTTCTTCCGTTGGTTAAGCTCGCTTATAATAATAGTTACTAGTCGAGTATTAAAATGGCCCTGTACGAAGCATTGTATAGTAGAAAATGTAGAACTTCGTTATATTTAACCTAGTTGAGTGAGAAAAAACTTTTGGGTACCAATTTGATTCATAAAATTAAAGAAAAAGTGAAAGTAATACAAGATTGTTTGAAAGTTGCTTCCGACCGTCAAAAATCAAATGCCGATTGAAAATAAAAGACATTGAATTTCAAGTTGGCAATAGAGTATTTTTGAAAGTATCACCTTTGAAGAAAGTTCTCCATTTTGGCCGAAAAGGAAAGCTTAGTTCGCACTTCATTGGTCTGAAAGAGATTATTGAGGGAATTGGGTCAATAGCTAATCGTTTAGCTTTATCGCTAGAATTAGAGAAAATCCATAATGTTTTCCACATTTCAATGTTGAGACGGTACAAATCTCATGCCTCACACGTGATTTCGCCAGTTGATGTAGAGATACAATATGATATGTCGTATATTGAGGAACCAGTTAGAATTTTGGTTCAGGAAGTCAGAAATTTGAGAAATAAATGCATAGCTTTAGTTAAAGTTCTTTGGCACCGTGAAGGAGTATAGAGAGTTACCTCGGAACTGGAATAAGATATGAAAGTGCAATACCCGAACCTATTCTCTGGTAAATATTTTACATTATGCCATTGATGGAATTGTTAAATGTTTGAAATTATGCCATTGATGGAATCGAAGTGTTTTGAACTTAATTGACAAATTATAAAGGTTGGAAATTAAATATAAATATATTTGTTAAGTAATTTTTAGTAACTTTAATATTTAGGGATTAAATTGTTTAATTAGTAAAATTTCATGTAAATATGGTGAAATGGTGATAAATATGGAGTGGTTTGAAGCCCTAAGAAATTCAACTAGCATGATTGGTAGCTAAAAATGGTAAATTTGCTAGTTTCGTCTTTAGAGACTAATTTGCATAAAGGCTAAAACATTGGGGTGATTTTGTAAATTCATATTGTTAAGGGTTATAGGTTTGAATGAATTATTTAAGCTTTTCGAATGGTTAAATGGAATAAAAATTATTATTTAGATCAAGAAGCGAGATAATCGAATTTAAATCGAGGAAAAACTAAAGTTTTGGACTAGATGTCGACTCTATTTTTGCAACTATTTTAGTCAAGGTAATTTCGTATAAGGATTAAATTAAATGCTTGTTGTTTTGAATGAAATGTTAATAAATATTTATTCTATGTATAATTTAGATTGATAGTTGTGTGATATTTTGGTATTATGGATCAAATTGTAATGTTAATCAAATTGAATATTATGTTTGAAAAATGTGCATTTCATAGAAGTATATTTGAAATGGTATAATAGAATGCAATTAAAGGAATTGGATATGTAATATGGTCCCATTTGAACTTGGTGAATACTTACGATACAAATGACATGTCATTAGGGGATATATGGTTTTGGGTGCTAGTATTGGATGTCCTACCGATGCCTGAAATCCTACATTTTTTGCAGATTCTCCATAGCTCATGTGAGCAAGCCCACTTCACAACTCGTGTGAGCATTACAGATATGGTTACGGTTACAGATACAAGCATACTTTATGTAAGCATGGTTCTCGTGTATCTGACATTATTTGATTTGGTTCAACGAGTAATAAAGATGTAAAAGAGTAAGCTTAACTATATGAATTGTTATGTGATCATGAAAGTTGAAATGGAAGATATTGGTATAATTTTTTGATTTGGATGAGTTATGCAAATTGGTATTATGGTGAATGAAAGGTATATATGTTACTAGTATATGTTTTATGACATGATGGGATTATATGTTTTTTCTTATGGAACTCATTAACTTGTGGGACTTGTGATGTGTAAAGGATTTCATAAATTCATGAGTATGATAATGAGATTATGTATTAAATTTATATAAATTGAGTTTTAAAGGTAAGTTACGTTTAAGATTATACGAGCTTACTAAGCACTCGTTGCTTATGTAGTTTTTCTTTGTATTGTAGATTATCGAAAAGCTCGGTCGATTGGAATCTCGTCAGAGCATATTCACACTATCCGTACCTCATTTTGTTAGAGTTTAGTTATTATGTTAATAGTTATAAATGGCATGTAATGGGTGTTTTATGTTATTTTCCCAATATGTTATGGTTTGAACATACTTATAGCCTACTTGTATATATGGTTTTGGTTTAGCTTGTAAATGTCTAAATTTTGTGTTATATGAACATTATGGTTAAGCCTTTTGAAAGTAGGATGGTCAAGGTGGGATATTGTGATAATGAAATGAGTATTTGGTATGTTTGTTATATGTACAAGGTGAGAATTTGTAGCATTGTGCTTAAATTGGTTTGTGTATAAATTGTGGTGTCAAGTGGTGGCCTATTGGTTAGGCACATAGGTGAATTGATTTGGCATGATTTATGTGTGTTTGAATGTGTTTGGAAATGGTTTGGTCTGGTGCCAAAAAAAGGAAGGTCGATATGGCTTGCATTAAGGGTCATTTTGGTAGCACACGGCTTAGAAAACGGGTTGCCACATAACCTTGTACAACACACAGACGTATGTCCTATTGATTTTAGGTACAGGTTGGTCCACGCGGTCTCAGAGAGTTACATGGCTTGGCGACACGTGTAACGCTCCAAATTTTGAGCCTAAAAGAAATGGGCCTTGAGCTTTAGGAGCGTTTGGAAGTCGGCACATGAATATTTACTGTGCAAGGAGTGGTATTAATGAAGGCTTGTTTCAGTGGTTAAGGGTCCTGAGAAATGTGGGATAAGTCCTCGGTTCAAACCTAGGCTTTAGCAAAATTTTTGGTTTTAAGTGAATAAAACCCTTGGTGCTTGAAAGTAGGCCTTATAATTCATTGAGGATAGGATGTGACACAAAAAAACCTAGTGGTGTGGTGGCTAGTGGCATGTGTGGTGTGCTTGAGCTCTGAGGTTCGAGTGTTGGCACAGCATAATGGAGTAATTACTTTGCAGTTGGGACGGCTGGAGTTTGTACTGCATTAGAACTCTGATGGATGAGGTTGTTGTGGAGAAAATTGAGGAGTGATCATGGGAGTGGATTATGGAGAGATATAGGGAGGAAGTTTAGGACTTTGATTTGGGGAGGGAGCTGTGCCGTTTGAGGGAGTTTGAGCTCTAGGGGGTTCGGCTAGGTAAGTTTTTTTCCAATTTCGGCTATTGGAACAAATAAGGGGTTTTGGGCATTTCCGAATTTTGGGTTTTCTGTTCATTTTGCGGCTCTTTTGTTCTTTCATGTTCGTACTTTTCTTTGCGTTTTTGGCAATTAAGTCTCTTCTGGCCTTTAATAATAGTCGACTATTTGTGCAACTCTTTCATTTTCCTCTTTTCTCCTTTTCCCAATTCGTTGCTTCCCCTTGGCTGTATACACACTCTATTGCCTTTCAATCGATTTACTCTTGTCAATCTATTCCTTCTTCTCTTTTTTTTAGGGTTGGCTGACTACTCTTTTCTTTCTTGTTTTCAACTCATAGACTTGACTAGAGACCGATTTCGTTCTTTTTCTTCTATGATCGATATATGGTTTGGTAGTGACTCTAACATTCGGTAAGTACTCAAAAGTTCTCTCTATTGTTGCTATTTGGGCTCAATCCGTTTCTTTTGCCTTTCTCTAAAAGCCGAATACCTTTTCTTTTGGTATTCTGGGATTATCGATTGGTGACTCATTCCTCATGATGTGTGTTTATGGATCCCAGGTTTTACTAAGGAGTGAAAGGCGCAAGTGTTCTCGAGCCATCAAAACCCTTTCTCCTAATTTTCAATTAAGGTAATTTCGATACCTTGTTTTGGGATTTAGGCCGATTACTCTTATGTTCAGGAAGTGTTATCTATTAGGTTGGGCTACATTTTGCTAATCGGTTCTATTTACCAAATCTATCATTAGTACAGTTAAACACCAAGTGGGAGTGATTGATTTTGGCCAGCGCTCTAGGAGGGATAGATCGTGAATCATCTAGGCGTGGTAAGTGGTGATGGTTAAAACATGGATTAAGTGCTTATGCGTTATGTCAATTGAAAGGCTGATTAGATATTTGGAATGATTGTAGATTAGTGTTCAAGGGTTTTCGCAAGTATTCACAAACAAGTGTGTATCAATACCCTGTATCTGTTAGTCGGCTGAAAAGCCGAAAGAGTGTGTACATTCATACTATTTTAACTGTAGATCGGCAATATCCGAAAATTTGAAAAGACGAAGGATTGGGCTTTGAGGTCACATGGGTGTGTAAACACTCGTGTGGTGAAACTGAGCCCACGAACGTGGGCGTAGGACTATAGAGGCCACCATAAGCGTGCTCATAGGTGTAGGCCGTTATGGGCTGTGTGGGCCCTACACGGTTAATGTCCACACTATATGGTAGAAATTGGAATAAGTTATGCAGTTCGCACAGCCGTGGCTAAATCTGGGCTAAATGGGCCACACGAGCGTGTGGGCCTACTTGGGTCGGATAAGGGGCATTGAGCCCATATGCACAGATTTGCATATCGGGGTTACATAAGTCGCTCGAGGGGACTGTAAACCTTCTGATAGTCGGTAGGTGTTCTAGACCCATTCTGATTAAAATGACCGAATTACTCTTGGAGGGTAAAATGACCGAATTACCCCCAAAGGGTAAAATGACCGAATTTCCCCCAAAGGGTAAATGATCGTAATACCCCTATAGGGTAGAATGACTGTTATGCCATTATATGATGGTTGATTGATTAAGCATGCCTTGTGATATTATGTGCTTTGCATACATGCACGACATACTGCATGGGTTGGGATATTGTTATGGAGGAAGTACTGATCTGTTAGGGTCGCACGGGTCGTACGAGACGACTGTGGACCCATCGAAGGCTTTGTGCTGTTGTTTAAGGCTTTGTGCCGTTTCTGAAGGCCTTATGCCGTTTTTGATGGCTTTAAGCCACTTATTTTTCTGGTAGCTAGCTGCGATATTAGTGTGTTGGCTGGGTGAGTTGATTTTATCCCTACATGGTGTGTTGGTGGTACAGAGTAAGGTGTGTTGATTGGGGTGGTTGCACTTTTGCATAATTACATTGTACTGTTACTATAATGGGCTCAAGCCCAATATGCCTTTGTATTTTGTTTATCTGACTGACTGTTTTTGTATTAGGGGATTACATACTGAGTTTTCGTAAACTCACCCCACTTTTAACTGTGTAAGTACTCAGAAGCGTTAGGTGGACCGGTGCTGCGAGGGACTTGAGGGTAGCCACACTACTACTCCTATTTCATTTTATTGGGCCTTCTACTTATATCTAAATTTCGTTTTGGGTTTTTGACATAATAAGGCCTCTCTTTAAATTTTTGGTTTTAATCTGGTTTTTATTTATTACAATTTATATCTGCTAGAGATAGGACGCGGTTTACCAAAATATTAACTGTTTTCAAAACATTACGTTTCCGCAATACAATTCTTCTTTTAAGCTTCCGCAACAAACTTTGGTTTTAAAGTGCAACAACATTTGAATTTGATTAACCAATTTTTGACTAAGTCGTAATAAGGTTTTAACACGAAGCAGATTTTCAAACAAAATCATGTTTTCGAAATACACCTCCAATGAGTTGATTTTATAATTAACAAAAGAGGCTTTAGGGTAAGGCATTTTTTGCCCGGCCCGGCCCGGCCCGACCCAAATTCACTAAAGGAAAAAAAATTGTTTTTTTAAATGTTTTTTAATGTTATTTTCTTGTTGTTTTCTCCTTATTTTACTACCATTTTACTATTATGTTGCTACTATTTTGTTTTTATTATTTGGATATTGTATAAAACTTATTTTATTGTTAATTTTGTTATTATTTTAGAGGCATTTGCTTGTTAAGTTGCATCTATCTTAGTGTTATTTAAGTATGCATATTTTTTAAAGTTTATTTTCAATTTGTTGGGAAATATTTATTTTGATGTTTTTAGTATTTTTGATGTATTATATATATTTAAAAATTATATAAAAATAATATAAAAATTAATACGGGCGGGTTGAGTCGGGTCCAGATTTTAGCATTTTTATCCGAGTCGAGCTTGGGCAAAATTAGGCCCATTTTTTGGGCCGGGCCAGGCTCGGGCCTAACAAATGGGCCTAAATTTTTAGTTGAGCTCGGCTCGAACCCGACTCGGCCCATGAACACCTCTAGTCATATGTTCCATATTTCGTATACTTCACGGTTACCCACACGCCCATGTCTCTAAGTTACATGGGCTGGGCTATGTCACACAGCCATGTGAACCCGATTTCTAAAATTTTCAAATTTTTTTAGAATTTTCTGTTTTGTTTCATATTAGTCCCTAATTATTCCCAAACTATTTTTAGGGCCTCATAAGCTCGGTTTAAAGTTTGTAAAGTAAATGTATTTATGCTTTGGATAAATGTTGGAATGTAATGCTAATATTTTAAATCGGTTAATTGATTTGTATGTGATTTTAAGTGGTTCGATTTTTACGATAATACTTTGTAACCCTAATCCGGTAATGAAGATGGGTTAGGGGTGTTACAACCACAATATACACCATCACATCCTGCTGTTACACCTTCTCCAGGTGTTTGGTTCCAACCACCTTCGCCCTTAACATACTACACCTTGATGCTAAAATCGATTACGACACCAATGCCGACATCAATGCTGACATTCCCAATAACATCAGCAATCTCGAGATATTATACGCGATTGACTTATGCGAAACCATATATTAATCTGGTGATAGTGTTGCAAACATCCCCATATCATTATTTTATGAATGTAGGTCATCTTTGCAACCACCTATTCGTAGAATAGATGACATACGATGGAATCCGAGGACAACACCATACTCAACCATGGAGGAAGGAGATGAAGATAAAGATGAGGGTCGAGATGAAGACGAAGACGATGAAGAGAATGAGTCAAAACCCCAAATTGTAAGAAAAATCCTAGCCGCAACCATCATTCCTCGGGTTGTGGCATACATTTAGCTCGATGACGCCGATAAATGTTATTTTTTGTGATGTGTAACTATTTGATATGATATGAATAATATATGGTTATAGTTTTTAGTTTTGTCTTGTAAATTATCATTGGGTTTGTTAGATTTTAATATCAATTGTGTACAATTTATACAACATAATCTATTTGATCTCAATAAAGTATGACTTTTTTTCTAAGTTTTGTGTTGCAAATCATCATTCACTTTGTTAAATTTCAATATATATTCTATACAAGTTTGTCATTCATAATCCATATGATATTAATAAAATATCGATATTTTGTTGTTTTATAAGTGAAAATAAAAAATTGTTTGTATTGTATTGTACAATATTTGACATAAAAATTATCCATATTTACAATTGCCTAAATTGTGAGAAGCAATGGAAAAATAAACAAATTGTATACAAAAAATACCCACTAATTTGTGTAAAAAAGAATGAATAAATTTGTTAACGCCATTTGAGCCTCAATGTTTCCTCCAAATATGGACATGTTGCCCTAGTATGACATTGATTCCTACAAGAACAACATAAAATCAGTTGGTTGTTCCTCCTTTGAATATCCAAATTTTTGTGTATCTGAGTATATTTTGATCGACCTCTTGGGTGGTACCGCAACAAGATATTCGATACCAACTCGAATGGAACGTTAGATACAGGTGGCCACATATTCTCATTTGGGATTGGTGGGAATTCAATTCGCCATAAATTATACATGCGTTGTAGTTTGTAGACTTTATTAATATATTTTGTGTAAGGTAGTCGTGCCTTGAAAACACCCATTCGTGGTGCATTTTGCCCCTAAAAATTTTCAGTCACATCTTCCCTACACTTGGGATTCCCGAGTGAAAGTTCAGGTACGTAAGAAACATTCCTATCATCTTCCATTCTAAAAATCCACCCTTTCACCTATAAAAGAGGGTATCTCCCCCTACTGTACCATCCCTCTCATCCACTGTAACACCCTTAACCCATATCCGTCATCAAAATAGGGTTTCAAAGCATTGCTGGAACTTTCAAAACATTTGAAAAAAAGTTAAGTAAATTATTATTCATTAACCGAGATGATTCAAAACGTCTCTTGATTGGACCTTCGAGGCCCAACACGGGCATTAGAGTCGAGTCGGGATTTAATTGGGACCTCTAAGAATTTTTTGTGAAATTTTAAAAATTTTCTAAGTTACAGGGCTCACATGCCAGTTTGGTCCAAGGGACATACCCGTGTGACCCTGGGACACGCCCATGCTGCAAGCCATGTTCGACCCCGTGTAACTCTCTGACTTGTGCATACGACCATGCCACACGCCCGTGTGCTAGGCCATGTGGTTAATTAATTCATTTCGAATTTAGATGTAGGTTTCACACGGCTAAGACACACGTCCGTGTCCTAGGCCGTGTAGCATACACGGCTGAGACACACACCCGTGTCTCTGCCCATGTGCCCAACTTTGAGCATTCTGTTTCTTAAAATTAAGGTGCAGGGGACACATGACCTAACTATACGCCCATGTACTATACACGGTCTAGACACACGCCCGTGTGTCTGCCTGTATGGACAAAATAAAGTCATTTCTAGCTTCATTTCTCACCTAAAATCACACCCATGACCTGCACTTGAAATACACATTCAATACCAACCATTCCAAGCATTCAAATCAAACAAGTCCATCATTCATCATGGCATACCATTACATGCATACATGCTTACAATCTTACCTTGGTTCAATCCATATATTAGACATAATTTGATCAACTACTTAACATATATTTAGCTACCATAGCATGACATTACAAGTATATCAAAAAATCCATTACTAGCCATTCCAATGGCTAGATTACAAGCATCATTATCAAGACACTAATGGTCAAGTTGTCCTATACATGCCATTATACCAAAATGATTTTCCTAAGTATACCCAAAATAAGCTAGTTGATAGTGTGACGATGCTCAAATGATCTCCAACCTTCGCGAGCTTCCGAGTACTATAAAACAGAGAAAATAAAACGGAGTAAGCATTACATGCTTATTAAGTTCGTATAATCGAAACTAAACTTGCCAATCCTGTTTATTAAATCTAAGCATACAATATCATGTTTTCCATCCATTAGCAAATACCTAAACACATGCATTGAATCAAACATGTTAGTCACCAAAATCTTTATATCAATCAAGTAAAAATAAATGAGCTCATCATGCAATATTCTTTCAAGTCATTATCATTTCATCTCAAAATTCTCATACCATGTCAATAATTGTGTCCATTGAATCATTGAAATTCCAATAGATGCTCAAATAGTACACTGAGGTGTATGATTCAATAATCCGTCAATTTCTTATTCAAGGGTACCCATTAGGGCACTAAATCAAGAAACACACTCTCTAGCCACATTTAGTATAACAGGATTGCCAATCCAGGCTAAATCCTTTATATAACGTATGCTCAAAAGAGCTCAATTAAGATTACCAATTAAGGGTAAACCCTAATCATTACATATACTTGAGAGGTATTATATCAGGATTACTTGTTCGGGAAAAATATTTTCTATAATAAGGTCAATAAGATTATTCGTCCGAGCTAAATCCCGTCTGCAACAAATGTAGGACCTCATCTATTTAGGGAAAGCACATATATTCACCGGAATTCAATATTTAATTAGGACTTAACCCCTTTTTCACCATTTCAAGCATGTATTAAATTTTCCATTATAGCCTTCAAGTAATGCATTTCAATATAAGTCACATTGCATACAACACAACATTCAATTAACATAATTACATGCTCAATTAAGTTACACGAACTTAGCTCGACACTTGTTTGCGTAAGTAATCTACTAATCCGTAACCTTTTCTTTTCCTAGATCTAACCTCGAATATGAGTTTTCCGAATCTATATAAATAGCTTTAATAATCAATTTCTCATATTTCATACTCATTTGGACTCAATTTATGTCCTAGGCAATATTACAATTTTTCCCCTAACTTTTCCACAAATTCCAATTTCGTCCCTATGCTCGAAAAATGAAACTTATGAAATTTACTCCCTATTCCAAGCCTAACCAAAAGCCCATTAAAAATTTTTACAGCACATGTATTCATAAAAATTCAGAATTTTTCATCAAATTTCACAACTTTACATTTTAGTCCCTAAATTACGTTTTCATCAAAAATCACTTTGCAAAAGTTGTTTATCTATCAACAACCTTTCATTTTCTACCATAAATTTATAGTTTTCAGCATATTCATCCATGAATCAAATTTCATACCTTGATAACTTTTCAAATTAATCCCCCAAATAGATAGATTAGACTATCTTGATTCCAAAAATATAAAAATTATTAAAAACAGGACTTGATTTCATACCTTTTTAAGCTTGGAAAGTTTTTTCCCTCTCTCCTAGGGTTTCCGTAGAAATTTTGGGGAAGAAGACATGAAAATAAGATGATAATTTCTTTTTAATTAATTATCATCTTTAATTTTTTGGATTTCCTATTTAGTCCCGACTCTTTTCTAATATTTCTATGGATGAGTCACCAAAAATCTACATACTTTTGTTTAATGGTCTAATTGCCATATAAGGACCTCTAGTTTTGAATTCTATAGCTATTTAATCCTTATAGTTACTAGAATTTAACTTTTGCATTTTATGCGATTTAGTCATTCTCGTAATTAAACACTTAATCGATAAAATTTTCGCATCAAAATTTTCACACGACATATCTATCATAATACAGACCATATAATAAAATAAAAATAAACTTTATTCTTGGATCAGATTTGTGGTCCCGAAACCACTGTTCCGATTTCACTGAAATTGGGCTATTACAACTCTCCCCCTTAAGGATTTTCGTCCTCGAAAATCTTACCAGTAAAAAAATTTGGGTATTGCTTCCTCATAGTGTCCTTCGATTCCCAGGTAGCCTCCTCTATACCATGTCATTGCCAAAGAACTTTTACTAAAACTACCTTTTTATTTCTTAACTCTTTTGTTTCCCGAGCTAAGATTTTGATCAGTTCTTCACTATATGTCATATCAGGCTGAATCTTTACCTCTGTCAGAGAAATAACATGTGAAGGATCGGATCGGTACCGTCATAGCATAGACACATAAAAACCATTATGAATCCGATCAAGTTTTGGTGGTAAAGTTAACAGATATGCAACCGGTCCAATTCTTTCTATAATCTTATATGGTCCAATGAATCGTGGATTTAGTTTTCCTTTACGACCAAATTGGAGAACTTTCTTCCAATGCGATACTTTCAAGAATACCTTGCCACCGACTTGAAATTCTATTTCTTTTCATTTGAGATCAGCATAGGACTTTTGACGGTCAGAGGTTGCTTTCAAACTGTCTCGAATTACTTTTATTTTTTCCTCGGTTTTACGGACTAAGTTAACTCCGTGTAACTTTTTCTCACTGAGTTTTGTTCAATACAATGGATTTCTACATTTGTGACCATACAAGGTTTCATAATATGCCATTTTAATACTAGACTGATAACTGTTATTATAAGCAAATTCAACCAAAGGCAAATACCTTTCCCAGTTACCTTCAAACTCAAGTATACAACATCGAAGCATATCTTTCAAGATCTGTATTACTCATTCAGGTTGACCATCTGTCTGGGGATGAAATGCAGTACTAAAGTGTAACTAAGTACCCAAAGCTTCTTGCAATTTGCTCCAGAATCAAGATGTAAATCGAGGGCCTCTATCTGAAATAATGGAGACAGGCACTCCATGCAATCTAATAATATCAGAAACATATAATTCAGCTAATCTATCCAAGGAAAAATCCATACATACTCAGTTACACTTTAGTACTGCATTATTTCATATAGAAAGAAGGCAACTAATGTTCAGCTTCTACTTGTTGACATATCAAACATTTAAATACAAAATCAAAAATATCCCATTTCATTCCTGGCCACCAGTACATCTTTCTCAAATCACTATACAATTTATTACTACTAGGATGTATAGACATGCTACCATTATGAGATTCATTCAAAATCTTCTGTACTAGTTATGAACCTTTCAGTACACATACTCTGCCTCTAAATAACAAACAACCATCAGTCCCGATCTAAAATTCTAAGTCAGGAGTCGATTCACTTTGTATTCGTTTTGCTTGCAACTTAATATCATTTTTCTTAGCTTTAGAGATTTGCTGTAAAAACATTGGTCTAACTTTTAACTCATCTATGATTGAACCATCATCAGATAATGATAATCAGGTATTCATTGCTCATAAAATATACAGTGATTTTCTGCTCAGAGCATCTGCCACCACATTGGCTTTTCTCGGATGATAGTCTATAACACGATCATAATCTTTCAGTAATTCAAGCCATCTACGCTGTCTCAAATTCAAATCTTTCTGTGACATCAAATAGTTTAGACTTTTATGATCAATGAATATGTGATATTTTTCACCAAATAAGTAATGCTGCCAGATTTTCAATGCGGGTAGTTCTTTTCATGTGGCTTTAGCTGTCATGAAGCATAGGCTACCACTTTACCTTCTTGGATCAAAACACAGCCTAAACCATTCAATGATCCATCACTATAAATTATAAACTCCTTACCCGATTCAGGCTTGACTTGTAATAGCCCGGTTTAGACCTAGTCGGAATAGTGGTTTCGGAACCACATATCTGAGTCAGAAAAATATTTACATATTATTTTCTATGTTTAGAATGAGTGAATTAATGTCTGTGAAATTTTTGTGTTTTAATTTTATCGTTTGAGTCTCTGATTTATTAAAAGGACTTAATCACGTAAAATGAAAAAGTGGCTAGCTAATTATCAAAGCACTAAATTGTTATGTTCTTTTAATGTGGGGTCTTTATGATGCAATTAGATCATGGATAATAGTGTTGGATAGTTTTAGGCATGTCTTATAATGGTTTTATATTTAATTAGTATGGTTAAAATAATAATTAAGTTAATAACATAAGATAAAATAAAAATAAAATACAAAAGCCATGCATTCATCTTTTATTTTCCAAGGCTGAATGTTGTAAGAAAGAAAAGAAAAAGAGCTTAAGGGTTTCAACTATGATCTAGCTTGATTTAAGGTGAGTTTTAGCTCGGTTTTTGATAATTTTTACGTTTTTGAGATCGTTGCTATGAAATCTATCAAGCCCATGTTTTAATTTTAAAATTTGATGAAGATTTTGAGTTATGCCATTGATAAATTAGTGAGCTTTGAAGTGTTAATTGATGAAATATGAAAGATATGTGTTAGGTTAACATATTTTGTCTTTGAATTTTTGATGAATTTAAGTAATTAGGGCTAAATTGTAAAAATAATAAATTGAGAGACTACAATGTGAAATAAATGAAATGTATGGACTTGTATGAACAAGAGGAAGATTTGGCCTAGCTATGGTGTTGTGAGATTTTGCATATTTTGTGATTTTGTGTAATAGGGACTAAAATGTTAAAATGTGAAAATGTGAGGGCTATTTTGTAAAATGCCCTAAATATGTGTATTTGGATTGATTTGAATAAATATGAAATTGAATGAGTTAATTTTTAATACATATAGATCAATAAAAGAGGAATCCGAGTCTAGATCGGGGGAAATTGAAAGTCGACAAGTAATCGACTCATTTCATCGTTTCACACTCGAGGTAAGTTCATAGGTAGTCATTCATTATAAATGAATTTTAAATGCTTTAATATTGAATTAATTGGGATGAATAAAATCTCGGGAGAAGATGGAAATAGTGAATGTGAGATTACAAATGTGAACATTTATGGAAATAAAATGTAAGCAAGCTCGATTAAACAGTAGGATTAGTTTCGGAATGTCAATGACATGTCATTAGATTGTGAATTGGCTTCAAGCCATGATATAGGCACTACTGGTGCGAGAAATACCTTGATTTGGCTACGGGCCATGGTATAGGTGCTCCGGGATAAGCTACCTTGAGTGGGCTACGGGCTATGGTATAGGTACTTATCGATCAAAATGTTCATGTATCTGATTCCTACTTTAAAAGGTACAACGAGTGAGCAAAGGTTGTAAACGAATAAAAAAAAGTTAGTACGAACTGCAAGGTACGTACGATATCTATACGAGAATTATTGAGATGAAATAATGAGATTCATTGAGAAAAGCTTTTTGAGTTGAATAAACCATGTTATGATACATGGATAAAGGTTTGTGGCATTATGTATTTGGCTTTGAGTTGTAAAAATGGTTTGTTTATAATTGGTATTGCTTAATGAATTATTTACTTGTGAACTTACTAAGCTACAAAGCTTACTTGGTGTGTTCATTTCTATTTTCTAGATCATCAAAGCTACTAGAGGCCCGGGAATTATCGAGGATCATCACCACACTATCGAACCTTGTTTTGGTACTTTATCGAATATGTGAATAATGAATTATGGCATGTGTAGGCTAGAAGTAGTTGAATATGTTTTGTATTGTATATAAGTTATGCCATGTGATATGGCTAACTAATATGTTTATGTTTGATTTTGGTATATGGCAAATGGTGCAATTTTGGTATGTTTAAAGTGTGTATAAAGCCTATTGAGAAATGGTCATTTTGGCACGTGTTTGAATGTGAATTTGGTAAGTTTTATCATGAGTTCGAATGTGGTAATTGTTGAGTTATGGATCATGTGTTTTAGTATGAAATTGGCTTGTGTTTTGATATGATTAGTATGGTTGTTAAGTATGATCTTGATAAGGATTATATGGCATGAAATATGTGTATTTTGGTTGTGAATTGGCTGAGAATATATGATATGAAACTTGTTGGTTTTGGCTTGTAGGGATGACCCAAAAACGTTGGCAAAGTTGGCTTTCAAATAGCCTATTTTTGTCCACACGGGCAGAAACACAGGCGTGTGTCTCGGTCGTGTGTGACACACGGTCATAGTACATGGTCGTATGTCCCTAGTGGTACCCTTTCGATTTAAGTCAGTATACCTTACAATTTTGACACGGCTTAGGCACACTGGCGTATCTAGTGGCCGTGGGTGGCACACGGGCTGACACACTGGCATGTGGTCGACCATGTGACCCAAGTCAGTATACCCCCAGTTTTCACACGGCCTGGCACACGGACTTGTCATTAGCCGTGTGTCTCATGTTAGTAGGTATGCCCTATTTTGCCACAGCATAGACACACGGGCATGTATAAAGCCGTGTGAGGCACACGGCCTGACCACATAGGAGTGTGACCTTTGTAGCTTTGAAAAATGTTTAAGTTTTAAAAAATTTTCTAAGTATTCAGTTTAGTCCCGACCTTCTTCTAATGCATGTTAAAGGCCTCATAAACCTTCTAAAGGGACTTATTGTTGATGTATGATTATGATATGATGATAATGATTGTGAAATGTTTGCAAATGCTCTGAATAGTCTGATAATGCTCCTAACCTTAGTCTGGTGACGGATACGGGATAGGGGTGTTACAGGACTAACACAGGTACTTCTGTCAATAAAGCCTTTAATCTATCAAAACTCTATTGGCATTTGTCAGTTCACTCAAACTTTACATCTTTCTGCAACAAACGGGTCATCGGAGAAGCTATCATTGAAAAACTTTTTACAAACCTCCGATAATAACCAGCTAGTCCCAATAAACTTCAGACTTCTACCATATTCTTTAGTGGCTTCTAATAAACAATGGCTGAAATTTTATTCGGGTCTACCCTGACACCTTTAGCAGATACTATATGTCCAAAAAAACTAACTTCCCGTAGCCAAATTCACGCTTACTGAATTTGGCATATAATTGTTTCTCTCGCAGAGTTTGCAACACTATTCTCAAATTCTCAGCATGTTCATTTTTATCTCGAGAGTAAACCAAAATATCATCTATAAATACCACCACAAACCTGTCCAAATACGGGCTAAAAATTCTGTTCATCAGATCCATAAACACTACAAGTGCATTTGTCAAGCCGAATGGCATCATAAAAACTCATAGAGTCCGTACCTGGTTCTAAAAGCTGTCTTGGGTACATTTGAATCTTTTACCCGTAGTTGATAGTAACCAGAACGGAGATCGATCTTCGAAAATATGGTGGCACATTTTAACTGGTCAAACAGGTCATCAATATGAGGTAAAAGATACTAGTTCTTTATTGTAAATTTGTTGAGTTATCTGTAATCAATGCACAGCCTCAACGATCCATCTTTCTTCTTTACGAACAGAACCGGCGCACCCCAAGGTCAGAAACTAGGTCGAGCAAACCACTGTCAATCAACTCTTGCAACTGTACTTTCAGCTCTTTCAATTCAGTAGGAGCAATTCTGTAAGGTGCTATGGATATAAGTGTTGTTCCCGGAACAAGATCTATAGAGAATTCCACTTTTCTATCTGGTGGTAAATCAGGTAATTTTTCTGGAAATACATCAGGAAATTCACATGTAATTGGCACTGATTGAATCTTTAACTCAGATACTTTAGTATCCAACATATATGCAAGGTAAGCATCATAACCCTTTCGGACATATTTCTGTGCTGATATTGCTGAAATCACATTAGGTAATCCATCCAGTTTATCAGATTCAACATGAAGTAATTCACCACTCTCACATTTCAATTCAATATATTTCTACTTACAATTCACCACTGCATTATATTGGGTTAACCAATCCATTCTCAAAATCACATCAAATTCATCAAATGGCAATAACATCAAGTCAGCTGAAAAGGAATAAACTTTTACCATCAACGGACAGTTTTTACAAACTTTATCCACCATAACACATTGGTCTAGGGGGTTTGAAACTTTAACCACAAATTCATGAACAGGTAAATTTTTAGCAATCACTAAGTTCGTGCATTTGTATGAATGTGTGGAGCCAGGATCAATCAAAGCAGTAATATCAGTATCAAATAGAGAAAATATACCAGTAATAACGTCTGGTGTAGAGGCATTTTCTCTAGCACGAATAACATATGTTTTTGTAGGTGCTCGTGCCTCAGATCTAACTATTGCATCCCTGGTAGTACCTCGAGTACCACTAACATTACCGGGGTGATGGGGTGGTCTGCCTCTCGAAATAGGATTACTAGGCTTAGGAGTTGGTTCTATTTTTTTTTCAACTATTTCCAGACAATCCCTGAGAAAATGGTCAAGTTAACCACATCTAAAACAAGCTCCACTTCTAGACCAACATTCCCCATGATAAAATTGTTACAATGTTTACATTTCAGTTTGGGATTACCAACACTACCCTCACTGGTCACAGGTAGAGATGAAGACCTCGGTTTAGAATGTTGAGAGCTCTGCTCTCTTCCAGAATATCCCGTAGAGGTGGTCACACAATCATAACACTTCTTTAATTTCTTAAAAGCAAATGATTGTGACTTACTCATAGTTCTTTTTCTAAAAACCCAAGCCTCTCTTTCAGCTTGTTTCTTTTCTTTACTCAATTCCTCAGCTTTGTGTGTTCGACTGGCTAACACCGTAAATTCTCTTATTTCGAGAATTATAATCAATAACTTGATATCTTCATTTAAACTCTCTTCTAAATGTTTACACATCTCAGCCCGGTTAGAACCCATTCTCTGGAATATTTACTCAACCGAACAAATTCTCGTTCATATTCAGATATAGTCATGTTTCCTTGCTTGAGTTCTAAAAATTCTTTCTTTTTCTGATCCATGAATCTCTGACTAACATATTTATTTCTAAATTCAGCCTGGAAGAATTCCCATGTAACGTTCTCTCTCGGTACAACTGAAGTTATGATATTCCACCAATGATAAGTTGTATCTTTCAGTAGTGATACTACACATTTCAGACATTCGGCAGGTGTACAGGATAATTCATCAAAAACCTAGATAGTATTTTCTAGCCAAAACTTAGCCCTTTCCGAATCATCATCTATGAAAGCTTTAAATTCTTTCGCGCCATGCTTGTGGATTTTATCTACTAGAGGCTTACCAATTCTAACAGGTTTAGCACCCTGTGGTACCTCAGAAATCGGTTGAGGAGCAGGTGGAGGAGGTCGTTGTACAGCGAGGTTTGTTCTTAAGTACTCGATAAACCATTCATTCATAATTGAAAGAAAGCTTATTTCGCCTCCTCACATCGGCCCTTAGACACAGGCCTTTCACTACCAGACGCAGACACAACTCTTTGAACTAAAGCTGAAGCATTGCTCTCAGCTTCTTCGGATTCAACTCTAGCTCGGTTGGATGACATTGCTATATGAAAAATACATTTAAAATTATCAAGAGTCATCACACTATCACAAATTACATAATGGCATGTATAGCTAAACTCATGTTTACTATGTTAAATCCGAGAATCAGCTAAACCGTAACTCTGATACCACTAAGTGTAACACCCCTAACCCATATCCATCATCAAAACAGGGTTTCGAAGTATTATCGAAACTTTCAAAACATTTTACAAAAAATTTATGTAAATTATTATTCATTAACCGGGATTATTCAAAACGTTTCTTGATTGGACCCTCGAGGCCCAACACTAGCATCAGAGTCGAGTCGGGACTTAATCGAGACCTCTAAGAATTTTTCACAAAATTTTAAAAATTTTCTAAGTTTCAGGGCTCCACGACCGTGTGGTCCAAGGGACACACCCGTGTTACCCTGGGACACACCTGTGTTGCGGGCTATGTTTGACCCCGTGTAACTCTCTGACTTGTGCAGACAGCCATGCCATACGCCCGTGTGCTAGGCTGTGTGGTTAATTAATTCATTTCGAATTTAGGTGTAGGTTTCACACAGCCCAGACACACGCCCATGTCCTAGGCTGTGTAGCACACACAACTGAGACATACACCCGTATTAAATATTCAATCAGGACTTAACCCCTTTTTCACCATTTCAAGCATGTATTAAAATTTCCATTATAGCCTTCAAGTAATGCATTTCAATATAAGTCATATTACATACAACACAATATTCAATTAATATAATTACATGCTCAATTGAGTTACACGAACTTACCTCGACATTTGTTTGCGTAAGTAATCTACTAATCCGTAACATTTTCTTTTTCTCGATCTAACCTCGAATGTGAGTTGTCCAGATCTGTATAAATAGCTTTAATAGTCAATTTCTCATATTTCATACTCATTTGGACTCAATTTACGTCCTAGGCAATATTACCATTTTTTTCCTAACTTTTTCACAAATTTCAATTTCGTCCCTAGGCTCGGAATATGAAACTTATGAAATTTACTCCCTATTCCAAGCCTTACCAAAAGCCCATTAAAAAATTTTAAAGCACATGTATTCATAAAAATTCAAAATTTTTCGTCAAATTTCACAACTTTACGTTTTAGTCCCTAAATCATGTTTTCATCAAAAATCACTTTGTAAAAATTGTTTATTTATCAACAACATTTCATTTTCTACCATAAATTTATAATTTTCAGCATATTCATCCATGACCCAAATTTCATACTTTAATAACTTTTCAAATTAATCCCCCAAATAGATAGATTAGACTATCCCGATTTTAAAAATATAAAAATTACTAAAAACAGGACTTGATTTCATACCTTTTAAAGCTTGGAAATTTTTCTCCATCTCTCCTAGGATTTCCATAGAAATTTTGGGGAAGAAGACATGAAAATAAGATGATAATTTTTTTAATTAATTATCATCTTTAATTTTTGTGATTTCCTATCTAATCCCTACTCTTTTCTAATTTTTCCATGGATGAGTCACCAAAAATCTACATACTTTTGTTTAATGGTCTAATTACCATATAAGGACCTCTAGTTTTGAATTCCATAGCTCTTTAATCCTTATAGCTATTAGAATCCAACTTTTGCATTTATGCGATTTAGTCGTTCTCGTAATTAAACACTTAATCGATAAAATTTTCGTATCAAAATTTTCACACGACATATCTATCATAATACGGGCCATATAATAAAATAAAAATAAAATTTATTTTTGAATCATATTTGTGGTCCCGAAGCCACTGTTCTGATTTCATTGAAATTAGGCTGTTACATTCACCATCCCTCCATTTTAAAATTTTCTCTCAAACTTGTTCTCAGTTTAGTGTTTAAATTTTTGCCCAATTTTTTTCCCTCTTTATGGTTGAGAATGTGCTAGTTTTAAGGTATTTTATATTGACGATGATGTGATAGCGCTCTGATACAGACACATTTCATATCTCGTGTCAGGATGAGATGGGACTATTTCATTAGAAACACATCGTATGCAACACGGGTTCTCGTGTGACGGTGCTTTATATGGTCACCAAGTATGTAACATTCTAAACTCGATCCTTATGGAGGATCCAAAAATGTCACGTCACTACTTTAACCATTATCTTTAAAATTGTTTCTGGTGCAACTAACTTAAACTATAGTTTAAGGTGATATGAAATATAAACCATTTGACGTATAAGACTAAATAAAATAGCACATTGTATTACCATAAATACTTTACTGTAAATTCATTAGAATCACACTTTCGTGAACATAAGTTTAAATACAAGATTCATTCTTTAAAATTAAACATCTTGACATCACCACTATGTCATGCATAATACAAAACACTAGAAATCTCAAAACAACAATTGTTCATTGACATAGTCCAATAGCACTACTTTTTCTTCTACAACAAACCTGAAAAGGAGATGCAACTAAGTAATTCAAAGAACTTAGTGAGTTTCAAGAGAAAACATATCAAATATTTACTAATACACCCAACTAGATCATTTCAAAAAGTCAAACAATTACACTATACGCTAGATGGCGAGTATCGTACACAGTCAGTCTATATGCTCATTTCCTTTCTTTGGCAAATATAGTACACCGATAACACCATTCAAACAAACTTTCTTTATGTTAACCATGTTCTCAGATCCTTAGTCAAAGCCATGTCATTCATTTCCTTTGTTTTGATTTGACAATTTGGTTTGCAATGTATAATTGCCCTACCAGAGGCTACATAACCATTTTCATGTATGGCGATATACCAGTTCATGAACATTCCATTGAAGGCAACGCCATGAATATATTTTCCTTAATCATCATTTCCATGATTTAGTTCATATCATTCTTACCAGAGTAGAAGGTAGTGGTTTAAACATGAAGAATAGTTCTTACTCTTTAACATAAACAAACCAAACCCATAATAATGGCTCTAAATAATCACCTTTCATGTACAGATATATCGTCCTTACTGAGTATGAATACTTACCTTATACAAGGTATAAACAAAGACAGAACACGAATGGAAGTAAGAAGGAACTCACCAGAAAATGCAAAAAGTCTAAATAATAGGACATTTGCCCTTATCATGGGAACCTTCAAGAGTGTCTTGAGCTATAATATAAATAATAAAATTTATTAGATCATTATACCAGAAACTAAAAATGCTTGCAAGAAACATCATCATAAAACCCAGAATTAGGAACTTTCCTTCCTTACATACAAATCTGACACTAAAGCATGTAGTGCTAAGATCACGTAAATAACCAAGAAAATAACCTAGAGTTCATCGATAGTTACCAAGGTGCTCAAATGAACAAAGGAGTTGGTTGAATACACCGAACCCAATTTCAAGCAGGTTTTTGGTCTTAAGTTTTAGAGAGGGTGAGAGTAAAGAAAATTTTAAATGGATGCCAAGAAGACGTAAAACTTGTCCAAGAAGTCATTACTAACTTTATACAACTAAACACGGAAACAAAGTTTATTGGAAAAGTCAAATTATCCCACTAACCCTCCCTCGATAACCGTAACTAAGTACTTTCACCATAATTTTAATCTTGTCAATTACAGTAATTTGGTTTCATTCTGACCAGTTCTCATTTGACTAACTGAATCATACTACCAGAGTAATAGATAATCTATCAAATTATGAACTTAACTTAAACGCCTAAACTACTAGGGTGGCGTATACTCTACAAGAGAGTCCATCAAACTACTAAGCTCACCAAACATAAGATTGCCATTTGGCACATTCACAAAACCTTATGCTTAGTCAAAAGTAATGCCTTACCCACTTAAAATTTACTTTAAATACCAAATTTTAATAAACAGTAACCAGATACTAGGACTTCGTCGAGCGGGCTATTATAGGTTAAAGTGTAAGAAGAGCTCCCACTCGTCGACCATTATGCTATCACAGGTTAGAATATAACTTGGGCACCAATTGACAATGGTTATGCAGTCAAGAGTTCAAGATTTGGGGATGCCTAGGGTTGATGCTTTATAAATACCATATATAAGTTTAAGAGCATAATCATAGGGGAAAATTGATGGGCTTCTCAGTATAATCACATTATTCTTCTTCTCCATCACCACTGAAGGCAATGTGTAACACCCCAAACCCAGCCTAGACACTATGGTCGAATTTGGCGACATCACATGAGAGTGTTTTTGAAAACGCATCGATACATCTAAAGTCATTCTAGTTATTATCTTTATTTAAGTCAGAAAAATAAGTACTAATTGATTTGCTTAAAACCATTTCTTTTACGCAGAAGCTTTGTAAACCATGTGCTTTTCGCAATCGTTTCTACTTATAAAAAACGTAGTTTATTTTAGGAAAACTGTAATTTAGTTAAGGAAACAAACCATTCTTTTGTTGCATTGCAGTTTGCAAATCCAAAATAACAGTTTAAAATCCCAAAAAATAAAACCAAAATAGTCCAAAGTCCGAAATTACATCAATTATTCCCAAAATAATATAAAAGGCAGTAAAAGCAGTTAAACCCATAAAGCTGAGTAAATGTAGCGGTGGTCACTGTCGAGTCTTTCGTTGCACTGATCCGTTTATCTCTAGTGATTACTTGAACAGTTTAAATAGAAAAAGGGTGAGTTTTCACAAACTTAGTGTGTAATCCCTCACAGAAAGCATGCATATAGACATATAGCAAATAACAGATAATTCAGGCCTGAGCCATTATAGAATCGGTGTGGGCCCCAACCCACTTAGAAGCAGTATCAGATACAGACTTAGGGCCTTGCTCATCATAAATATAGCATGCATAACAGATCAAAATAGCACAATCATGCCCACCAACCCTGCACACCAACTCCGTCCAACCCTACACACCATATGGGGATAAAATCAACCCACCTAGCCCAACACACCAAATATGGGGATAAAATAAACCCATCCAACCCTACACACCAAATGGTACCGCAATGCCGCACATGTCATAAATATGCAGCTTAGCTACTAGATATCAAGCTTAGAAGCCTTTCAGATACTTCCTTCACTTCATCAAATCCACCCCAATGTAATACATCATACAAATATGACATGCTATAATACAGATAAACAGATCATACATCTATATTCAGAGCAGTACAGTTATACATGCTAAATATCGCATGCTTTAAGCATGCTTCATATAAACAGAATACAGAATTAGGGTCTAAATAATGCTTGCCGACCTTACGACAGGTCACAGTTGACTTGGGCAACCCGTGCAACCTTACAGTACATTTTAGAAAAATGGGCTCACACGCCCATGTGGATCCACACGCCTGTGTGGCTCACCCGTGTGGGCCCACACGCCCATGTGGCCCACACAGCCCAATTGGCTGAGCCCGTGTCTCGCACACAACCTCATCGACCTTCACACGATCGTGTTCGTTGCACCTGTGTCGCGTGCACAAGGCCTGGTCCGTCGTTCACACGGTCGTGTATCGCCACACGGCCTACCACACGGGTAGTCCACACGTCCGTGTGGCGTCGATAGAATACTTTTCGACTTTCGTCAAATCTTATTTTTTGTACAATCGAGGTACACACCTGGTTCAATTTCAAACCTAAACCACTCCCAACATGACCAGAACCTAAAGTTTGAACAATCAAACTCTAGTATTAGCCTTAATCCCCGATTTGAACAAAACCACAAAATCGATAAAACCGATATTTCGTTCAATCCGTGCTTACCTCGAACCCCAATGCACTAGACTGAAATTTCACCGAAGTGGAATCCTACTCCAACCAGTTCCTTGTTGTCAGCACACAAAAAGTCTACAATCAACCACTTAAAAACGAAACTACAGTTGCATTTAAATCACTTACCAAAGCAACAGAATAGGATGCGTTTCCACAAAGTGAGAACGAAATAACCAAAAAGGGCAGTAGTCAAATTTGCAAAAGTTAAAAATAGAAAGAAGAAATTAACAGCAGGAGGGGATAGTAAGAAGAGAATTCAGCAGAGTAAAAGAGAGGTTTTTGAGAGAAATTAGAAAATCGATGGAACAGGGGAAAGTTGCTAAAATTCCAAAGAAATCACAACTAATCTGATAACTGCCTCATCCCCAGAATCTCTCCCACTTACCCCACTAACACAACTACTTTAGAGACCCAGTTCAGCACAACTCTAACCTGAATCAAAAGCAAAAATAAATCCATTGCCTAAGCACAGACTCGAACACAAGACCTCTTTTACCCCGACACTCCTCTTATCTATCAGACCAGTAGGTCCATTCTGTTATGTTTTTTACAAATAAATTCTTATAAGCCTATCAACTAAAGGTTAGGCTTTAACCAAATAAAAACCAGAATTTTACACAATCTAAGGCTTGAACTCAAGAGCTCCCAAACACACCCAGAACACTTAACCACTGAAGCAGATACTCAATTGTGTCAAAATAATACGAAAACATATATACAGATATTTTACGCTACAAATCCACAAAAGCCAAAATTAGGGAAATTTGAGGCGTTACACAATATCCTTAACCTTTGTCTTACCTAAAACCCAAGAGAGAAATGGATACAAGATGGCTCTAAGGCGGGGAGCTGATGTTTCGACGATCGTTCTCTCCTCTAAAAATCTACTCCTTGCTTGAGAGCCTTCTTCTATCTACCTCTCTCAGGTTCCGGATAAAATAGAGGTTAAGGACACCACCTTCAGTGGAGACGGAGAAAAAAATAAGTTGCTTATACTAGAAAGCCCCTTCATTTTTTCCTATGATTATGACCTCAATCTTATGTATGGTGTTTGTAGCCCATATGTCTAGGTATGTCCAAATCTTAAACACATGACTGCTAACTACTGTCAACTAGCTTCCAAGTTATACTCCAACCCATGAATGCATAACGGTCGTCGATTGGGACCTTTACTTACATTTTGACTGTGACAGAATAAGCACCATCACCCCACGACCTGTGTTGCATACGACGAGTTTCTAAGGTAATGGTCTCATCCTGACACGATATATGAAATGTGTGTGTATCCAAGCATTATCACGTCACCGGGAACTCAAATCTACCTTTGAGCTTTCATAGTCTCTACCTCAAACCCTAAACCATCAAATGCCATACCCATAAAAAATACAAAAAACTGTAAATATCCTAAACAACCCAAAGCAACAAAAACCATAAACCATAAAATACTAAAACCTTAAAAACTCTAACCCTAAAAATGACCTAAAAACTCTAATCTTAAAAAATCTTAACCGTAAAAAAATCAATCAGGTGAGGGGAGAGAGAAACAGGGGAAAACACATTCATTTAGGAGCGCTTTCCTACCTAGTTAGAGGAAAACGCGTCCAGCTAGGCATGCTTTCAACAAAAAAGCGTCCAGCTAGACGCTCTTTCACATTCTCTCCAAATTAGCCTATTTCCCTAAGTTTCAAAAAAATCAACTTATTTTTCAAACTTTTTTCCCAGCCTTTTTGGCCAAATCAACTGGATATATAACTATAATTCATATTAATCAAGAAATGTCAAAATTATGATTCAAGTGAAATGTTTGAAAAATTGCATATAATATACCATGACATTGTGCAAAATAAATTAATTGTTAAACTTTAATTTGCTAAAATAATTTTAAAAAATTGAGAATAAATTAATTAATTATGCTTGACAAATGATGAAATGGGTTGCAAATACTTAATTCAAATTTAAATTTAACTTACATTGCATATATTAATTTAAGGGATAAATATTAAAAATAAATATATTATATATTAATTAAAGAATATATATTGTAAAGGTAAAATTAGTATAAAAGTAACATTTCTTCAAGAATTTTATATAATCTAAAAAAAATGTAATGTTGAAATTACTCTGAAATTCTAGAATCTTGCAATTATTAGGAATGTAAAATTATCATCTCATTATAATTTTTAAAATCTAAACAAATATTGCGATTTTAAAATTTTATATTACTTCTAAAAATGTAAGATTATTTAAATTAAATGCCCTAAAATGTTTTCTATAGGCAGTGATGGAGCTAGGGGCTGATAGAAGCCCCGCCCCCTTAAAATGGTCAAATTTTAACTTAAATTCTTTATAATTTATAAAATTTTGAATTAGTAATAATAAAATTACACTTTAGTCCCCTAAAAAATAATAAAAATTTGATTTAACCATTTAAAAATTATAAAGATATAGACTTTAAGATGATGAAATTGTATTTTTACTATCGTAAAAATATATAATTTAATTCTAACCCCCAAAAATACTTTCTCGTAAAAATATATAATTTAATTCTGACCCCCAAAAATACTTTCTGGCTCCGCCATTGTCTGTAGACACTTATGTTTTGTACACCCATGACCTAAATCTTAAACCTAAGCTCAAGAGTTTACTATTTTTTGGTGTTAACTTTTATTTAATTAATTAACAATAAAGTTTAGGTTTAAATATTGTTGAGGAAAACTAATCAAGTAATAGTAAATATATCATATTAATCATTTTTTTAATATACATGTATGACGTATTATTTAATCTAATACTTCTATTTAAACATTTTATTGAATTGATATCAATCACCAATTCAATTATAAAATTATAGAAATATACTTTTTTTAAAATTATAATTAAATTATGACGTCACTTTTATCTTTTTATACTTTTGTATCATCTTTAAATAAAATAATTAAAATTTATAAGACTGAACATATGTTTAATAATATTAAAAAACAAGTTTATTACCACTCCAATAATATTTATTATTAAATAATTTAAACATTATTATTAACATTATTATAATGACATTGTTATTTTTTTATATCGAAAACAAGTTAATTACCACTCCACTCATATCTATCATTGAATAAGTTTTACAAGAAAATATTATTAACATTATTATTATGACACTTTTATCTTTTTATCTTTTTATATTATCTTTAAATAAAAGAATTATAAATTATAAATTATAAATTCAATGATCGAATATGTATTCAATAGTATTAAAAGACAAATTTGTTACCACTCTGCCACATTGTGTGTGACAAAATATAGTTTATATAATGAATTTAAAAAATGTCCTTTTAGAGTTGTATATCTATCTATTTATTAAGCATTTTATTGAGTTAGTATCATTTACCAGCTAAGTCCCAACTAAGTTACGAAATTATCAAAAAACCATTTAATTTTCTAAGGAAATTATACAATCACGTGGGCATTTTTATCTTTTTATAAATCAATAAAAATTTATCTATAATGAGATTAGAACTAGGGACACCATGCATATAGAACACTTTCATTTATCATCTGAACTAAAATAATTTTTTAAATTTATACGAAACTTTAATAAATATATATGTATTCTAAATAAGTAATTTCCATACAAATATATGAGCCAAGCTTCTTTAGAACAAGTCTCGAAGCCCAATCATTTTCCATCAATTTAAGATTGGTTTCACATTTGATGGACCCTCCTACCCAATTGTTTTCCCTTTAAACAATAGTATGGATCCTATCATGTTTAGCGTTGGGTTTGTTGTAACGGTCTGTTGGACCATATTTTAAAAATATGAAGTCCTTAAATAAAAATTTTAAAAATTAATTTAAAAATTTATTAAAAAACATTTTTTAGTTTACAAAACAAAAATTGAGTTCGAGAGCACGGTTATATATGAGGAAGGTATTAATACTTTCATGGCACCAACTAGTAAAACAGTACCATTAATCATGTATTACCTAGGGGTGAGCAATTAATCTATTAAATTAAATTAACCAAACAAACTAAACTGATTTAATAAAATTTAATTGGTTTATTCGATTAATCAATTAATTTGGTTTACTTATTCGGTCGATTTTCAATTTTAGATATTCAAGTCGAATAAACTAAATAAATAAATTATTTTTTAATAATATAAACCTAAATATATCTATACCCACCCCAATATCTAAATACTCAACCGAATAAATATACACCCCAATATCTAATTCAAACGGTTTGTTATTTAGTTTCGACCTGTTCTCTTAGTATATTTTGTTAAGAGTGAATATTTTAAACTTTTCACTTCATTCCTCTACTTTTACAAATATTTTTTCCAACTATATATTTCTTTTCCATTTTGTTTTCTTTTGCTCATTTTTACTGCATCTTGCCATTGGAGTTTTTGTTTTTACCTTGGATTTTTTTTACTTTGTTTTTTTTTTAACTTTTTCTTGCATACAGTATCATATTCACTTCCTATATGTTTTTTTTTTATTTTTTTTTTTAAGATTTGCTTAGTTTTTTTAACTATTCCTTTGTTTTTTTCTTTTTTGAATTTTCCCTTGTTTTACTATTCACTTCTTTAGTGTTGCAATGGATTTTTTTCAATGAGTTTTTGCTTGAATTTTTAAAGTTCATTTTGATGACTAACTTCATTTGTGCAAGGATTTTTTTTTAAATGTACTAATCTGCTTGACATATTGATGACACAAAAATAAAAAATAATAATTTTTTAAAAAATAGGTTACTAGCATCACTTGACACACTAGTTGCACCCAAAACAACCATCTTTTTCTCACTTGACAACCAGTGGCACCCAAAACAACTATCTTCTTCTCACTTGACATTGGTGCCGCCTGACACGACGACAACATCAAAATAAAATAAAAATTCCACCATGAATACCTATGAGAAATACAAATATTTTAAAAAATACATACAAGTGCCCTTTGACACAGTGATGACACTAATTTTTTTTTTTTAATGCAATGATTGCACGATGATAGGGGGCTGGTGCTGCCGGTTGTCAAACAACACCAGTGTGTAATGTGGAAACAAGGTTATTTTCGTATATAATTTTAAAAGTGAATGTAATTAAAAAAAATTGGGGTTAGTTTTGTAAAAAAGAACATTCATCTTTCCAATGGTACAAACCTGCAGAGCTTCAGACATGTTTGCTTCTTTTCCACCAAAGGTACCACAGATCAGCATTAGCAAGATCCTGCCACAAAAAAAAGATTCCAATATTCGAAAGTAGTAACTACCGTAATTACACATTTAACTTCCGTGTCGCGAAGTACAAAAAAAGGGTAAAAACTACCTACCTGCTTATATTTCAATGAACCAAATTTGCCATCCTGCAAGGGTGCAAATTTGAAAGAAAAAAAAAATTACAGAAGCAAAACAATTCAACTAAATGTATATGAACAGATAGACTTTCAAGTCTTATCAATATGCAATGCCTGTATGAGATTTTAATTTTAACTTCCCAAGAAGAGGAGAACAGAGACACGAAAAGAAAGAATCAATGATGCTCCTCTTCTGTCTTACTAGAGGAACCAGTTGACTTCATTAACAAGTTTAACATCTACAGAAGTGGGAGAGAAACTGAAAGACTGAAAGAAGAGAACCACACAACACCACCAATTCACAGCTACTTCTCAACAAGTGCAACAATTATTAGAGGGAAAAAAGGAAATAATTCTCACCAGACCAGATATCATTCATATTCAATATTAGACAGATTCATATGAGCCTCTTCTACCTGCTCCACAAATATGAGCACCATTAGTGATGGTAACACAATAATTCGCTTGATATATTGGTGTTTTACAACCCCAAAACCAAGTACATTAGTGCAAAGCTCAGAATCAAAGCGCAACAAAAAGCAACATAAACTTGATATTCTAACATCAAAGTTCAAATGTTTCAAAAAAATTTGGACCTACATATTATCTTTGACATCATAGCCAGATTATCTCCTCAATTAGAAGCATTCGAAACAACAGCGTGTAAGTCGTAACCAGTTGCACTCTTTAAACTCCATTCTCAAAGCTAAAAAACATAAAAATGCAAGAAGAGGAAGGGAAGATAGATGATGGGGAAGTGGGCCTTCTTCTGACTTCAAAGATGGAAACACGTGCACTTACACTTGTTTGAATGCTCTTCAAGATTTCTGTGTATCCAGGTTCCTGAATACGTTGATTCAAATGCTTCTTCGCAGCCTGCCATTGTAGGATTTGTGAACTAATTAGAGGCTCTATGAATATCTCATAGCATACCATTTTAATATAAAAACTAATTAGAAAAACACATATTGGAAGATGCATATTCATTAAGAAAACTTCAACACTAAAACAAGTGTAAACAAGCACAAAAACCCTATGCAGCAAAATTTCCAAGAAAACATTTCATCAAATAATATCTTCAGTGAACTTAAACGAAAAAAGAATACACACTGGAGGAGTAAGTAGAAACGAAATCTTTTGCTTTTGGAAAGACTATAACCAAAGTCTTTTGGTTTCTACTCGTTCTCACTGTATATGGAATTAATTAAAAGGCAACTTTCCATTAACATGAATCACCATTACTTTGACTAGCCAAATCCTGTTTTAGTAAAATAAATAAACTTCGTGGCATTTTCACAGAAAAATGCTTCAGTGAAGAATTTAACCCTAAACCATGATAGAAAGTGCAGCGAAGAGAGCATCTGAGACAGAATCCAGATGTTTTCTTAAGTTCTCCACAGCCATGCCATATTGAGTTTTGTGACCCAGAAAAGATCAGAGAACGAAATGGCCTAGTAATTAGAAAAGGAAAGGAAAAAAGTATGTCAGTCAAATTACAAAGCAGACAGCATGAACGAGGTTATTGTAGAAGTTAACGTCAATATGTAAAAGTATCAATTTTGTTCAATAATGCAGATGCAAATAAATCAAAAGTGGCAGGGCAAGTGTTGGGGTATTTTATTTTGTATTAGACAAGATAACTAATTCTGCATAGCCACAAAATAGTGAAAAAGAAACCATATCAAAAAAGAATGAAACAGTGACAAACGGGGCAGGAATCAGCGGATATATTTTGCATAAAAATGATAATTAATTTTACATTGTAAAAAAAGAAACCATATCAGTAATCAATTAAATCATGGTATACCTTCTACCACATGTAACCATAACCCAATGCCCCCAGTGTTGCGGCTGGTACTACAAGAGAGGTTAACTTACCTGCCAAATCAAGAAAAAAGCAAACAACCATAGCAAATCCACTTAGAAAAAGCTTTATCTAATCCCGTTAATACAACTATAAACTGGTTTCACATATATGCACCTAAAAGAACTATTTAAGCAAATATAATTAAGAAAATACCGCCAGAGTCACAGTTATCTGCCATGCTGATGCAAGTTGCCTGATCTCTGTTGACAAACGATGCACCTACAAATTAATAGAAAAACATCAATATTACAACCAAAAGATTTTAACTTTAAGCTCTATTTTATCATATACCTGAGCTAGAAGTGCTTCCAAATCATCAGCTTGCTCCCCAGATTTTTCTCATCCCTTCACCAGCGAGTGCCAAATCAGGAAAAAAAAGAGAGTTAAAAGCTAAAATTTATAAACGAAAAAGTCGAAAAGAAAAACCTAGTCAATCAACACAAAATCCAAAGGACACAGATTTGAATCAGACGGCAGCGAGAAACTAGCAAATCAAACCTGCAATTCGGCTAATATGTCAGATAATTTACCGTTTTTCAGGAGGGCAGTGCCCGTATAAACCGTGTAATAGGTCAATTTCGACCTGATTCAGAATTAATAAAACTCAAAAATTGCAACAGTCCATTTTTTTATTGCAGCCCAATTTATTAGGCTTTTGGCCCACAATACAAAAAACCCTAGTGGCCTAATATGGCCCACAACCTTAATTATTTTTAAAAACAAAAGAGAAGCAAAAAACCCTAGCCGCCACATGTTTACCGCCGCCTCCACGCGCGTTTGACACCACCTGCAACACGCAAAATGAAGGGCTCATGCTTTTTTTTTTCCTGTTTTTTGGTATTTATATAGGGTTAATACGGCGTTGTTTTGGGCTTAGGCATCAATGGCCAAAATGATGCTGTTTTGCGTTAGACCTAAAACCCGACCCAATTTTAAGGCTAGGATCAGCGCGTTTTCCCTCAAAAGGGGTATTTGTGCGACGAGTCCTTCAGATTTTGAGCTCATTTTTAATTCGGCCCCTTTTCTTTTATTTTGCATTTTTTAATTCACCCCATGGTTTGTGCATTTGTTTCATTTTAGTCCCGCGTGAAACGGTGCGCAAGGAACTTCAGGAATAATTTCCTGATCAGTCCCTTATTGTTTTTCACGCGTTCATTTAGGTCTTGATTTTTGTTTTATTTTTCTTTGCAATTTTTTTAAAATTTACGCCTCCTGATTTTATTCTGATTTGCAATTCAATCTTTAACCTTTTAGCTTCAAACTGTTTTTATAAATTATTTATTTTAAACTATTATTTACTTTAAATTTTATTTCATTTTCTTTGATTGTTAATATTGGTTTTAAAGTGACATATATTGTGTGATTATTACCATTATACGCACTAGGAATTATTTATTGGTATTTTCATATTGTTGACATGCATTAACATAACATTTTGTTCATATATTTTTGCTCCATGTTCCATATTACCTTTTAGCTATTTGCGTTCGAATCACATCGCGAATTATGTTCCAACGTACTTATCCATAATAGTCCATTTATTATAGTTCCACTAAATAATGCATATCGTTTAAATATTGTACTCGCTATTATTCAAAAAAGAAAATTTTCAAAATAAGGCAATATTTCGCATTTTGGAGATTCGAGAAATTGTACCCTAACTTATGGGGTTTCTATTTTCTCGTTAAACCTAAATGTCCAAATATCCTTTTAAATCTCAAAATATATGAAATTTCAATAAAAATTAAAAGCAAGCTTATTCTCGAGGGTTCAAATGTTGCATCCTAACTTACGGGATGTGACATTCTGTTATCGTGGGACGAGAGGGCCTTGAATGCTCGTTTCAATTTATTTAAGCATTTTTAAAAAATAACATTAATAAAAAAGGGATCGTATTTTAAAATCTTTTCAAAATTTCAACTTTCGATATTAAGATATTAATTAATCAATTAGGTACCAATTTTGGGCGTGACGAGGGTGCTAATCATTCCTCGCATGTAACCGACTCTTAAACCTATTTTCTCGAATTTCGCAGACCAAAATTGTTGTTTTGATAAATCGAAACATTTTATTAAAACAACCAAATTACTAGGTGATTCGATCACACCTCATTAAAAAGATCGGTGTCGACTCTCATTTTTATTTTTCAAAATATAAAGTCAACCCTCTTTTTCAAAAAATATGGTTTCGACAGCTTGGCGACTCTACTAGGGAAAAAATAAGAGAGTCAAGCCGCAAATTGATTATTTTTTATCTTTTTGTCGAAAATTGGAAATCTGATTTAAAATCACAATCTTTTCGTTGCATTTCATCCGTCATTTTTGTGTTTTTGGTCACAACATATTTACTTTATTGATTCGAGCCTTTTTGATATATCTCCACATATGGCATTGCATGATAGGTCAATTTTACCCTTTTCAGTGGGAGTGAAAAACTATTCCTTCGTGAGGTCTTCACCTCTATATAAGATAGTGGATCGCGATCGGGATACATCCGTACCTATGTCTTCGTGAGATTTTCATCTCCGTATAGCCATAGAAAAATGTATTCCCTTGAATTGAACTCGATCCCTATGAGCTTATAATGGGTGAGGATCAAGGAATCTGTCAGTTCAGATACCTTTACTTTAGAACTGAATAGCATATAATGAGCCTTAAGAGCCTACCCTATGTAGAACCATACCAAGCCCTAGTGGTCACCCGAATAGGTGCTCTATTTATATTATTTTTTGCTTGCTTTTGCTATGTACTAACTTGTTTCATTTTGCTTTGGTTATGATTGCATTGCATTTTCATCAAAGAAAAGACTTACGTTCAGTTGCTAAATAAAGAGCTTGTCATGGAAAATGAATTTCTTGATAAAGCAGAAGATAATGCGGCCGTCTGAATATGGTCCGAGTAAACACAACGAGAGAAAGGTAATAGTCTGATGGATGAGTACAAGACTTTGCTTCGTTGCCCGAGGATTCAAGCTGACAAAGATTATTCAAGAGCTGTTAACGTCCTGATTTTCTTAAAGATACTAACGAACATCACAAGGATGACTAGGTAATGGGTCACAGCTCGGATCAAACAAAAAAGAGCTAGTAGAGGCATCCATTGGAAAGTTCGCGAGATTTAATCTTAACATTCGGACTTAAAGAAAAGGATTAATATCTTCACATTGAGTATTAGGGCAAGACAGAATATATATCCGTTTTATGTAAAGAGATTTGTTTTCTAGTAAAGTTGTTCTAACAGAATTGAATCAGAATTAACATATCTTTTTGCATTTATGCATCTACATTGCATTTCATCATATGTATTAAATTTCACAAAAGGACCCTAATTAATTAAAATTATGACAATTACCTTGGAAACCAACGAAAATCCACCCACTACGGTATCAGCTGTAAGACCAAAATAATAAATCAAAGACTGGAAAGATTAGAACAATTGCAAAGAGATATGCAAGATCAGCTACAAGCGCAGATGTAAGAACAATTGGCCAAAATTCAACAAGACATAAAGGATCAAATGCTAGAATCCTAAAGAAGTATGATGAGCTAATTAACACAGTTACTAGCTGGAGGGCTTGAAAAAGGGAAATGCCCATTGGTCAATGGTAGGGATGGTAATGAAGACTCCATCTATCCCTCAGGTTTTACCCCAATAAGTGCCCAAGCCCTACCAAACGCCCATCCACAAGGGTGACCCGTTACTATCAGACCCCAACAATATCAGACTGATACCTCGGCACCAATGAACTACCCGACAGGCTAGGTTCCAATCCGGGGGATAATCCAACCAATCCTGTAGTTCCTAATCTAGATGAAATGACAGAAATAGAAAAAGAAATGGTGGAACTGCCAAAACAACGCGAAGATCGGTACAGGTGGTTGGAAGAAAAACTCAAAGCAATAGAGAATGATGATTACCATTGCAGGGTTGACGCTAAAGATCTGAGTTTGGTCCCAGATCTAGTACTCCCACTGAAATTCAAGATTGCAGAATTTGAAAAGTATAATGGGACTAGTTGTCCTGAAGTTTACATAAAGATGTTCTGCCGAAGAATGACAGGATACGTTAATAACGATCAACTGTTAATTCATTGCTTCCAAGATAGTTTGATTGGATCGGCTGCCAAATGGTACAACCAACTAAGTCGTGCCAAAATTCACTCATGGAAGGACTTGGCACAGGCTTTCATGAAGTAATATGGCCACATGATAGACATGGCACCTAATAGAATCACACTGCAGAAAATGGAAAAAAAACAAAGTAAGAGCTTCAGGTAATATGCCCAAAGATAGAGAGAGGTAACAACACAAGTCTAACCACCTCTTTTGGAGAAAGAAACCATGATGCTTTTCATCAACACTTTGAAAGCCCCGTTCATTAACCATATGTTGAGAAGCACTACCATGAGCTTCTTAGATAAGGTAATGTCCAGCGAGATGATTGAAAACATGGTAAGGAGTGGGAAGATAGACGTGGGAGAAAGTGCCAAAAGATCAACCCGAAGAAAAATAAAAATAAAGTGAATAATGTGAGCAAAGGGTATTCCTAATCGGTCACTGTAGGCCAACTGAAGGCATGACTACTAGCTATCAAGGCCCCTCAATGCAAGAATCCAACTCAAGGCCAAACACAGAAAGACTCTAGTTCACACCCATCTCGATGACATATAGAGAGTTGTATTGAAATTTGTTTGATACTCATATGGTATCTCTGTTTTTGTCGGAACCCGTGCAACCTCCGTTCTCGAAATAGTATGATGCAAATGCCCAATGTGAGTACCACGTGGGAATAACATGACACACAATTGAAAACTGCACTACATTTAAAAAGTTAGTTAAAAGGTTCATTAAGATAGGCCTCGTGAAGTTTGACAATCCATCAGGATCTAATATGGCAGAAAATCCATTACCTAGTCATTTAGACTGAGGGGTAAACACGATAATTAAGAATAGAGGAAATAGAACCAAAACCAATGTTGTAGAAGTAAAAACCCCACTGAAATGGGTTTTGAAACAAATGATAGATATAGGATTAATCATTTAGAATTCAGAGAAGAGACCAAAAGGGATGAGGAGCTATTGTGAGTTCCACGCTGAAGAAGGTCACGAAATCTAGGAGTGCATTGAATTCAAAGCTTTGGTGCAGAGCCTAATGGATAATAAAGAATTGGAATTACTTGAAGAAGTCAAAGGCCCAAAAGGAATGTTGGGGAATTTGAGTGTTAAAGCCGTATCCGAAAAGGGGGCCGAGGAAGAGAATTTATCCGACATTTGCCCTTACATACCTGGGAGTGTTTTGACTGTATTTTAGAGCTAATTCAGAGTAATGTCCAAAACACGCTTATTGCTCTAAACTTAGGAGCAATAAGAATCCTTTTGTGAGATAGGCTTATGTCCAACATCTTTATTTCAATAAAATGCATATTTGTTTCTCACTTCGAGTAAATATTCTTTAATTATTTTCATTTCATTCATAATCATACTATACAGATAAATATTCTTAGATTCTTTTGTTCTTTGGATCTTCCTTCATCCCTACAATAGGTCTCTAGATATCAATGATATGAGCGACACTACTATTGGCTCAGAACATCTGTAACAGCCCGAATTAGGGGCTAAACGGAATAGTGGTTTCAAAACCATGAATCTGAGGTCTAAGATATTTTTTCGATTGAGTTTTAATATTTATTTGGTGATTGAATGTTTGTGTGAAAGTTTGGTAGATAAATTTCATTGTTTGCATGTCCAATTTGATAGGTTGGACTAAATTGCAATAGGTGAAAAGTATGTGTTTTAATTCATGAAAGTATTTGGTTGAAATGGGGTTTTAAATCTAAGGTCCTTATATGGTAATTAGACCATTTTAACCTTGTTTGGAAAAAAATGCCTAAGGAAGGATAAACATAATAAAGGTTTTAATGAATGGCATTTTGGTCATTTGGTAAATAAAAGAAATAAAAGGGAAAATAAGACCAAAATTTTGTCCATCTTTCTTCCTCATTGGCTGAATTCTTGGTGAAGCCATAGCTAGGGTTTCCTTCATCTTTCAAGCTTGATTGTAAGTGACTCCTAGCCCCGTTTTTAATGTTCTTCCTATTCTTGAAGTCCTCGTAAATTGCTTTAGCTATTTCTACCACTAATTTGAGCTAGGGTTTGTTTTTAAAATTTTAACCGTGTATAAATTGTGAAATGATGGAAATTGTGGGCCGTTATAAGAGGAAAAATGGTTCGGCTAGGACTAAAATACAAGAAAATGGGATGAAAATCATTTATCGATCCTAAAGACTAAATTGTAAAATTTAGAAAGTTAGGGGTCAAATTGTAAAATTTGCTATAGGAAGATTTTGGATTAATTTGAGTAATGTGAATATTGAAATGGTTAAATGTATCATTATAGATCGAGAAGAACGTGGAATCGACCTTGACTAGGGCAAGGGCATAGGTTCGGACTAAACCGCAAAATTTACATATTTTGTAATCGAGGTAAGTTTATATGTAAATAAACCTTTGCTTAATTATGTTAGAATATTTTGTTGTATAGTATAGAATGGAATCAAGAACTGAATGGTTGTTTGATACGAATGGTAAATTTTGCGAAAATAGTAAGGTTAAACGAGGAAACCCCGAGTGACACCATTCAGATATGAAATTCGCTTGAAAGAGTGGAGCTATGTGCTGAAACCACTCGTAAGTGCTATTGGCTAAATATTGTAGAGCCATGTGTTGTGACCACGAATAAAATGCATTGTATTGACACCGTGGAGCTATGTGTTGTTACCACAATTAAAGTACATTATATTGTACGAAAGCGTGGAGTTATCTACTTTTACCATGGCTATAATGTATTGATTTAATAAGGTGGAGCTTTGTGTTGAAACCATCGAGAAATCAATTGATAACCCGAAGGATTCAAAGGGGAAATTTTACTAAAATGTAACACCCCAAATCCGGCCTAGACGTTACGACCGAATCAGGCGAGTTACATCAACTCATTGTTTGAAAACTAGTCTTGTCGATAAAAAATTAGTTCTAAGTTTAAAACCCTTAGTATAAGTTGTTGGAGAAAAATTTTACAAGTTTCGAGGTTACAAGTTAAAGTCACCATATTCATAGTGTTTGCCATATTTGTTATAGTTGGCTTATTAATTTAAAATAAGATCGTGGAAGCTCCTTAAGTTAAAATCTTTAAGTTTTAAAAACACGTGTTCTCTTAAAAATGTTTAATTACTTTGAAAACTCATTTTACCTACTCTAACAGTTTATAATTGAAAATTTAGCCCAACTATAAAAATTTAAGTCCCAACGGCCTTATTACAACATATAAACCCAAATAGCAATTAAAAGTGATTACAGCTAAAGTGCAAAAACAGAGATTTCGTGGCCACCTCCGAGTCCCTTGCAGCTCCAAATCGCCTAAGGCTGGGGATTACCTGCACAGTAAAATAAAAGTTGAGTTTGCGAAAACTCAGTGTGTAACTCCCCAATTGATAACAGAAGTGTAACTCCCCAATCGATAACAGAAATCAGACATGTAAATCAGACTGGGCCGAAGCCCAATGCAGTAGCAGAGCAGACTGGGCTTTAAGCCCTATACAAAAATAGTGTGGGCCCAAGCCCATTACAGAATCAGAACAGATCATGAATGTAAACCAACCCAATCCAACCAGCACAACACCTGTACCAACCAACACACCATATGGGGAATAACTCGACCCACCTAGCCAGCACACCGAACACGCAACCGTGCTGCTAATAACAAAAAACGTGGCAGAGCCACGAGAATCAGAGTACGTGGCGAAGCCACTATCAACAAAAATACGTGGCACAGCCACTAGTACAGAGCTTCTTCCAGATTAAACCCAACCCCACACAGAGTAACATGTCATAAATATAATGTGCAAGCAAAACATCAGTCTCAGATACAGTCACACGCATACCTTATACTCATCAATCAACCTATCTCTAGGGGTATAATAGTCATTTAGATAGTCAGGGGTAAAATGATAATTTTACCCTTCAGGGGGTATTTTGGTCATTAACTAAACTTTGGAATCTCAGTACCTATTACGACATCTTAGAAGGTCTATCGTCGCTTCGAGTGACTCAGATAACCTACAAGGCCAAAATAGTGTATATGGGCCCAAAATCTGCTTTAGGGCCCAAGTGGGCCCATACGCCCAATCAGTCCAGATTCACATAAGGCATTGCAAGCCTCATAATCCAATCTATCAACGATCACTTACAGATTATTTTACCCACGCGGGCCCGCAAGCCCACTGGGTCCATTTCGGCCCATAATGTCCCAAGTGCACGAAATTACGCATGATAACCTCTACAGTCTATTGCCCATGATTTGTGGGCTCGGTTTGCCCCACAAGTGTTCGTACGTCCGTAAGGCCTCAAATGCCGATGTTTCAGCATTTCAGCTTTTCAACTTTTACCGATTTACACTAAGGTAGGATGTGGTTACACACCTTATTGCGAAACCGTTTCCAAAACTCTACAAGCCTCCAACCTATAATTGTTCCAATATACAGTCAATCCTTCGCTAAATAGTGCTTAAGTACACTATATCTAAACTGCAATACAACATACCTTGACTGTGAGATAAACGATTTGTTCCTCTTAGATTGTTGATTAAAACAATCAACACTACGAATCACCTCACTGCATAACAACAACTTCCAAGACTTAAATCCAAGAGTGGCTTAATCCCACAACATACGGCTACCAAAACAAAATGATGCATTTACCTTAATAGAAAATTAGAGGAAAAGGCTTGATCGACTAAAAATCCTTGCACCCAGTCACCCCTTGAAACGACTTAGAAAACCAGTCAAATATTGGATCAGAAAAAGGAGCTATCCCCCAATAATTAAAGATTTGAGAAGATGGGCATTCGGCCCAAAAGAAAGTATCAGAAGATTAGCCTAAAACGAAAACACCTACCCTTCGATAGAACTTTTACAGAATTGCAACATTAACACTAATCGATGAAAGAAGACAGAGAAACGCCAGAAAAGAGGAATGAAGAGTTCAACTACAAGGGAAATTCAAAAGAGATTAGCAATGAGTATAAGAGATAACTGGCTAGAGAAAGAACTGAGAAGCAAACGGCAAGATGGGAGTGGAATAGGGGTTGATTTCGGCCAACTAGAGGAAAAGGCAAGTGAAAAGGAAAAGATTAGAGAAAAGAAGGGAGGAAGAAGAAATGAATTTGGCTAGAAAGGCAAGAAATAGACCAAAGCAAAATGATAGAATGTTCGGTCTAGTGTTAGAGAAAATAGAAAAGAGTTAGGAGGGAAGAGAAATGCAGCAAAAGTAGAACTAAAGAAACAAAACGATATGTCCTAAATGAGTTTGTGCTAAACTTGATAGCACCAAAAGCAGAAATGAAACAAAAACGTTGGAAGAACAATCCTAGAAAACTGAAAAAAATTTGACTCCTACACACAAATTGCCTAAATGTACCAAATGAGTTCCTCTTTTGTCGAATTTGCATATACCAATTGCACCATTCGGCTACAACTCTCACAACCCCAAATCCCTTGAAACGCTCTACAATTTTCTCCATGATAACACTCATTGATCTGCTCCAACTCTCCAATTTCAAATTAAATTCAAATTCAAACAGCAACCTTGACTAGTTGAAACTTTTACCCCTTTTTACCAAGTCCACAACAACCTGATAAAAGTTCAACTCCAGCTACACCTCTTGCCGCCCCCAAGTAGCAAAATAAATACATTTTGCTTGCAAGGGGATTCGAACACACATCCCTTCCTATACTTGTGATGCCATTTGCCACTCCACCATAGGCTCCATTGTGTTATGAAGCACAACAATTAAACTGAAGTCTCATAAGCTATCCTCTAAATTCTCTTAAGCCCAAAAATTAAAAATTTTGCCAAAGGCCCGGCTTGCACCTAGACTTCCTAAAGACCCCCAAACACACCCAAATTATCAAGCCAACACATCAAACATGTAATTACCAAATTATGCAAAATTAAAACCCTATAATTTTGGGGCATTACAACTCTACCCCCTTAAAGAAATTTCGGCCTCGAAATTTACCTGGTTAGAATAGGTGAGGGTATTGCAGTCGCATCGCCTCCTTTGGCTCCCACGTAGCTTCTTCCGAACTGTGATTACACCAAAGCACCTTGACCAAAGGGATAGATTTCCTTCTCAGAACTTTAATAGCACGATCTAGAATCTGCACCAGGTTCTTTTTCAAATGTCAGATCCGGCCTAACCTTAATTTCCTTCACTGATACTATATGCGAGGGGTCAGAAGGGTACCACCTCAGTATGGAGCCATGGAACACATCATGAATCCGGTCTAACTCAGGAGGCAACACAAGCTGATAGGTGACTGGCCCCACACGCTTTAATACTCGGTAAGGCTCAATAAATCTAAGGCTCAGCTTGCCCTTCCGTCCAAATCTTAAAATCTTTTTCCAAGGTGAGACTTTCAGAAATACTAGATGCCCTACAAAATACTCAATCTCTTTGCACTTCAAGTCTGCATATGACTTCTGCCTATCAGATGCCTCTTTTAACTAGTCACGAATCAACCTTACCTTCTTCTCGGTATTAGAAACTAACCTTACCTTCTTCTCGGTATTAAAAACTAACTCTGGCCCCAAAACTCGACGCTCGCCCAGTTAAGTCCAACATGTAGGTGTACGACACCTACGACCATACAACGCCTCATATGCTATCATCTGAATACTGTCTTGATAACTGTTGTTATACGCGAATTCTGCTAATGGCAAATAATCTTCCCAGCTACCACGAAAATCAATTACACAACTTCTCAGCATGTCTTCTAGTATCTGAATCACCATCTCTGACTATCCATCTGTCTGAGGGTGGTATACGGTACTGATATCCAATCTTGTACCCAGTACCTCGTGTAACTGTTTCCAGAATCGAGATGTGAATCTAGGATTTCTATCAGAAATGATAGAAACCAGTACCCCATGCAGTCTCACAATCTCGGCCACATATAACTTAGCTAACTTCTGCAGCGAGTAGTCAGTACGGACCGATATAAAGTGGGCGGACTTAGTCAATCTATCTACAATAACCCACACCGAGTCTTTCTCAGAAGGCGTCAAGGGTAGCCGACTTACAAAATCCAGGGTCACTCTCTCCCACTTCCAGAGTGGAATCTTGACTGGCTGCAGTAACCCAGAAGGCAATTGATGCTCAGCCTTAAGTTGCTGGCATGTCAGACACTTGCCCACAAATTTATTCACCTCGCGCTTAAGTCCTGGCCACTAGTACAATTCACACAAATCTCAATATAACTTATTTCCACCAGGGTGCATGGCATATGAACTGCTATGCGTCTCACGCAGTATCGACTGTCTCAAATCAGAAATCTTTGGAACACAGACTCTCCCACAGAAACACAAAACTCACTCACTGTTCAGCCCAAAATTAATAGTTTCACCATCCTTAACTTGTTGAATATGGGAAATAGTGATTCGTTTAACAACTGTTTCTCCTTAATTTGTTCAATCCAGGTTGGTCTCACTTGTAGTTTAGCTAACAAACTACCAACATCAAAGAGGCTGAGACGAGCAAACAATGCTTTCAGATCAGATATAGTCCTAGGGCTCAGTGCGTCGGCCACTACGTTAGCTTTACCAAGGTGATACTTGATTGAACAGTCATAGTCCTTAAGTAATTTTATCTATCTTTGTTGCCTAAGGTACAACTCTTTTTAACTAAGGAGGTATTTGAGACTCTTATGGTCCGTGTAAATGAAACACCTCTCACCGTACAAGTAGTGCCTCTAGATCTTTATTACAAACACCACTGCTGCCAACTCCAAGTCGTGAGTAGGGTAATTTGCCTCATGAGGCTTAAGCTGATGTAATGCATAAGCAACCACTTTACCCTCATGCATCAGCATACAACCCAACCCAATATGCGACACATCACTATAAACAGTAAATTCCTTCCCAGAATCTGACTGAATTAAGACAGAGGCTTCACTAAGAACCTTCTTCAATCTCTCAAAACTCTCTTGTTGCTCATCAATCCAAACAAACGGTATCCCTTTCTGTAGCAACTTAGTCAGCGGTGCAGTAATTACAGAAAACCCCTCAACGAAATGCCTGTAGTAACTTGCCAAACCCAAAAAGCTTCGAATTTCTGATACAGTCCTTGGTGGTTTCCACTTCAAAATAGCTTCACTTTTTCAAGGATCTACTCTAATCCCCTAGGCAGACACCACGTGGCCCAAAAATGTCACTTCTCACAGCCAGAATTCACACTTACTAAATTTTGCATAAAGCTGCTTCTCTCTCAGGATTTGTAGAACAATTCAAAGATACACATCATGATCCTCTTCAGTTCTCGAATACACCAGAATATCGTCTATAAAGACAACCATGAACAGATCCAGTTAGGGTTGGAATACCCAGTTCATGAGGTTTATAAAAACTGCTGGTGCGTTCGTAAGCCCAAACAACATTATTAAGAACTCGTAGTGCCTATACTGAGTCCTAAATACGGTCTTGTACACATTAACCTCATTAACTCTTAGCTGATGGTACCCAGAACGAAGGTCGATCTTGGAGAACACTGAAGCTCCCCTAAGCTGATCAAAAGATCGTCAATCCTTAACAGGGGGTACTTGTTATTAATAGTCAGTTTATTCAACTGATGGTAGTCAATACACATGCACATAGTCCCATCTTTCTTCTTAACGAATAACACCGGTGCTTCCCATGGTGACACACTCAGTCGAATAAACCCTCGGTCTAGAAGCTCTTGAATCTGTGCCTTTAACTCCATAAGCTTCTTCTGTGCCATCCTCTAAGGAGCGATGGACACCGGAGCTATTCCAGGTAGTAGCTCAATTTCGAATTCGACCTCATGATTTGGAGGCAACCCAGGAAGCTCATCAGGAAATACATCCAGAAATTCCTTGACAGTTCTAACATCTCCCACCGAATAACCTTCAGAATTAGACACACTCACATAAGTTAAGAACGCTTCGTAACCCTTGTGAACCAACTTCTCGGCCCTTAATGCTGAAATGACATTAGACAGATAGTTCCTTCGTTCTCCTATCATAGCTACCTACTCATCCTCAGAAGTTTTTAATACCATTCACTTAGCAGCGCAATCCAAATTCGTACGGTGCTTCACTAGCCAGTCCATACCCAAGATAAGATTGAATTCTCCAAATGGCAACTCCATCAAATTCGCTAGAAAAGTTATACCTTGAATCTCTAGGGGCACGTCTCTAAATAATTTGTCTACCCTGTCCCAGTGGACTTATCACAGACATCTCACTAACAGTATTCTCAAACTGGATACCCAACTTTTCAGACACATTGCATGCAACGTATAGGTGTGTAGACCCAATGTCAATAAAAGCAGTATATGGCATATTATGAATTAAAAACATACCAGTTATGACATCCGAGACGTCACCATCCTCTCGACGACGAGTAGCATAGACCAAGGCTGACTGTCGTCCCTCAATACCACCAGCACTTCTGCCCGGTACTCCACGACCACGTCCATTACAATTTTCGCCCCTAGTCTGACCATAGCCTCTCGGTGGCTGCTGACCACCTCTCACTGGCTGGGCAAACCTCTACTCTGAGGCTTGCATCTGTACCGGCCTCTGAGGGCAATCCTTGACTTGATGATCTTTAGCCCCACATCTAAAGCATGCACCAGTTCGTCTCCAACACTCACCCTGGTGAGACCTCTCACAACCAGCATAAGCTTGAGGTCTAACCATAATAATCAGAACTGCTCAAACCGACACATCAAATCTGGCCTTCTTGACAGGCCTTCTTGAAGAACCCGAGGGCCCTGAATTCTTTTTGAACCTACCTTTATCTATCTCATGATTTTGGCGCTCAGAGTGCTTCACGTCCTCAGCAATCTTTGCTTTCTCAACAAGAGTAGCAAAGTCCCGCTCCCTCTGTGGAGCTACCAGTACCTGGAACTCGTCTCAGAGACCATCCTTGAAACGTACACAATGTTCATACTTGGTTGTAATAATTCCACGGGCATATTGACTCAAACGTAGAAACTCTGCCTCGTATTTCACCACAGTTTTGTTTCCTTAGGTCAGACTCATAAATTCTTTCCTACGGGCATCCACATAACTCGCCCCGACGTATTTCCCTTAGAAGGTCGCCTTGAACAAGTCTCACGTCATACGGTCAGCCTGTGTACCATCCCTCACAGTGAGCCACCACTGGTAGGCCTCATCTGGCAATAAAAACACTACTCCCTTCTGTTTTTGCTCCACCGTGCAGTCGAGATCGTCCATTATTTGTTTCGTGGCCTCTAACCAGTACTTAGCCACATCTGGGGCTACACGAGAGACATCTCTAAAAATTTCCACTCTGTTGGCCCAGGGTCATTCAGATATTGATCCACGGCCCACAGACCTAGTACTTGCTCCAGCAACGCTCTCTAAAACTCGAAGCATCACTTGGGATAAGGCATCATCCCCTGTAGCTCGATAATGAGACCCTGTCTCAGTCACAGGTGGTGCCGGCTCCCCTTCAGCAAATATATGACCCGATGTTGAAGACCTAGCCTTAACATCTCTTCGGCCTCTATCATGGCCTCCAGCTCCCCTTCTGCGTGTAGCTCTCGTACTCATAACGATATCGCGAATACTTGTAGAAAAGATTAACCTAGAAGGAAAGGGAAAGATGTTAGAACACCTACCCCTCGATAGAATACTTGCAGAATTGTAACGTCAACACTAATCGATGAAAGGAGATAGAGAAACGCCAGAAAAGGGGAATGAAGAGTTCAACTACAAGGGAAATCCGAAAGAGATTAGCAAGGAGGATAAGAGATAACTGGCTAGAGAAGGAACTGAGAAGCAAACAGCAAGATGGGAGTGGAATAGGGGTTGATTTCGACCAACTAGAAGAAAAGGTAAGTGAAAAGAAAAAGATTGGAGAAAAGAAATGAGGAAGAAGAAATGAATTCGGCTAGAAAGGCAAGAAATAGACCAAAGCAAAATGATAGAATGTTCGGTCTAGTCTTAGAGAAAAAAGAAAAGAGTTAGGAGGGAAGAGAGATGCGGCAAAAGTAGAATTAAAGAAACAAAACAATATGTCCTAAGTGAGTTTGTGCTAAACTTGATAGCACCAAAAGCCAAAACCAAACAAAAACGTTGGAAGAACAATCCTGAAAAACTAAAAGAAAAATTTGACTCTTACACACAAATTGTAGAAATGTACTAAATGAGTTCCCCTTTTGTCAAATTTGCATATACCAATTGCACTATTTGGCTACAACTCTCAAAACCCCAAATCTATTGAAACGCTTTACAATTTTCTCCATGATAACACTCATTGATCTCCTCCAACTCCCCAATTTCAAATTAAATTCAAATTCAAACAACAACCTTGACTAGTTAAAACTTCACCCCTTTTTACCAAGTCCTCAACAATCTATCAGAGTTCAACTCCAGCTCCACCTCTTACTGCCCCCAAGTAGTAAAATAAATACATTTTGCTTGTAAGGGAATTTGATCACACATCCCTTCCCATGCTTGTGACGCCATTTGCCACTCCACCACAAGCTCCCTTGTGTTATGAAGCACAACAATTAAACTTAAGTCCCATAATCTATCCTCTAAATTCTCTTAAGCCCAAAAACTAAAAATTTTTCCAAAGGCCTGACTTGCACCCAGGCTTCCTAAAGACCCCTAAATACACCCAAATCATCAAGCCATCACATCAAATATGCAATTGCCAAATTATGCAAAATTAAAACCCTATAATTTTGGGGCGTTACATAAAAGATGTTATATGTGAACATGTAATGTATAGATGCTGGGATGTAAGCAAATGTGTATGTGAGCAAGGATGCATGTGAGTGTGTACATGGATAAGCAAATTTCGTGTGGTGTATGTGAAAATTGGTAAGGTTAAAAATGAGTAAGTAAAGTTGATAAGAAGTAAAGTTCTATTATACTAAATTGAGCTTAAATTAAGATATTGTTATAATGCTATTTATTTGCATATAGACTTACTAAGCTTAAAGCTTACCCCTCTTATTTTCCCTTATCTTATAGTGTTGCCAAATTAGCTCGGAAGCGGGAAGCGCCGCAAGATCACCCACACTATCAAGACTCGTTTTGGTATATCAAATTGTATTTTTTTAATTATGGTATGTATAAGGACTTAGTTGTTTCTGTAAGTGTCACCATGGTTTGGCTACTATGTTGGTTCATGTTACTTGATAAGTCATTTTGTATTATGGCCATGTAATATAGCTAATAATGCTTTTGGTTTGTTTTTATATGAGGTAATTCATGAAGTGGTTTGATTGCTTGTGTGTGGATGAATGGACGTGTGATGAATTGTTATTAAATGTGGCTATGATGAGTGTTTAAGAGTCTTATGTTGTGTGATGATAAAATGGTATAGGTTTATAAGTGTTTCAGGGTGGCAATTGGCTTGGAAAATAGCCTATAATTGTCCACACTGGTAGACACAAGGGTATGTGTCTAGGTCGTGTGCCAGCCTCATGGATCTGTTGATAGGACATGTATCCATTGTATGTGAAATTATGGGAAATAAATGCTCAGTAGTAAACACACGGGTGAAGACACAGCCGTGTGTATCGACCGTGTGCTTGACACGACTTAGCCCACAGGTGTGTGGCTTGGCCGTGTGACGAAAACTTCGCGATGACATCATAAATAGAATACCCCTAGTTTTTCACACAGGGTGAGAACACAGGCTTGTTGAGGCCATGTGAAAGACACGGGCCAAGAACATGGGCCAATGACATGGGTGTATGCTCGGCCATATGAAAACCCTTGTAGGTTCGAAATAAAAAATAAATTTAAATAAATTCACATGGGTTAGGGACACGAGCGTGTGTGACTACACGGCCTGCCCACACGGGTGTGTCCCTGTCTCACACGAGCGTGTGCCTTGTTTTTAGCCAAATTTTCCAAAATTTTTCTAAGTTCTCGGTTTGGTCCCGGACCACTCCCAAATTATGTTTTTGGCCCCGTAATCCCATATTAAGAATTGTATGATATGTTATGATTAAATTCTAATTTGGGATAAAATTTTATGGCCCGACTTTGTATGATTGGTTGTGTTATTGTCTGGTAATGCCTCGTGATCGGTTCCGGCATCGAACCCGGGTAATAGGTGTTACAACCTCCTTTTGAGCAATATATATGTCTAGAGGAACCTCAGGACTTTGAAGATGATCGAGACTGTAGCTTATCTCCTAATTTGTTAAGGATGGTAGAACAAGATGAAAAACAGATCCTATCTTACAAAGAATCAGTGAAAATTGTGAGCTTAAGAGAAGAAAAATAGGTGAAGATCGAAGCCTGTATCACCGTAGAGACAAAGCGATGCCTTATCGAGTTGCTTCGAAAATTTAAAGATGTCTTTGCATGGTCGTATCAAGATATACTTGGGCTACTAAGATGTGTGGACACCGTTGAGGCTAAGAAAATTTTAGAAAAAGTCCATAAGGGTGTCTGAGGAACACATGCTAATGGTTTTATAATGGCCAGGCAAATCATGAGATTCGGGTACTGCTAGTCCACCATGGAATGGGATTGCATAAGTTATGCCAAGAAATACTATAAGTGCCAAATTTATGAAGACAAGATTTATATGCCTCCTTCATGTTACGACTTCCCCATGGACTTTTTCTATATAGGGAATGGATGTTAGTGGGCTGATCTCTCCAAAAGCTTGTAGCAGGCATCGATTCGTCTTTGTGGTCATTCATTACTTTACTAAGTGGGTAGAAGTTACTTCATGTGCTAATGTCATAAAGTAGGCAGTCATCAAATTCCTAAGAAGAAGAAGAAGAAGAAGAAGAAGAAGAAGAATAAGAAGAAGAATAAGAAGAAGAAGAAGAAGAAAATAGATTATGTGCCGATAAGGAATGCCAGAAAGGATCATATAATGTACTAAAATTTAACAACAGCACAATAACAGAAGTTTGTAGTCTGTTCAAGATCAAATGCCATACCACCCCAAAATGAACGATGCAGTAGAGGTAGCCAAAAAAAAGGGGGAAGAAAAACAAAAATAAAAAAAACAAAAAAAAAGATCATGGGGAAAATGACTAAGACTTATAAGATTGGTATGAGAAGTTACCATTTACCTTCTATACTTATAGAACGTCTGCTAGGACCTTCATCGAGGCAACACTTTTCTCATTGGTTTATGGAATAGAAGCGGTTTTGACCATTAAAGTCGAGATTCCTTCTCTCAGAGTTTTGGCTGAGCTAAAGTTGGATGAAACAAAATGGATCCAATTTCGATATGATCAAGTGAACCTGATTGAAGAAAAGAGGTTGAAAGTTATCCGTCATAGTCAAATGTATCAAAAACGAATGATGTGAGCTTATGGCAAAAAGGTTTGCCCCAAAGAATTCTATGAGGGTGACCTAGTAATTAAAAAGACCTTTCTCATACAAAAAGGACTTCAGAAGAAAATGAGTGCCAAACTGGGAAGGACCTTATATGGTAAAGAAGGCCGTCTCTAGGGGAGCGTCGATGCTGACCAAGATGGATGGCAAGAACCTACCTAACCTTATGAATTTGGATTCAATCAAGAAATAATTCATTTAAAAAAAACAAAAAAAAGAAAAGTAAAAAAGAAAAAGAAAAGAAAAAGGAGAGGCCAAGGCAAAAACCTACAAAGGGCGCTTTAAGACCAAAGAGGTTTTGAGTTGAAAACCCAAGCATAGGCAATTCAAATTTTTTATTAAAGGTGGGGCATGTGGTAGTCTTGTCCTCTTCGTATTAACAAGAAGGAGGGATGCTACATCTTGGGGCATCAACAAAGTTTTCTAGGACTTCTAAACACATATCAAGTTCAAAGGGTCCTCAAGAAGTTTTGTGTAGAGAGGCTCATGCTACGATATCTGGGGCACCTATTTTCATCTTATTCATTTTGTATCTTAGCAAATTGTGCTCTCTTGATTAATTTATTCATTTCGAGCTTTGCTCTCAATAAAATTCCATCTTGTCCATTGTGATATCTTTTTCAAGCATTTTTCATTACAATAACGATTATTGGACTAAAAATATTCAAGCAAAAGGAGTCCTGCATATTACTCTGAAAGCTTTTAAATAGTGCGAGGACCTGAAACAGGATCACTAGTCAGAACTAACCAAATTCAAGAGTTCGAAACATTTGGGAAAGAATAGCCCAAATTGTAATTATTCTTCGGGTTTTTTGTCAAAGATACCAGCTAAACAAGAAGGCAAGGTAATACATCAGTGATAGAACCTTGATGAACAACGAGCAATGACAACCTAAGCATTAAAAAGGGATCATTCTAAAAAAAATGACATTCTACATTCATGCAAACATCATTCATACACATCTAGTTAGGAACATTTAATTCATTCTGATCATGACATCCTAATCACTTGGCATAGATAGACCCACAAAATGGATTCTACAGGTCATGTTTCCCAAAGAATGGTGAAACAGACTAATGAAACAAGCCACAAATCTTATCTCCCTTAAGTTACAGTGGAGCATGATAAAAATACATAAACCTTATCTCCCTAAAGTTGCAGTGGAACAGATTAAAATTACCAATTCTTATCTCCTTGAAGTTCCAGTGGAATAGATCGAAGCTACAAATCTCTTCTCCTTGAAATTACATTAGAGTGGATTCATGCCACAATCTTTATCTCCCTGAAGTTGCAGTGAAGCAAGATAAAAATACACAAACCTTATCTCTCTGAAGTTGCAGTGGAGCAGGTTAGAATTACCAATTCTTATCTCCTTGAAGTTGCAGCGGAGTAGATCGAAGCTACAAGTCTCTTCTCCCCAAAATTACATTGAAGCGGATCGAAGCACCAATTCCTATACCCCTGAAAATGCAGTGGGAGGGGATGAGGCTACGTGAAAGAAAGAAGCACCAAAAAGTCAAGATTTGGCAAGACTAGGTAAAATTGGCCTCTTTAAAGTCTTTGCTCCATTCTCGTTACACGACAATGAGCAAAGAGGGACAACTGTAATAAGCCAATTTTGGCCTGAGCCCAGAATAAATAAAACCCAAAAAATACAACAGTTCATTTTGTTTATTGCAGCCCAATTTACCAAGCCCTTGACCCAAAATACAAAAAACCCTAATGGCCCAATATGGCCCACAACCTTAACTATTTTCAGCAACAAAAAAAAAAAGCAGAAAACCCTAGTCACCGCAAGCCTGCTGCCGCCTCCATGCGTGTCTAACACCACCTGCAACACGCAAAATAAGAAGACAAAACAGTAGCAGACAACATGGAAACGAACAAAAAAATAGAAATTAAAGGTCTTGTAACTCATCTATAAAAGCCATACCGATTTCCTTGTAGTTTTTTTGGGTGGAAATATACAAAGAAAAACACAGAAAAGCAAATCAAAATATAAGAAATACTATTTTTCTTTACAGAGGTATATCGTTATTTTTTTTTCTGATATGTATTTCGAATATAACATATATATATATTCAAAGAAAACACAAAAAAAAACATTACCTTTCTTGAGATTTGAGAACGAAACTGATGGGTTATTTGTTTTTTTTTTTAGAAGGCTTTTTCTAGAGTTTTGGTTTTTAAATCAGGGTTAAGGAGACAAGATCGGTCAAAAATGGCCCTTTTTGGAGCTCCAGCCGCCGTGTACGGTAGCAGATCGGCGGTGGCCCGATGACCAGAATTTAGTCGAAAAAGGGGGGAGAAATAAAGAGAGCCTCAGAATTTTTTTGGAAAAATAAGGGGCTGATGCTTTTTTTCTGTTTTTTGGTATTTATATAGGGTCAATACGGTGCTGTTTTGGGCTTAGGCATCAATGGCCAAAACGACGTCGTTTTGCGTTAGACCCGAAACCCGACCCGATTTTAAGGCTAGGATCCGCGTATTTTCCCTCAAAAGGATTATTTGCGTGACGAGTCCTTCAGATTTTGCGCTCATTTTCAATTCGGCCCCTTTTCTTTTATTTTGCATTTTTTAGTTCACCTCATGGTTTGTGCATTTGTTTCATTTCAATCCTGCCTGAAACGATGCGCAAGGAACTTCAGGAATAATGTCCTGATCAATCCCTTGTCATTTTTCACGCGTTCATTTAGATCCTGATTTGTGTTTTATTATTCTTTGCATTTCTTTTAATTTATGCCTCCTGATTTTATTTTAATTCGCAATTCAATCCTTAACCTTTTAGCTTCAAACTATTTTATATATTATTTATTTTAAATATTTTCTTTATATATTATTTATTTTAAACTATTTTATTTGTATTATCTATTTTAAATTTTTATATATATTATTTATTTTAAACTGTTTTATTATTATTTATTTTAAGTTTTTCATATATTATTTATTTGAAATTGTTTTTTTATTTTGAATTGTTTTTATAAATTATTTATTTTAAACTATTATTTACTTTACATTGTTTTATATGGTAGTTTGTTTCGTTTTCTTTAATTGTTAATATTGGTTTTAAAGTGACATGTATTGTGTGATTATTACCATTATATGCACTAGGAATGATTTATTGGTATTTTCATATTGTTGGCATGCATTAACATAACATTTTGTTCATATATTTTTGCTCCATGTTCCACATTACCTTTAAGCTATTTTCGTTTGAATCACATCTCAAATCATGTTCCAACGTATTTATCCATAATAGTCCATTTATTATAGTTCCACTAAATAATGCACATTGTTTAAATATTGTACTGGCTATTATTCAATTTTTTTTTTTCAAAATAAGGCAATATTTCGCGTTTTGGAGATTCGAGAAATCGTACTCTAACTTACAGGGTTTCAATTTTCTCATTAAACCTAAATGTCCAAATATCCTTTCAAATCTCAAAATACATGAAATTTTAATAAAAATTAAAGGTAAGCTTATTCTCGAGGGTTCAAATGTTGCATCCTAACTTACGGGATGTGACATTTTGTTATCGCGGGACGAGGGGGCCTTGAATGCTCGTTTCAATTTATTCAAGCATTTTTAAAAAATAACATTAATAACAAATGGATCGTATTTTAAAATCTTTTCAAAATTTCAACTTTCAACATTAAGATATTAATTAATCAATTAGGTACCAATTTTAGGCGTGACGAGTGTGCTAATCCTTCCTAGCACGTAACTGACTCCCGAACCTGTTTTCTCGAATTTCGTAGACCAAAATCATTCTTTTGATAAATCGAAACATTTTATTAAAACGACCAAATTACTAAGTGATCCGATCACACCTCATAAAAAAGATCAGTGGCGACTCTCATTTTTATTTTTCAAAATATAAAGTCAACCCGCTTTTTTAAAAAAAATGGTTTCAACAACCTGAAAACAAAATTAACAAGTTGAAATCATAAATTAAAATAGTAAGAAAAATAAAAAAGAAGCATTGAAGTAAGAATTTCAGTTGGAAGGGTACCGGCGCCGGCTAATATCAAGATCTTCGACAAACCTACTCCGATTTGCATAGCCATGACAGTGTTTTCGATAGCTTGCCAAAGAGAATTCTTCTAGCTATTCTCCTCTTCTTAGGAAAGTTAAAATTAAAATCTCATACAGGCATTGCATATTGATAAGACTTGATAGTCTATCTGTTCATATACATTTAGTTCAATTGTCTTGCACTTGCAGGTTGGCAAAATTGATTCATTAGAATATAAGCAGGTAGGTAGTTTTTACCCTTTTTTTGTACTTTGCAACACGGAAGTTAAATGTATAATTCCGGTAGGAAAATTTACCAAGTGTAGTTGTAACTGTTAATACTATTTTTGAAGATTGGGATGTTGTTAATGTTGGTCTGTGTGGTACCTAAATCTCGTGCTTTACTTGCATTAGGAACTCTAGCTGAAGGTATGTTTTTGAATATGTAGAGAAAGTCTAAAAATCGTATTCTTTGTAGGCAAATACTCATGCACATTTGCCATTATACTTAAATTTGTTGTGCTCAAATGAAACAGTTTAAAAATCTCATTTTCTCGCATTTCTTTTCTACCATGTACTGGAATTATTTTCATTTAACTTTTTTCTTCCTACCTTAATGTATTACACCTTTGTTTTTGGGTATGAGGTGTAGAAAGGAAAGTAATATTTTGCGGTTGACGAGCAAAGACGGAGACTATGATATTTTGCAGGAGCATTTCAGCTAGGTGTTGATGGCATTGCGTTCAATTCATAGCCATTTTGCAGTGTGGCAGTTGCAATTTTGGCATCTTTGATCTCTGCTTCTTTTTTGGTTTCGTTGCAGCTCCATGTACTGAATAATGCCTTGCCTTCAATCTCAACCGTACATGAATAGCTACACAACCGCGCCAATGCTTCATCCTTCTAACACCGATATACTAGCATTACATAATTCATCTTCTGTGCATTCTTGCACTAGCCTGTCTCATGCTGGAGCAAACATCCATGAAAGAGGTCAGCCATGAAAAATACTTTTTTGAAAAAATGAGAAGCCAAAGTCACAAACTAAACGAAAATAGTTATTTTATCAAACAAGGTTTAGCAACTTCGAAACAAAGTTACATCTTTTATTATACCATGCTACAACTCAAGTTTTGAACCATGATTAATAGAGGAAAATGTCAACCACTAAATGAATATTTTCCAAGTTGCTAAACCAGTAATAAATTATTATAATATATTTGACATTTTTAGAAAATCCGAGGACTCTATGACTATCACTTTATGTAAAAAATATTACACAATCACAAAATTGAGCTCCTAATTGTATTTTTTTTTTCTTGTGGATCATTTTATATCTCAATCTTTATATTTAAGTTAAATTCTTTTTTAGAAGAAAATTTTCTTAAAATGCTAGTTGTGGTAATACGGTAGATCACCTGTCAATTCAAATGTACTTCATTATTAATGTGAGTAATTTATTTAAATTTTATGAACTGCTAAGCAGATGCTATGTCAGTACTTTAAAAATTTGATGGTTCAGTCAATTTTTTTCCTGAAAAAAAGAAGTAATTTAACTCAGTTTTAAAGGTTCAGGGTCAAATTGATAAAAAAAATAAAATAATGCTAAATAAAAAAATATAAGCACTAAGGAATAAATTTGCTATTATGCAAATATATATTTAATCAAGCCAACGGCTGCTATACCTATAATAAATAAAAATAGAATGATCAAAATCTGCTTTCAAGTCCATGGGGCTACGATTTTCCTTAACACTGATGAGGCAGTACGTTTGGATACGAGAAGTGCATGTGCTGGGGGGTTGCAAGAGACATGAATGGACAGTAGCTCTTTTGTTTTAATAGATATCTTGAAATGTGTTCGATCTTTGACGCTGCATTTTGGGGCATTTTGGAAGGGCTTAAGCTTATTCAAAGAAGAGGTCATGATCGTGTTATAATCCTCTTGGACAGCCTGGACGTCATTCGAGCTATTCAAGGAAGTAACTTTGCCACTTCGAACTCTGCTTTAATCTGGTAAATCTAGAGTATGCTATCTCAGGAGAACTCAAGGGTTCTGCGTTATATTCCCAGAGAACAAAATGAAGCTATTGATTGCATGGAAAAAGAAGCGCTATCTTCTAGAATTGATCTACAATTTTTTGATACTTCTTCTCTTAGGGTTAGAAATCTTTTAGATTTGGACCAATCTAAAGGTTTTTTCTCAAGTGTGTTGGATGTAACTAATTAGCTATTCTTTTTTTGTTTTTCACACACAAAAAAAACTGCTTTCAATGTATTTTGTATTTTGAAGTACATAAATTAAGGGGAGGTTTCATTATAGACAAAATACTCTTTAGATCCTCATTGACTAAAAATAAAAAATCTATATATCATTATAGATTTTGATCATATCTACTTTTTTTGACTCAATGCTTAAAATTACTCATAGTCTCTCTCCCCAACCCATAATAGGAGAATAACGTGCTTCAGCGCACTCAAATTCACGTCCTCCTGTATTGACAACAATGTTCATACCAATCGAGCTAAGACTCAACCAACATTATAAACCTGTTATTAAATTGTCTTTTTTTTTTATAAAAAAATTAACAAATCCGTTACTAATTTATTACTGATAATATGAAGCTCCAAATTCTAAGATTTCATGAGAACTAAAAATGAAAAGGATTAAATATAAAATTGGTATCTGAATTTGTCCACTTCTCCCATATTGGTACTTATGGTTTTTTTTTTCTTAGATTGGTACCTAAATTTTTTTCTGTCAACTAAATTAGTACTTGAGTCTAATGTCGTTAATTTTATGACACGTGGCATAAATGATTTCATGCTAATGTCATAATCTAAAAAAATAAAAAAAATATTTTTCTTAAACCCCGATTTTGATAACAATATCATCCTCACTAATCCTAGTTTTCAATGGAGAAACTTCATGACTAACATTCTCTTCTTCCTGCTCATCGATTTCAAGTATGTCTGACGACCCAAAACTCAAAAGGGTACCAAGTAATAACTTGAATTACTGCTGAAATCATCGAACCTGCCATATGAATAATAATTGTTCACTTTCAATCTCTTCAGATTACCATCGTAATCTAAAATATCTCTTCTTCCCCACAAACATGGTAGCCTTTTCTTTCCATCTTACATCATTTCATATATACTCTGCATTCCAAGATTCCTCGTCCATTTGATTATCATCTTCCTTCCCCCTTCTTTGTATCTAGACCTTGATTTTCACATCGAAACAAAGCCCCCAGCTAGATTTAAAACCCAATCACTTACCTTAATTTCAAATCAATTATTGCTCCTGAATCCAATATTAAAAACCCTAAAAATATGATCCATACAATGAAGATATAAAATTCACACATTTTTCTGGCGAATCTTGAATGAAACACTGAAAGGAAAATACGAAGTTTAGGATTAAAAAAATTAAACAAAAAAAAAGCAAAGGGTTAATTAACGTGAATTGTTGTTGTTGCTTTTATATATGAATGGAATAGGGAAAGGTATTATAATTTGTGAATTTATTGTGAGGGTTCAGTGACTTGAAAACTATAGGAGAGGAGATGAGAATACAAAGTATTTTTTAAAAATAGAAGTGTGTGAGAGAGAGATTACATGTTTGGTGTGGTTGGGAGAAGTGGATGAATTACGAGCCATGGCAAGAGAATTCAAGTGAGGCCTCTTCTTCTCTGGTTCTTCAAATTCAAAGCTTTTCATTTACTGCAGTTGGTATTACGATTTGGGTTGAGGGAGGCCAACTACTAGCGGCGACGGAAGCAACAACTTGGTTTGAGGGAAGAAGAAGAAGAAATTCAGGATTTTGGCTAAAATTATTGAAAAGGTAGAAGAAGAATCGCAAGCGCAAACTACAAAGGGAGAGAAGACTCAAAAGAAAAAAAATATTATTATTTATTATTTATTAATTTTAAATTTTTTAAATGACGATGTCATTATGACATCATCATTGTCATGTGTCTTCATTTTAGAGTGCCACGTGTCTTGAATTTAATGTCATTAGACTTGAGTACTGATTTAGTAGACGAAAAAAAGTTTAGGTACCAATTTGAGACAAAAACAACCATAAGTACCAATTTGAGAGAAATATGCGGATTTGAGTACTAAATTTATATTTAACCCAAATGAAAAGGTCCAAACTTTCATTCAAAAGATTAACCTTTTAAAGAATAATTTATTTTAGTAATACTTTTGTCGAAACCATTTTTATTTTTGGAAAACGAGAGTCAACTTTAAAAACGAAAATGAAGTCGCCACCAATCCTTTTTGTTTATGTGTGATCGGGTCACCCTGTAAGACATTTTGTTTTATTAAAACATCGATTTTGGCCTTCAAAATTCAAGAAAACGGGCTCGGGAGTCGGCTACATATGAGGAAGTGTTAGCACCCTCGTAACGCCCAAAAATTGGTACCAAATTGATTAATTAATATCCTAATGTCGAAAATTTGAAAAAAAATTTAAAATACGATCCCTTTTTAAAAAAATGTTTGTACACTTCAAATTGGATGTTGAGATTCTCTTATCTAGAAGTGATAAAATATCACATCCAGTACGTTAGGATACGATACTTTAAACCCTCGAATCCAAGATCGTCTCTTGATTTTCAAAGCACATGCATTGAAATTTAAAAGGATATTTAGTTATTTGGTCAAACGGAAAATCGAAACCCAACACGTTAGGACATGATTTCTCGAATTTCTAAATACAAAATATTACATTGTTTTTAAAAGTTTGCTTTTTGAATTTGGGGAAAAACTGATGCAATATTAAAACGATGCGTAAAAACATTGATGAAAAAACAACAATATGAAAATACATATAAATATCTTATAGAACACAAAATGGTAATAATCACATCATATATATTATTTAGGAAACTAACATCAATAATCAAAGACCAATGAATTAAAAAGCCATATATAACAATTTTAAAAAGCAAAGCAAATTGAAATAAAATGTAAAAACAACCTAAAATGATAATAAGAAAAATAAAAATAATGATGAAAAAAATCTGAAAGTACAGAATGAGTTAAAAGAAAATGAAATGTGACAAATTTTTTTAAAAAATATGTGCAAGTTTAAAATAAACAATATACGAAAACTTAAAATAGATACTATAAAATAGTTTAAAATGATATAAAATAAAACCACTTTAAAATAAACATTATATAAAACAATAAGAAAAATGAATGATATATAAGATAATTTAAAGTAAAAATATAAAAAAACTTAATCAAAATAAAACTAGTTAAAATAAGTAATATAAAAAATAATAAAATAAAACAGCTTGAAATAAGTACTACGTAAAACTTTAGAATAAATAAACAAAACATAAATTTGTAAAAGGGTGAAAATAAAATAAATCTCTATACAAAAATGATAAATAAACGAATAAAAATAATTAATAATTAAACAATTAAATGGATAAATAAAAAAAAGTTAAAAAAATGCCTAAGCCAACCTAACTCCCACAATATGAGGATTCAACGAAATTCCTCCACCAAAATCCAACTCAAACGAAAGCAACTCAAAAGAAACGAAGATGAACGAAGAACAGAATAAGAACAAGCCACAGAAAATAAGAACGCAAGAGAGAGAGAAATTTAAGTGAATGCTCTTAAGAATTCTTATTGCTCCCAAAACTCAAGTGATTTATAATGAAGGGAGAGGCATCTATTTATAGTTGGGCCTCCCCAAATCCAACGGTACAGATCAATTACATCAACGGCTAAGATTAAAGGGTATCTACAAATTAAATCTCTAAGATTACAAAATCATATTTTCTAAGATTGCATATCATATCTTCTAAGATTGCATATCATATCGAAGATTGCATATCCTTGAAGATTATTTTTCCATATGCATCAAGCTTGTAAATGGACCTTTAATCTTTTCAAGTAATGGGCCATTCTGATCGGGCCAAATGATATATTTGTAATTTTGGACTGGACTGGACTTGGACTTTGTTTTATTATTTGGGTTTATTATTTTTTTGTATGGGCCCTGGCTAAATTGGCCTATTACAGCTGCCCCTCTTTGCTCATTGTCGTGTAACGAGAATGGAGCAAAGACTATAAAAGGGCCAATTTTGCTTGGTCTTAACGGGTTCTGACTTTTTTGAGTGCTTCTTTTCTTCAAGTAGCTTCATTCCAGTCCACTGTATCTTCAGGGGCATAGGAATTGTCGCTCTGGTCCGCTCCACTGCAATTTTAGGAAGAGACGATTTGTGTTTATTTTCTTACTCCACTGCAACTTTAGGGAGATAAAGATTGTATCCTGTAGCTACAATCTGTTCCACTGTGACTCTAGGGAAATAAGATTAGCTATATTTAGTCTACTCCACTGTAACTTCAGGGAGATAAGGCTGGTGACTTCAATCTGCTTCACTGCATCTTCAGGAAGATAAGATCTGCCATAATTTGTAGCTTCAATTTGTTCCACTGCGACTCTAGGGAAATAAGATTTACTTTCTTCAGTCTGCTCCGCTGCAACTTCAGGGAGATAAGAACTGGTAATTTCACTCTGCTCCACTGCAACTTCAGGGAGATAAGGCTTGCTTTTTTCAGTCTGCTCCACTGCAACTTCAGGGAAATAAGACTTACTTTCTTTTGTCTGCTCTGCTGCAACTTCAAGGAAATAAGACTGGTGGCTTCGATCTGCTCTACTGCAATTTCAATAAGATAAGATCTGCCATTTTTGATCTACTCTATTGCAACTTCAATGAGATAAAATCTACAACTTTAATCTACTCCACTGTAACTTCAGGGAGATAAGATTTGTGGATTCACCAATGTTGCTACACCGTCCTCTAGGGGACATGACCTGTAGAATCAGTTTTATGCTTATGCCAATGATTAGGATGCTATGATCAGAATGAATCAAATGCTCCTAACTATATGTGTTTTGAATACAGAAATTTCATGAGAATGATCCTTTTTTAATACTTAGGGTGTCATCACTCGCTGTTTATCAGGGCTTTATCACTGACGTATTACGCTGCCATTCTTTTCGACTGGTATTTTGACAGAAGACTCGAGAAATCAAACATACTGCTTAGCTGGTTTGCTCCACTGTAACCTCAGGTCCATTTCACTGTACCTCTGGGACATAAAGTTTGTACCATCTTCAAATCATCCCACTACAACTCAGGGGTATAGAATTTGAATCTTTTTCCATCCATTCCCACTACAACTCAGGGGTATAAGATTTGTGGCTTCTTCAATCAACTGATCTGTTACCATTCCCTGGGTGACACGACCAGATGTGTATGCATGAATGTAGAATGTCATTTTCTGATAATAATCTCCTCTTTGACATTACTCATTTTTCGTCGAGATTATATCACCGACGCAATATCTTGTCTTCTCTTTGACAGAAAATCTGAAGAGATAGTCACAATTTAGACTCCTTTTCCTCAAATATTTCCAACCCTTAGGTTTGGTAAGTTCTAAACAATAGTCATGTTTTAGGTTCTTGTATTATTTAGAAGCTTCTAAAGTAATATGCGAAACTCCTTTTATGAAAGTATTATTGGTCCATTAACTGTTATTTCAATGCAAAATGCTTGAAAAAGATCGTAACAATGGATAAGAATGGAATTGATTCGGAGCATATCTCAAAATGAATAAATTAGAAAAATTAATCGAGAATGCATCTTGAAAAGAAAAAGGTATTCGAACATAGCAAATTCAATATGAGTGGGACGAAGAACTAGGTGCCTCAGATGTCACAGCTTGAGCTTCTCTGTACAAACTTTTTGAAGACCATTTTGAGCTCAATATGTGTTTAGGGAATCCAAAGTACTTTGTCGATGCCCCAAGAAGTAACATTCTTCCTCATTGTTAATTCAGGCATAGCAAGACTGCCATATGCCCCACTTTTGATCAAAATTTGAGTCACCCTTTTCGAGTTTTCAACTCAAAACCACTTTGGTCTCAAGGCGTCCTTTGCGGGTTTTCGCCTTGGCCTCTTATTTTTCTTCCTTTTTTTATTTTTTTTTGTTTTTTTGAAAAACTTTTTTATTGAATCTTAATTCACCGGATTGGGCAGGTCCTTGCCATCTATACCAGTCAATATCAATGCTCCTCCAGAACAGGCCTTCTTTACTACATAAGGTCCTTCCCATTTTGGCATCCACTTCCCTCTGAAGTCCTTTTTTATAGGAAGGGTCTTCTTCAACATCAGGTCCCCATTATGGAATTTTTCAAGACGAACCTCTTTATCGTAAGCTCGGATCATCTGACCATGACAGATAGCATTTAACATTTTCTCTTCTGTTGGGTTCAATTGGCAAAACCATTTCTATTCTATAAACTAATGAGAAATGTGTTGCCCCAGCGAAGGTCCTGATCAACATTCGATAAGCATAGAAAGTAAATGGTAACTTCCTATGCCAATATTTACAAGTCTCGGTCATCTTCCATAATTTTTCTCTTTTTTCTTTTTTCTTTTTGGCAGCTTTTGCTACATTGAGATATGTTGTCTGATCTTTGAACAGACTGCAAACTTTTGACATTGTACGGTTGTGCATTGTTAGATATGATCCTTTCTAACATTCTTTATCGACACTTGATCTCTTTTTTTTTTTTAAATTTGATGACTGTCAACTTTGTAACATTGGCATATAAAGTGACCTTCACCCTCTTAGTGAAGTAATCGATGACCACAAAAGTAAATCGATATCGGCTAAAAACTTTTGACAAGATTAGCTCAATAACATCCATTCCCCACATAGAGAAAGTCTGTGAATAAATGAAGGAGACGCATAAGTCTTGTCTCCCTAAATTCAACATTTACGGTATAACTGATGTAATCCCCTTCCATGGTGGACCAGCAGTACCCGAACCTTATAATTAGCCTAGCTATCGTAAAACCATTAGCATGTGTCGTTCTAACACCCTTATAGACTTCCTTTGGCCTTAACAGCATCCACAAGTCTTAGTAGCATAGGCCTATCTTGATATGATTGTGTGAAAACATCTTTGAATTTAATGACGTTTCACTTTGTCTTTGTGGTAATGCAGGCTCCGATCTTTGCCTCTTTCTTTTCTCCTAAGCTTACCGTCCATTGACCTTTTGTAAGGTAGGATATGTTTTCGTCTTGTTCTACCATCCTTAACAAATCAGGAGATAGGTTACAATCTTTGTCATCTTCAAAATCCTGAGATCCCTTTAGACACATATCTCACTCAAAAGGAGATTCTAAATCAGCAGCAACGTTGCTCATGTCATTGATATTTGAGGACCTATTGTAGGTATGAAAGTAGATTCCAAAGAATAAATGAATCTTAATAACAATTATTTGTATGGTATGAATGAAGAATAAGAATATTTGAAAGAAAGTCCAAAGAACAAAAAAATCTATACATAGAAAGAATAAAAGAATATTTGTTTAAAAAAAGATGATTTTTATTGAAATAAAAATTTTGGACACAAGCCTATTTCACAAAAGGATTCTTATTGCTTCTAGGCGTAAAGTAACAAGCGTGTTTTGAATATTACTCTAGATTAGCTCTAAAAATACAGAGATCTCTTCAACATTCCCATTGTTCAAAACACTCCCAAGTACGTAAGGGCAGACACTTGGAAACTTTTATTCCCCAGTTCCCTCTTCAGATACGTCATCAATGTTCAGATTCCCCAATATTCCTTCTGGGCTTTTGACTTCTTCAAGGAATCACAACTCTCTTGCCTCTTCCTTCAATTATCACATTTACTGCCTCATTAAAGCGATTAGGTTTTGATGAATCGTTGAACTTCACAATTCCTATTTTAATGAACCTTTCGACCAACTTTTTAAACGTAGTGTAGTTTTCGATTGAATGTCCCGTTATTCTCGTATAGCACTCGTATTGGGCATTCATATCATACCATTTTAGGAACGGAGGTTGCACGTGTTTCGTATAGAACGGAGACACCGCATGCACATAAAAAAGATTCTGATACAGCTCCTTATATCTCATCGGGATAGGTGTGAACTGAAACCTTTCTGCATTTGGCCTCGAATTGGATTCCTTCTTTGAAGAGCTTTGATTGCTAGTGGTTACGGCTTTCGGCTGGCCTACAGTGACCGATTTGGAATGCATGCTCAAGATATTCACTTGATTTTCCTTATTTCTCGGGGTTGTCCTTCTGACACTTTCTCCCGCATCTATCCTCCTACTTCTTATTACATTTTTAATCACCTCACCGGTCATTAATATATTTGAAAAGCTCATGGTAGCACTTTTCAACATATGGTTAATGAACGGGGCTTTCAGAGTATTGATGAAAAGCATTGTGATTTCTTTTTCTAGAAGAGGTAGCTGGACTTGCATGGCGACTTCCCTTCACCTTTGGGCATACTGCCTGAAGCTCTCTCTTTATTTTTTTCCATATTCTGTAGGGTAATTCTATTAGGTGTCATGTCTGTTACATGGTTATATTACTCCATGAAAGCCTGTGCCAAGTCTTTCCATGAATTGATTTTAGCACAGTTCAAATGGTTGTACCATTTAGCTGCTGACCCGATCAGACTGTCTTGGAAGCAGTGGATTAATGGCTGGTCATTATTAACATATCCTGTCATTCTTCGACAGAACATCATGATGTGGGCTTTAGAACAACTAGTCCCATTGTACTTTTCAAACTCTGGAGTCTTGAATTTTGGTGGGAATACTAGATTTAGGATAAACTCAGATCCTTGGCATCAACCCCACAATGGTAATCAACATTCTCCATTGCTTTAAGTTTTTCCTCCAACCACCTGTACCTATCTTTGAGTTGTTTTGGCAGTTCTACCTTTGCTTTTTCTATTCTTGCCACTCGTCTAAATCAGGAACTACAGGAGTGATTGGATTGCCCTCCGGATTGGAGCCTGAGCCTATCGGGTAGTCCATAGGTATTGAGGTACCGGCCTAATTTTGTTGGGGTCTGATAGTAATGGGTACCTCTTGTGGATGCGCGTCTAGTCGAGTCTGGACACTTATTGGGGTAAAACTTGAGGGATAGATAGGCTCTTCACTATCATCCCCATTGTTGACCACTGGGCCTTTTCTTCTTTCAAGCCTCCCGGCTAGTAATTGGGTCAACTGGTCCATCATATTCCTTTGGGATTCTAGCATTTGGTCCCTCATATCTTGCTGGATCTTGGCCAATTACTCTTGAAGCTGCATTTGTAGTTGGTCTTGCATATCTCTTTAAAGTTGTTCTAGTCTTTCTAACCACTGGTCCATATCTTTTGTTCTAGTGCAAGTACCGTAACGATACTTAGTCGATAGACTTTTGTCGATTCCCAGGTTAACTGTAATAATTTTATCTAATTTGAGTCCTTTTGTGAAAATCTAATGCATATAATGTAATGTAATGTAAATGCATGAAATTAATGCAAGAAGAAACAGAGGCGTCTGTAATAGCCCAAATTTGACCGGGCCTTAAAGAACTAAAAACAGAAAATTAAATAAATAAATATTTATTTTAAAAAAGTCTAATAAAAAAGTCCTTTTACAAGTTTTGCTCACTACTCGATAGACCCAAACACCAAACCTGATTGTCCCATTTACATACAGACCAGCCCAAATACCAACTTATTACACCCGTTACCCACTCAAACCTACACCCAACAGAGCTCAAGTACAGCAGCCCACTTACACTATTTTCCATACCCGTTACCCACTCAAACCTAAACCCAACCAAGCCCAATCCTAAGCTTACCCAATACTCAGCAACCCGTTACACCCATTAACCAACAGACCCAATGTGGCACAAGGCCCAAAATGCCCAAAACAGTAAGGCAGACAAGGAAACCCTAGGTTTCCTGAGGACCGAAGGCACCGCAAGGAGCTTCTAGAATCTTTCCTGAGCAACCAGGGGGCTCGACGATCGCGCCAGCACCAATCCCACCACTAACGGGTTCGTGCCATCAGCATCCTCATCGAACCACAGTCAAAGGCCCGATCACCGTTGAGATTTCCTCTTTCAACCTGCAAGAAAAGAGAGAACACAACAGCAAAAACAGCAAGAAATCGAAAAGCAAAAAAATACCAAATATGTAACAATACATCGGGGTTATATAAACCCGAATATGAACACTGTAAAAGGGGGCAATACACATGTACACAAAAATATACAATAAAAATATAGCATTTTGAATCGCAAAACAGAGGTGATTCTCAGGTTCTTTTTTTCCTTTAGTTTTATTTCTTTGTTTTCAATATACAGTTAGCTTATATATATATATATATAAAGTATTTTTTTTTAAAAATAAAGTAACAAAAATTACCTTCTAATCGACGTTGAGGAGCTGAGTTTTATGGCCTTAAATCACCGTACGCGGCGTCTCCGACGGAGGCGCATCGGCGCGTGAAGCGGGTGACACAGTGGCCTTTGGCCGTTGCCGGAACTCGGGCCAGAGAAGTTGAGAACGTTTAAGCTCTGTTTTTTGTGTTTTTTTTAGAAAGCTTTGAAAAATTGATTTTTTGGGTTGTTTTGTTGTTTATATACCAACATTAAAACGGCGCTGTAATAGGGCAATTTTGCCCGGGCCTTTAATAGCCCAATTACACACTAACCAATACCCATTTACAACCGGGTCCAACACCCAATTACAGGCCCAACTAAAACCCTAGCCCAATACAAACTCCTTCAGCAGCAACCCTAGCCCCTAAAGCAGCCGACGCCCCTAGCCACGTGACTAGCCACCTACTCTCACTCTGGCATCAGTCACCTCCATCAACCATCAGCCGCCTGCTCCCTTGACCTGCAAGAAGCGCCGAAAGCAGCAACAGAGCAGAGATAGGACAGAAAAAATAATAGAATAGGGAAACATGTACCAAAATCGGCTTTAAAAGTCGAAATCCAACCAATGTAAAATGGGGGATTGAAATTTTTTTCTTTCCTATCTCATCTGGCTAGAAACGGAGGCCGAAAACAAATTAAAAAAGGAGATCCGATCGATTGTATGGACACAATCAATAAAAAGGGAAAAACAATTTTCAAAAGGATTTTTCCCGATCTGAGTTTCTTTCATTTTTTCGTCTTTTGTTTTTATCTTTAGTTTTTATTTTTTTTCTCTTCTTTCTTTGCATAGATATGAAAATAAAAAAAGAAGGAAAGGAGGCTTACCTAGGACCACCGCGGTCGCGGCCTCGGAGAGCTCTTCTCCGTTGTCGGATTTGGACTCAAAAAGCGGTCGAGGGGTCTCCGTTTACCTTTTTCGAGCTTCGAAGGCTTGGCCTTTAGAAGGCCTTCATCCTATCTGGAAACGGAGGCCAAAGAAGGGCCGTCTTCACCCCTCCAACCACCATACGATGGTGGATCGGTGCGGCGTGGTAAGGGATTTAAAATCCTGGCCGAATATGGAACAGAAGAGAGGGGAGGTTGAAAAGAAAAAAAGGGCTGCAGTATTTTAAAAAAATGGGGTTTCGGGTTGAAATGAAAAGGGGTATTTAACATTGAATGAAACTGCACGCTTGGTGGGGGTGAGGATTTGTGTTTTCATTTTAAAAGGGTTATTTGCGCACTAAATCCCTCCTCTTTTGTTACGCGTTTCAATAAAGCCCAATGTTCTTCTTTTTATTTTCAATTTCTGCCACAGGATTCTGCCTCTATTTCAGTTTGGTCCATAGACCATTTGAAGAGGCTGGCTTCGAAACGCAACGCATGAGGGCCAGGGATATTTTCCCAATAAGTCCCTCAATCTTCAAGCGCGTTTCATTTTGATCCTTGATGGCTTACTTTTCATTATTTGTGATTTTTACCTTAAATGATAGTTTGATTTCAGCCCGGTCCCTCATCAGTTTGTTTATTTATTTATTTATTTGATTATTAAAATAAAACTGTTTTATTTACTTTAAGTTTGGTTTATATTGTTTATTTCTGAATTCTATTTTATTCAATTAAAACTATTTTATACGTAATAGTTATTTAAAATTTTTGTATGTCATTCTCGTAGTATTTAACATGTTAATTACTTTATTTTTTTATATATTAGCTATTTTAAAGTTGTTTCATTATGGTTATTTTTTTATGTTTTTATGTGTCATGTTTTATTTTTTTCATTTATTATTTTATCTTTCTTTACATATATGTCTACATTACCATTTTTATATTATTCTATGTGTCATGTTTTGTTTTTTTTTAATTCATTATTTTACATTCCCTTACATATATATCAAAGTTACCCTTTATATATATATATATATATGTATATTCGTAACGTTTTATTTTTTTCTTTTATATTTCTTTATATATATATATATATTAAAAGTACCTTTCATACTCCCTATGTCGTGCCTCATTTTAATTATTTATTATTTTATATTTCTTACGATTATCCTATTTATATTTTATACATTATGTTTTATGTTTTATTTATTTATAATTTTATACTTCTTTACATATATCATAAAACATGTTGCTTTAATGTTTTCTTTATTTAAATATTTATTGATTCGTATATTTTTTTATACCAAAATTTACTATTTTATTCATTTATTCATTATTTGTTTCGTTTTTACATATGGTTTTGTTATTTCATCCATCTTTAAATATTTTTATGTTGTGTTTATTTGTTTTTTTTTATTGTGCACTTCTGCTTTATTGTGCACTTCTGCTTTATTGTCTTATTTATCGAGGCTTGTATACTAATGTTGTATTCATCTTTGTAATTATAACATTGTTATTATAATATTTTGTCGTCATATTGTACATCATTACTAATGTCATTCATTTCACTCAAATTTGTAAGAGAAGAAATTTTAAAATAAAAGCAATATTTGGCATTTAGAAATACTTGCAAATCATACCCTAACTTACTGGGTTTTGATTTTTCTCGTTTGAACTAAATAACTGAATATCCTTTTTAAATTTTAAATAGAAAGTGCGCTTGTTCTCCAAGGTTTTAAATGTCGTATCCTAACTTATTGGACGTGATATCTTATTGCTTTGAGACGAGAATGGTTTTTAACATTCTTTTCAATTTATTCAAGCATTTTTAACAAAACAGGATCGTATTTTAAAATTCCTTCAAACTTTCGACACTAAGACACTAATTAATCAACTAGGTACCAATTTTGGGCGTATCGGGGGTGCTAATCCTTCCCCGAGCGTAACCGACTCCCGAACCCTTTTCTGATTTCGTAGGCCAAAATCGTTGTTTTGATAAATCAAAATATTTATTAAAAGCAACCACTTTTCGAGGTGATCCGATTACACCTCATGATAAAAATCGGTGGCGACTCCTGTTCATTTTCAAAACCCAAGTCGATTCCACCTAATTTTCAAAAAAATGGTTTCGACAGCTTGGCGGCTCCATTGGGGATCTAAAAAGAGAGTCAAGCCACTAGTTGATTAATTTTTGTCTTTTTGTCGAAAATTGAAAATTTTGATTTTAATATACGATCCTTCTTTTGCATTTCATCTGTTTTAAATTTTGATTTCCATTATTGTGTTCCTATTTTTTATTTCGAGTTTTGTATATACTTGTGCATTGCATTGCATGACCGTCGGGTCACACCTTTTAAGTGGGAGCAAGAAGCTACTCCTTCGTGAGGTTTTCACCTCCGTGCAGGATAGTGAAACCGCTTCCGGAATACATCCGTACTTATGTGCTTCGTGAGGTTTTCATCTCCGTGCAGCCATAGGGAAATGTGTTCCCCTGAACTGAACTCGATCCATATGAGCCTATAATGGGTGAAGATCGAGGAATCTGCTGGTTCAGGTACCCTTACTCTAGAACCAAGCCTCATATAGCGAACCTTAGGAGCTCACCCTAGGTAGAGCCACGTCGAACCTTAGTGATTACCCTGATAGGTCCTTGATTGTTTCTCTGTTTCCATACGTGTTCTGAATTTCATTTTACACATTGACATTCTGTGTTTTTCTTGTTTTTTCTATGGTTTGCATACCATGTCGCATTTAAAAGGTATCGATTCACGTTCGATTTCTAATTTAGAGAATTTTATTATGGAAAACGGGATCCTTGATAAAGTGGGAAACAATGTGACTGTCTGAAAACGGTCAAAGGGAATACAACTAGCAAAAAGAGATTGCCTAGTTGAAGGATATACATCAAAATTATGAGGTTAAACTTGCATCAATGCGACACGAAATGACCCATGGAAGTTAAAGGCGATATGAGGTCAATAGAGTAACGTAGCCAAGCAGTGGTTCTACAGCAACTGTGGGGACTTACAGTATTTGCTTGACATAAAAATGATTGAACAATTTAAAGTAAGCTCAGAGAGTATGGACGGATACTTCTACCATTACAGCATTTCCATTTCATATGATGATGGTTACTCTGTGGATGGTAAGGGTGTTGGAAGGAAAGTGATTGACGGAATGCATGAGGCCTACAGAGATGAGTTGGTTGGAAAGAGTTTTTCCTAAGATAGTGAAAAAACTTATTTACTATATGACCGCCATCAAACAACAAACTTGAGTCTACTGTGGCATTATATGATATTGCACCTATCAAAGACAATGGAAATACAAACCCTGATGGCTCGGATAGCCTCAGTGAGAGTGAAAGAAAGAGACTAAAGTAGATCGTGTCGTTCAAAGACCTTTAAGGTGAAGACTAGCTATGCTGCGAAGATACCCACGCGAGCATTTCAAAATGTTCTGTGTGGACGGGAATCTGAAGACTCTCAAGAGGCACTGAAGGTGTCGGATATCTTTTTAAAAGTAGCATGCTTATCAATCTTTTCCAAGATAAGCAAGATAACTTCACAGACATTAGAGGATGTGTCTTTGGCTGTAGGGATTGCCTCACGGGTTAAGATATAGCCTAAATTGTGCACATTAAGCACCAATGTGAGCAACAATCCGATCTTGGTTAAAAGTTTGCTTTGTTAAAACTTCAAACGTTAGGGCAAACGCATATTGGTAGCCCGTTTTATGTAAAGGATTTTGTTTTTTTTTTTTAATAAAGTTTTCTAAAAGAAACTGAATCGAGATCAATGCCTTTTTGCATTCATACATCTGCATTACATTGTATTACATCGTTATAGAAAAGAGGTATTGATTCATATTCGGTTCCTAAATAGGGGAGTTCGACATAAAGGGGACGAATTTCTTGATAAATTAGATTATAATGCGGTCACCCTGATATGGCCCAAGTAAGCACGACAGAAGAAGGTTGATAGTTCACGGAAGAATACAAAACTCTGCCCAAGAATTCAAACCAACAAGAAGTATTCGAGAGCAATTACGTCAGAGGAGCTAAGGAGCATCACAAGGATAGGTGAACCATGGATCGCAATCAAGCAAAAGAGAGTTAGCGGAGGCATGTATTGAAAGCTCACAAGATTCAACCATAACATCTAGACATGAAGAAAGGAGCGGAGTCTTCACTTAGATTCTAAGGGCAAGACCGCATATGTGATCCATTTTATGTAAAAAAATTTGTCTTCTAAAAAAGTTCTTCTAATGAAACTGAATATAAGGTCGAGGCTTCTTTTCTTGCATTCATTTGCATTCGCATTTGCATTTCATGCATTTTCATGCATCGTTTGCATTGCATTATTTACATTGCATCATTTGTATCAGATTTTCACGAAACGACCTTAATTAGATAAAAATTATTTCAGTTAACCTAAAAGCCATGGAACGAAGGTTAGAGAGAATAGAGCAAAGGCAGATACAGATGCAAGAGCAGTTATCCAGGATTCAACAGGATATACAGAGCCAAATGGTAGAACTCCAAAGAAATATGATTAGCCAGCTTAAACGGTTATTAGCCGAAGGGCTTGGAAGGAGAAAAGACCCAGTGGAACATAGCGAGAATGATAACGAAGACGTCGTTTATGCTCCAAAATTCACTCCAATAAGCGGCCAGACTCAACCAGACGCACCTTCGCGAGGGATACCCATTACCACTAGACCCCGACAGCATCAGACTGGGATGTCAGCACCAGCAACCCTTTCAGTAGGCTCAGGTCCCCATCTGGGAGACAATTCAGGCAACCTTACTGTCACTGAAGAAACAAAGAAGGCCAGTATGAAGCATCTGAAATAGTGTGAAGCTTTCAAAAAACGAGAGCGGAGTTTCCGAGGTAATACTTCGCAGGCATTGAAACTGGTTACCGTAGGTCAGCCGGGAATAACAATTACTAGCCATCAGGTTCCTCAAAAGCAAGAACCCAATCCAAGGCCAAGTATTGAAAAGCTCTCATTTACGCCAATTCCAACGTCGTATAAGGAGCTATATCGAAGTTTATTTGATGCACACGTGGTGTCCCCATTTTACATAAAACCGTTGTAGCCCCCATACCCCAAATGGTATGATTTGAACGCTCGATGTGAGTACCATGGGGGAAACACGGGACATTCGATTGAGAACTGCACCGCTTTCAAAAAGATAGTCGAGAGACTTATCAAAATTAGAGTTATAAAATTAGATGATCCCTCTGAGGAAAAAAATTCGTTACTCGACTATTCTGTTCAAGGGATGAACATTGTGAGTACCATGATGAATAGGGGCATGGGATCCAAGGGTGCATCAAGTTCGGGCCTCCAAAGTAAGGTGAGATATTGAGGAATTTGAATATTAATGACGCCTCTGAAAAGGGAACCAAGGACTTAAAGGTTTCCAAACTCTTATGTACTGGGAATGTTTTGAACCATGGGACTGTGGAAGAAGTCCCTGTGTCTTTTAGAGCTAATTTAGGGTAATACCCAGAACACACTTACTGCTTTAAGCCTAGAGGCAGTAAGAATCCTTTTGTGAAAATAGGCTTTTGTCTAAAATCTTTATTTCAATAAGAATGCATCTTTTGAGTAAATTTTCATTTATTTCTCATTTCACACTATACAATGATTATTCTTAGATTCTCTTATTCTTTCATTTATAACCATATTGCACAATTGTTCTTAGATTCTAGTGTTCTTCGAACTCTTTCAAATATTCTTTCTTCATGATCATGACATGTAAATACTCATTCATGAATTCATTTGTTCTTTCTCTGTACCTATAAAAAGGGTCTCCAGATATCAATGACACGAGCAGCACTGTTACTAAACTAGAATCTCCTTTGGAGCGAAATGTGTGCCTAAAGGAGTCTCAGGACTTTGAAGATGACAAAGACTGTGACCTATCTTCTGATTTGTCAAGGAAGGTAGAACAAGATGAAAATGAATCCCACAAGGTCAGTGGATATCGCGAGCAAACAAGGATTGAAGCCTAGCTCACTACCAAAAAGGCGAGATATCTTTGAAACATTTCAAACATGTCTTCGTACAACCATATCAAGACAGGCCCAGGCTACCGAGACACAGGCACACCGAAATTTCAAAAGAAGTTCTCAAGAATAGTCGTAGAACACAGGCTAGTGGTTTTACAATAGCCAGGCTGATCAGAAGGTTAAGATATTGCTAGCCCACCATGAAAGAGGACTACATCAGTATGTCGTAAAGGTCAAATTAAGGGAGATAAGATTTATACTTCTTTAAAGACTCTCCATGTGGGGGCACGGATGTCACTAGACCAGCTTCACCGGCTTCAATTCACCTTCACTATGGTCAATTACTTCACCAAGAGAGTAAGGTCGCTTCATGTGCCAAAGTTACCAAGTAAAGTGTCATCAGATTCAAATTCAAATTCAAAATCCAAAGCTGAATCCAAATTCAAGTTTGAATTCCAAAAAAAAAAACCAAAAAAAAAAAAACAAAACAAAACAAAACAAAACAAAAAAAAGGGGAAAAAGATCATATCCAACTGCACGATGTCAAAAGTTTGCAGTCTGCCAAAAGAAAAGAAAAAAAGAAGAAGAAATAAATTACAGAAGATGACCGAGACTGGTGAAAATTGGTATAAGAAACTACCACTTACTCTCTATGCTGACGCTAGAGCAAACACCTTCAAATCCCTATGATTTCAAAGGTTCCAACTATTATCCTTAGAATGAATATATTATATGACCCCCAAGCAATCTGATGTGCCATCAATAGCTGCGGTAGTTAGCTTTAGGCAATGGCCATTGATTTTTCGCTATAGGGCATCAGTCCGTACACAGTCTCTGAAGCTTGAAATGATAGATTTTTCCTTCAAACCAGTGTCTGGCAAAGTGGATGAAGGTATCATGAGGGAAGACTTCTATACAAATTCAGGGAAGAAGAAGCCTAATCAGCTCATTATTTCAAAGGATCAAGTTAGCAAGTCTCAGTTCAATCAAGTTTTGAACAAAGAACTTGATCAAGTTCCTTGACGAGAATGAGAACCTCAAGTTCATGGTCATTATGGCACAGAAAAAATACCATACTAAGTTTTTCCAGCAGAGATTTCATGACAATATCCCGCCTGGAACCGTTATAGACAACAAAGTCTGTCATCCTAAGAACAATGATTTCTATCTTTGAGCCCATGCTGGAATGATTGGAACCAAGAGGCATATTCATTATCATGTTCACTGAGACCGGATGGGGTATCTTGGTTAATGATCTGTAGGAGATAGTTCAATCCCTGGTATATGTATATCAAAGGAGCACCACTGCCATACCTGTAGTTGTTCCTATCTACTTTGGTAGCCTCACAGTCGGAGAAATTCATGAGGTCTGAGGATGCTTCAGAGACATCATTGAGCCATGATAGAGTAACTGCTCTGGGAGCAATTTACGTACTTTAGCTTTCCAAGTTAAAGGAGAATGTCAGCAACTTCATTCTTATTTGTTGAGAATCGTTGAACCATCTTTTTGTATAAAGCTTGTCAAATGACAACTAGGATTGCTGCTGGGGCATCCCCTTTCTAATGGGTTTATGAATTGAGATTTCCTCCTCCAAGCCTCGATGGAGTCGAGAATTTCTCAAGAAAATCAAGATGAGAACTCGCAAATGGCGTCTTGAGACCTTCTAAGAAAGTTGATCAAAAAAGGAGAAGAAGAAAAAGAAGAAAAAGAGAAATGAAAAAGAAAAAAGAAAAGAAAAAGAAAAGAAAAAGGAGAGGCCAAAGCGAAAACCCGCAAAGGGCGCTTTGAGTCCAAAGGGCATTTGAGTCGAAAACCCAAAAAGGCGGCTCAAATTCTGATCAAAAGTGGGGCACGCGGTAGCCCTATCATGCTTGAATTAACAATGAGGAAGTATGCTACGTCTTGAGGCATCGACAGAGTACTCCGAATCCACTAGGCACATATGGAGCTTGGAGGAGTTCTTAAGAATTGGGATAGAGAAGCTTAGGTTGCGATATCTGGGGCACCTAGCTTTCATCTTTCTTAGCATATTTGCTATCTTTGAATCACGATGGGCTGTGCTCTCGATCTTCTCCTTCTTATTTATTGGTGTCGAGCTATGCTCCTAATAAATTCTTTCTCAATCGCTTCTGCTTAACTTGCTTGTTTCGAGTTATGCTTGCATTCAATTTCCTTCTTGTCCATTGTCATGATCCTTTTCAAGCATTTTGTATTGAAATAATGATTAGTGGACTAATAACACTTTTATGAAAGGAGTTTTGCGTATTACCCTGGAAGTTTCTAAATAGTACAGGAACCTAAAACAAGACCATTATTTAGGACTTTCCACGCTTAAGGGTTAGAAATTTTTAAGTCCAAATTAAAATCATCTCTTCAGATTTTCAATCAAAGGTATTTGCTGAATGAAGAGACAAGATATGGGGTTTGGTGATGCAATCCTGATGAAAAGCGAGAAATCGAGATTATTCTCAAAATGGTACTCTGCATCCACGCGAGTATCAGGCATACGCATCTAGTCAGGTCACCTAGAGTATGATCAGTTGATGGAACGAGTCCTTACACCCTTAATTTGTAGTAGGTTGGATTGAAGAGTATGCAGATCCTATACCTCTGAGTTATGATGGATAGGGTACAAGCCTTATGGTGCAGTGAAATGAACCTCAAAGTTACGATGGGGCAAGCTGGCTAAGCAAAATGCGATTATTTTAGACAAAATACCAGCTGGCCTGAGCAAGAGGGTCGCGTATTACGTCGATAATAGAACCCTGATGGGCAACGAGTGATGGTGCCCTAAACATTAAAAACACCACATTCTCATGACATTTTACATTCATACAAGCGTCATACATGATACATTTAGTTAGGGGCATTTGATTCATTTCGATCACAGCATCCTAATCGTTTTGCATAGGCATAAGCATATAAAACTGGTTGTACAGGACAGGTTCCTCAGAGAACAATGTAGCAATGCCAGTAAATTCACAGCCCTATCTTCCTAAGCAACAGTGGAGTAGGCTAAGAAATTCAGATTCTGTCTCCTCGGGATGGTAGTAGGACAGACCGAAGATTGAAGTCTTCCTGAAATAACAAGGAAGCAGATTGCAAATTTCAGATGTTATCCCCTTGAGATGGCAATAGAGCAAATCTAAAACAATGAAGTATATTTCTTTGAAGTTTCAGCAGAGAAGATTGAGGTTACGAATCTCTTCTCCCTGAATTTTCATTCTCCTCGAAGTTCCAAGTGGAGTAGGTTGAGGCTACAAATCCCTCCTCCCAGAGTCTACGATGAGGATCAATCCTTGTTCAACAGAGAAGATTAAGACTACGAATCTCTTCTCCTTGAATTTTCATCTCCTCGAAGTTCCAAGTGGAGTAGGTTGAGGCTACAAACACCTTCTCCCAGAGTTTACGATGAGGATCAATCCTTGTTCAGCAGAGAAGATTAAGACTACGAATCTCTTCTCCCTGAATTTTCATCTCCTTGAAGTTCCAAGTGGAGTAGGTTGAAGCTACAAATCCCTCCTCCCAGAGTTTACGATGAGGATCAATCCTTGTTTAGCAGAGAAGATTGAGGTTACGAATCTCTTCTCCTTGATTTTTTTCTCTTCAGTGGAGTAGGTTGAAACTACAAATCCCTCCTCCCTGAGTTTATAATGAAGTTACAAGTCTTATCTCCCTGAAGCTATAGCAGAGCAGATTGAAGATCCAAGATCTTATCTCTCTGAAGTTACAGAAGAGCAGATCGCATCAAACCTTATCTCTCTGAAGTTACAGTAGAGCAGGTTGAAGTTACGAGTCTTATCTCCCTAAAGTTAGAGCAGAGTAGACTGAAGATACAAGATCTTATCTCTCTGAAGTTACAGAAGAGCAGATCGCATCAAACCTTATCTCTCTGAAGTTACAGTAGAGCAGGTTGAAGTTACAAGTCTTATCTCCCTGAAGTTAGAGCGGAGCAGACTGAAGATATAAGATCTTATCTCTCTGAAGTTACAGAAGAGCAGATCGCATCAAACCTTATCTCTCTGAAGTTACAGTGGAGCAGGTTGAAATTACAAGTCTTATCTCCCTAGAGTTATAGCGGAGCAGACTGCAGTTGCAGAGGGGTAGATTGAGGTTACCATAGCAAGTCTCATATCCCCGAGGTTACTAGAGCAGATCGAAGATAGAAGATTTGGCCTACCTGAAGATGCAGGAGCAGATCGAAGATTCGAGCCAAGTGAAACAGCCTAAAGCCATAAGTCCTATACCACTGAAGATGCAGTGGAATGGAACAAGGCTAATTGAAGAGAAGAAGCACCAAGAGATCAAGACCCGGCAAGACCGGGCAAAATTAGCCCCTTTTGAGTCTTTGCTCTATTCTCGTTACACGACAATGAGCAAAGAGGGGCAGCTGTAATAGGGCAATTTTGCCCGGGCCTTTAATAGCCCAATTACACACTAACCAATACCTATTTACAACCGGGTCCAACACCCAATTACAGGCCCAACTAAAACCCTAGCCCAATACAAACTCCTTCAGCAGCAACCCTAGCCCCTAAAGCAGCCGACGCCCCTAGCCACGTGACTAGCCACCTACTCCCACTCTGGCATCAGTCACCTCCATCAACCATCAGCCGCCTGCTCCCTTGACCTGCAAGAAGCGCCGAAAGCAGCAACAGAGCAGAGATAGGACAGAAAAAATAATAGAATAGGGAAACATGTACCAAAATCGGCTTTAAAAGTCGAAATCCAACCAATGTAAAAGGGGGGATTGAAATTTTTTTCTTTCCTATCTCATCTGGCTAGAAACGGAGGCCGAAAACAAATTAAAAAAGGAGATCCGATCGATTGTATGGACACAATCAATAAAAAGGGAAAAACAATTTTCAAAAGGATTTTTCCCGATCTGAGTTTCTTTCATTTTTTCGTCTTTTGTTTTTATCTTTAGTTTTTATTTTTTTTCTCTTCTTTCTTTGCATAGATATGAAAATAAAAAAAGAAGGAAAGGAGGCTTACCTAGGACCACCGCGGTCGCGGCCTCGGAGAGCTCTTCTCCGTTGTCGGATTTGGACTCAAAAAGCGGTCGAGGGGTCTCCGTTTACCTTTTTCGAGCTTCGAAGGCTTGGCCTTTAGAAGGCCTTCATCCTATCTGGAAACGGAGGCCAAAGAAGGGCCGTCTTCACCCCTCCAACCACCATACGATGGTGGATCGGTGCGGCGTGGTAAGGGATTTAAAATCCTGGCCGAATATGGAACAGAAGAGAGGGGAGGTTGAAAAGAAAAAAAGGGCTGCAGTATTTTAAAAAAATGGGGTTTCGGGTTGAAATGAAAAGGGGTATTTAACATTGAATGAAACTGCACGCTTGGTGGGGGTGAGGATTTGTGTTTTCATTTTAAAAGGGTTATTTGCGCACTAAATCCCTCCTCTTTTGTTACGCGTTTCAATAAAGCCCAATGTTCTTCTTTTTATTTTCAATTTCTGCCACAGGATTCTGCCTCTATTTCAGTTTGGTCCATAGACCATTTGAAGAGGCTGGCTTCGAAACGCAACGCATGAGGGCCAGGGATATTTTCCCAATAAGTCCCTCAATCTTCAAGCGCGTTTCATTTTGATCCTTGATGGCTTACTTTTCATTATTTGTGATTTTTACCTTAAATGATAGTTTGATTTCAGCCCGGTCCCTCATCAGTTTGTTTATTTATTTATTTATTTGATTATTAAAATAAAACTGTTTTATTTACTTTAAGTTTGGTTTATATTGTTTATTTCTGAATTCTATTTTATTCAATTAAAACTATTTTATACGTAATAGTTATTTAAAATTTTTGTATGTCATTCTCGTAGTATTTAACATGTTAATTACTTTATTTTTTTATATATTAGCTATTTTAAAGTTGTTTCATTATGGTTATTTTTTTATGTTTTTATGTGTCATGTTTTATTTTTTTCATTTATTATTTTATCTTTCTTTACATATATGTCTACATTACCATTTTTATATTATTCTATGTGTCATGTTTTGTTTTTTTTTAATTCATTATTTTACATTCCCTTACATATATATCAAAGTTACCCTTTATATATATATATATATATGTATATTCGTAACGTTTTATTTTTTTCTTATATATATATATATATATATATATATATATTAAAAGTACCTTTCATACTCCCTATGTCGTGCCTGATTTTAATTATTTATTATTTTATATTTCTTACGATTATCCTATTTATATTTTATACATTATGTTTTATGTTTTATTTATTTATAATTTTATACTTCTTTACATATATCATAAAACATGTTGCTTTAATGTTTTCTTTATTTAAATATTTATTGATTCGTATATTTTTTTATACCAAAATTTACTATTTTATTCATTTATTCATTATTTGTTTCGTTTTTACATATGGTTTTGTTATTTCATCCATCTTTAAATATTTTTATGTTGTGTTTATTTGTTTTTTTTATTGTGCACTTCTGCTTTATTGTGCACTTCTGCTTTATTGTCTTATTTATCGAGGCTTGTATACTAATGTTGTATTCATCTTTGTAATTATAACATTGTTATTATAATATTTTGTCGTCATATTGTACATCATTACTAATGTCATTCATTTCACTCAAATTTGTAAGAGAAGAAATTTTAAAATAAAAGCAATATTTGGCATTTAGAAATACTTGCAAATCATACCCTAACTTACTGGGTTTTGATTTTTCTCGTTTGAACTAAATAACTGAATATCCTTTTTAAATTTTAAATAGAAAGTGCGCTTGTTCTCCAAGGTTTTAAATGTCGTATCCTAACTTATTGGACGTGATATCTTATTGCTTTGAGACGAGAATGGTTTTTAACATTCTTTTCAATTTATTCAAGCATTTTTAACAAAACAGGATCGTATTTTAAAATTCCTTCAAACTTTCGACACTAAGACACTAATTAATCAACTAGGTACCAATTTTGGGCGTATCGGGGGTGCTAATCCTTCCCCGAGCGTAACCGACTCTCGAACCCTTTTTTGATTTCGTAGGCCAAAATCGTTGTTTTGATAAATCAAAATATTTATTAAAAGCAACCACTTTTCGAGGTGATCCGATTACACCTCATGATAAAAATCGGTGGCGACTCCTGTTCATTTTCAAAACCCAAGTCGATTCCACCTAATTTTCAAAAAAATGGTTTCGACAGGCGCCGTTTTTGCTTAGGCTCATAAGCATAAAACGACGTCGTTTCAGCAAGGTGCGGGTCGACCCGACCCAACGGACCCTAGGATCCGCGTGTTTTCGTTAAGTGGGATAATTTCCCAACTGATCCTTTCGTTTTTTTCTTGTTTTTAAATTAAGTATATCTCGTTTTTTAAATTTTTCCACTTGATTTTATCTTGATTCCAATTTATCCCCTCAGCCCTTTTAAGGCTACCTTCAAAACGTTGCGTTTTAGGATTAGGGTTAATTACCCAGTGAGTCCCTCAACATTTATTGCGCGCTTTAATTAGGTCTAAATTCATTTTTTATTTTAAAATTAGCCCCAATCTTTATTTGAATTTAACTTTAACCCTCTTTCTTATTTATTTTTAATTTCATTAGTTTTCTTATTTATTTTAATATATCATATACTTAAAAATGTTTTTATAAAAACTTGTTTTTTTATTTATTTTTTATATATATATTATTTATATTAAATTTTTATCTATCATGTCTTAACATATTATTTATTTATTCTTAACCTTTTTTTATATATGTATAAAATTATTTTTATTATTATTTTCATATATTTTATATTAGGTTATATATTATTTTTAAAATTTGATTATTCATGTCATTTTGAATTATTTAATATCATATATTTTTAAAATTTTCATTATTATTTAAAATTATATATTATTTTTGTATATTATTATTATTATTATTTTGTATATTATATTATATTCTAAAATATTTTATTATGAAAATAAAATTTGGTTTCTTATTATTATATTATTTTATACTTTATTATATTATATTATTTCATATTAATATTTATATTTTTATCATATATCATTATGTATATTTTTTTTAAATTTTATAAATCTTTGTCGAATGTTGAGTTTTTGTATATATATGTTATCGTTTAGAGATTTGAATTTCACTTACCATTATAATTTTTATTATATTATTTTATATTTTATATAGTGTTTATACTTTATTATATACGTTCATATATATAGTTTTAAATTTATAAATTATTATTAAATATTGTATCCTTTTAAAAAATATTACTATTATTCATTACTATATTTTAAAAGCCTTACTATATATATTCTATCATTCATATTTCATTAAATATATTAAGTTACTATATTTTATTTTTGCATATTTTGTCCATTATTTATAATCCTCCTTTTACCCATTTTACACCTGACCTTTTACTTAGTTAAAATAATGCTTTAGTTTATTTCCATATCATCTCATTTTTGATTCAAATTTATGTTCTTTTGTAAATTCCTTTTTTATGATATTTAATGTTGTATTTGCATGAAATAAAATTACTTGTTTGATTTTTTTTTATTGTATGTACTATGTAATCTTATACTCATTATTTGTATGATATGTCAAATTTTTATTATGCTATATATTACATGAAATCTTGTTAGATTTAGGTTACTTATATTTATATTCGTAATATGCAATGTAATTTATGTTATTGTTTATATTCTCTATGGTATATTTGCACGAAGTATTAAAGTATGAATTCTATAGTTTATATCATTTACTATATCGATTGGCATCATGTTTCTCAAAGGTAAAAATATTTGTTTTAAAATAAAGGCAATGTTTTTGTATTTAGAAATTTGGAGAATAGTGCCCTATCATGCTGGGTTGCGATTTCTCGTTTGTCTAAATACCAAAAATACACTTTTAAATAAATTTTGTAAATTACGAGATGATTTTAGTTACGAGGATTTAAAAACATTGTGTCCTAACATGCTGGATGTGATGTTTGTATTCTTTCGGAACAAAAGAATCTCGAGTTTAATTCAAATTGCTCACATTTTAAAAAGGGATCATACTTTTAAATCTTTTCAAAGTTTCGACATTAGGACAGAAAACTAATCAATTGGTACCAATTTTGGGCGTTACGAGGGTGCTAATCCTTCCTCGTACGTAACCGACTCCCGAACCTGTTTTCTAAAATTCGTAGACCAAAACGTTTTTATAAGGTGATCCAATCACCTAAAAAGGTTGGTGGCGACTCCCATTTTCATTTTTTAAAGTCGAACCCCATTTTTCAAACTCGTTCAAAAATGGTTTCGACAGCGTTGATTCTGAATTCAATTCCATTAGAACAACTTTTTTCAGAAAATAAATTTCTTTACATAAAACAGATTACATATATGACATTGTCCTCATATTCCAGGCGAAGACTTAGATCCATTTCTTTGTATCCGGATGTTAAAGTCCAATCTCGCGAACTTTCCAATAGATGTCTCTTACTAGCTCTTTTTTTGCTTGATCCAGGTCGCGACTCATTGCTTATTTATTCTCGCGATACTCGTTAGCTCTTTTGAGACATGACAACTCTCGAATAATCTTTGTCAGCTTCAATCTTCAGGCAATGAAGTAAAGTCGCGTATTCCTCCACGGACTATCAGCCTTCTCTCGTTGTTTATTTGGACCATATTCGGATGGCCGTATTATATTCCACTTTATCAAGAAATCCATTTTCCATGACAAGCTTTTCTATTTAGCAACCGAATTTGAATCAACACCTCATTTCTATGATGAGAATTCAATGCAATCAAAACAAAAGAAAACACGTTAGCACATAACAAAATAAAGCACCTATCCGGGTGACCACTAGGGTTTGGCGTAGCTCTACCTAAGGTGGGCTTTTAAGGTTCGCTATATGAGGTTTGGTTCTAGAGTGAAGGTACCCGAACTGGCAGATTCCTCGATCCTTACCCATTATAGGCTCATATAGACCGAGTTCATTTTAGGGGGATACATTTCCCTATGGCTGCACGGAGATGAAAATCTCACGAAGACATAGGTACGGATGTATCCCGAAAGCAACCCACTAGCCCATGCGGAGGTGAAAACCTCACGAAGGCGTACTTTCTCACTCCCATTTAAAAAGGGTAAAAACCAAACGGTCTTTATGCAGTATGATGCAAAAGTATTACGAGACTCAAACAATAATAATCATATAAAATGATACAAATGAATGCAATAAAAAGATTGTAGATTTTTAAATCAGATTTTTAATTTTCGATAAAAAGAAAGAAAATAATCAATTTACGGCTTGACTATCTTATTTGTCCCCAGCGGAGTCAACAAGCTGTCGAAACCTTTTTTTTTTTGAAAAACGGGAGTCAACTTTAAAAACGAAAGTGGAGTCGCCACCAATCCTTTTTGTTTAGGTGTGATCGGGTCACCTTGTAAGACATTTTGTTTTATTAAAACATCGATTTTGGCCTTCGAAATTCAAGAAAATGGGCTCGGGAGTCAGTTACGTACGAGGAATGGTTAGCACCCTCGTAACGCCCAAAAATTGGTACCAAATTGATTAATTAATATCCTAATGTCGAAAATTTGAAAAAAATTTAAAATAAAATCCTTTTTTTAAAAAATATTTGTATAATTCAAATTGGATGTTGAGATTCTTTTATTTTGAAGTGATAAAATATCACATCCAGTACGTTCGGATACGATATTTTAAACCCTCGAATCCAAGATCATCTCTTGATTTTCAAAGCTCATGCATTGAAATTTAAAAGGATATTTAGTTATTTGGTCAAACGGAAAATCGAAACCCAGCACGTTAGAGCATGATTTCTCGAATTTCCAAACACGAAATATTACCTTGTTTTTAAAAGTTTTCTTTTTGAATTTGGGGAAAACTGATGCAATATTAAAACGATGCGTAAAAACATTGATGAAAAAACGACAATATGAAAATACAGATAAATATCTTATAAAACACAAAATGGAAATAATCACATCAGATATATTATTTAGGAAACTAATATAAATAATCAAAGACAAATGAATTAAAAAGCCATATATAACAATTTTAAAAAACAAAGCAAATTAAAATAAAATGTAAAAACAACCTAAAATGATAATAAGAAAAATAAAAATAATGATGAAAAAAAAATCTGAAAATACAAAATGACTTAAAAGAAAATGATATGTGACAATTTTTTTAAAAAAATATGTGTAAGTTTAAAAATAAACAATATACAAAAATTTAAAATAGATAATATAAAAAAGTTTAAAATGATATAAAATAAAACCACTTTAAAATAAACGTTATATAAAACAATAAGAAAAATGAATGATATATAAGATAATTTAAAGTAAAAATATAAAAAAATTTAATTAAAATAAAACTAGTTAAAATAAGTAATATAAAAAATAATAAAATAAAACAGCTTGAAATAAGTATTACATAAAAATTTGGAATAAATAAACAAAATACAAATTTGCAAAAGGGTGAAAATAAAATAAATCTCTATACAAAAATGATAAATAAACAAATAAAAATAATTAATACTTAAACAATTAAATGGATAAATAAAAAAAAAGTTAAAAAAACGCCTAAGCCAACCCAACTCCCACAATATGAGGATTCAACGAAATTCGTTCACTAAAATCCAACTCAAACGAAAGTAACTCAAAAGAAACGGAGATGAACAAAGAACAAAATAAGAACAAGCCATAGAAAATAAGAACACAAAAGAGAGAGAAATTTGAGTAAATGCTCTCAAGAATTCTTATTGCTCCCAAAACTCAAATGATTTACAATGAAGAGAGAGGTCTCTATTAATAATTGAGTCTCCTCAAATCCAACGGTACAGATCAATTACATCAACGACTAAGATTAAAGGGTATTTACAAATTAAATCTCTAATATTACAAAATCATATCTTCTAAGATTGCATATCATATCTAGGATTGCATATCCTTGAAGATTATGTTTCCATATGCATCAAGCTTTTAGATGGACCTTCAATCTTTTCAAGTAATGGGCCATTTCGATCGGGCCAAATGATATATTTGTAATTTTGGACTGAACTTGAACTTTATTTTATTATTTTGGATTTATTATTTTTTTGTATGGGCCCGGACTAAATCAGCCTATTACAACTTTAATTTAGGCTTTGCTTACTAAAATGGACTATAAACGTTTTAGGTACAGAAATTGTACATATATAATTTGTATAATTACATAAGTACCCTCATGAAAGAAATTGGTGGTTTATCACATTAGTGTTTCCCTCCATTCGTTCCTAATATAATGTAATTAATATAAACACGTGTTCTATTTGAAAAAAAATGCAATTTATTGAAGTTTAATTTTTTTCCAACATTAGTGGCAAAGAATTGTAATTTATGATAACATCATATATTATAAAAAACATAATGCAAAAAGATAATGAAAAAAAATAAAAGGATGATTTGAAAATTAAATTAGCTTATATATAGATATGTACAGAGGCGAATGCAGGGGCTGGCAGTGGCACTGGTCCACCCTAAATGGAAAAATTTATATTTAGGCCCTTTAAATTTTTTAAAAATTTAAATTAGTAAAGGTAAAATTATACTTTGTCCCCCCTCCTAAAATTATAAAAATTCTATTTAATCTTTTAAAAATTATAAATATATAGACTACAAAAAATTAAATTTTCATTCGGCTCCCCCTAAAAATTTGTTCTGGCTTCGCCCCTGGATATGTATATATATTATCATTGTTTCATATGTAGAATGTACGTACATTATCATAAGATGATTACCACTAATGATGTGCATTCCATAAATTGCAGCCACAGTTTTGCAAAGCAAATATCCCTCTCATGCCATGTGTGAAGAAAATGTTATTTTTTTGTTTGGATGTTTCCGATGTGACAAGTAGTATTGGGGATAAACTCGATTAAGCAATGAACAAATAAGGTAACGAAGAAATTGAAAAGATTGAGCACAAATATTTTAAATGAAAAAACTGCTCCAAAAGGATAAAAAAGCATAGTTAAAAATAATTTCACACAAAGAGTATAAAAGATGAAGATAAAACTAAACCTCAAAATTCAAAATAAAAACCCTAAAAACGTAAACACAAAATTCTTCAAAAGCTTGTAAAAGCTAATACCTAAATGTGTAATGTATTATTTTTCTAGGGTGAAAAATGATCTATTTATAAACTAAATTCGTAAGTAAAATAATAAGTGAGAAACTAAAAACAAAGTTTAACTGGGAGAAAAAAAGTTGAAAAATATGAGGCATAACTCCACAAACCTTCACCTTGACTCGTATTTCCACAACGCATTTTTTGCCAAAGTGTACCACAGGCTTATCTCGAATTATGTAGGATATTAACTGAGTCGAAGTTGTACTTAGAAGCTGGAAGTCTTCTAGTCTACAACTTATACATTACCAAATCAAAATTGACCCGGGTTTGATTTCCACGAACACAGTGACTATTTTTTCAAAACCTACATTTAAAAGAGGATCTCTCTTGTACGAAATGATCATATATTTTTCCAATGTGGGAAAAAAATTCATAAAATAATATATTTATCTAATGTATTGAATGAAGAATAAAATTATTAATTATAATGATTTAATACATTTTGATTTTTAAAACACTATATTAACTAAGATTGCCTAAAAAAAATTATAATACTAAATTTAAACAAAATTCTACAATTTTTCATAATTTCTAACAAAATAGAAAGAATCTATTCACATTATCATTAAAATTGAAAAAAGAATAACCTTTGATGTAATTTTGGTGGCATACCATGTGATGATCCAACTATTTGTGGCTATAAATTTACATGTATAAAACATTATTTAATGGCTAATATAGTAAAAGTTGCTTTCCATTGCTACTCAATGCTTATCAATATACATTGAAATTGGAATAAATGGATGGTACAAAGGAGGGTTAGTGAAAGTGGCATATATCTGTTGGAACATTTTTAAATATTTATAGTGTCTCAATAACTATAAACGAATGGATGCAATTAATCAAAAGTTATGTTATTTAATTTTTTAAAGAGAATTATAACTATTTAAATATTATTATTTAAAAAGTTATAATATTAAATGAATAATTATGTGTTTATTTTTAATGACATTATTATTCAGAAAGACAACTATTGAAAGATGTCTCTATGAAAAGACATGAAAATTCTTATAAATAGGAATGAGATTTCATTTGGAAAACACACCAACAAATTCTAATATTCTTTCTCTCCTTCCTTCATTTTTTAATATTATTAGATTATTCTATAAAGTATTATTGTAGAAATTCTTTGTAGAAATTGAGTTTTTTGGTATACATTGCTCAGTGCATAGTAGACTATTCTCGTCAGTGCAAAACACAAATAGTCTCTGGCTTCATTATATCCTCGAGGTTAATTTGTTTAAAACTCATTTGCACACCAAAGATAGGTGGGGGCGAATATAATCTTAAAGATAGTGGCTTGGTACATGCCTTGGAGCCTTGTCTTATTTCTTCTTTTTTTGTTCGATTTCTATTCGTGTGTTCGAGATTTTCCTCATTGAAGATTTGGACTAACAGCCTCCTTGTATGATGATAAGTTGACCTCTCAACAATCCATTTTCTTCAGAAATTATGTCATATTACTTCAAAAATGGAGTAAAAATAAAAAAAATATTGTAGGAAAAATAAGATTAGTAAAGACTGTAAGAAGAGCAATGATGAAGTTCCACGAGGGAATTTACAAGACGGTCTGCTACATATGTTCTACAAAGCAGAACTGTAAATTGATTATCCTGGTACCCTACAATATCAGCTTCTTTATCCAAGTCAATCGGTTTCGTGACTAGGGGAGGTATCGAAGTGGCATTCACGCATGTTGGACTCGATGAGCATCGAAACCACTTCTGGCATTGTTGGTCTATCGGAAGGAGACATGTTGGTGCATATCAAAGCAATTTTCAACACTGTTATCATATGCGAGATGGTAGTCTCATCTTGTTGATTCAATCGAGTATCGAGTATTCCAGGTGACAATGACTGATCTCTAATGTAATTTCTCACCCATGTTACGAGATCGCCGCCTTGGTCTAGTGGTTGTACCGGTGTTTTTCCAGTCAGTAATTCAAGTAGGACAACACCGTAGCTATAAATGTCACATTTTTCGGTCACTTTCATGGTATATGCATATTCTGCATTTAAAAGAAACATAAAAGATTTTAAACTTGAAACAAATAATCTAAAAATGAAAGGCTTGAAAAAAGAGATAAACTTACCTGGTGCAATATAACCATAAGAACCTGCAATTGCAGACATTGACTTGGATTGTGGCATGTCAATGACTTTTGCTAGTCCAAAGTCACCAACATGAGCTTCAAACTTTTCATCAAGCAATATGTTATTAGACTTAATATCACGGTGAAAAATTCTAGGCTTGCAATAATGATGCAAATATGCAAGACCTTGGGCAGCCCCTAAAGCAATCAGGAACCTTGTTCTCCAATCAAGATTGCAAGATGCTCCATGAAGTAGCTCTCCCAAACTGCCTCTTGACATGTATTCATAAAGTAGAAGATTGGAACCTTGGTGGTAGCAGAAACCATAAAGCTTTACAATATTCCGATGCCGGATGTTCCCCAGGGTTAGAATTTCAGCACGGAAGCTGTTGTCGACATTGTTATTTCCCTCCCTGTTGGATACAAGCTTCTTAACAGCAATGACATGGCCACTTGGTAAGACAGCTTTATATACAGTTCCACATGCTCCCCTGCCAACAACAAAGCTCTCATCAAAATTATCAGTGGCTTCAAGCAAGTCCTGGAAAGTGAACCCTTCCTTTGGTGAAAAGTAAATGTCAGAAACTCGAGCAGTAGAAGGTTTTTCTTGCAATGGAGCAACTATTTCAACTGGTCGTCTCATGAAATATAAAATAACTACTATTAAAACAAGGGAAACTCCACCAATGGCTGCTGCAACTATTGCCACAACCTTGCCTAGCCGAGTACCTTTATCTTTTGCATTAGGCTGAAGCGAGAGGGAAGATAAAGTTGGATTACAACCACCGAGAGGTCCACCACAGAGACCATTGTTCTCAATAAAGCTGCTGACGGCCATGTTGTCGAGGCGCGGTAAAGAAGGAATGGGCCCTGTTAAGTCATTATGAGAGAAGTTGCATCCAAGTAAGCTTGATAGATTGGCAAAAGAACCTGGGATTTGACCACTCAAATGATTGTTATTAAGCACAAGGTACTCCAGTAAAACAATATTCCCAAGCTCAGAAGGGATTGCTCCAGAGAGATTGTTATAGCTGAGATTCAATGCAATCTGCAAGCTAGAGAGTGCACCTAGTTGAGCTGGTATATTGCCATTGAATGAGTTGCCTCCCATTTGTAACTCAGTCAAACGTAAGAGATTCCCCATTGTTGGAGGGATTGTCCCTGACAAACTATTGTCTGAAAGCTTGAGAAGCTCCAACTGAAAAAGTGTTCCTAGTTCACCAGGCAAATTTTCCATAAATCTGTTTCGGCTGAGATCAAGTCGTTGAAGCATTTTGCAATTAAAAATCTCCGGTGGTATCCTTCCAGTGAGGTTGTTTGATGAGATGTTGAAGATTGCCAACCGAGAAAGATTACCAATCTCTCTAGGCAACTCTGATGTAAAGTAGTTGTATGAAAGCTGAAGCCTTTGCAAGCTTCTACAGTTTCCAATCTCCGGAGGAATTGGCCCATTAAACTTGTTCTGCCCTAGGTCAACTGCTGACAGATTCACCAATTTGCAAAGATCTGATGGAAGACTTCCTGTGAGACTGTTTCCAACTAAAAGAAGTTGAACCAGTGATTTGCAGTTTGTAATACCAGATGGGATGCCCCCACTAAGCTTGTTTAACCCCAGGTTGAGAAAGATAAGGTTTGAATTCCTGCAAAGATGGTGAGGGATCCTTCCCATCAATTGATTGTCTGATAAATCAAGCACCCAAAGTGGGCTATAAGCCCCAAGTTTTTGAGGAATGCCCCCACTGAGTTTGTTGTCAAATAGTTGAAACATGATAAGTTCTGTCAAATACTGAAATCCCATAGGAATAGGACCAGTGAGATAGTTTATGGAGAGATCAAGCTTTGTCAAATTCTTCAAGGTGGTAAGCTCAACAGGGATAACACCTGTAAGCTGGTTCTCAAAAAGATAAAGCAAACTCAACCCTTTTATCTTACTGAACTCAACTGGTATTTCTCCACTCAACATATTCTCTGAAAAATCAATTTGTTCTGCAAAAGAAAGATTCCCAATCTCCTTTGGGATTGTTCCATTCAATTGGTTTCTGTACAGGTACAACTTTGTGAGATTTATAAGGTTCCCAAGCTCTTTAGGCACCCTTCCAACAAACTTGTTGTCATACAAAGCAAGAATACTCAAGTTTGTACAATTACTAAGCTCTACAGGAATTAACCCAGAGAGTTGATTCTCCCAAAGTATTAACTCTTTCAAGTTCTTAAGCTTTCCGATCTCTTTCGGTAGCTCGCCGGTCAGTGCATTTTGAGCAAGACCCAAATACTCCAAGCTCTCACATGAACCTATAATTGAAGGTAAACCTCCAGTCAACAAGTTCTGCCCTGCTCGGAAACTTGTTAGTCTATTGAGGCTCCCAAGAGAGCTTGGTAAGGATCCACTGATATTGTTGCTATATGCAAGCAACTGTGACAAAGAAGAAAGGTTCCCAATCTCATCAGGGAAAGGCCCTGATAATCTGTTGTTGTATATGTTCAGAGTTGTCAAAACAGAAAGGGTGCCTAGTTCTTTAGGGATTTGAGCTTCAAATTTATTGTCATTGAGATTAAGAATCTCCAAACTTGAACAATTTCCAATCTCTTTAGGAATATTCCTTGACAACCCATTGAAGGAAAGATCAAGGGTAGTCAAATGAACCAACCCTCCAATGCTTGGAGACAAAAAACCAGACAGGTTTAGTGCACTCAAATTAAGAGATTGGACAACAGGGTTGTAAACATCAATGGTGTTGCAATTCACACCTTTCCACCCACAAGGAGTTGAATCATTAGGGTCCCAATTACCCAGATGATTAAACTTGTCACCAAGATTACTCTTAATATCAAGAAGGTACTGACCCTCTGAGTTAAGCCCTTTGGATTGATGAATCAAAAGGACATGAATAACAATAAAAACAATGACCAGCCTACATAATGATGATCTCCCCATATCGAAAAATTGCATCCACATGAATGATAGAAAGCCTTAAAGGCTGAAATCACTCAAACCAAATCCCAGCTATGAATCTACCCCCATGATCATCAAGTACCCAGAACACCCAACCTGAAGTTAAAATGAGAGTTTCAAACTATCAATATATATAACATGAAAAGAATAAAAAACATGTAATAAACAGTAAACAACTCTATACGCCATAAACTATAGAACAACAAAAAGAAAACATACATACCTGTATATATTTCCAAGAAAATTTTCTCAGTTTCCCAGAAAATAGTATAGGAAGAAATCTATGGACTCAAATTCCAATAAACTAAACTGTTTTCTTCTTATGGTAGGATTATGGTAAAAGAAACTAAAGAAAAAGCCAACTGGAATATGCAACAGAATGATTTTTAAGATAAAACTTTTTTGCTTGATATTGGATGCGAAGGATATATAGAATATATAGAAAGAAATGGCCGACAAAGCATGACCATGTTCTTCTTCCTTTTTTTTCCCCCTCTTCTCTCTCTCATTCCATCTCTTTGCATTATAACTTTTAGTGCTTCAAAAAAGTTACAACTGGAAAGTCTCTTGTAATTTTTTAAAGTCTTTTCTTTCAGGATTTTATACTTTTATTCCTTTTTATTTTTTCTCACAACTGAAAAGTATTTTTTTTATGGATTGCAGTGCACAACTGAAAAGGAATTGCATTTTTAAGGCATCAACTTGCTTACAATAGAAAAAAGAAAAGAGTTTACTATGTACTAAACTAATGACTTAAATTGTCGGTAATCTTCCTTATTAAATGCATCACTTTTTTTAAAACAAAATACACTGTAAATTTAGACATAATATATTATCACAGCAATAAAATTAACTAAAAATCTTATACCATCAAATTAAAACATAATGAAATCTATAGCTTGAAACTAATTAATAATAATTATCTATAAAATATGTACGATGTTGATTATTTTACTGTTATCAATCTTGAGTATGTGTTGAGTTAACTTGTAGCATCAACTCAACCGAATATATTATTAATATGTACAATTGATGGAAATAATCAAGTTTGCATAATTTAAAATTAAAATATATAACAATATCAAAATAAAATTGTAATTGAGTAATAAATTAAAGGTTTTACTAATTTAAATCCCACTTTATTAGTTTTTTAAATTAAAAAATTACAGAAAGTTTTACTAATTCAGGTTATTTCCATAATATAACAACTGAGTTAGTAACCCCATTGAGGGTGGCACCAACTCAATTAAACACTTATACCATAGATTTACCAATGAGACTTGACATAATCATAAAATTAAAATTTTAGATTTAGAAATAATTAATTAATTCAATATTATCATAATTAATCCTGATAGTAACTATTGATATATAATTTGTCTGTTGTTATTTAAAAAGAACAATAACGAGCAACTATTGAATGCAATAGTAAAACATATTATATTTTCAAGAGCAGGTGTAAGTTCGAAACCTTAAAAACAATATAATTAAAAACAACAACTATAAACCCTAAACATAAACTTTCAATTAAATATAAAAAATATTAAAAAAATAAAAAGAGAGTACGAGATAACATTATAGGAAGATCTTATAAAATATATAACCATAGGCTCATGTGCAATTAATTCCATTTTCTTAAAATAAAAAACTGTTGTATCTAATATTATTGTTATAAAACTAAAAAAGAAATTAAATATTAATTACAAAATCCTTTCTGTAAATATCATTTTAATCAATATTTCTAAACAGTGGACTAACATTTTCTTAAATTTAGTTGCTTATGATTGCCTGAAACTATCCACAATATTAATTGTAAAGAATTCTTAATACAAAACTATTTAATAAATATATTTATAAAAAATATATAAATAACAAATGAAATTTTGGTGAGATAGTAAGTGTAAATGTTAAAAGAATTAAAATTTTAGATTCAGTGAGTATTTTTTTATTTAACATTATAATTTTTTTCAAAATAATATAATTTATTTTATAAAAAATATTTTTATTATTATCCAATTAAGTTAATGTCAATTAATTCATAATAGATATTTTTTTGTAAAAATAATAATTCTAATCCAAACTTTTTTTTTAAAAAAATAACGTCTCATCAATAAATCACAATTTAAAATTCATATAATATATGTGAAAAATTAATTTATTATCTATGCTACTTTAATTTATTTTTAATTTTGAATGGTATATTTTGACTGATGTGATGTAGGTGGAGCATGTCGGATTGGGTCATACAGTTCTAATCTCCTACGACTCATGTCCTCTGAAATCAAAATGACCTGTAATTATATGTGTTTGACGCACTTCATCGCCTCAGCCAAACCATAATGCAAATGCACCTAATTTTCTTCACTAAAACCTCCAATAGAAATTATTCTTGTATTCCTAAATTACCCTTTTAATTTTATTTTACTTTTTATTTAAAATTTTAATTTAATATAATAAATATTTTTTTAATTTGAGTTAATTTTAAATAAATAATTTTGTGATATATTATAATAATTTATTAGACAAATATATTAAGAATCATGAGAGAACCCCTTTCGAATGTTGCATGTTGATGCCTTGGCTCCATTGCGAGTTTAAGAGCATCAAAGTTTGCCTTGACTTTAGCTATAAATAGACACTCAATATACGAGAGAGGGATCGCAATTGTTGCAAGAACTTGACTAGATCCATCTCAAATTAGAATCCTAGCTCCTTCAACCTTCCTCCTGACCTCCACTGCCCCATTAAAGTTGATTTTCATAGTAAGGTAGTCAATTGGCCGCCAGATTTGTGTGGGTTGGATTTGGTTCAAGCATGGCCTTGCTTGCGTTGCTTGATATTTTATAATGTAAGAAGTAAGAAACTTATCTACTCAACAACTGTTTTAGATTTTTTCTTTTCTTTCATGCAAATCTAACTTTCTATTATACCAAATATGCTATGCTAAAAACCATGATGTTTTTTTTTTTTTTTGTGATTTGTTGAGGGGTATTATCGAAGCATATATCAATCTAGTCAATTAGGTCTTTGGGTTGATTTAGAGAGAATTAGTCAAAACCCAACTTTAGCTAGATTTTTCTTACCTCAGGCTAGCCACCACATGCATGTAAAATACTCTTAGAACTTGAGTTGCCTTTGAGGCACAATAGGTCTTTGCTAATATACCTGTTGCATGAAACCTCCTTTAACCAATCTTCACTAAAAGGTTTTAACTTTAATAGGCAAATTACAACCCTATATTTTCTTGAATAATTGACACTTATACAGTGCGTTTGGTATATTAGGTAAGTTATCATTTGGTTCATTATTTCTCTGAGCAAGTTTATATTCCACTGTTTAGACTATGTAAAAAAGTTAACTACCACATTTTTTCTACTCAATTTACCCTTTCTATTTGTATTTTGTAAGAGACAAGTCCAAGGATCTATTGATCATTCTAAATGTTGATACTCTTGCCATCTTCCACTTTTAATATGAGACCATCTTCCAATAAGTTCTTAGCTCCCTACATATAGTGCCATATGCATGAAAGGATGGGCACCCAATTTTGCATGTACTATATCTGTGTAGGGTAGTATTTAAATTTCAAAACTATTTCTGCTAGTGATTCTAGGTTTGTAAGTAGATTCCAACATTGTTTGGCAAGTAGGACACGATGGCATGCTTTTGTATCCCTAAACCCCATGCAACCCCTATGTTGGATCCGGTGCCCTAAGTGTAGTATATTTTTTTGTACACTTGTACTTATTTCGAATAGATTGGTTAATAAAATTATTCATGAATTACATTAATATCCTCTATATGATATCCTCGTGTGGTTTTTACATGTAAAGCAAAATAAAAGCAAATATTAGCTCACTGCTTATCTAATGTTTAACTAATACTAAGTAGTATTATGTGGTCGAATCATAATACGTAAATACAACTTATATTAGTAGACGAACCTAAACGTGTCCTTGGTCTAATCAGAAACGAGAAAACCCATTGAAAGTCTAATATGTCATCTATCAAGTCTAGTTGGGGAGATACTTTGTCTTAAACATTGGAGCGGATGACTCATAGAAGATAGAGATATAGATTTGACTGACTAGACTTACAGTACATCATATAAGACCCAAGTAGAATACATCATGAATCCGTTTATGGATTTATTCACTTGTGGCTTTCATAGTGTGGCATATGTTAATCTTGAGTGGATAGTGAACTATGTATGCATGACTCTATACTTTAATGTAAGGAAAAAGCCTGAGTTTGAATAGATAAGAAACCGAAAGCTAGTGCGTTGAATATACGACTTCTACAGTATGTAGTATCATACATAATAGTGGAATTCATAGCCCAAGAAATGGGTAAATGATATTCTCTCATTGGCATTACATGATAAATGGAAAGTAAATTTGGTCACGAGTCATTTATCTTTGTTATGAATGACTTAATTATTATTTGATCGTAATTGACTTTTCATGAAGGAAAATATAATGGTTACCATGGGATAAAATAGGATCTTATTGGGAGAACAAATTTATCCCAAAGAGATTAAGGATATCCTATGAGGGTAACACACTTATGGCAAGGTCATTGGACGAGCACTGATCGAGTAGCTTTTGTAATGGTATATCATCAGGGAAAGCTCAGTCATGATACCATAGTGGAATAACTTTATAGCTAAATGAGTTTTTAATTAATAAGCGAAAAGCTGAAACTTAATTATAAATCATTTGAAACTTAATTATAAATCATTTGAGCCCTAATTGACTCACTTTGTTTATCTCTCCCTCTACCCCCATCTTTGAGACCCTTGTTAGTTTTGTTTTACCTTCTTTGGCTGGCCACATTGTGGAAGTAGGTTTGCGATTACCATATTTGAACAAATTGACCTTAGCCTATTATTTCCAATAAAGATAATCTCTTTCAAACTCTTCATTTAATTTCTTACGAAACTCTCTACCTTGTGCTAGCGTCTAGTTAGTAAAATAGGAATTTTCAAGTTTTTCAAACTATTTTATATAAGCTCTGATATTTTATTTAAAGTCATACATCCTACTTTATCCCCAACAATTCAACTTTACCCCTAATTTTGAAAATTTCTAAATGACCCTAGTGTGATTATTGACATTTCAATCTATTTGAATAATGTACTTACCTTCTTCCATTGTCCCCATTCAAGTGCAAAATTAATCCTACTTTCCTCTCACCACCCGTCCACTTTTATTAAGCATAGGTGAATGAATTGTGATCATAGTTGCGCAATGATCAAATTTGGGAACTAGCAAGTGATCCACCTTATAATATTAGGGGGAAAATTCCACTACAATTTACTAGTTACACCCCACTCCAATAATTCTCTAACGGTACTTTGAAAAATGTTACCCTTCTTTCATATTTACCATCTCCTTGTAAAACCAAATCATAGAGCCTACAATCATTTGAAGCTTCCCCAGAATTCTACATTAGCCTTTTATCTCTCGACCTTTCCTTAGCTTTTTTAAAACTCCACATTATTTCATTAAAGTCACCAAAGAAAAACCAAGCCATAGGGGGCTCTGTGACAATAGCGCAACAAATCCTAAGATAGATGTAATGACCTGATAGTCTGGGGTGACGGAAGTAAAGTTTGAGACTCTATTCTCATAAAACAAACTCGTAAATATCTTTATTAAATATTTACGAAGTTAGTTTAGTAGTGAATTAAATTTTGGGTACGTAAATTGCATGTTAAAAGTTGAATTATAGAATGAAATAAACTAAAAGGATTAAAGTAGCAATTATACCTTTGTTCTTTAAAAGTGGATGGACATGGATTAAAAAAATTAATATTAAGTTATTATATATATTATGATTAAAGTTAGCTTTAATGTATGTATATAATAATAATAATAAGAAATAAAATGAAATATAATAAAAAATGATAAGAAAGTGGAAAGAGATGAATGCATGTAAAAAGAAAAGAAAAAAAAGAAGGAGAAATTTACGACAAACCTAGGGACTTTTAACAATTCAAATTCAATTGGTTAGTCAATTTAGTTCCTTTTCTTGTAATTTTTATGTTTTTGGAATCTCGGTACCTAGGGCTAGCCAACCCATGTTGCAATTTTTAATTTGCTCAAGATTGATAATGTTACCATTGTTGATTAGTTGGAGTTGTAGAGGTTAAATTGATAAATTTTAAGTTAGAAGTGGAAAAGGGCTAAATTGTGAAATTAATTATTGATTTTGAGCAATAAGGACTAAATTGAGAAAAAAATTAAAATTAAAGGGTAGAATTGGAAAATAGGGAGCTAAATTAGCTTGGAGTGAAATTAGTATAAAATTTGAGGCTAAATATGACATTAAAATTAGTTTCGGTTTAGGGACTAAATTGAGGATTATGCACAATATAGTAGAAAAATTGAAATTTTTGTGAATTAAGTGGAATGTTATTAATTAATTGTAATTATTTTATTCCGTAGCAAACGTCGTTTCGGAATCCTCGAGTAAGAACGGGAAAGACAAGGTCGACGTTTAGTAGCTTGGAATATACAATTTGTGTTTTTATAATCTGAATTAAATTGTGAATCATTGCATATTGAGTTATTTGTGTATGGTAAGTAATCGAGGTGAGAACTCCTGTACATTTGGGCTGAATTGAATCAAATGATGATTAAAATAACTCGATTATGAATATCGTGAAATGTGGTATTTTTATGACTTGTTGAATTGAATATATGTGTATTGAGAAAATATGGTTACTATCAAATTGAATATATGCTTATATGTGATGATGTACATTCATGAAATTGAGACATTGGTTGTATTGAAAGTAAAGTGAAACCTTATTATCTGTTTCGGACTAAGTCGGATATAGATGGCATGCCATAAGATAGGAAGAGTTCAGGGATTTCTTCGACCTCTAGTTGATGAGGCACTGGGTGCCAATTTGCTTCAGTTTAACCAATGAGACACTGGGTGTCAACTTATATAGTATTGAGGGCAGTTATTACTTCAGATTTATCTGATGAGGCACTAGGTGCCAAACTAGTATGTTGATTGGATCCGTGTATCCGTCCGAGTCTGAGTCGTGTTAATAGGGAAAATAAATGATAAAATTGATGTGTTCGATATTGAAATGACATGGTTGAGAAATGGAAATGAGATGTGAAATGTAATATGAAATTGTAGACTGTTGTGAATATGGATTGAATTATGAGAAATGAAATCATAAATTGGAAGTAGAGATGAAATATACCAACAAATGAATTGGTTTCTCAAATGCCATATGAAATATTATTGCCATGTACTAAAATTTGTGAACTCTATTGAATGTGAGTACAGAATAAGTAAGTTGGCATTATTGATTTGATACATATGTTTTATAACATTACTTATTGCATCTTTATATCTTATCTATTCATATCAAGTTTAAATTGTTCGGATTATAGAAATACCACTGAGTTATATTCAGCGTGCGATTTTGTTTTCCGTGCATAGGTTAGGTACAATTCAGCTTACTGTCGACTCAGCATCCAACGACGATCCCATACTCAAGTGTGGTGATGTTTAAATTTATAATGGCATGTACCTAGTCTTTTGAAATGATGCTGTTTTGTTAATATGATGATGTTTTGAATTCCACATGTAATGATGTTTAAATGTGCATATGGTTGAAAGTAGAGCTATGTTTTGACAGGTTAGCTTATTTGATGTTTTGGTATATGTTAGATTTAGCTTGTTATTTAAATAGTTAGAACATTAGTCAACCTTGATAATTTGGTATGAATGTGAATGAAATGGTTGATGCCTTGTTATGTGTTGGAAATATGAAATGTGGTGCCAATGAGGGTACATTAAGTAAGTACCTAAGATGATTGCTTTAGCATATTTTGAGCATTTTTAATGGCATTTTGAATAGGTTAAATGGCTGGTAATTGAGTTTCTTAGTGTCCAAGTAAGCATGAAATGATAAACTTGAGTTTTAAGGTACATTTAGGTGCACATGGCTTGAGACACGGTCTGTCACACGGCTGTGTGACACACATGGGTAGAGACACAGGCTTAGACAGGGTCGTGTGTCTCAACTTTAAAAGTCACACGGCCTGGAGCATTCCACACGACCTGGCCACACCATCGTGTGTCCCTCGTTTCTAAGTATTTTTGAAATTACCCTAAAACTTTCACAATTGTTCCAAATTAGTCCTTGTTTGTTCATAGGCTATTTTTAGGGATATATAGACTTGAATTAAGGCCTGTAAGAGTATTTTTACTTAATTTGGAGTGAATTAGCAAACTTGAATTAGGTGAAGTGGGTCATTCTACTAATATCGTTGAAGGTGGTAGTAGTAGTAGTTAGAGTATGGTTTAATACTTTGATGCTAATAATTGAAATAGTCTTGTTATGTATCCAACTTCTAGCTTTCAAGAGGAAATAAATAGTGATAAGAGTGTAGATAGAGGAAGACCAAGTTTAGCAATGATAAATAGTGATAAAAGTGTAGATAGTGGAAGATCAAGTTTAGCATTGCATAGCATGATTCGTTATTTGATTGTATATGACTCTAGTATAAAAGTATTAGATTGTCGTGACTTGCCCGTATATAATATAATGTTAATGGTTAGCTTACATTTTTAATTATGATCCATTATTTGTTTTGATTTGTTAGTAATGCCCATGACCCTAATCCGACGACAAAGAGGGGTTAAGGGTGTTACAATAGATCTTGATGACCTATTTTAATTTCCCCATAAAATCCTATTATATGTCACATTTTATATATCTTTGTATCATCATCTCAGCATAATGTGGTGAGAAAAGAAAGATTTCAACGAGAGTTAGACACCATATTTCCACATGTAAGCCTTCAAAACTAATTGCAAAAAAAAAAAGAAAAAAAAAAAGAAGAAGAAGAAGAAGAAAGAAATTGCAACCCACACTTCCATCTTATCATTTCCAATTTTTTTTCATGTAGTTTTGTTTATATAATGAAAACTACATATCAGTCTTTGTCTTTCACTAGGTGCACATGCATTGAACTGCCCATGGGTTCCCAAGCCTATAGTAATTCCAAGATAATGCTTTTATAATGCCTAGTGAGGTTTCTCCACAACCTCCGCTAAACTAGTCATAATCTTAGCATCAATCTTAATCCTTTGTATTTTTTCAATATGATTATTAATCTCCATAGTTTCTAAGTTCTCACACTCTAAAACATTTTTTCGTTTACCTATAAAGAGCCACAACATCACATGAATCACGTGTTATATTTTGAGCTTTTCTTTTCCAATACTTAATGCCCAAACCCTTACATTACCATCTAACTCCCTTAGCCCAATATTCACCACCAATTGATTCAACTAAAACATCAAGAGCAACTTGTTGTTCCTCAATAGGAAAGCCTGGGCCCAGTTGACCTATTGACTGAGTGTTCATCTTCCTTAAGAATAGCCTGGGCTTGAATAATTATTTGTTCTCACATGCAGTTGAACTGCCCACAACTATCCTAGTTTTCACTATTGAAGGATGTGACAAATCTCCACGACCCATAAATATTTGTTACTTTAGGATCACTTTCCTTTAGGATCACTTTCCACATCAACATTTGTAACAATTATGAATTTGTCTTTCAAATTTCGCTCCATTAAATTACCATCTATGGAGGGTCATTGTGTTAACTTGACCATTATACACGGTGGTTGCTCCATGAAACTCCTATTCCTTGAATTTTGACCAATACCATGAAACTGTACCTTGTTTTCAGTTGATTTCATTGTCCCCACTAATCTTCGTTTCAATAGAAAAGCTTGAAGCTAATCATCGTTTTTTTCACTTCTTCCTTAGCCTCATAGAGACATTTGAATTAGCATGGCCTAGCATCCCTAAAACAATAACGAAAAAGAGTTAACCTTTCATATTTTATTAACCCATTATCACTTTACTTTTTTTTTTCCTTTAAAATGAGACATATCACATCAAATGCTTTGTAGTATCAATGGTAACTCTCAAACAATGGAATACCCCTTAACCCGCTTATTCTAAGATAGAGTTGACTTATTGAAATTTCCCAATGTGGTTTCCAATTTTTTCAACCATGGTCTTTTTAAATTGTTTCAAGGAAATTTCATACACCTGAATCTAGATAGAAGCCTTGTTAAACACATTACCTAAGGGTCATAATTCACTAACTCCTTTCTTATCTCTGAAAGAATCAAAATTGTGGCAAAGCCCATAGAGCCTCTGCAATAACTTCTTTCTTATCTCTGAATGACCCAGTGGCAAAGCCAAGGGGGGCTGGTAGGGGCCTTGGCCCCCCTAAAATAAAAAAATTTTTATTTATGCCCTTTATAATTTATAAAATTTTAAATTAGTAATAGTAACATTACACTTTGGCCCCCAAAATAATAAAAATTTAATTAATCCTTTAAAAATTATAAAGATATAGACTATTAAAATGATTAAATTATATTTTTATTATCGTAAAAATATATAATTTAATTTTGGCACCCAAAAAAAATTTATGACTTCACCTTTGGAGTGACCCAAACTTAATGAGAAAAAAATTTCTTCTCTAAAGTCGTGAACTTAATGTTATAGGAAAGCTTTTAGATAGACCTCAAAGTCGTTGTCATTGCTTTAAGGTTTAGCCCTCTAGCAACAAAATTTTTGCATACAAGCCAATTATATATGGAGTCTAAATCATCAACAATACTCTTGTCATGCAATGTGTTAGCCTCCAAAATTATAGTTTCCTTTTTCGAAAGCTAAAGGTTCTTTAAACCTTCCCGTAATTTTTCTTCCATAATCCTGCTCTAGTCACAGAACACGCTGGTCTTCGGTAAAATGAAAACAAAGAGTAAGATAACAAGAAATAGTACTCAAGAGAAGGGAAAAAAGGCCCTAAGATTTAACACTTGCCACTCGACAAGTAACACTCTCATAGTAGCAAAGGATACCAGAGAAACTCAACTCAATATTATTTTTAATCTCATGATTACATTTTTTAATATACCCTTCAAATAAATCTTTACTTGAAAAGAATTGGGTATAATCATTCTATTTAACCTCAACAAAAGGGATCAAAAATTCAATTATTGAAATTAAAAACTCGACACTTAAAAGCGTATAGTGTAATGATAAAGGACTTCCATTGACATAAAATCCTCATTTTAGAATTTGAACAACTCATGGAAAGGAATATTATTAAAAAATTAATTACCTAATTTCTTAGGAAATACAAAACTTTTACCATTAAAAACTATAGTTTTAGATTCCAGTAAAACTTAGCATCTCAATAATGAATTGTTGGTTTTTGAGAAAAAAAGATCCCTTAAAATCTATGCAATAAAAGAAAAGGCAAAAGGAAATGTGGTACACAAAACCTTATATTCTTTATCCATAATCATTATATATAGTAAACATTAGTTGGCCAAAATGCATTATTTTCACCTAGCTGTGACTAGTCCTTTTCCATTTTCATTCATTCCTTGCCGTCCTTAATGAAATGGCCAAAACCCATCATCTTTCTCACAATCATAACTTTGAATATTTTATTTTAATATCATTAATAAAATTTACTTACTAATATTGTATGAGTTGAAAATAAAATTCATATATTTTTATTTTGTTTGGATTTTTACTTACTAATATTCCTAATACATTAATAATTTATATGATATAATATCATGTTTTATGTATGGCCAAAATCCATGGTCCTCCCTCACAATCATAACTTGTTAGTTTCTTTTTCTTATATCCACAATTTGTGTATTATTATATTCGTATTATTTCAAAATATTTTTTTTATTTTGGCCAAATATTTCAAAATTTTGTTCATTTTTACTTAAAATTTGATATATTAATAATTTAATACATCTATTATATTATATTATATTAGTTTTTTAGTCAAAAATTTTGCTCTTTAGTCAATGATGAAATGATGATGCCAATTTTCGCAATAGCTAAAAGCTCTATCCCCATTAACACCTATGATTTCCACTTCAATAACACCAAAAAAATCTTTTTCCTATAATTACAAATGCTTTGGCATTGCTGACGATTTCCCTCAAACAGAACACATAATTTTTTTTTTTTTTAATTTCAACATCTATAATTTTTATCATATTTTAAAATTAGGGTCTCCTTTATATATAAAAATAACATTAAAATGGTCCCAATAATCACATGTGTATGGTAGTATTTATATTCTTTTTTATACGTGTGCTAATTTTATATATATAACAAAGAATGGGCAAAAAGCAAATGAAAAGTTTGTTTAAAATATTTTCTTGAATGGTTGGGTACAGCTGCTTGCTGGGGTTAATCTCTAAAACGACTTCAATCTCCACTTTGCACACTAATTTCTATTCCAAATAGATGCTACTACTATTTTGCTCTATTCTATATCATTTAATTACTTTTTTATACTTTCTTTTTTGGATTTTCTCTTTCATTTTTCCCACCCAAAATCAAACGGAAATCCTAGCATTTATTATTATATATTTTGTTGGTATTTTTTATTAAATATTAAAAATTAATTTTGATAATTTTCATGTAATACCAATTCAATCTATATTATAAATAGACAAATTCTTGATTAAGGTATAATTTGGGGTTTCTTTTACAAAAGAAATGATAAGTGTAAAATTCAATAAGATATCTGTAGGTGTTAATTTGAATCTTAATCTCGAGATCGTTATAGCTATTAGTGATAATAATATTGAATGAACAAAATCCACTCTAATAAGGAGGATTCAAAAGATACTAGGTAATGAAAAAAAGTAGTCCTTAAGATATGTTCCTAGTGAGACCAATAAGATTGCATATGCTTTAGCGAAAATAGCTCTCTCGAATGATGAAGTATTGCATATGTTTAACAGTCCCTATAAAGATTAAAGAAGTCCTTAAAAAAAACAATGTTAACAATATATTTATAAATATTTCTATGTAATCCTTTGTTTATTTTTTTTTAAATTGCTTGAACCAAACAGGTTAATCCTTGCATTCACATTTTAAGTTAAAGTTATATGGCTAACAACCCCACAATTTGCATTATATTCTCTATTAGCCTACATAATCGCTTTTGTCTTGTCTCTATTATATTTTTGTGTTGTAATTTGTCAACATAAATTTTGATACATGTGTTATGTTTATATTAAATTTTCATATTATACTGCATTATATTAAGTTTTCATATTATAATTGAATTATAAATTTTAATTATACACTTCTTAATTCATAAATAAGAAAATAATACGTTTTTTAATACACTTAAATTTATATCCTCTTCTATTTACAACTTGATAAACAATTCCTTACCAATTTTTTTAAGGAAAAAGAATTAACATAGAAGTTTCGTATCTTGTTCAATGAGTCAATTGAAACAGTTAATCGATAAGAAAGAAAGACAAAAGAAAAGAAGATTGGCGTGAGTAGTGAGGCAAAGCAAGTAAGCCACCAAGGTTGCTCTTATGGGCCCACTTTTATTTTTATATTTTGCTATGATACATTAAAACGCAAAGTGGATTTCATACTTTGATGTTGAAACATTTGTGGAGTCATCAGTTAGGTCAAAAACCTGCCACATTTTTTTCTTCCTCATTCTATAGGCTTTCATTTTTAAATAAGATTTTGCATTTCCCCTACTATTGTCCTTTCTTTGCAAATTCAAGTTTTTGCTTGCAAGCTACTTTATGCTTGATTGTTAGGCAACAATTATTGTTCTCATTTATTATTATTTTTGTTTTTATGTGTAATATGAATGACAAAACAAGAAATTGATATGCAATTATGTGAGGGTTATTGGTAAAACTACCACAAAACTTTCTATATTGTACTTTAAATTACATTTTAGCTTTTTTTTACTAAAAAATGAGTAAATCAATTTTTACATCTTAGATGAGTAAAGTAGTTCATCTATTAAATTTGCACTATTAAATGTTTGTTTTGGTGTTTATATATTAACCCAATCTTATATTTGATCTATTTGACCCTTACTCTTTTACCAAAAGTAAATTGGGAATGTTTAAAATTAATAAGCTTAAAGGTAAAAAAAAAAAAAAAAAAATCTTTCGTAACAAATTACAAAAAATCAATTAAATACTTTTAAAATTTAAAAAATCATAAAAATAATAAACAAAGTTATTTTTTTAAAGTTGTAAATTTTTATTAAAAAATAACCATATTAACCCAATAAAATTTAATGGCTATAAGAATTTTGAAAACAAAATTGACCCTAGGTTAGTATTGTTATGTATTAATAAATATAAGAGAACTCCCTTAGAAAAAGCAACTCTTGACTAAAGGATCATCACCACCAATCGCAACCAAAAAAAATAAAAAAAATAAAGGACGATACTTCATTGAAAAACTTACAAACCAAAACAAACACGTAACTACATCCAAACACAAATAACCATATTAAAAACTTGAAACCAAGAAGCAAGAAGTGATTGAAACCAATAACCACCTACCTTGCTCAATCCTCTTTAATTTAGAGATAATAACCTCGTCGAAACAAGCCGACGGCTTTAGTCTCACGGTATAAAATTCTTTATTAGTTTAACAAATCTCGGTCTCAAAGCTCATATCCTCAATGAAAGCATCACCATAAATCCCATCTTCCAATGGGTAAGGGAAGGACCAATACCAATAGGTTCATTCCACACGTCATAAGAAACCGAAACATGATCCCTTGATACATCATTGGGGCCATGCATAAGGCATAACCCATCTTTTTCCTTATCTAAGCATCAAGTCCTTTTTCACTCACAAAGGTTTCGATCTGCTCTAAATGAGCTTCAAGAGAACCCCCAATCTACCATTCCATCTTCCAAAGTGATCCTATAACAAATCTCAAAATTAGCAGCATTGATAGTGCTGTCACACTACTCGTTGGAAATACAAACTCCATTGAAAATAGCTTCATTAAACCTTTGAAACTCATTGGCCTCCACAGTATTATCAATGCCATTGACTTCTCTGTCCCTCATACCCTGGTGTCATAACCTTTTGCTTATTCAATGTTATCATCATTTGTAGTATTAAATCTAGCTCATCACTGAAACCAACCTCTTTGGCTTCCATGGTGCTCCGTTCATTAGAGTTTCCATACCGTTCAATAGAAAAAATTGAATCAGAGGAAATTGAATTGAACTGTTTCATTCACATTGACATCTTAGATTCGGAATAAGAATAGAAACAATTTTAGAAATCCTGACATTGAAAATAACATCACTAATCTTAAGTTCAACAATAGATTCAATTGCACTAAAATCTTGTGGAATAAGTTGAATATTTGCTTTTGAAAAAGACTTGGGTTTCATTAATGCTAATGAAGTCACCGCACCTTTCAGTAATGTTTTGGAAAGTCAAGGTGCACCATGTGTGAATTTGTTGGGGCTATCAACAAAAGAAGGAAGAAATTGAAACAAAGAAAACGGATGCAAAAATGATAAAAAAAAAAAAAAAAACTCATCATCATAACTGATTTCATTAAGCCAAACATATGAGTTACAAAAAAGTTACCTAATGTATAACTACTTCCACTAATTATATTGATAATTACATAACTTGTAACAGCCCGTTTTCAGTGAAACCAAAACAGTGGTTTCAGGACCACAAATCTGAATTAGAAAGAAAATTTATTTTAATATTATTGCATGATCTGCATTATGATAGGAATGTTATATAAAAATTTTAATAAGAAAATTTTACCGATTACATGTTTAATTATGGAAAAGACCAAATTTTATAAAATGCAAAAGTTGAGTTCTAGTAGCTATAAGTATCAAATAGCTATGAAATTCAAATTTTGAGGTCCTTATATGGTAATTAGACCATTAAATGGAGTTAGTAGATATTTATGATGATTCATCCATGGAAAATTAGGAAAGGAAAAGGACTAAATTGGAATTTGAAATAAATAAAGATGATAATAGCCTAATACCATCTTATTTTCATCATATTTCCCAAATCACTTTTGTGAAAACCCTAGCTAAGAGAGGGAACTTTAAGCAAGCTTAATTGGGTAAGTAATTATGCCTCGTTTTTAGTAGTTTTTACATTTTCGAGATCGTAACAACCTAATCTATCTATTTTGGGGATTAATTTGTAAACTTACCAAAGTATCAAAAATTTTCCATGGATGAGTATGCTGAAATTTTAAAATTTTTGGTAGAAATTGAAAGGTTGTTGATAGATAAACAACTTTTGTAAAGTGAATTTTCATGAAATTGTGATTTAGGGACTAAATTGTAAAGATGTAAAATTCATGAAAAATTTCTAATTTTTGTGAAATACATGGACTGTAAATGTTATATGTAAAAATTTATTAGGCTTGAAATAAGGATTAAATTGCATGAATTTCATTTTCAGAGCCTATAGACGAAATTAAAATTTATTAAAAGCTAAGGGTAAAAGGGTACTTTTGCCTAAAATGTAAGTTGGATTGAATTGAATATGAAATTTATTAAATTGATGTTAAATTCATTTATATAGATCTAGAAAGATCAAATAAGGAGTTAGATCGAGGAAAAAAAAGTATCAGATTAGTAGATTCTTGAATATGAACAAGTGTCGAGGTAAGTTTGTGTAACTAAATTGTGTATATTTATATGTTTAAATTAAATATTATGATTGTGAAATGTATGATTTCCATGTATAAACATAAACCACATATACGATAATGTTTGACAAGTGTTAAGTTTTGTTTAAATAAAGGAAATCCGATGGATACAGGATTCCTGTATTGGTTGTGGTCCTGCATATGTTGCGAACACACCATAACTCTTATGAGCATCCTATCATAAGCCCTCTCAAGCTTACTAATATATGGTTCCTACAAGCATCCTGATCGGTAGTAATCCTACATGTATTGCAGACTACCGCAGCTCTTTGTGAGCATCCTGTTATATGATTGGTTCTGATCCTGCATATATTGCGGACACAAACGCATTTCTTTATGAACATCCTGATATGGCTCGCTTGAACTTCCTGTTATATGGCTATCTAGAGCTTCCTAATAATAACTCTTTAGAGTTACCCATTAAGCTCAATGAGCTTCCTGTTTTAAACTCTTATGAGTTTCCTATTATAGCCTGGATAAACTTCCTATTACATGGATCACATGAGCATCCTGTTATATGGCTCGAAATAGTACTTTATGATTATGTACCCTAATAGTTACCACTGGATATAAATTGATGGATTTTCAATTTTGTACACCTTAAGTGTACTACATGAACGTATCCATCGATATTTCAAATAAATTCAACAGACAAAGTTCTGACGTAGTTAAACTGAACATGAAATGATTTGTCATGGAAATGTACATGTAATATGGAAGTATGATATGGAAAGCATATGTATATGTAAGTTATTATATGATGAGCTCATCCATATTCTTGGTATTTATATGAATTACTTGACTAACATATTTGGTAAAGTTGTGTGTTTTAGGCTTTAAGCCAAAATTTGCTTGGATGCTATTTATATGTTTATTTAATAAAAATTAATGGTAAGTTAAATTTCTAGTTATGCAAACTTACTAAACATTATATGCTTACTCTATTTAATTTTTCTCTATTTTATAGTGCTTGGTAGCTTGTAAAGGTTAAAAATCAGTCGGAACATCAATACGTTATCCTTCAACTCGTTTTGGTATAAATAGCAAACTTATTTTGGTATAATGACATGTATAGGCTAACTTGGCCAATGTTGGCATGTAAATGGTTGATTGTAATCTAGCCATTAGAATGGCTAATAATGGTATGTTTAGTGTGTGTGTGTATATATATATATATATATATATGAGGTTATATAATGATTAATATATGTTTGCTTGGTATGGTTAGATTGAAATATGGTAAACATATATGTTTTATAAAAGGTAAGTTTGAATACATAAATACATGTGATGATATAATATGCATAATGTTAATGTTGGCTTGGTTTTAATGTCTTGAATTGATTGGTATTATATATATGCAAGTATTGATGTAGGTTGAAGACAATTTGGGTGAGAAAAGTGGCCATAGAAAGGGCCTATTTTCGTTCGCACGGGCAGACATGTAGGCGTGTGTCTCAACCGTGTGTGACACACGGCCATGTACACAGGCGTGTAGTTTGGCCGTGTGTCCCTTTCATCTGAAAAATTGAGAAACAAAATGCTCAGAGTGATCACATGGGCAGAGACACGAGCATGTGTCTCAACCGTGTTAAACACACGGGCGTGTGTATTGGCCGTGTAAAACCTGCACTTAATTTTTGAAAATTTAATTGTCCACACGGCCTAGTACACGGGCGTGTGGCTAGTCGTGTGACCTAAGTCATTACATGGGTAAGAACATGGGTTAGAACATGGCCGTGTGCATCATATCAAATGCCCACACGATCTCAGACACGAGCATGTCATTTGGGCGTGTGGCTTACACGGCCTATCCACACGGGTGTGTGTCCCCTGTACCTTGAATAAATTTTGAAATTTTGGTAAAAATTCTCTAAGTTTTCAATTTAGTCCTGACTTGTTTCTAATATGTAAATTGGACCTTGAGGGTCTATTTAAGGGACAACATGATTGAATTATTATTTGTTTTGGATATGAATAGTAAATGACATGAATTAATTGTATTTGTTCTGTAAACTTTGATAATACTCTGTAACCCTGTTCCGACAATGGATATGGGTTAGGGGTGTTACATAACTTATCTTGTACACAAACTAAAGTTGACTTATCAGCCAAAACATCAGTTAAACATCATTCAAGTCAGTAAACTAGTCATGGTGATTCAAATAGACTAATTACAAAATGAACTAGACTAGTTACAAGTTGAACAAAACATATCTGCTACATTTATTGATCTTCAAAGACTTCTCTGTTGTTGCATTGCAGGCAAAAGGTCAACACTCCTCCTTGAACTGTATGCAACAAACACCAATACTTCTTCTTAAGTAGTCAAACCTTGTAGCACTAAGAGACTTAGTTAAAATATCAGCAAGTTGATTTTCTAAGCTGCAATGGATCCATATTAACTTCTTTTGATTGTTCAGCCTCCCTAACAAATTGATATTTAATCTTAAAGGGCTTTGTTTTGCCATGAAATACAGGATTTTTTGTTATGGCAATAGCTGACTGATTATCAACTTTAATTTCAGTAGCTTCATCTTGGTTTTCATTCAAATCACATAAGAGCTTCCTTAGTCAAATGGCTTGATTGATAGCAACAACTGTTGTAATGTACTCTACTTTTGCTGTTGGTTGAGCCACAATTTTTTGTTTCTTTGAGCTTCAACAGAAGAACCCTGAGCCTAAGGTGAAAAAATTCCCTGATGTGCTCTTCATGTCATCAATGGACCCTGCCCAATCACTATCAGAGTAGCCTATTAGCTTGAGTTCTTCAGACTTCAAAAATTTTACCCCATAGTCCAAAGTTTCCTTAACATATCTAAGGACTATTTTGGCTGCCTTAAAGTATACAACATTGCAGCAAGGCATGAACCTAAACAGAAGGCTAATAGTAAACATGATATCAGGCCTTGTAGTTGTCAAATAAAGCAAACAACCTACAAGGCTTCTATACCCTTTTTCTTTAACCTTTTCATAGTTGCCACTACTAGTTAGCTTTTCACCTTGAGCCATTGGTGTGCTAACAATTTTGCAATTTTTCATGCAATATTTATTTAAAATCTTCAAAGAAAAGGCTTTCTAACTTATGAAAATAGCATGATCAAACTGTTTTACTTCCATGCCAATGAAGTAAGTCGTCTCCCCTAAGTCAATCATTTCGAACAAATCTTGCATCTGCCTTTTGAACTCTTCAATTAGTTTTCTTTTGCTACCAATTACCAACAGATCATCTATATATAGTGACATAATTAGTAGGGTTTCATTTTCTAATTTCTTCACATAGAGAGTAGGCTCACTGATGCTCTTTTCGAACCCAAGCCTAGACAGATATGATCAATTCTGTCATACTAGACCCTTGGTGCTTACTTTAGACCATACAAGGCCTTTTTGAGCTTGTAAACCTTATGCTCTTCACCAGAAACCTTGAACCCATCTGGTTGTTCAATGAAGATTTCTTCCTTGAGAAAACCATTCAGAAAAGCAGACTTGACATCCAATTGGTGAACTCTATATTGCTTTTGAGCAGCCAAGGAAACAAAAGCCTTATAGTACCTAACCTTACAACAGGAGCAAAGGTCTTTAAGAAGTCAATGTGATATTGTTGGTTGTATCCTTTCACTACAAGTCTTACGTCTTGCTTGTTCAAAGACCCATCAGCATTGTACTTGACCCTGATCACCCGTTTCACACCAACGAATTTTTTTGGACTGGCCTATCAACCAATTCCCATGTATTGTTATTGTGTATCATCTCCATTTCAGCTTTCATTACCTTTTTCCAGCAATTTTCTTTAGTAGTCTTATCAAAGTTTGTAGGCTCCACTATTGCCACATCACATTTTTTATAGATGTTAGTGATGGTTCTTGTGCCTCTCACAAGAACATCATTGAATCCATCCTCAATCAGTGCTTCTTCTTCAACAGGCTGCAGATTACTGCCTTGTTGTTTTGTTTCACATAAGCTTGCATCTGTACCATTCTAGTTCCATACATTTTCCTCATCAAACATTATATCCCTACTCACCAAGATCCTTTTGGTGGAGGGATCAAAGACTCTGTAACCCTTCTTTGTGTTGCTATAACCAACAAAGATCCTTGGCATAGACCTTCTTCCTAGTTTGGCTCTCTTCTTAGCTGGAACAAGTGTATAGCAGACACAACCAAACACCTTTAGGTGAGAAATTATTGGCTTGTATCCAACCAAGCTTCAAAAGGAGCCTTATTTTTTACTGTATTGGCTGGTAATATGTTAAGCAAATACATTGAGGTATTCACAGACTCAGCCTAAAAATTACTTGGCAATTTACTTTCAAACAGCACGCATCTAGCCATGTTAAGTACTGTTCAATTCTTCATTTCATAGACACCATTCTACTGAAATGTGTAGATAGTTACCAGCTGACACTAAATTTTAGCTTGCTCACATAGCTTCTAAAACCTTTCTGACAAATACTTAGTGCCATTGTCTGATCTTAAGGCCTTTTGCTTGCTACTTGCTTGATTTTCAGCTAAGGCTTTGAACTTGCTAAATACTTTAAGTATTTTTTATTTTCATTTCAAAAAATTCACCCAACAAAACCTTGTGTAATCACTTATAAACAGTACAAAGTAAATGTTGTTACCTAGAGAGGAGGTCTTCATTAGTCCACAAATGTCAGTATAGACCAATGGAAGCTTGTCTCAAGCTCTCTATGCCTTGTTAACTGGAAATGGTAGTCTCACTTGATTCCTTAGCTGACAAACCTCACAAACTCTATCTTTAACTTCAACCCTAGACATATTTTCAACCAGTTCCAATTTGTACAACAAACCAAATGACCTATAGTTAACATGGCCTAACTTTTTGTGCCATAAACAAGCCTCATTAGTCAAACTAGTATAAGCCTTCATTTTTAAGTGATTCACATCCAACATAAAACATCTCTCAATCATAGGTACTGTCACTAGTTCTTGACCAATTGAGTCCTTAATAACATAGGACTTATTCTTAAAAGTAAATGAGTAATCCTTCTCTATTAATTGACCAACACTAAGAAGATTTTGGTTTATATCAGGTACAAAAAGGACATCTGAAATTGTATTGTTAACTGAATATGTGCCGGTTACAACATTGCCTCTGCTTCTAGCCTTAATGAAGTTTTCATTCCCAATTTTGGCTTTGGAAACGAAGCTGCTGTCAAGATCTCTGAATGACCCTTCATCAGACGCCATATGATAAATACAACCACTATCTATCAACTAGTCCTTTCTCACCTTACTTGAGGTTGCAAAACAGGATACAATGAAAACATGCTCCTCTTGAATTTGAATATCCTCAACAGCTTAAGCTTGGTTTTGCTATTGAGGTTGTTCCCTTCCTTTATTTTTTTAGACCTTTTCAATGTGACCAAACTACTTGCAGCTCCTACACTGGATGTCAAGTCTGTACCAACAATACCTCTCCAAGTGTGTGGACTCCTTGTAGTGAATGCATGGTGGGAACATTTTCTTTCCTACATCCTTATTTGGTTTCTCCCCTTTTATCAATCGAAGGTTTCTTTCCTTTGTGGCTCAAACCTGAGCTATCTTTGCTTCTTGCTTGGAAGACTCCTTCAGGATGCTCCTCCAGCCTATTGGCCCTTCTTTGCTCTTACGCATACAAAGTATTTATCAACTCTGATAGTGAAATGGCTGATAAATCTCTCGAGTCATCCAATGAGGAGATCTTTGACTCGTATTTTTCAAGAAGATTGTAATGACCTTTTCAACAATCTTTCTATCACTGGAATAATCTTCAAGGAGCTTGATGTTGTTGATTGTAGCCATTATTCTGTCAGAGTATTGCTTAATGGTTTCAAACTCTCTCATCTTCAGATTCTCAAAGTCTTTTCTCAGGTTAATCAACTATTGCTGCCTGGTTTTATCAGACCCCAGAAACTCTTCCTTTACCATCTCCTAGGCCTACTTTGGAGTGTTATAGGCCATTATCCAAGTGAAAACCACATCATAAACTTCATTTTACAAGCATGACATTGCTTTGTGCTATTTAGCACAGTTCTCACTGTGTTGTATGATTTGTGCTATAGTGGGGTTGGCCCTCAATAGAGGTGGTTCTGTGTCAGTTTCCACCATATTCCACAGGTTGTGTGCTTGCAAGTAAGTCTTCATTTTCACTACCCATATGTGGTAGTTTTCACTACCAAAGACAGGTGGTGTTGGTGGTGGTGAAAAACTCATGTTGCAGCAACAAAAGACAACTTTAGTTTCTTTTTCTTCAAAAAACTTAATAACCAACAATAGAGGCCCTCAAAGATGACAGGCTCTCGATACCATTTGTTAGGGTTATCAGTAAAAGAAAGAAGAAATTGAAACAAAGAAAACGAATGCAAAAATGATAAAAAAAAAAACTCATCATCTTAATTGATTTCATTAAGCCAAATATATGAGTTACAAAGTAGTTACCTAATGTATAACTACTCCAACTAATTACATTGAAAATTACATAACTTATCTTGCACACAAAGTAAAACTGACTTATCAGCCAAAACATCACTTAAACATCATTCAAATCAGCAAACTAGTCAAGGTGATTCAAATAGACTAATTACAAAATGAAATAGACTAGTTACAAGTTGAATAAAACAAAACTGCGACATTTGTTGAGCTTCAAAGACTTCTTTGCTATTACACTGCAGGCAAAAGTTCAACAGAATTGGGATGCCAAATCAAGAGATCCAAACCTTTCGACTCTTCACTTTTACAAAATCAAACCATGGTTCCTTTTTAACAAACCACTATTTCCCAATAATCTCGTTTCACGCCCTCCATTACTTTCTCATTATCATAAACCAAAAGAAAAACATTCTTAGATATTCTTAAAATTGATATACCTTTCATGCCAACTTGGTTCATCTAATTAGCAAAGGATTCCACCTTATGGTATTGTTTACTCCAACCAACATAGGACCTCTTTAAAATCAAGAGTTTATCCCTATCAACCATACCCTCAACAATCTTACTAGGTTCCTCGCTTTCAAGATTAAATTATGTATTATTCTTACCTAGAACAACATTAACACCACTATCCTCACATTGTTCATTATAAGCTTCAGAGTTGGGAACCTTTGCTACATTCACAAACCTCTAGCTACCATATCGTCACTTTTAACACCCTTAATAATTTTAGCCATATTAATTTTTTTATCCAAAACAAACTTTTTTCGTTAAACTTGGAAAAATTTTCCTTAATTTAAACGATGTATAGCTCTTGTTGCATTAGCTGCACTAGAGAACCTCACAAAACCAAAACACTTCCCATCGAAAACTTTCTTCAAAGGAATAAAAGCATCGGTAACATTTCTGTGATGCTTAAAAAATTTTCCATAGACCTCTCAAATGCAATTTTAGAGGTAGGAAATTGAAAAACACCTCATCCTTGCTGGCTTAAACACCTTCTTATTCAATTTTTGCTAAATATCAAAAGTGGGATAAAAAATAACGTGTTATTGTTGGATGATTTTCTTTGTCCCTAAAAATTTGGACCATTTCTCGAATTGTGCATGTCATCCCTGCACAGAAGTCATACACTAAATTTGTATCCAGATAGAAAATGAAGAGAGTCGACCAGGTTTAAAGAAATATTGGAAGACTATTTACTAGTTATAAAAACGAAAATTGAAAACACCTCATCTTTGCTTGCTTAAACACCTTCTTATCCAATTTTTGCTAAATATCAAAAGTGGGATAAAAGATAACTTGTTATTGTTGGATGATTTTCCTTGCCCCTAAAAATTTAGACCATTTCTCGACTTGTGCTTGTCATCCCTGCACAGAGGTCATACACTAAATTTGTATCCAGATAGAAAATGAAGAGAGTTGACCAGGTTTAAAGAAATATTGGAAAACTATTTACTAGTCATAAAAAAATCCTATCAAGCACCCAATGTAACGCCCACAACCCGAATCCGTCACCGGAATAGAGTTACGGAGCATTACCGGAGTTACTAATTTATTTATCAAATATTTTATTTCATCTAACATTCATATTTGAAACCAATTAAAACATATTGTCGCTTAAACGTGCTTATTTTTCTCAACATGTTTTACTTAAATTTTATTACTCGTCTCAGTATGCTTAATTTTCTTGTATCATCGTATCAAAATAATCACATATTTACATGTCAAGATGAATATCATTTTCTTTCCATTTCTTCATAAACTTAAATCAGGTAATACATTATATCAAGATTTCATGTATTTAAGAATACAATTCAAGCTACATTAATTTACCTCGTTGCTTGTTTATGTTTATAATTTCACTAATCCGATATCTTTTCTTTTCCACGTTCAAGTCTCGTATTTTAGTTGCACGGATCTTTATAAATAAATTTAATCGTCATTTTCATTCATTTCATATTCTAATACATTTAATTAATGCTCTAGGCAAAATTTCCATTTTACCCTTAAAACTTTTAATTAATTACAATTTCATCCTTGATTTCAGAAAAATAAAAGTATTGTCATTTAATCCTTGTTTACACCCATTATTCTTATACATATTGATAACAACCCATGAATTTTATGAAATATCAAAATTTTCCATAATTTCAACACTTTTCAATTTAATCCCTAAAACATGTTTTCTTCTGATCTTGATCTAAATTAATATTTTCATTCAATTTTGTAATTTAAATAATAAAATAATCCATTACATGCAATTTGATCATTTTTGACATTTTTACAAAATCACCCATAAAGTTCTACTTTTATTCAATTTAATCCCTGAGCCTAAAACATGCAAATTAGCCATGCTAGTTGAATATTCATACATATTTTCCTCCTCCTCCACTCCATTCCACATCCTTAATTTATATAACATGCTTATAAATAACATTATCAAAACTTTCACTATTTACTTATATGTATTTTCAAAACTGTCCATTTGAGTTATAGTCACTAGATTATTTATATCTTGAGCTACAGAACTCCAAATTAAGATCCGCTAATTTTCCATGAAACTAGACTCACACATCTTCTTACGATAAAATTTTTAGAATTTTTGATTTAGCCAATTAGTACAGTTTATTCATTAAAGTCTCCCTTATTTTACTATTCGACAGTTCTGACCACTCTTCTGTAAAATTTAATTATCTCTTTGTACAGAATTCAAATGATGTTATAATTTATTTATATTGAAAATAGACTCATTCAGGAATCTAACCATATAAATTATGTCTCAAAATTATTTTTATACAATTTTTAATGATTTTCCCAATTCAGAACAGAGGATCCCAAAATTATTCTGAACCAGTCTCACAAAAATATAAATATCTCAAAATAAAAAATTTCTTTACTTTCTATGTTTCTTTTATATGAAAATAGACTCAATAAGCTTTAATTTCATATCTTATTTATCCTCTAATTCAATTTATACAATTTTTGGTGATTTTTCAAAGTTAAGCTTATGTTGCTGCCCAAAACTGTTTCTTATAGTTTATTTTGCAATTGAATCCTAACTAAGTTTACTTACTTTTACAACTCAATTCATACTTCATTTCTATTTAATCTCTTCCCATATTTAACTTAACCATCCAATGTTCATATTAGAACTCAAATTTAAAACTTCTTCCAATTCAATCCCCACTATATAAAGCTTATGGCCTCTTTTACAATTTAATCCTCTTTTTCATTATAACTTAAAATTCTATCAATTAAATCCCTATTTCATCTTCTTGCTCAACATGAACTACTCTTAGAAATCTATGAACTATCAAAATATCAACTTAATCTTAACAAGACTTTGTTTTAAAGCTTTTAAAACATCAAAATTAAAAGAAAAGGGCTTAATTGACTTACCTATTAAACATCCAAGTTTAAAATCCTCAATTTCTCTTTTTTTTCTTTTTCCTTCTCTTTTTCTTCCCTTCTTTCCCGTTTGCTATTCTGTTTCTTTTCCCCCTTCTCCTTTCTTTTTTCTTTCCACACACATACATATATATACACTAAATAAAATAATAAAATAATAATAAATATATTATTAAATATTAATAAAATAATATTTTTCTAATAAAATAATTATAAAATATCATCAACATCATAATTACTTTCTAGATTTCTCTCTCTTCCAATTGACCATTTTGCCTTTTGTGATCTTTTAAAATTCCACTCTTGAGTCATCACTTAATTGGGTAGAATTACAATTTAGTCCCTCAAAATTCTTCACCTATTCAATTTGGTCCTAATTAATCCATTTTCCTTAGTTTCTAGATTATTCCACCCCTAAAATATTTGCACTATTGGTCCTTCAACTTTCCATATTTACACTTTAACCCCTTAAATTTTGAGTATTTACTCTTGAGCAACAAAACTTTTCTCATTTTTACAATTTAGTCCTTTCTTGAATTAATATGTCATAATATACTTCCCAATGACAACTCAAATTTTCTCTTCTTATCACTTTATTTCCTTATTTTACTATATCAAGGATAATATCTTACTGTAGTAATTTTCGGGGTGTTACACCCAAGGCCACTCTCTTTGAATGAAATGAAGATTGGATAGGTTGTCAAATCTCATAACATAAAAGTAATCATATTTGGAGAACATCGTTACATAACCATGTAAATTCCACACTCTATTAAGAAGTCTTTAAAGGTAGTAAATTGAAAATTGTTTGAAACCATTAATGAAAAAAATCAAATCAACCTTGCTAATTGTGATATCATCTTAATGAAAATTGATGATATGGCCTCCAGTAAAATGAGCATTGTTAAGTGGATGAAGTTCTATTTTTATTGACTGAATAATTTGTTAGTTTGCATGCAAAGGCTCTACATACAACTCTCTTTAAATATGGATTGAATATAAAAGAGGAACCTTTTAGGTTCCTTTCTTTAAAGGGTGACATATGGCCAAAAAATACAAAGGATTAAAGAAGGTTAAAAGAAGACAAAAAGATAATAAATAAATGTAGAAACAAAGGAGGAACAATAAAGGCTAGGGAAACACAAATGATGGGGAATGAAAATAATCACACTCGCCAAAATGTCCATTCCATTTTCACACTCAAAGTCGTGTAAAAAAAGGGGGTGGATCCATCATGCATCTACATGGCAACTAAAGAAAATCGAAGACGGAGTAACCAATAGGAAGAAGTGATTAAGGGAAGGGAAAAAACGAAGAAACTAAAGATATGGTGATAAGAGAAAGGATTGTATGAAATAGGGATATTATCCCTTTCCAATAGTTTTATGTCATATCAGTAATTTTATCTTGACTTTCAGGATTTTAATTTGGATTTGATTTTTTTTAAGGATGAAAATCCTGAAATTCAGGATAAAAATGTTGATGTGGCATAAAATTATTGGAAAAGAGATATATGACGCTGCCTTCCAATTTCATAGAATCTTATATCACGGTGATAAATAAAAATGGGTGAAAAATATGATTATAAAAGAGAAAAAAGTATTAAGAGAGGAAAAGGCCGGAGAGAATTGGAAAATAAGAATGTAAGGGAAAGTAGATAAAAAAAAAACCAAAAATATGAGTCAAACATTAAATACAACATTAAATACAATATTAAATATTAAAATTTCTTTAATGTAATAAAAATATAAAACATTTATCTAAGAAAAATATTAATAGTTAAGGACTTTTTTCAAAAAATATTTTAGCCCATAAAATCTTTTTTAATTATTTGCATAACCCAACTATGAAGGAAAAATAATTTTATGCATTGATTGAATTTGACCATTTTTCAGCGAAATGATGAAATATTTTTTAATAAAAAAGTAGGAAGAGATACATAAATATGTTATCCATTGAATCTTAACCTTTTTAAAAAAAGCAAAATCTGTTTAATTAATTTTTTTCTAAGATGCCAAACACCGCCCATGAAGGCGCCAGAGGAGTAGGGCAGGTACTATTTTTTCATATAATAATTAAGATGGCGAGATATGCTTGAGAATCACATAATAAGCAAGCAATCATGGCTTGCATATTTAATAATTATATTATACTCTTCTAATCTTAATCTCGTAATAAATTTGAAAATTTTAAAAATACTTTTAAATTCCACAATTTCATGTTTTTATTTTTTTCAAATATATATTACATTAAATTGCATTTTCATAACATGCACTTTATTTTTACTAATTACATAATAATAAATTTAAATCTATATTTCCAAGCAAAGCATAAAAGTTATAAAATACTCGATTTTATTATATACAAAAATAAATAAATAATTTTATATTTTGAGGTAAACTACTCCATACATGTTTCAAAAAAAATTAAAAAAATATCCGCTTCGCTTCACCTCACATTACTTTTGCTGTTCAAAAACACATAGAACAAAATCTCTTTCAAATGAAATTGTATAATTCAAAATTTATCAAATAGTTTAGATTTTCTTACCTTAAATTTCACCCATGAAAACTTTTAGTTTGTAGGGTCTAGACCTACTCATAGGTTGAGGCTTGAAGGCTTGTCCGAAAAATGAGTTTAGATAAAATTTAAGATCTATTTTTTATATGGATTGAGACTTAGGTAAGAATGTTTTGTTTAAGCCCGGTCCAGTCCAACTTGCATATATTATGTTATAAAAATAATTATATTAATTATATATATTTATATTAAATAACAATTGAAATTATTACTCAAAACTTAAAAAAAAAAACTTACCCAATTAAATAACTCAACTCAAAATATAAAATTTGAAAATTTATATTTAATACATTAAAATATTTATTATATTTATGGTTGTGTTTTTTAATATAAATATTTTTAATGTATTAAAAGAATTTTATTTTAGTATTTTTTGTGCATTTAAAGTATTATATTTTAAAATAAAAATTAATTTAAAAATTAAATATAAACGAATTAAATGGGGTTGGAATTTAACTTTTTTAAATTGTGCTCTAAACTAAAACCGAAATTGAAAAATTGATGTGGATGGGTTGGTAAGTGAATTTTATAATATCTCCTTTTGAGCCTTTTATTTTATAGACTTTCAAGGCTAAGGTTCCTCTTTCTTGGGATTCTAATTCTACATCACTCTAATCACTAATCCTTTTGCTACTATAATGAAGGCTGAAAAGCTCTCCCATCTTTAATGTTATCATTTTATGGAAACAAAAGTAATTCAGTGTCATCCACCACACTTCCCAATATCCTGATAAGCTTAGGGAAAACACAACCACCTTAGGGTCAAGCTTAGAGATGCTTAGTTGAATGAAAAATGGAGGATGAGACAAGAAAGTGAAAAACTAGAAAAAAAAAAAAAACATTTTGGGAATACACTTATTTATAGGCTAGGTCATTATTCGAGGCATGATAATGCGTTCAAAAAACGAGGGGATTTAATAAATATATATATATATATATATATATATGAGGTCTAAAATTTAGATTTAGATAAAATTTAATGTCCAGTCGATTTTTGGGTAAGATATTTTATCCAAATTCAATCCAACCTGAATTTATTATTTTATAAAAATTTATTATATTAATTAGATATATTAAATAATTATTATATTTATTTGTGCTTTTAATATAATAAAATATTTATTATATTTATGATAGTGTTTTTAATATAAATATTTTTTAATATGTTAGAAAACTTCTATTTTAGTATTTTTAGTGCATTATATTTTTTTAGAACAATTATTTTTAAATATAAATCTAATTTAAAAAAAATCAAATATGAGTTGGCCAAGTTAAATTTGAGTTTACCTTATTTAAATTGGGTCAAGCCGAGCTCAGCTTAAAAAATTGTTCTAAATATATTGTATGGGTCTAACCTAAACTTGATTTAGTCCATGAGTACCTCTAATTAAGAAAAAAATAGGAGACATGTGAATATTACTTAAAAATTATATATTTTTTAAATATTTTATTTTTTCTCTCATTTTCAAGTTTACCAAGCAATGAATGAAAAAAAAAATTTACTTTTTCATCTCTCCGATAAAATAAACCTATGAAAAGAAAAATTATATTTTCTGTCTAATTTTTTACCCTTTTAATTTTTTTCCACCCTGCTGAACAAAACCTTGAAGACTTACGCAACACATACGTTGTAGATACCAGCTACTCCTTATTCAACGTTACAATTAAAACATAATAATTTTTCATAATATATTTTCTTTAGCCCATTGTATCAATAATTACAGCTCCATTTGGTTAATATATATATTGAGCTTATACATATATAATATATGTTAAGTTTATAAATATATGATATATATTATTAATAATTTTGGTTAACAAATTAAATTAATCAATGATGAAACTTTTACAAACCTTTAATTAGTCTCCGATTAAATTAATTCAATTTGGTCAATTAATTTAATTTTAATCGGAATATGAGAAGAGCTTACAACACCTTTTGGCTCACTTGAAATAAATAGTGAAAGGATAATTTTAGGTTTAGATAAAAATTATATTAATATATTATAAAAATATTTAAGTTGAATTTTTGCAATAAATTAAACAATTACAAATATGACTTCTTTGTAAAATATATGTTAATGGCTCAACCCTGATGGCTTATTATTTCTCCAATTCCTGACTGTGTTTTGTGTGAAGAATTTTTCTCCAATCCTGATGGTTTGTAGTATACTAATGTTTCCAGTATATTTTGATCGTTTTCTCCTGTCTATTAGTCCAGCGTGGGTTTCCTAAGGTTCATTGAATGGGCTTTGGGCTTACGACCACTTTTGCTTTTATGTATTCTGATCTTTTTTTGGCCTTTAGACCACCATTATAAAGGAATTTTCATTGTTAAACCCCAAAAAAAAGCCATAGATGGTTTGGGATTTGATTTTTGAAAGAAAAACTATGAAGCCATTTGGCATGACCATTTTAATAGGGGTAGCCTCAAATGGTTATTCGGTGGTTTTGAAGGATAAGGTTGGATTATATGGTGAACCAAATAAAGTATTAGAATATTAATTGTGTAACCCCATGAAATTGGGTTAAAATTATTCAGATTAGTTAATTGGATTAATAGTTTGGTAGGATTATTAAGTTTGTTTTTGTGCTTTAAAATGAAAATGAGTTTGTTGGTTCAGTAGTTAGCTCTTTGGTAACTTAATTTTGGTCGTGTATGCAATGTAGGAATTGTTTTTAGAATTTTTATTTCTAATTCTTTAAAAATTTTTGTAATTTAATTTGAAGGGTTTTGACAAATCTAATATTATTATTTTATTTTGAAAATACATTTTAAAATAATAATAAATAAATTTGATTGGTTTGTTAAAGAGTATTTTAAGTTATTTTACTTTATTTATTTTATAATTATTTTATTATTATCATTATTAAAATTTAATCGAGGGAAAAGTGGGGAAGTTTTAAAAAAAAAACTCTCACCTTGCTCCCACGTTGGTCACTTCTTTTCCTTTTGGCAAATTTAAAATTTTTGTTTTTTCGGATCACTTATTCTTCTTCTTCATTCTGTTGTTTGTTTGTTTTATTCTCTGAGTGCTATTGCTCATTAAATATAAGGGTTTTAGTATTTTGAGTTGTGCCTTTGATTTCAAGAATTTTTGGTTAATTGTTTTCCGTTTTTCAAGATCTCATTTGGGTTCTTGCCTTGTTCAATCAGTTTTTTAAGGGGGGTAAGTATTATTGTAAGAATTCTATCAATTGTTTTGGATTTTTTTTTTATTTTGTTGCAAGCGAAAACTTGCTTAGTTTTAGTATTTGTGTAATTGAGTCTTTAGTTGGATTGTTGGTGACAAATCGGTTGGTTCTTGGTGTTGTGAGTAGTGTATTTCAGGTGTGTTTCTGAAACTATTATAGTTGGGGATTGTTTTGATGTTGAAATTCACGGATTTCTGTCAATTCTGGTGTGGCTCTATTTTGCACTTTTTGTTTTGTGTTTGTAAATTGACTCATTTTAGTTCTTGTGTAATCCAACACTCGTTTAAGCCTCTGTAAATGTCTTTGGAATACTGTTATTGATCGAGGGAGGTTTAGTAAGAGAGTATTACTGTTTGATTTGAGATTCATTCATGGATTGTTTGATTTGATCATGTCATTTGCATAAATGTTAAATGTGTTGTTTGATAATTAGAGATGTATAATGTTGTATCACTGTTTTGAAATTGATTTCGAGCATGTCCAATTTTGAAGTAGGCTAGTCCGAGCTATTTGTAAGGATAATGGTTAATGAAATTAGAAAAGAATAAATTTATTCGTTTTTGTAAACAGTTTGCATCTGCATTTGGGGGTTTTGGGATATGTTTGAAGGAAGTTTGATTTGGTTGTTACAGCAGTTCTACCGCATTATTATAAATATATGTGTCAACTTAGCTGCATATTTCTATTTGAGTGGCTTCGACCCAGTACCGTGGTGTGTAGGGTGGATGGGCTACCATAGCCTTTTGTGGTGTGCAAGGTGAATGGGCCTACCATAGCCCAATTATGGTGTGTAGAGTGGTTGGAGTGGTGTTTGGTTGGTTGGGTGGGAAATTTCGGTTTGTTGCATATTTTACGTATTTGATTCTTTGTCTATCTGTATTAACGTTGGGACATGTGTGATAGACTACTACAATTGTGTTATGTATGTTAATGGAGACTATTCGTATATTTGGTTACCAATTTCTAGTATGACATCTGTTTTTACTTTTTCTAAAACTTTTTTTGTTTCGTTACATCATCATTTTCCTTTTGCTTAAGTTTCAATCTCACACTGAGCTCGTGCAGCTCATCTCTTTTAGTTTCTCCCTTTCAGATATTTCGCGAGGTTAGTTTGTGGACTCGGTACATCGGAGGTCTCAGAAGGTTTTTTTTTGTGTGTGTGTGTGTGCGCAGTTTAAATAAGATTTCCATTAGATTAGTATGGTGATTTTTAATCAATTTGTAAGACGATTATATAAACTGTGGTATGGGTAATGACTACTTGATTTGGTTTTAGGGATGAAATGCATCCTTAATTATAAAGATGATTTTTTTGGGCTTTGTTTGTTTCACTGAAAATGGCTTTCGGAAAATGATTTTTAGAAAATGACTTATTTTTTGTTTAGAAAAGCTAATATTTCCTGGTGTTTAGATGAATTTGTGTAAAATATTTTCTGCTATTTTACAGATTTCTTAAAAATATTTCATAAAATCTATTTTCAATGAAATAAACATACATTTGAGATTTATGATAAAGAGTTTAAATGAAGTAGTGAATTGATTACAAAATGATGTTAAGGTGAAATTATAGTAAATGATGAATCTTCATGATGTTAAGGATTAAATTGTAGACTTTATAAAATTTATAATTGAAACAAGAGAAGGAGAAGTGATATGCATGAAACTTTGTTATGTGAAATAAGACATTATAATGAATTATTTGATTAAAGTGTTTATATGGTGAAAAATAAATTATATGACAATAGAGATTAAATTGAAAATTGTACAAAAGTTTAAAAGTGAAACAATTTAATATGTGAATAATGAAATTATGATAAAAGTTTAATGAAAGTGTTATGAGATGATGACATATGCATGAATTATTGTAAAAGTGAAATTGTGGAAAAATATGGAATTTTTATATGACAAGGACTAAGTTGTTAAACTTAAGAAAATATGTGGATGAAATAATAGAAGTGAAATAAATAGAAATTTAATATGTGAAAAAATATATTGAGATAAATTATGTGATTAAATTGTAATAAGAAACAAAATTGATTTAATATGATTAATTACTGAATATTAAACTTTTATGGCTAAAAGGGACTAAATTGAAGAAGTTATGAAAGTTTATAAGAAAATATTTGATAAATGAAGAATGTAGTAGAGAATGTAACATCTCGGTACTTTGACCCGATGTTCGAGTTGGGTATGAGGTTGCTATAGTGAACACAACCTTATTAGTTTAGAAAATGTCTTATGGAAAAAAAAATTAATAAGACATTTTACGAGAATAAAGAGGTAATTTTACGTTGATTGGAAATTTTTTATGTTGACTATACTATTTTACATGAAATAAACATCGGAAAAGGCTGAAAATATTTTCGGTAAAAAATTTTACGTTGAAACAAACAGATCCGTAATCTTCTCCTAAACTTTTCAAAGACATGATTTTAAGAGATGCATGTTAGGGTCAACCTAAGTCTGTCTCTAAATCTATTAGAGTCAATTTTCAAGGAACGTTTTAATTGTCCCCGAAACCTTTAAATTTTGTAGTGAAACTTTTTAAATATCATGAATTAATTTTTATTTTAATTCATCATGATCATATAGGTACTTCGTGTTGTATATATTTTTGGCATAAAAATAAATTTAGCCTCTTATATTTACATATTTTATTATTTTGGTCCTCAATTTTTAAAATTTAATTAAATTGTTTTTTTTATTATGAAAAATTGACTAAACTGATAAAATTTTAATGTCATTGACGTGGTAGGTCACGTGACATTTTATGTACACTTCACTGCTATAATAGATAAATTTTCTAAAGGTTTTTATGAACATTTTTAAAACTTTTTGATTCTTAAAATATATTTTATTAATTTTTTTTATGAATTATATGTGGATTACTACGTTAATGGCCATATCAATATCGTTAAAATTTTAATAGTTTAGTCAATTTTATTGTCCAAAAAAACAATTTAACTAAAATTTAAAGATTAAAGGTGAAAATAACTTGAAAGAAAATAAAAACCAAAATAAAATAAATATTAGGAGGTAAATTTATATTTATGCTTATATTTTTGAGTTTATGTATAAATATGTGCACGTGCAATAATGAAAATTTCATGTGGACATGAATAAAGAAATTCTTGAGATTGTGAAGAGCAAGTAATGGAAGCAAAGGTAAAGAGAAGATAATGTAGATAGTGTGACCTTAACCATCAACTTTAATTTCAAAACAAATTTTCCTTCATAAACATTGAAGGAACTCCACTTTTGTCCAGAATGGGCTGGGCCTCCATTAGCTAGATTGAGAATGCCCCACTTTCAGTTTGGGTCTTGAAAAGCTAACTACGCCATAATTTTTATATTTAAATTTGATTAGATTTATTAATTTTTTTTCACATTTTTAAAATGCATCATTTTAAACTATGATACATTTTTCTTTCAACTTTCCATTCTAATTTGAAAGAATTGATTTTTACAATAATCTCTTATATTTTCTTTTCTTTGACTTTTTTTTCTAATTAAGTACATTTAAATTTTATTTTCTTTCCACTTTTTCATTATGAAAGGATAAGATTGAAAAATAAAAAGAAAATAAATTTTGAGTATGCTTAATAGAGAAGAAAAGTGAGAGGAAAAAATTAGGAGAGATGATAAATTTTCATCCTCATGCATAAAAACAAATCCTTTCAAATTCTAATGACAAGAGAAGAGAAAATGAGATAAATATATATTACTTCAAAATTATGCATTTTTTCAAATGTTTTATTTTCTTTCCTCTTAATTTTCAACTTTACCAAGCAATAAATGAAAAAAAAATTATTTTTTCATCTTTTCTACCAAATACACCTATAGGAAGAACCATTATATTTTCCTTCTTTCTATTTTTTCCATCGCTTCAATTTTCTTTTCAATTTTCTTTCTACTCTACCAAGTAAAATTTAAATTATGTGATGCCATATATTAAATATTTCAATTTTTTATTATTTAAATTTTTTATTCTCATTTAATTTTAGTTAACATTTAGAAAATTGGATCAATATTTAGATATGAATTTTAAAAATAGTTTTGTGTAATATTAAACATACAAATGAAATAAGAAATTCATGGGTTTGTTGGATACCATTTTAGTAATAATTAGAAAGTTGTACAGAATTTGTTTTTGGCATAATAATAAATTCAGGTATCATCATTTATATCTTTTATTAATTTGACTCTCAACTTTTTAAAAGAGTTGAATTTAACTATCAACCTTTTTAAAAAGAGTTAAATTGTTATTTTTTAATAAAAATACTAACTAAAATGTTAAATCATGGTAACCCATGTAATAACCAATTTTGGCCCATATAAACCAAACAACAAAAACAAAACGAAACCAAATTAAAAGTCTCAGTCCATTTACAATTTTAAAGCCCAATTTAAATTAACCCTAACCCACTACAATATCAGCCCAAAACCCGTTACAAACCCTTAACCCTAATCTGCCCTAACGCCGCCTCTGACTCAGCTGCTTCACTGCCAACAGTCCCATCCACCGCCCCACTTACTGCAGTCACCGCTTTTGGCTCTCAGCGCCGCCCTCCACTTGCGCCATTTGCATCTGCAAAAACATTAAAAGAGACACGACAGAAAACAATAGAAAGTAGTGTTGTAAAGGCTATATAAGCCGATGTAAAATTCAATGTAAGAGGTTGGCCCTCGATTTTCCAATAGAAGCAAAGATAATAGATTTCAGCCTGTCCGAATACAAATCAGTGGCAATACAAAATCAGAAGAGCAATACCAAAATCAGACCATCAAAACATCAAAAAACACCGAATCAGAAACAGGTAAAAAATATTCATTCGAATCTGTTTTACCCGTTCCCCGTTTTATTTCTTTCCTTTTCTTTCAAATAACGCACAAATACATACATATTTTAAAAAAATCAAAAAATAATAAAAAATTTGAATTTTTTTTACCTTCCAGTGGCCGGAACGCCGGCGAATGGCGGCGCACGATGGTCCGATCATCGGTCGGTGACCGGCCGGTGACCGGACGTTGACCGGTCCGGCGACCGGAGCCCGGAGCACCCCCTCCTTCTTTTCCCTCTCCCTCTCCCTCCTTTTTTTCTCTCTTCCCCTCTTCCTTTCTTTTTTTTTTCTTTTTTTTCTTTCCTACGGCACAAATGAGCCAAAACCGAAAAAATGGCCCTTTTATAGTAACCGACCTGGGTCGGGTCGACCCAACCCAGATCCGCCTGGGATCCGCGTGCTGTGACGTCACTGGGGTTATTTTCAACCCCAGTCCTTCCGCTTTTAGGGGCTGTGTAACCAGGTCCTATCCTCTTTGCAATTTGGCCCGGGAGGTTGTCCCGTGTTCCAATTTGATCCCTTAAGCTGCTGTCCATTTTAAAAGCATGGAAAAATTACTATTTCAGCCCTTCCAGGTTTAACCCGTGTTCAAATAAGCCCTCCTCTTTTCGTTTTTATTTTGAATTCGCCCCGAAACTTTTGACTTTAATACAATTTCGTCCTTTTATTTCTTTTTTCGAGCTATTTTCTTTAAAATTCCAATATTATTATCATTATATTATTATTACTTATTATATCTTATTATGTATGCATATATTATTACTATTATATTGTTTGCTACTATTATATTCATCCTACTACTATAATATATTTTTAGTATTAATATATGTTTCATTATATACGTACATATCTTTGGTATATACTTATTATTAATATTTTCTTAACATCATTATTAATTATAATATGTATATATATATATATTATTTATATATTTAATATTTATAACTATATACTTTTACATCCTATTGCTCATATATTATCTACTACCTCATGCATATTCTTGAATACTAATATGTATATACGCATTATAATATTATATTATATATCATACTATATTATACATACATTTTTATTAACTTATACATATACACCTTTGTTATTATTATTTCCAGTATTTGCATACACTTATAGTTGTCTTTTTTGTTGTCATTTTTCCTAATACATACATAGAATATATATATATATTATGTACCTACTTTAGTAATATTAGGTATTTACTTTGCATATAATATTCTAAATTATTCTTAATGTTAATATGGTTTCTAATGTACATATGATATATATATTTTAATATGTACATATTTCCTAGTATTTTCACGTATATCATGCATTCCTATTTTATATTATATTACACATATTTTTATTACTTCATATATATATAACTATATTATGTACATACTAGCATTGTAAATATTATTTCTTTCACTATATTAATATTATTATATTTACGTTCTTATTTTATTTTCTATTATAACTAATATTATTTTACTATTTTTCTTATTATTACGATTATTATTTTCTATTTTACCATTATATAACTACTATTGTTATTTCTATGTGCATATATGTATTATTACCATATTTTACTAAATACCATATTTTACTAAATACCATATCACTACCTAACACTATTTCATTATTATATTATTATTCTACTAGCTAATTTTCATACCTATCATACTATTAATATACCGCTTCCATTATTATGTTTTATTTTTTATCGTATGCCAGTACATATTATGATTTCATTATTATTAATATATTATTATTATCTCTATTACGTTTCTAACTCATCATCTTGTTATTATTATTATCATTCTCATTATTAACTTAAATGCCATCATTATTGCCATTTTAATACTCTTATATCCCATGTTAATATTTTTCACGCTTCAATAAACAAGGCAATGTACCGACTTTAACATTAAGCCGGTGATTTCATCGCTATGTTGGGTGAATCACGAATGGCTCGTGTTAAAAGCGGGATATCCTTTTCAAAGAAAAAACCTTAAATGTTCGTATCTCGATCGGATCACAACTAAATTTTAAATTGAACTCGTATTTTTTGAAAATTAAGACAATGCATGTTTGAAAGATACCAATTTTGGGCGTCGCGGGGGTGCTAATACCTTCCCCGCGCGTAACCGACTCCCGAACCCTATTTCTCTCTGAATTTCAACGTAGACCTAAACTGAGCCTTCCTTTCACGCAAAAAACGAATTTTTCTGCCAGAAAAAGGTTTTATTAGGTGCCCGATCACACCTAGGAAAAAGGATCGGTGGCGACTCCTTTGCTTTAATAAAATCAAAATTCATTTTCAAGATTTTAAATCGCCACAATTAGCGACCTAAGCTAAAAATTTTTTGTCGCTACAACCCACATGGTAATTCACGTGTATTTCATACAAATTTTTTTTTACTTTTTATATATTTTTTTGAAATTTTAAAATTTAAAATTTAGTATATTTTTTTGAAATTTAAATTGTTTATTGATGTAACATGTAAGATTAATAGTGTCATATTAGTATGGAGTACACATGGACTGTCATGCAGGTTGCAACACCAACATAGTTAAAAAAATGTTTTAGACAATATTTCCATTAAAAAAATGATTTGACTTTTTTTGAAAAGTTAATAACAAAATTTAGCTAAAAAAAAGGAATAAGAGCTAAATTGACAAAAGATATTGATGTTGATGGCTAAATTTACGGTTATACCTTTATTATTATTATTTGATATCTTCTATGTCTGTTTTACAATCTATGTTCAAAGTTCATAGTATTTGATATCTTCTATGTCTGTTTTACAATCTATGTTCAAAGTTCATAGTTGTATGATTGTCTCTCTCAAGAATGTTGTCTCTTAATTTTGAACTTACTTTCTTTTTCAAGAATGCAATTTAACTTACCACTATACCTAATATTTATTAATAAATTTAAAAAATTTATGAATTTTACAAATTCATGTTTTTTTATACTTTCCAAATATATAATACATTGAAGTTCAACTAATTTATTCATAATATTACATTTCATTCTTATAATTTATATAGCAAATAAAATCCAAATCTATATTTCCATGTTAATGTTCTCAAATGCCAAGTTAAGATTTCTTTGAGAGAAAGTATAGGGATGATAGTACAAATATAAATACATATTTGAACAATTAAAAACTAGAATCGAACCAAACATAAAGTATAAATGAATTAAAAAGCGAAATAGTTCGAACTAAACTCCAGACATGACAAAAACATATGATGAGACAGAAGATCCACATATAATAATTATGAAAGGTAGAATTTAAACTTGGATATACAAAACTCAAGATCTTTGCTAATAGTATCAGCTCATTGAGCAAAATTAACTTTTTTAATGACTAATATATTATGCATATCAAATATATAATTATGAAATTATTAATTGATTCTAGCACCTAGATGGTTTCAGTTATTAAAAAAAAAATCTAATTCGTTCCCGGATTAAAAAGGAAAACTAGGGTCAAATGAAATTCTGCCACATTCTCACTCTTTTTTAATCAAGTTCTATTAATTTGGTATAAGAGTCAATCGCAAGATAATTCAATGATAAATTTTTTATAATCTCAAATTTAATCTTTAATGTTTATATTTTTGTCAATTTAATATTTATTTATTTTAGTTAAATTTGACCTTCATTTAAAAAGAAATTTAAATTATTTTTAATAAAAATATTGACTAAAATATTAATTTTTTAACGATATTGGTGTGACAATCTATGTGTATTTCATTCTGAGATTGTACTATTTATTTTATATGTCATGCCAATAGAATATTTAAAAATTATAAAAATATTTAAAAAATTTCAATATATATCTGTAACGCCCCGAATTTTGGGCCTAGAAGTTTTGAGTCTTGAGCATAAGGTCAGCGAGGAAGTTGCACATTTGTGTACAAACGTGCATTTTAATATTAGAATGGGTTTGTTGGTCTAGTGATTTGATGAGTGTTAGTTTGCCTTTGGGTTTTGGGTTCGAGTCTTGGTGTGCGCTTTCTGAGTGAATTTTCTTTTTGTTTTATTTTGCTACTTATTATATTATATTTAGTTTTAGTTTATTATTATATCTGTAACACCCCTTACCCGTAACCGTCGCCAGATACGAGTACGAGGTGTTACCGAACAAACACTCGCTCGATCAATTGATTCCAAAACATAATTTTCGTGTAAAATTTAAAACTTTTTTAATAATACACATAATTTTGACATTATGGGCCTACGAGGCCCAAATGATACATTGGGTACGACCCGGGACCAAACCAGAGCTTTTTGAGCACTTATGGAAATTTGACCCAAAATAGTGTCACACGCCCGTGTGACTTAGGACACGCCCATGTTAAAAACATCGAGCATTCTGTTTCTTTCCCACAGCCGTGGCACACGCCCGTGTACTAGGCCATGTCCTTCACACGATTGAGACACACGGCCGTGTCTCTGCCTGTATGACCGATCACTTAGGCTATTTCCTAAGCCCTTAATGTACTCTTAACTCTTCACACTCGTATACAATACATAAACGTATATCGTACATTTACCTACTCTTATCTTGACCATCAAACACATGAAATATACCTAACCTCATTAAACATTTTCCACAATATATGCATAAGAATAGACTTATATATCCATAACTATTATAAACCACATTTCATGGCTATATATATATAAATAACATAGACCAATACATTTGGCCAATTGACAAATATACATACTACCAATAACTAAATATCTATACATGCCACTCACTTGTAAGCAATAAAAATTGTTGTTAACCCACCTTTACAAATCAATAGTGTGATGCTGCTTCCGACAGTCTCCAACCACGAGCCAACCTGACAACACTAAGAGAAATGGAAAGAAGGATGTAAGCTTAAAGCTTAGTAAGTTAGCATATAATAATAAGTAATTAAATTAAAATTATGCTTCCATTTCTCAAAAGGTATTCTTAGGAAATAAAATCATTATTCATATGATTTCACTTTCTGCTCATATTCAGCTTAAGTTGTTTTCTGAGTCACAGTCACTAAATTAATTATATCTTAAGCTACAGAACTCGAAATTAAGTTCTGTAAATTTTTCCTGAAACTAGACTCATATATATTCTTGCCATAAAATTTTCAGAATTTTTGGTTGGGCAAATTAGTACAGTTTATTTATTAAAGTTTCCCCTATTTCGTTATTTGACAGTTCTGACCTCTCTCTACTAAAAGTCGATTATCTCACTGTATAGAACTCGGATTAGGTTCTCGTTTGTTTCTTTTGAAAATAGACTCACTAAGGAATTCAGAAATGTAAATTAAACACCAAAACCAATTTTATAAAATTTCTAGTGATTTTCCAAAGTCAGAACAGGGGATCCAATAATCCACCTGACCTTGCCTCACAACAATACAGATATCTCACAAATTGAGAATCATTTGCTTACTCTACTTCTTTTATGTGAAAATAGACTCATTGAGCTTCAATTTCATATTTAATTCAATTTCTAATTCTATTTCTACCATTTATGGTGAATTTTCAAAGTCACTATACTGTTGCTGTCTAAGTCTGTTTTATTTATAAATTTCACTTTCCCATGATTTCTTATCAATAGCTTTAATTGTATATACTTACCTCTTATCAACCGTACCATGATTCGTTTATAAAACAAGCACATTGCTCATAATTTACACATATATACCTTACCATTTAAACTATATGAACAACAGTATCAACTTTAGCTATGCATCAATTTCATCCATAAATCATAACATCAACTACATTCACCACATAAACATTTAATTCACATTTTCCCTTTCCAATCTCACTTTTGATTCTTATTTTAATTTCTTGTTCATTTCAGTAATCAATAGTTCAATGATCAATCAAACTAATATAAACTTCTCATTTTCAATTGTACACCCTATTATACTCCGGACTTTGACGGATACTCGGGTTCCAACCCAACACACCAATACGGCACATTGTGCCTAAACGGTACATAGTACCTGATCAATATACGACACATATAGTGCCTGGAACGACACACGAGGTGCCTGAATACGACACACGAGGTGCCTGAAATACGACACACGAGGTGCCTGAATTACGACACACGAGGTGCCTGAAACGACACATAAAGTGCCTGAATACGACACATAAAGTGCCTGAAACGACACACAAGGTGCCTCATCGGTAAGGCCGATAATCCCGTACTCTTTTAAACCCTATGGTATGCCAATTGTATCCGAGCTAGACCGATTAGTTAATAGGGTATACAATCTATTTCTCAATTCAATTCCACTCTTATATCAAATTCAATTCAATACACTTTTCCATACATCATTCATAAATACAATTTCATTCTAATACAAAATTTTCATTCAATTCACTTTTCAAAATTTAATTCAATAAAATTACTTACCTTAATATTTACTTACCATACACAACTCAAATGCACATTCTCTATTCAGATTCACTACCAATCAATATATATATATATATCTCAACTTCACATATATATAAATATAAATATATTCAACAATTAAATCACATTCATATTCAATTCAATTCATACATCATTACTTACCTAAATTTCATTTTCAATTCAATCTTTCTATCACAATTTCGATTCAAAATCAAATATACTTTCTCATTTTCAAATCAATACACATTTCACATACTAATATTTTTGCGATTATTAAATATTCGTAATGAAAATTATAATGGCACATATACATCAATTTAACAATACAAAAATTTATTTAAACAAAATAGTGCTTTATTTACACATAAACTTACCTCGAATGCAATAGCGGTAAATTTTCCGTCTTAGCTCAAAGTCTCGTTGTTCCTCAATCTAAGCCCGAATTTTTGTATTTTCTTGATCTAACATATCAAATAACACTCATTTAACACTCACATTATTTAAATTAGTCCAAAAATCACACTTTTAAAATTTTACAATTTTGCCCCCTAAAGTTTATCAAAATTACACTTTTGCCCCTAGGCTCGTACGATAAATTTTATTCACTTTCTTTGCATTTTAGGCCTAACCAAACCATATCATGAATATAGCAGCCCATAATTCTCATTAAAATACACACTTATGACCAATTTTACCACGTTTATGAATTAGTCCTTCCGAACATTTTCATCGAAAATCACTCGGTAAAAACCGTTTCTCTAACCTTAGACATGCATAATCTACCATAATTCATCAAAATACACACTTAATCAACAATGGAAAAATTCACAAACTTTAACAGTTTTGAAATCGAAGATACGGGCTAGCTAGATTAAGCTGTCACGACTCCGAAAACGTAGAAATTATTAAAAACGGAGCAAAAACCATACCTATATAGACCAAACAAGGTTGGCCGAACCTTCAAACTCCCATGGCTGCTGTTTTGGTTCTTCATTTCGGTGGAAGAAAGAAAATTAAAGATGATAGCTTTAAAATTTTTGTCTTATTATAACTTATTTGCTTAATTACCTAATTACCCTTTTAATTTCTACCCAATTTCAATAGTACCAAACAAATATCTCAAACTTATTAATGGGCTAATTATCACATAAGGGCTTTCAATTTAAAACACATAAAAATTAGACACCTTATAAATATAGAACTCAACTTTTACACTATTTACAATTTAGTCCTTTTGACTAACTTGAGTGCCCAAACGTCGAAATTTTCGAACGAATTTTTCATGAAAATTTTTTATGAAATCGTAGATCATAATAATATAATAAAAATAATATTTTCCTAGTCGAATTTTGTGGCCTCGAAACCACTATTCCGACCAGGCCTAAAGTCGGGATGTTACAATATCTTTATCAAAATTATTTTATTTTGGGGAAGGCACGTTCTTTTGGCTTTTTTCTTTATTTTATTTTTCTTTCTTTCTTTGCTGTTTTGGCTTTTTTGCTTCTTCCATAAAACTTTAGAAAATGGTGGTGTGTGATTTCAGAAGAGTCGCTCCTCTGTTGTTTTCTTCGTCGTCGAATCAGGTGTGGGATTTGGACTGTAACTTCATTATTTTTCTTAAACGCTTAATTGATTTTGCAAACTTTTGATTTGGTATTTCTTGATTGTATGTTAAACCAAGAGTTTTGGGTTTTTACACGTTGGAAGTGAGGGGAATCACTAATTTTTGATATACTTTGACATGGCAAGAGTTGAGGACTGTTCTGGTGGTATAAACGGTGTTTTGGGGTTGTTTAAGGGTGGTTTCTTGACCACTCTAGAGGCCACACGGGCGTGTGTCGACTCACATGGCCGTGTGAATTTGGGCGTTAGGGTTTTTCAGGCCGAATTGGGTACCACACTGCCGTGTGGCCGATTTGGGGAATTTGTCGATTTTCACACGGCCATGTCCCTTAGGCACACGGCCGTGTGAGATTGGGAATTAGGGATTTGGGATTTGGAGTCACACAATCTGGCCATACGACCTTGTGGCTGATTTAGGGATTTAGGGATCCCATATGGGCGTGTGTTTCGAAACACACCGCCCTGTCTGGTGGGCACACGGGCGTGTGAGACATTCACACGGCCGTGTCTGCCTTGCACCTTATTTTAGCAGATTTGGACAGTGAGTTACACGACCTGTTCACACGACCGTGTCTGCCTTGCACCTTATTTTAGCAGATTTGGATAGTGAGTTACATGGCCTATTCACACGGCCGTGTCCCTAGTCCACATGGGCGTGTACCTCTGTCACACGGCCGTGTGCTACCGTTCACACGGGTGTTTTGACCCTCACACGGCCTAGGTTGCTCCACACGGTCGGAGCACACGGGCGTGTGGCCCTATCTCACCAAATTTTGGTTTTAGGTTAATTTAAGTGCAATCATGGCTCTGTGTGTTTCAACCCTTGACTAAGCTTAGTGATGGTAGTTATGACTTTGATTTAACTTTTGTTTTGTGTTACTTGTAATTAGTTGCATGACATGTCTAATTCTGAACCCAATTGACTGATGTGAGTGTTTGTCCTTGAATGATTGTTTGAAACTAGTTTTTTGATTCTGCTCTGTCTGACTGTCTGCTACTATGTTATTGTTCTGTGAGATTGAATGCATTCACGCATTTGCATAAAATATTTGGGTTGGGATTTGAAGAGAAGGGAGACTGAACTGAACTGGCAGTTTAACTGCATATTACTGTTGGCCTTAATACCCAGAGGGTTGAGGGCAGTCCCAATACCCTGAGGGTCGTGGACATTTATGTCTGTACTGCGGTTTATTGAATTGAACCGTACAGTGCAAACATCAGCCTTTCTGTGTATATTTATCTGATCTAACAGTTTAACTGTAATTTACCGGTATAGCGGTTTACCGCATTGCACTGTACTGCATATACGTCAACTTTACTACGCATCATCACTATCTGTTCTGATAGCTCATATTGCATAACTGTACCGTGGTTTACCGCTTGACACTGTACAGCTTATACGCTAGCTATGCTGCGTAATACATGATGTGGCAGTTTACCTGCTTACTATTAGCCCCTAATACCCAGAGGGTCGTGGGTAGTCCCAATACCCTAAGGGTCGTGGACATTATTGGATTGTAGGGTTGGATAGGGCTTGCGAGGTCCTAAGTGGTGTGATTGGTTGGATGAGCTCAAACAGCTTTTATGTGGTGTGATGGGGACGGAGTGGTGTGTTGGCGGGATAGGTCGGTTTTATAACTCGACTGCATTGCATACGCATCTGTTCAGTACTTGACCGTGATCTATTTGTTTGAACCACGCTTGTAATGGGTTACCTGTGTGAACTGTGTAAACTTTGTATGTATCTGACTGACTAAATTGGAACTAGTGACTGAATGGTATTTGCGACTATGTGACTGAGTGTGTTTTAGTATGCTCTAAATTTTTCTATCTGCCGGTACGTCCGTTCGAACGTACCAACTATTTTTGTATAGCTCTATAAGTATGTTCCGCTTCTAAACTGTTCCCTGTTTCTGATTATGGAGATTGTTGGTTTGATCTCACACTGAGCTCGTTTAGCTCACCCCCTCTTCTGCTTCCCTTTTAGGTACAGTTTTGGATTTTTTGGATGGGCTCGGTACGCGGAGGTCTTGGGCAGTTTCGACAGAGTGGATTATCCGTTTGTGATTTCCAGTTTTATTCTTTTTTTTTTTGAAACTATAAGGTTACAATACTGTGGTTTATGTTTCGTTAAAATTTTTAATCGTCTCTTATATTTTGGATGTTTTCTAAACATAACTGTTATTTTATTGACTACGTTTTAAATGATTAAATGTCTTGATTTGCAAAGTATAAATGTTTTTGAAAATGGAAATTAAGGTGACTTGTTTTATCAAATTTTCTTACGATCACTTTGGTGATCAATGTAGCATCTTGGATTCGGTCTAAACTTCTAAGCTGGGTTTGAGGTGTTACAATATCTATAAATAATGCTTATGAAAAAAGAAAAACACTAACATGAGGTACATGTGGGTTGCTATACAAGCTATCATGTTTAAAAAATTAACGATATTTCCATTAAAAAAATAACAATTCAATTCCTTTTAAATGGTTGATGGTCAAATATAACTTTTTTTTTTTTAAGGTTAAGAGCAAAATTTAGCTCAAAAAGAGTTAAATTGAAAAAAATATAAAAGTTAAGGACTATATTTAACATTATACTAAAAATCTTTTTATTTAAGAAATAATAAATATTCTTATGAGAATATTTTTATTTTTTTTAATATTCTAATATAACATTTATAAAAACAATTTGAACAAAAAATAAATCCATATATGGATGGATTTGAGCACAAGACACCAAAATATCGTAAGTCTCAACTTTACTATTTCATAATTTGTTCTTTCATAAATTCTTACAGATTTATTATTTGATATATTAACGGTATAGTTTTTTTAACTCAACAAATAGGTTAAAATGCAACTATATATCTCATTTATTTATTTTTTATTTTAAAAATATCAATTAAGTATATATCATCCTATCTTAAATATACTTGTGGAGCTGTATTATATATCTCAAAAGATAAATCTCCCAGTTATCACTCCCTGTAAACAGGCTATCTAGCCATATGCCCAAAGATATTGCGCAAGAGGTTTTAACACACCGTCAAAATCCATAAGAACTGTAAATTAACTTAAAAGCATTAATGCTCATCATCAATTCATTACAAATGGATGTGCATCATTTGAATTCCCCATTATATTCCACACAAAACGAAGGCAAACCGGCTCGAAATATAACATTTATGACAGTTGAAAGAAACAGATTATTACGCAACACCCAGATGATGAAAAAGAAGAAGATAGAGCTGATGTCAGATCCTGGAATCCATGGCCATGATGGTGCTGAGATTCATGGGGTGCATGTACTCATTGGATCCAGTCATTATTTGTTCCACAATCAATCTGTTAGCCTTCTCTGATGGATGGAATGGATCCCAAAATGCATAGAGAGCTCTGTTGGGACATAAATTTGACAGCTGAGTGCAGAGACCAAGTCCATTGTAAGGTCCTTGTCCACAACAGGCTATTTGTGATGTTACGAATCCTGTTCCAACCATCACAAAGAGTTAGGTTAACTTAAAAAAGAAATAATAATGACGGGGGAATGTTGAGATTTGGGGAATCCAGGACAGTACCAAAGGCTCGAGGATCACTAACGAAATCATTGTGCATTCTTTGAGTATTTGCACTAATGAAGACATCTTTGCCAATCTTCTTGTTCAATCCATTTAACATCTCAACAAGTTGTGGATTGTACAAAGATGCAGCGCGTTGTAGTTCTTCGGAGCATCCGCCATTGGTGCCCCGCATTGCCAGTTCTGCCGGGACACAACCCATTGGTCCAGTCCCCGTCACTAGAACCCTGCGGGCTCCCAGCTTGTATAGCCTCTGCATGAATAATGATGAACAAAATGGGGTTCACAAACTACAAATAAAACACATGCATGGTGCAAGCTAAATGCTGTTTCTCCTTCACATGTTTACGAACTAACATTGTTCATGTCTTTAAAATATTCCCAACATTCTTGTGAGTGCCAGTGCATGGTAGGTAAAAGAAGTCGAAAGAGTTAATATACCATCAAAAGTCTTCGATATTTCGAAATTAGAAACTTGACATAATCGGGTAATTTGTATTGGCGAGATCTTGCAGAGTAAGGCACCAAGTAGTAGTTGTTGACGAAGTCATTACCACCAACTGTGATGAGTACGAGTGCTTGGTTTACAAGTTTATGAGCTTGCCTTGATCCTACTTGAGCCGACAATCTTCGCTTGTATTCTTGAAACAACTCAAGCTGTCTATACATTCTTAGTATGTTTACCTGTAATTTCAACATTTTGGGTTATAATGTTACTACACTGGCAGTGTTAATGAAGTAATGATGAGGTTACTTAGCTGCTGACTGACTTACAAATTGAACACCAGTGTCATTAAGGATTCCCACACCAGCTGAGGCAAAGTTGGCACCAATAAGCAGCTTTTTCCCGTTGAACTCTGGGCTCAAACATGGCAATGGGGATTCTGATAACCCAATTTTCTGACCTGCAGGCAAGCATTGATGTAGCATATATTTATGTTGTTGCGGAGAAAAGATAACAACATTAAAGAAATACAAAGAGAATAACTTGACTAGAAACTTAACCAATCAAGTCTGGGATGTTAAGGCCATTAGAGAAGCGCCCGGTAGGTCTTCGAGTCGGATAATCGATTCCGTAAGGCGGTGCATCTGCACGGGCAGTTGTTGTAAGGTAGTTGTTGTTGCCACTATCAACAAGTGAATCACCAAAAATAAAGAATGCAAGAGCGTCAGCTAAGGGAGCAATGCTCCCAAAGGCCAACAGGAAAAGCAAAACCATCAAAAAATGGGTAAATGTTGATGAAGCAACCATTAGCATTATCACAAGAAAACCAAAGAAGAGTCTTCTATGTGAATAGGAAAACTCATGGGGGGAGGGGGGTTCGCTTTATAGAGCTGGAACTTGAGCCACCATTGAATTAAAGAGAAGCTAGAAGGCAAGAAAAGCGAGCTGTTTTTGGTAGTTGTATATACTATTTGCAGCAACTTTTGCTATTGCTTTTTGAATCACCGCCAAGAGATATGAAGATGGAATGGCACCTTTTCCAGGAGAATTTATTGCTAGTGTTGCATTTTACATGACAATGATCTGTCCTGCCTGGCAACTGCTTCTGGGTCACACAGGACTAGCTATAGGTTAGATAAGAATTTATATGATACTTGAGCATTAGCATTGCATTTAATCATAACAATACCATTCAAAGTCATCGTTTTAACCAATAACACTTTACAGATAGACAAAGGATGAAAGGTTTAAATCTTGAAACAAGTGATAATGTTTTCTTACAATGAAGCTTTCTATACTTTTGATCTTGTACAAGAAGAAACATCAGTATAATTGAGGAAATGGGTTGGCTTAATTTCTTTCTAAAAGCCTGCTTTTCTTATCATTGTAATGATTGGAACACAAATTGGGAAACATAGTTGTTCAAACTACATTAATAACCTTGACTTGACAGCGTTAACTTTTGTTTTTATTGCAAACAACTGATTATAGCATTAGGGAAGATCAGGAAGTCCCATCAAATGAGCTAACATATCGGCACCATGAATTGGCTTGTAGGTGTGAGTTAGAATGGATGCATTTATGTATATCTTTGGAGTAATTCTTAGATGATCCTTAACAAGGATGCTCTTAATTTTTGGAGGGAAATTTCTCATGTGAAACAACTTCATGCCAATTATAAAAACATCACACATATATGGCAATTATGATGATATGAATTTATAACATAAAATTAATTTGTTATTAAGCTTTAATTTTATAGATGATAAATTGATAATATATAAATTAATCATCACAAAATATTTTCTTCAATTAGGATTTGAAGGATAATTTTAAGTTTTTTTATAAAAATAAAATATATTCTTATAAAAAATTTTCACTATAAAAGCATCAACCATAGTTATGAACTGCATCATGTTATTAAATTAATTCTCTATAACAGCATATCGTTAAAAATATCACGTAAAATTATAACTATTTAATATAAACAAGCATGTTAATTATAATTTATTAAAAAAATGATCTTATTTCAATAAAATGTTTAAATTTCATATGAAAAAAATTCTATTAATCATATTTTATTAAATTATTAAATAAAATAATATTCAATGAGGGAAATTAAATATATCAATTCAATAAATTATTAAGTTTCCTAATTAAATATTGTACTACGAATTTGGAACATTATAAGCTCATAGTTTGATTACTTTAATTTAATAATTGATGACAAATTAATTAATTTAATTGGTCACTCATGTAAAAGAATGTAAAGTAAAATATGCATAAAAGCAACAATGCATGCATATGCTAGACGTCATTTAATTTTGTTGGTTTGATTTTCACTTTCTTTCTTTTTTTTGAAATTTAATTCTCACTTCCTTCTTTTGATGAAATTCATAATATGAATTCTATAGTAAATTTACAACAATTCTCTCTTTATAACAGCTATAGCTGCCTTTTTATAACGAATAAAATCTTAACTGACAAATAGTATTATTATAGAAAGGGTTAACTGTATTAACCACTAAGCTAAGGGATAACTTTAATTACTACATAACCATACAATAAATACATGAATATATACAAATATAACATCTTCTCACCTTCCTTATGTAATCCTAAAAAACAAAACTTCAACTTTTACAATAGCTACAATATTAAACCTCTAATTAATGGGTAATGTATAGTAGGTTAGTTTGAAGATGAGATCTTAGCAAAGTTTTTGGCTAAATTCTTACGAATAGATGATAAAAGCTCACGGTTTGGAAGCCTTTCTCCAAAACTTCTCTTAGCCGATTATAGTGAAGTTTTCTCGGGTATCCCATTAATATCTCTAAATAGATGCATTCTTATTTTAGTCATTTTAATTTTTTTTTAATAATTTAATCACAAAAAAGTTGATCAAATTTATCATTTCATCTGGTAACATAATACTAATTATGCATTTTCTTATTAGTTGTTCTAATAGTAGGATAAACTATTTGTAAGTCACTATAAATAGGCGTTTTTGATTTTAGTTATCTAAAATAATATGTGAAAATGTACAATTCATCTTACCAATTTAATAATTTCTTTTTTAAAGTAAATAAATTAATATTTTTCAAAATGATGAAAATGAAAACAATCATGGAATAGTTTACCCAGATTCTCTTTCCGTTAATTTTTACAATTGCTGCCAAAATGAATTCATTCCCTTCACCCCCTTCATTCCTTGCTTTACCATGCAAAAGTTGGAAGGCAATGACACCTAACCCGCTCACTTTACATTAAACCTTACGCACGTAATTAGTACGGTTGATCCTGGATTTTATTATTTGTTTATCTAAAATTATAGAATAAATATTTAAACATAAAAGTAAAGAATTTAACCTTTTTATTTTTTAAACTAAAAATTCGGTTTTAAATTATATATAACCACATAATAAGTTAATTAAAAATTAATAATATTAACTATTTAGATTAATTAATAACATTATAAAAATAAAAAATTAAAATTATATTAAAAATTAAAATATAAAAATAAAAATAACTATTTTTATAATGCAAAGGAAAAAAAAAGTTGGTGATTTAAAGGAGACCTTTGGAATGCGCCATTATTTTGAAAGTAGAATTCATTAATAAGGGGCAAAGTAGAAAGGTAAACCATAACACTAGTGGGTTTGGACGGGCGGTGTGTTTACCTACAGTTAGTATAAAAATAAAGGTGGCGGTGAAATTAGATAAATGAGACAAAAAGGAAGTTAAACGTACCGCACCACACCCAATCACCTATCCAAACCCCTTAAAAGACCTCTAATCCCAAGTCATAAGCTTATCTCATATTCCCAATCTTATGTCCTTCAACGTTATTGGTATTTTACAGGAAACAATCCAAATCTAAAATAAATTGAAGAAAGTGGAGAGAGTCGTCCCACATTTGACAAACTGCATAATGTCACCTGAGCAAGTTGATGGGCTACTTTATTGATTGATCACTGTGTCCAGTAGAAGGACAAATGTTGAAAATACCAACTCAACGAACCACAATCATGAAGGATCACATCTAGTTTTGACGAAATAAAAGCCCTGATAACAATTTGGTAGCCAGATTCAATTGTTACATTGGCATAATGCTTCATTTTAAGCCAAGATATTCCGTTATGGTCCTGCACAATAGCAGCGAACGATGAAGCGCCATGTGAATGAAAGTCAACGGCATCTATGTTACACTTAACCCAGCATCTACTAGGCCAAATCCACCGATCACAGCTTGAAGGATGCACAACAAAAGGCTGTTGAACACGACCATAAACAACTTCAGCTTCCAATTAATCCTGCACCGGTCAGTAACAATCATAACCCAAAAATTTTCGGTAGAACTATTCATCGACAAAACAAAATGCAAGAAAGCTGCAATAGAAGAAAATAATATCATCATGATCATTCCACTCTCTTATCCCTTAATGGTTTAATTCCCATTTTAATCCCCTTTTTTATCAGATGGTCAAATTCTACCTCAGGTCCCTCTCATTTCTTCTCAACTTTATTACGTCCTTGTTTACTAGTTAGTAATATTATTTCTTTCATGATTTAACCCGTCTAAGTGTTTACTTTATTTCCACAATCATTATTCAAATATTCATTATCCTTTCTCTTGAGAAATTTGCAACACCAAAATTTCCAGGGCTTTATAGTGTTCTAACTAGAAAAAAAAAAAAAAAAAAAAAAACTAGTAGCTTTCTTAAGTGAGAAGTTGATTGATGCATATAAAAAATGACCAACTTATGACAATGAGTTCTATTTAGTTATAAGAGCTTCAAAGCCCTGAGAGCATCATCTTATCAGTAAAAAGTTTGCTCTCTATACCAATCATCAGACTTCAAGAAATTTGGAGGCCAAAGGAGAATTAGCCAGGATATGCGTGCCAAATTGATCACTTTTCTAGAGAAATTTCCTTATCAACTTTGGCATAAATAAAAGTAGATAATATAATACCTAATGCTTTGAGCTAATGAGTGGTATTGATGACAACACTTAAAGCTTAAGATTGTTGGCTTTGATTACTTGAAAGACAAGTATAAGGCATATGAGGATCTTGGGGGAATTTGAGAAAAGTGTAAGTGTAAGCAAGGCATTGACAGTTTCCACATTTATGAAGGCTTCCTTATGAAAGGAAATAGGCTTTTCCTTCATTGAACCTCTTTGTTTGAGAAGGTTATCAGTGATTTATATGGTGGAAGATTAGATTGACCTTAACTAAAGTGAGATGTTGGTAGATTAGTAAGATGATGCTATCTGTAACACCTCAAATCCGACCTAAACGTTATGGCCGAATCTGGTGACGTCATATGAGAGTGTTTTTGAAACACATTGATTTATTTAAAATCGTACTAGTTATTATCTTTACTTAAGTCAGAAAAGTCGTGAGTTAATTGATTTGCTTAAACCCGTTTCTTTTATGCGGAAGCTCTTAATTAATTTTAGAAAAATGATTTTTTGTTGCGTTGCAGTTTAAAAATCCATAAGAACAGTTCAAAATCCCCAAATTTAAAACCAAAACAGCCCAAGTCCAAACTTACATCGAATAGTCCCAAAAATAGTATTAAAATCATATGATAAAGGCATAAAGAAAACGTAAAACAGAAACGAAAGTGGCAGTGGTCACCGTCGAGTCCTCCGCTACACTGACCCGTCTAATACTAGGGATTACCTGACAGATAAACAAATAAAAGGGGTGAATTTTCACAAACTCAGTGCGTACATCCCCACAGTAAAGCATGCATATAGTCAGATAACAGATAACAGTCATAATTCAAGCCTGAGCCCTTAACAAAAACGGTGTGAGCCTTAGCCCACTCAGTACAGAGTCAGATATAATCGGGCCTTAGCCCATATAGATACACATGCATATCAGATCAGAACAGATACATGCCCACCAACCCTGCACACCATCTCCGTCCAACCTTACACACTATGTGGGGATAAAATCGATCCACCCAGCCATACACACTAAATATAGGGATAAAATCAACCCATCCAATCTTACACACCATAAGGTATCGTAAAACGACACATAACAGATATATGCAGCATAATTGCCAAATACAGGCTAGAATCCTTTCAGATACTTCCTTCTCTTCAACCATAAACCTACCCTAATGCAATGCAATCATACATAAATGGCATGCTGAAATGCAGATTAATAGAACATACATACGTACTCAGAATAGTATAAATACGCATGCTAAGTATAACATGCTAGCACATACGTCTCAATAACATATCACAGAATAGGGGTCTAAGTAACACTTACCGACTCTACGATAGGTCATAGTCGACTTAGGCGACCAGTGCAACCTTAAAGTTCTTATTAGAAAAATGGGCTCACACGCCAATGTGGCCTGCCCGTGTAGGCCCACACGCTCGTGGGGCTCACATGGCCCAAATTGGCCTTGCCCGTGTGGATCACACAGCCTGGCCCAAAATCCCACTCGCCCGTATGGACCCACACGCTCATGTGGCCCGCACGGCCTAATTGGCCGAGCCATTGTCTCGCACAGGGCCTCGCCAACCTCACACGGCCGTGTCCGTCGCACGGCCTAATTGGCTGATTTTTCATTTTTCGCTCCTTATGCTCCCAAATGCTCTCCTAAGTATAAAAACATGAATTTAAAGGATTAAAAGCATAAAATTCATCATTAACATCAAATAATCACCCAAAACGCATTAAGAACGAGGTTAATATATGTTACTTTTAACACATTTAACTTACATGGCCAAGCAAGTGTAAGATATTCAAGGGGAGGTTAAGCTAAAACTTGAAGACACCAATGCTAGGTCCAAAGAAATAAATACCAAACTTTGCAAACTTTCAATTAAGGTGATAAAGTTATGATATTCATGCGCAAAGAAAGATTTCCAACTAGGACTTACAATAAGTTAAGTTGAAAAAGTATGGGCCTTATCTCATTATGTAGAAAATCAATGACAATGTTTATGCGGTCAACTTGCCAAACACCATGAAAATTTTCAGAACTTGTAACATTGCTAATCTGTCCCTTTATTACCCATATAATGGAACATTAGATCCAAAATATGAAGTTAACTTGGGGACGATTTCTTTTTGATTTATTTACCAATATGTTAGTTTGTTGTTCTTTAGATAAAGTTATCATTATTTTTAGATAACTTTTTTATTTATCTATTATATAAATATTCAAATTATTTAGTTTATTACTTTATCACCTTTTTAAAGTACTTAGAGGACTAGATGGTGGATCAATTCGGTAAGAGATAAAAGAATTTGATTGAATAGTTGATCGATCAAAACCAATTTTTTTCCATAGATCGAAAACTAGATGGACCAGTAAAAAATCGGTCGAATCAATTTTTGTTGTGGGGGCTAAATTTTTTGGCCCAAATTGAAAAAAAGAGCTAAAAACCCATTTGATTTTTTAAAGTTGAAACTGACCAAAAAAAAAGTCAAAGTTGGATCAGGTAAGAATACGAGTTAGTTATCTACTGTTATTGCGGTTGAAAAATATTTTTAGGAAAAACAAAGTGTTTTGAGAAGTGTTGTGAAAAAATATGTTTTGTTAATTTAAAGTGTTCTCTATTCCTGTCAAAAAGTATTGGGAGAACTTAAAATGTTCATTTTAGATATGATGTTAAAAAGTAAAAAATAAGTTAAATGGTATTTAAATAATTTAATATACTAATACATAAAATATAAAATATAAAATTTGAAGAAATTAATATGAATTATTTGTAAAGTTTAATTTAAACATATATATTATATTAAAGAAAATTAAGGTTTTTTATTACTTTAAATACTCATTCCTTATTTTTTTTAAGAATAATTTATATACATACTCATTGCGAAATGCTAAGTTAAAATTTGAAAATATTTGATTGCTATGAATTCATTTAATTGTAAAATAAATATTATGTGACAATTAATTCAAGGCTAAATTATATAATCTATTTTGTCACTCAACTTTTAAAATTTTTAATTTAGACACTAACGTTTGAATTTGTTCATGTTTTAGTCACCCGTTATTAAGTTGATAACAGAAAACATTTTTCTAATGGGTAGAATAATACATTTAGTCCTCAATACTTACATATTTTATCAATTTGATCTTAATTCAAAATAATTTTGTAACCTCCCCAACCCTGCCTAGACGTTAAGCCTGAATTCGGGAGATCACATCGGCCACAAAAAAGGCCTAGTACATTCAAAGTTTTACAAAATAGTCAAATTTAATCATTGTTTTATATTAGAAGAAAACTTAGTTAATTTTTGATTTATTTATTACACATAATTTACTTAAATTCTAGTAGTGGAAAAAGTGATATCTAATTTAGTTTTAACAAAAACCGGAGTTCATGCATAATTATTTTATATCCTCATATTGATTTCCTAAAATCAAATAAAATATCATGTGTGCTATATAAAAAAAACCCAAATCCTAAGTTCGATGCCACAGTTTAATAATAAAACAATACAATATCTGAATCACCAATAATGCATATTATAAACCTTAAATACTTTAATTAAATAATGACTAAAAAAATGTTCTAAGCTGAGACCCTCGAATACTGTGTCCGCGTCCTAACTTGGTCGGTTATTTGTAAAGATAGAAATAAAAAGGGAGTGAACTATGAAGCCCAGTGTAACACCCCATACCCTGGTTGGTCGCCAAGCCCGAATATCAAGGTGTCATACCACCATCTCATGTAAAAAACAACAAGTAAAAGCTCATTTTCAGCTAAACATCTTCCATTTTAACATTCAGACATGTTTAGAGTCTATCTTAAGCTTTAGTTATCATTATTACATGCTAACATATATCAAATAGCCTTAAAATAAAAATTAAACATGCACATGGTACGTTTTAGCAAAATCTCAAAACATCAACGTAGGAATCGATACTAAAGACATGGTATCAATATTTTGCTCAAGAGGTATCAATACCGCTTGGAAAATCAGTACGAAAATTGCTTACTATTTTTCACTTTAAAACCCAAACCTCAAAAATTATCGATACCCCTGCCAAAATATCGATATTTCTTCCCCGAGTATTGATATTCGAGATAAGGTATCAATACCAAATCTCTATTCTGTTTTCCTGCACTTTTAAAAATACAGAGATATGGTTTTTAAAACACGAATATCAATACCTCTACTCCAGACTTGAAAAATACAACATCATTAAGCATATAAGTCATTCTAACTTGTACTAGTTCAACATGCTATCATATTATCATCAAATAAACACCGAAATGACCATAATAATAGTTTCAAACATCAAAAGCAAATCTAAGCAATAGTCAACATATTACGAAACAAATCCCAAAATCCTAAGAACAATTAAATCATAGAGACAAATCAAAATATTATATCCACTATTAGCACAAAGACTACCACATTGTCTTATTCCCAAAACATAACAAAATAATAAACACTTACGAATAACAAAAGTGGACTATCTTGGATCAACCCTTGGAACCACACAGCTCACATCGGTGCACAACTAGTCTACAAAGTTTAAGAAGGGAGTGGGTGAGCTTAGCAAACTCAGTGAATGCTTAGAGTAACCACAATGTACACACAATATCGAATGTCAATCAAGAGCATACTACAACACATTCACAACCATATTCCATTTGAATCAGAATCATATGTTCATGCTTCATTAATTCATTTAACAATAATTCGACAAGACTAAAACAACATATACGTGCTTTAATAACTCACAAGTTTAACTTATATATTCATAGGCATTCATAAGTTATATAAAAATAACCCAATCCACAATTACATAGCAATTTACTATGAGAACATACTAACATTTTCATGTAACATAAATCAACTCATTTAACATATTATTCACAATTAAAAGCATCTGTCTTTTAGCGTATTATCATAACATAGAAGATTATATTTAAACGATATATTGACACTTGAGGCTATGAAACATAAAGTGAGCTTTATCATTACTTATTGGATACACGAATCTCGAATGCACAAATTGACTCATAGAGTCGAACATATCCCAAAAGTGAAGCATAAAGCTAGCACTCTCTAACACACCAAACATGTCCCGTTGAATGGAGCTTAGCTTACATTCCCTTATCTCTCCAACATGTCCCAAGCCTCAACGCCCAAATCACATAACACATATATGTGAGTACTCACAATCCTATGGCATGCCAACTATATCCAACGGTCTCATAAGGTCACATGGCCAAAATATCCACATCATAATTACAAATTTTTAATTACTCATTTAATACACGTAATCTTTGTTCATATTCTTCAATTCACATGATAAACTTGTACACAATGCATGCTTATTGAATTCACATTTAATTGCACTTAAAGTGCCACAATAATACTCATTGAGCCATTATATATTCGTCAGCATATAAGTGCATTAAAATTAGTTTATCACATACAAAAAGCTACTACATTGGCATCATATTCCGCAATCAACACATACATACTCACCAGCTTTTGTACACTTTCACTACACATCTTTATATCGCTAACACAATATAATTACCAACATTCAGCATATTTAATATACCCACAATACAATACAATTTAAAATATTACATCATAATAATCAATTCATAGTTATTCACATATTCACATAATTTTCCAAAAATAAAACAAGGAAAATAAAAAGCTTACACTCGAAACTTAGGATAGAGGTTTAGGCCATTCCTAAGCACCCAATCAACACTACAAATCATATCTACAAGTAGTAATTCCAAACACTTACCACTTATGCTTTCGCTGAAAAGCTGAAAGCTTAAATTAGCTTTTCCTTGCTTTTCGCCTTGCTCGAAGAAGGTTCCAACGGTTCTGATACTTCACACATATGAGCCACTGAATATACACAATCAATATTTAGCCAAAGACTCACTTAAACCAACCAAAAATGCAAGCCTAAGATATACTCCTCAAGAAACTAGAATTTCGACTAACAAACTTGAAACTCAAATATCTGAGTCTATACTTAATCTTTTTGCCTAAAATAAATTCTATTCATCTATTTATTTTTGACATGTTTATGGCAATTTTCGTGAAAATTCATTAAATCCTTAGAAATCCTTAACAGGACTTTAAAGTAAGTTTAGGAACCTTCTAATCATGTTAAAACTAATTGAAAAATACATTAAAACCACGTTTTTATCCACAAACCCAAAATTTACCATTAAATACCTGATTTTTAACTTTTATTTAAAACATGTGTTTCAATGGCTAAAAATTCAGTTTAAGGGACTAGATATCATTTAAAACTCATAGAAAGTCTAATGGTTACCTTCGATGGAAAAGAAATAAGCTTTGACGGAAATTTGAAAAAACCCACGTTTGGAGAAGATGTTGTAGATGATGAAGTTGTTGGGTGATTTTCTTGGTTTAAATGGAGGTTTTAAGGTTCAAGGGTGATAGAAGTCAAAGAGGATTAGGAATTAGAGGTAAAAATTGATTGGGAAAGTAAAGGGTAAACAAAGGGATGACACCAATATGGGGGAGGAGAAGTTGATGTGATAACTATTTGGAAAAGGGGGTTTTAGGTTGATTTTGGACATTTGGTCAAATTACTTCATAAAAGCTCTTAATTTTGACTCTTTTATGAATTAGTCCTATTTTTAAAATTAAATATATTTAAAACTCATTTTCAGAAATTGATTTAATTTTCTAAAAACCATAATTGAAAGCATTAACAATATACCATGTCACAAAATTCTGAACACTCGAAGGCTAAAATTCCTAAAATACCCCTAAAACTTCTAGGCCCTATTTTGGGGTGTGACACTCAGTGTGAGTTTCATCCCAAGAAAATCAGTGTAAATAGTCGATAAAACATACTAAATAGTAAAGCACAGAGTGAGAACCATCAATTATCAATTTAGAGTCCACAGTTTTATGTATGCACATGTTTGTGTATAGCAATGCAATTTCAATATATCAACTTAAAGATCTTACCCAACTTCGCTACATATCACACTGGAAGTTCCCTTGAACTCCAACCACCTACACACCGGGTTTGTGGTTAAACCATTAATGCTTGGTAGATAAACTGCTAATGGTTGTGGACACACATCAAAATCTTACAGATAGAATTTGCCTCTGGCTGTGGATGTATAACAAAAATCTCGCAGATAAAATCAGCCTTTGGCTTTGAAAACACAACAAATACCTCGTAGATGAAATCTGCCTTTAGCTATGGATGCACAAAAATATCTCGTAGATGGATTTTGCCTCTGGTTGTAAATGTACAAAAAATATCCCGTAGATAGAATCTGACTCTGGCTATGGATACATAGCAAATTTGCAAATAAACTGCCAATCTTCCTCCATACATATTGTCCCATCCCATGCAATGCAATGTGACATACTTATAATGGATCAATACTGTAGCAGTCCAAACCTGGCCTAGATATTAAGACAAAGTCAAAAGAGTTACATTTACACTTAAGAGGAAAACCAACTTTTCTAAATGTAGGTTAAAACAATTCAAAATCGTCTAATAGTTTAAAATAATCATAGAAAGCCATAATGCAAAAATAATACTGAAATTGCTAATACTATAAAAGGTGATAAAGCAGAATGACTGAGCTTCCATGACGTTGACCTAATCAAGACTGTGAGTTACCTGTAATTCAGTCAACAGAAAAAATGAGTTGATAACTCAATGTATATAACAGATATAAATTCAAATAGAATCATAAGTATAGCAGTAAATTCCCAAACTCATGTTCAAAATCAGAATCAGGGGATATTCAATACATTCTTAACAAATCTGATGAAACATAGAACCATTCAAATTCATATACATAATAAATAAAAAACAAAGGTGGTTTTCCTACCCCCATCCACTATACACCATCTTTGACCAACCCAAAACACCATAAAGGGGATTTAATTACGATAAAATGCCAGATACAAATATAGATTGTGGCTTAGCCACTGAACTAGAACTGATCACTTCCTCTGTTACACAATTCCCATCCAATGTAGATGTAGATTACAGAAGTCAGATATCAAGAACGTATACATAGCTACCCAGATACAGTTCATAGTCAGATAGTACAAATTAATATCATTAACAGTCATCACATTTAGTATACATTTAGATAATCAACTACTCAGTCTCAGATAATTAGATAGCAACTTATACGGTATATTAAATCCAATTTTTGATCCACACACCTGTGTGGTCTCACACGACCTAAATGGTCAATCTATATGGCTCTACACAACCTGGCACATACCCATGTGCCTGCCCTTGTGTCTCACATGGCCTGACATATGCCCATGTCATCAACCCGTGTAGTCCTATATTACAAATAGTAAGTCACGCGGCTTAGACACACGCTTGTGTCTTTAGCCCATGTGATCCTTAATAGCAAACAGTAAGTCACATGTCCTGGATAAATGTCCGTGTCTTTGGTTCGTGTGATCCTTAGAGGTAAACAGCGAGTCACACAACCTAACACACAGTCATGTGATACATATGGCCTACCACACAGCTTGGCACATGGCTATGGTACCAACAGCCATGTTTTCTGGCATCTAAATTTCACAGAAAGTTTAGTTTTCGGTACGCACTTGAAGTGGTTTCGAAATAAGATCAGCGTAGAGGACTACTAAGACCCAATATGAACATTTAATAACCAATTAAGCAATAATTCGTAACAAACGCAAAGATTAAAGTGCAACCAATTTCATCGAAGCGTTTCGACCCAAACCCAACTCAACACCACAATTACTTCTATACAAAACTGTGATTCACGAATCGAGAATGTAAGGGAAATTGTTCTGCTCGAGACCTTTTCCTGAAAATAGTAGTCATACATAAAAACAAAGAATTCAAACAATTTAGGCAAGAAACCAACTTTGGTGAAGGTGACAACATTAATGTTTTTAGTTATAGAACCACTAAAGTCACGACATTAAAAAAAATTAACTTACTCGGCAGCAGTAACAAATAGAAGTACGGATTTAAGCAATAACTAAGTGAAAAAAAAAAGAAGCAAAAGAAAAGAGCGAAATGAAGAAAAAGAAAACAAAAGTAAGAAGAAGAAATAAAAAAAATATTGAAAAGAAAGGAAAAGGAAAACGTTACATTCTGATCTAAGTACCAATCATAATTCTAAAATGTAGCAAAAATATTCCTTACCACAAGCACCAGGACTTGAACATAGGACCAGAAAGTATAAAGAAGCTTAACCATTGATCCAACAGGCTCATTCTTGACACAGATTTGCATAGAATTAAATTGAAGTCAATGGCTTAAGGGTAGAGGTTAATGAAATAAAAGAGCAAAACTTCCTAATAACACTACACGAACCTCTAACCTCAAACACATAAGCAAAGCATATAACCATAGATATAGATACTTAATTACGACGAAACTCAACAGTCTGACATTTAAATTTTTGGGGCGCTAGAAATACAGTAGCAATTATTTTGCTTATACTAGTTCAATTTAGTAGCGAGAGACATGCTTTATCATATGTTCGGTTTAATGGTAACATAAGTCATGCTGACCCTACAATCTAAAATATATATGCAACATGCATATATTATTCTCATATCATGCATATACAATAATAATTAAGACATTCAAATCATAATACCAATATTCATATTATCATAGGTTCAATTAAGAGAAATAAAACTTTAAAAATACTTCAGGGACTATTCAAGGACTAAATTGAACAAAACATAAAATACTAGGCAAATTTGTAAAGTAGGATCATACGATCGTGTGAGAGGCTATAGGCTGCATGGAAGGGTTACACGACCATGTGGCCAAGCCGTGTAACAAACTGTGGCCATGTAACAAATGTAAAAATTAACCTATAAGAGAGGCATGATCGTGTGGCAGGTCGTGTGGAGGGTTCCTAGCCGTGTAAGATTCAAACTAGCCTAGGGTTGTAGAGGTATATGGTCATGTGAGTATCACACCCCGAAATTGGGGTTAGAATTATCTAGGTTTAGTAGGTGAGTCAAGTGGATTTAGTTAGATTCTTATGTTTTCTTATGTGTTTGAGAGACAATAATGAGCCTAGTGGTTTAGTGGTTAGGTGTTCAGCTTATCCTTGGTCTTGTGTTTGAGTTCCAGTGTAAGTGAAGAGAAAATTTTGTTTTAATTTTGGATTCCAACTTTAAGGGAAAAAAACTGATTGGTTTAAATCTTCTTGAATTGTATTTTACTTTATTTGCTTTATTTTTTTTTATTTTTGAATAAAAGAATCCCTAAAATTCCTCCTACAAACCGTTCCTTTCTTTCCCACTCTCTTTGACGTGCAATTTTGTTTTATTTTCTCTTTCGTTCCTCTTATACAAATTTTCTTTCTTTCCTTTGACAATTGATCTCTTGAGATCCTACAAATTCTTGTGGCATTTCATTCTCTCTCTATGTTTTAAGCTTTCATCTCTGCCCATTTTTTAGAGTTTGTCTTCCTTTTAGGTTTACACTCAACAAGGAATTGAAGCAGAAGTAGTGTAAGTATTGTGTTTCCTGAGGTTAAGATCAGTTTTAGTCGACTCTTGTGTACCAATTTGGTTAATTACTTATAGGTTGGTGTGTAATTGTAATTAAGTTTTTAGAATTGATGGAGTTGAGACATTTCAATCATTCGTTAGTGCTTGGAATTGCAATTTAAGGTGTGTTTCTTAAACTTATGTAGTTTTGGGATCATTCTGGTGTCAAAATTCATGAATCATAGCAGATTTTGGGATGGTTTACGAACCACACTAGTGTGTGCCGCACATGGGCGGTTCACACGGTCGTGTGTCGCTTAGAGATTAGGTAAATTTACGAGTTACACAGCCTATAGTGTGTCACATGGGCTGGCCACATGACTGTATGACCTATTTAGGGAAATATTTTTCAATCGTGCATGAATGTGTCTTTTAGTCACACAACTTTGTGCCACTATCACACGGGCATATTATTTAGCTAGACGGCCATGTTTTTCCTGCTATTAAATTATGAAATTTTGACACACGGTTTAGAGAGTTGCATGGTCTGCTCACACGACCATGTCCCTCAGTCACATGACCGTGTACTCTTGTCACATGGTCTGGACCCTCCCACATGGCTTGGACACACAACCGTGTTGTCCTAGTTTCATAATTTTTCCATTGTTTTACTAAGTGATTTGTTTTAATCCCTCTGTAATCCCTTGTATTTTAAGCCTCTGTAGGAGTATCTATGACACTATTTTTCTTTGAATTTATTTATTCATATTAAAATTTTTTGATATAAGCTCCGACGTTCGTATAAATTAGTATGAGATGTGGTTTTATAAATTCACAATATGAAATGGTTGAATGTGATAATTGAAAAATTCTACAGTACCTATTCTAATATTTTGTGATTGGAATGGAAAATGTCTGATTTGATATTTGATAAATATATATAAGTATCTGATTTGTGAGAATTTTGCATATGCATTGTGGTTGGGATTGACATTGAAGAGAAAGAAGTTTGATTCGATAGTTTTACTACATTACTATATTTTAGCAGTATAACTGCTATAGTAAAAGTGGCATATGACCACATTAAGGTGTGTTCGATTGGATGGGTCCATCATAACCCAATTATTGGTGAGTAGAGGTTGGAAAGGGATTAGTAAACCCTTATTAGTGTGTGTGTGTGAGATTTGTGGAGATGGAGTGTGGAGGCTAGATAGGTGGGTTTAGGACATACGTTAATGGAATTTGACATTTGCATAACTGTTACTGAAACACTCTATTTTATTCTGTTATGAATCTAAACATTGTTTGAATCTTGTCTCTGTCAGTTTGAGTTAATGTATGTTATTGTACTTACTATTTTGTACAGCTCTATTTAATTACGTATGATTTAGATTCACACTGAGCTTTTGTAGCTCATACCCTTAGTTTCCTCCTTTTCAGGTAACCCTCGTGATTAAGAGCTGAACTTGGCAAATTGGAGGTCTCAGGATGTTTCGTATTGGTTTGGTTTAATTAAGTTTTTCATAAGTTTAATAAGGCATTTTCAATCAATCTGTAAAAGTGTTTATATAAATTATGGCTTGGGTTACGGCTTTTGGGTTTTTTTTTTGGATTTTAATTTTGATGTCATGCGTGGGTTCTATTTCATTGAAATGTTGTTTTTTGTTTATAAGCATATGGTTTTTAGGGTAATAATCTATGGGTTTTCCTACTAAAAGAAAACATCAAATGTTTTGCTGCAATTTCAATTTGAACTTTCAGTTTTTCTCACACTAATACTATGTTTTGATTACAAAATTAATACATAAAATGTAACTTGATTTTAAACTAATTAGTGATAAATAAAATTTAACATGTGAAAAAATTAAACAAAGTTTTCTTTCGATTTTAGTAAAATGCTAAAGAAAATGATTTTTCGGAAAGGAATTTAGAAATTTGATCAGTAATTTGTTTGGGGCCTACGGAATTCAGTCAAAACTTCTGGGTCGAGTTTTGGGGTGTTACAGTGAGGGGTCGTGTGGCAGACCATGTGATCCTAATCCTAGGCACAATTTCTCCTAATTCGCTTGTAAAAGAACACACACCTTTTACCGAGAGTTTGATTGGCATTCCTCATGATCAAATATGATCTGATGCACCTAAAACAAGTCCTTCAAACGACATTTGAGAACGAGTTAGCAATTGATTTCAAGATTCGTGAAGATTATCGAAAGATTTAGTAAGTACCGAAAAAGATTGAGTAATTCAATTAAATTATTAATGTTGGATAGAAATTCTAGAAAATTCGAGATCTAAACTCAAAAATGAGATTTACTTACAGATTCTTGGAAAAAATAACCGATGTTTATTGATGATATATCTAAACTTCGATAGAAAACGATTGAATGGGGGATGATTTGATTCGGGATAGCAAATAGAAAGATAGAGAGCAAATTTTATTAGGATTTGAAAAGAGCCAAATGAAGATCTAATTAGGGAAAAAGGAGAAAAATATGGTGGAATTCTAATTCTATTGGAATTTTGGGAAGGAGCAAGTTATGAATTATAATTAGAAAAGAATTGGTTAAATTTATAGGGTTTGTGTCACTTGCAATTTTCCCAAGAATTTCTAAAATTTTCCCAATGAGAATGTTGCTCAATCTTTGTTTATTTTTTACACTTAATCATATAGCTTTGTTTTGAGGCAGTTTTAGTGAAATTGTGGAATAAAAAGAGAAAAAGGGGGCTCAAACTTAGGTCTGAAAGGGCTCTAGCATTTTAACCATGAGCCTATAACTAATTTCTTGCCAAATTTGGACACTTAATTGTAAATATTGCTTTCTCTTTGGAGACTTGCCGAATTTCCCAAATTAAAAGGGAAAGGAAAGGTTCAAACTTGGGATCACAAGGGAGGGAATCTAACTCTTAACCATTAGACCTGAAACCTATTTCTTGCTTAATTTTATTTCTTAAATGTATTTATTTACTTTCGGCTCAACTTACATATTCTTTATTAGCTTACACATTTATTGAAATTTTTTTATTAACTTATTTATTTTTAGCACATTCCACTTTAGTTGATATATATTAATTAATACTCATAGTAAAACCTTTTTGTAAAATTGAGAGTAAAATTATGAAATTGTCCATATAAGACTTAATCATGCAAATTTTCAAGTCATTTATAGCATTTAAGGACTCCAATTGCATTGCATAAGAATTAGGACTCAATTGTAAAGATAACCAAACATACTCAACCTACAAATGACACATTGACACCTATACATACTATTTCCTATTTTCATGCCAATTTTCCTATTCTAACATATCGTATATCATACTTAGATCATACAAATAATGCTCAGTTACACTAAAACATATTTAACACACTTCAACATTACTCTAATCAGTTAGCTATACTAGCATGTAAACCTAAAATCACAATTTCATATTACTCAACATGTCAAATTTGCATCTTTTACATTTCTAAGTGCGTTATAGGTTCATACCTTACCATTTGGCCATTTTAGGCTAGACTCAATGTTCAACAAGTCAGTCAAGCATCTATAACGAAAACTTTAACAGTCATGCATATTCAAGCTTAAATTCAATCAATTAATCAACCACAAACCCAATTCTTCTAACCCAATTTTTGGGATGCGACAAATTCAATAAATTTAACCCTTCACATTTACAAATTCTATCAATTTGTTCCTCAAATTTCCTAACAAAAGTTTTTGCCTTTTAAAATAGAAACATTCCACATCTATAAATTTTTAACCTCTAAAAAAACCTTCTCTAATAAAACCAATTGCTAGGATATAGTGCACCTTATATTTTAATTTAATAATAATTAAAATATTTTTATAACTAATTAATTTTTTATTTTTAATTGAATATTATTGAATATAAAGATTGAATTTATAAAAAATAAATAGATTAATTATTAATTAATAAAGGGTAAAATTGTTCTTTTATTTCAAACGCATTTAATAAATATATCTTAGGGGTTAGTGGAATTTTCATCAAACCTTAGTAGAGTGATTGTGTATCTTTCAAACTACAAGGGATAATTGAATTTTTTATCAAACAATTTAATAATTTTTCCTATATATGTTTATTTGTATTTGATGGTACACTAACAATCTATAAATTTATTTCTATCCATTACTGTTGAATCAAATGGTGATACATCAACAAAAAATAAAACAAAGCATTGAATCAAATGATGATACATCAACAAAAAATAAAATAAAGTAATGGAAGATTAATTTATTTTTGGAAAAAAAATAAATGATGTATTATCGTATAATTTATTAATAATACATAGATTATACCAACAGCACATCAAACTTAACCCATATATATCATGCTTATATTTCCTTAAAGATTAAAACTGAAAACAAATATAAGTCCATTAAACTCAAAATCAAGAACCTGTTGATCCAAAACGTAAGTGTCATATGTCCACACGATACTTGGTTCGATGTAAAACATAAATATATATCACAACTTGTTTTATTGGAGTTTTTTTTTTTTTTTTTTTGGGTTTTACAAATTTCTATACATGGATTGCCTATGTTTTAAAAGTTAAAAGCTTTGATTAGGAAGTTTGGGATCAAATTGATAAAAATTTTAAATGCGAAAGGTTAAATTTATTGAATTATTTAGACTTAGAATAAAATTAATAGAATATGTTGGTATTGAAGACTAAATGTGTTATTATACCAATTAAAAAAAGACAAGTATAGTTGGGTGACCAGAACAAAAAGGCATGTATAGTTGGGTGACCACTTGTATGATTTACCTTTAATTAAACTTTTAACTTATTGGGATGAAACAAATGTGAGTACTTTGATAATTTTACATCTAAAAGTCAAAAAGACAAAAGCTCTATTTTCAACTTTTGAGATTGGATTTAAAAATTAATTTGAAAAACATTTTTTTTCTTGTTATATGTTAATAATCTAAGACCCGAGTCCTAGAAAGGATCCAAGCCTCCAACCTATGACTCGCAAGGCAAGGCTACAGATCCACTTCACGGGAACCTTGCACGAGCTTACAGGGCAAGGTTGTAGGACTAGGCCAGGGATCTAATTCGCAAGGTAAAGTTACAGACTCAACTCGCAGGAACCTAGGGTAGATCACAGTCTCACTTCGTATAAATAGGGCCATGTACTCTGTAAACCATCCAGACAAGTGCCCAGTAAGTACGGAGCCCACATAGAACATCAGTCCCAGGAGTAGAAAGGACCTGTGCTTCGTAGACATGTGCCCAGTAGACCTAGAATTTGCAGAGAATATCAGTATTGGGGGCAACAGATCAAGAAAAAATAGTGGGGCCCTATCTTGGGCTTTAATAATACCTATAACTTGTGTAAATACCCGAATATTCATTTCAATAAGACACAAGAGAAATATTTCTTAACAATTGGTGCGGTGAGCGTGGAAGTATTTTCGATTAGTAGATTTTTTTTCAAGTTTGATTAAGTTTTCTTTTTGAAGTAAATGGCTCACCAAAGTGACAATTTTCCCATTAACTCATCATCAGAATAAGTCGAAACGTCAGTCTTTTATGCCCAACATAACGAAGTAGACTTGTTCGCTAGATGATTCACTAACAGACTAGAAAACTTTGGTAGTGTGGTTTATCACGGAGCCTCCTTCCCTTTGGACTTGAACCTCTCTACTGGTCAGGGGTTACCACTTATTTTCAACTGATATGCTCCCCCACAACAATTCTTGGCCCTCTAGGAACAAATGAAATTCATGAGGGACTAAATGGATGCCTAGGAAGCACGGTTCACGAAACAATAGGCTTTCCAGTATGAGTTGTTAAAGTAGAATGAGGAGTTACAAAAGAAGGTGCAGGCTAACAAATTTGGTTCCCAAGGTAACGTGAACATGTAGGACGAAGCCCCGATAAGAGAATGGAAAAACAAGATGGATGAGCTACGACGAGACATGTGGGCATTGCACCTCAAAGACATGGACTGATTATTCTATTCCATTAACCCACTGGCCCTTGAAATCACAATAGTAATCTTACCACGCGACTTTAAGGTGTTGAAAGATATGTTTGAAGAAAGAGGAGACCCCCGAGCTCACCTGATGCAATACAATGACTATATGCATGTGTTGGAGGCATCAGATGTGGCAAAATGTAAAGCTTTTTCCATAACACTTAAAGGGAGTGCAAATGATTGATATCTCTTCATCCTACAAGGGTCGGTCTGAAACTTCTCACAATTAGGACAGATGTTCTTGAACAGATTCAAAGCTCATAGGGTAATCATGAACATGCCTATAGGCCTGATGCCAGTAAAGCAAAGGGAATGTGAGTCCCTCCAAGACTATGTAAGAAGATTCTATGCAATAACCCTAAATACAAAAAATTTTGAGGACCAGTGGGCCATAGATGACTTCATCATGGGAGTGCAGAATGATCATGCACAATATTCATTTATGGATAACAGGCCCCAGAGTTTAGTTGATTTGTCAGAGAGAGCTTATAAGTTCGCTGAAGTAGAAGAAATCAAAAGGGTATCACGCGCCACACTCTAAAGAGAAGATAGACATTTTTGGAACAGAGGGGGACCTCGCAACCAATATGATTACATTGGCCAGTCATTATGGTAAGAAACGACAGGCCACAAAAAAGTCAGGCCCAAGGCGATACCTACAGGGCCCCCTAGGAATCCTAGTAAGAGAACGCTAGAAGATACACCCCTTAGAGAAGGTTTGAGGCTTAGACCCCCTTGAATGCTATACGCACTTACATCCTTAGGTAGGTGAAGAGCCTCATCTTACCCAAGCCACCTTCGCTAAAGAGCATGGGGAGAAGGGTGAACCCGAGAGATTGATGTGCTTTTCACGATGATATGGAGCATAAGATTGAGGACTGCTTCACATTAAAAGATGCCATAGAGGAAGCAGTCTGAAATGGAGCTCATAAAATATATGAATTATAGTGGTTTGCAGTAAGGCTAGAGTTCACGCAGTGACCCTAAAGGCAAGCAAAAAGTTCGAGGCACCATCTACGTGATTGTAGGAATAAATGATGAATGGGCAGGTGCAAGCATAAAAAGAAGGTCACGCATGAGGATTGTGATGTTAGTTAGTACTTTTAAGAAGTTGTGTCGACAAGAAAAATGGACTGTCGAATTTGGTAGTGATAATGAAGAGTTAGTCTGCGACAAAGAGGGAAATGATTCGATTGTAGTTTCAGCAACAGTCTCTAGTTTTAAGGTCAAAAGGATCCTAGTTGACAGCGGAAGTACAGTGGAGGTGTTATGCTGGGAAGCATACCAGAAGATGAGATTAAAGGAAGAAGTGTTGTTCGGAGCTAGCCCATTCTACGGTTTTATGAACCATTCTGTTCTACGCTGTGGACCACCCAATAGCATACAACGCTATGTTCGGAAAACCGATAAAGATGATGGCAAGGATAGTGGTTGAGATGTTTTGCATAAAAATCAAATTTCCAATAAAGTCTGTGGTTGGTTTCGTACGATCTGATCAGCGCACTGCAAGGTGCTATCACTGTTATTTATGAAGCAAGCAAGAGAACCAATAGCTGAAGGGCAGAATTCACAAAAGGATAAGTTAGCATGTCAGGCTCTGTATTTGGATAATTTGGATGTAAGGAACAAGCACATGAGTAAAAAACTTGAGATTGCGGAGCATACTGAGACCCTGCAACTATTCCATGACAATAAAGATAGAACTATGAAAATCTCTTCGATGTTGGTTGATAGTGATATTTATGATGGTCAAACCTATAAAACTAAACTATTATCACAATAAAGGCAAGCGCACCTATCGAACAGTAGTATAGCTGATGGCAAGACCGGGATGTCGAACCCACATGGACTAAAAATACTAGTATTAACCTTCTTTTTATTATCTATCCTAAAAATAAAGGGGATTTGTTTTAAACTAATTAAACTAAACTAATTAACTAAGAATGCGACAAAGAATGAAGACAATACCCAAGGAAGAATCCATCTAGAGTTCACTTGTTATTTGACTCTAAGCTAGACGATTTATTCACTTGACTTGATTCGTAGAAATCCCTAATTTATGTTAATATCTCTTTCAAGACTAAAAACAACTAACCCTAGGTTGATTAATTGAAATTTCTTTCTAATTAAAACCCCTACTATTGCATTAGCTCGATCTATGGACTTCCCTATTAGATTTGACTCTAATCCTGCAGATTTTTGTTGTCCTGTGTCTAGGATTGCAATCAAATTGTGTTGAATCTACTCTTAAACAGGGACTTTTGTTCTAGTGAATAAGCACATTTGACTTGAATTAATATCCTAAAATATTAACACAAGAATTAATCACACAATTAAGAACAAATCAAATATTTATCATATAATTTAAATATTAATAACAATATTCTTCTTAGGTTTCATTTCCCTTAGGTATTTAGGGGATTTAGTTCATAATTGTAAAAGAAAACATCTCAAAGTTTGGAAAAACAACAAAACATAAAGAAAACCCAAAAACCCCTGAAGGAAATTGAAGGGCGATCTTCAGCCTTGATGGAGATCCTTGCTTTCGAGATGAATCAATTGGCGTTCTTCGAGTAATTCCTTACTTTCTACTCTATGTGTCCTTGTTCCTCCCCTTGGGTCTTTTTATAAGCTTTTGAAACACCTCACTTAGCCCAAAATTAGCCTTTTCCGAGTTAAACTGAAATAGGTCTTGACAGGGACACTCCCGTGTGAGGTTACTCAGGCCGTGTTCGATTCTGTGTGTCATACACGGGCGTATGGTTTATCCGTGTGCAGATGTCTAGGCCGTGTTTATCAAATATGTATATATTATAGTTTATCAAATATCCCCACACTTAAGCCTTTGTTTGTCCTCAAGCAAAATCCTCAACTCACAATCAAAATTCATTCTTCTCAATTTATAATTACTATCAATAATGTTTCGAAATAATCCATGAGTAATCATACATTGAGAATTCAACTAAAAGAACATAAAAGTCTCAAATAATCCAAGTTGAGCATTTTACCATAAAAACATAGGCATCTCCCTTTATCTAAGTAATCACCTTTAATTCAAAACTAACAAGATTTGACATCCTCACTAAAGATTCACTCAAATCACTCAAAGTGTTTGGGGTTCAGAAATTAGGCACTCATTAGTCAAAATGAAAAGTTATTACCATAGGCTTGCATGAAAATCAAATCTCCACCACTATAAATTGAGGTGATACATCAATTAAAATGTCTTGAAACGGTTGTAATAGGGCTATGGTTAGGGGTGTGGATACAAGCTGAAAGAGAAGGTTAGAATCAAGATTAGGCTGAAAAATTACCTAACTAGAAAAATAACCAATACTGAGAAATTACATTACTGAATATAAATATTCCTAGAATTGAGCTTTTCCTCATGAATAACAACTTTTAAGATCAAGATTACGTAACTTCATAATAATATGCTAAATGACAATTTTTTTAAGAACAAATCAAGTATCTAAAGAAACTTCACTAATCGAAAAGGAAAACATAGCTAGATAACTATTCAGTTCAAATCTCAACAAAAATGGGGATCAATTTAATTAGTGGATTTCAACAATAATAGGTTTTAGGTTAATATTGAGGGTAAATCAATAAATGGTTTGTTAGGCTTAAGGGGGTTCACTAAGGGTCAATTGTGAAGGCAGGCTTTTATGGAGTGAGTGGGTTAAACCTAAGTGCCTTTATTATTTCGATATATCAAATCAATGGTGTGGTCTCGATATGCATAATTGAAGCAAGTTCTAGAATAATAGATCAATATTGACACACTCATAGCAAAAATTAAGTGAGCAAGAAAGAAAATATGCTCTAAAGGCTCAAAATCTCACAAAAATTATGGCTTTTGATGTCAATTCTGTGAATTTCAAACTTCAAGGTAATACTTAAATTTGGGGAAACAACCTAAAAATTTTAATTCTCAAAAATCAACTTTGCATGCTTGATTCTCTAATTTCTTAAAGTTTAAATAATCAAAGCACAAATACCTATGTTTTAATCGAAAGCATATCAATGGAAATCATAAATCAATCAAAACTCATTCGAATAGTGATATGAGAAGGTGACTTGAGAACAAGACAAAATTTAGGGATTTTCTGATAATGATATAAAAATCCTCCCCCTACTTAACATGTACATTGTCCTCAATGTACAAAGTTAGATAAAAAGTGTACGCATAGATCAAAAGAGAAGGAAAAAGATGAAACTTCCTGAATTTTGGATGAAATCCTTAGACTGGTGAAAGCTAAATTTGGAGCTAGGCAGAGGTGAAGGTGGAGGAGGATACTCCAGTGGTGGTAGAGGATGTGTGTCAACAAGTACCATTCCAAAGGAAAATATTATCGTGGTCGAGCATGACATGGCAGTCGTGGAGTACCTTTCCCAGTGGAGTTGTATATTCCTGAGTAATATTGAGCTTTTGAGCCTTTGAGCTCTTTTTAACTGCAATAGCATCAATAATGGTTCAAGAATAATAGATTAGCATGGTTACTCGTTAAAAACGACCATAAATATAAAATGTTCAATATAGACTAAGTTAAGTTTTGTAGAACATAAAAACGAAATTGAAATAAAGATAAAGAGAAACATAAAAATTAAAATAAAAAGAAAAAAAAATAAAATAAAAAATAAAAATAAAGATAAGAGGACTCAAGCGTCCGCATCGGCAAATGGTTCATGAGGTAGGGGTGGTGGTCAAATGTGGAGGTGCTGACAAATCTACTGTAAAGTGGCATCAATGTGACTGAATCATTGAAAGCACTGCTACTCGATCCAAGTGAGGCGCTCAAAGATGTCAATGATTGAAGCAGCCGCATGAACTGGTCTATCACTCAGTGGTGGCTGAGAAGGTAGAGCCTCTTGAGGTGGGGCTACATCATCAGGAATGTCTTCGGGGTCGTCCTAATCGGTGGACTGAGCTAGACGATATTGAGGAGGATCGAACCCACGATGATACTCAATCATCCTCATATGAAGCATGCTTGAGATGCCTTGTGGGGACATCTGGTCGATGAGTGTGAGCGATGAGGACTGTGCCACTGTTTGAGGAGGCCGAAGTGACATGCGAGGCATGTCACATAAGGGCCGATGCAAATGGCTCCCTTCCTATGCCGCTCCGTCTGATAACGAATGACGAGGGCAATAAAATAGGCTAAGTCGAAGACGTGCCTGTGTGCCATACTCCATAAGAAATAGGCGTCGTGGGTATTGACAGCACCGGTTCTCTCTCGTTGACCCGTCAGGGTGTGAGCTAGGATGGCATGTAGGTAGCGTAAGGATGGAGAGACGGCTGATGCCTTGGAGCGGCTAGGATTGTAAATAGCTGAAGTAGGGACCAGGGCCATCCAGTAGGAGGAAGAAGAATAGTGATTATGGCAGTGGAGCTCACAATAATCGTCGTCTTCCTCGGTATAAAGTCCCAAAGCAACTTTGAACTCTAAGACACTCAGTTGGTGTATAAGATCGCCAAGACGGAACTATACTGTGCCGGGATCGTCAAACTGTGACATAACTATTTGGAGATGGAATGTCAAACAAAGCTCCAAGGTGAGCTCTAGGTATGTTGGCTCGATAATATTGAAGAAATGTCCCCATGGGTCAGTAGTGAGGAGGGCCCGTACTGAATCTGCGAGTTGGACCTACTCTAATACAGCCCAATCGGTACATCATCCTACTCCAAAGGTCTTGCTCGAAGTATCTGAAAGAGATCCTCTTGGGTCTCGAGGGGAACTGCAGAAAAGAGTGACGTACTTCGGTGGTCGTACTCGAAGATGTAGCACCAGGTCCCTTTCGTTTTTTTGAAGTGGGGACGGAAACTTTCGATTTGCCACGTGGGTTCGTCATAATGTACCTGAAAGAAAATAAAAACTAAATTAAGTGAAAGGATTCTTCACTCAATATGCAAATTAGATATGAGGGTAGTAGAATTTAAATAGTTCACATATAAAAATGTATGTAGACGCCAATATGTAGAAATCATTTAGGAAAACTAGCAAAAATCAACTTAATAGAATCACAAAGACAAATCATGATAAAACAACAAGTAGGGACCTAAAATTTGACTAATCAATAAGCAACAATAAATAAATCTAATGGTGGGATTAACTTCATAATAGAAACAAGAAATAATTGATTAAGGAATAGAGAGAAATAAAAAAAAAACAATTGAATTGTAGTAGCCTGTCCAACTATTAAACCAAGCTTTTTGAAAGATCAATCAGTAGTTAAAGAAACAAGATTAAGCAAATAATAAGGGATAAAAAATAAAAATGATAATACATGAAAAAGAAAAAGTTTCTGGAATGAGTGACCGACGGTAGGGGTGGTTGGATGGTCGTGTGCAAGGGCTGTTCAGGTGACAGCGCGACAGGTGGGGTGCGTAGGCAGCGCTGGCAAGGGGAGTAGGCTGGTAAGGGGAGAGGTAGTGTGAGTGGATTTGGGGAGAGGAAAAATAGGAAAGAGAGGGGTGGTATTACACGAGGGTGGACGGCGGCAGCGGCGGTGGCTCGTGAGAGCTGCGGTTAGGGTTTGTAGTAGGGAAGATGATGAATAGTAAAATGGGTTTTGAGGGTTTAAATAGGGGAAAAATTTTAGGGTTAGGAAAAGGAGGCCATGGGCGTACAGGCCCCGTGTTAGTCTACACAGCCGGAGGCCACGCCCGTGTAGCGTGTACCTAGCCCACGTTTATCGTGAATTTTAAGTTCAAGCATACCTGTTTCTTGGCCCACGCCCTGTATCATGGCCATGTACTAGTTCGTTCATTTCTCGTACACCCATGTTTTGGTTCACATGTCCGTGTTAAATTATCAGTATCGGCCACGGGATATGGGCATGGGCATGTTGCATGCTCGTGCTATTTTCTCAATATTTCTATGGGCATTGGGCACGGGCATGTCGCAAGCCCGTGCTACTTTTTCAGAATCGTCCACGACCTATGGGTAGGGGCGTAGGGTTGGATAATGTGCCCATGTGCTTTTTTCAGGTTTGCACACAGTCGTTAGGCACACTTGTGTAGATTTATCACATCCCGTGTGACATCCTAAGTTTGGAAAAAATTGAGCCATGTTTTCACACGGCTAAGGACACTCTTATGGGACTAACTCGTGGTGAGGGCACGGCCTCAGGCACGCTCATGTGCCAGGCCGTGTGGTCATAGTAACCTACGTTTTAGTAACTTAGTTAGTGTTTGTTAGAAGTTATAAACTGAAATTTAAGAAAGTCAACAACATTAGTGCTCGGGTTACCTCTCAAGAAGCGCTTATTTAGAGTTTGAGCTCGACTTTTCGCAATCTCATATGGTCATGATGATTAGAGGAGTTAAAACTCCTCTCTCCTGCTATCAGTTTCAGTGTCAAAAAAAGGTTTAGGTCGCGTGTAATTTACCTTGAAAGTGCCAAATTTGGAATGTGTTACCTCGACTGTACCATAGGAAAAGATTTTTACTACCGTGAAGGGAGGTTCATCATCTATATGGAGCTCTAGAATTTCAATTCGAGGGTCTTCCTCCTCTAATAATACCTTATCCCTAACCTTAAATTGACTCGGCTTATCTGTAGGTTCATCATGGATTTGCTTTCATTCTACATGGTGTATCATGGGTTCCTCTCTGCTATAGTTCTGCCATTCGTCTAGTTCATCAATCTGTAGCATTCGCTCTCCATGGATTGCTTCTTTATTGTCGCATGAACTTGAATGTGGCTTATTTGTACCTTCACGAGGAGTGTCCTGCCAAGAAGATTGAACAGTGAGGTTACTCTTATTGAAAGAACTCGTAATATCATTTCCATCATTAAATATCCTAATAGAATCACGAGGTTGAAGAGTAATCGTATCATCGCCTACACGAAGTGTGAGTTCACCTGTGCCCATATCAATGATAGTCCTAGCAGTTGCTAAAAAGGGTCACTCTAAAATTAAAGGCACATCGCTATCCTCATCCATGTCTAAAACAACAAAATCTACTAGGAATATGAATTTGTCAATTTTAACAAACACATCTTCAATAATACCCCTAGGAAATCTAATGGTTTTATTAGCCAATTGAATGCTCATCCTAGTTTGATTTAGTCTCCTAAGACCTAGTTGTTTAACCATTTTATAAGGCATTACGTTAATACTAGCCCGTAAATCAGCTAATGCATTATCAACAGTTAAACTACCAATTAAACAAGGAATCGTAAAACTCCCTAGATCTTTCAGTTTGTTGGGTAGCTTGTTCTGTAAAATAGCTGAGCAAACTGCATTTAATTTCACATGCGACGATTCATCTAACTTTTGTTTGTTTTCTAAAATCTCTTTTAAGAATTTAACTGCGTTTGGAATCTGTAAAAGAGTTTCAATAGATATCAAGTTAATATGTAATTTCTTTAAGAGTTTAAGGAATTTACCAAATTGTCCGTTAGTGCGGTCTTTCCTTGTCGCATTCGGGTATGGGACACGAGGTTTATACTCTTTAACTACTGGTTTGTTGTGGCTTACCTCAACCTTACCTTTACCTACCACAGCTTCTTGCCTCGTTTCAGATTTAGGTTCAACTAACCCTTCTTCGTTTAGTACAGTAATAGCATGGAGTTGCTCTATTGGGTTAGCTTTTATGTTACTTGGCAAGCTTACTTGTAGTCGTTCAGAGATCAGCTTAGCAAGTTGACCAATTTGATTTTTAAGTCTTTGAATTGAAACTTGTTGGTTCTTAAGTGCGGTTTTGGTATTCTGAAAATGAGTTTCTAACACCAATATGAATTTTTCCAACATCTCCTCAAGGTTTGGTTTCTTTTCCTACCAATAGGGAGGTTGTTGAAATCCTGGAGGGGGTGCTGGCCTTTGATTTCCTTGATTCCCTTAACCTCCCTATAAAAAAATTGGATGATTTTTCCAACCTGCATTGTAAGTGTTACTATAAGGATTGTTTTGAGGTCAAGGATTATTACCCATATAATTCATTTGCTCATTTTCCATGCCATGTCCATAGGGAGAGTACTCTGGATTGCCCACACCACTTATATTCGTGTCACACTACATAACTGGTTGTACCTACGTAAAACCAACTAAACCATTAATCTTTTTATTCAAAATTTCTACCTGGCTAGAAAGCATGGTGACTGCGTCGACATTAAAAACACTGACGGCTTTTTGTGGCTTTGTTCTCATGACATGCCACTGATAGTTATTCAGTGACATCTCCTCTATAAATTCATAAGCCTCCTCAGGTGTCTTGTTATTGATTGTTCCACTGGCAGCTGCATCTATCGTTTGCCTTGTTGAGGGATTCAAACCATTATGAAAAGTTTGAACATGAAGCCATAGGGGTAGCCCATGGTGTGAGCACCTTCTCAGCAAGTCCTTGTATCTCTCCCATGCGTCATAAAGCATTTCTAAATCCATCTGCACAAAAGAAGAGATATCATTCCTCAATTTTGCTATTTTAGCCGGTGGAAAATATTTCAACAGAAATTTTTCGGTCATTTGTTCCTAAGTAGTGATAGACCCTTGTGGTAGAGAGTTTAACCATAGTTTAGCCTTATTCCTCAGAGAAAAGGGGAATAACTGAAGACGAATAGCATTATCAGAAATGCCATTAATTTTAAAGCTGTCGCAAAGTTCCAAAAAGTTAGCTAAATGTGTGTTAGGATCCTCGTCTTACAGACCATCAAACTGAACAAACTATTATATCATCTGTATTGTGTTAGGTTTTAGTTCAAAATTATTTGCAGCAATAGCAGGCCTAACAATTCTAGATTCAGTATGAGCTAAATTAGGCTTAGCATAATCATACATAGTACAAGGAGTAGGATTCTGATTCACAGGATTCGCAGCTACCACAGGAGGTAACGAAATATTTTGATTTGCTTCCATCTCTTCAGTAGTATTGGTAACATTCTCTTGCTCTTTTTCTATGTACTGTAGGCTCTACCTTATTTCTCTAAGGTTTCTGCGAGCTGATGCATCTATCTCACTATCAAAAAGCAAAGGTCTTGATGGATTTCTTCTAGTCGTAAACTACAACACCTATCAGGGAGGAATGAAAAGAAAAATTTAGTAAATAAACTGAAAATAAAAACAAAAAGTAAATTGTAATAAAAGTAAAAAAGGCTAAAGTAATAAAAATTAAGTGTTCCCAATATTTTAGATCCCCAGCAACGGCACCAAAAACTTGATAGTGATATTTATGATGGTCAAACCTGTAAAACTAAACTATTATCACGATAAAGGCAAGCGCACCTATCGAACAGTAGTATAGCTGATGGCAAGACCGGGATGTCGAACCCATAGGGACTAAAAGTACTACTATTAACCTTTTTTTTATTATCTAGTCTACAAATAAAGGGGATTTGTTTTAAACTAATTAAACTAAACTAATTAACTAAGAATGCGACAAAGAGTGAATTGAGGAAAACACTTTTGGAAAACCGATTGATTAAGACAATACCCAAGGAAGAATCCATCTAGAGTTCACTTGTTATTTGACTCTAAGCTAGATGATTTATTCACTTGACTGTAGAAATCCCTAATTTATGTTAATATCTCTTTCAAGACTAAAAACAACTAACCCTAGGTTGATTAATTGAAATTTCTTTCTAATTAAAACCCCTAGTGTTGCATTAACTCGATTTATGGACTTCCCTATTAGATTTGACTCTAATCTTGCAGATTTTTGTTGTCCTATGTCTAGGATTGCGATCAAATTGTGTTAAATCTACTCTTAAACAGGGACTTTTGCTCCAGTGAATAAGCACATTTGACTTGAATTAATATCCTGAAATATTAACACAAGAATTAATCACACAATTAAGAACAAATCAAATATTTATCATATAATTTAAATATTAATAACAATATTCGTATTAGGTTTCATCCCCCACAGGTTCATAATCGTAAAAGAAAACATCTCAAAGTTTGGAAAAACAACAAAACATAAAGAAAACCCAAAAACTCCTGAAGGAAATTGAAGGGAGATCTTCAGCCTTGATGGAGATCCTTGCTTCCAAGATGAATCAATCAGCGTTCTTCGAGTAATTCCTTGCTTTCTACTTTGTGTCATTGTTCCTCCCCTTGGGTCTTTTTATAAGCTTTTGAAACACCTCTCTTAGCCTGAAATTAGCCTTTTCTGAGTTAAACTGAAACAGGTCTCAATAGGGACACGCCCGTGTGAGGTTACTCAGGTCGTGTTCGATTCTGTGTGTCACACACGGGCATGTGGTTTAACCGTGTGCAGATGCCTAGGCCGTGTTGATTATTGAATTCGGCCCATTTTGTCTGTTTTTGGCCCGTTCCTTACTCTTTTCTCTTCCTTATGCTTACCTAAGTATAAAACATGAAATTAAAGGATTAAGAGCATCATATTGCATAAATCTAATTATAAATCATCCATAAATATGCCAAGCATGGGGTAAAAATATGTATATATTATGGTTTATCATTGGCAGAGGAAGAGAAAAACATGCTGGTTAGATGTTTGCAAAAAATGTGAATGTTTTTGCTTGGTCCGTAATAGACATTCCAGGTGTAGACCCCCCAAGTGATAGTGCACAAGCTAAATGTGCTCCCAAATGTGAAGCCAATAAAGTAGAAGAGATGAAAGTTTGCACCACAAGTGGTCGAGGCAATGAGACAGAAGGTCACTAAGTTGCTCTCTACAGGGTTTATCAAAGAGGGGGAATATCTAGATTGGGTTTCTAATGTTTTAATGGTGAAGCAGGCAAATGGTAAATGGGGGATGTGTATTGACTTCACCAACCTCAACAAAGCATGCCCAAAGGACAATTTTCCCCTCCCTTCAATCGATCGACTGGTGGATGCCTCTGTAGGCACAAGTTCATGATATTTGTGGATGCCTTCTTAGGATACAATCAGATTTTGTTGGACCACAATGGCCAAGAGAAGGCAACCTTCATCCCCGAGGAAGGGCCCTTTTGCTATCAAGTCATGCCTTTTGGCCTTAAAAATACAGGAACGACCTATCAAAGGCTAGTAAATAGGATCTTCAATAACCAGATATTGCGGCCTCGAGGATACATTGATGATATGCTGGTAAAGAGTGAGTTCGTGAAGGAGCATGCGTGAAGCCTATTAGAGGCGTTTATGGTCCTAAGAGCCTACAACATGAAACTGAATCCAGAGAAGTGTGCTTTTGGGGTGCGAGCAAGCAGGTTTAAACCAAAAAATATCCAAACAATCATGGAAATATTGTCTTCGTGAACCATAAAGGACATACAACATCTCATGGGAAGAGTAGTAGCATTGAACAGATTTATCTCGAGGATACCATACAAGTGCCTCCCATTCTTTAAAGCTTTAAGAACCTCTTCTCATGGACAGAAGAGTGTCTAGCAACCTTTGAAGTACTGAAGTTATACCTTTCCTCCCCTCCACTGTTAAAATCGCCTCAGGTAGGAGAAACACTTTATCTCTACTTGGCTACCTTGAAAGAGATAGTCGCAGTACTAGTTAAATTAGAGGGTGTTCACCAATTCTCGGTATATTTCATCAGTAAAGTGCTCAAAAATGGCGAACTAAGGAACTTTAAAATATAAAAATACATTTATGCTTTGGTTGTTGCAGCTCGTAAGCTACAACCTTTTCCAAGCCCATCTGATTGTTGTGGTCACCAATTAGCTTATGAAGGAAGTACTATCTAAGGCGAACACTTCGAGAAGGGTAACAAATGGAGCATTGAGCTCGCTAAATATGGGATAGACTTCACCCCGTGAACCGTGATAAAGAACAAGTGCTAGCTGATTTCATAGTGGAGTGTTCCTTTAAAAGAACTATTGACATCACATGTAATGTCGGCTACGATTCAAAATGTTGGATATTGTATGTCTTGTAAAACTTGTACACTATATGAACTTCCTTGAATGTCAACAACTTGGTCTGTTACATTTTGTGATGAAGCATGGCATGCTGATGATTCAATGAGTTATATTTTATATTAAGACACCATGTGTCCCACATTTTATGCTAAAATTACTCTTTCATTTGTTGAACACCGCTTAATAGTTAACCCCTCCTCAGAAAGTGCATATGCAACTTACAATTAGAAAAGTTGGCAAGTTTACGCTGATGGCTCCGCAACCAAAACAGGTCAGGGAGAGGTGCAGTCATAATCGATCCTAGTGGCAATGAGTGGCAATACAAATTGTCATTTGGGTTCCAAACAATGAATAACATCGTTGAGTATGAAGCCTTGGAATCAGGACTATAATTAGCATGCCAACTAGAAGTAAAAGACCTAATTATCCATACAGATTTGTAGTTGGTGGTGAAATAGATAAGTGACGAGTACGACATAAAGGAAATGGTGCTAAAAAAATACCATACAATGGCAACTCAGCTGCTCACAGGATTCGATAAACCTCAAAGTAAGTAGGTTTCGAGAAATGACAACACTCGTGTTGAGCTTTATCGAAGCTAGACTCCTAGGTTATCATTCAATAAAGGGGAAAAAGCTTAATTGAGCATAGGGAAACCCCAAGCTATGATACGTCCTAAGAACTATATATGATTCAGGAGGAGACCTGGATGACGCCAATAATCCACACACTTCAAGGTGAACAAGATAGCCAAGACAGGAAAGAGCTTGCAAAGCTACAACGTAAGGCTGCAAGGTATGTCATTACTAAAAATTACAAGTATTTGCTAAACTCCACATCTATGAATTGAATATTTGAATATTGTGAACTCATTACATAATAAATTAAGACAACATATTTTATCCTATGTTTAATAGATACACCTTGTTGGAGGGTGTACTATATAGAAAGGGGTTTTCACATTCTCTGTTGCAGTGCCTATCGCCACCGAAAGCTGAATACGTTATGAGAGAGATCCACGAAGGAATTTGCGGTGATCACCTAGGAGGTAGACTACTAATGCAAAAAATCTTTAAACAAGGGTACTATTAGCCTACAATCTAAAAAGACACACACACCAGCTGGTTCGCAAATGTAATTCTTGCCAGAGAAATGCCAAAGTCCAACTATAGCTAGCGGAACCCCTTCAAGTCATGTCAGGCCCTTGGTCGTTCGCCATGTGGGGGGTCGATATCCTCGGCTCATTTCCTATAGCCACAGCCCAAAAGAAATTCATAGTAGTAGCTGTGGACGACTTCACCAAGTGAATCGAAGCTGAAGCTCTGACAACTATTACAAAAAAAATAGATGGAGTATTTTCTATAGAAATCAATTGTCTGCAGATTCGGGATACCTCGCACAATTATTACAGACAATGACATGTAGTTTTAGGGAAAATTCAAGCGGTTACACAAATAGTCATCCAACTTTAAAAGGTTTTCATTTTAGGTTTAAAAAAAATTGCAATTTAAGCACTTATGTTATATAGTTCTGTCATTTTGGTCACCCCGTTAAAAACACAAACGACAAACTGATGCGACAATTAAAAAATTTAGTATAATAATAAATTTTGACCACAACTTTTACATATTATATCATTTTAGATATAATTTTAAAAAATTAACTCTAAAAGCTTACAAATAGTCTCAATTTGATCCTATTCTAAAAAATTTTAAATATATATACAAAAATACATAAATATTTTCAAAAATATATAATAATAAATTTTAATTTTATATTAATATTAAATAAAATAAAAAAGTTTTCAGCATAGTTCAATAAGAAAATGAAAAACATGAAGAACCAAATTCATCATCATCTTCTTCTTCAAATGCCACAATGGTTATCTTTACCGTGACTGCAACACCCCAAACCTGGCCTAGACGCTGTGACTAAATTCGGAGATGTCACAAAGAATGGGTTTTGGAAATACAGTTTATACGACAAAACTAGCTCAGTTCTACGAGACTAAATTGCTTATATCCATTATCAAAACATTTATTCCATTAATCTCTTTGCCTTAAAACGTGTTTTATAGCAAAAGCTTAAGGAAAACGTTGTGTTCTAAGAAAATAGTTTGTATTTAAAAAAAAAAAACCCTAGTTTTAGTAAAAACCATAATTTTCAGATATCCGTCGTAACTTAGGTAAAAAAACAAAACCAAATTCAAAAGAAAATTAGCCCCAAAAGTCCGAGATTCCAATTATTACAAAAATCTAGAAATTTCCCTTAAATTAAAATAAAAACCAAAGACAAAGTCAGTCTACAAACTCATGGTCACTAAAAGGCTCCGTCGCGCTAATCTACCGAAGTTTGTGGATTACCTGTACAGAACAGATGAACGGGGATGAGTTTTTGTAAACTCAGTGTGTAACCCAATAGAATTAAGCATGCACACATACAGATTATCACATAACAAACAGATATAGATTCGGGCCCAAGCCTATTTCAGATATAGTATACAGAATCAGATAATAAAAAACGTACCCCCATCCTCTGCATATTAGCTCCGACTATCCCATCACACCATGTGGGGTTAAAAACACCCACCCAACCCTGCACACTATATTGTGCCACAACGACACATAACAGATGAAGTGCAACCTTGTTGCTAGAATATAGGCGAAGGTTGTCTTTCAGAACACTTCCATCATATATATCAATCCACCCTAATAACAGATATAGAATAATCAGATACAAATATCTTATATAGAATTAACAGAACATACATGCTCATGCACATATATTAAAATAATCAAACATGCTTAACATTAACATACATAGAACAGAAGATTAGGTCTACAGTTTATAGGGTTTGGATTGCCCTTACTGACCCTACGGTAGGCCAACAGTCATTTGGGACGACCCGTGCGACCCTAGGGAAAATTTTAGAATTTTGGGCTCCCATGCCAGTGTGGTATGCCCATGTGGGCTCATACGCCCATATGGTATGCTCGTGTGGGCTAACACGCTCGTGTGGTATGCTCATGTAGGCCCACACGCCCAACTTGACCTATCCCGTGTGGCTCACACGGCCATACTCCAGCCACCACACGGTCATGTCTTGCACACGACCATGCCTTCGTCGATCACACGGTAGTGTCAACACACACGACCATCCACACGGGTGACCACACGCCCATGTAGCGTCGACAAATTTGTTTTTTAGCTTGCCAAAACCCCGCTTGGGATACACCATAAACCAACACTATTATACCAAACTAAAAATTAAAGGCTGAGAGTTCTCTTACTAACTGAACAGAGAATCAAAACGCAGTAGCAAAGAATAACCACAAAAATTGAAGGTGGAAGCCAACATAAAGAAAGAAAATCAGAGAAAGGGAATTTTGGGGAAAAGAAAAGGAAAGAAATTGGAGAAGAGAAGGGAATTCACATAAGAATTATTAGAGGTGAGAGAAAAAATTTTGAAAATAAAAATTGATTGTGATCTCGAGTGATTATGATAAAGTAATAAAATCTGATCGTACCTGTAAACTAACTAATATCACGATAAAAGGCAAGTGCACCTATCGAATAGTAGTATAGTTAGTGGCAAGACCGAAATATCGAATCCAAGGAACTATGAGTACTACTAATGACTTTCTTTCTATTATCTAGCCTAAAAATAAAGAGGGTTTGGTTGTAAACTAAACTAAACTAACTAAGAAACGACAAAGAGTAAAGTGGGAGATTACCTTTGGGAAATACTGATTGATTAAGGCAATACCTAAGGAAGAATCCACCTAGACTTCACTTGTTATCTAACTTTGAACTAGATGATTTCTTCATTTGATTTGATCCGTAGAGATCCCTAAATTATGTTAATACCTCCGTCGAGGATAAGAACAACTAAACCTAGGTTGATTAACTAAAATCTCTTCCTAGTTAAAACCCCTAGTCTCGCATTAACTCGATTTATGGCTCCCCATATTAGATTTGACTCTAATCCGGCAGATTTTCGTCATCCTATGTCTAGGATTATGATCAACTCTGCTTAATTGTGTTGGATCTACTCCTATGCAGGGAATTTTCATCCTCCATAAAGTTTTATTCGACTTAAATCAATATCCCGGACATATCAATTTAAGAGTTAAAAACACAATTAAGAACAAATCAAATATTTATCACACAGCTCAGATAACAATAACAAGATCTGTCTTAGGTTTCATCCCCTTAGGTATTTAGGGATTTAGTTCATGTTTATAAAAGAAAACATCTCAGAAGAAATAAAATAACAAAACATAAGAAAATCCAAAACTCCTGAAAGGATTGAAGGGAGATCCTCTGTCTTGATGTAGATCCTGGCTTTTGAGATGGATCAATCGGCTTCCCTTCGAGTAATTTTCTTCCTTTAACTCTCCGTCTTGACGGAAAAATTATGTCTCCTTGAAGTTGCCTCCTAGGGTCTTTATATAGAGTTTTAGAATGCCTTTCTTAGCCCCTAAGCAGCCTTTTCTGAGTAAAATTAAACTTCCTCATGACAGGGACATGCCCGTGTAGATCAAGGCCCAGGCCGTGCTCGAGCCTGTTAAAGTGGCACAACCGTGTGGCACGGCCGTGTGTCGAATCTCCAGGCCGTGTTGATTACCGAACTGGGCCTAATTTGCCCGTTTTGGCCTGTTCTTTGCTCTTTTCTCTTCCTTATGCTCACCTGAGTATAAAACATGAAATTAAGGGTTTAATAGCATCAATTTACACAAATGAAGGTGTAATTCATCCAGAAATTGGGCTAAGCATGGGGTAAAAATATGTATAATTTATCGCTTATCAAATACCCCCACACTTAAGCCTTTGCTTGTCCTCAAACAAAATCTCAACTCACAATTAAGAATCATTCTTCTCAACTTATAATCATTATCAATAATGTTTCAAGCTAATCCACAACTAATCATACAATGAAAATTCAACCAGAAGAACATTAAAGTTTCAAACACTCTAAGTTGAGAATTTTATCATAGAAACATAGGTTTTCTCTCTTTTCCTAAGTAATTACCTTTCAATTGAAATCAACAAGAGTTGACATCCTCACTAAAGATTCACTCTATCCACTCAAAGTGTTTAGGGTTCAAAAATTAAGCACTCATTAATCAACCTGAAAAGTTATTACCATAGGCTTGCAAGAAAATCAAATCTCCACCACTATAGATTGATATGACATGTCGATCAAAAGGTCTTTCAATGGTTGTAATGGGGCTTTGGTTAGAGGTGTTGTCACAAGCTGAAAAAGAGGGTTAGAATCGAGATTGAATTAAAAAATCATCTAGCTAGAAAAATCTCTATCACTAGAAAATATTCCTAGAGCTAAGCCTTATGATGACATCGTTCTGGATTCGGTAGCTTATAATAGAAATATGCAAAAATATTAACTGCAACTAAAATATGAATTACAACTGGATTAACTGTATATACAACCTTCTTTTTTTTAAGAACAAATCAAATACAATATACTGAAAAAGAGAACAAAGCTAGATAATAATTCAACTCAAATCTTGACAAAAATAGGGATCAAAATAATTGAATGGAATTCAACAAAAAATCAATTATAGGTTAATATTAGAGGTAAGTCAAAGAATGGGTTGTTAGGCTCAATGAGGTTCACTAGGGGTTAATTTATGGAGGTAGGCTTTTGTAGAGTAAGTGGGTTAAACCTAAATGCCTTTATCATTTTGGTATATCAAATCAATGATGTGGTCTCGACATGTATAATCAAAGCAAGTTCTAGAATGACAAATCAGTATTGACTCACTCAAAGCAACAATACAAGTGAGCACGAAAGGATGTATGCTCAAAAGGCTCAAAAATCTCACCAGAATTATGGCTTTTGATGTCAATCCTGCGAATTTTAAATCTGAAGATAACACTTAAAATTAAGGAAAATAACCTAGAAAAAATTTAAATTCTCACAAATTTCAACTTATCATGCTTGATTCCCTAATGTCTTAAAGTTTGAATAATCAAAGCATAAGTTCCTATGTCTTAATTCTCAACATATCAATAAAAATCATAAATCAATGAGTGAAAGTGATTTCCCCACCCCCCCACACTTAAGATGTACATTGCCCTCAATGTACAAAGATAACATTAGTAGCAATGGAAGCATAAAATCATAAGATAGGGAGAGAAGTGAAACTCCCTAAATTAGATGAATTCCTTAAAAGTAGTGAAAGCTGGATTGGAGAGATGACTACTTGAAGTTCATGATCTTGGGTAACTTGAAGCACAACTGCGTGGGGAATTTAAATCTTACTTGATAAGAAGTGAAGTGTAAAATAAAAGGAAAAATATAAAGTGAAGAGAATAAAAATAAAAATAAAATAAAATTAATAGGAAATTTGGCACACGGCCGTTGGGCACGAACGTGTGGCCTAGGTCTAGCCCGTGTGTTTCATGCTCCTATCAGTGCAGCCACGGCTGGTTGGCACGGGTGTGTCCTATGCCCGTGGTAAGTTTTCAGTCTTGCCCATGGTTCATTGGCACGGGCGTGTTGACTCACACGGTCTTATAGCACGGTCGTGTCTTTTGGTGTTCGCTTTGCCCACGACCGTGTTTGAAATCACACGCCCGTGTATGAATGGACTAGTTTGGCCATGGCAGTATCGCACGGCCATGTTTCTACCCGTGAGGTGTCCACGGCCTTAGGCGTGCCCGTGCGTCTAGTCGTGTGGTCCTGGGAAATCTGCGTTTTAAGGAGTTAGTTAAAAATTTAAGAAAATCAAACTTGTTAGTGCTCGAGTTCCCTCTCAAGAAGTGCTTGTTTATAGTCTAAGCTCGATTTCTTACCTGCACATTTTACGAGAGATTGTGGAGCCTAAGCTCATCTCTATCATTCTTAAAGTCGTCACCATAATATAGTTTAAGTCGGTGACCGTTTACCTTGAAAGTGCATTGGGTTGGATGTGTTACCTCAATTGTGCCATAGGGAAGTACACTTTGGACTATGAATGGCCCTGACCATCTCGACTTTAGCTTCCACGGAATAGTTTAGGTCTTAAGTTGTACAGCAAAATCGCTTTATGATTTCTTTGTATAAGCGTGAGTTTTCATATGCATTGTAACGACATTCGTCCAATTCGTTTAGCTGCATGCGTCTCTTTTCACTTGAAAAACCAGGGTCGAGGTTTAAAAATTTAATGGCCTAAAATGCTTTATGTTCTACCTCAAAGGGTAAATGACAACTTTTCCCATAAACAAGTCTATAAGGCGATGTTCCTGTGGGAGTTTTGAAAGCGGTTCTATAGGCCCATAGAGCGTCATCTACTTTTATTGCCCAATCTTTTCTATTTGCTTGTACGGTTTTCTCTAAGATGCGTTTTAGCTCTCTATTAGTTACTTTAACTTGTCCACTGGTTTGAGGGTGGTAAAGGGTAGCTGTTTTATGGTACACTCCATATTTCTGTAAGACTTTCTCAAACTGAGCATTGTAGAAATGTGTTCCCCTATCACTGATAATTGCTCTTGGTGTTCCAAATCGAGAAAAAAGTTTTTGAAGAAATTTTACTACCATTCTAGCATCATTAGTAGGTAAGGCTTGGGCTTCTACCCATTTAGACATGAAATAGACTGCTACTAAGATGTATTTATTTCCATATGAACTAGGGAATAGACCCATGAAATCTATGCCCCACACATCGAATATTTCACATTCAAGTATATATGTCTGAGGCATTTCATCACGTTTAGAGATATTACCTGTTCGTTAACATTTATCACAAGAAATAGCGTACCTGTTAGCATCTTTGAATAATGTGGGCCAATAAAAACCTGATTCGAGTATTTTATGGGCGGTCTTAGTTCCACTATAATATCCTCCTGTCGGTCCTGAATGGCAATGTTCCAAAATCTTGTTTGCTTCAGTTGTTGTTACACATCTTCGAATGACTTGGTCTGCACCAATACGAAAAAGAAAAGGGTCTTCCCAAACTTAGTTTTTCACATTAGTAAAGAATTGCTTCTTTTGCTGATGTGTCAACCCTTTTGGTATTATGTTAGCAACTAACTAATTTGCGATGTCAGCAAACCAAGGTACCTCAGAGTCAAATATAACTAAGAGTTGTTCTTCGGGAAACGAATCGTTTATTTCAGCTTCATCAAGTTCTTTGAGATGTGGGTTCTCAAGCCTGGAAAGGTGATTTGCTGCTAAGTTTTCAGCTCATCTTTTGTCTTGTATTTCCAAGTCGAATTCCTACAGTAATTAAATCCATCTTATTAGTCGAGGTTTTGCATTGGACTAAGTTAAAAGATAACGAAGAGTAGAATGATCAGTATAAACGATGACTTTAGACAATATTAGATATGGTCTAAATTTGTCGAACGCAAAAACCACAGCTAGCAATTCTTTTTCTATGGTAGTGTAGTTTTCTTGTGCTGCTGTTAGAGTTTTGCTGGCATAGTAGATTGACTAAAAATGCTTATCTCTTCGCTGTCCAAGAACTGCACCTACTGCAAAATCACTCGCATCACACATTAGCTCAAAAGGTAAATTTCAATCAGGTGCAATTATAATTGGAGCATTAGTGAGTTCTCTTTGAGAGTGTTAAATGCCTCTAAACATTCCTGATCAAAATCGAAAGGTACGTCTTTTTCTAGTAATTTTGTTAATGGCTTAGCTATTTTAAAAAAGTCTTTAATGAATCTTCTATAAAAACCAACATGTCCTAAAAAGCTTCTAATTGCCTTAACTGAACTGGGGGGAGGTAGTTTTTCAGTGGTCTTAACTTTTGCTTTATCTACTTCTATCCCTTTACTAGAAATTTTGTGTCCTAGCACTATACCTTCTTGTACCATAAAATGACGTTTTTCCCAATTGAGAACAAGATTTGTTTCTTCACATTTTATCAAGACTCGCTCTAAATTTTTGAGGCAGAGTTGGAAAGAGTTACCGAATACTGAGAAGTCATCCATGAATACCTCCATGATGTCCTCCACAAGCTCATTAAAAATTGCTAGCATGCAACGCTAAAAAGTAGCTGGAGCATTACATAATCCAAAAGATATTCTACGATACACAAACGTACCATATGGACAAGCGAATGTCGTTTTCTCTTGATCTTTAGGAGCTATCGGGATTTGGAAAAAGCCAGAGAGTTCATCCAAAAAACAGTAATACATATGTCCTGATAATCTTTCTAACATCTGAGCAATGAAAGGTAAGGGGAAGTGATCCTTTCTCGTGGCATCGTTCAATTTCCTGTAATCAATACAAACCCTCCAACCGGTGACAATTCTTGTAAGGATTAATTCATTCTTTTTGTTGGCAATGACAGTCATGCCAGCCTTCTTAGGAACTACCTGTACAGGACTTACCTAAGCACTGTCAGAAATAGGATAAATAATTCCAGCATCTAACAGTTTAATTACCTCGATTTTGACCACTTCCTTCATGTTGGGGTTCAGTCTCCTTTGAGTTTGCACACATGGTTTGTATTCATCCTCCATCAAAATTTTGTAGGTGCAAAAGGAAGGACTGATTCCTTTGATGTCAGAAATTTTCCAAGCTATGGCTCTTTTATGCTTTTGTAAAACTTGAATTAATTCCTCTTTTTCCTTAGGTTGCAAGTTTGCAGCAATAATGACTGGTAGTGTAGAATTGTCTCCTAAAAATGCATATTCTAAGTGTTTGGGTAATTGTTTTAGATATAGTTTGGGAGGTTCGTCAATAAAGGGCTTTTGTCTTAGTTCATCCTCAACTTCAATGCCCTTGTAACCTATTTATCTTGGGGAAGACTCGTTGGAGTTTAGCTCATTTATTACTTTTTTCATCTCAGTGGTGACTTCATGCTCTCCCTCACTTTGAACGAGACAGTTCCAATGTGTCTTTAAGAGTGATTTCATGAAAAGAATCTTGAATAGAATGATCAATAGAATCAATAAAATAACAAGAATCATCTTGCTCCCTAGCAAATCGCATGGCATCATAAATCTTAAACACAATCTCTTCATCACCTACCCTAAGCACAAGTTTACCGTCTCCTACATCAATAACAGCTCTAGCAGTAGCTAAAAATGGTCGTCCTAGGATTAAGGGTACCTCAACATCCTCATCCATATCTAACAAGACAAACTCAGCAGGGAATATAAATTTATCCACCTTAACTAGTACATCTTCAATGATACCCTTAGGATATTTAATAGATCTATTGGCTAATTGAATACTCATCCTAGTGGGTTTTGGTTCCCATAACCCTAGTTGTTTGAACATTTTATAGGGCATTAAGCTAATGCTAGCACCTAAATCTGCTAATGCCTTTTCAATATTTAAATTACCAATAAAACAGGGAATAGTAAAACTTCCTAGATCTTTCAATTTTGTTGGGAGTTTATTTTGGAGAATCGTTAACCACTCTTTGTTAAATTCCACTGTAGATAATTCTTCAAACTTTCTTTTGTTTGTAAGAAGTTCTTTCAGAAATTTTGCATATGTTGGCATCTGTGAAATAGCTTCAACAAAAGGTAAGTTAATGTGTAATTACTTAAAAAGTTCAAGAAATTTACCAAATTGGGCGTCCATGCGGTCTTTCATTAATTTTACTGGGTATGGGATAAGTGGTTTATATTCCTTGAGTACTGGTGGAGCGCTTTCTTGGGGTTCAGCTTCCTCAATTTTTTTCGTTTCAGGCTCTTGTAATACTTTCTTTTCAGGTTCATCTAGTGATTTCCCACTCCTTAGTGTAACAGCTTTAAGGTGCTTTTTAGATTTAGTTTCTGTGTTACTCGATAACCTATCTTGTGGTCTTTCAGAAATTAGCTTAGCGAGTTGGCCTATTTGAGTTTCAACTCTTTGAATGGAGGTTTGCTGGTTCTTTAGTGCCGTTTTGGTGTTTTGAAAACGGGTTTCTGACATGGTGATAAATTTTATGAGCATCTCTTCAAGGTTATACTTTTTCTCTTATTGGAATGGTGGTTATTGACATCCCGGAGGAGGTGGTTGTCTTTGATTTCCTTGTCCTCCCCATGAAAAATTGGGGTGATTCCTCCAACCTGCATTGTAAGTGTTACTATAAGGGTTATTTTGAGGTCTAGAATTATTAACCATATAGTTGGCTTGCTCGTTTTCCGTGCCATGTCCATAGGAAGAGTAATCGGGATTGTACATGTTTCTCTAAATTGCGTCGCATTGCATTACTAGGTGTGCCTGCGTAGAACCAACAAAATTATCGATCTTTTTATTTAAAAGTTCTACCTACTTAGAAAGCATAGTGGCTGCATCAATATTAAAAACTCCTACAGCTTTCTGTGGCTTTGTACTCATCACTTGCCACTGATAGTTATTCAGTGACATCTCATCTATAAACTCATAAGCTGCTTCAGGTGTTTTGTTGTTAATTGTTCCACCGGTGGCTGTATCGATCATCTGCCTTGTTAAGGGATTCAAACCATTGTGAAAGGTTTGAACTTGTAGCCATAGAGGTAACCCATGATGAGGGCACCTTCTCAAGAGATCTTTGTATCTCTCTCAAGCATCGTAAAGTGTTTCTAAATCCATCTGCACAAAAAAAGAAATATCATTCTTAATTTAGCTGTTTTAGTAGGAGGAAAATACTTAAGTAAAAACTTCTCGGTCATTTGTTCCCATGTAGTAATAGACCCTCGTGGTAGAGAATTTAACCACTGTTTAGCCTTGCTTCTCAAGGAGAATGGGAATAGCCTAAGACGAATGACATCATCAGAAACGCCATTTATTTTGAATGTATCGTATAATTCCCAAAAGTTGGCGAGATACGAGTTAGGATCCTCATCCTGCAAACCATCAAACTGAACAAATTGTTGTATCATTTGAATAGTGTTAGGTTTCAGTTCAAAATTATTTGCAACAATAGTAGGCCTAACAATGCTAGATTCAGTGCCTGCTAAATTAGGTCTAACATAATCATACATAGTACGAGGAACAAGATTTTGCTCAATAGGATTTGCGGCTACTACAGGAGGTAGCTGATTATCCTGATTTTCTTCCATCTTTTCGGTAGGTTCTGGTTCTTCTTCTTGACTTTGTTCTGGATATTGCAAGCTTCTTCTTATCTCTCTGCGAGTTCGACGGACTGTCGCTTCTAAATTATCGTCATAAAGCAGTGGTCTTCCCGGATTTCTTCTAGTCATAAACTAGAGATACCTAGAAGGGAAAAGGCAAAGAGAATTAAAATAAATAAAACAAATAAAAATAAAAGTTGAAAATAAATAAAGATAGTAATGGCTAAAGTAATAGAAATCGAGTGTTCCTAATATCTTAGTTCCCCGGCAACGGCGCCAAAAACTTGGTCGTGATCTCGAGTAATGATGATAAAGTAATAAAATTTGATCGTCCCTGTAAACTAACTAATATCACGATAAAAGGCAAGTGCACCTATCGAATAGTAGTATAGTTAGTGGCAAGATCGGAATATCGAATCCAAGGAACTATGAGTACTAGTAATGACTTTCTTTCTATTATCTAGCCTAAAAATAAAGAAGGTTTGGTTGTAAACTAAACTAAACTAACTACGAAACGACAAAGAGTAAAGTGAGAGATTGCTTTTGGGAAAGATTGATTGATTAAGGCAATACCTAAGGAAGAATCCACCTAGACTTCACTTGTTATCTAACTTTGGACCAGATGATTTCTTTATTTGATTCGATCCATAGAGATCCTTAAATTATGTTAATACCTCCGTCGAGGATAAGAACAACTAATCCTAGGTTGATTAACTGAAATCTCTTTCTAGTTAAAACCCCTAGTCTCGTATTAACTCGATCTATGGCTCCCCATATTAGATTTGACTCTAATCTGGTAGATTTTTGTCATCCTATGTCTAGGATTGCAATCAACTCCGCTTAGTTATGTTGGATCTACTCCTATGCAGGGTCTTTGTCTCCTCTACATGGGCACATTTGACTTAAATCAATATCCCGGACATATCAATTTAAGAGTTAAAAACACAATTAAGAACAAATCAAATATTTATCACACAGCTCAGATAGCAATAACAAGATCTGTCTTAGGTTTCATCCCCTTAGGTATTTAGGGATTTAGTTCATGTTTATAAAAGAAAACATCTCAGAAGAAATAAAATAACAAAACATAAGAAAACCCAAAACTTCTGAAAGGATTGAAGGGAGATCCTCTGTCTTGATGTAGATCCTGGCTTCTGAGATGGATCAATCGGCTTCCCTTCGAGTAATTTCCTGCCTTTAACTCCTCGTCTTGGCGGGAAAATTATGTCTCCTTGAAGTTGCCTCCTAAGGTCTTTAAATAGAGTTTTGGAATGCCTTTCTTAGCCCCTAAGTAGCGTTTTCCGAGTGAAATTGAACTTCCTCACGACAGGGACACTCCCGTGTAGATCGGGGCACAGGCCGTGCTTGAGCTTGTTAAAGTGGCACGGCCGTGTGGCACGACCGTGTGTCGAATCTCCAGGCCGTGTTGATTACTAAACCGGGCCTAATTTGCCCCTTTTTGGCACGTTCCTTGCTCTTTTCTCTTCCTTATGCTCACTTAAGTATAAAACATGAAATTAAGGGTTTAAGAGCATCAATTTACACAAATCAAGGGGTAATTCATCCAGAAATAGGGCTAAGCATGGCGTAAAAATATGTATAATTTATTGCTTATCAAAAATAAAAGATAAATAAAATTTCTTATTTTACTCCCCACTAACCCCCTAACATCCAACTTCTCAGACTCTAACTCCATCAAAACTCTAATAGGAAATCGAGCAAAAAGATTAGCGATCACGTTCGCGCTGAGATTTGAACACAAGACCTCTAACTCAACACTTCCCTTACTCCTTGAACCAGTAGGCTCATTCTGATATGAATTTACAGGCAATTTAATATAAGCCCACTGAACAAGGATAAGGCTTAGATCCAAAAATACCCAAAATTGCTAAAGGTAAGTGTAATAGCCCAATTTACTGTGATGTTGGAAAAAGTGCTTCGAGGCCACTAATTTCAGAAAATGAGCTTGTGAATTATATTATTTAATGTTTACAAGTCAAATGTTGTTTTTTAAAAGATTTTTGAAATAGTAAATTGTGTTTTATAAAGATTTGTTAGGTCAAGTAATTGAGAAAAAGAGGTATTGAGACCTTGGTGTTATAAACAGAGCCGTAAATATTTTTATAAATATTCACAGAGTGTAAATATGGTAGTATTAAAGTTTCGTCAGAAAATTTTAACGTTTTGGTAGTCAATTAATTAAAAAGGACTAACTTGAAAAAGATGCAAAACTTACTAAAATGATTAAATAGCTTAAAAATTAAATATGGAAGGACTAAAAGGGCAAATGGACCATTTTTAATGGCTAAGGGAGCATAGCGTGAAAAAAATCAAGGATTTTTATGTGATAAGGACAAAGTTTACATGGGCAAAATTGATTTTAATAGTTTTGATAATACTCTAGAATGATATATTTTTATGTGTTAATTATATGTTTATATTGAGTATGATCCTACTAATTTGAGCTTTTTATGGTTTTTTATATTGTCGGGACTAAATTGAAGGCAAAAGTAAATTTAAGGGCAAAAAGCATGAATTTGAAGATAAAGTGGGTCGACATGTGACATAGGGAAAAAATGGTGCCAAAAATGCAAGCATGGAAAACATAAGGGCTAAAGTGCAAAGAAGAGATTTTATGAATTGAAGACTCCATTTAATTTTTAATTATATTAGGATAATTGTTAGATATTATTATTTAGATTTTATTTTAGCTTTTATCTTTAATTATCTTTAATTATATTTATTTATATGTATTTATCTTTTAGAATTTAAGTAGGACTAGACTAGGTTTCCTAGTACTATAAATAGGGGATGGAGTACTAAAATTTCACATCATCTTTTTTGTAAACACTCCCTCTTCTAAAAAGCCCAGCCTTTGTTTTTTTCTTTATTTAATAAAATTTCATTTTTTATTAAGTCTATTTCTTTTCCCAAAAAATCATGAGCCACTAAATTTATCTAGTCGAAGGTTGTTGAAATTTCCCAAAAAAGGTTCTTGAGGCTTAGAATCCATACTTAGCCTTCTCGACGAGTATTCATCATTTCTCCACATTACGGGACTAACGCTTCTGTACATGTCCCATAAAAGGTTATCTTTTCAATGTGTGCAAAGGCGGCCGCTTTGTATGTTTTGGGAAGGTTGCACAGTCAATTCGTTAGCTTATTACGTTAGAGGTTGGCGAGCCCAAGAGACAAAATGGTGTGGGATTCGCCATTGAGAAGTGATGATCTAGCATAAGATGATCCCACAGAAGCGATTGTTGGCTAGAGTCAGGTTCCGCTAAATCGTAAGTCTAAATTCTTGGAGCTGGTGGTCGTAGGCATCCTCTTCCACTATAACTGGTGTATTCTATTTGAGAAGGATCATCTAAAAGCTGAGGATTGAACCCAAGACGGATCGAGACAACCGAAGGCTAGAATATCTCCATAAGAATTTCTTTTTCCTCAACTCTATTTATCTCTATTGTTGTAGTTTTAATTTTTGTAATTTCAATTCAACTTTTAATTCTGTTTTTATTTTATTTTTTTCCTGATCAAAACTTTTAATTCTATTTTTTTATTTTTTTAGGAACGCAAGTTTTCTTCAGCACGACTCTGTCCAGTATTTTGAGGAACAAACATTTGAACAAATCCGGTCCCTGAGGATTTGACCCTACTTCCCTTGTACAATTCTTTTTCATTATTTATTAGGGATAGGATATTTTTGGTGCTTTCAACGACCACATCAAGTTTCTAGACCATTTCTTCTTTAATTTTCTGTCCAAAAACACCATGAAAGAGCTCTCAAGGCTGGTTTTCCTATTCTAGCTTCATGTAAGTTTAATTCTTGCTTTTTCCTTGAAATTTTTATGTTTCGAGACTTTTACAAGTTGGTCTAACTTAGTATTTCATTAGTTTTTGATTTTGTTGAAAGTTTGGAAAGATACTATTGATAAGTTCATATGATTTTAGATATTTGATGATGAAATTGAGATGTTAATAGATGTTTAAAGGTGTTTTATCCAAGAATTTTGGAAGAAATCATGTTTTAGGGATTAAATTGAAAAGTGTTGAATTTATGGAAAATTTTGAAATTTCATGGGATCTATGGGCTGCTATTGATATATATGAAAATATTAGGCTTGGAACAAGGAATAAATTGCATGAATTTCATTTTCCGAGCCCAAGGACGAAATCGTCATTTATTAAAAAAATTAAGGGCAAAATGGTAATTTTTTTAAAGATGTAAATTGAATTGAAATAAACATGAACTAATGTTAAATTTATTTATATAGATCCTAGTAGATCAAATTCGGAGTTAGAACAAGGAAAAGGGAAAAATATTGGTTTATTATGTACACAAACATTTGTCAAAGTAAATTCGTGTAACTAAATTGAATATAATTTATGCTTGAAATAAATGTTGTATGTGTGAATTGTATGAATGCCTTATGTATAAAAATTGATCACATGGCCGTTTATATTTGATAAATGTTAAGTTCCGTTTAAATGAAAAATGTTATAGATATATGCTTAAATTAAGTGTTTTGAATGCGACTTTTGAAATAACATGAAAATGAGGATACATGATATATGGAAATAAGAGATGATGATATTTGAATATGAAACTTGTTTGATAAATATGTTTATACATGATTATAGAATTGTACACCTTGAGTGTACTACCCGTGATAATGATGTTTTGAAGGATTTAATGAACAAAGTTCTGACGTGAAATCATCTGAACCCAAAACGAATTATTATGAAAATGTACTGGAAATACATGAATGTGAAGTGCATATGTTATATAAATACATATACATGAAAATTTGATAATTGTTGAGCCCATGCCTATTTCTGATATTTGTATGAAATATATGACTAACAATGATGATGAGGATATGTGCTAGGGCTCGTGATCAAATTGATTGATTGTGTTTTTCATGTTTATCTTAAATATAAATATGAACTGGTTCTTGAATGTGTTTAAGTGTTGGTGTAGGTAAAAGACCAAATGGTTGAGAAATAAGGCTTGGAAAATGGCTTTATTTTGTCCACACGGGTAGACACACGGACATGTGTCTTGACTGTGTGTGACACACAGCCTAGCACATGGACGTTTGTTCTGGTCATGTGTCCCCTGCATCTTAAAATTAAGAAACAGAATTGAACACAAGGGCAGAGACATAGGCATGTGTCTCAGCCGCATGAAGAACATGGCCAAGCACACAAGTGAGTGTGTAACACCCCAAACCCGACCTAGACATTATGACCAGATCTGGTGTGTCACATGAGCCTATAACTAAGTTTACGACCTTTTGCTTGTTGTGACTTAGGTGATGTTAAAATAGCAAATTTGTGAAAAGTCATTTTGATAAGTCTTTAGATTATCCAGTCATTGAACTTGTTGAGTTTTGAAAACGTTCTTAAGAATTTGAAAACCCACGTAGCCTATAACTAGCAGCTTCGATAAAATATGACTTTAAACCATTACTAAAAACAAAACCAATAAAGAAATTTAAATAGCGGCCTTATTACAATTAAAACACCAAAAAATAGCATAATAAAATACTTAAAATGAAAAAGAAAACCGAATTTGCAGATGCTGTGGCCACTCCAAATCTCTCACAGCTCCAAGCCTACTATGGTTGAGGGTTACCTGCAGAGATGAAATTAAAGGGGGTGAGTTTGATAACTTAGTGTACAACATAATCTCAACCATAGGCCAAAACAGATCAAGCCTCAGAATCAGATTAATTGGGCCTTGGCCCATTACAGAAATCAGGTTAAGCCCATAGGCCCATAATAGATACAGATCAGATATATTATGCTAACAGAAAACCCAACCCAGATCCATCCATAACACCCCCGTACCAGCCTTACACCATGTGGGGAGACTACTCGACCCACCCAACCGCTACACACCACAGAAATTTGCAGCGAGGCTGCCAGATATTGTGACCAGGTCACCAGATACAGATATTGTGGCAAGCCACCAGAACAGATATATGTGGCGAGGCCACCAGAACAGGTATATGTGGCGAGGCCACCAGATTGCAGCGAGGCTGCCAGAACAGACATATATGTGGCGAGGCCACCAGATTGCAGCGAGGCTGCCAGAACGCTTCCTCCATCATAAACCCAAACCCCATGCAACAGATATCATGATATGGCATATAACATACAGAATCTCATGCATCAGATATACACATGTATTATGAGATATGACATACAGAAACAGGAAATCATACGTTTCATACAGAATTTACCCTAGGGGTATAAAGGTCATTTTGCACCTAGGGGTAAAATGGTAATTTTCCATACTTAAGGGTATTTTAGTCTTTTTACCGATTTTCAGGGTTTTTATGCACGTCCAAGTAATTACTAATCCATACAGAAGTCCTTTTAACCTTAGTTTCCAATTTTACCTTTTTTAGCCTAAAATCCCCTAATGGGCCTTACTAAATCCATTATCGTCTTAAACCCGTTAAAACCAAATTTTAATGTTCAGATTGTTAATTTAACCGGTTTATTCTCAATATACTGTCAGAATGCTTTTAATGACAATTTTACTGATATGGGCTCGGAAGCCCGTTAGGCCCACCTTTAGCCCACTCAAGCCCAACTTACCGAAATGCTCAGAATCGCACCTTCTACAATTCTGTCACCATCGAATCTAAAGTTGACCCTAATAGCGTAAACGATTACACAGAGATTCCACAAGACCGAGTTTTCGGTCACTTTCGGTCATTTGTCGGTCACTTTTAGTCATTACGGCCGTTGCCGTCCTAGTCTATAGCGGAGATATGAAACACACCTGTTAATGGATAAAGTGTCGACGAGATCCATGTACGAAAGCCCTACAGTTAATCACTATAGTGTTAGTCTAACAATCAACAATCATTAAGCCATAATCCTCTAACCATAATCGGCCAACATGTTCTAAGTCATTGAAATCTTACCTTCTTTGCCGAAAAGTGACCTAGATCCTGCTGCCCAGTAATGGTTGCCCTCCAAATCCTTAGTTGCCCTACTCCTTGATCACCCTAATGCAACAAAACAAGAGAAAGAGGCCACCAAGCCCCTAGTCACTAACGTTAGCCTTCCCCAAAGGGGTTTCGGCTTCTTGCCTTAAACCTGAAAACTAACGAGATAGGATCACGAAATACTTACCAATCTAAGTCCCAAACCACAGCCGTTCCACTTGTAACAACGAGAAAGAAAGAGTGTTGCAAAGAGCTTAAACACAAGAGGGTTCGGCTATGGAGTTATGAGAGATGTTGACAACAGAAAAGAAGGAAGAAAAGAAGTAAGAGACCAGAGAGCAATCGGCACTGAAAGTAAGAGAAGAAGAGTTGAGTTGACAGGGAGAAGATAGATTCGGCTAGCAGAAGGATGGTGGTAAGGGGTCAGTTTATGGTTTGAGAAGAAGAGAAGAAAAGAGATAAGAATGGAAAAGAAAACAAAAGGAGGTGTTTTAGTCGAATGAAGATTTGGCAACGAGGGTGGAATAGGGTCCGGCTACTAGGTTTGATGGAAGGAGCAAAGTGGCAAAAAGATACCTAATAGGCTATGTAAAAATTGACAAAAGAAGGAAGCTTACTCACTTAGGGAAATCGGCACCAAAACATAAAAGAAACTAAGGGAATTCGGCACCACTCACACCTAATTGCCGAAAGTTCTATGCCTAGCCTTGTTTGCCAATTTGCACCATAAAGAGTCCCTTGGCCGGCCACTTTCATTCAAATTCAAAAGTCCCTAATTTGCTCCTTGATTTGCTCATTTGACCGATTCAAATTTCTCCCTAAGCAGGGTTTAACTCTGCTTCAAATTCTTACCTACTTCCTGCACAAAAATAAAACGCCACCTTGCATACTCTGGGGCTTGAACCCTGGACCTCCAAGCACTCTTAGGCGCCACTTTTATAGCTCTTAAGTGGCGTCATATTGCCACTCCACCACTAGCCAGTTTATGCCTTATTTCACAGATATTTTCTTATAACACCTACCTTCCAGAGACCCCTATCTCCTAAGTCAAAAATACAAAATTTTGCCGAGCTTCTAACCAATACCTGGGCCTTCCATAGGCCCATTAACACTCCCCAAACATGCATTACATACCCAAACACTAAAGTTAAACATTTTATCTGATAAAGAACAATCTAAGAGAAACCCAAAAATTAGGGCGTTACAGAGTGACTTGGCCGTGTAACACCTACACCTAACAAAAATTACAAGTTAGAGAGTTACACAGGCATGTGCCCTACTCAGGTATCACACGGCCTAAGACACGGGCGTGTCATTTGGCCGTGTGAGCCACACGACTTGACCACAGGGGCGTGTGTGCCATGTATCTAAGAAAATTTTGAAATTTTTCGAAAAATTCTTTGAGATTCTGATTTAGTCCCGACTTAATTCTAATGTTTAAATTAGACCTCGAGGGTCCAATTAAGTGACAATTTAATTAATCTCGGATATGAATAGTAAAATGATTTGAATTATTTGTATTTGTGCTGTAAATTTCGGTAATACCTTGTAACCTTATTCCGGCAACAGATACAGGTTAGGGGTGTTACAGTAAAACTTGAACTTGAGACCTCTCACACACACCCAGAACACTTAACCGCTAAAGTAGATACATAATTGTATCAGAATTTACAGAAACATAGATATATTTAAGAGGGCGTTACAGTGACATTGTTGGTCATGGTGTTTTTCGTGTTGGTTGCTATTATTTCAATGAATTATAAAAAATAAGATATATAATGAACCATCATAGTTCTAGTAGGGAACCATTAAGGCAAGGTAATAACATACCTAAGTCTACTCGGAAAAAACCAATTGAATCAAGTTGAAAGAGTCATTCTGATGGGAAAATCAAATGTGGATCAACACAAAAAGGGTTATTTACTACAACTGTGTTTTGAATCATGAGTGTTGTATGACAGAACCAAAGGTTCAATAAGGGAAGGGAAGAACGAGTGAGGGAAAATTTTTATTTTATTTAATATTAATATAAATTTTAAATTTATTATTATATTTTTTTGAAAATATTTATGTATTTTTAGATATTTCTTTGATTTTTTTAGAGTTATGATAAAATTAAGATCATTTATAAATTTTAAGGGTTATTTTTTAAAATTTTGACTAAACTGATATAATATGTAAAAGTTGATGGCTAAATTTGTTATCATACCAATTTTTTTAATTATCACGTCAACTTTCCATTTATAATTTTAACAAATGTGATCAAAATGATAAAATTATAAACCACGTGAGTTAGGTGTAACACCCCTTACTCGTATTCAATGCCAGAACAGGGTACGAGGCATTATCGGACTTACCACATGAACAAATATACAATTACGGGACATGAATTTGTGTCCAAATTAAAACCATTCATATGCCATTATAAAGTCCCTAAAACAGGCCCACGATGCCCAAATCATACATTAGAAGCGGTTTGGGACTAAATTGAGAACGTCAAAAAAATTTTCAAAAACTTAGAAAATTTCCACTACACAGGGGTCACACGCCTGTGTGGTTATGGGATACACCCCTGTGGGTAGGCCGTGTGGTCATACATGTCTGTGTCTCTAATCGGTATAACTCTCTATTTATGACGTCATCATCATTTGAAGGTCACATGACCAAGTCATACGCTCGTGTGCTTAGGCCATGTGGTTAATTTAATTTTCATAATTTTTCATAAAATAGGTGCAGACTTGACACGCCCTGGGCACATGCCCGTGTTCAAGGCCGTGCCGTCCACATGGCTGAGAGACACACCTGTGTCTTTTCCCGTGTACTCAATTCTGAGCATTCTGTTTCTCAAAATTAAGGTGCAGGGGACATACAGCCTATCCACACGCCCATGGGGCTGACCGTGTGTCACACACAGCCTAGACACATGTCCGTGTGTCTACCCGTGTGGACAAAATAAAAGCTATTTTACCAAGTCCTTTACCACCCTTGTTCACACATACACTTACACCATTTTAAAGTTACTAAATACAATATAATCAAGAAGCCATAACATCCACACGTTATCACCTTATAGCCCATTTCAATATGACCGCCACTATACTCAACATTTACCATATTTCACTTATCAAACATACTCAAATCACAAGGCATAATATATACTTCACATGAATAAACCACGATCTTAAAATGAGCCAACTTAAATGGCCAAATACACACCAACATTTACAAGCTAACTTAAGGTCAAACACCTTACTAAATGAACCAAATGACTTATACACTTTAGACTCAACTAGCCTATTCATGCTATATAACCAAATTCACAAGCTTTTCAGTACTGATACGGTAGTTCGATAGTGTGATGAGATCTCTGACAGCTTCCAACTCGAGCGAGTCTTCGAAATCCTATAAGCATAGAAGAAATAACACAAGTAAGCTATAAAGCTTAGTAAGCTCATATGAAAATAAACACAACATATCGAATAAACACTTATTAAGAAATTTCATTACTATGGTGTAAACTTATTTGATTTCACCTTTATACCATAATTCCAATCACGCAATTAACCAAAGGTTTCACAAGCCTATTCATTCCTATGTTCGTATGGATCAAATACCTTTGTATCAATTTGTCCACATTTATACATACATAATTGAAACGTCAATATAATTTGATTCAATCCAATATTCATCACAATTACTTTAGCCAAGATAAACTATGTAAAATCTCATCATATAACAGTACTTTGCACACTATGTGCCATACTTGTGTATAATTAAAAAAAATTATAATTCATATCTCATATATCATTTGATTCATATTCCAATATAACCAATATACATAATATGGCATGAAACATACTCGTACACAAATATTTTTCTCGTTTTATATACATGATACGCTATAAGCTCACCACTTTACCTTCATTTGATTTTCACATAGATTTGATACATACCTGGTTTACTTGATTCAGTCTCATTTACATTTTTGTCTTGACTTTGCCCGTTGAGCACTTGGAACATTAACAGATATTTAGAAATCTTGCACATAAGTGTCACATATGTAGCCAAAGCTACCACATATCTCATAACACATATAGGCTCGCTCTCGAGCTATCCATGGGTCTGCTCACACAAGCTGACAGTCGGGACGTAGCTACCCAGTGCTGCTCACACAAGCTGTCGGGCATCTGCAACACATGCCGGAGTACCCAGCCATTAGTAAGACGTACAAGACCAGCACCCAGATCACATATGCATAGTACAATGCCATATCCCATATATGGTCTTACATGTAATCACACACCGATGCCATAGCCCAGCTATAGTCTTACACGGAAATAACATATCTCACCAAAGCCATATCCCAGATATGGTCTTACACAGAAATCAAATATCTTGCAGATACCATATCCCAGATATGGTCTTACATGGAAATCAAATATCTCATATTGCCATGGTCCAACCATGGACTTTTACCGTCAATTCATATTTCGCTATGAAACGATCGTGATCGATCCTTCGTTTTTACTCATTTCGAACATTTAATTTAAATTTCGCAATTCAATCAAATATATGATAATAATGCATAATTAACATAATTCAACAACGATTATTAACATACGAACTTACCTTGGCATAAAAATGGTGAAAAGGAGCTAACCGTTTAATACTCGTTTTTCCCCTGTTCTAATTCCGAACCTTATTTTTCTCGATCTATAACATCAAATTTAACTTATTTAATCATTACACTATTCAAAACAGCCCAAAATCACATTATGGCAAAAATTACATTTTTTCCCCTAAAGTTTCACATTTTTACAGTTTAGTCATTAGGCTCGTAAAATGAAATGTACTCAATTTCTTCGATACCCAAGCCTAGCCAAACCTTATACATGCTCATAGAAACTCACATTTTTCATTTATTCACATTTTCTACACATGTTTTACAACTTTTACAAATAGGTCCTTTTTGACCTTTTTTTAACCAAAAATCACTTAGCAATAGTCGTTTGTCTTACGACTAACATGCATTTTCTACCCTTAGACATCAAAATACATGCATGTCTAACATGGGTAAAATTTGAAACTTTGATAAAACTTCAAATAAATCCCTGGAAAAGCTAGATTAGGTGACAAGGATTTCAAAAACATAAAAATCATTAAAAACAGGGCTAAAACGCACTTACAATCGAGCTTGGAAGCTTGAAAACCCTATGGCTTCCCCCTTGTGATTTTCAGGCAAGAAGAAGAAGATGGACAAAAATTGGCTTTTAATTTGAATTTTTAATTCATTTAATTACCAAATGACCAAAACACCCTTAATGAAAAACTTTGGAAACATACCTAACCATGTCCATTTTTGTCCACCAACTTAACGAATGGTCTAATTACCTTTTAATGACCTCCAATTTAAAATTTCATAACAATTGACACCTTTAACCTATAGAACTCACATTTTGCACCTTTTACAATTTAGTCCTTTTGACTAAATTGAGTGCCTAGATGTCAAAATTTTTGAACGAAATTTTCACGAAATCATTCCATAAAACTGTAGACCACAGAAATCTATTAAAAATAAATTTCTTTGCATTGAATTTGTGGTTTCGAAACCACTGTTCTGACTAAACCCAAAATCGGGCTGTTACATTAGGTGAGATGGCAAGGGTTTCTCCTACCTTAACCAGTAGTCAAGGGTTTAATCATTGCCCTGGGTATGGAGCAGCTTTAAAACTTGTGGCCAGTATCAAACCACAATACTTTTAATGTGCTTTATCAATAGTAATCATGTACCTTCCTTCTATTAACGTTATAGATATTATGTTGGAAAAAAAAGATAATATGTATATTACATGCATGTTTCATACTAATAGTAGTTTTAAAAAAAATTAAATGTAAATCATATATATATATTTATATTGTGTTTAAAAATTATTAAATTACTTTATTTTGAGTGAGTTTTGAAGTTTTTTTCAGTCCAAAAGAGAGATTCTATTGCACCGACCATAGTCGTTGCAATAAATAAAACATATGGAAGCAATCAAAAGTTGATGTCTTAATATTTAGCAAACAGGTTAATTAATATTTGCACATGTTGTAGGTGGAAGTGGTAGCTCATGTTCTGAAAATTAATTAAGCCATTGGGGAAATATCATGTTAAACCCTAAATCTATATAACTACACCTTTACAAATTGAGTTTCAAAGTCAATGACTGCTTTGATTTAATTTTAAACATCCAGTAGCCCACGAAGATTATATATGAAATGTCAACCCTTCACAAACCAAAGTAATGAGCCGCCGCTGTGGTGGATAAGGTTGTTTCGTTTTTTTCCTATTTCTTTTAAGGAATCCATCATCAGTTGATTTAATTTCATACGATTTTAGGTTTTAGGTTTTTAACCCAATTTCTTTATTTCCTATTATATGAATTGGTGAAATTTAATTCACCCTATCCATTCTAACTACACCCGGTTTTGATTCTCTTTCCTTTTTGGCTACACGAAGACCATTCCAACATTTAAGTCCAGTAAATTTGGTGTACCTACCCTTTCAAAATTCATATTTTCTTTTTTTAGTTTCATTTGGGTTTCACTCACATCTTTTTACTTGTAAATGATTGGAAACGATGATTACCAAAAATTATGGAAATGTCTGTTGAAAATGTTTATCCGTACACATTATTAAACGCCCACTTAGTTTAAAATTAAGTGGGGTCGGGTGATGATAGGGACATAAAGTGTAATCATCCAAGTTTGTATAATGTTGATATATCGGGTTATTATGAAACAAAGATTTTGTGCGAAATCTTTAATTTAAAAAAGGAGTACCTAAAATAGTTTTGACATTGACTCCTTAAGCTATCTTATTATTATTGCCCAAACATTAAGAAAAGCTTAGCTACCTTTATAATTATTAATACAATTTCTTCTTTGTTTTTTGGGAAATTATCAACACAATGGACAACTCTAATTTTTTTGTCGTAATAAATGTTAAATAACAATATATTTTGTTGGTTTTTAATATATGCGAGGTTTTTGCATTGCATGTGAGCTTTATTAATTAGCAGTAATTTGTTTGGTAAAACATTACTTCTTCTTTGTAATATCAAGCACTCTTGTCTACATGCGCACTCTGTCTGATTTAATGCAATTTTCTGTTATTACAATTACACATTATTTTATATTATATAATGAAATTAAAGATTTATTTTAATTTCATTTTGATCAATTTAAGGCTTTTTTTTTACATTCCCTTTCCAATTTATAATATAAATATTAAAAAATAAAGATATTTTTTGTCATTTTAATTTTAATTTTTTATTAATTTTTTGCTAAATTCGTCCCTCAACTTTTCTCAAATTATTTTTTTAAAAGAAGTGCCAACTGAAAAATTAATTTTTTTAACGATATTGACATGGAAACCCTTAAGCAATTCATGTGTATGCTTTATACTGACATGACACTATTTATTTTATATATTACGTCAATAAATAATTTAAAATTTATAAAATATTTAAAAATAAATAAAAAACTACAAAATATATAAAAAGTTCATAAAAAATAGTATGAAGTACACATGGATTATAATACGAGTTGCCATGTTTAAAAATTAAGTTTTAGTGGGTATTTCCGTTAAAAATAACAATTCAACTCTTTTTGAAAGATTAGTTGTCAAATTTGAAATTTTTTTTAAAGGTTGAGACTCACATTTAACTTAAAAAATAAGGGTCAAATTGATAAAAATATAAATATTAAGAACTTAATTTTATCATTATGCCAAAAACAAACAATATTAATACAACTATTTATTTACTGATAAAAACATTCTGAAATATTACATAATTGCAATTTATTCAAACGCACAAGAAGATAATGATTAAATGCATCCATGGCAAGCAAGCAACGACTTTGATATAACACAATCATTAATAAAATCCTAATTAATTAAGTCCTGGTGTTGGAGTCCAAAGCCAAGAGGGAGCTAAGGTTCATGGGGCTCATGTAGTTTGATGAACCACTCAAGATCATGTCAACAATTATCCCATTGGCCCTTTCTGATGGATGGAATGGATCCCAGAAAGCATACTCGTCTCGGTTTGGACATAAATTCGATAATACAGTACATAGTCCTAAACCATTGTAAGGTCCTTGACCACAACAAGCTACTTTTGATGTTGTAAATCCTGCAAACGAAACAAGCAAACATTAAGATATTATTTGTTTTTTACAATTGATGATATGATGCCTTTTTTAGGGTTATAAAATTTGGGGCAAAATCCATAATATCTTTCGTAGCTTTCATTCTAATTAATAAGGTCTTACGTGGGAGTTAGGTGGTTGTAATAAATAAAATTTTGGTGCTACTTTAATGAGGTCAACAAAATGGCACACATTTTTGTTGTTCATTCTTGTCCCCATCTTGGAGCATCTCTCTTCTTCTTATCTAATTAATTAATGCCTCATTCATTAGTCTTAATTGTTAATATTCCCTTTTGGATGCAAACTTAGGAATTAATTCAATTTTATGTCATCATCCTGTTTATAAAATAGAATAAGTGAATGAATATTGAATTACGGATTTACTTACCGTAGGCTGTAGGGTTATTAATGAAGTCATTGGTTTTCTGTTCTGTATTAGCAGCAAGGAAAATGTTTGCACCATATTGGCTATTGAGTTCATTTATCATTTGAACCAATTGTGGATTATACAAGGCTGCAGCTCGTTGCAGCTCAGTGGCACATTGACCACTTGGGCTCCTCATGGCTAATTCTGCTGGAACACAACCCATTGGTCCGGTCCCAGTCACCAGAACCTTCCGAGCTCCTAGATCATATAGCCTCTGCAGTGTAATTTGTAAGCGACAAATCTCCAAGTAACAGTTTCAAAGCACAGTAATTTTAATGTCACACAACGTGAAGACAAAATTTACCATTAGAAGTTTCCTGTACTCAGAGATGAGATATCGAACATAATCTGGTAGACTAAACTGGCGAGATCTAGGAGAGAATGGAACCAAATAGTAGTTGTTCACGAAATCGTTGCCGCCGACCGTGATGAGCACAAGTGCATCGTTTACGATCCGCTGTGCTTCCTCGTATCCTACAAGGTCAGCCAACCTGGCCTGGTATTGTTGAAAGTATTTTAATTGCTTGTACATTCTGATGATGTTTATCTGACAATGTACCATTTTGAAGACGAAAAAAAAAAAAAACAAGAATTAGGCATAATGGGGTTGAAATATTAAAGAAAATATGGAATTTGAGAAGATGAAGAAAGAGATACAAATTGGACGCCGGTGTCATTGAGGATTCCAATGCCAGCTGACGCAAAGTTGGCCCCAACAAGTAGCCTATCTCCCTTGAGTTCTGGACTCAAATAGGGCAATGTTGGCTCTGAACCAAGTGCATCACCTTATATGCACATACATATACATTATTGTCAATTGAATTATCATGGTAAATAAAGAGAAAAAGTTAGAGGGTAAAAAGAAGGGAAACCCCAACTGATAAAATCAGGAATGTTTTTGCCATTTGAGAAGCGACCGGTGGCACGACGACTGGGAGTATCAATGCCGTAAGGAGGGGAATCAGCTCGAGCAGTGGTTGCTAGGAAGTTGTTGTTGCCATTGTCAACCAGGGAATCACCGAATACAAAAAATGCTCTGGCAGCTTCAACTTGAGTAGTTGAAGTTGCCATTACAAGGCCTAAAACCATCCATGAAACAAGAACAATTGAGGGTGCCATGGAAGCAGGCTAGCTAGCTAACAAAAGCAGGATGAGAAAAATAATACAGTAGTAAGCTACTTGTTTACTAATTGAGACTACGGTTTTGCATGTGAATCACTAGGCATTGGTTATATATAGGGTAGGAATTCTTGTCAAAGATGAAAAACATGGCCTACACAAACAAAACCAATAGAGTACTGGTAGGTGTGTATGGCATTGAATCATTTACTTCTAATGTTCTGAATTGATTAATATAATTCAATGTTTTGAAGCTTGCAAAATATTCCTATGACATCAATCCTTCTTGTTTAAACCACCCTCCCCGAAAGGAAATTCTTCTGGAAGAGAAAAAAATATGCTAAATGGATTTCGATTCTGTTCTATTTTTAACTCTCAATAACTTTTTTTAAGGATAAAAATGGTGGTTTAGAGATTAAATTCAAAACTTACATTAATTAAAGATTTTACTTTTAAAGATCAAAATTACAAAATATAGTTGAATTAATAAATTTATATATAACCAAAATCAAATCAAAATAGCTATAGAAGAAACACATACATAATAATAACAATAATAATAATAATACTAATAATAATAAACCATATTTTAGGGTTTAATTCCTAAGGATTTTAATCTACCGTATGACCCTTACCCTACATGTAACTGGCATAAGTTATAGTGACATTGACAGTTTAATTCTCTGGGGTAGATCTTCATCGATATTCACCCAAGAAGTACATCTACTTACATGGATTTATTGGATCCAAAAGTAAAATCTAACAACACGACTGCCATTGTCGGTTTTTATGTTTGGTGGACCCTTCTTTTACCCTTTTTATGTTTTTAAATTTGTGAATAAAAAAATTCAAAGTTAAAAATACTAATTAGTAACCAATAAGTGTTGAGTGTAATGGTAAGATACATTATATTTTTAAGGGGAGACGCTAGTTCGAACCTTAAAATCAACATTATTGAAAGAAACAATCACGAACTCCGAACATATACCGTAAAACGAACAATAAAAATACAAAAAATAATTAACATGTTTGATTAATTCGCAAGAGTTAAATCAAATCTTATTGAAGCCTTTATGGGTGTTTTCTTTAACAGTTCCCAAGGTACCACATGTTGCTCATTCATTAATTCCAAACCCCCTTTAAGGTGGCTGATCTACTCATGTCTTATTATCATAGGTTGTCCTACGTAGGTCTTAATGTTCGAGCTATCATGTCTGAGAAATGAATATATGTGACATGTGCATGATAGATGTCCTAACGTGCAATTGATTTATTCTTAAATTTCCCTTAGTCAAGTATTATTGTGGGCATAAACAACTTTAATATATTAAGACTGGCATATGGTTGATTAATGACAAGATGTTGTCATGTATATGAGATATCAAGTCAACACATGAGTACATGTTAGAAGAACAATGTACAAGAATGTCTTGCCATGAGAATGCTTCTTGGATTATTATATGATAGTCACAACAATTCTCATGATGATAATGGTGTATGTGATCCTTAGACTTGAGGTCACCATAGTTCCCAACATCAAGAGTCATATATTTTGACGTAGTCAAATACCTTTCGTAGTTAGATGTACTATAAAGGTTGTTGTTGGATATACCACAAACTATGTAGTGGGATACAGGTGACCAAAAATGGGAGTGAAGTCTTGGACCTGCTAATAGAATTAGATTAGAAATGCATTGCTTTTCTCAAATGAGTTTATATGAGATATCAAATTCATATGTATATCTTAGTCTATTCGAGATTCAAGAAGTAAAATATTGGACTATACAAGTGATAAATCTAGTCAAATTATTAAATAAATGTGTTTCAAGGCTCGAGAAGATGTTGAAATTGCAATTGGCTCTAGAAAGGTCCTAGAATTTGTCGATTAATCTAATTTGAAGTTAAAATCCTTTAAGCTTTCAACTGAATGATCTTCTTTGCTATTCTCAAATTCTCAGATGTTTAAAGATTCTAAAATAATCGAACACAAGATGAAAACTGAGACTACCCAAAGGGGGATGTAGATTTCCTCTATGTGGATATCTTAAAATCGAAAAACGACCTCTAGAATTGAATTATAATTTCTAGATAAGTGCAATTAGAATCTTACAAATCTATAATCAAACTTCAAAATAGAATTAATTTGAGTTCGAAAAAAATTAACTCAAATAAATTTTCACAAAATTTTGAGAGAGTTTTCCCTTAGTATGTTATACTTAGTTTAAGTCCAACTAGGACTTTTTCTCATACATGGCTAGCAGCTCATAAGGAACTTTTACCTTAGATGCCACGACACACTAACCTTGGTGGATTAGTTGAGTTGATCCAATTTTAGTTTAATTATATGTGTTTACCTCTCTTGAATTAAATAAAAAATCAAGTCCATATAAATATTGAACCTAACTATTAAATATTCTTCCAAAATTAATTATTTTAAATTTAATTTAATTAATTAATTCAATTAAATAATTCACACAATCCAATTCTGATTCTGTTAAAATCACGTCAGTTTTATTATATTAAAATCTATGTGAAAAAAAATTTAATTGTCCGAATAAAATATAATTATGATAACTATTTAATTTAATTCCCACTTTGGACTTGTTTATTTAATTTACTCATCCAACTAAATAATAATCTAAAGAAATTAAATTAATTCTAAGTCATCTGTTTCCTTGTCAAGAAAATGCATTTCCTGCATATAGTAATGCATGCAATCTATTTCTCATACGACATTTTCATTTGTACATTCAATTAGTTATTATCATTTAATACATTCAAAGTTATCATAAGCTGGTAGAGAGACCAATCGGACATATATAACTATGGCATAATTTATAATTAAATTTTAATTATTTGTCTAGTAATTACAAAATTATTTACTCATAGAGTCAATCCACTAAAAATACTATGACTGATCTCCCTAGTACATATCATTATGAAAGATACATATATTAAGCTTTTGTTCAATGACCTTGTCATATATGTGTTACCCTCATAAAATATCCATAATCCCTTTATGCTAAATTCGTTCATCTAATTCTATCCATTTTATATCATGGTTACCATTGTATCTTCTATGATGAAAATGATCATTACATACAAACAATAATGATTAGTCAATTTCCTTAGATAAACAACCTATGGCCTCGTTCCATTTTCATAATCCATAAAATGTTAGTGAGAGGATACCATTTATTCTTTCGATCGAGCTATGATTCCATTATTGTAAGTGAAGCCATGTCATGAAAAGTCATATATCCAACATATCAACTTTTTACCCACTACTATGAGAACACATGTTTTCAGTATATCACATCACATGAGTTATATATACATGGTGATTCACTTACTTAAAATTACGGTAAGTCACACCATGAACGTCACAAGTGAATGGATCTAAGATAAATTCAACTTGGGTCTCATTCAATTTATTGTTAGTCTAGACAATCACATCTATGTTTATTTTTTATAGTCAATCCTACAATGATGGCCAAGAAAAGGTATCTCTTCAATTAGACTTATAGGAAACATAATAATCCTTTTAATGAATCATTTGCTCAGTCTAGTTCTATAAACTACAAATAATTTAGATTTCCTACTAATATAAGTTATATTTTCATGTAATAATCCATCCATAAAATGCAAATTTTTATTAGTTAAACCTCAAGTAATATTAAGGAGATAATATTATAAATTTTAATTCTCATGCAAAAACTATTGAGGACAAACATACAAAAGATATATAAATGAACATGTGGAAATTTATTTCTTCAATCAATTCAAAAAAGTTACGAGTAGTCATGACAAAAGCACTACACCGAAGGCAAAAATCCTAACAACAAGAAGCTTTTCTTGTATAATAAACCATAAATCAAGATGTACCTTTTTTATTTGTTTTTGGGCTTGATTTGTTCTTTTCTATCATCGGACAACTTGTCATCTGCCAAAAATTTGACTATTAGCGTCAGCGATGTAAGGCATCACCTATGCATAAGATTGCTTGATCAGCATAACTGGGCTATGTCTTATGCTCGAATAATATTTTGCCCCATTGTTGAATTTTAATGGATAAGGCAAGCCTTAAAAGGGCATATGCTTTGGAGTTGTTTTTGGATATTTGCTTTCACTTTATTACCTTAAATTTTCTCAGCAAGTCTATGATAAGCTTGTAATACTTTGAAAAAAAATTTGATCTTTGACCTCATATTCACCCAAGAATTACCTAGCCACCAAATTAAGAATATATAAATATCTGTATTTTTTTTGCCTCAAGTTGATTTGCTTATTCAAGGCTGCTATATAAGCTTCATACTTGTTGTATTATTGGAAGCTTTAAACTAAGAAGATAAACCATATTACTATTCATTGTTTTGAGGGTTAGATAGTAGGAATCTTACACTAGAGCCATCTTACTCGGTAAAATTGTAAAAAGAAAATCTATTGGAGTTCAAGCATAGGGCTTGTTGAATTTGTAGAATCTAATGTATCTTTCTCTTTGGGGTTGCTTGTAATTAATCTAGCCTCAACCATTTGTCGTCATTTTCTTTACATGAAGTAAAAATGAACATTCTACTATAACATCGCTAACACCCAAGCTTTTATTGCTTTTCTTGGAAAGAATTTGTAAAAAATAGAATGTCGATAACGGCAAAGGAGAAAAAAATTGACTATGTCGAATTTTAATGATGCAAGAGGAGAGACAACCACGTCTATTTATAGGTTTGTAAAACCATATTCTAATCAAAGTCAAATAGAAGTAATGCAGTAAGGTTAAAACACTTTATTCTAATCAACATCAAATAGAGGAAGCATACTTCACCCTCGTAGATCCCCCTATCATGCCACTTGTATTTTTATTTAACAAGAATTTGGGTCAAATATCTTTAACAATCTCCACCTTGACACGAATTCTCAATGATCAAGTTCTTCATCACGAACTCTCAATGAACAAGTTCTCTACCTCTTCCATGAAACTCCTTAAGGATTTATCTTCAACAATGAACACTAACCAAGTCTAAGTAATACTCAAACTTGGTTATCAGAAGTGACTTAGTCATCATATCTACAGGATTATTGTAAGTACTATCACAAAATAATGTATTGATTTGAAGGCCCTCATTGATCCCCCTATCTTGCCACTTGTATTTTTATTTAACAAGAATTTGGGTCACAAATCTTTAACAGAATTCTATGTTGAACTCACTGAGTTTGGCACTCTATTTTATCATACATCTTAAGGATCAAACTTTTGTAGCACTTTTTTGAAAGGTTGGTTAGATAGTATTGAAACATGAGCTTGAAAATACTACCCTCAATTTTTTTGCAACTATCACTAAGGCAAACACTATTTTCTCTATATTGATGTAGTTCACCTTGCCATTTTACATGACTCTACTAACAGAATATACAAGAGTTTGGCAATATCCTTCTTCTTTCATAAGGACAACCACATTTGTCTTATTTAAAGCTACGAGTTAAACTAGTACTTGATCCCTTAGTGCATACAAAGCCAATAACAGCGAAGATCTAAGTATGCTTTAAGTTGCTTAAAATATGCCTAGAATTTATCATTGAAAATGTGTTCAAAAAGCCTTGAAGAATGATATACATTTATCTTTTCATCTTAGATACGAACTTGTTAAGTTTTACCACTCTACCTATTAGCCTCTAAATTTCCTTTGCAGTCTTGGACGGGTTTGTGTTTAACATTGCTTTTATTTTCTTGGATTCACAATTCCCGTATTAGATACTATGAAACCTAAAAACTTCTCAGCTATAACACCAAAAGCACACTTCTTCGAGTTCAATTTCATGTTGTAAGCTCGTAGAATCTGAAAAACCTCCTGTATATCCTTTAAGTGTTGTTCCATATAGGTGTTATTTATTATCATGTTGTCCATATAGACCTCTATATTGCAACCTATATGGTATTTTAAACCTTGTTAACCAACCTTTAGCAAGTTGCATTAGCATTTTTAGGTCGAATGGCATGATCTAATGGTAGAAAATCCAATCTTAATGATGAATTATGCTTTTTCTTAGTATTTTGGTCTATTTGAATATGATTATAGCTTGAAAAGACATACATGAAGCCTATATATACGTGACCCGTAAAGGAGTCAACCAACCTATTAATAGAAGGTAGATAGAAGCTATATTTAGGGTTGTACTTGTTAAAGTTGGTGAAAATTACACACATTCTTTATTTGTAATTTGTTTTCTTCGTTGAAACTATATTAGAAGCCAATCTAGATAAACTAATTCTCTAATAATGTTGGCTATTAATAAATTATGCACTCCCCTTTTGATTCCTTGAACCTTTTTAGTGGAAAATTTTCTTTACTTTTGTGTCACAAGTTTAACAGAGGGATAAGCATTTAAGTAATGGATGGAAGAATACGTGGCATGTCAGTAGTGGTTTGAGCGAAGATATCAACATTGTTTCTCAATAGATGAATTAATGCTTTATATTCTACTTTAGGTAGGGCTGCAAATATTTTAGTAACCTTTCTTGGTTCATTATCATTGATTTGTCATAATTTGATACGCCAAATTGAACTCTTCCATGTACTTAATGAACTTGTTCTCAAGTAGTTTAAGAGTCTTTTTATTGCTTGTTATTGACTCTTAGGTTTTAGTTTCAATGCTAGCTTTCATTATATTTTATCACTTTTGCGAACCAAAGTGGAAAAACTATGCCATTAAAGGTCTAATGGTTGATTTGAGCTTGTGTAAGGAGGTGGTTGAGGCAAAATATCAATGAGGACCTCCACTATGGCCGAGCTCATGACACTAGCCCTTTTATCACTATGAAGGAGTTAGACTTATCTAAATCCCAACTTGAAGTAGACTGTTGTGGATGTCACGAAATTGAGCCTTAAGGTTGTAACTTCAAGCTCTTGTGGTTGCAACTTCAAGCCAAACATCGAAATGAAGGGAACCAAGTAGACTATGATGCAGGTTGTGACACTAGCAAGCCAATGTCGCGACACTGAGTGCTCCTTAAGCCTTCTTTGAGCCAACTATTGTAGAGGTCACGACATAGAAGCCTAACAGATAAAAATCTGCAAGGGCAATTTTGTGTCCAAATAAGATCAATTCATCCACATTTTAAAAGGCATTTTTGTCAATATTAAAGTTGTAGTGTCAGGCTATTTAAAACCTCTTTATGGTACAATCAATATTCCTATCATTTTATTTTTATTCCCTCAATTATTTAAGATTCCTAGGTTTTTCCTTCTCTAGGTTAGACTTTATTTTTCCATTTTTTTTATTTTTTTGCACTTTTCTTATTTAACTCAAAAAGATACAAGAAGCTCTTGTGTTATTTTAGGTTTTTCTTCATAGTATTAAATAGATTTAAATGTTTTGGTTATTCAAAGTTGCTAAGTATTAATTTGGGCTGTGGATTTGTAGATTATGCTTGCTTTTAATCAATTCCATTAAGGACTTATTTAAGATTTACTAGGCATCTCTTAACCTTTACCACTTTTGTGATTATTTGATGATTCATTTGAATATGAAATTGGTTAAGCTTTATGTTTTGATGATGAGTAGGAACTAAATTTTATTATGATCGATTGATTGGAATGTTAAATGATTAATTTTAGGGTTAAAGACTAAATTGTAACAATTGGATTAAATCGAATAAACTTTAAAACATAGAATTGACAAATCTTAGGGAACATTTAGATAGATGAGGCTGAGAGGAGATCCTATTATGAACAAGTTTGATTTTCCTGATTTAGTCTAGTGAGTCGAGAAATAAATTGGACTAAATTGTCTAATTGGGTAAAATGGTATCCAAGAGGTAAAATTTGACCAATTAAGAGTTTAAGCAATTTAGATCCCTAACCTGAGAGTTAATTATCAACATGGATATTAATTGACTACTTTATTTTATTATTTTATCTAATTAATATAGTTGGTGATTTTGGTGTTTATTCAATTTTGTCCTTTTAGATATAATTTAGCTTAATTCACCTCATTTTATGGATTGTCATAATATACCACTTACCCATTCGCTGGCTAGACTTCCTAATTCTATGCTTAATCATTGTCCATTCACCATATCACCTGATCACCTTTGGGTTCGATCCTTGGAGTACTCTAAGTGTTCCAATCTACACTTACTAATATTAACCTATCACACTTGCAATCAAAGTCGCTTTTATATCTCTATATTATGTGCTAATTCTTTGCTTAGTGTACATTGGCATGCGGTCAATCATATAGTTATAAATCTTCATTTTGCTCAGTTGATTCTAGTTTATACAAGTTCATTTCCCTTCACATATTTAGGCTTTCGAAATTCACTATATCCGATCTAGCAAGATTACCAAGTGATCTGCCATCCTGTGATCTTGATCTCTAATACTAACCTTCCATGTTGACCTAACATACGAGGCTTGTGAATGCTAAATAAGCTCAATAAACCTTAGGTGACATTGTCGGGCCATCTGTTGATTTGCCTTTATGTAGCATATACCAAAAGGGCTAAAAACTAACTATCAAGCTTAAAGTTTCTAGAATCATCTTATCCTTGCTTATTAGAGTGTTGGAGCATCGGTGCACCCCATGGCACAACAAAAAAAAAATTTCTAGCGATCACAACCCAGGGATCCATGTATGAGGAATGAATCCAGGTTGACAAAGGTTGAAAATATACCTTAAAAAAAATCTGTGACAGCCCTATTTTGACCCTAGTCGGAATTGTGGTTTCGGAACCACGAAACCAAGTCAAAAAATTATTAAAAAAATTATTTTTCGTGATTTTATTATGTGAATTGCTATATGTGAGAGTCTTGTGTTTTAATTTTTGTAAATTGGTTGTTGATTTTGGATTAGAGACTTAAATTACATAAAGAAAAAATTCAAGGGTTGTAGTGTAAGCACCGAATTATAGTTGTTCTTTAAATAAGAGGGATTTATGATGCAAATAAACCAAGGGTAAAAGCTATGGACACATTCGGCCACACTTAATGGAAAAGAAATAAAGTTAGCAAGGCTAATTTAGTAATCAAACAAAATATATATGCATGAGAAAATAAAACATGGAAATGGTTGTTTTATTTCCTTTGGTCTAGCCGAAAGTTAAAGAAAAGAAAAATAGGAAATTTAAGGGACGTTCGGCCATTGAAGAAGTTTAATTAAGGTATGTTTTCCATGTATTTTTCTTTAAATTTTGTGAAATTGAGTTAGTTGCTAAGTCCTTTACATAGCCCATGATGAAATTTTGAATTTGGTTGTGGCATATACTTTCGGCCATGGAAGGAGTGTGTTAAATTGTAAGTGTTTTGATGTCTTAAAATGGGAATAAATGGTAGGATGAGTATGAGTTTGTTAAATTGTGAAAAAATGAGACTTTGATGTTTGAATGACATTTAGCTATGTATTAGCAAGTGTTTTGATGTCTTAAAAAATGGTAATAGATGTTATATGATAATATGAGCTTTGAAATTAATGAATTAAGTGAGAAATGAAAGTATTAAAGAGGTTGTATTCGGCTATGCTTATAATCTAAGGGACTTTGCATTTTGATGTGATTTTAAAGTATTGAATGGTTAGTTTAAAGGTGTATTTGAGGTGGCCGGGAGTGAGGTTGTCGAAGGTGTGTTAAAAAAAATGGGAAGTTTATATGCATCAAGTATGTTAATGTCATTGCTGAAATTAGTTATTGAATAGTAAATTTGTTTAATTTAGCTCAAGAGCATAAAGGGAAAAATTCGGATCGAGGAAAAGCGAAGTTGGTCGAGTAGTCGAAAATGGTCGTACGATAGCAATCGAGGTAAGTTCTTGAGTGATTAAATTAAATTTTTCATGCTTAGAAATGAAAGAAATGAAATAAAAATTTTACTATGTGATAATGGTGACATTGCCGTATGTGATTAGACAAATTAGTTAAATTGTCTAAGAATTGAAATGTGTTATATGTGATCTTCATGATTGAATTGAAATGGAATTAGATATATAAAATAAAATGGAAGAATGTTTGAATGAAGAATTAAAGTCAATTGAGGCCAAAGCATGTGAATTGAGATAGATTGAATGTTACCAAGTGCCGAATGTGTTTTTGAATGAATAAAGATGGTACGAATTTGAAATATACCAAAATGTTTAAATGTGATTTATATTATGTGTCCTCATAGCAATGAGCTATGAAACGAATAGTTGGAATATTCGGGCTAATAGCCTAGTAGGCATTATTGCCGGTGTTATGACTCGGGATTTTATCCTAGCAAGGTAAAGGCTGTTGTATAAATTTCGGGCTAAGAGCCTACCAGGCATAATGCCATTGGTGTTTTAAAACAGGTTATTACCTAGCAGGCTACGTGTTGGTGAGGTGATTACAGGTCTTGAACCTAGCAGGCTATAAACCATTGAACTAATTCTCAAAGTATTAATGTTATATTTGGTTAAATGAACATCTATAAGTTAATGTTATAATTCGTTATATGAATGCCTATCAAATCTTGTTATATTTGGTTAACAGTACACTTATAAGGCAAGGTTATATTTGGTCATTGGTATGCCTATAAGGTAAGGCTATGTTCGGTTGTATAGATAATTATAAAGTAGTTATAATCGGCTATGTGGATGATAAAAAGATAGATATGTGCTTATGAGAAAAATATATGTGATTCTATATTCGAATATACATTTAGATACATGGAAGTGGTTTAAATTGGACATGGAAACAAATGTGCCAAAATATGAAATTTGATATAAAATGTGATTATCAAAATTGTACTTGAGTATATTCGACTAAGCATTCCTAAGTGAGTTAAAATAGTTATAATGATACATGTTAGTTGTTATTTTAATGAATTGAACATTGGTTGTAATATGAAGTTGCTTAAGACTTATTAAGCTTATGAAAGCTTACTTTGTGTATTTTGCCTCCTTGTTTTATAGACCTCTAAGTCTTGAATTCAGCTCGGGGATCGTCAGCATCTTGTCACACTATCGACTACCTTGGTACTTTATGTTTTCATCTTAACAAATGGCATGTATAGGCTGAATATCTTTTTGAATGATATGTTTTTTTATGTATATAAAAGCCATGCGAAAATGGCTAATTTAATGTTATGGAGATGTTTATCAAATTATGGATGACGTTTGATTATGATGTTTGATTGCGTAAACTTGGTTGATTAAATTATTCATGATGGAGTGTTGATTGGGTAATTGTATACATGTGCTTATAGGTATTGGTTGTAACGGTTGATGTATAGAATAGTTGATATACATATATGATTCTATATGAAAGTGTGGTAAACATGTTTAAATTGTTATTGAATAAAGTGTAAGTATTAAATACGTTTGAAATAGGTAAGTTTGTGAAATTTGCCAAATGAATAGTAAATTTTGACTTAAAGTTTTAAGCTGCTAAGTTTAATTGTAATGGTATTGAGGTTAGTCGATTGTGAGAAATTTTAATATGCATAGGGGTTATAAGATTAGACGTGTATTAAATACATAAGGTATGTTTTTGTGACATCTACATTCATTTGGCTTATTAAGTATAAATTTTCAATCGAGTACATGATTATAATTTGTTATAATAGATAATTGATATGGGATTTTTAAATTAATATGATTTTGTGCACGAAAAATGTTATATGACTGTGTTGAGTTGTGATTTGTTTGGAAATGCCTCGTAGACCTGTGCCGGCGACGGACATGGTTTAGGGGTGTTACAAAATCTAATAAGAGCTAATCCAATTCTATTATGAAGCCTCTATTTAAATCACAAACCATAGTTAGAACAAATCGTTCTAGCCTCTACTTGATCCATTGAAAGAAAAATGAATAGAATGACTCTTCGAACTTTTCAAAGAGGAAAAGAAAACCCCTTTCTGTTAGTCAAATAATGATCTTTAGGTAACCATTGAAAAAAGGATAATATCTTAAAATTTCTTTTATTAAAAATTCTTTTGAATGATAATCAAACAGTAAAAGGAAAGTTTGGATTTTTTGTCAAAACGTGATATGCTTCTTTCCATGAGATATTAGTTTGCTTCAAATCCTAACCTTACCCCCTTTAATTGAATTTTATTAAATACTATATCTAATAAATTCAATAAGGCAAAATTATCACATTAAAATATGTGAAACATCTTTTCACATTATTTTAATCAAACCCTCTATATATTTGCATCAAGTATGTACATACATCATGCTTGATTTTAATATTGTCAAATTAAATTAATTATTATAACATTTCTATAGTCATTTTAACATTCGTGACATGTTAAATATAATCCCAACTTTTATTGCATTTTGATAGTCCCAACCAAACAGTGTGACCACATAAGATCTTGTAACATTGGTAGTAACATTAAAACAATTCTAATGTTACAAATAGTGAGTGACATCTAGCAATGCATCACTGCTAGCCAAAGTTGTAGGAAGTCATGATTCGACATAGTTTTCCGTGATAATATTTTTATATAGTATATCCCTTTATCCTTATTAACTAGATTGAACATAAGTCATGGAATAGTCCCACTTGTATAGTCCAATATTTTTTCTTGATTCCTAAGTAGACTAAGATAAGAAAAATAAATGTGATATTTCTTCCATTGTGTAAAAGGGACAAATCCTATCTTGATCACTCACATCCCACTACACAGATTGTGGCATACCCAATATTAGTCTTTATAGTACAACAATTTACAAAAGACGTTTGACTGTGTCAAAGCATACAAATTACGATGTTAGAAAATGATGATATCAAGTTTGAGGATCATACATACAACTATCACTATGAGAAATGTCATGACTATTAAATAGTAATCCAAGAAGCATTTTCATGGTGGGTCAGTCTAGAATATTGTTCTCTGATATATACTTATGTGTTGACTTGATATCACATATCCATAACAACATTTGCCATCAATCAAGCACATATTAGTCTAAATGCATTATTTTTGTCCAAGTCCACAATAATACTTAACTAAGGACATTTAAAATTATATTTATGACTTTATCATTGTACAATTTATTTAACACAAATAAAAACTAAGAAGAATAATGACAATGACTTTATCAATAAACTAGGAAAACAAGTATGTTATTACAATAATAATATGATTGGTCTTTGGAATACTCCAACATAAAGACCTTCCAAATATTGCATTGTAAGATAACGATTGCTTAACTACCAGAAATTTAGCATCCACTATCATTATGTGCTACCGTCACCCATGGTTACCAATAGTTTAATCAATTTGAGCACCATAAATGGTTGATTTGAAAAGCTAAAGATGGTACTACCTTTTAAGCTTATCCTCGAGAATTGTAATATATTTGAAAACTAGATAATGTAACACTTCCACCGTACTACCTGTAACACTCCTAACCCGAATCCGTCGCTGAAATAAGGTTACGGAGCATTACCAAAAATTTTAGAACAAATAATAGACATTTCACATCAAAATACAATGCTCTAATAGTATTCATATTAAAATCAATTAAATAGTTCCTTATGAGAGCCCTCGAGGCTCAAAATATGCATTAGAATTGAGTCGGGACTAAACCAAAAACTTAGGAAATTTTTTGTGAAATTTTAAAATTTTCCTAGGTACAGCGCACACACGCCCTTGTGGTTAGGCCGTGTGGCTCACACGGCCAAATGACATGCCCGTGCCTTAGGCCATGTGATACCTGAGTAGGGCACACGCCCGTGTTCCTAACTCGTGTAACTCTCTGAGTTGTAATTTATTTAGGTGCAGGGGTCACATGGCCAAGTCACAAACCCATGTGCCAGGCTATGTGGTCAATTCTGAGCATTTTGTTTCTCAATTTTAAGATATAGGGGACATGCTGCCACAATACACGCCCATGTGCTAGGTCATGTGTCACACACGGCTGAGACACACGCCTATGTGGATAGAATAAGGCTATTTCCAAGCCTTATTCTTCACCCATTCTTGTCTTTTGCCTACACCAATACTTAACATGTTCACAAGCCAATTTAAAGCAATTAATTTAAGTCAAAACCAAGTCTTAAGTAATGATATATCTTCACATACAACTAATGTGATCTTAAGCACTTCAAATGATACTTTACCATCTTATATTCAAACATACAAACTTACATAACTTATCAATTTCACGTAAGTGCATATATCTTACCAAATATGCTTAAATCATCCATATATCAATATGATGTCTATTAACCAACCATTTAAACTTATACCAACATCTTATAGCGTTATCTAAACATGTCAAAACATAATCATCATAAGCCATTCCAATGGCTTGTCATAACCAAAACTTTTACATGCCAACATTGGTTAATCAACCTATACATGCCATTATAACCTTAATTGATTTACCGTGTATACCTAAATGGGCTGATGGATAGTCTGAGTGATCCCCGCACTTCCGAATTACTACAGAACAGAGGAAAATAAAACAGAGTAAGCATATAATGTTTAGTAAGTTCATATAACATGGTATTTAACTTACCATTCCTTTTTATGTTCAAAATAAACATACAAGGCACATTCATTCAATTTTATCACGAGCCCTAATACACATCCTCAACATCTTAGTTAGTCATATAGTTCATTCAAATATTAAGAAACATGTACAGGCTCATCAATAATCTAATTTCCATGTTCATATGTTTTCCACGCCATATATTCATATATCTCATATACCAATCATAATCATTATTTTAGGTACATTCTCATAATAATTCATATCAAATTCGGATTATTTTATGTCGAAACTTTACTCACTTAATCATTAGAAACACCAATGTCATACGGGTAGTACACTCAAGGTGTACAATCATAAACGAATATATTCATCAATCATTTTATATGTTCATGTATCATCATCTCAAATTTCCATTTTTCTTATATAGTCAATTTCATGTACTTCCGGAAGTATTGATACTTTAATAATTCATTTCATGATCATATCTTCTTCTTCTATCAGAATTTTACCCGTTGAATCATTGAAAACATCGATGGATACACGGGTAGTACACTCGAAGTGTACAATTTAGAATATATCAAATCATGTCCATAAGTACTCACTAGAGCAATTGAACAGAAAGATCTCTCTCAAACACTATATCGGGAAGCTCCCAAGAGCCATAATCGGGAAATTCACAAAGAACCCTATTGGGAAGCTCACGAAGAGTCATGTAACAGAAAGCACATATGGGCATAGTAACAGAAAGTTCACAAAGAACTTATAACGGGTAGCTCCGAAAAGCACTTAACGAAAGGCTACGGAGAGCACTTATCAAAATGCATCGGATAGTTTATAACGGAAAGTTCAAGCGAGCACTATTAAGAAGCTCCGGAGAGCCTATAACAGAAAGTTCACAAAGAACTTATAAACAGAACGCTCGTAAGAGTGTGGGTGTGTCTACAACAAATTCAGATCATGATCAATCAGAATGCTCTGAAGAACATAAACGAGAAGCTCGCAAGAACACTTTAATGGGAAGCTTGAAAGGGTTTATATCAGGACGCTCTTTTGAGCTATGGTATGTCCACAACATATGCTGAATCATAACCAATCGGGAAACAATCGGGACCCTGTGTCCAATCGACTTTCATTCATTCAAACGGGACTTAACATGTTTTAGGTACTTTTCGGATATATGATCAAATTTCATAAACATGGTCATTTCACAATTCACATTCAAAATAATTAATTCAAGCATATATTTATAACATTTTTCATTTAAACGGGACTTAACATTTATCAACTATAGTCGGGCATGTGATTAATTTTATACATATGACATTCAATCAATTCACACATACAACATTTATTTCAAGCATAAAAATATACTCAATTTAGATACACGAACTTACCTCAACAATTGTTTGTTTTTGTAAAATTTACTAATTCGATATTTCTCTTTTCCTCGTTCTAACTTCGAATTTGGTCTCTCCGGATCTATACAAGTAAATGTAACATCAATTCAATACATTTCATACTCAATTCAGTCCAATTCACATCTTAGGTAAAATTACCATTTTGCACCTAAACTTTTAATTAATGACGATTTTGTCCCTAGGCTCAAAAAATAAAATTCTTGCAATTTACTCCTTTTTCCAAGCCTAACCGAATTTTACATATAACATTTACAGCCCATGTCTTTCATAAAAATCAAAATTTTCCATAAATTTTACACTTTTACAATTTAGTTCCTAAATCATGTTTTCATCAAAATTCACTTTGTAAAAGTTGTTTATCTATCAACAACCGTTCATATTATACCATAAATTTCAAAATTTCAGCATATTCATCCATGGAAAAATATTTATACTTTGATATCTTTGCAATTTAATCCCCAAAATAGATAGAATAGATTATTATGATCTCGAAAATATAAAATTACTAAAAACGGGGCAAGAATTCATACCTATTTAAGCTTAATTAGTTTTCTTTCTCACTCCTAGGGTTTCCATGTGTTTTGGGAAGAAGATGACATAAAATGATGATATTTTGTTATTTAATTAATTTATCATCTTTTATTTTTCAACTTTCCAATTTCATCCTTTTCTTTTCTAATTTTCCATGGATGAATCAGCCAAAAATATCTACTAACTTTTCTTTAATGGTCTAACTACCCTATAAAGACATCTACTTTAAAGTTCTATAGCTATTTAATCCCTTTAGCTATTAGAACTCTACTTTTGCACTTTGTGCAATTTGGTCCTTTATCAAAATATACATGTAATCGGTAAAAGTTCTTTACGAAATTTTCATATGGCATTATTATCATACTGTAGATCATAAAAATATTTTAAAATAAATTTTCCTTCTGGAATCAGATATGTGGTCTCGAAACCACTATTCTGATTTCTATTGAAAATAGGCTGTTACACTACCACTATTGATTGGAATTCTTTCCACATCAAAATCATATATTCTGATCGTAACAACCAAATGATCATTTCCAATTTCATCCATAATAGTGTTCTAATCAAAATCATCATAATTGACCTTCCAAGTTTTTGTTTGGTAAGCCATTCGTGTGAATGGGTGTTCCTCTTAGAGCTAGAGGCTTATCACTCCTTTGCAGTGTCAACAATCATTTGAATGACTCACCAACCAAGTTCCTTTCCTTATCCCTTATCCTCTTCTCATGCTAGGTGCCCTTTATATAATTTGTTTTCTATTTATGAAGCGGTCAAGCTAACCTAGTTGAACAGCCTCTCCAATCATGTCCACTAGATATATGTAATCTTCCATTTTGTGACCAGATTGATCATGCCTTTTGTGCAAGCTTGGTCTCATAGGTGGGGATTTCAAAAATACTTTCCTTTCAACTTGATGTAAGATATGCGACTTGGAAGCATTTAAGAGGGCGTAAGTCCTAAATTTATTGTAGGGGCTTTTGGTCATTGTTCTTGACCATCTTTGAAGAGAAGTTGTCTCCTAAGCTAATTTGGGCAAGGTTTTACCATTCACCACTATTCAAGAAAGCAAAGATAAAATTGCCCCCAAGTTTACTTCCAAAGCTAGATTCCTTTATTTTTTTTTTTATCTCTACCAGCTTGTTTTCCTTTTTGGGACAAATAAAATCTTTGATGTAATGAAAGGCTATTTTGGTTAGAGTTGAGGTTTACAACTCACATTATTTATTGTCTCTATGTATATATTATTTTTTTATCATAAACTTGACTAAGTTTCTTTGACTTGTCATTGATCAAGTTATATTTGAGATGTTCGTACCTTAAACTTGTTATGTAAGATTAGACGTCGCAATCGTCGGTCAAGTCTCGACATTTCACTATTGTTACATTGAAATGACAAGTGGATGCTTTGATGGATTCACCTTGTTGTAGCCTAATTTCTAACAAAACTATCTTAGTCTAGCTCAATTAATTATTAGCTATAAAATTTCTTATAATTTTTTTATCTCACTGAAGTCATGAATAGATCATTCTAGAAGTGAAGAATAACAACTATTGGCATAACCCTTGAAAGTCATTGGGAGCACCCTACATTTTAGCATGCCTAAGGCTCACAAGATCTTTATATAATCGTCATATTGTTCAATATAAACTTTGAGATCTTTAATTCCATCATACTTTTCTTGTGGCAACATAAAATTATGAGGGAAGAATGTACTAACTATTACAGGAGGCTAAGGATGATTAGTGTTTGAAATCCAACTCCCTCCACTTGGTTAAGTCGTTTTCATATCATGGAGTGGCTTTCTCAGTTATTCCATTTTTCTCTCCAAGCAAGGTATTGACTTGGGCACTCTTATTCTTTATTCTGGCGAGCTCGCCTATGAACTAGTTTCTCTTGTTCTTGGTTAGACATTAAATAAACACTATCATCCCCTTACTTATCCCTACTAATAAGTAGCTCACTAAGCTTCCATCATCTCTTTTATGCGTTATTGAAGAAGTGCATGTTATTGGTAGTTGTGTCTGTATTGTTGCCCATAGAACTATTTTCACTGTAAGAACTATTCTTACAAGCTCTAAAGTTGTTCTTGAATTTCTAACAACTATTACAGATTAAAGTTATAAGGATCGTAATACCCTGTGGAATGATTGTATTCGCCCTAATACTTTTGTTGATTGAATGAGCTATAAAGATCACGGTATTGTTGGCCAAAGTTTTTGTTTCCCAAAAGGATTGACTGTTCTAGTTGGCTTGGTTTTGGAAGTTAAGGAAGTTTGGTTACTGGGGAAGGTTGGAAAGTTTCGGCTGTTAGGGAAATTTGGGTCATTGGAGAAGTTGTTCGAATAAGCCATTTTCCAACTAATTTTTAAGGTCGGAAGTGTGTCTAAGCTTTCCACACCAATTGTTGATACAAAGTTCTGGTTGCAGCGGCTTGTGATGGTTCACCTAGAAGGCGGAAAGCCACAGGTGGGCTAAGATGACGAGAATATGGGTGGCGAGAGAAGATTAAAGAGAGCATAAGAGCAAGTGACAAGTGGGTTAACGTTCTTGGTCTTTTTTTCTTTGTGCTTGAAAGCCTTTATGAGGATTCTCTCTAATAGTTCCTAAGGTACCACATATCAGTTACACATTGGTTCCAAACTCCCAACAAGCTAGTCAATATACTAATGACTTGACACCATAGGTTGCCCTAGGCAGGTCTGAATTTCGATGCCATCAAGTTTGGGAATGAATATATGTGATGCATGAATGTCAAACATCCTATCCATGTCAAATATGTGATTCCAAGAATTCAAGCATGTCAAATCTTGGACTCAAAAGTGTTTCAACTTGCAAAATGATCCTCCTTAGTCAAAAAAAATATTGACTTGCGTGGCCACAAATACATAAAGTGAACTACCGGTATGTTTTTTTTTTTCAATTAATTTTTTTAACATACCTAAAAAATATTTGTCATCCTACGAACCTCTCTACTCTGAAACTTAGAATTTTCACTAATATTGATCTCTAGCTAGATTAATTCAGCAAATCAAAACACTTTGTTTTATAAGGTTTTTCTATTACTAGGTAATTTTTTTAAAAGACGAAGTTTGGTTAGAGATTGTTTTTCAGTTTAGAAAAATTACAATGGATATATAAAGCTAACTTGATGTAGTCATGTGATCAATATAAACGAAAATTGAATCGATATTACATCAAAGGTCTTTTTAAACGTTTGTGGCTTAAGCACAACTTTATGCTATGTCTAAATTGAGAAAGAAGAAAAGCAACAAATTTGGGGGGATCAGTTGTCTTAATCAAAGCAAATCATGATAAAGGAGGTGTGGATAAAGACAATGGTTCATTAAAAAAAGTTAATTATATCATTAATTTTAGGTTGTGACTTGTGACTTGTGACATATTATAATGAAATTAATATAATTTTAAGAGTCAATTCTTTGATAAACAAAGCGGAGGCAGTGAATAGACTTGGGATACTAAACATAAGCATCATCAAACTTAGCACTCAAAAAGCTTTCATCAATTAAAGTTGCTTTTCGATAGATCCTCAATTACCAAATACCTATCAATAAATTGGCTTACAAAACTTAGATCTGGACCCACTCGGTTGAAATAAACTTAACAAATTAATATAAAACTTATAAATAAATAAATAAATAATAATTAATGTGATTACTATTGTTCAAAATGGAGCATGGAATCTTGTAGTTCTATCAAACAACTTCGGACCACTAAAATGAAAAGATGTAACCGTTGAATCAAATTGAATGAAAAATTTTAAATTAATCGAATTGATAAATTTTTTTAATATCTTAATTCGATTTGAAATTTTCTCAAACCGAGTCGAGTGAAATAAAATTTGAATCGAATATATTTATTTGAGTTAAATTTAAAAAAATGACTTTGAGTCCTTATAACCACTATCACCCACCGTAATCAAATTTGTCCACCGTAATCATATTAACTTTCATCTCTTTGTAATTTATTTATTAATATTTTATATACGAATTAGCTTCTTTGCTTGCTTAGTTGCTTCAACTATCTTTTGATTTTTGTTACTATGTATTTTGAAATTAAAAAATATATTAAATATAAAAAATGTGATTTTTTAATAAAAGTTATCTTAAAGATAAAATGTAAAATTGATATGGCCAACATAAAAATTTTACGCAAATATTTTATGACATTATCAATAATTCAATTTTTAATAAAAATTTATAAATATTTAATATGATTAAATAATTCAATAATATAAATAGTACAAAATGTAAAATTTAATTGAATGATATAAATAGTAGATATAAATAAAATTATTACAATTTAGGTTTAGGGATTTTTTAGATGATTTTTTATTTGGAGGTAAAGGGTAAAAAGTAAAAGTTTAGGAAGAAAATAAAAAGTTTTGAGGATTGAGGGAGTAAAATTTTGGGAGGAAAGTAAATGGGGGGAAAATATTCAAAAAAAAAATTGGAGGAAAAATGGGTTTGGAGTAGATGGGGGGATGGGAGATGAGTAAAAGTTTTGGGGAGAAAGTGGGAGGGAGCAAAAGTATTGGGGGGAAAGTAAATAAGTTTTGGGGGTTTTGGGTAAAAAAATATATTATAGTTTGATATTCGGTTTATTTGAATTATTTGAGTTATTTGAATTTGAAAATTAAACTCGATTTGAACTCGAAATTTGCGAAAAAATCGAGTTAACTCGAATAACTCGATTCGTTTAATTCGAAATTTAAAAAAAATTTCGAGTCGAATCGAATTTTACTCATCTTATATAAAGCTTTTTAAGAATACCAACTAGTGGAAGGGGAATTTTAAATGTATGTGGAAGGGCCTTATTTAGCTGGAAAAATTAGCTCTACCAAAAAAGGCATACTAATTTAAACAACTATTATTACTCCTCAACCTGATTTTCAGGCTCTTAAATTCCTAGAAAAGCTTGGATATAGAAATGTTGTCCCTACTATTCGATTGAGTCATCTACAACCGCAATTATTCTTTCTTTTCATTCTTCTTATCAAAAGCTTTAATTTTGTTTTTGGTATGTATAAAAAACTACAATTTCAAGTCTTTTTTTTTTTGAAATTTTGCTTAATAATTCTTGTTCTTAATCCAACTCATAAGTCTGCTGGTGACTAAATATTAAAGAATTTTTTTATATTAATATGTATATATTTTAAAAATTTTCCCTACAAACAAGACACATGTCCTGTAGAAAAACCTTACTTTTTATATATAGCTTATAGTTTTGTATGGTTTTCCACTAAATTAGGTTTCTCATGCATTTGTGGCTCATTTCTCTTCTTTGTTAAAGGGTTTGTATTAAATATATTAATATGTCATCAATAAATAAATAATTTTAAAATAATTAATATTTAATATAATTATATAATTTTATGTATTATAAGATCATAACGCTTCATTAAAAATTATATACAACCAGTGTATCAAATATTAACTTCTTTTAAAAAGGCTTAATGGTATAAAAATCTATAAACAATTCTAAAAAATCAATTAATCCACTTTGAACATTCCAATTGAGAAAATTGATGAAACAAACTCTTAGACTAATGTTATTGTTAAATCAGTTGAAGTGACTATTACTGGACAATGACTCAAGAACATTTGCACACTTAGTAATCTACATGGCTGATTTTGTTAATGTGATATTATTTTATCTTATATGTTATATTAATAAAGAATTTAAACATTATAGAATAAATTTTAAAAATAATTTAAACTTTTAATAATTAAAAATTATTTTATATTTTTATATTTTTTTAAAAAAGTTAAAACAAAAAATTAAAATTTTAAAACAAAATATTTTTAAAAAATTGCGAAAAATAAAATATTTTTATAATTCTTTTTGAAAAATTTCTAAAAGTATTCCTTAAATTTTTTAAATTTTGAAAAAAAAATAAAATTATATAAATTTAAAAATTATTAAAAACCTAAAAAATCATTTGTTAAGTGACTCCAGGAACCAAGACTAAGCTGAAGGCTAAAGTCAACCTTCTATAAATTTGGGGGTTTGAATTTTCTACTAGCTAAGTCTGTTAAATTCACTTTGAAAGAACCAAGCACAATTGTTGACTTTGATTTGACACTACCAAAAGGCTATACTGGTTATCCAAGTTTGGAGCAATTGCTAAAGTTTTAGTAGTTTCTTTTAAATTTCAATTTTATTAATGTCTTAAAAGTATTTAAATTCAAATTTCTTTAAAGTATTTATTAAAAAATTTATAAATTTTAAATTACTTGTGTACAAGAACTATCAAATATTTTTTTAAATCCCCAGTTGACTATCACGTTGATAAATTGAACTGTCCACTTTAATCAAAAGATTTACAGCATGTTTGGTTGGCTGTAATAGCTAAGCTATTACAGCTGAATTCAGTGACCCATCCCTATTCCCTTGTTTGGCTGGCTGAATGGGCTATTACAGCCCTATTCCATTCAGCCTTATTACAGCCAAAATTGCCGTTTACCATTCGGCAGTCTAAGCTCAGAATAGCCATTCAGCATGAAAATTTTAAGTCAGAGTTCAACTTTACCCTTCCATTTCTTTCTCACGTCTAGACCTTTCTTCTTCCATTTCTTTCTCACCTCTGGAGATTTAACTCAAGAGTTGTGCTTGAAGATTTCAACACTGAAGCTTTAAGGCGTAGCCTGCATACGGATGCAAGAAGCCAGGTAACCACCTTCTTTTCCTTGCAGAATCCCCTCTTTTCCACTGCCATTTCTCTTTCTTTACCAGCATTTCCTTCATCTTCTTCAACTGTTAAAGCTAAACCTTCTATATTCAGTCACCACCATTTATTCATTGCAAAGAACGTACCATCTTCTTCACTCTTTAGTTCTTCAACGAAGATAACGAAGCAAATTCGTACTGCCTTCAAGATCAAATGCTCATCGGCTTCTTTTTTAAATACTCTTCCATCTGCTCTTCTTTTTTACTGCGATGGTGTTCTCGTTGATACTGATAAGGATGGTCACCGGGTTTCGTTTAATGACACTTTCAATGAATTAAATTCAATTGTTATTTTTATCTTTTTGGGTCAATTTATTTTGTAAATTTTGAAATTTAGGGGTTCTTGTTTTTTGGTGAAAACTTTGCAGAAAGAATTGGGTGTTACTTGGGATGTGGATTTGTATGGAGAGTTGCTCAAAATTGGTGGTGGGAAAGAAAGGTAATCTAATATCCTCTAGTACTTTTTTTTTCTTTTCTTTTTTCAAACTAATTCAAATTTGAAGTTCTCTGCAGCTGTGTTTGGAAGCATGAAATTGAAATTTTAGATTTGCGTATTATTTGTTATGTAAATTGTGAGAATGATATGAATGTATAAATTGTTATGTAAATTGTAGATTTGCGTATTACACATTTTATGCATGAATTTGACACTTTGAATTTGGATATTATTTTATCACACACTAATATTACTAGCCAATAAAACCTTTGGTACTTGTAATGATTGATTCTGATCGAAACTGATAGATATAATTTATTGTAATTTCAAAAAATTCCAAATCAAATCTAAGTTACCAAAAGCAAGCTCAAATAATTCTGTGTTTTGTAGGATGACAGCTTACTTTAACAAGACAGGTTGGCCAGATAAAGCTCCAAAGAGTGAAGAAGAAAGAAAGGCATTCATTGCTTCACTTCATAAACAAAAAACCGAGTTGTTCATGGCTCTTATCGAAAATAGATTGCTACCTCTTCGTCCTGGTGTAGCCAAGTTAGTCCCTCTCTTACTTCTATTAATCCATGCAGTCTTGTTTGACATTTGTGTTCAACGCATATTGAGAATGATATGATCTTCCAAAAGTATGTCCATTGCGGGAGATATACCCGTATGCCATATCCAACACTTAGTCGAGTCCAATTAACATTGGACTTCATAGCTTGAATATTTGTGTTTGGTATAGCATTCACTTAATTGTGTAGAGGATTCAAGTTAATCATAAATGTGATATGTTTACAAAGAATAACTTAGAGAAAGTTCGGTACACGGGTCACATGCGCTTATCCGACACTCGCCTTAGTTCAGGAAACGTTGGATTTAATTACTCAAGTGTTTGTGTTTAGCATAACATTCACTAAATTATTTAAAGGATTCAAGTTAACTATAAATGTGACTCTTTAGCACGTTTACTAATAATAGCTTAGAAAAGTTGAGTATGTGAACATATACCCATATCTGGCATTTGCCCGAGTCCAGGTAACATTGCATTTTATGACTCAAACTGTTTGTTAGATATAATATTCAAGGATTTAGGTTCATCATAAACGTCGTTCTTTAGTACGTTTACTCACAGCTTTGATTATGAATACCACTGTTCTTACCTCTCTCCGGATTAGTGGCTTCAATGAGTTACCGGCTGGACTACTGCAAAATCAAAAGCAACTTCATCAGTTGCAACTTATTTATTGTAGTCTAAAGTCTTTATCCAATCTATCCTCCCTTAAATACTTGGGTATTGCAGATTGCTCAATTGAAAGCTTGCCTTCAGGACTACAAAACCTCAGCTCTTTAGAAACTTTGAAGTTAGATTGTTGTAACAGCCTTGTATCCTTTCCTGTAAATGGATTGCAAGGCTTATCTTCCTTGTCGTCACTGTGGATTAACAATTGTAAGACATTTGCCTCTTTATCTGAGGGGGTACGATATCTGACTTCACTCCAAGACTTTATTATTAATGGATGCCCAGAGTTAATCTCATTGCCAAGGAGTATCCAACACCTCTCTTCTCTTTGATCTCTGCATATTGTCTATTGTAGGGGTTTAATTTCTCTCCCAAATGAGATACAACACCTCACCTTGCTTTCAAATTTGGAGATAGAGCATTGCTATTGTCATAGGCCAATTTTGGGCCATTACAAATTAACCCACCCACCTTTTACAAAACCCAATTTCGAACCCAGTTGTAAACCAAACACAAACAAATCAAATAAACCAAATAAATATTAAGAGTCCCAAAAATTATAAAACAGTCCGATTACATTAAACTAGCCTAAAATGGGACCCAACTAATCCCTACCCGATTTCAAAATCGGTTGGACCCATTACAAACTCAACCCAACAGTAACCACTAACCCATTTACACTCTAAAACCCGAACAGGCCCCATTACAGTACCCAATTAGCCTAAATGCCTAAAGTCTGCTACCCTTTGGCCCAAACCTAACTTAGATCCAATAAGCCCAAACCGAAACAGAGAAGGCAGGGACAGAAACCCTAGCTCTGCTGGTGCCGCGCAAGCCTCTACCTCCCCACGTGCCTCGACAGTGAGCTCAACACTCGAGGGTGGCCCTGTGCACAGTCTTTGCACCAAAAGGGAAGCCCCATCCCGTTGACTCTTCTCATGTCCTGCAAAAGAACTAAAACAAGAAACAAACAGCAGCGACACGGCAACAGCAGCAAACAAAAAGCACAAAAACAGCAAGCAGAAAGAAAAGTTTAACAAGCGAAAATAACGAAGAAAAGGAAAAACAGAAAAACTGTATTATTTTTATTTTCAATCGGCTATAAAAAGGAAGCCATAATCGTATGTAAAGGGCACGTTTTTTTTAAAATACAGAGATAACAATCGAAACAAAGCAAAGAAAAAAACCGATTACAAAGGTGATCTCTTGCATCAATACTTTTCTGCATTTTAAAACTTTCAGTTTTTCATTACAAAAGAAAGGAAGAGTTTTAGGAACCCTTACCTACGGTTTTGACGATTAAAGGCCACTTTTAGGCTAAAACGTCGAACAAAAGGGAAGAAGGGATCTCCTATTCCCCTTTCGTAACTCAAGCCACGAGCCATGGCAAGGTGGAGGCATAGATGCCGATGAAACCCACGATCGGTTGAGATTTGAGCGAATAGCAGCGCCGTTTTATCCTTCTGTCTGGAAATGGCTAAGCACCCACGTTAGGGTTTTAGTTTTCCTTTTATTTTTGTTTTGTTTGCTGTGAAATGGTGCCGTTCGGGTACATATATTCGGGACCCGACCCCGAACCCCAAGGATCCGCGCATTTCTGCGGAGAGGGGATATTTGCGCAATAAACCCCTCGCTTTTGTGGTGCGCACAATGGAGCCCTGTGTCCCGTTTTCGATTTAGCCCTGTTTCTTTACCTCTTTTCCAATAAGGTCCCCGTGCTGCTGAAGGGCCTTTACATGAACGGTGCCGTTCTGAAGGGAAGGGATATTTACCCATTTAACCCTTGTTCCTCATTCGCGTACTCAGATAGGCCTTTGTTCTTTTTTTTATTTCTTAAATCAACCTCAAGATTTCGTCCTCATTTCGAATTTAGTCCTCTTTTTATGTTTAACCCGATTTTCGTACTTTCTTTACTATTTTTCACTCTTAATATTATTCATTGTTATTACTAAACTTTTATTCATTAGTATTTCACTATTATCAATATTAATGTGTATTTTATTTGTCCTTAGTATATTTTCTAGTATGCATATACATGCTTTTATGTGGTTTTTGTTTCGTACATATTTTTATACATGTTATTATATATGTTTAAATATTATACATATTTTGTAATCTTATTTTATGTATATATATATATCTTAAGGACCATGTCTTTTAAATCCGTGCATTCTTAATGTTAACGTTAGTGTTATTTTCTACTTAATACTTATGTATATAATACATTTTGATATTATATTTTGATACTTTATACACTGTTTATATATCTTATATACTATTATTATCTTTAATATATATATTACTTGTATATTTTAAAACGATTATTGTATATACATTTTAGTGTATATATATATATGCATATATTTACGTAATCTCATTATTTTTTTTTTTTTTACATCATTATTTCTTGTATGTAGATATTGAGTATATTTTTAATGTTATATGAAGTACACTCTTATGTATTATGTTTTTTTTGTATATATATACATTATCTTATGTATATGTCTAAACCCTATACCATACATATTTTTTCTTAACATTATATCTTTTTACATATATTTTACATATATCATATTATTAAATACATACTCCGTGTTATGTTTTCTCATGCTTATATGTCTTTTATGATGTTCTACACTATTTTTTTATATATACATATTTCTAACAACTGTTACATAAGTCTTTTTTTTAATACCACATTGTGTACATATTCCGATATTATTATAGACGCATTTTTAAATACTATTATTAGATGTATATATGTATAATCATTGTTTTTTTTTTTATTTCGTGTTTGTTATTAACACCGTTTAATATCGCATGCATCTTATTGTCTTTAATATTATTGTCATGTTTATTATTCGCTCCAATGTATTTTTAACTCTTCCTTTACTTATTTTTATTTCACATCAATTTATTTGTCATTACAACAAAAATCCTATTCCCATTTTAAATTAATTACAATGCATAAGGTAACGCAACGATTTAATACCAAGTCGTTGATTTCATCGCTATGTTGGGTGAAAGTCGACAGCTCGTGTTAAAACAGGACGTCCTTCTAAAAAACCAAAAACCCGAAACTTCTCATTTCTTTCCAACGAATCACGATAAAATTTTATGTCGGACTTGTATTTTTGAAAATCGAGACAACATGTGTTTAATAAGATACCAATTTTGGGCGTCACGAGGGTGCTAATACCTTCCTCGTGCGTAACCGACTCCCGGGCCCTATTTATCTCTGAATTTAGACGTAGACCTAAACTGGCCCTTTTTTTTACCCCAAAAAATAAATTTTCTTTGTTAAAAAGAGGTTTTATTAGATGTCCGATCATATCTAGAAAAAAGATCGGTGGCGACTCCCTTCGTTTTAATAAAATTAAAGTCCAGATTTCAAATTTCCAATAAATCGCCACAATTAGCGACCAAAGCTATCAAGCTAAATTTTACGTCGCTACAGCTGGCGACTCCGCTGGGGACCCAGTTTTTGAGAGTCGAGTCGAATTAAACCCGTGTTGTTAAAATTTTCAAAATTCCTTGTTCAATTTGATATTTGACCATAATCCGAAAATTTCATTTTCGAAAAATCATGCATTTATAATTGTTGTGAATATTTTGCGAGCTTATTTTATCATTTGTTTAAGTTCTAAGTTTACGATTTTAGTTTAGCTTTAAATAAAGTGAAAGGTTCGTGAGTCTCTCTCCATACACTGTTCACGTGCATTTTGCATAACATGAGCGCCATACCCGGGCTCTGTCCATTTAAGTGAAAGTAAACACTACGCCTTCGTGAGTTAACTCGTCCCTCTGCACAGGCTAGCGAATACTTTCGGGTTACATATGACTTATGCTTTCGTGAGTTAACTTGTCCCTCCGCATAGGCATAAGTAAATGTAATCCCTCGAATTGAACTCGTGAGCCCGTGGCGGGCTACGACCGAGGTTTCGCACTAGTCTTAGCAGATGATAGTACGGACAATTCGAGTACCTATTTAGAACCAAAACTGCATATAGTAAAACATACGAGCCACCTAATTAGAGCCATGCCGAACCTTTTAGCAGTTACCAAAATAAGTACACGGGAGAAACGTCTCTTACCTTTTACTTTTTTACTTTCTATGCAAGGGAATCGGGTTTTCGGATAGATTAATTTGTCAAATTCTCGGTTTTTCTTTTTATTTATGCTACTAACCATGATTTGTTGTTGTCTTATTTGTCATCATGCATTCTAGGCATCATATTAAGAAGGTGTTGACTAGAGACCAGTTGCCAAAAGACGGGTTTCTAATGGAGGAGTCGATTACACAAACAACCGAGAGGAATGTCATGGTTCGGGACTGGTCCCTGAAAACCCAAAGAGAAAGAGGGGATAGCCTAGTGGAAGGATGTGTTGCCGATTTACCGGAGCACGTAACAGTCAATGTTCGTCTAAATAATCCTGAGGATTTGATTCAGATTTGGAGTCAATGGGACTCGGATACTAGAGGAATCTTCACGGAGAGGTATGGTGATATAGCCAACCTAGTCGATGTCAAAGTAGACGAGCAATTAATTCAAGCCATGGTCAAGTTTTGGGATCCTGCCTATCATTGCTTCACTTTCAATGGAGAAAATATGACCCCAACTATCGAGGAGTATGCAGCTTTACTTCGCATTGATAATGTACAGCCCTATAAGATCTACGTGAAAGAACCTAAACCGATGACCTTCAAAAAGAAAATAATGAGATTGACGGATATGGCCGACGCATGGGTCGAGAAACAGATAAAGAAGAAGAATGAAACTATTTGTATCCCGTGGTCCTCCATACGAGATTTGGTCTTGAGCCATCCTGACACGTTAAAGAGGGTAAATCTATTCGCTTTGGCCATTTACGGTTTGGTTGTTTTTCCGAAAGTCCTCGGGCACATTGAAGTCGCAGTAGTAGATTTCTTTGAGAGGTTAAAACAAGGAGTCAACCCTGTCCCGACAATCCTGGCTGAAACCTTCAGGTCCTTGAATAGTTGCCGGAAGAAGGGGGAAGGACGATTTATTGGATGTGCGCAATTGCTAAATGTTTGGATCATGAGCCACTTTTGGAAAGAGGAACGCACTCCGTATCATATGTTTTCAAAAATGTTTTCCCCTTTAGAAGCTTATTGTAAGAAAGAATGGCCTAAAGAGGTTACTGAACAACATTGGGTCTCAGTTTTTCAGAATCTCCGCGCCAAGGATGTGATATGGAGGGTTCCATGGATACGCCCGTCAGTCTTATTGTATAAGGTCGGAGATCAAGATTGGGTACCGTTGCTAGGTCTGTAGGGAGGAGTTGGATACGCCCCGTTATTGGTCCAAAGACAGTTTTCTTCGCGACAATTCATACCCGCCACCGAAGGTTTAGCGCAATCCGAATTCCCTTTCGCGGGCGAGGGCTACATGAAGAAGGTTCGAGACACCGCTAAATCTTGGAAAAGAATTTATCTGATGGAGTTGGCGTTGTATGCCGATACTCTCACCCAAGACTATGATGTGTGGAGAAAGCAACGGGTGAAAAGCCAGCAAATATCGTCGACAAGTCATGCTGCTCAGAACCCTTTCGTAGAGGAAGCACCATCCGAGCTTGAAATAACCAGACAAGAATTTGAACGCGAGAAATCCAAGATGTTGCGAGATCTCAGCGTCCTTCAGGAAGAAAATTATCAATTAAAGATTGACGTTCAGATTGAAAGATCTAGGACTGAAAGGTGCAAAAAGAGGCAGAAGTCGTAAGAAACGACCTAAGAGATCTTCATCTGGAGAATAAAAAGTTAAGGAGCACTATAAAGAATAGCGGACTAGGTAAGTCATCTGTAGAATGGAAGGAAGAATTGGGTAACCTTAAAGGCGGAATGGAGTTCTGGAAAGGGAAAGCAAAGAAATAGGAAGAAAAGACCGCTCGGGCTTTGATAGAATTAAGAAAGAAGAGCGCCGAATATGAGACCGTGTCTACCGAACTATTGACCAGCCTATCTGAAAGCCAAGGATTAAGAGAAAGAATAAGGGGTTTGGAAGATACGTTGCAGGCTCGCCAACAACAATTGGACACTCTTTTAAGAACCTTGGAAGAAAAGAATGACCAGTACGATAGGGACACTCACGCTTATAAAACGGACCTCCAAGAAAGAGAAACACAACTTGGCTTTTTGATCAATGAAATCCGTGGAGCGGCTATGCACATGGTCCGATTATCAGATGAAGCGGAGGATCTCAGTTGCCAATTCCCGCCAAGCCAGCGATCTAGCTTATCAGAATTCTTAGAGCGAGTAAAGAAATATAGTGATATAGCTAGAAAGTTTGTGTAATAGCCAAATAAGATGGCAAAATGTTTTGTAACGAGCTCTTTTGAATGAATGAAATGCCTAGATAGGGGCTATCTTGAAATCAACACCTAATTTTTGCATACGCATTCATGACTAACATTCATATGGCATTCATGCATCTATTGCATACACATATCCCATGACCGTTCACTAAGATTAGAATCACGTGATTCGCAGTTGCAACAATACAAGGCTGGAATCACGACATTCATATAGGACGCGACGACAAACTAGAGAAATGGAGGCAGAGTTTAATGAAAGAATCGAAAGAATGGAAAGAGCTCAAAAAGAATTACAAGAGCAGTTGGCCAAAGCACAACACGAGACGAGAGATCTAATGATAAGGTCTCGAGAGGAATCATTGGAACAAAGGGACCAAATGGCAAAGATGATGGAAATGATGTCAGCCCTGGTAAAAGGGAAGGGACCCGTACAGAACCCTGAGGTTGTTAATTTGGATCAAGATCCACTCTATCCACCGGGATTCACTCCGCCCCAGACAGCACAAAGAGTGTACACCCAAGGGGAACCTGCTGGTATAGAACAACGACCTGTGCCGACTACGTACCTAGGACAAGGGATATTTGTATCAGCTCCAGCTAACCCGCCCGTCCCAGATTTGGATGATCCGGTAGAAGTTGCCAGGTTAAGGGTGGAGGATCATGAGGTCCAGGAAAAGTACAAAAGCCTGGAAGAAAGACTAAAAGCGATAGAAGGCGCTGAGGTCTTCTCTGCGTTAGGGGCTAAAGAGCTTAGTTTAGTACCTGATTTGGTCTTACCGCCAAAGTTTAAAGTACCGGATTTCGAAAAATATGATGGGACAAGATGTCCGAAGGCACACTTGGTCATGTTTTGCCGAAAAATGACCGGATATGTAAGTGAAGATAAATTACTCATCCACTGTTTCCAAGATAGCCTCGCTGGATCAGCCCTTCGCTGGTATAATCAGCTCAGCAGAGAGAAGATCCGAACATGGAAGGATCTAGCGTCAGCTTTTTGCGAGCAATACAAGCATGTGTCAGACATGGTACCTGATCGTATGACGCTACAGATAATGGAGAAGAAACCGTCGGAAACTTTTCGACAATATGCGCAGAGATGGAGAGACATATCGGCCCAAGTGGAACCTCCACTGACGAAAACAGAGATAACTGTCCTATTCATAAATACCTTGAAAGCACCATTTTATGATAAACTGGTGGGAAGTGCCACAAAAGACTTTGCAGATATTGTCATATCTGGCGAGCTTATTGAAAATGCTGTTAAGAGTGGTAGAATGGAGGGGCAAGAGAGTTCAAGGAGGGCAATGCCCATAAAGAAGAAGGATCCGGAAACCCACATGGTGGGAACAGGAAGCCGCTATACCCCCAACCCATATTCGAACCAACCCCGACCACGAAGTTACCCACCCCCGAATTTCTATTATCCGCCTCAAACCCCTTATTATCAAGCACCACCTCCATACCCTTCCTACCCCGTTTATGCCACAAACAGCTCAAGACCAACCGCCACATTCCCACAAAACACAACGCCCGCCCAAAGCCAACCTAAGAATGAGCCAAAGCCTACGAGACCCAATTCCGAAAGACAACAATTTACCCCTGTTCCTGTGCCGTACGGAGAGCTATATCAAAAACTCTTAGAAAAATAGTTGATATCTCCACATTACATGGCACCCTTAAAGCCTCCGTACCCGAAGTGGTACGATCCAAACGCCAGCTGCGCTTATCATGCTGGGATTCAGGGTCATTCTACGGAAAACTGCCTCGCTTTCAAAAGAAGAGTTCAAGGACTCATTGATGCGGGTATCTTACGATTTGATGGTTCAGGTTGCACAACCGGGAATCCATTCCCAAACCATGCGGAAAGAAATGTGAGCGCAGTAGGAGAAGAAGATAAACGACAAATTAAGAGATGGGTCTCAGAAGTAAAAGCACCTCTGCAGAAAATCTGGGAGGTATTAGCTGAAAAGAGGATACTCTGTTGTCCTAATGAAGTATTGGAAAGAGGAAGTGAAAGTGTACAAGGTTCTTGTAATTTTCATGACAGTAATGAGCATGATATCCAGTCTTGCGAGGAATTTAGGGAAGTACTCCAAGATATGATGGATAGTAAAAAGATCGAGATCTTCAGCAAAGGGAAAGAGGCAGATGAAAGAGAAGTGTGCGCATCCGACAATCAAACACCAGGTTACCCATACAGCGCTAATCGACCGTTGGTAATCTACTATGATGCCAAGAAAGAGCTGGTGAAACCAAAAATGATAATCGAGGTGCCATCTCCTTTCCCCTATAAGGATGATAAAGCTGTGCCGTGGAAATATGATATTAACATTGTTACGCCAGAGGGAGAGAAGGCGGAAGTCCCAACCGAAAGCGTTGGAGAAGTGGGTCATTTTACCCGCAGTGGGAGATGCTACTCCAAGGAGGTAGAGTCAATAAAGAAGGTCAGCGACTCAAAACAAAAAAGAAAAGTGCCGATGCACGAAATTGAAAATGAGCATGAAATCGTGCCCGGGCAGGAAATTAAAAAGCCCGTGGATGAAGAAGAGGCGCAAGAATTTTTGAAGTTTATCAAGCACAGCGAGTACAACGTGGTGGAGCAGTTAAGCAGGCAGCCGGCAAAAATTTCGGTGTTATCCCTACTGCTAAATTCAGAACCACACCGGAACACATTATTAAAAGTATTAAACCAAGCTTACGTGGCGAACAACATATCTGTGGAAAAGCTTGACAAGTGGGTGAACAATCTAAATGCGGTCAATTTCATATCCTTCAGTGATAATGAAATACCACCTAATGGTAGGGGCTCTGTGAAGGCACTGCACATCACGACCCGCTGTAAGGGTTACATCATACCAAATGTGCTCGTTGATAATGGATCAGCGCTCAATGTCATGCCACTAGCTACACTCTCCAGAATTCTAATGGACCTATCCTACTTAAGGCCCTGTCATTCCACGGTAAGGGCCTTTGATGGAACAAGGCGGGACGTTATGGGAAAGATTGAGATCCCTCTAGAAGTGGGCCCTTACGTATACGACGTCGAGTTCCAGGTCATGGACATCACGCCGTCATATAACTGCTTGTTAGGAAGACCTTGGATTCATTCCGCGGGAGCTGTCCCATCATCACTCCACCAAAAATTGAAACTTATTATGGATGGTTGCCTGGTTACCATTGAAGGTGAGGAAGATATCGTCGCATCAGTCTCTGCTGACATACCTTATGTCGAAGTTAGCCAAGATGCATTAGAGTGCTCCTTCCGATCCCTAGAGTTCGTCAACGCTACATTTGTCGCGGAGGGAAATAGGATCCCCGTACCCAAGTTATCAAGGAACACAAAGATGGGGATTAAGTTGACGGTAGGAAAAGGAGCTAGAGCAAGGAAAGGTCTAGGGAAATTTCAGCAAGGAATAGTCAGGGCCCTGAAGCCAATCCCTCACAAGGCTCGGTTTGGTCTGGGATTCCAACCAAAGGCGTGTCACTTAAAGAAACAATAGAAGAAGGACCAAGAAAGAAGGGTTGCAAGAACCTTGGGCCGAGAATTGGAATGGGAGCCCATAGAGTACCCTCCCTTGTCGAAGACGTTCACATCAGCGGGGATGATATACCCTAGAGAAGGGGACTCTAGAAGTACGCTGGTATTAATCGAAAGGAGTTTTCAAAATATCAGCATAAGTGCTATCGACGAAGAAGTTGATACGAGTAAGGGTGTTTTAAGGATACGCCCTTGTCCCCCCGATTTCAAACTGAACAATTGGACTGCTGAGGACCTCCTTGTAGTTTCCAAGTTTCCCTCAGGGTAATGCTCGATGTTAACTCCTTTGTGTCCCTAAATATAATGGGATCTTGTTGTAAGAGCTTGTAATTCACTCTTTATCTCTCGAATGAATGACAATGAAGATGCATTTTGTCACGACCTTCTTGCATTCCTACAATTATTCTTCTATTTCATGGCCTGTTTTTACCTTTACTTCATACCATTCCATAACATTTTGCTTGTTGTTCCCAATATTTCAACGCCCCTCTATAGTTCTCTTTTCCATTTAATTTTCAGGTGCTCGGATATCAATAAAATGAACCAACCCGTTACGAGTCTTGAAATTGATTTCGAGAGGGCTATTTGCTTAGGAAAATTCGAAGCTGAGGAAAATGCCGAAGACTTTGTTTCGTCTCCTGATTTGCTAAGAATGGTGGAACAAGAGGATAAACAGATCTTACCTCATCAAGAATCTGTTGAAATAATAAATTTGGGAACCAATGAAAAGAGACAAGAAGTAAAGATTGGGACCTCCGTCTCAGAGAACACCAGACATAATTTAATCAACCTGCTCCGTGAGTATAAAGACATATTCGCATGGTTGTATCAGGACATGCTGGGATTGGATGAGGATATAGTGGTCCATAAGCTTCCAATGAAACCAGAATGCAAACCCATCCAACAGAAACTAAGACGGATAAGACCTGAAATGCTGTTGAAGATAAAAGAAGAGGTCAAGAAACAATTCGATGCGGGTTTCTTACAAGCATCCAAATATCCTGAATGGGTGGCAAACATTGTCCCGGTACCGAAGAAGGACGGTAAAGTACGAATGTGTGTGGACTATCGCGACATAAATCGGGCAAGTCCCAAAGATAATTTTCCTCTACCACACATTGATACATTGGTGGATAATACAGCAAGACATTCGTTATTCTCCTTCATGGACGGATTCTCGGGGTATAATCAGATCAAGATGGCTCCTGAAGATATGGAGAAAACCACCTTCACAACGATGTGGGGAACATTCTGCTACAAGGTGATGCCATTCGGATTAAAGAATGCTGGGGCAACATATCAGAGAGCCATGGTGACACTATTCCATGACATGATGCATAAAGAAATAGAGGTCTACGTCGACGATATGATTGCTAAGTCCCGAGAGGAAATGGAGCATGTTATGAATCTTAAGAAATTGTTTGAAAGGCTGAGAAAGTTTCAATTAAAGCTTAATCCAGCCAAATGTACATTTGGTGTCACGTCAGGAAAGTTGCTAGGCTTCATTGTCAGTGAAAGAGGTATCGAGGTCGATCCTGACAAAATAAAAGCCATTCAAGAGTTACCACCTCCACGCACACAAAAAGAAGTCAGAGGATTTTTAGGAAGGTTAAATTATATCGCCCGATTCATTGCTCAACTTACCAATCAATGCGATCCAATTTTTCGGCTTCTTCGAAAACATAACCCTGGAGAATGGAACGAAGAATGCCAGGTGGCCTTTGATAAAATAAAACAGTATCTGTCAAGTCCTCCAGTACTAGTACCGCCAACTCCAGGAAGATCGCTGATTTTGTATTTGACTGTGTTCGAAAATTCAATGGGTTGTGTACTGGGGCAACACGACGAGTCAGGAAAGAAAGAAAAGGCGATTTACTACCTCAGTAAAAAGTTCACAGAATGCGAGGTGAAGTATTCGTCCATTGAGAAATACTGTTGCGCTTTGGTTTGGGCAGCTCGGAGACTCAGGCAATATATGCTGTATCATACGACGTGGCTAATCTCAAAGCTAGATCCAATTAAGTACATGATGGAATCACCCGCACTCTCAGGAAGAATGGCACGTTGGCAGATCCTCCTATCAGAATATGACATTGCCTACGTAAGTCAGAAGTCGATAAAAGGGAGCGCAATAGCTGACTTCTTGGCAGATCGAACAAAGGAATACGAGCCATTGAGATTTGACTTCCCAGATGAAGACTTGATGTGCGTTATAAAAGAGGAATGTGAGTCATCAAAAGCTAAGTCATGGAAGATGTACTTTGATGGTGCATCAAATGCATTGGGGCATGGGATCGGAGCAATCTTGATATCACCAGAAGGGAACCATTATCCGCTCACTGCCAGATTAAACTTCTTCTGTACCAATAACATAGCAGAATATGAGGCCTGCATCATGGGACTCTGTGCAGCTATTGAACGGAACATCGAAGCCCTGGAAGTGTACGGTGACTCAGCCTTAGTGATCTACCAAGTCCGCGGAGATTGGGAAGTGAGGGATCAGAAATTGATTAAGTACAGTGATCTGGTGGGTGAATTAATTAACGAGTTCAAAGAAATAACTTTCAATTACCTCCCACGAGAAGAAAATCAATTGGCTGATGCCCTGGCCACTTTGGCTTCAATGTTCAAAGCAAGTAAAGAAGCAGAAATGATGCCCCTGAAAATGAGCATATATGAAACCCCTGCACACTGTTGCGGCATTGAGAAAGAGGCGGATGGACGACCTTGGTTCCACGATATCTTAGAATATCTCAAGGATCAGAAATATCCCGAACAAGCAAATGAGAACGACAAAAGAACAATCAGAAGAATATCTGCGGGATTTGTTCTTGACGGCGATATCTTATACAAAAAAGGGAAAGACCAAGTGCTTCTGAGATGTGTGAATGCTATTGAAGCCAAGAAAATACTCGAAGAAGTCCATGAAGGAATTTGTGCAACACATGCCAGTGGTTTCACTATGGCCAAGAAGATCATGAGGCTCGGCTATTACTGGTCAACGATGGAAAGTGATTGTATCAGTTATGCGAGAAAATGCCACAAATGTCAAATTTACGGCGATAAGATTCATGTAGCTCCTTCCCCACTTCATGTTATGACTTCTCCGTGGCCCTTCTCCATGTGGGGCATGGATGTTATAGGACCAATTTCTTCGAAAGCTTCTAATGGGCATCGATTCATTTTTGTGGTGATAGATTACTTCACAAAGTGGATAGAGGCAGCTTCATTTGCTAATGTGACAAAAACGGCAGTCTGCAAATTCTTGAAAAAGGAAATCATCTGTCGATATGGTTTGCCTGAGAGAATCATTTCGGATAATGCCATGAACCTGAACAATAAGATGATGAAAGAAGTGTGTGAGCAATTTCAAATAAAGCATCATAATTCTTCACCCTATCGCCCAAAGATGAATGGAGCTGTTGAGGCCGCCAATAAGAATATCAAGAAAATTATCGGGAAGATGACTGAAACGTACAAAGACTGGCACGAAAAGCTACCATTCGCCTTGTTTGCATACCGTACATCTGTGAGAACATCTACGGGGCAACTCCTTTCTCCTTGGTCTATGGAATGGAGGCCGTGTTGCCCATTGAAGTTGAGATCCCCTCCTTACGAGTTCTAATGGAGTCAAAATTAGAGGAAGCAGAATGGGTTCGGGCTCGATATGACCAATTGAACCTTATTGAAGAAAAATGCTTGAAGGCGATCTGCCATGGACAGATGTACCAAAAGAGAATGATTGCGGCCCACGACAAGAAAGTACAGCCAAGAACATTTCACGAAGGAGAGCTTGTGTTGAGAAAAATCCTCCCAATACAGAAAGACTTTAGAGGAAAGTGGGCACCAAATTGGGAAGGACCGTATGTTGTAAAGAGGGCTTTCTCAGGCGGAGCCTTGATTCTCACTGAAATGGATGGGAAAGAGTTGCCTAATCCAGTGAATTCAGATGCTGTGAAAAAATACTATGCCTAAAAAAAAATATCGAGATGAAAACCCGAAAGGGCGTCTTGGTAAAAAAAAAAGAAAAGAAGAGAGGAATCAGGATGAAAACCCGAAAAGGGCGTCTTGATTAACCAAAAGATTAGGATGAAAACCTAAAAGGGCATCCTGATAAAGCTAATTCATGGCCCAAAAGGACAAGACCATTAAGACAGTGAGATAGACGGTGAGACTACAGTATCCGAAGCATTCCTGGAAATTCGAAATCTTCTAAGCAAGAGTCCACCCTCGAAAAGATTCTCGACTAAGAAACGTGGAAGAGTTCATGCGTTGAATATCCAAACCCTTTGTATCCATTAAATGCAATTTCCTTTTTCCTACTTTATGACTCTTTCAACTCTTTTTGGTCAACTTTCTTTGCCTAATACCTTTGAAGCGAGTAAATGGGGGGCATCTCTTTTGTTCCCACTTTAACCATTTTCATCCATCTCATTATGTTGTTTATTTAATTGATAAATAGTAATATGACATGCTCTGAACAAAAGAAATGTTGAATATTACTCGGATAGAGAACTTGATAGGCACAAGAGTCTCAAAGCAGGAATAAAAATTCAACGTATACCAGACAAGTGATATCTGAGAAACACAAACCGCTTGTAAGGTTTAAAAGACGAATACAAAGCCTGAAGAGAAACTTAAGAATCCAAGCAATGAAAGCAGATCATCATGATGAGCAAGACAAGAGCTCGAAAGCAAGAACAAAAGCTCAGATGGGGCAAAAGAGTGCTATCCAAGAAACGAAGATTACTCGTGAAATTGGGAAACGAGTATGGAGTTTAAAGGAAAAGGTCAAAAAAATGATGAGAGTAGATCACTACAAGATCGTGATGAAAAGAGATTACGATAAACAAGTGCAAAGCACTTAACATGTTCATATAGGCATGAATGCATTTAAGGCAAACAGGTGCATATCATGATAACATTATGCATAACATATACAGGTATTTCAAGCAGAGCAAAAGGTTTTGGAGAAAGATATCCAAATCAAAGAAAAAGACACTTGAATTCCACCATGTGAGAAATTTTGGGTGATTTTAATTTATGTTTCAAAATCAGCTCATATTGTGAGAAGTGAGCTGAGCCTCAAGACACGTTGAGGTATTTTTAATTTCTGTTATTTGACTCATATTGCGAGAGGTGAGTCAAACCTCAGGTCATGCCGAGGTACTTTTAATTTGTGTGTTAAAAATCAGCTCATATTGCGAGAGGTGAGCTGAGCCTCAAGACACGTTGAGGTACTTTTAATTTGTGTGTTAAAAATCAGCTCATATTGCGAGAGGTGAGCTGAGCCTCAAGACACGTTGAGGTACTTTTAATTTCTGTTTTTCAAAAATCAACTCATATTGCGAGAGGTGAGTTGATCTTTTTCAATTCCTGCTTTTCAATTTCTGTTTATTCAACTCATATTGCGAGAGGTGAGTTGATCTTTGTCAATTTCTGTTTTTAAATTTATGTCTATTCAACTCATGTTGCGAGAGGTGAGTTGATCTTTTCAATTCCTGCTTTTTAATTTCTGTTTATTCAACTCATATTGCGAGAGGTGAGTTGATCTTTGTCAATTTCTGTTTTTAAATTTATGTCTATTCAACTCATGTTGCGAGAGGTGAGTTGATCTTTTCAATTCCTGCTTTTTAATTTCTGTTTATTCAACTCATATCGCGAGGGGTGAGTTAAGCCTCGGACCTCGTGTCCAGATATTTTCAAACTCTATTCTTTAAAAAGTCAACTCATATCGCGAGAAGTGAGTTGAGCCTCAGTTTGCACATTGAGGTACTTGCAATTTATGTTTCAAAAATTAACCCATATTACGAGAATGCGCAGGTCGAGCAATTTTTGATTTCGTTTCAATAAAGGATAAAGTTGCAAGAGAGCCAATTGGAGATGTAAAATTTGCCTCTTTGAAGCTACAAGGGACCCAATCAAAGATATAGACCTTGCATCCCCAGTGAAATCGCAGAGGCGCAAATTGAAGTTACAAGATTTCATCTCCGAAGTTGCAGAAGAACCAGATCACTTTATGCCTTTGAAGATACGAATAGAGCGAAGCTACGAGAGGCGGTGGGTTGGAACAGGATTACTTGAACAAGAAAAGCACCAAAGAAATCAAAATTTGGCGAAACCAGGCAAAATTGGCCTTTCTTTATGTCTTTGCTCTATTACCGTTACACGACAATGAGCAAAGAGGGGCAGCTGTCATAGGCCAATTTTGGGCCATTACAAATTAACCCACCCACCTTTTACAAAACCCAATTTCGAACCCAGTTGTAAACCAAACACAAACAAATCAAATAAACCAAATAAATATTAAGAGTCCCAAAAATTATAAAACAGTCCGATTACATTAAACCAGCCTAAAATGGGACCCAACTAATCCCTACCCGATTTCAAAATCGGTTGGACCCATTACAAACTCAACCCAACAGTAACCACTAACCCATTTACACTCTAAAACCCGAACAGGCCCCATTACAGTACCCAATTAGCCTAAATGCCTAAAGTCTGCTACCCTTTGGCCCAAACCTAACTTAGATCCAATAAGCCCAAACCGAAACAGAGAAGGCAGGGACAGAAACCCTAGCTCTGCTGGTGCCGCGCAAGCCTCTACCTCCCCACGTGCCTCGACAGTGAGCTCAACACTCGAGGGTGGCCCTGTGCACAGTCTTTGCACCAAAAGGGAAGCCCCATCCCGTTGACTCTTCTCATGTCCTACAAAAGAACTAAAACAAGAAACAAACAGCAGCGACACGGCAACAGCAGCAAACAAAAAGCACAAAAACAGCAAGCAGAAAGAAAAGTTTAACAAGCGAAAATAACGAAGAAAAGGAAAAACAGAAAAACTGTATTATTTTTATTTTCAATCGGCTATAAAAAGGAAGCCATAATCGTTTGTAAAGGGCACGTTTTTTTTAAAATACAGAGATAACAATCGAAACAAAGCAAAGAAAAAAACCGATTACAAAGGTGATCTCTTGCATCAATACTTTTCTGCATTTTAAAACTTTCAGTTTTTCATTACAAAAGAAAGGAAGAGTTTTAGGAACCCTTACCTACGGTTTTGACGATTAAAGGCCACTTTTAGGCTAAAACGTCGAACAAAAGGGAAGAAGGGATCTCCTATTCCCCTTTCGTAACTCAAGCCACGAGCCATGGCAAGGTGGAGGCATAGATGCCAATGAAACCCACGATCGGTTGAGATTTGAGCGAATAGCAGCGCCGTTTTATCCTTCTGTCTGGAAATGGCTAAGCACCCACGTTAGGGTTTTAGTTTTCCTTTTATTTTTGTTTTGTTTGCTGTGAAATGGTGCCGTTCGGGTACATATATTCGGGACCCGACCCCGAACCCCAAGGATCCGCGCATTTCTGCGGAGAGGGGATATTTGCGCAATAAACCCCTCGCTTTTGTGGTGCGCACAATGGAGCCCTGTGTCCCGTTTTCGATTTAGCCCTGTTTCTTTACCTCTTTTCCAATAAGGTCCCCGTGCTGCTGAAGGGCCTTTACGTGAACGGTGCCGTTCTGAAGGGAAGGGATATTTACCCATTTAACCCTTGTTCCTCATTCGCGTACTCAGATAGGCCTTTGTTCTTTTTTTTATTTCTTAAATCAACCTCGAGATTTCGTCCTCATTTCGAATTTAGTCCTCTTTTTATGTTTAACCCGATTTTCGTACTTTCTTTACTATTTTCCACTCTTAATATTATTCATTGTTATTACTAAACTTTTATTCATTAGTATTTCACTATTATCAATATTAATGTGTATTTTATTTGTCCTTAGTATATTTTCTAGTATGCATATACATGCTTTTATGTGGTTTTTGTTTCGTACATATTTTTATACATGTTATTATATATGTTTAAATATTATACATATTTTGTAATCTTATTTTATGTATATATATATATCTTAAGGACCATGTCTTTTAAATCCGTGCATTCTTAATGTTAACGTTAGTGTTATTTTCTACTTAATACTTATGTATATAATACATTTTGATATTATATTTTGATACTTTATACACTGTTTATATATCTTATATACTATTATTATCTTTAATATATATATTACTTGTATATTTTAAAACGATTATTGTATATACATTTTAGTGTATATATATATATGCATATATTTACGTAATCTCATTATTATTTTTTTTTTTACATCATTATTTCTTGTATGTAGATATTGAGTATATTTTTAATGTTATATGAAGTACACTCTTATGTATTATGTTTTTTTTGTATATGTATACATTATCTTATGTATATGTCTAAACCCTATACCATACATATTTTTTCTTAACATTATATCTTTTTACATATATTTTACATATATCATATTATTAAATACATACTCCGTGTTATGTTTTCTCATGCTTATATGTCTTTTATGATGTTCTACACTATTTTTTTATATATACATATTTCTAACAACTGTTACATAAGTCTTTTTTTTAATACCACATTGTGTACATATTCCGATATTATTATAGACGCATTTTTAAATACTATTATTAGATGTATATATGTATAATCATTGTTTTTTTTTTTATTTCGTGTTTGTTATTAACACCGTTTAATATCGCATGCATCTTATTGTCTTTAATATTATTGTCATGTTTATTATTCGCTCCAATGTATTTTTAACTCTTCCTTTACTTATTTTTATTTCACATCAATTTATTTGTCATTACAACAAAAATCCTATTCCCATTTTAAATTAATTACAATGCATAAGGTAACGCAACGATTTAATACCAAGTCGTTGATTTCATCGCTATGTTGGGTGAAAGTCGACAGCTCGTGTTAAAACAGGACGTCCTTCTAAAAAAACCAAAAACCCGAAACTTCTCATTTCTTTCCAACGAATCACGATAAAATTTTATGTCGGACTTGTATTTTTGAAAATCGAGACAACATGTGTTTAATAAGATACCAATTTTGGGCGTCACGAGGGTGCTAATACCTTCCTCGTGCGTAACTGACTCCCGGGCCCTATTTATCTCTGAATTTAGACGTAGACCTAAACTGGCCCTTTTTTTTACCCCAAAAAATAAATTTTCTTTGTTAAAAAGAGGTTTTATTAGATGTCCGATCACATCTAGAAAAAAGATCGGTGGCGACTCCCTTCGTTTTAATAAAATTAAAGTCCAGATTTCAAATTTCCAATAAATCGCCACAATTAGCGACCAAAGCTATCAAGCTAAATTTTACGTCGCTACAGCTATAATTTGTTGTCATTGCCTCAAGGGGTACGAAACCTCACTGCGCTGCAAAAGCTAAGGATCATTGGATGCCCCCAGCTGCAAAGACGGTGTAAAAAATTGAGAGGAGAGGATTGGCCTAACATAGCCCACATTCTGTCCATTCAAATTCAGGTGATTCACTACTATTGAATTTTAATTTTAAATAAGAATATTCTTAATTCTAATCACATTCAAGAATTATATAAAAAGGATTTGAGCATTACATTTTTGTGAATAGAGATCTCTACATCTACAATATCATTCATATCTTGTTAAAGAATACAGGAGATGCTCATTTTGCTATACTATTTGCAGGTATTCCTAGAATGTGATTTCCTTATCTGTCCATAATTTGCAGAATTCATGAAGTTGAACCCGGAAAATCGGAAACTTGCCAGAGGTTGTGAAAGATGGGAGCGTTCAATTCAAAAAATCAGCGGATAAGTTCTTAAAATCGAATTTTAGGTTTCATGATGGGATCATATTGAACTGGGAAATGTAATTGCTTAAGCATTTGTATCATTTGGGACAGCTTTTGCACTGTCATTTTGAAGTACACAGTTTTATTATGGCTGAAATTTGCTATTATTTGGCATCACTTCATGTATCTGCTCTTTTGTTAAGCCTAACAGAAGTTTTTGGTCAGTTGATACCGCAAACTTCTTGTTATCATGTTATTATAAAGGATAAAATAAAATATAAAAAAATGTTTTTTATTAAAATTGACTATTAAGATAAAATATTCTTAGAGGATTATCATATAGTATGTTAAATTCATTTTTATATTAGCAATTGTGACCTAAGAGAACATGAGAGAGGCTAGATTAAAACAAATATATTAGGCATTAAAGTATTCTTAATAATAATTTATATTAAAATTATTATTAAATATTATTAATAATTATATAAGAATGTTATTAAAATATATATTATTTTATTAAATTGTATTTAATAATAATTATGTTAAAATATGATTAAATTATTTATTTTTATTTTTATTAAAATATATTTAACAATAATCTTATTAAAATTTAATAACAATAATCAATCTATCTACAAAAATTTTGTTAAGGGTACTTTGGTCATTTAAGCATTTTTCATTATACTATTACAACATCTATTCCATTCAACCAAACACAAGAATTCTATTACAGCTTTATTCCATTCCATTCAACCAAACAATTGAATTACTAATTACAGCTCTATTCCATTACAACTCTATTCCATTACAGCTCTATTCAATTATAGCCCTATTCCATTACAGTGAACCAAACGTACTGTTATATGTTCAATTTTTTTAATTAAATAACTCAATAGGATGTAAAAAGTTAGTGAGTTTAATTGATTTTTCGAAATACATCAAAAACCTTTTAAAAACTATTCTATTAAAGTAGAGTTTTGTTGATAGATAATTTATGCAATTGTCACCTATAAAAATTCATCAAATATGAATCAACTTATATATATATATATATATATATATATATATGAGTTTGAAAAAAAATTAGTAAACCTAGTCGAAGTAAGCAACTTGGGAGTCTGACTTTAAAGTCGGCATGAAGATTGGGTTCAAAGGCATGCTCAACGTGGGATGCAAGAGAATTCACATTCAGTTTATAACACCTTAAAATATATGGGTTAGATAAAATTAATAATCAAAAAATTAAATAAGTTTGATGATTAAGTTGTTAGTGCAGGAGTTCCCAAACCCTAGATTTTTTATCCAACTTATCCTAATTGAATTAGGATTATGTTTTCTCTTCAAAACCAAATAGTATCCATTCTCATCTTTTCTCTCCTTTCCTCTCTTTTACATCAAAATCAAATAGAAAATGAGATAAAAATAAAAGAAAAAGAACAAACGGGAAATGTGGGAAAAGGCGGATTTGAGAAAAGAAAATAAATTAAAAATAAAAAAGAATAAAAGGAATATATATTTTTTAACAAAAACCAATTTCAAACCAACACAATATTCTGATAACTTATCAGATTTTCCCTAGAGACAGAGTTCGATTAAACCACAACCCCTACATTGTCAGCTCAAATAGAAATAAAAAAAAAATATTGTCAATTTACTCACACAAGGATTCAAACACAAGACCAAAAGATAAGCTAACACCTTACCATTGAACTAATATTTTGACATTGGATTACTAAAAATAAAATTTAAATAAAAAGACTAGAGTTAGCGATAGGGACAAAAAAATAGCAAAATCCTCAAAGAATGAGGTTTGAACACATGACATCAAACACACATCCTAAGCCCTTAACCACAAAAGCAAATATTAATCAATGACATAATTTAACAATCATAAATTTATATTTTTGGGGTGTTACACTATCAGTCCAGTTAGTCACATCTATGTCTCTATCTTCTGAGAGTCATCCACTCCAATGCTCAAGACAAAGCACCTCCCTAATTAGACTTGATAGACAACATATTTGTCTTTCAATCCGTTTGCTTGTTTTCGATTAGACTAAGGACATGTTTAGATTCATCTACTAATACAAATTGTTTTTCCGTATTACAATCTGACCAAGTAATACTACTCAGTATTAGTTAAATGTTAGATAACCATTGATTCAATATTTACTTTTATTTTTCTTTGCATGCAGAAACCATTGAAGACGTTAGAAATCACCTTTCTATAATATTGTATTTTTTTATTTCACTAAAGATTTCTATGAAAATTTGATGGTTTTTAGCTTTGACTTGATAATTATGGTGGGAAAGGACCAAATTGAAAGAAAATGAAAGCGTTTCCTTTCATCAATGGTGGTGGTGTTGGAAGGTGATAAACATTACTAATAAATCTCGACATTATTCTAATAAAATATCTAATTATTTAATTATTAAAATAATTCAACCAATCATTTTTCAACACCATTCATCCTTAATTATTACACTCAATATTTATCTAATTTGAGGAATGGCTATTTTTCCCTTGAACTAATCCAATATTCACTTTTTGGCAATTTCTCACTTTTAGAAAAATTTCAATTTAATCCCTCTAATTTATCAACTTATTCAATTTAATCTTTATTCATGAATTTGTCTTACTCTTTGGTTCTTTCCACCTTTGCAACATTTGCACTTTTGGTCCTTCAAATTCTCCATATTTATACTTTGCCCTCACAAATTTTAAATATTTGCACTAAAACCATAACACCTTTCTCTTCTTTAAGATTTAGTCCTTACCTTAATTTAATACATCATGGACATATTTCTTGATTCTACTTCTTTTGTCATTTCTCAGCCCTCTCTTTTGTCAATTATATCCTTCATTTTTATTTACTTCAAAATTTTTAATACGTGTATTATCATATTCGAACTCCCGACTTAAGGAGTTTTAGGGATGTTACAAATTCACCACTCTCTTGGTGATTATTGATCCTAACAATTATCATAAATCTAACAAAGATATATTTAACTATGAGGTGTGGTGAGGTGGTTGCTCACCTCATCTTTTAACCATGATGTTGAGGGTTCAATCTCTACCTATGCGAATGGAGCATATTTCATGATACGCAATTTTTGACAAAAAAAAAAAAACAAAGATGTATTCTGTCATATGAACCCCCCCCAAAAAAAAAAAAAAACATAACATTTGCAACAGGCTTCTGCATTTAAACATGTACTAAAATGAAACAATCTAAAAAGATATTAAACAACCTAATGACTATATTAAATAACTTCTTTTTCTATTGATATGATTATTATATTGTTTTCCATGAAAATATAAATTAAATTCATAACATATTTATCTTTAATCTCAATTATTAAAAATTAAAATAAGGATCTATTACCTGCTTAATTTATTGAACCAAAATATTTCATTGTATTAGGAATTTTCTTTTGGATCCCATTAAACAGATTAAATGGAGGGTCAATGGGCTGGTAAATTCAGCCCAAAAATGGAAATATGAAAATGGGCCTAATATAACGTTAACTATTCAATACAAGTTAAATTCAAATAATAAAATTGATTTATTGTTCAAAAATTATTTTATACTCAAACTAGTTTTTTAACACATGCTATGTATACTAATTTAATTTAATTACATTTTTTTGTCAAAAATTTAGTACAAATTTTGAATTATTGAAAATTTAAAAGATAATTAATAATTGTGTAAGTTAAATAAAATCAGGTTATAGCTTATTGATTAGGTGTTCACCTTCTTAAAGAATAATCTGTGTTGAAATCACCGTTGTACTAAAAAATATATATATTTTTAAAAAATATATATTAATTTATATATTAATTTTATATAGTAAAATATTTTTAATTAAAATTTTATTTTTAACACTAATTTAAAAGTAAAAATTAACATTAACCGCAAATAAGAAAAACAGCAAAGTAGAATATAACAAATTTAAATTAAATTAAATTTTTTCAAGATTTTTAAAAAAAAATTTGAAAATTCAAAATTGAACATTAAAAAATTCTAAAATTGAAAAAAAAACTTTTTAATATTTTTAAATAATTTAATTACTTGTTTTTAATATTTAAATTTATTTAATATTTCAAAAGTATGTAGTACCTTTTTAAATTAAAAATATGTATTACATTTTTATAATTAAAAAGTATTATATCATTTATTGTCATAAATAATAGTTTTTATTTTAATTATGGAGTATATATTAATATAAATCAATTGAGTTATAGTTCGATTAGCATAAAAATTATTGTTAATACAAGATGACGTAAGTTCGAGTGTGTTGAAGTATATTTCCTCTTATTTATAAGTTAAGAAGGGGCTATAGATAATTTTAGACATTATATTTAAAAGAATAAATATAATCAAAACTTATAATGAAACTATTAAAAAAATTACGTAAAATTCTAATGTCTCAAGAAAAACACCATCTACTTGTCAATTTTTTAGTATGCAGGATTATTTCTAAATTCATATGTTGTGACACTTCTCTATTGTTTTTTATCTCTCTTTTCTTTATGGACATAAAAAATTAACAGCTAAATTTTAGTTCTAATCTCGCCTCAGTTTTTACGTCTATATTTCACTCAAATTTAAAATTTAATTTTGACATAATTTAGTATCTTAACTTTTTAAAATGTTATTAATTAATCTAAATATTTTATTTTAATTAAAATGTTAATGTGAAGTTTTAATGATTGTTAACACTTTTAAAATTTTCTATTAAATTCAAGCCTATTACAATATTATTTTTTTATTAGATGGATATTGAATATTTTTTTTAGTTTAAAATATCACAGTAACAAATTTAATAGAAAAATTTTAATGGTGTTAATAGTTAGACCTAAATTTTTAAATTTAAAAAATAGAAGTATTAAATTCCTAAAAGAATAAGGAGATTAAATTATAAATCTACGAACACAAAAACTTTGAGCATATTATAACCTTTAATTTTTAGATTAGTATTTGATTTATTGTCAGTGTATTTATTTTTATTTCACAACCACCCTTAAAAAATTGTCATGTACCCCCTTATATATATATATATATATATATATATATATATATTACTGTACTTCTTTAGGATATTTATTATCACCTTAATATTACTTATAAAGTCGATATCAAATATTTTCTTTTAAAATTTTACTTTATAATTTAATAAAAATAAATAATTAACCCAATATAAAGTGTATTTGAAACTGTAAGACCCAAATTTTGCCCTAGCATAATTAACACCCCACTAAACCAACCATTAACTCCATCACCCCACTAAGCCAACCATTAACTCCATCACCCCACTAACTCTATCACCCCACTTACCTACAAACAAGTTGTAAAATTTGGTTATAAAAGCCATTCAAAACCATTGTAGAGGGGGTGGTTTTTTTTTCCCCTTTTCCTCAAAGAGATAGAACACAAGTTGTATACAAAATACATTCGAAGATCAATAGAAAGAACAGTATTTTCGAGTACACAAATTGCAAAGAAATCGTTTTTCGATTTAGGTGATTTCCTGTTTTCGGTACTTTTTTTTCCCCTTTCATTTGTTTTTTTTCCTTATTGGTTTGCCATATATATTTTTTTAAATTCTCTTTTATTCCTCGGTTTTAAAATTTTACATGATTCATATTTCATATACTCCTATATATCATTATGTTATATGTATATACACGTTTTATGTTAATTTTTTTTTTACTCAATGTATATATTTTTAGTTTCATAATATTTTACGTATATATTTTATTTTGAATCTATTTATATATATATTCACATATATTTTTCTCGTAATCCATGTATATAATTTCCTAGGGTTTTACCATATTCTTATTTTTTATTTTTTTATTTTTTTAAATTTTTATATGATTCTTTGTTTTAAAATTAGTACAATATTAAATTCAAATACTTCTAAAATTATTATTTTATATATATACACACAATTTTATTAATTGTTTCATATATATATATATATTTTATTATTGATTTCATATTATTCTACTTGTATATTGTGTATTTTTATTTTTTTAAATTATCCTTCCTAATTATACGTATGCAGCTATTATTTTTTCGAAGATCCCGTTTTTTAAAATTATACTCTGTTTATTTCAACTAGTTTCTTGTTATTAATATATATTATTATTAGAAATCCTTATTCTATTTATCTTATGTTTTATATATTTGTATAATTGTTTTATTTCTTTTGCTCGTACCATTATTAACATGTTACCACTACCATTTTGTTATTTGTCATTAGACCTTTTTTATTACTATGTTTTATCGTTAATATGCGTTGTTTAGTTTATTATTGTAATGTTATTTTTATGTGACCTATCATTATTTTCGTTTTAATTTTAATCGCCCGAATTCTTTTATTTAAAGATTTATTCTCAATTGTTTTTAAAATAAAGGCAATGTTCGGTATTTAAAGAATTCAAAGGATCGTGCCCTAACGTACTGGGTTTCGCTTTCTTTGTTTGTTTTGAATATCTGAATATCCTTTTATCGGTTCGCTCTCAAGATCTTTAAAATAAAGGCAATGTCTGGTATTCATGGAACTCAAAGTATCATACCCTAACGTACTGGGTTTCGCTTTCTTGGTTCATTTGAATATTCGAATATCCTCTTAAAACTAAAGCACACGTTTTAAAAGTCAACAAAAGGAGGATTGTATTTTGAAATTTGTCCAAATCTTTAATTTTCGACATTTAAGATACCAATTAATCAATTAAGTACCGATTTTGGGCGTGTCGAGGGTGCTAATCCTTCCTCGTACATAACTGACTCCCGAGCCCCTTTTTTTAAAATTCGTAGACCAAAATGTTTTATAAGGTGGCCCAATTACACCTAAAAAAAGATTGGTGGCGACTCCCAACTTTCGTTTTCAAAAGTCGATTCCCGAAACTAAAAAATGGTTTCAATAGCTTGGCGACTCCACTGGGGAACAACAAGAGAGTCGAGCTGTAAATTGATTATTTTCTATCTTCTTGTCGAAATTTAGAAATTCGGTTTTTTCTAAATACACGATCCTCGCATTATATTTTCTGTGACCTTGTTGAATTTGCTCTATTTTGTTGAATGTTTTGATATGCTCTCGCATCATATTGCATGACCGTCGTGGTCACACCTCTTAAGTGGGAGTGAGAAACTATGCTTTCGTGAGGTTTTCACCTCCGCATGAGCTAGGGGATCACTTCCGGGGTACATTCGTACTTATGTTTTCGTGAGGTTTTCACCTCCGAATGGGCATAAGAAAATGTATCCCCCTGAACCGAACTTGATCCATATGAACCTATAATGGGCGAAGATCGAGGAATCTGTTGGTTTAGGTACCTTTACTCTAGAACTAAACCACATATAGTGAGCTGTAGGAACCCGCCTTAGGTAGAATCACACCTAGCCCTAGTGGTTGCCCAAATAGGTGTTTGATAATTTCCTGATTGTTTGAATTTCTATTCTTATGCATGATTCTGACTTGTTTTTTTTTTTTCTTTTTCTTTTTTTGTGATAGTCATTGCATAACATTTGCATCATAAAAGGAGGTGTCGATATACGATTCGATTACTAAAAGAAAGTTTTACCATGAAAAACGAATTCCTTGATAAAGTGAAGGGCGTCGCGGTTATCCAGAAATGGTCGAAGGATGCACAGTTAGAGAACGGTGACAGTTTGGCAGAGGGGTACACGTCGAAATTATGGGACTTTACTCGTATTAGTGTAGTTCAAAATGATCTTCAGGAGTTGAAGGAGTTGTGGAATCGCTGGGATGATAAGATGAAACAGCTACTCTACTGTAATTATGGTGATATTGCTTATCTCCTCGATGTTAAGGTAGATAGGTATTTGTTCCGAGCCATGGCTCAATTTTAAAATTCTGCCTACAGTTGTTTTACTTTTGGAATGGTAGATCTAGCGCCTACTGTCGAGGAATATATGACTTTACTTCGTTGTTAGAGGTTTCAAACTAATAAGATTTATTCTAGAGCCGTCAATATCCCGACTTTTGTAAAGAGGTTGATGAACATCACTGGGATGAGTGAGCAGTGGGTTACAGCTCGAGTCCAACAGAAAGGCAATGGAAAGTGCATTCCTTGGGAAAATCTAAGAGATTTGATCTTGACACACCCTGATATGAAGAAAAGAGTCGATGTCTTCGCCTTAAGCGTTCATGGTTTGGTAATTTTCCCTAAGGCTTTAAGGCATGTAGATGAAGCGGTTGCCAATCTATTTGATCGACTCGATAAGGGAGTCACTCTTGTTCCTGCAATCTTAGCTGAGACTTTCAGATCTTTAAGCACATGTCGAAGAGCAGGTGAAGGCAGGTTTATTGGATGTGCACAGCTTTTGTTAGTATGGTTTCATAGCCACTTCTGGAAGATAGAAAAGCCCTCTTACCGACCTTTTCTCGGAGATTACTCGCATTTGAAGGAGATAGTGGCTGTACCAAGGAGAGATGACATAACATGGGAAAAATGGATGACGATACTTCAAAATCTCCAAGTGGAGGATATCGAATGGAAAGCCCCTTAGATGGTTTCCGATGAGATTCTTTATCGATGTGGGAGTTATGATTGGGTCCCTTTGTTGGGGATTTAGGGAGCCATTAGATACACCCCTTTGCTCGTATTAAGGTAATATAGATCGAGTCAATTTATACCGATAACACAAGGGCTAGCTCAGAGTGGGTTCTCGTATGGGGAGAAGGACTCCAAGAAGAAGAGTCGCGAGATTTATAATGCTTGGAACCAAACCTGTCAGATAAAAGGAGTTGCCGCAAATCCAATGGTGACTCCTAAGTATAATGAATGGTGGTGTAGAAGGGTTAACAATAATATCCCAATGCCGAATTTAGAAGAGGCTCGATCGATAGAGGAATATTTGCGAGTAGTCCCCTCTGAGCTGGAAATCATAAAGCAAGACTTTGAAAAGAAAACCTTGGAGTTAGAAAAGAAAACAGAACAGTTGAAGGAGGAAAAAATATATTTGAAGCTAGACGTGGATCTTCAAAAGTCTGAGGCCGAGAATTTGAGAAAGAGAAAGAGAAAGGTTGAAGAGGACTTGGACAATCTGAAGATTGATTATACGCAGCTACATAAGTCAATGAAGAATGCTGGCCCGGATCAAACGTCTGAATAGTGGAAGCAAGAGGTCCAATAGGAAAATGCTAGGGCTGATTGGTGGGAGAGAAAGTTCCATGCCGTTCAGGCTCGAGAAGTTACTTTTAAAGAGAGTTTGAATGATAGCCAAAATAAAAAGGAGATGTTAAAAGCTCGAGTGGCGGAGTTAGAGATGGCACTTCAGCAGCATCGGAGTCGTAACTCAGTGATGGAATTAAGGGCTAGCCTAAGTAAGATCGAGAATCTGAAGAGGAAAGTAGAAGAACTTGAAACTGCATTTCAGAACTATGAGCATCAAATTGAAGCACTAGAAGCAAATAATGAGCAGCTAGGGGAGCAACTTCACCGATCACAAGATCAGGTTCGAGATAGGGATTACCTCATGAGTGAAGTTATAGCTCAAATACGAGAGGTGGCTGAACATTTACAGACTTCGGTAGTTCAAGTAGATGTGCTAAGTGTCAAATATGAGTCATAGTCAGTTCGGAGGCGAGAGTTGGCCTCCTTTCTTAGGAGAGTAAAAGCTTTAGGTGTTAGGGCAGGACCGTATATGTAGTTCATTTTATGTAAAAGATTTTGTTTTTCAGTGAAGTTTTCTAAATGGAATTGGATCCGAATCGTCGTCTCCTTTTTACATTCATGACATGCATTTGCATTGCATCTTTGCATTCATATCATGCATTTGCATTGCATTGCATCGCATAGCATCACATATATTTAATTTCACAAAAGAACCCTATTAATTAGAGATCGTATTATAGTTACCCTGGAACATCGATACTACACACGAAGGAAAACAAAGGATATGGATCAGAGGTTTGAGCAAATGCAAAAAGAGATGCAGGAGCAACTACAGGCTCAGATGCAAGAACAGCTGGCTAAGATCCAACTGGAAATGAGAGACCAAATACTGGAGTCCCAGAAAAAACATGCTAGAGTCACAAAATAACATGATAAGCCAACTGACACAGCTGTTTAAAGGAGGGTCTGACAATGGAAAAGGTCCTATGGTTGACACGGGAAATGACAATGAGGATTCCGCTTGTCCTACAAGTTTTGCGCCAGTGAACATGCAAACACAACCACCAAGGGTGTCTGTGAATGCCCAACCTCTTTATCAAACTGGTACCTCGACACCAGCAAATTTTTCAACAAGAACGAGCTCTAGCCCCGGAGACAATCTGGCAAATCCTAGGGTCCCCGACTTTGATGAGGCTGAAGAGGAAAAGGTTAGGGCGGTGCTCCCAAAGTAGCTCGAGGAGCGGTGCAAATGGTTGGAGGAGAAGTTCAGAGCATTGGAAAATGCTGATTACCAATGCGGAATGGATGCTAAAGAGTTAAGTCTGGTACCAGATTTGGTACTTCCTCCAAAGTTCAAGATGTCAGAATTCGAGGGATACAATGGGACCAGTTGTCCGGAGGTCCATATTACAATGTTTTGTCATAGGATGACGGGGTATGTCAACATTAATCAACTGTTGATCCACTGTTTTCAAGACAGTTTGAGTGGGGCTGCAGCGAGATGGTATAATCAATTGAGTAGGACCCAGATCAAGTCATGGAAGGACCTAGCTCAGGCTTTCATGAAGCAGTACGGTCATATAATGGACATAGTACCTGACCGGATCACGCTCCAGAATATGGAGAAGAAGCCAAGCGAAAGCTTCCGGTAGTATGCTCAGAGATGGAGAGAGGTCATCACACAGGTCCAACCACCGCTGCTAGAAAAAGAAACAACCATGCTCTTCATCAATACATTGAAGGCGCCTTTCATTACTCATATGCTAAGTAACGCAACCAAGAGTTTCGCGGGCATAGTGATGTCTGGCGAAATGATAGAAAATGCCATAAGATCGGGTAAGATAGAAGTGGGGGAAAGCACAAGAAGGCCAGCCCCGAAGAAAAGAGAGAATGAAGTTGGTAATGTGAGCTCAGGCTACTCAAAGCCTGTCACGGTTAGTCAGTCGAGAACGGTAGTTACAGGCCAGCAGGCCTTACCAAGGCGAGAGCCAAATACGAGGCAGAATACAGAGAAATTCTAATTCACTCCCATACCAATGACGTATAGGGAGTTGTACAAAAATCTATTCAATGCGTACGTGGTGGCCTCTTTTCACGTAGAACCGTTGCAGCCTCCATACCCTAAGTGGTATGACACAAATGCACAATACGAATATCACGCAGGGATCACGGGGCACTCGATAGAGAACTGTACCTCGTTCAAAAGATGTGTTGAAAGGCTTATTAAAGCGGGTGTTATAAAATTTGACGATGTACCTGGTACAAGAAGTCCGTTGCCCAGTCACATCGATAATGGGGTAAATGCGATAATCGAGGATGTGAGAAAGAAAATTTAACCTTTGTATACCTTGGGGTGTTTTGAACAATGGGACGGTAGAGGAGATTTCTGTATTTTTTTGGGGTTAATCTAGAGTAATATTCAAAACACACTTGTTGCTTTAAGCCTAAAGGCAATAAGAATTCTTTTGTGAAATAGGATTATGTCCAGCATTCTTTATTTTCAATAAAATGCATCTTTTTTTCTTATTTCAAACGATTGCTCTTCTTTATTGCCATTTCATTCATGATTACATTCTTGGATTCTATTGTTTTTCGGATCTTGCTTCGCCCACATAACAGGTCTCTAGATATTAATGATATGAGCGGTACTGCTACTAACTTAAAATCTCTTTTTGAGAGAGATATGTGTTTAGTGGGATTTTAAGACTTTGAAAATTACTAAGGTTGTAGCTTATCTTTTGATCTGTTGATGACGGTGATGAGAAGCAAATCTCATGTTGCAAATAAACGGTGGAACCCATAATCTTTTTCTATGTGGGGCATGTATGTCGTCGGGCTGATTTCGCCAAAAGCCTCTGACAAATAGTGATTCATCTTTTTGTGGTCGCTGATTACATTTCCAAATGGACGAAGACTGCTTCATGTCCCAATGATGCGAGGTCAATAGCTAGCGGATACTCATCTGACGATGTACTAAATTTAAACAGCAGCACGATATCAGAAGCGTCTGGTCTATTTAAGATTAAACATCACATTGCCCAAAAATGAACGGTGCAAAAAAAAAAGGATCGTGGGAGCCTCTACCAGAACCTCTATCGGGGCAACGCTTTCCTCGTTGATTTATGGAATGAATGCAATTTTGTCTGTTAAAGTTGAGTTTTTTTCTTTACGAGTTTTGGCAGAGTGGAAGTCGAATAAATTCAGTTCCGATGATCAAATGAACTTGATTGTAGAAATAAGGTCGAAAATTATCCGTCACGATCAAATACACCAAAATAATACGAAGTGATGATGAAAAGATCGTCCAAAAATTTTATCAAGGAAACTTAGTTTTGAGAAGGATCCTTCCCATACAAAAAGATCTCAGAGAACATAGATGTCGAATTGGGAATGACCTTATCCCTGGAGGGACATTGATATTGACCAAGACGGATAGCAAGATCTTGCCTGACCCTGCGAATTTGGATTTAATTGAAAAATACTTCGCTTTCAGAAAGAAGAAGAGAAAAAGGGAAAAAAGAGGGAAAAAGAAAAAACAAAAAAAAAGAAAATAAAGAGAAAAACAAAAAGAAATGAAAAAAAAGGAGAGGCCAAGGCGAAAACCCGCAAAGGGCACTTTGAGACCAAAGGGGATTTGAGTTGAAAACCCAAAAAGGGCGGCTCAAATTTTGATCAAAAGTGGGGCATGCGATAGTTTTTCTCTGCCTGAGTTGACAATGAGGAAATATGTTACATCTGAGGGCATTGACAAAGTACTTCGGATCCTCTAAACACATATTGAGCTCAAAATGATCATCAAGAAGTTTGTACAGAAGAGCTCAGGCTGCGATATTTGGGGCACCTAGTTTTCTATCTTACCTATGTTTGCTATCCTTAATTACCTTATTCTTTTCGAGATACGCCCCAATCAATTTTATTTTATTACCTTGGCTATCTTTGATAATTTAATTTTTTCGAGCTATGCTCTTAATTAATTTCATTCTTGTCCTCGTTTGTTTATGCAGTTAACCAGACTGACTCAATCAGCTTCAAATTGTACTTTATGGAAATTGAACGCTCTAGCAAAATTTAGACTCAAGCGCTTTAAGCTCAGCCCGCTCTGCATGCATATCCATATCGATGACACCCCCTCCAAGAGCAAAACCATCCGAGTCCCGAGCAATCATCCCATAGCCCATCTTCTTCGACGAAACAGCGACATCAAAGTTAATTTTCATGGTCTCATGAGGAAGTTTCATCCAGCTCTTTTCAATCGGAGACACAAGTAGTAGGGGTTTGTTAACTAGGTTATGAATTCGAAAATCATGACATAAGGTTATAGCTCTCTTCCAAACCCTAGCTTCGTCTTTTTTACCTCTAAGAATAAAATTGTTTCTATTATTCCAGCTATTCCAAAGAGTAGTTATGAAGTCAGAAACAACTTTAAAGTCCAACATCCTCATCATGTCCTCTATCCAGTCAATGCACTGTGAGTAATGGCCAACGAGAAGATTATTATTGAGGCGGCCTAATACTAGGATTTCACAAGCAGTTGGGCTATCCTTCAATGCATGGATAAGGGTCTCATCACAGGCCCCACATCTAGGGCAGTCTTTCTTGAACTCCCGGTGGATGGAAGAGATTTTTTTGATAGATGGGAAAGGATGTCATGATGCCCCACTCTCTAGCAAAATATGCGAATTTTAGGCAGTGTCTTCAGCTTCCAAATGGTTCTCCAAAAGAAATGGTGCGGACCATAGCCAACCTGTTTAAGGAGGAGCCAAGAGTATGCAGACTTGGAAGTATAATAACCATGGGGGTTATGAAACCACCCTCTTCTATCACTCGGGCCATTAGAAATAATGGGAATTTTACAAATCTGCTCCCCATGTTTTGACCATAAATTGCATGCACCCTATCCACGTTCCAGCCTACGTCATTATTGCACCAAAGGTCACGAGCTTTCTGTTCATGAATAGTCAGCTCTTTAGAACAAATTGAATCTCCGTTCAAATGCTCGAAGCCCCAATTTTCATGCTAGATATCAATGCTTCTCCATTACCCACCATCCAACCAAAGCCATTTTTTAAAGATCTTGCAGCCGTAGCAATTCTCTTCCAAATGTAAGAGGGTTTATCGATGTTTTTGGGTTGAAAAATGTCACCATTAGGAAAATATTTTGAACTTAAAACGTTGTAGCACATGGTGTCTTTGCAAGTAATAAGCCTCCACACTTTGTCTCCCTAATAGGGCCAGATTGAACAGCCGAAGATCCCTAAATCTGAGACCCCCATGCCTTTAAAGAAACAAATCCTCTCCATGCAGGCATTGACCAGCTCTGGTTTTTGTCATTTCCCCCACCACATATGACTGATTTTAGATAGTAATTCCTCTAGAATATCTTTAGGGGCAAGGAACACCGAGAAAGTGCAAGTCAGGATGGATTGGATAACGAATTTGATGAAGATTTCTTTTCCCCTATAAGACAAGAGCCTCTTCGACCAACTATTCATTCTACCTGAAATACGGTCCGAAATGCTTTTAAAGGCAATAGATTTTTTCTTCCCTACAGTAAGCGAGAGGCCAAGGTAATTATCAAGCTTGTCCACCACTCTCATCTTGAGTAAGCCACCAAAAAAGTGACGTTGGACCATAGGGGTGATAGGGCTGAAGTACACCATGGACTTGTCGAGATTAATGCTCTGCCCTGAGATTTTTTCAAACGTACCAAAAAAGGCATCATCAACAAAGAAAAGATGGTTGATACTAGGGCCATATTGGCTAGCTCGAATGCCCTTAATAGTTTTAGCATTTTGAGCATGAAGTAACATATTAGAGAAAGCTTCCATGCAAAACAAGAAAAGATAAGGGGAAAAGGGGTCCCCTTATCGAAGTCCCCTTTCCAGAATAATAATATCAGACAAGACCATATTATACTTAACCATATAACGAATAGACCGCACAGACCACATAATTTTCTCGACCCAACTAGCCTTGAAACCTATTTTTTTCATAACTTTCTCGAGAAAATTCCACTTGACCTGATCATAGGCTTACTCATGTCTAATTTAACAACAAAACCTTTATTAAGACCTTTTTTCGAGCTTTGAAGATAATGCATCAATTCATGCACAATGATAATATTGTCATGAATCATATGACCCGGGACGAAAGCACTTTGATTCAGGCTAATGCACAAGGGGAAGACTTCTTTAAACCGATTAGCCAAAACTTTGGAGATAATTTTATACACCACACTGTATAAACTAATAGGATGAAAATTAGTAATATCAGTAGGATCCTTGATCTCCAAGATAAGGACGATGATAGTATCATTTAGACACTCAACATCATTTTTGCCCTTAAGCACATCATGACACAATTGCAGAACATCTTTCCCAACCGTATCCCAATGCTCTTTAAAAAAACAACCCGAGAGCCATCCAACCCCGGTACTTTGCGAGGGTCCATATGATTAAAGGCAGCCATAATTTCATCATCTGTAAAGTCCCTCTCCAACTTTAAATTCATGTTCTCACTAACACACATCTGGATATAGCTCAAATCAGGATCGTCATAAGAAGCAATGGTTGTCTTGAAAAGATCACAAAAATAATCCCTAGCTACTATACAAATGTCTCTATTATCATAATGCCACGTCCCATTCGAATCTTTTAAACGCTCAATGTTGTTCTTCTTTTTTTTGCTAGTTGCATGCACGTGAAAATAAGGTGTGTTCCCATCACCCTCATTAAGCCACTTTATGCAAGCCCTCTGTGCCCAGTAACCTCCGTCCACAACATACAAATGCCCTAGCTTAAAGCGAGCCGATTTTATGAGATTGGCAGTGTTCTCTCTATTAGGACCATCCATCAGCTTGTTGATTTTCTTCTCCAACTCACGAACTTGGTTCTTCATTCTTCTATAGCGATTATACTGCCACGGACCAAGATCATCTCGCACCCACTCCATTTTATCCACAATATCCAAATTCTTTTAATGATTTCTTTAGCCTCTTTCTTCTTAGCCCATCACACATCATATTTGAAAAACAGTCTAGGGTCCCGAACATTATCACAGGGTTTGCTTCCCATAGTATCCACTAAAATGGCATCACGATCAGACTTAGATTGCCTTACAACCTTCGTAATCAGATACGACATATTCTCAATAGCATCCATCGATATTAAAAACCTGTCCAATCTTTTTTTGACCAAGCTCGTCCCTTCTCTATTATTCACCGAAGTGAACCACTCATTATTAGTTTTGATATTCGCAAGGGAAAGCTCCTCCATCACCCCACGGAACTCATCTATAATTACCCTAAGCTTCCTTCGACCGCCCTCTTTCTTTGTATCATTGATAATAGCATTAAAGTCACCCACATAACCCATCCCTCCGTAATCGAATCACCCACCCTTCTAAGTATATCCCACGACCTCTTTTTCAAATTTGGATCCACATGGCTATAAAAGTCAATGAATCGAATCCTCTTATTGTCTTCCATACAAATAATAGAATCAATGTGATGTTTCGAGTAGTTATGCATATCCACCTCCACTCATTCTCTCCAAAGCATTGCAAGGCCCCCATTACCCCTCCGAGCTAATAGCAAGACAACCGTCTATCCTACAAAGATTACGCACACACGATAGATTATTAGCATGCATTTTGATTTCGCAAAGAAAAATAACATCTAGGTTAGTAGCAATAAGGAGTTGCTTGAGTTCATGAACTGTTGCAGGGTTCCCAAGCCCTTGACAGTTCCAACAAAAGAACCTCATTGCTCTAGGCGAGGCTGGTCGCCAGCCACCGCCTTACATGGTGATAAACAATCAGCTAACTTTCTACGAACGAATTTAATAGGGCTATCATTATTGTTCTCTCCATTGCTCTCTTTCAATCTCTTTCTTTTGCATCTCATTTTTTCCTCACTCCTTCACAGGTTGTTCTTTATTGACATTTTTCTATGGGTAAGCATGAAATCGATTCTTCCTCAGCATTTGTGGCTTTCTTTTTGTATTTCAAGATTGTGGATCCATTTTTCCCCCTTATTTATCACTGTTGGACTCTTTTTCCATAGCTTTCTTCTCCTCTATCACTTCAATACCATTTCTTCAGTTGCTCCTGGCTTGGGTTGATCCTCCCACGGAAGCTCGAAGCCAGCTTCCGTATTGGAGATTTTGCTCATCTTGTTCTTCCTCGTTGTCGTGTTTTTGAGTTGTGTGATTGATGAGTCCGCATATATGGCAAAACGCTGGAAGACATTCATATTTGATCACACATATTATTTCGATGTCATCATTTCTCACCAAATAGACCGCTCTGCGCAATGGTTTCAAAACGTCAATCTTAACCCTAACCCTAATGTATTCGGTCCACTTCCCATTGCTGTCTCGCCAATCTATCGCAACAACTTCCCCTATAGCTTTGCCCACATCGATAGCTACTTGCTTATCCATATACTCAAGAGGAATGTTGAAAATCCTCAACTAGAAAGGAGAAATGTTGAGAGCATAGGTATCCGAATCTTGATCTTTGACATATGGGAGCATGGCAAAGAGGCACTGGTCGAACAGTCATGGGGTTAGGTTTAGGATCCTCGTTCTATCTTCTATAACGCCAAACTTGACCAGAATCACACCCTCTTTCAGTTCCACAAAATTGATATCTTCCTTAGTAAACCAAAGAGATTTTAGAACAAGATACACAGAATTTTTATTAACCTTCTCTCCTGACATTATCTTTCAAACTACCCACGCCTAATAGCCCTAGATCTTTGATGATTTCACGTTCAAGCTTATTACCTTTATCCACTCTTCCTCCAAGAAATTAAGTATTTCCAAGAGAACATTGATGTCCTCCGCCATCCTTGGCAAAACGACTCCCCTCCACTTAGTGCAAGAAACCAAACACCACCATACAAGAAACCCGAAACCCTGTGACCAAAACCAAAGAAACTACAAAGAAGCACACCGATGAAAGTAAAAGTAGGAAGGCTCCTGGTTAAACACTACGCAATCTTTTAAAAGAAACGAAAGGCAAAGGGAAACAAACAACGAACAAAATTTCCAAGAAAAATCAGTCAAGAAAACGGGCACTAAAAACAAAACACACCCTATTAAAAACACCTGAACCCTCATCCAGAAAACACCTACCCTAGAGGATGATATAAGAAAACCAAGCAAAACAGAAAAACAATAATCAGTTATAAGATAAAAAGGAAGATAAGGAAAGAGAAAAACCCTATTAAACCTATAAACTGAGGGAAAACAAATAACTAGAAAAGAAAACCTACAAAGTTAAAGCAAAAATTTTTTGGAAAACCAATACAAGGCATAAAATCAAATCAACGAAAAGAAAATGTACCATTTGACCTTTGCCAATCAGAATCCACAAAAACCATGCACGGTGAACGTAGGAACAAGAAGAAAGCGTACGTAAACATAAAAAACTCAAGTAAACGGTCTTTCATGCAATAGAACGTAGAAAAGTGAAATGAGCACCCTAACAATAACTGCTCATGAGAAAACAGAAATCGAGAATACAATGGCTACATGCAAGAAACTTAATTTTCATGCACAAGGTGAAAAAAAAACACAAAACACGTACAATCAAGAAGCTTAAAAAGAAAATAAAAGGACTTAGGGGAAAAGACAAATTTCACCGATTTACTATGACCATTAAGGGAAAAGACAAATTTCACCGATTTAGTATGACCATTAATTCTCAGGGAAGTGCCCCAGACGCTGCTTTGATGCAGCCACACCAACCGCAAAAGTAGAACCACCGTACAGCCTTTGAGAATGACACCTACCCCGTCAATGGAGAACCATACAACAGGGACACGCAATAGACCCCACCGCTGCCCATTTATTCAACAAAGAACAAAGGTAGACACCCAAAGAACCAAACAAGAAGACAATCGCACCAATCTTGGAGAGATATCCACGCGCATGCTACCCGGCGACAAATACTTCTATTATTTAGATGATAAACATAGGGACTGGTTCGTTAGCTATCATGGGTACCTTGGAAAATGTTCAATTTTTTATGCTGAATTGTAGGGTATTTTTTAAGGTCTCAAGCTTATTTAACGTCGAGGTTATGATCAAGTTATCATTCAATTTGATAGTTTGGAAATTGTGAAAGCCATCCTTAGAAGCACTTCCAATGTTTCAAACTCAACCCTAATTAGACGAATCCAAAATATCTTAGCTTAAGAAAACTAGTGGTTTTCGAGGTACATTCTGAGAGAATAGAATCAAGTTACATATTGCTTGGCTAAACAAGCTTTGAACGAGAACGACGAACTGCGGGAGTTTGAAAACCCACCCATGGTGGTTCCCACTTTTTATGAGATCACTACAGCAAAACAAGTTTTTACCGGCCTTTTTTAGGCCTATAGTGGTGCTTATAAGCGCTATTAAAACAATTTTGCAACGCTTTGATAAGCGCCGAAAAACGTCGTTATAGATAACGATGCTAAATTTTACAGTGTTTATGTGAAAAAACGCTGCTATAGAACATGACCTTTAGTGGCGTTTCTCACAAAAACACCGCTAAAGAACATGACCTTTAGTGGCACTTTCTTAACAAACGCCACTAAGACATGAGCTTTAGTAGCGCTTTCCCCAAAAACGCCACTAAAGACCATATCAAATTTAACTTCTTTTTTTTAAATGACCTAACAATGGACACAAAGAATAAAAGTAGACACCCAAAGAACCAAACAAGAAGACAATCGCACCAATCTTGGAGAGAAATCCACACGTATGCTACCAGGCGACAAATACTTTTTATTATTTAGATGATAAACATAGGGACTGGATCGTTAGCTATCATCAGTACCTTGGAAAATGTTTAAGCTTTGATACTGAATTGTAAGGTATTTTTGAAAGTCTTAAGCTTATTCAACGTCGAGGTCATAATCAAGTTATCATTCAATCTGACAGTTTGGAAGTTGTGAAAGCCATCCTTAGAAGCACTTCCAACGTTTCGAACTCAACCTTAATTAGACGAATACAAAAATCTTAGCTCAAGAAAACTAGTGGTTTTAGAAGTACATTCCGAGAGAACAAAATCAAGTTACGGATTGCTTAGCTAAACAAGCTTTGAACGAGAATGACAAACTGTGGGAGTTTGAAAACCCACCCATGGTGGTTCCCACTTTTTATGAGATCATTACAGCAAAACCAATTTTTAGCAGCCTTTTTTGGGCCTATAGCGGTACTTATAAGCGCCGTTAAAACAATTTGTGGTACTTTGATAAGTGCTGAAAAAACACTGTTATAGATAACGTCGCTAAATTTTACTGCGTTTACATGAAAAAACGCTGCTATAGAACATGACCTTGTCGAAACTATTTTTTGAAAAAACGGTGATCGACTTTGATTTTGAAAATGAAAATTAAAACGGGAGTCGCCACCAATCCTCTTTTGTTGAGTGTGATCGGATCACCTCGAAATTCAATCATTTTAATAAAGTTTAAATTTACTAAAATGATGAATTTTGGTCTACGAAATTTAGAAAACGGGCTAGGGAGTCGGTTACGCACGAGGAAGGATTAGCACCCTTGATACGCCCAAAATTGGTACCTAATTGATTAATTAACGTCTTAATGTCGAAAGTTAAAAATTTAAGAAGATTTTTAAAAATACGATCATTTTTTATTGATGTTAATTTAAAAAATGCTTGAATAAAATGAAGCGAATGCTAAAGACCTTCGTATCCCGAAACAATAAAACGCCACATCCAGTACGTTAGGACACGACCTTTTAAACCCTTGAGAATAAGCTTGTCTTTTGATTTTCAAAGCTCGTGCATTTTAATTTTTAAAAGGATATTCGATCATTTGGGCCAAACGGGAAAGATCGAAACCCAGTACGTTAGGGCACAATTTTCTCGAGTTTCCAAATACAAAATATTGCCTTATTGATTATTTGGAATAAAACGATTCGTATTAGATAAACATGTTGGAGTTTAATTCATGATGCAATAACATAAAAAAAAGAATGATAGACATGGGACAACGATACATGAATAGAATACAATACGAGTGAATAACAATAATACAAAAGGTATGAAATAAACGAATTAAAATATACACAGCGACAATAATCACACAATATACATTATCTAAAACAACATTGATAATCTAAGAATCATTAAAGAAATATAATACATCAGTTAAAAAAAAAGATTTAAAAACCAATTAAAATGAATGAAAATGTAAAAAGAAAAGAAAAAAAACTATTTAAAAATGATAAAAACAGGTTTAAAAGAGATGAATAAAAAAGTCGATAATGTACAAAACAATTTTAAAGTAAGTAATTTTAGATGATATATATATAAAAGTGTGAAATAATATTTATATAAAAACTTGAAATAAGTAATAGTAATAAAACATTTTAAAATAGATAAGTGAAGTTAAAAAACACATATGTAAATTAGTTTCGACATATAACAATAAAGTTTTGAACATAACATATGTGAAAGAGAAATTTTAAATAAATAATATTCCAAGGTAATTTCAAAAGAATTATATAAAAAATAAGATATATATATGTATACAATGTGTAAAAAGGATCTAAAATAAATAATATATAAAGTAAAAAAACAATTTGGTAAAGTAATAATATACATGTATAAAAATGAATAATGTACAAAAAAAAATTTTAAAATAAACAGTAACTAAAAAATTTAAAAATAAATAATGTATAATAAAACTTTAAAATAAGCAGTGTAATTATTTATAAAATAAGACAATTCAAAAAAAGGAATTATACAACATCTTAAAATAATAATAAGAAATAAATACATGCAAAGCAATTTAAAATATAAGTGAGGGATTAAACCAAAACTGAAGTAAAATGAGGGATATAAACTTTAAAATATAAAACAAGGCGCCAGGGACCAAAATGAAGCACGTCCAAAATTGAGAGGACTAAAGAGAATAATATCCCAAGTCCTGACGTGCGCATTCAACCAAACAGGCCAATGGGCTAAATTGAACACCTTGTAAAATTTGATGGCCGAATTAAAAGGACAACAAAAGACATAAAACGGGGCCTAATCAAACTAAACTGCGAAAATGGGGGACCATTCGCGCAAATCTCCCTTTTAAGAAAATATGCGCAGGTCTCCCCCTGAACAAACGACGCGTTTTGTTCAAGGTTCAAAAACCCCCACTTTTTTAATTTACTTCAGCCCTAACACAAATATATATTTTTGAAACACTGCAGCCCCTTTTCTTCTTCTCTCAAACACCTCCCTCTGGTCATTCCGGTGAATGGGTTTTTGAACCCATTTCGTCGCGCTGTCGACAGTTCATCGGGGAACTTCCATGCCTAACCGTGAACGGAGACCGGCATCACTCGAATCAGGCCCTTTTAGCCCTCCCCTCGAGTGGGCTTAACGACGGAGCCTCCCCAACCCGTGGCACCATGCGAGAAAAAGAGGAAGAACCTCTTAGTTCTTCGATCCCTGTTGCGGCCGAAGGCCGAACCCCCAGGGGTCCGACGACCTGCAGATCGGGCGATGGGAGGCCGACGATGCGACCAAGATCAAATCGAAGGTATGTTCCTCTATTTTTAAATTGTTTTTACGAATGTGAAGAGGAAAAAAATAAAAAAAGAAAAAAGAAATTGAAGCAGAACTTTGAACACAAAAAAAAATCACCTTTAAATCGGATTTTTTTGATTAATTTGTTAATAAGTGTTCGTAGCCGAAGAAGAAGAATACATAATGCCTATTGAGGCTTATATAGATGAATATACAACTGTTTTTTCATTTTTCATTTGTTTTTTGTTTCCGCGTTTTTCTTTTGTCTTTGTTGCGTGTGAATCTTGCTTTGCAGGTGTCAGAGAAGCGTGGAGGTGTGACTTTCGATGGTTGTGGTAGAGGTGATGTGCGGCGCTAGCTGAGGTAGGCCTAGGGACGATCCGACCTAGGGACGATCCGACCTAGGTGCGACACACCTAGGGCTTCCATTGGCTAAAAATGTTTTAGTTTTTGGGGTTAGGGTTTTGGTTTGGGTAGAGGTAGTAATTGGGTCTGTTGGGTTAAATTTTGGGCTATTTTAAATTTCTCTCTTTTGGTTTTAGTTTGTCTTAATGGGCCGGGCAAAATTAAGTTTCTACAGCTGCCCCTCTTTGCTCGTTGTTGTGTAACAAGAACAGAGCAAAGATTTTCAAAAGACCAATTTTGCCAGGTCCCGCCAAGTCTCGACCTCTTTGGTGTTCCTTTTCTTCAAGTAGCTTCATTCCAGTCCATCGCATCTTCAAAGGTATGGGAAGTGTGGATTCAATTCACTCCAACGTGATTTCAGGGAGAAGAGATTTGTAGCTTCAATCATCTCTACTGAAACTTCAAGAAAATAGGGATTTGATCTTCAATGTAATCTCAGGGAAGAGGGATTTGTAGATTCAACCTACTCCACTGAAACTTCAAGAAGATAAGAATTCAGGGAGAAGAGATTCGTAGCTTCAATCTTCTCTGCTGAAACTTCAAAAAAATAAGGATTCAGGGAGAAGAGATTCGTAACTTCAATCTTCTCTGCTGAAACTTCAAAGAGATAAAACTGATGGCTTCAATCTGCTTCACTGCAACTTCAAGAAGATAAGATTCGCCTCTTCAATCTGCTCCACTGTTCCATTGTAACTCTAGGGAAATAAGATTTATTTTCTTCAGTCTGCTCCGCTGCAACTTCAGGGAGATAAGACTGATGGTTTCAATTTGCTTCATGCAACTTCAAGAAGATAAGATTTGCCTCTTCGATATGCTCCACTGCAACTTCAAGGAGATAAGATCTGTTGTTTTTAACCTGCTCCACTGCAACTTCAGAGAGATAAGGTTAGTAACTTGGTTCTTTAACCTGTTCCGCTGTAATTCCAGGGAAATAAGATTTGCTTTCTTCAGTCTGCTCAGCTGTAACTTCAGGGAGATAAGGCTGATGGCTTTAATCTGCTTCACTGCAACTTCAGGAAGATAAGATTTGCCTCTTCGATTTGCTCCACTGCAACCTCAAGGAGATAAGATCTGCTGTTTTTAACCTGTTCCACTGCAACTTCAGAGAGATAAGGTTAGTAACTTGGTTCTTTAACCTGTTCCACTGTAACTCCAGGGAAATAAGGTTTGCTTTCTTCAGTCTGCTCCGCTACAACTTTAGAGCGATAAGGCTGATGGCTTCAATCTGCTTCACTGCAACTTTAGGAAGATAAGATTTGCCTCTTCGATCTGCTCCACTGTAACCTCAATGAGATAAGATCCATTATCTTCGAATTGTTTCACTACTGCTTAGGGAAATAGGACTGTGAATTCACCAATGTTGCTACATCGTCCTCTAGGGAACCTGTACTGTAGAATCAGTTTTATGTCTATGTTTATGCCCAAATAATTAGGATGCCATGATTAGAATGAGTCAAATGCTCCTAACCAAATGTGTTATGACTTACATGAATGTAGAAATGTCATGAGAATGATTCCTTCTTAAGTGTTTAAGGTGTAATCACTTGTTGCTTGTCAGGGCTCTATCATTGACGAAATACGTTGCCACGTTGCCCTCTTGCTTGGTTGGTATTTTAACCAAAACTCGAAGAGACAATCATATTTTGCTCAATCAGCTTGCCCCACTGTAACCTCAGGGTTCATTCCACTGTACCTCGGGGACATAAGGGACATAATGCTTGTACCATCTTCAAAATCCCACTGTGATTCAGGATTGTAGGATTTGAAACTTTTTCAATCCATTCCCACTGCAATTCCCAAGTATAGGATCTATATCAACTTTCATCCGTCTTACTGTAAATCAAGGGTATAAGGACTTGTTCCATCAATTGACCACGCCTTAGGTGACCTCACCAGATGTGTATGCACAATACTCACGTGGATGCCGAATATCTTTTTGAGAGCGATCCCGATTACTCATTTTTCGTCGGGATTGTATCACCAACACAATATATTGTCTTTTTGTTCAATCACTATTTTTGACAGAAAATCTGAAGAGATAATCTCAATTCGGGTTTAATTATTTCCAACCCTTAAGCTTAGTAAGTTTTAAACAATAGTCTTGTTTCAGGTTCTTGTACCATTTAGAAACTTCCAGGGTAATATGCAGGGTAATATGCAAAACTCCTTTTATGAAAGTGTTATTAGTCCATTAATTATTATTTCAATACAAAATGCTTGAAAAAGATCATAACAACGGACAAGAATGACCATAGCTTGAAACACATAAGTTAATTAAGGATAGCAAATGCAATTAAGAAGGAGATTTATTGGAAGCATGTTTGAAAAGACTAAGGTAAACAAATTCAAAATGGGTAAGATAGAAACTAGATACCCCAGATATCGCAGCCTAAGCGTCTCTGTTCAAACTTCTTGAGAACCATTTTAAGCTCAATATGTGTTTAGGGGATCCAGAGTATTTTTTCGATGCCCCAATACATAACATGTTTCCTTATTGTTAATTCAGGCATAGCAAGATTACCGCATGCCCTACCTTCGATCAAAATTTGAGCGGCCCCTTTCCGGTTTTCAACTTAAATCCCCTTTGGTCTCAAAGCGCCCTTTGCGGGTTTTAACCTTGGCCTCTCCTTTTCCTTTTCCTTTTTCTTTTTTTCTTTTTTCTTTTTTCTTTTTGTTCATAAATTTTTAAAATATCTCTCGATTGAATCTGAACTCCTAGGATCATGCAAGTCCTTGTCATCCTTCTCGGTCGAAAATTAATATTTTTCCATATAAGGCATTCTTTACCATATAAGGTCTTCCCACGTTTGGCGTCCACTTTCTTTCGAAGTCCTTGCATGGGAAGGATCTTCTTTAATACCAGGCCATTTTTATAGAATTCCTTGGGGTGAACCTCCTTGTTGTAAGCTTGCATCATCTGTCCATGACAGATAGCTATTAACTTTTCTCCTTAAATTTGATTGACCATGTCGAGATTAAATCCATCCTGTCTCATCCAGCTTCAACTCTCATAAAACTCAGTCGAAAGATCTCAACTTCAGTAGGTGAGTCCAATGAGAAATTTGTTGCCCCGGTGAAGGTCCTGGCCAACGTTTGATAAGTATAGAGGGTAAATGGTAACTTCTCTATGCCAACCTTTACAAGTATCATTCATCTTTCAAAATCCTTTTGGATGGTTTTTTGTTGCCTTTGCTGTACTGATATGACGTCTAATCTTTGAACAGACTGTAAATTGCCCCCTCTTTTTTTATGAATTTTGAATTCAAATTTTGAATCTTGAACTTGAACTTGAATTTGGATTTAGGCTTGAATTTTTTGATCGATTTTGAATTTGAATTTTGAATTTGAACTCGAATTTAAATTTGGATTTGGATTCGGACTTGAATTTGAATTTGATGACTGTTAACTTTGTAAATTTGGCATATGAAGTGACCTTCACCCTCTTAGTAAATGACGACTATGAAGGTGAATTAAAGTCAGCAAGATCGACCCTCAAACATCCATGCCCCAGAAATAAAGGAGGCATATAAATCTTGTCTTTCTTAATGGCATACTGAGGTAATCCCCTTCTATAGCGGACCAGCAGTGTCTGAACCTCGTGATTAGCCTAGCATATTCTTTAAACACTCTATGGCCTTCTTACATCTAGGCATATCTTGATATGATTATGCAAAGATATCTCGTTTCATTTCTGTGGTGAGCTAGGCTTCGATCTTCATCTCTTTCCTAGGTTCGCAATGTCCACTGACCCCTTGTAAGGTAGGATCTATCTTCATCTTGTTCTACCATCCTTAACAAATCAGAAGGTAGGTATAATCTCTGTTATCTTCGAAGTCCTGATATGCCCCTAGACACATATCTTACTCAAAAGGGAGTTAGTAACAGCGTTGCTCATGACATTGATATCTGGGGACCTATTGTTGGTATGAAGGTATATTCCAAAGAATAGATGAATATTTGTATGGTATGAAGAATATAAGAATTTTTGAAAGAGAGTTCAAATAACAAAAGAATCTATAAACAAAATGAATATTTGCTCAAAAAGATGCATTTTATTGAAATAAAGATTTTGGACATAAGCCTATTTCACAAAAGGATTCTTATTGCCTCTAGGCTTAAAGCAATAAGCGTGTTCTGAATATTACTCTAAATTAACTCCAAAAACACAGAATCTCTTCTACAGTCCCATTGTTCAAAATATTCCCAAGTCTGTAAGGGCAGATACTCAAAATTTTACTCACCGGTTCTCTCTTCGGATGTGTCATCGATGTTTAGGCTCACCAATATCAGGTCTTGCACTAGATTCCTAAACTCAGTATATTCTTGGATCTCATGCCCCTTCCATCATAGAACTCGTAACATTTATCCTATTATCTGAATGGTTTGGTAACGAATTTTCTGCACCAGAGAGATTATCAAATTTTATAATACCGATTTTGATGAATCTTTCGATCATCTTTTTGAAAGCGGTACAGTTCTCGATTGAATGCCCTGTAATTCCCGCATGGTATTTGCATTGAGCATTTACATTGTACCATTTGGGGTAAGGGGGTTGCATTGGTTTCAGGTAAAAATGGGCTACCATATGTGCATCAAATAATATTTGGTACAACTCCCTATACGTGATTGGGATGGGCGAGAACTGAGGTTTGTCTGAGTTCGGTATTGGATCGGACTCTTGCCTTGGGGAGACCTGATGGCTAGTAGTTACCGTCCTTGGCTGGCCTAGGGTAATCGGCTTTGAATAGCCCTTGTTATACTTATCCTTGTTATTCACCTCATTTTCCTTCTTCGGGAGCTCTACTCTTGCCTTCTTTGTTTCTGCTAGACCATCCAGATCAATGACAATGGGATTGGTTAGATTGCTCCCTAGATTGGAACCTGAGCCCATCGGGTAGTCCGTTGGTGTCAATATACCAGCTTGATATTGTTAGGGGCTGATAGTGGTGGGTGCCCCTTACGGACGCTCATCTGGTTGGGTCTGGACGCCTATTGGAGTAAAGCTCTGGGGATGAACGAAATCTTCATTATCATTCCCACTGTTGACCATTAGGCCTTTCCCTTTTTCAAGCCCTTCGGCTAGTAACTGAGTCAACCGGTGCATCACATTCTTTTGGAATTCTAACATCTGGTTCCGTATATCCTGTTGAAATTTGGCCAATTGCTCTTGTATCTACATTTGCATTTGTTCTATTCTCTCCAATCTTCGTTCCATGGCTTTTGTTCTTTGCTAGTGCCGTAACAAGACTTCTACCGATTTGCAAGCTAACTGGGATAATTGTACTTAATTAAGGTCTTTTTGTGAAAGCCTAATGCACAAAATGCAATGCGAATAATGTAATGCAAATGCATGAAATGTAAATGCAAGAAAGAGAGGTGTTGATTTTGAATTCAATTCTATTAGAACAACTTTTCTAAAAAACAAATTTCTTTACATAAAATAGATTACATATACGGCACTGTCTCAGACTCTAGACGACGATCTTCTTCTTCATATCTGGATGTTATGGTCAAATCTCACGAACTTCCTAATGGATGCCTCTACTAGTTCCTTTTTGCTTGATCTGGGCTGTGACCTATTATTCACTTATCCCGTGATGTCTGTTAGCTTCTTCAAGAAAATTTCAAATCATCTTTGTTGATTTGAACCCTTGAGCAAAGTAGTGTCACGTATTCCTTTACGGATTTCTCTTATTGTGTTTCCTTGTGCCGCACACGAACGATCGTATTATAATCCACTTTATCAAAAAATCCATTTTCTTATGACAAGCTTTTGTATTTAGTAACCGAATTTAAATCAACACATCCTTTCTATGATGAGAATGTAATGCAGTCAAGATAAAAGAAAACACGTTAGCATAGGGAAATAATAGATAACAAGAAAATGTACCTATCCGGGTGACCACTAGGGTTTGGTGTAGCTTTACCTAGGGTAGGCTCTTAGGGTTCGCTACATGAGGCTTGGTTCTAAGGAAATAGTACCTGAACCAACAGATTCCTCAATCCTCACCCATTATAGGCTCATACGGATCGAGTTCAGTTCAGGGGAATACATTTCCCTACGGCCATGCGGAGATGAAAATCTCACGAAGCACATAGGTACGGATGTATCCCGAAAGCAGTCCACTAGCCCATGCGAAGGTGAAAACCTCACGAAGGCATAGTTTCTCACTCCCACTTAAAGGTGTGACTACTCAGTCATGCAATGCAATACTAAAGTACGCTGGAAGATTCAAACCATAACAATAACACAAACAAATGCAACAAAGAAATCATGATTTTTTTTTAAATCGATTTTCAATTTTCGACAATAGGACACAAATTAACTAATTTATGGCCTGACTTTCAAAAGTCTCCAGTGGAGTCGCCAAGCTGTCGAAACCAGTTTTTGGAAAAACGGTGATCGACTTTGATTTTGAAAATGAAAATTAAAACGGGAGTCGCCACCAATCCTCTTTTGTTGAGGTGTGATCGGATCACCTCGAAATTCAATCATTTTAATAAAGTTTAAATTTACTAAAACGATGATTTTTGGTCTACGAAATTTAGAAAACGGGCTCGGGAGTCGGTTACGCACGAGGAAGGATTAGCACCCTCGATACGCCCAAAATTGGTACCTAATTGATTAATTAACGTCTTAATGTCGAAAGTTAAAAATTTAAGAAGATTTTTAAAAATACGATCCTTTTTTATTGATGTTAATTTAAAAAATGCTTGAACAAAATGAAGCGAATGCTAAAGACCTTCGTATCCCGAAACAATAAAACGCCACATCCAGTACGTTAGGACACGATCTTTTAAACCCTTGAGAATAAGCTTGTCTTTTGATTTTCAAAGCTCGTGCATTTTAATTTTTAAAAGGATATTCGATCATTTGGGCCAAACGGGAAAGATCGAAACCCAGTACGTTAGGGCACAATTTTCTCGAGTTTCCAAATACAGAATATTGCCTTATTGATTATTTGGAATAAAACGATCCGTATTAGATAAACATGTTGGAGTTTAATTCATGATACAATAACATAAAAGAAGAATGATAGACATGGGACAACGATACATGAATAGAATACAATATGAGTGAATAACAATAATACAAAAGGTATGAAATAAACGAATTAAAATATACACAGCGGCAATAATCACACAATATACATTATCTAAAACAACATTGATAATCTAAGAATCATTAAAGAAATATAATACATCAGTTAAAAAAAAAAGATTTAAAAACCAATTAAAATGAATGAAAATGTAAAAAGAAAAGAAAAAAAAAAAACTATTTAAAAATGATAAAAACAGGTTTAAAAGAGATGAATAAAAAAGTAGGTAATGTACAAAACAATTTTAAAGTAAGTAATTTTAGATGATATATATATAAAAGTGTGAAATAATATTTATATAAAAACTTAAAATAAGTAATAGTAATAAAACATTTTAAAATAGATAAGTGAAGTTAAAAAACACATATGTAAATTAGTTTCGACATATAATAATAAAGTTTTGAACATAACATATGTGAAAGAGAATTTTTAAATAAATAATATTCCAAGGTAATTTTAAAAGAATTATATAAAAAATAAGATATATATATGTATACAATGTGTAAAAAGGATCTAAAATAAATAATATATAAAGTAAAAAAACAATTTGGTAAAGTAATAATATACGTGTATAAAAATGAATAACGTACAAAAAAATTTAAAATAAACAAAAACTAAAAAATTTAAAAATAAATAATGTATAATAAAACTTTAAAATAAGCCGTGTAATTATTTATAAAATAAGACAATTTAAAAAAAGGAATTTGAAATGAGTAATATACAACATCTTAAAATAATAATAAGAGATAAATACATGTAAAGCAGTTTAAAATATAAGTCAGGGATTAAACCAAAACTGAAGTAAAATGAGGGATATAAACTTTAAAATATAAAACAAGGCGCCAGGGACCAAAATGAAGCACATCCAAAATTGAGAGGACTAAAGAGAATAATATCCCAAGTCCTGACGTGCGCGTTCAACCAAACAGGCCAATGGGCTAAATTGAACACCTTGTAAAATTTGATGGCCGAATTAAAAGGACAACAGAAGACATAAAATGGGGCCTAATCAAACTGAACTGCGAAAAGCGGGGACCATTCGCGCAAATCTCCCTTTTAAGAAAATATGCACAAGTCTCCCCCTGAACAAACGACGCGTTTTGTTCAAGGTTCAAAGACCCCTACTTTTTTAATTTACTTTAGCCCTAACACAGATATATATTTTTAAAACACTGCAACCCCTTTTCTTCTTCTCTCAAACACCTCCCTCTGGTCATTCCGGCGAATGGGTTTTTGAACCCATTTCGTCGTGCCGTCGACAGTTCATCGGGGAACTTCCATGCCTAGCCGTGAACGGAGACCGGCATCACGCGAATCAGGCCCTTTTAGCCCTCCCCTCGAGTGGGCTCAACGACGGAGCCTCCCCAACCCGTGGCACCACGCGAGAAAAAGAGGAAGAACCTCTTAGTTCTTCGATCCCCGTTGCGGCCGAAGGCCGAACCCCCAAGGATCCGACGACCTGCAGATAAGGCGATGGGAGGCCGACGATGTGACCAAGATCAAATCGAAAGTATGCTCCTCTATTTTTAAATCGTTTTTACGAATGCAAAGAGGAAAAAAACAAAAAAGAAAAAAAAATCGAAGCAGAACTTTGAACACAAAAAAAAAAAATCACCTTTAAATCGAATTTTTTGATTAATTTGTTAATAAGTGTTCGTAGCCGAAGAAGAAGAATACATAATGCCTATTGAGGCTTATATAGATGAATATACAACTGTTTTTTCATTTTTCATTTGTTTTTTGTTTCTGCGTTTTTCTTTTGTCTTTGTTGCGTGTGAATCTTGCTTTGCAGGTGTCAAAGAAGCGTGGAGGTGTGACTTGCGACGGTTGTGGCAGAGGTGATGTGCGGCGCTAGCCGAGGCAGGCCTAGGGACGATCCGACCTAGGTGCGGCTCACCTAGGGCTTCCATTGGCTGAAAATATTTTAGTTTTTAGGTTAGGGTTTTGGTTTGGGTAGAGGTAATAATTAGGTCTGTTGGGTTAAATTTTGGGCTGTTTTAAATTTCTCTCTTTTGGTTTTAGTTTGTCTTAATGGGTCGGGCAAAATTGAGTTTCTACAACCTTTAGTGGCGTTTCTCACAAAAATATCGCTAAAAAACATGTCCTTTAGTGACGCTTTCTTAACAAATGCCTCTAAAACATGACATTCAGCGACGTTTTCCCCATAAACGCCGCTAGAGAATATGACCTTTAGCGGTCGCTTTCCCCAAAAACGCCACTAAAGACCATATCAAATTCAACTTTCTTTTTTTATCATCTCATTTAATTCTTACCTTAAATGATCATACAAATTTTAAATGACCTAACAATGGACACATTTTAAATTGTTTTTGAGTTCAAAAACATTAACAATAGAACTGTTCATAATGTTTGACCAAAATGTTAACATAATCATCTTTGAAAACCTAATCTAATGACTACAATACATAATTTCTTCTAAAAAGTAAAATCTTTGAAACTTCTGCTGAATAAACAACATGATGCTCACTATAAGAAACTTCAACTACAAGCATACTACAATAAGTTACTTCGAAAGAGTTCTTTCAAAGCTGTTACCACTGCATTATAAATCTCTTCACCCCATTCCAGCTTTAGATTTGTTAGTTTCTCCTGAAAATTGGATGCCAATCTGGATTCTTCAGATTCTCCTGCCATGATGAGCATAGAGTAGTGGCCTGAATTTCTGCTTCATCAGGAGTTGTCAAAGTTGACAAGTTGACTGAAACTTACTTAGGACCACGATTAATTCCAGCAGAGCTTCTTGATTGACCTGCTCCAGACCTGCACAAGTACTTGTCAGTTTAGTTGTTGTAAAATGGTAGATAAAATAAGTTAATCAATCAGTATGGAATAGACAAAGAGACGGAAGATAAATCGATGTAAATACCAGTAACTTTAAAACTTAAAGTAGAAATATGTACGCAGCCCAAGCTCTAAAACAAAAACCATATGTATAGCAAAAACCTAAAAAGTAAAAAGAACAGCTCATTCATGAATAATGAAGTGTAACAAGTGAAAAATGCCAAGCAGAATTTGTCCATGGCGACTTGATTTAACTGCAAACAATATACATTAAAAGAGATTGAATATTTTGCTTTTAAAAGAACAGTTCTTCTATTGGGACCATGTTGATTGTACGCTTCTCTTCTAGAGAATACTCTGCTTTTAAAAGAGATTGAATCTGGAAATGGGCTTCCACAATATTTGTCCTGCATTAATAAAAGAATCACCATGTTGCTCCGACAGATTACAAGACTTAAACATTAAAGAACAAGTTATTCTTTCTTCAGGTCTTTCTTAGTCTTAGATTATGTTACTCAGACTTGAACGTGTTTTTTTTCAAGTTTTTCGTGTATTTGGAGAGTCTATTGTAGGATTACATCTCCATCCATGTCCTGATATGCTTCGAACATGAGTGTTGGACACAAGAACTTCATAGATACATAGGTCTTAGATACACAACTATAAAGTTCATTTTGAATTTGAGAGAAACAGCTTACTTGATAGGTTTGAAAAGAATTGTTCTTGTTGATGGGTTCTGTAAATAAAGTTTCTTCTTTGCTATCACAACAGAAGTTCTTGCTGAATAGCTGAATGTATCTGTTTAAGAAACGTAAACAATCAATCCCGTGAATCTAAAAATTGAAATTATTAACAAATCTGTCGCTGAGTACTGCAATTTTAATTCAGACAATTATACATCTTGATGCATACTCTAAACATATATATTGATGAATGAAAATTGTCTATGACAATATCAGCCTTGCAAGTCAACAAGAAAGGTAACAAATAAGTAGTTCCAAAGAAAAAAAAAAAAAAAAAAAAAGGATTATCGTAGAAAACTTCATGAATGTAAAACTCATCCATGCTACATATCAGATGAAAGGGCCCGACACAATGGTATTTTTAAGGATAAATAGGCATGGCATTAATGCTATTTTGGGGAAGATATATACTTAATTCCGGTTTATACTTAAAATGTTAATCATGCTCTCATTCTGTCTTGAAGCTGTCCATAATAGGAGTTGGTTTCATGCTTGTTATAATCAGTATTTCATTCAATTGGAGTTAAATCTATCATGGATTTATTTTTTTATATGCATAGATATACGTATACATACGTCTAGATACAAACAAGCACTACATGCATAAATAAAGTTTGTATATGCTCCAATGGCATACTGTAGTGACCAAGTACACTGGCCAAACATGAATTAAAAATGTGACACCTCTGAACAAGTTCAGCCATTGCTTCTGGTGTAGCAAAGGCTTGTTCCTTCAGTGACTTAGCCATTACTGAGTCTCTTTTTTGATTCTGTGTGCCAGAAGATAATGCAACTTTTACAGCTGTTAACTGTAGGAACAAATAGAAACCTTAGACAATTAGTCATGCGTCAATGCAAGAAAAAGAACATCACTATCAAAATTATGCTTTGATTCACAGAAGTATGAATACAAGTCAAATAATGAGGTCTGACCTCTAAGTATGCGTCTCAGGTTCTCCTGTCAAAGACATTTGAAAACAAATCTGGTTTTAATTCCATGTAAAAGAGGGTACTTTCATTTTCTTGTTAGCCTGAGGAAATCTTACCTCTCATTCTTCTAAAACGAACCTTCCCATACAGAGTTATAGCACGCATTACCCAGAGAACGAAATAATTCCACAATTGAGGATTCCCACACTTTGACATCTAACGTCAAAGATCTAACCTACATTGAAAAAAAATAGTATATTTTTATGAATGAATCTTAAAATAAAAGAAAAGTCATGATAGAAATTCCTATCAGCTGTCTCCTTATTTGTACTTTGATTCTTAAATTTTCTTATTATGCTTGTAAAAATAGTAGGTGAACTTTCATTCAACTCATAAAATTAAGAGGTTGGAGCTTTACAGCATGACTCGTATAAAATCCACCATATTTTCACAGAAAAACAACTTGTTAATCAATGACAGGAAAATCATTTGCAAATATAGAAGGTTTGACATTGTACAACAGAGTATCCCAAACATGTAGAAAAACTACTCAAGTCAATTGCAGCGAAGGTAATTGAAAGTATAAAAGCAGGTTTGAATGTACAATATATTCTCCTAACAGATAGGTTCAACACCCAAAAATGTTGGAAATGAAGGGAAGTAAATACTTAAGGGATCATAATTTAATATTGAATTCAATTTCAACAATCTAAAATGAAATACTTCTTGGTACACCAACTGTATAGGCAGTAAAAATTAAGACATGATATATAATGCATTAAGTTCAGTTTCATGAAACCAAATGTGGAAAGTGTAATATCCAAAATAACGGCAAGAATAGGAAGAAGCCTTTGCTGCTACCTAATATCCTTCAATCTCCCTAGTCCTACTATAGCCTAGCTATAGGAATAAATTTTCAGTAGCATAAAAAGAACTACGTCAGAGCTAAAAGTAGACACTAATTTTTAGTAATATCAAAGAGCATAACCTACATGTTACTAAGAAGTCTTAAACAGGTTGAAGACCAAATATAGAATATTAACTAGAAACTGAAAACCAGCATAGCAAAAACTCTATTTGTATACACTATATTGCCATTCAAAAACTGTCAGTCAAATACTCAAAAACAAACCTTCTGAAAGTAGTATTTGATATCTTTCAGCAAGGCATCAATAGTCTCAGAAAAGGACAGACATACTTCGGTGCCACTGAAAACAAATAAATAAACAAATAAATAAGATCATAATGTTTTGTATGACCTAAGATCAGAGAAATGTTTAAGTATGGTGCATACCTGAACTTTGCATCATTCTTAGGAATTGAAGGTAGCCTAGTCAGCCTTCTGGCAGAAACACTTCCTCTAAGATTTAAGTGATAATGATATATCTTATTACCACTAATGCCTGCAGCCGACACAAAATTGCTTTACTAAATACATAACGAAGAATTTAACAGAAGGGACACACACACACACACACATATGCATGTATATATATTGTTTAATATGCTCTAACTGACGGAATAAATGGACAAATTTTAATATTAAAAAGAAAAGAAAAGAAGCATGCCTCTTGACAGCATTTCAGGCACAATAATAAGTTGTTCATCCAAATGAATTATTTAAATTTCAGATCATAAATACATATTAAAAAGCGTAGTAAACTTAAAGCAGAATTGAGTCATTGACAACCCTGTATTATCGCCTACACCTTAAGCAGCTAACAGCTGACAGGCAATACGCATAGCCTAGTGGTAACCACGTTAATCCTCCAAAAAGGAGATCCCTGGTTCTAATTCTCTGTTCCCCTAACTGTAGTCAAAATCTAAGCGATTTAACCATGGATATTTGACTAATAAGAAAAGAATACTGAGACACTAAACTTACTGGTAGTTTTGCATTTTGATGGAAAGGAACCCATCTGTGGCAGAAGGAAGTCAAATAATCATGAAACATAAATATTTATCGAGATCTTTATATCTAGAATCAAATGAGCTCACCATCATCATCAGCCAGTTACCCCACTTTTCCGTTCCAATACCTCCTCTGTTGCACTTAAGGTCTTGAAACTCCTCCAAGCAACTACCGGTGCCGGTATCTGATACTGCTCATTAAGATACAAAATAAATAGATTTTTCTAGAAACTTGTGGAAAATCATTTTATCTAAAATTCTGCCACAACAATGTATTTACAGTCTACAGATTTACCTTGCATGACCTAAACATTTTTAAAAGCTTATTTATGCTTTTGATAAACTCATTTGAAAGAAAACCAACCAAGACCATACCGTTTCAACTTCAAAATGACATGATTTCAATGCATATTTTCCAATTTAGAAATAGCTTCCTATTTTTCCGAAAGATCGCGTCACAAAAAATCAAAGTAAATAATTTTTATTATAGTTAGGCAAAAATTAAAGGAAGAATGAAAAGTATTCACTTGAAACTCGAATGATTGGAGGAGAGCTCTTGAGAACGACTGATAATCGGCAAAGATCTTCGGATAAACGACATCTTGGGATAAACGACTGATAAACGCCTGATATTTTCTTCAATGTGAGGAGCAGCTGAAATAGAAGAACAAGGGACGGGATTTTGGGGTTTTCCAGCAACGAAAAGTTTGAGAAAGAAACGGGACTGGATTTTGGGGTTTCAAGCGAAGAAAATCTGGAAAAGAAAAAGGAAATGATTTTGGGGTTTCAAGCAAAGAAAATACTAAGAAAATAATTTGTGCGTGGGAGATGATATCACCGTAAAAAAACATCACGGTTTCAAAAAATATAAACGACATTATTGTTTACACAAATGTTATTATTGCTTTATTTTTTTGATATTTTGATCATAAAAACCATTGTTACTTTACTTATGCGACGTTTTCCGTCTAAATACTGTTAAAAATACCGCTAAAACCTTAATTTCATGGATAAGTATAAGGGGATCTTTCTTCTTATAATGTTGATTAATTTGTAATTAGTTTAGTTTTATTTTATTCTCAAAAAAAAAAAAAAAAAAAAGAAGAAGTTGGTCTATTGTAAAAGCATATCTCGCAGGAAACTTTAATATCTTGCCGACAAGGTTGCTTTAATAACCCAAACTTCAAAAATTTTTAATTCTAACATCCTCGATATTTAATATTTTGATATTCTTTTTAAGTTGTTAATGGAACGATGACGTGGCTTTTTTAATACATAATAAAAATTTTAGTCCTTAATATTACATATTTCATCAATTTGATTTCAACTTTAAAAAATTTAATCTTTAATATTTATATATTCTTTTAAATTGATCTTAATTTTAAAAAAATTAAAAATTAATAAAATACATAAAACTAAATATATATTATGATTTCCCACTAAAGAATCAAAATTTTAAAAAATAGAAAATTATGAAAGATAAAAGTATATAAAATTATACAATATTGGAAAAATAAATAAAAAAAGTTATAAAGCCCAGTATTCTTTTTCTCCTAAAATTATAATGACCCATCAGCTGAAGCTTAAAATAATCAAGATTTTTATTAAGGTTTTCACTTCAATCTATACAAAAAGAGAAATGTGTATAGCATAAAATCTGATAGAAAATATTTTATATTGAGAATAACTTAAATTATGATGAATTTAAAAAGTATAATGCCACATTATCACATATGAATAGTATTATATACTCATTTATATATGATATTTTCTCTAACTTAATTTTACTTTAATTAAATTATATAAAAATAATTAAAATTTTGAGGAAAGAAAGCAAACATTTTGGAACTATAGCTGAAAAATTCAAACCTGAAATAAATAATTAAAAATTAAAAGAAGAGATAAAAGAAAATAAATGAAAATAAAGAAAAAAATGAAACCAACAATTAAAAAAATTAAAAAAAACATTAATAGGAAACTGGAAAATTATAGCCACCACTAATTGTATTATCAAACTTTGTTATTTGTTAAAAGTTAAAAATATGAAATAGAAAACAATTTAAAATGAAAAAAAAATCGACGGCCTAAAAATTACAAAATTTTAGAAAATTGGCTGCATAAAAATAAAAAAGTATTAACTTCTAAAAAAAAATTAAAAATGATTAAAAATTTTTAAAATAAGAAAAGATAGTTTGTTTATTAATTTAAAAAATAATTATTTTAAGTAATTTAATTAAAGTTAAATTAAGTTGGAGAAGATAGTAGATATAGATGAGTGTATAATAATATTTTGTTATCTTTAAAAATAAATGATGTGGCAATATATTAATAGTGCTTAAAACTTATGTTTTTTAGGACTCGAATACAAGTTATTCCCTTTTATATTACTTTTTTTTGTAGAAGACAAAGTGACTAATCGAGCCTTAGATACTATCTACAGCCAGTATGCTAACGATTGATGCTGGCAACGACTCAAAAATATGTAACCTATTGAAACTCGAGCCTGTTGCTTAAGTTATATAGTTTGCTGCTCGGTTATACTCCCAGCGGATATTCCTCATCTGAATACGCCAAGGGCATCAGCACAATGATGAATTTAACACATTTCAAGCAGATTGTTGTCTAAGGGGCTACCATTACAAATAATCTCAATAAGAAGTGTATTATCACTCTTGAGTTCAACTTGTCTAAACCCACTGTCCCACATAATTTGAAGGCCCTTGAAGAAAGCTCGGGCTTCAACTTGGAAAACCGACGATCCACCAACCTTCAGAGAGAAACCAACCATCCATTCTCCTGTTATATTATAAACAACCCCTACTGGTGTTGCATGGGTGTTGCTCAAAAATGCCTGTAACACCCGATACCGAGTTCAGTCGCCTGACCTAAGCTATAAGATATTACAACAATAATCTTTAGATGTAACCTCCCCAACCCGACCTAGACAGTAAACTCGATTTTGGGAGATTACATTAACCACCGAAATGGCTCAGTTTTTATCAAATCAATTTTCCTTTAAAAACTCAAGTTTATAAGTTTACTTACTAGGAATAGTAGCGAAAATAAAATATAAGCCGATTTAATAAAACAATTTGATTTAATTAAATATTAAAAATTAATAATCTAACTATAAAACCTATATCGAATAAGATCACCTAACAATTAAAATAATAACAAAATCCTAAATTGCGATTTATAATAAAAGAAAATGGAAAATAACTCAATATCCCAATTAAAAATAATAACATTAACATAAATAAAGATGAAACAAAATTTGAGACCCTCCAAGTGTCGTGTATGCGTCCTAGCTTGAAGGATTATCTGAAAAGAAGGAAATTAGGAGAATGAGCTATGGAAACTCAATGTAAGTCCCTTTACAATAAACCAAGTCATACAATTATATTTTTAGACAACAAATACACAACATACTTCATTATCAAGAATAGCAATCAGTTATGAATATCTGTCAACTTTAAATATGGTAAATCGATGTTGCTACCTTAATCAAACAATAATAATAAATTCAAGCATAGACAATCAATCGAATCAATTTAGAGTTATTCATACTGTTCATGAAAGATATATGCACATAAATCAATTCAATCTTTTCCTCAAGTAAATTCAGTCATGTATGCATAAGTTGTCAAATATTCCATACAAAAATCAGTTTAAAAATCTATTTTCCTACCCCCAACCACTAATGCTCTAAAATTGGGAGTTCCTCAGAACTCCCTCTTTCATCACTCTAATTTGTGGACTTAATATTTATAACACCCCAAACCTGGCCTAAACGTTACGGCCGAATCTAAGTCATCACAAAAGCCCATTCCTTTGTTTTAGAAATTATTCGTTAGCTTATGTTGTTTTGAAAATTCTCTCCATTTTATTAAAAACGTTGTTAATTTATAATTAGTTTCAAATCATTTTACTTTACGGAAGCCTCTGAACAAAATACGATCGTGTTGGTTTGATCAAATGATTGTCTCTTTTGAAAACCAGTGTTTCCTATCTCTAGCAGATATAAATCAAATCAACAAAAAATAAAACTCAAATCAAGTAAAAATCCATAATGGCCATATTACAATAAAAATACCCAAATGATAATAATTTAAAAACGAAATCTAGTACGGTAATAAATATAGTCGTGTGGCCATTACTGAGTCCTTTGCTGCACCGATCCACCTAAGACTGAGGATTACCTGTACAGTAAAAACAAAAGGGTGAGTTTACGAAAACTCAGTGTGTAATCCCCATGCAGTCATGCAAACAGAATACAAACAGTAACAGACTGGGCCTAAGCCCTTCTAAGTAACAGTATCAGTTTGGGCCTTAGCCCATCTCAGTATAGTATGTAATAGGGCCTTAGCCAATGTAACAGCTCGATTTAGGGTCTAAACAGAATGGTGGTTTTAAAACCACGAATCCGACATAGAAAAATTTATTCCAATAAAGTTTTAAGGTCTATTGTGTGATTGATTGCATAAGTAAAAATTTAGTAAATAAATTTTATCAATAAAGTGTCCAATTAAGTAATAGGACTAAATTGTAAAAATTTCAAAATGTGTGTTCTAGAAGCATTTAGTGTTAAATTGAAATGGATTCATAAATTAGAGGTCATTATTTAATAATTAGACCATTTTATGGCATGATAGACAAAAATACCTATGAAAGGAAAATTTTTTCAAAGAAGGCCATTAAGGTCATTTTGGTCATTTGGGTATTAAAAGAAATAAAATGGGAAAAATAAGTAAAAAATGTGTCCATCTTCTACCCACCTTGTAACAGCCCAAATTAGGGGCTAAACGGAAAAGTGGTTTTGAAATCATGAATCTGGGGTTCAAAATATTACTCCGATTTAGTTTTGATATTTATTGGGTGTTTGGATAAATATGTAAAATTTGGTGTGTGAATTTTAGTGGTTACATGTCCAATTTGGTAAGCTAGACTAAATTACAATAGGCAAAAAATATGGGTTTGAATTCATAAGGTACTTGATTGAATTAGGCTTTTAAATTAGAGGTCCTTATATGGTAATTAAACCATTTTAACCTTGTTTAGACAAAAATGCCCAAGGAATGGTGGAATCCTAAAGGTTTTTAAGGAAGGGTATTTTGGTCATTAGTTAATAAAAGAAATAAAATAGGAAAAGAAGTTAAAATTGAGTGTCCATCTTCCTCCCTTGGCCGAAAATTGCAAGGAACCCATAGCTAGGGTTTTGTCATCTTTCAAGCTTGATTGTAAGTGTTCTCTAGCTCCGTTTTTAATTTTCTTCGTATTTTTGAAATCCTCGTAGCTTGCTCTAGCTATTTCTACCCTTATTTTGAGTTAGGGTTGATGTTTAAAATTTTACCCATATATGACATGCAAGTATTTTGATGTCTAATGGTGGAATAGAAAGGTCTAAGGTGTAGTGAACCATGATTACTAGGTGATTTTTCATGAAAGTCCTTAAAAAGGATCAAATTTCAAAGTTAATAAATTGAAGGGTAAAAGTATAAATTGATGAGAAATGTGGTCTATTTTGGACGCCATGGATATTCGGCTAGGCTTGGGTAACCAAAGAAATTGATACATTTCAATTTACGAGCCTAGGGACTTAGTTGTAAAAATTGGCAAAGTTAGGGGTAAAATGGTAAAATTTGTCATTTTGGACTAAATTGAGTAATGTAAGTATTAAACGAGTTGAATGTGATGTTATAGATCAAGAAGAACGAGGAATCAACCTTGATTGAGGCAAAGGCAAAGTTTCAGAAAATCGCAAAACCGACTTATTTTGTAATTGAGGTAAGTTTATATGCAAATAAACTTGATTTAATTATGTTAGAATATTTTACTTATCATGTGGGATGAAATTAAACATTAAATAGTTGTATGTTACCATTTATGAATTGTGGAAGCATGGTGGGATTGAATAGGGAAATTTATGATGACAACTTATTGGATATGGATAATTGCATGAAAGAGTGGAGCTATGTGCTGTAACCACTTATAAATGCAAGTAGCAAAACATCGTGGAGCTTTGTGCTATGGCCACGAATAAAACATATCGTATTGACATCGTAGAGCTATGTGTTGTTACTACGATAAAATATAACATATTATTTTAGAAGCGTGGAGGTAAGTGCTGTTACCATGACTAAAGTGAATTGATTTGTTAAGGTGGAGCTCGGTGCTGAAACCACCAAGTATTGGTTGATAAACCAAAGTATTAATATGGAAATATTGCTAAAAAATGTCTTGTGTGGCATGTGATGTATAGATGCAGGAATGTAAGCAAATGTATGTATGGGTGAGAATCGTTATATGAAAGCAAGGGTTTATGAGTATATGCATGGATAAGTAAAATTTCATGTGGTGTATGGGAAGGATTGGTAAGATTAAATGAGTAGGTGAGATTGATGATAATTCAAGTTTTACTATGAATTAAGTGCTAGAATGGAAACAAGTTATAATGTTATTTATTTGCATATAGGCTTACTAAGCTTTTAAGGCTTACTCCTTTATCTTTTTCCCTTGTTTTATAGATTCAGTCAAGCTAGCTCGGAGGATTACCTTCACTATCGACATTATCTTTTGGTATAGTGTAACAAACTCTTAAACTATGGCATGTATAGGGACTCAGTGGTTTTGTAGGTGTAAGTTGGTTTGGCTGTCTTGTGGTTTATGTCTTGAAGTAAGTCATTTTGAAACCTAGGCTAAGTGATTTAGCAATTGATGATGATATTTTCCTACCTATCTTTATGAGGAAATTCATGGAATACTTGGTGTTGGGTGTGTTTAAATTGAATAGGGTGATGGATGGGTAAATGGAGTCATTTTGATGTTTAAAGATGTGTTGATATGTGGTGTTAAAAGTGGTAGTGATTGCATGTGTTTTGGGATAAAGTATGGCTTCGAAAATAGCCTAACTTAAGGCCACACGGCTAGACCCACGGCTATGTGTGTAGGGCGTGTGAACCTTGCATGGGATTTTCAGAGTTCAAGGACGTCACACGGCCTGGTCACACGGGCGTGTCTCATGGCTGTGTGACCAAAATGGCATGCTGATGTCATAAACAGAATGTCCCAAGTTTTTCACATCAGGTGGTCGCACGGGCGTGTCGTGGCCGTGTAGTGGACACGAGTAAAGGACACGAGAGTGTGCTCGGCCGTGTGGAAACCCCTGTAAGTTTGAAATGAAAATAATTTTCCAAAAATTCAACACGGGTAGGGAACACGGGCGTGTGTGACCACACAACTTGCCCACATGGGTGTGCCCCTATCACATGGGCGTATGCCCTATAGTAGGCCAAAATTTTCAAAAATTTTCTAAGTTCTCGGTTTGGTCTCGGACCACTCTCAAACCCTATTTTAGACCTTGTAAGCCCATTTTAAGGGTCGTATGATATTTTATGAATAAGTTTTAAATTGGATTGAGAATTGGTGTTTTGATGTGTATAATGGATGGTGATATTGTTTGGTAATGTCTCGTGCTCGGGTAAAGCGATAAACCTGGGTAAAGGGTGTTACACACCTTGGCCGAAACGTTGGGGAACACCATAGCTAGGGTTTTTCATCTTTTCAAGCTTGATATAAGTGTCTCCTAGCCCCGTTTTTCACATTCTTCGTATTTTTAAAATCCTCGTAACTTGACCTACCTATTTCTACCATTATTTTAAGCTAAGGTTCTTGTTTAAAAAATTACCCATGTGTGACATGAAAGCATTTTGATTTTTAATGGTAGAAAATGAAAGTTTGATGTGTAGTAAACAACTTTTACTAGGTGATTTTTCAAGAAAATGCATAAAAGGACCAAATTGTAAAAGTTTTAGAACTTGTGCATAAAATGTGAAATAGTGTAAAATGTGGATTGCCATAAGAGAGAAAAAGAGTCGGCTAGGCTTGGGAATTAAGAAAAGTGGATACATTTCATTTTACGAGCCTAGGGACTAAAGTGTAAAAATTGACAAAGTTAGGGGTAAAATGGTAAATTTTACCATAGGATGATTTTGTGTTAAATTGAGTAATCTATGTACTAAATGAATTAAATTTGGTATTATAGATCATGAAAAACGGGAAATCGACCTTGACCGGGGGAAAGGCAAGGTTTCGGACTAAATTGTAAAGTTTAGCATTTTGCACCGAAGTAAGTTTATGTGTAAATAGTGAGTTGCATTAATATTATGATTAATTATTTTTAATTATTTTAATATTTGAGATATTGTGATGAATTGCAAATTGTGTATATTGATAAAAATCCATAAGTGTAGAAAACCCAATTGAGCCTTAGGAATTGACTAAGATACGAGTGACATGTCACTAGGAACCCATCATATGTGATCGATTGTATATGTGATTCCAGGTGCTGGTATAGTTTGACTACCAGTGGCTAGGTAATCCTACATTTGTTGCGGATACCTGTTTGCTTGTGTGAGCAGTACTAAGTAGCTTCGACTTTACTGTCAGCTTGTGTGAGCAGGCCTGTGAATAGTTTAATGATAAGCATTATATGATATGTGATAAGTGGTAGCTTCGGCTACAAATCATTGGTAGCTTCGACTACAATATGTGTGGCACTATTGTACATCTTATTCGAGTATCCTTTAGAATTCTGCATGGTTCAACGAGTATCGAATTGATATGATAATATTGTGATAAAATGTAAAAAGATTTGACCGTGTGTTAAGAATGTGTATGTGCAGGTTATGTGAAATATATCATATGTGCTAAGTGCTTAATGTGTGTATTGAATCATGTGGTAAGGCCATATGAGTAAGTAATGATCTTATACTCACCAAAGTGATAATAAGGAAACTATTAGATATGTATTTTAAGTTTTAAATGCCCATTATTTGCATATAAACTTACTAAGCTTTATAGCTTACCCCTTCTCTTTTCCTTTCCTTTATAGGTTCATCAAGCTAACCCGAGGTTCGATGATTAACGGGATTCCAGCAACACTATTAACAATCATTTTGGTATTTTGAAAATGAACTTTGAAATTATGGCATGTATAGGTGGTCAAATCTTTTGGTGTTATGTCATAGTCTTTTTGGGTCTTATATTGTTAGTGATGATTTGTATTTGGCCATTTGAAATGAGCCATAAATGGTTAAGTTATATTTTGTTAAAGTGATGTAATCTATTAAAGTGCAAGCTTGCATAGTATATGTGGAATGTGTATGGATGTGTATGCTTGTTGATGGTAGATAGAAATTAGTATATATATGTCATATTGAGGATGTAATCTGTTAAAGCCGTTAGTGATTTGCAGCAGAGCTGCCAGTATAGTACACTTTCTCCAATCATAATACCTCATCCTTATGCCATACATCATACCATATTAACATGCCATGTCATGAGATCAGTATATACAATAACAGTATAGTGCAATAAAGTCATGCTCAATATCTTCAGTCATGTAGCCATTTAATACAATTAGGGGTCTAAGTGTGGCTTACCGACCCTACAGTAGGTCCATAATCGTCTCGGGCGACCCGTGCAACATTTACAACCAAATCAGTAAAATTAGCTTACACGCCTGTGTTAAGCACAGCCCAATTGGCCTTGGCCATGTGGATCACACAGCCTAGCCCAAAATCCCACACGCTCGTGTGGCCCGCACGACCCAATAGGTTGAGACCGTGCCTCGCACATGGCTTCACTTGCCATTACAAGGCCATGTCCTACGCTCGTGTCCTTCGCACATGGCCTAGTTCGCAGACCATACGTCCGTGTATCAACACACGGCCTACCATATGGACGACCACACGCCCGTGTGGCATCGACACTGTGCTTTTTTAGCTTTTCACCGTGACTCATTTTCAGTAATTTTGGTACACACCTGTATCAATTCTGATGCCTAACACTCTTGAGCACTCCAACACCTACAATTGACCAACCGAACCCTTAAATGAGCAATTAGAACGATCCTATTCTAAACTAAAAGGAATAGATACACCTCTTAAAGCAACTAAAACCCTTACCTTAAGGCAAGCAACAAAAACTCAAACGATTATAACGTTGGTGACCCAGTTCCAGCACTTCGATCTTCTCCTATCCACAACATAAAGCCCCTCTTTTCACCAATGAATCGCAATAAAATAATTTAAGAAAATGATAGAATTCATCACTTATCGAATACATGAAGAGAATATTGTGCTAATAGAACAAAATAAAAATTGATATGAAAGAGGAGGAGCCAATCGAAATTTAAAAGCGTGGAAGGGGAAATAGACTTCGGCAAGGAAACAAAAGAGGAAATGATAGAAATTTTGGGAAAAGGGGGGAAATTTTCGGTTATGGCTAAATTAAAAGATTAATTTGATAACCACTCCCTTAAAATCTCCCTAAATCTCTTTATACACTCTCCCCACTAAATCCACCACTTAGAATCCCATTCTACACCAACACTCACACAGCACAAGCAGCAAAATAAATCCCTTGTTCCCACAGGGATTTGAACTCTAGACCTCCTAGCACATGACACTTTATTTAACCACTAGACCAGTAGACCTATTCTAATATAAATTTACCAACATTTAAATTTAAGCCTACTGAACAAAAGTAAGGCTTCATTCACTAGAAACAAAAATTTTGCTCAAGCCAAGGCTTGAACCCAAGACTTCTCAGACACTTCTAGAACACATAACCACTGAAGCAGACAGATATTTGTAACAAATTTTCAAAAGTCAAAATTAAGAAAATTGGGGCGTTACAATACCACATTTGGATTCGGGTAATTGCAGATAAAAGCTTCTTGTAATTGCGGTAACACGACTGCTCCTAGTAGAAAGCTATTGAAGGGACCATGAGAGCACAATGAAAAATGTTGTAGGTAGGATATGTTATCACTGTAGGTACACAATAAGACTGTTACAGGTGGAATCTGCTATAATTGTACGTACACAGTGAAACAATTAAATGCAGATATACCACCAATTTTTGATATGGATATATTGCAGGTTACTTTTTCTATTCATATCAAACCAACCCATGCAAATGCAATACAATCAATTCAAAAGCATTCAAGCATTGTAATATTCAATGTTCAATCTCTTTGCAAATCAATAACATTCACGGATGTATTAAGCATTCAATATGTCAACCATTTAGGGCATGCAAAACATTCACTCGGGTATTTATACAAATAATACATAAAGTTATTCACGAATCAATCAATAAAAAATAACCACATTTCTAAATTCATTCATTTATGCATTCTATCGTTTTATTCCTAATCCAAGGCCTGATTGTATAATATAGTTCTCTAAATGCCATTAAAAACCTAATCAGAGACTAATTTGAATAAAATAATAAAAGTTAAGACTAAATTGTAAATTTTAAGTTTTATGAGCTACACAGCCATGTGACCAGACCGTGTGTAAAGTGAATAGGCGAGGTGCAGGGGGCACACCGCTGTGTGACCGGGTCGTGTGCGACACCTTAGGCCGTGTGCAAAGCGAATGTGTGAAATACTTCAGAGGAACATGGCCGTATGATCCACACGGCTGGCTACACGCCTGTGTGCTAAGTCGTGTGTGACTGGGAAGTTTTGTATTTTGTCTCAATTTTTCGTAAAAGAACACACACCTAACTTTTTCGGGGTCTCGAGTGATTACCCTTCATTCAAGATCGATCTACTATAGTGGTCAAAATTTTGATGAAAATATGGGATGTAATTGACGGAAAATCAACCGGTAGAAAAATGAGTTGAAATCGGTAATATATTTTGATTTGGGAACAAAAATAATTATCAACAATATAGAAAAAATATTTTCAAAGGAAAAGATGAATAAGGAACGGGGAATAAATAAAAATAAGGAAATAAATTCTATTAGAATTTGAAAAGAAGTAATTTGAATTCTGGTTAGGATAAGAAGATATGAAAATTTATTTTTATTTGAATTTTGAAGAAGGATAAGATGAATTCTTGTTGGGATTGGATTGGGGTGAATTTCTAAGCTTCACAAACCTTTAGGGTGTCACTGTAATTTTTCTAAAGTTAAGGGTGTTACTGCAATTTTACCAAAGTTGGGGCACCACCTGCAATTTCCCCACTTTGGCTGAATTTAAAAGGAAAGGGAAAGGTTTTCTAAATTCGGACCATAGAAATATGGATAAATTGCATGCATACATTAAAAGGGGGTATTTTGGGAAAAATCATATCATAGGAATTTGTTAAAACTAACTCTTTGGTTGTAGGAAGACAAGCTTGAGACTCTGATGTCGGTTCAACAATTGTTTATTTGGTGTTCGATTATGATAGATGAATAAATTAAAATTTTAATTTATTTAAGATGAATGATTAAATGGAAATTTTATTATTCAAATGAGTGAATAAGATTTTGATTATTTATGATGAACCAAATTAAATTATTGAACTATAAATATACTTTAATTGATGCATGGATTTTTTTTTTATTTTTAAAATTATAGATAAACTGAAACTCTTGAATTCTAGTAATAATCCAAACTAATATGAGTGAAACTTTCCTTTGTATGAATCATAGATAACTTTAGATTACCTAAACACTCGTTTATAGAATGAATACCCACTGTAGTCTGTGGTAGTAAATAGAATTCTCGAGGAAAACCTGTAGGAAATTAAAGTGAATAGGAATTAGAGTTGCATAGCAAAAGCATGGTGGTCAATACAAAAACAAGAAATAACAGATTCTGTGATTAAGCAAATGACGTGATACTAAGAAAAATTTCGAGAACAAAATTTTTTTTGAGGAGGGGAGAACTGTAACACCCCCAAAATATAGAAGGTTAGATGAAATTAATAACCAAATAATTGAATAAGCTTGATTGTTAAGTTTTGGTAGCATGATGGATGATGTGCATGTGCTTAGTGCATTATTGTTTTAAATACTGTGAAATGACTTGGAAATTTACATGGTTAAGTCTTATTTGGATAATTCCTCTTGATTTTTACCAAAAAGGTTTTATTAAAAAAATTACTAAAATTACAATTTAGTCCATAAACCTTGCTTTAAATAATTAATTAAAGTATTAAAATAATACAATCATATTTTGTTTTATTAATTAATCTAAAAAAAACTTGATTACAAGGCTTAATTAGAAAATAGTGTGTTTTAATTGAGTTAGGATCTATTTGAAAAAGGGGTTAAATAAATTAAAATATTAATAATGAGTCTTAACATTGAGTGTTAATTATTATAAACTAAAATATGAATGTGTTAAAAACTATAAGTTAAATAAGTTAATAAAATAATTGATTAAAAGTATAAGCTAATAAAGAATAGGTAAGTTGAGCATGAAATAGATATATACAATTAAGTGACTAAAATTAGCATGAATTGAGTCTTAGCATTAGTGCTTAAAAGCTTAAGAAATTGTTTAAAAAGCTAAGGTTCAGACCCCATTCTTTGCATTTTACCTCTTTATTTTTTCAAGCAATTAAGGATGGAAACCAAGTTAGTATAAGAATTCAATATGGTAGAAAAAGAACATGATATGGGTAGTAGTCTAATGGTTAAGCTTATTCATTTCCTTTAGCACACCCAAGTTCAAGTCACAACAACTTCTTATTTTTGTTGATTTTGGTAGAATGGTTTAATTACCAAAACAACCCTCTAAAGTTTGCTTAATATTTCCATTTAGTCCTTATCCTAATCATAATAGGATTTTGATTTTCTTTTTCAAACATATCTACAATTCATATCTTATCATTCTTCAAAATTCAAATAGAATTAAAGTTTGATCACCTTTTTATCTTCTTATCCTAACTAGAAACTTAATTACTCCTTTCTAAATCCTAATAGAATTTATCTTCCTTATTTCTATTTATTCCTTTTTTCGTCTTCATCTTTTCCTTCTGTCTATTGTTGATAATTATTTTTGTTCTCGAATCAAAATCTATTCCTGATTTCAAGTCGTTTCTCTACTGATTGATTTTCTGTCAATTACATCTTGAATTTTTATCAAAATTTTGGTATGATTTCTCGTTTCGATTTATTAAAACTCCTCAATTTTGGAATTTCATTGTTTTCGTTAAATTTTTCAATTTGATATCAATCTTTAACTTTTTTGCCAAAACCCCCCACAAATCTTGTAATTCTGTCATTGATTATTGTGTTTTGTCGATTGAAAGACCCCTATAGGAGATTGGATCGAGCTTAAACGAAGGGTAATCACTTGAGACCTCGAAAAGGCTAGGTGTGTGTCTTTTTATGAAAAAATCAAGTCAAAATTTGAAACTACCCAATTGCACGTGGACGTGTGGCCTGCCTGTGTGGATCATACTGCCTCACATATGGCCATGTTCCCCTATTGTAGCACCATAATTTTCTTATTTCTATTTTTGTAAAATTTTTACATAAATAAGTATCTGCTTCAGTGGCTAAGTGTTCTGATTGTGTGTTTGAGGTCTTGGGTTCAAGTCCCATTTCTGTCAATTTTGTTAATTTTTGGATGTAAGCTTTATCCTTATTCAGTGGGCTTATATTAAATTGCCTGTAAATTCTTATCAGGATAAGTCTGCTGGTTTGAGGGGCAAGAAGGTGTGTTGTGTTGGAGGTCCTGTGTTCGAATCCCTACGCAAGCATAGGTATTTACTTTTGTTCGGATCTGTGAGAGATTTTTGATGGAATTAGAATTCTGAGTAGTGGGTGGTTATGATTGTGTGGTTAGTAGGAGATTATATTCAGTTTGGTTTATCCCAGTAATTCTTGTTATTTTTTATTTTTATTTTTTCTTCCTTTCTTCCTTTCTGACATTTCTGCACTTCCTATCAAAATTCCTCTCGCAATCGTGGTATTCTACTTCTTGGTTCTGCCATTCGTTTTTAAGGTAAGGGCTTGTGTTACGGTGTTGTTGGAGTCTCTTTTTGTACTTTTGCTACTATTTGATGATTCGAGTCAATCCGGTAAATTGTTTTGGTAGGTGTTCTTCAGGAAAATTGAGACAATTCGATGGTGTAGTGAAATTTCGTAGCCACTATTGTAGAGGGTATTGTTCGCTTCGAGAGTGCTTGTACGTCGAAATCATACTAGATGTGTACCCAAAACACAAAAAATTGAGTTTCGACAAAAGCAAAAAAATGCCACTATTGACTCCACACGGACGTGTGGCCGACCATGTAGGTGGCCGTGTGCGAGACATGACCGTGTGGTCGATGAAGGCGTGGCCATGCCTAGGACACGGCTGTGTGGTGATCGAAGAATAGCCGTATGGGTCACACGGGCTAGGCCAAGTTGGGCATGTGGGCCTACACGGGTATTCTACATGGGCATATTGGTTTTTGGGCCAGGCCATGTGGGCCACACGAGTGAGTCTAATCTGGGCGTGTGAGCAACACGGGCGTGGGGGTCCACACGGGCAAGCCATACGGGCATGTGGGCCCATATTTCTAAAATTTACCCTAGGGTCGCACAGGTCGTTCTGATCAACTGTGAGCCAACCGTAGGATCAGAATGGGCTAACCAAACCCTAAAACTGTAAATTCGATAGCCTGATATTCTGTTATGAGCATGATAATGTTATGCATGTTTGATTATTCTAATATCTGTACATAAATAGGTTGAGCATGTCTATTATGTTATTCTGTATCTGTTTTTGTATATGATTGTGGGGTGGGATTGGTATATGAGGAGGAAGTATTCTGTACGACGATCATCGGCTATATTCTAGCAGCTTGACTACACATTATTTGACTGTGTCATAATGGCATGATATGGTGTGTAGGAATGGGTGGGTGTTTTTAACCCCACATGGTGTGATGGGATGGTCGAAGTTGGTGTGTAGAGGATGGGGGTAGGATTCTGTATATCTGATCTGTATATTTGATTCTGTTTACTATATCTAAAAAGGGCTTGAGCTTGAATCTATATCTGTATGTTTGCATGCTTAATCCTGTTGGGTTACACTTTGAGTTTACGAAAAAAACTCACATCTGTTTGTCTGTTCTGTTCAGGTAATACACAAGTTTAGGCAGATCAGTGCGATGGAGCCTCTTAGTGACCACGAGTTCGAAAATTGATTAGGTTTATGTTTTTTTTTATTTAAGGATTATTTATGGATTTTTGTAATAATTGGACGCTCCAGACTTTTCGGCTAATTTTCTTTTGGATTGGGATTTTCGTTTTAGTATTTAAATTATGACTGATATCTAAAAACAATGGTTTTTGCTAAAAATAAAGGTTTTCTAAAAATACGAACTATTTTCTTTAAATTACAACGTTTTTAGTAAGCTTTTGCAATAAAATATGATTTAAGGCAAATTGATTAATTGAATAGATGTTTTGACAATGGATAAAAGCAAATAAGAGTTGAAAAACTGAATTAGTTTTAACGTGTAAATTTCGTTATCAAAAGCCATTTTTTATGGCACCTCTAGATTTGGCCATAATGTCTAGGCTGGGTTTGGGGTGTGACATTTAGTAGTATCAAATCCAGGTTGCAAAACTCAATTGTGAATTTTGGGTTCTAAAATTATATTTCAAAAATAATTTATTTTCAAGTATTTTGGATAATTTGGGAAGTGTGTGGTACACTGAGTCTCCGATGCCGATCCTATAAATATCTCTCTACTTAGATGGAACTATTCTGAAAACACTGTAAATAACACTTTCTGAAACTGTACTGAAATAGTTAGAAACTAAACTTCTAAAAACATCACTAAACTTCTAATAACTTTTGCATAAAATATCTGCTAATAAATACTGGAACTGATACATAAAACTTTGTAACGTAGATAAAATTTGAATTATACAATGAGCGCACGTGGAACTCGAGGATGTGGAATTATACCAGTTTTACCTGTTACTGAGTCTGGGTCTCAAAGCCATTCGGCTGGGGACGGTGCACTGTCCCAAGCCATGTTAAGGATTTTAGGGAGGGTCGTTAGACCCCTTCTGGAGTTGGGGGCCGAGGGTTGGTAATTGAATGACTCTGGTCTAATGGTGCTAAGTTGTTTAGGGGTGTCATTGGAGTTTCCCCTAATGTGTGTTGAGTATTGGTTGGAGGCCACAGAGAGGATCATGAATGATCTAGACTGTACCCCCAAGCAGAAACTTAAGGGTGCTGTCTCTTTGCTTCGCAATGAAGCTTATCAGTGGTAGTTAACTATTGAGAAGGGTACTCAACCTGAACATCTCAACTGGATTTCTTTAAGACTACTTTCCAGGGGAAGTACATGAGGGCGAGCTACGTGGATGCTCATAGGTATGAGTTCATGGATCTCATGCAAGGCGATAAATCTGTGGCTGAGTTTCTGAGGCTGAGCCACTACGCTCGAGGCATGGTGGCGTTTGAGTGTGAGAGGTGCATCTGCTTTGAAGACCAAGGGATAACTTGAGGGTTCTGATTTCTCCATAAAGGGAGTGGGGATTCTCAGTTTTGGTTGAGAAGGCGAAGATCGCCGAAGAGTTTAAGCGCATGGAGCGCCAAAATAGGGAACGCGAGAGAGGTAAGAATAAGAAGGATTCAAATCCCTCTAGTTCTGTTCAGAGGCCTAAGAAAAAGGCTAAACCTGATAGGTCGGTTAGAGTAGGGGCTCCTGTTACTCCTACTAAGATTCAGCTGTGTAGAGATTGTGGTAGGTGCCATTTGGGCGAGTATTGGAGGAAGATAGGGGCTTGTCTGAGGTGTGGGACTTTTAAGCATCAGATTTGAGAGTGTCCATAGTGGATTAATCAGATGCAAGCTTTGGGACCGGGTTTAGTGCAGCCTTAGAGGGCAGTTCAGCAGCCACCTAGGTGTCGTGGACATGTTAGGGGTGGTAATGGTATGGGTCGTGGGCAGAAAGCATCGAGTAGAGGTGTTGGTCAGACTGAAGTGAGGCAGCTTGCGTTGGTTTATGCTGCTCGACGCGAGAGGATAGGGATGCTCCAGATGTTATCATCGTTACATTCTTAATCTTTGGTGTACCTTATAATGTTTTGATAGACATAGGTCCTACACACTCCTATGTAGCTAGTTCAGTATTTGAAAACCTGGGAATTTCTATTGAGAGCACTTCTTGTGACAGCCTTAATTTGGCCCTAGTCGAAAAGTGGTTCAGGACCACAAAACCGAGTCACAAAAATAATTAAATGTTATATTCTATGTCTATTATATGTGAAATTGCATGTGCGAATATTTCATGCTTTGATTTTGTTATTTGGATGTGAAATTATTAAAAAGGACTTATGTGAGAAACTTGAAAATGTGATGGGTTAAATTGTAGTGGCCAAACATTGTATAGTTTAAAATTTGGGAATTTGCATGTCAAATTCACCACTTTTAATTGAGTGGCCGACCATGATGATGGTTGATAAAAAATATATGTATTTTATATTAGAAAAATTATAACTTAATGGTTTTATATTAATAAAACATAAATTAATAAAATAAAAGGGTAAAAAAAACAATGCTTGTTCATCTGTTGTTCTTCATTGCCGTACCTAAAGAAAGAAAAGAAGAAATTGAAGATAAGCCATTCAGTTACCTTTAAGTCTAATTAAGGTATGTTTCTATGTGATTTCTTGATAATTTTTGTGAACTTGAGTTGCTTATGAAGCTATTGATTAAAACCATATGTGAATTTTGAATTTTTGGTAAAACATGCATTCGGTCATAGCTTCAAATTGCTAACTTGAGTGTGTTTAAATGTTCTTGAGTTATTTGCTAACTTTATTTTAAATCTACAAATATATCTCTTGATTTGGTGTTGGTTTTATGCTCGGTATTGGATATGAAGTTACAAATTCAGAAAATTTTGATAGAAAATTTTGAATGAATGCTTGATGGATATTATGAGATTAAATTCATGTGATTATAGGTTTATAAGCCTAAATTAAACAATTGGTGCTTTAAGAGGCTTAATTTTTGCAAGGGAGAGCATTCGGCCATGGTCAATATGCATGAAGATTTAATGTTTGATGTTCTATTTGATATGTATAGTTAAAATTTGAGCTTAAAGCCTAGAAATTTTGTTAAGAATGAATGTAAGGATTATATGACATTCGGTTATTTAGTTAGGTACTTATTCATGGTGTTTTGATGTTTTTGAAATAGAACTAGTTGCCAAATGTGTTTAATAGTGAATTAATAAGTGTTTTAGTAAGAGAAGTAAATTCGGCCATGCTTATGAAGTGTTAAATTTTGAATATTTGATATCTTGATTCTTAAATGGTCATTAGAAGAATATGTTAATTATAAGAAATGAATGTTTAATTGTTAGCTTTTACTTGAGTGATTGCCGAATATGAAATTTGATGAGGATATGAATAAGTGGTTGAGTAGTTGTTAAATTGGAGTGATTGTAATTTTAGTCAAATAAAGAAATAGATAAATCGATGTTAATAAGGTGAATGCCGAATATGACCTAAGGCAAGATGTGATATTTTTGATATGTAATGAGTTTGCCAAATGTGAACTAGTTAATTAAATTAATGGTTGAATACATTATCTAGTTATGAAGTTACATTGTGCCGAAATGTGTCCATGAGTGAATGGGTTATGCTCGTGTTTTATAAAAGGAAGAAATGAATAAGTTAATGTGTAATGAAGTGTTTAAATGTAACTTAAGTACATATTATTGAAAATGAATTTGGAGATGGGTTATGAGGCCAAATGATATGTGTGATGTGATTTTTAAATATATATATGTGTTTGCCGAATACATGGTGAAATAAATAATGGTATTCTTTGTATTTGAATGAGATATGTTATGATCGAATAAGAGACGTGAATAATGGGTTAGTGATGAGTTAAATTTGTTTAAAATTGAAGCTCAAGAGCAAAAAGAGCCGACTTCGAATAAGGGAAAAGCTAAGGCGGTGGAATAGTCGATCCGTAGTTGTTCGACAACAAATAAGGTAAGTTCTTAAGTGCTTAGGCTTGACTGTTTTGTCTGCCTAAGAGTTATACGAACATAGCAAATATGATACTAACTTTTATATAGTTTATGTGCCGAATGAGTATAAGATTTAAGGCTATAAGTCAAATGTGTTTAATATATCTAATTTGAAATGGATGAGATAATGTGATGGACTAAAGATCAATTATGAGAGTGAACTATATCGTATGTGCTACAATTGAAGTACGGGAACTTTTGTACATATATAAGTATATACCTATATATGTATTCGGCCATGTTTATATTATGAATATATTTACAATTGTGAATTGCCGATTATAACAATATCAGAAACTATGTGTTTTGATTATGGTAAACTGAAATCGGGCCTTGAGCCTAGCAGGCGTAAAGCCGGTGAACTGAAATCGGGCCTTAAGCCTAGCAGGCGTAAAGCCAGTAAACTGAAATCCGGCCTTGAGCCTAGCAGGCGTAAAGCCGGTGAACTGAAATCGGGCCTTGAGTCTAGCAGGCATAAAGCCGGTGAACTGAAATCGGGCTTTTGTGCCTAGCAGGCGTAATGCCGGTGAAGTAAATTCAGACTTAAAAAGTCTAGCAGGCTTTGAGCCTGTGATGAAATTCGGGTTTATACCCATCAGGCCAAGAGCCGGTGAATTTAATGAAAGCATAAATCCTATGAGAATCTATGTTAAGGTGACAAATTAAATTCGTATTACGTATTAAGTGGCCCAGGTATGTGATACTTACCTATTAGGTGAGAATGATTTGAATCGGATTTTGATCATGTGCATTTGTGAACATTTGGATCATGTGAAATTATTCATAGAACTACATTTAATATATATGTGTATATGAATGATAAAGGAATATTTGTAATGTGGAAATGATATTAAATTATAGTTCAATTTGAATGATTTCAGTTGGCATTGAGATATTGAAATGTTCATGTTTATATGAGTTTGAAGTTAATTGAGTGACTTGCCATTAGTGCATCTATATGAATAAGTATATTCGGTCCTTGTGAAATTATGTATATGGAGAATATGATATGTTCATATATGATGATGATGAGAATATGTGCAGTGTGGCTATAAACATTCAGCCAAAAGATGTTTATTATTAAATTCCGTACATTTGTGATCAATTAGTTCAAATTAAGTTAAGTTTTTAATACACTTAAGACTTACTAAGCTAATTAGCTTAATTCGAGTGCCTTTGTTCTCTGTTTTATAGATCTCGTTTGAAAGCTACGGGCTCGGGAATTCAAGCTCAAGTCATCCACACTATCGTCATTGTTTTTGGGACTTTTGATAGCTTATTTCAAAAAGATGGCATGTATAAGCTAAGCTCTCTCTTTTGAATCGAATTATATTTTGATTTGTAAATATTCTAGCCATGTGAATATAGCTTACCTAACTTTTAAGTATGAATGTGTGGTTGATGAAGTTATGTGGTTGTTTAAATTGTTAAGTTTTCACTATGGCTGACTTGATTTGGTTACAAGTAATAACCATTGCATTCACTAGTATAGGATAACCTATATTCGACTATAGATAAAATAAGTTACCAAATGAATAATGTTAATTCTTGCATGAGATGCAATCGGCATTTAGCATATTTGATCAATCAAAATTTAAATTTTTAACTTAATAAGTTGACATGTATACTTGATGCTATGTATTAAGTATAAGCTGTAATATGTACGTATCTATGTTCGATTACGAGTTGATGATTCTAAATTGCATGTTGTGAATTCGGTTATGATCCAAATGCTTTAAATCTCCTTAACATCCATTGTTTTTTAGTTAATAAAGTACCTATTTTAAATGTTATCTTGAATGTTGGAGGTTGTGGTTTGTAGGTAATACCTTGTAACCCTGTACCGGCAATAGTTACGGGTTAGGGGTGTTACACTTCTAGTGAGGTTATTGTATTGAGTCCATTTGGGCAGTCTGTTTGGGTTAGTAAACTATATAGGAGTGTTCCGTTAGTGGTGCAAGGGTTGTTTTTCTGGCAGATCTAATGGAGCTTCTATTTGGGGAATTTGACTTGGTTATGGGTATGGACTGGTTGGTTGAGCACCGTGTTAGCTTAGATTGCACATCTAAGAGGGTTATTTTGAGGACTGAGGATGATAAGGAGGTAGCTGTGATTGGTGAGCGTCGAGATTATCTATCCAGCGTGATCTCTGCTTTTGTGGCTGAGAATTTGGTTCGAAAAGGGTGTGAGGCATATTTGGCTTATATCAGTGTTTCTATTTTCGAGGACTCTTCTATCGGGGATATTAGAACTTTGAGAGATTTTTCAGATATTTTTCCTAAGGAGTTAACGGGTTTACCTCCGAATCGAAAAGTTAAGTTTAACATTGAGCTTTTACCAGGTATAGCTCTTGTGTCCATTGCTCCCGATCGAATGACATTGAAGGAGCTTACAGAGCTTAAGGCTCAACTTCAAGAGCTATTGGATCGTTGTTTCATCTGTCCTAGTGTGTCTCCGTAGGGGGCACTAGTTCTTTTTGTGAAGAAAAAAAGGATGGTACCATGAGGATATGCATTGATTATCGGCAACTGAACAAACTGACTGTGAAGAACAAGTATCTGCTTTTGAGGATTGACGATTTGTTTGATCAGTTCCGATGGGCTTCTGTGTTTTCAAAGATTGATCTTTGTTCTGGGTATCATCAATTGAGAGTTAAGGAGGTGGATGTTCATAAGACTGCATTTAGGACTCGTTATGGACATTACAAGTTCCTAGTTATGCCTTTTGGACGAATGCTCTGGCTGCATTCATGGATATGATGAATTGAGTGTTTCAGCTATATCTAGATCAGTTCATCGTGGTCTTCATCGACGATATCTTGGTTTACTCTAAGATTGAGGATGAACATGATGAGCATTTTAGAGTAGTGCTTCAAATTCTTCGAGAAAAATAGCTCTACGTTAAGTTGAGCAAGTGTAACTTCTAGTTGCATAAAGTAACATTTCTAGGGCACGTAGTTTTTGCTGAGGGGATCTGAGTTGATCCGAGGAAGATAGAGGCTATGCTTGATTGGAAACAACCTAAGAACATGTTTGAAATTGGTAGTTTTCAGGGTCTGGTGGGTTATTATGGCATTTTGTTAAAGAATTATCTTTGACTATAGCACTTTTGACCAAGCTTCTGTGCAAGGGTGTTCCTTTTGTTTGGGCTGATGCGTAGTAATTGAGCTTTGAGAAGCTCAAGTTTGTTCTGACTCAAGCTCCTGTTCTGATACACCTGAAGCTAGTATGGAGTTTGTGGTTTACAGTGATGCATCACATATCGATTTAGGATGTGTTCTGATGCAAGATGGAAAAGTTGTAGCTTATGCATCTTATCAGCTTAAGACACATGAAGGGAATTATCTGACGTATGATTTCGAGTTAGCTGCGGTGGTTTTTGAGTTAAAAATTTGAAGGCACTATCTGTATGGTGAGAGATGTATTTTCTACACTAATCATAAGAGCCTGAAGTATCTCCTGACCCAGAAGGAGTTCAGTCTTAGGTAGCGTCAATGGATTAAGCTGCTCAAGGATTATGACTGGATGATTGAGTGTCATCCTAGTAAGGCCAATGTGGTGGTCGATGCTCTTAGTCATAGAGTAATGTTTGATTTGAGGGCGATGTTCGCTCATCTTAGTTTGTTTGCTAATGGGAGTCTGTTAGCTGAGTTGCAAGTTAAGGTGACTTGGATTGATCAGATTTGAGTTAAACAGTTAGAGGATGAGTCTCTAGGTTTACGGTTTTGTCAGGTTGAGAGTGGCAGTATTTCATATTTTGGGCTAAATAATGACGGGGTCCTATACTTTCGAGGTCAGATTTGTGTATCGAATATTCTGATTTGAGGCAGTCGAATCTGAAGGAGGCGCATAGTAACCCTTATGCTATGCATCACGGTGGTAATAAGATATATTTTGATCTTCGTGAGTTATACTGGTGGTCAAGTTTGAAGCATGGGGTTACGAATTTCATTACTCATTCTTTGATGTGTCAGCAAGTTAAGGCTAAGCATCAATTGCCTTTGGGTTTGTTACAACCCATTAAGATTCTTTTATGGAAGTGGGAACGAGTGACGATAGATTTCATTAGTGGGTTGCCTTTGACACCAACTAAGAAAGATTCTGTTTGGGTCATCATGGATCGATTGATTAAGTCCGCTCACTTTATTTTGGTTCAGACGGACTAGTCTCTGTAGAACTTAGCGAAGATCTACATCTTTGAGATTGTAAGATTGCATGGGGTTCCTTGTCAATTATTTTTTATAGAGATCCTCGCTTCACTTCTCGGTTCTAGAAGAAATTGCATGAGGCTCTGGGTTCAAGATTGGACTTCAGTACTGCGTTCAATCCTCAGACTGATGGTCAGTCTAAGAGGGTGATTCATATATTAGAGGATATGCTTCGGAGTTATGTGGTTGATTTCCAAGGTAGTTGGAAAAAGTATCTGCCATTAGTTGAGTTCACCTACAATAACAGTTTCTAGGCTAGCATCCTGATGGCACCTTATGAGGCTTTGTATGGTCGTAAGTGTTGAACTCTGCTATGTTGGACTGAATTGGGTGAGCATCGAGTTTTGGGTCCGAAGTTGGTTTCTGAGATGAAGGATAAGGTTGGACTGATTTGGTATCGATTGAAGGCGAATTTTGACAAACAAAAGTCCTATGCAGATCTGTAAAGGAGAGAAATTGTGTACTCTGTGGGCTATTTTGTTTTTCTTAAGGTTTCTTCGTGGAAAGAAGTTCTGAGGTTCGGTCGTAAAAGCAAGTTGAGCACTAGGTTTATTAGGCCGTATTAGATTCTGAAGCGTGTGGGACTAGTCACTTATCAGTTAGAGCTACCTCCAGAGTTGGACCATATCTACGATGTGTTTTACATCTCAATGTTGAGGCGATACCAGTCTGATCCATCTCACATTGTCTCTGTTGAGGAGATCGAGGTTAGACCGTACTTGAGTTTTGAGGAAGAGCCAGTTCAGATTTTGAATTGTGATATTAAGGTTTTGATAAGGAAGTCCATATAGTTAGTGAAGGTTCTGTGGTGGAATCATGGCTCTGAGGAAGCCACATGGGAACCTGAGGACTCGATACGTCAGCAGTACCCTCATCTATTTTGATCAAGTAAATTTAGAGGCCGAAATTTTTTTAGGGGGTAGAGTTGTAATGCCCTAATTTTCTTATTTTTTTTCTGTAAAATTTTTACATAAATAAGTATCTGCTTTCGTGGCTAAGTATTCTAATTGTGTGTTTGAGGTATTAGGTTCAAGTCTCACTTTTGTCAATTTTGTTAATTAATATATGTAAGCCTTATCCTTATTCAGTGGGCTTATATTAAATTGCCTGAAATTCTTATCAGAATGAGCCTGTTGGTTCGAGTGGCAAGGGGGTATGTTGTGTTGGATGTCTTGTGTTCGAATCCCTGAACAAGCATGGCTATTTACTTTTGTTCGGATCTATGAGAGAGTTTTGATGGAATTAGAGTTCTGAGTAGTGGGTGGTTATGATTGTGTGGTTAGTGGGAGATTATGTTTAGTTTGGTTTATCCCAATAATTCTTGTTATTTTTTATTTTTATTTTTCCTTCATTTCTTCCTTTCTAACATTTCTGCACTCACTCCTTGTCAAAATTCCTCTTGCAATCGTCACATTCTACTTCTTGATTCTTCCATTCGTTTTTTATGATAAGGGCTTGTGTTATGGTGTTGTGGGAGTCCCTTTTTGTACTTTTGCTTCTATTTGATTATTCAAGTTAATCTGATAAATCGTTTTGGTAGGTGTTCTTCAGGAAAATTGAGACCATTCGGTGGTGTAGTAAAATTTCATGGCTACTGTTCTAGAGGGTACTGTTCACTTCGAAAGTGCTTTTATGTCGAAATCGTATTAGGTATATACCTAAAACATGCAAAACTGAGTTTCAAAAAAAGTCCAAAAAAGGCCACTGTCAACACCACATAAGCGTGTAGTTGGCCGTGTAGGTGGCCGTGTGCGAGACACGACCGTGTGGTCGACGAAGGCGTGGTCGTGCGTAGGACATGGTTGTGTGGTGGCTAGAGTGTGGCCATGTGGGTCACACAGGATAGGCCAAGTTGGGTGTGTGGGTACACGGGCATTTTATGTGGGCATGTAGGTTTTTAGGCCAGGCCGTGTGGGCCACACGGGTATGGCAAATCTGGGCGTGTGGGCCACACAGGCGTGTAGGTCCACACGGGCAAGCTATATGGGCATGTGGGCCCATATTTTTGAAATTTGCCTTAGGGTCGCACGGGTCGTTCCGATTGACTGCGGGCCTAGTGTAGGGTCGGTAAGGGCTAACTGATACTCGCGATATTAAGTAATAAAATTTATAAAAACTGATCACACCAAAAACTAACTAATATCACGATTTTAAAGGTAAGCGCACCTATCGAATAGTAGTATAGTTTAGCGGCAAGACCGAGTTATCGTACCCAAGGGAACCAAAAGTACTAATACTTACTTCCTTTCTATTATCTAGCCTAAAAATAAAAGAGGATTGGTTGAAACTAATTCTAAAACTAACTAAAAGTGCACAAAAAGTAAATTGGGGAAAACTTTCGGGAAAATCTGATTGATATGAGCAATACTTAAGGGAGAATCCACCCAGACTTCATTTGTTATTAACTTCTTGAACTAGACGATTTCTTCACTTGACTTGATCCGTAGAGATCCCTAACCTATGTTAATACCTCCGTCGAGGGTAAGAACAACTAATCCTAGGTGGTTAATTAAAGTTTTTTTACTAATTAACACCCTTAGGTTGCATTAATTCGATCTATGGATCCCCCTATTAGGTTTGACCCTAATCCGGCAGATTTATGTCGCCCTATGTCTAGGGTTGCATGCAACTCCGCTTAATTATGGTAGATTTACTCTTAAAACAGGGACTTTTGCTCCTCTGCCTAAGCATATCAGTTTCTTGAAGTAATACCTAGGATTATTAAATCAAGAATGAAGAACACATAATTAAGAACAATTCAAGTATTTATCATATAATTCAAGAATAAATAATAACAAGATCTGTCTTAGGTTTCATCCCCCTCAAGTATTTGAGGGATTTAGTTCATAATTAATAAAGAAAACATCTCAGAAGAATTAAGATAACAACATCTCAAAAGAATTAAGATAACAAAACATAAAGTACCCAAAAACCCTGAAGGAATTTAAGGAGATCTTCTGTCTTGATGTAGAATTCTGGCTTCTGGGATGAATCAATCGGCTTCCCTTGGAGTAATTCCTTGCTTTCACTCATTGTGTTGGCAGAAATACGGCGCTCCTTCTTGGGAGAAAAGAGTACTCCCTTAGCGGGAAATAAGCACACCTTTGAAGTTGCCTCCTAGGGTCTTTATATAGAGTTTAGAATAACTTTCCTAGCCCCCAAGTATCCTTTTTCGAGTAGAATTGAACTTCGTCACGATAGGGACACGCCCGTATGCCACGACCGTGTGGATCGATAAGAGGCCGTGTGCGGGCCTGTTGATGGTGGCATAGATGTGTGGTCTGGCCATGCTTGTCGAGGTTAGGCCGTGTTGGACCTTGTGTGGCACGGTCGTGTGCCACGGCCGTGTGGTGACTCCTTGGGCCGTGTCGTTTTCACATTTTGGCCCATTTTCCTCGTTTTTGGTCTATTTTCCGTTCTTTTCTCTTCCCTATGCTCTCCTGAGTATAAGATATGAAAATGAAAGATTAAGAGCACAAATTCTCACAAAATTGATAATAATTTATCCAAAATATAGGCTAAACATGAGGTAAAAATATGTATAATTTATCGTTTATCAAATACCCCCACACTTAAGCCTTTGCTTGTCCTCAAGCAAAATCTCAATCCCTAATAAAGAATCATTCTTCTCAACTTACAATCTTTATCAATAATGTTTCAAACTAATCCACAGGTAATCATACAATGAAATTTCAATCAAAAGAACATTAAAGACTCAATCACTCTAAGTTGAGAATTTTATCATTGAAACATAAGTTTTCTCCCTTCTCTTAAGTAATTATCTCTCCATCTTAATTAACAGAAGTTGACATCCTCACTAAAGATTCACTCTATCCACTCGAAGTGTTTAGGGTTTAAGAATTAAGCACGCTCTAGTCAACCTGAAAAGCTATTACCATAGGCTTGTAAGAAAATCACACCTCCACCACTATAGATTGACATGACACATCAATCAAAAGGTCTTGTAATGGTTGTAACGGGGCTTGGTTAGGGGTGTTGTCACAGGCTGCAAAAGAGGGTTAGAATCGAGATTGAACTGAAAAATTATCTAGCTAGAAAAATCTCTATCACTTGGAACATATTTCTAGGACTAATTATTATGATGACACTGTTTTGGATTTGGGAGCTTGTAGAACTATACAAAAACAATTGAACTATTACAGATTACAACTGAATTAACTGTATATACACAAATTTTTGTTGTTGTTGTTGTTGTTTTTTTTAGAACAATTCAAATCAAACACAATAACTTGAATATTTACAACTTTACATTCTGGAAAAGAGAATAAAGCTAGATAATAATTCAACTCAAATCTCGACAAAAATAGGGGCCAAAGTAATTTAATGAGATTCAACAAAAAATGAGTTTTTGGTTAATAATTAAAAGGTAAGTCAAAGAATGGGTTGTTAGGCTCAACGGGGTTTACTAGGGGTTAATTTATGGAGGTAGGCCTTTGTGGAGTAAGTGGGTTAAATCCTAAGTGCCTTTATCATTTCGGTGTATCAAATCAATGATGTGGTCTTGACATGTATAATCGAAGCAAGTTCTAGAATAACAAATCAGTATTGACTCACTCAGAGCAATAATAAGAGTGAGCACGAAAGAATGTATGCTCAAAAAGGCTCAAAATCTCACCAGAATTATGGCTTTTGATGTCAATCCTGTGAATTTCAAATCTCAAGATAATACTTAAAACCTAGGAAAATTACTTATGCAAAAAAAAAAATGGGATTCTCAAAAATTTCAACTTATCATGCTTGATTCCCTAATGTTTTAAAGTTTAAATAATCAAAGTACAAGCATTTATGTCTTAATTCTCAACATATCAATAGAAATTATAAATCAATCAGAATTAATTCCTATTAGGAGACTGAAGATAATGCAGATTTGAGAACAATGCAAAAAGTTAAAGAAAATTTCAGGGATTCCACAGATAATATAAAGATTTAAAGTAAGTTCCCCCCCACACTTAAGATGTACATTGCCCTCAATGTACAAAGATACATAAATAGCAAGAGAAGCATCATATTATAAGATAGGGAGAGAATTGAAACTCCCTGAATTTAGGATGAATTTGTGAGACAGAAATTGGAAGAGTCAGCAGTTGTGGCAGGGTGTTCCCATTTCCATTTGAATATGAGCTGTAGAGCTCATTTTTGAAACTGTGAAAATATTAATTAGTCGTGGGAATTTTGGATTAATAGAGATTACTCGTTAGGGGTTGGCCGATATGAAAAGGAAATAAAATAAAATAAAGTTCTAAAAAAACAAATATTCAAATAATAAAAAACAAAAAGATAAAATGAACTAAAAATAAAAAGAAATGTAAAAAGGAAAATAAAGGAGAAGAAGTTAGAAGGTAAAAATAGAGATAGGAAGTCACACGGCCGTGTGTGATGAGGTTTCGCTATGTACACGGTCGTGTAAGAAGTCACACGGCCGTGTCTAAATTGACAGTGTTGGCCACGTTTGGGGACACAGGCGTGTGGCATTGTGCAAGCCCGTGTCTAAAATGATGGGTTGCCATGGCCATGTCACACGGCTGTGGGGATTTGTCGGTGGCCCGTGCTTTGGGAAAAATTTTCCTCTGTTTGTACACGGCCTTGGTGCACAACCGTGTCTCTGCTTTAAAGGTTCACACGGCCTTGGACACGCCAGTGGGCATGGCCGTCTGGTCCTAAATTTTTGGAAAAAAAGGGTTAGTTGATGTATTAAGAAAACTAAAATCAAAAATAAAAGAAAAGTTACTAAGTTAGTGCTCGGGTTGCCTCCCGAGAAGCGCTTATTTAGAGTCTAAGCTCGACTATGCTCAAGCTTGGTCGGTCATGGCGGCTTGAAGAGTTGATGCTCCTCTGTCCTGTTTAAAACTTTATTTTCAATGTAAGATTTGAGTCGAGTATGGTTTACCTTGAAAGTGCCGAGTGACTCATGTTTTATCTCTACTGTACCATAGGGGAAGATTTTTATTACCGTGAAGTAGGGTATCTCACTTGTATGTTCTTTCGAATTCAAGATTCGAGGGTCTTCTTCTCCTAAGATTACCTTATCCCCTACCTTGATTTGATTCGTTGTTACCTAGGGGTTGTCTTGGTGATGCTCTGGGTTGGTGTGGCATATTTTGGGCTTTTCATGATAGTTCAGCCACTCATCCAGTTCCTTGATCTGAAACATTCACTGTTTAGGTGCATCTCCCTTAGATGGACTTGTCTGCAATTGGGTTGCCTTTATATGGAGTGTATCCTGCACAGAAGGTTGGGTGGTGAGTTCAATGTTTTTACAAGGACCCGTGACTATATTATTATCAACAGTCTTAATCGAGTTTCGAGCTTGTAAGGTAGCTTGGTCATCACCTACACGTAGTGTAAGTTCACCTGTTCCTAAATCAATTATTGTTCTGGCAGTTGCTAAAAAGGGTCGCCCTAGAATTAAGGGTACATTGCTATCCTCATCAACGTCTAAAACAATAAAGTCAACTGGGAATATGAATCTATCAATTTTGACAAGCACATCTTCAATTATTCCCTTAGGAAACCTAATAGTTTTATCAGCCAGTTGAATGCTCATCTTGGTTTGCTCAGGTTTTTCAGACCTAGTTGTTTAAACAGTTTATAAGGCATGGCACTTATACCAGCCCCTAAATTAGCTAAAGCATTTTTAGCCTCTAGGCTACCAAGTAAACAAGGAATAGTAAAACTCCCTGGATCTTTTAGTTTGGTTGGCAGTTTATTTTGGAGAATAGCTGAGCATTCCTCGTTGAGTTCCACTATGGACAGTTCTTCCATCTTCCTTTTATTTGTGAGAAGTTCCTTTAAAAATTTTGCGTACTTCGGCATCAGCAAAATTACTTCAACAAATGGTAAGTTGATATGTAATTTCTTTAAGAGTTTAAGAAACTTACCGAATTGCTCATCTGTGCAGTCTTTCTTTAGCGCGGTTGGGTATGGGATACGAGGTTTAAATTCTTTAGTAATTTCATCTTTGTAACTTACCTTATTCTTTCCTTTACTTACCACAGGCTCCTTGCATGGCTCTGGGTTGGTTTTGGTTAACCCTTCATTATCTATCGTATCTACGGCATTAAGTTGTTCTTTAGGGTTAGTCTCAGTATTGCTTGATAACCCACCTTGCGGTCTTTCAGAGATTAGCTTAGCAAGTTGGCCTATTTGAGTTTCAAGTCCTTGCATAGATGCTTGCTGGTTCCTTAGTGCCGTTTCAGTATTTTGGAAACGGGTTTCTGACATGGCCATAAATTTGGTGAACATCTCTTCCAGGTTTGGCTTTTTCTCCTGTTGTGGTGGTGGCTGCTGAAATCCTAGAGGAGGCGGTTGTCTTTGATTTCCTTATCCTTCCCATGAAAAATTGGGGTGACTCCGCCAACCTGCATTATAAGTATTACTATAAGGGTTATTTTGAGGTCTAGAATTGTTACCCATATAGTTGGCTTGCTCAGTTTCCATGCCATGTCCATAAGAGGAGTAATCTGGATTGAACATATTTCCCTGGTTTGCATCACACTGTATCACTAGATGTGCCTACGTAGAACCAACAAAATTATCAAACTTTTTATTTAAAATTTCTACTTGGTTAGTAAGCATAGTGACAGCATCAATATTATAAACTCCTGCGGCTTTTGTCGGCTTTGTCCTCATGACTTGCCACTGATAGTTATTCAGTGACATCTCTTCAATAAATTCATAAGCTGCTTCGGGTGTTCTATTGTTGATTGTTCCTCCTACGGCTACATCGATTATTTGCTTTGTTGAAGGATTCAAACCATTGTGAAAGGTTTGAACTTGTAACCATAAAGGTAACCCATGATGAGGGCATCTTCTCAAAAGATCTTTGTATCTCTCCCAGGCATCGTAAAGTGTTTCTAAATCCATCTGCACAAAAGAAGAGATATCGTTTCATAATTTAGCTGTTTTAGCTGGAGGAAAATATTTAAGTAAAAATTTTTCAGTCATCTGTTCCTATGTGGTGATTGAGCCTCGTGGTAAAGAGTTTGACCACTGTTTTAGAATATTGCTGCTAATAATTGCTGATCACACCAAAAACTAACTAATATCACGATTTTAAAGGCAAGCGCACCTATCGAATAGTAGTATAGTTTAGCAGCAAGACCGAGTTATCGTACCCAAGGGAACCAAAAGTACTAATACTTACTTCCTTTCTATTATCTAGCCTAAAAATAAAAGAGGATTGGTTGAAACTAATTCTACAACTAACTAAAAGTGCACAAAAAGTAAATTGGGGAAAATTTTCGGGAAAAGTTGATTGATATGAGCAATACTTAAGGGACAATCCACCTAGACTTCACTTGTTATTAACTTCTTGAACTAGACGATTTCTTCATTTGATTGATCCGTAGAGATCCCTAACCTATGTTAATACCTCCGTCGAGGATAAGAACAACTAATCCTAGGTGGTTAAATTAAAGTTTCTTTATTAATTAACACCCCTAGGTTGCATTAATTCGATCTATGGATCCCCCTATTAGGTTTGACCCTAATCCGGCAGATTTATGTCGCCCTATGTCTAGGGTTGCATGCAACTCCGCTTAATTATGGTAGATCTACTCTTAAAACAGGGACTTTTGCTCCTCTGCCTAAGCACATCAGTTTCTTGAAGTAATACCTAGGATTATTAAATCAAGAATGAAAAACACATAATTAAGAACAATTCAAGTATTTATCATATAATTCAAGAATAAATAATAACAAGATCTGTCTTAGGTTTCATCCCTCTCAAGTATTTGAGGTATTTAGTTCATAATTAATAAAGAAAACATCTCAGAAGAATTAAGATAACAACATCTCAGAAGAATTAAGATAACAAAACATAAAGAACCCAAAAACTCTGAAGGAAATTAGGGAGATCTTCTGTCTTGATGTAGAATTCTGGCTTCTGGGATGAATTAATCGGCTTCCCTTGGAGTAATTCCTTGCTTTCACTCATTGTGTTGGCAGAAATACGGCGCTCCTTCTTGGGAGAAAAGAGTACTCCCTTAGCGGGAAATAAGCACACCTTTGAAGTTGCCTCCTAGGGTCTTTATATAGAGTTTAGAATGGCTTTCTTAGCCCCTAAGTATCCTTTTTCGAGTAGAATTGAACTTCCCCACGATAGGGACACGCCCGTGTGCCACGCCCGTGTGGATCGATAAGAGGCCGTGTGCGGGCCTGTTGATGGTGGCACGGTCGTATGGTCTGGCCGTGCTTGTCAGTGTTGGGCCGTGTTGGACCTTGTGTGGCACGACCGTGTGCCATGGCCGTGTGGTGACTCCTTGGGCCGTGTCATTTTCACATTTTAGTCCATTTTTCTTGTTTTTGGTCCATTTTCTGTTCTTTTCTCTTCCTTATGCTGTCCTGGGTATAAGATATGAAAATGAAAGATTAAGAACACCAATTCTCACAAAATTTATAATAATTTATCCAAAATATAGGCTAAACATGAGGTAAAAATATCTATAATTTATCGTTTATCACTAACCAAACCCTAAAATTGTAGATCTGATATCTGTTTCCGTATATGATTGTGGGGGTGGGATTGGTATATGAGGAGGAAGTATTCTGTATACCGATCATCGCCTATATTCTGGTAGCTTGTCTGCACATTATTTAACATGTGTCATAATGGCACGATATGGTGTGTAGGGATGGGTGGGTGTTTTTAACCCCACATGGTGTGATGGGAGGGTTGGAGTTGGTGTGTAGAGGATGGGGGTAGGATTCTGTATATCTAATCTGTATATTTGATTCTATTTACTATATCTAAAAAGGGCTTGAGCCTGACTCTATATCTGTATGTTTGCATGCATAATCCTGTTGAGTTACGCACTGGGTTTACAAAAACTCACATTCATTTGTTTGTTCTATTCAGGTAATCCACAGACTTAGGCAGATCAGTGTGATGGAGCTTCTCGGTGACCACGAGTTTGAAAATTGATTAGTTTTATGTTTTTTTATTTAAGGATTATTTCTAGATTTTTGTAATAATTGGACTCTCTGGACTTTTCGTCTGATTTTCTCTTGAATTTGGATTTTCATTTTAGTATTTAAATTGCGACTGATATCTAAAAACAATGGTTTTTAGTAAAACAAAGGTTTTCTAAAAAAACGAACTATTTTCTTTAAATTACAACGTTTTTCGTAAGCTTTCGCAATGAAACACGATTTAAAGCAAATTAATTAATTGAATAAACATTTTGACAATAGATAAAAGCAAATAAGAGTTGAAAAACTGAATTGGTTTTAACATGTAGATTTCGTTATCAAAACCCATTCTTTGTGACACCTCTAGATTTGGCCATAACGTCTAGGTCGAGTTTGGGGTGTTATACCTATCTCCTCGGACAACCTTATTTTGCACACGGCTTGGAGCTTCGCTCACGGCCCGGTCACAATGCTGTGTGGGTCTTGCACTTTACCCATTCACCTCGTACATGGCTTGGGGCTTCACACACGGTCCGATCAAATGGCCGTGTAGCCCTTAAATTTAAAAAAATATAGTTTTGCCTTATCTTTTATTATTTTATGCAAATCAATCCCTGAGTAGGTTCTTAATGGCATCTAGAGAACTAGATTATACAATTAGGTCTAGAACTAGGATGAGAATGAGTGAATATATGGATGAATTAATTTATGATTTTAATTGCTTTTGATTGATTGCTTGATCCATGAATGATTTCATATTTATTCATGTTATAAATGCTAAATGAACGTCTCATATGCCTAAATGATTGAAGTATTGATTGATGAATATAATCGTGAATGTTATTATTATGCAATGAAATAAAATGTCGAAAGTATTAATGATTGAAGGAATAGATGAATTAAATAATGATTGCATTGCATATGCATGAGAGGTGATATTAAAGGAGGAAGAATGACAACTCATATTGCCTGCATAAATAAATGATTGACTATGTACCCACAGAACGACATATTCCAACTGCAATCTCACTATGCTGCACGATCCCTCTAACAACTATTATTTGCAAGGAGTCATGACTCTACAGTTAAACGAATGTTCATTGTGTACTCACAACTATAGAAGATTCCAACTGCGGCGATCTTACTATGTTCCCATAGAATGACAGATTCAAACTGCAACCTTTTCACTATGCTCTCACGGTACCTCCAGCAGCTTTCTACTAGGAACCATTGTGTTTCTACAGTTATCAAAAACTTTTATCTGCACCTAATGAATGTAATGGTAAAAGTCCATGAGCAGAGTAAAAAGGTAGAGGGGGTTTTGGGGAACCCCCTATTTGGAAGTTAGTGGTCAGGGATAGGATTAACAAATGTTAAATGAAATCTTAAACAAATGTTGCATGACATACTATGCATACTCATTAAAAGTACATGTTGAAATGACCAAACTAATAAATGTGCATAAATCTAATGTAATTGATATTCTAACTATGTTGAACTGTTCAACTGATTTTGACTGAATGTTAATGTTTTGCTTGTCTAAAGTGACACAAACTAAATTATCATATTGATCGGATAAATATGTGAATTTAATTATTATGATTGACATGTGTAACATCCCTAACCCATATTCGTAGCCGGAATAGGGTTATGAGGTATTACTGATTAAATCACATCATTTAACAATTACCTCTCATGCATTAAACATTTATTTACAATATTATTCAAACACAATCACAATGTCCCTTATTTAGGCCTACGAGGCCTTAAACATGCTTTAGAGATGGTTCGGGACTAAACTGATAGCTCACAAAAATTTGGAAACTTAGAAAACTTTTCAAGAATACAGGGTCACACACCCATGTGAACAGATCGTGTGCCTCACACGGCTACAGACACGCCCATGTCATAGGCCGTGTAGAAACAGGGCATACATACTAACTTGCATCACACGGCTTACAACATGCCCACGTATAAGGCCGTATGAAAACTAGAGGGTATATTGACTTGGCCATACGGTCGACCACACGCCCTTGTGTCTAGGCCGTGTAACTCACTGACTTGGTTTTTTAATTAAGCTTCAGGGGACACACGGTCATGTACTAAGGCCATGTGTCACACAAGGTCGAGCCACACACCCGTGTGCTCTGCCCTTGTAGACAAAATTAGGCTAGTTACAAGCCACATTTCTCGCCCAAAACATGCATACCAAGAACAAGTCATAAGATACCATTTCCATACTCAATAGGTCACCAGACAAATTCCATTTTAAAACAATTCATGTATTATCAATTACGAACTTTTCAATACTCATTTCTATACCATATCAATACCAATAACTAATATGCTTATTAACTTATGTTTTATTCATTTAAATCATACCAACTTCACATATTCAAATCAACTAATTAAACCTTACCAAACATGCATCATCATGCACCAATTCACAAGCACATAGCTTCCTTATTATCAACCATTTGACATCCACATTGCATATTATCATTAAGCATCATGAATCCATCTATAATCACATAACCAAAGCCAACTAATTCGCACATCAAATATCATGATTCATTAGCCATCACAATAGCCAGACCAAATATGCCAAAACACAAGGCAATATAAACATTACATATCACATACCAAATTCAAAAAATAAGCCAACCTAAATGGCCAAATACACACTAACATTTACATCATTCACTAGCCAAATCACATGACTATAAGTTTATATCTCAAAAACATACTAAAATACCATAACCTATACATGCCATATACCATATATACACCATAACAAAAGTACCAAATAGATGTCCGATAGTGCAATGATGTTCTTGATGATTCTCGGATCCGAGCTACCTTTGATTCACTATAAGACATGGAAAGTAAAACACAGTAAGCTTCATAGCTTAGTAAGCTTGCATATAATAAACTTAACATATCCAATAAATGCTTTTCAATCAAATTAACAATATTATTGCATATTACTAAATAATGCAAACCTTTCTTATCTTTTTAACATGGCAGCACATAAATTACTCAACTTAACCCATTTCTATTCACATGTAGTGTTATCATCCTATCACACTATCATTAACAAGAATAGTTATCACTTTTCATATCATCTTATTTCAACATTTGTACGATATACATGCATACCTGTACCATTCCATATCAAACTCATTTTCATTCACATCTTTGACGTATTCGTTAAACCATTCAGTATATTATTGAATACTCAGAAAATTCGCATAATAAGTGCCAAATAAATAGCTGAAGCTATACTAGTCTTCCACACTTAGTGCCACTATAGTTAGCCGAAGCTATCTCGGTCTCGCACACTTAGTGCCAATGTATTTAGCTGAAGCTACCTTGGTCTCGCACACTTAGTGCTAATGCATTTAGCCGAAGCTATGTTAATCTCTCACACTTAGTACGAATACATAACCGAACTGTTGTCAAACATGTCTATAATCTCGTATCCACAATTTATGTAATATCAAAGCATTTGAAACATCATTATAACAATGTTAATTATATACAAACTTACCTCGAGTATGAAAACGATGAAATGAGTCAACTACTTGATAATATTGCGTTTCCCCGATCTAAACCCGAGTTCTGCTTTTCTTGATCTAGATATATTCAAAATTAACTTATTCAATCACATATTCTCTCAATTCTGTCCATAAAACATATTTAGGCATATTTGCATATTAGCCCCTAAACTTTCACATTTTTGCATTTTAGTCCCATAACACCCTAAACCCGGCCTAAAAGTTTAGACCGAATTCAGAATGCTACATTGATCACTGAAGTCATCGTGAGAAGATTTTACAAACAGGTCGTTCTAATTACCATTTTCAAAAAATAATTATTTCTTATCAAACTAAAACATCCAATCGTATTAAACCCCCTTATTAAAGTTACAGTTAAGTTTGATAAATGTCCAGAATAAATGAAGAAATGAAAATTTAAAATTGAAATTGTACCACAGTTTTTCAAAGCTTTAGAGTTTCAAATACCGTATAGTGAATAAAACTGAAAATACAAACTAATGATTTACTTCTACTGAGATTGTCTGAGACTTCTGCATACCAAGTCCAGCGTCCGAATTCAGAGACGTACCTGAAAGGGGAAACAAAAGAGGGGGTGAGCCATACGAACTCAGTGTGAGATCAAAACCAATTAACTACAGGGTTAGAAAATAGTATGCCAACAGTAGTTCAAAACCGAAACATACTCATAGAGTTGTATAGTACTAGTTGGTACATTCGAAACGGACGTACTAACAGATATCAGTATTTAGAGTATATTAAACACACTCAGACACACAGTTGCAAGTATCATTCAATCTCAGTAATAGTAACGCCAATCAGTCACACAGTCTCAATAACTGTTCAGTCAGACAGATACAACCAGAGCTTACAAAATTGACTTAGTTACAAGCGCTTTTCAATTGAACAGATTAAACAGACAGTCTAACACATAGAACAGTCAACAGATACATATAAATGCAGTTAGATTGTAAAACCCACCCGTCCAACCAACACACCACTCTGTCCCCCAATCATTCCTTATAAGAGCTTAACAGCTCATCCAACTAATCACACCATATAGGACCTCGAAAGCCCATCCAACCCTGCACTCCAAATGAGGTCATCCCGAGTTACCTAGCAACGATGACTACTCGAATTGTCCACGACCCTCAGGGTATTGGGGCCGCCCTCGACCCTCTGGGTATTGGGGCTAACAATGAGCAAGCAAACTGCCAATTCATATATTACGCAGCAGAGCTAGTGTATAAGCTTTACAGTGCCATACGGTAAATCGTAGTACAGACATGCAGTTGAACTACCCGATCAGATAAGGGTACGTAGCGTAGCTAATGTACATGCGGTAAATCGCTATACCTGTAAATTGCAGCTAAGCTGCTAGATCAATCAATGGTACATAGAATAGCTACCGTACATGCTGTATAGTGCAATGCGGTAATCCGCTGTACACTCCAGTTGTAGTGAAACTGCCAATCAGTTCAATCACAATCTTCCTTCTCTTCAAAATCCCACCGAAAATAACTTTATGCAAATGTGTTTATACAAACAGACGTACGAAAAAAAATTATCAATTTAGACAGTCAATCAGGGATAGACACTTGCATTCAATCAATCAGAATCAAAAGTGTGTACACTCATTTACTTGGTTTCAGTATCAGACATGCCACGCAACCAATCACCAGTAACACATAAATCAAGCCTAGAACAGAGTTTTAGTCACCCTCACTAAAGCTTAGCCAAGGGTTGAAACACATAGAGACACAATTACACTCACATTTGACCTAAATCTAACCTTTCGCGAGATAGGGCCACACACTCGTGTGTTTCGACCGTGTGGAGCAACCTAGGCTATATGGGGGTCCAAACGCCCGTGTGAAGGGTAGCACACGATCATGTGACAGAAGCACACGCTTTGTGAAGCAGGAGTACAACCGTGTTGCCATACTGTTAACTCACTGTCCAATTTCCCTAAAATCAAGTACAAGGTAGACAAGGCCGTGTGAGGGTCTCACACGGTCGTGTGCCCACCAGACACGGCTGTGTGTCCCAAAACACATGCCAGTGTGAAATCTCTAAATTCCCAAATCAGTTACATGACTATGTGGCCAGGTCGTGTGACATCAAATCCCTAAATCTCTAATTCCCAATTACGCACGCCTGTGCGACCAGAGGACACGGCTGTGTGAAAATCGATAAAATCCCCAAATCAGCCACACGGTCTTGTGGCCAGGCCGTATGGCTTTCAAATTCAGTTGAAAACCCTAATACCCGATGTCACATGGCCATGTGACATAACACACGCCCGTGTCGCCGCCGGGGAGGTCATGAAACCACTCCAAAACAGCCCAGAAATCACTTTTAAAGCCATCAAAATAGTCGCTAACCTTTGCCACTTAAAGTATATCAAAACCTGGGGCATTACCCTTACTTCCATCGACTAGAAACAGAAAACCTTTGGGTTAACACACAATCCAGAAATATCGAATCAAAAAGTTTGTAAAACAAAACCAATAGATAAATATAGTGTAGTCATGGTTCGAATCCCACACCTGATTGTGAACGGCGATGATGGCAGAGGAGTGACTCTTCCGTAAACTGTAAGATTACTGTTTCCAGAAGAAAAAAGTAAGAACTGAAAAACCAAAAAGAAAAGCCAAGAGAAGTAAAAAGAAAAGAGAATGTCTAGAGCAAAAATTAGAAGAACAAAAAATTAGAAAATAGAATTAGTAATAAAAATAAAAATAATAATTAAATTAAAAAGTTATAAATATCAACTTAAAATAAATCAGAATGAAATGTCTCTTCAAATCGTTCACAGAACTCAACCATCAGATTAGCAAGCCCATTCTGACATTAAAATGCACAACTAATCATATATGTGCATCCTCCTCACTGTCCTTAACCACTAAACCTCAAAACTTCTAGGCCCAAAATTCGGGGTGTTACAAGTCCTTATTCCATAAATTCACAAATTTATTGAAATTTCTTTTAAACCCATGCTACCCAAATTCTTGTAGGGTCCTAGCAATCTATAATTTTCATTTATTTCACATTTCAACCACACAATTTGTTCATTTCACAATTTAATCCCTAATATGCATTTTCAGCAAAATTACTTAATAAAACATGAAAATCTAACATCCAAATTTCATATTTCATCACCAAACATTCAAGAACACATAGATTCATCAATGACATCTTTTAAAATTTTTAACAATTTTGAACTCAGAGGTACGAGCAAGCTAGAATTAGATGCAAAGATCATAAAAACATAAAAATAAATTAATACATTAATAAATTAATAAATCATGATGGACAAAAATGAACATAGAAGGGAAAAATCTCAAGGAAGAGCCTTAAGGGAATTTTGGTCATTTAGTTAATAAATTAATAAAAAGGGAAAAATGAAGTCAAAATTGTGTCCATCTTCTTCTCTAAGTGTCAAAAATTAAAGGGAAGCCATAGCTAGGGTTTTTTTTACATTTTTAAGCCACAAAGTAAGTGCATCCAAGCCCGTTTTTAATGTTCTTTACATTTTTAAAGTCCTCGTAGCTTTATTTACCTATTTCTACCTTTATTTTGAGCTAGGGTGCATGTTCAAAATTTTACCCATGTGTAACATGCATGTGTTTTGATGTTTCATGGTAGAAAATAAATGTTGGAAGTGAGATAAACAACTTTTACTAAGTGATTTTTGATGAAATCTCTTAAAAGGACCTATTTGTAAAAGTGGTGAAATAGGTGTAGAAAATGTGATTTAGTGAAAAATGTGGGCTGCTATAAGAGGGAATGTGAATCGGCTAGGCTTGGGTAACCAAGAAAATGAATACATTTCATCATACGAGCCTGGGGACCATTTTGTAAATATGTAAAAGTTTAGGGGCAAAATCATAATTTTTCCAAAGTATGATTCATGAACTGTTTTAGTTAATGTGATAATTAAATAAGTGAAAATTTTCATTATAGATCAAGAAACACAAAGCCTAGACCTAAACTGAGGAAATAATAAGGTGGTGGACTAAATCGAACACTTATCAATATTTTGTTACCGATGTAAGTTTGTGTGTAATAAATTTACATTATGTGATTATGTATTTAAAATGTTTGTTAATGCATGAAACGTATATGATTTTCACGAAAGTGGTTAATGAGGTCTCGATAAAGAAATGATGAAGTTATACTATATTGAAATCCAGGTTGAACCTTAGGAATAAAGATGATACAATTGTCATGACATTTGATAAATGAGGTCTCGTATAGGACCATATTTGGGATATATCATCAGTACCGAATTGAGATCCCGTATAAGACCATATCTGGGATATGACATCGGTACCGAATAGTGATTCCGTGTAAGACCACGTCTGGGACCTAGCTTCGGTATGAAATCATGTAAGACCATGTCTGGGACATGGCATCGATATACGATCTCGTATAAGACCATATCTGGGATATGGTATTGACATCGTTATGAGATCCTGTATAAGACCATATCTGGGATATGGCATCAGCATCGACATGTGATCCCATCTAAGACCATATTTAAGATATGGCATTGGCATTTTACCAAGTGAATGACATTTTCGAGTGTCCTTTGATATTCCAAGTGGTTCAACGGGAAAAAAAATTAAAGTTTATGTTAAAGAAGAAAAAGGCTAAAGTTATGTGATGGAGTGATACAGGTGCATATGTGAAACTCACAAGAAATGAGTCCGATATGTGATATGTGTTAGGTAAGAATGAGTATGAGTAAGCCATGTCGATGATTTCTCGATAATTATGAGTTAGTTCATAATGTGATATGTGGATGATATTACAAGATGTTATGTAACTTACTAAGCTTATTGATTACTCCTTCTCTTTTCCCTTTTCCTTGTAGTATCGCCAAGCTAGCTCAGGGATTGAAGGACGTCGGACTCAATTCACACTATCAAGTTATTCTTTTGGGTGAAGTAAAGTTTGAGTATTTTGGGTATGGCATGTATAGGAACTTGGTCATTTTGTTATATGTCATATTGGTTGGCTAATATGTTGGCTAGTGATGTCACTTATTCATTTTGTAAATGACTATTGGAATTGGTCAATACTAGCTAAGTTATGTTTACTCAATGATAATGAAATTCATAGAAGTGTAAGCTTGCATAATTGAATGGGTAATGTGTAAAGTATATGCATGTTGAATGTATGTGGATGTCTTGAATGTGGATATTTGGATGTGTATTATTGCCTTGCTAAGTGTTGTTGGAAATGGTATAAGTGTGGATGTTTTTTAGGGTGGCAAATGGCTTGGTAAATAGCCTTATATTTGTCCACACGGGTAGGCACACGAGAGTGTGTCTAGGCCGTGTGTGACACACGGTCAGCCCCATCGGCTTGTTGATAGGCCGTTTGTCCCCTGCATCCAAAGTTAGCAAAACAAAATACCCAGTAGTGAACACACGGGCAAAGACAAGACCGTGTGTCTCAGCCGTGTGAAGGACACGGCCTCAGGACATAGATGTGTACCCAGGCCATGTGAAGTCTACACATTAATTGCGAGAATTAAATTCTCTACACGACCTAGCACACGGGCATGTGACTTGGCCGTGTGCCCCTAAATGTTTCCTGATGTCATAAACAGAATGTCAAGGTTTTCACACACGGGCGTGTCATGGCTATGTGAGGGACACGGGCCATGGACATGGCGTGTGCCAGGCCGTGTGAAAACCTCTATAGGTTCGAAATGAAAAATAAATTTGACACAAATTAGGGACATGGGTGTGTGTGACCACATGACTTGCTGACACGGGCGTGTCCCATTCCACACGGGCGTGTGGCCCTGTTTTGAGCAAAAATTTTGTAAGTGTTCGAAAGTTTCTGGTTCAGTCCGAACCATTTTATATGTATGTTTTGGGTCTTGTAGGCCCATGATAGGGACATTAAGAATATGATGAAAATTTTTAAGTTGGGATGAAATTTTGTGGCTCGATTTTGTATGATTAAGTATGTATAAGTCCGATAATGCCTCGTACCCAATTCCGGTGTCAAATACGGGTAAGGGGTGTTACATTTAGTGGTATCAGATCTATGGTTTAGTCATTTCTTGGACTACTGTAGCATGTGTGAGAGTCTAGCTGTACATGCCATACGTATGTGTATATACATAATGATAGTGTGATGACCCCTGACGATTTAAAATGTATTTTCATATAGTAAATCGATCTTGACAGAGTAGTGGCGGATGATGTAGAAAGTAACGCGCCGACCCCCACCCAAGGGATGGTGCCAGTTGAAAATGAAAATAGACCAGTGACTGTGAGTTAGGGAGGAGAAACTCGGGAAGCCTTCTTCTAAATGATGAATGAGTGGTTCTCAGAGTTCGTTCGAACAAACCCGGTAGCTCAACAACAAGCTCCACCCCCTCCAAACCCTTAGCCTACCCTTGTAGCTCCCCAAGTTATAAAAATGGTAAGAAGGGGAAAGCCTTCGGTTGATGGAATCCGAAAACAAAAAGTTGAGGAGTTTCGAGCTAATAAGGATGATGATACGAAAAGAGCAAAATTTTGGCTGGAAAATACCATCAGAGTATTGGATGAATTGTCTTGCTCACCTGAGTAGTGCATGAAGTGTGTTGTGTCACTCCTACGAGACTCAGCTTATCAGTGGTGGAACACCCTTGTGTCTGTTGTACCAAGGGAGAGAGTTAATTGGGAATTTTCCAAGAGGAGTTCTGCAAGAAGTACATCAGTCAGAGATTTATCAATCAGAAGAGGAATGAATTCCTTGAGTTAAAACAGGGTCAAATGATGGTAACTGAGTACGAGCGTAAGTTTGTAAGGCTCAGCAAATACGCTCAAGAGTGCGTATCCATCGAAGCCATCTTGTGTAAGAGGTTTGAGGATAGATTAAATAAGGACATCCGATTGTTTTTCGGTATTCTAGAACTGAAGGAATTTGTTGTGCTTGTAGAGAGAGCTTGTAAGGCTGAGGAGTTGGCCAAAGAGAAAAGGAAAGCTGAAATCGAGTTCCGTGACTCAAGAAAGAGATAATTGGGTAAATCTTTTCAATCATCATCCAAGAAATCGAGAGGGTTCACTACTCGATTAGCCGCTTCAGTTAGGTTCTTAAATAGAAGTAAAGGTAAATGATACTCAGTTTCTAAAGCTCAAACCACTTCGATTGCTAATGTTGGCAACATTTGATCAAGTAGACCAGAGTGTCCACTGTATGGTAGACGTCACCCTAGTGAGTGCTGAGCAAACAAAAGAGCTTGTTTCAAGTGTGGTTCCCAAGATCACTTTATTAGAGATTGCCCCAAGATGGTTGAAAAAGATAGAAATCAGAGTGTGAGATCGGGCAACACTACTAGTAAAGGGAGACCACAGAGAAATCCGGGAAATGGAGCGAGTGGTAAGAATACACCTAAAGAACAGACTACAAGATCTGAGGGTAGAGTGCCTGCAAGGACTTATGTCATTCGTGCTCGCGCAGAGGCATCATCCCCTGATATGATTATAGGTACATTTTCTCTTTATGATACTCATGTTATTGCTTTAATTGATCCGGGATATATTTGTATGAAATTGGTGTCTATCTAGTGTGAACATGCCCGTAGAGTCTATAGAATTTGTGATAAAAGTGTCAAATCCCCTAAGCAAATATGTGTTAGTGGATAAAGTATGTAGAGATTGCCTTTTGATGATTAAGGGTCATTATTTTTCGGCTAATCTTATGCTACTACCATTTGATTAATTCGATGTAATTCTTAGTATGGATTGGTTAACTACTCATGATGTGATAGTAAATTGTGGAAGAAAATTCATTGAATTGAAATGTGAAAATAGATATATTTTTCGGGTTGAATCAGATGAACCAGATAGATTGCCTACCGTAATTTCTTTTATGTCTACTCAAAAGTACATAAGAAAGGGGTATGAAGCTTTCTTGCCTTTGTAATGAATGCAAAATAGTCAGAGTTGAGAATTGAATTAGTACCGGTAGTATGTGAGTATCCAGATGTATTTCCAGAAGAGTTGCCTGGATTGCTTCCAGTTAGGGAAGTCAAATTTGGTATTGAGTTAGTTCCTAGTACTGCACCTATTTTGATTGCCCCTTACATAATGGCTCCGATAGAGTTAAAGGAGTTGAAAATTGAGTTGCAAGTGTTGACAAATAAAGGGTTCACGAAGCCCAGTTATTCTCTGTGGGGTGCTCCGGTACTTTTTGTGAAAAAAAAGATGGTTCAATGAGATTGTGTATAGACTATCGACAGCTCAATAAGGTAACCGTAAAGAACAAGTATCCCTTGCCTAGAATCAATGGTTTTTTGACCAATTGAAGGGAGCCATCTTATGTTCGAAGATAGACCTGAGGTTTGGTTACTACCAGTTAAGGGTGAAGGAGCAAGATGTACCGAAAACTACATTTCGGATGAGGTATGGCCATTATGAGTTCCTCGTCATGCCTTTTGGTTTAATGAATGCTCTGATAGTATTTATAGACTTAATGAACCGTATTTTCTTCCCATACTTGGATAAATTTGTTGTGGTTTTTATTGATGACATATTGATTTACTCTCGTGATGAGACTGATCATGAGGTGCACTTGAGAATTGTTTTGCAAACTTTAAAACATAAACAATTGTATGCAAAGTTTAGTGAAAGTGAATTTTGGCTTAAAGAAGTCAGATTTTTGGGCCACATTGTTTCGGTTGATGGTATTAGAGTTGACCCGAGAAAGATTTCGGCCATTATTGAATGGAAACTGTTAAAGAATGTATCGAGGTTAGGAGTTTTCTAGGCATAGTCGGCTACTACAGACGGTTTGTTAAAGGAATTTCTATGATTGCCACTCCAATGACGAGGTTGCTACAAAAAGATGTTAAGTTTGAGTGGACAAAAAAATGCTAACAGAGTTTTGAAAGATTAAAGACATTATTAACTGAAGCTCCTGTTTTGGTGCAACCTGAACCGGGAAAAGAAATTTGTGGTATATAGTGATGCATCCTTGAATGAATTGGGTTGTGTACTCATGCAAGGAGGCAAAGTAATAGCTTATGCATCTAGACAGCTAAAGCCACACGAGAAGAATTATTCGGCCCATGATTTAGAACTAGCCGCCATTGTATTTGCATTAAAAATATGGAGGCACCATTTGTATGGCGAGAAATATCGGGTATTCACTGACCACAAAAGTCTAAAATATTTGATGACTCAAAAAGAGTTGAACCTACGGTAGTGAAGATGGCTAGAGTTGATAAAGGATTATGAGTTGGTAATTGACTATCAACCTGGAAAGGCGAATGTAGTCGCCGATGCATTGAGTAGGAAGTCATTTTTTACCTTGAAGGCTATGAATACTCAGTTGTCTGTAATTGGTGATGGTTCGATTCTAACAGAGTTGAGAGCTAGACTGATGTTTCTACATGAGGTTGGTGAAGCTTAGAAAAGTGATAAAGATTTGCATGCCAAGATGGCTCAATGCGAGACAGGTAATGAATCAAACTTTCAGATTGGTACTGGCGGTTTTTGATGTTCTGAGATAGGATTTGTGTACCTAAACATAATGAGCTTATTCAAAAGATTTTGCAAGAGGCACATAGCAGTTGTTTGTCTATCCATCCAGGTAGTACAAAGATGTAGAATGATTTGAAGAAATGGTATTAGTGGCCGAGTATGAAGAGAGATATTTTTGAGTTTGTATCGAGATGCTTGATTTGTCAGCAAGTGAAGCCTGAACACTAATTACCTTCAGGTTTGCTTTAGCATATCATGGTTCTTGAGTGGAAATGGTATTGTATTACTATGGATTTCATGATAGGATTGCCTAGGATGCTGAGTAAGAAAGATGCATATGGGTTGTGGTCAATTGGCTTACGAAGTCAGCTTATTTTATACCAGTACGTACTGACTATTCACTTGATAAGTTGGCTGAATTGTATATTTCTAAAATTGTGAGATTACACGGAGTACCTTTACCAATCATTTCGGATAGAGATTCGAGATGCACATCACGATTTTGACAAAAGTTGCAAGAAGCCTTGGCACAACGTTAAATTTTAATACAGAATTCCATCCGCAAATTGACGGTCAGTCAGAGAGAGTAATACAGATACTTGAAGACATGCTCTAATGTTGTGTATTGGAAGTTCAAGGTTGTTGGGAAAAGTATTTACCGTTGGTAGAATTTACTTAGAATAACAGTTTTCAGTCGAGTTTGAAGATGGCGCCTTTTGAGGCATTGTATGGGCGTAAGTGCCGAACGCCCTTGTACTGGATTGAACTTAGAGAAAATTAGATTCATGGAGTTTATTTAGTTAAAGAAATAGAAAAGAAAGTAAAAGTGATTCGAGTTTGTTTAAAGGTTGCTTTGGATAGACAAAAATCCAACGCGGATTTGAAACAGAAAGAGATTGAGTTTCAAGTTGGTGATAAGGTATTTTTGAAAGTGTCACCATAGAAGAAAGTTCTCAAATTTGGCCGGAAAGGCAAATTGAGTCAGCACTTTATTGGGCCGTATGAGATCACCGAGAGGATAGGGCCAGTAGCCTATCGGTTGGCTTTGCCATCAGAGTTAGAAAGGATTCATGATGTGTTCCATGTATCCATGTTGAGAAGATACGGATCAGACCCTTCACATGTGATTGTGTCGACAGAGGTTGAAATTCAACCGGACATGACTTATGGTGAAGAGCCGGTTAAGATTTTGGGCCGAGAAGTTAAACAGTTAAGAACTAAAAGTGTAGCTCTTGTGAAAGTATTGTGGCAAAGACATGGGGTTGAAGAGGCTACATAGGAGCCTGAGGAGGTTATGAGAAACCAATATCCAAACCTGTTCACCGGTAAGATTTTCAGGGAGGAAAATCCCTAAGGGGGAGAATTGTAACAACCCGATTTAGGGCCTTGTCGGAATAGTAGTTGCGAGACCACAAATTTGAATTAGAAATGTATGCTTTATGATTATTTTAAGGTCCATGATATGATTTCATGATTGTGTGAAAATTTCATGAAGAAATTTTATGATTTAGTGATCAATTTGTCTTTTATGACTAAATTGCAAAAGTAGTAAAATATGAGGTTTTAGAAGCTTTAAGGTACTTAATTGAAATTCATGTGAAAATTTGAGGTCCTTATTTAGTAAATAAACCATTTTATGTCATGATGGGAAAAAATGGACATGAAAGGGAAAAATCTCAAGGAAGGGCCTTAAGGGCATTTTGGTCATTTAGTAATAAATTAATGAAAATTTAAAAATCAAGTCAAAATTGTGACCATGTTCTTCTCTAAGTGCCGAAAATTGAAGGGAAGCCATAGCTAGGGTTTTTGACATTTTCAAGCCACATAATAAGTGCATCCAAGCCCCGTTTTTAATGTTCTTTACATTTTTAAAGTCCTCGTGGCTTGATTTACTTATTTCTACCATTATTTTGAGCTAGGGTGCATGTTCAAAATTTTACCCATGTGTAACATGCATGTGTTTTGATGTTTCATGGTAGAAAATGAATGTCAGAAGTAAGATAAACAAATTTTACTTGGTGATTTTTTATGAAATCTCTTAAAAGGACCTATGTGTAAAAGTTGTGAAATAGGTGTAGAAAATATGATTTAGTGAAAAATGTGGGCTGCTATAAGAGGGAACGTGAATTACCTAGGCTTGGGTAACCAAGAAAATGAGTACATTTCATCATACGAGCCTAGGGACCATTTTGTAAATATGTGAGTGTTTAGGGGCAAAATCATAATTCTGCCAAAGTATGATTCATGAATTGTTTTAGTTAATGTGGTAATTAAATAAATAAAATTTGTCATTATAGATCAAGAAACACTGAGTCTGGACCTAAACCGAGGAAAGAACAATGTGGTGGACTAAATTGAACACTTATCAATATTTTGTTACCGAGGTAAGTTTGTGTGTAATTAATTAACCTTATGTGATTATGTATTTAAAATGTTTTTTAATGCATGGAACGTATATGATTTTGACGAAAGTGGTTAATGAAATCATGTAAGACCATGTCTAAGACATGGCATCGATATACGATCTCATATAAGACCATATCTGGGATATTACATTGACATCGTTATGAGATCCCGTATAAGACTATATCTGGGATATGACATCAGCACCGACATGTGATCCCATGTAAGACTAGATTTGGGATATTGCATTGGCATTTTTCCAAGTGAATGGCATTTCCGAGAACCTTTCAATATTCCGAGTGGTTCAACGGGAAAAAGAATAGAAGTTTATGTTAAAGAAGAAAAAGAGTAAAGTTATATGATGGAGTGATACAAGTGCATATGCTAAACTCACGAGAAATGAGTCTAGTATGTGATATATGTTCTGTAAGAATGAGCATGAGTAAGCTATGCCGATGATTTCTCGATAATATAACTCAATTTCAATTTCATATAAACTTTACATTTACCTGATCCATTTAATTCAATTTCAATTTCATACAACGAGCATATGTATCACAACATTCAACCGTAAATATACCTTTCATTCAATGTCATGTATTTCACATATAATCATTGGAAGTATATTCAACTTTCATTCTTGAATATCATATACACATTGTACGTACTTGAATCAAATGTACCTTGAACATACACATTTATGTACCCATCTCGTACAAAACTCATACACATTTCTGTATCACCTCGTATAAATCTCATAACATTTTCTATACCACCGTGTATAATTCTCATACATATTTCTGTACCACCTCGTATAAATCTCATACACATTATCTCCTTTCATTTACTCGTTGAACCATCTGGAATAGAATTTGAATACACAAAGATCTCACACGATAAGTACCTATACCATGGTCTGAAACCAAATCGAGGTAACTCCTACGAAGTGCCTATACCATGGCTCGAGTCCCAAGGTTCAATCGGGATTTTCCAATATCAAATCGTAATTGAATGATTTCGAACTATTATCGAATCATTGTTGAATCATGGCCGTACACATCCATAATCTAATATTTACTATTTATGCAATATTACAGCATATAAATACAATTATAATAAAGCTCGTTACATATGAACTTTCCCAAACTCACAAATTCAATTAAACCAATCTTAGAACAAGTCCTCCAAAGCTCAATTCATTTCGGCACATAGATATATATTTATTCACAACTCAATTCAGCACATCTAATACAAATATATTTCAATTTAATAACATTTATTTACTTATGACTTACCTCGTACGGACACGAACAGACCGGACGACTATTCGACAATTTTAGACTTTTCACCGATCTAAATCTAATTTCCTCTTTTCTTGATCTAATTCAATACAAATTTGGCTTGTTTAATAACATATTCATTCAATTTCATCCAAAAATACATAATTTGGGCATTTTGCACTTTAGCCCCTAATATTTTACATTTTCACAATTTAGTTCCCTATTTCAAATCAACACAAAATACTCAAAATTTCACTATGCCCAGGTTAGGCTAAATTCACCTTGGGTCTCTAACAGCCCATTAATTTAATTTATTTCATATTTTGACCCCTCAATTTACAAATTTCTCAATTTAGTCCTTAATACACATTTTTATCAAAAATCACTTAATTAAACATAAAAATCAAACATCAAAGATTTATTCTTCTTCATCAAACAACAATTTCACCACATTATCAACAATGGAAAATCTCAAATTCATCATCAATTCCAAAAATTAAATCTTGGGTCGCTAATACATGAAGCAACAATCTCAAAAACGTAAAAATGATAAAAAATCAAACAAATTACATACCTTAATTTAAGCTCCCAAGTGCCGAACCCTTAAAAGCTTTTTAAGCTTTCTTTTCTTTTCCATATTCGGCCAAAGATGAACATTAATGACCATTTTATGTTTTTTTTATTATTATTGTTTTATTACACAATTACCATATTAACTTTAAATTAATAATATGAAAACCATATATGGTTGTCCACTACCGTCCAACAACCTTATTAGTGGTCTAATTTCACTTTAAGGACCCCATATAAAAAAGAACATAGCAATATAGTACTTTAACAAATAGCATGCCACTTTTACATTTTATGCGATTAAGTCCTTTTATCAATTTGGACAACCAATCGGTAAAATTAACTTACGAAATTTTCACACATATCAATTAACATACTGTAAATTCCAAAATAATATTAAAAATAATTTTACAACCTTAGATTTGTGGTTCCGAAACCACTGTTTTGACTAGGGTCTAAACCGGGCTGTTACAACTCTCCCCCCTTTAGGGATTTTTGTCCTCGAAAATCTCACCAAAAAGTAGATTAAGGATTTGCTTTCACACAGTATATTTCAAATTCACTTATAGCTTCAGATTTCATATCTCGTTAATCTCATGAATTATTTACTCACAAAGCTCGATCTTGAAACAATAGAGTTAGGTAACTGCCACATACAATACCTCATACAATGTGACTTTTATACTCACCTGATAATTTATGAAACAACAACAGTCTTTCTTAGTTGCTTTGAAACTCTAAAACATAGGGACGAATAAATATTTTGAGAATTTGATTTGCATTTCCCGGTTTCAATACAATTTGAAACAACAATGATATAAGTTTATGATATAAGTTTCAGATTTCAATCTGAAACAACAATGACTGGCACTATAAGCAGACTTACCATCATAGAGACGGACAACTCAGTTGTTTTATACAAAGAGAAAATCCATACGTGTAACACTCCTTACCCATATCCGAAGCTGGGATAGGGTACGAGGCGTTACCTTTACCAATACACATGCAATCCCTCAACTTACACTCATTGAAAAGAGTCCCAATTTAAAACTTTTTAAAACAATGTCCTACGGATCCTCATATGGGCCTACAAGGCCAAAACATGGTTTAGAAACGATCCGGGACTATTTCAGGCACTTAGAAAATTTTCATCAATAACCACCAAAAACAGGGCACACGTTCGTGCGGAAGGGCAACACGCTCGTGTGGCCTTTAGACATGGCCGTGCTAAACGCCTGTGCGCCTCACACGGCTTGAGCACCTAGGGACACGACATGCCCCTCGCTCGTGCAGATTTATTTTCCAACTTCAAACCTATAGGGGTTTTCACATGGCTTGGTAAATGCCCGTGTGCTCAACCCTTGTCCCTCAGACGGCCATAACACGCTCGTGTCGTGGCCCGTGTGTAAAAACCTTGACATTCTATTTAAGACGTCAGCAGACACACGGCCATGGCAGACGCCTATGTGCTTAGCATGTGCCTGTCACACGGCCAGGACACGCCCGTGTCATAGCCCGTGTCATAGCCCGTGTGCAAGAACTTGGGTATTCTGTTTCTGACATTAGTATTCACACGGCCATGGCACACGCCCGTGTGCTTAGCCATGCTCGCCACACGGTTGAGACACACTGTCATGTCTCAGCCCGTGTGTTTACTACTGGGCATTTAATTCTATTCATGAAAGGTGCAGGGGACGCATGGTCGAGCCACACTCCCGTGAGGCAGATCGTGTCTCACACACGGCCTAGACACACGCCTGTGTGCCTCGCCGTGTGGGCAAAAATAGGCTATTTACCAAGCCTCTTTGCCACCTTGAAAAAGATGAACACATACTCCATCAACCCAAGACTAGGTAACTCATCCAACAACCATAAATTTGCATCCAACACATTCCCATCAACCAATTCCAAGCTATTATTCTAGCTAAATTATCATTCCTGAAATCATTACCAATTCCATTTAGTAACTAATGAAAAAAGTTAGCCATCAACTTTGGCCTTATGAAAAAAAAAAAGTAAATCAAGTTCAAGCCAACATATATGGCCCTAAAATAATATGACACTTACAAAAGAGTAGAGTCCTATACATGCCATATTTTTAAAATGCTAAAACTAACTATACCGAGTAATCAAGCAGATAGTGTGAACGAAACCTCCGACGTCCGATGATCCACACGCTAGCTAGGCGGCACTAAAAGAAAATGGAAAGGAGATGAGTAAGCATAAATCTTAGTAAGTCTATATACAAACATTTAATACCAAAACCATACATTAGACAATTAACTGTAGCATCAACCATACCAATACTTCCAAACATAGATGCACTTACTCTTCCCACAACTTATCCAACATTCTCAACACAATTTTACTCACAAAGCTCATATTGTTAGCACATACATTCACTGAACTTATTTATCACCACGACACACATAAATTTCGTTCGAGTGATTTCACAATAAACATATCCATGCAAGATAGATTCGTATATAGTCATTCATAATGACATTAACAATAATAGGGTGGTTCCGCACTTAGCCAACCATCATCAATAATTTACGGTGGTTTAGCACATAGCTCACCTTCATAAATAGATTACGTTGGTATCGCACTTAGCCCACCTTCATCAATAAGTTACGGTGGTATCGCACTTAGCCCACCTTTATTAATATGTTTTCGATGGTATCGCACTTAGCCCATCAATATTAATCACCAATAATTTCAACTATTAACCGGTGGTTTCGCACATAGCCCACCTTTACTCATAATTTATGGAAATTTACCCATGCTCTCAATTCTTATGATTTCATTCAATATCCATAACATTTAACCACATATCATATATGTCATTTATGAGAAAAAAATTAATAAAAGAGGTATCGTTTACATATAAACTTATCTCGGTATACAAAATGCGAGAAATATAGAATTTAATCCGAAGCCTTGCCCTTGCCTTGGTCATGGTTGACTCCATGCTCTTCTTGATCTATATGTACACAAATTCACCCATTTAATCACTACATTAATTAAAGCAATCCAAAATTCACAATTTGACAAAATGACCATTTCGGCCCTAGTCTCTTGGCAAAATGGGTTCGAAAATCGATTTTTATTGGATTTCCTTATTCACTTAGCTACTCTGAATCTTTTTCACTTGTATGACAGCCCCAAATTCTCATTATTTCTCAAAATTACCACCTAATTTGTTACTTTCACAAAGTAGTCCATCCCATACTTTTTCATGCAAACTCTTGTACAAAAGTTGTTCATTACACAACTACAACTCATTTTCTTCCATAAAAGCTCAGCAAATAATGCTTATTCACTCATGGCAACATCCTAAACTTTGTACCATTTTGCAAAATACACCCCTCAAAAGGTAGCTCATGCTACAAGGGTCTCAAAAATGCAAAAATATTTAAAAAAAAAAAAGCCTTAGGAGTCAGTTACTTATGAGTGCTATAAGTTGATGAAATTTTAAGCTTGAAAAACCCCAAAATGGCTGGTAAAAATCGCTGAAGAAGAAGACTAAAATAAGAAAAGTGATAGCTAGGCATAATAGGTATTATTTTATCCATTTAATCACTTAAAATTGCACCTACTCTTTGACTTTTCTTCATTCCTCTTGTCATGGCCGGCTATGCTATTAAGAAGGTGTCTATTTGCCCATTAAAACCCTCCAATTTTAATTCTCTAGCTATTTAACTCAACTTACTAGCAAATCACAACTTTTGCTTTTTATGCGATTTAGTCTTCTTTCGCGATTAATCCTTCAATCGCATAAATTAGTTCACCAAAATTTTCATGCACCCATATAAAAATATTATAACACCTAAAATAATGGTAAAATAATTTTCTTAAACCTCGGGAAGTGATTTTGAAATCACTATTCTGACTAAGCCCAATTTCAAGCTGTTACAATATGTACCGAGAGGTTTCTTCAAACAATTAACAATATTTCAAATAACTCTATCTTTTTCAATAATAAGGATAATTCCGATACAAAATTTATCCATACTCTATTTCTATAATCAGCAAAGTCAGAAATATTACATTTCACACTCATTCATCGATATCATATCTTTGACTGTTGTGCATCTTGTTAATCCCATATGAATAGATAAACTACCACTGAGAGTTTCTTGTAGCAGTTGTTGTATATTCGTAGAGCTTTTCAGTATTCACACTCTATCTCGTAATAACAAACAATCATCGATTCCACATCTGAAGTTCTAAATCAGAAATTGATTTATGCTGAACCCCTTTTTGACTTATAATTTGCTGACACATTTTTTAATTTCACAACTTCGCTAAATAAACATTTATTTAGCTTCTCATTCAGCTAACAACTATTCATTATCTGGTAAGATCAATCACGTATTCATCGCTCATAAAATACACAAAGTTTCCCATTCAGAACATCCAAACTATAATAATTTTTCTCGGATAATAATCACTTACTAATTCAAAACTTTTCGTGTAATGACCTCAAAAGTGTGGGTATCGAAAAATGAAATGATCGGGTCTCCGTTTTTAGTAAACGGACTCGTAAATATTTATTAAAAATATTTATAAAGTTAGTTATATGTTTAATTAGGTTTTAATTAAGTAAATTTAGCTCAATTAAGAGCAATTAGGAAAAAAGACTAAATGGAATAAGGGATAAAAGCCTAATTATAGATTGAAAGAAAATACAAAGGGCCAAAATGGCAAATATGCCATTTGGCAATAGTTGAGGCGGCAAACTTGGAAAAATCTAAGATTTTTCTTAGATTTTATTAATTATTATTTGGATTATTTATTAATTATGGTTTTATATTAAATATTATTATATTATAAATAAATTAATTGACAAATGTATGGTATAAGATTATTACATGTGTAAAATATGTATATAGACACTTGTAAAATAATTATATATTTACTTGAAATTTAAGTAAAAGATATTTATTAATTAAATATTTATATTATAAAATTTTTGTATAATAAATAAATTAAAATATTGAGTGAAAATGATATTGGACAAATGTAAGGATAAAAATGTGTACACTTGTTTTATTTATATTTGTTGTTAAATAGATTTTTATAAAAACAATTATTATTAATGATATAAAAGAAAAGAAAAGAATCAAAAAAAAAAAAAAAAGAGAATAACAGAGAGCAAACGTGAAAGAAAGAAAGAAAGAAATGGAGAAGAAAAAGAAAAAAAGAAAAATTGTCGTTTTGATGCTTAAAGCTTTAATAGGTAAGTCAATTTAGCCCTTTTCTTTTAATTTTGATGCTTTATAAGCTTTAGAACAAAGTTTTGATGAATTTGAGTTGAGGTTTTTGAAGTTTTAAGGTTTTAGAACATATCATATGTTGAACAAAAAGAGGAATTATGGACTTAATTGAATGAATTTCAATTTGGAATTGATTAAAGGATTAAATTGTAAACTAAGTTATAAGTTTTATGTTGTAGGGACTAAATAGGAGAAAATTCGAAATTAGAAAAATATGATGAAAATTCAATAGTTAAACTTGAGTTTTGGTAAAATTTGAATAGAAATAGAGTGTGAATTGAATAAGAAAAGTAAGTAAACTTAGTTAGGATTTAATTGCAAAATAAGCTATAAGAAACAGTTTTAGACAGCAACATAAGCTTAACTTTGAAAAATCACCAAAAATATTAGAAATTGAATTAGAAGTTTAATGAGATATAGAATTAAATCTTGTTGAGTCTATTTTTATATAAAAGAAATAGAACAAGCAAAGGAAGTCTATAGATGGATATATTTAAATTTTTGTAAGACTGGTTCAGATTGATTTCGTGATCCCCTGTTCTGAATTGTAAAAATCATTAAAAATTGTACAAAAATATATATGGAACATAATTTATATGGGTGGATTATTTATTGAGTCTATTTTTAGTAGAAACAAATGTGAACATCATTTGAATTCTTTATAAAGAGATAAATAATTTTTAGTGAAGAAGGGTCAGAACTATCAAATAGCAGAATATGGGTGACTTTAAGGAATAAACTGTAATTATTGGATGAACCAAAATTCTGAAAATTTTATGGAAATAGTATATGTGAGTCTAGTTTCATAAAAAATTTACAGATCTTAATTTGGAATTCTGTAACTCAGGATAAAAATAATTTAGTGACTATGACGCAGGTGGACAGCTTGAATATTCACATATAAGTACATAGTGAAATTATTGATAATGTTACTTATAAGCATATTATATAAATTAAGGATGTGGAATGGAGAGGAGGAGGAGGAGGAAAATATGTATGAATATTCAGCTAGCATGGCTAATTTGCATATTTTAGGCTCAGGGACTTAATTGAATAAAAGTAAAATTTTATGGGCAATTTTGTAAAAATGTTAGAAATGACTAATTTGCATGAAATGAATTATTTTATTATTTAAAATTGCAAATTTGAATGAAATCATTAACTTAGTTTAAGATCGAGGGAAAAACATGTTTTAAAGTTTAAATTGAAAATGTGTTAAAATTATAGAAAACTTTGATATTTTATAGAATTCATGGGTTGTTATCAATATGTACGAGAATAACGGCAGGAAATAAGGATTAAATTGCAAGAATTTTATTTCTGAGCCTAAGGATGAAATCGTCATTAATTAAAAGTTTAGGGGCAAAATGGTAAATTTTGTTTAGAACATTAGTTGAATGTATTAGAACATGAAATAAATGAAAATGACAATCATCTTTATTTATAAAGATTCGGATGACTCAAATATGAGACTAGAACGTGGAAAAGAAAAGAGATTATTGAAGTTATAAACATGAATAAACAACGAGGTAAGTCGGTGTAACTTAAATTGTATTTTTAAATACATGAAATATTGATATAATAAATTATCTAATTTATGTTTATGAAGAAATTGCAAGAGAATAACATTTATCATGACATGTATATATGTGATTATCATTAATACGTTGATACAAAAAAATTAAGTATGTTGAGACAATTAATAAGTTCAAGTAAAACATGTCGAGAAAAATAAGCACGTTTAAGGGACAACACGTTTTACTTGGTTTCAAATTAAATGTTAGATGAAGTAAAATATCTGATAAATAAATCGGTAACTCCGGTAATGCTCCGTAACTCAATTCAGGTGACGGATTTGGGTTAGGGGCGTTACATTTCGACGATTCGAGCTATCTTTACTGTGCCAAGTTCAGATCTCACTTTGCAACCTCAGACATTATAAAGTCTTTTTATGCAGCTTTAACTATATGGAATCACAAGGTATCTCTGTATATTCTTGTATTAGAACACATTTCAAACCTTTCAATAACGTATGGCTGAAAATCATAAACTTTTTATTCAATTTAGACTGAACCAGAACTAATATTTCGGTTGAAAATATCTTCGTGTAAAAGAAAACTTCAACCATCGAACTAACTTTAATTTATTACATCATTCTTCAAATAAAATCATTCTGATAGTTATAATTTTGTATCAAGTCTTCAAGAATACGAACTCTTCTTTCAGACCATTCTTCAATTCACACGTGTACATTCAAAGTTTATTTCCAGTCCTGTGGATAGATTCAAACACATATAACTCAATCATCTTTTTAATTAAATAATTCAAGTCAGACTAAATCACTGAATCAGTCTTTTCGAAGAAATCTTTTCTTCTCATTAGAAGGATAATCCCAAACATATCACTATACAGACTTGATCTTTTATCACTTTCTCTTTTATCAATGTCGAATCTTTCATGAAAACTAGAAAAGAATTTACAATAAAGCTATCTCATATATTAACCATCGAAACTCTGAATTATACTAAAGTCACCTTAAGCAGATAGAAATCATTGGGCCTTAATGAGAACAATGTCTCAACCCTATAAACAGATATTATCCCGGTTGTTAAGAAAGCATTTGAACACAGAAGATAATCAATTATGGTTTATACAACAACCAATGCAGAAGCACAACTTCTATAACTCTGATGATGGTACCATTATACTCTCACATTTCTAGTCAGAAATTATAATCATAATAAACATAGCCATTTCTGTCAAATAGATATCTCTTATAGATAATCTGATAAAATCATAAGAAAACTAGGTTAGCAAAATTTCAACATTTGAAGCTACACAAAATATCAAAAAATTACCACCCATATAGAATAATATCAGGCCCGATGATATCCTAGAAAATGTCCAAAAAGAATAATGTCACTTATAAATACTGAAATCCACCGTAACAGAAGCAATATATAATCTTCACGTATATTCAACAGAACAATAGCCAGTCGAAACAGAATATTAGTATCATATAGATTTTACCGTCAACTTTCATATTCACAGAAAGAAATAAATACCAGAGAAAGACATAACAATGTCGAACATAACCCAAATAGATCAACGATGCTTTTGTCTATTAATATGTTTAGCTAATGTTCTCATACGATAAGAATTCCTTCTAAAATTAAATAGTCACACATACTTCTGAGGATAAATATACACATAGAATATTCAGAAGGAATCCTAGTAACTGCCTGACTATAATCATTGCACTCAACCATCAATATATTTCAATTATTATTCAACTGTCTAATTCTGTCATTAGAAATTTTCACATTATCCCTTCACTAACAGAAATCAATTCAAAAAAGCTTCTAGCTAATATTTTCTTTGGATAACATACCTGAATAGGTCATTTAATCAGAGTTAATTTCTTCTGTAACAGTGACTTTGCATAATCTGAATAATCTTCAGAACTATCCCATATCTATTTTAGTACTGTCTTCATTTGCTAATTCATTCTCTTTTCTGACCACATTAGTAATCTTTCATACACAGATCTCTGTAACTCTACTCTCATAAACTTATTCAACCTAAAATCTTACAGATTTCATAGTAACATTTTATTGATAAGAGGAGTGAGGTTAGTAAAGCCTCAAATTTAACTTACACATAATTGCACATAACACATACTATCACAAATAGCCAGTTCTTTACTGATTTCACATTCTTAAATCATTTAATAAACATGTAACACCCCAAACCCGGCCTAGACGTTATGGCCGAATCTGGTGGCATCACATGAGAGTGTTTTTGGAAACCATTTTGAATATCAAAATCTTGTGCAATTTATTATCTTTCATTTATCACGGAAGCTTATAAAGCATTCATTAAACAAAAATCTTAAATTAAGTTTTAAAATGCATTTAGAGTGTTGCGATTTACTAAAAATAAAAAATAACAATAAAATAATTTGTAAACTCTAAGTATAAAACAAAACAGTTCAAAGGACCACAATACATAAAACTCCCAAAATAATGAAAAAAATAAATAATTAATAACCAATAAAAAAAGTAGGAAGTCTAGTAATGTGTCCATCAGTGGTCACCCTCGAGCCCTCCGCAGCAGTAATCCATCTACTGTTGGTGATTACCTGACAGATAAATAAACTAAAAGGGGTGAGTTTTTGCAAACTCAGTGTGTACATCCCCACAGTAAAGAAAACATACATGCATATAACAGAAACAATCATAATTCGGGCCTGAGCCCTTAACAGATACAGCATAGACCGTAGCCCACTCAGTACAGAATCAAATCAGATATAATCGGGCCTTAGCCCACACAAGAAACGCATACATATCAAATTAGATACAAGTCATGCCTATCAACCCTGCACACCATCTCTATCCACTTAACACACCATGTGGGGATAAAATCAACCCACCCAGCCTTACACACCAAATATGGGGATAAAATCGACCCATCCAACCCTACACACCTCGAGGTATCGTAAAACGACACATATCATAAACAAAGGCAGTGAGGCTACCAAATAACCGGATAAAGCCTTACAGTCTTCCTTCTCTTAAATGCAAAACCCAACCCAACGCAATGCAACATAAATATCATGACATGCTTTCATACAGTCAACAGATCATACCAGAACAGTATTAATACATGCTATCAGTAACATGCTATCTCATACATACAGTTTATCATGTCACAGAACAGGGCCTAAGTAACGCTTACCGACCTTTTAAACCGGTCACAGTCAACTAAGACGACCCGTGCAAACTTTTAGAATAGTTCAGATTAATGGGCTCACACGCTCATGTGGCTTGCCCGTGTAGGCCCACACGCTCGTCTGTCCCACATGGCCCAAACTAGCCTTACTTGTGTAGATCACACGGCCTAGCCCAAATCCCCACACACCTGTATGGTCCCACACGCCTGTGTGGCCTACACAGCCCATTTGGCTTAGCCTGGCCTTGCACACGGCCTAGCCAGTCTCACATGCCCGTGTCTGTCGCGTCGTGCGGCGCGCGCACAGCCTACTTCGTCGACCACACGGTCGTGTCTCGCATACGGCCTCCACACGGGCAGTCCACACACCTGTGTGGCGTTGACAGCTTCGCTTTCAGCTTTCACCAAAACGCAATTTCAAAGCAATTGGGGTACACACCTGGTTCCCATTGAAGATTAAACACCGCTGAGCACTTCTAGAACCTAAAATTGTCAATAGAAAGTCCAGTTTTTAATCTCTTCAATCAAATAGTTAAGAATTGACAAATCCTGAAACGAGAGATTCACTTACCCTCAACGAATAATGACGATCACTCGTTGTTTAGAACGTCAGTTAGTGACCCCTGGAACCTCAATTATCCCTTAAACAGCAATTGAATACTCATTAATGCCCTAATCAACTGTAATAATACCAAAAGTGGGAAGAATCACTTACCGAAAACACGACCCATGTAGAATGTTTAGAACGATCACAAAGAAAAAAATTCAGGAGAAACAATAACGAAATTCGGTAATAGAGTTAGGAGAAGATGAAATAGGCAGTAACTTTTAGGGAAAAAGGAAGAAGAAACAAGAGATGAGGAAAAAATAAAAAAACAATACTGACAAAAACTGTTAAACCCCTCAACTCAAATTTTTAGTAAAACTTAAACTCTTAGCCAAAAATTGTAGCAAAAATAAACCTCTTGCCCTTTTAGAGATTCGAACTCAAGACCTTTCATTCATAATCATACCACTTAACCACCAGACCAGCAGGCCCATTCTGTCTTATCTCAACCAACTTTGGCTTAAAAGCTTAATAACCAAGGATGAGGCTTTATTTAATAAAAACCCAAAATTTTACCCAACCTAAGGCTTGAACTTGGGACCTCCCCAACTTTCCCCAAGGCACACATCCACTAAGGCAGACAATTATTACGCCAAATTAATGTAGATACACATTCAAAAAAAATTTTGCACCACAATTTCACACAAAGCCAAAAATAGGTAAATTGGGGCGTTACAACTCTACCCCCTTAAAGAAATTTATCCTCGAATTTTACCTGATCAGAAGAGGTGAGGATACTGCTGTCACATCGAATCCTCTGGCTCCTAAGTAGCCTTCTCAATGCCATGATTCCACCACAGCACCTTCACTAAGGGTATAGATTCCCTAGTAGGACATTCACATCGCGATCTAAAGTCTATACTAGCTCCTCCTCAAACATCAAATCTGGTCTAATCTTAATATCCTCCATATGCACAACGTACGTGGGATCTAAACGGTAACGTCTCAGCATCAAGACATGGAATACATCATGAATACGATCTAACTCCGTAGGTAGCTCCAACTGATACACAACTGGCCCTACTCGTTTCAAAATTTGGTACAGCCCAATAAATCAAGGGCTCAACTTACCGTTACGACTGATCCTCAGAACCTTCTTCCATGGTGAGACTTTAAGAAAAACCATATCCCCTACAGAATACTCAATGTCTCTTCTCCTCAGATTAGCATAAGACTTCTACCTATCAGAAGCCGCTTTCAGTCGATCTCGAATCAGATGAACTTATCCTTTGTATCTGATACTAACTTTGAACCCAAAACACGTCGCTTACCTAACTTAGTCCAACACAGTGGAGTGCGACACTTACGGCCATATAGTGCCTATATGGTGCCATCTGTATACTAGACTGATAGATGTTGTTATAAGCGAACTCAACTAACGGTAGGTACTCCTCCCAACTGCCTCGGAAGTCAATCACACAGCTCCCAAACATGTCCTCCAATATCTGAATCACCCTCTCCGACTGACCGTCTGTCTGAGGATAAAAAGCAGCATTGAAGTTGAGTCATGCACCCAAAGCCTCATGAAGCTTCTACGAAAAGTGAGAAGTAAACCAAGGATCTCTATCAGAGATGATCGACGCAGGAATCTCATGTAGTCTCACTATCTCAGAGATGTATAACTTAACCAGTTTCTGATGGAAATAGTCCATCCTAACTGGAATGAAGTGAGCAGACTTGGTCAATCAATCCACAATGACCCATACAGAATCCTTCTTAGTGGGTGTTAGGGGTAACCCACTAACAAAGTCCATCATCACCCGCTCTCATTTCCACATCGGTATCTGAACAGGCTGCAGCAACCCTGAAGGCAACTGATGCTCAGCCTTAACCTGCTGACAAGTTAAACAGCAAGCAACAAAATCGATCACCTCACGCTTCAACCCCGGCTACCAATACAACTCTCGAAGATCCTTATACATCTTGCTCCCACCTGGATGCATAGCATAAGGGCCACTATACGCTTCCCTTACAAATTGACTGTCTCAAACCCTCATCATTAGGCACACAAATCCGTCCTCGGAAGCACTAAACCCCATTACTATTTAGTCCAAAATTCGTAGTAGTCCTAGTCTCAACCTGCTAGAATCGCACCCCAAGAGTCTTATCCTCTAACTGCTTAGCTCTAATCTGCTCAATCCATGTCGGCTTAAATTGCAACTCAGCCAACAAACTACAATCATCATAGAGACTCAGTCAAGTGAACAACGCTTTCAGATCAGTAATAGTCCTATGACTCAACGCGTCAGCCACCACGTTGGCCTTACTAGGATGATACTATATGCTACAATCATAGTCCTTAAGCAGCTCAACCCATCGACGCTGCCTAAGATTCAACTCCTTCTGAGTGAGGAGATACTTGAGGCTTTTGTGATTAGTGTAGATGGTACACTTTTCACCGTACAAATAATACCCCTAAATCTTAAGTGCAAAAACCATTGCAGCCAACTCCAAGTTGTGCGTTGGATAGTTAACCTCATGAGTCTTGAGCTGTCGAGACGCATAAGCAATAACTTTATCGTCTAGCATCAAAACACAACCTAGACCCACGTGTGACACATCACTTTATACCACAAATTCCTTACCAAGTTCAGGCTGAATCAACACTAGAGCCTGTGTCAAAACCGTCTTGAGCTTCTCAAAGCTCCCCTACTGTGCATCAGTCTATACAAAGGGAACTCCCTTTCGCAGCAGCTTAGACAGTGGAGCTACAATCAAAGAGAACCCCTCCATGAAACGATAGTAATATCTTGCCAATCCCAGAAAGCTATGAATCTCTGATACCATTTTTAGCCGTTTCTACTCCAACACAGCCTCAATTTTACGAGGATCCACTCAAATCCCCTTAGCGGACACCACATGCCCTAAGAAAGTCACCTTACGAAGCCAAAACTCACACTTGGAGAACTTCGCATATTATTATTTCTCTCAGAGAGTCTGCAGAACAATCATAAGATGCTCATCGTCTTCATCCTCTGACTTAGAAAACACCAAAATGTTGTCAATGAACACCACCACAAACCGGTCCAAGTAGTGTTGGAACACACGATTCATCAAGTCCATAAACGCCATTGGTGTATTAGTCAACCCAAATGGCATAACCAAGAACTCATAGTGTCCATATTGAGTCCTAGATGCCGTTTTATGCACATCGACCTCCTTTACCCTGAACTAATGATATCTAGACCGTAGATCGATTTTCGAGAACACTGAAGCCCTTCTAAACTGGTCAAACAAGTCGTCGATCCTCGAAAGTGGGTACTTATTCTTTATCGTCAACTTATTCAACTGACGGTAATCGATACACATCCTCATCGTACCGTCCTTCTTCTTTAAGAACAGAATAGGTGCTCCTCATGAAGACACACTAGGACGATAAACCCATGATCCAACAGCTCTTGAATCTAAGCCTTAAGTTCTGTAAGCTCCTTCGGTGCCGTACGATAAGGGGCGATGGACACCAAAGTTGTACCAGGAATCAAATCTATCCTAAATTCCACCTCTCGACTCAGAGGTGATCTCGGTAGTTCTTCTGGGAACACATCTGGAAACTCCCTCATAGTGTGGATGTCCTTAACCGAAGAGTCCCCAGAAACCAAAACACTGATGTAGGCTAAGAATGCCTCACATCCTTTTATCACCAACTTCTCTGCTACCAACACAGAGATCACATTACTTAGACAATTCCGTTATTCCCCAATCACGACTACCTCCTTATCCTATTCGGTCCTTAGAATGACCCTTTTTTTGACACAATCCAACTCACATGATGCTTCACCAGCCAGTCCATGCCCAGAATTAAGTCAAACTCCCCAAACGAAAGTTCCCAAATCTGCCAGAAATTCCGTCCCTTGAACCTTTAATGGGACATCTCTAAACATTTTACTAATCCTAGTAAACTATCCCAACGGACTCATCACAGAAATCTCACTAGAAATACTCTTAGATGCAATACCTAATGTCTCGGATACAGTACATGTAACATAGGAGTGTGTAGAACCTATGTCTATCAATTCAACATAAAGTACATTAAAAATCAGGAACGTACCTATGATGACATCAGGAGCATCTTCATCCTCACGATCTAACTCGCCTTAATCGGTCCTGTACCTCTACCCGGTGTTCTTTAACCTCCTCCCATACCATTACCACCCCTAGCCTATCATCAGCCCCTAGGTGGCTGCTATACGACTCCTCTTGGCGGCTGTGTAGTCTCAACAACCGATGCCTGCATCTGATTGCCCCTCAGTGTATAATCTTTAACTCGATGCTCAGTAGACCCGCACCTCAAACATGCTCCAGTAACTCTCCAGCACTCTCCTAGATGACTCCTATTACAATGCTGGCATATGGCTGCTCTAGTAGAAACAACCACAGTAGGTGCCACAGTAGGCCCAACTCTGATGAGCCCATCAGTCCTGGCCTTTTTCTTAGGCCTCGCGGCAGAATTAGAAGGCTCTGGATCCCTCTTAGCCTTCTTTCTATTGTGGTTGTGGTGCTCAGTACGCTTAAACTCTTCAGCTATCTTGGCCTTCTCGACCAAGGCAGAAAAATCTTGCTCTCTCAGTGGAGCTATCAGAACACGCAAGTTATCATGGAGACCATCCTTAAACTGCACACAGTGCTCATACTCAGTGGTCACCATGCCTCTCACATAGCGACTCAGCCTTAGAAACTCAGCCTCATACTCGACCATAGATCAGTCCCCCTACATGAGGTTAAGAAACTCACGTCGTCTAGCATCAGTATAGCTGGCTCCTACATACTTACTCGTATAAGATGCCTTAAATAGACCCCAAGACAAACGATCGGGCTGAGTGCCCTCCTTAACAGTCAACCACCATTGATACGCCTCATCTCGAAGCAAAGACACAGCCCTCTTGAGCTTCTGCTAATTAGTGAAGTCTAGATCATCCATTATGTACTCTGTAGCCTCTATCCAATACTCAGCCATACTCGGAGCAACTCTAGTGATACCCCTAAACACCTTAGCCCCATTGGATCAGAGTCATTCTGTAACCAACCCACGGCCCCCAAATCTAGTGTTAGGTCTAGCGACCCTCTCCAGATACGAAGCATGGCTTAGGACAGTGCATCGTCCCCAGCCATACGATCATACGGTATTGTCCCACTATCAGTCATAGGCGATACTAGTGTCTCACTAGCATCAATCACCAGTATGGTATCAGAAGCAAAGGACTCAGCTTGGGCCCCTAAACAGCCTTTAGTACCCTGTCCACGAGTACCGCGTGTGCTGATCGTATATATCGAATTATCTGAATTAAAAGTTTTATGCATATCAGTTTATAGTTTCAGTATATTATTAGCAAGTATTTTATACAGAACAGTATCAGAGTGTAAAGTTTGTTATCGCAAGAGAAAAAATCGTCTCCCTATAGTCTCAGTTTTCACTATCTAAAGTGTTTCAGTAGAGTCCTACCTAGGTAGTCTTGTCACACATACATAGTGTTTTTCAATAAATCATACAGCATTTAGAATATCTAACATACTTTTAGTCAATTTCTATCAGAATTTCAAAAAACTTACTTGGATCAAGGCCGGAGGCTCGGTGTACCACTTACTCAGCAACAAAACATTTCAAAATCATTTTCTCAAAACCAAACTTTAAAACCCAAAAACCACAGCCGAGTTTTAGAACCTGGCTCTGATACCAATATATGTAACACCTCAAACTCAGCCTAGACGTTATGGCCGAATTTGCTGGCGTCACATGAGAGCGTTTTTGGAAACCATTTCGAATATCAAAATCTTCTGTAATTTATTATCTTTCATTTATCGCGGAAGCTTATAAATCATTCATTAAACAAAAATCTTAAATTAAGTTTTAAAATGCATTTAGAGTGTCACGATTTACTAAAAATAAAAAGTAACAATAAAACAATTTGCAAACTCTAAGTATAAAACAAAACTATTCAAATGACCATAATATATAAAACTCCTAAAATAATGATAAATGAAAGATAATAAATTGCACAAGATTTTGATATTCGGAATGGTTTCCAAAAATACTCTCATGTGATGCCACTAGATTCGGCCATAACGTCTAGGCCCGGTTGGGGGTGTTACAAAACATTTGCTTTTAATCACTTTTGTTTTAACATAGTTCATATGTCGACTCAAATCACTAATTCACAATCGAAATTCTCATATAGCATCATAACTCAAATGTCAAAACTCATATGTTTATATAATTATAACATTTATCGATAATAGAAATATCATACTCTTTGATCCATACCTTTATAAGTTTCAACTCAGAATCAACACATTTCCGTTCAAACATTTAAGTATTTACTTCTGCACTATCAAAATTAACTCGGTTGGAAAACATATTTGTCTCATCAAAACAATTTTCGTCAGAGTCGGGATATATCATACTATCGCAGGTTAAATGTGGTATGTATAGCTAGACTCACATACGCTATGGTAGTCCTAGAACCAACTAAACCATACCTCTAATACCAATAAATGTAACACACCTAACCCGTATCCATCACTGGACTAAGGTTAAGAGGCATTACTAGACATATCGGAACATTTTACGATTCACTTTGCAATCATAAGTCATACGTCATCAAATCATAGTCAAACATCATCATACAGTCTCTTTCTTAGGTCTACGAGACCTTAAACATGCTTAAGGAAGAGTCAGGACTAAACCAAACACATACAAAATTTTTCGAAACTAAAATATTTTTCAAAGTTACAGAGGTCACACGCCCGTGTGATTAGGCCTTGTGCCTCACACGGCATTAGACACGCCCTTGTTTCTAGGCCGTGGCAAAACAGGGCATAGAAACTGACTTATCCATGGCCACAAGACACGCCCGTGTGCTAGGCCGTGTGAAAATTAAGGAGGCTACTGACTTGGCCACACGGCCTAGCATACGCCAGTGTGTGCGACCGTGTAGTCTGCCTAGGCTCACTTCGAAGTGGCCCTTGAGCAACACGACAGAAACACATGCTCGTGTCTCTGCCCGTGTGGGCATAAAATAGGCCATTTAAAAAACCAAGTGCCACCCAATTTTGGGCCCTCCCTACAAGCACAAAACTAATACATTTCATACTCAATTTGCAACCAATTCATTACCAAAATATGTATAATTCATGCCATAACATTATCAACCAAATCCACGTTCATTTACCAACTAAAAAGCATGTCTTTTATGAACCAAAAGCACATATAAAATCACATACTTCATGGCCCAAAATAAATCATTCATACATATCCAAACTCAGCAAATCACATATACATACTATATACCATATTCACCAAGCATACCAAAACACAAATATTTAACTTACCAAAATATCATCTCAAACTCCTTGCTAATTCATACCATTATACATACTATATACCATATTCACCAAGCATACCAAAACACAAGGCTATTTATATATAGACATCTTATAACACATATCAAATTCACAAATTAAGCCAAATCTCATGGCTATATATATATATATATACAACTTCCAAACCAATATATCAAAACTAGCCTATACATGCCACATAACCAAAAAATCAAAGTTTTTATTTACTGAAACGAATACTGGATAGTGTGATAAGGCCTCCGCCGACTTCCAACCCGAGCAAGTTTTCGAAAATCTATAAACATAGGTAAAACATACAGAGTAAGCTTTGGAAGCTTAGTAAGCCATAAGCAAATAACTTATCTCAATGATATTCATAATTCAATTTAACTAGACAGAAATTAACAAATCTAGTCCACATATACATTCATCATACTCATAAATTCATATGATTACATTAAGTACTTTACCTACTTTCACTTTTCATAAACATATAAACTTTACATTTTCCTGATCCATTTAACTCAATTTCAATTTCATACAATGAGCATATGTATCACAACATTCATTTGTATACATACCTTTCATTCAATGTCATGTATTTCACATATCATCATTGGAAATATATTCACCTTTCATTCTTGAATATCATACACACATCTATGTACCTAAATCAAATGTACCTTGAATATACATGTTTATGTACCCATCTCGTACGAAACTCATACACATTTCTGTACCACCTCGTATAAATCTCATACACATTTCTGTACCACCTCGTATAATTCTTATACACAGTTCTATACCACCTCGTATAAACCTCATACATATTATCTTCTTTCATTTACTCGTTCAACCATCCGAAATAGAATTTGAATACACAAAGATCTTACACGATAAGTACCTATACCATGGTCCGAAACCAAATTAAGGTAACTCCTACAAAGTGCCTATACCATGGCCCAAAGCTAATTCAAGGCATAAATCGCACCCAAAGTGTGGATATCATGGCCTGAAGCCAACTTAATACCCTAATGACATGTCATTAATATCCAAAATCAATCCTAAAGTTCAATCGGGATTTTCCAATATCAGATCGTAATCGAATCATTTCGAACTATTGTCGAATCTTTGTTGAATCATGGTTGTACACATCCATAATCTAATATTTACTATTTATACAATATTACAGCATATAAATACAATTATAATAGAGCTCGTTACATACAAACTTTCCAACTCACAAATTCAATTAAACCAATTTCAGAACAAGTACTCCAAAGCTCAATTCATTTCGGTACATACATATATATATATTCACAACTCAATTCAGCACATCTAATACAAATACATTTCAATTTAATAACATTTATTTACTTATGACTTACCTCGTACGAACACGAACAGACCGAACAACTATTCGATAATTTTTGACTTTTCCCCGATCCAAATCCGATTTCCTCTTTTCTTGATCTAATTCAATACAAATTTGGCTTGTTTAATAACATATTCATTCAGTTTCATCCAAAAATACATAATTTGGGCATTTTACACTTTAGCCCCTAACATTTCGCATTTTCACAATTTAGTCCTTATTTCAAAATAGTACAAAATACTCAAAATTTCACTATGCCCATGTTAGGCCGAATTCACCTTGGGTCTCTAAAAGCCCATTAATTTAATTTATTTCATATTTTGACCCCTCAATTTATAAATTTCTCAATTTAGTCCTTAATACACATTTTTATCAAAAATCACTTAATTAAACATAAAAATCAAACAACAAAGATTTATTCTTCTTCATCAAACAACAATTTCACCATATTATCAATAGTGTAAAATCTCAAATTCATCATCAATTCCAAAAATTAAAGCATGGGCCCGCTAATACACGAAGCAACGATCTTAAAAATGTAAAAATTTTCAAAAACCGAACAAATTACATACCTTAATTTAATCTCCCAAGTGCTGAACCCATAAAAGCTTTCTAAGCTTTCTTTTCTCTTCCATATTCGGCCAAAGATGAACATTAATGACCATTTTATGTTTTGTTTTATTTTTATTATCATTTTGTTACACAATCACCATATTAACCTTAAATTAATAATATGAAAACCATATAATGGTTGTTCACTACCGTTCAACAACCTTACTAGTGGTCTAATTTCACTTTAAGGACCCCACATTAAAAAGAACATAGTAATATAGCACTTTAACAAATAGCATGCCACTTTTATATTTTACGCGATTAAGTCCTTTTATCAATTTGGACAACCAATCAGTAAAATTAACTTACGAAATTTTCACACATATAAATTAACATACTATAAATGCCAAAATAATATTAAAAATAATTTTACGATCTCAAATTTGTGGTTCCGAAACTACTGTTTAGACTACAATCTAAAGCAGGCTGTTACATTTATACTAGCACCCAAATCAACCAATGCTTTTTCAATGTTTAAACTACCAATAAAACAAGGGATAGTAAAACTCCCTGGGTCTTTTAGCTTAGTGGATAGTTTGTTTTATAGAATGGTCGACCACTCCTCATTCAGTTCCATAATGGATAGCTCTTCTAACTTCCTTTTATTTGTTAACTGCTCCTTTAAAAACTTTGCATATTCAGGCATGTACAAAAGAACTTCAACAAAAGGTAAGTTAATATGTAATTGTTTAAAAATTTCAAAAATTTACCAACTTGTTTGTCCATACGGTCTTTCTTCAACTTTTTCGGATATGGAATTTGTGGTTTGTATTCTTTAAGCACTAGTGTTTGATTTTTTTTTTCTCTCACCCCATCATCTTTCTCATTATTTTCTTATTTTAGCTACTTTTCAGGTTCAGACAAAACTTTCCCATTTCTCAACATAACTACTTTTACATGCTCTTTTCGGCTGGGTTCAATGTTACTAGGTAAGTTACCTTATTGTCTCTTCGAAACTTGTTTAGCAAGCTATTTGATCTAATTTTCAAGTCCCTAAATTGATGCGTTGATTTTTTAAAGTTTTCTCAATGTTTTGAAATCTAGTTTCAGACACCGAAATAAATTTAGCTAACATCTCCTCAAGGTTCAATTTCTTTTCTTACTGATAATGTTGCTGAAAACTCGGAGGGGGTTGTAATATTTGATTTCCTTGACCACCCCAAGAAAAATTCGGATGGTTCCTCCATCTTGGATTATAAAATTATTGTAAAAGTTATTATGAGTTATAAATTAGTACCCATAAAGCTGACTTGTTCATGCTCCATATTAGACTTGAAGGGCAAACATTTTGGATTAACCATCCTTGCTCCAATCGTATCACATTGCATCACTGGATTCACCTGCTTAGCCAAACTCAAACCATTAAATTTCTTACCAATAGCTTCAACCTGACTCGCCAACATAGAAATTACATCAATATCAAAAACTCTAGCTACATAGGCTTGACTCTCGTAACTTGTCACTGAGAATTATTCAAGGTTATCTACTCAATAAACTCTTGGGTTGCCTCAGGTGTTTTTTTATTCAATGTTTTGCCAGCTACTTCATCAATCAATTGTCTAGTCAAGGGGTTCAAACCATTGTAAAAAGTTTGAACTTAGAGCCACAAATGTAGTCCATGATGAGGACACCTTTTCAACAAATCCTTAAATCTCTCCCATGTATCGTAAATCGTCTCAATGTCAATTTGATCAAGAGAAGAGATGCCATTCCTCAACTTAGTTGTTTTAGCTGGTGTAAAATATTTCAACAAAAACTTCTTAGTCATCTAAGCCTAAGTCGTGATGGAACCCCATGGAAATGAATTCAACCACTATTTCACATTGCTTTTCCAAGAGAATGTGAACAATCATAAGCGCATGACATCATCAATAACATCATTAATCTTAATGTGTTGCAGATATCCAGAAAGTTAGCTAAATAAGCATTCGGATCTTCATCTTGCAACCCATCAAACTAAACATACTGGTGCACCATTTGAATTGTGTTAGGCTTAATCTCAAAATTTTTTGCAGCAATAGTTGGTCTGACAATATTTGATTCAGTCCCAATTAGAGTGGGCTTAGCATAGTCATACATAGTCCGAGGAGCTGTATATGTAGGAGGCTATTGATTACCAAGATTATTATCAATCTCCATAGTAATGTCATTTTACTCTTGATCGTCTATTCAAATCTATTAACCTTGCCTTACTTCTCTAATTTCTCTACAATTTATGTGAGTAGTTTTTTCGATCTCACTGTAAAAAATTAACAGTTCCAACATGTTGCCTCTAGTCATAAACCAACGGAACCTATAGGAATCAAAGAAAAGGAAAAAAAATTAGAATGTAAAAATTAAATTAAAATAAAAAAGGTTAAAATAAAAATAAAAATGGCTAAATTAATATAAATAAAGTTTTCCTAATAATCTAGTTTCCGGCAACAACACCAAAAACTTGATGCGTCACGAACTAACTAAAAAATTGACTAAGGCAAGTTCACCTATCAATTAATAGTATAGCTTCAATAAGCAAAGATATTGCTCCCGTGAAGACTAAAAGTACTAGTAATTACCGTCTTTCTTTTAACCGAATAATTCGAGTGATTGATTAAAAGAACTAAAATTAACTAAACTTAACAAACATGGCAACGAACAAATCACAATAATAATCAAGTAATAACCAAGAAACAAAATAATACACAGGAAAGAATCTGCCTAGTTTCATATGCCACTATATATCTAAATTACGCAAATTTTTTACTTAGTATCTTGATTTGTTGAAATCCTTAAATTATACAAATATCTCTTTCAAGCATAAGAGCAACTGACTCTATGTTGATTAATTGAAATTTCTTTATAATTAAAACCCCTATTATCATATTAACTTGTGCTATGGATTTTCTTATTAAATTTGACTCTAATATGGTAAATTTATGTCTTCCTATTTCTATGGTTGCATGCAATTCCACTCAATTACGTAAGATCTAGTCTTAAACAATATCTATTAAACCATCGATTTAAGCGCATCAACATGGATTAATAATTTAGAAATATTACACCAAGAATTAAGCATACATAATTGAGAAAAACAAACTAAGTATTTATTACATAAAATAAAAATCAAAAGATAGAATCCATCATTTAGAAAATTAGTTCATGCTTGAAAAAAAAACATTCAAGAGATAGTATAACTGAAAGAAACAAAGAAACTCATGATGGCTTCCTAAAAAATCAATTGGGAACCTTCAATCTTGACTGAAATCTACTTTAGAGTCGGCTTTAATGGTGTTTTTCGAGTTGTTTTCTTAAATATTCTATGACGGCTCAATCCTATCTTCTTATTTTTGTCATATATACATCTTAAAATTCCTGAAAACCTAAAAATCACGATTTTTTGAAGTTCGATGTGAAATCCCGTGAAATCGACATGGTCTACCACACGTTTGTATGGCCGTGTGGTCTGGCTGTGTGGAATGGTCCAGCCCGTTTGGATTCTGTAGCTTGCTCTGATTTTTTGCTTTTCGCTCTTTTTGCTCCCAACTACTCTATTAAGTATCAAAATATGAATTTAAAATACTAAGAGCATAAAATTCACAATTAAGAATTAGGTTAAAATATATTACTTTTAGCACTTATCATTACATGACTATAAATATGTGTAATATTTATTTTTTAATTCATACTATGAGGGAAGTAAATTTTAGTATTATATATTTGTGTATATGTATTTGTAATATTTCACATATAAACGTAATGATTAAAAAATGTAAATTTAAAATGATAAAAAATATCATTTATAAATTCATACCAAAACATATCCGTTATATTGTGTTTTATTTAAAATTTAAAATTTTAAAAAGAATAAATTTATATAAATTTATTATGAGTTAATAATTTGATTTATATTTGGACTATCTATTTATTCATGTTGTATAGATTTTTTTAGATTGTATTTTAATTATTTTTCTTGTATTTGTATTATTTGGGAGTTTGTTTGTATTATTTAAATTATTCGTTTTTAAGGATCAATTAGAAATATTTAAAAGGGTTTGACAAATTATATATTATTTTAGTTTTTATTTCTCAAATTATTGTATCTTATTTTATATATTTCTAAATTTATTTTCATAAATATTAAAATATACTAATTATTTAATATAATTATAAGATACATTATTTTATAATTAACGGTTGACATCCAAGTAAGTGGGATGTAAAATCTAGCTATTATAAATTTAAGATTATCTTTTATTAATTTTAAAAAAATTATAATTTTAAAATATTATTTTCTATTAATTTAAAAAATAAATATACAAATAAATTATGTTGCCATGTGTTAATAGGATAAGTATGCCATGTGCCAAAAAAATTAAACCACAATGTTAATTCAGACTTAAGATCTTGTAATACATATTATATATGATTCGAGCCAAAACAAGCCAAACCCAAATTAAAAAATCTTACTCAATACGTAACTCATAAAAAAGTAGATGTTAAAGTTTACCCACGCCGATTTCGAAAGTTTACCAACACATTACAATCTTAAACATCTAACAATTTTAAAAGTTTTATTACTGACCTTGTCATTCTGTGAATAAGAAAAGTTGTCAAGATTTTTCTATTGATAATACTGCTCTAATTTTTTTATAAAGATTAAAAGATTTTTCTTCTATATATCTTCCGTTAAATAGTTTAAGAGTTCATTGAGAATGATTGAGGTTAATTAACCGAGGTTTCTACATGAAGTAACCCTAAGAATGAGGCTAAACAAATAAAAAGAAGATATATTTTGAAGGAATTTGTAACACCTCAAATCCAGTCTAGACGTTATGGCTGAATTTGGTGGTGTCACATGGTAGTGCTTTTGAAATCGTAACGTCACTGAACCATTTCTCCGTTAAATCAATTTTTCATTATCTTATGTTAATTCCAAAACATGTCAATTTTTTTCAAAACGTTATACCTTGCGGAAGCTTTTAAAAACAATTTGCGTATACGTGGTATTTTGATAAAACATTCATTTCCTTTTGAAAACCTGAGTTTACCTACTTCTAGCAGATATAAAACATAAAACACTATAAAATCCAAATTTTTAAGTAAAAATCCATAGAGGCCATTATTATTATAAAATACTCAAATAAAACTAAAATCATAAATAAGTACGAAATAGAGTAAATGAGATCATGTGGCCACCGTCGAGTCCTCCGCCACACCGATCTGCCTATGTCTGGGGGTTACCTGTACAGTAAAGACAAAAGGGGTGAGTTTATGAAAACTCAGTGTGTACTCCCCATAGACAACAGTTAAGCAATCAACGATAAAAAACACACAGTCTGGGTCTAAGCCCTTTTCAGTATCAGTAATAGTATCAGTTCGGGCCTTAGCCCTTCACAATACAGTAAGTAGTAGAGCCTTAGCCCATTACAATAACAGTAACAGTAAAAGTAACAATAACAGTAGCAGTAGGGCCTTAGCCAGCACAGAATCAGTATGCAGTAATGCGGTGTATAGTATGCAAATCCTACTCGACCAACTGCTATACACCATCTCCTGTTTAACCCTGCACTTCTGTATGGATTAAATCACCCACTCATCCCTACACTTACAAGTAGTATCGGTTGCAGCACGAAAGAGTATTTGCAGCAGAGCTGCCAGTATAATAGGCTTAAAGCAATCAGTGATTTGCATCAGAGTTGCCAATATAACAGACATTAAGCCTTTCAGTACACTTCCTCCAATCATATCAACCCATCCCCATGCAGTGCATCATACAATCATGTCATGCCCAATCATGGTATCTCACATATATACAGTAAATCATAAAGAGCATGCTCAATATACAGTCATATATATATATATATATATATATATCAAGTGTGGATATAACAGTCATTCAGTTAGGGGTCTAAGTAATCTTACTGGCCCTTCAGTAGGTTCACAGTCGTCTTGGGCCACCCATGCAACCTGAGCAACAAATCAGTGAAAATGGGCTCACATGCCCATATTGTCTGCCCGTGTGTGGGTCCACACGGCCCAATTTGGCCTTAGCCGTGTAGATTACACGGCCTGGCCCAACAGACCATACATCTGTGTGGTTTACTCGTGTAAGTCCACAAGCTCGTATGGTTCACTCGTGTGGGCCCATACACCTGTGTAGCCCACATGGCCCAATTGGTTGAGCCCGTGTGGCCCATACGGCCCAATTGGTAGAGCCCGTGTCTTGCACACCGCCTCTCCAGGCCATCACATGGCCATGTTATGCGCCTGTGTCATGCGTGCATGGCCTAGCTCATCGATCATACGCTCGTGTATCATCACACGGCCTACTACACGGGCTACTACACGCCCATGTGGCGTCGAGAGAGCTTTTTTGGCTTTTCATTGAGACGCGTTTTCAATGTTTCGGTACACATCTGGTTCATTTTCGCTGCTAACCAAACTACGATCACTCCTGAACCTATAATCAAGAAATATACACTCAATTAATTCCTAAAACAATTGAATTATCCAAACCAGAAACAAGACAATTATCTTCCGAGCGACAAGCCATTAACTTCTATCGAATTGTAGGAATTCCACACCCTTAGAAAGCTAATGAATGATAATCAGCCCTTCGATAAGCCCCTAATCACCAAACGAATTCTTATTAACACTTGCCTCAAATCACATTTAAAGTAAATCAAAACTAGACTTACTGAAAGAGCGACGAGGATGATGCATAGGAAGATAAAAAGGAGACCAAACATTAACAAAGAGTAACAGCGTAGGAGACGGAGCAAAAGGAATGGTCTCAACAAATAGTAAACAAAGAAAAAAATCGGTATCAAGGATGGTGGGAATTTCGGCTAAAAATAAAAAAGAAAAGAGAAACAGTGAAGAGGGGAATTTGGCAGAGATTTTTGGCAGGATCATTGGGTAACTCCAAAATCCCCTGATTTACTCCCCCAACACTCCCACTACACCTCACCACTTCAGTGTTTCAGTCCATCTCAAATACCCAAATGGCATTAGCAACAAAAATAATGCCCAAGTACAGACTCGAACACAAGACCTCCTTTATTCCAACGCTCGTATTAACCACCAGACTAGTAGGAGCATTCTGATATAAACTTACTAACATTTAACCTTAAGCCGACTGGACAAGAGTAAGGCTTTATTCATAAAAAAAAATTTTGCTCAAGTCAAGGCTTGAACCTAAGACTTCTCAGACACTCCCAGAACACTTAACCACTGAAGCAGACATACAGTTGTGTTATAAATACACAGAAATAAATATACAAAATTTGAGGCGTTACAACTCAACCCCTTAAAAGAATATTTCTGCCTTGAAATTTTACCTGATCAGAACAGATAAGGATACTGCTGATGCATCGTATTCTCAAGCTCCCACGTGGCTTCTTCAATGCTATGATTACACCATAAAGTCTTAACTAGTGGGATAGACTTTCTCCTCAGAACCTTTATGTCATGATCCAATATCTGAACCAACTCCTCCTCGAAAGTCAGATCCAGACTAATCTTGATCTCCTCAACAGGAACGATATGAGTCAGATCAGAGCGGTAGTGCCTCAACATTGAGACGTTGAAAACATCATGAAGCTGCTTCAACTCTGGAGGTAGTTCCAACTGGTAAGCAATTGGTCCCACTCGTCTCAGGATACGGTAAGGTCCGATAAACCTAGGGCTCAACTTACCCTTACGGCCAAATGCATTACCTTCTTTCATGGCGAGACCTTAAGAAAAACTAAGTCCCTACAGAATACTCTATCTCTCGATGCTTCAGATCTGCATACAACTTTTGTTTATCAAATGCAACCTTCAGTAGATCCCGTATTAATCTAACCTTATCCTTAGTATCATACACTAACTTAGGGCCCAGAACATATCGCTCGCCCACCTTAGTCCAACACAAGGGAGTACGATATTTACGACCATATAGTGCCTTGTAAGGTGCCATCTGTAGACTGGTAACTATTATTGTAAGCAAACTCTGCCAATGACAAATACTCATCCCAACTGCCTTGGAAGTCAATCACACAGCTCCTCAAAATATCCTCTAGTATCTAAATCACCCTATCAGATTGACCATCGGTTAGAGGATGGAACGCAGTACTGAAGTCCAACCTTGTACCCAGAGCTTCATGTAACTTTTTCCAGAACCGAGATGTAAAGCGAGTATCCCTATTGGAGATGAGCGAAATTGGTACCCCATGCAGTCTAACTATCTCAAACATATATAGTCTAGCCAATTTCTGTAGAGAAAAGTCAGTACAAACTGGTATGAAGTGGGCAGACTTGGTCAATCGATCCATGATAACCCATATCAAATCCTTCTTAGTAGGCGTTAGGGGTAACACACTAACGAAGTCCATAATCACTCTTTCCCACTTCCAGAGTGGAATCTTAACTGGTTACAACAAACCTGAAGGTAACTGGTGCTCAGCCTTAACCTGCTGGCATGTCAAACACTTAGCCATAAAATTAGTAACATCACGTTTAGCCATAAGACCTGGCCACCAGTATAGGTCACAAAGGTCTCGATACATCTTGTTTCTGCTTGGATGCATAATATAAGGGCTACTATGTGCCTCTCTTAGTATCAACTACCTCAAGTCAATATCTTTCGGTACATAGATTCTCCCACGTAAGTAGAGAACCCATTTGTTATTCAATCCAAAATCCACAGCATTACCACTCTCAATCTGTTGGAAACAAAGACCCAGAGACTCGTCCTCCAACTACTTACTCTTAATCTGCTCGATCCATGTAGGCTTAACCTGGAGCTCAGCTAGTAGACTCCCATCATCAAATAAACTGAGACGAGAAAACATCACCATCTGGAACGACTGAAATGTGCAAGTGTACACAATCGCAACAAGTAATACAATGACAAGTAAATGTCGAGTTATCGTACCCACAGGGACTGTAAAAGAATTATTTATGAATGTAATTAAAACACTTTGATGAGGTAAAAATAATTTGGTTTCGGAAGATGAATTAAAACTAATTAAAAACTAAGTAAAATAATACAAGAAAATAAAATTCTAATGCATGATTTCAATTAAGATTTAATCAATATGATAAAATTGTGTTGGGGCAATTACATTTCTTTAACTTAGAATTATTAAACTTATGTTATACTGTTACGAATAAATTCACTGCAACCCGGTAATTTGCTAACATATGAACATATTTACTAATTAAAAATCCATTCATCTCTTGGAACATATCCCTATGCCAATTCGACCGATTAAACAGATTCATAAAGGTAAACATGCTATTGCACATACATACTTATTGAATTAAATAATCTCTTGCATATCCCTATGTCGATTCAACCGATTAATTTAACTTAATAAGTATATAAAAGACTATGTGAGGTAACAAGACTCCATTATCTTGAAACAGTTTAATCACAATAATCTTGCAAGTTATGCAAGGCATATGTATCGCCAAATACAATGCTAATTTAATCTTCAGCTACCTTAGAAGAATTAAACATGCACTGATTAAGTACTGTGTCCATTAATTGCAATTTCAATCCGTTTAAACAATTAATTCTTTAGTTATCTAAACAATTATAATGCCAGAATAACTTAAGCATGATTTTACTTAATCAAGCATTTTACTGAGGTCTATAACAGCATAAACATAAATTTAATAAATTAAGAGGACGAAATGCAATAAACCAAACACGAATTAAATTCAAGCTAAATTGATTAAAATAACCATTTCAAGAACATGAATATTCATAGATATGTTCATCATAAAAACAATAGAAATTAAAAAGATAGGGAACAAGAAGCAAATCTGGTGTTTCTCCATGGCTTGACTGATTGCTCCATTCTTCGTCTCCGTTGCTCTCACCGATCAAGGCTTCTATGAATACTTGCTTGCTGCTCAAAATGGCTCAGAAAATACCTCTTTTACAAGAGGAGAAATTGGCACAATAACTAGAAGGAAATAGAATGGAAAATGGAGAGAAAAGAGAGTGGAATGAATGAGAGAATGAGAGTGAATGATGGATGTTGAGGGATGATTAGAATAGGCAGCATAGGGTGCCTTTTATAGCTGAGAAGGGCTGCTAAAAATAGCAAACTCAAGCAGCCAAGAGACCCCCCACATGGTCGGCCATCCACATGGCAAAGTTGAAGCTTTCAACTTTGCTAAAATTAGCCTGGGGCAAATCCGTAAAGCCTTAAATTAAGGTGGGGTTTGAACGCAATTTGGAGGTGTTTCAAGAACTTGTTTGCAAGCTTATTTAATCAGATAAAATACTGATTTGGGTCAGCATTTGGACGGTTCGGGGCTGCCAATTGGTGGCTGGTTCGGTTCGATAAATTGGGTTCAACTAGTGCGGTTCAACTGGGCCCTTTTTCCATAATTAATTAAAATTAATCTATTTAGCCCAAATTAAATTGGGAATAAATTAAAATTAATTATATTATGAATAAATGCACATATTTGGATCGTCTTAGGCTGGAAATTATTTCACCTCGTTACTTCAAATTGCTTCTCGGTTTTGTTCTTCTAGCGTTGTTTGCCGAGTCAATTTTCGCTTTTGGTGCGAATCTGTCAAAAATAATCAAAATTCACTAAAAATAATTATCAAATTGACTAGAAATCAACATGCTCAAAATTTTAGCACATTTAATTTATTTTATAAAAATTAATTATTTTATGACAAGAATTTTACCGAAACTGCCTGATTTTGAGTAAAAATAGGTATGAAAAATTATATAAATTTTTGTGTTTCCATACCCCCGAACTTAAATCATTGCTCGTCCAGAGTAATGCACAAATTTTGAAAAGAATTCTCTCGGAAACACTTGAAAAACTCCTTTCAGAACAACATTTTTCCAAAAATTATGGATTTAATATACTTATGCTAAAAAACAAGAAATATGCTAATTGTGCAACTTAAGTATATATAATGTTCAAATTAAATTCAAGAACTATTACAAAGCTAAATTAGACTAAATGCTTCTTTAACAAAGACATGTTAACCCTTGCCAATTGAAATTTTATTCCCTTATTTAAGTCCAAGCTACAATCATTAAGCCTAACTTATGCCTTCATATGTTGATCTTAATAATTTCTCTCCACTAATGTAGGTAGCATTGGAACCTTGAATCAGTAGGTCTTTATTAATGTTGTAACGTGGCTAGACTAGGGGTAGCTAAAGATAGATAAATTTTGGCTTAAAACCCTAGACTCAGCGTCAATTGAACCTTCAGAATACACCAACTTATTTTAACATTCACATACTTTTTTGCATATCTCTTTTAAATACATGTGCTCTTTTTCTTTTCTTTTTTAAATTCGAGCACTCACTTTATGTACTCCAATTGTCAAGCACTTGATTCTTCCTTTCAACTCCCCTAAACTTATTTTTGAAAAATACTTTGCACAATACTGAGTCTAGTGTTTGGGACAATTTAAAGGTAATTAAGAAAAAAGTGATGGCTAAATATTGCAAATGGTCAAAAATGAAATTTGGCCACATAGTCTCAAAATTGGGTTTCAAGGGATAAATTTCGTTATGGTTGGCTTGAAAGGCTCAAACGGTCCAAACGAAGTTGCCTAAATCATTTCCAACATTCCATGCTTCCTAGGATTTCGCCTCAAGAAACTACTAAGTCAATTCTAAAGGCTTAAACTTTCATGCAAGCCTAATTTTTCGTAAGGAACAAAATATTTTATGGTACGAATTTGCATGCTTTATCAAAAATACATTCATATCATTATTAAGCTAACATAATAAATTATTGAAATAATAGAACTTTATTAATACTGAAGCTTAGCATACTTAACAAATTTCAAATTATTGAGCAAAATATATCCTAATCATAATTAAAAGAAAATTTCATTCTGAGTAGGAATAATTCAAATTTTCAGTCCCTATACTTAAAGTGAACAATGTCTTCATTGTTTAAAGTGAATAGATACTATACACCAGGTAGGATTTTAGAAAAGAGGAGGTGAGTCAAATTTACTGCTTAAGTACCAAGCTCTTTCTAAATCCAATCCTAGACATGTATATACCTATTGCCACACTTTATACTTTGCGAGTTGTTCGAATTTTCTTCATGATTTCTATCTCTTGTTTTATTATGCAGAAATAAACCTAATTAACCTACTCCTAAAGTAACCTAAAAACAAAAATTCAATAAAGTCAAGATCCTCCTTTTTTTATTTATTTGCCGATCCTTCTGAAATCGACTTATCTTTTGCTCCATCATTATTGCCTTGGCATGAATCGCTTTGCTCCTTCTTTGATAACGAACTCCATGGTTCAAATATAAAATTTGGAAACTCAGGCACAAAGAGAAATGGGTCATTGTAAATTTTCTTAAGGGCACTCCTCATCGAGTCATCCTTTAATTTTGAGTATCTATAGTAGGCTTGCTGCTGCCATTGCATGTGTTGCATTAAGTCCATTAGCTTTGACAGTTCATCTCGAACATCTGAACTAGGTGGTGGAGCTCCAAACATCGAAGTTTCGAAATCAGGTTCAACTTCTTGTTCCATTGGTTTTGCTTTATCAGGGATTTTGGCTTTTTATACTGGCTCATTCTCTGTGGGATCTTCTTCTTCTTCTTCTTTAGGATCCTCATCTTGCTGTTGTAGAATAGAATCTCTAGCTATTCGGTAGAGGTCCCAATCGGTGATTGTGCCTTGACTGTATCATGTCTTCTTTACATTTGCAAGAATTTCGGCTTTTAAGCACATAATAGTTATTGTAAAGGGAAAGTAAGCTGGGTCAGAATGTCTAGTAGCACAATTCCGTATTTCTCTCAAGATGATTTTGCCCACATCAATGGTTTTCCCAGTTAGAATTGAGTATAATAGGACCATTCGCTCTAATGAGATTGTAGTCCCATGCGAACTAGGCATAAGGCTGAAATAGATAAAATAGAACCATACCTTTGCGAGTGGTGTCAAATATTCTCTTCGACAAGTGTGGATTCCTTGTTTTAACACAGACCCCTTAGACCCTGGAACTGTAATTTCCTCGAGAATCTCTTGCAATTTCTCAGGCTCGATGTTGCTCATCAAATAAAAATATTCATCGCTTTCAAAATCAGGTAATTCAAAGAATTCATTAATAGCATTTGAGTTTATGGGTACCTTGATTCCTTGAACTGGGACTTCAGTTAACTCGCTTGAGGTTAAGTTGGCATAAAACTTACGAAATAGTTCTTCATCCACATTAGGTCTTTTTTCACAAAACAATTCCCAATTGAGGGCTTCAGCAACTTGACGAATACATGTCATAAAGTCTCTATAGTTGCTTTCCTTCAATGTGAAGCCTTTTTTAGGATGCATCTGTTGATTTTTGAAAATGTTTTCATACCTCAATTTGGCTTCTTCACAGTGGAACTTGCTTTGTGTTTCGTTAATTTGGGCGGAGGCACGAGTTCTCTTGCGAGGCATAATTGACCTGAAAAAGAGATGGAAAAATTTTATTCTCCCAAAAATTTAATTTATAAAATTTATTAATAATTCAATGAATTGAAAAATTAAACAATTTAGTAAAATAAAAAATTAAAGGAAATTAAATCTTACCACCTTTTTGCAAAAATATAAAAACTCTTAAAAGAATAATAATGAGGAAATAGATGATAAATTAAAAGGAGGAGGGTTTGTTTAAAGGTTTGGTGTGTGGGTGTGCCGCATAAGGGTTAGGGCGCGACAAGGGTGTGTAGGCTTGGTGCGGGAGCAGTGCGCAGCAAGGCCTAGTGTGTGGCGTGTGTTGCGGGCTGGACTAAGAAGCAGCAGTAGGGGCCTTCAGCAGTAGGATATGCACGTGGACTAGGCGCAGCAATGGCGCAAGCGAGCTGGAGCACTGGTGACGCGACTTGGGCAGCTGCTGGACCGAAGTAGCAGGCGCGTGAGTGGGAGCTGGGCACTGACCGACTGCTAGGTGGTGCTGCGGCTAGGGGCTTGCGGCACTAGGTGGTTTGGTGTTTTAGGACTTTTGGGTGATGCATGGATGGAAGGTATAAGGTGGTATTTATAGAATGATCAATAGAAACTAGAATGGAACTCTTAGTATAATTTAATAATTAAAATAAGAGTCTAATTCTAATTCTACTCAAAATTAACAACAATTAATAATTAAATATATGCATATGAAATTATCAATTGCTATTAAATTATTAAGATAAATATAAAATAAAATTAATCCTAATTCTAAGCTAAGTTGATAAAAATTAATATATAAATTATAATGGATATAATTATATATATTAAGATTTATCATATTATTAATATATAATATATATAGCAAAATTATTTGTTTCTAGATGCCTTTAAAATATTTACAAAGAGAGGCACCTAGTTTTTATTATTTACGAAAAGAACAATCAAATTTTAAAAATATTTCAATTAAGTCTCTAGACTTAATGAAAAATTTAAAATTGATTTGCAAATTAAAACTTGGATCAAAATTGACCCTTTTATTTGAAAAATCAAAAATTCATTTCGTTATTTAGGGAATAATTTCTCGAAAAATTATGTAAAAATCAATTCCCAAGAAAGATTGGAGGGGTCACAAGCGGTCCCGCTTAAGTTCCAATCTCCTAGACAGAATTTATTTAAACATAATAAACCCGAAACTATACTCTAAATAATTTATTAAAAATAAAAGAGAATTTTAAACATCTGATAACCTGAACAAGGCATGATCCCATTGAAGTTTATCTCCGTGGTAATGTTTCAGACTCTGAGCATTAACTTGAAAATTACCTCCCTTACCTTGAAGTTCAACAACTCCATATGGATAGACGCGATGAATCGTAAATGGGCCGGACCAACGTGATTTGAGTTTACCTGGAAAAAACTTTAATCTGGAATTAAATAACAAAACTTGCTGACCTGCTTCAAATTCTCGAACTCGAATGTGCTTGTCATGCCATTTCTTGAGTCTCTCCTTGAGTAATTTGGCATTTTCGTACGAGAACATCCGGAATTCCTCTAGCTCATTGAGTTAGAGCATCCATTTCTCTTTAGCAAGTTTGAGATCCAAATTGAGTTGTCGCAAAGCCCGATAAGCTTTCTGCTCTAACTCTAAAGGTAAATGCCAGGCTTTTCCGAAAACCAACCTATAGGGTGACATCCCTAAAGGTGTTTTGTATGCTGTTTTGTAAGCCCATAAAGCATCATCTAATCTTTTGGACCAATCTCGTCAGTTCAGGCAAACTACCTTCTCAAGTATGCCCTTGATTTCCTTATTCGCTAGCTCAGCTTGCCTATTTTCCTGCTTGTCTAACAACCATTTTAACCACTTGTTCACAAAATGGGTCCCTTCATCGCTGATAATGGCTCGTAGGGTTCCAACCCTTGTGAACACGTGTTTCTGCAAGAACTTCATCACAGCCCTAACATCATTTGTCTGATAAGCTTCAGCCTCGACCCACTTGGGCACATAGTCTACTGCTACTAGTATGTACTTGTGGCCAAAAGAAGGAGGAAAAGGACCAAGAAAATCAATGCCCTATACATTGAACAATCCTACCTCAATGATGTTTGTTCGAGGCATCTCACTTCTGTTGGTGACATTTCCAACTCTTTGACATCGGTCACAATTCTTCACATACGCATATGCATCCTTAAACAGTGTTGGCCAAAAGAATCTAGCTTGCAATACTTTGGCTATAGTACGAGTACCTCCGAAGTGTCCCCCACTTGGAGCTGAGTGACAGTGGTATAAAATCTTCGGTATTTCTTCTTCTGCCACACATCTCTTGATCATCTGATCTGCACACTTTTTAAACATATATGGCTCTTTCAGAAATAGTACTTCACATCGTGTAGAAACTTTTTCCGTTGTTGATACGTCTTATCAATCGGCATCAAACCACAAGCTAAATAGTTAGCAATATCAGCAAACCAAGGGGTGTTATGGACGTGATTTACCTTCAGTATATGTTCATCTGGAAGTGTCTCCTAAATCAATACACGTGGAGAATTTCCTTCTTGCGGCTCTAATCTGGACATGTGATCTGCTATTTGGTTTTCTACCCCCTTTCAATCTTGAATTTCCAAATCAAATTCTTAGAGTAAAAGTACCCACCGGATTAGTCTCAGCTTAGCGTCTTTCTTAGCAAGTAAATATTTAATTGCCGAGTGGTCCGTATAAACAGTCATTTTGGTACCGACAAGATAAGATCGAAACTTGTCGAAAGCAAATATAATAGCAAGTAACTCTTTTTTGTTACCGTATAATTTAGTTGCGCTACTGTTAGAGTCCAGCTTGCGTAGTAGATGAGATGAAAAACTTTGTTCCTTCGCTGGCCCATGACAGCTCTAATTACAAAGTCACTTGTGTCACACACCAATTCGAATGGCAGATCCCAGTCTAATGTGACAATTATGGGTGCCGTAACTAACCGATTCTTCAAGTCTTCGAACGCTCTTAAATATTCTTCATCAAACTTGAATGTTGTATCCTTCTCCAATAATTTGCACAATGGTTTTCCAATTTTGGAGAAGTCTTTAATAAATCATCGATAAAAATCGGTGTAGCCCAAAAAGCTCCTAACACCCTTTACAGATGTTGGAGGTGGGAGTTTCTCGATAACATCTACATTTGCTTTGTCTACCTTAATCCCATGTCTCGATATAAGATGCCTTAGAACAATTCCTTTTTGTACCATAAAATGGCATTTTTCCCAGTTAAGTACTAGGTTTGTTTCTTCGCATCGTCTTAGGACCTTAGCCAGATTGGCTAAGCAATAATCATAAATGTCTCTAAATACTGAAAAATCGTCCATAAATACTTCCAAATACTTTTCAACCATGTCAGTGAAAATAGACATCATACATATTTGGAACGTAGTAGATGCATTACATAAACCAAATAGCATGCGTCTAAATGCAAACGTACCATACGGGCAGGTGAATGTTGTCTTGTGTTGATCTTTCGGTGCTACTGTAATCTAATTATACTCTAAGTATCCATCGAGAAAACAATAATAGTCTCGCCTTGTGAGTCTATCCAGCATTTGATCCAAGAACGACAAAGGAAAATGATCCTTCCTAGTCGCCTTGTTTAGCTTTCGGTAATCGATGCAGATTCTCCATCCCGTAATAGTTCTAGTCAGTATCAGTTCATTATTCTCGTTCTCAACGACCGTAATACCTCCTTTCTTTGGCACGCACTAGACTGGACTCACCTATGAACTATCTAAAATAGGGTAAATGATACCCGCATCTAACCACTTGATAATTTCTTTCTTTACTATGTCCTTCATAATGGGGTTCAGTCTTCATTGTCCATCGATCGTCCTTTTTTCACCATCTTTCAGGATAATCTTGTACATGCATACAGATGGACTAATTTCATAAATATCGGCTATGGTCCATCCGATAGCCTTCTTGAATTGTTTCAAAACTATTATAAGTTTTTATTCTTGTTTAGAAGTTAATTCTGCTGAAACAATCACAGGCAGAGTAGAAGCGTTACCTAAATAAACATATTTTAAGTGTGAAGGTAATACCTTGAGTTCTAATTTAGGTGGCTCTTCGATTGACGCTTTCGGCTGTGAGTAATCTCTCTTCTCTAATTCCAAAGATTCAAATCGGGATTGCGGATTAAATCCCTTTTGATTAGCTTCTAACAAAGCTAAGTCTTCATCCTCCCCTTCATCATTCGGAGGGTCTGATGTCAAAATTCGTTCCAACAGATCCTTAACATAGTTGAGTTCCTTCTCCACTATTAACTCTTCTAAATCGGATACTGCAGAATAATCATCTATTACGTCAGGAAATCGCATTGACTTGAAAACATTAAATGTTACCTGATCATCCTGAACACGCCTTGTAAGCTCGCCCTTTTGCACATCAATCAGGGTCCTTCTGGTTGTTAAGAATGGTCTTCCTAGGATAATTGGCACCTCTTTGTCTGCTTCAAAGTCTAAGATTACAAAGTCAGCTGGAAAGATAAATTTATCTACTCGTACCAATACATCCTCAATTTTTCTTTTTGGATGTGCTAAGGATCGATCTGCTAGTTGAAGCATAACCGTAGTAGGTCTAACTTCACCTATCCCCAATTTCCTAAATATTGACACAGGCATCAAGTTGATACTTGCACCTAAGTCACATAATGCCTTACCACAATATGTTGCTCCAATATTGCACGGTATGGTAAAACATCCTGGATCCTTTAACTTTGGGGGTAATTTGTCTTGAAAATATGCACTGCATTCCTTCGTTAAAGCTACCGTCTCAAATTCTCCAAGTCTTCGTTTCTTGGACAGGATATCCTTCATGAATTTGACGTAATTTGGCATTTGCTCAAGTGCATCCCACCATTGATATGAAGTTGTTTGAGTACATCCAAGAACTTTTTGAATTAGACCTCCTGTTTCTACTTCTGAAGTCTTTGAGGGTAGGGTGGTGGTGGTTTCTTTACTGGAACTGGTATTGATTGATTAGTCTTTTGTGGTAATTCTGTCTTTAACGAAGTTGTTAGTTGATCAGAATTAGCTGGTTGAGAAGTTACCTCGTCAGGTTTTACAGTTTCTGGTTCTGGTGAAACTAGAATTTCAACACTCGGTTGAACTTCCTCTGGGTCTTGAGCTTCAGCATGCTCCTTTTCAGCTTCAATGATGTTGGGCACTACTGTCTTTCCACTCCTCAATGTTAGCGCTTTACAATGTTCCTTCCCTGAATTTCTCGAATTCTCCGTATCACTAGGTAGAGCACCTTGTGGACGATTCCTGAGTTCAGTCACAAACTGACCCACTTGATTCTCTAAATTCTTTAGAGTGGCATCATTTTTTACCATGTATGCCTTCAATAAATTCTCTAAGCTATTGGATGATTCAGCTTGAGCTGGTTTTTGAACTTGCTGAGGAAAACTAGGTGGCTGGGTCGGTCTAGGTTGGGCGTAAGTGTTACTGGTTCTAGCACATTGGTTACTCCAGGAAAAATTCAGGTGATTTTGCCACGATGGGTTGTAGAAGTTAGATTGCAGTCCTTGCCTCCCTCGGTTCTAGTTCTAATTACCTATGTAGTACATGGATTCTGGGTTTAATGGACATTCTTCAAACACATGTCCTTCCCCACAATAGACACAGGCTATATTCTCAAAGTGATTAGGTGGCTGGGATACAAGACTATTAGACCCATTCGTGGTAAGATTCTTTAACATTGAAGATATTGATGATACCTAAGATGCGAGTGAAGTAAGAGCATCTACTTCATGTATTCCAGTGACTCGTCTTCCTGACGCAGCTCGATTGGTTGGCTATTGATAGTTGTTACTGGCAATCCTTTCAATAATCTCATAAGCCTCATTGTAAGACTTAGACAGGATAGCACCGTTAGCAGAAGCGTCCACTACCATCCTCGTATGAGCGTTGAGACCATTGTAAAATGTCTCAAGTTGGATGCAATGAGGGATTTCGTAATAAGGGCACTTTCGTAATAACTCTTTGAATCTTTCCCATGCCTCATACGAGGACTCATCATCCATTTGTTGGAAGGCAGTAATCTTGTTTCTTAGCTTAGCAGTCTTGCTAGGCAGAAAATACTTCATAAGAAATCTCTCTGCTAACTCTTGCCATGTAGAAATCGAGTTCGGTGGCAATGAGTTTAACCAAGCTCATGCTCTATCCCTTAGTGAATATGGGAATAACTTCAATCGTAATGCATCTTTGGGTACTCCGGCTAATTTGAAAGAATCGCTCACCTCCATAAATAGTCTTAAATGAAGATGAGGATCTTCAGTAGGCATTCCACTAAATTGGCCCATAGTCTGAAGCATCTGGAACATAACTGGCTTCAGCTCGAATTGTTGTGCCTCAATTTCAGGTCTCCTAATACCTGGATTAAGGTCATTAAATACTGGCACGGCATATTGTCTTAGGGCTCTATCCCTATCATCAGCAATAAGGATAGGATTTTGAGCCTGGTTTGCTCTGTTTCCTTGATTTACGTTCTCAAAATTCATTCCTTCAGTCCTTCTTTGATTCGCTTGTCTTCTTCGCTGTCGAAAGGTTCGTTCTATCTTAGGGTCTATAGGGAGTAAGTCAATAATCTGGTCAATACTCATAAACACCTGAAATAATCACAGAAAAAATTAATTAAGTAAAAAAACGGAAAATTAAACCAAAATGTAAAACTAACAAATTCACAAATAATGGCTTTTAAAAAAAAACAGTCCCCAGAAACGGCGCCAAAAACTTGGAACGACAGAAATGTGCAAGTGTACACAATCGCAACAAGTAATACAGTGACAAGTAAATGTCGAGTTATCGTACCCATAGGGACTGTAAAAGAATTATTTATGAATGTAATTAAAACACTTTGGTGAGGTAAAAATAATTTGGTTTTGGAAGATGAGTTAAAACTAATTAAAAACTAAGTAAAATAATAAAAGAAAATAAAATTCTAATGCACGATTTCAATTAAGATTTAATCAAGATGATATAATTGTGTTGGGGCAATTACATTTCTTTAACTTAGAATTATTAAACTTATGTGATACTGTTATGAATAAATTCACGGCAACTAAGTAATTTGCTAACTTATGAACATATTTACTAATTAAAAATCCATTTATCTCTTGGAACATATCCCTATGCCAATTTGACCTATTAAACATATTCATAAAGGTAAACATGCTATTGCACATACATACTTATTGAATTAAATAATCTCTTGCATATCCTATGTCGATTCAACCGATTAATTTAACTTAATAAGCATATAAAAGACTATGTGAGGTAACAAGACTCCATTATCTTGAAATAGTTTAATCACAATAATCTTGCAAGTTATGCAAGGCATATGTATCGCCAAATACAATGTTAATTTAATCTTCAGCTACCTTAGAAGAATTAAACATGCACTGATTAAGTACTGTGTCCATTAATTGCAATTTCAATCCGTTTAAACAATTAATTCTTTAGTTATCTAAACAATTATAATGCCAGAATAACCTAAGCATGATTTTACTTAATCAAGCATTTTACTGAAGCCTATAACAGCATAAGCATAAATTTAATAAATTAAGAGGACGAAATGCAATCAACCAAACACGAATTCAATTCAAGCTAAATTGATTAAAATAACCATCTCAAGAACATGAATATTCATAGATATGTTCATCTAAAAAGATAAGGAACAAGAAGCAAACCTGGTGTTTCTCCGTGGCTTGACTGATTACTCTGTTCTTCGTCTCCGTTGCCCTCGCCAATCAAGGCTTCTATGAATACTTGCTTGCTGCTCAAAATGGCTCGGAAAATACCTCTTTTCCAAGAGGAGAAATCGGCACAAGAACTAGAGGGAAATAGAATGGAAAATGGAGAGAAAAGAGAGTGGAATGAATGAGAGAATGAGAGTGAATGATAGATGTTGAGGGATGATTAGAATGGGTAGCATAGTGTGCCTTTTATAGCTGAGGAGGGATGCTAAAAATAGCAAACTCCAGTAGCCAAGAGACCCCCCACATGGCCAGCCATCCATATGGCAAAGTTGAAGCTTTCAACTTTGCTAAAATTAGCCTGGGGCAAATCCGTAAAGCCCTAAATTAAAGTGGGGTTTGAACGCAATTTGGAGGTCTTTCAAGGACTTGTTTGCAAGATTATTTAATCAGCTAAAATACTGATTTGGGTCAGCATTTGGACGGTTCTGGGGTGCCAATTGGTGGCTGGTTTGGTTCGATAAATTGGGTTCAACTGGTGCAGTTCAACTGGGCCATTTTTCCATAATTAATTAAAATTAATATATTTAGCCCAAATTAAATTGGGAATAAATTAAAATTAATTATATTATGAACAAATACACATATTTGGACCTTCTTAGGCTAGAAATTATTTCACCTAGTTACTTCAAATTGCTTCTCGGTTTTGTTTTTCCAGCGGTGTCTGCCGAGTCAATTTTCACCTTTTGTGCGAATCTGTCAAAAATAATCAAATTTCACTAAAAATAATTATAAATAATTATCAAATTGAATAAAAATCAACATGCTCGAACTTTTAGCACATTTAATTTATTTTATAAAAATTAATTATTTTATGACAAGAATTTTACCGGAACTACCTGATTTTGAGTAAAAATAGGTGTGAAAAATTATATAAATTTTTGTGTTTCCACCCTCATATCAGTTATAGCCCTATGGCTCAGTGCATTGGCCACCACATTGGCCCTATCAGGATGGTATTCAATCGTACAGTCGTAATCCTTAATCAACTCAATCCATCTACGCTTCCTAAGATTCAACTCCTTCTAAGTGAGGAGGTACTTGAGGCTCTTGTGATCTATGTAGATGATACACTTCTCACCATATAGATAATGCATCCAGATTTTCAATACGCATACCACAACAGCCAACTCCAAGTCATGCGTTAGATAATTCACCTCATGAGTCTTAAGTTAGCGAGACGCATACGCTACCACCTTACCTTCTTGCATTAACACACACCCTAAACCTACATGTGATGCATTGCTATAAATAGTAAACTCCTTTCTAAACTCTAGCTTTATCAAAACAGGGGCCTCAGTCAATATAGTTTTGAGCTTTTCAAAGCTCTCTTATTACGTATCAGTCCAATTAAATGGCACACCCTTACGTAGCAGCTTAGTCAAGGGCGCGACAATCAGTGAAAACCCCTCTACAAATCATCGATAATACCCTACCAAGCCTAGAAAACTACGAATCTTAGATACAGTTTTTCACTGCTTCCACTCCAACACATCCTCAATCTTTCGAGGATCGACCCTAATCCCCTCAACAGATACCATATGGCCCAAAAATGTTACTTCTCATAACTAGAACTCACATTTACTGAACTTAGCGTACAGTTATTTTTCTCACAGAATCTGTAAAACCACTCTTAAGTGTTCATCGTACTCATCCTCAGTCCTCGAATACACCAATATATCGTCAATAAATACCACCACGAACAGATCCAGATAGGGCTAAAACACTCGGTTCATCAAATCCATAAAAGCCACCGGTGCATTTGTCAGTCCAAAGGCATTACTAGGAACTTGTAATGACCATAGTGAGTCCTAAATGTCTTCTTATGCACGTCAGCCTTCTTAACTCTCAACTGATGATACCTTGATCGAAGATCAATCTTGAAGAAAACCAAAGCCCCTCAGAACTGTTCAAACAGATCATTTATCCTCGGTAGGGGTACTTGTTCTGACGGTCAACTTGTTCAGTTGCCGGTAATCGATACACATCCGTATGGATTCATCCTTCTTTTTTTTTTTTTTACAAACAATACCTGTGCTCCCAACGGAGACACACTAGGACGAATGAATCCACGATTCAGTAACTCTTGAATCTGTGCCTTAAGCTTTACAAGCTCTTTCGGTGCAATTCTATAAGGAACGATGGACACCGGAGCTATACCAAGAAGGAGCTCAATCCCAAACTCCACTTCTCAACTCGGAGGTAAACCAGGTAACTCCTCAGGAAACACGTCTAGAAAATACTTAACTGTTCTAATATCCTTAACTAAAGAACCCTCAGAATCAGAAACACTAATATAGGCCAGATACACCTCACATCCTTTATGAACCAACTTTTCCAGCCCCAGTGTAGAAATCACAATTGTCAAGTAGTTTCGACATTCTCCAATTAAGACTACCTCACTGTCCTCCTCAGTTCTCAGTACAACCTTTTTTGTGGCACAATCCAAGCACTTGGTGTTTGACTAACCAGTCAATTCCTAGTATCAAATCGAACTCCACAAATGAAAGCTCTATTAGATTAGCCAAGAATACTGTCCCTTGAACCTCTAACGGGATTTTTCTATACAGTTAACTCACTCGGATGGACTGCCCCAATGAACTCACAATAGTTACCTCACTCATAGTGCTCTCAACCAGAATACCCAAATTCTCAAACACAGTATAGTCTATATAGGAGTGAGTAGATCCTATATCTATCAGTGCAGTATAAGGCACATCATAAATAAAAAACATACCCATGATGACATCTGAAGCATCCCCATCCTCTCGGTGACATGTAGCATAAACCAAAGCCAGCTGCCTCACCTTAGTCTGTCCAGCATCTCTACCCAGTACTCTCTGACCACGGCCCAACCTATTACCACCTGTGGCCTAACCATGGCCTCTCGATGGCTGCTGAACTACCTTCGGTGGTGGTACAGTACCAATACCAAAGCTTGCATCTGATCGGGCCTCTATAGACACTCTCTAATATGGTGCTCCAATGAACCGCACCTCAAACAAGCCCCAATCCTTTTCCAACATTTGCCCAAATGGCGTCTACCACAGTCAGTACATGGTTGCTGTCTAGTAGCAGCAATAGGGGCCCCAACTCTGATCGGCCCATCAACTCTGGCCTTTTTCTTAGGCCTCTGTATGAAATTCGAGGGCTCTGAATCCCTCTTGTTCCTACCTCTCTCTTTCTCACAGTTCTAGCGCTCAGTGCGTTTAACCTCTTTGGTGATATTTGTCTTATCAACCAATGCGAAAAAATCTCGCTCCCTCTGTGAAGTTATCAGAACCCTTAAATTGTCCTTAAGGCTATCCTCGAAGCGAACACATCACTCATACTTAGTCGCCACCATACCTCGCGCATAGCTGCTCAATCTTAGAAATTAGGCCTTATACTCGATCATAGATCTATCTCCCTGGGTCAGACTCAAGAACTCTCTTCTACTAGCATCTACACAACTGACACCCACATACTTTCTCTGAAAAGCGGTTTTGAAGAAATCCCAAGTCAGTCGTTCAGGCTTAGTGCCCTCCTTAACCGTAAGCCACCACTGGTAAGCCTCATCTCTCAACAGCGACACTGCACCCTTTAGTTTATGCTCGGGGGTGCAGTTCAGATCATCCATGATCCTCTCTATGGCCTCAATCTAATACTCCACCACATTAAGGGCAACTCCAGTAATACCCCTAAATATCTCAGCCCCAATAGACTGGAGTCGTTCCGTAACCGACCCTTGGCTTCCAACTCTAGTATTGGGCCAGTGACCCTCTCCAAAATCCATAACATGGCTTGGTACAATGCATCATCCTCAGCCCCACGATCATGGAACCCTAATCCAGTCTCAGTAATAGGTGACACTGGTACTTCGCTAGTGTCTAGATTTGGTATGTTGCCAGGTGACGAGGACCCAGCTTAAGCTCCTCTACGTCCCCTACCTCAGCCTCTAGTACCCCGTCCACGAGTACCTCTTGTGCTCATTGTCTTTTCACGTTTTATCTGTATTAACAGTTTTATGCTTCGGTTTACAATTACAGTATTTATTAATAGATACTTTATGAAAACCGTATCAAAAGTGTATAGTTTGTTTCGTACATCACAGTATCTATCAGTTTACTACAGTCTTAGGATACACTATCTTGAGTGTTTTCAGTATAGTCTATCTATAGTTGTTTCAGAATATACTATTTATAGCAGTTCTAGTTTAAAACACACAACAATTTTAGAGAACTTATAGGACCCGCGCCGAAGACTCGGTGTACCACACATTAAGAAAACACTTCAAATCATTAGAAATCAATTCCTAGAAACCCAAATCCACAGCCGAGTTTTACAACCTGACTCTGATACCACTAAATGTAACAACCCAAACCCGGCCTAGACGTTATAGCCGAACCTAGTGGTGTCACATGGTAGTGTTTTTGAAATCATAACGTCACTAAACCATTTCTCCATTAAATCAATTTTTTATTATCTTATGTTAATTCTAAAACGTGTCAATTGTTCCAAAACATTATACCTTGCAAAAGCTTTTAAAAACAATTTGCGTATAAGTGGTGTTTTGATAAAACATTCATTTCCTTTTAAAAACCCGAGTTTACCTACTTCTAGCAGATATAAAATATAAAACAATATAAAATCCAAATTTTTAAGTAAAAATCCATAAAAGGCCATTATTACAAAAAAAAAAATACTCAAATAAAACTAAAATCATAAATAAGTATGAAATAGAGTAAATAAGATCGTGTGGCCACCGTTGAGTCCTCCGTCGCACTGATCTGCCTATGTCTAGGGGTTATCTGTACTGTAAAGACAAAAGGCATGAGTTTACGAAAACTCAGTGTGTACTCCCCATAGACAACAGTCAAGCAATCAATGATCAGAAACACACAGTCTGGGCCTAAGCCCTTTTCAATATTAGTAATAGTGTCAGTTCAGGCTTTAGCCCTTCTCAATACAGTAAGCAGTAGAGCCTTTGCCCATTACAGTAACAGTAACAATAACAGTAACAGTAACAGTAGCAGTAGGACCTTAGCCAGTACAGAATCAGTATGCGGTAATGCGGTGTACAGTATGCAAGTCCTACCCAACCAATCGCTATACACCATCTCCTATCCAACCCTGCACTCTTGTGGGGATTAAATCACCCACCCATCCCTACACTTACAAGTAGTATTGGTTGCGGCACTAAATAGTATTTGTAGTAGAGCTGCCAATATAATAGGCTTAAAGCCATTAGTGATTTGCAGTAGAGCTGCCAGTATAACAAGCATTAAGCCTTTCAGTACACTTCCTCCAATCATATCAACCCATCCCCATGCAATGCATCATACAATCATGTCATGCCCAATCATGGTATCTCACATATATACAGTATAGCACGAACAACATGCTCAATATATAGTTATATATATATCAAGTGTGGATATAACAGTCATTCAGTTAGAGGTCTAAGTAATCTCATTGACCCTTCAGTAGGTTCACAGTAGTTTTGAACGACCCTTGCAACCTTAGCAATAAATCAGTGAAAATGGGCTCACACGCCTATATTGTCTGCCAGTGAGGGCCCACATGCTGTGTCACCCACATGACCCAATTTGGCCTTAGCCATGTGGATCACACTGCTTGGGCTAATAACCCACACGCCCGTGTGGTTTACCCGTGTGGGCCCATACACCCGTATGACCCATACGGCCCAATTGGCCGAGCCTATGTCTCGTACACGACCTCTTCAGGCCATCACACGGCCGTGTCATGCGTCCGTGTCATGTGCGCACGGCCTGGCTCGTCGATCACACGTCCGTGTATCATCACACAACCTACCACATGGGCTACCACATGCCCATGTGGCGTCGACAGAGAGCTTTTTTGGCTTTTCACTGAGAAGCATTTTTAGTGTTTCGGATACACCCCTAGTTCATTTTCGCTACTAACCCAACTATGATCACTCTTGAACCTAGAATCGAGAAATATACACTCAATTAATCGTTAAAACAATCGAATTTTCTAAACTCGAAACAAGACAATTATCCTCCAAGCAACAAGCCATTACCTTTTATTGAATTGTAGGAATTTCACGACCTTAGAAAGCCAATGAACGATAATCAACCCTTCGACAAGCCCCTAATCACCAAACAAATTCTTATTAACATATGCCCCAAATCACATTTAAAGTAAATCAAAACTAGACTTACTGAAAGAGTGACGGGGATGATGCGCAGGAAGATAAAAGGGAGACCAAACACTAACAAAGAGTTACAGCAAGAGAGAGGGAGCAAAAGGAATATTCTTAGCAAATGGGAAACAAAGAAAAAAATTGGCAGCAAGGATGGTGGGAATTTCGGCTGAAAACAAAAAGAAAATAGAAACAGTGAAGAGAGGAATTTGGCAGAGATTTTCGACATGATTATTGGGTAACTCCCAAATCCCCTGGATTTACTCCCCCAACACTCCCACTACACCCCACCACTTTAGTGTTTCAATCCATCTCAAATACCCACACGGCATTAGCAACAAAAATAATGCCCAAGTACAGACTCGAACACAAGACCTCCCTTATTCCAACACTCCTCTTAACCACCAAGCCAGTAGGCCCATTCTAATATAAATTTACTAACATTTAACCTTAAGCCGACTGGACAAGAGTAAGGCTTTTTTCATAAAAAAAAAATTTGCTTAAGCCAAGGCTTGAACCCAAGACTTCTCAAACACTCCCAAAACACTTAACCATTGAAGCAAACAAGCAATTGTGTTATAAATATACGGAAACAAATATACAAATTTTGAGGCGTTACAGAACTGTTTGTAGCTATAAGTTATCTCAATCATGCACAACAATATTATCCAAGAATGTATTGTTTGTTTTTAATTATTTATAACGGTGGTTCGGGTGACTTGTTGGTAAAATATTATTTATAATCTAGCATAATGTTGCTTTGTTAATCTAGATGAAAATAAAGCAGATAAAATGGTTTAAATCTATGGAAACATGGGATGAGAGAACATGATGTGCTTCAATATTTGTTTCATTTAGCAAGAGAGAAAGTCTCTGGCAAACTTCTATTAACTGATTTAATCTTAAAGGCCGTAACAAAATTTGTCAGATTCTAAGCTCAGTGAAGCTTTACCTATTTATTCAGTGAACCCTCTCTGTGCATAAATATTCCAAGAAACCTTTAACATAAGAAAGGGAATGTCAGTTATTCCCATGACCACTTCATTGGGGGCTTACTGCACTATTTATTTAATGTAATTTAGGGTTATTTCATCAAACCATTTCCACAGATGTTTAAGGGGAATTGCAAACATCACCACATTGCGTTCCTTATTACATCATTGTAGATTACATCATATTAGGGGAATAGAACGCAATTCAACTATTATATTGACTTATAATTTCATAATCTTTAATGGGAATGAAACGAAATCCCTATTATTTTTAAGGCCATGGCCTCTATTTATCTCTTGGTATTGTCCCAATTACATTATCACTGAAATTTCTTTACTACGCGAATAAAACTGCAAGACACTTATCCATATGGTAAAAATAAAAAAATTAATAAAAATATAAAAATTGATTATTAAGAAAAATAGGCATGCGGTAGTATTTTAATATGAATTGCGAGTTAAAATATTTTACCAACAATATATCAAATACTAACCCTTATATCATTCATTTAATTTTGGTTTGATTTAAGGAACTATAATATTATTTATCTATAATCTATAATAATTTGTGGGAGAATATTTGATGCACTGCTGGTGCAAAAATCTCACGCACCATCAGTGAAAAAGAATATAAGGACTTAGAGGTAAGCCCTAAACACTGAAACCCAAGATCTTAAATCCAAGAGTTATTAATAATTATTTATAATAGTTAGGATTAATGTTTAAATAAAATTATTAGTATTTTTTTACAAGCCTTTCATATTTTTTTGTTTAATTTAATAATGATGTGTCATGTTATTATTCATTAATAGTACATGAAAATTATGCACCAAGTAGCATAAAATATTATTCCATAATTTATAAAAACTATCCTAATGCATAAAATAGCTTATTCAAAATTAAGCTTAGTTAATTTTCAGCAAAATCAACAATACCCTTAACGATTCTAAGGGAATAATTATGGTAAGGCACGTTGAACTCTCAAGGGAAAAACATAGGGTCGAATCATAGAGACGATATTGCTGGGAGAGACAACCTTGAACATGGATCGTAAAACGGACATGAAGAATACCAAAATAGAGTTATTTAATTTCTTATTATTTTTATTTAAAAATTATAATTTTATTTAATTTTAATATATTAATAATTTGTTTATGTAGTTTTGTTGTATTTGTGTATCTGTATCGTGTTCATACTATTTTGTATTGGTTTTTATCATTCATTTTATTTTATGTTTGTGTTATGTGAATCTAGAAATCTTTTTAGGAAGAACTAAAAATATGTTATAAAAAAATTTTTTTTATATGAAGGATTAATTTATCAAAATATGTTATAAAAATTTGTCAAAAAAAATATGTTATAAAAATTTGAAAAGTCAAAATATGGTTTTATCATTTATTAATTTATATTTCATTATTTGTAAGGGATTAATATTTTTTATTTTGGGAGTCCAAAGTGTAATATCACCATATATCAATTTATAAATTCATTATATATGAGGAGATTAAAATAATAATTTTTTATTTTCAAGTGCAAGTAACCCTTAAATAAGCCCATGTATTTTAATTTATTCCATATTTTGCATTTGTTATTGATAAAATTTCAACAAAAATATTTATGATTGCATTTGGTTCATGCTATGTCTCAATTAATCTCGTATGGTAGTGATTTAATTTTCTTTAACAATTGCATATTTTCATTTTGTTTAACGTATTATTTCTGTGTTTTTATGCTATTTTTCATAAAATACATTTTAATTATTTTTTTCATATCGTGTTTATATTATGTATTAGTTCATCTCATAATTAATTTGTTTGATTTCCATAAATTACAAATTAGTTAATTTGTTATTGTTGAGATCGACTCAATTAAATAACAAGTAAGAAAATAGCGGAATAAATTGAGAAATTGAACATACAAATTTAACGTGGAAAAATCCCTCCAAAGAGGATAAAAAACCCACGAACAAAGATAATTTTACTATAATGGCAAAAGAACGAAGGGTAGAAAAGATTGAGATAAAAACTAAATCCCAAAAACCCGAAAATAAAGAACCCGCAAAACGTAAACATAAAATTCTCTAAATGTGTTATGAGTTCTAATCTCTAATGAGTGTATTTTCTAAGGTTGTAAAAGAACCTATTTATAGACTAAATTCATAGGTCAAATAATAATAAAATAATCTAGACTAATGAGAGTTTGATTAAAATAAATAAACAGAGTTTATCTGAAAGATTATTTCTAAAATTTTACTGAAATAAGAGTCATACTCAACAGTTATAATGATTAAATTTTAACATAAAATTCATTTATTTAACAAATGAGCCATTGAAACTGTCACTAAACAATATTAATAAGTATACCGTTGGATTTGGGGATCCATACATAATTGTGCATGACAAGTCTTAAATTTGGGTATTAAAATTTGAGGACTTCCAGTTTTTTTTCCAATTGAACCAAGATTGAATTGATTAATTGATATGATGATTCAATTTATTAGTAAAAAAATGATGTTTTCAATTTATTAGTAAAAAAAATGATGTTTAGGCAAGAGCCTCTTCGATTTTAAAGAGAAATTTGTTGAAAGCTTAGACAAATCTAATAGATCTTATGAATTGTTCAATTATTAAATATATCTATTGCTGATAATTCCAAGATAAATAATTTTAGTGTATTTAAACTTTGAGTTGTGATTTATTCTCTAGGTGTTCATTTTCTCTAAGCATAACTTGAGTTCGAATCACAATTGTTACTGGGGGCTATGAGAGCAAAAGTCACTTTTCGGTGGGTTCGGCTTATAATATATTCAAAGAGATAAGTCCCAATTCGGATATGAAGACTGGTTGGATCTGGCATCTTAAATGCCCAGAAGTATCCGTTTCTTCATATGGCTCGCTTTCCTGGACCGCTTGAATAGAAATGAGATTTGTGCACGTAAACAGATGACTGTAAATGCTACTTGTCAATTGTGTGAGCGTGTTGAGGAATCGGTAAAGCATATTGTTAGGAGTTGTGCAATAGGAAAGGAGATTTGGGTGAGAATACGAGCTAAGAACAGACAACAAAACCTTTTTCAGCCCCTTCAAAGATTGGCCCATGCAAAACTGTAGGAACACTGTGGCTTTACATTTTCAAGTATCATGGGGTGTGTTGTTTACTACTATATTATGGGGTTCATGGAACGGTAGAAATGACAGTGTTTTTAATGACAGATTGTAACTTGCAATCAAGATATTAGAATATGATATCTCTCTTGTAATGTTCTCAAATGTTTCTTGCATTCTACAAAGACCACGTTGGGTCCACTACAGCAAAACAGACTTTTAGCGGCGTTTTTTTAAGCCTTTAGCGGCGTTTTTAAGCGCCGCTACAAGCGCAGCAAAAAACGCCACTAAAACTGGCGCCACTAAAATTTGCGGCGTTTATTTGAAAAAAACACCGCTAAATGTCTTGGTCTTTAGCGGCGCTTTTATAGAAAACGCCGCTAAAAGTCCTTGCCTTTAGCGGCGCTTTCCAAAAAACGCCGCTAAAAGTCCTTGTCTTTAGCGGCGCTTTTCAAATAAACGCCGCTAAAAGTCCTTGTCTTTGGCGGCGCTTTCCAAAAAACGCCGCTAAAAGTCCTTGTCTTTTGCGGCGCTTTTCTAAGAAACGCCGCTAAAAGTCTATGTCTTTTGCGGCGCTTTTCTAAGAAACGCCGCTAAAAGTCCTTGTCTTTAGCGGCGCTTTTATAAAAAACGCCGCTAAAAATCATAAAAAATAAAAAAAATAAAATATTAAAAAAGAAGCAGATATCAAAGAGAAGCATGCAATAAAATCAGCACTATTATCATAGCACGCACAAGAAGTATTAATTGGATAACAATTTATATACAAATCCATTCCTATCCCTTTACCAGCTTAAGCAAATCTTTTAGCATTACTTTGATAACAGTTGTTATACAAACCCATTTATGTTCTAGGGACACAACTAATAAATGGATGCTAAAGATGACAATCTGTTGGAAGAAGATGAAAGCTTCTTATTCATGACCAGACCATTATGTGCAACGAATGAGCCAACTGATGACATGGCTGTGAAATTGGATGCCATCTTACTCTCTTTAACATTGTCAAGCTAGAGATCACCAAAAAGAAAAGAAAAGGATCAATAAAGTACAAAATGAAAACAACAGATCGAAGCAATACCAACAGACATAAAAATAGTCTTAAAAACAAATGCAAACAACACAAATAAATGTAAGTGACTTAATAAAACCAATTTATTATAATAAAGGCCAAATTGACTAAACCAATAAATTACAGTTTTACTGTCATATAACACACAAGAACTGATGAAGAAAATACATATAACACACAATAAATTACATGTGAAACAAACACAACCCACTTCCAACGATTTTTTTTTTTTGAAAATGCGACAAAGTGTAAACATCTAAGCAACATGCCACATTATCACTATAATACCTGTCCAGTGGAGAAAGCCACCTTCTGAGGTTTGTATTTTACACACAGATGGGGCTGGGGTTGTTAAACCCCCAATCCGGATTGGCTTCGATGAGGGGATTAATACATGACGAAATGGGTAGTCGGGTTACGGGTTTTATGCTGAAAATTGGGACATCAAATAGCGTACAAGCTGAACTCTGGAGCGTTCATGAAGGACTATAGCTTGAGAAAATTCTAGGCATCTCCAAGCGGATAGTTGAATTGGATGCTTCCCTTGTGGTACGTTTCTTGGCTAGGCCAATTGGGGACGACCAAATTGGCACCTTGATTTTAGATTGTCTAAAGTTGATTCTCTACTAAGAGAGGGAAACATGTGCGCCAACCACATGGCCAAATTAGCACAGGACTTAGAAAGTCGAGGTGGTTCTTCTCAACTTTCTTCCAACAAATACACACAAAAAAAAATAATTGTAGTGCATTTAATATGATTAATTTGATGAAGGTATTATTAATAATTATTTTTAAATCATATGTTTCATTATTTATTACACATTATATTCTATATATAGTATGCTAATAAAAAAATTTCTAGCAAAACATGATTAATGAGGGTATAAGTACTACAAAACCTCCTTACTATATTTCAGATTGCATTTTAACCCCTTTATAGAAGAAATAGGCAAATTAGCCCATGTGCCTATCCATTAAACTTTGGTGCTTATATAAAGGTATAATAATAAATTTAGCCTTAAACCTCTATACATTTGTTCAATTTGACCCTTACTCTTTTATTGGAAGTAAATTAGAAAATTTTGAAACTAACAAGGCTAAAGGGTCAAAAAAGCCTTAGTAACAAGCTAAGAGAACTCAATTAAGCCCTTTTAAAATTTATAAATCAGTTAACAAATCATAAAAAAAATTTATTAAAAAAATTTATATAATTTATAAAAATTTTATTAAAAAATAACAATACCGACCCATTAAAATCTAATGATTATAAGATTTTAAAAAATTTGACCACTACTATTTTATCGGGTTGGTGTTGTTACTTTAATAAAAATTTTAACATTTAAATTTTTTATAACTTTTTTATGATTTTTGTTTATATTTTTACGATTTTTTAATAATTTTTAAAATTTAAAATTTAATAGTTATCTCAAACGTGCATAGCAATGCTATCTCAGAGGAGGAATAATTGTTCTAATAAAGGAATATCTTGCAAGAATGTATCTTTCTTTAATTATTTATAATGGTGGTTGGAACGGTTTGTTGGTGACAAATTATTTATAATCTAGCATAGTGTTGCTTTGTTAATCTGGATGGAAACAAAGCAGATAAATTGGTTTAAGTCAATGGAAACATAGAATGAGAGAAGTGGATGTGCTTCAATATTTGTTTCATTAGCGAGAGAGAAAGTCTCCGGTAAGCTTCTGTTAACTGATTTAATCTTAAAGGCCATAACAAAAATTGTCAGTGAAGTTGTGCCTATTTATTCAGTGAACCATCTGTGTATAAATATACCAAGAAACCTTTAACATAAGAAAAGGAATGTTAGTTGTTCCCATGACCACTTCATTGGGTGCTTACTGCACTACTTATTTCATGTAATTAAGTGTTATTTCGTCAAACCATTTCCACAGATGTTCAAGGGGCATTGCAAACATCATCACATTGCGTTTCTCATTACATCATTGTAGAAGACATCATATTTTGTTTGCTTTTGCAATATCTGGTTTTGTTCTTGTTACTATTGTTTTTTTTTTCAAAGGTTTGCAGATATTGTAATGCTTGCAATCTCTTTTTCTTAAACTGTACTTTTAAGTTTTTTTATATTTGCATAAACTATCACAGACCTAGACAATGGGACAAACAAAAAATGACCGCATGGATCCCCCAAGTCAACACGAAAGAGGATACCGCAATATCAGACCATGGCTATCACGATATCGCTGATAAGGCAAACAAAAAATGACCGTAGGGCAGCCCTTGTCCAACTCCTACACCTATCAAAGAAACATGCTTAGGGGTATTTTGGGCATAAAAAATGGGTCATAAACACTGCTAAAAGAAGCCAAAATTGGCTTAGAGGAGGACTTCATAAACATTGACATTTTCGTTAGTTTTAGCTAGTTCTTCATTCTCTCTTCATCTTCTACGGTTTAGTTTTCTCCATACCTTGGGGTTTTATTTTTCTTGCTTATTTGTTTGGTGTCCCCTTAGTTCATAATTGGTTGTTAAGTCATTTATTACTGTAGCTAGGTTTTAATTGCTCAGTAAACATTCAAACTTTCTTGTAGTTGCGTTTAATCCTTCTTTAATATTATTCAACTTTCTTTACTTTCTTCTGTTAAAAATCATTTTTTCTATGTTCGTGCTTATTATTCTTGCCTCCATTGTTCTGCAATCTAAGCTTTGGTAAGAAAGCTTGGATCTTTATCGATTTTCTTAGGGTTTAAGTTAATGGTGTTTTCGTTTAATTTCTACAAGTATGAGTGACTAAATATATAGCGGTTGGTTGATGGAAATTATGGGTAATTTATTTTTGGGTTCAAGGCCTAAATTGCAAAACTGAACTAAATCAAATAGACTTAAAAATTTAGGATTGAAGCCTCTAAGGGAAAATCAAAATAAGTGAGACCAAGAGTAGATATTATCAGGCATCAATTTGATAAGTCTCGAGTTAGTTGGTGAGGTCAAGAGATAAACCGAACTAAATTTTCAAAATTGGTAAAGTTGAAGCTGAGAGGTAAAACGGAGCCAATTTAGGAGTAATAGCAATTTAGATCCCTAATTCAAAAATCAACCAACCACTCCCTGTTATCGTATTTTGTCATATTTTATAGTTGTGTAGTTTGCTTTCTCTATAATTTAATCTTTTACTAGTTTTAGGTAATTAATTGGTATAATCAAACTCTTAAATAGCTTGTCGTACTATAGTATTTAGTGAGTAGTTAATTAGACTCCTTGATTCGCATGTCCTTAGTCTAGGACTTTGCTTAATGACCAATTCATGTGGGTATGATCCTTGGAATACTCTAGTGTTCCATTGAATATTATAAATATTACAATTGACCTATAACACTTGCAGTAAAGTCGTGATAGTATATTTGTTTTAGTGTTGATTCTACGCCAACCACGGTGTTTGCACGCCGGAGGCTGGCGTGCGGTCAGATGTTCACCCCTAGAACATCAGTATTTGATAGGAAATTGAAATCCAGTTTAAAAAGGAATACATTGTTCTAATGAAGGATACGAAGAAGGCCCAACCCACCATTCTCCACTGGTAAACAACAATGTGCCAATTCATAAGATTCGACTTCTTTTTGGAAGGCCATGAGGGTGGCTCTCATCAAGTCTATCTTAAACCCCCTTACTTTACATTATCTTAAAATTTTCAAGAACCTAAGTGAATTATTAATTAACAACTGCAACTTCTAATGAAGCTCCTTTGGGGGACCTTGTAGAAGAGAATGTTGGAATACCAATATGGCTCATGTCGCAATGAAAAAATAATTTCGATGAACACAACCCATAGATCCATGTATGAGGAACGAATCCAGGTTGAGAAAGGTTGAAAATATACCTAAAATCAATCTAAAAATGAGCAATACTGGTGTGGGTTTGAAGCCTTTATCAAAATGGAAAACCTTAGTCACAACAGAAATGTCCCATCCTTTACATTTTCACCAAAAAAAGAACGATAAAAGAAAATACTCTCCAAATATTTCAAGGAAAGAAAAAAATGAAAATTTTGCTACTAGTCAAAGTTGTATTTTGGGTAACATGAAAATAAGGATGTGACCTTCCTTTTTATTCAATAATAATATTGAATAAAATCTTCTATATATGATTTCATGGAATCACATAAAACATGTTATCATTTTCCATAAAGGTTATTAGTTTCCATAATTCCTTAAAACATATCTGTGACTAAATGTTGAGTATGCTCATATTTCAGTAAAATTTGAGAGATAATCTCTCAGTTAAACTTTGTTTATTTTTTTCAGTCAAACTCTGATTAGTCTAGATTATTTTATTATTATTTGACCTACGAATTTAGCCTATAAATGAGCTCTTTTATAACCTTAGAAAACACAACCATTAAAAGATTAGAACTCATAACACTTTTGGAGAATTTTGTGAAACTAAGCCTTATTGGATAATATGTTTTGATATAACAAATTAAAGTGTTTTTGAATAAAATTAAAGTTAAGCAATTTCATAAAAATCAAGTTGAAATGGTTTCAATTGAGTCAAACATTTTCAAATATGTTTTAACCATTTTTAAACAAGTTAGAATTGCTTCAGGACAAAAATATCAATACTTTTTGTCTAAGTATCGATATTTTACAAGATATCGATACCCCTCTGATAATCGATACTTTTTCTCTCTTATAGAAGCACACATTTTACACTACATCACATTTTATGCACACGTTTTTGCAACTTTTACAATTTAGTCCTTTTATGCAATTTCATGAAAAATCTCCTAGTAAAAGTTGTTTATTACACATCAAACTCTCATTTTCTACCATTAAACATCAAAATACTATCATGTCACACATGGGTAAAATTTTGAACATGAACCCTATCTCAAAATAATTGTAGAAACAGATAATTCAAGCTTTAAGGGCTTCAAAAAATGTAAAGAACATTAAAAACGGGACTTAAATGCACTTACTTTAAGCTTGAAAAAAAATGAAACCCTAGCTAGGGTGTTCATTGCAAATTTCGGCCTCCTTAGGAAGAAGATGAACACATTTTTTACTTTATTTTCCCATTTTATTTCTTTTAATACCCAAATGACCAAAATGCTCTTGTTACCTTTCTTTGAGATTTTTACCCTTGTATGCCCATTTTTGTCCAAACCAAAATATATTGGTCTAATTACCACATAAGGACTTCTAATTTAAAAACCCATCACAATCAAGTCCTTTTATCACTTAAAACACACATTATGCCACCTTTACAATTTAATCTTGAAAATCAAATTGAACACTTTATCATTAAAATTTCTTACTTAATTTCTCACAAATGCATTCAATCACTCATTAGACCTTAAAACTTTATCGCAATAAATTTTTCTACTATGGATTCGTGGTTCTGAAACCGCCATTCCGTTTAGGCCCTAAATCGGGCTGTTACAACATAATAATCCAATAAGCATTATCATAGCGAGTTAGTCCAATATATTGTTCTCTAACATATACTTATATGTTGATTTGATATTACATATTTATAACAACAAATGTCATCAATCAGGCACATATTGATCTCAACACATTATTGTTATCCAAACCGATAATTACTTGACTAAGGACATTTAAGAATGACCATATCATTCTTTGGACTTTATAATTATACAATTTATTTTAAAACAGAAATATGTATTGTAAAAATTAATGTGCCTTTATTAATAAACTAGTTAAACAAATATGTTATCATAATCATCATAAGATTGGTTTTTGGGTATGCTCCAATAGAGAAAACTTGAAAAGACGCATTCATTTGTGGTTTGCATGCCAAACTTGAACATGATCTTGGACTCTCCATCATTGTCAACAAAATAAGATAATGCTCACTCGATGGTGGAATCGATATGCTACAAAAAATGATTGTAGAAGAGGTGAATTAAGGACAAATATAGGGAGGGGATTCAATCTTGGATTCATTTAGATTTTCTCTTTCCAAAAAATGTCATCAATATGGATTAATATTATAAGTTTAAAAAATGCTCAATATTTTAGCAACTTTCTTGGTTTTGGGGGACGACGGTGGGTCATAGGTGATGGGAATATTTTTTTTGCTTGATAAATGGCATGAAACAAGCATCTAAATTATGAATTTTTGCACCTTTTTTATTGGACTAGGACAAGTCAACCTTAGTTGCTATGGTATTTCTTAATCTGGTTGATTTGGATAAAGAATTTTATCTGGGAAAATGATTGTTTTGATAGGCTTCTACAATTTCTTGATAAAGTGTCTCTTAATGACAACATTAGTGATCAAATCATGTGGGAACTCAGGTGAAATTTTTAGTTAAAAAATTGGTATTCCAACTTGATAAGCTAATATTCTTCTACCATCAACAGGAGTGATTCTACTTCTTATGAATTCTTTGTGTTCATCTGAACCTTCAAGACTTTATTTGGGTGGCTTTACTTGAGTTCATTCCCTTGAAGTTTTCTTGTATCTAAAGGTTTGATCAACAATGATGATTCATTATAGCTTTTATGTGGCATATTTAATGATGACTATAATCAAATTTTGATTTCTTGTTGGTTCTCTTAGTCAGTTTGGGGAATGATCATTAACAGTGAAATTTGTCATGGGTGATTCTAGAGTCATTTACATATTTCATTTTTCAATGTTCTATGATTCAATTTGATAAGCGGGCTAAGAAACACTAGTTAAGTGTGTGAAATCACTCTATGGACACTCTAACTTGCCTAAAATGAAATTTTTTTTATAGGAAAGTTTTAGAGTCTCAACGATGTTATTTTTCTATGGAAAATGAAACCATTGTTCTGGATTCAAGCCTTTGAGAAGGATGTGGATTTTGATAAGGGCTAGTTGTAACACCCCGATTTTGGGGTTAGAAGTTTTGAGTGTTTGTGGTTAGGGTCAGTGAAGAGGATGTGCTATTGTGATTCGTGGTGCATTTCAGTGGCAAGAATGGGCCTGCTCGTCTGGTGGTTGAATGAGTGTTAGCATACCTGAAGGCTCTGAGTTTGAGTCATTGTGTGCACTTTTTAAGTGAAATTTTCTTTTTAGCCTTATCTTGCTACTTATGTTATTTCATTTTATTGTTGTTATTATCAATTTATTTTTATTTTTATTTTATTTTATTATTTTATTTATTTTGTTTTTCTTTATTTTTTTGGCTTTTCTTTTGGGGGCACATTTTTTTCTTTTCTTTTTCTTTTGGGGGAGAAAATGGTTTTGCTCGCAAATTGGGAAATTTCGCTCCTCTGTCATTGTCTTCGATCGCAAAACAGTTGTTGGATTCAAACATTAACTAGATTATTTTGTTTGTTTTAATTATTTTGGCTTTTCGTGACTATGCGCAAACCCGTTGGTTTTGGGTTTTTGTCTTTGAAGGTAAGGGGAAAACGTCTTTTCTGATATATTGTAATTGCGGCTAAGGTTGGGAACTGTTTGGGTGGCCAAAACTGTGATTTTGGGGCTATTTTAGGATGGTGTGTTGACCTCCTCGATGGCCACACGGGCGTGTGTCGATTCACACGGACATGTGCTTTTGGGAAATTAAGGTTTCAGGCGTAATTAAGGTGCCACACGACCTGGCCACATGGCTCTATGGGTGATTTAGGGATTTTTGTCGATATTCACACGGTTGTGTCCTTTTGACACATGGGCATGTGTATTTGGGAATTAGGGATTCAGGGATTTGATTCTACATGGCTTGACCACACGACTGTGTGGCTAATTTAAAGATTTAGGGATCCCATACAGGCGTGTATTTTAGACACATGACCATGGTAGGCACACGGGCATGTGAGATCCCCACACTGCCGTGTCTGCCATGCACTTGTTTTAGCATAGTTGGACAGAGAGTTACACGACCTGTTCACACGACCGTGTCCCCACTTCAGATAGGTGTGTGCCTCTACCACATGGCCGTTTGCTTTCCTCTACACGAGAGTTTTGACCCTCACACAGCCTAGGTTGTTCCACACGGCTGGAGCACACGGGCGTGTGGTTTTGTGACATTAAATTTTGGTTTGTGCATGTCTTTGATTCAGAAATGTGTATGTGTAACCCAACCCTTAGCTAAGCATTAGTAAGGGTGACTAGACCTCTATATCTGTGACTAAGTGTTCTGTTATGTATAATTTGTGACTGTTATAAGTGGGATGTCTGACTATTGAACTTTTTTAGTGTGCATTTTTTATCTGTTTGACTGGATGTGAGTTTCTGTCTTTGAGTGACTGTCTAAAACCAGTATTGTAATTCTGTTTGTCTATCTGCACACATACATATTTTTGGGTGGAATTTTGAAGAGAAGAGAGACTGAGATTGAATTGATTTGGCAATTTTACTGCAACTGGTCTATACAGTGGATTACCGCACTACACCTTATAGTACGTACATCAACTTCGCTGTGTATGACTAACTGATCTGGTAGCTCAACTACAATTTACAAGTATAGCGGTTTACCACATCGCGTTGTACCTCATGTACGTTAGGTATGCTACGTACCATTATCTGATCTGGCAGTTCAACTTCACATCTATACCATGGTTTACCGCATTGCATAGTACAACTTATACGGCAGTCTTACTATGTGATATATCTGAGTGGCTCAGTCCACATATATGGTGTGTAAGGTTGGATGGGCTTTTGAGGTTCTATGTAGTGTGTTTGGTTGGATGAGCTAATATCTCTTATGTGGTGTGATCAAGGGAGCGGTGTGTTGGTTGGATGGATGGGTTTTATAGCTCAACTGCATTCATATACATCAGTTTGATTATTCTGCGTGTAAGACTATCTGATTGTTCTATGTGACTGAGAAGTACCTGTGATTGTGTGTCTGATTGTGATTTGATATGCTCGAATTGTTATTATCTAACGGGACTCTTGTCTCGAGTCTACCATCTGATTTTGTATAATTCTGTAAGTATATTCCGCTTCTAAACTACTTTCTGCCTTTCTATTTCTGATTTTTTTAGTTAGTTGGTTGAACTTACATTGAGGTCGTGTAGCTCACCCCCTTTTTTGTTTCCCTTTTTGGTGTACTTCTGAACTATGGTGCTGGACTCGATATGCAGAGCCCTTGGACAGTTACGGTGAAAAATAAATTAACAATTCTTACTTTCAGTTTCCACACTTGTTATCCGGTATTGAACTATAAGGTTTTGTAATAACAGTAGAACAAGTCTTTTTTGTTTATCGTATAAATTTTTAATTTGTTATTAACTTCGACTAAACTTTAATTTTTCTGAAGGAAATCTAAATGATTAAATGTTTTTAGTCTGTAAGGAAATAAATATGTTTGCAGTAGAATTCGAGTTAGTTTGTTTTAAATTTCTCTACTATCACTTCAGTGATCAACGTAGCGTCTTAAATTCGATCTAAACTTTTAGGTTGAGTTTGGGGTGTTACATTTAGTGGTATCAGAGCCAGGTTTGTAAAAACTCAGCTTGTGTTTCTACATGAATATGTGCGCAAGTAATTATTTTTGAAAAATATTTAAAGAATTATACTATAGAAAGTTGAAATGGTTTGTATTTTGGAAATGTCTTACGAAAATAAACTGTCTAGGAATTCGATATTGGTCCAGGTAAAATTTGGAACTATAAAATTAGAAATGTAAATTCTGGTATTACAATTGTGTCTGTATTCTGAAAATGTACACATTCTAAGTTAGCCAAATTACAGATATGAATTCTAAAGGTAAGTAAGATTGAAAGGAATCGCCTACTTCTCTGAGACGAGTGTTTGTTTCGAAGTCAAAAGTCAATGCGAGTCCGCCAACTTCGGGTAACGATAACCCGAAGCTTAGTACTGAGGCACTAACTCTGGTAGTGAGGGAAGTGCTAGAGGAAGTGTTTGAGACAAGGATAAGGGAGATTAGTGAAACGCTTCAAGGTAAGTGTGACGATTGTAAGAAGAAGATAGATTGCAGTTCTTCGAGGTTGGAGCCTCATTCTGTGAAGCGTGTTAAGATGCATTTGGGTGACGGTAAAGGTAGTACGGATGGTGTTAGAAATGAGGCGAGCGTATCGGTTTGTGGGCACTATAAGAAGCATCATTCGGACGACTACTAGAAGAAGTTAGGAGCATCTCTTAGGTGCGACTCTAAGGAGCATCAGATCCAAGAGTGCCCTTAATGATTTTAAGTCAGGTATGCTGGCAAATGTTTTGATGTGTTGAGTGAAATGTAGTAAGTGTGTGTGATAAGTATCTATTTACTTCAATGGGTAAGTGTTCAGGGTGTGTTTGAGAGGTCTTGAGTTCAAGTTTAGTGTGGTAGTGTTTTTGGAACTAGAGTGCATAGCGGGAGCGTAGTGGTACGGTCCGTGTTATACCATTGTTCAGTTAGTCGTAAATTTCGAGGACGAAATTTTTTTAATGGGAGGTGAGTTATAACACCCCAATTTTGGGGTTAGAAATTTTGAGTGTTTGTAGTTAGGGTCAGTGAAGAGGATGTGCTATTGTGATTAGTAGTGCATTTCAGTGACAAGAATGGACTTACTGTTTGGTGGTTGAGTGAGTGTGAGCATACCTTAATGTTCTGGGTTCAAGTCATTATTTGCGCTTTCTGAGTGAAATTTTCTTTTTAGTCTTATCTTGCTACTTATGTTATTTCATTTTATTGTTGTTGTTATTTTCATTTTCATTTTATTTTGTTATTTTATTTATTTTGTTTTTCTTTATTTTTTTGGCTTTTCTTTCGGGGGAACTTTTTTCTTTTCTTTTTCTTTTGGGGAAGAAAACAGTTTTGCTCGCTAATTGGGAAATTTTGCTCCTCTGTCGTCATCTTCAATTGCAAAAAAGGCGTGAGGTTCAAACCTTAACTGCACTATTTTTTTTTTGTTTTGGCTTTTTGTAACTGTGTGCAAACCCGTTGGTTTTGGGATTTGGTTATTGGAGGTAAGGGGAAAATTCCTTTTCTGATATACTGTAGTAGTGGCTAAGGTTGGGAACTATTTGGGTGGCCAAAATGGTAATTTTAGGGCTGTTTTAATATGGTTTCGTGACCTCCCAAACGGCCACACAGTCATGTGTTGATTCACATGGACTTGTGCTTTTTGGAATTAGGGTTTCCAGGGTAATTAAGGTGCCACATGGCCGTGTGGCTGATTTAGGGATTTTTATCGATATTCACACGGCTGTGTGCTCTAGACACATGAGCGTGTGTATTTGAGAATTAAGGATACAGGGGTTTGGTTCCACACGCTCTGGCTACACAGCCGTATGGCTGATTTGAGGATTTAAGGATCCTACACAGGTGTGTGTTTTGGACACACAGCCGTGGTCGGCACACGGATATGTGAGACCCTCACACGGTTGTGTCTACCCTGTACTTGTTTTAGCACATTAGATAGAGAGTTACAGGGCCTGTTCACACGACTGTGTCTCCACTTCACACGGTGGTATGCCTTTGCCACAGTGCCGTGTACTTTCCTCCACACGAGCATTTTAACCCTAACACGGATTAGGTTGCTCCACACGACCGAAGCAAATGGGCGTGTGGTTCCGTGACATTAAATTTTGGTTTACGCATATCTTTAAGCTGGGAATGTGTATGTGTAACCCAACCCTAGGCTAAGCTTTAGTAAGGGTGACTAGACCTCTATATCTATGACTACGTGTTTTGTTATGTATAATTTGTGAATTTTATAAGTGGGATGTCTGACTGTTGAACTTTTTTAATTGGGTGTGTGTGTGTGCAAATCCGTTCTGTCTGACTGTCTGTTAATATGTCATTGTTCTGCGAGATTATGTGCATTTTGTATCTATTTGACTAGATGTGAATTTCTATCTTTAAGTGACTATTTAAAATTGGTATTCTAATTCTGTTTGTCTATCTGCACACATACATATGCATAAAAGATTTTTGGGTGGGATTTTAAAGAGAAGAGAGACTGAGAGTAAACTGATTTGGCAGTTTTATTGCAATTGGTCTATACGGTGGATTACCGCACTGCACCGTATAGTATGTATGAACTTTGCTATGCATGACTAACTGATTTGGTAGCTCAGCTACAATTTACCAATATAACCATTTACCGTATTGCATTGTACCACATGTATGTTAGGTATGCTACGTACCATTATCTGATCTGGCAGTTCAACTTCACGTTTGTACTGCAGTTTACCGTATTGCACAGTACATCTTATACGACAGCCTTACTATGTAATATATCTGAGTGGCTTAGTCCACGTATATGGTGTGCAGGGTTGGATGGGCCTTCGAGGTCCTATGGGGTGTGTTTGGTTGGATGAGCTAACAGCTCTTATATGGTGTGATTAGGAAACAAAGAGGTGTGTTGGCCGGATGGGTGGGTTTTATAACTTAACTCCATTCATATGCATTGGTTTGACTATTCTGCGTGTAAGACTATCTAATTGTTCTATGTGACTGAAAAGTACCTGTGACTGTGTGTCTGATTGTGATTTCATATGCTCAAATTGTTATTATCTGTCGAAACTCCCGTCCTGAGTTTACCATCTGGTTTTGTATAATTCTGTAAGTACATCTCGCTTCTGAACTACTTTCTGCTTTCTGTTTCTAATTTTATAGTTAGATGGTTGAACTCACACTGAGCTCGTGTAGCTCACCCCCTCTTTTGTTTCCCTTTCAGGTACACTTCTGAATTCTGGCACTAGACTTGGTATACGAAGGCCTCGGACAGTCACGGTGAAAAATAAATTAACAATGCTTACTTTCAGTTTCCACATTTGTTATCCTGTTTTGAACTGTAAGGTTTTGTAAAAACTGTGGTACAAGTCTGTTTTTGATTATTCGTATAAATTTTTAATTTGTTCTTAACTTCGACTAAACTTTAATTTTTCTAAAGGAAATCTGTAACGCCTTGATTTTCTAGATTTTTTTCGGGATTTTTGCAATTTTGGTGTAATCTTGAAATTTTGTTGTTGGATGATGAAATTTATGTTTTAAGTATGTTAGTGGGCCTTTAGAAGGCCCAAGTCTAAGTTAAAACCTGGTAGAATCTCAGAATTTTGAATTTAAGGAGAAGGGGTCCTGGTTATGTGGGCTTTTAAGAAAAAGAGAGTAAAATAAGACACAAGTAAGCCCGTGGTAAAGTGGCAATGTGGCGCCACTTAGTTCCTAAAAAAGTGGCGTGTGGATGGGTGTGCAAGAGTCAGAGTTCAAGTCACAAGGTAAGCATTGGGTGTTTTTTTAATTTTTGCGCATGTGCCAGTCATGTGATGGAGGTTAAGTGAAACTCTGATGGAGAGTTTGAAGGGTTCATGAGATTGAATCAGGTGAGATAAGAGGGAGAGATTTTAGGAATTTTGAAATAAGACATGTGATGGCTGATTGGGGGACTCTTTGGGAAGCATTGCAATTTGGGACATTTGGTTTTAGTGTGCATTCGGCTAGGGGAGTTTAGGTATCAAATTCGACATTTGTTCTTTGTGTGTCAATTGCTTTAGGGTGGCTTTCGGGATTGTTTGGCTTCTTTTCTTTTGAGCCGAATAGGAGTAGTGCCTTAGGTATCGATTCTTCCTTCTTCTTTTACCTAAAAACCAAAACCTAGATCCCTACTCCCTCATTGTGCCGTAATTTTCACAAGCAAACACTCTTCTCTTTTCTCTTTTAGTTTCTTCTAAAGCCAAATCCATCTCTTCTCTCCACTTTCTTCTTATTTTCTTATTTCTTCTTTTCTCTTCTAAAAGCCGAATCTACCCCTTCCTTATCTTCTTCCTTGTTGCTGATTCATCTAAGACATTAGTTAGCTGATTTTTTGAAAGCCGAAATCCCGAGACATACAAGCCTGTGTCATTTTTCCATATAAGCCGAAACTCTATTCTTGTTTTAATCCAAGTTGTCAAACCTCACAACATCCCTACCCTCTATTCACATCTCCTCTTTTCCACTACAATTTTTACCTTTCTCTCTTTTATTATATCAAAAGTCGAACCTCTATATTCATAGTGATTCAGGATCTAAACCTCTAGATATGTTCTCTATTCGTACTTTAAGTTAGATCTGCATCAAATATGAGATAAGAAGGTGTTTGGGAACGATTCGGGGCTAGTAAACCTTTGTTAAGTTATCGGAACCTCCTGTCTATTCTTTATTTTGGGATTTAAGAAAAGCCGAAATCCCTAAACATTTTAAGGAGACTGTTGATTTTGGTAAGGAGTAATGATAGTCTTGTGATGTGGTTTTATGTGTTCTAGATTGCAAGAAAGGGTGAGTTAGCAAGAAGGAACAAAGGCTAGGGACGTAGAAGCGACCTAGATCTAAATCTAGTAGTTAAGATCGACGAGGTAAGTCATTAATAAAGCCTCATTATGGCCGAATGTGGTAAGTGATCATAATGTTGATTATCATGGATTCATAATATAAATATGTTAGTGACCGATTGTAGGATACCCGTGAGAGATCTTGTTAGCGTTCGTCGCAAATCAAGTGTGTAAACGAACACCCTCTAGTAGTCTAAATCGGCAAAAACCGAAAAGATGAAATGCCAAAATTTCGGCATTTCGTGGGCTTGCGAGCGTGCAAGTGCTTGTGGGTCGATTGGAAGCGGTAAGATCCTATAATCGAAATCGGTAAAGTTGGTGAGTGCGTGATTTCGTGTACTTTGGTAAATTTAGGCCTCGATGGGTTGAATTTGGGCTAATGGGCTTTCGGGCCCGTATGGGTAAAAATAAGCGGTAAGCATTTTCTGGTATACTATAGGTTAAAACTGTTAGACCTAGTAAACCAGCCATAAAGTTTGGGCTAAATAGGCTAAAATAGCTAGATGACACTATAGGGCCCATTAGGGGTCTTAGGGCCCGATAGCTTTAAAGTTGGTAAAGGGGCTAGATAAACTGTTATGATGAAAATTGGACTGTTAATAACTGAAATATGCATAAAACCCTAAAAAAACTGGTATAATTACTAGAATACCCCTTAAGGGTCAGAAATTACTGTTTTACCCCTAGGTGCAAAATGACCGTTATACCCCTAGGGCTAAATTTGACTGAAATGTATGCTTTACTATTTCTATTCACTGTATACCATGACATGCTTAAACTGTTGCATGGGACTGGGTTTATTGATGGAGGAAGTGCAAGTGGCATTGCTACGTTTACTGAAAAGGGCTTTACATTATTTTACTGAAAGGGGCTTTGCCTTGTTATACTGTTAGTGGCTTGGCCACGTTATCTGAGCAACTATACTGTGACTGTGGTGTGTAGGGCCGGGTGGGTTGAATTATTCCCCACATGGTGTGTAGGGCTAGTACGGGTAGTGTGTAGCAAATGGATTTAGGCCTGGGCTTTGCATACATGCATTATTCTATTCTGTTACTATAATGGGCCTATGGGCCGCTCTGAGATCTAAATAGGGCTTCAGCCCAGTAACTGAATACTAAATAGAGCTTCGGCCCTGTTATTACTGAGACTGGATAGGGCTTAGGCCTAGTGGGCTTGAGCTGATTTAGGCTTCGGATGGGCTGTCTTTACACACTGAGTTTCCAAACTCACCCCATTTTCTTCTGTCCATGCAGGTGAGCCCTAGATTGGTGGACTTGGAGCTGAAAGGATTCAGAGTGGCCACGTAGACTGTATTTCTGGTTTTTAATTAAGTTATTTACTTTCTTATTTATTTTAAATTATTTCCATTCTGGTTTTGGGTTTGTAATAAGGCCGTTTTAATTATTTTAATTTAGGTTTTCAATTATTTATTTATACTATACTTTAAATGATTGGAATAATGTTGCGCGAGTTTCCTCAAAATTAATTAACATTTTCAAAATAAATTACACGTATCAAACGAGGAGCAAAAGTTAATCCCATATATTATAATAAGAATACCCCTAAATTTTGGTAGTGGATAGGACATTCACAATTAAACCTGGATTTTCTGTTTAAACTCCAATAATAGTTTTGCAAAACTCGCTCTAATCGCAATAATTAAGAAGTATGGTTAATCCGTCGTTGATGTGACACACCAGACTTGGCCGTAAAGTCTGGGCTAGGTTTGGGGTGTTACATTTAATGGTATCAGAGCCAGGTTGCAACAACTCAGCTGTGGATCAAGTCTAAAAAATTTACGAAAAATTTTAAATCAAGGCCCAAGAAGGGTATTTTGAAAACGGTTTTGGAAAATTCTTAAGGAAAAACCCTTTTTAAACTCTTTTTCTTCAAGGAGTACATGTTTTAAGGTTTATTCGTAAAAGTTAAAGTTTTCTGGGCTTTTTGAAATCTGGTTTCTGAAGAGTGGCACACTGAATCTCCGGCACCAAGTCTGCAAGTATTTTTCTCTAATACTGTACTATACTGTAGATAGAACTAAGACCCTATTATGATACTGTAGATAGGGTAGTACTGAAAATTATAAGACTGTAATTGTAGGGAAACTAAACCCTAGAAGACTGAATTGTAGCTAGGCTATGATTTCGCGAAAATAAACTCTGAAACTCTATCTGTACATAAGACATTTTGTAATAAACAACTGAAATATTAAACTAATGTCATAAAATTCGTAATCAGATAAGACGATATGAGTACGAGGGCTGATCGTGGACGAGGCCGTAGACATGGCCGCAGTAGTGTGCAAGCTGGGTCTTCATCTTCCAGACATATGCCAGATGAGGAGGTACGAGCTCCTCCAGCGACTGAGACTGGATCGTATGATCGGGCTACAGGGGACAATGCTCTGTCCCAGGCCATGTTAAGGGTTTTAGAGAGGTTCGTTGGGGTGAGCAGTGGAACTGTGAATAGGGGATCCATTTCTGAGCGACTCTTGGAGGTCTTCAAGGGCAAATCTAGAGTAGCCCCAAATGTGGCTGAGTATTGGCTGAAAGCTACGGAACGAATTATGGACGATTTAGATTGCTTGGTGGAGCAAAAGCTAAAAGGAACGGTGTCTCTGCTGCGAGACGAGGCGTATCAGTGGTGGATCACCGTCAAGGAGAGTACCCCAGCTGAGCGGGTAACTTGGGAACTGTTTAAGACGGCTTTCAAGGGAAAGCACGTCGGAGCAAGCTATGTGGATGCACGTAGGAAAGAATTTCTGAACCTGACCCAGAGTAATAAGTCTGTTGCTGAATATGAGGCAGAATTTCTGAGGTTGAGTCTATATGCCAGCGATATAGTTGCTACTAAGTACGAGTGTAGCGTTCATTTTAAAGATAGCCTCAGGGATGAGCTTAGGGTGTTGATAACTCCGCAGATGGAGCGTGACTTTGCTGCGTTGGTGGAAAAGGCTAAGATAGCCGAAGAAGTAAAGTGAACTGAACGACAGAACCGTGATAAGGACTGAAATCGATTCAGGAGGGATTCTAGACCCTCTGGTGCTGTAAACAGGAATGCCCAACGAGCTAGAGTGGATGAACCGATCCGACCAGTTTCGGTATATACAGTTAGACCACAGGCTTGTGGGGACTGTGGTAGAGTGCATCTGGGAGAATGCTAGAAGCGTTCTGGGGCATGCCTCCGATGTGTGTCCAAGGAGCATAGGATCAAAGACAGTCCTCAGAGGCCAGCTCAGACTCAAATTATTGAATAGAGGGTTACTTAACCAGTGCAAGGTGGACCGCAACCGCCGAGAGGCCGTGGTCAAGGTAGAGGCGGCAATGGAAATGGTCGTGGATGTGGAGCATCTGGCAGGGGTGCTGGAAATGTTGAGGCTTACCAGCCAATATTGGTATATGCTGCTCGACGTCGAGAGGAGGGTGACGCACCTGACGTCATAACTGGTATGTTTTTTATCTCTAGCATACTGTATACTGCTTTGATTGATGTGGGTTCAACTCATTCGTATGTTGCATGTGATATATCTGGGTTGTTGGGTGTGCACTTTGAGGAAACTGTGAGTGGGGTAACTGTAATAAGTCACTAGGTCACTCGGTTAGGGTAGACAAACTTTTTAGGGAGGTGCCTTTAGAGACTCAAGGTAGGATTTTCTGTGGAGACTTAATGGAATTACCATTCAGAGAGTTTGATCTTATCTTGGGGATAGACTGGTTAACTAAGCATAAGGCGACTCTGGATTGTGCAGCTAAGAGGATGGTGTTAAGGACTACTGAGGATGATGAGGTGATGGTTATTGAGGAGCGAAGAGCTTGTCCAATATTGTTTCGGCTTTAAGGGTTGAGAAGTTGATTTGCAAGGGTTGCGAGGCCTACTTGGCCTTTGTAAGTCAGACGAAGACTGAGAATTTAACTGTGGAGACAGTTAGAACTGTTAAGGAATTTCAAGATGTCTTTCCTGAGGAGCTTCCTGGATTACCTCCGAACCGAGAAATTGAATTTGGAATTGATTTGCTGCCTGGAATGACTCCAGTATCCATCGCACTATATAGGATGGCACTAAAGGAGTTAGTGGAATTGAAAGCACAAATCCAAGAGTTGTTAGACAGAGGTTTTATCAGACCAAGTGTGTCTCCGTGGGGAGCACCAGTACTGTTCGTGAAGAAAAAGGATGGGACGATACGTATGTGCATCGATTATCTCCAGTTGAACAAACTGATGATAAAGAACAAGTATCCTCTACCAAGGATCGACGATCTGTTTGACCAGTTTAGAGGAGCTTCGGTATTTTCTAAGATCGATCTTCGATCTGGATACCATCAGTTAAGGGTCAAGGAGGTGGATATTCATAATATAGCATTTAGAACTCGGTATAGTCATTACGAGTTTTTGGTTATGCCGTTTGGACTAATGAATACACCTACAGCTTTCATGGACCTGATGAATCGAGTGTTCCAACCTTACTTGGATCAATTTGTAGTCGTCTTTATCGACGACATTTTGGTGTATTCAAAAACTAAGGAGAGGCATGATGAACATCTCTGTATTGTTCTGCAAGTATTGAGAGAGAAGCAACTCTATGCAAAATTCAGTAAGTGTGAATTTTGGTTGCAAGAAGTGACTTTTCTGGGTCATGTTGTCTCTGCTGAGGGGATTAGGGTGGATCCTCAGAAAATTGAGGCAGTTCTGGAATGAAGCCACCGAAGTCGGTATCAAAAATTTAGAGTTTTCTGGGTTTAGTGAGGTACTACAGAAGATTTGTAGAAGGATTCTCTCTTATTGCTGCATCGTTGATGAAATTGCTGAAGAAAGAAGTAGCGTTTGTATGGATTGAGAAACAGCAAGAAGCTTTTCACAAGTTGAAAAAGGTATTGACTGAGGCACCAGTGTTGATTCAGCCGGAGTTTGAGAAGGATTTCACTGTGTACAGTGATGCGTCGCATGTGGGGTTAGGGTGTGTACTGATGCAAGAGGGTAAGATGGTCGCTTATGCTTCGTGATAGCTTAAGCCTCATGAAGCGAATTACCCTACGCATGATCTAGAGTTGGCAGCAGTGATCTTCGCGTTAAAAATCTAGAGACATTATCTATATGGAGAAAAGTGTATTATATACACAGACCATAAGAGTCTCAAATATTTGTTGACTCAGAAGGAGTTGAATCTTAGGCAACGAAGATGGATAGAGTTGCTGAAGGATTACGACTGTTCGATTGAGAATCACCCAGGCAAGGCAAATGTGGTGGCTGATGCACTGAGTCGAAGGGCTGTAACTGAGTTGAGAGTAATGTTTGCTCGTTTGAGTCTATATGACGATGGAAGCTTGTTAGCAGAGTTGCAAGTGAGACCAACTTGGACTGAGTAGATTAAAGAGAAACAATTAGAGGATGAGTCGTTAGTTCCTCAGTTTCAGCAAGTTGAGAATAAGGAGAATTCTAATTTTGGACTGAATACTGATAAAGTTCTGTGCTTTCGTGGAAGAGTTTGCATCCTAAAGGACTCTGATTTGAGGTTATCGATTTTAAAAGAGGCTCATAGTGGACCTTGTGCCATGCATCCTGGAGGGAACAAGTTGTATCGAGACTTGAGGGAGTTGTATTAGTGGTCTGGACTTAAGCGAGAAGTAACCGAATTCATGGGAAAATGTCTGACATGCCAGCAAGTAAAGGCCGAGCATCAACTGCCTTTTGGACTGTTACAGCTAGTGAAGATTCCACTTTGGAAGTGGAAGAGGGTAACCATGGATTTTGTGAGTCGACTACCTTTGACACCCTCCAAGAAGGACTCTGTATGGGTAATTGTGGATAGGTTAACAAAATCTGCTCATTTCATACCTGTCCGAACCGATTACTCACTTTAGAAGTTGGCCAAACTGTATGTGGCAGAGATAGTGCGACTGCATGGGGTGCCAGTTTCAATTATTTCTGATCAGGATCCTAGGTTTACATCTCGATTCTGGCAGAAGTTGCATGAGGCGTTGGGTACACGATTGGATTTCAGCACTACTTTCCACCCTCAGACAGATGGACAGTCGGAAAGGGTTATTCAAGTTCTAGAGGACATGCTAAGGGGTTATGTTATCGACTGTCGAGGTAGTTGGGAGTACTACTTGCCATTGGCGGAATTTGCTTATAACAACAGTTATCAAGCAAGTATTCAAATGGCTCCATATGAGGCACTGTATGGGCGAAGGTGTCGTACGCCTACATGTTGGACAGAATTGGGAGAACGATAGGTTCTTGGACCAAGCTAGTGGCAGATACTGAGAATAAGGTTAAGTTAATCAGAGATCGGTTAAAGGAAGCATCTGATAGACAAAAATCGTATGCTGACTTAAAGCGTAAAGAAATAGAGTTCACAGTAGGGGATATGGTCTTTTTGAAGGTCTCGCCTTGGAAGAAGATCTTGAGGTTTGGCAAGAAGGGCAGGTTGAGTCCGCAATTTATAGGGCCTTATCGGGTTCTCAAACGGATAGGGCCAGTAGCTTATTAGCTGGAGTTACCACCGAAGTTGGACCGTATTCATAACGTCTTTCATGTATCTATGCTAAGACGGTATCGATCGGATCCTTCGCATATCGTACCAGTGGAGGAGATTGAGGTAAAGACGGATTTGACCTTTGAAGAGGAGCCTGTGCAAATACTGGATCAAGAGGTCAAAATGTTAAGGAAGAAGTCAGTACCTTTGGTAAAGGTGCTTTCGGGAAATCATGGCAGAGAAGGGGCTACTTCAGAGCCAGAAGAGGCAATGCGTCAACAATACCCTTACCTATTTGGATCAGGTAAAATTCGAGGCCGAAATTTCTTTAAGGGGGTAGAGTTGTAACGCCCTGATTTTCGGGATTTTTTTCAGGATTTTTGCAATTTTGGTGTAATCTTGAAATTTTGTTGTTGGATGATGAAATTTATGTTTTAAGTATGTTAGTGGGCCTTTAGAAGGCCCAAGTCTAAGTTAAAACCCAGTAGAATCTCAAAATTTTGAATTTAAAGAGAAGGGGTCCTGGTTATGTGGGCTTTTAAGAAAAAGAGAGTAAAATAAGACACAAGTGAGCCCGTGGTAAAGTGGCAATGTGGTACCACTTAGTTCCTCAAAAAGTGGCATGTGGATGGGTGTGTAAGAGCCAGAGTTCAAGTCACAAGGTAAGCATTTGGTGTTTTTTTAATTTTTGTGCATGTGACAGTCATGTGATGGAGGTTAAGTGAAACTCTGATGGAGAGTTTGAAGTGTTCATGAGATTGAATCAGGTGAGATAAGAGGGAGAGATTTTAGGAATTTTGAAATGAGACATGTGATGGCCGATTGGGGGACTCTTAGGGAAGCATTGCCGTTTGGGACATTTGGTTTTAGTGTGCATTCGGCTAGGGGAGTTTAGGTATCAAATTTGACATTTGTTCTTTGTGTATCGATTGCTTTAGGGTGGCTTTCGAGATTGTTTGGCCTATTTTCTTTTGAGCTGAATAGGAGTAGTGCCTTAGGGATCGAGTCTTCTTTCTTCTTTTACCTAAAAACCGAAACCTAGATCCCTACTCCCTCCTTATGCCGTATTTTCCACAAGCAAACTCTCTTCTCTTCTCTTTTTCAGTTTCTTCTAAAGCCGAATCCATCTCTTCTCTCCACTTTCTTCTTCTTCTCTTATTTCTTCTTTTCTCTTCTAAAAGCCGAATCTACCCCTTCCTCATCTTCTTCATTCCTGCCGATTCATCTAAGACCTTGGTTAGCTGATTTCTTAAAAGTTGAAATCCCGAGACATACAAGCCTATGTCATTTTTCCATATAAGCCGAAACTCCATTCTTATTTTAATCTAAGTTGCCGAACCTCACAACATCCCTACCCTCTGTTGACATCTCCTCTTTTCCACTACAATTTCTATATTTATCTCTTTTATTATATCAAAAGCCGAACTTCCATATTCATAGTGACTCGGGATCTAAACCTCTAGATCTGTTCTCTAGTCGTACTTTTAGTTAGATCTACATCAAATCTGAGATAAGAAGGTGTTTGGGAAAGTTTTGGGGCTAGTAAACCTTTGGTAAGTTATCGGAACCTCCTGTCCATTCTTTATTTTGGGATTTAAGAAAAGCCGAAATCCCGAAACACTTTAGGGAGACTGTTAATTTTGGTAAGGAGTAATGATAGTCTTGTGATGTGGTTTTATATGTTCTAGATTGCAAGAAAGGGTGAGTTAGTAAGAAGGAACAAAGGCTAGGGACGTGGAAGCGACCTAGATCTAAATCTAGTAGTTAAGATCGACGAGGTAAGTCATTAATAAAGCCTCATTATAGCCGAATGTGGTAAGTGATCATTATGTTGATTATCATTATAGCCCATTAGGGGTCTTAGGGCCTGATAGCTCTAAAGTTGGTAAAGGGGCTAGATAAACTGTTAGGATGAAAATTGGACTGTTAATAACTAAAATATGCATAAGACCCTAAAAAAATGGTATAATTATTGGAATACCCCTTAAGGGTGAGAAATTACTGTTTTACCCCTAGGTGCAAAATGACTGTTATACCTCTAGGGCTAAATTTTACTGAAATTCATGCTTTACTATTTTTGTATGCCATGACATTTTTAAATTGTTGCATGGGACTGGGTTTTTTGATGGTGGAAGTGCAAGTAGCATTGACATGTTTACTGAAAGGGGCTTTGCCTCGTTTTACTGAAAGGGGCATTGCCTCGTTTTACTATTAGTGGCTTGGCCATGTTATCTAAGCAGCTATGCTGCGGCTGTGGTGTGTAGGGCTGGGTGGGTTGAGTTATTCCCTACATGGTGTGCAGGGCTAGTACGGGTGGTGTGTAGCGGATGGATTTAGGCTTAGGCTTTGCATACATGCATTATTCTGTTATGTTACTATAATGGGCCTATGGGCCGCTCTGATATCTGAATAGGGCTTCGGCCCAGTAACTGAATACTGAATAGGGCTTCGGCCCAGTTATTACTAAGACTGGATAGGGCTTAGGCCCAATGGGCTTGAGCTGATTTGGGCTTCGGATGGACTGTCTTTATACACTGAGTTTCCAAACTCACCCCATTTTCTTCTATCCATGCAGGTAAGCCCTAGATTGGTGGACTTGGAGCTGGAGGGATTCAGAGTGGCCACGTAGACTGCATTGCTGGTTGTTAATTAAGTTATTTACTTTCTTATTTATTTGAAATTATTTCCATTCTAGTTTTGGGTTTGTAATAAGGCCGCTTTAATTATTTTAATTTGGGTTTTCAATTATTTATTTATACTATACTTTAAATGATTGGAATAAGGCTGCGCGAGTTTCCTCAAAATTAATTAATGTTTTCAAAATAAATTACACGTATCAAACGAGTAGCAAAAGTTAATCCCAGATATTATAATAAGAATACTCTTAAAATTTGGTAGTGGATAAGACGTTCACAATTAAACCTAGATTTTCTCTTTACACTCCAATAATGGTTTTGCAAAACTCGCCCTAATCGCAATAACTAAGAAGCATGGTTAATCCGTCGTTGATGTGACACACCAGACTTGGCCGTAACATATGGGCCGGGTTTGGGGTGTTACAAAATCTAAATGATTAAATGTTTTTGGTCCGTAATAAAGTAAATATGTTTGTAGTGGAATTGTAGTTAATTTGTTTTAAATTTTTCTACGATCATTTCGGTGATCAATGTAGCATCTTGAATTCGGTCTAAAATTCTAGGCTGGGTTTGGGGTGTTACACTAGTGCTAGTCTCTTCACTTTCATGCTTCTAGCCTTTGGAGTGGGCACAATGTGCCTAGTGAAAAGTGATGATTGTGTCTAGGATGTTTTAGGCTTATTTGAGCATTATGTTGTTAGTTGAAAAGAACTAGGAGCTAAATAAATGAAGTGACAATAAGTAGCATCTTGACATTTATTAGAGGACGTAGCAACTTCATATTTGAAATATGGAGACTCAACCATGTGTCAATAAGCCAAAATCTAGCAAGTCAATGAAAAACATTATGACACTAAATGCTTCTCATCATGAAGGTTACATTGAATTTGCCCAAGGAGCGATTATTTTCAAATATGGTCTTAAGGCTGATAGCAAGATAAATTCCTATTTTTAGTATATTTATTTTTGGCTAATAATTAAGTAAAATGCTATTAAATTTGGATTTTTCTTGTTAGGAATGAAGTTGGTGTGTCGAATTCAAACTCTTACAAAAAAGGCTAAATTGGAACAAAAAGCAAAGAGCAAGGCTTGATTAAAAGATTAAAGATTCAAAGATGATTGGAGACAGATTAAAGGGTTGAAGATTTTTTTAAAAGTGGCTGGATAAAGATTGAAGGATTTTTTATGTTGTTACAACTCTATAATTAGTTTAAATTCTACATGTTTTTCCCAGTAGCTTGAGTAGTCGAATTAAGGAAGTATAGTCAGAATACAGTAAAATGAAGCACAACCATTCTATGAATATTGTGAGCGATAGAAGAAGTTGTGCGCAAGTTGCCTAGAACATGGTATGTTTGAACAGTCACTCCTACAGTATTTCTATGAAGGGTTACCCCCAATGGAAATGAAAATGATTGATACCGCTAGTAGAGGGGCTCTTGTGAACATGACTCCATAAAGAGCTAGCAAATTAATTTTGACTATGGCTTCAAATTCTCAATAGTATCGACCACCTATAGAACCTACGAGAAGGGTTCATGAGCTAAGTACTCCTTCCATAGTAAATAAGATTGATGAACTTACTAAAGTGGCTAAAAATATGCTTGCAAGACAGATGAACCTAGCTCGATTTTGTGGGATTTGTGTTAAGCCTGATCATCTTACCGACTCATGCCTAATTTTACTTGAGGATACAGCCGCACAAGTAGATGCCATTGGGAACTTCCTAAGGCCACCTTAAAGGCACTATGATCCATATTTGAACACGTACAATGCAGGATGGAAGGACCACCCAAATCTAAGCTATGGATCGAACTCTCGATACAATCAACCATATCAACCAAGGCCACCTCTACCTCAACAGTATCAACCTCCAAAGTCATCTCTCGAAACCATAGTAGGAAGGATAGCCGTTAGCACTGAAAAGTTCCAACAAAAGACTGAAGCGTATCTCCAGGAAATAGATCAGCAAATAAGTAAGTTAGCTCTTACGGTTAGTCCTTCGGACAACCAAGGAAAATTACCAACCCAGCCCGAGTCAAATCCACGTCCAAATGCAAGTGCTGTGACCATAAAGAATGGGAAAAAGTTAGAACTAGTGCCTAGCATGAGTCGGGATCATAATGTTGAATAGGAAGCCGAACGAGCAGCTCCCACTGAACCAGTACCTCATAAACCATTTGTTGTACCTCCTCTATACCCTAGAAGGCTCACCCAAGTTAAAAAGGAATGAGAGGGAAAAGAAATCCTTGAGACATTCTGAAAGGTAGAAATTAATATTCATTTACTTGATGCTATTAAAATATTTCACGCTATGCAAAAATTTTAAAAGAATTGTACACCGGCAAAAAGAAGCTCTAAGGAAATGAATGGATGAATGTGGGAGAAAACGTTTCTATAGTGCTACAAAGGAAAATCCCGCCAAAGTATAAAGACTAAGGTATGTTTTCTATATATTGCAAAATAGGTGATATTGGTATAAATAAAGCCATGTGTGATTTAGGAGTATCTATTAATGTAATGCCTTTATCAATTTTTAAATTACTAAACACGGGTCCTTTGAAAGAAACAGGGGTGATTATTCAATTGGCAGACAAGTCATGCGTATATCCAGAAGGGATACTGGAAGATGTCCTCGTAAAGGTAAATCAACTATTTTTTCCTACAGACTTTTACATAATCGATATGGAGGACAGCTACTCAAAAATTACTTCTGATATTTTTCTTGGGAGACCATTCTTAAGTACCACACGTACAAATATTGATGTTCGTAGTGGAACCCTCACTATGGAATTTGATTGTGAGGTGGTAAAATTTAATGTTTATGAGGCAATGGGACAATGCAAACAATGTTGAATATTTCTATTGTTGATATTATTGAACCATTAACGAAATTTCATTTTGAGTATCATGACGGGGATGGATTACATACTGTACTTTCCAAAAGTTTAGGCCTAAATGTGATGGATAAATTGAATGAGATAATGACGTTTAGAGAACCAATTGGGGAAACTGTTGTTCTATTGGAGACTCCTTAATTCCCTAGAAGCTAAGGTATGTACTTTGAACTTTCTCTTTCTAAAATTAAACTATTGCCTTTTATTTTGTAGACCCTAGAAGTAGAGCTTAAACCATTGCCAAAACACTTGAAGTATGTTTATTTAGGTAATGGAAACACTTTACCAGTAATAGTTTCCAATAAACTTTTGGGATTGGAAGAGGAGAATTTAATTCGAGTCTTGAGAGACTACAAAGGGGCTATCGGATGGACGATCATCGACATAAAAAGATTAAGTCCCTCGACTTGTATGCATAGAATATTGATAGAAAAAAACACAAGCCTAAAGAGAGAAGCTCAAAGGCACCTTCAGCCACCAAATGGAGGTTGTCAAAAAGGAAATTCAAAAGCTACTGGATGTCGAGATGATCTATCCAATTTTTAACAATAATTGGGTCAGCCCAATTTATGTGGTACCCAAGAAAATTGGTATGACTATAATAAAAATGCAACAAGAGATTTAGCTCCCACTTAAGTCTAAAATGGGTGGAGAGTCTATATAGATTACAGAAAGTTGAACTCTTTAACTTGAAAAGACCAGTTTCTACATCCTTTTATTGATCAAATGTTAGAATGTTTAGTAGGAAAAACTCACTATTGTTGTCTTGATGGTTATTCAGGTTTTTTTCCAAATTTAAGTGGCACCGGAGGACCAAGAGAAAACAATGTTTACATGTCTATTTGGCACACTCACCTACAGACGGATGCTGTTTAGACTTTAAAATGCACCAACCACATTCCAAAGGTGTTTCGTAAGTATATTTTCTGACTATGTCGAGAAAATAATTGAGGTATTTATGGATGATTTTACAGTTTATGGTAATTCTTTTAATGAATGTCTGTCAGGCCTTGTTAAAATTTTGGAGAGATGTCTAAAACTTAATCTAATTCTTTATTATGAAAAATGTCATTTTGTGGTAGATAAGGGATTGATTTTAGGGCATACTGTTTGCGCTGAAGGGATCATGGTCAATAAGGCCAAAACTGATATTATCAACTCACTTCCATACCCCACAACTTGAGGGAAATTTATTCTTTTCTCGGTCATACAGGTTTTTACAAGCGCTTTATTAGGGATATTTCTAAGATTTCAAGACCGCTCTGCAATCTCTTGAAAAAAAGATAAAGAGTTCGAATTTGATCAAGCGTGCAAAGATGCATTCAGCTCTCTCAAACAAAAGCTTGTTTTAGCTCCTATAGTACAACCGTCAAATTAGGACTACCTTTTTTAGCTCATGTACGATGCAAATGACCAAAGTGTAGGAGTTGTCCTTGGCAAAGAATTGGGAAGGAACCTCACGTCATATCTTACGCTTCTAAAACACTAGATACTGCCTAGAGCAATTACTCAACTACTGAAAAAGAATTATTAGCTTTTTTTTTTTTTACTTTGGAAAAATTTAGATCGTATTTATTAAGCACTAAATTTATTGTTTTTTCTGACCATGTAGAGTTGAAATATTTGATCAGGAAAAAAAAGGCAAAACCTAGGTTAATTCGATGGATTCTTCTCGTACAAGAATTCAATCTCAAGATCAAAGACAAGAAAGGAAGTGAGAACTTAGTAGCTGATCATTTGAGTCAAATTCCCTTTTCAAAAGATGACGCACCTCTTAAAGATGACTTATTGTATGAAAGTCTTTTATCAGCTCAAACAGTTTACCCATGGCTTGCAGATATGGTAAATTACCTCGCTACAAGTATTATTTCTTCCAACTTATCACGTTCTGAAAAGGAAACACTCAAAAGAGACTCACGATATTATATTTGGGACGATCTATACCATGGAAACACTATTTTGATCAAGTAATTCGACGATGTGTCGCAGAAATTGACGTACAATCTATCCTTTCTTTTTGTCATTCTTATGCTTGTGGAGGGCATTTTGATCCTAAATGCACCGTACATAAGGTACTTGAGTGTGGATTGTGTTGGCTACACTTATTTCGTGACACTTATTTATTTTGCAAAACTTGCGAGAGTTGTCAAAAAGTAGGGAAGTTAAGCCGAAAGAGTGAGATGCCCCTAACACCTATACATGTATGTGAAATTTTTGATATGTGGGGCATCGATTTTATAAGACTATTTGTTTCATCATTTAATAATGTTTACATTATTCTCGTTGTAGATTATGTATCTAAATGGGTATAAGCTAAAGCTACCCAACATGCTGATGCTAAAACTATAGTGGATTTTTTAACGAACTCTATCTTTTCCAAGTTTGGCACACCGAGAGCATTAATCAGCGATCGAGGAACTTATTTCTGCAACAAGGTAATTGATACTCTATTGAAAAAGTATTGGATGACACATCTATGGCCATGACTTATCACCCACAAACATAAGGTTTAACGGAAGTTACGAACCGCGAAATAAAGTCGATTCTGGAAAAGACTATGAAACCAAATAGGAAAGACTAGAGCTTACATTTACACGATGTATTGTGGGCATACCGTATTGCTTACAAGGTACCCATAGGAAAGTCCCTTTACCAACTTATATTTGGTAAATCGTGTCACTTTTTAGTGGAGTTAGAACATAAGACATTTTGGGCAATAAAAAGATGCAACATGGAGTTGGACGCCGTAGGTAATTATAAAAAATTAGACATTTAAGAACTCGAAGAGATCCAGCGAGACGCATATGAAACCGCCCAAATTTATGAAGACAAAACCAAGGCATTTCATGACCAGAAAGTATATCGCAAACAATTTTCAGTTGACCAGAAAGTGTTACTTTATGATCCTACACTGAGAATTTTTTTGGGTAAGCTTCGAACCAAATGGCTTGGTCAATGTTTTAAAGCGAGGAATCTGGGAAATATTTTAAAGTTAATGGTCAAAGGTTAAAACCCTTTTATGAGAACTTTCAAGTACATGTGGTGGAGGAATTATTTTTTGAGGAGCCAAACGATTAAATTTTCCAGGTCGTTGAGCTAACAACGTTAAAAAACGCTTTGTTGGAGGCAACCCACATTTATTTTTATGTTTTTATTTAATTTTAAATTCTAGTTTAGTTTGAGAAGTAAATAAATATTATTAATCCATTTGATCGTGTTGTTTTCCAAGAGCAACCACCTTTTACTATAGATAAACAACTTCATTGCATTGAAGCTCCCTTCGAAACTGTGGAACCCAACATCTCAAGTATCCTCAACATACTACAAAGCGATCATTTCCACCACCCTCCAACCATTAAATATAAACGAGGAGTACACTTTCTCCACTCATATTATCCTTTTTGCACATTGCGGGTGTCGAAACCATTTTTGAACGAGTTTTGGAAAAATGAGGTTTCGATTTAAAAATTGAAAACGGGAGTCGCCACCAATCAGTTTAAGTGTGATTGAACCACTTTCAAACCATTTTTGTTTGAAATCGCTTGTTTCGGTCTACAAAATCAAGAAAACGGGTTCGGGAGTCGGTTACGTACGAGGAAGGGTTAGCACCCTCGTAACGCCCAAAAATTGGTACCAAATTGAATAACTTTCTGTCTTTAATGCTAAAATTTTGAAAGTATTTAAAAGTATGACCCTTTTGGAAATTAGAATAATTCGAGTTTAAAACCGAGATTCCTTCGTTTCAAATGAATACGAATATCACATCCAGCATGATAGGACACAATATTCTAAAACTTTTGTAACTAAAATCATCTCGTATTTTATAAAACCGTTTAGAAGGGTATTTTAGGCATTTAGATAAACAGGAAATTGCAACCCAGAATGATAGGGCACCATTCCCCGAATTCCTAAATACGAATAATATTGCCTTTATTTTAAAACATTTTTGATCATTTATTTTTAAAATCATGATGCAATCAAGATAGCGTATTACAATATAATAAGCAATAGAAGTTATAGGATACATGCTTCAATATTCATACAAATAAAACAATATAAATTACACAATCATATTAACATGCAAACATAATCATTAATAACATAAATTTATTAACATTTTATGCAATAAACAACATGGCAAATAATGAAATATATAACACATGCTATGCAAGTTAACATGTCATGCAAACAATATTAAACTTAAAATTATGCGATATATTTTATACAAGTATACTTTAAACAATCATATACATAATCACTTCTCATGCAAATATATAAAACGATTAAATAATACAAATAATCATAACAATATCCAAAAAAGTGAAAAGATACTAAAATAATTCAATCATTAACATGCGTAAAAAATAAAAAAAAAGTATATACAAATGTTTAAAAAACACGTAAATAATAAAAAATAGTGCATAAAAATATAATAAATTTTATAATGTAACATGCATACTAATAAAATATCTAACTAATAATTTACATATTTAAGATATAAATAAAATATACACATTTCCAAATTTACAAAACATAAATATATAATATAAAGTATGAAGTATTATAACAAATAAAATGACATTTAAATATTTAAACAATAGCATATATATAAAAACATAGTATTTTATAATAAAATTTTAAAATTCAAAACTATACATAACAATATACATATAAATATGAGATAAAATATAAAATAATATAATAAAGCATAAAATATTATAAAGATTAAAACAATTTGTTTTTTAAAAAAGAACTATTATATATGCGAAAATAATAAAGGAATAAAATATATTTTTATAATGAAATAACAATATATAAATTTTAAAAGGTATACATAAAAAAAATATAATAATATATAAAAATAATATAATGACATATGATAAGAATGACAAATGAATTTTTAGATGTTTTAACGATATATCAAATTACAAAATCAAATAATAATTTATATATTTTAAAATATGTAATATATATAATATATATAAAAAAAAGGATAATAAATAATATAATATGATAAATATTCATAATAAAATGATGTAATATAAAATATAGATAAAATAATAAAATATAAGTAACAAATGATATATAATGAAATATAAATAATATAAAAATGAATTTTTGAAAATAAATGGCTAAAATAAGGGAAAAAGACTAAATCAGAATCAAAACAGAACTCCTGGGGAAAATTTAAATAATAAAAAAAGAAAATTGGTTGCATTAGAACAGAGGCGCAAAAAAGGAGGACTAAATGCGCAATATACCCATTTTAGGGTAAAAATGCGCGGGTCCAAATATGAACCGGGTCAGGCGCAAGGGTTTTGGGCACCAAACGGTGTCGTTTTGAACCCGTTTAAAAACTCATTATTCCTTGCTGCAAAACCACTTTGAACCCTTTCCTTAAAATGAACAACCCTAGCCCCTTTCAAATCCTCAATCGGCCGAACCCCAAGGAACCCTTCAACTGCCGTTCCACCTCCTTTTTATCAAATCGGGTTCCACATGCACTGCCTTGTCACTACCGATCAGACAATCGATTATGTGCTAGATCGAGGGCTTTGTTTTCGACGGAGAAAACGAGACTCAAGCCAAGGACGATTAGGGTGAGTTTCGTTTTCCCTTTCCTTATTTGTTTTCTGGTTATGCTTTGCGAATGAAGAAAGCGAAATGCTTTCGTTCTTCAAACCTGTTGTGGTTGTATTTGCATGTATAAAAACAAAATAAAAAACTTAAACAGATCGAAACTTGCCTTTTTGTAAAAAATCTGTTTTGTATATATGCTTCTATAATAAATCGTACAACTGCTTTGTGTATTGTGATGTCTCTCCACTTGTCCCCCTCCCCATATTACAATGATTTTGATTAGGTTTTATACCCAAAGAAAAATAAAGTAAAAGAGGAAACAAATTTCGCTGCCTATTTGCTGTTCTTCCTTCCATTTGTGTGCAGGTGAATGACGAAGATCTCGACGTGATTTACGCGCTGACGGTGGCACAACATCCGACGCTGGAGGCTTGCGGTGCGAGGGATTGGCGCACTGGAGCGCTGATTGCGGCATACAGTGGGGATCGTGATGGTCGTTTGCGGCGCCTTGGAAACCTAGGGTTTCCTGCTGCTTACTCAGGCCATTGAGCCAATTCTGTCTATTGGGCTGTCTGGGCTTGAGGATGTAATGGGTTTGGCCGATGGATTGGGTTGGTTTAGGGGTAGTTTAGTGGTTTGGGTAGAAGGTTTAGGTAATGGGTACTAGGGTAATCACTTTGTATTTTGGGCCTGGTAAATTGGGTTGTACAAGGACTGTTAAAAACAATTTAATTTATTTATTTTTGGTTTTGTATGGGCTTCCAACGGGCCCGGGTAGAATTAGGTGATTACAGCAGGCAATGTAGGCTAAGTAAGACGAATTTTGGATCATGCCATACTTTCTTTTTACATGTGTTTTGCTAAGAATAATTTCTTAATTCATTTCAAAAATAAACCTCTAATTCTTATGTATTTATTTAAATAAGTGGGTGAATCATGACTAACTATTGCTAGCTTGATCAATGAATATTTTGTAAAATTGAAAATGTGATGCCTTAGTCAATATTTCATGAAAATTGTTGGTTTTGTTGAACTTGCCTAATAAAAGTACTCGGTTAAAGAAAATAAATAAGTTCGCTAATAGCTTGGTTTAGAGTGAAGATTCAGAAATGTGACCAAGTTGAGTAATTGGGATGAGGTGCTTGGGTTGTCATCACATTTCACGTCAAAATGTTTGGTGAGGTGTCGTTCCGCTAACTAAGTTGCCCTGAAATAAATCAATTAGGGACAGATGAAATTGGGTAGCCAAGATGAGGTGCTTGGGTTGTCATCTCATTTTGCATCAAAAGGTTTGATTATGTGTCGAATTTGTTAAAAATAAATAAAGATAACGTGTTGGGTTGAGTAACCAGGGTGAGGTGCTTGGTTGTCATCTCACGTCATGTCAAAAGACTTGACTACGTTTGAAAAAAAAATGTATATAGATATAAATAAAAATATATATTGGGTATGATCGTCTCGCATGTTTGATTAAGCCTAAATTTAGGGAAATAGTTGAGTTAGTCATACTGTTTGAGATTTTATAAAATGCTTATTGATTGAGTTTAGTAATTGTTTATTTTTTATTCGCCTAATTGTTTGACTAGGAAAGGAGGTTTTGATTTTGAAAGGGGTTGACAAATTATTTTTAGTGGATATCATGCTTGAGGACAAGCATTGGCTAAGTAGGTGAAATTTGATAGCAAGATAAATTCGTATTTTTAATATATTTATTTTTGGCTAATTATCAAATAAAATGCTATTAAATTTGGATTTTTCTTATCAGGAATGAAGTTGGTGTGCCGAATTCAAACTCTTACAAGAAAGGGTTAAATTGGAACAAAAAGTAAGGAGGAGGGCTTGATTGAAAGATTGAAAGATTTTTTTTATATTGTTACAACTCTTTAATTAGTTTAAATTCTTGTTTAACTTTGCTTTTTAAATTTAGAATTATTTAGTGATACTATTTAGTGATAATATTTAGAATTATTTAGTGATAATAATTAGAAAAAGTCTTGCTAAATTTTAGCACTAAAAGTGTGTATAAATACCTAGTAGCTACAACCAATTCAACACACTTATTTTTACATTGGCATTTAATAAATTCTTTTTTTTTTCTCCCCTTTCCTGCGCCATCTTCATCCTCCTATCACTATTCTGTTTCATTTTTTTACTTTCAATCTTTTGGTTTAATTGCCTTCTAAGGTCCTTCCCCTTTCCATCACCCACAATTCCACAAATCTATTTTCAAAATATGATTTTTTTTTCATGATTAACTAAACCTCTTTTAGTTTTAGCCCGGAAATTACTCCAACAAAATAATTGTGAGATTTGAACCCGCTCAAAAAACCTCCCAACGCAGTATTTCCTATCTCTACTGTATATGGGATAATACAAATTCGTCCCTTAAAGTTGATTCAACTTCAATTCAAAAAGTGCATGTTAGGTTGGAGTTGTTTGGCGTACATATGGGAAGACGAATTGGTCGTGCTGTATTCGAATTCCCGCGAACAAATTAGTATGTCTATGTGGAAAAAGCCAATTGGATTCCGTCAAGGAAGATAGAAATCAGATTTAAATGACCCACGCGGTTGAGGCCATTGATTCGAGTTGGGCTTTTCAGATCGTAAGGCTGTCGAAATCTTAAAAATGCGAATACGTGTATCGTAGTTAGAAATTTGGCAAAAGTTAGTTTGTAGGTCGTAAGGGGATTGACTACGTAAGGAAAAGTTGGTGATCGAGACGTTCTTGGTCGTTATAACCAACTTATTGCTAAGCGTAAAGATATTTTATTTACCAATTTATTTTATTTTCTTAAATTTGTTTTTACATTTTCAAATCTATTTTTATTTTATTTTATTACACTTCATATTTTCTTATTTTATTATCTAAATTAATTTAAACCTTTTTTTTATTTTTTTCCCAACACTATTACGCACAAATTGTAGGCACAATTGTGGCCGCAACAACGAATCTAGTCACAAGAAAAAGGTGAAATTAAATAAATCCCTATAAATTTTACCCTACTACTCTATATTATAATTTATTATTATATTTACCGTAAGAATTTATATTTAATACTTTCAATGCCCATCAAAAGCAAAATATAGAAGCCAAGAACATTGCGACAAACAAAGCCTTACGTCCTGTCACTTATGAAAATACTACAAATTTATGGAAGGTACAATTTGTTGGGATTTTGTCCCCTTAGTACAATCATTTCGTCAATATGCTTTTAATGTTTCAAACAGATTGTTGAAATAAAAATTCTATTTTAAAATTATTATCATTTTTTAAAATTATTATTAATTTTTTTTCATAAAAATAAAATGAATAAAGTAAATATTGGTTCATTAATTACTTAAGGTTTAATTAACATTGAGTTTAATCACAAAGATGGATTGCGATGCATGAAGACAATTTATATTAATAAGTATCAATATTATTCGTAGTTTAAAGAATCAAAATGAACAATTGATTAAATGGACTATTATATTGTTTATCAAGTACAATTCAGAAGATATAGGTATTGAAGTAGATGACTACTAAAAATTAGAGACATAAATATGATTGTTGATATTGACAATACATTGAACAAGACTCAAGTTAAACTTATGCATAGATCCATTTATAGATTTATTTATTTGTGATGTTCATAGTATGATTTAATAATATAATTTACCTCAACTTTAAGTTATTGTACCTAACTTATATGCTTTGATTTAGCTATGTGAAAAGGCATATAAATAATAGTGTAAATCGTAGAAGATTAAAATACAAATTACATCAATTTAATAAACATTCTAAAACCGCTTAAAAATTAAAATGCTATAAAATTTATTCACAGTTACTTACTGGTGGATACGTTAATTTCAACCAAATATATATATTTAATAACAAATTGAAGCAATGCATTTAAAAAATTAAAATACTATAAAACTTGAAGAAAAAAATACAAAAAAAATAAAGTTACAAATATGTTAACAGAATATATATTTCTAAACAAAATAACATATTATTAAAATTTTAAAATATTTATTTCCTTCAAAAAATTAAAATATTTATGTAATTACTAAAATATTAGCATTATAAATTTCAAAAAATTGAATATGAAAGTATTGTTAGATGTATTTAAATATGTTATAAAAACCATAAAGAAATAAAAAAACATAATTTATTATAATTTTAAAATATTACTAAAATTTATAAATTAACATAATTATTAACATATTAAATTTAAAATTAAATAATATTTTAAACTAATATAAAGTACTTTTGAAAATGAAAAATAAAAATAGAAAACAATTTAAGAATATTAAAAAAAATCCAAAATTTTAGAACAACATATTCTAAAAACATATACTATAACACTTAAAAATAAAAATAAAAATAAAATATTAGTTTACATAAAAGATTTTTAAACCAATAAAAATACAGTTAAAAATTTTATAACATTATAATATTGATTGATGGTAATTAAATATTTTCATATAATAATAAAATTTATTAATATTATTCATAAAATTTATTAATTTTTTTCATAAATTAATTTTTTTATTAGTACAAAATTTTATTATTTAAAATATTGACATATCTATTTATTATAATTATTTTAATTAATATTTTCAATAAAATATATATTTTATATACTACTTATATGTTATAGAAAGATAAATTCGTATTTTTAATATATTTATTTTTGGCTAATTATTGAATAAAATGCTATTAAATTTGGATTTTTCTTATTAGGAATGAACTTGTGTGTTGAATTCAAACTCTTACAAAAATGGGCTAAATTGGAACAAAAAGCAAAGGGGAGCGCTTGATTGAAAGATAGAAGATTCAAAGGTGACTCGATAAAGATTGAAGGATTGAAGTGTTTTTTTTTTTTTTTATTAGTTGGATAAAGATTGAAAGATTTTTAATATTGTTACAACTCTGTAATTAGTTTAAATTTAATCTCTAATTTAAATTTAATTTTTAAATTTTGGATTATTTAGTGATAATATTTAGAATTAGTTAGTGATCAGACTTAAACGACTCGCATGGTTGAGGTTGTTAATTCGAGTTGGGCTTTTCAGATCGCAAGGCTGTCGAAGTCTTAAATTATGGGTATGCGTCACATGATTGGAAATTCAACAAGGGCTGATTTGTAGGTGATATCGGGATCGACTACGAGAGGAAGAGTTGACGGTGTGAGTGATCCTTGATTGCTATAATTAGCTTATCACTTGAAAAGGAAAATCTATTTCAAGGATCGATTCAAAATTGGAGTACACCGAGACTAAGGTTAAGCTTAAAAAATATTTTATTTATCCATTTATTTTAATTTATATTTTCATTTCCGAATCAATTTTTATTTTATTTTTCGTATTTCTTTATTTTATTAGATTAATCAATTTAAACCCCTATTTTTATTTTTATTTTCAGCATTTCTACGCACAAGTCGTGGGTACGACTGTAATTGCGACAGCGATTCTGGTCACTGAAAAAGGCAAAATTAGATAGCTAGTCCTTGTGGATTTGACCCTACTACTTTATACTGCTAATTATTGTATTTTGTTATTGGAATTTATATTTGGTGGTTTTGACGCCCATCAAATTTTGACACCGTTGCCGAGGATTAATGAATATTTCTAATTTTTGTTTATTTTCTTTATGACCAGGTCAGAATTGGGGACTCTAGCATTTAAACTAGAGATAGAAAAGTTGGCTCGAACACTTCAAAGGGAAGCTATTCGACGTGGTAAACAACTGCAACCCAGCTTTGAAAAAGGATCTTACACCAAAGATATTTACTCATCCAAAGATTCAGACGACATGGCAGATCAAACTATACGTCAACTAGTAGCTGCACCAAAAATAATAACCACTATGCATAACTTATCCAACGAGCAAAACCCCATTCAAGTTAAAGTCGAGATTAATACATTTATTGCCTACTTTCCGTAGTGTGAAAAATGAAAACCCTTATACTCATCTGAAAGAGTTCCACATGGTTTGTCTAAGCACGAAATCAGAAGGAGTAACTAAAGATCAAATAAAATTACGACCTTTTCATTTTTCATTAGTCGACTTTGCTAGAGAATGGCTATTTTATTTACCTCTGGGATCTATTAATACTTGAACTGACATGTCCTGATTTTTTCTTGACAGGATTTTCCTAGCAGCTTGAGCAACCGAATTAAGGAGAAGTATAGTCGTAATACATAAAAAAAAAAAATAGAATCATTCTATGAATATTGGGAGCGATACAAGAAGTTGAGCACAAGTTTCCTACAATATGGCCTGTCTAAATAGTCACTCTTATAGTACTTCTACGAGGGGTTACTCCCAATAGAAAAAAAAAAAAGATGATTGATGCCACTAGTAAAGGGGTGTTTGTAAACATGACTCCCAAAAGAGCTAGAGAATTAGTTTTGACTATGGCTACAAATTCTCAATAGTATCGACCACTTATGGAACCTACGAGAAGGGTTCATTAGCTAAGTACACCTTCCATAGTAAATAAGATTGATGAACTTACTAATGTAGTTAAAAGTATGTTTACAGAAAAATTGAACATAGCTCGGTTATGCAAGATTTATGCTTTGCCTGATCATCCAACAGGCTCGTGCCCAATTTTACTAGATGACAAAACAACACAAGTAGATGATGTTGGGAATTTCTTAGTGCCAACTCAAAGGCACTATGATCCATACTCGAACACGTACAATGCAGGGTGGAAAGACCACCCAAATCTAAACTATGGATCAAATCCTCGATATAATTAATCATATCAACCAAGACCATATCTGCCCCAACAGTATCATCCTCCAAAGGCATCTCTTGAAACTATAGTAGAGAGGATAGCCGTTTGCACCGACAAGTTCCAACAAAAGACTGAAGCGTATCTCCAAGAAATGGATCAGCAAATAAGTAAGCTAGCGCTCACGGTTAGTCGTTTGGAGAACCAAGGAAAACTATTGTCTTAAACTAAGCCAAACCTACATCAAAATGCAAATGTTGTGACTGTAAATGATATAACAGAGTCAGAACTAGTGCCTGACGCGAGTCATGACCATGACACTGAACAGAAAGAATAAAAAGTTGAACTAGCAGCTCCCGCTAAATCAACATCTCATAAACCATTGGTTGTACCTCCTCCATACCTTAGAAGGCTCACCCAAGTTAAAAAGGAACGAGTGGAAAAAAGAAATTCTTGAGACATTCCAAAAGGTAGAAATTGATATTCCATTACTTGATGCTATTAAACAGGTTCCATGCTATGCAAAACTTTTAAAAGAACTGTACACCGGCTAAAAGAAGCTCCAAGGAAATGAATGGGTAAATGTGTGAGAAAACATTCCTACAGTGCTAGAAAGGAAAATCCCGCCAAAGTGTAAGACCAAGGTATGCTTTCTATATCGCAAAATAGGTAATATTGGCATAAACAAAGCTATGTGTGATTTAGGAGCATCTATTAATATATTGCCTTTATCTATTTTTAAATTGCTAAACACGGGTCCTTTGAAAAAAACAGGGGTGATTATTCAATTGGCAAACATGTCATACGTATATTAGGAAGGGGTACTAGAAGATGCCCTCGTAAAGGTAAATGAACTAATTTTTCCTATAGACATTCACATCATCGATATGGTGGACAACTACTCAAAAAATGATTCTGATATTCTATTCGAAAGACCATTCCTAAGTACCGAATGTACAAAGATTGATGTTAAAAGTGGAACCCTTACTATGGAATTTGACGGCGATGTGGTAAATTTAATATTTATGAGGCGATGGGTCAACGCAACACAATGTCGTATATTTCTAGTGTTGATACTATTGAACCACTAACAAAATTTCATTTTGAGTATCATGAAGTGGATGAATTATAAACTGTACTTTCCAAAAGTTTAGACCTCAATGCGATGGATAAATTGGAGGAGATAATGATGTTCAGAGAACTGGTTTGGGAAACTGTTATTCTATTGGAGACTCCTCAATTCCCTAGAAGCCAAGGTAAGTACTTTGAACCTTCTCTTTCTAAATCTAAAATGTTGCCTTCTATTTTGTAGGCCCTAGAAGTAGAGCTTAAACTATTGTCGGAACACTTGAAGAATACTTATTTAGGTAATGGAAACACTTTACTAGTAATAGTTTCCAATAAACTTTCGAGATTGGAAGAGGAGAATTTAATTTGAATCTTGAGAGACTATAAGGGGCTATCAGATGGACGATTGTCGACATAAAAGGGTTAAGTCCCTCGACTTGTATGCACAGAATACCGATAGAAGAAAATGCAAGCCCAAAGAGATAAGCTCAAAGGCGCCTTAATCCACCAATGATGGAGGTTGTCAAAAAGGAAATTCAAAAGCTAGTGGATGCCAAAATGACCTATCCAATTTTCAAATGTAATTGAGTTAGCCCAATTCATGTGGTACCCAAGAAAACTGGTATGACTGTAATAAAAAATGCAACAAGAGATTTAGTTCTCACTTGAGTCCAAAATTGGTGGAGAGTTTGTATATATTATAATAAGTTGAACTCTTTAACTCGAAAAGACCACTTTCCACCTCCTTTTATTAATCAACTGTTAGAACGTTTAGTGGGAAAAACTCATTACTGTTGTTTTGATGGTTATTCAAGTTTTTCCCAAAGTTTAGTAGCACTGGAGGACCAAAAGAAAATTAATGTTTACATGTCCCTTTGGCATGTTTGCCTATAGATGGATGCCGTTTGGACTTTGTAATGCACCAGCCACATTCCAAAGATGTATGGTAAGTATATTTTTCGACTATGTTAAGAAAATAATTGAGATATTCATGGATGATTTTACAGTTTATGGTAATTCTTTCAACGAATGTCTATCAAACCTCATTAAAATTATGGAGAGATGCCTAAAATTTAATCTAATTTTTAATTAAGAAAAATGTCATTTTATAGATAAGGGATTGATTTTAGGGCATATTTTTTATGCTGAAGGGATCACAGTCGATAAGGCCAAAATTGATGTTATCAACTCACTTCCATACCTCAAAACTGTGATGGAAATTCGTTCATTTCTTGGACATGCAGGTTTTTACAGGCACTTTATTAGGGACTCTTCTAGGATTTCGTGACCGCTCTGTAATCTCTTGCAAAAAGATAAAAAGTTCAAATTTGATCAAGTGTGCAGAGACGCGTTTGACACTTTCAAACAAAAGCTTGTTTCAGCTCCTATAGTATAACTGTTAAATTGGGACTACCCTTTCGAGCTCATGTGCGGTGTAAACAACCAAAGTGTAGGAGCTGTCCTTGAGCAAATAATTGGGAAGGAACCTCACGTCATATCCTACGCCTCTAAAACATTAGATGTTGCCTAAAGTAATTATTCGACTATTGAAAAAGAATTATTATCTATTGTTTTTGCTTTGGAAAAAATTATATCCTATTTATTAGGCATTAAAATTATATTTTTTTGACCATGCAGCATTGGAATATTTGATCGAGAAAAAAAAGGCAAAATCTAGGCTAATTCAATTCAATCTGAAAATTAAGGACAAGAAAGGAAGTGAGAACTTAGTAGCCGATCATTTGAGTCGAATTCCCTTTTCAAAGTATGACACACCTGTTAAAGATGACTTATTGGATGAAAGTCTTCTGTCAGCTCAAACAATTTACCCATGGTTTGCAGATAGGGTAAATTACCTTGCTACAAGTATTGTTTCTTCCAACTTATCACGTTCTAAAAAGGACAAGCTCAAAAGAGACTCACAATATTATATTTGGGATGATCTATACCTATGGAAATACTACTCTAATAAGGTAATTCGACGATGTGTCGCAGAAACTAAGGTACAATTTGTCCTTTCTTTTTGTCATTCTTATGCTTGTGGAGGGCATTTCGGTTCTAAATGCACCACACATAAGGTACTTGTGTGTGGATTATTTTGGCCACACATATATCGTGACGCTTATTTATTTTGCAAAACTTGTAAGAGATGTCAAAAAGTGGGGAATTTAAGTCGAAAAAATGAGATGCTTCTAATACCTATACATATATTCAAAATTTCTTATGTGTGGGGCATCGATTTCATGAGACTGTTTGTTTCATCAATTAATAATTTTTACATTATTCTCATTGTAGATTACGTATCTAAATTGGTAGAAGCTAAAGCTACCTTACATGTTGATGCTAAAACTGTAGTGGATATTCTAACGAACTCTATTTTTTCCAGGTTTGGCAAACCAAGTACGTTAATCAGTGGTTGAAGAACTCATTTCTATAACAAGGTAATTGATACTCTATTGAAAAAAGTATGGGGTCAACAACATGTGGCCACGGCTCATCACAAACAAATAAACGGTCTAGCGGAAGTTTCAAACCCGAAATAAAATCAATTTTAGAAAAGACCATAAAACCAAATAGGAAATATTGGAGCTTATGTTTAAACGATGCATTGTGGGCATACTGTACTACTTACAAGGGACCCATAGGAATGTCCTCTTGCCAAGTCATATTTAATAAACCATGTTACCTTTCAGTAGAATTAGAACTTAAGGCATTTTGGGCAGTAAAAAGATGCAACATGGAGTTGGACGCCGTAGGTAATTATCAAAAATTAGATATTCAAGAGCTTGAAGAGATCCGATGTAACGCATATGAAAACGCCCAAATTTATAACGAAAAAGCCAAGGCATTTCATGACCAAAGAATATCTTGGAAATAATTTTTAATTGGTAAAAAAAATGTTACTTTATAACCCAGCACTGAGGATTTTTTCAGGTAAGCTTCGAACTAAATGGCTTGGTCCTTTTGTTGTTACTAAATTATTTCCTCATGATGTAGTCAAAACTAAAAACGAGGAGTCAGAGAAATGTTTAAAAGTAAATGGACAAAGGATAAAACCCTTTTAGGAGAATTTTCAATTACACATGGTAGAGGAATTATTTTTTGAGGAGTCGAACGATTAAATTTTCCAGGTGGTCGAGCTAATGACGTTATACAAAAGCGCTTTATGGGAGGCAACCAATGTTTATCTTTATTTATTTAATTTAAATTTGAATTCTAGTTTAATTTGATAATTAAATAAAATATTGTTTAATCCATTTTCTCTCATTATATTTCAGGTACATGAACTGCTTGAAGCAATAAAGTCTTTCAACGAAGATGCGATCCTGCTACTAAAGAACAAGAGGAGCAACCACCTTTTACAATAGATGAATGACTTCATTGCATTGAAGCTCACCTCGAAACAATGGAAGTTAACATCTCAAGCATCCTCAATGTACTACAAAGCAATCCCTTCCACCCTCCTCTGACTCGTTGAATATACACAGGGTGTGCACTTAATCTTTCTATTTATTATTATTTTAATTTGCACATTGAAGGCAATGTGGTCTAAGTAGGGGGTTCGTAGGATCATGCCATATTTTCTTTTTGCATGTGTTTTGCTAAGAATAATTTCTTAATTCGTTTCGAAAATAAACCTCTAATTCTTATATTTAGTTTACTTAAATAAGTGGGTGAATCATGAATAACTATTGCTTGCTTGATCAATGAATATTTTGTAGAATTGAAAATGTTATGCCTTAGTCAATATTTCATGAAAATTGTTGGCTCTTTTGAACTTGCCTAATGAAAGTACTCGTTTAAATAAATAAATAAATTTGTTAATAGCTTTGTTAAGAGTAAATATTCAGAAATGTGACGAAGTTTAGTAACCGGAATGAGGTGCTTGGGTTGTCATCTCATTTCACGTCAAATGGTCTGGTAACGAGCCGAAACTTGTAACACTCCGCTAATTGAGCTGCCTTGAGAAATAAATCGATTAGGGACATATGAAATTGAGTAACCAGGACGAGGTGCTCGGGTTGTCATCTCGTTTCGCATCAAAAGTTTTGATTATGTCTCATATTCGTAGAAATAATTAAATAAAAAATGTGTGAAGTTGAGTAACCGGGGTGAGGTGCTTGGGTTGTCATTTCACTTCACGTCAAAAGACTTGACTGTGTTTGAAAAAAAATAAAAAATAATGAAAAATAAAAAAAATTTATATAGATATAAATGAAAGTGTATATTGGGTATGATTGTTTCACATGTTTGATTGAGCCTAAATTTTGTGAAATAGTTGGATTTAACATATTGTTCGAGATTCTATAAAATGCTTATTGATTGAGTTTAGCAATTATTTATTTTTAATTCACCTAGTTGTTTGCAGTATGCTTCACTAGGAAAGGGGGTTTGATTTTGAAAAGGATTAACGTACTGTTTTTTGTGGATATCATGCTTGAGGACAAGCATCGGCTAAGCAGGGGAAATTTGATAGCATGATAAATTTGTATTTTTAGTATATTTATTTTTGGCTAATTATAGAATAAAATGCTATTAAATTTGGACTTTTCTTATCAGGAATGAATTTGGTGTGCTGAATTCAAACTCTTACAAAAAGGGGCTAAATTGGAACAAAAAGCAAAGATGAGGGCTTGATTGAAAGATTGAAGATTCAAAGATGACTAGATAAAGATTGAAGGTTGAATATATATTTTTTAAAAAAAAAGTGGCTGGGTAAAGATTGAAGGATTTTTTATTTTGTTACAAATCTGTAATTAGTTTAAATTTAATCTCTAGTTTAAATTTTATTTTTAAATTTTGAATTATTTAGTGATAATATTTAAGATTATTTAGCGATAATATTTAGGAAAAATCTAGCTAAATTGTAGCACTAAAAATGTGTATAAATACTTAGTGATTACAGCCAATTGAACACACACTTGAGCTTCTGACATTTAATAGATTTCCTTTATTTTCTTCCTTCCCTGCCATTTTATTTTCTTTCTTTTCCTTCCAAGGCCCTTTCCCTTTCCACTTTCCACAATTTCATTTAATCTATTTTCAAAGCATGATTTTCTTCATGATTAACTAAACCCTTTTTTAACCTTAACCTGGTTATCACTTCGACAAAATAATCGTGAGATATGAACCCATACTAAATACTTTGCAATTCAATATTCGCTATCTCTCCAGTATATGGGATAGTGTAAATTCGTCCCTCAAAATTGATTTGATTTTAATTCAAAAAGTGCATGTTGGGTCGGAATCATTTGCCATACAGTTAGGAAGTTGAGTCGGCAGTGTTGTATTCAAAATCCTGTGAACAAATTGGCGTGTTCAATTGAAAAAAGCTAGTTGGATTCTATCAAGGGAGACAGTGATCAAATTTAAACGACCTATATGGTTGAGGCCGTTAATTCTAGTTGGGCTTTTCAGATCATAAGGCTGTGGAAGTCTTAAATAATAGGTATGTGCCATGTGGTTAGAAATTCAACAAGGGTCGATTTGCAGGTGATATCAGGATCGACTTCGGGAGGAAGAGTTGGCGGTTTGAGGGATCCTCGATTACCATAACCAACTTATCACTTGGAAAGGAAAATCTTTCAAGGAACGATTCAAGATTAGAGTACACCGTGGCTAAGGCTAAGTTTAAAAAAAATATTTATCCATTTATTTTATTTTTATTTTTTTCAGTTTCAAATATGTTTTTATTTTATTTTTCGTATTTCCTTATTTTATTATCTTAATCAATTTAAACCCCCATTTTTATTTTTATTTTTAGCATTTTTACGCACAAGTCGTGGGTATAACTATGACCGTGACAGCGATTCTGGTCACAAAAAAATGCAAAATTAGATAGCCAGTCCCTCTGGATTGGATCCTACTGCTCTATACTGGTAATTACTGTTATTTTCTCGTAGGAATTTATATTTGGTGGTTTCAATGCTCATCAATATATATTATTAATTTTTATGTTAAAATTAAAATTATTTTTTTATTTTCAATTACATTATCAAACATTATTAGCCCTTGCATTGCATGTGTATATAAACTAGTTTTTACCAAGATACTAAAAATATATATAATTTTTTTCTTTTTAATATTTACTAGCATCATTCCCCACTTATGATGAGGTTGATATTAGTTTTATGATATATGTTTGGAGTTTGTAACTGTTTCTTCCCGATAAATTATCAAAATAATATAAGTTATATAAAGAATTTAAATTAACTTATAAATTTAACATGTATAATTTAAAAATTAAAAATTTTTTTTGAATGGATTTAAATATAAAAACTAAATTGATATGCAAGAAAATGTGTGTGACAAATTCTTTAAATACGTTATTTAAAACTATTTAGAGTGAATCAAAGGATTTTAAATCAATGTAGACATATGCTTCAAACTTTTTAAAATTAAAATAATAAAAACAACTTGTCTCAAAATTTAATAAACCTAACAAGTTATTTAATTTTTTATATATTTTTATGTAATATTGAAATGAGGGACGGAGGCACATGAATATGTATCAAACAAGCATTAAATCAAATTATTATTATAGTTGACCTAAAAAATAAGTTTTTTACTAGCAATACGTCTCATTTCAAATTAATGCTAAACATTATTTTCAGTTTATAATTTGAACTTTGAATCATATTCAGATTAAATTATATGAAATTCATTCTCATATCTTATCAATCCATTTTTTACCAAATATATATCAATTGCCAATTTAATATCAATTACTACTTCATTTCGAAATACGAATTTCTAATCACATTCATTGATTTGTTACTTTTTCATATTGGCCCCCTGGGCTTGTATAACTGATTTTTAATACATAAATGTATCATCCGATCACCATATTATCTCAATCTGAATATCATTTATTCCACTTACAATATACATGTCCCTATTAATTTGATTCAGACGGATACACAGATCCAACCAACATGCCAATTTGGTAGCTAGTGCCTGACGAATAAATTTGTAATAATAAATTGCGCTCTGTGTTGGCCAATAAAACCAACAAAATAAATATGCCCACCACTGGTTGGTATAACAAAAAAATGGGGTGCCCGACACGTAGTCGTATAAACCTAAACTCTTCCTATCCTATTGCATGTGAACTATATCCAACTCTACTTGAACAGTTAATAGGTTGATTGTTTCTTAGTTTCTTTACATAATTGGATCAACCACACAATCAATTCTCAAGTATATTTGTCACACCCCAAAATTAGGCCTAGAAGTTTTGAGGGCATATTAGGAATTTTGGCTCAGAATGGGTTCATAAATTTTGAATTGTGGAAACCCGAAATTGTTTTTGGAAATTAAAACATTTTTTTGAAAATAATGTTCAAAAGACTTTCAATTTTGAAATAAGGACTGATTTGTAAAAGGGTCTAAATTATGAGTTTTTAAAAGGGAATTAAACCAAATATTAATTTTCACCCTATTTTCCCCTTTCAACTTTACAAAACCCATGTTAGTCTCTTCTCTACATTTTTGTTTTGCCGCCCCTTGCCTTCCAAAGCTCCTCTCATTCAATTTTGATTCCCAAAATTAATTCCTTAGATTTCTATCATTCCCAAGCCATAAATCTCCATAGTATTTTAAGAAAAACATCCAAGAACACCATAGATTTCTCCATTGTTGAATTTTTGGGTTTTTCGAGTTTTTAATCAAACATTCGATTTTTTTTCAACAAAGGTAAAGATTTGATTCTTTTTTAGTTTTTGATTTTTTAAATATTTGATTCTTTTTTAGTTTTTGATTTTTTTATCCTTTAAATTGAGTTTTTAGCCATTAAATCGCATGTTTTAAATAAAAGCCGAAAATTGGGTTGTTAACGATGGATATAGGGATTTTGGATAAAAACATGGTTTCAAAGTGTTTTTCAATTAGCTTTGACATGATTAGAAGGTTTCTAAACTTACTTTAAAGTTTTGTTGAAGATTTCCAACATTTTAATGAATTTTCATGAAAATTGCCATAAACATGTCAAAATTTTTGATACCATGAATTGGGTAATTTTGAGTAGTTTAAAGGTTGAGAATTAGTCATAGCTGAATAATTAGATGAACGGAATCTGTTTTAGGTAAAAATATTAAGTATAGACTGAGATAATTGAAATTCAAGTTTGCTATGTCGAAGGCTTCGATTACAAGAGAATTTAGCTTAGACTTGTGTTTTGATTGTTTGAAGTGAGTTTTTAGCTGATTGTTGATTGTGTATATTGTTTGGTTATTATGTGTGAATCATCAGAACCGTTGGAGCCTTCTACGAGCAAGGCGAAAGGCAAGGAAAACTAGTTTAAGCTTTCGACAATTAGGCGAAAGCGTGAACGGTGAGTGTTCGGAATCTCTACTTGTAGACACGATTCATGGTATTAATTGAGAGCACAGGAATATCCTAAACCTTTATTCAACATGACATGTTTGGTGTGTTGGAGAGTGTTAGCTTTATGCTTCACTTTTTGGGATATGTTCAACTCTATGAGTCAATTGGTGTGTTGGAGATCCGTGTATCCAGTGTATAGTGATAAAACCCATATTTGTGTTTCATAGCCTCAAGTGCTAAATTATCATTTAAATGTGATCTTATTTATTGTGATAATACAATGTGAGATGGATGCATAAATATGTAAATAATATGCTAAATGAGTCGATTACGTTTCATGAAAATGTTAGTATGTTCTCATAGTAAATTTGTGTATGTAATTGTGGTTTGGGTCATTTTCATTTAACTCGTGAATATATATCAGCTAGACTTGTGAGTTATTAAAGCTCGTATACGTTGTTAGTCTTGATGAATTATTGTAAAATGAATTATTTGAATATGAGTTGAGTGTAGTTATACGTAAGAGTATATGTAACGCCATAAATTTTATATTTTTGTTTTTCGTCATATCTGACACAAATATCTATCTGCTTCAGTGGTTAAGTGTTTTTAGTGTGTGTGTGAGGTCCCTAGTTCAAGCCTTATCTTTAATAAATTTTGGTATTTTTCTGACCTAAACCTTATCTTGGTTCAGTGGGCTTATGATTAATTGTCTATAATTCCATATTAGAATGAACCTGCTGGTTCGAGTGGTAAGGGGGTATGTTGTGTTGGAGGTCCTTTGTTCGAATCTCTGCGGTAGTAAGAGAGTTTATTTTTGATCGGTTAGCTGGGAGAGTTTTGGTGTAGTGGGATTCTGAGTAGTTGGCTATAATTAGTTCACTCTCTCAACTTTCGACTTCTTCTCCAATTTTTCCTACGTTTTTTTTTTCTTTCTTCTTCCGTTCCTTTTCAGTTACTTAGTATTCGATTGGTAACCTCCTCTCGTTCTTTCAAATTGTGGTGTCTTGATTCTTGGAATTCGGAGTGTTGGTAAGTGGCGTAAGGGTACTGTAGTTTTGATTTTTGAATTATCGATTGAACGTTTGTAATTTTCTGTTTTGGGTAGCAAAGAATCGTGAAGAGTGGAGTCCTTCTCATGCTGTTTCGTAATCGAATCGTTCGGGATGTTGGGGTAAGTGTTGGACGCTTGAGTAGCATTGTTGTCAGTTTCTAGTTTTGACTGAATCATGTTTTAAGTCTAATTCTGAACTTTGGTATGTCAATTGTTAGGTTTTGGTTATATCACGATTGATTTTGCATCAAAACGATACCATGTGTGTGTACCTAAAATGCAAAAAATGAGGTTTCGACAAAAGCCAAAAAACCATTCTGTCGACACCACACGGACGTGTGACCGCCTGTGTAGATGGCCGTATGCAATGACACGACCGTATGATTGACAAAGACATGGCCATGCACTAGACACAATCGTGTGGTGGCCGGAGTGTGGCTGTGTGAGTTTTTGGGCCAGGCTGTGTGAACCACACGGGAAAGGCCAATCTGGTCGTGTGGGCCCACACGAGCAAACCACACGGGCATGTGAGCCCAAAATTCTAAAATTTTCCCTAGGGTCACACGGTTCGTCCCAAACGAATAAAGGCCATCCGCAGGGTCAATAAGGGCTATCCAAACCCTATAAACTGTAGATCTGATATTCTGTTCTGTGTGTGATAGGCATGTATGATCTGTTAATTCGGTATATGTTATCTGTACCTATATCTGCATTCTATATCCGTATGTAAGCATGTGAGCATGTTTAATTTGTATGTCTATATCTGAATATTTTGTATCTGTTATTGGGGGTGGGATGACATATATATGGAGGAAGTGTTCTGAATGGCAAACTTTGCCTATATTCTGGTAGCACGACTACACTTTATCTGTTATGTGTTGTAACGGCACAATATGGTGTGTAGGGTTGGGTGGGTGTTTTTATCCCCACATGGTGTGTTAGGATGGTCAAAGATGGTGTGTAGAGGATGGGGGTAGGATTTTGTTATCTGATTTGCATATATGTATCTGATTCTATATCTGAAATGGGCTTAGGCCCAAATCTATATTTGTCTGTTATATGATGACCTATATATGTGCATGCTTAATTCTACTGGGTTACACACTGAGTTTATATAAACTCACCCAATTTTTTGTTCTGTATAAGTAATCCACAGACTTAGGCAGATCGATGCGATAGAGCCTCTCGGTGACCAGGGTTCGTAGACTGTTTTTGGTTATGGTTTTTATTTTAAGTTAAGGGTTATTTCTGGATTTTTTAAAATTGGACTCTCCGGACTCTGTGGCTAATTTTTCTTTGGATTTGGGTTTTCATTTTAGTTTTAATCTGCGTCTGATATTTTTAACTTTGATTTTTTTTCCTAAAACCAAGGTTTTCTAAAAAAGATACGGACTGTTTTCATGGTACACAATATTTTTTGTATGCTTTAGCTATTAAACACATTTTAAGGCAAAGTAATTAACTAAATTAATAACGTTTTGACAAGAACATGAGCAAATAAGAATTGTAAAATGAAATAGTTTATCTCATTGACTTCGATTTTAAAACCCATTCTTTGTGACACCTCTGGATTCAACCATAACATCTAGGCCGAGTTTGGGGTGTTACAGTATATGCTAGTTTTATGATTTAATGAAGCCTGAATATGTTATTGTGACTTGGTTAGAATATGGTTGTGAATGTGTTATAGCATGTTCTTATTAAACTTTGATGTTGTGTATACATTTTAGTTACTCTAAAATTCACTGTGCTTGTTTAAGCTCACCCATTGTCCCTAACCTTTGCAAACTGTTAGTGTTGAAGTGTGAGCGGTGTAGAGATACCAAGGAAGTGATCCATGTTAGGCTTTAGTTTTTGTTTAGGTGATATTATTATTCTTTGAATTGAGAGAATAAGGCAATATGATAGACTTTTAGCTAATAATTGCCATGATAATCTTGGATGTTTACATGACTTGATTGCTCTTAGGATTTATGGACATTATTCTTGGTATATTGTTTGCCTGCTCAAACATAATTACAATGATTTCAACTTCCATTAAAGTTAATTTGGCAATTATTTGATGTGGTAATAGTTTCATGTTGAATTGCTACAAGTTCAAATAGGCTAAATGCTTTAATATGTTGTTTTTTTATTGTCTGGAGCAGAGATATCGATATTTGGGTTTTAATGTCAATACCTCCATGATTTTTTGAATGTGCTAGAAATCAGTAATGAAATTTGGCATCGATAAGATAGCACGAGTATTGATACTCAGGGTAATAAAAGTGATACTTTTTGAAATGTACCGATATTTTCTTGGGTTTTGATTTTATATGAGAAACAGAATGCTAATTTGGTACCAATTTTCTCGATGGTATCGATATCGTCTAGGAGAATACTATCAATACCTTTGAATCAGTATCGATACCTATGTGATTTATTTAGAATTTTTGCTTAATGATTTGAAAGCATGTTTAATTCTTGTTATAAGTTCGTTTCATGTATGTTTAGCATGCTTATATGATAGATTAAGATATGTTTGACTTAAAATTGTAACAAATGCTTAAATAAAATTTTTTTTTACAAAAAGACCCAAAGGTCAATACGCAATTAAAGCAATCACGGATTACAATATCACAGATTTCCTTAGGATAATCCATTCCAAACAAAATATTACAATTATTTAAGATAGCATATTTGCACATAATGTCCACAACGTTGTTGCAACTATGATTAGCCCACTTAATATCAGCAGTATTGAACATTTCCAAAGTTTTATAGGTCTCCTTAATGTGATGGCCAATAATCGTAATATCATCTTTACGTTTCTTAAACCTATTCACAAGACTGGCACAACCAGTTTCAAAAATGGCGTTAGCAATAGTTAAAGAGCGCGCAGCTTAAAGCCCTCCTCAAATGCATATAACTCCACCCATTCAAATGCTTAAATAAATGTTGTTCGCTTACTAATGGGACAATTTATAATGAATGTGATATGTGATGGTGGTGTAGTATCCTATTACTCGAGCTCGGCGACTAGGCCGGGTATAGGGTGTTACAATATTAGCACATCACATAATCATAATGGTTCACATTTACGTTTATAACATTATATCATAATTTCACATGTTTTCAATTTAGTCATTATCATTATCAACTAGTCTAAATCAAATCAAACCAACTCATTTCATCACACATAACATATCCTATTCTCGTTCAATTTAAGGTCAATTCCATAACTATTTCAATTTGCAATTCATTGTATTCAATTTAATCATCTCACTCACATTTTTGTACTAAATTGTAAACAATTAAAATTTCAATTAAATATAATCACAATTCCACTTCTAATTGCATAAAAATTTAACACAAACATACCATATGAACTTACCTAGTCAAGACTGTAACACCCCTTACCCGTATCCGTCGTCGAAATAGGGTATGAGGCATTGCTGGACTTTAACACATGTAAACATACAAAATAGAGTCATAAAAATTGCGTCCAATTTAAAACTTTTCATTCACATTCATAATTACGAGCCTACAAGGCCCAAAACATACTTTGGGAGTGGTTCGGGACTAAACTGAGAACTTTGGAAAGTTTGTCAATACTTGGAAAATTGTTGCCTAAAATAGGGGTCACATGTCCATGTGGCTTGGGACACGCCCATGTGGGTAGGCTGTGTGGTCACACACGCCCATGCCCATACCTCATGTAACTCTCTGTTTATGATGTCATCAACCAGTGAAACCACACGGTCAAGCCACACGCTCATGTGCTAAGCCTTGTGACGAATTAAATTCTCGCAAAATAAATGCAGACTTCACACGCCCTTGGCACACGCCCATGTCCAAGGCCGTGCTGTCCACACGGCTGAGACACATGCTCGTGTCTCTAACCATGTGCTCCATACTGGGCATTCTATTTCTCAAAATTAAAGTGCAATAGACACACGGCCTGTTCACATGCCCATGGGGTAGACCGTGTGTCACACATGGCCTAGACACATGCCTGTGTGTCTACTCATGTAGACAACTTTAAGGCTATTTTCCAAGCCATTTGCCACCTTGAAACACAATCACACTTGCACCAATTCAACAACACATAACTTGACATAATTAAGCCATCAAACATCCACAACCAAGACATCAACATACCATTCACATGCTACATTTATCATACATGAACATCACATACTTATCCGCTCAAACCATGCAAACTTACACATCCAAGAAAGACATCATCACATGCTCATAAATATAACTAAGGTTAGCGAACTTAAATGGAAAAACATACCAACCTTTACAAGCCATTTCAAGGTCAAACACATCACTAAAATAATCCAAAACACTTGACTAGTCCTATCAAACTAAATTAGGCTTCAATAACCAAAAAGACTTATATACTTCCTAACCAACTAGCCTATACATGCCATATAACCCTATTCACAGGTCTTTTAGTACTGATATGATAGTTGAGTAGTGTGATGAGATCTCCAACAGCTTCCAACCCGAGTGAGTTTTCTAAATCCTATAAGTATAGGAGAAATAAAACAAGTAAGCTATAAAGCTTAGTAAGCTCATATGAAAATAAACACAACTTATCGAGTAAGTAGTTATTAAGAAATTTCATTACTATGGTGTAAACTCATTTGATTTCATCTTTATACCAGAATTCCAATCACGTAATTTACCAAAGGTTTCACGAGCTTATTCAATTTCATGTTCGTATGGATCAAATACCTTGTATCAATTTATCCACATTCATACATACATAATCGATCATTAATATAATTTCATTCAATCCAATATCCATTACAAATACTTTAGCCAAGATAACCCATGTAAAATCTCATCATATAATCGTACTTTGCACACTATGTGCCATACTTGCGTATAATTAAAAACAATTATAACTCATATCTCATATATCATTGGATTCATATTTCAATATAACCAAATATGCACATTATGGCATGAAACGTACTCATACACAAATCTTTTTCTCGTTTCATGTACATGATACACTATAAGCTCACTATTTTACCTTTATTCGATTTTTACATAGATTTGATACGTACCTGGTTTACATAATTCAGTCTCACTTACGTTCTCGTCTTGTCTTTACCCGTTGGATGTTTGTAATACTAATGTATATTTAGAATCTTGCACATAAGTGCCACACTTATTTGTAGCCGAAGCTACCACTTATTACTTATCACTTAAGAGCTCACTCTCGAGCTAATCATGGGTCTGCTCACACAAGCTAACAGTCAGGGCATAACTACCCAGTGCTGCTCACACAAGTTGTTAGGCATCCGCAACATATGTCGAAGTACCCAGCCACTGGTAGAATGTACAAGACTAGCACATGGATCACATACGCATAGTACGATGCCATGTCTCAAATATGGTCTTACACGTAATCACACTGTTCATGGGTTTGCTCACACAATCTGAGGGTTAAGACGTAGCTACCCAGTGCTGCTCACACAAGTTGACAGGTATTGCAATAAATGTTGGAGTACCTAGCCATTGGTAGGACGTACATAACCAACACCCGAATCACATATGCATAGTACAATGCCATATCCTAGATATGGTCTTATATGTAATCACATACCGATGCCATAGCCCAGTTATGGTCTTACACAGAAATCACATATCTCATATTGCCATGGTCCAACCATGGTCTTTTACCGTCCATTCATATTTCACTAGGAAATTATCGTGGTCGATCCTTCGTTTTTACTCGTTTCGAACAATTAATTTGAATTTTGGAATTCAATCAAATACATGATACTAAGGCATAAATAACACAATTCAACAATGTTTATTAACATACAAACTTACCTTGATACCAAAAATGGTGAAAATGACATAATCGTCAAACTCCCATTTTCCCTCATTCCAGGCCCGAATCTCGTTTTTCTTTATCTATAATATCAAATTTAGCTCACTTATTAGTCATATTATTCAATGTGACGCAAAAGTCATATTATGGAAAAATTATATTTTTGCCCCAAAAGTTTACCATATTTACACTTTTGCCCCTAGGCTCGTAAAATGAAATGTGTTCAATTTCTTCAATTCCCAATCCTAGCTGAACCTCTTTTATACTTATAGCAGACTACATTTTTATTAAATCACACTTTTATGACATATTTTATAACTTTTACAAATTAGTCCTTTAAGGTATTTTTACTGAAAATCACTTAGTAAAAGTCATTTCTCTAACCATAAACATGCATTTTCTACCATTAAACACAAAAATACACACATATTCATCATATTTCAAAACCTTAGACCTTCATCATATCTCAAATAAGTGTTAAAAATAGGTGGATCATGATACAAAAGTTTAAAAAACGTAAAAATCATTAAAAACGGGGCTAGAACGGACTTACTATCAAAGCCTGGAAGCTTCGCCAAACCCTAGCCATGTCTTCTCTTGCTATATTCGGTCATTGGAGGAGAAATATGAACAAAATTTGTCCTTTGTTTTGTTTTTTAAGTAATTTAAGTACTAAATGACCAAAATGCCCCTAACTTAAAAATATCCTATTTCACCTATTTCATGTCCATTTTTGTCCAAAAATTTAATCAATGGTCTAATTACCATCTGAGGACCTCCAATTTAAAAACTCATCACAATTACATTCCTTATCATCTAAAACACAAGTTTTGCACTTTTTTTACAATTTAGTCCTTTTGACTAAATTGAGTGCCCAAATATCAAAATTTTCGAACGAGATTTTTGCGAAATCATTCTATGAAATCATAGACCATAAAAATTTAATAAAAATATTTTTTTCTCATCGGATTTGTGGTCCCGAAAGCACTATTCCAACTAGGCTCAAAATCGAGCTGTTACAAAGACAGTAAATAACCAACTCTCTAAGGACTAATCAACACTTTTTTGTCATTTCTCTATTTTCTTTAATTTGGACCAATTTTCAATCTATTCAATAATCCAATTCAATTTATCAATTCCAAACATCTTATATAATCATATAATAAGTACATATCAGTTTAATTTTATTATTCAATGCCCTTAAACTTTTGCATTTTATTTAATTTAGTCCTTAAAACCAAAGCTATTATAACTTTCACAATTGAACTTCACTTTTTATTTTTATTTCAATTATGTCCTAATACAACCCTCTAAAACCTGAATTTACTGAAATCCCATGGTAATTTTATCATTTTTTTCATTTTAGTCCCTATATGCAAATTTAACAAAATTTACTTAACAAATTAATCCTATTTCATTACTAAGCTTCAAAACCTACCATAAACATTCAAAAACTTAAATTAACATCAATGACAACTTTAAAAAAATTTAACTATAACACCCTAAAACTCAATCCAGTAGTTTCGACTGTATTCTAGAGGTCACATTGGCCACCAAAATGGCTCTTAATAAAATACGAACCAAATTCTAAAACACATTTCAAAAACCACTTTTACTTGTAACTTACTGACACCAGTAGTGAGCTTAACTTATTTTTTGCAAACATTAAATTTAATTATCATTTAAAACAATTTGATACCAAATTCACATTTCATATTTTAATTTTGTGACCAAAACGGAATAGTAATTTTTGTTAACTGGAGTTTCAAACCATAATTTGTAATGTAGAATTTTAACCTTTTACCTTGTTTGAAAACCATAAATAGTTACTTAAAAATCGAGTGACTATTAATGAAGATAACATTTCAGTTAACTAAAACCCCATGCATGAAATCATGAATTTAGTTTAAAACCAAAACCCAAAAGTTTACGAGTCCAAAATCAAACTCATACCATATTTTATATAATCTTAAGGAAAACTTATTAAACCAAACCATGAAAAATGTGAAACTCCAAGATCTTCGATTCGCTAAATCTGAAACCTAACCTCGCGAATTACCTAAAAAGGGAAAAAACTAAGGGAGTGAGCTATAAAAGCTCAGTGTGAGTCTAAACAAATGTAATTAAGCAGAGTTGAACAAAAGCAATACATACAGTCTCTCAATCGTACAAAAGCATACAATGTAATGACAAATAGTCAAACAGTCGTACAACAGTCAATTTCTAATTATATCAAGAATCATAGTATTTTATCACCAAATAGATATGGGTAACATGTTCAAATTGAAAGTTTTCAAGAGAGCATTTAATAAATCTGTTCTGTCTTTTATTAATTAAACAACTGAATTAAATAGAGAAAAGAGTCATAACCTAGTTGGGAAAATAATTCCCTTATTCTAATAAACTACTAAAAGATAAAATAAAATAATCTAGAATATCTCAAATAATTTATTCTTAATTTATCTACCTAAATAACTTTAAAATATATCCCAAAATATATGGGTTTCACAGATTTCAACACCCTCCTTCAAGTTGGTGCATATATATCAATCATGCCCAACTTGCTTACAAGAAAATCAAAGTTTGTCTCAGAGAGCCCTTTGGTGAGTATGTCAGCAATCTATTGTTTTGAAGGAATAAACGACATGCACACTTGGCCTTCTTCAATCTTCTCTTTGATAAAGAGTCTATCAATCTCAACATGTTTAGTTCTGTCATGCTGGACTGGGTTATGAGCAATACTAATGGCAGTTTTTCTATCACAGTACAACTTCATTGGTGAAGTTATTGGCTTCCTCAACTCTTTCATAATTCTTTTTAACCACATCATTTTACAAATTCTGTAACACCCCTTACCCATATCCGACGCCGGGACAGGGTACGAGGTGTTACCTAACTAATACACATGCAAACATACATTCTCAGGACGTAAAACTTCGTTCTAATTTAGAACTTTTGAAACTTTGTCTTACAGTCCTTAATATAGGCCTACGAGGCCTAAAACACCCTTTAGAGGCAATTCGGGACTAAACCGAACACTATCATGAATGTTAGAAAAATTCATTAAAAATAGGGCACACGCCCGTGTGGAAGGGCGACACACCTGTGTGATCTCTATCATGGCCATATTGAAGGCCCGCGTGGCTCACATGGCCTAGGAATATTAGGGACATGCCTGTGCCCCTTGCCCGTGTGAATTTAATTTCTAACATCGAACTTGCAAGGGTTTTCACACGGCCTGACACACGCTTGTGTCCCTGGCTCGTATCCCTTACAGAACCTTGACACGGCCGTGTCTTAGCCTGTGTGTGAAAACCTTGACATTCTGTTTCTGACATTAGCAACAATTTAAGGTAACACGGCCATGGCACACACACGTGTGCTAGGTCGTGTCTTTCACACGGTTGAGACACACGGCCGTGTCTCAATTCGTGTGGTTACTGTTGGGCATTTAATTTTGCCAACCTAAAGTGTAGGGGACACACAACCGAGCTACACGTCCATGGGGCCGACCGTGTAACGCCCTAAATTTTTGGGTTTCTCTTAGATTACTATTCATCTAGGGAAATGTAGGAACTCTAGTATTTTGGTGTGTAATGCATGTTTGGGGAGTGTTAATGGGCCTATGGAAGGCCTAGGTGTTGGGTAAAAACTCGGTAAAATTTTGTATTTTTGACTTAGGAGATAGGGGGCCGTTGGAAGTAAGGGTCTTAAGGAATTGTGCGTAAAATATAGCACAAAACAAGTCTTGGTAAAGTGGCAAAGGAGGCACCACTAAGCTCCTTAAAAAGTGGCACCTAAGTGAGCTTGGAGGTCTAAGGTTCAAGTCCCAGAGTGAGCATGTGTGGTGTTTAATTTTTGTGCTTGATCTGGCAAGAGTTTGAAGCAGAGTTGAACTCTGTTAATGAGTGTTTGAATCGGTCATGAGAGGATTTTGTGGACTGATAAGGGGAGCTGGTTAAGGAGAATTTTTGGGAGCTTTTGAATTTTGAAGAGAGGTGGCCGGCCAAGGGACTTTTGGGGGTGCATTTTTGGCATTTTTACATAGGAGAGTATTCGGTAGTTAGGTGCTAATAGTGCCGATTTCTCTTAGGTTCTTTTTGTAGTCCTTTTGCCGATTTTTACTTAGCATTTAGGTCCTCTAAATTCTTCTTTTTCTTCCTTTTCTGTTCTTGTAGCCGAACCCTGTTGTACCCCATTGCCGAACTCCTTTTGATCAAATACCTCTCCTCCTATTCTTCTCTTTAAACATTTTCTCCTCTCCATTTGTTTCTTCAAGCCGAACCACCATTGCTAGACTCTCCCATTGACCGAATTGGTTCTACCCACACTTCTCTTCTTCTTCTACTTCTTCTTTCCTTCATCAAAGCCCTCTCCAACTTGTTAGCCGAACCCTCTTGTGCTTAAGACCCTATTCCCCTCTTCTAAAACTGAAACCCTTCAACACTCTTCCTTTCTCGTTGTTACAAGTGGAACGGCTGTGGTTTGGGACTTAGATTGGTAAGTATTTTGTGATCCTATCTCGTTAGTTTTCAGGTTTAAGGCAAGAAGCCGAAACTTTTTTTTAGGGAGGCTAACGTTAGTGACTAAAGGCCTATTGGCCTCTTTCTCTTAGTTTTGTGTACTCTAGTATGGACGAAGGGACGTGCAGCAAGGGGCTAGTGTAGACTAACGTAAGTGGACAGTAGGATCTAGTCCATTTTCAGCAGAAGGTAGGGACTTTAAGGTCTTAGGCCATGTAGGCCGATTTTGTAAGGGTTTATGACTCTTTGGTTATCGAATATTAGACTAAAAAGTTGGTGTTCGATTGTAGGCTCTTCATACATGGGTTTCGTCAACATTTCGACAGTTAACAGGTGTGTAACATACTTTCGCTATAGACTAGGACGGCAACGGCCGTAATGACCAAAAGTGACCGAAAATTTGGCCTTGTGAAATCTCTGTGTAATCGTTTACGCTGTTAGGGTCAACTTTAGATTCGATGGTGACAGAATTGTTGAAGGTGCGATTCTGAGCATTTCGGTAAGTTGGGCTTGAATGGGCCAAAGGTGGGCCCAATGGGCTTCCGAGCCCATATCGGTAAAATTCTCATTAAAATCATTCTGGCAGTATGTTGAGAATAAACCGGTTAAATTAACAATCTAAACATTAAAATTTGGTTTTAACGGGCTTAAGACGATAATGGATTTAGTAAGGCCCATTAAGGGATTTTGGGCTAAAAAGGGTAAAACTGGAAACTAAGGTTAAAAAGACTTCTGTAAACACTAATGGACTAGTAATTACTTGGATTTGCATAAAAACCCTGAAAATCGATAAAAAGACTAAAATACCCCTAAGTATGGAAAATTACCATTTTACCCCTAGGTGCAAAATGACCTTTATACCCCTAGGGTAAATTCTGTATAAAACGTATGATTTCCTGTTTCTGTATGTAATATCTCATAATACATGTGTATATCTGATGCATGCGATTCTGTATGTTATATGCCATATCATGACATCTGTTGCATGGGGTTTGGGTTTATGATGGAGGAAGCGTTCTGGCAGCCTCGCTGCAATCTGGTGGCCTCTCCACATATATATATCTGATCTGGCAGCCTCGCTACAATCTGGTGGCTTCGCCACGTATATATCTATTCTGGTGGCCTCGCCACATATATATCTGTTCTGGTGGCCTCGCCACAATATCTGTATCTAGTGACCTCGTCACAATATCTGGCAGCCTCGCTGTAAATTTCTGTGGTGTATAGCGGTTGGGTGGGTCGAATAGTCTCCCCACATGGTGTAAGGCTGGTACGGGGGTGTTATGGTTGGATCTGGGTTGGGTTTTCTGTTTGCATAATATATCTGATCTGTATCTGTTATGGGCCTATGGGCTTAACCTGATTTCTGTAATGGGCCGAGGCCCAATTAACTCTGATTCTGAGGCTTGATCTGTTTTAGCCTATGGTTGAGACTAAGTTACACACTGAGTTATCAAACTCACTCCTTCATTTCATTTCTGCAGGTAGCCCTCAACCATAGTGGGCTTGGAGCTGTGAGAGATTCGGAGTGGCCACAGCATCTGCAAATTCGGTTTTCTTTTTATTTTAAGTATTTTATTATGTTTGTTTTTGGGGTTTTTAATTGTAATAAGGCCGCTATTTAAATTTCTTTATTGGTTTTGTTTTAGCAATGGTTTGATTCATATTTTATAGAAACTGCTAGTTATAGGCTGCGCGGGTTTTCAAATTCTTAAGAACATTTTCAAAACTCAACAAGTTCAATGATTGGATAATCTAAAGACGTATCAAAATGACTTTTCACAAATTTGCTAATTTAATATCACCTGAGTCACAACAACAAAAAGGTCGTAAACTTAGTTATAGGCTCATGTGACACACCAGATCTGGTCATAACGTCCAGGCCGGGTTTGGGGTGTTACAGACCGTGTGTCACAGATGACCTAGACACATGCCTGTGTGACTATCCATGTGGACAAATATAGGGCTATCTACCAAGCCTTTAGCCACCCTGAAACAAGATAAAACACATACCAATACATAACATGGCATAAATACTCAACCAAATAACCATAATTTGACATCCACACATCAACACATGACTAATCCAACCATACATTAATGCTACTACCTCTAGTGCGCTTGCTCATCCATGCTATTTTGCACATTTATGAAAAAAAACAACATCATTTGCATATATCAATAATTAATATTAGCCATTGTCCATGACCTTATACAAATGAGTCAATTCTATGACAAGCCAACATATTTGGCTCCAAAACAATATGACACTTAACAAAAGACTAAGTCCCTATACATGCCATACACAAAATAATTAAACTAACTATACCAAGTGCTTCTTTTGATAGTGTGATCAATGCCTCCGACATCCGTTGATCTGCGAGCTAATTAGGCGGCACTATAAGAAAATGAAAACAAAAGAGAGTAAGCATAAAGCTTACTAAGTTGCATGTAAATAATTTAATAACAATTTACCATGCAAGAACATACTCACAACATATCATAATTTTCACATAATACATAAATGGTTATAAGCACAACTTGCTCATTTTCATCCCTTACTATTCACACAACATAAATTGAGCTCATATCTCATAAATTTCATATAGGTACCTGTACCACTCACAACATGGTCATAACTTCTCTCATTTTAACGTAAATTGTAAAATTTCCCGTTGAACCATTTGGAATACTAAAGGATATTCGATAAGCCGTAAACATAGGGTAAGATGCCGATACCATGTCCCAGATATGGTCTTACACGGGCTCACATATCAAGTCGATGCCATGTCCCAGATATGGTCTTACACTGGCTCTCATATATCAAGGCCGATGCCATGGTCTTACACTGGCTTTCCTCTATCTGTGCCTATGCTATGTCCCAGACATGGTCTTACACTGACACATATCAAAGCTGATGCCATGTCCCAAACATGATCTTGCACTGGCTCACATATCAAGGCCGATGTCATGTCCTAGACATGGTTTTACACTAGCACTCGTATGACACTAGTATTATGGCATGAATATCCAATGTATTCCTATGGTTCAACCGGGAGTTTACACATTAAATTTTACTATGTATAGCTTATAAGCATATTCAAACATATTTTGCAAAATCAATCATTCAATACATAATAATGATAAAGTTGTATTATTTACGTACAACTTACCTTGGTATACAAATTGTGGGCGACTAACCGATTTAGTCCACTAGCTTTGGCTTTCCCCTAGTTTAGGTCCGGATTCTGTAATTCTTGATCTAAAATGAATAAATTCACTCATTTAATCATCATATTAATTTAGTCATTCCACAATTCATATTTTGGCAAAATGACCATTTTGCCCCTAGACTTTTACAAAATTTTGATTTTACCCCTAGGCTCGTAAAATGATTTTTATCAAATTTTCTCATTAACCAAGCCTAGCAGAATTCTTTTTACACTAATGGCAGCCCACAATTTCAATTATTTCACATAATTTCTATCTATTTTACAACTTCTACAAAAAGGTCCAACCTAGGTGGTTTTCATAAAAATCCTTTCACAAAAGTTGTTTGTTTATCAATCAATATTAATTTTATTCCATAGAAACCCAGCAAACAATATAAATGCTCTCATGGAAAAACCCTAAACTCTCAACCATTTTGCAAAATAGTCCCTCCGTTAGTTAGATTCAGCTATAGGGGCCCCAAAAGTACAAAAATTATCAAAAAAAGTCATCAAAATCACTTACTTGCAAGGGTGGAGAGTCGCTGAAATTTTGATCTTCTAAAACCCTTAGAATGGCTGAGATTTTTAGTGGAAGAAGATGGATAATAGGTTCCCTTTTCTTTATTTTATTTTAATACCTAATAGTCACCTAATACACCTAAATTTTTTACTTTTCAATTTTTCTCGTCTCCATGGCCGGTCAGCCCTCTAAAATAGGCCTATGTGCCCATTAAAGACCTCCACATTATGGTCCATAGCTATTTGTCACTATTTGCTAGTAAAATAAAACTTTTGCCCTTTTATGCGATTTAGTTCTTTTTTGCAATTAAGCCTTTAATCGCTTAAATTAATTCACCAAAATTTTCATGCACTCCTATAATCATGCTATAACACATAAAATAATATTAGAAATAATTTCTCTGACCTCGAATTTGTGGTTTCAAAACCACTATTCTGACTAGACCTAAAGTCGGGCTATTACAAATTCCTTGAGCCATTGATCTAAACTCAGCTTCTGCACTACTTCTTGCTACAACATTTTGTTTTTTACTTTGCCAAGTCACAAGGTTTCCCCAAACAAATGTACAGTATCCTGATATAGATCTTTTATCTATTATTGAGCCTACCCAGTCTGTATCTGTATAAGCTTCAATACCTATTTGTTAGAATTTCTTGAAGAATAAGCCCTTTCCAGGTGAACTCTTCAAGTATCCCAGAATCCGAAACACTACTTCTTCATGTTCCTCCATTGGGGAGTTCATAGATTGACTCACTAAGCTTACTGCAAAAGCTATGTCTGGCCTTGTATGTGATAAGTAAATTAACTTACCGACTAATCTTTGGTACTGCCCTTTTTCAACTAATAAGCCTTCTTTATTTCCGAATTTTACATTTGGATCAATTGGTGTGTCAGCTGGGTGGCAACCACTCATCCCAGCCTCTTTTAAAATATCAATCACATATTTTTTCTAAGAGACCACAAGACCCTTCTTTGATTGAGCAACTTTTATTCCAAGAAAGTATTTCAAAGGACCCAAGTCTTTGATCTCAAACTCCAATACTAGATGTAAGACCCCAAACCCGGCCTGAACGTTATGGCAGAATCTGGCGATGTCACATGATAGTGCTTTTGAAATCGTGTTTGTTGAGTTAAAACCGTTCCATTTATTTAATCTTTACTTTACCTCGGATTAGAAATACATGACTGCTATTGTGATTAAAACAAGTCTCTTTTACGTGAAAGCTTTTAGAAAATATACTATTTTTAGGAAAATCCGTTATTAATTCCAAAAACCTTAATTTCATGGAAAACCGCTCGTTTTTAGTGAAAATCGAGTTTTTGATCATGCTTGTCTAAAATAAAATAATCATCGTCGGTTTAAAAGCCAAATTAAAAACCAAAAGTCCAAGTTCAAAAATTATATCATAAACCTCAAATAATACCCAAATCAGAAAAATAGCAAAATACAGTCCAGAACTTTTCGTGTGTCCACCATCGAGTCCTCTACTGCACCGATCCATTAAGTCTAGGGATTACCTATATAGATTAAACAGAAAAGGGTGAGTTTTCACAAACTTAGTGTGTAATCCCCATAGAAATCACACAATAGAATACATATCAGATGTTATAACTATGCAGTTCGGGTCGAAGCACTTTTTAGAATCAGTTAGGGCTTTAGCCCACTTAGGTACAGAATCATATATAAATTAGGGCCTTAGCCCATCTCAAATATCATATGCAGAACATAATAGATTAACTGAACCCAACCCACCAGCCCTACAAACCAACTTCGTCCAACCCTAGACACCATGTGGGGATAAAATCAACCCACCCATCCCAACACACCACGCTGTACCGAAATGAAACACAATAATCAGATAATTACAGCTGAGCTGCTAGAAGTTAGGCTTAAGAGCCTTTCAAAAAATACTTCCTCCATACACATTAACCCAACCCCGATGCAATTCAACATACAAATATGACATGCTATAATGCATTTTATCAGCTTATACAATTAGTCAGATACATGCTAAGTGTAACATGCTTAATTCGTACACTACATAATCAGATTATGAAACTAGAGGTCTAAGTTATGCTTACCGACCCTACCATAGGTCACAGTCGACTTGGGTGACACGTGCAACCTTACAGAACTTTCCAGAAAAATGACCTCATACACCTATGTGGCATGCCCGTGTGGACCACATGGCCTGGCCTAAAATTCCACACGCTCGTGTATTTCACCCGTGTGGGCCACATGTTAATGTGGTCCACACGGCCCAATTAGTTGAGCCTGTGTCTCACACACGGCCTCGCCGGCCATCACACGGCCATGTCATACACTCGTGTCAAGCGTGCATGCCTGGTTCATCGATCACACAGCCGTGTACTGCCACACGGACTACCACATAGGCGACCACACGCCCATGTGGCATCGACAGTTTTATTTTTTGGCTTTTATCGATTATCGTTTTCTGTGTTTTCAGGTACACACCTGGTTACGATTCACTATGAATAGTCACTCGAGCCTTTAAGAGCCTAAATTTGTCCAGCCAAACATCACAATCAGTTCTACTTTATGATTAAAAGAAATCCCAAAACCAACAATCCATCCATTGAATGGTTTAGACTTACCTTTAATCAAACCACTGTGATTCCCACGAAACTTAATCCCTAGCGATTGATTATGAGTTCCTAAATCCTTCCTTAACTGTCATAACGAATTTCCATTAGTCACCAACTTAAGAGCAGAAGAAGAAAAGAAATAAGGATTTTGTCTACAGAACTTACCAAAAAAGAACGAGAGAATCAAATGGTGATAGCACGAAACGTTGCCCAAAAGAGAAATGAAAACCAAGAGAAAAATGAGAAGGAAAATTTGGTAGCAAGTAGAACAGGAACAAATGTTAGAATTTTTTTGGGGATTTTGAAAAGGAAGAGGGAAAAAAGAAAAATGATGACAGTAAAACTAAAGATGTTAGGATCACTTCCTTATCCCCCAAATCACTCCCTTAATTCTGTACCTCAACTCCCCATTATTCAGATTTTTAGTAAAATACAAACTCTAGTCGATCCTAAGCACAAAAATACAACCCTTGCCGTCCCAGAGATTCGAACCCATGACCTCCCTTACACCAACACTCCACTTAACCATCAGACCAGCAGGCCCATTCTGATAAGCTCTTACAAATGCCTATTAACCAAAGGTAAGGCTTTATTCAATAAAAAAGCCAAAAATTACCCAAATGTGGCTTAAACTTAGGACCTCACACACACCTAGAACACTTAACCACTAAAACATACATATATTTGTGTCCAATAAGTACAGGGACATATTCATAAATCTGGGGCGTTACAACTCTACCTCCTAAAAGAAAATTTCGGCCTCGAAATTTACCTGATCAGAAAAGGTGAGGATACTGCTGACGCATCGGATCCTTCAGCTTTCAATTGGCCTCCTCAGTGCTATGATTCCACCACAGCACCTTCATTAAGGGGATAAATTTCCTCCGTAGAACTTTAATGTCGCCACCTAGAATCTAAACCGGTTCCTCCTTAAAAGTTAGATCTAGTCTAACCTCGATCTTCTCCACAGGAACAATATGCATGGGATAAGAGCAGTAGTGCCTCAACATCGAAACGTGGAAAGCATCAAGAATGCGATCCAACTCTAGAGGTAGCTCTAACTGATATTCACTGGCCCACTCATTTCATATTAGGGTACGAGCCAATGAACCTAGGGCTTAGCTTACCCTTGCGACCGAACCTTAGAACCTTCTTCCATGGCGAGAACTTGAGAAAAACTAAGTCCCCCACAAAATACTCTAACTCATGATACTTCAAATCTGCATAAGATTTTTGCCTATCAGAAGCCGCTTCCAGTCGATCCTAAATTAACTGGACCTTATCCTTAGTTTTAGAAACCAATTCCGAACCCAGAACTCGTCGCTCGCCTAACTTAGTCCAACATAAGGGAGTGCGACACTTACGACCATACAGTGCCTCATAAGGTGCCATCTGTATACTAGACTGATAGCTGTTATTGTAGGCGAACTCTACTAATGGCAGGTACTCCTCCCAACTACCTCGAAAATCTATAATACAGCCCCTCAACATATCTTTCAGTATCTGAATCACCCTCTCCAACTGAGCATCTATCTGAGGATGGAAAGCAGGACTGAAGTATAATCTTGACCCCAGAGCCTCGTGAAGCTTCTTCCAAAACTGAGACGTGAAACGAGAATCCCTATCAGAGATGATTGAGACAGGAACCCCATGCAGTCTCACAATTTCAGAGATGTAGAGTTTGGCTAGCTTTTGTAGAGAGAAGTTTGTCGAAGTGTGTAGACTTGGTCAATCGATCCACGATAACCCAAACAGAACCCTTCTTAGTGGTTGTTAGAGGCAACCCACTAACGAAGTCCATATTACTCGCTCCCATTTCCACAACGGTATCTTGATCAGCTGCAGCAAACCTAAAGGTAACTGATGCTCAGCCTTAACCTGCTGACAAGTCAAATAGCAAGCAAAAAAGTCGGTAACCTCACGCTTCAACCCTAGCCACCAGTATAATTCTCGTAGATCTTGGTACATTTTGCTCTCGTCAGGATGCATAGCATAAGGGCTACTATGTGCCTCCCTCAGAATCGACAGTCTCAAATCTTTATCATTCGGTACACAAATTCGACCACAGAAACATAGTACCCCATCATTATTAATCCCAAAATTAGTAGAAGCCCCACTCTCAACCTGATAAAATTGCAACTAAAGAGAATTATCCCCATCTATTTCTCTCTGATCTAATCAATCCATGTCGGTTTTACTTATAGCTCGGCCAATAGACTCCCATCGTCGAATAGACTTAGTCGAGTGAACATTGTTCTCAGATCAGTAATTGCCCTACGGCTCAATGCATCAGCCACTATATTGGCATTGCTGGGATGGTACTCGATAGTATAGTCATAATCCTTAAGCAGTTCAACCCATCTACGCTACTTAAGGTTTAACTCCTTCTGGGTGAAGAGATATTTGAGGCTTTTGTGATCAGTGTAAATAGTACACTTCTCACCGTACAGATAATGCCTCCAGATCTTTAAGGCGAAAACTACCGCTGCCAATTCTAACTCGTGTGTCTGATAATTAGCCTCATGATCTTGAGCTGACGAGATGCATGAGCAGCCACCTTACCGCTTTGCATCAGGATGCAACCTAAACCCACATGCGATGCATCACTATAAACCACAAAGTTTTTATCAGGCTCAGGTTGTATCAGAATAAGAGCCTGAGTTAAAACGGTCTTGAGCTTATCAAAGCTCTCCTTGCGCAACAGTCCAATCGAAAGCGAGTCCCTTACGTAGAAGCTTAGTCAACGAAGCTGCGATCAAGAAGAACCCTTCTACAAAATGTCGATAATATCCTACCAGCCCCAGAAAGCTGCGGATTTTGGACACATTCTTTGGTTGTTTCCAATCCAACACCGCCTCAATCTTACGAGGATCAACATGAATCCCCTCAGTTGAAACCACAAGTCCCAAAAGGTCAGTTCTCGGAACCAGAACTCACACTTACTGAACTTCGCATATAATTGATTCTCGCGAAGAGTCTGTAGTACCACTCTGAGATGCTCATCGTGTTCGTCCTTAGACTTGGAATACACCAAGATGTTATCGATTTATACCTCCATGAACCGATCCAGATAAGGCTAGAACATTCAGTTCATCAAATCCATAAACGTTGCTGGTGCATTAGTCAACCCAAAAGGCATAACTAGGAACTCATAATGACCATAACAAGTCCTAAATGTCGTCTTATGCACATTGGCCTCCTTAACTCTCAACTAATGGTATCCCGACTGTAGATCGATCTTAGAAAACATAGAGGCCCCTCTAAACTAGTCGAATAAGTCATCTATCCTCGAAAGTGGGTACTTATTTTTTTATCGTTAGCTTGTTCAACTGACGGTAGTCGATACACATCCTCATCATCCAATCTTTTTTCTTTACAAATAGAACAGGTGCTCCCCATAGAGACATACTGGGATGAATAAACCTACGATCTAACAGTTCTTGAATTTGAGCCTTAAGCTCTGTAAGCTTCTTTGGTGCCATTCGGTAAGGGGCAATAGACACTGGAGCTGTACCAGAAATCAATTTAATCCCAAACTCCACCTCTCGGCTCGAAGGCAACCCCAGTAGTTCCTCAAAGAAAACATTTGGAAAGTCCTTCACGATTTTAATGCCCTTAACCGAAGAGTCCCTAGAATCAGAATTATTAACGTAGGCCAAGAATGCCTCACACCTTTTCCTCACTAAGTTTTCTGCCACCAATGCAGAAATCACATTAGTCAAATAATCTCGTCGTTCCCTAATCACGACTACCTCGTTGTCCTCATCAGTCCTCAAGACAACCCTTTTCGTTGAACAATCCAGACTCACCCAGTGTTTAACCAACTAGTCAATTCCCAAAATCAAATCAAACTCCCCAAATGGAAACTCTATCAGATCAGCCAGAAACACTGTCCCTTAGACCTCTAGTGGAACGTCTCTATACAATCTACTAACCCTGACAGATTGCCCCAAAGAACTTAACACAGTTACTTCACTATCAGTACTCTCAACTGAAATACCCAACATTTCAGATATAGTACTAGCTACATATGAGTGTGTAGAGCCTATGTCTATTAGTGCAAGATAAGGTACATTAAATATTAAAAATATACCAGTGATGATGTCTAGAGCATCTCTGTCCTCTTGACGATGAGCAGCATAGACCAAAACAGGTTGCCTTGCCTCGGTTGGTCCAGTACCTCTACCCGGTGCTCTCTATCCTTGGCCCATGACATTACCACCCTTGGCCTGACCTCGGCCCTTAGGTGGCTGCTGAACTACCCTTGGCAGCTGTGCAGTCCCAGTAACTAGAGCTTGCATCTGACTAGTTCTCAATGGATAGTCTCTAGCATGATGCTCAGTCGACCCATTTCTCAGACATGCCCCAGTAGTCCTCCAACACTCGCCCATATGGCGTCTACCATAGTGCTCACAAAGTGCCACCCCAGTAGGTGCAACAAGAGGCCCAACTCCTACTGGCCCATTAAACTTGGCCTTTTTCTTAGGCCTCATCCTAGAACTCGAGGGCTCTGAATCCTCTTACTCTTTCCTCACTCTCAGCGTTGGTGCTTAGCGCGCTTAACCTCTTCGACGATCTTCACCTTCTCAACTAGAGAAAAGAAATCATGCTCCCATTTGTGGAGCTATCAGAACTCACAAACTGTCCTTGAGACCATCCTCAAAACGAACACAGTGCTCATAGTCGGTCGCCACCATGCCTTGTGCATAACGGCTCAATCTTAGGAATTCGGCTTCATACTTGGCCACTGAACAGTCTCTCTGAGTGAGATTAAGAAACACCCGCCTCCTAGCGTCGATATAACTTGCTCCCAAATATTTGCCCTGGAAGGCCGTCTTAAAGAAATCCCATGTCAGTTGTTTGGGCTGAGTGCCCTCCTTAACGGTCAGCCATCACTAGTATGCCTCATCACAAAGCAGAGAAACAACCCTATTAAGCTTCTGCTTAGCAGTAAAATCCAAGTCGTCCATAATCCTTTTCGTGGCCTCTATTCAATACTCAGCCACGTTAGGGGCGACTCGAGCGACACTCCTAAATAACTCGCCTCATTGGACCAGAGTCTTTCTGTAACTGACCCACAACCTCTAAAACCAGTGTTGGGCCTAGCGGTCCTCTCTAAAATCCGTAGCATAGCTTGGGGCAGTGCGTCGTCCCCAGCTACACAATCTTGAGACCTAGTCTCTATCGCAGGTGATACTGTCGTCTCACTAGTATCCAAATTAGACAAGTTTCTAAACGATGAGGACCCAGCTTGAGCCCGTCTACGGCCTCTACCACGGCCTCTAGTACCCTATTCGTGAGTACCTCATGTGCTCATCGTAAATTTAGAGTTTACATATATTAACAGTTTTATGCATTAGTTACGGTTTTGATATTTTATTAACAGACATTTTATGTAGAACAGTATCAAAATGTTCAGAGCCTATTATCGCGAATTGCAGTATCACTACAGTTTTCAACATACACTATCTAGAGTGTTTTCAGTATAGTATACTACCTAAAGTAGTTTCAAAATATTCTAATAATATTTTCAGGAAATTCTAAACAAAGGTTTAGAAAACTTACAGGATTGGTGCCAGAGACTCTGTGTACCACTTACTTATTCCAAAAGTATTTTCAATTATTTCCTTAAAACCAATCATTGGGACTCTTCCAGCCACTGTCGATTCCTTCTACAGCATGGGCAGATATAAGCATGGACATTATCAATGGGTTGCCAGTTTCAAAAGGGAAGGATACCATATGGGTCGTAGTAGACCGTTTGACGAAATATAGACACTTCATTGCTTTGGCCCATCCGTACTCGATTCTAACAGTTGCTCAAGCTTACTTAGATAAGATTTTCAAACTCCATGGCCTTTCAGACACCATAGTTTTCGACAGGGATAAGGTTTTTGTTAACAATTTTTGGCAAGAACTTTTTACTAAACTTGGGACAAAACTTCACCATTCAACTGCTAAGCATCGCAAACAAATGGACAAACGGAAGCCCTAAACAAGTGCCTCAAAAATTACTTGCGATGCATGACTAGGGAGCGACCAAAAGAATGGAGTTGTTGGTTGTCGTTAGCTGAATGGTGGTATAACACCACTTTCCATTATGCTATCAAGGGGACACCTTATGAAGCTTTATACGGGTAGGCACCTCCACACCATTTATCGTATTTAGCTGGTTCGCCAGGCGTATCCTGTGTATACCAAAGCCTTTAACAACGAGAGGGTGTAAGGAAAATGCTACAATTCCACCTCAAATGCACACAGGAGAGGACAAAACATTTTGTAGATTAGAGGAGGAGCGATCGACAATTCTAGGTGGGAGAATGGGTTTATCTAAAACTCTAATCATACAGACAACACAGCCTCCGAAGGGTCTTCAACCATAAGTTATCTCCTCGTTATTTTGGGCCACTTAAAGTGGAAGCCAAGATTGGTGAAATCGCCTACTGCCTCTAACTCCCCCGACTCACGAGTGCATCCAACCTTCCATGTGTCCTAACTTAAGTGTCATGTTGGCTAGCAACCAGTTCAACTTGTACTACTAGGAATGGATTGGGATAAGACCCTTCTAAAGGAGCCAGCCCAAATTATAGATAGGATATTAGTAAATAAGGGAAACCAGACAACGACTAAGGTGTTGATCGAATAGGAAAATTTGTTTCCAAAAGATACTACTTGGGAGAATTTGGCTGATTTGCGACGTCGCTTCCCAACCTTCAGCCCTTGAGGTTAAGGATCTTATCGATAAGGGGAATAGTTGTTACATATTCATTTTTATTATTTTCATTTTTATTGGTTTCTATTTTTTTTCTATTTTTGAATAATACGGTGAGTTGGAAACAAATCAAAAATACAAGATTTGGTTGGTTTCAATCTTGCTACTATAAATACGTGAATAGTTCTGATTTTTAGGGATTTTAACAACTCTAAGACTCTATTATATAAGCAGAGAGGAGTGTTGAGGAGGATATAGTGAAAATAAATAAGTTCTTCTCTTTTATTCTCAAATTATCATCGTTGTCTTTTCTTTCTCTCTTCTCTTTGTCTTACTTCTTCCCTATATCTTTCTTTTCTTCTTCTTGTCTACCTTTTTTTCTACTGTAAGTTGCTGCAAATTCTTAAGAAAAATTCAACCCAATTCCAGTAGTTAACAGAAAGCTTCTATGATAACTCAAGGCTATTGAGGACTAAAATGAAAAGTTCTCAAAATGTTATGGGCTAGCATTGCAACTATGAGGGTCTCACGTCGCAACATCAATGACATAGGCTTGGCGCTACGACTTCAAGTGCAGTGTCACAACCTTAAAGACAGTAGGTTGACATTGCAAACTCAACCAGGAGACGTCACGACATTAAAAGTTGGTGTCACGACTTTGAAGGTAAAATCCTTCAAACTCATACATTTTTAGTTTCAACCTATCATTTAATAGAGTATGACTAATCTTAAGATCCAAAATGACAAACAACACAATATTTAGGTTCAATTTCACATCTCAAACCAAAACGACCTTAGCCATTCTTAAGCTATTTCATCATCATACATTCATTACTCAATTACACCAATTTGACCACTTATAAACTAAAAACTGATTCAATCCTAAATATATGTCGTCTATTGAATGTAAATAACTAGACAAACATTTTTTAGTCAACTATTGACGGTTCAAATGCTGCTTCACCTCTCGAGACTTCAAAACCTTCTAATACTTAGGTACGAAATAAAAAAAGATCGTATGTTGAGTGATAAATCTCAGTGGTGCTTTCATGATTCAAGTCAATAAAAACTAGAAATAAAAATTAAATACATCATAATACAAAATTTTAAATTTTAAATTTTAAATTTATATTAAAGGTAAACGAATTTAAACTTTAAAAGTAAAAAATTTAATACTAAATTAGAAATAAAAATTAAATACATCATAATATTTTTAATTTTTACAAAATAAAAATAAAAATAGTTGAAGATTGCCTTGTATCAATTTAGTACATCGAGTTTTGACAAATTGATTTTCCAATAAAATTTGAAATATTAAACTAAACAATTAAATTTTTTATCCATTAAGTTGTTATATTTATTTATATATAAATTACATAATAAATATAATAAGTATTATATGATAAAAAAAAGCTATATTTAAATCTATTAAATTAAACAAAAGTTAGATTTAAATTTTTAACACCCGTTACCCGTATTCACGCTATAACAAGGTACGAGGCATTGCCGGACTTAAACACAAACACACATACATTTTCGAGCCATAAATTTCCATCCAAATTTAAAGTTTTTCACATTCATTCACATCATCCCTAAAATGAGCCTACGAGGCCCAAAACATACTTTGGAAGCGATTCAGGACTAAACTGAGAACTTCCGCAAATTTTACAAACTTATAAAAATATTACCCTAAATAGGGGTCACACGCCCGTTTGGATATAGGACATGCCTGTGTAGGTAGGCCGTGTGGTCACACACGCCCGTGTCCATACCCTGTGTAACTCTCTGTTTATGACGTCATTAGCCAAATACAACCACACTACCAATCCACACACCCGTGTGCTAGGCCGTGTGATGAATTAAATTATCGCAAAATAGGTGTAGACTTCATACGCCTTTGGCACAAGCTTGTGTCCAAGGCCGTGCCATCCACACGGCTGAGACACACACCCGTGTCTCTACCCGTATACTCCATTTGGGCATTTTGTTTCTCAAAATTAACATGTAGGGGACACACGGCTTGTTCACACGCCTATGGGGCTAACCGTGTGTCACACACGGCCTAAACACACACCTGTGTGTCTACTCGTATGGACAACTTTAAGGCTATTTTCCAAGCCATTTGCCACCCTCAACTTCACACACATACTTATACATCTTAATAGCATTTAACATGGCATTAATTGGTAATCAAACATCCACAAACGTGGCTTGAACATGGCATTCGCACAATATCAAAGGCTTTAACTCATGCATGCACATATAAATAGATTTACAACCCAATTAGCCAATATAAGCCATATCTCATGGCCAAATACAAATGAATCATTTGACTATTATAAGCCGACATAGTTGGCTAATCAATAATGACACATATATCAAAGTAATCTAGTCCCTATACATGCCATAGACTTAAAATGCTTGAAAACATTAATACCAAATTGTTAGCTTGATAGTGTGATAGAATCTCTGACGATCACTAACCCGAGCTGCCTTGATGACACTAGAAAACATGGAAAAAGAAATGGAGTAAGCTATATAGCTTAGTAAGTCCGTATGAAATAATAAATAACTCTTACTAATAATTTACCAAGACCAACATTATAAGCATAAGATAATACAAATTGCTATAAAACTCACAGTTATAACTTATTCCATCACGTTATTTGCTCTATCAACTTGTGAGCATAGTTTAACATTATTTGCTCTATCAACTTGTGATCATTGTTTAACATGTTTTGACGTTAGCTTAACAACCATAATCTTCCATTATAACAGATTTCCATAGTCAAGCAATCATTTCAAACCTCGTAATAATCATGCACATTAATTATGAATATTCACCTTTCATATATATATATATATTAACATCTTTCAAATGTTTCAAGCTTATAATTTCCTACAATCTTTTAATAAGCAATTAATCCAATCTTTTCTTTTTCCCATATCTGATAAATCACAGTTTATGCGAATAAAACATGTTATATCATAACTTAATTTGGTCCTAAAGCCCATTTACACAATCATCAATCAAATTTATCATGTATTTCATACATTACAAGCATAGACATGAACTTTATGTACATACCTGAGCCATCTTGAAACAACTTACACATATTTTCATCTTTGACATACCCATGAACCACTCAGAATAACAATGTCAAATACTCGAAAAATATTGCACACTAAGTAACATATATGTAGCCAATGCCACCTCAATCTTATTTCATATAATTGCTCGCTTTCGAGCTATCAATGGGTCTGCTCACATAAGCTGATAGTCGAGACGTAGTTACCCAATGTTGCTCACACAAGCTGTCGGGCATCCGCAACACATGCCAGAGTACCCAGCCACTGGTAGGATGTATAAGACCAACACCTAGATCACATATGCATAGTACAATGCCATATCCTGATGTGGTCTTACATGTAATCACACACTGTGATGCGAACCTGGTCGCATCATGTTACGATACAACTCGACGTCATCAAGATTGGCCTAAACTTGAAGGGCCCAAGTGCAAGATGAAACATCTCATAGGCCTGATTGATTATTGGGCCAATGTTTTGTAAGGATTTTTTAATTTAATAAAGTTTTATTTAAATTAATAAGTTTGCATTTGTTTTTTAATTTTGATCTACATTTTGTGTGTTTTTCATTTAATAAAGTTATGCATTCTGTAACTTTCATGTTAGTTAAGTATGCATCATAAATAAGGACTTGAATTATGTAACTCCCATGTTAGTTTAAGTCTGCATTATTAAATTAAGTCTTGCATTAAGTATCTTATTCATTTATTTAGTTTGCATTTTAAACCATGCATTTAAAGCATCTTAGTTAATTGAGTTGTTAGAATAAATGTTTGTTTCTCTTAATTAATCTAGTTGCAGGAATAATTGATGCATATGTTTTAGTTCATTTACTTAAGTTAAGTGTTTAATGTGTTTAATAAGTGTTTAAATGTGCTTAATATGTCTATTTTAATGTGTTTAATTGCAAGTGTCTTTTCAGCTCATAATCGTTACATTCAAGGCTATTACAAATTCAATAATGTGGCTTTTCAAGTGTTTTTCGGTTACATAAGAGGGGGTTGTTACAAAGGAAGCTTTATACATCGTTTAAAGAGTTTACAGGAGCATTACACTTCCTTTAAATTTTGGCAGCAACCTTTCCAACTACCCAAAACATTTTTGCTACTTCAATGATTAATTCATGCATTGAAAACTCCATTAAGGTGCTGGTGTCTATACGGCTAGCCAAAGGAGATATCAAAAGACTTTTCCGAGCATTAAAGGACATTGATTCAGCTGAATTGAAGTACATTAAAGGGTAGAGTTATTTGGTTCAAGAATTTTAAGAGTCTTTGAGCTTTATTTCAACTCTTTATTAGCACATTAATATGACCACATGTGACCATTCAGCTAGCCCTTTTTAGCCTTATAAATCCATGTAATCAACCTATTGAAAGGGGCCTTTTGCTGAATATATGAAATATTTGAGTTTTGTGAGTAATCCAAATCTCTTTGTTCTTTTAGAATTGATTTGACTTATCAAGCTTAGCTTGTGGCGTCTATCTTCTCTTTGTTACTAAACTTATCACTTTCTAGTGTGTCATTCATATACCTTTGGTTCCTATCACATTTGATAGCGGGTCAAGGTTCGTTCATTATACCTTTGGTTCCTATCATTTTTTATAGTGGGTCAAGGTTTATCCTTTGTTTCCTAAACTGAATTTCCCTAAGTCCTATTTTGAGTTTCGGGTCAACAATCACATTATTGTTGGTTCATCCTCAAGCCTTAGTCGAATTCCTATCTTTTGTTTAACCATTTTGCAACCTTATTTTAAACCTATTTCTTTCTTCTCATCAGCTTTTCTTTGTTTTAAACCTAGTTCATTTCAAAACGAAACATTCTACTGAAATTCACGATTAAGCAACATTACGACTTGAATCACATCGAGACGAGTTCATATCAAATTGGTATCAGATCTAGCGAATTTGGAGTAAGAATCAATGTTCTCGGCATTACAGTATAGTATTTTTGTCAAAAAAATACAAAAAAATATTTTCCATTTAAAATTCAAGGAGTGCATATCAAGTTTTACAAGTGAAAAAAAAATCGTGAAAAACAATTCAAGTTTTTTTTATTAAGTTATCTATTTGCTGCTCAGAAACACCCAATCAACATCCTACCATTAGCCACACTCAATCTTCTTCATTTCTTTTGTTTCAAGCCTACCCTTTGTCCTACAATATTTTCTACCAAGCCAAACATCAAGTTTGTAAGCCAACCCACAACAACTCTTTGAAGTTCAAATAATCCTTTAAGAATTTAGAGAGGCGGAGTGAGGGGAAAAAGGTAAGAGAGAAGAGAGTCTATTTGAGAGTATAAAAGCCAAGTAAGTGTGATTTCTTTTTAGTGGGTCGTGAGGTTTGTTTTGGTGAGTTCATTTTTCTATTTTCATCCTTTTCCTTTCCATCAACTAATCATGTCTCGAGAAGAGTTTTCAGAATAAGATTTTCAATACTTGGTGAAAGAAATGGATCGATTGTTTGATAGGAAATTAACACCCCTACAAGAACGATTGGTTCGTGTCGAAGAGTAGGGCCAGCGAGAAAGATCCCGATGAAAGTAAATTTTGCCAAGTCAAAAGATGGAGTCAAGATCTTCATGGAGACAAATTGTCAATGACTATGCGGGAAGAGACTCATATCGAGATTCTTATTCATCTAGGAAGTCAAGTCGGTATGAAGTAAATCACGAGTTTGAAACCTTTCGAGGCTACCAACAAGAAGGTAGGAATTTTTCTTCAAGTATCTCAAAGTATTCATCTATGGAGAAGTCCTTACGAAAAAGTGAACGTGTTTCATACTCTTCCATGGAGGCTTATTCACGAAGAAATAAATGCGACTTATATAAAAATTCTTCCACTTCTGTTCTCTCAATAGCTTGTCGTTGTGATTCTTATATGTTATCATCGTCTTGTAATGAAAGAATGAGACAAAAAGAAACAAAAAGAGAAGAGAGAAAGTAAAAAGTGTGACAACCCTATTTTGACTCTAGTCAGAAAATGGTTTCGGGACCACAAAATCGAGTCATAAAAATTTTTAAAATGCTCTATTCTATGTTTATTATATGTGAAGTTTCAGGTGTGAAAGTATCGTGTTTTAATTGTCTTTTGAATGTGGAATTAGTTAAAAAGGACTTGTTTGAGAACATTGAAAATGTGATAGGTAAATGTGTAGTGGCCAAATATTATAGAGTTTAATAATACAGGGGACTTGCATGTCAAATTGGCCATTTTAAAGATAGTGGCCGGCCAACACATGCATGAAATTATTGGTTTTCATGATTGTTTTACTTTAGTTGGTGATTTTAATTGTTTAAATAAATAAACATTATAAAATATTAGAATTTTATATTGAGAAATTAGGAAAATAATAATTAATTGGGTGATGAAAACAAAGTTTCATCCATTCTTCTTTCATTTGCCAAAATCAAAAGAAAAAAATAAAACAAAAATCACTTTGACATTCGGCCATGGATGAGGAGTGACAAAGGTATGTTTTTCATGATAGTTTCTTTAAATTTGATGAATTCAAGTTGGATGATAGGTTCTTTTGATATCCCATGAGTTAATTTGTGAGTTGGTGGTAGGAAATGCATTCGATCATGATCACAAAGTGTGAGATTTGAGTGCTTTGATGTTTTGCAATTGTAATGGTTTTAAGATGTTCTTGAGCTGGTAAAAACTTGGATTTGTTGGCTTAATGGAGTGGTAGCATTCGGTTATTGAGTTTTAATACAAGATTTTGTTAAAAATTTGAAGAACAGTGTTTAAGTGCTAATCCTTGCTTGTGTAATTGCCGATGAATCAATTAGTTAACGAATTGAATAAGTGTTTAATATATTATTCGGGTATTGGTGAGTATATTGTGAAAGCTTTTATTAATTGATGAAGTATGTGCTTATTTGTTAAATTAGTCTATTGCCATGGCCAAATGTGGTAAATGGGTCAGGGAACGATTTAATCGATTGAATAAATTGAAAATGAGGGTACTCGGTTATGATTGTTGAGTGATTTCATGTTTCCGATTACATGGTTATAAGGGTATGAAATTAATGTTTTATATTAGAAATGATACTAAGTTTTATTTGTAAGTTTGCTTATTGTGATATTAATAAATGATTCGGGTAATTGCTAATATGTAAATAGGTAATAAAGAAAGGAAGTATTCGGCCTTGGTACATTCATAGGACTATTGCACGAAATTTGGGGTTTTAATGTGCTGAAAATGGAAAATGGTATAAGTATGAATTGTGAGTTGTTAAAGTTGATAAATATGGTTTTAAGGCCATAGTGCTATTCGGTCATTATAAGTAATCGAGTATAAACCAATTAGACTATGTTATAAATGGCTAAAATGAGTATTTGTATTCGATTATGAAATGAAATAATAAGGTGATGATTAAAGTCGTTTATAAATCGGCTATGGTGTTTAAATTTTGTCATCAAGTGTTGGATATATGATAACTTTGGATTTTTGGTATTAGACATATGTGTTTCAAGTTATGCTATGTATATTTGATTAAGTGATGATCTTGTGATTATGGTAATGGATTATTGAATAGTAATAAGTTTAATTATATTTAATCTAGCTCACGAGCTCAAGGAACCAAATTCGGATAGGGGAAAAGCTAAACTAACCGAGTAGACGATCCGTAGTCGTTTGACGACATTCGAGGTAAGTTCTTAAGTAATTAAGTTCGATTACATATATGATTAAAGGTTAAATGAATATATGTATATATAAATGGGAATGATGAGTATATGAGATTTAAAATATACGAATGACATATGTATTTCTAAAGAACAAGGGTAAATAGGATGTGTATTCCTTTAGGAATGGCTAAAAGCCAAATGTATTTGAAATTAATATATGTGTAGGGTATTTCAATGAATTAGGTGATGAAATTTCCGAATGTATTATGAGATGAGTTTTGGATTAGTGTTATAAAGTGAGTGAAATTTCTAATTGTGATTTGGAATTTGAAGGAAAGAATTTGAGATCTTAATGAGTTTTTGTTATGTCAATCGAGGTACCATATATATATGTGTGTGTGTGTGTGTAATGTTCGGGCCACGAGCCTAGCAGGCTAAGTGCCGGTGAAATAATAAAAGTCTATGAATATGAGATTTGTGCCATACGACGTCGGAATTCATTCGATAGATTAAATTGTTCAGGTACGTATAAATTGTTTATGCATATGAGGATAATGTGAATCGAATTACGAAGTGAAACGAGAAGTATATGAAATTTGGTTGTGTATATTTATATTCGGCCAATTTGAATTTAGTACATGAAAGTATATGTTATATATGTGATTATGATCATTGAAATTATATGTGAATGTAGTGCTCTGAATTAACCCTATAAAGTCGAATTAAAGAATTACTTTGAGGCATTTAGATGTTGTGATTATGAGACTTTGTGCTAATACGGCATGTGGATTCGTTTCATTAATTAAGTTATCCAGGTATGTATAACTTATTTATGCTCATGAGAATTAAGGGAATTAGATGATGGATGCGAAATATATGTGAAGTGATTTTATGTTTATATTCATATATATATAACCACTTGGTCCTTGTGGAATGTTTTATGGAAGTATATAATTTTTATATATGATTACAATCATGGGAAATTAAATGTGGATATGATATTGTATTTTGTTCATTTCGATTGAATTAAAGTTGACAGTGAAGCATTTTAAATGCCTATGTTACATGAGTTCAATCTTGAACAATATGATATACATGTTTAAATAATATGAATGCAAAGAATGTGTGAAAGAGTAAATTTATAGTAAATCTGCTTAGGACAGCAGCAGTAATGTGTTTCTAGAAAATCACCATAAATTGTTGGAGTTGTGTTAGAGGCTGAATAATTTATGTAATTAAAGCTTAATGAGTCTAGTTTCTTATAAAAGAAACCGTGTAAGCAAAAGAATTGCTGATAGTGAGTTATTTGATGTGGCAAGGGACAGAGCCAAAATGACTTCGAGATCCCTTGCTTTGTCTTTAGAAAATCATTATAAATTGTACAAAAATGGTTATAAGATAAAATTTATATGCTTAGACTCCCTAATGAATCTAGTTTCAAATGAAATAAACAAGAACATATTTTGAATTCTGTACAATGATAAATCTGATTCGTAGTGAAGAGTGTCCAGAATAGTCAAACAGTGAAACATGTGAACTTTAAGAAAAATCTGGTATTGATTGGTCAAACAAAAAATTCTGAAAATTTTATGGATAGAAGATATAAGAATCTATTTTTAGAGAAAATTTACGGCACTTGATTTGGAGTTTCGTAGCTCCAGTTATAAATAATTTAGTGACTGTTGCTCAAGAAGACAGCTGGGAGAAAAATTGTGATTTTGTTGCAAACATTGATAAAACTTGTTAACGAGTTGCTTATTGTTTTCTTATGAACTTACTAAGCTGTAAAGCTTACTCCCCGTTCTCTTTCCCTATTTCTTATAGGTCTGTTCAATAGCTCGAGTTGGAAGGGAGATAACATCACACTATCGAGTTAACATGTAAGGAGTGTTACATGGCATGTGTAGATAAACCTGTTTTTGGAACAAGTTTGATTTTGGTGTGTATTTGAAGGCCGTGCGAAAACGGCTTGACCACTTCTTAATTGCAAATTCATAAAATGTCCATGTGTAGTCAATGTTTGTAAATATAAATTGTTTAATCGATTTGCTTTATTAGTAAATGGCTAATATGCATATATTATATTGAACATGATAATAAAATAGTTATTAGTTGACATCTTGAAGCTTGAACCAGTAGAATGTCGAATTTTATGTTTGCCTGTACAAATTTGAAAAGCGTATGATTTTGAATGTCGTACTGATATGAATTGAATGTCCGACAGCTGTGCTTTGTTGAGTAATACCTTGTAACCCTATTCTGGCGACGGACAGGGGTTTAAGGGTGTTACAAAAAGAGATTGAGAGTAAAAAAGAATGTGAAAAAGAAAAGAAAATTGAAAAGGAGGGTGAGATTGAAGAAATAAATGAAAGTGTGAGTGGAACGATTGATATTGTTGAAACAAAAAGTGAAATAAGAAGTGAGAGTGAGCTTTCAAAAGAAGAATAGATTGTGGAAAAAGAAAGAGAGCGAGAAAAAAAATGAGTGAAAAAGATGAAAGAGAGCAAGAAAACATGAGCAATTTTTCTACTAACAAACATGCGAGTTGTTCTCGTATTATTTCTTCATTTTAGGTTACTAAAGACTCAAGTGACAAGTTTCAACTCCATTGCCTTTCCAATAAGAGACGGTTTCAATTAATTGAGAAAGGTAAGATCGAAGTTGACGATAATCCACAAGTGTTTAAAGGTAAGCCAGGTACGGGTTCTACCGAGTTTGAATTTTTGCAATTTCACTTAACTGTTATTGATAAGATTGCCGATAACTTATTTTGTGAAAGAGCTTCTCATCTCGAATTGGTTAATTGTTGTTCATCTATTATTGTTAATGACTTTATTTCAACTAATGCCATGAAAAGTTTTCCCTATGATAAGTTTGTTGTTGGCAATTCTGTTGAAGACGTTTGATTAAATCGGCATGAACAAAGTGTGATTGTGTGTGATAAAGATTATTCACATACAAAGTTTGATTTGAATAATTGTCATATTTTGATTGATGGTGATTTCGGGTTACATAGTGGTATGATGCGTTTGCCTATTAATGGGTTTGACATTGGCAAGATTTTTGATGAAGTACGAATAAATCAGTCCGAACAAAATTTGGGTTTTTGTGATAAAAGGTTGACGTGTCAAACGCATAAACTGCTTGTGTGTGATAAAAATTCGAATTTGCTTATTCGTTGTGTAAATTCCACATATTTGTGTAAGTTTGTTCGAATAAAACTTGAGATATATGATTGTTTGAATTTGTTTTTGCCTTCATCTTCTTTATTTGGCATGTATGACTTGTTGATGAAAATGAAATTTCTATGGCATTGTGACACAAGTGATCAAAATTATGTGTTCAAACTCGGAGGACATTTCCATAAGTCGATGTTAAGTGAAGATATGAATGCTGCTGGTTTGCAAAGTCAAACTTATATTTTTTATTCCGAAGGTTGTCTTATATTTTGGTTTAAAAGATTTAATCATGTTTTGCAAGATTATGCTTTTCAGTTGCTACATGATTTTTCTGAGCCATGACACTTTTGAGTCAACTTGAGAAGGTAAGAAAAATTATTGTATTTGATCTTAGTGATTGTTGTTCTTTATCTTTGCTCAAGGGATTTGCAAATTGGAATATTGTTAACTTTTGAATACTTAGTGATTTCAGTTTGTTGTCTTCATTGCAATTCTTGATTCATAATGAAAAGGTAAGGTTGACCTCTGTTTTTTATCCTGGCATCAATTCAAATGTTCAATTTGTGAATAAGATTTGGAAATGGATTCCACCTAAAGAGGGAGGGCTAGCGTCTAATCTGTTTCATTTTTGAGACTTGTGTAGTTTTCAAGTTTATGAAGATGAAAATTTTTTTTGCGAGCAAGTGGCCCGATTTGAGGACAAATCATCTTCAAGAGGGAGGGTATGATGCGAACCTGGTCGCATCATGTTACGATGCAACTCGACGTCGTCAAGATTGGCCTAAACTTGAAGAGCCCAAGTGCAAGATGAAACATCTCATAGGCCTGATTGATTATTGGGCCAATGTTTTTTAAGGATTTTTTAATTTAATGAAGTTTTATTTAAATTAATAAGTTTGCATTTTTTTTTTAATTTTGACTTACACTTTGTGTTTTTCATTTAATAAAGTTATGCATTGTGTAACTTTCATGTTAGTTAAGTATGCATCATAAATAATGACTTGCATAATGTAACTCCCATGTTAGTTTAAGTCTACATTATTAAATTAAGTCTTGCATTAAGTATCTTATTCATTTATTTAGTTTGCATTTTAAACCATGCATTTAAAGCATCTTAGTTAATTGAGTTGTTAGAATAAATGTTTGTTTCTCTTAATTAATCTAGTTGCAGGAATAATTGATGCATATGTTTTAGTTCATTTACTTAAGTTAAGTGTTTAATGTGTTTAATAAGTGTTTAAATGTGCTTAATATGTCTATTTTAATGTGTTTAATTGCAAGTGTCTTTTCAGCTCATAATCGTTACATTCAAGGCTATTACAAATTCAATAATGTGGCTTTTCAAGTGTTTTTCGGTTACATAAGAGGGGGTTGTTACAAAGGAAGCTTTATACATCGTTTAAAGAGTTTACAGGAGCATTACACTTCCTTTAAATTTTGGCAGCAACCTTTCCAACTACCCAAAACGTTTTGCTACTTCAATGATCAATTCATGCATTAAAAACTCCATTAAGGTGCTGATGTCTATTCGGCTAGCCAAAGGAGAGATCAAGAGTCTTTTTCCAAGCATTCAAGGACATTGATTCAGCTGAATTGAAGTACATTAAAGGGTGGAGTTATTTGGTTCAAGAATTTTAAGAATCTTTGAGCTTTATTTTAGCTTTTTATTAGCACATTAATATGACCACATGTGACCATTCGGCTAGCCCTTTTTAGCCCTATAAATACATGTAATTAGCCTATTGAAAGGGACATTTTGTTGAAAATATGAAATATTTGAGTTTTGTGAGTAATCCAAATCTCTTTGTTCTTTTGGAATTGATTTGACTTATCAAGCTTAGCTTGTGGCGTCTATCTTTTCTTTGTTACTGAACTTATCACTTTCGAGTGTGCGTTCATATACCTTTGTTTCCTATCACATTTGATAGCGGGTCAAGGTTTGTTCATTATACCTTTGGTTCCTGTCATTTTCTACAGCGGGTCAAGGTTTATCCTTTGTTTCCTAAACTGAATTTCCCTAAGTCCTATTTTGAGTTTCGGGTTAACAATCACATTATTGTTGGTTCATCCTCAGGCCTTAGCCGAATTCCTATCTTTTGTTTAACCGTTTTGCAACCTTATTTTAAACCTATTTCTTTCTTCTCATCTACTTTTCTTTGTAATAAACAGTTCATTTCAAAATGAAACATTCTACTGAAATTCACGATTGGGCAACATTACGACTTGAATCACATCGAGACGAGTTCGTATCACACTGATGCCATAGCCCAACTATGGTCTTACACGGAAATCGCATATCTCACCGTTGCCATATCCCAGATATGGTCTTACACGGAAATAACATATCTCACTGATGCCATATCCCAAATATGGTCTTACACGGATCACATGTCATGTATTGACATGGTCCAACCATGGTCTTTACTGTCAATTCATATTTCACTATAACTCGATCGTGATCGATCCTGTGTTCTTTCTCATTTCAAACATTTAATTTAAACTTCACAAATCAGTCAAATATATGATTATGATGCATAATTAACATAATTTAATAACGTTTATTAACATATGAACTTACATCGACATAAAAATGGCGAAAAGGACCTAATCGTCAAATACTTACTTTTTCCCCCGTTCTAATTCTGAACCTTGTTTTTCTTGATCTATAACAGCACATTTAACTTATTTAATCATTATGCTATTCAATGTAGCCCAAAAATCACATTATAGAAAAATTACATTCTTGCCCTTAAAGTTTCACATTTTTACAATTTAGTGCCTATACTCGTAAAACGAAATATGCTCAATTTCTTCAATACCCATGCCTAGCAGAACCTTATACATACCTATTCTTGCCCTTACCGTTCAAAATCTCATGTCAACATTCTACTTAAACTCATGGAGATATGTCCCAATTAAAACTTTTCCAACATTATCCTACGAGACTTCTTATGGGCCTACTAGTGCTCAATCATGGTTCAAAAATAATTCGAGACCATTTCAGGCACCTAAGAAATTTTCTTCCAAAACTAGTGAACATAGGGACATGCTCGTGTGAATGGGCAACACGCTTGTGTGGCCTCTAAACATGGCCGTACTGATGGCCCGTATACCTCACACGGCCTAGGCACGCTAGGGACACGCCCGTGCCCTTTACCCATCTGGATTTAATTTCTAACATCGAACTTACCGGGTTTTCACACGGCACGACACATGCCTGTGTGCCCAGCCTGTATCCCTCACACGACCTTGACACGCCCGTGTCATGTCCCCAGTGCAAAAACCTGGATATTGTGTTTCTAATGTCAGCAGTCACACGGCCATGCCATACGCCCGTGTTCTGGCCATGTCCTCCACACGGTCGAGACACATGGCCGTGTCTCATGCCCGTGTGGAACACTGATGGGCATTTAATTCTATCCATGCAAGGTGCAGGGGACACACGGTCGAGCCATACACCCGTGTGTGACCCGTGTGTCTCACACGGCCTAGACACACGCCCGTGTATCTACCCGTGTGGGTGATATAAGGTATTTACCAAACCCTTAGCCACCCTGAAACACATTCAATCATGACCCAAACTTAATACATCATATCATAGCACCAATACTCATCTAAACATCCCCTAATAGGTACTCACACATCAACCAATCCATATTCTAAATGGATGCATAAACCACTAAGAAAACTTGCACAATTTCCATGAAATTCATTCTCGTTTCACTAAGCAATTTGGGTAGTTTTAGGCCAATTCCAAAGGCCATTTACAAAATGAAACTTGTAAGTATAAATGGCTAACACAATTGGCTTACTAGTATGAGCCATGTAACAAAATAACTAAAGATCTATACATGCCATATTCAAAATGACGAATATAACTATACCAAAATAGATGACTTGATAGTGTGACTTCAAGCTCCAACTTTTAAAGATCCCCGAGCTATTTCAACAAGCCTACATGAAAAAGGGAAATGGAGGGAGTAAGCATAAAATGCTTAGTAAGTTGTGTGAAATAAAAATAGCAACGTAAACAGTGTAACATCATTTCGTCAAAGATAATTTGGAAACTTTATTTAACTTCTTACTTATGCTTGTAACTTTCTAATTCTCATGGCTTACTTCTACTCATGACTTACACATCTCAAGATTAACTCAATCTCGTACCTTGCTCATTCTCATGAACTAATCAATCTCATAGCTTACATTATCATGTTCTCGTAATCTATTTTGAGAGTACCTGTAACACTTGTTATAAGCTTTAATCTTTCTTGTTAACTTAATCAACTTGAATATTTTCGCCTTTAATATACTTAGAATATCAAAGGATACCCGTAATACCATTCTCTTGATAAGATGCCAAAGCCATATCTCAGATATGGTCTTATATGGGATCTCAAGCTGATGCCAAAGCCATATCCCAGATATGGTCTTACATGAGATCTCATGTGATGCCGATGCCATGTCCCATACATGGTCTTATACGGGATTACTCTTAGATGCACATACCATGTCCCAGACATGGTCTTACAGGGGATCTATATCTCATCTAAGTGCCGACGCCATGTCCCAGACATGGTCTTATACGGGACCACATGTCGATGCTAATGCCATGTCCCAGAATGGTCTTACTTGGGATCTCATATCGATGCCAATGTCAGGTCCCAGACATGATCTTACATGAGATCTCAGTTCAGTGCTGAAGCCATGTCCCAGAAATGCTTTTATACGGGGCTTACAGTTCCTTCTAGTATGTCAACGGTATCCCTCGTATTCATTAACATTCTATCGATATCATAATTTTATTTCCTCATCATTTCTTAGTGAAAATTTATGTCAATATTTTATGAAAAAAACATAGATATCATAGAAAATCATCATAAAATTTTCCATAATACTTAATGCTATTGCATCACATACAACTTACCTCTGGTCCAAAATATGGTAGAGGCTCAGTTTAGTCCACCACTTTACCCTTTCCCCGATTTTGATTCAGGTTTCGTGTTTATTGATCTATAATAAGTAAAAACTTGCCAATTTAATTATCACATTAATTATAACAACCTTTAATACATAATTTGGCAAATTGACCATTTTGCCCCAAGACTTTGTTAAAAATGATCATTTTGCCATTATGCTCAAAATTGATTTTCATCAAATTTCCTCATTTCTCATGCCTATCTAAGTCCTTTTTATTCTTATGCAAACTTCATATATCCATTATTTCATACATATACCATACAAATTACTCACTTTACATATTAGTCCAATTTAGGTATTTTTCCACGATTATCCTTTCATAAAAATTGTTTATTTAACAACCTACATTCATTTTCCTTCATAAAATTCTAGCAATTAACATTTACACATTCCTGGAAAAGCTTTGAGCTTTCAACTAAAATGCTCTATATACCCCTCAATAGAAAGCTATGTTGTATAGGTCTCAAAAGTACTAAAATCATCAAAAATAAACATCTAAATCACTTACTTGCAAGGGAATGACCTAGCTGAAATTTTAAAGCTTCAACCCCTCCCCCCCTTTTGCTAGTAATTTAGGTGAAGAGATGAAGAAGAGGTGAAAGAGATGAAGCTAGCCTTAAGTAGAATATAAAATTGATAAAAATCTCACCTAATACCCAACTTTGACTTTTCTTCTCCTAGTTCCTTCTCTTGGCTGGCCATGCTCAAATATATGGGCTTATTTGCCCTTTAGAACCCTCAATTTTTATTTCTCTGGCTGAAAAACACAATTTGATAATAAATTCCAACTTTTGCTTTTTATGCGATTTACTCCTTTTTCACAAGTAAGCCTTTAATTGCGTAAATTTATTCATTAAAATTTTCATGCATTCTTATAAGAATACCATAACACATAAAATAATACTAAATAAATTTCTCTAATACTAATTCTCACTTAAACCTTACAAAAATCTATATTTTGCACTTTTTACAATTTAGTCTTAAAGGATAAATTAATCATTATTTCGTAAAATTTCCTTCATGGTATTTTCTCACTATCATGAATCGTGTCATAAACTTATAAATAATCATAAAATGTACTTTCCGTCTCGGATTTGTGGTCTCGAAACCACTATTTTGACTAAGCCCTAATTTGGGCTATTACAATTCTCCCCCTTTAGAGATTTTCATCCTCGAAAATCTTACCAATAAACAAGTTGGGATATTGGTTTCTCATGGTTTCCTCAAGCTCCCATGTTGTTTCTTCTACCCCATGTCTATGCCACAATACCATTACAAGAGCTATACTCTTGTTTCTTAATTGTTTGACCTCTCAAGCCAAAACTTTAACCGATTCTTCTCTATAAGTCATGTCCGGTTGAATCTCAATTTCTGTCAAGGTAATCACATGTGATGGATCCCTCGGTAGCATCACAACATGGATACATGGAATACATTATGGATCTTTTCTAACTCAGGTGGCAAAGCTAGCCGATAGGCTACTGGTCCCATCTTTTTGGTGATTTCATATGGCCCGATGAAACGCGGACTTAATTTGCCTTTCCGGCCAAATCTAAGAACCTTTCTCCACAGAGAAACTTTTTGAAATACTCTATCCCTGACTTTAAACTCAATTTCCTTTTGCTTCAAATTAGCATACGACTTTTGTCTGTCAGACACAGCTTTTAAATAGTCTCGGATTACCTTTACTTTCTCTTCCATCAAATACAAAGGTGTTCGACACTTACGCCCGTATAAGGCCTCATAAGGTGCCATTTTAAAACTCGACTGGAAGCTGTTATTATAGGCGAATTCTACCAAAGGTAGGTACTTTTCGCAACTACCTTGGAATTCCAATACACAACATCTGAGCATCTCCTCAAGCACCTGTATTACTCTCTCTGACTGGCCGTCGGTCTATGGGTGGAAAGCAGTACTAAAGTTTAGCTTTGTGCCCAAAGCTTCCTGTAGCTTCTTCCAAAATTGTGATGTTAATCTCGGATCTCTATCCAAAATGATCGATAATGGTACTCTATGAAGTCACACAATCTCAGAAATATGTAGGTCAGCCAACTTATCTAATGAATAATCTGTGCATAAGGTATAAAATGGGATGAATTTGTAAGCTTGTCTACCACAACCAAAACATCGTCTTTCTTTTTTGGTGACATTGACAAACTCGTCACGGAATCCATAGTAATACGGTCCCATTTCCACTCGGGAACCATGATGGGTTGTAATAGACCAGAAGGCACTTGGTGTTCCGCTTTTACTTGCTGACAAATTAAGCACTTTGCTACAAACTCAGAAATATCTATTTTCATGTTCGGCCACCAATAACATTGCTTTAAATCGTTATACATCTTGGTACTACCGGGGTGGATAGTCATTTGGCTACTATGCGCCTCATGAAGAATCCTCTAAATTAGCTCATCATCTTTATGTACGCAGATTCGACCTCGAAACTTTATACAACCATCTGAACCGATCTGAAAATCTGAATCGGTGCATGCATCTCACTGAATCTTTTTAGTTTACAATTTATTGTCACTCAACTGTGCTTCACAAATCTCTTGAATGAACATCGTCCTAGCTCTCATTTCTGCTAAAACCGAACCATCATCGGTTGGTGTCAACTAAACATTCATAGCTCTCAATGCAAATGGCGACTTCTGACTTAATGCATCAACAGCAACGTTTACTTTCCCCGGGTGGTAATCTATAATCAACTCATAATCTTTAATTAACTCTAACCATCTTCTTTGCCGCAGGTTCAACTCCTTTGAGTCATCAAGTATTTTAAACTCTTATGGTCAGTAAACACTCGGTATTGTTCACCATATAAATGATGCCTCCAAATCTTTAACGCGAACACTATCGCGGCCAACTCCAAGTCATGGGTGGGATAATTCCTTTCATGAGGCTTTAATTGTCTCGAGGAATATGCAATCACCCTACCTTCTTGCATAAGCATATAGCCCAATCCATTTAAGGATGCATCAGTGTAGATCACAAATTCTTTTCCCGGTTCGGGTTGCACTAAAATAGGAGCCTCAGTCAATAACGTCTTTAACTTTTCTAAACTTTGTTTGCATTTTTCGTTCCACTTGAACTTGACATCTTTTTGCAATAACCTCATCATTGGAGTGGCGATCATAGACAATCCCTTGACAAATCTTCGGTAGTAAGCTGCCAAGCCTAAAAAACTTTTGACCTCAGATACATTTCTCGGCGGCTTCCATTCAACAATTTCTGAGATTTTACTTGGGTCAACTCGGATACCATCACCTGAAACGATGTGTCCCAGATATCCAACCTCTTTAAGCCAAAATTAACTCTTGCCGAATTTGGCATAAAGCTGCTTCTCTCGCAATGTTTGTAATACTGTCCTCAGTTGTTCGGCATGTTCATTCTCGTCTCGGGAATAAACTAGGATGTCGTCAATAAAGACCATGATGAACTTATCTAAATATGGCTAAAAGATACAGTTCATTAGATCCATGAACACTGCTGGAGCGTTAGTCAACCTGAATGGCATAACGAGAAATTCATAATGACCATACTTTGTCCAAAATGCCGTCTTAGGCACATCGGGCTCCTTAACCCTTAATTGATAGTACCCGGATCTCAAATCTATCTTGGAAAAAACTGTGGCTCCTTCTAACTGGTCGAATAAATTGTTGATCCTCGGTAAAGGGTGCTTGTTCTTTATGGTCACTCTATTAAGTTGCCGATAATTTATACACAACCTTATAGAACCATCTTTCTTCTTTACGAATAATACAGGAGCACTCCACGGAGAATGACTTGGCCTTGCAAAACCTTTGTCTGTCAAATCTTGTAGCTGAGCTTTCAACTCCTTTAACTCGGTCGGAGCCATTCTATAAGAAGCAATAGAGATAGGCACCAAACTCTACCCCTCTAACCGATGGAAATCTAGGTAACTCTTCTGGAAAGACATCTTGATACTCACAAACTACTGGTACCAACTCAATTTCCAACTCCGACTCCCTTTATTCATCAGAAAAGCTAGATAAGCTTCATACTCTTTTCTTATACTCTTTTGAGCAACCATAGAAGATATCACTATGGGCAAACTCTTTGATTCATTTGATTCAACTCGAAGAGTATCACTATTCTCACATTTTAGTTCAGTAAACTTTCTACTGCAATTCACTACACATCATGTATGGTTAACCAATCCATGCCAAGGATTACATCAAATTCATTGAATGGTAGAAGCATGAGATTAGCCGAGAAACAATGACCCCTAATCATCAAAAGACAATCTCGACATACCTTGTCTATTAACACACATTTGCCTAGAGGATTGGATACTCTTATCACAAGTTCCGTAGACCCTACTGGTATATTCATGCTAGAGACTAGTTTCATGCAAATGTATGAGTTGGTAGATCCCGGATCTATCAAAGCTATAACAGAAGTTTCATGAAGAGAAAATGTACCTGTGATTACATCGGGTGATGATGCCTCCTCACGAGCGCGCATGGCGTATGTTCTTGTTGGTGCTCTACCCTTAGGTCTCATAGTTTATTCTTTCGGAGCACCTTACTACTCACTCCTGAACCCAGGTTTCTTTGGGGTCTGCCTCTGGAACGAGCATTACCCGATCTCGCACTCTGATCTCTATTTTTCTTGACCATCTCAGGGCACTCTTTAATAAAGTGGTCTTGAGAGCCACACTTGAAGCAAGCCCTCCCATGTGCCCGGTATTCGCCAGGGTGTTGCCTACCGCATTGAGGACACTCCGGTCTACTGGGTCAATTATTACCCACACTCGCAACTGAGGTCATCTGGGCTTTGGAGACCGGATTCTATTTGCTTTTTCCCTTACTTAAAAGTCCTACTGAAGTAACTAACCGTGAAGTAAACTCCCTTAATCTCTTGGAAGAAGATTGAAATGACTTGCCAAACGATCTCTTTCTTGAGTCACGAGATTCCATCTCGGCCTTCCTCTTTTCCTTGGCCAACTTCTCGGCCATACAAGCTCTGTCCACTAGTACCACAAACTCCTTTAACTCGAGAATACCAACAAACATCTTGATGTCCTCATTCAATCTGTCCTTGAACCTTTTGCACGTAGTAGCTTCAGTGGATATGCATTCTCGAGCATACTTACTTAGTCTTACAAACTCCTGTTCATATTCTATTACCATCATCTAGCCTTGCTTCAGTTCCAAGAATTCCTTACGCTTCTAATTAATAAACCTCGGACTGATGTACTTATTATGGAATTCTTCCTGGAAAAACTCCCAATTAACTTTCTCCCTTGGTACCACCGACACAAGGGTGTTCTACCATTGGTAGGCGAAATCTCTTAGAAGGGATACGACACTTCATACACTCTTTTGGAGTGCAAGATAATTCATCGAATACCCTATAGGTATTCTCTAACAAAAATTCAGCTCTCTTTAGGTCATCATCTTTAGTAACTCGAAATTCCTCTACCCCTTGCTTCTAGATTCTATCGCCCGAGGGCTTTTCTTGTCTTACTACTTCTACAATTTCGGGAGCTACAGGGGCAGTTTGAGTATTTAGAGGGGGTAGAGCTTGTTGTTGAGCAACCAGGTTTGTTCGAATGAACCCAGAGAACCACTCGTTCATCATTTGGAAGAAGGCCTCTCGAGCCTCTCCTTCCTGACTCACAGTAGCTAGTCTATCTTGACCCCAACTGGCACCGTCCCTTTAGCAGGAGCAGGTGCATTACTTTTTACATAGTCTGCCGTAGCTCGATCGGGGTCCATTACTATAAGAAAACATATTTAGATCGTCAGGAGTCGTCACACTATCATATCACTTATATACTTAAGTATGGCATGTATAACTAGACTCGTGCATGTGCTAGGTTAGCCCTAGAATTGACTAAACACTAGCTTTGATACCACTAAATGTAACACCCCTTACCCGTAATCGATGCCGAAGTAGGGTATGAGGCATTACTATTCTAAATCTCATGCAAACATTCAACTTAAACTCATAGAGATGCGTCCCAATTAAAACTTTTTCAAACATTATCCTATGGGTCTTCTTATGAGCCTACTAGCCCTAAATCATGGTTCAGAATAATGCAAAACCATTTCAGGCACTTAAGAAAATTTCTTCAAAAACTAGTGAAAACAGGGCCCACGCCTGTATGAATGGGCAACACGCCCGTGTGGCCTCTAAACATGGCCGTACTGATGGCCCGTGTACCTCACACAGCCTAGGCACCCTAGGGACACGCCCGTGCCCCTTGCACGTGTGGATTTAATTTCTAACATTGAACCTACAGAGGTTGTCACACGGCCAGGCGCATGTCCGTGTCCCTCACACGGCCTTGACACACCCGTGTCATGGCCCATGTGCAAAAACCTGGATATTTAATTCTATCCATGCAAGGTGCAGAGGACACACGGTTGAGTCACACGCCCATGTGCGACACGTATGTCTCACACGGCCTAGACACACGCCCATGTGTCTACCCGTGTGGGCAATATAGGGCTATTTACCAAACCTTTAACCACCCTGAAACACATTAAATCATAACAAAAACTTAAAACATCATATCATAGCACCAATACTCATCTAAACATCCCCTAGTAGGTACTCACACATCAACCAATCCATATTCTAAATGCATGCATAAACCACTAAGCAAACTTGCACAATGTCCATGAAATTCATTCTCATTTCACTAAGCAACTTGGGTAGTTTGAGGCCAATTCCAAAAGCCATTTACAAAATGAAACTTGTAAGCATAAATGGCCAACACAATTGGCTCACTAGTATGAGTCATGTAACAAAATAACTAAAAATCTATACATGCCATATTCAAAATGACTAATATAACTATACCAAAATAGATGATTCGATAGTGTGACTTCGAACTCTGACTTTTAAAGATCCTCGAGCTATTTCGACAAGTTGACATGAAAAAGGGAAATAGAGGGAGTAAACATAAAATGTTTAGTAAGTTGCGTGAAATAAAAATAGCAACGTAAACAGTGAAACATCATTCCATTAAAGATAATTTGGAAACTTTATTTAACTTCTTACTTAAGCTTGTAACTTTCTAATTCTCATGGCTTACTTGTACTCATGACTTACACATCTCGAGATTGACTCAATCTCGTACCTTGCTCATTCTCATGAACTAATCAATTTCGTAGATTACATTAACATGTTCTCGTAACCTATTTGAGAGTACTTGTAACACTCATCATAAGCTTTAATCTTTCTCGTTAACTTAATCAACTGTAATACTTTCACCTTTAATGTACTTAGAATATCGAAGGATACCCATAATACCATTCTCTTGATAAGATGCCAAATTCGTATCCCAGATATGGTCTTACATGGGATTTCAAGCTGACGCAGAAGCCATATCCCAGATATGGTCTTACACAGGATCTCATATGATGCCGATGCCATGTCCTAGACATAGTCTTATACGGGATTACTCTTAGATGCCCATGCCATGTCCCAGACATGGTATTACAGGGGATCTATATCTCATCTAGGTGCCAACGCTATGTCCTAGACATGGTCTTATACGGGACCACATGTCGATGCCAATGCCATGTCCCGGACATGGTCTACTTGGGATCTTATATCGATGCCAATGTCGTGTCCAAGACATGGTCTTACATGGGATCTCAGTTCAGTGCCGAAGCCATGTCCTAGACATGGTCTTATACGGGGCCTACAATTCCTCCTAGTATGTCAACGGTATCCCTCGTATTCATTAACATTCTATCGATATCATAATTTTATTTCCTCATCATTTCTTAGTGAAAATTTGTGTCAATAATTTCATGAAAATAACATAGATATCATAGAAAATCATCATAAAATTTTCCATAATACATAATGCTATTGTATCACATACAACTTACCTCGGGTCCAAAATATGGTAGAGGCTCGATTTAATCCACCACTTTACCCTTTCTCCGATTTTGATTTGGGCTTCGTGTTTCTTGATTTATAATAAATAAAAACTCACCAATTTAATTATCACATTAATTATAACAACCTTTAATACACAATTTGGTAAATTGACCATTTTGCCCTTAGACTTTTGCAAAAGTGACCATTTTGCCCTTTTGCTCGGAAATTGATTTTCATCAAATTTCCTCATTTCTCATGCCTATCTAAATCCTTTTTATTCTTACGGTAACTTCAAATATCCATTATTTCATACATATACCATACAAATTACTCACTTTACACATTTGTCCAATTTAGGTGTTTTTCCATGAACATCCTTTCATAAAAATTTTTTATTTAACAACCTGCATTCATTTTCCTTCATAAAAGTCCAACAATTAACATTTACACATTCATGGAAAAACTTTGAACTTTCAATTAAAATGCTCTATATACCCCTCAATAGAAAGCTTATGTTGTATAGGTCTCAAAAGTACTAAAATCATCAAAAATAAACATCTAAATCACTTACTTGCAAGGGAATGACCTAGCTGAAATTTTAAAGCTTCAAACCCCCCTTTTTGTTGGTAATTTCGGTGAAGAGATGAAGCTATCCTTAAGTAGAATATAAAATTGATAAAAATCTCACCTAATACCCAACTTTGACTTTTCTTTTCCTAATTTCTTCTCTTGGCTGATGCTCAAATAAATGGGCTTATTTGCCCTTTAAAACCCTCAACTTTTATTTCTCTAGCTGAAAAACACAATTTGATAATAAATTACTGATAACATGATTATTTTGCATCATTTCTTGTGTTTAATTCGGTTTATTTCTGAATTAGTCCCTACTAAATTAGTATTTTTGTGATTTAATTCTTGTCAGGGGTGCAATTGACCAAAAGCAAGCTGAAAAGGGCTAAATTGGAAGAAAATCATGGAAATGGGGCCAAAGCAGAAAGATGGAGCAAGCCAAGGACTAATTGCAATTTTGACTTTGTAAAAATACTAAAAATAGGAAGATATTTTAGTTTTATTTTAATTTTAATTTTAATTTTAATTTATTTTATTTTATTAGGCTATTTTTAGTAAACCCTATCTATATAAATAAGGGGTTTTAGTTCTTAGGAAATCATCCCTTGTCTTCACATTCTTATTTCATTTTGGAATTGTATTATCCATTTTGTCTTTTTCTTTTTCCTAATTCAATTGAGCATTGGATTATTTTGTCTTCTTTTTTACAAAATTTGTCTAATTCTCTTTTTAAATATTTTTCCTATCCATTTCCACCACATTTTTCATATAATTTCTTTCATTTCCCATAACCTTCAAGCATGATTAAAATCATGTCACACTAAGCCCATTTCAGACTTAAGCCAATGTTAACCCCGTCAAAAACCCGAGAGATACGAACCTGAGCTGTTAACTCCCAATTTTCGGTATTTATTATTTCTCTGGATTAAGAGTATGACTTTGTCAACTCACAAAGTCAAGCCGATACTAAGTCAAAAAAGACGTCATTTGAGTTAGTGTGGCTAGACGTACAGTTGGAATTCCAAGAAAATTGATTGTCTAATTGATTCTCTGAGAACACATTGGCATGCCAAGTGGGGATTGCTGTTTGGTTCCATCAAGGGAAGTAGTAATCGAATTTAAATGTCCTAGACATTTGAGGGCATTGGTTCGAGCTAGGCTCTTCTAGAACGTAAGGCTGCCAGAGTTCTAAATCACGAACGTTTCGTAGGTTGTTCGTTCGGCAAGGGTTAGTTATAGGACGTTCCATAACTAATTTACACAAGGAAGAGTTGGTGTCCGAGGCATCCCTGGTAGCTATAACTAGCTTATTGGAAAAGAGGAGTTCACCTAATTTTGAGGATCGAGTCAAAGATGGAACAACTCGTGCTTAAGGCTGAGCTAAGTTTTATTAATTGTCCTTTAAATTATTTCGCTGTCTATTTTTATTTCATCTTTTGCTTTTTACTTTTATGTTTTCTTGTGTTTATTTCAGGTTTTATATTTTATTCCCCCCAAATGTCACGGGCACGACAACTACCCAGACAAAAATCTGGTCAAGAGATAAACAATTTTCCGTAAACCCAGTCTCTGTGGGATCGACCCTACTCCCTATACTACTTTAATTTGCAAATTAGGCGTAAGTTTATATTGGTGGAATCGACAACCATCAGTTTTGGCACCGTTGCCGGGGACTGGCAACACTTACAATTGTTTAAATTGTCTTCATGACCAGATCTTCATCTATAGATCTTGAATACGACCCAGAGATCGGGAAATCAGCGCGAGCACGACGAAAACAGACAGAAGCTCTTAAACGTGCAAGTAAATCAGGAATTAAGCTAGGACAAGGGATCCTAGAATCTAACATTGAAAAGTTGAGCGAAGTAATTCGTGCAGAAGCAATTCGACGTGGGAAACAAGTAGAAGAGGTTGAACCTGAGACTAAACAACTTTATGAAACAAAAGGCAACCTCGGTGAACTAGAAAGAATGGCAAACCAAACCATTCGTCAACTAGCCGCTGCTCCCAATGAGCAAACACCATTATGCATCAACTATCCAACCGGAGGAACTCCTTTCGAATTGATGTCAGGCTTGATTCACCTTTTGCCCACTTTTCGAGGCTTGAAGAACGAAAATCCACACACTCACTTGAGAGAATTCCACATGGTCTGCTCAAGCATGAAACCCTAGGGAGTACCTGAAGATGAAATCAAACTTTGGGCTTTTCCTTTTTCTTTAGTTGATACAGCAAAAGAATGGTTATTTTACTTACCCCCTGGTTCTATCACAATGTGGGATGACTTATCTCGTGTATTTCTTGACAGATTTTTCCCAGCGTCACGAGCAGCTGAGCTTAGGAGGGACATAGTAGGAATTCGCCAAATGGAGAGTGAATAGCTCTACGACTACTGGGAGCAATACAAAAAACTGTGTGCGAGTTGTCCTCAACATGGGTTAATCGAACAATCACTTCTTCAATATTTCTACGAGGGTTTGCTCCCTCTGGAAATGAAGATGATTGACGCTGCTAGCGGAGGGGCGCTTGTCAATATGACCCCTCAAAGGGCAAGAGAACTAATATCCACCGTGGCGGCAAATTTTCAACAATATCGGCCAAATTTAAAACCGACAAGACGAGTTAATGGGGTAAACGTTTCAACTTTAGAAGATAAATTGGATAAGCTTACGAATGTTGTTCAATCTTTGCTTACAGAAAAGAAGAGTTTGACCCCACTATGTGGAATTTGTACTACGTCTGAACACTCGACGGATTTGTGCCTAATCCTTAACGACAACTCAATGGCACATGTTGACGCTATCGGAGGTTTTCTAGGACCTCCGCAAAGACGCTATGATCCTTTCTCCAACACCTAATATCCTGGGTGGAAGGATCATCCCAACCTGAATTACGGAGCTAATCCCCGATATAATCCACCACACTAACCGAAACCTCTGCAACCACCACAACGACAACACAAGCCGAGCACATCTCTAGAAGCTATTATGGAGAGACTTGCCACCGATGCTGCAAAATATCAACAGAAGACAGACGCATCAATACAAGAGTTAACTAATCCAGTTAGTAAACTCTCAATGGCAGTTAATCACTTGGAGTCTCAAGGTAAGTTACCTTCCCAGACAGAGCCGAACCCTCGGCAGAATGCAAGTGCAATAACTCTTCGTAGCGGGAAGGTTCTGGAAACAGTTCCAGCCAAAAGTCATGGGCAAGACAAGGAACGTGAAAAGCAGATCTCTGATCCAACAGCCAGGCCAGAGACAGAAATTCAAAGACCAGTTGTGATGCCACCTCCTTTTCTAGGGAGGCTTGCGAGGGATAAGAAGGAGAAGGAGGAAAAAGAAATCCTCGAGACATTCAGGAAGGTGGAGGTAAATATCCCTTTACTCGACGCTATCAACAAATCCCTCGTTATGCAAAATTCCTCAAGGAGTTGTGTACTAGCAAAAGGATGTTAGTAGGTAACGAAAGAGTAAATGTAGGAGAAAATGTCTCCGCAGTACTGCAAAAGAAAGTTCCGCCCAAATATAAGGACCAATGTATGTTTGCTATTTCTTGTGAGATAGGTAATGTAGGCATTAAGAAAGCCATGTGTGATTTAGGGGCTTCCATTAATGTTATGCCTTATTCTATTTATAAGCTGATTAACGCGGGTCCTTTAAAAGAGATAGCAGTAATAATCCAGTTGGCGGACAGGTCAGTCGTCTATCCCGAAGGGCTGCTTGAAGACGTCCTTGTTAAAGTTAACGAATTAGTTTTCCCTACTGATTTCTACATTATTAATATAGAAGATGATAATTCAGCTACTTCGTCTGACTTAATTCTTGGGAGGCCATTCTTGAGTACTACGCGAACAAAAATTGATGTTTGGAGTGGAACACTTACCATGGAATTTGATGGTGACGTGGTTAGGTTTAGTGTTTATGAGGATATGGGACATCCCAATGATAAGAAGTTACAAAGCGTGCCTTGCAGGAATGTAGATCTCGATGTTAAGCAAAAGGAATTTTCGCTAATCCAAAAACCAATACACGAAGCTGTCATGAAAGCCTCGAAGTTAGAAATCAAACCTTTCTAGAACGTACAGGGATTCCAATAGATAAAAATGCAAAGACAAACGAAGAAGTTCAAATGATAGGGGGATTCGAAAAAGGCTTCAAGGATAGTAGGGAAGGGTCGGAACCTTTCTGCAAGAACATCCAAGTGCACAAGATGGAAAATTTAATTCTCAATAAGCCCAAAGGATAACATTTAAGGTCGTCGAGCTAACGACGTTAAACAAAAGCGCCTTTGGGAGGCATCCCAAATTTATTTCTGTCTATTATTTTTATCTATTTAAATTTTTAGAAATTAGGTTGTAAATAAATAAATTAATTCCTATTTTTACTTAGTCAAATTTGTGTTTTCAGGGGCAATAAGGTCATAAATTTTCGTGAGTTCGGGTAGTGATGGTGACGTGGGCACGACATGCGTCAAATAAAATATCCCAAAAGTTTCTACCTTCATGGAATTTCTATATCCATACCCAACACCCTTATCCCATAAAATTACCCAAACCCAAACCCAATAAACACAAACCCATCCCATAAAAACCCATTCTTATCTTTTATATTTTCTTTCTTTTCTCCATCACCAAAACACCCAAAACTAACCTCCCATCACCTTAACAGACCATAAAACCGACACCCCACATCACCTTAAAAAATCGGCCAAAATCGTACCACAGCCGCTCGACGCTGCGCCCGTCGCCGTGCGCCGCCGTAACTCACCGCTGACGAACACGTCCTAAGCCGCTCCCTTGTGACACCACAACGAACACATGGTTCGCACTTTGAACCAAACGGCCGATAACATCCCGGTCTCCCTTAACAGAAATCGACACCCGTTTCTACGCCTCCCGTCGTTGAATTAGCCGACGACGATTCTCCTCCACCTCCTCCGACACAAACGGCCGCATAACTAAGAGCCCGCCGATGATGAAGTCTAACCCCGGCCGACACAAGCACTTCGGGCAGCCCTGAGGAAGTCGAAACTTCTAACGTCTATATCGTGCCTACACCCACCGCTGTTGAACAAGTCTCTCAACGCCAAACTCGAAGTCGTCGACGGTCGACACGTGAGCCATCGACACCTCTGCATAGCAGTACTGATGCTGCTGAAAGAAATCCCCCACCCGACTCGCCTAACGAGCACGTTCGACCACCCCGAGCAAATCAACGAAACAGACGTAGTCGAGCAATATTATTCCTACCGATAATCGTTTGCGAGGATTTCTAGAGTTTTCGACATCGGAACAGCAGACACGATACGACGCCATCTGATAACGCCCGCTTCCGGTCTGTAAGCAAATCGATTTCCCCACTCTTGAACTTTTAGATATTCATGATGCTGTGCTCCATTATTTTGATGCTATTGGTTGGACTCTATTTGCTAATATTACTTGTGATGCATATTATGAATTAGTATACGAGTTCTATACCACATTTAGTTTCGATATAAATGCATTGCAAACTATTGAAACACAAAATATAGTGTGCTTTCGTTTGCTTGGAAAGGACTTTCGGATGTCCATTTCAGAATTTAATATTGCCATGGGTTTCATCGACCTTGATGAGATTCAATCCGATTCCTATCATTCTGCTCTTTTAGATGTTCCCAGTGACTTCGATGCTCAGCATGTTTATCGTGTTTTAACTAATTCTGACCATCTTTATAATCCAAAGACCACAAAAGATTTATTGGTGCATGAACCTGCTTTAAGATACATACACCGATTTTTGGCATTTTCTTTTTCAGGTAGAAATGATTCATCATCTACTTTGACTAAAACTGAACTGTTCTTTTTGTGGTGCATGCATTCAGGTTTTAAAGTTAACTTAGAATATTGGTTTGCACGAAATTTTCATGCCGTTTTGAGTTACAACCGTCCACTTATACTTGGCTCATTTATTTCAAATTTAGCCTCTCGACTTTTTGAATCTGAAATTGATTTTTCAACCTTCACATGTGCATATCGTATGGACCACCTAGATAAACATTGTTTGGATTCTATGGGATTGCTTGCCGGTACCCGTACTTCGTGTTATTTTGTGCCTCCAGGTACACGGGCTGCTCGTGAAAATAGAGTTTTTTGCAAACATCCACACATTAATACGAGAGAGCAAGAGGAACAACCTTTGACTGTGGAGGCCCGTTTAAGTCGAATCGAAGCTAGACTTGAAATAATGGAAACACAAGTCGCCACCATCCTCAATATCCTACAAAGTCACAACTCTCAACACCAATGATGTCATTAAAATACACGGGGAGTGTTCTGAACTTTTCCATTTTTAATTTATTTTGAGCTGCTGACTTTATTTTACATGCTTGAGGACAAGCATAGTTTAAATGGGGGGGTTGGATTGATATGTTAATTTTTGCTGCATGCTTTTCTCTTTTGCATGTATTCAATCTTACATTGAATTCTTTCAATAATTTATTCGACATTGAGCCTTAAAACCTCATACTTAGTCGATTTAAGCAATTAGGTAAATTTTGAATTAAATGTTCAAGTATATAAATTGGTCGACATTTAGGATTTAAAATTGATATATGTAGCTAGAATTTTTTTTTTTCATATGAATTGATTGGTTGAATAAATATATTTGCTTGTGCATAAATAAATTAAATAAATAAATGTTCAAGCTATGAATGAAGTTTCGAAAATGTGACCGAATTGAGTAACCGGGGCAAGGTGCTTGGGTTGTCATCTTGTCTCCCGTAAAAAGGTTCGAGTGACAAGTCGATAGCTTACAAACATTCCGTTAGCTGAACTTTTCCTAATTCAAAAAAAATTAAAAAATATATATATATATATAATAATAATACTAATAATATATAAATAAAGACTGTTTGAACTGAGTAACTGGGATAGGGTGCTTGGGTTGTCATCCTAGTTCGCGTAAAAAGGTTTGATCTTGTCTATTAATTTTCTGATGCGTAGTTAATTAATAATGCCATGCAAAATATTGAATTCAAACTCAATTTAACGAAATTGTTTAGTTGACATATTTCAATTTTATGACACTTGTTGATTAAAATATATACTTTGAACATTTATTTACTTTTTGCCTATGTTGTTTACATTGATTGAGGATTTGGAAAAGGGGCTCGATTTTTAATAAATTGTAGAACTAATTCTAATGTTTGAAAGAACAACATGCTTGAGGGCAAGCATGAGCTAAGTAGGAGGGATTTGATAACATGATTATTTTGCATCATTTCTTGTGTTTAATTCGGTTTATTTCTGAATTAGTCCCTACTAAATTAGTATTTTTGTGATTTAATTCTTGTCAGGGGTGCAATTGACCAAAAGCAAGCTGAAAAGGGTTAAATTGGAAGAAAATCATGGAAATGGGGCCAAAGCAGAAAGATGGAGCAAGCCAAGGACTAATTGCAATTTTGACTTTGTAAAAATACTAAAAATAGGAAGATATTTTATTTTAATTTTAATTTTAATTTATTTTAATTTATTTTATTAGGCTATTTTTAGTAAACCCTATCTATATAAATAGGGGGTTTTAGTTCTTAGGAAATCATCCCTTGTCTTCACATTCTTATATCATTTTGGAATTCTATTATCCACTTTGTCTTTTTCTTTTTCCTAATTCAATTGAGCATTGGATTATTTTGTCTTCTTTTTTACAAAATTTGTCTAATTCTCTTTTTAAATATTTTTCCTATCCATTTCCACCACATTTTTCATATAATTTCTTTCATTTCCCATAACCTTCAAGCATGATTAAAATCATGTCACACTAAGCCCATTTCAGCCTTAAGTCGGTGTTAACCCCGTCAAAAACCCGAGAGATACGAACCCGAGCTGTTAACTCCCAATTTTCGGTATTTATTATTTCTCCGGATTAAGAGTATGACTTCGTCAACTCACAAAGTCAAGCCGATACTAAGTAAAAAAAGACGTCGTTTGAGTTAGTGTGGCTAGACGTACAGTTGGAATTCCGAGAAGATCGATTGTCTAATTAGTTCTCCGAGAACACATTGGCGTGCCAAGTGAGGATTGCTGTTTGGTTCCGTCAAGGGAAGTAGTAACCGGATTTAAATGTCCCGGACATTTGAGGGCATTGGTTCGAGCTAGGCTCTTCTAGAACGTAAGACTACCGGAGTTCTAAATCACAAACGTTTCGTAGGTTGTTCGTTCGGCAAGGGTTAGTTATAGGACATTCCATAACTAATTTACACAAGGAAGAGTTGGTGTCCGAGGCGTCCTTGGTAGCTATAACTAGCTTATTGGAAAAGAGGAGTTCACCTAATTTCGAGGATCGAGTCAAAGACGGAACAACCCGTGCTTAAGGCTAAGCTAAGTTTTATTAAGTTTCCTTTAAATTATTTCGTTGTCTATTTTTATTTCATCTTTTGCTTTTTACTTTTACGTTTTCTTGTGTTTATTTCATGTTTTATATTTTATTCCCCCCCAAACGTCGCAGGCACGACAACTGCCCAGACAAAAATCTGGTCAAGAGATAAATAATTTTCCATAAACCCAGTCTCTGTGGGATCGACCCTACTCCCTACACTGCTTTAATTTGCGAATTAGGCGTAGGTTTATATTGGTGGAATCGACAGCCATCAATTACAACTTTTGCTTTTTAGGCGATTTAGTCTTTTTTTGCAATTAAGCCTTTAATCGCGTAAATTTATTCATTAAAATTTTCATGCATTCTTATAAGAATACCATAACACATAAAATAATACTAAATAAATTTCTCTAATACTACGTCGCACTTAAACCTTGCAAAAATCCGTATTTTTCACTTTTTGCAATTTAGTCCTAAAGGACAAATTAATCACTATTTCATAAAATTTCCTTCATGGTATTTTCTCACTATCATGCAGTCATGTCGTAAACTTAAAAATAATCATAAAATGTACTTTCCACCTCGGATTTGTGGTCTCAAAACTACTATTCTAACTAAGCCCTAATTTGGGCTGTTACATTAACACCCATGTTACAAATTTTTACAAATAAGTCATTTTATGCATTTTCATCGAAAATCAGTTAGCAAAAGTTGTTTATCTAACAACTAACATACATTTTCTACCATTAAACATCAAAATACATAAATATCTATCACGGGTAAAAATTTAAACTTTGATTTTCTTTCAAATTGGTCCTTGAAATAGATAAATCAAGTCATAACATTCGCAAAAATGCAAAAATCATTAAAAATGGGACAGAGACTGACTTACAATCGAGCTTGAAAGCTTGAAAAACTCTACCATGGTTTGCTCTTGCGAATTTTGGCCATGGAGGAAGAAGATGGACAAAATTGGCTTTTAATTTGGCTTTTTAATTCATTAAATTACAAAATTACTAAAATGCCCTTAATGAAAAACTTTAGAAACATACCTAACCATATCCATTTTTGTCCACCAACTCAACTAATGGTCTAATTACCATTTAAGGACCTCCAATTTAAAATTTCATAACAATTAGACACCTTGAACCTATAGAACTCACATTTTGCACTTTTTGCAATTTAGTCCTACTAACCAAATTAAACACTTTATCGATAAAATTTCTTAACGAAAATTTCACACAACTATTCAATCATATGGTAGACCTCAAAAAAATATCGCAATAAATTTTCCTACTTCGGATTCGTGGTTCCGAAATCACTGTTCCGTTTAGGCCCTAAAACGAGCTGTTACAAAAATTGACTTATTCAAAAATTAGTTTCCCAATTCAAAAAATATCATGATCGAAAAATGGGCTTAAGAAAAAAGATTAAGTTCATTTTGCTTCAATATTCAAAATTCAAGACCGACTTGACATGTTTTCATGTTTATAATATATTATTTTTCATTTAGTTTATATATTATATTATTTCTATCATATGAGAATTTAAATATATTATAATGTAAATATAATAAATATATCAAGTTATTTATGTTTAGAAAGAAAAAAATTATAATGGTAGCAAAATATAATTAATTAATATTAAATAAAATCAATTATTTTTAAAAATAAAAAATGGATAAAACCTAAACAAGTTTAGTTTAATAATTTACAAATATGGGTGAATTTTTGTAAAATTAGAGATTTTTATTTCAAGTTGGGCTGGGCTTGATAAAGCTATATACGTTATTGACACCGTGCATAGGTTTGACCTGACTTTGACTCAACTCGACTCGTGAACACTTTTATATTTAAAGAAAATCTCAACCATAAATTTCATCTTTTCTAAAAAATTATTTTTTAGATTAAATATTTTTTGCCATCAATAAAAAAAATAAAGTATATATATTAATGGCAAAAAAATATTGAATTTGGAAAGTATTTTTTTTTAAATAATGAGGTTTGCTTTAAATCTAAAGATGTTCATGAGTTGAGCCAAGTTAAATTCAAGTCGAGCCTATGCATAGTTTCAATGCCTTATATAGTTGTTTAAGCTCAGTTTGACCCGGGATATAAGCCTCAAGATTTGCTCAAATTCGCCTAAATTTAATTTGGTAATAATACTTTTGTCGAAACCCTCTCAAATTTTGAGTGAATTTTTTAGTTTGGATGAACAACTCAATCTTTGAACATATGTATTTAAATCTAACTTTTTTTTTTGAAACTATCATACTTATTAAAATATAAAAATTTAATGGATAAAAAATTAATTATTTGGTTTAATATTTCAAATTTAATTGAAAAATCAATTTTTCAAAATTTGATATACTAACTTTGTTAAGGCAATCTTCAACTATTTGTATTTTTAATTTGCATAAATTTAAAATATTATCATGTATTTAATTTTTATTTTTAATTTATTATTAAAATATTTATTTTTTTAAGTTCTTTTAAAGGTAATATAAAATTTGAAAAATCAGTTGAGAAAAAAATCTTTTATAAAAGAAAAATACTTTACAGCTAAAAAAAAAAAAAAAAAAAGTGGTATCATGCTATTAAAAGGGCACGAATAGTTGTATTCATTGGGGCGGGAAATTTCCGTTAGTAAAGAACCAATAAAATGACACAATGAATGATGCGAAAAGTTGCTATAATAGTAGTTTGAATAGATTCAAATCGTATTTGAGCATAATTTTAATATTTTCTTATCTACCCCTTCCTTTTTAGAGGGAGTATTTATAGATGAATTAAGACTTGAAATTAATCTCTTTTCTCATGATTATCTTGTAGAATCTAATCTTAAGTCTTACTTAAAGTATAAGTTAGATGTGACCTCCTTGAAGGATTGTTAGCCAAAAAAAAAAAGTGGAATCATTAAATAAGATTTAATGATGTCGTGACAATGCTCTATCAATTTACATTTGTCATGATAATGAGGTGAGACAAACTTTGAAAGATATCTGCACTTGCGTTTTCGATTTTATGCTTAAATTTGAATTAAAAGCGGAAGTTTGTTTTGTTTTTTATGTTTATGAATACCATATCCAAAACCAATTAACCACAATCAATGCCAGACATATCATTAAATTGACTACTAAATATGTATTGTTGATCAGACGGGCCGCTTAATTGTGTTCTTGTTTTTTAGATTCCCAGCTTCATCAATTATAGCATCTCCTTAATAATTGGGCATAATATAAGCTCAAGTAGGGGTGAGTAAAACTCGATTCGACTCGAAAAAATCGAAAAAATTCGAATTTCGAGTTAAACGAATCGAGTTGTTCGAGTTAATCGAGTTATTCGAGTCAACTCGAATTTTTTTTCGAATTTCGAGTTCGAATCAAGTTGAGTTTTCGAATTCGAATAACTCGAATAATTCGAATAATTTGAATATCAAACTATAGTATTTTACATTTTTACCCCAAACTCCCAAACCTTTTTACTTTTCCCTCAAAACTTTTACTCCTTCCCACTTTTCCTCCAAAACTTTTACTCTCCTCCCATCCAAATCTCCCAATCTACTCAAAATCCATTTCCCACCAAAATTTTATTCTCTCATTCACTATTTCTCAAAATTTTACTCCCCAAAACCCTCAAAACTTTTTATTTTCCCCCAAAATTTTTATTCCCTCCCATTTTCCTCCTAAAATTTTTACTCCCTTCTCATCCCACCTCCCATCTACCCCAAGCCCACCCCCTCCAATTTTTTTAATATTTTCCCTCCAAAATTTTACTCTCCCTATTTACTTTCCCTCAAACTTTTATTCCCCAAAACTTTTTATTTTCCCCTAAATTTTTACTTCTCACCCTTTACTCTCAAATAAAAAATCAAAATTATCCAAAAAAATCACAAAACATAAATAGTAATAATTTTATTTATATCTACTATTTATATTATTAAATTAAATTTCACATTTATATTATTTATATTATTGAATTGTTTAGTCATATTGAATATTTATATTAAAATTGAATTATTAATTATGCCATAAAATATTCGTGTTAAAATTTTATATTGGTATCAATTTCACATTTTATCTTTAAAATAAAATTTATTAAAAAATCTCATTTTTACATTTAATATATTTTTTAATTTCAAAATATATAGTGACAAAAATCTGAATATAATTGAAACAACCAAGCAAACAAAGAAGCTAACTCGTATATAAAAGATTAATAAATAAATTATAAGGGGATGAAAGTTAATAAAAATTTGGTTAATGTGGACAAATTTTATTACGATAGGTGACAGTGGTTATAGGGACTCAAAATTATTTTTTAAAATTTAACTCGAAAAAATATATTCGATTCGACTCGATTCGAATTCCATCTCACTCGACTCGATTCGAGAAAATTTCAAATCAAATTAGGATGATAAAGTATGATTCGTCAACTCGATTAACTCGAATTTTTTCATTCGATTCGATTCGATTCGATCGAATGCTCACCCCTAAGCTCAAGTGCTATACCTTATTAAATGGGCATCACTGATCAATAATTCATGATGAGAGCACTGAATGCTTCTTTTATGCAAAAAGGTTGTCATGAGCAGAGGCCCATACGGGCGGTAGGCAAGGTCTCCTCTAAATTGAAAAATTTTTATTTAAGTTTTTAAATTTTTTAAAAAAAATTAAATTAATAAAGGTAAAATTATACTTTAACCCCCTAAAATTATAAAAATTTAATTTAATCATTTAAAAATTATAAAGATATGGACTATAAAAAATTAAATTTCATTCAGCCCCTAAAAATTTGTTATGGCTTCGTCTCTAATCATGAGAGTTATATGTTAACCAACTTTAAAAATAAAAAACCTTCCAAGTTGTGGATAATATATAGAATAAATGTTGTAGAAATTATATTTGTATTATATAAGTAAAATTTTGATTTAACGAAAAATTTTAACATCGAGAATTTTAAGATTTTACGTAAAAATGTTTAAATTTTAGAAATTTTAAGATCTACATTTAAGTTTAGTTTATTAAATTAATTATTTGATTTAATAACTATTGATATAAATATAAGTTATAAATACAAAAAAATATTATAAATATTTAAATAATTCTTATCTAGCTAACTCCATAGATAGTAGCACACTACATTAAATTTCATCAAATGGAATAAACCCAAAACATTCCAAACCCAGAGTTTAATCCAACTAACTTTGTGTATATAATGTATTGAGCGGTACCGTCTATGCTTTCACTGTCAAGGGAGAGAACTGTACTTTGGTGGGGTATCTTAGAGCCATTTCAATGAAGTCTTTCGTCTTTCTTGTGTTTTCTTGTATGCAGTATGCTACTTAAATTGGGACATGTAGTTCCTCAAGCTGAGGCCACAAGGGCATTTTTTGAGTTCGGAGACTCACTAGTTGATAACGGTAACAACAACTATCTTGCAACCACTGCCGAAGCTGATGCATACCCCTATGGCATTGAGTATCCGATGCATAGGCCTACCGACCGATTCTCTAATGGCCTTAACATCCCAGATCTTATCAGTAAGTTCTTTCATTCAATTTGGTTTGATATCAGAGGACTATGTTAATGTATATATAGTGTGGGGGTATTCAGGTGAGCAAATTGGTTCTGGACCAACATTGCATACCTGAGTGGAGAGAAGCTTCTTGTTGGTGCCAACTTTGCTTGTGTAGGAATTGGAATTCTCAATGACACTGGGATTCAATTTGTAAGTCCAATTTCTATTTAATGTATGGATCTTTATTAGTTAATCAAAATATCAAAAGTATACTGCAACCAAAGATGTGTAGATCAATATAATCCGAATTCCAAAGCAACTACAGTACTTCGAGCAATATCAGCTTACAAATTATGTTTAAATGTATCATATCGAAACCAAATTCGTCTGCCCTCCACCCTCTGCCCCATTAATCTCTACTTGCGACGTAACTGAAGTTTTTGCAATTTATTTTACAAACCCAATAAAATCTTTTTGTAGAATATTTAAAATAATTTTAATTAACAATCAGTAAAATATAATAAAAGTAGGATATATGGGAAAATGTAGCTGGCACAGTCTATGTTTCCCACATTCGTTCTGTATTTTGTGTTAGATTTTTTTTTTGATATTGTTTACTTTTACATATTCATGTATTTTTAATGTGTTTATATAATTTTTTATCTAATCACTTATTTTAATTATTTTATTAAGCTGCTTTTCTCTGTTCCAATTCTATCTTATATGATATATTTAAAATAGTGAATTGATTAAATGATTATTTGTCTAGTAAATGATAATAAAGTGTTGAATTAAGTGAATTGAAATGTTATATGATTGAGTTGCTATATGGTATGATAAATGTTGAGCTCATCTTTTTTATATTTGATTTGCCATGATAGGCAAACTTTACCAAGCTAAATAACATGTAGTATATAATTATATCCTAAGGTAAGTTACTTCGTATTAAATACCTGTGAACTTACGAAGTGTAACAGCCCAATTCAGGGCCTAGTCAGAATAATGGTTGCGAGACCACAAATCCGAAGCAAAAATATTTGTTTTATGGTTTTTATAAGGTCTATGACATGTTTCCATGATTGTGTGAAAGTTTCATGAAGAAATTTTGTGAATAAGTGCTTAATTTAATTTTTAGGACTATGTTGCAAAAGTTGTAAAATATGAGATTCTAGAAGCTTTGGGGTACTCAATTGAAATACATGAGTAAATTAGAGATCCTTATTTAGTAAATAGACATTTTTATGTCATAATGGACAAAAATGGACATGGAAGGGAAAAATCTCAAGGAAAAGCCTTAAGGGCATTTTGGTCATTTAGTTAATAAATTAATAAAAAGGAAAAATCAAGCCAAAATCTTGTCCGTCTTTTTCTCTAAGTGCCAAAAATTGAAGGGAAGCCATAGCTAGGGTTTTTGGCATTTTCAAGCTTCAAAGTAAGTGCATCCAAGCCCCGTTTTTTATGTTCTTTACATTTTTAAAGTTCTTATAGCTCGATTTACCTATTTCTACCATTATTTTGAGCTCGAGTTTATGTTTAAAATTTTACCCATGTGCGATATGCATGTGTTTTGATGTTTTATGGTAGAAAATGAATGTTTGAAGTGTTTTTCTAGGTGATTTTTGATGAAATCTCTTAAAAGGACCTAATTGTGAAAGTTGTGAAATATGTGTAGAGAAAGTGATTCAGTGAAAAATGTGGGCTGCTATAAGAGGGAATGTGAAGCGGCTAGGCCTGGGTAACTAAAACAATGAGTACATTTCATCATACAAGCTTAGGGACCATTTTGTAAATATGTGAAAGTTTAGGGGCAAAATTATAATTTTGTCAAAGTATGATTCATGGACTGTTTTAGTCAATGTGATGATTAAATAAGTACAATTTTCCATTATAGATCAAGAAACACAAAGTCCGGACCGAAATCAGGGAAAGAACAATGTGGTAGATTAAATCGAACACCTACCCGTATTTTGGATTCGAGGTAAGTTTGTGTGTAATAAATCAACATTATGATATTATGTATTTAATGTTTTGATGTTGTATGAAATGTATGTTGTTTCCATGAAATTTGTTAATGAGATTTCGATAAAGAAATGATGAAGTTATATTATATAGAAATCCAGGTTAAACCTTAAGAATACGAATGATACCATTGTCATGACATGAGACTAAGGAGGTTCCCTATAAGACCATATCTGGGATATGGCATCGGCACCGAGATGAGATCCCGTGTATGACTATATCTGGGATATGGCATCGGCATCGAAATGTGATCCCATATAAGACCATGTCTGGGATATGGCATCAACATCGAAATACGATCCTGTATAAGACCATGTCTGGGACATGGCATCGGCATCGATATACATTCTCGTATAAGACCATATCTGGGATATGGCATCGACATCGAGATGAGGTCCCGTATAAAACCATATCTAAGATATGGCATTGACATCGACACGTAATCCCATGTAAGACCATATCCAGGATATGGCATTGGCATTCTATTCCATGAATGACATTTCTAAGTATCCTTCGGTATTCCAAGTGCTTCAATGGGAAAAGAATTAAAGTTGATGTTAAGGATGAGAAAGACTAAAGTTATGTGATAAGTGATACAGGTACACATGAGAAATTTACGAGAAATGAGCCTAGTTTAATATGAATTGTCAGTAAGAAAGAACATGAGTAAGCCATGGTAATGATCAATGGAAATTATATGATAATCTATGATGTGCTTGTGGATGTTAAATTCAAGTCTATGTTGTTATTTATTACATGCAACTTACTAAGCTTTATGCTTGCTCCCCCTCTTTTCCCTTTTCCTTGTAGTATAGCCAAGCTAGCTCGAGAACCAAAGGACGTCGGAGCTCGATTCACACTATCAAGTCATTCTTTTGGGTAAAGAAAAGTTTGAGTATTTTGGGTATGGCATGTATAGGAACTTGGTCATTTTGTCATATGTCATATTGGTTAGCCAATGTGTTGGCTAGTGATGCCACTTATTCATCTTGTAAATGGCCAATGGAATTGGTCAATACTAGTTAAGTTATGTTTATTCAATGATGATGAAATTCATGAAAGTGCAAGCTGGCATAACTGAATGAGTATTGTATGGAGTATATGCATGATGAATGTAGCATGAGATTGAGGTGTGGATGTCTTAATTGTGCAAATTTGGATGTGTATTATTGTCTTGCTAAGGGTTGTTGGAAATGGTATTAGTGTGAATGTATTTTAGGGTGGCAAATAGCTTGGTAAATAGCCTTCTATTTTTACACATGGGTAGACACAAGGGCATGTGTCTAGGCCGTGTGTGACACATGGTCCGCCCCATAAGCATGTTGATAGGTTGTGTGTCCCCTGCATTCAAATTTAGCCAAAACAGAATGCCTAGTAGTAAACACACGGGCAGAGACATGACCGTGTGCCTTAGCCGTGTAAAGGACTACGACACGGACGTGTCATGACCGTGTGAGGGACATGGGCCATGGACACAGGCGTGTCTCAGGCCATGTGAAAACCCTGTAGGTTCAAAATGAAAAATAAAATCTACACGGACTAGGGACATGGGCATATGTGACCACACAGCCTACCCACACGGACGTGTCCCATCCTATACGAGCGTGTGGCCCTGTTTTGAGTAAAAAATTTTAAGTGTTCAAAAGTTTTCGGTTCAGTCCCAACTCGTTTTATATGTATGTTATGGGTCTCGTAGGCCTATGATAGGGACATTATGAATATGGATGAAAAGTTTTAAGTTGTAATAAAATTTTGTGGCCCGATTTTGTATGATTAAGTATGTTTAAGTTCGATAACGCCTCGTAACCTGTTCCGGTGTCGAATGTGGGTAAGGGGTTTACATTTAGTTGTATCAGAGCTACAGTTTAGTTATTTCTCAAACTATTGTAGCAAGTGTGAGAGTCTAGCTATACTTGCCATACGTATGTGTATATACATAATGATAGTGTGACGACTCCTGACGATTTAAAATGTATTTTCATACAATAAATGGATCCGACAGAGCTGTGGCGAACAATGTAGAAAGTAACACACCGGCTCCTACCCAAGGGATGTTGCTAGTTGAAAATGAAAATAGACCAGTGACTATAAGTCAAAGAGGAGAGACTCGGGAAGCCTTCTTCTAAATGATGAACGAGTGGTTTTCAGAGGTCATTCGAACGAACCCAGCAGCTCAACAACAAGCTCCACCCTCTCCAAACCCTCAGCCTACCTTGTAGCTCCCCAAGTTATAGAAATGGTAAGAAGGGAAAATCCTCAAGTTGATAGAATCTAAAAATAATGAGCCAAGGAGTTCTGAGCTAACAAAGATGATGATCTGGAAAGAGCAAAATTTTGGCTGGAAAATACCAGCAGGGTATTTGATGAATTGTCTTACATACCTGAGGAGTGCATGAAGTGTGTTGTGTCACTCCTACGAGACTCAGCTAATCAGTAGTGGAACACCCTTGTGTAGGTTGTACCGAGGGAGTGAGTTAATTGGGAATTTTTCTAAGAGGAGTTCCACAAAAAGTACATCAGTCAGAGATTTATCGATTAGAAAACAAGGTTAAATGATGTTAACTGATTATGAGCGTGAGTTTGTAAGGCTCAGCAAATACATTCGGGAGTGCGTATCCACCGAAGCCATCATGTGTAAGAGGTTTGAGGATGGATTAAATGAGGACATTAGATTGTTTGTCGGTATTCTAGTACTGAAGGAATTTGTTGTGCTCGTAGAGAGAGCTTGTAAGGCCGAGGAGTTGGCCAAAAAAAAAAAGAAAGCTAAAATCGAGTCCCGTGGCTCGAGAAAGAGACAATTGGGTAAATCATTTCAATCCTCATCCAAGAAATCAAGAGAGTTCACTACTCGATCAACCGCTTCAGTTGGGTTTTCAAATAGAAGTAAAGGCAAACAGTACTAGGTCTCTAAAGCTTAGACCACTTCGATTGCTAGTGTTGCAATGTTCGATTGACTAGACAAGAGTGTCCCCCAATGTGGTAGACGTCATCCCAGTGAGTGCTGGGAAAATGAGAGAGCTTGTTTCAAATATGGCTCCCAAGACCACTTCATTAGAGACAGCCCCGAGATGGTTGAAAAAGATAGATATCCCCGAGATGGTTGAAAAAGATAGATATCAGAGTATGAGATCAGGCAACACCACTAGTAAAGGGATACCACAGAGAAATCTGGGAAATAGAGTGAGCAACAAGAATGTACCTAGAGAGCAGACTGCAATATCTGAGGGTAGAGCACCTGTGAGGACTTATGCCATTCGCGCTCGTGAAGAGGCGTCATCCCCTGATATGATTACGGGTACATTCTCTCTTTATGATACTCATGTTGTTACTTTAATTGATCTGGGATCTACCCACTCGGATGTTTGTATGAAATTAGTATCTAATATGAACATACCCATAGAGTCTATAGAATTTGTGATAAAAGTGTCAAATCCCCTAGGCAAATGTATGTTAGTTGACAAGGTATACAAAAATTGCCCTTTGATGATTAGGGGTCATTATTTTCCAGCTAGTCTTATGCTATTACCATTTGATGAATTTGATGTAATCCTTGGTATGGATTAGTTAACTGCTCATGATGTGATATTGAATTATGGAAGAAAATTTATTGAATTGAAATGGGAAAATGGGGATATCCTTCGAGTTGAATCAGATGAAACGGATAGCTTGCCTGCAGTTATATATTTTATGTCTGCTCAAAAATACATAAGAAAGGGGTATGAAGCTTATCTTGCTTTTGTAATGAATGCAAAAGAGTCTGAGTTGAGAATTGAATCAGAGCTGATAGTATGTGAGTATCCAAATGTATTTCCGGAAGAGTTGCTCGGATTGCCTTCAGTAAAGGAAGTTGAATTTGGTGTTGAGTTAGTTCCTGGTACGGCACCTATTTTGATTTCCCTGTATAGGATGGCTTCGACGGAGTTAAAGTAGTTGAAATCTTAGTTGTAAGAATTAACAAATAAAGGGTTCGCGAGGCCTAGTTATTCTCCATGGGGTGCTCAGGTACTTTTTATGAAAAAGAAAGATGGTTCAATGAGATTGTGTATAGACTATCAACAACTCTATAAGGTGACCATAAAGAACAAGTATCCTTTGCCAAGGATTGATGATTTATATGACCAATTGGAAGGAGCCACAGTGTTTTCCAAGATATATTTGAGATTCAGATATTACCAGTTGAGAGCAAATGAGTCTAATGTGCCGAAGACTACATTTCGAATGAGGTATGGCCATTATGAATTTCTTGTCATGCCTTTCGGTTTAACTAATGCCCCTACTGTGTTCATGGATTTAATGAACCATACCTTTCAACTATACTAGGATAAATTTGTTGTAGTCTTTGTTAATGACATATTGATTTACTCTCATGATGAGATTGAGCATGAGGAGCACTTGAGGTTGTTCTGCAAACTTTAAGAGATAAACAGTTGTATGCCAAGTTTAGTAAAAGTGAATTTTGGCTTCGAGAGGTAGGATTCTTGGGCCACATTGTGCCGAGTGATGGTATTAGAGTTGACCTGAGAAAGATTTCAGCCATTGTTGAATGGAAACCACCGAAAAACGTATCAGAGGTTAGGAGTTTTCTAGGCCTAGTCGAAGTCGACTACTATAGATGGTTTGTTAAAGGATTTTCTATGATTGCCACTCCAATGACGAGGTTGCTACAAAAAGATGTTAAGTTCGAGTAGATAGAAAAATGTCAATAGGGTTTTGAGAAATTAAAGACACTGTTGACTGAAGCTCATGTTTTAGTGCAACCCAAACTGGGAAAAGAATTTGTGGTTTATAGCGATGCATCCTTAAATGGATTGGGGTGTGTACTCATGCAAGAAGGCAAAGTGATCACTTATGCCTCAAGACAGTTTTAACTACACGAGAAAAATTATCCGACCCATGATTTAGAGCTGGCCGCCATCATGTTTGCATTAAAGATCTGGAGACAGCACTTGTATGGCGAGAAATGTCGAGTATTCATCAATCATAAAAGTCTTAAGTACTTGATAACTCAAAAAGAGCTAAACCTACGATAGCGGAGGTGGCTAGAGTTAATAATTGACTATCACCCTGTAAAGGCGAATGTAGTCACCGATGCTTTAAGTAGGAAGTCATTGTTCGCCTTGAGGGCTATGAATACTCAGTTGTCTGTAACCGAGGATGGTTTGGTTTTAGCAGAAATGAGAGCTAGACTGATGTTTATTCAAGAGATTGGTGAAGCTCACAAAAGTGATAAAGATTTACAAGCCAAGATGACTCAATGCGAGACGAGTAATGAATCAGACTTTCGAATTGGTACAGACAGTTGTTTGATGTTCCGAGATAGGATTTGTGTACTAAAGGCGGTGAGCTTATTCGAAAGATTTTGCAAGAGGCACATAGTGGTTGTCTGTCCATTCACCCTTGTAGTAAAAAAATGTAAATTATCTAAAAAAATGGTATTGGTGGCCGAACATGAAGAGAGATATTTCTGAGTTTGTATAAAAACGCTTGATTTGTTAGCAAGTGAAAGCTGAACACCAAGTACCATCCGGTTTACTACAGCCTATTATGGTCCCTAAGTGGAAATGGGAAAGTATTAACATGGATTTTGTGGCGAGTTTGCCCTCGACACCGAAAAAGAAAGATGTCATTTGGGTTGTGGTTGATCGGCTTATGAAGTCAGCTCATTTCATAACAGTATGTATTGACTAGTCACTTGATAAGTTGGCTGACTTGTATATTTCTGAAGTTGTGAGACCACGGAATACCGTTGTCAATTATTTTAGATAGAGATCTGAGATTTACATCACAGTTTCAGAAAAAGTTGCAAGAAGCCCTGGGCACAAAGTTGAATTTTAGTATGGCTTTCCATCTGCAAACTGATGGTCAGTCGAAGAGAGTAATTCAGATACTTGAAGACATGCTCCGATGTTGTGTATTGGAATTCCAAGGCAATTGGGAAAAGTATTTACCATTGGTAGAATTTGCCTACAACAACAGTTTTCAATCAAATTTGAAAATGATGCCTTATAAGGCATTATATGGGCGTAAGTGCATAACGCCTTTGTACTGGACTAAACTCAAGGAAAATCAGATTCACGGAGTTGATCTAATCAAAGAAACTAAAGAGAAAGTGAAAATAATCCAAGGTTGTTTGAAAGCTACTTCTAATAGACAAAAATCCTATGCAGATTTGAAACGAAAAGAAATTGGGTTCCAAGTCAGGGATAAGGTATTCTTAAAAGTGTCTCCATGGAAGAAAGTTCTCAGATTTGGCCGAAAAGGCAAATTAAGTCCACGTTTCATCGGACTATACAAGATTACTGAAAAGATAGGACCGGTAGCTTAACGGCTAGCTTTTCCATCCAGATTGGAAAAGATTCATGATGTGTTTCATGTGTCCACGTTGCGCCATTACCAATCAGACCCTTTATATGTGATTGTGCCGACTGAGGTTGAGATTCAACCGGACATGACTTATGCTGAAGAGTTGGTTAAGACTTTAGCTTGGGAAGTCAAACAGTTAAGAAATAAAAGTATAGCACTTGTGAAAGTATTGTGGCAAAGACATGGGGTCGAAGAGGCTACATGGGAGCCTGAGGAGGCAATGAGAGACCAATATCCAAACCTATTCACCAGTAAGATTTTCGGGGACAAAAATCGCTCATGGGGAGAATTGCAATAGCCCAATTTAGGGCCTAGCCGGAATAGTGGTTGCGAGACCACAAATTTGAAGTAGAAATATTTATTTTATGGTTTTTATGAGGTCTATTACATGTTTGCATGATTGTGTGAAAGATTCATGAAGAAATTTTGTGAATAAGTGCTTAATTTAATTTTTAGGACTATATTGCAAAAGTTGTAAAATATGAGATTCTAGAAGCTTTGGGGTGCTCAATTGAAATACATGAGTAAAATAGAGGTCCTTATTTAGTAAATATACCATTTTATGTTATAATGGACAAAAATGGACATGGAAGGGAAAATCTCAAGGAAGGGCCTTAAGGGTATTTTAGTCATTTAGTTAATAAATTAATAAAAAGGGAAAAATCAAGTCAAATTCTTGTCCGTCTTCTTCTCTAAGTGTCGAAAATTCAAGGGAAGTCATAGCTAGGGTTTTTGACATTTTCAAGCTTCAAATTAAGTGCATCCAAGCCCCGTTTTTAATGTTCTTTACATTTTTAAAGTTCTCGTAGCACGATTTACCTATTTTTACCATTTTTTTGAGCTAGGGTTTATGTTTAAAATTTTACCCATCTGTGATATGCATGTTTTTTGATGTTTTATGGTAGAAAATGAAAGTTTGAAGTGTGATAAACAACTTTTACTAGGTGATTTTTAATGAAATCTCTTAAAAGGACCTAATTGTAAAAGTTGTGAAATATGTGTAGAGAAAGTGATTTAGTGAAAAATGTGGGCTGCTATAAGAGGGAATGTGAATCGGCTAGGCTTGGGTAACCAAGAAAATGAGGACATTTCATCATACGAGCTTAGGGACCATTTTACAAATATGTGAAAGTTTAGGGGCAAAATTATAATTTTGTCAAAGTATGATTCATGGACTGTTTTAGTCAATGTGGTGATTAAATAAGTGTAATTTGCCATTATAGATGAAGAAACATGAAGTACGAACCTAAACTGGGGAAAGAACAATGTGGTAGATTAAACCGAACACCTACCCGCATTTTGGATCCGAGGTAAGTTTGTGTGTAATAAATCAACATTATGATATTATGCATTTAATGTTTTTTATGTTGTATGAAATGTATGTTGTTTCCATGAAATTTATTAATGAGATTTCGATAAAGAAATGATGAAGTTATATTATATCGAAATCTCGGTTAAACCTTAAGAATACGAAGGATACCATTGTCATGACATGAGATTAAGGAGGTTGCCTATAAGACCATATTTGGGATATGACATCAACACCGAGATGAGATCCCATGTAAGACCATATCTAGGATAGGGCATCGGCATTGAAATGTGATCCCGTAGAAGACCATGTCTAGGACATGGCAACGACATCGATATATGATATAGTCTAAGACCATGTTTGGGACATGGCATCGACATTGACATACGATCTTGTATAAGACCATATCTGGGATATCGCATCGACATCGAGATGAGATCTTGTATAAGGCCATATCTGGGATATGGCATTGGCATCGACACGTGATCCCATGTAAGACCATATACAAGATATGGCATTGGCATCCTATTTCATGAATGATGTTTCTTGGTATACTTTGGTATTCCAAATTTAGCCAAAATAGAATGCCCAGTAGTAAACTTACGAGCAGAGACACAGCTGTGTGTCTCAGCCGTGTGAAGGACACAGCTTCAGTACATGGGTGTGTGCCTAGGCCATGTGAAGTCTGCACATTAATTGTGAGAATTATATTCACCACACGGCCTAGCACACGGGTGTCTGACTTGGCCGTGTGCCCTTAAATGTTTGTTGATGTCATAAACAAAATGTCACGATTTTCACACATAGGCTACGACACGGGCGTGTCATGGCCATGTGAGGAACACGAGCCATGGGCACGGGCATGTGCCAGGCTATGTGAAAACCCCTGTAGGTTCAAAATGAAAAATAAAATCTGCACGGACTAGGGACATGGACGTGTGTGACCACATAGCCTGCCCATACGGGCGTGTCCCATCCCACACGGGCATGTGGCCCTGTTTTGAATAAAAATTTTCTAAGTATTCAAAAGTTTTCAGTTCAGTCTTGAATCATTTTATATGTATGTTATGGGTCTCGTAGGCCTATAATAGGGACGTTATGAATATGAATGAAATGTTTTAAGTTGTCATAAAATTTTATGGCCCAATTTTGTATGATTAAGTATGTTTAAGTTCAGTAATGCCTTGTACCCTGTTCCGGCGTTGAATGCGAGTAAGGGTTGTTACATTAAGTATCTGTAATGCTTACTCCTTTGTTTCCTTTTTCCCTATAGTGTCAACTTGCAAAACGTGTCAGGTTGATCGTCAAGAAGCTCACACTATCCTAGTATTGATTTGGTAGTATTTTAACCATATTATCTCTCAATTATGTGTGGCATGTACTTAGGAGTTGCTTTGGTTTACTTATATAGTGGTATGGCTTGAAATCCTTGTTGGTGTGATTATGGCAAATAATATGTTTGCTGAAAATATATGCATTAGTAAATGGTTTGAATTGTGTATTTGGTATTTTAGATGACATTTTTACTATGCAATTGTATGGGCAATATGATGTCATGATATAAATTAGTTGGTTTGAAAGAGAGGTATATAATATTTGGCATGTAATTAAGAGAGCTATGTAGTTGTATATGTTATGCTTTGAATGAATTTAGCATTTTAAATGTTATGTGTAACATCCTATACCCAGGCCGGACGCCGAGGCCTCATATTGGGATGTCACACCATTGTCTCATCAACAATCATAGCCAAACATCTCATCGAACATGCGATTAATGTCACATTATTAATCTTAAACATATATAGAGTTCCTAAGTCATGAATACTCAAAGCAGTGTTAAATTAAGCCATACAAACATCAATCGAGCTTATTATGCAATTACAATGTGCATATGAATCATTCATCAAAATTTCAAAACAAGTTACGTAGGTATTGATATTGTATCAAAGGCATCGATATTTCTCTCAAAGGTGTCAATACTGCTTGGAAGATCAATACCAAAACAACATTCTATTTCTTACTTAAAAATTAAAACCTCAGAAATTATTAGTACCTTTCATAAAGTATCGATTATTTTACCCCAAGTATCGATACTCGTGATATGGTATCGATACCAAATTACGTTACTGGCTTCCTACACTTTAAAAAATCCGGGGGTATCATTTTTAAAACACGAATATTGATAAACCGTAAATTATACATATTTTTACCTCATGCTTAGCCTAAATTCCGGATGAATTATCATTGAATTTGTGGAAATTGGTGCTCCTAATCCTTTTATTTCATGTTTTATACTTAGGTGAGCATAAGGAAGAGAAAAGAGCAAGGAACGAGTCAAAAACGGGAAAATTAGGCCCAATTCAGTAATCAACACGGCCTGGAGGTTCGCCACACGGGCGTGTCATACGGCCGTGCTACATTAACAGGCTCAAACACTGCCTAAAAGTAGACTCACACGAGCGTGGTACACGGGCGTGTCCCTATCGTGAGGGAGTTCAATTTCACTCGAAAAAGGCTACTTAGGGGCTAAGAAAGACATTCTAAACTCTATATAAAGACCATAGGAGGCAACTACAAGGATACACATTATTCCTGCCACGACGAGTTAAAAGCAGGGAATTACTCGAAGGAAAGCCGATTGATCCATCTCAGAAGCCAGGATCTACATCAAGACAGAGGATCTCCCTTCAATCCTTTCAGAAGTTTTGGGTTTTCTTATGTTTTGTTATTTTATTTCTTCTGAGATGTTTTCTTTTATAATTATGAACTAAAACCCAAAATATCTAAGGGGGATGAAAACTAAGACAGATCTTGTTATTGTTACTTGAACTGTGTGATAAATATTTGATTTGTTCTTAATTGTGCTTTTAATGCTTAAGTTGATATTTCCAGGATATTGATTTAAGTTGAATGTGCTTACGTAGAGGAGCAAAAGTCCCTACATAGGAGTAGATCCAACACAATTAAGCGGAGTTGATCGCAATCCTAGACATAGGATGACAAAAATCTGCCGGATTAGTGTCAAATCTAATATGGGGAGCCATAGATCGAGTTAATGCAAGACTAGGGGTTTTAACTAGAAAGAGATTTCAGTTAATCAACCTAGGATTAGTTGTTCTTATCCTCGACGGAGGTATTAACATAATTTAGGGATCTCTACGGATCAAATCAAATGAAGAAATCATCTAGTTCAGAGTTAGATAACAAGTGAAGTCTAGGTGGATTGTTTCTTAGGTATTGCCCTCATCAGTCAGTCTTTCCCAAAACCAATCTCCTAATTTACTCTTTATCGTTTCTTTAGTTAGTTTAGATTAGTTTACAACCAAACCCTCTTTATTTTTTAGGCTAGATAATAGGAAGAAAGTCATTACTAGTACTCATAGTTCCTTCGATTTGATATTCCGGTCTTGCCACTGACTATACTACTATTCGATAGGTGCACTTGCCTTTTATCGTGATATTAGTTAGTTTCCAAGTACGATCAGATTTTATTACTTCATCACAATCATTGCGATCAAGTTTTTGGCGCCGTTTCCAGGGAGCTAAGATATTAGGAACACTCGATTCCTATTACTTTAGCCATTATTTTATTTTATTTTATTTGCAATTTATTTCCTATTTTTATTTTAGGTTTTATTTACTAAAATTTTCTTTTTCTTTTTCCATTCTAGGTATCTCTAGTTTATGACTAGAAGAAACCTGGGAGGACCATTATTGTTTGACGATGATTTAGAAGCTACGGTTAGTAGAACTTGCAGAGAGATAAGAAGAAGTTTACAGCACCCAGAATAAGGACAAGAAGAAGAGCCAGGACCTACTGAAGAGATGGAAGCCAATCAGGATAATCAGCTACCTCTTGTAGTCGTCGCAAATCCTATTGAGCAAAATCCTGCTCCACGTACTATGTATGATTATGCTAAACCTAATTTAGCCGGTACTGAATCTAGTATTGTTAGGCCTACTATTACTGCAAACAATTTTGAACTAAAACCTAACACTATTCAGATGATACAGTAGATTGTTTAGTTTGATGGTTTGCAGGATGAGGATCCTAACTCGCATCTAGGCAACTTTTTAGAATTATGCGATACATTCAAAATAAATGGCATTTCTGATGATGCCATTCGTCTTCGGCTATTCCCATTCTCCTTGAGAAACAAAGCCAAACAGTGGTTAAATTCTTTACCACGAGGGTCTATCACTACATGAGAACAAATGACAGAAAAATTTTTGCTCAAATATTTTCCGCCGGCTAAAACGACTAAATTAAGGAATGATATCTCTTCTTTTGTACAGATGGATTTAGAAACACTCTACGACGCATGGGAGAGATACAAGGACTTATTGAGAAGGTGCCCTTATCATGGGTTACCTCTATGGCTACAAGTTCAAACCTTTCACAACGGTTTGAATCCTTCGATGAGACAAATGATTGATGCAGCCGCTGGTGGAACAATTAACAATAAAACACTAGAAGCAGCTTACAAGTTTATAGAAGAGATGTCACCGAATAACTATCAGTGGCAAGTCATGAGAACAAAGCCATAAAAAGCTACTGGAGTTTTCAATATTGATGCAGTCACTATACTTTCTAATCAAGTAGAACTTCTTAATAAAAAGATTGAAAACTTTGTTGGTTCTACACAGGTACACCCAGTGATGCAGTGTAACTCAATTCAAGGAAACATGTACAATCCTGATTACTCCTCCTATGGAGATGTCATGGAAACCGAGCAAGCCAACTATATGGGTAATAATTTTAGATCTCAAAATAACCCTTATAGTAATACTTACAATGCAGGTTGGAGGAACTACCCCAATTTTTCATGGGGAGGACAAGGAAATCAAAGACAACCACCTCATCTGGGATTTCAACAACCACTATTCCAACAAGAGAAAAAGCTGAACCTTGAAGAGATGTTCACAAAATTTATCACCGTGTTAGAAACCTGTTTCCAAAACACCCAAATGGCACTGAAGAACCAACAAGCATCCATTCAAGGACTCGAAACTCAAATAGGCCAGCTCGATAAGCTAATTTCTGAAAGGCACAAGGTGGGTTACTAAGCATTACTGAGACTAACCCTAAGGAGCAACTCAATGCCGTGGATACAATAGACGAGGAAGGGTTAGCCAAAACCAACCCAGAGCCAGGTAAGGAGACTGTGGTAAGTAATGGTAAAGATGAGGCAAGTTCCAAAGAAGTAATTGTCAAAGAGTATAAGCCTCGTATCCCATGCCCAAATGCACTAAGGAAAGACCGCACAGATGAACAATTTGGTAAATTCCTTAAACTTTTAAAGAAATTACACATTAACTTACCATTTATTGAAGCTCTGTTGCAGATGCCAAACACCATTAAATTCTTAAGAGAGCTACTAACGAATAAACGGAAGCTAGATGAGACATCTCATATGGAATTGAATGCAGTGTGCTTAGGTATTTTACAGAATAAGCTGCCCAACAAACTGAAAGATCTAGGGAGTTTTACAATTCCTTGTTTACTTGGTAGTTTAGACGTAAAAAAGGCTTTAGCTAATTTAGGGGCTAGTATTAATGTAACGCCTTATAAATTGTTTAAACAATTAGGTCTTGGGAAACCTAAACAAACTAAGATGAGCATCCAATTGGCTGATAAAACCATTAGATTTCCAAAGAGCATAATTGGAGATGTGCTTATTAAATTGATAAATTCATATTCCTAGTCGACTTTGTTGTTCTAGACATTGATGAGGATAGTAATGTACCCTTAATCCTAGGGTGACCCTTTTTAGCAACTGCTAGAACCATAATTGATGTAGGAACAGGCGAGCTTACACTTCGTGTAGGTGATAACAAAGTTACTTTACAAGCTAGAAACTCGAATAAGATTGTTGATGATAAAAATACTATTTCGAGTCCTTGTAAAAAGAATGATCTCACCGTCCAACCTTCTCTGCAGGATACACTTCACATAAGGGCGACCCAACCACAGACAAGTCCATCCAAGGGAAACGTACATGAAAAATGAATGCTCCAGATTGAGGAACTAGATGAGTGGCTGAACTATCAAGAAAAACTCAAAATATGTCACACCAACCCAGAGCATCACCAAGACGACCCTCAGGTAAAAACGAATCAAATCAAGGTAGGGGATAAGGTAATCTTAGGGGAGGACGATCCTCGAATCTTAAATTCAAAAGAACATACAAGTGACACACCTTACTTCACGGTAATGAAAATCTTTTCCTATGGTACAGTCGAGATAACACACGAGTCACTCGACACTTTCAAGGCAAATCATACTCGACTCAAACCTTATGCTGATAATGAAATTGAAAGCAGGATAGAAGAGTTTCAACTCTTCAAACCACCATGACCGAACAAGCTGAGGAAAGTCAAGCTTAGACTATAAACAAGAACTTCTCGAGAGGCAACCCGAGCACTGATGTATTAAAATTATTTTATTTAGGCTCACTAATACATCAACTAACCCTTTAAATGTAGGTTTTTCGAGCCACACGGCCATGCCCATAGGCGTGCCTCAGGCCGTGTGGACACCATGAGTAAAGACACGGTCGTGCTATATGGCCATGTATGAGTAGAGTAATATTTCCCTAACACACGAGCTACGACAACTAGCCACGACCGTGCTAGGTGGCCGTGGCCAATCCTGTTAATTCAACACGGGCGTGCGACACGCCCGTGCCTCAAGACCGTGGTCGAACCTGCCATTTCATACGCGGGCATATGACCCGCTACATGGCCGTGTCGCACGGCTGTGTGCCCCAACACGCCCTAAGAACACGGGCATGTGTCACGAATCAGGCGTGCCAAAATCCCCAAATTTCAAACCACACGGGCTAAACCTGAGTCACACGGGTGTGTGCCGTGCCTATGTGACCAAAAATCCTATATAAACCCCCACTATTCATCTTCTTCTCCACTAAAACCTTAAAAATCCCTCCACCCAAAAACCATACCAGCCCTTTCTAGCACTGCCGCCAGCCTCAACAACACCACCACGCCTGTGCAAGCATCACCATGACCGTGTTCCACCCCTAACCATTCATTCAATTCCCCCTTTTCTTCTTTTTTCTCTTAGTTTCTAATTTCTTTTATCTATTTATCTGTTAATAATTTTATTTATTTAGTTATTTACATTACTATTGATAGGAATTTCATTCATTTAGCATGGTTAATCTAGAATACTCATCATGGCACTTAGAACTATTCTCTTGCTGCCATCTCTAGTTATCTTAGGCAATTAGTTTTTAGTACATTATGCTATTTAAACACTAACATTCTGTCCACAATTCATGCTTAGATAAATCAAATTGTTTTCTTAATACTAACTTTTGAATTGAATTAGGTATTAAGTTTTTGATTGAATAATTTTGATTATCATTAACCCTCATTTAGTTACGCATAATGACAATACATACCCATGTTTATTCTTTTCCATTTTGTTTATTTCAGGTAAAATGTCGTCTTCACGAGGGAAGAAAGCTGCCGTACCCACTTCTAAAAAGCAAAAGGGACCCGGTGGTTCCTCTTCCAGACCCACTGCTGAAATCTGACACCCATTTCTCCAATTCCTACAGAACTCCCAATAGGAACTATTCCAAATATTACGGGCGAGACCACTCGGAGAAAGAATATGCATTGATTCAGCCGTACTAGAATGGGTCCAACTAGTCGATGCGGTACGAGCCTTGTTGACAACGGACCCATGGGACCAGTTTTTCCAAATCGTTGAGCCTACTTACCTGAAGCTCACCCTAGAGTTCTGCTCAATGTTCTACCTCCAAATAGTCATGAACCGACATGACGATCCAGAGACGATCCAATTCCGTCTAAGAGGCCTTGTCAGACAGCTCAGTGTACCAGAATTTGGTACAGCACTAGGCCTATACACTGAACAATTCTTAGAATAGGAGGACCTCTCCGAGCTCCACCGCCACATACACCTTTCTCCAATCAATTGTTGGCGCGCTTTAGTCCCTAGCCAGCCAACATACGACCCCAGTCGCTCCAAAGCGATAGCTCTTGCTCCTTCACTGAAGTACATCCACGCCTTACTCGCGTACATATTAACGGCCAGACACGAGAGCGCCGACGTCGTCAACACCCACGACGCCTACTTTTTATGGAGTATGGCGAACGCATATGTGATCAACCTCACCTACTTCATCGCCCATGCCATCCAATATCAGACCAAGAGGCATCGGAGAGGTGTGATCTCTATGGGCCCGTACATTACATGATTGGCTCGCTACTATGGCCTCTTCAACACAGCGGCCCAGGCATCCTCTTGCACCTTGATCGGCCAGATGTCCCCACAAGGCATCCAAACTATGCTGCACATGAGGAAGATTTAGCGCCGACATGAGAGCAACCCTCCTCAGTACCAGTTAGCTTAATCTACCGAGCAAGAAGACCCAGTGGACATTACTGATGATGTCCCAACACAAGAGGAGGCATCAACTGAGTCACTATCGACTCGCTGCTTAGTTCATGCGGCAGTTTCAGGCTACGTCACTTCTGAGCAGTTCGCCCAATTCCAACAATAATGTTTTCAGCGATTCGATCACATTGACGCTACATTAGCTCAGATTTGTCAGCAACTCCATCTCGCACCAATGTCCCCACCGCATGAGCCATCTGAGGACTAGACTTCCTAGTCCGCTTATCTTCTCCTTTATTTTCCTTTTTTAGTTTTATCTTTCATTTTTTTATTTAAAACTTACCTTTTTCATTATTTGAATTTTAGTACTTTTAGAATTTAGTTTATTTTATTTTCCTTATATCGGCCCTTCCTTAAAGAACATAAAACATTGATCTAAAATCCCTAAAGTCTTTTTAGTGCTATCGCAGTTTCAAAGGTGCTTTACAGCTCAAATTCATCTGTAACGGGAAAACCCTGCCACAATTGCTGGCTCGTACAATTCCAATATCTGTCTTTACAAAATCATCCAAATGTTCAAGGAGTTTCACTTCTCTCCTTATCTTATGATCTTATGCTTCTATTGCTACTACTGTATCTTTGTACATTGAGGACAATGTACATCTTAAGTGTGGGGGGGAACTCACTTTCATTCTTTGTATTATCTTTGAAACCCCTAAAAATTTTTACCACTAATTTGTTACATTGTTCTCAAATTTCGAATTCTCACTTTCACTCTCTGGATTAATCTCAATCTTCTATTAGGAATTAATTCTGATTGATTTATGATTTTTATTGATATGTTGAGAATTGAGACATAGGTACTTATGCTTTGATTATTCAAACCTTAAGACATTAGGGAATCAAGAATGATAAATTGAAATTTTTGAGAACTTAAATTTTTCTAGGTTATTTTCCTTAATTTTAAGTATTATCTTGAGATTTGAAATTCGCAGGATTGACATCAAAAGCCATAATTCTGGTGAGATTTTTGAGCCTTTTGAGCATACATTCTTTCGTGCTCCCTTTTATTGTTGCTTTGAGTGAGTCAATACTGATTTGTTATTCTAGAACTTGCTTGATTATACATGTCGAAACCACATCATTGATTTGATATACCGAAATGATAAAGGCACCTAGGTTTTAACCTACTTACTCCATAAAAGCCTACCTCCATAAATGAACCCCTAGTGAACCCCATTGAGCCTAACAAACTATTTTTTGACTTACCCTTAATATTAACCTATAACCCATTTTTTGTTGAATTCCATTCAATTATTTTGATCCCTATTTTTGTCGAGATTTGAGTTGAATAATTGTCTAGCTTTATTCTCTTTTTCAGTTTGTAAAGTTTATAAATATTCAATTTATTGTTATTTGATTTGTTCTTAAAAAAAGTGTATATACAGTTAATTCAGTTGTAATTCATATTTTATTTATAATTCAATGTTTTTGCATATTTCTATTATAAGCTTCCAAATCCAAAACGATGTCATCAAAAAGGCTTCATTCTAGGAATATATTTCAGTAATAGAGATTTTTCTAGTAAGATGATTTTTCAATTCAATCTCGATTCTAACCCTCTTTTTCAGCTTGTGACGACACCCTTAACCAAAGCCCCATTACAACCATTGAAAGACCTTTTGATCGATGTGTCATATCAATTTATAGTGGTGGAGATTTGATTTTCCTGCAAGTTTATGGTAATAACTTTTCACGTTGACTAATGAGTGCTTAATTTTTGAACCCTAAACACTTCGAGTGAATAGAGTGAATCTTTAGTAAGGATGTCAACTCTTGTTGATTTTCAATTGAAAGGTAATTACTTAGGAGAGGGGAGAAAACCTATGTTTCTGTGATAAGATTCTCAACTTAGAGTGTTTGAGACTTTAATGTTCTTCTGGTTAAATTTTCATTGTATGATTTCTTGTGGATTAGTTTGAAACATTATTGATAAGGATTATAAGTTGAGAATAGTGATTTTTAATTATAAGTTGAGATTTTGCTTGAGGACAAGCAAAGGCTTAAGTGTGGGGGTATTTGATAAACCGTAAATTATACATATTTTTACCTCATGCTTAGCTTAAATTCTGGATAAATTATCATTGACTTTGTGGAAATTGGTGCTCCTAATCCTTTTACTTCATGTTTTATACTTAGAAGAGCATAAGGAAGAGAAAAGAGAAAGGAACGGACTGAAAACGGGCAAATTAGGCCCAATTCAGTAATCAACACGGCCTGGAGGTTCACAACACGGGCGTGTCAAATGGCCGTGCCACATTAACAGGCTCGAAAACGGCTTGGAAGTCGACTTACAAGGGCGTGGCACACGGGCATGTCCCTGTCGTGAGGAAGTTCAATTTCACTTGGAAAAGGCTACTTAGGGGCTAAGAAAGACATTCTAAACTCTATATAAAGACCCTAGGAGGAAGCTACAAGGATACACACTATTCCCGCCAAGACTGGAGTTAAAGGCAGGGAATTACTCGAAGGAAAGCCGATTGATCCATCTCAGAAGCCAGGATCTACATCAAGACAGAGGATCTCCCTTCAATCCTTTCAGAAGTTTTGGGTTTTCTTATGTTTTGTTATTTTATTTTTCTGAGATGTTTTCTTTTATAATTATGAACTAAAACCCCAAATCTCTAAGGGGGATGAAACCTATGACAGATCTTGTTATTGTTATTTGAACTGTGTGATAAATATTTAATTTGTTCTTAATTGTGTTTTTAATTCTTAAGTTGATATTTTTGGGATATTGATTTAAGTCGAATGTGCTTATGTAGAGGAGCAAAAGTCCCTACATAGGAGTAGATCCAACACAATTAAGTGGAGTTGATCGCAATCCTAGACATAGGACGACGAAAATCTGCCAGATTAAAGTCAAATCTAATATGGGGAGCCATGGATTGAGTTAATGCAAGACTAAGGGTTGTAACTAGAAAGAGATTTCAGTTAATCAACCTAGGATTTGTTGTTCTTATCCTCGACGGAGGTATTTGTAACACCCAAACTCGGCCCAGACGTTACGGCAAAGCCTGGAGTGTCACATCAACGACGGATTAATCATGTTCCTTAGTTATTGCGATTAGGGTGAGTTTTGCAAAACCTTTTTTATAGTTTGGGAAGAAAATCCAGGTTTTAGTTTGTGAACATTCTATCCACTACCAGTTTAAAAATTCATTTTGTTACAAGATCTTGTTTTTCTATTCGTTATCCATTTGATACGTGTGTTTCGTTTTGAAAATGTTGTTTAATTTTAATTAAAAACCCGCGCAGCCTTAATCTACCCAGTTAAATCAAATTATAAATAAGAAATGAAAACCAAATTAAAAATACTTAAGAGCGGCCTTATTACAATCCAAAAATCGAAATGAAAATAATTTAAATAAATATGAAAATAAATAACTCAATTAAAAACCACCATGTGCAGTCCTCGTGGCCACTCCGAATCCCTCCAGCTCCAAGTCCACTAGCTTAGGGCTCACCTGCATGGATGAAAGGAAGGGGTGAGTTTCGAAACTCAGAGTGTAAAGAAAGCCCATCCAGAGCCTAAATCAGCTCAAGCTTACAAGGCCTAAGCCCTATCTAGTTTCAGTAATAACTGGATCGAAACCCTATCCAGTAATCAGTTAAGTTGGCCTTAGCCCTATTCAGATATCAATGCGGCCCATAGACCCAATACAATAACAGTTCAGAAATAATGCATGTATGCAAAGCCCAGCCCATGTGCAGCCCTACACACCACCCGTACCAACCCTACACACCATGTGGGGAATAACTCAACCCACCCAGCCCTACACACCACAGTCGTAGCATAGCTGCTTAATTAGATAACGTGGCCAATCCACTAATAGTAAAACGAGGCAAAGCCCCTTTCAGTAAACGTGGCAATGCCGCTTAGCACTTCCTCCATCATAAAACCCAATCCCATGCAACAGTATAACATGTCATGGCATACAGTAAACAGATAAAATATAGCATGCATTTCAGTCAAATTTAACCCTAAGGGTATAGTGGTCATTTTGCACCTAGGGATAAAATAGTAATTTTCCACCCTTAAGGGGTATTTTAGTAATTTTACCAGTTTTTAGGGTTTTATGCACATTTCAGTTACCAACAGTCCAATTTTCATCCTAACAGTTTATCTAGCCCATCTACCAACTTTAGAGCTATCAGGCCCTAAAACCCTTAATGGGCCCTATAGTGTCTACTAGCTATTTTGGCCCACTTAGCCCAAATTTACCAGCTGTTTAAACAGTTTTAACCTACAGAATCCCAAAACCCACTTATCACTTGTTTTTACCCAAATGGACCCGTAAGCCCATTAGGCCCAAATTTAGCCCCTCGAGGCCCAAATTTACCGAGGTGCATGAAATCACGAACACATCAACTTTACCGATTTCGATTACAGATCTTACTACTTCCAACTGACCCACGAGCACTCGCACGCTCGCAAGCCCACAAAATGCCAGAATTTCAGCATTTCAGCTTTTCGACTTTTACGGATTTAGTCTACTAGAGGGTGTTCGTTTACACACCTGATTTGCGACAGACATTGACGAGATCTCCCACGCGTGTATCCTACAATCGATCACTTACAATATTAGACCTACGAATCAATGGAAACTAATGTAACTACCATCACCCTATTTGGCCAACATCCTTCGTGGCCTAGAACGCTTACCTTTGTCGAAAACACTGAGTAGGCTCAGATCTAGTCGCTCTAATGATCCTAGCCTCCAACACTCCTCGATTGTTAACCTTTAGACCACCCTAGCACATAACAAACCGAACGATAAGACCAATAGAGCCTTTAGCCACAATCGATAGTCACCCTACATAGGGGTTTTTGGCTTTTCCTTAAATCCCGAAATAACGAATGGAAAGAAAGAATCTGAGCACTTACCAAAGATCTACTAGACAAGAATGCTTCCAATCCTTACTATCCCAGATCTTATGCAAATCTAGCCTTAAGACACGAGCAAAGAACGATTCTAAATGATTTCGGCTTTGGATCTTCACTAGAATATGTCTAATTCGGCTTTAAAGAAGAATAGAAGAAGAGAATTTCACAAAGTGAAGAAACAATCGGTAAAGAAAGAGATGAGAGATTTGAGGTTCGACTTCTTGAAAGAAAATAACAATGGGGAGAGGTTTTGGCCAAGGTGAAATCGGCAATCACCAGTTTCAGGTTTCAGCTTTTGTGGAAGTCGACTACTAGGCTTTGAGAAGGGAGAAGAAAAGAAAGAAGTAGATTTGGCTTAAGAAGAGAGGTGGTGAAGTGGATTTGGTCTAGGGCTTAAGAAAGAAAGAAAAGAGACAAAAGAAGAGAGGAGAGGATTTTGTTATGGACAAATCCGCACAAGGCAACTTGTGTTTACACTTTCGGCTTTTAGATCAAAGGGAGGAGATGAGTAACGAAAGAGAGCCCTCAAACTTACCTAGTCGGCACACACTTACCTAAAATACTGAATTAAGACCCCAAGAAAGACCCCAAAAGTATTCGGCTAGCACCCTAAACAACCCTTAGCCGATTACACCAAAACCAATTGACCAAATCGGCAATGCTTCCTCAAGAGCCCCATGTTCAGCCACCACATGCTCCCATTCAAAAATTCCTAGATTTTCTCCACCTTATCCTCCCTGACTCAATCCCATGAGCATCTCAAACTCTTTCCAACAGAGTTTCACTTGAAGTCCATCACATGCCTTGCACATGCACAAAAAAAATAATTAAACTAGCATCTTACTTACCATGGGACTTGAACCTTGGCCCTTGCACACATCTACACGCCACTTTCCTAGACTCTAAGTGGAGCCACATTGCCACTTTACCAAGGGCTCACTTGTGTCTTAATTCACTCACTTTTTCTTAAAAGCCCACATAACCAAGACCCCTTCTCTTTAAGTCCAAAATTCAATAATTCTATCGGGTTTTAACCTAGGCTTGGGCCTTCTAAAGGCCCACTAACACACTTAAAGCATAAATTTCATGACCAAACAACAAAATTTCATGATTTCACCCAAAATGGCAAAAATCCCGAAAATTAGGGCATTACAGTATTAACATAATTTAGGGATCTCTACGGATCAAATCAAATGAAGAAATCATCTGGTTTAGAGTTAGATAGCAAGTGAAGTCTAGGTGGATTCTTCCTTAGGTATTGCCCTCATCAATTAGTCTTTCCCAAAAGCAATCTCCCAATTTACTCTTTGTCGTTTCTTTAGTTAGTTTAGATTAGTTTACAACTAAACCCTCTTTATTTTTTAGGCTAGATAATAGGAAGAAAGTTATTATAAGTACTCATAGTTCCTTGGATTCGATATTCCGGTCCCGCCACTGGCTATACTACTATTCGATAGGTGCACTTGCCTTTTATCATGATATTAGTTAGTTTCCAGGTACAATCAGATTTTATTACTTCATCACAATCATCGCGATCAAATATCGATATCCCTTCTCTAAATAGTAAAAATACAGCAATTGAAGGCATATAATTCATTCTAATTAATAACTATTCAACATGCAAATTTTACCTCATCAAATCATCGTCAAAATAACCATAATAACAGTTCATTCATCAAATCATGTCCGAGTAAGGAATCAACATAACAAGTTCCAAGTCTATAAATCCTAAGAACAAATAAGCTATGAAAATAAGCAAAACATCACTGTAACATTTATGCAATAGTTCTACCACATTATTCGTTGTCCATTGACCATACATACAGTTCATGGCACTTCAACATAGCAAATATTCAAACCAAAACAATACCAATAAAATAATTATGACATCCATCAAAAGTGCTAGAAAACTAAACCTATAAAATATCATGAAGACCACAAGAATAATCAATCCAAGTCTAACCATATTGCCTTATCCCCACAGTTTAAATATTAATATTAATACCACCTATGCAAATACTAAAGCCTAACTTGGATCACTTTCTTTGTATTGTAATAGCCCGATTTAGGGCCTAGTCAAAATAGTGGTGGCGAGACAACAAATTTGAAGCAGAAATATATGTTTCACGATTATTTTAATGTCTATGAGGTGATTGCATGATTCTGTGAAAATTTCATTAAAAAATTTTATGAATAAGTGATTAATTTATCTTTTAGAACTAAATTGCAAAAATTTCAAAATATGAGTTTCTAGAAGTTTCAAGGATCAAATAGCATTAGAAAGTTCTTAGAGGTCCTTATTTAGCAATTAGACCATTTTATGGCATGATGGATAAAAATGCCCAAGGAAGGAAAAATTTCTAAAAAAAGGTCATAAGAGCATTTTGGTCATTTGGTTAATTAATGAAATAAAAAGGGAAAAAGAACCAAAAATGTGTCCATCTTCTTCTCCAAGGGTGCCAAAATTCCTAAGCCACCATAGCTAGGGTTTTTGACATTTCATGCTCACAATTAAGTACATCCAAGCCCTGTTTTTAATGCTATTTACATTTTTGAGATCCTCGTAGCCCGATTAGCTATTTCTACCATTATTTTTGAGCTAGGGTATGTTCAAAAATTTACACATGTGTGACATGGTTGTATTTTGATGTTTCATGGTAGAATATGAAAGTTGGATGTGTGATGAACATCTTTTTCTAGGTGATTTTTCATGAAAACACCTAATAGGGACCAAATTGTAATAGTGGTAAAAGTAGTGGTAAAATTTTGATTTGATGAGAAATGGAGGCTAGTATGAGTACATTTAGGGTTTGACTAGGCTTGGGTAATTAAGAAATTGAGTACATTTCATTATATGAGCCTAGGGACCATTTTGTAAATATGTGAAAGTTTAAGGGAAAGTTATAATTTTTCCAAAGCATGATTTATGGGCTATTTAGCCAATGTGATGATTAAATAAGTGTAATTTTTCATTCTAGATCAAGAAACACAAAGTTCGGACCTAAACTAGGGAAGGAACAAGGTGGTAGATTAAATCGAACACCTACCCGTATTTTAGATCCGAGGTAAGTTTGTGTGTAATAAATCAACATTATAAAATTATGTATTTAATGTTTTGATGTTGTATGAAATGTATGTTGTTTCCATGAAATTTGTTAATGAGATTTCGATAAAGAAATAATGAAGTTATACTATAGAGAAATCCCGGTTAAACTTTGAGAATCCAAATGATACCATCGTCATGACATGAGACTAAGGAGGTCCTGTATAAGATCATATCTGGGATATGGCATCAGCACCGAGCTGAGATCCCGTGTAAGACCATATCTAGGATATGGCATCAGCATTGAAATGTGATCTCGTATAACACCATGTCTAGGACATGGCATCGGCATCGATATATGATCTCGTGTAAGACCATGTTTGGGACATGGCATCGACATGGACATACAATCTTGAATAAGACCATATCTGGCATATGACATCGACATCGAGATGAGATCCCATATAAGATCATATCTGGGATATGGCATCGGCATCCGCACGTGATCCCATGTAGGACAATATTCGAGATATGGCATTGGCATCCTATTTCCTGAATGATGTTTCTTGGTATCCTTTGGTATTCCAATTGGTTCAACGGGAAAAGAATTAAAGTTGATATTAAAGATGAGAAAGACTAAAGTTATGTAACACCCCAAACCTAACCCAGACGTTATGGCCAAATCTGGTGTGTCACATCACCTACAACTAACCTTGTTACCTAGTTACTAAGATTAGGGTGAGCTTTGCAAAACCGTTATTGATGTTTTAAGAGAAATTTCCAGTTATTAGAGAACGTCCTAGCCATTACTACATATTAAGAGAATAATAATAAAACTTAACTTCGTTACTTGCTTGGAACGTGTGATGGGATTTGAAAACATTCGATTAATTTTTCGAAAAACTCGTGCAGCTATATTTAAAAATAATTAAAGTAACGTAAGAATAAGTAATTTAAAAACCCAAAATAAAAATAAAAAAATAATAATAAGAGCGGCCTTATTACAAACCAAAAACCATAATAAAAATAATCTAAATAATTTAAGAAATAAAATAGGACTTAATTGATAACCAGAAATTCAATCTTCGTGGCCACTCTGAATCCCTCCCAGCTCCAAGTCCACAGCTCTTGGGCTCACCTGCATGGATGGAAAAGATGGGGTGAGTTTGGAAACTTAATATGTAAAGAAAGCCCATCCGGAGCCCAAGTCAGCTCAAGCCCATTGGGCCTAAGCCCTATCCAGTCTCAGTTACTAGGCCAAAGCCCTATTTAGATATAGTAATCTGGGCGTTAGCCCTTTTCAGATAACAGTATGGCCCATAGGCCCATTACAGAACAGAACGAATAGTAAATATGAATACAAGCCCAAACCCAACCTAAATCCAGCCGCTACACTCCACCCGTACCAGCTCTACACACCATGTGGGGAATAACTCAACCCACCTAGCCCTACACTCCACAGTTGCAGCATAGCTGCTCAGATAACAGTAAGTTGAGGCAAAGCCTCCAGTACGTGGTCAAGCCACTTTCAGTACTTCCTCCATCAACATCCCAATCCCATGCAACAGAAAATAATGTCATGGCATACAGTAAACAGTAACAGTAGAACATGTATTTTGGTCAAACTTAGCCCTAGGGGTATTATAGTCATTTTGCTCTTAGGGGTAAAATAGTAATTTCTTGTCCCTAAGGATATTTCAGTAATTTTATCAGTTTTTAGGGTTTTTATGCATATTTCAATCTCTAATAATCTAACTTTTGTCTCAGTAGTTATTTAACTCGTTTTAACAGTTTTACGCTATTGGGCCATAAAACCCTTAATGGGCCCCACAATGTCTATTAACTACTTAAGCCCATTTAGTTTAGATTTTATGATCAATTTATCAGTTTAACTAGTTTTGAACCTACAGTCTATCAGTACACATTAATTACTCATTTTCACCTATATGGGCCCGTAAGCCTATTGGGCCCACTTTTAGCCCATCGAGGCCCAATTACCGAAGAACACAAAATTACACACACAACTATCTCACCACTTACGATTTTAGATCCAACGATTTCTAACCATCTTATGAGCATTCGCACACTCACAAGCCCATGAAATGCCCGAATTTTGACATTTCGGCTTTTCGGCTTTTGCCGATTTGAACTAAAGAAGGGTGTTCGATACACACATGTTTTGCGACGACTGCTAATGAGATCTTCCACAATATCCTACAATCAGTCACTAAACCCATCAGATCCAAAATACAATAACAATCCTCATGAACCTACTTACCACAATTGGCCATTCACCTCTAAGGCCCTGGAGATCTTACCTTTGTCGAAACTAATGACTAGATCTAGATCCAGACGTTCCACTTGTCCAAGCCTTCGATCAATCGCCTCTAGAACACACTATCACCAAAAGAAACCGTTTATTAACAACTTTTAGAGCTCTAAGCCCCAATCGACAGCCTCCCTAAACTCTAGAGACTTCGGGTTTTCTAAACCACGAAATAGAGAATAGATCTGAGGTGATGAACACTTACCACTGATTCCCCTTCTGTTTCTACTCAGATCTAATGTAGATGTAGCCTTTAAACACTAGCAAAGATCGATTCTTAGAGATCTATGAATTCGGCTATATGTCCCTAAAACTATGGTGTTTTCGTCTTTTTAAGTGGTGAAGAAGATGATGATTTGGTGTTGCGGTTTAGAAGTAGTGTTGCCGACAGGTTTTAAGGGTTCAAAGGATGAGAGAATCGATAAAAAGGGATGAAGAGAATAGAGGAATTTTGGCTTGGAGAAATCGACACAAGAAGAATGTTTTCAGGATTTCGGCTTTTATGGCAATCGACTATGGTGGCTTGAAAAAGAATGGAATCGACAGAGAGGATGAGTTGAGTGGTAGAGATGTTCAGCTAGAGAAGAAACAAAAAGGAAAAGAAAAGAATGAAGGAGAGGGGAGAAGAAGAAGAAGAAGAAGAAGAAGAAATGGGCACAAGGGAAAGACTTTTTGTGTTTTCGACTTTTTGCTACACTAAGAGGTGAATGAAAAAAAAAGATGAAGACTCTAGGTGGCTAACCCTAATTCTCCAAGACAAAAAAAGAAAAGAAACTAACCCTAATCACCACTAAAGCAATCGGCCCAACCTCCCTAAGGCCCTAGCCGAATTTCCATTTAAGTTCTGTCACATGCCCAGCACATACCCAAAAATAAAAGTATCATTTGCTTACCTTGCAACTTGAACCCTGGCCCTTGAATACCACCCACACGCCACATTTTTAGGAACTTAGTGGCGCCACCTTGCCACTTTACCAATGGCCTCTTTGTGTCATAATTTATGAGGTTTTTCTTAAAAGCCCACTTAACCAAGTCCCCTTTTACTTAAAATCCAAACTTGATATTTTACTGGGTTTTAACTTAGGCTTGGGCCTTCTAAAGGCCCACTAACACTTTTAAACTCAATTCCAGTATTTAGAACACCAAAATTTCAAAATTCACCAAAAATCACAAAAACCCAAAAAATCCCGAAAATCAGGGCGTTACAACTCTACCCCTTAAAGAAATTTCGGCCTTGAAATTTACATGATCCAAATTGTTGAGGGTATTGTTGACGCATAGTCTCTTCTGGCTCCCAAGTAGCCTATTCCCTTCCATGATTGCGCCACAGCACTTTTACCAACAGAATCGACTTCCTTCTTAACACTTTAACCTCTCGATCTAGAATTTGCATGGGTTCCTCCTCAAAGGTCAAATCTGTCTTTACTTCCATCTCTTCCACTGGTACAATATGTGATGGATCCGATCGATATCGACGCAACATGGACACATGGAAAACGTCATCGATTCTATCCAACTCTGGTGGCAACTCCAATTGATACGCCACTGGCCCTACTCATTTAAGAACCCGATAAGGCCCTATAAACCGTGGACTTAGTTTGCCCTTCTTACCAAACCTCAAGATCTTCTTCCAAAGCGAAACCTTTCAGAAGACCATATCCCCAATGGTGAACTTGATTTCCTTACGTTTCAGATCCGCATACGACTTCTGTCTATCAGAGGCCTCCTTTAACTGATCCCTAATCAACTTAACTTTACTCTCAGTATCTGCCACTAATTCCAATCCAAGAACTTGTCGCTCTCCCAACTCCGTCCAACACTTAGGCGTACGACATCTTCGCCCATAAAGTGCTTCATATGGAGCCATCCGAATGCTTGCTTGATAGCTGTTGCTGTATGCAAATTCTACCAATGGTAAGTAGTCCTCCCAACTACCACAGAAATCGATGACGCAACCCCTTAACATATCCTCCAGAACCTGAATAACCCTTTCCGACTGTCCATCTGTCTGAGGGTGAAAAGCAGTGCTAAAGTCCAATCGTATACCCAACGCCTCATGCAACTTCTGCCAGAATTGAGATGTGAACCTAGGGTCTCGATCAGAAATAATCGAAACTGGCACCCCATGCAGTCGCACTATCTCCGCCACATACAACTTGGCCACTTTTTGTAGTGAGTAATCGGTACGGAAGGTATAAAATGGGCAGATTTTGTTAACATATCCACTATCACCTACACAAAATCCTTCCTGGAGGGTGTCAAAGGTAGCCCACTCATGAAATCCATAGTTACTCTCTCCCACTTCCAGAGTGGAATTTTCACCGGTTGTAACAGTCCAGAGGGCAGTTGGTGCTCAGCCTTAACTTGCTGGCACGTTAGACACTTCCCAACAAATTCAGTCACCTCTCGCTTTAGTCCAGGCCACCAATACACCTTTCACAAGTCTTGATATAACTTATTCCCTCTAGGGTGCATGGCACACGGTCCACCATGAGCCTCTTCCAGAATTGACCGTCCCAAATTAGAGTCCTTCGGAATATAAACTTTTCCCCGGAAGCACAGAACTCCATCGGTATTCAGTCTAAAATCTAAATTTTCTTCATTCCCAGCTTGCTAAAATCGAGAAACCAACTATTCATCCCCAACTACTTCTCTTTAATCTGTTCAGTCCAAGTAGGTCTCACTTGCAACTCCGCAAACAGACTTCTATCGTCGTACAGACTCAAACGAGCAAACATAGCTCTCAAATCAGCAACAACCCTTCGACTTAATGCATCAGCCACCACATTGGCCTTGCCTGGATGATACTCAATCGAACAGTCGTAATCCTTAAGCAACTCTATCCATCCTTATTGCCTAAGGTTTAACTCCTTCTAAGTCAACAGATACTTGAGACTCTTATGGTCTGTGTATATAATACACTTTTCCCCATATAGATAGTGTCTCCAGATTTTCAACGCAAAGATCACTGCTGCCAATTCGAGATCATGCGTAGGGTAATTCACTTCATGAGGCTTCAAATGTTGCGAAGCATAAGTGACTAACTTACCCTCTTGCATTAGTACACAGCTTAGACCCACATGCGACGCATCACTATACACAGTGAAATCCTTCCCAGACTCTAGTTGAATCAACACTGGCGCCTTAGTCAATACCTTTTTCAATTTATCAAAAGCTTCTTGTTGCTTCTCAATCCAAATAAATGCTACTCCTTTCCTTAACAGTTTCGTTAGTGGTGCTGCAATCAGAGAAAATCCCTCCGCATAGAGTAGCTTCTCTCTCAGCACTTGTAGCACAATACAGAGATGCTCATCATGCTTCTCCTCAGTTTTCGAATATACCAGAATATCATCAATAAAGACGACTATGAATCGTGCCAAGTAAGGTTGGAACACTCGATTCATCAGATCCATGAAAGCTGCAGGTGCATTCGTCAGTCTAAACGGCATAACCAGAAACTCGTAATGACCATACTGAGTTCTGAATACCGTCTTATGAATATCTACCTTCTTTACCCTTAATTGATGGTATCCAGATCGAAGATCGATCTTGGAAAATACCGAAGCTCCTCTAAGCTGGTCAAACAGTTCATCGATTCTTGGTAGAGGATACTTGTTCTTTATCGTCAGTTTGTTCAACTGGCGATAATCGATGCACATACGCATCGTCCCAGCCTTCTTCTTCACAAACAACACTGGTGCTCCCCACGGAGACACACTCGATCTAATAAAGCCTCTATCCAACAACTCTTGGATTTGAGCTTTCAATTCCACTAACTCCTTTGGTGCCATCCTATAAGGCGCGATGGACACTGGAGCTGTTCCAGGCAGCAGGTCGATTCCAAACGTGACTTCTAGATTCAGAAGTAATCCAGGAAGCTCCTCTGGGAAGACATCTTGAAATTCCCTAACGGTTCTAACTGTTTCCACAGTCAGATCCTCAGTTTTAGCTAGACTTATGAAAGCCAAGTATGCCTCACATCCTTTTCGAATCAGTTTCTCAGCCCTTAAAGTCGATGCCACATTGGACAAGTAGTCCCTTCGCTCCACAATAACCATTACCTCCTTATCCTCGACAGTCCTTAACACCATCCTCTTAGCTGCACCATCCAAAGTCGCTCTATGCTTGGTCAACCAGTCCATTTCTAAGATTAGATCGAACTCTCTGAAAGGTAACTCCATCAAGTCTCCACGGAAAATCCTACCTTGAGTCTCTAAAGGCACCTCCCTAAAGAGTTTATCTACCCTAACCGAGTGACCTAGAGGACTTATCACAGTTACCCCACTCACAGTTTCCTCAGAGTGCACACCCAACGACCCAGAAATGTCACATGCAACATACGAATGGGTTGATCCGACATCTATCAGAGCAGTATAGGGTACGCTAGAGATAAAAAACATACCAGTTATGACGTCAGGTGCATCACCCTCCTCTCGGCGATAAGCAGCATACACCAATGCTGGTTGACGAGCCTCAGCATTACTAGCACCCCTGCCAGGTGTCCCACGTCCATGGCCATTGCCACCTCGACCTTGTCCATGCCCTCTCGGCGACAGCAGTCCACCTCGCACAGGTTGAACAGCCCCTTGTTCAGCAACTTGAGTCTGAGCTAGCCTCCAAGGACAATCCTTGATCCTATGTTCCTTTGACCCACAACGAATACATGCCCCAGTACGTTTCCAGCACTCCCCTAGATGCACTCTACCACAGTCTCCGCAAGGCTGTGGTCTAACCGTGTGTACCGGAACTGCTCGAACCGGTTCCTCCACCCTAGCTCTCTTAACATTTCGGTTTGCAGCACCAAATGTTCCAAAATCTCTCCTAAGTCAGTTTTGATCCCTACCGCGGTTCTTTCGTTCAGCTTGCTTCACCTCTTCGGCTATCTTAGCCTTCTCTACCAATGCCACAAAATCGCGCCCTCTCTACAGAGCTATCAGCACCCTTAGCTCATCCCTGAGGCCATCCTCGAAGCGAACACTGCACTTGTACTCAGTAGTAACAATTTCGCTGGCATATCGGCTCAAGCTCAGAAACTCTACGTCATACTCAGCAACTGACCTATTGCCCTGGGTCAGGTTCAGAAATTCCTTCCTACGTGCATCCACATAGCTGGCTCCGACGTACTTTCCCTTGAAAAGCATCTTAAATAATTCCCAGGTTACCCGCTCAACTGGGGTACTCTCTCTCACAGTAATCCACCATTGGTATGCTTCGTCTCGCAGCAGAGACACCACTCCCTTTAGCTTTTACTCCACCGAGCAATCCAGGTAGTCCATAATCCTTTCCGTAGCTTCCAGCCAATATTTAGCTACGTTCGAGGCCACTCCAGATATGCCCCTAAAGACCTGCGCTCCATTCGTCCGGAGTCGCTCAGAAATAGATCCCCTATTTACTGGCCCAATATTAGCTTCAGCAACCCTTTCCAGAACCCTCAGTATAGCCTGGGACAAAGCGTCGTCCCCTGTGGCCTGATCGTATGGCCCTTTTTTGCACCCGATGGTGGTCGTGCCTCACCAGCTGGCATTGGTCTATGCTCCGAAGATGAAGACCCAGCTTGATCACTACCTCGGCCACGTCCTCGGCCTCGTCCACGAGCAGCTTTCATACTCATAACGACTTATCTTATTTAAAATTTTATGACATTAGTTTAATGTTTTCAATTCTTTATTAAGGAATGTTTTATGCACAAATAAAGTTTCAGAGTTTATTTTCACGTAATCGTAGTCTAACTACAGTCTCAGTCTTGTAGTCTCAATACTATCCTCTCTACAGTATCATATCAAAGGCTCAGTTCTATCTACAGTATTGTTTCAGTACAATACAGTATATAAAGCAGAAATACTTACAGACTTGGCACCGAGGATTCAGTGTGCCACTTCTCCAGTTATCAGTAAAACTCAGAAAGATTAGGACTTTTCAAAATCAAACCTTCAAAACATGTATATTTTGAAGAAAACCAGTTTTAAAGAGTTTTTCCAATTTTTTTCTAAAATAAACAACTTCCAAAAATACCCTTCTTGGCTTAAATTTTAAAAATTTTTGAAAAGCTTTGTGGACCCGATCCACAGCCGAGTTGTTGCAACTGGGCTCTGATACCACTAAATGTAACACCCCAAACTCGGCCCAGACATTATGGCCAAATCTGGTGTGTCACATCACCTATAACTAACCATGTTACCTAGTTACTAAGATTAGGGTGAGCTTTGCAAAACCGTTATTGATGTTTTAAGAGAAATTTCCAGTTATTAGAGAACGTCCTAGCCATTACTACATATTAAGAGAATAATAATAAAACTTAACTTTGTTACTTGCTTGGAACGTGTGATGGGATTTGAAAACATTCGATTAATTTTTCGAAAAACTCGCGCAGCTATATTTAAAAATAATTAAAGTAACGTAGGAATAAGTAATTTAAAAACCCAAAATAAAAATAAAAAAATAATAATAAGAGCGGCCTTATTACAAACCAGAAACCATAATAAAAATAATCTAAATAATTTAAGAAATAAAATAGGACTTAATTGATAACCAGAAATTCAATTTTCGTGGCCACTTTGAATCCCTCCCAGCTCTAAGTCCACAGCTCTAGGGCTCACCTGTATGGATGGAAAAGATGGGGTGAGTTTGGAAACTCAGTGTGTAAAGAAAGCCCATCCGGAGCCCAAGTCAGCTCAAGCCCATTGGGCCTAAGCCCTATCCAGTCTCAATTATTGGGCCGAAGCCCTATTCAGATACAGTAATCTAGGCGTTAGCCCTTTTCAGATAACAGTATGGCCCATAGGCCCATTACAGAACAGAACAGATAGTAAATATGAATGCAAGCCCAAACCTAACCTAAATCCAGTGATAAACGATAAATTATACATATTTTTGCCTCATGTTTAGCCTATATTTTGGATGGATTATCATTAATTTGGTGAGAATTGGTGCTCTTAATCTTTTTTTTTCATATCTTATACTCAGGAGAGTATAGGGAAGAGAAAAGAATGGAAAATGGACCAAAAACGGAGAAAATGGGCCAAATTGTAAAAATGACACGGCCCAAGAAGTCACCACACAGCCGTGACACACGGCCGTGCCACATGAAGACCACACGGTCCAGCCCTCGACAAGCACGACTAGGCCACACGACCGTGCCTCCATCGACAGACTCTCACACGGCCTCTTGTCGTGGCACAAGAGCGTGGCACACGGGCTTGTCCATGTCGTGAGGAAGAGGAATTTCACTCGGATTTGGATACTTAGGGGCTAAGAAAGCCATTCCAAACTCTATATAAAGACCCCAGTGGGCAACTCTAAAGATATACTCTTTTCTCTCAAGAAAGAGTGCCATAATTCTACCAACACAAGGAGTGAAAGCAAGGGATTACTCCAAGGGAAGCCGATTGATTCATCCTAGAAGCCAGCGTTCTACATCAGGACAGAGGATCTCCCTAAATTCCTTCAAGGGTTTTTAGGTTCTTTATGTTTTGTTATCTTAATTCTTCTGAGATGATTTCTTTCTTTGTTATGAACTAAACCTCTCAAATACTTACGGAGGATGAAACCTAAGACAGATCTTGTTATTATTTATTCTTGAATTATTTGATAAATACTTGAATTGTTCTTAATTATGTATTCTTCATTCTTGATTTAATAATCCTAGGTATTACTTCAAGAAACTGATGTGCTTAGGCAGAGGAGCAAAAGTCCCTGTTTTAAGAGTAGATCTACCATAATTAAGCGGAGTTGCATGCAACCCTAGACATAGAACGACATAAATCTGCCGGATTAGGGTCAAACCTAATAGGGGGATCCATAGATTGAAGAAATGCAACCTAGGGGTGTTAATTAATAAAGAACCTTTAATTAACCACCTAGAATTAGTTGTTCTTATCCTCGAAGGAGGTATTAACATAGGTTAGGGATCTCTACGGATCAAGTCAAGTGAATAAATTATCTAGTTCAAGAAGTTAATAACAAGTGAAGTCTAGGTGGATTCTCCCTTAAGTATTGCTCATATCAATCAGCTTTTCCCTAAAGTTTTCCCCAATTTAATTTTTGTGCACTTTTAGTTAATTTTAGAATTAGTTTCAACAATTCCTCTTTTATTTTTAGGCTAGATAATAGAAAGGAATTAAGTATAAGTACTTTTGGTTCCCTTGGGTACGATAACTCGGTTTTGCCACTAAACTATACTACTATTCGATAGTTGCACTTGCCTTTAAAATCGTGATATTAGGTAGTTTTTAGTGTGATCAGTTTTTATAAATTTTATTACTTAATATCGCAAGCATGTCAAGTTTTTGGCGCTATTGCCGGGGAACTGAAATATTAAGAAAACTTGATTTCTATTACTTTAGCCATTACTATATTTATTTATTTTCAGTTTTTATTTATTTTTATTTTTATTTTTCTTTATTTTTCTTATTATTTATTTTTATTTTATTCTATTTTTCTTTGCTTTTTCCTTCTAGGTATTTCTAGTTTTTGACTAGAAACAACCTAGCAGGACCATTGCTTTTTGACGAAGATTTAGAAGTGACAGTTCGCAGAACTCGCAGAGAGATCAGACGAAGCCTACAATATCCAGAACAAGGACAAGAGAAAAGGCCAGAACCTACAGAAGAGATGGAAGCAAATCAAAACATTCCACCACCTCCCGCAATAGTCGCGCCACCAGCAAATCAGGAAGCAGCTCCTTGCACTATGTATGATTATGCTAAACCTAGTTTGGCTGGTACCCAAACTAGCATTCTTAGACCTACTATTATTGCTAATAATTTTGAATTAAAACCTAACACTATTCAGATGATACAGCAATTGGTGTAGTTTGATGGTTTACAGGATGAAGATCCAAATTCACACATAGCCAATTTTTTGGAACTTTGTGATACTTTTAAAATTAATGGCGTTTCTGATGATGCCATTCGTCTAAGGCTATTTCCATTCTCTTTGAGAAACAAAGCCAAACAATGGTTAAATTCTTTACCACGAGGCTCAATCACCACATGGGAGCAGATGATCGAGAAATTTTTACTTAAATATTTTCCTCCAGCTAAAACAGCTAAATTACGAAACGATATCTCTTATTTTGTTCAGATGGATTTAGAAACACTCTATGATGCCTGGGAGAGATACAAAGATCTTTTGAGAAGATGCCCTCATCATGGCCTACCTTTATGGCTACAAGTTCAAACCTTCACAACGGTTTGAATCCTTTAACAAGGCAAATAATCGATGCAGCCGCAGGAGGAACAATCAACAATAAAACACCCAAAGTAGCTTATAAGTTTATAGAAGAGATGTCACTGAATAACTATCAGTGGCAAGTCATGAGGACAAAGCCGACAAAAGCTGCAGGAGTTTATAATATTGATGTTGTCACTATGCTTACTAATCAGGTAGAACTTTTAAGTAAAAAGTTTGATCATTTTGTTGGTTCTACATAGGCACAACCAGTGATGCAGTGTGACACAACTCCAGTAAATATGTTCAATTCAAACTACTCATCCTCTGGACACAGCATGGAAACTGAGTAGGCCAACTATATGGGTAACAATTCTAGACCTCAAAATAACCCTTATAGTAATACTCACAATGCAGGTTGAAGAAATCACCCTAATTTTTCATGGGGAGGACAAGGAAATCAAAGACATCAGCCTCCTCCGGGATTTCAGCAGCCACCACCACAACAAGAGAAAAAACCAAATCTTGAAGAGATGTTCACCAAATTTATGGCTATATCAGAAACCCATTTCCAAAACACGGAAATGACATTAAAGAACCAGCAAGCATCAATTTAAGGGCTTGAGAATCAAATCGGTCAGCTTGCAAAATTAATTTCAGAAAGACCATAAGGTGGACTACCAAGTAATACTGAGCCAAATCCCAGAGAACATGTCAAAGCAATTACTCTAAGAGATGGGAAAGTCCTAGCTGAACCAGAAAAGAAATCTGCTCCAGAAAGACCATACAGACGCTCAATTCGATAAATTTCTTGAACTTTTTAAACAATTACACATTAACTTACCTTTTGTTGAAGCAATTTCGCAAATGCCGAAGTACGCGAAGTTCCTTCAAGAACTTCTGACAAATAAAAGGAAGTTGGAAGAATTAGCCACAGTGGAACTCAACGAAGAATGCTCAACTATTCTCCAAAATAAACTGCCGGCAAAATTGAAAGATCCAGGGAGTTTTACTATTCCTTGTTTAATTAGTAGTTTACTTATTGATAAAGCCTTAGCTGATTTAGGTGCTAGCATTAATCTCATACCTTACAAAATGTTCAAGCAACTAGGTCTAGGGGAACCAAAGCCCACTAGGATGAGTATTCAACTAGCTGATAGATCTGTTAAATATCCTAGGGGAATCATAGAAGATGTGCTCATAAAGGTAGATAAATTTATATTCCTTGTTGATTTTGTTGTGCTTGATATGGATGAGGATATTAAGGTACCTTTAATTTTGGGATGTCCATTCCTAGCCACTGTTAGAGCTGTTATTAATGTAGGGGATGGTAAATTAGTACTCAGAATTGGTGAGGAAGAAGTCGTTTTTAAAATCTATGATGCTATGAAATTTTCTAAAGAACAAGATGATTCCTGTTATTTTGTTGATATTATTGATTACTCTGTTCAAGATAAGTTTCAGGAACTTTCTATCGCAGACACGTTGGAACTATGTCTTATTCAAAGTGGGGGAGAAAACGAAGTCACCACTGAAATTGAGGAAGTAAGAAAGGAGTTAGATTCTAATGAAATCATCACAAGACACATAAGTTATGAAAGTATAAAGATGAATGATGAGTTAAGACAGAAACCTTCCATTGATGAACCCCCTAAATTAGAGTTGAAGCAACTACCAGATCATTTAGAATATGCCTTTTTAGGGGAAGATTCAACTTTACCAGTCATTATCGCAACAGATTTGAGCATTGCAGAAAAAGAAGAACTACTCCATGTGTTAAGGGAACACAAGCATGCTATAGCTTGGAAAATTTCAGATATTAAGGGAATTAATCTGTCCTTTTGCACCCATAAAATTTTAATGGAAGATGAATATAAGCCATCGATGCAAGCTCAGAGACGATTGAATCCCAACATGAAGGAAGTCGTAAAAGCCGAGGTAATTAAACTTCTAGATGCAGGCATTATTTATCCTATTTCTGACAGTTCTTGGGTAAGTCCTGTATAGGTTGTTCCTAAAAAGGGAGGCATGACTGTGGTGTCTAATGACAAAAAAGAGTCCATACCTACAAGAACAGTCACTAGATGGAGAGTTTGCATTGATTATAGGAAGCTGAATGACGCCACTCGAAAAGATCATTTTCCCTTACCTTTTATTGATCAGATGTTGGAAAGATTATCAGGTCACATGTATTATTGTTTCCTAGATGGTCTTTCTGGTTACTTCCAAATCCCGATAGCTACAGAAGATCAGGAGAAAATGACATTCACATGCCCATACGGTACGTTTGCTTATCGTAGAATGCCTTTTGGTTTATGTAACGCTCCTGCTACTTTTCAGCGGTGCATGCTAGCTATCTTTAATGAATTCGTGGAAGACATCATGGAGGTATTTATAGATGATTTTTCAGTTTTCGGTAATTCTTTCCAACTTTGTCTTAATAATCTAAAACGTGTTTTGATAAGATGTGAAGAGACAAATTTAGTGCTAAACTAGGAAAAATGCCACTTTATGGTTCAAGAGGGTATTGTATTAGGACATAAAATTTCTAGTAAAGGGATAGAGGTAGATAAAGCAAAAATTGAAACCATTGAAAAGTTACCTCCCCCTAATTGAGTTAAGCCTATAAGAAGCTTTTTAGGACATGCCGGTTTTTATCACAGATTTATTAAACATTTTTCTAAAATAGCTAAGCTTTTAACAAAGTTGCTAGAAAAAGATGTGCTTTTTAACTTTGACCAAGAATGTTTAGACTCTTTTAATGCTCTAAAAGAAAAGTTAGTCAATGCCCCAATTATGATTTCACCTGATTGGAATCTACCTTTTGAACTAATGTGTGATGCAAGTGATTTTACAGTAGGTGCAGTTTTGGGACAACGAAGAGACAAGCACTTTCAACCGATCTATTATGCTAGTAGAACTTTGACAGCCGCTCAAGCAATTTATACTACCACAGAAAAAAGAATTGCTAGCTATTATTTTCGCATTTGATAAATTCAGATCTTATTTGATTTTGTCAAAAGTCATTGTTTATACTAACCATTCTGCTCTTCGTTACCTTTTAACTAAAACTGATGCAAAACCTCGATTAATAAGATGGATTCTATTGTTATAGGAGTTCAATTTAGAAATAAAGGACAAGAAATGAGCTGAAAACCTGGCAGCAGATCACCTGTCAAGATTAGAAAACATGCAACCCAAGTACTCGACAAAATAAACGACTTGTTTCCTGAAGAACAACTCCTATCCTTAGCAAATGCAACAGTTCCTTGGTTTGCTGATTTTGCAAATTATTTAGCAGCTAACATAACCCCAAAAGGGTTGACCTATTAGCAAAAGAAGCGATTCTTCGCTGATGTGAAAAACTACTTTTGGGAGGATCCTTTTCTTTTTCGAATTTGTGCAGATCAGGTTATTCAAATATGCGTTACTGAAACAGAAGCATACCAAATTTTAAATCACTGCCATTCAGGATCCACAGGAGGACATCACAGTGGAGCTAGAACTACTCATAAGGTACTCGAATCAGGCTTTTACTGGCCTACACTTTTCAAGGATGCCAACAGGTATTTGACCTCTTGTAATAAATGTCAGCGAACAGGTAATATTTCTCAACATAATGAAATGCCTCAGAACTATATACTTTCATGCAAAATATTTGATGTATGGGGTATTGATTTCATGGGTCCCTACTTCATTTGGAAATAAGTAAATCCTAGTAGTGGTAGATTATGTGTCAAAATGGGTGGAAGCCCAAGCCTTACATACTAATGATGCTAGAATGGTAGGACGATTTTTGAAGAAACTTTTCTCTCAATTTGGAACACATAGGATAATCATTAGTGATAGGGGCACACATTTTTGCAATGCCCAATTTGAAAAAGTCTTAAAAACGTATGGAGTACACCATAGAACAGCTACCCCTTATCACCCACAAACCAGTGGCCAAGTCGAAGTGACAAATAGGGAACTAAAATGCATCCTAGAGAAAACAATAGAAACGAATAGAAAAGACTGGTCAAGGAAAATAGACGACGCTTTATGGGCTTATAGAACTGCTTCTAAAATACCCATAGGTACATCTCCCTATAAACTTGTCTACGGAAAAAGTTATCATTTACCATTTGAACTTGAACATAAAGCATTTTGGGCTATCAAATTCTTAAACCTTGATTTCAAGCTTGCAGGTGAGAAAAGATTAATGCTGTTAAATGAACTAGAAGAATGGCGTTGCAATGCCTACGAGAGCTCACGGCTATATAAGGAAGCCATGAAGCGACGTCATGACAAAAGACTGAAACAACCTAAGCAGTTCAGAACAGGTGATCTTGTCTTACTCTACAACTCAAGGCTAAAACTATTTCCTGGAAAACTCAAGTCAAGGTGGTCAGGTCCATTCACTGTTCAAACTGTCTTTCCATATGGCACAATCAAGGTAACTCACCCCAACCACCGTACATTCAAGGTAAACGGCCATAGGCTTAAACATTATAGAGGTGAGAATTTTAAAGATAAAAGGGAGGAGCTTCAGCTCCACGAAATCCCTTCATGATACATCCAGGAAGAGTCGAGCTTAGACTCTAAATAAGCGCTTCTCGGGAGGTAACCCGAGGACTAACTTAGTAACTTTTTTTTCTTTAAAATTTTAGTATTTTTTATGCACCAACTAACCCTTTTTCAATGCAGAGTTTTAGGACAACATGGCCATGCCCACGGGCGTGTCCAAGGCCGTGTGAACACCTCAAGCAGAGACACGGTCGTGTACCGAGGCCGTGTATAACCAGAGCAAAAATTTTGCTAAAACACAGGCCACCAATAAATAGCCACGGCCATGCGATATGGCCGTGGCAACCTTCCAACTTGAACACGAGATGTCGATAAATCCCCACGACCGTGTAACATGGCCATGGCAACCCTGTAGCTTAGACACGGGCTTGCACAATCCCCACGCCCGTGTCCCCAGACTGTGGCCAACACTGTTAATTTAAAAACGGCCATGTGCCCTTCTACACGGCCGTGTGAAGAACGAAACCGATCTCAAACGGCCGTGGAACTTATCACACGACCGTGTGAAAAGTAAACACGATCACAAATGGCCGTGCGAGATAGCAACACGGGCGTGTACTTTGAACCAGGTGCGCCAAAACCACCGAATTTCGATTCACACAGGCAAACCCCGAGTCACACGGGCGTGTGACATGCCCGTGTGACCCAAAAACTATAAATAGGGGCCACTATTCATTTTCTTCCTCACTCAAAACCCTAAAATCCTCTACCCCCAACCACTATAAACACCGCCACTGACCTTAAAACTACCACCACGCTCGTCCACAGCCGACCCACGCCCGTGCAAACCCACCCCACGACCGTTCGACCTCAACCCACGACCGTGCAACTCTATATTTGGTTCTATTTTCTCATTTTTCTCATTTATTTATTTATATTCCATTTTTACTATCTATTTAGTTAATCTTACTTTATTCTAGATGTTACTTCAAGCATGGAATTAGGTAAACTAGGATGAATAATCTAGAATTATATAGAACATATTAGGATTGCATGCCATTTAAATTCATTTTTGTTTGCCACATAAATTCATATTTGCCTGCAATTTTTCTCATAATTTTAGTATAAATACATACCCATATTGTTTGTTCTTGCTACCACTTAGAATGGATTTTATTTACTATTTTGGTTAGTCCCCATCTTTTAGGCACATTGTCGTTTTAATTTACACATTTAATTTTACTATAGTTTGCAATTTAACTTTGATTTTTAGAACTAATAATTCTAACTTTATTTTAGGTAACATGTCATCGCGCGGTAAGAAAGCTGCCATTCCCGCTTCAAAGAAACGAAAGGGGCCGGGTAGTTCATCATCAAGGCCCACTTCCAAGGCTCGCCATCCATTCCTTACATTTCTCCAAGAAACCCAAGAGGAGTTATTGCCAACTCCTACGAGCCCGTTCTCTAGGAACTGGGCGTTGTATTGATTGGGATGCTCTAGAACGAGTCCAACTCGCAGATGCTGTTCGGGCCCTCTTAACCACCGAGCCCTAGGAGCAATTTTTCTATATTGTAGAGCCCACCTATCTGGAGCTAACATTAGAGTGTTGCTAGACATTTCATTTACAGATCCCGTTGAATCACGATGACCCAGGTACCATCCAATTTCACCTCGGTGGTTTGGTACGACGATTAAGCATAGCCGAATTCGGTATGGCGCTGGGACTCTATACAGACGAATTCATAGCCGACGAAGACTTCCCTGACCTTCCCTGCCATATTCACATCTCACCAGTCAAATGTTGGCAAACCTTAGTTCTGGGAGGAGCTACATACAATCCCAATAGCAGCAAGGCAACCGCTCTCCCTCTGTCATTGAGGTATATTCATGCTCCCCTTGCACATACTTTGACAGGCAGACGCAAAAGCACAGGCGTCGTCAACAATCACAATGCCTATTTCTTATGGAGCATGGCGAATGCACAAACCATCGACCTCGCCTACTTCATCGCGCACGCTATGCAGCACCAGACTGAGCGTCACCGCCGGGGCATTATATCCATGAGCCCATACATCACACGCTTGGCCCGTCACTTCGGGCTCCTCAATACTGCAGCCCAGACATCCTCATACACTTTGGTGGGCCAGATGTCCCCACAAGGCATCCAGACTATGCTACACATGAGGATGATCGAGCGGAGACCAGGAGGCAGCCACTTCTAGTATCGCCTCATCCAAAAAGGCGAGGATCCAGAGGACATTGCTGACGATGTACCACCACCGGAGAAGGATGCACCTACCAAGCCACCAACCCCTCGCCACCCATCTCGTGCGGCAGCCTCCCATGCTGACCTATCTGAGTACTTCTCATAGTTCGAGCAGCAATGCTTCCAGCGCCTCGATCATATCGATGCCACCTTACTGCAGATTTGTCAGCATCTCAACATCACTCCACCATTGCCGCGTGACCCACATGAGGATTAGAGATATCTATTCCTCCTAACTTTATTTTTTATCTTAATTTTTATTTTTATTTTTATTTTTATTTTAACTCTGATCCCTATTTTTACCTTTTCCTTTCTTCTAACTTTATTTTCCTTTTCCTTTTTATTTTTAATTCACTTTATCTTTTTCATTATTTGAATATTAGTATTTTGAGAACTTAGTTTATTATTTTCCTTTTATTTCTTTTTCTATTTTTCATATCGGCTAATCCTAATGAGTAATCTCTCTTACTCTAAATTTCCCATGACTAATAAATACTTTAACAGTTTCAAAGGAGCTTTACAGCTCAAATCTCTACAAAAAAGGGAACATCTTGCCACAACTGCCAACTCTTCCAATCTCCGTCTCACTAATCCATCCAAAGTAGGGAGTTTCATACATCTCCCTATCTTATGATCTTGTGCTTTTATTGCTACTAATATTATCTTTGTACATTGAGGGCAATGTACATCTTAAGTGTGGGGGGGAAATCTATTTTCAGTCTTTACACTCTCTTTGAAATCCATGAACTTTTTTAACTTTCATTCCTTGCATTATCTTCAACCTCCTATTAAGAATATATTTTGATTGATTTATGATTTTTATTGATATGTGAGAATTAAGACATAGATGCTTGTACTTTGAATATTCAAACTCTAAAACATTAGGGAATCAAGCATGATAAGTTGAAATTTTTGAGAACTCTAATTTTTGCATAAGTTCTTTTCCCTAATTCTAAGTGTTATCTTGAGATTTGAAATTCGCAAAATTGACATCAAAAGCCATAATTCTGGTGAGATTTTTGAGCTTTTTGAGATACATTCTTTCGTGCTCACTTTTATTATTGCTTTGAGTGAGTCAACACTGATTTGTTATTCTAGAACTTGCTTTGATTATACATGTCGAGACCACATCATTGATTTGATACACTAAAATGATAAAGGCACCTAGGATTTAATCCACTTACTCCACAAAAGCCTACCTCTATAAATTAACCCCTAGTGAACCCTATTGAGCCTAACAACCTTTTCTTTGACTTACCTCTAATATTAACCTATAACCCATTTTTGTTGAATTCTATTCAATTACTTTGATCCCTATTTTTGTCGAGATTTGAGTTGAAATTTTTATCTAGCTTTATTCTCTTTTCCAGATTGTAAAGTTTTATTCAATTTATTGTATTATGCTTAAATTGTTCTTAAAAAAACGTATGTACTAATTCAGTTGTAATCTATAATAGTTCAAATAGTTTTTTGCGTATTTCTATTTTAAGGCTACCAAGGTGGAAATGATGTTACCATAAGAATTAGCCCAAAGAATATGTTCCAGTGATAGAGATGTCATTTGATCAATATGTCATATTAATCTATAGTGCTGGAGATGTGATTTTCTTGCAAGCCTATGGTAATAACTTTTCAGATTGACTGGAGAGTGCTTAAATCTTGAACCCTAAACACTTTGAGTGGATAGAGTGAATCCTTAGTGAGGATGTAAACTTCTGTTAATTAAGATGGAGAGATAATTACTTAGGAGGGGGGAAGAAACTTATGCTTCAATGATAAAATTCTTAACTTAGAGTGATTGAATCTTTAACATTCTTCTGATTGAATTTTCATTGTGTGATTACCTGTGGATTAGTTTGAAACATTATTAATAACGATTGTAAATTAAGAGGAATGATTCTTAATTAAGGGTTGAGATTTTGCTTGAGGACAAGCAAAGGCTTAAGTGTGGGGGTATTTGATAAACGATAAATTATACATATTTTTACCTCATGTTTAGCCTATATTTTGGATGGATTATCATTAATTTGGTGAGACTTGGTGCTCTTAATCTTTCTTTTTCATATCTTATACTCAGGAGAGCATAGGGAAGAGAAAAGAACGAAAAATGGACCAAAAATGGAGAAAATGGGCCAAATTGTGAAAACGACACGGCCTAAGAAGTCACTACACGGCCGTGGCACACGACCGTGCCACATGAAGACAACACGGTCCAGCCTTCGACAAGCACGGCCAGGCCACACGGTCGTGCCTCCATCGACAGACTCTCACACGGCCTCTTATTGTGGTACACGAGCGTGGCACACGGGCGTGTCCTGTCGTGAGGAAGAGGAATTTCACTCGGATTTGGATACTTAGGGGCTAAGAAAGCCATTCTAAACTCTATATAAAGACCCAGGAGGTAACTCTAAAGATATACTCTTTTCTCTCAAGAAAGAGCACCATAATTCTGCCAATACAAGGAGTGAAAGTAAGGGATTACTCCAAGGAAAGCCGATTGATTCATCCCAGAAGCCAGAGTTCTACATCAGGACAGAGGATCTCCCTAAATTTCTTCAAGGGTTTTGGGGTTCTTTATGTTTTGTTATCTTAATTCTTCTGAGATATTTTCTTTCTTTATTATGAACTAAACCCCTTAAATACTTGAGGGGGATGAAACCTAAGACAGATCTTGTTATTATTTATTCTTGAATTATTTGATAAATACTTGAATTGTTCTTAATTATGTGTTCTTCATTCTTGATTTAATAATCCTAGGTATTACTTTAAGAAACTGATGTGCTTAGGCAGAGAAGCAAAAGTCCCTGTTTTAAGAGTAGATCTACCATAATTAAGCGGAGTTGCTTGCAACCCTAGACATAGGGCGACATAAATATACCGGATTAGGGTTAAACCTAATAGGGGGATCCATAGATCGAATTAATGCAACCGAAGGGTGTTAATTAATAAAGAAACTTTAATTAACCACCTAGGATTAATTGTCCTTATCCTCGACGGAGGTATTAACATAGGTTAGGGATCTCTACAGATCAAGTCAAGTGAATAAATCATCTAGTTCAAGAAGTTAATAACAAGTGAAGTCTAGGTGGATTCTCCCTTAAGTATTGCTCATATCAATCAGCTTTTCCCTAAAGTTTTCCCCAATATACTTTTTGTGCACTTTTAGTTAGTTTTAGAATTAGTTTCAACCATTCTTCTTTTATTTTTAGGCTAGATAATAGAAAGGAAGTAAGTATTAGTACTTTTGGTTCCCTTGGGTACAATAACTCGGTCTTGCCGCTAAACTATACTACTGTTCGATAGGCGCGCTTGCCTTTAAAATCGTGATATTAGTTAGTTTTTGGTGTGATCAGTTTTTATAAATTTTATTACTTAATATCGCGAGCATATCATCCAGCCACTACACTCCACCCGTACTAGCCCTACACACCATGTGGGGAATACCTCAACCCACCAAGCCCTATACTCTACAGTTGCAGCATAGCTGCTCAGATAACAGTAAGTTGAGGCGAAGCCTCCAGTACGTGGTCAAGCCACTTTTAGTACTTCCTCTATCAACATCCCAATCCCATGCAACAGAAAATAATGTCATGGTATACAGTAAACAGTAACAGTAGAACATGTATTTTGGTCAAACTTAGCCCTAGGGGTATTATAGTTATTTTGCTCCTAGGGGTAAAACAGTAATTTCTCGTCCCTAAGGATATTTCAGTAATTTTATTAGTTTTTAGGGTTTTTATGCATATTTCAATCTCTAATAATCTTACTTTCTTCTCAGTAGTTATTTAACTCGTTTTAACAGTTTTACGCTATTAGGCCCTAAAACCCCTAATGGGCCCCACAATGTCTATTAACTACTTAAGCCCATTTAGTTCATATTTTATAATCAATTTATCAGTTTCACCAGTTTTGAACCTACAGTCTATCAGTACACATTAATTACTCATTTTCACCTATATGGGCCCGTAAGCCTATTGGGCCCATTTTTAGCCCGTCGAGGGCCAATTACGGAAGAACATGAAATTACATGCACAACTATCTCACCACTCGCGATTTTAGATCCAACGATTTCTAACCATCTTATGAGCATTCACACACTCACAAGCCTACGAAATGCCCGAATTTCAACGTTTTGACTTTTCAGCTTTTGCCGATTTGAACTAAAGAAGGGTGTTCGACACACACCTGTTTTGCGACGACTGCTAACGAGACCTTCCATAATATCCTACAATCGGTCACTAAACCCATCAGATCCAAAATACAATAACAATTCTCATGAACTTACTTACCACAATCGGCTATTCACCTCTAAGGCCCTTGAGATCTTACCTTTGTCAAAACTAGTGACTAGATCTAGATCCAGTTGTTCCACTTGTCCAAGCCTTCGATCAATCGCCTCTAGAACACACTATCACCAAAAGAAACTGTTTGTTAACAACCTTTAGAGCTCTAACCCCCAATCGACAGCCTCCATAAACTCTAGGGACTTTGGCATTTCTAAACCACGAAATAGAGAATAGATCTGAGGTGATGAGCACTTACCACTGATTCCCTGTGACAGCCCTATTTCGACCCTAGTCGGGAAGTGGTTTCGGGACCACTAAACCGAATCACAAAAATAATTAAATACGATATCATACGTTTAATTTGTGTTATAATTGTATGTGTGAAATTTAAATATTTGAAATTGACTTGGTGGTGTGATTGCCGAACTAAAGGACTAAAATGATGAGTACTATGATGTTTGTGGCTAAAATTCAAGAAGGAGGTTGTATAAGGTTTCAAATTAAAGGATTTGCATGTCAAATTAGCCTTTTTGTTTTAGTGGCCGACCATGCATGATGAATGGGTTAGTAAATTACATTATTTTATTGTTTATGGATAAAAATTATATGAAATTATGCTAAATTAGACTTTATAATAAATAAAATAATAAAGAAATGGGTGAAAAGAACAAAGAAAATCCCTTTGTTCTTCTTTGCCGTGACTTGAAGAAAAGAAAAGGGGAAAGAAACACTCCTTGAAATCGGTTTTGACTAAGGCAAAATTGAGGTAAGATTGATTGTTTCCTTTGGAAATTTTAGGTGCATTTTGATTGTTAACTAGTATTCTACCTTGCCCATGGTTTGCATTTAGTTGAAATTTGAAGAAATTCATTCGGTCATGAAGCCTATCATGTACTAAATTGTGTTAAATGTTTTGAAAGAGTGGTATGCTTCAATGGTGATTTTATATGTTAATGACGTATGTATATGCATAGAATGCCTTTATACATATGTGTGAGCATTCAGTTGAGCTTGTGTTAACCTTGTTGAAATTTTAGTGATGGTTGAGGTAGGTGTTTCGGCCATGAACATTAAGGAATCAATAAGGGGTTGTTTTATTAGTTGGAAGAGAAATTGATGAAAACCATGAGTGTATGTGTTCTAAATTAGGGAAATAAGCTAAGTTGCTAAATTGTGAGAAAGAATCGTGAGAGGTATGCCCTCTAGCGTTCGGCCAAGGTGACTAGTTAAGGAAGGAACTTGAAAATCTTTGTTTTGTTGAATTGAGTGTTTTAATCGGTCTAAGACTCGGTTAATAGAATTTTTGTAAGGGAAAATGTGTAAAGGCCGAATGTACCTTGGTTGCTAATTGGAAATTTAGGGAATTTGCTAAGGAACTAGGTGCGTCTCATTGATTTCTATATTTTTTTTATATATATATATCAATCATAAGAGTAATTAGAAGTGATTTTGGTTTTGTTGAGAAAGTTTTGGCCTAATTGTTTTTAGTAAATTATAAATGATATGTGTACTTAAGAGTAGGGCCGAATTATGTAACATTGTTTTGGTGTGAATTATTATTATGAGACTTTTAATTTAATTAGTGATAGTGTTGGGTTGTTAATGTGCATTATGTACTCACCTATGTGCTACTAAGGAATAAGTTAATATGAAATTCTATGATTTGAATTGATGAAGTTGCCGAATTAGTCATAGAATTATACATGGATGATTGTGGCTGCATATGAGTATGTTTGATTAGTAGTCAATAGCATTCGACATTTGGAATTCAAAGTTTTAAATTGAGGGATGAATATACAAGCATATTCATGCTTTTAACCGAAAATGTGTGGGTGGCTTAGAAAAGATGATTACCTTCTTTGTTTGATCTAATGACGGATACGAAATTTATATACTCGAATTATTTATTTTAGCTCAAGAGCTAAGAGAACCACACTCGGACAAAGGAAAGGCAAAGGTGGTGGAATAGTCGGTTCGTAAATAATTATCGACCATCGAGGTAAGTTTAAGTATTAAATTCTATCATGTGAGTCAATGTAACATGGCATATGCGTTTGGTTACTCATGAAGATGATTAGTTTACTCAAGTGACCTAAGGCATGTGTATTAAGGAAGAGAAGAGTAATATAGCCGAAAGTCCTTTTCGTATGAAGCCTTTAGTAAACGAATTGATTTGTATTTTGCTTAGATGCTCTTAGACCGAATTTATTTCGTGAAAGTGCCATGCTATGTGTAATGTGTGAAGTAAATGAATGAATGATGAATTATGACTAACTTAGTGAAAATTTCATGTGGTGAATTCAAATATATGTGCATCTGTGCTTCAAAGCCGGGTCAAATCCCGAAGAGCCTTAAGGCTAGTGTTCAAAGCTGGGTCAAATCCCGAAGAGCCTTAGGGCTAGTGTTCAAAGCCGGGTCAAATCCCAAAGAGCCTTAGGGCTAGTGTTCAAGGCCAGGCATAATCCCGAAGAGCCTCAGGGCTAGAGTTAGAAATTTCAGTCTTTAATGATTTCTATTAATGAGCCTACTTCTATAAGCTGGCCAGGTATGTGAGATACACAATTTGTGAACTATTTTCTGTTATATTATGCTTGCAAATGAGCAATATCGGTTCTAATAGTGGTTTCGAGGTGTATAACTGTCTGTAACTTCTTTTCTCTTCGAGAACTTATGATCTATGTGGGCATGTAATTAGTGAATGCTTAGTATATTTGAAAAATGGTGGCAAAAATTTGGTTAGTCATATTCGGCTAAAGGGTAAACTTGAATAAGCATTTGAAATTTCTTTACTTTAGTTATTTGATTTGACTTTACTACTTAAGCTTACTAAGCATATAAATGCTTACTCTGTTACTCTATATTCCTCTGTTTTATAGATTTTGTTCGTTAGCTGCGGTCTCGGGAATCTTGCAGTCGAAGTCATCTCTACTATCAAAATCTTGTTCGGTACCTAATTAGCTAAACTCTCGTGAATGGCATGTATAGGAAGTACCTTGTAGTTGTTGAATTAAGATCCTTTATTTTGAATATGTATATATATATATTTTAGCCATGCGCAAATGGCTTACTCATCCTATAATTATGAATGTTTTGCTGAACGAAGTGTTATAAGTTTTAAATAATGATAATGCTTAAATGACTTAACACTAGTTACCTTGTCAATAAGGAATTCGGTTATGTGTTTCCTTAGTAAGCGATCTCTTCTGAATTTTGGTTGAATGAATTTAATAGTTGAAAAATTAAATATGTTTTAGTTTGAATGAGACATGTTACTAAGCTGGATTATTCGGACATTTGTATCGATAGTCAAGTTACTTCTTGATATTAGTTACATGTGTATTTTCGGTTGAGTTATGAATAATATGAATTGTGTGAACTATAAATGTTTGAATTGTATGAATGAGTGGTGGTTGATGCTTGTGAGATTGTCAGGTAATGCCTCTTGACCCTCTTGCGATGGGAGCGGGTCTAGGAGTGTTACATTCCCCTTCTGTTTCTACTCAAATCTGATGCAGATCTAGCCTTTAAACACTAGCAAAGATTGATTCTTAGATATTTATGAATTCGGCTATATGTCACTAAAACTATGGTGTTTTCAGCTTTTTAAGTGGTGAAGAAGATGATGATTTGGTGTTGCGGTTTAGAAGTAGTGTTGCCGACAGGTTTTAAGGTTCAAAGGATGAGAGAATCGGTAAAAAGGGATGAAGAGAATAGAGGAATTCTGGCTTGGAGAAATCGACACAAGAAGCAATGTTTTCGGGATTTTGGCTTTTATGGCAATCGGCTATGGTGGCTTGAAAAAGAATGGAATCGACAGAGAGGATGAGTTGAGTGGTAGAGAGGTTCGGCTAAAGAAGAAACAAAAAGGAAAAGAAAATAATAAAAGAGAGGGGAAGAAGAAGAAGAAGAAGAAATGGGCACAAGGGAAAGACTTCTTGTGTTTTCGGCTTTTTGCTACACTAAGAGGTGAATGAAAAACAAAGATGAAGACTCTAGGTGGCTAACCCTAATTCTCCAAGACAGAAAAAGAAAAGAAACTAACCCTAATCACCACTAAAGTAATCGGCCCAACCTCCCTAAGGCCCTAGCCAAATTTCTATTTATGTTCTATCACATACCCGGCACATGCCCAAAAATAAAAGTATCATTTGCTTACCTAGCAACTTGAACCCTGGCCCTTAAATACCATCCATACGACACTTTTTAAGGAACTTAGTGCCGCCACCTTGCCACTTTACCAAGGCCCTCTTTGTCTCATAATTTACGAGGTATTTCTTAAAATCCCACTTAACCAAATCCACTTTCACTTAAAATCCAAACTTGATATTTTACCGGGTTTTAACTTAGGCTTGGGCCTTTTAAAGGCCCACTAACACTTTTAAACTCAATTCCAGTATTTAGAATACCAAAATTTCAAAATTCACCAAAAATCACAAAAACCCGAAAAATCCCGAAAATCAGGGCGTTACAAGTTATGTGATGAGTGATACAGGTGCACACGAGAAATTCACTAGAAATGAGCCCGGTATAATATGAATTATCAGTAAGAAAGAACATGAGTAAGCTATGGAAATGATCAATGGAAATTATATGATAATTCATGATGCGCTTGTGAATGTTAAATTCAAGCTTATGTTTTTATTTATTTCATGCAACTTACTAAGCTTTAAGCTTACTCCCTTTCTTTTTCCCTTTCCTTGTAGTTCTACCAAGTTAGCTCGGGGATCAAAGGAGTCAGAGCTCGCTTCACACTATCGTGTTAACCTTTTGGTATAGTGGATTCTATCATTTTGAGTATGGCATGTATAGGAACTTAGTCAATTTGTTATATGTCATATTGGTTAGCCAATGTGTTGGCTAGAAATGCTACTTATTCATGTTGTAAATGACCATTGGAATTGATCAATACTAGCTAAGTTATGTTTATTCAAAGATGATGAAATTCATGAAAGTGCAAGCTTGCATAATTGAATGGGATTGTGTAAGGTATATGCATGATGAAAGTAGCATGAAATTGAAGTTTGGATGATATGATTGTGGATGTTTGGATGTGTAATGTTGCCATGCTATGTGTTGTTAAAAATGGTATAGTGTGGTTATTTTTAGGGTGGCAAATGGCTTGGTAAATAACCTTATATTTCTCTACACAGGTAGACACACGGGAGTGTGTCTAGGCCGTTCGTGACATACGGTTCTCCCCATGGGTGTGTTGATAGGCCGTGTGTCCCCTGCATCCACATTTAACAAAATAGAATGCCCAATAGTAAACACACGGGTAGAGACATGGCCATGTGTCTCAGCCGTGTGAATGACACGGCCTGAGCACATGGGCGTGTGCCCAGGCTATGTCAAGTCTTCACATTAATTGTAAGAATTAAATTTGCCACATGGCCTAGTACACGAGCATGTGACTTGGCCGTGTGCCCCTAAATGTTTGCTGACGTCATAAACAGAATGTCAAGGTTTTCACACACGGGCTAAGACACAGACGTGTCATGGCCTTGTGAAGGACACGGGCCATGGACACGGGTGTGCACCAAGCTATGTTAAAACCCCTGTAGGTTTAAAATAAAAAATAAATTTGACACGGAATAGGGATACTGACGTGTGTAACCACATGACTTGCTCACACTGCCCTATCTCATCCCACACGGTCATGTGGCCCTGTTTTGAGCAAAATTTTTTTAAGTGTTTGTAAGTTTTCGGTTTAGTCTCGAACCATGCTTAAAGTATGTTTTGGGCATCGTAGGCCTGTAATAGGGACACAATGAGTTTAAATGAAAAGTTTTAAATTTGGACATGAAATTCATGGTTCGGTTTTGTATGAATGTTATCGTTTAAGTCTAGTAAAGCCTTGAACCCTGTTCGAAGTCGGATACGGGTAAGGGGTGTTACATTTAATGGTATCAGAGCTATGATTTAGTTGTTTCTCGAACAACCGTAGCATGTGTGAGAGTCTAACTATACATGCCATACATATGCGTATATACATGATGATAGTATGATGACTCCCGACGATTTAAAATGTGTTTTCATATAATAAATGGATCCTGACAGAGCAGCAGCAGATGATGCAGAAAGTAATACATCGACCCCCACCTAAGGGATGGTGCTAGTTGAAACTGAAAATAGACTAGTAACTTTGAGTCGAGGAGGAGAAGCTCGAAAAGCCTTCTTCCAAATGATGAATAAGTGGTTCACGGAGTTTGTTCGAATGAACCCAGCCGCTTAACAACAAGCTCCATCCCCTCCAAACCCTTAACCTACCCTTGTAGCTCCCCAAATAGTAAAAGTGGTAAGAAGAGAAAAGCCTCCGATTGATAGAATCCCGAAATAAGGAGCCGAAGAGTTCTGAGAAAATAAAGATGATGATATGAAATGGGCAGAATTTTGGCTTAGGAATACCATCAAGGTATTCGATGAATTGTCTTGCACACCCGAAGAGTGTATGAAGTGTGTAATATACCTTCTGAGAGATTCGGCCTCAGTGGTGGAACACCCTTGTGTCGGTTGTACCAAGGGATAGAGTAAATTGGGAATTTTTCCAAGAGGAATTTCGCAAGAAGTACATTAGCCCGAGATTCATCGATCAGAAACGCAAGGAATTTCTCGAGTTGAAGTAGGGTCAAATGACCGTAACTGAATATGAGTCTGAGTTTGTGAGACTTAGCAAATATGCTCGAGAATGTGTATCCAATGAAGCCATCATGTGTAAGAGGTTTGATGACGGGTTAAATGAAGACATTCGGTTACTAGTTGGAATTCTTGAACTAAAATAATTTGTAGTGTTTGTGGATAGAGATTGCAAGGTCAAGGAATTGGCCAAGGTGAAAAGAAAAGCTGAAATTGAATCTCACAACTCGAAGAAGAGACAGTTGGGAAAATCATTTCAATCCTCATCTAAGAAATAGAGAGAGTTCACCGCTCGATCAGCTACTTCAGTTGGATTAATAGTACTGAATCTCTAAAGCTCAGACCACTTTAGCGGCAAGTATTGGTAATGCTCGACCGAGTAGACCGAAATGTCCCCCGTGTGGTAGACATCACCTCGTTGAATGTTGAGCAAATGAGAGAGCTTGTTTTAAATGTGGTTCCCAAGACCACTTTATTAGAGATTACCTCGAGATGGTTGAGAAAGATAGAGATCAGAACGTGAGATCGGGTAATGCTCCCCCAAGAGCTAGACTGTAGAGAAATCCAGGAATTGGGGCGAGTAGCAAGAGTACACCTAAAGAATTAGCTATGAGACCCGAGGGTAGAGCATCCGCGAGGACATACGCCATTCGCGCTTGCGAAGAGGCGTCATCTCCTGATGTGATCACGGGTACATTTTCTCTCTATGATACTCATGTTATTGCTTTGATTGATCCAGGATCTACCCACTCATATGTTTGTATGAAAGTAGTGCCTAGCATGAACATCCCAGTAGAGTCCACAGAATTTGTGATAAAAGTATCAAATCCCCTAGGAAAATGTGTACTAGTTGACAAAGTATGTAGAATTTTCCCTTTTATGATTAGGGGTTGTTTTCTGGCTAATCTTATGTTATTTCCGTTCGATGAATTTGACGTAAGCCTTATTATGGATTGGTTAACTACTCATGATATGATAGTGAACTGTAGGAGAAAATTTATTGAATTAAAATGTGAAAATGGCGATATTCTTCAGATTGAATCAGATAAATCAGATAGTTTACCTATAGTGATTTCTTCTATGTTTGCTTAGAAATGTGTAAGAAAATGGTATGAAGTTTATCTTGCCTTTGTGATGAATACAAACGAATTTGATTTGAAAATTGAATCAGTGCTAGTAGTATGTGAGTATCCAGATGTGTTTCTAGAAAATTGCCTGGGTTGCCACCAGTTAGAGAGGTTGAATTTGGTATTGAGTTAGCTCCTGGTACTGTGCCTATTTCAATTGCTCCTTACAGAATGGCTTTGTCCGAGTGAAAAGAATTGAAGGCTTAATTACAAGAATTGATGGATAAAGGTTTTACAAGACCAAGTTATTCTCCTTGGGGTGCTCCCATATTATTTGTGAAAAAGAAAAATGGCTCTATGAGGTTGTGTATAGATTATCGACAACTAAATAAGGTGACCATAAAGAACAAGTATCCTTTGCCAAGGATTGATGATTTATTCGACCAATTGAAGGGAGCCACAGTGTTTTCTAAGATAGATTTGAGATCCGGATATTACCCGCTGAGAGTAAAGGAGTCTGATGTGCTGAAGACTGCATTTCGAACGAGGTATGGCCATTATGAATTTCTTTTCATGCCTTTTAATTTAACTAATGCCCCTGCTGTGTTTATGGATTTAATGAACTGTATCTTTCTACCATACTTGGATAAATTTGTTGGAGTTTTTATTAATGATATCTTGATTTATTACCATGATGAGAACGAGCATACTGAGCACTTGAGGACAATTTTACAAATTTTACGAGATAAACAGATATATGCCAAGTTTAGTAAAAGAGAATTTTGGCTTAAAGAAGTCAAAATTTTGGGCCACATTATCTTGGGTGATGGCATTAGAGTTTATCCGAGTAAAATTGCGACAATTGTTGAATGGAAACCGCCGAGAAATGTATCCAAGGTTAGTAGCATTTTAGATTTGGTCGGTTACTACAGACGGTTTGTCAAAGGATTTTCTATGATTGCTACCCCGATGAAAAAGTTGTTGCGAAAATATGTTAAATTTGAGTGGATAGAAAAATGCCAATAGAGTTTTGAGAAATTAAAGACATTGTTAACTGAAGCTCCTATTTTAGTGCAATCGGAACCAGGAAAAGAACTTGTGATTTACAGTGATGCATCCTTACATGGATTGGGCTATGTACTTATGCAAGAAGGCTAGGTGATAGCATATACCTCGATATAGTTGAAACCTCATGAAAAGAATTACCCGACACATGACTTAGATTTGGCTGTAATTATGTTTGCATTAAAAATTTGGAGACACCATTTATATGGCGAAAAATGTAGAGTATTCACCGATCACAAAATTCTCAAGTATTTGATGACACAAAAAGACTTGAATCTACGTAGCGGAGGTGGCTCGAATTATTAAAGGATTACGAGTTAGCGATTGACTACCACCCGAGAAAGGCGAACGTGGTCGCCAATGCTTTGAGTAGGAAATCCTTATTTGCATTAAGAGCTATGAATACACAGTTGGCCATAACCAAGAATGGTTTGGTTTTAGCAGAAATGAGAGCTAGACCGATGTTTATTCAAGAGATTCGTGAAGCTCAGTCAAGTGATAGTGAGTTGTAAGTCAAGAAGGCTCAGAGTGAATCAGGTGTCGATTTGGAATTTTAGATTGGTTTCGATGGTTGTGTAATGTTCTGAGATAGGATTTGTGTACCGAAGGACGATGAGCTAATTTGGAAAATTTTAGATGAGGCCCACAGTAGCCGTATGTCTATTCATTCAGGTAGTACCAAGATGTATAATGACTTGAGGAAATGATATTGGTGGCCGAATATGAAAAGAGATATTTTCGAGTTTGTATCAAAGTGCTTGATTTGTCAGCAAGTGAAAGCGAAACACCAAGTACCTTTTGGTTTATTACAGCCTATCATGGTTCCCGAATGGAAATGGGACCGTATTACCATGGACTTTGTGACAGGATTACCCTTGACACCAAAAAAGAAAGATGATAAGCTTACGAAGTCAGCTAATTTTATACCAGTGCATACTGACTATTCAGTCGACAAGTCGGCTGACTTGTATATTTCTGAAACAGTGAGATTACACAGAATGCCTTTATCGATCATTTCGGATAGAGATTAGAGATTCACGCCACGGTTTTGAAAGAAGTTACAAGAAGTTTTGGCTACAAATTTGAATTTTAGTACCACTTTCCATCCGCAAACTGACGGTCAGTCGAAGAGAGTAATCCATATACTTGAAGATATGCTCTGATGTTCTGTATTGGAATTTCATGGTAGTTGGGAAAAGTACCTATCTTTGGTTGAATTTACCTACAACAACAGTTTTCAGTTGAGTTTGAAAATGGCACCTTATGAGGCATTATATGGACATAACTGTTAAATGCCTTTGTACTGACTGAACTCAAGGAAAATCAGATTCATGGAGTTGATCTAATCAAAGAAACTAAAGAGAAACTGAAATTGATCTGAGGTTGTTTGAAAGCCGCTTCTGATAGACAAAAATCCTATGTAGATTTGAAACGGAAAGAAATTGAGTTCCAAGTCGGGGATAAGGTATTCTTGAAAGTTTCTCTGTGGATGAAAGTTCTTAGATTTGGCCGAAAATGCAAATTAAGTCCGCGCTTCATTGGACCAAATGAGATAACTGAGAGGATAGGACCAGTAACCTATCGGTTGGCTTTGCCATCAGAGTTAGAAAAGATTCATGATGTGTTCCATGTATCTATGTTGTGGATATATCGATTAGACCTTTCACATGTGATTGTACCGATAGAGGTTGAGATCCAACAAGACATGACTTATGGGGAAGAGCCGGTTAAGATTTTGGCTCGAGAAGTCAAACAATTAAGAAATAAAAGTATAGCTCTTGTGAAGGTAATGTGGCAAAGACACAGGGTTGAAGAGGCTACACAGGAGCTTGAGGAGGCTATGAGAAACCAATATCCAAACCTATTTACCGGTAAGATTTTCGGGGACGAAAATCTCTAAGGTGGGGGAATTGTAATAGCCCGATTTAGTGCCTAGTCAGAATAGTGGTTGTGAGACCACAAATCTGAAGTGGAAATATATGTTTCACGATTATTTTAAGGTCTATGAGGTGATTGCATGATTCTATCAATGTAACACCCCAAACCTAGCCTAGACGTTATGGCCGAATCAGGCGGTGCCACATTGAAGTGTTATGTGTAAAACTTGTTGTCGTTGAATACCTCAAAATCAGTCAATCAAGTTGTTATTAAAAAGGTGGTTCCAAAATAGGCCGTTTTCTTTACAAAGCATGTGTCATTGACTCACTTTTAAAACGTGACTTCATTTGTGAAACCCAATCTTTATTTAGCCTTTTTTTGTGCATTGAAAGATGATTTAAAACCTCGCGTTATTATCAAAAGCTACGTTCTTTAAAACATTATTAAATTTTAAAATCTCGTTTATAGTGGAAGCTTTTCTTTTTAAAACAGTTGCGTACTTGCATTTGTTTCGTAAAAACATTATTCCTTTTTTAAAAACCCAAGTTCTATACTAGCAGCTATATCCAAAGCAAAATAAAATCACAAAATTAAAAATAAAAACCAGAAAGAGGCCTTATTACAAAAAAAATACCCAAAATAAATCCAAAATTATTAAAAAAGTATTGAATCAATCTTAATGAAAAGTGTGGCCACCTCTGAGTCCCTTGATCTCACCGAACCGCCTAAGATTGGGGATTACCTGTACAATTAACGTAGAGGGGTGAGTTTACGAAAACTCAGTGTGTAACTCCCCAAACATACAAGCAATATGCAACAGACCAACTAGCCTAAGCCCTTTCACAGTAACAGTAAGTTGGGCCTTAACCCATAAAAGTATTGGTTGGGCCTTCACCCATAACAGTATCAGTTGGGCCTTAGCCCATAATAGTATCAGAAATCAATATGAATGATGCATGTTAACCCAACCAACCCTGCACACCATCTCCTGTCCAACCCCACACTCTTGTGGGGAATAAATCACCACCCATCCCTGCACTTACAATGTTAGCACCGGTTGTGGCACTAATTAGTATCGCAGCAAAGCTGTCAGTATTATGAGTGGCTTAAAGCCATTAGTAGGTCCACTGTCGTCTTGGGTGACCCATGCGACCTTTCAGTTCAGTACACTTCCTCTAAATACAATAATCCCGTCTCTATGCAGCATATCATAATATCATGCATGTATACAAATCATAAATATATCAAATGGCATGCTTAATCAAACATGCATTATACAAGGGCATAATAGTCATTTTACCCCATAGGGGTATAACAGTCATTTATCAGTTAGGGGTCTAGGTATACTTACCGACCCATCAGTAGGTCCACAGTCATCTCGGGCAACTCGTGCAACCTTAATAGTACAAGCAGTGAAAATGGGCCCAAAGCCCAATAGGCATGGGCCCACATGCCCATGTGGCCCACTAAGCCCAGAAATAACCTTAGCCATGTGAACGACACACCCAAGTCAAATATTTTCAACATGTCTATAAGATTTACCCATGTGAGGCCCATGAGCCCATTGGGCCCACACGGCCCATTACGGCCCAAGATGGCCCAAAATGGTCTAAGCCCATGAGATCGCTCATGGTGGCTTTTACAATCATACACCAATGTTTCGTGGGCTTAGATTACCACACGTGCGATCGCACGCCCGTGTGGCATCAAATTCCATATTTTTTGGCTTTTTGGCTTTTGCCGACCTACGGTTAAAACAGTGTGAGTATACACCTGTTTACGAAATGTTTGAATAACCCATGAGCACCGAACCTACATTTAATAAAGGTATTCTGTTAGTTAGCCGATAGTTTAGGTTAACAGCCATCTCAATACTTAGCCCAAAAATAAAACACCACCCTTACCTTGATTGAATGAGTGTGACTTTAGTCCTCTAAGACCCCTGACCAGAATTGAACACACGTCCTTGTCGATTATCTGCATTACAAAACCATTAGCTACGATTGCCTAAACCCAAAGATTGAGTTTACACATAATATTTCAGAGAACATAGGACCCTAGAGTAGGGGAAAAACATTCGGCATTCAGAGAAAGAGAAATATATGCGGTTTAGCAAAACTGCAAAAGAGGAGAGATTGGAAAAAAAGTCAATAGAAAACACGAGAGAGAGGGAGTTGAGTGTACCCACCGATTTGCCAGAGAATACTAGCCGAACCAAAACCAAAATGGAAAGTGTAAGGGATGAAGAATGAAGATTCAAGAACCAAGACTAAAACCGATAATATATATCTGGCTAAAATTAAGAAAGAAAGAATAGAGAGAGAGGTAAGGAAGTCGGCCAAAGTATCACAAATGGAAGGACGAATAACAAGAGTTAAGAGAATGGCTAGAGAGTATTTGGTCAAGGTTAAGAGAGAGAGAGCAAGAAGAAGTAGAGAATCGGCCAAAGGTACTTGAAGAACTAAAACGCAAAAATACCCAAATGGTAATTAGAAATATTCGGCTACCCTAAAGTTGAAAATGAACAGAACCTGAATAGTGATAGAAATTGCAAAATGAGAAGAGAACAAAATCGCACAGAACCCCCCCAAAACCGAAAGCAACAAATGCAAAAACAAAAGGAAATACTTGGTAGCAACTGAAATGGAGAAAAGAAACCTAGCACTCCCCCAAATCAAATTCCTTTGAGTGCCAAAAGTCCCTATATGACACCAACACTTCCTCTAATAAAATTCCTATTTTTCCTCCCATAATTTCTCCCTAACAACCACCCCCAAATCCCAATATCCATTCCTTGATTTTGGCAACTACACTCTCACCACTCCTCTATTACTTTAGTATTTCAGTCAACCTCCAACACTAACATGCGCAAGCAGCAAAATAAAAACCTCCTTTTTGCATCGCCATCACTCAAACCTCAGACCCCATGCACACTCTACACGCCCCTTCCCAATTGACCACTAGGATTTTTGTGACATCTCTTACCCACAATAATTTAAAAGACTACATGCTAGAGTCAGGGTTCAATCAAGTAAGAAAACAAAAATTTTCATAAGCCAAGGCTTGAACCCAGGGCTTCTCAGAGACTCCCAAACACTCCTAAATCACTTAGCCATGAAAGCAGACATGCAATTTGTATCACAATACGCAGAAATCAAAGACTTAGATTTTTAGGGCGTTACAACTCTACCCCCTAAAAGAAATTTTGGCCTCGAAATTTCCCTTGTCAAAATAAATTTCTCAGGTTCCCATGTGGCCTCCTCTGAACTGTGATTACGCCAAAGTACTTTAACCAGTGGGATAGATTTCCTTCTCAAAACCTTAACATCGCGGTCCAGTATCTGTATCGGTTCCTCCTTGAAAGTTAAATCCGGTCTAACCTCAATCTCTTCCGTTGATACAACATGCATAAGATCAGAGCGATAACGCCTCAACATGGACACGCGAAACACATTGTGAATTCGGTCCAACTCTGGTGGTAATTCAAGCTGATAGGCAACTGGTCCCACACGCTTCAGTATACGATAAGGCCCAATGAACCTAGGGCTTAGCTTGCCCTTCTGTCCAAATCTCAGTATCTTCTTCCATGGGGATACCTTGAGAAACACGAAATCCCCCACAGAATACTCAATCTCTTTACGCTTCAATTAGCATACGACTTCTGTCTGTCTGATGCCGCCTTCAATCAATCCTGAATTAATCTTTGCTCTTGGTATCAGAAACTAACTCAGGACCCAGCACAAGCCGCTCTCCCAACTCAGTCCAACATGAAGGAATATGACACCTACAGCCATATAACGTCTCGTATGGTGTCATCTATATGCTAGACTTGTAGCTATTGTTATACGCAAACTCTACTAACAATAAGTAGTGTAACATCTTGAAATAGGGCCTAAACGGAATGGTGGTTGTGAAACCATGAATCAGAGATAGAAAAGTTTATTCTGATTAATTTTTATGATTTACCGAGTGATTAGATGTATGTGTTAAAGTATTGATAGAAATTTTTATGAATTGCATGACTAATTTGCCTATTAAGGCTTAATTGCAAAAGTTGATAAATATGAATTCTAGATGTTAAAGGATTTAATTGAAGAGCATAATTGAAGTATAGGTCCTTAAATGGTAATTATACCATTAGGTTTCATGGACAAAAATGGACATACAAAGGTAGAAATAACCAAAGTTTTTAATGAAGGGTATTTTAGTCATTTGGTAATTAAAAGATTAAAAAAGGGAAAAAGATGGCAAAACATGTCCATCTTCTTCATTAGCACGAAATTTCAAGGGTTCTCCATAGCTAGGGTTTGTTTCAAGCTTCCAAGCTCCATAGCAAGTGATTCTAAGCCCCATTTTTAATGTTCTTTACGTTTTCGGAGTCCCGGTAACTTGATTTAGCTTATTCTAGCAATAATTTAACCTAGGGTTCATATTTGGAAAAATAACCATAGGTGAAAAGTGTTTATTTTGACGTTTTATGATAGAATATGAGGTTTTAAATTATGTTAAACAACTTGTGCTACTCGATTTTAAGTGAAAACGAGTAAAACGACATAATCAGTAAAAATACCTATTGTTCATAAGTACATGTTAGAGTGAGAATTTGATGTTGCCATTAAGGGAAAATGATCAACATGTCATAAAATATAAGAATTAGGGATTGAGCTTTAGGGCAAAAGTGTAAATATTTAAAAGTTTAGGGGCAAAATCATAATTTTGCCAAAGTTAGAGTTAAGGATTATTTTGATAAATGTGGGTATTAAATAAGCTAAATTTGCTAATTATAGATCAAGAAGAACAAAATTTGGGGATAGACCGAGGAAAGAAAAAGGTAGAAGATTAGGTTGTCAAGTTGATCGCATTTTGCACCGAGGTAAGTTTACGGTAAATAAATGTAATATTTTAATATTTTATATTAATTTTGTTAATTTCCAGCATATATACATTTATTTTATGAGAATATTCCAAGTTGAATTAAAGATGAGATAACAGAGAAAAGGTATTCAGAAAGCCCGTTTGAACCTTGGCAATGTATAGGATACGGAATGTCATGACATTTCAGGTTGAGACAGTTGAGGAACATCCCATGTAAGTCCATATCAGACATATGGCATTGGCAGGTTGAGACAGTTGAGGAACATCTCATGTAAGTCCATATCAGATATATGGCTTTGGCAGGAAAGGGAACATCCCATGTAAGTCCATATCAGATATATGGCTTTGGCAGGACAGGGAACATCTCATGTAAGACCATGTCTAGAGCATGGCATTGGCAGGCTATTATCAGGCAGGAAAACCCAAGTATCCTTAGTATTCCAAACGGTTCAATGGGCTAATATATAGGCTATGTTACGAGAAGGTTCAGGTAAAACAATGATAAACAGGAAAGTTAAAGAGTAAGTGGAGAAATATAATAAAGATTTAATTGTTGATGGTGAATGTTGTTATTTGTTTACTTGTAAACTTACTAAGCATTGCAGCTTACTCATTTCCTTTTCTCTCTTTTATAGAGTAGTCGAGCCAACCCGGGAATCAAAAGGACATCGGAGCTCGTTTCACACTATCAAAGGCTATCTCGGTATTTTGTCGTTTGAAATGTTTTGGGTTATGGCATGTATAGGGACTTAGTCATTATGGTGTGTATGTCCTTATGGTATGACTAAAGAATGGTATGTGAATGCTTTATGATGGTTAGCTATTGAAATGGCTAAGTAAGAATGCTTGATGATGGTTAGCTATTGAAATGGCTAAGTAAGAACATATATGGATGTTATGTATGCTTAAATGTTAGTTTATGTAAAGAAATGATGGTGGAGGAAAAAGTTGGCCATGAAACAGATCTGTAACAGCAGCAGTGACGTGAATGTGAAAAATCACTAAATATTTTAGGAATGGAATTAGATGGTGAATGAGATATAGAATTAAATTTTATTGAGTCTATTTTCATAGGAAAGAAACAGGGCAAGCAAAGGAAGTTCGTATTGTGATCTATTTAAATTCTTGTGAGACTATTTCAGAGGGATTTCGTGATCCCTTGTTCTGCTTTTAAAAATTCACTAAAAATTCTATAAAAAGAATTATGATTCATAATTTATATGTATAAACTCCTTAGTGAGTCTGTTTTCATTAGAGACAAGCTAAATCATGATATGAAAATAGTACTAAGAGATAATTGATTTTAAGTAAGGAGAGGTCAGAACAGTAGGATTGTGAAATAGGGGAAATTTAACTAATAAACTGTACTAATTGGCCACACCAAAAATTCTGAAAAACTTATGGTAAGAAGATATATGAGTCTAGTTTTAGGAAAAAATTACGGATTTAAATTTTGAGTTTCCTAACTCAAGTTATAATTAATTTAGTGACTGTTGAGCAGGTGGATAGTCTTACCAGGAATAGTGAAATAAATTGTTTTAAACTGTATAAGTAATTGGAAAATTTTTAATGTTCTTAGTTTGGTCCCGAACCATTTCAATTACACGTTTTAGGGTCTCGAGGGCCCTTTTTAGGGATATTGGATGAATGTGAATGAATTAATTTTAAAAAGCAAATTTTTATGCCCCGAATTACTAAGGTAAGTTCAATAACACCTCGTGCTCGACTCCGGCGACAGTCTCGGGTAAGGGGTGTTACATTTATTGGTATCAGAGCCAGAGTTTAGTCCATTCTTGGAATATTCAGTATGAGTAAAAGTCTAGCTATACATGCCATGCTTATGTTTTGATAGTGTGACGACTCCTGACGATTTTAAAATGCTTTTCTTTTATAGTTATGGATCCTGAACGAGTTGGTGCAGATGATGTAGAAAGTAATGCACTCGCTCCCGTAGAAGGGATGGTGCCACCAAATAGTAGTGAAAGGCTTGTCACAGTTAGTTAGGGAGGAGGGGCTCGGGAAGCCTTCTTCCAAGCTTTGAATGAATGGTTTGCCGAGTTCGTTCGTACGAATCCAGCTGTTAGACCTCCACCCCCTCATGATCCTCAGACTACCCATGTAGCTTCCCCAGTTACAGATACAGTCAGAAGAGAAAAGCCACCAGTAGATAAGATTAGAAAACAAGGGGCCGAAGAGTTTCGGGCTACTAAGGATGACGATGCAGAGAGAGCTGAATTTTGGCTTGAGAATACTGCCAAAGTTTTTGATGAGTTATCTTGCACACCTGAAGAGTGCATGAAGTGTGTTGTATCACTTTTACGAGATTCAGCTTACCATTGGTGGAAGACACTTGTGTCAGTAGTACCGAAAGAAAGGGTCACCTGGGATTTCTTTCAGGAGGAGTTCCGTAAGAAGTACATCAGTCAGAGGTTCATCGATCAGAAAAGAAAGGAATTCCTTGAACTAAAGCAGGGTAAGATGACAGTAACTGAATATGAACGTGAATTTGTCAGACTTAGCAACTATGCCAAAGAGTGTTTGTCAACTGAAGCTATTATGTGCAAGAGATTTGAAGATGGGCTCAATGATGATATTCGACTGTCCGTTAGTGTTCTAGAGATAAAAGAGTTTGTTGTTTTAGTTGACAGAGCCTGTAAGGCAGAAGAGTTGCTAAAAGAAAAAGAAAAAGGCAAAGCTAGAATTGAGACACAAGATATAAAGAAGAGACAGATGAGTAGATCGTTTCAGTCTACATCCAAGAGGCCTAGAGAGCTCTCTACTAGATCAAACTTTTCAACTGGGTATTCGAGCAGAAACAGAGATAACAGAAATATGGGTTTGAAAGCTTAGACTACCTCGATTACGAGTGTAAGTAATGTCCAACCGGGCAGACCCGAGTGTCCACAGTGCGATAGATGTCATTTTGGCCAGTGTCGAGCAGATGAGAGTGGTTGTTACAAGTGTGGTTCCCCAGATCATTTTATGCGAGTGTCTGAAAATGGTTAAAAAGGAAGAATTACAGAGCGCTAGGTCCGGGAATGTTCCAGTACAAGGTAGACAACAGAGAAACCTAGGAACAGGGGCAGGTACAGGTGCATCCAGAGATTCAACAGCGAGACCTGATGTTAGAGCACCTGCAAGGACCTATGCTATTCGTGCTCGTGAAGAGGCATCCTCCCCTGACGTAATTACGAGTACATTTTCTTTTCATGATGTTAATGTTATTGCTTTGATTGATCTGGGTTCGACCCATTCCTATGTTTGCATGAAATTGATGCCTCATATGAACATGCCCATAGAGTCTATGGGATTTGTGATTAAAGTATCGAATCCATTAGGTTAGTATGTATTAGTAGACAAAGTATGTAAAAATTGCCCTTTGATGATTAGAGGTTACTGTTTTTCGGCCGATCTCATGCTCTTGCCATTTGATGAGTTTAATGTGATTCTTGGTATGGATTGGTTAATTACGCATGACGTGATAATGAATTGTGGAAAGAAATTTATTGAGTTGAAATATGAAAATGGTGAAATTCTTCGGGTTAATTCCTATGAATCAGATAGTTCATTTGCCATGATTTCTGTTATGTCTGCTCAGAAATGTTTGAGGAAAGGATATGAAGCTTATCTTGCTTTTGTGTTGAATACTAAAGATCCAGAGTTGAAAATTGAATCTATGCCTGTGGTATGTGAGTTTTCTGATGTGTTTCCAGAAAAACTACCAGGTTTGCCTCCTATTAGAGAAGTTGAGTTTGGTATTGAACTGGTTTCAGGTACAACACCCATTTCTATCGCTCCTTATAGAATGGATCCAATGGAATTGAAAGAATTGAAAGTTCAGTTGCAGGAATTAACAAATAAAGGTTTTGCGAGACCTAGTTGTTCACCATGAGGTGCACTAGTACTCTTTGTGAAAAAGAAAGATGGTTCGATGCAGTTGTGCATAGATTATTGGCAACTTAACAAGGTAACTATTAAGAACAAGTATCCACTGCCTAGAATTGATGATTTGTTTGATCAATTGAAGGGAGCTACTATGTTCTCCAAGATAGATTTGAGATCTGGATATTATCAATTACGAGTTAAAGAGTCAGACGTTCCAAAGACTACTTTCCGGACTAGGTATGGCCATTATAAGTTTCTTGTGATGCCATTTGGCTTAACTAATGCTCCTGCCATTTTCATGGACTTAATGAATCGAATTTTCAGATCTTACTTGGATAAATTTGTAGTTGTGTTCATTGATGATATCTTGATTTTTTCCCATGATGAGACTGAGCATTCACAGCATTTGAGAATAGCTTTACAGACTTTGAGAGATAATCAGCTTTATGCCAAGTTTAGCAAAAGTGAGTTCTGGTTACGGGAAGTCGGTTTTCTTGGACATATAGTCTCAGGTGAAGGTATTAGAGTTGATCCAAGCAAGATTTCAGCCATTGTTGATTGAAAGCCTCCCAGGAATGTATCAGAGGTCAGAAGTTTTCTTGGTCTCATCGGTTATTATAGACGATTTGTAGAGGGATTTTCCATGATAGCTACCCCGTTGACAAGATTGCTATAGAAGGATGTCAAGTTTGAATGGAATGAAAAGTGTCAGTAGAGTTTTAACAAGTTAAAGGCATTATTGACTGAAGCTCCTATCTTAGTACAACCAGAACCAGGTAAAGAGTTTACAGTGATGCGTCCTTAAATGGACTAGGCTGTGTACTTATGCAGGAAGGAAAGGTAATTGCTCATGCCTCGAGACAGCTAAAGCCACATGAGAAAAATTATCCGACACGTGATTTTAAACTAGCTACCATTGTATTTGCACTGAAAATCTGGAGACATCACTTGTATGGTGAGAAATGTCGAATATTTACTGATCATAAAAGTTTGAAATATTTAATGACACAAAAAGATTTAAATTTGAGGCAGCGCAGATGGCTTGAACTGATTAAGGACTATGATTTGGTTATTGATTATCATCCGGGTAAGACTAATGTTGTAGCTGATGGATTGAGTAGGAAATTCTTATTTGCTTTGCGAGCTATGAATACTCAATTATCATTGTCTGATGATGGTTCTATCTTAGTCGAATTAAGAGCTAAACCAATGTTTCTTAAAGAAATTTGTAAAGTTCAGAAAGATGACAGTGAGTTACAAGCCAAAAGAGCTCAGTGTGAGTTAGGTATAGAGTCAAATTTTCAGATTAGTTCTGACGGTTGTTTGATGTTCAAAAATCGGGTATGTGTACCAAAGAATAATGAGCTTATTCGAAAGATTTTAGAGGAAGTACATAGTAGCTCATTGTCTATTCATCCAGGTAGTACAAAAATGTATAATGATTTGAAGAAAATGTATTGGTGGGCAAGAATGAAGAGAGATATCTCAGAGTTTGTTTCTAGATGCTTGATCTGTCAGCAGGTAAAAGTTGAACATCAGGTATCTTCAGGTTTATTGCAGCCTGTGTTAGTTCCTGAATGGAAATGGGATTGAGTTACTATGGATTTGTTGATAGGATTGCCGTTGACACCGAGAAAGAAAGATGCAGTATGGGTTGTGATTGATAAGCTAACGAAGTCGGCTCATTTTATTCCAATTCGTATGGATTATTCACTTGACAAGTTGGTCGAGTTGTATATTTCAGAGATAATTAGACTACATGGAGTACCGTTATCGATTATTTTAGATAAAGACCCGAGATTCACTTCACGGTTTTGGAAGAAGTTACAGGAAGTTTTGGGCACAAAGTTGAGTTTTAGTACAACTTTCCATCCTCAGACCGATGGTCAATCAGAGAGAGTTATTCAGGTACTTGAGGATATGCTTAGATGTTGTGTCTTAGAATTTCAAGGTAGTTGGGAAAAATATTTGCCGTTGGTAGAGTTTGCCTATAATAATAGTTATCAGTTGAGTTTGAAGATGGCACCTTATGAAGCTTTGTATGGACGTAAATATCGCACACCTTTGTATTGGACAGAGCTTAAAGAAAATCAGATTTACGGGTTGACTTAGTTAAAGAAACTGAAGAGAAAGTGAAGGTTATCAAAGATTGCTTGAAAGTAGCTTCAGATAGATAGAAGTCTTATGCAGATTTGAAAAGAAAAGAGATTGAGTATCAAGTTAGTGACAAAGTGTTCTTGAAAGTATCCCCGTGGAAGAAAGTCTTTAGATTTGGCAAGAAAGGCAAACTAAGTCCATGTTTTATTGGACCGTTTGAAGTGACTGAAAGAGTTGGGCCATTAGCATATCGGTTAGCATTGCTGAAAGAGTTAGAGAAGATTCATGATGTGTTCCATGTGTCCATGTTACGTCGTTACCATTCTAATCCGTTACATGTGATTTCAGTGACAGAGGTTGAGATTCAGCCAGATATGACTTATGGTGAAGAACCAGTAAAGATTTTAGCTTGAGAGGTCAAGCAATTAAGGAACAAAAGTATTGCACTTGTGAAAGTATTAAGGAATAGACATGAGGTAGACGAGGCTACGTGGGAGCCTAAAGAGGCAACCCGAAAACAGTATCCAAACCTATTCACAGGTAAGATTTTCGGGGACGAAAATCCCTAAAGGGGGGAGAAATGTAACATCCCGAAATAGGGCCTAAACGGAATGATGGTTGTGAAACCATGAATCCGAGATAGAAAAGTTTATTCCGATTAATTTTTATGATTTACCGAGTGATTAGATGTATGTGTTAAAGTATTGATAGAAATTTTTATGAATTGCATGACTAATTTGCCTATTAGGGCTTAATTGCAAAAGTTGATAAATATGAGTTCTAGATGTTAAATGATTTAATTGAATGTCATAATTGAAGTAGAGGTCCTTAAATGGTAATTATACCATTAGGTTTCATGGACAAAAATGGACATACATAGGTAGAAATAACCAAAGTTTTTAATGAATGGTATTTTAGTCATTTGGTAATTAAAAGATTAAAAAAGGAAAAAGATGGCAAAACATGTCCATCTTCTTCATTAGCACGAAATTTCAAGGGTTCTCCATAGCTAGGGTTTGTTTCAAGCTTCCAAGCTCCATAGTAAGTGATTCCAAGCCCCGTTTTTAATGTTCTTTACGTTTTTGGAGTCCCGGTAACTTGATTTAGCTTATTCTAGCAATAATTTAACCTAGGGTTCATATTTGGAAAAATAACCATAGGTGAAAAGTGTTTATTTTGACGTTTTATGATAGAATATGAGGTTTTAAATTATGTTAAACAACTTGTGCTACTCGATTTTAAGTGAAAACGAGTAAAACGACGTAATCGGTAAAAATACCTATTGTTCATAAGTACATGTTAGAGTGAGAATTTGATGTTGCCATTAAGGGAAAATGATCAGCATGTCATAAAATATAAGAATTAGGGATTGAGCTTTGGGGCAAAAGTGTAAATATGTAAAAGTTTAAGGGCAAAATCATAATTTTGCCAAAGTTAGAGTTAAGGATTATTTTGATAAATGCGGGTATTAAATAAGCTAAATTTGCTAATTATAGATCAAGAAGAACGAAATTTGGGGATAGACCGAGGAAAGAAAAAGGTAGAAGATTAGATTGTCAAGTCGATCGCATTTTGCACCGAGGTAAGTTTATGGTAAATAAATGTAATATTTTAATATTTTATATTAATTTTGTGAATTTCCAGCATATATACATTTATTTTATGAGAATATTCCAAGTTGAATTAAAGATGAGATAACAGAGAAAAGGTATTCAAAAAGCCCGTTTGAACCTTGGGAATGTATGGGATACGGAATGTCATGACATTTCAGGTTGAGACAGTTGAGGAACATCCCATATAAGTCCATATCAGACATATGGCATTGGTAGGTTGAGACAGTTGAGGAACATCACATGTAAGTCCATATCAGATATATGGCTTTAGCAGGAAAGGGAACATCCCATGTAAGTCCATATCAGATATATGGCTTTGGTAGGATAGGTAACATCTCATGTAAGACCATGCCTAGAGCATGGTATTGGAAGGCTATTATTAGGCAGGAAAACCCAAGTATCCTTAGTATTCCAAACGGTTCAATGGGCTAATATATAGGCTATGTTACGAGAAGGTTCAGGTAAAAGAATGATAAACAGGAAAGTTAAAGAGTAAGTGGAGAAATATAATAAAGATTTAGTTGTTGATGGTGAATGTTGTTATTTATTTACTTGTAAACTTACTAAGCATTGTAGCTTACTCATTTCCTTTTCTCTCTTTTAGAGTAGTCGAGCCAACCCGAGAATCAAAAGGACGTCAAAGCTCGTTTCACACTATCAAAGGCTATCTCGGTATTTTTTCGTTTGAAATGTTTTGGGTTATGGCATGTATAGGGACTTAGTCATTATGGTGTGTATGTCCTTATGATATGACTAAAGAATGGTATGTGAATGCTTGATGATGGTTAGCTATTGAAATGGCTAAGTAAGAACATGTATGGATGTTATGTATGCTTAAATGTTAGTTTATGTAAAGAAATGCTGGAGGAGGAAAAAGTTAGCCATGAAACAGATCTGTAACAGCAGCAGTGACGTGAATGTGAAAAATCACTAAAAATTTTAGGAATGGAATTAGATGGTGAATGAGATATAGGAAAGAAACAGGGAAGCAAAGGAAGTCCGTATTTTGAGATATTTAAATTCTTGTGAGACTGGTTCAGAGAGATTTCGTGATCCCTTGTTCTGATTTTAAAAATTCACTAAAAATTCTATAAAAATAATTATGATTCATAATTTATATGTACAAACTCCTTAGTGAGTCTATTTTCATTAGAGACAAGATATATCCTAATATAAAAATAGTAGTAAGAGATAATTGATTTTAAGTAAGGAGAGGTCAGAACAGTAGGATTGTGAAACAGGGGAAACTTTAACTAATAAACTGTACTAATTGGCCACACCAAAAATTCTGGAAAAATTATGGTAAGAAGATATATGAGTCTAGTTTTAGGGAAAAATTATGGATTTAAATTTCGAGTTTCCTAACTTAAGTTATATTTAATTTAGTGACTGTTGAGCAGGTGGACAGTCTTACCAGGAATAGTGAAATAAATTGTTTTAAACTGTATAAGTAATCGGAAAATTTTTAATGTTCTCAGTTTGGTCCCAAACCGTTTCAATTACACGTTTTAGGGCTTCAATGGCCCTTTTTAGGGATATTGGATGAATGTGAATGAATTAATTTTAAAAAGCAAATTTTAATGCCCCGAATTAGTAAGATAAGTTCAATAACGCCTCGTGCTCGACTCCAGCGACGGTCTCGAGTAAGGGGTGTTACAAGTAGTCTTCCCAACTGCCTCGGAACTCTATTACACAACCCCTTAACATGTCCTCTAGTACCTGAATCACCCTCTCTGACTGTCCATCTGTCTGAGGATGGAACACAGTACTGAAGTCTAACCTTGTACCCAGTGCCTCGTGTAACTTCTTCTAGAACTGAGACGTGAAGTGAGGATCTCTATCAGATATTATAGAAGCCGGTACCCAATGCAGTCTTACTATCTCAGCCACATATAACTTAGCTAACTTCTGTAACGAGTAATCTATACGGACTGGTACAAAATGGGCAGATTTGGTCAATCGATCTACAATAACCCATATCAAATCTTTCTTAGTAAGCGTTAGGGGCAGCCCACTAACAAAGTCCATAGTTACCCTTTCCCACTTCCAAAGTGGAATCTTAACTAGCTATAATAACCCCGATGGTAGTTGATGCTCAGCCTCAACCTGCTGGCATGTTAAGCATTTACTTACAAAATCAGTAACATCGCTCTTAAGTCCTGGTCACCAGTACAGCTCACGAAGGTCTCGATACATCTTGTTCTCCCTAGGATGCATAGCATAAGAACTACTATGCGCCCTTGTAGTATAGATTACCTCAAATCAGCATCCCTCAGTACAGAAACTCTCCCACGGAAACACAGTACCCCTTCGCTATTCAGTCCAAAATCTAAAGTTTCCTCATTCTCAATCTGTCGGTATCGAGTACTTAATGACTCATCCACCAACTATTTACCCTTAATCTGTTCAATCCATGTCGGTTTAACTTGGAGCTTGGCCAGCAGACTACCATCGTCAAATAAACTTAGGCGAGCAAACATTGCCCTTAGATCAGACATAGCCCTACGACTCAGTGCATCGGCTACCACATTCGTTTTACCAGGGTGGTATTCAATCGTGCAATCATAATCCTTAAGCAGCTAGATCCATCTATACTTTCTAAGGTTCAGCTCCTTCTTAGTGAGCAGATATTTGAGACTCTTGTGATCAATGTAAATGATACACTTCTCACCATACAAGTAATGTCTCCAAATTTTCAGTGCGAATACCACTGTGGCCAGTTCCAAGTCATGTGTTGGATAATTTGCCTCATGGGTCTTAAGTTGGCGAGATGCATATGCCACCACCTTACTCGCTTACATCAACACACATCCCAAACCAACGTGTGATACATCACTATAGGCAGTGAATTCTTTTCTAGACTTCGGCTGAATTAAGACAGGGGCCTCAGTCAAAACTTCCTTAAGTTTCTCAAAACTTTCCTACTGCTGACCAGTCCAGTCAAAAGGCACCCCTTTACGCAATAACTTATTCAGAGGTGTAGCAATCAACAAAAACCCCTCAACAAAAAGTCTATAATACCCTGCCAAGCCTATAAAACTTCGAATTTCAGATACGGTCTTAGGTGGCTTCCAATCCAGAACAACTTTTATTTTTCAAGGATCAACCCTAATCCTTTCAGCAGATATTACATTGCCTAGAAATGTAACTTCCTTCAACCAGAACTCGTACTTACTAAACTTGGCATACAACTACTTTTCCCTCAAAATCTGCAGAACCACATCGAGATGTGCATCATGCTCATCTTTAGTTTTCAAATACACCAGAATATCATCTATAAAACCACTACAAATCGATCCAGATAGGGCTAGAACACTTGGTTTATTAAGTCAATAAGACTACTGGTGCATTCGTTAGCCCAAACGACATCACTAGGAACTCGTAGTGACCATAACAAGTCATAAACGCTATCTTGTAGACATCAGCCTCTTTAACTCTCAGTTGATGGTACCCAAAATAGAGATCAATCTTGGAGAAAACTGAAGCTCCTCGAAGCTGATCAAAAAGATCGTCAATCCTCAGTAAAAGGTACTTATTCTTGATGGCCAATTTGTTCAATTGTCGGTAATCAATGCACATACACATAGACCCGTCCTTCTTTTCCACGAATAGCACCGATGCTCCCCATGGAGACACACTCGGTCGAATAAATCCTCAATCCAGTAACTTCTGAATTTGAGCTTTAAGTTCCACAAGCTCCTTCGGTGCCATTCGATATGGGGCGATGGACACCAGAGCTGTACGAGGCAGGAGTTCAATTCCAAATTTAACTTCACAGTTTGGAGGTAATCCAGGTAACTCATCGGGAAAGACATCTGGAAAGTCTTTAACTGTTTTAATATCCTTAACAGAAGAACATTCAGAAACTTGAAACACCGATATAGGCTAGATACACCTCACAACCCTTACGAATCAATTTCTTAGCCCTCAGTGCAGCATAAATTACATTCGATAAATAATCCCGATGTTCCCCAATAACCACTACCTCATCACCCTCTGTAGTTTTCAATACCACCCACTTAGTAGCACACTTCAGATTTGCTTGATGCTTAACTAGCCAATCCATTCCTAAGATTAAGTTGAATTCTCTGAAAAGAAGTTCCATTAAATCTGCTAAAAAGATCATTCCTTGAACCACCAAAGGCACATCCCTAAATAGTTTATTCACTCTCACTGACTGCCCTAATGGACTCAACACAGTAACCTCACTTACAGTAGTTTCAAACATTATACTCAAAGCCTCAGTCACAGTGCATGCAATATAAGAGTGTGTAGACCCCACATCAATCATGCAGTATAAAGTACATCATGGATAAAGAACTAGTAATAACATATGGGGTGCCCCCGTCCTTTCGATGACGTGTAGCATAAACCAGAGCTGGCTGTCTCGCCTCAGTATGTCCAGCACCTCTGCCCAGTGCTCCACGACCACGACCCAAACCGTTTCCACCCCTGGCCTAACCACGTCCTCTTGGCAACTACTAACCACCTCTCGGTAGCTATACATTACCAATACCAGTAGCTTGCACTTGATCTGGCCTCCGTGGACACTCTCTGATATGGTGTTCCATCGACAAACTCCAGTCCTTTTCCAACACTTACCATGATGACTTCTCCCAAAATCAGCACAAGGTTGCAATCTAGTAGCAGCACCAAGGGGCCAATTCTGACTGGCCCATCAACTCTGGCTTTTTTCTTAGGCCTCTGAATGAAACTAGAAGGCTCCGTATCCCTTTTATTCTTTCCCCTTTCCTTCTCACGGTTCTGGCACTCCGCGCGCTTCACATCCTCAGCAATCTTTACCTTATCCACTAAAGTAGCAAAGTTTCGCTCCCTCTGTGGAGCTATCAAAACTCGAAGACTATCTCTAAGGCCATCTTTGAAATGAACATTGCACTCATATTCAGTTGCCACCATCCCACATGCATAGCGGCTAAGTCGTAAAAATTCAGCCTCGTACTCAGCCACAGATCTATCCCCCTAAGTCAAGTTTAGAAATTCCCTCGTCCAGGCATCCACATAACTAGCGTCCACATATTTTCCTTGAAACGCAGTCTTGAAAAATTCCCAAGTTAACTGGTCAGACTGAGTACCCTCTTCCACTGTAAGCCACCACTGATAGGCTTCATCTCACAGCAACGACACTCCAACAATATTTAGCCACATTAGGGGCCACTCCAACAATACCCCTAAAGATCTCAGCTCCATTGGACAAGAGTCATTCTGTAACCGACCCACGGCCCACATTACTAGTATTGGGCCCAGCGACCTATTCCAAAATCCTCAACATAACTTGAGACAATGCGTCGTCCCCAGACGCTCGATCATATGACCCCATTTCAGTTACAAGTGAAGTCGGTACCTCCCTAGCCTCAACGTTAGGCATGTGGCTAGACAACGAAGACCCAGTCCTAGCACCTCCACGACCTCTGCCATGGCCTCTTGTACCCCTTCCACGAGTACCTCTAGTGCTCATTATCGAATATTCTCTTTATCTGTTTTAACAATTTTATGCAGATTAGTTACAGTTCCAGAGTTTATTAACAGATGTCTTATGAAAAATAGTAATTTAGAGTTTGTTTTCGCAAATCGTAGTCTCACTACAGTTTCAATTTCCAATGGTTTCCAGTTTACTCTGACTAGAGTATCTCAGTATAGTCTAATATCTAAAGTAATCTCAATATTTCCTATCTACTGCATTTCACTTTTAAATAGACAATAGTACTAAGGAAACTTATGGATTTGGCATCAGAGACTCGGTGTGCCACACAAGTAGTAAACCTTTCACAACACTTCAAATCATTTGAAAACAACTTTCAGAAATTCCAAAAATTAAAAACCCATTCCACAGCCAAGTTTTGCAACCTGGCTCTGATATCACTAAATGTAACACCCCAAACTCGGCTTAGACGTTATGGTCAAATCAGGTGGTGCCATATTGAAGTGTTATGCGTAAAACTTGTTGTTGTTGAATACCTCAAAATTAGTCAATCTAGTTGTTACTAAAAAGGTGGTTCCAAAATACGCCGTTTTATTTAAAAAGCATGCGTCATTTAAAATGTGACTTCGTTTGTGAAACCCAATCTTTATTTAGCCTCTTTGTGTGCATTGAAAGATGATTTAAAACCTCGCGCTATTATCAAAAGCCACTTTCTTTAAAATGTTATTAAATTTTAAAATCTCATTTATAGCAGAAGCTTTCTTTTTAAAACAGTTGCATACTTGCATTTGTTTCGTAAAAACATTATTCCTTTTTTAAAAACTCGAGTTTTCTACTAGTAGTTATATCCAAAGCAAAATAAAATCCCAAAATTAAAAATAAAAACCAGAACAAGGCCTTATTACAAAACAAATAACAAAAATAAATCCTAAATTATTAAAAAGTACTGAACCAATCTTCCTGAAAAGCGCGGCCACCTCTAAGTCCTCTGATCTCACTGAACCGTCTAAGATTGGGGATTACCAGCACAGTTAACCCAGAGGGGTGAGTTTACAAAAACTCAGTGTGTAATTCCCCAAACATACAAGCAATATGCAATAGACCAACTGGCCTAAGCCCTTTCACAGTAAAAGTATCAGTTGGGCCTTAGCCCATAACAGTATCGATTGGGCCTTAGCCCATAATAATATCAGTTGGGCCTTAGCCCATAATAGTATCAGAAATCAGTATGAATGATGCACGTTAACCTAACCAGCCCTGCACACCATCTGCTGTTAAGAGAATGGCTAGAAAGTATTAGGTCAAGGTTGAGAGAGAGAGAGCAAGAAGAAGTAAAGAATAGGCCAAAGGTACTTGAAGAACTAAAACGCAAAAATACCCTAATGGTAATTAGAAATATTCGACTACCCCAAAGTTGAGAATGAACAGAACCCAAACAGTGACAGAAATTGCAATATGAGAAGAGAACAAAATCACACAGAACCCCCCCAAAACTAAAAGCAACGGATGCAAAAGCAAAAAAGAATACTTGGTAGCAACTGAAATAGAGAAAAGAAACCTAGTACTCCCCCAAACCAAATTCCTTTGAGTACCAAAAGTCCCTATACGACACCAACACTTCCTCTAATTCAAATTCCTATTTTTCCTCCCATAATCTCTCCCCAACAACCACCCCCCAAATCCCAATATCCATTCCTTGATTTCGGTAACTACACTCCCACCAGTCCTCCATTACTTTAGCATTTCAGTCAACCTCCAACACTGACATGCACAAGCAGCAAAATAAAAACCTCTTTTTTGGAACGCCATCACTCGAACCTCAGACCCATGCATAAACCACTAGGATTTTTGTGACATCTGTTACCCACAATAATTTAAAAGACTACATGCTATATTCAGGGTTCAATCAAGTAAGAAAACAAAAATTTTCATAAGCCAAGGCTTGAACCTAAGGCTTCTCAAAGACTCCCAAACACTCCTAAATCACTTAGCCATTAAAGCAGACATGTAATTTGTGTCACAACACGAGGAAATCAAAAACTTAGATTTTTAGGGCGTTACAGTGAAAATTTCATGAAGAAATTTTATGAATAATTATTAGTTTGTCTTTTAGGACTAAATTGCAAAAATTTCAAAATATGAATTTCTAGAAGTTTCAAAATATGAATTTCTAGAAGTTTCAAGGATCAAATAGCATTAGAAAAGTTATTAGAGGTCCTTATTTAGCAGTTAGACCATTTTATGGCATGATGGACAAAAATGCCCAAGGAATGAAAATTTTCTAAAGAAATGTCATAAGGGCATTTTGGTCATTTAGTTAATTAATGAAATAAAAAGGGAAAAAGAACCAAAAATGTGTCCATCTTCTTCTCCAAGGGTGCTGAAATTCCTAAGCCACCATAGCTAGGGTTTTAACATTTCAAGCTCACAAGTAAGTACGTCCAAGCCCCATTTTTAATGCTCTTTACATTTTTTAGATCCTCGTAACCCGATTAAGCTATTTCTACCATTATTTTGAGCTAGAGTTTATGTTAAAAATTTTAACCATGTGGGATATGGTTGTATTTTGATGTTTAATGGTAGAATATGAAAGTTGGATGTGTGATGAACATCTTTTTCTAGGTGATTTTTCATAAAAATACCTAATAGGGACCAAATTGTAAAAAGGGTAAAAGTAGTTGTAAAAATCTGATTTGATGAGAAATTTGGCTGTTATGAGTACATATAGGGTTTGGCTAGGGTTGGGTAATCAAGAAATTGAGTACATTTCATTATACGAGCCTAAAGACCATTTTGTAAATATGTGGAAGTTTAGGGGTAAAATTATAATTTTGCCAAAGTATGATTTATGGGCTGTTTAGCCAATGTGATGATTAAATAAGTGCAATTTGTCATTATAGATCAAGAAACATGAAGTCTAGACCTAAACCGGGGAAAGAACAAGGAGGTAGATTAAAACGAACACCTACTTGTATTTTGGATCCAAGGTAAGTTTGTGTGTAATAAATCAACATTATGAAATTATGTATTTAATGTTTTGATGTTGTATGAAATGTATGTTGTTTCCATGAAATTTGTTAATGAGATTTCGACAAAGAAATAATGAAGTTATACTATATAGAAATCCCGGTTAAACTTTGAAAATCCGAAGGATACCATCGTCATGATATGAGACTAAGGAGGTCCCGTATAAGACCATATCTAGGATATGACATCAGCACCGAGTTGAGATCCCATGTAAGACCATATCTAGGATATGGCATCAGCATCAAAATGTGATCCCGTATAAGACCATGTACATCGATATACGATATAGTCTAAGACCATGTTTGGGACATGGCATCGACATTGACATACGATCTTGTATAAGACCATATCTGGGATATCGCATCGACATCGAGATGAGATCCTGTATAAGGCCATATTTGTGATATGGCATTGGCATCGACACATGATTCCATGTAAGACCATATACAGGATATGGCATTGGCATCCTATTTCATGAATGATGTTTCTTGGTATACTTTGGTATTCCAAGTGGTTCAACAGGAAAAGAATTAAAATTGATATTAAAGATGAGAAAGACTTAAGTTATGTGATGAGTGATACATGTAACACCCCTTACCCATATCCGACGCCGAGACAGGGTGCGAAGCATTACCTTACTAAAACACAGACAAACACTCATTTCTAGTTTAGTCCCGAACCATTCTTAAAGAATGTTTTAGGCCTCTGATCGTGATTGTGATAAAGTAATAATAATGATCGTACCTAAGAACTAACTATTATCATGATAAAAGGCAAGCGCACCTATCGAAGAGTAGTGTAGTTAGTGGTAAGACTGGAATATCGATAAAGGCAATACTCAAGGAAGAATCCACCTAGACTTCACTTGTTATTTAACTCTGAACTAGACAATTTATTCATTCGACTTGATTCGTAGAGATCCCTAAATTATGTTAATATCTCTGTCGAGAATAAGAACAACTAACCCTAGGTTGATTAATTGAAATCTCTTTCTAATTAAAACCCCTAGTGTTATATTAACTCGATCTATGGATCCCCCTATTAGATTTGACTCTAATCTGGCATATTTTCGTCGTCCTATGTCTAGTATTGTGATCAAATCCACATAATTGTGTTGGATCTACTCTTAAATAGGGACTTTTGCTCCTTTGAATAAGCACATTCAACTTGAATTAAAATCCTGAAATATCAGCTCAAGAATTAAAAGCACAATTAAGAACAAATTGAATATTTATAATATAGTTTAGATAACAATAACAAGATTTGTCTTAGGTTTCATCCCCCTTAGGTATTTAGGGGTTTAGTTCATAATAATAAAAGAAAACATCTCAAAATAAGGGAAACAACAAAACATAAAGAAAACCCAAAACTCCGGAAAGAATTAAAGGGGGATCTTTAGTCTTGATGTAGACCCTTACTTCTGAGATGGATCAATCGGCTTTCCTTGAGTAATTCCCTGCCTTCTACTCTGTGTGTCGGGATCTCTCCCTTTAAGTCCTCTCTTGGGGTGTTTATATAGACTCTAGAATACCTTTCTTAGCCCCTGAGTAGCTTTTTCCACATGAAATTGAAATTCATTACGACAGGGACACACCCGTGTGGCACGCCCGTGTGAATCGAGTCCAAGCTGTGTTCAAGTTTGCTAATGTGGCACGGGCGTTTGGTGTACCCGTGTGAGGAACTCCAGGCCATGTTGATTTCTCACTCTGGCCTATTTTCTCCTTTTTTGGCCTGTTTCTTGTTCTTTTCACTCTCTTATGCTCACCTCAGTATAAAACATGAAATTAAAGGATTAGGAGCATCAAAATCCATAATTCAAGGGACAATTCATCCAAAATTATGCTAAGCATGGGGTAAAAATATGTATGAATTACAGTTTATCATATATCCCCACATTTAGGCCTTTGCTTGTCCTCAAGCAAAATCCTTAACTCATAATTAAAAATCATTCTTCTCGACTTATAAATCTTATCAATAATGTTTCGAATCAATCCATGAGTAATCATACAATTAGAATTCAACTAAAAGAACATCAAAGTCTCAAATAATCTAAGTTGAGAATTTTATCATAGAAACATGGGTATTCTCCCATCTTCTAAGTAATTACCTTGAATTCAAAATCAACAATAGTTGTCATCCTCACTAAAGATTCACTCTATTCACTCGAAGCGTTTAGGGTTTAGAAATTAAGCACTCACTAGTCAACATGATACCATAAGCTTGCATGAAAATCAAATGTCCACCACTATAGATTGAGATGATACGTCAATCAAAAGGTCTTTAGAGGGTTGTAACGGGGCTTTGGTTGGAGGTGTGGCCACAAGCCGAAAAAGAGGGTTAGAATCAAGATTGAACTAAAAAATCATCTTGACCATTTTGAAGCTACGGAGTCAATATCGGCAGAGTTACTCATTAAGAAATAGCCATAAATGGAAGGTTCAAAAATTACTAATGGAAATTTGGATAAAATAAGAACTAAATAAAAATAAAACTAAAGATAAAAGAAAATAAAGTTAAAAATAAAAATAAAAGGGAATAATAAAACTAAATTAAAGGAAACTAAGGTATTTAATTGGGGGTTGGGTCATACGGCCATGTTCCTTTGGGTGTGTTAGTGCACACGACCATGTCGCACAGCCATGTTCTAACTTGTTCGCTTCTCCCACGCTCATGTTCTTATGTGCACACCCGTGTTCAATTGACAGGTTTGCCCACGGCCATGTCGTACGGCCGTGGCAATTTGTCGGAACCCATGTCTTACTCTTAGCTTTGGAAATTTTGCTCTGCTTTCATACAGCCAAGGGCACTCCTTGTGTCCAGGCCGTATGGGTTAAAAACCTGCACTAAAAACATGAAAAATAGACGGGTTAATAGTGTTAGTACTAGGGTTGCCTCCCGATAAGAGCTTGTTTATAGTCTAAGCTTGACTTTTCTCAAGCTCGCACGGTCACGGTGGTTTGAGAAGTTGAAACTCCTCTTTCTTACTATCAGTTTTAGTATCAAAATAAGGTTTAAGCCGAGTATAATTTACCTTGAAAGTGCCAAATTCTTTATGTGTTACCTCGATCGTACCATAGGGAAAGACTTTCATTACTGTAAAGGGAAGTGTGTCACCTATATGAAGCTCTAAATTCAAAATTCGAGGTTTCTCCTCCTCTAATAATACCTTATCCCCACCTTAAATTGATTCTTCTTTACCTTAGAGTCATCATGGTGATGCTTTGGTTCGGTGTGGCATATTTTAGATTCCTTCTTGCTATGGCTTTGCCACTCGTCGAGTTCATCAATCTGTAACATTCGCTCTTTATGGAAGGCTCCCTTGTTGTAGTTCGAACTCGACTGTGCCTCAATTGTACTTTCGCTAAGATTATCTTGCAAAGAAGGTTGGATAATGGGATTATTCTTATTACAAGAACTCGTAATAACGTCTTTATCATTAAAAGTTCTATTAGAATTATGAGCTTGCAGAGTAATTGTGTCATCGCCTACGCGAAGTGTAAGTTCACCTATGCCTACACTAATGATAGTCCTAGCAGTTGCTAAAAAGGGTCGCCCTAAAATTAATAACACATCGTTGTCCTCATCTAGGTCTAAAACAACAAAATCTACTAGGAATATAAATTTATCAATTTTAACAAGTACATCTTCAATTATACCCCTAGGAAATCTAATGGTTTTATCAGCCAATTGGATGCTCATCCTAGTTTGTTTGGGTTTCCCAAGACCTAGTTGTTTAAACAGTTTATAAGGTATTACATTAATACTAGCCCCTAAATCAGGCAAAGCATTTTTAACATCTAAGCTACCAATTAAACAAGGAATCGTAAAACTCCCTGGATCTTTCAGTTTGTTGGGTAACTTGTTTTGTAAAATGGCTGAGCAAACTCCATTCAGCTCTACATGTGACGACTCATCCAACTTCCGTTTGTTTGCTAAAAGCTCTTTTAAAAACTTAACTGCGTTTGGCATCTGCGAAAGAGCTTCAACAAATGGTAGGTTAATATGTAATTTCTTTAAAAGTTTAAGGAATTTACCGAATTGTTCATCTGTATGGTCTTTCTTTATCATATTCGGGTATGGGACACGAGGTTTATACTCCTTACTTATCAGTTTTTGTGTACCATAACTTACCTCAATTTTATCATCACTTACCAAATTTTCTTACCTCTCTTCAGATTTACGTTCAGCTAACCCCTCTTTGTCGTGCATAGTGATGGCATGGAGTTGCTCCCTTGGGTTAGTTTTTGTGTTGCTCGGTAAACCACCTTGTGGTCGTTTAGAAATCAGCTTAGCAAGCTGACCTATTTGGGTTTCGAGGCCTTGAATTGATGCTTGCTAATTTTTAAGTGCCGTCTCAGTATTCTGAAAATGGGTTTCTGATACTGAGATAAATTTCGTGAGCATCTCTTCAAGGTTTGGCTTTTTCTCTTGCTGGTAAAGTGGTTGTTGGAAGCCTGGAGGGGTGGTGGTCTCTGATTTCCTTGACCACCCCATGAGAAATTGGGGTGGTTCCTCCAACCTGCATTATAAGTGTTAGTATAATGGTTATTTTGGGATCTAGAATTGTTACCCATATAGTTGGCTTGTTCGTTCTCTGTGTTAGGGTCATGGGATGAATAATCTGTGTTGTACATTCCTCCTCCATTCGAATCGCACCTCATCACTGGATGTACCTGCGTAGAGCCAACTAAACCGTCAATCTTTTTATGTAAGAGCTCTACCTGATTTGACAATATTGTGACTGTGTCAACATTAAAAACACCGGTAGATTTTTATGGCTTTGTCCTCATGACTTGCCACTGATAATTATTCAGTGACATCTCCTCTATAAACTCATAAGCCTCCTTAGGTGTTTTGTTATTTATGGTTCCACCGGTGGTTGCATCGATCATCTGTCTTGTTGAAGGATTCAAACCGTTGTGGAAAGTTTGCACTTGTAGCCAAAAAGGTAACTCATGGTGAGGGCACCTTCTCAATAAATCCTTGTATCTCTCCCAAGCATCGTAGAGTGTCTCTAAATCCATCTGTACAAAAGAAGAGATATCATTCCTCAACTTTACCGTTTTAGCCGGCGGAAAATATTTAAGTAAAAACATTTCGGTCATTTGTTCCCAAGTAGTGATCGACCTTCGTGGTAGAGAGTTCAACCACTGTTTAGCTTTATTTCTCAAAGAAAAGTGAAATAACCGAAGGCGAATGGGGTCACTAGAAATGCCATTGATTTTAAATGTGTCACAGAATTCCAAAAAGTTGGCTAAATGTGCGTTAGGATCCTCATCCTGCAAACCATCAAACTGAACAAACTATTGAATCATTTGAATAGTGTTAGGTTTCAGTTCAAAATTATTTGCAGCAATGGCAGGCCTAACAATACTAGATTCAGTACCAGCTAAATTAGGCTTAGCATAATCATACATAGTACGAGGAACAGGATTTTGATTCACAGGATCTTTGGCTACCACAGGAGGTAGCTGATTATTTTGATTTTCTTCCATCTCTTCAGTAGATTCGGGTTCATTCTCTTGTCCTTGTTCTATGTACTGTAGGCTTCACCTTATGTCTCTTCAGTTTCTGCGAACTATGGCTTCTAAATCACTATAAACAATAGTCGTCCTGACGGGTTTCTTCTAGTCATAAACTATAGATACCTATCAGAGAAGAACAAAAAGAAAATTTTAGTCAACAAAAATTAAAATAGAAAATAAATTGCAATAAAAGTAAAAAAATGGCTAAAGTAATAGAAATAGAGTGTTTCTAATATCTTAGTTCCCCGGCAACGGCGCCAAAAACTTGATCGTGATTGTGATAAAGTAATAATAATGATCGTACCTAGGAACTAACTATTATCACGATAAAAGGCAAGCGCACCAATCGAAGAGTAGTATAGTTAGTGGTAAGACGGGAATATCAAATCCAAGGAACTAAAAGTAGTAGTAATAACTTTCTTCCTATTATCTAGCCTAAAAATAAAGAGAGGTTGTTTATAGACTAAAATTTTAACTAACTAAAGACGCGACAAAGAATAAGTTGGGGAAATACTTTGGGAGAACTTATCGATAAAGGCAATACCCAAGGAAGAATCCACCTAGACTTCACTTGTTATTTAACTCTAAACTAGACGATTTATTCATTCGACTTGATCCGTAGAGATCCCTAAATTATGTTAATATCTCCATCGAGAATAAGAACAACTAACCCTAGGTTGATTAATTGAAATCTCTTTCTAATTAAAACCCCTAGGGTTGCATTAACACGATCTATGGTTCCCCCTATTAGATTTGACTCTAATCCGGTAAATTTTCGTCATCCTATGTCTAGGATTGCGATTAACTCCGCTTAATTGTGTTGGATCTACTCTTAAATAGGGACTTTTGCTCCTCTAAATAAGCACATTCGAATTGAACTAAAATCCTGAAATATCAACTCAAGAATTAAAAACACAATTAAGAACAAATTGAATATTTATCATATAGTTTAGATAACAATAACAAGATTTGTCTTAGGTTTCATCCCCCTCAGGTATTTAGGGGTTTAGTTCATAATAATAAAAGAAAACATCTCAAAATAAGGGAAACAACAAAACATAAAGAAAACCCAAAACTCCTGAAAGAATTAAAGGGGGATCTTCAATCTTGATGTAGATCCTTGCTTCTGAGATGGATCAATCGGCTTTCCTTGAGTAATTCCCTGCCTTCTACTCTGTGTCGGGATTTCCCCTTTTAAGTCTTCTCCTAGGGTGTTTATATAGACTCCGGAATACCTTTCTTAGCCCCTAAGTAGCTTTTTCCACGTGAAATTGAAATTTATCACGACAGGGACACGCCCGTGTGGCACGCCCGTGTGAATCGAGCCTAGGTCGTGTTCAAGTTTGCTAATGTGGCACGGGCATGTGGTGCACCCGTGTGAGGAACTCCAAGCCGTGTTGATTTCTCACTCTGGCCTATTTTCTCCGTTTTTGGCCCATTTCTCGTTTTTTTTCACTCTCCTATGCTCACCTAAGTATAAAACATGAAATTAAAGGATTAGGAGCATCAAATTCCACAATTCAAGGGATAATTCATCCAAAATTATGCTAAGCATGGGGTAAAAACATGTATAAATTACGGTTTATCAGCCTCGTAGGCCTGTAATAGGGACAAAATGAGTTTAAATGAAAAGTTTTAAATTTGGACATGAAATTCATGGTTCGATTTTGTATGATTGTTATCATTTAAGTCTGGTAACGCCTCGAACCCTCTCCTGACGTCGGATACGGGTAAGGGGTGATACAGGTATCCCCGCACCACTCACAATCAAATGCTACATATCTACAATAGTTAGAAAGAGTGGGTGAGCTGAAACAAGCTTTATGAATGTCAGAGTAACCACAAAGTAAACACAATATCAAAAGTTAAACAAGAGCATACTACAACACATTCACAATTATATTCTAACCAAGTCAAAATAACATATTCACATTTCATCAAATAATAAAACTAACATATACTCCTACATGCAATTATAGTCAACTCACTTATATATATAATTCATTTAACAATAATTCATCAAGACTAAACAACCTATACATGCTTTAATAACTCACAAGTTTAGCTTATATATTTACATACATTCACAAGTTAAATGGAAATGACCCAAACCATAATTACATATGCAATTTACTATGAAAACATACTAACATTTTCATGAAACTTAAATCAACTCATTTAGCATACTATTCACATGTTTATGCATCCATCTCACATCGTATTATCATAATATAAAAGATCACATTTAAACTATAATTTGGCACTTGAAGTTATGAAACATAAAAGTGGGCTCTATCACCACACATCGGATACACGGATCTCCAACACACCAATTAACTCATAGAGTTGAACATATCCCACAAAGTGAAGCATAAAGCTAACACTCTCCAACAAACCAAACAGTCCCGTTGAATGGAGCTTAGCTTACATTCCCTTATCTTTCCAACCTGTTCCAAGGCCCCAATGCCCAAAAACACAATACATATAGATGAGTACTTACAATCCTATGGCATGCCAACTATATCCAACGGTTTCAAGAGATCACATGGCCAAAATATCTACAATTACACAATTTTAATTACTGATTTATTGCACATCACCTCTATTCATATTCATCAGTTCACATTGTAGTCTCTTACATATTACACACTTATCATATTCACATTTATTTGCACCTTAAGTGCCACAATAATGCTCATTGAGCTATCACATATCCAACCACATATGTGTGCATTAAAATCAGTGCATCATATATCACATACAAGTATTTTTATATATACCTGTCATAATAATATCATATAAAGTAGGGAAACACTCTTTGGGAAAAGCTGATTGATATTCGTAATACTCAAGGGAGAATCCACCTAGACTTCACTTGTTATTGGCTTCTTGAACTAGACGATTTCTTCACTTGACTTGATCCGTAGAGATCCCTAACCTATTTTAATACCTCTGTCGAGGATAAGAACAACTAATCCTAGGTGGTTAACTAAAGTTTCTTTATTAATTAACACCCCTAGGTTGCATTAATTTGATCTATGGATCCCCCTATTAGGTTTGACCCTAATCTGGTAGATTTATGTCACCTTATGTCTAGGGTTGCATGCAACTCCGCTTAATTATGGTAGATCTACTCTTAAAACAGGGACTTTTGCTCCTCTGCCTAAGCACATCAGTTTCTTGAAGTAATACCTAGGATTATTAAATCAAGAATGAAGAACACATAATTAAGAACAATTCAAGTATTTATCATATAATTCAAGAATAAATAATAACAAGATCTGTCTTAGGTTTCATCCCCCTCAGTATTTGAGAAGTTTAGTTCATAATTAATAAAGAAAACATCTCAGAAGAAATAAGATAACAAAACATAAAGAACCCAAAAACCCCTGAAGGAATTTAGAGAGATCCTCTATCTTGATGTAGAATTCTGGCTTCTAGGATGAATCAATCGGCTTCCCTTGGAGTAATTCCTTGCTTTCACTCCTTGTGTTGGCAGAAATATGGTGCTCCTTTTTGGGAGAAAAGAGTTCACTCTTAGAGTTGCCTCCTAGGGTCTTTATATAGAGCTTTGGGATGCCTTTGTTAGCCTCTAAGTATCCAAATCCGAGTGAAATTGCACTTCCTTATGACAGGGACACGCCCGTGTGCCACGCTCGTGTGGTTTTGATAAGGGCCGTGTTCGGGCCTGTTGAGGTGGCACGGCCATGTAGCCTGGCCGTGCTTGTCGGGGCTGGGCCATGTTGGACCTTGTGTGGCACGGCCGTGTGCCACGGCCGTGTGGTTATTCCTTGGGCCGTGTCGTTTTCACACTTTGGCCCATTTTCTTTGTCTTCGGTCCGTTTTTTATTCTTTTCTCTTCCCTATGCTCTCCTGAGTATATAACATGAAATAGAAGGGTTAAGAGCACCAATTCTCACAAAATTAATAATAATTCATCCAGAAATTAGGCTAAACATGAGGTAAAAATATGTATAATTTATCGTTTATCATGGCCATATCATAATGACACATACACCAAATGACTAAGGCCTTATACATCCATAGGCTCAAAAGTTTGCGTTCATTTACCCCATATGATAGCTTGATAGTGTGATAGCATCTCAGTCGATCTCCAACCCGAACTAGCATACAACCCTATAAGATATGGGAAAGGAAAAGGAGTAAGCTACAAAGCTTAGTAAGTTCGTATGAAAATAATGAACGATTCATGCAAATCATATACCATGCTTGACAATATAAGCACAAGTTCATATAGAATAGCTATAAATCTCAAGGATTGTAATATAACCAATTCACATGTTTACTCTTTATATTGAACATAAATTAACATAACTTTACTTTAGCCTAACAACCATAATCTCTTCATTATAACATGTTTCATAATTAGCAAATCATTTCAAACATCATAGTAAAATGCACATTAATTATGCGTATTCGTAATTTCAAGCCTAAAGCTTAACATCTTTCAATGATTTAAGCTCTTAACTTCTCATACTTTTATAACCCTTTTAATAGACAATTATGCAAATCTTTCATTTTTTTCACACATATCCAATGAATCACAAATCAAGTGAAATAAACATCTTATCTCTCAATTTGATATAGCTCAAAAGCCTAACACATGATTCTCAACTAAATTTACCATTAAATTTACACATCATCAACATAAGTACTTATTTACAAAATTAACTTAAGGTCACTTTCATAGTGATCATGAACTCATAATATCATGAAGCCAATGCTTCTAACTTTATGTACATACCTTTATAAACTCGTAACACAGTCATATCTTTTCACATCTTTGACATAATCTTTGAATTACCCGTTGAACCACTTGGAATACTAAAGGATACTCGAGAAATCTCATACACATAGTAAGATGCCAATGCCATATCCCATACATGGTCTAACATGGGATCACATATCGATGCCGATAGCCTAGTTATGGTCTTACACGATGTCTCATATCGATGCCATGTCCCAGATATGGTCTTACACGAAATCACATATCGATGCCATATCCCAGATATGGTCTTATATGAAATCTCATAACGATTCCATATCCCAGATATGGTCTTATATGTAATCTCATTAACCCTAATGTCATGACATTTGTATCCTATCTATTCCTAAGGTTCAACTGGGACTTCTTCGTTATCTTGGCAGTATCAAACTTGCTCATAATATCAGTCATATAATTCATATAATATTAAAGCAATGTAAACCATAAATATAGCATTGCATTATTCACATACAAACTTACTCGATACCAAAAATGGTAAAAAAAAAGGACCTAATTGTCAAATACAAATTTAACTAATTTATTAGTCACATTATCAATGTGACACAAAAATCATATTATGGCAAAATTACATTTTTACCCCTAAAGTTTGACATATTTACATTTTTCCCCTAAGATCGAAAAATGAAATTATTATATTCCTTAACATACAAGCCAAGCCGAACTATTTTCATAACTATAACAACCCACAATTTCCATTAAAACACATTTTTACTACATATTTTATAACTTTTACAAATTAGTCCTTTTTGACATTTTCACCGAAAATCACTTAATAAAAATCGTTTCTCTAACCATAAACATACATAATCCACCATTAATCATCAAAATACACAAATTTCTAACATGGGCCAAACCTTATACCTTCATCATATCTCAAATAAGTGGTAGAAATAGATAGATCGAGTGATAACGACTTCAAAAACGTAAAAATCATTAAAAATGGGGCTAAAATAGACTTACTATGGAGCTTGGAAGCTTGAAAAACCCTAGTCATGGTTTCTTCATGGTAATTTCGGCCATAGCTTGAAGATGGAAAAAAATGGGTTTTAAATTTGGCTTTTTAATTCTTTTAATCATTAAATAACCAAAATGCCCCTAATTTAAAACTATCTATTTCACCTATTTCATGTCCATTTTTGTCCAAAAAATTAAAAAATGGTCTAATTACCATTTAAGGACCTCCAATTTAAAATTTCATAGCAATTAGACACCTTTAGCTTCTAGAAATCAAGTTTTGCATTTTTTACAATTTAGTCCTTTTGACTAAATTGAGTGCCCAAACGTCAAAATTTTAGAACGAGATTTTCACAAAATCATTCTATGAAATTGTAGACCATAAAAATATAATAAAAAGAAAATTTTCCTCGTCAGATTTGTGGTCCCAAAACCACTGTTTCGACTAGGCCCAAAATCGGGCTGTTACAAAGTATGTGATTCATTCAAACACCAAGGTGTTCCTGAAGAGGCCTTGGGACTTAAGCTATTCCTGTATCCTTTAAGAGATTGTGTGAGTTCATGGCTAAATGCTTTGCCATCGGGAACAGTAGCATTATAGAATGATCTTTTCCGGAGATTCTTGTTACTGTATAATCCACCTACTATGAATGCTAAGTTGAGGAACGATATTACATCTTTTTGAAAAATGGATGACAAGACGTTATATGAAGCATGGGAATAATTTAACGATTTAATTTTGAAATGTCCGATGCATGAATTTTAGCACTAGACCCAAATGGAAATATTCTATACTAGGTTGAATGCACTTACGAGATTGGTAGTGGATGCATCTACTAATGGTACATTGTTGGATAAATCTTACAATGAAGCATATGAGATTTTGGAAAAGATTGCCAACAATGGCTATCAGTACCCTACCACAAGAGTTGGGACGTATAAGAGAGCTGCTAGTGACATAGAGCTTGACGCAATCACTTTGTTGATAGCCTATGTATCTTCTCTAGCTAATATGATTAAAACAATGAAAAATCCAACTGCAGTCTAGGAGATGAAATTAGTTGAGATGTCATGTACTTATTGTGGTTAAAATCGGTGCTTGACGAATGCCCATCAAACCTTGTGTCAGTGTACTACATGGGTAATTTTAACTAGAATAATAACCCCTATTCCAACACCTACAATTCAGATTGGAAGCAGCATCTGAATTTCAGTTAGAGTAATCAAAGTATGGGGAATTTTAACAATATTGCAAGACAGAATGCCGACAATGCACTAATTGGTTATAATCATCCTATGTCGAGGAAAAATGCTCAACAATGTCATGTATCATCTTCTAATTCTATTGAATCTTTTTTGAAGGAGTATATGGCAAAAAATGATGCTGTGATTGTAACAGCCCGAATTTAGGCTTAGTCGGAACAGTGATTTTGGAATCACAAACCCGAGGTTGGAGAAATTATTTTTAATATTTTTTATGTGTTAAAGTATTTTTGTAAGGGTGTATAAAAATTTTGGTGAATTAATTTACGCGATTGGAGGCTTAATCGCGAAAAATGACTAAATTGCATAATAGGAAAAAGTTGTGATTCGCTAGTAAATTGAGTTAAATAGCTAGAGAACTAAAATTGGAGGTTTTTAAAGTGCAAATAGGCCAATAAATCAGACTCGACCGGCCATAGGGACAAGGAAATTAGAATGTCGAAATTTGTAGGTGGAGTTGGTGACCTATTTTGACTAGAAATGAATTTTGAAACAAAAAGAAATAGGCTTCATCTTCTTATCTCTTTCTTTTCACCAAAAATACCAGCAAAAATAAGGGTTTGAAAGCTTCAAAATTTTCAGCAACTTCTAGCACTCTTAAGTAAGAAATTTTAATGACTTTTCTAATTAATTCTTGTACTTTTTGGACATTCGTAGCATGAGCTATCTATTGAGGGGTGTATTTTGCTATTTGGTTGAAAATTTAGAGTTTTTCAATGAATGTATAAGTGTTGGTTGCTGGAATTTTGTGAAGGAAAATGAATGTGGGTTGTTAATTAAACAACTTTTGTGAAAGAGTTTGCATGGAAACACTTAGATAGGACTTAATTGTAGAAGTTGTAAAATAAAGAGTAAAAGCATGAAACAATGGGAATTGTGGGCTGCCATAAGAGTGAAAAGAGTTCGATTAGGCTTGGTTAAAAAAGAAATTCGATAAAAATCAATTTCCGAGCCTAGAGGTAAAATGGTCATTTTACCAAAGTCTAGGGGAAAATGGTCATTTTGCCAAATTATAATTCTTGAACTGTTTAGATTAAATTGATGATTAAAATTAATGAATTTTTATTTTTATAGATCAAGAAGTGTTAAACCGGAACCTTGACTAGGGAAAAACTAAGCTTGTAGATTGAACTGAACTAGCCGTCTACATTTTGTGTACCGAGGTAAGTTGTAGGTAAATAATACGACATTACTAATTTTTTATGCATGAAATCATTGTTTTGTCATAAGATAATGCATTGTGAAATGAGCTATGTATGAGAATATTTATTGAGCAAAAATCGCTAAATGATGATTTTTAGTGTTGATATGATGAGAACCTAAGTAATAGAGTCTGGTTGAACTTTAAGAATAGACTGGATATTCATGCCGTGATACTAGGATAGATACGAGTGCTAGTGTAAGATCATGTCTGGGACATGGCATCGGCCTCGTCATGTGTTAGTGTAAGACCATGTCTGGGACATGACATCGGCACGAATATGTGCCAGCCAGTGTAATACCATGTCTGGGACATGGCATCGGCCTCACCAGGCAAGCTAGTGTAAGACCATGTCTGGGACATGGCATCGGCACTGATAGAGGAAAGCCATTGTAAGACCATGTCTGGGACATGGCATCGGCCTTGATACAATGAGAGTCAGTGTAAGACCATGTCTGGGACATGGCGTCAACTTGATATGTGAGCTAGTGTAAGTGTAACACCTCTTACCCATGTTCAATGCCGAAACAGGGTACGAGGCATCACTGGATTTTTACACTTACAAATACACAAAGCCGGCTATAAATTTTTTTTTTTCAATTTAGAATCTAATCACATTCTTATCATATATACATTAATTCATTTACTAATATGCAAGCATACTCGTTCATGTATTGTATCATTATGACTCATAACATAGTATACAACAATAAAATTTCCATAAATTTAGGCCAACATTCTAGGCCAAATCAGTAACATATATACATATATTCAAGTTCTTATACATCCCATAAACTTATAAATATTTTGGAATCTTTTAATACTAACCTCAGCTTGATAGTGTGATAGTATCTCTGGCGATCTCCAACTCGAGCTAGCATCTGAAACTCTATAAGAAAAAAGAAGAGAAGGGAGTAAGCATTATAGCTTAGTAAGTAAATATATAAATAATAATCAATTTATTACAAGCTTTTATAAAACTTCATAACATGTTCTCATAATAGTATAATTACAAATACACATAGTCCCACCATTTACTTAAGCCCATTCCAAGCTGTTTACTCGAGTAATAGTCACTAAATTATTTTTATCAAGAGCTATGGAACTCCAAATTAAGATCTGTCCATTTTCCTAGAAACTAGACTCATATATATTCTTACCATAAAAATTTCAGAATTTTTGGTTGGGCCAATTAATACAGTTTATTCATTAAAGCTTCCCCTGTTTCGCTACTCGACAGTCCTAACCACTCTCCACTAATATTTTGATTTCTCTTTATACAGAATTCAAAAGATGTTCAGTTTTTTTATTCTAAAAATAGACTTAAGAAATCTAACCATATAAATTATGTTCCATAACTTTGTTTTTACAATTTTAATGATTTTTCCAAATCAGAACAAGGGATCACGAAATCAATCAGAACCAGTCTTACAAAAATTTAAATAACTCAGAATATATAATTCTTTTACTTTCCATGTTTCTTTTATATGAAAATAGACTCAATAAGATTTAATTCCATATCTCATTCAACTTCTATTCAATTTCTATCATTTTTGGTGATTTTTCAAAGTCACTCATCTGCTGCTGTTTTAAGTTGTTTATCCCAAATTTTAACTCTTTCACTAAAATTCCTTATTATCAACTTGCAAAATAACACTTTTTCACATTTATCTTATCAAAGTTCAATCACTTATCTAAATCATGGTTCAAAACCCAAATATTCATATCCCGGTATGTATTTCCACATTTTTCGCATAAATTTTCATTTAACAAACTTGTTTCTCCTGTTGAACACTTCGGAATGTAACAATATCTGGTGGTTTTAGCACATAACTCCACCCTCTAAAATTGATGCCCAACTTCGTGGTATACGCACATAGCACCACACTATTGGGCTAACATATGTATTCATGGCATACGCACTTAGTGCCACTTTTCGAATCAACATGTATAACCGTGGCATATCCACTTAGCACCATGTTAATGAATCAATATGTGTAACCATGGCAAATCCACTTAGCACCACGTTACACGTATAACCGTGGTATATCCACTTAGCACCACGTTTTTCCATTTCGAAGGTTCAATCGAGATTTCCTCATTTAATCCCAATTCATCAACCACAATTCACCGTTTATATCCATTAATTGTACTATACTAAAACTTATTTCACATGTCATAGAATAAAATATCATAACATAGTAAAAAAATACATTATTTACATATAAACTTACCTTGGTGCAAAATATAGAAATTTTGCAATTTAGTCCACAATCTTTTCCTTTCCCTGATTAAGGTTGATTACACATCTTTCTTGATAATTGAGCTCAGAAGCTTGAAAAACCCTAGCCATGGTTTCTCCATGGTATATTCGGCCTTGAGGAAGAAGATGAGCAAAAATTGGCCTTTAATTTGATTTTTAATTCATTTAATCAATAAATGACCAAAATGCCCCTAACTTAAAAATATTTTTTTCACCCATTTCATGTCTATTTTTGTCCAATAAGTTAAACAATGGTCTAATTACCATTTAAGGACCTCCAATTTAAAATTTCATAACAATTGGACACCTCTAACATGTAGAACTCAACTTTTGCACTTTTTACAATTTAGTCCTTTTGACTAAATTGAGTGCCCAAACATCGAAATTTTCATACGAAATTTTTACAAAATAATTTCATAAAAATGTAAACCATAAAAATATAAATAAAATATATTTCAATTAAACACCTTTACCTTCTAGAATGCACATTTTACTATTTTTGCAATTTAGTCCAATTTATCAAATTGGACACAAACAATAAAATTTTGTAACGAAAAATTCACAAAATATTACAAACACAAAATAAATTTTAAAGCTCAATCGGAATAAATATTTTAAACTCAGATTTGTGGTTTCGTAACCACTATTCCGTTTAGGCCATGTATTGGGCTATTACAGTAAGATCATGTTTGGGACATGGCATCGGCTTGATACCCTACGTTGGAGGTTCATAGAATATCCTTTCGTATTCTAAAAATTTTACGGGAAAATCTGAAGTTAATGTTAAGTTGAGAGATATTGTGATGACTTTTACGAATGGTGCAGGTACCTAAGTGTAATGTATGTAATGTGAGCTCACTAGTATGTTGTATGATTAGTAAAGGATGGAAACGAGTAAGTTATATTGGTGGCCATTCTTTGTATCATGTATAAATTGTGACGTATTGAAAACATGTTATAACATAGTAAATTGTTGTTATTTATTTACTTATAACTTACTAAGCTTTATGCTTACCCCTCACCTTTCCATTTTCTTATAGTGCCTCCTAATTAGCTCATGGATCAAAGTACGTCGGAGGCTTCGTTCACACTATCAACCAAAGCACTCTGTATGGTTAGTTTTAGCATTTTGAGAATATGGCATGTATAGGATTTTATTATTTTGTTTAATGTCATGTTACTTTGGAGCCAAATGTGTTGGTTTGAATTTGAAATACTTCATTTTGTATAAGGCCAAAGATATTGGCTAATTTTTTTGCTAATGGTTCTTAAATGCAAATGTTGTCGTTTTTAATGAAACTGCAAGTTGTTTGGATGAACAAGAATGCTAGGATGATTGTATAAATGTTTGGTTGGATTGATTTTGTTTAGTTGTGTGAATGCCAAATCATGGCCATTGGTTGAGTATTGGAGTCTTGTTAGGCTTTGGTATGTGTTTGATTTTGTTTCAGGGTGGCAAAGAGGCTTGGTAGATATCCTGTTTTTGTCCACACGAGTAGACACACGGGCGTGTGTCTAGGCCATGTGTGACACACGATCAACCCCATAGGCGTGTGGTTAGGCCGTCATTACAGGAAAACTAACTTTTAGCGGCATTTTTTTGGCCTTTAGCGGCGCTTATAAGCGTCGATAAAACTATTAACGGCGTTTTTACAAGCAGCACAAAAAATGCCACTAAAAGTCTTGATCTTTAGCGGCATTTGCGAGAAAACAACGCTAAAGATCATGACTTTTAGCGGCGCTTTCCCACAAACGCCGCTAAAGATCAGGACTTTTAGTGCCACTTTTTCAAAAACGCCATTAAAAGTCCAAATCTTTAGCGACACTTTTTTCAAAAATGCCGCAGCGCTTTTTTCAAATACACCACTAAAGGTCATAAAATTAAAAAAAATTAAAAATTTATAAAAATAGCATATTTGCATCAACTTCCATTAAACAGCCTGCCTTGAACTTGGCCAGGTGTTCCTTCACCTTCATGTCACCAAATACGCGTTAAAAGGAACAGAGAATATTTCTCATGGTTTTTTGCTTCAATGAGAATGTGAGATTTATTATCTATATATAATAAATAACAAAAATGTAAATTGAATATGAATGGCTACGTTGAATTAAGAGAGTTTACTCTAGTCATCCTTCTATTGATTTGGTCAGTTAAGTTTTTCCAAATTCAGAACAAAAATAGAAACAAGAAAGCAAGTAAATGGCGACTGGAATGTTCATTCAAAGAAAGGAAATGAAAATCATAAACTAACAAAACTTATAAAAATATGAAATTATAAATTCAGCAACCAAAGCAAATAAATGTACAGAAACTGAGGGAAAATGAATGAAGTAAATTGAAATAGCAACCTACTGCGCCTTTGACACTTAAATATACCAAAATAAGTTCATATGCTGTTGTTTTTGTTCTAGCTCTATAACCAGCAATGTGTTAAACCTTCAGTGATAAAAACTTATCTAAATAAAATTACATTTTTCCCCTTCAATATAATAAAAAATTTCAGTATACATAAAAGGTAGTACCAAAATAAAAAGGCGGTGGTAACTTCATAGAGCCTGTCAAAATATAAAATTTTAAATTAATAAATGTCAAACTACACTTTATTCCCTTTGAAAATATATAAAATTGATTTAATTTTTTAAAAATTATAAATATATAAACTATGGTAAAATTGTATTTTTACTATCGTAAAATTATAATTTAATTTCAAATTCTTAAAAAAAAAAAAAAAATAGAACAAACACATAGCTGACCAAAAAGGAAAAAACCTATGGAGTGAAGTAACATTCCATACCTGAAAAATAAGACCTGAAAAATAGAGCCTTCACTTTAGCAACATTGGCAGGGTCTGGTTTCCCATAGTTCTCCTGGAAGCAAAGCATAACATAAATGAGTATCCATATCAAATTTCATTAGAAATAAGACAACTGATAGAAACAGTTCTAATCTTACATATAACACTTTCTTCTGCTCCTCATTACAGATTTCCAAAGCTTTAACCACCAACCAAGAGCACTTAAAATCTTCAATATCAGTTCCAATCTGAGATTTACACAGAGCTTGAGTAAGACTTTCATTAAAACAAATGATGTAAGCTTTCTAACTTTCACCAAAAGACTTCTAGTTCAACTACAATAAAACCTCTGATAAATTCAAACAACTAGCCTATTAAATATACTCTTGGACTTAACTTTCAGTTCAAATCTATCCACTTTAATATCATAATAAAATTGTAGAGGTTAAAAGTCTAATGAATTTGGCCAAATATTAATTTTAGATACAAAAATAATATTAATTTTAGTTACAAATATTATATAAATAGAATTTGTAAGGTAAAATCAGCATTTTGCATGTAAGTTGACTAAGAAATTAGTTGCAAAAAGATTTTGCATGCAAGCAGACAAGAATCAATGGTAGCTATTAAGTTTTTTCTTGTACTAATACACTAAATAATCAGAACAAGTCATAATTTTTTTTAAATAGAAATAAAATACTATTTTTCTATAAATAAATAAATTTCCCCCTTAGGACCACCCTAAATCCAATCTTCTTGCTATGACGTTTCCTTAGATACATCTCCTAAATGAAATAATTGTTTTAGTACAACATTTTTTTATAGACATAATTTAATTGACAAACTTTAAAAAACTTGATTTATTCTAAATAAGTAATTCCAAAATTTAAATAAGAATTATTACTCAAGTATTAATATGTTTTAGTACAACATTTTTTTATAGACATAATTTAATCTTTTTTTTTAAATCATATCTTTAATTCAAACGCATCCTACTACTAATTTTATTCTATACCTGCAATTTTACCATGAAAGCACCTATTGTACTTGTCTTGATTCGTTTTTGATCTTACCATAACCAAGCTTAATCTTAGTGGCAAATAAACTGCTAGTTATCTAATGTGTATAGCTCTTCAAAGATTAGTTCACATGGAGGAGCAAATTTTATAGAATGGATATTGAAAATGTAATGCCTCCTAAAGTAATGAGAAACCACACAAACTTTGCGAAAACCTACTGCTAGCTTCCTGAAGAGCCAGAATAGACTCCATGTAGAGCTGTAAGAAACATGCTCCTGTTGTGGTCTCTGCTGGAAGTGCTACCTACAAGGTGTACAAGGTATCTAGTCAAATATTTAGCTCCTCAATGTCTGAATGGGTTTAACAAGTAAAACATAAAATATGATAACCATCCTTAAAAAAAGGAAAGAAGCATCAATCTAATATCTCTCTAATGCAAAAAAGCATGAGCCATGGGAACCAACACTTAACACAAAAGTATCTATCAAACATATTTTAACTTTTTAGAATTGTGTAGCTCTTATGAAACCAAATAATTGAAATTAAGAGGATAAAATTATTAACTGCAAGTCTATAGGTTATCTACCTTAATTCCATTATATCCAAGACGTTCACCAAGGCCACCAGCAACAAGAACAAATGCTGCATCTTGGGCTTCTTTGATACAGCCTCCTCAAATCTGATGAAATTATCATCACCAAAAGAAAGAACTTTGGTTGGAACGTACAAAATAAATTCACAGTATTTAAGACAAAGTTGCAGAGAAAACTGGAAAGAATGTGACTCAGGGTACAGAAAACTTAATTCCAATTCAATTTACATTAATATGAAACATGTAACTTAGTACAACAATTTAAAAATGTGAATAATAAATTAAAGTTACAAAGTGAAAGACTAAATTCTTTACCGAAGGTGTAAAGCCATCATATGGGTTTTTCCCTTCTTTTGAGTCTGCTAAGAGCTCCTTAGCATTTGCACCATGAATACCAAATCCACCAAAATCATTGCATTATAACATAATATATCTCTTTCAGGCAATTCATCAAACACCTGATATGCCAAGTCCAAACACCCACATTTTGAGTACATATCTATCAAAGCAGTACCCACATAAAAATTTGTTCCCAAGCAAATTTGGAGTGAGGATATTAGGTCTCTCATTGCACAGCTTCAATTTCAGAAAAGGGGAAAAAATGGTGATGACAAATCACTCAGAAAATGCACATCTAAATAAACCCAGTTCCCAAGCAAAGTTCGATTCCATAAAATTGCATATCTTACCTTCATTGGATTGACTCGATTATCCATATCATACTGCCTCCGCCTCTCCCCATCTATGAGCAGTTCATAAGCCGCTTGAATCTTAATGAATCTTGCTTCAGCAGTCTCACCTTCTTCAAGAGTCCCTTTACCATCATAGACTTCAAATTGAAAATTGATCAATTAGTAAGAATAGATGCCACATTTTTAAGAAATTGCTGAAATATCAACAAATTTTCAGTACTCAATAAAAACACCCATTATAGCATCCAAAAGGAGTCCTGAACTGGTTAAATTTAACCTTAACATAACATCATTACACTCTCCTCTCAACCGTTTCAGATGCTGATTTCTTATATAATACAGTTAAAAGAATTTCACATGAGAAACGTCCTACCAAGTGGGATACCCAAATAATTGCTAAGGATAAACTCTCCCATTACCACATAATAACCTTGCAGTCTAATTTTCTGCTCCTAGACAAAGGGCTAATGGTAAAACCATAATGATGAGAAAATACATAAAAAGAATTTACTGTAATATTGAAACCATACACACACATATATTTTTGCTCAGCCAAAGTAAAATTTTATTTTAAAAAAAACTCAAAGGAGGTTACAATGGTAAAAAAAAAAAAAAAACAAAAAACACCTCAAACCTTACAAAAATTCTGCCTAACAATCAACAATTGAGCATCCAAAGCAATATTACCTCCAAACATCATTCAGCTCCCTTAGCTTATATCAACGCCCGAATAACATGGAAATCCATGGTAACAACAAAGAATTACCAAACTTGAACAAAAAAATTTAACCACAAAAACCAGTTAGAAGAGATCATCCCACCCATGAGACAACTCTGTAAGAAACCCTTAAACAATGCATGAAACTAAAGCTTTCATCACAGTGACTTCAAAGGCATAATAAAATCAAAAAGAATGACACCAAAGCTAAATACAAAAGCCTTTTCAGGCATTGTTAGAAGATAAGACAGAAATCCTCACAAACAAGCGTGAAACAATTGAGATCAATGATTTCATCTCTGCCAAAAAGTCTGCAAAACAGTTCCCTCAGCAAACATGTAAAATCACAAGTCACCTTTCTTAGCAACCAAAAACTCCTAATATCTCAAATAGTTCAATTCCACCTGAAAGCCCATTAGCTGAAACTGCAAGCCATACAAAATCATCTGAAGGCCAAACTCTCTAACTTTTTAGAACATCAGAACTCTTTATTTTTGTTTCTAAGCAAAAGCCACCTTCAAGGGCAATTAAACTCTTAGGATATTACCTTAATCCCACTACTTAAAAGTTAAACTCCTATAGTTCCTTGTTGTTCAGCTCATTTTAGAACCCTCAACAGTAATCAATAAAACAGAGTTCACTATAAACCATTTCTATTTTTCTAACTTCTAATCACTTTATTTAAAGACCTACATTTAATTTTCCCAACCCCCAAATATTCCAACGCAAAATTTTCATTCTCAATCACAACAGCAATGCCCAAAAGATGGAAGAAAACAAAATCAGGTCGGTAAGACCACATATTTCAGTTATGAAACTTTAAAGGGACGCATACCATCAGGATGATAGAATTTGGCCAAACGTCTATATGAAGTCTTTATCTGTTCTTCATCAGCATCCCTTTCTAACTCTGTTGTTTAGAAATCAAAGTTCCGAAATAATTACAATTAGCAGACCCAGAAAAAGAAATTGTTAGAAGTATTTTGTTTTCTGGAATAAAGCCAAACGATAAAAGAACGGCGCTTTTCTCATCGAGCTAATAGCGGATAAGGGCTAAAACAATTACCAAGAGTTTCATAGGGAGACTTTTGATCGGACCAATTCGATGCCCTAACCACAGTTCTTCTTTCTTTTTTATATCTACATTATTTAAGTGTGGTCCGCATTAATTGTTTAGATTTTTATATAATATGGCATTTAATTATATGTATACAATTAAATTTTAATATAAATACATCTCAGAATTATATATGAATTTCGTTTTAATGTGTAATTCTAAATGTGAATTCTAATTGTGGTTGAAATGTATAGTTGAAACTTTAATTTTAATTTAATCATAAATATTATTTTAAAATATAAATACATCAGTATATTTTTATATTGAATAAATATTAATATTTATGTATGCAATATATGAATAAAAAAATGATGTTAATTATATCAATATCTAGATCAAATTACAGTTCATTTACACACTTACACACTAACCCACTCTTCATGTATGCTTTTGGGATAAAACCCATTTTGATATATATTCTTTTAAAATAATAATTTATATTTATCTTATTTATATTTTTATTCTAAATTAAAATCTAAAATAATACCCTAAACCTGATACCCTAAAACTTAAACCCTAAACTCTAACACATAAACTTAAACCCCAAACCTACATAACCTCAAATCCAAACTCCAACCCTAAACTCTAACATAAAACCCCAAACCCCAAACTATATAATGATAAATTTAATATTAAAATTAATATTATCTCTTTTACAATTATATAATAAATTATTTAATATATAAATTAAGGATAAAAATTATAAATCACAAATTATAAAACAATAAACCCTAAACCATAAATTATAAATCACAAACCCTAAACCCCTAAACCCCAACCTATATCACCTTAACCCTAAACAACAAAACATAAACCAGAAACCTTTAACCATTAACCCTTGAACCCCTTAACCCCTAACAACAAACACTTAAATTACCTTAATACCGCTAAACATTAAGATCTTAAACCTTAAACACTAAACTCCAAATAACAAACTTTAAAACACTAAACCCATAATCCAAAATAACAAAACCCTAAACCATAAAATTAACATACTAAACATTAAACCCTAAATCAATTTTAACACTTTGTAACTTAAATGAAAATTTCTAAATAGTTTAGTTATCAATTTCTAACTTTTCATAATTAAATAACTAAAATGAAACTTTCTCATTGCTTATAAGTGAATGTATCAAAATAAAATATAATTCAAAACAAGAATAACAAAAAAATATGAAAATTAAATTGAATCAAATCGAAAAGAGTCCCTACACAAAAATGGCTACTCAACTTTTAGCGGCGCTTCTAAAAAAATGCCGTTATTGCTCAAACTTTTAGCAGCGCTTCTAAAAAAACGCCGCTATTGCTCAAACTTTAGCGGCGCTTTTACAAATATGCTGCTATTGCTCAAACTTTTAGCGGCGCTTTTATAAAAATGATGCTATTGCTCAAACATTTAGCGGCGCTTTTACAAAAACGCCGCTATTGCTCAAACTTTCAGCGGCGCTTCTACAGATACGCTGCTGTTGCTCAAACTTTTAGCGGCGGTTGAAAAAACGCCTCTATTGCTCAAACTTTTAACGGCGCTTCTACAAAATGCCGCTATTGCCCAAATTTTTAGCGGCGCTTCTACAAAAACGGCGCTATAGCTTGATTTTAGCGGCGTTTTACCCAAAAATGCCGCTATTTCTCTATTTTTAGCGGCGTTTTCTTGTAAACGCCGCTAGTGTACCATTTTTGCGGCATTTTTTGTCCAAATGCCACAAAAAACGCCTCTAAAGCCCTGTTTTATTGTAGTGCGTGTGTCTCCTGCATCTTGAATTGGTAGAATTAAATACCCAGTAGTAAACACACGAGTTGAGACACGATCGTGTGTCTCAACCTTGTGGAGGACACAGCCTAGCACACGGGTGTGGGCCACGGCCGTGTGATTACTGACGTCAGAAATAAAATGTCAAGGTTTTTGCACATGGGCCGCGACATGAGTGTGTCATGGCCATGTGAGGGACACAGGCTAAGCATACGGGCGTGTGCCAGGCCATGTGAAAACCCCTGTAGGTTTGATGTTGGAAAATAAATCCACACAGACAAGCGGCACAGGCGTGTCCCTAGTTGCTTAGGCCGTGTGAAGCACACGGGCCATCAGCATGGCTATGTCTAGAGGTCACACGGGCGTGTTGCTCTTCCACATGGGGGTGTGCCCTATTTTTAGTAGTTTTTGATAAAATTTTCTTAAGTACTCGAAATGGTCCTAGATTGTTTCTAAACTACGTTTTAGGCCTCGTAGGCCCATGTGAAGGACCGTAGGTCAGTGTTTGAAAAAGTTTTAAATTGGGATGCATTTCATTGAGAGTAAGTTGAATGTTTTCATGTGTTTTCAAGAAGGTAATGCCTCATACCCCGTCCCAGCATCAGATACGGGTAAGGGGTGTTATAGTGATTTAGTGTCATGCTATGTCTTTACGAGCTCTTGAGAATCAAGTGGGGCAAATAGTGAATGCTTTAAATTTGAGGCCACAAGGAACATTGCCAGGCGATACCAAGAATTAGAGAACCTAAGGGAAAGAGCATTGCAAAGTGATCACTCTTAGAAGTTGAACTCAATTGAATGACATTTTTCAAGATGCCACGGCACAAGAGGACGACTCAAGGGTCGATCATGAAAAGATTTTAGAACCAACTGAAAAGTCTGCATCACCTAAAAGGGTAAGCAAAAGAATGCTGTGGCAGACCCAGGTTAGGATTCCAACAAAAACGCCATAATAAAAAAAATATTAGCAACATGAAGGACGACCACCTTTACCATTTCTTTAGTGATTCCATAATTCCAAACAAAATGCTCAGTTTAAAAGATTTTTGGAGGTTTTAAAATAGCTCCATATTAACATACTGCTAGTCGAAGCTTTGGACAAATGCCTAATTACATGAAATTCATGAAAGATATACTATCAAAGAAGCGTAGATAGGAGAACTTGAGATTGTTGCTCTCACTGAAGGGTGCACGACAATGTTGGTGAATAAACTACCTCTAAAGTTGAAGGATCTAGGGAGTTTCACTATCCCATGTTCCATTTGAAATCATTATATTGGCAAGGCATTATGTGTTTTAGGAGCAAATGTAAATCTAATGGTTATGTCTATTTTTAAGAAGTTGGGAATTGGGAAAGCAAGACCTACTACAGTTACTTTGTAGTTAGCTGATCAATCTTACGTGCATCTGGAAGGTAAAATTGAAGACGTGCTGGTAAGAGTAGATAAATTCATTTTTCCTATGGATTTCCTTATTTTAGATTTTGAAGTTGACCAAAATGTGGCAATTATTCTTGGAAGACCTTTCCTTGCTACAGGAAGAACTTTAATTGATATGCAAAAAGGTGAATTAACTATGAGGATGAATGATTAGCAGATCATGTTCAATGTATTTAATGCCCTAAAATGTGCTAATGAGAATGAATAATGTTGTGGCATTAGATTGAAAGAAATATCAGTGGAAGAGTTCACGAGATTTTGCCACAATAATTCTAATAGTGATGAAGATTCATTTAAGTGGAGACCCTTGTGCACTTTGCTGGAGCAAAGTAGACCTTTCAATTTTGATGAACAATGTTTGGTAGCTCATGTATATCCTCATGAAGCTGTTGATCAAGGGCATGAAAATCGGGGATGCATTTAAAGTTAATGGGCAACATTTGAAGCACTACTGGGGTGCTCATGTAGAGAGAGCCAAACAGTCCATTGATCTTCAAGATGTTTAACTTCAACATCTTGAAAATTCTTTTTATTTTATTTTATTTTATTGATTTAAATTTCTATTAGTTATTTAGTTTCCTTTGTTTAATAAACTGTAGGAGGGGAAGAGGTCGGTGACATCGAGCCTGTTGAGACAAATCCTTCCAATGAAGAGAATGCACCCAAAGCACCAGAGAAAAAATCGTAGAAAACAGAGTCTGTCGGCATTGAGACTGACCGTGAGGATGAAGAGGAAGCAAATCCATCAGTTGCACCACCAATGGACAACACTGTACCGTGACATTGATCAGTTGATTGATGAGCTCATGGAGACTGACAAGGAGAGGGCTGAACTGACCCCAATGAAGAGGAAGCAAAGGTACAAGGTTGCTACTCGTAAATCAACTCATCGGACAGAATGAAATATCTACAATATAGTCCAAGCAAGGAAAGTTTTCGTTACGTTTTAATTAAGTCTATTTAGTTTTATTTACATTCAATAAAATGTGCACACAAGCGGAGGGTGTCGTAACATACCATTGAAGACAGCTACAGAGGAGTACACTGGCTGCTATGTCGTGACACAGATCTTGGTGTGTCGCGACATTGAATCTATGACTAGAATAAAACACAATGTAGGGGCATTTTGGTGCACAATCAAACTTAAAGCTTGAGAACATCAGTTAACCTAGGGTTAAGGACAACGACTACTTGAGGCTATAAATAGGCTCCTTTGGCACACATTATGGAGAAATTACATTAGCTTAGGTTCTCTCTTTAGGTTTAAGTTTTGTTTTCTTTCTTTCTTTAGGTTTTCACAGTTTTAGTTTATTAGTTTATTTGTTTTTTTGTTTATTTCAAGAGTTCTAATTTATAAAGAATATCAATTGTTGTGGATTTGTGCTTACTATCAATATCAATCAAGCTTTTCTTAAACTCTATATTTCAAACCATTCTTTATGATTAATTCTTCCATTTATTCCATGTTGTTTATGAAAGCCATAAGGAACTAATCCTTCTTTGGGGGATTAGCGAGTGGAAACATGATCTCTTAACTATTTTGTAGGGTTACTCAATGGATCAATTGTTTCGGAAAGGAAGAGCGTAAAACAAACCTTAGGCCTGACAACCCTGAGAAGTCATCAAGGTAAGAATTAACCCAAAATTGTTATTGCCCATTCGTGAACACCTTTACCCCAAGCCAGTGTAGATTATGAGGTCGGAAGATATGTAGTCCTTATTGACTTTTTATATTAGTGGAAGATAAAATGATCTTACTAGGGTAGCGACTAGTTGGTTGACAAGGAACTCGAGATGATAATTGATTGGGATTGTTGAAATGAGCTAATCACCCATCTTTAGATTCGATTCACTTTATTATTTATATCTCTTGAAATTCAATTCTTTTATGTTATTTTATTTTATTTTATTTAAGAAACCCTAAAATTATCTTTTATTTACTTTCGTACTATAATTGACTTAAAGTATTAATTAGATCTTTAGTTGTTTAGGTTAAGGTTGATTTAGTACTCGCCACCCTTAGGTACGATCCTGGGAGTACTCACCTACTTCGTTGTAAAATCTATATTACAACTTGACCCATATACTTCCGGATACCGCCTCATAACTCTCTATTTTATTACAGTATTCACACTTTGGATGTTAGTACGTCCAAAGGCGGTCAAGTTGTTGGTGCCTTTGCTGGGGAGACAACATCACTAGATTAATTTTAATTTTTGCATGTTAAATAATAATTAGGAAATTTGTAGGTTATTGTACACCTTTCAATTTACTTTAAATAACACTTCTAACATTTGTTTAATTTTAAGAATCCTAAATACAAAACAATCAATCAGCACAAGTCATGGATGACTACTATTATATGTGGTCCGATGAAGACTTCAATTATGATGAACATATTTACGAAGGAGTCTATGAAGATTGGGAAATCCAGGAGAATCAACAATTACTAATGCTTGAATTAAGTCAACTCTGAGGAAAGACCCTAGCATGTCCCCTAAATAATAACTACCACAATAATATGCCATCAGAAAGGTACCAAGAGGTGCCAAGTCCAGAATTAATTAGAGAGGAGAATGTCATCATAGGAGCTTGTGAAGAAGGAGAATCTTTAGATTATTATCTCTTCTAGCCGACAGAAAAATATTTAGGCAGCTTAAATGGAACTTTAGAAAGAGGAGATATGGAGTTAGCAGATGAAATGGACAATGAATTGAAGAATCAAATAGATCAAGAAATCATCGTCCTAGAAACCTCGAGTGATACTAACAAAGCTAAACCACAAGAATAGTAGAGACAATGATAGTTAGGACTAAGTTAATAGAAAAATGTTTATCGATTTAAAGGTTTAGGTGACAAAAAGACAAGAAACCAATGATTCCGAAGGATGAGCCTAAATTGACCATTCTTTTCGTGTCCCTAATCCTAAACCAATCACCCCATAAGTCTATAGATCTTGGAATTTGCCAACTACTGAAAGGAGTGGGAAAAATATATATTGACAAAAATTATGATCATATAGCAGGTTACTGTTAGATCGAATAGTTGGTGTGTATAAACCTTAAGTTATGGCCGTTAAAAAACGTTCAATTTCTTCAAAAACCAAATAAGGGAATTATCAGCAAGCCAGTAAATGAACTAAAAAACCCATAGAGACAAAACTTTAGAAGCACAATACCATATTTTTCTTCAATTCCTCTACCAAACACATCATTAAGTTTTCCTGAAAAGTCATACATTAGTGATGAAAAAGATAGAGAACTCATAGGCAACAGTTGTGAGATGTAATTTTCAAAATTCTTTTAAAACAAAAACATTGAATTTCAAGGAAAACAATTGTGTAGGCATATGGTTTAATCAATCACCAATAATTACAACTTGTGAAAAGGGTTGTCGGTCATTAAAGTAGAATGCAAGGGTAAATTCAAAGAACGAGACAACCATAGACGAATAGAATGACATGATGGGTGCTGGACTAATATAGATAGAAACAAATTACAGAAAGCCCTTCGGTGCATATTGACTTAGCTGACGGAGGAGTCCGACAGCAAAACATAACTTTTTCTACTAATTGATCATTACTAATTGTACTAACTACATATTTTACTAACAAGATTGTTAACATGTTATAGGTAGGTCAAAGATGGATCCAACAGACGTTTAAAATATGCGAAAGGACCAAAAATGTAGAAAACAAGGTCAACGTTGCAACAAAGACAACTCTGTGTTGCAACATCAATGGTAGTAATAAAGAAGTTCACAAATTGACACAATGTCACAACATCACTTACCTATGTTGTGAAATAGAAGACAATTTCTTCAGAATTTTAAAACTACAGGGTGTGTCGCAACATCAAACCTCGATGTTGTGACATAGATAGTTTGCCAGGGATGTCGCAACATGGAACCCCTGTGTTGCAGCGTCGTTGTAATTTTCTGCAGGGTTGACCTAACCCGATTACGTAACCCGACATCATAACCATTATTTTACTCTAATTTTAACCTTAAAAACACCCTTTTTAATCATAAAACTATCCCTCTAACTTAATCTAACTTCATTCTAAAAATTTACTCCTTTAAAACCTCTCAAAACCCTTAACCTCCAATACCTTCTAATCCCTTATTCCATATTCTAAGAAGCTACTTTGAAAGAAATTGTCGACAAAAAATAGAGATGGAAGCGCATACAAACCAAAAAAAGTTGAGGTTCAAGTGTTCTTAATCTTTTATTATTTTATTAATTATTGTTCATATCTTTATTGGAAATATTATGCCTCCTAGAAAGAGTAAGAGAACTCCTATTCTGAAAACTCCATGTGTTTCTGATCCTGTTAGTTCCATAATGCCAATATGGAAAAATACTTTTTTGAGTCACAGGGAAGACCTCTAATTTAGGAGTGAGGGTTCGAACCCTCAATGGTCCCTTGGAAAGAAATTTGGACTTTGGTTCGTTATCATCAATAGTAGCAATTTTGTTTTACTCCCATGAATAATGCAAATATACCTATGGTCTAGGAATTTTATGCATCCTTTAAGGACCAAATAATGAAGAGAAGCTATAATGTAGTACTCATTGATGTTGAAGCACGAGAGGAAGACATTCCAATTTTTCCTAATGATATCTGTGAATTTTATAACATCCCATTATATGAAAAAAGATTTCATTGATAGTATAGATTTAAAGATATTTCATAATATTGACATAGAAGATGTTATAAAATATCTTACACAAGGCAGGGGTAGTTGGAATTACATGCCAAATATTGAGCTTCCCACGAACTTTAATCAGGCCATTATGTTTCCTGTTGCTAATATGTGGATGCAATTCATTGGCACTAGAATTGCACCCTCATTGAATGTATCTAATGTTAATGTATTTCAATCAATTTTGTTATATGGTATTCTATAGAAAAACAAATTTGTGTAGGGCGTTGGATCTTTCGACTATGGTCTTATTCATTTCCGTCATGTTGCCATAGTGTCTTTCAACTAAGGTCTTATTCATTTCAGTTATAGTGTCATAGCGTCTTTCAACTATGGTTTTATTCATTTCTGATATAGTGCCACAACGTCTTTCAACTATGGTCTTATTCATTTCTAGTTTAGTGTCACAATGTCTTTCAACTATGGTCTTATTCGTTTTTTCAACCCAATGAACTCGATCCCCATATACATAAATAGATATTAAATTACCAAAATAACAACTAATTAATTTAACCTAGTTACGAACTTACCTAGACAAAAACGATTGCAAAAATAAGGCCAACGACTATTCCGTTACTTTAGCTTTTTCACGGTTCAAGTTCGATTGATTTGGTTCTTGATTTAACTAATAAATTTTAATTCAATTATTCAATTCAAACAAATCAAATAATTAAAATTAAGCTTATAACCGTTTTCAATATAAAATTACAAAATTACCCCTAACATGTTACTTGTTATGCAATTTAGTTCCTAAACCAAAAACTTACGAATTATCCACATTTAAGAAAAATACAAGCTAGCCGATTTCTATATATTCCCTATTTAGTCCACATTTATCACAATTTTAGAAAAATTCTAAGAAATTTTACTCTTTTAACATTTCAATCCCTAAACATTAAAATTACTAAAAACTACTTTACAAAATAATCCTATTTCTCTACCAGGATTAAAAATCTACCATCAAACTTCATAAACACCTCAAATTCATCAATGGAAAAATCTAAAATGTTTAACAGTTTTATGAATTAACCCTTGAGTTAGCTAGATTAAGCTAAAATGAACTCAAAAACATAAAAATCACTAAAAAGGGACAAAAATCTCATACCATGCAAGTGAAATTATCTTGGATGAAAGCCTGCTCCCCCTTAGCTATCAAGTTTTGGTTCTTCCACGCAAAAGATAAGGAATATGGTGTGTTTCATCTTTTGTTTTGTTTTAAGTTTAATTATTTATCAATTTACACTATTACCCTTTAAAATTTAATTAAACTTCATGTTATTAGACATCAAAACTGTCCACTAATAAAGAAATAGGTAGATTTACCACCTAAGGCCCTCAAGTAAAATTTCTAAAGCCATTTGACACATTTAATCAATAAAAGCTAACTGTTGCAACTTTTACAATTTAGTCATTTTTATTTAATTAACTATCTAAACATTAAAATTTCTTAACCAAATTTTAATATGACATTGTAGTAACCCTATAAATAAAAAATAATTTAAAAAAATTGATACACTAGTTGGAATTGGGGTCCCAAAACTACTATTTCTGACACCATTGAAATCAGGTTGTTACAACTCTTTCCCTAAATGATTTTTGTCCCTGAAAATCTTACCAAAGAATAGGCTTTGTAACGCCCTGATTTTCGGGATTTTTCGGGTTTTGTGAATTTTAGTGAAATTTTAAAATTTTGGTGTTCTGAAGGTTGAAAATGTATGTACATGTGTTAGTGGCCTTTAGAAGGCCCAAGCTTAAGGTAAAACCCGGTAAAATATTAAGTTAGATTTTCAAGTGAAAGGGGACTTGGTTAAATGGGCCTTTAAGAAAAATCGTGTAAAATATGTCACAAAGGGAGCCTTGGTAGAGTGGCAAGGTGGCGCCACTAAGCTCCTAAAAAGGTGGCGCCTAAGTGGGTATTCAAGGACAAGGGTTCGAGTTACAAGGTAAGCGTAGTGTTCTTTTTAATTTTTAAGCATGTGCCGGGCATGTGCCTAACTTAAGTGAATTTCGGCAAGGGCTTTTAGGGATTTGGGCCGATTACTCAAGTGTGATATTAGGGTTATATCTTTTTCTAATTTCTGTCATAAGAATTAGGGTTAGCCACCTTAGGAATTAATCTTCTCTTTTACTGTCAGAAAAGCTGAAACTTACCTCCCTAGAAAGCTTCTAGCCGATTTCTTCTTCTTCACCTCTACCATTTTTTTTTCACTTTTCTTTTTCCTCTTTGATCTCTTCCCTAGCCGAATACCCTCCTTACTCAGATCCACTCTTCCTTTTGCTTTCATCCCTCTCAAAATCAACCATAGCCGATTGCTCAAAGTGCCAGAAATCCCGAAAACTGCTTTCATTTGCCGAATCTTTCTAAGCCAAATTACCCCTGTTCCTTTCACCTGTTGTGGCTGATTACTATATCCCCTTGAGCCACATCATTGTCGACACCATCACTCAAACTCATAGCCCAAATCGACATCTTCTTCTCTAGTTGAAAAGCCAAAATCACCATAGTTTTAGGGAGATAGCCGAATTTGCAAATCTCAGAGATAAGGGTTCTACTAATGTTTAAGGGTCAGATTTACATCAGATCTGCATAGGAATCAAAGAGAAATCATTGGTAAGTGATTAATACCTCAGATCTGTACATTATTTCATGTTTTGGAAAAGCCGAAAATCCCTAAAGTTAGGGGGATTGTTGATTTGGACTTTTAGTAATTCAAAGTGGTATTTTTATTCTTTTTGAGTGATAGTTAGTGATGAAGGTGATCAAGCAAGGAGTTGAAGGCATTGGTAGCACCAGATCTAGATCTAGTGCACCTAAATCGTCAGAGGTAAGTTTTCATGGCCATTAGGGATGTGGCCGAATGTGGTAAGGGATTGTGGCTTTGGTTTTTCGTAGATCTATTGATTAATCGAGTAGATATTGGGTTGTAGGAACTGTCGCATAGGAGATCTCGTCGGTGAAACTGCAAAACAGGTGTGTGTTTCGAACACCCTTCAATGCTCAAATCGGCAAAAGTTGAAAAGCCGAAATGCCAAAATTTCGGCATTTCGAGAGCTTGTGAGCGTGCGAACGCTCTCAAGTTGGTAGGAGAAGGTTCGTTTTGGAATCGGCACTGTCAAGCAGGCTGACCGCGGAATTTTGGGCGTTACGGTAAGTTGGGCCTCAGTGGGCCAAATATGGGCCCAATGGGCAATTTGGGCCCAGTTGGGTAAAAATAGGTCTAAAGGTAATAATATGGATTACAGGCATAAAAACTGTTAAAACAAGATAATGGATTGGAAATTAAGGCTTAAATGGGCCTAATGGGCTAAAATGGCATGGTAGAGCCCATTAGGGGTTTTAGGGCCTAAGTGCTAAAACTGATAAACTGAATTAAATGAGTTTCTGTAATAACCACTGTAATAGTAGAGGCTGTAATAATAATAAAAACTGTAATAAGAGTACAAAATTACTGAAATACCCTTAGGGTGAGAAATTACTGATTTACCCCTAAGTATAAAATTACCATTATACCCCTGGGCTAAAATCGACTGTACTGTTTGACATGACTGTTTCTGTTACTGCATATCATGACGTATGTATGTCTGATGCATGGGTTGGGTTTTATATTGGAGGAAGTGTGAGTGGCACTGCCAAGTTACTGAAAGGGGCTATGCCTCGTACTGTTTCTGAAAGGGGCTTTGCCTCGTATACTGTTTATCTGAGCAGCCATGCTGTGACTGTGGTGTGTGGGCTGGGTGGGTCGAGTTATTCCCTACATGGTGTGTTGGCTGGTACGGGTGGTGTGTAGCGGTTGGTGGGTTGAGTAGTCTCCCCAATTGGGTTGCATTCATACTGTTATACTGTACTGTTATCTGAATAGGGCTTCGGCCCAGTATCTGTTATAGGGCTTTGGCCCAGTATCTGTAATCTCAATAGGGCTTCGGCCCAGTATCTGACTGAGACTGATTAGGGCTCAGGCCCAATGGGCTCGAGCCGATGTGGGCTTTGGATGGGTTCTGCACACACTGAGTTTTCCCAAACTCACCCTTCTCTTTCCATCATTGCAGGTGAGCCCTAGATCGTGACTTGGTTGCTGGGAGGGATTCAGAGTGGCCACGAAGACTGAACTCGTATTTTAATTAGTTTATTAATTTAATTACTTTTACTAATGGTTTTATTTTGTTATGGGTTGTAATAAGGCCACTATATCTGTTTTTATTTGGGACTTCCAACTATTCTATTTCAACCACAACTACACACCGTTTTTGTAAATTTAACAAATGTTTTCTTAACCAACCTGACAATACAAATGGCTAAGTAAGATAATAAGGTTAAAATGAATCGCTTATCAAATGGAATAGAGATTAAGTTGAATAATTATTAAAACGGGAATTTCCAAAAGATTAAGCATTGTTTTTCAAAACTCACCATCGGACTTAGTAAATAGGGTAGCGTAGGATAGTCTAGGTGATGTAGCACACCGGACATGGCCATAATGTCTGGGCCGGGTTCGGGGTGTTACAGGCTTGGGTATTGCAATTTCATAGCTTCTTTCGGTTCCCAGGTACCTTCCTCGACCCCGTGACGTTGCCAAAGAACCTTAACTGAAGCTATGTGCTTATTTCTCAATTATTTGATTTCTCGAGGTAGAATTCTAACTGGTTCCTTACTATATGACATGTCAAGTTGAAATTCCACATCAACTGATGAAATCATATGTGAGGGATCAGATCTGTACTATATCAATATTGACACGTGGAAAACATTATGATTTTTCTCTAATTCTGACGGTAAAGTTAAATGATAAGCTACCGATCCAATTCTCTCTATAATTTTATACGGACCAGTGAAACATGGACTAAGCTTTCATTTTTTGACAAAACAGAAAAGTTTCTTCTAGGGTGATACTTTCAAAAACAATTTGTCTCCCACTTGAAACTCGATGTTCTTTCTTTTCAAATCAAAGTATGATTTCTGGCGATCAAAAGTAGCCTTTAAACAGTCTAGTATCACCTTCATTTTTTCTTCGGTTTCACAAATCAAATCAATACCCAAAAGCTTTTTCTCACTCAATTCGTATGGATCATCCTACACCTAAATTCAACAGAGCACATGGTTGAGTCCTACAACTGTGTGTGGCACACGACCGTGTGACAAACCGTGTCATAAACCGTGTGTGCCTAAAATGCCTTTTAAATTAAACAATCTCTCCCTATTTCACTTATACCATAAGCCATGCAATACAACAATTATTAAACCTATTCAAATGCCTCAAAAACCTACCAAAATACACCATTTAGCATACACCCTAAGTGTCTAACCAATATGCCATCAATGGCACCGCAGTTCAAACATTAAGCATTAACCATTCAAGCACAAACTATTTAACATTTCATGTTCATTCAACCATCAAATATACTTAATTTTCTTATGACTATATTCATCAACCAAAGTTTACCAACTTACCAAAACATAAGAAACATTTCTTAGCCAAGATAACATGAATAATACCAAATAGGTTTATACCATCACAAGCCATCAAAACAACCATTATTACTTATAAAATTATACACTAATTCATATATCAAATGGCACAAAACATACCAAATGCTCATAAGCATACATGTACCAAAACCCTATTTACATGCCACTTATAACCAGGTTTAAATAAGTAAATAACTATCAAAATAGTTGATTAATAGCGTGATCTCCAGAAACAATCCAATCGGCAGCTCGAATCCGGCAATCTATTAGAAAGAAAATGAAACCAGGTCAGCTTAATAAAAACTTAGTAAGTTCATAAAATTAAACATCACATACCTGCCATTTAAAGAAGACAATTCAAATTAACATAGACTAATGTTCCTTGCCAAGTTTCACATTTCCTACCATACCAAATTTTTAGACATGAACTAATAATATCACTAAGATCTCAAGATAATAATTAACCATATTCTGTTTCTTGATCGGCTACCAACACCACAACAAGGACTATTCGATAACTTTTCCTTTTCCCCAGTTATCGACAGATTGATCTGTTTCTTGATCTATATATAATAATTTAGCTCAATTAACCAATTAAATACCTTAAAACATCTAAATTCATGTATTTGACCATTTAATGACATTTTACATTATTACCCTAAACTTTCACCTTTTATTCAATTTAGTCCTTAAACATAAAATTAACCATATTCTATTCACAAAATAGTCCTAAATCAAAACAACTCTTTAAACTCAACCATTTTACATCTAAAGGCTTCAAATTCATCAATAGTAAGTTTCCAAACATTTGATAGTTTTACAAATCAATTCATGGGTTAGCTAGATGAAGCTACAACGATATAAAAAAACATAAAAATTACTAAAAATGAGCATTTAATGATTTGCTATGTTTGCTTTGGCTTATGGGTTACTAAAAACATAAAAACATAAAAATCTTTAGGCTATGGGTTCGTTATGTTTGCTTTGGGCGTTGGGGTTGTTTTAAGTTGGTATTTGATAGTTCAATGATTTTATTGCGCTTTTAGGTGAAGAACAAAGACAAGTAGGCTACCCTCCAATGATTTAATTATTGGGTGTTTACTGTTGCATTTAAGGGTAAGTGATTATTGTTTTTTAGGGGTTGTTGATTGTTGAAAATGGATTCAATTAGTTTGGAATTTTTGTGAATCGAGTTTGATAAATCATTTTGATTAAGGTTATTTGACGTATTTAGGTTATGATGTGCTTATGACAGATTTTATATTAGAATCAAACCAGGTGTAACAAAAAATAGTGAACGACAAAAGCTGAAGAATTGCACAATCAACACCACACGACCATGTGTGACACACAGCCGTGTGACAGGCCATGTCCTAGACCATATGAGACACACGACCTGGGCTATTTGGGCCAGGTGGGCCATACGGGCTTATGGGCCTAAAATTCTAAATTTTTCTAGGGCCGTACACATCATTCTGATTGACCATAGGTCTTCCGTGGGGTCGGTATGTGATCAAATAGACTGTAAAATATGAAATTAGATCATCTGTTAGTATAAATTTTGATATCTATTCTATATTTGAGATGTCATACGATAAGTAAGCCTTGTAATAGGCTATGAGTAAACCGAAAAATGCTATGCATGCTTTGTATATGTTATGTGATGCATGTATAACTATATCATGTCTGATTTCCATTCCAATCTGTATTTGTATCTGGGATGGGTTATATTATGTGGAGGAAGTATTTTTGTGAATGGCGATAACTTGCCTATTACGGTGGTAGCTCAGTTGCAAATATTCTAAAAAATGTCATATCGACACTAATGGTACATAGGGTTAGATGGGTGTTTCATACCCCATATGGTGTGTTGGTATGGTTGGAGATGGTGTGTAGAGGATGGGGGTAGGAATATATGTCTGCATTTGTATTGCTCTGATATGATTCTGTTATGCTAAATCTATCTTTTATAAATTAACCATTTAAAGTTATACGTTATACACTGAGTTTCAAAAACTCATTTTCTATTTGGCTAATATTTTTAGGTAATCCTTAGACTTAGGCAGGTCGGTGCGACGGGAGCTTAGTTACAATAAATTTGTTACATTTGATTCAATTAAATTTGTATTTAAGCGTTTTGTAATATTGGGACTATTTGGGACTATTTCAGTTTTTGGGATTTTAGTTTCAATTTTTTTATGATACTATTAAAAATGTTTTATCGAAAATGTCTGTTTTCCTACAAAACAATTGATTTCGAGAAAATAAACTTGGTTCTCCAAAACATAACTATTTGAGAATTTTTGCTGCAAAGTATTCATTTTAGAAAAAGTATGTAGAGATCGTTTTCAACTTTAAAGTTAAGTTAGATGTATTTTTCTATTAAACCATGGTTTAAGTAAGAAAAGTTTACGATATTTTCCCAAAACTTACAAAAAATTGGATTTAGAATCGTTTTACATAACATCTCCAGATTTGGCCATAACGTCTAGGTTGGGTTCAAGGTGTTAAAGTATCGGTGGGAATAGGTTGAAGATGATGAAAGTAAAATAGCTATTAACATTTGTTTTTGTTTTATTACACTTTTAACATTATTATATCATAAAATAACATATAATTTTATAAATAAATCATTCATAAATCATCTACCATACTTAATATGGGTTAATTGCCTTATAAAACCCTCCAATTATGATTTTATAAACATTTTGCACATATAAACTAATAGCGATTAATTTTTTTAACTTTTACAATTTAGTCCTTTTTCCTTAATTAACTATCAAATCACTAAAATTTTTGGACCAAACTTTAATTCAGTTTATAAAAATGGCTCTCGATACCTCATTTTATAAAACCACTTGACTTAAGGGGCAAACCATTTGTACTTAACAAATCATTCAATTATAAAAAGTATCAGATCAAAAATCAATAAAATACTATTTTTGACTCGTAAATTTTAAATAATAATGTTTATGGACTCACTCGTCAGATTTGTGGTCCCAAAACTACTGTTTCTGACACCACTGAAAAATGGGCTATTACAAATACAATGGTTTGAAATCATTATACATTTTATTAATGTATCGCATAAAAATTGCTATGAGTTTCATGGAGAATATCTTGCTTCTACGTTGAATAATTCGGTACACGCAATCTATTTCAGAAGTATAAACTTCCATTATCGCTTTTATTAAATTCATTGGTTTGATCATTTTTGCCTAACTTGCGTTTAGCTTCTAACTTACCATTGCCTTTTTGTAATTCCCAAATTATCTGAAGAAATATGAGTTTATCTCTAAAGTAAGCTAAAATGAATCCATCTCGCTCAAAACTCAAATGTGCATTCATTGCTTCTAAAGCAAACAAAGATTTTTTCGTCAGCCAAAACATTGACTTTTCTTGGATGATAATCCATGATTAGATCATAATCTTTAACCAATTTAAGCCACTTGTGCTGTCTCAAATTCAACTCTTTTTACGTCGATAAGTACTTCAAACTATGTTGGTCAGTGAAGACGTGTCATTTTTCTCTGTATAGGTAGTGCCACCAAATTTTCAAAGTGAAAACTACAACTACGAGTTCCAAGTCGTGAGTAGGATAATTCTTCCCATGTGGTTTAAGTTTCAAGAAGAATATGCAATCACTTTTCTTTCTTACATTAGTACACACCCTAAACCGGTAACAGCCCAATTTTGGGCCCGTCAGAACAGTGGTTTTGGGACCTCAAATCTGATGAGGAAAAATTTTATTTTTATTATATTTTTATGGTCTACGATTTCACAGAGTGATTTTGCAAAAAAAATGTTCAAAAATTTCGACGTTTGGGCACTCAATTTAGTCAAAAGGACTAAATTGTAAAAAGTGCAAAAGTTAAGTTCTAGATGTTAGAGGCATCCAATTGTTATGAAAATTTAAATTGGAGGTCCTTAAATGGTAATTAGCCCATTGATTAATTTTTTGGACAAAAATAGACATGAAATAGGTGAAATAGAATATTTTTAAGTTAGGGGCATTTTGGTCATTTAGCAATTAAAATGAATTAAAATGACAAAACAAGCCTAATTTTTGTCCATCTTCTTTCTGAAGGCCAAATCTAGCATGGAGCAACTATGGCTAGGGTTTTTCAAGCTTCTAAGCTCGATTGTAAGTCCGTTCTAACCCTATTTTTAATGATTTTTACGTTTTTGAAATCCTCATAATCTAATCTACCTATTTCTACCATTATTTTGAGCTAGGGTTCATATTTTAAAATTTAATATTGTGTGAAATTTGTGTATTTTGATGTTTAATGGTAGAATATGAATGTTTGAAGTGTATTAAACAACTTTTGCTAGGTGATTTTCGGTAAAAATGTAAAAAGGACCTATTTATAAAAGTTAAAAATTTATGTGTAAAAGTGTGATTTAAAGGAAATTGGGGGTCGATATAGAATAGAAAATGGTTCATCTAGGCTTGGGATTTCATAAAATTGAATAAATTTCAATTTACGAGCCTAAGGGTAAAAGTGTAATTTTGACAAAGTTTAGGGGAAAAAATGTAAATTTTTCCAAAATGTGAATTTGAATTAAGTTGAATTTCATATTGAATAAATGAGTTAGATGTGTTGTTATAGATTGAGAAAAACGAGATTCGGACTTAGAATCGAGGAAAAACAAAGTAGGTGACAATTAGGCTCATTTCACCGATTTTGATATCGAGGTAAGTTTATATGTAAATAATACATCATTTTTAATTATGTTATAATATTTTGTTGTATTGTATGAGTTGAGGTTTATTATTGAATGGTTGCTTGATGTAAATGGTAAATTGTGGTTGATGAAATGGGGTTAAGCAAGCAAATCCCGAATGAACCTTCGGAATAAAAGAGTGGAGTTGTGTGCTGAAACCACTCGGGCATGAGATTGATTTGATATCGTGAAGCTATGTGCTATTACCACGATTAAAATGTATTACTTTGATAGAGTGGAGCTATGTGCTGTAACCACGTCTATAATGCATGGATTCAGTGTCGTGGAGCTATGTGCTATTACCACGACTATACTGCTTGATTTAAATGTCGTGGAGCTATGTGCTGTTACCATGACGATGATGTGTTGATCAAATAGTGTGGAGTTAAGTGCTGTTACCACGACTATAAGGAATAAATTTACCAAGGTGGAGCTATGTGCTGAAACCGCGGTTATTGGCTACCATTCCGAAGTGTTCATCGGGAGAAAAATTTACTAAGTGAAATTTGATGTGAAAATGGGGTGATAAGTATAGGGATATGAATATATGTGTTATGAGCAATGTGCTCGATAAATGATCGAACTTAGGTCAGTTTGATGTGGGTAAGTGTTATTTGGAAAATTGATATAAGGAAATTTATGAAAAAGGTGAAATTTGAAATAAAACAGTTTAGACAGTAGCAGTGGGGTGACTTTGAAAAATCACTAAAAATGGTATAAATTGAATTAGAAGTTGAGTAAGATATGGAATTAAATATTATTAAGTATATTTTCATATAAAAGAAACATAGAAAGTAAAAGAATTCTATATTCTGAGATATTTAGATTCTTGTTAGACTGGTTTAGAATGATTTTGAGATCCCCTGTTTTGAATTGGAAAAATTAAAAAAAATTTTAGAAAAATAATTATGGGACATAATTTATATGGTTAAATTCTTAATAAGTCTATTTTCATAAGAAACAAACAAAAACCTCATTTGAATTCTGTACAAAGAGATAATTAAATTTTAATGAAGAATAATTAGAACTGTCAGGTAGCAAAAATAGGGGATACTTTAATGAATAAACTATACTAATTGGCCAAGACAAAAATCCTAGAAATTTTATGGTAAGAAGATATATGAGTCTAGTTTCAGGAAAAATTAGCAGATTTAAATTTGGAGTTCTGTAGCTCCAGATAAAAATAATTTAGTGGCTGTGACGTGAGTAAATAGCTTAAGATGAATATAGGTGAATAATGAAATTTATACAATAATGATGGTATTATTGTAAGATCATATAATGAGGTTTGCTAAAAGCAAGTTAATCAATTACTTATTATTAAATACGTACTTACTAAGCCTAATGCTCACTTCGTTATTTTTTGTGTCTATAATGTATTCAGGTTAGATCGGGTTGGAAGCTGCCGGAGAACCTATCACACTAACAAGCTTAGAATTTAGGTATTGATTATTTTTATATTCGGGATTATGGCATGTATAGGAAACTTGGTCATTCATATGTGTTATATTCGGGTTTGGCCTAAGATGTTGGCCTATAATATTTGATAGTTCGTTTGTATAAAACCAACGATGTTGGTAAATACTAGCCCCGCCATAGGCTTATGATTATGCATTTTGTGGATGTACATACTTACATGAATTGGTTAAATGATGTGTAAACATTTGGGTGTTTAATAGTGCCCTGTTGTGATAATAAATTGGTATAAGTGTGTAAGTGTGTTGGGTAGAAAAAGGGCTTGGTAGATAACCTAACTTTCATCCACATGGATGGCCGCACGGCCTGGCACACGGGAGTGTAACTCTCTGAAATATGAAAAATTTTCTAAACGTTCCAAAAGTTTTAAAAGTTCTTGGTTTAATCCCAGATTGCCCCTAAAGCATGTTATGGGCCTCGTTGGCCCATTTTAGGGACTTGTTGATATAATGTAAAAGTTTTAAATTTTAAACAAAAATTTATGTCTCGAATTTGTTCAGTTGTAAATGCCATTTTTCGGTAACGCTTCGTACCCTATTCTGGTGTTGAACACAGGTAAGGGGTGTCATAAAACCATTGAGAGATGCTTCACTGAACACAACAAAGTCTTTTCCCTACTTAGGCTGAGTTAAAATCGGAGCTTTAGTCTACATGGCTTTTAACTTTTTGAAATTTTGCTAACATTATTCGAACCATTTAATATGAAAAATGAATTGAAACATGTTATATGATACAATTTATTTGTGTAAATGATGAATTGGGATGAAGTTGTGTATTTGAATTGAAATGTAAATGATTAAAGAGTATAAATATAAAAATGTGAATAATTACAAGGATGATAATGAGAATATGTATATTACATGCCCATGCGAACTTAGTAAAATGGTAGGATACAATTGGCGTGCCAATAAGTTCATATGCACACTTGTATAAAGTTTATTATAGGTTTAGCTTGGACGAGTAACCTGATGTGATATGCTATAGGCTTAGCCTAGATGGGTTGCCTGATATAAATTTAGCTTGGATGAACAATACAGTTTAGCCTAGATTATTATAGGTTTAGCTTGGACGAGTAACCTGATGTGATATGTTATAGGTTTAGCCTAGATGGGTAACCTGATATAAATTCAATATTATAATTGGTACCAATACAGTTCTGGTATTCTGTCATTTTCAAAACACTGTTCATTTGGTCAAGTATTGGTACCTTGGTCCCTAGTATTGATACTTTTACACAAATGGTCAAAATCACAAATTTAGAGGTTCATTTCATGCCCAAATCTATATCTTAGCTCATAGATACATATAGGTACACAAATAACCTAGAAAGAACTTATTCAACCCATTACAAACATACAACCAATATGCCATAATTGGAACCTCAATCCAACAATTCAAATTCAATCATAAGACCATATTCAAAACAATCTAATATGCCCTCCAAGGCACCTCAAAACAATTAACATAACATACTTCATTTAACTATTTATAACACCTTATAATAATGATTCAATATCAACCATTCAAGCATGCGCAATACCTTACCAAATTCATTCAAACCTATCATATACATACCATTCATTTATTAAGCTTATTTCAAACATGTTACTTTATCACCACATAAGCATTATAACATACATACCTAAACAATCAACAAAAATTACCAAAGACCAAGATCATTACCAAACTTATAGTTATATACATATTCACATAATGTAATATTCTAAAATTGGACCTAGGAGATTTGAGGGTAAAATGGGGATTTTAGCTCTAGCAAGCTCAGGAATTTCTTTAGCATGATATTCGGAAATGTTTTTTGTCTATGGCATCTTTTTGAAAATAATTTTCAAAAGACTTTCAATTTTGAAATAAGGCCTGATTTGTAAAAGGGTCTAAACTATGAGTTTTTAAAGGAAATTAAACCAAATTTTAAATTTCACCCTATTTCCCGCTTCATCTTTATAAAACCCATGTTAGTCTCTTCTCTATATTTTTGCTTTGCTGTCCATTGCATTCCAAAGCTCCTTTCATTCAATTTTGATTCAAACCTAATTCCCTAGGTTTCTATCATTCGCCAAGCCATAAATCTCCATAGTATTTCAAGAAAAACATCTAAGAACACCATAAATTTCTCTATTGTTGAATTTTTGGGGTTTTTGGGTTTTCGATCAAACATTTGGTTTTTCATCAACTAAGGTAATAATTCGATTCCTTATTAGTTTTTGATGTTATTTGATCTTTTAAATTGAGTTTTTAGCTGTTAAATCGCATGTTTTAAATAAAAGCCAAAACTTGGATTGTTCATGGTGGATTTCGGGATTTTGGGTAAAATCATGGTTTCAAAGTGTTTTTCAATTAGTTTTGACATGATTAGAAGGTTTCTAAACTTACTTTAAAGATTTTTTGAAGTTTTCCAACATTTTAATGAATTTTCGTGAAAATTGCCATAAAAATATCGAATATTTCGACACCATGAATTGGGTAGTTTTGAGTAGTTTAATGGTTAAGAATCAGTCGTAGGTGAATAATTAGATGAATAGAATCAATTTTAGACAAAAACATTAAGTATAGACCAAAATAATTGAAATTCAAGTTTGCTATGTTGAAGGTTTTAATTACATAAGAATTTAGCTTAGGCTTGTGTTTTGATTGTTTGAAGTGCATCTTTGGCTGCTTGTTGATTTTGTTGTTGTGTAATTTACCCTTTTTGAATCTTCAGAACTATTAGGACCTTCAACGAGTAGAGATAAAGGTAAGGAAAAACTAGTTTAAGCTTTCAACAATTAGGTGAAAGCGTGATCGATGAGTGTTTGGAATAGTTACTTGTAGACATAATTCATAGAGTTAATTGGGAGCTTCGGAATAGCCTAAGCCCTTATCCTAAGTTCTAAGTGTAAGCTTTATATTTACCTTGCTTTATTTTGACAAATTATATGATTATGTGAATAATTGTGGATTGATTATTATGATGCGATATTGTGATATAAGACATATGTGATGACTATTGTGAATTGTGTAGCGGGCATGATATACATACTAAATAACAGTGATAATATATGCTAATAATGCAAATATGCAGTGGAAGTAAGCGATATTTTGGTAAGTACATATTTTGTGCACTTTTAGTTAGTTTTAGAATTAGTTTCAAACAACCCTCTTGTATTTTTTAGGCTAGATAATAGAAAGGAAGTAAGTACTAGTACTTTTGGTTCCCTTGGGTACGATAACTCGGTCTTACCGCTAAACTATACTACTGTTCGATAGGTACGCTTGCCTTTAAAATCGTGATATTAGTTAGTTTTTGGTGTGATCAGTTTTTATAAATTTTATTACTTAATATCGCGAGTAACAAGTTTTTGGCGCCGTTGCCGGGGATCTAAAATATTAAGACAACTCGATTTCTATTACTTTAGCCATTTCTATATTTATTTATTTTTAGTTTTTATTTTTATTCTTATTTTTCTTTTATTTTTTATTTTTCTTTTATTTATTTTATTTTTCTTTGCTTTTTCCCTCTAGGAACTTCTAGTTTATGACTAGAAACAACCCAACAGGACCATTGCTTTTTGACGAAGATTTAGAAGCGACAGTTCACAAAACTCGCAGAGAGATCAGACGAAGCCTACATTATCCAGAACAAGATCAAGAATAAGGGCCAGAACCTACAGAAGGGATGGAAGCAAATCAAAACATTCCACTACCTCCAGTAATAGCCGCGCAGCCAGTAAATCAAGATGAAGCTCCTCGTACTATGTATGATTATGCTAAACCTAGTTGGCTGGTACTCAAACTAGCATTATTAGACCTGCCATTGCTGCTAATAATTTTGAATTAAAAGCTAACACTATTCAGATGATACAGCAATTTGTGCAGTTTGATGGTTTACAGGATGAAGATCTAAATTCACACATAGCCAATTTTTTGGAACTTTGTGATACTTTTAAAATTAATGGCGTTTCTGATGATACCATTCGTCTAAGGCTATTTCCATTCTCTTTGAGAAATAAAGCTAAACAGTGGTTAAATTCTTTACCACGAGGCTCAATCACTACATGGGAACAGATGACCGAAAAATTTTTACTTAAATATTTTCCTCCAGCCAAAACAGCTAAATTGCGAAACGATATCTCTTCTTTTGTGCAGATGGATTTAGAAACACTTTACGATGCCTGGGAGAGATACAAAGATCTTTTGAGAAGGTGCCCTCATCATGGATTACCTTTGTGGCTACAAGTTCAAACCTTTCACAACGGTTTGAACCCTTCAACAAGGCAAATGATCGACGCAACCGCAGGAGGAACAATCAACAATAGAACACCCGAAACAGCTTATGAATTTATTGAAGAGATGTCACTGAATAACTATCAGTGGCAAGTCATGAGAACAAAGCTGACAAAAGCTGCAGGAGTTTATAATATTGATGCTGTCACTATGCTTACTAACCAAGTAGAACTTTTAAATAAAAAGTTTGATCATTTTGTTGGTTCTACGCGGCACAGCCAGTGATGCAGTGCGACGCAACCTTAGGAAATATGTTCAATCTGGACTATTCATTTTATGGACACAGCATAGAAACTGAGCAAGCCAACTATATGGGTAACAATTCTAGACCTCAAAATAATCCTTATAGTAATACTGACAATGCAGGTTGGAGAAATCACCCCAATTTTTTATAGGGAGAACAAGGAAATCAAAGACAACAGCCTCCTCTGGGATTTTAGCAGCCACCACCACAAGAGAAAAATATGAATCTTGAAGAGATGTTCACCAAATTTATGGCTGCATCAGAAACCCGTTTCCAAAACACTGAAACGGCACTAGAAAACCAGCAAGTATCAATTTAAGGGCTTCAGAATCAAATCGGTCAACTTGTAAAATTAATTTCAGAGAGACCACAAGGTGGACTACCAAGTAATACTGAGCCAAATCCCAGAGAACATGTCAAAGCAATTACTTTAAGAGATGGGAAAGTACTAGCTGAACTAGAAAAGAAGTCTGTTCCAGAATCTTCAGGAGACAAGGCAGAGGAACCCAAGGAAAACACTCCACCAACACTCAATGGATACAAACCGCCTATTCCATACCCGGCAAAGTTGAAGAAAGACCGTACAGACACTCAATTCGGTAAATTTCTTGAACTTTTTAAATAATTACACATTAACTTACCTTTTCTTAAAGCAATTTTGCGGATGCCAAAGTACACGAAGTTCCTTAAAGAACTTCTGACAAATAAAAGGAAGTTGGAAGAATTAGCCACAGTGGAACTCAACGAGGAATGCTCAGCTATTCTCCAAAATAAACTGCCGGCAAAACTGAAAGATCTAGGGAGTTTTACTATTCATTGTTTAATTGGTAGTTTACTTATTGATAAAGCCTTAGCTGATTTAAGTGCTAGCATTAATCTCATGCCTTACAAAATATTCAAACAACTAGGTTTAGGGGAATCAAAGCCCACTAGGATGAGTATTCAACTAGCTGATAGATCTATTGAATATCTTAGGGGAATCAGAGAAGATGTGCTTGTAAAGGTAGATAAATTTATATTCCCTGTTGATTTTGTTGTGCTTGATATGGATGGGGATATTGAGGTACCTTTAATTTTGGGATGTCCATTCTTAGCCACTGCTAGAGCTGTTATTGATGTAGGGGATGGTAAATTAGTACTTAGAGTTGGTGAGGAAGAAGTCGTTTTTAAAATCTATGATGCTATGAAATTTTCTAAAGAACATGATGATTCCTGTTATTTTATTGATATTATTGATTACTTTGTTCAAGATAATTTTCAGGAACTTTCTCTCACAGACACGTTGGAACTGTGTCTTGTTCAAGGTGAGGGGAAGATGAAGCCACCACTGAAATTGAAGAACTAAGAAAGGAGTTAGATTCTAATGAAATTATCACGAGACACATAAGTTATGAAAGTATAAAGATGAATGATGTGTTAAGACAGAAACCGTCCATTGATGAACCCCCTAAATTAGAGTTGAAGTAACTGCCAGAACATCTAGAATATGCCTTTGTAGGGGAAGATTCAACTTTACCAGTTATTATCGCATCAGATTTGAGCATTGGAGAAAAAGAAGAATTACTCCACGTGTTAAGGAAGCACAAGCAGGCTATAGCTTGGAAAATTTCAGATATTAAGGGAATTAATACTTCTTTTTGCACCTACAAAATTTTAATGGAAGATGAATATAAACCATCGGTGCAAGCTCAGAGACGATTGAATCCCAACATGAAGGAAGTCGTAAAAGCCGAGGTAATTAAACTCCTAGATGCAGGCATTATTTATCCTATTTCTGACAGTTTTTGGGTAAGTCCTGTGCAGGTTGTTCCTAAAAAAAGGGGCTTGACCGTGGTGTCTAATGACAAAAAAAAGTCAATACCTACAAGAACAGTCACTGGATGGAGAGTTTGCATTGATTATAGAAAGCTGAATGACGCAACTCGAAAAGATCACTTTCCCCTACCTTTTATTGATCAGATGTTGGAAAGATTATCAAGTCACATGTATTATTGTTTCCTAGATGGCTTCTCTGGTTACTTCCAAATCCCGATAGCTCTAGAAGATCAGGAGAAAACAACATTCACATGTCCATACGGTATGTTTGCCTATCGTAGAATGCCTTTTGGTTTATGTAACGCTCCTGCTACTTTTCAGCGATGCATGCTAGCTATCTTCAATGAATTCGTGGAAGACATCATGGAGGTATTTATGGATGATTTTTCAATTTTCAGTAATTCTTTCCAACTTTGTCTTAATAATCTAAAACGTGTTTTGATAAGATGTGAAGAGACAAATTTAGTGCTAAACTGGGAAAAATGCCACTTTATGGTTCAAGAGGGTATTGTATTAGGACATAAAATTTCTAGTAAAGGGATAGAGGTAGATAAAGCAAAAATTGAAACCATTGAAAAATTACCTCCCCCTAATTTAGTTAAGGCTATAAGAAGATTTTTAGGACATGCCGGTTTTTATCGCAGATTTATTAAAGATTTTTTTCTAAAATAGCTAAGCCTTTAACAAAGTTGCTAGAAAAAGACGTGCTTTTCAACTTTGACCAAGAATGTTTAGAATCTTTTAACGCTCTTAAGGAAAAGTTAGTCAATGCCCCAATTATGATTTCACCTGATTGGAATCTACCTTTTGAACTAATGTGCGATGCAAGTGATTTTGCAGTAGGTGCAGTTTTGGGACAGCGAAGAGACAAGCACTTTCAATCGATTTATTATGCTAGCAGAACTTTGACAGCTGCTCAAGCAAATTATACTACCACAGAAAAAGAATTGCTAGCCGTTATTTTTGCATTTGACAAATTCAGATCTTATTTGATTTTGTCAAAAGTCATTGTTTATACTGACTATTCTGCTCTTCGCTACCTTTTAACTAAAACTGATGCAAAACATCGATTAATAAGATGGATTCTATTGTTACAGGAATTCGATTTAGAAATAAAGGACAAGAAAGTAGCTGAAAACTTAGCAACAGATCACCTTTCAAGATTAGAAAACACACAACCCAAGTACCTTGATAAAATAAACGACTTGTTTCCTGAAGAACAGCTCCTAGCCTTTGCAGATGCAACAGTTCCTTGGTTTGCTGATTTTGCAAATTATTTAGCAGCTAACATAACCCCAAAAGGGCTGACCCATCAGCATCATTAGTAGGTAAGCCATTCAGGACCCACAGGAGGACATCACAGTGGAGCTAGAACTGCTCATAAGGTACTCGAATCAGGCTTTTACTGGCCTACACTTTTTAGGGATGCCAATAGGTATGTGACCTCTTGTGATAAATGGCAGAGAACAGGTAATATTTCTTAATATAATGAAATGCCTCAGAGCTATATACTTTCATGCGAAATATTTGATGTATGGGGTATTGATTTCATGGGTCCATTCCCTACTTCATTTGGGAATAAGTACATCCTAGTAGCGGTAGATTATATGTCAAAATGGGTGGCAGCCCAAGCCTTACCTACTAATGATGCTAGAATGGTAGTACGATTTTTGAAGAAACGTTTCTCTCGATTTGGAACACCTAGGATAATTATTAGTGATAGGGGCACCCATTTTTGCAATGCCCGATTTGGAAAAGTTTTAAAAAGGTATGGGGTACACCATAGAATAGCTACCCCTTATCATCCACAAACTAGTGGCCAAGTCGAAGTAACAAATAGGGAACTAAAACGCATTTTAGAGAAAACAATAGAAACAAATAGAAAAGATTGGTCAAGAAAGATAGACGATGCTTTATGGGCCTATAGAACTGCTTTTAAAACACCCATAGGTACATCTCCCTATAAACTTGTCTACGGAAAAAGTTGTCATCTGCCATTTGAACTTGAGCATAAAGCATTTTGGGCCATCAAATTTTTAAACCTTGATTTTAAGCTTGCAAGTGAGAAAAGATTAATGCAGTTAAATGAACTAGATGAATGGTGTTGCAATGCCTACGAAAGCTCACGACTATATAAGGAAGCCATGAAGCGACGTCATGACAACCGACTGAAACAACCTAAGCAATTCAAAACAGGTGATCTTGTCTTACTCTACAACTCAAGGCTGAGACTATTTCCCGGAAAACTCAAGTCAAGGTGGTCATGTCCGTTCACTGTTCAAACTGTCTTTCCATAAGGCACAATTGAGGTAACTCACCCCAACTATAGTACGTTTAAGGTAAACAGACATAGGCTTAAACACTACAGAGGTGAGAATTTTAAAGATTACAGGGAAGAGCTTCAGCTCCACGAAATCCCTTCGTGATACATCTAGGTAGAGTCGAGCTTCTACTCTAAATAAGCGCTTCTCGGGAGGCAACCCGAGCACTAACTTAGTAACTTCACCTTTATTTTTGATTTTAGTATTTTTATACATCAACTAACCCTTTTAAATGCAAAAATTTAGAACCACACGGCCTTGCCCACGGGCGTGCCTAAGGCCGTGTGAACATTTTAAGCAGAGACACGGTCGTGCACCCAGATCGTGTGTAAATAGAGCATAAATTTCCCAAAAACACGGGCTACCGACAAATCGACACGACCGTGTGACATGGCAGTGGAAACCTTTCAACTTAGACACGGGCTTACACAAAGCCACACGCTCCTGTCCCAAAGCCGTGGCTAACACTGTCAATTGAGACACGGCCGTGCGACTACCTACACGACCGTGTGATTAACGAAGAACCGATCGCAAACGGCCGCGTGACCTATTACACGACCGTGTGAAAAGCGAACAAGATCACAAATGGCCATGCGAGATGGCCAACACAGGCGTGTACTTCGAACCAGGCGCGCCAAAACCACCAAATTTCGATTCACACGAGCAAAACCCGAGTCGCACGTGCATGTTCCATGCCCGTGTGACCCAAAAACTATAAATAAGGGATCACTATTTACTTCTCCTTCACTCAAACACTAAATCCTCTCACCCAAACTCTTCCCCAACCACCATAAATGCCACCTCTGACCCTCAAAGCACCACCACGCTCGTAAAGGACTATCCCACACCCGTGCAAAGCTTCCCATGACCATGTACATCTCCCATTTGGTTCTATTTTTCTCATTTTTTTCTTTAATTTTTACTACTCTATTTTATTTATTTCTATCATGATTATATTTAGATTTAGAAATAATTCAAGCATGGAATTAGTTACACTAGGATGAATAATTTAGAATAGTATAGAACATTTCATGATTGCATGCCACTTAACATCACACTTGATTGCCATTTTTCTTATGCATTTAGTATAAATACATACTCATATTGCCTACTTTTAATGTCACATTAGGATGGACAATCTATATTATTTAGGTTAGTCCCCACTTTATTTTTATGAACATTGTCATTCTAATTTTTATATATAGTTTTTGATTCAATTTAATCTTTAGGACTAATGTTCATTATTTTTTTTAGGCATCATGTCATCATCGCGGGGTAAAAAAGCTACTCTTCCCGCTTCAAAGAAACACAAGGGACCCTGTGGTTCGTCCTCGCGACCCATTGCTGAGAACTGCTATCCTTTCCTCTGTTTTTTGCAAGCCTCCCAGGAGGAGCAATATGAAATACTCCGAGCTTGCACTCTAACCACTGGCCGATGCATAGATTGGGCTGCCCTCGAGCAAATACACCAAGTGGACGAGGTCAAGGCCCTATTGATGACAGATCCATGGGAGCAGTTTTTTCCAAATCGTGGAGCCCACATACTTGGAACTCACACTTGAGTTCTGCTCCACATTTCACCTCCAGACCGTGATGAACAGATACGATGATCCAGGAACAGTCCAGTTCCGTTTGGGAGGTCTCTTGCGACAGCTTAGTGTCCCAGAATTCGGCATAGCTCTCGGTCTCTATACCGAGCAATTTATGGAAGAGGAGGACCTCTCCACGCTTCACCGCCACATTCATTTAGCACCATCTAGGTGTTGGGAGGCCCTAGTCCCTGCGTCATCAACATACGACCCTAGTCGCTCTAAAGCGACTAACCTTATCCTGGCCCTAAGGTATCTACATTCTCTTCTTGCACACACACTAACCGGGAGGGGAGAGAGCACAGGGGTCATCCGTACCCACGACCCCTACTTCCTATAGTGCATGGCGAACACACATGTCATCGACTTAGCTTACTTCATCGCCCATGCAATCCACCATCAGATAGAGAGGCACCGCAAGGGCGTAGTCTCTATGGGCCCATACATCACGATAATAGGCCACTATTTTGGCCTATTCAACACCGCAGCCCAGACATCGTCATATACTTTGGTGGGCCTAATGTCTCCACAGGGCATCCAGAGCATGCTTCACATGAGGATGATCGAGCGAAGGCCAGGAGGCAGCCCCTTCTAGTATCGCCTCATCCAGGAAGGCGATGATCCCGAGGACATTCCTGATGATGTCCTACCACCACCACCGGAGGAGGATGCACCCACTGAGCCACCACTCCCTCGCCGCCCATCTCATGCAACAGCCACCTATGCTGACATATCTGAGTGCCTATCCCAATTTGAGCAACAATGCTTCCAGCGCTTCGACCACATCGACGCCACACTACAGCAGATATGCCAGCACCTTCACCTCACTTCACCACCCCCACCGCGTGATCCACCTGAGGATTAGAGATTTCTATTCCTCTTAACTTTATTTTTATCTTAATTTTTATTTAAACACTGATCCCTATTTTTACCTTTTCTTTTCTTTTAACTTTATTTTCCTTTTTACTTTTATTTTTATTTTATTTTTATTTTTATTTTCAAGTTCATTTTATCTTTTTCATCACTTGAATATTAGATTTTTAGAACTTTATTTTATTTTATTTCTTTTTCATATCAGCCAACCCCTAACGAGTAATCTTTTTTTATCCAAATTCCCCACGACTAATAAATACATTCGCAGTTTCAAAGGAGCTCTACAGCTCAAATCCATATGGAAATGGGAACACCCTGCCACAACTGCCGGCTCTTCCAATTCCAATTTCTGTCTCACAAATTCATCCAAAATTCAGGGATTTTCATGCCTTTCCCTATCTTATGATCTTGTGCTTTTATTGCTACTAATGTTATCTTTGTACATTGAGGGTAATGTACATCTTAAGTGGGGGGAATCTATTTTCAGTCTTTACATTCTCTTTGAAATCCCTGAACTTTTTTTTTACTAACATTTTGCATTGTTCTCAAATTCTCACTTTCACTCTTTGCATTATCTTCAATCTCCTATTAGGAATATATTCTGATTGATTTAGGATTTTTATTGATATGTGAGAATTAAGGCATAGGTGCTTGTACTTTGATTATTCAAACTTTAAAACATTAGGGAATCAAACATGATAAGTTGAAATTTTTGAGAACCCCAATTTTTTTCATAAGTTATTTTCCTTAATTCTAAGTGTTATCTTGAGATTTGAAATTCGCAGGATTGACATCAAAAGCCATAATTCGGGTGAGATTTTTGAGCCTTTTGAGCATACATTCTTTCGTACTCACTTTTATTGCTTTGAGTGAGTCAATACTGATTTGTTATTCTAGAACTTGCCTTGATTATACATGTCGAGACCACATCATTGATTTGATACATTGAAATGATAAAGGCACCTAGGATTTAACCCACTTACTCCACAAAAGCCTACCTCCATAAATTAACCCCTAGTGAACCCCATTGAGCCTAACAAACCTTTTCTTTGACTTACCTCTAATATTAACCTTTCACCCATTTTTTGTTAAATTCCATTCAATTATTTTTACCCCTATTTTTGTCGAGATTTGAGTTGAAATTTTCATCTAGCTTTATTCTCTTTTCCAGATTGTAAAATTTTATTCAATTTATTGTATTGTACTTGAATTGTTCTTAAAAAAAACGTATGTATTAATTCAGTTGTAACCTGTGATATTTCAAATAGTTTTTGCATATTTCTATTTTAAGGCTACCAAGGCGAAAACGATGTTATCATAAGAATTAGCTCAAGAAATATGTTCTAGTGATAGAGATTTTTCTAGCTAGATAATTTTTCAATTCAATCTGGATTCTAACCTTCTTTTGCAGCCTATGAAAACACCCTAACCAAGCCCCATTACAACCATTGAAAGACCTTTTGATCGATGTATCATATTAATCTACAGTGGTAGAGATCTGATTTTCTATCAAGCCTATGGTAATAACTTTTCAGGTTGACTAAGCGAGTACTAAATTCTTGAACCCTAAACACCTTGAGTGGATAGAGTGAATCTTTAGTGAGGATGTCAACTCCTGTTAATTAAGATGGAGAGATAATTACTTAGGAGAAGGGAGAAAACTTATGTTTCAATGATAAAATTCTCAACTTAAAGTAATTGAATCGTTAATGTTCTTTTGATTGAATTATCATTGTATGACTACCTGTGGATTTTTTTGAAACATTATTAATAACGATTATAAGTTAAGAGGAATGATTCTTAATTAGGGATTGAGATTTTGCTTGAGGACAAGCAAAGGCTTAAGTGTGAGGGTATTTGATAAACGATAAATTAGACATATTTTTACCTCATGTTTAGCCTAACTTCTGGATGAATTATTATTAATTTTGTGAGAATTGGTTTGTGAGAATTGGTGCTCTTAACCCTTCTATTTCATGTTGTATACTCAAGAGAGCATAGGGAAAAGAAAAGAACGAAAAATGGACCGAAGACGAAGAAAACAGGCCAAAGTGTGAAAACGACACGGCCCAAGGAACAACCACACGGCCGTGGCACACGACTGTACCACACAAGGTCCAACACGGCCCAGCCCCTACAAGCAAGGCCGGGCTACATGGCCGTGCCACCTCAACAGGCCCGAACACGGCCCTTATCGAAACCATACGGGCATGGCACACGGGCATGTCCCTGTCGTGAAGAAGTGTAATTTCACTCGAATTTGGATACTTAAAGGCTAAGAAAGGCATCCCAAAGCTCTATATAAAGACCCTAGGAGGCAACTCTAAGGGTGAACTCTTTTCTCCCAAAAAGGAGCGCCATATTTCTACCAACACAAGGAGTGAAAGTAAGGAATTACTCCAAGGGAAGCCGATTGATTCATCCCAAAAGCCAGAATTCTACATCAAGACAGAGGATCTCCTTAAATTCCTTCAGGGGTTTTTAGGTTCTTTATGTTTTGTTATCTTATTTCTTCTGAGATGTTTTCTTTATTAATTATGAACTGAACCTCTCAAATACTTGAGGGGGATGAAACCTAAGACAGATCTTGTTATTATTTATTCTTGAATTATATGATAAATACTTGAATTGTTTTTAATTATATGTTCTTCATTCTTGATTTAATAATCCTAGGTATTACTTCAAGAAACCGATGTGCTTAGGCAGAGGAGCAAAAGTCCCTATTTTAAGAGTAGATCTACCATAATTAAGCGGAGTTGCATGCAACCCTAGATATAGGGAGACATAAATCTGCCGGATTAGGGTCAAACCTAATAAGGGGATCCATAGATCGAATTAATGCAACCTAGGGGTGTTAATTAATAAAGAAACTGTAGTTAACCACCCAGGATTAGTTGTTCTTATCCTCGTCGGAGGTATTAACATAGGTTAGGGATCTCTACGAATCAAGTCAAGTGAAGAAATCGTCTAGTTTAAGAAGCCAATAACAAGTGAAGTCTAGGTGGATTCTCCTTTGAGTATTGCTTATATCAATCAGCTTTTCCCAAAGAGTCTTTCCCCACTTTACTTTTTGTGCACTTTTAGTTAGTTTTAGAATTAGTTTCAAACAACCCTCTTTTATTTTTTAGGCTAGATAATGGAAAGGAAGTAAGTGCTAGTACTTTTGGTTCCCTTGGGTACGATAACTCGGTCTTACCGCTAAACTATACTACTGTTCGATAGGTGCGCTTGCCTTTAAAATCGTGATATTAGTTAGTTTTTGGTGTGATCAATTTTTATAAATTTTATTACTTAATATCACGAGTATCAGGCCAAATGTATTGGTTTGTAATGATTAAGGATTTGATTTGGTATGTAGCCACATAAATTGGTTTATATTGGCTAATGGGTTTTAAGCATATTAGTTACTCATATGCTTATCCCAATCTCATTGTGTGATGTGGTTTATAATGGTATGTTAATGAATTTAGACTAGATGATACATGTGGGAAGTTCTTATGTTGAAGGTAAGGAAATGGTATGTTTAGGTCTTTATTGTTAATGTATAGGTTAAATTGGTCAATGAATGGCATGTAAATATTTGATAATGATTAGCTATTGGAATGGCTAGTTATGGATATGCTTTGGTGTTATGTATGTCTAAATGAAAGTTTATACAAAGAAACCATGAAAGAGTAAAATTAGCATTAAAACAGTTTTGGGACAGCAGCAGTAGTACAAATTTGAAAAATCACCAAAAATTGTGAAAATCAAATTATAGGTTGAATAATATATGAAATTAAAGCATATTGAGTCTAGTTTTACATAGAAGAAATAGTATAAGCAAAAGAATTTCATTTTATGAGATATTTTAATTTTTGTGAGATAAGTTCAGAATGATTTCGGGTTCCCCTGTTTTAACTTTAGAAAATCATTAAAAATTGTATAAAAATAGTTTGGGTTTTAAATTTATATATTTAATTTTTTTAATTAGTCTTTTCAAGAGAAACAAATGGGAACATTATCCGAATCATGTACTAAGAGATAATTAATTTTTAATGAAGAAAGTTCGAAACTGTCAAATAGCAGAACAAGGATAACTTTGAAGAATTAACTGTACTTATTGGCTAAACCATAAATTCTGGAAATTTAATGGTAGGAATATATTTGAGTCTATTTTAATAAAAATCAAGCGGATCTTAATTTAGAATTCTGTAGCTCAAGATATAAATAATTTAGTGACTATGACTCAAGTGGACAATTTTGTTATGAACAGTAAATAATTGTTTCGATATGTTAACCCTTGATTATGGTTGTGTTGGTAGCTTAATTGTGCCATGTTAAGTGCCATTGAAAGTGTGCATGTGAGTGTGCAAATGAAGGTGGCAAATGGCTTGGTAAATAGCCATTTTCATGGCCACACGGGCAGAGACACGATCGTGTGTCTTAGCCGTGTGAAAGACACGGACCCGAGATACGAGCGTGTGACTTGGCCGTGTGACCCCAAATTGTGCATGACGTCACAAACAAAGAGTTACACGGGCTAAGGGCACGGGCATGTCCTAAGGCACACGGGCGTGTGACCTCTGTTTTGATGGAAAATTTTCTGAGTTTTCCAAAGTTTTCGGTTTAGTCCCGAATCACTTCCAATACATGTTTTGGGCCTTGTGGGCCGTATAAAGGGCGATATGCATGTGTATGAATGGTTTTAAATTGAATAAAATTTTATGGCCCGGTTTTGTATGATTGGTTATGTTTAAGTCCGGTAATGCCTCGAACCCTCACCCAGCGTCGGATGCGGGTAAGGGGTGTTACATACTTCTAGAAAGAGTCTTAAATATAATCTCGGATCTTTAGTGGGCAATCCATCAAACTATCCTACTGTTTGTAACATCTGGAACATTACCGATTTCAACTCAAATTGTTGAGCCTATATGGCTAGTTTGACTATTCTTGGATTCAAATCATGCAACACTGGTACAATATGCTCTCGAATTGGTCTGTCTCGGTCATCTATCACACGTCCAATAGTAGGATTTTCATTGCAATCATTTGGATTACCATTAAGATCATTCCTGTTTCCAGCCATTTTTCTCAATTCTTTTCTCTTTCTCTGCAAGGTTCTGTCAATCTCCGGATAAAAAAGGTATCTTGTGTTAGTAGGAATGTCTCTTCTCATGCACTAATTGTAAACCTGTAAAAAGTAAATGCACTAAGTTAAATAAAACTACTAAGTAAAATAACCAAACCAAATTTCACCAAATTGTTTATCCTTGGCAATGGCACAAAAAACTTGTCGCGTATAAAATGATATGTGATTTGTGCAAGTATACACTTTGGTTCAAGTAATAAAGTGATGAGTAAGTATCGTTTCCATGAGGATCAGATTGAGGCACAAAATTGGTCAAGTTATTGTAATATGGTTAATGTTATTGTAAGACTGACAAATAAGATGCTATGGTAAACTAAGGTAAATATACAATGATAATTCAAAGGAATGATGATGTATTTGATAGATGGAATTAATGAACAATTGGAAATGCTATGGCAAAATTGAGAGCAAAAGTGTAACGGAAATAATGAAAGTGATTATCTGAATAGAATGTAAACAAAGAAACAAACAACTAAATATGTTGTGGAAAAGTTACCACGACAAAGAATAAGGATAGAGTGATGTTGATTCGAAAGGTCAAAATTACCCAAAATTGACCCTTACTCTCAATAAGGCCTTGGCAAAATCGTATCTACTTTAATACATAGAAGAGTTCTAAAATGGCCTGCCTCTCGTGGAAGCAAAACCTCAAGTTACCTTGTGACAGCCTTAAAACGACCCTAGTCGGAATGTGGTTTCGGGACCACGAAACCGAGGCATAAAATATATTTAATGTTCATTTTGATGCCTATAGTATGTGTTAATTCATGTGTGACATGTTTGGTGTGTCAATTTAGAGTTATAAATTTGAATTTCACTTAAAAGGACTTAGTTGTGAACTTTGAAAGTAAACTAGCTAGATGTGTGATGACTAATAAATGCATGCATGCAAAATAAGGGACTTGCATGTCAAATTACCCACTTTTATGATAGTGGATGGTAATGATGACCTAGTTTGTCATTTTGTGCTTTGTTTGTGGCTAATTAATAATAATAGAAATAAAAAGAAATTAGTAATTTGGTAGCATAAAATAAATAAAATAGAATTAAATTAATATTAGTAAATTTGGGTGAAAAAAACAAAGTGATTCATCTTTGTTCTCTCATTGCCGTGAGTTGAGTAGAGAAAGAAAATAAGAAACCCTTGAGTTAGGGCATTTGGCAAAAGGGAAGCACAAACAAGGTAAGATTCATGGAATTTTTCTTTGAATGTTGTGATTTTGAGATGAAAACCAAGCTTCTAACATGACTCTTGTGAAAGTTTTTGAGTTTATATCACTCTCCATATTCGGCCATATGAGAAGAAGTGGAGAAAAATTCTTGTCTAATTTGGAGTTTGTGTAAATAAATAGAGTTTGGATGTTGTTTGAGCTAGATAGAGGTTTATTTATGAGGTTTTATGAATAGATTGAATTGGTTGTATGTCTAGCTTCCTACTTCTAAATTCCGAATCTAAGTTGTGAGATTTGTGATTTTTAATTTAGTATTAAGAGTCTTACTTAACCATGATAGAAATTTTGTTTTGGCTATTGTCTTGGAGGTTCGGTCATGAACTTGAATTTGCTATTAGGAATTGTATATGTGTATAAGATAAGGTATTAGTAGTCAAATGACTTCTTTTGTTGCAACTTGTGTGTGTGTGCTAATGAATGGAAGTGAGGCTATTTGTACTTGAAAAATAAGTAATGCTAGTAATTTTGGATGAGGGTGCCGAATGTGTTTTTGATTAATAAGTGAAATTGAGCTTGTTAAATGCACATTTTTGAATTGATTGTTAATAGGGATCAATTAAAGAGCTTGAATGTGCCTTTGATGTTGTTTTTGGATGTTTTGGGTGTTAAATTGATAAGTGGTTTGGTTTGTGTTGTATGGAGAAATTTGATTGTGGATGGGATAAATATGAATTATGTATATATATATATGTTAAGGTCAATGACTACTCTAAATGGTGCCATAGGAAATGATATGTTTTAAGTATGTGCATGAGAACACTAAAGAGTGAATTTGGTATAAAATTCTGCTTGGTACAGCAGCAGTAACGTGTTTTGGAAAAATCACCATAAATTGTGAGAGTTGAATTAGAGGCTGAATAAATTGTGTAATTAAAGCTTAATGAGTCTAGTTTCTTATAAAAGCAACCTTGCAAGCAAAGGAATTTCCGATGAATAGATTTTTAGAGTAGAGTGAGACAGTGTCAGATTGACTTCGAAGTCCCCTGCTCTGTCTTTGGAAAATCACTATAAATTGTATAAAAATTGTTATGAGACAAAATTTATATGCTTAGACTCCTTAATGAGTCTAGTTTCGAATGAAATAGGCCAGGACACATTTTGAACTCTGTACAAGGAGAAACTCGGTTCGTAGTATAGAGTGGTCAGTTTAATCAAACAGTGAAATAGGGAAATTTAAGAAAATTCTGGTATTGATTGGCCAAACAAAAAATTATGAAAATTTTATGGATTAAATATAAATGAGTCTATTTTCATGCAAAATTTACAGCACTACATTTGGAGTTTCGTAGCTCCAGTTATGAGTAAATTATTGAATGCTGCTCAGAAATCAGCTTGTTGTGACTTATGATATGTATGTGAAATGCTTCAATGTGCATGTGTGTTTGCAAAGAGAAGAATATGCACGTATGATTTGACTATGACTGAAAATGATTCATTGTGGTGCTTGAATAAGGATTAATAGAATTAAGTGTTTTATTTAGCTCAAGAGCATAGAGGGACGAGTTCGGATAAAGGGAAGGCTAAAGTGGTCGAATAGCCAACTCGAAATTCCTCGTGAAAGTTCAAGGTAAGTTTTGAGTAATCGAATTTGGTATTTAAGTTAAAATGCCATGATATACATGCTGATATTTTGAACGATGTTCCATTGAGAAAGAAGCCTTATTCATGTTTGTTATATGGCCGAATGGCTCATAGAGAAAAGGACCGAAATTGAGCTTTGAAATGCATTTGCCTATGTGTGTTTGATCATTGGGCCGAAAGTTTAGAAAAGAAGAGTATATGTGTATAAGTTTGAATTATATGTATAATTATGATATAAAGTCGAGAAGCATGTTATATGTTGGTATGCACATGAATTGATTGAATTGCAAATGAAATCTTGCTATGTGAAACTTGGCTACATGTGAATATATATGTGTATGAGAATTTGTAATGTGAATCCGGGGTTAATTCCCGCCGACTATATGTGGAGACTATGTCCGGGTTAAGACCCGAAGGCTATATGCAGAGATGATGTCCGGGTTAAGACCCGAAGGCTATATGCGGAGATTATATCCGGGGAAAAGACCCGATGGCTATGTATAGAAATTACCCGAGATAGAGATCTCGATGATGATGCGAGAAAAGCCTAAGACTACTGGTCTTCAAGGTAACGAACGCTAATGAATTGCGCTGAAAGTGTTAAGTTATACAGGTATGTACCTTTGGCTTACATGCTAGCTGGATTTTTGGGCCAAATATTAAGGTCGTTATATGATTTCATATGTGTTTATGAAATGAGATTATTAATATAGTCTAAGTACAATTGGCCTATGTGAAATGTTATGTGAATTATTGTGACATGTATATGTTTACGTGAACTTACTACGAGTGAAAGCCCTCCATTTTCATATGTAATGTGAATGTATATGTTGGAAAAAGGGTGACTTACCCAAAGGAAGAGGGAAACAAAGTTACGAATAACTATGTTAGGGTTGAATGCTTTATCTGTGACATTGCTTAAAACTTACTAAGCATTGTAATGCTTACTCCGTTTGCCTTGTTTCCTCTGTTTTATAGATCTCTTTTGGAAGCTACGGACTCGGGGATTGAAGCCTTAATCACCTACACTATCACTGTTTTTTTGGTACATTTGATGGTTATTTTTGGGTCAATGGCATGTATAGGCTATTTTCCTTCGGTTGAATCAAACTTCATTTTGAGTTGTAATTATTCTAGCCATGCGAAAATGGCTTGCTTAGCCTTCGAGTTGAATATATAAATATGTGTGTGAATGATACTTGTATGGTTTAAGGTTGTGGCATGTTATTTAGTTAGTAACCAATATGTGATGAATTTCTAACATGATGATCGGTCATTGAATGTTCGAATTAGCCCAATTATTAGTAGCCATCAAGGTATAGTTTTGCTAGCATGCTTATAGAACGATTTTAATAAAATATGATGGACTGACTGCACCGACCTAGTATGATCTTCGATTAGGGAACTCAATGAATTCACGTCTAGCTTGTAACTATGAACCCCGGTGGATTGTATTTAGATTTGTAATACCTTATACCCTATTCCGGCGACGGATAGGGGTGTAGGGTGTTACATACCTTGCCCGTGTCTATGTGCTTTTTAGATATCTTGCATGGGTTCCTTCTGTATGATCCTGACCCTATGTCTGAAGTCGACTAAAAGTGTCTATTGAATGCTTGTTTATTTTGTTTGATTTTAATCCAACCAATCTAACCCTTTCGGAATTAGAATTAGTTTATAAGTATGCGAACAGTCTTCTATGTCTAAAGATCGTTGCATTTTAATTAAGAAATAAGAACAATCAAATGAAATAGTAAAGTAAATTAGAGATATACTACATCTATAAAAATAGTTTAAGATTTCATCAAAAGTAATCTCAACCCTATGAAATTTAGCTCATGGGCTGGGAATAAAATTCCAAACCAAAATATTATCCAACATTGTGTTAAACTACTTCAATTCAATCTTTCGAAGGAAATAACAGAAGAACTTCGAGAAGTAGCTTTCGCTTGCCCATCCACACTTTAGCAGCACAGCATCCTATGATGGATAAAAAGGACTCCCTTCGGCTGCCTATCCTTTGCGCAGTCAAACTTTTATTCACGCCTAAGGATCTCTCTCCCACTTTCATTTTGTCCGTCCTCTTTGGGTTTCCTCTTTTGGCTTTTTATAGGCTTTTCCCTAGGATAAATCCAACAACTCATGTTTATCTTCTCCTTTTTTTTAAATTCTTTTTTACGCAATCCAAGATTGTCTTCTTTTTAAATTCTTTTTTCAACAACCCAAGGTTATCTTCTTTTTAAATTCTTTTTTCTAGGATAAAACCAACAACCCAAGATTATCTTCTTCTTTTTTACACAGATTTTTCTATTACAAGTACAGTTGGGCTGAAACAGGTAGCGTTGAGTGTTGACTCAATCTTCCTGGAATTGCCACGACATTTGTGCTGAAAAAATGTCCAACCTTTTGCCCCATAAAACCTTCACTTCTTTATTTCTTATTCCTCAACCTACATCTGCCAATTACTACCAAGCAAATCCTTCCCTTAAACAAGTAAAAGTAACATATAATAACATTTAAGCACAGTCCAATCATCTTAATGTAATGCAATGAAAATTATGATTGGAATGTCCTAAAATGTAACTAAATTTTCTTAAGTATAGGCAATTAGCTAGGTCTAAAGAAATGAAATATAACTCCTTTCAAAGAGTTATCACATATCATGCATAACATATCAATATATAAATCATCAATCACACAATCAAACATCTTTTTTTTCAATTCAAAAGTACATAATCATTCCAAATCACATACAAACCTTTACTAAATGGTTCATTCCATGATTCCCTTTTCAAACACATCCCTTTTCATTTGTTATCATTTCCTGATAACATCCTTTTCAACCTTTTCATTTGATTTCCTTTTCGAATATATCCTTTTCAACCTTTTTCATGTGTTATCCTTTTCGAATAACTTCATTTTCAACATTTTCATGTGTTATCCTTTTCGGACAACTTGCTTTTCAACCATTTCATGGATTCAGAAATACCGAATGTAATGTCATAGTGTCTTTCAACCATGATCTTTTCCTTTTCGAGTATAATACCATGATATATTTTAATCACGGTTCTATCTTTTTCTCAAATAAAAACAATATTAATCATAAATAAATAAATAAATAAAGACATTAATTAATCTCATAGATTCAAATGTAATATTTTAGAATGAAATACAAACTTACCTCAACAAAAGCGATTATAAAAACGAAGTCGATGACTATTCCAGCACTTTAGCTTTTCCTCGGTTTAGGTCTGGTTGATTGGTTTCTTAATCTAAATAGTAACTTAACTTAATTAAATAATTCAAATAGCATAAATTTAAAGATTCTAACTTATAACCCATATTAATGTAAAATTATGAATTTACCACTAACATTTTCACTTTTGTGCAATTTAGTCCTTAAATTATAAACTCACAATTAAACCACAATTAATGAAATATCATGATAGTCAATTTTCTATAAGGTCCTTTACAGCCCATATCTTTTATTATTTCATAAAATTATCATTGAATTTTACCATTTTCTCAAATAAGTCTTTAAGCTCAAATTCATTAAAAATCACTTAACAAAATGTGTCTATTTAACAACCAAGCTTAAGAATATATCAATTAAATTCACTAACACTACAAATTCATTCAAAAAAATTCCCTAGACTTTTAATATTTTCACAAATTGACCCCTAGGCTAGCTAGATAAAGCTAATACAAGCTCAAAAACGTAAAAAATCACTAAAACCGAGACAAATTTACATACCATGCAATAGAAAATAGCTTGGCTGAGCCTAGTTCTCCCCTTGACTATGGTATTCACGGTTTCAGAAAGAAAAAAAAAAGAAAGAAGGAAGATGATGATACATTTTTGTCATCTTTTACTTAATTTCTAATTTACATAATTACAAAATTAACCTTGTTAAATTATCAAAATAACACAAAATCGTTCCATAATCATCCATTAACTAATGATATAGCCTATTTATTAATTAAATCTGTTACTTAAGATTCCATATCCATTTGATCCTTTAAACTAATAGAATTCAACTTTTACACCTTTTCAATTTAGTTCTTAATACCTAGTTAACCATTTAAACCTTAAAATTTCTTAACAAAAATTTAGTACGGCCCTAATATAATACTATATACATTAAATAAACATTCAAATGCCAACTCTCTCATCAAAATCGTGGTCCCAAAACCACTATTTTTTACACCATTAAAAATGGGTTGTTACACTAAGAGCTTTAAAGTCCTTTTGTTATGATGTTTCTGTTCCACTTTAGTTAAGAATTACTTATGGTTATGTGTAAATTTTTTTGTGGCTTGTAAATGTCTATATATGTATGTTTTTGGCTATTTGGTTTGTACCACTTGAAAGGGGATAAATTATTTATGAATGGAATGAATGAACTTTGTGCATTGGCATGTGTATAAGGTAAGGATTTATGAGCTTTTGAATGTGAATTAGTTTGGTATATGAAATGTGGTGCCAATGAAGGTATATTGGTTAGGCACTTAAGTTGAAGGTTTTGGTATGTTTTAAGCTTGTTTTAATGTGTTTTGAAGGCATGTTAATGGTTGATTTTGGTTTGGCTTGGCACCTAAGGAATTGGTATTGTTTTCCCTTATTTTGCAAGCTATTTTAGGTGCACACGGGATGTCAAACGGCTACGTGCCACACACAATCACACCACACAGTCATGTGGACTATTTAATTTTGGTACAGGTTTGTCCCACACAGTCTCAAGTTGTTACACGGCCTAAAGATATGGCCGTGTAACCCTATTTCGAATCACACATAGTCTGGTACACGGTCTACAACATAGCTGTGTGACCCTATTTTGATTTGCACATGGGTGGCCACACTATTTGTGACACGATCGTGTGACCTTATTTTCAAACTGTACACGGTTTGGCCATATGGCCATGTACTTGAGCCACATGGCCTAAGCTATGTCACATACCTGGCCATACGGCCATCTGACCCCTGTTTTCAAGTTTTTCTACATTTTTTTATTTTATTTCAAATAAGTTTTTAATCGTTCATAAATTTATTTTTAGGCTTTCTAAGCTCGATATTAGGCCCGTTATCATATATATACCATGAATTATGATTGGTCTTGAATATTTAACAATTGAATGGTTTTATGTTGTCATTTGATTTGATATGTGTCGTAATACTCCATAACCCTAATCTGGCGATGTAAACGAGTTAGGGGTGTTACAACCAGCATCAATCATCTTTAATAGAGATCTATGCTTTACTTCAAGGTTTGGAGAGAAGTTATATGAAGCTTTGCGCACCCGATTGAATTTTAGTACTGTATTTCATCCTTAAACTGATGATCAGTCTGAACGATTGATTCAGATTTTGGAGGACATGTTGATAATTTGTGTTATTGAATTTGAAGGTACTTGGGAGAGATACTTGCCACTAGTTGAATTCACTTATAATAATAGCTACCAATCAAGTATTAAAATGGCACCATATGAAGTGATGTAAGGAAGGAAGTGTAAAACACGTGTTTGCTGGACGAAGTTAAGCGAAAATAAGCTAGTGGGATCGGATTTGATAAGAGAAACAAAAGAAAAAGTGAAGTTGATTAGAGATCGACTAAAAGCGCCTTCCAATAGAAAGAATTCATGTGTTAATTGTAACACCCCAAACCCAACCTAGACATTATAGCCAAATCTAGCGATATCACATGGAATGGACATTAAAAACAGTGTTAACACAATAAAATCATTTTCGAGTTTCAACTCTTAAATGCTTAGAACCATTATTCAAAATATTCATTCATTTAATTATTGACCCTTGCCAAAACTTATTTATAGCGAAAGTCTAGTAAAATCGATACCTTTTTGAAAACCCAATTTGTGTTTTTAGAAAACCCCCTTTGATCGTATAAAACTGTTGAAAACAAATCATTTTATCAAAAAATGCAAGTTAATCAAAAATCCAAAACCAAATCCAAAAGTTCATGCAGTCCAGAAATTTACAACCCACAAATAATCTGAAGTCTAATATGAAAACAGTAAATTTAACTAAAGTCGTTTATAGACGAGTGGTCACCGCTAAGTCTCCGTCGCACCAACTTGCCTAAGTCTATGGATTACCTCTACAAAATAGACAAAAAAAAGTGGTGAATTTATGTAAGCTCAGTGTGTAACCCAGTAGAATTAAGCTTGCATACATACAGATTATCATATAATAGACATATATAGATTCGGGCCTAAGCCCATTCCAAATACAAAATCAAGTACAGATATGCAAATCAGATAACAGAATCCTACTTCCATCCTCTACACACCATCTCTAACCATCACATCACACCATGTGGGGTTAAAAACACCCACCCAACCCTACACACCATATTGTGCCAGGACGACACATAACAGATATAGTGCAGCCTTGCTGCCAGAATATAGGTGAAAGTCACCTTTCATAACACTTCATCCATATAATCTATCCCTATCCCAATAACAGATACAGTATATTCAGATACAGATATACAAATTAAACATGCTCACATGCTTATGTATATATGGATATCAGATATGCATATAACAGAACAATCAGACATACATTCAGTATCCTATTCAGTTCTATCTATCAAAATATCATAACACACAAAGTATGGTTTAATTAACTCTTTTTGACCTTACAGTAGGCCCATAATCGTTTGGGACGATCCGAGCGACCCTAGGGAAAATTTTAGAAATTTGGGCCCATACACCCGTATGGCTTGCCCATGTGTTCCCACACGTCCGTGTGGCTAACAAGCCTAGATTGGCTAGGCCCAAAAACCTACATGCCCATGTGGAATACCCGTGAAGGCCCACATGCCCGTGTGGCCCACGCACCCTACTTAGCCTGGTCCGTGTGGCTCACACGACCACAGTTCGGCCACCACACTGTCGTGTCTTGCGTCCGGCCTACCACACGGGTGACCACAAGCCCGTGTGACATCAACCACAAGGTTTTTCAACTTTTTTTGAAACCTCCTTTTCTGCGTTTCAAGTACACACCTGCTTTGTTTTTGCTGCAAAGTCACTCTTGAGGCCACCAGCACCTAAAATCAAAATATCCAACCCCTTTAGCACCCAAAAATCGAGCCTAACATGATATACCCAAATACACAAAAATAAATTACCGCTGTAACACCCCATACCCAGCCTAGAAGTTAGGCCCGAGCCTGGCGTGCCATATTGAAGTGTTCTTCGAAAACCATGTTTTCAAAGAAACCCTTCTTAAAGAAACTTGTTGGAAACTAAAACTTGTGTTTGTTTATTTTCAAAACGTGGTCAACTAAAAGTTAGTCCCTTTTAAAAACATTATTACCTTTAAAACCTTCTTTGTTGCGAAAGCTTAATTTAGTTAGTTGCGGAAGACGTAGTGTTGAATATAGTTAACATTTTGGAAAACCGCGATTCACCTCTAGCAGATATAATTCAAAGTAAATAAAAACCTTAAAATAAAAATCCAGAAATTATAAAAGGCCTTATTACAAACCAAACCCAAAATAAAGTACTTGAGAGTAAATAATCAAAATAGAAAGCATAAGCAGTGTGTGGCCTTCTCCGAGTCCCTCGCAGCTCCGATCCGTCTAAGGCTGGGAATTACCTGAAAGGTTAATAAACGGGGTGAGTTTACGAAAACTCAGTGTGTAATCCCCCACTACAAATACGAACAGTTAGTCATGTAAAAGAATTAAAAAGTTTGCCCTACCACAGTTCCAGTATCAATTGGGCCTTAGCCCACTATAACAAACTGTACCAGATGGGACTTAGCTCATTACAGAATCAGAAATATTATCAGAACTAGAATCAAAATGAGAATCAGAATAAGAATCAGAGTCAGTATCAGTATCAGAATCAGAATCAGTATCAATTAACAGAATCAGAATCAGAATGTGAATGCAATCCGAACCCAATCCAGCCATCACACCACCCGTACCAACCAACACACCATGTGGGGAATAACTCAACCCACCCAGCCCACACACCAATGGGCAGCAAAGCTGTCAATAACAGAATATCGTGGCAGAGCCACCAGAATCAGATAACGTGCAAAGCCACTTAGCAGAATATGTGGCATGAAGCTATCGATAACGGGTCTATAATCGGCACAAAGCCTATGATATTGGCACAAAGCCTTCGGTAATGGCACAAAGCCCACAATAACGACACACAGCCTTCGGTAACATGATTGCCACTCAGCCATCGATCACCCACAGTTGTCTCGGGCGACCCATGTAACCTTATCAAATCAGTATGAATATACGACTCTTAAGCCTTCGGTGGATCCACAGTCGTCAAGCAACCATGCGATCCTAACAGATCAGATCTTCCTCCATACAAAATCCCAACCCATGCAACATGTTATGTATGTAGAATGTCATGCCCATATTTAAATCAAACAATTACAGTTAAGTCATTCATATCACCAACATATATTCACAATCAAATCCGTCAAACACACAGTTCAAGTTAGTCACTTGCCCACAAGGGCAAAATAGTCATTTAACACCCTAGGGGCAAAATGGTAATTTTACCCCACAAGGGTATCTCGGTAATTCTACCCTGCAGGGGTATTTCGGTAATTCTACCCTACAGGGGTATTTCGGTAATTCTACCGTACAGAGGTATTTCGATAATTCTACCCTACAAGGGTATTTCAGTAATTCTACCCTAAAAGGGTATTTCGATAATTCTACCCTAAAGGGGTATTTCATTAATTCTACCCTAAAGGGGTATTTCGATAATTCTACCCTACAAGGGTATTTCAGTAATTCTACCCTATAGGGGCATTTCGGTAATTCTACCCTAAAGGGGTATTTCGGTAATTCTACCCTACAGGGGTATTTTGGTAATTTTGCAACCTAAGGGTATTTCGGTAATTCTACCCCACAGGGGTATTTCTGTAATTTCACAAATCAGGGGTATTTCGGTAATTTCACAAACCAGGGGTATTTTGGTAATTTTGTAAATTAGGGGTATTTTGGTGATTTTGAAATTTTGGGTATTTTTGTAATTTGTAAACTGGGGTATTTCTGTAATTTTTCAAATCGAGGATATTTCTATAATTTTCCAAATCGGAGGTAATTCGGTAATTTTGCAAATTGGGGGTATTACAGTAGTTCTACCCTATAAGGCTATTTCAGTAATTTTGTAAACCAAGGGTATTTCAATAATTTTGTAAACCAATGGTATTTCAGTAAATTTTGTAAATCAATGGTATTTTAGTAATTTTATAAATCGAGGGTCAAACGGAAATTCTATAAATCAGGGTTATTTTCGTAATTTTTCAAGTCAAGGGTATTTCAGTAATTTGGTAAACTAAAGTATTCTAAACAGAGATAACAATGCGAATGGGCCTAGGGCCCATTCTCGGCCAAAATGGGCCCACACGCTCGTGTGGCCCTTTTAGCTCAAATCTAGCCACAAATATGAGATTCACCTAGTCTAGTCCAATATTTACTACACAATCAAACAACTTATCCAATTGGGCCCGTAGGCCCATTGGGTCCACATGGCCCCTTTCGGCCTATCGCGGCCCGAAGTAGCCATCCTATAGCTAGAGTAGTGAGAAATACACACCTGATAGGAGACTGGAGTTCATCCGTGCTCCGAGCACTTTTAGCCGATGCCCAACACAAACGAGCCCACCATAAAGCGAAAGGGATCAGCCAAGAAAGGTACCTTTACTCTCCTCATGGTTCTCCCTATTTAAAGCCAGCTTCGCATCCACTCTTATGTTAGCTTCCTAATGTGGGATCCCCCCATCATCAGAGTTTAAATTCAACACCAACTCTTGCTGCCCCCTGTTAGCAAAATAAAAGCTCTTTGTTTGCCATGAGTTTCAAACCTTGGACTTCCTTGCCAACTCTATGACGCCACCTTCCTACCTCTTATGTGGCGCTACTTTGCCACTAGACCACAAGGCTTTTTGTGGCACAAATTCTCCAACAATATTCTTAAGGCCTACCTACTACACCCAGGGTTTAATTCACCTTAAATCAAAATTTTTGCTAGAGTCCAAGTTTGAACCCAGGACTTCTCCAACACTTCTCAGCACACTTAACCACTGAAACAAGCCTTCAATAACGGAATTTACATGCACAAAAAATATTATAAGCTGCTTTCAACTGCTCCCATGCTCAAGGCCCAAAACTTCTAGGCCCAAATCCAGGGTGTTACAACCGCAACTAAAAACAAACACAATCTTAAATCAAGCTGATGAAGCGCGACTCCCTGCCTCACAACCTTTTCCCAAACGTAGAATTCACCACTTATTCCATAAACTAAAATTACTAATCCCAAACCAAAGAGTTAAAGGCTGCAACGTCACTTACCAATCGAACAAAAGATTAAGCACACAGTAACAAAGAAAAACCAAGAAAACCCCACTGAGATTAGAGGAAAACAAAGAAAAATCGAAGGAGGAAAAACAAAGGAAGGAAAATGGGAAGAAGAGCGTTAGAATTTCATGGAGAGGAAGAGAGAAAATAAAATAAAATAGAAATAAAACAATTTTGATATCATCTAACTTCCCCCTAATCCACATCCTAACCACCCACTACTCAGAATTATAATAAAACTGAAACTCTATCACAAAGCTGAGCAAAAATAACACACATGCTCATGCAGGGATTCGCACACATGACCTCCAAGACACTAACTCCTTACCATTCAAACCAGTAAGCTTATTCTTATATGAATTTACAGACAATTAATATAAGCCTACTGAACAAAGATAAGGCTTAGGTCAGAAAAATAACAAAATTTGCTATAGGTAGGGCTTGAACTTGGGACCTCCCACACACACCCAGAACACTTAACCACTAAAGCAGACAGATATTTGTTTCAAATATTTACAGAAGCAGAAATAAAAAAGTTAAGGTGTTACATTAATCTTAATAGAAAAATGTTGAGTATATTGTGGGAGAAGAAGTATTTTTTGAAAGTGTCTCTATAGAAAAAGGTTCTTCAATTTGGAAAGAAAGGAAAGTTAAGTCTAAGATGTATAAGACCATAGGAGATTTTGGAGCATATTAGTCCAGTGGCTTATCGATTACCCTTACCACCAGAGTTGGATAGGATTCATAATGCCTTTCATGTGTCTCTGTTACAAAGATATCTATTCGGTCCATTACATAAGGTTACATTGGAAGTTGTTGAAGTTCAGTCAGATTTGACGAATGAAAAAGCACTAATTTAGATTCTCGAACAAGACATAAATGATCTAAGAAATAAATGGACCCTTCAGCGAAAGTATTATAGGGATATCATAATGTTGAGGAGGAGATATGGGAAAGTGAAAAAGTAATGAAGTAGTAGTTTCGACAACTATTCGAGTCAAGTAAATTTCAAAGACGAAATTTTTTTTAAGGGGGAGAATGTAACATTCCTGACACTCCCTAAAACGAAAGCAGTGTCAATTTGGGTTGGTACATTTTAGAATTTCTGAAGCAGATAAAATAGAAATTATTACCATTAGTGGAGAGGATAGATGGATATTATAAGGAATTAAAAAGGCTTTTAAATTTATAGAAACTAAATTGAGATATTGACCAAATCGTAAAAGTGTGAGAAGTGTTGAGCAATAGTATAAAAATTAGAAATAAGAAAATACTCGATTAAATGGATGAGAAAAAGAGCAAGGACTGGAAGGGTAAATTGACCATGAAAATACAAAAAAATGTGGGTCATATTGAGAGTGAATAGACACCATGTGTTTGAAATGGTGATGACTAGATTTTTTTAAAATATTATTAATAAAAAATGGCTGAATAGATATTTCTAATAAAAGATGTAGAAAAAGGAAGAAAAGTCAACCATCATCATCTTTTCTATCTTCTTCTCTATATCTTTGACTCCCCATTTCTACCAAGTTTCCTTTTCTTTCATTTTAGTCTTTTTTCCTCTATTTCCAACCCTTTCAAGCTTTAAACTTCAAATTTCTTCCATAATTTTTTAGTAAAACCATAGGACTGACTCCATGGCATGATAAGTTTTCATAAAGCTAGCTAGACTACATACTTGTAGAGAGAGAATAAAAGGTTTAGGGATTTTAAGTAAGGTTAAGGTAAGGATGATAAAGTTTCTTATAGGACTTCATGTTTATCTCATCAAAATGCATAGAAATAGTACGTGATTTTTGTTTTGATATTAAATGTTGTATATGAGTTATGTTAATAAAGAGAAGGAGAATAAGAGTGAACATCAAGTTGGTGATAAAGGCAAAGAAATAACAAATGAGCGAAGGAAGAAGGAAAGCGTTCATTCCAAGCAATTTTGTTGTAACTATATCAAGAATTTTACTTATATAATTTAAACCCTAAATGAAAATGTGATGAATTAATTTAGTAATATTCATGGAATTTTATTGTATATGAAAATGATGCCTTGTATTATGGGATTTAATTGAAAGATTAGTTGAATGGTTATAATAAATTGAAAAGTTTGTGTAGTGTATTGGAAGGAAAAGGACTAAATTGCAAATAGTGTAAAAGTTAGATAGGTGCGATAGATATTAACATGAAGCATTTAAGTGAAGTGTTAAATGTTGATAAAACAAATGTCAAGTGAAATTTGCTGATTTATAATTCTATATCTATAAGGACCAAAATTGTAAAAAGAGTAAAGTTTCAATTATTTATATTTATCGAGAAAATGTAATAAAATTATATATTAAATTCCCATGTGGACAAAATGAGAACTAATAGAATATAAATGGCATGCCATTAGGATTAATTCTATACGTGCAAGTGGAAGTGGCACTACGTTGTAAGTGAAAGAGACACTACGATGCAAGTATTAGTGGCACTTCAGCACAAAGTGACATCCTCATATCCATGCAAATAATAGTGGCACTTTAGTGTAAATTATTGACATTTTCACATATCTTATATGTTCTATCAAGTCTATAAATGGGCATAACTTTGATTAGTAGTTTATGAACTTGTTAATTAGATACCATATTATACTTATTATTGAAACAATTTCATGTATGATGACATTGGTTCATTAGTGTTTTACACACACACACATAATTATAAATGATAATTTGGTCTATATTGCAAAATTTAATTCTTGATGTACTTACTAAGCTCTTGTGAGCTTGGCGCATTTCTTTTCAAACACATAAGTGAAGACTCATTTTGAAGCTCTACAGTGAAGGTTGATCTCTACTCATATCACCACAAATCAAGGCTTGGAAAATACTATGAATCTAAATTTTTGGTAATAGTCCATGGCATATGCATAGGAATATGTTAAGAATGTTTGTGGATGATTTCAATGGAAGAAATTGATGGTTTTTTTATCTTCTTTGTAAATTTTATATCTTGGACATGTTTGATTTTTTTAAGTTGAGTTAAATGATGTCTAAGGTTAGAAATTGGCATATTTGAATGGTTTACTTGTTGATATGGCTGATATACACTATATAGAGGTTGTCCTAAGTGATAGGGAGCAAATTGCTTAAGTTTCAAAGTGGTAAGGTTGAAGTTGTGATGTTAGGCTTATGAAGTTATGATGAGCCCTACGTAGGGAGTGACGTCGCTACGTAGTACCTTCATGGTTGCGACAACTCAAGTCAGAGAGTGACGTTGTGATGTGGAATCCCTGAAGTCGTGACGAGCACTCGGTATTTTGGAACTTTACAATTTGGTCCTTAAACGACCTCCAATCACCTTGAGAGCTTTCGTAAGCTCGTTTTAAGCTTGGTTATGTATTTAATTCATATTTTGATTGTATTTTAATCCTAATAACTTTATAATAAATGTTCAAGTTATATGGGATTATTGTAGTTGCTAGGGTAACGAATGTGACATCTCGATACCTTGACCTGATGATCGGGTTGAGTAAGGGGTGTTACAGTATGGTTAAAATTCATATGAAAGTTGTTCTAGTTGATAATAATATGTTTGTTATTTTGGTAGGTTGGAATATTCCCCCTAAAAGATCAGCAGAAAATGAGTTTGGAAAATCATTTGATTGGCCTCCTGTGTTTAAATCTTCAGCTTCTTCAACGGAAAGCGAGTGAATGCAAAGTAGGGGGAGAGGGAAAGGAGAGTGGTAGCAAGGAAGAAGCCAAGAGGGGATAGGGATGGGGTGGGGGAAATATTTTTTAATTATTTTTAATTAATATTATTATAAATATTATTAGAAAATTTTTATTTTTATTTTTATAATTATTTTATAATAAAATATTTTTTTGAATTATTTTATAAATATAATATAGTGGTTTGTTTATGTGGGCTTTTTGCCATATGTTGATTAGTGATTGGGCTACATCATCATTAACAATGGCTGATTAATAGTTGACTAACAACTGACCAATGGAAAAAATTATAGTTTAGGTACCCAATTTGACAAAAAAAAATAAGAACATCCATGGAAAAACGGGTGTAGTTTAAGGGGTAATTTTTGAATTAAGCCTCTTTATTACTTTGAATTAAAGTATAACGGTTGGGTTTGGAAAATACAAAGGTTTGGACCAGTTTTAAGTTATTTGGGCCAAAAAAAAAAGAATTTTTTTTCTTTTGAGCCAAGATATTCGACCCAAATATTAAAAATATCGGTTTTTTACAGTTTATTCAGTGGACGGTTAATGGTTCAACTGTGGTTCAGACCAGTTCACAAGTTAACTGATTTTTTTCCTATCTATTAGATTGGTGCATTGATCAGTTCATAATCCGATTGGTCAGTCTGGTACAATTTCTAAAATATTGGTATTTGGTAAAATTTTTGTTTATGTTGCAACCTGATTATGTTATTGTGTTTTTTTGTAAGTAAAATGTACTCTTCCCTTTTTTTTTGTAACGCCCCAAATTTTTTATTTCTGTTTCTACAAAAATGTGATACAAATATCTATCTGCTTCAGTGGTTAAGTATTCTAGGTGTATGTGAGAGGCCCTAAGTTCAAACCTTACTTAGGCTAAATTTTGGTATTTTTCTGAATCAAGCCCTATCTCTGGTTAGTAGGCTTTTATTTAATTATATGTAAGTATACATCAGAATGGGCCTACTTGACTGGCAGTTAAGGGCAGTGTTAGTTGGCTGATGGTCTTGTGTTCGAATCCCTGCGTGGGTAGAGGGGATTATTTTTGCTCAGTTTACTAGCTGAGAGTTTGAGTTGTACTGAAAATCTAAGTAGTGGGTGGTTGAGATAGCGTAAGATGTGGGATTTGAGTGATCAGTTTCCCAAAATTTTCTCTCTTCAGAAAAACTGACCATCTTCCCTTCCACTTCTTTTTTTTCGTTTTGCTCCTCTCTGTTGTCAAAATTTTGCTTCTCTTCCACCCTTTCTTTTTCGTTTTTCTTTTCCAATTCGTCCAGCAAGTTATATGTGGTTCTGATTTTAGTGTTGATGGCTAGTGTTGTAATGATGGTTTTGTGTCTTACAATTAAGGTTAAAGGGCCAGAGCTTTTCCAAAAGGTGTTGTAGTAGTGTAGAAACTTCGTTGCTTAATCAAATGTAAGGTTTTTGAAGGATTATCGATTGACTATCTCGTTATGATTTCGATTGAGTATCGTTTTAAGTGACTAAATTAGTAAATTATCGGTCAATATCAGGTGTTGAATATCTCGGAAGTGTTTTTGCATCAAAATCGTACTAGATGTGTACCTAAATACATAGAAAACGAGGTTTTAGCAAAAGCTAAAAACCTTTCTATCGATGCCACACGGGCCTGTGGTCGCTCGTGTGGTAAGCCGTGCGCGAATGACACAGTCGTATGATTGATGAAGGCCAGGCCGTGTGCTAGACACAATCGTGTGGTGGCCGGGTATGGCCGTGTGTGACACACGAGCTTGACCAAATTGGGCCGTATAGGCCACACGGGCGTGTAGGTTTCTGGGTCAAGCCGTGTGATCCACACGGGCCAATGCCCATCTCAGCATGTGGGCCACACAGGCGTATGGGCCCATTTAACTAAAATGTTTCCTAGGGTTGTACGGGTCATCCGAAATGACTGTAAGCCTACTATAGGATCAGTAAGGGGTAATCGGACCCTAAGTTGTATGATCTGTATGACTGTTACTGTATTTCTGAGCATGTTATTACCATGCATATCTGACTGATCTGATTCATATAATTGTATCTGATATTTATGTATGTCGTACGTAAGCATGTGAGCATGATATTCTGATTATCTGCATTTGCATATACTGTTTCTGATTTTGGGGTTAGGAGGATGATCATTGGAGGAAGTGTTCTAAAAGTCATTTACGCCTATTATTTGGTAGCTTAGCTGTAATATATCTTATATGTGCCGCATTCGGTACGGTATAATGTGTAGGGATGGGTGGGTGTTTTAAACCCCACATGGTGTGTAGGGATGGTCGGAGATGGTGTGTAGAGGCTGGGGGTAAGACTCTAATTTCTACTCTGTATGCATATCTGTATCTAAGATGGGCTAAGTCCCTAATTTACATTTGTATTTGTATCTAGGATGGGCTAAGGCCCAAATCTGTATCTGTTTCTGTAATGGGCTTAGGCCCAAATCTGTATCAGTAATGGGCTCTGGTTCTGTTATTCTAATAGATTATGCACGTTTTTTCTGTGGGGATTACACACTAAGCTTACGTGAACTCACACTTTTCTGTTGAACCTGTACAGGTAAGCCCCAAAGTTAGACAGATTGGTGTAGCGGAGCACTTGACGGTAACCCCATATATATTTAACTGTTCTCTATTGATTTTTGGTTAATTTAAATTGTTGGGTTATTTTTGTAATTTTGACTTATGGACTGTTTTTGCTTTAATTTTAGACTTAATATACTTTTATGGATTTATTACTGCAAAGCTCAACAAAAATAAGATTTTTCTATAAATAAAAGTTTTCCTAAAAACGAACGATTTTACTTAGATATCACGGTTTTCCAAAAGCTTCCGCTTTTAAACACTTTTAAGGCAAGTTAGTTAAATGGAATGAACGCTTAAGATTTGACAAATCCGAAAGAGTTTTATCGTGTTGGTTGTAGTCAAAACATTTTCATGTCACATCATTAGATTCGGCCATAATGTCTAGGCCGAGATTGAGGTGTTACATTTAGTGGTATTAGAGCCAGGTTGCAAAACCTGACTGTGAATTTTGGGCTCCAATATTTTGATATTAAAGAAATGATTTTCAAACAACTTGAAATTTTTTTTGAATCGAGTATGTGGTACACCGAGTCTCCAGCGCCAATCTTGTAAGGTTTCTGTATTCTGATGAACTGATTTGATTTTATAGATAGCTTACTCTGAAAACACTATGATAATTATTTCTGAAAATACTTTAGTTAGTGTAAACTGAAATTGTAGTGAAACTGAAATTGTAGGGAAACTGATAGAGACTGAATTTGCGAAAACAAACTCTGAACTTCTAATACTACTTTGCATAAAAAATATGCTAATAATACTGAAATTGTAACTGATACATAAAATTCATAATGTAGATAAAATTTTGAAATTACAATGAGCAGATGAGGTATCCGTGGACGTAGTACTCGAGGCTGACGTAGAGGCCGTAGAGGGGCTCGAGCTGAGTCCTCATCTCTGGGCAGCATGCCAAATTTAGACACTAGTGAGATAACAGTATGGCCAGCTACTGAGACTGTGTCTCAAGATTGCTTGGTTAGGGGATGACACATTGCTCAGGCCATGCTAAGGATTTTAGAAAGGGTCGCTGGGCCCAACACTGGATCTGGGGCCAAGGGTCAATTACAAAATGACTCCGATCCAATCAAGCTAAGTTATTTAGGGGTGTCACTAGAGTCGCCTAACGTGGCCGAGTACTAGATGGAGGCCACCAAGCAAATTATAGATGACTTGGATTACACCCCTGAGCAGAAACTGAAGGGTGCAGTCTCCTTACTTCGCGACGAAGCATATCAGTGGTAGCTAAAAATGAGAGGTGTGTATGTTTTGAGGATAACCTAAGGGATAGTCTAAGGGTTCTGATAGCTCCGTAGAGGGAGCGCAAGTTCTCAATTCTAGTTGAGAAGGTGAAGATCACCGAAAATGTCAAACGTGCTGAGCGCCAGAATAGATACTGTGAGAGAAGAAAGAACAAGAGGGATCTGAAGCCCTCGATTTCAATATAGTGGCCTAAAAAGAAGGCCAAATCCAATGGATCGGTTAGGGTTGCCCCTATTGCACTTGCTGGGATTCTGCCTTGTGGAGATTGTGGTAGACGCCATCTAGGCGAGTGCTGGAGGAAGACTGGGGCATGTTTAAGATGTGGGTCTTCTGAGTACCGCATTTGAAAGTGTCCGTTAAGGGCTGATCAAGTGCAAGCTCTGGTTTCTAGTACTGCACAGCCATAGAGAGTGGTTCAGCAGCCACCTAGGAGCCGTAGTCAGGCTAAGGGTGGTAATGGTATGGGCCATGGACAGAGAGCACCGGGCAGAGGTGCTGGACAGACAGAGGCAAGGCCACTTGCTTTGGTTTATGCCGTATGTCGCCGAGAGGATAGAGATGCTCCGGACATCATCACTAGTATGTTCTTAATCTTTGATGTACCATTTACTGCTTTGATAGACATAGGGTCTACTCACTCTTATATAACTAGTTTTATACCTGAAAACCTGTGGATATCATATGAGAGCAATGTAACACCCCTATCCCGTAACCGTCGCCGGAATAGGTAAGGGGCATTACCGGACTTGTAACATATACCGGAGCAGTAAAAATTTTAAAATTTTTAATCAAGATTCATCACGTATCATCAATCATCAGAGCATGCTTCAATTGATCATAAAAGGATGCATATAACTATTGGAAGTCTAATTGGAAACATGCTAAAAGATAGGAGAAAATTTGTAAAATTTTCAAAGTTAGGGGCACACGGCCGGGCCCTTTGCCCGTGTTCTTCACACACGGCCGTGTCCCTCCAGACACGCCCAAATCTTTCAGCCCGTGGTCGAATCTGACTTATCCCACACGCCTGTCCAACACGCCCATGGGGTTAGGCCGTGTGTCGCCCACGGCCTAGGCACGCCCGTGCCCTTACCCCGTGGTCGAAACTGTCAAATATCACACGGCTGCCAGACATGCCCGTGTACAAAACAGAGCAGACCGTGTGACTATACTGCCAAATTTCACACGGCTACAAGTTACCAGACACGCTCGTGTGTCTAGGCCGTGTACCAAAACTGACCAAAACATCAAGGTGCAGGGGACACACGGTCGAAGCGCACGCCCGTGTTCCCTGGCCGTGTGGCACATTATAGGCTCGGTTTAAGCCAAATTTGCCACCCAATATAGGTCATTTCTACTAGCCATTAACCAACAACATTTCATGCCATTCTACCAACCTAAAACATACCAATTCAAGCACAAAATGGACCCAAAATTATCTCAATTCATTCACAAATCAAGCACACCAACTCAAAGGCCTAAATGACCATTTCCATGCACTCATCCACACATATATACATATCAATTATGCAAGCTTATAACCTCATCAAAATCACATATCTTTCAATAAGCACATATAGCTAAAGGACAACTCTAATACTTGATTATATTCATATATGACCCAAGCCACATCTCATAGCTTGATCATTTACCAAAATATATCATGCTCACCAAATATCTAGCCTATACATGCCATGACCATTTCATTTACAAAAGGTTTAAAAGTACCAAAGTTTGATAGATAGTGTGATGGCGATCTCCAACTCGTCCGATTATCGAGCTAGCTTCCGAATCTATAAGACAGTGAAAGAAATGAACAGAGTAAGCTTCTAAAGCTTAGTAAGTCCGTATAATATAGAAATTAAACCTTACCAAATCAATGCGATAATTACAACGACAATGCCAATTCAATTCATATACTCAAGTTGCCTATTTCACAAGTATACACTTGTTAGTTCATGTAACATATAAATTCATTCATGTACCAACCACAACATTCATGTATCATATCATTGCTCAAATACTTGTACATGTATTTCATATAACTTATACCATATAATCCATGTAATTCTCATGTCTCATGTAACATGTAATACATATATCATTCAATCTTCATGTAACATGTATCGGTAATTGCCCGTTAAACCTTTAAGAACATCGAGGGATACTCGGGTGATACACACACAGTGTATATACATATAACCCGTAATCCGTCAATGCATCATGTATGCTCTTTCGAGCCTGTATCGGTATGCCCGAAGGCTGAACATGTGATCCCGAAGGATGAACGGTAAGCCCGTAGGCTAACGATGAGTCCGAAGACTAAACATGTGATCCCGAAGGATAAACCTGTAGCTCATGAGCACGTGGTGAGTCCGCAACAAATGCAGGAGCTCGAACCACCCTGTAGCCCTAGTGACATGTCACTTGTATCCTATCGACTTCTACGGTTCTAACGGGGCTCGGTATTAATTTCTCACTTGTAACAATTTCATTTCAATTTCATATGTATACATCCAAATAGGCTATTCAATCAACTAATATGTCATATATTCCATTAACAACAATTATAAACATAAACACATTAAATTTCATTATACGAACTTACCTCGTAATCCCGTATCTACTCGTCTATTTTCTGTTTTCCCCGATCAAGTTCCGGGATTCGATCGTCTTTATCTAAATTAATGCAAAATTTAGCTATTTACTAACTCACATATTCAATTCAATCCAAAAACATATAATTTGACATATTTACAATTTAGCCCCTATAATTTCAACTACTTTGCAATTTAGTCCTCTCATCACAAAAATGACAAATTACACAATCAATCCCCCAATTCACTATAGCCGAATATTCAAGGGACTTATACAAGCATGTATCTTTCAATTAATCACAAATTTAACCTCAAAAATTCTACCTTTTTACAAATAAATCCTTAAACTCATTTTCAACAAAAATCACTTTAAAATTCTTGATTTTCTCACATAATATACAATAATTCATCAAAATCTATCAATATATCAAGGATTCATCAATGGCATTTTTCAAAAACATAATCAAAATCAAAAATTGAGGTACGGGTCGGTTAATATACGAAGCAACGATCTTAAAAACGTAAAAATTATCGAAAACGGGACAAAAACGAACCTTAATTTGAAGCTTGAAGTAGCCGAATGGAAGAAAGCTTTAAACCCTTTTCTTTGTTTGTATAATCGATGTAAGAGAAGAAATTTTTAAAGCCATTTTCATGTTTTAATTAAACATATAACATATAATAATTTAAAAGACATTTTAGCCCTTTATAAAATAATTAGAAAACCTTATAAAATATGGACATAATGGTCCATTACCAACCACTTCAATTAAAAATGGCATAATTGCCATGCAAGTACCTCCTTTTATAAAGCCATGCTCAAATAAGCCATTTATAAAATAGAACTCTAATTTTTCGCTTTATGCGATTTAATCCTTTTTATCAAATTAACCTATCAGACAGTAAAATTTCAATGCGAAACTTTCACACCATATATCTATCATACAGTAAAACATATTAAAGCATTTAAAATAATATTTTGACTTGGTTAAGTGGTCCCGAAACCACTCGTTCCGACTAGGGTATAAAGTGGGCTGTTACAAGCAATACGAGTGAGATTACTGTACCAAGTCAATTGGTGCAATCTGTCTGGGTTAGCAAACTGTATAGAGATGTTCCATTAGTGGTGCAAGGGACTATTTTTCTGGTTGATTTGATGGAGCTTCCGTTTGGCGAGCTCGATTTGATATTAGGGATGGACTGGTTGGTCAAGCACCGAGTAATTTTGCACTGTGCAACTAAGAGGGTCATCTTGAAAATCGAGGAGGACATTGAGATGGTTATGATTGGAGAGCATCGAGCTTATCTGTCAAACGTGATTTCTGTGTTGGTGGTGGAAAAATTGGTCCAGAAGGGATGTGAGGCACTCTTGGCCTATATAAGTGTTTCTGTTTCTAGGGATTCTACTTTAAGAGATATCCAAACTGTAAGGGAATTTCTGGACGTCTTTCTTGAGGAGCTACAGAGATTACTTCCAAATTGAGAAGTGGAGTTTGGGATTGACCTTCTTCTGGGTCCAGCTCCAGCTTCGGTGTCCATAGCTCCCTATCGCATGGCACTGAAGGATTTTGCAGAGCTTAAGGCTCAGAAATAAGAATTTTTGGATCGTGGTTTCATCCGTCCCAATCTATCTCCATGGGGAGCACCTGTATTTTTTGTTAAGAAGAAGGATGGGACCTTGAGGATGTGTATTAAATACTGATAGCTGAACAAGTTAACGATTAAGAATAAGTATCCACTTTCAAGGATGGATGACTTATTCAATTAGTTTCGAGGGCCTTCTATGTTCGTGAAGATAGATCTCTATTCTGGGTACCATCAGTTGAGGGTTAAGGAAGCTGATGTACATAAGACGACATTTAGGACTCGTTATAGACACTATGAGTTCCTAGTGATGCCTTTTGGTCTGAAAAACGCTCCAGCGGCATTTATGGATATGATGAACCGTGTGTTTCAGCCCTATCTGGATCAGTTCGTCATGGTCTTTATTGACGATATTTTGGTATAATCTAAGACCGAAGATGATTATGACGAGCATATTAGAGTAGTAATTTAGACATTGCGTTAGAGACAGCTCTATGCTAAATTCAGTAAGTGTAAATTCTGGTTACGAGAGGTAACATTTCTGGGGCATGTAGTATCTGCTAAGGGGATCTGAGTCGATCCTTGAAAGATTGAGGCTGTACTGGATTGGAAACAGCCAAGGAATGTGTCTGAAATTCACAGTTTTCTAGGTCTGGTAGGATATTATCAGAGATTTGTGGAAGGATTCTCCTTGATCACAGCTCCGTTAACTAAGCTACTACAAAAGGGTGTTTCTTTTGTTTGGACCGATGCGTAGTAAGAGAGCTTTGAGAAGCTAAAGTCCGTTCTGACACAGACTCCCGTTTTGATACAGCCTGAACCTGGAAAGGAGTTTGTGGTTTATAGTGATGTGTCACATGTGGGTCTGGGTTGCATTTTGATACAGGATGGTAAGGTTGTAGCTTATGCGTCTCATTAGCTTAAGATACATGAGGTAAATTATCTGACGCATGACCTCGAGCTAGCTACTGTGATCTTTGCACTGAAAATCTAGAGTCATTATCTATATGGTGAGAAATGTGTCATCTACACTGATCACAAGAGCCTCAAGTATCTCCTTACATAGAAGGAGTTAAACCTTAGGCAGCGTAGATGGATTGAACTGCTTAAGAACTATGACTGCACCATTAAGTACCATCCTGGCAATGCCAATGTGGTGGTCGATGCGTTAAGCCGTAGGGCGATGACTGATCTAAGAGCAATGTTTGCTCTACTTAGTCTGTTTGATAATAGTAGTCTGTTAGCCAAGCTTCAAGTTAAACCACGGTTTTACTTAGATATCACAGTTTTTCTATAAACAAAGGTTTTCCTAAAAACGAACGGTTTTACTTAGATATCACAATTTTCCGAAAGCTTCCGCTTTTAAACACTTTTTAACGCAAGTTAGTTAAACAGAATGAACACTTTGGAAATAATTCTATGCAATAATATTTGGCAAATCCGAAAGAGTTTTATCGTGTTGGTTGTAGTCAAAACCCTTTTCATGTGACATCGCCAGATTCGGCCATAACGTCTAGGCCGGGATTGGGGTATTACATTTTTGGTGAAAAAATGTACTCTTCTTTCAGCATTGGATAATACACATTACTCCTAGAGGTTTCACTCATCAACCTAGCAAGTAAATAAAAATAGTCAAATATTCTAAATTCAATATAAATATAATTTAATAATAAAATTAAATATAAATGGCAAATAAATAAATACTTGCTTAAGTATTACTTTAATAAAAAATTACCATATCACATTCTACTAGAGTTATAAGATTTGCTTATGTCAAGAGAGCCATAATAGAGTAGGGAGGGATATTTATAAGAATGGTAAAAAAAATAAAAATAAAAAGACGCCCATGAGTGTCTACACTAATTTATGAGATTTGAGTTAAATGGTTAAAAGTTAATTTCAACCTAAACTCAACACCTGAGTTCCATGTAATGCATATATTAAGGTTAGTATTACAATAAATGGTGAAAACTTAAATATGCTTAAACTCGAGACCCATTAGTGTAGAGTTCCTTCACATAATGCATGTATCAAGGTTAAGTTTATGATAAATGATTAAAACAAATACTTAAATTCCATATAATGCATTTATTAGAGTTCAACTCCTAACAGTAAAAATTAATGTTACCTCTTACATATTATGTAAAACTTGACATTCATATATGTTAAGATAACTTAAATCGTTGCATAATTATTAATCAAAATCCATTTGGGCAATGAAAACTTTACGACATAGATTTTACAAAGGAACTCAACACCTTTAAATATTGAGATAGAGGTCTAAAAAACTATATTTTGGAAAATAAGTTTAGACACACTTAGGAGGGAAAATAATAATATATTTTATTATATTAAAGTTAAAAAAACGAATAGTTCTACGAAAAAAATAAGATCTGTTATGAATATCTTACTAAGTGGATGTCCATCATTATAAAGATAAAGTTTTGATGTACTTTAAATTCTAATAATTATTAGAATTAGATCTCTACTTCTTTTATACTTCTTATGCCTATAAATAGAGACTCTAACGAAGCATTGTAATCATCCCTTTTTATCAGTAAAGTACATTCTCTATTGTTTTCATATTTTCTTTTCTTTATTCTCTCAATCTCTCTTTATTTTATAACACGTTATTAGCACGATTCTGAATTTTTTTCTGAACCCAACTCCTTTTTATTTTTCATTTGATTCCCCCCAAAAAATATTGAAACCCATATCTCAATTGCTTTCTATCCTTTTCTAATCCTTTGTCGAATTACTTTCATTATTTTTCTAACCTAGCATTCAAATTGGTTGCTTGGCTACCCAAAATTGACGAAAAAAGAGGGTTTCAAACTTGTGCAGCGATTTGCTTAAAGTTCTTGGGAGGAATCAAATTTAATTTCTCTATTGAATTAAGCTAATCCTAAATTTTATATCACAAATTATTTTATGTTATTTCCTTTTTTTTCCTAAATACATTTTTATAATTACATTTGACAAATAATATGATTACTATTATTTTACTAATATTTTTTTTAGTTTTTTTTGGTGATTATAATGTTAAATCTTACCAAACTTAAATTTGTCACCCTAGACATCTCAGGCAAAAACTATTTGTCATGGGTGTTAGATGCTGAAATTCACCTAGATGCTAAAGGTCTAGGGAATACTACAATAGCAAATAAAAAAGCATCTAACAAAGAAAAGGCAAAAGCAATGATTTTCATCCCTCATCATCTACATAAAGGATTAAAAGTGGAATATCTCACTATGAAAGACCCTTGAGTAGTGGAAATTTTTGAAAGAAAGATTTGACCATTAGAAAACAGTGATCCTCCCTAAAGCTCGTTATGATTGGATGCACTTATGGTTGCAAGATTTTAAGACTGTAAGTGAATACAATTCAGAACTTTTCAAAATTAGTTCTCAACTGAAATTATGTAGAGAGAACATAATTGATAAGGATTTGTTAGAGAAAACCTTTTCAGCCTTTCATGCTATTAATGTGCTCCTACAGTAGCAATATAGTGAAAAAGGTTTTAAAAAATATTCTGAATTGATTTCATGCCTTTTAGTGGATGAACAAAATAATGAGTTGTTGATGAAAAACCATGGAATTCATCCCACTAGTACTGCACCACTCCTTGAAGTGAATGCTGCAGTACACAATAAATATGGAAATGAAAAATATAAAAGTCGCTATTGTGGTCGTGGTCGTGGATGTAGTTGGGGATGTGGTCGAGGACGTACTAGTAACTACTATCATGGTGTTCATAATAGTGGTATTTCTAACCACCAGAAAAAGAATAGCAATGGAGGACAAGAAAGAGGTGGTCAAAATAATCCTCCAAAGGTTATTGAGAATTTATGTTACCGATGTGGTATGAAGGGGCATTGGGCATGTACTTATCGTACGCCTAAATATTTAGTGCAACTTTATCAAGCATCTATTAAAGGGAAGAAAAATAATATTGAGACAAATATTATATCCAAAAATAATAAAATAGAGGCAAAAGAGGAAAGAGAGGTAATTCATGGCCTTAATGATGTGACATATTTATTTGAGAATCATTAGAAAAGTTGGTGTTATTTTAGCATTTTATATTGTTTTTAAGTATGTTTCATTTTCTTGCATAAAGAATAAGTTGGTGTTATTATGTTATTTTAAATATGTTCATTTTCTTGATTCAAAAAAATGTTTATTTATTTACTTATTTTGCAAGTTATACATATTCAATAAATATTTACAATGTTTCTAATGTTATATTTTATTTATTTTTATGAAGAATATGAATGATCAACAAAATTTTGTTGGATCTAAAATCATTGGAGACATATGTCTTGTTGATAGTGTTACAACACATACAATACTCAAAGAGAAAAAATATTTTTCTCATTTAACAATAAGTGATACTCATGTTAATACAATCTTGGGTAGTTCAAAACTTATTGAAGGCTTCGGAAGAGCAATATATTATTACCTAAAAGGACAAATTTTGTCATTAATGATGTTTTATTTTCCACTAAGTCTTAAAGAAATTTATTAAGTGTTAAAGATATTTGTACAATTGATATCATATTAAGAATATGAATGAAAAAACTATTGAATATCTATATATTACAAATGTTGAATGTGGAAAGAAATATGTTGTGGAAAGACTACCTGCTTTTTCATCATGTTTATATCATACACATATTAGTGCAATTGAGGTACACGTTACTACAAACCAGAAGTTTGTAGAACCACATACTTTTACTATTTGGCATGACCAGTTAGGCCATCCTGGCTCTATTATGATGTGAAAAATAATTGAGAATTAAATTGGGCACCCATTAAAGAACCAAAAGATTCTTGAATTCAAAGATTTCTCTTGTGATGCTTGTGCTCAAGGTAAATTGATTATTAAACCATCACCAGCTAAAGTTGGGATTGAATCTCCCACATTTCTAGAACATATTCAAGGTGATATATGTGGACCATTTAGATATTTTATGGTATTGATAAATGCATCTACTAGATAGTCACATATATGTTTATTATCGACTCGCAACCTAGCGTTTGCGAGACTACTTGCTCAAATAATTCGATTAAGAGCCCAATTTCTAGATTATGCAATAAAAACTATTCGTCTTGAAAATGTTGGTGAGTTTACATCTCAAGCTTTCAATGATTATTGCATGTCAATTGGGATAAAAGTTGAACATTCTATAGCTCATGTTCACACACAAAACGGTTTAACTGAATCGTTTATCAAACACCTCCAACTAATAGCTGAGCCATTACTTATAAGAACAAAGCTCCCTGTTACAGCTTGGGGATATGCTATTTTGCATGCAGTAGCACTTATGCGCATCAGGCCAACAAGTTATAATAAATACTCCCCATTGCAATTGGCTTTTGTTCAGGAGCCAAATATTTCCATCTTAGAATTTTTAGATTTGCAGTATATGTTTCAATTGCTCCACCACAATGAACAAAGATGGGTCCTTAGAGGAGGTTGGGAATATATGCTGCTTATGAATCTCCTTTTATAATTAAGTATGTTGAACCATTAACTGGAGATTTATTTACTACACGATTCGTTGATTGTCACTTTAATGAAACAATATTCCCAACATTAGGGGGAGAGAAAATACAAATGGTAAAAGAAATTACATGGAATTGATCATCATTATCTCACTTAAGCCCTCGTACAAATCAATATGAACAAGAAGTTCAAAGGATCATACATTTGCAAAACATCGCCAATCAACTGCCAGATTCATTTACTGGCCTAAAGAGAATTACACACATACCAATTGAAATGCTCCAATACGAATTGATATCCCAATAGGGCAAACTATTAGTGCAAAAGAAAGTAATTCATGCCTAAAGCGTGGAAGACCGGTTGGTTCTAAAGATAAAAATCCTCGTAAAAGGAAAGGAGCAAATACTCACGGTGATTATATTATGGAGACAAGTCCCTAAGAAGAGGCCAAAGATATAACTAATTATAATAATAAAACCCCACAAGGGATTCAGGTACCTGGAAATGATGATAACAAAGAGATCTTAATAAGTTATGTTACTTCGGGGAAAAGATGGAACCGGAAAAATATTATTGTCGACAAAAACTTTACATATAATGTTGCTATTGAAGTAAAAGAAAAAAGAAAATGATGATCCTGAGCCTAAATCTATTGATGAATGTAGAAATAGAAAAGATTGGCCAAAATGGAAAGATGCAATTCAAGCATAATTGAATTCACTTTCTAAAAGTGAGGTTTTTAAACCTATAGTCCAAACACCTAAAGGTGTAAAGCCGATAGGATATAAATGGGTATTTATGCAAAAACAAAAAGAAACAAATGAAGTCGTAAGATATAAAGCACCACTTGTAGCACAAGGATTTTCACAAAGGCTCGACATTGATTATGAAGAGACATATTCTCCTGTGGTGGATGCAATCACATTTAGATATGTTATTACTCTTGCAGTATTTGAAAAACTTGGCATGCATCTAATGGATTTTGTTGCAGCCTATTTGTATGGCACACTTGATAGTGAAATTTATATGAAAATCCCAGAAGGATTTAAAATCCCAGAAGGATATAGAGTTTCTCGAGAAAATTGTTCAATCATATTAAAGAAAAGTTTATGTGGATTAAAACAATCTGGACGTATGTGGTACAATTGTCTTAGTGAATGCTGATAAACATATTAATTTGCATGATTTCTTATGTTTACTTTGGTTTATTTCTGAATTAATCCCTACTAGATTGGTGATTTTATGAATTAATTTTGTCAGAGGTGCGATTGATCAAAAACGAGCAAAAAAGGGCCAATTTGAAACACAATCATAGAGATGGGGCCGAATCAAAAATATGGAGGAAGCTAGGGATTCATTATATATTTTGACTTTGTAAAAAGACTAAAAATCAGAAGATATTTATTTTTATTTTTATTTATTTTTATTTATTTTATTTTAATTTATTAAATTAGCTAGGCTATTTTTAGTAAACCTCATGTATATAAATAGGGGTATTTGGTTCTTTGAAAATCATCCATTCATTTTGTATTCCTACTTCACTTTGGAGTTCTATTATCTTCTTTGTTTTCCTACTTCAATTGGGAATTGGATTACTTTTGTCTTGCTTTTACAAAGTTTGTCTAATTCTCTTTCAAAATATTTTTCCTTCTCAATTTCCATCACCTTTTCATACAAATTCCATCATCTTCCATAACCTTCAAGAATGATTAAATTCATGCTACACTAAATCTAATCTTAGCTTTAGGCTGGTGTTCGTTTCGGTCGATAATAGTGAGATTCGTATTCACGCTAAAAATCCTTCCAAGCGGTATTTAGTTTTTCCTAAGTATCGAGATAGCCCAATCATCCCTTAAAGTTAAATTCAATTCCAAATCAAAGTGCACATTGGGTTGGAGTCGTCTTTGCTTACACTTGAAGACACGAGTCAGCCGCGCTATATTCGATTCTCTGAGAAAAAATCAAGGAGGAAGTGATCGAGTTTAAATGACCCACGCGGTTAAGGCCATTAATTCGAGTTGGATTCTTTAGAATGCAAGGTTACCAGAATCTTCAATCGGAACACGTGTATCTCGGTTAGATAATCGGTAAGGGTTGGTTTGCAGGACGTACCGGGACCAGCTATGAGAGGAAGAATTGGTGGTTAGGACATTCTTAATCACTATAACCAGCTTATCATTTGGAGGAGAAGATCCATTTTCGAGGATCGATTCTTATACGGAATTTACCGAATCTAAGGCTAAGGTTATTTATTTTGTTGGCACATTTTTTAATTTATTTCCAATTTACATTTAATCAATTGCTTATTTTAGAATATTTACTTTCTTAAACATTCTCAACCCCTGCTTTACTTATTAATTTTATTTTTTGCAGGTACGTTTGGAGTCGTGGGCACGACACTTACCACGACCTCTCGACACGATGACATTCTGTTCATAAATGAATTCAGAAATTGCTTACAGATCCAATCACTGTGGATTCAACCCTACTACCACTCTTACTAATGTTTAGAGTTATCTAATAGGAATTATTTTTGATGGATTCGATGCCCATCAAATTTTGGTGCCATTGCTTAGGATTGGAGATATTTTCAAATTTTTGTTTGTTTACCTTATGACCAGATCAGAACCGGGAAATCTAGAGTTTGAGCCAGAAATTGAGAAATTGGCCCGACAACTGCGGAGAAAAGCCATACGACTTGGTAAAAGGCCAAACCCCAGATCCGAAACCATATCTTAGATCGAGGAAATTTTTGACGAACCAGACAAGATGGCCGAACAAACAATACGCCAGCTCGCAGCGGCACCGGATGAACAACAACCGTTATGCATAACCTATCCAGCAAGAGGAACTTCGTTCGAGCTAAAGTTGGGTTTGATCCATTTACTGCTCACCTTCCGTGGACTACAAAATGAAAATCTGCACACCCACCTTAAAGAGTTCCATATGGTGTGCACAAGCATGAAGCCTCAAGGAGTAACCGAAGACCAAATTAAACTTCGTGCTTTTCCATTTTCATTAGCCGACTCTACTAGAGAGTGGCTATTCTATTTACCTCCAGAATCTGTCAACATGTGGTCTGACATGTCTCGTTTGTTTCTTGACAGGTTCTTCCCTGCATCTCGAGTAGCTGAACTAAGGAGGGACATCGTAGGAATCCGTCAGAAAGATACTTAGTCGCTCTACGATTATTGGGAGCTGTACAAAAAGTTGTGTGCAAGCTGCCCACAACATGAACTGACTGAATAGTCGCTCTTGCAGTATTTTCATGAGGGTTTGCTCAGATGAAAATGAAAATGATAGATGCTGCAAGTGGGGGGCTCTTGTCAACATGATGCCTCAAAGAGCGAGAGAGTTGATATCAACCATGGCTGCCAACTCTCAACAATTCCGGCCGGCCACAGAACTTACGAGAAGGGTTTACAGGTTAAGTTCTCTATCTCTGGAAGATAAAATTGATAAGCTAACTAACGTTGTTCAAACTTTACTTACAGATAAAACTGGCCCAGCACGGTTGTGCAGAATTAGCGCTAAGCCAGACCATCTGAAGGACTCATGTCCAATTCTATATGAGGATTCGACCGAATAAGCAAATGTTGTCGGGAACTTTTCAGGACCGCCTCAAAGGCGGTATGACCCCTACTCGAACTCATACAATGTAGGGTGGAAAGATCACCCAAATCTCAGTTATGGGTCGAATCCTCGGTTCAATCAACCTTACCAGCAGAGACCGCCATAGAATCAACAGTTACCACCCCCAAAGTCATCCTTGGAAGCATAGTGGAAAGGTTAGCCAACAGTACTAAGAAATTTCAACAAAAAATGAAATGAATTTGCAGGAGTTGGACAAACAAGTGAGCAAGCTCACGCTCACAATTAGCCGTTTGAAGTCCCAAGGTAAGCTGCTATCTCAAACTGAGTCAAACCCTCGACACAATGCGAGCACTATGACTTTGAGGAGTGGGAAGATTTTGGAACTCGTACCTGACACGAGTCGCACCCATGACACTAGTCAAGATAAGAAGAAACTTGACATGGAGGCTCCAGTAGAATCAGCACCACAAAAATCATTTATAGTACCACCTCCGTTTCCCAGAAGACTTGTCCAGTGCAAAAAAGAGCGAGACAAAAAAAAGATCCTCGACACCTTCCGAAAGGTAGAAATCAACATACCTCTTCTCGATGCAATTAAGCAGATTCCAAGTAACACAAAATTCTTGAAAGAATTATGCACGAGTAAAAAAAACTTCTGGGCAATGAAAAGGTAAGTGTCGAAGAAAACATCTCCGCTGTTCTGCAAAGAAAAATACCACCCAAGTGTAAGGACCAAGGTATGTTTTTCATATCCTGTAAAATAGGTAGTGCCAGTATCAAAAAGGCCATGTGTGACTTAGGAGCATCAATTAACATTATGCCGTTATCTATTTATAAACTACTTAACGCGGGTCCTTTGAAGGAAATAGGTGTGAGTATTCAACTTGCAGATAGGTCTGTCGTGCACCCGAAAAGAGTGTCAGAGGACATTCTTGTAAAGGTTAACAAGCTAATATTTCCTATAGATTTCTACATCATCGACATGGAGGATGACAATTCAGCTAATTCATTGGACATACTTCTTGGAAAACCATTCTTGAGTACCGCACAAATAAAGATTAACGTGCGAATCAGGGTACTCACTATGGAATTCGATGGTGAGGTGGTAAAATTCGATGTTTATAAAGCTATGAATCGCCCTAGCATGATTTCTAACGTGTCTAATGTTGATATAATCAACCATTTAGCTGAATTATATTTAGAATATCACAACAAGGACGAATTACGAGCTGTTCTTAGCAGGAGTCTAGACTTTGATACCATAAATGAATTAGAAGAGTGGATGAACCTTGAAGATTCTATTCACGAAATAGTGGCTCATATGGAGGCGCCACAACAATGGAGAAACCCAAGTAAATTTCTTGAATTAACTCCTTCACAGACTAAGCTTGTGCCATCTATCCTGTAGGCCCCAAAGTTGGAACTCAAACCACTCTCAGACCACTTGAAGTACATTTATCTCGGCAATGGAAACACCTTGTCGGTAATAATCTCGAGTAAACTCTTAAAGGTAGAAGAGGAAAATTTGGTACGAGTCCTTAGGGACTATAAAGAGGTAATAGGATGGACAATAGCCGACATAAAGGGGTTGAGCTCTTCAACTTGCATGCATAAAATTCAAGTGGTGGATGATGCTGTACCTAAAAGAGAGGCTCAAAGGCGTCTCAATCCGCCCATAATGAAAGTGGTAAGAAAAGAAATCCAAAAGCTACTTGATGCCCAGATGATCTATCCCATTTCTGACAGTAATTGGGTTAGCCTAGTCCATGTAGTACCAAAAAAGACCAGCGTAACCGCAATTGAGAATTTGGTAGGTGAGATGGTTCGCACCCGGGTCTAAAACGAGTGGAGAGTTTGCATCAATGACAGGAAGTTGAATTCCCTAACTCAGAAAGATCACTTTCCGTTTCTTTTTATTGACTAGATGTTAGAACATTTAGCTGGAAAATCTCATTATTGTTGTCTCGATGGTTACTTAAGGTTTTTCCAGATTCTAATGGCACCTGAGGATCAATAGAAGACGATGTTTACGTGCCCATTTGGCACGCTCGCTTACAGACGAATGCCCTTTGGACTCTGTAACGCACCAGCCACGTTTCAAAGGTGCATGGTAAGTATTTTTCATTTATTTTTCGTTTATTTTTCGTTTATTTAATTTTAGTAAAATTTAGGTTATAAATAAATAAATAAATTCCTATTTAATTTAGTCAATTTGATATTTTCATGGACACTATGGGAGTTATGAATTTTCAAGAAGATGGATAATGATGGAGGCGTGGGCATGACATAAAAACCCAAAGAACAAAAAAAAAACAAACCTCAAAATTACTAACCTTCTTAAAACCCCCAACCCCAAATCCAATTCCACCTAAACATACCCAAGTACCAACCCAACAACACAAATCCAAAAATTAACCCAATAAACCCACATACCGAAATACCCCCAAAACCCATATCCATCTATTACAACCCCCATTTAACCCACCTACCTTATATCTAAACACTAACCCAACCACAAAATGAACTCATTAACCAAAACCAAAGTCCAAATAAATGGCCCAACTGACCAAAAGAAGAAAAAAAAATAAATGGCCCAATTGGCCACATAAGAAAAAGAAAAGACAAAAAATTCAAACACCCAAATACCCAAAATTTCCAACCCATTTCTCATCATCTTCTACTTCAAATCAAAAACAAAAAGAAACCCTAACCCACACCAAACCTCACACCGCCGTTCGCCACCCACATCACCTCTATCGTTACCCTCTTCACCGGCCATTACCGTACCGACACCAGCCACGGTGAGCCACTCCTCCGACGCTACAGCCCTATTTTTCCCTTCTATTTTTCTTTTCTTCCTTTCTTTTCTTTTCTTTTACTCTTTTTTCACCACCACCATGCACCATCGCCTAATGCCAAAACCACCAACATCGACTTTCGTGACTGATAAACCGTAATTTATACATGTTTTTACCCCATGCTTAGCATAATTTTGAATGAATTATCCCTTGAATTGTGGAATTTGATGCTCCTAATCCATTAATTTCATGTTTTATACTTAGGTGAGCATAGGAGGGTGAAAAGAACGAGAAACATGCCAAAAATGGAGAAAATGGGCCAGAGTGATAAATCAACACGGCCTGGAGTTCCTCACACGGATGCACCACACGCCTGTGCCATATCAGAAGACTTGAACACGGCCTGGGCTCGATTCACACGGGCATGCCACACGGGTGTGTCCCTATCGTGACGAATTTCAATTTCACGCGGAAAAAGCTACTTATTGGCTAAGAAAGGTATTTCGAAGTCTATATAAACACCCTAGGAGAGGACTTAAAGGGGGATCCCGACACACACAGAGTAGAAGGTAGGGAATTACTCAAGGAAAGCCGATTGATCCATCTCAGAAGCAATGATCTACATCAAGACTAAAGATCTCCCTTCAATTCTTTCTGGAGTTTTGGGTTTTCTTTATGTTTTGTTGTTTCCCTTATTTTAAGATGTTCTCTTTTATTATTATGGACTAAACCCCTAAATACATGAAGGGAATGAAACCTAAGACAAATCTTGCTATTGTTATCTGAACTATATGATAAATATTCGATTTGTACTTAATTGTGTTTTTAATTCTTGAGTTGATATTTCAGGATTTTAATTCAAGTCGAATGTGTTTAGTCAGAGGAGAAAAAGTCCCTGTTTAATAGTAGATCCAACACAATTAAGTGGAGTTGATCGCAATCCTAGACATAGGACGACGAAAATCTGCCGAATTAGAGTCAAATCTAATAGGGGGATCCATAGATCGAGTTAATGCAACACTAGGGGTTTTAATTAGAAAGAGATTTCAATTAATCAACCTAGGGTTAGTTGTTCTTATTCTCGACGGAGATATTAACGTAATTTAGAGATCTCTACGGATCAAGTCGAATGAATAAATCTCTAGTTCAGAGTTAAATAACAAGTGAAGTCTAGGTGGATTCTTCCTTGGGTATTGCCTTTATCGATCAAGTTCTCCCAAAGTATTTCCCCAACTTATTCTTTGTCGCGTCTTTAGTTAGTTAGAATTTTAGTCTATAAACAACCTCCCTTTAGATCTAGGCTAGATAATAGGAAGAAAGTTATTACTAGTACTTTTAGTTCCTTGGATTCGACATTTTGATCTTACCACTAACTATACTACTATTCGATAGGTGCACTTACCTTTTATCGTGATAGTAGTTAGTTCCTAGGTACGATCATTATTATTACTTTATCACAATCACGATCAGTGACCACCTTGCTACCCATTGCCATGCCGTCGCTACCCCGATCTGCCACCGTTGCCATCGCCGTCCCTACTTCTTTTACCACCGTCAACATCACCAACGCCCATTCTCTTCTTCTTTTTTTCCCTTTTTTCTCTTTCACCCGAAACCACCTTTTACCGGCCTCCTTCACCGCCGCACCACCGCCGAACAGAAACCTTACCCACATACTACACCCTAGACTACCATAACCTTCCTCACCCATGAGCCGTCGCTCCTCCTTTCCCCTTTCCCATCTACTCTACCTCTTTCTTTTTTCTATTACCAAACACCCAAAACCACCCCTAACACCTTGGCCAACACCATAATCAAAACCCCCACCTTCACCCTTTAAAAAATCTGCCCAAATCGCATTACCGCCGCTTGTCACCACCGACTGCCGTGAGCTGCCATGTGTCGCCGTCTTTATCGTTGTTGTAACACTAGAACTGATTGCTCATGACATTGGCACGTAAACCATGGTCCGAACTTGAAACCAAACGGCCGATAACTTTTCAGACTACTTTTGTCTAACTTTTACAAAGTTTGTCTAATTCTCTTTCCAAATATTTTTCCTTCTCAATTCCCATCACATTTTCATACAAATTCTATCATCTTCCACAACCTTCAAGCATGATTAAATTCATGTTACACTAAATCCAATCTTAGCTTTAGGCCGGTGTTCGTTCCGGTCGAGAATCGTGATATTCGTATTCACGCTAAAAATCATTCCAAACGGTATTTATTTTTTCCTAAGTATCGGGATAGCCCAATCATCCCTTAAAGTTAAATTCAATTCCAAATCAAAGTGTACGTTGGGTTGGAGTCGTGTTTGCTTACAGTTGGAAAGACGAGTCGGCCGTGCTGTATTCGATTCTTCAAGAACAAATCATGGAGGAAGTGATCGAGTTTAAATGACCCACACAGTTGAGGCCGTTAATTTGAGTTAGGTTCTTTAGAATGCAAGGCTACTAGAATCTTCAATTGGGAACACGTATATCTCGGTTAGATAATCGGTAAGGGTTGGTTTGCAAGACGTATCGAGACCAGCTACGAGCGGAAGAATTGGTGGTTAGGACGTTCTTAATCACTATAATATGCTTATCATTTAGAGGAGAAGATCCATTTTCAAAAATCGATTCTTACACGAAATTTACCGAGTCTAAGGCTAAGGCTATTTATTTTGTTGGCACATTTTTGAATTTATTTCCAATTTACATTTAATCAATTGCTTATTTTAGAATATTTACTTTCTTAAACATTCTGAACCCCCGCTTTACTTATTACTTTTATTTTTAGCAGGTACGTTTGGAGTTGTGGGCACCACACTTGCCACGACCTCTCAACATGACGACATTCTGTTTATAAGTGAATTTAGAAAATAATTACAGATCCAATCCCTGTGGATTTGACCCTATTACCACTCTTACTATGGTTTAGAGTTATCTAGTAGGAATTATTTTTGGTGGATTCGACGCCCATCAAATGCTTATTAAAAAAAGGATACAAAAACGATTCAATTTTCCCACGTGTCTTTATAAAAAGGTTTGGATCAAATTTTCTGATAACTGCTATTTATGTTGATGATCTAAATATTATTGGAACTCCTGAAGAGTTCCAAGATATAGTAAATTGTTTAAAAAAAGAATTTGAGATGAAAGATCTTAGAAAAAAAAAGTTTTGTCTTGGCTTACAGATCAAGCATTTAAAAGATGCATGTAACACCCCTTACCCATATCCTTCTCCAGAATAGGGTACGAGACATTATCAGACTAAATCACACGTAAATATACTACACCGAGTCATGAAATTTTCGCCCAATTTAAAAATTTTCATACATACTCATAATGTCCCTATCACGGGCCTAGAGGGCTAAAACATACTTTGGGAGTGGTTCTGGACTAAACCAAGAACTTTCAAACTTGTCACAACACTTAGAAAGTTTTCTTATTTTAGATAGTCACACGCCCTTGTAGGTAGGTCGTCTGGTCACACACAACCGTATGGCTCAGGAGACGCCCATGTTCCCAACCCGTATAACTCTCTATTTATGACATCATCAACAATTTAGGGTCACACAGCCAAGTCAAACGCCCGTGTGCTAGGCCGTCTGGCGAATTTAATTTTTGCATCTAAAGTGTAGACTTCACACGGCTTGAGCACACGCCCATGTCCTAAGGTCGTGTCCTTCACACGGCTGAGACACACGGCCGTATCTCTACCTGTATGTTTACTACTGGACATTCTGTTTCTTAAAACTAGGGTGTAGGAGACACACGGCCTATCAACACGCCCATGGGGCTGACCATGTGTCACATACGGCCTAGACACATAGGCATGTGTCTACCCGTGTGGACAACTTTAAGTCTATTTTCCAAGCCATTTTCCATTAGCCTAACAACCATAACCTTCTATTCGAATCTAAACTCATCATAATAAACATGCACATAAATCATGAGTATTCACCTTTCAACATATATATTTTGATATCTCATTCATTTAAAACTCCTATTAGCCCATAAACATTTTAATAGGCAATTACGTCAATCTTTCCTTTTCTCTCATGTCCGACAAATCACAATTGTATGCGGACGATTATGCTAGATTTTAACTTAATTTGGCCCAAGAGACAATTGCACAATCATCATTCGAAACTACCATATATTTTATATATCACAAGTATAGGCCATTATCCATAAGACTTCCGTAAAGACATTTTCGTAGTCATAACCTACTCTATCACAATCTTACCAATAGCTTATCACAATAAGGTTCGTACTTGTAAATTTCACGTACATACCTGTACTCTTCCAACATGATCATACATTGTCATATCTTCGACATAATCCTTGGATTACTCATTGAACCACTTGGAATACCAGGATGCTCGAGAAATCTCATACATATAGTAGGATGCCAATGCCATATCCCAGATATGGTCTTATACAGGATCTCATATCGGTATCGGTGCCGGTGCCATATCCCAGATATAGTCTTATACAGGATCTCATATCGATGTCGATGTCATATCCCAGATATGGTCTTATACGGGATCTCATAGCGATGCCGATGCCATATCCCAGATATGGTCTTATACGGGATCTCATATCAATGCCGATGTCATATCCCAAATATGGTTTTATGCGGGATCTCATATCGATGCCGATGCCATATCCCAGATATGGTCTTATGTAGGATCTCATATCGATGCTGATGCCATATCCTGATATGGTCTTATACGGGATCTCATATCGATGCCAATGCCATATCCCAAATATGGTCTTATATAGGATCTCATATCGATGCTGATGTCATATCCCAGATATGGTCTTATACGGAATCTCATATTGATGCTGATGTCATATCCCATATATGGTCTTACACAAGAATCACATATTTCATATTGCCATGGTCCAACCATGGTCTTTTACCGTCAATTCATATTTCACTATAAACCGGTCGTAATTGATCTTGTATTTTTACTCATTTCAAATATTTAATTCAAGTTACGCAATTCAATCAACTGTATGATAATAATGCATTATTTATACAATTCAATAACATTTATTAGCATACGAACTTACCTCGGCACAAAAATGGCGAAAAGGGGCTTAACCGTCTATTTCTCATTTTTCCCTAGTTCTAGTTCCAAACCTCATTTCTCTTGATCTATAATGACACATTTAGCTTATTTATTAGTCACATTATTCAATGTGACCCAAGAATCATATTATGGAAAAATTACATTTTTGCCCCTAAAGTTTCACATATTTACAATTTTGCCCCTAAGCTCATAAAATTATTTTCATTCAATTTTTTTTACTTTAAGCCTAGCCGAACCATTTTCATGCTTATAGTAGCCCACTTTTTCCATTAAAATAGATTTTTAACACATACTTTATAACTTTTACAAATAGGTCCTTTTATGCATTTTTACCGAAAATCACTTAGTAACAGTTGTTTCTCTAACCATAAACATGCATAATCTACCATTAATCATAAAAACACACTCATATTAATCATGGTTCAAAACCCTAAACTTTAACCATATCTCAAATTAGTGGTAGAAATAGGTAGATCATGATACAAGGATTTTAAAAATGTAAAAATCATTAAAAACGGGGCTAGAATAGACTTACTATAGAACTTGGAAAGCTTGAAAAAAACCCTATCCATGGTGGTCATCAAAATTTCGGCCAAGAGGTTGAAGATGAGAAAAAATTAGCTTTAATTTTGTTTATTTAATCATTTAATCACTAAATTACCAAAATGCCCCTAACTTAAAAATATTCTATTTCACCTATTTCATGTTCATTTTTGTCCAAAAAATAACTAATGGTCTAATTACCATTTAAGGACCTCAAATTTAAAATTTCATAACAATTGGAGACCTCTAACATGTAGAACTCAACTTTTGCACTTTTTACAATTTAGTCCTTTTGACTAAATTTAGTGCCCAAACGTCAAAATTTTCGAATGAAATTTTCATGAAATCATTCCATAAAATTTTAGACCATAAAAATATAATAAAAATCAATATTTCCTCATAGGATTTATGGTCCCGAAACTACTATTCCGACTAGGCCCAAGTTTAGATTGTTACAATGGAATTCATGTTCATCAATCAACTTATACGAAAAAGATATTAAAGAAATTTTACATGGATAAAGCACACCTATTAAGTACTCCGATGGTTGTATGATTATTAGATGTGAATAAAGATCAATTTCATCCTTACGAGGATGGTGAAGAGTTTCTTGGTCCTGGAGTTCCATATTTAAGTGCCATAGGAGCATTGATGTATCTTGCAAACAACACAAGACCTGAGATAACTTTCACTATAAACTTGTTAGCAAGATTTAGTTCTTCTCCAACACGTAGACATTGGAATAGAATTAAACATGTATTTAGATATCTAAGAGGGACTATTGATATGGGGTTATTTTATTCAAATGATTCAAAATCCCTATTACTCGGCTATGTTGATGCTGGATACTTATTGGATCCACATAAAGGTCGATCTCAAATAGGACATTTATTTACATATGGGGATACTGCCATATCATAGCATTCAACAAAGTAAACATTAGCTGCTACTTCTTCAAATCATGCAGAAATAATCGCAATACATGAGGCAAGTCGAGAGTGTGTTTGGCTAAGGCTATTATGTAACGCCCTAAATTTGGGCCTAGAAGTATTGGGCCTTAAGTAAGAGAACAGTTAGGAGGCTACATATAAATATTTAGTTGTGCAAGAAAGTGACATAAATGAATGTCTGCTTTAGTGGTTAAGCACCCAGAGAAGTGTGGGAAGTCCTGGGTTCAAACCTAGGCTTTAGCAAAATTTTTACTTTAAGTGAATAAAAACATATGGTTCTTGGTAGAAGGTTTGCAAATAATTGTGGTTAAAATGTGACACAAAAAGAGCCTGCTATCCAGTGGTAGGTGGCATGTAGAGTTTTCTTGAGGTCTGAGGTTCGAGGCATGTGCTACACTATAGAGTGTTTATTTTTACCACCTACGCTGTAAGGTGATGGAGTTTCACTGAAATGCTATTGAATTTGAATAGGGGAGTAATGTTAGGAGGGATTCATAGAAAGAATAGTGGGATTGTTATGTGGTTGAGGGATTTTAGGAGGAAATCAAGGGAAATGAGAGTGTGGGAGAGTGTTGATGCTATATAAGGATTCTAGGCATCCTAAAAATAAGTTTTGGAAGGCATTTTTTTCCCTTTCCTTTTCTCATTTTCTGTTCGGTGACCGTTTTTTGGCTTCTATGCTCTTTTCCCCTCTTTCTTTTTGTGCTGAATTCTGTTAGGGGACGATTTGGATACCTGTTGGTGATTTCAGTTTTATACCTCAATATGGAGCTTTACTGGTCGTTTTCTCTCAATTTTCTCTTTTTCTCGAGTAATCGTTTATTTTTTGAGTACCTTATTGTTGGCCAAATACACTCTTTTTTTCCCTACTTAGCCTTCTCATCCAATTCTTTTCCTCTTCATCTGGTGTTAGCCGAATATCCTCTTCTCTTCTTCTCATTCAAATCCTTTTGTTTTTGGTTGATTCTCTTCTCCCCTCTGCCGACTGTTATGGTAAATTTTGTTGTTTGGCCTTGCTCTCTGCTATTTCTTTTCTGCCGAATGATAATTCATTTTAATATCTTCTTTTACTGCCAACGATTGCTAGGGTTGTGATTATGGGCTCTGTTTCTGACGTAGTGAGTGAACTTTGGGGAATAGGAGATCAATTGCCTCCCTTTCCTTTTCTCAATTTTGCAACTTTGGTAAGTGTGTTTTCCATTCAAGATCAATTAGTTACTTGATTATATGTTGATAGGTATTCTATTGGTTGGCAAATATTAACCAGGGAGCGATTTATCACTCTTAAATCATTAACGTAGGTTTGAATAGTTGGTGGTTCGGTCAAGGTATATGTTAGTGTTAATTTTTGGGTTAAGTATTATGAGGAAGGGTGTTGACCCTATTGTCAATCGGCTAATAGAATGCTTTGATTAAATATAGGTTGATGCTCGAAGGCTTTTCGCAAGTGTTCGCAAACTGGTGTGTATATTCACACTGTTTTAACTGAAAATTGGTAAAAGCCGAAAAAACCAAAAAACGTGACATTTGATGCCACATGGGCGTGCGATTGCTCGTGTGGTAATCTGAGCACCTGAATATGGGCGTTTGACTGTAAAGGTCACCATGAGCGACCTCATGGGCTTAGGCCGTTTTGGGCCTAGTTAGGCCGAAATGAGCTGTGTGGGCCCAATGGGCTTGTGGGCCCCACACAGAAAAACCACATGGATGTGTGAAGGATATTGGACACGACTGTGTCGTTCACACGGCCAAGGTCGTTTCTGGGCTTAATGGACCATACGGGCGTGTGGGCCCATATGGGCCGCATAGTGGGCATTGGGCCCACTTGCACTGAATTTCCTTATGAGATAAATGACCGATATACCCCCGTAGGGTAAAATGACTAATATACCCTTGTAAGGTAACAGAATTGATATACCCCCATACGGTAAAATGACTGATATACCTCCGTAGGGTAAAATGATCGATATGCCCCGTAGGGTAAAATGACTGATATACCCCCATATGGTAAAATGACTAATATACCCCTGTAAGGTAAAACGACCAATATACCCCCGTAGGGTAAAATGATCGATATGCCCCCGTAGGATAAAATAACCGATATATCCCCATAGGGTAAAATGACCGATATGCCCCCATAGGGTAAAATGACCGATATGCCCCCATAGGGTAAAATGACCAATATACCCCCGTAGGGTAAAATGATCGATATGCCCCCGTAGGGTAAAATGACCGATATACCCCCATAGGAAAAAATGACCAATATACCCCCGTAGGGTAAAATGACTGATATGCCCCCATAGGGTAAAATGACCGATATACCCCCTAGGTGAAATGACCAATATACCCCCGTAGGGTAAAATGACCGATATACCCCCGTAGGGTAAAATGACCGATATACCCTATAGGGTAAAATGATTGATATACCCTATAAAATAAAATGACTGTTTTGCCCTTACTTTGTGTATGACTGTATTGGAGTATGCCACGTTGTATGCATGTTGCATCCATGTATGATATCATGATACTATGCATCACATGTTGTATGGGGATGGGATTATTGTAATTGGAGGAAGTGTACTGATTTTTTAAGGTCGTACGGGTCACACAAGACGACTGTGGACCTACCGATGGCTTTGTGCCATTCATATTACCGATAGCTTTGTGCCATTCATATTACCGATGGCTTTGTGTCGTGCATATTATCGATGGCTTTGTGCTGTGCATATTACCAAAGGCTTTGTGCCGTTCATATCACTGATGGATTTGTGTCGTGCATATTACCAAAGGCTTTATGCCATTCATATTACTAATGGCTTTGAGTCGTCCATATTACTAATAAGGTCGCACGGATCGCACAAGACGACTGTAGACCTACTGATGGCTTTAAGCCATTTATATTACTGGCAGCTTTATTGCAATACTGGTTAGTGCTACAACCGATTCTAACATTGGAGTGTAGGGATGGGTGGGTCAATTTATTCCCCATAGAAGTGCAGGGTTGGGCAGGAGATCATGTGTAGTGTTGGTTGGGATTATGTGCATCATGCATTCTGATTTCCGATACTGTTATGGGCTAAGGCCCAACTGATACTGTTATGGGCTAAGGCCCAACTGATACTGTTATGGTCTAAGGCCCAACTGATACTGTTGTTGGCTGAGGCTCACGCTGATATTGTTTTGTAATGGGCTCAGGCCCGGACTGTTATTGCAAACTGTATGTTTGACTGTTCGATAAGGGATTACACACTGAGTTTTCGTGAACTCACCCTTCTGTTTAACTGTACAGGTAACCCCCAATTATAGGCGGGTCGGTGCTGCGAGGGACTCGATGATGGCCATACAACCGCATTTGCTCCATTTTCAGCTTTTGATTTATAAGCAATTAAATTTGGGTTATTATTTTGTAATTATGGCCTCTTTTGGATTTTATTTTTAATTTGAGGTTTTTATTACTCTACTTTATAACTACTAGTAGATGAAGTAAATGAGGTTTTCAAAACAAATTCTATGTTTTTGAAAATATGTGCAAGTGCGCAACTATTTTAAAAAGAAAAGCTTCTACAGTATACGAGATTTTGAAATTAATAACGTTTTAAAGAAAGTACTTTCGATAGTGACACGAGATTTAAAATCATCTTTTAAGATCACACAAAAAGGCTAATTAAAGATTGGGCTTTTCAAATGATATCACGTTTTACTAAAAACACTTCAATGTGATAACGCCAGATTCGGCCATAACGTCTGGGCCGTGTCTGGGATGTTACATATTGACCCAACATATTCAAAAGATATATAATTTGCCTTTATAGGAAAAGATGTCAACTATCTTATACGAAGATAATGAAGCATGTATAGCTCAATTAAAGTGTGGTTATATCAAAGGTGATAGAATGAAATATATTTCACCAAAATTATTCTTCACCCATGATCTTGAGAAAAAAGGTGATATCAATGTTCAACAAATTCATGCTAGTGACAATTTGGCAAATCTTTTTACTAAGGCATCGCCAACTACAATATTTGAAAGACTACTACACAAGATGGAATGCGTCAACTCAAAGATGTAATGTAATGTTGCCATCAAGGGGAGTCTAAAAACAAGTTGTACTCTTTTCCTTTAACCAAGGTTTTGTCTCATTAGGTTTTCCTGGTAAAGGTTTTTTTTTAACGAGGCAGCTTGTAATAGAAGATTGTGTACTGTTTTTCCTTCATTAAGTTTTGATCCCACAGAGTTTTTCTTAATAAGGTTTTAACGAGGCATATTATCTACCAATAGACATCCAAGGGGGAGTGTTATGAATATCTTAATAAGTGGATGTCCATCATGATAAAGATAAAGTTTTGATGTATTTTAAATTCTAATAGTTATTAGAATTAGATCTCTACTTCTTTTATATTTCTTATGCCTATAAATAAAGACGCTAATGAAGCATTGTAATCATCCCATTTTATCAATAAAGTACTTTCTCCTTACTTCAACAAAGTATTTGGGTGGGTTTTAATTTATAAATTAAAATTTTGCAATTAACTGAATCGAGTTAATTTATATTTAATTTATAATTAATTTAATTTTTATGATTTAAAAATAAATATTCTATATTTAAAAAAATCAAAATAACTTAAAAATATTATTCATAAATACAATATAGTAGTTACTATTTTTTTTTATTTTCCTGAAATTTTAATTAGAAAACTATGAAGTTTTACTGAAAAATATGCAAAATTTATAAACAAAACCCATGAAATTTTACTGAATAATGTGCAAAATTTATAAACAAAACCCATTTTATAAGAATAAAAAATAAAAATCCAAAAATTTACATAAAATTTATTTTTGGAATATGTTATAATCTAGTTGTATTTAATAGGATAAAATTTTGGGCATTGGCCCGTATGAGATTTGGAGACCGTCATCATTTCTAATGGGGAAAAGCCCAATCTCAATCTCCACTGTCCTTGGACCTCAGTTCTTTGATCCATTACATATTCACGCAAAGAGACCTGCTGATAATATGCGTTGTAATATCATATTTTGAAGGTAATATATCCTATAGAAACAATGATAATTTCTTTTGTAATATGTAATATCGCTACAGATTCATAGAAATAAAAGTTAGCAACAATAGCTACATGTAAACACGGCTGCCCCTGCAGAACTAGGTTGTAAGGTATTGTTTTCTGTAATTTGAACTTTGGCTAGTTGAGTCACGTCATGATGGGTATGGTTTAATCATTGGCTCCTAAAATAGCAGAAACAAAGGATGCTTTAGCCCTGCAAAAGTAGTTGGTTATACTTATTCACTTGTTCTGTGCATCATTATGTCGTTTTGTTATTTATTTTTACAGCAACTAATGAGTGTCAAACAAGTTGATGGCTACTACGTTGTAATCTTTTTAGCTGTTGGCAAACTTTTTACCTTCCTCTTTACCCCCATAAAATATGTCTCAACATTCCAGATCCTTGATATGATACTGTTATAACATATAAACATAGTAATATCAATGCTCTTGTTCTTTTTTTCTTTTGCTTTGCTCAGGGAAATAATTTTATTATTAAAAAAAAAAAGAGGATAAGACCTCAAACACCCAAATAGCCAGGTTTGTTATCGAGACAGCATAGCACACACCAGAACAGCATCATAACACAGGTCTGAACCTCCTAAAAAACCAAAGGACTACATGCACCAGCAAGGCAGGACAACCCTCCTCACTCTCAAAGCAGACGATACAACCACGATAATTGGTACCACCATGCCAGAACCATTAATTCTTCACTGATGTTTGAATGATTTAGACATCGCTACTTCATGTTTTGAAGAGGCTTGAGAACCTGAATCGGCCTTATGCCTATGCCAGTACAAGGTTCTTTGAAACTACATAAAATCTAAACGAACTTCCCATTTGGAAAGAAAAAAAAACTGCAGTTAGCTGCAAGTTTAAGTGCCATTGTTGAAGCAGAGAAAAAAATACAGAGAAGCTGCTTCAATGGCAGCGAGGAACTAAGAAAAGAAAAAGAAACAGACCCTTGAAACCATGCATTACTTCATCATCCAATGGATCTCTCAAGCCCTCAAAATGTGCAAGGAAGGTTGAAAGGTTTTACACCTAAAAAAGTTTAAAAGAACCATTGGTTCTGGATTCCAGCAATTTCATTTCCATTCCAATTATCCCTAAACTCTTGACCCATTAAAACATCGATATCGCTCATTTCCAAGAAATCATTCTCTAATGAAAACTCAGGCCAATTAAATACTTCCTCCCCATCATCACCTAGACTTGACCCCTTAAACTCATTGGTATTTATTTCTCTTCTCACCAGCCTATCTTCACTACTTTGAGAACAACTCACACTAGAACCTGGTGGTGACTCCACAACACAAAGACCATTCCCCAGAGGCTGTCTCATTGTTATTCCAGTTTCTTTGCATGAAGCAACAAAATTTCCAGGCAAAGAGGTAAAACAAGGGGTTTGATGATCATCATGAGGTTGGGGAAGGTTGAGTTTAGCTGATGAACCATACAATTTCCTAGCTGCTGCATCATAAGCCAGTGCAGCTTCAAAAGATGTATTGAAAGTTCCAAGCCAAAGCCTACTGCCTCGATTTGGTTCACGGATCTCAGCCACCCATTTGCCCCAAGTCCTTTGCCTCACTCCCCTATATCTACACATAGCATTTTCAGGACCCCCTTTCCCTCTCATGCAACCTTTCCTTGATTTCCCCATGGAAGGCCTCTCCCCATTTGTTTTGCCTTGAGCTTCCATTGTAAAATTTTGCACTACCAAAGAGCAAAAGACTACACTAATTTACTGGGGTTTTAAAGGGAACCAAGTAACCCGATGGTGGCATTTTCATTTGAGTCAAAGGAACTGGGTTTTGACACATGTAAAGGAACTGCTTGGCTGTTGGCTTTGCATGAGATCTAATTATCCAGATAAGACCAGTGTCAAGCTGACAAAAACACTTGTCTTCAATCTAGTGAAGTCCTTCATCCTAAAGGAGCTGATTAAATTAATTAGTTTTCTATTTTTTTTTCATAGAAAGGAAAAAACAAACTTCCATGAATATATATCATATGTTCTCCAAACGTTGAAGATGATTAGGGCACATGTCAGTGACAGATGATGATGGACAAGCCACCTGTTAGCTTTATAATTACTGGGATTTTTGTTTCTTCAATGAAGAATGGGAAATATCAAATATATTAGGTCCCGGTTTCGAGGAACATTAAATTGTGGGCTCTGCCTTTGAAACAAGCATGATTTTCAACTTCATATCTTTTATATTAATATAATTAACACGTATCCATGGATGTGGTTGATGCTTGAAGACAATTGCTGACCTCTTCAATGAACCGTGGGGGTGAAAAATATGTCTGTTCATGCCTTTATCTTTAGCCCACTCCCATGTCCCTATACAAAAAAGGAAGAGAACTCTTTTGTTTCTTCCTTGTTCTCATCAATTATGCAAGTGTTTAATTCCTTTGTTTTCTTGGAGAAGTTGTGTGATTTGATTATGTGAAACACAAAAGTCATTAAAGTTTTGAGTTTTGAAATACTAGTTTACTAAATCTCTATATTCTATAATTCTATAATATATAAAATTACTAGTTTAGATTAATTTTTAAAGATAAAAAGGAAGATCTGAATTCTAAGTTCAAGACTTAAAATGTACAAAAAGAAAGACTTGCAATGTACAAAAAGAAACTTTGAAATTAATAAATGAATATATTTTAATTATATTTAATAATTCAAATAAAAAATATTATTTGATGCTAATTACTGCAATTAAAATAAAATATTTTAAAAACTAATTAAATATTAAATACATAAATCACTGATGAGAATACATTTTTTTTTTCATCATATTACTAAATTCTCATTTTAAAATAAATAGAAGTTATGGTAATTATACATTTAAAAAGAATTAATATTTAATAGAAATTGTTATAATTATTACACATTTAAAAATGTTATAATTTAATTTACAATTATTAGTTAAAAAATATTGTGCTAATTTTAAAATAGAGTTATTAATAGAACTATAAGCATAAAATATAAGAAAAAAAATTGTGATAATTATAACTTAAAGTACAATTACTAGTTAAAAATTTTTTATGTAAAAAAAGTTGTCCTAATTTTATTAATATAAAATAGAGTTATTACTTGAATAAAATTCTAAACATTTTAATTATCACTTAATTAATATATTAGAGTTTTTATATTAATCAACTATTGTTTTGAATAATGTTATTTTGCATTAATTATCTAAAGTAAAACTATATTGATTTGAAAATTTTCTATTATAATATTTGAATTGATAAGTTAATATATTTAATTATATTTAATAATTAAAATAATAATATTATACTATAATTAAAAATATAATATTTAAAATTTGATTAAATATTAAATACGTGAAATCATATGTAACCATGTAACATTAGAAGTTTGTTAAATTAAATGTAGGGTAAATATAATGATTCCATTTTTAAGTAGATTGATTTAAGTTAACATAGAATAATCATCATCAATTATGTAAAATGTAAATTACTTAATACAGAACGTAAAATTATATGAAAATTAATTAAAAAATAAAATCACATAAAAATATATTAAAATATGTCATTGGTCCTTATACTATTCACAGATTTGGAATTATTTCTTGCGATTTTATTTTTGAAAATTTAGGTTTTTTTTACTTTTCAAATTTCAAAATCTAAGTTTAATTGTTAACATTATTAATTTTTTTTAAACTTTTTTGGTTTGACATTTTGAAATAAAAAAATACTTGTTAGCAATATAACTAAAAATGATGTTGTAATGAATTTAAATTTAACAAAATAATTTTAACAATATTAACAATTGAACTTGAATTTTGAAATCTGAAAAATAGAGAGACCAAATTCCTAGAAACAAAAGTTCAAAGACTAAACTTCAGATTTACAAATAGTACAAATAATTATGACATAATTTAACCTAAAAATAGGCCATTTTACCAAAAAAAAGCCCATTTCCAAAATTATTTACGGAAATGGGTAAGCTTTTTTATTATTTACCGGAAAGAACTGAATTCCGTGAAAACATATCAACGTCAGTGCGATATCAAGTGATGTGTCAGCAAAACATGTCCCTGAGAGAGCGTTTTGCCCCTTTTTTTAGGGTTAGGATTTTTTACATTGGTTTAAGGTTTTAGGGTTTTTAAGGTTAGGATTTTTAGGTTTTTAGGATTTAAGGTTTTTTTAAAGAAAAAATCAATTAAATTAGGGTCTAGGTTTAGGGTTAATTAATGAAATTAAATATTAATTAAATAATCAATTAGATTAAGGTTTAGGGTTAATTAATTAAATAATGGATTAGTTTTTTTAAATAATTTTGTGTTTAAGGTTTTGAAAAAAAATATATTAGCAATATAAAAAAAATTTCTACAGTAGTTTCTGAAAAAATAAATTTGAGAAGACGTTTTTGAATAAATAGTGCCAAAAACGCTTCAAGCAGGATGCACTATCAGCAAAATTACGGGAAAAAGCTCCCACGTAGACATGCTTTTTCTATAGTAGTTTCTGAAAAAATAATTTTGAGAAGATGTTTCTGAATAAATAGTGTCAAAAACGCTTCAAGTAGGATGCTCTGTCAGCAAAATTACTGAAAAAAGCTTCTACGTGGACACTCTTTTTTTGCAGTAGTTTCTGAAAAAATAATTTTGAGAAGATGTTTCTGAACAAATATTGTCAAAAACACTTCAAAAAAGGATTCACTATCAGTAAAATTACTAAAAAAAGCTCCTACGTGGATGCTCTTTTTCTACAGTAATTTTAAAAAAAATAATTTTGAGAAGAAGTTTCTGAACAAATAGTGTCAAAAACGCTTCAAGCAGGATACACTGTCAGCAAAATTTCTGAAAAAAGCTCTTACGTGGATGCTCTTTGTCAACAGTAGTTTCTGAAAAAATAATTTTGAGAAAATGTTTCTGAACAAATAGTTTCAAAAATGCTTCAAGCAAGATGCACTATCAGCAAAATTACTGAAAAAAGCTCTTATGTAGACGCTCTTTTTCAACAATAGTTTCTGAAAAAATAATTTTGAGAAGATATTTCTGAACAAATAGTGTCAAAAACGCTTCAAACAGGATGCACTATTAGCAAAATTACTGAAAAAAGCTCCCACGTGGACGCTCTTTTTCTACAGTAGTTCCTATTTGGCATTAGACTATAAATGAGTCAAATTTCATTCTCAGGTTGCATAAGTTACAACAAGAAAAATTAGAGAGGCTAAACAGAATAGAAATTGAAGATGAGTGAACATATTAATGTTGTTATTTACTATGATGGTGAGGTCCGTCACACCGAAAACAGCGTTATTTTTTTATCGTACAACACAGTGCGACTGGTTTTTAACCAGAATATAGATTTGACAGAACTTCATAAAAGAATTAGGCGTAAAATCTTTGAAACGACGTCAATGAAAGTTTTGTCTATTAAGTATCGATTTTGTGCTTTGGTTGATCCCGTGACATATGACTCATTCGAGATCAAAAGTGCTCGTACCTTGGAGGCAATGGTACAGACTCATCTCACTAGTGGATCACACTATCTTGAGTTATATGTATAATTTTTATCGCCAAATGATGCATTTACGACTTCAACATCTACTGCTATTCGAGAGGAATACACGACCCTTGCCCAACACTCCGTTAGTAGGTGGCAAAACACAAAAGCGCCCGTGTTTGGTAGCAATATGGAATACACAACCCCTGTATGACACTCCGTTAGTGGATGGAACATGCACCTCGGTGGGTCGATGTTTGATGTTGGAAATACGTACTGGGGAATGACATCAACTTCTAGCGGTTGACAATCCATATCTAATTAGGGACGTTATGAAACGTCTAGAAGAAGGGATGATGTACTCCCTATAACATCCACTGGCGAAGAGACCTCGTATGTTGCAGATGATAGTGGATTGGATAATGAGTCTGATGTAGATCCATCTCAAGAGCCTGGTCTCGATGGTGCAGAAGTTGCATTATTTTCTGAACTGAAGCCTGTTCTAACAGAACCTGAAGATGTTGAAAGGGGTTCAGATGAAGAAAAAGAAGATCCGTGATTTAGGACGTACTCGCCTCCAGCCCATATGCATAATGTCGATCTATTTAAAGATAATGCGTTGGAGTTTCTAGATCTACTACACAGAAGGCTTGACCATACAAGTTCGTTATTGGATTCAGGTGAATTGAAAGTTTTTAAAGAGTTTTCCAATAAGGATATTTTTCTTGGTGCATTGAAGCAATATAGCATCATGAACGGGTTTAACTACAACATGGTTAAATCTAAATCCGATAAGTTTGAGGCCAAGTGTGCAGTGTAAGACAGTACATGTACATGGAAAATCTATGCCTTGTTGAAGAAAATGACAGGGTTGTGGGAGATAAAAAAGTACAAAAGTCTACATACATGTGCTGCAAGTACAGTATTTAGGGTTTTTGAATAATACTGTTATTATGTAATGTTGATTTAACGTACTTCATTGATAGGTGTTTCGCAAGATCATCCTAATATGGATTTAGATATGTTAGCTAGCTTAATACTACTGACGGTGAAGGCGGATCCTAGAACTTCAATGCCGGTCTTAATTACCAATATTCGTAGCCAATTGAAGTACACGCCTTCATACCGTAAGGCTTGGATAGCTAAGCAAAAAGTGTTGGAAAAGATGCATAGTAGGTGGGACTCTTCATATAATGAACTGTGGCAGTGGTGTCAGGTGCTGGAGAGATACGTCCTAGGTTGTATAACAGACCTTGAAACGACACCTACGTACTACAACGACTGATTGCTCGTGGATGCCAAGTGTTCAAGCGTCTGTTCTGGAGCTTTAAGCAATACCAATACGCATTTTTATACTGCAAGCCATTGGTACAAATTGACGGTACCTTTATGTATGGTAGATATACCCATCGGCTATTGCTAGCTGTAGCACAAGATGGTAGTGAGAGAATTCTTCCAATTACGTTTGCAATAACACCGGGGGAGTCAAGTGATGACTGGGATTTCTTTCTTTCTAGGTTAAGGAGGCATGTCTACCCCAACCTGATATCTGCATTATATCGGATCGGGGTACTGGAATACTAGCTAGGGGTGAGCAAAACTCGATTCGACTCGAAAAAAATTTCGAATTTCGAGTTAAACGAATCGAGTTATTTGAATTATTCGAGCTATTCGAGTCAACTCGAATTTTTTTTCGAATTTCGAGTTTCTAACCGAGTTGAGTTTTTAAATTTGAATAACTCGAATAATTCGAATAATTCGAATATCAAACTATAATATTTTACATTTTTACCCCAAACTTCCAAACCTTTTTACTTTTTCCTCAAAACTTTTACTCCTTCCCACTTTCTCTCCAAAACTTTTACTCATCTCCCATCCCAACCCCCATCTACCCAAAATCCATTTCCCACCAAAATTTTACTCTCCTATTTACTTTTCCTTAAAATTTTACTTCCAAAACCCCTTAAAACTTTTCATTTTCCCCCAAAATTTTTATTCCCTTCCACTTTCCCCTTAAAACTTTTACTCCCTTTCCATCCCACCCCCTATCTACCCCAAATTCATCTCCCCAATTTTTTTTAATATTTTCCCTCCAAAATTTTACTCTCCCTATTTACTTTCTCTCAAACTTTTACTTCCAAAACTTTTTATTTTCTCCCTAAACTTTTACTTCTCACTATTTACTCCCAAATAAAAAATCAAAATTATCCAAAAAAAACCCATAAACATAAATAGTAATAATTTTATTTATATCTGCTATTTATATTATTAAATTTAATTTCACATTTTATATTATTTATATTATTGAATTGTTTATTTATATTGAATATTTATATTAAAATTTAATTATTAATGATGCCATAAATTATTCATGTTAAAATTTTATATTGGTATTAATTTCATATTTTATCTTTAAAATAACTTTTATTAAAAAGTCACATTATTATATTTAATATATTTTTTAATTCCAAAATACATAATGACAAGAATCTGAAGATAATTGAAACAACTAATCAAACAAAAAAGCTAACCCATATATAAAAGATTAATAAGTAAATTATGAGGTGATGAAAGTTAATAAAAAATTTGATTATAGTGACAAAATTTTATTACAATAGGTGATAGTGGTTACAAGAACCCAAAATTATTTTTTAAAATTTAACTCGAACAAATATATTCGATTCGATTCGATTCGAATTCTACCTCACTCGACTCGATTCGAGAAAATTTCAAATAAAGTTTGAATGATAAAATAAGATTCGAAAACTCGATTAACTCGAAAATTTTTTATTTGATTCGATTCGATTCGATCGAATGCTCACCCTTAATACTAGACACAATTGAGCGACAGGGAAGCCTATGGCATCGCACACACCATTGGTATTGCCTAAAGCACATTGCATCCAACTACTACAGGCAATATCAATCTACAAATGAACGACGACAAGTGACCAACATGGGTATTTAATCTCTATTAATATAATTTTGTCTGTAATATTCAATTTATTCTGAATGGAAGAGTGGTATGTAATTTTCGCTATGAACTTATATTGGCAGGATATGGTATAAGTAAAGACCGTTTTCATGAGATTTTGGCGGTTTTCCATTCAATTAACGATGAAGGCGCAAACTACCTCTATAACATACATTTTGAACAGTGGACACAAGCATATGACGGCGGCCTACGATATGGTCATATAACCTCAAACCTGGCTGAATGCATAAATTCTATTCTAAACAGAACGTGTCATTTGCCGATAACATTAGTTGTGCGAGAAACATATTTTCGTTCAGTGGCACTATTTCCAAAGCGAGCAGCGAGTTATGAAGGCCAAATGCAGGGAGGCCATGTATGGTGTAGGAAGATATTGTAAGAAATTAACAAGGCGAAGGCGCGAGCGAACACCATGCACACAGTGTGTCATGATCGCAACAACCTATGGTTTCATGTGACGGAGTTTGACAGACCGAACGAAGGTATTACTAGCGGGCAATATCGTGTACACTTAAGAAATAAGACTTGTAACTATGGGAGCTTTGACGTACTTCGTTATCCGTGTGCTCATGTAATTGCAACTTGACAGAATCTCTGTCCGGATCCCATGAGCTATGTCGACGAAGTGTACAAAACAGAATACATGTACAACGTGTGGAGACACATATTCTCACCAGTCCCAGATGAACGTAAGTGGCCGTCTGTATCACTTGCTTCGTTTAAGTTGTTATCGGATAGAGAATTGCGTCACAAACCAAAGGGTCGACCTTACTGGACTAGAATACGTAACAACATGGATATCCGAGAAACAACTAACCAACAGAAATTGTGCGGATGGTGTAGGATCCCAGGCCATACAATTCGATAATGTCCAAATCAGAATAGCTGATAGTTGTTGTAATAAAACTATGTTGCATTATTTATATTTTATTAAAAATATAAAAATATTAAAAATATAAAAATATAAAAATATTAAAAATATTGTCTTATTCAAAAGAACTTCTATTTTATTAAAAATATAAAAGTAAATTATAATTACTTTATTCAAAACAACTTTTATTTTATTGAATGAAACAATATAAAAAAGTTTGTACAAATATATTAAAAATATAAAAATATTTAAAATATTGCTTTATTCAAAAAAACTTTTATTTTATTAAAAATATAAAAGTAAATTACAATTAAAATATTAAAAACAACTTTTATTTTATTAAATGAAACAATATAAAAAAAGTTTATATAAGTATATTAAAAAAATCAAGGTTGGTGCCTGCTGGAATTAGTGGCATATAGGGATCGTCGATGGTTACGCTTTGGATTCCTCATTTGTTTAGCTTCTGGCAGGGGTTGTGGTTGCTCCGGCGAGGATTGTGGTTTCTTCGGTATGGGATCTGGTTGTGGGTATTGGGAGGATGACCCACCTTGATAGAATAATGAATGCAGAGGTATTTGCATCACCCATGGCGGAGGTGTTTGAATCCCGTAAGGCGATGAGGATTGGTAAAAAGAAAAGTTCCCCAACGGCGCCTCGTGTGAACCCTCATGCGACGGCGGCCTATAGATCGGCAGTTGACTCGGAGTAATCAAAATGGAGATAAATCGGGCCATGCATTCCAACCTGCATAGGACTGGAAAAAGGAAACATATAAGGGTTAGGATACATTAAAGGGCTAGGATACGCACCTGGCATAATCTGAAAAGGCTATGATGTGGGTGTCATCGGTCGAAGTGTTGAGCCCGGTGACTGTGTGGGCGCTGTTGATGGGCTCGGTGGTTGTGTGGATGCTGTTGGTTGACCTGCTTCGTCATCCCTTCTTCTTGGATTTAAAAGGCCCCGTCATTCCCTTTGGACACAAATTTGCAGTCGCCTTTCCTCTTCCGACAGTAAATATGGTTTGCCATGGATCCTAAACCATGGCATGTATTCAGACATACACGCTAACTCTGGAACGATGATTGATTCCTGAGTAGGTATATAATTATATCGATTTTCCCAAATTTCGATATATTGTGACCAGAATCTCGGCCAATCCGTATGCAACTGTCGTAAGTCAACTTTCTGTTCATCATCGAGCATCTCAGGTGCCACGAAATCAGTTGTCAAAATCTAGATTACCACAATACTCTATCTGACCGATGCATCTCCACGATAGCATAGTTGACCAATGAGACCTTCACATGCCAAATGTTAGGATTTTGAAAGAATTCATCTGGAATTACTTCCTGAATTGCCGAATCCTCATATGGTGTCCATTGAAACTATATGAACATGATAAAAAATATTAGTTATATACATAATACTAAATACTAAATACGAAACAACAATTTTATTATGTATATATATTTTATTTAATACTTACTTGTACTTCCGACTGTTGGTCTAATAGAAGCCGTATATCTTCAAAAGAGGTAGGTATTCCAACATAACTCGCCAAATGGTTCCACCTAATTAAATAAATTTTTAGCATACAATTATATTTTAAATCTATGTAATAATTGTAAAATCTAATATAAAATTTACCTCGTTATGAGTGAGAATATATATAGGTGGTCCACTCGAGGATGTAAAAATAGAAAGCAAAACCGTGTCCATGATTGCAGTAATGATAGGCAACCTCCGATTTTGGCCTTATTCGGTCGTGTCGCCCCGCACATCTCCTTGTACAATGTTGCCAACACTGTAAACCCCCAACAAAATTCACCAGCTGCTCTAAAATCAACGAGTTTCAGTAGCCATCTCAGATGTACGAAGTTTCGTGACAAGTCTGGCATCAGATAACCTCCAATCATCTCAAGAATGTATGCTTGAGCATATCGTATTCTTTCTAGTTCAGTCGAATCATTATCTGGCTCCGGGAATATGTTTCGTAACCAACCCATCTCAATCCAATTTCCATTAATATTATCCGGAATAGCACCCAAAAGTTCGTAGCATACGGCTCCCCAATTAGCAGATTGAGCGGACCCGGTGACTGCGTACCCATCCACCGGCAATCTCAATTGCAACTGCACATCTTCCAGAGTGATAGTACACTCTCTGGATGGAAGATGAAATGTGTGCATCTCGGGTCTTCACCTCTCTATCAATGCACTGATGAGTTTCGGGTCTAACTTGCACCCCCGGCCTATCGTGGCCATGTGTCAAAAACTCGCTTCCCGTAAGTAATTCTCTATCAACGGTGATGGAGGACCAGACATATTACGGATATAACATAGTAACACCCGATCTATAGACTATTATATAAAAATTAATTAAAATTGCATAAATGAAAAAATATTAACTAATATTGAAAAATTAAAATTAACACTTACCATTGTCATTTGTTCAACGGAGATGTGATTATTATCGAGACGAATTAATTCTCCTGCCATTGCTAACATGATCGAATATTTTTTAATTTAAAAAAACTAATTCAGAAAAATTTTAAACAGAGCTTTTTTGCAAAAATTAAAAAGAGCTTTGAGAAAATTTGAGAGAAATTTGAGAGAATTTGGAAAGAATTATGATAGGATTTTTGTAGGATTTTTTTGTGAAAAAAATGAAAGGGAGTTTTTATAGTTTTTTTTTTTTTTTTACTGTTGGAACCCAAATGGTCAAAAAAATTAGCCATTGGGGATTAAAAAAAGCGCAAAAGACATCCCTAGGGAAGCGTTTTGTCCACGTCAACACAATAAGGGCGCACTTTGTGCTGACGTGGACAAAACGCTCCCTCGGGGACGCGTTTTGCTGACACATTACCTGATATCGCGCTGACGTGGACGCATTTTCGAGGAATTTGACCCTTTTTCGGTAAATAATCAAAAAGTTGGCCCATTTCCATAAATAATTTTGGAAATGGGCTTTTTTTGGTAAAATGGCCCTAAAAATAATATGAATGCAATGTATACCAAACTTAATGTTAACGGCTAATCTGGCAAAAAAATTATTAAGGCCTAAGAAATTATAGGCAGCAGAGCTTTTTAACTCCACGGTAAAGCTAAAAATCAACTATTTGTCCAATGGCGAATCATCATGTATAATTTTGAGTGGCCAATTACAATATTAAGGGTATTTTTGGTTGAGCGAAAAAGTAAAAGAATAGAAAGAGAAAGAAGAAAAATGTAATGTGATCATTTTTATATTAATGCATAAAAATTAATCCTTCTAAATTGGAATGATAAGAGAAGAAAAAATAAGGGAGGGTGTAAGATAGTTCAAAATTATGGATTTTTTTAAGTTCAATTTCCTATTCTTTTCATTTTTTGACTCCACCAAATAGTGGATAAAAAAATTATCTTTTTTTATTTTTTTATTTTTTCTATCAAGTTTTAATTTTTTTATTTTTTCTATCAAGCATACTATAGTAGAAAAAGTTATATTTTCAATTTTCCATTTTCTCAATTTTCTTTCCGCTATCAAGTAAATTTTAATTTTGGGGAGCTTTTGATAGCCTTTCGATTGCATAGGAGGTAATTTTCTAATATACCATTCTTGAATGTGATAATGAGATGGTGTAACACCTTTCATCCATCTTGATGTATTGTATGAATTAATTAATTTTTAAAATTTTAAAAAATATTTTTTATGCCTAAATTAAAAAGAGATGAAAAATTAAATAAAAGATTAAAATAATATTTTTAAAGCTAATTATGCTTATCATATGGTAATATTACTGTTAGCCTTCTATCCTATATTGCTTTTTGTCTTTTCACTTTTGAATGTTGTACTTACCTATTACAAATAAATATTAACATACAGAAAAAAAAAAGAATGTTAGAATAGAAAATAACTAAAAAAATGACACATAATACGTTTTCTTATCAATAGAAAATTTTAACATTATGTCCAAAAGGCTCATTTGGAAATATCCAACGAAAAATCTCGAAAAATCTTAATAACTTAGTGAATATGAAGATGCATTAATCTATTAGTGAATATATGATTTTTACATAATAATTGTGTAGAGATGGTATTGAGTGAAAGAAATTGCAAACCAAATCAAGACACTAACGTTTTGTTAAGTTCACTAAGATGCGATAATAATATTGTATCTTTTTATTAATGATTAAAAATTAATTTAGTTACAATCAAATGCTAACTATATTAATCATGGAAACAAAATTCATAGCAATTAGAGACAATTGCGAAATACAAATGTGATATGCACATTTTGCTTCATAGATTTCAATGGATGATAACAATCAGACTAACCAAAAAAAAAAAAAAAAAAAAACACTAGAATAATCATCAATTTATCACAAGATAGTACCAAAAAAAAAGCTACCTCAAAGAAGATTACACACGTTGAATAAGAAGAAAAGCAGTCAAAAATAGAGCTTCTTTTGCTTTTCAAAGCCTCTGTATGTTTTTTGTAAATAATATTTCCTCTAAAACATTGGTGAATTTAAACGGTACGCAACAGTCCTGGACCAAAAAAATAAAAATATTCAATTAGTTCTATTTTAAATGGTAAAATTGTATTTCGATCCCTTAAAAATGAAAAAAAAATATATGTTCAAACCTTTTAGAAATAATGAAATCATAAATTAATAAATGATAAAATTATATTTTAATCTCTTAAAAATTTATATTTCAACCAACCCTACTATTTTTTTTTAAATTCGCCTTTAGACCATTTTACCATTAAAGGCTCATTTCTAACTTTATTTATGGAAATGGGTCAATTTTTTATTATTTACCGGAAAGGGCCGATTTTAACAAAATGCTTCCACATAGGTGCGTTTTTGGGGGAAATTTAAGCAAAACGCTTCCTTGGGGGAACCTTTTTGCCATGTCAGCACAAAACGCGTCATCATGGATGCACTTTTGCCATGTCAGCACAAAACGCGTCCTCGTGGATGCGCTTTGCTGAAGTGGCAAAAAGGCTCCCCCAGGGATGCATTTTAGCCCGTGTTTTTCTAGGGTTAGGGCTTTTTGCATGTTTAGTCCCTAGGGTTTTAGGGTTTAAGGTTTTTTGTAAGTTTAGGGTTTAGGGTTTTTTTTAAATCAATTAAATTAGGGTTTAGGGGGTTTTAAAAAATTAATTAAATTGGGGTTTAGGGTTTTTAAGAAAATTATTTAAATTATGGATTAGTTTTTTTTAAATAATTTTGTGTTTAGGGTTTAGGGAAATTATATTAACAATATAAAAACTTTTGTTTTTTTTTTCTACAGTAGTTTCTGAAAAATTAATTTTGAGAATACGGTTCTCAACAAATAGTGTCAAAAACGCTTCAAGCAGGATGCACTGTCAGGAAAATTACTGAAAAAAGCTCCCATGTAGACGCTCTTTTTCTACAATAATTCCTAAAAAATAATTTTGAGAAGAAGGTTCTGAACAAATAGTGTAAAAAAAGCTTCAAGCTAGATGCACTGTCAGCAAAATTACTGAAAAAAGCTCCCACGTGGACGCTCTTTTTCTATAGTAGTTCCTGAAAAAATAATTTTGAGAAGACAGTTCTAAACAAATAGTGTCAAAAACGCTTCAAGCAGAATGCACTATCAGCAAAATTACTGAAAAAGCTCCCACGTGAACACTCTTTTTCTACAATAGTTCCTGCTTGGCCTTAGACTATAAATGAGCTAAATTTCATTCTCAGGTTGCATAAGTTATAGAAAGAGAAATTGAGGCTAAGTAGAATAGAAATTGAAGATGGGTGAACGTATTAGTGCTATTATTTACTATAATGGTGAGGTTCGTGACACTGAGAACAGTGTTGTTTTTTATCGGAGAAGACAACGCGACTGATTTTTAACTAGAACATAGATTTGACAAAACTTCGTAAAAGAATTAGGTGTAAAATCTTCGGAATGACGCCAATAAGAGTTTCGTCTATTAAGTATCGATTTTGTGTTTCGGTTGATCCCGTGACATATGACTCATTTGATATCAAAGGTGCTCGTAGCTTGGAGGCAATGGTGCAAACTCATCTCACTAGTGGGTTACCCTATCTTGAGTTATATGTACAATTTTCATTGCCAAATGAAGCATTTGCGACTTCAAGATCTACTGCTGTTCGAGAGGAATACACGACCCTGCCTGACACTCTATTAGTGGGAGGCAGAACACGAAAATGCCGTGTTTGGTAGCAGTATGGAATACAAACCTCTATACGACACTCCGTTAGTGGATGGGACATGCACTTCGGTGGGTCGATATTTTATGTTGAAAATACGTACTAGGGAATGACATCAACTTTCAGTGGTTGACAATCCACATCTAATTGGGGACGTTATGAAACGTCTAAAAGAAGGGATGATGTACTCCCTACAACGTCCACCGATGAAGAGGCCTTATATGTTGTAGATGATGGTGGATTGGATAATGAGTCCGATGTGGATCCACTTCAAAAACCCAGTTTCGATAGTGCATAAGTTGCATTATTTTCTTAATCGAAGCCCATTCCAACCAAACCTGAAGATGTTAAAGGGGGTTTAGATGAAGAAGAAGAAGATCTGAGGTTTAGGGCATACTCGCCTCCAGCCCACATGCATAATGTCGATCTATTTGAAGATGATGCATTAGAGTTTCTAGATCTACCACACGGAAGGCTTGACCATACAAGTTCGTTATTGGATTCAGGTGAATTGGAAGTTGGTAAAGAGTTTTCCAATAAGGATAGTTTTCTTGGTGTATTAGAACAACATAGTATCATGAACGGGGTTAACTACAACATGGTTAAATCTAAATCTGAGAAGTTCGAGACTAATGAAAGTTTTGTCTATTAAGTATCAATTTTGTGCTTCGGTTGATCCCGTGACATATGACTCGTTCAACATCAAAAGTGCTCATACCTTGGAGGCAATGGTGCAGACTCATCTCGCTAGTGGATCACACTATGTTGAGTTATATGTACAATTTTTATTGACAAATAATGCATTTGCAACTTCAACATCTACTGCTGTTCGAGAGGAATACACGACCCCTACTTGACACTCTGTTAGTGGGTGGCAAAATACAGAGGCACCCGTGTTTGGTAGTAGTAAGAAATATACAACCCCTATAGGATACTCTGTTAGTGGATGGGACATGCACCTCGGTGGGTTGATGTTTGATGCTGGAAATACGTACTAGGGAATGACATCAACTTCTAGTGGTTAGCAATCCACATCTAATTGGGGACGTTATGAAACGTCTAGAAGAAGGGATGATGTACTCCTTACAACGTCCACCGGCGAAGGGACCTCGTATTTTACAGATGATGGTGGATTGGATAATGAGTCTGATGTGGATCCACCTCAAAAGCCCGGTCTTGATGGTACAGAAGTTGCATTATTTTTTGAATCGAAGCCTATTCCAATCGAACCTGAAGATGTTAAAGGGGGTTAAGATGAAGAAGAAGATCCACAATTCAGGGCGTACTCGCCTCCATCCTATATGCATAATATTGATCTATTTGAAGATGATGCGTTAGAGTTTCTAGATCTACCACATAAAAGGCGTGACCATACAAGTTCGTTATTGGATTCAGGTGAATTGGATGTTGATGAGGAGTTTTCGAATAAGGATAATTTTCTTGGTGCATTGGAACAACATAGCATCATGAACGGGGTTAACTATAACATAGTTAAATCCAAATCAATTAAGTTTGAGGTCAAGTGTGCAGTGCAAGACGGTACATGTTCATGCAAAATCATGGCTTTGGTTAAGAAAAAGACAAGCTTGTAGGAGATAAAAAAGTACAAAGGTCCATATACATATGTTGCCGGTACAGTATTACTAGGTGTTTTGGGTTTTTGAATAATACTGTTATTACGTAAAGTTGTATTATTTAACGTACTTCGTTGACAAATGGTTCATAAGATCATCCCAAGATGGATTCAGATATGTTAGCTAGCTTCATACTACCGACGGTGAAGACGGATCCGAGGACTTCAGTGTCGATCTTAATTACCAATATTCATAGCCAATTGAGGTACACACCCTCTTATTGCAAGGCTTGGATAGCTAAGCAGAAGGCGTTAGAAAAGATACATAGTAGATGGGAAGCTTCATATAATGAAGTGTGGTAGTGGTGTCAGGTGCTAGAGAAATATGTCTTAGATTGCATAACATACCTTGAAACGGCACATGCCTATTACAACGATCGATTGCTTTGTGGATGCCAAGTATTCAAGCGTCTATTCTGGAGCTTTAAATAATGTCGGGGGGCATTTTTGTACTGCAAGCCATTAGTAAAAATTGACGGTACCTTTATGTATGGTAGATATACCTATCAGCTATTGCTAGCTGTGGTAAAGGATAGCGGTGGGAGAATTCTTCCAATTGTGTTTGCAACAACACCGGGGGAGTCAGGTGATGACTGGTATTTTTTCTTTCTAGGTTAAGGAAGCATGTCTGCCCCCAACCTCATATCTAAGTTATATTGATCGAGGCACTAGAATACTAGCCATAATTGAGCGATAGGGAAGTCTATGGGATTTCACACACCATCGGTATTGTCTAAGGCACGTTGAGTCCAACTACTACGGGCAATATCAATCTACCACTGAACAACGACAAGTGACCAATATGGGTATTTAATCTCTATTAATATAATTTTTTTATAATATTCAATTTATTCTGAATGGAAGAGTGGTATGTAATTTTTGCTATCAACTTATACTGGTAGGGTACAAGATAAGTAATGACCGTTTTCATGAGATGTTGGCAGTTTTGCGTTCAATTAACGAACAAGGCGCAGACTACCTCTGTAACATACCTTTCAAACAGTGGACACAAGCATATGACGGCGGCCTACGATATGGTCATATGACCTCAAACCTAGTTGAATGCATAAATTCTATTCTAAAGCATTTGCCGATAACCTTGGTTGTACAAGAGACATATTTTCGTTTAGCAACACTATTTTCAAAACACACAGCAATTTATAAAGGACAAATACAGGGAGGCCATATATGGTGCCGGAAGATATTGCAAGAAATTAACAAGGCGAAGGCGCAGGCGAACACCATGCACACAGTGTGTCATGATCACGACAACCATGGTTTTATGTGACAAATTTTGACAGACCGAACGAAGATATTACTAGCGAGTAATGGCGTGTACACTAGAGAAATAAGACTTGCGACTGTGTGAGGTTTGACGCACTTCGTTATCCATGCACTTATGTAATTGCAGCTTGTCAGAATCTCTGTTTGGATCCCATGAGCTATGTTGACGAAGTGCACATAATAGAATACATGTACAACGTGTGGAGACACGTATTCCCACAAGTCTTAGATGAACATAAGTGGTCGTCTGTATCGCTTGCTCTGTTTAAGTTGTTACTGGATAGAGAATTACATCACAAACTAAAAGGTTGACCTTGCTCGAGTAGAATATGTAACAATATGGATATTGATAAACGTTAAATTATACATATGTTTACCCCATGTTTAACCTATAATTTGGATGGATTCTTATCAATTTTGGGAGAATTGGTGCTCTTAATCCTTCCTTTTCATATATTATACTCAGGAGAGTATAGGGAAGAAGAAAGAACGGAAAATAGGCCAAAAACGATGAAAAATGGGCCAAAATGTTCGAACAACATGGGCAAAGAAATGCCACACAGGCGTGCCACATGAAGATCACATGGTCAAGCCCCCGACAAGCGCGGCCAGGCCACACGGCCGTGCCTCCACCGATAAAATCACACGGCCTCTGTCGAAATCACACGGGTGTGGCACACAGGCGTGTTCTAGTCATGAGGAAGGGCAATTTCACTCAAATTGGGATGCTTAGAGGCTAAGAAAGACCCCCCAAAAACTCTATATAAAAACCCCATGAGGCAACAACTTGGAGATACTTTTTTAGATACGAATAGAAGCAAGGGATTACTCTAAAGGAGAAAGCCGATTGATTCATCTCAGAAGTTGGAATTCTGCAGCAACATAGAGGATCTCCCTGAATTCCTTCAGGAGTTTATAATATTGATGCTGTCGCCATACTTACTAACCAAGTAGAACTTTTAAATAAAAAGTTTGATAATTTTGTTAGTTTTACGCAGGCACAACCAGTGATGCAATGCGACGCGACTCAAGGAAACACGTTCAATCCAGATTTCGCATCCTATGGACACAGTATGGAAACTGAACAAGCAAACTATATGGGTAACAATTCTAGACCTCAAAATAACCCTTATAGTAATACTTATAATGCAGGTTGGAGAAATCACCCAAATTTTTCATGGGGAGGACAAGGAAATCAAAGACAACAACCCCCTCAGGGATTTTAGTAACCACCACTGCAACATGAGAAGAAGCTGAATCTAGAAGAGATGTTCAAGGTGGGGGGAACGATGAAACCACCCCCGAAATCAATAAAGTAAGGAAAGAATTGGATTCTAATGAAATCATCACTAGGCACATAAGTTATGAAAATTTAAAGATGAGTGATGAATTGAGACAGAAACCTTCCATTACTAAACCCCCTAAATTAGAACTAAAACAACTGCCAGATCATTTAGAATATGCCTTTTTAGGGGAAGAATCAACTTTACCAGTCATTATCGCATCCGATTTAAGCATTGTAGAGAAAGAGAAACTGCTCCATGTGTTAAGAGAACACAGACGTGTTATAGCTTGGAAAATTTCAGATATCAAGGGAATTAATCCTTCTTTCTGCACCCACAAAATTTTAATGGAGGACGAATTTAAACCATCAGTGCAAGCCCAGAGACGATTGAATCCCAACATGAAAGAAGTTGTAAAAGCCGAGGTAATTAAACTTCTAGATGCAGGTATTATTTATCCTAGTTCTGACAGTTCTTGGGAAAGCCCTTTACAGGTTGTTCCTAAGAAAGGTGGATTGACTGTGGTGTCTAATGGCAAGGAAGAGTTAATACCTACAAGAACAGTCACAGGACGGAGAGTTTGCATTGATTACAGGAAGCTGAATGATGCCACTCGGAAAGATCATTTCCCTTTGCCCTTTATTGATCAGATGTTGGAAAGATTGTCAGGTCATATGTATTATTGTTTCCCAGATGGCCTCTCTGGTTACTTCCAGATCCCAATAGCTCCAGAAGATCAGGAGAAAACAACGTTCACATGCCCATACGGTACGTTTGCTTATCGTAGAATGCCTTTTGGTTTATGTAACGCTCTTGCTACTTTTCAGCGATACATGCTAGCTATCTTCAATGAACTCGTGGAAGATATCATGGAGGTATTTATGGATGATTTCTCAGTTTTCGATAATTCTTTCCAAATTTGTTTTAATAATCTAGAACGTGTTTTAATAAGATGTGAAGAGACAAATTTAGTGCTAAACTGGGAAAAATGCCACTTTATGGTTCAAGAGGGTATTGTTTTAGGACATAAAATTTCTAGTAAAGGGATAGAGGTAGATAAAGCAAAAATTGAAACTATTGAAAAACTACCTCCTCCTAATTCAGTTAAGGCTATAAGAAGCTTTTTAGGACACGTCGGTTTTTATCGTAGATTCATTAAAGACTTTTCTAAAATAGCTAAGCCTTTAACTAAATTACTAGAAAAAGACGTACCCTTCAACTTTGACCAAGAATGTCTGGAATCTTTCAACAACCTTAAGGAAAAGTTAGTCAACGCCCCGATTATGATTTCACCTGATTGGAATCTACCTTTTGAACTAATGTGCGATGCAAGTGATTTCGCAGTAGGTGCAGTTTTGGGACAGCGAAGGGATAAGCACTTCTAGCCAATTTATTACGCTAGCAGGACCTTGACAACTGCTCAAGCAAATTACACGACCACAGAAAAAGAATTGCTAACTGTTATTTTTGTATTTGACAAATTTAGATCTTATTTAATTTTGTCAAAAGTCGTTGTTTATACTGATCATTCAGCTCTTCACTACCTCTTAACCAAAACTGATGCAAAACCTCGATTAATAAGATGGATTTTACTATTACAGGAATTCGACTTGGAAATAAAGGACAAGAAATGAGCCGAAAACTTGGCAGCAGATCACCTCTCAAGATTAGAAGACGCACAGCCCAAATATCTCGACAAAATGAACGATTTGTTCCCTGAGGAACAACTCCTAGCCTTAGCAGATACGACAGTTCATTGATTTGCTGATTTTGCAAATTATTTAGCAGCTAACATAACCCCAAAAGGGCTAACCCATCAGCAAAAGAATCGATTCTTCGCTGATGTGAAAAACTACTTTTGGGAAGATCCTTTCTTTTTCCGAATTTGTGCAGATCAGGTTATACGAAGATGCGTTAATGATACAGAAGCATATCAAATTTTGAATCACTGCCACTCAGGACCCACAGGAGGACATCACAGCAGAACTAGAACTGCTCATAAGGTACTCGAATCAAGCTTTTACTGGCCTACACTTTTCAGAGATGCCAACAGGTATGTGACCTCTTATGATAAATGCCAACGAACATGTAATATCTCTCAGCATAATGAAATGCCTCAGAACTATATACTTTCATGTGAAATATTCGATGTATGGGGTATTGATTTCATGGGTTCGTTCCCTAATTCATTTGGGAATAAATACATACTAGTAGCAGTAGCTTACATGTCAAAATCGGTAGAAACCCAAGCTTTACCTACAAATGATGCTAGGGTGGTAGTACGCTTCTTGAAAAGACTTTTTTCTCGATTTGGAACACCTAGGATAATCATTAGTGATAGGGGTACACATTTTTGCAATATCCAATTTGAAAAAATCTTGAAAAGGTATGGAGTACACCATAGAACAGCCACCCCTTATCACCCACAAACCAGTGGCCAAGTCGAAGTAACAAATAGGGAACTAAAACGCATTCTAGAGAAAACAATAGAAACAAATAGGAAGGATTGGTCAAGCAAGGTAAACGATGCATTATGGGCTTATAGAACTGCTTTTAAAACACCCATAGGAACATCTCCCTATAAACTTGTTTATGGAAAAAACTGCCATCGACCATTTGAACTTGAACATAAAGCATTCTAGGCTATAAAATTTTTAAACATTGATTTTAAAAGTGCAGGAGAGAAAAGATTAATGTAGTTGAATAAGCTTGATGAATGGCGCTTCAATGTTTACGAGAACTCGCGGCTATATAAGGAAGCCATGAAGCGACGCCATGATACATACTAGTAGCAGTAGATTACATGTCAAAATGGGTAGAAGCCCAAGCTTTACCTACAAATGATGCTAAGGTGGTAGTACGCTTCTTGAAAAGACTTTTTTCTCGATTTGGAACACCTAGGATAATCACTAGTGATAGGGGTACACATTTTTGCAATATCCAATTTGAAAAAATCTTGAAAAGGTATGGAGTACACCATAGAACAGCCACCCCTTATCACCCACAAACCAGTGGCCAAGTCGAAGTAACAAATAGGGAACTAAAACGCATTCTAGAAAAAACAATAGAAACAAATAGGAAGGATTGGTCAAGAAAGGTAGACGATGCATTATGGGCTTATAGAACTGCTTTTAAAACACCCATAGGAACATCTCCCTATAAACTTGTTTATGGAAAAAACTGCCATCTACCATTTGAACTTGAATATAAAGCATTCTGGGCTATAAAATTTTTAAACCTTGATTTTAAAAGTGCAGAAGAGAAGAGATTAATGGAGTTGAATGAGCTTGATGAATGGCGCTTCAATGCTTACGAGAACTCGCGACTATATAAAGAAGCCATGAAATGACGCCATGACAAAAGGCTGAAAGACCCTAAGCAGTTCAAAACAGGTGATCTTGTCTTACTCTACAACTCAAGGCTAAAATTATTCCCTGGAAAACTCAAGTCAAGGTGGTCAGTTCCATTCACTGTTCTAAATGTCTTTCCATACGGCACCATTGAGGTAACTCACCCTAACCACGGTACTTTCAAGGTAAATGGCCATAGGCTTAAACATTATAAAGGTGAGAATTTTACAGAAAACAGGGAGGAGCTTTGGCTCCACCACACCCTTTCTTGACACATCCAGGTAGAGTCGAGCGTAGACTCTAAATAAGCGCTTCTCGGGAGGCAACCCGAGCACTAACTTAGTAACTTTTTTTTCTTTAAAATTTTTTAGTATTTTTCATGCATAAACTAACTCTTTGAATGCAGAAATTTAGGACCACACGGGCATGCCTTAGGTCATACGCACACTTAAAACAGGGGCACGGTCATACACCTAGACCGTGTACAAATAGAGCAAAATTTTCCCAAAACACGGGCCATCGATAAATCCCCACGGCCGTGCAATATGGCCGTGGCGACCTTACAAATTCCACACGGGCTATCAACAATGGCCAACGGCCGTGCGACATGGCCGTGGCAACCCTGCAGTATCAACACGGGCTTGCATAAATCCCCACGCCCGTGTCCTTAGCCCGTGGAAGACACTGTCAAATTTTATACTCCCGTGGCACATATCACACGACCGTGTGAAACACGACCACGATCACACACGGCCGTGTATACCATCACACGACCATGTGAGTAACGAAGACTTGATCTCCTACGGCCATGGGAACCAACCACACGGGCGTGCTCATCGGAACCAGACGCGCTATAAAGACCGATTTTCGAAAAACACGGGCTAAACACGACTCACACGGGCGTGCGACATCCCCGTGTGACCCAAAATGTATAAATAGGGGGCCAATTTTGACCTTCCCTTTCACTTAAACCCTAGAATTTTTCACCCAAAATCCTCTCAACCACCGTGAGCACCGCCACCATCCTCAAAACCACCATCAAACTCGAAAATAACCACCACACACCCGTGTAATAGCATCCCACGACCGTGCAAGCTCGCAATTGGTTCTATTTTCTCATTTTTTTGTCCTATTTCATTTCTTTAAATATTTATTTATATTTACTTTAGTCTAATTGTTGATTCAAGCATGGAACTAGGAAATATAGGATGAATATTTTAGAATAATATAGAATCAATTAGGATTAAATGCCACTTAATTTTATTTTTGCTTGCCATTTAGATTTCATTTTATTTTGCCACTTGGACACATATTTGCATGCCATCTTTATCATAATTTCACTATATATACACCAGTAGTTCTTAGTTTTCTTACAAGATTTTAACATGATTAGATTCTACTATTTAGGTTAGTCCTCATTTGTTATTTTAAGAACATTGTCATTTTATTTTATTTTATTACCTATCTAATTTAAATCTAATTTTTTATTTAGGACTAATGCTTTTGTTAAATACTATGTCATCTTCACGTGCCAGAAAAGCTGCTGTCCTCGCCTCCAAAAAACGAAAGAGACCCGGAAGTTCATCTTCGCGGCCCACCTCTGAGGCACGCTACCCGTTCATCACTTTCACCGAAGACTTCCAGGAGGAACGCTATCAGCTACTCCGGGCACGTACTATCTCTATGGGCTGGTGTATTGACTGGGAGGCCCTCGCGCAAGTAAACCTGGTGGACGATGTCCGAACCTTGTTAGCGACTGACCCATGGGACCAGTTCTTCAGGATTGTGGAGCCCACTTACCTAGAGCTCACCCTCGAATTCTGCTCCACATTCTACCTCCAGACCGTAATGACCAGATTTGACGATCCAGGGACGGCCCAATTCCGTTTGAGAGGACTCATATGACACCTAAGCGTGCCAGAGTTCGGCGCAGCACTTGAGCTCTACACTGAGCAGTTCATGACGGAAGAGGACTTCCCTACCCTCTCTTTACGCATCCACATTCGGCCCATCGAATGCTGGAATGAGATAACCCCAAGACATCAGACCTATATCCCCAGCGTCAGCAAGGCGACCTCCCTCGTGCCATCTCTGAGATACATTCATGCTCTTCTTGCTCACACTCTTACAGGTCGACGAGAGAGCACAGGCGTCGTCAACACTCACGACGTCTACTTCCCATGGTGCATGGCGAATGGGCACGTCATCGACTTAGCATACTTTATCGCACTTACCATGCAGCACCAGACCGAGAGGCACCAGCAATGCGTCATATCCATGAGCCCTTACATCACGAGACTAGGCCGCTACTTCGGCCTATTCAACACTATGGCCCAAATATCCTCCTATACTTTCCTCGGCCTGATGTCCTCGTAGGGTATCCAGAGCATATTATACATAAGGATGATAGAATGACGACCAGGTGGCGGACACTTCCACTTCCTCCTTGTCCAAGAAGGCGAGGAGCCAGAGGACATTCCTGATGATGTCCTACCGCCACCGCCAGCAGAGGATGAGCCCGCCGAGCCACCACGCCCCAGACGACCCACCCAGACAGTAGCCCCACATGCTGACATACACGAGCGCCTGGACCTATTTGAGCAGCGCCTCGATTATATCGACGCCACTTTAGCGCGCATATGTCAGCACCTCGGCATCGCCCCACCACTACGAGATCCATCAGAGGACTAGATCCTCTTTTATTTTTCTTTTTCTTTTTCTTTTTCTTTTTCTTTTTATTCTTATTGTTATCTTTTATCTTTTATTTTTATTTTTTTATCTTACTCTAACCTTTAAACACTAATCTTTATTTTTCTAACTTTATTTCCCTTTTTAGGTTTATTTTTATTTTCTTTTATTTCAGCTTTTTCTTTATTTAAATATTCATCTTTTTATATTTTGTTTATTTTATTTTCTTCGGCTATCTCCTAACAGAGTAATCCCTCTTCATCTTCACCTCCCACGACTAATAAGTTAATTCGCAGTTTCAAAGGAGCTTTACAGCTCAAATCTACAAAAAAAGGAGCACCCCGCCACAAATGCCACCTCTTCCAAACTCCCGTCTCACAAATCCATTCAAATTTCAGGGAGTTTCATACCCTTCCCTACCTTATGATTTAATGCTTATATTGATACTAATGTTATCTTTGTACATTGAGGGCAATGTACATCTTAAGTGTGGGGGGTAAAGTACTTTAAATTTTTAGATTATCTGTGAAAACCCTAAAATCTGATGCATTGTTCTTTGCATTTTCTTTAATCTCCTATTAGGAATTAATTCTGATTGATTTATGATCTTTATTAATATGTTGAGAATTAAGATATAAGTGATTGTACCTTGATTATTCAAACTTTAAAACATTAAGGAATCAAGCATGATAAGTTGAAATTTTTGAGAACCCCCAATTTTTGCATAAGTTATTTTCCCTAATTTTAAGTATTATCTTGAGATTTGAAATTCATAAGATTGACATCAAAAGCCATAATTCTAGTGAGATTTTTGAGCCTTTTGAGCATACATTCTTTCGTGCTCACTTTTATTATTGCTTTGAGTGAGTCAATACTGAATTATTATTCTAGAACTTGCTTTGATTATACATGTCGAGACCACATCATTGATTTGATATACCGAGATGATAAAGGCACCTAGGATTTAACCCACTTACTCCACAAAAGCCTACCTCCATAATCTAACCCCTAGTGAACCTCATTGAGCCTAACAACATTTTCCTTGACTCACCCTCTAATTATTAACCAATAACCCTTTTTTGTTGAATTTTCCATTCAATTACTTTTGAGCCCTATTTTTGTCGGGATTTGAGTTAAATTTATTATCTAAGCTTTATTCTCTTTTCCAGTATGTAAATCTCTTTTTCAATTCATTGTATTACTTGAATTGTTCTTAAAAAAACACCATATGTATATACAGTGAAATTCAGTTGTAATTTGTAATAGTTCAAATAGTTTTTGCATATTTCTATTTCAAGGCTACCAAGGAAGAAACGATGTTATCAAGCTTTAGAAATATGTTTCAGTGATAGATATTTTTCTAGCTAGATAATTTTTTCAGTTCAATTTCGATTCTAACCCTCTTTTGCAGCCTGTGACAACACCCCTAACCAAGCCTCATTACAACCATTAAAAGACCTTTTGATCAATGTATCATATCAAATTATAGTGGTGGAGATTTGATTTTCTTGCAAGCTTATGGTAATAACTTTTCAGGTTGACTAGAGAGTGCTTAAATTTTGAACCCTAAACACTTTGAGTGGATAGAGTGAACCTTTAGTGAGGATGTCAACTCCTATTAATTAAGATGGAGAGATAACTAGTTAGAAAGAAAGAAGAGACTTATGTTTTCAATGACAAAATTCTCAACTTAGATTGATTGAATCTTTAATGTTCTTCTGATTGAATTACTCATTGTACGATTACCTATAGATTAGTTTGAAACATTATTGATAAAAATTGTAGGGTGAGAAGAATAATTCTTTTTAGGGATTGAGATTTTGCTTGAGGACAAGCAAAGGCTTAAGTGTGGGGGTATTTGATAAACGTTAAATTATACATATGTTTACCCCATGTTTAACCTATAATTTGGATGGATTCTTATCAATTTTGTGAGAATTGGTGCTCTTAATCCTTCCTTTTCATATCTTATACTCAGGAGAGCATAGGGAAGAAGAAAGAACGGAAAACAGGCCAAAAACGATGAAAAATAAGCCAAAATATGCGAACAACACAGGTAAAGAAATGCCACACGGTCGTGCCACACGGGCGTGCCACATGAAGATCACACGGTCAAGCCCCCAACAAGCATGGCCAGGCGCACGGCCGTGCCTCCACCAATAAAGTCACACGGCCTCTGTCGAAATCACAAGGGCGTGGCACACGGACGTGTTCTAGTCGTGAGGAAGGGGAATTTCACTCAAATTGGGATGCTTAGAGGCTAAGAAAGGCCCCCAAAAAGCTCTATATAAAGACCCCATGAGGCAACAACTTGGAGATACTTTTTTAGATACGAATAGAAGCAATGGATTACTTCAAAGGAGAAAGCCAATTGATTCATCTCAGAAGTTGGAATTCTGCAACAACATAGAGGATCTCCCTAAATTCGTTCAAGGGTTTTTGGTTTCTTCTATATTTTGTTATTTTATATCTTCTGTGATGTTTCTTTTCTTTATTATGAACTAAACCTCTCAAATACTTTAGGGGGATGAAACCTAAGATAGATCTTGTTATTTATTCTTGATTTATTTGATAAATACTTGAATTGTTCTTAATTATGCGTTCTTCATTCTTGATTTAATAATCCTAGGTATTATTTCAAGAAATAGATGTGCTTAGAGCAGAGGAGCAAAAGTCCCTGTGATAAGAGTAGATCTACCATAATTAAGCATAGTTGCATGCAACCCTAGACATAGGGCGACATAAATCTGCCGGATTAGGGTCAAACCTAATATGGGGAGCCATAGATCAAATTAATGCAACCTAGGGAGTTAATTAATAAGGGAACTTTAATTAACAACTTAGGCCTAGTTGCTCTACGCCTCGATGGAGGGTTTAGCATAAGTTAGGGATCTCTACGGATCAAGTCAAGTAAAGAAATCATATAGTTCAAGAAAATAATAACAAGTGAAGTCTAGGTGGATTCTCCCTTAAGTATTGCCCATATCAATCAGCTTTTCCCTAAAAGTTTTCCCAATTTACTCTTTACACTTTCTTAGTTAGTTTTAGAATTAGTTTAAACAACCCTCTTTTATTTTTAGGCTAGATAATAGAAAGGAAGTAAGTACTAGTACTTTTGGTTCCCTTGGGTATGATAACTCGGTCTTGCCATTAAGCTATACTACTGTTCGATAGGTGCGCTTGCCTCAACGTCGTGATATTAGTTAGTTTTGGTGTGATCAAGTTCTTTATAAATTTTATTACTTCATATCACGCATATCAGATATCCGAGAAAGAACGAACCAACAGAAGTTGTGTGGATGGTGTAGGAACCCAGGTCATACAACTTGATCATATCTAAATCGAAATAGTTGACAATTGTTGTAATAAAACTATGTTGCATTATTTCTATTTTATTAAAAATATAAAAATATTAAAAATATTTCCTTATTCAAAAGAACTTCTATTTTATTAAAAATATAAAATAAATTACTATTAAAATATTAAAACAACTTTTTATTTTATTAAATGAAGCAATATAAAAACAATTTGTACAAATATATTAAAAAAATCAATGTTGGTGCCGGTCAGAATCAGTGCCACATGGGGGTCGTTGATGGTTACGCGCTGGATTTCTTCTTGGTTCAGCTTTCGGCGGGGGTTGTGGTTGCTCTGGCGGGGGTTGTGGTTGTGGGTGTTGGGAGGATGATCCACCTTGATAGAATAAAGAGTACGAAGGTGTTTGCATCACCCACAACAGAGCTATTTGAGTCCCATAAGGCGATGGGGATTGGTAATGAGAAGAACTCCTCGATGGTGCCTCATGGATCCTTCCTGCAATGGCGGTCTATATATCGTTGGTTGAGTCAAAGTCATCGGGAAAGGATATGAACCGGGCCATACATTCTAACCTGGCATAGGACTGGGAAAATAAAGCATATAAAGGTTAGGATACATATAAGGTCTAGGATACGTACCTGGCATAATCTAAAGAAGCTGTGATGTGATATTGTCGATTGAGGCATTGGGCCTGGTGATTGTGTGGGTGCTGTTTATAGGCTCGTGCTGTCATCCCTTCTCCTTGAATTTAAAGGGCACCGTTGTTCCCTTTCGATACGAATTTGCTGTTGCCTCTGCTCTTCCGATAGTAAATATGGCTTGCCATGGATCCTAAACCATGGCGTGTAATCCGACGCGCACGCTAACTCTGTAACGATGATCGGTTCCTGAGTAGGTATATGATCATACTGATTTTTTTATATTTTGATATATTCCGACCAGAATATCGGCCAATTCATATTCAATTGTTGTAAGTTGATTTTGTACTCATCATCGAGCACCTGAAGTGCCACAGAAATCGGTTGTCAAAATCCAAATTGCAGCAATACTTTATCCGTCTGGTGCCATCTCTACGGTAGCATAGTTGACGATGGGACCTTCACATGCCAAATGTTCAGATTTTGAAAGAATTCATCCGGAATTACTGCCCGAATTGTCAGATCCTTGTATGGTGTCCATCGAAACTATATGAACATGATAAAAATATTAGTTATCTACATAATACTAAATACTAAATATGAAATGACTATTTTATGTATATATATTACTTAATACTTACTCGTGCTTCCTACCGTTGGTTTAATAGAAGCCGTATATCTTCAAGAGCAGTAGGTATTCCAACAAAACTCGCCGAATGGTTACACCAAATTAAATAAATTTTTAGCATACAATTATATTTTAAATCTATGTAATAATTGTAAAATCTAATATAAAATTTACGTTGTTATGAATAAGAATGTATATGGGTGATCCACTAGAGGACGTAAAAATGAAAAGCAAAACTGAGCCCATGATTGTAGTAGTTGTAGGCAACCTCCGATTTTAGCTTTATTTAGTCTCGTAGCCTCGCACATCTCCTAGTACAATGTTGCTAACATGGCAGACCCCAAACTCAATTCGCCACCTGCTCTAAAATCAACAAGTTTCAGCAGCCACCTCAGATGTACGAGGTTTTATGACAAGTCCAGCATCAGATAACCTCCAATCATCTCAAGGATGTATGCTCGAGCATATCGTATTCTTTCTACTTTAGTCAAATCATTCCCCAACTCTGGGAATGTGTCTTATAACCAGCCCATCTCGATCCAGCCTCCGTAAATATTATCAGAAATCGCATCCAAAAGATCGTAGTATACGGCTTTCCAATCAGCAGATTGAGCGGACTTGGTGACTGCAGACTCATCCACCGGTAATCTCAATTGTAATTGTACGTCCTCCAAAGTGATGGTACACTCTCCACATGGAAGATAGAATGTGTACGTCTTGGGTCTCCACCTCTCTATCAACGCGCTGATGAGTTTCGGGTTCAACTTACACCCCCGGCCTATCGTGGCCACATGTCAAAAACCTACTTCCCGCAAGTAATTCTCTATCAACAGTGATGGAAAACCAAACATATTACGAATATAGCATTGTAACACTGATCTACAGACCGTTATAAAAAATTATAAAATAAAAATTAATTAAAATTGCATAAATGAGAAATAAATAAATAATATTGAAATATTAAAATTAACCCTTACCATTTTCATTTGTTCGATGGAGATATGTTTATTATTGAGACGAATTAATTCTCCAGTTATTGCTAACACGACCAAATATTTTTGAAATTATAAAAAAAATACTAATTTAGAAAAAAATTAAAGAGAGCATTTTTTTCTTACACATTATTTCTTACCATTGGATCCCCCAACGGTCAAAAAATGAAATAGCCGTTGAAAAAAAAAACACGGGCTAAAATGCATCCTTGGTGGAGTGTTTAGCTGAAATTTCTCCCGAAAATGCGCTTACGTGGAAGCGTTTTGTTAAAATCAGCCATTTCCGATTAATAATGAAAAAATTAGCTCATTTCTATAAATAAAGTTAGAAATGGACTTTTATTAGTAAAATGCCCTCACCTTTACTTTTAGAAAATGCTTTAAATGTAAATATCCTAGTCTTTGGCACTTTTGTCCTGCTAAAAATGGAGATGGCAAAATTTGTAGAGAATGATTTAACAATTAAACCAATTGTCATATCCGATAAAAGATAAAATATAACCAACTTTTAAGGATGCCTATACAAGTATAGAGTATAAAATTATGTTAATAGCTAATCTCCACATGAAATAAACAATCGTAATTACTAAAGCATATTTTCACTATCTTTATTTGTTATTTTTCTCTCTGTAGTAGTCTTTGTATATCTATTAGGTGGATAGATAATAAAATATTGTTAATTAATAAATATTATATTTTAACTTTTTTTAGTAAAATAAACTCTTATTTTGTATAAAAGTTGACTTATCTTAAAATTATTTTAGGTAAAAATAAAATTTAAAAATTTATTTTAATATAAATTAAGGAAACACTTGATTCAAGTAATTTAAGATTATTGAATATAATGTAAGATCCCAACATACAATTTTCACATTTAGATATAAATATTATATTCAACTAGTGGTAATTTTAGATTTCAAACAATGTTAAAACAGAATATAAATGATAAATTCAATGCCATTTATTCATTAAGTAATCTTAGATGTAACACCCTGTACTTGGCTTGATCGTTGGACCCGAGCCATGGAACGTAACATTAGTCACCTAAGTGACTCTCCAACCGAACACCAATTGAACTTCCAACATACCGTACAAAACATATTCATATTTGAGGAAGCACAGGCTCGCAAACTCACACCACTTGCTTCATGGTATGCAGCAGTAGTAATATGCGACCCTACATTGTTTGCAAAAACTTAACTTCCCATTCCCTTGCATAGCTCACGCATTCTAGTCTTCGCAGAATAAGTCTCATTAAACAAGGTAAGTCTTGCAAGCGATGTATTAGATTCCGCAAACACGTTTTCTAGGGTCCCTCCTATTCCACGTATAAAAAATTATTAGAGGTTCGCAGATACCAGTTTGTCAATTGTTAGGGTTCGCATTTTACATAGTTTGATAACCCTACCGCTATGTAGCACTTTGGTGAACTCTATATAAGTTAGTAAATTTTGATTATTTCTTGCTTTTCCTTATAGAGAACACTCTGTTAGGAATTAAATACTTAAGCATAAACTTGTAAATTAAGAAAACATCAAACTAGGCTTAGACTATACTCATATACGTAGAATTTAGGTTCATATATATATAGTTTTATCAATCTAGAAAAAGCATTTAAGAACATAAAGAAAAAAATAACATTAAAGAAAACTAAGTACTAGAACAAACGGTGAAGTCAAAAGATAGAAAGATATCTCTAAGCCCAAGCAGAATTCTACATTGATAAAGAATGAGACAGATGAATGCGAAAGCAGATCGTAAAGTTTGTCAAAGTCGCGGATTTGACTTAGGGCTCTAGATATTTGGAAAGAAACTTAGATTTTTGACACAACCTGAAATGTAATTAAATCTAAGTTAGATAAAATAATTAAATAAATAACTAAGATAATTAGAATAGAATAATAAATCTACAATTAGAATAATAAGGAAGAAAATAAAGACGATGGATGGAAAGATAAAACGTGATATGTAGAAGTCCTAAGAAGCCTTGGAAACACAAAGAATCCACAACCACCTTCAAGCTTTCAAGCTTGATTGTAAGTGCATCCTAGCCCCGTATTTAATATTCTTTACATTTTTGAAGTCCTCGTAATCCAATTTACCTATTTCTACCCATATTTTGAAGTAGGGTTCATGTTTGAAAATTTACCCATATGTAACATGCATGTGTTTTGATGTTTAATGGAAGAATATGAAAGTTTGATGTGTGTTTAACAACTTTTACTAAGTGATTTTTGATGAAATTGCATAAAAGGACTTATTTGTGAAAGTTGATAAAATAGTAGTAGAAATGTGAAATAAAAGAAAAATATGGGCTGTTCTAAGCATGAAAGAGGTTCGGATAGGCTTAGGTAACAAAGAAATTGAGTACATTTCATTTTACGAGCCTAGGGACTAAAGTGTAAATATGTCAAAGTTTAGGGGCAAAAGTGTAATTTTTCTATAGTGTAATTTTTGGACTAAATTTAACAATGTGATTATTAAATAAGTTAAATTTGCTATTATAGATCAAGAAAACGAGGTTTAGAATTAGAACGAAGGAAAAACAAGTAATTGACGGTTAAGTCCCTTCTCGCCATTTTTGTGCCGAGGTAAGTTTGTATGTAAATAATGCATCATTTTATTATGTTTTAATGTTTTAATGTTGTACAAATCGTGTGATTAATTTATGTCATATAATAGGCAAATTTTCGATAAGTGAAGAAAAAATCCCAGTTGAACCTTAGGAATAGAATAGGATACGAGTGACATGTCACTATGAACCTATGTTTGTGATTATGTGATTATGTGATTCTAGGTGCTGGTCTTGTATTTCTACCAGTGGCTAAGTAATCCTACATATGTTGCGGATACCTGTCAGCTTGTGTGAGCAGTACTGGGTAACTACGTCCCGACTGTCAGCTTATGTGAGTAGAACCGTGACTAGCTCGAGAACAAGCGTATATGTGAAATGTGATATGAGGTAGCTTGGCTACATATGTGGCACTTATGTGCAACTTTCCGTGTATTCGTTAGTATTCCGAGCATTCAACGGGAATGATAAAGATATGAAAATATGTGTTTGTATGATGATATGATACAGGTGTGTACATGAAATTCGTAAGTACGAATTCTATAAGTGATGTTTGTATGGTAAGATTGTGCTTGAGTAAGTAAGCCTATGTGACTTTAATGATAATGTATTACCCACCAATATACGCATTTGCATGATGAACATGTGGTAAAGATGATTATTATCTACATATGAACTTACTAAGCTATATACCTTACTTTCCTTCTTTTCCCATATTTTATAGTGCAGTGAAGCTAGCTCGGGTTGGAGATCGTCGGAGATTCTATCACACTATCAAGCTAACAAATTGGTATCAATGTTTTCAAGCATTTTAAGTCTATGGCATGTATAGGGACTAGATTACTTTGTTATATGAGTTATTATTGTTTAGCCAAGTGTGTCGGCTTATAATGGTTGAATGATTCATTTGTATTTGGCTATGAGATATGGCTTATATTGGCTAATTGGGCTGTAAATCTATTTATATGTACATGCATGAGTTAATGCCTTTAATGTTGTGGGAATGCCATGTTAAATGCTATTGAGATGTATAAGTATGTGTGTGAAGTTGAGGGTGGCAAATGGCTTGGAAAATAGCCTTAAAGTTGTCTACACGGGTAGATACATGGGTGTGTGTCTAGGCCATGTGTGACACATGATCAGCCCCACGGGTGTGTGAATAGGCCGTGTGTCTCCTGCACCTTAATTTTGAGAAACAGAATTCCCAGTATGGAGCACACGGGCAGAGACATGGGCGTGTCTTTCACCCGTGTAGACGGCACGACTTTGGACACGGGCATGTGCCAAGGGCGTGTAAAGTCTGCACCTATTTTGCGAGAATTTAATTCGCCACACGGCCTAGCACATGGGCATGTGGCTTGGCCGTGTAGTTTCATTTGGCTGATGACGTCATAAACAGAGAGTTACATGGGGTATGGACGCTGGCGTGTGTGACCACGACCTACCCACACGGGCGTGTCCCAAACCACGCGGGCGTGTGACCCCTGTTTTAGGCAAAAAATTTTCAAGTATTGTCAAACTTTTCAAAGTTCTCAGTTTAGTCCCAAACCACTCCCAAAGTATGTTTGGGCCTTGTAGGCTTGTTTTAGGGACGATGTGAATTAATGTGAAAAGTTTTAAATTTGGATGGAAATTTATGGCTCAAAAATGTATGTGTGTTTGTGTTTAAGTCTGGTAATGCCTTGTACCCTGTTCCGGCGTAAGTATGGGTAAGGGGTGTTACACACCACTAAACAAATTTGAGTTAGAGCTAGTTAAAACATAATCATTCTCACTTTTGTATGGGTATTTTCTTGCTTTTCATTTTCTTTTTCCATTTGAAAACTCTCTAATTTTACCTTATATCAATTTTCACTCACCAAATTGAACCATTAAGTAGACTTTTATCACTCAAGGTCTCTCTTTCTGTCTTTTCACATGATTTTTCCTCACTTCTCATATCCCCTTCACAAGTATTATGAATACTCAATTCAATACAATCTATCTCAATAGGAGAACATGACATTTCTATCTCATCTAACTCCATAGATTCGAGGAAGAAATTCTCACTATAATCTTTTTTTGGTTCACAAAGTTTGTCATCACAAATCTCTTTTCTATTAGAGTAAAAGTCAACAAAAGGTACAAAGTCATACTTACTTTCTTCTCTAGTTGGATATTTAATTGGATATTCGAAACCCTTATGATCTTTTTCTATCAACAAAAATCTCGTGTTGGTACAATCACGACTGTAGTGCCTACGCCCTTTGCACATAAAACATTCAATATCACGAGCTATTTGTTGTTTTGGTGAAATTTTAGTAGAAGTAGGCTGCCTAAAAGATGTAAAAGAATGTTTTATGGGAACCTCACTTTTCCACTCAAAAGGTTTAGTTTCATCACATTTTGGCAACCACTTATTAGTACCATAAAAGGGTTTTGATTTCTTTATAGTAGAATTAGAACTCGTACCTTTATAATATTATGAAGCACAAAATGGACGAGACTGATGTTGTTGAAACTACTGCTCAATCTTAATGGCCTTGTGTACCACATCCTCAAAATCAATGTAGGTTTGAAGATTAAGAGCATGGGCTATTGAAACGGTCAAGCCATCTACAAACCGCACCATGATAGTCTAGTTATCTCCTTGTACGTTTTCTCCTTGCATAAGCATTTCCATCTCTTTAAAGTACTCATCAATAGATCAATTACATTGAGCAAGGTGTTGAAGTCTCGTTTTGACCTCATTGTAATAATGAGAATGAATGTAACGCTTTCGCATCACTTGCTTCAACTCGTCCCATGTTTCAATGAATGTAATGCTTTCGCATCATTTGCTTCAACTCGTCCCATGTTTCAATTATCCTTTCATAGTTTTTTTGACAATCAATTCCAAGTTGAATCTACCAACTCAACGCATAATCTGAAAATCCAAGGGTCGCCAATGAGACTGTTTCTTTTTCCCGGTATTTATAGTAACGAAACATAAGTTCAATTTTTTATCCCACTCACAATATGCTTAAGGATCGTATTTTCCTTGAAATGGTGAAATATTGAACTTTGGTTTAGGTAAAAAATGTTGCCTACAGCCATTATTAACCAAAGTCTCATCATTTGCACAAGAGACACGTCGATCATTATTTGTATGAAGACGAGGTTGATCAATCTTATCTTCCCAAGTACAATTTTGAAGCTCAATTTTAGTACTTAGACGTTCTAAATTTTTATTGATCATGTTTAGAATAGTGTCACATTGCTGATTTTGAGCATTTCTAACCTCTTGATCCCTTCTCAACTTCCCAATCATAGTATTACGAATTATTAGGAAAGCATAAAAAAGACACAACACTTAAGAAAAGAAAAATTAAACAAACCTCACTGTTATACACTTAGAAATAAAAATCAAATTCTCAATGAGATAAGAATTAATCTTGTTAGTATTTTTAAAAGTGTCTATATCAATCAATTAGAATGTATTATAATCAAACTAACGAAGCAAACCTAATAGTACTACAAGTCCAAAATCAGCTAAACACAAAAAAAATTTATTGCACAGAAGAAGGAATATGCAACGTTCTTTAACCTACTAACACAAGAAACAAGAAAGTGTTAGAATGCGTAAAAGAACAATAAAAAGCAAAAAGAAATGAAAACCTAAGACTAAGAGTCAATGAAATTTGTTGAAACCTGAAAACCCAAAAAATTGTGAAGCAACTTGACAAACTTTGTTCGAGGTGTTCCCGATTTCCAAAAATCACGAAATTTAAACTAGAGCCTCCTCAAATAATGTAGATCTGATCTGAAAAGTTTCGGCACAAAATTCAACCCACATAATATTGTTTAATTTTTTTCCTTTTTTCGTATTTTTTTCTTTAATTTTTCAATCACTTTTTTTATAACACCCCTGACTCGTATCCATTGCCAGAATAGGGTTACGAGAATGCTACAACAAGTTAATAGAAATAAACAGGTAAAATCATGATCATTACAATATAATTTTTCAAATACCATAAAGTAATTGAATTACAATAATAACTTACATTTACGAGGCTTAAATCGAGCTTTAGGGATTAAAAAATTAATCTTAAAACCTTTAGGGACTAATTTGAAACAAATTAGGAAATTTCAAGAAAATATAAAAAATTTCAAAAACAGGGGACAGACAGCCATGTCTTAAACCGTGTAATTAACTTAGTTCACACGACAATGTGTCAGGCCGTGTAACTCTCTGACTTGATACACACGGCTATGTTGCAGACTGTGTGGCTCACTAACTTGATACACACAGCTGTGTTGCAAACCGTGTACGGGCGTGTGGTAGCCCGTGTCTTAAACCGTGTGAACCTAAATATACCTTAAAATTAATTTTACCATTTCAAGATTTGTTGGACACTGAGCAATCCATTTACTAGCTATTAGACCTATCCAAAATGCCATTAAACATGCTCAAATCATGCTAATTCAACCATCTTAATTGCCTAACCAATGTACCCTTAATGGCACCATAAGTATACACACTTATACAACAATATAAATCATCAACCAAAAACATACCAATTAACATCACTTAAACTTCTAACCAATATGCTTATCATAAGCACTTCAATTCACAATAATTCAATATAACCTATTAGTCATACATATGCTAAAAGTTTGTACCAAAGACATCTTCTATCATTCATAACTCATAATAAGATATCAACTAAATATTTACCAAATGAATATCAAAATCATTGTAATAATGCTTATGTTTTCAACTTGCATTTAAGCACACTTTGTATATTTACATACCAAAACAAAATTAATGACAAAACAAGCCTATTACATGTCATATGATCCAAAATAAACATTTAAAAACTACCAAAATCAGATGGATAGTGTGACTTTAGTGTTGATTAAGTTGTCCAACCTTCAAAAGTATCTACAAGAAACAGAAATTAACACAAGTAAGCTTATTGAAGTTTAGTAAGTTTGACGGACAGAAATAATAAATCTTACTGAAGTAAATATAACAATCAAATAAAAAATAATTCAACAACACATGTTTCCTGTCATCCACAATTGCAAACCGGTGAATAGCATATTTCAATTCAAGCTTAAATAATAATCTTTGGGAAAACATACATATCCACAATGGAGTCAATTCAAGATGTCAAGTATATGTCATGCCATTCAAAGTCATTAATAAGTTATAAGATAATAATTTATGACCTGATGAGTGACTTACAGATATGAGTACACAAGTAATCCAACTGAAACACGCCAAATACTCTTGAGAGCTAATCCAACTGATAACACGCCAAACACTCATAAGAGCTAATCCAATCGATAACATGCCTTGGAACTAAGTCCCCAGCTAGTAGGCTATACATCCTGTAATGACCCAAAATTCACGGGCATCAAAAAAGTGCAATATCGGGCCTTAGTCTTAAAAAATTGAATTTGTAAATAATTATTAGGAATATTTATGAGTCTAGTGGTGTGTTAATTAGGTTTTAATTAAGTGAATTTAGCTTAATTAAGAGTAATTAGAAAAAAAGGATTAAATTGAATAAGGGGCAAACGTTGAATTATAGATTAATAGAAAGAAAGAAAGACCAAAATGGCAAATAAGCCATTCCTAATAGTTGAAGCCGCAAAAACTTGAAAAATCTAAGATTTTTCTTAGATATTTACTTATTAATGAATTAGTTATTATTATTATTTTATTAAACTATAAATTATATTAAATATTATTATATTATGAAAAAAAATTAAGACAAGTGTATGGTAATAAGATGGTACAAGTGTAATAATATATATATATACACTTGTATTATAATTATTTATTTACTTAAAATTTAAGTTAAAAGATATTTATTAATTAAACAATTATATTTAAGATTTTTGTATGATAAATAAATAAAAGAAAGACAAATGGATGGTCATGATAATATACAAATGTAAAAATATTTATATGTATAATTGTAATTTAAATATTTGTTACTAAATAGATATTTATTATAATTATTATTAACTAATATATATAAGATATAAAGTAAAAAGAAAACAAATAGAAGAAAAAAAAAAGAGAACAATTCGAAGCAGGGAGAAAGAAATAAGGAAAGAAAAGAAAAATGAAAAATTAGGGTTTTAAGGTTCGGAGCTTTAATAGGTAAGTTAATTAAGCCCTTTTTTACTTAATTTTAATGTTTTAGAAGCTTTAGAACAAAGTTTTGTTGAAATTAAGTTGAGGTTTTGGAAGTTCTTAGTTTTTTTAACATAGTTCATGTTGAACAAAATGATGAATTAGGGGTTTAATTGAATGAATTTCAATTTAGATTTGATAAAGGGATTAAATTGAAAAGTAAGTCATAAATTTTGCATAGTAGGGATTAAATTGAAAAAATTTCAAAATTAGGGATTTATGATGAAATTTTGATAGATATGTATAAGTTTGGTTGAAATTTGAGTAGAAATGAAGTATGAATTGAGTTAGGAAAGTAGATAAATTTAAATAGTGTCAAATTGAAATTAAAGTATAAAATTGAATAGAAATTCAATTATTCAATAAAAATTAGTGTTGTATTAATAGTATAAATTATTTTAATTTTCGTAGCTAGTAAAGAACCTGAGGCATCGGCATCGGCATCGAAAGGAAAAGAAAAAGTTATCGAGGAGTAATCGAACAAATCACGGTTTGTATTACTATAATTCAAATCTATTTATTATTAATTGTTATGTTTTAATTAAGAGTAATTTACACCAACAGTCACTCAACTTTGGGGTAGCTGACAAAACAGTCACCTAGGTTTCATTTCAGTCACTCAACTTTCAAGAAGTTACAAAACAGTCACTGATTAACAGTTACCGTTAGGGTGTTAATGGAATTGCTAATGTGGCAAGTTAACCAGCTGATGTGGCAAGTTAACTTGCCATGTTGGACTAAAAGTCAAATGGTCAAACAAGAAAAGAAAAATGATTGGTCAAAATGATTTTTCTTCTTTTTTTCTCATCTTTATCTTCATTTTCTTCTCCCTCAACCTCTTTTTCTTTATGATGCTTTTATTTTTTCTTGTTCTTCTCTCTTTTCTCTTCATCTTCTTTTCCCTCAACCTCGTCTTTTTGGTATATATGTGTGTTGAAAGTTTTGAAGTTTCAAGTAGTATGGTTCATTCATCAACTAGTAAAATAAATTAGCCATTATAATATCATTCATGAACCATACTAATCTACAAGAAGGAGTCAAAAAAAAATGGGGGAAAAAGAAACTATATTAACAGCTCCACCCATATTCTGCTCCAAAAATGATAAACTACTAGCAAAAAAGCAGGGTACAACTGATAATTTAAATAACTAGCAAAAATGAAAAACTAGGCTTTCCAGGATTCTAGAGTGGGAAAGCAATGAAAACTGTGGGGATCTAAGGTAGCTTCAGCAGAAGCAATACGTCTGAAGACTGTAATGGAACTGAGCTGGACCCAGAAACAGCTCCTGAAGATGGTTGATGTTGATTCAACAAAAAGGCCGAGGTGTCGAGCATAAGCAGGTATCCGAGTCTTTGATGCTTGGGCTTCAGGATTAGACTCAAAGACATATGTGTTGGAACGCCGGTGCCTCCAAGGCGCAGCGGAAAAATAAAATTAATAAAATATTCCGGCGATCCAAACCATGGATCCATGTGTAAGGAATGAATCGGGGTGATAAAGGTTTCGAAATTACTGAAACTTCAATCTGAGTAGACAGCAACGCCTAGGCAATGTGAATCCTGAATCACTATCGAACCAAGCCGCAACCTTTTCCGATGTCGGCCTCTACGTAGTCCACCCAATTGACAATGAACGGTAATATCCCAGAAAACTATTTTTCGGAGATTATATTGCTTTGACGGCTGCTAGACCTACCAACATAGTTTCGGGATTGCCTATATATTAACTCTTTAGGGTTTTTACCTTTGCCATATATAACTCCGTATTAATTGGTATATCTTTATAATGAATATTAATTCATTAAAATTAATCCGAACATAATAGTCATCATTAAAATAGATATAATAATGTTTAACCGAAAATTATAATTACATTAATTATAATAAAGATTTCAGTAAACTATATTTATTTAAATTTATATATATGAACCAAATTCATATATTAGAAAAATTATGTTCTGATTATGTGTACAACATCCTTGTACATATAGTATGTTCAACAGTTTGATTGCCCAATTAAATTAATTCTATAATTAATTTAATTCATGTGACAACCAGACACAATACCAACTATGTTTTACTCCGTTCATTTCAATCGTAGGGTGTGACCCTATAGGTTCTTGTAACGTTAGCAGTAATATTAGAACGATTCTAATGTTACAAACAATGAGTGGCATCTAGCAATGCATCATTGCTACCTAAGTTACAAGAAGTCATGATTCGACATAACCTTTTGTGATCAACCTTTCATGCATTAATCCTTAAGTCCTATATCTTTGGAATGGACACAAGTCATGGAATAGTCACACTTGCATAGTCCATCCCATGTTTCTTGATACCTTGAGTAGACTATGATATACAAATAAGTATGACATCTCATATCAACTTATTTGAGCATGGCCATGCATTTCTAGTCTCACTCAATCAAGTGGCCTGAGATATTACTCCTATTATGTAGGAGGGACTTATCCTATATTGATCAACCATGTCCCTCTACATAGATTGTGGTATATCCAACATCAGTCTTTATAGAACAACCAATTACGGTGTTCGTTTGACTATATCAAAATATACAACTCACGATGTTAGGATGATGATGATCTCAAGTATGAGGATCATATACATATTAATCACTATGAGTAATATTGTGACAATTACATAATAATCCAAGAAACATACTTATAGCGGGTCAGTCCAATATGTTGTTCTTTAACACACACATTCATGCATTGATTCTGACACTCCATATCAATGACAACTCTTTATCATCAATCAACTACATGTTAGTCTTAATGCATTATTATTGTCTTAGCCAACAATAATACTTAACTAAGGATCTTTTAAGAATAATCATATTATTCTCAGGACATTATTATAAAACAGTTTATTTATGCACACAGAAATGAAACTGAAATAATAATGGCAAAGCCTTATATTAATAAACATGATAAATCAAGTATGTTATTACAACCATCTTGTGATTGATCTTTGGGCATACTCTTACAATATGTGCCTTACAAAAGCGGACTCCAATCACCTGTTGCACCATCTGCCTGAAATTGGCCAGATCCACCTTTATGAAGTGGTTTGAGAGAACTTGAAGGCACGGGACTTGCATTTGGGCTTGGAGACTTTTCCAATGGGAAAGGGGCTTGAGTAGTGTCCGCTGACGTTTAACAGTGGTTTCAGGGTCAGAGCCTGAAACGTTTGACCCACTGGGGTAGGAGTAGGCATCGATAAGGGGTTAGAGTTGACAAGGCTGAAGAGCAAGGAAAGAGAATACAAATCAGAGTTAGAGAAGGAAGTAGCGATGGAGTCTTAGAGTGCCCTAGTAAGAGCTTCGACTTTGGAGAGCCAAGAATTAGCAAAGTTGGGACGAAACACCCACGATTCAATGTTGGCCAAGTTTTCCGATGATGATGATGCCATCTGCTACAAGTTCAGTGAAACTATAGATCTCTCTATTTTTTGCTATGTCTAGGTGGAAAATTATAGAAGAAAGAAAGAAAGAAAGAAAATCAAAAGAAAGGAACCATCTAGCAGACACTTCTATTTTCTTCTTCTCCTTCTCTGTTTCTTTTCTTATTCTTCTTTTTCTCTCCTTCTTCTACTACCCAGGGTTGTTTAGGGTTAAAAAAGATTATTAAAATGACAGCTAAGTCACCGTTAATGCCATGTTATTTTTCCGTTACATCTGTAACGGAAAATGGTTAAAGAGACTGTTTTGTTATTTTTTTAAAGTTAAGTGATTGAAATGAAACCTAGGTGACTGTTTTGTTAGCTACCCCAAAGTTGAGTGACTGTCTGTGTAATTTACCCTTTAATTAAAATGCATGGTAGATAAAATTAGGTAAGTAATTGAAATAATGATATTGATTTGAATGAAATTGATTTAAAAGTGTTTATGGCTATTGAAATTGAATGTGAAAAAATTGAAAAATAAAAATTAATTTGAATTAAATAATTGAATCATGAATTGTGTGAATATTTGAAGGTATATTGATTGGAAATTAAAAGTGATTTTAATTGAATCAAAATAAATTGAATGAAGAAAATATGTGATTATTTGAAATGTATATTAATTGAAAAGTGATTAGTGATTGAACTTGATTGGAAAATAAATCGAAAATATGAGTTGAATAAAAGTGAATTAAATTATGAATATGGTGAATATGTGAATTGTGTATTGATTGAAAAGTGGATTGAATTGAATCAAAGTATGATTATATGTGATTATCTAAAATATGTATTGGTATTGAATTGTATATTGATTAGGAAGTGGAAAAGTGAAATTGAATTGAATCGTGATTGAATTGAAAGTGAATTTGAAATAGAAAAATGATTTGAATACCCTATTAACTAGTCGGACTGAGTCAGATATAGTTGGCATGCCATAGGATTTGGAAGAGTATAGGATTTATCAGCTTTGCTGATCAGGCACTTTATATGTTGTATATCAGGCACTTTATGTGTCGTATTTTAGGCATCTTGTGTGCCGTATCAGGCACCTCGTGTGTCGTTTCAGGCACTTATGTGTCGTATACTGATCAGGTACTATGTACCATTTTAGGCACAATGTGCCGTATTGGTGTGTTTGGGTTGGAATCTATGTATTCGTCAAAGTCCGAGTTTGTTAATAGGGTGAATAACTGAAATGAGAAAATTAAATAAATTTGATTGATCGTACTATTGAAAATATGAGAAAGAAATTATGAGTTGAATTGTGAATTGAATTAAGATGTGAGATTTGAAGCATGAACTTAAGGTTCATGAATTTACTAAAATATCGAATTGTTGATATTGAAATCAGTTGAATAAATGAAATGAGAAAATCGAATGAATTTGATCGATTGAACTATTGAGAGTATGAGGAAGTGAAATTATGAATTGAAATGTGAATTGAAATTGCGAAATCAAATAAGAAGTGAAAATATAACGAAATGGAAATAATGAAATAGTGTATGAGTTAATTGAATATAATCTTATGAATTAATTATAATTATTTTTATGGAAAATGTTGGTTTAATTAATTATTGAAAGACTAATGTTGTAAAGTTTTAGATATGAAATAGAATAAGTTATTAAATTGGGATATAGAAATGAAATACATGAAATAATGATTTTATGAAATGGTTATTAATGAAATGCATGAAATAAATATTGAAATAGTAAGAAGATATATAAATTAATATGAAGAAAAGCTATTTAAGATACATATTATTAAGAAAATTTAACGTTTTAAATGCATGAATTATTTATTGAAAGAAAAATATTGGTAAGGTAAATTGTGCATATTTATTGTTTTTACTTTAAGTATTTGAATTATAGTAATACCACTGGGTGTAGACTTAGCGTCGGTTTGTTTCCATGTGCAGATTAGGTATAGAAATTTTGAAAAGTTGTATTTGAGATTACAAGTTTTCATCTCATCACATCTTCAAGCAACAAGAGGGTACGTTAAAAAATTTTTGAATAGAATGGGATGTACTTAGGAAAATCAAATATGTACCAAGTAGTAGTAAGGACTAAATTATAAATTATTTAAATTTATTATTTTTCTGTTTTATGTTCTAATATATTAGTGATTAGCCAAGAATTACTTTGGCACCAAATGTAATATTCCTATATCAGGTTCTTCGAGTCGAACATGGTATAGGCGTGTTACACATCTGTTTTCATTTTCAATTACACACATCAATATAATTCAAATGTTATACAATTAAGGCATATAATACATTTAAAAATTTACTAAATTTAAACCGTACGGACTTACCAGACTAAATTGCAACAACAACAACAAAGTATAGGGGCTATTTGGTAATTTTCTCATTTCCTCGATTTTCCACTTGTTCTTGATCTAAAATAATAATTCCATTCAATTAAATAATTCTAATACAAAAATTAATTTATTTTATGCAATTAAGTCCTTTTTGACATTTTTACAAAATTGCCCCCAATATTTTACTTTTATACAATTTAGTCTATAAGCCCAAAACATGCAATTTAACCATTTTTATTTAAAACTCACTTTGACCATTTATTTAAAGGTCTCCATACAACCCCTATTTGCAATTATTACACACTAAGTACAAGTAATTTTACCACTTTAACAATTTAGTCCTTAAACGTTAAAATCGTCAAAAACTACTTTACAAAATAGTCCTAACTAAAAACAAAACTCAATAATCTTTCATAAAACTTCATGAATAACTCAAACTCATCAATTACATAATCCAAAACATTTGACGGTTTTACAAATTAGTCCCCGAATTAGCTATATTAAGCTAATACGAGCTCAAAAACATAAAAATTACTAAAAACGGACAGAGTTTACTTACCTATTTGGCAAACCCTAGCTTACAAAAGTTTTCACCCCTTCAAAAATGGCTATTCGTTTTTTTTTTTTAAAGAAACAAGAAGAAAATGTTTCTTTTTAACTTTTAATTTGAAAATTCTTAGCTTATTTACAAAATTGTCATTATGTCATTTGATTTTAATTAAAAATCATGTAATTAATTACATAAACCCTCCACTATAGCCATTAATGGCTTAACGACCATTCTAGTCCTTTAATTTCCCTTTTTAACTAATAAAACTATCTTGTTCAACCTCTACGGTTTAGTCCTTTTTAATTAATTAGGATCTAAATGCAATTTATCACAAACTAGATAATTCCACATCAGTCCTATTATTAGGCCATTAAAGAAGGTCCAACTACACAATTGGTCCTTCAATTATATTAAATAACTTAATTACAATTTAACCTTAAACTAATTAAGACTTAATGAATAAATATCTCAAAGGTTAGTGGAATGATTGTCTTCCACCACCGTTGGACTTTTGGCAATGGTCTAATTGCCAAATTAATGCCTTTGATATTTTAAAATCTATAATGGGTAACTTTTACCTCTTTTACAAATTAATCATTTTCCCTTAGTTTAACAGTAAATCATCAAAATTACCCGACCAAACTTCAATTCACATATAATACAACTCTGTAAATATTTAATAAAAATATTTACGACTTTAATTTACGAAAACGAGGTCTTAATACTTTGTTTTCAATAACCACTTAACTTTTGGACCGAACTATTTATGTAACACCCTAAATTTGGGCCTAGAAGTATTGGGCCTTGGGCCTGGGTTCGGGTGTGAGATAGTTCGAAATAAAATTATTGATGTGTTGAATTCTGTTATGGAAGGTTATTATTAATGGGTTAATGCGGTATTTTAGTAAACGGCGAAGGATTCATAGTGTGGGAAAAGTCTTGGGCTAATTTCTGGGATTCCGGGATTTTTGTGATATTTGGTGTAATGTTGAAATTTTGATATATAGATGTGTAATTCGTGTTTGGAGGGTGTTATTGGGCCTATGGAAGGCCCAAGTGTTGGTTAAAAACCCGGAGAATTCTTGGATTTTTGGACTTAAGGAATAGAGGACTTGGAAAAGAGGAGTTGTAAGGAATTATGTGTGTAATAAGACACAAAAAAAGGAATGTGGTGTAATGGCAAAGTAGCGCCACTTAGGGGACAAGGAAGCAAAGGGTCCAAGGTTCAAGTCTTGGCTCTTGCAATTTATTTTGTTTTTTCTTTTAAATAAATCTGGAAGCAAGTAGGTGAGCTTTAAAGTTAAATGTGTTGGACTTATGACACAAAGGAGTTTGTGTCCGAGTGGTGATGGCTTGACAGGGTTACTGAGAGGACTTTGGTTCGAATCCTGTTGCACGCAAAGGTTGATTATTTTGCTAATGCTTTAATTTTGGGGGGATTGATGGAGAATCCCACATCGGAAAGCTAACATGAGAGCAGGTGAGGAGCTAGCTTTAAATAGAGCAAACCAGGAGGAGAGTAGGCACAGCCTTCTTGGCTGATCCCTTTCGCTTTATGGCGTGCCCGTTTGGGTTGGGCATCGGCTAAGAGTGTTTGGAGTGCGGATTAACTTCAGTCTCCTATCAGGTGTGTATTTCTCACTGCTCTAGCGGTAGGACGGCTACTTCGGGCTGCGATGGGCCGAAAAGGCCATGTGGGCCCAATGGGCCTGCGGGCCCAATTGGATAAGTTGTTTGATTGTATAGTAAATATTGGGCTAGATTAGGTGAATCTCATATCTGTAGCTAGATTTGGGCTAAAAGGGCCACACGAGCGTGTGGGTCCATTTGGGCCGACAATGGGCCCTAGGCCCATTCGCATTGTTATCTCTGTTTAGAATATTTTAGTTTACCAAATTACTGAAATACCTTGGTTTACAAAATTACTGAAATACCCTTGGTTTACAAAATTACTGAAATACCCTTGATTTACAAAATTACTGAAATACCCTTAGTTTACAAAATTACTAAAATACCCTTGGTTTACAAAATTACAGAAATACCCCCGATTTGTAAAATTATCGAATTACCCTCGATTTGTAAAATTACCGTTTTACCCCTAATTTGTAAAATTACTATTTTACCCTTGATTTGTAAAATTACTATTTTACCCCTGATTTGTAAAATTACTATTTTACCCCTAATTTGTAAAATTACCATTTTACCCATAATTTGTAAAATTAACGTTTTACCCCTAATTTGTAAAATTACTATTTTACCCCTAATTTGTAAAATTACCATTTTACCCCTAATTTGTAAAATTACCGTTTTACCCCTAATTCGTAAAATTATTATTTTACCCCTGATTTGTAAAAAATTACTATTTTACCCTCGATTTGCAAATTTACCAAAATACCCCTATAGGATAGAATTACTGAGACACCCCTATGGGGTAAAATTACCGTTTTGCCCCTAGGGTGTTAAATGACTGTTTTGCCCCTCGTGGGTAAATGACTGACTTGTGTGATGATTGGGCTAGTTTGACCGTGGATATAAGTTGGTGATATGAATGACTTGACTGTGATCTATTCTTATTTTTGGGATTTGGAAAAGTTGGAATCCCTATGTGTTTAGGGAGGCTGTCGAAATAGCACCTAAGGCTTTAAGGGACAGTTACCAATTATTTTACTCTGTGCTTGTAAGGGTTAAAGGCTGCTGACTAAGGCCTTGGATCAGTGGAGCGTTCGGATCCAGATTTGGATATCAATTCAGCAAAGGTAAGGATTTAGGGCCTTGTTCATGGATGCCCGAATATGGTAAGAGTATGTTAAATTTAGTTATCATTGATTCGTGGTCTAATGTTTTAGTAATCGAATGTAGGATTAACTTGGATCGGATATAGTCATCGTTCGTTGCAAGCAGGTGTGTAATGAACCTTATAGTAGCTTAGATTAATATTTGCTGAAAAGCCAAAATGCCTAAACTTCGGCATTTCGAACTTGTGGTTTTGTGAATGGTTTGAGCCGTGATACATACGATAAGATCGGTGATTGGATCAATAGAACATGTAAGGGCACGATTTTGTGCACGATGGTAAGTTGGGCCTCGATGGGCTAAAATTGGGCCCAACGGGCTTACGGGCCCGTATGAGTAAAAATGGGCAATAGACATTTCTTAGTAGACTATAAGCTTAAAACTGGTTAAATTAGTAGTTAATTGTAGGATTTGGACCAAGTGGGCTTAGACGACTGAACTAGCTACATAGGGCCCATTAGGGGTTTTTGGCCCATAACTCGGTTTTACTAAAATAGGCTAAAATTGCTGTTTAAACATTTGGAATTGATGAATAAGCATGGAAAACCCTAATAATGGATAAAATTATGTAATTACCCTTATAGCTTAAAAATGACTATTTTACCCCTAGGTAGAAATGACCATTATACCTTTAGGGTTGTAAAATGATTATGTTGATTGTGATATTGATATTTTTCATGAAATGATATGATATGCACATGATATGCACATGATATGCTACGATATGTATACGATATGCCATGTTATAATCATTACATGCATGGGTTGGGCTTATATGATTGGAGGAAGTGTTAAAGGGCTTTGCCCCAGTATACCGAAAAGGGCTTTTGCCCCAGTTTACCGAAAGGGCTTCTGCACCAGTTATTAAAAGAGGCTAGGCCTCCAGTTATATGATAAAGCAGCTATGCTGCCAGTGGAGAGTAGCGGCGGGGTGGGTTGAGTAGCATCCCCACATGGTGTGTTGGTTGGTACGGGTGGAGAGTAGCGGATGGTGGGTTGAGTAGTCTCCCCAATTGGGCTTTGCATACATACATTGACATTACATGTGATATTGAAATGGGCTTTGCACACATACACTGATATTATATGTGATGTTAAAATGGGCCTTTGGGCCATACTGTTTACAGAAAAGGGCTTCGGCCCAGTATATATTTTATTAAAAAAGGCTTCGGCCCAGTAACCATTAAATGAAAAGGCTTCAGCCCATATATGTTGAGACCGAATTAGGGCTTAGGCCCAGTATGCTGATATTTGTTTAGGCTCCGAAAGGGGACTTGTTGCACACTGAGTTTCCAAACTCACCCCCTTTCTTTAACCTTGCAGGTGAGCCTTAGTTGATGGACTTGGAGCTGGGAGGGATTCAGAGTGGCCACACGGACTGGACTGATGGTTTTTAATTAAGTTAATTATTTCAATTTAATCTTAATTATTTATTCTTGGTTTTGGGTTGTAAAAGGCCTCTTTAATTATTTCTATTTCGGGTTATTAATTCTTTACTTAATTAACTTGTTTTTAACTAAATTATGATGTCGTGTAAATCGTTTTGAATTCAGTTACCTCTAAGGCGTGTTTTTATAAAGGTTACTTGTTTTCAAAATATCACGATAACATAGCAAAGCTTCCGCAAATGTTTTCACAAATATAGTAAATACTTAAAGTGTGGCAATGGGTGTATGCATGTCTAGGATTGGATCCTGGAAGAGCTTGGTACTTAAGCAGTCTAATTGACTCACCTCCTCTTCTCTTGAATCCTACCTGGTGCGCAGTATTCATTCACTTTAAACTGTTTTTAAAATAACATGTTTTCCGCAACTACAATGGTTTACAAGTTTTCACAATTTTCCATAAAGAATTTTACAAAGTGGTTAAACAATGTTTTGATTACGTTTTTGCCAAATAAACACAAGCTAAGGTTTTAAACAGGATTAACGGTAAAAGTTTTCTAAACATTAAGAAGGGTTTTCAATGAAAACATGGTTTTCGAAAAAAAAACACTTCAATGTGGCACACCAGTCTTGGCCATAACGTCTAGGCCGGGTTTGGGGTGTTACAATTTATACTAACATTTAATTCAATTAGTTCAATTTATCAAATCAAAATTCAATATAAAAGTTATTATTGACTTGTATAATTTAAATACTAATTATACGAACTTACTCGTCGGATTTGTGGTCCCAAAATCACTGTTTTCGACACCACTGAAAAACGGGCTGTTATATTTTTTGTGGGAAATAATTTTTTATACTCTAAAATAGTGCCAATAAATAGTATGTAAAATTTCAGATCGTTTGAAAAATGTTTACCCAGTGAAAAATATTTTTTCGAAAACTGTCAGGGTAAAAAAACTTATTTTGAGGTTGTTTGCTAGAAATCAATTTATAAAAACAAAAAGAACACCTAAAACACCCAAACCTAATACCAAACGATAACGAATGGGATGGATGAATGCGGAAGTAGATCGTAAAGTTTGTCAAAGTCTCAGATTTAACTTAGGGCTCTAGACGTTTGGAAAGATACTTAGATTTTTGACACAACCTGAAACACAATTAAATCAAAGTTAGATAAAATAATTAAAATAAATAACTAAGATAATTAGAATAGAATAATAAATCTATGATTAAAACAATAAGGAAGAAAATAAAGAAGACGGATGGAAAGATAAAACGTGATATGTAGAAGTCCTAAGAAGCCTTGGAAACAAGAAGAATCCACAACCACCTTCAAGCGGCTCTAATTTCCCCTTCAAGAAAGAAAACTTGGCAAAAAAAAGTTTGAAGATGATCTTCACAATCTGAAAAGATTGTTAAAACTCTTCCAAAAGAAACTCAAAAGAAATTCTTTAAAAAAAAAACTCAAAATAGAAGTTGAATAATAATGAATTGAATGATTTGTGTACAATGCAAATGCTTATATATAGGCTAGCTAAATAAATCTAAATAAAACTTTTAAGTATACTAGAACTCTAATTAATCTAAATAAGAAGTAGTTTTAAACTAAACTTTCTTGTTGACATAAAACTTCTAAATAACTTAAACTTCTTAATAATTATTAAAAATTAAAAGCATGAAACTCGTAATTCCTGTCATAATCTCGTTCAGAAATCCTGCTTGTGTAGTCTTCACTAAAGCAGTCATAACTTGAGCTCCCAAACTTAAAATCAAGTGATTTAAAGTGCGTTTTGAAGTTGAGAGCAAGATCTTTAAACGCCTTAAAGACATCTCAACTTAGAAATGCTAGGATCCTATCTAAAAAGTTGTCACAAGTCTACTAATTTCTCAAGCTTGAAAATTGCTAGCTTTGGTGAATGGAATTTAATAAATTTCACCCCATCTGTGCATGTATCATTCCCCGTTTTCTCGAAAAGATCTGTCCTCGAATCTTGTGTTTGATTGAACCTTGATTTGATTTGCTTAGCCTTTGACATTATTATTGGGCCTTGAGGAAGTGCGAGCCCATCACATTCATAGGTTTGAAATTGGGCCTTGAGACTCGCATCACACATTACCTTTAAGTATAGTGTTCTTTTGTACCACATATTCAGTGTTTATACCTCGTGCGGATTACTTGCTTCTTCGCTACACACCATGCGATCTAGCTATCTTAAGTTCTAAGAGCTAAGTTTTGGATTCTTGATTTTGTAAAAACCTAACAACAAGAGAAAGAAGTAGTCGATGGAGAATTTTGAAAGAGTTTTTTGGTTCAAAAGAATATGAAATTTTTAATGGAAAAAGCTTAATTTATAGGCACTAGGTGTTTTGATGTTCTTAGGATGCCTTAGTAGACGTAAGAAAGAGTTACGTGCATGGGTGGTTTTGTGAAGAGGAAAATAAGTTAGCCTCCTAACTTTGGTACAATTGTCTACTCCTAAATTTTTTTATAGTCAAGACCCTACTTTCACTCTCGACCCAAACCAATGATCGTAGCTCACCAAGCCCAGTAGCAATCCCAGCTCTTAAGCCCCAAACTCCTATGCCACAAATTGTATAGTTCATTTTAATAATTTGCCACAAACTTACCCTTTAAATCAATAAAAATATTATGTTTTGTTTAAAAAAAACTTATATTTCCCTATCATTTGATAACATAATAATTTTTTTAATAATTAAGATAAAATTTAAAATATCTATGTTCTCCGTATAATTATAGTTTTGAGCTTTATATGATTTCTTAATATTGATTACGTGTACTAAAATATTTAATAGAAACATTTTATTTTTTTAGGCTAAAATAGTTTTTGCATCTTACATATTCTCGAATTATTCATATTTATGGTTATATCAAAATAACTGTCACATACATATTTCCTACATCCTTCAGTTCATATTGTTGGTACTAAGTTTTCTTTAAATTCTACAAAAGTTAAAACTTTTTAATTTATATACAATTCATATCTTGTAATGAAACATGTGTATGGACAATTAATTTCTATATGTTAGTAAAATATCACACACATAAATATACGTATCGTGATAAGTAATACAAAAATATTGATCCTACATAGGGCTATTATTAACTATAGCGCTAATTACCAAATACTACTCTGATATCTATTGAATTAAATTAATAATATAATGTTTTCAAACTAAAACAAGTAAATAAAAATAAACAAAGCAAGTTAAAATGAAATAATCTATCAACAATAAAAACTTAGGATTACAATTTTATCCAATGTATTACCTAATTGTTCTATCTCCACCAAAATTACTCTAGTAGAGTTAATTACTAACTTGGAAAACTAAAATTTCCTTAACTCTTTTCCAAGCAATTAAAGAATTAATTTAGACCAAAAGTTATTCATTCTAAACCTAAAATGAAAAGTCCTATTCTAATTTCTTTCTTTAGGTTTTCATAGACTAATAGTTGACCAGACTATTATCAAACAAGAACAATAATGAATAAATAATCAAACCTCTATTAAGAATAAAAATAGAAAATATTAAACTAACTAAATATGGACCCCGTTGCAATCCTAGAAAAAAATAGTTCATGTAAAATTTTAAGAACATCTTAAAATAACAACAACAACTAGTTATAGAAAAAGGAAACAAGAAGAAAATTGAAGGAGAAACTTAGTCTTCTCAATGAAATTCATTGATTCTTGACGTGTCAAAGCTTTAGCGGCTTCTCCTCTTTTTCTTTGTCCCTCTCTTTAGTTTAGGTCTCCTTTTCCTTTTTATAAACCCTAAAAAATTACAACTCTTGAAAATTGTTTAGGTACGTGTGTTACTCCAGCAGTCAATATTTTCGCTGAAGCTGAAAGTTGTCTATTTGGATTTGCTAGGGCAGACAAACCTTTTGCTAGAGAGAAAATATCTCTTAATTGCCTATCTCAAGCTATCCTCTCACTATGCTTTGTTGGATCTACATTGAGTAAAAATCACTCAAAAATAAATCTAATTTAACACTAATAATATATAATTCATTAAAAACATAATTTACTAAATGAACTTATAAAATAAACTAAAATAACTTTAAAATATTAAAATCATTAATAAGCTAGTAATTTAAATTATTCCAACTTCTATTCTCTTACTCACTAAAAAACACATGAAGCAAATTTTATAATAAAATTAATTTAATAAAATGTTCTTGTAAGTAATATTATATTCCGTTGACTAAGCAATGGAATTTTATAATGTAAAATTTCGATAATCCTATTAATAAAGGTAATCTTCAATTTTTGGAACCAAACTCTTTGTAATGATAAGTTCTTGGGAGAAGGGGAAATGGTTTACAAACATAAGGATTGGACCCTGAATTTTGTGCCAATTAATTTGAAACCCACACAAATTTGTCACTAGACCAATGGTGTAAATAGTAGGATAAGTTAATGTACAAAAAGTTTAGGAATTCTTGTTATTATATGCAAAAACTAAAAGGTTTAATCGTTGAGCGAACCTCGAATTATGCCACTTATTTGAGTTAGGTATTTAAACTTTTTATTAATTAAATAAGGTACTTAAATTATAGTTCCTCGACCATTATAGGCCTTTCCATGACCACTAGGTACTTAAACTTTCATATTTTTTTGTTAAAAAATATGTTATTAAAATGTCACATGTCAAATTTTGATTGGTCGAAGGGTTTTTTAACAAAAATAAGGGTAAAAGGCAATAATGAAAAAAAAGTTTCAAGTACCTAACTAAAAAAAGTTTAAATTTCTATGTTTAAAAAAAAAAAGATTGAAGTGCTTGAATTAAGCTGAATAAAGTTATAAAGCATGGGCCAGGCATAACGTAGCTCAACCCATAAATAAAGATCCAGAGCCATAAGTCCAGCAGCCGAACCTCAGGAAAGCAGTCTCATTTCCACCAATTAGATCAATTTTTGTTTCCTAATTTAATATCTCCTTCACTCTCTCTTTTGTACTTCTCTAAAACCCTAACAAAAAACTCAATAAACAAAAAAAAAAAAAAAAAAAGAAGGGAAAAAGATAAAAGGTTCTCCATTTCGTCTATCTTAAAAACTGAAGGAGCTCCAAAACCCGAAAATTTGGATCGGCGACCCGAATCCGGATCAATTCCGGTAAGAAATGGCGGATTCTTCTTCTCCGATGGAATCTCTAATCTCGATCGCCGGGTCTGTTTCTACTGCCTCAACTAAAAAACGGGTTCGGATCTTCCGTAAGGAACTCCCTCCCATTATCGCCATTTCAGGTCTCTGATTCTCTTCTTCTTCTTCTCTATTTTCATTTTTGTCGTTAAATTTTGTTTATGTGATTGTTTCAAATGAAATGCATTTCTTGAAGTGTTAGAAGTCAAAAGATTGAGTTTATGGAATTGGAAATTTTATTAGTTCCTCTAAATGTTAAATAATTATTTTTGTCTTTGTATGAAGAAGGCGTTTATTTATATTTGCACCTTTCAAATGTGGATCATCAATGAGGTGAATTGGGTTGTTTTTGTGGTTCTGAATTGTAGCCAATGCGAGTTATGGCATTTCGGCCCATTCAGGTTATTTATAAGAAATTTTGTTTCATGAACAAATACTAGAGGAAGGTTGCTTAAGTACAATGATTAAAGCTTGAGAATAGTTGAAGAGAGGGTTCATGGTCTTTGTAGTCGGTTGCTGTAAACCGGATTTAGAGTTAATATTAGAGGCTCTTCACTATTATGCATGATTTCTATGGTTTGCTGGTATCTACACAATCTTCAGTTGGCTGATTTGAATTGATTGCAATCTGTGTAAAAAACTATAAACTTTTTACGAGTGAATGAGGTAGTGCCCTCTCTGATTTTCTCTCTCCATAACTAAATATTTGTGCACTCAATCCTGCAAGTATTAGGTAGAAACCAGAATAGCATAAGCTCATTTTATGCACATGCATCCTCTGATCAGTTTTTGGTACTTTTGCTCTTTTCGAACAGATATGTCCCCTGAGTTCACATCACTTTTGGTTGATATAATATTTACAACATTCCCAATTTATGATGATGGAGGGTCGAGAAAAGCTGTTAATGATGTGATTGTGAGGACTTTAGGTGAGGTTACATTCATGAAAAGTTTTGCAGCGGCACTTGTTCAGGCGATGGAGAAGCAATCAAAGTTCCAATCCCATGTAGGGTGCTATAGTCTACTCAAGTGGTCGTGTCTCCTTTTAAGCAGAAGTCAATTTGCCACAGTTTCGAAAAATGCATTGTGTAGAGTAGCTGCAGCTCAAGCATCTTTGCTTCATATTGTCATGCAAAGATCTTTCCGTGAGCGAAGGGCATGCAGAAAAACATTTTTTCATTTGTTTTCTCAGGTTTCTACGCCTAACCTTTTCTGGTTTTGAGGAAATTGCCCAGCTGTTTATTGCAATAAACAAACTTAGATTTTATTGCTGTCTCCTTTTACAGTCACCTGATGTCTACAACAGTTATATAGAAGAAATAAAGGATGCACGGATTCCATACAAAGATACTCCTGAATTGCTATGTTTGTTACTGGAATTTTCTTCTTCAGTGCCATCTAAGTTTGAACAAAGCAAGGTAGGAGTTTTTTGATTTCAGGCTTTTTATTTGTGTTGGGATTCCCAACTATTGGGAGTCTTTAAGGTTTTTCAGTTTAATGTTAACTTATATTTGATGAGCTATATGGAAGGTATAACTTGATTGTTTGCTTTGTACAGCCCATATTTCTTGACATCTATGTTAAAACTGTTTTAAATGCAAGAGAAAAGCCAACCAAAGGGCTTAGTGAATCTTTTCGTCCATTATTTGCACGTATGTCACATGAAGATCTCCAAAGTGTTGTGATCCCATCATCAGTGAAGATGTTGAAACGCAACCCCGAGATTGTGTTGGACTCAGTTGGAATACTATTAAGTTCAGTTGATCTTGATTTAAGTAAATATGCGAAGGAAATTCTTTCTGTCATATTACCACAGGCTCGACATGCAGAAGATGGAAGAAGGGTTGTGGCATTAGCTATAGTACGTTGTTTAAGCCAAAAGTCTAGTAATCCAGATGCTTGTGAATCAATGTTCAATGTAGTTAAAGCTGTTCTTGGAGGTTTGACCTTTCCCTCTTAACGCATTTATAGATCTCCTTAGACTGTGCATGATACTTTAACTTTAAGATCTTTACTCACTAATCTTTTCATGAACTTTTTCTTGGCTTTTCATCACAAGCAGGCTCAGAAGGAAGGCTAGCATTTCCGTATCAAAGAATTGGCATGATCAATGCCCTGCTGGAGTTGTCTAATGCTCCTGAAGGAAAATATCTCAACAGCCTTGCTCGCACTGTATGTGGCTTTCTGTTAACTTACTATAAAGATGAAGGTAATTTGTTTTGATGATTCTCTATCTCTTCTGTTTACATGTAAAAGAGTGCTACTTATGTATTGATAGATGTTGAAAAAAGATGGTCTTTTTGAACTGTCCTCTTTTCTTGCAGGAAATGAAGAGGTAAAACTAGCAATATTATCGGCTATTGCATCTTGGGCAGCCCCTTTTGCTGATGCACTTCAACCAGATTTAGTGTCATTTTTGGCCTCTGGCCTCAAGGAGAAGGAAGCTTTACGAAGGGGTCATCTTCGTTGTTTACAAGCTATCTCCAAAAACCCTGATGCCCTATTACAGGTTAACAATCTTTTACTACTTATTTATTTATTCTCATGGATGTTCAGTAATTAATTACTTCCTAGTCATTATTCTTGTTCCATTGCCTTACAGCACTTTAAATGCAAATTTTCAGATATCATCATTACTGGGCCCTCTTGTTCAACTTGTGAAAACTGGTTTCACTAAAGCAGTGCAGCGTCTAGATGGCATATATGCATTAAACATTGTTGGGAAGATTGCAGCTGCTGACATTAAAGCAGGTGTTTGTCTTGTTAATGATTGACAGATTGGAATGCCTTCATTTCTTCCCATTCATAATAATTTGCTAATTTGAAGGTTTTATCTCTTTGTTGATTTCCTTGTTCTTTGTCTTTTCCCAGAGGAGACTCTGGCAAAGGAGAAAATTTGGTCCTTGATATCTCAGAATGAGCCCTCTCTTGTTGCGAATTCAATGGTAGCTGTTGCTAAATATTTGTTTTTAGGTTTCTTTTAATTGGATTATTGTGACGTGTACTATCTACATTACGTAGGTCACAAAATTATCAATTGAAGATTGCATGTCATGTGTAGATCTTCTTGAAGTGCTGTTGGTGGAACATTCTCGCAGGTCTAAGTCATTTATAACGCACTAATTTTCTTTACCTTTTATATATACGAGAAACCATGACACAAGCGCATGCATGTGATATAATAATATAATAAAATAATGTTAAAAATGACAAGTAATAAAGCATAACAACAATAATGTAAAATATATAGATGAAAATATAGTAATCAATTTAATATGTACAAACGATAATAAAATCAAGGTAAAGAATAAGAAATATATATTTATTTTTAAATTAAAAATAAGTAAACAGACTATCAATGAGATAGTTTTTTAAATCACAAATAATTATCTCTTTTACATAATCTTTTTTTTCCACTTCATAAGGTGCATGTCAGTTCTAGTTATATTTAAAAAAAACATTAAACAGAGAAAAAAGTGAAATGAATATTTTTGAGAAAAAGAAATGAGTGGCTAATTGTGACAAGTTGGTTGTTTTTTAGTCAGATGAGTAACTTCCTCTAGGAGATTTCTTTTGTTACTTAAAGAATAATGAAAATTATTAAATTGCTGAAATATCCTATTTGTATTTATGTATCTATTATTTAATTCAGTTTTTTGACATTTCCCTAATTGAGTTAGGGTCCAGTTATGTCATGGCACCAACTCAGCTAAAAGTTATATTATTAGTATAGATATATATTATTTTGGCTTCTGATTATACCTAATTGAGTTGCCTTCCTTATGCAGAGTGTTGGAAACTTTCTCGGCTAAATTACTATTACAGGTAGATCAATTTGCCTTGATCTCTTACATTTTTCCTTTACCTACGGAAAAGAGGAAGACTTTGGTATTTTTTCTGTTCCAATGATGAATTCAGTATTTGATAAATTGATTTTGAATATTGATGCAGTTATTACTCTTCTTAATGTGCCATTCAAGCTGGGATGTTCGTAGAAAAACTTATGATGCTACAAAGAAGATAATTGCTGCTGCTCCACAGTTGTCAGAAGTTCTTCTGCTTGAGTTCACAGACTTCCTCTCTCTTGTTGGAGAGAAAATAAGTACATTGAAGATTAGGTACAAAATGACTGTTTTTAACTTTTGGTGTTTTTAATACCTTGCGGTGATTTTAACATTTTGATTATGGAGAAATTACTTTGGTCACCATCCATTTTATTTTATGGCTTTGCAGTGTGAGTTATCATTCACATATTTTTTCTCTTATTTACTGAGGCTTCTTTTATATACTACAAGTTTTTGTTTAGCCTTTTATCTGATCTAATGAGCAAAACTTAAATCTGTATATCTGTAGTGATGCAGATAATTCTCCAGACAATCAACTTCACAATGTTCCTTCTGTCGAGGTCTTAGTGAAAGCTTTAGCTGTTATATCATCCACAGCTCTAGCTACAACTCCAAGTGTTTCTACACGAATTATATTCTGCTCTCATCATCCGTGCATAGTTGGAACTGCAAAAAGAGACGCTGTGTGGCGGGTATATTGATTTTCTTTTCTTTTATTGTTTTAGTGTCATGAAATTATTCTGCCTCAGTGATTAATTTTTTTTACGCTTTTTTTGTCATCCTTCTTGTCCTCAGAGGCTCCATAAATGTTTGAAAACACTCGGCTTTGATGTGATTGAGATTATCTCAGCTAATGTAGGCAATATTTGTGAGGTAAAATCTATGTTATTGTGAACTATGTCAGTTTGATGGTTGGAACATTAAACGTATTACTACTGTAGTCCATTTACTTGTTTCTGTTATAGTCTGTAGCTAACCTTTTTTGGGATGTGTTTTCTAGAGTCTAATTGGACCAATGGGGTTGATGAGTGCCAATCCACTTGAACAGCGGGCGGCAATATGTTCTCTATGCACTTTGATGTCAATAGCACCTGAAGAAACGTACTCAGAGTTTGAGAAGGTATTTTGCTTGTACTTGGTCAATGTCAGTTGTTTCATATTTTCTTGGTGCTAATCATTGACGTGAGCTCTCTCCACTTTGCAGCATCATACAAACCTTCCAGATCGTCATTCCCATGATATGCTTTCAGAGAATGACATTCAGGTGTGGCTTCTGAAGTTATCTACTCCATTCATGCCAGTTTCTTGGTTGATCATCTTTTTACTTCCTGATTGTCATTCCCTCGATATGCTTTCACAGAATTGTGGTTTATGATTTAGGTGGAAGAACACTATGTCATAAGATAGCCTTTTTTTGCCTATTATGTTCTATGTAGTTTTAGGTTATTGTTTATTCTTATTCTTATTTTTTTTTGTTAAGGCTTAATTCTATCTTCCATATGTTGTTTTAGATTTTCCGGACTCCTGAAGGAATTCTTTCCAATGAGCAAGGTGTTTATGTTGCAGAATCTATTACTTCTAAGAATTCTAAACCAATTGAGGTCTCACCTCTACTTTTCTCTTTGTCCTCTTTGGTTTGCTGCTCTCTTTTGACATACCTTTTTAGTCATTTATATTATTTTATCTTCTATTCCCAGGACCATATCATTTCTAACCATCATGGAAAGAGGGAGTTATCTAGTAGAGCAGCTGGTGGTGGTGGGAGAAAGGATACTGGGAAGTCAACAAAGAAAGCTGGCATGTCAACTTGGCTTTCAGTTCATAGCTTCACGATTTCTATTGCTTGATTAAATACATAAAATTGTCCTTGTCATTTAATCCATACAGATAAAGGAAAGACTGCAAAAGAAGAGGCACGAGAGCAGCTTCTTAGAGAAGAGGCATCTATACGTGAGAAGGTTCGGGGAATACAGAAGAACCTATCTTTGATGCTGAATGCAATGGGGGAGATGGCTGTTGCTAATCCTGTTTTTGCACATAGTCAATTACCTTCCCTGGTATGTTCCATTTTATGTCCTAAATTTCCTTCTAGGTATCATCCATTGATGAGAATGTTGCATAGTGGTCTCTTAAATTCTAGCTGTATCCTCCTTGATGGAGGTGAGATATGGTTACCATCTGGTTGCTATCGTAACTGCCAGATGGCACATATTATGAGGGTTCAATTTAGGTAAGGTTTCTTATACTTTTACTCAGGTTTTCCAATAAAAGCTAGCTGATTCAGTGTGGACCCCAAGCCAAACTTTATGATGAGTTGGCAATTTAAAATATGTGATCCACTTTCATTGGGGAACTTTTGGAACAGGAAATAAGAAGGCTTACCTATGGCCGTGTTGAGTGGTACTATTTCATAGTGGTTTAGTTTAAATTTCTTACGTCTTCACCTATTAGGTCTGTTCTGAATATGGAATCAACAGTTTAGGTCATTTGCTTCTTTTATTGCCTTTTTTCCCCTGTTCATGCTTTAGGTCCATTTTCTTAGTGGGCCTACTTGTGAGCGGATTGGTAAGCAGTGTTGTCTAACACCAGTTAATCTTTTTTGTGGCCATATATTTAAGTTGAGCCTCTATATTGTAAATTGTTTTAGGTTAGATCATAGCCAGTTTATCCACTTATCATACTTTTTATAGTTTTCGTGCAAAACTTGGATTTTTCTTAGTGAATCTAGTGATTCATGCTATTAAATGTCATGCTTCGATACCTCATTGTGAGCTTATTGAAAATTCTCTTAGATCTAACATTAGTTTCGTCTACTTGTCTTGAGTGCCTTTCCTTTTTCATTTTTGCTCATTCAACTCAATTTTTATTTGCTCTCATACTCTTTTAACACATTTTTTTAGAGGAACTTGATTTCTATTTTATTCTGCTTCAGTGACATTGAATGCTTGGTTTTCCTTTGCTGTTAATTTCATATTTGTTCTCCACCAATTAGTTGGTATGGATTTTGTCTTTACATTCTTCAGGTCATGTTTGTTGATCTTTTATTTTTTTCAGGTTAAGTTTGTTGATCCTTTACTGCGATCACCAATTGTTGGTGATGTGGCCTATGATACATCAGTGAAGCTTGCCCATTGCTTAGTGCATCCTCTATGCAATTGGGCCCTTGATATTGCTACTGCTTTACGCCTAATTGTGACTGATGAAGTTCGTATTCAGTTGGAACTCATTCCTACTGTGGATGAAGTAGCTGAAGAAAGACCGTCATTGGGTCTTTTTGAGAGAATAGTAAATGGATTGTCTGTGTCTTGTAAATCTGGACCTCTACCTGTGGATTCCTTCACTTTTGTCTTTCCTGTAAGATATCCTACTTTCATATGTTATTGAGTACATTCAATCAAATTTTCATGGTAAATGGATTGTTTGCGTCTTGTAAATCTGGACCTCTTATATATGTTTGTCCTCAGTTAATGGAGCGGGTTCTATTAGCATCCAAGAGAACAGGACTTCATGATGATGTTCTTCGGATTCTTTACATGCACATGGATCCCCTTCTGCCCCTTCCCAGGCTTCGCATGCTTTCGGTTATGTACTCAAACTTTTAACCTAATTAACAGATTTATGGTTTATAATTTCTTCTTTTATTTCTTTACTGGTTCTTTCTTGCTATATCATCCATTTTATTTTATATTATTGCAGGCTCTCTATCATGTTCTAGGTGTTGTTCCAGCTTACCAAGCTTCAGTTGGTCCTGCGTTAAATGAGTTGTGTCTTGGCCTGCAGCCAGATGAAGTAGCATCCGTATGTCCTTAACTATTTCCTTATTTTCTACCATGTACTCATTGACAAATGTGATCTATCTAATAATTTTATTCTTAAAGGCTTTGTATGGAGTGTACGCAAAAGATGTTCATGTAAGGATGGCTTGCTTAAATGCCGTAAAATGCATTCCATCTGTTTCTTGTCGGGCTCTTCCTCAAAGTGTTGAAGTTGCGACAAACATTTGGATTGCTCTACATGATCCTGAAAAGGTTTGGCTTAAAGCTGCTTGCATGAAAATTTAAAAGTTGATTGTTTTTGGCTTCCATATGAGTAGTCATTCTCTTCATTATCTCTATGCTTTCAGTCCATTGCTGAAGCTGCAGAAGATATATGGGATCGCTATGGATATGACTTTGGGACTGATTACTCTGGGATTTTCAAGGCACTTTCTCATATAAATTACAATGTGCGCTTGGCTGCGGCAGAGGCATTAGCTGCTGCTTTGGATGAAAACCCAGATTCTATACAGGTTTGTTGATTTTTACCTTCACATTACTTTTGCATTGTTGTTATCTGACTTTTTTGGGTGATATTTTCAGGAATCTCTTTCTACTTTGTTTTCTTTATATATCCGTGATTCTGGTTTTGGTGAGGAGAGTCTTGATGTTGGTTGGCTTGGTCGGCAAGGAATAGCATTAGCTTTGCATTCTGCAGCTGATGTACTAAGAACAAAAGACCTTCCTGTTGTCATGACATTCCTGATATCGCGAGCACTGGTGTGTTTTCTTTCCTGATTTTTGGTAATACTTATTAAATTAAACTGGCTTCGCTATATAAGCTTGGAGTAGTTCCTCTTGTATATTATTGTGCTGCACAAGTTTTTACTCACAAGTTTTTTACTTTTAGTTATTCTTTTAATAGAATATTAGAATAACTAATTTGTGAATATTTTTGCATTTCAGGCTGATCCTAATGCTGATGTTCGTGGAAGAATGATTAATGCTGGTATAATGATTATTGATAGGCACGGAAGGGACAATGTTTCTTTATTATTCCCAATTTTCGAAAATTACTTGAATAAGAAGGTTAACCTTTCTTTTAAATTATAATTCTTTCTATATATTTTCTGTTGATTCTGTGCTCGCATAATCAAGCACTGGAGTACATTGATTTTCTTTTCATGTAATTATGCATAGCCTTCTGCACATTTGTGCATAAATTATCTCTTTGTGTAGGCATCAGATGAAGAAAAATATGATCTGGTTCGTGAAGGTGTAGTTATTTTTACAGGAGCCCTAGCAAAACATTTGGCTAAGGTTTTGATTTACTGCTTCTTTCTTATTATATAAAGATCATGGCATCATCCTGGTTTAGCTCTAAGATACATACTTTTCTTTCCAGGATGATCCTAAAGTGCACGCGGTTGTAGAGAAGTTGTTGGATGTGTTGAATACTCCTTCTGAAGCTGTTCAGCGGGCGGTCTCGTCATGCCTATCTCCTTTAATGCCGTCAAAGCAAGTATGTGCCATCTGGTGCTAAAAATGGTTTTTAGGTTCAGAAATAAGAACTTGTGTGCCTTTTATTTTTTGTGAATATGCATGGTAATTTCTCCTCAAGAAATATGGGGTTTCTCGGGATGAGGCATCTTCTTAATGTTAATATTGCTTATGTAGGATGATGCAGCAGCACTTGTTTCTAGACTGTTGGATCAGCTGATGAAGAGTGAGAAATATGGTGAACGCCGTGGAGCAGCTTTTGGACTTGCAGGAGTGGTCAAGGGGTTTGGTTTATCATCTTTGAAGAAATATGGGGTTGTGGCTGTGCTACGAGAAGGTTTTGCTGACAGGTGTGACCTCCTTTTTTATATAGTGGAGGCTATTATTTTAGTTACTTCTGAACTTTAATTGCTCTCCTTTTCTGTTTATTTTGATTGCTTTAATCTATCCCCACCCTTCTTACCGGCCCCAAATTAATCACTTTTTATCCATATTAAATTGGCATAGCTGCTTATCCTTGTTATGAACATTGGTTATACTTTTAGTGGCTCATTTAGTTCCTTTTCTCATTTTTCTTTTTTTTCCATTTTCTGCTACAGAAATTCTGCGAAATCTCGTGAAGGAGCGCTGCTAGCATTTGAGTGCCTTTGTGAATATCTGGGAAGATTGTTTGAGCCGTATGTCAACAATCGTTAGGGCCTAGTTATTGTTTAATTCCATTTTATATAGATACATCCTTCTACAACATTTTATATTCTTGCCTTGTGATTTTGGTCAGGTATGTTATTCAGATGTTACCCTTGCTATTGGTTTCTTTTTCTGATCAAGTAATCGCTGTTCGTGAGGCTGCTGAATGTGCAGCTCGTGCTATGATGTCTCAACTGAGTGCACAAGGAGTAAAGCTTGTCCTTCCATCTCTTTTAAAGGTGATGTTTACGTTTGTTTTCCTCTTCGCCCCGTTTTCTTAAACTTTCTGATGCACTTTGTTTTGTGGTAGTGAATGCATAACTTTTGGACTATATGTTTAAATGTCAACATTGCTTAATGATACTGAATGGTTTGGTACACTTTTATGTTCTGCTCTTATGGACCTGAGTATACCATTTCCATTTTCTGGACCTAAACTGTTAGGCACTTGTGATGAGCCACAAGCAAGGGTTCCTGTTTGAACTTTTGATGTCCTTGTGGTGTAACGAACTTGGTTCTAAATACTTTACTGTGCATATCTAGGGTCTTGAAGATAAGGCCTGGAGAACAAAACAAAGCAGTGTACAACTACTTGGTGCCATGGCTTACTGTGCTCCTCAGCAACTCTCTCAGTGCCTCCCAAAAATTGTCCCTAAATTGACAGAGGTCAGATTTAACTGATTTTTGTTATTTCTGATTCTGGCTGATATTGTACCTTGGTTTCATATCAATTTTATTTGGCTTTTTTGTTTCTCTGTTTGTTAATTGCAGGTGTTAACAGATACACACCCTAAGGTCCAATCGGCTGGGCAGACGGCACTTCAGCAGGTTTTAGTTTGTCCTCTTTTATTAGCTTTAGATTATTCTTATATGGCCATTGTTGAGCTAATTTGCCTGTTCTTTTAGGTTGGGAGTGTAATAAAGAATCCCGAAATATCATCACTTGTTCCTACTCTTCTTATGGGTCTTACAGATCCCAATGACTATACAAAATATTCCCTTGATATTCTCCTCCAAGTAAGATTCTGAACCTGAAATTATCAGTTGTGAGTGGTCTCTTTGTCTTTCTAAACTTGTGTTGAATTTTGCAGACAACGTTCATTAATTCAATTGATGCTCCTTCACTTGCATTGTTGGTACCAATAGTACATAGAGGGTTAAGGGAGAGGAGTGCAGATACTAAAAAGAAAGCTGCCCAAATAGTTGGAAACATGTGCTCCCTAGTCACAGAGCCTAAGGATATGATTCCTTACATTGGGTTGCTCCTTCCTGAAGTGAAAAAGGTGCATTTTTCAACTGAAATTTTAGAACTTGGTACCGTTTTTTCTGTGTAAACCCTGTTTGATGTTCAAAATATGAACAGGTACTTGTTGATCCCATTCCAGAAGTTCGATCAGTTGCAGCTAGGGCCATTGGATCTCTTATAAGAGGAATGGGAGAAGAAAACTTCCCAGATCTTGTCCCGTGGTTGTTTGATACGCTTAAATCAGACAACAGTAATGTTGAGCGCTCTGGTGCTGCTCAAGGATTGAGTGAGGTTAGAGTTTTTCAGTTATTGAATTTTGACATGTATATTCTTAAAATTGCATAGAGTTAAATATATGCTTATCGTTCAAAGTTGCAACAATATCTTAATTAATTTCATACGTCTCCTGTTATTAGGCTTAAGGGATTTAGAAATTTTATTGGAGAGAAATGTTTGAGTTAGATAAGATATTGAGGTTTTTTTTGACTCTCTAAACCCTTTTTCCTCCATTGCATTCTTTTAATGTTTCATTGTTGTAGAAGAAGTTGCCATTACCTATTAACTTGTTTTCTCTGTGATTGTCTACTTGCTCATGTTAGGCTTGTGCCTAACTTGCCCTTTTTAGCTAGTTACTTTTTACCAACGTGAAAAAGAAAAAAAAAAGCATGAGTATGCATGAGATTTTCCCTTCTATTTTCAGGTCTTAGCTGCGCTTGGTACTGAGTACTTCGAGAATGTACTTCCTGATATTATTCGGAACTGTTCACATCAAAAGGCATCTGTACGTGATGGATATTTGACACTTTTCAAGGTAATCTCATATACCGTCTAATATCTTATTTTCACCTGAACTTTTTCTTTTTGGTGGGATTTTCTTAACAGTTTCCTTTTTAAAATTTGTTAGTATTTCCCAAGGTCATTAGGTGTTCAATTCCAGAACTACTTGCAGTTGGTGTTGCCTGCTATCTTAGATGGTAAATATTCTTTGCGATCGTTTTGTATGCTTCAAATCCTTATGTGAACCGTCTTTTATAATGATTTTTGGCATGGTTATTTATTTGTAAATTTCAATGGCTGCTTATATTCTTTTAGGTCTTGCGGATGAGAATGAATCTGTGCGGGATGCAGCTTTAGGGGCTGGGCATGTCCTAGTGGAGCATTATGCAACAACGTTAGGATTCTTTCTGCTTTTGTTTTTGAAATTAATTTTGTTCTTATTTTCTAAAAAAGCTTTAGGATTTTTTTGTCTTTTCTAATTAATCTTGAGATGATAGAATTTTGATGGATAATGATGGATAAATTGTATGTGTAACTTCAATGCCTTGCCTTCCAGTAGTGACATAATGATGATCTTTTCTATTTCTCCTTTGACATCAGGTCATTACCACTACTTCTTCCAGCTGTAGAAGATGGCATCTTTAATGACAATTGGCGAATTAGACAAAGCTCTGTGGAGCTATTAGGAGATCTCCTGTTTAAGGTTTGCATCTTCCTGGAATTTCTTGGCAAATCAGAAATTTTGATTTCCTTGGTCCTTAGGAGATCCAACCCAAGTGATTTTTTCTTGCTGACTTGAAACTCAGTAATTTGTTTTCCATGTGGTTTTCTATTCAGGTTGCTGGAACTTCCGGGAAAGCTTTACTTGAGGGTGGCAGTGATGATGAAGGTGCTAGTACTGAAGCACATGGACGTGCTATTATAGAGGTTCTGGGAAGGGATAAGCGCAATGAAGTTCTTGCTGCATTATATATGGTTCGAACTGATGTCAGCATTACTGTACGCCAGGTAGTTTTCTCCATGTTTTATCATGTTAAATTAATTGATGAACTAATGTTGTGACCATTTTGATTTCAGCATATGCAAATTAATACAAAACGCTATTCTCCATTTTCAGGCTGCATTACATGTATGGAAGACTATTGTAGCAAATACTCCGAAGACGCTCAAGGAAATAATGCCTGTTTTAATGAATACTCTAATTACTTCTCTTGCATCAACTTCCTCTGAAAGGCGGCAGGTTTGTTTTTGTGCTGTTCTCTGTTCTCATTGATAATGTTAGGGGTCACAACTAACCAATATCTGTTGATTATCTAGGTTGCTGGAAGAGCACTGGGAGAACTTGTGAGAAAACTCGGGGAGAGAGTACTTCCTCTTATCATTCCAATTCTATCTCAGGGATTAAAGGACCCGGATGCTAGTAGAAGACAAGTAAGTATTTCCTCTTCTCTTGATACTATAGTTTCCCGGCAATTTCTTTACAGGAATTGGTTTCTGCCCACCTGGAAGGAGGGTATTGAGTGTGGTCATTCTTTGGTTTAACTACATAAATCTATGCTAATTTATATATCATCAACAATTATTAGATATTTGTAATTATTTTGAATCTATGAGAATGCTATAGTTCTTACTGTTATTAAAATGATTGATGTTAGAAATACTGCTGGGTTACATTGTTATGATAGCTTTTTCTATCTTTTCTTTTTATGTCATGTACTTGTAAGCATCATTTTTGCATCTTTTTTTGTGCGGGAAGTCCATTGAAAGTTCGTTGTCTTCATCTAGTTTCATTACTGGAAATGATCATATTGGTGTCTGTATGAAGACTGGTTTGGTATTTCCAAGGATTTCCTATGAACCATGCAATATAGTTTAGTTAAAGCTTGATTTGTCCTAGTTGCTGATAAATTTCTATAGAAGATATGATATCATGAATGGTAGGGTAGGACTGGGAGGCTAGGTTTGTCTAATGAAGGTTCTTCACATTTGTATTTGTGATTTTAGTGCTTCGCCACAGGATAAATGTTACCTTTAGGAATCTGAAATTTTAATCTATGTTGCTTAGACTTGGGTAGGGTGTCCATGCTTGTGATTGTCAGATGTGTCAACTACCCTAAATCTAACACTCGGGGATTTGGCTACAAAATGTTGAAGAATAGGAAACTAGTGCATGGATTATTTGTGCAATTTTATCTTGTTAGGATGTTTGTAATAATTCTAGAAGCTATCTTATGCCTAATATTAAAAACTTAAGGTATGCAATACATTGATATTAAAGATTGATAAAAATATCCAGTAAAGGAAAAAAGCATTATAGATTGATAAAGGTAAAGTAAAAGCATAAGCATATATAAGTCTAAAAAAAAAGAATTATGATATTATTGGTAATCTACTTTTTTTTTCTTTCTAAAAGTATAATGTCCAAATTTCATAAAATATGTCCTTGAATCATAAGGTTAAAATGCAAAAATATGATAAAAAGCTAAAATTGTGAATAAAGCCAAGCCCTTTTTCAAAGCCTTAACTAATCAAAATCCAAATACCATTTCAATCTTTTATCTTTAAATGTTAAAATGTACTTGCCTATTGCAAAATAAAAATTCTTCTCCTTCCCTCATTTTTTCATTCTGGAAAGAAGCAATCTGGACTTTCCTTTTTTTTTCCTTCACAAGTGTTGCTTTTCTTGTTCCAATTGGTTATTGGAACTTCTCTTCTCCTTGTTTTTTTCCTTGATTTTGGAATTTTCCTCCACCTTCGCACTGCTGTCTCTTTTCAATTTTATTCTTTTTCGTCGAATTCTTAGTTCTGATATGCAGTTCTTCCTGGTCCTGGTGTCTGCATAATTTATGCGATAAAATTTAGTATTTTAAGGGAAGATATATACTACAGTTGAAGAAATTGAGATGGGTAATCAAATAAAATTTCTGTACTGGGCATCGACTTGGCTCAGTTAGTGGTAATTAATTTGCAACTGTCTGACAAATTTGACACAGATTCCTTGCCCTTGTCAGTATTGAGTCATGTCAAACAGGTGCGGCACAAAAAATGATGAGTCCGACTAACAGAGTGTTGATTTATATGATACTTGTACTTTTGTTGACTGAAATTCACATGGTTGACAGGGTGTATGCATTGGTTTGAGTGAAGTGATGGCAAGTGCCGGTAAGAGTCAGTTATTGAGTTTCATGGATGAGCTTATCCCTACCATTCGTACCGCCCTTTGTGATAGGTTTGTTCTAATCTTGTTTCTGTTGGTGATTGTTCTCTATCTTTAATTTTACAAGACATTATGTCATACAATTTTTTCCAACAGTGTTCCTGAGGTACGTGAGTCAGCAGGATTAGCATTCAGTACACTCTATAAGGTACATTTTTGTTCTCTGGTTTCACTTGAACTTGATTTATGGGTAGTTTCAGATAGAATGAATCATAAAATGTCATGATGCAGAGTGCTGGTATGCAAGCAATTGATGAAATTGTTCCAACATTGTTACATGCTTTGGAGGATGATGAAACTTCTGATACTGCTCTAGATGGTCTCAAACAAATCTTGAGGTCATATTTTCATGCCCTCCTTAGACTATGATTTGCTGTTTGTTTGGCATGGTTTCATATAATTGCCCATTCTAAATTGTTCTCTTATCAACTTTAGTGTCAGAACTACTGCTGTCTTGCCTCATATATTGCCTAAGCTGGTTCATCGTCCCCTCTCGTAAGTTTTCACTCATGTTGGATTTCATTCTCAAAAATAAAGATTTGAAAAAAGAAAGGAAGAAAACTGTTCAATGACTCTGCTCGGTTACTAATTTGCATTTCTGTCCAGCGCCTTCAATGCACATGCTCTTGGAGCTTTGGCAGAGGTTGCTGGCCCTGGCCTTAACTATCACCTTGGTACCATCCTGCCTGCTTTACTTTCTGCAATGGGTGCTAATGATGTGGTACACATCTCCTAATCCTTCCTCTGTAATTCTCATTATGAATTTCAAATGCGATCTGAGTTTCTATTACATTTAATTGTTTTTAAGCACTGATTTGGTGGCATCTTGCTGCCTGCTTATTGTGGATTTTACAGGATGTTCAACCTCTGGCTAAGGAAGCTGCAGAAACAGCGGTCTTGGTCATTGATGAAGAAGGCATTGAACCGTTAATATCAGAGCTTCTTAAAGGAGTTGCTGATAGTGAGGTTTGTCTGATATGCTGTTAATGTTCTCTAAGGCTTTCTATCTTTGACTGACACACACTTGCACTTGCTTTTGATGACTTACGTGGTTTTGGGTGTCAATTAGAAGTTCATCTTATTTGATTGGCTGACACACATGCCATTGCTTTTTGGTGGCTTTCAGGCATCAATTAGAAGAAGTTCATCGTATTTGATAGGATACTTCTTCAAAAACAGCAAACTTTATCTAGTTGATGAAGCTCCAAACATGATATCTACCTTAATTATTTTGCTTAGTGATACAGATTCTGCCACCGTTGCGGTATGTTATGAGCTATTCCTTCTCTTTTGTTGTTCATATACAGGTTGTATCTTGCATCTTATGTTTGGTTTGACAGGTTGCTTGGGAAGCTTTATCAATGGTTGTCAACTCAGTTCCAAAAGAAGTGCTTCCTTCATATATAAAGTTAGTACGCGATGCTGTATCTAGTGCAAGAGATAAGGAGCGCAGAAAAAAGAAGGTGAGTGCTTGCTTTTTTTCCACACAGGCAACGGTTATCAGATGGGAGTGTTGTGTGGATAAGAAAACTATTAACTTTTTTTTTTTATGTTTAATCTACTTGCAGGGAGGCCCCGTTGTTATTCCCGGATTCTCTCTTCCAAAAGCTCTTCAACCATTGCTTCCGATATTTCTTCAGGTGTTCCTGCTTTTCATTTCTCTCCAAAGTGTGTTGTCTGTCATTTTCACCTTAAATTGATATTTGAAAACGTTTTCCTGAAACATACTATGTTAAGTTAGTGCTGGTGAAAATAGAAGTTCTTTTCTGTTTTCATCCACTTATATTATAGATAAATGAAAGAAATATTGACAAAATAATTTCTATAACAATTACTACATAAATGTCACTAATGGATATGGAAAATGTGTTGTTCTTTCTATCCTACAATCAGATTACAATTTGTCTTTAGCATCGTATGTATAATGCCATCTTTGCATCTTGAAATTATAAAAAGTTGGGATGATCCTTGGATTGCAAGACAATTGCTACTTTGATTATTCTTTCCTTTTTAAGTTTACATTTGTTTCTATGGTGAACACAATTTATTGAATTTAGTTGTCTGTTTGAAACTTTATTTATTTATTTTTTTGCATCAATGAAATATGTTTTCTGTTGTTTTGGCCTGTTACTTTATCCATGTATTCCCCCGACAAATCGATATGGAATTAATAAATTATTCCTGACTGCATCTGCAGGGTCTGATTAGTGGGTCAGCTGAACTCAGAGAGCAGGCAGCCCTAGGTCTTGGGGAGCTTATTGAAGTGACTAGTGAACAATCACTGAAGCAGTTTGTCATCCCAATAACTGGGTATGTACTGTTGGAAACTAACAGGTTGAAATAACAAAAAATGATGTCACAATTAGAGGCTAGAACAAACAAACTGCCAAACTTGTGGGTAAACAATGTTTGGTCAACTGCTGTTCTGCCTGGCTTGGTTTTGTGATGGTGCACAAAAGCCTGGTTTTGAAGTGTTAATACTCTTGAGTCTGAGGTGGTCCCCAGGGTGCTGATGCCTCTGTTGGAGTAGCTAATACATATCTCTAATTTCCAGAGAAGTAAATTAAAATTATATTTTGTTTTTACAGTGACCACAATATGTCTGATAAGGTGGCAAGTTCATTTTTATGTGGTATGGAAGTCGAAGCATCAATAGAAAGACAGAACAAAAATGAAATTGATATGAAACTGAAAGACAGTGACCACAATTTATCTAAGCTGATAAGTTTTCTGGAAGACGGGTTTCACATTCTTTAATGAGTTTAATCCTAATCCTTAGACAGAAATGAGCCCAATCTAATCATAGCGATCCGAACTTGTTAAAAGATCAAATAATTGTCTCAGGATCACTTAATTAACTCTTACAGATATTATATGCACTCATCCATGCTTATAGTTATGACATCTTTTAATGCAATCTCGAGTTTCTTTTTGAAATATATCTTTCTGTTTTTGTGTCAAGCTTTTCTTATCTGCCTGTCAATCACATCCATGTTTTCTTATATTTGCAATTTTCAGTATCCTTTATGTTGCCTGTCAATCATATCCTTTATGTTGTCTGAAAAGTTTAGTGTAAAAATGGATTCTGTGAAAGCCTACATTAGTAAGTTGATTGCTATTTTAAATAAAAGAAAAAACAATTCATAGCTTCAACTACTAAATCTTGACCTCTGTTGAGCAAGTGTAATTTAATATTTTGCACATTTTAGGTTAATCTTAAAGACCTGTAAAGTTCTTAAATAAAGTCTCATTTTTCCCTGAGATAAATTCCTATTATTTCTTTTCCTGACTGCTGTTTGGTGTTTTACTGTTTTATGGTCTGATGTATTTCTTTTTTCTTAACTTCAGGCCTCTTATTCGAATCATAGGTGACCGTTTTCCTTGGCAAGTCAAGAGTGCAATTTTATCTACATTGAGTATCATGATCCGAAAGGGTGGAATTGCACTGAAACCTTTTCTTCCTCAGCTGCAAACAACGTTTATCAAGTGTCTGCAAGATAATACAAGGTCCTTTCGAAATCTGTAGCTGTCTCAACAGTAGTCATATATTATAATTTTACAGTGTTCAGCTGTTTCTGCCTGGAACTTAATTATTTCCTTTATTTCTATGTGATGTTACCGTGTTGCCATATTTATTATCTTGTTTGTTGCTTTTGATTTCTCAAGTGTCTGAATGCAGGACTGTGCGCTCAAGTGCTGCCCTCGCACTGGGTAAGCTTAGTGCACTAAGTAGCAGGGTTGACCCATTAGTCAGTGATCTCCTATCTAGTTTGCAGGTGATTTTTAGCATTTGGCCTCTATATGGCTCATTTTTCTTATAGTTGGAGTATACTAGTTACTAAAATTTTATGTTCAGGCATCTGATTCTGGAGTAAGGGAGGCCATATTGACTGCTTTAAAAGGTGTGGTAAAGCATGCTGGTAAGAGTGTGAGTCCAGCTACCAGAACTCGTATCTACACTCTTCTTAAGGATTTAATTCATCATGATGATGACCAAGTTCGAATGTTTGCTTCAAGCATACTGGGTGTCATATCGCAGGTACTTGGCAGATATTTCTTAAGAACCATTACTATCCTTTTGGTTTGGCTGCTATTTATTCTAACAGTGGCATATTTGCATCCTTTTGGCCTATCTGGTGATAAATTCATCAGTTGTACTGGTGATTAATGGTACCTGCTAAATGATATGTACAATAATTTCCGTGCTATAGATCAGTTTGCTTATTCTCAATCCATTTGATTTTCTCTGATTGTCTTTTGGGTTTTCTTCTAATAATGGTACTGCAGTACATGGAAGAATCTGAGCTGTCAGACCTCCTTCAGGAGCTTTTAGATTTGTCCTCTTATTCGAACTGGGCTGACCGTCATGGTGTAGTTCTCACACTGTCCTCCTTGCTCAGGCATAACCCTTCCACCATATTTATGTCTCCAGAGTGCCCCTCTATTTTCCTCCGTCTCAAAAGCTCCTTGAAAGATGAGAAGGTATTGCAATTCTAACAGATTTAATTCTGTTTTGGTTTTTCTTTTTACCAATTTCTGACCCTTGTATATAGTTCCCACTACGTGAAACATCAACCAAGGCACTGGGGAGGCTTTTACTGTATCAAGTTCAAAGTGACCCCCTTAATTCCAGTGCCCTTTTGGATGTTCTTTCATCTGTGCTGTCGGCATTGCGTGATGACTCCAGTGAAGTAAGGAGAAGGGCATTATCTGCTATAAAAGCAGCTTCCAAAGTACGTGCACCTTGCTTTAACTCTTTATATCGAAAGCATAACTGGCCTATCGCTTTATTTCCATAAGAGCATATTTCGCATTAAAAATGTTTCTACTGTTGTTACAGGCAAATCCATCTGTTATCATGACTCATCTGTCATTAATCGGCCCTGCCCTTGCTGAATGTTTAAAGGACAGCAGCACCCCAGTTAGACTTGCCGCAGAAAGATGTGCCCTCCACAGCTTCCAGTTGACAAAAGGTATTTTTCATGTGTAATTCCATGTTTTTGAACTAGTTGCTTCTCCTCTACAGACCAGCTTTGCAATAAATTAAGTGCAAAATTTTCTTCTTTTCTCTCCCACTAGAGTTGGTATAAGAAATAATACACTGTTGCACTATACGGTTCATTTTTTTCTAGGTACTGAAAATGTTCAAGCTGCACAAAAATACATCACAGGCTTGGATGCTAGGCGCATAGCAAAGTTTCCCGAACACAGGTACTAACCCCCCCCCCCCCCCCCAAAAAAAAATTTGCAAGCAATTAGATATGTTGATTTCTCATTCTTGCCGTTGCAGCAGTGTTCATGTTTATTTCTACATCTTGAAGCTTAGTTCATTGTTATCTTAAACTGTCTGCTGAATTTGAAAATGCAGCGATGATAGTGATGTAAGTGAAGATGAACAAGCAAGCAGCTAAAAATATTTTCCTTGATCATATGTTTCATCAAGGCTTGAGGCTCGAATGGAAGCGACTGAAACTTCTAATCATTTGAAGCGCTCCTGCCTAAAATTTTCCAAGGTGTATGTCGGTGTTTGTTCATAGGAAATATAGATTTATACAAGAACAAGAGCCCCATTTTTTTCCCATATGGGTGTTTTTATAATATCAATGTAGTTGCCACTCCTTAGCTATGAACATGATACAGATCCAGAAATCTCTGGCCTCGTTGCTTCCTTCAACTTTATTGTACCGAATTTTGTTGTTCACAGTCGAGGTCAAATTGTCACATTGAAATAAGGCTTTAATATGTACCAAATTTTGGCACTTTTTTTTTTTTTTCTGGTCTGTGTGTGCCCTAAGAACATATTGGCTTAAGACTTTTCTTTGTTGTGATTACAATTCTCAATTGTTTTTGCATAAAGAAAATATCAATGAAATATGGTAATAGGTTTGATGCAAAATTTGGTTGAAGTATACTGCTTTTTTCATTTTGGTTTTTAAAAGTTTTTCCTTTTGGCTCACTTCGTTGTCCTTGGTTTATTTTTTATGTTAAAAACTAATGATAGTGACATCTAACCTGCCATATGCTACCATGTGTGATATAATAATATTATTTGAAAAATTTTAAAAAATTGTTAAAAATAGAAAAAAGTTGCAAAAAATTATAAAATCACAAAATAATAGGAAAAGTTACCATACCTTTTGCTAAGTTGAAAACATATGGATATTTTAATATTTTTAAAATTTTATAAATTATGTTTACGAATATGAGATTATGAATTTTTGAAAGAATGCTACTTACAATGATCGTTTTACAATTTAATCAATTTGAATTTGTAATAGATATATTTTTTGAAGTGAATCGTCTTATAATTTAATTAATCGAAATTTTTAATCGATAGAAATTTTTAAGTGATAAACTTGTATTAGATACTTTTTCAAATTATTTAAATAATGAAAAACAATACTATTTTAAACAAATAATAAATTTAATTATTTCAAATGTTTTTTACAATTTCAAGAAAAATTATTTGTCTAATGTCTCCAGAATTACTGTAAAATGTTTTTCTATTTAAAAGAACTTTGGTATAAAATAAAAAGAACAAGTGCATGATGATGGATGAAGAAAATTTACTCTAGACATTAAATAGAGAGCAGAGTCAAATAAACATACTGCTAGTAACACTGGTAAAGTACTAAAAATTAATGTATTTTGATTATTAAAAATTTGATATAGAAATTAATTCAAAATTTATTAAAATATTTTTAAAATATAATTTTTATGAAAAATGATTGTATTTGTGATATACAACTTTTATATCAAATTTTAATATTTTAAATGTGATTAGCGAAAGTATAATTTTTTTCCAAGATGCAACAAAATTTACATGTTTTTAAAAATTTTAATTTTTTTTACAATATTTTATGATTCTAATAATTTTTATAATTTTGTATAGTATCTAATGATTTTTATAAATTTTTTATAGTTTTTAATAAATTTTACAATTTTAAAAAATTCTAACATATTTTTAATTTTTTAAACAATTATATATACTTATAATTTTATTTATATATATTTTTAAGTTTTTAAAAATTTAGAGATATTTTAGGTTTTTATAGATGATGTCATCATGACATTAGCGTATGCTACGTGATAATTTATGATTGAATAGATATCCTAATAGTATTGTTAAACGTCCAAAGGGATGAATCGGGAACGTATGATAATGTTAGGGACTAAAACGGGAATGCTGATAACGTTTGGGATTAAAGTGGACAAAAAAATTTTTAAGGACCAAAATGGGGAAAACAATATACTTAAGGGACAAAAGTGTGTATAAAGCTTTTTTTTTTTTAACATATTGTAAGATGATGTTTTGAATTAATTCTTAAAAATTTGAATTTTTTATTATACTGATAATTAAAAGTCAAATGCAAAACTATACATTTTGGACTTCTTTCTTGCTGATTGTTGACTTGAACCAGTTGTTAATGTGCAAGAAACAGAGTATGAAAAATGGAAGTGGGCACTTTTGATGACATTGTGTTAAGCAATAGAAAGATAGGAGAACAAGATTGTTTACACATTTCAGTTTCCTTTTATTTGTGAAGCTTATAGTGAGATGAATCCACTATCTTTGAAATCACTACACCTTGTAATAGCCCAAATTTCAATAATGTTGGGAATTGTGGTTCGAGACCACCGAATTCGATAAATGAACTCGTATATAATATTATTTAATATTTACAAGCCAAATGTAGTTTTTAAAAGATTTTTGAAATAGTAAATTGTGTTTTATAAAAAAATTATTTGGTCAAAATATCGAGAAAAAGAGGTATCGAGATCTCGGTGTTATAGACTGAGCTATAAATATTTTTGAGAATATTTACGGAGTGTCAATAAGATAACATTAAAATTTCGTTGGAAAATTTTGACGTTTGGGTGGTTAATTAAATAAAAAGGACTAAATTGAAAAATGTGTAAAAGTTGCTAGAAGGATTAAATAGCTCAATTGTCAAAAGAGGAAGGACCTAAAGTGCAAATAAGCCTAAAGGAGATATTTTGGGCGGCAATAGCTGAGAAAAATCAGGAAATGGGTGAAATAAGGGCAAAATTGGAAAATTGCCTAAAGTAGTTAAATAAAAATGGGACCAATTTGGAATATCTAGAATTCTCTTCATTTTCTTCATTCTCATCAGCTGAGAAACAGCCATGGAAGAGGGATCAAGCTGGTTTTTCATACTCTAGCTTCATTGTTGGAAGAATGTGATGAATAAATATTGAATTGAAGATTTAATTTTGTTATACGATGATTTTATCAAAGGAAAAATTAATGGAAATTGGTTTTAGGACCTAATTGTGAAATAGGTGAAATTAAGGCTTAGTGTTAAAATTCTGATTTTCAAAGGTTATGAAGTAGTTTAAAATGATATAGAAAGGTATTAAATGAGAAAATTAGCTCAATTGAGGGGTTAATTGAGCAAGGACTGAATTGTATGAATTGTGGAATTTGGGACAAAATAGAAATCAACATGTTACACTAAAGCAGTTTTGGACAGCAACAGTTGTCTAAACTTGAAAAATCACCAAAAATAGTAGAAATTGAATTATAAGTTGAGTGAGGTATAGAATTAAAGCTTGTTGAGTCTATTTTCATTTGAAAGAAATAGAGAAAGCAAAGGAATTTTGTATCTTGAGATATTTACATTTTTGTGAGACTGGTTCAGATTGATTTCGTGATCCCCTGTTCTGATTTGTAAAAATCATTAAAAATTGTAAAAAAATAGTTATGGAACATAATTTGTATGGTTGGAATCCTTATTGAGTCTTTTTATAAGAAATAATCATGAACATATTTTGAATTCTGTATAAAGAGAAATTGAAATTTTAGTGAAGAGTGGTCAGGGTTGTCAAGTAGCGAAACAGGGGAAGATTTAACTAATAAACTGTACTAATTGGCCACACCAAAAATTCTGGAAAAATTATGGTAAAAATATACGTGAGTCTAGTTTTAAGGAAAATTTATGGATCTTAATTTGGAGTTCTGTAGCTCAAGATAAAAATAATTTAGTGACAATGACACAGATGGACAGCTTGAATATGCACATAAGTAAATAGTAAAAATTATAGATAATGTTACTTACAAGTGTATTATTTATACTAAGGATGTGGAATGGAGTGGAGGAGGAGGAAAATATGTATGAATATTCAACTAGCATGGCTAATTTGCATGTTTTAGGTTCAGGGACTAAATTGAATAAAAGTAGAACTTTATGGGTGATTTTGTAAAAATGTCAAAAATGATCAAATTGCATGTAATGGATTATTTTATTATTTAAATTACAAAATTGAATGAGAATATTAATTTAGATCAAGATCAGACGAAAACATGTTTTAAGGATTAAATTGAAAAGTGTTGAAATTATGGAAGATTCTGATATTTCATAAAATTCATGGGCTCTTATCAATATGTATAAGAATAATGGTTGTAAACAAGGATTAAATGACAATAATTTTATTTTTTTCTAAATCAAGGATGAAATTGTAATTAATTAAAAGTTTTAAGGGTAAAATGAAAGTTTTGCCTAGAGCAATAATTAAATGTATTAGAATATGAAATGAATGAAAATGATGATTAAATTTATTTATAAAGATCCGTGCAACTAAAATACGAGACTTAAACGTGGAAAAAAAAGATATCGGATTAGTGAAATTATAAACATAAACAAGCAACGAGGTAAATTAGTGTAGCTTGAATTGTATTTTTAAATACATGAAATCTTGATATAATGAATTACTTGATTTAAGTTTATAAAAAAAATGGCAAGAAAATGATATTCATCTTGACATGTAAATATGTGATTATTTTTGATACGATGATACAAGAAAAAAAAAATTAAGCATACTGAGATGAGTAATAAAATTTAAGTAAAACATGTCGAGAAAAATAAGTACGTTTAGGGGACAATATGTTTGATTTTAATTGGTTCTAAATATGAATGCTAGTTGAAATAAAATATCTGATAAATAAATTAGTAACTCCGGTAATGCTCCGTAACTCTATTCCGGTGACGGATTCGGGTTGGGGGCATTACACACCTAGTGATTCTAGTTCTACCACACCCAAGTGCTCACTTTTGTATTCAAAGATTAGGTCTCTCACCACTAAATTTCTCCCCTGAGAATTTAGTTGTAAAACCACCAAAAATGTTTTACTATCTCAAATACAATTTCAGAATAATGTTCCTCAACGAACTGATAAGTGCTCTCAATACTCAGTATATAAACTTATACAAGTCTAAAGTTTTCAAGACTTGTTAAGATACTAAAGTTCAATTATAATCCCTTCTAAACAACAACTAAAATAGCTAAATACAATATAGTAATAACGATTAAAGTAATGTGGGTTGTTGGAAGATAAGTCTTCAAGATTAGTTTCAATCCAACATCCTTGATCCAAGGGATTCAGTAAGATTAATATGATTCAGTCCAATCCTTAATATATCTTTCTACAACTAGATTGATCTTTGTTGATGAGCTTGTGTAACACCCTATACCCAGCCTGGTCACCAAGCCCAAATATGGGATGCCACACCACCGTCTCATCTCATGTACATCAAATAGGAAACTAGATCCAAGCAAACCGATTTTCTTTTGTTAACACGTATAAGTTCTAAGTCAACCAATTAGTTAATTAACAATATTACATGCAAATCATTCATTAATCGGTCTTACGTACAGTTAGAATCATGCATAAGGGCTATTTAGCAAAATTTCATAAAACTATTCGTAGGTATCGATGCTGACATTTAAGGTATCGATATTTCCTTCATGTGGTATCGATACCACTTGAAAAAATGATACCAAAATAGCTTACTGTTTCTCGACCAAAAATCCCAATTGTCAAAAATTATCGGTACTTGCTATAAATTATCAATACCTTGGTTTCGAGTATCGATACTCGAGATAAGGTATGGATACCAAATCCCTATTTTGTTTTCTTGTACATTTTAGTTCACAGAGGTATCGATTTTTAAAGCCAACTATCGATACCTCTATTACTGGAGCTAAAAATGTAGTATAGAAGAGTAAATAACTCATTTCAAATAGTTCCTAAGCATTATGCATTAAGTACTTTGTTTATTTCATCATGCTATGGCTAAGTTTATTAGTCCAAAGTGTCCAATCATCCATACAAGAATCGTTAGGCCAACATCGATGTATAAACATTCTAACATAAAATAACATGAAATTCTTATAAGCCAAATCAAAATGTTTAAAGATTAATAACCCAAAATAGTACTACCACATTGCTTATTTCCCTAATACGAATAAAAATATTAGAACACCTACGATAAATAACCAGTCTTCCTTAGATCACTCCCTCGGTAACCACACCGCCTACACCGTGACGTCTCTACTCTACATAGGTTGAAGTGAGTGGGTGAGCTTCAACAAGCTCAGTAATGCAAAGAATTTCCACAATGCAAACATAACATCATGCAACTCAACCAATTATTTACTCACAAGAACCTTATCTTAAGTCTAACACTGTATAGTATTAAATCATGCATCATCTAATAGTTAATTCTCACAATTCATACATACTCATTCAAGCATAGAACACATTCCACATGTTTACATTAAATATGATAAGATGACACTTGGGATATGAAACATATAGTGAGCACTATCATCACACATCGGATACACGGATCTCCATAACATTACATAGACTCATAGAGTCAATCATGTCCCAAAAATGAAGCATATAACTAACACTCTCCTTATTTCCCCTCACATGTCCCATTGAATGGAGCTTAGCTCTCATCCTCTTATCCCTCCTAATATGTCCTAGGGCTACAACGCCTAAAACCACTATACATATAAGTTAGTACTCACAATCCTATGGCATGCCCACTATATCCAATGGTTCCAAGATCTCAAGGCCAAAATATCTGAAAAACAACACATATTACTTACCAATGATCAGTGCACTAACACTACATATTAGCATCTTTTGCAAAACACTAGCGTAGTCATATAACATATACATTACACATTTATTTCATATACATAATTTCACTTTACACAGTAATCGTCATATCTACATATCACATTTCATGCACATTATATAGCCACATAACCAAGACAAGTATAGTTTCAAGCAAGCTTGCACTTGAAACTTAGAGTAGGGGTTTAGGCTACATCTAAATTCCCAAATAACACATGACTCGTGTTTACGAGTAGCAATTCCATACACTCACCACTTTACGCTTTTGCCGAAAAGTTGAAAGCAACTAATCTCTTCTTTCGCTCGTAGTAAGCTCAATGAATCTGGGGCTTTGTAACACCCCTTACCCATGTCCAACGCTGGGACAGGGTCCGAGGCGTTACCGAACTTAAACGATAACTTTCATATAAAGCCAAACCATGAATTTCAGTTGAAATTTAAAACTTTTCCTTTAAACTTATTTTGTCAATATTATAGGCCTACGAGGCCCAAAATATGCTTTAAGGATGGTTTTGGACTAAACCAGAAACTTTCAAACACTTAGAAAATTTTTGCTCAAAACAGGGCTGCACGCCCGTGTGGGATGGAACACGCTCGTGTGGGCAGGCCGTGTGGTCACACACGCCCGTGTCTCTATTCTGTGTTGAATTTATTTTTTTGAACCTATAGGGTTTTCACACGGCCTGGCACACGCTCGTGTCCATGGCCGGTGTCCCTCACACGGCCACGACATGCCCATGTCTTAGCCCGTGTGTGAAAACCTTGACATTCTGTTTATGACATCGGCAACCATTTTGATACACACGACCAAGTCACACGCCCGTGTGCTAGGTTGTGTCCTTCACATAGTTGAGACACACGGTCGTGTCTCTGCCTGTGTGTTTACTATTGGCATTCTGTTTTTCATATTTTAGGTGCAGGGGAACACGGCCTGTCGACACGCCCATGGGGCTGACCGTGTGTCATACACGGCCTAGACACACGCCCGTGTGCCTACCCGTGTGGACAAATATAGGCTATTTTCCAAGCCCCTTTGCCACCCTGAAACATAACCAAACTTATACCAATTTCAACATCACATATCATGGCATTAATAAACATCCAAGTTCCCACAATTAAAGCATTCACTTCCCAAACACACTACATTCATCATGCAAAAACTTCATACATTCCTATTCAATTTTTGCAACTCACTCATTCATGAATTTCACCCTCATTGAATAATCATACTTAACTAGCTTTAGCCAATTCCAATGGCCAATTACAAAATGATTAAGTAACGACACTAGCCAACACCTTGGCTAACCAATATGACATTTGACAAAATAACCAAGTTCCTATACATGCCATACTAAAAGTACAAAAACATTACTTTACCCAAAATAATGACTTGATAGTGTGAAACGAGCTCCGACTTCCTTCGATCCCTGAGCTAGCTTGGCGATACTACAAGGAAAGGAAAGAGAAGAGGGAGTAAGCATAAATTCTTAGTAAGTTGCATGCAATAAATAACAATATAGATCATAGAATATCATCCATGGTACAACATAATTCATCTCATACTTAACATTGATTTTTAACATGGCTTACTCATACTCTTTCTTACCGACATACTTATATCATGCTTAGCTCATTTCTCGAAAGTTTCTCGTAAGTACATGTATCACTCATCACATAACTTTAGTCCTTTTCATTCTCAACATTAACTTACATTCTTTTCTCGTTAAACCACTTAGAATACCGAAGGATACTCACAATATCATCCTCATGATAGGATGCCAATGCCATATCCCAAATATGGTCTTACATGGGATCACATGTCGATGCCGATGCTATGTAATAGACATGGTCTTATACGGGATCTCCTCTCGATGTTGATGGCATATCCCAGATATGGTCTTATACGAGATTGTATAATGATGTCGATGCTATGTCCCAGACATGGTCTTACACGAGATCACATATCGATGCCGATGCCATGCCCAAGACATGGTTTTATATGGGATCGCTCTTAGATGCCAACACCATGTCCCAAACATGGTCTTACATGGGATCTCAATTCGGTGCCGATGCCATGTCCCAGACATGGTCTTATATGGGACCTTCTCAGTCTCATGTCATGATAATGGTATTCTTCGTATTCTTAGGGTTTAATCGGAATACCGATACAACATGGCTCAGTCATTTCTTTTGTAATGCCTAGAATTTTGGGCTTAGGAGTAATGGGCTTCGTGTATCGGAGAAATTTAGATTTTTGTGGTCAAGAAAAATTTTACAAATTCATGTTTGGGTTGTTGGTTAAGTGATTTGGGGTGCTTGGGGATGTCTGAGAAGTCCTGGGTTCAAGAAGGGACTTTAAGAAAAATTTTAGTTTTTCTCATTATGTGGAGTTGGCGTCACAAGGATAGGCTTATAAATAATTTTGGTTAAAGTTTGGCGTATAGAAGCAGGTGGTTTGGTGGCCAGGAGCGATGGGTAACAAGGAAGTGGTCCAAGGGTCAAGTCCTGGCCTTAGCATAATTCTTTTTATTTTCGCATAAGGGTAGTAAGGCTGGCGTTTAATCTTTATAATTTTTTAAGGGTGATTTTTGACACAAAAAAAGTATGTGGAAGAGTGGCAATCGGCGTGTTGGGTATTTAGAAGGGGCACAGGTTTTGAGTCTGCTTAAGGGAAAAAAATTGTTATTTTTTTAAGGTTTAAAGGGAACACGGCACACAGAAAAGAAGGCTTATAATTTGTTACGTAGGGTTGTTGACATGAAAGTCGTGTTGGTTTAGTGGCGAGGAGCGTGTTATGGGAAGCGAGAGAGCACAGGTTCGAACCCCTGGGCAAGTGAAGTTTTTGTTTTAACTCTTTAATAAACCGTGGCTTCAGCAGGTAAGGGTTATAATTATTGTGACCGTATTACAGTATAAGATGAAATTCAGTGAGTGGCCAGCAGCATGTTTTTGGGGCGCAATGACGGTGGTGAGGGCTGGAGTTCGAGCTTTACCCTGCACATGAAGCTTAATTTTTGCCGCTTGTGCAAGGCAAATTTGGAGGTTGACCGAAGGTGTTAAAAGTTGACTTCGTCAAGCGGTGGGAACATGAAGGCTACTGCCGGTGAACAAGTCAAGCGGTGGGAGACTTGATTTGAAAATTTGATTGAAGGCTGGCTAATTTTAAGTTGCTATTAAAGGAATTATTGTGGGAAATTTTGGCTGGATGTGGGACTAATTTTTCGGTCATAGGCGATATAGCTAATAAAGGCTTTAAATTGCTTTCCTTTTGTTTTAAACTTTGACCGAATGGGAAGGGAAGTTTTTGTTGCCAAACTTATGTGTTTTCAACTAGGATTTTAAGCTGTTGATTGAGGATTTTAGATAGCTTTCCTTTTAGTTTTCTTAGCATTGACCGACACCATTTCCTTGCTCAACACAAAAGTTATTTGTGCCAATTTTGTTTTTCTTCCCTTGGTATTTTCTTTTCCATTCTTTTTGAATCTCAATCATATATCTCCATTTCTTTTTGTTTGTACTAATGCATGCACATTCTTCTTATACCTTTTTAGCACTTTCTCTTCTTATTTGATTTTGCTAACTCCAAAATGCACCTTTAGCCTTGGTCTCTTCCTACTCTTTCTCTTCTCTTTTGGATTCGGCAACACCAAATGCACCTTTGGTCACTTTCTTTTCTCTTTTGTTTTTGCAAACGTCAAATGCACTTCTCGCCTTGGTCCCCTTCGTTTCTTTCTACTCCTTTCACTTCTCCATAGTAGCCAAATTTATTATAGCCAAATTGTTTCTTTCTCCTTCTTTTTGAACCGATTGTACCTCTGTCCCTCTCGTTTCTCATTTTCATTATTGATCAATCGGTAAGAACTTTGGCATTTCATAGGGCCAATTGGGTATTCTTTTCTTGTCAAATCCTTGGTTTTGGCCGAACCTTGTTAGTGCCTTCTCTCTTACTTTTTCACTTTTTTTTTGTGGGGAGCCGAATTTAAGGTTCTTGATTCTTAAAGTCGAAACTTTGATTCCATTTGATGTCTTGTTTTCCCTTATTCGTGGCCGTGTGGATATTAGTAAATTTTCGATCACAAGGGTTGATTTTGCTATTTGAGGGCTGTTTATACCCTCATGCTTTTAATTGCTTCGTTAAAGTAATGGTCTTGTAGCACTTTGTATTGACCATTTTTTGCTAGGAGTTCGATTAGGGTATTGGACTCGAATTTCTTTCCTTTGTGAACGTTCTCTAGTTTTGGGTCAGTACCTTAATCTCAAGTGTTCATTAGCGTTATTTAAAAGTTTACGTGTACCTTTATGGGATCAACTATTTTCTTCTAAGCGTTTAAAATTGATTGTTGCCTTTTGGTAGTGGCCGAATAAGGATTGTGACTTTTCGAATAAATATTATAGAGGCAAGTGATATTCAAACTGAGGGAGGTCGTGGAAGAGTATCTATTGGAAGTGCACCGGCGGTTTCTATTCCCAAGTTCAAACGACGTAGTGTGTCGGTAGTTAGGGACTTTCCGTCGGGATGCGAAAGAGTGACTGCGTCAAACTACAGTTTGACTGTGTCGGTAGTTAGGGACTTTTCACCGGGATGTGGAAGGGTGACCGCGTCAAACTATGGTTTGACTAGGCAAATCGCAATTGATCACTCTAGTGAAGGCAAGTGATAGGAAATGCTTTGGCTAAGTGTTTGGATTAGAATTTATTTAATTCTTTTGATAAGTGATTTAACTGTGTGTTATGTTTAATTTAGGTGGCGGCGCTCAGGATTATTTAATACTCTACGTGATAAGGTGTGTTATAGCACTTTTTGGATATAAAGGCGAAATGCCGAAGCGACAAGTGTCGAAAAGCCGACGAATTGAGTGTTGGCCACATGGGCGTGTGACGTTCATGTGTTTGATTAAGGCCACGGATTGTGGCCCTACATCAGAAAACGGATTTTATGAGCGATTTCATGAGTTTGGCCGAATGGGCCCGTGGGCCCACTAGATGGGCTTTAGACTGTTTTCGAATCTCTGGACTGTTTGGCTGCATGTGTCGCTAGACGACCATGGGCCTACTGTTAGGCCTTCACACACGTAGGACCACACTGATAAATGATTGAAATGCCCCTAAGGGGCGAAATGACCAAAATACCCCTTGTGGGTAAATTGTCCGTTTGCCCTTTTATAATGCTTGAATGATTATGTATACTTCGATATATATATATGTATGCATGTATATTCTATATTATGACATTACATGACATTGAGTATGTTGCATTACATGGGGGTTGGGTATATGATTATGGAGAAAATGTACTGTTCTGGCAGCCCTGCTGCATATTTATCGATAGTGCCGCATCGGTACTACACTGTGACGGCTTACAGCCTAATATTCTGGCAGCCCTGCTGCATTTTATTGATAGTGCCTCATCGGTACTACACTATGGAGTGTAGGGTTGGGTGGGTTGATTATATCCCCACATAGAGTGATGGGTTGGACGGAGATGGAGTGTAGCGGATGGTTGCGTAGGATTCTGATTGCATGTTATACTGTTACTATGATGGGCTTAGGCCACTGATTGTGATTTGCTATTGTAATAGGCTCTAGCCTAGATTGATTCTGTTATATTGTTATTACCGGGAATACACACTGAGTATTCGTATACTCACCCTTTTATTTTAACTGAACAGGTAATTCCGAGGCATAGGCGATTCGGTGCAATGTGGGATTTGGAGGCAGCCACACTTTGCTGTTACACTGCTTTTAAATTTTCATTTACTTTAATTATGATTTTTATTTTGGGTTTGTAATAAGGCCGCTATTTAATTTTTCTTAAGTTTTGGGTTTATTTATCTGCATGTTTACAATTTGTTAGCTCTAGGGCGCGTTTTACAAAATGATATCTGTTTTCCAAAAACTGCGTTTTCACAACAAACGAGAAATCAAACAAAGCTTCCGCAATTGTTATGTTATGTTTTAGTAAACTACTTTCATAATCTGATTAATCAAAGATAGACAAAATAGTGATTTCTTTAAAACTTGTAAGAAGGGTTTTCAATAAAAATACGGTTTTCTAAAAACACTTCAATGTGACATGCCGGACTCGGGCCTAACTTCTAGGCCAGGTTTGGGGTGTTACATCTTTATTAATAAATTACATGGAAATAACATGGATTACATACAACCATCAAAGCATTAATTACATAATAATATCTCATTAATTTATTACACACAACTTACCTCAGGTCCAAAATAAAGGTAGATGTTCAGTTTATTCTACCACCTTGTTCTTTCCCCGGTTTCGGTGATCTAAAACGACAAATTTCACTTATTTAGCTACCACATTGACTAAATTAGTCCCTAATTCACACTTTGGAAAAATTATAATTTTACCCCTAAACTTTCACTTATGTACAAAACAGTCCCTAGGCTCATATAATGAAATGTATTTAATATCTTGGTTACCCAAGCCTAGTCGAAACTTTCATGCATATAAAAGCCTACATTTCTCATCAAATCAAACTTTTACTACTACTTTACAACTTTTACAATGTGGTCCCTTTCATGAATTTTCATGAAAAATCACTTAGAGAAAGATGTTTATTAATCATCTAACTTTCATATTCTTTCATTAAACATCAAAATACATGCATGTTATGCATGAGCATTTTTTGAACATAAACCCTAGCTCAAAATATGGCTAGAAAAAGGTAAATCAAGCTATGGGGATTTCAAAAATATGAAGAATATTAAAAACGGGGCTAAGAGTCACTTACTTGGAGCTTGAAAATGTCATAAACCCTAGCTATGGAGACTTAGGGATTTTTGGCACTAAGAGGAAGAAGATGGAGAAGATTTTTGGTTCTTTTTCCCTTTTTATTTAATTAATTAACCAAATGACCAAAATGCTCTTATGTCCTTTCTTTAAAATTTTACCTTTCCTTGGGCAGTTTTGTCCATCATGCTATTAAATGGTCTATTTACTAATTAAGGACCTCTATTTTTCACATGCATTTCAATTAAGTACCTCTATTTTTCACATGCATTTCAATTAAGTACCTCAAAGCTTCTAGAACCTCATATTTTACTACTTTTGCAATTTAGTCCTAATAGGCCAATTGATCACTAAATCATAAAATTTCTTCATGGAATTTTCACACAAGCATGCAATCACCTTATAGGCCTTAAAATAGTCATAATACATATATTTCTACTTCAGATTTGTGGTCTCGCAACCACCATTCCGACTAGGCCCTAATTCGAGCTGTTACAGCCTTTAAACAAATCATTTATACAATAAACACAGTCAAATATTCGGCCATGGATTTACTTAGACCCACTAAAACACAAGCTTAACCTAAGTTCCCATGTAACTTAAACTATTAACATAACAAACTTTTAATTCTAATATCTCGGTCTATACTCAATCTTTTTGCCTAAAATCAGTTTTGTTCACCTAATTAATCATCTATGCCTAATCCACAACCTTTAAACTAGACAAATCTACTCAATTCATGGTATCAACATTTTTCGACATCTTTTAGGCAATTTTTACAAAATTCATTAAAACGTTATAAATCTTTAACGAAACTTCAAGGTAAGTTTAAAAACCTTCTAATCATGCTAAAACAAGATGAAAAACACTTTGAAACCAAGTTTTTATGCAAAATCCCAAAATCCACCATTACTGACTTGATTTTCGGCTTTTCTTTAAAACATACGACTTAGGGGTGATAAACGATAATTTATACATATTTTTACCTCATGCTTAGCCTAATTTCTGGATGAATTATCATTAAATATGTGGAAATTAGTGCTCTTAATCCTTCTATTTCATATTTTATACTCAGGAGAGCATAGGGAAGAGAAAAGAACGAGAAACGAGCCAAAAATGGAGAAAATGGGCCAAAGTGTGAAAACAACACGGCCCGAAGATTCACCACACGGTCATGTCACACGGCCGTGCCACATAAAGTCCAACACAGCCCAGCCCTGACAAGCACAGCCAGACCACATGGCCGTGCCACCATCAACAGGCCCGCACACGGCCTCTTGTCGATCCACAAGGGCGTGGCACACGGGCGTGTCCCTGTCATGAGGAAGTTCAATTTCACTCGGAAAAGGATGCTTAGAGGCTAAGAAGGCATTCCAAAGCTCTATATAAAAACCCTAGGAGGCAACTCTAAAGATATACTTTTCTCTCCTCAAAAGGGTGCTTTATTTCTGCCAACACAGAGAGTGGAAGCAAGGGATTACTCCAAGGGAAGCCGATTGATTCATCCCAGAAGCCGAATTCTACATCAAGACAGAGAATCTCCCTTCAATCCTTCAGGGGTTTTTGGGTTCTTTATGTTTTGCTATTTTAATTCTTCTGAGATATTTTCTTTATTAATTATGAACTAAATCCCCCAAATACTTGAGGGGGATGAAACCTAAGACAGATCTTGTTATTATTTTATCTTGAGTTATATGTTAAATACTTGAATTGTTCTAAATTTTGTGTTCTTAATTCTTGTTTTAATAATCCCAGGTATTAATTCAAGTATTGATGTGCTTATTCAAAGGAGCAAAAGTCCCTGTTTAAGAGTAGATCTAGCATAATTAAGCGGAGTTGCATGCAACCCTAGACATACGGAGACATAAATCTGCTGGATTAGGGTCAAACCTAATAAGGGGATCCATAGATTGAGTTAATGCAAGACTAGGGGTTTTAACAAGAAAGAGATTTTAGTTAATCAACCTAGGATTAGTTGTTCTTATCCTCGACGGAGGTCTTAACATAAGTTAGGGATCTCTACGGATCAACTCAAGTGAATAAATCATCTACCTTAAGAATTGATAACAAGTGAAGTCTAGGTGGATTCTCCCTTGAGTATTGCCCAAAGCAATCAGTTTTTCTTAAAGAGTTTTTCCCCCAATTTACTTTCTATGCATTCATAGTTAGTTTTAGAATTAGTTTCATAAAAACCCCTTTTTATTTTTAGGTTAAATAATGGAAAGGAAGTAAGTACTAGTACTTTTGGTTCCCTTGGGTACGATATCTCGGTCTTGCAGCTAAACTATACTACTGTTCGATAGATGCACTTGCCTTAAAGTCGTGATAATAGTTAGTTTTTCGTACGATTATTATTATAAAATTTATTACTTCATATCACGCATATCAGGGGGCTAATAATCAATTTTAAGAACTAGATATTATGAGAAACTATTTTGACTTTTTAACAAATCAGTCATTTTCTAAAATTAAGGGTTTTCAGATCACTTTTTCAAAAATTGATTTAACAATTAAGATGTCATAGTTGAACGCAATATAGTCGAACGCAATCTTGGTTTACCATGCTATGAAATTCTGAGCACTCTACGGTTAAAATTCCTAAAATACCTCTAAAACTCCTAAGCCCTATTTTAGGGTGTTACAACTTGAATCATTCCACAATACCAATAAACGCCAAAGTTTTTGTTTTAATAAATTGCTGGCTACAAATATGACAAGTAGCACTCTGTCGTTGTGGTGATGAAAGTAGGTACTTGACACTTCTGTTGGCACATAGTAAAAATGTCCCCCTTAGACAATTTTTTGAACAAAACCTAACAAGGTAGGAAGGAAATCAACAAACAACCATAACAACCTTTAGCATAATTCTTTTAATCCAACATTCTTAAATTAGAACATAATTAAGCATTAACCATTGATGCTTTATTTAGAATTCACATCAATAATCAAAACACTATAATTATAACTAAGAAAAAAATGGATAAGTAATGTGCACCAATGTAAAACTATCCAATCATTATAAAAGTTCAATAGTTCAACGGTACAAGTCACAAAAGACAAAATAAAAAAAAACTTTGAAAAGGAGAAAAGAACAAAACAAAATTTAGCAACAACCATTTTCAAAATGTACTCCCCCTTTCTGTACAAAAAAGCCAAATTATTGGTCCTGAGTGAGTGCCAACAAATCATTGCAAATGGCTATTTCATGATCCTTGATCTTTTGCATCACCTTGACTTTAGCTCGGAGCCTCGTAGTGATTTGATCATTTGATTCTATGGAAGAAATGAGATCATCAACTATTCATTTCTTGAACCTAGTAAGAATGACTTTTGTGCTTGAAGAAGTGGGCACTTCAGCAATTTCTTTAATAGATTCTTCTTTAGGATATTCCTCCTCTATATCATTAGGTTGCTCCTTAGGCTCGATGGCAACATGTTTTCCCTTGAGCCTTTTGGAAGAGAACTTCAACTCAGGAACAATTCTATCAACTTGCTTAGTAGCTTACACTAGCCTAGGATTCTACTTCAGAAGTACTTGGAAGATGAGGGAAGGAAATGGTAAAAGGTATCTTCCATGGACACTCTCAGCATGTTTAACAATCTCTTCATAAATTATAAGTCTTAGGTCAAATTTCACCATTTTGACTATCTTCCTAAATAGCACAACAACCTTTCATTGGAAAAAACCTGATTTGAAAATGATTTTCTTGCATAACAGAAAATTAAAATTTTGAAATCAACCCGGTTTGTAATATTTATAACAATAAACTTTAACCGAATACATGACTGTATTTTTAGATAAGTAGATCCTTAATTTTTTTCGACTTTCAACCAAACGATCTTCTTTGCTATTCTCATACCACAAACTACTTTGAGCGTGGGCTCAAACCAATGGAACAAAAATATAGAACTAGAAAAAGTTTTCTTTTTGGGGTGAAAATGAAAATTCTCTCTTCTTTAATAGAAACTGGTAAAATTGTTATTCTAAAAAATATATTTAAAAGTTGAGAATAAATTCCCTCTATTTTTCAGTAGAATAACAATATCTAAAAGTTGTGTAAATAACTCTAGTGGTGCCATCTATTTATAGGAAGATAAGGTAGAACCCTTATTGAGTTGTAGTGGTTTATTTCAAATAGAAAAATAACATCCTACTTAGAATAAGACAAGGGTGGACGTTTTGACCTAGTATTCCTACTAGGGTTGCCACATCCTTCATGTCCATTAGGGGTTTTTGGGCCTCTCTCACCTCGAGTCCATTTACGAGTACTTCCTAGGCTCTTTGTGACCCAATATTCTGTAATGTGATCCAACCTGATTCAATTTTTTTATTTTCCAAAATAAACTTTCATATTTATATATAAAATTTTTTTTTCATCCCTATTTTACCCTCAGCAAAAATTTGATGATTTTACCCTAGGTAAACTTTTGAGGATTTTGCCCCTAGTAAAATTTTAAAATAATATGTTTAATATTTCACAACTCAACATGTTCACTATGGCTGAATGATTTATATTGATTTTTGGTCTTCAAAATAGTCCAAAAAATATAAACTCATTCTTCCATCATTTTTTAAGTAATCTTATATAGGATTGCAAATTTCCGTTCTTATTTTCATTTCCATTTCCATTTTTTGGAAACCTACATTCATTTTCAAATGATTCCATTTCTCCATTTTGTAGAAAACCATAATTATTCTTGAATGTTTCCCATTTCTATTTTTCTATTCATTTCGTTCATTTCTATTTAAACACGCAATTCATTTTTGGTTTCAACGAGCTAGCAAAGGGATTGATTGGACATATGTAGTTAACGCTAAAATGATTTATAATTAAGTTTCAAGTTTTTGCCTATTAATTATAAACTCATTTAGTCACGAAGTCATTCCATATAGTATCATGACTGAACTCTCCTCAACGACAGAGCATTACGAAAGCAACTACTTAGTTCTCATCCAATGAGCTCGTCATAAGTGTGTTACCCTCATAGGATATCCTTGATCTTTTTGGGATAATATTCGTTCTCCCAAAATAATCCTATTTTATCTCATGGTAACCATTACATCTTCTTTCATGAAAAGTCAATCACTATCAAATAGTGATCAAGTCATCCATCACAAAGACGAACAACCTGTGACCAGATTTACTTTTTATCAACCATGTAATGCCAATGAGAGGATATCATTTACCCATATTTTGGGCTATGAATTCCACTATTGTGAATGATGCTACATACTACAAAATTCGTACACCCAATGCACCAGCTTTCGGTTCCTTATCTATTTGAACTTAGGCTTTTACTTACATTAAAGTCTATGAACCACACATACATAGTCTACCATCCACTCAGGATTTAGGGATATCATACTATGACCATCACAAGTGAATAAATCTATAAACGGATTCAGGATCTATTCTACTTGGGTCCTGTCTGATGTCGTGTTAGTCCAGTCAGTCACATCTATGTCTCTATCTTCTGGGAGTCATCCACTCCGATGCCCAAGACAAGGCATCTCTCCAGTTGGACTTATCACGTAACACTCCTAACCCGTATCCGTCGTCAGAATAGGGTTTCGAGGTATTATCGATCAAATCACATCCTTTAATAAACATATCTCAATTAGTAAGCATTCATATTCAAATACCATTCAAACATATCGCAATGTCCCTTAAATGGCCCTACGAAGCCTTAAACATACTTTAGATAGGGTTCGGGACTAAACCGATCATATATAAAATTTTAGAAACTTAGAAAATTTTCATACATACAGGGGCCACACACCGGTGTGAACAAGCAGTGCGCTTCACACGGCTACAAACACATTCGTGTCATAGGCCGTGTGAAAACAGGGCATACATACTGACTTGAGTCAGATGGCCAACCACATGTCCGTGTGTCTAGGCCGTGTAACTCATTGACTTGGTTTTTAATTAAGCTTCATCGGACACACGACCATGTACCAAGGCCCTTGTCACACACGGTCGAGCCACACGCCTGTGTGCTCAACCGTGTGGACAAAAATAGGCTAGTTACAAGCCACATTTCTCACCCAAAAGACCAACACCTACACAAGCTCAAATTGCATCAAATACATACTCAATTGGACAGTCAAATATAACTATTTCATGCACATTTATACCATATCAATCTCAACCATTTCAATACACATTTCAATACCATTTACTTAACCAAAACATACCAAATCAATATACCATGTCCATTAACTTAACCTAATTCAAATATGCATTTCACAAGCAAATTCACATCACATACCAAATAACCATTTGAACAACTTATACCATAATTAACAATAACATGATAAGCCAAATCACTTGGCTCTTTATGCATAAAACCTTATAACATTACAAGCCAAACTTAAGGCTAAAATTCACCATCATGGCATACCAAAACATGCCATATCATTAAGCAATATTAACATCAAAATATAAGCCATTAACAAACTTTACAAAATGGCCAAATATACATCCAACAACTATATCAAAATAACCATAGCCTATACATGCCATATACCATAAATACAACTTCAAAAGGTACCAAATAAATGTTCGGTAGTGTGATGACGTTTCCTGACAATTTTGGGATCCTAGCTAGCTTTTATTCTCTATAAAATAGGGAAAAATAAACACAGTAAGCTTAAAAGCTTAGTAAGCTTGTATGTAAATAAACTTAACATCTCAAATAAGTATCATTCAACCATTAAGCATTATAAGTAGCAATTCACATGTAAATGCTCAAACCATTACACATGATCAAGTATCAATTAATGAAATTTCTCCCATTCAATATTCACATAAGTTTCATACGTACCTCAATCACTTAATTTGATTGTACCTCCATTCTCATCATAACCATGCAATCATTTGAAATTGTTAAGGATACTCGAAAATCTCGTTTAACTCATACAATGCCATATCCCAGATATGGTTTTACATGTTATCACATATCGATGCCAATAGCCCAGCTATGGTCTTACACGAATCTCGTATCGGTGCCATGTCCCAGATATGGTCTTACACGTAATCTCATCTTGGTAATCTTAATGTCATGACATTTGTATCCTATACTATTCCTAAGGTTCGCACGGGACTTTCGAACGTCGTAACTTTGTCAATTCTTGCTCATTCTCAACCATTCAGCATTTTATTCAATTCAACGATATAATACAATTTAAGAATGTTATTTAGTATACGAACTTACCTCGTATTTGAAATTAACATCATCGGGTCAACTACTTGATAACCTTGCTTTCCCCTGATCTAAATCCGAATTCTTTCTTTCTTGATCTATATGAATTCCAAATTAAGTTATTTATTCATCTACCCATTCAATATAATCTAAAAATACACATTTGGGAATTTTTACACATTAGCCCCTAAAGTTCCACATTTTATCAATTTAGTCCTTATTTTACAATTACACAAAATTCACACAATTCAACAAAACCCATGCTTGACCGAATTACTATGGGGTCCCTAGCAGCCCATATTTTCTAAATTTTCACACAATTAGCCACAAATTTAGCACTTTTCACAAATTAATCCCTAAATTATATTTTTGTTAAAAATCACTTTACAAAACATGATAATTTAACATTTAACTTCCATATTTCATCATCAAACATCAAAGAACATGAATATTCATCAATCACAACTCACAAAATCTTTAACAAATTTAAAATTTAAGGTACGGGCTAGCTAGATTGAGCTGCAATGATTACAAAAACATAAAAATCACTAAAAACCGAGCTCAAATCACTTACCAATCAAATTATACAAGTGCCAAACCATAGATGTAATGCCTTGATTTTTGGGATTTTTTGGGTTTTTGTGACTTTAGGTGAAGTTTTGAAATTTTGGTGTTTTGATTGCTGAAATTATGCTTAAGGGTGTTAGTGGGCCTTTAGAAGGCCCAAGCCTAAGTTAACACCCGGTAAAATATTAAGTTTGGATTTAAAGTGAAAGGGGACCTAGTTAAATGGGCTTTTAAGAAAAACTTCGTAAATTATGAATCAAGGAGGCCCTTGGTAAAGTGGTAAGGTGGCACCACTAAGTTCCTAAAAAAGTGGCGTGTGGACTGGGGTTGAGGGCCTAGGTTCAAGTCACAAGGTAAGCATATTGATTCTTTTATTTTTGAGCATGTGCCGGGCATGTGATAGAGTTAAGTAGACATTCGGCTAAGGCTTTAGGAAGGTTGGGTCGATTGGTTAAATGGTCATTAGGGTTAGTTTTATTTCTTTTCTGCCTTGGTGAATTAGGGTTAGCCACCTAAAGTTCTATTCTCCCCTTAGTGTGCCAAAAGCCGAAAACGTAAGTAAGCTTCCTCTGTGCTGATTTCTCTTTTCTCTTCTCCTTTTCCATTCTTTTCTTTTTCCTTTTTGTTTTCTTCTTTAGCCGAACATCCCTACCACTCAACTCATCCTCTCTTTCAACTCCATCCTTCTCAAAACCACCATAGCCGATTGCCATAAAAGCTAAAATCCCGAAATATTACCTTTTGTGTCGATTTCTCCAAGCCAAAATCCTTCAATTCTTTTCATTCCTTTTGATTGATTTTCACCTTCTTCAAACCTTAACCCCTGTCGGCAGCATCACTCCAAAACTACACCATCAAAACATATTCTTTTTCACCAGTCAAAAAGCCAAAAATGCCACATCTTTAGGAGCTTATAGCTGAATCTTTAGATCTCTAAGATTCAATTTCTGCTAGCATTTAGGGGCTAGATCTGCATCAGATCTGAGTAGAATCAGAGGGGAAACTGTGGTAAGTACTCGACAATCCAGATCTATACATTATTTCATGTTTTAGAAAAGCCGAAGTCCCTAGAGTTTAGGGAGGCTGTCGATTGGGGCCTAAGACTCTAGGGGTTGTAATAATCAGTTTCTTTTGGTGTTAGTGTGGTTCAGAGACTGCTGACGAGGGATTGGATCTTTGGAATGACTAGATCTAGATCTAGTCATTGGCTTTCAGCAAAGGTAAGATTTTGAGGGCCTTAGGGACATTGGCCAAATATGGTAAGAGCTTGTATTAGTTTTTCATCGATTCGTAATCTAATCTGTTAAGTGATCAATTGTAGGAGGAATCATATAGGAGATCTTACCAGTAGAATCACAAAATAGGTGTGTATCGAAATCCCCTCTTGTGGTTCAATTCGGCAAAAGTCGAAAAGCCAAAATGCCAAAATTCTGACATTTCGTGGACTTGCGAGCGTGGGAGTGCTCGTGGGCTTGCGAGCGTGCGAGTGCTCGTGGGTTGATTGGAAATGTTAAGATTCAGTAATCAGGATTAGTGAGACGAATGAGTGTGCAATTTTGTGCACTTCGGTAAGTTGGGCCTCGATGGGCTAAATGTAGGCCCAATGGGCTTTCAAGCCCATATGGGTAAAAATAGGCGTTTGTAGTATTTTGATAGATTGTTGGGTCAAAACTGCTAAAACTAATAAATTGATCATAAAATCTGAACTAAATGGGCTTAAGTAGCTAATAGACACTGTAGGGCCCATTAGGGGTTTTGGGGCCCAGTAGCTTAAAGTTGTTAAAATGAGTTAAATTAACTGCTGAGGCGAAAGTTGGATTAATAGTGACTGAAATATGTGTAAAACCCTAGGAAACTGATAAAAGGACTGAGTTACCCTTATGGACGAGGAATTACTATTTTACCCCTAGGTACAAAATGACCGTTATACCCCTAGGGCTAAATCAAACTGAACTGCATGTGTTACTGTTTTCTGTTCATTACATGATTTTCTGTGCATGGGGACTGGGATGTTGATGAAGGAAGTACTGAAAGTGGCTTGTCCACGTATTGGAGGCTTTGCCTTAACTTACTGTTATCTGAGCAGCTACGCTGCAACTATGGAGTGTAGGGCTGGGTAGGTTGAGTTATTCCCCACATGGTGTGTAGGGCTGGTACGGGTGGAGTGTAGCGGCTGGATTTAGGTTGGGTTTGGGCTTGCATTGATATTTATTATCTGTTCTGTTCTGAAATTGGCCTATGGGCCGTACTGTTATCTGAAAAGGGCTAAGGCCCAGTTTACTGAATCTGGATAGGGCTTCGGCCCAGTTAACACTGAGACAGGGTAGGGCTTCGGCCCAGTGGGCTTGAGCTGACTTGGGCTCTGTATGGGCATTCTATACACACTGAGTTTCCAAACTCACCCCATCTTATCCATCCATGCAGGTGAGCCCTAGAGCTATGGACTTTGAGCTGGGAGGGATTCAGAGTGGCCACAAAGATTGGATTTCTGGTTTTCAATTAAGTCTTACTTTATTTCATTATTTATTTAGATTATTTTTATCATGGTTTTTTTGGGGGGTCGTAATAAGGCCGCTCTAATTATTTTCATTTCGGGTTTTAATTCTTTACTTATTTAATTTGTTTTTAACTTAAGATTAATATTGTTCAAATCATTTTGAAATCGGATACCTCTGAGATGCGCTTTTATAAAAGTTACTTGTTTTCAATATAACACAATAACCGAACGTTTTCAAAACTCAACACACTCCAAAAGTTTAACGGAAGTCACGTTTTTAATAAAACCCTAAATGATCGGTAGTGAAAAGGATATTCATTAAGTAAACCGGGAATTTCTCTTTAAACTACAATAATGTTTTTTTGCAAAGCTCACTCCAAGCTTAGTAACCAGGTAACATAGTTAGTTGTAGGTGATGTGACACACCGGATTCGGCCGTAACGTCTGGGCTGGGTTTGGGGTGTTACACTAGATGAACTTAAATGGTGTTTTCTAACCTTGAAAATTTCAGCAATGGTGGAAAAGACGAACAAAAACCATGTTTTGTTTTATTTTATTACCTTAATTGCATAATTACTTAATTACCCTTAATGAAATAACTTAAATTATTCATATTACATGTCCATTATAGTCCAATCAAGCTAGTAATGGTCTATTTACAACATAAGGAGCTCCACATTTTAATTTCATAGCTAATAAACACCTTAAACAATTAGAATGCAACTTTTGCATTTTACGCGATTTAGTCCTTCTATCAAATTAACCATCCAATCGATAAAATTAACTTACGAAATTTTCACACATACTTGATATCATGCTTTAAACACATAAAATAATATTAATATAATATTCCATCATTGGGTTTGTGGTTCCGAAACCACTGTTCTGAATTAGCTAGAACGGAGCTGTTACATGATAGACGAGATATTAATCTTTCAATCGGTCTTCTCATTTTTGATTAGACTAATGACATGTTTAGGTTCATCTACTAATACAACTTCTCTTTTTGTATTACGACCCGACTGCATAATACCACTTAATATTAGTTAAACATTAGACAACCAATTAGCAACGTTTGCTTCCATTTTGCTTTGCGTGCAAAAACCATGTGAGGAAAATTATACAAAGTTTATGAATGTAATAATTTAATTTGTTTTATCAAGTAATCTATTCAAAAAAATTACAAGTTTATATTGACAAAAATACTATACTTAAGACTCTAGATCCAACACCTTTTTGCTAACAGCATCCTTTTGGCTGTTGATAGGCCAATTTCTGGTGGCTATGCATAGAAAACAACATATGTTGTAAATAAAGACGAAAAATGAATGCAACCTTTGGCAAGCCAGGAAAGATGGACATTTTTTGTGATTATTGTAGCTGTTTGGTCTAGGGATTCATCCAACTTTACCATATTCTAGCAATAACAGTTCATTACTTTCCTAATTGCCTCAGGACTAAATTAATACCACGATCCTCTGATGAATACCTTGTGTTAAAGCTTGCTCTTTTCATTATTTATGCTTTTCAACAAGTTGGCATAAAACTCAAGAACCACCTGTCTCTCAGAGGGTTTCACATAGCTAATTGACCCCATCAAGCCATTATTGTAACACCCCAAATTCGGCCTAGAAGTTAGGCCAGAATCTGGCGTGTCACATTGAGGTGTTTTTTGAAAACCTTGTTTCCATTAAAAACCCTTCTTATTAAAACTTGTTGCCGTTTAAAACTTGTGTAAAATCTTAAATTTCGCATGCATATTTTTACAACGTGATTTATTAAAAGACGTTCTCTTGTAAATTGTTATTACCTTTAAAACCTTAATTGTTACGGAAGCCTAATTTAAAACAGTTGCGGAAACGTGATATTTTGAAAAATAGTTGTTGTTTTGGAAAAACCGTGTTTGACTGCTAGCAATTATAAAACAATAAATAAAATCCCAAATGTAAAAACCAGAAAGTTTAAAATGCCTTATTACAACCCAAACCGGAATAAAGTACTTAAAAGTAAATCAAGACAGAGCATAAGTAATGTGTGGCCTTCTCCGAGTCCCTCGCAGCATCGATCCTCCTAAAGCAAGGGATTACCTGCACAATTATTAAACGGGGAGAATTTTATGAAAACTCAGTGTGTAATCCCCTACCATATAAAATGATCAATCAGTCATACAAAAGAATTAAAAGTCTGGGCCCCAGCCCTACTACAATTCCAGTATCAATTGGGCCTTAGCCTACTATAACAGACAGTACCTGTTGGGCATTAGCCCATCACAGAATCAGAAACATTATTAGAATTAGAATCAAAATCAGAATCAGAATTAGGTGGGCCTAAGCCCAAAACAGAATCAGTAACAATATAATGTAGATATGTAGAACAGACTGGGCCGAAGCCTTATATAGAACAGATCAGTTTGGGCCTTAGCCCTATACAGAACAGCGTGGGCCAAGCCCATAGCAGAATCAAAACAATATGTGAATGCAACCCTAACCCAGCCTAGCCATCACACCACCCGTACCAACCCAACATACTATGTGGGGGAGAATTCGACCCACCCAGCCCTACACACCAATGACGCAGCCATGCTGGTAATAACAGATAATGTGGTGAAGCCATCAGAATCAAAATACGTGGCAAAGCCACTAGCACAGAACTTCCTCCAAACAAATGTCCCAACCCAATATGTCGTGTATGCTATGCTCAATCATCACACATGTATACATAATGGCCATGTTCAGTATCAATCATTTAAACACATATTAAAACATATCAATCACACAACCACGGTCACATCAGTCAAATCACTGTCATACAAACACAGTCAAATTTGTCAAACACACAGTCTAAGTCAGTCACTTGCCCACATGGGCAAAATAGTCATTTAACACCCTAGGGGCAAAATGGTAATTTTGCCCTATAGGGGTATCTCAGTAATTCTACCCTAAGGGGTATTTTGGTAATTCTACCTTACATGGGTATTTAGGTAATTCTACCCTACAGGGGTATGTCGGTAATTCTACCCTACAGGGGTATGTCGGTAATTCTACCCTACAGGGGTATTTCGGTAATTCTACCTTACAGGGGTATTTCGGTAATTCTACCCTATAGGGCTATTTTGGTAATTCTACCCTAAAGGGGTATTTGATAATTCTACCCTATAGGGCTATTTTAGTAATTTTGTAACCCAAGGGTATTTCGGTAATTTCACAAACCAAGGGTATTTTTGTAATTTTGTAAATTAGGGGTATTTCGGTAATTTTGAATTTTAGGGTATTTTCGTAATTTGTAAACTGGGGTATTTCTATAATTTTGTAAATCAAGGGTAAAATGATAATTCTTACAAATTAAGGGTAAAACGGTAACTTTACAAATCAGGGGTAAAACAGTGACTTTACAAATCAGGGGTAAAATGGTAACTTTACAAATTAGGGGTAAACCGATAACTATACAAATCAGGGGTAAAACAGTACTTTTACAAGTCGAGAGTAATTCGGTAATTTTTCAAATTGGGGGTATTTCTGTAATTTTGCAAATCGAGGGTATTACAGTAATTCTACCCTATAAGGGTATTTTAATAATTTTATCAATCCCTCAGAAAGTCTACAGTCGCCTCGAGCGGCTCAAGTATTCTAAACAGAGATAACATTGTGAATGGGCCTAAGGCCCGTTCTTAGCCCAGGTGGGCCTATACGCTCGTCTGGCCTTTTAGCCCAAAACTAGCCACATACATGAGATTCACCTAGTCTAGTCCAATATTTACTACACAATCATAGAATTTACCTAATTGGGCCCACGGGCCCACATGGCCCATTTTGGCATTCCGGCATTTGCCGTTCTACAGCTAGAGTGGGGTGAAGTACACACCTGATAGGTATCTGAAGTTAATCCACGCTCTGAATGCTACTATGCCCTGAAGCCAACAATAATCGTACCCTTGACTCCCTAGGGGATGTCTCGATCAACTACGGTCACCACCACCATGACCCAATAGCATACAGATCAATGAATGATCCAATGCCTAACCCAAACAAACACGCCACAACGTTAAAGGGATAAGCCAAGAATGTATGCCTACTCTCCTCATGGTTTGCTCTATTTAAAGCCAGCTCCTTACCTATTCTCATGTTAGCTTCTCGATGTGGGATTCTCCATCAATCCCCCAAAACTAAAGCGTTAGCAAAATAATCAACCTTTGCGTGCAAAGGGATTCGAACCATAGTCCTCTCAATACCCATGTCACGCCACCACCACTAGGACACAAGCTCCTTTGTGTCATAAGTCCAACATATTTAACTTTAAAGCACGCCTACTTGCTTCCAGATTTATTTAAAAGAAAAACCAAAATAAATTGCAAGAGCCAAGACTTGAACCTTGGACCCCCTTGCTTCCTTTATGGTGTCAATTCCTTGTCCCCTAAGTGGTGCCACTTTGCCACTACACCACACTCTTTTTTGTGCCTTATTTTACCCTGATTTATTTAAGAGTCATACCACTTGAGATCAGGGTTCCACTAAGGCTAAAAATAAAAAATTTTCCTATGGCCTAACTTGAACCTGAGACTTCATAGTACCCTCTAAACACTCTAAAATCACGCATTTGAATTATTTAAGCCGCCTTTTAACCGATCCAAAACTCAAGGCCTAATACTTATAGGCCTAAAATTCGGGGCGTTACAATTCTACACCCCTTAAAGAAATTTCTTCCTCGAAATTTCCCACTATCCATTAGTCGTACTACCCAAGTCACACCACTACACTTTTGCTGTGTACACTAATTCAAATAACTTAGTCACACATCCAAAATATCCACCTATCAAAGCAGATTGATTACAATTTCCATGTTCAAAACATCACATCCAAAAAATTCCAAACACGCAGAATAAATACCAAATCTCAATACAGTCCAATATCTAAAGAATCTATAGTATTTCAATTCCAAACAGACAAAAGTATTTAGAAAACTTACGGATTCGGCGCCGGAGTCTCGGTGAACCACACTTTCCAGAAAACAGTCAGTAAAACATTTCAAATACTTCAAATCTTTTGAAACAGTTCTTTCAAAAATTCAGTTTTAAAAGCCCAATCCACAGATGAGTTTTGCAACCTAGGCACTGATGCCACTAAATGTAACACCCCAAACTCGGCCCAGAAGTTAGGCCTGAATCTGGCGTGTCACACTGAGGTGTTTTTCGAAAACCTTGTTTCCATTGAAAACCCTTTTTATTAAAAGTTGTTGCCATTTAAAACTTGTGTAAAATCTCAAATTTCGTATGCATATTTTTAAAATGTGATTTATTAAAAGACGTTCTCTTGTAAATTGTTATTACCTTTAAAACCTTAATTGTTATGGAAGCCTAATTTAAAACAGTTACGGAAATGTGATATTTTGAAAAATAGTTGTTATTTTGGAAAAACCGTGTCTGACTTCTAGCAATTATAAAACAATAAAGAAAATCCCAAATGTAAAAAATAGAAAGTTTAAAAGGCCTTATTACAACCCAAATCGGAATAAAGTACTTAAAAGTAAATCAAAACAGAGCATAAGCAATGTGTGGCCTTCTCCGAGTCCATCACAGCATCGATCCTCCTAAAGTTAGGGATTACCTGTACAATTATTAAACGAGGTGAGTTTTATGAAAACTCAGTGTGTAACCCCCTACCATATAAAACAATCAGTCAGTCATACAAAAGAATTAAAAGTCTGGGCCCCAGCCCAACTACAATTCCAGTATCAATTAGGCCTTAGCCCACTATAACAGATAATACCTGATGGCCCTTAGCCCATTACAGAATCAGAAACATTATCAGAATGTGAATCAAAATCAGAATCAGAATCAAGTGGGCCTAAGCCCAAAATAGAATCAGTAACAATATAATGTAGATATGTAGAACAGGCTAGGCCGAAGCGCTATACAGAACAGATCAGTCTGGGCCTTAGCCCTATACAGAACAGTGTGGGCCAAGCCGATAGTAGAATTAAAACAATATGCGAATGCAACCCCAACCCAGTCTAGCCATCACACCACCCGTACCAACCCAACACACCATGTGGGGGAGAATTCGACCCTCCCATCCCTACACACCAATGACGCAGCCATGCTGCTAATAATAGATAACGTGGCCAAGCCATCAGAATCAGAATACGTGGCAAAGCCACTAGCATAGAACTTCCTCCAAATTGATGTCCCAACCCAATATGTCGTGTACGCGATGCTTAATCATCACACATGTATGCAAAATGTGTAACACCCTAAACCCAGCCCAGACGTTACGGTAAAGCCTGGAGTGTCACATCAACGACGGATTACTCATGTTCCTTAGTTATTTCGATTAGGGTGAGTTTTGCAAAATCATTTTTATAGTTTGGGAAGAAAATCCAGGTTTTAGTTGGTGAACATCCTATCCACTACCAGTTTAAAAATTCATTTTGTTACAAGATCTTGTTAGTCTGTTCGTTATCCATTTGATACGTGTGTTTCGTTTTGAAAATGTTGTTTAATTTTAATTAAAAACCCGCGCAACCTTAATCTACCCAGTTAAATCAAATTATAAATAAGAAATAAAAACCAAATTGAAAATACTTAAGAGTGGCCTTATTACAATCCAAAAATCGAAATGAAAATAATTTAAATAAATATGAAAATAAATAACTCAATTAAAAACCACCATGTGCAGTCCTCGTGGCCACTTCGAATCCCTCCAGCTCCAAGTCCACTAGCTTAGGGCTCACCTGCACGGATGAAAGGAATGGGTGAGTTTGGACACTCAGTGTGTAAAGATAGTCCATCCAGAGCCTAAATCAGCTCAAGCTTATCGGGCCTAAGCCCTATCCAGTTTTAGTAATAACTAGGCTGAAACCCTATCCAGTAATCAGCTAACTGGGCCTTAGCCCTATTCAGATATCAGTGCGGCCCATCGGCCCATTACAGTAACAGTTTAGAAACAATGCATGTATGCAAAGCCCAGCCCATGTCCAGCCCTACACACCACCCGTACCAGCCCTACACACCATGTGGGGAATAACTCAACCCACCCAGCCCTACACACCACAGTCGCAGCATAGCTGCTTAATCAGATGACGTAGCCAAGCCACTAACAGTAAAACGAGGCAAAGCCCCTTTTAGTAAACATGGCAATGCCACTTAGCACTTCCTCCATCATAAAACCCAATCCTATGTAACAGTATAACATGTATTGGCATACAGTAAACAGATAAAATATAGCATGCATTTCAGTCAAATTTAACCCTAGGGGTATAGTGGTCATTTTTGCACCTAGGGGTAAAATAGTAATTTTCCACCCTTAAGGGGTATTTCAGTAATTTTACCAGTTTTTAGGTTTTTATGCACATTTCAGTTACCAACAGTCCAATTTTCATCCTAATAGTTTATCTAGCCCATCTACCAACTTTAGAGCTATCGGGCCCTAAAACCCCTAATGAGTCCTACAGTGTCTACTAGTTATTTTGGCCCACTTAGCCCAAATTTACCAGCTGTTTAAACAGTTTTAACCTACAGAATGCTAGAACCCACTTAGCGCTTATTTTTACCCAAATGGGCCCGTAAGCCCATTGGGCCCAAATTCAGCCACTCGAGGCCCAAATTTACCTAGGTGCACGAAATCGCGCACACATGAACTTTACCAATTTTGATTACAGATCTCACTGCTTCCAACTGACCCACGAGTGCTCGTACGCTTGTAAGCCCGTGAAATGCCAAAATTTTGGCATTTCGGCTTTTTGACTTTTACTGTTTTAGTCCACTAGAGGGTGGTCGTTTACACACCTGATTTGCGATAGACGTTGACGAGATCTCCCATGCGTATATCCTACAATCGATCACTTACAATATTAGACCTACGAATCAATGACAACTAATGTAACTACCATCACCCTATTCGGCCAACATCCTTCGTGGCCTAGAACGCTTACCTCTGTCGAAAACACTGACTAGGCTCAGATCTAGTCACTCCAATGATCCTAGCCTCAACACTCCTCGATTGTTAACCTTTAGACCACCCTAGCACATAAAAAACTGAACGATAAGACCAATAGGGCCTTAGCCCCAATCGACAGTCACCCTACATAAAGTTTTCAACTTTTCCTTAAATCCCGAAATAACGAATAGAAAGAAAGAATCTGAGCACTTACCAAAGATCTACTAGAGAAGAATGCTTCCAATCCATACTATCCCAGATCTGACACAAATCTAGCCTCAAGACACGAGCAGAGAATGATTCTAAATGATTTTGGCTTTAGATCTTCACTAGAATATGTCTAATTCAGTTTTAAAGAAGAATAGAAGAAGAGAAGTTAAAAAAGTGAAGAAATAATGGGTAAAGAAAGAGATGAGACATTTGAGGTTCGGCTTCTTGAAAGGAAATAACAATGGGGAGAGGTTTTGGCCAAGGTGAAATCAGCAATCACCAATTTTGGGTTTCGACTTTTATGGAAGTCGACTACTAGGCTTTGAGAAGGGAGAAGAAAAGAAAGAAGTAGATTCGGCCTAAGAAGAGAGGTGGTGAATTGGATTCGGTCTAGGGCAAAAGAAAGAAAGAAAAGAGACAAAAGAAGAGAGGAGAGGATTTTGTTATGGTCAAATCGGCGCAAGGCAACTTGTGTTTACACTTTCAGCTTTTAGATCAAAGGGAGGAGATGAGTAACGAAAGAGAGCCCTCAAACTTACCTAGTCGACACACACCTACAAAAAATACCAAATTAAAACCCCAAGAAAGACCCCAAAAGTATTCGGCTAGCACCCTAAACAACCCTTAGCCGATTACACCAAAACCAATTGACCTTATCGGCAATGCTTCCTCAAGAGCCCCATGTTCGGCCACGACATGCTCCCATTCAAAAATTCTTAGATTTCCTCTACCTTATCCTCCCTGACTCAATCCCATGAGCATCTCAAACTCTTTCCAACAGAGTTTTACTTGAAGTCCATCGCATGCCTTGTACATGCACAAAAAAAAAATTAAACTAGCATCTTGCTTACCATGGGACTTGAACCTTGGCCCTTGCACACTTCCACACTCTACTTTCTTAGGCTCTAAGTGGCGCCACATTACCACTTTACCAAGGACTCACTTGTGTCTTAATTCACTCACTTTTTCTTAAAAGCCTACATAACCAAGACCCCTTCTCTTTAAGTCTAAAATTCAATAATTCTACCGGGTTTTAACCTAGGCTTGGGCCTTCTAAAGGCCCACTAACACACTTAAAGCATAAATTTCATGACCAAACAATAAAATTTGATGATTTCACCCAAAATCACAAAAATCTTGAAAAATCTCAAAAATTAGGTTGTTACAGAATGGCCATGTTCAGTATCAGTCATTTAAACACATATTAAAACATATCAATCACACAACCACGGTCACGTCAGTCAAATCACTGTCATACAAACACAGTCAAATCCGTCAAACACACAGTCCAAGTCAGTCACTTACCCACAAAGGCAAAACAGTTAGTTAACACCCTAAGGGCAAAATGGTAATTTTACCCCACAGGGGTATCTCAGTAATTCTACCCTACAGGGGTATTTTGGTAATTCTACCCTATAGGGGTATTTCGGTAATTCTACCCTACAGGGGTATTTCGGTAATTCTACCCTAAAAGGGTATTTCGGTAATTCTACCCTAAAGGGGTATTTCGACAATTCTACCCTACAGGGCTATTTTGGTAATTTTGCAACCCAGGGGTATTTTGGTAATTTTGTAAATCAGAGGTATTTCAGTAATTTTGAAATCTGGGGTATTTACATAATTTGTAAACTGGTGTATTTTTGTAATTTTGTAAACCGAGGGTAAAACGGTAATTTTTACAAATCAGGGGTAAAACGGTAAATTTACAAATCGAGGGTAAAATGGTAACTTTACAAATTAGGGGTAAAACGGTAACTTTACAAATCAAGGGTAAAATGGTAACTTTACAAATCCGGGGTAAAACAATAATTTTGCAAATTAGGTGTAAAATAATACTTTTACAAATCGGGGATAATTTGGTAATTTTGCAAATCGGGGGTATTTTAGTAATTTTGCAAATTGAGGGTATTACAGTAATTCTACCCTATTTAAACACTCTCAAATCACACATTTGAATTATTTAAACCACCTGTTAACCGATCCAAAACTCAAGGCCCAATACTTCTAGGCCAAAATTTGGGGCGTTACAATTATTCTCCATTAAAGTATCAACTCTAGAATAGAAAAAATTGGTTTTCTCAATGTTTTGATCCCCAATAAAGCTCATTTCTATCAAAGCAAGATACCTTTTGGAGTAGGAAGGGGTGAGGTATGTTTGATTCTTCTTCTTTAGCAAGGCTGTACCTTCGTGCTTTGCGTTTGCTATAGCTTCAACAAGCATTGAGGGTACTCCATCCTATTTCAACTTTTTGTTCTTTACTTACCAATAAGTGGGACCTTTAGATGCTTATTCATAGCTTTTGTAACAACTTGTTTTTAGTAGTGCCATGTAACACTCCAAACTTGGTCTGGACGTTAGAGCCGAATCTGACGAGTCACATTGAAGTGTTTTTCGAAATCCATGTTTTCATTGAAAACCCTTCTTACTCTTTAGAAACTTCTTGCCATTTAAAACTTGTGTAATAACCCCAGTTTATGTTAATCTCTTTTGAGAACAAGGTTCATTAGAAAGTTATTCCTTTTGAAATCATTGGTTGTTGTGGAATCATAATTAAAAAGAGCCGATTTGCAAAAACATGAATTTTAAAAATTAAGTCGCGAAACCATTTCGAAAATGTTGCAGAAACGTGGTGATTTGGAAATCGTTTTCTTTTGAAAACATGTCTTTTTCCTACATCTAGCAGTTTATACCAATGTAAATTAAAATCCCAAAAGTAAAAATAAAATTCGAGAGGCCTTATTACAACCCAAATCAAAATAAAAGTGCTTAAAAGTAAATAAACGTAACTGAAAACAAATGCAGTTGTGTGGCCATCTCTAAGTCCCTCGCAACACTGATCCTCCTAACGCTAGGGATTACTTGAAAAGTTGATAGACAAGGTGAGTTTACGAAAACTCAGTGTGTAATCCCCTACTATATAAAAAGAACAATCAGTCATACAAAATTGTAATAACAATCTGGGACTAAGCCCATTCCCAGAAGACAGTAACAGATGGGCAGAAACAGAACACATATGGGCTTAAGCCCAATACATTATCATTTGGGTCACAACCCATAAGGGAATCAATTGGGCCTAGCCCATATTAGAATAGAACATAATGAATGATGTATGATGCATGATATGTGTTAACCCCATCCAACCCTGCACTTGCCTCCGTCCAACCCTGCACAGTCTGTGGGGATATAATCAACCCACCAATCCAACATACGAAGAGTTAGCATCGGTTGCGACACTAACTAGTATCACAGCAATGTTGCCTAAAGTCAGAATGGCCAGATGCCATGGACAAAATGGTTACAACCATGAACAGGATGGCACAGAGCCATAATAATATGCGTGGCACAAAGCCATCGATAGTGTGGACAGCACTAAGCCATCGATCATATGCGTGGCACAAAGCCATCAGTAAAATGGATAACACTAAGCCATCGTTAGTGTACGTGGCATAAAGCCAACGGTAAAATGGATAGCATGAAGCCATCGACAATGTACGTGGCACTCAGCCATTGGAACAAATGATCGGTGCTAAGCCATCGATCAGTCCACAGTCGTCTCAGGCGACCCGTTCGCTTTATCAGATGAATACAAATATACGGCTCTAAGCCTTCGGTGGGTCCACAGTTGTCTCGTGCAACTCGTGCGACCCTATCAGATCAGATCTTCCTCCGTACAATATCCCAACCTATGCAACATGTCATGTATGCAAAATGTTATGCTTATATTCGGTCATACAATCACAGTCAAGTCATTCATATCACAATCATATATTCACAGTCAAATCAGTCAAGACATAGCCCAAGCCAGTCCTTTACCCACGAGCGGCAAAACAATCATTTTACACTACAATGGTATTTCGGTAATTTTGCACTATAAGGGTATTTTGGTAATTTTGCACTATAAGGGTATTTCGCTAATTTTACACTACAAGGCTATTTCAGTAATTTTACCCGTCAAGAGTAATTCGGTCGTTTACCAACCTCTTAGGAGGTCTACAGTCGCCTCAAACGACTTTCGTAACACAATGGTCATAACAGTATAAATCGGCCCAAGGCTTACTGTCGGCCCAAGTGGGCCCACACGCTCGCGTGGCCCATCTGGCCCTGAATTAACCATGGTCAAGCAACTACGCAGTCTAAACCAACATTAGCCACAACATGTAAACTTCCATATGTGTGGGTCCCATGAGCCCATTGGGCCCACACAACCCATTTCGGCCCATCGAGGCCCAAAATAGCCCTAATCTTCGTACGTCCATAATTCGAGGTCTCGGTAAAATACATGCGCGTTCGCACACCCATGTGGCCTCAAAGCCCAATCTTGCAGCTTTTCGGCTTTCCGGCATTTTAGAATTTGCCATTCTTACGGTTTGAGTAGTGTGTACACACATTCTTGGCTTTTTAGCTGATCACCAACAAATAACAAAATTACATGCTTCTACGACTTTTACGCCTGTTACCGTTTACAAGGTACGGATACACACCTTGGTTGCGAAGAGTGCGAACAATCCTTTCATGACACAAGATTAATCGCACATTAATGGAAACATAACCAGTCTTAAACACCACGTCTCGTCACTTAAACCAGAATCACTTACCTTGCTCGAAAAAATATATGTTCGTACCCTATTACTAATCAAGAGTGATTACCAACTCCTTGCTTAACAACTACAACCAAAACCAACCACCCATTAACATGACCATAGATGATCCTTAACGAAGAACACACTTACCGAAATCGTAGAGTTAATAATAGCAAAAAGGAAGAATCGGTTACCTCCAAAATTGAGAATAGAGAAGGGAAGTTGTGATCCAGAAATCGCCTGATTGCCAGAGAGATGTTTTTCAAATCTGAACCAAAAATGGAAAAGAAGGATTCGACCAAGGTATCATAAAGTGAGAGGTGATGATGACAGAATAATTTGAATAAAAAATAAAAAGAAACGGATAGCGAAAAAGAGTGAAATGATTTCGATCAAAAAGGTAAACTATTAACAGAAAGGGAATCCAAAGAGAAGAAAAGTATATAATCGGCCAAAGGAAGAAGGAGAAGGTTGGTTCACAAAAACAGATGAAGAAAAGAGAGGGAGAGGGAGGAAGTATGTTCAGCCACGGAAGAACCTTGAAAAAAGGGAAGTGAAGGGTATATTCAATCAGAGTTGAGAAAGCAAAATATTACAAAGGTTCGGTCACCACAGAAATAAGTAAGAAAAAGGATTCGGTTTATCAACTAGTAGAAAACCAGAAGAAAAGAAGAAGAAAGGTAAAGACTCGGCCACAATAAGCCCTTTAGAGACCAATGGTGAAATACAATCCCCAGAGAGAAAGACCAAAATTGAACACGCACTAAAGAAACAAAAAAAAAAAAAAGAAGAAAAGAAAATAAACCCGAAAGGTCAAAAGTGATGTCATCTTTTACTCCTAAAGTGACTAAACCCAAATGGTCTCACTTCCCTCACCAACTTCGGCACTCACTTGCCTAACACCAAAATTGAACAAAAATGTCTTCTCCCTGATACAATTCGGCACCAATAGCATCCCATATTTGGCCAACCACTGCCACCTACCTGCTCATTGATTTACTCCATTATCCTCTCCCCTTATCCCTCATTCAAATCCCCAACAAACAATATTATTATCCCTTGATACTCTTCCCCTTTTACCAAGTCCACAACCATCCAATAGAGTTCAACTCCACCACAAACACTTTCTGTCCCTTGAAGCAAAATAAATGTTCCTAAAGAGACTCGAACTCCGGATCCCTTGCCACCTTAATGATACCACAACCACTGGACCACAAGCTTGTCTTGTGTCATGCTCTCACTAAAAATATTCTTAAGGCCTACCCATTAACATCAAGACCCCTTTAAGAGAACAACATAAATTTTTGCTAAGCCCAGGTTTGAACCCAAGACTTCTAAAGCACTCCCAAATACTATTAAATCACTTAGCCACTAAAGCAGCATACAATTTGTGATATTTCCTGCACACATAAATTTTTTTGTGCAGCCTCCTAGCAGCTCTCATGCACAAGGCCCATTCCTACGAGGCCCAAATTTAGGGCGTTACTGTAACACCCTGAATTTGGGCCTAGAAGAATTGGGCTTTGAGTCTGGGTTCGGATAGAAGAAAACCTGAATATTGAGAAGTTTTAAATATTGCTAGTGTTTAAAAAAATTATTGATAAAATATTTCTGTTATTATTACTGATATTTTAACTTTTTATGAAAATTATAATAATTATTATTATTATTATTATTATTATTATTATTATTATTATTATTATTATCATTATCATTTTAATTATTAGATACAAATATATTTATAAAATTATTGTTGTTAATTTAGTGTTTAAATTAAATTATTATTAGAAAATTTTTACTGTAATTATTTTTACTGATTTATGGAAATTATAATTATTATTATTAGGGAAAAAATATATATATTACTGTATTTGAAATTTTCATTATTATGGTTATTATTATTATTATTATTATTATTTCTATCTAAAAATATATAGGATATTATTATTAATTTGATGTTTAAATTTAGTTTTTAAATAAATTTAGAAGTATTTATAGTGTGGGAAAAGTCTTGGGTTCGATCCAAGACTCTAGCAAAAATTATTATTTTTGCCTCTTTAGGGGAAGCTGGGCATTAGGCTTATATTTAATTTGGGTTAAAATTGGACGCAAAGGAGGAGCCTGGCCCAGTGGTTAAGCGTGTTGGGCAACGGGAAGGAGGCTGGGGTTCGATTCCCAGCATGTGCAAGTATGTTTTTTTTTTTTCACAAGCAGGGAGCGTCTCGCGAAGCCCTTAAAAGAAGTTGCGGTTGGTTTGTGGCACAAAGAAGGCATTCGTCGTGGTGGCAACAGCGTGCTAGTATGGTTCAAGAGGGCGCAAGTTTGATTCCAGCGCTGGTAAATTTTTAAGGTAGATGATTATTGTTATTGTTATTAAATTTTAATAAGATTATTACTGAAAATAATTTAATAAAAATAATAAATAATTTAACCATATTTTAACATAATTATTATTAAATATAATTTAATAAAGAATATAATTTAATAACATTCTTAATATAATTATTATTATATGAATTAAAAAATCAAAATATATAATACTATAAAAAACTATATAATCTACTTTATTATTTTTAAATTGCAATACATATTTAATGTGCTAAAATATCATTACTGAAACAAATAATTTAATTATTCCATAATAAAAAAATTAAATATTATAAGTAATAAATAACTCATTGCTAAAAAGGTAATAAATAACTTGAGAATTATATTTCACATCCAAGCATAATATTCACATATTAACCAAAAGTTACATGATTTCATTAGTTTATATGTCATAATCCGTATGTTTTAAAATTTTACAACATCAAAAAGTTACAATATTATAATGACATTCTATCATGTCCTTATACCATCCAAATATTACACACAAAAAGTTACCAAACTATCAACACAACTATGATTTTTAATGGTTAGCAAGAAATCTTCTGACCCATTCCAATCGCACAGCAGAAGGTAAACTAAAAAAAATGAGCATTTGCGTTGGATGATCTGGATTTTGCTCAATGCTTGATAGCGCTCATCCTCAGTTAAACCTTCCACTTCACATAATGTTGGATATAATGTCAGAGCACTTTCTTGAATGGTCATTTCTGACTTTTGTTGAATAAGCACTTCGGAGGCAATACTCTTACTGATATCAAGGCCAACAATCCGTATATTTTCCGCCAATAAAGTGGCAGCATCATTAAATGAAGTAGAAAAATCACTTGCATCAGAAATCTTTTTTTTCTTCTTTGAAAATGTGGGATCACCTTCGTTTCTAGCTGGATGCGGTTGTGTAGCTGAAAGATCCATGTCATCCAAAGAAACATCAGCTTCAGATCCATGGAAATCGTCTCTTTCTTCACGAATATTTGTAGCAGCTACATCTTCAGCATTTATTTCTTCAATAATATCAGCTGCTGTTTGAGCATCTTTTCCAGTGGCTCGATCTTTTGGATAGATGGCAGTAAGTTGGTCATAATAAGGGAAACTCCGATGTCTGAATTGAGCTGCTTCTTTATGACTCTATAAAAATAAGAAATTCATATTAGATATAAGTTTGGTCAAAATAAGATAATAAAGACTTGAAAAAAAATTCTTACACTTATATATGAGTTCCACACTGCATCTTCAGCAACAACAATTTGCCTATACTCATCCCAACCAAAGCCGCTATTATTTTTTCCACTGAGCATATCATAAACGATTGACCAGTCCCTTTTTAATGTCCTAATCCTCGATTCAAGATTAGGTTTAGCCTTCAACATGGCATTCGGTAAAACTTTTTCTAACATTTTTTCCAACTCGTTTAAATAGCCAGTTTTGAATCCTGTATCTGCATTATACGTTCTAGCATTGTGCAAGTCAACCATACATGCAACCAATGCAGCATCTTCTTTTGGAACCCATTTCCTTTTGGTTCCTCGAGAACTTTGGGAAGAAACATTTGATTCTGAAAAACCTGACATAACTATCTTAAGAAAAAACGCAAATTAAAATTAAGTTCAATATTATGCATCAAAATCTCAACAATTTATAAAATTAAAACACATGATGAATCAAAAGAAAATAAATTATCATTCGACAAGTCTAGTACAATACAAAATAAAATTCAAACACCACCAAAGTTTCAGAAACTAGATACATGAAATAACATAAACAACTTAGCATTTACTATTTTTACCCTAAACCTAACTAATTTCTAGATGCTTGCCATTCATCGAACATTTGGTTGGCTAGTTCCATCCTCCAAGTAGCCCATGCATCTGATGGATGAATATTTACGATATTCGGTTCATCTTCATCTATCACATTACTAGGTAATCCTTCTCCCAACTCCTCTTCAATAGGATCAGTACTCATATAGGTTCGAATAAAGTTATGGAGCAAACAACATGCAATAATGATTCTATTGTGCACCCTCACAGGATAGAATGATGGACTCTTAAGTATTCCCCATCTAATTTTTAATAACCCAAAACATCTTTCAATAACATTACGCGCTGAAGCATGTTTCATATTGAAAAATTCTTCTGGAGTACTTGGCTGGTAACCCTGACGCCACTCATTCAAATGATATCTTTGTCCTCTAAAAGGTGCAAGAAATCCCTCACAATTTGTGTATCCAGCATCAACTAGATAATAACAACCTATAAAAAGAAACTACCTGTCATGGTTAATTTCCCCAAAAAGTATGATCTTAAAAATTAATTCAAATTCCTCTAAGTTTGCACTTTACCATGAGGAACTTTTAGTCCATGTCTCCTACTAATGGCATCTCGAAGTACTCGTCCATCAACAACAGAACCTTCCCAACCAGGAAGAACATAAACAAAATGCATATCAGGTGTACAAACACCTAACATATTTGTTGCTATGTCACCTTTTCGCGTTTGATATCTAGGTTTATCAACTGTTGGAACCCTAATCTTGATGTGGGTTCCATCTAAAGCACCTAAGCAATTCTACATCACATGTATAAAATCTCGAGTTAGGATACTATGTTTAAATCTAAATGGACTAAATTATGTACGAGTTATATATAAAACTCACTCCAATACCTTGAACCATTTCCACCTTGGGTCTGTAGAATTAGCTGTAATTGGCTCTGCCTTTTTAAATAATACATCTTGTAAGCTTATGACAGTATTTAAAACATTGTGAAATGATCTGCTAACGGTTTCCCCGGACCTATTAAAGTGATGCTTGATAACTCTATTTTTAAGGTGATGAGAAATGATATGTAAAAACATTGCCACTTGCTCATCAACAAGCATGTTCCTTGACAACTTCAATCCCCCTAAAGTTTGTAACATCTCACATAGTTTAAAAAAGGCAATTCTATTCATCCTAACTTGTTCAATACAGGTCTCGTCACTAGCATATACAAGTCTTTTCACATAATCTCGTTTTGCATAAAAATCTAAAACATATGATCTAATCCTTGGTCTATAAGTATGTAGGCTATGTATGGCACCCAATGCAACTAAGAACCAACTCGCAACTGTACACATTTGCAACCATATTGTAACAGCAAGGCCAATTCTTTTACGCCTCACACTTTGTACAATTAAAGGTAGACGAGCCATTACTGCAAAATATTATAGTGTTACATATCTTCAAATCGACATTAACTACGAATAATTGAAATAATTTCACAATCATTAGCACAATACAATTTAATTGCTGAAATTTTTATCTAACTTTTACTTTAATTCCAATTTAATCCTAACTAAACCTATATATTTTTCTTTCTCAATTCATACCTTTTTGCTACTCAATTTCTTGTCAAACTCACATTTAGCTATCAAATTTTTATCATATTTTCATAATTTCGAATTTATTTCAATTTAATCCCTAAAACTCAAAACTTATAGCTTAGTTTACAATTCAATCCTTTATTCAATTCCAATTAAAATTTGTATCAAATAAACCCCTAATTCCATCATTTGTTTAACATAAACCCTATTAAAAAATCTATTAACTTCCAAAATTTCAACATAAACCATGAAATATTTTGTTCTAGGTTTCTAAAAACTCAAAAATTACAAGAATAGGACTTAAATTGACTTACCAATTGAGTTTGAAACCTCAATACACCAATTTTCCCTTTTTCCTTTTTTTTCTTTCCTTCTCCCCTGTTTCTTCTCTGTTTTCGTTTTAATTCTATTCCTCATTTGTTTCTTTATATATAATATAATAATATAATAATATAATAATAATATAATAATAATATAATAATAATATATTTAATTATTTAAATAATCAATAAAAATCTATTATTTTTCACGGTAAACCGCCTCAACTATAGAAAATGGTTTAATTTCCTCTTTAGTCCTTTTAGTTTTTCTTTAATCTATAATTAAACTTTCATCTCTATTGCTATTTAGTCCTTTTTCATAATTACTTTTAATTAAGTCAAATTCACCTAGCTAATATCTAAATAAACATACAACTAACTTCGTAAATATTTATTAAAAATATTTATAAGTCTGATTTACCGAAACAGAATCCCGAGAATGCATTTTTTTCCAATTTGGTCCTTTTTAATTAATTAACCATTGAAACTTAATATAATTATTTTATATTAAATTATATTAAAACATTTTTTTATTTTTATATGTAGATTGAAAACTAGTTAGAATTTACAGGCACCCTTGCTTTCCTATTTCTGCACCTGATGGACAAAAAAATGGCTCGGCTTTAAAAAATCTCATATAAGTCAGCTTCTTAATTTGCAAAACATGTTGGCACCAGATGTGTGCAATTTCTGATTCTGAATGAAAATTTCAAAATATCAAACTTTCATGATGGGAACTTCAAGTATGAATATATAAGGCCAGAAGAAAGCAATGAAGTGAGATTTGGCTAATTTCCCATAAACAGATATCTGAGATCTTCCACTGTTAATCGAGTTGCTGATCCCCTGCTTTGATCTTCACCGAAAGCAGAAGCAACCATTTTTTTTTCATCCTACATAGAGGTTAAATGAAAAGATAAATTTTAGACGACAAATCTTTTCACCAATCTGCTAACAAAGCAAAATTTTCATCTTCAATGGCTAAAACAGTATCTGATCTTGCAATTTCCAGAAAAGACTCGGTATGTCATACCCAACCATTATTATACAGCAATCCTTCCGTAATGACATTGAAATCAACAACAACGGAAAGAATTAATAGTTCATTCCAAACTAATGTTGCTAAGTCAGCTGGCTTCCATGTGGCAAATTCAGGTTATAGAGAAAATACCTGAAGAGATAATATTCGATCTTCCACTGTGTCTTTAATGGTGATCCGAGTTACAGTAACAGGACGAGTCTGTCCGATTCTATGTGCTCGATCAATAGCCTGGTCTTCAGTGGTTGGATTCCACCAGAGGCCCAGAAGGATAACATGACAAGCAGCAACCATATTCAAACCAAGGTTTCCAGCTTTTAATGACATCAGCATCACAGTTACCTGCAAGAAAATCAATGGATGGGAGAAGTAAGAAGGAGCATTCAAGTTCTACATAATTTATTTATTCAAGTGTTTACAGAATAAATACACATATGCATGCATGTTCACCGAATAATAACCAACGGCATTAGGGGATCTACTTAAATTCAAGGGATAGGAACAAACCTCTGGGTCGCTATTGAAATCTTTGACATTCCGGTCTCGTGCAGTTAAAGTCATTGTTCTATAAAGTCTCCTATAGTTTATACCATGATGGCGTAGTGAGTGCTCAACCAAGTTCAACATACCAGTCCATTGTGAGAAAATTATTGCTTTCATCGGTCAATCAGCTGGCAAGTTTGAATAAACTGTTGTGTGCTTTACAGCTTTACTGCCTGAATGACCAGTTTTTTTAAATGTCTGTTCAGAAGAAAAAGGAGCTTCACTGGATCCAATAGAACTCGGTGATTCAGGACTTGAATTCTTTAATAAGCATTTTGACTGAAGAATCTCAAGGACAGCCTGGATCTTTGATGAACTGTAATCGTCCTGTAAAATCACTGACTTTCCAAAGAACTGGGGATGCGAGGAACTACTATTAAGATCACCTGCAAGACACCCCCTAAGAGTAGCTTTAGAAAAAACTATATCATCACCAAGTTGTTCTCTACATTCAGGTGTAGGGCACGTATTATCATCGCCAGTCAGATGGTCCGACACACATTGATAGTAAAAAACATGACCGCACATGGTAACAACAGGTTCATCAGGTGTATCCTGGAAAAAGCAAAGTACATTAAGCATCATACTAATCATACAGATTCCTTCTAAACGATAAACTTTTTCAGCATGCTAGCCGGATTCTATGAGAATTGGAATTGAAAAATATTTCACATCTAATGCCTATACCAAAGACGACTAAAATGAAAAAAGGTCATAAATTAGTAGCAAAAAAAATCTTCTAGAAAGCCACACTACTCATTTGATAATTTAAAAGTTGTGTTAACCTTTCACATGTTAAACACATTGAAATGCAATTGTCACCTTTGGCCTTAATATATTAAAAATTATCATGAGAGGGAGCTTTGCTTATATTCCTCAAAATACCATCATATATAAAAATCATAGCTAAGTCATTGCTACTGTAACAACATTCAGAAGTGCAATAGAGCCATATTCAGATAAAATATTATGTTCAAGAAAAACTCACTTGGCATACAAGACAGATGGCAAAGGAAGTTTCCAAGGAGTTCAGTAGATTAATCAGCAATTCTCTAGGAAGTGTCTTGGCCATTTCTACAGAAACTTGTCCAACAGGGTTAGAGTTTTCAACAGAGTCAGAGTTCCAAATGGAATCATTGTTGAATCCTTTGACAAGAAGCGGGTGATCACAAGCCTGACATAGGCGCAAAAGCATCAACAGAATATTTGCATAATTTTGGTTCAGTGTGCCTGTAGCTGCATATTCCTGTAGGAAATATGTATTAAAAGATATGTAACTATCAGATGATAGAGAATTCCATAATTGAAGCATGAAGTCAGACTGACAAGAACATGAAATTCGAGTACATGAATTATGACCAAGGTATTGTAAATGATATGTTCGCAGAACACCAACAGAATTTGAATGCTCGTAAATGACAGCAAAAACACAATTTTCACCAACATATATGAATTAAATCTTTAAATTAAAAAATTAATCCTAGACTCCAGTAAAGATTAATATTAAGCAATCACATTTCTACAAGCTTAAGAATCATTATGATTTTGTGCAGCAAAAATAAGTTGTAGAGAAATTTGCAGATTCTTCAAAATTTAACTAGTAACCACAAAAATAAAAAAGAACCATTTATGGGAGGTGGAGCTTCCTTGTTGAAGCTGAAAATAATTACTAGAATCATTTCAATTCTGATTTCCCAAACTATATTATTTTCTGCAGAAATAGAACATAATAATTTTTGAAGTACAGTCGTTCAAACTTCATAGTTTAGGTATGGACCAAGCAGGGATTCAAAAGAAGGCTTTGATTTGAAAAAAGTAAAGGGTGGAATATGCTTCTAATTGCAATAAAAATAGAAGGATAAGTCCACTAGAAATAACACACTGGTCATACATATTTCAAACAAGTGACTAGAAAGCGGGAACAAATAAGCAGAATGAAAGGGGAACAAACAAGTAAGCCATGGCTATTATTTGTTGTTACACACAAACTTTAAAACTCTTTTGATTTTGTATTAGATGACCCACTGGTCAGAAATAAGATGAGTATTAGAGAAAGTAGTGTTACAAAATAATAAAAGAAGATAACCCACTTCAGTAATGAAAGGAGTCAAGTGGTAGGAATTGACGATATCTTCCACATCTGGTGGCATTCTATTGGATTGTGTTTCATTTTTAGAAGCTAAACATAATACGACATACAACTCTGGTTTTCCTGTCACATGAGGCAATTGTCACAAGCATATACTCAAAAGCGAAACTTAACTCCTCCAACAATTGAATACAGCTGGTATTAGTCTTTGTCACAAGTATATTAGAAGTCTTTGTATTATACTGCAAATTTCATTTTAGTCTTTGTACCTTACTAAAAAGCACCATTTTGACATTAAAATTGTTATCAAAATTGGTCATTTCTGAAATAGTTTAAAAAAATTATGGTATAAAGAATGTTAAGATCAAAAACTCAAACTCAAAATTAGAAAGTGAAGAAATATTGAATTTCACCAAACGCAACCATAATAGCTATTTACAATAGACAGACTCAACAAACTAAAAATCTAACGGGACTACAAGATCCCGAGGCTTCGCATTCGTTGCTTTCCGTGATAAGAAAGCTACGAGGGATACTACTGAAGGAATCACAGGTCAGAATATTGGAGGAAGGAACATACCGTGGGAAACGGCAGTGTACTTCGAGTAGGAAATGGTGGGTACAACAGCGGTGGAAGAAGCGGCGGATATGGTGGTCTCCAAGGAAGCTATGACGGCGGAGGCCGAGATGGCGAGAGGAAATCTGGATTTCAAGCTGTGTTTTTTGTTGAGAGGAAATTGAAACTGTTGACCTTGATTTCAACAGGAGCTTGAGGATGAATTTGTGGTGGCCAAGAGGACTGTTGGAAGGAAATGGGAACCAGACGTGAAAAAAAGAAGAAGAAGATGCTTAGATGAAAAAGAAATGAAAAGGGTAAAGATGAAAACTTTTAACGCTGAATTGGTATTCCGTGGGGGGAGGTATGAATTGTAAACGGTGATTTTGCCTTGAATAAGGCTGCAATGCATAGGGCTGTAATAGCCCATTCGGCCAACCAAACAATGTAATAAGGTTGGGCCCACTGAATAAGGCTGTAATAGTTTAACATTACAGCCAACCAAACATGCTGTTAGAATTTATTTTTAAGGAATCCAGGACTGCAGTAGGTAAGCCTTAAGAATTACTACGGCGCTATTGTGTTGAGAACAAGGTTACGTTTCAGTGGCCAGCAGCATGCGTGGGACCCTGGAGGTCCGGGGTTCAAGCCGCGTGGAGCGCGCGGCGGACTTTCTTTTTTGCTGCATGCGTGGGGGAAGTATTCCAAGTGGACCGAAACTCCTAACAGCAGATAGTCGGTGGAAAAAAAGGGATAAGAAGGCTGCTGCTAAATCGGTGGAAGTTGGAATGAATTCAAATAGCAAAAATCAAGGGATTTGATTTTTTTGAAAAGAATTTTAAAGTGTCGAAATAGACTCGTTCGGCTGGAAGGAAATTAAATGTTGAGTAGTTTTAAAATTTTTGCTTGGTCGAATTGCTTATTTTGTTGCTGAAAATTCCTTTATCAAATTTCTTATCAATTTTCAATCTTTTTTATTCATCTTTTCTTCGCTAAGAACTAAAACCTCTACTCTTGAAATTGTTTTTCCCTTCTGATTATCTTTTAAAATTTTTGGTACCGATTTTCCTTAGAAGCTGAAACCACATCCTCCATTATCAACTTGTTTTGGCCGAATACTTTTTAAACCGGAGTCTGAAACCCTGAATTCTTCTATGCCGATTTCTTCGTTGTCGAATCCTTACTTTTTCGTCAACCTTAAGTCTCCATGTTCAAAGCCGAACCTCCATTTGCATGGTAACTTGGGGTCTAAAACCTCTAGATCAATTCTCTATTTCGTACTTTAAATTAAATCTACGCCGGATCTGGATTAAAATAGGAGTGGAAGCATTCGAAATTAGTAAAATCTTTTGGTAAGTACTCGGATCTCTTTAATTCTATTCTTTCGAGATTTGTGGAAAGTCAGAATTGTTTAGATTCGTTCTCTGCCTGTGTTGAAGGTTGGATTTACGGCAGTATTGAGTTAGAGTGGGATTGGAAACATTCGGGATCGTGTACCTTCGGAAAGTGTTCAAGATTCTCTGTTTCATTTATTATTATTTTGGGAGTTAAGAATAAGTCGAAAACCCCTAAGCATATTAGGGAGGCTGTCGAATTTTGCTGAGGAGTAATGCTAATCTCGTAATGTGATTTTACGTGTTCTTTGTTCACGAGAAGGGGTGTTTAGCAAGGGTGCAATAAAAGCTGGAGGCGTGGAAGCGAACTAGATCTAGATTTAGTGGTTAAAGATCGACAAGGTAAGTCGTTAGTAATGCTTTATTTTTGGCCGAATGTGGTAAGTGATTCTACAATGGCTTTCGTGGATTCATAATCTAATGTGTCAGTGGCCGATTATAGGATAATCGTGGGGGAGATCCCGTTAGCGTTTGTCATAAAACAGGTGTGTAAACAAACCTTTCTTGGTAGTCTAAATTCGGCAAAAAGCCTAAGAGCCAAAATGCCGAAATTTCGGCATTTTGGGAACTTGTGAATATGCGATTGGTTATAGATTCAATGAATGCGATAAGTTCGGTAATTGGAGTCGATGGGACAGGTAAGGGCACAATTCTATGCAAAATGGAAAGTTGGGCCTCGAGGGGCCGAAATTGGGCCCAATGGGCTTTCGGGCCCATTTGGGTAAAAGCGGTAGAAAATGGAATTTGGTTAAGTGGCATGTGAAAACTGTTAGTACCATTATGGAATTTAGGCTGAATGGGTTTAATTGGCTAAGTCGGTATCGTAGGGCTCATTAGGGGTCTTGGGCCCAAAAGCCGAATTGGTTAAAAATGAGTAAAATTATCAATTAAACACTCGAAGATGTTAATAATTGTTAATGAGCATGAAAAACCCTAATATTTGATAAAATTACGGAATTACCCTTATAATATGAAAATGACTATTTTTCTCTAGGTGAAAATGACCATTATACCCCTAGGGTTATGTTATGATTAAGATGCATGTGATACTGTTTTTGTACATGATATGCCATGATATGCACATGATATGCCATGATATAGTCATATATGCATGGGTTGGGTTTTATATGAATGGAGGAAGTGCAAAAGGGCTTTGCCCCAGTTTACCAAAAAGGGCTTTGCCCCAGTTATCAAAAAAGGGATTTGCCCCAGTTATTAAAAGAGGCTAGGCCTCCAGTTATATGATAAAGTAGTTATGCTGCCAGTGGAGAGTAGCAGTTGGGTGGGTTGAGTAGTTCTCCCCACATGGTGTGTTGGTTGGTACGGGTGGAGAGTAGCGGTTGGGTGGGTTGATAGTTTCCCCACAGTAATATGGGTTGCATACATGCATTGATATTATATGTGATATTGAAATGGGCCTATGGGCCATACTATCTATAGAATAAGGCTTCGGCCCAGTGAGTTATATATATGAAAAAGGGCTAAGGCCCAGTAACCGATATATGAAAAGGCTTCGGCCCAGTGACAGATGAGATTGAATCAGGGCTTAGGCCCAGTATGCTTGTGTTGATGTGGGCTCTGAAAAGGGCTTTGTTGCACACTGAGTTTCCAAACTCACCCCTTTCCTTTTATCCATGCAGGTGAGCCTTACATTGGTGGACTTGGAGCTGGAGGGATTCAGAGTGGCCATGAGGACTGCAAATGGACTGTTTAATTTAAGCACTTGATTTATTTTTAGTATTTTTAATTAGTTTACTTTTATTCGGTTTTGGGTTTGTAATAAGGCCTTTCTAATTATTTTTATTTTGGGTTTTTAATTATTTAAATTGATTTTAGCTTAAGTAGGATATTCTTTAAATCGATTTGAAAATGAATGGTTTTAAGGCGCGGCTTTTATAAAAGTACTTGTTTTCAAAATAACACGATAACCAAGCAAAGCTTCCGCAATTTTAAATGTTTTCGTAAATAAATATTTCAAATAGTTAAAGTGTGGCAATGGTTATGTGCATGTCTAGGAGTGGATCCAAGAAGAGCTTGGTACTTAAGCAATCTATTCGACTCACCTCCTCTTTTCTGGAATCCTACCTGGTGCCCAGCTTCCATTCACTTTAAGTCATAACGAAAAAGGTCTAATTTTTTGATACTTAAACCATTTTCAAAATAACATGTTTTATAAAGGTTACAAAGGGGTTACAAGCGTTCACAAATATTCTATAAAATTACACAAAGTTTTTAATGATGTTTGAAAAGGGATGATTATTTCAATGAACCACGTTTTGGAAAAAGATAAACACAAGCTAAGGTTTATACGAGTTTAACGGTAAGAGTTTGTAAACATTAAGAAGGGTTTTCAATGGAAACACGGTTTTCAAAAAACACTTCAATGTGACACATCAGACTTGGCCGTAACGTCCAGGCCGAGTTTGGGGTGTTACATTTACATGCCAAAAATGGTGGTTCTGGAACCCATTTTTTGATGATTTAAACCCAAATTTCCTCAAAACCAATTAAGTCATGGTATGAAATTTTCCTTGAAGAAGAAAATGAGAGATCGACATCCTTATCAAAATCCACCAGAAATGCATGCCTTTAAGATGGACAAGATCCAAATGAAATTGGTTTACAAATCAAAAAATGGATTCAGTCCCTTTCTCAATCCCCAAAAGTGGCATTAGCCTTTTCTCAATTAAAAGAGGAAATTCCTCTTAAACAAATTGCTAGTGAAATAACAAAGATTTCACAAAAATAAATAGATTTTTTACACAAACATAATTCTCTCAAAAATATTTTAAAAGAAAATATTATTATTTAATATTTACCAGTCTATTCCAGTGTTATATTAAATTTTGACAAAGTAATTTTATTGAATAGAGAGCTAATTGTGGTATAAGAACTAAATCGTAAAAGTGGTAAAAGTTAATTGCTATAGATTTTTAATTGCTAAAGGGCTTAGGTAATAATTAAATCAAGGAATAAAATAGCAATTAGGCCATTGTGAGTACTAGTGGATAGTTGGTGGCCTTTTTATTGATTAAATTTGTTTAAAGTATATTATTAATTAATAAATAATGATAAAGCATTATTATAGCTTAAAATGTAAAAGAAAATGGAAACAATCTTAATCTTTTGTCCAAAAATCAGTTCTAAGAGAAGAAAAAAAACCTATATCACATGCAACCTTTTCCCTTTAATTGATTGGGATTTAAATCAATAGGAGGATTTTCGCGAAAAAGGGAAAATTGTGGATTAGTCCCCGATGCCTTATTTATTGCTGTTTTTGCCAGGTAAGTTCATATGGTGTAATTATGTTTAAACCCTTGTGAATGTTATATAATGGACCTAGGTATGTTTTTTTAAACTTTGAATTAATTGTAACTTAGTACTAAATGGTGAGATTTGGACTAAACTGAAAAATGGTTAAATAGGAACTTACATGATGGAATTACCTCGATGAAACTTTGTAAATGGATCGTACATATGGTTACAGGTTGATTTTTGATGATTTTGAGATCCAACATTTGTGCGGAGTTGAAGATACATGTGACATATGTTTAGCTTGGGCGAGTAACTTGATGTCGTTTTATAGATTTAGCCCTAATGGGTAACCTTACATGTATATTAAACTTTGACCAAATATTTGATGTGTTAATAAGGTTTAGCCCAAACAGGCAACCTGACATAGATGGAGATATATATAGGTTCAGCTCAAACGAGCATCATACGTGATTGGTATCAATCTATTGAGTTTTTTTACACTGTTTCACCATACAAAAGGGAAATTATATGTTACGAATTAAATGATCAAAGATAGAAAAGTGAAGGGTTTGATAACAAATTTGATTATACTTATGTAATTGTATATGAATCAAGCTCACCTTGCTGTGATTTTGTTTTGATATGTTTGGTATAATTGGTTATACACATTAGTTTAATCTTTGTACTTGTTATATAAGGTAAATTAACTATTTATATTCATATAAGCTTACTAAGCATCTCGTAATGCTTTCCCTATCGATTTTCCTTTTTCTGTAGATTTTGATTTTGCAACGTGTCGGTCGAATCCTCAAGGAGCTCACACTATCTACCTCCTGATTCGGTAGACTTTTAGTCGTTTGAACTAGGTTATATGTGGCGTGTACTTAGGAATGTCAAGTTGTATGAAATGTTAATTATGTTTTATGACTTAGTTGACCTTGAATACATATGGTAACTTATGGTAATGTGATTTGTTCATAGTTATAGTTTTGGTATATCGACATGCTCATATGAATTGACAAATATAAGGAGTTTGGTATGCTTGAGCAACTTATTATTTTGAAAGGTTAAGTGATATGAAATGGTTTAAGTAGATGGAATGGTTTGGAATGATTTATGTATGTTTGTTGTGAATTGGTTCCAAATGTGGCATATTGGTTCTGTAGATTGATGAGGTGATTATATGTTATGTTTCAAAAAAAAAAATGTTTTGGCATGCATTTGGTATGTTTTGAACATGTTTAAAAGTTGTTAAAGGTGTTTTTTTGCTTTTTGAAAGGTTGAATTGAAACAAGTATCAAATGGACATATTTTGTTAAAAATAGATTGTGACATGCCGACTTTGATCTTCCCTCATCGTAATGTCAGCCAACAGAATGTGTTGTCCTGACGTCAAGTGGTCTAATGTCATGATGTGACATACTATTTGGCAACGTCACGATGAGGAGAACATCTTGTCATGGTGTCGAACTTGTATTTTTCAAACTTTACAATTTGGTCATTGTTTGATCTTGAGTCAACTTTAAGGTCAAGAAAGCTTGTACTAAGCTTGGAAAAGGTTTAAATTTGTTCTGAATGACTAATATAGTAATAGTAAATGATGTTTTTGATTTAAATTATCTGTTAAAGGTTTGTAACTATTTCGTTTGGTACTATAGCATTCTGTAGCTTAGTCTTGGCGATCTGGACGGGCAAAGGTTGTTACAATGTAACATATCAATTTGGGGCTTAGTTAGAATAATGGTTTTGAGACCACAAATATGAAGTAGAAATATTTTTTTTTATGATTGTTTTGAGGTCCATGACATGTTTGCATGATTGTGTGAAAGTTTCATAAAGAAATTTTGTGAATAAGAGTTCAATTTGACTTTTAGGACTAAATTGCAAAAGTTGCAAAATATGACATTCTAGAAGCTTTAAGTATGAAATAGGTTTGGATTACTAATTAGAGGTCCTTAAATAGAAATTCGCCTAATTTCTATTTTTATGGACAAAAATGGACATGGAAGGGTAAAATTTCAAAGAGGGGTTAAAAGGGCATTTTGGTCATTTGGTTAATAAATTAATAAAAAGGGAAAAGAAGTCAAAATTGGTGTCCATCTTCTCCCTTGGCCGAATTTCACAAGAAGCCATAGCTAGGGTTTTTTTCATTTTCAAGCTCAATAGTAAGTGCATCCTAGCCTCGTTTTTAATGTTCTTTGCATTTTTGAAGTTATCATCAACCGATCTAGCTATTTCTACCATTATTTTGAGCTAGGGTTTATGTTACAAAATTTACCCATGTGTGATATGCATGTATTTTGATTTTGAATGAAGGAATATGAAAGTTTGATGTTTGATAAACATCTTTTACAAGGTGATTTTTCATGAAAACTCCTAAAAGGGACCTTTTTGTAAAAGTTGTAAAATAGGTGGTAAAAATGTGATTTTAAAGAACATGTGGGCTGTTACAAGCATGATATATGTTCAGCTAGGCTTAAAGTATAAAGAAATCAAATGAAAATCGTTTTACGAACCTAGGGACTAAATTTTAAATATGTGAAAGTTTAGGGGCAAAATTATAATTTTGAAAAAGTATGATTTATGGGCTGATTTGAACAATGTGATAATTAAATAAGTGAAATTTGTTATTATAGATCAAGAGAAATAGAGTCCAGACCTAGATCGGGAAAGAACAAGCTTTTGGACTAAATCAAATAGTTTGTCATATTTTGATACCGAGGTAAGTTTGTGGGTAAATAATGCAACATTACATTATTATGTATTGAATGCTTTAATATTGCATGAAGTGTATAATTTTCTTTGTGGATTTAATTAATGATGGCTCGATGAGGATGTGATAAAATTTCGACATCTCAAAATCCCGGTTGAACCTTAGGAATGGGTAGGTGATCTCGTGATTGTGATGAAGTAATAAAATCTGATCGTACCTGTAAACTAACTAATATCACGATAAAAGGCAAGTGCACCTATCGAATAGTAGTATAGTTACTGGCAAGACCAAAATATCGAATCCAAGGAACTATGAGTACTAGTAATGACTTTCTTTCTATTATCTAGCCTAAAAGTAAAGAGGGTTTGGTTGTAAACTAAACTAAACTAACTAAAGAAATGACAAAGAGTAAAGTGGGAGATTGCTTTTTGGGAAAGACCGATTGATTAAGGCAATACCTAAGGAAGAATCCACCTAGACTTCACTTGTTATCTAACTCTGAACCAGATGATTTCTTCATTTGATTTGATCCGTAGAGATCCCTAAATTATGTTAATACCTCCGTCGAGGATAAGAACAACTAATCCTAGGTTGATTAATTGAAATCTCTTTCTAGTTAAAACCCCTAGTATCGCATTAACTCGATCTATGGCTCCTCATATTAGATTTGACTCTACTCCGACAGATTTTCATCGTCTTATGTCTAGGATTGCGATAAACTCTGCTTAATTGTGTTGGATCTACTCCTATGCAGGGACTTTTGCTCCTCTACATAAGCACATTCGACTTAAATCAATATCCTAGAAATATTAATTTAAGAGTTAAAAACATAATTAAGAACAAATCAAATATTTATCACACAACTAAGATAACAATAACAGGATCTGTCTTAGGTCTCATCCCCTTAGGTATTTGGGGTTTAGTCCATAATTATAAAAGAGAACATCTCAGAAGAAATGAAATAACAAAACATAAGAAAACCCAAAACTCTTGAAAGGATTGAAGGGAGATCCTCTATCTTGATGTAGATCCTGGCTTCTAAGATGGATCAATCTGTTCCCCTTCAAGTAATTCTCTGCCTTTAACTCCCTGTCTTGGCGGGAAAATAGCACACCCTTAGCGGGGAATAAAGCACACTTTGTAGTTGCCTCCTAGGGTCTTTATATAGAGTTTTGGAATGCCTTTCTTAGCCCCTAAGTAGCCTTTTCTAAGTGAAATTGAACTTCCTCATGATAGGGGCACGCCCGTGTGCCATGCCCGTGTGGATCAAGGCCCAGGCCGTGCTTGAGCCTGTTAAAGTGGCACGGCCGTGTGGCACGACTGTGTGGCATGGCCGTGTGGCGAACCTCCAAGCCGTGTTGATTACTAAACTGGGCCTAATTTGTCCATTTGTGGCCCGTTCCTTGCTCTTTTCTCTTCTCTAAGCTCACCTGAGTATAAAACATGAAATGAAAGGTTTAAGAGCATCAATTACACAAATCAAGGGATAATTCATCCAGAAATTGGGTTAAGCATGGGGTAAAAATATGTATAATTTATCTCTTATCAGTATGATACAAATGTATGACATTAGGGTTATTGAGATCCCGTATAAGACCATATCTGGGATATGGCATCGACATGTGATTACGTATAAGACCATATCTGGGATATGGCATTGTTATGAGATTTCGTGTAAGACCATGTCTGGGACCTGGCATCGATATGAGACATCGTGTAAGACCATATCTGGGCTATCAACATCGATATGTGATCCCATGTAATACCATATCTGGGATATGGCATTGGCATCATGTTATGTGTATGAGATTTCCCGGGTATCCTTTAGTATTCCAAGTGGTTCAACGGGTAATTCAAAGACTATATCAAAGAAATGACGTGGTATGAACATGTTGAAAGGGTACAAGTATGTACATGAAGCTCATTAAATATTGAGATTATGACACGATGTGTAACACCCCAAATCGGGCCTAGAAGTTAGGCCCAAATCTGGCGCGTCACATTAAAGTGTTTTTTCGAAAACCAAGTTTTTTTTGAAAACCCTTCTTATTATTTAAAAGCTTAAGTCTCGGTTTGCAGTCGTTACATCAAAAACATGGTTCATTGAAAATTAATTTACTTTTAAAACCTTAATTACTGTTATAAGTGAAAACCAAGTAAGTTTGCGGAAGCTTTATAAAATTTCGTAGTTTGCAGAAACATGTTGATTTGAAAACAATTAACATTTATGAGAAAATCGAGTTCTACTTAGAGCAGATAATAAACGCAATAAACAAAAACCTAACTTAAAAATCCATAAATTATAAAAGGCTTTATTAGAAACCAAACTCAAAATAAAGTACTCGAGAGTAAATAGTCTAAAACAGAAATCATAAGCAGTGTGCAGCCTTCCCTAAGTCCATTGCAGCTCTGATCCGTCTAAGGTTGGGAATTGCCTGAAAGGTTAATAAACAAGGTGAGTTTATGAAAACTTAGTGTGTAATCCCCTTATTAGAGTAACAGTTAGTAAACAAAAACAAAAATAGAATCAATCTGGGCTGGAGCCCTTTAACAGAATCAGGTGGGCCTAAGCCCTATTCAATATCGGTGGCCTTTGGGCCTTAGCCCATAGTGGCCTCAGTTGGGCCTGAGCCCATATCACAAATATAGCAAAATCATATGCATAATGCAAAATGTATGCTTTGCACCCATCCCAATCCAACATTGCACTCCATTTTCCCTTCCAACCCTACACTCCTGTGGAGATATAAATATCAACTCACCCATCCCTACACTCTAATGGTAGCACTGGTTGCGGCACTAACTCAATCGTTGCAGCAAAGCTGCTAATCATATATTAGGCTTAAAAGCCTTCAGTAGCAATATTATATTTGGCACAAAGCCATAGGTAACTGTAATAAGATTGGCACATAGCCATCAATTAGGGTAATATAGCCGGCACAAACCCTATAATATTGGCACATAGCCATCAATTAGGGTAATATAACCGGCACAAAGCCTATAATATCGGCACAAAGCCTTCGGTATTGGCACAAAGCCCATATTTATGACACACAGCCCTCAGTAACATTATCGGTGCAGCATAGCTGCTCGGTGGCTAAAAAGCCTACGGTGGCTATAAAGCCTTCAGTGGCTAAAAAGCCTTCATTGGATCCACAGTCGTCAAGCGACCGTACGACCCTCATATATACTTCCTCCAATCATAACCCAACCCATATGCAATATATAATCTCATGAATGCATCATAATACACATATGCCATACAAATTCTACATATATCACACAGAGGCATTTTAGCCATTTTGCCCTTAGGCATATCGGTCATCATCTCATCGTGGGCCCAGGTACACATTCTAGCCCATTAACAATTTCTTATTTATCCGGAGCATTTAAGTTACTATTATGAAAGTTACAAATTTACTGGGCCTAAAAGCCCGTTACATAGCCCAATGGTGCCCGTACATTATTATGTATATCACATGGCATGCTTACGATAGACAATCACATTCATAGCTTAAAACAATTTCAAAATAGTTACTTACCCTTGAGGGCATAATCGTAATTCTAACCTACAGGGGTATTTTGATAATTCTACCTTACAGGGGTATTTCGGTAATTCTACACTACATGGCTATTTTGGTAATCTTACACTACAAGGGTATTTCAGTAATTTAGTAATCTGGGGGTATTTTGGTAATTTTACAATCTAGGAGTATTTTAGTAATTTTGCAAATCAGGGGTATTTCTGTAATTTTGCAATTCGAGGGTATTTTGGTAATTTCACAAATCAAGGGTATTTTAATAATTTCGCAAAGCGGGGGTATTTTTGTAGTTTTGTAAACTGAGGGTATTTCGATAATTTTGCAAATCGGGGGTATTTCGGTAATTTTAAAATTCGGGGGTATTTCGATAATTTCAAAAGTTAGGGTATTTTGATAATTTCACAAATCAAGGGTGTTTTGGTAATTTTCCAAATCAAGGGTATTTCAGTAATTTCGCAAAGCGAGGGTATTCTGTAATTTTGTAAACTGAGGGTATTTTGGTAAATTTACAAATCGGGGGTATTTTAGTAATTTCAAAAGTCGGGGGTGTTTCAATAATTTCAAAAGTCAGGGGTATTTCTGTAATTTCACAAATCAGGGGTGTTTTGGTAATTTTCCAAATCAAGGGTATTTCAGTTTACAAATCGGGGGTATTTTAGAAATTTCTTAACAATAATGGTCTTAATTACGATCTTAGGCCTGTCAAGAAGTCCTCATTGGCTAAAGTGAACGGGCACTATGCACTAGGTAGGATTCTAGAGAAAAGGAGGTGAGTCATTAAGACCGCTTAAGTACCAAGCTCTCCCTAGATCTAATCCTAGACATGCATATACCCATTGCCACACTTCAACCCCATGACTTGTCCACAATCACACTTAATTGATTAGTTAAGTTTTATGTCGCTTAAGGATTCATTAGAGACTAGGCCTAAAAGTCCATTATAAAACCCTAACAAGTCCACATGCTTTCATAAACTCACCTATAGCCCATCATGCCCAATCATATTCATATGGCCCATCAGGCCCATTCACATTTATACGGCCCCTCAGGCCCAAATCTATTCCAAGCCATACAACCCACTTAATCAGCTCGTCATTTATTACCAATCTACTAATTTTTACTTATCTAGGCCCACAGGCCAGTCGGGCCCATTTGGCCATTCCGGCCTATCAAACAAGGGTTAGAAGCACACATCTGATAGGAGTCTGAAATTTATCCACGCTTCGAACACTGCTATGCCCAGAAGCCTACAGTAATCGCACCCTTGACTCCCAAAGAGTATGTTGATCAACTTCGGTCACCACCACCGTGACCCAACGGCATATAGATCAACTAATGATCCAACGCCTAACCCAACGATCATTCCACAATGCAAAAGGGATAAGCCAAGAAAGGTATGCCTACTCTCCTCATGGTTTGCTCTATTTAAAGCCAGCTTCTCACCTATTCCCATGATAGCTTCCCGATGTGGGATTCTCCATCAATCCCCAAAAACTAAAGCATTAGCAAAATAATCAACCTTTGTGTGCCAAGGGATTCGAATCAAAGTCCTCTCGATAGCCATGCCATGCCACCACCACTCAGACACAAGCTCCTTTGTGTCATAAGTCCAACACATTTAACTTTAAAGCCCGCCTACTCGCTTCCAGATTTATTTAAAAGGGAAACCAAAATAAATTGCAAGAGCAACGACTTGAACCTTGGACCTCCTTGCTTCCTTTATGGTGTCACTTCCTTGTCCCCTAAGTGGCCCCACTTTGCCACTACACCACACTCCTTTTTTGTGTCTTGCTTTCACCAAAAATATTCTTAAAGCCTACCCACTAACGTGAAGGCTCCCATAAGAGAAAAACATAAATTTTTGCTAAGGCCTAGGTTTGAACCCAGGACTTTTCCAACACTCCCAAACCTCTTAGCATCATACCAACAAGCCATCCAGCGAATATGGGCCTGGGGCCCATTACGCAACCCAAGTGGGGCCCACATGCTCGCATGGCCCGCTAAGCCAGATTTGCCCATAGCCACGTGTACGACACAGTCGGTCCACTACTTCCTGTAAGTCCAAAACAGCGACTCGTGTGGGCCCATACGGGCCATTCTTCTAGGCCTACTTTTGGGGCGTTACACGATAAGATCTCGGTAAGAAGTGAATGAGGGAATTATGAACATGAGTTTTATTGTACACTATGCAAATGATACGATTTAAGATGTATCTAGGATACTTGATGACATTGTGACAAGTTATATTTATGTTATGTGTATGATATTGCATGATTAATGTTGTTAATTATTTACATGTAAACTTACTCAGCTTTATGCTTACTCCCCTTTCTTTTTCATTTTTCTTATAGTATCGCCAAGCTGGCTCAAGGATCGAAGGATGTCGGAGACTCGATCACACTATCAATTGGAATATTTGGGTATAGCTAGTCTTAACATTTTGAGTATGGCATGTATAGTGGTTTCGGGACCACATATTTGAGTAAGAAAAATATTTTATTATTATCTTCCATATTCATAATATGTGAATTAGCATGTGTGAAAGTTTTGTATGAAAATTTGGTCGTTGTATGCTTAATTATGAAAAAGGACTAAACTGCAGAAAATGCATAAGTGTCCTTCTATTTATTAAAGTACCTATTTGATGTGTCTTTGTAAAAGAGAAGTCCTTATGTGGTTATGTAACAGCCTGGTTTTGACCCTATTCGAAACGGTGGTTTCGGGACCATAAATCTGAGTCAGAAAAATATTTTAATAATATTTTTGGTGTTTACGATATATGATTATGCATGTGTGAAAATTTCGTGAGCTAATTTTATCGTTTGGGTATTTAATTTGACAAAAGGACTAAATTGCATGGAATGCAAAAGTGGTGGTCTAATTGTTAGAAGTGTTTAATGAATAAAGAAAGAAACATGTGGGTCCTTGCATGTCAAATACACCATTTTTATTTCTGGATGGATAATGATGGACAAAAGATAGTGGAATTTTAATGGAATGATGAAAGTTATATTATTAAATTTTATGTTATTATATATTAAATAAAAGAAAACCAAATTTCCACTCATCTTTTCTTCTTCATTGCCGAAAGTTAGACTAAAAATATAAAGTTCTTGAGCTTAGAAGCATTTAGCCCTTACATGTCTTGATTGAGGTATGTTTTGAGCTTGGTTTTTGATAATTTTTATGTTTTTGAGATCGTTGCTTAGTAATCTTCAAAACCCAAGCTTTGATTTTTGATTTTGATGAATATTTTGAATTTTGCCATTGATAAGAGCTTGTGATTTTTATGGTTTGTTGATGAATTATGGAAGATATGGATTGGGTTAATATATATCGTAAAGGAATTTTTGATGATTTTGAGTAATTAGGACTTAATTGCAAAAATAAAAACGTGGGGGGGCTAAAATGTGAAATTGGTGAAAAATATAGGCTCATTTGGGCACTAGGGGTATTCGGCCTACTCTAGATGTGATTAATTTTGCATAAATTTGTGTTTTGTTCATTAGGGACTAAATTGTAAAAATTGTAAATGTCAGGGGTAAAATGGTAATTTATCCATTTATGTGTTTTTGGACTAAATTTAATGAAAATATGTTTGAATGAGCTTAATTTGAATATGTTTAGATCAAGAATTAAAGAAATTGGAATTGGATCGGGGAAAAGCTAAAATTGTCGACTAGTCGTCCCATTTCGTTTTACATTGTCCGAGGTAAGTTTATAAGCAAATAGATGTGGTTAAATTTTTATATATATGTGTGTGTGTGCAATTAATAAAAAGTTGTAATAATATGAGATAAACATAAATCAACATTGAGTAATGAAATTAATTTAAGTTTGATGATAAGGTAATGAATGATTTCTAGAATTGAAAGTGGTGACATAAGCTATACATATTAAAAAGTTGATTAATTATATATTAGATTACAAGTTACATTCGGCTACTAAGATATTGTATGTATGTAATGTTAAAGTATGAATCATGGATATATATATATATATATATATTTGATTATATGATGATATTGTAATTTTGGGTAGTGAATGATAGTTTTGTTAATGAACGTATGTTATGTATGCTTTGACCTATTTAAAGTTTATATAAGGATGCATATGAGGCATTGACATGTAAATCCCGATATATGGGATTATCCAAATGTTTTACCCAATTTCAAAAGATTCAACGGGCAAAGACAAGTTGTGTTTAAAAGAGTGAAACGAGTTAAATGGCCAGGTATGAATTAATTAGTTGCCTGTTAAAGATAAGGTAAGTAAGTACTTGGAATATTCGTTTTAAATCATGTACGGTGATAATGAAAGATATACGAGTATGTAGTAGGTGTATTTGGCTTGTGAATCATTAATTTGTGTACCATTGAAATGCTTCTTTTAAATATGTGCATATATAATGTGGGTGCATTCGGCCTTATATTATAAATATGTATGTGCTTGTTATTTTTTGATCTATAAATATATGCACATAAAGGTATGGGTAATAGTAATGATAAAGATATTTCGACTCGAAAATTGAATGATAACTTATCAAAATATGTATATGTACACTCGGCCATGAATAGTTTATATGTGAAAATATTTATTAAATATATGAAATTGTAAGCTTAAGGTATTTTAGCACATATGGATGTGTGTGTATTTAGTTATATAACGACATTTTAGTTTTGGGAGTGGAATGATAATTTGCTACCTTAATTATTTGAGGATTTGGCCAATGTTGTATTTGTATGTGAAAATTTTTATTTATGAAACTTGTAAGTTCAAGACTAATTATGGTAAGGATAATATATTTTGGTTTAGCTTAATTGAGTTGATTATTTCATTAAATTGTTATTTGCTTATGGCTTACTAAGCTTTCAAAGCTTATTTTGTCTGTTCTTCCTATGTCTATAGATCTTCAGAGTTTTGCTCAGGTTGGGAGTCGGGGATATGTTATCATGATATCCAGTCCTTGTTTCGGCAAATAAATGTTTTAAGGTATAGTAATGTGGCATGTATAGGTTGGAACATATTTTTTTTAATGTTAAATGTTGGGTTATGTAATTAGCCATGCGAAGAAATGGCTTATTATCTTTATTAAGGTTAATTCCTATGTTCGAATATGCATATACTTGTTTGTTTGGGTGAATTGATGATGTGGTAATTTAGTAGTTGATTTAGTTGGCTTTTAAGTTAATTAGTTAATGAAATAGATATATGTAAAAATGGATCTTTTAATTTATATTCGGTACATACAATGAAAGGAAATATGCGGTTATTGATTAAATATTTGAATAAAATGAGACTTGATGATCATATGATTGAACATTGGATTTATGAAGTAAATGGAATATAGTATTGATGTTTGTTAGCTTGTTTTGAAATTAAATTAAGTAAATGCTATCGAATTCGTTGAATTTCAAAGCATGATTCATAAATGTGTTATTGTAGTAAAGATTGATAAACTTTGATTGGTTATGTGTCTTAAAATATGCAAAATTGATTTGCATAAAATAAGAGAAGGGTTACTATGTGAGTTTGAAAACTTGTGTAAAGGAATTAAGATAGCTTTGCGCAAGAAATGTATTAAATGGCCATGCTTTACTGTGTTTTGATTGGTAATGCCTTGTAACCCTAATCCAGTGACGGATACGAGTTAAGGGTGTTACAGGTTATTTAACCATTGAAGGCATTAAATTACTTAGATGGATGTTAGTTAATGGCTTATTAATGTTTTAAATGCAAGGTTAATTTAGTAAATGAAGTATTAATATGAATTAAATAAAACAAATGCATGAAAACAAAGCCATTGTTCATCATCTAGCTAAATTTGAAGAAGAAAAAGAAAGCTTTTATACTCATTTAGGGTTCGACACTTGTGAGCTCCAATTGGCAAGTATTTTGAGCTCGGTTTTTGATGATTTCTATGTTTTTGTGACCATTGCTTCGAGTTCTCTTAAGCCCATGCCTTAATTTTAGAATTTGAGTATGATCTTGAGATGTTCCATTGATGAAATGGTGAGCTTTGTGATGATAGTTGGTGATAAATGAAAGATATGTGTTAGATTAATATGTTTTGTCTTTGGATTTTTGATGAATTTAGCTAGTTTAGGCTAAATTGTGAAAATGATATTTTGAGGGACTAAAATGTGAAATTGATGAATTATGTGGGCTTGATTGAATTATAGGAAAATTTGGCTAGGCCTTGTATAAAAGAAATTATGTGTATTTGATGATTTTGTAAAATAGGGACTAAATTGTCAAAATGTGAAAATATGAGGGCTAATTTGCAAAATGCCCTAATTATGTGTTTTTGTATTGAATTGATTGAGTTTGAGATTGAATGAGTTAATTTTCATACATATAGATCAAGAGAAGTGAAATCCGAATTTGGATCGCGGGAAATCGAAAGTCGACGAATAATCGACTCTTTTAGATGTATCACACTCGAGGTAAGTTCATAAGTAGTAATGTCATTTTAAATGCTGTTAAATGCATTGATTATGTATAAATGTTGATGATTGAAACCTCAGAGAAGGTAGAATTAGTAAAATTGATGTTATAGAATAGATAGCTATGTAAACAATATGTGAGAAAGCTCGATTGAACTATAGGATTATCTTCGGTATACTAGTGACATGTCATGATGTTTTGTTTTGGCTTCAGGCCATGATATCGACACTACCGGTGTGAGTAATACCTTAATTTGGCTACGGGCCATGGTATAGGTAATACGTGGGAGCGACCTTGAGTTGGCTACGGGCCATGGTATAGGTGCTCTGAGATAAGTTACCTTGAGTTGGCTACGGGCCATGGTATAGGTACTTATCGATTGAGACGTTCGTGTATCTAATTCTTACCTTGAATGGTTCAATGAATGAATAAAGGTTATAATTGAGTATAAGAGGTTAGTATGAATTGAACAGGTAAGTATGATGTCTATACAGGAATTATTAAGATGAATAAACCATGTTATGAAACATTGAGAAAGGTTTGTGGTTGTAAGTTCATGGCTTAAATTGTGAAAATGGTTATTTTACAATTGATATTGTTATTTGTATTACTTACTTATGAATTACTAAGCTATAAAGCTTACTTGGTGTGTTTACTCTTATTTTGTACATTACTGAAGCTACTGAAGGCTCGAGAGATGTCGAGGATCTTCATCACACTATCCAAATATATTTTGGTACCTTTTGTGCTTGTAAATAGCTAAGTATGACACGTATAGGCTAGACGTATTTGAATACATTTTGAGTTATATATATATGTTATGCCAAGTGATTTGGCTAACTAATAGGTTGTGATTATACTTGGATTTGGTATGTGTTTATGATACAAATTTGATATGTTATATTGTGCACATATGGCCTATTTGAAAATGGTCATTTTGGTATGAAACAGGTAGTGAGTTTGGTAAGTTTTGGTCATGAATTGAAATGGTATATGATGTGTTATTGTAACAAGTGTTTTGTTATGATTATGGTTTGTGATATGGTATGTTTTGATATGGATATGGTATGTGAATTGGTTGATAATGAATTGGTCATAATGATGTATGTTTTGGGCAGCACGAAATTGGCTGATTTTGAGTTGTAAATGTTGCATATTTGACGCTTGTAGGTACAAGGCAATATGGGGTGTGAAAGTGGCTTAAACCAAGCCTATTTTGTGCCACATGGCTTGAGCACATGGGCGTGTGTCTCGACCATGTAACCACTGTTTTGTACCTAAATTGGACAGTATGGCACACGGGCTGGACACACGGCCGTGTCTGGTGACCATGTGACTTAGTCAGTGTTGTACATGGGCTAAGGTAAAATGTGAGGCACTGTCGTGTGGGACACATGGCCCAGTCACACGGGCGTGTGGTCTATTTAAAAGTTAAATTTTTATAAGTTCTGTAAAAGTTTCAAATGTTATTGGTTTAGTCCAGACTCATTCCTTAAGCATATTTAAGGTCTCGTAGACCTTCTAAAGGGACTTTATGTTTGAGTAAGGCAATTATGTGATGGTGAATGATATGTGATTGTAATGTGATTGTATATTGATGTGTATTGATCGGTAATGCCTCGTAACCCTAGTCCGGCGATGGATACGGGTTAGAGGTGTTACATAAGGACTTGGTCTTTTTGTTATGTTTCATATTGGTTTAGCCAAATGTATTGGCTTACGATGATACTTGATTTATTTTGTATAAGGCCATTAGATATTGGCTAATGTTAATTATAAGTATAATTGCATGATGATGTATTCTATAGAAGTGGTAAGTTGCATGATTTGAGTTGTTGAGTATGTGATTAGTTTAGTATTGTAACACCCTGAATTTGGGTCTAGAAGAATTGGGTTTTGAAGTCTGGGTTGAATAAATGGAAACCTGAGTAATTGAGAAGTTTTAAATATTATCGTTTAAGAAAAATTTATTTTGAATTACTATTAGAAAATTCTTACTAAATTTATTATTACTGATATTTTAAATTCTTACTGTATCTATTGATGTTTTTAAATTTCTATGAAAATGATAAATTATTATTTTTTTATAATTATTAGATAATTATTGTTGTTAATTTAATGTTTGAATTAAATTATCAAACATTTTTACTGTATTTATTTTTACTAATTTATGGAAATTATAATTATTATTATGAGATAAAATTTTTACTGTATTTGAAAAAAATATTATTATTTACGGTATTAATATTTGAAATTTTTATTAGATAAAAATATATTTATTATTATTGATATTATTATTATTTGTTTTACTTAAAAATATATGTATAATATTTGGTGTTTAAACTCTACTAAAATAATAATAATAAAAAGAAATTGTTTTAATTTTTCTTAATAGAGGAATCCGGGCATAAGGGCTATTAAATAGTTGGGTTAAAACAGGACATGAGGAGGAGATTGGCCTAGTGGTTAGGCGTGTTAAGCAGTAGGAAGGGAGCATAGGTTCGACTCCCAGCATGCGCACAGGTGGGTTTTATTTTTATTTAGTAAGCAGGGTTGCGGCTAGATAAGGTTTAAGTAAAGTTGCGAGCAGAGACTAACACAGCGAGTGCCTTGGGCGCAGTGGCAGCAGCGCGTTAGAAGGACCGAGGGGGGCACGAGTTCGAGTCCAAGCGCTGGCAGAATTTTGTTTTCTTTTTAAAGAAGCGGGAACTACAGCAGGTAAGGTTTAAATTTAAACGTAACGCTATTATATCAAGGAGGAACGTGTGTCCCAGTGGCCAGCAGCGTGCTGGGCAACCTGCAAGTCCCAGGTTCGAGCAGTGTTGCGCGCGAGGAGAGCCCGTTTTTGCTGCGCGTGCGTGGAAGGTGCCGTACGGGACTAGAGTGCTCCCTGGCAGCGTGCTGAAGTAGGTCGGTCAGTGGATGCTACTGCCGATCGGTTGGGGATAAGGATGAAGCTAATTTGAATGGGTGGCTGCAGCTGGTAGGAAGAATTTGAATTGAATTCAAATTCAGTGGTTGGGTAAAAACAAGGTGATAAGCACAGGATTAAAAAAGGATAATTTTTTTCTATTAGCCGATTTTGGTTTTTCCTTATTGTTAATTTCTCTTCAATCGGTTTTGTTTTATTTCTAATTTTTTTTTCTCTCATCTCTTCTTTCACTCATCTTCTTGAATTTGTTCTTTTTATTTCTTTTCATAAAAAGGCCGAAACCCCATTCTTTTACTTAGCCAAATCGGAATCATTCTTTTTATTTATTTATTTATTTAACTTCTATCTTCTTCTTCGTCGCATCTACAATCAAAAACATCGTGTTCATAGGGACTTGTAGCTGAATTTATAGAATCCTTTAAGTTCACTCTTCGCTGGAATGTAGCGGCTGGATTTGTGTTGGAATCGGGATTAGAATCATTTTGGTTGGAAGAACCTGTGGTAAGTACTCGAAATCGTTTATTTGTATTTCATTATTTGAGTTTGTAGAAAAGCTGAATAATCCCTAATCACTTAAGGAGGCTATTGTTATAGACTAAAAGGGGTTTATTTGTTGTTATATATCGTTCTAGTATGAGAATGCGGAATAAAGGCTGTCAATCAAAGAGATTTGGAAGGCTAGGACCATTTGGGTGACGGATTTAGACGTAGTCATCAGTTTTGGCAAAGGTAAGCAAGTTAGGCCATTTAAGGAGGTTGGCCGAATATGTATGTTGGGATTTTAGTGATTATTCGATTTGGTTTTTAGATATTAATGTGATCTAAATGAATGTAGGATTGTTTGGAGCGGATATCGTCATTTTTCGTCGCAATCAGGTGTGTAACGAACCCTCTTAGTAGCTTAAGTTAACAAGTGCCGAAAAGCCGAAATGCCGAAATTTCGGCATTTCAATAACTTGTGAATATGCGATTGTTCCAAGATTAGTTAGAAACGATGAGATCGGTGATCGGTATCGATGGGACAGGTAACGGCACAATTTCGTGCAAGTCGGTGAGTTTGGGCCTCGAGGGGTTGAAATCAGGCCTAATGGGCTTTCAGGCCCATTTGGGTAAATTTGATAGAAAATGAAATATGGATAAATTGCATATTAAGACTGTTAAAACCGTTATGGAACATAGGCTAAATGGGCCTAGATGACTAAATCAGCTACGTAGGGCCCATTAGGGGTTTTGGGCTCAATAACTCAGAATTGCTAAAATGGGCTGGAAATACTGTTTAAACGCTTGGAAATTGTTGATAATTGTTAATGAGCATGAAAACCCTAATAGTTGATAAAATTACTGAATTACCCTTTAGTGTGAAAATTTCTATTTTACCTCTAGGTGAAAATGACTATTGTACTCTAGGGTGTTATTTTGATTGAAATGCATGTGACATTATTATTGTACATGATATGTCATGATATGTTCATTTTATGCATGGGTTGGGATTTATATGAATGGAGGAAGTGCTAAAGGGCTTTGCCCTAGTTTACCGAAAAGGGCTTTGCCCCAGTTTACCGAAAAGGGCTTTACCCCAGTTACCGAAAGAGGCTAGGCCTCATGTTATATAATAAAGCAGCTATGCTGCCAGTGGAGAGTAGCGGCGGGGTGGGTTAAGTAGCATCCCCACAGGGTGTGTTGGCTGGTACGGGTGGAGAGTAGCGGATGGTGGGTTGAGTAGTCTCCCCAAATGGGCTTGCATACATTTTTTATTATTGCATGTGATATTGAAATAGGCCTATGGGCCCTACTGTTTACAGAAAAGGCTTTGGCCCAGTAATATGATTTATGAAAAAGGCTTCAGCCCAGTGGCATGACTTATGAAAGGCTTCGGCCCAGTGTATGTTTTATTAAAAAAGGCTTCGGCCCAGTAACCGTTAAATGAAAAGGCTTCGGCCCGTATATGTTGAGACCGAATTAGGGCTTAGGCCCAGTATGCTGATATTTGTTTAGGCTCCGAAAGGGGACTTGTTGCACATTGAGTTTCCAAACTCACCCCATTTCTTTAACCTTGCAGGTGAGCCTTAGTTGATGGACTTGGAGCTGGGAGGGATTCAGAGTGGTCACACGGACTGGACTGATGGTTTTAATTAAGTTAATTATTTCAATTTAATCTTAATTATTTATTCTTGGTTTTGGGATGTAAAAGGCCTCTTTAATTATTTCTATTTCAGGTTATTAATTCTTTACTTAATTAACTTGTTTTTAGCTAAATTATGATGTCGTTTAAATCATTTTGAATTCAGGTACCTCTAAGGTGTGTTTTTATAAAGGTTACTTGTTTTCAAAATATCACGATAACATAGCAAAGCTTCCGAAAATGTTTTCACAAATATAGTAAATACTTAAAGTGTGGCAATGGGTGTGTGCATGTCTAGGATTGGATCCTGGAAGAGCTTGGTACTTAAGCCGTCTAATTGACTCACCTCCTCTTCTCTTGAATCCTACCTGGTGCGCAGTATTCATTCACTTTAAACTGTTTTTAAAATAACATGTTTTCCGCAACTACAATGGTTTACAAGTTTTCACAATTTTCCATAAAGAATTTTACAAAGTGGTTAAACAATGTTTTGATTACGTTTTTGCCAAATAAACACAAGCTAAGGTTTTAAACAGGATCAATGGTAAAATTTTTCTAAACATTAAGAAGGGTTTTCAATGAAAACATGGTTTTCGAAAAAAAACACTTCAATGTGGCACACCAGACTTGGCCATAACGTCTAGGCCGGGTTTGGGGTGTTACAAGTATGATAGGTATGGTATGAAAGTAATGTGATGATGTGTAATACCCTCAAACCTGGCCTAGACATTAGGCCTGAATCTAGCGGTGTCACATTAGAGGGCTTTTTTGAAAACCATATTCCTTGTTTATAAAACCAGTTTAGAAGTTAAAGCCTCTTTGTTAATTATAAAATCAACTTGTTTGAGGTACTTTTCGAAAACATGATTTTGTTTGGAAACCTGCTTTGTGTTAAAACCTTACTTCGACTTAATCAAAAATTTGTTAATCAATTACAAATGTTATTGCACCTTAAAACCAATGTTTGTTGCGGAAGCTTAAAAGAAGAATTGTATTGCAGAAACGTAATGTTTTGAAAACCGTTAATATTTTGGAAAATCGCGTCCTACTTCTAGTAGATATAAATTGTGGTAAATAAAACCCAAATTAAAACTAGAAATTTAGAGAGAGGCCTTCTTACATCAACACCTAAAAATGAAATTTAAATGTAACTAAAAGCTCAATAAAATAAAAAGGAAGCAGTAGTGTGGCCACGCTCGAGTCCCTCGCAGCATCGGTCCACCTAACGCTAGGGATTACCTACATAGTTAAAAACGAGGCGAGTTTACAAAAACTCAGTGTGTAGTCCCCTATCAGTCAGTCAGTAAACAGTACATGTAGTAACAGTTTGGGCCTGAGCTCTTTTTAGTAACAGTTCAATGTGGGTCTAGCCCAAAATAGTAACAATGTGGCCCTAGCCCATTACAGTAACAATGTGGCCTTAGCCCATTACAGTAACAATGTGGGCCTTAGCCCAAATGCATTATTAGTATCATGCAAAAAAGCAACCCATCCCAAACCAGCCAACACACCAATATCACAGCAAAGCTGCCAGAATTATACCCGGCTTACAGCCATTAGTAGGTCCACAGTCGTCTTGTGTAACCCGTGCGACCTTGCCAGTATGGATCCACAGTCGTCTTGTGGGACCCGTGCGATCTTGCCAATATGGGTCCATAGTCGTCTTGTGCGACCCGTGCAACCCTGCTAGTATGGGTCCACAGTCGTCTTGTGCAACCCTACCAGTACAGTACACTTCCTCCAAATATATCTACCTGTCCTCATGCAATGCATTATATCATGTCATAAATAATACGTGTAAGCAGAATGTCATACTCAGTCATGTAAATGTCATAACTCACCCGTCAACCTACCTCTAGGGGTATAACGGTCATTTTTTCCTATAAGGGTATTACGGTTATTTTACCCTACAGGGGTATTATGCTCATTTTGCCCTATAAGGGTATTACGGTCATTTTGCCCTCTAGGGGTATTACGGTCGTTTTACCCTACAGGGGTATTATGGTCATTTTTCCCTATAGGGGTATTACGGTCATTTTGCCCTACAGGGGTATTACTATCATTTTGCCCTACAAGGGTATTACGGTCATTTTGCCCTATAGGGGTATTACAATCATTTTACCCTACAGGGGTATTACGGTCATTTACCCTACAGGGGTATTGCGGTCATTTTACCTATTTTGGGGTCTCGATATATATAACAACCTAGCGGAAGGTCCACAGTTGCCTTGAGTGACTCAGGAAACCTAAATGGTCATAACAGTGTAAATGGGCCTAAAATCCATTATTTGGCCCAAGTGGGCCCACACGCTCGTACGGCCCAATTTGCCCAGATTCAGTCACGGTGATGCGAACAACATGACCCAGTCCAGCGCTTGTCACTTACGAAGGATTTAATCGTGTGGCCCACGAGCCCATCGGGCCCATACGGCCTATTGCACACTCGTGGTGGCCTCACATGCTGAAGTTTTGACTTTTCGGCTTTTGCCGATTCATAGCAGAGAGGGGTGTGATTACACGTCTGTATGCGGAACTTGTGATCACCCCACGAGCACCAAACCTTGTTTGAACGAAAGCCTTTAGCTCTCCTAAGACCACCGATAACAAATGGTTACACTCCTCAATCTAATATCTGTAGTATAACAACTCTTATTAGATTAAACCATTCAGAAATGTGACCTAAACCCACATATACTACAGATCAAACACATAGGCACATCGACCCATACCCAATAATATGGAAACTATTCTCACCTTTATTGATCGATGAACAGAAAATAAAGGTTTGATTGCTTCTAACCACTTGTGCCCCTTCACACCACCGAAATCCCTAAGCCCAACGATGGTCGTATCCCAGAGAAGAAACGTAAGTTGTAGTTAGAAGGTGTAAGGAGGAATGATTCGATTATCAAGGAAGAAATCAAATGAAAGCAGAGTTATCGACAAAAGAAAGAATAAAGAACATATAAGTACATACCGATTGTCAAAATCCTTGCGAAACTGAAATAGAGGGAAATAGTACTGTGTTTCGGCCAAAAAACAATAGAAGAATCAAGAGAGAGGAGGAGCAGAAAATAGAGAAACAAGGTAAGGAAGTTCGGCTTTGAGAGTAACCGATTACAAAAGAAATAGTAAGGAGGAGGAGAGCAGTCGGCCAAAGCTTTGAAAGAATTAGAGGAGCTAATGAGAAAGGGAGGGTTTCAATAGATATTAGTGCAAAAAGAAAGAAAAGAGACGAACTCAACACTTCCTAGAAATGACAGAAGAATTACACAAATGGTCAATTTTTAGAATAGGTTCAGCAACACAGAGAAAAGAGGAGAAACAAAATGCAATCAAAACCCAAAATGACAACAAAAAAATTCGGCACTCACCCCCAATTACCACAAGCTGAATTCCTATTCCCCACTAACCAAATTTAGCACACTCCCTCAACCCCTCAAACTCCATCTTTTCCTCCACAAACCCCTCCACAATCCTCTCCTCCAAATCCATACCAACTTTCATCCATATCCCCTGATTCTCTCCCCAAGTCCAATTCAACTCCTTCAGTAGAGTTTCAGTCAAACTCTACCTCTCTCACCAGAAAGAAATAAAATAAAATATCCCTGTGGACCTACCGATGACTTAAAGTCGTATATTCATACTGATCAGTTAAGGTTGCACAGGATGTACGAGACGACTGTGGACCGACAGATAGCTTTGTTCCGTACATACTATCATTGGCTTAGTGTCGTTTAGTTTACCGATGGCTTTCTGCCATGCATATTATTGTTGGCTTAGTGCCGTTCATTTTATCGATGGCTTAGTGCCATGCCTATTATCGATGGCTTAGTGCCATCCACTTGATCGATGGCTTTGTGCCACACATATTATCGATGGCTTAGTGCCTTTCATATTACCAAAAGCTCGTGCTACTACTAAAGGCTTTGTGCCGTTTGAAGGCTCTATGCCGCTATTGATGGCTTGAAGCCACTTATTTTACTGGCAGCTATGCTGCGATTCTGTTATCTAGCAGCCTTGCTGCAATATTGGTGTGTTGGATGGGTGGGTCAAGTTTATCCCCACATGGTGTGTTGGTGGTACGGAGTGGTGTGTTGGCTGGATTGTGGTAGGTTGCACTGTTGCATTATTGTTCTAAACTGATATTGTATTGGGCTTAGATCCACATATGTTCTGCTTCTAATTCTGCTACTGTAATGGGCTAAGGCCCATCTGATACTGTCTGCTATAATGGGCTCAGGCCTAGACTGCTTCTATATTCTATTTGTCTGACTGATTGTTTTCATATTAAGGGATTACACACTGAGTTTTCATAAACTCACCCCGTTTTTAATTGTGTAGGTGATCCTCAGCATTAGGCGGATCGGTGCTGTGAGGGACTTGAGGGTGGCCACACAATTGCATCAGCGTTACATCGACTATTTATTTTTCAATAACTTGAATTTGGGTTTTTGATGTAATAATGCCTCTCTAATTTTCTAGCTTTTAATTTGGGATTTTATTTGTTATGTTTTATATCTGTTAGAAGTAGAGCATGGTTTTCCAAAACATTAACTGTTTTCAAAACAACATGTTTTCGCAACTCAATTTTTAAGCTTCTGTAACAAATATTGTTTTCAAAGTAATGACGTTTTAAAATGGTTAACAAAAAGCTAAGATGATTTGAGAATTAACAAGAGGCCTTAACCTTCGAACGAGTTTTTATTAAAGAAATATGGTTTTCAAACTACACTTTAATGTGACATCGCCAGATTCGACCATCACATCTAGGGTGGGTTTGGAGGTGTTACTTTTAGTGGTATTGGAGCCAAGTTGCAAAACTCGACTGTGGATGGGTTTTCGAATTGTGTATTTCAATAAGTTGTTTTCAAATATGTAAAGTGTTTTGAAATATTTCCTTTGAAAAGTGTGGCACACCGAGTCTCCGGTGCCGATTCTGTAAGTCTTACTGAAACGTTTAGATTTAGGCTTTGTATTTATTCGATGTGTGTGTTGATAATGTAGAGTACTGATATAGATTCCAAGGGAAAACAAGGTCCGCCAAGTCTGGGTGCTGATAACCCGGAGCTTGGTACTGAGGCACTGACCCGGTTAGTAAGGAAGTGCTAAAAGAGGTGTTCGAGGCCAGAATTAAGGAGACGGGTGAAACGCTTCAGTCTAGGTGCTCAGCCTGTAAGAAGAAGCGAGATCACGGTTCTCTGGGGCTAAAGCCTCGTTCTGTGAAACGTGTTAAGACGTATCCGAATGTATCAACTTGCGAGTATTGTAAAAGATATTATTCGGGTGAATGCTAGAATTGTATGCATGTGATATCTATCTGCTCCGATGGATAGATGTTTTGGGTGTGCATTTGTATTATTAGGATCAAAGTACGTAGCGGAAGTGTGGTGGTGTAGTCTGGAAGTTGGAAATTTCGAGGATGAAATTTCTTTAAGGAGGGGTGAATTGTAACGCCTCAAATTTTGGGCCTAGAAGAAATGGGCCTTGAGATTGGGGAGCATTTGGAAGTCAGCAAATGAATACTTGCTATGAAAAAAGTGACATAAGTGAGGGCTTGTTTCAGTGGTTAAGGGTCCTGAGAAGTGTGGGAGAAGTCCTAGGTTCAAACCTGGGCTTTAGTAAAATTTTTGGTTTTAAGTAAATAAAACCTTTGGTGCTTGAAAGTGGACCTCATAATTAATTGAGGATAAAGTGTGACACAAAAGAGCTTATGTTGCAGTGGTAGATGGCGTTAGGAGTGGTGCATGAGGTCTAGGGTTTGAGTGTTGGCGTAGCGAAAAGAGGTATTTATTTTGCTACACTTGCCTTGTAGGAAACAGAGGTTGAATGAAACTCTGTTGAAGAAAGCTTGAACTGGTCAATGAGAGTTTTAAGGAGTGGATTGTGGAGCAAATCATGGAGAGATTTTAGGAGGGATATGGGGAGAAAATAAAGAATTTGAGTTGGGGAAGAGTGTTGTGCCAAATTGAAACTCTAAGGAAGCTTGGGTTCGGTTAGCAGATTTAGGAGGACATCTTCTGGAGTGTGGAATTGCCGTTTAGTCATTGTGCATTTTTGGCTTCCTCTTGTTTTTGAAATTGTTGGCTTTTGCGTATATTTGTGGTGTCTCATGACTAATTTTAGTTTTCCTTTCTGCCTTGACCGAATAGGTTTATTCTTTTGGCTTTTTCACCTTTCGGTTTTTTTTCTCTAAAGCTGAGTGTAGTTTTTGAGGTTTCTTCTTGTTGTCAATTGATTTTCCTTGCTCTCTTAGAAGCTAATAAGTATCTCCTCCCCTCTCCCTTATTTGTGGCTGAATTTTACCTCTCATTTATCCCATACCTTTGGTTTCTCTGTAAAGCCGATTCTTCTCCTTCTCCATGCACTCTTCTTTCTTTACCCTTTTCTGTGCCTAAGCCGAATACCCCATTAATCTTTTCCTTTAGTTTCTCTAATTGTCGAATCTCTCCCTTTTCTTTTTTGTTCTCTTAGGCTTATAGTCTTGACTCTGTACTGATTTCGTTCTTCTTCTTTGATCGGTTTCCATTTGGAAGTGGCTTTAACGGTCGGTAAGTTACGTTTATGCCTTATTCTTTTTATTTTCTCTTTTTGTCCAAGTGTTTTGGCCGAATGATCTATTCCTTTTTCCTTATTGTTCGACTTTGACAATTGATTCTTCGATCAACCAAGGATGTATTTAAGTTCGGTCGATTGTCTCTTCTCCTAATCCAGACTCTACGTTTGGGTAAGTGTCCCCTTCAAGTTGTAACTGTTCTAGTGGTGGATGGTTATTAAGAGACTGCATTTGTGATGCAGTTATTTGATAGGGCACGTGTAATCGATTCTAGTTGGGAATCTAAGGCAAACCAATCGCCAAACCCAGCATAGAAGTTAGGCCCGAGTCTGACGTGTCATATTGAAGTGTTTTTCGAAAACATTATTTTCATTGAAAACCCTTCTTATTATTTAGAATCTTAAATTTTGGTTTGTGTTTGTTAAAGTCAAAACATGGTTCATATGAAAAATTATTTACTTTTAAAACCTTGAATATTGTTGTAAGTGATAGCCAAGTAAGTTGCGGAAGCTTTATAAAATTTCGTAGTTTGCGAAAACATGTTGATTTGAAAACAATTAATGTTTTTGGAAATTGAGTTCTACTTAGAGCAGATAATAAACGTAACGACTAAAGATCCCAAAATAAAATCTAGAATTTAGGAGAGGCCTTATTACAAAACCCAACCAAAATAAAAGGAACTAAATATAAAATAAAGGAAAATGCTAAAACATTAATTAATTTGCAGTGTGGCCACCTCCGAGTCCCCTCCCATGCCGAACCGCCTACTAAGGATTACGTGTAAAATTAAAAAGAGGGAGTGAGTTTAGAAACTCAGTGTGTACGACCCTCGTCAAACAAAAACAAGTGTTAACCAAATTTGGGCCTAAGCCCTAATATAGAAACAGTACAAATTCAGTGGGCTTTAGCCCTTTACAGAATCATTTGGGTCTCAGCCCATAATAGAAACATTTGGGCCTCAGCCCATATTATCACAGTTGGGCCTAGCCCATATTGGTATCAATCTTATATGAATAATGCATGCTAACCCCATCCAACCCTGCACTTGCCTCCGTCCAACCGTACACATCCTGCGGGAAATAAATCACCCACGCCATCCCTACACTTACAGTGTTAGCATCAGTTGTAGCACTAATCTAGCATCTGTAGCAAAGCTGTTATTATCAGCATATGTGGCACAACCACCAGAATGGATTCTTCCTGCAAAACAAATCCCAACCCCATGCAATATGACACGTATTCAACGTACATAAATATAAATCACATGGCATGACAATCAGATCAGAGCATAAAATAGTTATTTACCCTTGTGGCAAAATCATAAATTTACCCTTTAAGGGTATTTCGGTCATTTTTTATTATGGGCCCAAATTCATAACTTGGCGCATTTACAAAACGACAATAATTTAGTACATTTTATGACCTTATTAGCGATTACAAATATACCAGGCCCAAAAAGCCCGTTATGGCCCAAACGGGGCCAACGCTCTAATATGGTCCATTAGTGTAACACCCCAAACCCGGCCTAGATGTTAGGCATGAGTCTGACGTTTCACATTGAAGAGTTTTTAGAAAACCGTGTTGTACCACCCTGAATTTGGGCCTAGAAGTATTGGGCCTTGGGCCTGGGTGCGGGTGTGAGATAGTTTGAAATAAAATTATTGATGTTTTGAATTCTGTTATGGAAGGTTATTATTAATGGGTTAATATGGTATTTTAGTGAATTGCGAAGGATTCATAGTGTGGGGAAAAGTCTTGGGCTAATTTCTAGGATTCCGGGATTTTTGTGATATTTGGTGTAATGTTGAAATTTTGATATATGGATGTGTAATTCGTGTTTGGAGTGTGTTATTGGGCCTATGGAAGGCCCAAGTGTTGGTTAAAAACTCGGAGAATTCTTGGATTTTTGGACTTAAGGAATAGAGGACTTGGAAAAGAGGAGTTGTAAGGAATTATGTGTGTAATAAGACACAAAAAAAGGAATGTGGTGTAGTGGAAAAGTAGCGCCACTTAGGGGACAAGGACCAAGGTTCAAGTCTTGGCTCTTGCAATTTATTTTGGTTTTTCTTTTAAATAAATCTGGAAGCAAGTAGGTGAGCTTTAAAGTTAAATGTGTTGGACTTATGACACAAAGGAGCTTGTGTCCGAGTGGTGACGGCATGACAGGGTTACTGAGAGGACTTTGGTTCGAATCCCGTTGCACGCAAAGGTTGATTATTTTACAAATGCTTTAATTTTGGGGGGATTGATGGAGAATCCCACATCGGAAAGCTAACATGAGAGCAGGTGAGGAGCTAGCTTTAAATAGAGCAAACCAGGAGGAGAGTAGGCACAGCCTTCTTGGCTGATCCCTTTCGCTTTATGGCGTGCCCGTTTGGGTTGGGCATCGGCGAAGAGTGTTTGGAGCACGGATTAACTTCAATCTCCTATCAAGTGTGTATTTCTCACTACTCTAGCGGTAGGACGGCTACTTCGGGCTGCGATGGGCCGAAGGGGCCATGTGGGCCCAATGTGCCTACGGGGCCATTTGGACAAGTTGTTTAATTGTATAGTAAATATTGGGCTAGACTAGGTGAATCGCATATCTGTAGCTAAATTTGGGCTAAAAGGGCCACACGAGCGTGTGGGCCTATTTGGGCCGAGAATGGGCCCTAAGCCCATTTGCATTGTTATATCTGTTTAGAATGCTTTAGTTTACCGAATTACTGAAATACCTTCGACTTGTAAAATTACTATTTTACCCCTGATTTGTAAAATTACCATTTTACCCATATTTGTAAAATTATCGTTTTACCCCTGATCTGTAAAATTATTGTTTTACCCTTGATTTGTGAAATTAATGAAATGCCCCTTTAGGGTAAAATTACTGAAATACCCCTTTAGGGTAGAATTACTAAAATATCCCTGTAGGGTAGAATTACCAAGATACCCCTGTGGGGTAAAATTACCATTTTGCCCCTAGGTGTTAAATGACTGTTTTGCCCTTCGTGGGTAAATGACTAACTTGTGTGATGATTGGGCTACTTTGACCGTGGATATAAGTTGGTGATATGAATGACTTGACTGTGATCTATTCTTATTTTTGGGATTTGGAAAAGTTGGAATCCCTATGTGTTTAGGGAGGCTGTCGAAATAGTGCCTTAGGCTTTAAGGGGCTGTTACCAATTATTTTACTCTGTGCTTGTAAGGGTTAAAGGCTGCTAACTAAGGGCTTGGATCAGTGGAGCATTTGGATCCAGATTTGGATATCAACTTCAGCAAAGGTAAGGATTTAGGGCCTTGTTCATGGATGCCCGAATATGGTAAGAGTATGTTAAATTTAGTTATCATTGATTCGTGGTCTAATGTTTTAGTAATCAAATATAGGATTGAGTTGGAGCAGATATCATCATCGTTCGTCGTAATCAGGTGTGTATCGAACCCTTCTTTAGTCTAATTCGGCAAAGGCCAAGTAACCGAAAAGTTGGTATTATGTGGGCTTGTGAGTGTGCGAATGCTCACAAGATTATTGGAAATCCTGAGATCTGTAACCGTAAGTGGTAAGTTAGTTGAGTGTGCAATTTCGCGCACCTCGGTAAGTTGGGTCTCGATGAGCCAAACATGGGCTCACGGGCTTTCGGGCCCGTATAGGTAAAAATAGGAAATAAATGTGTTCTGTTAGACTGTAGTATCGGAACTGCTAAAACTGGTAGCTATATAGGAAATTTGGGCTAAATGGGCTTAATTTGCTAAATAAACACTGTAGGGCCCATTAGGAGTTTTAGGGCGTAGTGACTGAAATTGTTAAAATCTGTTAAATTGACTGCTAAGATGGAACTAAAGCTTATATGTGACTGTAACATGCATAAAACTCGTAATATTGGAACAAGTACTAAAATACCCCTAAGTATGGAAAATTACCATTTTACCCCTAAGTGTAAAATGACCTTTATACCCCTAGGGTAAATTCTGTATGAAATGTATGATTTTCTGTTTCTGCATGTCATATCTCATAACATATGTATATATCTGATGCATGTGATTCTGTATGTTACATGTCATAGCATGTATGCCTGCTGCATGGGGTTTGGGTTTATGATGGAGGAAGCGTTCTAGCAGCCTCGCTTCAATCTGGTGGCCTCGCCACATATATATCTATTCTGGCAGCCTCGCTACAATCTGGTGGCATCGCCACATATATATCTGTTCTGGCAGCCTTACTGCAATCTGGTGGCCTCGCCACGTATATATCTGTTCTGGTGGCCTCGCCATAATATCTGTATCTGGTGACCTCGTCACAATATTTGGCAGCCTCGCTGCAAATTTTATCTGGCAGCCTCGCTGCAAATTTCTGTGGTGTGTAGCGGTTGGGTGGGTCGAGTAGTCTCCTCACATGGTGTAAGGCTGGTACAGGGGTGTTATGGATGGATCTGGGTTGGGTTTTCTGTTTGCATATCATATTTGATCTGTATCTGTAATGGGCCTATGGGCCGTACTGTTATCTGAAAAGGGCTAAGGCCCAGTTTACTGATATCTGAATAGGGTTTCGGCCCAGTATTTGACTGTGATGGGATAGGGCTTAGGCCCAATGGGCTTGAGTTGACTTGGGCTTTGGATGGGCTTCTGTACACACTGAGTTTTCCAAACTCACCCCTTTTTCCTTCCATCCTTACAGGTGAGCCTTAGATTGGTGGACTTGGAGCTGGGAGGGATTCAGAGTGGCCACATGGACTGGACTATTGGATCTCTAATTAAGTTACCTATTTGAATTTAGATTTAGTTATTTATTTTTGGTTTTGGGTTGTAAAAAGGGCCTCTTTAATTACTTTTATTTTGGGTTTTTTCTTTACTTATTTAAATTGGTTTTAGCTTACGTAGGATATTATTTAAATCGAGTTGAAAATAAATGATTTTAAGACGCGGTTTTTATAAAAGATACTTGTTTTCAAAATAACACGATAACCAAGCAAAGTTTCCGCAATTTTAAATGATCTTGTAGATAAATATTTCAAATAGTTAAAGTGTGGCAATGGTAGTGTGCATGCCTAGGAGTGGATCCAAGAAGAGCTTGGTACTTAAGCAGTCTATTCGACTCACCTCCTCTTTTCTGGAATCCTACCTGGTACCTAGCTTCCATTCACTTTAAGTCTTAACGAAAAAGGTCAAATTTATTTGATACTTAAACCGTTTTCAAAATTAACATGTTTTTGCAAACTACAAGGGTTTATAAGCTTTCATAAAACTTTTACAAAGGTTTTAACGATGTTTGCAAAGGGATGATTATTTCAATGAATCACGTTTTGGAAAAAGACAAGCTAAGTTTAACGGTAAGAGTTTTTAAAACTTCAAGGGTTTTCAATGAAAGCACGGTTTTCAAAAAATACTTCAATGTGACACACCAGACTTGGCCGTAATGTCTGGGCCGGGTTTGGGGTGTTACATTTAGTGGTATCAGAGCCAAGTTGCAACAACTCGGCTGTGGAACGGGTCTAAAAATAGAAGTTTTAGAGGGTAAAGCAAAGATTTCCGAAAGTCGCTTTAAGAATTTGTTGTCGAAATTGTTTATAAGATTTTCTTTCTACAAATAAATAATTTGTAAAAAAAAATTTTGGGAAATTTTAAGTTTAAGCCCAAAGAAGGGTATTTTTGGAAAAATCAAAATTTTTTGGAAAATTCTGTTTAAAAGAGAATTGTTTCAAACTTGTTTTCTCTAAAATTAACATGTTTTGAGAAGTTGATTTTAAAAGGCTTGAATCTTTCTGAGTTTTTCTAGAATCTGATAAATTGAGATGTGGCACACTGAATCCCCGGCACCAAGTCTGTAAGTATTTCTGCTTTATATTCTGTAATGTACTGAACTGTACTGTAAATAGACTTGAGACTTTTCTATGATACTTAGATAGAGTAATACTAAAAAATTGTAGAGACTGAAACTGTAGAGAAACTAAAAGACTGAGACTGTAGCTAGGATATGATCTTGAATAAAATAAAAGCTTTAAAATACTATCTCTGCATAAGACATAGGAATAAATAGTAGAAATTTTTGAGAACTCTGTAGTTATTGGATATGTGTACTGGTAATGTAGAGTATTGATATGGATTTTGAGGGTAAGCAAAGTCTGCCAATTTCGGGTAGCAGTAACTCGGAGCCTGGTACTGAGGCACTGGTCGAGCTAGTAAGGAAAGTGGTAGAAGAAGTTTTGGACACCAAAAATTAAGGAAATTAGGGAAATGCTTCAAGCAGGGTGCTTGGAGTGTAAGAAGAGGAAGGATCCTAGTTCGCAAAGGACAGAGTCTCGTTCAGTGAAACATGCTAGGGCACGACTAAGATCTCCTGTTTGCAACAACTGTAACAAACGTCATCTGGGTGAATGCGATAGGGAGAAAAGAGCGTGCTTTTTTTGTGGGTCCCTCGAACATCGAGCTCTTGATTGCAAGGCTTATTCTAGTTAGGAATGTGTGATGTTTGGTTACGAATTGTGTGCGCTAGTATTAATGTTTATTAGATGTTCTGGGTCGTACTAAAATTATTTGGATCAGAGTGCGCAGCAGAAGCATAGTGGTTGGACTTGAGTAATACGGTTAGTTGATAGTTTAAAATTTTCAGGACGAAATTTCTTTAAGGAGGGTAGAGTTGTAACACCCTGAATTTGGGCCTAGAAGTATTGGGCCTTGGGCCTGGGTGTGGGTGTAAGATAGTTTGAAATAAAATTATTGATGTGTTGAATTCTGTTATGGAAGGTTATTATTAATGGGTTAATATGGTATTTTAGTGAACTGCGAAGGATTCATAGTGTGGGGAAAAGTCTTGGGCTAATTTCTGGGATTCCGGGATTTTTGTGATATTTGGTGTAATGTTGAAATTTTGATATATGGATGTGTAATTCGTGTTTGGAGTGTGTTATTGGGCCTATGGAAGGCCCAAGTGTTGGTTAAAAACCCGGATAATTCTTGGATTTTTGGACTTAAGGAATAGAGGACTTGGAAAAGAGGAGTTGTAAGGAATTATGTGTGTAATAAGACACAAAAAAAGGAATGTGGTGTAGTGGCAAAGTAGCGCCACTTAGGGGACAAGGAAGCAAGGGGTCCAAGGTTCAAGTTTTGGCTCTTGCAATTTATTTTGGTTTTTCTTTTAAATAAATCAAGAAGCAAGTAGGTGAGCTTTAAAGTTAAATGTGTTGGACTTATGACACAAAGGAGCTTGTGTCCGAGTGGTGACGGCATGACAGGGTTACTGAGAGGACTTTGGTTCGAATCCCGTTGCACACAAAGGTTGATTATTTTGCTAATGCTTTAATTTTGGGGGGATGGATGGAGAATCCCACATCGGAAAGCTAACATAAGAGTAGGTGAGGAGCTAGCTTTAAATAGAGCAAACCAGGAGGAAAGTAGGCACAGCCTTCTTGGCTGATCCCTTTCGCTTTATGGCGTGCCCATTTGGGTTGGGCATCGGCTAAGAGTGTTTGGAACACGGATTAACTTCAGTCTCCTATCAGGTGTGTATTTCTCACTACTCTAGCGGTAGGACGGCTACTTCGGGCTGCGATGGGCCGAAGGGGCCATGTGGGCCCAATGTGCCTACGGGGCCATTTGGACAAGTTGTTTAATTGTATAGTAAATATTGGGCTAGACTAGGTGAATCGCATATCTGTAGCTAAATTTGGGCTAAAAGGGCCACACGAGCGTGTGGGCCTATTTGGGCCGAGAATGGGCCCTAAGCCCATTTGCATTGTTATATCTGTTTAGAATGCTTTAGTTTACCGAATTACTGAAATACCTTCGACTTGTAAAAGTACTATTTTACCCCTGATTTGTAAAATTACCATTTTACCCATATTTGTAAAATTATCGTTTTACCCCTGATCTGTAAAATTACTGTTTTACCCTTGATTTGTGAAATTACTGAAATGCCCCTTTAAGGTAGAATTACTGAAATACCCCTTTAGGGTAGAATTACTAAAATATCCCTGTAGGGTAGAATTACCGAGATACCCCTGTGGGGTAAAATTACCATTTTGCCCCTAGGTGTTAAATGACTGTTTTGCCCTTCGTGGGTAAATGACTAACTTGTGTGATGATTGGGCTACTTTGACCGTGGTTATAAGTTGGTGATATGAATGACTTGACTGTGATCTATTCTTATTTTTGGGATTTGGAAAAGTTGGAATCCCTATGTGTTTAGGGAGGCTGTTGAAATAGTGCCTAAGGCTTTAAGGGGCTGTTACCAGTTATTTTACTCTGTGCTTGTAAGTGTTAAAGGCTGCTGACTAAGGGCTTGGATCAGTGGAGCGTTTGGATCCAGATTTGGATATCAACTTCAGCAAAGGTAAGGATTTAGGGCCTTGTTCATGGATGCCCGAATATGGTAAGAGTATGTTAAATTTAGTTATCATTGATTCGTGGTCTAATGTTTTAGTAATCGAATATAGGATTGAGTTGGAGCAGACATCATCATCGTTCGTCGTAATCAGGTGTGTATCGAACCCTTCTTTAGTCTAATTCGGCAAAGGCCAAGTAACCGAAAAGTTGGTATTATGTGGGCTTGTGAGTGTGCGAATGCTCACAAGATTATTGGAAATCCTGAGATCTGTAACCATAAGTGGTAAGTTAGTTGAGTGTGCAATTTCGCGCACCTCGGTAAGTTGCGTCTTGATGAGCCAAACATGGGCTCACGGGCTTTCGGGCCCGTATAGGTAAAAATAGGAAATAAATGTGTTCTATTAGACTGTAGTATCGGAACTGCTAAAATTGGTAGCTATATAGGAAATTTGGGCTAAATGGGCTTAATTTGCTAAATAAACACTGTAGGGCCCATTAGGAGTTTTAGGGCGCAGTGACTGAAATTGTTAAAATCTGTTAAATTGACTGCTAAGATGGAACTAAAGCTTATATGTGAATGTAACATGCATAAAACTCGTAATATTGGAACAAGTACTAAAATACCCCTAAGTATGGAAAATTACCATTTTACCCCTAAGTGTAAAATGACCTTTATACCCCTAGGGTAAATTCTGTATGAAATGTATGATTTTCTGTTTCTGCATGTCATATCTCATAACATATGTATATATCTGATGCATGTGATTCTGTATGTTACATGTCATAGCATGTATGCCTGCTGCATGGGGTTTGGGTTTATGATGGAGGAAGCGTTCTGGCAGCCTCGCTGCAATCTGGTGGCCTCGCCACATATATATCTGTTCTGGCAGCCTCGCTGCAATCTGGTGGCATCGCCACATATATATCTGTTCTGGCAGCCTTACTGCAATCTGGTGGCCTCGCCACGTATATATCTGTTCTGGTGGCCTCGCCACAATATCTGTATCTGATGACCTCGTCACAATATCTGGCAGCCTCGCTGCAAATTTTATCTGGCAGCCTCGCTGCAAATTTCTGTGGTGTGTAGCAGTTGGGTGGGTCGAGTAGTCTCCTCACATGGTGTAAGGCTGGTACGGGGGTGTTATGGATGGATCTGGGTTGGGTTTTTTGTTTGCATATCATATCTGATCTGTATCTGTAATGGGCCTATGGGCCGTACTGTTATCTGAAAAGGGCTAAGGCCCAGTTTACTGATATCTGAATAGGGTTTCGGCCCAGTATTTGACTGTGATGGGATAGGGCTTAGGCCCAATGGGCTTGAGTTGACTTGGGCTTTGGATGGGCTTCTGTACACACTGAGTTTTCCAAACTCACCCCTTTTTCCTTCCATCCTTACAGGTGAGCCTTAGATTGGTGGACTTGGAGCTGGGAGGGATTCAGAGTGGCCACATGGACTGGACTATTGGATCTCTAATTAAGTTACCTATTTGAATTTAGATTTAATTATTTATTTTTGGTTTTGGGTTGTAAAAAGGGCCTATTTAATTACTTTTATTTTGGGTTTTTTCTTTACTTATTTAGATTGGTTTTAGCTTACGTAGGATATTATTTAAATCGAGTTGAAAATAAATGATTTTAAGACGCGGTTTTTATAAAAGTTACTTGTTTTCAAAATAACACGATAACCAAGCAAAGTTTCCGCAATTTTAAATGATCTTGTAGATAAATATTTCAAATAGTTAAAGTGTGGCAATGGTAGTGTGCATGCCTAGGAGTGGATCCAAGAAGAGCTTGGTACTTAAGCAGTCTATTCGACTCACCTCCTCTTTTCTGGAATCCTACCTGGTGCCCAGCATCCATTCACTTTAAGTCTTAACGAAAAAGGTCAAATTTATTTGATACTTAAACCGTTTTCAAAATTAACATGTTTTTACAAACTACAAGGGTTTATAAGCTTTCATAAAACTTTTACAAAGGTTTTAACGATGTTTTCAAAGGGATGATTATTTCAATGAATCACGTTTTGGAAAAAGACAAGCTAAGTTTAACTGTAAGAGTTTTTAAAACTTCAAGGGTTTTCAATGAAAGCACGGTTTTCGAAAAATACTTCAATGTGACACACCAGACTTGGCCGTAACATCTGGGCCGGGTTTGGGGTGTTACATGTGTTTTCATTGAAAACCCTTTTTGAAGAAGTTTTTAAACAAATCACTTTTCTGTCTTTCTTTAATTAATCAGGTTATGAAAATAGTTTACATTGGAAAATCATATTTGTTGCAGAAGCTTTATTTGAAATCTCATTTGTTGCGAATACGTGGTTTTTGGAAAACATATATCATTTTGTAAAATGCGCACTGAAGCTTAATAAATTAATAACATGTAAATAAATAATCCCAAAACTTAAGAATAATTATAAAGCGGCCTTACTACAAACGCAAAATAAAACCTTATTTCAAGTAAATAAAAACCGAAAGCAGTTTTAAAACGAAGTATGGCTGCCTCCAAGCCCCACGTAACACTGAATCGCCTATGCCTCAAAGTTACCTGTACAGTTAGAATAATCGGATGAGTGTACGAACACTCAGTGTGTAATCCCAGCAATAACAACATAACACAGTCAGTCTGGGCTAGAGCCCATTACAGTAACATATCACATTCAGTAAACAGTATAGCATGCATTTCAGAGTCCATATCACAATCAGTGGCATATATTCAGAAATATTACAGTAACAGTATAGCATGCAATCAGAATCTACCTATCCATCCGCTACACTCCATCTCCTTCCAACCCTACACTCCACGTGGGGATATAATATCAACCCACCCAACCCTACACTCCACAGAGTAGTACCGATGTGGCACTATCGATAAATTGCAGCAGAGCTGCCAGTATATTAGGCTATAAGCCCCAGAATAATACAGCAGAGCTGCCAGAACAGTACACTTCCTCCAAATACATATATCCCATCCCTTATGCAATGCAACATACTCAATGCCATGAACAATAATAATATAGAATATAAAAACATACATATATATCATAGCATACATAAGAATTCCAACACTATAAAGGATCGAAATGGATAATTTACCCACGAGGGGTATTTTGGTCATTTTTCCCATGGTCATCTAGCGACACATGTAGCCGAACAGTCTAGAAATTGTAATGAATATTACACCCATTGAGCGGCCTCACAATCGGTCCATATCTTAAAAGTGCTTATGTTTACCATTTTTCCAATATAGGACCACACTCTGTGGCCTCAATCGTTCATATGAGCGTTTGCACGCTCATATGGTCATTTTTCTAATAAGAGTGTGATAACACACCTGTAACGAAATAGTGGCTATCCGCTTCCAGAATCCAAGCACCTAAAGTTACCACAATTGTATTGTTAGACAATTTTATGGCTAACCAAAAACCACCATATGATTAACACCAAGATAAAGCCACCATCACTTACCCACAAGAGGAATGATCCCTTGCAAAAGCTTGAGAGTTCGGCCAACCCCTTCTAGTAAGATAGTATTCCTACTCATAGAATATCAATTTTTAGCGTTACGAGATCACTACTTAACGGAAATCAATGGTGACAAAACATTCAGTTAAGTCACTTGACCTCTTTCTAAATACTTACCGAAATATCAAAGGATAATATTCAGTCAACACCACAGACCTTAGATTCTGGCTACGTAGAAGAAGAACGAGAAGTCAGAGAGAAGGTGTAACATTCCTTGAAACTTGGTACCCCACGGGTGACATCAAAACAAAAGAGCAAAAGTCAGCACCTAGAGATAAAATATACGATTTTCATTAAAGAACTATCTAGAAGAAAAGAACAACCCTCAAACCGAAAGATTACCTTCAATGAAAATCGGTAGGAAAAATCAAATGGACGAGGTTGGTTCGACAAGAGCAATTAAGTAATATTAGCTAAATACCAAAATCAAATGAGTAGAGAGGGTGATAAAAAGTAAAAGAAATCGGCTACAAGGAGTGGATGAACTTTTATAAGAAATATAATCCAATGGTTTAGAGAACAACAAAATGAACGAAAGACAAAAAGGTAAAGACAAGATGATTCGGTTAATGAAGGAGTAAAGAAAAAGATCAAAGTTGATGAAGTAACCTATATGTAACACCCCAAACCCGGCCCAAACGTTATGGCCATGTTCTGTGTGCTACATCACCTAGACCGTCCTGTGCCTCCTATTTACTAAGTCCATTGGTGAGTTTTGAAAAGCAATACTTGATTTTGGAAATCCTCAAATTAAAGATTAATCGACTTAACCTCTATTCCATTTGTTATGCGATTCACTTTAGCCTTATTATCTTACTTAGCCTTTTGTATTGACAGGTTGGTTACAAAAACGTTTATTTAGTTTTCGGAAACATGTGTATTTTTCTTAGTTGAAGTAAAGCATTTGAAAACCCCAATTAAAACAATTTTAGTGGCCCTATTACAACCCATAACAGAATCAAAAGTAGATCCGATAAAAAAAATATAAAGTAGTAAAACTAGTTTCAAAACCGTGCTCAGTCCTTTGTGGCCACTCTGAATCCCTCCTAGCATCCAAGCCGCGATCTAAGGCTCACCTGCAAGGATGGAAAAGAAAGGGTGAGTTTGGAAAACTCAGTGTGTGAAAAACCCATCCAAAGCACAAAATGGCTCGAGCCCATTGAGCCTAAGCCCTAACCAGTCTCAGTCAGATATTGGGCCGAAGCCCTATTCAGATTACAGATACTGGGCCAAAGCCCTATAACAGATACTGGGCCGAAGCCCTATTTAGATAACAGTTTGGCCCATAGGCCCATAACAGTACAGTATAGTATAATAGTATGAATGCAACCCAATTGAGGAGGCTACTCAACCCACCAACTGCTACACATCACCCATACCAGCCAACACACCATGTGGGGAATAACTCGACCCACCCAGCCCACACACCATAGTTGCAGCATGGCTGCTCAGATAAATAGTATACGAGGCAAAGCCCCTTTTAGAAACAGTACGAGGCATAGCCCTTTTCAGTAACATGGCAGTACCACTCACACTTCCTCCAATAATAACCCATCCCATGCATCAAACATACATATATCATGGTATACAGTAACAAATACAGTCATGTCATCAGTACAGTCGATTCTAGCCCTAAGGGTATAATGGTAATTTTCCACCTAGGGGCAAATCAGTAATTCGTCACCCTAAGGGTATTTCAGTGATTTTGCTATCTTAGTACATTTTTTATGACTAGTACAGCCTTTACTATTTTAGTGGTCGTTACAGAATCTCATTTAACCCAGTTTATCAGTTTTAGCCTTTAGGCCCTAAAACCCCTAGTGGGCCATACCATGCCAATTAGCCCATTAGGCCCACTTAAGCCTTAATTCTTTAATCCATTACTCGTTTTAACAGTTTTTACAACTATAGTCCATATTATTACCATTAAACCTATTCTTATCCCAAATAGGCCCAAAAGCCAATTGGGCCCATATTCGGCCCACCGAGGCCCAACTTACCGTAGCGCCCAAAATTTCGCGGTTAGCTCTCCTTTCAGTGCCAATTTTAAATCCAACGTTTTCCTACCTACTTGAGAGCGTTTGCACGCTCATAAGCCCTCGAAATGCCAGATCTTGGGTATTTCGGCTTTTCGGCATTTGCCAAATTGAACAATGAAGGGGTTCAGAACACACACCTGTTTCGTGATTCTACCGACGAAATCCTCCACGTGCTAACTCCTACAATCCATTTCCTAATAGATTAGCCAATAGATCCATGAAAATCACTGTAAACAGTTCCTTACCATAACCGGCCAATACCTCTAATGGCCTAAAAATCTTACCTTTGCCGATTTAGATCCCTTTAGATCTAGATCTGATGATTCCGATGCCTTCACTGCCTCACTTGCTCGCCTTCTTCGCTAACTACCACTCAAAAAGAACCAAAATACAACTTTAAATTACTAATAGATTAAATCGACAACCTCCCTAACTTTAGGGACTTTTGGCTTTTCCAAAGTATGAAATATCTTAAGGATCTGAGTAGTTAACCACTTACCACTGCTTTTACCTTGATTCTAACTCAGTTCTGAAGTAGGTCTATCCCCTACGCACTAGCAGAACCCGAATCTTTGAGATCTTAAGGTTTCAGCTAAAGCTTCTAAGACAATGGTGATTTCGGCTTTTAGATTGATGAAGAAGGTGACGTTTTGGGCTATAGATTAGGGTGATGGTGTCGACAAGGGTAAGGATTGAAGGGATGCAGCAATCGACCACCATAGATGAAGAGAATAGGGGCAATTCAGCTTAAAAGGAATCGACAGAAAAAGGTAGTTTTCGAGATTCTAGCACTTTGAACAATCGGCTATGGGTGTTTTTGAGAGGGATAGGATCGAAATAAAGAGTAAACCTGAGTAGGAAGGATGTTCGGCTAAGGAGAAGATCAACAGAGTGAAAAGAAAAGAGGAAAAACGATGGTAGAGGAGAAGAAGATGAAAAAATCGGCTAGATGATCTCAGGGAGGCAAGTTTCAGCTTTTTGACAAAAAAGAGAAGAATAAGACTTAAGGTGGCTAACCCTAATTGTCATGACAGAAAAAGAAAAAAGATGAAACCCTAATAATCTCTCTAAAGCAATCGGCCCAAGTCCCTAAAGCCCTTGCCGAAATTCACTTAAGTTAGTCACATGCCCGGCACATGCTTAAAAATTAAAAAGAACACTACGCTTACCTTGCAACTCGAACCCTTGTCTTTGAATACCCACTTAGGCGCCACTTTTTTAGGAACTTAGTGGCGCCACCTTACCACTTTGCCAAAGCTTTCTTTGAATCATGATTTACCCAGTCTTTCTTAAAGGCCCACTTAACCAAGTTCCCTTTCACTTGAAAATCCAACTTAATATTTTACCGGGTTTTAACTTAAGCTTGGGCCTTCTAAAAGCCCACTAACACATTTAAACACATTTTCAACCTTCAGAACACCAAAATTTTAAAACTGCACTAACATTCACAAAACCCGAAAAAATCCCAAAAATCAGGGTGTTACACTATAGCTAAAGATGCATTCGGTTTGTTTGTCAAGTCAAAGAAGAGAGCCTAAAAAAACAAAAGTACAATCGGGATTCCCACAAAAAGAATTCAATCGAGAAGAGAGAAAAAGCCTACAAGCAAGATTAGTGTCGGTCAAAACAAAATGGTAGGTGACCTCCTAACCCTCAACTAAGCCGACACTCCCCAAGCCTTAGCACCCAAACAAGGTAACCATATCACCTAAGACCGTAGAGTCCAATTAGTCTCACTTTTTGCCGATTCTTGCCAAAAATATACCTTTAATAGCTGCAAGAAAATATCGAGCCAACAATCCAAACTTTCTATAAAAAAATAAAAAGAATCAAAGCATTCACCACTTGATTCTTTCCACCAACAGTAGCTTTCATTCAAGACCACTGCTTGACTTCAGCTCCATGCAGCAGTAAAAATTTAAACTCATACGCGCAGGGTGGGGCTCGAACTCTAGCCCTCACCACCGACCTGCACCCCACTCGTATACTGCTAGCCACTGCACCACGTTTTTCTTTACAGCATAATAGGGTCGCAATTAAATTTAACCCTTACCTGCTGAAGCCATGAGTCAATTTATGAATAAAAAGAAAATTTCGCCTACAAGCAGACTCGAACTTGCGCCCCTTCTAAAAAGCTAACACGCCGCTGCCACCCTTCTAATTTGACTTTTGTGTCTAAAATCCCACGCAATAGATTATAAGCCTTCCTTCTTATGCCACGTTCCCTTTAAAAAAATAACATTTCCCCTAAGCAGATTCGAACCCCCGACCTCAGCACAACAGACTTGCCTCCTTGCCAACTTACCAACACCACTTTCGTGACATGCTACAACCAATATTAAATAAAAACCTACTCAACCAAGCCTTTATCCTCTTAAGCCAGAAACAAGAACATTTTTCCAAGACCCAGAGTCATTTACAGGACCCTTTAAACACTCCAACCCACTGTTAAATCACTTAATTAACATCCGTAACATAAAATCAAAGTAAAACCACAAAAATATAAAAATCCAAAAATTTGGGATGTTATAACTCTACCCTCCTTAGAGAAATTTCGACCTCAAAATTTACCTGCTAGAAAAGGTGAGGGTATTTTTATTGTATCACCTCATCGAGTAACCACGTGGCTTCCTCAGAACTATGATTACGCCAAAGCACCTTAACCAGTGGAATGACTTCGATCTCAGCACTTTCACATCACGATAAAAAATTTGTACTGGCTCCTCTTCAAAGGATAGGTCAGGTCTAACTTCTATTTCTTCGACTGGTGCAATATGAGCGGGATCAAAGCGATAATGTCTCAACATGGAAACGTGGAACACATCATGGATTTTGTCCAACTCCGGTGGCAATTCCAGTTGATAGGCTACCGACCCAATGCGTTTTAATATCCGGTAAGTTCTGATGAATCTAGGGCTTAGCTTACCCTTACGTCCAACCCTTAAAATTTTCTTCCACGGAGAGACCTTGAGGAAAACTAAGTCCCCCACTGAATATTGAATCTCACGGTATTTAAGATTAGTGTAACACCCTATAACCCTCATCTGTCGCCGGAATAGAGTCACAAGGTATTACTTAACTAAATACAGCCTCAGGACATTCAAAGATACACTTAGAAATCATTATCAAGTGACTTACAATATCATACAATACTTTCATGACAAACTAACCATTTATCATACTTGATAATTCAATAATTATAACAACTACAATAATTATAACAACAACCGAGCATGCTTATATGTGTATATATATATACCATAACCGAATATGTCATCCATAACCAAGACATTCTCACAAACATTAATTCAACTATGGAACCTTACTAAACAAAATGAATAAGCCATTTTCGCATGGTTTTAGATATAGTTTGTTTTCAAAAGAGAGAGTTAAGCCTATACATGCCATCTTTCAAAATATAGACTTTTAAAAGTACCAAAACAGTAACGATAGTGTCGATGAATTTAGAGTAGATCCTCGAGCTCGTAGCTTCCAACCAAGATCTATAAAATAGAACGAAACACAAATATCCGCAGTAAGCAATTAAGCTTAGCAAGTCTTAAGTAATTTAAACAACAAAACTTATTTATGCACATTATTCTCATATAACATAATTCGAAATGTAACACCAATTGGCCAAATATGCATAGCCACATTATAACCATTTCTTTGGCATATCATTTCTTTTAATCTCGAAGTTACATAATCGCAACATCCAATGCCTCGATATAATTTTTTGATTCGACTTAATAGGGTTAATTCAAAGTACCACATTCACATGTAATTGCAATGATCATAATCATATATATAACATATACTTTCATGTATTAAATTTCACAGTGGCCAAATATAAATATACACAACCACTTCTCAAATATTTTTCATTTCACCTCCAAAATTCAATCCACATTATTCTCATATGCATAATTAACTTATACGTACCTGAACAACTTAATCTATAGAACGAATTCAGATGCCGTATAGCACAAGCTTCATAGACTTAAACTTTTATCATTTCACCAGCATTTAGCCTACAGGGTATAACCTGAACTTATCACCGACACAAGGCCTGCTGGACATTTAGGTCCGATACTCATTCATCATTCACCAACATTACGCCTACTAGGCTCGAAGCCCGAAACATTTTCACCAGCTTAAAAGCTTGCTGTGCCAAAGGCCCGAATAATATTTCAGAGATAAATTTCTCTTATTCAAGACCATTTCCACATCATGTACTTATACATTATGCACAAGGCAACCACATTAATCCACTTTGACTTATTCGAATATAACACGTAATATCTATCACATTATCAAATCTTAGCTTACCACTCGGCAATATAGCATAACAATTTCTTTATTTGACTTTCATGCATATCATTCGGCAATATGCATGTATATATGTATATAGAATAAAAGATACTAAAATTTCATGACGTATCATATCATATCCACAAGTAACTTATGTTTAAATACTTAAAACTTACCTCCAATGTTGTCAAGCTATTACGGATTGACTATTCAACTAATCTCGCTTTCCCTTTATCCGAACTTGGCTCTATTTGTTCTTGAGCTTAATTAAACAAATAAACTAGTTCAATCATCTTATCAATTCATCGAAATCCAAATACTATTAATTCCAAACACATGAAGCATACGACATTTTCATTTTTGACTATTTAAACTCATATCAAAATATACATTTCTTCAATATAGCATACATTCGGTAATCATATACATTTCATAAATCAAGTCATACTTATCGTTTGGCCATTTAAGCTTATCACAAATTTCATTTTCAAAATCATGTACTTGTAAGTCACATTCAAACACTCAATTACGCATTAATTAGCCATTTCTTTCATTTAAAAGCCACTAGTATGATTCATTCTTTCATGAACACATTCGGCACTATGTATCTTTACATCTATTTCAACTTAAGAAATTTGGCACCTTCAATTCAATTCATGCTTTCAACAATTAAATTACTTTACTAATCCACAATCGGTTAACCCATTAAACATCATGGATATTCACCTTTTGTAATATCCCGAATTAGGGCCTAATCGGAATAGTGGTTTCGTGACCACAAATCTGAGGTAGAAATAATTATTTTATAAATAGTTTGAGGTTTATGATATGATTGCATGATTGTGTGAAAATTTCGTGAAGAAATTCTATGCGTAAAGTGCTTAATTTAAAATTAGGGACTAAATCGAATAAGTTGCAAAACTTGCATTCTAGAAGTTTCTAGTATGAAATTGCTTTGAAATATTAATTAGGAGGTCTTAAATAGTAATTTGGCCAATTTTAAGTTCATGGAAAAAATTTGGACATGGATGGAATTTTTGAAAGTTTAGTAAGGAGGGGCATTTTGGTCATTTGGATATTAACATGAAATAAAAAGGGAAAAATAACACAAAATTGATTATCTTCTTCATTACCACGAAATTTCAAGGGTTCTCCATAGCTAGGGTTTGTTTCAAGCTTCCAAGCTCCATAGTAAGTGATTCCAAGCCCCGTTTTTAATGTTCTTTACGATTTCGTAGTCCAGGTAACTCGATAAAGCTTATGTTAACAATAATTTAAGTTAGGGTTCATATTTGGAAAAGTACCCATAGGTGAAATTTGTGTATTTTGATGTTTTATGGTAGAATATGAGGTTTTAAATTATGTTAGACAACTTGTGCTACTCAATTTTAAGTAAAAACGAACAAAACGGCTTAATCGGTAAAAGTACATATTGTTCATAAGTATGTGTTATAGTGGGAATTTGAGCTTGCTAATAGCAAATAAATGATCAGCATGTCCTAAAACATAAGAATTTGAAATAAAATTTAATTTCCGAGCTTTGAGGAAAAAGTGTAAATATGTAAAATTTAGGGGCAAAATTGTAATTTTTCCAAAATTTGAATTTAGGACTATTTTGATAAATGTGAGTATTAAATAAGTTAAATGTGTTATTTTAGATCAAGAAAGAGGTGGAATCAACCTTGATCGAGGAAAAGAAAAGATTGTGGACTAAATTACAAAATTGCTATATTTTGTACCGAGGTAAGTTCATGTGTAAATAATGTAACATAATTGCTATTTTAAGTGATTTAATGCTATTTATATGATATGATACTTGTTATTATGAATATTATGCTTTGTGAAATATTATGTATTGGTATGAAAAGTATGTGATTAAATTGATAAGTATGAGATGCAAGCAACGTATTGGTTCCGATATTTTGAGGAGAACAACGGGAAAATGTGTGATTGAGGAAAATCCCGTTTGAACCTTGGGAATAGATTAGGATACAGGTGACATGTCACTAGGATGGTTGGGCATCCGAGCTCGTTGAGTTGAGTCCGAGTTCACTTATGGATGCCGATGTTCGAACTCGTTGAGTTGAGTCCGAGTTCGTGAGATGTAACTAGGCATCCGAACTCGTTGAGTTGAGTCCGAGTTCACTTATGGATGCGAACGCCTGAGCTCCTTGAGTTGAGTCCGAGTTCGCTTATGGGCGGGTTACATGGTCGCTTGATTACATATGTGGCACTTATGTGCAAATTATCCATGTATCTGAGTTATATTCCGATGTGTTCAACGGGTAAAATTTTAGCGAAATGGAAGAATGCTTGAGATGCAAATGATATTTTGGTAAGTTTCACGAAATGCACACTTTGGACAGGTATGTTCTTAACCCTCGGGTTGAAACTTGATACACGGTGGCTAGAAATGTGGACTATGTCTTGGTGATAACATGCTAATGTTGTTTGGTATAATTGCTTTGTTATGTTACTTGTTATTTTCATATGGACTTACTAAGCATTTATGCTTACTCCCTCCTTTTCATTCATTGTAGTTTTGGACAAGCCGGCTCAGGAATCGGGATAGGTCGAAGGCTCGATCACACTATCCGAAGGACTTTTTGGTAAAATGGCTTGTATAACTTAAGTATGGCATGTATAGCAATGTTCTTATTTTGTGTAAATAATCTTATGATATGGTTGTGGTTTGGTTAAGAAAATGCTTGGTAATGATTAGTCATTGGAATGGCTAGCCTAGATAATGTTGGATGCTATGTGAGACTAATATGTTCTGTAGTTCATGAAAATTCATAAAAAGATGAAATTTGCCATAAAACAGAACATTATAGTAACAATGATGTGAGTTTGAAAAATCACTAAAAATAGTATAAACTGAATTAGGTGATGAATTAAATATGGAATTAAAGCTTATTGTGTCTACTTTCATATGGAAGAAGAAAAACAGGTAAAGGAGTTATATGTGATGTGATATTTGAGTTTTAGTGAGACAGGCCTAGAGCGATTTCTGGATCCCCTTTTCCAACTTTGGGAATTCACCATAAATTGTACAAAAATAATTAGGAGGTATTATTTATATGTTAAAAATAATTATTGAGTCTAGTTTTAAGAGAAATAAACATCATATTCATATGAATTTTTTAGAGAGAGAAAAGTGGTTCGTAGTAAGAAGAGGTCAGTGCAGTCGAGTCCTAAAATAGGGGTAAATTTAACTAATAAAATGTACTAATTGGCCCAACCAAAAATTCTAGAAAAAAATTATTATATAGATATATGAGGCTAGTTTCAGGAAAAATTTACGGATCTTGATTTCGAGTTTTGTAACTCGAGATATGAGTTTTTTTGTAACCATAACGCAGGTAGACAGTATGCTATGAATGTAGAATTAAATGTTTCAAAGTTCTTAAAATGGAAAATTATGTTCAGTAACACCTCAAGCTCGACTCCGGCGACGGTCTCGGGCATGGGGGCATTACACCTTTTACCTTCAATCATATTCGGCATTCACATTATAGAAATAGATTCATCCATTTCTTTATTTAACTAAGACCATTATCAAATTCAACTTAATTTTTATTATGACCGAATGTCATATATCCATTGAATTCACCTTTATCTAAATTATCAAGCTTCAACTCAAATTCATTGTTTAAGTTCATATTCAACAACCTTTCTAACCTCTTTAACAATATAGCACAAGGACATTTTCACTCCAAACAAAGATAATTTCATACTAACAACTTGCAAACGGTAATTTCATTCTTTTCATCTCAAATTACTAACAAACCAACCCTTGTATTAATTTAAGCTTTTTCGGCCATTATAAGCAAAACAACTAATTTAACATTCAAATTCTTTTAACAATTTTAATACTCGATTACAAATTTAATTACATCAATTATAAAATCGAAACATTACCGTGCTTAACCAACAACAAACCATACTCAATTTCACTCAAGCATATTCATGGCTAACATAGCATTTTTTTAATGATTTCATTTCTTTTTATTCTTATTAAAGCCAAATACCAAGTAAAATTTCCAAGGCAATTCCTTTGTCTTATTTTCCCTTACACATCCTAAATTTTTCCTTCTCTAATTATACACATACGACTATTCACATTTTCAAACATTTCAAAGTACAACCATTACTCAAATTATTTACCAGTCACACTTATCATTCGTGGCCGAATGCTCACTTTCCCAACGTCTCAAAAATTCATATACTCACAACTTAATCAATTCATTTACCACCTAATTTCACAAATTCAAAGCTCAATTTAACAAGAACATGCTTAATTTAATCAAAGACAAATTTCCTTTCCCAATAGCACATATATACGGCAACTTCAATTTCATACCTCTTAAAAAGGATTCAATATTAATCATTCATTAACAATGCACTCATTCGACCATCCTATACTCAAATTTAACATCATAAAGTCCATCTAACATTCACTCATAAATTTATAATATCAAAACTTCAACCATTTAGCACATCTTAGCCATGGCCGAATGCTACATGTATCACAAACTCAAAATACACACATGGGTCTTGACAAGAGCTTCAAAACCAACTCAAATTCACAATATCACAAAGAAATCACATAAAATCATACCTTAATTGGACCCCTAAACAGCCGAATGCCACTTGTTCTTTTTATTTCTTTTCTTTGATGAATTCGGCAAGAAGAACAAGAGAAAATGAGCATAATTTTCTCTTTTACTATTACATGCATGACTATAAATTATTAAATTACCAACTTAGCCCCTTTATTATCATTACCCTTCCACTATCTCATGAACGAAAGTGTCCATGCAAATTATGCATGGTCTAATTGCATCTTAAGCCCTTCCTATTAAAAGAACACTCACAATTCGGCACTTGCACATTGTCCCATTAATTTTCCTTTTATGCAATTGAGCCATTATTAATAATTTGACATCCAAATGACAAAATTAAAACACCAAATTTTCCAACATGATAGTTCACATAGTATAAACACAGAAAATAATATTTTAAAATTTTTTTGACTTGGTTTCGTGGTTCCAAAACCACTTTTTCGATTAGGGCCAAATTAGGGCTGTCACAATCAGCATATGACTTTTGCCTTTTCGAAGCTTCTTTCAACCGATATCTGATCAATTTCACCTTCTCTTCAGTATTAGATACCAACTCAGGTCCTAAAATTCGCCGCTCACCAAGTTCAGTCCAGCACGTAGGAGTACGACACCTATGACCATACAATGCCTCGTACGGTGCCATCTGAATACTGGATTGATAGCTATTGTTGTAGGTGAACTCTGCCAACCGTAAGTAATCCTCCCAGCTTCCCCTGAAGTCAATCATACAACCCCTCAGCATATCTTCCAAGATCTAAATTACCCTCTCTGACTGCCCATCCGTCTGAGGGTGAAATGCAGTACTAAAATCCAACCTTGTGCCCAGTGCTTCATGCAACTTTTTCCAGAATCTAGGTGTAAATCACGGGTCTCTATCAGATATGATAGACACGGTACCCCATGCAACTTCACGATCTCTGCCACATACAATTTAGCCAATTTTTGTAGTGAATAATCTGTTCTAACTGGTGTAAAATGAGCAGATTTAGTCAAACGATCAACTATCACCCATACTGAGTCTTTCTTAGAAAGCGTTAAGGGCAGCCCACTAACAAAATCCATAGTCACTCTTTCCCATTTCCAAAGGGGAATTTTTACCGGTTGCAACAATCCCGAGGGTAATTGATGCTCAGCTTTAACCTGCTGGCAAGTGAAACACTTCCCCACATACTCAGTAACTTCCTGCTTAAGCCTTGGCCACCAGTACAATTCTCGTAAGTCTTGGTACATCTTGCTCCCACCAGGATGCATAGCAAATGGACTACTATGCGCCTCATACAACAAAGACTGCCTTAGCTCTGTGTCCTTCGGAATACAAATTCTGCCACAAAAACATAATACCCCTTCCTTGTTTAACTCAAAATCAGACTTCTCCCCACTCTCAATCTGTCAGAAACGAGGAATCAACATCCCATCTACCAGTTGCTTATCTTTAATCTTTTCACTCCACACCAGTCTAACTTGCAATTCTGCCAATATTTCACCATCATCGAACAAACTTTGGCGTGCAAATATTGCTCTCAATTCAGACATAGCTCTATGGCTCAGTGCGTCAGCTACTACATTAGCCTCGCCAGAATGGTATTCGATTGAGCAATCATAACCTTTCAGTAACTCTATCCACCTTCGCTGTCTCAGATTAAGCTCCATCTGAGTGAGAAGGTATTTGAGGCTTTTGTGATCCGTATAAATGATACACTTCTCACCATATAAGTAGTGCCTCCAAATTTTAAGTTTAAACACCACCGCTGCCAACTCCAGATCATGAGTGGTGTAGTTCGTCTCATGGGTTTTAAGTTGGCGAGATGCATATGAAACTACCTTTCCCTTTTGCATCAACACACAACCCAACCGAACGTGCGATGCATCACTATAGACAGTGAAATCCTTTCCAGTCTCTGGCTGAATCAGAACAGGAGCTTCTGTTAAGATCTTCTTTAACTTCTCAAAACTTTCTCGTTGCTTCTTCGTCCAGACAAACGGTATTCCCTTACGCAAAAGTTTAGTTAAAGGTGCGGCTATCAACGAAAATCCCTCTATGAACCGTCTATAATACCCTACCAGACCCAGAAAGCTCCTTATCTCAGATACACTTTTGGGTTGCTTCCAATCTAGAATAGCCTCGATTTTTCGTGGATCCACTCTAATTCCTTTGGCAGAAACCACGTGCCCTAAAAATGTCACTTCACGCAGCCAAAACTCACACTTACTAAACTTGGTGTATAACTGCTTTTCCCCCAATATCTGCAGGACTACACGAAGATGCCCCTCATGCTCTTCTTCAGTTTTCGAGTATACAAGGATGTCATCTATAAAGACCATTACGAATTGGTCCAAGTAAGGTTAAAAGACAATGTTCATTAAGTCCATGAAAGCCGCTAGCGCATTTGTTAGCCCAAACGGCATAACCAAAAATTCATAATGGCCATAGTGTGTTCTAAAAGCTGTTTTGTAAACATCTGTCTCCTTTACCCTCAGTTGATGATACCCTGATCGAAGATCTATTTTGGAGAACACCGCAGCCCCTCGAAGTTGGTCAAAAAGATCATCAATCCTTGGTAAAGGATACTTATTTTTTATGGTTAACTTGTTCAGTTGCTGATAGTCTATACACATGCGCATAGTTCCATCTTTTTTTTGACGAACAAGACCAGTGCTCCCCAATGAGACACACTAGGTCGAATAAATCCTCTATCCAATAATTCCTGCATTTGAGCCTTGAGTTCAACCAACTCCTTCAGTGCCATTCTATATGGGGCAATAGATACCAGAGCTGTTCCCGGCAACAACTCTATCCTGAATTCCACTTCTCGATTCGGTGGTAACCCCGATAGTTCATTAGGAAAGACATCAAAAAAATCCTTCACCGCCCTAATCTCCTTAAAAGATAAATCTTTACACTCTGAATCACTGACATACGCTAAATATGCTTCGCATCCTTTTCGCATCAATTTTTTAGCTCTCAAAGAAGAAATCACATTGGACAGATAGTCACGATGTTCACCAATGATTACCACTTCAGTTCCCTTAGATGTCTTTAAAACCACCCGCTTTGCAGCACAATCTAAAATCGCCTGATGCTGTACTAACCAATCCATTCCTAAAATCAGATCAAACTCACCAAAGGGAAGTTCCATTAAGTCTGCTAGAAAAGTTTCTCCCTGAACATCTAAAGGTACAACCTTAAACAACCTATTTACTCTCACAGTCTGACCTAAAGGGCTTAATACAGTAATCTCCCTAGCAGTAGTTTCACACATCATACCCAATTTCTTGGATACAGTACACGCAATATATGAGTGCGTAGACCCTACATCGATCAGAGCAGTATAAGGTAAACCATGAATGAGGAACATACCAGTTATCACATCCGGTGCATCCCTATCCTCGCGACGACGTGCAGCATATACTAATGCTAGTTGCCTCGTGATATTCGCGTGATATGAAGTAATAAAATTTATAAAGAACTTGATCAAACCTAAACTGACTAATATCACAACGTTTTAAGGCAAGCACACCTGTCGACAGTAGTATAGTCTAGTGATAAGATCAAGTATCGTATCCAAGGGAACTGAAAGTACTATTACTCACTTTCTTTCTATTATTTAGCCTAAGAATAAAAGAGGGGTTTGTTTAAACTAATTCTAAAACTAACTAAGAAAAGCACAAAGAGTAAAATTGGGAAAACTTTTAGGGAAAAGCAGATTGATATGGACAATACTTAAGGGAGAATCCACCTAGATTTCACTTGTTATTGGTTCTTGAGCTAGACGATTTATTCACTTGACTTGATCCGTAGAGATCCCTAATTTATGCTAAACCCTCCGTCGAGGCGTAGAGCAACTAGGCCTAAGTTGTTAATTAAATTTCCCTTATTAATTAACTTCCTAGGTTGCATTAATTCCATCTATGGTTCCCCATATTAGGTTTGACCCTAATCCAGCAGATTTATGTCGCCCTATGTCTAGGGTTGCATGCAACTCCACTTAATTATGGTAGATCTACTCTTATCACAGGGATTTTTGCTCCTTTGCTCTAAGCACATCTAGTTCTTGAAATAATACCTAGGACTATTAAATTAAGGATGAAGAACACATAATTAAGAACAATTCAAGTATTTATCATATAACTCAAGAATAAATAATAACAAGATTCATCTTAGGTTTCATCCCCCTCAAGTATTTGAGGGGTTTAGTTCATAATAAAGAAAGAAAACATCTCAGAAGATAAAAAATAACAAAACATAAAAGAACCCGAAAACCCCTGAAGGAATTTAGGGAGATCCTCTATATTGCTGCAGAATTTCGGCTTCTGGGATGAATCAATCAGCTTCCCTGCGAGTAATCCCTACTTCTACTCTCTGTGTTGGCAGCAAAGAATACTTCCCTTTGTGGGGAAATAAGCACACCCTTAGAGTTGCCTCCTAGGGTCTTTATATAGAGCTTTGGGGAGCCTTTCTTAGCCTCCAAGTATCCCAATTCGAGTGAAATTCCTTTTCCTCACGACTAGAACACACTCGTGTGCCACGCCCGTGTGACTTCGACAAAGGCTGTGTGATTTAGCACGGCCGTGTGGCCTGCCTGTGCTTGTCGAGAGCTGGACCGTGTGATCTTGATGTGGTACGGCCGTGTGGCATGGCCGTGTGGTGATTCCTTGGGCCGTGTGTTATGTCATTTTTGGCCCATTTTCCTCATTTTCAGTCCATTTCCTATTCTTTTCTCTTCCCTATGCTCTCCTGAGTATAAGATATGAGAAAGAAGGATTAAGAGCACCAATTCTCACTAAATTGATAATAATTCATCTAAAATATAGGCTAAGCATGAGGTAAAAATATTTATAAATTAGCGTTTATCAAATACCCCCACACTTAAGCCTTTGCTTGTCCTCAAGCAAAATCTCAATCCCTAAATAAGAATTATTCCTCTCAACCTACAATCTTTATCAATAATGTTTCAAACTAGTCTACAGGTAATCATACAATGAGTAATTCAATCAGAAGAACATTAAAGACTCAATCACTCTAAGTTTAGAATTTTATCATTGAAAACATAAGTCTCTTCCTTCCTTCTAAGTAGTTGTCTCTCCATCTTAATTAACAGGAGTTGACATCCTCACTAAAGGTTCACTCTATCTACTCGAAGTGTTTAGGGTTCAAAATTTAAGCACTCCTTAGTCAACCTAAAAAGTTATTACCATAAGCTTGCAAGAAAATCAAATCTCCACCACTATAGTTTGATATGATACATTGATCAAAAGGTCTTTTAATGGTTGCAACGGGGCTTGGTTAGGGGTGTTGTCATAGGCTGCAAAAAGAAGGTTAGAATTGAGATTGAACTGAAAAATTATCTAGCTAGAAAAATCTCTATCACTGGAACATATTTCTCAGCTAATTCTTGTGATACTATCATTTCTGCCTTGGTAGCCTTAAAATAGAAATATGCAAAAACTTGTTCAACTATTACAAGTTACAATTGAATTTGACTTATTCATTTTTTTTCTTTTTTTTTCTTTTTTTTTGGAACGATTAAATCAAATATGATAACTTGGAACTTTACAATTTTACAACTAGAGAGGAGAGTAAAGCTAGATAAAAATTCACTTTAAATCTCGACAAAAATAGGGGTTAAAGTAATTGAATGGGTTTCAACGAAAAATGGGTTTTTGGTTAATAATTAGAAGGTGAGTCAAAGAATGGGTTGTTAGGCTCAACGGGGTTTACTAGGGGTTAGATTTATGGAGGTAGGCTTTTTGTGGAGTAAGTGGGTTAAATCCTAGGTGCCTTTATCATTTCAGTATATCAAACCAATGATATGGTCTCGACATGTATAATCAAAGCAAGTTCTAGAATAACAATTCAGTATTGACTCACTTAAAGCAATAATAAAGTGAGCACGAAGAAAATGTATGCTAAAAAAGGCTCAAAAATCTCACCAGAATTATGGCTTTTGATGTCAATCCTACAAATTTCAAATCTCAAGATAATACTTAAAATTAGGGAAAATAACTTATGCAAAAATTGGGGGTTCTCAAAAATTTCAACTTATCATGCTTGATTCCCTAATGTTTTAAAGTTTGAATAATCAAAGTACAAGTACCTATATCTTAATTCTCAACATATCAATAGAAATCATAAATCAATCAGAATTAATTCCTAATAAGAGACTGAGAATTATTTGAGAACAAAGCATATGGAAAAAAATTCAGGGATTTTTCAGATAATGTAGAAATTTAAAGTAAGCTCCCCCCCACACTTAAGATGTACATTGCCCTCAATGTACAAAGATACATAAATAGCAAGAGAAGTATAATATCATAAGATGAGGAGAGAATTGAAACTTCCTGAATTTAGGATGAATTTGTGAGGAAGGGTCGGTAGTTTGTGGCAGGGTGTTCCCTTTTCTGTTTTGAATATGAGCTGTAGAGCTCCTTTTTGAGACTGCGAAAATATTTAATTAGTCGTGGAAATTTTGGATTAATAGAGATTACTCGTTAGGGATTGGCCGATATGAAAGATAGACAATTAAATAACAAAAAAATAATAAACTAAGTTCTAAAAAATACTAATACTGTAATGATTAAAAGGATTAAACATAAAAATAAATTTTGAAATAAAAAAGGAAACTAATAAAGGAAAAAAAATGAGAAAAAATAGAACCGAATGAGAGAATAGAGGCACACGCCCGTGTGTCTCGGGGTTAGCCCGTGTTGAATTCGTAAAGTTGCCACGGCCATATCACACGGCCGTGGTGATTTGTCGACCTCCCGTGCTTTTGGGAAACTTCTGCTCTATTTGTACACGGTCTGGGTGCACGACCGTGTCTCTATTTTAAGATGTCACACGGCCTTAGGCATGCTCGTGTGTCTGGCCGTGTGGCCTAAATTTCTGCATAAAAAATGTTAGTTGCTGCATAAAAATACTAGAAAAATTTTAAACAAAGAAAAGTTACTAAGTTATTGCTCGGGTTGCCTCCCGAGAAGCGCTTGTTTATAGTCTAAGCTCGACTCTTCTCGAGCTGGGTATCTCACGGTGGTTTGAAGAGTTGGAACTCTTCCAGCCTGTTTTCAGGATTAATATTAAAAGAATGTTTGAGTCGAGTGTGGTTTACCTTGAAAGTGCCGAGTGACTCATTTTTTATTTCTACTGTACCATAAGGGAAAATTTTCGTTACCGTGAAGTAGGGTACGTCACTTGTATGCTCTTTTGAATTCATGATTCGAGGGTCATCTTCCCCTAAGAGTACCTTATCCCCTATATTGATTTGACATGTTTTTACCTGAGGGTTATCTTGGTGATGCTCTGGGTTAGTGTGACATGTTTTGGGTTTTTCATGATAGTTCAGCCACTCATCTAGTTCCTCGATCTGAAGCGTCCACTTTTTAGGTGCATCTCCATTGGATGGACTTGTCTGTGATTGGGTTGCCTTTATGTGAAGTGTATCCTGCACAGAAGGTTGGGTGGTGAGTTTAATGTTTTTACAAGGACTCGTGACTATATTATTATCAACAGTTTTAAAATTGTTTTGAGCTTGTAAAGTAACTTTGTCATCACCTACACGTAGTGTAAGTTCACCTGTTCCTAAATCAATTATTGTTCTGGCAGTTGCTAAAAAGGGTCGCCCTAGAATTAAGGGTATATCGCTATCCTCATCAATGTCTAAAACAACAAAGTCAACTGGGAATATAAATTTATCAATTTTGACGAGCACATCTTCAATTATTCCCTTAAGAGACCTAATAGTTTTACCAGCTAGTTGAATGCTCATCTTAGTTTGCTTAGGCTTTCCAAGACCTAGTTGTTTAAACAGTTTATAAGTCATGACATTTATACTAGCCCCTAAGTCTGCTAAAGCATTTTTGGTGTCTAGGCTACCAAATAAACAAGGAATAGTAAAACTCCCTGGATCTTTCAGTTTGGTTGGCAGCTTATTTTGGAGAATAGCTGAGCATTCCTCGTTGAGTTCCACTGTGGACAATTCTTCCAACTTCCTTTTATTTGTGAGAAGTTCCTTTAAAAATTTTGCGTACTCCGGCATCTGCATAATTGCTTCAACAAAAGGTAAGTTAATATGTAATTTCTTTAACAGTTTAAGAAACTTACCGAATTGCTGATCTGTGCGGTCCTTCTTTAAAGCGTTTGGGTATGGGATACGAGGTTTAAATTCTTTGACAATTTCATCTCTGGGACTTACCTCATCCTTTCCTTTACTTACCACAGGCTCCTTGCATGGCATTAGGTTGGTTTTGGTTAACCCCTCATCATCTATCGTATCCACGGCATTGAGTTGCTCCTTAGGGTTAGTCTCAATATTGTTTAGTAACCCACCTTGCGGTCTTTCAGAGATTAGCTTGGCGAGCTGGCTTATTTGAGTTTCAAGTCCTTGAATAGATGCTTGCTGGTTCCTTAGTGCTGTTTCGGTATTTTGGAAACGGGTTTCTGATATGGCCATGAATTTGGTAAATATTTCTTCAAGATTCGGGTTTTTCTCTTGTTGGAATAGTGGCTGTTGAAATCCTAGAGGGGGCGGTTGTCTTTGATTTCCTTGTCCTTCCCATGAAAAATTAGGGTGATTCAGCCAACCTGCATTATAAGTATTACTATAAGGATTATTTTGAAGTCTAGAATTGTTACCCATATAGTTGACTTGCTGAGTTTCCATGCCATGTCCGTAAGAGGAGTAATCTGGATTGAACATATTTCCTGGAGTTGCGTCGCATTGCATAACTGGCTGTACCTACGTAGAACCAACAAAATTATCAAACTTTTTATTTAAAAGTTCTACCTGATTAGTAAGCATAGTAACAGCATCAATATTATAAACTCCTGCAGCTTTTGTCGGCTTTGTCCTCATGATTTGCCACTGATAATTATTCAATGACATTTCTTCAATAAATTCATAAGCTGCTTCTGGCGTTTTATTATTAATTGTTCCTCCTGCGGCTGCATCAACCATTTGTCGTGTGGATGGATTCAAACCGTTGTTGAAGGTTTGAACTTGTAGCCATAAAGGTAGTCCATGATGAGGACATCTTCTCAAAAGATCCTTGTATCTCTCCCAGGAATCGTAGAGTGTTTCTAAATCCATCTGCACAAAGGAAGAAATATCGTTTCGTAATTTAGCTGTTTTAGCGGGAGGAAAATATTTAAGTAAAAATTTTTCTGTCATCTGTTCCCATGTGGTGATTGAGCCTCGTGGTAAAGAATTTAACCACTGTTTGGCTTTATTCCTTAAAGAGAATGGAAATAGCCTTAGTCGAATGGCATCATCAGAAACGCCATTAATTTTAAAAGTATCACATAATTCCAAGAAATTTGCTAGATGTGAATTTGGATCTTCATCCTGCAAACCGTCAAACTGCACAAATTGCTGAATCATCTGAATAGTGTTAGGTTTTAGTTCAAAATTATTAGCAGCAATAGCAGGTCTAACAATGCTAGTTTGAGTACCAATCAAACTAGGTTTAGCATAATCATACATAGTTCGAGGAGCTTCATCCTGGTTTACTGGTTCTGCTGGTAGTGCTGGATGTGGTGGAACGTTTTGATTTGCTTCCATCTCTTCTGTAGGTACTGGCTTGTGCTCAGGTTCTTGCTCTGGATAATGTAGGCTTTGTCTAATTTCTTTGCGATTTCTGCGAACTGTAGCTTCTAAATCTTCGTCAAAAAGTAGTGGTCCTGTTGGGTTGTTTCTAGTCATAGACTAGAAAAACCTGGAAAAATAATTAAAAAACGAAAATAAAATAAAAAATAAAAAATAAAAAAATAAACTTAGGAAAACCTAGAAAAAAAAAGAAGAAAAGGAAAATAAAAAACAAAAATAAAAATAAAAATAAAAATAAATAAATAAATAAATATATTAATGGCTAAAGTAATAGAAATCGAGCTTTCGTAATATTTCAGTTAAATCCCCAGCAACGGCGCCAAAAACTTGATATCCGCGTGATATGAAGTAATAAAATTTATAAAGAACTTGATCAAACCTAAACTGACTAATATCATAATGTTTTAAGGCAAGCGCACCTGTCGACAGTAGTATAGTCTAGTGATAAGATCGAGTATCGTACCCAAGGGAACCGAAAGTACTATTACTCACTTTCTTTCTATTATTTAGCCTAAGAATAAAAGAGGGGTTTGTTTAAACTAATTCTAAAACTAACTAAGAAAAGCACAAAGAGTAAAATTGGGAAAACTTTTAGGGAAAAGCTGATTGATATAGACAATACTTAAGGGAGAATCCACCTAGATTTCACTTGTTATTGGTTCTTGAGCTAGACGATTTATTCACTTGACTTGATCCGTAGAGATCCCTAATTTATGCTAAACCCTCCGTCGAGGCGTAGAGCAACTAGGCCTAAGTTGTTAATTAAATTTCCCTTATTAATTAACTCCCTAGGTTGCATTAATTCGATCTATGGTTCCCCATATTAGGTTTGACCCTAATCCGGCAGATTTATGTCGCCTTATGTCTAGGGTTGCATGCAACTCCGCTTAATTATGGTAGATCTACTCTTATCACAGGGACTTTTGCTCCTCTGCTCTAAGCACATCTAGTTCTTGAAATAATACCTAGGAATATTAAATCAAGGATGAAGAACACATAATTAAGAACAATTCAAGTATTTATCATATAACTCAAGAATAAATAATAACAAGATTCGTCTTAGGTTTCATCCCCCTCAAGTATTTGAGGGGTTTAGTTCATAATAAAGAAAGTAAACATCTCAGAAGATAAAAAATAACAAAACATAAAAGAACCCGAAAACCCCTGAAGGAATTTAGGGAGATCCTCTATATTGCTGCAGAATTTCAGCTTCTGGGATGAATCAATCAGCTTTCCTGCGAGTAATCCCTACTTCCACTCTCTGTGTTGGCAGCAAAGAATACTTCCCTTTGTGGGGAAATAAGGACACCCTTAGAGTTGCCTCCTAGGGTCTTTATATAGAGCTTTGGGGAGCCTTTCTTAGCCTCCAAGTATCCCAATTCGAGTGAAATTCCTCTTCCTCACGACTAGAACATGCCCGTGTGCCACGCCCGTGTGACTTCGACAAAGGCCGTGTGATTTGGCACGGCCGTGTGGCCTACCCGTGCTTGTCGAAAGCTGGACCGTGTGATCTTGATGTGGCACGGCCGTGTGGCACGACCGTGTGGTGATTCCTTGGGCCGTGTGTTATGTCATTTTTGGCCCATTTTCCTCATTTTCAGTCCATTTCCTATTCTTTTCTCTTCCCTATGCTCTCCTGAGTATAAGGTATGAAAAAGAAGGATTAAGAGCACCAATTCTCACTAAATTGATAATAATTCATCTAAAATATAGGCTAAACATGAGGTAAAAATATGTATAAATTAGCGTTTATCACCTCGCCTTTACAATTGTAGCACCTCTACTAGGAGACCCATGACCACGTCCCATACCATTCTCGCCTCTAGCCTATCCATGACCTCTAGGCGGGTATTGACCACCTCTTGGCGACTGCACATTTCCTACACCAGCTGCTTGCATCTGCTCTGGTTTACTCGGACAATCTTTGATATGGTGCTCCTTCGATCCACATCTCAGGCAAGCTCCAGTCTTCTTCAAACACTCCCCAATGTGGCTTTTCCCACAAGCATCACAGACTTGCTGTCTAGTATTAATAGCAGGGGGCCCAACTCTAGTTGACCCCTCAAACCTAGCTCTCCTCACAGGCCTCTGAGCATAATTAGAGTGCCCCACACTTCTCTTTGTTTTCCCTCTGTCCATGTCACGATTCTGACGTTCCGTCCGTTTCACATCCCCAACTATCTTAGATTTATCCACTAGCACAGCAAAGTTCTGCTCCCTCTGTGGAGCTATCAGTACACGAATGCTATCCCTGAGGCCATTCTCAAATCATACGCAACGCTCATGCTCAGTAGCCACAATCTCACGAGCATAACGACTAAGTCAGAGAAATTTTGACTCGTACTCTGATACTGACTTATCTCCTTGCACCAAGTTCAGGAATTCTTTCCTACGAGAGTCGTCATAACCCGTACCCATGTACTTCTCTTGAAACCCAGTCTTGAAAAATTCCCATAAAATCTACTCCGACTGAGCTCCTTCCTTCACCATGAGCCACCATTGGTAGGCTTTATCTCACAGTAAAGAAACTGCACCTTTCAATTTCTGTTCAGGTGTGCAATCTAGGTCATCCATGATTCGTTCTGTAGCTTTCAGCTAATACTTAGCCACATTAGGGGCTACTCTAGCAATGCCCTTGAAAACCTCTGCTCCATTTGACCTCAATCGCTTAGTCACTGACCCCCGGCCTGTAGCTCCATTATTGGGCCCAACGACCCTTTCTAGTATCTGCAGCATAGCTTGGGAAAAAGTATCGTCCCTAGCCATACGATCAAATAGGCCATTCTCAGCTACTGATGGAGTCGGTACATCCCCAGCTTCCTCATTTGGCACATGTCCCAATGTCGAGGATCTAGCCGCATTAGTAGCATGACCCATTCCACGACCTCGAACAGCTCTTCCTCCTCTAGCTCTCATATCGACTTGTATTATCTGATTTAAAAGTTTTATGCATTATCTTACAGTTTCAGTGATTATTAAGAATGTTTTATGCAAATAGAAGTTTAATGTATGTTTTCACGAATTGATATCACACTACAGTTTTCAGTTTTCTACCTCTCAGTCTAGTCTATCTAAGGTGTCATAGCATAATAGTCTCAATAATCAATAAATAAATAGTTAACAGTGATTTAATCCACTTACAGATTCGGTGCCGGAAACTTGGAGTCCACACTTCCAGTATCAGAATTCAAAATTTTCCCAAATCCTTGGCAAACAGTTTGTAAAACATTAAATTATGAAGTATTCCCAACTTTTGAAAACATTTTACAGAAATTCAAAAAATTTCAAAATCCTATTCCACAGCCGAGTTTTGTAAGCCTGGCTCTAATACCACAAAATATAACACCCCAAACCCAGCCGAGACGTTATGCCTGAGTCTGATGTGTCACATTGAAGAGTTTTTAGAAAACCGTGTTTTCATTGAAAACCCTTTTTGAAGAAGTTTTTAAACAAATCACTTTTCTGTCTTTCTTTAATTAATCAGGTTATGAAAATAGTTTACATCGAAAAATCATATTTGTTGCAGAAGCTTTATTTGAAATCTCGTTTGTTGCGAATACGTGGTTTTTGGAAAACATATATCATTTTGTAAAATGCGCCCTAAAGCTTAATAAATTAATAACATGTAAATAAATAATCCTAAAACTTAAGAATAATTATAAAGCGGCCTTATTACAAACCCAAAGTAAAACCTTATTTAAAGTAAATAAAACTGAAAGTAGTTGTAAAACAAAGTATGGCCACCTCCAAGCCCCACGTAACACCGAATCGCCTATGCCTTAGGGTTACCTGTATAGTTAGAATAATCGGATGAGTATACGAATACTCAGTGTGTAATCCCAGCAATAACAACATAACACAGTCAGTCTGGGCTAGAGCCCATTACAGTAACATATCACATTCAGTAAACAGTATAGCATGCATTTTAGAGTCCATATCACAATCAGTGGCATATATTCAGAAATATTACAGTAACAGTATAGCATGCAATTAGAATCCTACCCATCCATCCGCTACACTCTATCTCCTTCCAACCCTACATTCCATGTGGGGATATAATATCAATCCACCCAACCCTACACTCCACAGAGTAGTACCGATGCGGCACTATTGATAAATTGCAGCAGAGCTGCCAGTATATTAGGCTATAAGCCCCAGAATAATGTTGCAGAGTTGCCAGAACAGTACACTTCCTCCAAATACATATATCCCATCCCCTATGCAATGCAACATACTCAATGCCATGAACAATAATAATATAGAATATAAAAAAAATACATATATATCATAGCATACATAACAATTCCAACATTATAAAGGATCGAAATGGATAATTTATCCACGAGGGGTATTTTGGTCATTTTGCCCATAAGGCATTTCAGTCATTTGTCAGTGTGGTCCTTCGATAATATCAGTAAGCCCATGGTTGTCTAGCGACACATGCAGCCAAACAGTCTAGAAATTGTAACGAATATTAAACCCATTGAGCGGCCTCACAACCCATTAGACCCACTGGGTTGTTTCGGTCCATATCTTAAGAGCATTTATGTTTACCATTTTTCCAATATAGGACCACACTCTGTGGCCTCAATCGCTCATATGAGCGTTCGCACGCTCATATGGTCATTTTTCTTATAAGAGTGTGATAACACACCTGTAACGAAATAGTGGCTATCCGCTTCCGGAATCCAAGCACCTAAAGTTACCATAATTGTATTGTTAGATAGTTTTAAGGCTAACCAAAAACCACCATATGATTAACATCAAGATAAAGCCACCATCACTTACCCACAAGAGGAACAATCCCTTGCAAAAGCTTGAGAGTTTGGCCAACCCTTTCTAGTAAGATCGTATTCCTATTCGTAGAAGATCAATTTTCAGCGTTACGAGATCACTACTTTACTGAAATCAATGGTCACAAAACATTCAGTTAGGTCACTTGACCTCTTTCTAAATACTTACCAAAATATCAAAGGATAATATTCAGTCAACACCATAGACCTTAGATTCAGGCTATGTAGAAGAAGAATGAAAAGGCAGAGAGAAGGTGTAACCTTCCTTGAAACTTGGTACTCCACGAGTGACATCAAAACAAAAGAGTAAAAGTCAGCACCTAGAGACAAAATATACGATTTTTATTAAAGAAATAACTAGAAGAAAAGAACAACCCTCAAACCAAAAGATTACCTTCAATGAAAATCAGTAGGAAAAATCAAATGGACAAGGTTGGTTCGGTAAGAACAATTAAGTAATATTAGCTAAATACCAAAATCAAATGAGTAGAGAGGGTGATAGAAAGTAAAAAAAATCAGCTACAAGGAGTGGGTGAACTTTTATGAGAAATATAATCCAATGGTTTAGAGAACAACAAAATGAACGAAAGACAAAAAGGCAAAGACAAGATGATTCGGTTAATGAAGGAGTAAAGAAAAGGCTAAAAGTTGATGAAGTAACCTATAGCTAAAGATGCATTTGGTTTGTTTGTCAAGTCAAAGAAGAGAGCCTAAAAACAACAAACGTACAATCGGCATTCCCACAAAAAGAATTCAATCGAAAAGAGAGAAAGAGCCTAGAAGCAAGATTAGTGTCAGTCAAAACAAAATGGTAGTTGACCTCCTAACCCTCAACTAAGCTGACACTCCCCAAGCCTTAGCACCCAAACAAGGTAACCATATCACCTAAGACCGTAGAGTCCAATTGGTCTCACTTTTTGCCTATTCTTGCCAAAAATATACCTTTAATAGCTGCAAGAAAACAGCTAGCCAACAATCCAAACTTTCCATTAAAAAATAAAAAGAATCAAAGCATTCACCACTTGATTCTTTCCACCGACAGCAGCTTTCATTCAAGACCACCACTTGACTTCAGCCCCGTGCAATAGCAAAAATTTAAACTCATACCCGCAGGGTGGGGCTCGAACTCCAGCCCTCACCACTGACCTACGTCCCACTCGCATACTACTAGCCACTGCACCACATTTTTCTTTACAGCATAATAGGGTCGCAATTAAATTTAACCCTTACCTGCTAAAGCCACGAGTCAATTCATGAATAAAAAGAAAATTCCGCCTGCAAGCAGACTCGGACTTGCGCCCCTTCTAAAAGGCTAACACGCTGCTGCCACCCTTCCAATTTGACTTTTGTGTCTAAAATCCCACGCAACAGATTATAAGCCTTCCTTCTCATGCCATGTTCCCTTTAAAAAAAATAACATTTCCCCTAAGCAGATTCGAACCCCCAACCTCAGCATAACAAATTCGCCTCCTTGCCAACTTACCCACACCACTTTCGTGACATCCTACAACCAATATTAAATAAAAACCTACTCAACCGAGCCTTTATCCTCTTAAGCCAGAAACAAGAAAAATTTTCCAAGACCCAGAGTCATTTACAGGACCCTTTAAACACTCTAACTCACTGTTAAATCACTTAATTAACATCCTTAACATAAAATCATAGTAAAACCACAAAAATATAAAAATCCAAAAGTTTGGGATGTTACAATTAGGCCCAAGTCTACCATAGGCCATGTCATCCACATGACCGGCTCGTCTTTTCTTACCAATCTATCAATTTTACATATTTTAGGCCCACGACCCATCGGGCCCATTTAGCCCATTTCAGCCCAGTTGGCCAGAAAGTGGTCTGAGACCATGAGTTCACTCATGGGCCTCTTTCATCATTTCGATCTCTTTACATGAGCATTTGTACATTGATGTGGTTGCTGGCGCCAACGTTTCGACTTTTCAGATTTTTGGGATTTTGGCTTTTGCCGATATGTCGTATGTGCAGTGTATGTACACACCTTAACGGAAGGAATGTAATAATCCACGCGCATAGCAACCTATATTTGAATAAGATACTCTGTTAACCCGTTAATCCATACAATTTAACACGCCTCTAAGATACCAAAACGCACTGCAATAGCCTGATTTTGACCCTTTTCAGAACGGTGGTTTCGGGACCACGAATCTGAGTTTGAAAAATATTTAAATATTATTTTCTGTGTTTATTGTATGTGAATTATCTTGTGTGAAAGTTTCGTATGAAAATTTGATTGTTTGTGTGCTTAATTAAATAAAAAGGGCTTAATCGCGTAAGTTGAAAATTTGATAGATAAAAGCATAGAGGGTCAAATTATTAATGGCTTTGTAAGTTGAGGCATTTAAGTGGCAATTTAACCATATTAAAGTATTGGACGGAAGTGGCCATGTTTCATAATGGCTAAAATTTGGTTATTAAAGGTTATTATAGTAATTAAATAAAAGATTATAAGTTATAATAATAAAACATAAAATAAAACATGCATGAATTCATGTTCTTTTGACCGAAACTAGAAAAGAAAAGAAAAAAAGAAAAAGCTATTGTTATTCGGTCAAGTGGGAGCCAAAATCCAAGGTTAGTTTTGTTTAGATTTTGATAAATAGTATATTTTTGAGCTTGTTGTCAAGAAATATACATAGCCCATGTGTTAATTTTGGAATTGATTAACCTTATTGTTTTCGGCCATGGAGAAATTTTGAATTGGTTGTTGTTGATGTTAGAAAATGAAAATTATATGTTAGATTATTATAAAAAAATAAAAAAATATATTTGTATTAAAATTCTATGTGATTTTGTGTATAATTGGTGAATTTGTAAAATTATGAATAGAGGGACTAGATTTTTAATTAAATAAAATGTAAGGGCTTGGATAAATCTAGTGAATATTCGGCTCTTGTAAATTGGGAAGAGATTGAGTGTATTTTATGTTATATGCATTTTGGACTATTTTATAAAAATGTAAATTGTGAAGGGCAAGTTAGTAATTTGTTCAAATGTGTAGTTGGGATTGAATTGGATGAAATCTAATTGAATGAGTTCAATTTGAAATTAATTAGATCAAGAACAAAAAGGATCGGAATTGCATCGGGGAAAAGCTAAAATAGTCAAATAGTTGTTCGATACTGTTCGTTGATATCCGAGGTAAGTCTTTAAGTAAATTAAATACCGTTTATGTCGTGTACAAAGTAATTACTATGATAATTGGAATTATATGGTTGTGTAGTATAGTGGCCGAATGTGGCATTGTTAAAATTAGAACATTAGAACCTATTTGAACTAATTTGTGATATTGAAAGGTTTACATGAATAGTATGTGATATTTGAATTTCTTATAATTGAAGTTGATCGTGAGTTGAATATGTATCATTAATAATCAGGCTTTATGCCTAGCAGGCTTTATGCCGTTGTATAGAAATCAGGCTTTATGCTTAGCAGGCTAATTGCTGGTGAAAAATATCAGACTCTAAGTCTAGCAGGCCTTGTGGCGGTGTGTATTTCAGGCTTACGCGTAGCAGGCTTTATGCCGATGATTTATTTCAAGTTTATGTTTATAAGATTTTATATAAATGTGGAAAGTGAACAAGTAAGTTGACTAAATGATTTTTATATTTCGTCACCAAGGTAAGTATATGTGAGGTTATATTGATCTTGTATTTTCGACTAAATGAGGGTTATATTGAACTTATGAATTCAATTATATGTGAACTTATATGGAACTTGTGTACTCGGTTACAGGTGAGACTATATTGAGTTTATATATGTATTCGGCCTTATGAGGTAGTGTAAAGAATTTTGTGAAATTGGTCATATAGGTAATTCTTTGTGGTTTGATATAATGGGTTATATAAATATATTCGGCTATATAGGTAAGTAATTAAGTGATGTTATAATTGATCTTAGTATTCGGCCAAGTTAACTTAATTAAGAATAAGTATATCTTGAATGGTACAATTAAACTTGTGTGAAATGTTTTGATTATCTATTTGAGTTGTTCATTTTGCTTAAAGCTTACTAAGCTAAATTAGCTTACTTGTGTATATGTTTCTATAATTGTTTATAGATTTTGAATGTGGTTACGTGCTCGGGGATCGTCAGTGAAGTCATCCACACTATCGTTTCATTATCGGTACTTTAAAAAGTTTTAAATACGAACTTATGGCATGTGACACCCCTAATTTGACCCTAGTCGGAAAGTAGTTTCGGGACCATGAATTTGAGTTATATATATATGTATATATATATATATATATATATATTTTATATTATTTTCTGTGTTCTGAATAAGTATACTTATGTGTGCTAAAGTTTCGTAATTTAATTTCGAGTTTAAGTGCTTGATTCACCAAAAAAGATTTAATTGCATCAATTGATTTTTATGCATACCTTATGAAAATGTTCAAGTGTCATATCTTTTAAAGGTTGGGGTTTTAAATGGCAAATATGCCATTTGTTAAATGCATGGACGGTATAAATTAGATTTTAGTGGTGGAATCATTAGTGAATAATGATATGGAGTACTTAAATGGCAAATAAACCTTTTTAATATGTGTTTGTCGTATGTATCCATGATATAGGTGTTTAGTTAATGAAATTAGGAAGGTTAAAAGTGTAAAATAAAAATAACCTATGATATTATAAAACCAAAAAAAAAAAAAAAAGGAAAAACATGCAAGTGTTCATCTTTGAAAGTGCCAAAAGTTTCAAGGAGAAAAACTCTTCTATATTCGGCCATCTCTTGTCAAATTCAAGGTGATTTCATATAATTTTTTTTATAAAAATTAGATAGTTTTTATTTATCCTTGTTTAACTAGCTTTAAAGCCCACCATGTGATTTTTAATATGGTTGAAAAATGAAGGTTCGGCCATGAATGAATGATGTAGAGTTTGAGTTGGAAATTAGAAATTAAAAATAAGTGTTAGATAAATATTTTTGATGTGTGATTTTAAATGAAGTTGAATTTGTAAGGATAATTTGTGAAAATAGTGAACTTAGTGGCTAATTTCAAAATTTGTGATTTAAAAATGGTTTATAGGAAAGAGGGGTATATTCGGCTATTGCATATCATGAGTAAATTGTACTAATGTATATTTTATGAATTTTTAACCAAATAGTTAATGAATGAATTATTGAGGGCACTTGGTGAATGACGTATTTATGTGAATTGTTGAGTGTTAAGGCATTGGTTAAATTATTGATTAAGCTTAAATTATTTTATTATATTCACGATTAAAAGAGGGTTTCAAGTTGTGTATATGTGATTTGATTAAAAGCAAGAGGATATGTTAGCAAAGTGAGGGATTTGACTATAGTACTAGTGATTTAAAAATTAAAAAAAAAAAGGTTTTAATTTTATAATAGGTATTCAGTCATGGTCTTTATTCATGAAGAAATTATTGAATGACTTTAACCGAATTATGGATAGACCTTGAGTTGAATTTTGCTAAGTAAAGTGATAGTGTGTACATGCATATTTGTGCTAGCCGAATGTGTGTTAAGATGTCAATGAATTATTTGATGAGGTTAAAGTGGTGCAATTCATGTTAGGTTGATTACTTAGTAAGCACATTATGTTAGTTCTTGTATATACGTGTGTTCATTTGATGAGATACCAATTCGGCTATGATGATTAAAGGACAAGTTATATATATATATATCTTTGATGTTATAAATGGTAGGTTTAAACGTTCGACCCTATGCATGATTTATAAGGCTCTTTGATATAGACGTATATATATATATATATAGTTATTTGGGACACATTGAAATGGCCGTTTGAGATTCTTGATAAGTATGTCTCAATTCTCTTTAGCCACATAATAAATTGTTTAATGTGATTAAAGATATGTACAACCATCATGTATTTAAGCTAAAGGTAGCTAATATGGTCTGTTAAGTTCTTGTTATATTCAGCCATAAACAAGCATGATGAGATTTTAATAAGTTAAATTTGTCTAAATTCAAGCTCAAGAGCCTAAAGGAGAGAAATCAAGTAAGGGAAAAGCAAAGGGTAATGAGTAGCCGATCAAAGCCATCTCATCGACAATTCAGGTAAGTCTTTAAGTAATTGAGTTTAATTCTTTTGTAATTTTTAAATATTAAGGCTATGACAGGAACAAGTAGGAGGTGCTTAATATTTATTAAAAAAATCATGATCTATGAAATTTACATGTGTGTATAGCCGAAGGACTACTGTAAATCATAAATAAATTATACGAGTAAGTTTACTAATGACTACTATGGTAAGATGATGTATTTGAAATGGTGTATATATATATATATAAATATGTATGTGATATGGCCTAAATGGTTCTTATGAATTGAAGATAACTACTTTGATATGTGAATGAGATCTAATGAAAACAATATTTCGTTGATGTGATTTCGTTGGGAAAATCAAAAGTATATGAATAAATATGCATAAAACTCTGAGAATTAGATATTGTGTGTTATTATTGGGTCTTTGACCTAGCAAACTTTTGAGCTGGTGGTTATATCGGGTTTCGAGTCTAATACGTGGAATGCTGACAAAAGTGATCAGATTGGAGGTATAACAGACCTTGTAATTGTGATGAATTCAGACTTACAAGATTTCTGGAGATTCAATGATAAATAGCAGTCGAATTGGTTCAATAATTTACATCGGTCAGGTATGTATTCCATACTCCTAATTAAGCTTGATTGTGAGTAAACTAAGTATGAAAAGTGAGAGATCTATGAATGAGATATTAAGTTATACGCATATGACCTTGATGCATTCGGTTAAAGTATGAAACAATGTGTCAAGATTTGAATTATCTATGTTATATGAATATAGTTTCAAGAGAAGTTAGCATGCTTAATGGATGTTAAGTGCTTGTATTTTTATTTATATATGTGTTCGGTTAAAAAGGGGCCTTAGACCAAAGAAATGTATTTAAGAAATTGAATGATAGCTATATGTGTACTCATGATGTAGTTGTGTGACATGAAAAGAGAATGCGGTGTAATAGGACCCTGATTACCATTATAGGTAAATAAGATCTTACGAGAACAAAGATGAAAAAAAAATAATAATAAAATGAAGATAAAAGTATAATATGTGTTATAGCCGAATGGTAGATCTTTCCACAAAAATGATAGTTTGCTGTGTGATCAGGCCGATTGGCAAGTTATGAAATTAAATAATAAGATTAGTATGTGCTTATGAACGAATGATGCAAAGCTTTTGTTAATTTATTTGTAATATGTGGAATCTAGAAATATATGATTTTAAATGTTTGAAACTTTGTGTATTGATTTCAGTAATGTATTAATCGGGCTTTTGGTTTGGCAAACATGATGGCTGGTAATGAGTTTCGGATTCAAAGTCCAACAGGCTTGTGCCAGAGACAAGTTCAGGTTATACCTAGTAGGCTGAATGCCGGAGAGCTATTAAAGAGGCTAAAATTAGGAAGTTTATACTATACGGTAATCAAATTCGTTCACTAAATTAAGTAGTTCAAGTATGTGAAAGTTATTGATGCAATGCATATGAGAAATGAAGATATCTATGTGTTCGGTTTCTGTGGGATTTATATACATAGAAGTATATGTGGTTTCTATGTGATTCAATCATAGAAATTATCGATTGTTATGGTGCCCTAAATTAATTCTATTAAGTTGAACTAATAAATGTCAAGTTGATATTAGATGGTGTAACTATGTGATTTCGGATTTCTAAGTGAAGGCGAGGTCAATGTTAATATGTATTATTGTAGTTAGGCTTATTCTGCCAAATAAAGTTATAATTAGACTATTTATACTTACTCAATGTGTTAACTAAGTTAAGTTGTTTAATTTACTTAAGACTTACTAAGCTTATGAAAGCTTACTCCGTTTGTTTGTGTCTTTGCTTGGTAGATTGTGGACTCTGACTATCAGTTTGGGAATTCGTCAGCTCTTCCTCACACTATAAATCGATTTGGTACTATTACATTTTGGAATTATTATGGTATGTGTAAAGTAGACTGTTGTGAACGATATATTTATTTGTAAATATTTCAGCTATATGAATATGTCACATATCTTGAGTGTCATTATAAGTCTAAGCTTTCAACCTTTGATTGTGTTGAATGTACTTATGAATGTTAATGAAACCATGTCTATGTGAAAGTGTAAGTGAAAAGTTTAGATCAGTAATGCCTCTTAGCCCAAAGTCTGGCGATCGGATACGGGTTAGGGGTGTTACATGGCATGTATAGGCTAGTGAGTATTTTGTTTAAATTAGTAATATGTATATATTATGCCATGTGAAAATGGCTAAGTTGAATTTTTGAGTTATGCTATAAAATAGTTTTCTCCATGTGTACTTTGAGCATATGATGTGGTTAGTATAATTTTGGTTGAATGTTCCGTATATGTGTTAATAGGAGAGAATCAAATTGGTCATGTGGTTGGAAATAAAATAGGGTTTGGATTAGTAAAGTTGATAAGGTGGCTATGTATAGGTGTCATTTGATTTTGTTAAAATTCATTTCGTGTATGAAATGCTTATGATTTTATGAGCGCTTATGTTCAACTTATGATGGAAGGTTGAATTATTATATGCCATGAATTGGACATGTTTTACTAAATAAGTGATCATGATATAAACATACAATGAATCTTGTAAGCTTTGTTGTTGACCAAATTATGTCTACATATATACGTGTGTACATGAAGTACTCATAAATTATGGATTTGAGTATTTGCCATTTGATGCGGATATTAACTTAATATATGGTATAAATTATGTCTATGTTTCTTGCGAATTAATGTGCTGTACAAATGTGTACACTGTTTTTGAGTGCTTATAAATTAAGTTGATGATTTAGTATTTGATAATAAATAATGACATATATGTGATTCTTAGGAAAAATCATGAAATAGATAGGGAATGAGTTATAATTATTTAATAAGTCGTATTTAGTTAAAGCTTATAGAATTGACCAAATGAATAGTGATTTTTGGTTTAAAAAAAGATATAGTTGTTTACATGTAAAGTTAATTTATGCACATGATCATATGTACATTGAGAATTGAACTATTTTATGATCTTTAAATTAGTTTTAAATGGTTAGTAAATTTTCTAATGTGGTGCGTAATTATGTGTTTATTCATACATTTATACATTGATGCCGAATGTGTATATATACATATATATATATAGATATCAATATTGATAAATGTTTCAAATATATGTTCTTTTATTAATTTATGTTTGAATTAAATAATTGGTTTGGTATTCGAGTTTTAAGTATGAATATGTCTGTGAGTGTTTAAAAGTTATACCTCATCTGGTAATACCATGTAACCCCATTCCGGCGACGGATACGGGTTAGGGGTGTTACACGCACCCTAGACTATTACTCACCTTGATGGATTTGATTTGTAATTCCCAAATCAATTGATTACTAACTGGCTACGCCTCCTTGTGGTTATCTAAACTGCGAACACCAATTACCCGCCAACACTGTCTAAAACTAGAGTTAGCCAAATGATAATACAACGACAACCCTTGCTCAACAATGATTTAACATTCAAACTTTAAGCAGAACAAAAGCAGGGGTTTCAAAAATGAAATCAGGAATCCAAGAAGGAATAAAATCACTTACGGATTGATTTAGACTGATCGATAATCCGAAGACAGACATAACAATTGAGAAGAGAAATCAATGAGAAATGGAAGCAAAGAATTCGACAATAGCATTCGGTCAATCCTCATAGGTGATGAAAATATTCATTTGAGGGCAACAAGACAGTCCATTCGGCTCATGTGTAAACCATAGAAGAAGATAGGTTCGGCTGTGAGGCAGAATCAATAGGAAATAGAGGCTGGAAGGAATAATGTGTAGTCGGCCAAAGAAAGGTACAAAGGAAAAGAATGAGCAAGGGAGATTCGACTATTGTGTAACAGCCCGATTTTTACCCTAGTCGGAACTGTGGTTTCAGGACCACGAATCCGAGTCAGAAAATAATTATTTATTATTTATCTATGTTTTGAATGCATGGATTTGGTTGGTGTGAAGTTTCGTTCTAAAATTTTTATGTTTTGAATGCCGAATTATTGAATAAGGCTTAAATGCATAACATGAAAACTTAATGAATTATTATGTGATAACCAAGTTGTGATGATTATTATTAGTGGAAGGATTTAATATGAAATTATGCCATTTTAAGTGTAGTGGACGGTACTTGGTTAAGTGATATTTATTTTTATATGGTTGTTTTATGTGTTTTTACTTAATGATAATATTAAATTATATCAAATGAATGAAATAAAAAAAGGAATAAAATAATAAGACCATAATGCTTTGTTCTTGTCGAAAATAAAAAGAAGAAGAAAAAGAAAGAACCAAGCCATTTGGTCCTCCTTGATTCAAATTAAGGTATGTATTTAGTCTAAATTTGAAAATTCTTCGTATTTTTGAGGTTGTACTTGATGTTAGTTTATAGGCCATGAATTTAATTTTTCTATTTGATGAACATTGAAGGTTCGGTCATGAAATTGATGTGAGGGATTGTTTAGTTCTTTGAATGTATATGTTTAAACGAAATAAAATGAAAGATTGATGCTTGATACTTAAAGTTTGAATTAAGATTTTAGTAAATTTGATTAAATGGATGAAATTTGCATAAATGTTTAATATAGGGGAGCTAGTTTACGAATTTGATAAAATATAGGGACTTATAATCACCTAGGGAGTATTCGAAACTTGTATAGCAAAATAGATTTGAGAGTGGGTTAACTATTAGTTATTTTGGACCATTATGTTAACAATTTAAAGTATGAGGGCAAATTAGTAATTTACCAAAGTATGTATTTCGGATTGATTTGAATTAGAACTTAATTAAATGAATTGAAATTTCAAATTCTTTTAGATCAAGAATCGAAAAGAATAGAGGCAGATAAGGGAAAAGTAAAGATTGTTGAATAGCCGATCGAACTTGTCTGATTTAAACTAAGGTAAGTTTTTAAGCAATTGAGATTTCATCAATTTATATATATATATATATATATATATGATGTATATGGATTATGTAATGGGTATATATATACATTTAAAATTGATAGCCGAATATGTGATTGCTTAGTGAGTTGGTTAAATTGTTTTGAAGTGTTATAATTGACAATTGGTGCACTATGTGTGTGTATAAGTGACGAATGTAAAAATGAGAAAATGCACTGTGTGTGCGAATGGATAAAAGCACTATGTGTGCGAATTCTTTAACCGAGCACTATGTGTGCGAATTCGGTTGCCGGGCACTAAGTGTGTGAAATGAGCAAGTGGACATGGATATTGAATTGAATAGATGGTATGTTCGGAATGTATATGTTTATATCTATATATTTATCATTGTATAATTTTATGAGAAGAGAAATAGGAGCATGCGGCTATGTGTGGGCATAAATTAGTATGGGTACAAAGTAGACTCAAATTGACTTTAATTGTGATTAAGTATTCGAGTAGTAAGGCTTGCATATGAGCTATATAACTTTGGTGATATGTTATATTGATGTAAAAGTGATAAAGTATACCATTAAATTTAAGTAGATATACGGTTGGTGAGTTAGTAATATTAGATTACAGGTAAATCTTGAGCTTAGTTAAATTGATCTTGAAATAAGGTAAGAATTCATATCTAAAGTAGGTATTTATCAAGTCATGAAATGAGAAGCTAGGTACGAATCTAGCATATGATAAATTTCTAAGTTTAAGTTTGATTTAAAATTTTCATAATCGAATTGCTTATAACTTACTGAGTTAATATCTCATTGGTTTTTGTTTGCTCAATCTTATTTTAGATTTTAAGGTTCGTTGTGAACTCAGGATCATTAACGAAGTCATCGCACTATCTACGATATTTTGGTATCTCTATAAAAGTTCAAGTTTGATACTATGGCATGTATAGACTATGTTTTGTTTTGTTTGAATTTTTTTGTTATGTGTATATAAGGCCATGTGAAAATGGCTTGACCTTTATGTTTAAATTTGGCTATGTTTAGTCATGGTCTAAGCTCTTTTGGATAAGTAAATTATATAATATATAAGATTGTTGTTTTGGTTTCATGTTTTAAACTGGATAATGACATGAATATCTTATAGTTAGTTATTTAGTAAGCTTGAAATATAGATGGTTTGTATGGGTGAATGGCCTATTAATTTGGCTTTGTAATGGGGTTGAATATTTAGTACGGGATATTTATGTTTCGGTTGGTAATGAAATATTGAAGATTCAGGACTTGATATTTAGGGTTAATATTGCACTTAGTCGAATATATTTATATATATATATTTATATGGCCGTTGAATTGGTTTTGATTATAACCCTTGATGTATGGCTTAATTTGAAATTTGTGAATGGAAAGGTTAAATTATGCTTGACATATGAATCTAGTTCTATAAAATGTTTTGACTTGTAAAATGAATGAGTTAAAATTATTATGCACATACATGCATTCGGTTAAAGAAATGGAATGACCAAATAAATAGTAACATGCGATTGGTGTTATAAATGAGTGGATTGATTGCATGTTTATAAACGCATGAATTATAAATCAATGGAATTCGTTACAGGTTGTATTTGACTAGAATAAACATATGTTTGTAAAGTGATTTGTTGATTGTATAATGGTTGTACTTTTGTTTGGTAATACCCTATAACCCATTCCTGCGACGGATACGGTTTAGGGGTGTTACATTTGATTGGTATCAGAGCTATGGTTTAGTCAATTCTCAGACTAACGTAGTGTGTACGAGTCTAGCTATACATGCCATATGTTATTAAATGATAGTGTGATGACTTCTAATACTTAAAATGTGTTTTTCGTATAGTAAATGGAACCTAATCCCGAACGAGATTTAGCAGACGATGTTGAGATTATAGCGCCTGCTCCCGCGCAAGGGACAGCGCTGGTTGATTCTCGACCATCCGTGAGTAATCAAGAAGATGGGCTAAGCAAGCCTTCTTTAATATGATGAATGAATGGTTCGCTCAATACATTCAGAGAAATCCGACTGTTCAACAACCCCCGAACTCAAATAACCCTCCTCCGGTACTTGTGATACCTGCGACCACCGATCCTCTAAGATTAAGTAAACCCTCTGTTGATAAGATTAGAAAATATGGGGCCAGAGAATTCAAGGCCACAACCACTGATGATGCCGAAAGGGCTAAATTTTGGCTAGATAATACCATCTGTGTCTTCGATGAATTGTCCTGTACACCCGACGAGTGCCTAAAATGTGCTATATCCTTATTGCGGGATTCGACTTACTACTGGTGGAATACTCTAGTTGCAGTTGTTTCAAAGGAACGAGTCACGTGGGACTTCTTTCAGACGGAGTTTCGCAAGAAGTATATTAGCCAACGATTTATCGATCAAAAGCGTAAAGAATTTGTTAAACTTAAACAAGGTCATCTGACTGTATTTGAATATGAACGTGAGTTTTTGAGACTCATTCGTTATGGTCAAGAATGTGTTGCTACTGAGGTTGCCATGTGTAAAAGATTCGAGGAAGGATTGAACGAAGACATAAAACTGCTTGTCAGCATTCTTGAAATAAAGGAATTTGTAATACTCGTCGAACGGGCTTGTAAGGCTGAAGAGCTCAAAAAAGAGAAAAGAAAAGCTAAATCTAAAGCTAGAGACTTCTGTAAGAGATCTGCGAGTAAGACATCTCATCCGACATCAAAGAAGTTCAGAGACGATTGCAACCGATCTAAGACCACTGCCGAACTTTCTATAAGAGAGCGACCCTCAGCGGATTCTCGAGCTACCTCGATTGCTAGTGTTGGCAATAATCGACCGATGAAACCCGAGTGTCAACAGTGTGGTAGACGACATGTAGGCGAGTGTTGGGGCAAGTTTAACAACAGAGTTTGTTACAGATGTGGTTCCCGAGATCATTTCATTCGAGATTGCCCAGAACCAGTTGAGAAAGATAGTGTACAGAGTGTTAGACCAAGTGGTGCTGCAGCTAGGGTAGACCACCTAGAAATGCAGGAGGTAGGAGTGGTATTCAGCGAGGGACTTCTGATACAGCTATTTGATCTAAGGCTCGTGCACCTGCCAGAGCTTATGCCATTCGTGCCCGAGAGGAGGCTTCACCCCCTGACATCATTACTGGTATATTCACTCTTTATGATATTAGTCTAGTTGCTTTGATTGATCCCGGGTCAACTCATTCCTATGTGTGTGAAACATTAGTATTCAGTAAGACTTTTCCTGTTGAGTCTACTAAGTTTGTGATTCGGGTATCAAATCCCCTAGGCCAGTGTGTGTTAGTGGATAAAGTATGCAAGAAATGTCCCCTGATAATTTGGGATTCATGTTTTCCGGCTAATTTGATGCTACTACCATTTGACGAGTTTGAAATCATCCTCGGTATGGATTGGTTGTCTGTGCACGATGCAATGGTGAATTGTAAACGAAAGACTATTGAGCTGAGGTGCCAAAACAATGAAATTATTCGGATCGAGTTGAATGATTTAAATGGTTCACCAGCTGTGATATCTTCGATAGTAGCTCATAAATATGTGAGAAAAGGTTGCGAGGTCTACCTTGCGTACGTACTTGATAGTAAAGTAACTGACAATAAGATTGAAGCTGTGCCTGTTGTGAATGAGTACCTGGATGTGTTTCCTGAAGAATTGCCGGGTTTACCACCTATTAGAGAGGTAGAGTTTGGTATTGAGTTAATACTGGGGATGACACTGATTTCGATTGCTCCGTACCGAATGGCACCTACTGAATTAAAAGAGTTGAAAGCACAGTTGCAAGAATTGATAGATCGAGGTTTTGCGCGATCGAGTTTTTCTCCCTGGGGTGCGCCAGTACTATTTGTGAAAAAGAAAGATGGAACTATGTGAATGTGCATTGACTATCGTCAGCTTAATAAACTGACAATCAAGAATAAGTATCCATTATCGCTAATCGACGACTTGTTTGATCAATTAAAAGGAGCATCAGTGTTTTCAAAGATTGATTTGCGTTTGGGTTACTATCAGTTACGAGTTAGAGTCTCTGATGTACCTAAAATCGCTTTTTAGACAAGATACGGACACTATGAGTTCTTGGTGATGCCGTTCGGACTTACAAATGCACCTGCTATTTTCATGGATTTAATGAATCGGATCTTTAGACAGTTTTTGGATCGGTTTGTGGTTGTATTTATTGATGATATTTTGACCTACTCCCGTGGTGAAACTGAACATGCCAAGCACTTAAAATTGGTGTTACAAACTTTACGAAATAATCAGCTCTATGCAAAGTTCAGTAAATGTGAATTTTGGTTGCGAGAGGTTAGTTTTCTGGGACATGTTGTTTCAGCGTCAGGTATTTGGGTTGATCCGAGCAAGATTTCAGCTATACTAGATTGGAAATTTCTGCGGAATGTTACTGAAGTTTGAAATTTTCTGAGACTTGCTGGGTACTATAGGCGGTTTGTGAAAGGTTTTTCTATGATAACAACTCTAATGACAAAACTACTTTAGGATGTTAGATTCGAGTGGACAGAAAAGTGTCAGAAAAGTTTTGATCAGCTCAAAACCTTGCTAACTGAAGCTCCAGTACTTGTACAGCCAGAATCGGGTAAAGAGTTTGCTAGTTTCAACGATGCATCATTGAATGGTTTGGGCTGCGTTTTGATGCAGGAAGGTAAGGTTGTATCCTACACTTCGAGACAACTAAAGGTGCATGAAAAGAGCTATCCGACTCACAATCTTGAACTGGCCGCTATAGTATTCGCTTTGAAGATTTGGCGCCACTATTTGTACAGTGAGAGATGACATATGTACTCTGATCACAAGAGTCTCAAATATTTGATGACTCAAAAAGATTTGAACTTGAGGCAACGAAGATGGTTAGAATTGCTAAAAGACTATGAACTTGTGATTGTTTATCACCTGGGAAAGGCTAATGTGGTTGCTGATGCATTGATCCTAAAATCATTGTTTGCTTTGCGCTCTATTAATGCACATGTGGCTATGGCTAATGATGGTGCCATAGTAACTGAGTTAAAAGCAAGACCATCATTTATTCAGCAGATTTGTGAAGCTCAGAGTACAGATGAGGAATTGATAGTAAAGCGGATTCAATGTAATTCGAATGATAACTCAAGATTTCAAATTGATGCTGATGGATATTTACGATTCAGAAATCAAATTTGTGTGCCGAAGAATTCTAATTTAATTCAAATGATTTGTAGTGAAGCCCACGATAGTAGATTGTCTATTCACCCGGCAGCACTATTGGTGGCACGGTATGAAAAGGGACATGTCAGATTTTGTGTCAAAATGCTTGGTATGTCAGCAAGTGAAAGCAAAGCATCAGGTACCGCCGGGATTGCTTTAGCTGATTTTGATTCCTGAGTGGAAATGGGATCAAGTTACAATGGATTTTGTTTCTGGATTACCCTTAACATCGAGCAAGAAAGATGCAATCTGGGTTGTTGTTGATAGACTGACGAAATCGGCTCACTTCATTCCTGTCCGTACAAATTATTCACTCGAAAAGCTAGCCGAACTGTGCATATTCCAAATTGTATGACTGCATGGGGTACCTATTTCTATCATTTCGGATAGGGATTCGAGGTCTAGTTCACGATTTTGGAAGAAATTGCAAGATGCTTTAGGTACTAAATTGCATTTCAGCACAGCCTTTCACCCTCAGACGGATGGTCAATCCGAATGAGTCATTCAGATACTTGAGGACATGTTGAGATGTTGTGTTCTCAAATTTGAGGGTACGTGGGAAAGATACTTGTCTTTGATCGAATTTGCGTATAACAATAGCTTTCAGTCGAGCATTAAGATGGCACCTTACGAGGCTTTGTACGGTCATAAATGCCGTACACCTTTATATTGGACCGAGTTAAGTGAAAGCAAAATACACGAGGTTGATTTAATCAAAGAGACTGAGCGAAAAGTAAAGGTGATGCAAGAAAACCTAAGAGCAGCGGTGGATTGTCAGAAATCATATGTGGATTTGAAGTGTAAAGATATAGAATTTTAGATTGGTGATCGGGTATTTCTGAAAGTCTCGCCGTGGAAGAAAATCCTCAGATTTGGTCGCAAAGGCAAGTTGAGTCTGAGATTTATTGGGCCGTACGAGGTTATTGAGCGGATTGGGCCAGTTGCATACAGATTGTCTTTGCCACCTGAGCTAGAAAAGATCCATAATGTTTTTCATGTTTCGATGCTTCGACGGTATAGATCCGATCCGTCTCATATGATTAGCCCATCCGAGATTGAGATTCAGTCTGATTTATCATATGAGGAAGAACCAGTTTGTATTCTAGCTCGTGAAGAACCATCCTAGTGAAAGTTCTATGGCTTAAACATGGAATTGAGGAGGCAACTTGGGAGCTTGAAACATCGACGAAAGAACATTATCCAACCCTATTCGCTGGTAAGATTTTTGGGGACAAAAATCCTTAAAAGGGGAGAGAGTTGTAACAGCCTGATTTTTACCCTAGTCGGAACGGTGGTTTTGGGACCACGAATCCGAATCAAAAAATAATTATTTATTATTTATCTATGTTTTGAATGCATGAATTTGGTTGGTGTGAAATTTCGTTCTAAAATTTTTATATTTTGAATGCCAAATTATTGAATAGGGCTTAAATGCATAATATGAAAACTTAATGAATTATTATGTGATAACCAAGTTGTGATGATTATTATTAGTGGAAGGATTTAATATGAAATTATGCCATTTTAAGTGTAGTGGACGGTACTTGTTTAAGTGATATTTATTTTTATATGGTTGTTATATGTGTTTTTACTTAATGATAATATTAAATTATATGAAATGAATGAAATAAAGAAAAGGAATAAAATAATAAGACCATAATGCTTTGTTCTTGTCAAAAATAAAAAGAAGAAGAAAAAGAAAAGAACCAAGCCATTTGGTCCTCCTTGATTCAAATTAAGGTATGTATTTAGCCTAATTTGAAAATTCTTCGTATTTTTGAGGTTGTAGTTGATGTTAGTTTATAGCCCATGAATTTATTATTCTATTTGATGAACATTGAAGGTTCGGTTATGAAATTGATGTGAGGGAATGTTTAGTTCTTTGAATGTATATGTTTAAACGAAATAAAATGAAAGATTGATGCTTGATACTTAAAGTTTGAATTAAGATTTTGGTAAATTTGATTAAATGGATGAAATTTGCATAAATGTTTAATATAGGGGAGCTAGTTTACGAATTTGATAAAATATAGGGACTTATAATCACCTAGGGAGCATTTGGCACTTGTATAGCAAAATAGATTTGAGAGTGGGTTAACTATTAGTTATTTGGGACCATTATGTTAACAATTGAAAGTATGAGGGCAAATTAGTAATTTACCAAAGTATGCGTTTGGGATTGATTTGAATTAGAACTTAATTGAATGAATTGAAATTTCGAATTCTTTTAGATCAAGAATCGAAAAGAATAGAGGCGGATAAGGGAAAAGCAAAGATTGTTGAATAGCCGATCAAAATTGTCCGATTTAAACTAAGGTAAGTTTTTAAGCAATTGAGATTTCATCAATTTATATATATATATATATATATTATGTATATGGATTATGTAATGGGTATATATATACATTTAAAATTGATAGCCAAATATGTGATTGCTTGGTGAGTTGGTTAAATTGTTTTGAAGTGTTATAATTGACAATTGGTGCACTATGTGTGTGTATAAGTGACGAATGTAAAAATGAGAAAATGCACTGTGTGTGTGAATGGATAAAAGCACTATGTGTGCGAATTCTTTAGCCGAGCACTATGTGTGCTAATTCAGTTGCCGGGCACTAAGTGTGCGAAATGAGCAAGTGGACATGGATATTGAATTGAATAGATGGTATGTCCGGAATGTATAAGTTTATATATATATATATATATATCATTTTATAATGTTATGAGAAGAGAAATAAGAGCATGCGGCTATGTGTGGGCATAAATTAGTATGCGTACAAAGTAGACTCAAATTGACTTTAATTGTGATTAAGTATTCGAGTAGTAAGGCTTGCATATGAGCTATATAACTTTTGTGATATGTTATATTGATGTAAAAGTGATAACGTATATCATTAAATTTAAGTAGATATATGGTTGGTGAGTTAGTAATATTGGATTACAAGTAAATCTTGAGCTTAGTTAAATTGATCTTGAAATAAGGTAAGAATTCATATCTAAAGTAGGTATTTATCAAGTCATGAAATGAGAAGCTAGGTACGAATCTAGAATATTATAAATTTGTAAGTTTAAGTCTGACTTAAATTGTTCATAATCAAATTGCTTATAACTTACTGAGTTAATATCTCATTCGTTTTTGTTTGCTCACTCTTATTTTAGATTTTAAGGTTCATTGTGAGCTCGAGATCATTAACGAAGTCATCGCACTATCTACGATATTTTGGTATCTTTATAAAAGTTCAAGTTTGATACTATGGCATGTATAGACTATGTTTTGTTTTGTTTGAATTTTTTTGATATGTGTATATAAGGCCATGCGAAAATGGCTTGACCTTTATGTTTAAATTTGGTTATGTTTAGTCATGGTCTAAGCTCTTTTGGATAAGTAAATTATATAATATGTAAGATTGTTGTTTTGGTTTCATGTTTTAAACTGGATAATGACATGAATATCTTATAGTTAGTTATTTAGTAAGCTTGAAATATAGATGGTTTGTATGGGTGAATGGCCTAGTAATTTGGCTTTGTAATGGAGTTGAATATTTAGTACAGGATATTTATGTTTCAGTTGGTAATGAAATATTGAAGATTCAGGACTTGATATTAAGGGTTAATATTGCACTTAGTCGAATATATTTATATATATATATTTATATGGCCGTTGAATTGGTTTGATTATAACCCTTGATGTATGGCTTAATTTGAAATTTGCGAATGGAAAGGTCAAATTATGCTGGACATATGAATCTAGTTCTATGAAATGTTTTGACTTGTAAAATGAATGAGTTAAAATTATTATGCACGTATATGCATTCAGTTAAAAAAATGGAATGACCAAATAAATAGTAGCATGCGATTAGTGTTATAAATGAGTGGATTGATTGCATGTTTATAAACGCATGAATTATAAATCAATGGAATTCGTTACAGGTTGTATTTGACTGGAATAAACATATGTTTGTAAAGTGATTTGTTGATTGTATAATGGTCGTACTTTTGTTCGGTAATACCCTGTAACCCATTCCTGCGACGGATACAGTTTAGGGTGTTACATATTGCCTGAGAAGAGAACAAAAAGGGCTACAAAAGAATTGATATAGAAGTGATCAGAAAGACCAAAAGTTATACAAGAGGTCACTTCCTAGAGTGTATTTGGCAATTCAAAGAAAAAGAAAATAAAATGCAAAAAATGGCCACAAAAGAGAACGCCACACTCCTTACAAAACCACGGCTTACACCAAACAAAAGAACACTCAAAAGAATGCCAAAATGCCCAATTCTACAAGCTCCTAGCTGAATTTTTGCCTCATCCAACTCCTAATTCGGCAACAATGAGTTCCCCCCAATTGGCCAAACATTATCCCCAACTCAAATTCCCCTTATCTGCTCCTTGATTTATGCCACAACACAATTTGAATGAAATTCAAATTGCTCCCACCGAATCATCGAACAATAGCCTCCCACTTCCACCGCTTGACGGACTCAATCTGGAGCTAAGAGGAGTTTCGGTCAACCTCCAACTCCTTCCCCACGCGAGCAAGAAAATTGGATCTCCCATGCGTGAGGGGGAGCTCGAACTCTAGACCTCACCACCGTCACCGCGCCTCACAAACAAGCTACTTGCTACTGCATCGCAACTCTTCTTATGTCAGGAAACCATCACTACTAAACATAAACCTTACCTGCTAGTATCACTCCCTTTAATAAAAAACAAACCAAAACTTCGTATGGCCCGGGATTCGAACTTATGCTCCCCCAGCTGTCCTAGCACGCGCCTTCCCACGAACCCACCAGCGCTCTCATGTCGTAAATCAGCCCCAAAGGAAAGGAGGAAAGCAATATAGCTTAGTAAGTTGGCATGTAAATAATAAACAATTTATTTGTATGTTTTTACCAATCCTCACAATATGTTCTCAAGATAATATAATCATAACTGCACATAGTTCCACTATTCACTTACGTTCATATCAAGCTGTCTATATGAGTCATAGTCACTAAATTATTTATATCTTGAGCTATAGAACTCCAAATTAAGATCTGCTAATTTTCCCTGAAACGACACTCACGTATATCCTTGTGATAGCCCTAATCTTGGTCCTAGTCGGGAAGTGGTTTTGGGACCACTAAATCAAGTCGTAAAAATAATTGAATATATTTTATGTCTAAAATATGTGATCATGCATGTGTGTGAATTTTGAATGCTTTGATTTTTTTTCCAATTTGAATGTGTTTCTAAATAAAAAGGACTTATGTGAGAAGAATTGAATACATGCGTGGCAAATTTCAAGTGAATAATTATAGAATGATGTGAAATAAATGGATTTGCATGTCAAATTGCCACTTTTACTCTTAGTGGCCGGTCATGCTATTGTTTAATTAAATATTTTTGTATATTATATGTTAGGTAATGCATTAGTGGAATTTATTAATTATTAAAGGTAAATAAAATAATAAAAGTTGGGTGAAAATAACAAAGTGGCCTCTTTGTTCTTCTTTTTGCTGAAAGTGAATAAGAAAATTAGTATAGAAGATGAGCAAGCATTCGGTCATGAGTGTGTCAAATTGAAGGTATGAATTCCATGTTAATTTCCTTAAATTTAAGTTTTTAAGTTAGTTTTCAAGCCTTTAGCAAAACCCATGTGTTGATTTTTAATTTAATGGTAAATTCTTTATTAGGCCATGGTTGCAAGGATGAGGTTTTTGAGTTTTGATGATAGTATTGAATTATGGAGGGTTTTAAAGAATGTTTTGAGGTCATATTTATATGATTAAATGTTAATATGTGTAAATAATGCCAATAATGCTTAGTGCGATTTAATTAGCTTAAGGGAACATTCGGCTATGTCTTTTGGAAACAAATGAATTGGTTAAATGTTTAGTTCATATTCTTAAAAATATATTTATGTTGGAAGCTAAATATATGTGCTATAAGGGATGTAAAGTTGGGAAAAACAGTGTTTTAGTTTGGGTTAAAATGTTAGATTGTAAAATGCTGTTTTGCATCATTACCGAATGTGAGCTTGTTGATAGATCGGTAATATATTTTGTATATGTTCAAGGTTAATGTTAACTTAGTTGTTTTAGTAATGGTTGAATGAATTAGCAAGTTGAACATTGAGTAGTTTGTTAATTATAAGGTTGAGTTGAATTTACTTTGAGCCGTTGTAATCTTGATATGTAATGTATAGATAGAAGTAATCTTGTGAACTTGGCCATTTAGTTAAATGTATTTTGGCAATGTGATAAAATGTGTATTAAGGTAAATTAAGTGATTGATATGTGTAAGAAGTATATGTTTGATACTTATATTTTGGCCATAAGATAAGCATAATCTAAATATTAAGATTCGAAATATGAATAATTGAGTATTATTGTATAAGGAATCAGCTTCAAGCTTTGTTAATATAATTTTTTGTATGGCTAATGCCTTGGTATGAATAGGTACAATCGGCTACTTAAAAAGTATAGGTATGAATTATTAAATTTGATTCAAGAATGAATATATATGAGGTTTTGTATACTTGGTTAATTGATGATGATGTGGTTTTGAGTTTTTGGAATGATTGAATTAAAGCGCCATATGCCTTTTATTTAAGATGGTTTGCAATTTTTCTTTATGAGTAATTGCTATGTTCATGAAGCTTGTATTGCCGAACTTACAATTATAAAGTTAAAGAAAATAAATCAGTTAAGTAATTTATCTACGTTGATTCGTTTAAATTGAAGCTCAAGAGCAAAAGGTAACAAACTCGGATAGAGGGAAAACGAAATCAAACGAGTAGCGAACTCCTAGTTGTTCATCATTATCCAGGTAAGTTTCGAGTAAATAAACTTAGAATAAAGTTGAATATATATGACATGAAGTATATATACGTACCCACATACCATGAAAACCCAAAATGTTAATATGTTTGTGCATATAGCCGAATGTAACTAAATGGCATATACATGTGTGATATGTCGATTGATTAGTGTGAGTCGTGTGAAAGTTGTATGTGAAGTAATGATGAATGACTATTGAGAAATGTGTGTGATCTCTATTTGTATAGTAAGGCTGAATAGCTAATTAGAAATGTAGTATGGCTGAGTGATTATTTATAAATGAAAGTAAACTAAGTGATATATGAGAAGGTGCTACTAAAACCATTTTCTACTTGATATGCTTATGTATGTGGATAATTAAAAGTATAAGAGGATATATATGGTAAACTTTGTGAACGGACTATCGTACGATATTATTCGGGTCATCGACCTAGCAAACTCAAAAGCCGGTGTTAATGATTATGTATGTGTGTATAATGCCAAATGAATTTTGAAAGAATTTAGTGAAGAATTTGTTGTCATATGAATTGAATATGAAAGTTTTAGAATTTAAAAGTGAAGTTGTTGGAGTTGTACATGTCTTTGCCGAATTTAAGATTAAGATTGGTGCATAATGTATTCAGTTTTGGATTATTAAACATTGTTAAATAGTTTGAATTATATGTGTAATGTCTGAATGAAATTATATATTATAGTAGTTGATTTTGGATTTGATTCTTATCGTGAATTAGTAGTTGATATGGAGATTAGACCGAATGAAATTAAAAATGCTTAAAGAAATTATTTCGGCTAAGTGCTAACCTTGTTCTATATTAGCCGAATGTGTATATGTACACCATGAAGTGGTTTAGCTTAAAGTAAATTAAGGTTCTTGGAAGGTGATTTGCCGTGAATGGTTTAAGAAATGAAATCTAATTTTGTTATGTATGTGATGGCATTGCCGAATGTGAATTGAGTTGTTAAATTGGTTGATTTAGCTCACGAGCTCAAGGAATCAATTTTGGATAGCGGGAAGGTGAATATAATTGAATAGCCGTTTTGTAATTGTTCAACAGTATCCAAGATAAGTTCTTAAGTGTTTGAACTTTACTTTAGTATGCTTAAAGATTAAATAAACCTAGTAGCAAGAAGGATGAATTTATATAGTCTAAGTGTCGAATTAGTCTTGACAGATTTGAGTTACTGCAGTAGTGTAAGTTTGAAAATACACCAAAAATTGTAGAAGGCGAGTTAGAAGTTGAATAAAATATGAAAATGAAGCTTATTGAGTCTAGTTTCTTATAAAAGAAACTGTGTAAGCAAAGGAATTTCCTATAAAGATATATTTAAAGTTGTGTGAGATAGTGTTAGAATGACTCCGAAATCCCCTGTTTTGTTTTTAGAAAATCATCAAAAATTGTACAAAAATTTTTATGAGTTAAAATTTATATTATTAGACTCCTTAATGAGTCTAGTTTTGAATGAAATAAACAAGAACATATTCTGAATTCTGTACAATGAGGAATTTGATTCGTAGTGAAGAGTGTTAGTATAGTCAAAAAGTGAAACAGGGGAAATTTTAAGAAAAATATGGTATTGATTGGCTAAACTAAAAATTCTGAAAATTTTATGGATAAAAGATACATGAGTCTATTTTTATATAAAATTAATAGCACTTCATTTGGAGTTTCGTGGCTCCAGTTACGAATAATTTAATGACTATTGCTCAGGAAAACAGCTTGTAGTGAATTTGTGATTAAGTAGTAAACATTGATAAAACTATTTGAGTTGCTTATAAACTATCGATTAAATATTGTAATCAAAGTACCGAATCCGTATTAAAGTGAAGCTATAAGCCGTAAATGACTAGTATACCTAGTCAATTTTGTTATGATGAAATTGATGTACAAGATATATATATGTGGTAAAGCCGAATGGCTAATGTAAAATGTGTATGAGATATGTATATGTGGTAAAGCCGAAGGGCTAATGTGAAATATGTATGAGATATTTATATGATTATGTTACATCCGGCTAATATGCAGAGTTAAGTGAAAATGTCTGATTTACCTATGTTTATATGAGTTCAGATTCAAGTCAAATTAATCAGTTATATGTGCATTATGAGGATGTGTATATTTGGAAAAAGGGCAATAAGCCAAGAAAGAGGTTGTTATAGAGTGAAAACAAATTATGTGATTTATGAATAGGTTCAAATGAAGGCATCACCTTGTTAATATGTTTGTGTTATGTGAATATTAAAAGTATATGAAATAATACGTGGATAACTTTGTGGATTGACTATCATACGATATTATTTGGGTCTATAATCGAGTAAATCTCGTGCTGGTATTATATCTGGGTTTAAAGTTCCGCAGGCTTAATGCTGGTGAATTAAGTAAGATTATGATTTTGAATGTTCGTAGTAAACTACCATCAAGAAAGTACTATACATTTAAGATGTTCAGGTACGTATTACCTCCTCATTTGTAAGTTTACCCCAAGGTGAATCATTAGCATTAAAGAAAAATGTATATGTGATTGATGATTATATTGCGAAAATGAGGATGACCTAATCGGTCTTGGTATGTTTGTATAATGTAGTATATGCTAAGTTTTCATGTATGTACTCGTGTACATTCGGCCAACGATTCTATGAATTATTAGTATTAAAGAACGATACATATGTGGAAATGATTATTATATCTTCGAATAAAGGAATAATCTATTCGGTCAATGGTTGTTAGTATGAGAAATTATTTGATTTAGATTTATCGTATGAGCTTTAAGTAAAGAAAAGTATGTGCTGTGATGTCTATATGTAATTGGGCATATTCGACCAAAAAGGGCTTATGAATTGAGAATAAATTGAATTCGGCTAGATGTGCAAATATAAGGTAAGGATTATATTCTGTCAACCTACGTATATGTGATAAGGATTATGTTTGGTTCTTTGCGTACCTATACTATAATTCAATGCATGCCATGTCGAAATACTCGAAAGTTTTGATCTAATTATGAACTAAGGAATTAAGTTTTTATATACATATATATATATATTTATGTATTGCATGAAATGAGAACATTTGAGCAAGTGATTACGATTATTGAAAGAGTTATATGTTATGCTAAGCGAGTAGTGACTCTATGAACCTATTCATGATAGATTATGACATTACTATGTGCTTCCAAATATGGAAACTAAATGTGATTAAAGTATTATGTTTTAGTTTGATTGATTGAATTAGAAGTAGCAATGAAGCTTTTAGATGCGAAAGAATATATGATCTCAATTTGGATGAAATAGTTAAATTATATGCGCGTGCATGAGTTTTGAACTATTTGACTGAACGATGAAATCTCTTGGTATTGTTAAATGCAATTTGTACAAGGTTCAACACGATGAGTCCTAGTAATGATCAACAATTAAAGATGTTCAGTACATTAAATTAGCCAGGTATGTATCAAGGACTCATATACGACTTTAATTTGATTGAATTAAAAACATATAAAGTAATGCATATGCGAATTTTCGACCATCTTGGTTATTATTGTGAAAGTATATATGTGCTAGCTAGGTAGTGCGTTTATTGAAATTATAGTTTAATATGAAGCTTAGATTAACTTCATCGAATAGAAGAAATGAATGACCAATGATATTGAATGAAAACATTTTGAAACATTAAACTCAAGGCCAGAGAAATGTAAATTAAACTATGCGAAATTCTGGTTAGGTATATTCCGTCAAATGGGATCTTACTTAGATTTTAGTACATGAGATAATCGTATTTGATTCAGTAAAGTTATTGTTTTGATTAAGACTTACTAAGCTTATGAAAGCTTGCTCTGTTTGTTTCGTGTCTGTGGTTTATAGATTGTGGACTCTGATTACCAGCTCGGGGATCATCAGCGCTTCGTCACACTATCTGCTATTACGGTAACCATGTGATTAGACTTAGCTTACAGCATGTATAGGATAGATGCTAAAAAAAAAAAAACAAAAATGATATTATGACTTTTATATATAAGTTACGCGAATGTGGCATCTTATGGAACTTATTTGTGTAAGTCTTAAACTCGAACTTTGATTGTGTATAGTAATTAGTAAATTAATGATCTTTATTCAAGAAAATGTTCAAAAAATATTTTTTTGTCCTGATCCGATTCCTAGTTTCTGGTAACGCCTCTTCCTATTCCGACGATGGTTACGGGATAGGGGTGTTACAGACTCGTTCATAATTTTAAACATATAAAATTCAACCTCTAATTCGATTTTCACAATTTTTGGTGATTTTTCAAAGTTATACAACGACAGCTGTCCAAAACTATTTTATTACTAATTTTACTTTTTCATGTTTTCTTTGTTTTAACTTTCATTTACACACACATAACACCAAACATGTCCATAGCTAGCCATTCCAATAGCTAGTCATTATCAAATATTTACAAGTCATCATAGTCATACTTACTCCACATTAACCTTACCAAAGTTTGTTCATATATGGAGCATATTGCTCATGTATATATATCGACACATGTACCTGTACTCATTCATCACATAATCACAATCATTTACACCTAGTCATTTCCCATTGAACACATCAGAATATTAACGGATACATCAAAATTTTCACATAGTGCCACACTTATAGCCAAAGCTACTTCACATCACTTATCATACATAGGCTCGTTCTCGAGCTATTCACATTCACAGGTCTACTCACACAAGCTGTCGGTCATTCATAGCTACTCAATGCTGCTCATACAAGCTGTTAGGTATCCGCAACACATACCGGATTACCCAGTCACTGGTAGAACTTATAAGACTAGCACCCGGATTCACTTAGTCACAATTTCACATAGTTTTCACGTAGGTCCCTAGTGACATGTCACTTGTATCCTATTCTATTCCTAAGGTTCAACCGAGAAATTTCTCACTTGCCAATATTTTGTCAAATATATCAAATATTTAACCACATTTCACAAAATATATCAACATAGGAAAGCGTAAGTAAAAACAATGCATTATTTACATACAAACTTACCTCGGTAGCATAACCAGTGAAAAGGATTTATTCGTAATATTCTTTATTTTCCTCCCGTTCTAAGTCCGAATCTCATTTTTTCTTGATCTATAACAACACATTTCACATACTTATTCAACATGCTACTCAAATTAACCCAAATTCACATTTTTGCAAAAATTACTGATAAATGATAAATTATACATATTTTTACCTCATGTTTAGCCTAATTTCTGGATGAATTATTATTAATTTTGAGAGAATTGGTGCTCTTAACCCTTCTATTTCATGTTGTATACTCAGGAGAGCATAGGGAAGAGAAAAGAATGAAAAACGGACCGAAAACGAAGAAAATAGGCCAAAGTGTGAAAACAACACGGCCCAGGAAGTCACCACACGGCCACACAAGGTCCAACACGGCCTAGCCCCTACAAGCACAGCCAGGCTACACGGGCGTGTCCCTGTCATGAAAAAGTGCAATTTCGCTCGGATTTGGATACTTAGAGGCTAAGAAAGGCATCCTAAAGCTCTATACAAAGACCCTAGGAGGCAACTCTAAGGGTGTACTCTTTTCTCCCAAAAGGAGTGCCATATTTCTGCCAACACAAGGAGTGAAAGCAAGGAATTACTCCAAGGGAAGCCGATTGATTCATCCCAGAAGCCAGAATTCTACATCAAGACAGAGAATCTCCCTAAATTCCTTCAGGGGTTTTTGGGTTCTTTATGTTTTGTTATCTTATTTCTTCTGAGATGTTTTCTTTATTAATTATGAACTAAACCCCTCAGAATACTAGAGGGGGATGAAAAATAAGATAGATCTTGTTATTATTGAATTATATGATAAATACTTGAATTGTTCTTAATTATGTGTTCTTAATTCTTGGTTTAATAATCCTAGGTATTAAGTCAAGAAACTGATGTGCTTAGGCAGAGGAGCAAAAATCCCTGTTTTAAGAGTAGATCTACCATAATTAAGCGGAGTTGCATGCAACCCTAGACATAGGGAGACATAAATCTGCCGGATTAGGGTCAAACCTAATAGGGGGATCTATAGATTGAATTAATGCAACCTAGGGGTGTTAACTAGAAAGAAACCTTAGTTAAAAAACCTAGGATTAGTTGTTCTTATCCTCGACGGAGGTATTAACATAGGTTAGGGATCTTTACGGATCAAGTCAAGTGAAGAAATCATCTAGTTCAAGAAGTTAATAACAAGTGAAGTCTAGGTGGATTCTCCCTTGAGTATTGCCCATATCAATTAGCTTTCCCGAGAGTTTTACCCCAATTTACTTTTTGTGCATTCCTAGTTTAGTTTAGAATTAGTTTCATACAAACCTCTTTTACTTTTAGGGTAGATAATAGAAAGGAAGTGAGTACTAGTACTTTTGGTTCCCTTGGGTACGATAACTCGGTCTTACCGCTAAAACAATGCTACTGTTCGATAGGTGCACTTACCTTAAAATCGTGATATTAGTTAGTTTTTGGTGTGATCAGTTTTTATAAATTTTATTACTACTGTAACACCCTAACCCGAATCCGTCGCTGGAGGGGTTTCGAGGTATTACTAGACCATTTCATTAATCAACGATCAGTATTACATTCAGTTATCAACAAGTTATCAAGCCACAAGTGGATCCATAAGGATTATTTCATGTCATCGATATATATATAAACATATGATTATCAATATACCTTGAACCGAATATGCCTTAATTTTAAATTACTACCATTCATTTGGTATATTTACTAGCATAGCCGAATACATATAAGATCATAAGCACATATAGCTTAATTCATTCATAACAGAAGCAATTGCTCACCACAAGCCTAACTTATAATTTGAAATGAGTAACATAATAGAGCTAATAATTCGACCATCCATAAAGCATATCATTTCACTCAAATAAAAGAGTTATGATATATATAAACATAACCATATTTTGGTTTTAGAGTTAAGGCCATGTTCGCATAGCCATTAAGTCATTAAAGTCCCAAAATAAAGACTATACATGCCATAATATTCAACTTAAGTCTTATATAAAGGTACCAAAACATTGAAGATAGGTGCAATGACTTCAATCTCGGTCCCGAGCTCACAATAGGTCAAGGATCTAAAATAAAGATGAACAAATAACCCAAATGAGATATTACTCAGTAAGTCATAAGCAATTCGACAAAAACAATGCAGCTTAATATATATACAAGAGATACTAATAGTAAAAAAATATACCTAGCATTTCATTTCCTGAATTAAAATGCTCCTCATGTAACTTATATATTTTTACCTCAACTCAAGATCAATATAATCACATTCGAATTTATCTGCCATCCAATACCATCAACTTACTAATTGAATACTTTTAATTATAACATACATAACAATAATATACCTTTACGCCAATGTCACACATCACATAGATTAGTTGGCTCAACCACAACCTATATTATTCCACAACTAATCGAATTAACAGCTCTATAGTGAGCTACTTTGAATACCTTATTTACTTTTACTCTCATAATGCCGTATACATACTTATCTTCTTAACCCTTATGCAATGACATAAATAAACATATACATAATGTCCATTTCGCACACATATCTTTTATTTCTTTTGAAGTTCAAATTCTCTTAGCCATTTCGCACACATAGTGCCCCACAACCAATCTCGCACACATAGTGCTAGATAAATAAATTTGCGCACATAGTGCATATATTCATTCGTACACATAGTGCTAGCTTTTTCATACGCACACATAGTGCTGTCCCATTCGCACACATAGTGCCCTTTTTATTCATGCATATTCACACACATAGTACAACAAAAATCGACAATAGCACATCAATTCAATGACCTCAGCTCAATAATACATCATCTAATCGACATTTTTCCGCATATAGAATTTACATTTCGTGAGTTACGTGTACTTTAAGCATACATAGAAATCTAAGTCTTAGTTGCTTAGAACTTACCTTTTATTAGATAAAACAGTTCCGATCGGCTACTCGATAATCTTAGCCTTCCCCTTTTTCGACTCTACTCCTCTAGGCTCTTGAGTTAAATCAACAAGTTAACTAGTTTAATCACCTTACTAACTTATCTAATAATCAATTTAATGATAATTTCATACAACATGGGATATACGGTGTTTCAAATTTCTACTACATTATACATGCATCAATTCGAACCATTTCCTTTTATCATCTCATTACACATCACTTGTTGATTTCATTAGTTAGAATCACATTCGACACTCTTGCATACCAAGGCTAACAATTATGCATTCATTTCTTAAATCAAGCACCAATCTTATATTTTCTATACTACCCAAATCATATCACTCTCATCAACCACAACAATCAAAATTCACCAACCATTCAATGCATTTATTTCATGACTGAATATATACACATAACCAAATCTTAATATATAACATATACACTAATTAACCAGATGATCGTAGCTTTTATATTCATTCAATTAAATCATTCCTTGACTAAAATACCACATTCGACCATGGAATAAGCTAAATTAACAAATAAACACATACTTCCCTCAATTAACAATAATTTTTACAACTTAACACTAATACCCAAATTACAATTTGAACACTTATTCAATTCATTAACCTCTTGATCAATCGGCTATCATATTTCCCATTCAAGCCTTATTACAAACTACCATGTACCATACTTGCATTATGCTCTAATAGCCGATTACCATCTATCTATCTAGCCACATCTAACCTTGTTCATCAAGCTCAACTCATCCATCATCACATTTAATACCAAAAACATCCCACACCATCAAAGACACTCAAACAACCATGGTCGAATGCATTACTTCAAATCAACAACAAAAATTGAGTCATGGGCTATGAAAGAAGCTTAGCAATTAACTCAATTTAACATAAATCATCAAGAAATAAAATCAAACATACCTCCTCTTAGAATTACCAAGGCTGAATGTCTAAGGCTTTTTGTTTTATCTTCCTCTTTAGTTTCGGCAATTGAAAGAAAGAAATGGATGATAACTTTGTTTTCATCACCCAATTAATTTTTATTAAGACTTATTTTATAATTCATAATATAAAACCATTTTCTATTATATAATTATTATAAAACACATATTTTATCCAACATTAATCATCATTGCCGTCCACTATACCAAGAATGGTTTAATTGACATGCAAGTACTCCCTATTAAAGAACACTCACAATTCGCTACTTGCATATTGTACTTCTAATTTATCCTTTTATGCAATTGAGCCATTATTTAATAATTGACATTTAAATGACAAAATTAAAACACCAAATTTTCACAATAGACAATTCACAAAATAAAAGCACTGAAAGTAATATTTTAAAAATTTTCTGACTCGGTTCTGTGGTTCTAAAACCACTTTTTCGATTAGGGTCAAATTAGGGCTGTCACAACTACATATCACGAGATATCAAGTTTTTGGCGCCGTTGCCGGGGAACTAAAATATTACGAAAACTCGATTTCTATTACTTTAGCCATTACTATATTTATTTATTTTCAGTTGTTATTTGTTTTTATTTTTATTTTTATTTCTATTCTATTTTAATTTTCTTTGCTTTTTCCTTCTAGGTATTTCTAGTTTATGACTAGAAACAACCCAGCAGGACCATTGCTTTTTGACGAAGATTTAGAAGCGACAGTTCACAAAACTCGTAGAGAGATCAGAAGAAGCCTACATTATCTAGAACAAGGACAAGAACAAGGGCCAGAACCTACAAAAGAGATGGAAGCAAACCAAAACATTCCGCCACCTCCCGCAATAGCCGCGCAACCAGTGAATCAAGATGAAGCTCCTCGCACTATGTATGATTATGCTAAACCTAGTTTGGCTGGTACCCAAACTAGCATTATTAGACCTCCCATTGCTGCTAATAATTTTGAATTAAAACCTAACACTACTCAGATGATACAGCAATTTGTACAGTTTGATGGTTTAGGATAACGATCCAAATTCACACATAGCAAATTTTTTGGAACTTTGTGATACTTTTAAAATTAATGGCGTTTCTGATGATGCCATTCGTCTATGGCTATTCCCATTCTTTTTGAGAAATAAAGACAAATAGTGGTTAAATTCTTTACCACGAGGCTCAATCACTACATGGGAACAGATGACCGAAAAATTTTTACTTAAATATTTTCCTCCAGCTAAAACAGCTAAATTACGAAACAATATCTCTTCTTTTGTGCAGATGAAATTAGAAACACTTTACGATGCCTGCGAAAGATACAAAGATCTTTTGAGAAGGTGCCCTAATCATGGATTACCTTTGTGGCTACAAGTTCAAACCTTTCACAACGGTTTGAATCCTTCAACAAGGCAAATGGTTGATGTAGCCGCAGGAGGAACAATCAACAATAAAACACCCGAAGCAGCTTATGAATTTATTGAAGAGATGTCACTGAATAACTATTGATGGCAAGTCATGAGGACAAAGCCGACAAAAGCCACAGGAGTTTATAATATTGATGCTGTCACTATGCTTACTAACCAAGTAGAACTTCTAAATAAAAAGTTTGATAATTTTGTTGGTTCTACGCAGGCACAGCCAGTGATGCAGTGCGACGCAACCCCAGGAAATATGTTCAATCCAGACCACTCATCTTATGGACACAGCATAGAAACTAAGCAAGCCAACTTTTCATGGGGAAATCACCCCAATTTTTCATGGGGAGGACAAGGAAATCAAAGATAACAGCCTCCTCCGGGATTTCAGTAGCCACCACCACAATAAGAGAAAAAGCCGAATCTTGAAGAGATGTTCACCAAATTTATGGCCGCATCAGAAACCCGTTTTCGAAACACTGAAACAGCACTTAAAAACCAACAAGCATCAATTCAAGGGCTTGAGAATCAAATTGGGCAACTTGCGAAATTAATTTCAGAGAGGCCATAAAGTGGACTATCAACTAACACTGAGCCAAATTCCAGAGAACATGTCAAAGCAATTACTTTAAGAGATAGGAAAGTACTAGATGAACCAGAAAAAAAGTCTGTTCAAGAATCTCCAGGAGACAAGGTAGAGGAACCCAAGGAAAACACTCCACCAATACTCAAGGAATACAAACCGCCTATTCTATATCTGGCAAAGTTGAAGAAAGACCATATAGACACTCAATTCGACAAATTTTTTGAACTTTTTAAACAATTACACATTAACTTACCTTTTGTTGAAGCAATTTCACAGATGCCGAAGTACGCGAAGTTCCTTAAAGAACTTTTGACAAATAAAAGGAAGTTGGAAGAATTAGCCACAGTGGAGCTCAACTAGGAATGCTCAACTATTCTCCAAAATAAACTGCCGACAAAACTAAAAGATCCAAGGAGTTTTACTCTTCCTTGTTTAATTGGTAGTTTAATTATTGATAAAGCCTTAGCTGATTTAGGTGCTAGCATTAATCTAATGCCTTACAAAATGTTCAAGCAACTAGGTCTAGGGGAACCAAAGCCCACTAGGATGAGTATTCAACTAGTGATAGATCTATTAAATATCCTAGGGGAATCATTGAAGATGTGCTAGTAAAGGTAGATAAATTTATATTCCCTGTTGATTTTGTTGTGCTTGACATGGATGAGGATATTGAGGTGCCTTTAATTTTGGGACGTCCATTCTTAGCCACTGCTAGACCTGTTATCGATGTAGGGGATGGTAAATTAGTACTTAGAGTTGGTGAGGATGAAGCCGTTTTTAAAATCTATGATGCCATGAGATTTTCTAAAGAACAAGATGATTCCTGTTATTTTGTTGATATTATTGATTACTTTGTTCAAGATAGTTTTCAGAAACTTTCTCTTGCAAACATGTTGGAACTATGTCTTGTTCAAGGTGGGAGGAAGATAAAGCCACCACTGAAATTGAGGAAGTAAGAATGGAGTTAGATTCTAATGAAATTATCACGAGACACATAAGTTATGAAAATATAAAGATGAATGATGAGTTGAGACAGAAACCTTCCATTGATGAACCCCCTAAATTAGAGTTAAAGCAATTGCCAGATCATTTAGAATATGCCTTTTTAGGGGAAGATTCAACTTTACCAGTTATTATCGCATCAGATTTGAGCATTGCAAAAAAAGAAGAACTACTCCATGCGTTAAGGAAGCACAAGCAGGCTATAGCTTGGAAAAATTTAGATATTAAGGGAATTAATCCTTCTTTTTGCACCCATAATATTTTAATAGAAGATGAATATAAACCATTGGTGCAAGCTCAGAGACGTTTAAATCCCAACATGAAGGAAGTCGTAAAAGTCGAGTTAATTAAACTTCTAGATGCAGGCATTATTTATCCTATTTCTGACAGTTCTTAGGTAAGACCTGTGCAGGTTGTTCCTAAAAAGGGAGGCATGACCGTGATGTATAATGACAAAAAAGAGTCAATACCTACAAGAACAGTCACTGGATGAAGAGTTTGCATTGATTATAGAAAGCTGAATGATGCAACTCGAAAAGATCATTTTCCCTTACATTTTATTGATCAGATGTTGGAAAGATTATCAGGTCACATGTATTATTGTTTCCTAGATGGCCTCTCTGGTTACTTCCAAATCCCGATAGCTCAAGAAGATCAAGAGAAAATGACATTCACATGTCCATATGGTACATTTGCTTATCGTAGAATACCTTTTGTCTTGCTACTTTTCAGCGATGCATGCTAGCTATCTTCAACGAATTTATGGAAGACATCATGGAGGTATTTATGGATGATTTTTCAGTTTTCGACAATTCTTTCCAACTTTGTCTTAATAATTTAAAACGTGTTTTGATAAGATGTGAAGAGACAAATTTAGTGCTAAACTGGGAAAAATGCCACTTTATGGTTCAAGAGGGTATTGTATTAGGACATAAAATTTCTAGTAAAAGGATAGAGGTAGATAAAGCAAAAATTGAAACCATTGAAAAATTACCTCCCCCTAATTCAGTTAAGGCTATAAGAAGCTTTTTAGGACATGCTAGTTTTTATCGTAGATTTATTAAAGATTTTTTTAAAATAGCTAAGCCTTTAACAAAATTACTAGAAAAAGACGTGCTTTTCAACTTTGACCAAGAATGTTTAGAATCTTTTAACACTCTTAAGAAAAAGTTAGTCAATGCCCCAATTATGATTTCACCTGATTGGAATCTACCTTTTGAACTAATGTGCGATGCAAGTGATTTTGCAGTAGGTGTAGTTTTGGGACAGTGAAGAGACAAGCACTTTCAACGATTTATTATGCTAGCAGAACTTTGACAACCACTCAAGCAAATTATACTACCATAGAAAAAGAATTGCTAGCTGTTATTTTTGCATTTGACAAATTCAGATCTTATTTGATTTTGTCAAATACTAACCATTTTGCTCTTCTCTACCTTTTAACTAAAACTGATGCAAAACCTCGATTAATAAGATGGATTCTATTGTTATAGGAATTCGGTTTAGAAATAAAGGACAAGAAAGGAGCTGAAAACTTGGCAGCAGATCACCTTTCAAGACTAGAAAACACACAACCCAAGTACCTCGATAAAATAAACGATTTGTTTCCTAAAAAACAACTCCTAGCCTTAGCAGATGCAGCAATTCCTTGGTTTGCTGATTTTGCAAATTATTTAGCAGCTAACATAACCCCAAAAGGGCTAACCCATCAGCAAAAGAAGCGATTGTGAAAAACTACTTTCGGGAGGATCCTTTTCTTTTTCAAATTTGTGCAGATTAGGTTATTCGAAGATGCGTTGCTGAAACAGAAGCATACCAGATTTTAAATCACTGTCATTCAGGACCCACAGGAGGACATCATAGTGGACCTAGAACTACTCATAAGGTACTCAAATCAGGCTTTTACTGGCCCACACTTTTTAGGGATGCCAACAGGTACGTGACCTCTTGTGATAAATGCCAGAGAACAGGTAATATTTCTCAACATAACGAAATGCCTCAGAACTATATACTTTCATGTGAAATATTTGATGTATGGGGTATTGATTTCATGGGTCCATTCCCTACTTCATTTGGGAATAAGTACATCCTAGTAGCAGTAGATTATATGTCAAAATGGGTGGAAGCCCAAGCCTTACCTACTAATGATGCTAGAACGGTAGTACGATTTTTTAAGAAACTTTTCTCTCGATTTCGAACACCTAGGATAATTATTAGTGATAGGGGCACCCATTTTTGCAATGCTCAATTTGAAAAAGTTTTAAAAAGGTATGGAGTACACCATAGAACAGTTACCCCTTATCATCCACAAACCAGTGGCCAAGTCGAAGTGACAAATAGGGAACTAAAACTCATCTTAGAGAAAACAATAGAAACAAATAGAAAAGATCGGTCAAGAAAGATAGACGATGCTTTATGGGCCTATAGAACTGCTTTTAAAACACCCATAGGTACATCTCCCTATAAACTTGTCTATGGAAAAAGTTGTCATCTGCCATTTGAACTTGAACATAAAGCATTCTGGGCTATTAAATTTTTAAACCTTGATTTTAAGCTTACAGGTGAGAAAAGATTAATGCAGTTAAATGAGCTAGATGAATGGCGTTGTAATGCCTATGAGAGCTCACGGCTATATAAGGAAGCCATGAAGCAACGTCATGACAAACGACTAAAACAACCTAAGCAGTTCAAAACGGGTGATCATGTCTTACTCTACAACTCAAGGCTAAAACTATTTCCTGGAAAACTCAAGTCAAGGTGGTCAGGTCCATTCACTGTTCAAACTGTCTTTCCATACGACACAATTGAGGTAACTCACCCTAACCATGGTACTTTCAAGGTAAACGGCCATAGGCTTAAACACTATAGAGGCGAGAATTTTAAAGATAATAGGGAGGGGCTTCAACTCCATGAAATCCCTTCGTGATACATCCAAGTAGAGTTGAGCTTAGACTCTAAATAAGTGCTTCTCGGGAGGCAACCCGAGCACTAACTTAGTAATTTTTCTTTTATTTCTGATTTTAGTATTTCTATACATCAACTAACCCTTTTTAATGCTGAAATTTAGGACCACACGAACATGCCCACGGGAGTGCCTAAGGCCGTGTGAACATTTAAAGCAGAGACACGGTCATGCACCCAGAGCGTGTGTAAATAGAGTGTAATTTTCCTAAAACACAGGCTACTGACAAAACGACACGGCCGTACGACATGGCCGTGGCAACCTTTCAACTTAGACACGGGTTTACACAAAGCCATACGCCCGTGTCCCTAGACCGTGGCTAACACTGTCGATTTAGACACGGCCGTGTGACTACCTACACAACCGTGTGAAGAACAAAACCTCATCGCAAACGGCCGTGTGACCTATCACATGACCGTGTGAAAAGTGAACAAGATCTCAAATGGCCGTGCGAGATGGCCAACACGGGCGTGTACTTCAAACCAGGCGCGCCAAAACCACTGAATTTCGAATCACATGGGCAAAACCCGAGTCACACGGGCGTGTGCCATGCCTGTGTGACCTAAAAACTATAAATAGGGGCCACTATTCATTCTCTCCCTCTCTCAAACCCTAAAATTTTTCTCCCCCAACCACCATAAACGCTGCCCCTGATCCTCAAAACACCACCACGCTAGTATAGGACTACCCCACGCCTGTGCAAAGCGTCCCACGACCGTGCACCTGTCCCATTTGGTTCTATTTTCTCATTTTTCTCTCTAATTTTCACTAATCCATTTTATTCTTTAATTAAATTTAGAATTGATTCAAGCATGACATTAGTTACACTAGGATGAATAATCTAGAATAGTATAGAGCACTTCATGATTGCATGCCACTTAAAATCACATTCGATTGCCATTTATCTCATGCATTTAGTATAAATACATAATCATGTTGCTTATTTTTAATATCACATTAGGATGGATAATTTATATTATTTAAGTTAATCCCCATTTTATGTTTCTAGGAACATCGTTATTTTAATCTTCATTGTATTTCATAGTTTTTGAGTTAATTTAATTTTGATTTTTAAAGACTAATTTTTGTTATTTTATTTTTAGGTACTATGTCGTCATCGCGCGGTAAGAAAGCTGCCGTCCCCGCTTCAAAGAAACGCAAGGGACCAAGTGGTTTATCCTCGCGACCCATTACTGAGAACCGCAATCCATTCCTCCAATTTCCGTAAGTCTCCCAGGAAGAACGATTTCAGATACTCTAAGCTCGACCTGTAATCGCTGGCCGACGCATAGATTGGGCCGCCCTCAAGCAAATACACCTAACAAATAAGATCTGGGCCCTATTAATGACCGATCCATGGGAGCAGTTTTTCCAGATCCTGGAGCCTACATACTTAGAACTCACTCTCAAGTTCTGCTCAACATTCCATCTTCAGACGTGATGAACAGATACGATGATCTAGGAATAGTCCAGTTCCGTTTGGGAAGTCTCGTACACTAGCTCAGTGTCCCAGAGTTCGGCATAGCCCTCGATCTCTACACCGAGGAATTTATGGAAGAGGAGGATCTCTCCAAGCTTCATCGCCATATCCACCTATCACCATCTAGGTGATAGGAGACCCTAGTCCCTGCATCATCAACATACGACCCTAGTCACTCCAAAGCGACCGCCCTTGTCCCACCTCTAAGGTGCATTCACTCTTTACTCAAGCATACATTGACGGGATGACGCGAAAGCACGAGTGTTGTAAACACCCACGATGCCTACTTCCTGTGGTGCATGGCAAACGCGCATGTTATCAACTTAGCCTACTTCATCGCCCATGCAATCCAGCATCAGATAGAGAGGCACCGTAAAGGTGTAATTTCCATGGGCCCATACATCACGAGATTAGGCCTCTATTTCGGCTTATTCAGCACCGCAGCCCAGACATCCTCATATACTTTAGTGGGCTAGATGTCCCTACAGGGCATCTAGAGCATGCTTTATATGAGGATGATCCAGCGCCGACGTGGGACTGATCCTCCACAGTACTAGCTACTTAGAGATGCCGAGCAAGAGGATCCTGAGGACATCCCTGATGATGTCCCTCAAACGAAGGATGATGCACCTACCGAGACACCACCCCCTCACCGCCCATCTCATACAGCAGCCACCTATACTGACATATCTGAGCGCCCATCCCGATTTGAGCAGCAATGCTTCCAGCGCTTCGACAACATCGACGCCACACTACAGCAGATATGCCAGCACCTCCAAATCACTTTACCACCGCCACCGCAGGATCCATCTGAGGATTAGAGACTTCTATTCCTCTTAACTTTATTTTTATCTTAACTTTTATTTTAACTGTAATCTTTATTTTTACCTTTTCTTCTAACTTTATTTTCCTTTTTACTTTTACTTTTATTTTCTTTCATTTTATCTTTTTCATTATTTGAATATTAATATTCTTAGAACTTTATTTTATTTTATTTTATTTCTTTTTCATATCGGCCAACCACTAACAAGTAATCTCTCTTGATCCAAATTCCCCACGACTAATAAATACATTCGCAGTTTCAAAGGAGCTCTACAGCTCAAATCCATATGGAAATGGGAACACCCTGCCACAACTGCCGGCTCTTCCAATTCCAATATCCGTTTCACAAATTCATCCAAAATTCAGGGAGTTTCTTGTCTTCCCCTAACTTATGATTTTGTGCTTCTATTGCTACTAATGCTTCTTTGTACATTGAGGGCAATGTACATCTTAAGTGTGGGGGGCGGGGAATTTACTTTCAGTCTTTACACTCTCTTTGAATTCCCTGAACTTTTTTCTACTAACATTTTGCATTGTTCTCAAATTCTCAATTTCACTCTTTGCATTATCTTCAATCTCCTATTAGGAATATATTCTGATTGATTTAGGATTTTTATTGATATGTGAGAATTAAGACATAAGTGCTTGTACTTTGATTATTCAAACTTTAAAACATTAGGGAATCAAGCATGATAAGTTGAAATTTTTGAGAACCCCATTTTTTTCATAAGTTAATTTCCTGAATTTTGGGTGTTATCTTGAGATTTGAAATTCGCAGGATTGACATCAAAAGCCATAATTCTGGTGAGATTTTTGAGCCTTTTGAGTATACATTCTTTCGTGCTTACTTTTATTATTGCTTCGAGTGAGTCAATACTAATTTGTTATTCTAGAACTTGCTTCGATTATACATGTCGAGACCACATCATTGATTTGATATACCGAAATAATAAAGGCACCTAGGATTTAACCCACTTACTCCACAAAAGCCTACCTCCATAAATTAACCCCTAGTGAACCCCATTGAGCCTAACAACCTTTTCTTTGACTTACCTCTAATATTAACCTATAACCCATTTTTGTTAAATTCCATCCAATTACTTTGATCCTTATTTTTGTCGAGATTCGAGTTGAATTATTATCTAGCTTTATTCTCTTTTCTAGATTGTAAAGTTGTAAATATTCAATTTATTGTATTGTAGTTGAACTGTTAATAAAAAAAACGTATGTATTAATTCAGTTGTAATCTGTAATAGTCCAAATAGTGTTTGCATATTTCTTTTTTAAGGTTACTAAGGCAGAAATGATGTTATCATAAAAATTAGCTCCAGAAATATGTTCCAGTGATATAGATTTTTCTAGCTAGATAATTTTTCAGTTCAATCTCGATTCTAACATTTTTTTTCAGCTTGTGACAACACCCTTAACCAAGCCCCATTACAACCATTAAAAGACCTTTCTATCGATGTATCATATCAAACTAAAGTGGTGAAGATTTGATCTTCTTGCAAGCCTATGGTAATAACTTTTCAGGTTGACTAGAGAGTACTTAATTCTTGAACCCTAAACACCTTGAGTGGATAGAGTGAATCTTTGGTGAGGGTGTCAAATCTTGTTGATTTCAATTGAAAGATAAATACTTAGGAGCAGGGAAGAAAACTTATGTTTCGATGATAAAATTCTCAACTTAAAGTAATTGAATCTTTAATGTTCTTCTGATTGAATCTTCGTTGTATGACTTCCCGTGAATTAGTTTGAAACATTATTGATAAAGATTGTGAATTGAGAAGAATGATTCTTGATTATGGATTGAGATTTTACTTGAGGACAAGCAAAGGCTTAAGTGTGGGGGTATTTGATAAACGATAAATTATACATATTTTTACCTCATGTTTAGCCTAATTGCTGGATGAATTATTATTAATTTTGCGAGAATTGGTGCTCTTAACCCTTCTATTTCATGTTGTATACTTAGGAGAGCATGGGGAAGAGAAAAGAACGAAAAATAGACCGAAAACGAAGAAAATGGGCCAAAGTGTGAAAACAACACAGCCCAGAAAGTCACCATATGGCCGTGGCAGACGGTCGTGCCACACAAGGTCCAACATGGCCCAACCCCGACAAGCACGGCTAGGCTACACGGCCGTGCCACCTCAACAGGCCTGAACACGGCCCTTATTGAAACCACACTGGCGTGGCACACGGGCATGTCCCTGTCGTGAGGAAGTGCAATGTCACTCGGATTTGGATACTTAGAGGCTAAGAAAGGCATCCCAAAGCTCTATATAAAGACCGTAGGAGGTAGCTCTAAGGGTGTACTCTTTTCTCCCAAAAGGAGCGCCATATTTCTGCCAACACAAGGAGTGAAAGTAAGGAATTACTCCAAGGGAAGCCAATTGATTCATCCCAAAAGCCAGAATTCTACATCAAGATAGAGAATCTCCCTAAATTTCTTCAGGGGTTTTTGGGTTCTTTATGTTTTGTTATCTTATTTCTTCTGAGATGTTTTCTTTATTAATTATGAACTAAACCCCTCAAATACTTGAGGGGGATGAAACCAAAGATAGATCTTGTTATTATTCATTCTTGAGTTATATGATAAATACTTGAATTGTTCTTAATTATGTGTTCCTAATTCTTGGTTTAATAATCCTAGGTATTAAGTTAAGAAACTGATGTGCTTAGGCAGAGGAGCAAAAGTCCCTGTTTTAAGAGTAGATCTACCATAGTTAAGCGGAGTTGCATGCAACCCTAGACATAGGGCGACATAAATCTACCAGATTAGTGTCAAACCTAATAGGGGATCCATAGATCAAATTAATGCAACCTAGGGGTGTTAACCAGAAAGAAACCTTAGTTAAACAACCTAGGATTAGTTGTTCTTATCCTCGACGGAGGTATTAACATAGGTTAGGGATCTTTACGGATCAAGTCAAGTGAAGAAATCGTCTAGTTCAAGAAGTTAATAACAAGTGAAGTCTAGGTGGATTCTCCCTTGAGTATTACCCATATCAATTAGCTTTCCCGAGAGTTTTTCCCTAATTTACTTTTTGTGCATTCTTAGTTTATTTTAGAATTAGTTTCATAGAAACCCCTTTTACTTTTAGGTTAGATAATAGAAAGGAAGTGAGTACTAATACTTTTGGTTCCCTTGGGTACGATAACTCGGTCTTACCGCTAAAACTATACTACTGTTCGATAGGTGCGCTTGCCTTAAAATCGTGATATTAGTTAGTTTTTGGTGTGATCAGTTTTTAAAAATTTTATTACTACAAATCACGCGATATCAATTACATTTTTGCCCCTAAACTTTTTCATATTTACACTTTTGCCCCTAGGCTTGTAAAATGATTTTCATACAATTTCTTTACATTTTAGGCCTACCCAAACCATTTTCATAATTATAGCAGCCCATATTTTCCATTTATTCACACATTTACACACATTTTTACAACTTTTACAAACTAGTCTTTTTTGACAATTTCAGTGAAAATCACTTAGTAAAAGTCGTTTACTACACACTGAACATTCATATTCTACCATTAAACATAAAAAATCAAGCATTTCACATATGGGTAAATTTTCAAATCTCAACCCTAGCTCAAATAAATGCTAGAAATTGAGAGATCGTGTTACGAAGGTTTCAAAAACGTAAAGAGCATTAAAAATGAGGCAAAGACGGACTTACTATTGAGCTTGGTAGCTTGAAAACCCTAACCATGGCTTCCCCCTTGCTACATTCGGCCAAGCAAGAAGATGGACAAGGGTTTTTAGCTTTTATTTTGTCTTTTAGTCCATTTAAATATCAATTTACCAAAATGCCCTTTTTACTCTTCTTTAAAATTTTACCCTTCCATGTCCTTTTTTTTCCATTATAACATAAAATGGTCTAATTACTATATAAGGACTTCTAATTTAAAAACCCATTCCAATCAAGTACCTTTATGAACTAGAACTCACATTTTTCATCTATTTTAATTTAGTCCTAAATATTAATTTAGATACCCAAACAATAAAAATTCGTAACGAAAATTCCACACAGTCGTTCAATCACACAATAAACATTAAAACTTAATCAGAATAAAATTTTCTTATTGCGAATTTGTGGTTTCAAAACCACTGTTCCATTTAGGCCCTAAATCGGGCTATTACAGTTGTAATATTTATAATGTTACAATGAAACACTAAAGTATTACAAGGATCGAACCCAAAGGATGAGGCGATTGAGCAAAAACTAGCATAGACAATAGAGTCTAAGTGGCTACTAATACGATTTTATAGTATGATAGTCCATAAAAGATGATTTTTACATGAAAGTTTAATATTCTACCCCAAGGACTAAATTGCAAGAAATGTGAACTAAATGGATTATCCATCAAATAACTAATAGGGATTGATTGACTTCGATGTGGTTCACCAAATTTCAGACTTGGGAGATAATTTTCTTAAATTACTAAGTGGCTCCATTTTATCTTTTGATATCAATTTTACCGATTTAGATGAATTAAGTACGACTTATCTTTTGACCTCACTTGTTAATCCAGGACTAACGAATGGGTGCATGGCAAGATTACGCTTTGGTCTCACTTTATCTTAATAATCCCTTAGGGGCATCACTACCTATGGTCTTAGTTCTATTCAAATTAGTCCAATTATTTATGATTTGGTCCTTTGTCCAAAGAGTTTAGTTTATCCACATTTCCATCAACCAACCTCCTTAAAGGTTTAGCTATCAATTGAGAACACCCAATATATGTATCATAAATTTTACTGAATGTGATATGTGATCTATAAATTTTTGAACTTCATAAAATTTCAATCTAGTAAACTTGTAAATAAATATAGTTAAACACAAGATGAATCAACGATTTACCAGAACTTTTCTAATCAATTTCCTTTGGGATCAACTCATAAGAGAGGACCAAGGTATTTTGATTTCTTACTTTTTCGAAAACATGATGTAGATTCCAAAATATACTCGAAGTGAAGAAAATAAATATAGTAATAGAAAACAAGGCAACAACCATGAAAATAAAGCTTGAGAAAAATATAAGAGTTGAGATTTTTATGCAAGAATACTTAAAAAGCATGAAGTCAAAAGCTTTTGCTAGAGAAATCTAAAGCAAGAAATATAAAAGGAATAATTTTTTATAGATTTAACGTAAGATAAACTAAAATACTTTAAACTAAAGCTTAAAAAGTCTTGAAATAGATGTACAAGGACTAGAAAAGTAAATAAACCTTAGCTACAGTGTTAAGCTACTTAACTAACATAAAGAACAACAAGAACAATAATTAAATTAAAAAAAAATAAACTCTAATCTAAAGTAGAAGAAGAGAAAAATAAAAACCTTAGAAAAAGTGCAGAGAAAACTAAAGAAAACTTAGAGAAAACTAAACCTAAAACTAAGCTAATATGTGTCTCTCTCCTCCTTAACATTTTTTTGGCTATTTTTAAGTGTATTCTGATGACTTTTCGATGCAAAAAATACCCCTACACAGGCCTTGTGTGATTGGTAGTGTAACACCCCTAACCTGTATCCGTCACCGGGCTAAGGTTAGGAGCATTACCGGACCAATAAGAACATTTACGGACTTTTCACAAACAACATCATCATATCATTGTCAAACATACATTTTGAGTCCCTTAAGAAGGTCAACAAGACCTTAAGCATGCATTTGGAAAGGGTCGGGGCTAAGCCAAACTTATACAAAATTTTTCAAAACTTAAACATTTTTCAAAAGTACAGAGGTCACACCCCGTGTGGTCAGGCCGTGTGCCTCACACGGCCTTAGACACGTCCGTGTGTCTAAGTCGTGGCAAAACAGGGCATACATTTGACTTGCACCACACGGCCGAGGACACGCCCGTGTCTCGGGCTGTGTGAAATTTAAGGAGGTTAGAGACTTGGGTCACACTACCGACCACATGCCCGTGTGCCAGCCAGTATGTCACTCACGACCACTAGACATGCCCGTATGCCTAGGCCGTGTCAAAATTGTAGGGTATACTGACTTAATTCGAAAGGGTACCCCAGGGGACACACGGTCGTAAGCTATGACCGTGTGTCACATACGGCCAAGACATACGCCCGTGTCTCTTCCCGTGTGGACAATAATAGGCCATTCGAAAGGCCAACTTTGCCACCCTTTTTGGGTCATCCCTACAAGTCAAAATCAACAAGTTTCATATCATCATTTTTCAGCCAATTCTGAACCAAAATACACAAAATTCATGCTATATAATTCTCATCCAAAATCATGCTTAATGTCCATATTAATTCATGCCAAAACATAAGTGAATTCCATACCAAAACTTATGATACATAACTCATTTTATACTTCATTTCATCTTATGATAAAGCTTACCATTTTCACTTCCAAACACAAATCAAATTGACCATTTCATTTGGTCATTTATTGACATCAAACATACCATTTTTCAAACACATAATCCATACCAAAACAAACCACAATTTCAATCACAAGTTAGCCATATCACATAGCATAACATATATACATCTCAAAACATAACCAAATACTTCTAGCCTATACATGCCATATTTAGACATTTACACTTTCAAAATGTACCAAAACAAGGTTTGATAGTGTGGTGATGATCCTCGACAATCCTCGAGCTCCTAGTAGCTTCGATAACTATAAAACAAAGCAAATACACACAAAGTATGCTACAAAAAGCTTAGTAAGCCATATACAAATAAATTCAACTCAAGAATCAAGAATAATCTAATTCATTCACATAGAATCATAATGATTTCACATAGGCAATTTATTAACCACATAATACTCATTTGCTCACATGATCGTATATCACTTGCATTTAACACATCTTATTCTCATCTCACTTATACATATATCATAAGTTCAGAATTGATCATACACTACCTTTGAATCTCAAACATAGTACTCATTTCATACATACTGGAATTTGGATGCACATTCATATATTCATTCATTCTCAGATTACTCGTTGAACCGTTCAGAATCTAATAGGATATGTGGATAACTTGTAAAGCTCGTACAATGCCAACGTCCCATACGTGGTCTTACATGTAATCAAATATCGATGCCTCTATCCCAAACAGGGTCTTATACGAAATCAAATACGATGCCAATGTCCAAGACATGGTCTTACACGTAAATCACAAATCGATCCCAACGTCCCAGACATGGTCTTACACGAAAACACATATCAGATCCTATGTCATGACATGTGTATTTTAACTATTCTTAGGTTCGTACGGGCTTTTCGGACGTCGTCACATACTCAAAACTTTCTCGAATTTCATATAATCATCTCCAATGATCATTCAACACAATTCAATTACAAGAAAACATGAATAAATCAAATTAAACACATTTATTTGTATAAACACTTACCTCGTATGAATTCGGACAGAAAGACACGACCATTCAACTACTTTTGTTTTTCCCCAATCTAAATTCATTTTCTTTGTTTCTTGATCTAAACACATTCAAATTTAACCCTTTATTCAACAAATCATTCAATTCAATCCAAAAACATATATTTAGGGCATTTTGCAATTTAGCCCTCACATTTCGCATTTTGACATTTAAGTCCTTATTTCATAAAACACAAAATACACAAAATTCAATAAGACCATAGCTTGGCTGAATATCCCTAGTCTTCTTATAAGCCTACATATTTTATTTATTTCACATTTTAGTATTCCAATTTCTCATTTTCACAAATTAGCCCAAATTACTCAAATTCACTAAAAATCCAAATACAAAACATATTAATCACATATCAAGCTTCCATAATTCATCAACTAACATCATTAAACTCACAAAATCATCAATGGCATAACTTGAAATCTTCATCAAAATCAGAAATTTAGGCATGGGCTTGATAGTAGACTAAACGATGATCACAAAAATGTAAAAGTCATTAAAAACTGAAGCTAAAACATACCTTAATCAAGTAAATTCAAAGCTAAACCCTAGAATGGTTTTGTTCTTTTCCTTTCTTTTAATTTTTGGCTAAACAAGTGATAATGGGCAGATTTAAAGCATTTTTTTTTATTAATTCATGATTTAATTATCAAATACCATTTTTAACTTTTTTATTTCCATTTAAAATCCACTAACATGTGACTATTAATGTCCATTCATAAATTCAACGGTAAAATAACCACATAAGGACTCCTTAATTAATAAAACACATCAATTCGGCCTTAATTAAAAGAAGGCCACTTGTGCATTTTCTGCCATTTAGTCCTTTTTGCAAATTAAACATTCAAATGGACAAATTATATCACAGAAATCTCACAGATATAAATTCACATGCTCTAAACACAAAAAATAATATTAAATTATTCTTTTGACTCATATTTGTGGTCCCAAAACCACTATTCCGACTAAGGTCTAAACCAGGCTGTTACAGGTAGGCTAGGTAGACAAAGATTTCCCTTTTTATCCAAGTTTGTCTCCTTGACGAAGCTGATATCGAGATACCTAGAAAAGGATATTGCGATATCTCGAGCAGAGTTGAAACTTAAGGTCTTTCTTGGGAGGTGGATATCATGATACCCTTGCCCTAAGTGCTTGTTTTTGACCTTCGACACATCCCTACAACATTCAAACACACATTAGGCCTTTCAATGGCACCATCGGCTAATTTGGTTAAAAAAAGTCAAAATTGAGACCTTTTCACTTGTTATTCAAAAATATGAAAATAACAAAAAACTATGCTAAAAACTCTATTTTGCTCGAGAAAAAGCTCCTTAAGTGCATCAAGAAAGCCTAATCTACCATGTTGGTTTGTGGCAGACTGTAACACCCTTAACCCGTATCTGTCGCCGGACTAAGGTTAAGAGGCATTACAGAACAAATCACATTATTATACAAATATTTCACATACAATAATCACATTAATCATATCACATCCAATCATAATCATAAAGTCCCTTATATAGATCTACGAGATCGTAAACATGCTTTAGAGAGGGATTCGTAACTAAACCAATCTCGTATAAAATTTTCCAAAACTTTAAAATTTTTCTAAGTAACAGAGGTCACACGCACATGTGAACAGGTTGTGTGACTCACACGGCTTTAGACATGCCCGTGTCATAGGCCGTGTGAAAATAGGGCATACATATTGACTTGTACCACATGGCCAAGGACATGCCTGTGTGCCAGACCATGTGAAATTTAGGGGGTATATTAACTTGGTCACACGGCCAATCACACACCCGTGTGTCTAGCCTGTGTGCCTATCTGAAATGGCCTCACACGCCTGCGTTTGGGCCACGTGCTTAGCCGTGCCAAACCTGTAGGGTATACTAACTTGGCTACACGACCAGTCACACACCCATGTGTGAGGCCGTGTGGAGCACCCAGGCTCAATTCGAATTGAACCCTTGAATGACATGGCTGAGACACACACCTGTGTATCTGCCCGTGTGGACAAAAATAGGCCATTTACAAGGCCAATTTGCCACCCAAAAAGGGTCTACCCTACACGCATAAATCCAAGCACAATTCTTGACCAAAAGGCAGCCAAAACCATACCAAATTATGCATACTTCATTTCGTAATATCATCAACCAATTAAATACACAATTGCTATACCAAAACACATTTATTTCACAAACCAAAATCATTCATTCACCTAGTTCCAATATTACACATACTCAACATTCAATTTACCAAATCCCACATCCAAATCTCATACCAAAACTATGTCTGTAACACCCTGAATTTGGGCCTAGAAGAATTGGGCTTTGAGTCTGGGTTCGGATAAAAGAAAACCTGAATAATTGAGAAGTTTTAAATATTATTGTTTTAAAAAAAATTGAATTAAATTATTATTAGAAAATTTTTTCTGTATTTACTATTACTGATATTTATGAAAATTATATATTATTATTACTATTATTATTGATAAAATATTTCTGTTATTATTATTAATGTTTTAAATTTTTTATGAAAATTATAATTATTATTATGAGATAAAATTATTACTGTATTTGAAATTTTTATTTATTAGATAAAAAAACATATTTATAAAATTATTATTGTTATCATTATTATTATTTTTATTTTTTATTTAAAAATATGTATGATATTATTGTTGTTAATTTAGTGTGTGAATAAATTGTGAATGATTTATAGTACGGGAAAAATTTTGGGTTCAATCTAAAACTCTAGAAAAAAATTAGTAATTTTTGCTTCATGGAGGGAATCTGGGCATAAGGCTTATCAAATAGTTAGGCAAAGGTTGGACACAAAGGAAGGTTTGGCCCAGTGGCAGGAGGCGCTGGAAGCATGGAGGAGTGCCTGGGTTCAAGGCACGGTGTGCGTAAGAGGTTTGTTTTTTTTTTTTTTAATAAGCAGGTGGCATTAAGACAAGGCTTAAGTATAGTTGCGACCGAGATTTGCCACAAAAACGCTTGTGGTGCAGCGGCAGCAGTGCGTTAGGCACTCTCAAAGGTGCACGGGTTCGAGTCCAGGTGTAGGTAAGCTGTAGCTTTATTTTTTAAAAAAATGCGGGAACGTCAGCAGGTATAGATTAAGAATAAATGGGACCATATATTAGTAAAAGCAAAGTTGCGACGCAGTGGCCAGTAGCATGCTAGGCTACCTGGAGGTCCCAGGTTCGCGCTGGGGCGCGCGTAAGAGGATACTGTTTTTGCTGGGCACACGCGGGAAGAGCCATACGGGACTGAGGCGCTTCCTAGCAGCATGTTGAAGCAGGTCAGCGGTGGATAAGGCTGCTAATCGATGGGAGAAGTTTTGATTAAATTCAAACTTTGAACTTGGCCAAGAATTAAGGAGCAAGCTAAGGAGTTTTATTTTGAAAGAAAAAAGAGACTTTTATGCCGAATAGGACCCATTCGGCTATAGGCATTAAATACCGAAGGAGCATTGGAAATTTTGGGCATTATTTTTCTTGATTCGAATAGCCGATTTTGCTTTCTCTATTTTTTTGTTAGTTTTTATCTTTTTTTTCTCTTCAATCGATTTTGATTTTATTTTTTAGTTTTTGCTCGTCTCTTCTTTGCCAATTCTATCACCTATCTTCTTGAATTTTTCCCTTTTATCCTCTTCCGTGGTAGCCATATTCTAGGATAGATCCAAAAGCTGAAATTATTAAATCTGTTCTCTACTCGTATTTTGGAATTTGGATCTACGACAGATCTAGAAAAAGGGAGGTATGTGAGAACGTTTTTGGCAAGTAGATCTCTCGGTAAGTAAGTTAACGAAACCCTGTCCATTCTTTATTATGGATATTAAGAAAAGCTGAAATCCCTAAATACTTTAGGGAGACTATTGTTTTTTTTTTCAAGATTAAAATTAAGTATTTTTCATTCGGTTTATTATGTGTGAATTGAAGGCTTGTGATCAAGATCTATTTGGAAGCTAATGAGATCAACGGTTTCGAAGCGGTTTAGATTTAGATCTAGTAGTTGAAGATCGACAAGGTAAGTCGTTATTAATGCTTTGTATTAGCCGAATGTGGTAGGTAAATTCTACATTGGTTTTCATGGATTTGTAATCTAATCTGTAAGTGGTTGATTATAGGAGAAATTGCGTAGGATATCTCATCGGTATAATCGCAAATCAGGTGTGTAAATGAACCCTTCTTGGTAGTCTAAATTCGGTAATAGCCTAAAAGCTGAAATGCCGAAATTCTGACATTTCGAGGACTCGTGACTATGCGAATGCTCATGGGTTAGTTAGATACGATAAGTTCGATGATCGGAATCGATGGGACAGCTAAGGGCATAATTTTGTGCATAACGGTAAGTTGGGCCTCGAGGGGCTGAAATCGGGCCCAATGGGCTTTCAGGCCCATTTGGTTAAATTTGGTAGAAAATGGAATCTGGATAAATTGCAATCTAAGACAGTTAATACCGTTATGGAATATAGGCTAAATGGGCCTAGATGACTAAATCGGCTACGTAGGGCCCATTAGGGGTTTTAGGCCCAATAGCTCAGATTTGCTAAAATGGGCTAGAATCACTGTTTAAACACTTGGAATTGTTGATAATTGATAATGAGCATGAAAACCCTAATAGTTGATAAAATTACTGGATTACCCTTAAATTGCGAAGATTACTAATTTACCCCTAGGTGAAAATGACTATTATACCCTAGGGTTTTATTTTGATTGAAATGCATGTGATACTATTATTGTTCATGATATGACATGATATGTTCATTTTATGCATGGGTTGGGTTATATTGATGGAGGAAGTGTAAGTGGCAATGCCACAGATCCCGAAAAGGGGCTTTGCCCTAGTTACCGAAAGAGGCTAGGCTTCATGTTATATGATAAAGCAGCTATGCTGCTAGTGGAGAGTATTGGTTGGGTGGGTTGAGTTATTCCGCACATGGAGAGTTTGGTTGGTACGGGTGGAGAGTAGTGGATGGATGGGTTGATAGTTTCCCCACATGGATCATGGGCTTGCATTCATACATTGTTATCATTAATACTATTATGTTACTGTAATGGGCCTATGGGCCGTACAGAGATCTGAATAGGGCTAAGGCCTAGTTAAACCGTACTGTTATCTATAAAGGGCTACGGCCCAATTTTACCGTACTGGATAGGGCTTAGGCCCAATGGGCTTGAGCTGATTTGGGCTCTGGATGGGTTTCTTTGCACACTGAGTTTTCCAAACTCACCCCTTTTTTCCTTCCATCCTTGCAGGTGAGCCTTAGATTGGTGGACTTGGAGCTGGGAGGGATTCAAAGTGGCCACATGGACTGGACTGTTGGTTTTGATTAAGTTACTTATTTCAATTTAGTCATAATTATTTTTATTCTAATTTTGGGTTTGTAATAAGGCCTCTTTAATTATTTTTAATTTGTTTTTAGCTTAAGTATGGTAGGGTTTAATCATTTGAAATTGGTTAGCTTTAAGGCGCATTTTTATAAAAGTTAATTATTTTCAAAATATCATGATAACTGAACAAAGCATCCGCAACGTAAACGTTTTCATAAACGAATAACTTAAATAAACTTAAACTTAATTTGCTAATCGTGGACAAGTCATTAGGTTAAAGTGTGGCAATGGATGTATGCATGTCTAGGATTGGATCTAGGAAGAGCTTGGTACTTAAGTAGTCTAAATGACTCAACTCCTCTTCTCTTGAATCCTACCTGGTGTGTAGTATCCATTCACTTTAAGCCATAACAAAGAAGGTTTAATTTTTCGATACTTAACTGTTTTTAAATAACATGTTTTCCGCAACTACAAAGGTTTATAAGCTTTCACAATTTTTCCATAAGATTTTACAAAGTTGTTTTGATTATTACAATGAATCACGTTTTGCAAAAAAAATAAACACAAGCTAAGGTTTTATACAAGTTTACCGGTAAAAGTTTCTAAACATTAAGAAGGGTTTTCAATGAAAACATGGTTTTCGAAAAACACTTCAATGTGAGACACCAGACTTGGCCGTAACGTCTAGGCCGGGTTTGGGGTGTTACAATGCAATTCACAATCAATATTCACCATGAATAACTTACCAAAATACCTATTCATTCAATAACCAAAATTACCAATTCAAGTAATTCCAAAACGTGAAACATTATAAAGACATCTTATTCCATATGTCATACTTCTCAAAATGAGCCAATTAACATGGCCAAATACACCACAATATTAACATCATTTTCAAGCCAACTTACATGGCAAGGTTTACAACACAAAACATACCATATTGACACTAGCCTATACATGCCATATACTATATTTACAAGCTTCAAAAGAACCAAAATAGCGATCAATAGTGTGACGATAATTCTTGACGATCCCCGAGTCCGAGCTAGCTTCGATAATCTATAAAATAAGAGAAAGAACACACAAAGTAAGCTTTAAAAGCTTAGTAAGCCGTATACAAATAAAATCATCATATGAACAATATCATGTCAATTCAAATATGCAATCCATGGCTTAACACATACAAAAATACCTTCTCATCAAACCACATATCTACATTTGATTCATACTTACCTTTCATTTCAATATTCATATAAACTTCATACGTACCTGAGTTGTTTAACTTGTTGACACATTCTTTCTCATATTAATATTGCCCAGTGAACCATTTGAAATCGCTAAGGATACTCGGAAGTCTCATATATTACATACAATGCCGATGTCCCAAACATGGTCTTACATGTTTTCACATATCGATGCCAATAGCCCAACTATGGTCTTATACGAAATCATATATCGATGCCAATGTCCTAGACATGGTCTTTAACAAAATCATAATATGATGCCAATGTCCCAAACATGGTCTTACACGTAATCACATCTCAAAATCCTAATGTCATAGCATTTGTATCCTATACTATTCCTAAGGTTCATATGAGACTTTCGGACGTCGTAACTCTGTTTATACTTTCTCGTACTCAATCATTTGGCATGCAAAGTAGTTCAATAAATCATAAACATATATAATTCAATTTAAATACATTTATTTGCATATGAACTTACCTAAAAAATGGAATGAACGAATTGGAGCGACTACTCAATAACTTTCGATTTCTCCCGATCTAAATTTAATTTCTTTCTTTCTTGATCTATATAAATTCAAATTTAACTAATTTAATTATCAATTCACTCAACTTCATTCAAAACACACAAATGAGGCAATTTACACATTAGCCCCTATAATTTCACATTTTTTCATTTTAGTCCTTAATTCATAAAAATTCAAATTACACAAAATTTGACAAAATACATCTATGGCTGAATTCCATATAAGTCCCCATCAACCCATATTTAACAATTCAACCTTTCAATTTACAAAATTCACAATTTAGTCCCTAAATAGCATTTTCACCAAAAATCACTTAATAAAACATATTAATCTAACATTTATCTTCCATTTTTCATCATCAACCATCACAAAACACATAGATTCAACAATGGCACTTTACAAATCATCAACAAACTAAAAAATTAGGGCATGGGCTAGCTAGTACTCAAAGCAATGATCACTAAAACATAAAAAATTATGAAAAACGGATAAGAAACCGTACCTTAATTGCTTGAATTATCCTAGCCGAATGAAAACCTAAAGCTTTGGCTTTTTCTTCTTTTAATAATCAGCCAAGAAAGATGATAAAAGAAAAATTTTATGCTTTGTTTTATTAATATTAACATTATTTATCAAATACCAAAATTAGCATTAATTATAAAACATAAAAATCACTTAATAGTTGTCCAAAATTGTCCACTCACCATTCAAATGGTTTAATTACCATTTAAGGCCATCATATTTAAAAACCAAAGCTATTTGACACCTTTAATAAGTAGAATGTAACTTTTGCATTTTTTTCGATTTAATCCTTTTTGTCAAATTAAGAAACCAAATGCTAAAATTATTTTACGAAACTTTCACACATGTATAATCTCATACTGTAAACACCAAAAATAATATTAAAATAATTTTATGGCCTCAGATTTGTGGTTTCAAACCCACTATTCTGATTTAACTAAAACTGGGCTGTTACATAGATCACCTAGTCAACATCATTGTAACCTATAAGATTCATTGCACTGTCTTTAGGAACCGAATTCCCAAATCTGAAGTTTTATGCACATACCTAATGATCCTTTTGATAACATTGAAATGTGGTTCTTTAGGATTTTCTTGGGATCTATCATATACGCTACCAATTAAACATAGGTTAGGTCACTAGTTGTGATGTAAACCAAACTTCCAATCATATTTCTGTATGTGGTCTCGAAACTGGGCACTCCTGCTGCATTTGTGTAAAATTTTTAACCAATTGACATGGAAGTTCTAGCAAGCTTGGAATTCTTTAGGCCAAACTTATCTACAAGGTTCTTTACATTCTCCTCCTGAGAAGAAAAATGTGCGATCCTCTAGTTGCTTAATTTGGAACCTAAGAAAATATGCCAACTCACCCACCATACTCATTTCAAATTTACTCTGGATCATATTCACAAAGTTTTCTTTTGCAAGAGTTGATATTGCACCAAATATTATGTCAACGGCATAAATTTGAGCCACTATTGTTGTGCCTCTATGTTTTCAAATAAACAAGTTCTTATCAATAGATTTTCTTTGAAATCCTTGGTCAATTGAGAACTGAGGCAACCACTTATGCCAAGCTTAAAGGTCTTATTTAAGAATATATAATTCCTTGCTCACCTTGTACATACGTTCTAGATAAGTGTGGTACTCAAATCCTCTAGTTTGTGCTAGATACACCTCTTCAAGAAACCGTTGAAAAATGCACTCTTAACATTCCATAACTCCAAATATGAAACGTTACCATTTTTGAATTTGACTGATTGAATTGCCTTGTAGCAATTTTTAAATGTGTGGCCCTTTCTATAATCTTCTCTTCTTATTTGGATGAAATTAGACATTCCTTATTGGTAAAGCTAACAAGCATGCCTTGATCACGCAATTGGTTAATACTTACTAAGTTAACTTTTAGATCATCCATAAGAAGCATATTCTTTAGCTTCGCCAATCCGTGGACATTTAAAGTTCATTTTGGAAGGATATATCCATTCTTACCATCTCAAAAGGTAACTTTACTAGCAAGACCATATTCAAAACTAGATAAATATGTTTGATTACCTGTTATGTTCTATGAGTAGCCACTGTCAAAGTACCAAACAACATCCATGGTAGACTTCAAAGATCATTGTGCAACAAGCAAACATTTTTGCTCATTCTTTATCCATGCAAGCTTTTGCTTTTTCATAGTCAATGTGCCTCAGGTAGTAGGCACTTCTATAGGCACTACACGTCTCCATTTCATATCATGTAACATTTGGAAACAACATGGTCTAATATGTTTAGGGGCACTACAGTAAGGGAAAATAACTTTATGGGATATTATTACCTTCTTGTCACTCTTGATTACCATAAGTTTGTTGGAACATTCACAAAATTCTCCATGATTGAGTGTCTTTAAAAAAAATTGTTGGACTTTTGATGACTGCTTTTTCTTTGTCAACATATCTGATACCTTCTTTGCCTGAATCTCTCTCTATAAGCAAAGATTTCATCTAACTTACTATTTCCAGCATTGAACTTCTCAAGCATAAGTTTGGCTATTGTAGCATCTTTTGGGTTCTCACAAGGTTGTCTAGGTCTTCAGGAATCAAGGATTCTTTGGTTCCTATATGTTTAATCAACTTAGAATTTTCCTTCTCCAGATGATTATTTTCTTGAAGGAATTGGACATTTACATCACACAATTGATCCCATATTCCAAGCATGATCTTATAGGTTTTCAAAAATTCCTCATCAAGTCTTTCATCAGTGTTTGATTCAGATATTGTGATGACATTTGTTGTAAAAGCCACATAGTTGTTAAGATGGTCTTTATGTAAATTAAGAGTTATTGGTAAAATCTTTACCACTCCAAGTTACATATAATGTCTTTTTCTTTCTTTTTAGAGGGTTGGCATTTTCAAACTAGATGTTTCTGTAACCATGGCACTCATAGCATTGGATACCTTTTATCTTATCCTTCTCTATCTCTTCTTTGATGACCACACCCTTGTGTTTATTCTTGGGAATAATCTTGTAACGCCCCGATTTTTGGGCCTAGAAGTATTAAGCCTTGAGTAAGGGATCAATTAGGAGACTACTTATAAGTATTTAATTGTGTAAGGAAATGACACAATTAAATGTCTGCTTTAATGTTAAAGGGCCATTTATTATGTTCTTAGTTCGAGCTTTGAGGTGGAGAAATTTTAGTTTAATATTAAAAGAACCCTGATCTTGAGTAACTATGTTGTTAAATAAATGGAGAAGAAATAGGACACAAATTACCTTGTGGTCTAGTGGCATGGTGGCGCCACATAAAAAGCATGGGATGATGTCACAAGCATGGCAAGGAGGACTGGAGTTCAAATCCCTCCTTGCTCAAAAGAAGTATTTAATTTTTACTCCTTGGATTGCCAGTTGTAGCGTTGAATGTGGACTCTGAAGGGGGTGATCAGAAGAGAAATTCAAGGAAGTGATAATAGAGAAAACTTAGGAAGAAATTTAGGAGTAGAGAAGTGGAGCTGAATTGGGAATTTGGGGATAGGTAAATCTGGCTATAGCATATATAGGTGCCAATTTTGGTGATTCTAGGCTAATGCCGAATTCTTCCTTTCTATTTTGCCAAAAACACCTTTCTCTCCAAATATCTAAAAGCCAAAATCCCTTATTCTTTCTCTTTTATTCTGTGCCAATTTCTTCCCTTCCTTTCTCATCAAACTCTTTCTTCTTGCTTCTAGTTTACCTTCCCTAAAGCCAAATATCTTTTGGCCAAAATTCTATGGTGCCACCACTTTTTCTTCAATGTTGGCCGATCGGTTCTTGTGTAACTACTTTACTTTCTTTTAGTTGGTCTTTCTAGTAGTAATTCCGTCTCTCCCTCACTCTTTCTAAATCAGTTTTGGTAGGGGATTAGTATCGAATCTCAAATTTCAGATCTCTGCCAAATTGCTCATTAAGCATTTAGGGGTTTTGGGTAAGTATTCCTCTTTTATTGGTTAAGGTTGGCCAAATGGTCATGAATGGTTTAAAGATGACTTAGGATGATTGCAAGTCACTTGTTGTTTAGTTCTTAATGATTAATATTGATGCAGATTTAAGAAATACTCGGGATTAGTGATTAAGGAAGGGCTGTTAAGGCTTGTCGTCCAAGGTAAGGCAAAGGTGAGACTATGGTTTTTGGTGATAGTATTTGATAAATGTGTGATTAATCGATGAGTGACATCATGTGTAGGTTCGTGGCTAAGGAGATCACAGCACGTTTTATTACCAAGTGTGTACATGCACTACACACACACAATAGATCAGCAAATCCCAAAATGTCGAAAAGCTGAAATGCCAAAAAGCAGAAAGTTCGACAACGATAGTCGTGCGAGTGTGTGAACACTCATATAAGGGTAATCAATACATTATCGGAGGCCCCATGAGGGATCTCATGGACTTGGGTCACGTTTTGGCCAAGTGGGCCAGAATGGGCCAAATGGGCCCGACGGGCTCGTGGGCCCAAATCAGTAAAAAAATGATAAGTTGATAATAAGTGATGAGCTGATAAAGTTTGTTGAATGGTTTGGAATGGATTGGGCCTGATGGGCCGTATAATTGTGATTGAGCCTAATGGGCTATATAAATGTGATTGGGCTTGATGGGCTATATGAATGTATGAAAGCATGTGGACTTGCTAGGGTTTTATAATGGACTTTTAGGCCTAGTTTCTAATGAATCCTTAAGCGAGTAAAAAACTTAATTAATTTATCAAGTGCGTATGTGGACAAATCATGAGGTTAGAGTGTGGCAATGGGCATATGCATGTCTAGGATTGGATCTAGGGAGAGCTTGGTACTTAAATGGTCTTAATGACCCACTTCCTCTTCTCTGGAATCCTACCTGGTGCATAGTGTCTATTCACTTTAGCAAATGAAGACTTGTTGACGGGCCAAAGTTCGTAATTAAGACCCATACTATTAAAAAATTACTAAAATACCCCTGTAGTGTAGGAATTACCCAAAACACCCTTGTAGGATAAAATGTCTAAACTACCCTTATATGAAACATGAAAGATTTAAGCATGACACATGGATATCTGCTACATTCATATAATTTTATGTTGCATGTGGGTGGGAATTATGGAACGGAGGAAGAATTCAGGATCACATGGTTGCTTGACCACCTTGGATCCGCCAGTTGCTTTTTAAGCCCAATATATGATTAGCATGTAACACCCCAAACCCGGCCTAGATATTATGGCCAAATCTGGTGTGCTACGTCACCTAACTAAGTCGTGTTGCATAGTTACTAAGTCTGATGGTGAGTTTTTGTAAAGCAGTGCTTAGGGTTAATAGAAATTCCCGGTTTATTTGATAATTAGCCTACTCTCTATTCGTTTGATACACATTTCATTTTAGAACCATTATCTAGTTAAACCAGTTGTATTGCAAGGTTGGTTTTGAAAACGTGTGTCGTTGTAGATGAAATACGTCATGCATAAATAAAGTAATAAACCCCAAATAAAATAGTTAAAGCGGCCGTATTACAAAACCCAAAAAAATAAAAGTAAAACGAGTAATTAAAGAGAAATGTGGAATAACAATAAAGTAAGTTTTAACCCAAGTTCAGTCCTCGTGGCCACTCTAAATCCCTCCCAGCTCCAAGTCCACGAACTAAGGCTCACCTGCAAGGATGGAAAAGAAAAGGGTGAGTTTGGAAAACTCAGTGTGTGTAGAAGCCCAACCAAAGCCCAAATTGGCTTGAGCCCACTGGCCCAAGCCCTATCTAGTTCAGTTAGAAACTGGGCCGAAGCCCTATTCAGACAACAGTAAACTGGGCCGAAGTGCTATTCAGATAATAGTATGGCCCATAGGCCCAGAACAGAACAGTACAGAATAATATCATGAATGCAAGCCCATAACATGTGGGGAGACTACTTGACCCACCCAGCCGCTACACACGACCCGTACCAACCAACACACCATGTAAGGAATAACTCAACCCACCCAGCCCACACACCTCAGTCGCAGCATAGCTACTCAGATAAACAGAATAACGAGGCAAATCCCCTCTCAGAAAACAATACGAGGCATAGCCCCTTTTCAGAAAAAGTGGCGGTGCCATTCACACTTCTTCCAATATCAACCTAACCCATGCAACAAATATATAACATAGCATGCAGTAACAGTAACTGTCAAATTAAACAGTACAGTCGTTTCTAGCCCTAGGGGTATTATGGTAATTTTACACCTAGGGGTAAAACAGTAATTTCTCACCCTAAGGGAATTTCAGTCATTTCCACTATTATTACCAGTTTTAAACGTATTACAGTCGTTAATAGTCATTATATCTGTCTTAGCATTCATCTCAACAGTGTTTAGCAGTTTCAGTTACTGGCCCCTAAAACCCCTAATGGGCCGTAAAGTATCATTTAGCAGTTTAAGCCCATTTAGGCTATGTTCCATAACCAATTACCCATTTTAGCAGTTTTAACTTATGGTCCAACCCGAAATACCTTTAAACCTATTTTTATCCCAAATGGGCCCAAAAGCCCATTGGGCCCATATTCGGCCCACCGAGGCCCAACATACTGAAGTGCTTGAAATTTCGCACTCGTCCTACCTACTAGTAGCAATTTTAGATCTAACATGTTCCTATCGACTTGAGAGCGTTCGCACACTCACAAGCCCACGAAATGCCAAGACTTCGGCATTTTAGCTTTTCGGCTTTTGTCGATTGAACCATGGAGGGGGTGTTTGATACATACACCTGTTTGCGATAGTACCGACGAAATCCTCAACGTGATAACTCCTACAATCCATCACTTAATCGATTAGACTACAGATCTATGAAAATTATAGTAAAAAGTCCCTTACCATATACGGCCAGTACCCCTGATGGCCTTAAAATATCACCTTTTTGACTTAGATCCCCTTAGATCTAAATCCGCTTGACTCGATGCCTTCCGTTCCTCGTTTTCTCTCTTCTTTTGCTAACTAACATGTAAAAGAACCAGCATATAGCACCATGTTATCCATCGCCCATGTCGCCAAAGCCCCTAAGGACTTAGGGGTTTCGGCTTCTTCTTAGATATTAAGGAAACGATATTATACAGGGTTTAAACCACTTACCCACGTCTCTACTCAATAGATATCGCTTTCACGCCTTCACCCCTTCACCAACCTAGATCCATGGAAGATTTAGCCCCTAATGACAACAAAGTAAGGCTCTAGGGTATTCGGCCTTTAGATCTACACCTAGATGTTCTTGTCGATATGATAGAGGATTAGGGGTTAAGAACTGATGGCAAAAGAGACGAATGATAAGGGGTTCGGCTTATTGAGGGTTTGAGAGAAGAAAGGGTAATCAGTTTTGGTAAAGGAGTAGTCGGCCAAAGAGAGTTTCGGCTTTAGAGGTTGTTGATCGAGGCTTGAGAAGAGAAGGAGAAAAGGGTGAATCTGATTTGGCTTGAAGGAGAAACAATGGTGTAGGTTCAGTTTTAGGTGCAAGAGAAAAGAAAAGAAGAATATGAGTGGATAAGAAAAAGAAGAAAGGGAAGCAAATTTGGTCACAAGAGAAATCGGCAATAGGGGTCTTTTTGGGGTGTAGAGGTCGGCTATAAGTCAAAAAAGAAGGAAAGAATGGCCAAAAAGATTGACAACTAGAAAACCTAAAATTCTATACCCCAAATGACACAAGAATGATGAAAAGAACCCTAGCAAAATCGGCACAACTATTACCCAAATTGCCGAAATACTAACCTAAGTTGTTTGCCGAAATTGCACTAACACAAAGTCCTATGGCCGGCCACTATTCTTCAAATTCAAATATCCTAAAAACTCTCCTCAAAACACTCTCCTGAGTAGTTTGAACTCTTCATGACGGAGTCCCACTTGAGTGCCAACACTTACCACACATGCACAAAAAAATAAAAAGACTTTATGCTTACCTTGCAACTCGTACCTTGGACCTCATACACCTCTTAGGTGCCACTTTCTTAGGAGCTTAGTGGTGCCACCTTGCCACTTTGCCAAGGCTCCTTTTGTGACACATTTTACCCAGTCTTTCTTAAGAGCCCTCTTGATCCAGTTCCCTCTTTCACTTAAAACATACTTTGACATTTTTATCAAATTTTAACCGGAGTTTGGGCCTCCTAAAGGCCCACTAACATGCTCAAGCACACATTCAACAATTATAACACACAATTTTCACAACTTCCCCAAAATCACACTAAACCCGAGAAATCTCAAAAATCAGGGCGTTACATAGCAGCTTTGTTGCAACTGTAACACCCCTGACCCGGCCCAGACGTTATGGCCATGTCCGGTGTGCCACATCACCTAGACTATGCTACGCCGTCCTATGTACTAAGTCTGATGTTCGAGATTTTTGAAAAGTAATATTTGTTCTTCTTGAAATTCCCAATTTGATTACTATTCGACCTAATCTCTATCTCATTTGTGAATCGTTTCATTTTAGTCTTATCATCATTCTTAGTTTTTAGTAAAGTCAGGTTGTTTAAGAAAATATTGCTTTAATTTTCAAAAACAGTGTATGTTCAAGTTTGAAATAAAACCGTAAAGAAATCCCAAATAACAGTTATAGCGGCCTTATTACAACCCATATCAAAGTAAAAACCAATACGAAATATTTAAGTTAAACCAAGAAAGTTCAGTCCTCGTGGCCACTCTGAATCCCTCCCAGCGTCCAAGTCACAATCTAGGGCTCACCTGCAAGGATGGAAAGAGAGGGGTGAGTTTGGGAAAACTCAGTGTGTGCAGAACCCATCCAAAGCCCAAATTGGCTCAAGCCCACTGGGCCTAAACCCTAACCAGTCTCAGTCAGATACTGGGCCAAAGCCCTATTCAGATAGCAGTAAACTGGGCCAAGGCCCTATAACAGATACTGGGCTGAAGCCCTATTCAGATAACAGATTGGCCCATAGGCCCATAACAGTACAGTACAGTAATGCAGTATAAATGCAAACCCAATTGGGGAGACTACTCAACCCACCAACCGCTACACACCACCCGTACCAACCAACACACCATGTGGGGAATAACTCGACCCACCCAGCCCACACACCACAGTCGCAGCATGGCTGCTCAGATAAACAGTATACGAGGCAAAGCCCCTTTCAGAAACAGTACGAGGCATAGCCCCTTTTCAGTAACGTGGCTGTGCCACTCACACTTCCTCCATTATCAAAACCCAACCCATGCAATAGATATATATCATGGCATGCAATAACAGTAACAGTCATGTCAAACAGTATAGTCAATTTTAGCCCTAGGGGTATAACGGTAATTTTCTACCTAGGGACAAAACAGTAATTTCTTACCCTAAGGGTATTTCAGTAATTTTGCTCTCATGTTATAGATTTCATGCTTATTACAGTATTTATTAATCACACAGCTATACAGAAGTTCAGTTACCTCAGTTTTTTCAGTTTTAGCATTAAGGCCCTAAAGCCCCTAATGAGCCCTATTACGCCGATTGGCCCATTAGGCCCATTTAGTCCCGATTTCACATTCGGTTATCTTGTTTTAACTGTTTCCACATCTACAGTCCATAATATTACCTTTAAATCCAGTTTAACTCACATGGGCCCAAATCGCCCATTGGGCCCATATTTGGCCCACCGAGGCCCAACTTACCAAAAAGCCCAAAATTTAGCGGTCAACACGTCTAACCGTGCCGATTCCAAAACTAACCTTCTCCTTCCAACTTGAGAGCATTCGCATGCTCGCAAGCTCTCGAAATACCGAAACTTCGGCATTTCAGCTTTTCGGCTTTTACCGATTTGTGCATGGAAAGGTGTTCGAAACACACACCTGTTTTGCAGTTTCTCCTACGAGATCTCCTATGCGTTAATCCCTACAATCCAATACTTAACTGATTAGACCATATCAACACTTAATCTTAATCGAAAACTTACCCAAAACCTTACTTACACATTCGGCCAACACCCTTAATGGCCTTAATGTTCTTACCTTGACGATTTAGATCCCTTTAGATCTAGATCTGATGTTCCAAAGTCTTCAACCCCTTGCTTGATCACCTTTTCATCCAACTAACACACAAAAGAACAAAGAAAACGGCCTTTTATTTACCAAAAATCCAAAACGACACAACCATTAACTTTAGGGACTTTCGGCTTTTCCAAACATGAAATATCGAACAGATCTGAATGATTAAACACTTACCAACGATTTCTCTTCAGTTCCTATGCAGATCTGATGTAAATCTGACCCTTACACGTCAGTAGAAACCTTATCTCTGAGATTTGTAATTTCGGCTATCTCCCTACAACTATGGTGATTTCGGCTTTTTAATAAGAGAAGAAGATGGCGTTTTGGCTGTAGCTTTTGGGTGATGGTGTCGACAATGGTGTGATTAAAGGGAGTGTAGTAATCGGCCACAATAGGTGAAAGAAACAGAGGTGATTCGGCTTACAAGAAATCGGCAAGAAAGGAAGCAGTTTTCGGGATTTCTGGCACTTTGAGCAATCGGTTATGGTTGATTTTAAGAAGAATGGAAGCAAAAGAAAGAGTGGATCTATGCAAGATAGGTATTCGGCTAGGGAAGAGATCAAAGGGAAGAAGAAAAATGGAAAAAACAATGGTGGAGATGGGGAAGGAGAAATCGGCTATGAACTTTCCAGGGAGGCAACTCTTGGCTTTTCTGACAGTAGAAGAGAGGAAAAAACCCTAAGGTGGCTAACCCTAATTGTCATGACAACAAAAAGAAAATAATATAACCCTAGCATTCCCTCTAAAGCAATCGGCCCAAGTCCCTAAAGCCCCTTGCTGAAATTCACCTAAGTTAGGCTCATGCTTGATAATTAAAAAGAACTCCACGAATACCTTGCAACTCGAACCCTTGTCCTTGATCATTCATTTAGGCGCCACTTTTTTAGGAGCTTAGTGGCACCACCTTGCCACTCAACCAAGGCTCCCTTTGTGACATCTTTTACACGGTTTTTCTTAAAAGCCCACTTAACCAAGTCCCCTTTCACTTGAAAATCCAACTTAATATTTTACCGAGTTTTGACTTAAGCTTGGACCTTCTATAGACCCATTAACACATGTACATACATTATCAACCTTTAGAACACCAAAATTTTAAAAATTTCACTAAAATTCACAAAACCCGAAAAATCCCGAAAATCAGGGCGTTACAGCAACGCTAAGTAGTACCACAACCGGCGCTACCCTTGGAGTGTATCGATGGGTGGGTCGATATAGTTATCCCCACATGGTGTGTTTCGGTTGGACGGAGATGTTGTGTAGAGGATGGATGGGTAGGAGTTTTACATATCTGATTGCTCTAATTTTGTGCTATTATTGTATTGGGCTTAGGCCCAAGATGATTTGTGTTGCGTGATATATATTGTTGTTGAGGGTTGTACACACTGAGTTTTCGAAAACTCACTCCCTCTTTTATTTTATTTTTCTCATGTGAACCTCAGTAGGCAGTTTGATGGATGGAGGGACTCAGAGGTGGCCAACTAGGACGACAATTTAGACTTGTTTTGTTTTAAATCTCTAGTATTTTGATTATCTTAGTCTGGATTGTAATAAGGCCTTCCCTTTGGTTGTTATTTCATTATTGGTTACTAAGCTTTATATATATTTGGCACGGAACATGGATTTAGTTATTTCAAACACCTTTCAAGTTTTCCTAAAATCAATTATTGTTTTTTTTTAAATTAAGCTTCCGCAAGTAGAGAGAATTTTTCCGCAGTAACTATTAACACGTAACCAACAAATAGCTTTTGAATACACCTCATTCTAGAAATAAATACAAACTGGGATTTTACCTGAAATTTCTTTTTAAAGGGTTTTCAATGAAAACAAGTTTTTCAATAAAACACTTCAATGTGACACGCTAGATTCAGCCCTAACATCCAGGCCAGGTTTGGGGTGTTACAAATCTTATTGGCCTCAAACTTGTTTTGTCTTCTTGACTGTTTCTTGGAAGCTTTATTAAAGTTTTGACTAAGGAAGGCTTATTCCCAAAGTTTCTTAATTGCATTAGAGTTGGAAGTTAACACTTTATCAGGAACTTAGAAACCAATATTTTTATAACTTTTGGTTCTACATCATTTGAGTTCATCTAGGTTTATTTCAAAAGTCTTTTAGGACCCAGTTATTTCATCCATCTTCAAGCTTTCAATATCTTTAGCCTCCTCAATGGTTGTGACTTTGATAGAAAATTCTTAGGTAGAGATCTCATTACTTTCTTAACCAACTTAATGTTGGAATATTCCTCTCCAAGAGAGAATGCCTAATTTAATAGATCATAGAGTTGAACATAAAACTCACTTATGGTTTCTAAAGCTTGTGCTTCCAGAGTCTGGAGCCTAGTGCTTAACATTTGTATCTTGGACTGCTTGACACTGTTGGTTCCTTCATGTGTAGCCTATAGAATGTCTTGAGCTTCCTTTATAGTAGTTCACTTTGAGATCCTCTTAAACTCTTATTGGTCAACTTTACTAAAAATAATGTACAATGCTTTAGAGTTGATATTAGCAAGACATTCCTCATTAGTGGTCCATTATAACTTAAAATTTGGAACTCTTCTAGCTTTAGTTTAAACCATGAGAGGTTGTCAACATGTAAGCATAAAAACTCTAACACTTTTTATTAATCAAATTGATGTAAGCCTTCATTTCGTCCTTTCAAGGGCATAGTTTCCACAATTCAACATAAGAGGATGAGTGGCTGAAAATCCTTCCATATCTTGAAATTAACATCACTAGGTATCGCCATTATTTATATTAAATAGGAGGCTTTGATATTATTAATTGTTGACTTGAACCAGTTGTTAATATTCGAGAAGCTAAGTATGAAAAGAAATGGTAGAGAAAGTGGGCATTTCTGATGACACCGCAATAAACAATAGTGAAATAAGGAACAAGTGATTGTTTACATAGTCTGGTTTCCCTATATCTATGGAGTTGAGCTCAGTGAGATGGATCCATTATCTTTGAGCTCACTATACCCAATGATCGTAGTTCTATCACACCCAAGTTTAGAATCCTCACTTTTATACTCAAAGTCTAGATCTTTCATTGTAACACCCCTATCTCATGACCGTCGTCGGAATAGGTAGGGGCATTAATGGATATTCAGAATTTATCAAAACAGAATACTCACAATTTATAACAAAATTCAAACATAAAGTCCCTTTTGGAAATCTACTAGACCTTAAACATACATTAAGATAGGGTCGGGACTAAACCTAACACATTCGTAAACTTCAGAACACATATAAAATTTTCCATATTAAAGAGGTCACATGCCCATATGACCAGGCCGTCTGCCTCACATGAGACTCAGGCACACCCATGCACCTAGACCGTGCCAAAACAAAGTAAGTATACTGGCTTTTTACCACGGTCACAAGATACGCCCGTGTGTCTTGGCCGTGTGAGTTTTTATGTCAATACTAGAAAATTAACACGGCTATAACCCTGTGGCACTAAGCAGACTTGATATAAGTCATGCTTTTCACCCATTTGGGTCAATTTCTCAAACATGCTAAAAACGCCATTTTGCCTAAACAAAATCCAACCAATTCAAAGCCCAACATTCATATACCAATCTCAAGCCAATGGACAAACATTTCAAAGGTTGTTTCCATAATTAAAACTCGTCATTTATACCTATTCAAACACCAACTAAATTTACTTTTCATCACCTAAATTTCATAACAAGATATTCATTTCATTGAGGACATCCATTTATCAGTTTCATGCCAACATTTGCACCATTCAAGATGCCAAAAACAAAGCATATAACCATATCTTAACCACATCACATGTCATATATACATACAACTCAAAATCATAACTTGGACATTCTAGCCTATACATGCCATACTTAAACTTTGTACATTCAAAAGGTACCAAAATCTAGCTCGATAGTATGGTGACGATCCTTGACTATCCCCGAGCCCATAGGAGCTACGATATCTGTAAAACAGTTGAAAGAATAAATAGAGTAAGCTACTATGAGTTTAGTAAGCCAAATACAAATATTATGCAATCCATAATTGTAATATGATAACCTTTTTCCATATATGATTTTCAAATCAGATTTACTCAATTAATACGTACTTCTAGTTCACACAATTAGCATACCTTCCATACTCAGAAATTCAGTACAAAACAGACGTACCTGGTTCAGATGCATAAGGTATGCATTCACTTATTTCTCGAAATTTCCCCTCAAATCATTCAAAATCATTACAGAGCTCATATAGGCCTTATAAAATGCCGATGTCCCTGACATGGTCTTACATGTTATTCAATACCGATGCCACTATCCCGGACAGGGTCTCACACGAAACATTTACGATGCCAGTGTCCCAGACATGGTCTTACACGCAATTCTCTAATCAATGCCTACATCCCAGACGAGGTCTTACATGATATCATTTTACCATTCTCATTCAGAAATGACTCGGAATAATACTTTAGGCACTCATGGCCATCCAAATATAGTTTATAAATCAAGAATTTATAGCAGACATCAATATGACACATATTTGTATTTTGACTTACCTTGTGTGGATTTTAAACGATTTTGACCCGACTATTCAATGATTTTGGACTTCCCTAGATCTAAGTCTGATTTCCTTGGTTCTTGATCTAAATCAATTCAAATTCAACCATTCAATTATTCATTTCATTCAATTCAATCCACAAACACTTATTTAGGGCATTTTACATTTTAGCCCTCACATTTTTACATTTTCACACTTTGGTCCCTAATTCACAAAAACATCAAATTTACAAAATCAACTAAATGCAAGCTTGATCGAATATTCATGGCTTTCATATAAACCCATATAATACATTTATTTCACAAATTAGTCCCCCAAAACCCCATTTTGATCATATAGACCACATAGCTCAATTTAATAGAAAAATCATGGCAAAACATGTTTATTCAACACCTAACCAACATAATCCATTCAATTTCACTACAAAGCTTCAATTATCAACAATGGAACTATTTATAAACTTCATCAAAAATAGAAATTGAGACATGGGCATGGGAGATTTTGAAGCAACGATCACAGAAACGTAGAAATTATCAAAAACAAACAAAAATTCATACCTTAATTCTTGATTAATAAGGCTGAATGTGCAAAAACATAACCTTGCTTTTTTTTTTTCTAAATTCGGTGAAGAAAAGCATTATGTGACCATATTTCATGTTATTTTATTATATCATATAATTAAACAACATTTACTAATTTAACCTTTGTTCATAAATATGTTAAACATATGTTTTAAGGTCATTTATGACCACTCAAACCTTCAATGGTTTAATTGCCACATAAGGCCATTAAATCAAAAGCCATCTCAAATACACATATGCACATGTAACATGCTAATTTTATCACATATGCAATTTAATCCTTTTTCACATTTAAGAATAGAGACAGACAAATTAAATCACAGAAATTTCATTGAAGTTAGTTCAGATAACACAGATGTTACACCCCTTACTTGAGACCGTCGACGGAGTCGAGCACGAGGCGTTACTAAACTTACCTTACTAATTCGGGCCATAAAAATTTGCTTTTTAAAATTAATTCATTCACATTCATCCACTATCCCTAAAAAGGGCCCTCGAGGCCCTAAAACGTGGAATTGCAACGATTCGGGACCAAACTAGGAACATTAAAATTTTTTTGACTACTTACACAATTTAAAACAATTTATTTTACTATTCATGGTAAGACTCTCTACCTGCAAAATGATCACTAAATTAATTATAACTTGAGTTACGAAACTCAAAATTTAAATGCGTAATTTTTCCCTAAAACTATACTCATATATCTTCTTACCATAATTTTTCTAGAATTTTTGGTGAGGCCAATTAGTACAGTTTATTAGTTAAATATTCCCCTATTTCACAATCCTACTGTTCTGACCTCTCCTAACTAAAAATCAATTATCTCTTAGTAAAGTTTTCATATTGTGATTTAGCTTGTCACTAAAGAAGATAGACTCACTAAGGAGTTTATACATATAAATTATGAATCATAATTCTTTTTATATAATTTTTAGTGAATTTTTAAACTCAGAACAGGGGATCACGAAATCCCCCTGAACTAGTCTCACAAGAATTTAAATATCTCACAATACAAACTTTCTTTGCTTACCTTGTTTCTTTCCTATGAAAATAGACTCAATAAGCTTTAATTCTATATCTCATTCACCATTTAATTCCATTCCTACTGTTTTTAGTGATTTTTCACATTCATGTCATTGCTGCTGTTACAGATCTGTTTCATGGCAATCTTTTTCCTCCATCATTTCTTTACATAAACTAACATTTAAGCATACATAACACCCATACATGTTCTTACTTAGCCATTTCAATACCTAACCATCATCAAGCATTCACATACCATTCTTTAGTCATACCATAAGGACATACACACCATAATGACCAAGTCCCTATACATGCTATAACCCAAAATATTTCAAACGACAAAATACCGAGATAGCCTTTGATAGTGTGAAACGAGCTTCGACGTCCTTTTGGTTCCCGAATAGGTTTGGCTACACTATAAAAGAGAAAAAGAAAAAAAAGGAGTAAGCTACAATGCTTAGTAAGTTTTCAAGTAAATAAATAACAACATTCACCATCAACAACTAAATCTTCATTATACTTCTTCACTTACTCTTTAACTTTCTTGTTTATCATTCCTTTACCTGAACCTTCTCGTAACATAACCTGTACATTAGCCCATTGAACCGTTTGAAATACTCAGGATACTTGGGTCTTACTACCTGATAATAGCCTGCCAATGCCATGCTCTAGGCGTGGTTTTACATGGGATGTTTACTGTCCTGCCAAAGCCATATATCTGATATGGACTTACATGGGATGTTCCCTATCCTGCCAAAGCCATATATCTGATATGGACTTACATGGGATGTTCCTCAACTGTGTCAACCTACCAATGCCATATGTCTGATATGGACTTACATGGATGTTCCTCAACTGCCTCAACCCAAAATGTCATGACATTCCGTATCCTATACCCAAGGTTCAAACGGGCTTTCTGATGCCTTTTCTCTGTTATCTCATCTTTAATTCAACTTGGAATATTCTCATAAAATAAATGTATATATGCTGGAAATTAACAAAATTAATATAAAATATTGAAATATTGCATTTATTTACAGTAAACTTACCTTGGTGCAAAATGCGATCGACTTGACAACTTAATCATTTACCCTTTTCTTTCCTCGGTCTATCCCTAAATTTTATTCTTCTTGATCTATAATTAGAAAATTTAGCTTATTTAATACCCACATTTATCAAAATAATCCTTAACTCTAACTTTGGCAAAATTACAATTTTGCCCCCAAACTTTTGCATATTTACACTTTTGCCCTAAAGCTCGGAAATTAAAATTTTTCCCTAATTCTTATGTTTTATACCATGCTGATCATTTTCCTTAATGGCAACATCAAACTCTCGCTCTAACATGTACTTATGAACAATATGTATGTTTACCGATTATGTCGTTTTACTCGTTTTCACTTAAAACCGAGTAGCATAAGTTGTTTAACATAATTTAAAACCTCTTATTCTATCATATAACATCAAAATAAACACTTTTCACCTATGGGTATTTTTCCAAATATGAACCCTAGGTTAAATTATTGTTAGAATAAGCTAAATCAAGTTATCGGGACTTTGAAAACGTAAAGAACATTAAAAACGAGGCTTGGAATCACTTACTATGGAGCTTGGAAGCTTGAAACAAACCCTAGATATGGAGAACCCTTGAAATTTCATCCTAATGAAGAAGATGGACATATTTTGCCATCTTTTTCCCTTTTTTAGTCTTTTAATTACCAAATGACTAAAATACCCTTCATTAAAAACTTTGGTTATTTCTACCTATGTATGTCCATTTTTTTTCATGAAAACCTAATGGTAATTACCATTTAAGGACCTCTACTTCAATTATGCTCTTCAATTAAATCCTCTAACATCTAGAACTCATATTTATCAACTTTTGCAATTAAGCCCTAATAGGCAAATTAGTCATGCAATTCATAAAAATTTCTATCAATACTTTAACACATGCATCTAATTACTCGGTAAATCATAAAAATTGATCGGAATAAACTTTTCTATCTTTGATTCATGGTTTCACAACCACCATTCCGTTTAGGCCCTATTTCGGGATGTTACATTTCTCCCTCTTTAGGGATTTTCGTCCCCGAAAACCTTACCTATGAATAGGTTTGGATACTATTTTTGCATAGCCTCTTCAAGCTCCCATGTAGCCTTGTCTACCCCATGTCTATTCTATAATACTTTCACAAGTACAATACTTTTGTTCCTTAATTCCTTGACCTCTCGAGCTAAAATCTTTACCAGTTCTTAACAATAAGTCATATCTGACTGAATCTCAACCTTTGTCTCTAAAATCACATGTGACGGATCAGAATGGTAACGACGTAACATGGACACATGGAACACATCATGAATCTTCTCTAGCTCTGTTTGCAATGCCAACCGATATTCTAATGGCCCAGCTCTTTCAGTCACTTCAAACGGTCCAATAAAACATGGATTTAGTTTGCCTTTCTTGCCAAATCTAAAGACTTTCTTCCACGGGGTTACTTTCAAGAACACTTTGTCACCAACTTGATACTCAATCTCTGTTCTTTTCAAATCTACATAAGACTTCTATCTATCTGAAGCTACTTTCAAGCAATCTTTGATAACCTTCACTTTCTCTTCAGTTTCTTTAACTAAGTCAACCCCGTAAATCTGATTTTCTTTAAGCTCCATCCAATACAAAGATGTGCAACATTTACGTCTATACGAAGCTTCGTAAGGTGCCATCTTTAAACTCGACTGATAATTATTATTATAGGTAAACTCTACCAACGGCAAATATTTTTCCCAACTATCTTGAAATTCTAAGACAACATCTGAGCATATCCTCAAGTACCTGAATAACTCTCTCTAACTGACCATCGGTTTGAGGATGGAAAGCTGTACTGAAACTTAACTTTGTGCCCAAAACTTCCTGTAACTTCTTCCAAAACCGCAAAGTGAATCTCGGGTCTCTATCTAAAATAATTGATAATGGTACTCCATGTAGTCTAACTATCTCTGAAATATACAACTTGGCCAACTTGTCAAGTGAATAATCCATACGAACTGGAATAAAATGAGCCAACTTCATTAGCTTATCAATCACAACCCATACTACATCTCTCTTTCTCGGTGTCAACGACAATCCTGTCACAAAATCCATAGCAACTCGATCCCATTTCCATTCCGGAACTAACACAAGCTGCAATAATCCTGAAGGTACCTGATGTTTGGCTTTTACCTGCTGACAGATCAAGCATCTAGAAACAAACTCTGAGATATCTCTCTTCATTCCTGCCCACCACTACATTTTCTTCAGGCCATTATGTTGGAATGCCGGTTCCTCCAAGGCGCAGCGGAAAAATAAAATAATCCGTCGATCCAAACCATGGATCCATGTGTAAGGAACGAATCGGGGTGATAAAAGGTTTCAAAATTACTGAAACTTCAATCTGAGTAGACAGCGACACCTCGGTAACAATAATACTGTTTTGCTATCGAATCCAAGCCGTAATCCTTATGATCCCAGCCTCCATTTAGTCCACCCAGTTGACAATGAATGAGAGAAATCCCCAAAACTATTTTCAAAGGTATTTTGCTTTGACGGCTGCTAGACCCTTGTAGAAAAAAATGGGGTTTTATATTTATGCTCTTTTTAGGGTTTTTCCCTCCCTTTCTATATATATAAACCTTTTCTTAATTGGTATTATATAATGAATTCTTAATTCATTAAGTTTTAATTCGAACATAATAATCATAATAAATAAATATAATAATGTTTTAACCAAAAATTATAATTACATTAATTATAATAAATATTTCGGTAAACTATATTTATTTAAAATTATATACGAACCAAATTCATATATTAATAGAATTATGTTCTCCTTATGTGTGCAACATTCTTGTACATATAATATGTTTGATATTTAATTGCCTAATTAAATTAATTCTATAATTAATTTAATTCATGTGACAACCAAACACAATACCAGTTATGTTCTATTTCGTTCATTTCAACCATAGGGTGTGACCCTGTAGGTTCTTGGAATGTTAGCAGTAATACTAGAACGATTCGAATATTACAAACAATGAGTGGCATCTAGCAATGCATCATTGCTACCTCAGTTCCAAAAAGTCATGATTCGACATAACCTTTTCTTGTGATTAACCTTTCATGCATTAATCCTTAAGTCCTTTATCTCTGGAATGGACACAAGTCATGGAATAGTCACACTTGCATAGTCCATCCCATGTTTCTTGATACCTTGAGTAGACTATGATACACAAATAAGTGGCCTGAGATATTACTCCCATTATGTAGGAGGGACTTATCCTATATTGATCAACCATATCCCTCTACATAGATTGTGTTATATCCAACATCAGTCTTTATAGAACAACCAGTTACGGTATTCGTTTGACTATATCAAAATATACAACTCACGATGTTGGGATAATGATGATCTTAAGTATAAGGATCATATACATATTAATCACTATGAGTAATGTTGTGACAATTACATAATAATCCAAGAAACATACTCATAGTGGGTCAGTCTAATATGTTGTCCTCTAGCACACATATTCATGCATTGATTCTGACACTACATATCAATGACAACTCTTTATCATCAATCAACTACATGTTAGTCTTAATGCATTATTGTTGTCCTATCCAACAATAATACTTGACTAAGGATCTTTTAAGAATAATCATATTATTCTCAGGACATTATTATAAAACAATTTATTTATGCACATAGAAAAGAAACTGAAATAATAATGGCAAAGCCTTATATTAATAAACATGATAAATCAAGTATGTTATTACAACCATCTCGTGATTGATCTTTGGGCATACTCTTACACATTATACATTTTTGTACTACCTAGATGAATAGACAAGGAACGACTATGAGCTTCCTCTAAAATCTTTTGAATAAGCTCATCATTCTTTGGTATACATACTCGATTTCTGAACATCAAACAATTGTCAGAACTAATCTGAAAATCTGACTCTATACCTGACTCATACTGAGCTCTTTTGGCTTACAACTCACTGCCATCTTTCTGAACTTCACAAATTTCTTCAAGAAACATTGGTTTAGCTCTTAATTCGACTAAGATAGAACCACCATCAAACAATGATAACTGAGTATTCATAGCTCGCAAAACAAATAAAAATTTCTGACTCAATGCATCAGCTACAACATTAGCCTTACCCAGATGATAATCAATAACCAAATCATAGTCCTTAATCAGTTCAAGCCATCTGTGCTGCCTCAAATTTAAATCTTTTTGTGTCATCAAATATTTCAAACTTTTATGATCAGTAAATATTCGGCATTTCTCACCATACAAGTGATGTCTCTAGATTTTCAGCGCAAATACAATGGTACCTAGTTCTAAATCATGTGTCGGATAATTTTCTCATGTGGCTTTAGCTGTCTTGAGGCATAAGCAATTACCTTTCCTTCCTGCATAAGTACACAGCCTAGTCTATTCAAGAACGTATCACTATAAATCACAAACTCTTTACCTAGTTCTAGTTGTACTAAGACAGGAGCTTCAGTCAACAATGCCTTTAACCTGTCAAAACTGTACTAACACTTTTCATTCTATTTAAACTTGACATCCTTGTGTAGCAATCTTGTCAATGGGGTAGCTATCATGGAAAATCCCTCTACAAATTGACTATAATAATCGGCAAGACCAAGAAAACTTTTAACCTCTAATACATTCCTGGAAGGCTTCCAATCAACAATGGTTGAAATCTTGCTTGGATCAACTCTAATACCTTCACCTGAGACTATATGTCCAAGAAAACTGACTTCCCGTAACCAGAACTCACTTTTGCTAAACTTGGCATAAAGCTGATTATCTCTCAAAGTCTGTAAAACTGTTATCAAATGCTCTGAATGCTCAGTCTCATCATGGGAATAAATCAAGATATGATCAATGAACACAACTACAAATTTATTCAAGTAAGATTTGAAAATTCGGTTCATTAAGTCCATGAAAACGGAAGGAGCATTAGTTAAGCCAAATGGCATCACAAGGAACTCATAATGGCCATACCTATTCCAGAAAGCAGTCTTTGGAACATCTGACTCTTTAAGTCGCAACTGATAATATCTGAATCTCAAATCTATCTTGGAGAACATAGTAGCTCCCTTCAATTGATCAAACAAATTATCAATTCTAGGCAGTGGATACTTGTTCTTAATAGTTATCTTGTTAAGCTGCCGATAATCTATGCACAATCGCATCGAACCATCTTTCTTTTTCACAAAGAGTACTGGTGCACCCCATGGCGAACAACTAGGTCTTGGAAAGCCTTTATCTGTTAATTCCTGCAACTGAACTTTCAATTCTTTTAATTCCATTGGAGCGATTCTATAAGGAGCAATAGAAATGGGTGTTGTACCTGGAACCAGTTCAATACCAAATTTAACATCTCTGATAGGAGGCAAACCTGGTAGCTCTTCCGAAAACACATCAGGAAACTCACATACCACGGGCACAGATTCAATTTTCAACTCTGGATCTTAAGTATTCAACACAAAAGCAAGATAAGCTTCATATCCTTTCCTCAAACATTTCTAAGCAGACATAACAAAAATCATGGCAAATGAACTATCTGATTCATATGAATTAACCCGAAGAATTTCACCATTTTTACATTTCAACTCAATGAATTTCTTTCCACGATTCACTATCACGTCATGTGTAGTCAACTAATCCATACCAAGAATCACATCAAACTCATCAAATGGCAACAGCATGAGATCGACCGAAAAACAGTAACCTCTAATCATGAAAGGGCAATTTTTCCATACTTTGTCTACTAATACATACTGACCTAATGGATTTGATACTTTAATCACAAATCCCGTAGACTCTATGGGCATGTTCATACGAGGCATCAATTTCATGTAAACATAGGACTGGGTTGAACCTAGATCAATCAAAGCAATAACATTAACATCATGAAGAGAAAATGTACCCGTAATTATATCGGGGGAGGATGCCTTTTCATGAGCACGGATAGCATAGGTCCGTGCAGGTGCTCTAACATCAGGTCTTGCTGCTGAATCTCTGCATGCACCTCTACCTGCCCCTGTTCCCGGGTTCCTCTATTGTTTACCTCGTACTAGAACATTCCCAGACCTAGCACTCTGTAATTCTTCCTTTTTAACCGTTTCTGGACACTCTCGCATAAAATGATTTGGAGCATCACACTTGTAACAACCACTCTCATCTACTCGACACTGGCCAAAATGACATCTACCGCACCGTGGGCACTCTGGTCTACCTGATCAGACATTACTTACACTCGCAATCGAGGTAGTCTGAGCTTTCGAACCCATATTTTTGTTATCTCTGTTTCTACTTGAATACCCTGCTAAAAAGTTTGATCTAGTAGAGAACTTTCTAGGCCTCTTGGATGTAGATTGAAATGATCTGCTCATCTGTCTTTTCTTTGTATCTTGTGTCTCAATTCTAGCTTTGCCTTTTTCTTTCTCTTTCAGCAACTCCTCTGCCTTATAGGCTCTGTCAACTAAAACATCAAACTCTTTTATCTCTAGAACACCAACGGACAGTCGAATATCATCATTGAGCCCATCTTCAAATCTCTTGCACATAATAGCTTTAGTTAACACAAACTCTCTGGCATAGTTGCTAAGTCTGACAAATTCACGTTCATATTCAGTTACTTTCATCTTACCCTACTTTAGTTCAAGGAATTCCTTTCCTTTCTGATCGATGAACCTCTGACTGATGTACTTCTTATGGAACTCCTCCTGAAAGAAATCCCAGGTGACCCTTTCTTTCGGTACTACTGACACAAGTGTCTTCCACCAATGGTAAGCTAAATCTAGTAAAAGTGATACAACACACTTTATGCACTCTTCAGGTGTGCAGGATAACTCATCAAAAACTTTGATAGTATTCTCAAGCCAAAATTCAGCTCTCTCTGTATCGTCATCCTTAGTAGCCTAAAACTCTTTGGCCCTTTATTTTCTAATCTTATCTACTGGTGGCTTTTCTCTTCTGACTGTATCTATAATTGGGGAAGCTACATGGGTAGTCTAAGGATCATGAGGGGGTGGAGGTCTAACACCAGGATTCGTACAAATGAACTCGGCAAACCATTCTTTCAAAGCTTGGAAGAAGGCTCTTCGAGCGCCTCCTTCCTAACTAACTGTAATGGGCCTTTCACTACTATCTAGTGGCACCATCCCTTCTACGGGAGTGGGTGCATTACTTTCTACATCATCTGCACCAACTCATTCGGGATCCATAACTATAAAAGAAAAGCATTTTAAAATCGTCAGGAGTCGTCACAGTATCAAAACATAAGTATGGCATGTATAGCTAGACTCTTACTCATACTGAATATTTCAAAAATCGACTAAGACTTGGCTCTGATACCAATAAATCTAACACCCCTTACTCGAGACCGTTGACGGAGTCGAGCACGAGGCGTTACTAAACTTACCTTACTAATTTGGGGCATAAAAATTTACTTTTTAAAATGAATTCATTCACATTCATCCAATATCCCTAAAAAGGGCCTTCGAGGCCCTAGAACATGCAATTAAATGGTTTGGGACCAAACTGGAAACATTAAAAATTTTTTGATTACTTACACAATTTAAAACAATTTATTTCACTATTCACGGTAAGACTATCCACCTGCGTAATGGTCACTAAATTAATTATAACTTGAGTTACGAAACTCAAAATTTAAATCCGTAATTTTTCCCTGAAACTAGACTTATATATCTTCTTACCATAATATTTCCAGAATTTTTGGTGTGGCCAATTAGTACCGTTTATTAGTTAAATGTTCCCCTGTTTCACAATCCTACTGTTCTAACCTCTCCTTACTAAAAATTAATTATCTCTTTGTACAGTTTTCATATTGTGATTTTGCTTGTCTCTAATGAAAATAGACTCACTAAGGAGTTTATACATATAAATTATGAATCATAATTCTTTTTATAATTCTTAGTGAATTTTTAAAATTAGAACAGGGGATCACAAAATCCCTCTGAACTAGTCTCACAAGTATTTAAATATCTCACAATAAAGACTTCCTTTGATTGCCCTGTTTCTTTCCTATGAAAATAGACTCAATAATATTTAATTCTATATCTAATTTACTATTTAATTCCATTCCTAAAATTTTTAGTGATTTTTCACATTCACGTCACTGCTGCTGTTACAGATCTATTCCACGACAATCTTTTTCCTCCATCATTTGTTTACATAAACTAACATTTAAGCATACATAACACCCATACATGTTCTTACTTAGCCATTTCAATAGCTAACCATTATCAAGCATTCACATACCATTCTTTAGTCATACCATAAGGACATACACACCATAATGACCAAGTCCCTATACATGCCATTTGTAACAGCTCGATTTTGACCATTTTCGGAACGGTGGTTTCGGGACCATGAATCTGAGTTAGAAAAATATTTAAATATTATTTTCCTTGTTTATTTTATGTGAATTAGCTTGTGTGAAAGTTTCGTATGAAAATTTGATTGTTTGTGTGCTTAATTAAACAAAAAGGGCTTAATCGCGTAAGTTGAAAATTTGATAGATAAAAGCATAGAGGCTCAAATTGTTAATGGCTTTGTAAGTTGAGGCATTTAGGTGGCAATTTAACCATATTAAAGTATATGGATGGAAGTGGCCATGTTTCATAATGGCTAAAATTTGGTTATTAAAGGCTATTATAGTAATTAAATAAAACATTATAAGTTATAATAATAAAATATAAAATAAAACATGCATGTTCTTTTGACCGAAACTAGAAAAGAAAAGAAAAAAAGAAAAAGCTCTTGTTATTCGGTCAACTGGGAGCCAAAATCCAAGGTTAGTTTTGTATAGATTTTGATAAAAACTATATTTTTAAACTTGTTGTCAAGATATATACATAGCCCATGTGTCAATTTTGGAATTGATTAACCTTATTGTATTCGGCCATGGAGAAATTTTGAATTGGTTGTTGTTGATGTTAGAAAATGAAAATTATATGTTAGATTATTATAAAAAAATAAAAAAATATATTTGTATTAAGATTCTATGTGATTTTGTGTATAATGGGCGAATTTGTGAAATTATGAATAGAGGGACTAGATTTTTAACTAAATAAAATGTAAGGGCTTGGATAAATCTAGTGAATATTCGGCTCTTGTAAATTGGGAAGAGATTGAGTGTATTTTATGTTATATGCATTTTGGACTATTTTATAAAAATGTAAATTGTGAAGGGCAAGTTAGTAATTTGTTCAAATGTGTAGTTGGGATTGAATTGGATGAAATCTAACTGAATGAGTTCAATTTGAAATTAATTAGATCAAGAACAAAAAGGATCGGGATTGGATCGGGGAAAAGCTAAAATAGTCAAATAGTCGGTCGATACTGTTCGTTGATATCCGAGGTAAGTCTTTAAGTAAAATAACTATCGTTTATGTCATGTATAAAGTAATTACTATGATAATTGGAATTATATGGTTGTGTAGTATAGTGGCCGAATGTGGCATTGTTGAAATTAGAACATTAGAACCTATTTGAACTAATTTGTGATACTGAAAGGTTTACATGAATAGTATGTGATATTTGAATTTCTTATAATTGAAGTTGATCGTGAGTTGAATATGTATCATTAATAATCAGGCTTTATGCCTAGCAGGCTTTATGCCGGTGTATAGAAATCAGGCTTTATGCCTAGCAGGCTAATTGTCGGTGAAAAATATCAGACTCTGAGTCTAGCAGGCCTTGTGCCAGTGTGTATTTCAGGCTTACGCCTAGCAGGCTTTATGTCGGTGATTTATTTCAAGTTTATGTTTATAAGATTTTATATAAATGTGGAAAGTGAACAAGTAAGTTGACTAAATGATTTTTATATTTAGTCACCAAGGTAAGTATATGTGAGGTTATATTGATCTTGTATTTTCGGCTAAATGAGGGTTATATTGAACTTACTAATTCAATTATATGTGAACTTATATGGAACTTGTGTACTCGGTTACAGGTGAGACTATATTGAATTTATATATGTATTCGACCTTATGAGGTAAGGTAAAGAATTTTGTGAAATTGTTCATATAGGTAAGTCTTTGTGGTTTGATATAATGGGTTATATATATATATATATATTCAGCTATATAGGTACGTAATTAAGTGATGTTATAATTGATCTTAGTATTCGGCCAGGTTAACTTAATTGAGAATAAGTATATCTTGAATGATACAATTAAACTTGTGTGAAATGTTTTGATTATCTATTTGAGTTGTTCATTTTGCTTAAAGCTTACTAAGCTAAATTAGCTTACTTGTGTATATGTTTCTATAATTGTTTATAGATTTTAAAGGTGGTTACGTGCTCGGGGATTGCCGATAAAGTCATCCACATTATCGTTTAATTATCGGTACTTTAAAAAGTTTTAAATACGAACTTATGACATGTATAGGCTAGTGATTATTTTGTTTAAATTAGTAATATGTATATATTATGCCATGTGCAAATGGCTAAGCTGAATTTTTGAGTTATGCTATAAAATAGATTTTTCGATGTGTACTTTGAGCATATGATGTGGTTAGTATAATTTTGGTTGAATGTTCCGTATATATGTTAATAGGAGAGAATCGAATTGGTCATGTGGTTGGAAATAAAATAGGGTTTGGATTAGTAAAGTTGATAAGGTGGGTATATATATGTGTCATTTGATTTTGTTAAAATTCATTTCATGTATGAAACGCATATGATTCTATGAGTGCTTATGTTCAACTTATGATGGAAGGTTGAATTATTATATGCCATGAATTGGACATGTTTTACTAAATAAGTGATCATGATATAAACATACAATGAATCTTGTAAGCTTTGTTGTTGACCAAATTATGTATATATATACGTGTGTACATGAAGTGCTCATAAATTATGGATTTGAGTATTTTCCATTTGATGTGGATATTAAGTTAATATATGGTATATGTTTCTTGCGAATTAATGTGCTGTACAAATGTGATACACTATTTTCGAGTGCTTATAAATTAAGTTGATGATTTAGTATTTGATAATAAATAGTGCCATATATGTGATTCTTAGGAAAAATCATGAAATAGGTAGGGAATGAGTTATAATTATTTAATAAGTTGTATTTAGTTAAAGCTTATAGAATTGACCAAATGAATAGTAATTTTTGGTTTTAAAAAAAATATATAGTTGTTTACATGTAAAGTTAATTTATGCACATGATCATATGTACATTGAGAATTGAACTATTTCATTATCTTTAAATTAGTTTTAAATGGTTAGTAAATTTTCTAATGTGGTGCGTAATTATGTGTTTATTCATACATTTATACATTGATGCCAAATGTGTATATATATATATATAGATATCAATATTGATAAATGTTTCAAATATGTGTTCTTTTATTAATTTATGTTTGAATTAAATAATTGGTTTGGTATTCGAGTTTTAAAGATGAATATGTCTGTGAGTGTTTAAAAGTTATACGTCGTCTGGTAATACCTTGAAACCTCATTCCGGTGACGAATACGGGTTGGGGGTGTTACATCATAACCCAAAACATTTCAAACGATAAAATACCGAGATAGCCTTTGATAGTGTGAAACGAGCTCTGACGTCCTTTTGGTTCTCGAATAGGCTCGGCTACACTATAAAAGAGAAAAAGAAAAAAAGGAGTAAGCTACAATGCTTAGTAAGTTTACAAGTAAATAAATAATAACATTCACGATCAACAACTAAATCTTTATTCTACTTCTTCACTTACTCTTTAACTTTCCTATTTATCATTCCTTTACCTGAACCTTCTCGTAACATAACCTGTACATTAGCCCCTTGAACCATTTGGAATACTCAGGATACTTGGGTTTTTCTGCCTGATAATAGCCTGCCAATGCCATGCTCTAGGCATGGTCTTACATGGGATGTTTCCTGTCTTGCCAAAGCCATATATCTGATATAGACTTACACGGGATGTTCTCTGTCCTGCCAAAGCCATATATCTGATATGGACTTACATGGGATATTCCTCAACTGTCTCAACCTACCAATGCCATATGTCTGATATGGACTTACATGGGATGTTCCTCAACTGCCTCAACCCGAAATGTCATGACATTTCGTATCCCATACATTCTCAAGGTTTAGACGGGCTTTCTAATACATTTTCTCTGTTATCTCATCTTTAATTCAACTTGGAATATTCTCATAAAATAAATGTATATATGCTGGAAATTAACAAAATTAATATAAAATATTGAAATATTGTATTTATTTACTGTAAACTTACCTCGATGCAAAATGCGATCAACTTGGCAACTTAATCTTCTACCCTTTTCTTTCCTCGGTCTATCCCCAAATTTTGTTCTTCTTGATCTATAATTATCAATTTTAGCTTATTTAATACCCACATTTATCAAAATAATCCTTAACTCTAACTTTGGCAAAATTACAATTTTAACCCTAAACTTTTGCATATTTACACTATTGCCCCAAAGCTCGGAAATTAAACTTTTTCCCTAATTCTTATGTTTTATGACATGCTAATCATTTTCCCTTAATGGCAACATCAAACTCTCGCTCTAACATGTACTTATGAACAATAGGTATTTTTACCGATTATACTGTTTGCTCGTTTTCACTTAAAATCGAGTAGCATAAATTGTTTAACATAATTTAAAACCTCATATTCTATCATAAAACATCCAAATAAACACTTTTCACTTATGAGTATTTTTTCCAAATATGAACCCTGGGTTAAATTATTGCTAGAATAAGCTAAATCAAGTTATCAAGACTCCGAAAACATAAATAATATTAAAAACGGGGCTTGGAATCACTTACTATGGAGCTTGGAAGCTTGAAACAAAACCTAGCTATGGAGAACCCTTGAAATTTCGTTCTAATGAAGAAGATGGACATATTTTACCATCTTTTTTCCTTTTTTAATCTTTTAATTACCAAATGACTAAAATACCCTTTCATTAAAAACTTTGGTTATTTCTACCTATGTATGCCCATTTTTGTCCATGAAAACCTAATGGTATAATTACCATTTAAGGACCTCTACCTCAATTATGCTCTTCAATTAAATCCTTTAACATCTAGAACTCATATTTATCAACTTTTGCACTTAAGCCCTAATAGGCAAATTAGTCATGTAATTCATAAAAATTTCTATCAATACTTTAACACATGCATCTAATCACTCGGTAAATCATAAAAATTAATCGGAATAAACTTTTCTATCTCGGATTTGTGGTTTCACAACCACCATTCCATTTAGGCCCTATTTCGGGATGTAACAACAGGCACATAAAATAATATTAAAATACTTTTCAAACTTGGATATGTGGTCCAAAAACCACTATTCTGACTGGGGTCCAAATCAGGCTGTTACAATTCTCCCCTTAAGGATTTTCGTCCCCAAAAATCTTACCATTAAACAGATTCGGATATTGCTGTCTCATTGCACTTTCAACTCCCAGGTAGCCTCTTCTAAACCATGACGATGCCATAATACTTTTACTAGCGGAATTTTCTTGTTTCTCAATTCTTTTATCTCACGAGACAAAATACGGATTGGCTCTTCATCGTAAGACATAACAGACTTTAATTCAATCTCAGAAGGGGACATCACATGAGACGGACCAGATCTATAATGTCAGAGCATCGATACATGAAACATATTATGTATCTTTTCTAGCTCAGGTGGCAACATTAGTCTATAAGCAACCGACCCAACTCGTTCAATGATTTCATACGGCCCTATAAACCTCGGACTCAATTTGCCCTTTTTACCAAATCGAAACAGTTTCTTCCACGAAGATACTTTTAGAAATACCTTGTCACCAACCTCAAATTCAATATCTTTTCGCTTCAAATCTGCGTAGGATTTCTGACGATCGGAAGCTGCTTTTAGACTATTTCTGATCACTTTTACCTTATGTTCTGTTTCCTTTATCAGATCAATCCCATATATCTTATTTTCACTGAGTTCGGACCATTATAACAGAGTTCTACATTTTCTTCCGTATAAGGCTTCATACGGGGCCATTTTAATGCTTGATTGGAAGCTATTATTATACACGAATTCAATCAGAGGAAAATACTATTCCCACATCCCTTTAAACTCCAGAATGCAACATCTCAATATATCCTCGAGTATCTGAATGATTTGCTTCGATTGATCATCAGTTTGTGGGTGAAAAGCAGTACTAAAATACAATTTTGTACCTAAAGCCTCTTGTAACTTTTTCCAGAATTGCAAAGTAAACCTTGGATCTCTATCAGACACAATAGGTAATGGCACCCCGTGCAATTTCATAATATCAGAAATGTAGAGCTCAGCTAATTTATCAAGTGAATAGCCAGATCGTACCGGAATAAAATGAGCATATTTTGTCAAATGATGAACAATAACCCAGATTGAATCTTTCTTTTTTGGAGATAAGGGTAAACCAGAAACAAAATACATCGTTACTTGATCCCATTTCCATTCGGGTATCATAATCGGTTGCAATAAACCAGAAGGCACCTGACGTTCGGCTTTTACTTGTTGACATATTAAGCACTTCAAAACATAGTCGGAGATATCTCTTTTCATTCCTGGCCACCAGTACAACCGTTTTAAATCATTATACATCTTTGTGCTACTCAAATGTACGGAGAATTTGCCACTATGTGCTTCACTCAAAATCATCTGAATCAATTTGGAATTTCTTGGAACGCAAATTCTACTCCTGAATCTCAGACAATCATCAACATCAATTTGGAATTTAGAATCAGAATCACACTGAGCTCGCTTCATTAATAGTTCATTATCTACTTTCTGAGCGTCAATGATTTATTGCAAAAACAAAGGTTTCTTTTTTAATTCAGCTAACACTGAATCATCAATAAACGGATCAACACTTAAGGTACATAATGCAGATAGTGATTTTTGACTTAAAGTATCAGCTACAACATTTGCTTTACCCAGATGATAATCAATAATAATCTCATAATCTTTTAACAGTTCTAACCATCTTCGCTGTCGCAGATTCAAATCTTTCTGAGTCATCAGGTATTTTAGACTTTTGTGATTTGAAAACACGTGACATTTCTCACCGAACAGATAGTGACGCCAAATATTCAAAGCAAATACAATCGCAGCTAGCTCAAGATCATGCGTCGGATAGTTCTTTTCGTGTGGCTTTAACTATCTAGATGCATAGCTATAACCTTTCCTTCTTGCATTAAAACGCAACCCAGTCCGTTTAACGAATCATCACTATATATAACGAATTCTTTACCCATTTCAGGTTGCACAAGTATAGGAGATTTCGTTAACATAGCTTTCAACTAATCAAAACTATTCTAACATCTATCAGACCATTCAAACTTTCCATCTTTTTGAAGCAGTATTGTCATCGGAGTTGCAATTTCTGAGAAACCCTTTACAAAACGACGGTAAGACCCGGTAAGTCCCAGAAAACTATGGACTTCAGAAATATTTCTTGGATGCTTCCAATCCAAAATAGCTGAGATTTTATTCGGATCAACACGGATACCAGAAGCTGATACAATATGACCTAGAAAGCTAACTTCGCGTAACCAGAATTCACATTAGCTGAATTTTGCATAAAGTTGCTTATCACGCAACGTCTGAAGTATGGTTCTTAAATGTTCAGCATGATCACTTTAATTCCTCGAGTAGATCAACATATCATCACTGAAAACAACAACAAATTGATCTAAATACGGTCTAAAAATTTTGTTCATTAGATCCATAAACACAACAGGAGCATTCGTTAATCTGAAAGGCATAACTAAAAATTCATAATGCCCGTCCTCGTTCGAAAAGCTGTTTTCAAAATGTCAGAATCTTTTACTCGTAACTGATAATAACCCAATCTCAGATCTATCTTTGAGAATACAGAGGCACCTTTTAGTTGATCAAACAAATCACCAATTTGGGGCAGAGGGTATTTATTCTTTACAATCACTTTGTTGAGCTAACGGTAATCAATGCACATTCTCATCGTGCCATTTTTCTTTTTCACAAACAGAACATGAGCACCCCACGGTGAAAAACTCGGTCTAGCAAAGCCTCGATCAGTCAATTCCTATAACTGAGTCTTTAATTCTTTCAATTCAGTCGGTGCCATTCTATACGGGGCTATTGAAATCGGAGCAGTTCCCAGAACTAATTCAATGCTAAACTCAACTTCTCGAATAGGAGGCAAACCCGAAAGTTCTTCAGGAAATACATCAAAAAGTTCACAGATGACAGGCACAGATTCAATCTTTTTATTAGACACCTTAGAATTCTGAGCTTTTAATGCAGATACCACAGCTGGTAAACCATTCAATTCACTAGACTCAATTCTAACAATTTCACCATTCTTGCATCTCAAGTCGATAGCTTTTCTTTTGCAATTAAGAACGTTATCATGCAGAGTTAACCAGTCCATACCCAAAATTATATCAAATTCATCAAACAATAATAGCATCAAATTAGCAGAGAAGCAGATATCTCGAATCATTAACGGACAATTCTTGCAAACCTTATCTACCAGGACACTTTTGCCTAAGGGGTTCGATACTCTAATTACAAATTCAGTAGACCTTATAGGCAAAGTCTTACTGTATGCTAAATTCACACAGATATAAGAATGCGCTGTTCCAGGATCTATGAAAGCAATCACAGATGTATCATAAATAGTAAAAGTACCAGTAATCACATCGGGAGACGAAGCTTTTTCATGCGCTCGAATGGCATAAGCTCTAGCAGGCGCTCGAGCCTCAGATCGCACAACCGTGTCTTTAATAGGTCTTTGACCCACACTAATATTTCTTGTGTTTTTGTGAGTTCTACCTTTAACGGAAACATTACTCGATCTCAGATTTTGCACGATCTCTGGTTCAATAGATTCAGGGCAGTCTCAAACAAAATGATCTAGGGACCCACACTAGAAACAGGCTTGGTCTTTCAATCTACAATTTTCTGGATGTCTTTTTCCACAATGTGCACACTCGGGTTTCTTGGATCTAACATTTCTGACACTCGTAATAGAAGTAGCAGGAGTTCTAAAACTTGAACGTGATCTATCATGATCTCTACCAAAATGTCCCAGATTAATCTTCGAATGGTTAGATTCATCTCGAAATTTTTTTGGCACAGACTGAAATGATCTACCCGAAGATCTCTTTCGAACTTCTCTAGCTTCAGAATCAGCTTTCTTCTTTTCTCTACATCTTTCATTCATTTTAAGCATACTTATTTAATTTTTAGTTAAGTTAATTAGATAATTCAACCTACTCATAATTATTTTTCATCACTATTTGCATAAAAATTATTTTTACAATATTTGCTTATACAGTCCCTATGGAGACATAATTCCATACTTACTACTTTATTACTTGTTGGCAATTGTGTATACTTTGACATCATTCGAATATTTTGCGACAAAGAGCTTCTGAGTTTAAAGGTGTGAAATGTACAAATCTTGGAACAATCGAGTATCGGTTGTAATTGATTGGTCGTGTGTTTGACCATTTGGAATGTACTCTAACTGAATGAGTTATATGTGCTATATCTTTATGGAAAGAAGAAGCCTACGGATGGTGGCTAATTGTGACTTGCCATATCCTAATTGAACGGGTTGCATAGATCTTTTTTCAGAGTGAGTTCGAGAAGAAATATGTTAGAGAACTATACATTGTAGACCGAAAACGAGAATTCATGTTGTTTACTCAAAGAACCTCAATGATATATGATTATGAAAAAAAATTTCTTTATGTCAATAGATATGTTTCATAAATAATTTCGACTGAGTATGAAAGCTGCAATGATTTCTGCGAGGACTCAAAGATGAAATGTGAATTTAGTTGGTGTTGTTGAAGCTTGGGAAATTATAAGAATTGATCGACCAAGCTAGAATGTTAGAACAAGAATTGGGTTTAGAAAATAAGATTAATGATTCTAAAGCTTTGGGTAAAAGAACCGGTGCAACTAGCTTGCAACCTCTGCCAAAGTGAGTTATGGATTTTAGAGGAACAAGGAGATCAACTCCCTCAAATTTTCATCCTAATAGAAGTTATTTCTAGCAGTAGCCCATATTTGTGGCTTGTACAGGTGGATCGACCAAGTTACTAACATCGTAGAATGCAACACTTATAGGAAATGACATAGAGGCAAGTGTTGGCGTAAGACATTCATTTGTACTAGTTGTGGATCATTAGATCATTATGGTAGAGATTGGCTAAGAAACACTGAATATACAACTTAGGCTCCTCATAGATCAATTCGTGGGTGTGGTCCTGGTCGTCCTAGAAGTGGTGTGACATTTAGTGTGACTCTGAAGAAGAATAACGATCTTACTCCAAATCAATTAGAAGTTGGTCCTACACACAAGCCTATGCAGTCAAAACCTGAGACGAAGGTCTCTTTATTTTCAATGCTAGTTCATGCATTATTAAATCTGGGTTCCACTCATTTTTATGCCAATGCTTGTTTAGAAAATTCATAAAAACTTGTGATATAACTATCCCAGATAGAAATAGTTGTATCTAGTTTGTTGGGTCAAACAATATGGTTAATTAAGTATGCAAGTGGTGTTCGTTAGAAATTCAGAATGAAATGTTTTAGGTTGACTTGTTAAGAATGTCGTTCAATGAGTTCAATATAATTCTAGGAATTAGCTAGTTGTTGGAGCATGGGGTAATCGTTGATTGTAAAAAGAAAAGATTTATTATTCAGAATGAGGTCGTTAATAGCATAGAAGTTCAAGGTTTGAAATTAAATTATTCTACTTGTGTAATATTGATGATCTGGGTTGATAAGGTTATAAAGGGGGTGTGTGTGATTACTCTTGAAAAGAGTTATATTTTGAACCTCTAAGGTTGATTAAATGCCTGTACTTAAAGAAGATATATTTGCATTTTTAGGTGATTTTTATAACATTGCATAATAATGCTTCGATTGTGCTTGAAATGCAATTTCATGTTGTTTTTACTATTGGGAAGAAGGGAATTGGCTATTATATGTAGCAAGTGTAGAAAGGATGAAGAAAAGAAGAAGAAGGAGGAAGAGAATGAAGCAAGTGAAATATTGCCATGGAAAAAGGTTGGATGGATTGCCAACACAAATTCCATGGCAAATTTAGGAAAATGTTGATACATCACACAATCCTTATCATTCTTAGCCAGTTGAACGTGTACCAGATAAATTCACCTGAAAAAGAGGGAGAAAAGTGTGTGTTGAGAAAAGGGGACCTACCCTATAAAAGAGAAGATAGGAGTGAAGATTTTGAGAGGGAATTTTACACGAGGATCTTAGAGGGGAATTGGAAGAGTAATTTTTTAACACCTCTAACCTGTATCTGTTGCTGTAGTTGGGTTTGGAGCATTATCGTAAAACCGTAACATCAAAACATTCATTCCTAATAATTTCATGAATCACATCATATTCTATTCAAACACATGCATATTGTCCCTTATTCGAGCCTTCAAGACCTTAGAAACACTTTAGAAATGATTCGGGACTAAAACGAAAACATTTACAACTTTATGAAAAAAGATGGAAAAATTCACACTACGGGGTCACACAGCCGTGTGAGTCACATGGCTGAGACACACGCTCATGTCTCTGGCTGTGTGGGCATTCGAAATAGGGACACACAATTGTGTCTCAGCCTGTGTCTGTGCCCCTGTAACTCTTTGACTTGGTTCCACAGCCAAGCCACATGTCTGTTTGCCAGGCCGTGTAACTCTCCAAATGCAACCTTTAAAAACCTACAAGGGACACACGACCGTGTCGCATGGCCGTGTGTCACACTGGCTAAGACACACACTCATGTCTTAGGCTGTGTGGACAAGAAATAGGCCAAATTGAAGCCATTTCTTTTACCCAATTCAGGCATACCTAAACAAGCCATTTGCACATATGACCAAGTTATCGAAACATGTTAAATTATGCATAAAATGACCAATTTCCTTTCAACCAATATGCCATAAGGGAACCTCAAACACATACTTCAAACATTCCTAAACATGTGCATATTTAACCATTGAGCAACTAAATTGTTTCCTTACCCAACCATACCATTTTTTACACATTCCAACCTTACCAATTTAGATTCATACCATAACAAAATAACTTTACCATTGAACAACTTCTATTATGTGTCAAAACCATACAAATGACACAAAATTAGCCATTACCAAATGGTTCCAACATCCAATATTTATACATATCAAATTTAGGTCCAAATGGTAAAAATTCAACCAAACATATTTGATTAAATCCTATATCAAAACATGCCCTAAATGATCACTTTGCAAACATGCCAACACATACCAATTTGGCCATAAAATCGTGCATCAAATTTATCATATAACACCAACAATTAAGCATCAGAGTGCCAAAAGCACACCAACCATTAAGGCATCAAAATAACATAAGTTTCACAAATTTAAAGCAACATTACATGCCTATATCACACACAAACATACACATATCAAATAACTTTACCATTGAACGACTTCTATTATGTGTCAAAACCATACAAATGACACAAAACTAGCCATTACCAAATGGTTCCAACATCCAATATTTATACATATCAAATTTAGGTCCAAATGGTAAAAATTCAACCAAACATATTTGATTAAATCCTATATCAAAACATGCCCTAAATGATCACTTTGCAAACATGCCAACACATACCACTTTGGCCATAAAATCGTGCATCAATTTTATCATATAACACCAAACATTAAGCATCAAAGTGCCAAAAGCACACCAACCATTAAGGCATCAAAATAACATAAGTTTCACAAATTTAAAGCAACATTACATGCCAATATCACACACAAACATACCGATTTGGCCATTCAAAACATATCATCACTAAACCATTTCAACATTAACCATTAAGCCCAAAAATGCCAAAATGTCATCAATCATAAAACCATATTTACAAGCCAAACAAGTGGCCAAATCATCAAGCACAAAACACCTGTATGTGACATTATAACCACGATTAAAGCTTTAAAAACTACAGATAAAATGGATGGATAGTGTGATGGATCTCCGACTAGCTTCCAACTCGATCGAGCTTCTAATAATTTGTAAGGTAAAAAAAACTACGTAAGTAATGAATGCTTAGTAAGCTTGTATAAACTTTAAGCATAATATTCCATTTCAATATTAAACTTTATAGAATAAATATAAATCTATGCCAAAGCTATAAGATTCATAAATCGATATGATCATCAACTCATAAATGAGTAAGTTTATTAATGTCACATGCTTATTGACCATTCATAACATGATAGGATTTCATGAGACATAATATATATCATCAATACATTTTATAAGATTATATATCTTTCAATTTACTTACTTTCCATTTCGTCCACAATGCTTATCATAAGCCTAAACAACATTATTAACTCTTGATTCAATGTATTTATCCATAGCATAAGCAATTTGCTTACATATTGTAGACACTCAATTTTGCCCAGGCCTAGAAATAAGTCCAAAAAAAATAATAAACCCCAAAAAAAAGTCCAAGTCCAGTCCAGAATTACAAATATAATTTGGCCCGATCGGAATGGCCCATTACTTGAAAAGATTTAAGTTCCATCTACAAGTTTGACTAATATGGAAATATAATCTTCAATGATATGCAATCTTAGATATGATATGCAATCTTAGATATGATAAAATCTTAGATATGATTGCAATCTTAGATATGATATGCAATCTTAGAAGATATGATTTTGTAATCTTAGAGATTTAATTTGTAGATACCCTTAAATCTTAACCGTTGATGTAATTGATCTGTACCGTTGGATTTGAGGAGACTCAACTATAAATAGAGGCCTCTCCTTTCAATGTAAAACACACTTGAGTTTTGGGAAACAATAAAAATTCTTGAGAGCTTTCACTCAAATTTCTCTCCCTCTTAGGTTCTTATTTTCTCCGGTTTGTTCTTATTTTATTTTTTGTTCTTCTTCATTTTTCAACCTTTTTTATTTTGATTTAATCCATGTCTCCCTGATTTTTATTTTTTTATATATTTTATTTTTTAATAATTTTAGTATCGTATCAAACTATTTCATTTTTTTAATAAAATTTTTTAGTATTACTCTTAGTAAATTGTTTTTTTTTTTTTAATTTTACTCAAATCATTGTTTTTAAAAACTTATATTTCATTTAACCCAAAGAGTTTTAAAAAATGAGGCAATGTTTTTCGTATTTAGGAATTCGAGAAATAGTGCCCTAACATGCTGGGTTGCGATTTCCTGTTTGTCTAAATACCTAAAGTATCCTTCCAAATAGATTTTGTAAATCACGAGATGATTTCAGTTATGAGCGTTTAAGAATATCGTGTCCTATCATGCTGGATGTGATATTTGTACTCTTTCAGAGCTAAAGAATCTCGATTTTCAACTTAAATTATTCCAGTTTTAAAAAGGATCCTATTTTTAAATCCTTTCAAATCTTTTCATTCATTATTTTGTATATGGTTTTAAAATTCATTTTTTTTACTTATGCTTTGTATATAAAGCATTTTTATTCCGTTATGGTTTATTTTAATTTTGCACTTTATTATGTACTTTGCTTGTCATTGTTTTAGCTTAATAATTTTATCATATATGTTATTTTATCATTTTTTTTATCTGCTTGAAATGTTAATGTACTTTATGCAATTTATATTATTTGGTTTGGATATCTTGCAATGTATTAATATCATATTTTGCTTGCATCATTTTCTAAAAAAATATGTTTCCCAAAAGCATTCTTTAAAACAAGGCAATATTTTTGTATTTAAAAAATCGGGAAATAGTGCTCTAACATGCTGGATTGCGATTTCTCGTTTGTCTAAATACCAAAAATACCCTTTTAAATAAATTTTGTAAATTACGAGATGATTTTAGTTACGAGGATTTAAAAACATTGTGTCCTAACATGCTGGATGTGATGTTTGTATTCTTTCGGAACAAAAGAATCTCGAGTTTTAATTTAAATTGCTCAAATTTTAAAAGGGATTATACTTTTTAAATCTTTTCAAAGTTTCGAATTAAGACAGAAAACAATTCAATTTGGTACCAATTTTGGGCGTTGTGAGGGTGCTAACCCTTCCTCACACGTAACCGACTCCTGAACCCGTTTTCTGAAAAATTCGTAGACCAAAATGTTTTATAAGGTGATCCAATCACACCTAAAAAGATTGGTGGCGACTCCCATTTTCATTTTTTTAAAGTCGAACCCTATTTTTCCAAAACTCGTTCAAAAATGGTTTCGACACATATAATACACCATAACACATCCCAACTATGTACTTACCGTTTCATTTCCTTTTCTTACTCGTTTTGTATGCATAATACAAGCATAATCATAAACATCAATCATATCGACAAGCTTCACATAAGCCCTAGCACATCAATAACACATGTTCATTTAAACATGGTTCATATGAATTTGACATGGATAACCATTGTACTTGAGTATGATTCAATTGGATTTATCATCCATCACAACATATCATGTTTTTCCATGTATCACCATTCCATTGAGTTTCATATAAACATGTATTAGTTCTTATTGAACACTTACCAATTCATTTGCATACACATGAGACATAAACTTAACATTAACAGTAGCACAAGCTAGTGATTAAACACATAACTTAGCAATATCATCACATGGTAAGATATGGTACATAACATAGCATCACTTATATCATACCTTCCATAAAGATGACTATTCATACTTTGATCATTGGTACATTATACCTTTCCATATTTTTCTTAGTGAAGTCAATCGAAACCCTTACTAGAGCTCACACAAAGTGTGCTCAATGATGGTCGTAACCATCCCTTTTCATATTCGATGGTCGAAACCATCCTTTACATTAATTGATGGTCATCACCATCCCTTTTCATAGTTGATGGTCATCACCATCCCTTTTCATATTCGATAGCTGAAACTATCCCTTTTCATAATCGATAGCCGAAGTTATCCCTTTTCATATTCAATAGTCGTCAGCATCCCTTTTCATAGTTGATGGTCGTCACCATCCCTTTTCACAATCAATAGTCGACGCTATCCCTTTTCACAACCAATAGTCAAAACTATCCCTTTTCATATTCTACAGCCAAAGTTATCTCTTTTCATTGGTCGATGATTGTCGATACGTTGCTGGATTTACGTCATCTCACAACATGATAACTTGTATACAACATATATATGTTGATTCATTTCAATAAAATCATATATTAACATTCAATTTAATTAACATTATACATAATACAGTTCATATGAACTTACCTGGCTAAATTGTAGAAATGTCAAAGCACATGGGCATTTTGGTAAGTTTCCATTGTCCTCGATTTTTCACCCGCTCTTGATCTAAATTAATAATTTCAGTCAATATATTAATTTAGATAGTAAAATAATATATTTTATGCAATTTAGTCTTTTTTGACATTTTTATAAAATTGCACCTAAAGTTTTACTTTTATTCAATTTAGTCATTGACACTAAAACATGCAATTTAACCATTTTTTTTGCTCATGGCATCAAATACAGCCCACCTTTGTAATAATTTCACAACAAATCCTTTGTTTTTACTATTTTAACAATTTGGTCCCTAATCGACAAATTCATCAAAAATTACTTAACAAAATACTTTTAAATAACAATGAATATTTAAAATTCATCATTTAACATAAAAAATCACTAAATTCATCAATGAAAACATTCAAAATCTTTAACAGTTTTAAAATCGAAGGTACGAGCTAGCTGGACCTAATTGCAACTATCTCAAAAACATAAAAATCAAAACAAATGGGTGAAAAATGGCTTACCACGCAAAGGTTTAGCCATGGCCAAACCTTGAAAGCCTTTAAAATGGCTTTTCATGCTATGTTTTCTCCTTTTGTGGAAGATGATGAATAATAAGAGAAATAAAACAACATTTGGTTTTTATTTTACTTAATTTAACGTATTAAATTAATTAAAAATTATTTTAACAAAAAAACAATTCAGTTAACACAAGTATTATCGTCCACAATTTTAAGGATGGTTAATTTACCCATGAAAGCCATTCAATTAAAATTCTGTAATCAATTAACACCATTAAACTAATAGCGATTAAGTTTTTCAACTTTTATGATTTAGTCCTTTTTGCTTAATTAACTATTCAAACATAAAAAATTCTTAACGAAACTTTAATACAACCTTAATAAAAATTTGTAAATATTTATAAAAATGTTTATGATTTGGTTTATGGAAACAAGGTCCCGATACCTCATTTTCTAAAATCATTTGACCTTAGGGTCTTACCACTTGAACTTAATAAATCACTTATATAACATAAATTATCAAACCAAAAACCTTTTTAAAATCACATTTCACTCACAAGTATTAAATAATAAAACCGTTTTAAAAATTTTCAACGATATTTTCACACAATATTTGAATCAATCGGTAAACTATAAAACTTTATAAAAAATAAATTATTTCACTTCAAATTTGTGGTTTTGAAACCACTATTCCGTTTAGACCCTATTTTGGGTGGTCACAGCTCTCCCCCTTTTTAGGGATTTTTGTTCCCGAAATTTACCAGTAAATAAGTTGGGATACTGTTTCCTCATAGCTTCCTCGGTTTCCCATGTTGCCTTCTCTATACCATGTCGTTTCCACAACACTTTTACCAAGGCTATTTCTTTGTTCCTTAATTTTTTTGTTTCCTGAGCTATAATCTTAATTGGCTCCTCTTCATAAGTCAAATCCGATCAAATTTCCACTTTCATTGGAGAAATCACGTGTGATGGATCTGAACGATACCATTGTAACATAGAAACATAGAACACATTATGCATTCTTTCCAATTCTAGTAGTAGAGCTAACCAATAAGCTACTGGTCCAATCTTCTCTGTCACTTCATACGGACCAATAAAACGTAGACTTAATTTACCTTTTCGACCGAATATCAGAATTTTCTTCCACGGAGATACTTTCAAAAATACTTTGTCACCCACTTGAAAATTGATTTCTTTTCTCCTCAGATCCACATATGACTTTTGTCTATCTAATGTAGTTTTTAAATAATCTCGGATTATCTTCACTTTTTCTTCAGCCTCTTTAATCAAATCCACTCCATGAATCTATTTTTCATCATGTTCATCCAATACAATGGAGGCTGACATTTCCATCCATACAACGCTTCATATGGTGCCATTTTTCTACTTGATTGATAGCTGTTTACAGGCAAATTCAATCAGTGACAAATTGTAACACCCCAAACCCAGCCCAGACGTTATGGCCAAGTCTGGCGTGTCACTTAGAAGTGTTTTTCGAAAACCATGTTCTCATTGAAAACCCTTCTTGATGTTTAAAAACTTTTACCGTTAAATTTTTATAAAACCCTTTGTGTTTGTTTATTTTTCCAAAACGTGAATAATCATTTCCCTTTTCAAACCATGTTAACAACTTTGTAACATCTTACGGAAAGTTGTGAAAGCTTGTAAACCTTTGTAGTTGTGGAAACATGTTATTTTTAAAATAGATTAAGTATCAAAAAATCAGACCTTCTTTGTTATGGCTTAAAGTGAATGGATACTGGGCACCAGGTAGGATTCAAGAGAAGAGGAGGTGAGTCATCTAGACTGCTTAAGTACCAAGCTCTTCCTAGACCCGATCCTAGACATGCACACATTAATTGCCACACTTTAACCTTATGGCTTGTCCACGAACAACAAATTAAGTTTGAGTCAATTTAAAATATTGATTTATGAAAACATTTACGTTGCAAAAGCTTTGCTCTATTATCGTGATATTTTAAAAACATGTAACTTTTATAAAAACGCGCCTTAGAGATAACCAATTTCAAAACGGTTTAAACAATATCCTACTTAAGCTAATAACTATTTAAATAATTAAAAACCCAAAATAAAAATAATAAGAGAGGCCTTATTACAAACCCAAATTGAAAATAAAGCGATTAAATGAAATAGTGAAATATTCAACTTTAAAACCAGAAGAGCAGTTTTCGTGGCCACTCTGAATCCCTCCCAGCTTCAAGTCCACTGTCTAGGGCTCATCTGTAAGGATGGAAGAAGAAGGGGTGAGTTTGGAAAACTCAGTGTGCAACAAAGCCCTTTTCAGAGCCCACATCAACACAAGCATACTGGGCCTAAGCCTTGACTTAATCTCATCTGTCACTAGGCCGAAGCCTTTTCATATATCGGTTACTGGGCCTTAGCCCTTTTTCATATATAAACTCACTGGGCCGAGGCCTTATTCTGTAAACGGTATGGCCCACTGCCCATTTCAATAATACATGTAAATCTCAATGCATGTATGCAAACCTATATCAATATGTGGGGAAACTATCAACCCACCCAACCGCTACTCTCCACCCGTACCAACCAAGCTCTCTATGTGGGGAATAACTCGACCCACCCAACCAATACTCTCCACTAGCAGAATAGCTGCTTTACCATATAACATGAGGCCTAGCCTCTTTCAGTATTTTCGATATCTGTGGCATTGCCACTTACACTTCCTCCATCAATATAACTCAACCCATGCATAAAATGAACATATCATGGCATATCATGTACAATAATAGTTTCACATGCATTTCGATCAAAATAAAACCCTAGGGTATAATAGTCATTTTCACCTATGGGTAAAATAGTAATCTTTTCCATTTAAGGGTAATCTAGTAATTTTATCAACTATTAGGGTTTTCATGCTCATTATCAATTATCAACAATTCCAAGTGTTTAAATAGCGATTCTAGCCCATTTTAGCAAAACTGAGTTATTGGGCCCAAAAACCCCTAATGGGCCCTGCGTAGCCGATTTAGTCATCTAGGCCCATTTAGCCTATATTCTATCGATATTAACTATCTTAATGTGCAATTTATCCAGATTCCATTTTCTACCAAATTTACCCAAATGGGCCCGAAAGCCCATTAGACCCGATTTCATCCCCTCGAGGCCTAACTTACCGCGATGCACAAAATCATGCCCTTACCTGGTCTAACAATCCCAATCATTAAACGTAGCGTATCTAACTAACCTATGAGCATTCGCATACTCATGAGTCCTCGAAATGCCAGAATTTTAGCATTTCAGCTTTTCGGCATATATCGAGTTAAGCTACTAAATAGGGTTTATTACACACCTGATTTACGACGAATCGAAGACGAGATCCACACGCGAGTTGCCTACAACGAGTTAGTGATACGTCAGACCACATACCAACATAAAATACATACTAATCTCCTTACTATAATCGGCCACATTGCCTTAGGCTCAAAAGCTCTTACCTTTCTGCCGAAATATGGGCTAGATCTAGATGCTCCACAGTGTTAATCCGTCAACACTCCTTGATTGCTTGCCTTTAAGTCCACACTAAACACATTCGAAACCAAAAGAAGAGGCTATAAAAGTCCTTAGTCCAAAATGTTAGCCACCCATAGGGGTTTCAGCTTTTTTTTTCCTTAAAGCATAAGTAACTCATAAAAGGTTCGAGTACTTACCAAAATGTTATTTTGCTATAGTACTAATCTCGATCTACCGTAGTTCGAATCACAAACATGAAAAGAGTCACGTTTACGCTCTATAGTTCAGCTTTTGAAACACCACAAGTCATGAAGGTTTCGGTTAAATGAAAAGATGAGAGATTTAGCTTCTAGAGGATTCGGCTTATGGACCTTTGAGAAGGATTGATGAAGAAAAGAGAAATAGAAAATAGAAATAATAGAAGAGAAGAGATGACAGTATAGGTTCAGTTTGAAAGAAATTAAAGAAGGAAGAGATGAGATAAAAGAAGAAAAGAAAAAAATAAGAAGAAAAGAAGAGTAGAAGAAGATAGGTTCGGTTAGAAAAGATGAAAAAAAAGAGGAATAATTCATAAAAGCCAAAAATTAAAAGAACTATTCGGCCAACACCTTCCCCTCATCTAATTCAAATTCCTTAATTTAAGCCTCCCATCCATTTTAAATTCCTTTAATTGCTCCTTGATTCTTGGCCAAATTCAATTTTTGAATTTTATTCAAACTCTCTAGCGCTTAGCAGCAGTCCACCACTCAGCCAACTCCTCCTGCTGCTGGTAGAGTTTCGGTCCAGCTCTAGCACTCTTCCACACGTGCAGCAAAAATATAGCTCCTCGAACGCACCAAGCAGCTCGAACCTGTGACTTCCAGGCAACCTCCAACGGTGCTGGCCACTGCATCACAGCTTTGTTCTCAACAATATACGATTGCATTTAATTTTAACCCTTACCTGCTGCAGTCCCCGCTATTTTAAAAATAAAATTAAAGTTGCCTGCGTTGGACTCGAACCCGCGTCCGCTCGGAACCTCTAGTGCGCTGCTGCGACTGCGCTAAAGGCGCTCTTGTGGCATACTTCGATCGCAATGTCTCTTAAGCCTTACGTAGCCGCAATCCTCATTTGAAAAAAAAAAAACCCTCATCTCCAGCGCGCCGTGCCTTGAACCGTGACCCTCGTCCAGCTTCCCAGTGTGCTAACCACTGGGCCAAGTGCTTGCTTGTGGTAAAACTCAGCCCAAATTATTAATAAAGCCTACTACCCAGATTCCCCTAAAGAAGCAAAATTAAGAATTTCTTTGCTAGAGTCCTGGATCGAACCCAAGACTTTTCCCGCACTATAAATCATTCAAAATTTATTTAAGCACCAAATTAATAACAATAATATTATAATTTTTTAATAAAAACAAAAATAAAATTAATTTTATTTAATAATAATAATTATAATTTTCAAAAAAAATTTTAAAACATCAATAATAATAATAACAGTAATATTTTGTTAATACTTTAATTTAAATTTTTTTTAACAACAATACTTAAAACTTCTGAATTATTCAGGATTCCTTTTATACGAACCTAGACTCAAGCCCAATTCTTCTAGGCCCAAATTCAGGGTGTTACACAAATACTTTTTTGAACTACCTTCAAACTCTAAAAAACATCTGAGCATATCCTCGATGTAATAGCCTGGTTTAGACCCTAGTCAGAAGTGGTTTTGGGACCACAAATCTGAGTGAGAAAAATATTTTAAAATTATTTTTGGTGTTTATAGTATGTCAATTTATATGTGTGAAAATTTCGTGTGAAAATTTTATCGTTTGTGTGCTCGATTTAATAAAAGGACTTAATCGCGTAAATTGTAAAAGTGGTTAACTATTTGTTAAAGTGTTAAATTGCTATTTTCTTTCTAATGTGGGGTCCTTAAAATGAAATTAGACCGTTGATAGGTGTAATGGATGATTTTGGGCTTTAGTTATAAGGTTTTATTATTAAACCATAATGGTTAAAATAGTAATTAAATTATTATTTGTTAATTAAATAAAATAAACACGAAAGTGGACATGCATTTTAATTCATATTTTGATCGAAACTATAAAAGAAAAAGAAAGAAAAGAGTAAGCTAGGTTCGACACTCATTTTTGCTTGATTAAGGTATGCAATTTGCTCGATTTTTTTATAATTTTTACGTTTTTGAAATTGTTGCTTCGAGTACTACCAGACCCATGCTTGAATTTTTAATTTTGATGAATATTTTAAGATATGCCATTGATAAATAATTGTGTTTTGTGGTGTTTGAAAATGAAATATGGAAGATAAGTTTTGGGTTAATATGTATTTTATTAGAAATTTTGATAAATTTGAGTAATTAGGACTCAATTGCAAAAATAATAAATTGAGGGACTAAAATGAAAAATAAATGAAATGTGTGTATTTGTATCTACTAGAGGAACATTTGCCTAAGCATGTTGCATAGAGATTTTGTGTGTTTTGTGTTTTACGCAATTAGGACTAATTTGTAAAAGTGTGAAATATTAGGGGTAAAATGGTAATTTTCCCATTTATGTGTTGTTGGATTAAATTGAATGAAATTGTGTTTTAATGAGGTTAATTTGAAATTGTATAGATCAATAACAAAAGAGATTGGACTTGGACTGAGGAAAAGCAAAAATAGTCAAATAGTCAATTTACATAGTTCGTCGACGTCCGAGGTAGGTTTATAAGCAAATAAATGTCATTAATTTTGAATATAAATTAACTTGATATGCTAATTTTGAATATTATGGATTTATAATTGAGATGGCCAAATGTGATTATGTATAGAAATAATGTGTTCGAGTTTAATTTGATCGAGTTACAGCATTTGAAAGTCGGTATGAATTTTAAGGAATAACTAGGATTTTTAATATATGAATTATGTGTAAGATCGAATTTGTATCAGTGATATTCAGGCTTTAAACGTAGCAGGCTGTGTGCCGGTGTATTAAATTAGGCTTATTGCCTAGCAGGCTTTGTGCCGGTGAAATATATCAAGCTTTGAGCCTAGCAGGCTTTATGCCGGTGTATTAAATCAGGCTTATTGCCTAGCAGGCTTTGTGTCGGTGTATTATACTAGGCTTTATGTCTAGCAAATTTTATGCGAGCAATGGTAAAAATAATCAAATGTTTTAAATGAGCTAAAGTGATCAGGTATGTGAATGTGGTTTACTTATTTAAAATGAAGGTAAATTGACTGAAAGATATGTGATAAAAGTGATATGTGATGCTATTGAAAATGTATGTAATTATGAGTAATGTATTCGGTCTTATGATAGGTATAAGTATGTGATTTAAAAGCTTGATTTATGAGTATGTGTATATGAATGTGTATGTATAATTGGTTATATATGATAATATGACTTTGAAATTGTAGAATATATTGATAATTTATATATGTCTATATTCGACCATGGTATATTTTGAGTATAAATATATGTTTGATATGGTTTATTTTTGTAAGAATGGAAATGTCTATATATATATGAAATTGATAGTATGATTCAGTTTTATTTTAATGATCTATCGAGGTCATTAATATGTTTAAATTGCTTATAACTTACTAAGCTTTCAAAGGCTTACTCTGTGTGTTTTTCCTATGTTTATAGTGTTTCAGAGACTTGCGCAGGTTGGAAGTCATTGGAGACATCATCACACTATCCGGTTATCAGTTCGGTAAATTAAAGCTTTAAGTTTTGGTTATGTGGCATGTATAGGCTAGATTTGATATTATAGGATTTGAAATTTGTATATGTATATGGCCATGTGAAAATGGCTTAATCTTTATGCTTAAGTTTGGTTTTATATATATGTTCATGGTTACTAATGTTGCCAATGGTTAAGTATTTTCGGTTATGAGTAGTTATTTTTGGAAGTATGATATGTGATATATCTTAGTTGATGAATGTGTTCTTGTTTCATTGTATATGTTCTTATCGTTATGAGATGATATTGCTATGCCTTGTGAAAGTGGTTACTTGATATGGTTTAGTAATGATATAATTTTTTAGGTATAATTTGCTTTGTGAATTGTAACACCCTGAGTTTGGGCCTAGAAGTACTGGGCCTTGGTGATGGCTTATAATATTTTATTGTGCATGTTTTGGCATAAATGCTTGTTTCTTGTTGTTTGGATGATTTGGGTGTATTTGGGGGTTTTTAGGAAGCCTGGGGTCGAGTTAGGACCTAGGCAAAATTTTTTATTTTTGGCTTTAGTGGAACCCTGACCTCAAGTGGTATACCTTTTAAGTAATTAAGGTCATTTTGTAACACAAAGAGCCTTGTGTTGGAGTGGCAAATGATGACACATGTAGGGCATAGAGGTGGTGTCATATGCATGGCAAGGAGGTCTGGGGTTCGAATCCCTCCTTGCTCAAAAAGGGTGATTTATTTTACATCTTATTGGACCAGAGGTTGAGTTGGACTTAAACTCTGCACGGAGGAGGTTTGAATTGGTCTTCAAATTTGAATGGGTGATGGAGAGTAAATTGTGGAGTAAACTAAGGAGGAAATCAAGGAGATAAGCAAGGGATTGGGTTGTAGGAAGAGTTATGGCAGAATGTGGGGTGTGGGGAAGCCAATTGGGGCAAAAAAGGGTGTTGAGTGAGTGTGCATGCGGTTTTGGTGTTCTTTTAGTGCTTAGTGCTGAATTTTGTTCTTTGTTTTGCCAAAAAACCAAAGCTCTTTTCCTTTGGTTTGTTTTGTGCCAAAATTTCAAGTACCATTTAGGTCATTATTTAGTCAAATTCCCATATTCTAGTTCATTCCTCTCAATTCTATTTGTGCCGTTTTTCCTATCTCTCTTTCATTTTTCCACATTCATTACTAGAGTCGAACCTATTGATCCTTTTTCTTCTCTTTTCTACTCAATTGCTTTCCCTCTGATGGCCTTGGTCGATTATTTTGTTTCTTGTAGCTGTCAAATATGTTCAAAGACCTCTTCTTCGTTAAGCCTCTCATAGCCGATTTCTTCTCTCTTTTTGTTCAACATTCATTAGTTTCGAGTGTTTTTCCTTGATTCTTGAGAAGGCCGAATTTTAAACATCTCCCCCTTTCTCTTTTTTGATCGATTTTCTTCACTCCATCTACTTCCCATATTGATAAGTCTCTGAAGTGTCGAACCATTTTTCTCTTGAGGGCTGACGAATCTCGCTCTATCTATTAGCCAATTGTTAGAGGTAAGTGGTGGTGAGTTTTCTAATCATGGCCGATTTCTTAGTTCTCTTGTTGGTTTTGTGTTAGTCATTAAAATAGTATTTGGTTAACTATTGATTTTTGCATTGGTGACTTATAGGTAATGATTGTGGTGCGATTAAACCACAGAGGTGTGCGACCGATTCTTAATCAAATGGCTTAAGTATTATAAGCCAATTTAGTTTGGGTAAGTGTTAGTCTTGGGTTTGATTTTAATTTATCAAAGTGTGTTAATCTTTGGATTTGACTAACCCAGTATTCTAATCAACATAGTTTCTTCGCTTGTGGACTATTGCGGTTTTACTCCATCAAGGTTTGTACACATATTGCACACATGTTAGATCGGCAAAAGCCAAAATCCCGGAATCCTGAAAAGCCAGAATGCTAGAAGTATGGCTACGGTTGCCACGCAGGCATTGAATGCTCGTGTGGAAAAGGCCGAGACGACAACAGAGGCTCCATGAGCGATCTCATGGTCTCAGGCCACTTTCTGGCCAACTGAGCCAAAATGGACCCGATGGGCCCCTGGGCCCATTGTGAGTAAAATTGATGGATTGGTAGGTTTTGACGAGCAGGTCGGGCTAGTTACATGGGTTATGGTAGATTTGGGCCTAATGGGCCGTATAATTGTGTGTGGGCCCACTCGGGCTATGTATTGGGCTTGCGAGCCCTAGTGTATTTGTAATTGTTAAAAATGACATAAAACGCCCTGGATAATTATGGAATTGTTAATGGGCTATATTGTGTACTTAGGCCCACGATAGGATATGACTGATATGCCCTAAGGGTAAAATGACTAAAATGCCCCTATTTGATATATGTACGATTTGTATGCCATATGTATATCGTGATGCATTCATGAGACTTGGCTGGGGTTATGATTGGAGGAAAAGTATGAGAGGGTCGCACGGTCGCTTGACGACTGTGGATCCAACGAAGGCTTTTAAGCCTTATTATGATTAGCAGCTCTGCTGAGTAGTGCCGCAACCGGTGTTACAACGGATATTATGATTAGTAGCTCTACTGCAACGATGAGTAGTGCCGCAACCGGTGATACAACGGGTGTATAAGAATAGGTGGGTTGAGTAACTCCCCACAGGAGGGTAGGGTTGGAAGGAGGTGTGCAGGGAGGGATGGGAATTGTGCACTGCATGTTCATATTGATATTTGTGATATGGGCTCGGGCCCAATTGAGGCCACTATGGGCTAAGGCCCAAAGGCCACTGTTATTGAATTGGACTTAGGCCCAAATTGTTTATTGCATGTTATGTGTCTATCGAGGGACATACGCACTAAGTTCGTAAACTTACTCCCTCTTTTTAATTTTTTAAGTGACCCTCAGTAGGCGGTTCGACGGTTGGGAAGGACTCGGATGTGGCCACATAGCAAGCGGTTTAATATATTAGTAGTTACATTTATTTTATCCCTATTTATTATTATTTGGGTTGTAATGAGGCCTTTCCTCCGATTTTGTTTGGTTATGGATTTTATTATGTTAATTGCTCAATTTCTAGATTTAGTATTGGTTTTCAAAAAAGGATAATAACGTTTTCAAGTTAAACACATGCTTTCAATTAAGAGCTTCTGCTAACAACTAAAACTTGAGAATTTAATAAGTAATTTAAAAACTAAGGTTTTGAATAGCAACCAAGGTTTTGATCAATCCCTCATTTGAACAAAGTTTATTAAACCATGAACACGAAAAATGTTTACGAGGTTTTTCAACATTATCGATTTGTACAGTCTACCCTTCAATGTGATGCCGCCAGATTCGACCATAATGTCCGGGCCAGATTTGAAGTCTTACATTTAGTGGTATTAGAGCCTGGTTGCAAAGCTCGGGCTGTGGAATGGGCATTAATATTTGGGTTAAAACTATTTTTGAATGGGTCAAAATATTTTGAAAGTTTTTATTGTGTGGCATACCGAGTCTCCAGCGTCGAACCAAGTAAGTTGTAACACCCCTAACCTGTATTCGTCGCTGAAAAAGGGTACGAGGCATTGCCGAACAATTCTCAACTTTCATACATTCACATGCTCACAAGTTCAAGTCTCTTAAATCAATCAGTTTAATATTATATGTGTAACACCCCAAACCTGGCCTAAACACTATGGCCAAATCTGGTGTGCTACATCACCCTAACTACTCCGCGTTACCTAGTTACTAAGATTGATGGTGAGTTTTGTAAACATTGCCTTAGTTTAGTAGAAATTCTCAGTTTATTTAGTAATTGGCGTACTCTCTATCTGTTTGTTAAACGATTCAATTTAGTACTGTTATCTTGTTTAGTCGATTGTATTGCAAGATTGGTTTTAAAAACATTGATTCAATTTGGAAAATGTGCATCATTCGAGTTGTAGTAAACCATGCATAAGTAAGAAATATAAAAACCTAAATAGAAAAGTTAAAGCGGCCTTATTACAACCCATAACGAAAATAAAACGAGTAGTTAAAAATATAAAATAATAAAATAATGAAACCAGTTTAAAACCGAATTTAGTCTACGTGGCCACTCTGAATCGCTCCCAGCTCCAAGTCCACGAACTAGGGCTCACCTGCAAGGATGGAAAGGAAAAGGGTGAGTTTGGAAACTCAGTGTGTGCAGAAGCCCATCCAAAGCCCACATCGGCTCGAGCCCACTGGGCCTAAGCCCTAACCAGTCTCAGTCAGATACTTGGCTAAAGCCCTATTCAGATAACAGCTACTGGGCCGAAGCCTTATTCAGATAGCATTATGGCCCATAGGCCCAGAACAGTACAGTACAGAATAACAATATGAATGCAACCCATATCATGTGGGAAGACTACTCGACCCACCCAACCACTACACACCACCCGTACCAACCAACACACCATGTGGGGAATAACTCGACCCACCCAGCCCACACACCACAGTCGCAGCATGGCTGCTCAGATAAACAGTATAACGAGGCAAAGCCCCTTTCAGAAACAGTACGAGGCATAGCCCCTTTCAGTAACGTGGCAATGCCACTCACACTTCCTCCAATATATATACCCAACCCATGCAATAGATATTCATATCATGGTATGCAGTAACAGTAACAGTCATATCAAGCAGTACAGTCGATTCTAACCCTAGGGGTATAATGGTAATTTTACACCTAGGGGCAAAATAGTAATTCCTCTCCCAAAAGGGTAATTCAGTAATTTTGCTCTCTTATTACAATTTTTATGTCTATTACAGTCTCTACAAATCCAGTAGTCATTACAGAAGTTCAGTTAACTTAATTTGGTAGTTTCAGCTTTTAAGCCCTAACACCCCTAATGGGCCCTAAAGTGTCATTTAGCAGTTTAAGCCCATTTAGGCTAAGTTCCATAACCAATTACCCATTTTAGCAGTTTTAACTTATAGTCCATCCAAAAATTCTTTTAAACCTATTTTTAACCCAAATGGGCCCAAAAGCCCATTGGGCCCATATTCGGCCCACCGAGGCCTCAACTTACTGTAATGCTTGAAAATTTGCAACCATCCCACGTACCAGTACCGATTTCAGATCCAACGTAGTCCTACCAACTTGAGAGTGTTCACACGCTCACAAGCCCTCGAAATGCCAGAACTTCGGCATTTCGGCTTTTGCCGAATTGAACGATGACGGGGTATTGAATACACACACACCTGTTTGCGATTCCACTAACAAAATCCTCTATGCGTTAATTCCTACAATCCATCATTTAATCAATTAGACTATAGATCTATGGAAATCAAAGTAGAAATCCACTTACCATATTCGGCCAGTGCCTCTAATGGCCATGAAATCTTACCTCTAAAGATTTAGATGCACTAGATCTAGATCTGGTTGTACCGATGTCTTCACTTCCTCGCTTGCTCACCTCCTTCACTAACTATCACTCATAAGAACCAAAATACAACCCTGAATCACTAATAGACCAAGTCGACAACCTTCCTAAACTTTAGGGACTTTCAGCTTTTCCAAAACATAAAGTAACTTATGGATCCGAGTTGATAAACACTTACCACAGCTTCTCCCTTGATTCTAACTCAGATATGAAGTAGATCTAACCGCCATACGCAGGCAGAACCCGAATCTTTGAGATCTAAGAAATCAGCTAAAAGCTCCTCAAAAAATGGCGATTTTGGCTTTTTGACTGGTAAAGAAGGTGATAATTTGGAGCTATAGATTTGGGTGATGATGTCGACAAGGGTAGGGATTTAAGGGCTGCAGTAATCGGCCACCACAGGTGAAGAGAATAGCGGCAATTTGGCTTAAAAGAAATCGACAGAAAAAGGCAGTTTTCGGGATTTCTGGCACTTTGGACAATCGGCTATAGTTGTTTTTGAGAGGGATGGAATCAAAAGAGAGAGTGGATTTGAATAGGAAGGATGTTCGGCTAATGAAAAGATCAAAAAGGAAAAAGAAAAGAGGAAAACAATGGTAGAGGAGATGAAGAAGAAGAAATCGGCTAGTAGATCTTAGGGAGGCAGGTTTCGGCTTTTTTTGACGGAAAAGGGAAGAATAAGACTTAAGCTGGCTAACCCTAATTGTCATGATAGAAAAAATAAAAAGATGTAACCCTAATAATCCTACTTAACAATCAGCCCAAGTCCCTAAAGCCTTTGCCGAAATTTCACCTAAGTTAGTCACATGCCCGACACATGCCTAAAAATTAAAAATAACAATACGCTTCCCTTGCAACTTGAACCCTTGTCCTTGAATACCCACTTAGGCGCCACTTTTTTTAGGAACTTAGTGGCACCACCTTGCCACTTTGCCAAAGCTCTCTTTGTGTCATGTTTTACCTAGTTTTTCTTAAAAGCCCACTTAACGAAGTCCCCTTTCACTTAAAAATCCAAACTTGATATTTTATCCGGTTTTAACTTAAGCTCGGACCTTTTAAAGGCCCACTAACACCTTTAAACACATTTCAACATTCAGAACACCAAAATTTTAAAACTTCATTAAAAGTCACAAAACCTGAAAAATCCTGAAAATTAGGGCATTACAACTCTACCCCCTTAAAGAAATTTCGGCCTTGAATTTTACCTGATCCAAATAATTGAGGGTATTGCTGATGCATCGTTTCCTCTGGCTCCCAAGTAGCTTCTTCTCTACCATGGTTGCGCCATAGCACCTTTACCAATGGAACTATTATCTTCCTTAAGACTTTGACTTTACAATCCAAGATTTGCACGGGTTCCTCCTCGAAGGTTAAATCAGTATTTACTGCGATCTCCTCCATCGATACAATATGCGAAGGATCCGACCGATATCGTCTTAACATGGTTACGTGAAAAACATAGTGAATACGATTCAACTCTGCTGGCAACTCCAACTGATATGCTACTGGCCCAATCTGCTTGAGAATCCGATAAGGCCCAATAGACCGTGGACTTAATTTGCCCTTTTTTCCAAACCTCAAGATCTTCTTCCATGGTGACACCTTAAGAAATACCATATCTCCAACAGCAAACTCAATTTCTTTGCGCTTAAGGTCAGCATATGACTTTTGCCTATCAGATGCTTCTTTTAACCGGTCAAGAATCAGTTTAACCTTGCTCTCTGTATCTGCCACTAGCTCTGGTCCAAGAACTTGACGCTCTCCTAACTCTGTCCAACATGTAGGAGTACGACATCTTCACCCATAAAGTGCCTCATATGGAGCCATCTGAATACTTGCTTATAACTGTTGTTGTATGCAAATTTCGCCAATGGTAAATAATCTTTCCAACTACCACGAAAGTCGATAACATATCCTCTTAACATGTCTTCCAACACCTGGATGACCCTCTCAAACTGACCATCTGTCTAAGGGTAAAATGTAGTACTAAAATTCAGTCGCGTACCCAATGCCTCATACAACTTCTACCAAAATTGAGGTGTAAATCTAGGATCTCGATCAGAAATTATCGACACTGGCACCCCATGTAACTACACTATCTCTGCTACATACAGCTTGGCCAACCTCTACAGTGAATAATCAGTTCGAACCGGTATAAAATGGGTAGACTTCATCAATTTATCTATGATTATCCACACAAAATCTTTCTTTGAGGATGTCAAAGGCAACCCACTCACAAAATCCATCGTTACTCATTCCCACTTCCACTGTGGAATTTTCACTGGTTGCAACAGTCCAGAGGGTAATTGGTGCTCAGCTTTTACTTGTTGGCATGTCAGACATTTCCCAACAAAATCAGTCACCTCTCACTTAAGTCTAGGCCACCAGTACGCCTCCTGCAAATCCCTATACAACTTATTACCTCCAGGGTGCATAATACAAGGTCCACCATGAGCCTCACTCAAAATCAACTATCTCAAGTTAGAGTCCTTAGGAATGCAAATTCTCCCATGAAAACAAAGAACCCCATCAGAATTCAGTCTAAAATCCTCACTCTCGCCATTCTTAACTTGCTGAAATTGAAGAATCAACGAATCATCCTTTAACTGTAACTCCTTAATTTTCTCAGTCCAAGATGGTCTCACTTGCAGTTCTGCTAATAAACTCCCATCGTCATATAAACTTAAACAAGCAAACATAGCCTTTAGTTCAGCAACAATCCTTCGGCTCAGTGCATCAGCCACTACGTTAGCCTTGCTTGGGTGGTATTCGATCAAACAGTCATAATCCTTAAGCTACTCTATCCATCTTCGTTGCCTAAGATTCAGTTCCTTTTGAGTCAACAGATATTTGAGACTTTTATGGTCAGTGTATATAATACACTTTTCTCCATAAAGGTAGTGTCTCCAAATTTTCAATGCAAATACCACCGCTGCCAACTCCAAATCATGTGTAGGGTAATTCGCCTGGTGAGGCTTGAGCTGTCGCGAAGCATAAGCGACCACCTTACCTTCTTGCATCAATACACAACCTAGCCTCACATGCGAAGCATCGCTATACACAGTGAAGTCATTACTATATTCTGGCTAAATCAACACCGGCGCCTCAGTCAACACCTTTTTCAGTTTTTCAAAAGCTTCTTGCTGCTTCTCAGTCCATATAAATGCTACTCCCTTCCTTAACAATTTTGTCAACGGTGCCGCGATTAACGAAAACGCCTCAACAAACCTTCTGTAATAACCTGCCAAGCCCAGAAAACTACGAACTTCTGATACTGACCTTGGCGGCTTCCAGTCCAGAATTGCCTCAATCTTGCGAGGATCTACCTTAATCCCCTCAGCAGAAACAATATGACCCAAAAAAGTCACTTCTCGCAGCCAGAATTCACACTTACTAAATTTTGCATACAGTTGCTTTTCTCTCAAAATTTGCAAAACCACTCGAAGGTGCTCATCATGCTTCTTCTCGATTTCTGAATACACCAATATATCGTCAATAAAGATGACCATGAACTGATCCAAGTACGGCTGGAACACTCGCTTTATTAAATCCATAAAAGCTGCAGGTGCATTTGTCAATCCAAATGGCATAACCAAAAACTCATAATGACCATAACGAGTTCTGAATGCCATCTTATGAACACCCACCTCCTTTACCCTTAACTAATGATATTGTGACAGCCCTAATGCGACCCTAGTCGGGAAGTGGTTTCTGGACCACTAAAACGAGACGTAAAATTTGCTAAATGTTAAATTTAATCCTTATTAAATGTGAATATGCATGTGTGAAATTTGATGCTTTGAATTTTTATTATTTGAATGTGAATTTAATAAAAAGGACTTGTGTGTTATAATTGTAAATGTGTTAGAAAACAATTAAAAGAGGCCAATTAGTGTATGGAGTAATAGTTAGGGACTTGCATGTCAAATTGCCACTTTAATCTTAGTGGCCGGCCATGCAAATGATTAAGTCAACACTTTTGTATTTTTTTTTATGTTAAAGAATAAATTAATGAAATTTTTATTATATTTTGAATAATTAATAATAAAGAAATGGGTGAAAATAACAAAGTTTTTTCTTTGTTCTTCTTGGCCGAAAGTGTTAAGAAAAAAGGGGAAGAAGAAGATTGAATTTCGGCACTTTGATTTCCTTCTTTAGGTAAGCTTCTATGAAAAATTTTGATGGATATTTGATATTTTTGTAATGGTTATGCTTTTATCTACTCAACCCATGGATTAAATTGTGTTGATGCATTTGATATGTATATATATATGATTCGGTCATGGCAATTGGATGAGATTTTGTGTTTTTGTTCATAAAAATGATAATCTATGGTAGTATGCATAGGAACTAGCTATTTGATGAAAAATAAATAAAGGGGACTTAGGAGTTTATATATATGATTTTGGCATTTGTATAAATGAGTTAGTTGCATTCGGCAACTAATGGGAAATAGAAAATCTTCTAAAAAAATACATAATTCATGCTAAATTGTTAAATTGAGTCTTGAATTGATTTAATCAAGTGATGAATGAAAGAATTAAGTTGTAGTGGTAAGAAGTTGGAGAATGGTATTAATGTTCATATTCGGCCATGGATAGGGAAGTGGGGATTTGATATGTCTTTCATGTTTTGTTAAATTGATTGAGCTTAGTGGATGTTTGAGCTATATTATGTGTATTCCTCATGTGGATTTAATGATAGTTTAAAAATAGCTATTGAGTGAGTAAATTCTACTCATAATTACCGATTTTAAATTGGGAGACTCGATATGTTTCATGTTGAATTTTTATGAAATTAAGTTGGATATTGTTCTTTGTGTGACTTGTTAAGCTAGGTGGGACATTCGGCTATGTCCATTAGACCAAATGAATTGAGTTGGATATTTAGTGAATGATATTTAGTGCATATTGTTTTATTTTGAGAATGAATGCCGAATGTGATTTTTAGCTTATAGTAGCATAAATGGTAGAATTAAGCTTAAGCTTTGAATCACAATTGAAGTTTGATAGTTAGTTAAAAATGTCTTTTGATAGCCTTTTTTATATTCGGCCTTAGACATATTATAATGAATCTTGAATAATTTTGATAAATTAATTTAGAAATAGTAGTTTAGTGAGGAATGTGCATTCGGCCTTGTTGGAGAATTTTGAATTGGAGACAATTTTCTATGTTTTGATTAGTAAATTGAATTGGTTGGAAGTTGAATTAATTATATATGTATACGTTTTATGTATACATTAACTTCCTAATCTATATCTTTCGGCTATAAGTTATCATGGTAGAATTTTAATATGTAAATTTGTTAATCTTTAGCCCAAGAGCATCAAGGACAAAAGTCGGATAAAGGGAAGGCAAAATTGAACGAATAGCCGTAGAATTATAGTCATCGACAACTCCTGAGGTAAGTTTCGATAAATTAAACTTAGAATAAAACTAAACTATGCATATATATATATATATGTATATGTGTGCTACATATGAAATATATTGAACGGTCAATGTAAGTCATGAGAAAGTATATGCGAAATAAAGATGAATTATTAGGTGATATGTATATACATATGCTCTTGTAAATGCATTGAGACTGAATATGCGACTACGAAATGTACATATGCTTACATGTGTGTGCGAATGATGTGATCGAAAGACAAAAAGGTGAAATGTGTATGTCTTTAACCATGAAATTAAACTAATGTGGTTTATGTAAAATGTATGAAAAAAAAAATATATATATATATATGTATATATGCTTGAGGTGTGACCGAATGGTCCTTAGCAAAAGAATTGCATTCTGTAAATAAAATTATGTTCGAAAGGGGTATAAACTCTTTGTTAATGTGGTGATTACATGTGATTAATAGAAGTAGCAAATATGTTTGAGACAAATCTGTGAAACAACTATCGTACGATGTTATTCGGGTCTAAGACCTAACAAGCTGTAAAGCTGGTGTTAGAATCGAACTTAAAAGTTCAGCAGGCTACAAGCCGGTGATAAAATTTCAGACATTTCAGTCCAGCAGGCTTAAAATACCAGTGATCAGTTACGGACTTCTAGTCCAGCAGGTATTGAGCCAGTGACAAAATCAGGTGATACCCAGCAGGCTAAGAGCCGGTGTTATGTAAATGAGATAAAGTTGAGATACTCGTTTTTTATGGCATCTGGATTAGTTCAACGGGCCTTAAACCGTTAAGGTATGTAATGTTACTATGTGTATTGCAATGAATAAATTGCTGTTGAAATGAAATGAGACATGCAAAGATTTAAAGTTGTATATATATTTGAATATCATGAAACTAAGTATTTATATATATTTATATATGTGAGATCACATGGTATGTGTATGTGACTTATTACGAAAAGTTTATGTTCATAAACTCCTTGATTCATTTGGAGTAAGGTAAAAAGGAATGACTAGAAAGTTTGATAATATAATTACGTACTTCTCATCATTTTTATGTGAATGGAATTCGAATAAAACGAGGGTTGATGCTTACTTAAGTTTTCGGCTCAAGTGAAACATTGCTGATTTGTTATGTATACTTCTATATGTAATAATATACATCATTCTGTTATCAAATCATTGCTAATTATTCGAAACTTACTAAGCTCTTAAGCTTACCTCGTTTGTTCTGGTATTTTGTCTTATAGATTGCGGTTACCAGTTGTGAGCTCAGGGATCCAAAGTTGAAGTCATCCACACTATCTAGGCTATTTTGGTATCATTAACAACTTATTTTGTTAACAGCATGTATAGGTTTACTTTTTTGTCAACATTTTGTTTTTTATATGTAATTATTAGAACAAGCTATATGAAAATGACTTGTGTTTTGTTCAATGCAAATGTTTGGTTTGATAATTGTTAATTATTAGTATAAAGGTGATATTTGTAAAATAGTATGATGATGCATTCGAAGTTATCAACATGGTTGTTTCCGGCACTTATTGTTTAGCTTTGAGAATCTTTCTGTTAAATTATAACTTGTTTGTTAATATCTCGTACTCTATTCCAGCGACTGATGAGAGAATAAGGTGTTACAGATATCCAGATCGTAGATCGATTTTGGAAAACACTGAAGCTCCTTTAAGCTGGTCAAACAGATCGTCGATTCTCGGCAGAGGATACTTATTCTTTATCGTCAGTTTGTTCAACTGGCGATAACCGATGCACATACGCATCGTCCCATCCTTCTTTTTCACGAACAACACTGGTGCTCCCCATGGAGACATGCTCGGTCTAATGAAACCTCTATCCAACAACTTTTGAATTTGCGCCTTTAGTTCCACTAACTCCTTGGGTGCATCCTATAGGGTGCGATAGACACTGGAGCCGTTTAAGGCAGCAAATCAATCCCAAACTCAACTTCTCTGTTAGGGGGTAATCCAGGAAGCTCCTCAGGAAAAACATCTTGAAACTCATTAACGGTTCTAACTGTCCCTACTGTCACACCTTTAGATTCAGGTTGACTTACAAATGCCAAATATGCTTCGTAACCTTTGCGAATCAACTTTTCAGCCCTTAAGGCAGAAACCACATTGGACAAATAGTTCCTTCACCCCTCAATAACCATCACCTCCTCACCCTCGGTTGATCTCAATATCATCCTCTTATCCGCACAATCTAGAGTCGCTTTATGCCTAGCTAACCAGTCCATGCCTAGTATCAGATCAAATTCTCCAAAAGGTAACTCCATTAAGTCTCCCAGAAAGATCCTACCTTGAGTCTCTAAAGGCACGTCCCTAAAGAGCTTATCTACCTTAACAGAGTGGCCTAAATGACTAATCACTATTACCCCACTCACAGTCTCCTTAGAATGCACACCCAATGACCCAGAAATCTCATAAGCAATATATGAAAGCGTTGAACCCACGTCAATCAAAGTAGTATATGATATACTAGATATCAAGAATGTACCAGTTATAACATCAGGTGCATCACCCTCCTCGCGACGATGAGCAGCATACACTAAGCCTGGCTAACGAGCCTCAGCATTACCAGCACCCCTACCAGGTATTCCATGACCACGTCCATTACCATTGCCTCATCTACCTTGACCACGACCCCTTGGCGGTGGCAATCCTCCTCACGCAGGCTGAGCAACCCTCTGATCAATAGCTTGAGCCTGAGCTGGTTTCTGTGGACAGTCTTTAACTTGATGATCCTTAGACCCACAACGAAAACAAGCTGCAATACGTTTCCAACATTTGCCTCGATGCACTCTACCATAGTCCCCAAAAGCCTGGGGTCTAACCACATTCACTGGCACAGCTCGAACTGGTTCTTCCACCCTAGCTCTCTTAAAGTTTCTGTTCGCATTACCTGATGGTCCAGAATCTCTCTTAAAACGGTTGCGATCTCTATCACGGTTCTGACGCTCAGCTCGCTTTACTTTTTCGGCTATCTTGGTCTTTTCCACCAGTGCAGTAAAGTCGTGCTCCCTCTGCGGCGCTATCAGCACTCTCAGCTCATCTCTAAGGTCATTCTCAAAACGAATGCTGCGTTGTTATTCAGTAGAGACAATACCACTGGCGCAACAGGTAAGTCGCAGAAACTCCGTCTCATACTCAGCAACGGTCTTACTGCCTTGGGTCAGGTTCAGGAATTCCTTCCTTCGCGCATCCACATAGCTAGCTCCAACATATTTCCCCTTAAAGGACTTCTTAAACAGTTCCCAAGTTACCCCATCAGCTGAGGTACCCTTTCTCACGGTGATCCACCACTGATATGCCTTGTCTCGCAGCAACGACACCGTACCCTTCAATTTCTGCTCCACTGAGCAGTCTAGGTCATCCATTATTCGCTTTGTGGCTTCCAACCAATACTCAGCCACATTTGGGGCTACTACAGATATGCCCCTGAAAACCTCAGCTCCGTTAGCCCGGAGTCGCTCAGAAATAGACCCTCGAGCCATAGTTCCAGTGCTTGCCCAACGACCCTCTCAAAACCCTTAACATGGCTTGGGACAGAGCGTCATCCCCTGCAGCCCTATCATACGATCTAGTCTCCGTCGCTGGCGGAGCTCGCTCTTCCCCAGCTGGCATGTGCCCAGAGACGACGATCTAGCTTGTGCACTACCTCAGCCTCGTCCACGACCTCGTCCACGAGTAGCTTTCGTACTCATATCGTCTTATCTGATTACGAATTTTATGACATTAGTTTTAATGTTTCAGTTGTTCATTATAGAGTATCTTATGAACAAATAAAGTTTTAGAGTTGTTCTCGAGTCATCGTAGTTTAACTACTGTCTCAGTTTCCTAAGGTTTAGTTTACCCTACAGTCTCAGTTTTGTAGCCTTAATACTACCTTATCTATAGTATTATATCTAAGGCTCAGTAATATCTACAGTATCGTTTTCAGTACAGAATAGTTTTTAGGGCAGAAAATACTTACAGACTTGGTGCCGGGGATTCAGTGTGCCACCTCTCGAATTATCAGATTCCAAAAAAATTCATAAAGATTTAGACCTTTTAAAATCGATTTTCTCAAAACATATTATCTTTAAAGAAGACAAGCTTCAAGATTTTCTTTAAAACCAAAAATTCTTTCAGAAAACCTAATTTTTCCAAAAATACCCTTCTTAGGTATAAAAATTTTTTTGAAAGTCATTTTGGACCCGATCCACAGCCGAGTTTGTAACACTCCTATCCCGTAACCGTCGCCAGAATAGGTAAGGGGCATTACTAGACTTGTAACTCATGTCAAAACAGAAAAATTTTGAAACTTTTTCTTGAAATGAAGATCATTCATTTAGATGAATACTAAACACAGCCAGGGATAAAATTTAAACTTCTATAAGTAAACATTCAAAAGATGCAATTTTCGCATGGCTTATGTACATTAACTAAAATTTTCTTCTGCTACTAATTAATTCTATACATGCCATAAGATGACCCAAACATAGCAAGACCTAACAGTGGATAGTGATAGTGTGACGAGTTGCTGACGATCCCCGAGCAAAAGGCCAGAATCAACAATCTATAAAACAGAGAAACATAACAACAGAGTAAGCTTTTGTAAGCTTAGTAAGTCTTTAGCAATTTAAAACCATTGAACTCAAATATAACCAATTTGTTTATTTGATTCACATATAACATTTCATTTCATATCTATAATTACCCTCATCGGTCAAATCAAAATGTATATCTCCCAATATCCTATAATATTTCTCCATAACCGAATACCCACATATTCATATGGCATTTTCATATATGCTTTTCATTTTACAATCATGAGTTAATTCTGATGGGTCTAACATGTACAAGTATTTAACACATACCTGACCAACCTTATTAAAAGTCGATCTTACGAATTCTCATATAACCTCTTTCTAGGTATACTGCCCTTTTTAGCCGAATATACACAATTACGTAATACACAATAAGCAGATAAATTTTCACTTGATAGTGATCTCTTATAAACATCGGTATATTACATATTTTCACATAACTTTTCACATTGACCAAATGCACAATAATCATAGAAACAGTCTTATTGTTTTACTCACATATGCATCACCTAACAGCCTTGTGATTTAATCAAAATCAAGCTTAAATATAAGCTCAGAATACATACCCGTCCAACTTAACGCACTGAACGTATTTATTAACAATTGTTACTGTGAAGTCATATAATCTTATGCTTTACTCGAATCATCAGCGAGACCTTTAGCTCGGATAATCCCCACACGTAGTCATCGGGTCTTACCTGGACATAATCTCCACACGTAGTCATCGGGTCTTACCCGGAATATATTTCCAAGTTTCATGTACATTTAATCACATGTTACAACATTCACGTCGACTATCATATTTGTAATTCATTTGCCTCATCAAATATCTAATAATACACACTTTTTACAATTGGTCATTCGACCACAATATATACACATCTCATACATATTTCACATTAGCCATTTGGCTTTACCACATATGCATGTCTCATACATATTTCACATTAGCCTTTTGGCTTTACCACATATGCATGTCTCATACATCTTTCACATTAGTCATTCGGCTTTACCACATATACATATCTCATACACATTTCGCATTAGCCATTTGGCTTTACCACATACACAAGCACATATATAAGATGATATTTTTATCATCACTTGCTAATACATCACATATTTTGCTTTCATTTAAATAACCACTCAGACATATTACACTTCTAAATAACCATTCGGCCTCACTATACAATAAAAATAGCACACATTTCATAAAGGCCATTCAGATAACTTACACACATTTGATATTAGCCATTTCGGCCTCACCAGACATACATATCTTGTACATCAATTTCATCATAACAAAATTGACTAGGTATACTAGTCATTTACGGCTTATAGACTCACTTTAATACGGATTCGGTACTTTGATTACAATATTTAATCGATAGTTTATAAGCAACTCAAACAGTTTTATCAATGTTTACCACATAATCACAAATTCACTACAAGCTGTTTTCCTGAGCAACAGTCATTAAATTATTCGTAACTGGAACTAAAAAACTCCAAATGAAGTGCCATTTATTTTCTCTGAAAATAGACTCATATATCTTTTATCCATAAAATTTTCAGAATTTTTAGTTTAGCCAATCAATACCAGATTTTTCTTAAAGTTTCCCTTGTTTCACTGTTTGACTATACTGACCACTCTTCACTACGAATCAAATTCCACATTGTACAGAATTCAAAATATGTTCTTGTTTATTTCATTTAAAACTATACTCATTAACGAGTCTAAGCATATAAATTTTGTCTTATAAAAATTTTTGTACAATTTATAATGATTTTCTAAAAATAGAACGGGAGATTTCAGAGTCATTCTGACACTGTCTCACACAACTTTAAATATCTCATTATCGGCAATTCCTTTGCTTATATAGTTTATTTTATAAGAAACTAGACTCATTAAGCTTTAATTTCATAATTTATTCAGCCTCTATTTCAACTCCAACAATTTATGGTGATTTTCTAAATTCACGTTACTGCTACTGTCCTAAGCAGATTTATTACAAATTTACTCTTCTGATATATCGTTTTAGCACTTCTTATTATCATATTCATTTGGCAACATATCATATCAATAACTTACCTATGCTTAAAAATACAATAGAATTATGATTCTTTTAATATGTACTTAACATATCATACTCAATCATATTATAGGCTTTAATACTTAAAACTTACCATGCTGTTCTTAAATAAACTATTCAAACTCAATTTGTAAATACATACTTATACGTAACATTTATTCACATACTAAATTTCATTTGGCCGAATATATAAGCATACAACCGATTCTCATTTACTTCTCATTTCACATTCATAATTTGGTACACATTGTCATTCCCCATATGGACGTATCACATGTACATTTACACAAAGACATTTTCTCATTCGATTAAATCATATAGGTATAATTTAGGCATCATAACACATAGTTTATCGACTTCATTTATACACACAAATCTCATTCGACTTATGGCCTGCATTTAATTCACTTTCAGCAAATACCAAAATGCAATAATTCATATTATACCCAGCTTTCTCACATAATCAATAGCATATATAATCATGGTTACTTTTAGTTCTCAACTAATCACAAATTTGCGATAATCTCTTATATCACACATATAACATGATCTATCTATTTGTATACTCATTAAACACCTCACTTTTCACATCCAATTCAATAAATATATAAGATAAGTATATTCGGTTAATTAATTAATTTTTCATTCCATCTCCTTATGCTTCTCAACTAAATAAAAACAATATTCTGTAAGCTACTTTCATTTAATCATTTAGCATATCAAACCGAGCTAAATTCTTAAGAACTTACCTTATGTTGGGTGAACTAACTCTGATTGGCTACTCAATCACTTTTGATTCTCCTTTGTCCAACTCTCCTCCCTTTTGTTCTTGAACTTAATTTGAGACAAAATAAATAGTTTAATTACTAAATTGATCAACAATTTACTTACAAATGTTGGACCAGATCTTGAAACATAAATAGACACAACTAATGCCACTTCTGGACAGCATTGCTACATGTTTCAGTTAGCTTTAATCTTTATTAATACAAGCATTTTAGGTCAATATGGCACAACCAAATATGTCCTATTTTGGACAGCATAATTGCATGCTTTGTGGACAACCATAATCCTCCTCCTAACGGCAATATTTAAACAACTAAGATACAGTAAATATGTCTTAAATCGGACAACCAATGATTTATAGCACAACAATAGCGTTTTAACTATCTAAATACCATAATTATGCACTAATTTGGACAGCCAATGATTCATATTATAACAACGGCATTTACCATAGATTTGTCCTAATTTGGACAGCCAATGATTCATAATATTGAATTCATTTTAATATATACTTTAAAACCCCATAATTCATATCAGTGCACACCTGAATTACGGTACCAAAACACTAAAATTTCAGTCATTAAAACAGCCCAACTTTCAACCTACCATTTGGAAACTTAACAGTAAAATCCAACTTCAAATTTATTACCTGATACCATATAATGTAAGGTCAGTCTCTTAGAGTTCAATTCGGACATTTAACGGCAGAAATCTCAAACAATCAGCTCATAATATCAAGCTAAAATCGGTCAGCATGCATAGAACTCACATATTACAACAGTTCACTCTCTTTAGTTAACATTCGGCAATCCCTTATATACATACTTACAATTAAATTACAAATTTCAGATTTTAACCACAAATCCAACATTTCACCATGATTACCGAATACACTTTACTAATTTTAACCACTTAAACAACATTTAACTAGTTCGTACACAATTACTAAGCTTCAAACACAATTTATAACTATACATCCTTTAAAATATTCAATACCAATCATTTATACATATAAGCTTAGACCGAATACCATTTTAGCATTTTAAGTACTCAAACATTTAATCCAATCATTATTTAAATTCATAATCGGCAAACATACATATATATACCAACAATTTGGTATTCGGTTGTTGTATTTAGCAAGAGCTTCTCAAATTATTACTTAAATAAATTTCCATGCATCAACCAAGTCATACATGTCAATTTAACAAGCTCAAGCTCATCTTTCTACTATTTCCAATTTCACACATCAAAGCATCAACAATTTAACACTTAAAAACCATGGCCGTTTGCATCATTTACTTCAAGCTCAAAAATTACCACATGGGCTACACCAAAGACTTAATAACCAACTCAAACTCACAAAATTTGAAAGAAATAACATAAACTTGTACCTTAATTTGTCATTAGAGTAGCCAAATGTCTTGTCTTTTCTTCCTTATTTTTGTTCTTTTTGTTTCGGTAAAATGGGGAAAGGAATGGACAAAAACTTTGTTTTTGTCACCCACTTTCTTTTATTAATTTCATGTATTTTATATTATAAAATAATTTGAATATTATAACATTATTATAAATAAAAAACACATATTATCCATCATTTAACTTCATGCCGTCCACTATGCCAAAAAAAGGCTATTTGACATGCAAGCCCTTCATAATGTTAACCACATACTATTCGGCCACTACCATTTTACCTATCACATTTCCAAGGTTTCTCAAACAAGTCCTCTTTCATAATTCAATATCTAAATGACAGAATCAAAGCACAAAACTTTCACATATGTAATTTCACATATAATGAACATAGAAACTAACATTTTTAAAAAATTTTCTGACTCGGTTAGTGGTTCCGAAACCACTTTTTCGATTAGGGTCAAATTAGGGCTGTTACAGAGTTGTTGAAACCTGGCTCTGATACCACTAAATGTAACACCCCAAACTCGGCCTAAACACTATGGCCAAATCTGGTGTGCTACATCACCCTAACTACTCCGCGTTACCTAGTTACTAAGACTGATGGTGAGTTTTGTAAACATTGCCTTAGTTTAGTAGAAATTCTCAGTTTATTTAGTAATTGGCCTACTCTCTATCTGTTTGTTACATGATTCAATTTAGTACTGTTATCTTGTTTAGTCGATTGTATTGCAAGATTGGTTTTAAAAACATTGATTCAATTTGGAAAATGTGCATCATTCGAGTTGTAGTAAACCATGCATAAGTAAGAAATATAAAAACCCAAATAGAAAAGTTAAAGCGGCCTTATTACAACCCATAACGAAAATAAAACGAGTAGTTTAAAATATACAATAATAAAATAATGAAACCAGTTTAAAACTGAGTTCATTCTACGTGGCCACTCTGAATCGCTCCCAGCTCCAAGTCCACGAACTAGGGCTCACTTGCAAGGATGGAAAGGAAAAGGGTGAGTTTGGAAACTCAGTGTGTGCAGGAGCCCATCCAAAGCCCACATCGGCTCGAGCCCACTGGGCCTAAGCCCTAACCAGTCTCAGTCAGATACTGGGTTGAAGCCCTATTCAGATAACAGATACTAGACCGAAGCCCTATTCAGATAGTAGTATGGCCCATAGGCCCAGAACAGTACAGTACAGAAAAACAATATAAATGCAACCTATATCATGTGGGGAGACTACTCCACCCACCTAACAGCTACACACCACCTGTACCAACCAACACACCATGTGGGGACTAACTCGACCCACCCAGCCCACACACCACAATCGCAGCATGGCTGCTCAGATAAACAGTATAACGAGGCAAAGCCCCTTTCAAAAACAGTACGAGGCATAGCCCCTTTTAGTAACGTGGCAATGCCACTCACACTTCTCCAATATATATACCCAACCCATGCAACAGATATTCATATCATGGTATGCAGTAACAGTAACAGTCATATCAAGCAGTACAGTCGATTCTAGCCCTAGGGGGTATAATGGTAATTTTACACCTAGGGGCAAAATAGTAATTCCTCTCCCAAAAGGGTAATTCAGTAATTTTGCTCTATTATTACAGTTTTTATGTCTATTACAGTCTCTACAAATCCAATAGTTGTTACAGAAGTTCAGTTAACTTAATTTGGCTGTTTCAGCTTTTAAGCCCTAACACCACTAATGGGCCCTAAAGTGTCATTTAGCAATTTAAGCCCATTTAGGCTAAGTTCCATAACCAATTACCCATTTTAGCAGTTTTAACTTATAGTCCATCCAAAAATTCCTTTAAACCTATTTTTACCCCAAATGGGCCAAAAAGCCCATTGGGCCCATATTCGACCCACTGAGGCCCCAACTTACAGTAATGCCTAAAATTTTGCAACCATCCCTCCTACCAGTACTGATTTCAGATCCAACGTAGTCCTACCAACTTGAGAGCATTCGCATACTCACAAGCCCTTGAAATGCCAGAACTTCGGCATTTCAGCTTTTGCCGAATTGAACAATGAAGGGGTGTTCAATACACACACACACCTATTTGCGATTCCACCGACGAAATCCTCTATGCGTTAATTCCTACAATCCATCACTTAATCAATTAGACTATAGATCTATGGAAATCAAAGTAGAAATCCCCTTACCATATTCGGCCAGTGCCTCTAATGGCCATGAAATCTTACCTCTAAAGATTTAGATGCACTAGATCTAGATCTTGTTGTACGATGCCTTCACTTCCTCGCTTGCTCACCTCCTTCGCTAACTATCACTCATAAGAAGCAAAATACAACCCTGAATCACTAATAGACCAAGTCGACAACCTCCCTAAACTTTAGGGACTTTCGGCTTTTCTAAAACATAAATAACTTATGGATCCGAGTTGATAAACACTTACCATAGCTTCTCCCTTGATTCTAACTCAGATCTGAAGTAGATCTAACCCCCACACGCAGGCAGAACCTGAATCTTTGAGATCTAAGAATTCGGCTAAAAGCTCCTAAGAAAATGGCGATTTTGGCTTTTTGACTGGTAAAGAATGTGATAATTTGGGGCTATAGATTTGGGTGATGATGTCGACAAGGGTAGGGATTTAAGGGATGCAGTAATTGGCCACCACAGGTGAAGAGAATAGCGGCAATTCGGTTTAAAAGAAATAGGCAGAAAATGGCAGTTTTGGGGATTTCTGGCACTTTGGACAATCAGCTATGGTTGTTTTTGAGAGGGATGGAATCGAAAGAGAGAGTGGATTTGAATAGGAAGGATGTTCGGCTAAGAAAGAGATCAAAAAGGAAAAAGAAAAGAGGAAAACAATGGTAGTGGAGATGAAGAAGAAGAAATTGGCTAGTAGATCTTAGGGAGGCAGGTTTCGGCTTTTTTTTACAGAAAAGGGAAGAATAAAACTTAAGGTGGCTAACCCTAATTTTCATGGCAGAAAAAAGAAAAAGATGTAACCCTAATAATCCTACTTAACAATTGGCCTAAGTCCCTAAAGTTGCCTAGGTTGATTAATTGAAATCTCTTTCTAATTAAAACCCCTAGAGTTGCCTTAACTCGATCTATGAATTGCCTTATTAGGTTTGACCCTAATCTGGCTGATTTTCGTCATCCTATCTCTAGGATTACGATCAACTCCGCTTAATTGTGTTGGATCTACTCCTATACAGGGACTTTTGCTCCTCTACATAAGCATATTCTGTAACACCCCAAACCCGACCTAAACACTATGGCCAAATCTGGTGTGCTACATCACCCTAACTACTCCGCGTTACCTAGTTACTAAGACTGATGGTGAGTTTTGTAAACATTGCCTTAGTTTAGTAGAAATTCCCAGTTTATTTAGTAATTGGCCTACTCTCTATCTGTTTGTTAAACGATTCAATTTAGTACTGTTATCTTGTTTAGTCCATTGTATTGCAAGATTGGTTTTAAAAACATTGATTCAATTTGGAAAATATGCATCATTCGAGTTGTAGTAAACCATGCATAAGTAAGAAATATAAAAACCCAAATAGAAAAGTTAAAGCGGCCTTATTACAACCCATAACAAAAATAAAACGAGTAGTTAAAAATATAAAATAATAAAATAATGAAACCAGTTTAAAACCGAGTTCAGTCTACGTGGCCACTCTGAATCCCTCCTAGCCCCAAGTCCACGAACTAGGGCTCACCTGCAAGGATGGAAAGGAAAATGGTGAGTTTGGAAACTCAGTGTGTGCAGAAGCCCATCCAAAGCCCACATCGGCTCGAGCCCACTGGGCCGAAGCCCTAACCAGTCTCAGTCAGATACTGGGCCGAAGCTCTATTCAGATAACAGATACTGGGCCGAAGCCCTATTCAGATAGCAGTATGGCCCATAGGCCCAGAACAGTACAGTACAGAATAACAGTATGAATGTAACCCATATCATGTGGGGAGACTACTCCACCCACCCAACCGCTACACACCACCTGTACCAACCAACACACCATGTGGGGAATAACTCGACCCACCTAGCCCACATACCACAGTCGCAGCATGGCTGCTCAGATAAACAGTATAACGAGGCAAAGCCCCTTTCAAAAACAGTACGAGGCATAGCCCCTTTCAGTAACGTGGCAATGCCACTCACACTTCCTCTAATATATACCCAACCCATGCAACAGATATTCATATCATGGTATGCAGTAACAGTAATAGTCATATCAAGCAGTACAGTCGATTCTAGCCCTAGGGGCTATAATGGTAATTTTACACCTAAGGGCAAAATAGTAATTCCTTTCCCAAAAGGGTAATTCAGTAATTTTGCTCTCTTATTATAGTTTTTATGTCTATTACAGTCTCTACAAATCCAGTAGTCGTTACAGAAGTTCAGTTAACTTAATTTGACTGTTTCAGCTTTTAAGCCTTAACACCCCTAATAGGCCCTAAAGTGTCATTTAGTAGTTTAAGCCCATTTAGGCTAAGTTCCATAACCAGTTACCCATTTTAGCAGTTTTAACTTATAGTCCATCCAAAAATTCCTCTAAACCTATTTTTACCCCAAATGGGCCGAAAAGTCCATTGGGCCCATATTCGACCAACCGAGGCCCCAACTTACCGTAATGCCCGAAATTTTGTAACCATCCCACCTACCAGTACCGATTTCAGATCCAACATAGTCCTACCAACTTGAGAGCGTTCGCATGCTCACAAGCCCTCGAAATGCCAGAACTTTGACATTTCAGCTTTTTGGCTTTTACCGAATTGAACGATGAAGGGGTGTTCAATACACACACCTGTTTGCGATTCCACCGACGAAATCCTCTATGCGTTAATTCCTACAATCCATCACTTAATCAATTAGACTATAGATCTATGGAAATCAAAGTAGAAATCCCCTTACCATATTCGGCCAGTGCCTCTAATGGCCATGAAATCTTACCTCTGACAATTTAGATGCACTAGATCTAGATCTGGTTGTACCGATGCCTTCACTTCCTCGCTTGCTCACCTCCTTCGCTAACTATCACTCATAAGAACCAAAATACAATCCTGAATCACTAATAGACCAAGTTGAAAACCTCCCTAAACTTTAGGGACTTTTGACTTTTCCAAAACATAAAGTAACTTATGGATCGGTAACACCCTACACCCCTGTCCGTCGCCGGAATAGGGTATTAATGTATTACATATCTAAATACAACCTACCGAGTTTCATAGTTACACGCTAGACATAGATTCATTGAGTTCTATAACCGAATGTATATCACTTGTAAAAAGGTTCGGTCAGTACCTCATATCTCATTTAATTCGTTTTATAAACATGCTAGCAAATTTCCACCATGTGGCTACTAACAATTTGGCCAAATCAAACTTTTAAATAACCGAACACCATATTAGAAACTCATTGCATATTGGGTACTAACTAAATATCATGCCACAAACATCGAACCATATGAGTATCATCCAAACATATAATCAAACTAGAAAACTAGGTAAGCTATTTTCGCATGGCTAGAATAATTACAACTCAAAATGTAATTTGGTTCAATAAAAAGGAGATTAGCCTATACATGCCATTGATCCAAAATAACTATCAAATGTACCAAAATAACGGCGATAGTGTAGGTGATTAAGGCTTCAATCCCCGAGTCCGTAGCTTCCAAAATGAGATCTATAAAACAGAGGAAACAAAGTAAACGGAGTAAGCATTACAATGCTTAGTAAGTTTTAAGCAATGACAACAGATAAAACTCAAATTATAACATAGTTGTTCGAATTTTTGTTTCCCTCTTCTTTTAGGTACGTCACCTTTTAACCGAACATACACATTCTCATCATATACGAAAGTAGATAACTTTCACTTATAGTAAGCTCATGTAAACATGGACATGTCGCATAATTTCACATAACATTTCGCATTGACCAATTGTATTTTGACCATATTGATAGTCTCATTTCATGCACACATATGTAATCGCATAATGACCTTAGTATTTGGTCCAAAAACCAGCTTGCATATAAGCTTAGGGTACATACCTGTATAACTTAACACTTTAAGCGCATTCATTAGCAACGTTACCATGAAGACTTTTAGTCTTAGACTTTACTCGCATCATCATCGAGACCTTTAGCTCGGGTAAAATCTCCATACATAGCCATCGGGCCTTTACCCCGGATAGAATCTCCGCATATAGCCTTCGGGTCTTAACCCGGACATCATCTCTGCATATAGCCTTCGGGTCTTAACCCGGACATAGTCTCCACATATAGTCATCGGGACTTTGATCCCGGATTCACATCACAGAGTCTCATACATATGTATTCACATGTTGCCACATTTCACGTAGCAAGATCACACGTGTAATTCAATACATTCATTAGCATACAAACATATAACATGCTCCTTGACTTTGTATCGTAATGTAAATCAAAACTTATACATGTATACTCTTCTTTTCTAGACTTTCGGCCCAATGAGCAAACATACATAAGCAATACATTTCAAATCCCAATTTCAGTTTCTTTCTCTATGAGTCATTCGGCCATATAGTAAACATGAAATAGGCTTCTTTCTCAATGGAACATCGTTCAACTATCATGCATGTATATCATGGCATTCTAAACTAAATACCAAATTCAATTACTCAAAACTTACCTTGAACTTTCCCGAGCAATTATGAGTTGGCTATTCGACCACTTTAGCCTTCCCTTTATCCGAACTTGTCCCTCTATGCTCTTGACCTAAATAAAATATTTAATTCTATTAATCCTTATTCAAACATCTCAATTAATCATTTTCACTTATAGTCAAATAATACATGCATATACTTCACATAGCAAACACACACACATTCGGCCATTTCACATACATATCACAAGTCGCAACAAGCTGATTTTTTGAGCAACATTCAATAAATTACTCATAACTGGAGCTACGAAACTCCAAATGAAGTGCCGTTAATTTTTCCTGAAAATAGACTCATATATCTTCTATCCATAAAATTTTCAGAATTTTTGGTTTGGCCAATCAATGCCAGAATTTTCTTAAATTTCCCCTATTTCACTGTTTGACTAAACTGACCACTCTTTACTTCAAATTGAATTTCTCCTTGTACAGAATTCAAAATATGTCCTAGCCTATTTTATTCGAAACTAGACTCATTAAGGAGTCTAAGCATATAAGTTTTATCTTATAAAAATTTTTGTACAATTTATAGTGATTTTCTAAAAACAGAACAGGGGATTTCAGAGTCATTCTGACACTGTCTCACACAACTTTAAAAATCTCTTTATCGGAAATTCCATTGCTTGTAAGGTTTCTTTTGTAAGAAACTAGACTCATTAAGCTTTAATTACATCATTTATTCAGCCTCTAATTCAGCTCCCATAATTTATGGTGATTTTTCCAAAACACGTTACTGCTGCTGTACCAAGCAGGTTTATACAAATTCACTCTTTAAAGTTCTTATTCACATATTTAAAACATAACTTCATACATGGCATCATTTAGAGAAGTCATTGACCTTAACATATATATACATAATTCATATTCATTCATTTAACTAGATGAATCACACAAGTCAGTAATAATCAACTCACAACTCAATTTGCACCATACGTTAATTTCATACTTCCCTATACAAAATCTAACCTTATAGCCGAAAATGCAAATGTCTCATTGAAAAGCTATTTAATCATGTTTTCTAACACACTTAATCAAATGGTCATGAGATAGCCCTTGTACACATTCGGCCTTTTAATAAAAAAAAATCAATTTAACAATGCAAGATTCAAGAACGCTAAGTCTTCAAGACCACATTAAGCAATTGTATAAGCATGTATTAAGTGTTGAACATTAAGCTTCTATTTCTAAATTTTCTTAAGACCGAACATCATAAAAGGCATTTTAGACATTTGTTTCTCAACTCCACTCGTTACTATCATTTAATTTACTGCTTTGAACTCATTTTAACCAATGTATATCAACATTTTACAACTTAATTCCAGTTTAATTTCTAATATTTAATAACCACATTGGGGCTTCACTTCATTCATTCATTAGTCTCAAGCACATGGCAATGTCACAATGCACATACGGCACAATGTATTCTCATCCCTAAAGAAATTGATTTCTTTATGATAATTTAGACCACCCACATGCCTTTCTTTTACTAGATCAACTTTCCACTATTTTTTTTTTCTAAGCTCTTTGAAACATAAAGGAAACCATGCATTCATTCAAATTCCTTAACCAATAATAAAAATCTTAATTATTAATATTAATCCCACAAGATCTTAACATGGCCGAATGGGTAACTCCTTTTAGCCAAATTACCTATTTCATGAATTCAACAACAAAATCTCCAAAAATTTCCTTATAGCTTTTAAAATTTCAAACTTCTATCCCCTTTAGTACCTTTCAACTCAAACCGAAAGTTCCATGCCATAAAAACTTAGAAATTCACTCATGAATACACTCATGGACTCAACTATGATATAAACACATATATAACATCTCTTTATGCTTTCACTACTCAAAATATGAAGTACCAAACATAAATTTCCAAACTCTAGCAAGATTTAAACCATGACCGAATGTTTCAATCTCTCAAACTCAAACAATTTCATAATGGGCAAAGGAGGGAACCTCATGACCAGCTCAAATTCATAGAAATCAAAAGAAATTCATCAAGGAACATACCTAATTAGAACACATGCCAACCGATTGCCTTTGGTTCCCAATTTCTTTCCTTTCCTTAGTGTACGGCAAAGTGAGAAGAAAAGATGAACATTTTTTTTTCTTTTCACCCAAAATCCTTATTTTATTAGTTCTATTATTTCAATTTTATGAAAACTAATTTCTTATTTCTATTATTATTATTATGACTAAATTACAATTCACAAGATGCCAAAACTTCATCATTACCATCCATTATCACAAAGTGGGCAATTTGATATGCAAGCCCACTATTTCTCATACATGCATTAAAAGTCATCACACATTTGTCTAGCATATATTAAAAGTTCATAATTTAGCACTTTTAGGTGAAATTCATAAATATAATACTAAATTGAAGCACCTAAGATGTCACACATAAATTGGCACATAAAATAGGCATCAAATTAAATGTTAAATCATTTTTGTGCTTCGGTTTTGTGGTCCCGAAACCACATTCCGACTAGGGTCGATTTAAGGCTGTCATAGGATCCGAGTTGATAAACACTTACCACAGCTTCTCCCTTGATTCTAACTCAGATCTGAAGTAGATCTAACCCCCACACGCAGGCAGAACCCGAATCTTTGAGATCTAAGAATTCGGCTAAAAGCTCCTAAGAAAATGGCGATTTCAGCTTTTTGACTGGTAAAGAAGGTGATAATTTGGGGCTATATATTTGGGTGATGATGTCGACAAGGGTAGGGATTTAAGGGATGCAGTAATCGGCCACCACAGGTGAAGAGAATAGGGGCAATTCGGCTTAAAAGAAATCGGCAGAAAAAGGCAGTTTTTGGGATTTCTGGCACTTTGAACAATCGGTTATGGTTGTTTTTGAGAGGGATGGAATTGAAAGAGAGAATGGATTTGAATAGGAAGGATGTTCGGCTAAGGAAGAGATCAAAAAGGAAAAAGAAAAGAGGAAAACAATGGTAGAGGAGATGAAGAAGAAGAAATCGGCTAGTAGATCTTAGGGAGGCAGGTTTCAGCTTTTTTTGACAGAAAAGGGAATAATAAAACTTAAGGTGGCTAACCCTAATTGTCATGACAGAAAAAAGAAAAAGATGTAACCCTAATAATCCTACTTAACAATCGGCCCAAGTCCCTAAAGCCCTTGCCGAAATTTCACCTAAGTTAGTCACATGCCCGACACATGCCTAAAAATTAAAAATAACAATACACTTCCCTTGCAACTTGAACCCTTGTCCTTGAATACCCACTTAGGCGCCACTTTTTTTAGGAACTTAGTGGCGCCACCTTGCCACTTTGCCAAAGCTCTCTTTGTGTCATGTTTTACCCAGTTTTTCTTAAAAGCCCACTTAACCATGTCCCCTTTCACTTAAAAATCCAAACTTGATATTTTACCGGGTTTTAACTTAAGCTTGGACCTTCTAAAGTGTAACACCCTGAATTTGGGCCTAGAAGTATTGGGCCTTGGGCCTGGGTGCAGGTGTGAGATAGTTCGAAATAAAATTATTGATGTGTTGAATTCTGTTATGGAAGGTTATTATTGATGGGTTAATATGGTATTTTAGTGAACTGCGAAGGATTCATAGTGTGGGGAAAAGTCTTGGGCTAATTTCTGGGATTCCGAGATTTTTGTGATATTTGGTGTAATGTTGAAATTTTGATATATGGATGTGTAATTCGTGTTTGGAGTGTGTTATTGGGCCTATGGAAGGCCCAAGTGTTGGTTAAAAAACCAGAGAATTCTTGGATTTTCGGACTTAACGAATAGAGGACTTAGAAAAGAGGAGTTGTAAGGAATTATGTGTGTAATAAGACACAAAAAAGGAATGTGGTGTAGTGGCAAAGTAGCGCCACTTAGGGGACAAGGAAGCAAGGGGTCCAAGGTTCAAGTCTTGGCTCTTGCAATTTATTTTGGTTTTTCTTTTAAATAAATCTGGAAGCAAGTAGGTGAGCTTTAAAGTTAAATGTGTTGGACTTATGACACAAAGGAGCTTGTGTCCGAGTGGTGATGGCATGACAGGGTTACTGAGAGGACTTTGGTTCGAATCCCGTTGCACGCAAAGGTTGATTATTTTGCTAATGCTTTAATTTTGGGGGATTGATGGAGAATCCCACATCGGAAAGCTAACATGAGAGCAGGTGAGAATCTAGCTTTAAATAGAGCAAACCAGGAGGGGAGTAGGCACAGCCTTCTTGGCTGATCCCTTTCGCTTTATGGCGTGCCCGTTTGGGTTGGGCATCGGCCAAGAGTGTTTGGAGCGCGGCTTAACTTCAGTCTCCTATCAGGTGTGTATTTCTCACTACTCTAGCGGTAGGACGGCTACTTCGGGCTGCGATGGGCCGAAGGGGCCATGTGGGCCCAATGGGCCTACGGGGCCATTTGGACAAGTTGTTTAATTGTATAGTAAATATTGGACTAGACTAGGCGAATCGCATATCTGTAGCTAAATTTGGGCTAAAAGGGCCATACGAGCGTGTGGGCCTATTTGGGCCGAGAATGGGCCCTAGGCCCATTTGCATTGTTATCTCTATTTAGAATGCTTTAGTTTACCGAATTACTGAAATACCTTCGACTTGTAAAATTACAATTTTACCCATGATTTGTAAAATTACTATTTTACCCCTGATTTGGAAAATTACCATTTTACCCCTGATTTGTAAAATTACTATTTTACCCCTGATTTGTAAAATTACCATTTACCCCTGATTTGTAAAATTACCATTTTACCCCTGATTTGTAAAATTATTATTTTACCCCTGATTTGTAAAATTACCATTTTACCCCTGATTTGTAAAATTACTATTTTACCCCTGATTTGTAAAATTACCATTTTACCCATGATTTGTAAAATTATCGTTTTACCCCTGATCTGTAAAATTACTGTTTTACCCTTGATTTGTGAAATTACTGAAATACCCCTTTATGGTAGAATTACTGAAATATCCCTGTAGGGTAGAATTACCGAGATACCCCCGTGGGGTAAAATTACCATTTTGCCCCTAGGTGTTAAATGACTGTTTTGCCCTTCGTGGGTAAATGACTAACTTGTGTGATGATTGGGCTAGTTTGACCGTGGATATAAGTTGGTGATATGAATGACTTGACTGTGATCTATTCTTATTTTTGGGATTTGGAAAAGTTGGAATCCCTATGTGTTTAGGGAGGCTGTCGAAATAGTGCCTAAGGCTTTAAGGGGTTGTTACCAATTATTTTACTCTGTGCTTGTAAGGGTTAAAGGCTGCTGATTAAGGGCTTGGATCAGTGGAGCGTTTAGATCCAGATTTGGATATCAACTTCAGCAAAGGTAAGGATTTAGGGCCTTGTTCATGGATGCCCGAATATGGTAAGAGTATGTTAAATTTAGTTATCATTGATTCGTGGTCTAATATTTTAGTAATCGAATACAGGATTGAGTTGGAGCAGATATCATCATCATTCGTCGTAATCAGGTGTGTATCGAACCCTTCTTTAGTCTAATTCGGCAAAGGCCAAGTAACCGAAAAGTTGGTATTATGTGGGCTTGTGAGTGTGCGAATGCTCACAAGATGATTGGAAATCCTGAGATCTGTAACCGTAAGTGGTAAGTTAGTTGAGTGTGTAATTTTGCGCACCTCGATAAGTTGGGTCTCGATGGGCCGAACATGGGCTCACGGGCTTCCGGGCCCATATAGGTAAAAATAGGAAATAAATATGTTCTATTAGACTGTAGTATCAGAACTGCTAAAACTAGTAGCTAGATAGGAAATTTGGGCTGAATGGGCGTAATTTGCTAAATAGACACTGTAGGGCCCATTAGGAGTTTTAGGGCCCAGTGACTGAAATTGTTAAAATCTGTTAAATTGACTGCTAAGATGGAACTAAAGCTTATATGTGACTGTAACATGCATAAAACTCGTAATATTGGAACAAGTACTAAAATACCCCTAAGTATAGAAAATTACCCCTAAGTGTAAAATGACCTTTATACCCCTAGGGTAAATTCTGTATGAAATGTATGATTTTCTATTTCTACATGTCATATCTCATAACATATGTATATATCTGATACATGTGATTCTGTATGTTATATGTCATAGCATGTATGCCTGCTGCATGGGGTTTGGGTTTATGATGGAGGAAGCGTTCTGGTAGCCTCGCTGCAATCTGGTGGCATCGCCACATATATATCTGTTCTGGCAGCCTCACTGCAATCTGGTGGCATCGCCACGTATATATCTGTTCTGGTGGCCTCGCCACATATACATCTGTTCTGGTGGCCTCGTCACAATATCTGTATTTGGTGACCTCGTCACAATATCTGGCAGCCTCGCTGCAAATTTCTATGGTGTGTAGCGGTTGGGTGGGTCGAGTAGTCTCCCCACATGGTGTAAGGCTGGTACGGGGGTGTTATGGATGGATCTGGGTTGGGTTTTCTGTTTGCATATCATATCTGATCTGTATCTGTAATGGGCCTATGGGCCGTACTGTTATCTGAAAAGGGCTAAGGCCTAGTTTACTGTTATCTGAATAGGGTTTTGACCCAGTATTTGACTGTGATGGGATAGGGCTTAGGCCCAATGGGCTTGAGTTGACTTGGGCTTTGGATGGGCTTCTGTACACACTGAGTTTTCCAAACTCACCCCTTTTTCCTTCCATCCTTGCAGGTGAGCCTTAGATTGGTGGACTTGGAGCTGGAAGGGATTCAGAGTGGCCACATGGACTGGACTATTGGATTTCTAATTAAGTTACCTATTTGAATTTAGATTTAATTATTTATTTCTGGTTTTGGGTTGTAAAAAGGGCCTCTTTAATTACTTTTATTTTGGTTTTTTTCTTTACTTATTTAAACTGGTTTTAGCTTACGTAGGATATTATTTAAATCGAGTTGAAAATAAATGATTTTAAGACGCGGTTTTTATAAAAGTTACTTGTTTTCAAAATAACACTATAACCAAGCAAAGCTTCCGCAATTTTAAATGATCTTGTAGATAAATATTTCAAATAGTTAAAGTGTGGCAATGGTAGTGTGCATGTCTAGGAGTGGATCCAAGAAGAGCTTGGTACTTAAGCAGTCTATTCGACTCACCTCCTCTTTTCTGGAATCCTACCTGGTGCCCAGCTTCCATTCACTTTAAGTCTTAACGAAAAAGGTCAAATTTATTTGATACTTAAACCGTTTTCAAAATTAACATGATTTTGCAAACTACAAGGGTTTATAAGCTTTCATAAAACTTTTATAAAGGTTTTAACGATGTTTGCAAAGGGAGGATTATTTCAATAAATCACGTTTTGGAAAAAGACAAGCTAAGTTTAACGGTAAGAGTTTTTAAAACTTCAAGGGTTTTCAATGAAAGCATGATTTTCGAAAAACACTTCAATGTGACACACCAGATTTGGCCGTAACGTCTGGGCCGGGTTTGGGCTGTTACATTTAGTGGTATCAGAGCCAAGTTGCAACAACTCGGCTGTGGAATGGGTCTAAAAACAGAAGTTTTTAGAGAGTAAAACAAAGATTTCTGAAAGTCGCTTTAAGAATTTGTTGTCGAAATTGTTTATAAGATTTTCTTTCTACAAATAAATAATTTAAAAAAAATTTTGGGAAATTTTAAGTTTAAGCCCAAAGAATGGTATTTTTGGAAAAATCAAATTTTTGGAAAATTCTGTTTAAAAGAGAATTGTTTCAAACTTGTTTTCTCTAAAATTAACATGTTTTGAGAAGTTGATTTTAAAGGCTTGAATCTTTCTGAGTTTTTCTAGAATCTGATAAATTGAGATGTGGCACACTGAATCCCCGGCACCAAGTCTGTAAGTATTTCTGCTTTATATTCTATAATGTACTGAACTGTACTGTAAATAGACTTGAGACTTTTCTATGATACTTAGATAGAGTAATACTGAAAAATTGTAGAGACAGAAACTGTAGAGAAACTAAAAGATTGAGACTGTAGCTAGGATATGATCTTGAATAAAATAAAAGCTTTAAAATACTATCTCTGCATAAGACATAAGAATAATAAAATTTTGAGAACTCTGTAGGTATTTGATATGTGTACTGGTAATGTAGAGTATTGATATGGATTTTGAGGGTAAGCAAAGTCTGCCAACTTCGGGTAGCGTTAACTTAGAGATTGGTACTGAGGCACTGGTCGAGCTAGTAAGGAAAGTGGTAGAAGAAGTTTTGGATACAAAAAATTAAGGAAATTAGGGAAATGCTTCAAGCAGGGTGCTTGGAGTGTAAGAAGAGGAAGGATCCTAGTTCGCAAAGGACAGAGTCTCGTTCAGTGAAACATGCTAGGGCACGACTAAGATCTCCAGTTTGCAACAACTGCAACAGACGTCATCTGGGTGAATGCGATAGGGAGAAAAGAGCGTGTTTTTTTTGTGGGTCCCTCGAACATCGAGCTCTTGATTGCAAAGCTTATTCTAGTTAGGAATGTGTGATGTTTGGTTACGAATTGCGTGCGCTAGTGTTAATGTTTATTAGATGTTCTGGGTCGTACTAAAATTATTTGGATCAGAGTGCGCAGCAGAAGAATAGTGGTTGGACTTGAGTAATACGGTTAGTTGATAGTTTAAAATTTCGAGGACGAAATTTCTTTAAGGAGGGTAGAGTTGTAACACCCTGAATTTGGGCCTAGAAGTATTGGGCCTTGGGCCTGGGTGCAGGTGTGAGATAGTTCGAAATAAAATTATTGATGTGTTGAATTCTGTTATGGAAGGTTATTATTGATGGCTTAATATGGTATTTTAGTGAACTGCGAAGGATTCATAGTGTGGGGAAAAGTCTTGGGCTAATTTCTGGGATTCCGGGATTTTTGTGATATTTGGTGTAATGTTGAAATTTTGATATATGGATGTGTAATTCGTCTTTGGAGTGTGTTATTGGGCCTATGGAAGGCCCAAGTGTTTGTTAAAAAACCAGAGAATTCTTGGATTTTTGGACTTAACGAATAGAGGACTTGGAAAAGAGGAGTTGTAAGGAATTATGTGTGTAATAAGACACAAAAAAAGAATGTGGTGTAGTGGCAAAGTAGCGCCACTTAGGGGACAAGGAAGCAAGGGGTCCAAGGTTCAAGTCTTGGCTCTTGCAATTTATTTTGGTTTTTCTTTTAAATAAATCTGGAAGCAAGTAGGTGAGCTTTAAAGTTAAATGTGTTGGACTTATGACACAAAGGAGCTTGTGTCCGAGTGGTGATGGCATGACAGGGTTACTGAGAGGACTTTGGTTCGAATCCCGTTGCACGCAAAGGTTGATTATTTTGCTAATGCTTTAATTTTGGGGGGATTGATGGAGAATCCCACATCGGAAAGCTAACATGAGAGCAGGTGAGAATCTAGCTTTAAATAGAGCAAACCAGGAGGGGAGTAGGCACAGCCTTCTTGGCTGATCCCTTTCGCTTTATGGCGTGCCCGTTTGGGTTGGGCATCGGCCAAGAGTGTTTGGAGCGCGGCTTAACTTCAGTCTCCTATCAGATGTGTATTTCTCACTACTCTAGCGGTAGGACGGCTACTTCGGGCTGCGATGGGCCGAAGGGGCCATGTGGGCCCAATGGGCCTACGGGGCCATTTGGACAAGTTGTTTAATTGTATAGTAAATATTGGACTAGACTAGGCAAATCGCATATCTGTAGCTAAATTTGGGCTAAAAGGGCCACACGAGCGTGTGGGCCTATTTGGGCCGAGAATGGGCCCTAGGCCCATTTGCATTGTTATCTCTGTTTAGAATGCTTTAGTTTACCGAATTACTGAAATACCTTCGACTTGTAAAATTACTATTTTACCCATGATTTGTAAAATTACTATTTTACCCCTGATTTGGAAAATTACCATTTTACCCCTGATTTGTAAAATTACTATTTTACCCCTGATTTGTAAAATTACCATTTACCCCTGATTTGTAAAATTACCATTTTACCCCTGATTTGTAAAATTACTATTTTACCCCTGATTTGTAAAATTACCATTTTACCCCTGATTTGTAAAATTACTATTTTACCCCTGATTTGTAAAATTACCATTTTACCCATGATTTGTAAAATTATAGTTTTACCCCTGATCTGTAAAATTACTGTTTTACCCTTGATTTGTGAAATTACTGAAATACCCCTTTATGGTAGAATTACTGAAATATCCCTGTAGGGTAGAATTACCGAGATACCCCCGTGGGGTAAAATTACCATTTTGCCCCTAGGTGTTAAATGACTGTTTTGCCCTTCGTGGGTAAATGACTAACTTGTGTGATGATTGGGCTAGTTTGACCGTGGATATAAGTTGGTGATATGAATGACTTGACTGTGATCTATTCTTATTTTTGGGATTTGGAAAAGTTGGAATCCCTATGTGTTTAGGGAGGCTGTCGAAATAGTGCCTAAGGCTTTAAGGGGTTGTTACCAATTATTTTACTCTGTGCTTGTAAGGGTTAAAGGCTGCTGATTAAGGGCTTGGATCAGTGGAGCGTTTAGATCCAGATTTGGATATCAACTTCAGCAAAGGTAAGGATTTAGGGCCTTGTTCATGGATGCCCGAATATGGTAAGAGTATGTTAAATTTAGTTATCATTGATTCGTGGTCTAATATTTTAGTAATCGAATACAGGATTGAGTTGGAGCAGATATCATCATCATTCGTCGTAATCAGGTGTGTATCGAACCCTTCTTTAGTCTAATTCGGCAAAGGCCAAGTAACCGAAAAGTTGGTATTATGTGGGCTTGTGAGTGTGCAAATGCTCACAAGATGATTGGAAATCCTGAGATCTGTAACCGTAAGTGGTAAGTTAGTTGAGTGTGTAATTTTGCGCACCTCGATAAGTTGGGTCTCGATGGGCCGAACATGGGCTCACGGGCTTCCGGGCCCATATAGGTAAAAATAGGAAATAAATATGTTCTATTAGACTGTAGTATCAGAACTGCTAAAACTAGTAGCTAGATAGGAAATTTGGGCTGAATGGGCGTAATTTGCTAAATAGACACTGTAGGGCCCATTAGGAGTTTTAGGGCCTAGTGACTGAAATTGTTAAAATCTGTTAAATTGACTGCTAAGATGGAACTAAAGCTTATATGTGACTGTAACATGCATAAAACTCGTAATATTGGAACAAGTACTAAAATACCCCTAAGTATAGAAAATTACCCCTAAGTGTAAAATGACCTTTATACCCCTAGGGTAAATTCTGTATGAAATGTATGATTTTCTATTTCTACATGTCATATCTCATAACATATGTATATATCTGATGCATGTGATTCTGTATGTTATATGTCATAGCATGTATGCCTGCTGCATGGGGTTTGGGTTTATGATGGAGGAAGCGTTCTGGTAGCCTCGCTGCAATCTGGTGGCATCGCCACATATATATCTGTTCTGGCAGCCTCGCTGCAATTTGGTGGCATCGCCACGTATATATCTGTTCTGGTGGCCTCGCCACATATACATCTGTTCTGGTGGCCTCGCCACAATATCTGTATTTGGTGACCTCGTCACAATATCTGGCAGCCTCGCTGCAAATTTCTGTGGTGTGTAGCGGTTGGGTGGGTCGAGTAGTCTCCCCACATGGTGTAAGGCTGGTACGGTGGTGTTATGGATGGATCTGGGTTGGGTTTTCTGTTTGCATATCATATCTGATCTGTATCTGTAATGGGCCTATGGGCCGTACTGTTATCTGAAAAGGGCTAAGGCCCAGTTTACTGTTATCTGAATAGGGTTTCGACCCAGTATTTGACTGTGATGGGATAGGGCTTAGGCCCAATGGGCTTAGTTGACTTGGGCTTTGGATGGGCTTCTGTACACACTGAGTTTTCCAAACTCACCCCTTTTTCCTTCCATCCTTGCAGGTGAGCCTTAGATTGGTGGACTTGGAGCTGGGAGGGATTCAGAGTGGCCACATGGACTGGACTATTGGATTTCTAATTAAGTTACCTATTTGAATTTAGATTTAATTATTTATTTCTGGTTTTGGGTTGTAAAAAGGGCCTCTTTAATTACTTTTATTTTGGTTTTTTTCTTTACTTATTTAAACTGGTTTTAGCTTACGTAGGATATTATTTAAATCGAGTTGAAAATAAATGATTTTAAGACGCGGTTTTTATAAAAGTTACTTGTTTTCAAAATAACACGATAACCAAGCAAAGCTTCCGCAATTTTAAATGATCTTGTAGATAAATATTTCAAATAGTTAAAGTGTGGCAATGGTAGTGTGCATGTCTAGGAGTGGATCCAAGAAGAGCTTGGTACTTAAGCAGTCTATTCGACTCACCTCCTCTTTTCTGGAATCCTACCTGGTGCCCAGCTTCCATTCACTTTAAGTCTTAACGAAAAAGGTCAAATTTATTTGATACTTAAACCGTTTTCAAAATTAACATGATTTTGCAAACTACAAGGGTTTATAAGCTTTCATAAAACTTTTATAAAGGTTTTAACGATGTTTGCAAAGGGAGGATTATTTCAATAAATCACGTTTTGGAAAAAGACAAGCTAAGTTTAACGGTAAGAGTTTTTAAAACTTCAAGGGTTTTCAATGAAAGCACGATTTTCGAAAAACACTTCAATGTGACACACCAGACTTGGCCGTAACGTCTGGGCCGGGTTTGGGGTGTTACATAAAGGCCCACTAACACCTTTAAACACATTTTCAACATTCAGAACACCAAAATTTTAAAACTTCACTAAAAGTCACAAAACCCAAAAAATCCCGAAAATTAGGGCGTTACAATATGTCAAAAAATCCCTTATGAATGAATTCATGTCACGTAACTAATATATATTCATTTGACTTATAAGCATAATTAACAATTATGAAACATTCACTTAAGCATATGGGCGCTACTAAACTAATAAAATTTATTCACTACAAGAATCTTATATAAAGCAAACAAAATATGCATTTCCATATAAGGCCATACCATATTCGGCTTTGCCAACTAACACATGGCCAAACTTTTCATTGTCACTATTCATTGATCACTTTCATGAATGTTAGCCGAACATACAAATACTCATCCTTTCTAAACATTTTATTAACAACCCAAAAACAATTTCCAATGCAATTTATTAAAGTAAAGATTATATATATATATTTATATTTATATGTACTATAAAAGCATACATGATTGAATTACAACTCAACTCTACTCTATCTAGATCGGCATTAAAAGAATTTCATAGCAAATAATATCCAAATGGCCTATTTCAAGTATGAATAAGGCTACTATTCTGATGATGAAAATACAAAGACACAAGCCGAACCTAACATACCTATTATTATATACCTTATAATTATCAAATGTCATACACAAAACCAATCCTTAAACATTCAATTCGGCTATATACAAACCCATACATATATGCATCAAATACATTAGTAAAAATTTCCCTTCACAAACGAATTCATGAACCAATAATTCACATTCAATATTAGTTCATTTTACATTAAAAACTATGCTAAAACATTTCATATCCACTTCATCTATACTATATTACATCAAACACATTATCATATTTTAACTAAATCACATCAAACCACATTCAAGTTTATTTATAACCTAACCAAAACAGATACCCATCAACAAGCATATTAACCACAACATTTGATCAAGGCTTAAAATTCATATTTGATTAAAATAAGTAAGCCATTTTTGCATGGCCTATACATATACAAGTCTCAAAATTAAACACAACTATACTAACATATACATGCCATAAGTTATAAATTGGACATTAAAAAGGTACCGAAAGTAGACAATAGTGTGGATGACTATACTGATGATCCCCGAGCCTGTAACTTGATTCAAAAGTCTATAAAATAGAGAAACATAAACACCAGAGTAAGCCTTTATAGCTTAGTAAGTTATAAGCAATTATATACGTAAACGAAGTTAATAGTTTAATCCCAACTAAATCATATTGTAACTACTTTTACCCTAAATTCACAAATATCAAAGCTCATATATGTATATTACACTTTCCTATTTAACATTATTTAAGCCAAATGTTACATGATCCATGATCTTTACCATCATTCAACCAATGAAACCAAATTTTCTATACACATATATCAATAGCTCAAAAATCATAATGTAACATCATATACATATATCATCTATAGGACTGAATATACATGTTCTTGTATACATAATCAAAAGTCAATTCCTTATTACTCATATTATTCAATTTTAAAACCGAATACACATACCTTAATCACATTTATTCTTAATATATACATCATCTATAATTTGAAACAAATAATCATGCTACTTACTTGATTTTAAATAGCCAACAAGCTAAATTATACTTTACCACTTAACTCATTTCATATTTCCCGTACCACTTTGGCATAAAACTTTCTAAGCCTTGAATCCATAATAATGCACTAGTATAAACCTGCTAGGCACTAACTTGATAAAACTCAACAACACAAGGCCTGCTAGGCTTATAGCCCGATATATCACACCGGCACAAGGCCTGCTAGACTTATAGTGTTATGAAACTCACCGACACCATGCTGCTAGGCTTATAGCTCGATATATCATAGATACTCAATAGATTTTTAGCACATAACTCATATATCTAAAGTCACAAGTATTCATAAAAAATTCATACAAACTTTCAAGTATCTAAACTCATTCGAAACAATTCCTCGAACATAGTTAACAAGGTTTTATCCATTCGGCAATAGCATAATAACTTCATATATTTCATTCCAACATGGATACTTGCTTTTAATTAAAAATTCAATACATCTAATTACTTATAAACTTACCTCGGATATCGACGAACGACGTTTACTGACAATTCGATTACTTTTATTTTTCCCTGATCCAAGTCTGATTTCTTTTGTTGTTGATCTAAATTAATAATAATTAAACTCATTTAATCAAATATTCAATCAAATTCATTCAAAAACACATAAATAGGCAAATTACATTTTTCCCAAACATTTTACACTTTTAGCAATTTAATCCAAAATTCACAAAACACAAAGTAAGCATAATTTGCCCTTGCTATGCTTAGGTTGAATACTCATCACATTCATACAAGTCCATACCATTCATTTATTTTACAATTTAGTCCCTCAATTTAGTATTTTTATAATTTAGCCCTAAATGCTCAAAATCACCAAAAATCCACATATAGAACTTCTTAATCTAAATAATATCTTTAATATTTCATCATCAAACAACAACAATCATAAACATTCATCAATGGCTGAATGAAAAATCATCATCCATTTCAAAAATAAAGACATGGGCTTTAAAGATAACTTAGCAACGATATCAAAAACGTAAAAATTATCAAAAATTGAAATCAATACATACCTTAATTAAGCATGAACATAGCCGAACATTATAAACTTTTTTCCTTTTATTTTCTTTTATGTTTTGGTCTCTAAAGATGAATATGCATGCATTATTTTATGATTTGTTTTTATTATAATATGACCTAATTATTATTTTACACATTGTGATTGGCAAACTAGTAGAGGGAGTAAAGACGATAAGTTCACCAGTGGATGATGGGGAGGACTCGAAGCTCCAATAACAACCCTAACAGAATCTGCTCTTTTTTTACTACGGCGCTCAAGCTATGCACTATTCGATTCCTTTTCGCTTACAAAGCAAATACGTACAGCCCTTGTGGTGGTCTTACGCTTCTTGCGAGCATTGCCAACTAAGTAATCTATGTCCATTACCTCATCAAGTTTAAGAGAAACGCTATCAATTCCACTTGAAGTATCCTTAGAGCCCTAAATGATTCCTACTCCAAAAATAACCCTGTGATCAGTGGGAGTAGTTAATAAGTTAATATCTAACCTAACAACCCCCTTGTGCAAACTCAGCAAGAGCAAATGGAAAAGGCTTCATCTTGTAGAAGTGATAGAAGAAACTAAAGGGCTCTACCATACGACCTGACAGTATCTAGGCCAACTAGTTTGAAGAATCATGAGCTGGGTAGCATTCTTAAGCAACGCTCCAATCGACTGAGTGGCCTCTTGATTGTCACCAAGCCTCCATCCATTTGGCCTAAAACCCTCCATACAATATCTAAAGACATCCCTTACTATGATGAGAGTCTCTAGAGTCAACAAGCAACTAGTATGAAGCCTCTAAAACTAGGCAACAGCTTCATCCGTATCGAAGCTTCATTAAAATGCACATATATCCTTACTGGGTGAGGTCCATCTTATGTGAAATCTAAAGTCCTTGCCAAGTATATTGGGAACTTGGACGTACTTTCCTCGGTTCAGATGAAGGTTGGAATAATGATTTCGAATAATTGTTTACACTTTCCTGTGAGGAGAAAAATAGTAGAACCATGTTGAATCCTCTAAACCACAGCCTTTCAACTAATACAAGTGCTGGAAAATAGAAAGCATAGGTATCTCATTGCACTGACTACAATCAAGGACATACGCCATGGCAACCCACTAGAAAAGCCTAAATTTTGGTCAGGAGCAATGTTGTAGTCATTCAAAAGGTTGTAAAAGAAAGGGTGCAGTGCTAAATGAAACCTAGCCTCCAATACGTGCACCAGAAGTAGGAAGCTATCATCGATGGCCTCGCACAGCTGATGTGACCTTTAAGGAAGGGAAAACTCATAAGTGAAATTGGGAAGTTTTATTCCTCGCACGGACAGGACCCATTCTAGCTCCTTCCGTTTAGTGGTGCATGCGTAAGATTTCCTCGTCACTAGAACCAGAATCAGCTGACGAACTGGGACAATGGAGTTACTAGCTCCTCCTATCCTCAGCATATTATCGATAAAAGAAAAGGCAAAGTTTCTAAAAATTACCTTTGTTTTATTTGTAGAAAATGCTAAGAATGAAATATTTAGGGTTCTAAAAGATATCCCTTTAGAGAAGAAGCTCCCTTCCCACCTCTTAGAGCATTCATATAATCGAGGGAAATCAATGGCTTAAATGCCAACAAACGAAAACTATTCAATTTTCAATAATCCGATACACACATATGAGAACCACTCATGCATGTGACAGAGTGACCATCTTGCATCCTAATTTGTATCGTACCTAACAAGTTACACTTAATCCTGATGTGATGTACATAAGGAATGCCACTTTATGATACCCCTTAGGCCCACTTGGAGAGCAATTTCGGCTAGGGCCTTAGGAGGATGCATTTTTAGCATTTGGAGTTGTAAGTGCTGATTTTTTTTGTGGTTAGCCTTCGGGATTTGATAATTTTGGTCACTTTCTTTTGTCGAATAGGTATAGTGCTCTGTACTCTTTCTTTTCCTTCCTCCCTTATGTTCTAAAAGCTGAAAACAAGATCCATAAACCCTCATTGTGCCTATTTGTTGAAAGAATGATCTCGTGATTGTGATAAAGTAATAAAATCTGATCGTACCTGTAAACTAACTAATATCACGATAAAAGGCAAGTGCACCTATTAAACAGTAGTATAGTTAGTGGCAAGACCGGAATATCGAATCCAAGGAACTATGAGAACTAGTAATGACTGTCTTCCTATTATCTAGCCTAAAAATAAAAGGGGGTTTTGTTTCTAAATTAACTAATCTAAACTAAACTTAATGGAATGACAAAGAGAAAGTTGGGAAATTACTTTTTGGGCAAAACTAATTGATGAGGGTAATACTTAAGAAAGAATCCACCTAGACTTCACTTGTTATCTAACCCTGAACCAGATGATTTCTTCATTTGATTTGATCCGTAGAGATCCCTAATTTATGTTAATACCTTCGTCTAGGATAAGAACAACTAATCCTAGGTTGATTAACTGAAATCTCTTTCTAGTTAAAACCCCTAGTCTCGCATTAACTCAATATATGGCTCTCCATATTAGATTTGACTCTAATCTGGTAGATTTTCGTCGTCCTATGTCTAGGATTGCGATAAACTCCGCTTAATTGTGTTGGATCTACTCCTATGCAGGGACTTTTGCTCCTCTACATAAAGACATTTGACTTAAATCAATATCCTGGAAATATCAATTTAAAAGTTAAAAGCACAATTAAGAACAAATCAAATATTTATCAAACAGCTCAGATAACAATAACAAGATCTATCTTAGGTTTTATCCCCTTAGGTATTTAGGGTTTTAGTTCATAATTATAAAAGAAAACATCTTAGAAGCAATAAAATAACAAAACATAAGAAAACCTAAAACTCGTGAAAGGATTTAAGGGAGATCCTCTGTCTTGATCTAGATCCTGGCTTCTGAGATGGATCAATCAGCTTCCCTTCGAGTAATTCCCTCATTTAACTCCCCGTCTTAGCGGGAACAAAGCACACCTTTGTAATTGCCTCCTAGGGTCCTTGTATAGAGTTTTGGAATGCCTTTCTTAGCCCATAAGTAGCCTTTTTTTGAGTGAAATTAAACTTCCTCACGACATGGACACACCCGTGTGGATCGAGGCCCAGGCCGTGCTTGAGCCTAATAAAGTGGCACAGCCATGTGGCGAACCTCCAGGCCATGTTGATTACTGAACTGGGCCTAATTTGCCCCTTTTTGGCCCGTTCCTTGTTCTTTTCTCTTCCTTAAGCTCACCTAGGTATAAAACATGAAATTAAAGGTTTAAGAGCATCAATTTACACAAATCAAGGGGTAATTCATCCAGAAATTAGGCTAAATATGGGGTAAAAATATGTATACTTTATCGCTTATCAAATACCCCCACACTTAAGCCTTTGCTTGTTCTCAAGCAAAATCTCAACTCACAATTAGGAATAATTCTTCTCAACTTATAATCCTAATCAATAATGTCTCAAACTAATCCACAAGTAATCATACAATGAAAATTCAACCAGAAGAACATTAAAGTTTCAAACACTCTAAGTTGAGAACTTTATCATAGAAACATAGGTTTTCTCCCTTCTTCTAAGTAATTACCTTTCAATCAAAATCAATAAGATTTGACATCCTCACTAAAAATTCACTCTATCCACTCAAAGTGTTTAGGGTTCAAGAATTAAGCACTCTTTAGTAAACCTGAAAAGTTATTACCATAGGCTTGCAAAAAAATCAAATCTCCACCACTATAGATTGATATGACACATCAATCAAAAGGTCTTTCAATGGTTGTAATGGGGCTTTGGTTAGGGTGTTGTCACAAGCTGAAAAAGAGGGTTAGAATCGAGATTGAATGGAAAAATCGTCTAGCTAGAAAAATCTCTATCACTTGAACATATTTCTAGTGTAAAGCCTTTCTTTTGGATAATGTTGTCTAAGAACAGCAGCTCAAAAATTACATGGAAATATGCAAAAATATTGAATTACAACTTAAGTATACATACTTTTTTTTAAGAACAAATCAAATAATGACAAATTTAATATTTATGGATTTTACAAATTGAACAAAAAGAGAATAAAGCTAGATAATAATTTAACTCAAATCTCGACAAAAATAGAGATCAAAATAATTAAGGGGATTTCAACAATAATGGGTTTTTGGTTAATTGTAAGGGTAAGTCAAATGAATGGGTTGTTAGGCTCAAGGTGGTTCACTAGGGGTTAATTTATGGAGGTAGGCTTTTATGAAGTAAGTGGGTTATACCTAGCTGCCTTTATCATCTCAGTATATCAAATCAATGATGTGGTCTCGACATGTATAATCGAAGCAAGTTCTAGAATAAAAAATCGGTATTGACTCACTCAAAGCAACAATAAAAGTGAGCACAAAAGGATGTAAGCTCAAAAGGCTCAAAAATCTCACCAGAATTATGGCGTTTTGATGTCAATCCTGCGAGTTTCATATCTCAAAATAATGCTTAAAATTAGGGGAAATAGCCTAGAAAAATTTAAATTCTCAAAAATTTCAACTTATCATGCTTTATTCCCTAATGTCTTAAAGTTTAAATAATCAAAGCATAAGTACCAATGTGTTAATTCTCAACACATCAATAAAAATCATAAATCAATCAGACTTAATTCCTAATAGGAGATTGAGACTAATTTAGAGAGTGAAAGTGATAATTTGAAATTTGAGGACAATGCAAAAAGTTAGTTGCAAATATTTTCAGGGGTTCCATAGATAATACAAAGAATGAAAGTGAGTTCCCCTCCCACACATTTAAGATGTACATTGCCTTCAATGTATGAAGATACATTAGTAGTAATAGAAGCATAAAATCATAAGATAGGGAGAGAAGTGAAACTCCCTGATTGGATGGAACCCTTGAATTGTGGAACCTGACTTGGAGGAAGGAATACTTGAGGTTCATGATTTGGGGTGACTGGAGAAATTAAGCATAACTGTGTAAAATTCAAGTATTACTCGATAGGAGTTTAAGTGAAAAATAAAGGAAAAAGAGAAATAAAAAGTAAAGGAAAGGAAAATTGAAATTTAAACTTTTAAATAATGGAAATTTTGACCCCACGGTCGTGGCGCATGCCCGTGTGACATGTGGGTTGGCCATGCGTCTCGTGGTCCTTTTGTTGTAGCCACGGTTGGTTGGTACGGGCGTGTCCTATGCCTGTGGTGGGTTTTCAGTCTCACCCACGGCTCGTTGGCATGGGCGTTTTGGGGTACACGGCCATACAGCACGGTCGTGTCTTTTGGTATTCGCTTATCCCACGACCGTGTGTGTAATCCCACGCGTGTGTATGAATTGACAGGTTTAGCCACAGCAGTATAGCACGGCCGTGTTTTTACCCGTGGGGTGTCCACAGCCTTAGGCACACCCGTGTGCCTAGTCGTGTGGTCTTGGGAAATCTGTGTTTTAAGGAGTTAGTTATGAATCTAAGAAAATCAAACTTGTTAGTGCTCAGGTTGCCTACCGAGAAGCACTTGTTTATAGTCTAAGCTCGACTTTTCTCAAGCTTGTTTGGTAACAGTGGCTTGACGAGTTGATACTCTTCTATCCTGCTTTCAATTTCATTATCAACATAAGATTTGAGTTGAGTGTGATTTACCTTGAACGTGCCGAGTGACTCATATTTTATCTCGACTATACCATAGGGGAAGATTTTCATTACCGTGAAGTAAGGTGTGTCACTTGTATGTTCTTTTGAATTCAAGATTCAAGGATCATCTTCCCCTAAGATTACCTTATCCCCTACCTTGATTTGATTCGTTTTTACCTGAGGGTCGTCTTGATGATGCTCTGGGTTGGTGTGGCATATTTTTGGCTTGTCGTGATAGTTCAACCACTCATCTAGTTCCTCAATTTGAAGCATTCGCTTTTCATGTACATCTCCCTTGGATGGACTTGTCTATGGTTGAGGTGCCTTTATGTGGAGTGTATCCTGCACAAAAGGTTCGATGGTGAGATTATTCTTTTTACAAGAATTCGAAACAATATTTTTATCATCAATAATTTTAATCGGGTTTCGAGCTTGTAAAGTAACGTTGTCATCACACGTAGTGTAATCTCGCTTGTTCCTACATCAATTATTGTTCTAGCAGTTGCTAAAAACGGTCGCCCTAGAATTAAGGGTACATTGCTATCCTCATCAATGTCTAAAACAACAAAGTCAACTGGGAATATAAATTTATCAATTTTGACAAGCACACCTTCAGTTATTCCCTTTGGAAATCTAATGGTCTTATCAGCTAATTGGATGCTCATATTAGTTTGTTTAGGTTTTCCAAGACCTAGTTGTTTAAACAGTTTATAAGGCATTACATTAATACTAGCCCCTAAATCAGCTAAAGCATTTTTGACGTCTAAGCTACCAACTAAACAAGGAATAGTAAAACTCCCTAGATCTTTTAGTTTGTTGGGTAGCTTATTCTGTAAAATGGCTGAGCATACTGCATTCAGCTCTACATGAGATTCTCATCTAGCTTCTGCTTGTTTGTCAAGAGATTCAATAAATGGTAAGTTTGTGACAGCCTTAAGTTGCCCCTAGTCGGAATGTGGTTTCGGGACCACAAATCCGAGTCACGAAAATAATTTTAACATTCATTTTGATGCTTATTATAAGTGCTAAATCATATATGACATTTGTGGTGACTTAATTTAGTCTTATCATAGTGAATTGCACTTAGAAGGGCTAAATTGTGAACTTTGAAAATGAGCTAGGTAATTATGTGATGACTAGTAAGTGCATGCAAGAGAATTAATGTCCTTGCATGTCAAATTTTCCTCTTTTCATTATGATGGCCGGCCAACTCATCTAATGATGAGGTTTTGGGTGTTTTGTTTTGTACTTTAGTGAATAAATGCTTACTTTATGCATAAAATAAAAGTTATTATAAATTCATAAAATAAAGATGAATAAAATAATAAGAGAGGTGATAAAAACAAAGTTATCCATTTTCTTTTGTTCCTCCTCTTTTGCCGAAATTAAAACAAAGAAAAGAGAGGTTTCAAGCTAGGCATTCGGTCATTTTAGGATTGATTAAGGTATGTTTCTATGTGATTTTTGTGTAATTTTTGGTGAAATTAAGCTCCTCATAAAGCTATTGATGGAACCCATACATGAATTTTTGATTTTTCTTTATGAAATTTCATTCGGGCATGGCCTTAAATTTGCTAATTTGATTGTGTTTTGTTGTTCATGAGTTTCTTGTAATCTTATTTTAAATTCACCGATGCATTCTTTGATTTGGTAGTGGTTTCATGCTCGGTTTTGGTTGAGATTAATTTTGGAAATTTATGTGTTAAATGTTAGTATGTGTTAGAATGAATGCCAAATGAAGACTTAAATTTTGAGGTGAATAAATTGTTGCCATTGAAGATGAGACATGCATTCGGTCATGAGTAGGAAATTTATAAAATTTGAGTTTGATGATAGAAATGAAATTAGGGGTGCTTAATGGATTTTGTGATGCCTATATGCATGTGAAATTGAATTTGTAAGTGGATTTGTGAAAAACTTGTATTTTGTGTGGCAAAAAAAAAAAAAAAAAAAAAGGTTATGAGAGCATTCGGCAGTAGCTATAATATGCTAGTTGCTGGAATGTTTTGCTGTTTTTGTTTAGAAATGGTAGTAAAGAGAGCTTTGAGCTAGCTAAATGTATTGATGTATGGATTTGATGATATTTGGGAATCGGATTGTTTGAATAAAGGGGGTTTTCGGCCATGGTAGCTTAAAATGCTTTTTGATAATCGGCTATCATGGTAAGATGTGGAATTAATGTTTGATAATTTTTAGGAGATGTTGTTTTGTTGATAATTTTGTTTAATAAATGACCGATTGAGTGCTTGGTGATGGATGATTAAATTGAATCCATTCTTAAGTGGTACGAAGTAGAAATTGCTATATATATATATGTGATTATAAGAAAGGAAATTGTTTTGCTTAAATTAGGCATGCTCTTCGTTATATTGAGCTTAAAATTTACGAAATCTTGGTTAGGCGGCAAAACTAGAAATCGGCCATGATGTTATGAGCTAAATTATGAATGCTTAATGTCTTGATTTGTAAATGGTGATGTGTTGGTTTAAGCTTGTAATTTGACATACGTATGTTTTAAGAGTAAATCTGTAATAAATCTGCTTAAGACAGCAGCAGTAGCGTGAGTTTAGAAAATCACCATAAATTGTTGGAGTTGAATTAGAGGCTGAATAAATTGTGTAATTAAAGCTTAATGAGTCTAGTTTCTTATAAAAGAAACCTTACAAGCAATGGAATTGCCGATAAATAGATTTTTAAAGTTGTGTGAGACAGTGTCAGAATGACTCTGAAATCCCCTGTTCTGTTTTTAGAAAATCACCATAAATGGCATAAAAATTGTTATGAGGCAAAATTTATATGCTTAGACTCCTTAATGAGTCTAGTTTCGAATGAAATAGGCTAGGACATGTTTTGAATTCTGTACAAGGAGAAATTCAATTCGTAGTAAAGAGTGGTCAGTTTAGTCGAACAGTGAAATAGGGGAAACTTTAAGAAAATTCTGGTATTGATTGGTCAAACCAAAAATTCTGGAAATTTTATGGATGGAAGATATATGAGTCTATTATCAGGAAAAATTAACGGCACATCATTTGGAGTTTCGTAGCTCCAGTTATGAGTAATTTATTGAATGTTGCGCAGAAAATCAGCTTGTTGCAACTTGTGGTATGTATGTGAAATGGCCGAATGTGTGTGTGTTTGCTATGAGAAGTATATGCATATACCATTTGACTATAAGTGAAATTAATTAATTGAGATGTTTGAATAAGGATTAATAGATTTAAATATTTTATTTAGCTCAAGAGCATAGAGGGACAAGTTCGGATAAAGGGAAGGCTAAAGTGGTCGAATAGCCAACTCATAATTGCTCGGGAAAGTTCAAGGTAAGTTTTGAGTAATTGGTTTTGGTATTTAATTTAAATGCCATGATATGCATGAATGATAAATGAATGATGTCCTATTGACCTTACCATAATAAGGTTATTGAGTAAGAAACCTTGTATATGTTTGTTATATAGCCGAATGGCTATTAGAGAACTAAGCAAAGAATAAGATTTGGGATATATGCATATGTGTGTTACTTATTGAGCTGAAAGTTTAGTAAAGAAGTATACTTGTATTGGACTTGAATGATGTCTACGACACAAAGTCAGTGAGCATGATATATGTCTATATGTAAATGAGTGGACTTGAATTACACATGTGATTCTTCGTTATGTGAAATGTAATAAAATGTGAATAGATATACATGGAACTCTGTGATTTGAATCCGGGATTAAAAACCCGAAGGCTACATGCGGAGACTAAATCCGGGATTAAAAACCCGAAGGCTACATGCGGAGACTAAGTCCGGGTTAAAACCCGAAGGCTACATGCGGAGACTAAGTCCGGGTTAAGACCCGAAGGCTTGAGTGGAGGTTTTATCCGAGCTAAAAGACTCGATGATGATACGAATAAAGTCTAAGATTTAACGACTTCATAATAACGATTGCTAATGAATGCGTTAAAGCATTAAGTTATACAGGTATGTACCCTAAACTTATATGCAAGCTTGTTTTGGACCAAATCATAAGGTCATTATGCGATTGCGTATGTGGTTATGAAATGAGACTATTAATATGGTTATAGCAAAATTGGTTAATGAGAAGTGTTATGTGAAATTATGCAATATGTCTATGATTATATGAGCTCAATATTAAGTGAATGTTATCTGCCTATCGTATATGATAAGAATGTGTGTATTCGGGTAAGGGTGACATACCCAAAAGAAGAGGGAAACAAAAACGCGAATAACTATGTTATAATTTAATTTCATCCGTTGTCACTGCTTAAAACTTACTAAGCATTGTAATGCTTACTCCGTTTGCTTTGTTTCCTTTGTTTTATAGATCTCTTTTTGGAAGCTACGGACTCGGGGATTGAAGCCTAAATCACCTACACTATCGTCGTTATTTTGGTATATTTGATAGTTATTTTGAGAACAATGGCATGTATAGGCTAATCTCCGTACAGTAAACCGAATTACGTTTTGAGTTGTAATCATTTTAGCCATGCGAAAATGGCTTGCTTAGTCTTTAAGTATGAATATATGTTTTGATGAAATTCATGTGGCTTGATATTTGTAGCATGAGTTATAGATAGAAATCAAGATGCAATGTGTCTCAAATATGGTATACTGTTATTTGAGAAATTGTTTTGGCCTAATTGTTGGTAGTCACATGGTAGATTTTGATAGATGCTTATTTATCAAATTCATTGTGATGCAATGTACTAACCGAACCTTCTTGCAAGTGATCTATAAACATTCGGTTATAGTACTTTAAAGAATCTAAGCCTAGTTGGTATTTATGAACCTCTAGTAAGTCGTATTTAGTTATGTAATACCTTAATACCCTATTCCGGCGACGGACAGCGGTATAGGGTGTTACATTTTTATTGGTATCAGAGCTACGGTTTAGTCGATTCTCGGACTAACGTAGCGCGTGTGAGTATAGCTATACATGCCATTTTGTGATAATGCGATAGTGTGGTGATTTCTAACATTTAAAATGTGTTTTCCGTATAGTAATGGATCCCGATCCCGATCGAGCCGTAGCGGAGGATATTGAGAGTGTGGCGGCCGCTCCCACGCAAGGGACCGCACCGATCGACTCTCAGCCGAATGCCAGTCATTGAGATGATGACACGAGGCAGAACTTTTATGCAATGATGAATGATTGGTTCACTCAATTCCTACGAACTAATCCGGCTGTCCCACAACCTCCTCCCCCGAATAACCCACTTCCGACCCCCGTAGCTCCTCCTGAGACTGACCCAGTGAGGTCGAGTAAACCCCCGGTTGACAAAATTAGAAAATACGGGGCTGAAGAATTTCGGGCCACAGTTGATGATGATGCTGAGCGAGCTGAGTTTTGGCTCGATAATGTAATCCGTGTGTTCGATGAATTGTCATGTACGCCCGAGGAGTGCTTGAAATGTGCTGTATCTTTGTTACGTGATTCTGCCTACTATTGGTGGAACACATTGGTTTCTGTTGTGCCGAGAGAGCGAGTTACTTGGGAGTTTTTCCAAGTTGAATTCCGCAAAAAGTATATTAGTCAGAGATTCATCGACCAGAAACGGAAAGAATTTCTTGAGCTTAAGCAGGGCCGAATGTCAGTGACCGAGTATGAGAGAGAATTTGTGCGGCTCAGCCGATATGCTCGCGAGTGCGTATCATCCGAAGCTATTATGTGTAAACGCTTCGAGGACGGGTTAAATGAAGACATCAAACTATTGGTTGGCATTCTGGAAATTCAAGAGTTCGTTGTTCTTGTCGAGCGAGCCTGCAAGGCCGAAGAGCTCAGAAATGAAAAGAGAAAAGCTGATAGCGGAGCCAGAGAGTTCCGTAAGAGATCTTCGGGGAGGTCTACTCAGAGATCATTAAAGAAATTTCAGAGTGAGTCGGAAGGACCAAATGCCACTTCGGGTTTTTCTAGACGAGACCGTGATCGACCCCCTATGAGTACACGTGCCACTTCTGCTGCCAGTGTTGGGAACGACCGTCGAGACAGAGCCGAGTGCAAGTATTGTGGAAAATGGCATTCGGGGAGCTGCAGATTTCATGATCGCTCCTGTTATAAGTGCGGGTCGGCTGATCACTTTATAAGAGATTGCCCTAGATGGTCCGAGCAGAATGTGAATCAGAGTGGGAAACCGAGTACTACTTTAGCACGAGGTAGACCATCAAGAAATCCGAGGAATGTTAGCGGCAGCCAGAGAAGAATTAAAGATGCCACGACCAAATCTGAGACTCGTGCCCCTGCTAGAGCTTACGCTATACGTGCGCGCGAGGATGCCTCTTCCCCAGATATTATTACCGGTACTTTTACTCTCTTTGATACTGATGTAATTGCTTTGATTGACCCCGGTTCAACGCATTCATATGTATGTGAAACTTTAGCATCCAGTAAGACTCTCCCTATTGAGTCTACTGAGTTTGTGATTCGAGTGTCCAATCCCTTGGGTCGTTGTGTTTTAGTTGATAGAGTGTGTAAGAAATGTCCCCTTATGATTCGGAATTCCTGTTTTCCGGCCGATCTAATGCTTTTGCCATTCGACGAATTCGACGTTATTCTCGGGATGGATTGGTTGACTGTGCATGATGCAGTAGTGAATTGCAAGCGAAAGACTATTGATTTGCGATGTTCGAATAATGAGATAATTCGGATTGAGTCTTCTGATCTAAACGGGCTACCGACAGTAATATCTTCTGTTATGGCTAAAAAGTTTATGCAAAAGGGTTGCGAGGCTTATCTTACTTATGTTTTGGATAGCAAAATATCCGAACTAAAGCTTGAGACTGTACCTGTGGTCTGTGAGTATCCGGACGTGTTTCCTGAAGAATTACCGGGATTACCGCCTGTTAGAGAAGTTGAGTTTGGCATTGAGCTAGTTCCGGGCACGACTCCAATTTCGATTGCTCCGTATCGTATGGCTCCGACGGAGTTGAAAGAGTTGAAATCTCAGTTGCAAGAATTGACTGATAGAGGTTTCGCAAGACCAAGCTTTTCACCCTGGGGTGCACCAGTCTTGTTCGTGAAAAAGAAAGACGGGACTTTGAGAATGTGTATTGACTATCGGCAGCTGAACAAGATGACTATAAAGAATAAGTATCCGTTGCCTCGTATCGACGACTTATTTGATCAGTTAAAGGGAGCCTCGGTGTTTTCAAAGATTGACTTGCGATCCGGCTATTATCAGTTGCGAGTTCGTGACTCAGACATGCCCAAGACTGCTTTCCGAACGAGGTACGGACACTACGAATTTTTAGTGATGCCGTTTGGGCTGGCTAATGCCCCCGCTGTTTTCATGGATCTGATGAATCGAGTGTTTAAGCAGTACCTAGATCGATTTGTGGTCGTGTTTATCGATGACATTTTGGTTTATTCTCGCGATGAGATTGAGCATGCCGAGCATTTAAGACTTGTGCTACAGATTTTGCGTGATAACCAGTTGTATGCGAAATTCAGCAAGTGTGAGTTCTGGTTGCGCGAGGTTGGCTTTCTGGGACATATTGTATCTGCTGCGGGTATCCGAGTTGATCCGAATAAAATATCTGCTATCCTTGATTGGAAGCCTCCTAAAAATGTCTCAGAAGTTCGAAGCTTTTTAGGACTTGCCGGGTACTACCGACGGTTTGTGAAAGACTTCTCAATGATCTCAACCCCGTTGACGAAGCTATTGCAGAAAGATGTTAAATTTGAATGGTCTGAAAAGTGCCAGAAAAGTTTCGACCAATTGAAAGCCCTTTTGACGGAGGCTCCAGTCTTAGTTCAGCCTGAATCCGGTAAAGAGTTTGTAGTATATAGTGATGCGTCTTTGAATGGCTTGGGGTGTGTTTTGATGCAAGAGGGCAGAGTTGTTGCATATGCTTCGAGGCAATTAAAGCCTCATGAGAAAAACTATCCGACTCATGATCTCGAATTAGCTGCAATTGTGTTTGCTTTGAAGATTTGGCATCACTACCTTTTTGGTGAGAAATGTCATTTCTTTTCTGACCATAAAAGCCTCAAATACTTGATGACCCAAAGAGATTTGAATTTGAGACAAAGACGTTGGCTTGAATTGTTAAAGGATTATGAGCTTGCCATTGATTATCATCCGGGAAAGGCGAATGTAGTTGCTGATGCTCTTAGCCGGAAATCATTGTTTGCTCTGCGAGCAATGAATGTGCATTTATCGGTATCTGATGATGGTGTGATGATAGCGGAATTAAAAGTGAAACCGGTGTTTCTACGACAAGTTTGTGAGGCTCAGAAAGCAAATGATGATTTAATTGCCAAGCGAGCTCAATGCGATGTAAATGCGGATCCTGAGTTTCAAGTTGACGACAATGGTTGTTTGAGATTTCGAGGCCGAGTATGTATCCCGAAAAGTTCAGAATTGGTTTCGATGATTTTAGATGAAGCTTATAACAGCCGAATGTCAGTTCATCCGGGAAGTACAAAAATGTACAACGATTTGAAACGTCAGTATTGGTGGCATGGTATGAAACGAGACATCTCAAATTTTGTGGCAAGGTGTTTGATATGCCAACAAGTAAAAGCGGAACATCAGGTGCCTTCGGGTTTGTTACAACCAATTTTGATTCCCGAGTGGAAATGGGATAAAGTCACGATGGATTTTGTATCTGGGCTACCGTTGACACCGAGCAAGAAGGATGCGATTTGGGTTGTCGTAGACCGATTAACTAAATCTGCTCATTTTATACCCGTGCGCACGGATTACTCACTTGATAAGTTAGCGGAGTTGTACGTTTCTCAAATCGTCAGATTGCACGGGGTCCCTATCTCTATCGTATCGGATAGAGACCCGAGATTTACATCGCGGTTTTGGAAGAAACTACAAGACTCTCTGGGTACTAAGCTACATTTTAGTACCGCGTTCCATCCTCAGACGGACGGTCAATCGGAACGAGTAATTCAAATACTCGAGGATATGTTGAGATGTTGTGTCCTTGAGTTTAGTGGTTCGTGGGAACGGTATTTGCCTTTGATTGAATTCGCTTACAACAATAGTTTCCAATCGAGCATTAAAATGGCACCTTATGAGGCTTTGTACGGTCGCAAATGCCGTACACCGTTGTTTTGGACCGAGCTTAGTGAAAGTAAGATTTTTGGAGTTGATTTAATCAGAGATGCCGAGCAAAAGGTAAAAGTGATTCGTGATAGTCTTAAGGCAGCTTCAGATCGTCAAAAGTCATACGCGGATTTAAAGCGGAAAGATATTGAGTATCAAGTCGGAGACAAAGTATTTCTTAAAGTGTCACCTTGGAAAAAGGTACTCAGATTCGGCCGTAAGGGTAAATTGAGTCCGAGGTTCATCGGACCATATGAAATATCTGAACGGATTGGACCGGTAGCATATCGATTGATTTTGCCTCCCGAACTTGAAAAGATCCACAACGTTTTTCATGTTTCGATGCTCAGACGATATAGATCCGACCCATCACATGTGATTAATCCGTCTGACATTGAGATTCGATCTGATATGAGTTATGAGGAGGAACCAATTCGTATTTTGGCGCGCGAGGTTAAAGAATTGCGGAATAAGAGGATTTCGTTAGTGAAAGTGTTATGGGTCAAACACGGGGTTGAAGAAGCTACTTGGGAGCTTGAGGATTCGATAAAAGAAGGTTACCCAAACTTATTTTCAGGTAAGATTTTCGGGGACGAAAATTTCTTAAGTGGGGGAGAGTTGTGACAGCCTTAAGTTGCCCCTAGTCGGAATGTGGTTTCGGGACCACAAATCCGAGTCACGGAAATAATTTTAACATTCATTTTGATGCTTATTATAAGTGCTAAATCATATATGACATTTGTGGTGACTTAATTTAGTCTTACCATAGTGAATTGCACTTAGAAGGGCTAAATTGTGAACTTTGAAAATGAGCTAGGTAATTATGTGATGACTAGTAAGTGCATGCAAGAGAATTAATGTCCTTGCATGTCAAATTTCCCTCTTTTCATTATGATGGCCGGCCAACTCATCTAATGATGAGGTTTTGGGTGTTTTGTTTTGTACTTTAGTGAATAAATGCTTACTTTATGCATAAAATAAAAGTTATTATAAATTCATAAAATAAAGATGAATAAAATAATAAGAGAGGTGATAAAAACAAAGTTATCCATTTTCTTTTGTTCCTCCTCTTTTGCCGAAATTAAAACAAAGAAAAGAGAGGTTTCAAGCTAGGCATTCGGTCATTTTAGGATTGATTAAGGTATGTTTCTATGTGATTTTTGTGTAATTTTTGGTGAAATTAAGCTCCTCATAAAGCTATTGATGGAACCCATACATGAATTTTTGATTTTTCTTTATGAAATTTCATTCGGGCATGGCCTTAAATTTGCTAATTTGATTGTGTTTTGTTGTTCATGAGTTTCTTGTAATCTTATTTTAAATTCACCGATGCATTCTTTGATTTGGTAGTGGTTTCATGCTCGGTTTTGGTTGAGATTAATTTTGGAAATTTATGTGTTAAATGTTAGTATGTGTTAGAATGAATGCCAAATGAAGACTTAAATTTTGAGGTGAATAAATTGTTGCCATTGAAGATGAGACATGCATTCGGTCATGAGTAGGAAATTTATAAAATTTGAGTTTGATGATAGAAATGAAATTAGGGGTGCTTAATGGATTTTGTGATGCCTATATGCATGTGAAATTGAATTTGTAAGTGGATTTGTGAAAAACTTGTATTTTGTGTGGCAAAAAAAAAAAAAAAAAAAAAGGGTTATGAGAGCATTCGGCAGTAGCTATAATATGCTAGTTGCTGGAATGTTTTGCTGTTTTTGTTTAGAAATGGTAGTAAAGAGAGCTTTGAGCTAGCTAAATGTATTGATGTATGGATTTGATGATATTTGGGAATCGGATTGTTTGAATAAAGGGGGTTTTCGGCCATGGTAGCTTAAAATGCTTTTTGATAATCGGCTATCATGGTAAGATGTGGAATTAATGTTTGATAATTTTTAGGAGATGTTGTTTTGTTGATAATTTTGTTTAATAAATGACCGATTGAGCGCTTGGTGATGGATGATTAAATTGAATCCATTCTTAAGTGGTACGAAGTAGAAATTGCTATATATATATATATGTGATTATAAGAAAGGAAATTGTTTTGCTTAAATTAGGCATGCTCTTCGTTATATTGAGCTTAAAATTTACGAAATCTTGGTTAGGCGGCAAAACTAGAAATCGGCCATGATGTTATGAGCTAAATTATGAATGCTTAATGTCTTGATTTGTAAATGGTGATGTGTTGGTTTAAGCTTGTAATTTGACATATGTATGTTTTAAGAGTAAATCTGTAATAAATCTGCTTAAGACAGCAGCAGTAGCGTGAGTTTAGAAAATCACCATAAATTGTTGGAGTTGAATTAGAGGCTGAATAAATTGTGTAATTAAAGCTTAATAAGTCTAGTTTCTTATAAAAGAAACCTTACAAGCAATGGAATTTCCGATAAATAGATTTTTAAAGTTGTGTGAGACAGTGTCAGAATGACTCCGAAATCCCCTGTTCTGTTTTTAGAAAATCACCATAAATGGCATAAAAATTGTTATGAGGCAAAATTTATATGCTTAGACTCCTTAATGAGTCTAGTTTCGAATGAAATAGGCTAGGACATGTTTTGAATTCTGTACAAGGAGAAATTCAATTCGTAGTAAAGAGTGGTCAGTTTAGTCGAACAGTGAAATAGGGGAAACTTTAAGAAAATTCTGGTATTGATTGGCCAAACCAAAAATTCTGCAAATTTTATGGATGGAAGATATATGAGTCTATTTTCAGGCAAAATTAACGGCACATCATTTGGAGTTTCGTAGCTCCCGTTATGAGTAATTTATTGAATGTTGCTCAGAAAATCAGCTTGTTGCAACTTGTGGTATGTATGTGAAATGGCCGAATGTGTGTGTGTTTGCTATGAGAAGTATATGCATATACCATTTGACTATAAGTGAAATTAATTAATTGAGATGTTTGAATAAGGATTAATAGATTTAAATATTTTATTTAGCTCAAGAGCATAGAGGGACAAGTTCGGATAAAGGGAAGGCTAAAGTGGTCGAATAGCCAACTCATAATTGCTCGGGAAAGTTCAAGGTAAGTTTTGAGTAATTGGTTTTGGTATTTAATTTAAATGCCATGATATGCATGAATGATAAAAGAATGATGTCCTATTGACCTTACCATAATAAGGTTATTGAGTAAGAAACCTTGTATATGTTTGTTATATAGCCGAATGGCTATTAGAGAACTAAGCAAAGAATAAGATTTGGGATATATGCATATGTGTGTTACTTATTGAGCTGAAAGTTTAGTAAAAGAAGTATACTTGTATTGGACTTGAATGATGTCTACGACACAAAGTCAGTGAGCATGATATATGTCTATATGTAAATGAGTGGACTTGAATTACACATGTGATTCTTCGTTATGTGAAATGTAATAAAATGTGAATAGATATACATGGAACTCTGTGATTTGAATCCGGGATTAAAAACCCGAAGGCTACATGCGGAGACTAAATCCGGGATTAAAAACCTGAAGGCTACATGCGGAGACTAAGTCCGGGTTAAAACCCGAAGGCTACATGCGGAGACTAAGTCCGGGTTAAGACCCGAAGGCTTGAGTGGAGGTTTTATCCGAGCTAAAAGACTCGATGATGATACGAATAAAGTCTAAGATTTAACGACTTCATAATAACGATTGCTAATGAATGCGTTAAAGCATTAAGTTATACAGGTATGTACCCTAAACTTATATGCAAGCTTGTTTTGGACCAAATCATAAGGTCATTATGCGATTGCGTATGTGGTTATGAAATGAGACTATTAATATGGTTATAGCAAAATTGGTTAATGAGAAGTGTTATGTGAAATTATGCAATATGTCTATGATTATATGAGCTCAATATTAAGTGAATGTTATCTGCCTATCGTATATGATAAGAATGTGTGTATTCAGGTAAGGGTGACATACCCAAAAGAAGAGGGAAACAAAAACGCGAATAACTATGTTATAATTTAATTTCATCCGTTGTCACTGCTTAAAACTTACTAAGCATTGTAATGCTTACTCCGTTTGCTTTGTTTCCTTTGTTTTATAGATCTCTTTTTGGAAGCTACGGACTCGGGGATTGAAGCCTAAATCACCTACACTATCGTCGTTATTTTGGTATATTTGATAGTTATTTTGAGAACAATGGCATGTATAGGCTAATCTCCGTACAGTAAACCGAATTACGTTTTGAGTTGTAATCATTTTAGCCATGCGAAAATGGCTTGCTTAGTCTTTAAGTATGAATATATGTTTTGATGAAATTCATGTGGCTTGATATTTGTAGCATGAGTTATAGATAGAAATCAAGATGCAATGTGTCTCAAATACGGTATACTGTTATTTGAGAAATTGTTTTGGCCTAATTGTTGGTAGTCACATGGTAGATTTTGATAGATGCTTATTTATCAAATTCATTGTGATGCAATGTACTAACCGAACCTTCTTGCAAGTGATCTATAAACATTCGGTTATAGTACTTTAAAGAATCTAAGCCTAGTTGGTATTTATGAACCTCTAGTAAGTCGTATTTAGTTATGTAATACCTTAATACCCTATTCCGGCGACGGACAGCGGTATAGGGTGTTACAAAGTTGATATGTAATTTCTTTAAGAGTTTAAGAAACTTACTGAATTGCTCATCTGTGCGGTCTTTCTTTAATGCATTTGGGTATGGGATACGAGGTTTATAATCTTTGATAGTTACTTCTTTGGAACTTATCTCATCCTTACCTTTACAATCTCCTTACATGGCTCTGAGTTGGTTTTGGTTAACTCTTCCTCATCTATTGTATCCATGGCATTGAGTTGCTCTTTAGGGTTAGTCTTAGTCTGGCTTGGTAACCCACCTTGCAGTCTTTTAAAAATTAGCTTAGCAAGCTAGCCTATTTGAGTTTCGAGTATTTGAATGGATGCTTACTGTTTCTTCAGTGCTGTTTCGGTGTTTTGAAAATGGGTTTTTGACACGGCCATAAATTTTGTGAGCATTTCTTCAAGGTTTGGCTTTTTCTCTTGTTGGAATGGTGGCTGTTGGAATCTCGGAGGAGGTGGTAGTCTTTGATTTCCTTGGTTACTTTGTCCTCCCCATGAGAAGTTAGGGTGATTTCTCCAACCTGCATTGTAAGTGTTATTATAAGGGTTATTTTGAGGTCTAGAGTTATTACCCATATAGTTGGCTTGCTCGGTTTCCATGCCATGTCCATAAGAGGAGTAATCGGGATTGTACATATTTCCTTGAATTGAGTCACACTTCATCACTGGGTGTACCTGTGTAGAACCAACAAAGTTGTCAATCTTTTTATTATGAAGTTTTACTTGATTAGAAAGCATCGTGACTCATCAATATTAAAAATCTTGCAACTTTTTGTGGCTTTGTTCTCATGACTTGCCACTGATAGTTATTCAGTGACATCTCTTCTATAAACTCGTAAGCTACTTTGGGTGTTTTGTTGTTGATTGTTCCACCGGCGGCTGCATCGATCATCTGCCTTGTTGAGGGATTCAAACCATTGTGAAAGGTTTGAACTTGTAGCCATAGAGTTAACCCATGGTGAGGGCACCTTCTTAATAGGTCCTTGTATCTTTCCTAGGCGTCGTAAAGCGTCTCTAAATCCATCTGCACAAAAGAAGAAATATCATTTGTTCCCATATAGTGATAGACCCTCGTGGTAAAGAATTTAACCACTATTTATCTTTGTTTCTCAAAGAGAATGGGAATAACCTAAGGCGAATGGCATTATCAGAAACACCATTTATTTTGAATGTATCGCATAATTCCAAAAAGTTGGCTAGATGCGACTTAGGATCCTCATCTTGCAAACCATCAAACTGAACAATTTGCTGTATCATTTGAATATTGTTAGGTTTCAGTTCAAAATTATTTGCAGCAATAGTAGGTCGAACAATGCTAGATTTAGTGCCTGCTAAATTAGGTCTAGCATAGTCATACATAGTACACGCAGTAGGATTTTGCTCAACTGGATTTACAGCTACTACAGGAGGTAGCTGGTTATCCTGATTTGCTTCCATCTCTTTAATAGGTTCAGGTTCTTCTTCTTGCCCTTCTTCTGGATATTGCAAGCTTCTTCTTATCTCTCGGTAGGTTCGATAAACTATCACTTCTAAATCATCGTCAAACAATAATGGTCCTCCCAGATTTCTTCTAGTCATAAACTAGAGATACCTAGAAGGGAAAAGGCAAAGAAAATTAAAATAAATAAATAAAACAAATAAAAATAAAGGTTGAAAATAAATAAAAATAGTAATGGCTAAAGTAATAAAAATCGAGTGTTCGTAATATCTTAGTTCCCCAACAACGGTGCCAAAAACTTGATCTCGTGATTGTGATGAAGTAATAAAATCTGATCATACTTGTAAACTAACTAATATCACGATAAAAGGCAAGTGCACCTATCGAACAGTGGTATAGTTAGTAGCAAGATCGGAATATCGAATCTAAGGAACTATGAGTACTAGTAATGGCTGTCTTCCTATTATCTAGCCTAAAAATAAAAGGGGGTTTTGTTTCTAAAGTAACTAATCTAAATTAAACTTAAAAGAACGAAAAAGAGAAAGTTGGGAAATTACTTTTTGGGAAAAACTAATTGATAAGGGCAATACCTAACAAAGAATCCACCTAGACTTCACTTGTTATCTAACTCTAAACCAGATGATTTCTTCATATGATTTGATCTGTAGAGATCCCTAATTTATGTTAATACCTCCGTCGAGGATAAGAACAACTAATCCTAGGTTGGTTAACTGAAATCTCTTTCTAGTTAAAACCCCTAGTCTCATATTAACTCGATTTATGGCTCTCCATATTAGATTTGACTCTAATCCGGCAGATTTTCGTCGTCTTATGTCTAGGATTGTGATCAACTCCACTTAATTGTGTTGGATCTACTCCTATGCAGGGACTTTTGCTCCTCTACATAAGCACATTTGACTTAAATCAATATCCCAGAAATATCAATTTAAGAGTTAAAAACACAATTAAAAACAAAACAAATATTTATCACACAGCTCAGATAACAATAACAAGATCTGTCTTAGATTTCATCCCCTTAGGTATTTAGGGTTAGTTCATAATTATAAAAGAAAACATCTTAGAAGCAATAAAATGACAAAACATAAGAAAACCCAAAACTCCTAAAAGGATTGAAGGGAGATCCTCTATCTCGATGTAGATCCTGGCTTCTGAGATGGATCAATTGGCTTCCCTTTGAGTAATTCCCTCATTTAACTCCCCGTCTTGGCGGGAATAAAACACACCTTTGTAGTTGCCTCCTAGGGTCTTTATATAGAGTTTTGGAATGTCTTTCTTAGCCCCTAAGTATCCTTTTTCGAGTGAAATTGAACTAACTCACGACAGGGACACGCCCGTGTGCCATGCCGTGTGGATCGAGGCGCAAGCCATGCTTGAGCCTGTTAAAGTGGTACAGCCGTGTGGCACAGCCGTGTGGTAAACCTCTAGGCTGTGTTGATTACTGAACTGGGCCTAATTTGCCCATTTTTGGCCCATTCCTTGCTCTTTTCTCTTCGTTAAGCTCACCTGAGTATAAAACATGAAATTAAAGGTTTAAGAGCATCAATTTACACAAATCAGGGGGTAATTCATCCAAAAATAGGTTTTAGCATGGGGTAAAAATATGTATAATTTATCGCTTATCAAAGAACCAAAGCCTGCAATCTCTTTTCTTCTCAAGCTGAATATATCATCTTCTCCTCCTTCTTTTTCTATTCTTTGTTGGTTAATTTGACTCACCTAGACCCCTTTTGACCAATTGCCTCAAAAGCCAAAAACCCGAAAACACTTGGTTTCTCTCTTGTCGATTTCTCCTCTTTGTCTCCACTCTTGCTAAAATTAAACCCTCAAGCCTCCTTTATCTCTCTGACGACCATCTCTTCTCTGATTTATAACTTCTTCCATCTTTTTTCTCAAAACCGAAACCTCTATACCCTCTAGCGTGTTTTGGAAGCCAAATCCCTTAGATCTCTTCTCTTCTTACATTCTGACTAGATCTGTAATAGATCTGGGCTAGGCTAGTGATCGATTGTTCTTTCGTGTGGCAAGGCTAACAAGTAGACTTTTGGGTAAGTAGCCTCCTTCCTGTTCTTTTCTTTCTTACGAATTAAGAAAAGCTGAAAAAGCCCTATTTTCCATGGTGGCTATCAGTTTTGACTTCATTTTGAAGAAACATCTATTTTAGCCTTATCTTTTGGATCTCATGTATATTAGTGTGGTAAAGGGGCGATCTAGCGAGGTGCAGTTTGAGGTAGGGGGCGCTGAAGCAATTTAGATCTAGATCTAGTAGCTAGATTCGGCAAAGGTAGGTGTTGGTGATGCTCTAATGTTGGCCGAATAGGCATGTTAAGGTGGTATTGATTATTCAATTGGATTATAGTTGATGTATGGTTAAACGGTTGAAGGAAAATCGTTCGAGGGATTTCAGCATATTTCGCAAGTCAATGTGTAATCGACACCCTCTAGTAGACTAGATCGGCAAAAGTTGAAAAGTCGAAATGTTGACATTTCGAGGGCTTAAGACCGTGCGAGCGCTCGTGGGTCAGTTTGAAACTGTGAAGTGGTATGTACGAACGGTGAGACTGTTGTGCGCGTTTTCGTGCATTTGGATGGTTTTAGGCCACGATGGGTCAAATTTGGGCCCAATAAGCTTACGGGCCCATATGGTTGAAATCATGTGGTAAGTATGTTCTGGTAATCAAGATATTAGATCTACTAAAATATGTGTAAAATTTGGACTTAGTGGGCCACAGTAGCTTGTGGGCTTCGTCGGGCCCATTAGGGGTTTTAGGGCTCGATGACTCTGTATTAATGAAATGGGCTAATTGAGTCGCTCAGGCGACATTAGATCTGTTAGTAGACTATAATAAACATAAAACCCTAAAACCTAGCGAAATTACTAAAATACCCCTAAAGAGTGAAAATTACTACTTTACCCCTAGGTGTTAAAAGACCATTTTACCCCTAGAGTAAAGTTGATTGATTTACATGCTACTATATCTGATATTTTGTATGCCATGACATATATTCTGATTTGCATGGGTTGGGATCTTATTACGGAGGAAGTGCTAAAAGCGGCAATGCCACGTATTCTACTTAGAGGCTCTGCCTCGTATTACTGTTCTAGTGGCTTGGCCACGATATATGTTTTAGCAGCGCTGCTATAATTATGGTGTGTAGGGATGGGTGGGTTAAGTATTCCCCACATGGTGTGTAAGGCTGGTACGGGTGGTGTGTAGGGCTGGATTGGGCTTGGGCTTTGCATACATGCATGTATCATGATAATACGATCTGTTACTGTAATGGGCCCAAGGCCACACTATTTTCTGAATAGGGCCAAGGCCCAGTTTAAACTGTATTTGAATGGGGCTTCTACCTAGTCCGTGCTTGAACTAATCTCTGACACTGGTTGGGTTAGCTTACACACTGAGTTTTCACAAACTCACCCTCCTTTCTTCATCCTTGTAGGAAATCCCCAACCATAGAGGACTTGGAGCTGTGACAGATTCGAGGTGGCCATGTAATTCTTTCTTTTCTAAATTTTGCTTGATTTATAGTTTATTGTATTTTCTTAAATTTGGGTTTTCAAGTTGTAATAAGGTCGATCGGTATTTTTATTTCAATATTTCTTTTATTTTTATTTATTACTTGTTTAAAATAACAGATTAGTCTACGCGGGTTTTTATTTCAAACTTAACAAACGATTTCAAAACATTCACTACGTGAAAAATGGGTATGATGACTCAATGATAAGATCTTTTAAGAGTAAACTTTAATTGGTAGTGGATGGGGTTTTTATAAACTAAATAAGTGTCTTATTCACAAAGGTATAATATAGTTTTGCTTAAGTCAACATAACTGTGATTAAGAAGAAGATCAAAGTGTAATCAATTGTTCATGTGACACATCAAATCTAGCCATAATGTCTGAGCCGAGCTAGGGGTGTTGCATTTAGTGGTATTAGAGCCCGGTTGCAACAACTCGGCTATGGAACGGGCCTTAATGTTTTCTTAAAAATTTAAATTAAGGCCCAAATGGGTATTTTAACAATTCGGTTTTGGAAAATTCCCTTAAGAAGTTCTCTTAAAAATCAGTTTTCTTCTCAAAACAAAATGTTACATTTTTTCTAGAAATCTAGGGTTTTTGGAAACAAAGTTTATTCAAAGGATTTAGTATCACCAAATTTGGTTTTTCTGAAATCTGGTTTTTGAAGAGTGGCACATCGAATCTGCAGCACCAAGTCTATAAGTACCCTTTACTTTACTGTATATTATTAAGATAATGTGATAACTGAGAAATTATTATAGATAGTACTAAGACCCTACTGAGATTCTATAGTTAGGGTAATACTGAGACTGTAGAGGTCTGAGACGGTAGGAAAACTGAAAACTCTAGAAGGCTAAAACTGTAGTTAGGCTACGATTTTGCGAAAATAAAAACTCTAAAATACTATCTATGCATAAGACATCTGTAATAAATATTGGAATCCTAAACTAATTTATAAAACTTGTAATCAAATAATACGATATGAGTATAAGGGCAGCATATGAAAGAGACCGTGGTCGTGGCTGAGGAAGTACGCAAGCTGGGTCTTCATCTTTGAGACATATGCCAGCTGAGGATGCATGAGCACCACCGACAACTGAGACAGGGTCCTATGATCGGGCTGCAGGGGATGATGGTTTGTCCCAGGCGATGTTGCGAGTTCTGGAAAGGGTTACTGGGGTGAGCACGAGAACGATAAATCGAGGATCTATTTCTGAGTGACTCTGAGCTAACGAAGCAGAGATTTTTAGGGGTGTATCTGATGTAGCCCCGAATTTGGCTGAATATTGGTTGGAGGCCATGGAGCAGATCATGGACGACTTGGACTGCTCAGTGGAGTAGAACCTGAAAGGCGCAATATCTTTGCTACGTAACGAGGCCTACCAGTGGTGGATCATTGTGAGGGATGATACCCCAGCTGAGCGGGTGACTTGGGAGCTATTTAAGACGGCCTTCAAAGGGAAGTACGTCGGGGTGAGCTATGTGGATGCTCGAAGGAAAAAATTCTTGAATCTGACTCAGACAAATAAAACTGTCGCGGAGTATGAGGCTGAGTTCCTAATGTTAAGTCGGTATGCTGGGGGTATAGTTGCCACTGAGTATAAACGTAGCGTGCGGTTCGACGATGGCCTCAGAGATGAGTTAAAGGTGCTGATTGCTCCACAGAGGGAGTGTGATTTTGCTGCTCTTATGGAAAAGGCTAAGATTGCTGAGGAGGTGAAGCGCACGAACTGCCAAAACCGTGAAAAAGACTGGAACTGATTCAGAAGGGATTCAAAACCCTCGAGTGCTACGGGTAGGGCTGTCAAAAGGGCTAGAGTGGACGAGTCAGTTTGAGCAGCTCTGGTGAATGTGGTTAGACCACAGGCTTGTGGGGTTTGTGGTAGAGTGCATCTGGGTGAATGTTGGAAGCGTACTGGAGCCTCCAGTGTGGGTTCAAAGATCATAGAGTCAAGGATTGTCCTTAGAGGCCAGTGCAGTTGCAACCTACTAAACCAAGGGTTGCTCAGCCAGTAAGAGGTGGGCCACAACAACCGAGAGGCCGTGGTCAAGCTAGGGGTGGCAATGGAAATGGACATGGACGTGGACGTTGAACACTGGGCAGGGGTGCTGGAAATGCTGAGGCTCGTCAGCCAGTATTGGTTTATGCTGCTCATCGCCAAGAGGAAGGTAACGCACCTGACATCATAACTGGTACATTTTTAATTTTTAGTACGCCTTACACTGCTCTGATTGATATTGGATCTACCCATTCGTATGTTGGTTGTGATATGTCTGGGACGTTGGGTGTGTAATCTGAGAAAACTGTGAGTGGGGTATCTATGATAAGTCCACTAGGTTACTCGGTTAGGGTAGACAAACTCTTTAGAGACGTACCTTTAGAGACACAAGGTAGGATTTTCTCTACGAATTAGAGGATGAGTCACTGGCTCCTCGATTTCAACAAGTTAAGAGTGGTGAGACTTTTGATTTTGGATTGAATAGTGAAGGAGTTCTGTGTTTCCGGGGAAGAATTTGTATTCCAAGGGACTCCGACTTGAGACAATCAATTCTGAGAGAGGCTCATGGCGGTCCTTGTGCCATGTATCTTGGAGGGAATAAGTTGTATCGAGATCTACGAGAGTTGTATTGGTGGCCTGGACTTAAGCGTGAAGTAACAGAGTTTGTGGGTAAGTGTCTGACATGCCAGCAGGTGAAAGCTGAGCATCAACTACCTTCTGGACTTCTGCAACCGGTGAAGATTCCACTTTGGAAATGAGAAAGGGTAACTATAGACTTTGTGAGTGGGCTACCCTTGACGCCTACCAAGAAAGACTCAGTTTGGGTAATTGTTGATTGGCTAACTAAATCTGCTCATTTCATACCTGTCCAAATTGACTACTCACTTCAAAAATTGGCCAAGTTGTATGTGGCAGAGATAGTGCGACTTCATGGAGTGCCAGTTTCGATCATTTCTGATCGGGACCCTAGGTTTACATTTTGATTCTGACAGAAGTTGCATGAAGCGTTGGGTACACGGCTAGACTTCAGCACTACTTTTCACCCCCAGACAGATGGACAGTTGGAAAGGGTGATTCAAGTATTAGAGGACATGTCGAGAGGATGTGTTATTGTTTTCTGTGATAGTTGGGAAGATTACTTGCCGTTAGCGGAGTTTGCATATAACAATAGTTATCAGGCGAGTATTCGAATGGCACCATATGAGGCACTGTATGGTTGAAGGTGTCGTACGCCTACTTTTTGGACAGAGTTGGGAGAACGTCAGGTTCTTGGGCCAGAGCTGGTGGCGGATACAGAAGATAAGGTCAAGCTGATTAGGGATCAGTTAAAAGAGGCATCGGATAGGAAGAAATCTTATGCTAACTTGAAGCATAAGGAAATTGAGTACTCGGTAGGAGATTTGGTTTTCTTAAAGGTTTTGCCTTGGAAGAAGATTTTAAGGTTTGGGAAGAAGCGCAAATTGAGTACGCGGTTTATTAGGCCTTATTGAGTTCTTAAACGGGTGGGTCCAGTAGCATATCAGCTAGAGCTACCTCCAAAGTTGGACCGAATTCATGACGTCTTTCATGTCTCTATGTTAAGGCGGTATCGGTCTGATCCTTCCCACATCGTACCAGTGCAAGAATTTGAAGTTAAAACTTATTTGACTTTTGAAAAACCTGTGAAAATTCTGGACCGTGATGTGAACATGTTAAGGAAGAAGTTAGTTCCTTTAGAGAAAGTGCTTTGGCGTAATCATGGCATAGACGAAGCTACGTGGGAGCTAGAAGAGGTGGTTAGTCAACAATACCCTCACCTGTTTGGACTAGGTAAATTTCGAGGATGAAATTTCTTTAAGGGGGGAGAGTGGTAACGCCCCAATTTTTCAGGTTTTTGAATCTCTGCATAGATTATTTTTGCATGGCTTGTTGTGTTATATTGTTGTGATTGGGTGTGTTTAATGGACCTTTGGAAGGGTTAGGGTTAAGTCTAAGGCCTAGCAAAATTTTAATTTTTGGCCTTTGGTGAGAGTGGGTTTGAGCTTAGTGGGCTTATAAATTAAAGTTAGGTTTTTAAAGCATAAGAAAGCATGTGTTAAAGTGGCAAGATGATGCCACTTAAAGCACGGGGGTAGCATGTCAAGGCTGGTGAAGGAGCTAAGGTTCAAATCCCTTGGTGAGCAGAGTGTCGTTTTCTTTTTAATGCTTGTGCATGGTAAGAGACGGAACTCAAGTTAAACTCTGAAGGAAGGTGTTTGAATGGCTCAAGGGAGTGGATTAAGGAGTGATAAGGGGAGAAAATTTAGGAGCTGATTGGGGAACAAGAGTTGGCTGATTATGGGTCTCTTGGAGAGCAATTTCGGCTAGGGCCTTAGGAGGATGCATTTACGACATTTGGGGTTGTAAGTGCTGATTTCTTTTGTGGTTAGCCTTCGGGATTTGACAATTTTCGTCACTTTCTTTTGCCAAATAGGTATAGTGCTCTTTACATTTTCTTTTCCTTCCTCCCTTATGCTCTAAAAGCTAAAAACAAGATCCATAAATCCTCCTTATGTCGATTTGTTGAAAGAACCAAAGCCTACCATCTCTTTTCTTCTGAAGCCAAATATATCATCTTATTCTCCTCATTTTTCTATCCTTTATTGGTTAATTCGACTCACCCAGAGCCCTCTTGACCGCTTGCCTCAAAAAGCCAAAAACCCAAAAACACTTGGTTCCTCTCTTGTCAATTTCTCCTCCTTGTCTCCACTCTTGCTAAAATCGAAACCCTCAAGCCTCCTTTATCTCTCTAACGACCATCTCTTCTCAGATTTATAACTTCTTCCATCCTTTTTCTCAAAATCAAAACCTCTATACCCTCTAGTGTGTTTTCGGAAGCCGAATCTCGTAGCTCTCTTCTCTTCTTGCATTCTGACTAGATCTGTAATAGATCTAGACTAGGCTAGTGATCGGTAGTTCTTTCGTGTGGCAAGGCTAACAAGCAAACTTTGGGTAAGTAGCCTCCTTCCTGTTCTTTTCTTTCTTGCGAATTATGAAAAGCCGAAAAACCCCTATTTTCAATGGTGGCTATCGGTTTTGACTTCATTTGGAAGAAACATCTACTTTAGCCTTATCTTTTGGATCTCATGTATATTAGTGTGGTAAAGGGGCGATCTAGCGAGGTGTAGCTCGAGGCTAGGGGGCGCTAAAGCAATATATATCTAGATCTAGTAGCTAGATTCGGCAAAGGTAAGTGTTGGTGATGCTCTAATGTTGGCCGAATAGGTATGTTAAGGTGGTATTGATTATTCAATTGGATTATAGTTGATGTATGGTTAAATAGTTGTAGGAGAATCGTTCGAGGGATTTCAGCATATTTCGCAAACAGGTGTCTAATCGACACCCTCTAATAGACTAGATCGGCAAAAGCTGAAAAGCCAAAGTGCCAAAACGCCAGCATTTCGAGGGCTCACGAGCGTGCGAGTGCTCGTGGGTCAGTTTGAAACTGTGAAGTGGTATGTACAAACGGTGAGACTGTTGTGCGCGTTTTTGTGCATCTGGGTGGTTTTGGGCCTCGATGGGTCGAATTTGGGCCCAATGGGCTTACGTGCCCATATGGGTGAAATCATGCGATAAGTATATTCTGGTAATCTGGATATTAGATCTGCTAAAATATGTGTAAAATTTGGACTTAGTGGGCCACAGTAGCTTGTGGGCTCCGTCGGGCCCATTAGGGGTTTTAGGGCCCGATGACTCTGTATTAATGAAATGGACTAATTGAGTCACTCGGGTGACGTTAGATATGTTAGTAGACTGTAATAAGCATAAAACCCTAAAACCTAGCAAAATTACTGAAATACCCCTAAAGGGTGAAAATTACTATTTTACCCCTAGGTGCTAAAAAGCCATTTTACCCTTAGAGCAATGTTGACTAATTTGCTACTATCTGATATTCTGCATGCCATGACATGTATATTCTGATTTGCATGGGTTGGGATATTATTAAGGAGGAAGTGCTAAAAGTGGCAATGCCATGTATTCTACTTAGAGGCTCTGCCTCGTATTACTATTCTAGTGGCTTGGCCACAATATCTGTTTTAGCAGCTCTGCTGCGATTGTGGTGTGTAGGGCAGGGTGGGTTGAGTATTCCCTACAGGGTGTGTAGGGCTGGTACGGGTGGTCTGTATTGGGCTTTGCATACATGCATATTCATGATAATCTGATCTGTTACTGTAATGGGCCCAATGCCACATTGTTTTCTAAATAGGGCCAGAGCCTAGTTTAAACTGTATCTAAATAAGGCTTCGGCCCAGTTTGTGCTTGAACTGATCTTTGACACTGGTTGGGTTAGCTTACACACTGAGTTTTTACAAACTCACCCTCCTTTCTTCATCCTTGTAACTCCCTGATTTTTAGGATTTTTTCGGTTTTAGTGTGATTTTGGCAAAAACATGAATTTTTAGTGTTGTGATTGCTAAATATGTGTTTAAGTATGTTAGTGGGCCTTTAGGAGGCCCAAACTTAGTTTAAAACCCGGTAAAATTATCAAGTTTAGATTTTAAGTGAAGAGGGAACTTGGCTAAGTGGGCTCTTAAGAGAAACTTGGTAGAGTTTGACACAAAGAAGCTCTTGGTAAAGTGGCAAGGTGGCGCCACTAAGCTCCTTAAAAAGTGGCGTGTGGATGGTAATCAAGGTCCAGGGTTCAAGTCAGAAGGTAAGCTTAAGGTACTTTTAGTTTGTGTGCATGTGTTGGTCAAATGGTGGCACTCTAGTGAAACTCTACTGAGAAGAGTTTGAATTGTTCATGAGAGTAAATCAGGGAGAGATTTTAGGAGCATTTGAATTTGAGAAGCAATGGTCAGCCAAGGGACTCTGATATTGCAATTTCAGCATCTAGCTTTAGGGTAAGTATTTTCGGCATTAGTGAATTTGGTGCCAATTTCTTTAGGGTTTTGAGCTTCGTTTTTCTACTGATTGAGTATAGAGCATTAGGTCTTTTCTTTTGTCATTCTTTTGGCCTCATTCTTCCTCTCTTTTCTCTCCCTAAAACCTGAAACCTACTACCCTAAAACCCCTATTGCCGAGTTCTCAACTTAGCTGAACCTACTCCTCCTTTATCTACTTTTTTTTCTTCTATACTTCTCTTCTTTCACTTCTAATTTTCTTCTGCTTCTCTTCTTGCCCTTTGAGCTGATTCCACTCTATTACAACCCTTTTAAGCCGAACCAACCTATTCCTTTTCCTCTTTTCTTCAAGCTTCTGTCAATAGCCATTAAAAGCCGAAACCTCATCTTTGCCGATTACCCTCTTTACCAAAACCAACCCTTCTTTCTCATCAATCCTTCATCAAGCCGAATCTCTAATTCTCTATCTTTCTCTTCTATCGATTCACTTCATCTATTCCTCTGCTAAGTCGACAAGGGTGCCTAGTGGAGATTCAAAAGCCGAAATCATGGGATCCTTTCTCTAGTGGTGTTTGGGATTAGATCGATAGTAGATCTAAGATAGAAAGGTGGTTGGAAAGCAAATAGATCACTTGGTAAGTACCGAAATTTTTGATTTAATCTTTTATGGAATGTTGGAAAAGTCAAACACCCCCTAGTCTTTAGGGAGGCTTTCGACTTGGCTTAAGAGTGATTCAGTGTTGTTTATGGTTCTTATGTGAGTTAGTTAGCGAAGGAGGAGATCAGGCGAGGAGTATTGGAAAGCGAGGACGTTGGTACAACCAGATCTAGATCTAGTAAGTCTAAGTCAATAAAGGTAAGATTTCATGGCCATTAGAGGTATTGGTCGAATATGGTAAGGGAGTTCCTACTTTGGTATTCGTAGGTTTGTAGTCTAATTGGTTAAGTGGTGGATTGTAGGAGGTATCGCTTAGGAGTTTTAGCCAATGGAATCGCAAATAGGTGTGTGTATCGACACCCCTTCATGGTTCAATTCGGCAAAAGCCGAAAAGCTAAAATGTCGAAATTCTGGCATTTCGAGGGCTTGCGAGCATGTGAGCGCTCGTGGGTTTTGGGAACGTTAAGATTTGGTAATCTGTGTTGGTAAGACAAATGAGTGTGCAATTTCATGCACATCGGTAAGTTGGGCCTCGATGGGCCGAATGTGGGCCCAGTGGGCTTTCAAGCCCATCTGGGTAAAAGTGGGTGTTAATGGTATACTAATAGACTGTAGGGTCGAAACTGCTAAAACTGATAACTGAACATGAAACTTGGACTAAATGGGCTTAAGTTGCTAGTGGACACTGTAGGGTCCATTAGGGGTTTTAGGGCCCAATCACTAGAAACTACTAAACTAAGTTAAATGGACGACTGTAACGACAAATAAATTTGTAATGACTGTAATATGCATGAAATCCCTAAAAACTAATAAAATTACTGAAATACCCTGATAAGTGGAAAATTACCGTTTTACCCCTGGTGTAAAATGACCGTTATACCCCTAGGGCTTAATTTGACTGAAATACATTATTGACTGTTTTTGTTACTATATGCCATATTATATTTATCTGTTGCATGGGTTGGGTGTGTAACACCCCTATCCTGTAACCGTCACCGGAATAGGACGAGGTGTTACCGGAAATTAGGAAAAACGGATCAGAATAGTAAAATTTTGAACATTTTCTTGAATAAAAGATCACTTATTTATAAAAATGCTGTACACAAACAAAGATTGAATTTAAACTTATATAAGTAAATATTCAAAAGATGCCATACTCGCATGGCTTAAATACATCAACCAAAACATCCTTCCACTATTAGTCTATTCTATACATGCCATAAGTTAACCCAAAACATAGCAATATCAAACAGTGGATAGTGTGACGACTGCTGACGATCCTCGAGCCGATAGTAAGAGTTAATGATCTACAAAACAGAGAAACATAACATTCAAAGTAAGCTTTCATAAGCTTAGTAAGTCTTAAGCAATTTAAACAGTTGAACTTAAAAACAAACCAAATGTTCAAAATCGCATAACACTTTCTAAGTACAATACTATTTGGCCAATTATGCACAAACACATATCATTTTACTCCGTTTATACTCAAACTCATATAAACATAGTATTTACAAGCTTCCGGATTAACTTTAATTCTTTCGAATTTCACTAGTGTATCATTTCTTACCCACACTTACTTTCAACATTCATAGTTAAATGGCATATCGAAAACTATCTAGTAACTTTGCATAATAACTGAATGCACACATATACAAATATACATATGAATTTACAACATCTTTTCATATGCTTCTCATTACACATTCTTCATTCCCGTCAGATCAATCTCACATATATAATATATATATCACATACCTGAATCACTTAATATGTAATACAAGTTCAATTTATCTTAGCATTGGATCTCGTAGTCATATACTTTATCAAATTCACTAGCACTTGGCTTGCGAGGTATAAAACCCGAACATAACACCAGCACGAAGCCTACGGGACTTTAAAACTCGGACATATTACCAGCACGAAGCCTGCGGGACTTTAAACCTGGATACAATCTCAGCACAATTTATTTTATATATTTTTTACTAACTTTGGCCTCATCAAATATCCAATAATACACACTTTTCACAATTGGTCATTCGGCCACATTATATACACAAAAACATATGTATATTTCACATTTGTCCATTCGGTCACACCACATACACAAGCACATATATAAGATAATGCTTTTATCATCACTTGCTAATACATCATATACTTTGCTTTCATTTAAATAACCACTCAGCCATATTACATTTCTAAGTAACCATTCGGCCTCACTATACAAATAAGATAGCACACATTTTCATAAAAGGCTATTCGGATAACTTGCACACATTTAATATTAACCATTTCGGCCTCACCACATATACATACCTTGTACATCAATTTCATCATATCAAAATCGACTATGTATACTAGTCATTTATGGTTTATAGCCTCATTTTAATATGAATCCGGTACTTTGATTACCAATATTTAATCAAACATGTTCTTAATTACAATTATTTAACATTTTAATTTACATACGGCAATGACATGTTCATCTCCAATAATTCAATACTTATAAACTTATAATTTCACAAATTTTAACATCAAAGATCCATCTAACACTCATATATCATTTTCTAACGTGACAATTCAAAATTCACATATGGTTTTAATCAATAGCTTATAAGCAACTCAAACAATTTTATCAATGTTTACAACATAATCCCAAATTCACTACGAGCTGTCTTCCTGAGCAACAGTCATTTAATTATTTGTAACTGGAGCTACGAAACTCCAAATCAAGTGCTGTTAATTTTCCCTAGAAATAAACTCATATATCTTCTATCCACAAAAAATTTCAGGATTTTTGGTTTGGCCAATCAATACCAGATGTTTCTTAAAGTTTTCCCTATTTTACTATTTGACTATTCTGACCACACTTCACTATGAACCAAATTCCTTATTGTACAGAATTCAAAATATGTTCTTGTTTATTTCGTTTAAAACTAGACTCATTAAGGAGTCTAATCATATAAATTTTATCTTATAATCATTTTCGTACAATTTATAATGATTTTCTAAAAATAGAACAGGGACCCTCAAAGCCCTTTTGACTCTGTCCCACACCACTTTAAATATCTCATTATCGGCAATTCCTTTACTTACACGGTTTCTTTTATAGGAAACTAGACTCATCAAGTTTTAATTACATAATTTATTCAGCCTCTAACTCAACTCCAACAATTTATGGTGATTTTCTAAATTCACATTATTGCTGCTGTCCCAAGCAGATCTATTACAATTTACTCTTAAATTTCCAAAAGTTCAAACACTTAAGAACTTACTAAGATCTCAATTTCCCTTCTTCAATTTCCTAATCACATTAGTAGCTTCACTTACTTTGCAACATTAATCCACAATTCATGTCATAATTCATTCGGTAATTTCATCACATAATTTATTTAAAATACCATTTCCTTATATTGATTTCAAATACATTCAAGAATTTAAAGCATAATTTCATAGCCAAATGTAATCACTATTCGGCATTTACAAGAAATTCATAGTATTTTATTCACGTCTTAACTCATGATGCTTTCGGTTATTCCATCTTATCTCATGTATTCAAAATACCATTCACACTTATTAGTTCATAAGACATTTGGCTATCACACATAGTCCTCACTAAATTCATACTCATTCAAAACTCTTTTAGCATATACCTCATTTCCATGCACAATTCAATCGAGTAAGTTAGCCATTTTCGGCTCTTATTATGAACATTATTAATCATTCAAAAAATATATATATGTACCACATATACTAAAACTTTATTCTATATTCCTTTAATCTTTAAACATATAATTTCAACTTAATCGTTTAAGAGCTTACCTCAAAAGTTATCGTACGGCTATATCGACTACACGACTACCTTCATTTTTCCTCGATCCGAGTTTGTCCCCTTAAGCTCTTGATGCTCAATCAACAATTTTAACTACTCAATTTACAAACGACAATGTCATCACTTTACATAACAAAAATTAAATTTCATTACTTAAACTATCCACGGCAATCACCTTCCGAGCACCTAAATTTTCTTTAAGCTAAACCACCTCATAGCATACATATACACATTCGGCTAATTATAAAAAAAAATCAGCACTCATAACCGAATCATTAACTAAAATCACATTTGAAAATATGCTTAAACAATCTTCAATATTTAATAACATCTAAAACTAATTTGCTTGAGGTGCCATCAATTATTCAAATTGGCCGAATATCATTGAATTTCTAAAATCATGCTTATAACCTGTAACACCCCAAACCCAGCCTAGACGTTACGGCCAAGTCTAATGTGTCACATTGAAGTGTTTTTCAAAAACCGTGTTTTCATTGAAAACCCTTCTTAAATGTTTAAAAACTCTTACCGTTAAACTTGTATAAAACCTTAGTTTGTTTTTATTTTTTTTCCAAAACAGGATTTATTGAAATGATCATCCCTTTTCAAACATCGTTGAAACCTTTGTAAAAGTTTTATGAAAGCTTATGAACCCTTGTAGTTTGCAAAAACATGTTATTTTAAAAATAGATAAAATATCGAAAATCAGATTTGTAACCTTTATAAAACATGTTATCTTGAAAACGGTTTAAGTATCAAATAAATTTGACCTTTTTCGTTAAGACTTAAAGTGAATGGAAGTTGGGACCAGGTAGGATTCCAGAAAAGAGGAGGTGAGTCGAATAGACTGCTTAAATACCAAGCTCTTCTTGGATCCACTCCTAGACATGCACACTACCATTGCCACACTTTAACTATTTGAAATATTTATCTACAAGATCATTTAAAAAATTGCGGAAGCTTTGCTTGGTTATCGTGTTATTTTGAAAACAAGTAACTTTTATAAAAATCACGTCTTAAAATCATTTATTTTCAACTCGATTTAAATAATATCCTACGTAAGCTAAAACCAATTTAAATAAGTAAAGAATAAAAACCCAAAATAAAAATAATTAAAGAGGCCCTTTTTACAACCCAAAACCAGAAATAAATAATTAAATCTAAATTCAAGTAGGTAACTTAATTAGAAATCCAACAGTCCAGTCTATGTGGCCACTCTGAATCCCTCCCAGCTCCAAGTCCACCAATCTAAGGCTCACCTGCAAGGATGGAAGGAAAAAGGGTGAGTTTGGAAAACTCAGTGTGCACAAGCCACTTACAGAGCCCGAATCAATATCAGCATACTAGGCCTAAGCCCCTAAATCAGTCTCAACATAAAACTGGGCTGAAGCCTTTCCATTTAACAGTTACTGGGCCGAAGCCTTTCATAAATCATAGCACTGGGCCGAAGCCTTTTCTGCAACCGGTATGACCCATAGGCCCATTTCAGTAACACATGTAAACGTCAATGCATGTATACAAAGCCCATTTGGGGAGACTAGTCAACCCACCAACCGCTACTCTCCACCCGTACCAGCCAACACACCATGTGGGGAATAACTCAACCCACCCAACCAACACACCACTGGCAGCATAGCTGCTTTAACATATAACTGGAGGCCTAGCCTCTTTTAATAACTAGGGCAGAAGCCCTTTCGGTAAACTGGGGCAAAAGCCCTTTTCGGTATACTGGGACAAAGCCCTTTAACACTTCCTCCAATCATATAAACCCAACCCATGCATGTAATGATTATAACATGGCATATCGTATACATATCGTAGCATATCATGTGCATATCATGTGCATATCATATCATTTCATGAAAAATATCAATATCATAATCAACATAATCATTTTACAACCCTAGGGGTATAGTGGTCATTTCTACCTAGGGGTAAAATAGTCATTTTTAAGCTATAAGGGTAATTACGTAATTTTAACACTTATTAGGGTTTTTCATACTTATTCAACATTCTGGAGTATTAAAACAGAAATTTTTAGCCTATTTTAGCAAAATCGAGTTATTGAGCCCAAAACCCCTAATGGGCCTAACGAGTAGCGATTTAGCCTTCTAAGTCCATTTAGCCTAAATACTACTATCGTTCTATCTGGGTTAATCATACATTTATCACAATTCCGTTTGAGCATGTAACACTCCTAGACCCGCTCCCATCGCAGGAGGGTCAAGAGGCATTACCTGACAATCTCACAAGCATCAACCACCACTCATTCATACAATTCAAACATTTATAGTTCACACAATTCATATTATTCATAACTCAACCGAAAATACACATGTAACTAATATCAAGAAGTAACTTGACTATCGATACAAATGTCCGAATAATCCAACTTAGTAACATGTCTCATTCAAACTAAAACATATTTAATTTTTCAACTATTAAATTCATTCAACCAAAATTCAGAAGAGATCGCTTACTAAGGAAACACATAACCGAATTCCTTATTGACAAGGTAACTAGTGTTAAGTCATTTAAGCATTATCATCATTTAAAACTTATAACACTTCGTTCAGCAAAACATTCATAATTATAGGATGAGTAAGCCATTTGCGCATGGCTAAAATATATATATATATACATATTCAAAATAAAGGATCTTAATTCAACAACTACAAGGTACTTCCTATGTAACACCCTGAATTTGGGCCTAGAAGAATTGGGCTTTGAGTCTAGGTTCGGATAGAAGAAAATCAGAATAATTGAGAAGTTTTAAATATTATCGTTTAAGAAAAAAATTTTGAATTAAATTATTCTTAGAAAATATTTCTGTATTTATTATTACTGATGTTTTAAAATTTTATGAAAATTATAATTATGGTTATTAGAAAAAAATATTACTGTATTTAAAAATTATTATCATTAGATAAAAACATATTTATAAAATTATTATTGTTATTACTATTATTATTATTTTTTATTATAAAAATATAAATGGCATTATTACAATTGGTGTTTGGTTTAGTAATTAAATAAATTATGAATGAATTATAGGATTTTCGGGATTTTTTTTCGGGTTTTTGTGCCTTTGGTGAAATCTTGGAATTTTGGTGTTCTGATTGTTGAAATTATGTTTAAGTGTGTTAGTGGGCCTTTAGAAGGCCCAAGCTTAAGTTAAAACCCGGTAAAATATTAAGTTGGATTTTCAAGTGAAAGGGGACTTGGTTAAGTGGGCCTTTAAGAAAAACCGTGTAAAATATGTCACAAAGGGAGCCTTGGTAGAGTGGCAAGGTGGCACCACTAAGCTCCTAAAAAAATGGCGCCTAAGTGGGTATTCAAGGATAAGGGTTCGAGTTGCAAGGTAAGCGTAGAGTTCTTTTTAATTTTTAAGCATGTGCCGGGCATGTGACTATTTTAAGTAGGAATTTCGGCAAGGGCTTTTATGAACTTGGGCCGATTACTCAAGTGTGATATTAGGGTTATATCTTTTTCTATTTTCTGTCATAAGATTTAGGGTTAGCCACCTTAGGAATTAATCTTCTCTTTTACTGTCAGAAAAGCCGAAACTTGCCTCCCTAGAAAGCTTCTAGCCGATTTCTTCTTCTTCACCTCTACCATTATTTTTTTCACTTTTCTTTTTGCTCTTCGATCTCTTCCCTAGCCGAATACCCTCCTTACTCAGATTCACTCTTTCTTTTGCTTCCACCCCTCTCAAAATCAACCATAGCCAATTGCTCAAAGTGCCAGAAGTCCCGAAAACTGCTTTCTTTTGCCGAATCTTTCTAAGCCAAATTATCCCTGTTCCTTTCACCTGTTGTGGCCGATTACTACATCCCCCTGAGCCACATCATTGTCGACACCATCACTCAAAATCATAGCCCAAATCGCCATCTTCTTCTCTAGTTGAAAAGCCGAAATCACCATAGTTTTAGGGAGATAGCCGAATTTGCAGATCTCATAGATAAGGGTTCTACTAACGTTACATCAGATCTGCATAGGAATCGAAGAGAAATCGTTGGTAAGTGCTTAATACCTCAGATCTGTACATTATTTCATGTTTTGGAAAAGCCGAAAGTCCCTAAAGTTAGGGAGATTGTCGATTTGGACTTTTAGTAATTCAAAGTGGTATTTTTATTCTTTTTGAGTGATAGTTAGCGAGGAAGGTGATCAAGACAGGAGTTGAAGGCATCGGTATCACCAGATCTAGATCTAGTGCACCTAAATCGTCAGAGGTAAGTTTTCGGCCATTAAGGGTGTGGCCGAATGTGGTAAGGGATTGTGGCTTTGGTTTTTCGTAGATCTATTGATTAATCAATTAGATATTGGGTTGTAGGAACTGTCGCATAGGAGATCTCGTCGGTGAAACTGCAAAACAGGTGTGTGTTTCGAACGCCCTTCAATGCGCAAATCGGCAAAAGCCGAAAAAGCCGAAATGCCAAAGTTTCGGTATTTCGAGAGCTTGTGAGCGTGCGAACGTTCTCAAGTTAGTAGGAGAAGGTTAGTTTTGGAATCGGCACTGTTAGGCGTGTTGACCGCTAAATTTTGGACATTATGGTAAGTTGGGCCTCGGTGGGCCAAATATGGGCCCAATGGGCGATTTGGGTCCATGTGAGTAAAAATGGGTTTAAAGGTAATATTATGAACTGTAGGCGTGAAAACAGTTAAAACAAGATAACTGATTATGAAATTGGGACTAAATGGGCCTAATGGGCCAATCGACGTAATAGGGCTCATTAGGGGTTTTAGGGCTTGAATGCTAAGACTGAAAAACTGAGTTAACCGGACTTCTGTGACAACTATGTGATTAATAAATACTGTAATAAGCATAAAATCTGTAACATGAGAGCAAAATTACTGAAATACCCTTAGGGTAAGAAATTACTGTTTTACCCCTAGGTAGAAAATTACCGTTACACCCCTAGGGCTAAAATTGACTGTACTGTTTGACATGACTGTTACTGTTATTGCATGCCATGATATGTATCTATTGCATGGGTTGGGTTTTGATAATGGAGGAAGTGTGAGTGGCACAGCCACGTTACTGAAAAGGGGCTATGCCTCGTACTGTTTCTGAAAGGGGCTTTGCCTCGTATACTGTTTAACTGAGCAGCCATGCTGCGACTGTGGTGTGTAGGCTGGGTGGGTCGAGTTATTCCCCACATGGTGTGTTGGCTGGTATGGGTGGTGTGTAGCGGTTGGTGGGTTGAGTAGTCTCCCCAATTGGGTTTGCATTTATACTGTATTACTGTACTGTACTGTTCTGGGCCTATGGGCCAATCTGTTATCTGAGTAGGGCTTCAGCCCAGTATCTGTTATAGGGCCTTGGCCCAGATTACTGTTTCCTGAATAGGGCTTCGGCCCAGTATCTGACTGAGACTGGTTAGGGTTTAGGCCCAGTGGGCTTGAGCCAATTTGGGCTTTGGATGGGTTCTGCACACACTGAGTTTTCCCAAACTCACCCTTTCTTTCCATCCTTGCAGGCGAGCCCTAGATCGTGACTTGGACGCTGGGAGGGATTCAGAGTGGCCACGAGGACTGAACTGTCATCATAGTTGGTTTTTTTTATTATTTAATTACCTTTTATTGGTTTTATTTTGACATGGGTTGTAATAAGGCCGCTATAACTGTTATTCGGGATTTCTCTACCGTTTTATTTCAAACACAAACCTACACCGTTTTCAAAATTAAACAAACATTTCATTAACCGACCTGACTTTACTGAAGACTAAGGAGGACAATAAGACTAAAATGAAACGATTAACAAATGAGATAGAAATTAGGTTGAATAATAATTAAATCGGGAATTTCAAGAAAAACAAGTATTACTTTTCAAAAATCTCAAACATCAGACTTAGTATATAGGACGGCGTAGCATAGTCTAGGTGATGTAGCACACCGGACATGGCCATAACGTCTGGGCCGGGTCTGGGGTGTTACATTTAGTGGTATCAGAGCTAAGTTGCAACAACTCGGCTGTGGATCGGGTCCAAAAAGGGTTTTCAAAAAAAAATTTAGAGTCCAAAAGGGTATTTTTGGAAAATCGAATTTTCTGGAAGACTTTTTGTTTTAAAGTGACCTTTTCAAACTTGTCTTCTTTAAAATATGTCTTGAGAACTTGATTTTAAAATGCCTAAATCTTTTGAATTTCTTGGAAATCTGATAAATTGAGATGTGGCACACTGAATCCCCGGGCACCAAGTCTGTAAGTATTTCTGCCTTAAATACTGTACTGTACTGAAATAATACTGTAGATAGCACTGAGACTTTACTATGATACTGTAGCTAGGTTAGTACTGAAGACTATAGAGACTGAGACTGTAGGGGAACTAAAAAAAAAAATGGATTGAGACCATAGCTAAGCTATGACTCTATAAAAACAAAAACTTTAAAATACTATCTCTGCATAAGACATAAGAATAATAAAATTTTGAGAACTCGGTAGTTATTTGATATGTGTATTGGTAATGTAGAATATTGATATGGGTTCTGAGGGTACGCAAAGTTTGCCAAGCTTATTCTAGTTAGGTGTGTGATGGTTGGAAACGAATTGTATGCGCAAGTGATAATGTTTATTTACTTCGGTAATTAGATGTTCTGGGTCGTACTGAAATTATTTAGATAAGAGTGCGCAGCGGAAGCGTAGTAGCATAGCGATGCACTATTATTTTAGTTTTGAAAATTTCGAGGACAAAATTTCTTTAAGGAGGGTAGAGTTGTAACACCCTGAATTTGGGCCTAGAAGAATTGGGCTTTGAGTCTAGGTTCGGATAGAAGAAAATCAGAATAATTGAGAAGTTTTAAATATTATCGTTTAAGAAAAAAATTTTGAATTAAATTATTCTTAGAAAATATTTCTGTATTTATTATTACTGATGTTTTAAAATTTTATGAAAATTATAATTATGGTTATTAGAAAAAAATATTACTGTATTTAAAAATTATTATCATTAGATAAAAACATATTTATAAAATTATTATTGTTATTACTATTATTATTATTTTTTATTATAAAAATATAAATGGCATTATTACAATTGGTGTTTAGTTTAGTAATTAAATAAATTATGAATGAATTATAGGATTTTCGGGATTTTTTTCGGGTTTTTGTGCCTTTGGTGAAATCTTGGAATTTTGGTGTTCTGATTGTTGAAATTATGTTTAAGTGTGTTAGTGGGCCTTTAGAAGGCCCAAGCTTAAGTTAAAACCCGGTAAAATATTAAGTTGGATTTTCAAGTGAAAGGGGACTTGGTTAAGTGGGCCTTTAAGAAAAACCGTGTAAAATATGTCACAAAGGGAGCCTTGGTAGAGTGGCAAGGTGGCACCACTAAGCTCCTAAAAAAATGGCGCCTAAGTGGGTATTCAAGGATAAGGGTTCGAGTTGCAAGGTAAGCGTAGAGTTCTTTTTAATTTTTAAGCATGTGCCGGGCATGTGACTATTTTAAGTAGGAATTTCGGCAAGGGCTTTTATGAACTTGGGCCGATTACTCAAGTGTGATATTAGGGTTATATCTTTTTCTATTTTCTGTCATAAGATTTAGGGTTAGCCACCTTAGGAATTAATCTTCTCTTTTACTGTCAGAAAAGCCGAAACTTGCCTCCCTAGAAAGCTTCTAGCCGATTTCTTCTTCTTCACCTCTACCATTATTTTTTTCACTTTTCTTTTTGCTCTTCGATCTCTTCCCTAGCCGAATACCCTCCTTACTCAGATTCACTCTTTCTTTTGCTTCCACCCCTCTCAAAATCAACCATAGCCAATTGCTCAAAGTGCCAGAAGTCCCGAAAACTGCTTTCTTTTGCTGAATCTTTCTAAGCCAAATTATCCCTGTTCCTTTCACCTGTTGTGGCCGATTACTACATCCCCCTGAGCCACATCATTGTCGACACCATCACTCAAAATCATAGCCCAAATCGCCATCTTCTTCTCTAGTTGAAAAGCCGAAATCACCAGAGTTTTAGGGAGATAGCCGAATTTGCAGATCTCATAGATAAGGGTTCTACTAACGTTACATCAGATCTGCATAGGAATCGAAGAGAAATCGTTGGTAAGTGCTTAATACCTCAGATCTGTACATTATTTCATGTTTTGGAAAAGCCGAAAGTCCCTAAAGTTAGGGAGATTGTCGATTTGGACTTTTAGTAATTCAAAGTGGTATTTTTATTCTTTTTGAGTGATAGTTAGCGAGGAAGGTGATCAAGACAGGAGTTGAAGGCATTGGTATCACCAGATCTAGATCTAGTGCACCTAAATCGTCAGAGGTAAGTTTTCGGCCATTAAGGGTGTGGCCGAATGTGGTAAGGGATTGTGGCTTTGGTTTTTCGTAGATCTATTGATTAATCAATTAGATATTGGGTTGTAGGAACTGTCGCATAGGAGATCTCGTCGGTGAAACTGCAAAACAGGTGTGTGTTTCGAACGCCCTTCAATGCGCAAATCGGCAAAAGCCGAAAAAGCCGAAATGCCAAAGTTTCGGTATTTCGAGAGCTTGTGAGCATGCGAACGTTCTCAAGTTAGTAGGAGAAGGTTAGTTTTGGAATCGGCACTGTTAGGCGTGTTGACCGCTAAATTTTGGACATTATGGTAAGTTGGGCCTCGGTGGGCCAAATATGGGCCCAATGGGCGATTTGGGTCCATGTGAGTAAAAATGGGTTTAAAGGTAATATTATAAACTGTAGGCGTGAAAACAGTTAAAACAAGATAACTGATTATGAAATTGGGACTAAATGGGCCTAATGGGCCAATCGACGTAATAGGGCTCATTAGGGGTTTTAGGGCTTGAATGCTAAGACTGAAAAACTGAGTTAACCGGACTTCTGTGACAACTATGTGATTAATAAATACTGTAATAAGCATAAAATCTGTAACATGAGAGAAAAATTACTGAAATACCCTTAGGGTAAGAAATTACTGTTTTACCCCTAGGTAGAAAATTACCGTTATACCCCTAGGGCTAAAATTGACTGTACTGTTTGACATGACTGTTACTGTTATTGCATGCCATGATATGTATCTATTGCATGGGTTGGGTTTTGATAATGGAGGAAGTGTGAGTGGCACAGCCACGTTACTGAAAAGGGGCTATGCCTCGCACTGTTTCTGAAAGGGGCCTTGCCTCGTATACTGTTTAACTGAGCAGCCATGCTGCGACTGTGGTGTGTGGGCTGGGTGGGTCAAGTTATTCCCCACATGGTGTGTTGGCTGGTATGGGTGGTGTGTAGCGGTTGGTGGGTTGAGTAGTCTCCCCAATTGTGTTTGCATTTATACTGTATTACTGTACTGTACTGTTCTGGGCCTATGGGCCAATCTGTTATCTGAGTAGGGCTTCAGCCCAGTATCTGTTATAGGGCCTTGGCCCAGATTACTGTTTCCTGAATGGGGCTTCGGCCCAGTATCTGACTGAGACTGGTTAGGGTTTAGGCCCAGTGGGCTTGAGCCAATTTGGGCTTTGGATGGGTTCTGCACACACTGAGTTTTCCCAAACTCACCCTTTCTTTCCATCCTTGTAGGCGAGCCCTAGATCGTGACTTGGACGCTGGGAGGGATTCAGAGTGGCCACGAGGACTGAACTGTCATCATAGTTGGTTTTTTTTTTATTATTTAATTACCTTTTATTGGTTTTATTTTGACATGGGTTGTAATAAGGCCGCTATAACTGTTATTCGGGATTTCTCTACCGTTTTATTTCAAACACAAACCTACACCATTTTCAAAATTAAACAAACATTTCACTAACCGACCTGACTTTACTGAAGACTAAGGAGGACAATAAGACTAAAATGAAACGATTAACAAATGAGATAGAAATTAGGTTGAATAATAATTAAATCGGGAATTTCAAGAAAAACAAGTATTACTTTTCAAAAATCTCAAACATCAGACTTAGTATATAGGACGGCGTAGCATAGTCTAGGTGATGTAGCACACCGGACATGGCCATAACGTCTGGGCCGGGTCTGGGGTGTTACATCCTATACATGCCATTCACGAGAGTTTAGCTAATTAGGTACCGAACAAGACTTTGATAGTAGAGATGACTTCGACTGCAAGATTCCCGCGACCGCAGCTAACGAACAAAATCTATAAAACAGAGGAATATAGAGTAACAAAGTAAGCATTTATATGCTTAGTAAGCTTAAGTAGTAAAGTCAAATCAAATAACTAAAGTAAAGAAATTTCAAATGCTTATTCAAGTTTACCCTTTAGCCGAATATGACTAACTAAATTTTTGCCACCATTTTTCAAATATATAAAGGATTCACTAATTACATGCCCATATAGATCATAAGTTCTCGAAGAGAAAAGAAGTTACAGATAGTTATACACCTCGAAACCACTATTAGAACCGATATTACTCATTTGCAAGCATAATATAACAGAAAATAGTTCACAAATTGTGTATCTCACATACCTGGCCAGCTTATAGAAGTAGGCTCATTAATAGAAATCATTAAAGACCGAAATTTCTAACTCTAGCCCTGAGGCTCTTCGAGATTATGCCCGGCCTTGAACACTAGCCCTAAGGCTCTTCGGGATTTGACCCAGCTTTGAACACTAGCCCTAAGGCTCTTCGGGATTTGACCCGGCTTTGAACACTAGCCCTAAGGCTCTTCGAGATTTGGCCCGGCTTTGAGCACTAGCCTTAAGGCTCTTCGGGATTTGACCCGGCTTTAAAGCACAGATGCACATATATTTGAATTCACCACATGAAATTTTCACTAAGTTAGTCATAATTCATCATTCATTCATTTACTTCACACATTACACATAGCATGGCACTTTCACGAAATAAATTCGGTCTAAGAGCATCTAAGCAAAATACAAATCAATTCGTTTACTAAAGGCTTCATACGAAAAGGACTTTCGGCTATATTACTCTTCTCTTCCTCAATACACATGCCTTAGGTCACTTGAGTAAACTAATCATCTTCATGAGTAACCAAACGCATATGCCATGTTACATTGACTCACATGATAGAATTTAATACTTAAACTTACCTCGATGGTCAATAATTATTTACGAACCGACTATTCCACCACCTTTGCCTTTCCTTTGTCTGAGTGTGGTTCTCTTAGCTCTTGAGCTAAAATAAACAATTCGAGTATATAAATTTCGTATCCGTCATTAGATCAAACAAAGAAGGTAATCATCTTTTCTAAGCCACCCACACATTTTCGGTTAAAAGCATGAATATGCTTGTATATTCATCCCTCAATTTAAAACTTTGAATTCCAAATGCCGAATGCTATTGACTATTAACCAAACATACTCATATGCAGCCACAATCATCCATGTATAATTCTATGACTAATTCGGCAACTTCATCAATTCAAATCATAGAATTTCATATTAACTTATTCCTTAGTAGCACATAGGTGAGTACATAATGCACATTAACAACCCAACACTATCAATAATTAAATCAAAAGTCTCATAATAATAATTCACACCAAAACAATGTTACATAATTCGGCCCTACTCTTAAGTACACATATCATTTATAATTTACTAAAAACAATTAGGCCAAAACTTTCTCAACAAAACAAAAATCACTTCTAATTACTCTTATGATTGATATATATATATATATATATATATAAAATATAGAAATCAATGAGAAGCACCTCGTTCCTTAGCAAATTCCCTAAATTTCCAATTAGCAACCAAGGTACATTCGGCCTTTACACATTTTCCCTGACAAAAATTCTATTAACCGAGTCTTAGACCGATTAAAACACTCAATTCAACAAAATAAATATTTTCAAGTTCCTTCCTTAACTAGTCACCTTGGCCGAACGCTAGAGGGGCATACCTCTCACGATTCTTTCTCACAATTTAGCAACTTAGGTTATTTCCCTAATTTAGAACACATACACTCATGGTTTTCATCAATTTCTCTTCCAACTAATAAAACAACCCCTTATTGATTCCTTAATGTTCATGGCCGAAACACCTACCTCAACCATCACTAAAATTTCAACAAGGTTAACACAAGCTCAACCGAATGCTCACACATATGTATAAAGGCTTTCTATGCATATACATACGGCATTAACATATAAAATCACCATTGAAGCATACCACTCTTTCAAAACATTTAACACAATTTAGTACATGATAGGCTTCATGACCGAATGAATTTCTTCAAATTTCAACTAAATGCAAACCATGGGCAAGGTAGAATACTAGTTAACAATCAAAATGCACCTAAAATTTCCAAAGGAAACAATCAATCTTACCTCAATTTTGCCTTAGCCGAAACCGATTTCAAGGAGTGTTTCTTTCCCCTTTTCTTTTCTTCAAGTCACGGCAAAGAAGAACAAAGCGATTTTCTTTGTTCTTTTCAACCTTTTCTTTATTATTTTATTTATTATAAAGTCCAATTTAGCATAATTTCATATAATTTTTATCCATAAACAATAAAATAATGTAATTTACTAACCCATTCATCATGCATGGTCGGCCACTAAAACAAAAAGGCTAATTTGACATGCAAATCCTTTAATTTGAAACGTTATACAACCTCCTTCTTGAATTTTAGCCACAAACATCATAGTACTTATCATTTTAGTCCTTTAGTTCGGCAATCACACCACCAAGTCAATTTCAAATATTTAAATTTCACACATACAATTATAACACAAATTAAACGTATGATATCGTATTTAATTATTTTTGTGATTCGGTTTAGTGGTCCTGAAACCACTTCCCGACTAGGGTCGAAATAGGGCTGTCACAACTCTCTCCCCCTTTAGGGATTTCTGTCCCCGAAAATCTTACCAGAAAATAGGTTTGGATATCTATCTTTCATAGCATTCTCGGGCTCCCAAGTCGCTTCTTCGATTCCATGCCTAAGCCACAATACTTTTACTAATGGAATCTTTTTATTTCGTAATTCTTTCACTTCTCGAGCCAAGATACGAATGGGTTCTTCTTCGTAACTTAAATTGGGTTGAATTTCAACTTCTGACAGACTTAGCATGTGCGAAGGATCGGATCTATACCGACGGAGCATCGATACATGGAAAACATTGTGGATCTTTTCAAGTTCAGGAGGCAAAATCAATCTATAAGCGACAGGCCCAATCCGTTCTGATATCTCATACGGTCCAATGAATCTTGGGCTCCATTTGCCTTTACAGCCAAAACGGAGTATCTTTTTCCACGGTGAAACTTTCAGAAACACCTTATCACCAACTTGATACTCGATGTCTTTACGCTTTAAGTCCGCGTACGATTTCTGACGATCGGATGCCATTCTCAAACTGTCACGAATTATCTCCACTTTTTGCTCTGCTTCTCTAACTAAGAGGAGTACGGCACTTACGACCGTAAAGAGCTTCGTAAGGTGCCATCTGAATACTCGTCTGAAAGCTGTTATTATACGCGAACTCAACCAAGGGTAAATAGTTTTCCCACGAGCCGGCAAATTCGAGAATGCAACATCTCAACATGTCTTCGAGTATTTGAATAACCCGCTCGGATTGGCCGTCAGTCTGCGGATGAAAAGCGGTGCTGAAATGGAGCTTAGTACTCAAAGCCTCGTGTAATTTCTTCCAGAATTGTGAAGTAAATCGAGGATCCCGATCTGAAATAATCGAACTCGGCACTCCGTACAATCGCACAATCTGAGAGACATATAATTTCGCTAACTTATCAAGCGAAAAATCTGTACGAACCGGGATGAAATGAGCTGATTTTGTCAGTCTGTCCACAATAATCCAAATAGAGTCTTTCTTGCTTGGTGTTAAAGGCAACCCTGACACAAAGTCCATCGTAACTCGGTCCCACTTCCACTCAGGTATCAAAATCAGTTGAAGCAAGCCCGAAGGCACCTGATGTTCCGCTTTTACTTGTTGACATATCAGACACTTAGATACAAATTCAGAGATATCCCGTTTCATACCGTGCCACCAATATTGTCGTTTCAAGTCGTTATACATTTTCGTACTACCCGGATGAACTGACATCGGACTATTATGGGCTTCATTCAAAATCATCGAAACTAGCTCAGACTTTTTCGGAACACACAATCGGTCCCTAAATCTCAAATAGTCTTTTGCATCAATTTGAAACTCAAAATCCTCTCCCGACATACGTTTAGCTCTTTTAGCTATCAAATCGTTGTCGATCTTTTAAGCCTCACAAATTTGTCGTACAAGTACAGGTTCTGCCTTTAGTTCGGCCACCAACACGGCGTTTCCCGATATAGTTAGTTCAGCATTCGTAGCTCACAATGAAACTAGAGACTTTCAGCTAAGAGCATCAGCGACTACATTCGCTTTACCGGGATGATAATCAATAGTAAGCTCGTAGTCTTTAAGCAATTCTAGCCACCTCCTTTGCCTCAAATTCAAATCCCTCTGAGTCATCAGATACTTGAGACTTTTGTGATCGGAAAAGATGCGACATTTCTCACCAAACAGATAGTGTCGCCAAATCTTCAAAGCGAAAACAATAGCGGCTAATTCAAGATCATGAGTCGGATAATTTCGCTCGTGAGGCTTCAACTGTCTTGAAGCATAAGCAATAACCCGGCCTTCTTGCATCAAGACGCCGCCTAAACCGTTTAGGGATGCATCACTAAAAACTACAAACTCTTTGCCGGATTCTGGCTGAACTAACACTGGAGCTTCCGTCAAAAGAGTTTTCAGTCGGTCGAAACTTTGCTGACACTTATCCAACCACTCAAACTTGATATCTTTTTGTAGCAGTCTCGTTAATGGAGTCGCAATCATTGAAAAACCTTCGACGAACCGTCGGTAATATCCGGCAAGTCCTAAAAAGCTTCGAACCTCAGAGACATTCTTAGGGGGTTTCCAGTTGAGTATAGCTGAAATTTTATTCGGATCGACTCGAATACCCGAAGCAGACACTATATGTCCTAAGAAACCGATCTCACACAACCAGAATTCGCACTTACTGAACTTTGCATACAATTTGTTATCCCGCAAGGTCTGAAGTACGAGTCTCAAATGCTCTGTATGCTCAAACTCGTTATGAGAGTAAATTAAAATTTCATCGATGGAAACTGCTACAAAACGGTCTAAAAACGGCCTAAATACACGATTCCTCAAATCCATGAAGACCGCAGGGGCATTAGTGAGTCCAAACGGCATTACTAAGAACTCGTAGTGACCGTATCTCGTTCTGAATGCTGTTTTCAACACGTCGAAATCTCTAACTCTCAACTGATAATAGCCGGATCGCAAGTCAATCTTCGAAAACACTGAAGCTCCTCTCAACTGATCGAACAAGTCGTTAATTCGGGGTAATGGATACTTGTTCTTTACAGTGGCCTTATTCAGCTGTCGATAGTCGATGCACATTCTCATAGACCCGTCTTTCTTTTTCACAAACAAAACCGGTGCACCCCAGGATGAAAAGCTTGGTCGTGCGAAGCCTCTATCTGTCAACTCTTGCAGCTGAGATTTCAACTCTTTTAACTTGGTAGGTGCCATACGATACGGGGCAATCGAAATTGGCATCGTACCTGGAATCAACTCTATACCGAACTCGACTTCTCTTACCGGCGGCAATCCCGGTAATTCTTCGAGAAACACATCTGAAAACTCACAAACTACAGGCACCGTCTCAATTTCTCGTTCGGAAACTTTGTTATCTAACACATAAGCCAAATATGCTTCATACCCCTTTCTCACGTATTTCTGAGCTGACATGGTTGTAATTATGGCAGGTGGCCCGTTTAGATCAACGGACTCAATTCGGATTACTTCATTATTCGAACATCGCAAATCAATAGTTTTTTGCTTGCAATTCACTATTGCGTCATGAATGGTCAACCAGTCCATTCCGAGAATAATGTCAACTTCGTCAAATGGTAGAAGCATCAAGTCAGCTGGAAAACAGAAATCTCGAACCATTAGGGGACATTTCTTGCATACTTTATCAACCAGAACACAACGACCCAAAGGGTTCGACACCCGAATTACGAATTCAGTAGACTCAACAGGAAGAGTCTTACTAGAGGCTAAAGTTTCACACACATAAGAATGGGTTGAACCAGGATCAATCAGGGCAATAACATCAGTGTTAAAGAGGGTGAAAGTGCCAGTAATAACATCCGGAGAAGAAGCTTCCTCGCGGGCACGAATAGCATATGCTCTGGCTGGTGCTCGAGCCTCGGATCTAACTGTAGTGTCCCTAGTCCCCCCTCTGACTACCGCTAATATTTCCACCCCGTCGTGGTGGTCTACCCCGTGTAGCCGTGCCGCTAGCTCTCTGACTCGGGTCGGGAGTGCGCTCGTCAACCTTCGGACAGTCTTTAATAAAATGATCGGCAAATCCACATCTGAAACAGGAGCGATCACAATGCCTACAACTCCCCGGGTGCCATTTACCACAATAATTGCAATCAGATCTATCCCCACACTGGCAATGGAAGTAACTCGCGAACTCACGGGAGGTCGATGGTGCTCGCGCCTAGAAAAACCCGATGTATATTTAGATCGGCCCGAGTCATCTCTAGTCTTTTTGGACGATTATTGAATAGATTTTCTCGCAGATCTCTTACGAAACTCTCTATTTCCATCTTCGGCTTTTCTTTTTTCATTATTGAGCTCTTCAGCTTTACAAGCTCGCTCGACTAACACGACAAACTCCTTAATTTCCAGAATTCCCACCAATAGTCTGATATCTTCGTTTAATCCGTCCTCAAAATGCTTACACATAATAGCCTCAGAGGATACACATTCTCGAGCATAACGGCTAAGTCGCACGAATTCTCTCTCGTACTCAGTTACTGACATCTGTCCTTGTTTGAGTTCTAGGAATTCCTTCCATTTTTGATCGATGAATCTCTGGCTGATATATTTCTTACGGAACTCAGTTTGGAAGAACTCCCAGGTGACCCGTTCCTTCGGAACAAGAGAAACCAGAGTATTCCACCAGTAGTAGGCAGCGTCACGTAATAGAGACATCGCACATTTCAGACACTCCTCGGGTGTGCAGGACAGTTCATCGAACACTCGGATGATATCGTCGAGCCAAAACTCAGCCCGCTCGGCATCGTCATTAGGGGTAGCCCAGAACTCTTCAGCCCCATATTTTCTAATTTTGTCAACAGGGGGCCTACTCGACCTCACTGGATCGGTCACAGGAGGGGTCGTAAAAGTCAGAAATGGAGTATTCGGGGGCGGAGGTTGCGGAACAGCCGGATTTGATCTAACAAATTGAGTGAACCAGTCACTCATCATCACATAAAAGGCTTGTCTAGTGTCATCATCCCGATGACTAATATTCGGTTGAGAGTCAGGCGGCGCTGTCCCTTACGCGGGAGCAGGTGCCACGCTTTCAACATCGTCCGCTACAGCTCGGTCAGGTTCGGGATCCATTCTATACAAAGAATCACATTTCAGATGTTAGAAGTGATCTCACTATCAATATGACACTAAATGGCATGTATAGCTAGACTCATACTTACTACGGCAGTCCGAGAATCGACTAAACCGTAGCTCTGATACCAATAAAAATGTAACACTCCTAGACCCGCTCCCATCGCAGGAGGGTCAAGAGGCATTACCTGACAATCTCACAAGCATCAACCACCACTCATTCATACAATTCAAACATTTATAGTTCACACAATTCATATTATTCATAGCTCAACCGAAAATACACATGTAACTAATATCAAGAAGTAACTTGACTATCGATACAAATGTCTGAATAATCCAACTTAGTACCATGTCTCATTCAAACTAAAATATATTTAATTTTTCAACTATTAAATTCATTCAACCAAAATTCAGAAGAGATTGCTTACTGAGGAAACACATAACCGAATTCCTTATTGACAAGGTAACTAGTGTTAAGTCATTTAAGCATTATCATCATTTAAAACTTATAACACTTCGTTCAGCAAAACATTCATAATTATAGGATAAGTAAGCCATTTGCGCATGGCTAAAATATATATATATATATACATATTCAAAATAAAGGATCTTAATTCAACAACTACAAGGTACTTCCTATACATGCCATTCACGAGAGTTTAGCTAATTAGGTACCGAACAAGACTTTGATAGTAGAGATGACTTCGACTACAAGATTCCCGAGACCGCAGCTAACGAACAAAATCTATAAAACAGAGGAATATAGAGTAACAGAGTAAGCATTTATATGCTTAGTAAGCTTAAGTAGTAAAGTCAAATCAAATAACTAAAGTAAAGAAATTTCAGATGCTTATTCAAGTTTACCCTTTAGCCGAATATGACTAACTAAATTTTTGCCACCATTTTTCAAATATACTAAGCATTCACTAATTACATGCCCATATAGATCATAAGTTCTCGAAGAGAAAAGAAGTTACAGACATTTATACACCTCGAAACCACTATTAGAACCGATATTGCTCATTTGCAAGCATAATATAATAGAAAATAGTTCACAAATTGTGTATCTCACATACCTGGCCAGCTTATAGAAGTAGGCTCATTAATAGAAATCATTAAAGACCAAAATTTCTAACTCTAGCCCTGATGCTCTTCGGGATTATGCCCGGCCTTGAACACTAGCCCTAAGGCTCTTCGGGATTTGACCCGGCTTTAAACACTAGCCCTAAGGCTCTTCGGGATTTGACCCGGCTTTGAACACTAGCCCTAAAGCTCTTCGGGATTTGGCCCGGCTTTGAACACTAGCCTTAAGGCTCTTCGGGATTTGACCCGGCTTTGAAGCACAGATGCACATATATTTGAATTCACCACATGAAATTTTCACTAAGTGAGTTATAATTCATCATTCTTTCATTTACTTCACACATTACACATAGCATGGCACTTTCACGAAATAAATTCGGTCTAAGAGCATCTAAGCAAAATACAAATCAATTCGTTTACTAAAGGCTTCATACGAAAAGGACTTTCGGCTATATTACTCTTCTCTTCCTCAATACACATGCCTTAGGTCACTTGAGTAAACTAATCATCTTCATGAGTAACCAAACGCATATGCCATGTTACATTGACTCACATGATAGAATTTAATACTTAAACTTACCTTGATGGTCAATAATTATTTACGAACCGACTATTCCACCACCTTTGCCTTTCCTTTGTCCGAGTGTGGTTCTCTTAGCTCTTGAGCTAAAATAAACAATTCGAGTATATAAATTTCGTATCCGTCATTAGATCAAACAAAGAAGGTAATCATCTTTTCTAAGCCACCCACACATTTTCGGTTAAAAGCATGAATATGCTTGTATATTCATCCCTCAATTTAAAACTTTGAATTCCAAATGCCGAATGCTATTGACTACTAACCAAACATACTGATATGCAGCCACAATCATCCATGTATAATTCTATGACTAATTCGGCAACTTCATCAATTCAAATCATAGAATTTCATATTAACTTATTCCTTAGTAGCACATAGGTGAGTACATAATGCACATTAACAACCCAACACTATCAATAATTAAATCAAAAGTGTCAAAATAATAATTCACACCAAAACAATGTTACATAATTCGGCCCTACTCTTAAGTACACATATCATTTATAATTTACTAAAAACAATTAGGCCAAAACTTTCTCAACAAAACCAAAATCACTTCTAATTACTCTTATGATTGATATATATATATATATATAATATAGAAATCAATGAGAAGCACCTCGTTCCTTAGCAAATTCCCTAAATTTCAAATTAGCAACCAAGGTACATTCGGCCTTTACACATTTTCCCTTACAAAAATTTTATTAACCGAGTCTTAAACCGATTAAAACACTCAATTCAACAAAACAAAGATTTTCAAGTTCCTTCCTTAACTAGTCACCTTGGCCGAACGCTAGAGGGGCATACCTCTCACGATTCTTTCTCACAATTTAGCAACTTAGGTTATTTCCCTAATTTAGAACATATACACTCATGGTTTTCATCAATTTCTCTTCCAACTAATAAAACAACCCCTTATTGATTCCTTAATGTTCATGGCCGAAACACCTACCTCAACCATCACTAAAATTTCAACAAGGTTAACACAAGCTCAACCGAATGCTCACACATATGTATAAAGGCTTTCTATGCATATACATACGGCATTAACATATAAAATCACCATTGAAGCATACCACTCTTTCAAAACATTTAACACAATTTAGTACATGTTAGGCTTCATGACCGAATGAATTTCTTCAAATTTCAACTAAATGCAAACCATGGGCAAGGTAGAATACTAGTTAACAATCAAAATGCACCTAAAATTTCCAAAGGAAACAATCAATCTTACCCCAATTTTGCCTTTGCCGAAACCGATTTCAAGGAGTGTTTCTTTCCCCTTTTCTTTTCTTCAAGTCACGGCAAAGAAGAACAAAGGGATTTTCTTTGTTCTTTTCAACCTTTTCTTTATTATTTTATTTATTATAAAGTCCAATTTAGCATAATTTCATATAATTTTTATCCATAAACAATAAAATAATGTAATTTACTAACCCATTCAACATGCATGGTCGGCCACTAAAACAAAAAGGCTAATTTGACACGCAAATCCTTTAATTTGAAACCTTATACAACCTCCTTCTTGAATTTTAGCCACAAACATCATAGTACTTATCATTTTAGTCCTTTAGTTCGGCAATCACACCACCAAGTCAATTTCAAATATTTAAATTTCACACATACAATTATAACACAAATTAAACGTATGATATCGTATTTAATTATTTTTGTGATTCGGTTTAGTGGTCCCAAAACCACTTCCCGACTAGGGTCGAGATAGGGCTGTCACATAGCAATTTTTACTCCAAATGGGCCCGTAAGCCCATTGGGCCTAATTCAGCCCATCGAGGCCCAACTTACCAACATACTCAAAATTGTAATCTTACCTGTTCCATCGATTTGTTAACCGAGCCCATTGTATTCTAACCTATTCACTGTTTATCTCGTTACCAGAAATTTAATGATGCCGGGATTCGGCATTTCGGCTTTTCAGCCGACATTAATCTAAGCTACTACAAGGGGTAAGTTACACACCTGCTTGCAACGAACGATGACTATATCCGATCCAAGTCAATCCTACATTCGATTACTAAAATATTAGACCACGAATCAATGATAACTAAATTTAACATACTCTTACCATATCCGGGCATCCATGAACATGGCCCTCAATCCTTACCTTTGCTGAAGTTGATATCCAAATCTGGATCCGAACGCACCACTGATCCAAGCCCTTAGTCAGCAGCCTTTAACCCTTACAAGCACAAAGTAAAATAATTGGTAACAGCCCCTTAAAGCCTTAGGCACTATTTCGACAGCCTCCCTAAACACATAGGGATTCCAACTTTTCCAAATCCCAAAAATAAGAATAGATCACAGTCAAGTCATTCATATCACCAACCTATATCCACAGTCAAACTAGCCCAATCATCACACAAGTTAGTCATTTACCCACGAGGGGCAAAACAGTCATTTAACACCCTAGGGGCAAAACGGTAATTTTACCCCATAGGGGTGTCTCGGTAATTCTACCCTACAGGGGTATTTCAGTAAATTTGCAAATCGAGGGTAAAATAGTAATTTTTACAAATTAGGGGTAAAATAGTAATTTTCAAATCGAGGGTATTTTTCTAATTTCACAAATCGGGGGTATTTTTGTAATTTTACAAATCGAGGGTAATTCGATAATTTTACAAATTGGGGGTATTTCTGTAATTTTGTAACCTAAGGGTATTTTAGTAATTTTGTAAACTAAGGGTATTTCAGTAATTTTGTAAATCAAGGGTATTTCAGTAATTTTGTAAATCGAGGATAAAACGGTAATTCTATAAATCGGGGGTACTTTGGTAATTTTACAAGTCGAGAGTATTTCAGGAATTTGGTAAACTAAAGTATACTAAACAGAGAAAACAATGCGAATGGGCCTAGGTCCCATTCTCGGCCCAAATGGGCCCACACGCTCGTGTGGCCCTTTTAGCCCAAATCTAGCCATAGATATGAGATTCATCTAATCTAGCCCAATATTTACTATACAATCAAACAACTTATCCAATTGGGCCCGCAGGCCCATTAGGCCTACATGGCCTCTTCGGCCCATCGCAGCTCGAAGTAGCCATCCTACCGCTAGAGCAGTGAGAAATACACACCTGATAGGAGACTGAAGTTAATCCGCGCTCCAAACACTCTTAGCCGATGCCCAACCCAAACGGGCACGCCATAAAGCAAAAGGGATCAGCCAAGAAGGCTGTGCCTACTCTCCTCCTGATTTGCTCTATTTAAAGCTAGCTCCTCACCTGCTCTCATGTTAGCTTTCTGATGTGGGATTCTCCATCAATCCCCCCAAAATTAAAGCATTAGCAAAATAATCAACCTTTGCGTGCAACGGGATTCGAACCAAAGTCCTCTCAATAACCCTGTCAAGCCGTCACCACTCGGACACAAGCTCCTTTGTGTCATAGGTCCAACACATTTAACTTTAAAGCTCACCTACTTGCTTCCAGATTTATTTAAAAGAAAAACCAAAATAAATTGCAAGAGCCAAGACTTGAACCTTGGACCCCCTTGCTTCCTTGCCCCCTAAGTGGCGCTACTTTGCCACTATACCACACTCCTTTTTGTGTCTTATTACACACATAATTCCTTACAACTCCTCTTTTCCAAGTCCTCTATTCCTTAAGTCCAAAAATCCAAGAATTCTCCGGGTTTTTAACCAACACTTGGGCCTTCCATAGGCCTAATAACACACTCCAAACACGAATTACACATCCATATATCAAAATTTCAACATTACACCAAATATCACAAAAATCCCGGAATCCCAGAAATTAGCCCAAGACTTTTCCCCATACTATGAATCCTTCGCAGTTCACTAAAATACCGCATTAACCCATTAATAATAACCTTCCATAACAGAATTCAACACATCAATAATTTTTATTTCGAACTATCTCACACCCGCACCCAGGCCCAAGGCCCAATACTTCTAGGCCCAAATTCAGGGTGTTACAACTCTACCCTCCTTAAAGAAATTTCGTCCTCGAAATTTTAAACTATCAACTAACCGTATTACTCAAGTCCAACCACTATGCTTCTGCTGCGCACTCTGATCCAAATAATTTTAATACGACCCAGAACATCTAATTACTGAAATAAACATTAACACTAGCGCACACAATTCGTAACCAAACATCACACATTCCTAACTAGAATAAGCTTTGCAATCAAGAGCTCGATGTTCAAGGGACCCACATAAAAAGCACGTTCTTTTCTTCCTATCGCATTCACCCAGATGACATCTGTCGCAGTTGTTGCAAACCGGAGGTCTTAGTCGTGCCCTAGCATGTTTCACTGAATGAGACTCTGTCCTTTGCGAACTAGGATCCTTCCTCTTCTTACACTCCAAGCACCCTGCTTGAAACATTTCCCTAATTTCCTTAATTTTGGTATCCAAAACTTCTTCTACCACTTTCCTTAATAACTCGGCCAATGCCTCAGTACCAGGCTCCGAGTTACCGCTACCCGAAGTTGGCAAACTTTGCTTACCCTCAGAATCCATATCAATACTCTACATTACCGGTACACATATCAATTAACTACAGAGTTCTCAAAAATTTCTACTATTTATTCATATGTCTTATGCAGAGATAGTATTTTAAAGCTTTTATTTTATTCAAGATCATATCATAGCTACAGTCTCAAACTTTTAGTTTCTCTACAGTTTCAGTCTCTACAATTTTTCAGTATTACTCTATCTACAGTATCATAGAAAAGTCTCAAGTATATTTACAGTACAGTTCAGTACATTACAGAATATAAAGCAAAAATACTTACAGACTTGGTGCCGGGGATTCAGTGTGCCACATCTCAATTTATCAGATTCTACAAAAACTCAAAAAGATTCAAGCCTTTTAAAATCAATTTCTCAAAACATGTTAATTTTAGAGAAAACAAGTTTGAAACAATTCTCTTTTAAACAAAATTTTCAAAAAATCTAATTTTTCCAAAAATACCCTTCTTTGGACTTAAACTTAAAATTTCCCAAAATTTTTTTTTAAATTATTTATTTGTAGAAAGAAAATCTTATAAACAATTTCGGAAACAAATTCTTAAAGTGACTTTCGGAAATCTTTGTTTTACCTTCTAAAAACTTCTATTTTTAGACCCGTTCCACAGTCGAGTTGTTGCAACCTGGCTCTGATACCACTAAATGTAACACCCCAAACCCAGCCTAAACGTTACGGCCAAGTCTGATGTGTCACATTGAAGTGTTTTTCGAAAACCGTGTTTTCATTGAAAACCCTTCTTAAATGTTTAAAAACTCTTACCGTTAAACTTGTATAAAACCTTAGTTTGTTTTTATTTTTTTTCCAAAACGGGATTTATTGAAATGATCATCCCTTTTCAAACATCGTTGAAACCTTTGTAAAAGTTTTATGGAAGCTTATGAACCCTTGTAGTTTGCAAAAACATGTTATTTTAAAAATAGATAAAATATTGAAAATCAGATTTGTAACCTTTATAAAACATGTTATCTTGAAAACGGTTTAAGTATCAAATAAATTTGACCTTTTTCGTTAAGACTTAAAGTGAATGGAAGCTGGGCACCAGGTAGGATTCCAGAAAAGAGGAGGTGAGTCGAATAGACTGCTTAAATACCAAGCTCTTCTTGGATCCACTACTAGACATGCACACTACCATTGCCACACTTTAACTATTTGAAATATTTATCTACAAGATCATTTAACAAATTACGGAAGCTTTGCTTGGTTATCGTGTTATTTTGAAACCAAGTAACTTTTATAAAAATCACGTCTTAAAATCATTTATTTTCAACTCGATTTAAATAATATCCTACGTAAGCTAAAACTAATTTAAATAAGTAAAGAATAAAAACCCAAAATAAAAATAATTAAAGAGGCCCTTTTTACAACCCAAAACCAGAAATAAATAATTAAATCTAAATTCAAGTAGGTAACTTAATTAGAAATCCAACAGTCCAGTCCATGTGGCCACTCTGAATCCCTTCCAGCTCCAAGTCCACCAATCTAAGGCTCACCTGCAAGGATGGAAGGAAAAAGGGTGAGTTTGGAAAACTCAGTGTGCAAAAGCCACTTATAGAGCCCGAATCAATATCAACATACTAGGCCTAAGCCCCTAAATCAGTCTCAACATAAAACTGGGCCGAAGCCTTTCCATTTAACAGTTACTAGGCCGAAGCCTTTCATAAATCATAGCACTGGGCCGAAGCCTTTTCTGTAACCAGTATGGCCCATAGGCCCATTTCAGTAACACATGTAAACGTCAATGCATGTATGCAAAGCCCATTTGGGGAGACTACTCAACCCACCAACCGCTACTCTCCACCCGTACCAGCCAACACACCATGTGGGGAATAACTCAACCCACCCAACCAACACACCACTGGCAGCATAGCTGCTTTAACATATAATTGGAGGCCTAGCCTCTTTTAATAATTGGGGCAGAAGCCCTTTCGATAAACTGGGGCAAAAGCCCTTTTCGGTATACTGGGGCAAAGCCCTTTAACACTTCCTCCAATCATATAAACCCAACCCATGCATGTAATGATTATAACATCGCATATCGTATACATATCGTAGCATATCATGTGCATATCATGTGCATATCATATCATTTCATGAAAAATATCAATATCACAATCAACATAATCATTTTACAACCCTAGGGGTATAGTGGTCATTTCTACCTAGGGGTAAAATAGTCATTTTTAAGCTATAAGGGTAATTACGTAATTTTAACACTTATTAGGGTTTTTCATACTTATTCAACATTCTGGAGTATTAAAACAGAAATTTTTAGCCTATTTTAGCAAAATCGAGTTATTGAGCCCAAAACCCCTAATGGGCCTAACGAGTACCGATTTAGCCTTCTAAGTCCATTTAGCCTAAATACTACTATCGTTCTATCTGGGTTAATCATACATTTATCACAATTTCGTTTTAGCAATTTTTACTCCAAATGGGCCCGTAAGCCCATTAGGCCTAATTCAGCCCATCGAGGCCCAACTTACCAACATACTCAAAATCGTAATCTCACCTGTTCCATCGATTTGTTAACCGAGCCCATTGTATTCTAACCTATTCACTGTTTATCTCGTTTCCAGAAATTTAACGATGCCGGGATTCGGCATTTCGGCTTTTCAGCCGACATTAATCTAAGCTACTACAAGGGGTAAGTTACACACCTGCTTGCAACGAACGATGACTATATCCGATCCAAGTCAATCCTACATTCGATTACTAAAATATTAGACCACGAATCAATCATAACTAAATTTAACATACTCTTACCATATCCGAGCATCCATGAACAAGGCCCTCAATCCTTACCTTTCTGAAGTTGATATCCAAATCTGGATCCGAACGCTCCACTGATCCAAGCCCTTAGTCAGCAGCCTTTAACCCTTACAAGCACAGAGTAAAATAATTCGTAACAGCCCCCTAAAGCCTTAGGCACTATTTCGACAGCCTCCCTAAACACATAGGGATTCCAACTTTTCCAAATCCCAAAAATAAGAATAGATCACAGTCAAGTCATTCATATCACCAACCTATATCCACAGTCAAACTAGCCCAATCATCACACAAGTTAGTCATTTACCCACGAGGGGCAAAACAGTCATTTAACACCCTAGGGGCAAAACGGTAATTTTACCCCATAGGGGTGTCTCGGTAATTCTACCCTACAGGGGTATTTCGGTAAATTTACAAATCGAGGGTAAAATAGTAATTTTTACAAATTAGGGGTAAAATAGTAATTTTCAAATCGAGGTTATTTTTGTAATTTCACAAATCGGGGGTATTTCTGTAATTTTACAAATCGAGGGTAATTCGATAATTTTACAAATTGGGGGTATTTCTGTAATTTTATAACCCAAGGGTATTTTAGTAATTTTGTAAACTAAGGGTATTTCAGTAATTTTGTAAATCAAGGGTATTTCAGTAATTTTGTAAATCGAGGATAAAATGGTAATTCTATAAATCAGGGGTACTTTGGTAATTTTACAAGTCGAGAGTATTTCAGTAATTTGGTAAACTAAAGTATTCTAAACAGAGATAACAATGCGATGGGCCTAGGGCCCATTCTCGGCCGTGTGGGTCTTTTAGCCCAAATCTAGCCATAGATATGAGATTCACCTAATCTAGCCCAATATTTACTATACAATCAAACAACTTATCCAATTGGGCCCGCAGGCCCATTGGGCCCACATGGCCTCTTCGGCCCATCGCAGCTCGAAGTAGCCATCCTACCGCTAGAGCAGTGAGAAATACACACCTGATAGGAGACTGAAGTTAATCCGCGCTCCAAACACTCTTAGCCGATGCCCAACCCAAATGGGCACGCCATAAAGCAAAAGGGATCAGCTAAGAAGGCTGTGCCTACTCTCCTCCTGATTTGCTCTATTTAAAGCTAGCTCCTTACCTGCTCTCATGTTAGCTTTCCGATGTGGGATTCTCCATCAATCCCCCCAAAATTAAAGCATTAGCAAAATAATCAACCTTTGCGTGCAACGGGATTCGAACCAAAGTCCTCTCAATAACCCTGTCAAGCCGTCACCACTCGGACACAAGCTCCTTTGTGTCATAAGTCCAATACATTTAACTTTAAAGCTCACCTACTTGCTTCCAGATTTATTTAAAAGAAAAACCAAAATAAATTGCAAGAGCCAAGACTTGAACCTTGGACCCCCTTGCTTCCTTGCCCCCTAAGTGGCGCTACTTTGCCACTATACCACACTCCTTTTTGTGTCTTATTACACACATAATTCCTTACAACTCCTCTTTTCCAAGTCCTCTATTCCTTAAGTCCAAAAATCCAAGAATTCTCTGAGTTTTTAACCAACACTTGGGCCTTCCATAGGCCTAATAACACACTCCAAACACGAATTACACATCCATATATCAAAATTTCAACATTATACCAAATATCACAAAAATCCCGGAATCTCAGAAATTAGCCCAAGACTTTTCCCCATACTATGAATCCTTCGCAGTTCACTAAAATACCACATTAACCCATTAATAATAAGCTTCCGTAATAGAATTCAACACATCAATAATTTTTATTTCGAACTATCTCACACCCGCACCCAGGCCCAATGCCCAATACTTCTAGGCCCAAATTCAGGGTGTTACATAACCACTTGGCTGAATTTCACATATCAAAGCCACTTATATATATATATATTATTCAAAGCATTTAACAACACTTAAAAGTCCAAAACTGAATGTTCATTATTTATTTCCTTAGTTCTAGATTCGGCAAACACATGTATAATTACCAAAACTTTATTTTTATTTTTATTTTTATTTTTATTTTTATTTTTTTTAAAAAATCCAAAACCATAAATCTCAATTCATATAACACCAAACTCAATGCTAAATCACCCAAGGCACATTCGACACTAGCACAAGCACACACACATTTAAATTTTATAAAATTCAACTTTTAACAAGCTCCCTATGCTTCCATGACCAAAACCGAATGCTCATCTTACCACCAACATGCATATTTAATAATCTCAAGCCTCTCTTAATTCATAAAAGCATGAATTCAACAATCCATTACTCATACAAAACAAACATAACCGAAAATCCCTTCATGAACTAATCACTCACATGTAACATACTTTTCAAAAACAAGCTTATAAACTTATGAATTTTATTATCAAATTATCCATTGAACATTCGTTTACTATCTTCTATCCTCAACTCAAATTTCCTCACTTATTTTCACTAAGGCCGTATCTAAAATGCCTCATAAACTAAATTTATCAAGTGGGTTTTAGCTAGAAGAAGAAAAGAAACACAAATTCATCAACAATTTACAAAACCACATCAAATTACCTTCAATTTGCCTCCAATTGACCGAACGGTCCCAAAACCATCCTTCACTCTTCTTCTTTTTATGAATTTCGGCTAGGTGAAGAAACAAAGATGAGTTCTTATTTTCTTCACCAAATTCTTATTTTATTTTATCAATAAACTATATAATAATGAATATATCAATAAACTACTTAATAAAAAAAATATCAATTCATTATTATACATATAAAATATGCTTATTTTGCTCACCAAAACCATCATGGCCGGCCACTAACATTAAAAGTGGCAAATTGACATGCAAACCCACTTATTTGTATCATTCAATAATTAATCACTTAAAATAAGCCACACATATATTCAAAGCTTCTCACATAAGTCCTTTTTATTTAGAAACACATTCAAATTGACAAAAATCAAAGCATTCAAATTTCACAAATGCAGGATCACATATTTTAGACATAAAATATTATATTAAATTATTTCTACGACTCGATTTAGCGGTCCCAAAACCACTTCCCGACTAGGGTCAGAATAGGGCTGTCACAGGGTGATTGATGGAGGAAGCGTGAGTGGCATTGCCACATTTACTGAAAGAGGCTATGCCTCGTATTACTGAAAAGGGGCCTTGCCTCGTTTTACTATTCTGGTGGCTTGGCCATGAATACTGTTACTGGCAGCAATGCTGCGACTGTGGTGTGTTGGCTGAGTGGGTCGAGTTATTCCCCACATAGTGTGTTGGCTGGTACGAGTGGGGCGTAGCGGCTGGATGGGTTGAGTAGTCTCCCCATATGTATTGGGCTTGCATTCATGCTTATTAACTGTTCTGTTTCTGTATTGGGCCTATGGGCCATTCTGTTTTCTGAATAGGGCTTCGGCCCAGATTACTGTATCTGAATAGGGCTTCGACCCAGTAACTGCAACTGAATAGGGCTTCGGCCCAGTCGATACTGAGACTGGATAGGGCTTAAGCCCAGTGGGCTTGAGCTAACTTGGGCTTTAGATGGGCTTTCTGCACACACTGAGTTTTCCAAACTCACTCCTTTCTTTCCATCCTTGTAGGTTTGCCCTAGTTAAAGGACTTGAAGCTGGACGGGATTCAGAGTGGCCACGAAGACTGTGTTCTGGTTTTAAACTTATTATTTTATTACTTTCAATTATTCATTTTACTTTCCATTTTCGGGTTGTAATAAGGCCGCTTTAGTTATGTTTTTATTTTAGGGTTTTTATTTTTATAACTTATTCATACTTCACTTGGTTATGTTGAATACGATTACATGAGTTTTCAAACTTAATCCAACGTTTTCAAAATCAATCACACAACTCAATCGGTTAACTAAGTTAAAGATAAAAAGTGAATCTCTTAATAAGCTGGTAGTAACTAGAATGAACAACAAACGAAACCGGGAATTTCTCTTTAAACCTGGAAGTTCTTTATCAAAAGCTCATATTGAACTTAGTAACTAGGCATCGTGGATTAGTTCTAGGTTATGTGACTCACCGAATCTGGCCATAATGTCTGGGTCGGGTTATGGGTGTTACATTTAGTGGTATCAGAGCCTGGTTGTAATAACTCGACTGTGGATCGGGTCCAAAATAGCTTTCAAAATTTTTAAGCTCGAGAAGGGTATTATTGGGAAATCAAATTTTTTGGAAAATTTAGAAAAAAAACTCTTTTCAAACTTGTTTTCTTCAAAACACACATGATTTAAGAATTTGATTTAAAAAAAAAATTCTGTGTTTTTTGAAATTTGATAACTGGAGAAGTAGCACACTGAATCCCCGATACCAAGTCTGTAAGTATTTCTGCTTCATACTCTGTATTGTACTAAAACAATACTATAGATAGAACTGAGCCTTTAATATGATACTGTAGTTAAAGTAGTATTAAGACTACAAGATGAGACTATAGGGTAAACCCTAAAAAACTTAGACAGTAGCTAGATGACGATTACGCGGAAATAAACTCTGAAACTTTATCTATGCATAAAACATTCTGTAATAAAATAATTGAAACATTAAACTGATCACATAAAATTCGTAAATCAAACAAATCGATATAAGTACGAGAGCTGCTCGTGGACGAGGCCGTGGATGTGGCCGTGGTAGTATACAAGCTGGGTCTTCGTCTACGGAACACATGCCAGCTGGTGAGGCACGACCACCACCGGAAGCTGACAATGGGCCTTATGATCGGGCTGCAGGGGATGATGCCTTATCCCAGGCAATGTTAAGGGTTCTAAAAAGGGTTGCCAAAGCCAATGTCGGCCTAGTGAATAAGGTCCATTTCGGAACGACTCCGGGCCAACAGAGTAGAGGTTTTAGTGGTATATCTAGAGTAGCCCCAAATGTGGCTGAGTATTGGTTGGAAGCCACAAAACGGATTATGCACGACCTGGATTGCTCGGTGGAGCAAAAGTTGAAAGGAGCAATGTCTTTGTTGCGAGATGAGGCATATCAGTGATGGATCGTGAGGGAAGGTACCCTAGTTGAGTGGGTAACCTGGGAACTGTTTAAGATGACCTTTAAGGGTAGATATGTTGGAGCTAGCTATATGGATACGCGTCAGAAGGAATTCCTAAATCTGACCCAGGGTAGTAAGTCCGTTGTAGAGTATGAAGCAGAGTTTATCCGGTTGGGCCAATATGCTAGCGATATTGTTGCTACTGAATACGAACACAGCATCCGTTTTGAGGATGGCCTCAGAGATGAGCTGAGAGTGCTGATAGCTCCGCAGAGGGAGCGCGATTTTTCTACCCTAGTGGAAAAGGCTAAGATAGCTAAGGAAGTGAAGTGAGCTAAACGACAGAACCGCGATAGGGATCGCAACTGATTTAAGAGAGATTCTGGACTAGCAGGGGCTGCAAACTGAAATTTCAAGAGAGCTAGGGTGGAGGAACCAGTTCGAGCTGTACTGATGAATACTGTGAGACCAAAGCCTTGTGGGGACTATGGTAGAGTACATCTGGGTGAATGTTGGAAACGTATTGGAGCTTGTTTTAGATGCGGGTCTAAGGAGCTCCAAGTTAAGAATTGTCCATAAAGGCCAACCCACACTCAAGCTGTTGATCAGAGGGTTACTCAGCCAGTGCGAGGAGGACCACCACCGCCGAGAGACCGTGGTCAAGGTAGAGGAGGCAACAGAAATGGACGTGGATGTGGACGTGGAGCACTTAGCAGGGGTGCTGGTAATGCTAAGGCTCGTTAGCCAGCCTTGGTGTATACTGCTCGTCGACGAGAGGAGGGTGACACACCTGACGTCATAACTTATACGTTCTTGATTTCTATCCTACTATATACTGCTCTGATTGATGCGGGTTCGACACATTCGTATGTTGCATGTGAGATTTTTGGGTCGTTGGGTGTGCACTCTGAGAAAAATACGAGTGGGGTAACTGTATTTAGTCCACTGGGTCACTCGGTTAGGGTAGATAAACTCTTTAGGGAGGTGCCTTTAGAGACTCAAGGTAGGATCTTTACTGGAGATTTAACTGAGTTACCATTGGAGAATTCGACCTAATTTTGGGCATGGACTGGTTAACTAAGCACAAGGCGACTTTGGGTTGTGCTGCCAAGAGAATGGTGTTGAGAACAACTGAGGGTGAGGAGGTAATGGTCATTGGGGAGTGAAAGGACTACTTGTCCAATATGGTTTCAGCCTTGAGGGCTAAAAAGTTGATTCGCAAGGATTGCAAAGCACATTTGGCATTTGTAAGACAAACTGAGTCTAAGAATGTAACAGTGGAGATAGTCAGGACTGTTAATGAGTTTCAAGATGTTTTTCTAGAGGAGCTTCTTGGATTGCCTTCGAACCAAGAAGTCGAGTTTGGAATCGATTTGCTGCCTGAAACAGTTCCAATGTCCATCGCGCCTTACAGGATGGCACCAAAGGAGCTAGTAGAACTAAAAGCACAAATTCAAGAGTTGTTAGATAGAGGCTTCATTCGACCAAGAGTGTCTCCATGGGGAGCACCGGTCTTGTTTGTGAAAAAGAAGGATGGGACGATGTGTATGTGCATCGATTATCGCCAGTTGAACAAACTAACGATAAAGAATAAGTATCCCCTACCAAGAATCGACATTCTGTTTGACCAGCTTAGAGGAGCTTCAGTGTTTTCGAAGATCGATCTTTGATCTGGATGTCATCAGTTAAGGGTAAAAGAGGCGGATGTTCATAAGACAGCATTCAGAACTCGGTATGGTCATTACGAGTTTCTGGTTATGCCATTTGGATTGACGAATGCACCTACGGCTTTTATGGATTTAATGAATCGAGTGTTCCATCTGTACCTGGATCGATTCGTGGTCATCTTTATTGATGATATATTGGTGTATTCGGAAACTGAGGAGAAGCATGATGAGCACCTCCGAATTGTCCTGCAAGTGTTGAGAGAAAAGCAACTGTATGTGAAATTCAGTAAGTGTGAGTTCTGGTTGCAAGAAGTAACTTTTCTAGGACATGGTGTCTCAGCTGAGGGGATTAGAGTGGATCCTCGAAAAATTGAGGCAGTTTTTTAGGTCTGGCAGGTTACTACCGAAGATTTGTAGAGGGGTTTTCGCTAATCGCAGCACCTTTGACGAAACTGTTAAGGGGGGAGTAGCATTTATATGGACTGATAAGCAATAGGAAGCTTTTGACAAGCTGAAAAAGGTATTGACTGAGGCGCCAGTGTTAATTCAGCCAGAGTCTGGGAAGGATTTCACTGTGTACAATGATGATTCGCATGTGGGATTAGGTTGTGTATTGATGCAAGAGGGTAAAGTAGTCGCTTATGCTTCGCGATAGCTGAAGCCTCATGAAGCGAATTACCCTACGCATGATCTGGAGCTTGCAGCGGTGATCTTTGCGTTAAAAATTTGGAGACACTACTTGTATGGGGAAAAGTATATCATATACACCAACCATAAAAGTCTTAAATATCTGATGACTCAAAAGGAGTTAAATCTTAGGTAATGAAGATGGATAGAGTTGCTTAAGGACTACGACTGTCCGATTCAGTATCACCCAGGCAAGGCTAACGTGGTGGCTGACGCGCTAAGCCGAAGGACGGTTGCTGAGTTGAGGGCTATGTTTGCTCGTTTGAGTTTGTACAATGATGGAAGTCTGTTGGTTGAGTTACAAGTGAGACCAACTTGGACTGAGCTGATTAAAGAGAAGCAATTAGAGGATGATTCGTTGGGTCCTCAATTTCAGCAAGTTAAAAGTGGGGAGAATAAAGACTTTGGATTAAATACTGATGGAGTTCTCTATTTCCGTGGGAGAGTTTGCATTCCGAAAGACTCAGATTTAAGGCAAATGATTCTAAAAGAGGCTCATGGTGGACCTTGTGCCATGCATCCTGGAGCAAATAAACTGTATTGAGACTTACGAGAGGTGTACTAGTGGCCTGGACTTAAGCGAGAAGTGACTGAATTCGTGGGAAAGTGTCTGACAAGCCAACAAGTAAAAGCTGAGCATTAGTTGCCTTCTGGACTGTTGTAGCCAGTGAAAATTTTGCAATAGAAGTGGGAAAGAGTAACGATGGATTTTGTGAGTGGGTTACCTTTGACACCCTCGAAGAAAGACTCTGTTTGGGTAATTGTGGATAGATTGACGAAGTCTGCTCATTTTATACCGGTTAGAACCGATTACTCACTTCAAAAGTTGGCCAAGTTGTACGTGGCAGAGATAGTACGTTTGCATGGGGTGCCAGTTTCGATAATTTCTGATCAAGATCCTAGATTTACATCTCGATTCTGGCAAAAGTTACATGAGGCGTTGGGAACGCGATTGGACTTTAGTACTGCATTTCACCCTCAGATAGATGGATAGTCTGAAAGGGTTATTCAAGTTCTAGAAGACATGCTAAGGGCTTGTATTATCGATTTTCGTGGAAGTTGGGAGGACTAGCTACCATTGGCAGAGTTTGCATACAACAACAGTTACCAGGCAAGTATTCAGATGGCTCCATATGAGGCACTTTATGGGCGAAGGTGTTGTACACCTACGTGTTGGACAGAGTTAGGGGAGCACCAAGTTCTTGGACCAGAGTTGGTGGCAGACACTGAGAGCAAGGTTAAGTTCATTAGAAACAGGCTAAAAGAGGCATTTGATAGGTAAAAGTCATATGCTAACCTTAAGACTTAGGAAATTGAGTTCACCGTTGGAGATATGGTTTTTCTGAAGGTTTCGCCATGGAAAAAGATTTTGAGGTTTGGTAGAAAGGGCAAGTTGAGTCCGCGGTTCATTGGGCGTTATCAGATTCTCAAGCGAATTGGGCCGGTAGTATATCAGTTGGAGTTACCACCGGAGCTGGATCGTATCCATGACGTTTTTCATTTGTCTATGTTGAGACGATACCAGTCAGATCCTTCACATATTGTACCAGTGGAGGAGATTGAGGTGAGGACCAATTTGACCTTTGAGGAGGAGCCTGTGCAAATTCTAGATCATGAGGTTAAAGTCTTAAGAAGGAAGTTAGTTCCGTTAGTAAAAGTGCTATGGCACAACCATGGCAGATAAGAGGCTACTTGGGAGCCAGAAGAGGCGATGCGTCAACAATACCCTCAACTATTTGGATCAGGTAAATTTCGAGGCCGATATTTCTTTAAGGGGGTAGAGTTGTAACGCCCTGATTTTCGGGATTTTTTTGGCTTTAGTGTGATTTTGGGGAAAATAAGAATTTTTAGTGTTGTGATTGCTAAATATGTGTTTAAGTATGTTAGTGGCCCTTTAGGAAGCCCAAACTTAGGTTAAAACCCAGTAAAATTATCAAGTTTGGATTTTAAGTGAAGAGGGAACTTGGCTATGTGGGCTCTTAAGAGAAACTTGGTAGAGTTTGGCACAAAGAAGCTCTTGGTAAAGTGGCAAGGTGGCACCACTAAGCTCCTTAAAAAGTGGCATGTGGATGGTAATCAAGGTCTAGGGTTCAAGTCACAAGGTAAGCTTAAGGTACTTTTATTTTTGTGTGCATGTGTTGGTCAAGTGGTGGCACTCCAGTGAAACTTTACTGAAAAGAGTTTGAATTGTTCATGAGAGTAAATCAGGGAGAGATTTTAGGAGCATTTGAATTTGAGAAGCAATGGCTGGCCAAGGGACTCTGATATTGCAATTTCGGCATCTAGCTTTAGGGTAAGTATTTTCGACATTAGTGAATTTGGTGCCGATTTCTTTAGGGTTTTGAGCTTCCTTTTTCTGCCGATTGAGTATAGAGCATTAGGTCTTTTCTTTTATCATTCTTTTCACCTCATTCTTCTTCTCTTTTCTTTCCCTAAAAGTCGAAACCTACTACCCCAAAACCCTATTGTCGATTTCTTAACTTAGCCGAACCTACTCCTCCTTTATCTGCTTCTTTTTCTTCTATACTTCTCTTCTTTCTCTTCTAATTTTCTTCTTCTTCTTTTCATGCCTTTTGAGCCGATTCCACTCTATTACAGCCCTTCTGAGCCGAACCAACCTATTCATTTTCCTCTTTTCTTTAAGCCTCTGTCGACAGCCATTAAAAGCCGAAACCTCATCTTTGTCGATTACCCTCTTTACCAAAACCAACCTTTCTTTCTCATCAGTCCTTCATCAAGCCGAATCTCTAATTCTCCATCTTTCTCTTCTATCGATTCACTTCATCTATTCCTCTGCTAAGTCGACAAGGGTGCCTAGTAGAGATTCAAAAGTCGAAATTGTGGGGCCCTTTCTCTAGTGGTGTTTGGGATTAGATCGATAGTAGATTTGAGAAAGAAGGGTGGTTGGAAAGCAAATAGATCACTTGGTAAGTACCGAAATTTTTGATTTAATCTTTTATGGAATGTTGGAAAAGCCGAACACCCCCTAGTCTTTAGGGAGGCTGTCGACTTGGCTTAAGAGTGATTCAGTGTTGTTTTTGGTTCTTATGTGAGTTAGTTAGCGAATGAGGAGATCAAGCGAGGAGTATTGGAAAGCGAGGATGTTGGTACAACTAGATCTAGATCCAGTAAATCTAAGTCGACAAAGGTAAGATTTCATGGCCATTAGAGGTATTGGCCGAATATGGTAAGGGAGTTCCTACTTTGGTATTCGTAGATTTGTAGTCTAATCGGTTAAGTGGTGGATTGTAGGAGGTATCCCTTAGGAGTTTTAACCGGTGGAATCGCAAACAGGTGTGTGTATCGACACCCCTTCATGGCTCAAATCGGCAAAATCCAGAAAGCTGAAATGCTGAAATTCTGGCATTTCGCGGGCTCGCGAGCGTGCGAGCGCTTGTGGGTTTTGGGAACGTTAAGATTCGGTAATCTGTGTTGGTAAGATGAATGAGTGTGCAATTTCATGCACATCGATAAGTTGGGCCTCGATAGGCTGAATGTGGGCCCAATAGGCTTTCGAGCCCATATGGGTAAAAGTGGGTGTTAATGGTATTCTAATAGACTATAGGGTCGAAACTGCTAAAACTGATAACTGAACATGAAACTTGGACTAAATGGACTTAAGTTGCTAGTAGACACTGTGGGGCCCATTAGGGGTTTTAGGGCCCAATCACTAGAAACCGCTAAACTAAGTTAAATGGACGACTGTAACAACAAATAAATTAGTAATGACTGTAATATGCATGAAATCCCTAAAAACTAATAAAATTACTGAAATTCCTTAATAGGTGGAAAATTACCGTTTTACCCCTGGTGTAAAATGGCCGTTATACCCTTAGGGCTAAATTTGACTGAAATGCATGACTGACTGTTTTTGTTACTGTATGCCATATTATATTTATCTGTTGCATGCGTTGGGTGATTGATGGAGGAAGTGTGAGTGGCATTGCCACGTTTACTGAAAGGGGCTATGCCTCGTATTACTGAAAAGGGGCCTTGCCTCGTTTTACTGTTTGGTGGCTTGGCCACGAATACTGTTACTGGTAGCAATCCTGCGACTGTGATGTGTTGGCTGGGTGGGTCGAGTTATTCCCCACATGGTGTGTTGGCTGATACGGGTGGTGTGTAGCGGCTGGATGGGTTGAGTAGTCTCCCCATAAGTATTGCGCTTGCATTCATGCTTATTAACTGTTCTGTTTCTGTATTGAGCCTATGGGTCGTTCTGTTTTCTGAATAGGGCTTTGACCCAGATTACTGTATCTGAATAGGGCTTCGGTCCATTAACTGCAACTGAATAGGGCTTTGGCCTAGTTGATACTGAGACTGGATAGAGCTTAGGCCTAGTGGGCTTGAGCTAACTTGGGTTTTGGATGGGCTTTCTGCACACACTGAGTTTTCCAAACTCACTCCTTTCTTTCCATCCTTGCAGGTTAGCCCTAGTTCGAGGACTTGGAGCTGGGCGGGATTCAGAGTGGCCATGAAGACTGTGTTCTAGTTTTAAACTTATTATTTTATTACTTTCAATTATTCATTTTACTTTCCATTTTCGGGTTGTAATAAGGCTGCTTTAATTATGATTTTATTTTGGGGTTTTTATTTTTATAACTTATTCTTACTTCACTTGATTATGTTAAATACGGTTACATGAGTTTTCAAACTTAATCCAATGTTTTCAAAATCAATCACACAACTCAATCAGTTAACCAAGTTAAAGATAAAAAGCAAATCTCTTAATAAGCTGGTAGTAACTAGAACGAACAACAAACGAAACCAGGAATTTCTCTTTAAACCTGGAAGCTCTTTATCAAAAGCTCACTTTGAACTTAGTAACTAGGCATCATGGATTAGTTCTAGGTTCTGTGACTCACGGAATCTGGCCATAACATCTGGGCCGAGTTTAGGGTGTTACAATCCTTGGAGGAAATCCCTAACCATAGAGGACTTGGAGCGGTGAGGGATTCGACGTGGCCACGTGATTCTTTCTTTTCTGAGTTTTACTTTATTTATAGTTTATTTTCTTTTCTTAAATTTGGGTTTTCAAGTTGTATTAAGGTTGCTCGGTATTTTTATTTCGGTATTTCTTTTATTTTTATTTATTACTTGTTTAAAACAATAGATTAGTCTAAGCGGGTTTTTATTTCAAACTTAACAAATGATTTCAAAGCATTCACTACGTGACAAATGGGTAACCTAATAATGATGACTCCACGATAAGATCTTTTAAAAGTAAACTTTAATTGGTAGTGGATGGGGTTTCTATAAACTAAATAAGTGCCTTATTCACAAAGGTATATATAGTTTTGCTTAAGTCAACATAACGATGATTAAGAAGAAGATCGAATTGTAATCAATTGTTCATGTGACACACCAGATCTGGCCATAATGTCTGGGCCGGGTTTGGGTTGTAACAGTAAAAACATGCCCAGCAGACCTAGACTTGGCAGAAAATATCAGTATTAGGGACAGAAAATGTCAGTGCCGAAGGAAATAGAATTAAGACAAAGTATTGGGGTCCTACTATGAGCTATAACAGTACCTATAACTACATGTATAAATACCTCAACATTCCTATCAATAAGATATAAGAAAAATATTACTCAATAGTAATCATAGCCAAACAGAAGACTAAGCCACATGTTCTGTAACGCCTTGAATTTGGGCCTAGTAGGAATGGGCCTTGTGTAGGAGGCCACTGGGAGGCTGCACGTAAAAGTTTACGAGTGTAAGAATTATCATAAATGAAGGCTTGTTTCAGTTGATTAAGGGCTCTGAGAAGTGTTGGAGAAGTCCTGGGTTTAAACCTGGGATTTGGCAAAAATTTTAGTTTTAAGTGAATAAAACCCAGGATGTTAGTTTGTAGGCTTTAAGAATATTTATGGGTAGAGTGTGACACAAAAGAGCTTGTGGTCTAGTGGCAGGGTGGCATGTTGTGTATGGAGGATGTATAAGGTTCAAGTCTTTGGTTAAGCATTGTGCTATTTATTTTGCTTTTAAAAGAATCTGGTCACTGACACATAAGCCTTTTAAATAATTACGCCTGATTTTTGTCACAACATGCCTTGTGGCTTGATGGCAAGTGATGTCTTAGCAATTGAGGGATATTAGGTTTGAGTCACCCTATGGACAAGGGAGTATTTATTTTACTCCTTTGCCGTTAGGTGGTGGAATTCGAGTGAAAGACTGGTGGGGAAGAAGTTTGAATTGGTCTTGAGTTGTTGGGAGAAGATTATGACGCATATCAATGAGGGATTTCTGGAGATTTTCATGGAGTTTGAATTTCGGAGGTGTTGTGGCCGAATATGGAAGCTTGGGGGTTGGCAAATTCGGCTAGGAGGATTTGGGGTAGGCACTTTTGGGTTTTGAGGAGTGGGAAACATTTAGTTCGATTTGGTATAATTAAGGGGTGTCGTTTCTTTTCTTTTCTTGGGAAAATACGAGTGTAATAGTTTGGTCTCTTCAGTATTGTTCCCTTTTGTGTCGAATGGTTTTCTTTTTCTTGCTTTCTTTGTGTACACGGAATTGCCTCTTCTCTTATTTCTCTCTAAAAACTGAATACCTCTTTTTCGTCTCTTCTCTTATTTTCTTCCTTCTTCTATCACTTTTGTATTATTTTTCTCTTGACCGAAAGATAGTTTCTTCTTCTCCCTTTCTTTTACTCTTTCGGTTTCTCTTATAACCAAACACGTGTTCTTCATCTCTGATAATCGTAAACGCCTACATTAGTTTTTCTTTCTCTTTTCAACTATTCTTTTTCTACTTTAATATTCCTCCTTCTATTGGTTGAACCTAACCTTTCTTGGCATATTTCTTGTTAGGTTTTCTCTGGTCGAATCTCTACTTTCCATTTTGGTTCTGCAAGGGTTCTTGGCAATCAGTAGGTACTCGCATTTCCTTTTCTTTCATCTTTTTCTCTTCTCACCCAGTTTCCATCTCTTTTGTTGATTCATTTAGCCAAATATTCCATTCCCCTTAAGTCCATTGTAGGTGTTCTATTTTTGGTGAATAGTTGGCAGGTACGGTTTGGAGTGTAGACAGCCATAAGGCCCTTTGTGTTAAGGAATGAGCCATAATCGAACCGATTACTTCTGGTAGGGGTAAGTTTTTGGGCAAGTTATCTTGGTGGGAGTGTAGTATAATGTTCAAAGATGGTTGAATTCTTATCGACTTACGTTTGGTTTGTGTGTTGGAAATTGATGTAGGTTGGGTGCTTAAGGATTGGTCGCTCTCTCAATTATGAAGGTGTGTATCAAACCTCAATCTGTTGATCAACTTAGAAGCCGAGGGTGTGTGTAACTATATGCTATGTTTGATGTTCGGCTGAAAAGTCAAAAGTGTGTACCCACACCATCCTAGCTATAGATCGGCAAAAGTCGACATCCTGAAATCCCAAAATGCCAAAATGTCAGAAAGCTGAAAGATCGGCAATTATTGCCACACGAGCGTACGAGCACACATGTGGAGGATCCGATGCGATAGTTGAGGCCACCACGAGCAACCTTATAGGCTTAGGCCGATTTTGGGCCAAAGCGGGATGTGTGGTCTTGATGGGCTCATGGGCCCCACACGGGCCTTTGCCATGGATATGTGGAAATATTGGACCTGGCTGTAATAGCCCGAATTAGGGGCTAAACGGAAAGTGGTTTTGAAACCATGAATCCAGGGTTTAAAAATATTATTTTGATTTGTTTTGATATTTATTAGGTGTTTGGAAAATTAGGTGGAATTTTGATGAGTGAACTTTATTAGTTATTTGTCCAATTTGATAAGTTGGGCTAAATTGCAATAGGTGAAAAATATGGGTTTTATTTCATAAAGATACTTGATTGAATTAGGATTTTAAGTTAGAGACCCTTAGATGGTAATTAAACCATTTTAACCTTGTTTCAACGAAAATACCCATGGAAGGGAAAAATTTTAAAGAAAGGCATGAGGGGCATTTTGGTCGTTTGGATAAGTAAAGAAATAAAAAGGGAAAAAGAAGTCAACATTGGTGTCCGTCTTCCTCCTTTGGCCGAATATGAAGAGACACCATAGCTAGGGTTTCTTCCAACTTTCAAGCTTGATTGTAAGTACCTCCTAGCCCCATTTTTAATGTTCTTCGTATTTTTGAAATCCTCGTAGCTTGCTCTAGCTATTTCTACCCTTATTTTGAGTTAGGGTTGATGTTTAAAAATTTACCCATTTATGACATGCAAGTATTTTGATGTCTAATGGTGGAATATGAGGGTTTAAGGTGTAGTGAACTATGATTTCTAGGTAATTTTTCATGGAAGTCCCTAATAAGGACCAAATTGTAAAATTGATGAATTGAGGAGTAAAAGTATAAATTGATGAGAAGTAAGGGCTGTTTTGAGTACCATAGACATTCGGTTAGACTTAGGTAACCAAAAGAATCTATACATTTCAATTTTCGAGCCTAGGGACTTAGTTGTAAAATTTGACAAAGTTAGGGGTAACATGATAAAAATTGTTGTAGGATGATTTTGGACTAAATTGAACAATGTGTGTATGAAAAGAGTTAAATGTGTCATTATAGATCGAGAAGATCGAGGAATCAACCTTGACTAGGGCAAGGGCAAGGTCTCGGATTAAATTTTAAATTACCGCTTTTTGTTGACGAGGTAAGTTTATATGTAAGTAATTTAATTGTCTTAATTATGCATCAATGATATTCAATGGTTATGATAAATTGTTGATGATGATAATTTTCTACGATGTTTGGTTGATTGAGAGTTCTCAGTTGAACTTTTGGGATAACGGTTGATATGAGTCAAATGCGGTTTGGTCATATGCATGATAAAGTGATCTTCACTGTGTAGACCCGGGAGCTAAGGAGCTCAATGATTAAGCCACATGTGTGATAAATTGACCTTCACCATGTGCAAATGAGGAATTTGGGACTAAATGGCTATGTCACATGGATGATAAAGTGACCTCTGCCATGTGTACATGAGGGCAATGTCCTTTGTAGCTAAGACACATGAGCGATAAAGTGACCTTCGCCATGTGCATACGAGGGCTAAGAGGTTGAATAGCTAGGTCACATAGGTGATAAAGTGATCTTCACTATATGTACCTGAGAGCCGAGTTTATTGATTGGTGGTATCATGTTTGGAAAGTTCACGGAGTATCGAGTGTTAATCCTAAAAGTTTAACGGGAATACTCATTAAAGAGATTTGCTGTGGTAGTATGATATGTGTGTGCAGGTGTATTCTTTGGGGCAAGTAAAATTGTGGGAAAATGCATGTGGATGTAAGGGTGTATATGGATTTAAGTATGTGTTATTGATGTGCATGAATTGTATGGAAATGTTGGTAAGTTTAGGTGGTAAGTTAGTATGTGAGGAATATATCTTGGTATGATCAGATGTAGTTTTGCTGATAGTTATTTACATATAGACTTACTAAGCTTCTGAAGCTTACTCCTTTCTCTTTCCTTTGATTTATAGATTCAATCGAGCTAGCTTGGGATTGGATCAAGTTGGAGGACCACCCATACTGTTGACAAGACCTTTTGGTATTATGATGCTAACTCTCAGACTATTGCATGTATAGGAACTTAATGGAAGTGTAGGAGTTATGTCGGTTTAATCATATCGTGGGTAAGGGTCATTTGATGAGTCATTTTGTAAACAAAACCATGTAATATAGTCAACGATGATATTGATTTATACATATATATGTGTGTGTCTTTTGAGCTAAATCACGGTATAGTAAGTGTCATTTTGATGTTTAAAGATGTGTAGATATGTAGTGTTGAATGTGATAGGGCTTGTATTTGTTCTGGTGCAAGGTATGGCTTGGAAAATAGCCTGATGTTGTTTGCACGGTTGAGCACACGGGCACGTGCTTTGGCTGTTCCATTTTGGCAGAATGCCCCATGAGATGTTGACATGGGTGTGTTTAAGCCGTGTGAAGGACACGGTCTATAAGCACGGGTCTGTAGTCAAGCCATGTTAAAATTCTAATAGCTCAAGTTGAGCCCTGATTCAACACAAGCCATGTTGGAGGTTCATGCGGGCGTGGAATAGAGTCACACGGGCGTGTGATGTATATTATCTTAAGGTTTGCAAAAATTTCCTTAAACGCCCGAATTAACTTCGAAAAGATCCTAAATCTTGTTTTAGGCCTCGTAAGCCCACTTTAAGAGTTGTATGGTAATATTTGAATAAGTTTTAAATTGGAATAAAAATTTATGGTTCGATTGTGTATAAGGTTGGTCATAATGTTAAGTAATGCCTCATGCTCGGGTAAGGCGATCAACTCGGGTAAGGGGTGTTATACTAGCTATATCGTCTACATGGCTAAGGTCGATTTTAGGCTTAGCAGGCCAAGTGAGAATGTGGGCCCCACTTGGGCCGAACAATGGGCCTTAGGCCCATTTAGATCGTTATGTTTATTTAGGTTACTGAAGTCGCTCGAGACAACTATAGACCTTCTAGGAATGTGGAAAATTACCGAAATACCTCTATAGTGCAAATTTACCGAAATACCTGTAGTGCAAAGTTACCGAAATACCCTTGCAGTGCAATTTGACTGTAATTGTATGACTATGAAATGAATGATTTGAATGTGATTGTATGACCGATTATAGGCATGACATATGGCATACATGTTGCATGGGTTGGGATATTGTACAGAGGAAGATTTGATCTGATAGGTCGCATGGGTCGCACGAGAGGACTGTGGACCCCCCGAAGGCTTAGAGCCATATATTTGTATTGATTTGGTAAGGTCGAACGGGTCACCCGAGACGACTGTGGACCGATCGATGGCTGAGTGCTGATCATTTTACTAATGGTTGTATGCAACTTATTCTGATTATGGTTGTGTACCAACCTAATTAAGGCATTGTGCCGGTTATGTTACCATGATTGAGGGCTTTATGCCTATTGTATTTCGTGATGGATGGCTTCGTGCCGATTATAGACCCGTTATTGATGGCTTTGTGCCACGCATACTACTATGGCTCTTTCTGCTTATGGCTGTTAGCCATTTTGTTATTTGGCAGCATTGTTGCAATACTTATGGCCTTTAGCCGTTCTGTCTACAACATTGTGTTGTTCTGTTGATTTAGTGCTGTAACCGGTGCTAAGCTTGGTGTGTTGTATGGGTGTGTTGATTATATCCCCACAGACTATGTAGGGTTGGAGGAGGGAAGTGCAGGGTTGGATGGGGTTAACACATAACATGCATCATACATCATTCATGTGATTTTGTTCTGATATGGGCTAAGCCCAATTGATTCTGCTATGGGTTGTGACCCAAATGATAATGTATCAGGCTTAGGACACATGTGTTTTGTTTCTAAATTTGTAAAGGGCTAAGGCCCATCTATTACTGTCTACTATAATGTGCTTAGGCCTAGATTGTTACTGCTTTATGTATGACTGACTGTTTTTAGATAGTAGGGGATTACACACTGAGTTTTCTTAAACTCACCCCATTTATTAACCTTTCAGGTAATCCCCAGCGTCAGGGGGATTAGTGCTGCGAGGGACTTAGAGACGGTCACACAACTACTTTTGGTTTTGTTTACATTTATTTACTTTTAAGTACCTTGATTTTGATTTGGGCTGTAATAAGGCCTCCCTTAATTTCCAGACTTTTTAAATTTAGATTCTATTTATATTGATCTATAACTATTAGAAGTAGATCACAGTTTTCCTAAATGACAATCGGTTTTCAAAACACTACGTTTCCGCAATATTTTTGAAATGGTTTCGTGACTTAATTTCTAAACATCACATTTTTGTAAATTGACTCTTTTTAATTAAGATTCCTCAACAACCAATATTTCCAAAAGGAATAACTTTCCAATGAACCTCGTTTTCAAAATAGATTAACGTGGACTGGGTTTTTGCACAAGTTTTAAATGGCCAGGTGTTTTTTAAAAATATTTAAGAAGGGTTTCCAATGAAAACATGTTATTCGAAAAACACTTCAATATTCACGCCAGATTCGAGCCATAACGTCCAGGTCGAGTTTGGGGTGCTACATGCTCTTATAGACCACTGTACATCAATGTTGTAAAACCTTGATGGATAGTTAAATGGGTGAAATAATTGGTATTTGATTCAACCATTGAAGAGTCAATTTAACAATAATTAAATAAAAATAAAAAATGTAAGAAAGTAAAAAACTAAAAAAAAAAATTTAAGAAATTTATAATAAGTTCAATTGAACCACTAGATTTTTTTTCTTGGGTTTTTCCCTTGTTCACAATGTATTTTCTTTGGAGCCAATTATATACCATTGATTAAATCAATTGGACCTTTATTTTTTAATTTAACAAGTTTAGTTTGTCAATAGGTTCCTGACCTTACTCGTATTCACAAGAACAACACCCATAAAATTTGGATACAAATAACTTTAATTATTTTTAAATTTAAAATTATTTGACCTAGTTTTTTTTTACCTCGATTGTTAAAACCTTACCCCTATCATAGTCACTATATGTTCGATTTCAACAAACAACTTCAAGATAACAAGGGTTTTCATTAGTATTGCTATGTGTCAATGGATGTGCTCACTTCTATCAGCACTTCCATATTTTAAATTGACAATTTATTGAAACATATCTTTTGGGCTTTGTTGATATTGTGGAATGATTCAAGCCATCAATGAAAATCAATCAAGTTGGAGAAACATATCTTAATGATTGGATATGGTCGAATTGGATCAATCTTACTAAATCCCTTAGCTCAAGCATGTTGGATTTGATATAATCTTGAAGACTTATCTTCCAACAGTCCACCTTACTTTGGTTGTTATTATAATTTTGTATTTATCTATTTTAGTTGTAGTTTAGAAGGGATTATAATTGATCTTGAATGTGTTAGCAAGTCTTGAAAACTTTTATATATTTGAGAGACTTGGATAGGTTTATGTAATGAATATTGAAATGTAACACTCCACACTCGACTCGACCATCAGATACAAATGTGTAATGTCACATTAAGTTGCCAAAACAACTTAGGCTATCTTAGTACATAATCATAATATTTAAATCATAATTATCATTTAAACCAATTTAATCAATCCATCATTTTCATAGTTATACATTCATAATGTCTAAGTTTCAAATTCATGATTTTATAAAGTTATGAAAGGTCATCTTAGGAGTTAGGACTCAAACCCAAACTCAACTATCAAGTTTCAATGTTGTCTCAAGGCAGACCTCATTTTATTTTAGGTATTTTTTTCTTTGAAGTTGATTTATCTTAAGAAATTAGAAATTATGTCTTGAAGAATGGTCCTTTATGTCTCAAAACTAAGTCTCGAGACCAACCTCCCATGTTTTCTTATTTTACCTTTGATGTTTAAATGTCTTGTGACAAGGGATTCTTGTCTCCAAACTTGAAGCATGGAAAAACTAATTTAGCTTCGAAGTTTACTTTTCTCAAGGCTTTAATAGGATTGTCTTGAGACTAGGTTGCAAATTCCATAGTGAAATATCAAAAAACACTTTATCTCCCACAACAAACTCAATTTCTTTTGGTTTTAAGTTTTCATAAGATTTATGCTTATCGGAAGTTGCTTTCAACTTATCTTTAATCAATTAGACCTTGTCTTTGGTTTCTTGAATCAACTATGGGCCGGCTACTTTTATTTCACCTAGTTCAGTCCAACATAACAAGGTATGGCACTTTCGGCCATACAATACTTCATACAAGGCCATTTGTATGCTCGATTGAAAATTGTTATTATAGGCAAATTCAGGCAATGGCAAATAGTGTTCCCAATTTCCCTTAAAATTAATAATATAAGCTCGTGACATATCTTCAAGAATCTAAATGACTCGCTCTAATTTTCCATCCATTTCAGGATGAAAGCTATACTAAAATTCAATTTCATCCTAAGTGACTCATGCAACTACTTTCAAAAACTAGAAATGAAACTAAGGTCCCAATCTAATATGATGGATATGGGTACACCGTGATGTCTCACTATTTCATTTATATACATTTCTACCAGACTTTCAAGAGGCCAATCTACTCTAACTGGTAGAAAATGAGTTGAATTTGTTAGCCAATCTACTATTACCCAAATAGCATCATTTTTCCTCAGGGAAACTAGTAATCCAATCACAAAAATCCATGGTTACTTGCTTCCATTTCCACTAGGGAATCAATATGGGTTGTATCAAAGATTCATCATGAGCTTCTCAAAGTATCAGGTGCTTTAACTTGTCATCACTAGGTATACAAGCTCGACCATGGAATTAGATACATCCATCTAATCCAAAATCAAAGTCTCCCTGTCCATCACGCTCAATTGCTCTTTTCTGATCTATAAACTTGGAATATGCTAATTGAGCTTCCTTCATACAATTGATTAGGTTTGATTTCACTGACAATTCGACTAAAAGTCTGTCGTTATGTAACACCCCTAACCCATATCCGATCTCTGAATTTTGGGCTAAGAGGTATTACCAATTTACACCTTTCACATAGACATAGGTTCATTAGCATTCCTAAGTACGCTCAACAAAATCAGAGATTGGAGACTGAGTCTTACAATGACACTCAAGATATGTGACATATTCATATGACCGAAATATATTTTTATTTTTTTAAATAATTATACAGTTCACAACAGTCTACTTTATTCATGCCATAATAATTCCAATATATAACAGTACCAAACGATTTGACAGTGCGACGAAACGCTGACGATCCCCGAGCTGGTAGTCATAGTCCACAATCTATAAAACAAAGACACGAAACAAACATAGTAAGCTTCCATAAGCTTTGTAAGTCTTAAGTGAATTTAACAACTTAACATAGTTAACACATTGAGTAAGTATAAATAGTCTAATTACAACTTTATTTGGCAGCATAGGCTTAACTACGATAATACATGTTAACATCGACCTCGTCTTCACTTAGAAATCTGAAATCACATAGTTACATCATCTAATATCATCTTGTTATTTATTTGTTCAATTTATTAGAATTAAGTTGAAGGCATCATAACAATCGATACTTTCTATGATCTCACCACATAGGTACCACATACACTTCTATGTGTATAAATTCCACAGAAACTGAACACATGGATATACCGCCATTTCTCATTTGCATTGCATCTATAACCTTCACATACCTGAACTACTTAATTTAGTGAACGAAAATGGATACCTTATAGCATAAACTTCTTCGTGGCAAGATCTACTGTTAGGCTATACCACATATTATACTCTTATCTTCATTTCATTTTTCATCTTTATTCTCGTAAAAACTTATTTACCTATGATGGTAATTAGTGTTCTATTAAACAATACTCTTTTTCATGTCACACCACTACCTCATTAATACATATATATATATATAGCTATCATTTGATTTCTTAAATACATCTCTTTGATCTATTGCCCCTTTTTAACCGAACGCATATATGAATAAATATACAAGCACTTAACACGCATTAAACACACTAACTTCTCTTGAAATTATATTCATGTAATATAGATAATTCAAATTTTGACACATTATTTCATACTTTAACCGAATGCACCAAGGTCATATGCATATAAATTAATACCTCATTCATAGATTTCTCACCTTTCATACTTAGTTTACTCACAATCAAGCTTAGTTATAAGCATGGGATACATACCTGACTGAAGTAAATTATTGAACCAATTCGATTACCATTTATCATTGAGTCTCAAAGATATTGAAAGTCTGAATTCATCCTTAGCACCAAACCTGTTTTACTTCCAATCTGATAGCTTACAGCAGCATTCCGTCTATTAGACTCAGAACTCGATATACTCCACCAGCTCAAAAGTTTGCTAGGTCAAGACCCGATAATAGCACACGATATTTAATTCACAGAATTTTATACACACCTATTCATATACATTCAACTTTCCCAACATAATCACATTAATGACAAATTACTTTTAGTTGATCTCCTTCATGCATCATAACAATTGTCTTCATTTCATAAGAGCCATTAGGCCATATAACATATATACAAACATATACATCAATTCAAATATATCATCTTTTCATAGTAGCCATTAGTAACCTCACTTGTACAATTTTCTTAAGATTTATAGTAGCCATTTGGCTATATACGTGCAAATTCCATGGATCATGATTCTTTAATAAAGTTTCAGTGTCCTCCACTTGGTCATATCATAGACTTAATATGCAAAACTTATAAAAGCATTTAATTCAATGACTTAAGAACTTACCTGGGTGGTTTTCGTACTAAATTTCAACTATTCGATCGGTCTCCCCTTCCCACGATCCGGATGTGTTTCTTTGAGTTTTTGAGCTTAATCAAACAATTCACTTTCTAAATCAAATTACTAATTTATTTTCTATTCAAAACACATATAATGTCATACACATGAGGCACACGGCAAATCGTCATTTATCATCAATTTTAAAATCATTATTAATTCATTATTCCGGCACCTTATTTGAGTATATCATAATTCATTCAAAATAAGAAATACCATTATTTACCTATCAATACACTTGGAAATCATATATTCTTCATAAAAAAAACCACATCAAAATACCAGCATCTTTCCTTAAATTATCTTAATGAAAATACCTATAATCTCATTCAGCAAATTTGCATTAATTCTTAGCAACCTAATTCAAAAATTTCTAAACATAGCCGCATATAACTTTATCAATACTTTCATTTCATTTCATAAATTAACCTTATAAGCTTAATACATTTGACATATAATGAAACATATAACTTAACGGAACTCTAAGTAGTCATTTAAGCCTAATATATCAAGATTACTAAGCTCATAGCTCATCTTGCATTTTAATACATCAAATGCCCCAAAATGTCATACGATTCTTCCATGACTGAAAGTATATACCTCATTTAAACAACAATTCGTTCATATTTTCATCCAAGTGTACATGTGGCAATTTGTTAAATTCAATTTATAATCAAACAACACCCTATAACATTTAGTTTAAGATATCCTAAAAAATAGTTTCCTTTCCCAAATTCACATATACGGCTGCTTCATTAGCAACCATTTATTCATATACGGTTTATAACCACATTCTTTCATGACAAAGTGTAAATTAACAAATGCTTATCATTAAATCAATTCCATACCCACACGAATATACTTTTAAATTAATTAGCACATATACGGTAATTTCCACTTGTACCTTCTAATTAAGGATTCAATTTATTTCTTCATGGACTACACATTCATTCGGCCAACAAGAATCTAATATTAACAATTCCATTTACAAAATTTTCAAACAAAGCACAAAATCTTTATTTAACTATAATGACCGAATGAAATTGATCAAATACCATTCAAGAAAACTTCCGTGTAGCACAATGGTTTATACACATCTATTTAACTAGTTTCTTACACCTCTTGCCACCATTTTCATTTCAAAATTTGAAACACCCAAATTATCTCATTACCAACATGACCAAATGCAAGCTTCAACCCAAAAGCATCAAAATTCGTACATGGGTCATGGCAAGGGTTTTTAAAACACACTAAACTTCAAAGTTTTAAAGAAAATTAGCAAGAACACTTACCTTGGTTAAAGTCTAAGAGGACCGAATGCCTTAGCTTAGATTCTTCCTTCTCTTTGCATTAGTTTCAGCCAAAAACAGAAGCCATGGAGACTAACCTTGTTTTTATCACCATAATATAATTTTATTTCCAAATTTTATGATAACCATTTACAAATTCATATTATTATTATTATTTAACTAAATTACAACACACAAAATGCCAAAAGAACTCATCATTACCATCCACTATCATAAATATGGTCAAATTGACATGCAATCCCACTATTTCACATGCATGCATTAATTAGTCATCACACATTTACCCATCATAGTTTCAAAGTTTACAACTAAGCCCTTTTAAGTGCAATTCACGATGATAAGACTAAATTAAATCACCAAAGATGCCACACATGAATTAACACTTATAATAGGCTTAAAAATAAATATCAAATTATTCTAATGACCTGATTTTGTGGTCCCAAATCACATTCAGACTAGGGTCAAATTAGGGCTGTTACACGTTATCACAAAGGCGCAATTGCAAAAACATTGCTTTGAGCTCAACTAAGGTTTTCCTACTCAAAGTATCGACAACAACATTTGTTTTATCAGGGTGATACTCGATAATGTAATCATAATTTTTTAATAGTTCAATACATCACATCTACCTCAAATTCAACTATTTTTGAGTTAGAAGATATTTAAGACTTTTGTCATCCATGTAAATGAAACATTTCTCCCCATACATGTAATGACCACAAATTTTCAAGGCAAACACCGTAGAGGCTAATTTGAGATCACGAGTTGGAAATTTAAGCTCATGAGTCTTCAATTGTTGTGAAGTATATGCTATCACTTTACCCCCTACATCAAAACACACCTAAGACCATTGAGCGATGCATCACTAAGGATTACAAACTTTTTTCTCAATTTAAGCAAGGTCAAGATAAAAGCCTTTGTCAACATCGTCTTTAGTTTCTCAAAACTTTCCTAACATTGATCATTCCACAAAAATGATACATTTTTCTAAAGAAACCAAGTTAATGACAATACTATTTTCAAGAATCCATTTACAAACTACCTATAATACCCAACTAATCCTAGAAATTTATGGATATTAGCGAGATTTCTTGGTTGCTTCCATTGTAATACTACCTCGATTTTCTTAAGATCAACTAGAATCTCTTCCACTGAAACTACATAGCCTAAAAAAAATTAGGTAACTTGAAGTCACACTTGCTAAGGTTATCTGCACACTTCATGGCATCAAGAACATTAAAGGTTATTTGTTGGTCATTAACTCTCATTGTTAATTCACCTTTTTGTACATCAATTAATGTTCTTCCAGTGGCTAAAAAAGCTCTTCCAAGAATAATTGGTACCTATTTATCAACTTTACATTCTATAATAATAAAATATGTCAGAAAAATAAATTTGTCAACTCTTACTAACACATTTTCAATTTTACCTTTCGGATGTGCATAAGAACGATTAACTAGTTGCAGTGTTATAGTTGTAGGTCCCGCCTTTCCAATTCTCAATTTCCTTAAAACAAATATAGGAATTAAATTTATACTTGCACATAAATCGCATAATGCCTTGCATACATAATGATTTCTAATTGATCAAGTAATGATTCAAAACTTCTTAGGTCCTTCAATTTTGGTGGCAATTTGTTCATCAACATTGTTATGCACCCTTCAATGAGAGTAATAACAGTTTCAAATTCCCCTAGTCTATGCTTCTTTGACAATATGTCCTTCATGAACTTTACGTAATTAGAAATTTGCTTTAATGCTTCCACCAGTGGTATGTTGATATGAAGTTGCTTCAGGACATCCAAGAATTTTTTTTAATTGAACATATTGCTTAGACTTCTGAAATCGCTGAGGAAAAGGTGTCAGAGGCCTTCCTTCAACTTGTTAAGGTTGTTTTACCATGGCATTTTTATTGGCAAAATGAATTGATTCTACTTCAACATTTTTTGGTTTGCTCCTCTCAATTGTAGCTTGCTCCACTACTGTTCTTGAATTCACCTTATGTGTGAAATCTAAGCTATCTTATTCAACAGTGGCATTATCAATAACTCCATGTAGCTAAGTACCACTTTGAGTGTAATAGCCTTGCAATTTCCTTCCCTTGAGATCTTGAATTTTCAGTTTCACTCGGCAGTGCTCCTTATTGTCTTGAGCTTAATGCATTAGCAATTTGTCCCATTTGGTTTTCTAAAGCTCTTAAAGATACAACTTAACTCGATATTATAACATTATTTTTGGTCATGCATTCCTTCAATAGAGCTTCCAAAGATAAAGATGATGATGAACTTTTCTAAACATTTTGTCGTGGCATAGGTTGATTGTATCCAGGTGGTGTACCTGTGGCATTCTGTCAAAAAACATTACTAGAATTTCCACTCCTTGATTACTCAAACTGAAATTAGGATGTTGTTTCCATCCTGTATTATATGTATAGAAATACGGGTTATTGTTTCTATTGAAATTTCCCATATAACATATTAGAACTGGGTTCAATGGGAATTCATCAAAAACATGATCTTTCCCACAACAAACACATGTCAACACTACTACTTTCATTTCCTGCACTATAGGTGGTCTCTTTAATGTTTTAATCATATTAGTTAGGGATAATACCTGAGCTGTTAAGGAAGTGATCGCATCAAGCTCCATAGCTCTAATAACTCTTCTGCCAGTACCCACTCTTCTAGTTGGATATTGATAATCATTGTTAGCTATCTTTTCCAAAATTTCATATGCCTCATTATATGATTTATTTAGCAAAGTCCCATTGGTAGATGCATCAACTACCATTTGTACATGCGCATTCAGTCCATTATAAAAGATTTTCATTTGTGTCTAGTGTTGGAAACCATGTATCGGGAATTTTCTAATTAATTCCTCGAATCTCTCCCAAGGTTCATACAATGTTTCATCTTCAGGTTACCGAAAAGATGTAATATTGTTCCTCAATTTGGAATTGATGTTTGAAGGATTATATCGTAAAAAAAACCTTTGAAAAAGGTCATTCCAATATGCCACCATTCCTAATGGCAAAGCATTCAACCATGCTCTGGCATGATCTCACAATTCATAAGGAAATTGCTTGAGTATCTTCAGGAACACCATGCTCCCTGAATGAATGATAGACCTCCAAAAAGAGTCTTAAATCCATCCATGGATCTTTAGTAGGTAATCCACTAAACTTTCATACTATTTGTAGGATTTGAAACATCACTAGTTTGAACTCAAAATGTTGAGCTTGAATATGCAGCCTAACAATCCTTGGATTCAAATCATCCAAGATTAGCATTCTATTTTCTCTAATGGGTCTATCTCTATCATATATCACACGAGGAATATCAACATCCCTACCATTCAGATGTAATAGATCTTCTCTACCTGGATCATTTCCAATCTTTGCCATCTTTTGCAATTCTTTTCTCCTTCTCAAGGTTCTCTCAATTTCAAGATCAAAATAAAACTCTTCATCCTCAAGAATACCTCAACTCATAAACTAGCAACAAACCTAAAAAAGAATTAAAAAACTATGTAAACTACAACTAACAAAATTAAATAGATAATAACAAACCAAAATTTACTAATTTTACCGATCCCCAGAAACTGTGCCAAAAACTTGTTGCGTGCGAATATGTAATGCAAATGTGTAAGTATACAAGTCGAATCAAGTAAGAAAGTTATAAGTGAGATCATCTCCATAGGGATCAGAATAGGTAAAAAGATGGTTGAGTTACCACTATAAACTATACTAATTAGGCTTATGGCAAAGTAACAGAGTAACGAGTTGAAGTGAATTATTAATGTATGAAATAAAAAAAATCAAATAATGAATAAAATGTTGTGGCAATTCTACGAGACAAAGTTGAGAGGATTGATGCTATTCAATGGGAAGGATGGAATTGCTTGGATTATATCTTAATAACATAATAATGTCATGGAAAAATCTTGACCAAATTACTGTTCAGAGTATAACAATTACATTATGCATCTTTTGACAACTAGAATTAAAGTTATCATTCTAAGTCTATGTACGTCTACAAGTCTCAAGAGCAATTCCTAACAATATTCTTCCTTAAGATCCAACTTATTTAACCTTTCTAGTATTAAATTAGTCTAAGGATATACCATGCATTCATCTATGCCTAGAATGTGAAACCTGAAATAGGTTCTAAACAGAATAGTGGTTTCGAAACCATAAATTCGAAGTGAAATAATTTATTTTTTTATAAAGTTTTATAGTTTATCGATCAATTGAAATATTGTGTGAAAATATCATTGAAAAATTTTATTGATTTAGTGATTAATTGAATTTTAGGGACTAAATTGTAAGAAGTGAAAAATGTGCATTTGAATTGGTTTAAGGATGTGATTGAATTATAATATGAAATTGAAAGTGTTTTTATGGCAATTAGACCATTAGTTAGTGATATGGACAAAAAGGGTAGTGTTAATGAAAATATCTAAGTAATAACATGAAAGGCATTTTAGTCATTTGTGAATAAAAGACAATTTTAATTAAAACAAAGCGTTCATCTTCTCCATTTGGTCCTTAGTGTGCCGAAATCTTCATGTTATCATAGGTAGGGTTTCAAAATTTTTCAAGTGCAATAGTAAGTTGATTCTAGCCCATTTTTAATGATTTTCGTATTTTTATGATCATTGAAGCTTAAATTGCCTATTTTTGTCATTAATTTGATGAGTAATCAAGTTCTAAAAATTTACCCATGTTTGATAAGTATTTGTTTTGATGTTAAATGTTAGGAAATGATTGTAATATATGCTAAATACGAGTTTTATCTAGTGAATTTTGATAAAAAATGTCCACAAAGGACTAAATTGTGAAAGTTTGTAAAATTTATCATAATATTATGATTGTATGAAATTGTGGGTTGTTATAAGCATGAAATTGAATTTAGTGAAATTTGGAATGTGAGAAATTGAATGAATTGCATTTTATGAGTTTAAGGACAAAAAAGTAATTTTTGAAAAGTTTAGGGGCAAAATTGTAAAATTTCTAAAAATATGATACGTAAATTGAATTGAATAGTGTATTGATAGAATGTGTTAAATGTCTTATTATAGATCAAGAAAAGTGTGAGAGTGGTTGATATGTGTGATATGAAGTAATAAAACTTATAAACTATGATCGTACCCAAAACTAACTATTATCACGATTTAGGGCAAGCGCACCTATCGAACAGTAGTATAGCTTAGTGGCAAGACCGAGATATCGTACCCAAGGGAACCAAAAGTACTAGTACTAACTTTCTTTCTATTATTTAACCTAGAAATAAAAGGGGTTATTTTATGAAACTAAACTAATTCTAAAACTAAACTACGAAAACACAAAAGTATGTTTGGGAAAAACTCTTAGGAAAAACTGATTGATTTGGACAATACTCAAGGGAGAATCCACCTAGACTTCATTTGTCATCAACTCTTGGACTAGATGATTTATTCACTTGACTTGATCCGTAGAAATTCCTAACTTATGTTAATATCTCTCTCGAGACTAAAAACAACTAACCCTAGGTTGATTAATTGAAATCTCTTTCTAATTAAAACCCCTAGAGTTGCCTTAACTCGATCTATGAATTCCCTTATTAGGTTTGACCCTAATTCGGTAGATTTTTGTCGTCCTATCTCTAGGATTGCAATCAACTCCGCTTAATTGTGTTGGATCTACTCCTATCTTTAAGAGCAGTGCTTGTTTAGAGTCTAAGCTCGACTCTACTTGTATGTATCATGACGAGAGTTTGTGGAGCTGAAGCTCCTCCCTATTATTCTTGAATTTCTCACCTCTATAATGTTTAAGCCGATGGCCATTTACCTTGAAAGTGTCATGGTTTAGATGAGTTACCTCGACTTTGCCGTATGGAAAGACAGTTCGAACAGTGAACGGGCCTAACCATCTCGATTTAAGCTTTCCGGGGAATAGGTTAAACCTTAAGTTGTATAATAAGGCGAGATCACCGATTTTGAACTGCTTAGTTGTCTCAAACGATTATCATGGCGTCGCTTTGTGGCTTCCTTATATAATAGTGAGTTTTCATAGGCATTGCAGCGCCATTCATCCAGCTCATTTAGTTGCATTAGACGTTTCTCACCTGTAAGCTTAAAATCAAGATTTAAAAATTTAATAGCCCAAAATGCTTTATGTTCGAGTTTAAATGGCAGATGACAACTTTTTGCGTAAACAAGTCTATAAGGAGATGTTCCTATGGGAGTTTTAAATGCAGTTCTATAAGCCCATAAAGCATCATCTACTTTGCTTGACCAATATCTCTTATTTGATTCTACCATTTTTTATAGAATGCATTTTAATTCTCTATTTGTCACTTCAACTTGACCACTGGTTTATGGGTGATAGGGGGTAGCTATTCTATGGTGCACTCCATATCTTTTTAAAACTTTATCAAATTGGGCATTGCAAAAATGAGTTACCCTCTCACTAATAATTATCCTAGGTGTTCTGAATCGAGAGAAAAGTTTTTTAAGAAAACGTACTACCATTCTTGCATCATTAGTAGTTAAGGCTTGGGCTTCCAGCCATTTTGACATGTAATCTACTGCTACTAGTATGTACTTATTCCCAAACGAAGTAGGGAAAGGACCCATGAAATCAATACCCCGTACATCAAATATTTCACATGAGAGTATATAGTTTTGAGGCATTTCATTATGCTGAGAGATATTACCTGTTCTCTGGCATTTATCACAAGAGGTCACATACCTATTGACATCCTTGAAAAGAGTGGGCCAGTAAAACCTGATTCGAGTACTTTGTGAGCAGTTCTAGCTCCACTGTGGTGTCCTCATGTTGGTCCCGAATGGCAGTGGTCCAAAATTTTATATGCTTTTGTTTCAGTAACGCATCTTCGGATGACTTGATCTGCACAAATACGAAAAAGGAAAGGATCTTCCCAAAAGTAATTTTTCACATCAGCAAAGAATCGCTTCTTTTGCTAATGGGTTAACCCTTTTGGGATTATGTTAGCTGCTACATAATTTGCAAAATCAGCAAACCAAGGAACAGTAGTTTCTGCTATGGCTAGTAGTTGTTCTTCAGGAACCAAGTTGTTTATTTTATCGAGATCCCCAGGGTGAGGATTTTCCAATCTTGAAAGGTGATATGTTGCTAAATTTTCAGCTCCTTTCTTGTCTTTTATTTCTAAGTCGAATTCGTGTAACAATAGAATCCATCTTACTAATCGAGGTTTTGCATCAATTTTAGTTAAAAGATAATGAAGAGCGGAATGATCAGTAAAAACGATGACTTTTGACAATATTAAATATGATTTGAATTTATCAACTGCAAAAATAACAGTTTGCAATTCTTTTTACGTGGTGGTATAGTTTGCTTGTGCGGCCATCAAAGTCTTGCTAGCATAATAAATCGATTGGAAGTGCTTGTCTCTTCATTGTCCCAAAACTGCACCTACTACAAAATCACTCACATCACACTTTAGTTCAAAAGGTAGATTCCAATCAGGTGAAATCATAATCGGGGCATTAACTAACTTTTCCGTGAGAGTGTTAAAAGACTCTAAACATTCTTGGTCAAAATTGAAAAGCACACCTTTTTCTAGTAATTTTGTTAAAGGCTTAGCTATTTTAGAAAAGTCTTGAATAAATCTGCGATAAAAACCAGTATGTCCTAGAAAGCTTCTTATAGCCTTAACCGAATTAGGGGGAGGTAATTTTTCGATGGTTTCAATTTTTTCTTTATCTACCTCTATCGTTTTGCTAGAAATTTTATGTCCTAATACAATACCTTCTTGAACCATAAAGTGACATTTTTCCCAATTGAGCATTAGATTGGTCTCTTCACACCTTATCAGGACACGTTTTAAATTATTAAGACAGAGTTGAAAAGAATTACCGAAAACTGAAAAATCATCCACAAATACCTCCATGATGTCTTCCACGAGTTCGTCAAAGATAGCTAACATGCATCTATGAAAAGTAGTAGGAGCGTTACATAAACCAAAAGGCATTCTAAAATAAGCAAACGTACCATATGTGCATGTGAATGTTGTCTTTTCTTGATCTTCTGAAGCTATCGGGATTTGGAAGTAACCATAGAGGCCATCCAAGAAACAGTAATACATGTGTCCTGACAGTCTTTCCAACATTTGATCGATAAAGGGTAAGGGAAAATGATCTTTTCGAGTTGCATCATTCAGCTTTCTATAATCAATACAAACTCTCCATCCAGCGACTGTTCTTGTAGGTATTAACTCCTTTTTGTCATTAGACACCATAGTCATGCCTCCCTTTTTAGGGACAACGTCAGAAATAGGATAAATGATGCCTGCATCTAGAAGTTTAATTACCTTGGCTTTATTACTTCCTTCATGTTGGGATTCAGTCATCTTTGAGTTTGCACCAATGGCTTATACTCATCTTCCATTAAAATTTTGCGGGTGCAAAAAGAAGGGCTAATTCCTTTAATATTAGAAATCTTCCAAGCTATAGCATTTTTGTATTCCCTTAATACTTGAAGTAATTCCTCTTTCTTTTCAGCGCTCAAGTCTGATGCGATAATCACTGGTAATATAGAATCATCTCCCAAAAATGCATACTCTAAGTGGTTAGGCAATTGCTTTAGCTCCAATTTAGGAGGTTCATCAATTGAGGGTTTTTGTATCAGTTCATCTTTTAACTTAATACCCTCATAACTTATGTGCCTTGTGATAAGTTCATGAGAGTTCAACTCTCCTTCATTACTTCTTTTACCTCAGTGGTGGCTTCATCTTCCTCCCCACCTTGAACGAGACACAGTTCCAACGTGTCTTCAAGAGTGATTTCCTGGAAATTATCTTGAACCAAATAATCAATAACATCAATAAAGTAATAGGGATCATCTTGTTCCCTAGAAAATCGCATAGCATCATAGATTTTAAAGACAACTTCTTCTCCTCCAACTCTAAGCACTAATTTACCATCCCCTATATCAATAATAGCTCTAGCAATAGCTAGGAATGGGCATCCTAAAATTAAAGGTACTTCAATATCTTCATCCATGTCAAGCACAACAAAATCATTAGGGAATATAAATTTATCTACTTTTACTAGCACATCTTCAATGATTCCCTTAGGATATTTAACAGATCTATCAGCTAATTGTATACTCATCCTAGTGGGTTTTGGTTCCCCTAGAACTAGTTGCTTGAACATTTTGTAGGGCATTAGGTTAATACTAGCACCTAGATTAGCTAAGGCTTTTTCAATGATTAAACTACCAATTAAGTAGGAATAGTAAAACTCCCTGGGTCTTTCAGTTTGGCTGGCAGTTTATTTTGGAGAATAGTTAAGCATTCCTCGTTGGTTTCTACTGTGGTTAGTTCTTCCAACTTCCTTTTATTTGTGAGAAGTTCCTTTAAAAACTTTGCATACTTCGGCACCTACGAAATCGTTTCAACAAAAGGTAAGTTAATATGTAACTGTTTAAAAAGTTCAAGAAATTTACCGAATTGAGCATCCGTGTAGTCTTTCTTTAACTTTGCTTTATATGGTATAGGTGACTTATATTCTTTAACTGTTGGCGGGGTGTTTTCCTTAGGTTCCTCTTCCTCTACCTTGTCTTTTTTAGATTCCTAAATGGGCTTCTTTTCTGGTTCAGCGAATACTTTCCCATCCCGTAGAGTAATTGCTTTTACATGTTCTCTACGATTTGGCTTAGTATTACATGGCAAGCTACCTTGTGGTCTGTCAGATATCATCTTTGCGAGTTGACCAATTTGATTTTCGAGCCCTTGAATGGATGCTTGCTAGTTCTTTAGTGCCGTTTCGATGTTTTAGAAACGGGTTTCTGATGCTGCCATAAATTTGGTGAACATTTCTTCAAGGTTCGGCTTTTTCTCCTGTTGTGGAGGTGGCTGTTGAAATCTCGAAGGAGGTGGTTGTCTTTGATTTCCTTGTCCTCCCCATGAAAAATTGGGGTGGTTCCGCCAACCTGCATTGTAAGTGTTACTATAAGGGTTATTCTGAGGTCTAGAATTATTACCCATATAGTTGGCTTGCTCAGTTTCTATGCCGTTTCCATAGGAAGAGTAGTTTGGATTGTACATGATTCCCTAAATTGCGTCAGACTGCATCACTGGGTGTGCCTGCGTAGAACCAACAAAATTATCAATCTTTTTATTTAAAAGTTGTACCTGATTAGAAAGCATGGTGATGGCATCAATGTTAAAAACTCATGTAGCTTTTGTCGGCTTTGTCCTCATGACTTTCCACTGATAGTTGTTCAGTGACATCTCTTCTATAAACTCATAGGCTACTTCGAGTGCTTTGTTGTTGATTGTTCCTCCGGCGGCTACGGTAATCATTTGTGTTGTGGAAGGATTCAAACTGTTATGAAAGGTTTGAACTTGTAACCACAGAGGTAATCCATGGTGAGGGCACCTTCTCAAAAGATCTTTGTATCTCTCCCAAGCATCATAAAGTATCTCTAAATCCATCTGTACAAAAGAAGAGGTATCATTCCATAATTTAGCTGTTTTAGCTGGAGAAAAATACCTCAGTAGAAATTTTTCGGTCATTTGTTCCCATGTAGTGATTGCGCCTCGTGGTAGAGAATTTAACCATTGCTGAGCTTTATTCCTTAAGGAAAAAGGAAATAATTGGAGGCGAATGGCATCATCAGAAACACCATTGATTTTAAAAGTATCATAGAGTTCCAAAAAAATTGCTAAGTGTGAGTTCAGATCCTCATCCTATAAACATCAAACTGAACAAATTGCTGAATCATTTGAATAGTGTTAGGTTTCAATTCAAAATTATTTGTAGCAATAGCAGGCCTAATAATACTAGATTGAGTACCAGCCAAATTAGGTTTAGCATAATCATACATAGTACGAGGAGCATCGTTTTGGTTCACCGATTCTGCAGGTATCGCGGGAGGTGGTAGATGGTCTTGATTTGCTTCCATCTCTTTAGTAGGTTCTTGTTATTGCTTTGGATATTGTAGGCTTCGTCTAATCTTTCTACGATTTCTGCAAACTGTGGCTTCTAAATGTTCGTCAAAAAGCAACGGTCCTCCTGGGTTTCTTCTAGTCATAAACTAGAGATACCTAGAAAGGGAAAAGGAACAAAGAAAATTTTAGTAAATAAAAAAATAAAAATAAAGGCTGAAAATAAATAGATTAGTAATGGCTAAAGTAATAGAAATCGAGTGTTTGTAATATCTTAGCTCCCCGGCAATGGCGCCAAAAACTTGATATGCGTGATATGAAGTAATAAAATTTATAAACTATGATCATACTCAAAACTAACTATTATCACGATTTAAGGCAAGCGCACCTATCGAACAGTAGTATAGCTTAGTGGCAAGACCGAGATATCGTACCCAAGGGAACCAAAAGTACTAGTACTAACCTTCTTTCTATTATTTAACCTAGAAATAAATGGGGTTTTTTTTATGAAGCTAAACTAATTCTAAAACTAAACTATGAAAACACAAAAAGTATGTTTGGGAAAAACCCTTAGGAAAAACTGATTGATTTGGACAATACTCAAGGGAGAATCCACCTAGACTTCACTTGTTATCAACTCTTGGACTAGACAATTTATTCACTTGACTTGATCCGTAGAAATCCTTAACTTATGTTAATATCTCTCTCGAGACTAAAACCAACTAACCTTAGGTTGATTAATTGAAATCTCTTTCTAATTAAAACCCCTAGAGTTGCCTTAACTCGATCTACGAATTCCCTTATTAGGTTTGACCCTAATCTGGCTGATTTTCGTCGTCCTATCTCTAGGATTGCGATCAACTCCGCTTAATTGTGTTGGATCTACTCCTATGCAGGGACTTTTGCTCCTCTACATAAGCATATTTTGTAACACCCCAAGCCCAACCTAAACACTATGGCCAAATCTGGTGTGCTACATCACCCTAACTACTCCGCGTTACCTAGTTACTAAGACTGATGGTGAGTTTTGTAAACATTGCCTTAGTTTAGTAGAAATTCCCAGTTTATTTAGTAATTGGCCTACTCTCTATCTGTTTGTTAAACAATTCAATTTAGTACTATTATCTTGTTTAGTCGATTGTATTACAAGATTGGTTTTAAAAACATTGATTCAATTTGGAAAATATGCATCATTCAAGTTGTAGTAAACCATGCATAAGTAAGAAATATAAAAACCTAAATAGAAAAGTTAAAGCGGCCTTATTACAACCCATAACAAAAATAAAACGAGTAGTTAAAAATATAAAATAATAAACTAATGAAACCAGTTTAAAATCGAGTTCAGTCTACGTGGCCACTCTGAATCCCTTCCAGCTCCAAGTCCACGAACTAGGGCTCACCTGCAAGGATGGAAAGGAAAATGGTGAGTTTGGAAACTCAGTGTGTGCAGAAGCCCATCCAAAGCCCACATCGGCTCGAGCCCACTGGGCCTAAGCCCTAACCAGTCTCAGTCAGATACTAGGCTGAAGCTCTATTCAGATAACAGATACCGGGCCAAAGCCCTATTCAGATAGCAGTATGGCCCATAGGCCCAGAACAGTACAGTACAGAATAACAGTATGAATGCAACCCATATCATGTTGGGAGACTACTCAACCCACCCAACCGCTACACACCACCCGTACAAACCAACACACCATGTGGGGAATAACTCGACCCACCCAGCCCACACACCACAGTCGCAGCATGGCTGCTCAGATAAATAGTATAACGAGGCAAAGCCCCTTTCAAAAACAGTACGAGGCATAGCCCCTTTGTAACAGCCTGAATTTGGGCTTAGAAGTATTGGGCCTTGGGCCTGGGTGCGGGTGTGAGATAGTTCGAAATAAAATTACTGATGTGTTGAATTCTGTTATGGAAGGTTATTATTAATGGGTTAATGTGGTATTTTAGTGAACTGCGAAGGATTCATAGTGTGGGGAAAAGTCTTGGGATAATTTCTGGGATTCCGAGATTTTTGTGATATTTGGTGTAATGTTGAAATTTTGATATATGGATGTGTAATTCATGTTTGGAGTGTGTTATTGGGCCTATGGAAGGCCCAAGTGTTGGTTAAAAACCCGGAGAATTCTTGGATTTTTGGACTTAAGGAATAGAGGACTTGGAAAAGAGGAGTTGTAAGGAATTATGTGTGTAATAAGACACAAAAAAGGAGTGTGGTGTAGTGGCAAAGTAGCGCCACTTAAGGGACAAGGAAGCAAGGGGGTCCAAGGTTCAAGTCTTGGCTCTTGCAATTTATTTTGGTTTTTCTTTTAAATAAATCTGGAAGCAAGTAAGTGAGCTTTAAAGTTAAATGTGTTGGACTTATGACACAAAGGAGCTTGTGTCCTAGTGGTGATGGCTTGACAGGGTTACTGAGAGGACTTTGGTTCGAATCTCGTTGCACGCAAAGGTTGATTATTTTGCTAACGCTTTAATTTTGGGAGGATTGATGGAGAATCCCACATCGGAAAGCTAACATGAGAGTAGGTGAGGAGCTAGCTTTAAATAGAGCAACCAGGAGGAGAGTAGGCACAGCTTTCTTGGCTGATCCCTTTCGTTTTATGGCGTGCCCATTTGGGTTGGGCATCGGCTAAGAGTGTTTGGAGCGTAGATTAACTTCAGTCTCCTATCAGGTGTGTATTTCTCACTGCTCTAGCGGTAGGATGGCTACTTCGTGCTGCGATGGGCCGAAGAGGCCATGTGGGCCCAATGGGCCTACGGGCCCAATTGGATAAGTTGTTTGATTGTATAGTAAATATTGGGCTAGATTAGGTGAATCTCATATCTGTGGCTAGATTTAGGCTAAAAGGGCCACACGAGCGTATGGGCCCATTTGGGCCGACAATGGGCCCTAGGCCCATTCGCATTGTTATCTCTGTTTAGAAATGCTTTAGTTTACAAAGTTACTAGAATACCCTTGGTTTACAAAATTACTGAAATACCTTGGTTTACAAAATTACCGAATTACCCTCGATTTGTAAAATTACAAGAAATATCCCGATTTATAAAATTATCAAATTACCCTTGATTTGTACAATGACAGAAGTACCCTCGATTTGTAAAATGACGAACATACCCTTAATTTGTAAAATTAGTATTTTACCCCTAATTTGTAAAATTACCATTTTACCCCTAATTTGTAAAATTACCATTTTACCCATGATTTGTAAAATTACTATTTTACCCCTAATTTGTAAAATTACCATTTTACCCCTAATTTGTAAAATTACCATTTTACCCATGATTTGTAAAATTACTGTTTTACCCTTAATTTGTAAAATTACTATTTTACCCCTGATTTGTAAAAATTACTATTTTACCCTCGATTTGCAAATTTACCGAAATACCCCTGTAGGGTAGAATTACCGAGACACCCCTATGGGGTAAAATTACCGTTTTACCCCTAGGGTGTTAAATGACTGTTTTGCCCCTCGTGGGTAAATGACTAACTTGTGCGATGATTGGGCTAGTTTGACCGTGGATATAAGTTGGTGATATGAATGACTTGACTGTGATCTATTCTTATTTTTGGGATTTGGAAAAGTTGGAATCCCTATGTGTTTAGGGAGGCTGTCGAAATAGTGCCTAAGGCTTTATGCGGCTGTTACCAATTATTTTACTCTATGCTTGTAAGGGTTAAAGCTGCTGACTAAGGGCTTGGATCAGTGGAGTGTTCGGATCCAGATTTGGATATCAACTTCAGCAAAGGTAAGGATTTAGGGCCTTGTTCATGGATGCCCGGATATGGTAAGAGTATGTTAAATTTAGTTATCGTTGATTCGTGGTCTAATGTTTTAGTAATCAAATGTAGGATTGACTTGGATCGGATATAGTCATCGTTCGTTGCAAGCAGGTGTGTAATGAACCTCATAGTAGCTTAGATTAATATTTGCTGAAAAGCCAAAATGCCTAAACTTCGGTATTTCGAACTTATGGTTTTGTGAATGGTTTGAGACGTGATACATACTATAAGATCGGTGATTGGATCGATAGAATAGGTAAGGGCACGATTTTGTGCACGATGGTAAGTTGGGCTTCGATGGGCTGAAATTGGGCCTAATGGGCTTACAGGCCCATATGGGTAAAAATGGGCAATAAACATTTCTTAATAGACTATAGGCTTAAAACTAGTTAAATTAGTAGTTAATTGTAAGATTTGGACTAAGTGGGCTTAGACGACTGAACTAGCTACATAGGGCCCATTAGGGGTTTTTGGCCCATAACTCGGTTGTACTAAAATAGGCTAAAATTACTGTTTAAACATTTGGAATTGATGAATTGATGGCTGTCGATTCCACTAATATAACCTACGCCTAATTCTGCAAATTAAAGCAGTATAGGGAGTAGGGTCGATTCCACAGAGACTAGAATTACTTGAGATTGTTTGTTTCTTGACCAGATTAGTGTCTGGGCAGTTGTCGTGCTCGCACGTGGGGGGAAATAAAATATTAAGCCTGAAATAAACAAAGAAAAAAACGTAAAAAGTAAAAGATAAAATAAAATCAACAATGAAATAATCTAAAAAAAATCAATGAAGCCTAGCCCAGCCTTAAGCACGGGCTTTTCCGTCTTTGACCCGATCCTCGAAATTAGGTGGACTCCTCTTTTTTCGATAAGCTAGTTATAGCTACCAAGGACGCCTCGGACACCAACTCTTCCTTGTGTAAATTAGTTATGGAACGTCCTATAACTAACCCTTGCCGATCGAACAACCTACGAAACATTCGTGATTTAGAACTCCGGCAGCTTTGCGTTCTAGAAGAGCCTAGCTCGAACCAATGCCCTCAAATGTTCGGGACATTTAAATCCGGTTACTACTTCTCTTGACGGAAACAAATAGCAATCCCCACTTGGCACGCCAATGTGTTCTCAGAAAACCAATTAGACAATCGATCCTCTCGGAATTCCAATGGTACGTCTAGCCATGCTAACTCAAACGACGTCTTTTTTGATTTAGTATCGGCTCGACTTTGTGAGTTGACGAAGTCATACTCTTAATCCGGAGAAGTAATAAGTATCGAAAATTGGGAGTTAGATGGCTCGGGTTCGTAACTCACGGGTTTTTAACGGGGTTAACACTGGCTTAAAGCTGAAATGGATTTTAGTGTGACATGATTTTGATCATGCCTGAAGGTTATGGGAAATGATAGAAATTGTATGAAAAATGTGGTGGAAATGGATAGGAAAAATATTTGAAAAGGGAATGAGACAAATTTTGTAAAAAGAAGACAAAATAATCCAACTCTCAATTTGAATTAGGGAAAGAAAGACAAAGAGGATAATGTATTTCCAAATAGGAGTAGGAATACAAAATGAGGGATGATTTCCTAAGAACTAAAACCCCCTATTTATATAGATAGGGTTTACTAAAAATAGCATAATTAATAAAATAAAATAAAAAATAAAAATAAAATAAAAATAATTAAAATAAAAATAAAATAACAAAATATCTTCCTATTAATAGTATTTTTACAAAGTCAAAATTGCAACTAGTCCTTGGCTTGCTCCATCTTTCTACTTTGGCCCCATTTCCATAATTTGTTTTCCAATTCGGCCACTTTTTCCTTGTTTCCGTCCAATTATGTCCCTGAATATTATTGAATCATAAAAACACTTAATTAGCGGGGTTCAATTCATCAATAAACCAAATTAAGCACAAAAAAAAAATGCAATTTTACATGTTTATCAAATCCCCCCTACTTAGCTCATGCTTGCCCTCAAGCATGTTGTTCTTTCAAACATTAGAATTAGTCCTACAATTTATCAAAAATCGAGCCCCTTTTTCAAATCCTCAATCAACGCAAACAATATAGGCAAAAATTAAATAAATGTTCAAAAAATATACTTTAATCAACAAGAGTCATAAAATTGAAATATGTTAACTAAAACAACTTCGCTAAATTAATTTGTGAATCCAATAATTTGCATGGCATTGTTAATTAACTACGCATCAGAAAATTAATAGACAAGATCGAACCTTTTTACGCGAACTAGGATGACAACCTAAGCACCCTATCCCAGTTACTCAGTTCAAACAGTCTTTATTTATTTATTTATTCAGTTTTTTTTTTAGGAAAGAGGTCCAGCTAGTGGAATGTTTGTAAATTATCGACTTGTCACTCGAACCTTTTTATGCGAGACAAGATGACAACCCAAGCACCTTTCCCCGATTACTCAATTTGGTCACGTTTTCAAACTTCATTCATAGCTTGAACATTTATTTATTTAATTTATTTATGCATAAGAAAATATATTTATTCAACCAATCAATTCATACGAAAAAAAAAATTCTAGCTACATATATAAATTTTAAATCCTAAATGTCGACCAATTTATATACTTGAACATTTAATTCAAAATTTGCCTAATTGCTCTAATTGACTAAGTATGAGATTTTAAGGCTCAATGTCGAATAAATTGTCGAAAGAATTCAATGTAAGATTGAACACATGCAAAAGAAAAAGACATGCAGCAAAAATTAACATATTAATCCAACCCCCCACTTAAACTATGCTTGTCCTCAAGCATGTAAAACAAAGTCAACAGCTTAAATAAATTGAAAATGAAAAAGTTCAGAACACTCCCCGTGTATTTTAGTGACATCATTGGTGTTGAGAGTCGCGACTTTGCAGGATATTGAGGATGGTGGCGACATTTGTTTCCATCGTCTCAATTCTAGCCTCGATTCGGCTTCAACGGGCCTCCACAGTCAAAGGTTGTTCCTCTTGCTCTCTCGTATCGATGTGTGGATGTTTGCGAAAAACTCTATTTTCCCGAGCAGTCCTTGTACTGGAAGCGGGCGTTTGCCGGATGGCGTCGTATCGTGTCTGCTATTCCGATGTCGAAAAGTCTAGAAATCCTTGCAAACGACTATCGGTAGGAATGGTATTTGCTCGACTACGTCTGTTGCATTGGTTTGCTCGGGGTGGTCAAATGTGCACGTTAAGCGAGTCGGGTGGGGGATTTCGATCAGTAGCTTTGGTACTACTGTGTGGGGGTGTCGATGGCTCACGTGTTGACCGTCATTGACTTCGGGTTTGGCATGGAGAGACTTGTTCGACAATGGTGGGTGTAGGCTCGACATTGACATTAGAAGTTTCGACTTCTTCTGGGCTGCCCGAAGTGCTTATATCGGCCGGGGTCAGACTTCGTCGTCGGCGGGCTCTTGGTTGCGCAGCCGTTCGTCGTGAGGGAGGTGAAGGAGAGTCGTCGTCGGATAATTCAATGAGGGGAGGCGCGGAGAACCGATGTCGATTTCTGTTAAGAGAAACCAGGTTGTTATCGGCCATTTGGTTCCGAGTACGAACCATGTGTTTTTTGCGATCGTCACAAGGAAACAGTTCTGACCATCCGTTGGGGGTGAGTCGAGGTGGCGCACGGCGGCGGTGGTGGCGTACGGCAGCGGTGGCGGCGGTGTGGGCTAAGGTACGATTTTTTTGGGCCGATTTTTTCAATGGTGAAGATGGGTGTCGGTTTAGGTGATAGAAAAGGGTGGTTTTTGAGTGTTTGGGGGTATAGAAAAGAAAATAAAAAAATGGGTGTTAAAGAGTAGAGGAGCGGCGGCGTACGTCGGTTGAACGGTGGTTGGTGGCGAGAAAGGGTGACCTCGGTGGTGGGGGAACGCGTTCGGCAGTAATGGTGGTAGAGGGGCCGACGAATGGTGGTTTTGGGGAGGTGAAGAAAGAAAATAAAAGAGAATAAAGGAAAGGAAGAGAATAGTTACGGTGGTGGAGGAACGGCGGTGGTAACGGTGGGTGTAGGCGTTCGGAGCAAGGCTGACTGGCGGTGGTGGTGTGGGCGACGGCGGTGGCGGCGTGGGAGGTTTGGGTTGAGGGTTTGGTTTTGAAGAAAATGGAGAAGATGAAGAAGATGAAGATGTGAGGGTTGTGGGATTTTGGGTGTTTTAATTGTTTTATTTTTTATTTGGTTGATTTTAATTTGGTTTTGGGTTTTAGGGAAATGGGTGTGGTTATTGGGTTTGGGTTTGGGTAATTGGGTTATTTGTGTTTGGGTTATATAGATGGGTAGTAAATTGGGTTAAGTTATTAGGTTGGTTTAATTTTTTTCTTTTGGGTTATTTTGTATGGGACTGGGTTTGTGTTTATTGGGTTTGGGTTTGGGTAATTTTATAGGTAGATGGGTTAAATGGGTAAATGGTGTTATTTGGATTTTGAGTTTTTTTTTTCTCTTTTTTTTTTTTTTGGGGTTTTGGGTAATTGGGTAATTGGTGGTATTTTGGGTATGGTAATTTGGGTATAGAAATTCCATCAAGGTAGAAATTTTTGGGATTTTTATTTGACGCATGTCATGGCCACGTTACCATCACTAGCCGTACTCACCAAAATTTATGACCTTATTGCCCCTGAAAACACAAAATTGACTAAGTAAAAAAAATAGGAATTAATTTATTTATTTAAAGCCTAACTCTAAAAAAAATTAAATAAAAAATATACAGAAATAAATTTTGGGATGCCTCCCAAAGGCGCTTTTGTTTAACGTCGTTAGCTCGACGACCTGTGATTCAAACTTTGGGCGCATCGAGAACAATCTCCTCAACTGTGTGGGTTTGAAAATTCTCGAAAAAGGGTTTTAATCGTTGACCATTCACCTTAAAGCGCTTTCGTGTCTCTGCACTTTGAATTTCCACTCCACCATTCAGAAATAAATTAGTAATAATAAACGGTCCTATCCATTTGGATCGAAGCTTACCAGCAAAGATTTTTAAGGTGGAGTCGTATAGGAGAACTTTTTGTCCAATCGAAAATTGCTTTCTTGCAATGAACCTGTCATGAAATGCCTTCGTCTTTTCTTTATAAACTCGAGCATTTTCATATGCATCATTTCTAATTTCCTTGAGTTCCTGGATCTCTAATTTCTGAGATTTTCCTGCAGACTCCATTTCCATATTACATTGCTTAACTGCCCAAAAAGCCTTGTGCTCCAATTCGACTGGAAGATGGCACGGTTTACCAAAAACGAGTCGGTAAGGCGACATGCCTATTGGTCCCTTGTAAGCCGTCCTATAAGCCCAAAGTGCGTCATTCAGTCTTAAACTCCAATCCTTCCTGTTCAGTTTAACCATCTTTTCTAGAATAGATTTGATCTCTCGATTTGACACTTCAGCTTGCCCGTTTGTTTGTGGGTGGTAGGTAGTGGCAATTCGTTGAGTCACTCCATATTTCTCCATAAGTGCACTTACGAGCTTATTGCAAAAGTGCGTTCCTTTGTCGCTGACTAATGCTCGTGGAGTGCCATACCTGGAAAAAATAGTAATTTTAAGAAAGTCAACTACGGTCTTAGCATTATCATTGCGAGTGGCTTTCGCCTCTATCCAATTAGAGACATAATCAACAGCTAGGAGTATAGAAAAATTACCGAAAGAAGAGATGAAGGGACCCATAAATTCGATGCCCCACACATCGAAAATTTCACAGATATGAATAGGAGTAAGAGGCATCTCATTTCGACAACTAAGGTTGCCAACTCTTTGGCACTTTTCACAAGTTTTACAAAATAAAAAGGCATCACGAAATATGTGTGGCCAAAATAACCCACATTCGAGAATTTTGTGTGCAGTGCGTTTAGGTCCAAAGTGCCCTCCGCATGCATAAGTATGACAAAAAGCTAAGATAGATTGTACCTCTGTTTCTGCTACACACCGTCGTATTACCTGATCCGAGCAATGCTTCCAAAGGTAAGGATCGTCCCAAATGTAATATCGCGCATCTTTTTTTATCTTATCTTTTTTAGACCTCGGTAATTCTGAAGGAATAGTACCTGTGACGAGATAATTTACTATGTCTGCATACCAAGGATGAACTGCATTTGCTGAAAATAGGTTTTCATCGGGAAAGTTGTCCTTCAATGGTGTGTCATCTACTGGAATCGGCAATCGACTCAGATGGTCAGCTACTAGGTTTTCGTATCCTTTTTTATCCCGAATTTCAAAGTCAAACTCTTGTAGGAGTAGGATCCACCTGATCAGTCGGGGTTTTGCCTCCTTTTTCCCTATCAGATATTTCAAAGCTGCATGGTCAGAAAAGATAATTACCTTAGTTCCCAATAGGTAAGATCTAAACTTATCTAAAGCAAACACAACAGCTAATAGTTCTTTCTCGGTGGTTGTGTAATTGCTTTGGGCAGCATCCAAAGTCTTCGAGGCATAGTAGATAACATGAGGCTCTTTCCCTATTCTTTGGCCAAGAACAGCTCCCACACTTTGGTCGCTTGCATCACACATGATTTTGAACGGGAAGTTCCAATTTGGTGGCTGCACTATGGGAGCGGAGACCAATTTTTGCTTCAGCACATCAAATGCGTCTTTACAAGTCTGGTCAAATTCGAATTCTTTATCCTTTTGTAGCAGACTGCAAAGTGGTCGCGCGATTTTCGAGAAGTCTTTCATAAATCGTCTGTAAAATCCTGCGTGACCAAGAAACGAATGAACTTCCCTTACTGATGAGGGGTAAGGTAACGAGTTAATAATGTCCGTTTTTGCCTTATCGACCTCGATTCCTTTCGAGGAAACTATGTGACCCAAAATTAATCCTTTATCAACCATGAAATGACATTTCTCATAATTTAAAACAAAATTAAATTCCAGGCATCTTTGTAATATCTTAGCAAGATTATTAAGACATTCGTTAAAAGAGTTACCATAAACCGTGAAGTCATCCGTAAAGACTTTGATAATTTTCTCGACGTAATTGGAGAATATGCTCACCATGCATTTTTGGAAGGTGGCCGGAGCATTGTAGAGTCCAAACGGCATCCATCGATATGCAAACGTTCTAAAGGGGCACGTGAAAGTCGTTTTGTCTTGATCCTCTGGAGCCACTAGAATCTTGAAAAATCCTGAATACCCATCGAGACAACAATAATGAGTATTACTGGCTAATCGCTCGAGCATTTGGTCGATGAAAGGGAGCGAAAAATGGTCTTTCTGGGTAGCTGCATTTAATTTTCGGTAATCGATGCAAACCCTCCATCCGTTCTGGACTGTGTAGGAACCAGCTCTCCTAATGGGTTTTTCATCACTGTCACGCCAGTTTTCTTGGGCACGACATGAACCGGGCTAACCCAATTGCCGTCAGAAATCGGGTATATCATTCCAGCATCTAACAGTTTCTGGATCTCCTTCTTTACTACCTCCATCATGGGTGGATTGAGACGCCTTTGAGCATCTCTCTTTGGTTTCGTGTTGTCTTCGATAGAAATTCTGTGCATACAAGTAGATGGACTTAGCCCTTTTATGTCGGCTATCGTCCAACCAATAGCTTCCTTATAATTTCTCAGCACTCGAACTAGACTTTCCTCCTCGTCTTTGGTTAACTTGTTCGACACTATCACCGGTAAAGTGTCTTTCTCTCCCAAAAAGATGTACTTAAGATGGTACGGTAACGCTTTAAGCTCTAAAGTTGGTGGCTGCAAAATCGAAGGCAACATTTTGGTTTGAGAAGGTAATAATTCAAATTAGTTACCTTGATTTGTCAACGAAGGTTGCGTTTCCAAGTGATTGACAACTTCTTGCACCGAATCTTCAATGACTGCGAACTCCTCGAGATGATGTAAAACATCCATGTTAATGCTTCTGTAAAGGACAGTTTCCAACTCATCAAAGTCATGATATTCAGAATAAGCTTGAGTTAAATAATCTAAAATATCGATGCTAGAAATATTTAATAGTGAGTTAGGATGACTCATGGCCTCGTAGATGTTGAATTTCACGATTTCGCCATCAAATTCCATGGTTAGCATTCTGCTTCGAACATCGATTTTCGCATTTGCGGTACTTAGGAACGGCCTTCCAAGTAAAATGTCAAACAAATTAGTTGAACTATCATCTTCCATGTTAATAATGTAGAAATCTACAGGGAAAACTAATTCGTTAACTTTAACAAGGACGTCTTCAAGTAGCCCTTCGAGATGGATAACTGACCTGTCCGCCAACTGGATTATTACTCCTGTCTCTTTTAAAGGACCCGCGTTAATCAACTTATAAATAGAATAAGGCATAACATTAATGGAAGCCCCTAAATCACACATGGCTTTCTTAATGCCTACATTACCTATCTCACAAGAAATAGCAAACATACCTTGGTCCTTGTATTTGGGCGGAACTTTCTTTTGCAGCACGACGGAGACATTTTCTCCTACGTTTACTCTTTCGTTACCTATGAACCTCCTTTTTCTAGTACACAATTCCTTGAGAAAATTTGAATAATGAGGGATTTGTTTAATAGCATCGAGTAAAAGGATATTTACCTCCACCTTTCTGAATGTCTCAAGGATTTCCTTTTCCTCCTTCTCTTTCTTATCCCTCGCAAGTCTCCCTGGAAAAGGTGGTGGCATCACAACTGGTCTTTGAATTTCTGATTCTGGCCGTGCTGTTGGATTGGAGATTTGCTTTTCACGTTCCTTGTCTTGCCCATGACTTTTGGCTGGAACCGTTTCTAGAACCTTTCCACTACGAAGAGTCATCGCACTAGCATTCTGCCGAGGGTTCGGCTCTGTCTGGGAAGGTAATTTACCTTGAGACTCCAAACGATTAACTGCCATTGAGAGTTTACTAACCTGATTAGTTAACTCTTGTATTGACACGTCTGTTCTTTGTTGATATTTTGCAGCATCGGCAGCAAGTCTTTCCACGATAGCTTCTAAAGATGTGCTCGACTTGTGTTGTTGTTGTGGTGGTTGCAGAGGTCTCGGTTGGTATGGTGGATTATATCGGGGATTAGTTCTGTAATTCAGGTTGGGATGATCCTTCCACCCGGGATTGTAAGTGTTGGAAAAAGGATCATAGCGTCTTTGCGGAGGTCCTGGAAAACCTCCGACAGCATTAACATGTGCCGTTGAATTGTCGTTAAAAATTGGGCACAAATCCGTCGGGTGCTCAGACGTAGTACAAATTCCACAGAGTGGGGTCAAACTCTTCTTTTCTGTAAGCAAAGATTGAACAACATTCGTAAGCTTATCCAATTTATCTTCTAAAGTTGAAACGTTTACCCCATTAACTCGTCTTGTCGGTTCCGAATTTGGCCGATATTGTTGAGAATTTGCCGCCATGGTGGATATTAGTTCTCTTGCCCTTTGAGGAGTCATATTGACAAGCGCCCCTCCGCTAGCAGCGTCGATCATCTTCATTTCCATAGGGGACAAACCCTCATAGAAATATTGAAGAAGTGATTGTTCAGTTAACCCATGTTGAGGACAACTTGCGCACAGTTTTTTGTATCGCTCCCAGTAGTCGTAGAGCGATTCACTCTCCAATTGGCGAATTCCCACTATGTCCCTCCTAAGCTCGGCTGCTCATGACGCTGGGAAGAACCTATCAAGAAATACACGAGATAAGTCATCCCACGTTGTGATAGAACCAAGAGGTAAGTAAAATAACCTTTCTTTTGCAGTATCAACTAAAGAAAAAGGAAAAGCCCAAAGTTTGATCTCATCTTCGGGTACTCCCTGGGGTTTCATGCTTGAGCAGACCATGTGGAATTCTCTTAAGTAAGTGTGTGAATTCTCGTTCTTCAAGCCTTGAAAAGTGGGCAAAAGGTGAATCAAGCCCGACTTTAGTTCGAAAGGAGTTCCTCCGGTTGGATAGTTGATGTATAATGGTCTTTGCTCATTGGGAGCAACGGCTAGTTGACGAATGGTTCGGTTCGCCATCCTTTCTAGTTCACCGAGGTTGCCTTTTGTTTCAAAGAGTGGTTCGATCTCAGGTTCAACCTCTTTGACTTGTTTCCCACGTTGAACTGCTTCCGCACGAATTACTTCACTCAACTTTTCAACGTCGGATTCTAGGATCCCTTGTCCTAGCTCAATTCCTGATTTACTTGCACGTTTAAGAGCTTCTGTCTCTTTTCGTCGTGCTCGCGCTGATTTCTCGATCTCTGGGTCGTATTCGAGATCTCCGAATGAAGACCTGGTCATGAAGACAAGTTAAACAATTGTAAGTATTGCCAGTCCCCGGCAACGGCACCAAAACTGATGGCTGTCAATTCCACCAATATAACCTACGCCTAATTCCGCAAATTAAAGCAGTATAGGGAGTAGGGTCTATCCCACAGAGACTGGAATTACTGGAGATTGTTTGTTTCTTGACCAGATTAGTGTCTGGGCAGTTGTCGTGCCCGCGACGTGAGGGGGGAAATAAAATATTAAGCCTAAAATAAACACAGAAAAAAACGTAAAAAGTAAAAGATAAAATAAAATCAACAATGAAATAATCTAAAAAAAATCAATGAAGCTTAGCTCAGCCTTAAGCACGGGCTTTTCCGTCTTTGACCCGATCCTCAAAATTAGGTGGACTCTTCTTTTTTCGATTAGCTAGTTATAGCTACCAAGGACGCCTCGGACACCAACTCTTCCTTGTGTAAATTAGTTATGGAACGTCTTATGACTAACCCTTGCCGATCGAACAACCTACGAAACGTTCGTGTTTTAGAACTCCGGCAGCTTTGCGTTCTAGAAGAGCCTAGCTTGAACCAATGCCCTCAAATATTCGGGACATTTAAATCCGGTTACTACTTCCCTTGACGGAACCAAACAGCAATCCCCACTTGGCACGCCAATGTGTTCTCGAAGAACCAATTAGACAATCGATCCTCTCGGAATTCCAACGGTACGTCTAGCCATGCTAACTCAAACGACATCTTTTTTGATTTAGTATCGGCTCAACTTTGTGAGTTGACAAAGTCATACTCTTAATCCGGAGAAGTAATAAGTATCGAAAATTGGGAGTTAGATAGCTCGGGTTCGTAACTCACGGGTTTTTGACGGGGTTAACACCGGCTTAAAGCTGAAATGGATTTTAGTGTGACATGATTTTGATCATGCCTGAAGGTTATGGGAAATGATAGAAATTGTATGAAAAAGGTGGTGGAAATGGATAGGAAAAATATTTGAAAAGGGAATGAGACAAATTTTGTAAAAAGAAGACAAAATAATCCAACTCTCAATTTGAATTAGGGAAAGAAAGACAAAGAGGATAATGTATTTCCAAATAGGAGTAGGAATACAAAATGAGGGATGATTTTCTAAGAACTAAAACCCCCTATTTATATAGATAGGGTTTACTAAAAATAGCATAATTAATAAAATAAAATAAAAAATAAAAATAAAATAAAAATAATTAAAATAAAAATAAAATAACAAAATATCTTCCTATTAATAGTATTTTTACAAAGTCAAAATTGCAACTAGTCCTTGGCCTGCTCCATCTTTCTGCTTTGGCCCCATTTCTATAATTTGTTTTCTAATTCGGCCACTTTTTCCTTATTTCCGTCCAATTATGTCCCTGAATATTATTGAATCATAAAAACACTTAATTAGCGGGGTTCAATTCATCAATAAACCAAATTAAGCATAGAAAAATATGCAATTTTACATGTTTGTCATGAATAAGCATGGAAAACCCTAATAATGGATAAAATTATGTAATTACCCTTAAAACATGAAAATGTCTATTTTGCCCCTAGGTGAAAAATGTCTATTATACCCCTAGGGTTTCATTCTGAATATGATGATTGTGATATTGTTATTTTACATGCTATGACATGATATGCACATGATATGCTATGACATGTATACGATATGCCATGTTTTACTCATTAAATGCATGGGTTGGGTTATTATATGATGGAGAAAGTGATAAAGGGCCTTGCCCCAGTTTACCGAAAGGGCTTCTGCCCCAGTTATTAAAAGAGGCTAGGCCTCCAGTTATATGATAAAGCAGCTATGCTGCCAGTGGAGAGTAGCGGCGGGGTGGGTTGAGTAGCATCCCCACATGGTGTGCTGGTTGGTACGGGTGGAGAGTAGCGGATGGTGGGTTGAGTAGTCTCCCCAAATGGGCTTTGCATACATGCATTGACGTTTACATATGTTACTGAAATGGGCCTATGGGCCATACCGTTTACAAAAAAAGCTTCGGCCCAGTGATATGATTTATGAAAGGCTTCGGCCCAGTAGCTATTAAATGGAAAGGCTTCGGCCCAGTTATATGTTGAGACTGATTTGGGGGCTTAGGCCTAGTATGCTGATATTGATTTGGGCTCTGTAAGTGGCTTGTTGCACACTGAGTTTTCCAAACTCACCCTTTTTCCTTCCATCCTTGCAGGTGAGTCTTAGATTGGTGGACTTGGAGCTGGGAGGGATTCAGAGTGGCCACATGGACTGGACTGTTGGATTTCTAATTAAGTTACCTACTTGAATTTAGATTTAATTATTTATTTCTGGTTTTGGGTTGTAAAAAGAGCCTCTTTAATTATTTTTATTTTGGGCTTTTATTCTTTACTTATTTAAATTGGTTTTAGCTTACGTAGGATATTATTTAAATCGAGTTGAAAATAAATGATTTTAAGATGTGATTTTTATAAAAGTTACTTGTTTTCAAAATAACACGATAACCAAGCAAAGCTTCCGCAATTTTAAATGATCTTGTAGATAAATATTTCAGATAGTTAAAGTGTGGCAATGGTAGTGTGCATGTCTAGGAGTGGATCCAAGAAGAGCTTGGTACTTAAGTAGTCTATTCGACTCACCTCCTCTTTTCTGGAATCCTACCTGGTGCCCAGCTTCCATTCACTTTAGGTCTTAACGAAAAAGGTCAAATTTATTTGATACTTAAACCGTTTTCAAGATAACATATTTTATAAAGGTTACGAATCTGATTTTTTTGATATTTGATCTGGCTTTAAAATAATAGGTTTTTGCAAACTACAAGGGTGCATAAGCTTTCATAAAACTTTTACAAAGGTTTTAACGATGTTTGCAAAGGGATGATTATTTCAATGGATCACGTTTTTGAAAAAGACAAGCTAAGGTTTTATACAAGTTTAACGGTAAGAGTTTTTAAAAACTTCAAGGGTTTTTAATGAAAGCACGTTTTTCGAAAAATACTTCAATATGACACATCAGACTTGGCCATAACGTCCAGGCCGGGTTTGGGGTGTTACACCCTTTCAGTAACGTGGCAATGCCACTCACACTTCCTCCAATATATACCCAACCCATGCAACAGATATTCATATCATGGTATGTAACACCCCAAACCCGGCCTGGACGTTACGGCCAAGTTTGATGTGTCATATTGAAGTGTTTTTTGAAAACCGTGCTTTCATTAAAAACCCTTGAAGTTTTAAAAACTCTTACCGTTAAACTTAGCTTGTCTTTTTCCAAAACGTGATTCATTCAAATAATCATCCCTTTGCAAACATCGTTAAAACCTTTGTAAAAGTTTTATGAAAGCTTATAAACCCTTGTAGTTTGCAAAAACATCTTAATTTTGAAAACGGTTTAAGTATCAAATAAATTTGACCTTTTTCGTTAAGACTTAAAGTGAATGGAAGCTGGGCACCAGGTAGGATTCCAGAAAAGAGGAGGTGAGTCGAATAGACTGCTTAAGTACCAAGCTCTTCTTAGATCCACTCTTAGACATGCACACTACCATTGCCACACTTTAACTATTTGAAATATTTATCTACAAGATCATTTAAAATTGCGGAAGCTTTGCTTGGTTATCGTGTTATTTTGAAAACAAGTAACTTTTATAAAAATCGCGTCTTAAAATCATTTATTTTCAACTCAATTTAAATAATATCCTACGTAAGCTAAAACCAATTTAAATAAGTAAAGAATAAAAACCCAAAATAAAAATAATTAAAGAGGCCCTTTTTACAACCCAAAACCAGAAATAAATAATTAAATCTAAATTCAAATAGGTAACTTAATTAGAAATCCAATAGTCCAGTCCATGTGGCCACTCTGAATCCCTCTCAGCTCCAAGTCCACCAATCTAAGGCTCACCTGCAAGGATGGAAGGAAAAGGGGGTGAGTTTGGAAAACTCAGTGTGTACAGAAGCCCATCCAAAGCCCAAGTCAACTCAAGCCCATTGGGCATAAGCCCTAACAGTAACATCAGATACTGGGCCGAAGCCCTATACAGATAACAGATACTGGGCCAAAGCCCTATGACAGATAATGGGCTGAAGCCCTATACAGATAATAGTTTGGCCCATAGGCCCATAACAATATAGAACAGTAAACAGTATGCATGCAACCCAATTGGGGAGACTATTCAACCCACCAACCGCTACACACCACCCGTACCAGCCAACACACCATGTGGGGAGACTACTCGACCCACCCATCCGCTACACACCACAGAATTTGTAGCAAAGCTGCCAGATATTGTGACAGAGTCACCAGATACAGATATTATGACGAGGCCACCAGAACAAATATATGTGGCAAGGCCACCAGAACAGATATATATGTGGCGAGGCCACCAGATTGCAGCGAGGCTGCCAGAATGCTTCCTCCATCATAAACCTAAACCCCATGCAATAGGCATACATGCTATAACATATAACATACAGAATCACATGCATCAGATATATACATATATTATGAGATATGACATGCAGAAACAGAAAATCATACATTTCATACAGAATTTACCCTAGGGGTATAAAGGTCATTTTACACTTAGGGGTAAAATGGTAATTTTCCATACTTAGGGGTATTTTAGTACTTGTTCCAATATTACGAGTTTTAGGCATGTTACAGTCACATATAAGCTTTAGTTCCATCTTAGCAGTCAATTTAACAGATTTTAACAATTTCAATCACTGGGCCCTAAAACTCCTAATGGGCCCTACAGTGTCTATTTAGCAAATTAAGCCCATTCAGCCCAAATTTCCTATCTAGCTACCAGTTTTAGCAGTTTTGATACTACAGTCTAACAGAACACATTTATTTCCTATTTTTACCTATATGGGCCCGAAAGCCCGTGAGCCTATGTTCGGCCCATCGAGACCCAACTTACCGAGGTGCGCGAAATTGCACACTCAACTAACTTACCACTTACGGTTACAGATCTAAGGATTTCCAATCATCTTGTGAGCATTCGCACACTCACAAGCCCACATAATACCAACTTTTCGGTTACTTGGCCTTTGCCGAATTAGACTAAAGAAGGGTTCGATACACACCTGATTACAATGAATGATGATGATATCTGCTCCAACTCAATCCTATATTCGATTACTAAAACATTAGACCACGAATCAATGATAACTAAATTTAACATACTCTTACCATATTCGGGCATCCATGAACAAGGCCCTAAATCCTTACCTTTGCTGAAGTTGATATCCAAATCTGGATCCGAACGTTCCACTGATCCAAGCCCTTAGCCAGGAGCCTGATAGGAGACTGAAGTTAATTCGTGCTCCAAACACTCTTAGCCGATGCCCAACCCAAACGGGCACGCCATAAAGCGAAAGGGATCAGCCAAGAAGGTTGTGCCTACTCTCCTCCTGGTTTGCTCTATTTAAAGCTAACTCCTCACCTGCTCTCATGTTAGCTTTCCGATGTGGGATTCTCCATCAATCCCCCCAAAATTAAAGCATTAGCAAAATAATCAACCTTTGCATGCAACGGGATTCGAACCAAAGTCCTCTCAGTAACCCTGTCATGCCATCACCACTCGGACACAAGCTCATTTGTGTCATAAGTCCAACACATTTAACTTTAAAGCTCACCTACTTGCTTCCAGATTTATTTAAAAGGAAAACCAAAATAAATTGCAAGAGCCAAGACGTGAACCTTGGACCCTTTGCTTCCTTGTCCCCTAAGTGGCGCTACTTTGCCACTACACCATATTCCTTTTTTGTGTCTTATTACACACATAATTCCTTACAACTCCTCTTTTCCAAGTCCTCTATTCCTTAAGTCAAAAAATCCAAGAATTCTCCGGGTTTTTAACCAACACTTGGGCCTTCCATAGGCCCAATAACACACTCCAAACACGAATTACACATCCATATATCAAAGTTTCAACATTACACCAAATATCACAAAAATCCCGGAATCCCAAAAATTAGCCCAAGACTTTTCCTCACACTATGAATCCTTCGCAGTTCACTAAAATACGACATTAACCCATTAATAATAACCTTCCATAACAGAATTCAACACATCAATAATTTTAATTCAAACTATCTCACACCCGCGCTCAGGCCCAAGGCCCAATATTTCTACGCCCAAATTTAGGGTGTTACAACTCTACCCTTCTTAAAGAAATTTCGTCCTTGAAATTTTAAACTATTAACTAACCGTATTACTCAAGTCCAACCACTATGCTTCTGCTGCGCACTCTGATCCAAATAATTTTAGTACGACCCAGAACATCTAATAAACATTAATACTAGCGCACACAATTCGTAACCAAACATCACACATTCCTAACTAGAATAAGCTTTGCAATCAAGAGCTCGATGTTCGAGGGACCCATAAAAAAAACACGCTCTTTTCTCCCTATCGCATTCACCCAGATGATGTCTGTTGCAGTTGTTGCAAACCGGAGATCTTAGTCGTGCCCTAGCATGTTTCACTGAACAAGACTCTATCCTTTGCGAACTAGGATCCTTCATCTTCTTACACTCCAAGCACCCTGCTTGAAGCATTTCCCTAATTTTCCTTAATTTTGGTATCCTAAACTTCTTCTACCACTTTCCTTACTAGCTCGACCAGTGCCTCAGTACCAGGCTCCGAGTTACTACTACCCGAAATTGGCAAACTTTGCTCACCCTCAGAATCTATATCAATACTCTACATTACCAGTACACATATCAAATAACTACAGAGTTCTCAAAAATTTCTACTATTTATTCCTATGTCTTACGCAGAGATAGTATTTTAAAGCTTTTATTTTATTCAAGATCATATCCTAGCTACAGTCTCAATCTTTTAGCTTCTCTACAGTTTCAGTCTCTACAATTTTTCAGTATTACTCTATCTAAGTATCATAGAAAAGTCTCAAGTCTATTTACAGTATAGTTTAGTACATTACAGAATATAAAGGAGAACTACTTACAGACTTGGTGCCAGGGATTCAGTGTGCCACATCTCAATTTATCAGATTCTAGAAAAACTCAGAAAGATTCAAGCCTTTTAAAATCAATTTCTCAAAACATGTTAATTTTAGAGAAAACAAGTTAGAAATAATTCTCTTTTAAACAGAATTTTCCAAAAATCTGATTTTTCCAAAAATACCCTTCTTTGGGCTTAAACTTAAAATTTCCTAAATTCTTTTTTAAATTATTTATTTGTAGACAGAAAATCTTATAAACAATTTTGACAAGAAATTCTTAAAGCGACTTTCAGAAATCTTTGTTTTACCCTCTAAAAACTTCTATTTTTAGACCCGTTCCACAGCCGAGTTATTGAAACCTGGCTCTGATACCACTAAATGTAACACCCCAAACCCGGCCTGGACGTTACGGCCAAGTCTGAGTGTCATATTGAAGTGTTTTTCGAAAATCGTGCTTTCATTGAAAACCCTTGAAGTTTTAAAAACTCTTACTGTTAAACTTAGTTTGTCTTTTTCCAAAACGTGATTCATTGAAATAGTCATCCCTTTGCAAACATCGTTAAAACCTTTGTAAAAGTTTTATGAAAGCTTATAAACCCTTGTAGTTTGCAAAAACATCTTAATTTTGAAAACGGTTTAAGTATCAAATAAATTTGACCTTTTTCGTTAAGACTTAAAGTGAATGAAAGCTGGGCACCAGGTAGGATTCCAGAAAAGAGGAGGTGAGTCGAATAGACTGCTTAAGTACCAAGCTCTTCTTGGATCCACTCCTAGACAAGCACACTACCATTGCCACACTTTAACTATTTGAAATATTCATCTACAAGATCATTTAAAATTGCGGAAGCTTTGCTTGGTTATCGTGTTATTTTGAAAACAAGTAACTTTTATAAAAACCGCGTCTTAAAATCATTTATTTTCAACTCGATTGAAATAATATCCTACGTAAGCTAAAACTAATTTAAATAAGTAAAGAATAAAAACCCAAAATAAAAATAATTAAAGAGGCCCTTTTTACAACCCAAAACCAGAAATAAATAATTAAATCTAAATTCAAATAGGTAACTTAATTAGAAATCCAATAGTCCAGTCCATGTGGCCACTCTGAATCCCTCTCAGCTCCAAGTCCACCAATCTAAGGCTCACCTGCAAGGATGGAAGGAAAAATGGGTGAGTTTGGAAAGCTCAGTGTGTACAGAAGCCCATCCAAAGCCCAAGTCAACTCAGGCCCATTGGGCCTAAGCCCTAACAATAACATCAGATACTGGGCCGAAGCCCTATACAGATAACAGATACTGGGCCAAAGCCCTATGACAGATAATGGGCTGAAGCCCTATTCAGATAACAGTTTGGCCCATAGGCCCATAACAATACAGAACAGTAAACAGTATGCATGCAACCCAATTGGGGAGACTACTCAACCCACAAACCGCTACACACCACCCGTACCAACCAACACACCATGTGGGGAGACTACTCGACCCACCCATCCGCTACACACCACAGAATTTGCAGCAAGTTTGCCAGATATTGTGACAGAGTCACCAGATATAGATATTGTGGTGAGGCCACTAGAACAGATATATGTGGCAAGGCCACCAGAACAGATATATATGTGGCGAGGCCACCAGATTGCAGCGAGGCTGCCAGAACGCTTCCTCCATCATAAACCTAAACCCCATGCAATAGGCATACATGCTATAACATATAACATACAGAATCATATGCATCAGATATATACATATATTATGAGATATGACATGCAGAAATAGAAAATCATACATTTCATACAGAATTTACCCTAGGGGTATAAAGGTCATTTTACACTTAGGGGTAAAATGGTAATTTTCCATACTTAGGGGTATTTTAGTACTTGTTCCAATATTACGAGTTTTAGGCATGTTACAGTCACATTTAAGCTTTAGTTCCATCTTAGCAGTTAATTTAACAGATTTTAACAATTTCAATCACTAGGCCCTAAAACTCCTAATGGACCCTACAGTGTCTATTTAGCAAATTAAGCCCATTCAGCCCAAATTTCCTATCTAGCTACCAGTTTTAGCAGTTCCGATACTACAATATAACAGAACACATTTATTTCTTATTTTTACCTATATGGGCCCGAAAGCCCGTGAGTCCATGTTCGGCCCATCGGGACCCAACTTATCGAGGTGCGCAAAATTGCATACTCAACTAACTTACCACTTACGGTTACAGATCTCAAGATTTCCAATCATCTTGTGAGCATTCGCACACTCACAAGCCCACATAATACCAACTTTTCAGTTACTTGGCCTTTGCCGAATTAGACTAAAGAAGGGTTCGATACACACCTTATTACGACGAACGATGATGATATCTTTTCCAACTCAATCCTATATTCGATTACTAAAACATTAGACCACGAATCAATGATAACTAAATTTAACATACTCTTACCATATTCGGGCATCCATGAACAAGGCCCTAAATCCTTACCTTTGCTGAAGTTGATATCCAAATCTAGATCCGAACGCTCCACTGATCCAAGCCCTTAGTCAGCAGCCTGATAGGAGACTGAAGTTAATCCGCGCTCTAAACACTCTTAGCCGATGCCTAACCCAAACGGGCACGCCATAAAGTGAAAGGGATCAGCCAAGAAGGCTGTGCCTACTCTCCTCTTGGTTTGCTCTATTTAAAGCTAACTCCTCACCTGCTCTCATGTTAGCTTTCCGATGTGGGATTCTCCATCAATCCCCCTAAAATTAAAGCATTAGCAAAATAATCAACCTTTGCGTGCAACGGGATTCGAACCAAAGTCCTCTCAGTAACCCTGTCATGCCATCACCACTCGGACACAAGCTCATTTGTGTCATAAGTCCAACACATTTAACTTTAAAGCTCACCTACTTGCTTCCAGATTTATTTAAAAGAAAAACTAAAATAAATTGCAAGAGCCAAGACTTGAACCTTAGACCCTTTGCTTCCTTGTCCCCTAAGTGGCGCTACTTTGCCACTACACCACATTCCTTTTTTGTGTCTTATTACACACATAATTCCTTACAACTCCTCTTTTCCAAGTCCTCTATTCCTTAAGTCCAAAAATCTGAGAATTCTCCGGGTTTTTAACCAACACTTGGGCCTTCCATAGGCCCAATAACACACTCCAAACACGAATTACACATCCATATATCAAAATTTCAACATTACACCAAATATCACAAAAATCCCGGAATCCCAGAAATTAGCCCAAGACTTTTCCCCACACTATGAATCCTTCGCAGTTCACTAAAATACCACATTAACCCATTAATAATAACCTTCCATAACAGAATTCAACACATCAATAATTTTATTTCGAACTATCTCACACCCGCACCCAGGCCCAAGGCCTAATACTTCTAGGCCCAAATTCAGGGTGTTACATGGTATGCAGTAATAGTAACAGTCATATCAAGCAGTACAGTCGATTCTAGCCCTAGGGGGTATAATGGTAATTTTACACCTAAGGGTAAAATAGTAATTCCTCTCCCAAAAGGGTAATTTAGTAATTTTACCCTCTTATTACAGTTTTTATGTCTATTACAGTCTCTACAAATCCAGTAGTCGTTACAGAAGTTCAGTTAACTTAATTTGGCAGTTTCAGCTTTTAAGCCCTAACACCCCTAATAGGCCCTAAAGTGTCATTTAGCAGTTTAAGCCCATTTAGGCTAAGTTCCATAACCAATTACCCATTTTAGCAGTTTTAACTTATAGTCCATCCAAAAATTCCTCTAAACCTATTTTTACCCCAAATGGGCCCAAAAGCCCATTGGGCCCATATTCGACCCACCGAGGCCCCAACTTACCGTAATGCCTGAAATTTTGCAACCATCCCACCTACTAGTACCGATTTCAGATCCAACATAGTTCTACCAACTTGAGAGCGTTCGCACGCTCACAAGCCCTCGAAATGCCAGAACTTCGGCATTTCAGCTTTTCAGCTTTTGCCGAATTAACGATGAAGGGGTGTTCAATACACACACCTGTTTGCGATTCCACCGACGAAATCCTCTATGCGTTAATTCCTACAATCCATCACTTAATCAATTAGACTATAGATCTATGGAAATCAAAGTAGAAATCCCCTTACCATATTCGGCCAGTGCCTCTAATGGCCACGAAATCTTACCTCTGACGATTTAGATGCACTAGATTTAGATCTGGTTGTACCGATGCCTTCACTTCCTCCCTTGCTCACCTCCTTCACTAACTATCACTCATAAGAACCAAAATACAACCCCGAATCACTAATAGACCAAGTCGACAACCTCCCTAAACTTTAGGGACTTTTGACTTTTCCAAAACATAAAGTAACTTATGGATCCGAGTTGATAAACACTTACCACAGCTTCTCCCTTGATTCTAACTTAGATCTGAAGTAGATCTAACCCCCACATGTAGGCAGAACCCGAATCTTTGAGATCTAAGAATTTGGCTAAAAGCTCCTAAGAAAATGGCGATTTTGGCTTTTTGACTAGTAAAGAAGGTGATAATTTGGGGCTATATATTTGGGTGATGATGTCGACAAGGGTAGGGATTTAAGGGATGTAGTAATCGGCCACCACAGGTGAAGAGAATAGGGGCAATTCAACTTAAAAGAAATCGACAGAAAAAGGCATTTTTCGGGATTTCTGGCACTTTGGACAATCGGCTATGGTTGTTTTTGAGAGGGATGGAATCGAAAGAAAGAGTGGATTTGAATAGGAAGGATGTTCGGCTAAGGAAGAGATAAAAAAGGAAAAAGAAAAGAGGAAAACAATGGTAGAGGAGATGAAGAAGAAAAAATCGGCTAGTAGATCTTAGGGAGGCAGGTTTCAGCTTTTTTTACAGAAAAGGGATGAATAAAACTTTAGGTGGCTAACCCTAATTGTCATGATAGAAAAAAGAAAAAGATGTAACCCTAATAATAATCCTACTTAACAATCGGCCCAAGTCCCTAAAGCCCTTGCCAAAATTTCACCTAAGTTAGTCACATGCCCGGCACATGCCTAAAAATTAAAAATAACAATACGCTTCCCTTGCAACTTGAACCCTTGTCCTTGAATACCCACTTAGGCGCCACTTTTTTCGGAACTTAGTGGCGCGACCTTGCCACTTTGCCAAAGCTCTCTTTGTGTCATGTTTTACCTAGTTTTTCTTAAAAACCCACTTAACAAAGTCCCATTTCACTTAAAAATCCAAACTTGATATTTTACCGGGTTTTAACTTAAGCTTGGACCTTCTAAAGGCCCACTAACACCTTTAAACACATTTTCAACATTCAGAACACCAAAATTTTAAAACTTCACTAAAAGTCACAAAACCCAAAAAATCCCGAAAATCAAGGCGTTACAACTAAAAACAACTAACCCTAGGTTGATTAATTGAAATCTCTTTCTAATCAAAACCACTAGAGTTGCCTTAACTCGATCTATGAATTCCCTTATTAGGTTTGACCCTAATTCGACTGATTTTCATCGTCCTATCTCTACGATTACAATAAACTCCACTTAATTGTGATGGATCTACTCCTATGCAGGGACTTTTGCTCCTCTACATAAGCATATTCGACTTAAATCAATATCCCAAAAATATCAATTTAAGAGTTAAAAATACAATTAAGAACAAATCAAATATTTATCATATAATTCAAGAGAAAATAATAACAAGATCTGTCTTAAGTTTCATCCCCCTCAAGTATTTGGCGGATTGAGTTCATAATTATAAAAGAAAACATCTTAGAAGAAATACAATAACAAAACATAAAGAACCCGAAAATCCTGAAAGAAATTGAAGGGAGATCTTTAGTCTTAGGGCAGAATTCAGCTTCTAAGGTGAATCAATCGGCTTCCCTTGGAGTAATTCCTCGCTTCTACTCTCTTTTTTGAGGAAGAAAAGCACTCTTTTGAGGAGAGAAAAAGTATCCTTTTGAGTAGAGAAAAGTATATGTACTCCCTTAGCAGGAAAATAAGCACCTCCTTGAAGTTACTCTGTAACGCCCTGATTTTTAGGATTTTTTGGGTTTTGTGATTTTCGAGTGAAATTTTGGAATTTTGTTGTTCTGATTATTAAATTTATGTTTAAGTGTGTTAGTAGGCCTTTAGAAGGCCCAAGCCTAAGTTAAAACTCGACAGAAAAATCAACTTGGATTTTAAGTGAAAGGGACTTGGTTAAATGGGTCTTTAAGAAAAAGTTAGTAAATAAAGACACAAAGAGGGCCTCGGTAAAGTGGCAAGGTGGCACACTGTTCCTAAAAAAGTGGCATGTGGATTGAGTTTAAGGGCCAGAGTTCAAGTCACCAGGTAAGCGTGTTGATACTTTTATTTTTGTGTGCATGTGCTGGGCATGTGATAGAGCTTAAGTGGAAATTCGACTAGGGCTTTAGGAAGGTTGGGCTGTGGGTTTGAATGGCCATTAGGGCAAGCTTTATTTTCTTTACTGTCTTACCGAATTAGGGTTAGCCACTTACAGCCTTCACTTTCGTTCTATTCTCTTCTCAGTGTCACAAAAAGCTAAAAATGCAAGTTAGATCTCCTGAGTGCCGAATTCTTTCTTCTCTTCTCCTCTCTTCCATTCATTTCTTTTTCTTTTCTTCTCTAGCCAAAATCACCTCTCCTCCTCACTCATCTTTCATTTTCTTCTCTTCAAAAACTGAAATTGCCACTCTTTTCTTCTCAAACTCATCAACTACTAAAAGCCAAAATCTCGAAAGGTTGCTTTCTGTGCTGATTTGCCTATAGTCGAACACCCTTTGTTTTACCTCACTTGTAGCTGAATTTCATACTCTCCAAACCCTTAGGCTCTATCAACAAAAACCCCTCCAACCATAGTCTCAAATCATATCTTCTTTCACCACTTAAAAAGCCGAAAAACACCGTAGTTAGGGACATAGCCGAATCTTTAGATCTCTAAGATTCGAAATTTGCTAGTGTTTAGGGGCTAGATTTGCATCAGATCTAAGTAGAAGAATCGTTTTGATTAAGGAAAACCTGTGTTAAGTACTCGACATCTCAGATCTATTGGTTATCTCTGGATTTAAGAAGAGCTGAAATCCCTAAACTCTTTAGGGAGGCTATCGAATGTGGTGATAGGTAAAGACAGTTCTTTTAATTAGTTTTATGTGTACTTGTTGTGTAAGGGGCGACCTAGCAAGGAGCATAGGAGGCTCGAATCTTTGGAACGATTGGATTTAGATCTGGTCATTAGCTTCGGCAAAGGTAAATGTATAAGAGACTAAGATTATGGTGGCCGAATGTGTATGTGGGGGTAGTAATGGTTATTCGATCTGATTTTTAGATGTTAACGTGATCTAAATAAATGTAGGATTTTTTTGGAGCAGATCTTGTCGTTGTTCGTCGCAAATCAAGTGTGTATCGAACACCCTTTTATAGTTTAAATCGGCAAAAGCTGAAAAGTCGAAATGCCGAAATTTCAGCATTTTGTGGGCTTGTGAGCGTGCAAACGTTCATATGTCGGCTGGATTTTGTTGGATCGATAGTCGCAAGTGGTAAGTTGGTTGAGTGCACAATTTCGTGCACTTCGATAAATTTGGGCCTCGATGGGCTGGAAGTGGGCCCAATGAGCTTACGGGCCCATGTGGGTAAAATTAAACGGTAGGTGTATTCTGGTATGCTGTATGATAAATATGCTCAACTAGACCTAGAATTTGGGCTAAACGGGCCAAAATAGTATTATGACACTGTAGGGCCCATTAGGGGTTTTAGGACCCAATGACTGTTATCTGCTAAAAGGGACTTAATAAACTACTGAGATAAAAGTTAGACTGTTACTGGTTAAAACGTGCATGAAACCCCAGAAATTGGTATAATTACTGAAATACCTCTTATGGGTGGAAATTATTAAATTACCCCCAGGTGCAAAATGACCATTATACCCCTAGGGCTAAATTTGACTGAATGCATGATTTGCTGTTTCTGTCTATTGTATGCCATATCATGATTATCTGTTGCATGGGACTGGGATTATTTGATGGAGGAAGTACTAAAAAGAGGCTTTGCCTCAATTTACTAAAAAAAGGGGCATTGCCCTAATTTACTGAAAGAGGCTTTGCCTCGTATTACTGTACTGGTGGCTTGGCCATATTATCTGATTATGCAGCTATGCTGCCATTGTGGAGTGTAGCGGTGGGTTGAGTAGTTTCCCCACATGGAGTGTTTGGTTGGTACGGGGTTGGGTGGTTTGAGTAGTCTCCCCACATGTGATGGGCTTTGCATTCATGCATGTTATCTATACTGTTACTATAATGGGCCTATGGTCCGTAGTGTTATCTGAAATGGGCTAAGGCCCAGTTTACTGTATCTAAATAGGGCTTCAGCCTAGTTATTACTGTGATTAGATAGGGCTTAGGCCTAGTGGGCCTGAGCTGGTTTGGGCTCAGGATGGCTGAGTTTACCAAACTCACCCCTTTTCCTTCCATCCTTGTAGGTGATCCCTAGACAGTGGACTTGGAGTTGGGAGGGATTCAGAGTGGCCACGAAGACTGAAATACTGGTTTAATTAGATTACCTATTTTATTTCTATTTTTACTTCATACTTATTTCATTCATTTTTATGTTTAATTTGGGTTTGTAATAAGGTCACTCTATCTATTTTTATTTTGGGTTTTAAATTATTTATTCTTACCTTATTTAAATTATTTCGAATATAGCTGCGCAAGTTTTTCTTAAAATTAGCCAAATGTTTTCGAAACCTATCACACGAGTCATTTGAGCAACAAAGTAAATCTTTATCATAAATCACCTAATGACCGAGAATTTCTCTTAAAGACTCTAATAACAGTTTTGCAAAGCTCACCCTAATATTAGTAACTAGTTAACGGGGTTAGGTGTAGGTGATGTGACACACCGGACTTGGCCGTAACGTCTGGGCCGGGTTTGGGGTGTTACAGCCTCCTAGGGTCTTTATATAGAGTTTTGGAATGCCTTTCTTAGCCCCTAAGCAACCTTTTTCGAGTGAAATTGAACTTCCTCACGACAGGGACACACCCGTGTGGATCAAGGCCCGAGCCGCGCTCGGGCCTATTAAGGTGCCACGGCCATGTGGTTTGGTCGTGCTTGTCGGGGTTGAGTCGTGTTCGAGTCCAAGGTGGCACGGTCGTGTGCCACAGCCGTACGGTGAACCTTCAGGCTGTGTTGTTTTCATACTTTGGCCCATTTTCTCCGTTTTCGGCCCGTTTCTCGTTCTTTTCACTTCCCTATGCTTACCTGAGTTTAAAACATGAAATGAAGGGATTAAGATAACCAATTTCGACAAATTCAATGATAATTCATCCAGAAATTAGGCTAAGCATGAGGTAAAAACATGTACAATTTATCGTTTATTAGTGATTGTGATCGAGGTAAAGAGAAGGTTGTCAGTTAAATTGCAAAAGTAGTCGTTTCGTTATAAATGTATGTTATATGTAAATAGAGCTTTGTCATATTAATGTATTATTGTGATAATTGAATAAATTATGCTTAAATTATGAAATATACTTAAAATCGAGTGATATTGTTATTAAGAGTGTAATCCTAGTTGAATTCTAGGAATAGATGTGGATACAAGTCACATGTCATTAGAGATCTTAGTGTATCAATGTGATAGTGTATCCCAGGTGCTGGTTCACTGTGTTATATCAATGGCTGGGTGATCTTGCATGTGTTGCAGACACCTGACAGCTTGTGTGAGCAGCACTGGATATTAACCTTAAATTAACAGCTTGTGTGAGCAAGCTCAAGGATAATTCTAGTGTTATATGATTAGTGGTAGCTCTGGCTACATTACAGTGATAGCTTTGGCTATATTCTAGTGTGGCACATATGTGCAAATTCTCTAAGTATCCACTAATATTCTAAATGTACAATGGGAAAAAAATAGTGTTATAAGTGAATATGACTAATGCAAGTGAATGCAGGTTATATGTGCATGAATGAGCAAAGAAGTGTTTATGTAATTGTGAAATGTATTATTTGGTATGAGTGTAATGTGTAAGTTAAAAGAAATTTGTTAAAGTGTAGTGAATTAATCATTTTTATGATACTTTGTATGATTATGAGTAATTGCCATTTATTTGCATGTAACTTATTAAGCTATTGTTAGCTTACTTTTCTTTTCTTTTCATTGTTTTTAAAGCATCAAGCTAACTCGGATTGGTGATCGTCGGAGAACCGCTTCACACTATCAAGATACTCTTTTGGTACTTAAATGGTTCGAATGTTTTCGGAATTATGGCATGTATAGTAAACTTAGGGAGATGGTTAGTCATCTTATGTGACAAATGAATATTTTGGAATTGGTATATGTATGTAGTGATGAATGTCAAGTTTATCTCTAGAATTATATGTTATTGGGACGTTTGATTGTGGCCTATTGTGATATTGTAGTATTTGTTTAGATGTTTAAGTGTTTCAGGGTGGCAATGACTTGGAAAATAGCCCTATATTGTCCACACGGGTAGACATATGGGTGTGTGTCTAGGCCATGTACGACACATGGTTAGCCCACGGGCATGTGTAAAGGTCGTGTGTCCTCTTCACCTTAAATGTTACAAAATAAAATTGATCAGGATGCCACAGGGGCTAGAGACGTGTCTCAGCTGTGGAAAGGGTACGGCCACCACAAGGGCGTGTGACTTAGCCATGTGGTGGATGACATCATAAATTGAATGTTAAGTTGTTTTACATCGGCATGCGGCACGGGCGTGTCATCGTCTTCTGAAGGACATGGGATGGGCACACGGGCGTGTCCCAGGCCTTGTGAAACCCTCTGTAGGTTGAATGGTTGAAATAAATCCACACGGGGTCTGAACATAGGTGTGTGAAAGACCACACGATCTACTCGTACGGGCGTGTCCCATGTCACACGGGTGTGTGACCCTATTTTGCATGAAATTTCCAAAGTTTTCTATAGTTTTTGACTTGGTCTTGAACCGACCTCAAAGTATGTTTTGGGCCTCCTAGGCCTGTAATAAGGACAATTGACTTATGAATCGAAAGTTTTAAATTTTGAATGAAAGTTATAGCACAGAAAGGTTTATATGTATATGATATTGTTCAGAAATGCCTCGTACCCTCTTCCAGCATTGGATATGGGTAAGGAGTGTTACATTTAGTGGTATCAGAACTACGATTTAGCCGATTCTTGGATTAACGTAGTGTGTGTGATAGTTTATTTATACATGCCATAAATGAAAATTGATAGTATGACGACTCCTAACACTTTAAATTGTTTTCTTTATATAGTAATGGATCCCAATCAAGATAGTGCTGATGATGCTGAAAGTAATACATCGGCTCTCGTGCAAGGGAACGTGCCAATTGAAAGTAGACTCGAGACCCAGGGTCAGAGAGATCAGGCTGGGGAAACCTTTCTCCAAATGATGAGTAAATGGTATACTGAATATGTTAGAGCAAATCCTGATGCTCAACCTCCTCTACCCCCTCATATTCCTCAACCAGTCCCTATAGCTCCTCAGCAAACTGAAGTGGTAAGGTTGTCTAAACCACCAGTGGATAAGATTAGAAAATATGGAGCTGAAGAATTCCGAGAAAATGTGAATGATGATCCAAAAAAAGCAGAATTCTAGCTTGAAAACACTATTAGGGTATTGGATAAACTATCATGTACTCTTGAGGAAAGTTTGAAATGTGCCATATCTTTGTTGAGAGATTCAGCTTATTTCTGGTGGAAAACATTAATATTGGTTATACCTAAGGAGAGAGTTACATGGGACTTCTTTCAAGAGGAGTTTCAAAAAAGATACGTTAGCCAACGGTTTATTAATCAAAAGAAAAAAGAGTTCCTCGAATTGAAACAGGGACATATATTAGTAGCTAAATATGAACGTGAATTTGTCTGACTCAGTAAATATGCTTAAGAGTGTGTGTCTATTGATGCTATATTGTGTAAGAGATTTAAGGACAGTTTGAACGAAAAAATACGATTGTTAGTGGGAATTCTTGAAATTAAAGAGTTTGTGGTACTGGTTGAATAGGCTATTAAAGCTGAACAATTGAGCAAAGAGAAGAGGAAAGTAGAAAATGAAGCTAGAGATGCGAGAAAACAATTGATAAGCAAGTCATTTCAATCCAATCAAAGAAGTCTCGAGAAGTGAATCCTCGTATGAATATTTCAGCCGGATATCCTCAAAGGGATCGTGGGAAGCAGTATTAAATCCTAGAGCTCAAGATACCTCAGTGGCTAGTGTGGGTAGTGTTAAACCCAATAGGCCCGAATGTCAGCATTATGGAAGAAGACATCCTGGTGGATATTATTTCATTAGTCGAGCTTGTTATAAATGTGGGTCTCAAGATCATTTTGTTAAAGATTGTCCTAAAAGGGAAGAAGTGGGGAAATCTCATAATGTAAAACCGAGCAGTGTTACTGCTAGAGGTAGACCACCGGGAAACTGAGGATCTGGAGCTAATAGAAAAGGTGCAACGAAAGATACGGTGGTAAGATCGAAAGCAAGAGCCCCAGCCAGAGCTTATGTTATACATGCTAGAGAAGAGGCATCTTCCCTGGATGTGATCACCGGTACATTTTCTCTTTATGATACTAATGTACTTGCACTGATTGACCTTGGTTCTACTCATTTGTATGTCTTTGTGAAATTAGTAGCTGATAAGAATTTGTTTGTTGAATGTACCAAATTTGTGACTGAAGTGTCGAGTCCATTAGGCCAACATGTGTTACTTAACAAAATTTGCAAGAATTGTCCTTTGATCATTCAAGACCATTGTTTTCCTACTAATTTAATGTTGTTACCATTCGACAAATTTGATGTTATCTTAGGAATGGATTGGTTGACATTACATAATGCTGAGATAAATTGTAAAATGAAGATTCTTAAATTGAAATGTGAAAATGATGATGTTCTTTGGGTTGAAACCGATAAATCAAATAATATGCCAATTGTGATTTCTACTATATCTACTCGGAAATGTCTAAGAAAAGGATGTGAAGCGTAACTTGCCTATGTGTTAAATACGAAAGTGTTCAAAATAAAGATTGTAACACCCCAAACCGGCCTAGGCGTTACGACCAGATCTGGTGTGTCACACGATCCTAATACTAAGTTTACGACCCTTTTAGTCTTATTGTGTCTTAAGTGAGGTTTGAATCAAAAGAGTAAGTTTGTTAAAACCAGTTTATTAATCCTTTAAGTTATCCATATTATTCACTCGTTGAGTTTTGAAAACGTTCTTTAGATTTTGAAACCAGCGCAGCCTAAACTAGCGATTCTATAAAATGTAATTTAATCATCAAAGAAAAATTAAACCAAATAAAACTTAGATAGCGGCCTTATTACAAAATAAAACCCAAAAATAACTTAATAATAAAATACTTTAAACAAAATGAAAACCAGTTCTGCAGATGCTGTGGCCACTCCGAATCTCTCGCGGCTCCAAGCCCACTATGGTTGAGTGTTACCTGCAGAGATTAAATAAAAGGGGGGTGAGTTTGACAACTCAGTGTGCAACATTATCTCAACCATAGGCCAAAACAGATCAAGCCTCAGAATCAGATTAGTTGGGCCTTGGCCCATGACAGAAATCAGGTTAAGCCCATAGGCCCATAACAGATACAGATCAGATATAATATGCAAACAGAAAACCCAACCCAGATCCATCCTCGACACCCCCGTACCAGCCTTACACCTTGTGGGGGGACTACTCGACCCACCCAACCGCTACACACTACAGATATTTGTAGCGAGGCTGCCAGATATAATTTGCAGCGAGGCTGCCAGATATTGTAACGAGGTCACCAGATCAGATATTGTGGCGAGGCCACCAGATTGCAGTGAGGCTGCCAGATAATAATGTGACAAAGTCACCAGATTGCAGCGAGGCTGCTAGATAATAATGTGACAAAGTCACCAGATTGCAGCGAGGCTGCCAGAACGCTTCCTCCATCATAAACCCATACCCCATGCAACAGATATATAAATACTAGCATGCAACATATAACATCTCATGCATCAGATATGCTCACATTAAATGGTAACTCATGCAGATACATAAAATCATACATTTCATACAGAATTGACCCTAGGGGTATAATAGTCTTTTTACACCTAGGGGTATTTTGGTAATTTTCCATATTTAAGGAGATTTTAGTCCTTTTTCATATTTTCAGAGATTTTGTGCAAATCCAATAAATTATCAGCCCTCATATAACCACGGAAGTCCATTTAAGCCTAATTTCTAGTTTTGCCCTTTTTAGCCTAAAACCCCTAATGGGCCTTACTAAGTCCATTTCGTCTCCAGTCCATTACGTCTAATTTTTAGGTTTAGTTTACCAACTTAACCATCTCTTTATTGTTCATGTTACCAGAAAGCCTTTAACGGTCATTTTTCAACTTGGGCTCGGAAGCCCATTGGGCCCACCTTGGCCCATCGAAGCCCAACTTACCAAATGCTCGAAATTGCACCTTCTGCAATTTCGCCACCGTCAATTTCTAATGTGACCACAATAGAGTATTCGGCTACTCTTAGATCCCTCCAAGACTGATTTTCGGTCACTTTCTATCGGTCACTTTAGCACAGTTTTCGGTTATTACGGCCTTTAGCCATCCTAGCCTATGATGGAGATACGTTACACACCTGTTAATGGATGAAACAATGACGGAATCCACGTACGAAGAGCCTACAATCGAACGATAATTTTTAGTCTAATATTCTATAACCAAAGAGCCATAAACCCTTACCATAATCGGCCTACGTGGCCTAAGCATCGAAATCTTACCCCTTTGTCGATTGTGGACTAAATCCTACTATCCCGCAGCATTTAGCCTTCCGAGTCCTTAGTTGCACAGCCTCTTGATCGCACTAACATAATCAAACCAAAAGAGAATGGCCAACACGCCCTTAGTCATTAACGTTAGCCTCCCCATAAGGGGTTTCGGCTTTTCATACCCTAAATATGAATGATTAACGAGAAAGGGTACTTACCACTATGATATCAGCCCAAGAAAGATCTTATATACGAGTATAATCTTGATTCACAATTACTCCTTCTACGAACCCGCAAGAGAAAAGAGTCGGTTTGAGATTCGGCCCTCAATGAAGGTTTTCGGTTCCAAAAAGAAGAGATAAAGTTCTGATCCTCAGAATATTCGGTTCAACAAGAAACAAGAGGCTTTAAGAAATGGAAGAAGAAAAGAGAGAGTGATGGTGCAAGGATTCGGCCAAGAGGTTATAGAAAAATATCGATAAGAGAATAGGGAGAAGAGAGGTATACGGCTATTGAGAAATCGGTAAGGTTTCGGTCAAATAAGAAAATCGGCAATAGGGTGGTTGTTAGCTTTAGAGACGGTCAAAATAAAAACAAGGTGAAGACAGGGAGATATGGACGATAGAAAGAGGAAATAGAAGAGAAAGAACCTAAGAATTGAGGTTGAGGAGGAGAAAAGGTGAGCAATTGATTTCACAGGGAAAATACGGCACAAGGTTGTATTTTGGAAGTCCTACATTCGGCTACCAGTAAACTGAAGAGACAAAAAGGAACCCAAGCACTAACCCTGACTACAATTCGGCTAAACAAAAGAAAAAGAGAAGCTAGCACCCAAAACTCCCTTATCACATTCGGGACTCTCCTCCTCAATTGCCGAAATTACAAGCACCAAGCCCCCTAGCCGAATTGCACTTGCAAAGTCCCAAAACCGGCCACTTCTTTTCGAAATTCAAAGCTCCACAAATCCCTCCTTGATTTACTCCCTTGACCGATTCAAATCTCCTCCAAGCAGAGTTCAATTCTGTTCAAATTCTTACCTGCTCAAGCTCAAAAATAAAACACCACACTTGCAACCTCTGCAGCTTGAACCTTAGACCTCCAAGCTCATTTAGGCGCCACCTTTAAAGGAGTCTAGTGGCGTCTCCCTTGCCATTTTACCACTGTTTCATTTGTGTCTTATTTCGCATACAATTTCTTAAGACCCTTACTTTCAATGATCCCCTATCTCCTAAACTTAGAATTCAAAATTTTGCCAAGCTCCTAACCAACACATGGGCCTTCCATAGGCCCATTAACACACCCCAAACATGCATTACACACCCAAATACTAGAATTTAAACATTATATCAGATAAGGATCAATCTAAGAAAAACCTGAAAATTAGGGCGTTACAAAGATTAAATATGTGCCTGTGGTATGTGAGTGTTTAGATGTATTTCTAGAAGAATTGCTAGGGTTGCCTCTGGTTAGAGAAGTGGAATTTGGTATTAATTAGTTCCTCGTACTGCTTCGATATCCATTGCTCCTTACAGTATGGCACTGGCTGAATTGAGGGAGTTGGAAGTTTAGTTGCAAGAGTTGACTGATAAAGGATTTTTAAGACCGAGTTACCCTCCGTGGGGTGCTCCCGTATTGTTTGTAAAGAAGAAAGATGGGTCTTTAAGAGTTTGCATTGATTATCGTCAGCTTAATAAGGTATGTGACAGCCCCATTTTGATCCTAGCCTGGAAGTGGTTTCGGAACCACAAAACTGAGTCACTATATTAAATAAATGCTAAATTCCATGACTAATCTATGAGGAATTGATTGTGTGAATAATTGATTTTTTTATTTAATGCATTTGAATGTGGAATTATTGATTTGGACTTATGTGAAAAAAAAAGAAGATGTGGTAAATTGGAAGAGGACCGAATTGATGCATGGTATAAAGAATGGGAGTTGCATGTCAAACTTCCCAATTGTTGTCTTAGTGGCCGGCCATGATGATTTCATGGCATTAAAATATGTATTTTATATTCATGATTAAGTAAAGAGAAAATAATGGCTTAATAAAATAACAAAAGAAAAGTGAGAAAATAAAATTTACTTTATTTTTCATCTTCCATTTGCCGATTGTGAATAAGAAGAAGGGGGTTGGAGATTTAAGAGATATTCGGCCATTGTAATCCAAAATTGAGGTATGTATTCATGTTTTTATACTTGAATCTTGTGAATTTTGGTTGAAGGTTAGGCATACGGCATAGCCCATAGGTTGGTGTTTGAGATTTTGGTTGATACTTCCTTCGGTCATGGCCATGGAATGAGGTTTTTGACCTTTAAATGTTAGAAATAGTTATGGAGAGTTTGAATCATATATTGAGATCAAATTCAAATGATTTTGTGTTGAAATGCTTGAATGATGCAAATTAGGCTCTTTGTAACTTAAATTACTTGTTGAAATATTCGGCCATGTTCTTAGGGAAAAGAATGAATTGGTATTAAAGGTTCATGGGATTTAGCCTTGCTGTGATTATAGTAGCAAAAAATGAAAAAAATTATGTAAGCTACTTCTAGTGTGCCGAATGGAGCTAAGGAATTTAGTCTAAGATTCAATGTGAGTTAGTTTAAATTGCCTTCTTAATTAGTTGGATATTTATTTGAGAGAATGGAGGTCAAAGAACTATAATTGTGTGACTAAGGCCAAGAGGTCATGGGATAGGCATAAGAAGGTGTATGAAATCTTATGTGCGGCAATAGTGATGCATAACAATTGGAAATGTAGTAAATATTTGTCAAGTTGACATTCGAACTAATCCATATGTCTTGGAGTCATTGTGTAAATTGAGCAGTAAATAGAGGTTTATGATCTTAAAGTGTGTATTATATATATGTGCCTTGTGTTCGTACCATGTGCTTATTGAGACATTAAACATTATGATTAAATTATTGCATAAGAAAGCATAAAAAGTGAGCGAATCTTTATTGGTGTATGCGAATTAATATAGATTAATAAATATGAAATCGAGTCATGGCCTTTTAATGAAGTAGGATACATAATGAAGTTATAAATAATTGTCATATGTGTGTATAAAGAAAATGGCATTGAGTTAGTAATGGAATAAATTTATTTGTTTTAATTAAGCTCAAGAGCTAAGAGGATCGAAATCGGATAGGGGAAAAGAGAAGGTAGAAGAGTAGCCGAGCTTCAACCGTTTCAATATATCGAGGTAAGTTTTGAGCATACAAACTTAGCATGTATATGAATATGATATGAAATATTCAAGTGAATGATTTATAAATAGTTAACTTTACCTTGTTAGAATCCAATTATGAAATGAGAGGGCATAAGATAGGTAGCCGTATATGTATATGAAATTGAAAGAATAAAGTGATTGGCTTGTGCTTATGATATTCGTAAGGTTGTCTCCATTAAACCGAATGGGTATGGAATGTTATATATTAAATGAGTATGTTTTGTCTTTGTTGAGAACTACTAATGAATTTCGGAATTGATAAGTCATGTGAAACGTATTAGATTGTGGTTGAATAATGTATATGACTCATTGATATTACATTCAGGCCCTTGTGCCTAGCAGGCTTCGTGCCGGTGATACATCCAGGCCCTTGTGCCTAGCAGGCTTCATGCCGGTGATACTGTGACATCCTTAAATCGACCCTAGTCAGGAAATGGTTTTGTAACCATTAGACCGAGTCACAATATTTAATAAATGCTAGTTTCCATGTCAAATTTATGATAAATAATTTGCGTGAATAATTGGTCTAGATTTGGTGCTATTTGAATGTGTGATTTCTTAGTATGAACTTATGTGTAAAATAGTGAAAATGTGTGTGCCATTTTTTTTTATAAGGGGGACTAAATTGGTGCATGGCATAAATGTTTGTACTTGCATGTCAATTTATCATTTATTTTCTATAGTGGCCGGCCATGATAACTTACTCCCATTAAGATATGTTTTTTATATTAAAAATGATTAGGATAATTGACTAAATGGCTAAATAAAATAAAATAAAGTAAGGAAAGTGGGATGAAAAGAACAAGAGTCCCTTTTGTTGTTCTTTATTGCCGTGAGTTGAGTGAAAGAAGAGAGGAAGAAGCTTTGGGACAATCGGTCTTTTGGAAGGATAGAAAACAAGGTAAAATTTTGGATGTTTTGTATTATAATTGAAGATTTGAATTCCTTGTCTTGTGTACTTGCAAACCCATGTGAGAAATTTTAATTTTGGTAGAACTTTGAGCTCACGGTCATGTTTTGGTTTTTATGATTGGGACGTTGATTTCATGAATTTGGAAGAAATTCCTTTGAATTGGCCATAAATATTCGGTTGTTAAGGTCATGTAGTTAAGAGCCATGGTTTAAATTCCAAATTAAATGAGCTTGGTGCATTCGACAATTAGGTAGAAGAGTAGAAAAATTATAAGAGCTTGTAAATTGTGCTTTGTTGATTAAGAAAGTCTCGAATGGCTGCAATTAAGTGTTAAGTAGTAATGTTAGCTTCTTACCTTGCTCTTAACCGAAATCCATTGAAAAATTTTGAATTTATATAGCATGCTAGTTTCGGCCATGGTAGTAAAATAGGAACATTAAAAGTTTGATGTTTTGTATCTCACATTTTGGATGAAGGAAGCCTAATTCGGTTATGTATATTTATATTGATAAATGTTTAGTCTATGGATGTATTTTGGGAGTAGTTGTTATGAATATGGTTATGCCATGAGAGGGTACAAGTTATATTTGGCCAAGACTTCGTAAGATGTCTTCGTAAATAGCATAACGTTTAATTAAATTGTAGTGCCCATGCTTTCAGTTGTGGTAGCTGTTAATAAATTTGATAGGTTTGAGAAGTCAAGACCAAAAGGGGAGTAGATTAAGCATAAATAGATTTTTAGCATATGAACATGTATGTATTTGTGTGTGTGGCATTAGTGATAAATTATGCGAATTTTTTTGAGCATGCGAATTTGACATAGTTTTTAAATATGAATTCTAGTCATGGCTTATTGTTCCTTTTAATATATATAATTCATATTGAATTATAGGTGATTGTCTATTATGACTATTAAGGAAATGATATTAGGTGAGAATTGAATAAACTTGCTTGTTTTAATTAAAGCTCAATAACATAAAGGATCGAAGTCGGATAAGGGAAAGGATAAAGTAGTAGAGTAGCCGGTCAGCAACCGTTCGGATATACCGAGGTAAGTTTTGAGTGTATCATCTTTGCATTTACATAATCATGGTATGAAACATTTAGGTTACATGTCTTGTGATTAAATGATCTCACTTGTTAAAACTTCAATTATAAACATGATGGCTTAAGTAAGGTAGCCGTGTGCATATTGAAATTGAAGGAAAGATATGACTAGTTTATACATGTGAGATTTCATGGTAATCTCTATCAAACCGAATAGAAATGAAACAGAAAATGAATAGTATTCAGCAATTGAGTTTATGGAAAATGTTATAATGTGTATTTGTATGTGTTGCTCGTTATGAAAGTAAGCATGAATTTTGAATATGGTAGATTCGGTATAATGCATTAGAATGTGAATAAATTATTGCCCGGGTTCAACGGTGAAACTTTTAGGCCTTCGTGCCTAGCAGGCTCTGTGCCGATGATACTTTCAGGCCTTCGTGCCTAGCAGGCTCTGTGCCAGTGATACTTTCAGGCCTTCGTGCCTAATAGGCTATGTGCCGGTGAAAGTTTCAGGCCTTCGTGCCTAGCAGGCTTCGTGCCGGTGATTTTAGTATGTGTGAGACTATAAGGAATTTCGATATAACTGTGGTAAAGTATGAACGTCGTATTAAGAATGTCAAGTATGTACTTTGTGCCAACGTAATAAATTAAGTTGATATGTACCCGAGTATGTTATGAAATATTTAAGTTCAATGCTTATTAAATGATTGACTTTGCTTTGGTAAGGTCCAAATACGAAACATGATGGTATGCTCTACCTATATTGTTAAGGTATACATATATTCGGCTATGAATGATGCTTATATGGTAATGGAAATTTGGTGATAATAGATGGTAAAGAATCAATTGCAATAAATGTTGAATTTTCCTCATGTATATGAATGTGTATTCGGCCAAATAGATAGGCTTTTGAAATTGAGTTTTTTTATGTGACCTAGTAGATGTTATGAAGCATGAATTGTTTAGTTTACTCAAAGCTTACTAAGCTCATTGAAGCTTACTCTGTTTTTATGTTTCTTTTTGTTTTATAGACCTTAATCGAAGCTACGGTTCGAGGTATTCAAGTTATAGTTCATCACACTATCGCCATCAAATTTTGGTACTTTTGAAGGTTCTTAATTTTAAGCGATGGCATGTATAGGCAAAAACTCTTGTTTTGAACTTTGGATTCTTTTGAATTGTAAATATGATTAGCCATGCGAAAATGGCTTATCAAATCACCTTATGAATGTTCATAATGATGCATGTTATGGTTGAGTATGAATGCTTATGAAAGAATTATGCTTTTGATTATTAATGTTGTGTGTATTATATCTATCTAGAGGGATAATTGAAAGTAAGTATTACTAGTATGAAATTGAGATGACATTTAGTATAAATTTTGTAAATGTTTAAGTATGATTGCGGGAGAGGTAAATTGACTATAAATGGCTATGATTAATCGATTTGGTGAAATTCTTTAAAGCATGCTATACAAATTCATATCATGACTCAAGTTTTGGAAATCTTTAGGAGGTTATAAGTGAAATTGCATAATCGGTCAAGTACTAAGGTAAGGTTATGGCAATTTGCATGTAAACTTTTTCTATATGTATGTTAAGTAATAGTTAAGTTAAAATACTAGCTCAGAATATGAATATACATATATATATATATTTATAGTCAATGTACCCGGATTAGGAATGCTTGAAACTTTATGCAAATTACTTTGGACTCTCACGTGTTTGTTCTGTAATGCCCCATAACCCTCTGTCGACGGGTAAGAGTTAGGGGTGTTACATTTTTTATTGGTATCAGAGCTACGGTTGATTCGGTTCTCGGACTAAAGTAGCGTGTGTAAATATAACTATACGTGCCATCGTTAGTTAATATGATAGTGTGGTGACTTCTGACATTCGAAATGTGAATTTTTGTATAGAAATGAATCCCGAACCTGATCGAATCGTAACGGATGACGTAGAGAGTGTAGCGCCGGCTCCCGCGCAAGGGACTGTGCCTAATGACTCTCAACCGAATGCCAGTCATCGAGATGATGACATTAGGCAAGCTTTCCACGCAATGATGAGTGATTGGTGCACTCAATTTATCCGAACAAATCCAGCTGCTCGACAATCCCCACCCCTAAATACTCCTCTTCCGACTTACGTAGCTCCTCCTGCGACTGATCCTCTGAGATCGAGTAGGCCTCCGATTGACAAGATTCGAAAATACGGGGCTGAAGAGTTCCGTGCTACAGTCAGTGATGATGCTAAGCGGGCCGAGTTTTGGCTTGATAATACGATTCGAGTTTTTGATGAACTATCATGTTCGTCCGAAGAATGTCTTAAGTGTGCTATATCTCTATTACGCGATTCCGCTTACTATTGGTGGAATACATTGGTCTCTGTCGTGCCGAAGGAACGGGTCACTTGGGAGTTCTTCCAAACTGAATTCCGAAAAAATATATCAGTCAGAGATTCATTGATCAAAAGCGGAAAGAATTTCTCGAACTTAAGTAGGGCCGGATGTCCGTAACTGAATACGAGAGAGAGTTTGTACGGCTCAGTCGATATGCTCGTGAATGTGTATCATCCGAGGCTACCATGTGTAAACGCTTCGAGGATGGTTTAAACGAAGACATCAAGTTGTTGGTCGGCATTTTAGAAATCAAAGAGTTCATAGTACTTGTCGAGCGAGCTTGTAAGGTTGAATAACTTAGTACTGAAAAGAAAAAGGCTGAGGTCGGAGTTAGAGAGTTCCGCAAGAGACCGTCAGGAAAATCTTTCCAGCAATCTTCGAAGAGATTTCGAGAGGAATCGAACTGATCTAAGGCTAATTCGGGTTACTCTAGACGAGATCGTGATCGACTTCCAGTAAGTACGCGAGCCACTTCGGTTGCTAGTGTAGGCAATGATCGCGGGGATAGAACAGTTTGCAAGCATTGTGGGAAGTGGCATCCGGGGAGTTGCAGATTGCATGACCGCTCCTGTTTTAAATGTGGAGCTGTTGATCACTTCATAAAGGATTGTCCGAGGCAGGTTGAACATAATACTGATCATAATAAGAGGCCGGGTAGCACGGCAGTGCGTGGACGACCACTAAGACAGGGAGGTAATATGAGTGGTAGTCAGAGAGGGACTAGAGACACTACGGTTAGATCTGAGGCTCGTGCACCTGCTCGAGCTTATGCCATCCGTGCCCGGGAGGAGGCTTCTTCCCCTGACGTTATTTCTGGTATTTTTACTCTCTTTGACACTGATGTTATAGCATTGATTGATCCCGGTTCAACCCATTCTTATGTGTGTGAAATGTTAGCATCTAGTAAGACTCTACCTGTTGAGTCTACTGAGTTCGCAATTCGAGTGTCAAACCCTTTGGGTCGCTGTGTGTTGATTGATAAAGTATGTAAGAGATGTCCCTTAATGTTTCGAGACTCCTGTTTTCCAGCTGACTTGATGTTATTACTGTTTGATGAATTTGATGTTATCCTCGGAATGGATTGGTTAACTGTGCATGATGCTGTAGTGAACTGCAAACGAAAGACTATTGATCTGCGATGCTCGGATAACAAGATAATTCGGATTGAATCCTCTGATTTTAGCGGGTTGTCAGCTGTAATATCTTTGATGCAAGCTCAGAAATATGGAAAAAGGGGGTACGAGACATACCTTGCATACGTGATCGATAGTAAAGAGTCAGAAAAGAAGCTTGAGTCGGTGCCAGTAGTTTGTGAATATCCGGATGTCTTTCTTGAAGAATTGCCAGGATTACCACCAGTTCGTGAAGTTGAGTTCGGCATTTAACTTCTACCTGGAACGGCTCCAATTTTGATAGCTCCATATCGTATGGCACCGACTGAATTAAAAGAACTGAAGGTTTAGCTGTAAGAGTTGACGGATAGAGGTTTCGCCCGATCGAGTTTTTCTCCCTGGGGCGCACTAGTGTTATTCGTGAAAAAGAAAGACGGAACCATGAGAATGTGTATCGACTATCGTCAATTAAATAAAGTCACGATAAAGAACAAATATCCATTGCCGCGTATTGATGATTTATTCGACCAACTGAAAGGAGCCTCAGTGTTCTCGAAGATAGATTTGAGATCGGGTTATTATCAGCTGCGAGTTCGAGATTTAGATGTGCCGAAAACCGCATTCAGAACGAGATATGGTCACTACGAGTTTTTAGTGATGCCGTTTGGGCTCACTAATGCCCCTACTGTATTCATGGATTTGATGAATCGAATTTTCAGGCAATATTTGGATCGGTTCGTAGTTGTGTTTATTGATGATTATTTGATCTATTCACGAGATGTAACTGAGCATGCCGAGCATCTGAGATTGGTATTACAGATTTTGCGAGACAAGCAACTTTATGCTAAGTTCAGTAAGTGTGAGTTCTGGTTGACAGAGGTTAGTTTTTTGGGGCATGTTGTATCCGCATCGGGCATTCGGGTTGATCCGAGTAAAGTTTCAGCAATACTTGATTGGAAAGCTCCGAGAAATATCACTGAAGTTTGGAGCTTTTTGGGGCTCGCTGGTTACTACCAACGATTTGTGAAAGGGTTCTTGATGATCGCAACACCGTTGACTAGACTATTACGAAAAGATGTCAGGTTTGATTGGTCAGAAAGGTGTCAGAATAGTTTCGACCAGTTGAAAACTCTTTTGACGGAAGCTCCTGTGTTGGTTCAGCCTGAGTCTGGAAAGGAATCTGTGGTTTATAGTGACGCCTCCCAGAATGGTTTAGGTTGTGTTTTAATGCAAGAAGGCCGAGTAGTTGCCTATGCCTCGAGGCAATTGAAGCCTCATGAGAGTAATTATCCGACGCATGATCTTGAACTTGCTGCTATTGTTTTTGCTCTAAAAATTTGGCGTCATTACCTATTCGGAGAAAAGTGTCATATCTTTTCCGATCATAAAAGTTTGAAAGATTTAATGACCCAAAAAGATCTGAATTTAAGACAAAGGCGGTGGTTAGAATCATTGAAAGACTACGAGCTTATTATTGATTATCATCCGGGTAAGGTTAATGTTGTTGCAGATGCCCTCAGTCAGAAATCCTTATTTGCGTTGTGAGCCATAAACGTCCAATTATCAGTGTCAGAGAATGATTTGTTGATAGCAGAATTAAAAGCAGAGCCAGTGTTATTACGGCAAGTATGTGAAGCTCAGAAAAATGATGACGATTTGATTACAAAAAGGACTTAATGCATTTCGAATGTAGATTCGAAATTTCAGGTTGATGGAAATGATTGGTTGAGGTCCAAAAACCGATTGTGTGTTCCGAGAAATTCAGAAATTATTTCGATGATTCTGGGAGAAGCTCATGATAGCAGAATGTCGGTTCATCCGGGTAGCACAAAAATGTACAACGACCTGAAACGTCAGTATTGGTGGCATGGAATGAAACGAGACATCTCCGACTATGTTTCTAAATGCTTAGTTTGTCAGCAAGTGAAAGCGGAGCATCAGGTGCCTTTGGGACTACTTCAGCCGATTTTGATACCCGAGTGGAAGTGGGATCGTGTTACAATGGATTTTGTATCCGAGTTACCGCTAACCCCAAGTAAGAAAGACTCTGTTTGGGTTATAGCCGACAGATTGACTAAGTCGGCTCATTTCATCCCTGTTCATACTGATTATACACTTGAGAAGTTAGCAGAATTGTATATCTCTCAGAAAGTGAGGTTGCACGGGGTGCTTACTTCAATTATTTCAGATAGAGATCCCAGGTTTACTGCGAGATTTTGGAAGAAATTACACGAGGCTTTGGGTACCAAATTGCATTTCAGTACTGCCTTCCACCTGCAATCTGACGGACAATCCGAACGGGTTATTCAAATGCTCAAGGACATGTTGAGATGTTGCATTCTTAAGTTTAGTAGGTCGTGGGAAAAATATTTGCCTTTGGCTGAATTTGTGTATAACAACAGCTTTCAATCGAGTATTCAAATGGCACCCTATGAAGCTCTCTACGGTCGAAAGTGCCGTACACCTTTATTTTGGACCGAGCTTAGTGAGAATAAGATTCTTGGAGTTGATTTAGTTAAAGAAGCAGAGCAGAAAGTGAAAACGATTCGTGATAGTTTAAAAACGGCATCAGATCATCAGAAATAGTACGCAGGCCTGAACCGTAAAGATATTGAGTATTGGATTGGTGATAAGGTGTTTTTAAAAGTTTCACCTTGGAAAAGAGTACTCAGATTTGGGCGTAAAGGAAAATTGAGTCCGAGATTCATCGGACCGTACGAGATATTAGAACGGATTGGACCGGTTACTTATAGGCTGAGTTTGCCCCCTGAGCTGGAAAAGATTCACAACGTTTTTCATGTATCGATGCTTCATCGTTATAGATCCAATCCCTCTCATGTGATTAAACAGTCAAAAGTTGAAATTCAACCCGATTTGAGTTATGAAGAAGAACCAATTCAAATCTTAGCTCGTGAGGTGAAAGAGTTGAGAAATAAAAAGGTTCCGTTGGTAAAAGTGCTATGGTTCAAGCACGGGATTGAAGAAGCAACTTGGAAAACGAGACATCTATGAAAGAGCGATACCCAAACTTATTTATCGGTAAGATTTTCGAGGACGAAAATTTCAAAAGTGGGGGAGAGTTGTGACAGCCTTAAATCGACCCTAGTCAGGAAATGGTTTCATAACCATTAGACCGAGTCACAATATTTAATAAATGCTAGTTTCCATGTCAAATTTATGATAAATAATTTGCGTGAATAATTGGTCTAGATTTGGTGCTATTTCAATGTGTGATTTCTTAGTATGAACTTATGTGTAAAATAGTGAAAATGTGTGTGCCATTTTTTTTTATAAGGGGGACTAAATTGGTGCATGGCATAAATGTTTGTACTTGCATGTCAATTTATCATTTATTTTCTATAGTGGCCGGCCATGATAACTTACTCCCACTAAGATATGTTTTTTATATTAAAAAAATTAGGATAATTGACTAAATGGCTAAATAAAATAAAATAAAGTAAGGAAAGTGGGATGAAAAGAACAAGAGTCCCTTTTGTTGTTCTTTATTGCCGTGAGTTGAGAGAAAGAAGAGAGGAAGAAGCTTTGGGACAATCGGTCTTTTGGAAGGATAGAAAACAAGGTAAAATTTTGGATATTTTGTATTATAATTGAAGATTTGAATTCCTTGTCTTGTGTACTTACAAACCCATGTGAGAAATTTTAATTTTGGTAGAACTTTGAGCTCACAGTCATGTTTTGGTTTTTATGATTGGGACGTTGATTTCATGAATTTGGAAGAAATTCCTTTGAATTGGCCATAAATATTCGATTGTTAAGGTCATGTAGTCAAGAGCCATGGTTTAAATTCCAAATTAAATGAGCTTGGTGCATTCGGCAATTAGGTAGAAGAGTAGAAAAATTATAAGAGCTTGTAAATTGTGCTTTGTTGATTAAGAAAGTCTCGAATGGCTGCAATTAAGTGTTAAGTAGTAATGTTAGCTTCTTACCTTGCTCTTAACCGAAATTCATTGAAAAATTTTGAATTTATATAGCATGCTAGTTTCAGCCATGGTAGTAAAACAGGAACATTAAAAGTTTGATGTTTTATATCTCACATTTTGGATGAAGGAAGCCTAATTCGGTTATGTATATTTATATTGATAAATGTTTATTCTATGGATGTATTTTGGGAGTAGTTGTTATGAATATGGTTATGCCATGAGAGGGTACAAGTTATATTTGGCCAAGACTTTGTAAGATGTCTTCGTAAATAGCATAACGTTTAATTAAATTGTAGTGCCCATGCTTTCAGTTGAGGTAGCTGTTAATAAATTTGATAGGTTTGAGAAGTCAAGACCGAAAGGGGAGTAGATTAAGCATAAATAGATTTTTAGCATATGAACATGTATGTATTTGTGTGTGTGGCATTAGTGATAAATTATGCGATTTTTTGTTGAGCATGCGAATTTGACATAGTTTTTAAATATGAATTCTAGTCATGGCTTATTGTTCCTTTTAATATATATAATTCATATTGAATTATAGGTGATTGTCTATTATGACCATTAAGGAAATGATATTAGGTGAGAATTGAATAAACTTGCTTGTTTTAATTAAAGCTTAAGAGCATAAAGGATCGAAGTCGGATAAGGGAAAGGATAAAGTAGTAGAGTAGCCGGTCAGCAACCATTTCAATATACCGAGGTAAGTTTTGAGTGTATCATCTTTGTATTTACATAATCATGGTATGAAACATTTAGGTTACATGTCTTGTGATTAAATGATCTCACTTGTTAAAAATTCAATTATAAACATGATGGCGTAAGTAAGGTAGCCGTGTGCATATTGAAATTGAATGAAAGATATGACTAGTTTATACATGTGAGATTTCATGGTAATCTCTATCAAACCGAATAGAAATGAAATAGAAAATGAATAGTATTCGGCAATTGAGTTTATGGAAAATGTTATAATGTGAATTTGTATGTGTTGCTCGTTACGAAAGTAAGCATGAATTTTGAATATGGTAGATTCGGTATAATGCATTATAATGTGAATAAATTATTGCCCGGGGTTCAACGGTGAAACTTTCAGGCCTTCGTGCCTAGCAGGCTCTGTGCCAGTGATACTTTCAGGCCTTCGTGCCTAGCAGGCTATGTGCCGATGAAACTTTTAGGCCTTTGTGCCTAGCAGGCTTCGTGCCGGTGATTTTAGTATGTGTGAGACTATGAGGAATTTCGATATAACTGTGGTAAAGTATGAACGTCGTATTAAGAATGTCAGGTATCTATTTTGTGCCAACGTAATAAATTAAGTTGATATGTACCCGAGTATGTTATGAAATATTTAAGTTCAATGCTTCTTAAATGATTGACTTTGCTTTGGTAAGGTCCAAATACGAAACATGATGGTATGCTCTACCTATATTGTTAAGGTATACATATATTCGGCTATGAATGATGCTTATATGGTAATGGAAATTTGGTGATAATAGATGGTAAAGAATCAATTGCAATAAATGTTGAATTTTCCTCATGTATATGAATGTGTATTTGGCCAAATAGATAGGCTTTTGAAATTGAGTTTTGTTATGTGACCTAGTAGATGTTATGAAGCATGAATTGTTTAGTTTACTCAAAGCTTACTAAGCTCAATGAAGCTTACTCTGTTTTTATGTTTCTTTTTGTTTTATAGACCTTAATCGAAGCTACGGTTCGAGGGATTCAAGTTATAGTTCATCACACTATCGCCGTCAAATTTTGGTACTTTTGAAGGTTCTTAATTTTAAGCGATAGCATGTATAGGCAAAAACTCTTGTTTTGAACTTTGGATTCTTTTGAATTTTAAATATGATTAGCCATGCGAAAATGGCTTATCAAATCACCTTATGAATGTTCATAATGATGCATGTTATGCTTGAGTATGAATGCTTATGAAAGAATTATGCTTTTGATTATTAATGTTGTGTGTATTATATCTATCTAAAGGGATAATTGAAAGTAAGTATTACTAGTATGAAATTGAGATGACATTTAGTATAAATTTTGTAAATGTTTACGTATGATTGCGGGAGAGGTAAATTGACTATAAATGGCTATGATTAATCGATTTGGTGAAATTCTTTAAAGCATGCTATACAAATTCATATCATGACTCAAGTTTTGGAAATCTTTAGGAGGTTATAAGCGAAATTGCATAATCGGTCAAGTACTAAGGTAAGGCTTTGGTAATTTGCATGTAAACTTTTTCTATATGTATGCTAAGTAATAGTTAAGTTAAAATACTAGCTCAGAATAGGAATATACATATATATATTTATAGTCAATGTACCCGGATTAGGAATGCTTGAAACTTTATGCAAATTACTTTGGACTCTCACGTGTTTGTTCTGTAATGCCCCATAACCCTCCGTCGACGGGTAAGAGTTAGGGGTGTTACAGATACATTCAGGCCCTTGTGCCTAGCAGGCTTCATGCCGATGATACATTCAGGCCCATGTGCCTAGCAGGCTTCGAGCCGGTGATATGTAATCGGGCCTTCGTGCCTAGCAGGCTTAATGCCGGTGATTCAAGTATTCGTTAAGGTTATGAAAAAAAAAACTATAATACAACCTCAAGAAAGAGCGAAAATTATATTAAAAAGATCAGGTACGGATTTCATATTCACATGTGATATTAAAGTCATTTGCAACTTGAGCACTAAAATTTGTTGAATATATGAAGATCATTTCTTCTATGTCTACCATAGTATTTTATGCGTATACTTACATATGTATATAAATTTAGTCATGAACAAGCTTATATGAAATTATGTGATTTTGCTATGATACATGAGTATTCAGTCAATTAGAGTAAACTAATGAGACTTCCTTAGGAATGATAGTGTATTCGGCCAAGGGGATAAGTTCTTATGAATTGAGTTTGTGTCTTTAACTATATTTAAGTTATTATGTTATGAATTGTTTAAATACTCAAAACTTACTAAGCATGTGGAAGCTTACTTCGTTGTTGTATCTCATTCTATTTTCTAGATCTCGTTGGAAGCTACGCTTCGAGGGATTCAAGTCTTGGTCACCCACTCTATCATCATTATATTTTGGTATTTTCAAAAGTTTACTTCTTGAGCAATGGCATGTATAGGCTAAGATCTTTGTGTTGGAATAGAACTTCATTTTGATTTGTAAATATGTATAGCCATGTAAAAATGGCTGTCGTGTTGCCATATGTGTTTTGTTAGTTAATATGAATGGGTTCTTGGAAATTTATAAATGTTCTAAAATATGAGATGAACATTGTTCGGTTATGCTTAAAATCATTTACTAAATGAATAGTAATCGTCCTTCAACTTGTATAATGGATTCAGAGTACAATTTTTATGCATGCTTACATGATTAGGTTTGATGAGTGTCGAAATCTGATTGAACCGATGATTGTATATATATATATATATACCCATAAATATGATTTCTGTAAATGGAGTTTATTGAAACAAAGTGAATGTTGGGTAATATGTCTTGACCCTCCTGCGACGGGTAAGGGTCTAGGGGTGTTACAAGGTAACCGTGAAGAATAAATATATGTTGCCTAGAATTGATGATTTATTTGATTAGTTGAAATGTGTCACTGTGATTTCTTCAATTGATTTGAGATCCGGATATTATCAATTGAGGGTCAAAGAATCTGATGTACCGAAGATTGCATTTAGGACCCTGTATGGTCATTGTGAATTTCTTGTAATGCCTTTTGGATTGACCAGTGCTCTGGCTATTTTCATGGATCTAATGAATCGGATTTTCCGACCTTATTTGGATAAATTCATGGTGGTCTTTATAGATGACATTTTAATTTATTCTCACAATGAATCCGAGCATGCTGAACATTTGAGAACTGTGCTACAGATTTTGAGAGAAAAGAAATTATTTGCTAAGTTCAGCAAGAGTGAGTTTTGGCTTAGTGAAATCAGGTTCTTTGGACATATTGTCTCAGGTGATGGTATCCGAGTGGATCCAAATAAGATCTCGACGATTGTTGAATGGAAGATGCCAAGTAATGTACCTTAAGTTAGAAGTTTCCTAGGCTTAGCGGGATATTATCGTCGATTTGTTGAAGGATTTTCAATGATAGCCTTACCTATGACTAGATTGTTGCAGAAGGATGTAAAATTTGAATGTACTGAAAAGTGTCAACAAAGTTTTGAGAAACTGAAGACATGTTTAACTGAGGCACCAGTGTTAGTGCAACCTGAATCAGGAAAGGAATTTGTAATTTATAGTGATGAATCTTTAAATGGGCTCCGATTGTTGTGCATCTTGTTAATCCTGAACGAACAGACAAATTAACACTAAGAGTTACATGTAGCAGTTGTTGTACAATCTCAGAACTTCTCAGTATGCACACTCTATTTCGAAACAACAACCAATCATTGATATGAAATTCTGAATTAGAAACCCATTTACGTTGAATCCCAATAGCTTACAAACTCAAAAGTTTTTTGACGATTCAAACTATCTTTGTTGTGCCAAGTTCATATCTCGCTCTGTAACATCAAATATTAACTTAAGTTCGGATCTTCCTCTGACGTTAAACATTTTAAACTCTTATAGTCATCAAATATGTCACATAACTCTTTTCATGCAACTTTAACTGAATACAGTCACAAGCTACCTCTGTAAACTCTTCCATTAGAACACACTTCAAACCGCTCATTAACGTATGGCTGAAAATCATAAACTCTTTATTTGACCTAGGCTAAATCAGAACTGACATTTCGATTGATAATGTCTTCATGCAAAAGAAACCTTTAACAATCAAACTAACTTTAATTTACCATAACATTTCTCAAATAGAATTGTTTCGATATATATATGCAACGCCCAAAAAATCCCGAAACTTTTAATCTTGTGTGATGAAGCTTTACTTGCGTGATTAGAACTAGTAGGGTGTTGATTTTGAGGTAGTATAGGGTTTCTATGAAGTCCCGGATTCAAGGTAGACCATAGGAAAATTTTTAATTTTTGGCCATAGTGGAACCCTGACCTCTGGCGTTATGACTTTTAAATAAATAAAGAGGAAATAAGACACAAATGGGCTTGTGGCCTAGTGGCAAAGTGGCGCCACTTTGGGAGTATGGGGTCATGTAACACCCCTATCCCATAACCATCACTAGAATAGGAAGAGGCGTTACTGGAAACTGGGAATCGGATCAGGACAGAAAGTTTTGAACATTTTCTTGAATAAAGATCATTAATTTACTAATTATTATACGCAAACAAAGTTCGAATTTAAGACTTACACAATTAAGTTCCATAAGATGCCACATTCGCGTGACTTATACACAAAAGTCATAATATCATTTTTGCTTAGCATCTATCCTATACATGCCATAAGTTAAGTCTAATCACATGATTACCGTAATAGCAGATAGTGTAACGAAGCGCTGACAATCCCCGAGCTGGTAGTCAGAGTCCACAATCTATAAAACACAGACACGAAACAAACAGAGCAAGCTTTCATAAGCTTAGTAAGTCTTAAGCAAAACAATAACTTTGCTGAATCAAATACGATTATCTCATGTACTTAAATCTAAGTAAGATCCCATTTGACCGAATATACCTAACCAAAATTTCACATAATTTATTTTACATTTCTTTGGCCTTGAGTTTAATGTCACAAAATGTTTTCATTCAATATCATTGGTCATTCATTTCTTCTATTTGATGCAGTTAATCTAAGCTTCATATCGAACTATTATTTCAATAAATGCACCACCTAGCTAGCACATATATACTTTCACAATAATAACCAAGATGGTCGAATATTCGCATATGCATTACTTTATATGCTTTTGATTCAATCAAATTAAAATCATATATGAGTCCATGATACATACCTAGCTAACTTAATGTACTGAACATCTTTAACTATTGATCATTACCAGGACTCATCGTTTTAAACCTTGTACAAATCACATTTAACAATATCAGGAGATTTCATCGTCTGGTCAAATAGTTCAAACCTCATGCACACGCATATAATTTAACTATTTCATCCAAATTGAGATCATATATTCTTCTGCATCTAAAAGCTTCATTGCTACTTCTAGTTCAATAATCAAACTAAAACATAATACTTTAACCACATTTAGTTTCCATATTTGGAAGCACATAGTCATATCATAATCTATCATGAATAGATTCATAGAGTCACTACTCATTTAGCATAACGTATAACTCTTTCAATAATCATAATCACTTGCTCAAATGTACTCGTTTCATGCACATACATGAATATATATATGTATATAAAAACTTAATTCCTTAGTTCATAATCACATCAAAACTTTCGAGTATTTCAACATGGCAAGTATTGAATTACAGTATAGGTACGCAAAGAGCCAAACATAATCCTTATCACATATACGTAAGTTGACAGAATACAATCCTTACCTTGTATTTGCACATCTAGCCGAATACAATTCATTCTCAATTCATAAGGCCTTTTTGGCCGAATATGCACAATTACATATAGATATCTCAGCACATACTTTTCTTTACTTAAAGCTCATACGATAAATTTAATTCAAATATTTTCTTATACTAACAACCATTGACCGAATAGATTATTCCTTTATTCGAAGATATAATAATCATTCCCACATATGTATCGTTTTTTAATACTAATAATTCACAGAATCGTTGGCCGAATGTACATGAGTACATACATGAAAACTTAGCACATACTACATTATACAAACATACCAAGATCGATTAGGTCATCCTCATTTTCGCAATATAATCATCAATCACATATACATTTTTCTTTAATGCTAAGGATCCACTTTGAAGTAAATTTACAAATGAGGAGGTAATACGTACCTGAACATCTTAAATGTATAGTACTTACTTGATGGTAGTTTACTGCGAACATTCAAAATCATAATCTTACTTAATTCACCAGCATTAAGCCTACGGGACTTTAAACCCAGATATAATACCAGTACGAGATTTACTCGATTATAGACCCGAGTAATATCGTACGATAGTCAATCCACAAAGTTAACCACGTATTATTTCATATACTTTTAATATTCACATAACACAAACGTTTTAATTAGGATGATACTTTTATTCTCACTTACTCATATAACACATAATTTGTTTTCATTTTATAATAACCATTAGGCCATTCAACATTCTCAGTAGTCATTTGATCTCACTAAGTACACACATATATATATATAACATACACATTTTCAACATTAGCCATTTCAGCCACCCTACATATACATATCTTATACATTTCTTTCCATCTTAGCCATTTGACAAATAAAGCACAACCATTATGGCATTTCCACATCACACTCACCGTTTGATACTTAACTCATGTCAATTATATAGATTTTACTCCATATGCACGTATTATTCAATAATACACATATATAATACGAGACATTTAATTATCAAGATATATCATGTTACTTTCACTAATACCTATGTTTAAACACTTAAATTTACTAAAGTCTCAATTTCCTTTCTTCAATTTCCCAATCATATTAGTATTTCCACTCACTTTATAGCATTAAACTATAATCACTCTCATAATACATTCGGTACTCATTCCACATTCAAAATTCTTATTGAATTATTTATGCCACATTCGGCTTATACTATCAAATCCCACCTTCATAATTTATATCACACTTCCACACATATTTTCACTTAAATATGTATGTAACATATCGTAACTTTATCAATCACATACGCTACTTAATCAATTTACATTCGGAAATTATCATTTTATGCTCATATTATAGAGGTTCATTTCATTTCTTCCATCATTTAACATAAGCATTTTAATTTAAACCCTCAAGAACTTACCTCGACGGCCGTTGAATGACTACAGATCGTCTACTCGATTAGTTTAGCTTTCCCCTATTCGGATTTGGTTTCTTGAGCTCGTGAGCTAAATTGAACAATTTAACTATTGTTAAACCTTATTCATACATCTCATTTGGTTATTACACTTTCATTTAAAAAAAATAAGAAACACATGTACTTCCCTTGGCACATACACACATTTGGCCAAATACATATATATCACAATAACCTTTAAACACTCTCTTATACTGTCTATGACACAATTTTATCCATATCTCATGTTGGCTGAATACCATGAAACACATGTATAATTATTCTATACTAAGACATTCACTTTACCAAGTACCCAACATTCGGCTATCAATCACATTTTAAGCGCATATATACATATATACTCATAAATACCTTAGAAACACCTACATGTCATTCAAATCCTTATCTCATACTTATCAATTAAGTATATTAGACTTTTGTACATGCATATACTAATAATTAAACATTTAGTCCATTATGGCAAATCCTCCTAAGACCCAATACCGGATGCTATCATGAATTAAATCAAAGCATCCCAATCATCTAAATAACATGGCTGAATAAGGACTTTACTAAGGTTAACCTTTTGTCTTTCAATTAAAGTGTACCTAATTCAATCAACTCATTTGGCCTAGATCAAAATAATATAACCAACCTTCAAAACATAATTATATCAATTGAAACATCAAACATTAAATCCTCATGCATTTTACCGTGGCCGAATACTCTCATTTGCAAATTATGTCACTGAAAACAACAATTGTTCAATTTAAGCTCATAAACCTTTAATTACATAAATTCAATATTATAATATTCCTCAAATACTCATTTATAAATAAACAAACCAATTTGATTTTAATCACAAATACTCTCCCTTAACCGAATGTCCATAACCCATTCACAAACATTTTATTAATCTCACACATACTTATTCCCTAATAGCAATTTCAAATTTACCAATCAATTTAATATCATCAATTTAACCGAATGCATGCATAAACACATAATGCATTTAACGTCTTCATTTACTTTAATATAGCTACATTCGGCCATCACTTAAATAATTTAACAAAATTCCAACTAAATTTCAAATACTTAAAAACCATATTCGGGCTTCACTTATTCTTCTATGTTCAATAAAACACAAAGAAAACAATTCACTCCCCCAAATCTTAACATAGCCAAATGTCTTGAGACAATTTGGCCGAACCAAGCAACAAGAACTTCAAATTAACACACGAATTCAATTTCATACAAATTTTCAACCTTAATCTAAACTCTAAGCATTCCTTCATCAATTTCAAATCGAGGATTGCCAAAATCATAAATCCCAATTACAATCCTTACTCAAACTCATTAACCGAATGCTAATTGCCCATATATGTCACTCATGACCAAATTTAATTAATTTATAAACATCCCTAATCACTTATCATCAAGCATCATCAACACTTTATTAATTCAATACATGAAACCATGACCGAATGGTTTATGGATTTAAATCACAAAAACTAATACATGGGTCTTGTTGTGAGCTTCAAAACCAACCAAATTTCACAAAAATCCAAAGAAAATACATGAGCCTTACCTTATTTGAAGCCTTAACTAGCCGAATGCCCTAAGCTCCATAAGTTTCTATTTTCTTTCTCAACTCATGGCAAGAAGAAGAAGAAATGGCCTAACATTGGCTTTTCCTCCAAATTTTCATAATGTAATAATTCACTTTTATTTTATTCACATAATATGCATATATATATTCACTAAAATACAAAATAAAAACAACCAAAACATCATCATTAGGTTGGTTGGCCGGCCACTATAGATAAAAAGGGGAATTTTGACATGCAAGGCCATGTTTTTACAACATGCAATTATTTGACCATCACACATTCACCTAGCATATTTTCAAAGTTCACAATTAAGCCCTTTTAAGTGCAATTCACTATTATAAGACTAAATTAAATCACCAAAGATGTCACACACATGAATTGACACATATAATAGGCATAAAAATAAATATTAAATTATTCTTATTACCCGATTTTGTGGTCCCAAAACCACATTCCGACTAGGGTCAATTTAAGGCTTTCACAGGTGACGCAACAATGGAAGCAGGGAGGTCCATGGTTCGAGTGGTGACATGAGATGTGGATGGGTATTTATTTTACAAATTTGGATAGCCAGTGGTGGACTTGGAGTTCAACTCTAGAGGTAGGAGTTTGAAGTGGTCAAAGGAGAGATTTAAGAAGTGATAAGGGGAGGAAATCTTGGAGAAAATTTAGGGATTGGGTTGTTGGATGAAGTGGAGCCAAACTAGGACATTAGGGGAGACAGGGAATCGGCTTTGAAGAGAATTAGTGTGTAAGTGCTGATTTTGGTATAGAAGATTTCTGTTTGTGGCACTTTTAGGTTAGTTTCGGCTTTTGGTTGAAGTTGGTTCAGTGTTGGCTAATTCTCTCTTCTGTCTTTTGGTCAAATTGCGTTAAGGCAATTAGGTATTTTTCCTTGGTGCTCTCTTCTCTTGATTTCCAAAAGCCGAATAACCCCATTCGTTTTATTACCAAAATCGCATATCTTGCTCTCGTGTCACTTTCTTTTTCTCTCTTCACTCTATAGCCATACATCTCAACTCTTTCCCTTCTTAAGTCTTTCTCTCTTTTTTGATACATAAAGCCGAATACTACCCCTAGTTTCCCTTCGTCAAACCTTTCCATTTCTTTTCTAAGAAGTGACCGATTATTTGTAACACCCCTATCCTGTAACCATTGCCGGAATAGGACGAGGCATTACCGAAAATTTGGAAACAAATCAGAATAGTAAAATTTTGAACATTTTCTTGAATAAAGATCATTCATTTACAAAATTGGTAGACACAAACAAAGATCGAATTTATAACTTATAAAAGTAAACTTCCAAAGGATGCCATATTTACATGGCTTATAAACGATAGTCAAGATATTCTTCTACTATAGTCTATCCTATACATGCCATAAGCTAAGTCTGAATCATTTGATTACCACAATAGTAGATAGTGTGATGAACTGCTGACGATCCCCGAGCTGATAGTAGGAGTCCACGATCTATACAATAAAAACACGAAACAAACGGAGTAAGCTTTCATAAGCTTAGTAAGTCTTAAGCAAAACAGTAACTTTGCTGAATCAAATACAATTATCTTTTATACAAAAATCTAAGTAAAGTCTCATTTGGCCGAATATACCTAACCATAATTGCACATAGTTTAATTGACATTTTATTTGGCCTTGAGTTTAATGTCACAAAATGTTTTCATCCAACATCATTTATCAGCCATTTCCTCTATTCGATGAGGTCAATTTTAGAGCTTCATAACGAACTATAATTTCAATAAACACTTCGCTTAACTATTACACATACATTTTCATGATAATAACCAATATGGTCGAATATTCGTACGCACACAAAACACCATTAGCATATAATTTCACTTAAATCTAAATCCCTTTATTATAGTTTAATCAAATATGTTCTCATGACATCACATATTGGCCAAATGTATCATAGTCACATGTTCTTTGGTCACATTTATATTCGTACACTTATTCGTATATGCATTACTTTATATACTTTTGATTCAATCCAAATTTAAGGTCACATACGAGTACATGATACATACCTGACCAACTTAGTGTACTTAACATCTTTAATTGTTGTTTCATTACTAAATCTCATAGTCTCAGACCTTGCACAAATCACATTTAACAATATCAAGGATATCGCCATTCAGTCAAATAGTTCAAACCCTATGTATGCACGTATAATTTATTTATCTCTTCCAACTTTGAGATCATATATTCTTTTATATCTAAAAGCTTCATTGCTACTTCTAATTCAACCAATCGAACTAAATCATAACTCTATAACCACATTCAATTTCCATATTTAGAATCACATATTCATATCATAATCTTTCATGAATAATTTCATAGAATCAATACTCATTTAGAATAACACATAACCATTTCATAATTGATTCCCAAAGCATATTCATAAATCACCCGAAGTCAAATTCACATAGTAAGTAAGCATCATGTACATAATACTTAGTCTTTATTCGCCTACAATTGCTAACCTTTGTTTATATGCACTCATTTCATGCACATACCCGTATGTATATACATATATAGAAATTAAATTCTCTAGTTCATAATCACATCAATATCTTCGAATAATTCAACATGACAAATATTAAATTTTGGTATAGATACCTAAAGGACCACACATATTCCTTATCACATATACGTAAAATGACTGAATACAATTCATACCTTGTATTTGCACATTTAGCCGAATACAATTCAACTTGATAGATTTTCATGTAACTAATTTTATCATTACCTTATAGGTATGCAAATAATCTTTAGTTTGAAATAATTCGACGGCACTTAGCCTGCTAGGTTCAAGAACCTGTATTCATTACCGACTCGAAAACCAACAGGACTTTAAAACATGAACTTATCACCAGCACGAAGCTTGCGAGACTTTAGCCTGGATAATATCATAAGATAGTCAACTCCCAAAATTATTCATATATCATCTCATATACTTTTAATATTCACTTAACACAAACGTCTTAATTAGGATGATGCTTATATTCGCACCTACTCATACAACACATAATTTGCTTTCATTCTATAATAACCATTAGGTCATTCAACATTCTCATTAGCCATTTGACCTCCCTAAGTACACACACACACACACACACACACACACACATATATATATAACTTGCACACATTTAACATTAGCCATTTCAGCCTCCCACATATACATATCTTATACATTTTTTCACATTAGCCATTCGGCAATTAAGCACAACTATTATGGCATTTCTATATCATATTCACCATTTGATAATTTACTCATGACAACTATATAGTTTTTATTCCATATGCACTTCGATAATGCACATATATAATTCGAGACATTTAATTATCAAGATATAGTATGTCGCCTTCACTAATACTAATGTTTAAACACTTAAAATTTACTAAAGTCTCAATTTCCTTTCTTCAATTTCCCAATCACATTAGTATTTCCACTTACTTTATAACATTTAGCCATAATTCATCTCATAATACATTCGGTATTCATTCCATACTCAAAATTCTCATTGAATTATTTATGCCACTTTCAGCTTATACTATCAAATCCCACCTTCATTCTTTATATCACGCTTCCACACATGTTTTCACTTAAATGTGCATATAACATATCGTAACTTTATCAATCACATACGCTACCTTATCAATATACATTCTGAAATTATCAGGCTATGCTTATATTATAGAGGTTCATTTCCTTTCTTCCATAATTTAACATAAACATTTTAATTTAAGCGCTCAAGAACTTACCTTTAATAGTTATTGAACAATTGGAAATAATTATTCGAGTACTTTAGCTTTTCCCTCTATCCGTATTTGAAGTCCTTTGCTCTTGAGCTAAAATTAAACAAGGTTCACTTATCAAAATCTTACCATACTTACTTATAGCCAAACGTCCCTTAAGTTTTAACAAGGTACATACATAAAACATATACATATATATATATATAATATGCATATCGCATAAGATTTCTATGACATCACATTAGTCATGACCACAATTGTTTTAAAACGTAGACATTACTCATTTCATTCACACAAATACCATTCAGCCAAATGTTCAAGCATAGATTAAAATTCACATATCAATTTCTAGCCTTTAACTAAACATTTTACAAGCATATAAACTAGTGTCAAAACCTCTCTTTTGACTACCAAAAATATGTTACTAAATCCATTCACAATTGTACATTTCAAAAAAAACTCCTTTAATAACTAAATAAAACACAACTATCACTTAGCTCATATTTGGCAAATCATTTAAGCAACTCAACCCATTTTCAAACTAATTTCCATGGCATATTCAGCCTTAACAAATTTCCTTACAAATTCTTATTAGCCATTTCACCAACCGATTAAACCTCTACGTCAAATTGCTTTACTTATCAAACTAGTCGAATGTTACCAATTCATTTAAGTTCTCAATCGGTTATTGCACATACATACAAGCATGCTAGCTCAAACACACTTGTATCATCTAATACCGAATTCTTCATAATAAAGTACCATTGCCGAAAACCATTTAATTTGCAAAGTCCTAATCACCAAAATTTAACAAGCTCCTCTAATGACCATCTATAAACTAGAGCATCAAACACTCCAATTCAATTCATCACAAAACATGCTTCAACACATATTAATCAATTTGTCTACCGTTAACACATGTTCACCACATGCTCGAATTTCAAATACTTCAATGGGCGAACTCACAAGATGATTTATAAATATAAATATACTTTACAAACCAAGATTACAAAAGCTCAAAGTAAACTCAAATCAACCTTTATTTATCAACTAATCTCTGTTTAATTTTGTAAGCTCATTCGACCATTATAAAAGTAACTAAGTTTAACATTCAAGCCTTTAACAATTGCAAGACATAACACTTACATAGAGCATATAACTCCACTCATTCTCAAGTTTAAAATCGTAAATACTCACACAAATGCATAATTTTAATATTTAACTAAAATCCCAAACTTTCAATTATCGATTGTCTTTCTAAAGGACATTGAACATTTTACTCACAAACATTCGGTTTTCTAATAAAAAATTTCTCTCAATTTCCTTAAGGACCGTACAACCCAATGACTTAAAAATCACATATAGAAGTAAAATAACAAGTCTACCATGTCTATTACCACCATTTCTACTTCTAAGCATGGAAATCACAATTATTTCTTCAATTCCTCTCATGGCCGAATACTCATGACAAAAAACATTCAAAATTCCAAACATGGGCCATCTAAACCATGCTCTAGCCATGCTAATTTCACCAAAAACACAAAATAAAACACATGAAATTTACCTTGAATGCAAGCTACCTAAAGGCCGAATGCTTGTGTTTCTTTCTCTATTTCCTCTTAGTTTTGGCTATTGAAAGAAAACCAAAGAGAGAAGAACAAATGCCCCTTGTTTTTATCACCAATATTTCAAAATATTAACTTCATAACGTATAATTATTATTTTTTTCACTTATTATAAAGCATTTATAAGTTAAAAATACATATAAAATTTATGCATTTTCATTCATTAAACCACATGGCCAGCCACTATCTCCAAAAGTGGTAAATTGACATGCAACTCCTTATACTTTTAAGCCATACAATAATAAGCCATTTCTAAAATGCCTAACACATTTTCAAAGTTCTCACACAAGTCCTTATCTTTAAAATTCACATTCAATTTGACAAAATCAAAGCAATTTAAAATTTCCACATGCATTTTCACATATACTAGACGTAGAACTTAATATTTAATTATTTTCATGACTCGATTTTGTGGTCCCGAAACCACTTCCCGACTAGGGTCAAATTAGGGCTGTCACATTATCCCTACCACTTTGTCGACTTATTCTTGGTTCTTCTCCATCACGAATCAATTCTTGTCTCCAACCTTTTGCCTTCGATTCTGAATAGTCAGATCTCTCCCTTAGGCTATTTAGTCCGCGGGATCAAAGTTTAAGTTTGGATAAGTACTAAGTCAATCCTTCATTAGTGCGTGTTGGTGAAGGCCGAATGGCTTATCTAACCCCTTTCTTTTTGTCAACCCTGTCTCGACAAGGGTAGGTTCCAGAGATGGCATTCGTGGTAGTTTACGTACTTCTTAATCAACCGGTATAAGGTAAGTGATTTAGGGGTTTTGTGGTTGGCCGATTATCTCCCCTTTTTTAAGGCATGTATTTTATGTTTGATAGTGGTATAATAACTTTATGTGGGCTTTGATAAGTGGTTATGTGAATGATTCAGATTAATCGTAAGGAGGGGAGATCGAATCTTAACCAATCGATTTAGGAGGTGTGAATTGTTTTGATCAAAGTAAGTGTGTGACTTAAGTTCGGGTTCGGTGTTAGAAAGATTTGTTACATCTTATGGTTAGCCTAACCCAAATCTCTTATCCAAATATAGGTTTTTGCGCGCATGGATTTTTACGCTCATTCTAATAAGGTGTGTACATACACTGCACACACGACAACTCAGTAAAAACTTAAATCCCGAAAAGTTAGAATGCTGAAAAGCTAAAAAGCTAAAAGGTTGGCGCTGACAACCACATGAGCGTGCGAACACTCATGTGGAGGCACCGATACGACGATAATGGCTCTGTGGGCGAATCCATAGACCCAGGCTACCGCTTCGTCGATGGGCCAGTAGGCCCATCGTGAGTAAAATTGACAGACTAGTAGGATTTAATGAGCAAGTTAGGCTAATTATATGGTTCTTGGTAGAATTGGGCCTAATGGGCCAAATAAGTGTATGGGCCCTATTTGGGCTATGAGATGGGCTTTTGAGCCCTAATGAACTGGTAACCCTAACAGAATTGGCTTGATATTTATATCCCCATAGGAATGTTACAATATATATAATTCTGTATCAAATATTTAAGAACATGAATTCTTCTTCCAGACTATCCCTCAAACTACATATATGCATTCAAAGTTTATTTCTAGTCTAGTGAATAAGTTCAAACACATATGACCCAATCATCTATTCAATCAAATAATTCAAATCAGACTAAACCACTGAATAGATCTTTTCAAAGAAAACTTTTCTTCCTGTTAGAAGGATAACCTCGTACATATCATTATTCAGATTTGATCTTGATCTTCTACCGTTTCCACTTTTACCAATGTCGAACCTTTCGCGAGAATTAGAAAAGAGTTTATAATAAAACTGTCTCATATAATAATCATCGAAGTTCTGAATTACACTGAAGTCACCTTAATCAGATAAAAACCATTGAGCATTAATGATAAGAATGTCTCAACTCTATAAATAGATATTATCCCTGTTGCTAATAAAACATTTGAACATAGAAGAGAATCAAATATGGTTCAAACAGAAATCAACGCAGAAACACAATATCTATAACTCTAATGACGATACCATTGTACTCTCATGTTTCGAACCATAAATTATAATTATAATAAACGTAGTCATCTCTGTCAAATAGAGATCTCTTGCAGATAATCACATAAAATCATAAGAAAACTAGGATAGCGAAATTTCAACATCTGAAGCTACACAAAATATCTGAGGATCACAACCCAAATAGAATGTTATCAATTCCAATGATATCCCAAAAAATGTCTAGAAAGAACAATGTCACTCATAAATACTGAAATCCACAGTATCAGATGCAATATAATCTTCACGTATATTCAACAGAACAATAACCAGAAGAAACAAAATATTAACATCATAAAAATTTTACCATTGACTTACATATTCACACAGTGGAATAACATACCAGAGAAAGGTAGAACATTGTCGAATATAACTGGAACATACCAACGATGCTTTCATTTAATAATATATTTGGCTAATGTCCTCATATGGTAAGTGTAACGCCCTGATTTTCGGGATTTTTCGGGTTTTGTGAATTTTAGTGAAATTTTTAAAATTTTGGTGTTCTAAAGGTTGATAATGTATGTACATGTGTTAATGGGTCTATAGAAGGTCCAAGCTTAAGTCAAAACCCGGTAAAATATTAAGTTGGATTTTCAAGTGAAAGGGGACTTGGTTAAGTGGGCTTTTAAGAAAAACCGTGTAAAAGATGTCACAAAGGGAGCCTTGGTTGAGTGGCAAGGTGGTGCCACTAAGCTCCTAAAAAAGCCTAAATGAATGATCAAGGACAAGGGTTCGAGTTGCAAGGTATTCGTGGAGTTCTTTTTAATTTTCAAGCATGAGCCTAACTTAGGTGAATTTCGGCAAGGGGCTTTAGGGACTTGGGCCGATTGCTTTAGAGGGAATGCTAGGGTTATATTATTTTCTTTTTGTTGTCATGACAATTAGGGTTAGCCACCTTAGGGTTTTTTCCTCTCTTCTACTGTCAGAAAAGCCAAGAGTTGCCTCCCTGGAAAGTTCATAGCCGATTTCTCCTTCCCCATCTCCACCATTGTTTTTTTCATTTTTCTTCTTCCCTTTGATCTCTTCCCTAGCCGAATACCTATCTTGAATAGATCCACTCTTTCTTTTGCTTCCATTCTTCTTAAAATCAACCATAACCGATTGCTCAAAGTGCCAGAAATCCCGAAAACTGCTTCTTTTCTTGCCGATTTCTTGTTAGCCGAATCACCTCTGTTTCTTTCACCTATTGTGGCCGATTACTACACTCCCTTTAATCACACCATTGTCGACACCATCACCCAAAAGCTACAGCCAAAACGCCATCTTCTTCTCTTATTAAAAAGCTGAAATCACCATAGTTGTAGGGAGATAGCCGAAATTACAAATCTCAGAGATAAGGTTTCTACTGACGTTTAAGGGTCAGATTTACATCAGATCTGCATAGGAACTGAAGAGAAATCATTGGTAAGTGTTTAATCATTCAGATCTGTTCGATATTTCATGTTTGGAAAAGCCGAAAGTCCCTAAAGTTAATGGTTGTGTCGTTTTGGATTTTTGGTAAATAAAAGGCCGTTTTCTTTGTTCTTTTGTGTGTTAGTTGGATGAAAAGGTGATCAAGCAAGGGGTTGAAGACTTTGGAACATCAGATCTAGATCTAAAGGGATCTAAATCGTCAAGGTAAGAACATTAAGGCCATTAAGGGTGTTGGCCGAATGTGTAAGTAAGGTTTTGGGTAAGTTTTCGATTCAGATTAAGTGTTGATATGGTCTAATCAGTTAAGTATTGGATTGTAGGGATTAACGCATAGGAGATCTCGTAGGAGAAACTGCAAAATAGGTGTGTGTTTCGAACACCTTTCCATGCACAAATCGGTAAAAGCCAAAAAGCCGAAATGCCGAAGTTTCGGTATTTCGAGAGCTTGCGAGCATGCGAATGCTCTCAAGTTGGAAGGAGAAGGTTAGTTTTGGAATCGGCACGGTTAGACGTGTTGACCGCTAAATTTTGGGCTTTTTGGTAAGTTGGGCCTCGGTGGGCCAAATATGGGCCCAATGGGCGATTTGGGCCCATGTGAGTTAAACTGGATTTAAAGGTAATATTATGGACTGTAGATGTGGAAACAGTTAAAACAAGATAACCGAATGTGAAATCGGGACTAAATGGGCCTAATGGGCCAATCGGCGTAATAGGGCTCATTAGGGGTTTTAGGGCCTTAATGCTAAAACTGAAAAACTGAGGTAACTGAACTTTTGTATAGCTGTGTGATTAATAAATACTGTAATAAGCATGAAATCTATAACATGAGAGCAAAATTACTGAAATACCCTTAGGGTAAGAAATTACTGTTTTGTCCCTAGGTAGAAAATTACCGTTATACCCCTAGGGCTAAAATTGACTATACTGTTTGACATGACTGTTACTGTTATTGCATGCCATGATATATATCTATTGCATGGGTTGGGTTTTGATAATGAAGGAAGTGTGAGTGGCACAGCCACGTTACTGAAAAGGGGCTATGCCTCGTACTGTTTCTGAAAGGGGCTTTGCCTCGTATACTGTTTATCTGAGCAACCATGCTACGACTGTGGTGTGTGGGCTGGGTGGGTCGAGTTATTCCCCACATGGTGTGTTGGTTGGTACGGGTGGTGTGTAGCGGTTGGTGGGTTGAGTAGTCTCCCCAATTGGGTTTGCATTTATACTGCATTACTGTACTGTACTGTTATGGGCCTATGGGCCAATCTGTTATCTGAATAGGGCTTCAGCCCAGTATCTGTTATAGGGCCTTGGCCCAGTTTACTGCTATCTGAATAGGGCTTTGGCCCAGTATCTGACTGAGACTGGTTAGGGTTTAGGCCCAGTGGGCTTGAGCCAATTTGGGCTTTGGATGGGTTCTGCACACACTGAGTTTTCCCAAACTCACCCCTCTCTTTCCATCCTTACAGGTGAGCCCTAGATTGTGACTTGGACGCTGGGAGGGATTCAGAGTGGCCACGAGGACTGAACTTTCTTGGTTTAACTTAAATATTTCGTATTGGTTTTTACTTTGATATGGGTTGTAATAAGGCCGCTATAACTGTTATTTAGGATTTCTTTACGGTTTTATTTCAAACTTGAACATACACTGTTTTTGAAAATTAAATCAATATATTCTTAAACAACCTGACTTTACTAAAAACTAAGAATGATGATAAGACTAAAATGAAACGATTCACAAATGAGATAGAGATTAGGTCGAATAGTAATCAAATTGGGAATTTCAAGAAAAACAAATATTACTTTTCAAAAATCTCGAACATCAGACTTAGTACATAGGACGGCGTAGTATAGTCTAGGTGATGTGGCACACCGGACATGGCCATAACGTCTGGGCCGGGTCAGGGGTGTTACATTTAGTGGTATCAGAGCCAAGTTGCAACAACTCGGCTGTGGATCGGGTCCAAAAAGGGGTTTTCAAAATTTTTAAGCTCATAAAAGGTATTTTTGGAAAACCAGATTTTCTGAAAGAATTTTTGTTTTCGAAGTGATTTCTTTTAACTTGTCTTTTCTAAAATATGTTTAAAAAAAAAAATTTATTTTTAGGTCTAAGATTTTATTGAAATCTGGTACTTCGAGAAGTGGCACACTGAATCCCCGGCACTAAGTTGTAAGTATTTTCTACCTTAACTTCTATACTGTACTGATAATAAAACTGTAGATAGCACTGAGCCTTAGATAGAATACTATGGATGAGGTAGTATTAAGGCTGTGGCACTGAGACGGTAGGGTAAACTAAACCCTAGGAAACTGAGACAGTAATTAGATTACGTTGCGCGAGAACAACTCTGAAATTCTACCTATTCATAAGATATTCCGTAATAAAAACTGAAACATTGAGCTAATGTCATAAAACTTTGTAAATCAGATAATCGATATAAGTACAAGGGCTACTCGTGGACGAGGCCGTGGACGAGGCTGAGTTAGTGCTCAAGCTGGATCGTCGTCTTCTGAGCATAGGCCAGCAGGAGAGGCACGACCACCAGTTGAGGAAAATGGGCCGTACGATCGGGCCGCAGGGGACGACGCTCTGTCCCAGGCCATGCTGAGAGTTCTGGAAAGGGTGGCCGGAGCTAATGTTGGGCCGGTGAATAGGGGGTCCATTTCTGAGCGACTCCGGGCTAATGGAGCGGAAATTTTTAGGGGCATATTTGGAGTGGCCCCAAATGTGGCTGAGTACTGGTTGGAAGCCACAGAGCGAATTATGGACGACTTGGACTGCTCAGTGGAGCAGAAGCTAAAAGGAGCGGTATCGTTGCTGAGGGACGAGGCATATCAATGGTGGATCACCGTAAGAGAGGGTACCCCAGCTGAGAGGGTAACTTGGGAATTGTTCAAGCAGTCTTTCAAGGCGAAATATGTTGGGGCTAGTTATGTGGATGCACGAAGGAAGGAATTTCTGAACCTGACCCAGGGTAGTAAGACTGTGGCTGAATATGAGGCAGAATTTCTGCGATTAAGTCGGTATGCTAGTGGCATTGTTTCCACCGAGTATGAGCGTAGTGTTCGGTTCGAGGATGGCCTCAGAGATGAGCTGAGAGTATTGATAGCGCCGCAGAGGGAGCGCGACTTTGCTGCACTAGTGGAGAAGGCTAAGATAGCCGAGGAAGTGAAGCAAGCTAAAAGGCGAAATCGTGATAGGGATCGCAACCGTTTTAAAAGAGACTCTGGAGTATCGGGAGCTGCAAACCGGAATTTTAAGAGGGCTAGAGTAGAAGAACCAGTGCGAGCTATGCCAGTGAATGTTGTTAGACCACAGGCTTGTGGAGACCGTGGCAGAGTTCATCGAGGAGAATGCTGGAAACGCAGTGGAGCTTGTTTTCGTTGTGGGTCTAAGGACCATCAGGTTAAGGACTGCCCACAGAAGCCAGCTCAGGCTCAAGCTGTTGATCAGAGAGTTGCTCAGCCTGCGCGTGGGGGACTGCCACCGCCAAGGGGCCGTGGTCAAGGTAGAGGAGGCAATGGTAATGGATGTGGTCGTGGAGCACCTGGCAGGGGTGCTGGAAATGCTGAGGCTCGTCAGCTAGCCTTAGTGTATGCTGCTCGCCGCCGCGAGGAGGGTGATGCACCTGATGTTATAACTGGTACGTTCTTAATAGATCATACACCATATACTGCTTTAATTGATGTGGGTTCGACTCATTCGTATGTTGCTTGTGAAATTTCTGGGTCGTTGGGTGTGCATTCTGAGGAGACTGTGAGTGGGGTAACTGTGATTAGTCCTTTAGGTCACTCTGTTAGGGTAGATAAACTCTTTAGAGATGTGCCTTTAGAGACTCAAGGTAGGATCTTTCTGGGAGACTTGATGGAGTTACCTTTTGGAGAATTTGACTTGATTCTGGGCATGGACTGGTTAACCAAGCATAAGGCAATGTTGGATTGCGCGGCCAAAAGAATGGTATTAAGAACAACCGAAGGTGAGGAGGTGATGGTTATTGGTGAACGAAGGGACTATTTGTCTAATGTGGTTTCTGCCTTAAGGGCTGAAAGGTTGATGCGCAAAGGTTGTGAAGCATACTTAGCGTTTGTAAGTCAAACTGAACCCGAAGGGGTGACCGTGGAGACAGTGAGGACTGTTAATGAATTTCAAGATGTATTTCCTGAGGAGCTACCTGGACTACCTCCTAACCGAGAAGTGGAATTTGGGATTGATCTGTTGCCTGGAACAGCTCCAGTGTCCATTGTGCCTTACAGAATGGCACCAAAGGAGCTAGTGGAATTGAAAGCCCAGATTCAAGAGTTGTTAGATAGGGGCTTCATTAGACCGAGTGTGTCTCCGTGGGGAGCACCGGTGCTGTTTGTGAAAAAGAAGGACGGTACGATGCGTATGTGTATCAATTATCGCCAGTTGAACAAACTGACGATAAAGAATAAGTATCCTCTGCCAAGAATCGACGATCTATTTGACCAGCTTAAAGGAGCTTCAGTGTTTTCCAAGATCGACCTTCGATCTGGGTATCATCAGTTAAGGGTAAAAGAGGTGGATGTGCATAAGACAGCATTCAGAACTCGTTATGGTCACTACGAGTTCTTGGTTATGCCCTTTGGATTGACGAATGCACCAGTAGCTTTTATGGATTTAATGAACCGAGTATTTTAGCCGTACTTGGATCGTTTTGTGGTCGTCTTTATTGACGATATATTGGTGTATTCGGAAACAGAGAAGAAGCATGATGAGCATCTTCGAATCGTTCTGCGGACTCTAAGAGAAAAGCAATTGTATGCGAAATTTAGTAAGTGCGAATTCTGGCTTCGAGAAGTGACTTTTCTGGGTCATGTTGTTTCTGCTAAGGGAATTAGGGTAGATCCTCGCAAGATTGAGGCAGTTCTGGATTGGAAGCCGCCTAGGACGGTGACAGAAATTCGTAGTTTTCTGGGTTTGGCAGGCTATTATAGAAGGTTTGTTGAAGGGTTCTCTATCATCGCGGCTCTATTAACGAAATTGTTAAGGAAGGGAGTACCCTTTAATTGGACTGAAAGGCAGCAAGAAGCTTTTGACAACCTGAAAAAGGTGTTGACCGAGGCGCCAGTGTTGATTCAGCCGGAATCTGGGAAGGACTTTACGGTTTATAGCGATGCTTCGCATGTGGGATTAGGTTGTGTACTGATGCAAGAGGGTAAGGTGGTTGCCTATGCTTCGCGACAGCTTAAGCCCCACGAGGTGAACTACCCTACGCATGATTTGGAGTTGGCAGCGGTGGTATTTGCATTGAAAATCTGGAGACACTACCTTTATGGGGAAAAGTGTATTATATGCACTGACCACAAAAGTCTCAAATATCTGTTAACTCAGAAGGAGTTGAACCTTAGGCAACGGAGATGGATAGAGTTGCTTAAGGACTATGACTGTTCGATTGAGTATCACCCTGGCAAGGCTAATGTCGTGGCTGATGCACTGAGCCGAAGGACTGTTACTGAGTTAAAGGCGATGTTCGCTCGTTTAAGTTTGTATGATGATGGGAGTTTGCTGGCCGAACTACAAGTGAGACCGACTTGGACTGAGAGGATTAAAGAATTGCAGTGGAAGGATGATTCGTTGACTCCTCGATTTCAACAAGTCAAGGAGGGTAAGAGTGAGGATTTTGGACTGAATTCTGATGGAGTCCTATGCTTTCGAGGAAAAGTCTGTATTCCTAAGGATTCTGACTTGAGGAAGTTGATATTGAGTGAGGCTCATGGTGGAGCCTATGCTATGCACCCTGGAGGTAATAAGTTGTATAGGGATTTGCGAGAAGGGTACTGGTGGCCTGGACTTAAGCGAGAGGTGACTGATTTCGTTGGGAAATGTTTGACGTGCCAGCAAGTTAAAGCTGAGCACCAACTGCCGTCTGGATTGTTGCAGCCAGTAAAGATTCCGCAGTGGAAATGGGAAAGAGTAACGATGGATTTTGTGAGTGGCTTGCCTTTGACACCTTCAAAGAAGGACTCTGTTTGGGTAGTTGTGGATAGATTGACGAAGTCTGCTCATTTTATACCAGTTAGAACTGATTACTCACTTCAGAAGTTGGCCAAGCTGTATGTAGCAGAGATAGTGCGTTTGCATGGGGTACCAGTTTCGATAATTTCTGATCGAGATCCTAGATTTACATCTCGATTCTGGAAGAAGTTGCATGAGGCGTTAGGTACGCGATTAGACTTCAGTACTGCATTTCACCCTCAGACAGATGGTCAGTCTGAAAGGGTCATTCAAGTGTTGGAAGACATGTTAAGAGGATGTATCATTGATTTTCGTGGTAGTTGGGAAGATTATTTACCGCTGGCAGAATTTGCATACAACAACAGTTATCAAGCAAGTATTCAGATGGCTCCATATGAGGCACTTTATGGACGGAGATGTCGCACTCCTACTTGTTGGACAGAATTGGGAGAACGTAGAGTTCTTGGACCAGAGTTGGTAGCAGATACCGAAAGTAAAGTTAAGCCGATTCGAGATCGGTTAAAGGAGGCGTCTGATCGGCAGAAGTCATATGCTGACCTTAAGCGTAAGGAGATTGAGTTCGCTGTTGGGGATATGGCGTTCCTAAAGGTGTCGCCGTGGAAGAAGATCTTGAGATTTGGTAAAAAGGGCAAGCTAAGTCCGCGGTTTATTGGGCCTTATCGGATTCTTAAGCGGATTGGGCCAGTAGCCTATCAGTTGGAGTTACCACCAGAGTTGGATCGTATCCATGACGTTTTTCACGTGTCTATGCTAAGACGGTATCGATCGGACCCTTTGCATATTGTACCAGTAGAGGAGATTACAGTAAATGCCGATTTGACTTTCGAGGAGGAACCTGTGGAGATCTTAGATCGTGATGTCAAAGTCTTAAGGAGGAAGTCTGTTCCTTTGGTAAAGGTGCTATGGCGTAATCATGGTAGAGAAGAAGCTACTTGGGAGCCAGAGGAGACTATGCGTCAACAATACCCTCAGTTATTTGGATCAGGTAAATTTCGTGGACGAAATTTCTTTAAGGAGGGTAGAGTTGTAACGCCCTGATTTTCGGGATTTTTCGGGTTTTGTGAATTTTAGTGAAATTTTTAAAATTTTGGTGTTCTAAAGGTTGATAATGTATGTACATGTGTTAATGGGTCTATAGAAGGTCCAAGCTTAAGTCAAAACCCAGTAAAATATTAAGTTGGATTTTCAAGTGAAAGGGGACTTGGTTAAGTGGGCTTTTAAGAAAAACCGTGTAAAAGATGTCACAAAGGGAGCCTTGGTTGAGTGGCAAGGTGGTGCCACTAAGCTCCTAAAAAAGTGGCGCCTAAATGAATGATCAAGGACAAGGGTTCGAGTTGCAAGGTATTCGTGGAGTTCTTTTTAATTTTCAAGCATGAGCCTAACTTAGGTGAATTTCGGCAAGGGGCTTTAGGGACTTGGGCCGATTGCTTTAGAGGGAATGCTAGGGTTATATTATTTTCTTTTTGTTGTCATGACAATTAGGGTTAGCCACCTTAGGGTTTTTTCCTCTCTTCTACTGTCAGAAAAGCCAAGAGTTGCCTCCCTGGAAAGTTCATAGCTGATTTCTCCTTCCCCATCTCCACCATTGTTTTTTTCATTTTTCTTCTTCCCTTTGATCTCTTCCCTAGCCGAATACCTATCTTGCATAGATCCACTCTTTCTTTTGCTTCCATTCTTCTTAAAATCAACCATAACCGATTGCTCAAAGTGCCAGAAATCCCGAAAACTGCTTCCTTTCTTGCCGATTTCTTGTAAGCCGAATCACCTCTGTTTCTTTCACCTATTGTGGCTGATTACTACACTCCCTTTAATCACACCATTGTCGACACCATCACCCAAAATCTACAGCCAAAACGCCATCTTCTTCTCTTATTAAAAAGCCGAAATCACCATAGTTGTAGGGAGATAGCCGAAATTACAAATCTCAGAGATAAGGTTTCTACTGACGTTTAAGGGTCAGATTTACATCAGATCTGCATAGGAACTGAAGAGAAATCGTTGGTAAGTGTTTAATCATTCAGATCTGTTCGATATTTCATGTTTGGAAAAGCCGAAAGTCCCTAAAGTTAATGGTTGTGTCGTTTTGGATTTTTGGTAAATAAAAGGCCGTTTTCTTTGTTCTTTTGTGTGTTAGTTGGATGAAAAGGTGATCAAGCAAGGGGTTGAAGACTTTGGAACATCAGATCTAGATCTAAAGGGATCTAAATCGTCAAGGTAAGAACATTAAGGCCATTAAGGGTGTTGGCCGAATGTGTAAGTAAGGTTTTGGGTAAGTTTTCGATTCAGATTAAGTGTTGATATGGTCTAATCAGTTAAGTATTGGATTGTAGGGATTAACGCATAGGAGATCTCGTAGGAGAAACTGCAAAACAGGTGTGTGTTTCGAACACCTTTCCATGCACAAATCGGTAAAAGCCGAAAAGCCGAAATGCCGAAGTTTCGGTATTTCGAGAGCTTGCGAGCATGCGAATGCTCTCAAGTTGGAAGGAGAAGGTTAGTTTTGGAATCGGCACGGTTAGACGTGTTGACCGCTAAATTTTGGGGTTTTTGGTAAGTTGGGCCTCGGTGGGCCAAATATGGGCCTAATGGGCAATTTGGGCCCATGTGAGTTAAACTGGATTTAAAGGTAATATTATGGACTGTAGATGTGGAAACAGTTAAAACAAGATAACCGAATGTGAAATCGGGACTAAATGGGCCTAATGGGCCAATCGGCGTAATAGGGCTCATTAGGGGTTTTAGGGCCTTAATGCTAAAACTGAAAAACTGAGGTAACTGAACTTCTGTATAGCTGTGTGATTAATAAATACTGTAATAAGCATGAAATCTATAACATGAGAGCAAAATTACTGAAATACCCTTAGGGTAAGAAATTACTGTTTTGTCCCTAGGTAGAAAATTACCGTTATACCCCTAGGGCTAAAATTGACTATACTGTTTGACATGACTGTTACTGTTATTGCATGCCATGATATATATCTATTGCATGGGTTGGGTTTTGATAATGGAGGAAGTGTGAGTGGCACAGCCACGTTACTGAAAAGGGGCTATGCCTCGTACTGTTTCTGAAAGGGGCTTTGCCTCGTATACTGTTTATCTGAGCAGCCATGCTACGACTGTGGTGTGTGGGCTGGGTGGGTCGAGTTATTCCCCACATGGTGTGTTGGTTGGTACGGGTGGTGTGTAGCGGTTGGTGGGTTGAGTAGTCTCCCCAATTGGGTTTGCATTTATACTGCATTACTGTACTGTACTGTTATGGGCCTATGGGCCAATCTGTTATCTGAATAGGGCTTCAGCCCAGTATCTGTTATAGGGCCTTGGCCCAGTTTACTGCTATCTGAATAGGGCTTTGGCCCAGTATCTGACTGAGACTGGTTAGGGTTTAGGCCCAGTGGGCTTGAGCCAATTTGGGCTTTGGATGGGTTCTGCACACACTGAGTTTTCCCAAACTCACCCCTCTCTTTCCGTCCTTGCAGGTGAGCCCTAGATTGTGACTTGGACGCTGGGAGGGATTTAGAGTGGCCACGAGGACTGAACTTTCTTGGTTTAACTTAAATATTTCGTATTGGTTTTTACTTTGATATGGGTTATAATAAGGCCGCTATAACTGTTATTTGGGATTTCTTTACGGTTTTATTTCAAACTTGAACTTACACTGTTTTTGAAAATTAAATCAATATTTTCTTAAACAACCTGACTTTACTAAAAACTAAGAATGATGATAAGACTAAAATGAAACGATTCACAAATGAGATAGAGATTAGGTCGAATAGTAATCAAATTGGGAATTTCAAGAAAAACAAATATTACTTTTCAAAAATCTCGAACATCAGACTTAGTACATAGGACGGCGTAGCATAGTCTAGGTGATGTGGCACACCGGACATGGCCATAACGTCTGGGCCGGGTCAGGGGTGTTACAGTAAGAATTCTTTCTGAAACTAAACAATCACATACACTTCTGAAGATAAATACGCACACAGAATGCCCAAAAGAAGTCATAATAACTACCCAACTATCACTATTGCACTCATCCATTAGTACAATTCAAACATTATTTAACTATCTAATTTTGTCATCACAAATTTTCACATTATTTCTTCACTAACAAAAATCAATTAAAAAAAAAACTACCAATTGCTACTTTCTTTAGATAACATACCTGAATAGATCATTTAATCGAAGTTAACATCTTCTGTATTAGTAATTTTGCAAAATCTGAATAGTATTTGGAACTTTTCAATATCTCCTTTAGTACTATTTTCATTTGTTGATCCGTTCTCTTTTCTAACCACATTATTAATCTTTCGAACATGGACTTCTATAACTCCATATTTGTAAGCATATTTAACCTAAATCTTACAGATTTTGTTATAACATTTTACTAATGAGGGGGTAAGCTAGTAAAGCCTCAAGTTTAACTCACATATAAATGCATGTAACATATACTATCATAAATAGCCAGTGCATTATTAATTTCACATTATCAAAACATTTAATAAACATTTGCTTTTAATCACTTTTTTTTAACACATAGTTCATATGCCAACTCAGATAACTAATTCACAATCAAATTTTTCACATAGCATCATAATCCAAATATCATAACTCATATGCTCATATAATTATAACTGTAACACCCCAAATTCAACCTAGAAGTTAGGCCCGAATCTGGCGTGTCACATAGAAGTGTTTTTCAAAAACCATGTTTTCATTGAAAACCCTTCTTAGTTAAAACTCGCGTAAAAACTTAGTTTGTGTTCGTTGAGTTTCAAATGCAGTACATTCAAATGTTAGTCACTTTAAAAAACGTTATTAATCTCGTTGAAAATCTCCTTTAGTTCCGAAAGCTAATTTGAAGTAAAGAAGTTTAAACGTATGTTTTTGAAAACAGAAATTGTTTTGAAAAACTTGTCTACATCTAACAGATATAAAACGTAACAAAACCCCAACCTTAAAACAAAATATAGAGAGGCCTTATTACAAAAATTAAACCCAAAAACGGAATTTAAAACATATGTAAAGTCCAAACATAATAACTGCAGTCATGTGGCCACCTCTAAGTCCCTCCCAGCACCGATCCTCCTAACGTTGGGGATTACCTGCATAGTTAATAAATAGGGTGAGTTTGTGAAAACTCAGTGTGTAATCCCCTTACTAGAGTAACAGTCAGTATGCAGAAACTAAAACAGGAATAGAAACTATCTGGGCCAGAGACCTTTAACGGTAAAAGTACAGTCTAGTTCAGAACATACGTGGCCAAAGCCCACTACGATATCATTTGGGTCACAGCCCATAATAGAATCAATTCAACTTAGCCCAAAGCCAATAATAGAATAAGTGAGCCTAAGCCCAAAACAGAATAGGACAGTATGTGAATGTGACCCCACCTAGTCCAACCATCACACCACCCATACCAGCCAACACACCATGACCAGTTCAAATTTTCTCATTTTACCAAGTCCACAACAACCTTCTAGAGTTTGAATTCTATTCCACCTCTTGCCGCCCCTAATTAGAAAAATAGTCGTCCATTGCTTGTAGTGGGATTCGAACCCTTGCCCTCTCTCATGCTCTACACGCCAGTTTGCCACCAAACCAAAAGCTCTCTTTGTGTCATAATGTAACCAAAAATATTTATAAGGTCTTCAAGCTAACATCAAGGTCCATCTAAGTGAATAATTAAAATTTTTGCTAGAACCTTGGTTTGAATACAGGACTTTTTAGACATCCCTAAACACTCCAAATCACTAAAACAACACACCAAACATGCAATTGTGATGTTTCCTCGCACAACTAAAATCCAATTTCTCTAACACACGAAGCCCATTTCTTCTAGGCCCAAAATTTGGGGCATTACAACTCTACCCCATTAAAGAAATTTTGTCCCCAAAATTTCCAACTAATAGGGTAGTTGTGTAACATCTACCCCACTATGCTACCGCTGGGCACTCCAATCCGAATAACTTAATCACACATCCAAAACATCCGCCAATTGGTGCAGATAGATTACAATTTCAAAATTCGAAACATCTCATTCAAACAAAACACATAGAATAAATACAAACTTTAATTTTAAGTGCAGCAATATAGTCTAATATCTAAGAAATCACAGCATTTCTATCTACTACTTTCAAATGAAAACAAACAATAGTTTTAGAAACTTACGGATTCGGCGCCAGAGACTCAGTGTGCCACACTTTTTAGAAGAAATATCTCAAACATTTCACATATTTGAAAATACCTTTTTGAAATCCAAATTTTGAAAAACTCATTCCACAGCTGAGTTTTGTAACTTGGCTCTGATACCACTGAATGTACCACCCCAAACCCGGCCTAAAAGTTACGCCCGAATCTGGCGTGTCAAATGGAAGTGTTTTTCGAAAACCATGTTTTCATTAAAAACCCTTCTTATTTAAAACTCGCGTAAAAACTTAGTTTGTGTTCGTTGAGTTTCAAACGCGGTACATTGAAATGCTAATCACTTTTAAATCATTATTAATCTCATTGAAAATATCTTTTTGTTACGAAAGCTAATTTGAAGTAAAGAAGTTTAAACGTAAGTTTTTGAAAACAAAAATTGTTTTGAGAAACTCGTCTACGTTTAACAGATATAAAACGTAACAAAATCCCAATCTTAAAACAAAATCTAGAGAGGCCTTATTACAGAAATTTAGACCCAAAAATGGAATTTAAAACATATGTAAAGTCCAAACATAATAACTGCAGTCATGTGGCCACCTCCAAGTCCCTCGCAACACCGATCCTCCTAATGTTGGGGATTACCTGCACAATTAATAAACGGAGTGAGTTTGTGAAAACTCAGTGTGTAATCCCCTTATTAGAGTAATAGCCAATATACAGAAACTGAAACAGGAACAGAAATTGTCTGGGCCAGAGCCCTTTAACAGTAGCAGTACAGTCCAGTTCAGAACATACGTGGCCAAAGCCCACTACGATATCATTTGGGTCACAACCCATAATAGAATCAATTTGGCTTAGCCCAAAGCCAATAACAGAATAAGTGGGCCCACGCCCAAAGTAGAACATAACAGTATGTGAATGTGACCCCACCTAGTCCAACCATCACACCACCAATACCAGCCAACACACCATGACCAGTTCAAATTTCTCCTTTTACCAAGTCCACAACAAGCTTCTAGAGTTTGAATTCCATTTCACCTCTTGCTGCCCCTAATTAGCAAAATAGTCATCCATTGCTTGCAGTGGGATTCAAACCCTTGCCCCCTCTCATGTTCCACACGCCACTTTGCCACCAAACCACACGCTCTCTTTGTGTCATAATTTAACCAAAAATATTTATAAGGTCTTCCAACTAACATTAAGGTCCATCTAAAGGAATAATTAAAAATTTTGCTAGAACCCTGGTTTGAACCGAGGACTTCTCAGACATCCCCAAATACTCCAAATCACTTAAACAACGCACCAAACATGCAATTGTGATATATCCTCGCACAACCAAAATCCAATTTCTCTGACACACGAAGCCTATTTCTTCTAGGCCCAAAATTTGGGGCGTTACAATAACATTTATCAATAACAAAAATATTATACTCTTAGATCCATACCTTTATGAATTTCAACTTATAATCAACACATTTTTACTCAAACATTTAAGTAGTAATTTCTATACTACCAGAGTTAGCTTGGTAGGAAAACATATCTATCTCATCAAAATAATTTTTATCAAAGTCAGGAGATATCACACTATCATAGGTTAAATATGGCACGTATAGCTAGACTCACATACACTATGGTAATCCTAGAACCGGCTAAACCATAGCTTTGATACAAACCAAATGTAATACCCCTAACCCATATCCGTTACCGAAATAGGGTTACGAGGCATTAACAGGCAAGGCACAACTTTCATACATTCACATACTCACTTAAGTCATATTCGAAAATACATATACGTAACACAGTACTATTCAAATATTAAACATAAAATCTTATCACACAGCATATTGAAATCATATCTCAAAATTCCACTAAATCCATACTAAACATATAACACATTTACATATCCATAAACATGTCTCATAGTCACATTATAATTGCATTATTAATACATTATTCAAATTATGTACCCACCACTTTAATAACATTTGAAAACATAATAAAAAGTAAATACTTTATCTTTTAAATTGATCATGCACATATTAAATCTAATGAACCAAAATACCAAGCTTTTTGACCAACTTAAAATCGGCACAAACAACCACACAAGATAAACAAGTTTGGTTTTTTTTAAACATATTAATCATATGTATATTTACTTATATCAAGTATAAGCCATTCCAGAAAAATTCATGTACATTCGATGTCATTCATCTAAACTATAATCAATTAACAATTTACCTTATAAAACTATCCCAATTCATGCCTTTCTCAATTAACTAATTTTAACCATTTACTAAATTACCTTTGCCAAATCAAACATACAAATTTTAAAATATATGCATCAAGCCAAATTTTACACATGCTAACTAATTCATTCCTTGTCTAATTGGTTATCAAAGATAACCCCATAAATGGTACTAATTTTAATATTCATTGATAAGCTTTACACATTACGAGTTCCACGCACTTATTAATATCATAAAACATATACTTTATAATTCTATTAACCAAGTCTCATTTAAACACTTAATTAAGAATCCAACAAATCTCATTAACTATATGCATTACACCATAGTCACGGCAACAGATTTAAACATAAACAACCATTTTATGTACATCTAATCTATAACTAAATATCATATAAACATAACAAATCCATTATCCCTATTTTCGTTATCAAATTGGCCTCCACTTATCAAATTCAACCATCATAAAACATGAACATCTTTTGCCCTTTTCTAGATTTAATTGTCGAATCAAAACATGTCAAATGCATATGCTATGCTGCATGTCAAAATGTCATGTACACTACCAAATTATTTCTCCCTTATTCAACTAACAAATTTGAAGTGTAGTACCTTATAAAATAACCATATAACCACAAATTATAATCATCAATAGCCATAATTTATGCACTAAAGTAATTAAAAATTTTGCAATTTAAAAACACATCAATTCCTTAACAAGACTTTAATCTGTATGCATGACACATATCAAATTTTAGCATTAAACCAAACATCATTGTCTCTAAAATACCTATCCCTAAATCAATAACATATGCATATAAATAAAATACATATATATTACTAATACATGCCAAGTACATATACACTTTATGACCCTAATTTGTTTCATAACATAACCGAATCAAATTTACCAATTACAGTATTTTCCCAATCAATTCATGTAACACCCAAACCCGGCCTAGACATTATGGTCAAATCTGGCGGCATCACGTTGAAGGGTAGACTGTACAAATTGATAATGTTGAAAAACCTTGTAAACATTTTACGTGTTCGTGGTTTAATAAACATTGTACAAATGAGGGACTGATCAAAACCTTGGTTGCTATTCAAAACCCTAGTTTTCAAATTACTTATTAAATTCTCAAGTTTTAGTTGTTAGCGGAAGCTCTTAGTTGAAAGCGCGTGTTTAACTTGAAAATGTTATTATCCTTTTTTGAAAATCGATCCTAAATCTAGAAATTGAGCAATTAACATAATGAAATCCATAACTAAATAAAATCAAAGGAAAGATCGTATTACAACCCAAATAATAAAAAATAGGGATAAAATAAATGTAACTACAAATATATTAAACCGCTTGCAAAGTGGCCACCTTCGAGTCCTTCCCAACCGTCAAACTGCCTATTGAGGGTCACCTGAAAATTTAAAAAGAGGGAGTGAGTTTACGAAGCTTGGTATGTACGTCCCTCGACAGACATATAACATGTAATAAACAATTTGGGCCTAAGCCCAATTCAATAACAGTGGCATTTGGGCCTTAGCCCATGGTGGCCTCAGTTGGGCCTGAGCCCATATTACAAATATCAATATGAATATGCAATGCACAATTCCCATCCTTCCCTACACACCCCCTTCTAACCCTACACACCTGTGGTGAGTTACTCGACCCACCATCCTTATAAACCCATTGTAGTAATGGTTGCAGGACTACTCATCGTTGCAGTAGAGCTGCTAATCATAATATCTATTGTAGCACTGGTTGCGGCACTACTCAACAAAGCTGCTAATCATAATATGGCTTAAAAGCCTTTATTGGATCCACAGTCGTCAAGCGACCATACGACCCTCTCATACTCTTCCTCCAATCATAACCCCAGCCTATTTGCAACATAATATCTTCTGAATGCATCACAATTATCCATATGGCATACAAATCGTACAAATATCAAATAGGAGCATTTTAGTCATTTTGCCCTTAGGGCATATCGATCATATCCTATCGTGGGCCTAAGTACACAATTTGGCCCATTACCAATTCCACAATTATCCAACGCATTTTATGCCATTTTTAACAATTACAAATACACTAGGGCTCACAAGCCCAATACAAATCCTGAGTGGGCCCACCCACAATTATACAGCCCATTAGGCCCAAATCTATCATAATCCATGTAATTAGCCCGACTGGCTCATCAGAACCTACCAACCCATCAATTTTACTCACGATAGGCCCATCGGCCCATCGGGCCCATTTGGCCCATTTCGGCCCAACTGGCCAAAAAGTGGCCCGAGAGCATGAGGTCGCTCATGGGGCCTCTGTTGTCATATCGGCCTTTTTCACAAGAGTGTTCACGCGCCCATATGGCAACCGTAGCCATACTTCTATCATTTCGACTTTTGCCGATCTAACATATGTGCAATATGTGTACACACCTTGATGGAGAAAAACTGCAATAGTCTACAAGCGAAGAACCCATATTAATTAGAAGACTGGGTTAGTCAAATTGAAATATTAATACACTTTGATAACCCGAAATCGAACCCATAACTAGCACTCACCTAAACTAAATCGGCTTATAATACCTAAGCCGTTTGATTAAGAATCGGCCCCACCCTCTTTGGTTTAATCAGACCAGAATCATTACCTATAAGTCACCAATACAAAAATCAATAGCTAACCAAATACTATTCTAATGACTAACACAAAACCAACAAGAGAAGTAAGCAATCGACCATGATTAGAAAACTCACCACCACTTACCTCTAACAATCGGCTAATAGATAGATCGAGATTCATCAGTCCTCAAGAGAAAATTGTTCAGCACTTCAGAGACTTATCAATATGGGATGAAGTAGATGGAGTGAAGAAAATCGATCAAAGAAGAGAAAATAGGAGATGTTTAAAATTCAGCCTTCTCAAGAATCAAGGAAAAACACTCAAAGCTGATGAATGTTGAACAAAAAGGGAGAAGAAATTGGCTATGAGAGGCTTAACAAAGAAGAGGTCTTTGAATGTATAAGATGGCTGCAAGAAACGAAATAATCAACCAAGGCCTTTAGAGGGAAAGTAATCAAGTATAAAAGAGAAGAAAAAGGATCAATAAGTTCGGCTATAGTGATGAACGTGGAAAAATAGAGGAGAGATAGGAAAAACGGCACAAATAGAATTGAGAGAAGTGAACTAGAAGATGCGAATTTGACTAAAATGACCTAAATGGTTTTTTGACAAAACAAAGAATAAAATTTGACACTAAGCACCAAAAGAACACCAAAACTGCATGCACACTCACTCAACACCCCTTTTTACTGCAATTGGCTTCCCCACACCCCAATTCAGCCATAACTCTTCCTACAACCCAATCCCTTGCTTATCTCCTTTATTTCCTCCTTAGTTTACTCTACAATTTACTCTCCATCACCCATTTAGATTTGAAGACCAACTCAAACCTCCTCCATGCAGAGTTCAAGTCCAACTTAACCTCTGGTCCAGCAAGATGTAAAGTAAATCACCCTTTTTGAGCAAGGATGTAACACCCCAAACCCGGCCTAGAAGTTAGGCTCGAATCTGGTGTGTCACATTGAAGTGTTTTTCGAAAACCATATTTTCAATGAAACCATTCTTAAAGAAACTTGTTGCAAACTAAAACTTGTGTTTGTTTATTTTCAAAACGTGGTCAACTAGAAGTTAATCCCTTTTAAAAACATTGTTACCTTTAAAACCTTCTTTGTTACGAACGCTTAATTTAGTTAGTTACAGAAGACGTAGTGTTCGAAAACAGTTAACATTTTGGAAAAACCGCGATTCACCCTTAACAGATATAATTCAAAGTAAATAAAAACCTTAAAATAAAAATCCAGAAATTATAAAAGGCCCTATTACAAACCAAACCCAAAATAAAGTACTTGAGAGTAAATAATCAAAACAGAAAGCATAAGCAGTGTGTGGCCTTCTCCGAGTCCCTCGCAGCTCCGATCTGTCTAAGGCTGGGGATTACCTGAAAGGTTAATAAACGGGTTGAGTTTACGAAAACTCAGTGTGTAATCCCCTACTACAAATACGAAAAGTCAGTCATGTAAAAGAATTAAAAAGTTTGCCCTACCACAGTTCCAGTATCAATTGGGCCTTAGCCCACTATAACAGACTACACCAGATGGGGCTTAGCCCATTACAGAATTAGAAACATTATCAGAACTAGAATCAAAATCAAAATCGAAATTAGAATCAAAATCAGTATCAGTATCAGACTCAGAATGTGAATGCAATGCCAACCCAGTCCAGCCATCACACCACCCGTACTAACCAACACACCATATAGGGAATAACTCAACCTACCCAGCCCACATACTAATGGGCAGCAAAGTTGCCAATAACAGATATTGTGGCAGAGCCACCAGAATCAGATAACTTGGCAAAACCACTTAACAGAATACGTGGCACAAAGCCATCAGTAACATGTCTATAATCGGCACAAAGCCTGTGATATTAGCACAAAGCCTTTGGTAATGGCACAAAGCCCATAATAATGGCACGAAGCCCACAATACCGATATGAAGCCCACAATAACGGCACACAGCCTTCGGTAATGGCACAAGCCCATAATAACGGCACGAAGCCCACAATATCGATACGAAGCCCATAATAACGGCACACAGCCTTCGGTAACATGATCGGCACTCAACCATCGATCGATCCACAATCATCTCGGGCGACCTGTGCGACCTTATCAAATTAGTATGAATATATGGCTCTTAAGCCTTCGGTGGATCCACAGTCGTCAAGCAACCATGTGATCCTAACAGATCAGATCTTCCTCCATACAAAATCCCAACCCATGCAACATGTCATGTATACAGAATGTCATGCCCATATTTGAATCAAACAATCACTGTCAAGTCATTTATATCACCAACATATATTCACAATCAAATCCGCCAAACACATAGTCTAAATCAGTCACCTGCCCACGAGGGCAAAATAGTCATTTAACACCCTAGGGGCAAAATGGTAATTCTACCCACAGGGGTATCTCGATAATTTTACCCTACAGGGGCATTTCAGTAATTCTACCCTACAGGGGTATTTTGGTAATTATACCTTATAAGGGTATTTCGGTAATTCTACCATACACGGGTATTTCGGTAATTCTACCCTATACGGGTATTTTGATAATTCTACCCTACACGGGTATTTCGGTAATTCTACCCTACACGAGTATTTTAGTAATTTTACAAATCAAGGGTAAAATGGTAATTTTACAAATTAAGAGTAAAACGATAATTTTACAAATTAAAGGTAAAATGATAATTTTACAAATCAGGGGTAAAACAGTAATTTTACAAATTAGGGGTAAAGCGATAATTTTACAAATTAGGGGTAAAACGAGAATTTTGCAAATTAGGGGTAAAACAGTAATTTTACAAATTAGGGGTAAAACAGTACTTTTGCAAATTAAGGGTAAAATAGTACTTTTACAAATCGAGGGTATTTTTGTAATTTCACAAATTGGGGGTATTTTTTTAATTTTACAAATCGAGGGTAATTCGATAATTTTACAAATCAGGGGTATGTTTGTAATTTTGTAAACCGAGGGTATTTCAGTAATTTTGTAAACCAAGGGTATTCTAGTAATTTTGTAAATCGAGGGTAAAACGGTAATTTTGTAAATCGGGGATACTTTGGTAATTTTACAAGTCAAGGGTATTTCAGTAATTTGGTAAACTAAAGTGTTCTAAACAGAGATAACAATACGATGGGCCCACACGCTCGTGTGGCCCTTTTAGCCTAAATCTAGCCACAGATATGCGATTCACCTTGTCTAGTCCAATATTTACTACACAATCAAACAACTTATCCAATTAGGCCCGTAGGCCCATTGGGCCCACATGGCCCATTGGGCCCACATGGCCCCTTTCGGCCCATCGCGGCCCGAAGTAGCTGTCCTACAGCTAGAGTAGTGAGAAATACACACCTGATAGGAGACTGGAGTTAATTCGCGCTCTGAGCACTCTTAGCCGACGCCCAACCCAAATGAGCACGCCATAAAGCGAAAGGAATCAGCCAAGAAAGGTACCCTTACTCTCCTCATGGTTCTCCCTATTTAAAGCCAGCTTCGCATCCACTCTTATGTTAGCTTCCCGATGTGGGATCCCCCCATCATCAAAGTTTATATTCAACACCAAATCTTGCCACCTCTTGTTAGCAAAATAAAAGCTCTTTGATTGCTATGAGTTTCAAACCCTGGACCTCCTTGCCAACTCTATGACGCCACCTTCCTGCCTCTTATGTGGCGCTACTTTGCCACTAGACCACAATGCTTTTTTGTGGCACAATTTCATCAACAATATTCTTAAGGCCTACCTACTACACCCAGGGTTTAATTCACCTAAAACCTAAATTTTTTCTGGAGTCCAGGTTTGAACCCAGGACTTCTCCAACACTTCTCAGCACACTTAACCACTGAAACAAGCCTTCATTACCAGAATTTACATGCACAACAAAATATTATAAGCTATTTTCATCTATTCCCATGCTCAAGGCCCAAAACTTCTAGGCCCAAATTCAAGGTGTTACAAAGGAGGGATTCGAACCCCAAACCTCCTTGCCATGCATATGATGCCACCTCTATGCCCCACATGTGGCACCATTTTCCACTCCAACATAAGGCTCTTTGTGTTACAAAATTACCTCAATTACTTAAAAGCTATACCACTTGAGGTCTAGGTTCCACTAAAGCCAAAAATAAAAAAATTTACTAAGGTCCTAACTCGACCCCAGGCTTCTTAAACCCCCTCCAAATACACCCAAATCATCCAAACAACAAGCCAAACAAGCATTTATGAAAAAACATGCACAATAAAATATTATAAGCTATCACCAAGGCCCAGTACTTCTAGGCCCAAACTCAAGGTGTTACAACTTTACCCCCTTAAAGAATTTTTGTCTTCGAAATTTCCAACTATCTACTAAACACACAATACAGGTTACACCACTACACTTCTGATGCGCACTCTGACTCTAATTACGAATTAAGTACATAAATCACTATGAGAAAATCATGTACCAGTATTTGCATTTGGAGCGTCTCTATCCTCTAAGTGACATGCTGTATAGACTAACGCTGGCTGCCTCACCTTCACATAACCCGCACCTCTACCCGGTGCTCCACAACCTAAGCCATTTCCTCTAGTAGCCTACCCACGGCCTCTCAACGGCTGCTGACTACCCCTCGGTGGCTAAACATTACCTTTGTCCATAGCTCGCACCTGATCTAGCCTCTGTGGACACTCTCTAAAATGGTGCTCCATTAAACCACAACCCAGACAAACTGTCGTCCTCCTTCAGCACTCACCCAAGTAACCTTTCCTACAAATAGCAGAAGGTGGTACCCCAGCATTAGCAATAGGGGGCCTAGCTCTGGCTGGCCCTTCTACTCTGGCCCTCCTATTAGGCCTCTGTCTAGCTTCGGAAGGCTCTGCATCTCTTTTGTTCCTGCCCGTTTCTTTCTCCCAGTTTAAACGCTCACTGTGCTTCACCTCCTAAGAAATTTTAGCTTTCCCAACCAGTGCCACGAAATCCCACTCCCTCTATGGAGCTATCAGTACCGTGAGACTATCCCTTAGGCCATCCTCGAACTACACGCAATGCTCATAGTCCGTGGCTACCATTCCTCTTGCATAACGATTGAGGCACAGGAATTTAGCCTCATATTCTACCACAGATTTGTCCCGCTATGTCAAGTTCAAGAACTCCTTCCATTGGGCATCCACATAGCTCGCACCCACGTACTTCCCCTGGAACGCAGATTTGAAGAATTCCCATGTGATCCACTCAGGTTGTAACACCCTGATTTTTGGAACTTTTTGGGATTTCTGTGATTTTTGGTGAATCTTAAAATTCTGATGTCTGAATGTGTAATTTATGTTTTAAGTACATTAGTGGGCCTCTAGAAGGCCCAAGTTTAAATTAAAATCCGGTAGATTTGGTAAATTTTTGTTACTTAGAGTAAAGGGATCTGGTAATATGGGCTTTTAAGATTAAGTAGGCAAAATGGATCACAAGAGAGCCCCTAGCAAAGTGGCTAAATGATGCAACTGAGGTGCTAAAAAAGTGGCAAGTAAGAGATAAGGGTGAGCCAAGGTTCGAATCCCTTGGAGCACAATTATGCAGTTTTTTTATAAGCAGGAAAGGTAAGAGTTGGACTTCAAGTGAAACGCTGGCAGGAAGTGTTTGAAGTGTTCAAGAGAGTGGAATTAGGAGTGATAAGGGGAGGGAATTTAGGAGCTGATTGGGGAGATAAGTGTTGGCCGAATGTTGAACTCTTGGAGAGAAAGAGTTGGCCGGCCAAGGGACTTTAGCTAGGCAAACAGCTAAGGGTCGTAGGTACTTAGAATTTTGGCATTTGGAGGAGTGTTTGCTGAATTCTTTGTGTGCATTTTCGGCTTTTGGTTGCTCATTCTCTTGTTTTGCCGAAATAGGGTAGGGTATCTTAGGTTTTTATCTTTTTCTTTCTTTTGCTAGAAGCCGAACCTACACCCTACACTTATGCCGACTTGTGTAAGTCAAACTAGCATCTTTTCTGTTCTTTAAAACCGAATCCTCTTATCTCCTCCCCTCTCCTTTTCTCTTTTCCTATCGACTCTCATCTTTTTCACCTTTGTTTGTCTCAAAACCAAATACCTGCTGCCATTTTCCCCATAGCCGAACCTATATCCTCCATATTTCTCTGCTTCTCTTCCTCATAACCCCTATCAAAGCTGGTTAGCCGAATCTATTCTGCTCATATTTCTCTTTCTCTTCTTCTTTTCATTATTAAAATCTCTCACATCTTGTTAGCCGAACTCTCTTGGGGCCAAACCTCATTCTTTTCTTTCAAAAACTGAAACTTTCTTATACTGGGGTACTTTAGAAGCCGAATCTTTGATTATACTCTTCTCTTCTCGTGTTCATGATAGGAGCTACAGTATATTGGGATTAGATCATTATCTAGGACTCTTCTTTTGTGGTGTAACGCTTTCGGTAAGTATACAAACGTCATTCTTTCGTTAATCTATGTTTTAAGGTAAAAGTCAAAATCCCTATCAACTAAGGGTGGCTAACGTTGGACTAAGGCATATTGGCCTCTTTATTTTGGTTCTATATACGCTAGTGTGGACCAGGGGACTGTCAGCAAAGAGCTTTGAAGGCTAGCACTGTTGGACATCTAGATCTAGTTCATATTTCGGCAAAGGTAAGAACTTTAGGGCCTAAGGTGTTAATGGCTGAATATGGTAATGAGTTTAGTACATGATAGTTATCGACTTGTAGTCTAACATGTGGGTAACCAATTGTAGGATATCGTAGGGGATCTCGTCGTCACTTAGTAGCTAAATAAGTGCATAAACGACACTCTTCTATAGACTAGATCGGCAAAAGCTGAAAAGCTAAAATATCGAAAAGTCGGTATTTCGAGACTTGCAAGCGTGCGAGCACTTGCAAGATGGTTTGACTGATAAATCTGGTAAACTAAACGTTAAAGTTGCAGAGTGCGCAATTTCATACACTTTGGTGAATTTGGGCTTAATGGGCTAGAATCGGGTTAATGGGCCAACGGGCCCAACTCGATAAAAACGCACGATAAGTGTTCCTGCTAATACGTTAATGGCTATAATAAGCATGAAACCTTAGTTATAGGTGAAATTACTGAACTACCCCTAAGTATGAAAATTACAATTATACACCTAGGTGTAAAAGGACCGTTATACCCCTATGGTTAATTTTGACTAAAATGCATGATATTCTGATTCTGTATGTTGTATGCCATGACATGTATATCTTTTGCATGGGATATGGGTTATATTGGTGGAGGAAGTGTTTTGGTGGCTCTGCCACAAATATTTGTTTCTGGTGGCTACGCCATAAACATCTGTTCTGGTGGCTCTGCCACAATATTTGTATCTGCTGACTCTGTCACATTATCTATTCTGGCAGCTCTGCTGCAAATTCTGTGGTGTGTAGCGGATGGGTGGGTTGAGTTGTCTCCCCACATGGTGTAAGGCTGGTATGGGGGTGTATACGGTTGCATATGGGTTGGGTTTTTGCATACATGATATATCTGCTCTGTTTCTGTCATGGGGCCTATGGGCTTCATTCTAAATTCTGTATCGGGCTAAGGCCCAATTAAATCTAACTCTCAGGCTTGATCTGATTGGGACTATGGTTGGGTTTCCCAAACTCACCCCTTATTTTCATCCATGCAGGTAATCCCCAACCATAGAAGACTTAGAGCCGAGAGGGATTCGGAGCGGCCACATATTCTGCAAGTTTAGTTTCATCACACATTTTATTCAGTATTTTAATTATTTCATTTTGTTTTTGGGTTTTAAGTTGTAATAAGGCCGCTCTTAATATTTTTATGGTTTTATTAATTGCCCCTATTTATACTCGATTTTTAACTGTTAGATTTAGGTCGCTTGGATTTTTGTTCAAAATTAATAAACGATTTCAAACTCAACAAATGTAACAAATGGATAATCTAACGACTTAATAATCGGTGTTTCTTTTAATCAACAATTAACAATTGTTTTTCAAAATCACCCTGATTACTAAAAACAAAGAACACAATCAATTGTGAGTGAACGTGAGACGTCAGACCTGGCTGTAACGTCCAGGCTGGGTTTGAGGTGTTACACAGGTTGAGTGCCCTCTTTCACTATCAGCCACCACTGGTAGAGTTCCTCTCTTAGCAGCGATACTGCCCCTTTCAGCTTCTGCTCAGACGTGCAGTCCAAATCGTCCATTATCCTTGTAGTGGCCTCCAACCAGTATTCGGCTTCATTAGGAGCCACACCAGCAATGCCCTTAAAAACTTCGGCTCCATTTGATCAAAGTCACTTCAAAATCGACCAATGACTTTCCCTACCATTATTAGGCCCAACAACCCTTTCCAAAATCCTCAGCATCGCTTGTGACAATGCATCATCTACAGTGGCCCGGTCATACTATCCCATCTCAGCCACCGCTGAGACCGGAGCAACTTCCACTCCAACATTGGGCATATGGCCTGATACTAAAGACCCAGCCCTAACGCTTCCTCAGCCTCTATCGCAGCCTCTTGCACCTCTTCTAGTTCTCATCATCAATTTGTGTATTATCTGAATTAGGAATTTTATGGAATTAGTTCATACTTCTGATAATTTAAGCAAATGTCTTATGAAAGTTGTAGTTTAAGAGCTGTTTTCACAATCGTAAGTCCACTATAGTCTTAAGTTTCCTAAGGGCTTCAGTTTCTCTCTACCTAAGAGTCTATCATCTAAAGTAGCCAATAACTATCTATAGCACATCAATTTAAGATAAGCTTAGTAATAGGAGAACTTATGTAACAGCCCGATTTTGAACCTAATCAGAACGGTGGTTTTGAGACCACAAATCTGAGTCAGAAAAATATTTAAATATTATTTTGTGTTTTGAATGTGTGAATTTTCTTGTGTGAAAATTTCATTTTAAAACTTTATTGTTTGGATGGCCGATTAAATAAAAGGGCTTAATCGCGTAAAATGAAAATTTGATGGTTTATTGGTTAAGGGCCGAATTACATGTGCTTTCATAATTTGGAGTGTTTATGATGTAATTAAGCCATTAGTAAGTGAGTTGAATGGTTATAGGCATGGATTATAAAGGTTTGTTATTTCATAACTAAGGTTAAATGTGTAAAATAATAATTAAGTCATATTATAATAAAAACAAATCATAAATAATGCATGCATATTCATCTTTGGAGACTGAAACATAAAAGAAAATAAAAGGAAAAGAGTTTACAATGTTCAGCTATGTTCATGCTTGATTAAGGTATGTATTGATTTCGGTTGTTGATAATTTTTACGTTTTTAATATCGTTGCTAAGTTATCTTTAAAGCCCATGTCTTAATTTTTAAAATGGATGATGATTTTTCATTCAGCCATTGATGAATTTTTATGATTGTTGTTGTTTGATGATGAAATATTAAAGATATGATTTAGATTAACAAATTTTGTATGTGGATTTTTGGTGATTTTGAGCATTTAGGGCTTAATTGAAAAAATACTAAATTGAGGACTAAATTGTAAAATAAATGAATGGTATGGACTTGTATGAATGTGATGAGTATTTAGCCTAAGCATAGCAAGGACAAATTATGCTTACTTTGTGTTTTGTGAATTTTGGATTAAATTGCTAAAAGTGTAAAATGTTTAGGGAAAAAATTTAATTTGCCTATTTATGTGATTTGAATGAATTTAATTGAATATTTGATTAAATGAGTTTAATTATTATTTATTTAGATCAGCAACAAAAGAAATCGGACTTGGATCAGGGAAAAATAAAAATAATCGAATAGTCAATAAATGTCGTTTGTCGATATCAGAGGTAAGTTTATAAGTAATTAGATGTATTGAATTTTTAATTAAAAGGATGTATTGAATTTTTAATTAAAAGCAAGTATTCATGTTGGAATGAAATATATGAAGTTATTATGCTATTGCCGAATGGATAAAACCTTGCTAACTCTGTCCGACGAATTGTTTTGAATGAGTTTAGGTACTTGAAAGTTTGTATGAATTTTTGATGCATACTTGTGACTTTGGATATGTAAGTTATGTGATAAAAATCTATTGTGTATCTGTGATATATCGGGCTATAAGCCTAGCAGGCATGGTGTCGGTGAGTTTCATCAGACTATAAGTCTAGCAGGTCTTGTGCCGGTGTGATATGGTTGAATGATGGTAAAGATCATGGATCATGTAACATTCGGCATAAGTAATGTTAACTAGGAAAGTGTAATATGCATATATGAGCTTTGATATTTGTGAATGTAGGGTAAAAGTAGTTACTATATGGTTTAGTTAGGATTAAACTGTTAACTTCATTTACGTATATAATTGCTTATGTAATACCCCAATTTTTTAAGTTCTCAAATTTTTGCTTGAATTTATTTTTGCGTGGTTGGATGTGTTATATTGTTGTGTTGGGTGTATTTAGTAGACCTTTAGAAGGCCTTAGCTTAAGTCTGAAGTCTGGCAAAATTTTAAATTTTGGGTCTTAGGTGAGAATGGACTTAAGCTAGGTGGGCTTTTAATTAGAAGTTGGGGTTTTATAGCACAAGAAAGCTTGTGTTAAAGTGGCAAGGTGGCGCCACTTAAAACATAGTGGGTGGCGTGTGAAGGCTGTGAAGGAGCTAAGGTTCAAATCCCTTGGTGAGCAAGGTATTGTTTTATTTTTAATGCTTGTGCATGGTAACTGATGGAACTCAAGTTGAGCTCTAAATAGAGGTGTTTGAACTACTCATGAGATTGGATCAAGGAGGGATAAGGGGAGAAAATTGAGGAATTTTGAAAAGGGGAAGAAGTTGGCCGATTGTAGCGGACTTGGGTGAGCAATTTCAGCTAGGGCCTTAGGAGGATGCATTTTCGACAATTGGGGGTAAGAGTGTGTCAAATACCCTTCTTTTTGGTTTTTTTGGGGGATTTGTTTTGGTCAAGCTTTAGTGTCGATTAGGTAAGTTTCAAGGGTGATCTCATTCTTTGTTCTTTCTTTTCTCCTCTTCTTAGTATTCTGAAAGCCGAAATCCCGAAAGTAGTTAGCCTCTCCTTTGTCGTTTTACCCAAAGCCGAACCCTTTCATCTCTTTTCTTCCAAAGCTGAACCTACTATCTTCTCTCTCTTCTCTTTTCACTTTTCTCCTTTCTTCTTTCTTCTTCTTCTCCTTTTCTCCACCGAGTGAATTAACCTTTCTCAAAGCCTTGCTAGTCGATTGCTTCCAAAAGCTGAAACTTGAAACAAATAAGTCACTTGCCAATTTCTCCCTTGGCCGATTACTCCATAAGCTGAATATTCTATTCTCCTAAACTCTATTCTTTTAAAAGCCGAATCCCGATTTTACTTAATCTCTTCTTTAGCCGATTCCTCCATAGCAAAATTACCGAACCTAAAACTCTTCTCCTTTATCATTTTCTCCCTAGTAGCTGAATCTTGCCGTCTATTTACAAACTTTCACCCTTTGCCTGAAAACTTTAGATCTCCTCTTTATATTCGGGGTTGAGTAGATCCAAATGAGATCGGGACTTGGTTTAGTGTAAGGTGACTTCAAGGATAGCAGTAGAATCAAGCAAATACTTGGGTAAGGTTTTTCTTTCTTTTCGTTCTAGTTGTTAAAGAAAATCCGAAGGTCTCATTTCCCTAGGTATTAATCGGATCTTGGGTCTATGTTTGGTAAGGCTAATTTGAACCCCTTACTCTTGTAGTTAATGGTGTTTTCAGTGGCTCGTTCTTACGGATCTGGTAGAAGAAGGTTGGTGACTGAACGAAGGGAAGCAATCTAGTTGTTGGGGCTAGATTTCAGCAAGGTAAGAAATAGGTAATTACTTGGTGGGTGCCGATTGTGAACGGGGTAAGTTGATGATGGTTTCAATTAGTTCATGGATTAACATAATGGGTAAATCATTGTAGGGTGATCGGTCACGGGATCTAGACATATTTTGCAAATCAGGTGTGTAATCGACACCCTCTAGTAGACTAGATCGGCAAAAGTTGAAAAGCCAAAATGTCAAAACTGGTATTTCGAGGGCTTGCAAGTGTGCGAGCACTCATGGGTCGGTTTGAAATGGTAAGGTTGGTATTCACTATTGTTAAGATTGTTGTACGCATTTTCGTGCGTTTGGGTGGTTTTAAGCCTCGATGGGTCGAATTTGGGCCCAATGGGCTACGTGCCCATATGGGTGAAATCAGGCGGTAAGTATATTCTGGTAATATGGTTATTAGATCTGCTAAAACATGTGTAAAATTTGGACTTAGTGGGCCACAGTAGCTTGTGGGCTCTATCAGGCCCATTAGGGGTTTTATGGCCCGATGACTCTGTATTAATGAAACGTGCTAATTAAGTCGCTCGGACGATGATAGATCTGATAGTAGGCTATAGTAAGCATAAAACCCTAAGACCTAGCAAAATTACTGAAATACCCCTAAAGGGTAAAAATTACTGTTTTACCCCTAATCGCTAAAAGACCATTTTACCCCTAGAGTAAAGTTGATTGATTTGTATTCTACCATATCTGATATTCTATATGCCATGACATGTATATTCTGATTTGCATGGGTTGGGTTATTATTACGAAGGAAGTGCTAAAATTGGCAATGCCACGTATTCTGCTTAGAGGCTCTGCCTCGTATTACTGTTTTGGTGGCTTGGCCACGACATCTGTTTAAGCAGCTCTATTGCGACTACGGTGTGTAAGGCTGGGTGGGTTGAGTTAATCCCCACATGGTGTGTAGGGCTGGTATGGGTGGTGTGTAGGGCTGGATTGGGCTTGGGCTTTGCATACATGCATATAATACTGTAATCTGACCTGTTACTGTAATGGGCCCAAGGCCACACTGTTTTCTGAATAGGGCCAAGGCCTAGTTTAAATTGTATCTTAATAGGGCCAAGGCCCAGTTTAAATTGTATCTTAATAGGACTTCGGCCCAGTCTGTGCTTGAACTGATCTCTGATACTAGTTGGGTTAGCTTGCACACTGAGTTTTCACAAACTCACCCCCTTTCTTTTCCATCCATGCAGGTGACCCCCAGCCATAGAGAACTTGGAGCTACGAGGGATTCAGAGTGGCCATGTGAACTATTTTCCAGTTTCAAAATTTTCTCAATTTACTTTATTTTAGTATTCTTTAATTTTCAGGTTTCAAGTTGGAATAAGGCCGCTCATATTTTTATTTTGGTATTTCTTTTATTTTTATTTATCACTTGTTTAAAACAATAGACTAGTCCTCGTGGGTTTTTATTTCAAACTTAACAAGCGTTTTCAAAACATACAATACGTGACAAATGGGTAACCTTATAACGATGATTCAACAGGAAGATCTTTTAAAAGTAAACTTCATTAGTAGTGGATAGGGTTTTTTAAACTAAACAAGTTTCTTAATTAAAAAAAAGTAATACAGTTTTGCTAAAGTCAACATAACAATTATTAAAAAGATCGAAGCGTAAACAATTGTCCATGTGACACACCAGATCTGGCCATAACGTCTAGGCCGAGTTTTGGGTGTTATAGCTTATAACTTACTAAGCTATAAACGCTTACTCTAGATGTTTTGTTTCTCTATTTTATAGACTTTTGAATCAAGTTACAAGCTCGGGGATCATCAGTAATGTCATCCACACTATCGTCTACTTTCGGTACCTTTTTAAAGTCCAATTTAGAACTTATGGCATGTATATGCTAGTATAGTTGTGTTTAATTTTGTGACTTGTATATGTATAGGCCATGCAAAAATGGCTTACTTATTTTAATCAAATATGAATTTTAAGCCTTGATCAAATGTTGTGGTTAATATGCTTGTTTATAGGTGTATGTTTTGGTTACGTTATAAATAAACTTGAATGTGGTTTGATGTGATTTAGTTAAAATGTGATAATGTGCTTGATGTAAAATAGTATGGATGAAGTGGATATGAAATGTTTTAGCATAGTTCGTGATGTAAAATGAACTAATATTGAATGTGAATTATTGGTTCATGAATTTGTTTGTGAGGGGAAATTTTTACTAATGTATTTGATGAATATATGTATGGGTTTGTATATAGCCGAATTGAATGTTTAAGGAATGGTTTTATGTATGACATTTGATAATTATAAGGTAGATAACAATAGGTATGTTAGGTTCGACTTGTGTCTTTGTATTTTCATCATAGTAATAGTAGCCTTATTCATACTTGAAATAGGCAACTTGGATATTTTTGCTATGTGCCGATCTAGATAGAGTAGAGTTGAGTTGTAATTCAATCATGTATGCTTTTATAGTACATATAAATGTATATATAATCTTTACTTTAATAAATTGCATTGGAAATTATTTTTGGGTTGTTAATAAAATGTTAAGAAAAGACGAGTATTTGTATGTTCGGCTAACATTCATGAAAGTGATCAATGAATAGTGGCAATGAAAAGTTTGGCCATGTGTTAGTTGGTAAAGCCGAATATGGTATGGCCTTATATGGAAATGCATATTTTGTTTGCTTTATATAAGATTCTTGTAGTGAATAATTTTTATTAGTTTAGTAGTGTCTATATGCTTAAGTGAATGTTTCATAATTGTTATTTGTGCTTATAAGTCAAATGAATATATTTATATATTAGTTACGTGACATGAATTTATTCATAAGGGATTCTTTGACATATAATATTAAATTGATTGGTTTAAGAGACTAGAACTTGTGAGCATGTGAATGTATGAAAGTTGAGAATTGTCCGGTAATGCCTTGTAACCCTTTTTGGCAACGAATATAGGTTAGGGGTGTTACATTTGACTGGTATCAGAGCTACGGTTTGGTCGATTCTAGGACTAACATAGCGTGTGTGAGTCTAGCTTTACATGCCACAATATTATACTGCGATAGTGTGATGACTCCAGACATTTGAAAATATGTTTTCGTATAGTAAATGAATCCCGATAGAGCTGTAGCTGATGATGTCGAGAGTGTAGTGCCTGATCCCGTGCAAGGGACAGCGTCGGTTGATTCTAGACTAACCTCGAGTAACCCAGAGAGTGAGGCTAAGTAAGCCTTTTATCAAATGATGAATGAGTAGTTTACTCAGTATATTTGAACTAATCTGGCTACACAACCACCTCCACCCCTGACTAATCCACCTCTAATACCTGTGGTACCTCCGATGAATGATCCGATGAAATTTAATAAGCCTCCTATTGATAAAATTAGAAAATACGGGGCTAAAGAATTCAGGGCCACAGTTAATGATGACGTTGAGCGGGCTGAATTTTAGCTCAATAACACTATGCACGTATTCGATGAACTATCGTGTACACCCGAAGAGTGTTTGAAATGTGCCATATCCTTATTACACAATTCTACCTATCATTGGTGGAACACTTTAGTTTCGGTTGTGCCAAAAGAGCGGGTCACCTGGGAATTCTTTCAGACTGTGTTCCGCAAGAAATATATCAGTCAGAGATTCATTGATCAGAAACGTAAAGAATTTCTTGAGCTCAAACAGGGTCATATGACTGTTACTAAATATGAGCAAGAATTTGTGAGACTCAGTAGGTATGCCCGGGAGTGTGTTTCAACCAAAGCTACAATGTGTAAACGCTTCGAAGATGGGCTGAATGAAGATATTAAATCTTTTGTTGGCATACTTGAAATTAAAGAGTTTGTGGTACTTATCGAGCAGGCTTGTAAAGCCAAAGAGCTTGGGAAAGAGAAAAGAAAAGCTAATTTTGAGGTTAGAGATTCCCGTAAAAGATCATTGAGCAAGACTTTTCACTCAACATCAAAGAAGTTCATCGAGGATTCTAGCCAATCTAAGGCTACAGCAGGCTTTTCCAAACATGATTGAGGCAGACCTCCTGTGAGTTCGAGAGCCACCTAAGTTGCCAGTGTTGATAGTGTTCTGTAGAATAGATTTGAGTGCAAGCATTACGGTAAATGGCATTCTGGAGATTGCATATTGCATGATCATTCTTGTTTGAAATGCAAATCGAAGGATCATTTCATTCGCGAGTGCCCGATGTTGGCTGAACAAAATGCTATTTAGAGTGCGAGACCGAATAACTTAGTAGCTCGAGGTAGACCGCCCAAACATGCGGGTAATGTGAGTGGTAGCCAGAGAGGAACTCGAGATATAGCAGTTAAATTCGAGGCTCGTGTGTCTGCCAGAGCATATGCCTTCACGCTCGAGAGGAGGCTTTATCCCCAGATGTTATTACCGATATATTCATTCTCTATGATACTAGTGTAATTGCTTTGATTGATCCCGATTCGACTCATTTATATGTGTGTGAAACATTAGTATCCAGTAAGACTTTACTTGTTGAGTCTACTGAGTTCGTGATTCGGGTATCGAACCTCCTAGGCCGATGTTTGTTAGTTGAAAACGTGTGCAAGAATTGCCCCCTAATGGTTCGAGATTCATGTTTCTTGGCTGATTTGATGTTATTGCCATTCGACGAGTTTGATATAATTCTAGGTATGGATTAGTTAACTATGCACGATGCTATGGTGAATTGTAAATGAAAGACTATTGATTTAAGGTGCCAAAATGACGAGATTATTCGGATTGAATCTAATGATCTGAATGGTTTACTAGCAATGATATCCTCGATGTTGGCTCAAAAGTATGTGAGAAAAGGGTGTGAAGCTTAGTTTGCTAATGTACTTGATAGTAAAGTGACTAAAAAGAGGATTGAATCTGTACCAGTTGTGTGCGAGTATCCGAATGTGTTTCCCGAAGAATTATCGGGTTTACAGCCTGTTTGAGAGGTAGAGTTTGGTATTGAGTTAGTGCTAGGGATGACTCCGATCTCAATAGCTCTGTACAGAATGGCACTGACTGAATTAAAGAAGTTGAAAGCTCAGTTGCAAGAGTTGACAGATAGAGGTTTTGCTTGACCGAGTTTCCCTACCTAAGGTGCACCAGTTCTATTTGTGAAAAAGAAAGATGGAACTATGAGAATGTGCATCAACTACTGATAGCTTAATATTGTGACCATAAAGAATAAATATCCATTGCCACGGATTGACGATTTGTTCGATCAGCTAAAAGGGGCTTCGATGTTTTTGAAGATAGATTTGAGATCGGGTTACTATCAGTTGCGAGTTAGAGACTCCGATGTGCCTAAAACTACTTTTTGAATAAGATACGGACATTATGAGTTCTTGGTTATGCCGTTCGGACTCACTAATGCACCTGTTGTTTTCATAGACTTGATGCATCAGATCTTCAAACAGTATTTGGATCATTTTGTGGTTGTGTTTATAGATGACATTTTGATCTATTCACGTGATGAAATCGAGCATACCGAGCATTTGAGACTTGTATTACAGACTTTGCATGATAAACAGTTGTACGCGAAGTTCAATAAATGTGAGTTCTGGTTACGCGAAGTTAGCTTCTTGGGGCATGTTGTTTCAACATCAAGTATTCAGGTTGATCCAAGTAAGATTTCGACTATACTTGATTGGAAACCTCCGAGAAATGTTTCAGAAGTTTGGAGCTTTTTGGGATTAGCTGGTTATTATAGACAGTTCGTGAAAGGCTTTTCCATGATGGCGACACCAATAACAAATTTGCTACAGAAAGACATCAAGTTCGAGTGGTCAGAAAAGTGTCAGAAAAGCTTTGATTAGTTAAAAGCCCTTTTGACTGAAGCTCTAGTGCTAGTTCAACCTGAGACGGGTAAAGAATTAGTTATTTTTAGTGATGCATCGTTGAACGGTTTAGGCTGTGTTTTAATGCAGGAAGGCAATGTTGTAGCTTATGCCTTAAGACAATTAAAACTTCATGAAAAGAACTATCTGACGCATGATCTCGAGTTGGTCGCTATTGTGTTTGCTTTGAAGCTATGGCGCCACTATTTGTTTGGTGAGAAATGTCATGTTTATTCCGATCATAAAAGCCTGAAATATTTGATGACTCAGAAGGATTTGAATTTGAGACAACGACGGTGGTTAGAGTTATTAAAAGATTACAAGCTTGTGATTAATTATCATCTGGGAAAGATTAATGTTGTTGCTGATGCCCTAAGCCGAAAATCACTGTTTACTTTACATGCGATGAACGCGCATATGGTTATGTCTGATTATGGCTCGATAATAGTGGAATTAAAAGAAAAACCATTATTTGTTCAACAAATTTACGAAGCTCAGAAAGCCGATGATGATTTAGTTGCAAAACGGGCCTAATGTGACTCGAATGGTTGTTCAGAGTTTCTAGTTGATGCCGAAGATTGTTTGAGATTTAGAAGCCGATTATATGTTCCGAAAAAATTCAGAGCTGATATAGATGGTTTTGAGCTAAACTCATAATAGTCGGTTGTCTTTTCACCCGGGTAGCACAAAAATGTATAACGACCTGAAACAACACTATTGATGGCATGGGATGGAACAAGACATTTTTTACTTTGTTTCAAAATGTTTAATATATCAGCAAGTGAAAGCCAAGCATCAGGTACCTTTCGGATTGCTTCAACCAATCATAATACCTGAATGGAAATGGGACCAAGTCACAATGGATTTTGTATCTGGTTTACCGTTGACGTTGAGCAAGAATGATGCAATCTGGGTTATCGTTGATAGATTGAAAAAATTGGTTCACTTTATTCCGGTCCATACTAATTATCCACTTGACAAACTTGCTAAGTTATAAATTTCTCAGATCATGAGATTGCATGGGATACTTATTTCTATTATTTCGGATAGAGATTCGAGATTTACATTACGGTTTTTGAAGAAACTACAAGATGCATTAGGCACTAAACTGTATTTTAGCACAGCTTTTCATCCTCAGACAGATGGTCAGTCCGAGCGAATCATTCAGATACTTGAGGATATGCTGAGATGTTGCATCCTTGAGTTTAGAGGTACTTGGGATCAGTATTTGCCTCTGATTGAATATGTGTACAATAATAGCTTTCAATTGAGTATCAAAATGGCACCTTATGATGCTTTGTACGGTCGTAAATGTCGTACACCTTTGTATTGGACTGAGCTCAGCGAAAACAAGATATACGAGGTTGATTTGATAAAAGAGACTGAACAAAAAGTCAAAGTGATTTGTGAAAATTTAAAAGCAGCGTCAGATCGTCAGAAATCATACACAGATTTGAAACGTTAAGATATAGAGTTTCAGACCAGAGACAAGGTGTTTTTGAAAGTCTCACCATGGAAGAAAATACTCAGATTCAATCGTAAAGGCAAATTGAGTTCAAGATTTATTGGACCGTATGAGATTATTGAGCGTATCGGACTTGTTGCGTATAGATTATTATTCCCACCTGAGTTAGAAAAGATCCACAATGTTTTTCATGTTTCAATGCATTGACAGTATAGATTCGACCCTTCACATGTGATTAGTCCATTAGAGATTGAGATTCAGTCCGATTTGAGTTATGAGGAAAAACCGATTTGTATTCTAGCCCATGAAGATAAAGGATTGCAAAATAAGAAGATTTCTTTGGTAAAAGTGCTGTGGCATAAACACGGGGTTGAGGAAGCAACTTGGGAGCTAGAAGATTTGATGAAAGAATGTTATCCCAACCTTTTCACCGGTAAGATTTTCGAGGACGAAAATCCCTAAGGGGAAGACTTGTAACAGCCCAATTTTGACCCTAATTAGAATGGTGGTTTTGGGACCACGAATCTGAGTTAGAAAAATATTTAAATATTATTCTCTATTTCTGAATGTGTGAACTTGCTTGTGTGAAAATTTCATTTTAAAATTTTATCATTTGGATGGCCGATTAAATAAAAGGGCTTTAATCGCGTAAAATGAAAATTTGATGGTTTATTGGTTAAGGGCCGAATTGCATGTGTTTTCATAATTGGGAGTGTTTATGATGTAATTAAGCCATTAGTAAGTGAGCGCATGGATTATAAAGGTTTGTTATTTCATAACTACCAACACCCCTCTGTCCGTTGCTCGTGTCTGTCCTCCTATGCCTATCATTAGAGGAACACCAATTTGGGGTAATTGAGGTTCATTTCCTTCACCTGGGGACTTGAGCACGTAGGGGTACCAGTATAACCCTAATGTCACAGGCCTCAAATGGCAGGTCTCAGTGGTAAAAGCTGTTAGGCTAACCAATGCGCAATTGCCTCTAGCCGCAAGCCTATTATCCTCATAGCAACTTTTGATTTCTAAGGCCAATGCTAATGGATTAAGGTATGAAGAGGCCCATCAGAAGGAGCTTATAGATAAGAAGGCGGAGTTGGTGAGAGTTAATGAGCAACAACGTAAGATTAAGGAGGAAAATGAGGTCATACTTAAGCAAAATAAAGATCTCATGGAGTGTTTGGCCATAGTGGAGACTAAGGCAAAGAGGTTAGAGCATGAGGTGGCTACCGAAAGGGAAAGTAAGGAGGCTCTACGAGCTGAGTTGGACGGGCTTATAAAAGAGCATATAGTAGAAATGTAACAGCCCACTTTTGACCCTAATCGGAACGAGTGGTCTCGGGACTACTTAACCAAGTCACAATATTATTTTTAATGCTTTAATATGTTTTATGGCATGATAGATATATGATGTGAAAGTTTCATATAGAAATTTTATAGTTTAAGTAGTTAATTCGGTAAAAAGGATTAAATATCATAAAGCGATAAATAGGAGTTCTATTTCATAAATGACTTATTTGATCATGGCTTTATAAAAGGAAGTACTTGCATGGAAATTATTCCATTTATATTGTGAGTGGTTGGTGGTGGACAATTATGTCCATAATAACATGAAATAAGAAATGGTTTTATTAAAGGGTAAAATTGGTATTTAATTTTTATATGTTATATTAATTAATTAAAAACATAAAATGGCTTTAATTTTCTTCTCTTCCACCGATTCTTCAAACAAAAATAAAGGGTTTAAAGCTTTCTTTCATTCGGCTAGCATTTTGCAAAATCAAGGTATGTTTTGGCTCCGGTTTTTATTGATTTTTACGTTTTTGAGATCGTTGCTTCGTATACTAGCCAACCTGTACCTTAATTTTTGAATTTGGTTGTGTTTTTGAAAAATGCCATTGATGAATCGATGTTATTTTAATGGTTTTTGATGAATTATTGAATGTTATATGGAAATATGTAAGTTTTATAAAGTAATTTTTGATAAAAATGAGTTTTAAGGATTTATTTGGAAATAAATAGAAATTATGTGGCTAGAAATGTGATTAAATGGAAGTGATGTGCTTATAATTACTATATGAATATTCAGTTCTAATAAATTGAGGGATTTATTGTGTAATTTGCTATTTTGTGTTAAAAAGGGCTAAATTGCAAAGTGTTGAAAGTACAGGGGCTAATTGGTAAATATGCCAAAATACATGTCCTTGGATTAAATTGAATATGTTGGTGATTAAATAGCTAAATTTGTATTAATATGGATAAAGACGATCAAATCTCGGAACTTGACCAGGGAAAACGAAAGGTAGACGAGTAGAGATCGAGAAGTCGAGGTAAGTTCGTATAATTAGAAATGAATTTTAAATGCTTAAAATTGTGGTTAAATTGTCATGTGAATGTATGATAATTCATAGAAATGAAATTGCCTATTGTTTATATGTACATGAGTTGACATGGAAATGTTAAAGATTACAAGTCCAAAATGGTTACCGAGCCCCGTTAGAACCGTAGAAGTCGTAGGATACAAGTGACATGTCACTAGGGCTAAGGGTGGTTCGAGCTCCTGCATTTGTTGCGGACTCACCATAGCCCATGAGCTATATGTTCATCCTTCAGGATTACATGTTCAGTCTTCGGACTTACCATTCAGCCTACGGGCTTACCGTTCATCCTTCGAGATTACATGTTCAGCCTTCGAGCTTATTGATACAGGCTCAAAAGAGCATATATGATACATTGACGGATTACAGGTTATATGTATATACACTATGTGTGTATCACCCGAGTATCCCTCGATGTTCTTAAAAGTTCAACGAGCAATTTATGATATATGTTACATGAGAATTTACAACATATATGTACTACATGTTATATGAGATATGAAACTTAAGTGGACTATATGATATGAATTACATGTTCAAAGAAATGGACTTATGCTTATGATGTATGATTGTTTCATTTTGTACATGAATGATTTATAAGATTATATGGACTAACAAGTGTATGCTTGTGAATTAGGCAACTTGAGCATATGTATTGAATTGGCATTGTTAATGTACTTATCTTATTGATTCGGTAAGGTTTAAGTTTCTACATTATACTGGCTTACTAAGCTTTTAAAGCTTACTCCGTTTCCTTTTCCCTTGTTTTATAGATTCGGAAGCTAGCTCGACTTTCGGACGTGTCGGAGATCGTGTCACACAATCCAAATAGCTTTTTGGTACTTTTGGATCTTTGTTTTGATATGGTCATGGCATGTATAGGGTATTTACTAAGTTTATCTCTATGGTTAGTTTGTTAATGAATATGGAATGTTTTGGTACTTATCAAGCTATGAGATATGGCTTGCTTTGTAAATGTTTTGATCAATCTTGAATGCCTTATATGATGGGTTCTATGTGCTTGAAGTTGATGATGAATGTGATATCATTGATAGAAATGGTAAGTGTAATGATGTGGTTTAATTGGCATTGTTAGCTATTGAGTTGTGAATATGTTTTGGTATGGAATGTTGTGTATTGTTATATGCATTGATGGTGTTGAATGGTTGTTTTGGTTGCAAATTGTTTATGAAATGATATGGTTGTGAAATGTTTGTAGGGATGACCCAATTTGGGTAGCAAGAATGGCTTAAACCAAGCCTACCTTGTGCTACACAGGCAGAGCACACGGGCGTGTGACTCGACCGTGTGAACCCTACATCTTGAATGCTTTAAACAACTTTTACACACGGCCTAGACACGAGCGTGTCTCGTAGCCGTGCGGCAGTTGACAGTGTTGGCCACGGCCTAGACACACGGCCGTGTCTGGTGACCTTGTGGGGTTAGTCAGTTTCAACTACGGGCTGAGTGTTTTGGGCGTGTCTAGTGGGCACGATCGTGTTGGAATGCACAGGCTAGGGACACGGCCGTGTGTCCCTAACTTGAAAATTTTCGAAATATTTCCCTTATCTTTCACATGTTTGCAAATTGATCCTAAATGAATGTATGTATCATTACATGAGTTTAAAAGCATGATTGGGAGAATGATTATAGAACTATGCTATTGATATTAAAGTTCAAAATTTGTCTATTCTGATCTGTGTTACAAGTCCGGTAATGCCCCTTACCTATTCCGGCGACGATTACGGGATAGGGGTGTTACAAGAAACATATAGGATTATCTGCGAGTGTCAAGATGAAGTGGAAGGCACGATTAGGGAACACCTTCAGGTCTTTGAGGATTTTAAGAAAAAGATAACTAAAAATGTCTTAAGCTCTATTTTGAAGTTGAAGATGAACATTTTGTTTCATGCCCAGGTCACTACTGGTCCCTTTAGTATTTGCAAGGTGGATATTGATACTCTCGAAGGCTGGATATGAGCTCGCTAGGCTTTAATGTACTATTTCCCTCAAGTGGCACATGGGACTCCTTTGTGTCTATCTAGAGGGGTTCTCTAGACTTTTACATAGAGGAGGATCCTTCTACGGATGAGGATATGGTCCTCTCTACTACAAACAATGATGTTACTCCTTCTGATGATGTGCGTCGAGGCGTATATGGAGATTACATGCTTTGATTTTTTTGAATACTCTCTACTTCTTTTATTTTTAATGATAATATGTCTTTGTAGTCATTGCTTTCATGCCTTTGTGACTGTAACACCCCTAACCCGTACCCGTTGCCGAACTAGGGTAAAAGGCATTACTAGACATATCAAAACATTTCACAATTATTTCATAAACATAAATCTTAAATTAACAAATCATCATCATTCACAATCACATTGTCCCTTTAGAAGGTACACGAGACCTTAAATATAATTTAGGAAGGGGTTAGGACTAAACTGAACACATACAAAATTTTTTCAAAACTTAACAAATTTTCAAATTTATGTTCACACGCCCATGTGGGTAAGCCATGTGCCTCACATGGCATTAGACACACCTATGTGTCTAAGCCGTGGCAAAATAGGGCATACATACTGGCTTATCCGCAGGGTCACAAGACACGCCCGTGTGCCAGGCCGTGTGAAAATTATGGAGGTTACTGACTGACTCACACGGCCAGTAACACGCCTATGTGTCCAGCCTGTGTGGCTATCTAAAATGGCCTCACACGCCCGTGTCTAGGCCGTGTGCTCAGCCATGTCAAACTTGTACGGTATACTGACTTGGCACACGGCCTATCACACATCCGTGTGTGAGACCGTGTGGGCAAAAATAGGCCATTTGCAAGGCCATAATGCCATCGATTTTGGGTCATCCCTACAAGCATCAAATGACACACAAATTTTAACCAAAATGCAACCAGAACATTACCAATTCAATCACCATTCATTTTACAAAATCATCAATTTCATTCCATACCCAAATCATACTCAAACATGCCAAATCCATGTACCAAAATCATACAAAAAACATATAATTCATATCACATTTCTATCCATATCAATTCATAGCAAATTCTTACCATTTCACGCATAAAACATTCCATCTCATTCTTACCAAGACATACCAAAATGGTCATCCACACAAGACCATATACACATATCAAAATATACCATAATTTCATCCATTATCAAGCCATATCACATGGCAAGATATATACATCTTAAAACATATCCAAACTTTTCTAGCCTATATATGCCATACTTTAGTATATACATTTTCAAAAGGTACCAAAATATAGTTCGATAGTGTGATGATGATTCTCGACGATCCTTGAGCTTCCGATAGCTTCGGTAATCTATAAAACAAGTGAAAACATACACAGAGTAAGCTTTCAAAAGCTTAGTAAGTCATATACAAATAAACTTAACGTCAGAGAAATTATACATCATATTATACATGTAATACATAACCAAATACCTATTCAAACCACTTTGTTCACATATATTTCACATGTTCTCAATTCATTTTCACATAAAGCAATTTTCTCATACATATATCACATATCCTCAAATGCATATATACTTACCTTTCATTCTTAAACCTTGTATACTTCTCAAACGTACCTGAATCGAATGGTTATTCACTTAGTTATTCATTTCTCAGAATGCCTATTGAACCATTCGAAATCAATATAGATACTCAGATAGCTCATAATGCTCGTACAATACCATTTCCCAAATATGGTCTTACATGTAATCAAATATCGATGCCACTGTCCTAGACAGGGTCTTACATGAAATCATATACGATGCTAATGTCCTAGACATGGTCTTACACGTAATCTCTAATTGATGCCAATGTCCCAGACATGGTCTTACACGATAACACATCTCGAAATCCTATGTCATGACATATGCATCCTATACTATTCCTATGGTTCGTACGGGGTTTTTAGATGTCATAACTTTGTCGATACTTTCTCGGATGCCATAATACTACTCCAATAGCAATTCCATACATTTACACAATAATCAACATATATAATTATATTGAAATATGTTTATTTGCATATGAACTTACCTTGTATGGATACGAACGGACTGAATCGACTACTCGACCATTTTCAACTTCCCCCGATCTAATTCCATTTTCTTTTGTTCTCGATCTATATAAATTCAAATTTAATTCATTTATTTACTAAATCATACAATTCAATCCATAAACACATAATTAGGGCATTTTACACATTGACCCCTATAATTTCACATTTTTGACAATTTAGTCCTTATTCACAAAAATCATAAAATACACGATTTCTTCCTAATTTCAGGTGTGCTGAATTTTTATAGGGTCTCTAATAGCCCAAAACTTTCATTTATTTTACATTTTAACCCCTCAATTTATCATTTTAACTATTTAATCCACAATAGTTAATTTCATCAAAAATCACTTAATAAAACATATAAACCAAACATATATAGTTCATTTTTCATCAATTATCAACACAAAACTCATGGATTCATCCATGGCATATCTCAAAATCATCATCAAATTCAAAAATTCAAGCATGGGCTAGCTAGAGTACTAAGCAACAATCACAAAAACAAAGAAATTATCAAAAACTGAACAAAAACGTACCTTTAATCAAGCTTAGAAGTAGCCGACTATTAAAACATATGAGCCCTAGCTTTTCTTTCTTCAATTTCGGCAATAATGGATGAACATAAGCACTAAATTCATGTTTTGTTTTATTTAATACATATTAATAAAGCATTTACTATTTTAACCTTACTTAATAACATTTAAAAGCCACTAACTCATGTCCATGCATGTCATTTAATAAAAACCATGGTCTATTTGCATCATAAGGACCCCATACTTAATAAGACATATCAATTCAGCACTTTAAACAAATAGAAGGCCATTTTTACATGTTCTGCGATTAGGTTATTTTTATCAAATTGGACACTCAACGATAAAATTAAATCATAAAATTTTCACACATACTTATTCACATGTTGTAAACACAAAAAATAATATTAAAATATTTTTCCAACTCAAATTTTTAGTTTCGAAACCGTAGTTCTGACTGGGGTCTAAATCGGGCTGTTACAACTCTCCCCCTTAAGGATTTTCGTCTTACCGTTGAATAGGTTTAGATATTGCTCTCTCATAGTATCCTCAGGCTCCCACGTAGCCTCTTCAACTCTGTGTCGATGCCATAACACTTTTACTAACAAAATTTTCTTATTTCTCAATTCTTTAACCTCGTGAGCCAAAATACGAATCGATTCTTCTTCATAAGTCATATCAGACCGAACTTCTATCTTAGATGGAGAAATCACATGCGAGGGGTTGGATCTGTATCGTCAAAGCATCGATATATGAAATACATTGTGAATCTTTTCTAGCTCAGGTGGCAATAACAATCTATACACAATCGGCCCGATACGCTCGATAATCTCATACGACTCGATGAACCTCAGACTCAATTTGCCTTTTCTGTCGAATTGAAGTATTTTTTTTGCACAGACACTTTCAAAAATACTTTGTCACCGATCTCAAATTCAATATCTTTTCGTTTCAAGTATGCGTATGATTTCTGATGATCTGATGCTACTTTCAGACTATCACGGATTACACTCACGTTTTTTTTTAATCTCTTTATCAAATCAATCCTGTGAATTTTATTTTCATTAAGCTCTGTCTAGTATAACGGTGTTCGGCATTTTCTACCATATAAGGCTTCGTACGGTGCCATGTTAATGCTCGATTGAAAACTATTATTGTACGTAAATTCAATCAATGGCAGGTACAGTTCCCACGTACCTTCAAACTCAAGAATGTAACATCTTAAAATATCCTTAAGTATTTGAATAATTCGCTGGGATTGACCATCTGTCTGTCGGTGAAAAGCAGTACTGAAGTGTAGTTTCATACCTAACGCATCTTGTAGTTTTTTTCCAAAACCACAAACTGAACCTCAGATCTCTATCTGACACAATAGATAGTGGCACCCCGTGCAATCTTAAAATCTCTAAAACATATAACTCTGTAACAGCTCGATTTAAACCCTAGTTAGAACAGTGGTTTTGGCACCACATATCTGAGTCAAAAAAATATTTTCATATTATTTTTCATGCTTATAATATGTGAATTAGCATGTGTGAAAGTCTCGTATAAAAATTTAGACGTTTGTGTAATTAATTATGAAAAAGGACTAAATCGATAAAGATGCAAAAGTGGCTTTCTATGTGATTAATGGCTGAATTTATGTGATTTATTATTGGAAACGTCCTTATGTGGTTATTTAACCATTGAAGGCATTAAATTAATTATATGGACATTAGTTAATGGCTTATTAATGTTTTAAATGCAAGGTTAATTTAGTAAATAAAGTATTATTTGTAACATCCCGAAATAGGGCCTAAATGGAATGGTGGTTGCGAAACCATGAATTCGAGATAGAAAAGTTTATTCTGATAAATTTTTATGATTGATCGAGTGATTAGATGCATGTGTTAAAGTATTGATAGAAAACTTTATGAATTGCAAGTTTAATTTGCCTATTAGGGCTTAATTGCAAAAGTTGATAAATATAAGTTCTAGATGTTAAAAGATTTATTTGAAGAGCATAATTGAAGTAGAGGTCCTTAAATGGTAATTATACCATTAGGTTTTCATGCACAAAAATGGACATACATAGGTAGCAATAACCAAAGTTTTTAATGAAGGGCATTTTAGTCATTTGGTAATTAAAATGAATTAAAAGGGAAAAAGATGGCAAAATTGCTATCATATTCTTCAAGGACCGAAACTCATATTGTCTCCATAGCTAGGGTTTGTTTCAAGCTTAAGCTCCATAGTTAGTGATTCGAAGCCTCATTTTTAATGCTCTTTATGTTTTTGGAGTCCTGGTAACTTGATTTAGCTTATTCTATCAATAATTTAACCTAGGGTTCAAATTTGGAAAAATACTAATAGGTGAAATGTGTTTATTTTGGTGTTTTATGATAGAATATGATATTTTAAATTATGTTGAACAACTTGTGCTACTCAGTTTTAAGTGAAAACGAGTAAAATGACATAATCGGTAAAAATACCTAATGTTCATAAGTACATGTTAAAGTGAGAATTTGATGTTGCCATTAAGGAGAAATGATCAGCATGTCCTAAAACATAAGAATTAGGTAAAAAGTTTAATTTCCAAGATTTGGGGCAAAAGCGTAAATATGCAAAAGTTTAGGGGCAAAATCATAATTTTGCCAAAGTTAAAGTTAAGGACTGTTTTGATAAATGTGGGTATTAAATAAGCTAAATTTTCTAATTATAGATTAAGAAGAGCGAAATTTAGGGATAGACCGAGGAAAGAAAAAAGGTAGAAGATTAAGTTGTCAAGTTGATCGCATTTTGCATCGAGGTAAGTTTACGGTAAATAAATGCAATATTTCGATGTTTTATATTAATGTTGTTAATTTCCAGCATATATACATTTATTTTATGATAATATTCCAAGTTTAATCAAAGATAAGATAACAGAGAAAAAGTATCAGAAAGCCCCGTTTGAACCTTAGGGATGTATGGTGCTTTGGGTTGAGACAATTGAGGAACATCCCATGTAAGTCCATATTAGACATATGGCATTGGCAGGTTGAGACAGTTGAGGAACAACCTATGTAAGTCCATATCAGATATATGGCTTTGGCAGGACAGGAAACATCCTATGTAAGACCATGCCTAGAGCATGGCATTGGCAGGTTATCAGGCAGGAAAACCCAAGTACCCTTAGTATTTCAAATGGTTCATCGAGCTAATATACAGGCTATGTTACAAGAAAGTCCACATAAAGGAATGATAAACAGGAAAGTTAAAGAGTAAGTGGAGAAGTAAAATAAAGATTTTGTTTTTGATGGTGTAATATGAGTATATTTATATTTGGTGAATATTGTCATTTATTTATTTGTAAACTTACTAAGCATTGTAGCTTACTCCTTTTCTTTGCTCTCTTTTATAGTGTTTCCAAGCCAATTCAGGGATCAAAAGGACGTCGGAGTTCGTTTCACACTATCAAGGGCTATCTCGGTATTTTATAGTTTGAAATGTTTTGAGTTATGGCATGTATAGAGACTTTGCAATTTGGTGTGTTTGTGTTTATGTTATGATTTAAGTATGGTGTGTGAATGCTTGATGATGAATAGCTATTGAAATGGCCAATTAAGAACACATTTTGATGTTATGTATGCCTAAATGATAGTTTATGCAAAGAGATAATGAAGGAGGAAAAGTTGGCCATGAAATAGTTTTGTAACAGCAGTAGTGATGTGAATTTCCAAAAATCACTAAAAATTGTAGAAATGGAATTAAATGTTGAATGAGATATATAATTAAAGCTTATTGAGTCTATTTGCATAGGAAAGAAATAGGGCAAGCAAAGGAAGTCTGTATTGTGAGATATTTAAATTCTTATGAGGCTGGTTCAGAGGGAATTCGTGATCCCCTGTTCTGATTTTAGAAATTCACTAAAATTGTAAAAAAAAAAAAAGAACTATGAGTCATAATTTACATGTATAGATTCCTTAGTGAGTCTATTTTCATTAGAAACAAGTGGAAACACTAAATAAAAACTGTACTAAGAGATAATTCATTTTTAGTTAGGAGAGGTCAGAATAGTGGGACTGTGAAACAGGGGAAACTTTTACTAATAAACTGTACTAATTGGCCATACCAAAAATTCTAGAAAAAATTATGGTAAGAAGATATATGAGTCTAGTTTCAGTAAAAATTTACGGATTTAAATTTTGAGTTTTTTAACTCGAGTTATAATTAATTTAGTGACCATTACATAGGTGGACAGTTTTAGTATGAATAGTGCAAATGAATTGTTTTGATTTACGTAAGTAATCGGAAAATTTTTAATGTTCTCGATTTGGTCCTAAATTGTTTCAATTGCATGATTTAGGGCTCGAGGGCCCTTTTTAAGGATATATTGGATGAATGTGAGTGAAATAATTTTAAAAGTAAATTTTTATTCCCCGAATTAGTAAAATAAGTCTAGTAACACCTCGTGCTCGACTCCGGCGATGATCTCGGGTAAGAGGTGTTACATTATTATTTGTTTAATAAAACAAAAGCATAGAAATTGGCCTTTAACTTGTTCATATAGCCGAAATTCACAAAAGAAATAAAATGAAAAGAAAGCTAGGGTTTAGCACTTTGGGATTTAAAGCTAGGGTTGGCCATTGATGAAATTGTGAGCTTTGTGATGATAGTTAGTGTTAAATGAAAGATATGTGTTGGATAAATATATTTTGTTCTTAGATTTTTGATAAATTTAGCTAAATAGGGCTAAATTGTGAAAATGATATTTTGAGGGATTAAAAAATGAAATTTGTGAAATAAGTGGGCTTGATTAGACTAAGGGAGAATTTGGCCTAGCTTGATTAAATTCAAATTTGGTGTATTGGATAATTTTAAGAAATAGGGACTTAAATGTCAAAATGTGAAACTGTGGGGGCTAAGATGCCCTAATTGTGTGTCCTTGGATTGAATTGATTGAGCGTGTGATTGAAATAGCTAATTTTAATATGTACAGATCAAGAAAAGTGAAATCTGGACATGGATCGCGAGAAATCGAAAGTCGACGAGTAATCGACTCATTTTGACAAATCACATTCGAGGTAAGTTCATATGTCACAGCCCAAATTAGGGCTTAGTCGAAATAGTGGTTTTGAGACCACAAATCCGAGGTGAAAAGTATATTTTATGATTATTTTTAAGTTTATGACATGACTGCATGATAGTGAGAAAATACCATGAAGGAAATTTTATGAAATAGTGATTAATTTGTCCTTTAGGACTAAATTGAAAAGTACGGATCTTTAAAAGGTTTAAGTATGAAGTAATACTAGAGAAAATTATTTAGTGTTATTTTATGTGTTTTGGTATTTTTATAAGAATGCATAAATATTTTAGTGAATGAATTAACGCGATTAAAGGCTTAATCACGAAAAAGGACTAAATCGCATAAAAAGAAAAAGTTGTAATTAATTAGCAAATTGTGTTATTCAGCTAGAGAAATACAATTTAAGGGTTTTAAAGGGAAAATAAGCCCATTTATTTGAGCATGGCCAGCCAAGAGAAGAAATTAGGGGAAGAAAAGTCAAAGTTGGGTATTAGGTGAGATTTTTATCAATTTTATATTCTACCTAAGGCTAGCTTCATCTCTTTCACTCCTTCATCTCTTCACCAAAATTACAAGAAAAAAGGGGGGTTTTGAAGCTTTAAAATTTCAGCTAGGTCATTCCCTTGCAAGTAAGTGATTTAGATGTTTATTTTTAATGATTTTAGTACTTTTGAGACCTATACAACATAAGCTTTCCATTGAGGGGTATATTGAGCATATTAGTTGAAAGTCCAAAGTTTTTCCATGACTGTGTAAATGTTATTTGCTGGACTTTTATGAAGGAAAATGAATGTAGGTTGTTAAATAAACAATTTTTATGAAGGGATGTTTATGGAAAACCACCTAAATTGGACTAATCTGTAAAGTGAGTAATTTGTATGGTATATGCATGAAATAATGGATATTTGAAGTTGCCATAAGAATAAAAAGGGCTTAGATAGGCATGAGAAATGAGGAAATTTGATGAAAATCAATTTCTGAGCATAAGGGAAAAATGGTAATTTTTGCCAAAGTCTAGGGGCAAAATGGTCAATTTGTCAAATTGTGTATTAAAGGTTGTTATAATTAATATGATAATTAAATAGGTGAGTTTTTATTCATTACAGATCAAGAAACACGAAGCCCGAATCAGAACCAGGGAAAGAGTAAAATAGTGGACTAAATCGAGCATTCACCATATTTTGGACCCAAGGTAAGTTGTAAGTGATAATATACCATTAAGAATTATGGAAGCCATTATGATGATATTTCTATGATATATATGTTATTTCCATGAAATTAGAGACATTAATTTTTCACTAAGTAATGACGAGGAAATAAGAGTATAATTTCGATAGAATGTTAAAGAATACGAAGGGTACCGTAGTCATGACATGAGTATTTGTAGGTCCCGTGTAAGACCATGTCTGGGACACGGCTTCGGCACCGAACTGAGATCCCATGTAAGACCACGTCTGGGACATGGCATTGGCATTGGTATGAGATCCCAAGTAAGGCCATGTTTGGGACATGGCATTGGCATCGACATGTGGTCCCGTATAAGACCATGTCTGGGGCATGGCGTCGGCACCTAGATGAGATATAGATCCCCTGTAAGACCATGTCTGGGACATGGCATCGACATCATATGAGATCCCGTGTAAGACCATATCTAGGATATGGCTTTGGCATCAGCTTGAGATCCCATGTAAGACCATATCTAGGATATGGCTTTGGCATCTTATCAAGAGAATGGTATTACGGGTATCGTTCGATATTCTAAGTACATTAAAGACAAAATTATTCAAGTTGATTAAGTTAATGAGAAAGACTAAAGCTTATGACGAGTGTTACAAGTACTCTCAAATAAGTTACGAGAACATGATAATGTAAGCTACGAGATTGATTAGTTCATGAGAATGAGCAAGGTACGAGATTGAGTTAATCTCGAGATGTGTAAATCATGAGTACAAGTAAGCTATGAGAATTAGAAAGTTATGAGCATAAGTAAGAAGTTAAATAAAGTTTCCAAATTATCTTTGATGGAATGATGTTTCACTGTTTACATTGCTATTCTTATTTCACGCAACTTACTAAGCATTTTATGCTTACTCCCTCAATTTCCCTTTTTCATGTAGGTTTTTTCAAAATAGCTCGGGGATCTTTAAAAGTTGGAGCTCGAAGTTACACTATCAAATCATCTATTTTGGCATATCTATGTTAGTCATTTTGAATATGGCATGTATAGGTCTTTAGGCATTTTGGTACATGACTCATTCTAGTTAGCCAAATGTGATGGCCATTTATTCTAATAGCCCAAATTTCAGCGATGTCAGAAATAATGGTTCGAGACCACTGAATTTGACAAATGAACTCATAGATTATATTACTTAACATTTATGAGCCAAATGTAGTTTTTAAAAGATTTTTGAAATAGCAAATTGTATTTTATAAAGATTTATTTGGTCAAGAAATTGAGAAAAAGAAGTATCAAAATCTCGGTGTTATAAACCGAGCCATAAATATTTTATGAATACTTACGGAGTGTCAATAATGTAGTATTAAAATTTCGTTAGAAAATTTTGACGTTTGGGTGGTTAATTAAATAAAAAAGGACTAAATTGCAAAAGTGAGAAAGTTTTGTTGCCTAGGAATAAATACTCAAAATTTGAGGGGTTAAAGTGTAAATATGAAAGAGTTGAAGGACTAATAATGTAAATATTTTAAGGGTGGAATGATCTAGAAACTAAGGAAAATTGATGAATTAGGACCAAATTGAATAGGTGAAGAATTATGAGGGACTAAATTGTAATTTTACCAAATTAAGTGATGACTAAATAATGAAATTTTAAAAGATCACAAAGGGCAAAATGGTCAATTGGAAGAGAGAGAAATCTAGAAAGTAATGATGATGTTGGTGATATTTTATAATTACTTAATTAGATAATTATTATTTATGTAATATTTTAGTAAGATATTTTATTATTTTAATATTTTATCTAGTGTATATATATGTTTGTATGGAAAGAGAAAAAACACAACACACCACCCATATTTTTCATGCATTCACGTTAGAAGAGAAAAGGGGAGAAGAAAGTTTTACTTCTTTACAATTTGGTCCTTCCACAAAAAATTTACCATTTTCACCTAGAAATTAAAAGAATTTCCATAACTACCAAAGAGAGAAAATGTTAAGGAGACTATGGGGAGTTAGAATATCAAGTTGGATTCAAGAAATAAAAGTTTGAGGAGAGAGAAATCAAGTCAAAGATTGAAATCAATGGGACAAGGTAAGTACATCAAGATTTCAATATATTTTTAAGTTTGATATTATTGAAAAAGTATGGAAATGATGTTAATGTAGAGTTTTCTTATACATAGCTCTATGTTTTTGATGTGTTAGTGAAGTGAAAATAAGAGAAAGTGATGGGAAATGGTGTAGAGAAAGGAAATAAGGGTGTTATAAACTTAGTAATTAATATCTTGCTAAAACAATAGAAACAGAGCAAAATAAAGGAAACTTTGAAAAACCACCAAAAATAGTAGAAATTGAATTAGAAGCTGAATGAGATATAGAATTCAATCTTATTGAGTCTATTTTCATATAAAAGAAACAGAGCAAGTAAAGGAATTTTGTATTTTGAGATATTTATATTTTTGTAAGACTGGTTTAGAATGATTTCGAGATCCTCTGTTCTGACTTGGAAAAATCATTAAAAATTTAAAAAAATAATTCTGAGATATAATTTATATCGTTAGATTCCTTAATGAGTCTAGTTTTAGAATAAATAAACTAGAACATCATTTCAATTCTGTACAAGGAGATAATTAAATTTTAACAAAGGGTGGTCATAACTGTCTAACAACAAAATAGGGGAGACTTTAATGAATAAACTGTACTAATTGGATAAATAAAAAATTCTGAAAATTTTATGGTAAGAGGATATGTGAGTCTAGTTTTAGGGAAAGTTAACAGATCATAATTTGGAGTTCTGTAGCTCAAGATAAAAATAATTTAGTGACTATGACACGGATGGACAGCTTGAATATGCACATAAGTAAATAGTGGAAATTAAAGATAATGCTACTTATTTATACTAAGGATGTGGATGGAGTGGAGGAGGAGGAAAAATATATGAATGACTTGTGTATAAATTGATAAGATGCCTGCTTATAATAGATAAATGTTGAATTAGAAATGAGATAATGTTTTATTTGGAATAATTACTATGAAATTATAATTATCGTTATAATACAAAAATCGAACTTGTGAGTTGATATGGCTAAATTTTAGTGAATGATGATAATGGACCCAATAAGTGATTTGTCAATTTAGATTGTGATTGGTAGGAAGAATTAATGAATTGCATGCTTATCAATTATTACACATATTTGTCTGAAATACATGGAAATGATGGTAAATGCTACATGGAAATATGAGACTATGATATATAAACATGCAATATGTTTGATGAATGAGTTCATTTGTGATTATATATATATATTTGTACAATATGAGACTATCTATATGAATTGATATTTTAAATGAATTAATGAGAAAAGTTCTAATATGAAACAGTATGAGTTCGAAATGAAATATTATGTAACGTACTTGAAATACACTTGTAACGCCCTAAAATTCTGGTCTTTCTTGAATTATTGTTCATCTAGTAAAATGTTTGAACTCTGGTGTTTGGTTGTGAAATTCGTGTTTTGAGAATGTTATTGGGCCTATGGAAGGCCCAAGTGTTGGTTTAAAACTCGGGAAAATTTTTAAATTTTTCATTAGGGAGATAGGGGACTTTTGGAAGTAGGGGTCTTAAATAAATTTGGCTAAAATGAAGCACAAGGGAGCTCCTGGTAAAATGGTTGCGTGACGCCACTTAGGAGCTACAAAAGTGGCGCCTAAATGAATGGGAAGGCCAAGGTTCAAGTCCCAGGTTATGCAAGGAAGGCGTTATTTTTATGCAAGGAGCAGGCAGGAATTTGAAGCAGAATAAAACTCTACTTGAGGAGTGTTTGAATCGGTCATGAGAGGATATTGTGGAGTGAATCAAGGAGCGGATTAAGGTGTTTTTGAATTTGAAGTAAGGTGGCCGGCCAAGAGGACTCTTTGTGGTACATTTTCAGCATTTTGCATAGGAAGTATTCGGCTATTAGGTGCTATTAGTGCCGATTTCCTTTAAGTTCTTTTGGTGATGATTGTGCCGATTCTTTTTGCTTAGCTTCCATTATTCTTCTTTTTCTTCTTTTTGTGTTGGTAGCCGAAACCTATTGTAATCCTCATTGCCGAACCTATCTTGACCAATACCTTTGTGCCGATTTCCTCTTCTCACCATCACCCTTTCTTTTCCTTCTCATTCTCTTCCCCTCAAATCCTTTTTAGACAACTTTTGTCGCCGTTGCTATTCTTTCTCAAAAAGCCAAAAGCAAACACTTCATTGCCAAATCTCCTATTGACCGAAACCTCCTTTACAACTTGCCAATCTCTTCATAGCCGAATCTATTAGTTATACTCCCTTCTCCTCTCTTGTTCGTGATAGAAGCTATCGTAGATCGGGATTGTACGTTATCGAGAATTCTCCTCTAACAGTTTAACATGTTGGGGTAAGTATGCAGATTCTCTTTTTCTTTCAACAGTTATGCGTTAAGGCAAGAAGCCGAAATCCCTTAGGGGAGGCTAACGATTTGGTTTAAAGGCCTGCTGGTCTCTTTCTCTTGGTTTTGTGTACTCTAGTGTGGACGAAGGGACGTGCAGCAAGGGGCTAGTGTAGACTAACGCAAGTGGACAGTGGGATCTAATCCATAATCGACAATAAGGTAAGGGCTTTTAGGGACTTAGGCCATGTTGGCCGATGTTGGTAAAGGACTTAGGGGCTAATGAATATTGATTATTAAACTAACACTAAGGTGATTAACGATAGGTTTCGTACATGGATTTCGTCAACTGTTTCAACGGTTAACAGGTGTGTAACTTATCCCAACTGTTAGACTAAAATGGTAAAAGCCGAAAAGGGCGTAGCATTACCGATATCTGGTGTAAGTGACCGAAAATGCATTCGTATGATATTTGAGAGTAACCATTTACTCCATTAGGCTTAACTATGAATTCAGTGCAGGAAGAATTGCAGAAGGTGCAATTCTGAACGTTTTGGTAAGTTGGGCTGCAATGGGCCAAAGATGGGCCCAATGGGCTTCCGAGCCCAAATCGGTAAAATGACTATTAAAGGCTTTCTGGCAACGTGGTTAATGATAACATGGATAAGTTGGTAAGCTAGACCTAAAAAAAACTAGACTTAACGGGCTTGAGATAATAATGGACTTAGTAAGGCCCATTAGGGGTTTTAAGCTAAAAAGGGTAAAACTGGAAACTTAGCCTAAATGGACTTCTGTGGTTATTTAGGGACTGTTAATTTATTGAACCTGTATAAAATTAAAGGAAAATATGTTAAAGGACTGAAATACCCTTGAATGTGCAAAATTACCAAAATACCCCTAGGTGTAAAAAGACTATTATACCCCTAGGGTCAATTCTGTATGAAATGTATGATGTTATGTATCTACATGAGTTAATTATTAATATGAATATATCTGATGCATGAGATGCTATATATTGCATGCTAGTATGATTATCTGTTGCATGGGGTATGGGTTTATGATGGAGGAAGCGTTCTGGCAGCCTCGCTGCAATCTGGTGACTTTGTCACATTATTATCTGGCAGCCTCGCTGCAAATATATCTAGCAGCCTCGCTGCAAATGTTATCTGGCAGTCTCACTGCAAATTATATCTGGCAGCCTCACTGGAAATATCTGTGGTGTGTAGCGGTTGGGTGGGTCGAGTAGTCTCCCCACATGGTGTAAGGCTGGTACGGGGGTGGTAAGGATGGATCTGGGTTGGGTTTCTATTTGCATAATGCTTATATCTGATCTTTTCTGTTATGGGCCTTTTGGGCTTAACCTGATTTCTGTAATGGGCCAAGGCCCAATTAATCTGATTCTGAGGTTTGATCTTTTTTGGCCTATGGTTGAGATTATGTTACACACTGAGTTGTCAAACTCACCCCCCTTTTTTTTCATCTCTGTAGGTAATCCTCAACCATAGTGGGCTTGGAGCTGCGAGAGATTCGAAGTGGCCACAACATTTGCAAGTTCGGGTTTTCATATTATTTTTAGTATTTTATTTTGCTATTATTTTTGGGTTTTAATTGTAATAAGGCCGCTGTTTAAATTTTCTTTATGGGTTTTATTTTCTTTGATGGTTTAAATCGTATTTGGTCGAAACTGCTAGTATAGGCTGCGCGGGTTTCCAAAACCTTAATAACATTTTCAAAATAACGTTTATAAAATTTAAACAATCTTGAATAATGACAACTTAAAGTAGTTTTAACAAGAACTTTTCTCACCTTGCTAGTTTTATAAAATATCACCTAAGTCTCAACGCGTATTAAACGGTTACAATAGTAGTTTAGGATCATGTGACACACCAGATCTGGTCATAACGTTCAGACTGGGTTTGGGGTGTTACATTTAGTGGTATCAGAACCAAGTTGCAACAACTCGGCTGTGGAACGGGTCTAGAAATGAAGGTTTTCAAACAATCAAAGTGAAGATTTTCAAAAGATCATGATTTTTCAAAAATTATTTGGAACTAGTTTTGATGAACTTCTTTTCAAGCATAAATGATTTATTTTCAAAGAAAACAAAATTTTATTAAGTTTTTCTATGAAATCTTTCGAAAGAGTGGCACACCGAATCTCCGGCCCAAGCCTGTAAGTTCTCTAAACTTTTCTAATTATTTCTGAAAACTCTGATTGCATGCCTGATTAAAGACTTTATTATGATACCTTAGCTAGGGTATTACTGGAACTGTAGAGACTCTGATAGGTAGACTGAGACTGTAGCTAGGCTATCGCGAAAGAAGATAAACTCTGAAACTCTATTTATTCATAAGACATCTGTAATAAACATTGAAATATTAATCTGACTCATAAAATTTCTAAACAGAAAGTACGAAATGAGTACACGAGCAGCTCGTGGTAGGGGCCGTGGACATGGCCGAGGTAGTGCACGAGCTGAGACTTCATCTTCGGGTCATACGCCAGCAGCTGGTATGCTAATACCACCGGCAACAGAGGTGGAATCTCATGATAGGGGTGTAGGGGACGATGCCCTATCACAAGCGATGCTTCGAGTTCTGAAAAGGGTTGCTGGGGCAAGTACCGGTAATGGATTTCAGGGATCCATTTCTGAGCGACTCCGAGCTAATGGGGCAGAGTTCTTTAGGGGTGTGTCTGGTGTAGCCCCAAATGTGGCTGAATATTGGCTAGAGGCCACAGAGCGAATCATGGACGATTTGGATTGCTCTATGGAGCAGAAGCTGAAAGGAGCCGTGTCGTTGCTTAGAGATGAAGCTTATCAGTGGTGGCTCACAGTAAGAGATGGAACTTCAGATGGTGAGGTAACATGGGAGCTGTTTAAGAAAGCCTTTAAAGGAAAATATGTTGGGGCTAGCTATGTGGACGCCCGTAGGAAGGAGTTCTTAAATTTGGTTCAAGGGAGTAGGACAGTATCTGAGTACGAGGCTGAATTTCTGAGGCTGAGCCGATATGCTTCTGGGATAGTTGCTACCGAATATGAGCGTAGCGTACGTTTCGAGGATGGTCTGAGGGATGAGCTAAGGGTACTGATCGCTCCACAGAGGGAGCGTAACTTTGCTGCTTTGGTTGAGAAAGCTAAGATAGCTGAGGAAGTAAAGCGTACCGAGAGACAGAATCGCGAAAAGGATAGAAACCGCTTTCGGAGGGACTCTGGACCATCAGGTGGGGCTAATAGGAATGTTAAGAGGGCAAGAGTGGCAGAACCAGTGCGAGCGGTGCCAATGAATGCTGTCAGACCGCAGGGTTGTAGGAGTTGCGGTAAGATACATATGGGCGAGTGTCGGAAACGTTCTGGAGCCTGTTTTCGATGTGGGTCGATGGAGCATAGGATTAAGGACTGTCCTGAAGAACCGGACCAAAGACAGGTTATGGCTCAGAGGGTTGCTCAACCAGTGAGGGGTGGACCACCAGCTCCGAGGGGTCGTGGGCAAGGTAGAGGCGGAAATGGTAATGGTCGAGGACGAGGAGCACCTGGCAGGGGTGCTGGTTTCGCTGAGGCTCGTCAGCCAGCACTAGTTTATGCAGCTCGTCGCCGAGAGGAGGGTGATGCTCCTGACGTCATAACTGGTACGTTCTTGATTTCTCGTATGCCATTCACTGCGTTAATAGATGTTGGATCTACCCATTCTTATGTCGCATGTGCCATATCTGGGTCGCTGGGAGTGCGTTCTGAGGAGACAGTGAGTGGGGTAACTGTACTAAGTCCTTTGGGTCACTCGGTTAGGGTAGACAAACTGTATAGAGATGTACCTATAGAGACTCAAGGAAAAATCTTTTCTGGAGACCTGATGGAGCTACCTTTCGGAGAATTTGATCTCATCTTGGGAATGGATTGGCTTGTAAAGCATAGGGCTACCTTGGATTGTGCTGCGAAACGAATGAGGCTAAAGACTGCAGAGGATGAGGAAGTTTTGGTGATAGGTGAACGTAGAGATTATTTGTCCAGTGTGGTGTCAGCATTAAGAGCTGAGAAGTGGATTTGTAAAGGATGTGCAGCTTATTTGGCATTCGTGGGTCAAGTAGGAACTGAGGAACTAACTGTGGATCAAGTTAGAACTGTTAAAGATTTTCAAGATGTTTTTCCAGAGGAGCTTCCAGGTTTACCTCCGAATCGAGAGGTTGAGTTTGGGATCGATTTGTTGCCTGGTACGGCACCGGTGTCCATTGCACCGTACAGGATGGCACCAAAGGAGTTGGTGGAGTTAAAAGCGCAGATTCAAGAACTGTTGGATAGAGGTTTCATTAGGCCAAGTGTGTCTCCGTAGGGAGCACCAGTGCTTTTCGTTAAAAAGAAAGATGGGTCAATGCGGATGTGCATTGATTATCGGCAGTTGAACAAGCTGACGATCGAGAATAAGTACCCGTTGCCTAGAATCGATGATCTGTTCGATCAGCTTAGAGGAGCTTCAGTATTTTCCAAGATTGACCTTCGATCTGGGTACCATCAATTAAGGGTGAAGGAGGTGGATATTCACAAGACGTCATTCAGAACTCGTTATGGTCACTATGAGTTCTTGGTTATGCCATTTGGGCTGACCAATGCACCTGCAGCTTTCATGGATCTGATGAATCGAGTGTTCCAGCCATACTTGGATCGATTCGTGGTCGTCTTTATCGACGATATTTTGGTCTATTCTGAATCTGAAGAGAAACATGATGAGCATCTCCGTGTTGTGCTGCAAGTGTTAAGGGAAAAGGAGCTTTATGCGAAATATAGTAAGTGTGAGTTCTGGTTGAGGGAAGTGACGTTCTTGGGGCATGTTGTTTCTGCTGAGGGTATTAAGGTGGACCCTCGAAAGATTGAAGCGATTCTGGAATGGAAACCACCGAGGTCTGTGGCCGAAATTCAGAGTTTTCTGGATTTAGCTGGATACTACAGAAGGTTTGTAGAAGGATTTTCTGTGATGGCAGCACCAATAACGAAACTCATAAGGAAAGGCGTACCATTTGTCTGGACCCAGCAGCAGCAAGAAGCTAAAGAAGGTTCTGACCGAGGCACCTGTGCTGATTCAACCAGAGTCTGGAAAAGATTTTACCGTGTACAGTGATGCATCGCATGTTGGGTTGGGCTGTGTGTTGATGCAAGAGGGTAAGGTGGTTGCTTATGCATCGCGACAGCTTAAACCTCATGAAGTGAACTATCCTACCCATGATCTGGAGTTGGCAGCAGTAGTCTTCGCACTTAAAATCTGGCGACATTATCTGTATGGAGAAAGGTGTATTATATACACAGACCATAAAAGTCTTAAGTACTTGTTGACTCAGAAGGAGTTGAATCTTAGGCAACGGAGATGGATGGAGTTGCTTAAGGATTATGATTGTGCGATTGAGTATCATCCAGGCAAAGCTAATGTGGTGGCTGATGCCCTAAGTCGTAGAACTGTATCTGATCTGAGAGCTATGTTTGCTCGTTTGAGTCTGTATGATGATGGTAGTTTGTTAGCAGAATTGCAAGTAAGACCGACCTAGGTAGATGAGATTAAGGAAAAGCAGTTGAGGGATGAGTCTCTGGTTTCTCGATTTCAGCAGGTTAAAGATGGGAATACTTCTGAGTTTGGACTTAACAGTGAAGGAATTCTATGTTTTCGCGTTAGAATCTGTGTTCCGAAGGATTTTCAGCTGAGGCAAGCAATTCTGAATGAAGCTCATAAAGGGTTGTGTGCTATGCATCCTAGAGGTAATAAGATGTATCATGACTTAAAGGAGTTGTATTGGTGGCCTGGACTGAAGCGTGAGGTAACAGAATTTGTAGGAAAATGTCTGACTTGTCAGCAAGTGAAAGCTGAACATCAGTTACCTTCTGGACTTCTGCAACCAGTAAAGGTACCACTTTGGAAGTGGGAGGGGGTGACCATGGATTTTGTAAGTGGGTTGCCCTTGACGCCGTCAAAGAAGGACTCGATTTGGGTGATCGTGGATAGATTGACTAAGTCTGCTCATTTCATCCCTGTACGTACTGATTATTCGCTTCAGAAGTTAGCTAAATTGTATGTGGCAGAAATCGTACGACTGCATGGGGTGCCAGTGTCTATCATTTCTGATCGAGATCCTAGATTCACATCTCGGTTCTGGCAAAAGTTGCATGAGGCATTGGGAACGCGACTGAACTTTAGCACGGCTTTCCATCCTCAAACTGATGGTCAGTCAGAAAGGGTTATTCAGATTCTGGAAGATATGTTAAAGGGTTGTGTTATCGACTTTCGAGGCAATTGGGAGGATTATCTACCGTTGGCAGAGTTTGCGTATAATAACAGCTTTCAGGCTAGTATCCGTATGGCACCTTATGAGGCACTGTATGGGCGTAGGTGTTGTTCACCTAGTTGTTGGACCGAATTGGGCGAGCGGCAAGTTCTTGGACCTGAATTGGTAGCAGAGACTGAGGAGAAGGTCAAGGTGATAAGGGACCATTTGAAAGAGGCATCTGATCGACAAAAGTCTTATGCAGATTTGAAGCGTAAAGAGATTGAGTATTCAGTAGGTGATATGGTTTTTCTGAAAGTTTCGCCCTGGAAGAAGATACTAAGATTTGGTAAGAAAGGCAAGCTAAGTCCGAGGTTTATTGGGCCTTATCGGGTTCTTAAGCGAGTAGGTCCGGTGGCGTATCAGTTGGAATTACCGCCAGAGTTACACAGAATCCATGATGTGTTTCACGTATCCATGTTAAGACGATATCGTTCTGACCCTACCCATATTCTACCAGTTGCAGAGGTGGAAGTACAGCCTGACTTGACTTTCGAGGAAGAGCCTGTGCAGATTCTGGATCGAGACGTAAAAGTCCTAAGAAGGAAATCAGTCCCATTGGTAAAGTTACTTTGGCGTAATCATGGCAGAGAGGAAGCTACTTGGGAACCAGAGGAGGCAATGCGTCAGCAATATCCCCATTTGTTTGGATAAGGTAAATTTCAAGGACGAAATTTCTTTAAGGAGGGTAGAGTTGTAACGCCCTAAAATTCTGGTCTTTCTTGAATTATTATTCATCTAGTAAAATGTTTGAACTCTGGTGTTTGGTTGTGAAATTCGCGTTTTGAGAATGTTATTGGGCCTATGGAAGGCCCAAGTGTTGGTTAAAAACTCGGGAAAATTTTTAAATTTTTCATTAGGGAGATAGGGGACTTTTGGAAGTAGGGGTCTTAAATAAATTTGGCTAAAATGAAGCACAAGGGAGCTCCTGGTAAAATGGTTGCGTGACGCCACTTAGGAGCTACAAAAGTGGCGCCTAAATGAATGGGAAGGCCAAGGTTCAAGTCCCAGGTTATGCAAGGAAGGCGTTATTTTTATGCAAGGAGCAGGCAGGAATTTGAAGCAGAATAAAACTCTACTTGAGGAGTGTTTGAATCGGTCATGAGAGGATATTGTGGAGTGAATCAAGGAGCGGATTAAGGTGTTTTTGAATTTGAAGTAAGGTGGCCGGCCAAGAGGACTCTTTGTGGTACATTTTCGGCATTTTGCATAGGAAGTATTCGGCTATTAGGTGCTATTAGTGCCGATTTCCTTTAAGTTCTTTTGGTGATGATTGTGCCGATTCTTTTTGCTTAGCTTCCATTATTCTTCTTTTTCTTCTTTTTGTGTTGGTAGCCGAAACCTATTGTAATCCTCATTGCCGAACCTATCTTGACCAAATACCTTTGTGCCGATTTCCTCTTCTCACCATCACCCTTTCTTTTCCTTCTCATTCTCTTCCCCTCAAATCCTTTTTAGACAACTTTTGTCGCCGTTGCTATTCTTTCTCAAAAAGCCGAAAGCAAACACTTCATTGCCAAATCTCCTATTGACCGAAACCTCCTTTACAACTTGCCAATCTCTTCATAGCCGAATCTATTGGTTATACTCCCTTCTCCTCTCTTGTTCGTGATAGAAGCTATCGTAGATCGGGATTGTACATTATCGAGAATTCTCTTCTAACAGTTTAACGTGTTGGGGTAAGTATGCAGATTCTCTTTTTCTTTCAACAGTTATACGTTAAGGCAAGAAGCCGAAATCCCTTAGGGGAGGCTAACGATTTGGTTTAAAGGCCTGCTGGTCTCTTTCTCTTGGTTTTGTGTACTCTAGTGTGGACGAAGGGACGTGCAGCAAGGGGCTAGTGTAGACTAACGCAAGTGGACAGTGGGATCTAATCCATAATCGACAAGAAGGTAAGGGCTTTTAGGGACTTAGGCCATGTTGGCCGATGTTGGTAAAGGACTTAGGGGCTAATGAATATTGATTATTAAACTAACACTAAGGTGATTAACGATAGGTTTCGTACATGGATTTCGTCAACTGTTTCAACGGTTAACAGGTGTGTAACTTATCCCAACTGTTAGACTAAAATGGTAAAAGTCGAAAAGGGCGTAGCATTACCGATATCTGGTGTAAGTGACCGAAAATGCATTCGTATGATATTTGAGAGTAACCATTTACTCCATTAGGCTTAACTATGAATTCAGTGCAGGAAGAATTGCAGAAGGTGCAATTCTGAACGTTTTGGTAAGTTGGGCTGCAATGGGCCAAAGATGGGCCCAATGGGCTTCCGAGCCCAAATCGGTAAAATGACTATTAAAGGCTTTCTGGCGACGTGGTTAATGATAACATGGATAGTTGGTAAGCTAGACCTAAAAAAAAACTAGACTTAACGGGCTTGAGATAATAATGGACTTAGTAAGGCCCATTAGGGGTTTTAAGCTAAAAAGGGTAAAACTGGAAACTTAGCCTAAATGGACTTCTGTGGTTATTTAGGGACTGTTAATTTATTGAACCTGTATAAAATTAAAGGAAAATATGTTAAAGGACTGAAATACCCTTGAATGTGCAAAATTACCAAAATACCCCTAGGTGTAAAAAGACTATTATACCCCTAGGGTCAATTCTGTATGAAATGTATGATGTTATGTATCTGCATGAGTTAATTATTAATATGAATATATCTGATGCATGAGATGCTATATATTGCATGCTAGTATGATTATCTGTTGCATGGGGTATGGGTTTATGATGGAGGAAGCGTTCTGGCAGCCTCGCTGTAATCTGGTGACTTTGTCACATTATTATCTGGCAGCCTCGCTGCAATCTGGTGGCCTCGCCACAATATTTATATCTGGTGACCTTGTCACAATATCTGGCAGCCTCGCTGCAAATATATCTGGCAGCCTCGCTGCAAATGTTATCTGGCAGTCTCACTGCAAATTATATCTGGCAGCCTCGCTGCAAATATCTGTGGTGTGTAGCGGTTGGGTGGGTCGAGTAGTCTCCCCACATGGTGTAAGGCTGGTACGGGGGTGGTAAGGATGGATCTGGGTTGGGTTTCTGTTTGCATAATGCTTATATCTGATCTTTTCTGTTATGGGCCTTTTGGGCTTAACCTGATTTCTGTAATGGGCCAAGGCCCAATTAATCTGATTCTGAGGTTTGATCTGTTTTGGCCTATGGTTGAGATTATGTTACACACTGAGTTGTCAAACTCACCCCCCCTTTTTTTTCATCTCTGTAGGTAATCCTCAACCATAGTGGGCTTGGAGCTGCGAGAGATTCGAAGTGGCCACAACATTTGCAAGTTCGGGTTTTCATATTATTTTTAGTATTTTATTTTGCTATTATTTTTGGGTTTTAATTGAAATAAGGCCGCTGTTTAAATTTTCTTTATGGGTTTTATTTTCTTTGATGGTTTAAATCGTATTTGGTCGAAACTGCTAGTATAGGCTGCGCGGGTTTCCAAAACCTTAATAACGTTTTCAAAATAACGTTTATAAAATTTAAACAATCTTGAATAATGACAACTTAAAGTAGTTTTAACAAGAACTTTTCTCACCTTGCTAGTTTTATAAAATATCACCTAAGTCTCAACGCATATTAAACGGTTACAATAGTAGTTTAGGATCATGTGACACACCAGATCTGGTCATAACGTTCAGACCGGGTTTGGGGTGTTACAACACTAATATGCCTTGTATATGTTATTTGAGATCATGATGTGGGAAGTAAATTTGTATATAAGTAGTGTATCATTTTTAATTACATTTTCATAATTTGATAGCATTTATGAAATGATGCTAAATATTTTATGTAATTGATAAAGTATCAGAAAGTGAGATAATTTCCCAGTTGAACATTAGGAATAGAAAATGGATATTAGGGACCTGTGTGGATATCTAAGTGAAATACACCCATGGCACCCAAGTGAAACAAGTCCATGGTATGGTGCCAAGTGATATAAGTCCATGGCATCTAAGTGAAATAAGTCCATGGCATTATGCTAAATGTGATTAGCTCGGGAACGAGCCTATGTGAAATAAAGTAGCTTTGGCTACAAGTGCGGCACTATGTGAGATGTCCCGATGTATCCATTATTATTCTGATGTGTTCAATGGGAATTGAATAAAAAAATGACTAAGTGAAAATGAATGTGATTATGATGATGATGATATTTCAAATGGTTTAATGAATAAAGTTTTGGCATGCAATAATCTGAGCATGAGATAATTAATTATGAAATTAAACTTGAAATACATGGAAATCATATTTATTTGATATATTGAAAGATGACATGGAAAATACATGTATGTGAAACTTACTAGATAATTACGCATATTCAGGATTATGAACTATTATACAAAATTTTTGAAAATGATGGTACATGAAATATTAATATAATGAATTTAATGATTTATGTTTATGAAGAAACGTCAAGAGAATGATATACGTCATGACATGTAAACATGTGACTATCTCTAATACGTGATATATGGAAATTACGTAAGTTTTGATGAGCAATAAACTCAAGTGTGACATGTTGATAAAATAAGTTTATCAATATTGTATTTATAGGAAATATGTTCAAGTATGTTAACAAGTGTTATTATTATTACTGTTGACGCTTAGACAAGTACCAAATTACTGGTTAAATGATAAAATGCTTATTTTATGATGTATTAAAAGGGTAAGTGCTCAAATGAAAATATATTTGTGTTCATGCAAGAGTGGTAAGTATTAGGTTGTGAAATTCTCTTATAAAATAAATTATCTAAATTTGTTTTAAAAATTTTGGTAATGTCTCGTAACCCTATGCCGGTGACAAATTTGGGTTAGGGACGTTACATTTATACTTATAAGTTTCATTTTGTAAATGGCCTTTGGAATTGGCCTAAAACTATCCAAGTTGCTTATTGAAATGAGAATGAATTTCATGGAAATTGTGCAAGTTTACTTAGTGGTTTATGCATGCATTTTGAATATGAATTGGTTGATGTGTGAGTACCTATTAAAGGTCATTTAGATGAGTATTGGTGCTATGATATGATGTATTAAGTTTGGGTCATGATTGAGTTTGTTTCAGGGTGGCTAAGGGCTTGGTAAATAGCCCTATATTGCCCACACGGGTAGACACACGAGCGTGTGTCTAGGCTGTGTGAGAAACAAGGGTCGCACACGGGCATGTGGCTCAACCGTGTGTCCCCTGCACCTTGCATGGATAGAATTAAATACTCATCAATGTTCCATATAGGTGTGAAACATGACTGTGTGTCTTAACTGTGTGGAGGACACGGCCAACACATGGGCGTGTGTCACGAACGTGTGACTACTGACGTCAGAAATAGAATGCCCACGTTTTTGCACATGGGCCATGACACGGATGTGTCAAGGCCGTTTGAGGGACATGGGTTGGGCATACAGGCGTGCGCTAGGCCGTGTGAAAAGCCCCATAGGTTCGAAGTCAAAAAAATAAATTCGCACGGGCAAGAGGCACGGGCGTGCCCCTAGATTGCTTAGGCCATGTGAGGTACATGGGTTATCACCACGGCCATGTCTAAAGGTCACACGGGTGTGTTGCCCATCCACACGGGCGTGTTCCCTATCCACACGGGCATGTGCCCTATTTTTAGTGAAATTTCTAGGAAGTTTTCTAAGTGCCCAAAATGGTCATGAATTGTTTCAACTCCATGTTTTAAGCCTCGTAGGCCTATATGAATGACCGAAAGTTTTTAATTGGGGCACATCTTCATGAGTTTAAGTTGAATGTTTGCAAGAGATTTAGTAAAGGTAATGCCTCATACCCTACTCCGGCATCGGTTACAGGTAAGGGGTGTTACATCATAAGTAGTGATTTCAAATTAAATGTTGTTAATGTATTGATATTTAATGAAATGTGATGAACAAAATCTCGGATGAGATGGGATTAGTAAATGTATTCTAAGAAAGCTCGATTGAACCGTGGGATTAGTTTCGAGATGTAGTGATAGGTCACTAGGATATAATTTGGCTTCGGGCCATGATATCGACAGTACGGGTGCGATTAATACCTTGATTTGGCTACGGGCCATGGTATAGGTATTATGTGGGAGTGACCTTGAGTTGGCTACGGGCCATGGTATAGGTGCTCCGAGATAAGTTGCCTTGATTTGGCTACGGGCCATGGTATAGGTATTATGTGGGAGTGACCTTGAGTTGGCTACGGGCCATGGTATAGGTGCTCCGAGATAAGTTACCTTGATTTGGATACGGGTCATGGTATAGGTATTTATCAGATGAAATGTTTGTATATTCGACTCTTAATCTGGATGGTTCAATGAATGAGCTACGATTATGAATTTAGAAGAAATTGTATGGAATGGACAGGTCAAAGAGCACACTTCCAAGTCACATACGATATAATAGGATTGGCAGTTCAGGCTAAATCCTTTCATAACACTTATAACACCTTATCTATTTCATAAATTTACTATAATTCATTGAAATATAATGTTCAACCATAATTATGACATTTTACTCATATTTCTCAACTTACGATTGTTTCATTTCGTACATCATCACGTGCATATCATGAACATTTATTCATACCTTTCCAAGTTTTGACCCACTACAAACACATTTCCCATTATCTTAATATCACTTTTTTGAAATTTTGAAAATAGCTCGGTTGGAAAACACTTATTTCTCATCAAAACAACTTCGTTAGAGTCAAGAGACATCACACTATCACAAGTACGAATATGGCATGTATAGCTAGACTTTTACACATGCTAGGTTAGTCTGAGAACTGACTAAACCTTAGCTCTGATACCATTAAATACAACGCCCTTACCCGTATCCAATACCGGGATAGGGTTTGAGGCATTACTAGACTTAAACACAAACTTTCCTACAAACCGAAGCATAAATATCCATCCAAATTTAAAACTTTTTATCCATACACATAACGTCCTTAATATAGGCCTACGAGGCCCAAAATATACGTTGGGAGTGGTTAAGGACTATATCAAAAACATTTAGAACATTTTAATACACTTAGAAAGTTTCAAGTTTGGAAAGTCACACACACCCGTGTGGGTAAGCCGTTTGGTCTCACACGCCCGTGGGACTTAGGACACGCCCATGTCCTCAACCCATGTAACTCTGTGTTTATGATGTCATCAGCAGTTTGGGGTCACACGGCCAAGCCACACGCCCATGGGGCTGACCGTGTGTCACACACGATCTAGACACATGCCCGTGTGTCTACCCTTGTGGACAACATCAAGGCTATATTCCAAGCCATGTTGTCACCCTTCAATTTACACATGTTCACACCACATAACATAGCACTAATTTATGCATGTACATACACACAATTCAACTATAATCAACACCATAACTCGGCACTCGCATGCACATGCACAGCCTTAAAATAGGCATACCTAAATGGCCAAATACACATTATCATAATGAATCAAAACACTTGATTACTTTTTTCCAACTCATTTAGACTTCAATAACAAAAGACTCGTACACTTCATAACCAACTAGCCTATACATGCCATACACCAAGTTTACAAACTTCTCCATACCATTGCATTAACTGGATAGTGTGATGAAATCTTTGACAGCTTCCAACCTGAGCAAATCTGCAAAATCCTATAAGCATAGAAAGGATAACATTAGTAATGTGACAGCCCTATTCTGACCCTAATCGAAAAAGTGGTTTTGGAACCACCAAATCGAGTCAAAATTTTTTTAAAATATTATTTTCTATGTTTTTATTATGTGAATTATCAGGTGTGAAAATTAGATGCTTTAATTTTACCAATTAGATGTTAATTATTAGTTAATGGCTCAATTGCATAAAAAGGAAAATTAGTGGGACAATGTGCAAATGCTAATTTGTTGATGTTCTTTTAACATAGAGGACTTATGAAGTAATTAGACCATGCATAAAATGCATGGACACATTCGGCCCTTACTTAGTGGAAGAGTAATGATTTGAAAAAGGGCAAATTGGTAAGGTAACAATTAAATTATATGCATGTAATAGTGAAACATGCAAATGAGTGTTCATTGTTCTTTGTTTTTACCAAAACCATAAAGAAGAGAAGAGAAACAGAAGTTAAGGCATTCGACCATTCTAGTGTTCAATTTAAGGTATGAGTTCTTGTTATTTTCTTTAGATTTTGTGCAATTTAGTTGAATGTTAAGTGCTTACCATGACCTGTGTATCAATCTTTGAATTTGTGATGAATAATGCATTCGGTCATGACTATTATATGTCAAATTGGTGATAATTTGATGTTTTTGTGATGAGGCATGAAGATAGTTGATTTTGAGCTATGAAACAAAGAAATTGAGTGTTTAATAAAAAGAATTGAATGTGAGTGTGTGTGAAATAGCAAATGATAAGTCTTGTTAGCTTCATGAAGCGTTCGGCCATTGTGTTAAAATGTTAAACTTGTGTTTAAATTTGGAATTTGATAGTTATATGGTTAGTATGCGTATATGTGACTGAATGTGAACATGAATTATGATGTGAATAAATTGTTGTTAATTAATGGCCGAATGTGCTTAAATCCATGCAAGGTTGGGTTTGTTAGTAAATTGAGATAAATAAAATGAAATTACCAGTTGTGAATTGTAAATGTGAAATCATCTTTGTTTAGATTGAAAATGTCCTTGTGCTAAAATTGTTTAAGTGTGATAAACGATAAATTATTCATATTCTTACCTCATGTTTTGCCTATATTTTGGATGAATTATTATCAATTTTTTGACAATTGGTACTCTTAATTTTTCTTTTTCATATCTTATACTCAGGAGAGCATAGGGAAGAGACAAGAATGGAAAACGGACCAAAAACGAGGAAAATGGGCCAAAATGTGAAAACTACACGGCCCAAAGAGTCACTACACGGCTGTGGCACATGGCCGTGCCACACAAGGTACAACATGGCCCAGCCCCGATAAGCACGGCTAGGCTACACGGCCGTGCCACCTCAACAGGCTCGAACACGGCCCTTATTGAAACCACACGGGCATGGCACACGGGCATGTCCCTGTCGTGGGGAAGTTCAATTTCACTCAGATTTGGATACTTAGAAGCTAAGAAAGGCATTCCAAAGCTCTATATAAAGACCCTAGGAGGCAACTCTAGGGATGTACTTCTTTTCTCCCAAAAGGAGCGCCATATTTCTGCCAACACAAGTAGTGGAGGCAAGGGATTACTCCAAGGGAAGCTGATTGATTCATCCCAGAAGCTAGGAATTCTACTTCAAAACAGAGGCAACCCGAGCACTAACCTAGTAACTTTTTTCCTTTTAATTTTAGTCTTTTTACAGCAACTAACCTCTTTTTAGTGTAGGAATTTAGGACCACATGGCCTGGCACACGGGCGTGCCCAAGGCCGTGTAACATTTTCAACCGAGACACGGTCGTGTACCTAGACCGTGTAAGAATTTTCCCAAAAGCACGGGCTATCGACAAAACATCACGGCCGTGCGACATGGTCATGGCAACCTTTCAACTTTTACATGGGCTTGCACAGCTTCACACACCCGTGTTCCCAAACCATGGCCAACACTGTCAATTTAGACACAGCCGTGTGACGACCTACAACACTGTGTGATTAACGAAGAACCGATCGCAAACGACCATGTGACCGCTCACACGATCGTGTGAAAAGCGAACACGATCACAAACGGCCGTGCAAAATGGCCAACATGAGCGTGTGTCTCAAACCATGCGTGCCAAAACCACCGAAATTTGAAAAACATGGGCAACATTCGAGTCACACGGGCGTGTGCCCTGCCCGAGTGACCCAAAAACTATATATAAGAGGTCACTATTCACCTTCTCCTTCACCCAAACCCTCAATCCTCTCACCCAAACTCTTCCCCAACCACCATAAACGCCGCCTCCAACTCTCAAAACACCACCACGCTCACACACAACCATCCCACGCCCGTGTAAAACACCCCATGACCGTGCACACCTCTCAGATTTGGTTCTATTTCCTCATTTTCATTTCAAATTTTTACTATTTTATTAGTTTTATTTTATTATGAATTTATTTTGATACAAGCATAAAATTAGTTGCACTAGGGTAGAGAATATAGAATGATATATGCTATTTTATGATTTCATTTGATTGTCATTTTCTCATGAATTTAGTATAATACATACCCATATGGCTTACTTTTGATATCATATTAAACTGAATAAACTTATATTATTTAGGTTAGTCCCCATTTTTTGTTTTTAGGAACATCATAATGTTAATCTACATTTTATTTCAGAGTTCTTGAGTCAACTTAATTTCAATTTTTAGGACTAATGCATTGTTATTTTATTTTTAGGCATCATGTCGTCATCACGCAGTAGGAAAGCTGCCATCCCGCCTTCAAAGAAACGCAAGGGACCCGATGGTTCATCCTCGCGACCCATTACCGAGAATCGCCATCCACTGCTCCATTTTTTGCAAGCCTCCCAGGAGTAGCGATATGAAATACTCCGAGCTTGCACTCTAACCACTGGCCGATGCATAGATTGGGCTGCCCTCGAGCAAATACACCTAGTGGACGAGGTTAGGGCCCTATTAATGACCGATCCATGGGCACAATTCTTTCAGATCATGGAGCCCACATACTTGGAACTCACACTTGAGTTCTGTTCCACATTTCACCTCTAGACCATGATGAATAGATACGATGATCCAGGGACATTACAGTTCTGTCTAGGAGGTCTCATGCGACAGCTTAGTGTCCCAGAATTCGGCATAGCTCTCGGTCTCTATATCGACCAATTTATGGAAGAGGAGGACCTCTCCACGCTTCACCACCACATTCATTTAGCACCATCTAGGTGTTGGGAGGCCCTAGTCCCTGCGTCATTAACATACGATCCTAGTCGCTCTAAAGCGACTAAGCTTATCCTGGCCCTGAGGTATCTACATTCTCTTCTTACACACACACTAACTGGCAGGGGAGAGAGCACAGGAGTCGTCCGTACCCACGACGCCTACTTCCTGTGGTGCATGGCAAATGCACATGTTATCGACTTAGCCTACTTCATCGCCCATGCAATCCAGCATCAAACAGAGAGGCACCGCAAGGGCATAATTTCTATGGGCCCATACATCACGAGATTAGGCCTCTACTTCGACCTATTCAACATTGCAGCCCAGACATCTTCATACACTTTAATGGGCCAGATGTCCCCACAGGGCATTCAGACCATGCTTCACATGAGGATGATCGAGCGGAGGCCAAGAAGTAACCCCTTCCAGTATCGCCTCATCCAGGATGGTGAGGATTCTGAGGACATTCCTGATGATGTCCCACCACCACCACCGGAGGAGGATGCACCTACCGAGCCACCATTCTCTCGCCACCCTTCTCGTGCAGCAACCACCTATGCTGACATATCTGAGTGCTTATCCAGATTCGAGTAGCAATGCTTCTAGCGCTTCGATCATATCGACGCGACTTTACAGCAGATAGGCCAGCATCTCCACATCACGTCGCCACCACCACCATCACGTGATCCGTCTGAGGATTAGATATTTCTATTCCTCTTATGTTTATTTTTATTTTAGTTTTTATTTTTCATTTTGATTTTTATTTTTCCTTTATTTCTAACTTTAGTTTCCTTTTTATTTTGAATTTTATTTTATTGTCTCTAATCGTTTCCATTATTTCAGTATTAGTATTTTTAGAACTTAGTCTGTTATTTTTCTACTATTTATTTTCTATCTTTCATATCGGCCAATCCCTAACAGATAATCTCTATTACCCCAACTAATTAATATTTTGTAATTTCAAAAAGGAGCTCTACAAGCTCACATTCATAAGGAAATGGGAACATCCTGCCACAACTGCCGACTCTTCCAATATCTTTCTCACAAATTCATCCTGAATTCAGGGAGTTTCAATTCTCTCCCTATCTTATGATATTCTGCTTCTCTTGCTATTTGTGTATCTTTGTACATTGAAGGCAATGTACATCTTAAGTGTGGGGGGAAACTTACTTTAAATCTTTACATTATCTGTGAAATCCTTGAAATTTTGTTTCTTTATGCATTGTTCTCAAATCTGCACTATCTTCAGTCTCTTATTAGGAATTAATTCTGATTGATTTATGATTTTTATTGATATGTTGAGAATTAAGATATAGGTGCTTGTACTTCGATTATTCAAACTTTAAAATGTTAGGGAATCAAGCATGATAAGTTGAAATTTTGGAGAACCCTATTTTTTTGCATAAGTAATTTTCCTTGATTTTAAGTATTATCTTGAGATTTGAAATTCATAGGATTGACATCAAAAGCCATAATTCTGGTGAGATTTTGAGCCTTTTGAGCATACATTCTTTCGTGCTCACTTTTATTATTGCTTTGAGTGAGTTAATGCTGATTTGTTATTCTAGAACTTGCTTTGATTATACACGTCAAGACTACATCATTGATTTGATATACCGAGATGATAAAGGCACTTAGGATTTAACCCACTTACTCTATAAAGGCCTACCTCCATAAATTAACCCCTAGTGAACCCCGTTAAGCCTAACAACCCATTTTTTGACTTACCTTCTAATTATTAACCAATAGCCCATTTTTTGTTGAATCTCATTTAATTACTTTGACCCTTATTTTTGTCGAGATTTGAGTCGAATTATTATCTAGCTTTATTCTCTTTTCCAGTTTGTAAAAGTTGTAAATATTCAATTTATTTGACTTGAATTGTTCTTAAAAAAAATGCATACTCAGTTAAATTCAGTTGTAACATGTAATAGTTCAATAGTTTTTGCATATTTCCATTTTAAGGCTACTAAGGCATAAATGAAGTTATCATAAGAATTAGCCCGAGAAGTATGTTATAAGTGATAGAGATATTTCTAACTAGATAATTTTTCAAGTTCAATCTCGATTCTAACCCTCTTTTGCAGCCTGTGACAACACCCCTAACCAAGCCCCATTACAACCATTACAAGACCTTTTGATCGACGTGTCATGTATAGTGGTGGAGATGTGATTTTCTTACAAGCCTATGGTAATAGCTTTTCATGTTGACTAGAGAGTGCTTAATTCTTGAACCCTAAACACTTCGAGTGGATAGAGTGAATCTTTAGTAAGAATGTTAACTCCTGTTAATTAAGATGGAGAGATAATTACTTATAAGAAAGGAGAAAACTTATGTTTCAATGTTAAAATTCTCGACTTAAAGTGATTGAGTCCTTAATGTTCTTTTGATTGAATTATCACTGTATGATTACCTATGGATTAGTTCGAAACATTATTGATAATGATTGTAAGTTGAGAAGAATGATTCTTTATTAGGGATTGAGATTTTGCTTGAGGACAAGCAAAGGCTTAAGTGTGAGGGTATTTGATAAACGATAAATTATACATATTTTTACTCATGTTTAGCCTATATTTTTGATGAATTATTATCAATTTTGTGAGAATTGGTGCTCTTAATCTTTCCTTTTCATTTCTTATACTCAGGAGAGCATAGGGAAGAGAAAAGAACGAAAAACGAACCAAAAACGAGGAAAATAGGCCAAAATATGAAAATGACACGGCTCAAGGAGTCACCACACAGTCGTGGCACACGGCCGTGCCACACAAGGTACAACACGGCCCAGCCCCAACAAGCACGGCCAGGCTACACGGCCGTGCCACCTCAACAGGCCCGAACACGACCCCTATCAAAACCACACGGGCGTGGCACACGGGCGTGTCCTTGTCATGAGGAAGTTCAATTTCACTCAGATTTGGATACTTAGAGGCTAAGAAAGGCATCCCAAAGCTCTATATAAAGACCCTAGGAGGCAACTCTAGGTACGTACTTCTTTTCGCCCAAAATGAGAGCCATATTTCTGCCAACACAAGGAGTGGAGGCAAGGGATTACTCCAAGGGAAGCCAATTGATTCATCCCAGAGGTCAGGAATTCTACTTCAAAATAGAGGATCTCCCTAAACTCCTTCAGGGGTTTTTGGGTTCTTTTATGTTTTGTTATTTTATATCCTCTGAGATGTTTTTTTTCTTAATTATGAGCTAAACCTCTCAAATACTTGAGGGGGATGAAACCTAAGACAAATCTTGTTATTATTTATTCTTAAATTATATGATAAATACTTGAATTGTTCTTAATTATGTGTTCTTCATTTTTGAATTAATAATCCTAGGTATTAATTCAAGAAACGGATGTGCTTAGGCAGAGGAGCAAAAGTCCCTGTTTTAAGAGTAGATCTACCATAGTTAAGCGGAGTTGCATGCAACCCTAGACATAGGGCGACATAAATCTGCCGAATTAGGGTCAAACCTAATAGGGGGATCCATAGATCGAATTATTGCAACCTAGGGATGTTAATTTATAAAGAAACTTTAATTAACCACCTAGGATTAGTTGTTCTTATCCTTGATGGAGGTATTAACATAGGTTAGAGATCTCTACGGATCAAGTCAAGTAAAGAAATCGTCTAGTTCAAGAAGCCAATAACAAGTGAAGTCTAGGTGGATTCTCTCTTGAGTATTGCTTATATCAATCAGTTTTCCCAAAGAGTCTTTCCCCACTTTACTTTTTGTGCACATTTAGTTAGTTTTAGAATTAGTTTCAAACAACCCTCTTTTATTTTTAGGCTAGATAATAAAAGCAAGTAAGTACTAGTACTTTTGGTTCCCTTGGGTACGATAACGCGGTCTTATCGCTAAACTATACTACAATTCGATAGGTGTGCTTGCCTTTAAAATCATGATATTAGCTAGTTTTTGGTGTGGTCAGTTTTTATAAATTTTACTGCTTAATATCACGAGTATCAAAGTGGTTAAAAAAGTTGCCGAATATGAGTTAAAGAGAGAAAGGAGGCAAAAGATGAGTTTGAGCTTATAAATGACATATGTGATTTAATTGAGAAATTATAATCAATAAAAGTGGTTAATGTGTAATTATTTATATATTTTTAATTATAATGGCCAAATGTAGCATGAATAAGGATGTGAATAAATTGTAGTTATTGAGGTTGTCAATGAAAAATATGAGTGGGATGAGCTAATGCCGAATGGACTTGTGGTGTTATGTGTTGAAAGATTTTTAATTAATTAGTTAAGTGATATTCGACTATATGAACAGCATGTGCACTTGATGTTATATTACGGCCTAAGAGTATATTTATATAAGTGTGTGAGCATTCGGTCAAAGAAGAATGGTTGTATGAAAGTAAGATTCATGAATGTGGTAGTGCCATGTGAAGTGTGTAAATTGCATGACTTCGATAAGTGTTGTTTGTGTTTTGAGACTTATCAATGTTTTTGAATGTGCAAATTTTTAATGAAAATGACATTGATTAAGTAATTTAGTAAGTTGATTGTTTTGATTTAGCTCAAGAATAAGGAGAGCTAAATTCGGATAGGGGGAAGGTGAAATTAATCGAATAGCCATTTGTAATCGTTCAACAACATCGAGGTAAGCTTTACGTGATTAAACATGGGCTATAATCGTATATTAACATGGTATATTAAGGAAAGGAAGTAACCTTTATTTATATGTAAATGTGTACATTGCCGAATGTGATAGTGAATAAGGTTAGATGATATGTTATAGAGTAGCATAGTATTTACATGGTGTGAGGTGAAATGTAAATATGTGATAAGGCCGAATGGCAATGCTTGAAATGCAATAAGATATTGACAAGTACTATATTTGAATAGTGTTAAGCTCTTGATACATGTTCGTATGATACAAAAATTTTGAATTAAATGCTTAAATGTGAGCGAGAGCTTGATTGTGATTTTATAAGTTCAGTTCACGCATTTAGCCTAGCAAGCTTCAAGCTGGTGATCATTTTTAGGCTATGAGCCTAGCAGGCGTAAGGCCAGTGAATTAAAATCGGACTCAAAGTCCAGCAGGCCATGTGCCGATGATAAATCTCGGGCTTTAAGCCTAACAGGCATAATGCCAGTGTATTCAAACCATTTTGGTGATTAGTGAGCAATGTACTGTGATATTATCTCGAGACATTGGATTTATGCTTTATCCTCTAAGCTAATATGAATGGAAATGCTAAGCATGAGCTAATATTTTTGTTAGCTCATGATCAAGTATGTATGTGTTTTTATCATAAGATTCAAGGCATATTAAAACATGTATGAATGAGAGTTAAGTATTCTGATTGGGATCGAGCAATGTGTGCTTCTTGAAATTTGGTTTTATATATATAGATGTTTATTTATAGTATAACTCTTGGCTAACCATAACATGAGTAAATAAATATATTAAATTGAGTTATACATTCGGTTGAATATTAGCTTGTATTGAATTGGTTTACATATGTGTTGTAAAGGTGAAGTTATATGTGAAATTATTATATGTGCATATTCAGCTATATGAAGTGTAATGTTTAACATGATCATTGGGATGTATGAGATGGGATAAAAGAATCTTGAAGATTCGGTCTATATACATTGTGTGAGCCAAAGTACATTAATGTTTGATTCTTTAATTAAGTTGTTTAATTACTTAAGACTTACTAAGCTAATTAGCTTACTTCAAGTGTCTTTGTTACTCTGTTTTATAGATCTCGTCTGAAAGTTACGGCTCGGGGATTCAAGCTCAAAGACATCCACACTATCGTCATTGTTTTTGGTACTTTAAAAGTCTATAATTTTGAAAGATGGCATGTATAGGCTTAATCATATTTTGAATCAAGTTATATTTTGAATTTGTATATATTCTAGCCATGCAAAAATGGCTTGCCTAATTGCTAAGTATGGATGTATGTTTTGATGAAATTTTGTGGCTGTTCAATTGGTAAACGTTCACGGTTGTTAACTTGATTTTTGTTACAAGTATTAACAATTGAATTCACAAGTATAGGATGACCTTATATTCGGCTATAGTTTTAGGAAATTCCAAATGAATAGTATTAATTATTGCATGATGTGCAAACGGCATTTAGCATATTCGTGCAATCAAATTTTAAATTCATAGTTTAATAATTTGGTTTTATTTTGTCTAGCATTTAACTTGGTTATTGATCCGTTGAAATGTTTAGTTTACAACTGTGTTTAAGAAATGACTAGTCTGATCTGTCTTCTGATCTGTAATGCCTTGTAACCCTAATCTAGTGACGGATACGGGTTAGGGGTGTTACAAGTAAGCTATAAAGCTTAGTAAGCTTGTATTTATAAATATTTAAACAATTCATTTACATGCTTTTAACAAGCCTCCTAATGTGTTCTCAAGGTAATTCCATCATTATTGCATAAAATTTCACTACTCACTTATGTTCATTTCGAGCTGTTTACTCGAGTTATAGTCAAACAAGTTAGGCAGATAACATCATATAGATACCAATCAACATGGATGCTTATCACAATATAAACTTTCATTCCGTTTCACTTTTCCATATGTAAGGATAATTCCCATTGAACTAGTGTAGTTTCGATCAATATTCGGGTAGTATACTCGAGGTATGCATATCCACAACCCGTCGATTCACATTCAAAAGTGTCCCTTATTGCACATATTCATATAGCACATTCTCGAGTCATATATGGTATGAAAGGATTGTTAATTTAGGCTAAATCCATTTGTTAATGTATGCTCTAAAGGCTTACTCTAGATTACCCGTCCGTGCTAACTTCATTTTATAACATTTTTAACATTTTATCCATTTTATAAAATCACTAATATCATTATTGGAGATCCTGTACATGTTTTTACTAGGTAATGTATGATTACACGCATGTGGCCTCAACTAATCTAACCGTTTTATGCATCTAAATGATTCATAAGTACACTATCTATTTATGTTAATTAGTAAGTTAACAATTGCTTAAGCAACACTCGGGTGTAACCAATATTTGGACAGCATAATTTATAACTCATTTATTGACATTCATAACTTGATTTCAATAGCATTTGCATGGCAACCAAATTTTAACATACCATCACGAATCAACCAAGTTAAACCGAATTTACGCATTAACTAAATAGGATCTATTACAACAATTACAAGACATCGACCACAAGGTAACCTAAACTGATAAATCCAAATAACATATCCAACTTGTAACTATTTGGTCAAAACATCATATAGCTATCCTTACCGAATTTAAGCATTTAAAATTCATTCAAATACATGCATGCTTAACTTAATTGTTTCACTTCGGTACTAAGCCACAACCAAACAAAGCCAAATTTAAGCAAGGAAATTTAAGCCATTTTTTCATGGCTCATTTACATACCAAAACATAAACTAGCCTATACATGCCATAGGTTCGAGGATTCGGCTCATAAAATATCGAAGACGGTCGATAGTGTGATAAGCTTCTCTGATGATTCCCGAGCTCGTAACTTTAAATTTGAAATCTATAAAGTAAGTATGAAAAAACAGAGTAAGCTTTCATAGCTTAGTAAGTCATAAGAAAATAAAAATTTAATAATAAAATCAACTCCTTAAATATAAACTAAGCCAATTTACTATATCAGTGCCATACTTAGTCTCAATTTACACATTCCATGAGCCACACATTTTTAATATAACCATTACTTTGGCAAAATACTTATAAGGCTAAACCTCACAAAATTTCCTCCAACTTTCAAAGCCAAATATCTTTACACATTCAAATATACTTCCACTCATTTACACAAACTCACAAAACAAGATTTAACTTCATATACAAACATCACTTATTTGGCAGAATACACAAGATCATATACAACATCACATATGCATATTACCTATGTGGCCTAATATGCATGGTCTCACATATGCACATACTGAAGAATCCTTTCGTCGATCTTCAAATCATTTAGCCATAAGCACATTGTAACATCCCAAAATAGGGCCTGAATGGAACAGTGGTTGCAAAACCACAAATTTGAGATAAAAATAATTATTTTATAATTATTTTGAGGTTTATGATATGATTGCATGATTTTGTGAAAATTTCGTGAAGAAATTCAATGCATAAAGTGCTTAATTTGAAATTAGGGACTAAATCGAATAAGTTGCAAAATTTGCATTCTAGAAGCTTTTAGTATGAAATTGCCTTGGATATTAATTAGAGGGTCTTAAATAGAAATTTGACCAATTTCTAAAATTTTGGACAAAAATGGGCTTGTACATGAAAATTTTCAAAGAAAGGCATGAAGGGTATTTTAGTCATTTGGTAATTAAAAGATTAAAAAAGGGAAAAAGATGGCAAAATATGTCCATCTTCTTCATTAGCACGAAATTTCAAGGGTTCTCCATAACTAGCGTTTGTTTCAAGCTTCCAAGCTCCATAGTAAGTGATTCCAAGCCCCGTTTTTAATGTTCTTTACGTTTTTGGAATCCTGGTAGCTCGATAAAGCTTATGCTAGCTATAATTTAAGCTAGGGTTCATATTTGGAAAAATACCCATAGGTGAAAAGTGTTTATTTTGATGTTTTATTATAGAATATGAGGTTTTAAATTATGCTAGACAACTTGTGTTACTCGGTTTTAAGTAAAAACGAGTAAAAGGGCTTAATCGGTAAAAATACCTATTGTTCATAAGTACATGTTATAGTGGGAATTTGAGGTTGTTGTTGGTAAATAAATTATCAGCATGTCCTAAAACATAAGAATTTGGGATAAATTTTAATTTCCGAGCCTTTCGGCAAAAGCGTAAATATGAAAAAGTTTAGGGGCAAAAATGTAATTTTGCCAAAGTTTGAGTTAAGGGCTGTTTTGATAAATGTGAGTATTAAATAAGCTAAATTGCTATTATAGATCAAGAAGAACGAAATTCGGGAGTAGATCGGGGAAAGGAAAAAGTAAAAGACTAAATTGTCAAGTTTAACCGTATTTTGTATCAAGGTAAGTTTACGGTAAATAAATACAATATTTCTTTATTTTACATTAATGTTGTTAATTTCCAGCATATATACATTTATTTTATGAAAATATTCGAAGTTGAACCAAAGACGAGATGATAGAGAAAAAGTATCAGAAAGCCTCGTTTGAACTCTAGGAATGTTGGGATACGGAATGTCATGACATTTTGGGTTATCAGACAGGATAGGAATATCCCATGTAAGTCCATATTTAAAAATATGGCTTTGGTAGGACAGGGAACATCTCATGTAAGACCATGCCTAGAATATGGCATTGACAGGTTATTACCTGGCAGGAAAACCCGAGTATCCTTAGTGTTCCGAGTGGTTCAACGGGCTATTGTACAGGTTAAATTACAGGAAACTTTCAGCAAAGGAAAGGTAAGTTATATTCATGAGTTTATTGAATAATCAAGTAAGAAGAAAGTAAGTGAGTAAGGAAGCGGGTAAGAAATGAGGTGTAAGGAAAGCTTATGATGCTTGATGATATTATGATTAACTATTATTTAGGGTGAATGTTGTGATTTATTTACTTGTAAACTTACTAAGCTTAGTGCTTACTCGCTTTATTTTCCTTCTTTTATAGTTCTTACCAAGCCAACTCGGGAATCGCAAGGAACGTCGGAGATCCGGTCACACTATCAACAGGATCATTTTGGTATAGCTAGACGTTTCATTTCGCTTATGGAATGTATAAGGACTTGGCTTCTTTTGGTATGAATGTCCTTAGGATATGTTTAATGAATGGTATGCAAATACTTGTTGATGATTAGCTATTGGAATGACTAATCAAACATAGGTTTAATACTATGTATGCCTAAATGGTAATTATCACATGGAAACCATGAAAAAGGTGAAAATAGCTTAAAAATAGATTCTAACAGCAGCAGTGACGTGATTTTGAAAAATCACTAAAAATATTAGAAATGGAATTAAATAGTGAGTGAGGCATGAAATTAAAGCTTAATGAGTCTATTTTCATGTGGAAGAAGCAGAGTAAGTAAAAGAGTTCTATATTATGAGTTATTTGCATTTGAGTGAGACTGCTCGAGATTGACTTCGTGATCCACTATTCTGATTTTAAAAATTCACCATAAATTGTACATAAATAATCTGTCATTTTAGTTTAAATGACTAGATTTCTTATTTAGTCTAGTTTCAAATGAAATAAACGACATGGCTATTTGAATTTTGTATGGAGAGAAAACTAATTTGTAGTGAACAGAGGTCAGAGTAGTTGAACTGCATAATAGGGGAGAATTTAACTAATAAAATGTACTAATTGGCAAGACTAAAAATTCTATAAAAAATTTAGTAAGAAGGTATATGAGTCTAGTTTTACGAAAAATTTACAGAATTAGATTTCGAGTTTTGTAACTCGAGTTATGATTTATTTAGTGATTGTGATGCAGTTGGATAGCTTTATAAGGAATAGAGAAATAATTTTATTTTGGTTCGTTTAAGTAATCAGAAAAATTTATTGATCCCGGTTTGGACCCAAACCATTTTAATAGCATGATTTAGGGTCTCGATGACCCTTTTTAGGGATATATTGAATGAATGAAAATAAATTAATTTTAAAAGAAAATTCTATGCCCGAATGAGTAAGTTAGGTCTAGTAACGCCTCGTGCTCGACTCTAGCGACGGTCTCGGGTAAAGGGTGTAACATTTATTGGTATCAGAGCAAAGGTTTAGTCGGTTCTCGAAATAGATAGGATGAGTAAGAGTCTAGCTATACATGTCATACTTATATTTTGATAGTGTGATGACTCCTGACGATTTTAAAATATTTTGTTTTATAGTAATGGATCCCGAATGAGCTGGTGCTGACGATGTAGAAAGTAATGCGCCTGCTCCTGCGAAAGGGGCAGTGCCATCCAAGGGTAGGCCTGTAACTATGAATCAAGAAGGAGTGGCTCGAGAAGCCTTCTTCCAAGTTATGAATGAATGGTTTGCCCAGTTCGTTCGTATGAATCCGGGTGTTAGACCTCCACCCCCTCACGATTCTTAGGCCACCCATGTCGCTCAAGCTCCCCCAGTCATAGGTACGGTGATAAGAGAAAAGCCACCAGTTGACAAGATCAGAAAACAAGGAGCCGAAGAGTTTCGGGCTACGAAAGATGATGATGCAGAAAGAGCAGAATTTTGGCTCGAAAATACTATCAGAGTCTTGATGAATTATCCTGTACACCTGAGGAATGTATGAAATGTGTAGTATCACTCCTTAGAGACTCAGCATACCACTGGTAGAAGACACTTGTATCAATTGTACCGAAAGAGAGGGTCACTTGGGATTTCTTTCAGGAGGAATTCCGTAAAAAGTACATCAATCAGAGGTTTATCGACCAGAAAAGAAAAGAGTTTCTAGAATTGAAACAGGGTAATATGATAGTGACTGAATATGAGCGTGAATTTGTTAGACTCAGCAATTATGCCCGAGAATGCATATTTACAGAGGCGATCATGTGTAAAAGGTTTGAGGATGGGCTTAATGATGATATTCGATTGTCAGTGGGTGTCCTAGAAATAAAAGAGTTTGTTGTTCTAGTTGACAGAGCCTGTAAGGCAGAGGAGCTGTTAAAAAGAAAAGGCAAAGTTGAAACTGAGACGCAAGATATGAAGAAAAGATAGATGAGCAAGTCGTTTCAGTCTACATCTAAGAGGCCTAGAGAGTTCTCTACTAGATCTAGCTTTTCAGCCGGGTATTCTAGTCAAAATAGGGGTAACAGATTTAAGGATCCGAAAGCTCAGACTACCTCGATTGCAAGCATAGGTAATGCTCGATCGGGTAAATCAGGGTGTCCACGGTGTGGTAGACTTCATTTTGGCCCTTGTCAAGCAGACAAAACTGTTTGTTATAAGTGTGGTTCTCCAGATCATTTTGTGCGAGAGTGTCCAGAAGTGGTTAAACGAGAAGTAATATAGAGTGCTAGATTTGGAAATGCTCCTATTAGGGGCAGATCACCGAGGAACCCGGGAGTAGGAGCGAGTAACAGAGGCACCTCTAGAGACTCGGCAGTGAGAACAGATGTTAGAGCCCCTGAGACAACTTACGCTATTTGTGCACGTGAATAGGCATCCTCCCCCGATGTGATTACGGGTACATTTTCCCTTTATAATGTTAATGTTATTGCTTTGATTGATCCGGGTTCGACCCATTCCTATGTTTGCATGAAATTGATGCCTCATATGAATATGCCCATTGAGTCTATAGGATTTGTGATTAAAGTATTGAATCCATTAAGTAAGCATGTATTAGTAGATAAAGTATGTAAAAATTGCCCCTTGATGATTAGAGGTCACTATTTTCCAGTCGATCTCATGCTATTGCCGTTTGATGAGTTTGATGTTATTCTGGGTATGGATTGGTTGACTGCACATGATGTGGTAATGAATTGTGGAAGAAAATTCATCGAGTTGAAATGTGAAAATGGTGAAATTCTTCAAGTTGATTTAGATGAGTCAGATAGTTCATTTGCCATGATTTCTGTTATGTCTGCTCAGAAATGCTTGAGGAAAGGATATGAAGCTTATCTTGCTTTTGTGTTGAATACTAAAGATCCAGTGTTGAAAATTGAATCTGTGCCTGTCGTTTGTGAGTTTCCTGATGTGTTTCCAGAAGAACTACCAGGTTTGCCTCCTATTAGAGAAGTTGAGTTTGGTATTGAATTGGTTCCGAGTACAACACCCATTTCTATTGCTCCCTATAGAATGGCCCCGTTGGAATTGAAAGAACTGAAAGCTTAGCTGCAGGAATTATCTGATAAAGGCTTTGCAAGATCCAATAGTTCGCCATGGGGTGCACTAGTGCTATTTTTGAAAAAGAAAGATGATTCGATGAGATTGTGCATAGATTATCGGCAGCTTAACAAGGTAACTATCAAGAACAAATACCCACTGCCCAGAATTGATGATTTGTTTGATCAATTGAAGGGACCCACTGTGTTTTCCAAAATAGATTTGAGATTCGGATATTATCAGTTGCGAGTTAAAGAGTCAGATGTTCCGAAGACTGCATTCTGAACTAGGTATGGTCATTATGAATTCCTGGTGATGCCGTTTGGCTTAACTAATGCTCCTGCTATTTTTATGGATTTATTAAACCGAATATTTAAACCGTATTTGGACAAGTTTGTAGTTGTGTTCATTGATGACATCTTGATTTATTCTCATGATGAGGCTGAGCATGCAGAGCATTTGAGAACAGTTTTATAGATTCTAAGAGATAATCAGTTGTATGCTAAGTTCAGTAAAAGTGAGTTTTCGCTCCGAGAAGTTGGATTTGTAACAACCCGGTTTTCACCCTAGTCGGAATGTGGCTTCGGGACCACAAAATCGAGTTGAAAAATTTTCTAAATGCTCATTTCTATATCCATTTTATGTGTTAATCCATGTGTGAAAATTTTTGTGCTTCGAAGTAATCATTTGAATATGAATTACACTAAAAAGGGCTTATATGTAAAATTTTAATAATGTGTGTGGTTATTTCAAAAGGGGCAAAATGATGCATGCAACAAAGACATGGACTTGCATGTCAAATTTGCCATTATAACAATAGTGGCCGGCCATGAAGTGATTGAAATAATAATATATGCATTTTATATACATGCATTATAATAAGTAAAGATTATATACATATATTATGAATTATAAAATGTTAAAATAAGAGAGATAGGCGTTATAAACAAAGTATTTTTTTTTTTTGTTCTTCTTTGGTTCTTTCATTCGGCTGAATATGTAAGAAAAACCAAGAACAAAGTCCCTTGTTTGAACGGCCATGGAAGCTCAAGAATTCTAGGTAAGGTTTTGTTAATTCCATTTGACTTTTAATGTTTTTGAACTCTAGGGTCGGTCATACTTTAAACCCATATCTTATTCTTCAAAATTTTGTGGTGAATTGGTGTTCAGCAATGGTGCTTTTAAGTCATGAAATCCAAAGTTGGGTGTTAGAAATAGGTGAATGAATGTTAGATTTATATTTTGATGCTAAATCCATGAGATTATAAGATTTTAAAAGTGAAATGATGAATATGAGCTTTGTGTGGCTCAATTTTTGGTAATGAACTTTCGGCCATGTCATGTAGTTGATAAATTGGCATTGAATTATGTTTTTTTCAAGGAATAATATATATGAGTTTAAACTATTTGAATTTTTCTATGAGTGGTTAATAAGTCAAGTACTTTCGGCTATTAGGAGAAAAGAGTGGAAATTGTGCTTAATTTTGGAATTTCGATAGGGGAATTGTTAGTGATTGATTAGGTGTTTACCGAATTGTGTTATAAAGGATGAATTTGAATTTGAAATTAGATATATGTGATTTTGATGTGTTTTTATTAATGGCCGAATGGAGAATTGATGTATAAATTTTGGTTCATGGCATTTTATTATGGGTACCACACTTATTGAATGCGATATGTTTTGTATATGTTTAAGGTTATATGCATTTTGGCAAATGTGGCAAATGTGTGTTAAGGTAAATTAATTAATTAATATGTGTTAGATGCATATGCGTGATGTTAGTTGAAATTTGTGAAACATATTTGGCCATAGGTTAAGTGTAATCTTGAGGTATTAAGATTTGATACATGAATATTTATATTCTAATGTATAAAGAATTGGCTTCAAGCTTTGTTAATATAATTTTCTTGTGAATAATGATGGGAAATGTAACACCCCTAACCCATATACGATCGCTGAATTTTGGGCTAAGAGGTATTACCAATTTACACCTTTCACATAGACATAGGTTCATTAGCATTCCTAAGTACGCTCAACAAAATCAGAGATTGGAGACTGAGTCTTATAATGACACTCAAGATATGTGACATATTCATATGACCGAAATATATTTTTCTTTTTTTTTAAATAATTATATAGTTCACAACAGTCTACTTTATACATGCCATAATAATTCCAATATATAACAGTACCAAACGATTTGACAGTGCGACGAAACGCTGACGATCCCCGAGCTGGTAGTCATAGTCCACAATCTATAAAACAAAGACATGAAACAAACATAGTAAGCTTCCATAAGCTTCGTAAGTCTTAAGTGAATTTCACAACTTAACTTAGTTAACACATTGAGTAAGTATAAATAGTCTAATTACAACTTTATTTGGCAGCATAGGCTTAACTACGATAATACACGTTAACATCGACCTCGTCTTCACTTAGAAATCCGAAATCACATAGTTACATCATCTAATATCATCTTGTTATTTATTTGTTCAATTAATTAGAAATAAGTTGAAGGCATCATAACAATCGATACTTTCTATGATCTCACCACATAGGTACCACATACACTTCTATGTGTATAAATTCCACAGAAACTGAACACATGGATATACCGCCATTTCTCATTTGCATTGCATCTATAACCTTCACATACCTGAACTACTTAATTTAGTGAACGAAAATGGATACCGTATAGCATAAACTTCTTCATGGCAAGATCTACTGTTAGGCTATACCACATATTATACTCTTATCTTCATTTCATTTTTCATCTTTATTCTCGTAAAAACTTATTTACCTATGATGGTAATTAGTGTTCTATTACACAATACTCTTTTTCATGTCACACCACTACCTCATCAATATATATATATATATAGCTATCATTTTATTTCTTAAATACGTCTCTTTGATCTATTGCCCCTTTTTAACCGAACGCATATATGAATAAATATACAAGCACTTAACACGCATTAAACACACTAACTTCTCTTGAAATTATATTCATGCAATATAGATAATTCAAATTTTGACACATTATTTCATACTTTAACCGAATGCACCAAGGTCATTTGCATATAAATTAATACCTCATTCATAGATTTCTCACCTTTCATACTTAGTTTACTCACAATCAAGCTTAGTTATAAGCATGGGATACATACCTGACTGAAGTAAATTATTGAACCAATTTGATTACCATTTATCATTGAGTCTCAAAGATATTAAAAGTCTGAATTCATCCTTAGCACCAAACCTGTTATACTTCCAATCTGATAGCTTACAGCAGCATTCCGTCTATTAGACTCAGAACTCGATATACTCCACCAGCTCAAAAGTTTGCTAGGTCAGGACCCGATAATAGCACACGATATTTAATTCACAGAATTTTATACACATCTATTCATATACTTTCAACTTTCCAACAGAATTACATTAATGACACATTACTTTTAGTTGATCTCCTTCATGCATCATAACAATTGTCTTCATTTCATAAGAGCCATTAGGCCATATAACATATATACAAACATATACATCAATTCAAATACATCATCTTTTCATAGTAGCCATTAGTAACCTCACTTGTACAATTTTCTTAAGATTTATGGTAGCCATTCGGCTATATACGTGCAAATTCCATGGATCATGATCCTTTAATAAAGTTTAAGTGTCCTCCACTTGGTCATATCATAGACTTAATATTCAAAACTTATAAAAGAATTGAATTCAATGACTTAAGAACTTACCTGGGTGGTTTTCGTACTAAATTTCAACTATTCGATCGGTCTCCCCTTCCCACGATCTGGATGTGTTTCTTTGAGTTTTTGAGCTTAATCAAACAATTCACTTTCTAAATCAAATTACTAATTTATTTTCAATTCAAAACACATATAATGTCATACACATGAGGCACACGGCAAATCCTCATTTATCATCAATTTTAAAATCATTATTAATTCATTATTCCGGCACCTTATTCGAGTATATCATAATTCATTCAAAATAAGAAATACCATTATTTACCTATCAAGACACTTGGAAATCATATATTCTTCATAAAAAAAAAAAAAAAACCACATCAAAATACCAGCATCTTTCCTTAAATTACCTTAATGAAAATACCTATAATCTCATTCAGCAAATTTGCATTAATTCTTAGCAACCTAATTCAAAAATTTCTAAACATAGCCGCATATAACTTCATCAATACTTTCATTTCATTTCATAAATTAACCTTATAAGCTTAATACATTTGACATATAATGAAACATATAACTTAACCGAACTCTAAGTAGTCATTTAAGCCTAATATATCAAGATTACTAAGCTCATAGCTCATCTTGCATTTTAATACATCAAATGCCCCAAAATGTCATACGATTCTTCCATGACCGAAAGTACATACCTCATTTAAACAACAATTCGTTCATATTTTCATCCAAGTGTACATGCGGTAATTTGTTAAATTCAACTTATAATCAAACAACACCCTATAACATTTAGTTTAAGATATCCCACAAAATAGTTTCCTTTCCCCAATTCACATATACGGCTGCTTCATTAGCAACCATTTATTCATATACGGTTTATAACCACATTCTTTCATGACAAAGTGTAAATTAACAAATGCTTATCATTAAATCAATTCCATACCCACACGAATATACTTTTAAATTAATTAGCACATATACGGTAATTTCCACTTGTACCTTCTAATTAAGGATTCAATTTATTTCTTCATGGACTACACATTCATTCGGCCAACAAGAATCTAATATTAACAATTCCATTTACAAAATTTTCAAACAAAGCACAAACTCTTTATTTAACTATAATGACCTAATGCAATTGATCAAATACCATTCAAGAAAACTTCCGTGTAGCACAATGGTTTATACACATCTATTTAACTAGTTTCTTACACCTCTTGCCACCATTTTCATTTTAAAATTTGAAACACCCAAATTATCTCATTACCAACATGACCGAATGTAAGCATCAACCCAAAAGCATCAAAATTCGTACATGGGTCATGGCAAGGGTTTTTAAAACACACTAAACTTCAAAGTTTTAAAGAAAATTAGCAAGAACACTTACCTTGGTCAAAGTCAAAGAGGACCGAATGCCTTAGCTTAGATTCTTCCTTCTCTTTGCATTAGTGTCGGCCAAAAAAAGAAGCCATGGAGACTAACCTTGTTTTTATCACCATAATATAATTTTATTTCCAAATTTTATGATAACCATTTACAAATTCGTATTATTATTATTATTTAACTAAATTACAACACACAAAATGCCAAAAGAACTCATCATTACCATCCACTATCATAAATGTGGTCAAATTGACATGCAACCCCACTATTTGACATGCATGCATTAATTAGTCATCACACATTTACGCATCATAGTTTCAAAGTTTACAACTAAGCCCTTTTAACTGCAATTCACGATGATAAGACTAAATTAAATCACCAAAGATGTCACACATGAATTAACACTGACAATAGGCTTAAAAATAAATATCAAATTATTCTAATGACCCGATTTTGTGGTCCCAAATCACATTCAGACTAGGGTCAAATTAGGGCTATTACAACACTCCCCCCTTTAGGGATTTTCGTCCCCGAAAATCTTATCAATGAATAGGTTAGAGCATTGTTCTCTCCTTGCATGAATTATACACAATCATATCTGGCACCACCATTTTAAATCTACTAATCCTTGTATAAATTTTGAGCTCATTTGTACTCAAACAACGCTAGTTTCGTATTAAGGACTTACAAACGGAATTTACTCATTATTAAACATATACACTCATTCCAAATCCTCTTATAAACAAGTTTAAGCAACAACATTTCCCCAAGTCCTCACTTATGTTCAGGTTCAACATGAGGGACATACACAAGCTCATCAACCGATTCTTACTTATCTCCATTACACACAAACACATTCAAAATACTATCATTACATTTCACTTATATTCGAACATCACATAACCAAATTTTTATATAAATCATATATATACTAATTTACCGAATGCACATAGCTTATAAGCTAATTCAATTTAAATCATTTCTTGACTAATATGCCACATGATTACACTTAGCTCATGGTCAAATATGTTTCACAATTTCTCACCATAGCAAAATTAACATTATATAAATATTTCTCTATCACAAAAAAAAAAATCAACTTATCTACACCAATCCTTATGAATTAATTCAAGTGCATAGATCCTTTCTAGATGGACTTATTCTTAAGGCTTTTGAACCGTTGGTGGTATATCAACATTTAAGTCGTTCTATACCATGATTATACAAATTTGCCCACTTATAAATATGAATTTACCCATTTTCCGTATTCAACTAGCATCATAATCGATTTCAACTTAATTTTGTTCATGAGTTATGCTACGGCTTTCCAAACATATAAATCTCTCAAATTACCAATTAAAAACACATCCAACTAGCACAATAACACGTATTAATAATTTAATAATCCAATCTCAATATTAAACACAAGTTCCATACTTTACCATACTAGTCGAATTTAAATTTACTCACATTAGTCACTCATGGCAAAAGTTAACTAATCTATACTCACATATATTTATTCCTCAATTACCACCTTAATGAATAACAACCTCAATGAAATTCATTACAGCAACATGATCGATTAACTAATACATACCGAGAGTAATATCGAACTCGTCACATGGTAGCAACATATCATTTAACACATGACAGTTCCGAAGAATTCAACACTCAAATCACTAATCTGATACTCTATACCTTTTTGTTTCAGGTCTGTGTAATCTCTGACATTAATTAGACTATCGTCATTTAGTCCGTTTAACAGACTTCCTCTTCAAGTTGTCCTGAAATGTATAGATTTCAAGTAGGTCTTAAATATAATGCCGACGTTCCATACGCGGTCTTACATAAATCTCATTTCACATACTTAGTGTCTACTGACCGATCTCACACACATAGTGCTCGGTTGAAGAGCTCGCACACATAGTGCCTCATTTTCATTCGTTCTTACTCAATAAAGTGACTTAACGAAGTCTATAAAACATCATATATGCACACTTTTAACGTATCATTTCATTTAAATTTGAACTCATATAGTGAGGAACATTAAACTTTGTTTGGGTCACTGGCATTAAGCCTGCGGGACTTTAACCCGTAAATAATTCTAGCACAAAGGCCTTCGGACCTCAAGTCTGGGTTTTGTTTCAGCACGAATGCCTTCGGGACTTAGCCCAAATAAAACACCAGCACGAATGCTCTTCGGGACTTAGCCCGGATATAACACCAGCACGAATGCTCTTTAGGACTTAGCCCGGATATAACACCAGCACGAATGCTCTTCGGGACTTAGCCCGGATATAACACCAGCACGAATGCTCTTCGGGACTTAGCTCGGATATAACACCAGCACGAATGCTCTTCGGGACTTAGCCCGGATATAACACCAGCACGAATGCTCTTCGGGACTTAGCCCAGATATAACACTAGCTCAAAAGCCTTTCGAAGTTAAATCCGGTCATAACATTGGCTTGGAAGCCCTTCGAGGCTAAGCTCGGATTAAACCCCAATGAACATTTACACATACATATATATAACATATCACATTTGAATGTCATTACCATTGCTCGAATACAATCACGGCATATTTACCAATCAATGCAACATTCGGTTCCATAGTCATAAGAAAATGGGTGACATTTCATTTCATGTGATAGTAAAATTCAAATAACATTCGGCTCTATATACATTTAACTCATTGGAGTCATGATTTATTTTATAAGTTCGTAGCATAACATACTAAACCTTATCTTAAATCCAAAATTCTCACATGTAACAAGCACATCAATAGATGGTTGCCTTCATTCAAATATACTCATACACATATAGTTTATTCATTTAACAAAGGCCATTCGGCCCACACAACATTTCATTAACATATCACTTAATTACCTTAGGACATGTGTATAAACACAATAAAAATCTTGATTTTTAAGTAGCCAAATGTCAAAGAACCTTTTTCTCCCTTGTTTCATTTAGTTTCGGCCCACAAAATAAGAACATGCAAAACTTTATTTCTTTCCATTTCTTGAATGCAACTTGCAGCATCATACTCATATGGTTTAGCTTATTTCTCATTCATGTATACCTTTCGACATTATGCATGTATATAAGTATACTACAAGAAAATGTCAATTTCTCTTAACAAAGCAAAATTCATTCACTAATAGCTGAAGTTTAATACTTAAAACTTACATTCACCTTAATATACCATACCTCCAGACTCAATTTATAATTACCTAACCATCCGGCCAATACACATCTACGCATAAAGAAAATTTAGCACATGCTTTCTATTAATTCAACACTCATATAATGTGGCTAAGTCCCATATTTTTCATATAGCACCTTACATTGGCCGAATGTATCAACTTTTTATACATAATTATAACATTTATTCACATATTCATCAATACTAACACTCATGATTCATTCTATATTAAATTCACACATGAGTACATGATGCGTACCTCATCAACTTAAAAATTTGAGCATAATCAGGTGAAGTTATATCGCAAATTCTCATAGTTCGAAGCTTGTTACAGCTCGATAGGGATAGAGATTCATTACAATACGAAAAACACATTTTATCTGTCAGAAATCATCACACTATCATTTTATCACTATATGGCATGTATAATTAGACTCACACATGCTACGTTAGTCCTAGAATCGACTAAACCGTAGCTCTGATACCAATAAAATGTAACACCCCTAACCCATATCCGATCGCTGAATTTTGGGCTAAGAGGTATTACCAATTTACACCTTTCACATAGACATAGGTTCATTAGCATTCTAAGTACGCTCAACAAAATCAGAGATTGGAGACTGAGTCTTATAATGACACTCAAGATATGCGACATATTCATATGACCGAAATATATTTTTCTTTTTTTTTAAATAATTATATAGTTCACAACAGTCTACTTTATACATGCCATAATAATTCCAATATATAACAGTACCAAATGATTTGACAGTGCGACGAAACGCTGACGATCCCCGAGCTGGTAGTCATAGTCCACAATCTATAAAACAAAGACACGAAACAAACATAGTAAGCTTCCATAAGCTTCGTAAGTCTTAAGTGAATTTAACAACTTAACTTACTTAACACATTGAGTAAGTATAAATAGTCTAATTACAACTTTATTTGGCAGCATAGGCTTAACTACGATAATACACGTTAACATCGACCTCGTCTTCACTTAGAAATCTGAAATCACATAGTTACATCATCTAATATCATCTTGTTATTTATTTGTTCAATTTATTAGAATTAAGTTGAAGGCATCGTAACAATCGATACTTTCTATGATCTCACCACATAGGTACCACATACACTTCTATGTGTATAAATTCCACAGAAACTGAACACATGGATATACCGCCATTTCTCATTTGCATTGCATCTATAACCTTCACATACCTGAACTACTTAATTTAGTGAACGAAAATGGATACCGTATAGCATAAACTTCTTCGTGGCAAGATCTACTGTTAGGCTATACCACATATTATACTCTTATCTTCATTTCATTTTTCATCTTTATTCTCGTGAAAACTTATTTACCTATGATGGTAATTAGTGTTCTATTACACAATACTCTTTTTCATGTCACACCACTACCTCATCAATACATATATATATGTATAGCTATCATTTGATTTCTTAAATACATCTCTTTGATCTATTGCCCCTTTTTAACCGAACGCATATATGAATAAATATACGAGCACTTAACACGCATTAAACACACTAACTTCTCTTGAAATTATATTCATGTAATATAGATAATTCAAATTTTGACACATTATTTCATACTTTAACCGAATGCACCAAGGTCATATGCATATAAATTAATACCTCATTCATAGATTTCTCACATTTCATACTTAGTTTACTCACAATCAAGCTTACTTATAAGCATGGGATACATACCTGACTGAAGTAAATTATTGAACCAATTCGATTACCATTTATCATTGAGTCTCAAAGATATTGAAAGTTTGAATTCATCCTTAGCACCAAACCTGTTATACTTCCAATTTGATAGCTTACAGCAGCATTCCGTCTATTAGACTCAGAACTCGATATACTCCACCAGCTCAAAAGCTTGCTAGGTCAAGACCCGATAATAGCACACGATATTTAATTCACAGAATTTTATACACATCTATTCATATACTTTCAACTTTCCAACATAATCACATTAATGACACATTACTTTTAGTTGATCTCCTTCATGCATCATAACAATTGTCTTCATTTCATAAGAGCCATTAGGCCATATAACATATATACAAACATATACATCAATTCAAATACATCATCTCTTCATAGTAGCCATTAGTAACCTCACTTGTAAAATTTTCTTAAGATTTATAGTAGCCATTCGGCTATATACGTGCAAATTCCATGGATCATGAATCTTTAATAAAGTTTCAGTGTCCTCCACTTGGTCATATCATAGACTTAATATTCAAAACTTATAAAAGAATTTAATTCAATGACTTATAAACTTACCTGGGTGGTTTTCGTACTAAATTTCAACTATTCGATCGGTCTCCCCTTCCCACGATCCGGATGTGCTTCTTTGAGTTTTTGAGCTTAATCAAACACTTCACTTTCTAAATCAAATTACTAATTTATTTTCTATTCAAAACACATATAATGTCATACAAATGAGACACACGGCAAATCCTCATTTATCATCAATTTTAAAATCATTATTAATTCATTATTCCGGCACCTTATTCGAGTATATCATAATTCATTCAAAATAAGAAATACCATTATTTACCTATCAATACACTTGGAAATCATATATTCTTCATAAAAAAAAAAAAAACCACATCAAAATACCAGCATCTTTCCTTAAATTATCTTAATGAAAATACCTATAATCTCATTCAGCAAATTTGCATTAATTCTTAGCAACCTAATTAAAAAATTTCTAAACATAGCCGCATATAACCTCATCAATACTTTCATTTCATTTCATAAATTAACCTTATAAGCTTAATACATTTGACATATAATGAAACATATAACTTAACCGAACTCTAAGTAGTCATTTAAGCCTAATATATCAAGATTACTAGGCTCATAGCTCATCTTGCATTTTAATACATCAAATGCCCCAAAATGTCTTACGATTCTTCCATGACCGAAAGTACATACCTCATTTAAACAACAATTCGTTCATATTTTCATCCAAGTGTACATGCAGCAATTTGTTAAATTCAACTTATAATCAAACAACACCCTATAGCATTTAGTTTAAGATATCCCATAAAATAGTTTCCTTTCCCAAATTCACATATGCGGCTGCTTCATTAGCAACCATTTATTCATATACGGTTTATAACCACATTCTTTCATGACAAAGTGTAAATTAACAAATGCTTATCATTAAATCAATTCCATACCCACACGAATATACTTTTAAATTAATTAGCACATATACGGTAATTTCCACTTGTACCTTCTAATTAAGGATTCAATTTATTTCTTCATAGACTACACATTCATTCGGCCAACAAGAATCTAATATTAACAATTCCATTTACAAAATTTTCAAACAAAGCACAAACTCTTTATTTAACTATAATGACCGAATGAAATTGATCAAATACCATTCAAGAAAACTTCCGTGTAGCACAATGGTTTATACACATCTATTTAACTAGTTCCTTACACCTCTTGCCACCATTTTCATTTCAAAATTTGAAACACCCAAATTATCTCATTACCAACATGACCGAATGCAAGCATCAGCCCAATAGCATCAAAATTCGTACATGGGTCATGGCAAGGGTTTTTAAAACACACTAAACTTCAAGGTTTTAAAGAAAATTAGCAAGAACCCTTACCTTGGTCAAAGTCTAAGAGGACCGAATGCCTTAGCTTAGATTCTTCCTTCTCTTTGCATTAGTTTCGGCCAAAAAAAGAAGCCATGGAGACTAACCTTGTTTTTATCACCATAATATAATTTTATTTCCAAATTTTATGATAACCATTTACAAATTCATATTATTATTATTATTTAACTAAATTACAACACACAAAATGCCAAAAGAACTCATCATTACCATCCACTATCATAAATGTGGTCAAATTGACATGCAACCCCACTATTTGACATGCATGCATTAATTAGTCATCACACATTTACCCATCATAGTTTCAAAGTTTACAACTAAGCCCTTTTAAGTGCAATTCACGATGATAAGACTAAATTAAATCACCAAAGATGTCACACATGAATTAACACTTATAATAGGCTTAAAAATAAATATCAAATTATTCTAATGACCCGATTTTGTGGTCCCAAATCACATTCAGACTAGGGTCAAATTAGGGCTATTACAACACTCCCCCCTTTAGGGATTTTCGTCCCCGAAAATCTTATCAGTGAATAGGTTAGAGCATTGTTCTCTCCTTGCATGAATTATACACAATCATATCTGGCACCACCATTTTAAATCTACTAATCCTTGTATAAATTTTGAGCTCATTTGTACTCAAACAACGCTAGTTTCGTATTAAGGACTTACAAACGGAATTTACTCATTATTAAACATATACACTCATTCCAAATCCTCTTATAAACAAGTTTAAGCAACAACATTTCCCCAAGTCCTCACTTATGTTCAGGTTCAACATGAGGGACATACACAAGCTCACCAACCGATTCTTACTTATCTCCATTACACACAAACACATTCAAAATACTATCATTACATTTCGCTTATATTTGAACATCACATAACCAAATTTTTATATAAATCATATATATACTAATTTACCGAATGCACATAGCTTATAAGCTAATTCAATTTGAATCATTTCTTGACTAATATGCCACATGATTACACTTAGCTCATGGTCAAATATGTTTCACAATTTCTCGCCATAGCAAAATTAACATTATATAAATATTTCTCTATCACAAAAAAAAAAAAATCAACTTATCTACACCAATCCTTATGAATTAATTCAAGTGCATAGATCCTTTCTAGATGGACTTATTCTTAAGGCTTTTGAACCGTTGGTGGTATATCAACATTTAAGTCGTTCTTTACCATGATTATACAAATTTGCCCACTTATAAATATGAATTTACCCATTTTCCGTATTCAACTAGCATCATAATCGATTTCAACTTAATTTTGTTCATGAGTTATGCTACGGCTTTCCAAACATATAAATCTCTCAAATTACCAATTAAAAACACATCCAACTAGCACAATAACACGTATTAATAATTTAATAATCCAATCTCAATATTAAACACAAGTTCCATACTCTACCATACTAGTCGAATTTAAATTTACTCACATTAGTCACTCATGGCAAAAGTTAACTAATCTATACTCACATATATGTATTCCTCAATTACCACCTTAATGAATAACAACCTCAATGAAATTCATTACAGCAACATGATCGATTAACTAATACATACCGAGAGTAATATCGAACTCGTCACATGGTAGCAACATATCATTTAACACATGACAGTTCCGAAGAATTCAACACTCAAATCACTAATCTGATACTCTATACCTTTTCGTTTCAGGTCTGTGTAATCTCTGACATTAATTAGACTATCGTCATTTAGTCCATTTAACAGACTTCCTCTTCAAGTTGTCCTGAAATGTATAGATTTCAAGTAGGTCTTAAATATAATGCCGACGTTCCATACGCGGTCTTACAAAAATCTCATTTCACATACTTAGTGTCTACTGACCGATCTCGCACACATAGTGCTCGGTTGAAGAGCTCGCACACATAGTGCCTCATTTTCATTCGTTCTTACTCAATAAAGTGACTTAACGAAGTCTATAAAACATCATATATGGACACTTTTAACGTATCATTTCATTTAAATTTGAACTCATATAGTGAGGAACATTAAACTTTGTTTGGGTCACCGGCATTAAGCCTGCGGGACTTTAACCCGTAAATAATTCTAGCACAAAGGCCTTCGGACCTCAAGTCTGGGTTTTGTTTCAGCACGAATGCCTTCGGGACTTAGCCCAAATATAACACCAGCACGAATGCTCTTCGGGACTTAGCCTGGATATAACACCAGCACGAATGCTCTTCGGGACTTAGCCCGGATATAACACCAGCACGAATGCTCTTCGGGACTTAGCCCGGATATAACACCAGCACGAATGCTCTTCGGGACTTAGCCCGAATATAACACCAGCAGGAATGCTCTTCGGGACTTAGCCCGGATATAACACTAGCTCAAAAGCCCTACGAAATTAAATCCAGTCATAACATTGGCTTGGAAGCCCTTCGAGGCTAAGCTCGGATTAAACCCCAATGAACATTTACACATACGTATATATAACATATCACATTTGAATGTCATTACCATTGCTCGAATACAATCACGGCATATTTACCAATCAATGCAACATTCGGTTCCATAGTCATAAGAAAATGGGTGACATTTCGTTTCATGTGATAGTAAAATTCAAATAACATTCGGCTCTGTATACATTTAACTCATTAGAGTCATGATTTATTTTATAAGTTCGTAGCATAACATACTAAACCTTATCTTAAATCCAAAATTCTCACATGTAACAAGAACATCAATAGATGGTTGCCTTCATTCAAATATACTCATACACATATAGTTCATTCATTTAACAAAGGCCATTCGGCCCACACAACATTTCATTAACATATCACTTAATTACCTTAGGACATGTGTATAAACACAATAAAAATCTTGATTTTTAAGTAGCCAAATGTCAAAGAACCTTTTTCTCCCTTGTTTCATTTAGTTTCGGCACACAAAATAAGAACATGTAAAACTTTATTTCATTCCATTTCATGAATGCAACTTGCAGCATCATACTCATATGGTTTAGCTTATTTCTCATTCATGTATACCTTTCGACATTATGCATGTATATAAGTATACTATAAGAAAATGTCAATTTCTCTTAACAAAGCAAAATTCATTCACGAATAGCTGAAGTTTAATACTTAAAACTTACATTCACCTTAATATACCATACCTCCAGACTCAATTTATAATTACCTAACCATCCGGCCAATACACATCTACGCATAAAGAAAATTTACCACATGCTTTCTATTAATTCAACACTCATATAATGTGGCTAAGTCTCATATTTTTCATATAGCACCTTACATTGGCCGAATGTATCAACTTTTTATACATAATTATAACATTTATTCACATATTCATCAATACTAACACTCATGATTCATTCTATATTAAATTCACACATGAGTACATGATGCGTACCTCATCAACTTAAAAATTTGAGCATAATCAGGTGAAGTTATATCGCAAATTCTCATAGTCCGAAGCTTGTTACAGCTCGATAGGGATAGAGATTCATTACAATACGAAAAACACATTTTATCTGTCAGAAATCATCACACTATCATTTTATCACTATACGGCATGTATAATTAGACTCACACATGCTACGTTAGTCCTAGGATCGACTAAACCGTAGCTCTGATACCAATAAAATGTAACACCCCTAACCCATATTCGATCGCTGAATTTTGGGCTAAGAGGTATGTAACACCCTGAATTTGGGCCTAGAAGTATTGGGCCTTGGGCCTGGGTTCGGGTGTGAGATAGTTCGAAATAAAATTATTGATGTGTTGAATTCTGTTATGGAAGGTTATTATTAATGGGTTAATGTGGTATTTTAGTGAACTGCGAAGGATTCATAGTGTGGGGAAAAGTCTTAGGCTAATTTCTGGGATTCCGGGATTTTTGTGATATTTGGTGTAATGTTGAAATTTTGATATATGGATGTGTAATTCGTGTTTGGAGTGTGTTATTGGGCCTATGGAAGGCCCAAGTGTTGGTTAAAAACCCGGAGAATTCTTGGATTTTTGGACTTAAGGAATAGAGGACTTGGAAAAGAGGAGTTGTAAGGAATTATATGTGAAATAAGACATAAAAAGGAGTGTGGTGTAGTGGCAAAGTAGCGCCACTTAGGGGACAAGGAAGCAAAGGGTCCAAGGTTCAAGTCTTGGCTCTTGCAATTTATTTTGGTTTTTCTTTTAAATAAATCTGGAAGCAAGTAGGTGAGCTTTAAAGTTAAATGTGTTGGACTTATGACACAAAGGAGCTTGTGTCCGAGTGGTGATGGCTTGACAGGGTTATTGAGAGGACTTTGGTTCGAATCCCGTTGCACGCAAAGGTTGATTATTTTGCTAATGCTTTAATTTTGGGGGGATTGATGGAGAATCCCACATCGGAAAGCTAACATGAGAGCAGGTGAGGAGCTAGCTTTAAATAGAGCAAACCAGGAGGAGAGTAGGCACAGCCTTCTTGGCTGATCCCTTTCGCTTTATGGCGTGCCCGTTTGGGTTGGGCATCGGCTAAGAGTGTTTGGAGCGCGGATTAACTTCAGTCTCCTATCAGGTGTGTATTTCTCACTACTCTAGCGGTAGGACGGCTACTTCGGGCTGCGATGGGCCGAAGAGGCCATGTGGGCCCAATGGGCCTACGGGCCCAAGTGGATAAGTTGTTTGATTGTATAGCAAATATTGGGCTAGATTAGGTGAATCTCATATCTGTGGCTAGATTTAGGCTAAAAGGGCCACACGAGCGTGTGGGCCCATTTGGGCCAACAATGGGCCCTAGGCCCATTCGCATTGTTATCTCTGTTTAGAAATGCTTTAGTTTACAAAGTTACTAAAATACCCTTAGTTTACAAAATTACTGAAATACCTTGGTTTACAAAATTATCGAATTACCCTCGATGTGGAAAATTACAAGAAATATCCCGATCTATAAAATTATGAAATTACCCTTGATTTGTACAATGATAGAAGTACCCTCGATTTGTAAAATGACGAACATACCCTTGATTTGTAAAATTACCATTTTACCCCTAATTTGTAAAATTACCATTTTACCCATGATTTGTAAAATTACCGTTTTACCCCTAATTTGTAAAATTACTATTTTACCTTTAATTTGTAAAATTACCATTTTACCCATGATTTGTAAAATTACCGTTTTACCCCTAATTTGTAAAATTACTATTTCACCCCTAATTTGTGAAATTACCATTTTACCCATGATTTGTAAAATTACCGTTTTACCCCTAATTTGTAAAATTACTATTTTACCCCTGATTTGTAAAAATTACTATTTTACCCTCGATTTGCAAATTTACCAAAATACCCTTGTAGGGTAGAATTACCGAGACACCCCTATGGGGTAAAATTACCGTTTTGCCCCTAGGGTGTTAAATGACTGTTTTGCCCCTCGTGGGTAAATGACTAACTTGTGTGATGATTGGGCTAGTTTGACCGTGGATATAAGTTGGTGATATGAATGACTTGACCGTGATCTATTCTTATTTTTGGGGATTTGGAAAAGTTGGAATCCCTATGTGTTTAGGGAGGCTGTCGAAATAGTGCCTAAGGTTTTAAGGGGCTGTTACCAATTATTTTATTCTGTGCTTGTAAGGGTTAAAGGCTGCTAACTAAGGGCTTGGATCAGTGGAGCGTTCGGATCCAGATTTGGATATCAACTTCAGCAAAGGTAAGGATTTAGGGCCTTGTTCATGGATGCCCGGATATGGTAAGAGTATGTTAAATTTAGTTATCATTGATTCGTGGTCTAATATTTTAGTAATCGAATGTAGGATTGACTTGGATCGGATATAGTCATCGTTCGTTGCAAGCAGGTGTGTAATGAACCTCATAGTAGCTTAGATTAATATTTGCTGAAAAGCCAAAATGCCTAAACTTCGGCATTTCGAACTTATGGTTTTGTGAATGGTTTGAGACGTGATACATACAATAAGATCAGTGATTGGATTGATAGAACAGGTAAGGGCATGATTTTGTGCATGATGGTAAGTTGGGCCTCGATGGGCTGAAATTGGGCCCAATGGGCTTACGGGCCCATATGGGTAAAAATGGGCAATAGACATTTCTTAATAGACTATAGGCTTAAAACTGGTTAAATTAGTAGTTAATTGTAGGATTTGGACCAAGTGGGCTTAGACGACTGATCTAGCTACATAGGGCCTATTAGGGGTTTTTGGCCCATAACTCGATTGTACTAAAATAGGCTAAAATTACTGTTTAAACATTTGGAATTGATGAATAAGCATGGAAAATCCTAATAAGTGTTAAAATTACGTAATTACCCTTAAAACATGAAAATGTCTATTTTGCCCCTAGGTGAAAAATGTCTATTATACCCCTAGGGTTTCATTCTGAATATGATGATTATGATATTGTTATTTTACATGCTATGACATGATATGCTCATGATATGCACATGATATGATATGACATGCATACGATATGCCATGTTTTACTCATTAAATGCATGGGTTGGGTTATTATATGATGGAGGAAGTGATAAAGGGCTTTGCCCCAGTTTACCGAAAAGGGCTTTTGCCCCAGTTATTAAAAGAGGCTTGGCCTCCAGTTATATGATAAAGCAGCTATGCTGCCAATGGAGAGTTTGGTTGGGTGGGTTGAGTTATTCCCCACATGGAGAGCTTGGTTGGTACGGGTGGAGAGTAGCGGATGGTGGGTTGAGTAGTCTCCCCAACTGGGCTTTGCATACATACATTGACATTACATGTGATATTGAAATAGGCTTTGCACACATACATTGATATGATATGTGATGTTAAAATGGGCCTTTGGGCCATACCGTTTACAGAAAAGGCTTCGGCCCAGAGATATGATTTATGAAAGGCTTCGGCCTAGTGAATTGATTTATGAAAAAGGCTAAGGCCCAGTAACCGATATTTGAAAAAGGGCTTCGGCCCAGTTATATGTTGAGACTGATTTGGGGGATTAGGCCTAGTATGCTGATATTGATTTGGGCTCTGTAAGTGGCTTGTTGCACACTGAGTTTTCCAAACTCACCCTTTTTCCTTTCATCCTTGCAGGTGAGCCTTAGACTGGTGGACTTAGAGCTGGGAGGGATTCAGAGTAGCCACATGGACTGGACTATTGGATTTCTAATTAAGTTACCTATTTGAATTTAGATTTAATTATTTATTTCTGGTTTTGGGTTGTAAAAAGGGCCTCTTTAATTATTTTTATTTTGGGTTTTTATTCTTTACTTATTTAAATTGGTTTTAGCTTACGTAGGATATTATTTAAATCGAGTTGAAAATAAATGATTTTAAGACGTGATTTTTATAAAAGTTACTTGTTTTCAAAATCATACAATAACCAAGCAAAGCTTCCGCAATTTTAAATGATCTTGCAGATAAATATTTCAAATAGTTAAAGTGTGGCAATGGTAGTGTGCATGTCTAGGAGTGGATCCAAGAAGAGCTTAGTACTTAAGCAGTCTATTCGACTCACCTCCTCTTTTCTGGAATCCTACCTGGTGCCCAGCTTCCGTTCACTTTAAGTCTTAACGAAAAAGGTCAAATTTATTTGATACTTAAACCATTTTCAAGATAACATGTTTTATAAAGGTTACGAATCTGATTTTTTTTTTATATTTGATCTGTCTTTAAAATAACAGGTTTTTGCAAACTACAAGGGTGTATAAGCTTTCATAAAACTTTTACAAAGGTTTTAACGATGTTTGCAAAGGGATGATTATTTCAATGAATCACGTTTTGGAAAAAGACAAGCTAATGTTTTATACAAGTTTAACGGTAAGAGTTTTTAAAAACTTCAAGGGTTTTCAATGAAAGCACGGTTTTCGAAAAACACTTCAATGTGACACATCAGACTTGGCCGTAACGTCCAGGTCGGGTTTGGGGTGTTACAAGGTATTACCAATTTACACCTTTCACATGACATAGGTTCATTAGCATTCTAAGTACGCTCAACAAAATCAGAGATTGGAGACTGAGTCTTATAATGACACTCAAGATATGTGACATATTCATATGACCGAAATATATTTTTCTTTTTTTTTAAATAATTATATAGTTCACAGCAGTCTACTTTATACATGCCATAATAATTCCAATATATAACAGTACCAAATGATTTGACAGTGCGACGAAACGCTGACGATCCCCGAGCTCGTAGTCATAGTCCACAATCTATAAAACAAAGACACGAAACAAACATAGTAAGCTTCCATAAGCTTCGTAAGTCTTAAGTGAATTTAACAACTTAACTTACTTAACACATTGAGTAAGTATAAATAGTCTAATTACAACTTTATTTGGCAGCATAGGCTTAACTACAATAATACACGTTAACATCGACCTTGTCTTCACTTAGAAATCCGAAATCACATAGTTACATCATCTAATATCATCTTGTTATTTATTTGTTCAATTTATTAGAAATAAGTTGAAGGCATCATAACAATCGATACTTTCTATGATCTCACCACATAGGTACCACATACACTTCTATGTGTATAAATTCCACAGAAACTGAACACATGGATATACCGCCATTTCTCATTTGCATTGCATCTATAACCTTCACATACCTGAACTACTTAAGTTAGTGAACGAAAATGGATACCGTATAGCATAAACTTCTTCGTCGCAAGATCTACTGTTAGGCTTTACCACATATTATACTCTTATCTTCATTTCATTTTTCCTATTTATTCTCGTAAAAACTTATTTACCTATGATGGTAATTAGTGTTCTAGTACACAATACTCTTTTTCACGTCACACCACTACCTCATCAATACATATATATATATATATATATATAGCTATCATTTGATTTCTTAAATACATCTCTTTGATCTATTGCCCCTTTTTAACTGAACGCATATATGAATAAATATACAAGCACTTAACACGCATTAAACACACTAACTTCTCTTGAAATTATATTCATGTAATATAGATAATTCAAATTTTGACACATTATTTCATACTTTAACCGAATGCACCGAGGTCATATGCATATAAATTAATACGTCATTCATAGATTTCTCACCTTTCATACTTAGTTTACTCACAATCAAGCTTACAATCAAGCTTAGTTATAACCATGGGATACATACCTAACTGAAGTAAATTATTGAACCAATTCGATTACCATTTATCATTGAGTCTCAAAGATATTGAAAGTCTAAATTCATCCTTAGCACCAAACCTGTTATACTTCCAATTTGATAGCTTACAGCAGCATTCCGTCTATTAGACTCAGAACTCGATATACTCCACCAGCTCAAAAGTTTGCTAGGTCAAGACCCGATAATAGCACACGATATTTAATTCACAGAATTTTATACACATCTATTCATATACTTTCAACTTTCCAACATAATCACATTAATGACACATTACTTTTAGTTGATCTCCTTCATGCATCATAACAATTGTCTTCATTTCATAAGAGCCATTAGGCCATATAACATATATACAAACATATACATCAATTCCAATATATCATCTTTTCATAGTAGCCATTAGTAACCTCACTTGTACAATTTTCTTAAGATTTATAGTAGCCATTCGGCTATATACGTGCAAATTCCATGGATCATGATTCTTTAATAAAGTTTCAGTGTCCTCCACTTGGTCATATCATAGACTTAATATTCAAAACTTATAAAAGAATTTAATTCAATGACTTAAGAACTTACCTGGGTGGTTTTCGTACTAAATTTCAACTATTCGATCGGTCTCCCCTTCCCACGATCCGGATGTGTTTCTTTGAGTTTTTGAGCTTAATCAAACAATTCACTTTCTAAATCAAATTACTAATTTATTTTCTATTCAAAACACATATAATGTCATACACATGAGGCACACGGCAAATCCTCATTTATCATCAATTTTAAAATCATTATTAATTCATTATTCCAGCACCTTATTCGAGTATATCATAATTCATTCAAAATAAGAAATACCATTATTTACCTATCAATACACTTGGAAATCATATATTCTTCATAAAAAAAAAAACCACATCAAAATACCAGCATCTTTCCTTAAATTATCTTAATGAAAATACCTATAATCTCATTCAGCAAATTTGCATTAATTCTTAGCAACCTAATTCAAAAATTTCTAAACATAGCCGCATATAACTTTATCAATACTTTCATTTCATTTCATAAATTAACCTTATAAGCTTAATACATTTGACATATAATGAAACATATAACTTAACTGAACTCTAAGTAGTCATTTAAGCCTAATATATCAAGATTACTAAGCTCATAGCTCATCTTGCATTTTAATACATCAAATGCCCAAAAATGTCATACGATTCTTCCATGACCGAAAGTACATACCTCATTTAAACAACAATTCGTTCATATTTTCATCCAAGGGTACATGTGGCAATTTGTTAAATTCAACTTATAATCAAACAACACCCTATAACATTTAGTTTAAGATATCCCACAAAATAGTTTCCTTTCCCCAATTCACATATACGGCTGCTTCATTAGCAACTATTTATTCATATACGGTTTATAACCACATTCTTTCATGACAAAGTGTAAATTAACAAATGCTTATCATTAAATAAATTCCATACCCACACAAATATACTTTTAAATTAATTAGCACATATACAGTAATTTCCACTTGTACCTTCTAATTAAGGATTCAATTTATTTCTTCATGGACTACACATTCATTCGGCCAACAAGAAACTAATATTAACAATTCCATTTACAAAATTTTCAAACAAAGCACAAACTCTTTATTTAACTATAATGACCGAATGAAATTGATCAAATACCATTCAAGAAAACTTCCGTGTAGCACAATGGTTTATACACATCTATTTAACTAGTTTCTTACACCTCTTGCCACCATTTTCATTTCAAAATTTGAAACACCCAAATTATCTAATTACCAACATGACCGAATGCAAGCTTCAACCCAAAAGCATCAAAATTCGTACATGGGTCATGGCAAGGGTTTTTAAAACACACTAAACTTCAAAGTTTTAAAGAAAATTAGCAAGAACACTTACCTTGGTTAAAGTCTAAGAGGACCGAATGCCTTAGCTTAGATTCTTCCTTCTCTTTGCATTAGTTTCGGCCAAAAAAAGAAGCCATGGAGACTAACCTTGTTTTTATCACCATAATATAATTTTATTTCCAAATTTTATGATAACCATTTACAAATTCATATTATTATTATTATTTAACTAAATTACAACACACAAAATGCCAAAAGAACTCATCATTACCATCCACTATCATAAATGTGGTCAAATTGACATGCAACCCCACTATTTCACATGCATGCATTAATTAGTCATCACACATTTACCCATCATAGTTTCAAAGTTTACAACTAAGCCCTTTTAAGTGCAATTCACGATGATAAGACTAAATTAAATCACCAAAGACGTCACACATGAATTAACACTTATAATAGGCTTAAAAATAAATATCAAATTATTCTAATGACCCAATTTTGTGGTCCCAAATCACATTCAGACTAGGGTCAAATTAGGGCTGTTACAACGAATATGTATGATCGGCTACTTATTAAGAATAAGCATGAATTATTAAAGTTGATTCAAGAATGTTTATATTAGGAGGTAAGGTATATTTGGTTAATTAATGATAATGTCGTATTAGGATTTTGTTATGATTGGGTTGAAGTGCTGCATACCTTGTATATAAGTTAGTTTGTATTTTGATTATAAGTAGTTGATATGTTTATGAATTATTATAGCCAAACTTACACTTGTGAAGTTAAAACAAAGTAATTTAGCTAAGTAATTTAATCGTTGATTCGTTTAAATTTAGCTCAAGAGCTAAAGGCATCAAACTCGGAAAGGGGAAAGTGAAATTAGACGACTAGCTAACTTCTAGTTATTCAACGGCATCTAGGTAAGTTTTAAGTATTAAACTTTAACTATTCATGAATGAATTATGTTTTGTTAAGAGAAAATGATATTTTTCCTATAGTATACTTATAAACATGCATAATGTCGAAAGGTATACATGAATGAAAAATAAGCTAAACCATATGAGTATATTTGAATGAAAGTAACCATCTATTGATGTGTTTGTTTCATATGAGAATTTGAGTTTAAGATTAGGATTATTATGTTATGCTATGTACACATAAAATAAATTATGACTCTAATGAGTTAAATGTATATAGGGCCGAATGACTATTACAAAATATAAGTAAGTTCTTGAGTAATGAATTTTCAGCTCATGACATGATGAAATCATAGTATATATGCATATTATATCTATTGAGACCTAAATGTTATACTTGAATGATGTTGTGGGAATGAAAACCTGTGAAATTGTTGGAAGCCGAATGTTACTTGAATTTTACTATCACATGAAACGAAATGTCACCCCTTTTCTTATGACTATGGAACTGAATGTTGCATTGATTGGTAAATATGCTGTGATTGTATTCGAGCAATGGTAATGACATTCAAATGTGATATGTTATATATGTATGTGTAAATGTTCATTGGGGTTTAATTCGAGCTTAGCCTCGAAGGGCCTCCGAGCCATTGATATGTCCGGACTTAGTTCCGAAGGGCTTCCAAGCCAGTGTTATGACCGGATTTAATTTCGAAGGGCTTTTGAGCCAGTGTTAAAATCTGGACTTAGTTCCGAAGGGCTTCCAAGGCAGTGTTATGACTGAATTTAATTCCGAAGGGCTTTTGAGCCAGTGTTAAAATCCGAGCCTAGTTTCGAAGGGCATCCATGCCATTATTTCATCCTAGTTGGGAATTCCGTGGGCATTCGTGTGAGCAATTAGATAGTAAATGTTAAATTAATCCAACCAATGTACCTACATGCTGTGCAATAGCCAGGTATGTAACTTATCCTCGTTTTAGAATCTGATTTCCTTTAGATCGTGGTTTTTGGAATGTAATGAGGAAGCTTTGATTACGGTTGAAAAGTCACGTAAATGTTTATGATCTGATTTTGATGTATGAGTTCTGATTAAAGAAGTTCAACTGCACGAACATGGGATACATGTGTATAATTATGAGTTTAACATGAAAATCGAAATGAACGTATTCGGCCATGGGTTGAATCTATTTGGTTACATGGATATTACCTTTGTGATATGAATATAAATATGACCGATAATGGTATACTGGTATAATGAAGTATATGCTAAGTTCTCTTTGTGTACTTGTGTACATACGGCTGATAATCTTGTGAATGATTATTATATCTACGAATAAAAGAATGATATATTTGGTTAATGGTCGTTAGTATATGGAAGTATCTGACTTAAAATATAGTGTATGAACTTTAAGTAAAAGAAAATAATACGTGCTGAATCATCCATATGTAATGGTACCTATTCGGCCAAAAAAAGACCCTATGATGTGAGAAAGGGTTATATTCGGCTAGATGTGCAAATACAAGATGAGGGTTATATTTTGTCAACTTAGGTATATGTGGTATGGAATATATGTTGGTTCTTTATGTACCCATACGACAAAATTAGCACTTATATGTGAATCCAATTTCGTTTAACGAGGAACATGTGTTGGAAATCAATTATAAAAAGAATATATGTTATGCCAATGGGCAGGGACTCTATGAACTATTTCATGATAGTTTATGGTATGATTTCGCGATTTCAAACATGTAGAAATTGAATGTGGTTAAGATATTATGTTTTCATTTGATTGAACAAAAAGCATATAAAGAAATGCACTTGAGAATATTCAAACATCTTGGTCATTATTATGAAAGTATATATGTGTTAGCTAGGTGTTGCGTTTATTGGAATTGTAGTTCGATACGAAGCTCTAAGTTAACTTTATCAAATAGAAGAGATGAATGACCAATGATGTTGAATAAAATCATTTGTGACTTAAAGCTCAAGGTTAAAGGTATATATATACACATAAACCAAATTATGAGAAATTTGGTTAGGTATATTCGGTCAAATAAGACACTCACCTTTGATTCAACACGAACAATAATTTGCTTAAAACTTACTAAGCTTGTGAAAGCTTACTCTATTTGTTTTGTGTCTTTGTTTTGTAGATTATGGATTTTTGACTACCAGCTCGAGGATCGTCAGCGTCACACTACCTACTATTATGGTAATCATGTATCTTGTTTTGGTCTTAGCTTATGGCATGTATAGGGGGGACAATAAGTAGAATGATACTTTGATTTTCGTATATAGGTCATGTGAACATGCATCTTATGGAACTTTCTCGTATAGGTTTTAAACTCGAACTACATTTGTGTCTATGCATGGTAGAAATTGAATGATCTTTATTTAAGAAAATGTTCAAAATTTTACCGTCCTGATCCGAATTCTAGTCTTTGGTAACGCCCTGTCCTATTCCGGCGACGGTTACGGGATAGGGGTGTACAGGATTCCTTGGACATATTGTTTCAAGTGAAGGTATTAGAGTTGATCCAAGCAAAATTTCAGCCATTGTTGATTGGAAGCCTTCTAGGAACGTTTTAGAGGTCAAAAGCTTTCTTGGCTTAGCTGGTTATTATAGACGATTTGTAGAGGGATTCTCTATAATAGCTACCCTGTTGACGAGATTGCTACAGAAAGATGTTAAGTTTGAATGGACTGAGAAGTGCCAGCAGAGTTTTGACAAGTTAAAGGCATTGTTGACTGAAGCTCCTATCTTAGTACAGCCAGAACCGGGTAAAGAATTTGTGATTTACAGTAGTGCGTCCTTAAATGGGCTCGGTTGCGTACTCATGTAGGAAGGAAAGGTAATTGCTTATGCCTCTAGACAATTGAAGCCACATGAGAAAAATTACCCAACGCATGATTTGGGGCTAACTGCTATTGTATTTGCGTTGAAGATTTTAAGACATTATTTGTATGGCGAAAAGTGTCAGATATTTACCGATCATAAAAGTTTAAAATACTTGATGACTCAAAAAGATTTGAACTTGAGGCAAAGAAGATGGTTGGAGTTGATTAAAGACTATGAGTTAGTGATTGATTATCACCCGGGTAAGGCAAATGTAGTTGCTAACACTTTAAGTAGAAAATCTTTATTTGCATTGCGAGCTTTGAATACCAACTTGGCCCTGTCAGATGATGGTTCTATTTTAGTTAAATTGAGATCTAAACCGGTATTTCTTGAAGAAATTTGCGAAGCTCAGAAAGACGATAGTGAGTTACAAGCTAAAAGAGTTCAATGTGAGTCAGGCATAAAATCAGATTTTCAGATTAGTTCTGATGGTTGTTTGATGTTTAGAGACAAAGTACGTGTACCAAAGAATGATGAGCTTACTCGAAAGATTTTACAAGAAGCACATAGCAGTTCTATGTCTATTCACCCAGGTAGTACAAAGATGTATAATGATTTGAAGAAATTGTACTGGTGGGTAGGAATGAAAAGAGATATTTTAGAGTTTGTTTCTAGATGCTTGATCTGTCAACAGGTAAAGGCCGAACATCAGGTACCCTCAGGTTTATTACAGCCTGTGTTAGTCCCTAAGTGGAAGTGGGACCGAGTTACTATGGATTTTGTGACAAGGTTGCTGCTGACACCGAAAAAGAAAGATGCAGTATGGGTTGTGATTGATAAGCTAACTAAGTTGGCTCATTTTATCCCAATTCGTATGGATTATTCACTTGACAAGTTGGCCGAGTTGTAAATTTCAGAGATAGTCAGACTACATGGGGTACCATTATCGATCATTTCAGACAGAGATCCAAGATTTACTTCATGATTCTGGAAGAAGTTACAAGAAGCTTTGGGCACAAAGTTGAGTTTTAGTATGACTTTTCATCCCCAAACCGACGGTCAGTCAGAGAGGGTTATTTAGGTACTTGAAGATATGCTTAGATGTTGTGTATTTGAACTTCAAGGCAGTTGGGAAAAAAATTTACCATTGGTAGAGTTTACCTATAATAATAGTTACCAGTCGAGTTTGAAGATGGCACCTTATGAAGCTTTGTATGGACGCAAATGTCGTACACCTTTATATTGGATAAAGCTTAAAGAAAATCAGATTTACGGGGTTGATCTAGTTAAAGAAACAGAAGAAAAAGTGAAAGATATCAGAGATTGTTTGAAGGCAGTTCAGACAGGCAGAAGTCATATGCAGATTTGAAAAGGAAAGAGATCGAGTATCAGGTTGGCGACAAAGTGTTTTTGAAAGTACACCCGTGGAAGAAAGTTATCAGATTCGGCAGGACAGGAAAGTTAAGTCCACGTTTTATTTGACCATTTGAAGTGATTGAGAGAGTTGGGCCATTAGCATATCGGTTAGCTTTGCCGACTAAGTTAGAGAAGATTCATGATGTTTTCCATGTGTCGATGTTACAACGTTATCGTTCAGATCCGTCACATATGATTTCTCAAACAGAGGTTGAGATTCAGCCAGATATGACTTATAATGAAGAACCGTTAAAGATTCTAGCTCGAGAGGTAAAGTAATTGAGGAATAAAAGTATTGCTCTTGTGAAAGTCTTATGGAATAGACATGGAGTTGATGAGGCTACATGGGAGCCCAAAGAGGCCATGCGAAAACAGTACCCAAATCTCTTCACAGGTAAGATTTTTGGGGACGAAAATCCCTAAAGGGTTCTCCATAGCTAGGGTTTGTTTCAAGCTTCCAAGCTCCATAGTAAGTGATTCCAAGCCCCGTTTTTAATGTTCTTTACGTTTTTGGAATCTTGGTAGCTCAATAAAGCTTATGCTAGCTATAATTTAAGCTAGGGTTCATATTCGGAAAAATACCCATAGGTGAAAAGCACTTATTTTGATGTTTTATTATAGAATATGAGGTTTTAAATTATGCTAGACAACTTGTGCAACTCGGTTTTAAGTAAAAACGAGTAAAAGGGCTTAATCGGTAAAAATACCTATTGTTCATAAGTACATGTTATAGTGGGATTTTGAGGTTGTTGTTGGTAAATAAATGATCAGCATGTCCTAAAACATAAGAATTTGGGATAAAGTTTAATTTTCGAGCCTTGGGGCAAAAGTGTAAATATGCAAAAGTTTAGGGGCAAAAACGTAATTTTGCCAAAGTTTGAGTTAAGGGCTGTTTTGATAAATGTGAGTATTAAATAAGCTAAATTGCTATTATAGATCAAGAAGAACAAAATTCGGGAGTAGATCGGGGAAAGGAAAAAGTAAAGGACTAAATTGTCAAGTTTAACCGTATTTTGTATCGAGGTAAGTTTACGGTAAATAAATGCAATATTTCTTTATTTTACATTAATGTTGTTAATTTCCAGCATATATACATTTATTTTATGAAAATATTCGAAGTTGAACCAAAGACGAGATGATAGAGAAAAAGTATCAGAAAGCCCCGTTTGAACTCTAGGAATGTTGGGATACGGAATGTCATGACATTTTGGTTTATCAGACAGGATAGGAATATCCCATGTAAGTCCATATTTAAAAATATGGCTTTGGTAGGACAGGGAACATCTAATGTAAGACCATGCCTAGAATATGGCATTGACAGGTTATTATCAGGCAGGAAAACCCGAGTATCCTTAGTATTCCGAGTGGTTCAACGGGCTATTGTACGGGTTAAATTACAGGAAACTTTCAGCAAAAGAAAGGTAAGTTATGTTCATGAGTTTATTGAATAATCAAGTAAGAAGAAAGTAAGTGAATAAGGAAGAGGGTAAGAAATGAGGTGTAAGGAAAGCTTATGATGTTTGATGATATTATGATTAACTATTATTTAGGGTGAATGTTGTGATTTATATACTTGTAAACTTACTAAGCTTAGTGTTTACTCTCTTTATTTTCCTTCTTTTTATAGTTCTTCCCAAGCCAACTCGGGAATCACAAGGAACGTCAGAGATCCGGTCACACTATCAACAGGATCATTTTGGTATAGCTAGACGTTTCATTTCGCGTATGGCATGTATAGGGACTTGGCTTCTTTTGGTATGAATGTCCTTAAGATATGTTTAATGAATGGTATGTAAATACTTGTTGATAATTAGCTATTGGAATGACTAATCAAACATAGGTTTAATACTATGTATGCCTAAATGGTAATTATCACATGGAAACCATGAAAAAGGTGAAAATAGCTTAAAAACAGATTCTAACAGCAGCAGTGACATGATTTTAAAAAATCACTAAAAATATTAGAAATGGAATTAAATAGTGAGTGAGACATGAAATTAAAGCTTAATGAGTCTATTTTCATGTGGAAGAAGAAGAGTAAGTAAAAGAGTTGTATATTATGAGTTTTTTGCATTTGAGTGAGACTGCTCCAGATGGACATCGTGATCCCCTGTTCTGATTTTAAAAATTCACCATAAATTATACATAAATAATTAGGCATTATAGTTTATATGAGTAGATTCCTTATTCAGTTTAGTTTCAAATGAAATAAACTACATGCCTATTTGAATTTTTTACAGAGAGAAAACTAATTCGTAGTGAACAGAGGTCAGAGTAGTCAAACTGCGTAACAGGGGAGACTTTAAACTAAAAATTATATAAAAAATTTAGTACGAAGGTATATGAGTCTAGTTTTATGGAAAATTTATAGAATTAAATTTTGAATTTTGTAACTCGAGTTATGATTTATTTAGTGACTGTGATGTAGTTGGACAGCTTTATAAGGAATAGAGAAATAATTTTATTTTGGTTCGTTTAAGTAATCGAAAAAATTTTATTGATCTCGGTTTGGCCCTAAACCATTTTAATAGCATGATTTAGGGTCTCGATGATCCTTTTTAGGGATATATTGAATGAATGAAAATAAATTAATTTTAAAAGCAAATTTCTATGCCCGAATGAGTAAGTTAGGTCCGGTAACGCCTCGTGCTCGACTCCAGCGACAGTCTCGGGTAAGAGGTGTTACAGACATAAACAATTCAAAGACATAATCGATGCATTTAACTATTCCAACTTATATTATCACAATCAAATTACTCCTCAATCTCGTGATTTAACATTTATCATATACTTTGATTGTCCATATACATATATGATAAATAATTAACTAACTTATTATCACAATTCAAAGACATAATCGATGCATTTAAACTATTCCAACTTAAAGGATTAGCAATGTAACACCCTCTTACCCGAGACCGTCGCCGGAGTCGAGCTTGAGGTGTTACTAAACTTATTTCATCTCTGTTTAAATTTTAAATCAACTAATTAAATTTTCGTAGCAAGTTGTCTTTCTGCGTCATGGTCGCTTAAAAAATCATATCTTGAGTTAAAAAACTCAAAATTAAGATCCATAAATTTTTCCTGAAACTAAACTTATATATCTATCTACTAATTTTTTTCTAGAATTTTTGGTATATCCAATTAGTACAGTTTATTAGTTAAATTTACCCCTGTTTCAGAACTCGACTGCACTGACCTCTGCTTACTACGAACCACTTTTATCTCTGTACAAAATACGTATGACCATAATGTTTATTTCTATTAAAACTAGACTCAGTAAGAATTCTGAACATATAAAGTACACCTCATAATTATTTTTTTACAATTTGTGGTGAATTTCCAAAGTTGGAATAGGGGATCCAGAAATTGCTCTGGCCCTGTTTCACTAAAACTCAAATATCTCAAAACATATAACTCCTCTACCCGTTCCGCTTTTCCATACGAAAGTAGACACATTAAGCTTCAATTTCATATTTAATTCATCACCTAGTTTGGTTTCTACTATTTTTAGGAATTTTTCAATCTCACGTCACTGCTGTTACAACAATCTGTTTTATGACAAATTTTCACTTTTCTTTGGAAATTCATGAACTATTAACACTTTGAACATACATGGTCTTATACATTATCTAAATTAACTATTCCAATGACTAATCATTATCATGCATTTTCTCAACCAATCCACAACCATATCACAAGATTAATTACACAAAACAAGTATATTGCTATACATGCCATATTTGAGTTATACAAGCCATTTTACCAAAATAGTTCTTCGAATAGTGTGAACGAGCCTTCGACCTATCTCGATTCCCGAGCCGGCTTGTCTAAAACTACAATGAATGAAAGGGAGGGAGTAAGCATAAATGCTTAGAACGTTCACATGCAAATAACAAGTAACATAACAAAGCAATTCTTCCAAACAACACTAGCATGGTATCACCAAAACATATATCACATTTCTAATCATCAATTGTCATCTTACCACATTATTGATGTTGTGTCAAGTTTCAACCTGAGGATTAAGTACATACCTATCCAAAGTATCCATTTCACAACACTTATCAAAATGATACTTGCCTCTTGAGTGTTCTTCCATTTTGATAGAATTTTACCCGTTGAACACCACGGAATATAACTCAGATACATGGATAATTTACACATAAGTGCCACATATATAATCAAGTAACCATGTAACCCGCCCATAAGTGAACTCGGACTCAACTCAACGAGCTCGGGCGTTTGCATCCATAAGTGAACTCGGAGTCAACTCAACGAGCTTGGATGCCTAGTTACATCTCACGAACTAGGACTCAACTCAACGAGTTTGGACATTCGCATCCATAAGTGAACTCGGACTCAACTCAATGAGCTCGGATGCCCAACCATCCTAGTGACATGTCACTTGTATCCTAATCTATTCCCAAGGTTCAAACGGGATTTTCCTCAATCACACATTTCCTAGTCGTTCTCCTCGGAATATCGGAACCAATATGTTGCTTGCATCTCATACTTATCAATTTAATCACATACTTTTCATACCAATACATAATATTTCACAAAGCATAATATTCATAATAACAAGAATCATATAATATAAATAGCATTAAATCACTTAAAATAGCAATTATGTTACATTATTTACACATGAACTTACCTCGATACCAAAATATCAACAATTGAGCCTATTCCTCGTAAACTTTGTTTTTCCCTCGATCACGACTTGAATTTTGTTTTTCTTGATCTAAAATAGCACATTTAGCTCATTTAATACTCACATTTATCAAAATAGTCCTTGACCCTAACTTTGTCAAAATTACAAATTTACCCCTAAACTTTTGCATATTTACGCTTTGGCCCCGAAGCTCGGAAATTAAATTTTATTTCAAAATCTTATGTTTTAGGACATGCTGATCATTTTTTTACCATTAGTAAGCTCAAATTCCAACTACAACATGCACTTATGAACAATTGGTATTTTTACCGATTAACTTGTTCTACTCGTTTTTACTCAAAACCGAGTAGCACAAGTTGTCTAACATAATTTGAAACCTCATATTCTATCATAAAACATCAAAATACACAAATTTTGCCTATGGGTATTTTTCCAAATATGAACCCTAACTTAAATTATTGCTAACATAAGCTTTATCGAGCTACCGGGATCACAAAAACGTAAAAATCATTAAAAACGGGGCTCGGAATCACTTACTATGAAGCTTGAAAATTGAAGAAACCCTAGCTATGGAGAGAGGGAGCATTCGGCAGCAAATAATGAAGAAGATAATCAATTTTGTGTTATTTTTCCCTTTTTATTCCATTTAATGTCCAAATGACCAAAATGCCCTTCCTTACTAAACTTTCAAAAATTCCCCCCATGTCCAATTTTTGTCCATGAACTTAGAATTTGGTCAAATTACTATTTAAGACCTCCTAATTAATATTCCAAAGCAATTTCATACTAAAAACTTCTAGAATGCAAATTTTGCAACTTATTCGATTTAGTCCTTAATTTCAAATTAAGCACTTTACGCATGGAATTTTTTCACGAAATTTTCACACAATCATGCAATCATATCATAAACCTCAAAATAATTATAAAATAATTATTTCTATCTCAGATTTGTGGTCACAAAACCACTATTCCGATTAGGCCCTAATTCGGGATATTACAAGCAACCTCGCACACTTAGTGCCAAGGCCTTGTAACGTATCGCACACTTAGTGCCGTCACATTAACATCTCGCACACTAAGTGCCAAAGCCTTGTAACGTATCGCACACTTAGTACCGTCACATTAACATCTCGCACACTTTATGTTGTATTTCATACTATCATTTCCATACAATAATTTTGCATATTACAAATCAGCATATAAATATCATGTTTATTTATAATTAACAACACATATATGCTTATAAACTTACCTCGGACAACGAAAAATGAAACGGGACGACTAGTTAACAACTTTCGATTTTCCACGATCCAAACCCAATTTTATTGGTTCTTGATCTAAATATATTCAAATTAAGCTCATTCAAACATATTTTCATTCAATTTAGTCCAAAAACACATATATGGGAAAATTACCATTTTACCCCTGACATTTATAATTTTTACAGTTTAGTCCCTATTACACAAAACACAAACTATGCAAAATTTCAACATACCCATGTTGGATGAATTTTACCCACACTCATACAAATCCATATATTTCATCAATTTCACATTTTAGTCCCTCAAACTTTTTTTTTACGATTAAGTCCTAATTACTCAAAATCATCAAAAATTCCCATACAAAATATATTAACCCAAAATATATCCTCCATATCTCATCATCAAACAACAAAAATCACAAGCTCTCATCAATGGCATAACTCAAAATATTCATCAAAATAAAAAATTCAAGCATGGGTTTTGTAGTACTTAAAGCAACGATCTCAAAAACGTAAAAATTATCAAAAATCGACTAAAAATGAACCTTGAATTTGAGCTTTGGAGATGGCTGAACCTAGCTTCTTTTCTTTTTCTTCTTTGTTTTATTTCGACAATGAATAAACTAAAGTTTTATGATATGCTTTTGTATTATAATAAGTTAAATTATTAGTTTCCTACATTGCCCTTAATGAGTTAATATAAAATCTTTATATTATAATCCTAATACCATCCTTTCAATAAATCAATGAACATAAAAAAAAAATGGCTTTCACATCTCATGCATTATAATATATATACTTTATCTTATTATAAGATAAAGTTTAATTCACCTATATATAACTTTAATAAAATAATATAAAAACTATATAATTCATGCTTACCACCATCCCATTAATAAATAAATGGGCTATTTACAACGTAAAGGCTTTCACTTATTAATCCAATAGCAATTCGGCCCCTTCTAGAAATAACCACCAAATTTCCCTTTTACGCGATTAAGTCCTTTTATTTAATCGGACATCGAAACGACAAAATTAAATCACGAAAGTTTCACAGATATAAATTCACACATAATAAACACAGAAAATAATTTTTAAATATTTTTTTGACTCGAATTCTTGGTCCCGAAACCACCATTCCTGTTAGGGTCTAATTCAGGCTGTTACAATGGGTGAATTTATGTTCCAAAGGATATTTATTTGAGCAGTCCATACTACGAGAGGCGCATAGTAGCCCTTATGCTATGCATTCTGGTAGAAATAAGATGTACCGTTACCTTCATGAGTTATACTAGTGGCCAGGTCTTAAACAAGAAGTTACCAATTTTGTGGCTAAATGTGTGACATGCCACCAGGTTAAGGTGTAGCACCCCTATCCTGTAACCGTCGTCGGAATAGGACGGGGCGTTACCAGATACTCAGAACAGATCAGAACAGAATATTCACAAATTTCTGAATTCATATCAGTAGTATGCTATAAAAGATCAGATTTCACTTCATTCATTCATCAGGGACTAAACTAAAAATAGTTGGAAGATAAAAGAACCTAAAGAAAATTTTCGAATTAGAGCCACACGGTTGTGTTCATAGGCCGTGTGCCTCACACGGTCGTGCCCTACAAGACACCCCCCAAATACTTAGCCCGTGGTTAAAACTGTTTAACCCCACACGGTCACCAAACACACCAGCGTGCCTAGTCCGTACCCAACACTGTCAAATACCACACGGTCTCCAGACACGCCCGTGTGTCCAGTCGTGTGCAAAACTAACCAAAATGTTTCAGATGCAAAGGTCACACGGTCGAGTCACATGCCCGTGTGCTTCAACCATGTGGCACAAAATAGGCTTGGTTTAAGCCAATTTGCCACCCATAACAAGGGTCATTCATAAAATCATACATGAGAAATAATCATGCCACAATCTTGACTCAATTCAATGACTTTAAACATACCACCACATGATCAAATCATTCATATTCATCATCATACCAAGCATGCCTATAATCCAACAAAACTCATATCCAAACACATGAAACTTATCTCTTTTATACCATATCTAAAACTTTCCATTTCTTCATATTGGTAGGGTTCAAAATGATCAAAGCAAGTTGATAAAAAGACCATCACGAACTTACATAATTTGGCATCACATACATAAGCCAAAATCAAACAAAAACATATCATTTACCATCAAATTCACATAGCATTACAAGCCAACATATTCAAGCTTACTTATAGACACTCTAGCCTATACATGCCATAATTCAAATATTTACAATTTCCAAAAGGTACCAAAACGAGTTCGATAGTGTGGTGACAATCCTTGACTATCTCGAGCCTTCAGTAGCTACGATATCTGTAAAACAGTTGGAAGAATAAACAAAGTAAGCTACTAGGAGCTTAGTAAGTCAAATACTATCATATGCATTTCATGAAAAAAATGTAATAACCATGTCGTAATTAACCTTAACAACAGACACTCATTTGTAACAGAAGTCTAATTCATAGTAGTATATCTTTTATACTCGAAAATTCAGTACAGAACAGGTGTACCTGAGTCAGATATATAGATTATGTACTCATTCATTTCTCAAAACTTCTTATTGTATCACTTAGAATCATTACAGAAATCGTAAAGGCCTTATACAATGCTGACGTCCCCGACGTGGTCTTACATGTTATTCAATATCGATGCTACTGTCCCAGACAGGGTCTTACACGAAACATATACGATGCCAGTGTCCCAGACATGATCTTACATGTAACTTTCAAATCAATGCCTATGTCCCGGACGAGGTCTTATATGATATTATTTATCATTTCTCATTCAGAATAACTCGAAAATATACGTCAGGCTCTCATGGCAATCCAAATACAGTTTATAAACAAGAATTCATAATAGTCATCAATAATGTATAATTGCATTTTGACTTACCTCGTACGAAATTAACAGATAAGGTGATTACTAGATTACTTTAGCTTTGCCCCGATCTAAGCTCGATTTTCCTTATTCTTGATCTAAACAATTTCAGATTTAGACACTCAATATTCCATTTCATTCAATTCAATCCATATACACTCATTTAGGGCATTTTACATTTTAGCCTTCATATTTCACATTTTTGACACTTTGGTCCCTAATTCACAAAAACATCAAATATTCCCAATTCAACTAGATACAAGCTTAGCCGAATATTTATAGCTTTTATAAAAGCCCATATAACATATTTATTTCACAATTTAGTCCTCTCAAAGTCTCATTTTCACAATTTAGCTCATATAGCTCAATTTCATCAAAATCTCATGGCAAAACATATTTATTCAACACTTATTCATCATTATACATTCAATTTCACTACAAAGATTAAAATATCAACAATGGCACTATTCACAAACTTCATCAAAAACATAAATTGAGACATGGGCAAGGAAGAATACGAAGCGACGATCACAGAAACGTAGAAATTATAAAAAATGGAACAAAAATGAACCTTGAAATGAGCTTGGTGAGTGCCAAAAATCAAAACAAATGAGCCCTGGCTTTCTCTCTTGTATTTTCAGCTAAAATGAGCTAAAAGATGGCCATTTCATGTTTTGTTTCTTGTTTTATGAATAAAATTAACTTATTTACCAATTTGCCACTTTCTTTAAAACATAAGTAATTCATCCACTAAAGCCCATTTTTGTCCAACTAATGAACACATGGTCTAATATCAATTCAAGGATCTAACACTTAATAAAACATAACATTAAAGTACTTTAACAATTAGCATGCATATTTTGCCTTTTATGCAATTTAATATTTTCTTGTAATTAAACATAGAAATAGACAAATTAAAGCACAAAAATTTCACAGATGCAGATTCGTATCATACAGGCATAGAAATAATATCAGAACATTTTTCAAACTTGGATATTTGGTCTCGAAACCACTATTTTGACTAGGGTCCAAACAAGCTATTACATAAGGCTAAGCATCAGTTACCTTCAGGTTTGTTACAGCCAGATAAAGTTCCGCTTTGGAAGTGGGAGAGAGTGATTATGGACTTCGTTAGTGGGCTACCCCTCACAACCATTAAGAAGGATTCTGTTTGGGTCATCATGGATCGATTGACAAAATCACTTCATATCAGTTCGTACAGACTACTCTCTACAGAAGCTGGCTAAACTGTATGTGTCTGAGATAATGAGACTTCATGGGGTATTGGTGTCAATAATATCTTGTAGGGATCCTCGCTTCACGTCTCGGTTCTAGAAAAAGCTACATGAAGTTCTAGAACAAGGTTAGACTTCAATACTATATTCCATCCTCAAACAGATGGTCAGTCTAAGAGGGTGATCCAGATACTAGAAAATATGTTGAGGAGTTGTGTGATTGACTTCCGAGGTAATTAGGAGGATTACCTGCCACTGGCAGAGTCTGCTTATAATAATAGCTATCAGTCTAAAATTCAGATGGCACCCTACGAGGCATTATATGGTCGTACGTGTCGCACACCTTTATGTAGGACTGAGTTGGGCGAGCGTCTAGTTCTGGGCCTTGAACTAGTTTCTAATACCGAGGATAAATTTAGACTGATTCTAGATCGACTGAAAGCGACATCTGATAGGCAGAAATCTTACGCAAACTTGAAGCAACGTGAAATTGAGTATTTTGTGGGAGACTTCATTTTCCTTAAGGTCTCACCATGGAAGAAGCTACTGAGGTTTGGCTGTAATGGCAAGTTGAGCCCTAGGTTTATTGGGCCTTACCATATACTGAAACGCGTGGGACCGTTGCTTACCAGTTAGAGCTACCTCCAGAATTGGATCAAATGCATGACTTGTTCCACATCTCTATGTTGAGGCACTACCACTCTGATCCCATGCATATTGTTCCTGTTGAGGAGATCAAAGTTAGGCCAGATATGACCTTTAAGGAGGATGAGCCAGTTTAGATATGAGAATGAGATGTAAAGGTTCTAAGAAGAAAATCCATCCCACTGGTTAAGGTTCTTTGGCGTAATCATAGCTCTGAAGAGGCCATGTTCTAATCAGGTATCCTCATCTGTTCTGATTAGGTAAAATTTCGACGACAGTATCCTCATCTGTTTTGATCAGGTAAAATTTCGAGGACGAAATTTTCTTTAAGGGGGTAGAGTTATAACGCCTCAAAAATATCTTATATTTATTTTTCGTATGTTTGTGACACATATGTCTGTCTGCTTGAGTGGTTATGTGTTCTGGGAGTGTCTAAGAAGTCTTGGGTTCAAGCCTTGACTTGGGAAAATTTTGGCATTTTTTTTTAATAAAGCCCTATCTTTAAATAGTAGGCTTTTAATTAATTATTTGTGAAAACATGATACAATGGGCCTACTGGTCTGGTGGCTAAGTGTTGTGTTGGTATGCTGGGGGTTAGGAGTTCGAGTCTCAACGCGAGCGAAGGATTTATTTTTGCTAGATGCCGTGGAGGTGTTTGAGTGGAGTTAGAATTCTGAAGAGAGTGGGGTGAGTAGTGATGGTTGGGAGTGTTTAAGGGGTATGGGAAAGTGTGGGAGCTAATTTAGGGATAAGGGGGAGAAATTTTGGGGATTTTGGGGGGAGAATATCAACAATCTAATCATTTTTCTATTCTTTTGGAACAAAAAAATGTTAGTTTTCTCTCCACCTTCCTGATTTCTTTTTCTCAAAATTTTGGCTTTGGCATTGGTTTTCTCTCAATTTGTCCTATTGACTGTTCTTCTTTCATGGTGTCACATATTGCTCTAATTTTTGGCTTTTTTCCCCTCTCTTTTCTACTTTTATTTTTTCTTGGTTCTGTTGATTCCCTTATTTCCTTTTTACTGTCGATTTCTCTTGTTCCCTAACCTTCTTCATGTTACCGCATGTAACGCCCCAAGTTTGGGCCTAGAAGTATTGGGCCTTGAGTTTTAGATCAGTTAAAAATGGCTTTAATAATTTAAATTGTGTGTTTAGTTTAGTGGATAAAGTGGCAATTTAAGGTGTTAAAGAGTTTCTGTGAAGGCCTGTGTTCGGGTTTAGTATAGGAAAAATATTTATTTTTAGGTTAACAGAACCCTGAGCTCAAATAGGTTAATTATATATAAAAGAGGCTAAAATAAGACACAAAAGGAGTTGTGGTCTAGTGGCAAATGGTGCTACATAGGAGACAAGGAATTGAAGCCATAGAGGAAGCAAGGGGTCCAAGGTTCAAGTCTTGGCTCTTGAAATTTATTTTGGTTTCTTTTTTAAATAAATCTGGAAGCGAGTAGGTAGGCTTTATAGTTAAATGTGTTGGACTTATGACATAAAGGAGCTTGTGTCCTAGTGGTGGTGGCGTAGCATGGCTATCGAGAGGACTTTGGTTCGAATCCCTTTGCATGCAAAGGTTGATTATTTTGCTAATAAGTCAATTTTGGGGGATTGGTGGAGAATCCCACATCGGGAAGCTAACATGAGAATAGGTGAGAAGCTAGCTTCAAATAGAGCACACCATGAGGAGAGTAAGCATACCTTGGTTGGCTTATCTCTTTCATGTTGTGGCGTGTTTGTTTGGGTTAGGCGTTGGATCATTCGTTGATCTGTATGTCGTTAGGTCACGGTGGTGGTAACCATAGTTGATCGACACACCCATTGGGAGTCAAGGGTACAATTATTGTTGGCTTTTGGGTATAGCAGTGTTCGGAGCGTGGATTAACTTCAGATTCCTATCAGGTGTGTATTCCACCCTACTCTAGTTGTAGAAAAGCAAATGTCGGAATACCAAAATGGGCCATGTGTGCCCAATCGGTTAAATTGTATGATTGTGTAGTAAATATTGGACTAGATTAGGTGAATCTCATATTTGTAGCTAGATTTGGGCAAAGAGGGCCATACGAGCATGTGGGCCCGCTTGGGTCGAGAACGGGCCTTAGGCCCATTCGCAACGTTATCTCTGTTTAGAATACTTGAGTCGCCCGAGGCGACTGTAGACTTTCTAAAGGATTGATAAAATTACCGAAATACCATTATAAGGTAGAATTACTGTAATACCTCCGATTTGCAAAATTACCAAATTACCTTCGATTTGCAAAATTACTGAAATACCCCTAGTTTACGAAATTACCGAAATACCCTTATAAGGTAGAACTACTGTAATACCCCTGATTTACAAAATTACCGAATTACCCTCGATTTGCAAAATTATTAAAATAGCCCTACTTTGTGAAATTATTGAAATACCCCTAGTTTGCGAAATTACTTAAATACCTCGATTTAGGAAATTACCAAAATACCCCTGGTTTTCAAAATTATCGAAATACCCCTAGTTTGCCAAATTATCGAAATACCCCTGGTTTGCGAAATTACCGAAATACCCCTAGTTTGTGAAATTATCGAAATACCCCTGGTTTGTAAAATTACTGAAATGCCCCTCATTTACGAAATTATCGAAATACCCCTGGTTTGCAAAATTACTAAAATACCCCTGTAGGGTAAAGTTATCGAAATACCCCTATAGAGAAAAATTACTGAAATACCCTCGTAGGATAGAATTACCGAAATACCCCTGTAGGGTAGAATTACTGAAATATCCCTGTAGGGTAGAATTACCGAAATACCCTGTTAGGGTAGAATTACCGAGATACCCCTGTGGGGTAAAATTATCGTTTTGCCCCTAGGGTGTGAAATGACTGTTTTGCCCTTGTGGGCAAGTGACTGACTTGGATTGTGAATGTGACTGATTTGACTGTGATCGTATGACAGTGTTTTCGCTGACGTGACCGTGGTTGCATTATTAATATGTTTTTGACATATGTGTTAAATGACTAATACTAAGCATGACCATTCTGCATACATGTGTGATAATTGAGCATGGCATACATGACATTTTGCATGGGTTGGGTTTTTGTAAGGAGGAAGATTTGATCTGTTAGGGTCGCATGGTTGCTTAACAACTGTGGATCCATCGAAGGCTTAGAGTCATTTATCTGTATTGATCTGATAAAGTCATACGGGTCTCCCGAGATGACTGTGGATTGATCCTTGGCTGACTGCCAATCATGTTACCGAAGGCTGTGTGCCGTTATTGTGGGCTTCGTGCCAACATTGTGGGCTTTGTATCGTTATTATGGGCTTCATGCCAACATTGTGAGTTTTGTATCGTTATTGTAGGCTTCATGCCGATATTGTGGGCTTTATGCCATTACCGAAGGTTTTGTGCCGATATCATAGGCTTTGTGCTGATTATAGACCTGTTATCGATGGTTTTATGCCACACATATTATCATGGCTCTGTGCCATTTTGATTATGGCTCAGTGCCATTCTATTTATGGCTTTGAGTTGTTCTGTTGACTTAGTGCCGCAACCGGTGCTACCACTAGAGTGTAGGGATGGGTGGGTTTATATTTATATCCCTACAGGAGTGTGAGGTTGGAAGGGAAAATGGAGTGCAGGGATGGATTGGGATAGGAACATTGCATACATATGACATTGATATGATATGGGCTCAGGCCCAACTGAGGCCACTATAGGCTAAGGCCCAAAGGCTACCGCTATTGAAAGGGCTCAGGCCTAGACTGTTTCTGTTTCTGTTTCCATATACTGACTGTTGTTTTTAGCAAGGGGATTACACACTGAGTTTTTGTAAACTCACCTCGTTTATTAACCTTTTAGGTAATCCCCAGCTTTAGACGGATCGGAGCTGCGAGGGACTCGGAGTGGTCCACACAACTGTATATGTCTTATTCTGTTTTACTCATTTACTTAAAGCAGTTTGATTTTAATTTGGGTTGTAATAAGGCTTCTATAACTTTTAGATTTTAAATTTGGGATTTCGTTGATCGTGATTTATATCAATTAGAAGTAAATTACAATTTTTCAAAATAATAACTATTTTCAAACAGTATGTTTTTCGCAACTGATTAAATTAAGCTTCCACAACAAAGAAGGTTTTAAAGGTAATGACGTTTTTTTAAAAGGGATTAACTTTTAATAGACCACATTTTGAAAATAAACAAACACAAGTTTTAGCTGGAATTGATCAAGTGTAAACTGATGATTTACACAAATCTTTAGTAAGAAGGGTTTTTGATGAAAACTTGGTTTTCGAAAAACACATCGATGTGACACGCCAGACTCAATCGTAACGTCCAGGTCAGGTTTGGGGCGTTACACCGCAACTTGTTATCTCCATTGTGCTTTTGTGCGTTGGTGGTAAGTTTTGTAATTGTGGTGTACTTTGGTTTATAGATTCTTGGTAACCAGTCGGCTATTTCATTGATGAAGGTTAAGGGCTGGAGCCATTCGGTTAGTGTTAGAGTTACATGGTTCTGCTGTTACACACTTAGTAGTTAAGGTGGTTGTGTTTGTGAATTAGGGGAAGCTTTTCCTTTCATTTCGGTTATGAAGATGTAATTTATTGTTAAAGTTGGGTCTTTCAGAATTGGCAAAGGTGAATTGTGGGAGTGGTGACTTGTCTTATTTGATTTCATAGTGGAGGATTGCTTAGTTTTGAAGGTATGTAATGAATGGATTGAACTAATCATTGTTAATGTTTTGGTTTCAAATTAACTATGAATTAGGATTAATTATGGGGCTTGTTTGTCGACCATAGGTGCTGGTGATATCGGAAGTGCATTTACATCACATACAAACTAAGTGTGTAATCACAACACTAAAAACATTAATCGGTGAAAAGCCCAAAAATGGGATTTTCGACACCACACGGGCGTGAGGCCACCCGTGTGGTAGGCCATGTGATCGAACACGGGCGTGTGATCGTTGAGGCTGGCCATGTTCGATACATGGGCTAGATCGAATTAGGCCGTGTGGGCCACACGAGTGTGTGGGCCCACATGGGTGAACCATACAGGCATGTGGGATTATTAGGCCAAGGCCACTTTTGGCCGTATGGGCCCACACGACCAAACATCATGGCCTTGTGGGCCTATTTTCACTGTTTGATTGCTAAGGTCGCACGGGTCGGCCGAGTCGACTGTGGACCTACTGTAGGGTCAATAAGCTTACCTAAACCCCTAATTAACTGAAATGACTGTATGGCTGATATTCTTGTGCATGATATTAAGCATAATGATGTTCCACTAATTTGATATTGTATGCCACATCATATGCAAGATATATGTTATCGCATGACATATTTATATATTGCATTGCATTGGGTTAGGGGTATATTGTTCAGAGGAGGTGTACTAAAGGCTTGGAGCCTAAATTCTTAGCAGCTCAGCTGCAAACTACTGTCTAGTGCTGCACTTGGTACTTTTTAGAGTGTATGGATAGGTGGTTGATTATATGCCCACATGGAGTGTAGGGTTGGATGGAGTTAGAGTGTAGTGGCTGGCTGGGTAGGATTTGATACTATATATCAGTTACTATACTGATTATTGATACTGTAATGGGCCAAGGCCCAAATGCATGACTGTTTTTGTATTATAATGGGCTAAGGCCCTAACTGAAACTAAAACTGGTACTAAAATGGGCTTAGGCCCAGATTGTGAATGTATTCTGTCTGCTTGTTTATATGGGGATGACACACTAAGCTTTCGTAAAATCACCCTTCTGTTTTATCTATACAGGTAATCCCCAGACTTAGGCGGATCGAAGTGGCAGAGGACTCAGCAGTGGCTACATGACCCCTTTTTACACTGTTCCATATTTAATTAGGTTTTTAAAGTTTTATCAGGGGTATTTTACTATAATAAAGGCCTCTATGGATTTTTTCTTAAAATTTGGATTCTATATTGTTTTATGTTTTACATCTGCTAGAGGTAGGTAAAATACGGGTTTTTAAAAGAAATGCATGTGTTTTAGAAAAATAACCATAATGACATAGATTGTTTTAAAAAGCTTCCGCAATGTATAATGTTTTGAAAACTAATGATTGAATAAGAATCACAATTTTAGAATTAATATAAGATAATGACGAGATCCAAATGGAAAATGTTTTAAGCAAAGTTATGGTTTGTCCAACATAAGTTGCGGTCTTCAAACACACTGCCATGTGACATTGCCAGAATCGGCCATAACGTCTAGCCGGGCTTGGGGTGTTACAAAAGAAATACTTAAGTAAAGCAGTACGAACAATGGAGGTATTATTAACTTCAATGAGTTTGTTGGATACAGGTGTTGTCATCCTCAAGATTCATGCATCGCACGAAGAAGCCTTAAACGGATATGTACATCTCAAACCCTCCATGTCATTTTGGGGACATTTGGCCCAATAACCATGGCCTAAAAATACTACAGCTAAAGAGCTAATTAATATAGTAGAGTGTGAACAAGTATACGAGTTAAACTATAATATGGAATAATGTTACAGCCAAACACTACGAGAACTATCCTAAGGATCGTACCTAAGGGATGTTGATTTGAAACAAGACTAATCCTATACACTAACCAGGCTGAATAGTAGTAATCTAAAATTATATTACGAAAAACCAAAGTAAAGGCAATTAATCAAAATAACATAAAATAACTAAAATTAAAGACAATAAATTTTAACAATTGATATTCAATTCAATTAAGTAGGCACAAGAGTAATTCATTTCAGTGTTCCTAAATAGCTTCAGAACTTGAGTTTTATTGAGTTAGCTATTAATTAACTAGCTATTATCTCTTATCCTCTAAATAATTAGCTAATTGACCAATACATGTTTATCTCTCAAAGTTAGTTGCTTGTGAGCGGAGGATGTTCTGAAATGGTGCTCTTACATTAATTAATTCATGAGCATTCTCCTCCCTTTATTCTTCTTTTTTATATTGCATTCAATAATTTTATTAATTGAATGTTTGTATAAAGATTGGAATGTATTTTGTGCTTCATACTTATTTTGAATAATTTCATTGTTTCATTAATTAATTGATTAAGTAAATAATAACATAAAATAGAGTTTTTATTTGAGAATACTTAATATACAAGGAAGTGGCATCCTAGAAGAAGGTCTAGCTAGGTGAGACAGAGAGGGCACCCTATTGAGCAGAAGTCATACCAAGTGGTCAGATCGAGAGAGTATATGCATGCCTAGGTGACACCGAGAGGGACACCGAGAGGGCATCTTAGGTGGTAATTCTTGGTGAAGATGAAACCAAGAGTGTATTCTTAACTAAGGGTAGTCAATACTTAGTTAGAGGATATTGTCGACCTAAGTAATAATTAGGGTTAAAATTAATTCTTGGCTGAGAGGCTCGCTTTCTGAAACTAGGAATAAGAGAGATGAATATTTATCTTAGGGTTAGTTTTAGATTTAGGTAAAAATAAATATGTAATTTTTAGAGACATTTATATTGTAAATACATAATTTCCACAAGCATACGCATATGGTAGAATTTCTAATAATAAATAAAATAGAAGAAATAATAAAAATTAAATTTAGCATAAAGGAAAAAATAATAGTAAGCTCTTAAAAATAAAACCCAAATTTAACGCGAACAAAATACGATTTTAGCATACTTTCGGGAAACAAACAAAAATAGTGAATAACTTATCATTTCAAATAGAATTGCACACTCACATTTAGTCAAATAAATGATTTTAAAGTTGTATGGGACAACAATAGTTGGCAGAAAAAGAGAGGGATGAGATTTCCTTAATATTTTTATTAAGAAATATTACACAAATTGGTAGTTGGTAAAGAAGAATGATATTTAACATGTAATTTTTTTATCTTGTACTGCACGTACAATTTTGGAAAGGAGAAATAGCGTTGAAAGAGATGCGAGAATTTTGTTATTAGTCCATCATCTTATTTACTAAAAATGTCTTAAAAAATGCCGAAATCATGTAGTTATGGTTAAGCATTTTACTAAATACATAACTATCATGAATCTATATAAAATCCAAATTTCTAATTAGAAGATAGTGTAAAGTTTTAATTAAATAAAGAATTGTATATTTCTTGGAAGAAAATGGGAGTGGAGAAGAAGGTCATGGTGTTGTGGATTTATGCAATGGTGATAAGCTCAATGGTGATGGAAGAGGGCGTAAATGCGACACCAATTAGCTACCCAGGACTAGGAAAAAATCGTCAAGCTCCATGTAAAAGGGGAGGCGGCAATTGCCTTCCAGCACCGTCCAACGATTATGGCAGATGATGCTCACCCCTAAAAAGATGTCGAAGTCATCATACAATACCCATCTTTCATTGACCAAAGCTATAAAATGCTCATCATTGACTTCTCCTTTTTTTTTTTTATAAAATTATATGGAAAAAAAGAACAATTAATCATTTCATATGTTTATTCATTCCTTATTGTTGTAACCCATGAATTCCGGAAATATAAACTTCAACAATTTTTTAAAGAAGTTTTAGAAAAGGTCTTATTAATATTTTCTATAATTCAAATAAGTTGTGTTACATTCTAAAAAAAGTAATATAGAAATAAATTTATTGGCACAGTGAAGAAATACTTGAGTAAAGTAGTACGAACAACGGAGGTCATATTAACTTCAATGAGTTTGTTGAATAGAGGTGTTGTCAGCCTCAAGATTCATGTGCCGCGCGAAGGAGCCTGAAATGGATATGTACATCTCAAACCCTCCATGTCATCTTGGGGACATTTGGCCCAATAACCGCAGCCTAAAAATACTACAGCTACATAGCTAATTAATAAACTAGAATGTGAACAAGTATACGAGTTAAATTATAAAATGGAATAATGTTACAACCAAACACTACGAGAACTATTACAATGATCGTACCTAAGGGAGTTTGATTTGAAACAATACTAATACTATACACTAGCCCGGTTGAATAGTAGTAATCTAAAATTATATTACTAAAAACCAAAGTAAAGGCAATTAATCAAAATAACATTAATTAACTAAAATTAAAGACAATCAATTTTAACATTTGAAATTCAATTCAATTAAGCAGGCACAAGAGTAATTCATTTTAGTGTTCCTAAATAACTTTAGAACTCGAGTTTTATTGAGTTAGCTATTAATTAACTAGCTATTACCTCTTGTCCTCTAACTAATTCACTAATCAACGTGCTTATCTCTCGAAGTTAGTTGCTTGTGAGTGGAGGATGTTCTGAAATGGTGCTCTTACATTAATTAATTCATGACCATTCTCCTCCCTTTATTCTTCTTTTTATATTGCATTCAATAATTTTATTAATTGAATGTTTGTATAAATATTGGAATGTATTTTGTGCTTCATACTTATTTTGAATGATTTGATTGTTTCGTTACTTAATTGATTATGTAAATAAAAACATAAAATAGAATTTTTATTCGAGAATACTTAATATACAAGGAAGTGACACCCTAGTAGAAGATCTAGATAGGTGAGACCAAGAGGGTATCTTGTTGAGTAGAAGTCGTACCAAGTGGTTGGACCGAGAGAGTATCCGTATGCCTAGGTGACACCGAGAGGGCATCTTAGGTGGTATTTCTTGGTGAAGATGAAACCAAGAATGTATTTTCAACTAAAGGTAGTAAATACTTAGTTAGAGGTTATTGTTGACCTAATTAATAATTAGGGTTAAAATTGATTCTTGGATGAGAGGCTTGCATTACGAAACTAGGAATAAGAGAAACGAATAGTTAACTCATGGTTAGTGTAACGCCCTGAATTTTGGGCCTAGTAGAATTGGGCCTTGGGCGTAGGATCATTGAAAGTTTTTTAGAGCTAGATTTTAGTACAGTTACATTTTGGTATGGAGGTTATTGGTTTTGGAGTGTTGAGGGGCTTCTATAAAGTCCTGGGTTCATGTCTTGGTATGGGAAGAATTTTGGTTTTTAGCTTTAGGGGAACTTTAACTTCAAGTGGTATACCTTTTAAATTGTTGTGGTTATTTGATGACACAAAAGTGCTTGTGGTGGAGTGGCTTGTGGCGTCATAAGCAAGGGGGAGAGCTGGAGTTCAAATCCCCTTGCAAGCAAATATATTTATTTTGCTTCAAGAAGGCGGCAAGAGGTGGAGTGGTTGCAAACTCTATTAGGGTGGTTGAAGACTTGGTAAGAGATGACTTGGTCTTGAGAATTTGAATTAAAATTCAAATTGGAAGGTTGAATGAATTTAGGAGCAAACCGGGGGATTCAATGTGGGTGTTGTTGTAACCAAATTAGGTGTTGGGTGAGGCAAATTTTGGCTAAGAGCATGAAAGATTGGGTGTGTTAGCATTTTGAGTTTTTTGGTGTTGAATTTTCTTTGTTATAATTGCTTCTCTGAGTGTGCCGAAAGGGTAAAGGTCATTTAAAACAACATTTTGGGTCTCTTTTATTGTCTTTTTGTTCTCAGCCAAAACACAAAAAATATTTTTTTTTTGGTTCCTCTTCACGTGTTCGCTTTGCCAAATTGTTATCCTCTTTTTCTAAGTTCGATTAAACTTCTTCTTCTTTTCTTTTATGCTTAGCTGAACCTTACCATTTGCTTCTCTCAAACACTCGATTTTGGCCGAGCCTTAATTGTTTCACTCTCATTCTTCTTTGGCTAAATCCTATGTCTCTTTTCTTTCAATCTTAAGTTCTTCTCTAGACAAACCTGTGTCTTCACCCTCTTTTATCATCTCTTTTAGTTTCAAATAGCCGAATACTCCTCTTCTCATCATCATAGTCTCATTTGCCGATTATCTCATTTCTTTTCACTCAATCGAATTCTTCTTTCTTTCATTTTTCTTGTCCTAACAATTCTCTCTTGCCATAGCTAAATATATTATTCTTTCTTTTTTCTTGTTTTGGCTTTCTTTTACTAAAACCAAAGATCTCTTTTGAGTACTCGGGTGAGGTTGATATTGGAGTCTAGGCCAATTGTTCTTTTTACAATAGTAGTTCTATCACTTGTGGTAAGTATCTTAGGTACCTTCATTTATTAAGGGTTATGATTTTTGGTTGATCGGTTAACTGTTTTGCTTAAGGTTAAGAGTTTTAAAGAGAGGTCATCGTGGGTGTGGAGCAAGGAGGGTTCAGTGTTTGGAGTTTGGTAAGTAGCAATGAATTGGTTAGAATGTCTTCAATACTTTGGTTTCAGATTACCACATATATAACTAATAGTGGATCATTGTGAATCTTAAGTGCGGTGATCTAGAAGTGTTGCGACAATAGTGTTATTTCACGTGTGTAATTGCCCACCATCATGTTATCACTGTGAATCGAAAGGTGTGTAACCACACCCTGCCCTTGAGTGAATTAGTAAAAGTCAAATTGCCAAAATGTCGAACGTCGGCATTCAAGGCCTTACAAGCGTGCGAACGCACATGGGGCGAACCAAGCCCACAAATCATGGGCAATAGATTGTAAAGGCCATCATGCGCATTTTTGTGCACTTGGGCCATGATGGGCCAAAATGTGCCGAAATGGGCCCGATGGGCTTGGGGGCCCGCACGAGCAGAATACTTGTTAAGTGATCGTTGGTATATTGGAATATGAGGCTTGCAATGCCGTATGTGAATCTGGACTGAATGGACCACACGAGCGTATGGGCCCACTTGGGCGCAATATGGGTTTTGGGCCCAATTGCACTATTATGTTTGTTTAGGTTACTTAAGTCGTGCGAGATGACCGTAAACCTTCTGAAAGGTTGTTATCTATACCGAGACCCCAATGTTGGTAAAATTACCAAAAAAACCCTTATAGGTTTAAAAATTACCAAAATTACCAAATTTAACGTGGACAAAATACGATTTCCACATACTTTAGGGAGACAAAAAAAATAGTGAATAATTTATTATTTCAAATAAAATTGCACACTCACATTTAGAAAAATAAACGATTTTAAAGTTGTATGAGACAGTAATAGTTGGCAGAAAAAGAAAGGGATGAGGTTTCCTTTATATTTTTAGTAAGAAATATTACACAAATTGGTAGTTGATAAAGAAGAATGATATTTAACATGTATTTCTTTTTATCTTGTACTGCATGTACAATTTTGGAAAGGATGAATAGTGTTGAAAGAGACTCGAGAATTTTGTTATTAGTCTATCATATTATTTACTAAAAATGTCTTAAAAATGCTGAAATCTTGTAGTTATGGTTAAGCATTTTACTAAATACACAACTATCATGAATCTATATAAAACCCAAACATCTGATTAGAAGATAGTGTAAAGTTTTAATTAAATAAAGAATTGTATATTTCTTGGAAGAAAATGGGAGTGGAGAAGAAGATCATGGTGGTGTGGATTTGTGCAATGGTGATAAACTCAATGGTGACGGAAGACGGTGCAAATGCGACACCAATTAGCTACCCAGGACTGGGAAAAAACCGTCGAGTTCAATGCAAAAAAGGAGGTGGCAATTGCCTCCCCCCACCATCCAACGATTATGACAGAGGATGTTCACCCCTAAAAAGATGTCGAAGTCATCATACAATGCCCATCTATCATTGACCACAACTATAAAATGCACATCATTAACTTCTCCTTTTTTTTTCTATAAAATTATAAGGGAAAAAAGAACAATTAATAATTTCAAATGTTTATTCATTCCTTATTGTTGTAACCCATGAATTCCAGAAATATAAACTTCAATAATTTTTTAAATAATTTTGAGCAAAGGTCTTATTAATATTTTCTATAATTCAAATAAGTTGTGTTACATTTTAAAAAAAATAGTATAGAAATAAATTTATTGGCACAGCGAGGAAATACTTGAGTAAAATAGTACGAACAACAGAGGTCATATTAACTTCAATGGGTTTGTTGAATAGAGGTGTTGTCAGCCTCGAAATTCATGTGTCGCGCGACGGATCCTGAAATGGATATGTACATCTCAAACCCTCCATGTCATCTTACGGACATTTGGCCTAATAACCGCGGCCTAAAAACACTACAGCTAAAGAGTTAATTAATAAAGCAGAGTGTGAACAAGTATACGAGTTAAATTATAAAATGGGATAATGTTACAACCAAACACTACGAGAACTATTCCAATGATCGTACCTAAGGGAGGTTGATTTGAAACAAGACTAATACTAGACACTAGCCAGGTTGAATAGCAGTAATCTGAAATTATATTATGAAAATCCAAAGTAAAGGCAATTAATCAAAATAACATTAATTAACTAATATTAAAGACAATCAATTTTAACAATTGAAATTTAATTCAATTAAGCAGGCACAAGAGTAATTCATTTCAGTGTTCCTAAATAACTTTAGAACTCGAGTTTTATCGAGTTAGCTATTAATTAACTAGCTATTACCTCTTGTCCTCTAACTAATTAACTAATCGACCAATACATGCTTATCTCTCGAAGTTAGTTGCTTGTAAGCGGAGGATGTTTTGAAATGGTGCTCTTACATTAATTAATTCATGACCATTCTCCTCCCTTTATTTTTCTTTTTATATTGGATTCAATAATTTTATTAATTGAATGTTTGTATAGATATTGGAATGTATTTTGTGCATCATACTTATTTTGAATGATTTGATTGTTTCGTTAATTAATTGATTATGTAAATAATAACATAAAATAGAATTTTTATTCGAGAATACTTAATATACAAGGAAGTGACACCCTAGTAGAAGATCTAGATAGGTGAGACCGAGAGGGTATCCTGTTGAGTAGAACTCGTACCAAGTGGTCAGACTGAGAGAGTATCCGTATGCCTAGGTGGCACCGGGAGGTCATCTTAAGTGGTAATTCTTGGTGAAGATAAACCAAGAGTGTATTCTTAACCAAGGGTAGTAAATACTTAGTTAGAGGTTATTGTTGACCTAAATAATAATTAGGGTGAAAATTGATTCTTGGCTGAAAGGCTCGCTTTCCGAAACTAGGAATATGAGAGATGAATAGTAAAGTCAGGGTTAGTTTTAAATTTAGGTTAAAATAAATATGTAATTTTTAAAAACATTTATATTGTAAATACATAATTTCCACAAGCATAAGCATATGCTGGAATTTCTAATAATAAATAAAATAGAAGAAATAATAAAAATTAAATTTAGCATAAAGGAAAAAATAATAGTAAGCCCTTAAATCTAAAACCCAAATTTAACACGGATAAAATACGATTTCCACAACTTTAGGAAAACAAAAAAAATGGTCAATAATTTATTATTTCAAATAAAATTGCACACTCACATTTAGTCAAAAAAATAATTTTAAAGTTGTATGGGACAGCAGCAGTTGGCACAAAAAGAGAGGGATGAGATTTCATTTATATTTTTAGTAAGAAATATTACCATATTGGTAGTTGATAAAGAAGAATGATATTTAACATGTAATTTTGATTTATCTTGTGCATGCATGTACAATTTTGGAAAGGATGAATAGCGTTGAAAGAGACTCGAGAATTCTGTTATTAGTTCATTATCTTATTTACTAAAAAGATCTTAAAAAATGTTGAAATCTTGTAGTTATGGTTAAGCATTTTACTAAATACAGAACTATCATGAATCTAAATAAAACCCAAAATTCTGATTATAAGATAGTGTAAAGTTTTAATTAAATAAAGAATTGTATATTTCTTGGAAGAAAATGGGAGTAGAGAAGAAGATCATGGTGTTGTGGATTTGTGCAATGGTGATAAGCTCAATAGTGATGGAAGAGGGTGCAAATGCGACACGAATTAGCTACCCAGGACTAGGAAAAACCCGTCAAGTTCCATGCAAAAAAGGAGGTGGCAATTGCCTCCCACCACCGTCAAATGATTATGAGAGAGGATGTTCACCCTTAAAAAGATGTCGAAGTCATCATACAATGCCCATCTATCATTGACCACAACTTTAAAATGCACATCATTAACTTCTCCTTTTTTTCTATAAAATTATAAGGAAAAAAAGAACAATTAATCATTTCATACGTTAATTCATTCCTTATTTTTGTAACCCATGAATTCCAAAAATATAAACTTCAACAATTTTTTAAATAATTTTGAGCAAAGATCTTATTAACATTTTCTATAATTCAAATAAGTTGTGTTACATTTTGAAATAAGTAACATAGAAATAAATTTATTGGCACAATGAAGAAATACTTCAATAAAGCAGTACGAACAACGGAGGTCATATTAACTTCAATGAGTTTGTTGAATAGAGGTGTTGTCAGCCTCGAGATTCATGTGTCTCAAGAAGGAGCTTGAAGCGGATATGTACATCTCAAACCGTCCATGTCGTCTTGGGGACATTTGGCCCAATAACTGCCGCCTAAAAATACTACAGCTAAAAGCTAATTAATAAAGTAGAGTGTGAACAGGTATACGAGTTAAGTTATAAAATGGAATAGTGTTACAGCCAAACACTACGAGAACTATTCCAATGATCGTACCTAAGGGAGATTGATTTGAAACAAGACTAATACTATACACTAGCCAGGTTGAATAGTAGTAATCTAAAATTATATTATGGAAAACCAAAGTAGAGGCAGTTAATCAAAATAACATAAATTAACTAAAATTAAAGACAATCAATTTTAACAATTGAAATTCAATTCAATTAAGCAGGCACAGGAGTAATACATTTCAGTGTTCCTAAATAACTTCAAAACTCGAGTTTTGTCGAGTTAGCTATTAATTACTAGGTATTACCTGATGTCCTCTAACTAATTAACTAATCAACCAATACATGCTTATCTCTCGAAGTTAGTTGCTTTTGAGCGGAGGATGTTCTGAAATGTAGCTCTTACATTAATTAATTCATGAGCATTCTCCTCCCTTTATTCTTCTTTTTATATTGTATTCAATAATTTTATTAATTGAATATTTGTGTAGATATTGGAATGTATTTTGTGCTTCATACATATTTTGAATGATTTGATTGTTTTGTTAATTAATTGATTAAATAAATAATAACATAAAATAGAATTTTTATTTGAGAATACTTAATATACAAGGAAGTAACACCCTAGTAGAAGATATAGATAGGTGACACCGAGAGGGTATCCTATTGAGTAGAAGTCGTACCAAGTGGTTGGACCGAGAGAGTATCCATATGCCTAGGTGTCACCAAGAAGGCATCTTTGGTGGTAATTCTTGGTGAAAATGAAACCAAGAGTATATTCTTAACTAAGGGTAGTAAATACTTAGTTAGGATAAAAATTGATTCTTGGCTGAGAGGCTTGCTTTTCGAAACTAGGAATAGGAGAAACGAATAGTTAACTTAGGGTTAGTTTTAGATTTAGGTTAAAATAAATATGTAATTTTTAAAAATATTTATATTGTAAATACATAATTTCCACAAGCATACGCATACGCTAGAAATTTTAATAATAAATAAAATAGAAGAAATAATATAAACAAAATTTAGCATAGAGGAAAAAATAATAGTAAACTCTTTAAACTAAAACCCAAATTTAACGCGGACAAAATACGATTTCCACATAATTTAGGGGCACAACAAAAATAGTGAATAACTTATTATTTCGTATAAAATTGCACACTCACATTTAGTCAAATAAATGATTTTAAAGTTGTATGGGATAATAACAGTTGGCTGAAAAAGAGAGGGATGAGATTTCCTTTATATTTTCATTAAGAAATATTACACAAATTGGTAGTTGATAAAAAAGAATGATATTGAACATGTAATTTTTTTATACTGTACTGCATGTACAATTTTGGAAAGGATGAATAACATTTAAAGAGACTCGAGAGTTCTGTTATTAGTCCATCATCTTATTTACTAAAAATGTCTTAAAAAATGCTGAAATCTTATAGTTATGGTTAAACATTTTACTAAATACAAAACTATCATGAATCTATATAAAACACAAACTTCTAATTAGAAGATAGTGTAAAGTTTTAATTAAATAAAGAATTGTATATTTCTTGGAAGAAAATGGGAGTGGAGAAGAAGATCATAGTGTTGTGGATTTGTGCAATGGTGATAAGCTCGATGGTGATGGAAGATGGTGCAAATGCAACACCAATTAGCTACCCAGGACTGGGAAAAAACTGTCAAGTTCCATGCAAAAGAGGAGGCGGCAATTGCCTCCCACAACCGTCCAACGATTATGACAGAGGATGTTCACCCCTAAAAAGATGTCGAAGTCATCATACAATGCCCATCCCTCATTGACCACAACTATAAAATGCACATCATTACTTCTCCTTTTTTTTTCTATAAAGTTATATGGAGAAAAAGAACAATTAATCATTTCATAAGTTTATTCAATCCTTTTTGTTGTAACCCATGAATTCCAGAAATATATACTTCAATAATTTTTTAAACAATTTCAGGCAAAGGTCTTATTAACATTTTCTCTAATTCATATAAGTTGTCTTGCGTTCTTAAAAAAGTAACATAGAAATAATTTTATTAGCACAATGAAGAAATACTTGAGTAAAGCAGTACGAACAATGGAGGTCTTATTAACTTCAATGAGTTTGTTGCATAGTGGTTTTGCATCCTCCAGTTTCATCTGTCATGCGAAGGAGCCCGCAATGGATATGCACATTTGAAACTGTCCATGTCGTCTTGGGGACATTTGGCCCAATAACTGCCGCCTAAAAATACTACAGCTAAAGAGCTAATTAATAAAGTAGAGTGTGAACAAGTATACAAGTTAAATTATAAAATAGAATAATGTTACAACCACACACTACAAGAACTATTCCAAGGAACGTACCTAAGGGAGGTTGATTTGAAACAAGACTAATACTATACACTAGCCAGGCTGAATAGTAGTAATCAAAAATTATATTACGAAAAACCAAAGTAAAGGCAATTAATCAAAATAACATAAATTAAATAAAATTAAAGATAATCAATTTTAACAATTGAAATTCAATTCAATTAAGCAGGCAAATGAGTAATTCATTTCAGTGTTCCTATATAACTTCAGAATTCGAGTTTTATCTAGTTAGCTATTAATTAACTAGCTATTACCTCTTGTCCTCTAACTAATTCACTAATCGACCAATACATGTTTATCTCTCGAAGTTAGTTGCTTGTGAGTTGAGGATGTTTTGTAATGGTGCTCTTACATTAATTAATTCATGAGCATTCTCCTCCCTTTATTCTTCTTTTTATATTGCATTCAATAATTTTATTAATTGAATGTTTGTATACATATTGGAATGTATTTTATGTTTCATACTTAATTTGAATGATTTGATTGTTTCGTTACTTAATTGATTAAGTAAATAATAACATAAAATAGAATTTTTATTCGAGAATACTTAATATACAAGGAAGTGACACCCTAGTAGAAGATCTAGATAGGTGAGAACGAGAGGGTATCCTGTTGAGCAGAAGTCGTACCAAGTGGTTGGGCCGAGAGAGTATCCGTATGCCTAGGTGACACCGAGAGGGCATCTTTGGTGGTAATTCTTGGTGAAGATGAAACTAAGAGTGTACTCTTAACTAAGGGTAGTAAATACTTAGTTAGAGGTTATTGTTGACCTAATTAATAATTAGGGTTAAAATTGATTCTTGGCTGAGAGGCTCGGATTATGAAACTAGGAATATGAGAGATGAATAGTAAAGTCAGGGTTAGTTTTAGATTTAGGTTAAAATAAATATGTAATTTTTAAAAACATTAATATTGTAAATACATAATTTTCATAAGCATACGCATATGCTGGAATTTTTAATAATAAATAAAATAGAAGAAATAGTAAAAAAATTTAGCATAAAGGAAAAAATAATACTAAACTATTAAAATTAAAACCCAAATTTAACGCGGACAAAACACGTTTTTCACATACTTTATGGGAAGAAAAAAAATAGTGAATAACTTATTATTTCAAATAAAATTGCACACTCACATTTTGTCAAAGAAATGATTTTAAAGTTGTATGGCATGGTAAGAGTTGGCTGAAAAAGAGAGGGATGAGATTTCCTTTCTATTTTCATTAAGAAATATTACACAAATTGGTAGTTGGTAAAGAAGAATGATATTTAACATGTAATTTTTTTTATCTTGTACTGCATGTACAATTTTGGAAAGGATGAATAACATTTAAAGAGAATCGAGAATTCTGTTATTAGTCCATCATCTTATTTACTAAAAATGTCTTAAAAAATGCTGAAATCTTGTAGTTATGGTTAAACATTTTACTAAATACACAACTGTCATGACTCTATATAAAACACAAACTTTTGATTAGAAGATAGTGTAAAGTTTTAATTAACTAAAGAATTGTATATTTCTTGGAAGAAAATGGGAGTGGAGAAGAAGATCACAGTGGTGTGGATTTGTGCAATGGTGATAAGCTCAATGGTGATGGAAGATGGCACAAATGCAACACCAATTAGCTACCCAGGACTGGGAAAAAACCGTCAAGTTCCATGCAAAAGAGGTGGCGGCAATTGCCTCCCACCACCATCCAGCGATTATGACAGAGGATGTTCACCCCTAAAAAGATGTCGAAGTCATCATACAATGCCCATCCCTCATTGACCACAACTATAAAATGCACATCATTTACTTCTCCTTAACGTTATATGGAGAAAAAGAACAATTAATCATTTCATAAGTTTATTCATTCCTTTTTTATGTACCCCATAAATTCCAGAAATATATACTTCAACAATTTTTTAAAGAATTTTGGGCAAAGGTCTTATTAACATTTTCTCTAATTCATATAAGTTGTCTTGCATTCTTTAAAAAGTAACATAGAAATAATTTTATTAGCACAATGAAGAAATACCTGAGTAAAGCAGTACGAACAACGGAGGCCTTATTAACTTCAATGAGTTTGTTGCATAATGGTTTTGCCATCCTCCAGTTTCATACATCGCACAAAGAAGCCCACAACAGATATGTACATCTGAAACTGTCCATGTCGTCTTGGGGACATTTGGCCCAATAACCGCCGCCTAAAAATACTACAGCTAAAGAGCTAATTTATAAAGTAGAGTGTGAACAAGTATACGAGTTAAATTATAAAATAGAATAATGTTACAACCAAACACTACGAGAACTATTCCAAGGATCGTACCTAAGGGAGGTTGATTTGAAACAAGACTAATCCTATATACTAGCCAGGCTTAATAGTAGTAATCTAAAATTATATTACGAAAAACCAAAGTAAAGGCAATTAATTATAATAACATAAATTAACTAAAATTAGAGGCAATCAATTTTAACAATTGAAATTCAATTCAATTAAGCAGGCACAAGAGTAATTCATTTCAGTGTTCCTAAATAACTTTAGAACTCGAGTTTTATCGATTTAGCTATTAATTAACTAGCTATTACCTCTTGTCCTCTAACTAATCAAGTAATTGTAACACCCTAAACCAGGCCCAAACGTTATGGTCGAATCTGGCGTGTCACATTAAAGTGCTTTGCGAAAAAACTTGTACCAACTGATAAAAATTTGTTTCCGAGTTGAAAACTCATTTGTTATTCTTTAACAAACCATCTCGTTAAAAATATTTTCCTTAATGTCCCACATTGATACTTTAAGCTATTTCAAAATGCGGAAGCTACTAAAGTTTGAAATATAAAAAGATGTGTTTTTAAGTGTTTTTAAAAATAATTATTAATTTTGAAAATTCATGTTTAGTAGTTCTAAATAAGGAAAATCAAAAGCTCAATTAAAAATTGATACCCTTAAAGGCCGTATTATAGAATTAAAACCCAAATTATAAAATTCAAATAAAAAGTCTACAGCAGAGCATCAACGGTCATGTAGCCACCTCTAAGTCCCTCGCGGCTCCTATTCGCCTAAGGCTAGGGATTTCCTGCACAGTTAGACAGAAGGGTGAGTTTGTGAAAACTCAGTGTGTAACCCCTTTATAATACAAACAGTCAGATATGTAGTATGCAGAAACAGACTGGGCCTGAGTCCATCACAGAAACAATATCAGTTGGGCCTTAGCAAAATACAGAATTAGTATCAGATGCAGATATACAGACAGAAACCAACCCAATCTAACCAATACACTGCACGTACCAGCCAACAGACCATGTGGGGATTAAATCGACCCACCCAGCCAACACACCAAGCTTAGCACCGGTTGCGGCACCAAGTCAACAGAACAACTCTACGCCGTAGACAGAACGGTTAAAAGCCATAAATATTGCAGCAACACTGCCAGTTAACAGAATGGCTAAAAGCCATAAGCATTGCAGTAATGCTGGCAAATAAGAGAATGGCTAAAAGCCATAATTAGAAGGCTATAAGCCTTAAACAGAACAGCTATAAGCCATACACTTCCTCCGTCAGTGTTAACCCAACCCCATGCAGGATGACATCATGGTAACATACATGAATGCAAGATGTCATTCTCGAAATCAATCATATACTATCATACATACATCAGTAAACCTACCACTAGGGGTATAACGGTCATTTCGTCAGTTAGGGGTAAAACGGTACATTTACCCCTCAGGGGTATTTTGGTCATTTTGACCTTAAGGTGCATAACGGTCATTTGTGTAACACCCCTTACCCAAGACCGTCACCGGAGTCGAGCACAAGGCGTTACCGGACTTCACTTACTCATTCGGGCGTAGAAATTTATTTTTAAAATTAATTTATTTTCATTCATTCAATATATTCCTAAAAAGGGCCATCGAGACCCAAAATCATGCTATTAAAATGGTTCGAGGCCAAACCGGGATCAATAAAATTTTTTCGATTACTTAAACGAACCAAAACAAAATTATTTCTCTGTTTCTTATAAAGCTGTCCAACTGCATCACAGTCACTAAATAAATCATAACTTGAGTTACGAAACTCGAAATTTAATTTCGTAAATTTTCCTAAAACTAGACTCATATACCTTCTTACTAATTTTTTTATAGAATTTTTATTCTAGCCAGTTAGTACAGTTTATTAGTTAAAGTCTCCCCTATTACGCAGTCTGACTACTCTGACCTCTGTTCACTACGAATTAGTTTTCTCTCTGTAAAAAATTCAAATAGGCATGTCCTTTATTTCATTTGAAACTATACTCAATAAGAAATCGAGGCATATAAACTATAATTAATAATTATTTTTGTACAATTTATGGTGAATTTTTAAAGTCAGAACAGGGGATCACGAAGTCCATCTGGAGCAGTCTCACTCAAATGCAAATAACTCATAATATACAACTCTTTTACTTACTCTGCTTCTTCCACATGAAAATACACTCATTAAGCTTTAATTTCATATCTTAGTCACTATTAATTCTGTAACATCCTGATTTTTGGGGCTTAGTAATTTTGTGCGATGTTTGGTAAAATTTTAAATGTTGGTATGTGGTTGTGAAATTCATGTTTAGAGTGTGTAAATGGGCCTATGGAAGGCCCATGAGTTGGCTAAAAACTCGGTAGAATTTTTAAATTTTGGGCTTAAAGAATTAGGGGCTCTGGTTAGGAGGCCTTATCAAGAGATATGGGTAAAATGCAACACAAGAGAACCCCTGGTGGAGTGGCTAAGTAACGCCACTAGGGAGCTAAAAATGTGGCATGTAAGTGAGGAGAGAAGGCCAAGGTTCAAATCATGGAGCAGGTATTGGTGGTGTTTATTTTTATGTCTTGTGCATGTGAGAGTTTGAGGTCGATTATAACTCTGTGTGAGAAGAGTTTGAATCGGTCATGAGCTTGATTCAAGGAGTGATAAGGGGGAGCATATCTTGGAGGGATTTTAGGAGAATTCAAATTTGAAAAGAGTGTGGCCAGCCAAGGGGTTTGCATTGTGCATATTCGGCAATTGAATCTAGTTCTGGGGAGTCTTTGCATTTCCTTTGTTGTTCCGATTCACCTTAGTCAAATCCCTCTCTTCCTTCTTTTATTTTATTTTTCCTCTTCTCCATCCTTTAGAAGAAAGCCAAACCATATTCCCTCCCTACTTCTTCTTGTTAGCCGAATACTCTAAAACAAGCCAAATCCTGAAAGTCATCTTGTGCTGATTTCTTCTGAACCAAAACTCTCATGTTTTCTCCATCTTTTGTGGCTGATCCTTGTAACTTTTAAACTCTAATCCCCTATCGATTACATCACTGCAAAACTATCAAAACAAATCACCATCTCCTCCCTAGAAGTAAAGGCCAAATGCACATCACCCTTGGAAGCTTGGTGGCCGAATTCTAAGACCTCTGTAAGGGGTGATTTCTGCTAGCGTTAGGAGTGTTGGGTTTGCTTAGAGTCAAGAGTAGTTTAAAAGAGTAGTTTGGTAAGTACTCGTGTCTCTATTCAATTCGATATTTTAGATGCTAAATAGAGCCGAAACCCCCTAAGGCTTAGGGAGGTTGTCGATTTGTGGTCTGGGCATTATTAGGCCTTATTCATTCGTTCTATGGTCTTTTGGTAGCAAAGAGGACTACTTTGGAGGAGCAGCAAGGATTGGAGAATTGGCGTGAATAAGCTTAGTTCGAAGCGTCGAATCCTGCAGAGGTAAGCAATCTACGGCATTAGGGGTAATGGCCGAATAGTATTGATAAGATTGCGTTATTCTTTTGGATTTTAAAAATCTGATACATCAAGTAAATGAATATAGGACGAGTACGAGGAGGACTTTGAGGAATCGATCGTTATTAAACAGGTGTGTAACATACCCCGTAATAGCTTAGATTCATACTACTTAAAAGCTGAAATATTGAATTCCATTGTTGTTGTAACTTGTAAACATGAGATGGTATGTGGATGAGTTCAATTACGATGAACGCAGTAAACGAAATTGATGGGACAGGTAAGAACACGATTTCGTGCAATTGGTAAGTTGGGCCTCGATGGGCTAAAACTAGGCCCAATGGGCTTCCAAGCCCATTTGGGTATAATTGATAGAAAATGTAACATGGATAAGTTGCATGTTGAGACTGTTAAAAACCGTTATGGAACATAGGCTAAATGGGCCCAGGTGACTAAATCGGCTGCATAGGGCCCATTAGGGATTTTGGGCTCAATAACTCGGTTCTACTAAAATAGACTAAAATTTCTGTTTAAACCCTTTGAATTGATGAATAAACATGGAAAACCATAAAAATGGATAAAATTACGAAATTACCCCTAAACGTGGAAAATGTCTATTTTGCCCCTGAGTGTAAATTACCACTATACCCCTAGGGTTTGATTGTGATTGAAATGCATGTTATATTATTATTATACATGAAATGCCATGATATGCACATGATATGTTATGATTCGCACATGATATGCCATGATATACTTATTATATGCATGGGATGTGTTTATATGATGGAGGAAGTGTTAAAGGGCTTTGCCCCAGTTTACCGAAAAGGGCTTTTCCCCCAGTTATTAAAAGAGGCTAGGCCTCCAGTTATATGATTAAGCAGCTATGCTGCCAGTGGAGAGTTTGGCTGGGTGGGTTGAGTTATTCCCTACATGGAGAGTTTGGTTGGTACGGGTGGAGAGTAGAGGATGATGGGTTGAATAGTCTCCCCAATTGGGCTTTTGCATACATGCATGGTTTGACATATGTGATATTGAAATGGGCCTATGGGCCATACCGTTTACAGAAAGGCTTTGGCCTAGCGATATGAGTAATATAAAGGCTTCGGCCCAGTAACAGTTAACCGAAAGGCTTCGGCCTAATGTATGTTGAAATTGAATTTGTACATGTATGGATTTGGGCTCTGAAAGGGGCTTGTTATACACTGAGTTCCAAACTCACCCCCTTCCTAAACCTTGCAGGTGAGCCTTGATGTGGAGACTTGGGGCCGAAGGGAATTCAGAGTGGCCATGGTGTTCATTTGGACTTTTAAATAACTGCATTTAAATAAGTTTTATTTAATTATTATCATTGTCTGATTTTGGGTTGTAATAAGGCCATTTTAACTATTTTCTTTTTGGGATTATTTGGTTTTAAACTTTATATTCTGCACTACTATTGATGTTTTAAAATGGGCTAGACCTAGGTTACGTTTTAAAATAACTCATAATTTCAAAACACACAATGATGAAATAAAAGGCTTTATCTAAACCATCGCTTTGAATGAACTCCAACTCAAGTTATTTTCAAAAACCTATCAACAACCTAGAGTGTGGCAATGGTTGTGGGCATGTCGAGGATTGGATCCAATCTAGAGCCTGGTACTTAAGCAGCCTTCATGGCTCACCTCCTCTGTTTTGAATACCTACCTGATGCACAGCTTCCATTCACTTTTGTGGCAATGGCATTCTTTTCTCTTTAAGATTTTTTGCTAAGAGGGTTTTGAGAACAAAACATGGTTTTTTGGAAATGTTTCAATGTGACACGTCGGATCTAGCCATAACGTCTGGGCCGGGTTTGGGGTGTTACATTTAGTGGTATCAAAGCCAGGTTACAACAACTCGGCTGTGGGTTTTAACGGGCTTTTTCAATGATTTCAAAATAATGGCCTTTTAATCAAATTCAAGGATTTCCAAAATACTAGTAAAATAAATAAATTCTTTTACTTATGTTTGTAATGAAATATATGTTTTTGAATGGTTTGAAAAAGGAAGTGGCACACTGAATTCCCGGCACCAAGTCTGTAAGTATACTTTTCTTATCATTTGATATTAAAATGATGTTAAGATGATATGGTACTATAGTTGATATTGATGCTATAGATAGAATCAAGACCCTACTATGTTACTTTAGATAGGGTAGAGCTAAAAACATTAAGATCGAGACTGTAGCTAGGATACGACATTGCGGAAATAATCTCTGAACTACTATATTTTCATAAGACATCTTGCAATAAACAACTGAAATATTAAGCTAATGTCATAAAATTCGTAATCAGATAATTCGATATGAGTACCCGAGGAACTCGTGGACGAGGCCGCGGACGTGGTCGCGGAAGAGCACGAGCTGAATCTTCATCTTCAGGGCATAGGCCAGTTGAGGAGGCATCCGTGTCGCAAGCAACTGAGACTGGGTCACACGATCGGGCTGTAGGGGACGATGCCTTGTCCCAAGAGATGTTGAGTGTCTTAGAGAGGGTTGCTAGAGCTAGTACTGGTACAGTGAATAGAGGATCTATCTCTGAGCGACTTCGGGCCAACGAAGCAGAGGTTTTCAGGGGCGTATCTGGAGCAGCCCCAAACGTGGCTGAATATTGGCTAGAGGTAACCGAGCGGATTATGGATGACTTGGATTGCTCTGTGGAGCAAAAGCTGAAAGGGGCTGTATCGTTGCTGCGAGACGAGGCTTACCAGTGGTGGATCACAGTAAGGAAGAGTACCCTGACTGAGCGGGTAACTTGGGATCTATTTAAGACTACTTTTAAAGGGAGGTATGTTGGAGCTAGTTATGTGGATGCTCGTCGCAAGAAATTCCTGAATTTAACCCAGGGTAATAAGACTGTTGCTGAGTATGAGGCAGAATTTTTGAGGTTGCGTCGATATGCTAGTGGGATAGTTGCGACTAAATACGAGCGTAGCGTTCGGTTTGAGGATGGCCTTCGAGATGAGCTTAGGGTGCTGATAGCTCCGCAGAGGGAGCGTGACTTTGCTGCGTTGGTAGAAAAGGCCAAGATAGCCGAGGAAGTTAAGCGGGTTGAGCAACAGAATCGTCAGAAAAATCGACTTAGATTTAAGAGGGATTCTAGACCCTCGGGTGCTGCATACAGAAATGTTAAACGAGCTAGAGTGGAGGAACCAGTAAGAGTAGTTCCAGTGAATACTGTTAGACCGCAAGCTTGTAGGGATTGTGGTAGAGCACACTTGGGAGAGTGTTGGAAAAGAACTAGGGGATGTTTCCGATGTGGGTCCAAGGAACACAAATTCAGAGATTGTCCTAGGAGAGCAGTTCAAGATCAAGTTGCTGAGCCAAAGGTTGTGCAACCAGTGCGAGGAGGGCCACCACCACAGAGAGGCCGTGGGTAAGGCAGAGGTGGTAATAGTAATGGACGAGGACGTGGGGCACCTAGCAGGGGTGCTGGTCATGCTGAAGCTCGTCAGCCGGCGTTGGTCTACGCTGCACGACGTCGAGAGGAGGGTGATGCTCCTGATGTTATAACCGGTACGTTTTTCATTCATAGCATGCCTTATACTGCTTTGATAGATGCTGGTTCCACTCATTCGTATGTTGCCTGTAATGTATCTGGGGCGTTGGGTGTGCATCCTGAGGAGACTGTGAGTGGGGTATCAGTGATAAGTCCTCTGGGTCACTCGGTTAAAGTAGATAAACTCTTTAGGGAGGTGCCTTTAGAGACTCAAGATAAGATATTTGTAGGAGACTTGATGGAACTGCCATTCGGAGAATTTGATCTTATCTTAGGGATGGATTGGCTAACTCAGCATAGGGTGACTTTGGATTGTGCTACTAAGAGGATGATATTAAGAACTGTCGAGGATGAGGAGGTATTGGTCATAGGGGAGCGAAGGAACTATTTGTCTAATGTGGTTTCAGCCTTAAAAGCTGAAAAGTTGATTCGGAAAGGTGGCGAGGCGTATTTGACCTTTGTAAGTCAAGTTGAGCCTAAGAAGGTGACCGTGGAGACAGTTAGGATTATTAAAGAGTTTCAAGATGTCTTTCCTGAGGAGCTTCCTGGATTACCTCCAAATCGCGAAGTTGAGTTTGGAATTGACCTGTTACCTGGAATGGCTCCGGTGTCCACTGCACCTTATAGGATGGCACCAAAAGAGTTGGTGGAACTGAAAGCTCAGATACAAGAACTATTGGACAGAGGATTTATATGATCAAGTATTTCTCCGTGGGGGGCACCAGTGTTGTTCGTTAAGAAAAAGGATGGAACCATGCGAATGTGTATCGATTATCGGCAGTTGAACAAATTAACGATCAAGAACAAGTATCCTTTGCCAAGAATCGACGACCTATTCAACCAGCTAAGAGGAGCGTCAGTATTTTCAAAAATCGACTTTCGGTCAGGATAACATCAGTTGAAAGTCAAAGAGGGGGATATTCATAAGACGGCATTCAGAACTCGATATGGTCATTACGAGTTCCTAGTTATGCCCTTTGGACTGACGAACGCACCAGCAGCATTCATGGACTTGATGAATCGAGTGTTCCAACCGTATTTGGACCAGTTCGTAGTTGTGTTCTTCGGCGATATTTTGGTGTACTCAGAAATAGAAGAGAAACATGATGAGCATCTTCGTACCGTTCTGCAAGTATTGAGGGAAAAGCAACTCTATGCGAAGTTTAGTAAGTGCGAATTTTGGTTGAGTGAGGTGACCTTCTTAGGGCATGTCGTTTCTGCTGAGGGGATTAAGGTGGATCCTCGAAAAATTGAGGCGATTCTGGAATGGAAGCCACCAAAGTCAGTATCTGAAATTCGAAGTTTTCTGGGGTTGGTAGGTTATTATAGAAGGTTTGTGGAAGGGTTCTCTGTCCTGCGGCACCATTGACAAAACTCATAAGGAAAGGAGTACGGTTTGATTGGGCTGAGAAGCAGCAAGAGGCTTTTGAGAAGTTAAAGAAAGTTTTGACCGAGGCACCAGTGTTGATACAGCCGGAGTCCGGTAAAGATTTCACTGTGTACAGCGATGCATCACATGTAGGTTTGGGTTGTGTGTTGATGCAAGAGGCATTACTTGTATGGGGAGAAGCGCATCATCTATACAGATCATAAAGGTCTTAAGTATCTGTTGACTCAGAAGGAGCTGAATCTTAGACAGCGAATGTGGATAGAGTTGTTGAAAGACTATGATTGTTCGATTGAGTACCATCTAGGCAAGGCAAATGTGGTGGCTGATGCGTTGAGTCGTAGGACTATAGCGGATTTGAAAGCAATGTTTGCTCGTTTAAGCTTGTTCAATGATGGGAGCCTGTTGGAAGAGTTGCAAGTGAAACCGACTTGGGTAGAACAGATTAAGAGGCAGCAGTTGTTGGATAAGTCATTGGATTTACGATTTCAGCAAGTCGAGAAAGAGGGGAATTTAGACTTTGGATTAAATAGTGATGGAGTTCTTTGTTTCTGTGGAAGAATTTGTATGCCAAAGGACTCTGATCTAAGATTGATGATTTTGAAAGAGGCTCATGGTAGACCTTGTGCTATGCATCCAGGAGGGAATAAGCTATATCGAGACCTACGAGAGCTATATTGGTGGCCTGGACTGAAGGGGGAAGTGACTGAGTTTGTGGGAAAATGTTTAACGTGCCAACAAGTAAAGGTCGAGCATCAGCTGCCTTCAGGATTGTTGCAGCCAGTGAAAATACCACTTTGGAAGTGGGAAAGAGTAACCATGGATTTCGTAAGTGGGTTGCCTTTGACACCTTCCAAGAAAGATTCAGTTTGGGTGATTGTGGATAGGCTGATGAAATCTGCCCATTTCATACCTGTTCGAACAGATTATTCACTTCAAAGGTTAGCCAAGTTGTATGTAGCAGAGATAGTGCGGTTGCATGGAGTGCTAGTGTCAATAATTTCTGATCGAGACCCAAGATTCACATCTCGATTTTGGAGGAAATTGCATGAGGCGTGAGGAACGCGACTGGATTTTAGTACAGCTTTTCACCCTCAATCAGATGGGCAGTCAGAGAGAGTTATTCAGATTTTAGAGGACATGTTGAGGAGTTGTATGACCGACTATAGGGGTAGCTGGGAGGATTACTTGCCGTTGGCGGAATTTGCTTATAATAACAGTTATCAAACAAGTATTCAGATGGCCCCATATGAGGCACTGTATGGGAGAAGATGTCGTTCACCTACTTGTTGGACTGAGTTAGGAGAGAGACGAGTATTTGGACCAGAATTAGTGGCTGATACTGAAGACAAGGTTAGGGTAATCAGAGACCGTTTGAAAAAGGTAGCTGATCGACAGAAATCTTATGCAGATCTAAAGAGTAAGGATATTGAGTATGCGATAGGAGACATAGTCTTTCTTAAAGTTTCGCCTTGGAATAAGGTATTGAGATTTGGTAAGAAAGGCAAGTTGAGTCCGCGATTCATTGGGCCTTATAGGATTGTAAAGCGAATAGGACCGGTCGCTTATCAGCTAGAGTTACCTCCGGAGCTGGATCGTATTCACGACATTTTTCATGTGTCCATGCTAAGGCAATATCGTTCTGACCCTACTCATATCGTGCCAGTTGCAGACATTGAGATACAAGCAGATTTAACCTTCGAAGAAGAACCTGTGCAGATACTTGATCGCGACGTTAAGGTGTTGAGAAGAACATCAGTTCCATTAGTAAAGGTACTTTGGAGAAACCATGGCAAGGAAGAGGCTACTTGGGAGCCCGAAGAAGCGATGCGTCAGCAATACCCTCAACTTTTTGGGCCAGGTAAATTTCAAGGCCGAAATTTCTTTAAGGAGGGTAGAGTTATAACATCATGATTTTTGGGGCTTAGTAATTTTGTGCGATGTTTGGTAAAATTTTAAATGTTGGTATGTGGTTGTGAAATTCATGTTTAGAGTGTGTAAATGGGCCTATGGAAGGCCCATGAGTTGGCTAAAAACCCGGTAGAATTTTTGAATTTTGGGCTTAAAGAATTCGGGGCTCTGGTTAGGAGGCCTTATCAAGAGATATGGGTAAAATGCATCACAAGAGAACCCCTAGTGGAGTGGCTAAGTAACGCCACTAGGGAGCTAAAAATGTGGCGTGTAAGTGAGGAAAGAAGGCCAAGGTTCGAATCGTGGAGCAGGTATTGGTGGTGTTTATTTTTATGTCTTGTGCATGTGAGAGTTTGAGGTCGATTATAACTCTGTGTGAGAAGAGTTTGAATCGGTCATGAGCTTGATTCAAGGAGTGATAAGGGGGAGCATATCTTGGAGGGATTTTAGGAGAATTCAAATTTGAAAAGAGTGTGACCGGCCAAGGGGTTTGCATTGTGCATATTCGGCAATTGAATTTAGTTCTGGGGAGTCTTTGCATTTTTTTTGTTGTGCCGATTCACCTTAGTCAAATCCCTCTCTTCCTTCTTTTATTTTATTTTTCCTCTTCTCCATCCTTTAGAAGAAAGCCGAACCATATTCCCTCCCTACTTCTTCTTGTTAGCCGAATACTCTAAAATAAGCCAAATCCCAAAAGTCATCTTGTGCCGATTTCTTCTGAACCAAAACTCTCATGTTTTCTCCATCTTTTGTGGCCGATCCTTGTAACTTTTAAACTCTAATCCCCTGTCGATTACATCACTGCAAAACTATCAAAACAAATCACCATCTCCTCCCTGAAAGTAAAGGCCGAATGCACATCACCCTTGGAAGCTTGGTGGCCGAATTCTAAGACCTCTGTAAGGGGTGATTTCTGCTAGCGTTAGGAGAGCCGGGTTTACTTAGAGTCAAGAGTAGTTTAAAAGAGTAGTTTGGTAAGTACTCGTGTCTCTATTCAATTCGATATTTTAGATGCTAAATAGAGCCAAAACCCCCTAAGGCTTAGGGAGGTTGTCGATTTGTGGTCTGGGCATTGTTAGGCCTTATTCATTCGTTCTATGGTCTTTTGGTAGCAAAGGGGACTACTTTGGAGGAGCAGCAAGGATTGGAGAATTGGCGTGAATAAGCTTAGTTCGAAGCGTCGAATCCTGCAGAGGTAAGCAATCTACGACATTAGGGGTAATGGCCGAATAGTATTGATAAGATTGCGTTATTCTTTTGGATTTTAAAAATCTGATACATCAAGTAAAGGAATATAGGACGAGTGCGAGGAGGACTTTGAGGAATCGATCGTCATTAAGCAGGTGTGTAACATACCCCGTAATAACTTAGATTCATACTGCTTAAAAGTCAAAATATCGAATTCCGTTGTTGTTGTAACTTGTAAACATGAGATGGTATGTGGATGAGTTCGATTACGATGAACGCAGTAAACGAAATTGATGGGACAGGTAAGAACACGATTTCGTGCAATTGGTAAGTTGGGCCTCGATGGGCTAAAACTAGGCCCAATGGGCTTCCAGGCCCATTTGGGTATAATTGATAGAAAATGTAATATGGATAAGTTGCAAGTTGAGACTGTTAAAAACCGTTATGGAACATAGGCTAAATGGGCCTAGGTGACTAAATCGGCTGCATAGGGCCCATTAGGGGTTTTAGGCCCAATAACTCGGTTCTACTAAAATAGACTAAAATTTCTGTTTAAACACTTTGAATTGATGAATAAACATGGAAAACCCTAAAAATGGATAAAATTACGAAATTACCCCTAAACGTGGAAAATGTCTATTTTGCCCCTGAGTGTAAATTACCACTATACCCCTAGGGTTTGATTGTGATTGAAATGCATGTTATATTATTATTATACATGAAATGCCATGATATGCACATGATATGTTATGATTCGCACATGATATGCCATGATATACTCATTATATGCATGGGATGGGTTTATATGATGGAGGAAGTGTTAAAGGGCTTTGCCCCAGTTTACCGAAAAAGGGCTTTTGCCCTAGTTATTAAAAGAGGCTAGGCCTCCAGTGATATGATTAAGCAGCTATGCTGCCAGTGAAGAGTTTGGCTGGGTGGGTTGAGTTATTCCCCACATGGAGAGTTTGGTTGGTACGGGTGGAGAGTAGAGGATGGTGGGTTGAGTAGTCTCCCCAATTTGGCTTTTGCATGCATGCATGGTTTGACATATGTGATATTGAAATGGGCCTATGGGCCATACCGTTTACAGAAAGGCTTTGGCCTGGCGATATGATTAATATAAAGGCTTTGGCCCAGTAATAGTTAACCGAAAGGCTTCGGCCCAGTGTATGTTGAAATTGAATTTGTACATGGATGGATTTGGGCTCTAAAAGGGGCTTGTTATACACTGAGTTCCAAACTCACCCCCTTACTAAACCTTGCAGGTGAGCCTTGATGTGGAGACTTGGAGCCGGAGGGAATTTAGAGTGGCCATGGTGTTCATTTGGACTTTTAAATAACTGCATTTAAATAAGTTTTATTTAATTATTATCATTATCTGATTTTGGGTTGTAATAAGTGTAGGATCGCCGGTGCCTCCAAGACGCAGCGGAAAATTAGAATAATAAATTTTACCGGCGATCCATACCATGGATCCATGTGTAAGGAACGAATCGGGGTGATAAAGGTTTCGAAATTACCGAAACTTCAATCTGAGTAGACAGCGACGCCAAGGCAACGGGAATCCTGAAGCACTATCGAACCAAGCCGCAACCTTTAACGATGTCGGCCTCTACGTAGTCCACCCAATTGACAATGAACGGAAATCTCTCAGAAAACTATTTTCAGAGAGTATCACTTTTGACGGCTGCTAGGCCTCTCTTTTATGGTTTCGGGATTGCCTATGTATATCCCCTTTAGGGTTTTTACCCTTGCCATATTTAAAACTTTGTGTTAATTGGTATATATTCATAATGAATATTTATTACCATAAATAATCCGAATCATAATAATCGTTATTAAATAAATATAATAACGTTTAATCGAAAATTATAATTACGTTAATTATAATAAAGATTTCGGTAAACTATATTTATTTAAATTTATATATATATGAACCAAAATCATATATTAGAAAATTATGTTCTTGATTATGTGTACAACATCCTTGTACATATAGTATGTTCAATAATTTGATTGCCGAATTTAATTAATTCTATAATTAATTTAATTCATGCGACAACCAGACACAATACCAACTATGTTTTACTCCGTTCATTTCAATTAAAAGGTGTGACCCTATAGGTTCTTGTAACATTAGCAGTAATATTAGAACTATTCTAATATTACAAACAATGAGTGGCATCTAGCAATGCATCATTGCTACCTAAGTTACAAGAAGTCATGATTCGACATAACCTTTTGTGATTAACTTTTCATGCATTAATCCTTAAGTCCAATATCTTTAGAATAGACACAAGTCATGGAATAGTCACACTTGCATAGTCCATCCTATGTTTCTTGATACCTTGAGTAGACTATGATATACAAATAAGTATGACATCTCATATCAACTTATTTGAGCATGGCCATGCATTTCTAGTCTCACTCAATCAAGTGGCCTGAGATATTACTCCTATTATGTAGGAGGGACTTATCCTATATTGATCAACCATATCCCTCTACATAGATTGTGGTATATCCAACATTAGTCTTAATAGAACAACCAATTACAGTGTTCGTTTGACTATATCAAAATATACAACTCACGATGTTGGAATGATGATGATCTCAAGTATGAGGATCATATACATATTAATCACTATGAGTAATATTGTGACAATTACATAATAATCCAAGAAACATACTCATAGCGGGTCGGTCCAATATGTTGTTCTCTAACACACACATTCATGCATTGATTCTGATACTCGATATCAATGACAACTCTTTATCATCAATCAACTACATGTTAGTCTCAATGCATTATTATTGTCCTAGCCAACAATAATACTTGACTAAGGATCTTTTAAGAATAATCATATTATTCTTAGGACATTATTATAAAACAGTTTATTTATGCACACAGAAATGAAACTGAAATAATAATGGCAAAGCCTTATATTAATAAACATGATAAATCAAGTATGTTGTTACAACCATCTCGTGATTGATCTTTGGGCATACTCTTACAATAAGGCCATTTTAACTATTTTCTTTTCGGGATTATTTGGTTTTAAACTTTATATTCTGCACTACTATTGATGTTTTAAAATGGGCTAGACCTAGGTTACGTTTTAAAATAACTCATAATTTCAAAACGCACAATGATGAAATAAAGCGCTTTGTCTAAACCATCGCTTTGAATGAACTCCAACTCAAGTTATTTTCAAAAACCTATCAACAACCTTGAGTGTGGCAATGGTTGTTGGCATGTCGAGGATTGGATCCAATCTAGAGCCTGGTACTTAAGCAGCCTTCATGGCTCACCTCCTCTGTTTCGGATACCTACCTGGTGCACAGCTTCCATTCACTTTTGTGGCAACGGGATTCTTTTCTCTTTAAGATTTTTTGCTAAGAGGGTTTTTAGAACAAAACATGGTTTTTCGAAAATGTTTCAATGTGACACGTCGGATCTGGCCATAACGTCTGGGCCGGGTTTGGGGTGTTACAAATTCCATTTATACTATTTTTAGTAATTTTTCAAATTCACATCACTGCTGCTGTTCGAATCTGTTTTTAAGCTATTTTCACCTTTTTCATGGTTTCCATGTGATAATTACCATTTAGGCATACATAGTATTAAACCTATGTTTGATTAGTCATTCCAATAGCTAATTATCAACAAGTATTTACATACCGTTCATTAAACATATCCTAAGGGCATTCATACCAAAAGAAGCCAAGTCCCTATACATGCCATACGCGAAATAAAACGTCTAGCTATACCAAAATGATCCTGTTGATAGTGTGACCGGATCTCCGACGTTCCTTGCGATTCTCGAGTTGGCTTGGCAAGAACTATAAAAAGAAGGAAAATAAAGAGAGTACGCACTAAGCTTAGTAAGTTTACAAGTAAATAAATCAAAACATTCACCCTAAATAATAGTTAATCATAGTTCATCAAGCATCATAAGCTTTCCTTACACCTCATTTCTTACCCTATTCCTTATTCACTTACTTTCTTTCTTACTTGATTATTCAATAAACTCATTAGTATAACTTACCTTTCCTTTGCTGAAAGTTTCATGTAATTTAACCTGTACAATAGCCCGTTGAACCACTCGGAATACTAAGGATACTCGGGTTTTCCTGCCTGATAATAACCTGTCAATGCCATATTCTAGGCATGGTCTTACATGAGATGTTCCCTGTCCTACCAAAGCTATATTTTTAATATGGACTTACATGGGATATTCCTGTCCTGTCTAATAACCCAAAATGTCATGACCTTCCGTATCCCAACATTCCTAGAGTTCGAACGGGGCTTTCTGATACTTTTTCTCTGTCATCTTGTCTTTGGTTCAACTTCAAATATTTTCATAAAATAAATGTATATATGCTGGAAATTAACAACATTAATATAAAATAAAGAAATATTGCATTTATTTACTGTAAACTTACCTCGATACAAAATACGGTTAAACTTGACAATTTAGTCCTTTACTTTTTCCTTTCCCCGATCTACTCCCGAATTTCGTTCTTCTTGATCTATAATAGCAATGTAGCTTATTTAATACCCACATTTATCAAAACAGCCCTTAACTTAAACTTTGGCAAAAATTACATTTTTGCCCCTAAACTTTTGCATATTTACACTTTTGCCCCAAGGCTCGGAAATTAAACTTTATCCCAAATTCTTATGTTTTAGGACATTCTGATCATTTATTTACCAACAACAACCTCAAATTCCCACTATAACATGTACTTATGAACAATAGGTATTTTTACCGATTAAGCCCTTTTACTCGTTTTTACTTAAAACCGAGTAGCACAAGTTGTTTAACATAATTTAAAACCTTATATTCTATCATAAAACATCAAAATAAACACTTTTTAGCTATCGGTATTTTTCCAAATATGAACCCTAGGTTAAATTATTGCTAGAATAAGCTAAATCAAGTTACCGAGACACCAAAAACGTAAAGAACATTAAAAACGGGGCTTGGAATACTTACTATGGAGCTTGGAAGCTTGAAACAAACCCTAGCTATGGAGAACCCTTGAAATTTCGTGCTAATGAATAAGATGGACATATTTTGCCATCTTTTTCCCTTTTTTTAAAATTTTTAATTACCAAATGACTAAAATACCCTTCATTAAAAACTTTGGTTATTTCTACCTATGTATGTCCATTTTTGTCCAAAATTTTAGAAATTGGTCAAATTGTTATTTAAGACCCTCTAATTAATATTCCAAGGCAATTTCATAGTAAAAGCTTCTAGAATGCAAGTTTTGCAACTTATTCGATTTTAGTCCCTAATTTCAAATTAAGCACTTTATGCATAGAATTTATCCACGAAATTTTCACAAAATCATGCAATCATATCATAAACCTCAAAATAATTATAAAATAATTATTTCTATCTCGAATTTGTGGTTTCGCAACCACTGTTCCGTTCAGGCCCTATTTTGGGATGTTACAATTTGTCATTATGGGCCTAAGTACCCGTATCAGCCCATTAATAAGACTACAGTCATTCCACACGACTTGTGTCACTTTAAGCAATCAATAATACACTTGGCCCCAGAAGCCCAATATGTGGCCCAAATGGGCCCACAAGCGCTAAGCCCAAATCTGCCCTTGTCCATGTGAACGACATGGCTGGCTCGTTATTTCCTATTCATCCATGTATTTTGCTCATGTAGGGCCCATGGGCATAGTGGGCCCATATGGCCCATTTTGGCCCATTTGACCTAAAGGCAGCCCAAGTCCATAAGATCACTCATGGGGCCTCTGTCGTCGTATCGACCTTTCCACACGAGCGTTCGTGCACTCGTGTGGTTACCGTTGCCAACCTTTCAGCTTTTCGACTTTTCGGGATTCCAGCTTTTGCCGATCTATAGCTAGAGTGGTGTGGGTACACACTCTTTTGGCTTTTTAGCCGCTTATCATCTACGGAATACTGTTACACACCTCTTTACAAGCACTTGTGAGAGTCCTTGAACACCAACCTACATTCATTAACGTTTTACGTGTAACACCCCTAACCCGTATCCGTCGCCAGAATGGGTTACGGGGCATTAAAAGACCCAATCACAACATAATTACAATATTTTGTACCAACCAAGATATAATCATTAAGTTTATTATTCCTTATAAACATTTCATAACATATAATTATTATACATATAAGGTCATTTAACTCCTAAACAAATTATCAAAGTCTGTACATTCGGCATTTACACAATCATAGTTAATCTTTGATAAATTTAGTCAAACATGGGATTCATATGCTTTCATGATAATTTTAACCATTTAATCTTAATAACTAAACCAACTTTACTAATACACGAATCATATATTCAAATAGTCAAACATTTAACAAATATAAATGCCAAACATTAACGTGCTATCAAAGTAAAATTTTGTGATCATAACACAAGAACCAAAGCCACTTACTAAACTTTACCATATCACCTTGTTTTCTTTTAGAACAATACAAGTCACTATTCATTTGGTCAATAAATAAACCCAAGCAAAACTTAACTATATTTACTACATGACAAAATCTGAAATTTATTCATTCAAAGTTCATACATATAATTTATAATAATGTCCTAAATATACATTATAACCAACGGTATATCACCATCAATACCTTTGCATCAACAAGCATATCTTATGCATGACATATATATATAATTAACCATACCAACAATTTTACTACATCAATCATGCATTTCGTTTTAACTCACATACAAGCCATAACCGAATGCTCATATCTATCATCCATAAAATCACACTTAAATCAAACCACAAATTTCATATATATATATATATATGTATATACAACTCAACTAACTTGTTTTAAACATATGTCTATTTATATATATATATATTTCGGTCATTTAACCAATTGGATTGATTAAATACCATAATCAAATGTACCATTACCTAGATGTATAATAATTTAAACTTTACATATCAAACCATTCAAAAGACATACACCACTCTCACTCAATTTCATTATCCGATCATACATATATACATTTCTAAATCTGTTCAACCTAATCAAGATATCCATAATACATCCGACTATAATCTATCATTAAAACAATTACCAAGTCGTATCACATTAATCATTTCAACTTTCTCATAACCAAACTTATATATATAACCATAAGTATATCATAGCATAAAACCGAAATTATCTATATAAACAAGCCATTTTCTCATGGCTTTTAGTTATATACACACCAAAATCAAACATGTCCAAAGGATAGTATAGCCTATACATGCCATAGGTTTTAAGTTGAGCTTCTAAAAGTACCGAAAATCAAATGATAGTGTGGATGACTTCACCAACGATCTCGAGCACGTAACGACCTCCAAGAAAAATCTATAAAACAATTATAGAAATAAACACACAAGTAAGCTAATTTAGCTTAGTAAGCCTTAAGCAAGCTAAACAATTAACTAAGTTTAGTAAGGTATCTTTAATCACAGATAATATTAAACTTTCAATCTCATACATATAAAACATATACTTTAATAAAATCATTTCATCTTAACCGAATACACTTGTTTATCTCATCGTCACATCTTCCATTCATGACCAAATTAATTCATATATTCGAATTATTATATACATTCGCAAACTTATAATCATCACCTACATCTTAACATTTCTTTCATATGCAACAATAAGACCGAATACATATCTCATTATAGTATATAAACTACATCATCTTCACATAAATCCTTTTTCATCATCTAATAAGAAATCAATTCACCTTGTTACCAAAAAAATGAACAACTATTACGTACCTGAACATCTTAATTTGTTTACCAAATTCGATTACCACATCCGTACAATATATCATAAGCTTAATCTTTTAATATCTCACCGGCATTAAGCTTGCTAGGTATAAACCTAAATTCACACCGGCACTAAGCCTGCTAGGCATATAGCCCGAATTATATTCACCGGTAATAAGCCTGCTAGGCATTAAGCCCGATTTTAACTTCACCAGCATAATGCTTGCTAGGCTTGAAGGCCGAATATCTATATTACACAATCATTTCATTCACAACTCTTTTATAATAACTTCAATGGTAACTCATTCTTCATTCAACATTTCAATATCATACCATAATTCAAATCAATTTAATATACAATATTTAGAATACCATATTCGGCCAACAACACACTTGCCTATATATGCAAAATTAACACTTAAACTAATTCTCATTCAAAATAAAGATGTTTAAATCGCTTATAGACTTACCTCGGATATCGACGAATGACGTAAACTGACTATTCGTCTATTTTTGTTTTTCCCCGATCTGAATTCGATTTTCTCTTTTCTTGATCTAGATTGATTTAAATTAAATTTATTTAATCAAATGTTCAATCCAATTCACACAAAACACATAAATGGGCAAATTACACTTTTACCCCATACATTTTACACTTTTAGCAATTTAGTCCAAAATTCACAAAACACAAAATAAACATAATTTGCTTATACTAAGCTAAGGCCGAATACTCCCCATGCCCCTACAAGTCCTCACATTTAATTTATTTCACAATCTAATCCCTCTATTTACCATTTTTTTCATTTAAGCCCTATTTACTTAAATTTCATGAAAATTTCCAATACAAACTTAATAATCTAACACATATGTTTTATTTAACAACATCAAACACAAAATTCACCAAGATATCAATAATAGCAAATCATGAATACATCATCAAAATAAAAAAATTCAGGCATGGGTCGAGTAGTAATCGAAGCAACGATCTCAAAAACGTAAAAATTATCAAAAACTGAAATAGAAACATACCTAGATTGAGCTTTGAAGATAGCCGAATGCCCAAACCTTTTTCTTTTTCTTTTTATTTATGTATTCGGTTTTCACAAGATGAAATAATGCATGTTTATTTTATTTTATTCCATTAAACCATATATGAAATCATAAATGACTATTATAACCTTTATAAAATAATTTATAAACTTTATAAATGATGGTTATAAACGTCCACTTATTTCAATATGGTATAATATCCACATAAATACTCCATAGTATTAAAACATAATCAATTCGACCATATGAAATTAAATCATCAAATTTTTATTTTTTTTGCAATTAAATCCTTTTATCAAATTGGTTATTCAAATAGCGAAATTCAAACACGAAAATTTCACACATGCAAATTCACATAAATTAAACACATAAAATAATATTAAAATATTTTCTGACTCAGATTCGTGGTCCTGAAACCACCTTTCTGAATAGGATCAAAATCAGACTGTCACATTATGATTAAAGCCAACACCCATTACCAACGATTAACCCAACAAAGAACGGTATTGATACTTACCTTAATCAAAATATGCGATTGATCCCTTTGAAATATTAATCGAAAGATGATTACCCTCTCCCTACTGGATTGCGGCAATAACCGAAAAGAATCTATTAACCTCACATGGATAAGCAGGAGGCTTAATCTGGTAACCCATGTTTAAAGAAATCAAAACACCAGAGATAGAAGAATGGACATTCGGCCAAAGTAAGCCCACTTACCCTAGTTATTGATTGAATGCCGAAAGAAGGATTTGAACGCACAAAATCAACTGATAAGAACGGTAGAATAAAAGGGTAGTCGGTCACTTGACAAAGCCTAGATGCTAACCCCAAAGAAAGGCCACTAAACCAAAAATAGATAAAGAGTTGAGAAGGGAAATCAGTCACACCAAAAGTAAGAACAATAACTAGAGAAGAAAGAAGTGGGCCGATATTCGGCCAAAGCAAAGAGAAAGATTGAGAGAAGAAAAAGATGAATGAAAAGAGAATCCGATCAAAAGGGAAAAACAAGGTTTGGCTGAACTGGTAAACTATAATTGAGAGGAGGAAGATATCAGGTTCAGCTTCTAGAAAGGTAGGTAAGAAGAAGAAAAACAAATGCCTAAATGGTCACCAAATGGAATGCAGGAAAACACAGGCATGAGAAAGATGGTAAAAATGAAAAAACGAACAAACCTGAAATGTCAGAAAGAGTATTTGGTACCAAAACACTCTCAAAATGTCGAAAAAAATGCCTACCACAACCCTTTAGCCGAATTTTTCCTACTCAAACTACTCCAATTCAGCTACAACTCTCCCCCATTTGAGTTCCACGATTTCCTCTACTTTTTCCCCCATCATCTGCTCCTTTAAATCCCCAACAACCAATATCCATATCCCATGATCCTCGCCCCTTTTACCAAGTCCAAAACCACCTCGGTAGAATTCAAATCCACTTCCAACACTTATCATAAATACAGCAAAATAAATATTCCCCTGCCTGCCATGGGATTCGATCCCAAGCTCTCTCTCTTAATTGCTTGTCATGGTATTGGCCACCAAGCCACAAGGCTTCTTGTGTCCCATTTTATCCACAGCTACTTATAAAGTCTATAAGCCAAAGTCTAGGTTTTTTTAAAAGAAAAACCAAAATAAACTGCACGAGCCAAGACTTAAACCCATGCTCCCTTGCAACATTAATGACGCCACAACCACTAGACCACATGCTTCCTTGTGACATTTTTCTAACAGAATAATTTAAAAGGGCTACTTCCACGCATCCAGGGTTTAATTCATTTAAAACTAATATTTTTGCTAAACCCAAGTTTGAACCCAAGGCTTCTCAAACACTCCCAAACACTCCTAAATCACTTAACTATTAAAGAAAACAATCAATTTGTGTCACTATCTTGCACAATTAAATACTCATATGTCGACTCCTTACTGATCCATACTCAAGGCCCAATACTTCTAGGCTCAAAATCTGGGACGTTACAATTCTACCCCTTAAAGAAACTTCGTCCTCGAAATTTCCAACTATCAAAACAAACACTTAACTCAATCTACACCACTACGCTCTTGCTGCGCACTGTAATTCCAAATTAAATGTAGTACATTATGGTTTAAGTACATTCTAGTATCTGCATCTGGAGCGTCTCTGTCCCCTCGGCAATGTGCTGCAGAGACCAAAGCTGGTTGCCTTGCCTCAGCTTGACCAACACCTCTTTTTGGTTCTCCACGGCCCACTTCGTTTCCACCCCTGGCCTGACCACGGCCTCCAGGCGGCTGCTATCCATCCCTTGCTGGCTGAGCATGTAACACCCTAAATTCAGGCCTAGAAGTTTTGGGCTTTGAGCATGGGAGCGGTTGAAAGTAGCTTATAATATTTTGTTATGCATGTAAATTCCGTTAAATGGTTAAGTGTACTGAAAAGTGTTAGAGAAGTCCTGGGTTCAAACCTGGACTCTAGCAAAAATTTTGGTTTAAGGTCAATTAAACCCTGGGTGTAGTCGGTAGGCCTTAAGAATATTGTTGGAGAAATTGTGCCGCAAAAAGCCTTATGGTCTAGTGGCAAAGTAGTGCCACATAAGAGGCAGGAAGGTGGCATCATAGAGTTGGCAAGGAGGTCCAGGGTTCGAAACTCATGGCAATCAAAGAGCATTTATTTTGCTAACAGGGGGCGGCAACAGTTGGTGTTGAATTTAAACTCTGATGATGGGGGGATCCCACGTCGAGAAGCTAACATAAGAGTGGATGCAAAGCTGGCTTTAAATAGAGAGAACCATGAGGAGAGTAAGGGTACCTTTCTTGGCTGATCCCTTTCACTTTATGGTGTGCTCGTTTGGGTTGGGCGTCGGCTAAAAGTGCTCGGAGTGCGGATGAACTCCAGTCTCCTATCAGGTGTATATTTCTCACTACTCTAGCTATAGGACAGCTACTTCGGGTCGCGATGGGCCGAAAGAGGCCATTGGGCCCAATGGGCCTACAGGCCTAATTGGATGAGTTGTTTGATTGTGTAGTAAATATTGGACTAGACTAGGTGAATCGCATATCTGTGGCTAGATTTGGGCTAAAAGGGCCACACATGGGCCCTAGGCTCATTCGCATTGTTATCTTTATTTAGAATACTTTAGTTTACCAAATTACTAAAATACCCTCGACTTGTAAAATTACCAAAGTACCCCTGATTTACATAATTACCGTTTTACCCTCGATTTACAAAATTACTAAAATACCCTTGATTTACATAATTACTGAAATACCCTTGGTTTACAAAATTACTAAAATACCCTTGGTTTACAAAATTACAACAATACCCCCAATTTGTAAAATTACCGAAGTACCCTCGATTTGTAAAATTACAAAAATACCCCTGATTTGTAAAATTATCGAATTACCCTTGATTTGTAAAATTATAGAAATACCCTTGATTTGTAAAATTATCGAATTACCCTCGATTTGGAAAATTATAGAAATACCCCCGATTTGTAAAATTACAAAAATACCCTCGATTTGTAAAAGTATCATTTTACCCCTAATTTGCAAAATTATCGTTTTACCCCTAATTTGTAAAACTACCGTTTTACCTCTAATTTGTAAAATTACCGTTTTACCCTCGAGTTACGAAATTACCGATATACCCCTGTAGGGTAGAATTACTAAAATACCCCTGTAGGGTAGAATTATTGAAATACCCCTATAGGGTAGAATTATTGAAATACCCCTATAGGGTAGAATTACCAAAATACCCCTTTAAGGTAGAATTACTGAAATACCCCTATAGGGTAGAATTACCAAAATACCCCTATAGGGTAGAATTACCGAAATACCCCTTTAGGGTAGAATTACTAAAATACCCCTGTAGGGTAGAATTACCAATATACCCTGTAAGGTAGAATTACCGAAATACCCCTATAGGGTAGAATTATTGAAATACCCCTGTAGGGTAGAATTATCGAAATACCCCTGTAGGGCAGAATTACTGAGATACCCCTGTGGGGTAAAATTACCATTTTGCCCCTAGGGTGTTAAATGACTGTTTTGCCCTTGTGGGCAAGTGACTGACTTGGACTGTGTGTTTGACAGATTTGATTGTGAATATATGCTGGTGATATGAATGACTTGACTGTGATTGTTTGATTCAAATATGGGCATGACATTCTGTATACATAACATGTTACATGGGTTGGGATTTTGTATGGAGGAAGATCTGATCTGTTAGGATCGCATGGTTGCTTGATGACTATGGATCCACCGAAGGCTTAAGAGCTGTATATTTATACTGATTTGATAAGGTCGTACGGGTCGCCCGAGACGACTGTGGACCGATCGATAGCTAAGTGACGATCATGTTACCGAAGGCTGTGTGCCGTTATTGTGGGCTTCGTATCGATATTGTGGGCTTCATGTCGTTATTATGGGCTCGTGCCATTACTGAAGGCTGTGTACCGTTATTGTGGGCTTCGTGCTGTTATTATGGGCTTTGTGCCATTACCGAAGGCTTTGTGCCAATATCACAAGCTTTGTGCTGATTATAGACACGTTACCGATGGCTTTGTGCCACGTATTCTATTATGTGGCTTTGCCACGTTATCTGATTCTGGTGGCAATGCCACATATACTGTTAGAGGCTCTGCCTCATTTTATTGTTCTGGTGGCTTGGCCACAAATACTGTTACTGGTAGCTATGCTACAACTGAGGTATGCTGGCTGGGTAGGTTGAGTTATTCTCTACATGGTGTGCTGGTTGGCACAGGTGGTGTGATGGCTGGACTGGGTTGGGATTGCATTCACATCTTGATTCTGATTCTGTTTCTGTTAATTGATTCTGATTCTGATTCTGATTCTGTTAATTGATTCTGATTCTGATTCTAATTCTGTTAATTGATTTTGATTCTGGTTCTGATTCTGATATTGACTTTAACTCTGACTCTAATTTTGATACTGATTCTGGTTCAGATAATGTCTCTAATTTTGTAATGGGCTAAGGCCCATCTGGTACTGCCTTTTATAAAGGGGCTAAGGCCCAATTGATACTGAACTGCGGTAGGGCAAACTTTTAATCCTTTTACATGACTGACTGTTCATATTTGTAGTAGGGGATTACACACTGAGTTTTTGTAAACTCACCCCGTTTATTAACCTTTCAAGTAATCCCTAGCCTTAGACGGATCGGAGCTGCGAGGGACTCGGAGAAGGCCACACACTGCTGATGCTTTCTGTTTGATTATTTACTCTCAAGTACTTTATTTTGGGTTTGGTTTGTAATAAGGCCTTTTATAATTTCTGGATTGTTATTTGAAGGTTTTTATTTACTTTGAATTATATCCGTTAGAGGTGAATCACGGTTTTCCAAAATGTTAACTGTTTTCGAACATTACGTCTTCCGCAACTAACTAATTTAAGCTTTCACAACAAAGAAGGTTTTAACGGTAATAATGTTTTTAAAAGGGATTAACTTTTAGTTGACCATGTTTTGAAAGTAAACAAACACAAGTTTTAGTTTGCAACAATTTTCTTTAAGAAGGGTTTCTTTAAAAACATGGTTTTCGAAAAACACTTCAATGTGACACACCAGATTTGGGCCTAACTTCTAGGCCAGGTTTGGGGTGTTACAGAGCAAAACCCTGCTCTGTAGCTTGCATCTACACAGGCCTCTATGGACAATCTATCACAAAGTGCTCCACTAATCCACCCTTAAAACACGTCCCAGTTCTTTTCCGACACCAGCCCTGGTGATAGCTTCCACAACCCATACAAGGTTGTGCTCCAGCAATAGCAACTAGGCCCTAACTCATATTGGCCCTTCCATTCGACAATTTTTCTTAGGCATCTGATCAAAATTGGAGGTTTATAAATCCCTTTTATCTCTGCACCTTTCCCTTTCTCGATTCTAACGTTCCGCACGCTTTACCTCCTCAGTAATCTTAGCTTTCTCTATTAACGCGGCAAAGTCCTGCTCTCTTTATGGAGTTATCAACACTCAGACACTGTCCCTTAGGCCGTCCTCAAACCAAACACAGCGCTCGTATTCTGTTGCTACTATTACTTGGGCATACTAGCTAAGTCGTAAAAATTTTGCCTCGTACTCAGCCATAGATCTGTCACCTAGAACCAAATTTACAAATTCTTACCTAGGAGCATCGACATAGCTAGCACCTACAAACTTTCCCTGAAACATGGACTTAAAGAATTCCCAGGTCAATTGGTCAGACATGGTACCCTCTTTTACCGTAAGCCACCACTGATAGGCTTCATCTCTCAGCAGGGATACAACATCGTTCAACTTTTGTTCCGATGTACAGTCGTACTCATCCATAATTCTTTTGGTGGCCTCCAGCTAGTATTCTGCCACACTAGGGGCCACTCCAGAAACACCCCTGAAGATCTCTACTCCATTTAACCAGAGTCATTTTGTAACTGACCTGTGGCCCACAGTAAAGGTATTCGACCTATCAGTACTAGCAACCCTTTCTAGAATCATCAACATTGCTTGGGACAATGCGTCATCCCCAGCCGCTCGATCGAACGACCCTGTCTCAGCTACCGGTGAAACTGGTGCTTCCCTCGTCTCAACATTGGGTATGTGGTCTGACACCGAAGACCTAGCCCTAGCACTACCACGGCATCTGTCGCAGCCTCTTGTACCCCTTCTAGCACTCATTTTCTCTTCTCGTATTATCTGGATTATAAATTTTATGCAATTTAGTTACAATTTTAGTAATTAAGTAGATGTCTTATGAGAAACAGATGTTTAGAGCTTGTTTTCACATTCGCATGCTCACTATAGTTTTTTAGTTCCCTACGGTTTCTGGTTTACTCTAACTATGGAGTTTCAGTGTAGTCCTACTATCTATAGTAGTTTCTCAGTATAACATTTTAGTATATAATAGTAAATAGAGTCTGAGAACTTACAGATTTGGTGCTGGAGACTTGGTGTGCCATACCTTTCAGAAAAATACCTCAAAACACCGCAATATTTGAAACCAACCTCTTAAAATATAAAATTTTGTAAACCCATTCCACAGCCTGAGTTTTGCAACTTGACTCTGATACCACTAAATGTAACATCCCAACCTGGCCCAAACGTTATGGCCAAATATGGCGTGTCACATTAAAATGTTTTGTGGAAAAACTTATGCCGATAGATAAAAATTGTCTTCCGAGTTGAAAACTCATTTGTTATTCTTTAGCAAATCATCTCGTTAAAAATCTTTTCCTTAATGTCCCACATTGATACTTTAGGCTATTTCAAATTGTGAAAGCTACTAAAGTTTGAAATATAAAAAGGTGTTTTTTTAAGTGTTTTTGAAAATAGTTATTAATTTTGAAAATTCGTGCTTAGCAATTCTAAATAAGGAAAATCAAAAGCTCAATTAAAAATTTATAACCTTAAAAGCCGTATTACAAAATTAAAACCCAAATTATAAAATTCAAATAAAAAGCCTATAACAGAGCATCAATGGTCGTGTGGCCACCTCCAAGTCCCTCACGGCTCCAAATCGCCTAAGGCTAGGGATTACCTGCACAGTTACCCCCTTATAATACAAACAGTTAGATATGCAGTATGCAGAACCAGACTCGGCCTGAGCCCATCACAGAAATAGGATCAGGTGGGCCTTAGCCCAATATAGAATCAGTATCAGATGCAGATATGCAGACAGAAAACCAACCCAATCCAACCAATATACTGCCCGTACCAACCAGCACACCATGTGGGGATTAAATTGACCCACCCAGCCAACACACCAAGCTTAGCACCGGTTGTGTTACAAAGTCAACAAGACAGCTCCACGCCGTAGATAGAACAGCTAAAAGCCATAAATATCGTAGCAATGCTGCCAGTTAATAGAATGGCTAAAAGCCATAAGAATCGCAGCAATGCTGCCAAATAACAGAATGGCTAAAAGCCATAAGCAGAAAGGCTATAAGCCTTGAACAGAACAGCTATAAGCCATACACTTCCTCCGTCAGTGTTAACCCAACCCCATACAAGATGACATGTCATAGTAACATACATGAATGCAGAATGTCATGCTCGAAATCAATCATATACTATCATACATACATTTGTCAACCTACCATTAGGGGTGTAACGATCATTTGGTCAGTTAGGGTAAAACGGTGCGTTTACCCCTCAGGGGTATTTTGGTTATTTACCTTTCAGGGGCATAACGGTCATTTGTCATTATGGGCCTAAGTACCCGTATCGGCCCACTAATAAGATTACAGTCATTCCACATAACTTGTGTCACTTTAAGCAATCAAATGGGACCCATACGCTTGTGTGGCCCGTTAAGCCCAAATCTACCCTTGTCCATGTGCACGACATGGCCAGCTCATTATTTCCTATCCATCCATGTATTTTGCTCATGTAGGGCCCATGGGCCCATTAGGCCACATGGCACGTTTTGGCCCATTTGGCCTAAAGGCGACCCAAGTCCATGAGATAGCTCATGGGGCCTCTGTCATCGTATCAACCTTTCCACACGAGCGTTTGTGCACCTGTGTGGTTACCGTTGCCAACCTTTCAGCTTTTTAGCTTTTCTAGATTCTGGCTTTTGCTGATCTATAGCTAGAGTGGTGTGGGTACACACTCTTTTGGTTTTTTAGCCGCTTATAATCTACGGAATATTGTTACACACCTCTTTATAAACACTTACGAGAGTCTTTGAACACTAACCTACATTCATTAATGTTTTACGGTTAAAGCCAACACCCATTACCAATGATTAACCCAACAAAAAATGATATTCATACTTACCTTAATCCAAATATGTGATTGATACCTTTGAAATATTAATCGAAAGATGATTACCCTCTCCTACCAGATTGCTACAATAACTAAAAATAATCTATTAACCTCACACGGATAAGTAAGAGGCTTAATCTGGTAACCCATGTTTAAAGAAAGCAAAACACCAGAGATAGAAGAATGGACATTCGGCCAAGTAAGCCCACTTACCTTAGTTATTGATTGAATGCCGAAAGAAGGATATGAACGCACAAAATCAACTGATAAGAATGGTAGAATGAAAAGGCAGTCGATCACTTGACAAAGCCTAGACGCTAACCCCAAAGAAAGGCTGCTAAACCGAAAATAAATAAAGAGTTGAGAAAGGAAATCGTGTGATAGCCTGAATTAGGGGCTAAAGAGAAAAGTGGTTTCGTAACCACAAATCCAAAGTGAAAATAATGAATTGAGTGAATTTTTTATGATATCTGTTTGATTGAATATTGATGTGCAAATATTGTCTGGAAATTTAACTGTTTTGGTGCTTAATTGTTCGATAAGGACTAAATTGCAATAAGTTAAAAATGTGCATTGTGTATGATTAAATGACTTGATTGAAGTATTATGTGAAATTGGAAATGTTTATGATGCAAATAGACCTTTAAATTGTGTTTTGGACTAAAATAACCTTACATGGAAAAATATCTTAGGAAATGGCTTGAAGGGCAAAATGGTCATTAGCGAATAATGACAAAATTCATTAAAATAAAGCCTTCATCTTCTCCATGAACCCCTATGTGCTGTCAAAAATTTTAGAACTCTATAGCTAAGGGTTCTTTGATTTTCAAGCTTCATTGTAAGTGCAATTTAGTCCTATTTTCAATTATTTTCGTATTTTTAAGTTCATTTGAGCTTGGATTTCATGATTCTACCATTTATTTGAAGAGAAATAAGAGTTTGAAAAATTACCCATTTGTGATAAGAGTGTGCTTGGTTGATTAATGGTAGACAATGAAAGTTTTAAGTGTTGTTTACATGTTTTCTTGGATGAAATTGAATGAAAGTGCATGAAAGGGGACTAATTTGTAAAAGGTTACAAATTGATCCTAAATGTGTGAAATAATGAGATTTTGAGTGTTATAATTGTAAAAATGGGTTATATAAGCCCATGGATTAAAGGAATTGAGTTTCTGAGTATAAGGACTAACTTGTAATTTTTAAAAAGCTGAGGGGAAAATTTGTAAAATTGCCCAAGTGTGAATTGTGTCTAAAAATAAACAGTTAATTGATAAAATGTATTTTGTGTGTTAACCTAGATCAAGAAAGATCTGATAAAGCCCGAGAATGGGGGAAAGAGAAAGTTCTCAACTAATTTCAGGAATTAGTCCTTTTTGCAATCCAGGTAAGTTATATGAACATTTCTGACATATTTGTTAATACAAATTAAATGTTTATCATTGAATTGTTATATTGGGTATAATTATGCCATGGATTGAGAACTGATTATGTCTCTGAAATTTTGGAAATAATGTATTGATTGTAAATCCCGGTTGAACAAGTAGGAGTAGATATAGATATGTGTGACATGTCACTAGAAGGCCCCACTGTTTCTAACTGTTATAGTTACCCGGGTGCTGGGTGGTCTTGCATGTGTTGCAGACACCTGCTAGCTTACGTGAGTAGGCCTGTCGTTAACTTCTGTATTGTGAATGTTGTAGCTTCGGCTACCCCTATGATCGTAGCTTTGGCTACCATTCTGTTAATTGCTTCGACTATTTCATGGCCTTGCCATGTCTGTAAGGCACCCATGTGCCAACCTCTGATATCTGTTCATATTCTAAATTTGTTCAATGGGATTAGATTAATTGTATTGTATGCGAAGTGAACATGTAGGTGAAATGAAATGGTACTGTATACTGTGATTGGCATCGTTAAGTATGTGTATAATTGATGTATGGGAAGTGCTCAGTGAGTAAGTATAATTGTTCAATGATATGTGAGGGCATTTGCTATATGGAATTGTTTTTAAATTGTTTTGAAATTTCATATGACTTACTAACCTCCTTGTAGCTTATCCCTTCCTTTTTCCTTCCCTTCTAGATTTCCAAGTTGGTTAGATTGGGATTGAGACGTCGGAGTACGCCACACACTATCAAGTTTCTTTTTGGTATATTTTGTGATGTTAAAATGTAAATTATGACATGTATAGGTGAACATTAGAATTGATATTCATTTTGTAAGCTTCTATGTTATGTGCCCAATGCAGTATTTTGGAAATTTATGTTTATAAAAGTGGTTATTTATGAGTAAACGTTCATTGTATTGACTTAAATTGTTTGTGGATATGGTTGATTGTGTTTCAGAGAGGTTAAGGCTTGGTAAATAGCCTGACACGGCCTGCATGGCAAGGCACACGGACGTATGCCATGGCCGTAGGGAAATTGGTAGAGTGCACTATGGGTGAAAGGCATAGGCGTGCCTAGGCTATGGGCGGCACACGACTAGATCCTACGGGCATGTTCTAGGACTGTGCCTCCGCTGCAGCTTAATTTAATTTTTAATGTACCACACGGGTAGGAGACACACCAAAAGTAGGTAAGAAGAAGAAAAACAAATGCCTAAATGGTCACCAAACGGAATGCACAAAAATGCAGACATGGGAAAGATCCCAAAAACGCAAAAAGGAAAAAACCCGAAATGTCAGAAAGAGTATTTGGCACCAAAACACTCTCAAAATGTCGAAAAAAATGCCTACCACAACCCTTTAGAAGAATTTTGCCTACTCAAACTACCCCAATTCAGCTACAACTCTCCCCCATTTGAATTCCATGATTTCCTCCACCATCCGCTCCTTCAAATCCCCAACAACCAACATCCAAATCCCATGATCCTTTCCCCTTTTACCAAGTTCACAAACACCTTGGCAGAATTCGAATCCACTTCCAACACTTTTCCGTACATACAGTAAAATAAATATTCCCCTGTCCGCCATGGGATTCGATCCCAAGCTCTTTCTCTCAATTACTTGTCACGCCACTTGGCACCAAGCCACAAGGCTTCTTGTGTCCCATTTTATGCACAACTACTTATAAAGTCTATAGGCCAAAGTCCAGGTTCCTTTAAAAGAAAAAACAAAATAAACTGCAAGAGCCAAGACTTGAACCCATGCTCCCTTGCAACCATAATGACGCCACAACCACTAGACCACATGCTTCCTTGTGTCATTTTTCTAACACAATAATTTAAAAGGCATACTTCCATGCACCTAGTGTTTAATTCACTTAAAACCAAAATTTTTGCTCAAGCCCAGGTTTGAACCCAAGGCTTCTCAAACACTCCCAAACACTCCTAAATCACATAACCATTAAAGCAAACAATCAATCTGTGTCACTATCTTGCGCATTAAATACTCATGTGCCGACTCCTTATTAATCCGTACTCAAGGCCCAATACTTCTAGGATCAAATTTTGGGGTGTTACACTAATCGACCAACACATGCTTATCTCTCGAAGTTAGTTGCTTGTGAGCGGGGGATGTTCTGAAATGGTGCTCCTACATTAATTAATTCATCAGCGTTCTCTTCCCTTTATTCTTCTTTTTATATTGCATTCAATAATTTTATTAATTGAATGTTTGTATAGATATTGGAATGTATTTTATGCTTCATACTTATTTTGAATGATTTGATTGTTTCGTTAATTAATTGATTAAGTAAATAATAACATAAAATAGAATTTTTATTCAAGAATACTTAATATAAAAGGAAGTGACACCTTAGTAAAAGATCTAGATAGGTGAGACTGAGAGGGCATCCTGTTTAGTAGAAGTCGTACCAAGTGGTCGGAACGAGAGGGCATCTTAGTTAGTAATTCATGTTGAAGAAGAAACCGAGAGGGTATTCTTAACTAATGGTAGTAAATACTTAGTTAGAGGTTATTGTTGACCTAATTAATAATTAGGGTTAAAATTGATTCTTGGCTGAGAGGCTCACATTATGAAACTAGGAATAGAAGAAACGAATAGTTAACTTACGGTTAGTTTTAGATTTAGGTTAAAATAAATATGTAATTTTTAAAAATATTTATATTGTAAATACATAATTTCCACAAGCATACGCATATGCTAGAATTTCTAGTAATAAATAAAATAGAAGAAATAATAAATTTTAAATTTAGCATAAAGGAAAAAATAATAGTAAACTCTTAAAACTAAAACCCAAATTTAACACTGACAAAATACGATTTCCACATACTTTAGGGAAAGAAAAAAATAGTGAATAACTTAATATTTCAAAAAAATTGCACAATCACATTTAGTCAAATAAATGATTTTAAAGTTGTATGGGACAGTAACAGTTGGCAAAAAAAGAGACGGATGAGATATCCATTATATTTTCATTAAGAAATATTACAGAAATTGGTAGTTGATAAAGAAGAATGATATTTAACATGTAATTTTTTTTTGTCTTGTACTGTATGTACAATTTTGGAAAGGATGAATAACATTGAAAGAGACTCAAGAATTCTATTATTAGTCCATCATCTTATTTACTAAAAGTGTCTTAAAAATGTTGAAATCTTGTAGTTATGGTTAAACATTTTACTAAATACACAACTATCATGAATCTATATAAAACACAAACTTCTAATTAGAAGATAGTGTAAGGTTTTAATTAAATAAAGAATTGTATATTTCTTGGAAGAAAATGGGAGTGGAGAAGAAGATCATGGTGTTGTGGATTTGTGCAATGGTGATAAGCTCAATGGTGATGGAAGATGGTGCAAATGCAACACCAATTAGCTACCCAAGACTGGGAAAAAACCGTCAAGTTCCATGCCAAAGAGGAGGTGGCAATTGCCTCCCACCACCGTCCAACGATTATGACAGAGGATGTTCACCCCTAAAAAGATGTCGAAGTCATCATACAATGCCCATCCCTCATTGACCACAACTATAAAATGCACATCATTAACTTCTTTTTTTTTTCTATAAAGTTATATGGAGAAAAAGAACAATTAATCATTTCATAAGTTTATTCAATCCTTTTCGTTGTAACCCATGAATTCCAGAAATATATACTTCAACAATTTTTTAAACAATTTCGGGCAAAGGTCTTATTAACATTTTCTCTAATTCATATAAGTTGTCTTGCGTTCTTAAAAAAGTAACATAGAAATAATTTTATTAGCACAATGAAGAAATACTTGAGTAAAATAGTACGAACAATGGAGGTCTTATTAACTTCAATGAGTTTGTTGGATAGAGGTTTTGTCACCCTGTAGTTTCATGCGTCGCGCGAAGGAGCCCGCAATTGATACGTACATCTGAAACCGTCCATGTCCTCTTGGGGACATTTTCCCAATAACCGCCGCCTAAAAATACTACACCTAAAGAGCTAGTAAATAGAGTAGCGTTGAACAAGTATATGAGGTAAATTATAATATGGAATAATGTTACAACCAAACACTACGAGAACTATTCCACGGATCGTACCAAGTGAGGCTGAATTGAAACAAGACTAATACTATACACTAGCGAGGCTGAATAGTAGTAATCTAAAATTATATTATAAAAAAGCAAAGTAAATGCAGTTAATCAAAATAACATAAATTAACTAAAATTAAATATAATAAATTTTAACAATTGAAATTCAATTCAATTAAGGAGGCACAAGAGTAATTCATTTTAGTGTTCCTAAATTACGTCAAAACTCGAGTTTTATCGAGTTAGCTATTAATTAAATATCTAGTACCACTTGTCCTCTAACTAATTAAGTAGTCGATTAATACATGCTTATCTCTCAAAGTTAGTTGCTTGTGAGTGAAGGACGTTCTGAAATGGTGCTCTTTCATTAATTAATTCATGAGCATTCTCCTTCCTTTATTCCTCTTTTTATATTGCATTCAATAATTTTATTAATTGAATGTTTGTATACATATTGGAATGTATTTTGTGCTTCATACTTATTTTGAATGATTTGATTGTTTCATTAATTAATTGATTAAGTAAATAATAACATAAAATAGAGTTTTTATTCGAGAATACTTACTATACAAGGAAGTGACACCCTAGTAGAAGATCTAGGCAGGTGAGACCAAGAGTGTACTGTTGAGTAGATGTCGTACCAAATGGTCGGACCGAGAGAGTATCCGTATGCCCAGGTGACACCGAGAAGGCATCTTAGATGGTAATTCTTGGTGAAGATGAAATTGAGAGGGTATTCTTAACTAAGGGTAGTAAATACTATTAGAGTTTATTGTTGACCTAATTAATAATTAGGGTTAAAATTGATTCTTGGCTGAGAGGCTCGCATTACGAGACTAGGAAACGGAGAAATGAATAGTTGACTTAGGGTTAGTTTTAGATTTAGGTTAAAATAAATATGTAATTTTTAAAAACATTTATATTGTAAATATATAATTTCCACAAGCATACGCATATGCTAGAATTTCTAATAATAAATAAAATAGAAAAAATAAAAAAAAAGTGAAGTTTAGCATAAAGGAAAAAATAATAGTAAACTCTTAAAACTAAAACCCAAGTTTAACGCAGACAAAATACGATTTTCACATACTTTAGGGAAAGAAAAAAAAAATAGTGAATAACTTATTATTTCAAATAAAATTGCACACTCAAATTGAGTCAAATAAATGATTTTCAAGTTGTATGGGACAGTAACAGTTGGCAGAAAAAGAGAGGGATGAGATTTCCTTTATATTTTCATTAAGAAATATTACACAAATTGGTAGTTGATAAAGAAGAATGATTTTTAACATGTAATTTTTTTTTTATCTTGTACCGCATGTATAATTTTGGAAGGGATGAATAACATTGGAAGAGACTCGAGAATTCTATTATTAGTCCATCATCTTATTTACTAAAAATGTCTTTAAAAATGTTGAAATCTTGTAGGTATGATTAACCATTTTACTAAATACACAACTATCATGAATCTATATAAAACACAAACTTTTGATTAGAAGATAGTGTAAAGATTTAATTAAATAAAGAATTGTATATTTCTTGGAAGAAAATGGGAGTGGAGAAGAAGATCATGGTGTTGTGGATTTGTGCAATGGTGATAAGCTCAATGGTGATGGAAGATGGTGCAAATGCAACACCAATTAGCTACCCAGGACTGGGAAAAAACCGTCAAGTTCCATGCAAAAGAAGAGGTGGCAATTGCTTTCCACCACCGTCCAACAATTATGACAGAGGATGCTCACCCTTAAAAAGATGTCGAAGTCATCATACAATGCCCATCCCTCATTGACCACAAGTATAAAATGTAAATCATTAACTTGTCCTTTTTTCTATAAAATTATATGGAAAAAAAGAACAATTAATCTTTTCACATGTTTATTCATTCCTTTTTGTTGTAACCTATGAATCAAGAAATATATACTTCAACAATTAATCATTTCATATGTTTATTCATTCCTTTTTGTTGTAACCCATGAATTCAAGGTCTTATTAACATTTTTTCTAATCCATATAAGTTGTCTTACATTCTTAATAAAGTAGCATAGAAATAATTTTATTAGCACAATGAAGAAATACTTGAGTAAAGTAGTGCAAACAATGCAGGTCTTATTAACTTCAATGAGTTTGTTGGATAGAGGTTTTGTCATGCTTTAGTTTCATGCGTCGCATGAAGGAGCCCGCAACGGATATGTACATCTGAAACCGTCCATGTCCTCTTGGGGACATTTGGCCCAATAACCACTGCCTAAAAATATTATAGCTAAAGAGCTTATAAATAAAGTAGCGTGTGAACAAGTATAAGAGCTAAATTATAATATGGAATAATGTTACAACCAAACACTACGAGAACTATTCCAAGGATCATACCTATGGGAGGTTGAATTGAAACAAGACTAATACTACACACTAGCCAGGCTGAATAGTAGTAATCTAAAATTATATTACAAAAACGTAAAGTAAACACAATTAATTAAAATAACCTAAATTAACTAAAATTTAGGACAATCAATTTTAAGAATTGAATTTCAATTCAATTATGCAGGCACAAGTATAATCCAATTCAGTGTTCCTAAATAACTTGAAAACTCGAGTTTTATCGAGTTAGCTATTATTAAATATCTAGTACCTCTTGTCCTCTAACTAATTAACTAATCGACCAATACATGCTTATCTCTCGAAGTTACTTGCTTGTAAGGGAAGGATGTTCTGAAATAGTGCTCTTTCATTAATTAATTCATGAGCATTCTCCTTCCTTTATTCTTTTTTTTATGTTGCATTCAATAATTTTATAAATTGAATGTTTGTATAGATATTGGAATGTATTTTGTGCTTCATACTTATTTGAATGATTTGATTGTTTCATTAATTAATTGATTAAGTAAATAATAACATAAAATAGAGTTTTTATTCGAGAATACTTACTATACAAGGAAGTGACACCCTAGTAGAAGATCTAGGCAGGTGAGACCGAGAGTGTATACTGTTGAGTAGATGTCGTACCAAATGGTCGGACCGAGAGAGTATCCGTATGCCCAGGTGACACCGAGAAGGCATCCTAGATGGTAATTCTTGGTGAAGATGAAACCGAGAGGGTATTCTTAACTAAGGGTAGTAAATACTATTAGAGTTTATTGTTGACCTAATTAATAATTAGGGTTAAAATTGATTCTTGGCTGAGAGGCTCGCATTACGAGACTAGGAAACGGAGAAATGAATAGTTGACTTAGGGTTAGTTTTAGATTTAGGTTAAAATAAATATGTAATTTTTAAAAACATTTATATTGTAAATACATAATTTCCACAAGCATACGCATATGCTAGAATTTCTAATAATAAATAAAATAGAAAAAATAATAAAAAAGTTAAGTTTAGCATAAAGGAAAAAATAATAGTAAACTCTTGAAACTAAAACCCAAGTTTAACGCAGACAAAATACGATTTTCACATACTTTAGGGAAACAAAAAAAATAGTGAATAACTTATTATTTCAAATAAAATTGCACACTCAAATTGAGTCAAATAAATGATTTTCAAGTTGTATGGGACAGTAACAGTTGGCAGAAAAAGAGAGGGATGAGATTTCCTTTATATTTTCATTAAGAAATATTACACAAATTGGTAGTTGATAAAGAAGAATTATTTTTAACATGTAATTTTTTTTTATCTTGTACTGCATGTATAATTTTGGAAAGGATGAATAACATTGGAAGAGACCGAGAGTGTATCCTGCTGAGTAGAAGTCGTGCCAAGTGGTCGGACCGAGAGAGTATCCGTATGCCTAGGTGACACCGAGAGGGCATCTTAGGTGGTAATTGTTGGTGAAGATGAAATCGAGAGGGTATTCTTAACTAAGGGTAGTAAATACTATTAGAGTTTATTATTGACCTAATTAATAATTATGGTTAAAATCGATTCTTGGCTAAGAGGCTCGCATTATGAAACTAGGAATAGGAGAAACGAATAGTTAACTTAGGGTTAGTTTTAGTTTTAGGTTAAAATAATTGTGTAATTTTTAAAAACATTTATATTGTAAATACATAATTTCCTCAAGCATATGCATATGCTAGAATTTCTAATAATAAATAAAATAGAAGAAATAATAAAAAGTAAATTTAGTATAAAGGAAAAAATAATAGTAAACTCTTAAAATTAAAACCCAAATTTAACCTAAACAAAATACGATTTCCACGTACTTTAGGGAAACAAAAAAAAAATAGTGAATAACTTATTATTTCAAATAAAATTGCACACTCGCATTTAGTCAAATAAATTATTTTAAAGTTGTATGGGATAGTAATAGTTGGCAGAAAAAGAGAGGGATTAGATTTCCTTTATATTTTCATAAAGAAATATTACACAAATTAGTAGTTGATAAAGAAATATGATATTTAACATATAATTTTTTTATATTGTACTACATGTATAATTTTGGAAAGGATGAATAGCGTTGAAATAGTCTCGAGAATTGTAACACACCTATCCTATAACACCCTGATTTCGAGCTTAGGAGAAATGGGCTTCGTGTATCGGTGAAATTCAAATTTTTGTGGTCAAGTAAAAAAAATTCGTAATTTTATGTTTGGATTGTTAATTAAATGATTTGGAGTGCTTGGGTATATCGGAGAAGTCTGGGGTTCATATAGGGACTTTAAGAAAAATATTACTTTTTTCCTTTAAGTGGACATTGGAGTCACAAGGAAGGTTTTGAAAATATTTTTGGTTAAAACTTAGTATACAGAATTTGTGGTCTGGTTGCTAGGGGCGCTGAAAGCAAGGAGGTGAGCCAAAGTTCAAATCCTGGCCATTGCATAATTTCTTTTATTTTTCGCTTAAGGTCATGAAGGCTGGCGTTTAACATTTATTTTTAATTAGGGGTGATATTCAACATAAATGAAATTGTGGAAGAGTGGCAAGGGGGCATGTGTTGTGCACTTAGGTCAAGGGTTCGAGTTTGCTTAAGAGAGAAATGCTATATTTTGAAGGGGAACACGACACTTGGGAAGGAAGGCTTATATATTGTTGCGTGGGGTTTTTGACGCGAAACTCTTGTTGGTTCAGTGGCAAATGGCGTGCTGGGCTTGCTGAAGCATTGTGGGTTCGAGTTACATAGCAGGCGAATTTTTCTTTCTATTCATGAATTAAACCGTGTCTCTAGCAGGTATAACTTATATTTAATTGCGACCCTATTATAATGTAAAGAGTGATATGGTGTAGTGGCCAGTAGCATAGTTGTGGGGCGTAGGGACTATGGTGAGGTTTGGAGCTCGAGCCTCACCTTGCGCAAATGAAGTTGATGTTTTCGCTGCTCGTGCAAGGCTAGAAATGGCTATTTTGGTCAAGCGGTGGAGCGGTGCTTTAAGTATAGTTTTGAACTTTTGAAGGAAGGCTGCTGTCGGTGGATTAAGCCAAGCGGTGGAATGTTATTTTTATTCTTTTTATTTTATGGAAATTTTGGATTGTGGCTAGCTGATTTCTTGCGGCAAATTAAGGTGCAATTGAGGAAGGAATCGGCTGTATATGGAACCATATTGCTGCCTTTTGGCCAATGGTTTTGGTTGCCAAAATTGGTGATTTTGTTGCCATATCAAGAGAGTGTATTTGGATGTTTTTTTGGCTGGATGTGGGACTTGAGGTGCCATTCGGTCAAAGGGGTTTTATTTGTTGCCAAATTAAGGAGATAGGCTTTGATGTCTTTGCATTTGATGGAGGTTTTGGAATTTCTTTCTTTTTGTGAAGCCTTGACCGTTTGGGGGAAGCTTTTGTGTGCCGACAATGAGTGTTCTTGAGTGTAAGAATCAGCTTGAGGCATTTTAGTATCGATATAAGAGTGGGGTTAATCTCTTTCTCGTTGTTCTTTTCCTTGGCACCTCCTTATTTGTTTCATTTCCACATTTTTCAACTAAAACAAAAATGAAATGACCTCTTGCACATCCTTCTTTCTTCTCTTCTAAATTTCTATAGCCGAAACCCTTTTTGTTCTTAGTCGATTGTCTCATGTTGTTAAGCCGATTACTTTTGTGTAGGAAGCCAAATATTTTGGTAACCCCTTTTGCCTATTCATATTAGTGCCGTCTACTTTTCTTCTTTCCAAAGACGAATACATCTTTGATTCTTCTCTCATTCTTGAGTGGTGACTGATTGATGCTTGCTTTCTTTGCTCTTCTCCTTTGTTGGCTGATTAGCTCTTCTCCTCCTTGTTATTGTCTCCTTTTTCACTTTGATTTCATTTGACATCTTATTCTCCCTTATTCGTGAGCATGTAGATATTGGTACATTTTCAATCACAAGAGTTGTTAATGTTGTTTGGAAGTTTACGTGTACCCTTATGTGATTAATTGTTTTCTTCTAAGCATTGGATTGTGGCTTTTGGATAAAATCATGGAGACAAGTGATAACCGAATTAAGGGAGCAAGGGCCGGATATAGGAGTAACCCCTAATAGTCTTGTACCTACCGAATCTTGTTAATGGTTTATCGATCGAACCGAGGGTAAATGTTGTTGGCCGATTGCTTCATAGATTTATATTGGAGTTTGTAAGACATGTTTTCTTAAGTGATGGGGTCTAATGAGATGTATGTTGTTTCAGGTATTCGATCAAGGAGTGTTATTGATTGTAGTTGATTGATTTAAGTGATTCAAGAACTTACGTACGCTTAAGGTGAGGTGGTATAAATTTTGGATTAAGGGTTGAAGGTGTTTGGCCTTTGTGACAGTTGTTTATTTGGGCATTGTTGGATTTGTAGGTATTGGTACGAAGGAGTTAATTACGCTGCACGTATTCAGGTGTGTGTATTACTGCACTTTTTGGGTACTAAGGTGAAATGCCAAAACGGCAGGTGTCGAATAGCTGACAAATCGATTGTTGGCCACATGGGCATGTGAACATTTATGTGTTTGATTGAGGCCACGGATTATGACCTCACATTAGAAAATGGCTATCATGAATGGTTTCATAAGTTGGGCTGAAATGGGCCAAATGGGCCCGTAAACCCATTAGATGGTTTAAAACCTGTTATCGAATCTCTGGACTGTTTGGCTGCATGTGTCGCTAGACGACCATGGGCTTACTGAAAGGCCTTCACATATGAAGGACCACATTGGTAAATGACTGAAATGCCCCTATGGGCAAATTGACCAAAATACCCTTCGTGGGTAAGTTATCTGTTTTAACTCTATGTAATGTTTGAATGGTTATGTATGTTCTGTTATATATATGTGTATATATTCTGTATTGTGACAATTCATGACATTGAGTATGTTGCATTGCATGGGGGATGATATATATGTATTGGAGGAAGTGTACTGTTCTGATAGCTTCGCTGCATTATTCTGAGGCTTATAGCCTAATATACTGGCAGCTCTACTGCAATTTATCAATAGTGGTGCATCGATACTATACTGTGGAGTGTAGGGCTGGGTGGGTTGATATTATATCCCCACATGGATTGTAGGGTTGGAAGGAGATGGAGTGTAGCGGATGGATAGGTAGGATTCTAATTGCATGCCATACTAATACTGTATTTGATTCTGATTGCATGCCATACTGATACTGAATTTGGATTCTGATTATATGCTATACTGCTTACTGTAATGGGCTTAGGCCCACTGATTGTGACATGCTACTGTTATGGGCTTTAGCCCATTCTGATTCTGTTTTATTGTTATTACCGGGATTACACACTGAGTATTCGTATACTTACCCAATTATTTTTAACTATACAGATAATTCCGAGGCATAGGCGATTCGGTGCTATGTGGACTTAGAGGCGGCCACACTTTACTGTTACACTCTGCTTTTATATTGTTTCTGGCTTTTATTTATTTTAGCTATGGTTTTATTTTGGGGTTGTAAAAAGGCCATTATATAATTTTTCTTAAGTTTTGGGATTATTTATCTACATGTGTAACGCCCTGATTTTCGGGATTTTTTGGGTTTTTGCGATTTTTGGTGAAATTCTAAAATTTTTGAGTTTTGGATACTGAAAAGGTGTTTAAATGTGTTAGTGGGCCTTTAGAAGGCCCAAGCCTATGATTAAAACCCGGTAAAATATCAAGTTTGGATTTTAAGTGAAAAGGGGACCTGGTTAAGTGGGCTTTTAAGAAAAACTTCGTAAAATATGATACAAGTAGGGCCTTGGTAAAGTGGCAAGGTGGTGCCACTAAACTCCTAAAAAAGTGGCGTGTGGATGAGGGTTGAGAGCCTGAGTTCAAGTCACAAGGTAAGCGTATTGTTACTTTTAATTTTTAGGCATGTGCCGGGCATGTGATTAACTTAAGTAGAATTGGTTAGGGCCTTAGGAAGGTTGGGCCAATTGCTTTAGTAGGCATTAGGGTTAGTTTCTTTTCTTTTTCTTTTGTTTTGTAAATTAGGGTTAGCCACCTAAAATTTTATTCTCTTCTCAAGTTTCACAAAGTGAAAGAAAACACAAGACTAATCTCTTGTGCCGATTTCTTCTTCCTCTCGTCCTCTCCTTTATTCTTTTCTTTTTTGATTTTTCCCTTCTCTTTTCTCCCTTTATTTTCATTCTCTTCTTATCTTCTCTAACCGAAGCCCTCCCTCCCACTCTATTCATTCTCTCTTTCAATTCCAACCTTCTAAAAACCACCATAACTGATTGCCATAAAAGCCGAAATCCCAAAAACTTACTTCTTGTGCCGATTTCTCCAAGCCAAACCCCCTCAATTCCTTTCATCCCTTTTGACCGATTTTCACCTTCTCTAAACCCTTAGTGCTTGTCAGCAACACCACTCCAAAATTATAACCCCAAATCATCATCTTCTTCACCAGTTAGAAAAGGTGAAAACGCCACATTTTTAGAACTTCATAGCTGAAACTTTAGATCTCCTGGATTCGAGTTCTACTATCGTTTAGGGGGTTAGATTAGCATCAGATTTGAGTAGAATCAGAAGGGGAACTGTGGTAAGTACTCGATATCCTAGATCTATATGTTATTTCATGTTTTGGAAAAAAGCCAAAGTCCCTAGAGTTTAGGGAGGCTGTCGATTGGGACATAAGACCCTAAGGGGTTGTAGTAATCAGTTTCTTTTGGTGTTAGTGTGATTCAGAGGCTGTTGATGAGGGCTTGGATCTTTGGTACGACTAGATCTAGATCTAGTCATCGGTTTTTGGCAAAGGTAAGATTTTGAGGGCTTTAGGGGCATTGGCCGAATATGGTAAGTGAACATTGAGATTGGTTATACGGATTTGTAAACTAAAAGTTATGGTAATTGATTGTAGGATATCATGGGGGATCTTATTAGCAGTCGTCGCGAAACAGGTGTGTATCGAACACCCTTCTCTAGTCTAAGTCGGCAAAAGCCGAAAAGCTGAAATGCTGAAATTCGGGCATTTCGGGGGCTTGTGAGTGTGCGAATACTCACAAAATGGTTAAAAATCATTGGACCTGTGATCGCAAGTGGTAAATTGGTTTAGTGCGTAATCTCGAGCGCTCCGGTAAATTTGGGCTACGATAGGCTATAATTGGGCCCAATGGGCTTATGAGCCCATATAGGTAAAAATAGGGTATAAATGCGTACAAATAGACTGTAGGTCCAAAACTGCTAAAACTAGTAGACTGATCGTAAAATTTGGACTTAATGGGCTAAACTAGCTAAATGTCACTGTGAGGCCCATTAGGGGTTTTAGGGCCCATTGGCTGTAAACTGCTAAAGTGGACTAAATAAACCACTGGGATAAAGGTTTGACTATTTCTGATTAAAACGTGCATGAAACCCTAGAAATTGGCATGATTACTGAAATACCCCTTGTGGGTGGAAATTACTATTTTACCCCTAGGAGCAAAATGACTATAATACCCCTAGGGCTAAGTTTGACCAAAATGCATGTTCTAATGTTACTGTTTATTGTATGCCATGACATTATATTCTGTTGCATGGGACTGGGATGTTGATGGAGGAAGTACTGAAAGTGGCTTGACCACGTACTGGAGGCTTTGCCTTAAATTACTGATATCTGAGCAGCCATGTTGCAACTGTGGAGTGTAGGGCTGGGTGGGTTTAGTTATTCCCCACATGGTGTGTAGGGCTGGTACGGGTAGAGTGTAGCGGCTGGATTTAGGTTGGGTTTGGGCTTGCATTCATGCTTACTATGTGTTCTGTTTTGTAATGGGCCTATGGGCCATTCTGTTATCTGAAAAGGGCTAAGGCCGAGATTACTGTATCTGAATAGGGCTTCGGCCCAGTAACTGAGACTGGATAGGGCTTAGGCCCAGTGAGCTTGAGTTGACTTGGGCTCTGGATGGGCTTTCTTTACACAATGAGTTTTCCAAACTCACCCCCTCTTTCTTCCATCCATGCAGGTGAGCCTTAGTTGGTGGGCTTGGAGCTGGGAGGGATTCAGAGTGGCCACGAAGATTAAATTTCTGGTTTTCAATTAAGTATTATTTTATTTCATTATTTATTTAGGTTATTTTTATTATGGTTTCTGGGTTGTAATAAGGCCGCTCTATTTATTTTATTTTGGGTTTTTAATTCTTTACTTAATTTGTTTTAACTTAAGAATAATATTGTTTAAATTGTTTTTGAAATTGGATAGCCTTAAGGGCGTTTTAACAAAGTTCTTGTTTTCAAAATAACACGACAATCGATTGTTTCCAAAACCAAACACACCTTCCAAAAGACACGTTTTCAAATAAACCTTTAACAATCAGTAGTAATTAGGATATTCATTAAGTAAATCAAGAATTTCTTTTAAAACTTCAAGAACAGTTTTTGCAAAGCTCACACCAATCTTAGTAACTAGGATGAGTCGTAGGTGATGTGGCACACCGGATTCGGCCGTAACATCTGGGCCGAGTTTGGGGTGTTACAACATGTTTATAGTCTGTTAGCTTTAGAGCACGTTTTACAAAAATGACATCTATTTTCCAAAAATCACGTTTCCTTAACAAACGAGAATTTAAACAAAGCTTTCGCAATCATTATATTGTTTTTTCCGAAGTAATCTATTTTCATAACCTGATTACGCAAAGATAGATGAAATGGTGATCTCTTTAAAATTTCTTTAAGAAGGATTTTCAATGAAGACACGGTTTTTTAAAAACCCTTCAATGTGACACACCAAACTCGGGCCAAACTTGTAGGCTGAGTTTGGGGTGTTACATATCCCGTAACCGTCACCAGAATAGGTAAAAGGGAATTATCAGACCATTAACTCAGTTTGGAACAGTAATTCACCAAATATTTAATAAATATGATCTCATATCAATCATTTATACACAATACATGATTAAATTGAGCATACAGAGCTTGTATCAATTATTCAGGACTAAATTGATAACATATGAAAAGGATAGAAAAACTTAGGAAGTTTTCGAGTAAGGGTTACACGCTCGTGTGAATAGGTCATGTTCCTCATAAGGTCAACAGACATGCTCGTTTCTAGGCTGTGTGAAAATAGGGCATACATACTGACTTGGACCCCACGGCTGTGGACATGCCCGTGTGCTAGGCCATGTGAAATCTGGAAGGGATATTGACTTGGATCACTTGGCCAATCACACGCCCGTTTGTCTAGCCCGTGCGCCTATTCGGAATGGCCACATACGCTCGTGTCCAGGCCATCTGCTAGGCTGTGTCAAACCTGTAGGGTATACTCTACCCAGGCTCAATTCGAATTGGCCTTCGAGTAACATGGCAGAGACACACGCCCGTGTCCCTACTCGTGTGGCCAAAAATAGGCCAATTACAAGGCCAAAATGCCACACAATTTATGTTCTCCCTACAATCAATAAACCAAGCATGAAACATAATCAAAATGTAACCAAAATCGTACCAAACATGTACCATTCATACTACATTATCATCAATCATTTACAATCACATATTCAACTTAAACATACCAACCTCAATGCCAATTCTATATATCAATCTCATACCCAAAAACATATGTTCATATCCCAATTCAATTCATATTAAAACATGCCAATACTTTGTACAAATCATAACTATGAACTACCAAAATGACCATTTCACTTGGTCATTTATATCCATCAAAAGAACACCTTATAAAACATCCATATATCACCATTCATACTAACTGTATCAATACGCAAACACCATCTATGCTAAAGTACCATCTATCGAATTTGCCACAGTGTATACATATCATATAATGGTTTCATACCAAGCCAACCATTTCCATCTCAAGCCATATCACATAGCTTAATCTAACACCAAAATTCACAACAATTTCGTTAACATAAGTGACCAGATATTTTAACCTATAAACTAGCCTATACATGCAATATTTATATCATTTACATTAATTCCAAAAGTACCAAAAGATATTCTGGATAGTGTGATAGCAATCTCTGACCTCGTCCGAATCAAGGTAGCTTTAGGAATCTATAAAACATAGGAAAATAAATGGAGTAAGCTTAAAGGTTTAGTAAGCCTATATAATATAGAATTAAACTTACCAATTTAACATTTAAGCTGTAACGCCCTAATTTTCAAGATTTTTGAGATTTTGCTTGAATTTAATTTTTGTCTATTTGGATGTGCTAAATTATGCTTTGAGAGTGTTTAGTGGACCTTTAGTAGGCCTAGGTTTAAGTTGAAGCCTGATAAGATTTTTGGGTTTTAGACTTAAAGGAGAAGGGATACTGACTAAGTGGGCTTTTAAACAAAAATTGGGAAAATAAGACACAAGTAAGCCTTTATTGAAGTGGCTAGGTGGTGCCACTTAAAGCACAGGGAGTGCATGTCAGTGATTGTAAAGGAGCTAAGGTTTGAATCCATGGATTAGCAAGATGCTTCTTTTATTTTACTGCATATGCAAGGCAAGTGGATCTCAAGTGAAACTCTGAAAGGGAGTGTTTGTATGGCTCATAGGATTAAATCAAAAAGGATAAGGGGGAGAAAATTTAGGAATTTTAAATGGTAAGCAAGTGATGGCCGAATATGGGGCTCTTGGGGAACATTTTTTGGTTAGGGTCTTTGGTTTGGCATAATTGACAAGGGGTGTTAAGGGGTGTTAGCCAAATGTGACTTGGGTTCTATTGGGGTTTTAGTTTTGGCATTTTAGGTGTAAGTGCCGATTTCTTTAGAAGCTGATCTTCAGGATCTGGTAGTTATTTCTTGTCAAAAAAGGGCCGATTTGTGCAAAGAACCAAAACTTTTCTCTTTTCTTCTTTCTTTTTCCAAGCCAAACCTTCTTCATCACCTTCTTCGTTACCCGGACCAAGCCTCTACTTCTTCTCCCTTCACTCTTCTCTTCTTCTTCACCTTTTCTCTATCGATTGAAGTAACCATTCTTCTTGAAACTTTGCTAGCCGATTGTTCTTAAAAAGGTAAAACCCGAATTATCTTGCTAGCCGACTCTTCATCTTGGCTGAATCTCCATTCTCTTGAAGCTTATTCTTCCAAAAGCTGAAACTCACAACTCTCTCATCCCTCTACCGACATCTCCTCTCTGTTTCATAGACTTCTATTCTCCTTCTTGTTTCTACAAAAGCCAAAACCTTCATAACTTATAGTGATTTTGGAAACTAAATCTTTTGATCACTTAGATCTATCTGCTACTCGTGTTTTAGTTAGATCTACAATAGATATGGACTAGGTTGGAACTTGGGGACTCTTTTTTGGCAAAACCAAACGGTGGTAAGTATTCGAAACCCCTTTCTTTTGTAACCTTGTGATTCAAGAAAAGCCGAAAACCCCTAACTCTTTAGGGTGGCTGTCGAGTTTGGCTAAGACTTATGTTAATATTCTCTTTCGGTTCTCTTATGTCCTAGTGTGGGAGAAAGGCGATCTAATGAGGAGCATTGGAGGCTAAGACTGTTGGAGCAATCTAGATCTAGATCTAGTGGTTAGAAGCGACAAATGTAAGAGGCTAGTGATGCTCTATGATGGCCGAATAGGTACATTGAGTTGATAGTGGTTATTCAATTGGATTTTTAGTTAATAGTGTGGTTTAAATGATTGTAGGATATTCACGCAAGGGATTTCTGGGTATATCACAAAATAGGTGTGTACTCAACACCTTCTAGTAGACTAGATCGACAAAAGTTAAAAAGCCAAAATGTCGAAATTCTTGCATTTTGAGGGCTTGCGAGCGTGTGAGCGCTTGTGGGTCAGTTGAAATGGTAAAGTTGGTAATTGCGAATGGTAAGACAGTTGTGTTCGCGTTTTCGTGCATGTTAGTGGTTTTGGGCCTCGAAGGGCTGAATTTGGGCCCAATGGGCTTACGGGCCCATATGGGTGAAAACGAGCGATAAGTTTATTCTAGTAGTCTGACTGTTAAATCTGCTAAAACGAGTGTAAAATTTGGGCTTATTGGGCCGTAGTAGCCAGTAGACTCTATTGGGCCCGTTAGGGTTTTTAGGGCCAAATGACTTTGTAGTAACGATTTGGACTAAATAAGTTACTTGGACAACAATAGGTCTATTAGTATACTGTAATGAGCATGAAACCCCAAAATTTGGTAATTTTGTTGAAATGCCCGTTAAGGGTGGAAAATTACTGTTTTACCCCTAGGTGCTAAAAGACCATTTTACCTCAGGGTTAAGTTGACTGATTTGCATGCTATTATTTCTGATACTCTGTATGCCATGTCATAATATATCTTGTTGCATGGGGTTGGGTTATTTTGATGGAGGAAGTGCTAAAGTGGCAATGCCACATATACTGTTCAGAGGTTCTGCCTCGTATTACTGTTCTGGTGGCTTGGCTACAATATCTGATTAAGCAGTTATGCTGTGACTGTGGTGTGTAGGGCTTGGTGGGTTGAGTTAATCCCCACATGGTGTGCAGGGATGGTACGGGTGGTGTGTAGGGCTGGATTGGGCTTGGGCTTTGCATTGATGCATGATATGCTGAACTGTTACTGTAATGGGCCTAAGGCCCACACTATTTTCTGAATAGGGCTAAGGCCCAGTTATCACTGTTATTTGAATAGGGCTAAAGCCCAGTTGACACTGTACCTGAATAGGGCTTTGGCCCAGCTTGAGCTTGAACTAATCTGGACTCTGGTAGGGTGAGCTTACACACTGAGTTTTCACAAACTCACCCTCTTTCCTTTTTATCCATACAGGTGAACTCCAACCTTAGAACCTAGAGCTAGAGGGATTCGGAGTGGCCACGTGGACTGCTTTCTAGTTTTATTTTTTTTTAAGTTACTTATTTTAGTATTTCGTAGTTTTTGGGTTTTTAATCTATAATAAGGCCACTCAATAATTATTTTATCTTTATTTGGTTTTTTAATTATGTATTTATACTTGTCTTAAAATTGATAGACTAAGGTTGTGTGGATTTTTATTTCAAAATTAACTAACATTTTCAAAACATTCCTTATGTGATAATTAGATAACTTAATAAAAATGACACACTAACAAGATCTCTTAAAAAGTGAACTTCAAACTAATAGTGGATAGGATTTTGTAAATTAAATAACCTTCTTTTTCTCAAAACACATAAGGTGGTTTTGCTAAGTCACCCTAAACTTATTAATAGAGAAACGAGGCGTAATTAGCTGTCCATGTAACACACTAGATCTAGCCATAACGTCTGGGCCGGGTTTGGGGTGTTACATAAGCATTAAAGCAATTAAAACTAATTCATTTGTCCATAAAGCCTATTCATATCACCATTCACAAATTTGTCATCTCACATTCATATATTCATCCATTCATAAGGATGAGGCCAAACACATATACATTCATGTAACATCCAAAACAACTCTTAATTCATGTAACTCAAGTATCATTGTGACCATATTAATCATAAATATCATGTATCATGTCATCTATATAATTCATGTACTCTTCTAACATATAATCCATGTAAATCTTGTAATTCATATAACATATAATTCATGTAATATATATAGTTCATTTAACATGTAATTCATATAAATCATATAACCTTGTAATATACAATCCATGTAAATCTTATAATTCATGTACCATGTAATTCATGTATGGTATATAGTTCATGTAACATGTACTTTATGTTTCATATAAGTATAATACCTGTTGAACCTTTGGAAATATCGAGGGATACTCAGGTGATACACACTAAGTGTATAAATTAGAAATCCATCAATTCATCATCATATATGCTCTTTCGAGCCATCATCGGTATGCTTCTCCTGAACCGGTAAACAGTAAGCTCTAACGAGCAGAACGATAAGCTTCGTAGAGCTAAAACAGTAAGCCCCGAAGGACTAAAACAGTATGCTCTAAAGAGCTGAACAATAAGCTCATAAGAGTTGAAACGGTAATCTCATATGAGCTATGGTGAGTCTGCAACAAATGCTGGAGCTCGACCAAATGGTAACCCTAGTGACATGTCAATTGTATCCTACGACTTTTTATAGTTCAAACGGGACTCGGTAATCAATTTGAGAATGTAACCAATAGGCATTTAAATTCAATAATTCATTTATACATTCATCCAGTATTCAAGATAGTAATTTCAATTATAAATATAAGTTCTATTCTAATTATGTGAACTTAGCTCTTATTTGCTCGATAACCGTCGTCTACCCGTCTATCTTTTGTTTTCTTCGATCAAGTTCTGGTATTTGTTTATATTGATCTATATATTATCAATTTCAATATTTTCAGTAGCTATTTAATTCAATTTAATCTAATTCACATATATTTGGTAAATTACACATTTGACCCGATACTTTTGAATACTTTACAACTTAGCCCTTTTTACACAAAATGGCAAACTTGTACAATTAATCCCTAGCCCATAGTAGCTGAATTTTATATAGCCTTATTGAAGCCCATATTTTCATTTTATTCACATTTCTAACCACAACATTTTAACATTTTACAATTTAACCCCTAATGCTCATTTTTTTCAAAAATCACTTTGTAAAACTTGTATATTTAATAACAACCATCAATAATCAAGCAAGAAACTTCAAAGTACACATGGATTCAACAATGGCATATTTCAAAATCATCAATAATTTTCGAAATAGAGGTACAGGCTAGCTAGATTGAGCTGCAACGAACATAAAAAACGTAAAAATCATTAAAAATCGAGGACAAACCGTACCTAGATGAATAATCCAAGCTTGGCTGAATGGAAGCTACAACAATGGCTATGTTTCCTTCTTATTTTCAGTGGAGAAGAAGCATAAAAGTTAATGGCTACTTAAAATTCATTTATTTTATCTAATATAACATTAATAGCCATTTTTACTAATTTACCCTTTTATCAAACATTATAAATCACTTAAATCAAAAGTATTATCGTCCATTAATATTAATGAAGGTCAAATTTCAATGCAAGGACTTCCATTAATAAATCCATAGTCATTTAAGTTATTTATTTAATGGAACTCATATTTTATGCGTTATGCGATTTAATCCTTTTTACCGAATTAACTATTTAAACTGTAAAATTTCTTTACAAAACTTTTATACTATCATTCTATCATGTAGTAAAACTTGATAAAATAAGAAAATAATTATTTTGACTTGGTTAAGTGGTCCCAAAACCACCTGTTCTGATTTGACTCAAAAATGGGTTGTTACAACTCTCCCCCCTTTAGAGATTTTCATCCCCGAAGATCTTATCGATAAATAGGTTAGGGTACTATTTTTGCATAGCTTCATTGGGTTCCCACGTAACTTCCTCCTTGGGTTCCCACGTAGCTGCCTCTATCCCATGTTTATGCCAAAGATACATTCATAAGTGCTATATGTTTATTTCTCAACTCTTTGATTTCCTGAGCTAGAATCCTGATCGATTTTTCATTGTACGATAAGTCTGACTGTATTTCCACATCAACGGGAGAGATCACGTGTGACAGATTGGATCGGTATCAATGTAACATTGAAACATGAAAAAAATTATGTATCCTTTCAAGTTCAGACGGTAACGATTGTCGATATGCTACAGGCCTTATTCTTTCAACAATTTCATACGGCCTGAAGAATCATGGACTCAATTTTCCTTTAGGGTTGAAATGAAGAATTTTCTTCCATGGTGATACTTTTAAGAATACTAAGTCTTCAACCTGAAACTCTATTTCTTTATGCTTCAAATCTGCGTATGATTTCTATCTATCTTAAGCTACTTTTTTAAGCTATCTCAAATCACTTTCACTTTCTCTTTTGTTTCTCTGATCAATTCAACCTCGTGAATATTTTTCTCACTCAATTCAGTCCAATATAATAGTGGTCAACATTTACGATTGTATAAAGCTTCGTACAATGCCATTTTCAAACTCGTTTGAAAGTTATTATTATATCCAAATTCAATCAGAGGTAATTGTTTCTCTTAGGTACCTTGAAATTCTAGAATACAACATCCTAACATATCATCAAGTATTTGTATAACTCTCTCGGACTGATCGTCGGTCTAGGGATGAAAAGCTGTACTGAAATTCAATTTCATTCCCAAAGCTTCTTGCAATTTCTTCTAGAATCTCGACGTAAATCTTGGATCTGTATCAGAGATAGTAGACAGTGGTACACCATGTAATCGTACAATCTAAGACAAGTACAATTCAGCTAGTCTATTTAGAGAATAGTATGTACGTATCGGTATGAAATGAGTAGATTTCATCAATCAATCAACGATAACGCATATTGCATCTTTCTTTTTAGGAGTCAGCTACTCTATTCAGCTAGTCATTGCTATGTGTCATTTCATTTTGGAGCCAAATGTGTTAGCTTGTTTTAGAATTCGATTCTTTTTGTATAATGCCATGAATGATGGCAAATATTGGAAGTTGATATATGAAAATGTTGATGTTATTCATGAATGTGCACTCCACTTAGTTGAGTATATGGGAGGTCAAATTGTGGCTATATGGGTAATTATTTGTACCATGTTATGTATAGGGACGTTTGGTAATATTTGATCTTGTTTTAGGGTGGCAATAAGATTGGTAGATAGCCCTATATTGTCCATACAGGTAGACACACGGGCATGTGCCTAGGCCGTGTGTGACTACGGTCAGCCACACAGCCGTGTGGCTCAGCTGTGTGGAGAACACGGCCTAGCACACAGGCGTGTGCCACAATAGTGTAACCCTTAAGGGCTGTTGACATTAGAAAGAAAATGCCAAGGTCTTTACACACGGGCCGCGACACGGGCGTGTCATGGCAGTGCAAGGGACACGAGCTGAGCACACGGGCGTGTGCCATAGCTGTGTGAACCTAATTTGTTCATAAGGTACAAGTCAAGGAGTTACACGACTGGAAGACACGGGCATGTCTTGGCCGTGAGAGGGACAGGGCCATGAACAGAGGCATGTGTCATACCGTGTAAGAACCGTTGTAGGTTCGAGGTTAGAAAATAAATCCACATAGACGAGGGGCATGGGCATGTCCCTAGGTACATAGGTCGTGTGTACCACACAGGCCTTTGGCACGACCATATCTAGAGGCCATACGGGCATGTTGCCGTTCCACACGGGCGTGTACCCTATTTTGAGTAGTTTTTTTATGAATTTTTCTTATGTCCCCGAAATGGTGCTGAATTGGTTCTAAACTATGTTTTAGGCCTTGTTGGCCTATATGAAGGATTGTAGGATAGTGTCTAAAAATGTTTTAAATTGGGACGCATTTCATTGAGTTGAGGTTGAATGTTTGCATATAATTTAGTAAGGTAATGCCTCACACCTTGTCCCACCGTTGGATACGGGTAAGGGTTGTTACATTGAGTGGTATTAGAGCTATCTTTAGTCGATTCTAAGACTAACCTAGCTTGTGTACGAGTCTAGTTATACATGTTATAATTCTAATATGATAGTGTGATGGCTCTTAACATTTATAAATTGTATTTTTTTTATAGTAAATGGATCCTAAAGGAGCTATGGCAGATGATATGGAAAGTAACACGCCAGTTCCCATTGAAGGGACTGCGCCAGTCGAGACTGGGCCTGTGACAATGAGTCAAGGCAGAGGGGCTAGAGAAGCCTACCCCCAGATGATGAATGCTTAGTACACGAAGTTTATTTGAGCAAATCCAAATTCTCCACCTCCTCCACCTCATCCGATTCCTCAGCCTGCCACTGTAGCTCTTTAATAAGTAGAGATGAGTAGAAGAGAGAAACTCTCGATTGACGAAACTAGAAAGCATGGGGCCGAGGAATTTTAGGCAAATAAAGATGATAACCCGGAGAGAGAAGAGTTATAGTTAGAGAATAGTAATAGAGTGTTCCATGAGTTATCATGCACACCTGAAGAGTGTATGAAATGTGGAGTGTCACTTTTACGAGATGCAGCCTACCAGTGGTGGAGTACTCTCGTGTCGATTGTATCGAGAGAGAGAGTGACTTGAGAATTCTTTTTGGAGTAGTTTCGTAAAAAGTATATTAGTCAGAGGTTTGTCAACCAGAAGAGGAAAGAGTTTTTAGAACTTAAGCAAGGCCGAATGACTGTGACAGAATGTGAGTGTAAGTTCATAAGGCTTAGGAAGTATGCTCGAGAGTGCGTATCTACAGAGGCCACAATGTGTAGAAGGTTTGAAGATGGTCTAAATAAGGACATTTGGTTGCTAGCTGTCATTTTTTAGTTAAAAGAATTTGTAATGCTCGTTGATAGAGCCTATAAGGCCGAAGAGTTGGCCAAAGGGAAGAGGAGAGTAGATATTAAGTCTCACGACTCGAAGAAAAGATAGATGGGCAAATGACATCAGTCCCCATCTAAGAGATTGAGAGAGTTCATTACTCAATTGAATGGTTTAGTATGGTTTTTAGGCAGAAGCAAGAATAAGTAGTATACAACGCCCAAAGCTTAGACCACCTCTGTTGCGAGCATTGGTAGTGCTCAACCGGATAGACCTAAATGCTCACAGTGTGATAGGAGACACTTTGGTGAGTGCTAAAGAAATGATAGAGGTTGCTTCAGGTGTGGTTCACTAGGTCACTTCATTCGAGACTATTCCAAGATAGATGAGAAAGATAAAAGGTAAAAAGTGAAAGTGAATAGTACTCCTTCGAAGGGTAGACCACAGAAGACCCAGCTAGTGGGGCTAGTAGCAAGGGTGCCCCTAGAGATTCAGTCATGAGGTCCAAAGGCAGAGTGCCTACAAAGACCTATGCTATCTGTGCCCGTGAAGAGGCTTCGTCTCCCGACGTGATTATGGGTACCTTTTCTATCTATGATATTTCTGTGATAGCTTTGATTGATTCGGGTTCTAAGCATTCCTATATTTGCATGAAATTGGTGTCTAGAATGAAAATGCTACTCGAGTCAACCAAGTTTGTAGTGAAGGTGTCAAACCCACTAGGCCAACATGTGCTAGTTGATCAAGTGTGTAAGAATTGTCCCTTGACAATTAGACGTCATTGCTTTCCAGCTAACTTAATGTTATTGTCATTTGATGAATTTGATATAATCCTTGGTATGGATTGGTTAACCGCTCATGATGTAGTAGCAAATTGTGGGAGAAAATTTATTGAGCTAAAATGTGAAACCAGGGATGTTCTTCGAGTTGAATCAGGTGAACCGGATGGCTTGTTGGTAGTAATGTCTTGTATGACAGCTCAGAGGTACTTAAGAAAAGTTATGAGTCATATCTCACTTATGTGTTGAATACCCAAGTGTCAGAGGCGAAGATTGAGACAGTGCTAGTGGTATGTGAGTACCAAGGTGTGTTTCCAAAAGAGTTACCCGGATTGCCTCTGACTAGGGAAGTTGAGTTCGGTATCAATTTGGTCCCTCGTATGGCACCCATATCGATTGCCCGTATAGGATGGCTTCGACAGAACTTAAGGAATTGAAGGCTCAGTTGCAAAAGTTAACGGATAAAGGTTTTGTAAGACCAAGTTATTCTCCATGGAGAGCACCAATATTATTCGTTAGAAAAAAGGACAGTTCAATGAGATTGTGCATAGACTACCGTCAGCTCAACAAGGTTACAGTGAAGAATAAGTATCCCTTGTCGAGGATCGATGACTTGTTTGATTAGCTGAAAGGAGCAATTGTGTTCTCTAAGATAGATTTAAGGTCGGGGTATTACCAATTGGGAGTCAAGGAACAAGATGTGCCAAAAACTACCGTCTGGATGAGGTACAGCCATTATGAGTTCCTTGTCATGCCATTTGGCTTAACGAACGCCCTTGTGGTATTTATGGACTTAATGAATGCCATTTTTTGACCCTGTTTGGACAAGTTCATCGTCATCTTTATTGATGATATCCTTATTTATTCTCGCGATGAAAGTGAGCATGCGGAGTATTTGAGGACTGTCTTACAGACTTTGAGAGATAAATAGTTGTACACCAAGTTTAGCAAGAGTAAATTTTGGCTACGAAAGGTCGAATTCTTGGGACACATTGTGTTAGGAGATGGGAACAGAGTTGATTCGAGCAAAATTTAAGCTATTGTTGAGTGGACAGCACTGAGAAATGTATCAGAGATTAGGAGTTTCTTGGGCCTAGCGGGCTATTACAGACAATTTGTTAAAGGGTTCTCTATGTTCGCTTCTTCGATGACGAGGCTACTGCAGAAAGACGTTGAGTTTGAGTGGATGGAAAAGTGTCAATAGAGTTTTGAGAAATTAAAGGCTTTGTTAACTGAAGACCCGGTATTAGTGCAACCAGAACTGGAAAAGGAATTCGTAGTGTATCGCGATGCATCCTTGAATGGATTAGGGTATGTGCTCATGCAAGAAGGCAAGGTGATAACTTATGCCTTAAGACAGCTAAAGCCACGTGAGAAAAATTACCCGACCCACGATCTAGAGTTGGCTGCCATTGTGTTCACATTGAAGATTTAGAGACACCACTTGCATGGCGAGAAGTGTTGAGTATTCACCGATGACAAAAGTTTAAAGTACCTAATGACTCAAAAGGAATTGAACTTGTGACAACAAAGATGGTTTGAATTAATAAAGGACTACGAGCTAGTAATTGACTATCATCCTGAAAAGCTGAATGTGGTTGCTGATGCTTTGAGCAGAAAATCATTGTTCGCCTTAAAGGCCATGAATATAACACCCCGAATTATGGGCCTAGAAGTATTGGGCCTTGAGTTTGGGATGCGTGTGAAAATTTTAAAATTTCACGTTTAGTTTAATATTTAAGTGAATTAGGAAGGATTGGTAGTGTGGGAAAAGTCTTGGGCTCGATCCAAGGCTCTAGCAAAAAATTTAATTTTTGCCTTAGGGAAACCCTAGTCTCAAGTGTTAGGCCTTTTAAACAAATTAAGGGGAAATAAGACGCAAATGGGCCTGTGGCTCAGTGGCAAGTTAGCACCACTTAGGGAGCTATAGGTGGCATCACTATTAGGTAAGCGGTCCAAGGTTCGAAGCTTTGAGTGGTAAATTTGAGGACTTTATTTCTGTCAAATTTTCTCCTCTCAAGTTCTCTTGTCCATCACTCTTTTCCCGCTTGTGTTCAAAAAGTCGAAAACCTCTGTTCCTTTATGCCGATATCTCATTTTTTTGCCTTTAATTCAATTAGTCATTTCGCTCTTAAGTGGATATCTTCACTCCATCAATGAAAAGCCGATCTATTCCTTGCCCAAAAGCTAATTGTACTTTCTTTAGTCACCCCCAAACGGATCTTGACATTCTTAGTTGGCCGAATACTCTTTCTTTTGGAGGAGAAACCAATTGGTATTTGGTAGGGAATTGGATTCAAGCTGGATCTCACCCAGTAGCTATCTAGGCTGCAGGATCAAAGGTTAGAATTGGTAAGTACTTAGTCAAACATCCTTGAGTGCGTTTTGGTAAAAAGCGGAGGGCTAACTAACTCTTTCTTGTCATTAACCCTGTATTAACAAGGGTAGGGTTCAAAGATCGTAAGCGTGGTAAGGATCACTAGCAAGTGATAAGTATACTCGTCTCAATTTTGGGTTAGTAAGTGGCTGAATGTAAGTGTGGCTTATAGAGGTGACTTGTGTGGAATATGAGTCACTAGATTTTTGATAGTATATGTGTGGGTACAGATCTTGGAATCAAAGGAGGCTAGCTGTTCATAGGATTGACAATCTTGAGTATTGATTTCCAATAAGGTGTGTACATACACGTCACACACGACAAATCGGCAAAAGTTGAATTCCCGAAAAGTCGAAATGCCGAAAAGCCGAAATGCTGAAAGGTTGGTGTCGGCAACCACACGAGCATGTAAAAATTTGTGTGGAAACACTGATACAATTATCGAGGTCAAGAGAGGGATCTCATGGTCCTGGGCCACTGTTTGGCCAACCGGGCCAGATGAGGCTAAATGGGCCTGCCGAGCTCGTGGGCCCAAATCGGCAAAAGTTGGTAAGTGATGGTAAACGATGAATTGGTATGGATGGTTGAATGATTTGATTATGATCGGGCCTGATGGGCGATATATTTTTGACTGGGCCTAATGGGCCGTATAGACATGATTGGGCTTGATGGGCCATATGTGGTTTAGGGAAGCATGTAGACTTGTTGGGGAATTATAATGGACTCTAGGCCTAATTCTAACGAATTCTTAAACATCATAAAACTTAATTAATTAATCAAACATGTCTATGGACAAGTCGCAAGGTTAGAGTGTGGCAATGGGCATATCCATGTCTAGTATTGGATCTAGGGAGAGCTTGGTACTTAAGCGGTCCTAGTGACCCACCTCCTCTTCTCTGGAATCTTACCTGGTGCATAATGTCTGTTCACTTCAGCCGCGAGGACTTGTTGATGGGCCAAAGTTCGTAACTAAAACCATAATGTTAAGAAATTACGAAAATACCCCTGCAGGGTAGACATTACAAAAATACCCCTATAGGCTAGAAATTACGAAAATACCCCTGTAGGATAGAAATTACGAAAATACCCTTGTAATGTAGAATTACCAAAATACCCCTAGGTAGTGAATTGACTAAAATACCCCTAGGTGCTTAATGTGTGGAAATAGATATATTGCATTCATGAGATGTATGTTGCATTTGGGTGGGTATGATGGTACGGAGGAAGATATGTGAGGATCGCATAGTCGCTTGACGACCGTGGATCCACTGATGGCTTTAAGCCCATTATATGATTAGCAACCTTGCTGCAACGTTTGAGTAGTGTCGCTGTTGGTGGTACCATTAGAGTGTAGGGATGGGTGGGTTGATATTTATATCACTACAGGAGTGTAGGGTTGGAAGGGAAATGGATGCAGGGTTGGATTTAGGATGGGAGCATAACATTACATTCATGTGATACTGATGTGATATGAGGTCATTGTGGGCTAAGGCCCAAGACCACCGATATTGATAGGGCTTAGGCCCAATGTGATGAAATGCATATTGATTTGATTGCCAAGGGTCATACACACTGAGTTTCGAAACTCACACCCTCTTTATTTAATGTTTCAGGTGACCCTCAGTAGATGGCTCGACGTGGGAGAGGACTCGGAGGTGTCCACACTCCAAGTTAGTTAGAAGTTTTTAATAGTTTCAAATTACTTTATGTTAATTACTTTATTTTTTATTGGGATGTAATAAGGCCTTGTATCTCCGATTTGACTTTACATTTGGGTTTTATTATTGTTACAACTGCCGAATTCTCAAACTTAAATGAATTTCTAAAGTTAAACATGTTTTTTAAATAGCATAAACATTTGGACATTTTCTTAAAACATAGGCTTTCTTCATAATATAACAAGTTACAAGCATTTGGGTTTCTAAATCATAAACTTAAGCTTTTAACCAAGCAAATTTTCTATTGAACATAATTTTAACTAAACAAAGTCGTTTTGGGAATAATCCCTTCAATGTGACATCGTCGGATTAAGCCATAACGTCTGGCCGGGTCTAAGGTGTTACAATGAATACTCAGTTGATTGTAAGTGATGATGGATTGATCTTAGCCGAGATGAGAGACGGACCAATGTTCTTGCAAGATATTGTTGAGGCTTAGAAAAATGACAAGGATTTGCAAGCCAAGATAGCTCAGTCCGAGACAAGTAATGAATCAGATTTTTGAGTTAGTACCGATGGTTGTTTGATGTACCGGGATAGGATTTGTGTACCTAAGAATGATGAACTTGTTCAAAAGATTTTGCGAGAGGCACATAGTAGTCGTTTATCTATTCACCCGAGTAGCGTGGAAATGTGTAACGACTTGAAGAAAATGTAGTAGTGGTCGGGAATGAAAAGAGACATTTTAGAGTTTGTCTCTAAGTGCCTAGTTTGTTAGCAAGTAAAAGCCGAACACAAAGTACCTTCGGGTTTACTTCAACTTATAATGGATCTCGAGTGGAAATGGGACCAGGTTACCACGAATTTCGTATCCGGGCTGCCTTTGTTGCCAAATAAGAAAGATGCAGTATGGGTTATAATAGATATACTAACAAAGTCAACTTACTTTATACCAGTTCATACTGACTACTCACTTGAGAAACTAGCTGATTTGTACATTTTTGAGGTAGTGAGACTGCACGGAGTGCCCATGTCATTTATTTTAGATAGAGATCTGAGATTTACATCTCGTTTTTGGAAAAAGTTGCTCGAGGCATTAGGGACAAAATTAAATTTTACCACGGCTTTTCATCCGCAGACTGATGGCCAATCAAAAAGGGTGATTCAGATTCATAAAGACATGTTAAAATGTTGTGCTCTCGAGTTTCAAGGTAGTTGAGAAAAGTACTTACGACTTTTAGAGTTCGCCTACAACAATAATTATCAGTAGAGTCTAAAAATGGCACCTTGTGAGGCTTTGTATGGGTACAAGTGTCGAACGCCCTTGTATTGGGCAAAACTTAGAGAGAATCAAATACAGGGGGCCAATTTGGTCAGAGAGACTGAAGAGAAAGTTAAGATAATTCGTGATTGCTTGAAAGCCGCCTCAGATAGACAAAAATCCTACGCAGATTTGAAATCGAAAGAGATTGAGTATGAAGTTAGAGATAAAGTGTTTTTGAAAGTGTCCTCGTGGAAGAAAGTCCTTAGGTTCGATAGGAAAGGCAAGTTGAGTCCACGGTTTATTGAACCCTTTGAGGTGACCGAGAGAATAGGACCGGTAGCATACTGTTTAGCATTGCCATCTGAGTTGGAGAAAATCATGATGTCTTCCATGTGTCGATGTTACGTCTCTATTGCTCTGACCCTTCACATGTGATTTCACTAGCATTGATTGAAATAAGTCCAGATATGACTTACAGTGAGGAACCAGTTAAGATTTTAGATCGAGAGGTCAAAAAATTGAAAAATAAAAGCATAGCACTTGTGAAGGTTTTATGGCATAGACATGGGGTCGAGGAAGCCACATGGGAACTCGAGGAGACTATGAGAGATCAGTACCCGAACCTCTTTAACGGTAAGATTTTTTAAGATGAAAATCCCTAAGGGAGAGAATTGTAATAGCCCGAATTTGGGCTTAGTCAGAATAGTGATTTTGAAATCACTTACCTGAGGTTGGAGAAATTATTTTAACATTATTTTATGAGTTATAGTATTTTTATAAGAGTGCATGAAAATTTTGGTGAATTAATTTACACGATTAGGAGCTTAATTACGAAAATGACTAAATCGCATAAAGGGTAAAAGTTGTTAATTACTAGTACATTGTGTTAAATAACTAGAGAACCTAAATTGGGGGGCTTGAATGAGAAAATACCCCCATTTTATAAGGGTAGCTAGCCAAGGGAGACATAAAGAAAAGAAAAGTCAAAGATTAGGTAGTTTTGGTGACTAAATTGATAAAATAATGCCTAAAATTGCCTAGCCTTGATTTTTCTTCATTCATTCTTCTTCCTTGCTGAAAATACTAGCACATTAAGGGTTTTTGAAGCTTAAAATTTCAGCTATCTTTCATACTTGCAAGTAAGTGATTCTTAAGACCTTTCTTGATAATTTTTGCATTTTTGAGACCCTTATAGCATGGGCTATCTATTGAGGGGACTATTGTGCAAAATGGTTGGAAGTTTAGAGTTTTACCATGAATGTATAAGTGTTGGTTGCTGGATTTTTATGGAACAAAATGAGTCATAGTTGTTAAATAAACAACTTTTGTGAAGAGGTGTTAATAGAAAACACATCAAGTGGACAAATTTTTAAAGTTTGATAAGTTGTTCATAAATGCATGAAATATTATAAATGGTGGGCTTTCATAAGAGTGAAAGAGATTCGGTTGGGCTTGGTTAATAAGGAAATTCGATAAAAATCAATTTCCCAGCCTATGGGCAAAATGGTCATTTTGTGAAAGTCTAGGGGCAAGATGGTTATTTTTCCAAATTATGAATTTTGGATTGGTTTAGTTAAAATAGTGATTAAATTATTTAATTTTTATTCATTATAGATCAAGAAGTACGAAACTCGAACCTAGACCGGGGGAAAGCCAAGCTAACAGATTGAACTAAATCATTAGTGTACATTTTGTATACCGAGGTAAGTTGTAGGTAAATAATACAAATTCTCTATAATTATGCACGAAATTATCTAATTTGCATAAAATAAATAAATGTGAATTTGAGTAATACCTTGATGAGAAAATTATGCGATAAAGCTCAGTTGAACTATGGGAATAGATTGGATATTCTTTGCCGTGAAGCTAGAGATATACGAGTGCTGGTGTAAGACCATGTCTTGGACATGGCATCGGTCTCGTTACGTGTTAGTGTAAGATCATGTCTAGGACATGGCATCAACACGAGTATATGTTAGCTAGTGTAAGACCATGTCTGGGACATGACATCAGCATTGATACGAGTGCTAGTGTAAGACCATGTTTGGGACATGGCATCAGCCTCAACAGGCAAGCTAGTGTATGACCATGTTTGGGACATGGCATCGGCTTGGAGATGTGTCAATGTAAGACCATGTCTGGGATATGGCGTTGGTACAGATAGAGAAGAGCCAGTGTAAGACCATATCTGAGACATGGCATTGGCCTCGATTCTTGCGAGTCAGTGTAAGACCATGTCTGGGACATGGCATCAACTCAACATGTGAGCCAGTGTAAGACCATGTCTAGGACATGGCATCAGCTTGATAACCTATGTTTGAGGCTCATTGAATATCCTTTATTATTCTAAATAGTTAAGCGGGAAAAATTAAAGTTTGTATTTAGACTAAGAGATATTATGATGACCTTGTGAGTGGTGCAGGTACCTATGTGAAGTGTATGATAATTCAACTCGATATTATGTTGTTTGATTAGTAAAGATGAAAATAAGTAAGTGATGCCTATAGCCAATCTTTCATACCATGCACAATTTGTGATGAATTGAGAATATGTTATAGCATAGTAAATTGTTGTTATTTATTTACTCACAACTTTCTAAGCTTTATGCTTACCTCTCTCCTTTCCATTTTCTTATAGTGCGCTTAATTAGCTCGTGGATCAATGGACGTCGGAGGCTTCATTCATACTATCAACAAAGCATTCGGTATAGGTAGTTTCTAGCATTTTGAGAAATGGGATGTATACAGACTAGTCATTGCTATGTGTCATTTTATTTTGGAGCCAAATGTGTTGGCTTGTTTTAGAATTCGATTCTTTTTGTATAATGCCATGAATGATGGCTAATATTGGAAGTTGATATATGAAAATGTTGATGTTATTCATGAATGTGTACTATACTTAGTTGAGTATATGGGACGTCAAATTATGGCTATTTGGGTAATTATTTGTACCATGTTATGTATTGGGACATTTGGTAAATATTTGATCTTGTTTCAAGGTGGCAATAGGCTTGGTAGATAGCCCTATATTATCCACACAGGTAGACACACTGGTATGTGTCTAGGCCGTGTGTGACACACGGTCAGCCTTACGAGCATGTGGTTATGCCGTGTGTCCCCTACACCATGAATTGGTAGAAGTAAATGCATAGTAGTAAACACACGGGCTGAGACATGGCTGTGTGTCTCAACCGTGTGGAGAACAGGGCCTAGCACATGGGCGTGTGCCACAACCTGTGACCCTTAAGGGCTGCTAACGTCAAAAACAGAATGCCAAGGTCTTTACACACAAGGTACGACATGAGAGCGTCATGGCCGTGTAAGCGATGTGGGCTAAGCACATGGAGTTACACGGCTGGAAGACACGAGCGTGTCTTGGTCGTGTGAGTGACACGAGCCATGATCACTGGTGTGTGTCATACCGTGTAAATACCCCTGTCGATTCGAGGTTAGAGAATAAATGCACACGGACAAGGGGCACGGGAATGTCCCTAGGTGCATAGGCCGTGTGTGCTACACGGGCCTTTAGCATGGCCATGTCTAGAGGCCACACGAGCGTGTTGCCCTTCCATACGGGCATCTTCCCTGTTTTTAGTAGTTTTTCTGATGAAATTTTCTTAAGTTCCCGAAATGGTCCAGGATTGTTTCTAAACTACGTTTTATGCCTTGTAGGCCTATATGAAGGATCGTAGGACAATGTTTGAAAATGTTTTAAATTGGGACGTATTTTTTTGAGTTGAGGTTGAATGTTTGCATATAATTTGGTCAGGTAATGCCTCATACCCTGTCCTGGCATTGGATACGGGTAAGGGGTGTTACATGTGGGTTTTTGGGCCAAGCCATGTGATCCACATGGGCCGAGGCCAATCTGGGGGTGTGGGCCACACGGGTGTGTGGGCCCACACAAGAAAGCCACATGGGCATGTAGGCCCATTTATCTAGAATGTTTTCTAGGGTTTCATGGGTCGGTGCAAATGACTGTGAGCCTACCATAAGATCGGTAAGAGGTAATTAGACCCTAAGTTGTATGATATGTATGACTGATATTATATTCTAAGCGTGATTATTACAATGCATATTTGATTGATCTAATTCATATAACTATATATGTAATTAGCATGTAAGCATCTGAGCATGATTTCTGATTATCTGCATTTGCATTTTATTCTCTCTATTTTGGGGGTTAGGGATGATATATATTGGAGGAAGTGTTCTATAAGGTGTTTATGCCTATTATCTGGTAGCTTAGTTGCAATATGTCTTATATGTGCCACATTCGGGTACAGCATGGTGTGTAGGATTGGGTGGGTGTTGTAAACCTTATGTAGTGTGTAGGGACGGTCGGAGATGGTGAGTAGAGGCTGGGGTAGGACTCTGATTCTATTTTGACTGTATTTCTGTGTCTGTTTTTGAAATGGGCTAAGGCCCGATTATGCATCTTTATCTGTTTCTAATATAGGCTAAGGCCCAAATATGCATATGTGTCTGAAACTATTATGGTCTAAGGCCCAGATCTGCATCTAATTCTGTAATGGGCTTAGGCCCCAATCTGTATCTGTAATGGGTTTAGGCCCAAATCTAAGACTATTTGATTCTGATTTTCTAGTTGTTTATGCATGCTATTTCTGTAAGGATTACACACTGAGTTTACGTAAACTCACCCTTTTCTATTTAATCTGTACAGGAAATCCCCAAAATTAAACGATTCGGTGCAGCGGAGGACTCGACGGTGGCCACTCTTTTAGAACTGCTTTCCTTTTAGTATTATGGTTTTATTTGATTTGTTGGGTTTTAATTGTAATTTGGACTTATGGACAGTTTTGCTTTAAATTTTGGGATTTTAACTATTTTTATGATTTTATTACTGCAAAACTTGACAAGAAACCACAGTTTTACTAGAAAGAAAGGTTCTTCCTAAACACGAACGATTTTTCTTAAATAAAATGCTTTCTAAAGCTTTCGCAATAAATAATGTTTTGGCAATCAAGTAACATTTCTAAATTCAATGGTTAAAGTAATGAACATTTTAATGAATTAGTTAAGGTTTTACTCAAACTACGAGGTTTTCCAATATCCAATCATCTGACATCACCAAATTTGACCATAACATTTAGGTCGAGTTTAGAGCATTACATTTAGTGGTATCAGAGCAGGGTTGCAAAACTCTACTGTAAATTTTAGGTTCTAAAATTTTGATTTTAAAGAAATTGTAACACCCCTTACCCGTATCCGATGTCGGGACAGTGTACAAGGCATTATCTTACTAAACACATGCAAACACCCATTTCCAAGTCATAAAATTTCGTTCCAAATTAAAGCATTTACATTTCTTAATATGGACCTGTGAGGCCTAAAACATGATTTTAAACAATTCGGGACCATTTTGGATACTTAGAAAATTTTCAAGAAAAACTACTAGGAGCAGGGCACACGCCCGTGTGGATGGGCAACACGACCGTGTGGCCTCTAGACATGGCCGCGTTGAAGGCTCGTGTGGTGCACAAGACATAAGCATTTAGGGACAAGCCTGTGCCCTTCTTTCGTGTGAATTTATTTCTAATATCGAACCTACAGTGGTTTTCACACGAACTGGTACACGCTCGTGTGCTCAGCCCGTGTCCCTCACACGGCCATCACACGCCCGTGTCGCAGCCCGTGTGCAAAAACCAAGACATTCTATTTCTGACGTCAGCAACCATTTGAGGTCACATGGTCGTGGAACATGCCGATGTGCTAGGTCATCTCTTCCACACGGTTGAGACGCATGGTCGCGTCTCAGCCCGTGTGCTTACTACTGGGCATTTAATTTTACCAACACAAGGTGTAGGGGACACACGGCCTAACCACACGCCCGTGTGGACAAAAATAAGGCTATCTACCAAGCTTTTTGCCACCCTGAAACAAGATCACACACAAACCAAAACATAACGAGTTCCCAATACTCAACCAATAACCATAAATTGACATCCACTCATATTCACATAACCAATCCAACCATGCATTCATACTATTACTCATAGCAAATACATTCACTCATGCCAATTGCTCATCTTGAAAACATCATCATTTGCATTTATAAACCAATAGCATTTGTTAGCCAATGTCCATGGCCTTATACAAAAAATGGAGTACCCCAAAATAAACCAACACACTTGGCCCAACATAGAATGACACTTAACTAAGACTAGTCCCTATACATGCCATTTCTCAAAATACAAGAAACTAACTCTACTGAATGCTTCAATTGATACTGTGAACGAAGCCTCCGACGTAGTTTGATCCACGAGCTAGCTAGATGGCACTATAAGAAAATGGAAAGGAGAGAGAGTAAGCACAAAGCTTAGTAAGTTACAGGTAAATAAATAACAACTATTTACCATGCTATAACATACTCTCAACACGTCATAATTTGTGCATGATATATAAAAAGAATGGCTACAAGCATAACTTACTCATTTTCCACTTTTACTAATCATACAACATACTATTGAGCTCACATTTCATACATTTCATTTAGGTACCTGCACCCCTTACAAGGTCATCATAATATCTCTCGATCTTAATTCTAACTTTAAATTTGACGTTGAACTATTTAGAATATGGAAGGATACTCAATGAGTATTAAACATAGAGTATCAAGCTGATGCCATGTCCCAAACATGGTCTTACACTGGCTCACATGTCAAGTCGACGCCATGTCCCAAACATGGTCTTACACTAACTCTCATGTAACGAGGCCGACGCCATGTCCCAGACATGGTCTTATACTAGCTCTCCTCTATCCGTGTCGATGCCATGTTCTAGACATGGTCTTACACTGACACATATGCAAGCCGATGCCATGTCCCAGACATGGTCTTACACTGGCTTTCCTGTCGAGGCCGATGCGATGTCCCAGACATGGTCTTTCACTGGCTAGCACACATCCGTGTCGATGCCATGTCCCAGACATGGTCTTACACTAACACGTAACGAGGCTGATGCAATGTTCCAGACATGGTCTTACACTAGCTCTCATATAACCCTAGTATCATGGCAACGAATATCCAATCTATTCCTACAGTTCAATCGGGTTTTATCACATAAATTCTCATCAATACACTACTCATAATCACAATTAATCAATTTAAGCCAAATCAATGATTTCATGCATAATTATAGTAAAGCTGTGTTATTTACCTACAACTTACCTCGGTATACAAAATGTAGACAGATAATTTGGTTCAATCTATTAGCTCGGCTTTCCCCCGGTCAAGGTTTGGGTTTCGTGTTTCTTGATCTAAAAGGAATAAAAATCCACTAATTTAATAACTATATCAGCTAAAACAATCCAAAATTCATAATTTGGAAAAATGACCATTTTTCCCCTAGACTTTGCAAAATGACCATTTTGCCCTTACGCTTAGAAATTGATTTTTATCAAATTTCCTTACTAACCAAACCTAGCTTTTCATTCTTATGGCAACCCAAAATTCCCATTACCTCATGAAATTACTTTCTATTTTACCACATTTATAAAAAAGTCTATTTTAGGTGTTTTTCATGAGCACCACTTCACAAAAGTTGTTTATTTAACAACTATAATTCATTTTTCTTCCATAAAATTTCAGCAAACCACATGAACATTTCATGGCAAAACCCTAGACTTTCTATCATTTTGAAAAATAGTCACCTCAAAAGATAGCTCCTGCTACAAGGGTCCTAAAAATGTAAAAATCATCAAGAAAAGTTTTGAAAATCACTTACTTGTAAGGGTGATAAGTGGATGTAACGCCCTGGATTTGGGGCCTAGAAGAATTTGGCCTTGGGCTTGGGTACGTTTAAAATTCTTGAGTGTAAGACATTGGCTAAATTTGTAAGTTAGAATTGTTGGGTTAGTGATTTTGGAATGTTAGAGGGTTTTTATGAAGTTCTGGGTTCAAGCGTGGGTATAGGAAAAATCTTGGTTTGGCTTTAAGGGGACCCTGAGCTCAAGTTGGATAACTTATGAATAAAAGGGGCTAAAATAAGACACAAATAGGAGATGTGGTCTAGTGGCAAGGAAGTGACGCCATAGGGGAAGCAAGGGGTCCAAGGTTCAAGTCTTAGCTCTTACAATTTATTTTGGTTTCTCTTTTAAATAAATCCAGAAGCGAGTAGGTGGGCTTTAAAGTTAAATGTGTTGGACTTATGACACAAAGGAGATTGTGTTCTAATGGTGGTGGCATGGCATGGCGATCGAGAGGACTTTGGTTCGAATCCCTTTGCACATAAAGGTTGGTTATTTTGCTAATGAGTTGGTTTTGGAGGATTGATGGAGAATCCCACATCGGGAAGCTAACATGAGAATAGGCGAGAAGTTGGCTTTAAAAAGAGCAAACCATGAGGAGTGTAAGCATACCTTTCTTGGCTTATCCCTTTCGCATTGTGGCGTGTTCGTTTGGGTTAGACATTGGATCATTCGTTGATCTGTATGCTGTTGGGTCACAGTGGTAGTGGCCGTAGTTTATCGACACACTCCCTGGGGAGTCAAGGGTGCGATTATTGTTGGCTTCTGGGCATAACAAAGTTCAGAGCGCGGATTAACTTCAGATACATATCAGGTGTGTAACTTCACCCACTAATAGTGTAGATTGGCAAAAGCTGAAAATTTGAAATGCCGAAATACCGACATTTCGAGGCCTTATGAGCATGCGAACAATTATGGGCCGATTTGAACCCGTAAACTATGGGCGATAGACTGTGAAGGTCGTTGTGCACGTTCTCGTGCACTTGGATCGTTATGGGCATTGGGCCCAACGGGTCTACGGGCCCATATGGGTAAATTATGCGTTAAGTGATAGTTGGTATGTTAGATGCTAAGATTTGCGATACTGCATGTGAAATTGGACTGATCGAGCTACTCGAGCATGTGGGCCCACTTGGGCCCAAAATGGGATTTGGGCCCATAAATAATGTTTTGGCAAATAGGTTATTTGTGTAGCACAAAGCGACGTTAGACCATTTAGGAGGTCATATTTGGTACCGAGACTCCGTAAGTAGCTATTGACCAATATACCCCTGAGTTGTAAAATTTTCGTTTTACTGCTGATTTGTAAAACTACCGTTTTACCCCTGATTTGGAATGTTACCGTTTTACACCTGAATTGTAAAATTACCGTTTTACCCCTAATTTACAAAATTACCAAAATACCCCTGATTTACAAAATTACAGAAATACCTCTAATTTGCAAAATTACTAAAATACCATCGATTTGCAAAATTACCAAAATACCACCGATTTACGAAATTACCAAAATACCCCCAATTTGTAAAATTATCGAAATACCCCCGATTTGCAAAATTATTGAAATACCCCCGGTTTACAAAATTACCAAAATACCCTCGATTTGCAAAATTATCGAAATACCCTTGATTTCCAAAATTACTGAAATACCCTCGGTTTACAAAATTACCAAAATACCTCCGATTGCAAAATTATTGAAATACCCTCAATTTGTAAAATGACTAAAATACCCCTGATTTGTAAAATTACTAAAATACCCCCGATTTACAAAATTACTAAAATACCCTCAATTTGTAAAATTACTAAAATACCCCGATTTGTAAAATTACTGAAATACCTCTGATTTGTAAAATTACTAAAATACCCCCAGTTTACAAAATTATCGAAATACCTCCAGTTTGCAAAATTACCAAAATACCCTCGATTTGAAAAATTACTGAAATACCCCTAATTTGCAAAATTACTAAAATACCCCCGATTTATAAAATTATCGAAATACCCCTAATTTACAAAATTACCTAAATACCCCTGGTTTGTGAAATTATCGAAATACCCTTGTAATGTAGAATTACTGAAATACCCCCGTAGTGTAAAATTACCAAAATACCCCTGTAAGATGAAATGACTAAAATACCCTTAATGGGTAAAAAGACTGTTTTTGCCCCTCGAGGGTATATGACTCACTGGTGATACAAATTGATTAATTTGACTAAGTTTTTTACTGAGAATGTATGACTGTAATTGGACTGTTGTGACTATGATTTGCATGATTGTTATGGGCATGACGTTTCATATACATGACATACTGCATGGGGTTGGGATATTGTTTATGGAGGAAGTTATGTTCTAATAGGGTCGCACGGGTCGTGCGAGACGACTGTGGACCCATGTGACAGCCCTATTTTGACCCTAATTGGAATAGTGGTTTTGAAACCACGAAACTGAGTCAGAAATTATTAAAATATTATTTTTTGTGATTTTATTATGTGAGTTGCTATATGTGAAAGTTTTGTGTTTTGGTTTCGTTGTTTGGATATTAAATTATCTATAAGGGCTTATTTGCATAAAAGGAAAAGAGGACTAATTAGTATAGGGGAAAAACTTGTTAGTCTAATTTTAAAGGCTAATTTATAAGTGGCTTGTTAGTAAGGAGTATTTAAGTTGCAAATAATTCTTTTTATTTAGAGATGGCCGAATGTGTCCTTTATGATTATATGTATAGTTTTAATGGTAAGGTTAAATTAGTCAAACAACTATAAATTAAGTTAAAATATGTTGAAGCATGAATTAATAATAAAAGAAACATGCACATATTCCTGGTAATTGCCGAAATAAACTAAGAAGAAAAGAAAAAGAGAGTGGTTCATTCGGCCATCTTGTTCAAGCTATTAAGCTTAAGACTCAAAGAACCAAAATTTGGATCGAGGAAAGACAAAGATAGACGAGTAGTCGACACAATCGTATGGAATTATCGAGGTAAGTCTTTAAGCTAAAATATATGTTAAAATCGAATAAATACTAATTCTAAGAACTAAATTTGAAAAGCTAGAATTGGTTCATGCTAATGCCGAATGGGGTTTAAATTAACAAGTGAGTTGATTTTAGTTAAATTGAGAATCCTAGATATGAATGGTTAAGATGAATGATGGTTGCTATGTTTTCCATGTAATTATCTATAGTTATCGAAATTAGATAAAGAAGTGAGAAAGGTTACTTATGTTTATTGATAGTAGCTGAATATGAATGAGGCATGGAGTGTAATGAAAATACAATGTATAATGTGTGTATAAAAAGAAAAGGATTGAGCCGAATGTAGCTAGAATATAAATTTCTAAATAGGTATGTTATTATTAAGTGTCGGATATGTATTTAATCAAATGAGTTGAATTGAATATGGCTAAATTGCTTGAATTAAAATAGATATATTGATACGAAATGCTGAATGAATTTTTGAATAAAGAAATGATCATGTTCGATGTGTATTACAATGACCGTATATGACTCATGATATGTGTAAATTTTGTATTGAGCTAGGAAGTGGATTTTTGTATAAATTGGGCTAAAAAGCCTAGCAGGCATAATGCCAGTGATGTGATTCAGGTTATAAACCTAGTAGGCATAATGCCAGTGATGTGATTCAGGTTATAAACCTAGCAGGCATAATGCCAGTGATACGATTCAGGTTAGTGCCGGTGTGATGTTTCAGGCTAAAAGCCTAGCAAGCAAATGTGTTGTTGTATTAAAATCAGGTTAATACCTAGTAGGTTACGTGCAAGTGTGATGTTTGTGGCTTGGAATCATTGTGCAAATAAACAAGTTGAAAAATGAGTAGAAGTTTAAATACAGGATTAGATTATTATTATCTCGTAATAAGGTACATATGTATTATGTTATGAATTAGATAGTATGTGATACATAGATATATGTTATTTGTATATTCGAATGACATTAAGTGAGTCGATAAATCAAAGGATTATATTAGAAGTATAAGTTTTGCATGAAATGAGGTTCGGCCATTTGAGGAAATGTCAATTTGAAGTGTATCTTTAATGATTGAGATCATACGTTGATTGGTGTATTGGATTGAAGATGTGTATACGTCTATATATATTGAGTAAAGAAAATTTACTAAGTATTAATCTATAAGATTAAGGCTTATTCAAGTGAGTATGGAATCAGAAGGATGATAGTATATATATTCGGCCAAGCTTTCTTAATGGAGTTAAAATATTCTATGAATGATACCTCTTAGTTTGCGCATAAATGAATTGAACCTTCATTTGAAATGTGTATATGCTTAAGACTTACTAAGCTTATGGAAGCTTATTTTATGTTTTATGTCTCTTTGTTTTATAGATCTTAGTTCCAGCTAAAAGTTCAGGTATCTTCGGTATCTCGTCACACTATCGACTACTTTGGTATTTTATGTTTTAAACTTAACAAATGGCATGTATAGGCTAGATAACCTTTTGAATAATATGTTTTGTTATGTATATAAAAGCCATGCAAAAATGTCTAATTTAATGTTATGAAAGTGTTTATTAAGTTATGGATAATGTTTGGTTATGAAGTTTCGTTACATAAACTTGGTTATGAAGTTTAGTTGTAATGATTAATGCATCATAATATCATAATAAGGTCTCGTGGATAGTTTCATAAGCATTTTTGTTTATAAATATTACTAATGTGAAGTTAGTCAAATAAATTGTTTTACCTGTATGTCTTTATAAATTTTGCAAAGCTTGATGATTTGATCTTATATTATTAAAAATGCTCAAATAGTTCCATGTGAAATTGTTACTACTATGTTTAATTTGTTAATTGTTATGATGCAAGTATTAAGTAAATATGTATTTGGTAAACTTGAATTTTACCAAATGAATAGTAGATTTTGGAACTAAGTTTTGAGTTACTTATTTATAGATTGAGTGACATTTGAGACTAGCCAACTAGAGTAAAAATGATATATGTCTAGGCTAAGTTGTGAATTGTCCCGTAATGCCTCCTAAACCTATACCAGCGTGTTACAACCCAGTTCTATTTTGATAGGATCATACAGGTCGTACGAGACAACTGTGGATCTAGTATTGATGGCTTAAAGCCATTTATTCTGATTATGGCTCTATGCCGACCTAATTGTGGCTTTGTGCTACCTTTATTGTGGCTTTGTGCCAATTGTATTTACCTACGACTATGTGCCAACCGTATTTATTGATGACTATGTGTCTATCACATTTGCCCATGGCTGTGTGCCGGTTATGTTACCCTAATTGATGGCTATGTGCCTAACATAATTCATTTACGGTGGCTTTATGCCATTCTACTTATGACTTTCAGCCATTCTGTTACTTGGCAGCATTGCTGTGATATTTACGGCTTCTAGCTGTTCTATCTACGGCGCTAAGCTATTCTGTTGACTTAGTGCCGCAACCGATGCTAAGCTTGGTGTGTTGGCTAGGTGGGTTGATTTATTCCCCACAGATGTGTAGGGTTGGTATGGGTGGTGTGTTGGCTGGATTGGGATGGGATGCATACTCATACTATTGCATATCTACTTTTGAGTTCTGTCTTTAGCTTGGGCTTAGTCCAGTTGTTCTGTTACTGGTTTGGGCTAGGCCTAATTGATTCTGTTATGGGCTGTGACCCAATTGATATTGTAGTGGGCTTAGCCCACGTATGCTCTGAACTAGACTGTATTGTTTCTGTTATAGGGCTTGGCCATGTCTTTTTCTATTTCTGTCTCTGTGTATTGGCTGTAACTTTAGTAAGGGGATTACACACTAAGTTTTCATAAACTCATCGTGTTTATTAACCTTTCAGATAATCCCCAGCGTTAGACGGATCAGAGCTGCGAGGGACTTGGGAGGGCCACAACTGCATATGTCTTATTCCTTTTTGCTGATTTACTTAAAGCACTTTGGTTTTAATTTGGGTTGTAATAAGGCCTCTATAACTTCTGGATTTTTAAATTTGGGATTTTTTGTTATTACGGTTTATATCTGTTTTAAGTAGAACTCAGTGTAACACCCCTATCCCGTAACCGTCGTCAGAATAGGACGGAGCGTTACCAAAGACTAGAAATCGGATCAGGACGGTAAATTTTTGAACATTTTCTTAAATAAAGATAATTCACTTTCTACCATGCATAGACACAAATGTAGTTCGAGTTTAAAACCTATACGAGAAAGTTCCATAAGATGCATGTTCACATGACCTATATACGAAAATCAAAGTATCATTCTACTCATTGTCCTCCCTATACATGCCATAAGCTAAGACCAAAACAAGACACATGATTACCATAATAGTAGGTAGTGTGACGAAGAGCTGACGATCCCTGAGCTGGTAGTAAAAAATCCATAATCTACAAAACAAAGACACAAAACAAACAGAGTAAGCTTTCACAAGCTTAGTAAGTTTTAAGCAAATTATTGTTCGTGTTGAATCAAAGGCGAGTGTCTCATTTGACCGAATATACCTAACCAAATTTCTCATAATTTGGTTTATGTGTATATATATATATACCTTTAACCTTGAGCTTTAAGTCACAAATGATTTTATTCAACATTATTGGTCATTCATCTCTTCTATTTGATAAAGTTAAATTAGAGCTTCGTATCAACCTACAATTTCAATAAACGCAACACCTAGCTAACACATATATACTTTCATAATAATGACCAAGATGTTTGAATGTTCTCAAGTGCATTTCTTTATATGCTTTTCGTTCAATCAAATGAAAATATAATATCTTAACCACATTCAATTTCTACATGTTTGAAATCACAAAATCATACCATAAACTATCATGAAATAGTTCATAGAGTCCCTGCCCATTGGCATAACATATATTCTTTTTATAATTGATTTCTGACGCATGTTCCTCGTCAAACAAAATTGGATTCACATAGTAAGTGCTAATTTTGTCGTATGGGTACATCAAGAACCAACATATATTCCATACCACATATACCTAAGTTGACAAAATATAACCCTTTCTTTTATTTGCACATCTAGCCGAATATAACCCTTTCTCACATCATAGGCCCTTTTTGGCCGAATAGGTACCATTACATATGGATAATTCAGCATGTATTATTTTCCTTTACTTAAAGTTCATACACTATATTTTAAGTCAGATACTTCCATATACTAACGACCATCAACCAAATATATCATTCTTTTATTCGTAGATATAATAATCATTCACAAGATTATTGGCCGTATGTACACAAGTACACCAAGAGAACTTAGCATATACTTCATTATACCATTATCGGTCATATTTATATTCATATCACAAAGGTAATATCCATGTAACCAAATAGATTCAACCCATGGCCGAATATGTTCATTTCGATTTTCATGTTAAACTCATAATTATACACATGTATCCCATGTTCGTGTAGTTGAACTTCTTTAATCAGAACTCATATATCAAAATCAGATCATAAACATTTACGTGACTTTTCAACCATAATCAAAGCTTCCTCATTACATTCCAAAAACCACGATCTAAAGGAAATCAGATTCTAAAACGAGGATAAGTTACATACCTGGCTATTGCACAGCATGTAGGTACATTGGTTGGATTAATTTAACATTTGCTATCTAATTGCTTACGCGAATGCCCATGAAATTCCCAACCAGGACGAAACAATGGCGCGGATGCCCTTCGGAACTAGGTTCGGATTTTAACACTGGCTCAAAAGCCCTTCGGAATTAAATCCGGTCATAACACTGGCTTGGAAGCCCTTATGAACTAAGTCCGGACATATCAATAACTCGGAGGCCCTTCGAGGCTAAGCTCGGATTAAACCCCAATGAACATTTACACATACATATATAGCATATCACATTTGAATGTCATTACCATTGCTCGAATACAATCACGGCATATTTACCAATCAATACAACATTCGGTTCCATAGTCATAAGAAAAGGGGTGACATTTCATTTCATGTGATAGTAAAATTCAAGTAACATTTGGCTTCTAACAATTTCACAGGTTTTCATTCCCACAACATCATTCAAGTATAACATTTAGGTCTCAATAGATATAATATGCATATATACTATGATTTCATCATGTCATAAGCTGAAAATTCATTACTCAAGAACTTACATATGTTTTGTAATAGTCATTCGGCTCTATATACATTTAACTCATTGGAGTCATAATTTATTTTATGTGTACATAGCATAATATAATAATCCTAATCTTAAACTCAAATTCTCATATGAAACAAGTACATCAATAGATGGTTGCTTTCATTCAAATATACTCTTATGGTTTAGCTTATTTTTCATTCATGTATACCTTTCGACATTATGCATGTTTATAAGTATACTACAAGAAAAATATCATTTTCTCTTAACAAAACATAATTCATTCACGAATAGTTGAAGTTTAATACTTAAAACTTACCTAGATGTCGTTGAATAACTAGGAGTTAGCTAGTCGTCTAATTTCAATTTCCCCTTTCCGAGTTTGATGCCTTTAGCTCTTGAGCTAGAATTTAAACGAATCAACGATTAAATTACTTAGCTGAATTACTTTCTTTTAACTTCACAAGTGTAAGTTTGGCTATAATAATCCATAAACATATCAACTACTTATAATCAAAAAACAACCCAACTTATCTACAAGGTATGCAGCACTTCAATCCAATCATACCAAAATCCTAAAACGACATTATCATTAATTAACCAAATATACCTTACCTCCTAATATAAACATTCTTGAATCGACTTTAATAATTCATGCTTATTCTTAATAAGTAGCCGATTATACATATTCATACCCAATCATTATTCACAAGAAAATTATATTAACAAAGCTTGAAGCCAATTCTTTATACATTAGTATATAAATATTCATGTATCAAATCTTAATACCTCAAGATTACACTTAATCTATGGCCAAATATGTTTCACAAATTTCAACTAACATCATGCATATGCATCTAACACATATTAATTAATTAATTTACCTTAACACGCATTTGCCACATTTGCCAAAATGCATATAACCTTAAACATATGCAAAACATATTGCATTCAATAAGTATGGTACCTATAATAAAATGCCATGAACCAAAATTTATACATCAATTCTTCATTCGGCCATTAATAAAAACACATCAAAATCACATATATCTAATGTTCAAATTCAAATTCATCCTTTATAACATAATTCGGCAAACACCTAATCACTCACTAACAATTCCCCTATCGAAATTCCAAAATTAAGCACAATTTCCACTCTTTTCTCCTAATAGCCGAAAGTACTTGACTTATTGATCACTCATAGAAAAATTCAAATAGTTTAAACTCATATATATTATTCCTTGAAACAAAACATAATTCAATGCTAATTTATCAACTACATGACATGGCCGAAAGTTCATTACCAAAAATTGAGCCACACAAAGCTCATATTCATCATTTCACTTTTAAGATCTTATAATCTTATGGATTTGGCATCAAAATATAAATCTAACATTCATTCGCCTATTTCTAACACCCAACTTTGGATTTCACGACTTAAAAGCACCATTGTCGAGCACCAATTCACCATAAAATTTTGAAGAATAAGACATGGGTTTAAAGTATGACCGACCCTAGAGTTCAAAAGCATTAAAAGTCAAATGGAATTAACAAAACCTTACCTAGAATTCTGGAGCTTCCATGGCCGTTCAAATAAGGGACTTTGTTCTTGGTTTTTCTTACATATTTGGCTGAATGAAAGAACCAAAGAAGAACAAAAAAGAAATACTTTGTTTATAACACCTATCTCTCTTATTTTAACATTTTATAATTCATAATATATGTATATAATCTTTACTTATTATAATGCATGTATATAAAATGCATATATTATTATTTCAATCACTTCATGGCCGGCCACTATTGTTATAATGGCAAATTTCACATACAAGTCCATGTCTTTGTTGCATGCATCATTTTGCCCCTTTTGAAATAACCACACACATTATTAAAATTTTGCATATAAGCCCTTTTTAGTGTAATTCATATTCAAATGATTACTTCGAAACACAAAAATTTTCACACATGGATTAACACATAAAATGGATATAGAAAATTTTTCAACTCGGTTTTGTGGTCCCAAAACCATATTTCAACTAGGGTGAAAATCGGGTTGTTACAACTCTCCCTCCTTTAGGGATTTTTGCCCCTAAAAATCTTACCAGTGAATAAGCTAAGGTAACATTCTTTCATTGTGTACTCAAGTTCTTAAGTCACTTCCTCGACTCCGTGCTTGCCACCACACTTTTACTAGAGTGGTTTTCCTATTCTGCCTAAATTTCAATCTCTGATGGTCTAACCATATGAAAGGGACCGTATCTATACTGATGGAGCATCGAAGCACGAAAAACATTACTATATTTTCAAATTTATGCGGCAAAAGCAATCAGTATGCAACCAGCCCAATTAGTTATGAAATCTCATTCGGTCTGATGAATCTTGGGCTCATTTTACTCTTACAGCTGAGTCTGAGCACCTTCTCTTTACTGTGAGACTTTTAGAAACACACTTAGCTCATTTGGTAACTAAATCATTATCAACTTTCTAGGATTCCCAGATCTTTTGTATCAACATTGGTTTTGCTTTTTAGTTCCACTATTAACGGACATATACAGTTGTACATTCATCGCTTGCATCACAACACCGCCTAAGTCGTTCGAAGAGGCATCACTAAAAATTATCAATTCTTTACCCAATTCTGGCGTAATAGCACTGGGGCTTCCGTCGAAAAGGTTTTTAGTTGATCAAAACTTTTTCAACATTTTTCGGACCACTCAAGGTGACATCTTTCTATAGTAATCTTGTTAGAAATCTTACTATCATTAAGGAGTCTTTTTAGAAAATGTTTATAGTATATGCAAGTCCCAAAAGCTATCCTTATTTAACCAGAATTCACATTTACCAAACTTCGCGTAAAGCTTGCTTGTCACACAGAATCTGTAGCACAAGTTTCAAGTGTCCTTTTTGATAATTTATCATCTAGAACGCACGCAAGATAAGCTTTGCAACTCTTTTTCATATATTAATGTGCCAGTATCGAGATTACCACTGATGATAACCCATTCAAATCAGTTGACTCAACTCTAATTATCACATCATTCAAACATCACAAATCCATTGTCTTTCTTTTGCAATTCACTATAGCAATATGCTCAGTTAGCCAACTCGCATAGATACTAATATAGAATTCACCAAATGGTAGCAACATAACATTTAACACGTAACAGTCCCCCAAAAAAAAAAGAATTTCAACATTCAAATTATAAACTTAGTAGACTCAACCGATACGGTCTTTTTAGATGCCAAAGTTTCGAGATCAATCAAGCAATATCATCGGTATCAAGAGGGTAAAATACCGGTAATAACATCTTGTGAGGTATCCTTTTTCATGAGCACGGATGACATAGGTTCTGGTAATTGTACGAGCCTTAGATCGAACAACTGTGCCTTTAATTCCTTTCTGACTGTCACTCTCATTATTCGTATGCTTAGTGGTCTACTTCGTGTCGTAGTATTACTAAACCTCCCATTCTAATTAGTATTCTACTTTACTTATCTCGGACAATTTCTAATGAAATGGTTAGCTGATCTGCATTTAAAACAGAAGCGGTCGAGAAGTCCACAGCTCCCTGAATGCCATCTACCACAGTGCTTTCGTTTAATTCTTTTTGATCAAATATTACTCACGATCTTAATCTTAATCTCACTCGAATATTCCGTATTAACTTTAAATCGACTGTTATCTTCTCTAAATCTCTTTGTTGACAATCGAAAGGTTTTACTCGCTAATAATTTACAGAAATCTCTAGCCTCATAATCGACTTTTCTCTTTCTTTTACTCAGTTTTTTGGCTCTATGTTTTCTGATCTTGTTAATTGGAGGCTCATTCGATCTCAGCGGATCGGTCGTAGAAGACACAACAAGTATCAGAAAGGAATTATTCGGGGGTGGAGGAGATTGTATAACCAGGTTATTCCTTACGATTTCAGAGAACTACTCATTCATCATAGTGTAAAAAGTTTGTTTCGTCCCATCATTTTGATTTTTCTAGCACGACTTAGAGTCAATCGGCGCTGTCCCTTACGCGGGAGCAGGCCCTACATTCTCATCATCATCTGCTACAGCTTGATTGGGATCAGAATTCTTTGTTATACGAAAAACACATTTCTAACTGTCAGAAGTCATCACACTACCATTTTATCACTATATGGCATGTATAGCTAGACTCACACGTTATGTTAGTCCTAGAATCGACTAAACCGTAGCTCTGATACCAATAAAATGTAACACCCCTATCCCGTAACTGTCACTGAAATAGGACGGGGCGTTACCAAAGACTAGAAATCGGATCAGGACGGTAAAATTTTGAACATTTTCTTAAATAAAGATCATTCACTTTCTACCATGCATAGACACAAATGTAGTTCGAGTTTAAAACCTATACAAGAAAGTTCCATAAGATGCATGTTCACATGACCTATATACGAAAATCAAAGTATCATTCTACTCATTGTCCTCCCTATACATGCCATAAGCTAAGACTAAAACAAGACACATGATTACCGTAATAGTAGGTACTGTGAAGAAGAGCTGACGATCCCCGAGCTGGTAGTAAAAAATCCATAATCTACAAAACAAAGACACAAAATAAACAGAGTAAGCTTTCACAAGCTTAGTAAGTTTTAAGCAAATTATTGTTCGTGTTGAATCAAAGGCGAGTATCTCATTTGACCGAATATACCTAACCAAATTTCTCATAATTTGGTTTATGTGTATACATATATACCTTTAACCTTGAGCTTTAAGTCACAAATGATTTTATTTAACATCATTGGTCATTCATCTCTTCTATTTGATAAAGTTAACTTAGAGCTTCGTATTGAACTACAATTTCAATAAACGCAACACCTAGCTAACACATATATACTTTCATAATAATGACCAATATGTTTGAATATTCTCAAGTGCATTTTTGACAGCCCTATTTTGACCCTAGTCGGGAAGCAGTTTTGGGGCCGCTAAATCGAGCCATAGAAATAATCGAATATGATATCCTATGTCTAATGTATGTGATGTATGTATGTATGAATTTAAAATATTTAATTTTGACATGTTGAATGTGATTAATAAACTAAAGGATCTATGTGATAAGAATTATGATTTATGTGGCTAGAATTAAGAAAGAAGTTGCATAAGTTTGCAAATTAAGGGACTTGCATGTCAAATTAACCATTTGACATTAGTGGCCGGCCATGCATGATGATTATGCTAATAAATTATATTTTCTTTTATGGTTGTGATTAAATAAAGAAAAATTATGCCTAATAGGAAAATTTTATAATAAAATAAATGGTAAAAAGAATAATGTGTCTTTCATTTGTTCTTCTTGCCGTAACTTGAAGTGGAAAAGGGGAAGAAGTATTAAGCCACCATTCGGTCATTCTTTGCTTCAATTAAAGGTAAGAAATCATGTTAGTTTGTTTAGATTTTATGAATTTAAGTTGATAAACAAGCTTATGGTTTAGCCCAAGCATTAATTTTTGATTTGGTTGTAAATGCTCCATTCGGTCATAGTAGAACCGTATAAGACTTGGTTGCTCTTGAGTTTTATGGCTTATGTAGGGTGTTATGGAGTCTTAGGAGGTGTTTTGAGAATAAAATTTCAAGAATTCATGAAGGCATGTTTATATTCTATCAATTTTTGCTTTGAATGGTTTTTGAATCAAGTAAGAGCATTCGGACATGGATGTTGTGATGTTTTGATGTTTGGGGAGGATATTTCTTTGTTTAATTGAGAAGAAGAATGCATTATATTGGGGTTGTAAGTTGACATTTTGGTAGTATGCCTTTATGATAGCCAAATGGAATTGTGGATGTTGAGTAATTGAGCATTCGGTCTTATATAGATATATATATATATATATAGATATATATATATATATATATACACATTAATATATGTGATTCTTAAATAATATTGTTTTGATAGTGTCTTTAGGGGATAATGGAATAAAAAGGTAGTTTAGTTAAATAAATAGAAGAAAGTTTAGAAGTGAAGTACATTCGGCCATTGAGGTGATGGTTCAAAATGTGCTTAAATTTAGAAATTATATATATGTGTGTATCTTTTAAAGTATGGCATTAAATTTGTAATAATGTTATTATAGGTATTTTGGGTTATGGCTGAATGGGATTTAGAAATCTACTAAAGGGAGAGGTGCTTTTGATAAGTACATATACTAGTGACCAAATAAGGCACTTGTGTAATTTTTTTTTTGAAATGATGCATTCGGTATGTGGATTGGGGATTATGCTTGTGAACTGGATAAATATAGATGTATATATATGTGTAATGTATAGGTGAGTGCCGAATGATATCAACTGTGATGTGTATATTTACCGAGCTATGATTTAGTTGTAATGTAAGATGAATATGCATTATGCCGAATGTGAATATATATATGCGTGTGTGTAAGTGTAATAAGGAGATTGTATTTATATCCCTTGTCTTGATCAAGTAAAGAGGATGAGTGTTTAATGAAATTCAATTTTTGTCACTCATTTTTTTTAAAGCTCGAGAACATAGAGAAACGGCATCGGACAAGGGAAAGGATAAGGTGACGGAATAGTCAACCCGTAACTACTTAGAAAGATATAAGGTAAGTTCTCGAGTAACAAATTTTAGTTCATGACATGATGAAATCTTAGTACATATGTATGTTATATAAATTTGAAACTTAAGAACTATGTTTGAACGGTGTTGTGGCAAATATAATTTATGAAATTGTCGGAAATGACAAGTGAACTTTGAATTCGGTTATACCATGATATGAAATTTTGTCCTTTTTATATGACTAGTGATTTAAATGTGATATGATACCTATACATATACGTGTGTGAACGTTAAATTGAGGTTTGGATCCGAGCTTAGTCTCGAAGGGCTTTCGAGCCAGTGATACAATCTGAGCTTGGTCTCGAAGGGCTTTCGAGCCAGCGATACGATCCGAGCTTAGCCTCGAAGGGCTTTCAGGCGAGTAATAATACCAGACTTAGTTCCGAAGGGCTTAGAGCCAGTGATTGAAACCGGGCTTGGTCCCGAAGGGCACCCGTGCCGGCGTTATAAAATAAATGTCGAGATAGTCTTATTAAATATGTTACCTACCATAAGATAGCCAGGTATGCATCTTACTCTTGTTCGAAAATTTTGTTACTTATGAATTTTTGAGTTTAAAATTCGGTGGAAATGCTTTGACTTTTATTAAAGGTTACTCAAACGCCTATGACTTGATAATGACGTATTTGTTCTGAATTAGAAGAGTTTAACTATTCGGATATGGAATGTATGCTTTAAGCATGAGTTTAGCTTGATACCTAAAATGAACCTGTTCAGTTAAAAGTTGAATTTAGTCGGATACCTTGAAATTACCTTTGTGATATGAATGATAAAAGTGTTATCATAATATTATCCTATTCGGCCAAAGGATAAAATAAACAAGCTTAGATATTGCTATGCTATTATTTCAATGATTTACGTTACTTAAAAACTTACTAAGCATAAATGCTTACCCTGTTACTTTGGTTTGTCTATTTTATAGATCTCGTTCGTTAGCTACGGTCTTGGGAATTCCAGGACTAAATTCATCCACACTATCGCTAATGTAACTAAACCCTGAAAATGGCATGTATAGGCTTGACATTTTGTTGTTAAACAAATATCTTTTGATGATGTAATTAAGTATAGCCATGCGAAAATGGCTTCCTAAATACCTTACTTCTGTGTCAATGATGTTAAACTTGGTTATGATGCATGTGAATGGAAGTGTAAGTAATATTTTATAAACTAGGCTCGAAGTATGTCATGTCTTGAGATTTATGTTCTATGAAAAATGTGTGGTTTGATTATGAATAACGGTGACCTTAAATGAAATCATTTGATGTGTTTTTAATGACTAAATGGAGTTTATATGAGACTTCTTGAAATGGTTCTGTAGCATAAACTTAGAACTAATAGCAAAGTTGTTTGATGTTTTAAATTTGCAAGGGAAATAAAATGTTCATGGAATTATACGAAAAAGCAAGCAATAAATTGGGTACCATTTGTTTGAGTTTTAACAGGGTGGTATGTTATGTTGTACATTATTTTGAGCATGGTAAGTTAACCTAATTGGTTTTGGATTGCCCTTTTGCTAATCTTCGACATCCTTTTTACCATATGAATAGTAATGGTCATATTGTATGCAAAAGTGGACTTATATGAAATGGTATTGTGGTCCCGAAACCACATTCCGACTAGGGTGAAAACCAGGTTGTTACACTCAGTTTTCCAAAAACATTAACTGTTTTCAAATCAACACAATTCTGCAAACTACAAACTTTTACAAGCTTCCACAACTTACTTGGTTTTCACTTATAATAAAAATTTAAGGTTTTGATTTCAACCCTACAAATACACAAATTTTCAAATGAACCTCGTTTTAAACTAAAGTGCTCATTTAGCAAGACTCGTTTTGGAAATGGAAATTGCTTTGTAAATACTATTGTAAACCTCGAACAATCAAATGTTTTCAAAGTTTGTCAACTACACCAGTTTTTACGATTCTCCCTTCAATATGACACGCCAGACCTGGGTGTAACTTCTAGGCCGGGTTTAGGGTGTTAAAGTGGTTGAGTTTTTCAAACTTCTAAAACCCCTTCTTCGACTGATATTTTCGGCAAGGAAGAAGAAGAAATGAAAAAGATGAAGCTATTATTTTTTTATTCCATTTCTAGTCAAATAAATATCCCAACACCACCAAATTCTTGACTTTTCCATTTCTTTTTCTTCTATGGCTGGCCATGCCTAAATTATTGGCCTATTTGCACATTAAAGACCCCCACATCAAGATCCATAGCTATTTAGGACAATTTTCTTTTAAAACAAAACATTTTTCCTTTATATGATTTAGTCCTTTTTCGTAACTGAGCTCTTAATTGCGTAAATTAATTCACCAAAATTTTCATGCACTCGTAAAAACATGCTATAACTCATAAAATAATGCTAAAATAATTTCTCTGACCTTGGATTAGTGATTCCAAAACCACTATTCTGACCAAGCCTAAAATCGAGCTATTACAATTCTCCTCCCTTAGGGATTTTCGTCCCCAAAAATCTTACCAGTGAAGAGGTTCGAGTATTGTTCTTTGATAGTCTCCTTGTAACACCCCTAACTCGAATCCGTCGCCGGAATAGGGTTATGAGGCATTATCGAACAATGCACAACTTTTATACATTTAACTAATCACATTATAAATCTAAATATCACAATATAATCATGCACTTATTATCATCTAATACAATATGTATCAAGACACATAGATTAATATTATATACAACAAAGATTCATAAAAACATGGTCTATTAACTTGCATCAATCACTATATGTATTAATACTTCATAGTATATTTACCAATTCCTTAACTTGCTAGAACAAATATTAATACCAATTTAAGACATTAGTAGTCACCAAATAATTAAACAAACACATAACCATAAAGTCATACCATTTGGCCTAACATAAATATGCACTCAAACTCCTCATTATCATTACTTAACAAAAGTTACTATTCATTTGGTCTTCTACCAATACTTGAGCCAAATGCAAATGGACCTAATATTTATACTTTAACAAGAGTCCACTTTCAACTTAACTCAATCATTAAACATGTCAAAACATTTCAAAGAACCAAATCCATATTTTAAACATAATATGCTTTTCTCATTAATATATTATGGATTTACATATATATAATACATAGTAACCATTTTTGACTAACACTTTAACTAGCCAAAACCGAATCCATACATGCTAATATTACCTTTCATGAAATATATAACAAAATTCATATACAAAACTAACTTAATGATCTCATATTCAACTAAATACATAATTAAACATATAACCAAATCAACAAGCCATTTACTTATAACATGAATTACCACATTCATCTAATTAAACACCAAACACATTATCCACTTTTGACCAAAACACATCAAACATAATTCATACCTATTTATATCATAGCCGAATCATCCAACCATATGTCATTATAACAACCACATGATTTACCCATAGCATGAAACCATACTTCACATAGTAAAATTTAAGCCATTCACATGGCTTATATATATACATACCAAAAATAAACTTGTTCACAAAATAGTTTAGCCTATACATGCCATAAGTTTCGAGTTTACCTTCTAAAAGTACCAATAATCAAACGATAGTATGAATGACTTCACCGACAATCCCCGAGCATGTAACGACCTCCAAAATCTATAAAACCAAAGCAAACAGATACACAAAATAAGCTAATATAGCTTAGTAAGTCATAAGAAAATTTATAATTTATTAACATTAATAAATCAATAAAATACAAATTGATTCATACTTTCACATTCATTTATACATATATTATTTGTCAAAGATTCAATATGTCAAACATATAACCATACATTCATCCATCTATGCCGAATTCTCATGTATTTATAAACATGGCTTTAATTCATGTCAAACATATAGACATATTTCAATTCATCTATGCCGAATTCACATGTATTTATAAACATAACTTTATTCCATATTAACATATTCACATATACATGTTTGGCCAAATACCTACTTCCATGAGTTCATCAACTTTCATTTTCCATTTCATATAATTTGCATTACAAATACAATAGCCAACTTACCTTATTACACAAATACAACTAAATATCATATACCTGTTTATTTTAGATCGTTAAAAATATGAAATCATCACTTCATCACAAAGTCTCGTAAGCATAAACTCCTTATAATTCACCGGTAACAAGCCTGCTAGGTATAAACCTGAAATCACATCAACACAAAGCCTGCTAGACTCAAAGCCTAAATTAATACACGGGCATTAAGCCTGCTAGACATAAAGCCCGATTTCTATACACCGGCATTAAGCCTGCTAGGCATAAAGCCCGATTATTTCCACCAACACAAGGCTTGCTAGGCTAGAAGCCTTAATATCACTCGTTCACATTCAACTCAAGCATATTTTCAATCATCAGAAATTCAATTATCATACATTTTCCATTCAATTTCTCAATATCAAAACTTAGTCCAAATAACTTAAACACTAACATTCTAACATATTACATTCGACTATCACTTATTTAGCCATATATTATAATTTGAACATTTAAAATAAATATTTATTCAAAACAAGAATGTTAGTTGCTTATCAACTTACCTCGGATATCAATGAACGATATTGATCAACTATTTGACTATTTTGGCTTTTCCCCGATCCGAATCTAATTTTCTCTTTTCTTGATCTAAATTGATATAAATTAAGCTTATTTAATCAAATATTCAATCCAATTCACTCAAAAACACATAAATGGGTAAATTGCACTTTTTCCCCATACATTTTACACTTTTAGCAATTTAGTCTAAAATTCACAAAACACAAAATATGCATAATTTGCTTGTACTTAGCTTAGGCCAAATACTCCCTATGCCCATACAAGTCCTCACATTTAATTTATTTCAAAATCTAGTCCCTATATTTAATTTTGCAATTAAGCCCTATTTACTTAATTTTCATGAAAATTTCCAATATAAACTTAATAATCTAACATATATTTTTTATTTAACAACATCAAACACAAAATTCACCAAGATATCAATAATGGCAAAACTCAAAATATACATCAATATAAAAAATTCGGGTATGGGTCGGATAGTATATTAAACAACGATCTCAAAAACATAAAAATTATCAAAAATCGAGACAAAACTAACCTTGAATTTGAATAAAAAATGGCCGAATATGGCTTGGTTCTTTTTCTTTTTTCTTTTGTTTCGGCAAAACACAATATAAACACATATATGGCTTTATTTTTTTATGTTTTATGATACAGTATATCTTATATTAACTAAATGTTTGATTTGCAATTGTAACCCTAATAAATTTATAACAAAACCATATAATATATGTCTTATGCCGTCCATTCATTTAATCAATAGACTAATTGTAACATAAAACCCCCCACATTAAAAGAACAACCACTTTTCAGCCCTTCTAAAAATAATAATGAAATTTTCTATTTTACACGATTAAATCCTTTTATTTAATGGAACACTCAAATGACAAAATTAAAGCACGAAAACTTCACACATAATAAACATAGAAAATAATTTTACAATGTTTTTCTGACTCAGATTGATGGTCCCAAAACCACCATTCTGATTAGAGTCAAAATCGGACTGTCACAATTCTCCCCCTTAGGGATTTTCTTCCTCGAAAATCTTAGCGGTGAAAAGGTTGGGATAACGTTCTTTCATCGAATCTTCTAACTCCCAAGTTGCTTCCTCAACCCCGTGTTTATGCCACAGCACATTCACTAATGAAATTTTCTTATTTCGTAATTCTTTAACTTCGTGAGCTAGAATACGAATTGGTTCTTCCTCATAACTCAAATCAGACTGTATCTCAATTTCTGATGGACTAATCACATTTGAAGGGTCAGGTCTATACCTCGGAGCATTGAAATGTGAAATACATTATGAATCTTTTCTAATTCAGGTGGAAACAACAATCTGTATGCAACTGGCCTAATTCGTTCAATAATCTCATATAGCCCAATAAATCATGGACTCAATTTGCCTTTGCAACCAAATCAGCGTATTTTCTTCCACGGCGAGACTTTTAAACATACTTTATCTCCAATTTGAAATTCTATATCTTTCTGTTTCAAATCAACATATGATTTCTGACGATTTGCTTTCAAACTTTCACAAATTACTTTTACTTTATGTTCAGTCTCTTTAATCAAATCAACCCCTTGTATCTTATTTGCACTGAGCTCAGTCTAATATAAAGGTGTATGACATTTACGACCATACAAAGCTTCGTAAGGTGCCATTTTGATACTCGATTGAAAGCTATTATTGTACAAAAATTCAATCAGACATAAGTAACGGTCCCACATACTTTTAAACTCGAGAGTGCAACATCTCAACATATCCTCAAGTATCTGAATGATTCGTTCAGACTGACCATCTGTCTAGGGATGGAAAGCAGTGCTAAAATGCAGCTTAGTACCTAGTACATCTTGCAGTTTCTTCCAAAACTGCGATGTAAATCTCGGATCTCTATCCAAAACAATAGAAATAGGTACTCCGTATAATCTCACGATTTGAGAAACGTATAACTCAACAACTTCATCAAGTGAATAATCAATACGGACCGGAATAAAGTGAGCTGATTTTGTCAATCTATCAACAATAACCCAGATTGCATCTTTCTTGCTCGATGTCAACGGTAAATCGGATACAAAATCCATCGTGACTCGATCCCATTTCCATTCAAGTATCATGATCAGCTGAAGTAATCCAGAAAGTACTTGATGCTCAGCTTTTACTTGCTAACATATAAAACACTTCGAAACAAAGTCAGAAATGTCTCTTTTCATACCGTGCCACCAACAGTGCTGTTTCAAATTATTATACATTTTCGTGTTACCTGGGTGAACAGATAACTGACTATTATGAGCTTCATTCAGTATCATCCGTATCAACTCTGAATCTTTCAGAACACATAATCGATTTATGAATCTTTAACAATCTTCAACATCAACAAAGAAATCTGAATCGGCATTCAAGTCACAGTGAGCCCTTTTTGTAATTAAATCATCATCTGTTTTCTGGGATTCACAAATCTGTTGAATAAATAACGGTTTTGGATTTAACTCAGCTAATATCACACCATTATCAGACATAGCTATATGTGCATTCATTGCATGCAAAGCAGATAGTGATTTACGACTCAGGGCATCTACAACAACATTAGCTTTCCCCAGATGATAATCAATCACAAGTTCGTTATCTTTTAGCAACTTTAACCACTGTCGTTGTCACAAATTCAGATCTTTTTGAGTCATAAAGTATTTCAGGCTCTTTTGATCGGAATAAACATGACATTTCTCACCAAACAGATAGTGACGCCATATTTTCAAAACAAACATAATAGCGGCCAATTCAAGATCATGCGCCGGATAGTTCTTTTCATGTGGCTTTAGCTGTCTCGAGGCATAAGCTACAACTTTGCCTTCCTACATCAGAACACGGCCCAAACCATTTAAAGATGCATCATTATAAATGACAAATTCTTTACTTGACTCAGGCTGAATTAACACCAGAGCTTCAGTCAAAAGGGCTTTCAATTGATCAAATCTTTTCTAACACTTTTCTGACCACTCAAGTTTAAAGTAGTCTCGTCATCAGGGTCACAATCATAGAAAAACCTTTCATGAACTGCCTATAGTAACCAGCAAGACCTAAAAACCTCTGAACTTCAGAAACATTTTTCAGAGGTTTCCAATCAAGAATAGCTGAAATCTTACTTGGATCAACCCGAATACCCGCTGCTGATACTATATGCCCCAAAAAACTGACTTCATGTAACCAAAATTCACATTTACTAAATTTTGCGTACAACTTCTTATCTCGTAAAATCTGTAACACAAGTCTCAAATGCTCAGTATGCTCGGTTTCATCATGGGAATAGATCAAAATGTCATCTATAAACACAACCACAAACTGATCCAAATACTATCTGAAGATCTGATTCATCAAATCCATGAAAATAGCAGGTGCATTAGTGAGTCTGAAAGGCATAACCAGAAACTCATAGTGTCTGTATCTCATTCAGAAAGCAGTTTTAGGCACATCGAAGTGTCTAACTCGCAACTAATAGTAACCCGATCTCAAATCTATCTTCAAAAATACTGAAGCCCCTTTTAACTAATCAAACAAGTTATCAATTTGAGGCAACAGATATTTATTCTTTATAGTCACTTTATTGAGCTTTCAATAGTCGATGCACATTTTCATAGTACTATCTTTCTTTTTCACAAACAGCACTAACGCACCCCAGGAGAAAAACTCGATCGCGCAAAACCTCTATCAGTTAACTCTTACAATTGTACTTTCAACTCTTTTAATTCAGTAGGTGCCATCGGATACGGAGCTATCGAAATTGGAGTCGTCCCCGGTAGTAACTCAATACCAAACTCCACCTCTCAGATAGGTGACAAACCTGCCAATTCTTTAGGAAACACGTCAGGATACTCGTACACAATTGGTACGGATTCAATTTTCTTTTCAGTCACTTATCTATCAAGTACATAAGCAAAGTAAGCTTCACACCCTTTTCTTACATACTTCTAAGCTAGGATTGAGGATATTACCGTTGGTAAACCATTCAAATCATTAGATTCAATCCAAATAATCTCGTTGTTCTAACATCTTAAATCAATAGTCTTTGTTTTGTAATTAACAACAGCATCATGTAAAGTCAGACAATCTATACCTAGAATTATATCGAACTCGTCGAAAGGTAACAACATCAAATTAGTCGAAAAACATCTCGAATCATCAAAGGGCAATTTTTACACACTTTATCAACCAGAACACACCAGCCCAGGGGTTTGATACTCGAATCAAAAACTCAATAGACTCAACAGATAGAGTCTTACTAGATACTAATGTCTCACACACATATGTATGAGTCGAACCAGGATCAATCAATGCTATAACACTAGTATCATAAAGAGTGAAAGTACCAGTAATAACATCTGGGGAAGAAGCCTCCTCTCGAGCACGTGTAGCATATGCTCTGGCAAGTGCACGAGCCTCAGATCGAACTGCTGTATCTTTCGTCTCTCTCTGGCTGCCACTCACATTACCCAAATGCCTAGGTGGTCTGCTCGATATTCGGTCTCACGCTCTGAATAGTGTTTTGCTCGGCTAACATTGGGCAACCTTGGATAAAATGATCCATCAATCCACATTTAAAACAAGACTGATTATACAATCTACAATCTCCAAACTGCCATTTACCATAATGCCTGCACTCGACCCTATTCTGCTGAATGTTGGCAACACTAGCAATCGAAGTAGCTCACGAACTCATAAGGGGTCGGTCTCGATCTCATCTAGAAAAGCCTGTAGTAGTCTTAGATTGACCAGAATCATCTCGAAACTTCTTCAATGTAGACTAGAAAGTTATACCCGAAGGTCTTTTATGAAAATCTTTGGCTTCAACTTTGACAGCCCTATTTTGACCCTAGTCAGAATGTGGTTTCGGCACCACAAAATTGAGTTCAAAATTTTTCTAAATGCTCATATCTATGTCCATTTTATGTGTTAATCCATGTGTGAAAATTTTTGCGCTTCGAATTAGTCAATTGGATGTGAATTACACCTAAAAGGGCTTAGTTGTGAAACTTTGAAAGTATGCTAGGTAAAAGTGTGATGACCAATTAATAGCATGGTTTAAAGACATGACTTTGCATGTCAAATTGCCCAAAAATAATTAGTGGCCGGCCATGATATGAAACCTTCCACTAATTCATGTTTTCTCATAATATTAAATTGGAATTTGGCTAGAAATTTGTAATAGAAAAATGTATTAAATAATAAAGGATGAATAAAAAAAGGGGGTGTTCATCTTTTCACCATTTTTGCCGAAATTTGAAAGGGAAATTGGAGAAAGGAAAACAAGCATTCGGTTATCATCTTAAGATTAAATTAAGGTATGTTTATGCTTCTTCTTTGGAATTCTTGTATGTTTTGAGTTATTTGAAGGGTTCTATTCATGACCCATGTCAAAAATTTCAAAGGATATAGTGCTAAGTACATTCGGCCATGCTAGGACGTTGAAGGAATTGAATGTTTTGTTTAAAATTCATTGAGAAAAGATGAGAAAAGTAAGTTGAGCTAGTTAAGTAGCATGTTAATGGTTTAAATTTGCTATTAACAAAATCGGTGTTAATGATTATGTATGTGTGTATAATGCCGAATGAATTTTGAAAGAATTTAGTGAAGAATTTGTTGTCATATGAATTGAATATGAAAGTTTTAGAATTTAAAAGTGAAGTTTTTGGAGTTGTACATGTCTTTGCCGAATTTAAGATTGAGATTGGTGCATAATATATTCAGTTTTGGATTATTAAACGTTGTTAAATAGTTTGAATTATATGTGTAATGTCCGAATGAAATTATATATTATAGTAGCTGATTTTGGATTTGATTCTTATTGTGAATTAGTAGTTGATATGGAGATTAGATCGAATGAAATTTAAAATGCTTAAAGAAATTATTTCGGCTAAGTGCGAACCTTGTTCTATATTAGCCGAATGTGTATATGTACACCATGAAGTGGTTTAGCTTAAAGTAAATTAAGGTTCTTGGAAGGTGATTTGCCATGAATGGTTTAAGAAATGAAATCTAATTTTGTTATGTATGTGATGGCATTGCCGAATGTAAATTGAGTTGTTAAATTGGTTGATTTAGCTCACGACCTCAAGGAATCAATTTTGGATAGCGGGAAGGCGAATATAATTGAATAGCCGTTTTGTAATTGTTCAACAGTATCTGAGGTAAGTTCTTAAGTGTTTGAACTTTACTTTAGTATGCTTAAAGATTAAATAAACCTAGTAGCGAGAAGGATGAATTTATATAGTCTAAGTGTCGAATTAGTCTTGACAGATTTGAGTTACTGCAGTAATGTAACTTTGAAAATGCACCAAAAATTGTAGAAGGTGAGTTAGAAGTTGAATAAAATACGAAAATGAAGCTTATTGAGTCTAGTTTCTTATAAAAGAAACCATATAAGAAAAGGAATTTCCTATAAAGATATATTTGAAGTTGTACGAGACAGTGTTAGAATGACTCTGAAATCCCCTGTTTTGTTTTAAGAAAATCATCAAAAATTGTACAAAAATTTTTATGAGATAAAATTTATATGGTTAGACTCCTTAATGAGTCTAGTTTCGAATGAAATAAACAAGAACATATTCTGAATTTTGTACAATCAGGAATTTGATTTGTAGTGAAGAGTGGTCAGTATAGTCAAACAGTGAAACAGGGGAAACTTTAAGAAAAATCTGGTATTGATTGGCTAAATTAAAAATTCTGAAAATTTAATGGACAAAAGATATATGAGTCTATTTTGAGGGAAAATTAATGGCACTTCATTTGGAGTTTCGTGGCTCTAGTTACGAATAATTTAATGACTATTGCTCAAGAAAACAGCTTGTAGTGATTTTGTGATTAAGTAGTAAACATTGATAAAACTGTTTGAGTTGCTTATAAACTATCGATTAAATATTGTAATCAAAGTACCGAATCCGTATTAAAGTGAGGCTATAAGCCGTAAATGACTAGTATACCTAGTCAATTTTGTTATGATGAAATTGATGTACAAGATATATATATGTGGTAAAGCCGAATGGCTAATGTAAAATGTGTATGAGATATGTATATGTGGTAAAGCCGAAGGGCTAATGTGAAATATGTATGAGATATTTATAAGATTATATTACATCCGGCTAATATGTGGAGTTAAGTGAAAATGTCTGATTTACCTATGTTTATATGAGTTTAGATTCAAGTCAAATTAATCAGCTATATGTGCATTATGAGGATGTGTATATTTGGAAAAAGGGCAATAAGCCAAGAAAGAGGTTATTATAGAGTGAAAACAAATTATGTGATTTATGAATAGGTTCAAATGAAGGCATCACCTTGTTAATATGTTTGTGTTATGTGAATATTAAAAGTATATGAAATAATACGTGGATAACTTTTTGTATTGACTATCGTACGATATTATTTGGGTCTATAATCGAGTAAATCTCGTGCTGGTATTATATCCGGGTTGAAAGTTCCGCAGGCTTAATGCTGGTGAATTAAGTAAGATTATGATTTTGAATGTTCGCAGTAAACTACCATCAAGAAAGTACTATACATTTAAGATATTCAGGTACGTATTACCTCCTCATTTGTAAGTTTACCTCAAGGTGAATCATTAGCATTAAAGAAAAATGTATATGTGATTGATGATTATATTGCGAAAATGAGGATGACCTAATCAGTCTTGGTATGTTTGTATAATGTAGTATATGCTAAGTTTTCATGTATGTACTCGTGTACATTCGGCCAACGATTCTGTGAATTATTAGTATTAAAGAACGATACATATGTGGAAATGATTATTATATCTTCGAATAAAGGAATAATCTATTCGGTCAACAGTTGTTAGTATGAGAAAGTATTTGATTTAGATTTATTGTATGAGCTTTAAGTAAAGACAAGTATGTGCTGTGATGTCTATATGTAATTGGGCATATTTGACCAAAAAGGGCTTATGAATTGAGAATAAATTGAATTCGGCTAGATGTACAAATATAAGGTAAGGATTATATTCTGTCAACCTACGTATATGTGATAAGGATTATGTTTGGTTCTTTGCGTACCTATACTGTAATTCAATACATGCCATGTCGAAATACTCAAAAGTTTTGATCTGATTATGAACTAAGGAATTAAGTTTTTATATACATATATATATAGATATATTCATGTATGTGCATGAAACGATTACATTTGATCAAGTGATTACGATTATTGAAAGAGTTATATGTTATGCTAAGCGAGTAGTGACTCTATGAACCTATTCATGATAGATTATGACATTACTATATGCTTCCAAATATGGAAACTAAATGTGATTAAAGTATTATGTTTTAGTTTGATTGATTGAATTAGAAGTAGCAATGAAGCTTTTAGATGCGAAAGAATATATGATCTCAATTTGGATGAAATAGTTAAATTATATGCACGTGCATGAGTTTTGAACTATTTGACCGAACGATGAAATCTCTTGGTATTGTTCAATGCGATTTGTACAAGGTTCAACAAGATGAGTCCTAGTAATGATCAACAATTAAAGATGTTTAGTACATTAAGTTAGCCAGGTATGTATCAAGGACTCATATATGATTTTAATTTGATTGAATTAAAAACATATAAAGTAATGCATTTGCGAATATTCGACCATCTTGGTTATTATTGTGAAAGTATATTTGTGCTAGCTAGGTAGTGCATTTATTGAAATTATAGTTCAATATGAAGCTTAGATTAACTTCATTGAATAGAAGAAATGAATGACCAATTATATTGAATGAAAACATTTTGAAGCATTAAACTATGCGAAATTCTGGTTAGGTATATTCGGTCAAATGGGATCTTACTTAGATTTTAGTACATGAGATAATCGTATTTGATTCAGTAAAGTTATTGTTTTGCTTAAGACTTACTAAGCTTATGAAAGCTTACTCTGTTTGTTTCGTGTCTGTGTTTTATAGATTGTGGACTCTGATTACGAGCTCGGGGATCGTTAGTGCTTCGTCACACTATCTGCTATTACGGTAACCAGGTGATTAGACTTAGCTTACGGCATGTATAGGATAGAGGCTAAAAAAAATAAACAAAAATGATATTATGACTTTTATATATAAGTCACGCGAATGTGGCATCTTATGGAACTTATTTGTGTAAGTCTTAAACTCGAACTTTGATTGTGTATAGTAATTAGTAAATTAATGATCTTTATTCAAGAAAATGTTCAAAAAAAAATTTCTGTCCTGATCCGATTCTTAGTTTCTAGTAACGCCTCTTCCTATTCCGACGATGGTTACGGGATAAGGGTGTTACATCAATGTCAGCTTTTCTTTTCTCCTTCCCAAGCTCTTCAGCTTTACAAGCTCGCTCAACAAGTATCACGAATTCTTTGATTTCAAGTATGCAGACCAGCAACTTAATATCTTTATTCAACCTGTCTTCGAATCTTTTACACATTTTTCCTTTAGTCGAAACACACCCTCGAGCATATCTATTGAGTCTCACAAATTCTCGTTCATATTCAGTAACAGCCATATGACCCTGTTTAAGCTTGAGAAATTCTTTACGTTTCTGATCAATAAATCACTGACTGATGTATTTCTTGTGAAACTCAATCTAAAAGAATTCCCAGTTGACTCGCTCTTTCGGCACAACCGAAACCAAAGTGTTCCACCAATGATAGGCAGAATCGCGTAACAAAGATAAGGCATATTTCAAGCACTCATCAGGTATACATGGTAATTCTTCAAATACGCGAATAGTGTTATCGAGCCAGAATTCGGCCCGCTCAGCATCATAATCAACTATGGCCCTGAATTCTTGAGCCCCATATTTTCTGATTTTATCACTCTTGGACACAAATGCCATGTCCCAGACATGGTCTTACAAGGGATCTAATCTCATCTCGGTGCCAACGCTATGTCCCAAACATGGTCTTACACGGGACCTATAGATATCCATGTCATGACTACAGTACCCTTTGTATTCTTTAAAATTTAACTGGGATTTCTCTAATACAACTTCCTCATTTCTTTTCTTTAAAAAAATCATATCAATAATTCTCATGGAAATAATATGAATTTCAATTCGTTACGATGTTATCAAGTCATAGACATATTTTTAAATCAATTTATAGACATAGCACTTTAATCATTTAATTCAAAATAATCGAATTAATATACCAATTTAGGCATTAAACATGAACTACAACAATATTGCATTATTATTGTCACACCAACTTACCTCAGACACGAAAGAGGTTAATTTTCCTTACTTGGTCCATAACCCCGTTCTTCCTCGATCTAAGCTTGAATTTCATTTTCCATGATCTATAATATCACACTTAGCCCAATTATTAGTCACATTATTCAATGTGACCCAAAAATCATATTATCGCAAATTTACGTTTTTGCCACCTAAACTTTCACATAATTACACTTTTGCCCCTAGGCTTGTAAATTGATTTTTATTCAATTTCCTTGTATTTTGGACTTCACCAAACCTTTTTCATAACTATAGCAGTCCATATTTCTCATTAATCCATACACTTATGACTAATTTTACAACTTTTACAAATTAGCCCTTTTTGACGTTTTCGTCAAAAATCACTTAGTAAAACTCATTTCTCTCATCATAGACGTGCACAATCTACCATTAATAATAATATACAATTATTCAACATGGTTACATTTTTAAACATAAACCCTAGCTCAAAATAATGGTAGAAATAGCTAAAGCAAGTTAGTAAGATTTCAAAAATAAGATTAACAGTAAAAACGGGGCTAGGAATTACTTACTATTGAGCTTGGAAAGCTTGAACAAACCCTAGCCATGGAGTTCATGTTATATTCTGTCCTTTCGTGAAGAAGATGACAACATTTTGGCTTTTTAATTCTTTTAATTACTAAATGACCAAATTACCCTCTTGTCCTTTCTTGAGATTTTTTTCTACTCATGTCTATTTTTGTCCAAATCAAAGTATAATAGTCTAATTATCATTTAAGGACCTCCAATTTAAAACTTCATAACAATTAGACACTTCTAACATATAGAACTCAACTTTTGCACTATTTACAATTTAGTCCTTTTGACTAAATTCAGTGCCTGAAAATCAAAATTTTCAAACAAACTTTTCGTGAAATCATTCTGTGAAATTGTAAACCATAAAAATATAATAAAAATAATTTTTTCCTCGTCGAATTTGTGGTCCCGAAACTACTATTCCAACTAGGCCCAAAATTGAGCTGTTACACTCATCCCTATGTTTTCTAATTCGGTCTATTGGGGGTTTTTCTCTTCTACACATTTATGCTCATTGAAAAGCTATAAAGGAAAGTTGAGGAATCAGAGGAGGTGAGGGAGGTGGAGTATTCGGATTTGCTCGAATGAACTCCATGTACCAAGCGTTCACCATTTGGAGGTAGGCTTCTCTAGCCCCTCCGCCCTGACTCATTGTCACGGGCCTAGTTTCAACTAGCACGGCCCCTTCCGCGTGAGCTGGCGCATTACTCTCCACATCTTCTGCCATAGCTCCTTCAAGATCCATTTACTATAAGAAGATACAATTTATAATCGTTAAGAGTCGTCACACTATCATATTACAATTATGGAATGTATAGTAAGACTCGCACCCAAGCTACGTTAGTCCTAGAATCGACTAAACCATAGCTTTGATACCACTAAATGTAACACCCCTTACCCGAACCTAACACCGGGATAGGGTACGAGGCATTACCTTACTAAACACACGTAAACACCCATTTCCAAGTCATAAAATTTCGTTCCAAAATAAAAATTTTCAAACATTGTCTTACGATTCTTAATATGGACCTACAAGGCCCAAAACATGATTTAGAAACAATTAGGGACCATTCTGGATACTTAGAAAAATTTCAATAAAAATTACTAGGAGCAGGGCACACACCTGTCTGGATGGGCAACACGTCCATGTTGCCTCTAGGAATGGCTGTATTGAAAACCCGTGTGGTACACAAAGCCTAAGAACTTAGGGACAAGCCTGTGCCCCTCGTCCGTGTGGATTTATTTTATAACATCAAACCTACAGTGGTTTTCACATGGCCTGGCACATGCCTATGTGCTCAGACTATCTCCCTCACATGGCCATGACACGCCTGTACCACAGTTCCTGTTCAAAAACCTTGACATTCTGTTTCTGACATCAGCAACAATTTAAGGTTACACGGTCGTGGCACACACCCGTGTGCTAGGCTGTGTCTTCCACACAGTAAAGACACATGGGCGTGTCTCAGCCTGTGCGTTTACTACTGGGCATTTAATTTTACCAACCCAAGGTGCAAGGGACAAACGGCCTAACCACACACTTGTGGGGCAGATCGTGTGTCACACACGGCCTAGACACACAGCCGTGTGTCTACTTGTATGGACAAAAATAAGGCTATCTACCAAGCCTTTTGCCACCCTGAAACAAGATCACACACAAACCAAAACATAACAAGTTCCCAATACTCAATCAATGACCATAAATTGGCATCCACACATATTCACATAACCAATCTAGCCATGCATTCATACTATTACTTCTAGCACATACATTCACTCTTGCTAATTGGTCATTCTTGAAAACATCATTATTTGAATTTATAAACCAATAGCATTTGTTAGCCAATGTCCATGGCCTTATACAAAAATGGAGTATCCCAAAATAAGTCAACACACTTGGCCCAACATAGAATGACACTTAACTAAGACTAGTCCTTATACATGCCATTTCTCAAAATACAAGAAACTAACTATACCGAATGCTTTAATTGATAACGAAGCCTCTGACATACTTTGATCTATGCGCTAGCTAGGCGGCACTATAAGAAAATGGAAAGGAGAGAGAGTAAGCACAAAGCTTAGTAAGTTACAAGTAAATAAATTACAACTATTTACCACTATAACATACTCTCAATATGTCACAATTTGTGCACGATATATAAAAATACTGGCTACAAGCATAACTTACTCATTTTTCTCTTTTACTCATCATACAACGTAGTACTGAGCTTACATTTCATACATTTCATTTAGGTACCTGTACCTCTCACAAGGTCATCATAATATCTCTCGATCTTAATACTAACTTTAAATTTCCCGTTGAACTATTTGCAATACAAAAGGATATTCAATGAGCCTCAAACATAAGGTATCAAGCCGATGCCATGTCCCAAACATGGTCTTACACTGGCTCACATGTCAAGTTGACACCTTGTCCCAGACATAGTCTTACACTAACTCTCATGTATCGAGGCCGACGCCATGTCCCAAACATGGTCTTACACTGGCTTTCTTCTATCCGTGTCGATGCCATGTTCTAGACATGGTCTTACACTGACACATATCCAAGCCGATGCCATGTCCCAAACATGATCTTACACTAGCTTGCCTGTCGAGGTCGATGCCATGTCCCAGACATGGTCTTACACTAGCACTCGTATCAATGCCGATGCCATGTCCCAAACATGGTCTTACACTGGCTAGCACACATCTGTGTCGATGCCATGTCCTAGACATGGTCTTACACTAACACGTAACGAGGCTGATGCCATGTCCCAAACATGGTCTTACACTAGCTGTCGTATAACCCTAGTATCATGGGAATGAATATCCAATCTATTCCTATAGTTCAACCAGGTTTTATCACATAAATTCTCATCAATGTACGGCTCATAATCACAATTAATCAATTTAAGCCAAATCAATGATTTCATGCATAATTATACTAATGTTGTATTATTTACCTACAACTTACCTCGGTATACAAAATGTAGACGGATAATTTGGTTCAATCTGTTAGCTTGGCTTTCCCCCGATCAAGGTTCGAGTTTCAACTTCTTGATCTAAAATGAATAAAAATTCAATAATTTAATCACTATATCAACTAAAACAATCCAAAATTCATAATTTGGCAAAATGGCCATTTTGCCCCTAGACTTTCACAAAATGACCATTTTACCCCTATACTCGGACATTGATTTTTATCAAATTTCCTTACTAACCAAGCCTAGAAAAATTCTTTTCACTCTTATGGCAACCCAAAATTCCCATTATTTCATGCAATTACTATCTATTTTATCACATTTACAAAATGGTCCATTTTAGGTGTTTTTCATGAACACCACTTCACAAAAGTTGTTTATTTAACAACTATAGTTCATTTTCTTCCATAAAATTTTAGCAAACCGCATGAACACTTTCATGGAAAAACCCTAGACTTTCTATCATTTTGCAAAATAGTCTCCTCAAAAGATAGTTCATGCTACAAGGGTCCCAAAAATGTAAAAATCATCAAGAAAAGTCTTGAAAATCACTTACTTGTAAGGGTGATAAGTGGATGAGCTTTTCAAGCTTCTAAAATCCCCTCTTTGGCTGATATTTTTGACAAGGAAGAAGAAGAAGTGAAAAAGATGAAGTTTTTATTTTTTTATTCTATTTCTAGTCAAATAAATCACCTAGCACCACTAAATTCTTGACCTTTCCATTTCTTTTACTTCTATGGCTAGCCATGCCTAAATTATTGGCCAATTTACACATGAAAGACCCCCACATCAAGATCCATAGCTATTTAGCATAATTTGCTATTAAAACAAAACTTTTGCCCTTTCTGCGATTTAGTCCTTTTTCGTAATTGAGCTCTGAATTGTTTAAATTAATTCACCAAAATTTTCATGCACTCATTAAAGGACTATTCTGACCATGCCCAAAATAGAGCTATTATAGAAATGGTTGTCAAATGATTTGAAATTTTTTTGAATCGACTATGTGGTACATCGAGTCTCCGATATTGATCCTGTAAGTTTTTTATATTCTGATGAACTAATTTGATTTTATAGATAGCTTACTCTAAAAACACTATGATAGCTATTTTTGAAAACACTTTAGTTAGTGTAAACTGAAACTGTAGTGAAACTAAATCTGTAGGGAAGCTGATAGAGACTGAACTTGCGAATACAAACTTTGAACTCCTGATACTACTTTACATAAAACTTCTACTAACAATACTAAAACTGTAACTGATACATAAAATTCTTAATGTACATTAAATTATGAAATTACAATCGGCGCACGATGTATCCATCTACGTAGTACTCGAGGCTGAGGTAGAGGCCGTAGGGGGCTCGAGCTGAGTCCTCATCTCTAGGAAGCATGTGAAATTTAGACACTTATTAGACACTGGTATCCCCAGCTATCAAGACTGGGTTTCAAAACCAAGCGGATGGGGACGACACACTGTCCCAAGCCATGCTAAGGATATTAGAGATGGTCGCTAGGCCCAACACTTGATCTGGGGGCTGAGGGTAGGTTATGGAACGTCTCCAGTACAATAGAGCTAAACTATTTAGGGGTGTCACTAGAGTCGCCCCTAATGTGGCTGAGTACTGGATGAAGGCCTCCGAGAGGATTACGGACAATTTGGATTGCACCCCTGACCAGAAACTGAAGGGTGCAGTTTCTTCACTTCACGATGAGACATACTAGTGGTGGTTGACTGTTAAGGAGGGCACTCAGCCAGAACCTTTGACTTGGGAATTCTTTAAGACTTTATTCCAAGGAAAATATGTAAGAGTGTGACAGCCCTAATTCAACCCTAGTCAGGAAGTGGTTTCGGAACCACTAAACCGAGTCGCAAAAATAATTAAATGTTAAATTTCATGCCTATTATATGTGAAAATGTATGTGTGAAATTTTGATTCTTTGATTTTGTCATTTGAATGTGAATTGATTCAAAAAGGGCTTATGTGAGAAGCCTTGAAAATGTGTTACGCTAATTTGAAGTGATTAATTTTAGAATGATGCAAAATGAGTGGACTTGCATGTCAATATCACCATTTTAAGTAGTGGCCGGTCATAATTTGGTTTCATTATATTATATTATATGCATTACTTTTAAGTTAATAATAGTATAATGGTTAGATAATAAAATAGATAATAGAATAAGAGAAAGGTGAAAAGAACAAGGTTGTTTTACTTTTTTTCTTCATTGCTGAAAACATAAAAAAGAAAAAAAGAGTTAGGAAAGAACAAGCGTTCAGCCATTTTAGCATCCAAATTAAGGGATGGATTCATGTTATATTTTTTAGATTTGTGAATTTAAGTTGATAGTTAAGCTTTTGACATAGCCCATGAGTTGATTTTTAGTTTGATGGTGAACGCTTTATTCGGCCATAATTGTAAAGTATGAAGCTTTGAAGCTTTTGATATTTGATGATAGAAATGTATGATGGAGTGCTTGAGGGATGTTATGAGATTAAATTCATATGATTATATGTTAATACGCTTAAATAATGCAAATTGTGCTTTGTGTGACTCAATTAGCTAAATGGGACATTCGGCTATGTCTATTTGAATAAATGAATTGATGTTGGATGTTTAATGGATGTTTTCTTTTTACAAGTTTGGTTGGAATTGGAAGCTTAATATATGTGTTTTTGATAAATTCAAGGATTTTAAGACTTTCGGCTAAGGGTGTTAAATTGGGAAACCGTGTATTAGATTGGATTTTAGTGTTTGATTGTTAAATGATGTTTGCACCATTGTCGAATGTTCTTGACCTTGAGGCATATGTTAGTTGAATGCAAACTAAGGAAAAATGGAATTTAGCTTTGCCGTTTATGTGTTAACAAGATGAAAATAGGTTAAGCTCCCTTATTGGTGTGCCGAATGTGAGTTTGGTAATAGCTAAATAGTGATCATGTCTCAATTAGTTATTAAAGGGGTTTTGAAATGTGCATTTGTGAATAGGTTTAGTAACATGCTTTTGGTAGTTAAAAAAAGATTTGATGCTACTCTATATGCATGCAAAATGTTTAGCTAAAGGTTAGAAAATACAGTTTGAATGTAAAGCTATATTTGAATATTTGGTTGAATGATTTTTAGTGAATGAAACTAATAATTTAGTCATGACTAAGGTTCTTATGATAGTCATATATATATACATATACCTATGATTGCTTTGAATATTTTAGAATAGGCTGATTAATGTTTTGATAAGTATGCCTTTATCCTTAGCCATTTACTAAATTGTTGAGATGATTTCAATGAATACAATCATTTTGTACTTGAGATAAAGTAGTTGCTATGGCTTGTTAATTACTGTCATATTCGGCCATAAGGACAAAGGTTGGATAGGGGAAAGGAAAAAATGGTCGAATAGCTGATCCGCAACTATTCGAAAATACTCGAGGTAAGTCATTAAGTAAACAAGCATGTTTTGTATTATAGATTAGTGAAACAAATTGTATAAATACTAATGATTAGATGTGAAATGTATACATTTATGCATATGGTGTGGCCGAATGATCAAATGTGAAATGTGCGTACTATTATACATGTGATGAGGTCAAAGTTGGTTAATGTGAAAGTTTGTGAACTTATATGCATGTGGTGAGGCCGAATAGTCTTTATCAAGTGAGTTGAATTATGTTGTGACAGCCCTAATTCGACCTTAGTCGGGAAATGGTTTCGTAACCATTAGATCGAGTCACAATAATTTAATAAATGCTAATTTCCATATTAGATTTTATGTGAAGTTATTTGGGTGAATAATTGATTTACATCTGGTACTGTTTAAATGTGTGATTTTTTATGTGGACTTATGTGTCAAGTAGTAAAAAGGTGTGTGATAATTTAAAAAGGGGGCCGAATTTGTGCATGGCTAAAATGTTTGGACCTGCATGTCAAATTTCCACTTTTAGAGATAGTGGCCGGTCATGGACTATAATGATTGAAATTGCATGTGTTTTATATGTATTTCTTCATGTACAAATGCTTTTTATTAAGTGAAAAATAATAAAATGTTATGAATATAATATTTGATAATATTGGTGATAAAAACAATGGGCATTTTGTTTTTCTCTCCTTTGTCTTCTTCAATATCCGAAACTAAGAGAGAATAAGGAAAGAAACACAAGCATTCGGCCTATAGCTAGCTTGCATTCAAGGTAAATTTCATGTGTTTATCTTGTGTTTTTAGTGAAATTGGTATGGCTAGAGCATGGTCTTGATGGCCCATGTTTAAAATTTTGAATATGTTTTGGCATGAGTATTCGGTCATGAGAGGAATTTTAGAAATAGTTGTAATTTCCATGGTTAGAAGTAGAAATGATGGTAATGGATATGAAAGGATTGTTATTTGCTTTTATATGTGATATCAAGCCATTGGGTTGAACGGTTCTCATAGAAAATAAGAGAAATTTTGAGTGATAGCTGAATGTTGATGAGTTAAATTTTTAATGCTTTTAGTAAGATAATCGGCAATTGAAGTTTTGGGGATTTTAGTTCAATGCTAAATTATGCATTTGGATGAGTAGTTACCAATTTTAAACTTGAGAATGAGTGGAGTCTATGTGATCTATGTTTATGTTATGTATTATATTGTTAAAGTCTTGGATGTTAAGCTTAGTTACTTTTAAATGGTTGATTGAGCCTACAAAATTGAATATAATTTAGTTAGTAGACAAAAAGGTTGAAGTGAGTTACCTTGAGCTTTTGTAATCTTGTTTTACAAAGTATATTCATATTTATAAACCACCTTGTGAATTCGGCCATTGAGGAAATTGTAAGTTGAGTAAGTGAGTTTAGATGGTTGTAAGACATTCGGTCATGTTAGTGAATTGAGAGTATGTGTTTATTTTTAAAAATGTGCAAATGGTCTAGCAAGAATTACATAGTAATGTGGCCTAGAGGTTATTAAAGTAATGTTTGATTGATGAATTTTGGCTTTCACTTGTAAAATTACCGAATGTATTAAAGCCCAATGCTCGGACTAGAGGATTAATAGGTGTAAAAAAAAGGTGTCTAAATATCTATAAATTTGACATACGGTTGTGGCTATTATTGTAAAGCTTATAATACAAAATGTGAAACAAGTAATATGTGATTGCATGCATTCGGTTAAGGTAGCTGTTATTAAATTTTATAGGCTTGAGAAGTCAAGACCGAAAGGGGAGTTGGTTAAGCATAAATGGATTTTAAGCTTATGAGCATGTATGTATTTGTATGTGCGGCATTAGTGATAAGTTATATGAATCTTTGCTTGGGTATGCAAATTTGACATAGTTTTTAAATATGAAATCGAGTCATGGCCTATTGTTTCCTTTAAGATAGGATACATATTGAATTATAGGTGATTGTCTATTATGACTATTAAGAAAATGATATTGAGTGAGAAATTGAACAAACTTACTTGTTTTAATTAAAGCTCAAGAGCATAAAGGATCGAAGTCGGATAAGGGAAAGGATAAAGTAATAAAGTAGCCGGTCAACAACCGTTCGATTATATCAAGGTAAGTTCTGAGTGTATCATCTTTGTATATACATGAATATGGTATGAAACATTTAAGTTGCATGCCTTGTAATGACCTTACTTTGATGAAATAATTCAATTATGAACATGATGACATGAGTGAAGTAACCATCGGCATATTGAAATTTAAAAAAAGATATGACTAGTTTATACATGTGAGATTTCATGGTAATCTCCATCAAACCGAATGGGAATGAAGTAGAATATGATAAATATTCGGCAAATTTAGTTTTTGAGAAATTTTATAATGTGTATTTGTATGTGATGCTCGTGATGGAGGTAATCATGAGTTTCGAAAATGGTAGGTTCTGTATAATGGATTAAATGTGAATGAATTATTACCCGGGGTTCAATGATGATACTTTCAGGCCTTCGTGCCTAGCAGGCTTTGTGCCGGTGATACAGTCGGGCCTTCGTGCCTAGCAGGCTTTGTGCCGGTGATACATTCGGGCCTTCGTGCCTAGCAGGCTTTATTGCCTGTGATACATTCGGGCCTCCGTGCCTAGCAAGCTCTGTGCTAGTGATTTCAGTATGTGTGAGACTATGAGGAATTATGTTATAACTGCGGTAAATTATGAACATCGTATTAAGAATGTCAGGTATGTACTTTGTACCTATGTAAAAGATTAAATTGATATGTACCCGAATATGATATGAAATATCTAAGTTTAATGTTTTTTTTTTTAAAATAGTTGACTTTGCTTTGATAAAGCCTGAATATGAAACATGATGGTATGCTCTACCTATATTTGCTAAGGTATACATATATATTCGGCTATGAATGATGTATATATGAGATAATGGGAATTGGTGATAATAGATGGTAAGGAATCAATTATAAATAAATGTTGAATTATTCTTATGTATGTGGATGCGTATTCGGCCAAGTAGATAGGCCTTTGAAATTAAGTTTTGTTATATGACATAGTAGATGTTATAAAGCATGAATTGTTAAAATTATTCAAAGCATACTAAGCTCATTGAAGCTTACTCCGTTTTTATGTTTCCTCCTATTTTATAGATCTTAATCGAAGCTATGGTTCGAGGGATTCAAGTCATAGTTCATCACACTATTGCCGTCGGATTTTTGGTACTTTTGAAGGTTATTTTTTTAAGCAATGGCATGTATAGGCTAAAACCTATGTTTTGAAATCAAACTTTTATTTTGAATTGTAAATATGAATAGCCATGCAAAAATGGCTGTCGCGTTGCCATATGTGTTTTGTTAGTTAATATGAATGTGTTCTTGGAAATTGATAAATGTTCTAAACGTTTTGATGTGAATTGGGATTTCGAATGAATCAATGCAGTCATTATTATAATACGAATCTTGTTCGGTTATGCTTAAGATTGTTTACCAAATGAATAGCAATTGTCCTTTATTTTGTATAATGGATTCAGAGTACATTTGTTATGCATGCTTATATGATTCGGTTTGATGAGTGTCGAAATCTGATTGAATCAGTGATTATATAAATATACTGATAAATATGATTTATGTGAATGGACTTTAAAGAAACTAAGTGAATGCTGGGTAATGTCTCTTGACCCTCTTGCGACGGGTACGTGTCCAGGGGTGTTACATTTTATTGGTATTAGAGCTACGGTTTAGTCAGTTCTCGGACTAACGTAGCGTGTGTAAATATAGCTATACATGCCATTGAAAATAAATGCGATAGTGTGGTGACTTCTGACATTTGAAATGTGATTTTTATATAGATTTCTTTTGAAATGAATCCCGATTCTGAACGAGCTGTAGCGGATGACGTAGAGAGTGTAGCGCTGGCTCCCGCGCAAGGGACTGCGCCAAATGACTCTCAATCGAATGCCAGTCATTGAGATGATGACAATAGACAAACTTTCTATGCAATGATGAGTGAATGGTTCACACAATTTATCTGAACAAATCCGGCTGCTCCACAACCCCCGCCCCTAAATAACCCTCTTGTGACTGATCCTCTGAGATCAAGTAGGCCTTCGGTTGACAAAATTAGAAAATACGGGGCCAAAGAGTTCCGAGCTACAGTTAGTGATGATGCTGAGCGGGCTGAGTTTTGGCTCGCTAATACGATTTGAGTTTTTGATGAATTATCGTGTTCGTTCGAAGAATGTTTGAAGTGTGCTGTATCTCTGTTACGTATTCCGGTTACTATTGGTGAAATACACTGGTCTCTGTTGTGCCGAAAGAACGAGTCACCTGGGAGTTCTTCCAAACCGAATTTCAAAAAAAGTATATCAGTCAGATGTTCATAGATCAAAAACGGAAGGAATTTCTTGAGCTTAAACAGGGCCGAATGTTAGTAACTGAATATGAGAGAGAGTTCGTACGGCTCAATCGTTATGCTCGCAAGTGTGTATCATCTACGGCTCAGTCGTTATGCTCGCAAGTGTGTATCATCTGAGGCTATCATGTGTAAACGCTTCGAAGATGGTTTAAATGAAGATATCAAGCTGTTGGTCGGTATTTTAGAAATCAAAGAGTTCGTAGTACTTGTTGAGCGAGCTTGTAAGTTGAAGAGCTCAGTATTGAAAAGAAAAAGGCTGAGGACGGAGTCAGAGAATTCTGCAAGAGATCATCGGGAAAATCTTTTCAGTAGTCTTCAAAGAAATTTCGAGATGAGTCGAATAGATCTAAAGCTAATTCAGGTTACTCCAGACGAGATCGGGATTGACCTCTAGTAAGTACGCGAGCCACTTTCATTGCTAGTGTAGGCAATGACCGCAGGGATAGAACAGTTTGCAAGCATTATGAGAAATGGCATCCGGGGAGTTGCAGATTGCATGACCACTCCTGTTTTAGATGTGGGGCTGCTGATCACTTCATAAAGGATTGTCCGAGACAGGTTGAACGTAATAGTAATCCTAGTGAGAGGCCGGGTAGCACGGAAGTACGAGGACGACCACAGAGACGAGGAGGTAATACTAGTGATAGCCAGAGAATGACTAGAGACACTGCGGTCAGATCTGAGGCATGTGCACCTGCTCGGGCTTATGCCATCCGTGCCCGTGAGGAGGCTTCTTCCCCTGATGTTATTACTGGTATTTTCACTCTCTTCGACACTGATGTTATAGCTCTGATTGATCCCGATTCAACCCATTCTTATGTGTGTGAAACTTTAGCATCCAGTAAGACTCTACCTGTTGAGTCTACTTAGTTCACAATTCGAGTGTCAAACCCTCTGGGTCGGTGTGTGTTGGTTAATAAAGTGTGTAAGAGATGTCCCCTAATTTTTCGAGACTCTTGTTTTCTGGCTGATTTTATGCTATTACCGTTTGATGAATTTGATATTATTCTCGGGATGGATTGGTTGACTGTGCATGATGCAGTAGTAAATTGCAAGCAGAAGGTTATTGATCTATGATGCTCAAATAATAAAATAATTTGGATTGAGTCCTCTGATTTGAGCGGGTTGCCAGCTGTGATATCTTCGATGCAAGCTCAGAAATATGTAAAAAGGGGATGTGAGGCATATCTCATGCTCGTGATTGATAGTAAAGAGTCAGAAAAGAAGCTTAAGTCTGTGCCAGTAGTCTGTGAGTATCCGGATGTATTTCCCGAGGAATTGCCGAGATTACCACCTGTCCGGGAAGTAGAGTTTGGCATTGAACTTCTACCTGGAACGACTCCGATTTCGATAGCTCCATATCGTATGGCACCAATCGAATTAAAAGAATTGAAAATTTAGCTGCAAGAATTGACGGATAAAGGTTTCGCTCGACCAAGCTTTTCACCTTGGGGTGCACCAGTTTTATTTCTGAAAAAGAAATATGGAACGATGAGAATGTGCATCGACTATCGTCAATTAAATAAAGTGACGATAAAGAACAAGTATCCGTTATCGCGCATTGATGATTTGTTCGATCAATTGAAAGGAGCCTCAGTGTTTTCGAAGATAGATTTGAGATCGAGTTATTATTAGCTGCGAGTTCGAGATTCAGATGTGCCAAAAATAGCATTCAGAACGAGATACGGTCACTTCGAGTTCTTAGTGATGCCGTTTGGACTTACTAATGCCCCTACGGTATTTATGGACTTGATGAATCAAATTTTTAGACAGTATTTGGATCAGTTCGTAGTTGTGTTTATTAACGATATTTTGATCTATTCGCCAGATGAAACTGAGCATGCTGAGCATCTGAGATTGGTATTACAGATTTTGCGAGACAAGCAACTATATGCTAAGTTCAGTAAATGTGAGTTCTGGTTGAGAGAAGTTAGCTTGTTGGGACATGTAGTATTCGCATCGGGTATACGGGTTGATCCGAGTAAAATTTTAGCTATTCTTGACTGGAAGCCTCCGAGAAACGTCACTGAAGTTCGAAGCTTTTTAGGGCTTGCGGGTTACTACCGACAATTTGTGAAAGGGTTCTCGATGATCGCAACACCGTTGACAAAACTGCTACAAAAAGATGTCAAGTTCGAGTGGTCAGAAAAGTGTCAGAAAAGTTTCGACCAGCTGAAAATTCTTTTGACGGAAGCTCCTGTGTTGGTCCAGCCTGAGTCCGGTAAAGAGTATGTTGTTTATAGTGACACCTCCCAAAACGGTTTAGGTTGCGTCTTGATGCAAGAAGGCCGAGTAGTCGCGTATGCCTCGAGGCAATTGAAACCTCATGAAAGAAAGTATCCAACTCATGATATTGAGCTTGCTGCTATTGTTTTTGCTCTAAAAATTTGGCGTCACTACCTGTTCGGAGAAAAATGTCATGTCTTTTCCGATCACAAAAGTTTGAAGTATCTAATGACTCAAAAACATCTGAATTTGAGACAAAGACGGTGGTTGGAATTACTAAAAGACTATGAGCTTGTCATCAATTATCATCCGGGTAAAGCTAATGTGGTTGCAGATGCTTTCAGTCAGAAATCCCTATTTTCATTACGAGCAATGAATGTCCATTTATCTGTGTCATCGGATAATTTGTTGATAGCAGAATTAAAAGCGAAACCAGCATACGTGCGGCAAATATGGGAAGCTCAGAAAGTTGATGCCGAATTGTCTGCAAAAAGAGCTCAGTGTATCCTAAAAATAGACTCAGAATTTCAAATTGACGACAATGATTGTTTGAGGTTCAAAAATCGATTATGCATCCTGAGAAAGTCAGAATTCATTCCGATGATTTTGAAGGAGGCTCATGAGGGTCGAATGTAAGTTCATCCGAGTAGCACAAAAATGTATAATGACTTGAAATCTCAGTACTGGTGGCACGGTATGAAGCGAGACATCTCCAACTATGTTTCTAAATGCTTGATTTGTCAGCAAGTGAAAGCAGAGCATCAGGTACCTTCAAGACTACTTCAGCCGATTTTAATACCCGAGTGGAAGTGGGATCGAGTTACAATGAATTTTGTGTCTGGTTTACCGTTAACCCCAAGCAAGAAAGACTCCATTTAGGTTATAGTTGACTGACTGACCAAGTCGGCTCACTTCATCCCTGTTCGTACTGATTATACGCTCGAGAAGCTAGCGGAATTGTACATTTCGCAAATTGTGAGGTTGCACGGGGTGCCTGCTTCTATTGTTTTGGATAGAGATCCTAGATTTACTTCGAGATTTTGGAAGAAATTACTCGAAGCCTTGGGTACCAAACTACATTTTAGTACTACTTTCCATCCGCAAACTGACGGACAATCTGAGCGAGTTATTCAAATACTCGAAGACATGTTGAGATGTTGCATCCTCGAGTTTAGCGGTTCGTGGGAAAAATATTTGCCTTTGGCGGAATTCGCGTATAACAATAGTTTTTAGTCGAGTATTCAAATGGCACCCTACGAAGCTCTCTATGGTCGAAGGTTCCGTACACCTTTGTTTTGGACTGAGCTTAGTGAGAATAAGATTCTCGGGGTTGATTTAGTTAAAGAGGCTGAATAGAAAGTAAAGATGATTTGGGACAGTTTTAAAATAGCACCAGATCGTCAGAAGTCGTACGCAGATTTGAAACGTAAAGATATTGAGTATCAGATAAGTGATAGGGTGTTTTTGAAAGTCTCGCCGTGGAAAAAGATACTTCGATTTGGCCGTAAAGGCAAGTTGAGTCTGAGATTCATCGGACCATTTGAGATATCAGAACGGATTGGGCCGATTACTTAAAAGCTAATTTTACCCCCTGAACTTGAGAAGATTCACAACGTTTTTCATGTATTGATGCTTCGTCGTTATAAATCTGATCCCTCGCATGCGATTAAACCGTCAGAAGTTAAAATTCAACCCGATTTGAGTTATGATGAAGAACCAATTTGAATCTTAGCTCGTGAGGTGAAAGAGTTACGAAATAAAAAGGTTCCGCTGGTAAAGGTGCTATGGCTCAAGCACGGGATTGAAGAAGCAACTTGGGAAACTGAGACATCTATAAAAGAATGATACCCAAACTTATTCATCGGTAAGATTTTCGAGGACAAAAATTTTAAATGGGGGAGAGTTATGACAGCCCTAATTCGACCCTAGTCGGGAAATAGTTTCGTAACCATTAGACCGAGTCACAATAATTTAATAAATGCTAATTTCCATATTAGATTTTATGTGAAGTTATTTGGGTGAATAATTGATTTACATCTGGTACTATTTAAATGTGTGATTTTTTATGTGGACTTATGTGTCAAGTAGTAAAAAGGTGCGTGATAATTTAAAAAGGGGGCCGAATTTGTACATGGCTAAAATGTTTGGACTTGCATGTCAAATTTCCACTTTTAGAGATAGTGGCCGGTCATGGAGTATAATGATTGAAATTGCATGTGTTTTATATGTATTTCTTTATGTACAAATGCTTTTTATTAAGTGAAAAATAATAAAATGTTATGAATATAATATTTGATAATATTGGTGATAAAAACAATGGGCATTTTGTTTTTCTCTCCTTTGTCTTCTTCAATATCCAAAACTAAGAGAGAATAGGGAAAGAAACACAAGCATTCGGCCTATAGCTAGCTTGCATTCAAGGTAAATTTCATGTGTTTATCTTGTGTTTTTAGTGAAATTGGTATGGCTAGAGCATGGTCTTGATGGCCCATGTTTAATATTTTGAATGTGTTTTGGCATGAGTATTCGGTCATGAGAGGAATTTTAGAAATGGTTGTAATTTCCATGCTTAGAAGTAGAAATGATGGTAATGGATATGAAAGGATTGTTATTTGCTTTTATATGTGATATCAAGCCATTGGGTTGTACAGTTCTCATAGAAAATGAGAGAAATTTTGAGTGATAGCCGAATGTTGATGAGTTAAATTTTTAATGCTTTTAGTAAGATAATCGGCAATTGAAGTTTTGTGGATTTTAGTTCAATGCTAAATTATGCATTTGGATGAGTAGTTACCGATTTTAAACTTGAGAATGAGTGGAGTCTATGTGTTCTATGTTTGTGTTATGTATTATATTGTTTAAGTCTTGGATGTTAAGCTTAGTTACTTTTAAATGGTTGATTGAGCCTACAAATTTGAATATAATTTAGTTAGTAGACAAAAAGGTTGAAGTGAGTTACCTTGAGCTTTTGTAATCTTGTTTTACAAAGTATATTCATATTTATAAACCACCTTGTGGATTCAGCCATTGAGGAAATTGTAAGTTGAGTAAATGAGTTTAGATGGTTGTAAGACATTCGGTCATGTTAGTGAATTGAGAGTATGTGTTTATTTTTAAAAATGTGCAAATGGTCTAGCAAGTACTACATAGTAATGTGGCCTAGAGGTTATTAAAGTAATGTTTGATTGATGAATTTTGGCTTTCACTTGTAAAATTACCGAATGTATTAAAGGCCAATGCTCGGACTAGAGGATTAATAGGTGTAAATAAAAGGTGTCTAAATATCTATAAATTTGACATACGGTTGTGGCTATTATTGTAAAGCTTATAATACAAAATGTGAAACAAGTAATATGTGATTGCATGCATTCGATTAAGGTAGCTATTATTAAATTTTATAGGCTTGAAAAGTCAAGACCGAAAGGGGAGTTGGTTAAGCATAAATGGATTTTAAGCTTATGAGCATGTATGTATTTGTATGTGCGGCATTAGTGATAAGTTATTTGAATCTTTGCTTGTGTATGCATATTTGACATAGTTTTTAAAGATGAAATCGAGTCATGGCCTATTGTTTCCTTTAAGATAGGATACATATTGAATTATAGGTGATTGTCTATTATGACTATTAAGAAAATGATATTGAGTGAGAAATTGAACAAACTTACTTGTTTTAATTAAAGCTCAATAGCATAAAGGATCAAAGTCGGATAAGGGAAAGGATAAAGTAATAAAGTAGCCGATCAACAACCGTTCGATTATATCGAGGTAAGTTTTGAGTGTATCATCTTTGTATATACATGAAAATGGTATGAAGCATTTAAGTTGCATGCCTTGTAAATAAATGACCTTACTTTGATGAAATAATTCAATAATGAACATGATGACATAAGTGAAGTAACCGTGGGCATATTGAAATTTAAGAAAATATATGAATAGTTTATACATGTGAGATTTTATGGTAATCTCCATCAAACCGAATGGGAATGAAGTAGAATATGATAAGTATTTGGCAAATTTAGTTTATGAGAAATGTTATAATGTGTATTTGTATGTGATGCTCGTGATAGAAGAAATCATGAGTTTCGAAAATGGTAAGTTCTGTATAATAGATTAAATGTGAATGAATTATTACCTGGGGTTCAATGATGATACTTTCAAGCCTTCATGCCTAGCAGGCTTTGTGCCGGTGATACATTCGGGCCTTCGTGCCTAGCAGGCTTTATTGCCGGTGATACATTCGGGCCTTCGTGCCTAGCAGGCTTTATTGCCGGTGATACATTCGGGCCTTCGTGCCTAGAAAGCTTTATTACCGGTGATACATTCGGGCCTTCGTGCCTAGCAGGCTTTGTGCCGGTGATACATTCGGGCCTTCGTGCCTAGCAGGCTTTATTTCCGTTGATACATACGGGCCTTCGTGCCTAGCAGGTTTTATTGCCGGTGATACATTCGAGCCTCCGTGCCTAGCAGGCTTTATTGCCGGTCATACATTCGGGCCTCCGTGCCTAGCAGGCTTTGTGCCGATGATTCCAGTATATGTGAGACGATGTGGAATTATGTTATAACTGCGGTAAATTATGAACATCGTATTAAGAATGTCAGGTAATTACTTTGTACCTATGTAAAAGATTAAATTGATATGTACCCGAATATGATATGAAATATCTAAGTTTAATGTTTTTTTTTAAATAGTTGACTTTGCTTTGATAAAGTCCGAATATGAAACATGATGGTATGCTCTACCTATATTTGCTAAGGTATACATATATATTCGGCTATGAATGATGTAAATATAAGATAATGGGAATTGGTGATAATAGATGGTAAAGAATCAATTATAAATAAATGTTGAATTATTCTTATGTATGTGGATGCGTATTTGGCCAAGTAGATAGGCCTTTGATATTAAGTTTTGCTATATGACATAGTATATGTTATAAAGCATGAACTATTAAAATTATTCAAAGCTTACTAAGCACATTGAAGCTTACTCCGTTTATATGTTTCCTCCTGTTTTATAGATCTTAATCGAAGCTACGGTTCGAGGGATTCAAGTCATCGTTCATCACACTATCGCCGTCGGATCTTTGGTACTTTTGAAGGTTATTTTTAAGAGATGGCATGTATAGGCTAAAACCTATGTTTTGAAATCAAACTTTTATTTTGAATTGTCAATATGAATAGCCATGCGAAAATGGCTATCGCGTTGCCATATGTGTTTTGTTAGTTAATATGAATGTGTTCTTGGAAATTGATAAATGTTCTAAACGTTTTGATGTGAATTGGGATTTCGAATGAATCAATGCACTCATTATTATAAGATGAATCTTGTTCGGTTATGCTTAAGATCGTTTACCAATGAATAGCAATTGTCCTTTATTTTGTATAATGGATTCAGAATACATTTGTTATGCATGCTTATATGATTCGGTTTGACGAGTGTCGAAATCTGATTGAATCGGTGATTATATATATATATATACTCATAAATATGATTTAAGTGAATGGAGTTTAAAGAAATTAAGTGAATGTGTAACGCCCTGATTTTCGGGACTTTTCGAGTTTTGTGAATTTTTAGTGAAATTTTAAAATTTTGGTGTTCTGAAGGTTGAAAATGTATGTACATGTGTTAGTGGGCCTTTAGAAGGCCCAAGCTTAAGTTAAAACCTGGTAAAATCTTAAGTTGGATTTTCAAGTGAAAGGGGACTTGGTTAAGTGGGCCTTTAAGAAAAATCGTGTAAAATATGTCACAAAGGGAGCCTTGGTAGAGTGGCAAGGTGGCGCCACTAAGCTCCTAAAAAAGTGGCGCCTAAGTGGGTATGCAAGGACAAGGGTTCGAGTTACAAGGTAAGCATAGTGTTTTTTTTAATTTTTAAAGCATGAGCCTAATTTAAGTGGGAATTCGGCAATGGGCTTCAGGGACTTGGGCCGATTGTTTTAGGGGAATTATTAGGGTTTTGCCTTTTTCTATTTTCTGTCATGAGAGTTAGGGTTAGCCACCTTAGGTGTTATTATTCTCTTTTCAGTCAAAAAAGCCGAAATTGGCCTCCCTAAGAGTATCTAGCCGATTTCTTCTACTTCTTCCTCTCTATCATTGCTTTTCTTCTTTTCTTTTTACTCTGTTGATCTTCCCCTTAGCCGAACACTCTATCATACTCAGATCTGCAATTTCTTTCGATTCTATCCCTCCAAAAATAGCCATAGCCGATTGCTCAAAGTGCCAGAAATCCCGAAAACTGCTTTCTTTTTTTGCCAATTTCTTGTAAGCCGAATTACCCCTATTCCTTTCACTTGTTGTGGCCGATTACTACATTCCCTTGAGCCACTTCATTGTCGACACCATCACCCAAACTCACAGCTCAAATCGCCATCTTCTTCTCTAGTTGAAAAGCCGAAATCACCATTAGTGTAGGGAGATAGCCGAAAATTTCAGATCTCATGGTTAAGGGTTCTACTAGCGTTCAAGGGGCAGATTTGCATCAGATCTGTGTAGGAATCGAAGAGAAATCATTGGTAAGTGTTTAATACCTCAGATCTATTCAATATTTCATGTGTTGGAAAAGCCGAAAGTCCCTAAAGTTGGGGACTTTGCCGATTTGGACTTTTAGTAAATCAAGTGGTGTTTTTCTTTGTTCTTTGAGTGATAGTTGCGAAGGAGGCGAGCAAGTGAGGCAGTAAAGGCATCGGAATCATCAGATCTAGATCTAAAGCGATCTAAATCGGTAAAGGTAAGATTTTTAGGCCATTAAGGGGTATGGCCGAATGTGGTAAAGGATTGTAGCTTTGGTTTTTCGTAGATCTATTGATTAATCAATTAGATTTTGGGTTGTAGGAACTGTCGTATAGGAGATCTCGTTGGTGAAACCGCAAAACAGGTGTGTGATTCTGAACCCCTTCATTCTGCATGTTCGCAAATGCCGAAAAGCCGAAATGCCGAAGATTGGGCATTTCGAGGGCTTGTGAGAGTGCGAACACTCACAAGTTGGTAGGGAAACTTTGGATATGAAATCGGTACTGAAGGGGGAGTTAGCCACGAAATTTTGGGCGTTACGGTAAGTTGGGGCCTCGGTGGGCCGAGTATGGGCCCAATGGGCAATTTGGGCCCATTTAGGTAAAAATGGGTTTAAGGGTAATAAAATGAACTGTAGGCGTAAGAACAGCTAAAACAAGGTAACTGAATATGAAATTTGGACTAAACGGGCCTAATGGGCTAATTGACGAGATAGGGCTCATTAGGGGTTTTAGGGCTTAAGAGCTAAAACAATTAAACTGTGTTAACCGAATTTCTGTAACGACTATGGGATTAGTAGAGACTGTAATAAGCATAAGAACTGTAATATGAGAGCAAAATTACTGAAATACCCTTAGGGTGAGAAATTACTGTTTTGCCCTTAGGTAGAAAATTACCGTTATACCCCTAGGGCTAAAAATCGACTGAATTGTTTGACATGACTACTATTGTTACTGCATATCATGATGTATGTATGTTTGATGCATGGGGTTTGGGTTTGATATTGGAGGAAGTGTGAGTGGCACTGCCACGTTACTGAAAGGGGCTATGCCTCGTATTGTTACTGAATGGGGCTTTGCCTCGTATACTGTTTATCTGAGCAGCCATGCTGCAACTGTGGTGTGTGGGCTGGGTGGGTCGAGTTATTCCCCACATGGTGTGTTGGCTGGTACGGGTGGTGTGTAGCGGTTGGTGGGTTGAGTAGTCTCCCCAATTGGGTTGCATTCATACTGTTATACTGTACTGTACTGTTATGGGCCTATGGGCCAAACTGTTATCTGAATAGGGCTTCGGCCCAGTATCTGTAATCTGAATAGGGCTTCGGCCCAGTATTTGACTGAAACTGGCTAGGGCTCAGGTCTAGTGGGCTCGAGCCGATGTGGGCTTTGAATGGGTTCTGCACACACTGAGTTTTCCCAAACTCACCCCTCTCTTTCCATCCTTGCAGGTGAGCCCTAGATCGTGACTTGGTTGCTGGGAGGGATTCAGAGTGGCCACGAAGACTGAACTCGTATTTTAATTGGTTTATTAATTTAATTATTTTTACTATTGGTTTTATTTTGCTATGGGTTGTAATAAGGCCACTTTATCTGTTTTTACTTGGGACTTTCAACTATTCTATTTCATCCATAATTACGCACTGTTTTCGAAAATTAAACAAATGTTTTCTTAACCAACCTGTTATTACAAGAGACTAAGTAAGATAATAAGGTTAAAGTGAACCGCTTAACAAATGAACTAGAGATTAAGTTGAGTAGTTATTAAAACAGGGATTTTCAAAATAGAAAATCAAGCGTTGCTTTCCAAAACACACCATCTGACTTAGTAAATAAGGCGGCGTAGGGTAGTATAGGTGATGTAGCCCACCGGACATGGCCATAACGTCTGGGCTGGGTTCGGGGTGTTACATTTAGTGGTATCAGAGCCTGGTTGCAATAACTCGGCTATGGATCGGGTCCAAAAACAAAGGGGTTTCAAAAATCTAAAAGTCCAGAAGGGTATCTTTGGAAAATCGAATTTTTTTGAAAATTTTCTTTTGGTTTTAAACAAACTTGTAGTTTTTAAACATTGTTTTTTGAGGCCTCAAAGTATTTGAACTACTAAACCGGAAAGTGGCACACTGAATCCCCGGCTCCAAGTTGTAAGTATGTTCTACCTTAAATTCTGTACTGTACTGATAATAAAACTGTAGATAGCACTGAGCCTTAGATAGAATACTATTGATGAGGTAGTATTAAGGCTGTAGCACTGAGACGGTAGGGTAAACTAAACCCTAGGAAACTGAGACAGTAATTAGACTACGTTGCGCGAGAACAACTCTAAAATTCTACCTGTTCATAAGATATTCCGTAATAAAAACTGAAACATTGAGCTAATGTCATAAAACTTTGTAAATCAGATAATCGATATGAGTACAAGGGCTACTTGTGGACGAGGCCGTGGACGAGGCCGAGTTAGTGCTCAAGCTGGATCGTCGTCTTCTGAGCATAGGCCAGCAGGAGAGGCACGACCACCGGTTGAGGAAAATGGGCCGTACGATCGGGCCACAGGGGACGACGCTCTGTCTCAGGCCATGCTGAGAGTTCTGGAAAGGGTGGCCGGAGCTAATGTTGGGCCGTTGAATATGGGGTCCATTTCTGAGCGACTTCGGGCCAATGGAGCGGAAGTTTTTAGGGGCATATCTGGAGTGGCCACGAACGTGGCTGAGTATTGGTTAGAAGCCACAGAGCGAATTATGGATGACTTGGATTGCTCAGTGGAGCAGAAACTAAAAGGAGCGGTATCGTTGCTGAGGGACGAGGCGTATCAATGGTGGATCACCGTGAGAGAGGGTACCCCAGCTGAGAGGGTAACCTGGGAATTGTTTAAGCAGTCTTTCAAGGCGAAATATGTTGGGGCTAGTTATGTGGACGCACGAAGGAAGGAATTTCTAAACCTGACCCAGGGTAGTAAGACTGTGGCTGAATATGAGGCGGAATTTCTGCGATTAAGTCGGTATGCTAGTGGCATTGTTTCCACCGAGTATGAGCGTAGTGTTCGGTTCGAGGATGGCCTCAGAGATGAGCTGAGAGTATTGATAGCACCGCAGAGGGAGCGCGACTTTGCTGCACTGGTGGAGAAGGCTAAGATAGCCGAGGAAGTGAAGCAAGCTGAAAGGCGGAATCGCGATAGGGATCGCAACCGTTTTAAAAGAGACTCTGGAGTATCGGGAGCTGCAAACCGGAATTTTAAGAGGGCTAGAGTAGAAGAACCAGTGCGAGCTATGCCAGTGAATGTTGTTAGACCACAGGCTTGTGGAGACTGTGGCAGAGTTCATCGAGGAGAATGCTGGAAACGCAGTGGAGCTTGTTTTCGTTGTGGGTCTAAGGACCATCAGGTTAAGGACTGCCCACAGAAGCCAGCTCAGGCTCAAGCTGTTGATCAGAGAGTTGCTCAGCCTGCGCGTGAGGGACTGCCACCGCCAAGGGGCTGTGGTCAAGGTAGAGGAGGCAATGGTAATGGACGTGGTCGTGGAGCACCTGGTAGGGGTGCTGGAAATGCTGAGGCTCGTCAGCCAGCCTTAGTGTATGCTGCTCGCCGCCGCGAGGAGGGTGATGCACCTGATGTTATAACTGGTACGTTCTTAATAGATCATACACCATATACTACTTTAATTGATGTGGGTTCGACTCATTCGTATGTTGCTTGTGAAATTTCTGGGTCGTTGGGTGTGCATTCTGAGGAGACTGTGAGTGGGGTAACTGTGATTAGTCCTTTAGGTCACTCTGTTAGGGTAGATAAACTCTTTAGAGATGTGCCTTTAGAGACTCAAGGTAGGATCTTTTTGGGAGACTTGATGGAGTTACCTTTTGGGGAATTTGACTTGATTCTGGGCATGGACTGGTTAACCAAGCACAAGGCAACGTTGGATTGGGCGGCCAAAAGAATGGTATTAAGAACAACCGAAGGTGAGGAGGTGATGGTTATTGGTGAACGAAGGGACTATTTGTCCAATGTGGTTTCTGCCTTAAGGGCTGAAAGGTTGATGCGCAAAGGTTGTGAAGCATACTTAGCGTTTGTAAGTCAAACTGAACCCGAAGGGGTGACTGTGGAGACAGTGAGGACTGTTAATGAATTTCAAGATGTATTTCCTGAGGAGCTACCTGGACTACCTCCTAACCGAGAAGTGGAATTTGGGATTGATCTGTTGCCTGGAACAGCTCCAGTGTCCATTGCGCCTTACAGAATGGCACCAAAGGAGCTAGTGGAATTGAAAGCCCAGATTCAAGAGTTGTTAGATAGGGGCTTCATTAGACCGAGTGTGTCTCCGTGGGGAGCACCGGTGCTGTTTGTGAAAAAGAAGGACGGTACGATGCGTATGTGTATCGATTATCGCCAGTTGAACAAACTGATGATAAAGAATAAGTATCCTCTGCCAAGAATCGACGATCTATTTGACCAGCTTAAAGGAGCTTCAGTGTTTTCCAAGATCGACCTTCGATTTGGGTATCATCAGTTAAGGGTAAAAGAGGTGGATGTGCATAAGACAGCATTCAGAACTCGTTATGGTCACTACGAGTTCTTGGTTATGCCCTTTGGATTGACGAATGCACCAGCAGCTTTTATGGATTTAATGAACCGAGTATTTTAGCCGTACTTGGATCGTTTTGTGGTCGTCTTTATTGACGATATATTGGTGTATTCGGAAACAGAGAAGAAGCATGATGAGCATCTTCGAATCGTTCTGCGGACTCTAAGAGAAAAGCAATTGTATGCGAAATTTAGTAAGTGCGAATTCTGGCTTCGAGAAGTGACTTTTCTGGGTCATGTTGTTTCTGCTAAGGGAATTAGGGTAGATCCTCGCAAGATTGAGGCAGTTCTGGATTGGAAGCTGCCTAGGACGGTGACAGAAATTTGCAGTTTTCTGGGTTTGGCAGGCTATTATAGAAGGTTTGTTGAGGGGTTCTCTATCATCGCGGCTCCATTAACGAAATTGTTAAGGAAGGGAGTACCCTTTAATTGGACTGAGAGGCAGCAAGAAGCTTTCGACAACCTGAAAAAGGTGTTGACCGAGGCGCCAGTGTTGATTCAGCCAGAATCTGGGAAGGACTTTACGGTTTATAGCGATGCTTCGCATGTGGGATTAGGTTGTGTACTGATGCAAGAGGGTAAGGTGGTTGCCTATGCTTCGCGACAGCTTAAGCCTCACGAGGTGAATTACCCTACGCATGATTTGGAGTTGGCAGCGGTGGTATTTGCATTGAAAATCTGGAGACACTACCTTTATGGGGAAAAGTGTATTATATACACTGACCACAAAAGTCTCAAATATCTGTTAACTCAGAAGGAGTTGAACCTTAGGCAATGGAGATGGATAGAGTTGCTTAAGGACTATGACTGTTCGATTGTGTATCACCCTGGCAAGGCTAATGTTGTGGCTGATGCACTGAGCCGAAGGACTGTTACTGAGTTAAAGGCGATGTTCGTTCGTTTAAGTTTGTATGATGATGGGAGTTTGCTGGCCGAACTGCAAGTGAGACCGACTTGGACCGAGAGGATTAAAGAATTGCAGTGGAAGGATGATTCGTTGACTCCTCGATTTCAACAAGTCAAGGAGGGTAAGAGTGAGGATTTTGGACTGAATTCTGATGGAGTCCTATGCTTTCGAGGAAAAGTCTGTATTCCTAAGGATTCTGACTTGAGGAAGTTGATATTGAGTGAGGCTTATGGTGGAGCCTATGCTATGCACCCTGGAGGTAATAAGTTGTATAGGGATTTGCGAGAAGGGTACTGGTGGCCTGGACTTAAGCGAGAGGTGACTGATTTCGTTGGGAAATGTTTGACGTGTCAGCAAGTTAAAGCTGAGCACCAACTGCCGTCTGGATTGTTGCAGCCAGTAAAGATTCCGCAGTGGAAATGGGAAAGAGTAACGATGGATTTTGTGAGTGGCTTGCCTTTGACACCTTCAAAGAAGGACTCTGTTTGGGTAGTTGTGGATAGATTCACGAAGTCTGCTCATTTTATACCAGTTAGAACTGATTACTCACTTCAGAAGTTGGCCAAGCTATATGTAGCAGAGATAGTGCGTTTGCATGGGGTGCCAGTTTCGATAATTTCTGATCGAGATCCTAGATTTACATCTCGATTCTGGAAGAAGTTGCATGAGGCGTTAGGTACGCCATTGGACTTCAGTACTGCATTTCACCCTCAGACAGATGGTCAGTCTGAAAGGGTTATTCAAGTGTTGGAAGACATGTTAAGAGGATGTATCATTGATTTTCGTGGTAGTTGGGAAGATTATTTACCGTTGGCAGAATTTGCATACAACAACAGTTATCAAGCAAGTATTCAGATGGCTCCATATGAGGCACTTTATGGACGGAGATGTCGCACTCCTACTTGTTGGACAGAATTGGGAGAACGTAGAGTTCTTGGACCAGAGTTGGTAGCAGATACCGAAAGTAAAGTTAAGCTGATTCGAGATCGGTTAAAGGTGGCGTCTGATCGATAGAAGTCATATGCTGACCTTAAGCGTAAGGAGATTGAGTTCGCTGTTGGGGATATGGCGTTCCTAAAGGTGTCGCCGTGGAAGAAGATCTTGAGATTTGGTAAAAAGGGCAAGCTAAGTCCGCGGTTTATTGGGCCTTATCGGATTCTTAAGCGGATTGGGCCAGTAGCCTATCAGTTGGAGTTGCCACCAGAGTTGGATCGTATCCATGACGTTTTTCACGTGTCTATGCTAAGACGGTATCGATCGGACCCTTCGCATATTGTACCAGTAGAGGAGATTACAGTAAATGCCGATTTGACTTTCGAGGAGGAACCTGTGGAGATCTTAGATCGTGATGTCAAAGTCTTAAGGAGGAAGTCTGTTCCTTTGGTAAAGGTGCTATGGCGTAATCATGGTAGAGAAGAAGCTACTTGGGAGCCAGAGGAGACTATGCGTCAACAATACCCTCAGTTATTTGGATCAGGTAAATTTCGTGGACGAAATTTCTTTAAGGGGGGTAGAGTTGTAACGCCCTGATTTTCGGGATTTTTCGGGTTTTGTGAATTTTTAGTGAAATTTTAAAATTTTGGTGTTCTGAAGGTTGAAAATGTATGTACATGTGTTAGTGGGCCTTTAGAAGGCCCAAGCTTAAGTTAAAACCCGGTAAAATCTTAAGTTGGATTTTCAAGTGAAAGGAGACTTGGTTAAGTGGGCCTTTAAGAAAAATCGTGTAAAATATGTCACAAAGGGAGCCTTGGTAGAGTGGCAAGGTGGCGCCACCAAGCTCCTAAAAAAGTGGCGCCTAAGTGGGTATGCAAGGACAAGGGTTCGAGTTACAAGGTAAGCATAGTATTTTTTTTAATTTTTAAAGCATGAGCCTAATTTAAGTGGGAATTCGGCAAGGGGCTTCAGGGACTTGGGCCAATTATTTTAGGGGAATTATTAGGGTTTTGTCTTTTTCTATTTTCTGTCATGAGAGTTAGGGTTAGCCACCTTAGGTGTTATTATTCTCTTTTCAGTCAAAAAAGCCGAAATTGGCCTCCCTAAGAGTATCTAGCCGATTTCTTCTTCTTCTTCCTCTCTATCATTGCTTTTCTTCTTTTCTTTTTACTCTGTTGATCTTCCGCTTAGCCGAACACTCTATCATACTCAGATCTGCAATTTCTTTCGATTTTATCCCTCCAAAAATAGCCATAGCCGATTGCTCAAAGTGCCAGAAATCCCGAAAACTGCTTTCTTTTTTTGCCAATTTCTTGTAAGCTGAATTACCCCTATTCCTTTCACTTGTTGTGGCCGATTACTACATTCCCTTGAGCCACTTCATTGTCGACACCATCACCCAAACTCATAGCTCAAATCGCCATCTTCTTCTCTAGTTGAAAAGTCGAAATCACCATTAGTGTAGGGAGATAGCTGAAAATTTCAGATCTCATAGTTAAGGGTTCTACTAGCGTTCAAGGGGCAGATTTGCATCAGATCTGTGTAGGAATCGAAGAGAAATCATTGGTAAGTGTTTAATACCTCAGATCTGTTCAATATTTCATGTGTTGGAAAAGCCGAAAGTCCCTAAAGTTGGGGACTTTGCCGATTTGGACTTTTAGTAAATCAAGTGGTGTTTTTCTTTGTTCTTTGAGTGATAGTTGCGAAGGAGGCGAGCAAGTGAGGCAGTAAAGGCATCGGAATCATCAGATCTAGATCTAAAGCGATCTAAATCGGTAAAGGTAAGATTTTTAGGCCATTAAGGGGTATGGCCGAATGTGGTAAAGGATTGTAGCTTTGGTTTTTCGTAGATCTATTGATTAATCAATTAGATTTTGGGTTGTAGGAACTGTCGCATAGGAGATCTCATTGGTGAAACCGCAAAACAGGTGTGTGATTCTGAACCCCTTCATTCTGCATGTTCGCAAATGCCGAAAAGCCGAAATGCCGAAGATTGGGCATTTCGAGGGCTTGTGAGAGTGCGAACACTCACAAGTTGGTAGGGAAACTTTGGATATGAAATCGGTACTGAAGGGGGAGTTAGCCACGAAATTTTGGGCGTTACGGTAAGTTGGGGCCTCGGTGGGCCGAGTATGGGCCCAATGGGCAATTTGGGCCCATTTAGGTAAAAATGGGTTTAAGGGTAATAAAATGAACTGTAGGCGGAAGAACAGCTAAAACAAGGTAACTGAATATGAAATTTGGACTAAACGGGCCTAATGGGCTAATTGACGAGATAGGGCTCATTAGGGGTTTTAGGGCTTAAGAGCTAAAACAATTAAACTGTGTTAACCGAATTTCTGTAATGACTATGGGATTAGTAGAGACTGTAATAAGCATAAGAACTGTAATATGAGAGCAAAATTACTGAAATACCCTTAGGGTGAGAAATTACTGTTTTGCCCTTAGGTAGAAAATTACCGTTATACCCCTAGGGCTAAAAATCGACTGAATTGTTTGACATGACTACTATTGTTACTGCATATCATGATGTATGTATGTTTGATGCATGGGGTTTGGGTTTGATATTGGAGGAAGTGTGAGTGGCACTGCCACGTTACTGAAAGGGGCTATGCCTCGTATTGTTACTGAATGGGGCTTTGCCTCGTATACTGTTTATCTGAGCAGCCATGCTGCAACTGTGGTGTGTGGGCTGGGTGGGTCGAGTTGTTCCCCACATGGTGTGTTGGCTGGTACGGGTGGTGTGTAGCGGTTGGTGGGTTGAGTAGTCTCCCCAATTGGGTTGCATTCATACTGTTATACTGTACTGTACTGTTATGGGCCTATGGGCCAAACTGTTATCTGAATAGGGCTTCGGCCCAGTATCTGTAATCTGAATAGGACTTCGGCCTAGTATTTGACTGAAACTGGCTAGGGCTCAGGTCTAGTGGGCTCGAGCCGATGTGGGCTTTGGATGGGTTCTGCACACACTGAGTTTTCCCAAACTCACCCCTCTCTTTCCATCCTTGCAGGTGAGCCCTAGATCGTAACTTGGTTGCTGGGAGGGATTCAGAGTGGCCACGAAGACTGAACTCGTATTTTAATTGGTTTATTAATTTAATTATTTTTACTATTGGTTTTATTTTGCTATGGGTTGTAATAAGGCCACTTTATCTGTTTTTACTTGGGACTTTCAACTATTCTATTTCATCCATAATTACGCACTGCTTTCGAAAATTAAACAAATGTTTTCTTAACCAACCTGTTATTACAAGAGACTAAGTAAGATAATAAGGTTAAAGTGAACCGCTTAACAAATGAACTAGAGATTAAGTTGAGTAGTTATTAAAACAGGGATTTTCAAAATAGAAAATCAAGCGTTGCTTTCCAAAACACACCATCGGACTTAGTAAATAAGGCGGCGTAGGATAGTATAGGTGATGTAGCCCACCGGACATGGCCATAACGTCTGGGCTGGGTTCGGGGTGTTACAGAATGCCAGGTAATGTCTCTTGACCCTCCTGCGACGGGTACGGGTCTAGGGGTGTTACAGATACATTTGAGCCTTCGTGCCTAGCAGGCTTTATTGCCGGTGATACATTCGGGCCTTCGTGCCTAGCAGGCTTTATTGCCGATGATACATTCGGGCCTCCGTGCGTAGCAGGCTTTGTGCCGGTGATTCCAGTATGTATGAGACTATGAGGAATTCTGTTATGACTGCGGTAAATTATGAACATCGTATTAAGAATGTCAGGTATGTACTTTGTACCTATGTAAAAGACTAAATTGATATGTACCCGAATATGATATGAAATATCTAAGTTTAATGTTTTTTTTTTAAATAGTTGACTTTGCTTTGATAAAGTACGAATATGAAACATGATGGTATGCTCTACCTATATTTGCTAAGGTATACATATATATTCGGCTATGAATGATGTATATATGAGATAATGGGAATTGGTGATAATAGATGGTAAGGAATCAATTATAAATAAATGTTGAATTATTCTTATGTATGTGGATGCGTGTTCGGCCTAGTAGATAGGCCTTTGATATTAAGTTTTGTTATATGACATAGTAGATGTTATAAAGCATGAATTGTTAAAATTATTCAAAGCTTGCTAAGCTCATTGAAGCTTACTCCGTTTTTATGTTTCCTCCTGTTTTATAGATCTTAATCGAAGCTACGGTTTGAGGGATTCAAGTCATAGTTCATCACACTATCGCCGTCAGATTTTTGGTACTTTTGAAGGTTATTTTTTTTCAGCAATGGCATGTATAGGCTAAAACCTATGTTTTGAAATCAAACTCTTATTTTGAATTGTAAATATGAATAGCCATGCGAAAATGGCTGTCGCGTTGCCTTATGTGTTTTGTTAGTTAATATGAATGTGTTCTTAGAAATTGATAAATGTTCTAAACGTTTTGATGCGAATTGAGATTTCGAATGAATCAATGCACTCATTATTATAAGATGAATCTTGTTCGGTTATGCTTAAGATCATTTACCAAATGAATAGCAATTGTCCGTTATTTTGTATAATGGATTCAGAGTACATTTGTTATGCATGCTTATATGATTCGGTTTGATGAGTGTCGAAATCTGATTGAATCGGTGATTATATATATACTCATAAATATGATTTATGTGAATGGAGTTTAAAGAATCTAAGTGAATGCCGGGTAATGTCTCTTGACCCTCCTGCGACGAGTACGGGTCTAGGGGTGTTACATATGTTATGTATAAGTATGTTTGAATGGTGCAACTCCTTATTAATGTGGTTGTTTCATGTGAGCATTTGAAGTAAATGAATATGTTATATGACAAACTTGTGAAATCAACTATCGTACGATATTATTCGGGTCTTAGACCTAGCAAGCTGCAAAGCTGGTGATAAGTTCGGACCTAAAAGTCCAGCAGGCTGCGAGCCGGTGATAAACTTCAGACATCAAAGTCCAGCAGGCTTCAATGCCGGTGATGAGATTCGGACTTATAAGTCCAGCAGGCTTTGATGCCGGTGATGAGTTCGGGTGGAACCTAGTAGGCTAATTGCTAGTGAATTAATACAAGATCCAGATTTGAGGAATAAGCACAATTGACAATGATAGTAGTAATAAGCATTAAGCTGTTCAGGTACGTATTAATTATTCGTTACGTGAAGGTTGACTCTCGTTTGTCCTTTGAGTACGTATTGAATAAGGCACATGAGATTGTGCATGTGGATATGTATAGGCATTCGGTTCTTGTGAGGTTATACATTGAAACTTCATGGACTATTTGTGAATTCGACCATTGAAATTGTATCTACTTAAATTGCTTAGGGATTATTCCCTTAAGTTGGATCAATGAATTACTTTGAAAGTTTGAACGACATAATTGTTGTTTTGAGTTTTGAACTAAAGAAATGTCAATGGAAAGGCGTGCATGAAAATATGTATTTACATATTCGGCATATTGATGGTTTACTATGATTATGTACATGTGATCTTTGCTACATTGAAGTTAAGTTGTTTTGTTTACTTAAACTTACTAAGCTAATAGAAGCTTACTTCGTTTGTTTTGGTACTCTGTTTTATAGACCACTTTTGCTAGCTACGAGCTCAGGGATTCAAAGTCGAAGTCATCCACACTATCTAAGCTCATTTCGGTATCTTTAATGACTTATAATTTGATAATGACATGTATAGGCTTCACTCTTTTGTCATAAGTTCTGTTTAAAGTATGTATAAAACAAGCTGTGCAAAAATGGCTTGCCTTTTTATTAAATACGAATTGCTTGGTTTGACGAATTAGTTGTAAACTTCAAATGTGTTTTATTTGAAATGTGGCATGGTGATGAGTTAGCTTAAATGACCTTCATGGTTTAGTAATATATATAAAGTTGATAATGTATGATATATTCAAATCCTGGTATGGTTTTATTTCGATTTTTTTTGATAGATTAAAGTTTCAAGCATGTGTTTTCGGTTAAAGTTGGAGGATAACCATATGAATAGTATGTGATGTTCTAGTTGTATGGAAATTTAATGTGTAATAATGTTATGATATTGTTAGTGATAAAAAATGCATTAACTTAAGTAAGGTTAAGCAGCGATAATTGTGATTAGATTTCTTGTATATATATATATTTTTGATGACTAATAATTGTCTATGAGTTGTATCAGGTATATAATTAGATTTGGCCAATTGCTATTAAAGCATGATTGCATGTGTTGATTCTGGATAAGGTTTAAATGTTTTAATTTCAATGATATTCATTTTATAAAGATGAATACATATCTATCTTTTATGTGTGCATATTTTTTAAAATGTCCAGAACTTGTTTTTATTTGAGTAATACCCTTAAACCCTATTTTGGCGACGGACAAGAGTATAGGGGGTTACAAGGAGCTAGCTACATTGATGCTTGTAAGCATGAGTTCCTAAATCTCACACAGGGAAACCAATTTGTGGCCGAGTATGAGGCTAAATTTCTAAGACTGAGTCACTATGCTCGAGGTATGGTGGCATCAGAATATGATAGGTGTGTCCATTTTGAGGATGACCTTAGGGATAATCTGAGGGTATTGATAGCTCCACAGAGAGAGCACAAGTTCTCTGTGTTGGTTGAAAAGGTAAAGATCGCCGAGGATGTCTAGCGCACTAAGCGACAAAATAGGGACTGTGAGAGGGATAAGAACAAGAGGGGATCGAAGCCCTAGAGTTCAGTACAGAGGCCTAAGAAAAAGGCCAAATCTGATAGGCTAGTTAGAGTTGGCCCCTTGTTATTCCTACTGGGTTACAACCTTGTGCGGACTATGGTAGACGCCATCCGGGTAAGCACTAGAGGTGGACTGGGGCATGTTTGAGATGTGGGTCTTTAAAGCACTACATTTGAGAGTTTCCGTTGATGGCTGATCAGGTACAAGCTATGGGTTCTAGTATTGTACAGTCATAGAGAGTAGTTTAGGAGTCACCTACAGGCTGTGGTTAGGCTAGGGGTGGAAATGGTATGAGCTAATGATAGAGAGCACTGGGTAGAGGTGTTGGACAGATAGAGGTGAGACAGCCTACTTTGGTTTATGCTACACATTGCTGAGAGGACAGAGATGCTCCTGACATCATCACTGGTACGTTCTTAATTTTTTATGAGCGATACACTGCATTGATAGATATAGGATCTACACATTCCTATGTTTCCTGCTCTGTATCTAAAAATCTGGGGTTATTGGTTAAGAGTACATCGAGTGAAGTCATGGTATTAAGTCCGTTGGGGGCAATCTGTTCAGGTTAGTAAGTTATATAGAGATGTTTCGTTAGAGGTTCAAAGGGTAATTTTCCTAGTAGATTTAATGGGGCTTCTATATAGGGAGTTCGATCTGATATTGGATATGGACTGGTTGGTTAAGGACCGTGTCAGTTTGGACTGTATGACTAAGAGGGTCGTCTTGAAAATCGAGGAGGATAATGAGGTAGTTATGATTAGAGAACATCAGAATTATCTGGCTAATGTAATCTTTGCACTTGTGGCCAAGAAATTGGTTCGGAAAAGATGTGAGGCATTCCTAGCCTATGTCAGTGTTTCTGCTTCTAAGGACTCTACAATTGGTGATATTCGAACTATAAGGGATTTTCCAGATATTTTTCCTGAGGAGTTACTGGGATTACCTCTGAATCGAGAAGTGGAGTTTGGAATAGAGCTTTTACCTGGTACAGCTTTGGTGTCTATTACTCCTTATCGTATGGCGTTGAAGGATTCAAGAATTGTTGGATCGTGGTTTCATTCTTCCCAGTGTGTCTTCATGGGGAGCACTAGTGCTGTTCATTAAGAAGAAGGATGGGACCATGAGGATGTGTGTAGATTACCTGCAACTAAACAAGTTAACAATTAAGAATAAGTATCCACTTCTAAGGATTGATGACTTATTTGATCAGATCCGAGGGTCTGTTATGTTCTCGAAGATAAATCTCTGTTCTGGGTATCATCAAATGAATGTTAAGGAAGCTGAGGTACAAAAGACAATATTTCAGACTCGTTATTGACATTACGAGTTCCTAGTGTTGCCTCCTGGTCTGACAAACACTCTGACGGCATTTATAGATCTGATGAATCGTGTGTTTCAACCCTATCTGGATTAGTTCGTCATGGTCTTTATCGATGATATTTTGGTATACTCTAAGACCGATGAAGATCATGATGAGCATCTTAGAGTGGTACTTCAGACTCTCCATGAGAAATAGCTCTATGCTAAATTTAGTAAGTGCGAATACTGGTTATGAGAGGTAACATTTCTGGGGCATGTGTATCTGCTGAAGGGATCCGAGTCGATCCTCAAAAGATTGAGGCTGTATTGGATTGGTAACAACCCAAGAATGTGTCTGAAATCCTTCGGTTTCTAGGGTTGGCAGGTTATTATCGGCGTTTTGTGGAAGGTTTCTCGTTGATTGCAGTGCCCTTTACGAAGCTGCTATGTAAGAGTGTTTAGTTTGTCTAGACTGATATGCAACAATCAAGCTTTAAGAAGCTCATGACTGTTCTAACTCAGGCTCCCATTTTGATACAGCCTGAACCTGGGCAAAAAATTATGGTTTATAGTGATGCGTCACATGTGGGTCTGGGTTGCATTCTGATGCAGGATGGTAAGGTTGTGGCATATGCGTCTTGTCAGCTTAAGACATATGAGGCAAACTATAACACCCCTAACTGATATCCATCGCCAGACTAGGGTTAAGAGGCATTATCGGACTTATCAGAACATTTTACTAACATTTCACAATCATAGATTACACATCATCGTACCATATTCAAACATCACTAATAAGTCCCTTTCTTAGATCTACGAGACCTTAAACATGCTTTAGAAAAGGGTAGGGATTAAACCGAACAAATAAGAAAATCTTTTAAAACTTAAACATTTTTCAAAGTTTAAGAGGTCACACGCCCATGTGACTAGGCCGTCTGCCCCACACGGCATTAGACACGCCAATGTGTCTAGGCCGTGGCAAAATAGGGCATACATTCTAACTTAGGTCACACGGCCAAGGACACACCTGTGTGCCAGGCTGTGTGGAAACTGGAGGGTATACTGACTTGGGTCATATAGCCAACCACACGCCCGTGCGCTAGCCCATGTGCCCTTTTGAAATGGCACACACGCCAGTGTATCAAGCTGTGTGCTAGGCCGTGCCAAGCCTATAGGGTAAACTGACTTAAGCCATACAGCCTACCACACGCTTGTGTGTGAGGTCGTGTGGTGTGCCCAGGCTCAGTTTGAATTGGCCTTCGAGCAACACGATAGAGACACAAGACCGTGTCCCTGCCCTGTGGACAAAAATAGGCCATTTACAAGGCCATGTTGCCACCCAATTTCGGTCCTCCCTACAAGCATCAAACAAGCAACATTTACATCCAATTTCAACTCCAAAACATGCATCATTCAAACCATAATATGTTCAACTAATTTCACACTCATTTTTCATATCACAACATACTAAATTCACAAAGCCAAACTCATTCATTCATACTTGATCAACAACTCAAATTACCATATTAAACTTATACCAAAATTATGCCGATTCCATAACTAACTTACAAGTTGACCATTTGTCACTAGGCCATATATATATATATACACATCAATACTTACAATTTCCCAACACAAAGCATATACCAAAATCAAACCATAAATACATCCATAAGTTAGCCATATCACATGGCATAACATATATACAAATCAAAATATATTCAAATACTTCTAGCCTATACATGCCATAATTCATTATTCACATTTTCAAAAGTTACCAAAACAAAGTTAGATAGTGTAGTGATGATCCTTGACGATCCCCGAGCTTCCCGTAGCTTCGATATCTATAAAACAATGTAAACACACACAAAGTAAGCTACAAAGAGCTTAGTAAGCCATATACAAAAAAATTCAACTCATGAATCAAGTATAACTCAATTTATTCATTTAGGATTCTGGACCATTTCACATATGCATTTTATGAAGCATATCATACTTATTTGTTCATATACAAATCATATAATCCTAATCCATTTCATTACACATATATCACATATCATCTTTTAATCACAATTAAACATGTACTCACTTCTCAATCTCAACTTTATATGCATTTCAAACGTACCTAAATTGGATACACATTTCATATATTCATTCATTTCTCGGAGTGCCCTTGAACCGTACGGAATCAAATAGGATACGCGGATAGCTCAGAAAGCTCGTACCATGCCAACGTCCCAGACATGGTCTTACATGTAATTAAATATCGATGCCAGTGTCCCAGAAAGGGTTCTACACAAAATCAAATATGATGCTGATGTCCTAGACATGGTCTTACACATAAAGCTCAAATTAATGCCAACGTCCCAGACATGGTCTTACACGATAACACATATCGTAATCCTATGTCATGACATATGTATCCTAACTATTCCTAAGGTTCATACGGCGCTTTTCGAATGTCGTCACATTATCGAAACTTCCTCAGATTTCACATATTCGACTCAAATAGCCATATATCACAATTCATTCACATATAAGCAATAATAATTCAATTCAAACGCATTTATTTGTATATCGACTTACCTCGTACAAATTCGGACGGTGTAAACGGCTATTCAACGATTTTCGACTTTCCCTAATCTAATTCCATTTTCTTTGGTTCTTGAACTAAACACGTTCAAATTTAATTCTTTTATTCATCAATTCAATCAATTCAATCCATATACACATATTTAGGGCATTTTACAAATAAACCCTCACATTTTCACATTTCGACATTTTAGTCCCTATTTCACAAAATTACAAAATATACAAAATCCAATAAGACTATAATTAGGCCGAATATTCCCTTAGTGCATACAATGTCATAAATTTCCCTAAATTCACATTTTAACCCCTCAAAATTTCATTTTCATACTTTAGCCCATAATACTCAAATTCACAAAAAATTCAAAGACCAAACATATTTATTAAACACATATCTTTCATTTTTCATCAACAATCATCACAAAGCTTATAATTTCATTAATGGCACATTTCAAGATATTCATCAATTTCTCAAATTGAGGGATGGGCTTGATAGTATGCTAAGCAACAATCTCAAAAACATAGAAATTATAAAAAATGGACCAAAACACATACCTAAATTCAAGCTCAAAGTGTCGAACCCTAGCTTGTGTTTCTTCTTCTTTTTCTTTATGAATTTTAGCCAAAAGATAAGCATAATGGCCATCCATTTGTTTTCGCTTAATTTTAATTCATGTTATTTAACATTTTACCATTTTAACCTTACTAAATAAGCATATGAAATAATAAAACAAGGCCATTAATGTCCACTTAACATGTTAATGGTATAATAACAACATAAGGATTCCTCAATTAATAAATCACATCAAATTGGCCCTTAATTAAAATAGAATGCCACTTTTGCATTTTCTGCAATTTAGTCCTTTTTGCAAATTAAACACTCAAACGATCAAATTTTCATACGAAACTTTCAAACATATCAATTCACATACTACAAGCAGGGAAAATAATATTAAATTTTTTTGAATCGAATTGTGGTCCCAAAACCACTGTTTCGACTAGGGTCTAAATGGGGCTATTACACAAACTATCAACGTATGACCTTAAGCTGGCTACTGTGGTCTTTGTATTGAAAATCTGGAGGCACTATCTATATGGTGAGAGGTGCATCATCTACACTAATCACAAAGGCCTCAAGTATCTCCTTACTCAGAAGGAGTTGAACCTTAAGCAGCGTAGATGGATTGGACTACTTTAGGACTATGACTGTACCATTGAGTACCATCCTAGCAAGGATAATGTGGTGGCCAGTGCATTGAGCTCTAAGGCAATGACTGATCTAAGGGCGATGTTTGCTTGCCTTAGTTTTTTTGATGATGAGAGTTTATTGGCTGAGTTACAAGTTAAGCCAACTTGGATTGAACAGATTCGGGATAAGTAGTTAGGGGATAAATCTTTGGGTCTTCGATTTCATCAAGTTAAGAGTGGTAGCACTGCGGATTTTGGTTTGAACAGTGATGGGGTACTCTATTTCCATGGTCGAATTTGTGTACCAAACAATAGGGATCTGAGATAGTCTATACTGAGAGAGGTGCACAGTAGTCCTTATGCTATGCATCCTGGTGGGAATAAGATGTACCAAGATCTTTGAGAGTTGTATTGGTGGCCAAGGTTGAAGCGTGAGGTTACTGATTACATTGCTCACTGTCTGACATGGTAGCAGGTTAAGGCTGAGTATCAGTTACCTTCGAGTTTGCTGCAACTGATTAAGATTCCCTTATGGAAATACAAACTAGTGGCAATGGACTTTGTTAGTGGGTTACCTTTGACACCCACTGAGAAGGATTCTGTTTGAGTCATCATGGATCGATTGACCAAGTCTGTACACTTCATCCCGGTTCGAATGGACGTTTCTATTCAGAAGTTGGCAAAGCTCTACATATCGAAGATAGTAAGACTACATGGGTACCTGTCTCGATTATTTGTTATAGGGATCCTCACTTCACGTCTCAGTTTTGGAAAAAGTTACACGAGGCTCTGGGTTCGAGATTGGGCTTTAGTACTACGCTCCATCCTCAGACTGATGGTCAATTTGAGGGGGTGATTCAGATACTGGAGGATATGTTGTGGAGATGTGTTATCAATTTTTGAGGTAGTTGGGAGGATTATTTGCTGCTAGCAGAGTTTGCCTATAACAATAGTTTTTAATCTAGCATTCAAATGGCCCCTTATGAAGCTTTGTATGGACATAAGTGTCGCACTCCCCTATGTTGGACTGAGTTGGTGAATGATGGGTTTTGGGTCCTGAGTTGGTTTCTAAGATCGATGATAAGGTCAGATTGAGTCGGGATTGTTTGAAAGTAGCTTCTGATAGGTAGAAATCCTATGCAAACTTGAAGAGAAAGGATATCGAGTATTCTATGAAGGATTTCATATTTCTCATGGTCTCGCCATGGAAAAAGGTTTTAAGGTTTGGACGGAAAGGTAAGCTAAACCCTAGGTTCATTGGGTTGTACTAGATTTTGAAACGAATGGGGCCAATGGCTTATTAGTTGCAGTTACCTTTGGAGTTGGATTGTATTCATGATGTGTTCCACGTCTTGATGTTGAGGTGCTACCACTCTGATCCTTCTCACATTGTCCCTATTGAGGAGATTGAGGTTAGGCAAAACTTGACTTTTGAGGAGAAGCCGGTTTAGATTCTGGATCGCGATGTAAAGGTTCTACGGAAGAATTCTATTCCATTAGTAAAGATGTTGTGGCGTAATCATAGTACTGAAGAGGCCACATGGAAACCTGAGGATTCGATGTGTCAGTAGTATCCTTATCTATTCTGATCAGGTAAATTTTGAGGCTGAAATTTTTTTTAGGTGGGTAGAGTTGTAATGCCCCAAATTTTATATTTCTAGTTCTACAAAAATGTGACACAGAAATGTATCTTCTTCAATGGTTAAGTGTTCTGGGTGTGTGTGTGAGCTCCCAAGTCCAAGCCCTGCCTTGGGCAAATTTTGGTATTTTTTTGGCTTAAGCGTCATCCTTGCTCAGTGGGGTTAAATTTGATTAATGGTCAAACTGTAACAGCCCAGTTTAGACTCTAGTCAGAGCAGTGATTTCAGAACCACAAATCTAAAGTCATAAAATTATTTTAATATTATTTTTGGTGTTTTTAGTATGTGAATTAATATGTGTGAAAGTTTCGTGTGAAAATTTTATTGTTTGTGTGCTCAATTTGATAAAAGGACTTAATCGCGTACAATGCAAAAGTGACTTGCTATTTGTTAAAGTGCTACATTGCTATGCCTTATATAATGCGGGGTCCTTATGTTGACATTTGACCATGGAATATTAGCATGGACAGTTATGGACATGAGTTATAATGTTTTCATATTATTTTATAAAGGTTAAAATAATAAATTATATGTTATAATGTAATTAAATAAAATAAAACATAAAATGCATACAAAACTCAGCTTGTTGGCCGAATATTGAAGAGAAAAAGAAGCCATTTTCAGGTTTTAAATTTAGCACCTAGGGAGCTTGATTTAGGTAAGTTTCAAGCTCTGTTTTTTTTTTATATAATTTTTACGTTTTTGAGATAGTTGCTTTGAATACTAGCTAGCCCATGCTTGAATTTTAGAATTTTTTGATGTATTCATGATGTGCCATTGATGATTTTGTGAGCTTATTGATGTTATTTGGTGAAATATGAAAGTTTGGTGTTAGATAAACATGTTTTGTATTAGGATTTTTGATGAATTTGTTAATTATGGACTAATTTATGAAAATGAGAAATTTAGGGGCTCAAATCTAAAACAAATGAAAGATATGGGCTTATATGAACAATATGAATATTCGGCCAAGCATGGGAAATAGGAAATTATGTGTATTTTGTGATTTTATGGAATAGGGACTAAAATACAAAAGTGTGAAAATATGAGGGCTATTTTGTAAAAAGGCCAAAATATATGATTACGGATTGCATTGAATGATTTGGTGAATAAATGAGTTAAATTTGAATTCATATAGATCAAAAACAAAAGAAAACAGAATTAGATCGGGGGAAGTTGAAAGTGATCGAGTACTCGGTTTAGTCCGTTCGTATCTGTACGAGGTAAGTTCATATGCAAATAAACATATTTCAATTGAATTATATATGTTGATTATTGTGGAAATGTATGGACTTGCTGTTGAAGCTGAATTATTGAATCTGAGAAAGTATCGACAAAGTTACGGCATCTGAAAGCCCCGTATGAACCATTGGAATAGTATAGGATACATATGTAACAGCCCGATTTAGACCCTAATCAGAACGGTGGTTTCGGGACCACAAATCTGAGTCAGAAAAAAATATTTTTAAATTATTTTTTGTGTTTATTTTGTGTGTATTTATATCTGTGAAATTTTCGTAATTTAATTTTGTTGTTTAGGTGTCCGATTAAATAAAAGGACTTAGTCGCGTAAAATAAAAATTTGATGGTTTAATGGGTAGGAACCAAATTGAATGTGTCTTTATAAATTGAAGTGTTTATGTTGCAATTATGCCATTGAGTAAATGAATGGACGGTAATAACATGCATTATTAAATTGTTAATAAAACATTAGAACTATATTAGTAAATAAATAATAAAATGTTATTATAATAATGTATGTTATAAAATAATTTATCATGCACTTGTCTTTTATTTCTTCATCACCGAAATGTGCCCTTAAAATACATGTTTTAGTCATTAAGTTTAAAAGGGTAAGAATGGAAAACATGTATTAATAATATGGTTGTATATATATTATATTATATGATAGTTAAATACAAGCTTTATTTCATACTTCTTCGTGCCAAATAGCCAAATAAGAAAGAAAGGAAAAAGAAAACCTAGGTTCGGCCATATTCAAACTCAATCAAGGTATGTAACTAGCTTAGTTTTTGATAATTTCTACGTTTTTAAGATCTTTGCTTAGTAACCTTCAAGACCCATGCTTTAATTTTTAATTTTGATTAATATTTTGAGTTATGCCATTGATGAGAGCTTGTGATTTTTATTATTTTATGGTGAATTATGAAAGATATGGAGTGGGTTAACATATTATGTAAAGGAATTTTTGATGATTTTGAGTAATTAGGACTTAATTACAAAAAAAAATGTGAGGGGACTAAAATGTGAAATTGATGAGAAATATGGGCTTATTTGGACACTAGGTATATTCGGCCTACCTTGGGTGTAATTAATTTTGCATATTTTGTGTTTATACATTAGGGGCTAAATTGTAAAAATTGTAAATGTTATGGGTAAAATGGTAATTTGCCTATTTATGTGTTTTTGGACTAAATTGAATGAAAATATATTTGATTGAGCTTAATTTGAATATGTTTAGATCAAGAATTAAAGAAATTGGAATTGGATCGTGGAAATGGCAAAGTTGTCGACTAGTCGTCCCGTTCCATTTTTCATCGTCCGAGGTAAGTTTATAAGCCAATAGGCGTACATAATTTTAGTTAAATGTGAATTATATATGCTGAATTGGAATATGTAAATATATATATGTATTAGCCGAATGTATGCAAACTTGGTTACCTTACTTTCGAATTTGTGATGTCCGAAAGCCCCGTATGAACCTTAGGAATAGTTCGGATACATATTTCATGACATAAGGTTCTAATATATGTGTGCTTGTAAGACCATGGCATCGATATGCGACTCCGATATATGTGTGTGAGTAAGACCCTGTCTAGGACAGTGGCATCGATATATGGCTACATATAAGACCATGTCTGAGGCGTTGGCATTGTACGATATGTATGATTACCCAAGTGTCCTATTCAATTCCAAATGGTTCATCAGGCAATGATAAGTCATGTTCGAGTGTGTAAAATGAGCTAAATGGCAGGTATGAATCAACTTGATGTTTATTTAAGATAAAGTGAATAAGCAACTTGATGCTTATTACAAATCATGTGTATTGCAAATAAAGATTATATGAGAGCTAGATAAGTATATTTGACCTTGTGAATAGTATTGAGTGAGTCCCAATTGTATGCATGTGTGATAATGTGTATTCAGCCATATAATTAATATATGCATATGAAGTTATATTATAACACATGAGCTTATATATTTGTGTGTATGTGAACTAAGTTTTAATGACTATTTGGCTTTGGAAGTTAAATAATAATATGTTAAATTGGTTAAACGGACATTCGGCCAATGTGCTGTTTACGATTAAATTATTACCCATTTGAGGTAAGATTGAAATCCAAGTTACGAGCTCAGGAGTCGTCAAGGAAGTTTATCACACTATCGACCATCTTTGGTATTTTATAAGCTGAAATTATTTTAAAATCTATGGCATGTATAGGCTAGAATGTGTTTTGAAATAAGGAATTTGGGATATGTATAAAAAGCCATGGGAAAATAGCTTGTCTAAATTGTTAAGCTCGATTTCAAGGTTTGGTCAAGATACGGTTATGTTTGGCTTTGGTTTTGGTGAATTGAATATATATATATATATAGGGCTGTAGGATTTGGTATTAAGGTGAGATAATTTTGCATATAGCTGAAGTGATGATACCATGGTATATTAATGTTGGAAGTTTAATATGTTTAATACTAAATGATGGTTTAAACTTTGTTGATTATGGTCATGATATATTTGTTAAACTAAATGCTTGCTCTATACGTGAGGTACATTTGGAGAAAGGATTAATGGCTTGAATTAATTGGTTAATGTTTGAAGTTATTATATAAATGCATAATTAAGTGTCGATAAGTGAGTAAGTAATGGAAGCAGTGTAATTAATATGTTTATGTTCGGTCAATGCTTTGAAAATGGCCAAATGATTAATATTAATTGTTAAAAAGTATCATGGTAGCTTAATGCAAAATAGGTGAGTTGCTATTAAGTTTTGAATATTAGTTTATATACATTATGCGCATATATCATAGTTACTAACGACTGGAGACAGTTGATACTAAATGTTCATACGATGTTGAGTTAAGCAATAATATCCACCTTTTAAATTCTTTTATTACATTTGAGTAATTATTTACTTATATTTATATCTCAATATTATTAGAATTGGTTTATACTTAATATGCAAAATGTGATATTGCTGATTATGCTATGTACTTAATTTGTGGTTTATAAAATTTGGGTGAACAAATAAATTTATTTGTTTGCGTATGTGCGCATGTTTTTGTGTAATAAAGATAAGTTTATTATTTTGCTTATGAAATATGCATCTAATTACATGTTCGATTTACGTTATAAGATGACTTGTAAAGAGAGTATGATTGTTATGTGCTTTTAATATGATTAGTTTAGGAGTTGAACATGTATATGTATATTGAGATTACGTGTTAGGGGTAATACCTCTAACCCCAATCTGGCAGTCAAATACGGGTTAGGGGTGTTACAACATATGTCATGACATAGGATTCCGAGATGTGTTATCATGTAAGACCACGTCTGTGACGTTGGCATCAATTAGAGATTACGTGTAAGACCATGTCTGGGACATTGGCATCGTATATGATTTCATGTAAGACCCTGTTTGGGACAATGACATCGATATTTGATTACATGTAAGACCATATCTAGGATATGGCATTGTACGAGCTTTACTAGCTAATCGAGTATCCATATTGATTTTGAACTGTTCATTGGGCATTTCGAGAAATGAATGATTATGTGAAAGTGTCTCTGATTCAAGTACGTTTGAAATGTTTACAATATTTGAGAATGAAAGGTAAGTATATGTGAAATTAAGGATATTTGGTACATGTATGAGAAAATATGCTTTATGTGCAAGTGAATTGAAAACTTGTGAAATATATGTGAACTAAGAGGTTTGAGTAGGTATGTGGCTATGGAATTACATGTATAATATGTTATATAATTGCTTTGATGTTAAGTTTATTTGTATATGACTTCCTAAGCTTTGATAGCTTACTTTCTGTGTGATCTCATTTGTTTTATAGATTATCGAAGCTACCAAAAGCTCGGGGATCATCGAAGATCATCACCACACTATCAAACTACATTTTGGTACCTTTTGAAAATGTATATACTAAAGTATGGCATGTATAGGCTAGGGAAATTTTTTGAGATGTATAAAACTTGCCATGTGATATAGCTTAATTATGGTTAAAGTTTATGAATGGATTTTGGTATATGTTTGCTTAAAGAAATGGTATATTTGATATCTTCATATATGGCCTAGTAAAATGGTCAATCTGGTATGTTCATAGTTGTGGATTTGGTATGATTTTGGAATGAAATTGGATATAGAATTGGAATTGTTGATTATATATGAATTAATGGTTTTGGCATGAGAAGTTGGTATATTTTAGTATGGAAATTGAGTATGGAATTGATTGGTTATAATGTAACATGATATGTTCATGTTTTGGTAATGAATTGGTTGCCATTTGAGTATGAAATGTGTTTGGTTTTGTGATTCTAAGAATGACCCAAAATGGGTGGCAACATGGCCTTATAAATGGCCTATTTTTGCCCAAATGGGTAGGGACACGGGCATGTGTCCCTTTCGTGTTACTCGAAGGCCAATTCTAAATGAGCCTTGGCAGACCACACGATCACACACACGGGCATGTACCAGGCCGTGTGGTCAAGTTAGAGAGTTACACAGGCTAGACATATGGGTGTGCGACTAGTTGTGTGACCACGTCGGTAACCTCCCTAATTTTCACACAGCTTGGCACACGTACGCGTCTTGTGGTTATGTGGATAAGTCAGTATGTACCCTATTTTGCCATCTCCCAGACACACGGGCGTGTCTATTTTGAAAAATGGTATATTTGATATGTTCATATATGACCTAGTAAAATGGTCAATCTGGTATGTTCATAGTTGTTGATTTGGTATGATTTTGGCATGAAATTGGATATAGAATTGGAAATGTTGATTATATATGAATGAATGGTTTTGGCATGAGAAGTTGGTATGTTTTAGTATGGAAATTTAGTATGGAATTGATTGGTTATAATGTAACATGATATGTTCATGTTTTGGTAATGAATTGGTTGTAATTTGAGTATGAAATGTGTTTGGTTTTGTGATTGTAGGGAGGACCCAAAATGGGTGGCAACATGGCCTTATAAATGGCCTATTTTTGCGCAAATGGGTAGGGACACGGGCATGTGTCTCTTCCATGTTGCTCGAAGGCCATTTCTAAATGAGCCTTGGCAAATCACACGATCGCACACACGGGCGTGTACCAGGCCGTGTGGTAAAGTTAGAGAGTTACACGGGCTAGACACATGGGCGTGTGACTAGTCATGTGACCATGTTGGTAACCTCCCTAATTTTCACACAGCTTGGCACACGTACGTGTCTTGTGGTTGTATGGATAAGTCAGTATCTACCCTATTTTGCCATCGCCTAGACATACAAGCATGCCTAATGCTGTACGAGGCACACGGCCTAACCACACAGGCATGTGACCTTTGTAACTTTGAAAAATGTTAAGTTTAAAAAAAAATTTGTATGTGTTTGGTTTAGCTCTGACCCCTTTCTAAATCATGTTTAAGGTCTCGTTGACCTTCAAAAGGGACTATATGTGTGTGAATTACTATGGATTGATGATGTACAATTTCTGTTTATGAAATGATCATGTAATGTTCTGATATGTCTGGTAATGCCTTTTAACCTTAGTCCGGCGATGGATACGGGTTAGGGTGTTACATTTTATTGATATCAGAGTTATGGTTTAGTCGATTCTAGGACTAACGTAGCATGTAAGAGTCTAGCTATGCCTGCCATATATATGAACTGTGATAGTGTGATGAATCCTGACAAATGAAATGTGTTTTCATATAGTAAATGGATCCTGAACATGCAGTAGCTGACAATGTTAAAAGTAATGCACCCGCTCTCACACAAGGGGCAGTGCCATCTGATTCTAGACCTATAACTAGTAGCCACAAGGGAGAGGTGAAGCAAGCCTTCTTTCAAATGATGAGCGAGTGGTTTACGGAATCCATTCAAACGGATCCAGCTACTCAACAACCTCCGTCCCCACCTAAAACCCCTCAGATTCCTATGATGCCTCAGGTTGTGAATCTGATTTAATAAACCTTCGCCTAATCCCCCGCCTAATCCATTCGGTAAATAAAATTAGAAAATATAGGGCCGAAGAGTTTAGGGCCACTAATGATGAAAATGTTGAGAGAGTTGAGTTTTGGCTCGATAATACGATTAGAGTGTTTGATGAAATGTCGTGTATCTATGATGAATGTGTTAAATGTGTTGTTTCTTTGTTGAGAGTTCCAGCTTATCAATGGTGTAAAACTTTCATCTCTGTTGTTTTGAAAGAATGAATCACCTAGGATTTCTCTCAAACCGAATTCTGAAGGAAATATATCAATAAGAGATTCATTGATCAAAATTGTAAAGAGTTTCTTGAGCTGAAATAGGGCCGTATGTCCGTTACGAAATATGAGCGAGAATTTGTGAGACTGAGCTGGTATGCACAAGAATAGGTCTCAACCGAAGAAATAATGTGTAAAAGGTTTGAAGACAGCTTGAATGAAGACATTCGTCTGTTAGTCAGGATTCTGGAAATAAAAGAATTCATTGTGTTAGTTGACCTAGTGTGCAAAGCTGAAGAACTAGGGCAAGAGAAAAGAAAGGTTGATTTAGAAGCTAGAGATGCAAAAAAGAGATCATCGAGCAAATCATTTTAGTCTGCACCAAAGAAATTCCAAGATGATAATAGCTGTTCAAAGGCTAATGTAGGGCATTCAAGTAGAGAACATGCAATATCACATTCGAGCTTCAAAGCTTCAGCTACTTTGATAACTAGTGTTGGAAATGTCAGATTTGATCGACCCGAGTGTAGGCATTATGGTAAAATATATCCAGGAAATTGTAGATTGAATGATACAGCTTGCTTTAAATTTGGATTCTTATATCATTTTATCCGATACTGTCCCGAGTCTATTTAACAAGAGATTATGCAAAATTCGTGATCGAGTAACACTTCAACTAGAGGTAGACCTCCCAAAAACACGAGAAATGTGAGTGGTAGTCAAAGAACGATTAAAGATATAGTTGTACTATCCAGGGCTAGAGCTCCTGCCAAAGCCTACGCCGTTCGACCTCGTGAGGAAGCTTCGTCTCTAGATGTTATTACTTGTACATTTAGTCTTTACGATACTTCTGTGATTGTATTGATAGATCCATGATCAACACATCCGTATATATGCATGAACTTAGTATCCAGTAAGACTTTGCTTGTAGAGTCTACTGAATTTGTAATTAAAGTATCAAACCCCTTAGGCAAGTGTGTCTTGGTTGACAAAGTGTGCAAGAACTATCCATTGATGTTTCGAGATATTTGTTTTCTGGTTGATCTGATGTTATTAAGCTTAGATGAATGTGATATAATTTTGGGTATGGATTGGATAACTTTACATGATGCTATTGTGAACTGCAAATGGAAAACTATTGATTTGAGAAGTCAGAATAATGAGATAATTCGAATTGAGTCCAGTGATTTAAATGGGTTACCGACTATGATATCTTCAATAAAAGCTTTGAATTATGTGATAAAGGGATTTGAAGCTTATTTAGCATATGTGATTGATACAAAAATAACTAAAAAGAAAATAGAATCAGTGCATGTTGTTTGTGAGTTCCCAAACGTGTTTCCTGAAGAACTTTCAGGATTACCACCGATCCGAGAGGTTGAGTTTGGCATTAAGTTAGTGCCAGGAACAATTCTGATATCAATAGCTCCATATAGAATGGCTTCGACAGAGTTGAAAGAATTGAAATCTCAGTTGCAAGAGTTGACAGATAGAGGATTTACACAACCGAGTTTCTCATCTTAGGGTGTTCCCGTTCTGTTTGTGAAAAAAGAAAGATGGTACGATGAGAATGTGTATTGACTATCGTTAGTTGAACAAAGTAACTATCAAGAATAAATATCCTTTGTCCAGAATTGATGATTTGTTTGATCAGTTGAAAGGGGCTATTATCAGTTGCGAGTAAAAGATTCAGACATTCCGAAAACTGCTTTTAGAACGAGGTATGGGCACTATGAGTTTTAGTTATGCCTTTTGGATTAATGAATTCTCCTGTTATTTTTATGGATTTGATGAATAGAATTTTTAGATTGTATTTAGATTGATTTGTTGTTGTATTCATTGATGACATATTGATTTATTTGCATGATGAAACTGGGCATGCTGAGCATTTAAAAATTGTGTTACAGACTCTACATGACAATTAGCTTTTGCTAAGTTTAGTAAATGTGAATTCTAGTTACACGAAGTTGGTTTTCGAGGCCATATTGTGTCAGCATTCGGTGTACGAGTTGATCCGAGCAAGATTTCAGTTATTTTAGATTGGAAGCCTCCGAGAAATGTTTCTGAAGTTTGCAGTTTTTTGGGACTTGCTAGTTATTACCGATGGTTCGTATAAGGCTTTTCGATGATTGCAACTCCATTGACGAGATTGTTTCAGAAAGATGTTAAGTTTGAATGGTCCAAAAAAATGTTAGAAAGGTTTTGATCAGTTGAAACCCCTTTTGACAGAAGTTCTAGTGTTAGTACAACTAGAATTGGGTAAAGAGTTTGTGATCTACAGTGATGCTTTGATGTAGAAAGGCAAGGTTATAGCATATGTCTCGAAACAATTAAAGCTGCATGAAAAGAATTATCCGACACGCGACCTTAAGTTAGCTGCTATCGTGTTTGCTTTAAAGATCTGGCACCACTATCTGTTCAGTGAGAAATGTCATTTGTTTTCCGATCACAAGAGTTTGAAATATCTGATGACTTAGAAAGATTTGAATTGGTGACAGAGAAGATGGTTAGAACTGCTAAAAGACTACGAGCTAGTTATTGATTATCATCCGGAAAAAGCAAATGCTGTTGCTGATGCTTTGAGTTAGAAATCTTTGTTTCCTCTACCTGCGATGAATGCTCATTTAGGTTTGTCTGATGGTGGTCCAGTTTTAGCTGAATTAAAAGCGAGACCATTGTTTTTACAGCAAATTTGTGATGCTCAGAATGTCGATAATGAAATGCTAGTGAAACGACCTTAGTGTGATTTGGACCCTGATTTTGAATTTCAAGTTAGTGATGATGATTATTTGAGATTCCAATATCAGATTTGTGATCCGAGAAATTGAGAGTTGATTCAGATGCTTCTGAAAGAAGCTCATAGTAGTTGTTTATCTGTTCACCCAGGCAGTACAAAAATGTATAATGATTTGAAACAACTTTACTGGTGGCCTAGAATGAAAAGATATATCTCTAACTTTGTTTCGAAATGTTTGATCTGTTAGCAAGTTAAAGCTGAACATCAGGTGCCATCTAGTTTGTTACAATAGATTATGATTCCCGAGTGTAAATGAGATAGAGTGACGGTGGATTTTGTTTCAGGTTTGCCCCTATCTCTAAAAAGGAAAGATGCGGTCTGTGTTGTGGTTGATAGACTGACGAAATCAGCTCATTTTATTCCGGTACGATCAGATTACTCGCTTAATAAGGTAGCTGAGTTATACATTTCCAATATTGTGAGATTGCATGGGGTTCCATTATCTATCATTTCAAATAGAGATTCGAAGTTCACTTCGCGATTTTGGAAGAAACTGCAAGAGGCTTAGGTACAAAATTGCATTTCAGTACTACCTTTCACCTACAGACGGAGGATCAATCCAAGTGAATCATTTAGATACTCGAGGATATGTTAAGATGTTGCATTCTTGAGTTTGAAGGTACGTGGGAACAGTATTTGCCATGATTGAATTCACGTATAATAATAGATTTCAATAAAGCATTAAAATGGCACCGTACGAAACCTTATATAGTCGAAAATGCTGAACACCGTTATACTAGATAAAGCTTAGAGAAAATACGGTTCATGAGATTTATTTGATTAAAGAGACTAAACAGAAAGTGAAAGTGGTTCGTGATAGTCTAAAAGCAACGTCCAATCGTCAGAAATCATACGAATACTTGAAATGGAAAGATATTGAATTTGAGATCAGTGACAAAGTGGTTTTGAAAGTGTCTCTGTGTAAGAAAATACTTATATTTGGCAGAAAAGGCAAACTGAGTCCTAGATTCATCGGGCCATATGAAATTATTGAGTGTATCAGGCCAGATACTGATAGATTACTATTGCCACTGGAATTAGAAAAGATTCATAATGTATTTCAGGTATTGATGCTTTGACGATATCGATCTGATCCCTTGCATGTGATTTCCTCGTCTGAGATTGAGATTCAATCTACTATGACATATGAAGAAGAACGATACGAATTTTGGATCGCGAGGTTAATGAATTGAAAAATAAGAAAATTTCGTTAGTAAAAGTCTTATGGCATCGACACAGGATTGAAGAAGCTACGTGGGAGCCCGAGGATGCTATGAGAGAACAATACCCGAACCTTTTCACTAGTGAGATTTTTGGGGACGAAAATCCCTAAGGGGGAAAGTTGTAACAACTCGGTTTAGACCCTAGTCAGAATAGTAGTTTTGGAACCACAAATCTGAAGTCATAAAATTATTTTAATATTATTTTTGGTGTATTTAGTATGTAAATTAATATGTGTGAAAGTTTCGTGTAAAAATTTTATTGTTTGTGTGCTCAATTTGATAAAAGGACTTAATCGCGTATAATGCAAAAGTGACTTGCTATTTGTTAAAGTGCTATATTGCTAAGCCTTACATAATGTGGGGTCCTTATGTTGACATTTGACCATAGAATATTAGCATGGACGGTTATGGACATGAGTTATAATGTTTTCATATTATTTTATAAAGGTTAAAATAGTAAATTATATGTTATAATGTAATTAAATAAAATAAAACATAAGATGCATACAAAACTCATCTTGTTGGCTGAATATTGAAAAGAGAAAGAAACCATATTTAGGTTTTAAGTTTAGCACCTAGGGAGCTTGATTTAGGTAAGTTTTAAGCTCGTTTTTTTAATAATTTTTACGTTTTTGAGATCGTTGCTTTGAATATTAGCTAGCCCATGCTTAAATTTTTGAATTTGTTGAAGTATTCATGATGTGCCATTGATTATTTTGTGAGCTTAATGATGTTATTTGGTGAAATATGAAAATTTGGTGTTAGATAAACATGTTTTGTATTGGGATTTTTGATGAATTTGTTAATTATGGACTAATTTGTGAAAATAAGAAATTTAGGGGTTAAAATTTGAAATAAATAAAAGATATGGGCTTATATGAATTATATAAATATTTGTCCAAGCATGGGAAATATGAAATTTTGTGTATTGTGTGATTTAATGAAATAGGGACGAAAATGCAAAAGTATGAAAATAATGAGGGCTATTTTGTAAAAAGGCCAAAATATAAGTTTAAGGATTGCATTGAATGATTTGGTGAATAAATGAGTTATATTCGAATTTATATTAGATCAAGAACAAATGAAAAGAAAATTAGATCAGGGGAAGTCAAAAGTGATCAAGTAGTTGATTCAGTCCGGTCGTATCCGTACGAGGTAAGTTCATATGCAAATAAACGTAGTTCAATTGAATTATATATGTTGATTGTTGTGGAAATGTATAGAGTTATTGTTGGGGCTGAATTATTGAATTCGAGAAAGTATCAACAAAGGTATGACATCCAAAAGCCTCGTACAAACCATAGGAATAGTATAGGATACATATGTCATGACATAGGATTCCGAGATGTGTTATCGTGTAGGACCGGATCTGGGACGTTGGCATCAATTAGAGATTATGTGTAAGACCATGTCTGGGACATTGGCATCGTATATGATTTCATGTAAGAACCTATCTGGGACAGTGGCATTGAGTTTATATTACATGTAAGTCCATATTTGGGATATGGCATTGTAGGAGCTTTACTAGCTAATCGAGTATCCATATTGATTCCGAACAGTTCAATGAGCATTCCGAGAAATTAATGATGATGTGAAAGTGTATATAATTCAGGTACGTTTGAAATGTTTACAATATTTGAGAATAAAAGTTAAGTATTTGTGAAATTGAGGATGTGTGGTACATGTATGAGAAAATATGCTTTATGTGTAAGTGAATTGAGAACATGTGAAATATATGTGAACTAGAGGGTTTGAGTAGGTATTTGGCTATGGAATTACATGTATAATATGTTGTATAATTGCTTTGATGTTAAGTTTATTTGTATGTTTCTTTCTAAGCTTTGATAACTTACTTTGCGAGTGATTTTTTTTTTTATAGATTATCGAAGCTACCGGAAGCTTGGGGATCGTCGAGGATCATCACCACACTATCAAACTACATTTTGGTACCTTTTGAAAATGTATATACTAAAGTATGGCATGGATAGGCTAGAAAAGTTTGGATATGTTTTGAGATGTATAAATCTTGCCATGTGATATGGCTTGATTATGGTTAAAGTTTTGAACTGATTTTGGTATATGTTTGCTTAAAGAAATGGTATATTTGATGTGGTCATATATGGCCTAGTGAATGGTCAATTTGGTATGTTCATAGTTGTGGATTTGGTATGATTTTGGCTTGAAATTGGATACAAAATTGGAAATGTTGATTATATATGAATGAATGGTTTTGGCATGAGAATTTGGTATGTTTTAGTATGGAAATTGAGTATGGAAGTTATTGGTTATAATGTAACATGATATGTGCACGTTTTGGTAATGAATTGGTTGCAATTTGTGTAACAGTCCAATTTCAAGTCTGATCGAAACAAGTTGTTTCGGGACCACTTAATCGAGTCAAAATCATTATTTTATTATTTTATTGATGTTCACAGCATGATAATATTTCGGTGTGAATGTTTCGTAAAGAACTATTATCGATTAAATAGTTAATTCGGTAAAAAGGACTAAATTGCGTAAAGCGAGAAATATGAGTTCTATTAGTAAAATGGCTTAGATGACTTTGTCTTCATTTATGGGAGTTCTTGTAGGGTAAATATGCCATTTTTATTTTGAGTGGATGATAATGGACATTTATGTCCATATTTGGCATGAATTTTATATAGTTTAAAAAAGGTTAATTTAGGTATTTAATTATTAAAAGTTATTATTATAAAACAAACAACTTTCAATACTCATTCTCATCATCTTTTACCGAAATTGAAAGAAAATATGGGGTTTAAAAGCTTTCTCACAGTTGGCAATTGAAGGCTTGAATTAGCAAGTGATTTTTGACCGATTTTTAATAATTTTTACGTTTTTGTAATCGTTGCTTTGTATACTATCATGCCGGTACCTCAATTTCTGAAATTGGTTGTGTTTTTGAAATGTGCCATTGATGAATATATGTCTATTTTGATGTTTGTTGATGAATTATTGATGGTTGTTTAGAAATATACAAGTTTTATAAAGTAATTCTTGATAAAATTGAGTATTCGAGATTAAATTGAAAAAGACAGAATTTTGTGGTTAGAAATGTGAATAAAATAAAAATATGGGTTGTTTAGATGCTATAGAAAATTCGGCTAAATACATGTACAATGGGATTTTGTGTATTTTTGCATAATTATGCATTAGGGACTAAATTGTCAAAGTATGAAACTGTGAGGGATATTTTTATAAATAGGCCAAATTACATGTCTATGGATTTAATTGAATGTGTTGGTGAATAAATGGTTGAATTTGAATTCGTACAAATCAATATAATCAAATATTGGAACTTGATGGGGGGAACAAAAGATAGACGGGTAAACGATTATACGAGCAATTACGAGGTAAGTTGGTGTGGTTAAAAATTGAATTATTAGCTACTGAAATTGTTTTAATTGATGGTAATTGTATACATAATGAATAATTTACTAAAATTATCAGCTCTATGAATATGTTGTCGTCACTAAATTATATGATTAAATTGATACAAAAATTATATGTTATAAGAAATGATGGATAATCGGTAAAATTGTGAGTATGTAATGGTAGATATGTCAAATGGCTTTGTACTTGATTATGTTAATGTTACATGATGATGGAATGCCATAATATATTCGATCTTGTGATTGGAAGTAATGAAGTACTTTTGGGTTGAGTAAATGTATATTGGAGTTAGTTGAGTTTTAGTATATGATAAATTAAATGTCTTGTATGTGGTAAGTTATTAAGCAAATATTTGTCGTTGATTAAATTAAATACCATATATATATATATATGTGTGTGTGTGCCGAATTGAAATGTATAAAAAGTTGAGGTTGCCGAATGTAAATAGAGTTGATAAATTTGAATTGATAAATATTGAGTAATTGAATTTCAGCACTGAGTGTGCGAGTATAAAAGGTTACGGATGTGAAAATTGCACTAAGTGTACGAGCCTGATTATTGAGCACTAAGTGTGTAAGCTTAAGTATCAAGCACTAAGTATGCAAATTCGATATATAATGTCAAATAACTATTGGCACTAAGTGTGCGACTTTTCGAGTAATCGGGAATAGTCGAATGTATTTTTGCCTTGAATTGCTTGAGAAGTATTTATGATTTATAAATTTGAATTTGAGCAGGTGAGTATCAAACCTATTGGGTTAATATTATTGATTGTAAATCTGTGTGATTGATAATGGTAAAGAAGGTTGCATGATAGATGTATGAATTGGATGAGTAAAATGATATGATTATATATATCGACATACGATACCATGTAGTATGTTAAAATGTGAATATTTGAGTTATTTGGACTAAGTTTTGATATTGAGAAATTGAATGGAAAATGTATGATAATCGAATTTCTAATGATTGAAAATATGCTTGAGTCGAATTTGAACAAGTCATATTCGGGCTTCTAGCCTAGCGAGCCTTGTGCTGGTGAAAATAATCGGGATTTATGCCTAGCAGGCTTAATGCCGGTGTATCAAAATTCAGGCTTTGAGCCTAGCAGGCTTTGTGCCAGTGTGATTTCAGGTTTATACCTAGCAGGCTTTGTGCCGGTGTGATTTCAGGTTTATACCTACCAGGCTTGTTGCTAGTGAATTATAAAGAGTTTATGCTTACGAGACTTTGAGATGAAGTGCTAATTTCATATTTTTAATGAGCTAAAATAAACAAGTATGTGATAGTTAGTTGTATTTGTGTAATAAGGTAAGTTAGTTATTGTATTAGTGATGTATATGTCATATGAGATACGTGATATGTTTAGATAAATTATTACATGGTTATATGATCATATGATATATGAAATGTTTGATTGTATAGAAGAAAAGTTATATGGTACACATATGAATTATTGAAATGAAAGATAATATATGATATAGTATACATAAATGATAAATGAAATGATATGAGTATTGGAAGGTTACATGAGATCAATGATTTATATAGATGAATTGATACATGGTTTAAATCAAATATAGTTATGAAAAGTGACATGATTTATATAGAAGGTATATTTGAAAATGAATTACTGATGTTACTGATGAGTTAATGTTTATACAGGTATAATTCTGCTATCGGTTACATGAATGTGTTATAGGTTATATGTAATGAAATAAATCGACACCAATGCTATGTGAATTCTATGATATTGATGTTGTATAGGTGATATGTGATATAAATGGTTTAGTTACATATATGGCACTTAGTATGCAAGATACAGGGTTTTTGATGTTGGTCTCAAGGGTTCAACTGTAAAGATGATGCTACGAGAATAGAAATAATGATACAAATCAGTATAGGTATACATGGTATACTTGACAAGTAAGTGACATCGATAAATTTATATGATACGTGAGTAGATGTGATAAATTACACATGAATTACATGACTGTTAAGGAAATAAATATTGAATTAGATGAGGCTGGCTCAAAAGCAATCTTATTGCTTAAAATGAAAAGCATAATGTTAAATTTTTTATATAATGCTAATGATTATACTAGCTTACTAAGCTTATTAGCTTACTCTATTTATTCTTTGTATTTTACAGTGATACGAATGCTCGCTTGGTTTGGAAGTCATCAAAGATTTCATCACACTATCCAGGAGACAATTGGTATTTCTGAACTCTTTGAAACGGCATAATATGGCATGTATAGGCTAGTTTGTAAGTTGATGTTTATTGTTATCCATGTGGATGGATTTACTATAATCTTTAGCCCATGCTCAAGCTATGTGATATGGCTTGGTCTTGATATGGATGTTTTGGTATGAAAGTATTATATGATATGTCTTTTATTTGATAACGTTGAGGAGTGGCAAGTTAGTATGTTTTGATAGTAAATGAGATGAGGAATGAAGCTAAATTGAATAGTCCACTTGATGTATGAATGGAGTTTTATATGTCTGTTTTAAGCATGATATGGTGATAGATGGTATATATATTGCTGAAATGAGTTGATGTTTGATAAAAGTTTAAAGTTTTACTGTTTCGGTCTGAGTTACAAGTTTGGTAATGCCCCTTACCTATTCTGGCGACGGTTACGAGATAGGGGTGTTACAATTTGAGTACGAAATGTGTTTGGTTTTGTGATTGTAAGGAGGACCCAAAATGGGTGGCAACATGGCCTTATAAATGGCCTATTTTTTCCCAAACGGGGAGGGACACAGGCATGTGTCTCTACCGTGTTGCTTGAAGGCCATTTAAAATGAGCTTGGGAAGACCACACGATCGCACACATAGGCATGTGCCAGGCCGTGTGGTCAAGTCAGAAAGTTACATGGGCTAGACACATAGGTGTGTGACTGGCCGTGTGACCAAGTCAGTAGCCTCCCTAATTTTCACATGGCCTGGCACACTGGCGTGTCTTGTGGCCATGTGGATAAGTCAGTATGTATGCCTAGTTTTGCCATAGCCTAGACCCATGGGAGTGTCTATTGTCGTGTGAGGCACACGGCCTGGCCACACTGGCGTGTGACCTCTATAACTTTGAAAAATGTTAAGTTTCAAAAAAAATTTGTATGTGTTTGGTTTAGTTTCGACCCCTTTTTGACTCATGTTTAAGGTCTCGTTGACTTTCTAAAAGGACTATATGTTTGTGAATTGCTATGGTTTTATGATGTATGATTTATGTTTATGAAATGATCATGTAATGTTTCGATATGTTTTGTAATGCCTCTTAAACCTAGTCTGGCGATGGATACGGGTTAGAGGGTTAGGTGGTTAGGTGGAGTGTTAATCTATCAAAGGCCTTGTGTTCGAATCCCTGCGTTAGCAATATTTTTGCTCAATTCTGAGAGGGAGAGTTGTGCTATGGATGGACTCCGAGTGGTGGGTTATTAGTGGGTAAGTGGAAAGAAGATTTAGGGATTTGTGGGAGATAGTAAGGGATTTAGTGAATTATCAAATTTTTTATTTGTATTTCTTTTTCAAAAATTCAGTTTGTTTTTTCCCCAAATTTTGACGTATCTTTCCTCCGATTCCTTTCTGCCGAATTCTGTCTCTCCTATATCGTTGCTTTCAATTTCTTTGTCTAATACGTCTTCTTTCTGTTCAACGTTTGGCTGCATTAGTTTGGTAAGTTGGTAGTTGTTTTGCGAGTAAGAGTCTTTCTTTTTTTAAAAACATCGTTCGGATTTGTTAGATTTTTTATTAATGTTGGGCGTGTTACGATAATAGGAAATTGTTTGGAACGGGTTCTTTCTTTGCAGAATTTTAATCTAGTTCGTTTGGGGCTTCAAAGTAAGTGTTGTACGTTTGAATTGGAAGTACTGTCAGTTTTGTTGTTTCATGCAATTCGTGAATTAAGACTAATGTTAGAGTTGGATTGGTCAATTCTTTTAGGTACTGTTCGTCTCGAGTGTGGTTTTAGCATCAAATGATACTAGGTGTGTACCCAAAAATGTAGAAAATGAAGTTTTGACAAAAGATAAAAACCTTTTTGTCAATGTCACACGGGCGTGTGGTTGCCCGTGTGGTAGGCCATGCACGAATGACATGGCTATGTGATAGACAAAGGCTAGGCCGTGCGTAAGACACGGCCATGTAATGGCCAGATGTGGCCGTTTACGACACTTGGCTAGACCAAATTGGGTCGTGTGGGCCACACAGGTGTGTGAGTCCACAAAGGTAGCCCACACGAGCATGTGGGTTTCTAGGCCAGGCCGTGTGATCCACATGGGTCTAGGCCAATCTGGGCATGTAGGCCCACACGGGCAAGCCACATAGGCGTGTGGGCCCATATAATTGGAATGTTTCCTAGGGTTGAACAGGTCATCCCAACGACTGTGAGCATACTGTAGGATCAGTAAGGGGTGATTAGACCATAAGTTGTATGATTTGTATGATTGATACTATATTCCAAGTATGGTTATGACCATGCATATCTGACTGACCTGATTCATATAACTGTATCTGTAATTAGCATGTAAACATGTGAGTATGATATTCTATTATCTGTATTTGCATGTACTGTATCTGTTTTGGGGGTTGGGGATGATTTATATTGGAGGAAGTGTTCTAAAAGGCGTTTACACGTATTATCTGGCAGCTCAACTATATATTTGATATGTGTTGCATTTGGTACAACATGGTGTGTAGGGCTAGGTGGGTGTTTTAAACACCACTTGGTGTATAGGTATGGTCGGAGATGGTGTGTAGAGGCTGGAGGTAGGACTCTGATTCTGTTCTGACTGTATTTCTATATCAGTTTCTGATATGGGGCATGGCCCGATTATGCATATCTGTTCGAAATTGTTATGGGCTAAGGCCCATATCTACATCTGATTTTGTAATGGGCTTAGGCCCAAATCTATATCTATAATAGGCTCAGGCCCAAATATGAGACTGTCTGATTCTGATTTTTTGATTGCTTGTGCATGCTATTTCTTCAGGGATTATACACTGAGTTTACGTAAACTCTATAATAGCCCGTTTTTGGGCCAAATCGAAACAGTGGTTTTGGGACCACAAATCTAAAGTAGAAATATTTATTGTGATATTATTTTAAGGTCTACAGTATGATTGAATGACTGTGAAAATTTTTATTAAGAAATTTGATCGATAGGGTGTCCAATTTGACTAATAGGACTAAATTGTAATAGGTGCAAAATATGAGTTCTAGAAGCTTTGGGTGCTTAATTGCAATTAATTTTTAAATTAGAGGTCCTTAATAGGTGATTAGACCATTATACTTAATTTTAAAGTTTGGCATTAAGGGCATTTTCATTATTTGGTAAATAAAGAAAAAATTAAAAAAATAAAAGGCGTCATCTTCTTCAATTTCATCCCCCATAATTGCATGTGAAAGGTCCCCACAACTAGGGTTTTGGCCAAGCTTTCCAAGCTCAATTGTAAGTCCATCCTAGCCTTGTTTTTAATGATTTTTATGTTTTTGAGATCCTCGTAACCTAATTTAGCTTTTCTAATGACCAATTTGAAGTATTATTATAACAACCTGATTTAGGGTCAAGTCGAAATAGTGGTTTGGGGACCACAAATCCAAAGTAGAAAATTTCTTGTGATAAAGTTTTACGGTCTATAGTATGATTGAATGCATGTTTGCAAATTTCGTTAAGAAATTTTATCGATAGAGGGTCCAATTTGACTAGCAGGACTAAATTGCAAAAAGTGAAAAATATGTGTTCTAGAAGTTTTGGGTGCTTTATTAAAATGGATTTGTAAATTAGAGGTCCTTATTTAGTAATTAGACCATTATATATCATGATGGACAAAAATGGACATGAAAGGAAAATTTTTTAAAAAAAGGCTAAAGGGGCATTTTGGTCATTTGGTTAATAAAAGAATAAAAGGAAACATAAAGTCAAAATTTGTTTATCTATCTCCTACCTTGGCCGAAAATTTGGAGTGCTCCATAGCTAGTATTTCTTCAACTTTCAAGCTTGATAGTAAGTGCATCTTAGCCCCGTTTTTAATGCTCTTTATGTTTTTGAAGTCGTTATCACTCGATTTATCTGTTTCCACCATTATTTTGAAGTAGGGTTTATGTTTAAAATTTTACACATGTTAGACATGCATGTATTTTGATGTTTAATGGTAGAATATGAATGTTAGTTGTGTGATAAATGACTTTTGCTAGGTGATTTTCGGTGAAAATGTTAAAAAGGACCTATTTATAAAAGTTGTAAAATATGTGTAGAAATATCTGAGAAAATGAAAAAGGTGGGCTGCTATAAGCATGTATAAGGTTCAGCTAGACGGGTTTTGAGAAAAATGAATAAATTTCATTTTACGAGCCTAGGGAATAAAGTGTAAATAAGTGAAAAGTTAGATGCAAAAATGTAATTTTACCATAATATGGTTTTTAGACCGAATTGAGTAATGTGATAATTAAATGAGTTAAATTTGTTATTATAGATCAAGAAAAACGAAGTTTGGACCTAGATCGGAGGAAGAACAAGGTATTTGATGATTAGGTTAAATTCTACTACATTTGTACCGAGGTAAGTTTACGTGTAAATAATGCATCATTATATTATGTTTAAATGTTTAATTATTTCTTAAAGTGTATAATTGACCATGTGGATGAGTTTATTTGCATGAATGAGTTTGACGACAATTCAATAAGTGTGGAAGTCCAGTACGAACCCTGGGAACATTACAGGATACAGGGGTCATAATATTGAAGTTATCGAGATGTGATTCCATATAAGACCATATTTAGGATATGGCATCGTTATGGTGGTAAGTGTAAGACCATGTCTAAGACATGACGTCAGTACAAGATTTCATGTGAGACCATGTCTGGTGCATGGCATCGATATGAGTTTTCATGTAGGACCATAATTGGCATCAATATTGGATTACATGTAAGTCCATAACTGGGTATGGCATTGTACGGCCTATGTATGACTCACGAGTATCCTTAGTGATTCCAAATGGTTCAACAGGCCTAGTTTAAACAAGAATGAAAGTACATGCAAAGTAAATAATACAGGTAAGTACGAAGCCCATATGACAATTGGATGAAGGAATAACGATGAGTTAATGTGATGTTTAGTAATGCTTTTATGGTAAGATGATGATTGGGTAAGAATTAGCTATGAGAGTTTAGAAATGTTTATACCAATTTCCATTATGAATCTTGTATAATAAAGTTGTAAATATGATGCTTATTATTTGCATATAAACTTACTAAGCTATATAGCTTACCCCTATTTTCTTTCCATTGTTTTATAGTGTCACCAAGCTAGCTCGGGGATTGGGAATTATCGGAGTTCGCATCACACTATCAAGGCTTTATTTTAGGGAATTAATGATTATGATATTTTGAAAGTATGGCATGTATAGGGACTTGGTTATTTTATATATGTGTCATAGTTGATTTAGGCCAATGGTGTTGGGTTATTTGGTTAAGTGAATGTTTTGTATAACGCCATTGAAAATTGGCTAATGTTGCTTATAGAAAAATCACATGATGATGCATTCCATAGATGTGATAATTTGCATGATTTGGGATGATGAGTATGTGTTTGTTTGAGTATGATAGAAATGGCATGAGAATGATCTGATGATGTCTTAGTTGTGGAAATTATGGCTGCTTAAGTATGCCATGAACTGTACGTATGCATTGGTTCTTGGGTACACGTGTTTGAGGGTGGCAAATGGCTTGGAAAATAGCCTATATATTGTCCACATGGGTAGACACACGGGCATGTGTCTAGGTCATTTGTGACACATGGTCAGCCCTATGGGCATGTGAATAGGCCATGTGTCCCCTGCTATAACACCCCTTTCCCGTATCCAACGCCGGGATAGGGTTCGAGACCCAAAGCATAAAGTCCCTTACATGAGCCTACAAGGTCCAAAGCATACATTGGAAGTGGTTCGGGACTAAACAGAGAACTTCCAGGGACTTTGGAAAACTTAGAAAATTTTTCATTAGAACAGGGGTCACACGCTCATGTGGCACAGGACACGCCCGTGTGGGTAGGCCGTGTGGTCACACACGCTCATGTCCATACCCCGTGTAACTCTATGTTTATGATGTCATCAAACAAATGACTCCTCACAGCAAAGCCACACACCGGTGTGCTAGGTCGTGTGATGAATTAAATTCTCGTAAATTAAGTACAGAATTCACATGCCCTTAGCACACGTCAGTGCCCAAGGTCGTCTCATTCACACATTTGAGACACACGGCCGTGTCCTTCACACAGCTGAGACACACAGCCGTGTCTTTGCCTATGTGTTTACTACTGGACATTCTGTTTTGCCAATTATGATGCGGGGGACACATGGCCTGTTTACATGCCCATAGGCCAACTGTGTGTCACACACGGCCTAGACACAAGCCGTGTGTCTACCCGTGTGGACAATATGTAGGCTATTTACCAAGCCAATTGCCACCCTGAAGCACAATCACACTTATACAAATTTTAGCAACACATAACATGTCATAATTTAGCATCCAAGCATCTTCAACTACGGCATAACTCAACATTTACATGCCTCAACTGTAATAGCCCAGTTTAGACCCTAGTCGAAATAGTCGTTTTGGGACCACAAATTCAAGTGAAAAAAATATTTAAGTATTATTTTTCGCGCTTATTATATGTGAATTAGCATGTGTGAAAGTTTTATATGAAAAGTTGATCATTTGTGTGTTTAATTTGCAAAAGGACTAAATTGCAGAAAAAGCAAAATCATCCTTCTATTTAATTATGTGCCGGATTGATGATTTTTATGTTTGTGAAATTGTTGCTAAGTTTACTATCAAGCCCATGTCTCAACTTTTAAAATTAATGATGATTTTGAGTTATGCCATTGATGAAATTGTAAGCTTTGTGATGTTTGATGTTAGAAAATGAAAGATATGTGATAGATTAACATATTTAGTCTTTGAAATTTTGATGAAATTGAGTATTTGGCTAATTTGTGAAAAATTAAAATTTGGAGGACTAAATTGTGAAATAAATGAAATATGTGGACTGGTATGAACTATATGAATACTCGGCCAAGCTATGGTGTTATTGAATTTTGTGTATTTTGTGCTTTATGAAATATGGACTAAATTGTCAAAATGTGTAAATGTGAGGGCTAATTTGTAAAATGCCCTAATTATATGTTCTTGGATTGAATTCAATTACTTGTTGAATAAAAGAGTTAAATTTGAATTTGTTTAGATCAAGAAACAAAGAAAACAGAATTAGATCGTGAAAGTTGAAAGAAGTTAATTAGTCGTTTTCATCCATACGAATCCGAACGAGGTAAGTCTATATACAAATAAATGTGTTAAATTGAATTATTATCATTTATATGATGATTGAATTCTATTAAATGGCTATGAGAATCGAGTATGTGAAATCTGAGATAAATTCTGAGTATGTGACAATGTCTGGAAAGCCCCGTCCCGACCTTAGGAATATCTAGGATACATATGTCATGACATAGAATCTGATATGAGTTTTCGTGTAAGACCATGTCTAAGACTTTGGCTTTGTAACACTCCAAACCCGGCCCAGACGTTATGGCCAAATCTGGTGTGTCACATCAACGAGGAATTATAGCATAATCTTTAGTTAATTCATTAAAGGTGAGTTTGCAAAACCGTTGTTAAAAGTTTGGAAAGAAATCCAGGTTTTTAATTTGCGGAAGTCCTATCCACTACCAATTTAGAGTTTTTTTTCATTTCAAGGTCTTGTTTGTCTTTATGTTATTCATTTGATATGTGTGGTACATTTTGAAATCGTTGTTTAATTTTATATAAAACCCGCGCAGCCTTAGTCTATCCATTTTAAGCAAGTTATAATAAAAGAAATGAAAACCAAAATAAAATACTTAAGAGCGGCCTTGTTACAAACAAAAACTAAAAAGGAAATAATTTAAATAAAATACTGAAAATCAAATAACTTAGGAAAGTGAAACCAACTGTAGTTCACGTTGTAACACCCCAAACCCGGCCTAGACGTTACGGCCAAGTCTGGTATGTCACATTAAAGTGTTTTTCGAAAACCATGTTTTTATTGAAAACCTTTCTTAGTGTTTAAAAACTTCTACTGTTAAACTTGTATAAAACCTCAGCTTGTGTTTGTTTATTCAAAATGTGGTCAACTAAAAGTTAATCCCTTTTAAAAAACATTATTACCTTTCAAACCTTCTTTGTTGCGAAAGCTTAATTTAGTTAGTTGCGGAAGACATAGTGTTTGAAAATAGTTAACATTTTGGAAAACCGCTATTCACCTCTAGTAGATCTAATTCAAAGTAAATAAAAACCTTAAAATAAAAATCCAGAAATTATAAAAGGCCTTATTACAAACCAAACCCAAAATAAAGTACTTGAGAGTAAATAATCAAAACAGAAAGCATAAGCAGTGTGTATGGCCTTCTCCGAGTCCCTCGCAGCTTCGATCCGTCTAAGGCTGGGGATTACCTATAAGGTTAATAAACGGGGTGAGTTTACGAAAACTTAGTGTGTAATCCCCTACTACAAATACGAATAGTCAGTCATGTAAAAGAATTTAAAAGTTTGCCCTACCACAGTTCCAGTATCAATTGGGCCTTAGCCCATTATAAAAGGCAGTACCATATGAGCCTTAGCCCATTACAAAATCAGAGACATTATCTGAACCAAAATCAGTATCAAAATTAGAATCAGAGTCAGTATCAGTATCAGAATCAGAACCAGAATCAATTAACAAAATCAGAATTAGAATCAGAATCAATTAACAGATTCAGAATCAGAATCAATTAACAGAATCAGAATCAGAATCAGAATGTGAATGCAATCCCAACCCAGTCCATCCGTATACACCCCCGCACCAGCCTTACACCATATGGGGAGACTACTCAACCCACCCATCTGCTACACCATAAAATTTGCAGCGAGGCTACCAGAACAGATATTGTGACGAAGTCACCAGATACAAATATTGTGGCGAGGCCACTAGAACAGATATATATATGGCGAGGCCACCAGAACAGATATATATGTGGCGAGGCCACCAGAAATAGATAACGTGGCAAAGCCACTTAACAGAATACGTGGCACAAAGCCATTGATAATGTGTCTATAATCGGCACAAAGCCTGTGATTTTGGCACAAAGCCTTCGGTAATGGCACAAAGCCCATAATAACAGCACACAGCCTTCGGTAACGGCACAAAGCCCATAATAACGACACGAAGCCCACAATAACGGCACAGAGTCTTCGGTAACATGATCGGCACTCAGCCATCAATTGGTCCACAATCGTCAAGCGACCATGCGACCCTAACAGATCAGATCTTCCTCTATACAGAATCCCAACCCATGCAACATGTCATGTATGTAGAATGTCATGCCCATATTTGCATCAAACAATCACAGTCAAGTCATTCATATCACCAAAATATATTCACAATCAAATCCGTCAAACACACAGTCCAAGTCAATCACTTGCCCACAAGGGCAAAACAGTCATTTAACACCCAATGGGCAAAATCGTAATTCTACCTTATAGGAGAATTTCGGTAATCCTACCCTACAGGGTATTTTGGTAATTTCGCGAGTCAAGGGTAAAATGGGAATTTTACAAATCAGGGGTAAAAAGGTAATTTTACAAATTAGGGGTAAAATGGTAATTCTGTAAATTAGGGGTAAAACGGTAATTTTACAAATCATGGGTAAAATGGTAATTTTACAAATCAGGGGTAAAATGGTAATTCTGTAAATTAGGGGTAAAACGGTAATTTTGTAAATTGGGGTAAAACGGTAATTTTACAAATAATGGGTAAAATGGTAATTTTACAAATCAGGGGTAAAATGGTAATTCTGTAAATTAGGGGTAAAACGGTAATTTTACAAATCATGGGTAAAATGGTAATTTTACAAATCAGGGGTAAAATGGTAATTTTGTAAATTAGGGGTAAAACGGTAATTCTGTAAATTAGGGGTAAAATGGTAATTTTACAAATCAGGGATAAAATGGTAATTCTATAAATTAGGGGTAAAACGGTAATTTTACAAATCATGGGTAAAATGGTAATTTTACAAATTAGGGGTAAAATGGTAATTCTGTAAATTAGGGGTAAAATAGTAATTTTACAAATCGAGGGTATTTTTGTAATTTCACAAATCGGGGGTATTTCTGTAATTTTACAAATCGAGGGTAATTCGATAATTTTACAAATCGAGGTATTTCCGTAATTTTACAAATTGAGGGTAATTCAGTAATTTTGTAAACCAAGGTATTTTAGTAATTTTGTAAACCAACGGTATTTTAGTAACTTCGTAAACCAAGGGTATTTCAGTAACTTTGTAAACCAAGGGTATTTCAGTAACTTTGTAAACTAAAGTATTTCTAAACAGAGATAACAATGCGAATGGCCTAGGGCCCATTCTCGGCCCAAATGGGCCCACACGCTCGTGTGGCCCTTTTAGCCCAAATCTAGCCACATATATGAGATTCACCTAATCTAGTCCAATATTTACTATACAATCAAACAACTTATCCAATTGGGCCTGCAGGCCCATTGGGCCCACATGGCCCCTTCGGTCCATCGCAGCCCGAAGTGGCCATCCTACCGCTAGAGTGGTGAGAAATACACACCTGATAAACATCTGAAGCTAATCGACCCTCTGAACGCTGCTATGCCCAGAAGCCAACAATAATCGCACCCTTGACTCCCCGGGGTGTCGATCAACTACGGTCACCATTGTTATGACCCAACGGCATACAGATCAACAAATGATCCAACGCCTAACCCAAACGAACACGCTTCAACGTGAAAGGGGTAAGCCAAGAAAGCCATGCCTACTCTCCTCATAGATCTCTCTATTTAAAGCCAGCTTCTCGCCTACACCGATGCTAGCTTCCTGATGTGGGATCCTCCATCAATCTCCAAAAACTAAAGTATTAGCAAAATAATCAACCTTTGCATGCAAAGGGATTTGAACCATAGACCTCTCGATTAGTCATGTCAAGGCACCACCACTCGGACACAAGTCCCTTTTTGACATAAGTTCAACGCATTTATCTTTAAAGCCCGCCTACTCGCTTCCAGATTTATTTAAAAGAAAAACCAAAATAAATTGCAAGAGCCAAGACCTGAACCCTGGACCCCCTTACTTCCTTGTCCCTTAAGTGGCGCTACTTTGCCACTACACCACACTCCTTTTTGTGTCATGCTTTCACCAAAAATATTCTTAAAGCCTACCTACTAACGTCAAGGCTCCCATAAGAGAAAAACATAAATTTTTGCTAAGGCCCAGGTTTGAACCCAGGACTTCTCCAACACTTCCAAACCTCTTAGCCATCATACCAACACGTCATTCAGTGAATATGGGCCTGGGGCCCATTACGCAACCCAAGTGGGGCCCACGTGCTCGCATGGCCTGCCAAGCCAGATTTACCTACAGCCACATGTACGACACAGCTGGACTACTAATTCTCGTAAGTCCAAAGACAACAACCCGTGTAGGCCCACAATCCCATTAGGCCCACACGGCCTATTCTTCCAGGCCCAATTTTGGGGCGTTACACACGTGGCCACTCTAAATCCCTCTAGCTCTGATAAACGATAAATTATACATATTTTGACCTCATGTTTAGCCTATATTTTGGATGAATTATCATTAATTTTGTGAGAATTGATGCTCTTAATCTTTCTTTTTCATATCTTATACTTAGAAGAGCATGGGGAAGAGAAAAGAACGAAAAACAGGCCAAAAACCATGAAAATGGGCCAAAATGTGGAATCGACACGGCCCAAGGGGTCATCACACGGCCGTGGCACACGGCCGTGCCACACGAAGACCACACGGTCCAGCCCCCGACAAGCACGGCCAGGGCACACGACCGTGCCACCTCAACAGTCTCGAACACGGTCTCTTGTCGAAATCACATGGGTGTGGCACACGGGCGTGTTCTAGTCTTGAGGAAGAGGAATTTCACTCAGATTTGGATACTTAAGGGCTAAGAAAGCCATTCTAAACTCTATATAAAGACCCCAAGAGGCAACTCTAAAGAGATACTCTTTTCTCTCAAGAAAGAGCGCCATTGTTCTGCCAACACAAGGAGTGAAAACAAGGGATTACTTCAAGGGAAGCCGATTGATTCATCCCAGAAGCCAGAATTCTACATCAAGATAGAGGATTTCCCTAAATTCCTTTAAGGGTTTTCGGGTTCTTTATGTTTTGTTATCTTAATTCTTATGAGATGTTTTCTTTTTTTATTATGAACTAAACCCCTCAAATACTTGAGGGGGATGAAACCTAAGACGAATCTTGTTATTATTTATTCTTGAGTTATATGATAAATACTTGAGTTGTTCTTAATTATGTGTGCTTAATTCTTATGTTAATAAGCCTAGGTATTAATTTAAGAAACAGATGTGCTTAAAGCAGAGGAGCAAAAGTCCCTGTGATAAGAGTAGATCTACCATAATTAAGCGGAGTTGCATGCAACCCTAGACATAGGGCGACATAAATCTGCCGGATTAGGGTCAAACCTAATATGGGGAACCGTAGATCGAATTAATGCAACCTAGGGAGTTAATTAATAAGGGAACTTTAATTAACAACTTAGGCCTAGTTGCTCTACGCCTCGACGGAGGGTCTAGCATAGATTAGGGATCTCTACGGATCAAGTCAAGTAAACAAATCATATAGTTCAAGAAAACAATAACAAGTGAAGTCTAGGTGGATTCTCCCTTAAGTATTGCTCATGTCAATCAGCTTTTGCCTAAAGTTTTCCGCAATTTACTTCTTGTGCACCTTTAGTTAGTTTTAGAATTAGTTTCATACAAACCTCTTTTATTTTTAGGTTAGATAATAGAAAGGAAGTGAGTACTAGTACTTTTGGTTCCCTTGGGTAAGATAACTCGGTTTTGCCGCTAAATTATACTACTGTTCGATAGGTGCGCTTGCCCTTAAAATCGTGATATTAGCTAGTTTTTAGTGTGATCAGTTTTTATAAATTTTATTACTTAATATCGCGAGCATATCAAGCTTTTGGCGCTGTTGCCGGGGAACCGAAATATTAAGAAAACTCGATTTCTATTACTTTAGCCCTTACTATATTTATCTATTTTTAGTTTTTATTTTATTTTACTATTTTTCTTTTATTTTATTTTATTCTATTTTTCTTTGTTTTTATTCTTTTAGGTATTTCTAGTTTATGACTAGAAACAACCCAGCAGGACCATTACTTTTTGACGAAGATTTAGAAGCGACAGTCCGCAGAAATAGCAGAGAGATCAAACGAAGCCTACAGTATCCAGAACAAGATCAAGAACAAAGGCCAGAACCTACAGAAGAGATGGAAGCAAATCAAAACATTCCAGCACCTCCCGTAATAGTCGCGCCACCAGTAAATCAGGAAGAAGCACCTCGCACTATGTATGATTACGCTAAACCTAGTTTGGCTGGTACCCAAACTAGCATTCTTAGACCTACTATTGCTTCTAATAATTTTGAATTAAAGCCTAACACTATTCAAATGATATAACAATTGGTGCAGTTTGATGGTTTATAGGATGAAGATCCCAATTAACACATAGCCAATTTTTTGGAACTTTGTGATACTTTTAAAATTAATGACGTTTCTGATGATGCCATTCGTCTAAGGCTATTTCCATTCTCTTTGAGAAACAAAGCCAAACAGTGGTTAAATTCTTTACCACGAGGCTCAATCACCACATGGGAACAGATGACCGAAAAATTTTTACTTAAATATTTTCCTCCAGCAAAAACAGCTAAATTACGAAACGATATCTCTTCTTTTGTGCAGATAGATTTAGAAACACTTTACGATGCCTGGGAGAGATACAAAGATCTTTTGAGAAGATGCCCTCATCATGGCCTACCTTTGTGGCTACAAGTTTAAACCTTTTACAACGGTTTGAACCCATCGACGAGACAGATGATCAATGCAGCCGCAGGAGGAACAATCAATAACAAAACACCAGAAGCAACTTATGAATTTATTGAAGAGATGTCACTAAATAACTATTAGTGGCAAGTCATGAGGACAAAGTTGACAAAAGCTGCAGGAGTTTATAATATTCATGTTGTCGCTATGCTTTCTAACCAAGTAGAACTTTTAAATAAAAAGTTTGATCATTTTGTTGGTTCTACGCAGGCACAAGCAGTAATGCAGTGCAACACAACTCAGGCAAATATGTTCACTCCAGACTACTCATCTTCTGCCAATGGCACAAAAACCGAGCAGGCTAATTATATGGGTAACAATTTTAGATCTCAAAAAAATCCATATAGTAACACATATAATGTAGGTTGGTGAAACCATCCCAATTTTTCTTGGGGAGGTCAAGGGAATCAAAGACAACAACCCCCTCAGGGATTTCAGCAGCCACCGTCGCAACAGGAGAAAAAGCCCAACCTTGAAGAGATGTTTACCAAATTCATGGCCATGTCAGAGACCCGCTTTCAGAACACTGAAACGACATTAAAGAACCCGCAAGCATCAATCAAAGGCCTTGAGAATCAAATTGGTCAACTCGCCAAGTTAATATCAGAAAGACCACAAGGTGGACTTCTAAGTAACACTGAGACCAATCCTAAAGAGCAACTTCATGCCATAAATACAACAGATGAAGAGGCATTAACCAAAGACGACCCAAAGTTAGGCGAAGAACCTAAGGTGAGTAAAGGTAAGGTAGAGGTAAGTAACAACAAGCCAAACATCAATGAACACAAGCCTCGTATACCATATCCAAGAGCGCTACAGAAAGGCCGCACAGATGAACAATTCGGTAAGTTTCTTAAACTCTTAAAAAAATTACACATTAACTTACCATTTGTTGAAGCAATTTTGTAGATGCCAGACGCGGTTAAATTCTTAAAAGAACTCTTGACAAACAAGTGGAAGCTAAAGGAGAAATCTCATGTGGAATTAAATGCAGTCTGCTCAGCTATTCTACAAAATAGACTACCGACCAAACTAAAAGATCCAGGGAGTTTCACTATCCCTTGTTTACTTGGTAGCCTAGAGAAAAAAATGCTTTAGCTGATTTAGGGGCAAGTATAAATGTCATGCCCTATAACTTGTTTAAACAACTAGGTCTTGGAACCCCTAAGAAAACCAAGATGCGCATTCAACTAGCTGATAAAACTATTAGGGCACCTAAGGGAATAATTGAAGATGTACTTGTCAAAATCGATAAATTTATATTCCCAGTTGACTTTGTTGTTTTAGACATTGATGAGGCTAGCAATGTACCCTTAATTCTAGGGCGACCCTTTTTAGCAACTGCTAGAACTAAAATTGATTTAGAAACAGGTGAACTCAAATTACGAGTAGGTAATGATATAGTCACCATACAAGCTCACAACTCAATTAAAACTACAGACGAGAATAGAGATTTGAGTCCCTGTAAAAACACTGAACTCACCACACAAACTTCTGTACACGACGTAGTCCACATAAAGACAACACAAACATTGGCAAATTCACCTACAGGAGATGAACCAGAAAAGCGAATGCTCCAGATCGAGGAACTAGATGAGTGGCTGAACCTTCACGAAAGACCCAAAATATGCCACACCAAAATAGAGCATCACCAAGACAACCCTCAGGGACGAACAGATCAACTCAAGGTGGAAGATAAGGTAATTTTAGGGGAAGACGATCCACGAAGCTCAAATTCAAAAGAACATACAAGTGATACACCCTACTTCGCAGTAATGAAAATCTTTCCATACGACACAGTTGAGGTAACTCACCCAACCCACGGTACTTTTAAGGTAAACCGCCATCGGCTTAAATTTTATAAAGGTGAGAATTTTATAGACTACAGGGAGGAGCTTCCACTCCACGAAATCCCTTCATGATACATCTAGACAGAGTCGAGCTTAAACTCTAAATAAGTGCTTCTCAGGAGGCAACCCGAGCACTAACTTAGTAATTTTTCGTCTATTTTGATTTTACTATTTTTCATGCAACAACTAAACCTTTTTAATGAAGAGATTTAGGACCACACGACTAGTCCCACGGGCGTACCCTAGGCCGTGGAACACTTCAAACAGAGACACAGTTGTGTATCGAGGCCGTGTATAAACAGAGCACAAATTTTCCCAAAACACGGGCCACTGATATATAGCCACGGCCGTGCGATATGGCCGCGGTAACTTTCTGACTTCAACACGGGCTACCAATAACACCCAACGGCCGTGCGACATCGCCGTGGCAACCCTGCAGGATCAACACGGGCTTGCACAAAGCCCCACGCCCGTGTCCCCAGCTCGTAGAAGACACTGTCAAATTTCACACGGTCATGGAACATATCACACGACCATGTGAAACACAAACACGATCGCACACGGTCGTGTATACCATCACACGATCGTGTGAGTGACGAAGAACCAGTCTCCCACGGCCATTTAAAACATTCCCACGGGCATGTACTTTAAACCAGGAGCGCTAAAACCCCCGGATTTCGAAAGACACAGGCAAAACACGACTCATACGGACGTGTGACACGCCCGTGTGACCCAAAAACTATAAATAGGGGCCACTATTGATCTCCTTCCTCACTCAAAACCCTCAAATCTCCCCCCACCAACCACCATAAGTGCCGCCACAACCCTCAAAACACCACCACCCTCGAAATCAGCCAACCCACGCCTGTGTAAACCCACCATACGACCGTTCACCCTCAACCCACGACCGTGCAACATCATTTTTGGTTCTATTCTCATATTTTTCTCATACATTAGGATTGTATGCCACTTAAATTCAGATTTGCATGCCATTTTTCTCATACATTTAGTATAAATACATAACCATATTTCTTAGTTTTGTAACAAGTTTCAAAATTATTAATTTTTACTGTTCAGGTTAATCCTCATTTTATGTTTTCTTAGGAACATTGTCATCGTTATTATTATCTATCTAGTTTAATTTCAATCTTTAAGACTAATGCTTATTATTTTATTTCAGATACTATGTCGTCATCACGTGGTCGGAAAACTACCGACCCCGTCTCAAAGAAACGTAAGGGGCCAGGGAGTTCATCAGTGAGGCCCACCTCCGAGGCTCGACACCCATTTATCACATTTTCCCAAGCCTCGTAGGAGGAGCATTATCAACTACTTCGAGCCTACCCTATATCCACGGGCTGCTGCATAGATTGGGGCGACCTCAAGCAGATACAATTAGTGGATGACGTCCGAGCCCTACTCATGACTGAGCCGTGGGAGCAATTCTTCCAGATTATCGAGTCCACCTACTTAGAACTCACCCTCGAGTTCTGCTCCACCTTCCACCTACAGACTGTGATGACCAGATTTGACGACCCAGGGACGGTCTAGTTCCATTTGGGAGGTCTCCTGCGACACCTCAGCGTACCAGAGTTCAGCTCAGCACTTGGGCTCTACACAGAGCAATTCATGGCAGACGAAGACTTACCCAACCTTTCCCGTCGCATCCACATCCAGCCCATCTACTGTTGGAACAACATAGCCCCGGGGCGACAGACATATAACCCCAGTGTCAGCAAGGCGACTGCCCTCGTTCCCTCTTTGAGGTACATTCATGCTCTCTTGGCTCACACTTTGACAGGTAGACGAGAAAGCACAGGCGTCGTCAACACTCATGACGTCTACTTCCTGTGGTGCATGGCGAACGGACACATCATCGGCTTAGCATACTTCATCGTGCACGCCATGCAGCATCAGACAGAGAGGCACCACAGAGGCGTATTATCCATGGGGCCCTACATCACACGTCTGGCTCGTCACTTTGGGCTCCTCAACACTTCAGCCCAGACATCCTCTTACACGCTGATCGATCAGATGTCTCCCCAAAGCATCGTGACTATGCTACACATGAGGATGATCGAGTAGAGGCCAGGAGGCACACCCCTTCAGTTCCGTCTTGTTTAGGAGGGCGAGGACCCAGAGGACATTATTGATGATGTCCCACCACCACCAGAGGAGGATGCACCCACCGAGCCACCACCCCCTCGCTGCCCATCTCATGCAGTAGCTGCCCACGCTGACTTATCTGAGCGCTTCTCACACTTTGAGCAACAATGCTTTCGGCGCCTCAATTATATCGACGCCACCTTAGAGTAGATATGCCAGCACCTCAGCATCACTCCACCACCGCGTGATCCATTTGAGGTTTAGATTTATCTATTCCTCGTAACTTTATGTTTTTTATTTACTTTATTTTACTTTATTCTAACTTTTGAACACTAATCTTTATTTTTCCCTTTTCTTCTAACTTTTTTTTCCCTTTTTACGTTTTATTTTATTTTCTTTCATTTCCTTTATTTGAATATTAGTATTTTTAGTATTGTGCTTTATTTTATTTCTTTTTCCTAACGGCCAACCCCTAACGAGTAATTTCAATTGATCTAAATTCCCATGACTAATAAATACTTTCACAATTTCAAATGAGCTTTATAGCTCATATCTCTACAAAAAAGGGAACACCCTGCCACAACTGCCGGCTCTTCCAATTCCAATATTTGTCTCACAAATCCATCCAAAATTTAGGGAGTTTCATACCTCCCTGATAAACGCTAATTTATACATATTTTTACCTCATGTTTAGCCTATATTTTGGATTAATTATTATCAATTTAGTGAGAATTGGTGCTCTTAATCCTTGTTTTTCATATCTTATACTAAGGAGAGCATAGGGAAGAGAAAAGAATAGGATATGGACCGAAAATGAGGAAAATGGGCCAAAAATAACATAACACACGGCCTAAGGAATCACCACACGGTTGTGCCACACGGCCGTGCCACATGAAGATCACACGGTCTAGCCCTCGACAAGCACGGGCAGGCCACACGGCCGTGCCAAATCACACGGCCTTTGTCGAAGTCACATGGGCGTGTTCTAGTCGTGGGAAAGACGAATTTCACTCGAATTGGGATACTTGGAGGCTAAGAAAGGCTCTCCAAAGCTCTATATAAAGACCCTAGGAGGCAACTCTAGGGGTGTGCTTATTTCCCCCAAAAAGGGAAGTATTCTTTGCTGCCAACATAGAGAGTGGAAGTAGGGATTACTCGCAGGAAAGCTGATTGATTCATCTCAGAAGCTGGAATTCTACAGCAATATAGAGGATCTCCCTAAATTCCTTCAGGGGTTTTCGGGTTCTTTTATGTTTTGTTATTTTATATCTTCTGAGATGTTTTCTTTCTTTATTATGAACTAAACCCCTCAAATACTTGAGGGGGATGAAACCTAAGATAGATCTTGTTATTTATTCTTGATTTATATGATAAATACTCGAATTGTTCTTAATTATGTGTTCTTCATTCTTGATTTAATAGTCCTAGGTATTATTTCAAGAATTGGATGTGCTTAGAGCAGAGGAGCAAAAGTCCCTGTGATAAGAGTAGATCTACCATAATTAAGCGGAGTTGCATGCAACCCTAGACATAGGGCGACATAAATCTACCGGATTAGGGTCAAACCTAATATGGGGAACCATAGATCGAATTAATGCAACCTAGGGAGTTAATTAATAAGGGAACTTTAATTAACAACTTAGGCCTAGTTGCTCTACGCCTCGACGGAGGGTCTAGCATAGATTAGGGATCTCTACGGATCAAGTCAAGTAAACAAATCATATAGTTCAATAAAACAATAACAAGTGAAGTCTAAGTGGATTCTCCCTTAAGTATAGTCCATATCAATCAGCTTTTCCCTAAAAAGTTTTCCCAATTTACTCTTTGTGCTTTTCTTAGTTAATTTTAGAAGTAGTTTAAACAAACCCCTCTTTTATTCTTAGGCTAGATAATAGAAAGGAAGTAAGTAATAGTACTTTTGGTTCCCTTGGATACGATAACTCGGTCTTGCCACTAAAGCTATACTACTGTTTGATAGGTGCGCTTGCCTTAAACGTCGTGATATTAGTTAGTTTGGGTGTGATCAAGTTCTTTATAAATTTTATTACTTCATATCACGTGATATCAAGTTTTTGGCGCCGTTGCCGGGGAACTAAAATATTACGAACACTCGATTTCTATTACTTTAGCCATTAATATATTTATTTATTTATTTTTATTTTTATTTTTATTTTTATTTTCTTCTTATTTTTTTTCTAGGTTTTTCTAAGTTTATTTTTTATTTTTATTTTATTTTCGTTCCTTTTTTATTTTTCTAGGTTTTTCTAGTTTATGACTAGAAACAACCCAACAGGACCATTACTTTTTGACGAAGATTTAGAAGCTACAGTTTGTAGAAATCGCAGAGAGATCAGACGAAGCCTACATTATCCAGAGCAAGAACCTGAGCACGAGCCAGAACCTACAGAAGAGATGGAAGCAAATCAAAACATTCCACCACATCTAGCATTACCAGCAGAACTAGTAAACTAGGATGAAGCTCCTCGAACTATGTATGATTATGCTAAACCTAGTTTGATTGGTACTCAAACTAGCATTGTTAGACCTACTATTGCTGCTAATAATTTTGAACTAAAACCTAACACTATTCAAATGATTCAGCAGTTTGTACAGTTTGATGGTTTACAGGATGAAGATCCCAACGCTCATTTAGCAAACTTTTTGGAATTGTGCAATACTTTTAAAATTAATGGCGTTTCTGATGATGCTATTCGACTAAGGCTATTTCCATTCTCTCTGAGAAACAAAGCCAAACAGTGGTTAAATTCTCTACCACGAGGCTCAATCACCACATGGGAACAGATGATAGAAAAATTTTTACTTAAATATTTTCCTCCCGCTAAAACAGCTAAATTACGAAACGATATTTCTTCCTTTGTGCAGATGGATTTAGAAACACTCTACGATGCCTGGGAGAGATACAAGGATCTTTTGAGAAGATGTCCTCATCATGGACTACCTTTATGGCTACAAGTTCAAACCTTCCACAACGGTTTGAATCCATCCACACGACAAATGGTTGATGCAGCCGCAGGAGGAACAATTAATAATAAAACGCCAGAAGCAGCTTATGAATTTATTGAAGAAATGTCATTGAATAACTATCAGTGGCAAATCATGAGGACAAAGCCGACAAAAGTTGCAGGAGTTTATAATATTGATGCTGTTACTATGCTTACTAATCAGGTGGAACTTTTAAATAAAAAGTTAGATAATTTTGTTGGTTCTACGCAGGTACAGCCAGTTATGCAATGCAACGCAACTCCAGGAAATATGTTCAATCCAAATTACTCCTCTTATGGACATGGCATGGAAACTCAGCAAGCCAACTATATGGGTAACAATTCTAGACTTCAAAATAACCCTTATAGTAATACTTATAATGCAGGTTGGTAGAGTCACCCCAGTTTTTCATGGGAAGGACAAGGAAATCAAAGACAACCGCCTCCTCTAGGATTGTAACAGCCACCATTCCAACAAGAGAAAAAGCCGAACTTTGAAGAGATGGTCACAAAATTTATTGCCGTGTCAGAAACACGTTTCCAAAACACCAAAACTAACTTGAAACTCAAATAGGCCAGCTTGCTATGCTAATCTCTGAAAAACCGTGAGGTGGGTTATCAAGCAATACTGAGACTAACCCTAAGGAGCAACTCAATACTGTGGATATGATAGATGATGAGGGGATAACCAAAACCAACCCAAAGCCATGCAAGGAGCCTGTGGTAAGTAAAGGAAAGGATGAGGCAAGTCCCAAAGATGAAATCGTCAAAGAATTTAAACCTCGTATCCCATACCCAAACGCACTAAAGAAGGACCGCACAGATCAGCAATTCGGTAAGTTTCTTAAACTGTTAAAGAAATTACATATTAACTTACCTTTTGTTGAAGCAATTATGCAGATGCCGGAGTACGCAAAATTTTTAAAGGAACTTCTCACAAATAAAAGGAAGTTGGAAGAATTGTCCATAGTGGAACTCAACGAGGAATACTCAGCTATTCTCCAAAATAAACTGCCAACCAAACTAAAAGATCCAGGGAGTTTTACTATTCCTTGTTTATTTGGTAGCCTAGACACCAAAAATGCTTTAGTTGATTTAGAAGCTAGTACAAATGTCATGCCTTATAAACTGTTTAAACAACTAGGTCTTGGAAAGCCTAAGCAAACTAAGATGAGCATTCAACTAGCTGATAAAACTATTAGGTCTCCTAAGGGAATAATTGAAGATGTGCTCGTCAAAATTGATAAATTTATATTCCCAGTTGACTTTGTTGTTTTAGACATTGATGAGGATAGCGATATACCCTTAATTCTAGGGCGACCCTTCTTAGCAACTGCCAGAACAATAATTGATTTAGGAACAGGTGAACTTACACTACGTGTAGGTGATGACAAAGTTACTTTACAAGCTCAAAATGCAATTAAAACTATTGATAATAATATAGTCACGAGTCCTTGTAAAAATATTGAACTCACCACCCAACTTTCTGTGCAGGATACACTTCACATAAAGGCAACCCAATCACAGACAAGTCCATCCAATGGAGAGGCACCTAAAAAGTGAACGCTTTAGATCGAGGAACTAGATGAGTGGCTGAACTATCATGAAAAACCCAAAATATGCCACACCAACCCAGAGCATCACCAAGACGACCCTCAGGTAAAAACGTGTCAAATCAAGATAGGGGATAAGGTACTTTTAGGGGAAGACGACCTTCGAATCTTGAACTCGAAAGAACATACAAGTGGCATACCTCACTTCACGGTACTAAAAATTTTCCCTTATGGTACAGTAGAAATAAAACATGAGTCACTCGGCACTTTTATGGTAAACCATACTCGACTCAAATCTTATGTTAATAATAAAATTGCAAGCAGGATAGAAGAGTATCAACTCTTCAAACCACCATGAACGAACAAGCTTAAGAAAAGTCGAGCTTAGACTATAAACAAGCGCTTCTCGGGAGGCAACCCGAGTAATAACTTAATAACTTTTCTTTGTTTAAAATTTTTCTAGTATTTTTATGCAGCAACTAACATTTTTTATGCAAAAATCTAGGCCACACGGCCAGCCACACGGGTGTGCCTAAGGCCGTGTGACATCTTAAAACAGAGACACGGTCGTGCACCCAGACAGTGTACAAACAGAGCAGAAGTTTCCCAAAAGCACGGGAGGTCAACAAATCACCACGGCCGTGTGATATGGCCGTGGCAACTTTACGAAAACCACACGGGCGTGTGCCTCTATTCTCTCATTCGGTTATATTTTTTTCTCATTTTTTTCATTTATTAGTTTCCTTTTCATTTCAAAATTTATTTTTATGTTTAATCCTTTTAATCATTATAGTATTAGTATTTTTTAGCACTTAGTTTATTATTTTTCTGTTATTTAATTTCCTATCTTTCATATCGGCCAATCCCTAACGAGTAATCTCTATTAATCCAAAATTTCCACGACTAATTAAATATTTCCACAGTTTCAAAAAAAGGAGGTCTACAGATCATATTCGAACGGAAATGGGACCACCCCTGCCACAATTACTGACTCTTCCTCACAAATTCATCCTAAATTCAGGGAGTTTCAATTCTCTCCCTATCTTATGATATTATACTTCTCTTGCTATTTATATAACTTTGTACATTGAGGGCAATGTACATCTTAAGTGAGGGGGGGAAGCTTACTTGAAATTTTTACATTATCTATGAAAATCCCTGAAATTGTACTTTATGCATTGTTCTTAACTAATTCTCAATCTCCTATTAGGAATTTATTCTGATTGATTTATGATTTCTATCGATATGTTGAGAATTAAGATATAGGTGCTTGTACTTTGATTATTCAAACTTTAAAACATTAGGGAATCAAGCATGATAAGTTGAAAATTTTGAGAACCCCAAATTTTTTTGCATAAGTTATCTTCCCTAAATTTAAGTATTATCTTAAGATTTGAAATTCGCAGGATTGACATCAAAAGCCATAATTTTGGTGAGATTTTTGAGCCTTTTTGAGCATACATTCTTTCGTGCTCACTTTTATTATTGTTTTGAGTGAGTCAATACTGAATTGTTATTTTAGAACTTGCTTCGATTATACATGTCGAGACCATATCATTGATTTGATATACCGAAATGATAAAGGCACCTAGGATTTAACCCACTTACCTCACAAAAAGCCTACCTCCATAAATTAACCCCTAGTAAACCCCATTGAGCCTAACAACCTTTTCCTTGACTCACCCTCTAATTATTAACCAATAACCCATTTTTTTGAATTCCATTCAATTATTTTGACACCTATTTTTGTCAAGATTTGAGTTGAATTTTTCATCTAGCTTTATTCTCTTTCCCAGATTGTAAAGTTCTATTTAACTTATTGTATTACCATGAATTCAAAAAAGAAAAAAAAAGAAGAAGAGAAAAAAAAAAGAGAAAGAAAAAAAAGTGCACATACAGTGAAATTCAATTGTAACTTGTAATAGTTGAACGAGTTTTTTTTTTTCATATTTCTATTTTCAGGCTATAAAGACAGAAATGATATTATCTTAAGAATTAGCTGAGAAATATGTTCCAGTGGTAGAGATTTTTCTAGCTAGATAAATTTTCAGTTCAATCTCGATTCTAACCTTCTTTTTGCAGCCTGTGACAACGCCCCTAACCAAGCCCTATTACAACCATTAAAAGACCTTTTGATCAATGTATCATATCAAACTTTAGTGGTGGAGATTTGATTTTCTTGCAAGCTTATGGTAATAACTTTTCAGGTTGACTAAGGAGTGCTTAAATTTTGAACCCTAAACACTTCGAGTGGACAGAGTGAACCTTTAGTGAGGATGTCAACTCCTCTTAATTAAGATGGAGAGATAACTACTTAGAAGGAAGGAAGAGACTTATGTTTTCAATGATAAAATTCTCAACTTAGAGTGATTGAGTCTTTAATGTTCTTCTAATTGAATTACCCATTGTATGATTACCTGTGGACTAGTTTGAAACATTATTGATAAAAATTGTAGGTTGAGAGGAATAATTCTTATTTAGGGATTGAGATTTTGCTTGAGGACAAGCAAAGGCGTGTGGGGTATTTGATAAACGCTGATTTATACATATTTTTACCTCATGTTTAGCCTATATTTTGGATGAATTATTATCAATTTAGTGAGAATTGGTGCTCTTAATCCTTCTTTTTCAGATCTTATACTCAGGAGAGCATAGGGAAGAGAAAAGAATAGGAAATGGACCGAAAATGAGGAAAATGGGCCAAAAATGACATAACACACGGCCCAAGGAATCACCACACGGCCGTGCCACACGAGCGTGCCACATGAAGATCATACGGTCTAGCCCTCGACAAGCACGGGCAGGCCACATGGCCGTGCCAAATCACACGGCCTTTGTCGAAGTTACATGGGCGTGGCACACGGGCGTGTTCTAGTCGTAGGAAAGTCGAATTTCACTCGAATTGAGATACTTAGAGGCTAAGAAAGGCTCTCCAAAGCTCTATATAAAGACCCTAAGAGGCAACTCTAGGGGTGTGCTTATTTCCCTCAAAAAGGGAAGTATTCTTTGCTGCCAACATAGAGAGTGGAAGTAGGGATTACTCATACGGAAGCTGATTGATTCATCCCAAAAGCCGGAATTCTGCAGCAATATAGAGGATCTCCATAAATTCCTTCAGGAGTTTTTGGGTTCTTTTATGTTTTGTTATTTTATATCTTCTGAGATGTTTTCTTTCTTTATTATGAACTAAACCCCTCAAATACTTGAGGGGGATGAAACCTAAGATAGATCTTGTTATTTATTCTTGATTTATATGATAAATACTTGAATTGTTCTTAATTATGTGTTCTTCATTCTTGATTTAATAGTCCTAGGTATTATTTCAAGAATTGGATGTGCTTAGAGCAGAGGAGCAAAAGTCCCTGTGATAAGAGTAGATCTACCATAATTAAGCGGAGTTGCATGTAACCCTAGACATAGGGCGACATAAATCTGTCGGATTAGGGTCAAACCTAATATGGGGAACCATAGATCGAATTAATGCAACCTAGGGAGTTAATTAATAAGGGAACTTTAATTAACAACTTAGGCCTAGTTGCTCTACGCCTCGACGGAGGGTCTAGCATAGATTAGGGATCTCTACGGATCAAGTCAAGTAAACAAATCATATAGTTCAAGAAAACAATAACAAGTGAAGTCTAGGTGGATTCTCCCTTAAGTATTGTCTATATCAATCAGCTTTTCCCTAAAAAGTTTTCCCAATTTACTCTTTGTGCTTTTCTTAGTTAGTTTTAGAAGTAGTTTAAACAAACCCCTCTTTTATTCTTATGCTAGATAATAGAAAGGAAGTAAGTAATAGTACTTTTGGTTTCCTTGGATACGATAACTCAGTCTTGCCACTAAAGCTATACTACTGTTCGATAGGTGCGCTTGCCTTAAACGTCGTGATATTAGTTAGTTTGGGTGTGATCAAGTTCTTTATAAATTTTATTACTTCATATCACGTGATATCACTCCCCCTCTCTTATGATATTATGCTTTTATTACTACTAATGTTATCTTTGTACATTGAGGGCAATGTACATCTTAAGTGTGGGGGGGAACCTTACTTTAAATCTTTGTACTATATATGAAAACCCTGAAATCTGATGCATTGTTCTCAATTGCATTATCATCAATCTCCTATTAATAATATATTTTGATTGATTTATGATTTTTATTAATATGTGAGAATTAAGACATAGGTGCTCGTACTTTGATTATTCAAACTCTAAAACATTAGGGAATCAAGCTTGATAAGTTGAAAATTTTGAGAACCCCAATTTTTTCATAAGTTCTTTTCCTTAATTCTAAGTGTTATCTTGAGATTTGAAATTCTCATGATTGACATCAAAAGCCATAATTCTGGTGAGATTTTTGAGCCTTTTGAGCATACATTCTTTTGTGCTCACTTTTATTATTGCTTTGAGTGAGTCAACACTGATTTGTTATGCTAGAACTTGCTTTGATTATACATGTCAGGACCACATCATTGATTTGATATACCGAGATGATAAAGGCACCTAGGATTTAACCTACTTACTCCACAAAGGCCTACCTCCATAAATTAACCCCTAGTGAACCCTATTGAGCCTAACAACCTTTTCTTTGACTTGCCTCTAATATTAACCTATGACCCATTTTTGTTGAATTCTATTCAATTATTTTGACCCCTATTTTTGTCGAGATTTGAGTTGAAATTTTCATCTAGCTTTATTCTCTTTTTCAGATTGTAAAGTTTTATTCAATATAGTGTATCCTACATGAATTCCTAAAAAAAAAATGTATGTTCAGTTGTAATCTATAATAGTTCAAATGGTTTTTGCATATTTCTATTTTAAGGCTACCAAGGCGGAAATGATGTTATCATAAGAATTAGCTTGAGAAATATGTTTCAGTGATAGAGATTTTTCTAGCTAGATGATTTTTCAAATTCAATCTCGATTCTAACCCTCTTTTGCAGCCTGTGACAACACCCCTAACCAAGCCCCATTACAACTATTGAAAGACCTTTTGATCGATGTATCATATCAATCTATAGTGGTAGAGATCTGATTTTCTAGCAAGCCTATGGTAATAACTTTTCAGGTTGACTAGAGAGTGCTTAATTCTTGAACCCTAAACACTTTGAGTGGATAGAGTGAATCCTTAGTGAGGATGTCAACTTCTATTTATTAAGATGGAGAGATAACTACTTAGGCAATAAGAAGAAACTTATGTTTCAATGATAAAATTCTCAACTTAAAGTGATTGAGTCTTTAATGTTCTTCTGATTGAATTATTAGTGTATGAATACCTATGGATTGGTTTGAAACATTATTGATAAAGATTGTAAATTAAGAGGAATGTTTCTTAATTAAGGATTGAGATTTTGCTTGAGGATAAGTAAAGGCTTAAATGTGGGAGTACTTGATAAACGATAAATTATACATATTTTTACCTCATGTTTAGCCTAAATTTTGGATGGATTATCATTAATTTTGTGAGAATTGGTGCTCTTAATCTTTCTTTTTCACATCTTATACTCAGGAAAGCATAGGGAAGAGAAAAGAGGGGAAAATGGGCCAAAAACCATGAAAATGGGCAAAAATATGTAATTGACACGACCCAAGGGATCATCATATGGCCGTGCCACACGAAGACCACACGGTCCAACCCCCGACAAGCACGGCCAAGGCACACGGCCATGCCACCTCAACAGTCCTAAACATAGTCTCTTGTCGAAATCACACGGGCGTGGCACACGGGCGTGTTCTAGTCATGAGGAAGAGGAATTTCACTCGGATTTGGATACTTAGGGGCTAATAAAGCCATTCTAAACTCTATATAAAGACCCCAAGAGGCAACTCTAAAGATATTCTCTTTTCTCTCAATAAAGAGGGCCATAGTTCTGCCAACACAAGGAGTGAAAGCAAGGGATTACTCCAAGGGAAGCCGATTGATTCATCCCAGAAGCCAGAATTCTACATCAAGATGGGGATCTCCCTAAATTCCTTCAGGGGTTTTCGGGTTCTTTATGTTTTGTTATCTTAATTCTTGTGAGATGTTTTCTTTCTTTATTATGAACTAAACCCCTCAAATACTTAAGAGGGATGAAAACAAAGACGAATCTTGTTATTATTTATTCTTGAGTTATATGATAAATACTTAAGTTGTTCTTAATTATGTGTGCTTAATTCTTATGTTAATAAGCCTAGGTATTAATTCAAGAAACAGATGTGCTTAAAGCAGAGGAGCAAAAGTCCCTGTGATAAGAGTATATCTACCATAATTAAGCGGAGTTGCATCAACCCTAGACATAGGGCGACATAAATCTGCCGGATTAGGGTCAAACCTAATATGGGGAACCATAGATCGAATTAATGCAACCTAAGGTGTTAATTAATAAAGGAACTTTAGTTAACAACCTAGGCCTAGTTGCTTTTCACCTCGACGGAGGGTTTAGCACAAATTAGGGATCTCTACGGATCAAGTCAAGTGACTAAATTGTCTAGCTCAAGAACCAATAACGAGTGAAGTCTAGGTGCATTCTCCCTTAAGTATTGCTCATATTAATCAGCTTTTCCCTAAAGTTTTCCCCAATTTACTTCTTGTGCACCTTTAGTTAGTTTTAGAATTAGTTTCATACAAACCTCTTTTATTTTTAGGCTAGATAATAGAAAGGAAGTGAGTACTAGTACTTTTGGTTCCCTTGGGTACGATAACTCGGTCTTGCCGTGAAACTATACTACTGTTCGATAGGTGCGCTTACCTTTAAGATCATGATATTAGTTAGTTTTTGGTGTAATCAGTTTTTATAAATTTTATTACTTAATATCACGAGCATATCAAGCTCCAAGTCCACTAGTTTAGAGCTCACATGCATAGACGAAAGGGAAGGGGCGAGTTTGGAAAACTCAGTGTGTAAGCTAAACCTAACCAGAGCCCAAATCAGTTCAAGCTTTACTGGGCCTAAGCCCTATCCAGATAAAATATTAACTGGGCCTTAGCCCTATTCAGAAATCAGTGTAGCCCTTAAGCCCATTACAGTGACAGAACAATATTAATGCATGTATGCAAAACCCAGCCCAAATCCAGCCCTACACACCACCCGTACTAGCCCTACACAGCATGTGGGGAATAACTCAACCCACCCAGCCCTACACACCACAGTCGCAACTGAGCTGCTTAATCAAATAACGTGGCCAAGCACTAACAGTAAAACGAGGCAAAGCCCCTAACAGTAAACATGGCATTGGCACTTAGCACTTCCTCCATCATAAACTCAATCCCATGCAACAGTATAACATGTCATGGCATACAGTGAACAGATTTAATTTAGCATGCATTTCAGTCAGATTTAACCCTAGAGGTATAATGTTCATTTTGCACCTAGGGGTAAAATAGTAGTTTTCCACCCTTAAGGGGTATTTCAGTAACTTTATTAGTTTTTAGGGTTTTATGCACATTTTAGTTGTTTTAGTCCAAAAATCATCTAAGTAAATTATTTAGTCCATTTAGTCCAATTTAGAGTTATCGGCCCTAAAACCCTTAATGGGCCTTATGGTGTTCGCTAACTATTACGGCCCACTAAGCCCAAATCTCGCATTTGTTTTAGCAGTCTTAGCATTCAGATTACTAGGATCCACTTATCGTTCGTTTTCACCCATATGGGCCTGTAAGCCCATTGGGCCCAAATTCAGCCCCTCAAGGCCCAAATTCACCAATGTGCATGAAATTGCGCACATATCATCTTTACCATTTTCAATTACATATTTTAATGAGCCAACTGACCCACGAGTGATTGCACGCTCACAAGCCCACGAAATGCTAAAATTTTGGCATTTTAGCTTTTCGGTTTCTTCCGATCTAGTCTACTAATGGGTGTCGTTTACACACCTGATTTGCGAGATCTGCAGAACCCCTCGATCGATCAACCTACAGTCATTTAGATTACACTATTAACTTTAAATCAACGAAACCAATCTAACTATAACTTACCATATTCGGCCAACATCACCTTAGTCTCTTGAATACTTACCTTTGCTGCAACAATAACTAAATCTAGATCTAGATCGCTCTAGCAGCCCTAGCCTTCCACACTCCTCGATAGATTGCCCCTTCTTCGGACTACTACACGTAAGAAACTAATGAAAAGACCAGGATAGATGTTTATGAAACAAAGATCAAAACCGATAGCAACCCAAAGCTATGGGGTTTTTGGCTTTTCCTATTTCGCAAGAATGAGATCTGAGTACTTACCACCAAAATTTACTTAAAGGTTATTTCCACTACTCCACGGCTAGATCCACACTCGCTCTAATCGATTCGCAAAGAAATAACTCTTGATTTTGATTTTCAAAGCAACGAATGAACAAGGTTCGGTCTAAGATGGAATTGTCAAGACAGGCTTTAAAGTTTCAGTTTAAAAGAAGAATAGAAGAAGAGAGGTAATAATCGGCAGAAGAGATGAGAGGTTTAAGATTTGGCTTCTTGAAAAGAAATAGCAATGATGAGAAGTTTTAGTCAAGGTGAAATCAGTACACTAGTTTCAGGTTTCGGCTTTTATGATATCGGCTAAGAAGCTTGAGAATGGGGTTACTTTAAACGGTGGGGAAGAGATGAAGAAAAAGAGAATAAGAAAAATAGGAGAGATGAAGAAGGTGAGAAAGAGGATGATTGATTCGGCACTTTGAGTAAACGGCACAAAAGGAGGTTTGTAGATCTTATTTTCGGCTTTTAGAACAAGGAGAGGAGAAGGGAAAAGAAAAAGAACCCTAAAAACTTACCTAGTCAGCACACACTTACCTAATGTGCCGAGCTAAAACCCCAAGAAAGACCCAAAAAGCATTCGGCTAGCTCCCCTAACAGCCCTTAACCGATTATGCCAAAACCAAATGACCAAACCGAAAATGCTTCCTCAAGAGCCTCATATTCGGCCATCACCTACTCCTCATTCAAATTCCCTAAGTTTTCTCCCTTTATCCCTCCTTAACTCAATCCCATGAGCATCTCAAACTCTACCCATTAGAGTTTCACTTGGAGTCCACCACATGCCTTGCACATGCAGTAAAAATAAAACAACACATTTTTGACCAAGAGATTTGATCCCTAGCCCTTGCATAGCTTCCACACGCCACTTTCCTAAGCTTTAAGTGGCGCCACCTTGCCACTTTACCAAAAACTTACTTGTGTTTTAAATTACCCACTTTAGTTTAAAAGCCTACTTACATAAGGCCCCTTCTCTTTAAGTCTAAATTTTTAAAATTCTGTCGGGTTTTAACTTAGGCTTGGGCCTTCTAAAGGCCCACTAACACACCCAAACATAATTTAGCACAACCAGGCAAACAAAATTTTAAGTTCACACTAAAATCGCAAAAATCCCAAAAATCCTAAAAATTAGGGCGTTACAAGCATCGATATGAGATTTACGTGTAAGACCATGTCTAGGACATCGGCATCATATTTGATTTCGTGTAAGACCCTGTCTGAGACAGTGGCATCAATTTTTTTTACATGTAAGACCACATCTAGGACGTTGGCATTGTATGAGCTTTTCGAGATTTCTAAGTATCCTATTTGATTCTAAATGGTCCAACAGGCAATTCCGAGAAATGTATGACTCTATTAAACTATATTCGAATCAAGTATGTTGTGATATGTTTGATATTTGATTATGAAAGGTAGGCAATTGTGCCATCAACTACATGTGATATATGTATGAGTAAATGGAAATGAAATATGTGAGAATGAATTGGGAACATGTGGTATATGTGGACATATGAGTATGATATAGCTTATGAAATGTATAAGTGAAATGGTTATGTTATTTATGCCAATAAGTTGAATTACAAGACATTTATGAGTTAAGCTTATTTGTATATGGCTTACTAAGCTCTTTGTAGCTTACTTTGTATGTGTTTGTAATGTTTTATAAATATCAAAGCTATTAGAAGCTCGGGGATCATTGAGGATTATCACCACACTATCAAACTTTGTTTTGGTACATTTTGAATGTGTAAATGTTAAATTGTGGCATGTATAGACTAGAAGACTTTGAATAAGTCTTTATATGTATATATGTTATGTCATGTGATATGGCTAGTTTATGGTTGAATTTGTAGTTTGTTTTGGCATGGATTATGTGTTGGAAAAATGGTATGTTTGATGTTAATGAATGACCAAATGAAATCGTCAATTTGATATGAGTTTAAATGTGAAAATGGTAAGTTTTATCATAAGATTGAATGTGATATAAAATGATTTATGTTTCATAATATTTGGTATGAATTTAGCTTATATTTTGGCATAAATTAGTATAGAAATTGAGTATGACTTTGGATGAGAATTATATGGCATGAATTGTGTGTATTTTGGTTGTCAATTGGCTAAGAAATGTTTTGGGCATCAAATTGGCTGATTTTGGGTTGTAAATGTTGCATATTTGAGGCTTGTAGCTACATAGCAATTTGGGGTATGAAAATGGCTTAAACCAAGCCTATTTCGTGCCACACGGTCTGAGTACACGGGTGTGTGACTCGACCGTGTAACCCCTATTTTGTAGCTAAATTAGATGATATGCATGATATAAAGTAATAAAATTTATAACAAATGATCACACCAGAAACTAACTATTATCACAATTTAAGGCAAGCGCACCTATCGAACAGTAGTATAGTTAGGGCAAGACCAAGATATCGTACCCAAGGGAATCAAAAGTACTAGTACTAACTTTCTTTCTATTATTTAACCTCAAAATAAAAGGGAATTTTAGTAAACTAAACTAATTATTAGACTAAGCTAAGAATGCACAAAAAGCGAATTGGGGAAAAACTCTTAGGAAAACTGATTGAATTGGACAATACTTAAGGGAGAATCCACCTAGACTTCACTAGTTATCAATTCTTGAACTAGACGATTTATTCACTTAACTTGATCCGTAGAAATCCTTAACTTATGTTAATATCTCTCTCGAGACTAAAAACAACTAACCCTAGGTTGATTAATTGAAATCTCTTTCTAATTAAAACCCCTAGTGTTGCATTAACTTGATCTATGGATTCCCTTATTAGGTTTGACCCTAATCTGGCAGATTTTCGTCATCCTATCTCTAGGATTGCAATCAACTCCGCTTAATTGTGCTGGATCTACTCCTATGCAGAGACTTTTGCTCCTCTACATAAGCACATTCGACTTAAATCAATATCCTAGAAATATCAATTTAAGAGTTAAAAACACAATTAAGAACAAATCAATTATTTATCATACAATTCAAGAGAAAATAATAACAAGATCTGTCTTAGGTTTCATCCCCTTCAAGCACTTGGGGGATTTAGTTCATAACTATAAAAGAAAATATCTCAGAAGAATAAAGATAACAAAACATAAAGAACCCTAAAACCCCTAAAGGCAATTGAAGGGAGATCTTTAGTCTTGAGGGAGAATTCAGCTTCTGAGATGGATCAATCGGCTTCCCTTGGAGTAATTCCTTGCTTCTACTCTATGTTGGCGGGAATAATGGACACCTTCCTAATTGCCTCCTAGGGTCTTTATATAGAGCTTTAGAATGCCTTTCTTAGCCCCTAAGTAGCCTTTTCCGAGTGAAATTGAACTTCCTCACGATAGGGACACGCCCATGTGGATCAAGGCCCAAGCCGTGCTTGGGCCTTTAAGGTGGCACGGCCGTGTGGTCTGGCTGTGCTCGTTGGGGTTGGGCCGTGTTTGAGTCCATGGTGGCACGGCCATGTGACATAGCCGTGTGGAGAACCCCCGGGCTGTGTTGATTACTAAATTGGGCATAATTTGCCCGTTTTTGGCCTATTCCTTGCTATTTTCTCTTCCTTAAGCTTACCTGAGTATAAAACATGAAATAAAGGGATTAAGAGCACCAATTTCCACAAATTCAATGATAATTCATACAGAACTTAGGCTAAGCACGAGGTAAAAACATGTATAATTTATCGTGTATCAAATACCCTCACATTTAAGCCTTTGGTTGTCCTCAAGTAAAATCTCAACCTACATTTAAGAATCATTCTTCTCAACTTACAATCCTTATTAATAATGGTTCAAACTAATCCACAAGTAATCATACAATGAAAATTCAACCAGAAGAACATTAAAGTTTCAAACATTCTAAGTTGAGAATTTTATCACAAAAACATAGGCTTGTTCTCTTCTCTTAAGTAATCACCTTTCAATAAAAATCAACAAGGTTTGACATCCTCACTAAAGGTTCACTCTATCCACTCAAAGTGTTTAGGGTTCAAGAATTAAGCACTCTTTAGTCAACCTGAAAAGTTATTACCATAGGCTTGTAAGAAAATCAAATCTCCACCACTATAGATTGATATGACACATCGATCAAAAGGTCTTTCAATGGTTGTAATGGGACTTTGGTTAAGGGTGTTGTCACAAGCTGAAAAAGAGAGGGTTAGAATCGAGATTGAATTGAAAAATCATCTAGCTAGAAAAATCTTTATCACTGGAACATATTCCTAGAGCTGAGCCTTATGATGACATCGTTCTAGATTTGGGAGCTTGTAGAAATATGCAAAAACTATTGAACTATTACAGAGTACAACTGAATTAACTATATATACATTTTTTTAAGAACAAATCAAATACAATACTTTGAATATTTATAAACTTTACAATTGAAAAAGAGAACAAAGCTAGATAATAATTCAACTCAAATCTCGACAAAAATAGGGATCAAAATAATTGAATGGAATAAAAAAACGGGTTATAGGTTAATATTAGTGGTAAGTCAAGGAATGGGTTGTTAGGCTCAATGGGGTTCACTAGGGTTTAATTTATGGAGGTAGGCTTTTATGGAGTAAGTGGGTTAAACCTAGGTGCCTTTATCATTTCAGTATATCAAATCAATGATGTGGTCTTGACATGTATAATTGAAGCAAGTTCTAGGATAACAAATCAGTATTGACTCACTCAAAGCAACAATAAAAGTGAGCACGAAAGAATGTATGCTCAAAAGGCTCAAAAATCTCACCAGAATTATGGCTTTTGATGTCAATCCTGCGAATTTCTAATCTCAAGATAACACTTAAAATTAGGGAGAATAACCGAGAAAAAATTTAAATTCTCAAAAATTTCAACTTATCATGCTTGATTCCCTAGTGTTTTAAAGCTTGAATAATCAAAGCATAAGCACCTATGTCTTAATTCTCAACACATCAATAAAAATCATAAATCAATCAGAATTAATTCCTACTAGGATATTGAGGATAATGCAAAGAGTGAAAATGAGAATTTGGAATTTTGAGAACAATGCAAAAAGTTAGTTGTAAAAATTTTCAGGGGTTTCAAAAAGAATGCAATGACTGAAAGTAAGTTTCCCCCCCACACTTAAGATGTACATTGCCCTCAATGTTCAAAGATACATTAGTAGTAATAGAAGCATAATATCATAAGATAGGGAAAGAAATGAAACTTCCTGAATAGGATGAATTCCTTAAGGTGGTGGTGGCTATAGAGTGTCTGGGACAAAGAAAGGTGTGGAGGTGGATACTCCGGTTGTTGTAGCGTTTGTTTGTTCACAGCTTTTATGTTGGGAGTAGGCTTTGGCAGAGTCAACTGGATAAAGTTGTGGTAGGTTCCCATTACATTTTAGATTTAAGTTGTAGAGCTCTTTTGAAACTGCGAAAGCATTTATCAGTTTTAGGGAGTTTGGATTAAGAAAATGTGTTTGTTAGGGAATAACCGATATGAAAAAAAAATGAAATAAAGAAATAAAGTAAACTAAGTTCTGAAAGTACTAAAATTCAAATAATGAAAAAGATAAGATGAAAGAAAAGAAAAAGGAAAAATAAAAATGAAAATAAATGAGAAGAAAAGAGGATTCGGAAGTCCTAATCCTCAGATGGTTCGCGAGGCGGGGGCAGTGATGAGATGTGAAGATGCTGGCATATCTGCTGAAGAGCAGCGTCGATGTGATCGAAGCGTTCAAGCACTACTACTCAAATTGTGTAAAGTGCTCGAATATGTCAGCATATGAAGCTGTCGCATGAACTGGGTGGTGAGGGGGTGGCGGCTTGGATGGTGCCTCCTCCGGTGGTAGGACATCATCAGTAATATCATCGGGGTCCTCCTGCTTGGCATTTCAGAGTAGATGGTATTGTGGAGGATCGGTCCCATGTCGGTGCTAGATCATCCTCATATGCAACATAGTTTGGATGCCTTGTGGGGACATCTGGCTGATCAGCGTATAATAGGATGTCTAGGCTGCAGTGTTAAGTAGGCCGAAGTGGTGGGCCAGTCGAGTAATGTACAGGCCCATAGAGATCACGCCTTTCCAATGCCTTTCGGTCTGGTGCTGGATGGCGTGGGCGATGAAATAAGTGAGGTTGATGAAATGTTCATTCGCCATGCTTTAGAGAAAGTAGGCATCATGGGTGTTGACGACACTTGTGCTCTCGTGTCTGCCCGTCAATGTATGTACGAGGAGGGCATGCAGGTACCTCAGAGATGGGGCGAGGGCTGTCGCCTTGGAGTGACTAGGGTCGTATGTGGTCGATGCAGGGGCTAGGGCCTCCCAACAGTTAGATGGTGATAGATGTGCCGGTGGAGCTCAGAGAGGTCTTCATCTTCTATGAACTGCTCAGTGTACAGGCCTAGTGCTTTGCCGAATTCTGGTACACTGAGTTGACGAACAATGCCTCCTAAACGAAACTGGATCATCCCTGGATCATCGTATTGGCTCATGACGGTCTGTAGGTGGAATGTGGAGCAGAACTCGAGGGTGAGTTTGAGATAAGTGGGCTCTACAATCCCGAAAACTTATTCCAGGGGTCCGTCATCAATAGGGCCTAGACCTCATCCGCTAAGTGGACCTGCTCTAGTGCGGCCCAGTCGAGGCATCTTCCGTTTCGAGGGGTCTTGCTCGTAATAACTGAAATAACTCCTCTTGTGAGTTCTGCGAGAATTGAAGAAATGGGTGTCAGACTTCAGCAGTGGGTCTCAAAGAGGAACCACCGGGTCCCTTTCACTTCTTTGAATTAGGGACGTCAGCTTTCTTTCCACGTGACAATGACATGATTCCTAAAGAAGAAAACAAAACGAGAAAGTAAAATTATGCATTAGTCCTAAATAAAGGTGTTCATAAGTTCAAAATAACAATGCTAACTTACTTAACGAGGGTCAATTTCTTTACTAATCTAAATGCCATTTTTGATTCATCCTAAACATAGAACTTCTAGCAAGAAAACAGTGGCTTGTTTTTGTAGGTTTTTATAGTCAATGTATGCCTAAAGCCTATTGCATGTGATAAGAAAAAGTGGCAGCCAAAGAATGATTCAAAGTGGCATAATGATGTTTCTAGATTAATCATGTTAAATGAATGAGATTCCTATAAAAAACAATGTAAATAAAAAAATAAATGAGATTATTAATAGATAAATAGATAAAAGACATTGAAAATAAAGAGAAAAAATAAGAAAAGAGGAACCAAATAGATGGTTATGGGGTGGAACACGGTCGTGGTGAGGTTGCACGGGCGTGGATATGCTGTTGAGGCCTACAGCGGTGCTAGGAATGGTGGGCATGGGAGTTGGGTTGAGAGATTTTTAGGGTTTAGGTGAGGAAAAAGGTGAATAGTGGGCTGTTTATATAGGTTTTTGGGTAACACGGGCATGGCACACGCCCGTATGGCTCGGGATTTGCCCGTGTGGTTTGAAACTTGGGGGTTTTGGCGTGCCGGTTTCGTAACACATGCCAGTGTTCCTAGGGCGTGTTGGGGCACACGGCCGTGCCGCACGGCCGTGTCCTTCGATGTTTGCTTCTCCCATGGTCGTGTCTGAAATGGCAAGTTCAACCACGGCCTTGGGGCACAGGCGTGTCGCACGCTCGTGTTTGGTGTAATAGGTTTGGCCATGGTTTAGGGACACAGGCATGTCGCATGCCTGTGTCGACTTGTTAGGCTTGGCCACGACCATATCGCACGGCCGTGGTTCTTTGCCTCAGCCCGTGTTTTGCCATGGTGTGTCCACAGCCTTAAGCATGCCCATGTGCATGGCGGTGTGGCTCAAAAACTTTATTCAAAATGGTTAATTGATGTATTTAGAGAGCCTAAATTAAAGAATTTACTAAGTCAGTGCTCGGGTTGCCTCCCGAGAAGCGCTTGTTTATAGTCTAAGCTCGACTTTTCTCAAGCTTGTTCAGTCATGGTGGATTAAAGAGTTGATACTCTTCTATCCTGTTTAAAATTTTATTATCTACATAAGATTTAAGTCGAGTGTGATTTACCTTGAAAGTGTCGTGTGACTCATGTTTTATTTCTACTGTACCATATGGGAAGATTTTCATTACCGTGAAGTAAGGTGTATCACTTGTATGTTATTTTGAATTCAAGATTTGGGGATCGTCTTCTCCTAAGATTACCTTATCTCCTACCTTAATCTGATTTGTTTTTACCTGGGGGTCATCTCGTTGATGCTCTGGGTTGGTGTGGCATATTTTGGGCTTTTCATGATGGTTCAGCCACACATCTAGTTCCTCGATCTGAAGCATTTGGTTTTCAGGTGCATCTCCCTTCGATGGACTTGTCTGTGATTGGGCTGCCTTTATGTAGAGTGTATCCTGCACAGAAGGTTGGGTGGTGAGTTTAGTGTTTTTACAAGGACTTGTAACTATATTATTATGAACAGTCTTAATCAAGTTTCGAGCTTGTAAATTAACTTTGTCATCACCTACACGTAGTGTAAGTTCACCTGTTCCTAAATCAGTTATTGTTCTGGCAGTTACTAAAAAGGGTCACCCTAGAATTAAAGGTACATTGCCATCCTCATCAATATATAAAACAACAAAGTCAACTGGGAATATAAATTTATCAATTTTGACAAGCACATCTTTAATTATTCCCTTAGGAAACCTAATAGTTTATCAACCAGTTGAATGCTTATCTTTGTTTGCTTAGGTTTTCCAAGACCTAGTTGTTTAAACAGTTTATAAGGCATGACATTTATACTAACCCCTAAATCAGCTAAAGCATTTTTGGCGTCTAGGCTACCAAGTAAACAAGGAATAGTAAAACTCCCTAGATCTTTTGGTTTGGTTGGTAGTTTATTCTAGAGAATAACTGAGCATTCCTCATTGAGTTCCACTATGGACAGTTCTTCCAATTTCCTTTTATTTGCGAGAAGTTCCGTTAAAAATTTTGCGTACTTCAGCATCTACGAAATTGCTTCAACAAACGTTAAGTTGATATGTAATTTCTTTAAGGGTTTAAGAAACTTACCGAATTGCTTATCAGTGTTGTCTTTCTTTAGCGCGTTTGGGTATAGAATACGAGGTTTATATTCATTGATGACTGGTTGGTTATTACTTGCCTCGACCTTACCTTTACTCACCTCGTTCTCTTTACATGCCTCTGGTTTGGTTTTTGTTAATCCTTCCTCATCTACTATATTCACGGCATTGAGTTGCTCATTAGGATTAGTCTCAGTGTTACTTGGTAGTCCACCTTATGGTCTTTCAGAAATTAACTTGGCGAGCTGGCCTATTTGTGTTTCGAGTCCTTAAATGGATGCTTGTTGGTTCTTAAGTGTCGTTTCAGTGTTTTAGAAATGGGTCTCTGATACGACGATAAATTTTGTGAGCATCTCTTCAAGGTTCTTCTTTTTCTCTTGTTGGAATGGTGGCTGTTGAAACCCAGAGGAGGTGGTTATCTTGGATTTTTTTGTCCTCCTCATGAAAAATTAGGGTGATTCCTCCAACCTACATTGTAAGTATTGTTGTAAGGATTATTTTGAGGTCCAGAATTATTACCCATATAATTCATTTGTTCGTTTTCTGTGCTATGTCCATAGGGATGGTACTCTGGGTTGCTCACTTCTCCTAGGTTTGAGTCACACTACATGACTGGATGTACCTGCGTAGAATCAATAAAACCATCAATCTTTTTATTTAAAAGTTCTACCTGAGTGGAAAGCATTGTGACTGCATCAATCTTAAAAACTCATGCTACTTTTGTTGGCTTTATCCTCATGACTTGCCACTGATAGTTATTCAGTGACATTTCTTCTATAAACTCATAAGCTGCTTCGGGTGTTTTGTTGTTGATTGTTCCTCCGGCGGCTGCATCGATCATTTGTCTTGTTAAAGGATTCAAACCATTATGACAAGTTTGAACTTGTAACCACAAAGGCAACCCATTATGTGGGCACCTTCTCAAGAGATCTTTGTATCTCTCCCATGCATCTCTAAATCCATCTGCACAAAAAAAGAGTTATCATTTCGCAATTTTGCTATTTTAGCTGGAGGAAAATACTTAAGTAAAAAATTTTTGGTCATTTGTGGCCATGTAGTAATTGAGCCTCGTGGTAGGGAATTTAACCCTAATCTATGGATTCCCTTATTAGGTTTGACCCTAATCTAGCAGATTTTCGTTGTCCTATCTCTAGGATTGCAATCAACTCTACTTAATTGTGCTGGATCTACTCCAATGCAGGGACTTTTGCTCCTCTACATAAGCACATTCGACTTAAATCAATATCCTGGAGATATCAATTTAAGAGTTAAAAACACAATTAAGAACAAATCAAGTATTTATCATATAATTCAAGAGAAAATAATAACAAGATCTATCTTAGGTTTCATCCCCTCAAGTACTTGGGGATTTAGTTCATAATTATAAAAGAACATATCTCAGAAGAATAAAGATAACAAAACATAAAGAACCCTAAAACCCCTGAAGGTAATTGAAGGGAGATCTTCAGTCTTGAGGGAGAATTCAGCTTCTGAGATGGATCAATCGTTCCCTTGGAGTAATTCCTTGCTTCTACTCTCTGTGTTGACGGGAATAATGCACACCTTCGTAGTTTCCTCCTAGGGTCATTGTATAGAGCTTTAGAATGCCTTTCTTAACCCCTAAGTAGCCTTTTCTGAGTGAAATTAAACTTCCTCACGATAAGGACATGCCTGTGTGCCACGCCCGTATGGATCAAGGCCTAGGCCATGCTCGAGTCTGTTAAGGTGGCACGGCCGTGTGGTCTGGCCGTGCTCGTCGGGGTTGGGCCGTGTTCGAGTCCAAGGTGGCACGACTGTGTGACACAGCCGTGTGGTGAACCCCCGAGCCGTGTTGATTACTGAACTGGGCCTAATTTGTGCCTTTTTTACCTGTTCCTTGCTCTTTTCTCTTCCCTAAGCTTACCTGAGTATAAAACATGAAATAAAGGGATTAAGAGCACCAATTTCCACAAATTCAGTGATAATTCATCCAGAACTTACGCTAAGCATGAGGTAAAAACCTGTATAATTTATCGTTTATCATTAGACAGTATGGCACACGGATTGGACACACGGTCGTGTCTAGTGATCATTTGGCCAACTCAGGATGACACACGGGCTGGACACATGGGTGTGTCTATTAACTGTGTCACCCTAGTCAGTGTTACATATGAGCTGGGCACACGAGTGTGTCTAGTGATTGTGTGACCCTAGTCAGTGTTATACACAGGCTGAGATAAGTTGTGGGGCAGCGTCTTGTAGGACACACAGCCAAGCCACACGAGCGTGTGCCTTGTTTTAAAGGAAAATTTTTATAAGTTTCGTAAAAGTTTCAAATGTTATTGGTTTAGTCTCGACTCTTTCCTTATGCATGTTTAAGGTCTTGTAGACCTTCAAAAAGGACCTTATGTTTGTGTATGGCATCTATGTGTTGGTGGATGATAGGAATTTGTAAGGTGATTGAATATTGAAGTGTTTTGATAGGAAATGCCTCGTAACCCTAGTTCGGTAATGGATATGGGTGAGGAGTGTTACATTTGGTTTGTATCAGAGCTACGATTTAGTCGATTCTAAGACTAACGTAGCGTGTCCAAGTCTAGCTATACATGTCATATTTATAAATTGAGATAGTGTGATGAATCTTAACAGTTGAAATGTGTTTTTGCATAATAAATGGATCCCAAAGGAGCCGCAGCTGACGATGTAGAAAGTAATGCATCAGCTTCTACTCAAGGGGCAGTGCCACCTGAATCCAGAGTTGCTACGAGTAGCCATGAGGGAGAGGCTAAGCAAGCCTTCTTCCAGATGATGAATGAATGGTTCACGGAGTTCGTCCGTACGAATCCAGCTGTCCAACAACCTCCACCCCCACCTGTTACTCAACAAATTCCTGTGATCCCACAAGTTATTGATTCGATGAGATTGAGTAAGCCACCAATTGATAAAATTCAAAAACTTGGGGCCAAAGAGTTCCTAGCTACTATTGATGATGACGCAGAGAATGTTGAGTTTGGCTTGAAAACACGATGAGAGTGTTTGATGAACTATCTTGCATACCAGATGAATGTCTCAAATGTGTGGTATCCTTGCTTCGGGATAATGCGTACCATTGGTGAAAAACTTTGATATCTGTGGTTTCGAAGGAAACAGTCACCTGGGAATTCTTCCAATCAGAATTTTGGAAAAGTATATCAGTCAATGATTTCTTGATCAGAAAGATCAAGAATTTTTGGAGCTTAAACAAGGCCAAATGACGGTGACAGAATATGAGAGAGAATTTGTACGATTGAACAAGTATGCTCGGGAATATGTTGCTACCGAAGAGTTTATGTGCAAATATTTTGTTGATGGGTTGAACGAGGACATAAAACTTTTGGTTGGAATTCTAGAGTTGAAAGAATTCGTTGTATAAGTCGAGAGGGGTTGTAAAGCCGAGGATCTCAATAAAGAAAAGAAGAAAGCTGATTCAGAAGCTCAAGATTCGAGAAATCGATCAATGCGAAAACAACATCAATCTTAAAGAAATTTAAATATTCATATACTCGTTCGAATGCTTCGGTGGGATTTTCAAACAAAGATCGTACAAAACAGTACTCTAAATCTAATGCTTGAGCTACTTCAGTGACGAATGTTGGTAGTGTTCGGGATAATAAACCTAAGTTTCAGTAGTGTGGTAGACGACATTTCAGTAAATGCTGGAACAAAGGTAATAAAGCTTCCTATAAGTGTGGATCACTAGATCATTTCAAGCGAGATTATCCCTAGTTGGTTGAATAAGAAATGGTACAGAATGTGAGACAGAATACTGCTGTGACCCGAGGGAGAACACCAGGGGTACCGGTAATGTAAGTGGTAGTCGAGGGGCTACGAAGGATACAACTGTAATGTCTGAGGCTAGAGCACCTACTAGAGCCTACACTATCCTAGCATGAGAAGAAGTTACGTCTCCTGATGTTATTACAGGTACATTCACTCTTCATGTTACTTCTATGATTGCATTGATAGATGTTGGATCAACGCATTCTTATACATGTATGAATTTAGTGCACAATAAGACTTTGCCTGTAGAGTCTACTGAATTCGTAATTAGAGTATCGAACCCTTTAGGCAAAAGTGTCCTGGTTGATAAAGTGTGCAAGAATTGCACGTTAATGATTCACGATATATGTTTTCTTACCGATCTAATGCTATTGCCATTCGATGAATTTGATATAATTTTGGGTATGGATTGGTTGACCTTACATGATGCTACTGTGAATTGCAAATGAAAAGTTATAGACGTGAGATGCAAGAATGATGAAATAATCAAGATTGAATTATCTTTAATTTTGTGAGAATTGGTGCTCTTAATCTTTCTTTTTCACATCTTATACTCAGGAGAGCATAGGGAAGAGAAAAGAACGGAAAACGGGCCAAAAAACCATGAAAATAGGCCAAAATGTGTAATCGACACGACCAAGGTGTCATCACACGGCCATGCCACACGAAGACACACGGTTCAGCCCTCGACAAGCACGGCCAGGGCATACAGCCGTGCCACCTCAACAGTCCTGAACATGGTCTCTTGTCGAAATCACACGGGCGTGGCACACGGGCTTGTTCTAGTTGTGAGGAAGAGGAATTTCACTTGGATTTGGATACTTAGGGGCTAAGAAAGCCATTCTAAACTCTATATAAAGACCCCATGAGGCAATTCTAAAGATATACTCTTTTCTCTCAAGAAAGAGCGCCATAGTTCTGCCAACACAAGGAGTGAAAATAAGGGATTACTCCAAGGGAAGCCGATTGATTCATCCTAGAAGCCAGAATTCTACATCAAGACAGAGGATCTCCCTAAATTCCTTCAGGGGTTTTCGAGTTCTTTATGTTTTGTTATCTTAATTCTTCTGAGATGTTTTCTTTCTTTATTATGAACTAAACCCCTCAAATACTTGAGGGGGATGAAACCTAAGACGAATCTTGTTATTATTTATTCTTGAGTTATATAATAAATACTTGAGTTGTTCTTAATTATGTGTGCTTAATTCTTGTGTTAATAAGCTTAGGTATTAATTCAAGAAACAGATGTGCTTAAAGAAGAGGAGCAAAAGTCCCTGTGATAAGAGTAGATCTACCATAATTAAGCGGAGTTGCATGCAACGCTAGACATAGGGCGACATAAATCTGCCTGATTAGGGTCAAACCTAATATGGGGAATAGTAGATCTACTCTTATCACAGGGACTTTTGCTCCTCTACTCTAAGCACATCTATTTCTTGAAATAATACCTAGGATTATTAAATCAAGAATAAAGAACGCATAATTAAGGACAATTCAAGTATTTATCAAATAAATCAAGAATAAATAACAAAATCTGTCTTACGTTTCATCCCCCTCAAGTATTTCAGAGGTTTAGTTCATAATAAAGAAAAGAAACATCACAGAATATATAAAATAAAAACACATAAAAGAAACCAAAAACCCCTGAAGGAATTTAGGGAGATCCTCTATGTTGCTACAAAATTCCAACTTCTGAGATGAATCAATCGGCTTTCTCCTTTGGAGTAATCCCTTGCTTCTATTCGTATCTAAAAAAGTATATCCAAGTTGTTGCCTCATGGGATCTTTATATAGAGCTTTTGGGGGGCCTTTCTTAGCCTCTAACCATCCCAATTTGATTGAAATTCCCCTTCCTCACGACTAGAACACGCCCGTGTGCCACGCCCGTGTGATTTTGACAGAGGCCGTGTGATTTTATCGGTGGAGGCACGGCCGTGTGGCCTGGCCGTGCTTGTCGGGGGCTTGACCGTGTGATCTTCATGTGGCACGCCCGTGTGGCACGGCCGTGTGGCATTTCTTTGCCCGTGCTGTTCTCACATTTTGGCCCATTTTTCATCGTTTTTGGCCTATTTTCCGTTCTTTCTTCTTCCTTATGCTCTCCTGAGTATAAGATATGAAAAGGAAGGATGAATAGGACCAATTCTCACAAAATTGATAAGAATCCATCAAAATTATAGGTTAAACATGGGGTAAACATATGTATAATTTAACGTTTATCAAGTACCCCACACTTAAGCCTTTGCTTGTCCTCAAGCAAAATCTCAATCCCTAAAAAGAATTTTTCTTCTCAACCTACAACTTTTATCAATAATGTTTCAAACTAATCTATAGGTAATCGTACAATGAGTAATTCAATCAGAAGAACATTAAAGATTCAATCAATCTAAGTTGAGAATTTTGTCATTGAAAACATAAGTCTCTTCTTTCCTTCTAAGTAGTTATCTCTCCATCTTAATTAACAGGAGTTGACATCCTCACTAAAGGTTCACTCTATCCACTCAAAGTGTTTAGGGTTCAAAATTTAAGCACTCTCTAGTCAACCTGAAAAGTTATTACCATAAGCTTGCAAGAAAATCAAATCCCCACCACTATAATTTGATATGATACATTGATCAAAAGGTCTTTTAATGGTTGTAATGGGGCTTGGTTAGGGGTGTTGTCACAGGCTACAAAAGAGGGTTAGAGTCAAGATTGAACTAAAAAAATTATCTAGCTAGAAAAATCTCTATCACTGGAACATATTTCTAAAGCTTGATAACATCGTTTCTTCCTTGGTAGCCTTGAAATAGAAATATGCAAAAACTATTTGAACTATTACAAATTACAACTGAATTTCACTATATATACATATGGTTTTTTTTAAGAACAATTCAAGTAATACAATGAATTGAAAAAGAGATTTACATACTGGAAAAGAGAATAAAGCTTAGATAATAAATTAAACTCAAATCCCGACAAAAATAGGGATCAAAAGTAATTGAATGAAAAATTCAACAAAAATGGGTTATTGGTTAATAATTAGAGGGTGAGTCAAGGAAAAGGTTGTTAGGCTCAATGGGGTTCACTAGGGGTTAGATTATAGAGGTAGGCTTTTGTGGAGTAAGTGGGTTAAATCCTAGGTGCCTTTATCATCTCGGTATATCAAATCAATGATGTGGTCTCGACATGTATAATCAAAGCAAGTTTTAGAATAACAATTCAGTATTGTCTCACTCAAAGCAATAATAAAAGTGAGCACGGCTAAAAAATCTCACAATAATTATGGCTTTTGATGTCAACCCTGTGAAATTCAAATTTCAAGATAATACTTAAAATTTAGGGAAGATAACTTATGCAAAAATTTTAGTTCTCAAAAATTTCAACTTATCATGCTTGATTCCCTAATGTTTTATAGTTTGAATATTCAAAGTACAAGCACCTATGTCTTAGTTCTCAATATATCAATAAAAATCATAAATCAATCAGAATTAATTCCTAATAGGAGACTGAAGAAAATGCAGAGAACAATGCATTAGATTTCAGGGTTTTCACAGATAATCTAAAAATTGAAAGTACTTTACCCCCCGCACTTAAGATGTACATTGCCCTCAATGTACAAAGATAATATTAATAGCAGTAGAAGCATAAGATCATAAGTTAGGGAAAGGTATGAAACTCCCTGAAATTTGAATGGATTTGTGAGACGGGAGTTTGGAAGAGGTGGCATTTGTGGCGGGGTGTTCCCTTTTTCATAGAAGTTTGAGCTGTAGAGCTCCTTTGAAATTGCGAAGGGATTTTTTAGTCGTGGGATGTTAAAATGAAGAGGGGTTACTTCATTAGGAGATGGCCGAAGAAAATAAAATAAACAGAATAAAAAATGAAAATTCAATTAAAGAAAAAGCTGAAATGAAAAAAAAATTAAAAATAAACCTAAAAAGGAACATAAAGTTAGAAGAAAAAGTGAAAATAAGGATCAGTGTTTAAGAGTTAGAATAAAGTAATAATAATAAAAGATAAAAGATAAAATAAAAGTAAAACAAAATAAAGATAAAAATAAAAATAAAAGAGGATCTAGTCCTCTGATGGATCTCGTGGTGGTGGGGAAATGCCAAGGTGCTGACATATGTGCGCTAAAGTGGCGTCGATGTAATCGAGGCGCTGCTCAAATCGGTCCAAGCGCTCGTGTATGTCAGCATGTGGGGCTGCTATCAAGGTGGGTCGTCTGGGGCGTGGTGGCTCGGCGGGCTCATCCTCTACTGGCGGTGGGACATCGTCAGGAATGTCTTCTGGCTCCTCACCTTCTTGGACAAGGCAGAAGAGAAAGTGTCTGCCACCTAGTCATCGCTCTATCATCCTCATGTGTAACATGCTCTGGATGCCCTGCGAGGACATTTGGCTGAGGAAAGTATAGGAGGATGTTTGGGCCGTAGTGTTGAAAAGGCCGAAGTAGCAGCCTAGTCTCGTGATGTAAGGGCCCATGGATATGACGCCTTTCCTGTGCCGCTTAGTCTAGTGCTGCATGGCAAGCGCGATGAAGTATGCCAGGTTGATAGTGTGGCCATTAGCTATGCACCAGAGGAAGTAGACGTCGTGAGTATTGACGACGCCTATACTCTCTCACCTACCTGTCAGAGTGTGAGTGAGAAGAGCATGAATGTACCTCAAGGAAGGAGCGAGGGCGATCTCCTTACTGGCACTGGGGTTATAAACTTGCCGCCCTAGAGCGATCTCGTTCCAGCAGTCGAGGGGCCGGATGTGGATGCGACGAGAAAGGGTGGGGAAGTCCTCCTCTGCCATAAACTACTCAGTGTAAAGCCCAAGTGCTACTCTGAACTCTGGTACACTGAGTCATCGTACGAGCCCTCCCAAACGGAATTGGACCGTCCCTAGATCGTCATATCTGGTCATTACGGTCTAGAGGTGGAATGTGGAGCAGAATTCGAGGGTGAGCTCTAGGTAAGTGGGCTCCACAATCCTGAAGAACTAGTCCCATGGGTCAGTCGCTAACACGGCTCGGACATCGTCCACCAGGTTTACTTGCGCAAGGGCCTTCTAGTCAATACACCAGCCCATAGAGATAGTGCGTGCCCGGAGTAGCTGATAGCGTTCCTCCTAGGAGTCTTGGGTGAAAGTGATGAACGGGTGGCGTGCCTCAGAGGTGGGCCGCGAAGATAAACTCCCGGGTCCCTTTCGTTTTTTAGAGGCGGGGACAACAGCTTTTCTGGCATGTGAAGATGACATAGTATCTGAAATAACAAAAGCATTAGTCCTAAATAAATAAAAAAATTAGATTTAAACTAGATAGGTAATAAAATAAAATAAAATAAAATGACAATGTTCTTAAAATAACAAATGAGGACTAACCTAAATAGTAGAATCTAATCATGTTAAAATCTTGTAAGAAAACTAAGAACTACTAGTGTATATATAGTGAAATTATGATAAAGATGGCATGCAAATATGTGTCCAAGTGGCAAAATAAAATAAAATCTAAATGGCAAGCAAAAATAAAATTAAGTGGCATTTAATCCTAATTGATTCTATATTATTCTAGAATATTCATCCTATATTTCCTAGTTCCATGCTTGAATCAACAATTAGACTAAAGCAAAAATAAATAAATATTTTAAGAAATGAAATAGGACAAAAAAAATAAATGAGAAAAATGAGAAAATAGAAAGGAAGTGAGTGCTAGTACTTTTGGTTAGATAATAGAAATGAAGTAAGTACTAGTTCTTTTGGTTCCCTTGGGTACGGTAACTCCATCTTGCCGCGAAACTATACTACTGCTCGATAGGTGCGCTTGCCTTTAAGATCGTGATATTAGTTAGTTTTTTGGTGTGATCAGTTTTTATAAATTTTATTACTTAATATCGCGAGCATATCAGATTTGAATGGTTTGCCTACTGTAATATCTGCAATGAAAGCTCGAAAATATGTGAATAAGGGCTAGAAACTTACTTAGCCTATGTGATAGATTCGAAAGTGACTGACAAGAAAAAATTGAATCAGTGACTGTTGTTTGTAAATTTCCTGATGTGTTTCCTGAAGAACTTTCAGGATTACCTCCTATTAGAGAAGTCGAGCTTGGCATTGAATTGATGCTAAGGACTACTCCAATTTCAATAGCTCCGTATAGAATGGCATCAGTAGAGTTAAAAGAATTAAAGTCTTAGTTTCAAGAATTGATAGATAGAGGATTCGTGAGACCGAGTTTCTCACCTTGGGGTGTAACAGCCCACTTTATACCCTAGTCGGAACGGGTGGTTTCGGGACCACTTAACCGAGTCAAAATATTGTTTCTACTACTTTAATATGTTTTACAGCATGATAGAATCACCGTGTGAAAGTTTCGTTTAGAAATTTTATCGTTTGACTGGTTAATTTGAGAAAAAGGATTAAATCGCATAAAGCGATAAATTAGAGTTCTATTTCATAAATGGCTTGTTTGGCAATGGCTTTTTAAATAGAAGGCCTTAAGTGGTTATTTCACCATTTTTTAAGCTAGTGGACACTTATGCCCTTATTATTATGGTTTTATAAATAATGTTATAAAGGTTAGTTTTGGTTTTTAATTAATATATGTTATATGTTTAATAAAACATGAAATTTTTATTCATTTTATGTTCTTCTCCACCGATTCTTCATCAAAGAATTAAGGGTTTTCAAGCTTTTAACATTCGGTCACTTTAAGCTTCAATTTGAGGTTCGTTTTTGTCCCATTTTTGATAATTTTTACGTTTTTGAAATCGTTGCTTCCTATATTAACCGACCCGTACCTCAATTTCTGATTTTGATTATGTTTTTGAAAAATGCCATTGATGAATCTATGATATTTTAGAAGATTTTGATGAATTATGAAATATTATGTGGAAATATACAAGAATTTTAAAGTGATTTTTGAAAAAATTGGGTTTTGAGGATTTGATTGTAAAAAGGTAGAATTTTTTAGGTTAAATTTGTGATTAATTAAAAGATATATGCTTGTATAAGTCCCTTGAATATTCGGCTATAGTGAATTGGGGGATTAATTATGTAATTTGTCATTTTTGTGATGAGAGGACTAAATTGCAAAGTATTGAAAATATAGGGGCTAAATTGCAAATATGTCAAATTATATGTTTTTGGATTGAATTGAATATGTGAGTTAGTAAATAGCTGAATTTTTGCATTAATATGCATAAAGACGATCGAATCCCGGAACTTGGTCGGGGAAAACAGAAAATAGACGAGTAGATACGGGATTACGAGGTAAGTTCGTATAACAAATTTAATGTGTATATATGTGTTCATACGTATTGTTATTTGAAAATATGAAATGCTAGATGATTAAATAGCCTAATGGAACGAGTATATATGAGATTGAAATAGAAATGTTAAATTGTTACAAGTGATAAAATGAATACCGATCCCCGTTAGAACCGTAGAAGTCGATAGGATACGAGTGACATGTCACTAGGGCTACAGGGTGGTTCGAGCTCTTGCATTTGTTGCAGACTCACCACGTGCTCATGAGCTACAGGTTTATCCTTTGGGATTACATGTTCAGCCTACGGGCTTACCGATTATCCTTCGGGATTATATGTTCAGCCTCCGGGCTTACCGTACAGGCTCGAAAGAGCATATATGACGCATTGACAGATTACAGGTTATATGTATATACACTGTGTGTGTATCACCCGAGTATCTTTTGATGTTCTTATAGGTTTAACGGGCAATACAGATACATGTTACAGGAAAGGTTAATTGATATTTGAATATATGAGAGAGATGTTATGTGAATACATGAATGGTATAAGTTACATGTTATATGAATTACATGAAAGATATGGTACATGTTATAAGAGTTATGTACTATACATGAGATATGAAGTATATGAAATACATGTCATATGATTTGTATGAATGGAATGATACTAGTTACATGATCAACATATTATATGAGAAAAGTGCAAATGATGGCATATTATGCCATATGATTTACAAGATTTGTATATGTTACATGAAATGAAGTATTTGATAAGCTTTATATATGATATGTTATGAAACTACATGAACTAATGAGTGTGAGCTTGTGCAATAGGCTATAAGATCATATGTTTGTAATGGCCTTATTTATGGATACCTCATTGAAATGGTAAGTTTCATTTCATGTTATATGGACTTACTAAGCTTTCAAAGCTTACTCCGTTTACTTTTCCCTTGTTTTAGATTCGAAAGCTAGCTCGATAATCAGGCGTGTCGGAGATCACCATCACACTATCTATTAAGGATTGGTACTTTTAAACCTTTTGTAAATGAAATGGTCATGGCATGTATAGGCTAGATATTTTGTGAGCATGATATATTTTGGTAAATGATCAAGCTATGAGATGTGGCTTGGGTCATATTTGTATATAATCAAGAAATTGAGTTGTTCTTTAGCTATATGTGCTTATGGAATGATATGTGATTTTGATGAGACTATAAGCTTGCATAGTTGATATGTTTACTATGTTATATGTGTAAGATTGATAATGATTTTGGGGTTCATTATATACTAGAATTGGTATGTTTGTAATTGGTAATTGGCTTGAAATGTGCATGTTCTTAGCTAGTAGAAATGACCCATATTGGGTGGTAAATTGGCTTAAACCAAGCCTATATTTGTGCCACACGGCCAGGGAACACGGGCGTGTGCTTCGATCGTGTGTCCCCTGCACCTTAATGTTTTGGTCAGTTTTGGTACACGGCCTAGACACACGGGCGTGTCTGGTAACTGGTAGCCGTGTGAAATTTGGCAGAATAGTCACATGGCCTGCTCTGTTTTGTACACGGGCGTGTCAGGTAACCGTGTGATATTTGATAGTTTCGACCACGGGCTAAGGGCACGGGCGTGCCTAGGCCGTGGGCAACACACGGCCTAACCCCATGGGCATGTTGGATAGCCATGTGGGATAAGTTAGATTCGATCACGGGCTAAGAAGTTTGGGCGTGTCTGGAGGGACACGACCGTGTGAGAAGAACACGGGCAAGGGGCACGGCCGTGTGTCCCTAACTTAGAAATTTCGCAAAATTTCCCTATCTTTTAGCATGTTTCCAATTAGATTTCCATTAGTTATATACATCATTTTATAATCAATTGAAGCATGCTCTGATGATTGATGATACGTGTTGGATCTTGATTAAAAAGTTTAAAATTTTACTGATCTGATATATGTTACAAGTCCGGTAATGCCCCTTATCTATTCCGGCGACGGTTACGGGATAGGGGTGTTACATTTGGTTGGTATCATAGCTACGGTTTAGTCGATTCTAGGATTACCATAGTGAGTATTAGTCTAGCTATACATGCCATGTACATGAAACGTGACAGTGTGATATCTCCTGACATCCTCTAAAATCTGTTTCATATAGTAATGGATCCGAATCGAGCTTTAGCTGATGATGTTGAAAGTGTAGCGCCAGCACCCGCTCAAGGGGCTGTGCCTTCTGAATCGGCCCTGTTGCGGCCAATCCGGAAGAAATTAAACAAGCTTTCTTCTAAATGATGTCTGGATGGTTTAGTGAGTTTGTGCGAGCAAACCCGGCTGCTCCGCAACCTCCACCCCCTCCCGTCCCACAACCTAACCCTGATAATGTACGAGTTGTGGATCTTTTGAGATTGAACAGACCTCCTGTCGATAAGATACGAAAGTATGGTGCTGAGGAATTCCATGCTTCAGTAAGTGATGATACTGAGAGGGCTGAATTTTGGCTTAAGAATACGATCAGAGTTTTTAATGAACTGGCCTGTACTCCTGATGAGTGTCTAAGATATGCTATTTCTTTGCTTCGGGATTCAGCATATCAATAGTGGAATACATTGACCTCGGTTGTACCACGAGAATGAGTCAATTGGGATTTCTTTCAGACAGAATTCAGGAAGAAATACATTAGTCAGCGATTCATCGATCAGAAAAGAAAAGAGTTTCTAGAGTTAAAACAGGGTCGAATATCTGTAACTGAATACGAGAGAGAGTTTGTACGACTCAGCAAATATGCTCGTGAATGTGTTTCTACCGAAGCCATAATGTGTAAAAAGTTCGATGATGGGCTAAATGAAGAAATTCGACTGTTATTCAGAATACTTGAGCTGAAAGAGTTTGTAGTTCTCGTTGATCGGGCCTGTAAAGCCGAAGAGCTTGCTAAAGAAAAGAGAAAGCTGATTCTAAATTCAGAGAGGCTTGAACGAGGTTTGCGGGGAAACCGTATTAGTCTGGATCTAAGAGATCGAAAGATTTTCATCCTCGTTCTGCTACTTCTATGGGCATATCTATCTGAGACAAAAATGTTAAATCTTTCCATTCGAGACCTCAAGCAACCTCGGTAGCTAATGCTGATAGTGTGAGAGCTCCTGGGCCTGAATGTAAGTATTGTAATAGGAAGCATTTTGGTGAATGCCGATTGAAAAGCGAAGCTTGTTTTCGATGTGGATCGTTAGATCACTATTTACGTGACTGTCCTGAAAGATCTGCAGCTGATAAGGAACAAACAACTAAGACACATAGTGTTGCGTCGAGAGGTAGACCGCTCCGGAATACTGGAAACCAAAGTGGAAATCGCAGTGTGGCGAGAGATGCTAATGTGAGATCTGAGATGCGTACTCCTGCGAGAGCTTATGCAATATGTGCACGCGAGGAAGCCTCGTCGCCTGATGTTATTACCGGTACTTTTTCTCTTTATAACACTGATATTGTTGCGTTGATAGATCCTGGATTAACTCATTCCTATATCTGTATAAAACTAGTGTTTGAAAAGAATTTACATGTTGAGTCTACTGAATATGTAGTTAAAGTATCGAATCCGTTAGGAAGGTCTGCGTTAGTTGATAAGATATGTAAGAAATGTCCGTTGATGACTCAGGGATATTATTTCCCGGCTGATCTGATGCTCCTCCCTTTTGACGAATTCGATGTAATACTAGGCATGGACTGGCTAAATGTGCATGAAGCTATTGTGAATTGTCAAAGTAAGAGTATAGAATTGAAATGTCAGAATGGTGAGATTCTTCAGATTGAATCAAATGATTTGAATGAATTACCGATAGTGATTTCTGCCATGAGGGCTCAGAAGTATGTTAAAAAAGGCTATGATGCGTATTTAGCGTATGTGATGAATTCTAGCAAGACAGAATTAAAAATTGAGTCTATACTAGTTCTTTGTGAGTTTTTAGATGTTTTTCTGGAAGAATTACCGGGTTTACCACCGATTAGAGAAGTTGAATTCGGTATTGAATTGTTACCGAGCACTACTCCGATATCGATAGCTCCATATAGAATGGCACTGACGGAATTAAAAGAGTTGAAAGCATAGTTACAAGAATTGACGGATAGAGGTTTCACGAGACCGAGCTTTTCACCTTGGGGTGCTCCCGTATTATTTGTGAAAAAGAAAGATGGAACGATGAGAATGTGTATTGATTACCGACAGTTGAACAAGGTAACAGTGAAGAATAAATACCCTCTTCCGCGGATTGATGATTTATTCGATCAGTTAAAAGGAGCTATTGTATTTTTAAAGATTGATTTGAGATTGGGTTATTACCAGTTGCGAGTTAAAGATTTAGATATACCGAAAGCTGCTTTCAGAACACGATACGGACATTATGAGTTTCTGGTCATGCCTTTCGGGTTGACAAATGCACCTGCAGTGTTCATGGACTTGATGAACCGTGTATTCAAACCGTATTTAGATAGATTCGTTGTCGTGTTCATTGATGACATTCTGATCTATTCACGTGATCAGGTAGAGCATACTGAGCATCTGAGAATTGTGTTGCAAATTTTGAAAGATAAGCAGTTGTTTGCCAAATTCAGCAAATGTGAATTTTGGCTTCGAGAATTCAGATTTTTGGGTCATATTGTTTCTGCGGAAGGCATCAGAGTAGATCCGAGTAAAATATCTGCTATCATAGACTGGAAACCCCCGAGAAATGTATCTGAGATTAGAAGTTTTCTGGGATTAGCGGGATATTACCGAAGATTTGTTAAAGGATTCTCGATGATTGCAGTGCCGTTGACTCGATTGTTGCAGAAAGATGTGAAATTCGAGTGGACTGATAAATGTCAGCAGAGTTTCGAACAGTTGAAAGCCCTGTTAACAGAAGCCCTGTTAACAAAGTAACTACAAAGAGCTTAGTAAGCCATATACAAATAAATTCCATAACCAAGAACAATTTTAAACCATTTTAAACACATATTTATGGCATAACATAATCACAAGTCACAACTCTCCTAGATCTCAATTAATCAAATTCACTTACTCCATTTCACATATCTTATCCATTTAGATCACATATTAAGTGATCATATACATACATACCTTTTATTCTCCAAATTTCATATACATTCATACGTACTAGAGTTCAGATGCGCATTCATATTTTCCTTCACTTTCTCAGACTGCCCGTTGAACCAATCGGAATTAGCTAGGATACGTGGATAACTCAGAAAATTCTTATAATGTCGATGTCCCAGACATGGTCTTACATGTAATTGGATAACGATGCCACTGTCCCAAACAGGGTCTTACTCGAATTAATGCGATGCCAATGTCCCAGACATGGTTTTACACATTAATCTCATATCGATGCCAACATTCCAGACGTGGTTTTACACGAAAACACATATTAGATCCTATGTCATGGCATATGTATCCTAACTATTCCTAAGGTTCGGACGGGGCTTTTCGGACTTGACCACATGCTCGTAATTTATTTCGGATTTCACATATTCAGCTCACATAGCCATATAATACAATTCAATCAACATAATAGCAAATATAATTCAATTTAACGCATTTATTTGTATATAGACTTACCTCATATAGATTCGGATGATTACAAATGGCTAATTAACAACTTTCGACTTTCCCCGATCTAATTTCACTTTCTTTAGTTCTTGATCTATATAAATTCAAATTAAGCTCTTTTATTCACTAAATCATTTAATTTAATCCAAAAAATATAATTAGAGCATTTTACAAATTAGCCCTCACATTTGCACATTTTGACAATTTAGTCCCTAATTCATAAAATCACAAAATACTTAAAACTCTCTTAGACCATGACTTAACCGAATATACATAAAGCTCATACCAACACATACATTTCATTTATCTCACAAAGTAGTCCTCCAAAATTTCATATTTCACAATTTAGCCCTAAAAGCTCAAATTCATCAAATATTCATGGCAAAACATATTAATCTCACAAAGAACTTCCATAATTCATCAATTAACACATCAAAGCTCATAAAATCAACAATGAAATCTCATGAAATCTTCATCAAAAACAGAAACTGAGACATGGGCTTTAGAGAACAAGAAGCAACGATCATAGAAACGTAGAAATTATCAAAAATCAAAGAAAAATGTACCTTAATTTATGCTTGAAAGTAACCGAATGAACAAATGCACAAAACCCTTCTTTTTCTTTCTAATAATTGGTGGAAAAAATATGTTTTTGCCTAATTATTTTTTTTTTGTTTTATTATAAACCATTTAATTATAAGTTTCCACTTTTAACCATAATTTAAATAACATATAAAACATGTCATTAAGGATATTAATGCCCATCAATAATTCAAATGGTTTAATAACCATTTAAGGCCTTAACAATTAAAAGCCATATTCAAATCAACACATAATCACATAATTAACTACTTTTACTTACTATGCAATTTAATCCTTTTTCATAATTTAGCATAGAATCATAGAAAATAAATCACAAAAATTTCACAGAAGTTAATTCACATAACACAGACACAGAAAATAATATTAAAATATTTTTAGACTAAAATATGTGGTCCCAAAACCACTATTCTGACGAGGGTATAAACCGGGCTATTACATATTATGATTCCTGAGTGGAAATGGTATCGAGTGACGATGGATTTTGGTTCGGGTTTGCCCCTATCTCTGAGAAAGAAAGATGCGATCTGGGTTGTAGTTGATAGATTGATGAAATCAGCTCACTTTATTCCTATACGATCTGGTTACTCACTTGAAAAGTTAGCTAGCATTATATTTCTAATATTGTGAGATTGCACGGGGTGCCTTTGTCTATTTTACTGATAGAGATCCAAGATTCACTTCGTGATTCTGGAAGAAATTGTAAGAGGATTTGGGTACAAAATTACATTTCAGTACTGCTCTTCACCTTCAAACAGATGGTCAATCTGAGCAAATCATTCAGATACTCGAGGATATGCTGAGATGTTGCATTCTTAAGTTTGAAACACCGTAAGGACAATATTTTCCATTGATTGAATTTGCTTATAATAACAGTTTTCAATCGAGCATCAAAATGGCAACATACGACGCTTTATACAATAGAAAGTGTAGAACTCCACTATATTGGTTTGAGCTCAGTGAAAACAGGATACACGGGGTTGATTTGATAAAAGAGACTGAATAGAAAGTGAAACTAATCCGAGGTAGTTTGAAAGTAGCTTCTGATCGTCAAAAATTATACGTGGATTTGAAATGAAAAGACATTGAATTTGAGATCGACGATAGTGTTTTTAAAAGTTCCTCCGTGGAAGAAAGTGCTTCGATTCAGTAAAGAGGACAAATTAAGTTTGAGGTTCATCGAACCGTATAAGATCTTTGACCGAGTCGGGCTAGTCGCGTATAGATTACTGTTGCCACCTGAGCTAGAAAAGATCCATAATGTATTCCATGTTTTGATAGATCCAACCCTTCACGTGCAATTTCTTCATCTAAAATAGTGGTTCAATTTGATATGTCATTGAGGAAGAACTGATCCATATCTTAGCTCACGAGGTGAAAGAATTGCGAAATAAGAAAATTTCGTTAGTGGAAATATTATGGCACCGACACATCATAGAAAAGGCTACTTGGGAGCCTGAAGATGCTATGAGACAGCAACATCTAATTCTATTTAACGGTAAGATTTTCAGGGTCAAAAATCCGTAAGGGGAGCGTTGTAATAGCCTGGTTTAGACCCTAGTTAGAAAAGTGGTTTCAAGACCACAAATCTGAGTTAGAAAAATATTTAAGTATTATTTTCCATTCTTATTATATGTGAATTAGCATGTGTGAAAGTTTCGTATGAAAATTTAATCATTTGTGTGTTTAATTTGCAAAAGGACTAAATTGCAGAAAATGTAAAATCATTCTTCTATTTAATTATGTGCTGAATTGAATGTGGCTTTTAAATGTGATGGCCTTGTTTGGTGATTATACCATAGTCTTTGTTAATAGACATTAATGGCCAACCATTATATGTTATATTGTTGTGAAATGAAAGGTTAATTTTGTAAATGGATTATTAAATGATTTATAATAAAACAAAAACAAAAACATGGCCATTATCATCTCCATTTTACCGAATTTGAAAGAAAAAGAAAGGGGTTCTGTGCTTTTATTCATTCGGCCATGGTCAAGCAAATTTAGGTATGTGATTTTGATATGTTTTTTTATGATTTTTATGTTTTTGAGATTTTTGCTAAGTTTACTATCAAGCCCATGTCTCAATTTTTAGAATTGATGATGATTTTGAGTTATGCCATTGATGAAATTGTAAGCTTTGTGATGCTTGATGTTAAAAAATGAAAGAAATGTGATAGATTAATATGTTTTGTCTTTGAAATTTTGATGAAATTGAGTATTTGGGCTAATTTGTGAAAAAATGAAAATTTAGAGGACGAAAATGTGAAATAAATGAAATGTGTGGACTGGTATGAGCTATATGAATATTTAGTCAAGCTATGGTCTTATTGAATTTGTGGATTTTGTGTTTTGTGAAATATGGACTAAATTGTCAAAATGTGCAAATGCGAAGGCTAATTTGTAAAATGCCCTATTATATGTTCTTGGATTGAATTGAATGACTTGTTGAATAAAAGAGTTAAATTTGAATTTGTTTAGATCAAGAACCAAAGAAAACCGACTTAGATCGAGGAAAGTCGAAAGTAGTCGATTAGCTGTTTTCATCCGTTTGAATCCGAATGAAGTAAGTCTATATACAAATAAATGTGTTAAATTGAATTATCATTTATATGATGATTAAATTCTGTTGAATGGCTATGAGAACTGAGTATATGAAATCCAAGATAAATTTCAAGTATGTGACAATGTCCGAAAAGCCCCGTCCGAACCAAAGGAATAGCTAGGATATGTCATGACATAGGATCCGATATGAGTTTTCGTGTAAGACCACGTCTGGGACGTTGGCATCACTATGAGATTTACGTGTAAGACCATGTCTGGGACATCGACATTGTAACACCCTAAACCCCTGTCCGTCACCGGGATAGGGTTATAAAGGTATTACTCAATTACAAACAACTTTCGAACATTTTAAAGTGTAAGGGTAAATCGATCTTTAATTAAGTTACACAAAAAGTCATCATCCACAAATAATACTCATAATAAAATAGCCGGATACAATCATGAACCATTCATGTGATCATCATTAAAACCAAATTTGTTATGTTTCATATCAAATTGAATAGGCCACTTCAAGTATCAAGTTCATTTCATTTTGAAACATCTGCTAATATATAAAAAAAATTGATTATAAGTACCAAGCACAACCCACAAAGAACACAATTATATCAAAGCATGGAGACATATTTATCAAAATGTACAAGCCATTCTCGCTTGGCTCGATCACCACATAAATATTTATACAATCAAAACAACTTAACAAAGGAAAAGCTTAGCCTATACATGCCAACTTTTAAAATACTGAATCGTTTTAAAATACCAAAATAGGATAAGATAGTGTGGTTGACTTCGACTTGAATCCCTCGAACCAGTAGCTTTCACCGAGATCCAAAAGAAACAGAGTAAAACAAATTCACAGTAAGCGAAAGAGCTTAGTAAGTTTCAAATAAACAAGATGATTTGATTAAATATATCAATCACATATATATATAATCTAAATATAACCTCACTTGTGCCGAAAACTTAAGACCACATCAAACACATTTCCATTAATATCTTCTTTATTTGAAATTTATAAACACATCATCATATCATCAAAACTCTCAAAGTCATTCCTTAATCCAATTATTCGAATAAATCACAGGCACTATATACGCATAAGTTTTCCATATCAAACACATAGGCATAACATGTACTCTTACATATTTAATTTCACAATATCCAATACATAAATAAAAATTCACATCCCAATCATGTTCCACTCTATTTCAATAATTCAAGTTCATTTAACCTCATATACGTATAATAGATTTACGTACCTTAGCAATTTAAATCTATTGATCAAATTCGGATGCCTTTTTGTACCAATTTCTTAGCTTTACTTCTTTATCATATCACCAGCTTTTAGTTTGCTGGGTATCACTCGAACTTATCACCGGCTCAATGCCTGCTGGACTTAAAGTCCGAAACTCAATCATCGGCTTTTAAGTTTGCTAGGTTGATGACCCAAATAATATCGTACGATAGTCCGTTCACAAAGTTTACCATATATAACCTCTTATACTATTAATTATCCACATACATAAGCATATCAAGTAGAAAATGCTTTTAGTAGCACATTCTCATATATCACTTAGTTTACTTTCATTTATAAATAATCACTCAGCCATACTAGATTTCCAATTAGCCATTCGGCCTTACTATACAAATAGAGATCGCACACATTTCTCAATAGTCATTCATCATTACTTCACATACAACTTTCACACGAATCACACTAATCAATTGACATATCACACATGTGTATGCCATTTAATTACATTCGGCTATATGCACAAACATATTAACATTTTGGGTTCTCATGGTATGTGTGTACGTATATATATTTCATGTCATATATATTCAACTTTATTCTAAGTTTATTTACTTGAAACTTACCTGGATAACGATGAATAGCTAGGAGTTCGCTAGTCGTTTAATTTTGTTTTCCCCTCTATTCGAGTTTGTTACCTTTTGCTCTTGAGCTTCAATTTGAACGAATCAACGTAGATAAATTACTTAACTGATTTATTTTCTTTAACTTTACAATTGTAAGTTCGGCAATACAAGCTTCATGAACATAGCAATTACTCATAAAGAAAAATTGCAAACCATCTTATATACAAGGCATATGGCGCTTTAATTCAATCATTCCAAAAACTCAAAACCACATCATCATCAATTAACGAAGTATAAAAAACCTCATATATAATCATTCTTGAATCAAATTTCATAATTCATACCTATACTTTTTAAGTAGCCGATTGTACCTATTCATACTAAGGCATTAGCCATACAGAAAATTATATTAACAAAGCTTGAAGCCGATTCCTTATACAATAATACTCAATTATTCATATTTCGAATCTTAATATCTTAGATTATGCTTATCTCATGGCCAAAATATAAGTATCAAACATATACTTCTTACACATATCAATCACTTAACTTGTAACGCCCTAAATTTCGAGTCTTTCTTGGGGTTATTGTTCATCTGACAAAATGTTTGAACTTGGGTATTTGGTTGTGTAATGCTTGTTTGGGGAGTATTAATGGGCCTATGGAAGGCCTAGGTGTTGGTTAAAAACTCGGCAAAATTTTGCATTTTTGACTTAGGAGATAGGGGGCCCTGGAAAGTAGGTGTTATAAGTAAATGTGTGCGAAATGAGACACAAGTGAGCCAGTGGTGGAGTGGCAATATGACGCCACTTAGGAGCTACAAAAGTGGCGCCTAAAGGAGTGTGGAGGTCAAGGGTTCAAGTCCCAGGTATGTATTAAGGTATCTTATTTTTTTTATGAATAGAAAAGGTAAGTGGTAGACTTCAAGTTAAACTCTGGTTGGAGGAGTTTGAAATGGTCATTTGAGTTAATCAAGGAGGAGGTTGAGGAGAAAATAAAGGATATTTCAAATTTTGAAAATGGTGGCCGGCTAGAGGACTCTTGGTAAGGTAATTTCGGCTATAGGCTTTTGGTAGTGCCGAATTCCCTAGGTTCTTTTTGGTGTTTTTGTGCCGATTTTCCTAAGAGAGTAAACTCCCATTCTTTTGTCAATTTTTACATAGCTTATTAGGTATCTTTTTGCCACTTTGCTCCTTCCATCAAACCTAGTAGCCGAACCCTATTACACCCCATTATCGAATCCTCTTTTCTTTTCATTTGCCGAACATAGATCTTTCAAAACCCCATCTTGTGCCGTTCTTCTTTTGTTAAACCGATTGCTCATTTCTTACCCCCTCAAATCTCTTTTCTTATTTTCTTCTTTTCCATTTTCTTCTTCTATCATCCATATATCTTCTTTTGACATTATTCTCTGGTTGATAGACACAAAAAGCTGAAAACAAACACTTCATTACCGATTATCCCCTTGACCGAAACCTTGTGGTTCCATTGCCGATTTATCATCAGTCACATAACTCCCTTCTTTCTCTACTTTTGTTGACATCTCCCATAACTCCTTAGTCGAATCTTCTTGTGTTAAACCTCATTTGCTTCTTCAAAGGGAGAAACCGAAACCTCTATACCCTGTGGTGCTCAAAGTCGAACGTTAGATCATCTTTTATCTCTTCTTGTAGTTGTAAGGGGAATCGTTATAGATCAAGGCTAGGTTGGTAAGTATTCGGGAACTTGTCTTTGTTAGATGATCACGTTTTAAGAATGGAGCCGAAACCCCTTTAAGGGAGGCTATCATTTAGACTAAGATGTCTTGTGGCTCTTTCTTCTGCTTGTATGCGCTAGTGTAAGAGAAAGGGGCGTGTTCCAAGAGGCCTTGGAGACGAACTCGGTTGGACATCGGGATTTAGTCCATAATCGACAAAAGGGTAAGATTTCAATGACTTAGACCATGTTGGCCGATTATGATTAGGGGATTATGGCTTAATGATTGTCGATTGTTAGACTAACACTATAGTGATTAACTGTAGGGCTTTCGCACATGGATCTCGTCGACACTTTATCCATTAACAGGTGTGTAACATACTGCTGCTATAGACTAGGACGACAACGGCCGTAATGACCAAAAGTGACCGACAAATGACTTAAAGTGACCGAAAACTCGGTCTTGTGGAATCTCTGTGTAATCGTTTATACTATTAGGGTCAACTTTAGATTCGATGGTGACAGAATTGTAGAGGGTGCGATTCTAAGCATTTCGGTAAGTTGGGCTTGAGCAGGCCAAAGGTGGGCCCAACGGGCTTCCGAGCCCATATCAGTAAAATTGTCATTAAAAGCATTCTGGTGGTATGTTGAGAATAAACCGGTTAAATGAACAATCTGAACATTAAAATTTGGTTTTAACGGGCTTAAGACGATAATGGATTTAGTAAGGCCCATTAGGGGATTTTGGGCTAAAAAGGGTAAAATCAGAAACTAAGGTTAAAAGGACTTCTGTAGACACTAATGGATTAGTAATTACTTGGACTTGCATAAAAACCCTGAAAATCGACAAAAAGACTAAAATACCCCTAAGTATGGAAAATTACCATTTTACCCGTAGGTGCAAAATGACCTTTATACCCCTAGGGTAAATTCTGTATGAAACGTATGATTTCTTATTTTTGGTATGTCATATCTCATAATACATGTGTATATCTGATGCATGAGATTTTGTATGTTATATGCCATATCATGATATCTGTTGTATGGGGTTTGGGTTTATGATGGAGGAAGCGTTCTGGCAGCCTTGTTGCAATCTGGTGGCCTCGCCACATATATATCTGTTCTGGCAGCCTTCCTGCAATCTGGTGGCATCGCCACGTATATATTTGTTCTGGTGGCCTCGCCACATATACATCTGTTCTGGTGGCCTCGCCACAATATCTGTATCTGGTGACCTCGTCACAATATCTGGCAGCCTCACTGTAAATTTCTGTGGTGTGTAGCGGTTGGGTGGGTCGAGTAGTCTCCCCACATGGTGTAAGGTTGGCGCGGGGGTGTTATGGATGGATCTGGGTTGGGTTTTCTGTTTGCATAATATATTGATCTGTATCTATTATGGGCCTATGGGCTTAACCTGATTTCTGTAATGGGCCAAGGCCCAATTAATCTGATTCTGAGGCTTGATCTGTTTTGGCCTATCGTTGAGATTATGTTGCACACTGAGTTATCAAACTCACCCCCTTTAATTTCATCTCTACAGGTAACCCTCAACCATAATGGGCTTGGAGCTGTGAGAGATTTGGAGTGGCCACAGCATCTGCAAATTCAGTTTTCTTTTCATTTTAAGTATTTTATTATGCTATTTTTGGGGTTTTAATTGTAATAAGGCCGCTATTTAAATTTCTTTATTGGTTTCGTTCTTAATAATGGTTTAATTCATACTTTATCGAAACTGCTAGTCATAGGCTGCGCGGGGTTTTCAAATTCTTAAGAACGTTTTCAAAACTCAACTAGTTCAAAATATAGATAACCTAAAGGCTTAACAATATGACTTTTTCATAAACTCGCTGTTTTAATGAAAATCTCACTCAAGCCACAACTAGCAAAAAGGTTATAAACTTAGATGTAGGTCCATGTGACACACCAGATCTAGCCATAACGTCCAGGCCGAGTTTGGGGTGTTACATTTAGTGGTATCAGAGCCAGGTTGCTACAACTCGGCCGTGGATCGGGTCTAAAAATGGAAGTTTCCAAATGATAAGAACAAAGATTTTTGAAAGATCATGTTTTAACAAGTGTTTTCAAAATTAGTTGGAATTTGTTTTGATGCACTTCTTTCGTGCATAACTGATTTATTTTCAAACAATAAATTAAGTTTTCTTTGTAATCTTTCAAAAGAGTGGCACACCGAATCTCCAGCCCAAGCCTGTAAGTTTTCTGAACTTTTCTGAATAATTCTGTAATTCTGATTATATGCCTGACTAAGGCTCTGTTATGATACTTTAGTTAGGATATTACTGAAACTATAGAAACCTTGATAAGTAGACTGAGATTGGAGCTAGGCGACCGCGAAAGAAAACAAACTCTGAAATCCTACTTATTCATAAGACATTTGTAATAAACACTGGAATATTAATCTGACTTATAAAATTTCTAAAATAGATAATACGAAATGAGTACGCGAGCAGCTCGTGGTAAGGGCCGTGGACGTGGCCGAGGTAGTACACGAGCTGAATCTTCATCTTCGGGTCATGCTCCAGCAGCTGATGTACCGATACCACCGACAACGGAGGTGGAGTCGCATGATCGGGGTGTAGGGGATGACGCCCTACCTCAAGCAATGCTACGAGTTCTAGAAAGGGTTGCTGGGGCAAGTACCGGTAATGGATTATTGGGATCTATCTCTAAACGACTCCGGGCTAATGGAGCGGAATTCTTTAGGGGCGTATCTGGTGTAGCCCCAAATGTGGCCGAGTATTGGTTGGAGGTCACAGAGCGAATCATGGATGATCTGGACTGCTCCGTGGAGCAGAAGCTGAAGGGAGCTGTATCGTTGCTTAGAGATGAAGCCTATCAGTGGTGGCTCACAGTGAGAGATGGAACTTCAGCTAGTGAGGTAACTTGGGAGCTGTTTAAGATAGCCTTTAAAGGGAAATATGTTGGGGCTAGCTATGTGGACGCCCGCCGGAAGAAATTCTTGAATTTGGTTCAGGGAGGTAGGACAATATTTGAGTATGAGGCTGAGTTTCTGAGGCTGAGCCGGTATGCTTTTGAGATAGTTGCTACTGAGTATGAGCGTAGCGTGCACTTCGAGGATGGTCTAAGGGATGAACTGAGGGTGCTGATTACTCTGTAGAAGGAGCGTAACTTTGCTGCTTTGGTTGAGAAAGCTAAAATAGCTGAAGAAGTAAAACGGACAGAAAGACAGAATCGTGAAAAGGATAGGAACCGCTTCCGGAGGGATTCTGGACCATCAGGTGGGGCCAACAGGAATGTTAAGAGAGCAAGAGTGGCAGAACCAGTGCGAGCGGTGCCAATGAATGCTGTTAGACTGCAAGGTTGTAGGAGTTATGGTAAGATACATATGGGCGAGTGTCAGAAACGTTCTGGAGCTTGTTTTCGATGTGGATCGATGGAGCATAGGGTCAAGGACTGTCCCAAAGAACCAGATCAGGGACAAGTTATGGATCAGAGGGTTGCTCAACCAGTGAGGGGTGGACCACCAGCTCAGAGGGGTCGTGGATAAGGCAGAGGTAGAAATGGTAATGGTCGAGGACGAGGAGCACCTGGCAGGGGTGCTGGTTTTGCTGGGGCTCGTCAGCTAGCGTTGGTGTATGCAACTCGTCGCCGAGAGGAGGGTGATGCTCTTGACGTCATAACTGGTACGTTTTTGATTTCTGGTATGCCATACACTGCGTTGATAGATGTTGGATCTACCCATTCTTATGTTGCATGTGCTATATCTGGGTTGCTGGGTGTGCGCTCTGAGAAAACAGTGAGTGGGGTATCTGTACTAAGTCCTTTGGGTCACTCGGTTAGGGTAGACAAACTGTATAGAGATGTGCCTATAGAGACTCAAGGAAAAATCTTTTCTGGAGACTTGATGGAGCTACCTTTCGGAGAATTTGATCTTATCTTGGGAATGGATTGGCTTGTTAAGCATAGGGCTACTCTAGATTGTGCTGTAAAGCAAATGAGGTTAAAGACCGCAGAGGATGAGGAGATTATGGTGATATGTGAACGTAGAGATTATTTGTCCAATATGGTGTTGGCATTAAGAGCCAAGAAATGGATTCGAAAAGGATGCGAGGCTTATTTGGCATTCATAAGTCAAGCAGAAACTGAGGAACTGACTGTGGACAAAGTTAGGACTGTTAGCGATTTTCAAGATGTGTTTCCTGAAGAGCTTCCAGGATTACCTCCGAATCGAGAGGTTGAGTTTGGGATCGACTTGTTGCCTGGTACGGCACCAGTGTCCATTACACCTTATAGGATGGCACCGAAGGAGTTGGTTGAGCTGAAAGCTCAAATTCAAGAACTGTTGGATAGAGGCTTTATTAGGCCAAGTGTGTCTCCGTGGGGAGCACTAGTGTTGTTCGTCAAGAAGAAAGATGGGTCAATGCGAATGTGCATCGATTATCGGCAGTTGAACAAACTGACGATTAAGAATAAGTACCCGTTGCCAAGGATTGATGACTTATTTGACCAGCTTCGAGGAGCTTCAGTATTTTCTAAAATCGACCTTCGATCTGGGTACCATCAGTTAAGGGTGAAAGAGGTGGATATCCACAAGACAGCATTCAGAACTCGGTATGGTCATTATGAGTTCTTGGTTATGCCATTTGGGCTGACCAATGCACCTGCAGCATTTATGGATCTGATGAATCGAGTGTTTCAGCCATACTTGGATCATTTTGTAGTCGTATTCATCGATGATATTTTGGTCTATTCTAAATATGAGGAGAAGCATGATGAGCATCTCCGTGTGGTGCTGCAAGTGTTAAGGAAAAAGGAGCTTTATGCGAAAGTCAGTAAGTGTGAGTTCTGGTTGAGGGAGGTAACTTTCTTGGGGCATGTTGTTTCTGCTGAGGGGATTAAGGTGGACCCTCGAAAGATTGAAGCAATTTTGGAATGGAAACCACCAAGATCAGTGGCGAAAATTCGAAGTTTTCTGGGTTTAGCTGGGTACTATAGAAGGTTCATGGAAGGATTTTCTATGATGGCAGCGCCGTTGACAAAACTCATAAGGAAAGGAGTACCATTTATTTGGACCAAGTAGCAGCAGGAAGCTTTTGAGAAACTGAAGAAAGTTCTAACCGAGGCACCTGTATTGATTCAGCCAGAGTCTGTAAAGGATTTTACCATTTACAGTGACGCATCACATGTTGGGTTAGGCTATGTGCTGATGCAAGAAGGTCAAGTGGTTGCATATGCATCGCGGCAGCTTAAACCTCATGAAGTGGACTATCCGACCCATGATCTGGAGTTGGCGACAGTAATCTTTGCCCTTAAGATTTGGAGACATTACCTGTATGGAGAAAGGTGTATTATATACACAGATCATAAGAGTCTTAAGTACTTGCTGACTCAGAAGGAGCTGAACCTTAGGCAACGGAGATGGTTAGAGTTTCTTAAGGATTATGATTGTGCGATCGAGTATCATCCAGGTAAAGCTAATGTGGTGGCTGATGCCCTAAGTCGTAGAACTGTATCTGATCTGAGAGCGATGTTTGCCCGATTGAGTCTGTATGATGACGGCAGTCTGTTAGCAGAACTGCAAGTAAGGCCAACCTGGATGGAGGAGATTAAAGAAAAGCAGTTGAGGGATGAGTCTCTAGGTTCTCGATTTCAGCAGATTAAGGATGGGAATACTTTTGAGTTTGGACTTAATAATGAAGGAGTTCTATGTTTCCGAGGTAGAGCTTGTATTCCTAAAGACTCTGATTTGAGGCAAGCAATTTTAACTGAGGCCCATAGAGGACTGTGTGCTATGCATCCTGGAGGTAATAAGATGTACCATGACTTAACTATATTGGTGGCCTGGGCTGAAACGAGAGGTAACAGAATTCGTGGGGAAATGTCTGACTCGTCAGCAGGTGAAAGCTAAACATCAGTTACCTTCTGGACTTCTGCAACCAGTGAAAGTACCACTGTGGAAATGGGATATGGTGACCATGGATTTTGTAAGTGGGTTGCCCTTGACGCCGTCGAAGAAGGACTTGATTTGGGTGATTGTGGATAGGTTGACTAAATCTGTTCATTTTATCCCTGTACGCACTGATTATCCCCTTCAGAGGTTAGCCAAATTATATGTAGCAGAGATTGTGCGACTGCATGGGGTACCAGTGTCTATTATTTCTGATCGAGATCCTAGATTCACATCTCGGTTCTGGCAAAAGTTGCATGAGGTGTTGGGAACGCGACTGAACTTTAGCACGGCTTTTCATCCTCAGACTGATGGTCAGTCAGAAAGGGTTATTCAGATTCTGGAGGATATATTGAGGGGGTGTGTTATTGACTTTCGAGGCAGTTGGGAAGATTACCTACCGTTAGCGGAGTTTGCGTATAATAACAGTTACCAGGTTAGCATCCGTATGGCATCTTATGAGGCACTGTATGGGCGTAAGTGTCGATCACCTAGTTGTTGGACTGAGCTGGGCGAGCGGCAAGTTCTTGGACCTGAATTGGTAGCAGAGACTGAAGAGAAGGTCAAGGTGATTAGGGATCGGTTAAAAGAGGCATCTGATTGGCAGAAGTCTTACGCAGATTTGAAGCGTAAGGCGATTGAGTATTCAGTGAGTGACATGGTCTTTCTGAAGGTTTCGCCTTGGAAGAAGATACTAAGATTTGGTAGGAAAGGCAAGCTAAGTCCACGGTTTATTGGGCCTTATCGAGTTCTTAAGCGAGTAGGTCCGGTAGCGTATCAGTTGGAATTACCTCCAGAGCTAAATAGAATCCATGACGTGTTTCACGTATCCATGCTAAGACGATATCGTTCTGACCCTACCCATATCCTACCAGTTGCAGAAGTGGAAGTACAGCCTGATTTGACTTTCGAGGAGGAGCCTGTGCAGATTCTGGATCGAGACATGAAGGTTCTAAGGAGAAAGTCGGTTCCATTGGTAAAGGTACTTTGGCATAATCATGGCAGAGAGGAAGCTACTTGGGAACCAGAGGAGGCAATTCGTCAGCAATATCCCCATTTGTTTGGATAAGGTAAATTTCGAGTACGAAATTTCTTTAAGGAGGGTAGAGTTGTAACGCCCTAAATTTCGGGTCTTTCTTGGGGTTATTGTTCATCTGACAAAATGTTTGAACTTGGGTATTTGGTTGTGTAATGCTTGTTTGGGGAGTATTAATGGGCCTATGGAAGGCCCAGGTGTTGGTTAAAAACTCGGCGAAATTTTGCATTTTTGACTTAGGAGATAGGGGGCCCTGGAAAGTAGGTGTTATAAGTAAATGTGTGCGAAATGAGACACAAGTGAAGCAGTGGTGGAGTGGCAATATGACGCCACTTAGGAGCTACAAAAGTGGCGCCTAAAGGAGTGTGGAGGTCAAGGGTTCAAGTCCCAGGTATGTATTAAGGTGTCTTATTTTTTTAATGAATAGAAAAGGTAAGTGGTAGACCTCAAGTTAAACTCTGGTTGGAGGAGTTTGAAATGGTCATATGAGTTAATCAAGGAGGAGGTTGAGGAGCAAATCAAGGATATTTCAAATTTTGAAAATGGTGGCCGGCCAGAGGACTCTTGGTAAGGTAATTTCGGCTATAGGCTTTTGGTAGTGCCGAATTCCCTAGGTTCTTTTTGGTGTTTTTGTGCCGATTTTCCTAAGAGAGTAAACTCCCATTCTTTTGTCGATTTTTACATAGCTTATTACGTATCTTTTTGCCACTTTGCTCCTTCCAACAAACCTAGTAGCCGAACCCTATTACACCCTATTGTCGAATCCTCTTTTCTTTTCATTTGCCGAACATAGATCTTCCAAAACCCCATCTTGTGCCGTTCTTCTTTTGTTAAACCGATTGCTCATTTCTTACCCCTCAAATCTCTTTTCTTATTTTCTTCTTTTCCATTTTCTTCTTCTATCATCCATATATCTTCTTTTGACATTATTCTCTGGTTGATAGACACAAAAAGCTGAAAGTAAACATTTCATTGCCGATTATCCCCTTGACCGAAACCTTGTGGTTCCATTGCCGATTTATCATCAGTCACATAACTCCCTTCTTTCTCTCCTTTTTTCGACATCTCCCATAACTCCTTAGTCGAATCTTCTTGTGTTAAACCTCATTTGCTTCTTCAAAGGGAGAAACCGAAACCTCTATACCTTGTGGTGCTCAAAGCCGAACGTTAGATCATCTTTTATCTCTTCTCGTAGTTGCCAGGGGAATCGTTGTAGATCGAGGCTAGGTTGGTAAGTATTCAGGAACTTGTCTTTGTTAGATGATCACATTTTAAGAATGGAGCCGAAACCCCTTTAAGGGAGGCTATCATTTGGACTAAGATGTCTTGTGGCTCTTTCTTCTGCTTGTATGCGCTAGTGTAAGAGAAAGGGGCGTGTTCCAAGAGGCCTTGGAGACGAACTCGGTTGGACATCGGGATTTAGTCCATAATCGACAAAAGGGTAAAATTTCAATGACTTAGACCATGTTGGCCGATTATGATTAGGGGATTATGGCTTAATGATTGTCGATTGTTAGAGTAACACTATAGTGATTAACTGTAGGGCTTTCGCACGTAGATCTCGTTGACACTTTATCCATTAACAGGTGTGTAACATACTGCTGCTATAGACTAGGACGACAACGGCCGTAATGACCAAAAGTGACCGACAAATGCTCGAAAGTGATCGAAAACTCGGTCTTGTGGAATCTCTGTGTAATCATTTACACTATTAGGGTCAACTTTAGATTCGATGGTGACAGAATTGTAGAGGGTGCGATTCTGAGCATTTCAGTAAGTTGGGCTTGAGCAGGCCAAAGGTGGGCCCAACGGGCTTCCGAGTCCATATCAGTAACATTGTCATTAAAAGCATTCTGGCGGTATGTTGAGAATAAACCGGTTAAATTAACAATCTGAACATTAAAATTTGGTTTTAACGGGCTAAGACGATAATGGATTTAGTAGGGCCCATTAGGGGATTTTATGCTAAAAAGGGTAAAATTGGAAAATAAGGTTAAAAGGACTTCTGTAGACACTAATGGATTAGTAATTACTTGGACTTGCATAAAAACCTGAAAATCAGTAAAAAGACTAAAATACCCCTAAGTATGGAAAATTACCATTTTACCCCTAGGTGCAAAATGACCTTTATACCCCTAGGGTAAATTCTATATGAAACGTATGATTTCTTGTTTTTGGTATGTCATATCTCATAATACATGTGTATATCTGATGCATGAGATTTTGTATGTTATATGCCATATCATGATATTTGTTGCATGGGGTTTGGGTTTATGATGGAGGAAGCGTTCTGGCAGCCTCGTTGCAATCTGGTGGCCTCGCCACATATATATCTGTTCTGGCAGCCTCACTGCAATCTGGTGGCATCGCCACGTATATATCTGTCCTGGTGGCCTCGCCACATATACATCTGTTCTGGTGGCCTCGCCACAATATCTGTATCTGGTGACCAGGTCACAATATCTAGTAGCCTCGCTGCAAATTTCTGTGGTGTATAGCGGTTGGGTGGGTCGAGTAGTCTCCCCACATGGTGTAAGGCTGGTACGGGGGTGTTATGGATGGATCTGGGTTGGGTTTTCTATTTGCATAATATATCTGATCTGTATCTGTTATGGGCCTATGGGCTTAACCTGATTTCTGTAATGGGCCAAGGCCCAATTAATCTAATTCTGAGGCTTGATCTGTTTTGGCCTATGGTTGAGATTATGTTGCACACTGAGTTATCAAACTCACCCCCTTTAATTTCATCTCTGCAGGTAACCCTCAACCATAGTGGGCTTGGAGCTGTGAGAGATTCGTAGTGGCCACAGCATCTGCAAATTCAGTTTTCTTTTCATTTTAAGTATTTTATTATGCTATTTTTGGGGTTTTAATTGTAATAAGGCCGCTATTTAAATTTCTTTATTGGTTTCGTTTTTAATAATGGTTTAATTCATACTTTATCGAAACTGCTAGTCATAGGCTGCGCGGGGTTTTCAAATTCTTAAGAACGTTTTCAAAACTCAACTAGTTCAAAATATGGATAACCTAAAGGCTTAACAATATGACTTTTTCACAAACTCGCTGTTTTAATGAAAATCTCACTCAAGCCACAACTAGCAAAAAGGTCATAAACTTAGATGTAGGTCCATGTGACACACCAGATCTAGCCATAACGTCCAGGCCGGGTTTGGGGTGTTACATAACTTACCTTAATACACGTTTTATCACATTGCCGAAATACATTTAACTAAATGGCCAAGTTCACAAGATTACTTCTATCTATACATTACATATCAAGATTACAACGGCTCCAAGTAAATTCAACTTAACCTTATAATTAACAAACTACTCAATGTTCAACTTGTAAATTCATTCAACCATTACTAAGACAACTATGTTAACATTAACCTTGAACATATACAAAATATATTACCAATCTATCAACAAGCTCACATTCGGCAATGATGCAAAACAACATTTTACAATCTAACATTTTAACCCAAACTAAAACACTGTTTTTCCCAACTTTACAACCCTTATAGCACATATATTTAGCTTCCAACATAAATATATTTTTAAGAATATGAACTAAACATTTAACCAATTCATTTGTTTCCAAAAGACATAGCCGAATGTTCCCTTAAGCTAATTAAATCACACTAAGCATTATTTGCATTATTTACACATTAACATTTAATCATATAAATATGACCTCAAAACATTCTTTAAAACCCTCCATAATTCAATACTATCATCAAAACTCAAAAACCTCATCCTTGCAACCATGGCCGAATAAAGAGTTTACCATTAAATTAAAAATCAACACATGGGTTTTGCTAAAGGCTTGAAAACTAACTTAAAAACTCAAATTTAAGGAAATTAACATGGAATCCATACCTTCAATTTGACACACTCATGGCTGAATGCTTGCTCATCTTCTATACTAATTTTCTTATTCACCTTCGGCAAAAAGAAGAACAAAGAGGCTAGCTTGTTATTTTCACCCAACTTTTTATTATTTTATTTACCTTTAATAAATAATAAATTCCACTAATGCATTACCTAACATATAATATACAAAAATATTTAATTAAACAATAGCATGACCGGCCACTAAGAGTAAAAGTGGCAATTTGACTTGCAAATCCATTTATTTCACATCATTCTATAATTATTCACTTGAAATTTGCCACGCATGTATTCAATTCTTCTCACATAAGTCCTTTTTATTTAGAAACACATTCAAATTGGAAAAAAAATCAAAGCATTCAAAAATTCACACACATGCATGATCACATATTTTAGACATATAATATTATATTCAATTATTTTTATGACTCGGTTTAGCGGTCCCAAAACCACTTCCCGACTAGGGTCAAGATTAGGGCTGTCACAAGCATTGTATTTGATTTCATGTAAGACCTTGTCATTTCTAGGGTTACGAGGCATTACCGATCAATACACTTCAATACACAATTACATTACATACACATATCATTCACCATCACATAGTTGTCATACACAAACATAAAGTCCCCTTAGAAGGTCTAAGAGACCTTTAACATGCTTAAGAAATGAGTCCGGACTAAACTGATAACATTTGAAACTTTGATGAGACTTAGAAAATTTTTCCTTTTAAAACAGGGCACACGCCTATGTGGCTAGGCCGTGTACTCTGCACGACCGTGCCTTACATCTCACCTTAGCCAGTGTGCAACACTGACTAGTGCCACACGGTCACTAGACACGCTCGTGTGTCCAGCCCGTGTGTCATCCTGACTTGGTCAAACGGTCACTAGACACGGCCATGTGTCCAATCCGTGTGCCATACTGTCCAATTTAGCTACAAAATAGAAGTCACATGGTCGAGACACATGCCCATGTGCTCAGGCCGTGTGGCACGAAATAGGCTTGGTTTAAGCAAATTTCACTCTCTTTATTGCCTTGTACCTACAAGCATCAAATATGCAACATTTACAACTCAAAACTAACCAATTTCATGCTGAAAACATATAGCATTATGACCAATTCATTATCAACCAATTCATACACCATATCCATATAAAAACATACCATATCACAAGCCATAATCATGACAAAACACTTGTTTCAATAACACATCATATATCATTTCAATTCATGTCCAAAACTTACCAAAAATCACTACTTGTTTCCTACCAAAATGACAATTCCCAAATAGGCCATATATGCACAATATAACATATCAAATTTGCATTATAAACACATACCAAATCCAAGCATAATTACAAACTATTAGTTAGCCAAATCACTTGGCATAACATATATACAACTCAAAATATATTCAAAAACCTCTAGCCTATATATGCCATACTTAGTTATTTACAACCACAAAAGGGTTCCGACTTAAGTTTAGATAGTGCATTGAAGATTCTCGATGATTCCCGAGTCCTCGGTAGCTTTGATAATCTATAAAATAGAAGTAAACACACCAAGTAAGCATTATAGCTTAGTAAGTCACAAGTAAGTAATTCAATTCACAAAGTCAATTGTAAAATTTCAAACCAAATATAACATCACAAACCTTTTATCCATGTCTCAAGACATGGTTTATACAACTTAAATAGTTTTTCATAATGCAACACCTTTGTTCATCTCAATAATTCTCGTATAAACATCGTACGTACCTGTACAATTCGTATTAACCTCATTTACTCATTTACCATCTTCGCTTGCTCGTTGAACCATTCGAAGTAGGAATTGGATACATGATTGTTTTCATTGATAAGTACCTACATGATGGCCCGTAGCCAAATCAAGGTAACTTATCCCGGAGCACCTATACTATGGCCTATAGACAACTCAAGGTCACTCCCACATAATATATAACAACTCGAATTAGGGGCTAAACGGAACAGTGGTTTCAAAACCATGAATCTGATGTCTAAGATATTTTTTTGATTGAGTTTTGATGTTTATTGGGTGTTTGAATAATTATGTGAAATTTTAGTGTATGAATTTTGTTGTTTGGATGTCCAAATTGATAACTTGGACTAAATTGCAATAGGTGAAAAATATGGGTTTTAATCCATAAAGGTACTTGATTGAATTGGGTTTTTAAATTAGGGGTCCTTATATGGTAATTAGACCATCTTAACTTAGTTTGGATAAAAATTCCCAAGGAAGGATGGAATATCGAAGGTTTTTAATGAAGGGCATTTTAGTCATTACTTAATAAAAGAAATAAAAAGGGAAAATAAGGCCAAAAATGTGTCCATAATCTTCTTCCCTTGGCTGAATATGAAGAGTCACCATAGCTAAGGTTTTGACAACTTCTCAAGGTCATAACCAAGAAGAACGTGGAATCGACCTTGACCGAGGCAAAGGCAAGGTTTCAGACTAAATTGCAATTTCAACATATTTTGAAATAGAGGTAAGTTTATATGTAAATAGTATGTTACTCTTAATGATGTTTTATGTGATGATATATAAATGTGATTTGTGGTTTATTATTATTAATGGTTGATATTATGAAAAGAAATGAGGAGATTTCTAGGTAAGGCTTTGAAATAGAAAGAAATATGGTCTAAGTGTGTATACCACAAATATATATATCTATGTGAACTCGAAAGTGTGGTGCTAAGTGCATATACCACAAAAATATATATATTGACTCAAATGAGGTGCTAAGTGCGTATACCACGAAAACATAAATTGTCTCGAAAGCATGGTGCTATGTAAGTAAACCACGATATCGGACATTTATATAAGAGGGTGGTGCTCTGTGCAAAATCCACCATGTATCAGTTACTATTCCAAAGAGTTTATTTGGAAGGCTTACTAAGTGGCATGTTTAATGTGATTATATGATGACAAGTGCAGGATTCTAAATGTATGTTTACGTGAGCAATGTCAATGCTATATATGGGAGTTGTGGTAAGGTTAAATTGAGTAAGCGCAATTATGAGACTCATGCCAACTATTCTTGATATGTTATGCTCTTGGGCGTTAAGTATGTTGTTGTGATTATTATTATTTGCATATAAACTTACTAAGCTTTTCAAAAGCTTACTCCTTTTTCTTTTTCCTTGTTTCATACTATAGTCAAGCCAACTTGGAGTTCGAGACGTGTCGGAGGACTAACCACACTATCAACAACGTTCATTGGTATAGTGATATGAAATCTTTTAAACTATGGCATGTATAGAGACTTAGTGGTGTTGTAAGTGTCAAATTGGTTTGGCTGTCATGTGGATATTTGCCTTTTGATGAGTTATTTTGTAATTAAGGCCATGAGACATGGCCAATGATGATATTGTTTATATATATCTTTATGAGGAAATTCATGGAATGATTGGTGTGCTTGTGTGTGGATGAAATTATATATGTTGATAAACTATCTAATGTGGTCATTTAGATGCCTAATAGTATTATGGAGTGTCGTGATAAAAATGCTAAAAGTTTGGATGTGTTTTAGGACAAAAGTGGCTTGGAAAATAGCCTAACTCAAGGCTTGGTCACGCGGGCATGTTCCATGGTGTGACCAGATTGCATGTTGTCGTCATAAACAGAATGCCCCCAGTTTTGCACACGGGGTGATCACATGAGCGTGTCGAGGCCAAGTGAAGGACACACGCCAAGGACACGGGCATGTGCTCGGTCGTGTGAAAACCCCTATAGGTTCAAAATGAAAAATAAAATTGCAATAATTCCACATGGCCTGCCTACACGGGCGCGTCCCTGTCTCACACGGTCATGCACCCTGTTTTTAGCCAATTTTCCAAATTTTACATAAGCTTTTAGTTTGGTCTCGAACCACTCCCAGACTATGTTTTGGGCCCTATAGACCCATTTTAAGGATTGCATATTATCTTATGAAAAGTTTAAATTTGGAATGAAATTTAATGACTCAATTTTATATGATTGGTTGTGTTATCGTTCGGTAATGCCTCGTACTCGGTTTTGTCCTTGAACTCTAGTAAGGGGTGTTACATAATACCTATACCATGTCTTGTAGCTAAATCAAGGTATTATTCGCACCCGTAGTGCCGATATCATGTCTTGAAGACAAATTATAACCTAATGGCATGTCACTAGCATTCTTAAGATAATCCTACGGTTTAATCGAGCTTTCTCACACATCGTTTACATTGTTATCTATTCCGTAATATCAATTACAAAAATTCTACCTTCTTGGAAGTTTCAATCATCCACTTTTATACATAATCTATGCATTTAACAACATTTAAAATGAAATTACCACTTATGAACTTACCTCGAGTGTGATACATCTTTAAGATTCGGCTATTTGTCGACTTTCGATTTCCCGTGATCCAAATTCGGACTTCGCTTCTCTTGATCTATACATATTAAAAGTTACTCATTCAAGCACACACTCAATCAATTCAATCTAACAACACACAATTAGGGCATTTTACAAATTGGCTCTCACATTTTTACATTTTGACATTTAAGTCCTCATTTCATAAAATCATCAAATGCACATAATTTCTTTTTAATCAAGCATAGCTGAATTCTCCTCTAATACAATCAAGCACACTTATTTCATAAATTTCACATTTTAATCCCTTTAAACATCATTTTGCACAATTTAGCCCAAATTAACTAAAGTCACCAAAAATCCAAATACAAAGCATGTTTATCAAACACATATTTTTCATTTATCACCAATTATCAACATCAAGCTCACAAATTTATCAATATCATAACTTGAAATCTTCATCAATCTCTCAAATTGAATGTAATAGCCCATTTTAAACCCTAGTCAGAACGATTGGTTTTGGGACCACTTAACCGAGTTAAAATATTTATTTTATTATTTTATTATGTCTAACAACATGATAGTATTACTGTGTGATAGAATCGTAAAGAAATTTTATCGTTTAAATAGTTAATTTGATAAAAAGGACTAAATTGCATAAAGCGATAAATAAGAGTTCTATTGCATAAAGGGCTTAAATGACTTTGGCTTTATATTTGGAAGTCCTTAAAATGAAATTTTACCTTCCTATTATTGCATGGACGGTAGTGGACTCATAACACATGGTTTTTATTATTTGTTTTCAAGGTTAAAATGGTCATTTAGTTTTATTATATGTTTTAATTAGTAAAAACATGAAAATGGTAGCCATTATTGCCATCCATAGCCGAAAATAAGAAAATAAATAGTTCATGAATATGTTTTACGATTTCGGCACTATTCTTGCATAATTAAGGTATGTTTTGAACTTAGTTTTTAGTGATTTTTACGTTTTTGAGATCGTTGCTCAGTATACTAGCTGACCCGTACCTCAATTTCTGAAATTGGATGTGTTTTTGAAAAATTCCATTGATGAATACATGTTTATTTTGTTGAATAATGGTGAATTATTGATGGTTGCTTGAAAATATACAAGTTTTACCAAGTGATTTTTGATGAAAATGAGTTTTAAGGATTAAATTGAAAAAAGGTAGGATTTTTATGGTTGGAATTGTGAATAAATGAAATATGTGTACTTGTATAAGTTATTTGAACATTCGGCTATAATGAATTGAGGGTCCTATTGTGTAATTTGCTATTTTGTAAATTTAGGACTAAAGTGTTAAAGTAGGAAAAGTTAAGGGGTAATTTCTAAATAGGCCAAAATACATGTTTTTGGACTAAATTAAATATGTTGGTGATTGAATAGCTGAATTTGCATTAATATAGATAAAGACAATTGAATCCCGGAACTTGATTGGGGAAAACAAAAGGTAGACAAGTAAATATCGAGAAATCGAGGCAAGTTCGTATAATTAGAATTTAATTTGTATTATGTTTATTATAGTTGTATTAGTGCCATATGAATGTGTCAATCATTATGGAATGATATTTTCCTATTGGATATATGTGAATTGGTATAGAATCGTATAAAGGTTATAAGAACGATTTGATTACCAAGTCTTGTTAGAACCATATAAATCGTAGGATACAAGTGACATGTCACTAGGGCTACAGGGTGGTTTGAGCTCCTGCATTTGTTGCAGACTCACCACAACCCATGAGCTATATGTTCATCCTTTGGGATTACATGTTCAGTCTTCGGACTTACCGTTCAGCCTATGGGCTTACCGTTCATCCTTCAAGATTACAGGTTCAGCCTTTGGGCTTATCGTTTCAAGCTCGAAAGAGCATATATGATGCATTGACGGATTTCAGGCTATATGTATATACATTGTGTGTGTATCACCCAAGTATCCCTCGATGTTCTTAAAGGTTCAACGGGCAATTATCGATATATGTTATACGATGATCAAAGGATATACAGATTACATGTTACATGAGCTACATGATCTATATGAACGATATGATACGAATTACATGAATTATATGTCATAAGTATTTGATATATGCTTATGTTATGTGAATGATCCATTTGGAGAATGAATGCTCACAAGATTTTACAAGTACTAACTTCTGTAATATTGATGAGTAGGCAAAATGAGTTCATGACCTGGTTTGACAATTATTTATGTGCTTATTTTTCATGTTTGGTAAGTTTAATTCTATATTATACGGGCTTACTAAGCTTTTTAAAGATTACTCTGTTTATTTTTCCCTTGTTTTATAGATTCAGAAGCTTGTTCGATTTTCGAACAAAGTCGGAGATTGCAATCACACTATCCATCAAGCTTTTGGTACTTTTGAATCTTTGTAATGAAATAGTCATGGCATGTATAGGCTAGTTGTTAAGTTGATAATGGTGGTATGTCTTTGAACACTTATTCAAGCTATGAGATATGGCTTGCTTTATAAATGTTTAATCTATTTTGAATGCCTTATATGATGTGTTCTATATGGTAAAGTTTTTGATGAATGTGTGGGCATTGATATGAATTAGTAGGAATGGTGTTGATAGAAAGGGTAAGTGTTATAGTTGAATTTGGTTAAATATGAAATGGTTCATTGTATGTTTGTAATGCTTGTTTTGGTTACCAAATTGTCTATGAATTGTTGTGATTATGTGATGCTTGCAGGGATGACCCATTTGGGTGGGAAAATGGCTTAAACCAAGCCAACATTGTGCCACACGATCAGAGCACACGAGCGTGTTACTCGACCGTGTAAACCTTGCATCTAAAATATTTTGGACAGTCTTGTGCACGGCCAAGACACACGGGCATGTTTGGTAGCCATGTGATATTTGGCAGTTTTGCCCATAGTCTAGACACACGGGCGTGTTTTGTGACCGTGTGGTGTTTGACAGTGTTGCCCACAGGTAAGGAAATTTTGAGGCACGACCGTGTAAGGTACACGGGCTAGGGACATGGCCGTGTGTCCCTAATTGGAAAAAATTTCTCAAAGTTTTCCCTATCTTTCTTATGTTTTCAATTGGATCCCCAAATGTTTGTATGTATCATTATACAAATCTTTAAAGCATGCTTTGATGTTTGATTATAGAATTATGTTGATGAATGTTGAGTTCAAAATTTTACTGATCTGATCTTAGTTACAAGTCTGGTAATGCCCTTACCCGTTCCAACGACGGTTACGGGATAGGGGTGTTACATTGAAACATGGCCTTGATAATAGACTAAAGAACAATTTCAAAAACATAAAAAATCATAAAAAAAAAAAAACAAATCAAAATACATACCTTAATTAGCCAAAACCCTAGCCGAATGCAAAACTCTTTTCCTTTTTCTTTTTCTTTTGTTTATTCGGCTATGAACATTGAAAAATGGCCATATAATACGCTTTTGTTTTATTAATAATTCATGTAATTATAAAATTCCATTTTCAACCTTAATAAAACATTAATATAAACCATTAAAACTATGGACATAAATGCCACTAACCTTATAATGGCTTAATAGCCTTTTAAGGACTTTAAACATCTCAAATCATGTTATTAAAGCACATCAACATTTAGAAAGCCACTTTTACCGACTATGCAATTTAGTCCTTTTTTCATAATTAAACATACAAACAACTAAATTTTCATACGAAATTTTCACACATGCTAATTCACGTATTATAAGCACAGAAACAATAATAATAAATATTTTTCGACTCAGATATGTGGTCTCGAACCACTATTCCAATTAGGGTCTAAATCGGGCTGTTATAACTCTCCCCTTTTAGGGATTTTTGTCCCTGAAAATCTTACCGCTAAATAGATTAGGATACTGTTGTCTCGTAACATCTTCAGGCTCCCACATAGCCTCTTCAACACTGTGTTTATGGCACAACACTTTCACTAAAGAAATTTTCTTAGTTCTTAATTCTTTGACCTCATGAGTTAAATTTGAATCGGTTCTTCATTATACGACAAATCAGGTCGAATCTCAACTTCAGTAGGTGAAATCATGTGTGAAGGATCCAACCGATATCATATGCTTCGATGAACCTTTTCTAGCTCAGGTGGCAACAATAGTCTATAAGCAACAGGCCCAATACGCTCTATGATATCATATGCTCCAATGAACCTTGGACTCAACTTGCCTTTTTCTACCAAATCGTAGTACTTTCTTCCACGGTGACACTTTCAGAAATACCTTATCACCAATCTCAAACTCTATGTCTTTCTGTTTCAAGTTTGCGTACGATTTTTGACGATCTAAAGTTGCCTTCAGACTTTGTCGAATCACTTTCACTTTCTATTCAGTCTCTTTAATCAAATTGACCCCGTGCATTTTTTTCTCATTGAGCTCAGTCCAATACAACGGTGTTCTGTGTATTTGACCGTAAAGAGCCTCGTACGGTGCCATTTTCAAGCTCGATTGAAAATTATTATTATAAGCAAACTCATCCAATGATAGGTATCATTCCCACTTACCTTCAAATTCAAGAATGCAATATCTCAGCATATCCTCAAGAACCTAAATAATCCTTTTGGATTGGCCATCTATTTGAGGATGGAAAGCAGTGCTAAAATGTAGTTTTGTACCTAATGCATCTTGTAGTTTCTTCCAAAACTGTGATTTGAACCTTGGATATCTGAAATAATAGAAATAGGTACCCCGTGCAATCTCACAATCTGAGAAATGTACAGCTCAGCAAGTTTATCAAGTGAATAATTGATATGAATCAAAATAAAATGAGCCAATTTAGTCAGTCTATCCACAACAACCCATATTGCATCTTTCTTGCTTGGTGACAGCGGTAAACCTAATACAAAATCTATCGTAACTCTGTTCCATTTCCACTTGGGAATCAAAATTAGCTGAAGTAACCTAGACGAAACCTGATGTTTAGCTTTAACTTGCTGACATATTAAGCATTTCGAAACAAATTTAGAGATGTCTCTTTTCGTACCATGCCACTAATAAGATCGTTTAAGATCATTATACATTTTAGTGCTACTTGGTGAACAGATAATCGACTACTATAAGCTTCATTCAAAATCATTTGAATCAATTCTAGATTCCTCAGAACACATATTCGATCTCTGAACCTTAGACAACCCTCGGTATCAACTCGAAATTTTGAATCATTATTCAAATCACATTGAGCTCGTTTTTCTAACAATTCATCATCAACTCTATAAGCTTCACAAATCTGTTGTATAAATAATGGTCTCTCTTTCAACTCAGCTATTATCGAACTATCATCAGATATAGCCATATGTGCATTCATTGTACGCAAAGCAAGTAATGATTTTCGGCTCAAAGCATCAGCAACAACATTAACCTTTCCTGGATGGTAATCAATTACAAGCTCGTAATCTTTAGCAACTCTAACCATTATCTCTGTCTCAAATTCAGATCTTTTTGAGTCATCAAATATTTTACACTTTTGTGATCAGAATAAACGTGACATTTCTCACCGAACAAGTAATGGCGCCAAATCTTTAATGCGAATACAATAGCTGCCAATTCTAGATCATGAGTCAGATAATTCTTTTCGTGCGGCTTTAATTGTCTCGAGGCATAAGCTATGACTTTGCCTTCCTACATCAAAAGACAATCCAATACATTCAAAGATGCATCACTATAGATAACAAATTCTTTACGTGATTCTGGTTGAACTAACATCGGAGCCTCGGTCAACAAAGCTTTCAGTTGATCAAAACTTTTTTGGCACTTTTCTGACCACTCGAACTTAACATCTTTTTGCATGAGCTTTGTCATCAGGGTTACAATCATAGAAAAGCCTTTTACGAACTGTCTGTAATAACCAGCAAGTCCCAGAAAACTTCAGTCTTCAGATACATTTTTCAGAGGTTTCCAATCTAATATTGTCAAAATCTTGCTCAGATCAACTTGAATACCTGATGCTGATACAACATGTCCTAGAAAACTGACTTCTCGTAACCATAACTCACATTTACTAAACTTTGCATACAATTACTTATCGCGTTAATTTTGCAGTACTATTCTCAGATGTTCAGCACTCTCAGACTTATCACGTGAATAGATCAATATGTCATCTATAAACACAACCACAAATCGATCTAAATATTGTCTGAAGATTCAATTCATTAAGTCCATAAAAACAGCAGGCGCGTTTGTTAGTGCAAAAGGCATAATGAGGAACTCATAAAGTCCGTACCTCGTCCAGAAGATAGTCTTTGGCACATCAGAGTCTTGAACTCGTAGCTGATAATATCCTGATCTCAAATGTATTTTTGAAAATATAGTAGCCCCTTTCAATTGATCAAATAAATCGTCGATTCTAGGCAGAGGATACTTGTTCTTAATGGTAACTTTATTCAACTTATGTTAATCTATGCATATCCTCATCGTGCCATCTTTCTTTTTCATAAATAAAATTGGAGCACCCCAAAGTGAGAAACTCAGTCTCGTGAATCCTCTATCTATCAACTCTTGCAACTGAGACTTCAAATTTTTTTAACTCTGTTGGTGCCATTCTATACGAAGCTATTAAAATTAGAGTAGCCTTGGCACTAATTCAATGCCAAACTCGACTGCTCGAATAGGAGGTAATCTGGGAAGTTCTTCAGGAAATACATCAGGGAATTCACAGACAACAGGCACTAATTCAACTTTCTTTTCAGTCACTTTTGAATCTATTACATAGGCAAAGTAAGATTCGCAACCCTTTTTCACATATTTCTGGGCTTTTATTGCAGATATCACAGCAAGCAACCCATTCAAATCATTAGATTCAATCCGAACTATTTCATCATTCTTGCATCTCAAATCAATAACTTTTCGTTTACAATTCACAACAACACCGTGCAAAGTTAGCTAATCTATTCCCAGAATTATATCAAACTCATCGAAAGGCAATAATATTAAATCAGTCGGAAAATAGATATCTTGGATCATTAACGGGCAGTTCTTGCACACTTTATCAACCATAACACTTTTGCCTAAGGGTTCAATACTATAATTACTAATTCAGTAGACTCTACAAGCAAAGTCTTACTGTGCACTAAATTCATACACATATAAGAATGCGTTGATCCAAGATCTATCAATGCAATCACAGAAGTATAATAAAGAGTGAATGTACCCATAATAACATCAGGAGACGTAGCTTCCTCTCGAGCTCAGATAGGGTAGGCTTTGGCAGGTGCTCTGGCCTCGGACCTCACCGATGTATCTTTCGTAGCCCCTCGACTACCACTTACAATTCCAACACCTCTAAGTGGTCTCCCTCTAGTCACAACAGTATTTGGCCTCACATTCTGTATCATTTCTTATTTAACCATCTCGAGACAATCTCACTTGAAATGATGTAACAATCCACATTTGTAACAAGCTTTATTACTTTTATTCAAACATTCATCGAAATGTCGTCTCCCGTAATGCTGACATTCGAGTTTATTATCCAAAACACTACCAATACTCGACACTAAAGTAGCTCGAGATTTAGAACCAGAATATTGTTTTGCATGATTTCTGTTTAAAAATCCCATTGAAGCATTCGAATGGGCAAATGAGTCTTTGAATTTCTCTTAGGAAGATTGATACTGTTTACTCATTGATCTCTTTCTCGTGTCATTAGCCACTGAATCAACTTTCTTCTTTTCTTTACTAAGGTCCTTAGCTTTACAGGCCCTCTCAACTAAAACCACGAATTCTTTTAGTTCTAGAATTCTAACCAGAAGTTTTATATCCTCATTCAACCCATCAACAAACCATTTACACATAATCTCTTCGGTAACAACATATTCCTGAGCATACTTGCTTAATCGTACAAATTCTCTTTCGTATTTTGTCACCATCATTTGACCCTATTTTAGCTCCAGAAATTCTCTATGTTTCTGATCAAGGAATCGCTGGCTAATATATTTCTTTCAAAATTCAAACTGAAAGAATTCCCAGGTGACTCGTTCCCTTGAAACTGCAGATATCAAAGTTTTCCACCAATGGTATGCATTATTTCTAAGCAATGATACTACACATTTAATGCATTCATCAGGGGTACAAGACAATTCATCAAATACTCGAGTTGTGTTTTTGAGCCAAAACTCAGCTCTCTTTGGATCATCATCAACAAAAACCCGAAACTCTTCGGCCCTAAATTTCTAAATTTTATCAACTAGTGGCTTACTTAATCTCATCGTATTGATAACTTGTGGGATCACAGGAATTTGTTAAGTAACAGGTAGGGGTGGAGGTTGTTGGGCAATCGGATTCGTACAAATAAATTATGTGAACCATTCATTCATCATTTGGAGGAAGGCTTGCTTAGCCTCTCCCTCGTGGCTACTCGTAGCAACTCTAGATTCAAGTGGTACTACCTCTTAAATAGGAGCAAGTGGATTACTTTCTACATCATCAGCTACGTCTCTTTCAGGGTCAATTTACTATATGAAAACACATTTTAACTATCAGGATTCATCACACTATCTCAATTAATAAATATGGCATGTATAGCTAGACTCAGACACGATAGGTTAGTCCTAAAATCGACTAAACCGTAGCTCTGATACAAACAAAATATAACACCCCTAACCTATATCCATCGCCGGACTAGGGTTATGAGGTATTACTGATCAATACACGTTAATACACAATCACATTACATACACATATCATTCACCATCACATAGTTGTCATACACAAACATAAAGTCCCTTTAGAAGGTCTAAGAGACCTTAAACATGCTTAAGAAATGAGTCAGGACTAAACTGATAACATTTGAAACTTTGATGAGACTTAAGAAATTCTTTCTTTTAAAATAGGGCACACACCTGTGTGGCTAGGCCGTGTACTCCACACAATCGTGCCTCACATCTCACCTTAGCCTGTGTAAAACACTGATCAGGGTACATGATCACTAGACACGCCCATGTGTCTAGCCCGTGTGTCATCCTGAGTTGGCCACATTATCACCAGATACGACCGTGTGTCCAGTCCATGTGCCATACTGTCCAATTTAGCTACAAAATAGGGGTCACACGGTCGAGACACACGCCTGTGTGCTCAGGCTGTGTGGCATGAAATAGGCTTGGTTTAAGCCATTTTCTCTCCCCATATTGCCTTGTACCTACAAGCATCAAATATGCAACATTTACAACTCAGAACCAGCCAATTTCATGCCCAAAACATACATCATTATGACCAATTCATTATCAACCAATTCATACACCATATCCATATAAAAAAATACCATATCACAAGCCATAATCATGACAAAACACTTGTTTCAATAAAACATCATATAAACAAATCAAATATTAACATATAAAGCTAACTTAAACTCTCTACGAATTATTTCATAACATTTTTCGAACATATAACTAGTTTTGTAATTCATAAGCAAATAATGTCAAATATAACATTTTACTCCACAAACATATGTGCATATCATGGCTAATTTATTATTTCATGCTATTATTTCATACATGAATCATATAAAATAAATATATCTAAACAAATATTATTAGTGGCATTACCATTCAGGATAACAATTATAAATATATATATCAAGTTTAACCAAATCAATCATGACATAAAGTGTGTTACTACTCACGATTTTAAATAACTAAAGCATGAACAAGCATAATTACTATTTCGTTTAAATATTCATGTGCATGACTAATGGATTATATCATTTTAATCATGTTTTAAGGGAAAGCCAAAATGCTTATTCATCAATGTACAAATAACAAACCAAATTTATCTATCACAAATATAACCATAATGTTTTCTTATAACATGAAACACTATTCATATGGTAAAATGGAATTACAAAAGGCGAAATCATATATATATAATTCATAATCTTTATTAAGTGTCTACTTTCGTTTTACTCAATCACATTATCAATAAGTAATATACTTTATTCAAATGACCAAATTGCATACAACATTTGCCATTTTAAAGCCAAATAGCATATATGCACATTTCATTACAAAACCATTACAAAACAATATGTCTAGTATCCAATTTCTCATAGGGTAGCAAAATCAAAACATAATTATTACATCTAAATACTATAGACTTTTAACTAAAGAATTAACCACATGTTTTCACCAACATTGCCGTAACCTCCAACTTATTTCCTTTAATCAAATTAACAAAAACCAATCTCAAAGGTTATCAAAACATAACAACACCTATTCTATATAAGTTATGATCGAATCAATAAGTCATTCATATAGATCATGAATCATACCAAAACATTTCATAATTATCACATCCAACTAATTATACACCAAACACATGATCAACTTCTAACCAAAATACATCAAGCATAATTCACACCTATTTATCACATAGCCGGATCATCCAAGCATAAGCAATTATAACAACCACATCATTTGCTCATAGCATGAAACCATACTTAACATTCTATTTAAGCAATTTTCGCATGGCTTATATATACATATCTCAAAATCAAACATTTCTCGAACTAGCCTATACATGTCATAGGTTTAAATTCAACTTTATAAGAGTATCGAAAATAGGTGATAGTGTGATAGACTTCGCTAGCGATCCCTGAGCCCGTAACTAGTCTCCAAAATCTATAAAATAGAGACAAATATACACACAGAGTAAGCTATCATAGCTTAGTAAGTCTTAAGCAAATAGACAACTCAATAACATCTATAATTCAATTCAACAATATCAAAACATGTTATTATATTCATATACATTTCCAAACTTACCAAAATGCATTTATCAAACATATAAATATCCATCAATTCAAATTGGCCGAATGCACTTATAGTTAATAACATAATTATAATCTACCTCTAAGATCATATATACATTCATAGCTGGATGTAATCACTCATATATATATAAGCACATAGATCACAAATATAATATCACATTTACTTATCATTGGCCAAATATACTTAAGTTTACTCACATATTAAATTTTCACTTTTAACATCGTAGATACATTAATTTGGCTAAATACATGCATTCAAATTGAGATAGAAAATAACATCATAACATGTAAAATATATTTCACATTTCAAAGATCAACTTACCTTATTTTCACATAAATAACTAACTATCACATACTTGATCACTTTAGCTCAATTATACATTCGATCATAACTTATCTTTGCCCATTGAACCATTTAGAATTGAATAGGATACTCGAATAATCATACATATAGTACAATGCCAACGTCCCAGACGTGCTCTTACATGTAATCATATATTGATGCCACTATCCCAGACAGGGTCTTACACGAATCACAAATACAATGCCGATGTCCCAGACATGGTCTTATACGCAATCACATATCGAAACCAATGTCCCAGACATTGTCTTACATGAGAACATATGTTAGAAATCCTATTTCATGGCAGATGTATCCTAGCAATTCCTAAGGTTCCTACGGTGCTTTCAGACGTCATGTTTCAGTCGAATCGAACTTGTACACATTGTTCCCATGTAAAATACCATTCGGCTAACATTTATACATTCTCATAAAATTCAATTCAGCATTTTAAATTCACATATATTCAAAACTAACAACGTTTATTTGCTTATAGACTTACCTCGGGTATCAACAGACAGAATATAATGACTATTCAATTATTTTTGTTTTCCCCCGATCGAAGTCTGATTTCTTTGGTTCTTGATCTAAACATATTCAAATTAAGCTCATTCAAACACAATTTCATTCAATTTAGTCCAAAAACACATAAATGGGTAAATTACCATTTTACCCCTAACATTTTACACATTTCACAATTTAGTCTCTATTACACAAAAAACAAAATATACAAAATCTCACAACAACATAGCTAGGCCGAATCTTCCTTATGATCATATAAGTCCATACATTTCATTAAATTCACATTTTTGTCCCTCAATTTATTATTTTTACAAATTAACCCTAATTACCCAAATTCATCAAAATTCAAATACAAAACATATTAGTCCAAAACATATCTTTCATAATTCATCAACTAACATTACAAAACTTAATTATTCATCAGTGCAATAACTCAAAATATTCGTTAAAATAAGAAATTCAAGCATGGGCTATGTACATTTCACTGCAACGATCTCAAAAATGTAAAAATTATAAAAAACCGAGCTAGTTACATACTTTAATCAAGCTAGACCTTACCCGAACCCTTGAAAGCTTTATTTCTTTCTCTTTTCTTTTATTTTCGGTCAACCAAGATGAACTATGTATTTTTCTATTATTTTATGTTTTATTAACTTAACATAATTAACATTTTACACATTTAACCTTTATTAACTAATATAAAACCATTATAAAACAAGCCTAATTCTATCCATGCATATTTACAAAGGAAAAATTACAACATAAATCCTCCAAATTAGAAGAACATAACAATTAGGCATTTTACTAAATAGCATGCTTATATTCCATCTAATGCGATTTAGTCCTTTTTAATAAATTGGCACCCAAACGATAAAATTAAAACACGAAAATTTCACAGATATAAATTCACACATTCTAAACTTAGAAAATAATATTAAAATATTTTTCAGACTTAGATTTGCGGTTTCAAAACCACCATTCTGAATAGGGTCTAAATCGGGCTGTTACATGGGAATGGCTTAGTGAGTAAAGACGGTTATGAGAGAGATATTAGATTTTTCTAAAGATCATTAGGAATGCACAATGCCACAGTTAGAGAAGGAGTTAATCTCGATCAATCAACTCATTCAGGTATGATGTCTAAAGATTGTATTTACTGAGAATTCTTTTGAATTGATTTTTGTTAATGAATTGAATATTATGGAATTAGTGAAGATAGAATTAGTCAGAAGAATGATGTTTGAAGTGTAAAGATGTTTGAGTATGACTGTTACAGATGAGTAAATTATAACTATCTCTTCTGTGTATTCTATGTATTCTTAAATTCTTAGAGGTATTTGTGGTTGCTTATTTTCCGATGAAAGCATTGTTGGTCTGATTAATTTATGATTGGTATTCTTCTATCTTCCATTGGTATCCTATTCCTTTACGTCAGAGATAAAGAGTTGACGAATGTATGAATAGTGTTTCCTTTCCTTCTAGTTTTCTGTGAGGAACCACCAGGATTTCTATTATTTCACATTAGTAGTATTCTCAGACATTTAATATCGTCTTGTATCTCAGATTTCATTACCTTGGTTTTCTTATCATCCCTATTGTTTAATTGAGCACGGCTTATCTTTAAAGTTGATATCAGCAAAAGTGTGGACTATGACAATTCAAGTTTAAATTGTATATTTATTTTCTTTCTTTGGGTAATTCTGATTATTATCAGTGAGTTCAAACAAGATGTCATGTTTCGTCTAAGTTAATGCAGTTAGTAAATATCTGTGACTAGCACGTTGAAAGATTTTGTGTGAATACTAACTTACCTTTGGGTAAAACAGAAATACTTGTAGATACTTGAATGAAAAATCTTTGCTTATTTTGTGAGTGAAGATTCACCTTATTGATGGTGTCCAGATTCTAGCTAAACTGAAAGCTAAAACAATGTTGCCATATAAATCAGAAGAGCTTAGAAATGAAATGGTAAGTGGTATTAAATGAATACAGTATGAACTGACTTTTAATTCTAAAGTTTAGATCAGATCTGATCACTATTACTATTATCTCGAGATAGAATTCATGTACTGGGGAACTTAGGGCTTATGTAGAGAGTCTTCATTCAGAGCTCATCGTAATATCTTGCCTGTTCATCCAAAGAAAAATAGAAAGTACAGTGATTTGAAGTAAATGTTCTGGTAGACAGATATGAAACCGATATTTCTAATTTTTATGTTCAAATGTCATTTTTTCATTAGAGTAAGGTCGAATATCAAATGCAATCAGGACTACTATGGTCCATGAGGATACTGGTGTAATGTTGGGAAAAAAGATACCATGGATTTTGTATTGGGATGTCTTTTATTCCTGAAAAAAAAAGGAGAGATGCTACTTGAATTATGATTGATGGATGATAAAAATTTGTAAGACTATTCAAAAATCCGAGGGTTATATCATCTGCTATGGAAAAATCTATAGGAAATTCTAAGTACGAAGTTGAATTGAATTTTGATTTTGATGAAAAGGAAGAAGCAATTTGTAAAAGCTAAAAACTGTAATACATTGAATTTGTGTCTAGTAGGATTGGGCCTTATGCATCGGAACCACTAGGACACTACACATAAATGTTTATGTGTGCAAGAAATATCACAATTGTGTGTTTGGTCTATTGGTTAAGTGAATTAGGGGTCTTTGGGAATGCCTGAGATGTTCTGGTTTCAAGCCTTGGGTTTTGCAAATTTTTTATTTCTCTCTTCAGTGATCCTAGGCTTTGGTTTGTAAACTTTATATTTATTTGTGGGTAAAATTTGTCACAAGGAGCAGAGTGGTCTAGTGGAAATGGCACTACATGAGTGGCAAAGAGGTCAAAGGTTCAAGGCATGGGATTTGCATTTAAGGGAATTATTTATTTTGTTACATAAGTTAGGGAGGAGGTGGAGTTGGACTGAGACTCTATGTTGATTTGGTCATAGGATGTTGGAGGGATTTAAGGAGTAAATTAAAGAGGGGATAAATGAGGGTTTTTTGGAGTGATTTATGGAGAAAAAGGTGGAGTTTGAATTGATGAGGGTTTGTGCTAAATTAGCATAGGGAAGCCTAGGAAAATGTGGCTTGGAAGGTTTTTCTCATCTTCGGCCTCTGGGATTAATTAGGGGGCATTGCCAAATTTTAATTTTCCAAATTCAGCTCTTTTATTCTTGGGTAGTGGAATTGTTCTTTTCATTTTCTTCAACTGAGTCTTTTCTTTTGTTTTGACCATTATTTGTTAGCTGACTTTAGGTATAACTTATTCTTTTATTCTCTTATTTCTTGTCTTGTGCTCTCTTTGAGGCCGATTGTCTTTCCCTTTTATTGGCAGAATACTCTGGCATCTTTTGAAGAGGTTGTTATTGCCGAATATTTCTTCTCTTGATCATTCTTTACCTTTGCTGAATCTCTTGTTATACAATTCCTTTTCTCCTCTTTTCTCCCTCTCATAAACACAATCCAATACTCACTCTCTTCCAATCAGTCATTAGCATTTTTCTCCTCTTTTGTCTTTGATCGAATATATCTACTCTTCCCCCCTCATTTCTATTATTTCAGTTCTCTTCTCCTTCCGTGTGTTGGGTTAGTCAGATAATTTCCCCTATTCATTCACTTTGTTTTCAGCTAGTAAGGGTCCTATGAGGAATCGGTAAATGCTCTTGGTTTACTCTTGTTTCTCTCCACCATGGTGGTTTTTTTCTTCTAACATCTTCCTATGTTCCAATTCTTGAAGAAAGGTACAAGCGTCTTCACTCTTGTGTGTAGGTTTAGGCTGATTTCTTCTATCGATCGTTCCTAGTTGTATGTAGTGGTTGTTCCAAGGATTTGGTGATCATTGGTTTAAGGAGGGATTCTATCATACTTGTTTAACCGAGGTTAGTGTACGTGGAGTTTAGCGCTATTCTCATAAACAGGTGTGTAATCGGTATTATGCTTGCGGATCGACTAAAAAGCAAAAAGATCAACAACGGTAACCATACAAGCACACAAACCCTATTATATAAAGATTAAACAGTCATACAAAAATAGTAACAAACTAGGCCCAAGCCCATTACAGAAGACAATAATAGATGAGCCTTAGCCCATTACAGATCTAAAATAGAACACATGTGGGCCTAAGCCCAACACATTATCACTTGGGGCACAAACCATAGCAGAATCAATTGGGCCTCGCCCGTATCAGAACATAATTAAATGAATGATGTATGATGCATGTTATGTGTTAACCTCATCTAACCCTACACTTGCCTCCATCCAAGCCTGCACATTCTGTAGGGATAAAATCAACCAACCCATCCAACATACCAAGCTTAGCACCGATTACGGCACTAAGTCAACATAATGGCTCAAAACCATAGTTAGAACATCACAAAGCCATAATCAAAATGATTATAAACCATTAACAGGATGGCATATAGCCATAAATATGGCACAAAGCCTTTAATTCGACACAAAGACTTTAGCAACGAACACGACCTTTCGACAACAAGAACGGCACTAAGCCTTCGATAATATGTGTGGCACAAAGCCATCATTAACGGCACAAAGCCCATAATATTGACTCAAAGCCATCAATCACAGTACCATATTCGACGCAAAGCCATCAATTGGCACAAGGCCTTAATTAGGTTGGCACATAGCCATAAACAAATTAAGTGGCTTAAAGCCATCAGTAAATCCATAGTCGTCTCGGGCGACCCATGCGACTTTACCAGATATTTGTATTGATCTGGTAAAGTCGCATGGGTCGCCCGAGACGACTATGGATTTACTGATGGCTTTAAGCCACTTAATTTGTTTATGGCTATGTGCCAACCTAATTAAGGCCTTGTGCCAATTGATGGCTTTGCGTCGAATATGGTACTGTGATTGATGGCTTTGAGTCAATATTATGGGCTTTGTGCCGTTAATGATGGCTTTGTGCCACACATATTATCGAAGGCTTAGTGCCGTTCTTGTTGTCGAAAGGTCGTGTTCGTTGCTAAAGTCTTTGTGTCGAATTAAAGGCTTTGTGCCATATTTATGGCTATATGCCATCCTGTTAATGGTTTATAATCATTTTGATTATGGCTTTGTGATGTTCTAACTATGGTTTTGAGCCATTATGTTGACTTAGTGCCGTAATCGGTGCTAAGCTTGGTATGTTGGATGGGTTGGTTGATTTTATCCCTACAGAATGTGCAGGCTTGGATGGAGGCAAGTGTAGGGTTAGATGAGGTTAACACATAACATGCATCATACATCATTCATTTAATTATGTTCTGATACGGGCGAGGCCCAATTGATTCTGCTATGGTTTGTGCCCCAAGTGATAATGTGTTGGGCTTAGGCCCACATGTGTTCTATTTTAGATCTGTAATGGGCTAAGGCTCATCTATTATTGTCTTCTGTAATGGGCTTGGGCCTAGTTTGTTACTATTTTTGTATGACTGTTTAATCTTTATATAATAGGGGATTACACACTGATTTTTCGTAAACTCGCCCCGTTTTTTAACCTTTTCAAGTAATCCCTAGCGTTAGGAGGATCAGTGCTGCGAGGGACTCGGAGATGACCACACAACAGCTTTTTTTCCATTTACGTTTGGTTACTTTTAAGCACTTTGATTTTTGATTTGGGTTGTAATAAGGCCTCTCTTAATTTCTAGACTTTTTAGATTTGGATTTATGGTTTGTGTTGAACTGTATCTGTTAAAAGTAGAACACAATTTTCCAAAAATGATAACTGTTTTCAAAATATCACGATTCTGCAAAAACCTCGTAAAAGCTTCTACAACTTTGGTTTTCAAAGATAATAATGTTTTTATTAAGGGATTAACTTTTCAGTGAACCGTGTTTGAAAATAACTAATGAAAACTATGGCTTTTATAAGTTTCTAATGACAACATCTTTTAAATAATAAGAACGGTTTTCAATGAAAACATGGTTTTTGAAAAACACTTCAATGTGACATGCCAGATTCGGCCCTAACATCTAGACCGAGTTTGGGGTATTACAAAAATAGTTTCAAATCGACGTATAAAGCTATACAAAAACAAAACCTAAATGTATTGGACTCTAGGTTGATGACATAGTGCTTCTAAAATGATCGCCCTCGAAGAGGATTATTTGGTAATGTGTTGGAAACTTTGAGAAAATATGCTAAACCTCAATCTGGTAATATTTCCAGGGACGAAAATCCCTAAAGGGGGTAGAGTTGTAACTGCCCTATTTAGGGCCTAAATGGAATAGTGGATTTGAAATCACAAATCTAAAGTAGAAAAATTTATTCTGATTAAGTTTTAATGTTTATTGTGTGATTGAATGATTGTGTAAAATTTTCATTACGAAATTTTATTTTTTGGATGTCCAATTTGATATTTAGGAGTAAATTGTAATGGGTGAAAAATGTGTGTTCTTGTTCATAAAGGTACTTGATTGGAATGGGCTTTTAAATTAGAGGTCCTTAGATGGTAATTAGACCATTATATCTCAAGATGGACAAAAATGGGCATAGTGAGATAAAATACCAAAGTTTTTCATTAAGGGCATTTTGGTCATTTAGTAAGTAAAATGAATTAAAAAGATAAAACAAGCCAAAATTCTTGTCCATCATCAAGCCTTGATCCAATGTAGCTTTGGGGACGCCATGGCTAGGGTTTTCAAGCTTCCAAGCTTCATAGGAAGTCCGTCTTTGCCCCGTTTTTAATGTTCTTTACGTTTTTGAAATCCTCGTAACACGATCTATCTATTTCTACCATTTATTTGAGCTAGGGTGAGATTTGAAAATTTACCCATATGTGAAATGCTTGCGTTTTGATGTTTAATGGTAGAATATGAATGTTCGGAGTGTAATAAACGACTTTTACTAAGCGATTTTTGATGAAATCTCATAAAAGGACTTGTTTGTACTAAGTTGTAAAATGTGTGAAAATGTGTGAATAAATGCAAAATATGGGCTGCTATAGTTATGAAAATGGTTTGGTTAGGGCTAAAATATAAGGAAATTGAATAAAAATCATTTTATGATCCTAGGGGCAAAATTATAAATATGTGTAAAGTTAAGGGCAAAAATGTAAAATTTTCCATAATGTGCTTTTGGGGCTGAATTGAAAATGTGTGCATTCAATGAGTTAAATGTGTTATTATAGACCAAGAAACACGAGGAATAGACCTTTATCAGGGAATAGAAAAGGTTTTGGACTAAAATGCAAAAATTGTTGTAACACCCCAAACCCGGCCCAGACGTTATAGCCAGATCTGGTGTGTCACATGGACAATTGATTACGCTTCGATCTTTTTAATAATTGTTTTGTTTACGTTAGCAAAACCGTATTACTTTTTTTTTAATTAAGAAACTTGTTTAGTTTTAAAAACCCTATCCACTACCAATAAAGTTTACTTTTAAAAGATCTTATTGTTGAATCATCGTTATTAGGTTACCCATTTGTCACGTATTGTATGTTTTGAAAATGTTTGTTAAGTTTGAAATAAAAACCTACGTAGACTAGTCTATTGTTTTAAATAAGTGATAAATAAAAATAAAAGAAATACCAAAATAAAAATATGAGCGGCCTTATTGCAACTTGAAACCCGAAACTTAAAGAATACTAAAACAAAGTAAATTTATGAAAATATACAACCAGAAAATAGTTCACGTGGCCTCTCCGAATCCCTCGCAGCTCCAAGTCCTCTATGGTTGGGGGTCACCTGGATGGATGGAAAAGAAAGTAGGTGAGTTTGTGAAAACTCAGTGTGCAAGCTAACCCAACCAGTATTAGAGATCAGTTCAAGCATAGACTGGGGCGAAGCCCTATTCAGATACAATTTAAACTGGGCCTTCGCCCTATTCAGAAAATAGTGTGGCTTTGGACCCATTACAGTAACAGGTCAGATTACAGTATTATATGCATGTATGCAAAGCCCAAGCCCAATCCAGCCCTACACACCACTCGTACCAGCCCTACACACCATGTGGGGATTAACTCAACCCACCTAGCCCTACACACCAGAGTCGCAGTAGAGCTACTTAAACAGATATCGTGGCCAAGCCACCAGAACAGTAATACGAGGCAGAGCCTCTAAGCAGAATACGTGGCATAGACACTTTTAGCACTTCGTCCGTAATAATAACCCAACCCATGCAAATCAGAATATACATGTCATGGCATATAGAATATCAGATATGGTAGCATGCAACTCAGTCAACTTTACTCTATGGGTAAAATGGCCTTTTAGCAACTAGGGGTAAAACAGTAATTTTCACCATTTAGGGGTATTTCAGTAATTTTACAAGGTCTTACGGTTTTATCCTTACTACAGTCTACTATCAGATCTATCGTCGTCCGAGTGACTTAATTAGAACATTTCATTAATACAGAGTCATCAGGCCCTAAAACCCTTAATGGGCCCGACGGAGCCCACAAGCTACGGTGGCCCATTAAGTCTAAATTTTACATATGTTTTAGCAGATCTAATAACCAGATTACCAGAATATTGTTACCGCCTAATTTCAGTCATATGGGCCTTTAGGCCCATCGCTTTCAAATTTGGCCCATCGAGGCCCAAAATGACCCAAATGCACGAAAATGCGCACAATAGTCTTAACGATCGTGAATACCAACCTTACTATTTCAAACCAACCCACGAGTGCTCGCACACTCTCAAGCCCTTGAAATGCCGATATTTCGGCATTTCAGCTTTTTAGCTTTTGCTGAACTAGTCTACTAGAGAGTGTCGATTACACACCTGATTTGCAAAATATGTCTAGATCCCGCAAGCAATCACCTTACAATGATTTACCCACTATGTTAATCCATAAACTAATTGAAATCATCATCAACTTACCCTATACACAATCGGTACCCACCAAGTAATTACCTATTTCTTACCTTGCCAAAAGCTAGCCCCAACTACTAGATTGCTTCCCTTCGTTCAGTCACCAACCTTCTTCTACCAGATCCCTAACAACGAGCCACTGAAAACACCATTAACTACAAGAGTAAGGGGTTCAAATCGGCCTTACCAAACATAGACCCAAGATCCAATTAATACCTAGGGAAATGAGACCTTCGACTTTTCTTTAACAATTAGAACAAAAAGGAAGAAAACCCTTACCCAAGTATTCGCTTGATTCCACTGCTATCCTTGAAGTCGCCTTACACTAAACCAAGTCCCGATCTCCTTTGGATCTACTCAAACCTGAAGATGAAGAAGAGATCTAAAGTTTTCAGCCAAAGGGTGAATGTTTGTAAATAGACAACAAGATTCGGCTACTAGAGAGAAAACGATAAAGGAGAAGAGTTTTAGGTTCAGTAATTTTGCTATGGAGGAATTGGCCAAAGAAGAGATTAAGTAAATTCGGGATTTCGCTTTTCAAAGAATATAATTGAGAAGAATAGAAGATTCGACTTATGGAGTAATCGGCCAAGGGAGAAATTGGCAAGTGACTTATTTGTTTCGGGTTTTGGCTTTTCAAAGCAATCGGCTAGCAAGGCTTTGAGAAAGGTTAATTCACTCAGTGGAGAAAATGAGAAGAAGAAAAAAGAAGAAAGGAGAAAAGTGAAAAGAGAAGGGAAAGAAGATAGTAGGTTCGGCTTTGGAAGAAAAGAGATGAAAGGGTTCGGCTTTGGGTAAAATGACAAAAGAGAGGCTAACTACTTTCAGGATTTCGGCTTTCAGAATACTAAGAAGAGGAGAAAAGAAAGAACAAAGAATGAGATCACCCTTGAAACTTGCCTAATCGGCACTAAGGCTTGACTAAAACGAATCCCGAAAAGAACCAAAAAGAAGGGTATTCAGCATACTCCTACCTCTAATTGCCGAAAATGCATCCTTCTAAGGCCCTAGCCAAAATTGCTTACCCAAGTCTCCCACAATCAGCCAACTTCCCCCCTTTCAAAATTCCTTGATTTTCTCCCCTTATCCCTCCTTGATCTAATCTCATGAGTAGTTCAAACACCTCCCTTCAGAGTTCAACTTGAGTTCCATCACTTAGAATGCACAAGCATTAAAAATAAAACAACACCTTGCTCACCAAGGGATTTGAACCTTAGCTCCTTCACAGCCTTCACACGCCACCCCTTGTGTTTTAAGTGGCGCCACCTTGCCACTTTAGCACAAGCTTTCTTGTGCTATAAAACCCCAACTTCTAATTAAAAGTCCAACTAGCTTAAGTCCATTCTCAACTAAGACCCAAAATTTAAAATTTTGCCAAACTTCAGACTTAAACCTAGGCCTTCTAAAGGTCCACTAAATACACCCAACACAATAATATAACACATCCAACCACACAAAAATAAATTCAAGCAAAAATTCGAGAACCTGAAAAATTGGGGCGGTACAACTCTACCCCCTTAAAGAAATTTCAGACTCGAAATTTTACCTGGTTCGAACAGATGAGGGTATTGTAGACGAATCGCCTCCTCTGGCTCCCACGTTGCTTCTTCTCTGCCATGATTACGCTAAAGCACTTTCACCAAAGGAACTGACTTCTTTCTTAACACCTTCACATCACGGTCCAGAATTTGCACAAGTTCCTCTTCATAAGTCAAATCAACTTTAACTTCAATTCCTTCCACTGGTACTATGTAGGAAGGATCAGACTGATACCACCTTAGCATGGATAACTAAAAAACGTCATGAATCCAGTCCAACTCCGGAGGTAACTCTAGCTATATGCTACCGGACCCACCCGTTTAAAAACTCGATAAGTCCCGATAAATCGCAGACTCAATTTGCCCTTCCTTCCAAACCTTAATATCTTCTTCCAAGCTGAAACCTTTAAGAAAACCAAATCTCCTACCGAGTACTCAATTTCCTTACACTTCAAGTCAGCATAAGATTTCTCCATATTAGATGTCTCTTTTAACCGATCCCTGATCAGCTTGACCTTATCTTCTGTATCTACTACCAACTCTGGCCCAAGAACCTGACGTTCTTCCAACTTTGTCCAACAAGTGGGCGTACGAAACCTTCGACCATACAGTGCCTCATATGGTGCCATTCGTATACTTGCCTGGTAACTATTACTGTATGCAAACTCTGCTAATGGCAAGTAATCTTCCCAGCTACCACGGAAATCAATAACGCATCCTCTCAGCATGTCTTCCAGAGCTTGGATCACCCTTTTCGACTGTCCATCCGTTTGAGGATGAAAAGTAGTGTTGAAACCTAACTGTGTACCCAACGCCTCATGCAACTTTTGCCAGAATCGAGCTGTAAACCTAGGATCTTGATCAGAAATAATCAAAACTAGCACTCCATGAAGTCACACTATCTCTGCCACATACAACTTGGCCAACTTTTGAAGTGAGTAGTCGGTTTGGATAGGTATGAAATGATCAGATTTAGTTAGCCTATCCACAATCACCCAAACTGAGTCTTTCTTGGTAGGCGTCAAGGGTATCCCAATCACAAAGTCCATGGTTACTTTTTCCCACTTCCAAAGTGGAATCTTCACCGGTTATAGAAGTCCAGAAGGCAATTGATGCTCAGCTTTCACCTGCTGGCATGTCAGACACTTACCCAAAAACTCCGTTACTTCACACTTAAGTCCAGGCCACCAATAAAACTTTCGTAGATCCCGATACAACTTATTCCCTCCAGGATGCATGGCACAAGGACTGCCATAAGCCTCTCTCAGAATTAATTGCCTCAAGTCAGAGTCCCTCGGAATACAAACTCTTCCTCGAAAACACAGAACTCCTTCACTGTTCAATCCAAAATCAGAAGTCTCACCACTCTTAACTTGTTGAAATCGAGGAACCAGTGACTCATCGCCTAATTGCTTTTGCTTAATCTACTCTATCCAGGTTGGTCTTACTTGTAATTCTGCTAACAAGCTACCATCATCATACAGACTCAAACGAGCAAACACTGTTCTCAACTCAGTTACAGCTCTTCGACTCAGTGCATCAGCTACAACATTAGCTTTGCCTGGGTGATACTCAATCAAACAGTCGTAGCAACTCTATCCATCTTTGTTGCCTAAGGGTCAACTCCTTCTGAGTCAACAAATACTTGAGACCCTTATGATCCGTGTATATAATACACTTTTCTCCATATAAATAGTGTCTCTAGATCTTTGATGCAAAAATCACTGCCACTAACTCCACATCATGCGTAGGGTAGTTTGCTTCATGAGGCTTAAGCTTTCGTGATGCATAAACAACCACTTTACCCTTTTGCATTAGCACACAGCCCAAACTAACATGCGACGCATCACTGTACACAGTGAAATCCTTCCTAGACTCCGGCTGAATTAATACAGGCGCCTCAGTTAAAACTTTCATCAATTTCTTGAAAGCCTATTATTGTTTCTCAGTCCAGACAAATGGTACTCCTTTTCTCAAAGGTTTCATCAATAGCACTGCAATAAACGAAAACCCTTCCACAAATCTTCTGTAGTACCCTACTAAACCCAGAAAACTCTGAATTTCTGACACAGACCTCGATGGCTTCCATTCCAGAATCGCCTCAATTTTTCAAAGATCCACCCTAATCCCCTCAGCAGAAACAACGTGACCTAAGAATGTCACTTCTCGCAACCAAAATTCACACTTGCTGAATTTCGCATACAGTTGCTTCTCCCTCAACACTTGTAAAACAATCCAAAGATGCTCGTCATGTTTCTCCTTAGTCTTTGAATACACCAGAATATCGTCTATGAAGGTGACCACGAATTGGTCTAAGTAGGGTTGGAATACCTGATTCATCAAATCCATGAAGGCCGTGGTGCATTCGTCAATCCAAACGGCATTACTAGAAACTCATAATGACCATACTGAGACCTGAATGCTGTCTTATGAATGTCTACCTCTTTGAGCCTTAATTGATGATATCCAAATCGAAGATCAATCTTGGAAAATACTGAAGCTTCTCTTAGTTGGTCAAACAGGTCGTCGATCCGTGGCAGAGGGTAGTTGTTCTTAATCGTCAGTTTGTTCAACTGACAATAATCGATACACATACGCGTCGTCCCATCCTTCTTCTTCACGAACAGTACCGGTGCTCCCCATAGAGACATACTTGGCCTAATAAAACCCCGATCCAAAAGTTCTTGAATTTGAGCTTTCAACTCTACTAACTCCTTCGGTGCCATCCTATAAGGAGCGATGGACACTGGAGCCGTTCTAGGCAACAAGTCGATTCCAAATTTGACTTCATGATTCGGAGCCAACCTTGGGAGCTCATCCGGAAAAACATCTTGAAATTCCTTGACAGTTCTAACTTCTCCTAGATCAAACTCTCAAATTCAGACTGACACACATACACCATAAATGCCTCGTAACCCTTACGAATTAGCTTTTTAGCTCTCAAAGCCGAGACAATGTTGGACAAGTAATCTTTTTGCTCCTTAATTACCGTTACCTCCTCATCCTCCGTGGTCTGTAACACCTTCCACTTGGCCGCGCAATCTAAAGTCGCTCGATGCTTAGCCAGCCAATCCATACCCAGAATGAGATCGAACACTCTAAAGGGTAGCTCCATCAAATCTGTAGAGAAAATCCTACCTTGTGTCTCTAAAGGTACGTCTCTAAAGAGTTTGTCTACCCTAACCGAGTGACCCAGTGGACTTATCACAGATATCTTATTTACAGTTTTCTCAGATTGCACACCCAATGTCCCAGACATATCACAAGCAACATATGAATGGGTAGATCCAATATCAAGCAGAGCAGTGTATGGCGTGCTAAAAACTAAAAACGTAACAGTTATGACGTGGGGTGTGTCACTTTCCTCTCAATGACGAGTAGCATAAACTAATACTGGCTGACGTGCCTCAGCATTTCCAGCACCTCTGCCCGGTGCTCCATGTCCACGACCATTACCAATGGCACCCCTAGCTTAACCATAACCTCTCGATGGTTCTGGCCCACCTCTCACTGACTGAGCAATCCTTGGTTTAGCAGCTTCCATCTGAGCCAGCCTCTGAGGACAATCCTTGACTCTATGATCCTTGGACCCACACTAGAAACATGCTCCAGTACACTTTCAGCATTCACCCAAATGCACTCTACCACAATCCCCACAAGCTTGCGGTCTAACCATATTCACCAAAACTACTCAAACAAGCTCGTCCACTCTAGCCCTTTTGACAGCCCTATCCGCAGCACCCGAGGATCCAGAATCCCTCCTGAATCGATTTTGGTATTTTTCATAGTTCTGCCGCTCCGTGCATTTCACCTCCTCAGCAACCTTAGCCTTTTCTACCAGAGCAGCAAAATCACGCTCCCTCTGTTGAGCAATCAGCACCCTTAACTTATCCCTGAGGCCATCCTTGAATCGTACGCTACGTTCATACTCGGTAGCGACTATACCACTGGCATACCGGCTTAACCTTAGAAACTTAGCCTCATACTCTGCGATAGTCCTATTTCCCTGAATCAGATTCAGGAATTCCTTCCTTTGAGTGTGCACATAGCTTGCCCTGATGTACTTCCCTTTGAAGGCCATCTTCAACAGCTCCCAAGTCACCCGCTCAGTTGGGGTACCATCCCTCACAATGATCCACCACTGGTAGGCCTTGACACGCAGCAAAGATACTGATCATTTCAGCTTCTGCTCCACTGAGCAGTCCAGATCGTCCATGATCCGCTCTGTGGCCTCCAACCAATATTTGGCCACATTCGGGGCTACACCAGATACGCCCCTAAAAATCTTCGCTCTGTTAGTTCAGAGTCACTCAGAAATAGATTCTCGATTTACAGTCCCAGTACTCGCTCCAACAACCCTTTCTAGGACCTGCAACATCACCTGGGACAAAGCATCATCGACATAGGACCTAGTCTTAGTTTTCGGTGGCGCTCGTGCCTCCTCAGCTGGCATATGTCCTGAAGATGAAGACCAAGCTTGCACACTTCCTCTGCCACGTCCACGGCCCCTTCCACCTGCTGCCCTCGTACTCATATCATATTATCTAATTACAAATTTTATGAATTAGTTCAATATTTCAGTATTTATTATAGTTGCCTTATGCACAAATAGTATTTCAGAGTTTTTTGTTCTTGCAAATCGTAGCCTAGCTACAGTCTCAGTCTTCTAAAGTTTTTAGTTTTCCTACTGTCTCAATCCTCTACAGTCTCAATGTTGCCCTAACTACAGAATCTCAGTAGAGTCTTAGTACTATAGTAAGGTTTCAGTATCACAGTATCTTAATCAAATACAGTAAAGTAGAGGGTACTTACAGACTTAGAGCCGGAGATTCAGTGTGCCACTCTTCAAAAACCAGATTCAGAAAAACAAGTTTTGTTGATGCTAAATTCTTTGAATAAACTTTGTTTCCAAAACCCTAGACTTTTTGTAGTGTGAAAACGTTTGAGAAGAAAAATCAATTTAAAAAGATTTTCTTAATGAAAGTTCCAAAATCAAAATTTCAAAATACAACTTTGGGCCTTAATTTAAATTCTAAGAAAGCACTTGGACCTAATCCATAGCCTAGTTGTTACAATTGGGCTCTGATACTATTAAATATAACACTCTAAACCCGACCCAGACGTTATGGCCAGTTTTGGTGTGTCACATGGACAATTGATTACACTTTGATCTTTTTAATAATTGTTATGTTGACTTTAGCAAAACTGTATTACTTTTTTTAATTAAGAAACTTGTTTAGTTTTAAAAACCCTATCCACAACCAATGAAGCTTACTTTTAAAAGATCTTCTTGTTGAATCATCGTTATTAGGTTACCCATTTGTCTTGTATTGTATGTTTTGAAAAATTTTGTAAAGTTTGAAATAAAAACCCGTGCAGACTAGTCTATTATTTTAAACAAGTGATAAATAAAAATAAAAGAAATACCAAAATAAAAATATGAGCGGCCTTATTACAACTCGAAACCCAAAAATTAAAGAATACTAAAATAAAGTAAATTTATGAAAATATAAAACCAAAAAATAGTTCACGTGGCCACTCCGAATCCCTCGCAGCTCCAAGTTCTCTATGGCTAGGGGTCACCTACATAGATGGAAAAGAAAGGGGGTGAGTTTGTGAAAACTCAATGTACAAGCTAACCCAACTAGTATCAAAGATCAGTTCAAGCATAAACTGGGCCGAAGCCCTATTTAGATACAATTTAAACTGGGCCTTCGCCCTATTCAGAAAATAGTGTGGCCTTGGGCCCATTACAGTAACAGGTTAGATTATAGTATTATATGCATGTATGCAAAGCCTAAGCCCAATCCAGCCATACACACCACCCGTACCAGCCCTGCACACCATGTGGGGACTAACTCAATCCACCTAGCCTTACACACCATAGTCGCAGTAGAGCTGCTTAAACAGATATCGTGGCCAAGCCACCTGAACAGTAATACAAGGCAGAGCCTCTAAGCAGAATACGTGGCATAGCCACTTTTAGCACTTCCTCCGTAATAATAACCCAACCCACGCAAATCAGAATATACATGTCATGGCATACAGAATATCAGATATGGTAGCATGTAAATCAGTCAACTTTACTCTAGGGGTAAAATAACCTTTTAGCGACTAGGGGTAAAACAGTAATTTTCACCCTTTAGGGATATTTCAGTAATTTTGCTAGATCTTAGGGTTTTATGCTTACTACAGTCTACTATCAGATCTATCGTTGTCTGAGCGACTTAATTAGTACATTTCATTAATATAGAGTCATCAGGCCCTAAAACCCCTAATGGGCACGACGGAGCCCACAAGCTACTATGGCCCACTAAGTCCAAATTTTACACATGTTTTAGTAGATCTAATAACCAGATTACCAGAATATACTTACTGCCTGATTTCACCCATATGGGCATTGGGCCCAAATTTGGCACATTGAGGCCCAAAACCATCCAAATGCACGAAAATGTGTACAACAGTCTTAACGATCATGAATACCAAACTTACCATTTCAAACTAACCCACAAGCACTCTCACGCTCGTAAGCCCTTGAAATGCCAGTATTTTGGTATTTCAGCTTTTCGACTTTTGCCAATCTAGTCTACCAGAGGGTGTCGATTACACACCTGATTTGCGAAATATGTCTAGATCCCGCGAGTGATCACCCTACAATGATTTACCTACTATGTTAATCCATAAAAAAATTGAAACCGTCATCAACTTACCCCATACACAATCGGCACCCACCAAGTAATTACTTGTTTCTTACCTTGCCGAAATCTAGCCCCAACTACTAGATTGCTTCCCTTCGTTCAGTCACCAACCTTCTTCTACCATATCCGTAACAACGAGCCACTGAAAATACCATTAACTACAAGAGTAAGGGGTTCAAATCGGCCTTACCAAACATAAACCCAAGATCCGATTAATACCTAGGGAAATGAGACCTTCGACTTTTCTTTAACAATTATAACGAAAAGGAAGAAAAACCTTACCCAAGTCCTCGCTTGATTCCACTGCTATCCCCGAAGTCGCCTTACACTAAACGAAATCCTGATCTACTTTGGATCTACTCAAACTCGAAGATGAAGAAGAGATCTAAAGTTTTTGGCCAAAGGGTGAATGTTTGTAAATAGACAACAAGATTCGGCTACTAGGGAGAAAACGATAAAAGAGAAGAGTTTTAGGTTCGGTAATTTTGTTATAGAGGAATTGGCCAAAGAATAGATTAAGTAAATTCGGGATTCGGCTTTTAAAAGAATAGATTTGAGGAGAATAGAAGATTTAGCTTATGGAGTAATCGACCAAGGGAGAAATCGGTAAGTGACTTATTTGTTTTGGATTTCGGCTTTTGGGAGCAATCGGCTAGCAAGGCTTTGAGAAAGGTTAATTCACTCAGTGAAGAAAAGAAGAAGAAGAAAGAAGAAAGAAGAAAGGAGAAAAGTGAAAAGAGAGGTGACAGAAGATAGTAGGTTCAGCTTTGGAAGAAAAGAGATGAAAGGGTTCGGCTTTGGGTAAAACGACAAAGGAGAGGCTAACTACTTTTGGGATTTCGGCTTTCAGAGTACTAAGAAAAGGAGAAAAGAAAGAACAAAGAATGAGATCACCCTTGAAACTTACCTAATCGGCACTAAGGCTTGACCAAAACAAATCCCAAAAAGAGCCAAAAAGAAGGGTATTTGGCACACTCATGCCCTTAATTGCCGAAAATGCATCCTCCTAAGGCCCTAGCTGAAATTGCTCACCCAAGTCTCCCACAATCGGCCAACTTCTCCCCCTTTCAAAATTCCTCAATTTTTTCCCCTTATCCCTCCTTGATCCAGTCTCATGAGTAGTTCAAACACCTCCCTTCAGAGTTCAACTTCAGTTCCATCAGTTACCATGCACAAGCATTAAAAATAAAACAACACCTTGCTCACCAAGGGATTTGAACCTTAGCTCCTTCACAGCCTTCACACGCCACCCCTTATGTTTTAAGTGGCGCCACGTTGCCACTTTAACACAAGCTTTCTTGTGCTATAAAACCCTAACTTCTAATTAGAAGCCCACCTTTCTTAAGTCTATTCTCAACTAAGACCCAAAATTTAAAATTTTGCCAGACTTTAGACTTAAACCTAGGCCTTCTAAAGGTCCACTAAATACACCTAACATAACAATATAACACATCCAACCACATAAAAATAAATTGAAGAAAAAATTTGAAAACCCAAAAAATTAGGGTGTTACAATTGTCATTTTTGTATCGAGATAAGTTTGTATGTAAATGATGCATCGGTTTTATTTATGTTTTCATATTTTGATATATTTTATTAATTGTGGCTGAATATTGAATGTAATTGACAAAATATCGAGAAGTGAGTAATTTCCCAGTTGAACCTTAGGAATAAAAATGGATACGAGTGACATGTTCACTAGGGATCTATGTGAAAATCTAAGTGAAATAAGTCCATGGCATTGTGCTAAGTGAGATAAGTGATCCAGGTGCTGAGTCGTACGTCCTACCAGTGGCTGGGTAGTCCGACATGTGTTACAGATACCTGACAGTTTGTGTGAGCAGCACTGAGTAACTAGTTTGACCGTCAGCTTGTGTCAGCAAACCTATAAATATGATTATCTCGAGAACGAGCCTATGTCAAATTTTGTGAAATGATGGAGCTTTGGCTACAAGGATGGCACTATGTGTAATATCCTGATGTATCTATTAATATTCCATTGAGTTTAACTGGAAATGACTAAGTGTAAATGAATATGACAATGTGAATTATGAGCCATGTGCACAAATTATGATTGAACTTCTGTAAGGTTATTATGGACTAAGTGTTACTATGAGAGTTACTACAAAGAAAACATAAAAGAGTAAAATTAACAATAAAATAGTTTTGGAAAGCAGCAGTTGTGTGACTTCCAAAAATCACCAAAAATGCTGAGAATCGAATTAGAGGTTGAATAAGATATGAAATTAAAGGTCATTGAGTCTATTTGTACATAAAAGAAACAGTGTAAGCAAAATAATTCCATATTATGAGATATTTGAATTTCTGTGAGACAGAGTTAGAATGATTTTGAAATCCCCTACTTTAAATTTGGAAAATAATTAAAAATTGTATAAAAATAATAACGGGTTATAATTTATATGCTTAAAATAATGAATGATTCTATTTTGAAAAGAAACAAACAGTACCGTCATCTGAATTTTGTACGAGGAGATAATTAATTTTTAGTAAAGATGGGTTAGAATTGTCAGATAGTAGAACAATGATGACTTTAAAGAATAAACTGTACTTATTGGCTAATCCAAAAATTTTGAAAATTTTATGGTATGAATATATTTGAGTCTAGTTTTAGAGAAAATTATTGGATCTTAATTTTGAGTTTCATAACTTAAGATATAAATAATTTTGTCACTATGACTTGAGTAGATAGCTTGAGATGAACATAAGTAAATAGTGAAACTATGCGCAATTAAGATTGTATTATCTTGAGAACATATTGTAATGTTTTAGAAAAGCAGGTTAATAAATTACTCATTATTTACATACCTAAGCTATAATGGTTACACCTTCCTTTGCTTTTTCCTATAGTGCTACAGATGTTAGATCAAGTTGGAGGTTGTTAGAGATTCTATCATACTAACAAGTTATTGATTGGTATTATATCAATGATTTTCAACTATTTTAATATCTATGGCATGTATAGGGACTTGATTATGTGTGCATATGTTTGTAATGCCCCAAACTTTTTACCTAAAAGAAATAGGTCTAGAGCATGGGAACAATAGGGAGGTTGCACATAAATGTTTAGTTGTGCAAAGAAGTGACACAAACAAATGCCTGCTTTAGTGGTTATGTGTCCTGGGAGGTGTCTGAGAAGTCAGGGGTTCAAGCCTTAGCTTATGCAAAAATTTTGGTTTTACTTGAGTAAACCCATAGCTTTGGGCCAATAGGCTTATAAATAAATATGGGTATTTTATGACACAAAGAGCTTACTGGTATAAGGGGTAAGTGGCGTGTCATCCATGCTTGAGGACTGAGGTTCAAATCCTAGTGAGAGTAGTGTAGTGTTTTATTTTGTGGATGTACCATAGGAGTGTTGTGGTTTGACCAAAATATTGAAGTGGTTGAGGGGAATTTGAATTGAGTTGCTGAAGGATTAGTTGAGTGATTTGAGGAGAGATTTGAGGAGGAATATTTGGATGGGGGAGTTTGAATGAAGTTCAAATTAGTTGGTGGAGTGTTGTGGGGAGAAAAATGTGGAGTTTGAAGGGAGAGAGTTTGAGTGCCGAATTTGAACTCTAAACACCCTTTGGATTTGGTTTTGGGGGGAGTTCTACTTCTATTATTGTGAATTTTTGCTATCTGTTCATTTTTCAATTTTTGAAAATGTTTCGGGTTCACTTCATTCTTGGTTTTGGGGAGATTTTGGGATTGGGTTTGAGACTATATTTCAACTCATTTTTGTCACTTTTTACTCTTTTCTTGATTCTTTTTGAAGACCATTTAGTGCAACATTTTTTTTTGCTACTACACGTTGGCTAATTCTTTCCCACTATTCCTCTCAATATTTTTCCTTTCAACTTTCTCTGGTAGCCGACTCTATTTTCTCTCTTCTCTCCCTATTTCAACTTTGGCTGAATAGCCTTGTTTCTCTTTCTTTTCTATTTTGTTTCGACTTTCTTCAAGTTTTCCTCCTACATTGTGAGCTGAATTCTCTTGTAGCCGAATCCTTCTCTACATTCAATTAAGGTAAGCTGACATCTCTAATGGCTTCACTATTTTTTTTCTCCTATTCCTTTTCTTCTGTCAAAATAAGTTCCCTTTATACATCTTCTTTTCTCTGCCAACACTGCCAGGGGGTCATTGTGCCATGTAGTGCTTCAAGTTTGGGTGTGCCTTCGTAGTGCTATGCATCGTTCTTTGCGCTACGTTTCAGTAAGTGGTTAATCACTTTGTTCAAGTTATATTACGCTTTTGGTAATGGTTAACAAGATCGTGAAGTAATCTTGGTCAACGGTTTAGGTGGGCTAAACCACTTTCGATCAATCAAGGCAAGTATTGATGAATGTTTGAGATAAGTGTCTGAGGAGATGTTAGTCCTTTGTCAGGTGATTAATTGGAAGTTTTGTTTGAATGTAGGTTTTGGGTGCTTTTAGATTATTCACACATTTTGCAAATATGTGTGTATTCACACTGTCTTAACTGTAAATCGGTAAAAACTGGAAAGCTGAAAAATACAACGTTTGATGCCACATGGGTGTGCTATTGCTCATTTGGTAATTTGAGCCCACAAAACACGGGCGTTTGACTATAAAGGCTACCATGAGCGATCTCATGGGCTTAGGCTATTTTGGGCCACGTTGGGTCGAAATGGGCTGTGTAGGCCCAATGGGCTTGCCCCACGAGTAAAACACATAGATGTGTGTATGATATTGGGCCTGGCTATGTCGTTTACATGGCCAAGGTCGTTCTAGGCTTCGTGGATCACACGGGTTAATGGGCCCATATGGGCTGCATAATAGGCCTTCAGCCAATTTACACTGTTTTGTTCTGATAGGTCAGAAGGTATACCTAGACCTTAAAATTGGTAAAATAACCAAAATACCCCTATAAGGTGAAATGTAACACCCCAAACCCGGCCTAGACGTTATGGCCAAATTAGGTGTGTCACATCACCTAAACTAATCCACGTTACCTAGTTACTAAGTTTAGTGGTGAGGTTTGCAAAACAATATTTAGGGTTGAAGAGAAATTCCCGATTTATTTGACGATCATACTAATCTCTACCAGTTATTAAAAGATTTACTTATTTATCATTACCTTGGTTGGACGATTGAGGTGTTAGATTGGTTTTGAAAACATTGGTTTAAGTTTTGGAAAAACGTGTGTTGTTGTAGTTAGAGTAAATCATGCCTAAGTAAAAAGAAATAAAAAAACCCCAAATACGAATAGTTAAAGCGGCCTTATTACAAACCTAAAATGAAAATAAAACGAGTAAGTAAAAATAACAGAATAACTGAAGCAAGTTTAAAACCAAAACTCAGTCTTTGTGGCCACTCTGAATCCCTCCCAGCTCTAAGTCCATGAACTAGGGCTCACCTGCAAGGACAGAAAAAAAGGGTGAGTTTGGAAAACTCAGTGTGTGCAGAAGCCCATCCAAAGCCCAAGTCAACTCAAGGCCACTAGGCCTAAGCCCTATTCAGTCTCAGTCGGTTACTGGGCTAAAGCCCTATTCAGTCTCAGTAATATGGGCTGAAGCCCTATTTAGATAGCAGTATGGCCCATAGGCCCAAACAGAACAGTACAGATAAACAGTATGCATGCAAGCCCATATCATGTGGGGAGACAACTCAACCCACCCAACTGCTACACACCACCCGTACTAGCCAACACACCATGTGGGGAATAACCCGACCCACCCAGCCCACACACCACAGTCGCAGCATGGCTGCTCAAATAATCAGTATAACGAGGCAAAGCCCCTTTTTAGTAATACGAGGCATAGTCCCTTTCAGTAAATGTGGCAGTGCTACTCACACTTCCTCCATTATTAACCCAACCCATGCAACAAATATATATAGTATGGCACACAGTAATAGTAACAGTCAAGTCATGCATTTCAGACATATTTAGCCCTAGGGGTATAACGGTCATTTTACACCTAGGGGTAAAACGGTAATTTCTCACCCTAAGGGGGTATTTCAGTACTTATTTCATATTTTATAAGTTTTATGCATGTTACAGTCTCTACTAATCTCTATTTTCATCTCCATAATCTATGTAACAAATTTTAACAATTTCAGTCACTGGGCTCTAAAACCCCTAATGAGCCCTATAATGTCTATTGGTCACTTAAGCCCATTCAGTCCAGTATTAGTATTCAGTTACCACTTTTAGTAGTTTTAACCCTACAGTCTTCAAAATACCCTTAAAGCCTATTGTTACCCAAATGGGCCAGAAAGCCCATTGGGCCCACATTCGGCCCATCGAGGCCCAACTCATTGAAGTGTATGAAATTACGCACTCGACTCACCTACCAGTAGCAATTTCAGATCTATCATACTCCTATCGATGTGAGAGCCTTCGCAAGCTTATAAGCCCACAAAATGCCAGAACTTCGAGTTTTCGGCATTTCAATTTTTGTCGATTTGAACCATGAAAGGGTGTTCGACACACACACCAGTTTGCGCTTCCACCAGCGAAGACTCCTAAGCGATACCTCCTACAATCCATTACTTAACCAATTAAACCACAGATATACAAAAACCGCAGTAGAAAATCCCTTACCATAATCAGCCAAGGTCCCTAATGGCCATGAAATCTTACCTTTGTCGACTTAGATGCACCAGATCTAGATCTGGTTGTATCGATGCCTTCAGTTCCTTGTTGGCTCTCCTCTTCTGCTAACTAACACGTATAAGAACTAAAATACAACACTGGGTTATTCATAGACTATGTCGACAGCCTTCCTAAGTACAAGGGGTTTCGGCTTTTCCCAAACTTTTAAGAAAATCAACGTATTCAGTGGTTGATCACTTACCGATGACTCTACTTGATGAATATTGCTTCCACGCCCTCTCTAAACTAGATTTGTAATAGATCTAGCCCCAAACGTTAACAAAGAATGGCTCCAGGAGATTCGGCTTTTAGATTTCTACTTAGATGCTATTGTCGACACCACAGAGGAATAGGGGTAGTGAATCGATAGTAAAAGAAATACAGGATAAGGGATTCGACTTGTTAGAGAATTCAAGAGAAGAAAAAGTTGATTTTGGCAAAAAGGGGTAGTCAGCAATAGGGAGTTTCGGCTTCTAGAAGTTGTCGACAGAGGTTGAAGAAAAGAGAAAAGGGGATAGATTGATTCTGCTTAGAAGGGCTTGCAATGGGATGAAATCGACTTGAAGAGAGAATGGTGGGATGGGATCAGTTCAAGGTGCAAGAAGAACAAAAAGGGAAAAGAAGAATGGGAGGAGAAGAAGAGAAAATAGATGTGAGTTCAGCTAAAAGGTGCAATCGGCAATAGGGTTTTGTGGTATATTAGGTCAGAAAAGAAGAAAAGAATGTGGAAAAAGAATGGTAAAGAGACAGACCTAAAGCTCTATACTCAATCGGTAGAAAAAGAGAACTCACTGACCTAGAGAAATTGGCACACAACTCCCAAATGCTGAAATTGCTATGCTCTAAGTTGGATGCCGAAATTGCACTATACAGAGTCCCTTGGCCGGCCACTGCTTCTTCAAATTTGAATATCCTAAAATCTCTCCTTGATCCACTCTTATGATCAATTCAAACTCTCCAAGCTAGAGTTCCACTTGAGTGCCAACACCTGCCCACATTTGCACATAAAAATAAAAGTACCTTGAACTTACCTTGACTTAAACTCTGGACCTCTAACTCCCTCCTAGGCGCCGCTTTTTTAGGAGCTTAGTGGAGCCACCTTGCCACTTTGCCAAGGCTCTTTTTGTGACAAACTTTACCAAGTTTTTCTTAACAGCCCTCTTGACCAAGTTCCTTCCTTCATTTAAAAACATACTTTGCTATTTTTATCAGGTTTTAACCTGAATTTGGGCCTCCTGAAGGCTCACTAACATACTTAAACACAAATTTAGCAGCGTCAACAAAGAAAATTCATAATTTCCACAAAATCATAATAAACCCAAAAAATCCCAAAATTTAGGGCGTTACAACTCTAACCCCCTTAAAGAAATTTAGGCCTCGAAATTTACCTGATCCAAATAATTGAGGGAATTGTTGACGCATGGCCTCTTCTGGCTCCCACGTAGCCTATTCTCTTCCATGGTTGCGCCAAAGCACCTTTACTAGCGGAACTGACTTCTTCCTTAAGACTTTAACTTCACGATCCAAAATTTACACAGGTTCCTTCTCAAAGGTCAAATCAGTCTTTACCTCAATCTCCTCTACTGGTACAATATGCGAAGGATCCGACTGATACCGCCTTAGCATAGACACGTGAAAAATGTTATGAATATAGTTTAACTCCGGTCGCAACTCCAACTGATATGCTACTGGCCCAATCCGCTTGAGAATCCGATAAGGCCCAATGAATCGCAGACTTAACTTGCCCTTTCTACCAAATCTCAAGATCTTCTTCCATGGCAAAACCTTCAGACGCCTCCTTTAACCGGTCTCGAATCAGCTTAACCTTGCTTTCAGTATCTGCCACCAACTCTAGTCTAAGAACTTGGCGATCTCCTAACTCTGTCCAACATGTAGGCATACAATATCTTTGCCCATAAAGTGCCTTATATGGAGCCATCTGAATACTTGCTTGATAACTATTGTTGTAGGCAAACTCCGCCAACAACAGATAGTCCTCCCAACTGCCACAAAAGTCGATAACACATCTCTTAACATGTCCTCTAACGCCTGAATAACCCTTTCAGACTATCCATCTGTCTAAGGGTGAAACGCAATACTGAAGTCCAATCACGTACCCAACGCCTCATGCAATTTTTGCCAGAATTGATATGTAAATCTAGGATCTCGATCAGAAATTATCGAAACTGGCACCCCATGCAACCGCACTATCTCTGCCACATACAACTTGGCCAACTTTTGAAGTGAGTAATCGGTTCTAACCGATATGAAATGAGCAGACTTCGTCCACGATTACCCAAACAGAGTCTTTCTTCGAGGATGTCAAAGGCAACCCACTCACAAAATCCATAGTTACTCTTTCCCATTTCCACTGCGAAATCTTCATTGGCTGCAACAGTCCAGAAGGCAACTGGTGCTCAGCTTTTACTTGTTGACATGTCAGACATTTTCCAACAAATTTAGTCACCTCTCGCTTAAGTCCAGGCCACCAGTACACCTCTCGCAAGTCTCGATACAATTTATTTCCTCCAAGATGCATGGCACAAGGTCCACCATGAGCTTCTTGCAGAATCATTTGCCTCAACTCAGAGTCCCTCGATACATAAACTCTTCCACGGAAGCAGAGAACCCCAACAGATTTTAGCCCAAAGTCCTCATTCTCACCTTTCTTAGCTTGCTGAAACTGAAGACCCAACGAGTCATCTTTCAACTGCATCACCTTAATTTCCTCAGTCCAAGTCGGTCACACTTGCAACTCAGCTAATAAACTTCCATCATCATACAAACTCAAACGAGCAAACATAGCTCTCAACTCAGCAACCGTTCTACGACTTAGTGCATCAGCTACCACGTTAGCCTTGCCTGGCTGATACTCAATCGAACAGTCGTAATCCTTAAGCAACTCTATCCATCTCCGTTGCCTAAGATCCAACTCCTTTTGATTCAAAAAATATTTGAGACTTTTATGGTCAGTGTATATGATACACTTTTCCCCATACAGATAGTGTCTCCAGATTTTCAATACAAAGATCACCGCTGCCAACTCTAAATCATGCGTAGGGTAATTCGCTTCATGAGGCTTAAGCTGTCGTGAAGCATAAGCGACCATATTACCCTCTTGCATCAGTACACAACCTAATCCCACATGCGAAGCATCACTGTACATAGTGAAATCCTTTCCAGATTCTGGCTGAATCAATATGGTGCCTCAGTCAACACCTTCTTCAACTTGTCAAAAGCTTTTTATTGCTTCTCAGTCCATATAAATGCTACTCCCTTCCTTAACAGTTTCGTCAATGGTGCCGCGATTAAAGAAAACCCCTCAACAAATCTTCTATAATAACCTGCCAGACCCAGAAAACTTTGAATTTCTGATATTGACCTTGGCGGGAGGATCTACCCTAATCCCCTCAGCAGAAACAACATGACCCAGAAAAGTCACTTCTCGCAGCCAGAATTCACACTTATTAAATTTCGCGTACAGTTGCTTTTCTCTCAATACTTGCACAACAATTCGAAGGTGTTCGTCATGTTTCTCCTCTATTTTCGAATACACCAATATATCGTCAATGAAGACGACCACGAACCGATCTAAGTACTGTTGGAACACTCGATTCATTAAATCCATAAAAGCTGCAGGTGCATTCGTCTGTCCAAATGGCATAACCAAAAACTCGTAATGACAATATCGAGTTCTGAATGCCGTCTTATGAACATCCACCTCCTTTACCCTTACCTGATGGTATCCAGATCGAAGATTGATCTTGGAAAACACTGAAGCTCCTTTAAGCTGGTCAAACAAATCGTCTATTCTTGGCAGATGACACTTATTCTTTATCGCCAGTCTGTTCAACTGGCGATAATCGATGCACATACGCATCGTCCCATCCTTCTTTTTCACGAACAGCACCGGTGCTCCCCACGGAGACACGCTCGATCTAATGAAGCCTCTATCTAACAACTCTTGAATCTGGGCTTTCAGTTCCACTAGCTCCTTCGATGCCATTCTGTAGGGCGCAATGGACACTGAAGCTATTCCAGGCAACAAATCGATCCCAGACTCAACCTTTCGGTTAGGAGGTAATCCAGAAAGCTCCTCAGGAAAGACATCTTGAAACTCATTAACAGTTCTAACTGTCTCCACTGTCGCATCTTCATATTCAGTTTGACTCACAAATGCTAGACATGCTTCGTAACCCTTGCGAATCAGCTTTTTAGCCCTTAAGGCCGAAACCACATTGGACAAATAGTCCCTTCGCTCTTCAATAACCATTACCTCCTTGCCCTCGGTTGTTCTCAAAACCATCATTTTGGCCGCACAATCCAAAGTTGCCTTGTGATTAGTTAACCAGTCCATGCCCAGTATCAAGTCGAATTCTCCAAAGGGTAACTCCATTAAGTCTCCAGTAAAGATTCTACCTTGAGTCTCTAAAGGTACCTCTCTAAAGAGTTTATCTACCCTAATCGAGTGACCCAAAAGACTAATTACGGTTACCCCACTCACAGTCTCCTTAGAGTGCACCCCCAACGACCCAGAAATCTCACATGCAACATATGAATATGTCGAACCACATCAATTAGAGTAGTATATGGTATGCTAGATATCAAGAACATACCAGTTATAACGTTAGGTGAATCACCCTCCTCTCGAAGACAAGCAGCGTACACCAAGGCTAGCTAACGAGCCTCAACATTACTAGCACCCCTACCAGGTGCTCCACGACCACGTCCATTACCGTTGCCTCCTCTACCTTGACCACGGCCCCTAGATGGTGGCAGTCCTCCTCGCAGGGGCTGAGCAACCCTCTGATCAATAGCTTGAGCCTAAGTTGGCTTTTGTGGGCAGTCCTTAACTTGATGCTCCTTAGACCCACATCGAAAATAAGCTCTAATATGTTTCCAAAATTCTCCTCGATGTGCTCTACCATAGTCCCCACAAGCCTATGGTCTAACCATATTTACCGGTACAGCTCGAACTGGTTCCTCCACCCTAGCTCTCTTAAAATTTCGGTTTACAGCACTCGATGGTCCAGAATCTCTCTTAAAACGGTTACGATCCCTATCGTGGTTCTGTCGTTTAGCTCGCTTCACCTCCTCGGCTATCTTAGCCTTTTCCACTAATGCAGTAAAGTCGCGCTCCCTCTGCAAAGCTATCAGTACTCTCAGCTCATCTTTGAGGCCATCCTCGAAACGAACACTGCGATCATATTCAGTGGCCACAATACCACTAGCATACCTACTCAACCGTAGAAACTCTACCTCATATTCAGCAATAGTCTCACTGCCCTGGGTCAGATTCAGGGATTCCTTCCTACATGCATCAACATAGCTAGCTCCGACATATTTTACCTTGAAGGTCTTCTTGAACAATTCCCATGTTACCCCCTCAGCTGGGGTACCCTCTCTCACGGTGATCCACCACTGATATGCCTCGTCTCACAGCAATGACACCGCTCCTTTAAACTTCTGCTCTACTGAACAATCCAGGTCGTCCATTATCTGTTTCGTGGCTTCCAACCAGTACTCAGCCACATTTGGGGCTACTCCGGATATACCCCTAAAGACCTCAGCTCCTTTAGCTGGAGTCATTCAGAAATGGACCCTCTAGTCACGATTCCGGTGCTTGCCCCAGCAACCATTTCTAACACCCTCAGCATAGCTTGGGACAAAGCGTCGTCCCCTGTAGCCCTATCATATGATCCAGTCTCTGTCGCTGGCAGAGCTCGCACTTCCTTAGCTAGCATATGTCCAGAAGACGAAGATCCAGCTTGCGCACTACCTCGGCCTCATCCACGGCCTCATCCACAAGTAGCTCTGGTACTCATAACGATTTATCTGATTTACGAATTTTATGACATTAGTTTAATGTTTCAGTTCTTTACTACAGAATATCTTATGCACAGAAGTTTAAGAGTTTATTCTCGTGTAATCATAGTCTAACTACTGTCTCTATTTTCTAGGGTTTAGTTTTCCCTACAGTCTCAGTCTTGTGGCCTTAATACTACCCTATCTACAGTATCATATCAAAGGCTTAGTTCTATCTACAGTATTGTTTCAGTACAGTACAGTTTATAAAGTAGAAATACTTAAAGACCTGGTGCCGGGGATTCAGTGTGCCACATCTCAAATTATTAGTTTTTAGAAAAACTTAGAAAGATTTAAGCCTTTTAAAAGTAATTTCTCAAATCATATATGGTTTAAAGATGACAAGTTGGGAAAAAAATCTCTTTAAAACAAAAATTTTCCAGAAAATCTAATTTTCCAAAAATACCCTTCTTGGGCTTAAAAATTCTAACAGCATTTTCGGACCCGATCCACAGTCGAGATGTTGTAACCTAGCTCTGATACCACCAAAAGTAACACCCCAAATTTGGCCTAGACATTATGGCCAAATCGAGTGTGTCACATCACCTAAACTAATCCATGTTACTAGTTACTAAGTTTGGTGGTGAGGTTTGCAAAATAATATTTAGGGTTGAGGAGAAATTCCCGATTTATTTGACGATCATACTAATCTCTACCAGTTCTTAAAAGATTTACTTATTTATCATTATATTGGTTGGACGATTGAGGTGTTAGATTGGTTTTGAAAACATTGGCTTAAGTTTTGGAAAAACATGCGTTGTTGTAGTTAGAGTAAATCATGCATAAGTAAAAAGAAATAAAAAAACCCCAAATACGAATAGTTAAAGCGGCCTTGTTACAAACCCAAAATGAAAGTAAAACGAGTAAGTAAAAATAATGAAATAACTTAAGTAAGTTTAAAACCAAAACTCAGTCTCTGTGGCCACTCTGAATCCCTCCCAGCTCCAAGTCCACGAACTAGGGCTCACCTGGAAGGACGAAAAGAAAAGGGTGAGTTTGGAAAAATCAGTGTGCGCAGAAGCCCATCCAAAGCCCAAGTCAGCTTAAGCCCACTAGGCCTAAGCCCTAATTAGTCTCATTCGGTTACTGGGCCGAAGCCCTATTCAGTCTAAGTAATCTGGGTCGAAGCCCTATTCAGATAGCAGTATGGCCCATAAGCCCAAACAGAACAGTACAGATAAACAGTATGCATGCAAGCCCATATCATATAGGGAGACTACTCAACCCACCCAATCGCTACACACCACCCGTACCAGCCAACACATCATGTGGGGAATAACTTGACCCACCCAGCCCACACACCACAGTCGCAACATGGCTGCTCAGATAATCAGTATAACGAGGCAAAACCCCTTTCCAGTAATACGAGGCATAGCCCCTTTCAGTAAACGTGGCAGTGCCACTCACACTTCCTCCATTATTAACCCAACCCATGCAACAGATATATATAGTATGGCACACAGTAACAATAATAGTCAAGTCATGCATTTCAGACATATCTAGCCCTAGGCGTATAACGGTCATTTTACGCCTAGGGGTAAAACGGTAATTTCTCACCCTAAGGGGGTATTTCAGTACTTATTTCATATTTTATGAGTTTTATGCATGTTACAGTCTCTACTAATCTCTATTTTCATCTCCACTGTCTATGTAACAGATTTTAACAATTTCAGTCACTGGGCCCTAAAAGCCCTAATGGGCCCTACAATGTTTATTGGTCACTTAAGCCCATTCAGTCCAGTTTTAGTAGTTTCCACCCTACAGTCTTCAAAATACCCTTAAAGCCTATTTCTACCCAAATGGGCCCGAAAGCCCATTGGGCCCACATTCGGCCCACCGAGGCCCAACTCACTGAAGTGCACGAAATTACGCACTCGACTCACCTACCAGTAGCGATTTCATATCCATCATACTCCTATCGACTTGAGAGCGTTCGCATGCTCACAAGCCCACGAAATGGCAGAACTTTGGCATTTCGGCTTTTCGGCTATTGCCGATTTGAATCATGAAACGGTGTTCAATACACACACCTGTTTGCGCTTTCACCGGCGAAGACTCCTAAGCGATACCTCCTAGAATCCATTACTTAACCAACTAAACCACAGATCTACGAAAACTGCAGTAGAAAATCCCTTACCATAATCGGCCAAGGTCCCTAATGGCCATGAAATCTTACCTTTGTCGACTTAAATGCACTAGATCTAGATCTGGTTGTATCGATGCGTTTAGTTCCTCGTTGGCTCTCCTCTCCTGCTAACTAACACGTGTAAGAACCAAAATATAGCACTGGGTTATTCATAGACTATGTCGACAGCTTCCCTAAGTACAAGGGATTTCGGCTTTTCCATAACTTTTAAGAAAATCAACGTATTCAGTGTTTGATCACTTACTGATGACTCTACTTGATGAATACTACTTCCACACCCTCTCTAAACTAGATCTGTAATAGATCTAGCCCCAAACGGTAACAAAGAATGGCTCTAGGAGATTCAGCTTTTAGATTTCTACTTAGATGCTCTTGTCGACACCATAGAGGAATAGGGGCAATGAATCGATAGTAAAAGAAATAGAGGATGAGGGATTCAACTTGTTAGAGAATTCAAGAGAGGAAAAAGATTATTTTGGCAAAAAGGGGTAGTCGGCAATGGGGAGTTTTGGCTTCTAGAAGTTGTCGACAGAGGTTGAAGAAAAGAGAAAAAGGGATAGATTGATTCAGCTTAGAAGGGCTTGCAATGGGATGAAATCGGCTTGAAGAGAGAATGGTGGGATGGGATCGGTTCAAGGTGTAAGAAGAACAAAAAGGGAAAATAAGAATGAGAGGAGAAGAAGAGAAAAGAGATGTGAGTTCGGCTAGAAGGTGCAAGCAGCAATAGGGTTTTGGGGTAGTAGGGTTTGGCTATTAGGTTAGAAAAGAAGAAAAGAATGTGGCAAAAGAATGATAAAGAGACAGACCTAAAGCTCTATACTCAATCGGCAGAAAAAGAGAACTTACTGACCTAGAGAAATCGGCACACTAACACTGAAATGCCGAAAATGTTATGCTCAAAGTTGGATGTCAAAATTGCACTATACAGAGTCCCTTGGTCGGCCACTGCTTCTTCAAATTCGAATATCCTAAAATCTCTCCTTGATCCACTCTTATAAGCAATTCAAACTCTCCAAGCTAGAGTTCCACTTAAGTGCCAACACCTGCCCACACTTGCACATAAAAATAATAGTACCTTGAACTTACCTTGACTTGAACCCTGGACCTCTAACTCCCTCCTAGGCGCCACTTTTTTAGGAGCTTAGTGGCGCCACCTTGCCACTTTGCCAAGGCTCCTTTTGTGACAAACTTTACCAAGTTTTTCTTAAGAGCCCTCTTGACCAAGTTCCTTCCTTCACTTAAAAAAATATTTTGCTATTTTTATCAGGTTTTAACCTGGATTTGGGCCTCCTAAAGGCTCACTAACATACTTAAACACAAATTTAGCAACCTCAATAAAGAAAATTCGCAATTTCTACAAAATTGAAACAAACCTGAAAAATCCCAAAATTCAGGGCGTTACATGAAATGACTAAAATACCCCTATAGTGTAAAATGATTGTTATACCCTTATGTGACAAATGACTGTTTTGCCCTTACTTTGTGTATGACTGTATTTGAGCATGTCACATTGTATGTATGTTGCATCCATGTATGATATTATGGTACGATGCGTGACATGTTGCATAGGGATGGGATTATTATTTTGGAGGAAGTGTATTGTACTGTTAAGGTTCCACGGGTCACCCAAGACAACTGTGGACCTACTAATGGCTTTGTGCCATTCATATAACCTACAAGGTTGCATGGGTCACCCAAGACAATTATGGACCTACTAATGGCTTTGTGCCATTCATATTATCGGTAAGGTTACAAGGGTCACCCAAGACAACTGTGGACCTACTAATGGCTTTGTGCCGTACATATTACTGGCAGCTTTGTTGCAATACTATTTAGTTCTGCAACCGATGCTAATCTTGGTATGTTTGGCTGGATGGGTCGATTTTATCCCCACATAGTGTGATTGGCAGGACGGGGTGGTGTGTTTGACTGGATTAGGTGGGATTTTTTATTGCATTATTGTATTGCTACTATTATTGTAATGGGCTAACGCCCAGAGTGATACTGTTACTGTAAAGGTCTAGGCCCAAACTGTTATTGCATACTGTATGTTTTTACTGTTTGATACGGGATTACAAACTGAGTTTTCATAAACTCACCCTTCTGTTTAACTGTACAGGTAATCCCCAGTCGGAGGCGGGTCAGTGCTGCGAGGGACTCGACAATGGCCGCACAACCGCATTTTCTTTCATTTTTAGGCTTTGATTTATAAGTAATATAGTTTTGGGTATTTTTATGTAATAAGGCCTTTGTGGATTTTATTTTTAATTTTGCGTTTTTAATTGGCTTTGGTTATAACTACTAGTATTAGAACTCGGGTTTTAAAAAGAAACAACGTTTTTACAAAACAAACGCAATTGTTTTAAAAGAAAAGCTTTCGCTATAAACGAGATTTTGAAATTTAATAATGTTTTAAAGAAAGTAACTTTTGATAATAACGCAAGGTTTTACATCACGTTTTAAAAGTGAATAACTCTTCAACGACACACGTTTTGGAAATGAACAACCTATTATGGAGTCACCATTCAATCACAAATTATAACACCCCAAACTCGGCCTAAACGTTATGGCCAAATCTGGTGTGTCACATCAACGAGGAATTATATCTTATTCTTTATCTAATTCATTTAAGGTGAGTTTGCAAAATCATTATTTAGAGTTTGGAAAGAAAACAAGTCGCTTAATTTGTGAAAGTCCTATCCACTACCATTTAGGGTTTACTTCGTTAGAGGATCTTATTTATCTTTAAGTTATCCATTTGATACGTGTGTTATATTTTGAAAACGTTGTTTAATTTCAAGTAAAAACCTGCACAGCCTTGGACTATTTAAGCAAGTTATAATAAAAGAAATGAAAACCAAAATAAAATACTTAAAAGCAGGCTTATTACAAATCAAAAACTGAAAAGGAAATAATTTTAAATAAAATAGTGAAAATAAACTAACTTAGGAAAGTGTAACCAACTGCAGTTCACGTGGCCACTCCGAATCCTTTCAGCTCCAAGTCCACTAGTTTAGGGCTCACCTGCATAGATAAAAGGGAATGAGGTGAGTTTGGAAAACTCAGTGTGTAAGCTAAACCCAACCAGAGCCCAAATCAGTTCAAGCTTAACTAGGCCTAAGCCCTATCCAGATTTAGTATTAACTGGGCCTTAGCCCTATCCAGTATACAGTAATTACTGGGCCATAGCCCTATTCAAAAACCAGTGTAGCCCTTATGTCCATTATAGTAACAGAACAATATTAATGCATGTATGCAAAGCTCAGCCCAATCCAGCCCTACTCACCACCCGTACCAGCCCTACACACCATGTGGGGAACAACTCAACCCACCGAGCCCTACACACCACAGTCGCAACTGAGTAGCTTAATCAGATAACGTGGCCAAGCCACTAACAGTAATACTAAGCAAAGCCCCGAACAGTAAACGTGGCATTGCCACTTAGCACTTCCTCCATCATAAACCCAATCCCATGCAACAGTATAACATGTCATGGTATACAGTGAATAGATTTAATTTAGCATGCATTTCAGTCAAATTTAACCCTAGGGGTATAATGGTCACTTGCAGTTGGGGGTAAAATAGTAATTTTCTACCCTCAAGGGGTATTTAAGTAAATTTACCAATTTTTAGGGTTTTATGCACATTTCAGTTGTTATTAGCCCCAAAAATCATCTTGGTAACCTAATTAGCCCATTTAGTCCAATTTAGAGTTATCGGGCCCTAAAACCCTACTGGGCCCTACAGTGTCTGCTAACTATTACGGCTCATTAAGCCTAAATTTCACATTCATTTTAGTCATCTTAACATTTAGATTACTAGAATCCACTTACCGCTTGTTTACACCCATATGGGCCCCTTAAGCCCATTGGGCCCAATTTCAGCCCCTCGAGCCCCAAATTCACCAAGGTGCACGAAATCACGCACACATCAACCTTACCGTTTGCGATTCCCAATTTTACCGAGTCAACCAACCCATGAGCGCTCGTACGCTCGCAAGCCCACGAAATGCCAGAATTTTAACATTTCGGCATTCGGCTTTTACTGATCTAGTCTGCTAGTGGTTGTCATTTACACACCTGATTTGTGATATACTACGACGAGATCCGCACCGAATCAACCTACAATCGTTTGAAAACATACTGTTAATCCAACATCCAATCGAAACTATCATTACCTTACCCCATGTACAATGGCAACCACCCCTTATTCACTTATTCTTACCTTGTCGAAATCTAGTATTAACTACTAGATCTAGATTGCTTATAACCACTTCGAGTCCAATGCTTTCCTCCCGAATCGTTCGAGTGAGATAAAATCTGAGTACCTACGACATGGATAAAATAGATCCAACCCATGAAAGTTAAAGGAGTGTCATCTTCCCTAACCCAAAATTACTCAAGGAGAAAAGCCTAATATCGAAATCAAAATCCAAGATGAAAAGCACTTACAGACGAATCTGCTTGATTGAGTCGATCACTAGCAGTAGATGCCCCTATTCTAACCTAGTACAGTCGATCTAATTGTACCACAAGAGAAGGAGAAGAATGGATCAAGAGGTTGAAAGCATAACAAAGAAGGGTGAAGGTTTCGGTTGAGAAAAGAGCACTAGAGAGGCTTCGGCCAGAAGGAGTTTAAGAGAACAAGATGGTGGGGTTCGGATTTAAAAAAAAGAACTCACAAGAAAGGGGAAGTAAAGAAACTCTTTAAGATTCGGCTTCTTGAACAAAACGACACAAGGAGATACTATGTGCTTCGTGATTTCAGCCTTTGAAATAATCGGCCAAGGGAAATCTATGGTGTTTTTACTGGCCTAGGGTAGTCTTTAAGGAAGTAGAAGATAAGGCAGAAGAAATTATGTAAAAAAAGTGATGTCAACAGAGGGAAAAACTTTGGGGTTTTAGCTTTTGGAGAATAGATGGGGATTCGGCTAGAAGGAAGAAACTGACAAGGGAGAGGTGCACAAGGTTATTCGGCTTTGAGCAGAGTAGGGAAAGAAAAGAAAAGAAGAAAGGAACCTTAGAAGAGTTTTACCTATTGGAAACAACGATTCAGACCCAAATTATGAAATCCCGAAGGTTAATTACCAAAAGAAATAAGCACCACTCCTCAATTGCTGAAAAACTAGAGCCTAAGGTCCCTAGCCAATTTTGCACCTACAGTCCTACAATCGGCCAACACATGCTCCCATTCAAAAATTCCTAACTTTTCTCCCCTTATCCCTCCTTGATCCAATCCCCTGAGCACTTCAAACTCTCTCTTCTTTATAGTTTCATTGGAGTCTATCACATGCCTTACACATGCATTAAAAATAAAATAGCAGCTTGCTTACCATGGGACTTGAACCTAAGCCCTTGCACAGCTTCCACACGCCACCCTTGTCCTCTAAGTGGCGTTACATTGCCACCTTGCCACTGGCTCATTTGTGACTTAAATTACCCACTTTTTCTTAAAGGCCCACATACTCAAAACCCCTTCTCTTTAAGTCTAAAATTTTAAAATTCTATCGGGTTTTAACTAGGCTTGGGCCTTCTAGAGAGCCACTAACATACCCAAAGCATAAATTAACTTAATCAGACAGCAAAATTTTAAGTTCACACCAAAATCATAAAAATCCCGAAAATCCCAAAAATTAGGGCGTTACACAAATTGATTAACTGATTTTGAGGTTTCCAATGACAACGAGTTTTACGATTCACACTTTAATGTGACATTGCCTGATTTGGCTATAATGTCTGGGTCGGGTTTGGGGTGTTACAATGTTATTATGAGTTGGCCTAGAATGTTTGCCTATGCTATTCGAAGGTTATTGTTGTATAAGGCCACTATTGTTGGCCCATTTTAATTATGCTATTTGCTAATGATGATACAATCCATGGATAGGTATGTTTGCATGCGTACGGATAAGTGAATATGTGATAAATACACATGGTAAATGTTACATTTGTATGGTTTTGCAAGTTGCATGTTTGAATGGTTAAGTGTATGTGTGTAGTTGTGCATGATGATTGTGGTTAATAGATGATGTATGAATGCTCTTGATGTGGTTAATTAGATGTCTAAAAAACATGTCATATTATATGTTGATGATAGATTGGTATAAGTGTATAAGTGTTTTGGGGTGGCAAAGGGCTTGGTAAATAGCCCTACTTGTGGGCACACGGGTAGCCACACAGCCATGTGCCCAGGGTGTGTGAACTCTACACTTAATTTTCAAAAATTCGAAATGCCACACGGCCTAACACACGTACATGTATCTTAGTCGTGTGAAGGACACGGCCTTGGACATGGGCGTGGGCCCCTAGTTTTCAAGAAATTTTTCAGTGCTTTGAAAAGTTCTCGATTTAGTCCCAGACCAATTTCAAAGTATATATTGGGCCTCGTAGGCCTTATTTAGGGACTCAAAGATAAAAATTTGAAAATTTTTAATTTGGATGAAATTTTATGACTCGATTTAATATGTTTACAAGTGTATGTGTTCCGATAATGCCTCATACCCTATTCTGGTGTCGATGCCCTATCTTAGATATTTTCTTATACGAGCTCTCAATAACCCTAATGTCATGACATTTGTATATTATCTATTCCGAAGGTTCAACCAGGATTTCTAAGTACTTTCCCTTCGTCAAACCGTCATTAAGACATCGTTAACCAAATTCATAAAAGCAATATACATTTCATGGAATATTAAGCATTAAATACATAACAGAGTAATGTTGCATTATTTACCCCCAAACTTACCTCGGTACCAAAATATGACTAGTTTTACAAATTAGTCCGCAACTTAATTCTTCCTTCGGTTTAGGTTTAGACTTCATTCCTCTTGATCTATAATTGCAAATTTCACTTATTTAATTATCACATTGTTCAGAATAGTCCATAAATCAACTTTGGCAAAACTATAATTTTGCCTATAAACTTTCACTTAATTACAAATTAGTCCCTAGGCTCATAAAATGAAATACACCCATTCTCTAAAACATACAAGCCTAGCCCAACCATTTTCACAATTATAGTAACCTACAATTTCCATTAAAACACCTCCCTACTACATATTTTATAACTTTTACAAATTAGTTCTTTTTAGGTGTTTTCATGGAAAATCACTTGGTAAAAGATGCTTATCATACATCAAACTTTCATATTCCTCCATTAAACATCAAAATACATGCATGTCAGACATGGGTAAATTTTTTAACATGAACCCTAGCTCAAAATAATGGTAGAAATAGCTAGATCAGTTGATAACGACTTCAAAAATGTAAAGAACATTTAAAACGGGGATAGGTTGCACTTACTAGTGAGCTTGAAAAGTGATGAAACCCTAGCTATGGAGACTTGTACAATTTGGCACACACATGAATAAGATGAGAAAATTTTGACTTCTTTTTCCCTTTTTAATAATTTAATATCTAAATGACCAAAATGCCCTTACGGCCCTTCCTTGAGATTTTTCCCTTCCATGGCCATTTTTGTCCATTATGACATAAAATGGTCTATTTACTAAAAAAGGACCTCTAATTTACACATGCAATTCAATTAAGTACCCCAAAGCTTCTAGAATCTCATGCTTTACAACTTTTGCAATTTAGTCCTAAAAATTAAATTAAGCACTTATTCACAAAATTTCTTCATGAGACTTTCACACAATCAAGAAAATATGTCATAGACCTCGTAAAATGGATATTTCTACTTTGAATTTGTGGTCTCGAAACCACTATTCTGATTAGGCCCTAATTCTGGATGTTACTATAACACCCCTATCCCGTAACCGTCACCGAAATAGGTAAGGGGTATTACCGGACTTGTAACTCATATCAGAACAGTAAAATTTTGAACTTTTTCTTGAAATAAAGATCATTCATTTAGATAGATGCTAAATACAGCCAGGGATAAAATTTAAACTTCTATAAATACACATTCAAAAGAGGTCATTTTCGCATGGCTTATATACATTAACCAAATTATTATTCCACTACTAGTCTATTCTATACATGCCATAAGATGATCCAAAACATAGCAGTACCAAACAGTGGATAGTGATAGTGTGACGAGTTACTGACGATCTCCGAGAAAAGGCCAAAATCGATAATCTATAAAACAGAGAAACATAACAACAGAGTAAGCTTCCAAGGCTCAGTAAGTCTTAAGTAAAACAATTAACTTTGCTGAATTAAATACATTTATAACTTACACAAAATCCAAGTGAAGTCTCGATCGGCTAAATAAGCCTACACAAGTACATAATACATACCTGGCCAACTTAATGTGCTGAACATCCGTAATTGTTGATTTATTACCAAGTCGCTTAAGATTAGGCCTTGCACAAATCACGTTTCGAAATGTCAAGATATCTCACCATTCGGTCAAATAGTTTAAACCCCATGTATACACATATAATTCATCTATTTCATCCAAATTTAAGAGTATATACCCCTTCGCATTTAAAAAACATCAATGCTACTTCTAATTTAATCAGTCAAATTAAAACATAACACTATAATCACATTCGATTTCCATATTTGGATACACATATTCATGTTTTAATCTTACGTAAACAATTTGATAGAGTCAATACTCGTTGAATATAACTTATAACTATCTCATAAGTGATTCCCCAAGCACATTTGTAATTCAACCGAAATCGAGTTCACATAGCAAGTAAGTATCACTTATCATATACTTTAACCTTTGTACACTTACAGTTTCCATATTTACCAATTACCAATTCAATCTTTCAATACCTCTAACCCCGTATTTATATGGACTCATTTCGTGCACATACATAAATGTATATATGTATTTAGGAGCTTAATTCTTTAGTTCATATTCACATTAATATTTTTAAATAATCAAATCATGACAAGTATTAAAGTTACGTATACGTATATAAAAGACTAAACATATTCCTTAACACATATACATAAATGACCAACGCCATCCATACCTTGTATTTGCACATCCTGCCGCATACAACTCAAATTAGCAGATTTTCATGAAACTAATTGAATCCTTATCCTAAAGATATACAAATGGTCTTCGGTTTGAAATAATTCAAGGCACTTAGCCATAGCCTGCTAGATTTAGAAATCTGAATCCAGTTACCAGCACCAAGCCTGCAGGACTTTAACCCCGGGCATATCATCATAGTCAATTCACAAAGTTGTATACACATCGATTCACATACCTTCGATTTTCCCATCACGGAAACACATTAATAAGGTATCACTTCTTTCGAACTTATTCGTATCTCAATATAGTTAGTCTCATTTCACAAGAGCCATTTGGCTACATCACGTAGTCAGCGAGTCTTAACCCGGATACTTTCCCAATTCCATGCATATTTAATCACATGTTACCACATTTCACACAAACTATCACATTTGTAATTCATTAACCTCATTCGAATATAAGCATATAATATGCACCTTAACTTCATGTCATAATATCATTTGACTTTAATACACATTTATATATATATATATATATCCCTTTCAGTAAACTTCCAACTAAATAAGTAAGTACACACATGATTTACATTCTTCTCATGACAACCATTCGGCTAAACAACATATATGTCACTACACCTCCAATTTATAAAACTATCAACACATATTACATATACATTGCTTACATTTATAAGATAGCCATTCGAATAACTTGCACACATTTAAATTTTAGCCATTTTGGCCTCACCATCTATATATTTATCTTGTACATCAATTTCAGCAATAGCTTATAAGCAGCTCAAATAGTTTCATCAATGTTTACAACAAAATCACAGATTCACTACAAGCTATTTTCCTGAGCAACAGTCATTAAATTATTTGTAACTGGAGCTACGAAACTCCAAATGAAGTGCCGTTAATTTTCCCTAAAAACAGACTCATATATCTTCTATCCATAAAATTTTCAGAATTTTTGGTTTGGCCAATCAATACCAGAATTTTCTCAAAGTTTCCCCTATTTCACTGTTTGACTATACTGACCACTCTTCACTATGAATTAAATTTCTCATTGTACAGAATTCAAAATATGTCCTTGCCCGTTTTATTCGAAACTAGACTCATTAAGGAGTCTAAGCATCTAAATTTATCTTATAACAATTTTTATACAATTTATAGTGATTTTCTAAATACAGAACAGGGGATTTCGGAATCATTCTGACACTGTCTCACACAATTTTAAATATCTCTCTATAGGAAATTCCTTTGCTTACACGGTTTCCTTTATAAGAAACTAGACTCATTAAGCTTTGATTACATATTTTATTCAGCCTCTAGTTCCACTCCAACAATTTATGGTGATTTTCTAAAATCACGCTACTGCTGCTGTCCCAAGCAGATTTATACAAATTTACTCTTTAAAGTTCATTCACATATTTAAACATAACACCATATATGCCATCGTTTAGAAAAGTCATTGACTTTAACGTATATACATAATTCATATTCATTCTATTTAAAAACTTAAAACTTACCTCGATGGTCGACAATTAACTACGAACCGACTATTGCACCACCTTTGACTATCCTTTATCCGAGTGTGGCTCTCTTAGCTCTTGAGCTAAAATAAGCAATTGAAAACTTATCAAACTCAATTGTTACTCCTCTTGACCGAATGCAACAAGAGCTAATTATGTATATTATCGACTTTTATTAGTTCATTCTCGTCCCTTTTTAATCTATGAATGTTTTCACGCAGCACATACCAACAGAGCATAGCATAACTTTCATCATTACACATCACAAGCCACATTCAACTAGCACTCATACCCGCATTTAATTTAAGCATTCATACACATAAAACTGAAAGCATGGTCACCAAAATTAATTAAACATTAAGCTATTAACAAAATCATCTCACATAGTCTTGGCCGAATATGACTTGTACCCTCACAAGGCATAACCTTATTTATTCTTTCAATTACTCTCTTTATTATCTATCTATATACCACATTTCTTTTAACAAATTTTATTAAGTTCAAGGCAACCACTAGGTGTACATGAACTCAATTTGACCGATTTTCTTATTACCAATTATTCCACACATCCACTCATAATTAACTCAAATTCATCTCCCAACACCACAAATAATCTTAGTCGCAAGAATTAAGAGTACATTCGGCAACTTGACTAGTTCTTCACTAAGCAATTTCTTTCATTACACAAACATAGACTAAACTTTAACACATATATATATATATATATAAAGCCGAATTATGCTTCCTTCATCCATGATATGATATACGAAACATCAACTCTTAATGTTTGCATTTTACTACCACAGCCGAAACTAATATACTATAAGAATTCAAAATTTACCACTAAGTCTCGGTTAATAGCAAGATAAGAAGCCCACACCACTATCTAACATTTGTTTGCAACCATTCAAAAACCCCCTTAATTATTTAAGCATGAATTACAAATTCTTGGAATTTTTATACATTACTACCCAATTGCCGAATGCACCAAACTCATTTAGAAAAGAAAGATAACCATGGGTTCTCTACTACATGGCCTTAACAATCAAATTTCATAGTCAATTCAAAGAATTTACTTCCAACTACATGAAAACAACATCCTATTCATACAAACCAAATTCCAAACCGTGAGCTCATACTTCTACCAAATTCGAAATTCTAACATGGGTTTAGAAGAACACATCACAAGGAACTCAAATCATCAATTACATTACAAATTATCAAGCATTTACCTTGGATTTTTTTGCCTTCCAATTGACCGAATGTCCCAATGCTTTTCTCCTTTTAATTAATTTTTTTCTCCCCTCACGGCAATTGAAGAACAAAAGGAGATATCCTTGTTCTTTTCACCCCACTATCTTTATTTTAGTTTATTTTATTAAGTCATTTAGCCAGTTTTCGATAATTTTCTAATATAAGAAACATACACTAGTGGAAGTAAATTAGCATGGCTGGCCAATATAAGTAATATATGGGAAATTGACATGCAAGTCCAAACATTTTAGCCATGCATTAATTCGGCACTCTTACAAAATTTCACACACATTTTCATACTAAGAAATCACGTATTCAAACAGCACCAAATCTAAATCAATTATTCACACAAATTATTATTATTATTATTATTATTATTTTAAATTTTAAGATGAAAATCCGCATTTATTTAATATAATGACTCGGTTTTGTGGTTACGAAACCACATCCCGACTAGGGTCGAATTAGGGCTGTCACAGTTACAACTCTCCTTCCATTAGGGATTTTCGTCCCCAAAAATCTTACTGGTGAAAAGGTTTGAGTACTGTTTTCTCATGGCCTCCTCGGGCTCCCATGTAGCCTTTTCAACCCCATATTTTTGCCATAACACTTTCACGAGAGAAATACTTTTATTTCTCAATCGTTTAACTTCCCAAGCTAAAATCTTAACCGACTCTTTGCCATAAGTCATATCCTGTAACACCCCAAACCCGACCCAGACGTTAAGGTTGTATTTGGTAGTGTCACATTGAAGTGTTTTGAAATCGTGTTTCACTATAACTAGATTTGTTGTAAAACCACTTGTTCTTTAAGGTTTGAAGAAAACATCATTCCGTTTACCCTTGATTACTCAAATTATGAAAATAGTTTACTAAAACAAAACATAACGATTGCGAAAGCTTTGCTTTATTTCTCGTTTGTTGTGAAAACGTGGTTTTTGGAAAACAAATATCATTTTGTAAAACGCGCCCTAAAGCTAACATAATTTAAACAAGCAGAATAACACAATATTTAAGAAAAATTAAATAGCAACCTTATTACAAACCCAAAATAAAACCATAATTAAAGTAAATGAAAATTTAAAAGCAGTGTAAAAGCAAAGTGTGGCCACCTCCAAGTCCATGTAGCACCGAATCGCCTATGCCTCAGAATTAACTGTATAGTAAAATAAAAGGGTGAGTATACGAATACTCAGTGTAACCCCGGCAATAACAATATAATAGAATCAGTATGGGCTAGAGCCCATTATAGTAGCATATCACAATCAGTGGGCCTAAGCCCATTACAGTAACAGTATATCATGCAATCAAAGTCCTACCCAACCATCCGCTACACTCTATCTCCGTCCAACCCATCACTTCATGCGGGGATATAATCAACCCACCCAACCCTACACTCCACAGTATAGTACTGATGTGGCACTATCGATATAAATGTAGCAAGGCTGCCAGATATTAGGCTGTAAGCCAACACAGTGTAGTACCGATGCGACACTATCGATAAAAATACAGCAGGGCTGCGAGAACAGTACACTTCCTCCACAATCATATACCCAAACCCCCATGCAATGCAACATACTCAGTGTCATGTTATGTCATAATGTAGAATATACACACATACATATATTTCAGAGCATGCATACTCATTCAAACATCATATAAGGTCAAAAATGACATTTTACCCACGAGGGATATTTTGGTCATTTCGCCCTTAGGGGCATTTCAATCATATACCAGTGTAGCCCTACATATGTGAAGGCCCATTAGTAGGCCCATGGTCATCTAGTGACACACGCAGCCAAACAGTCTAGAGATTCGAATACGGCCTAAAGCCCTCCTAGCGGGCCCATGGGCCTATTGGGCCCCTTCGGCCCGTTTTTGCCCAACTCATGAAATTGCTCATGAAAGTCACTTTTCAATGTAGGGCAACAATCCGTGGCCTCAATCAATCACATGAGCATTCACATGCCCATGTGGCCATCAGCCCATCCTTCGACTTTTAGCCGACTTGTAACGCCCTAATTTTCGGGATTTTTAGAGATTTTTGCGATTTTGGTGTAAGCATGAAATTTTGTTGCTTGACTATGAAATTTATGTTTTAAGTGTGTTAGTGGGCCTTTAGAAGGCCCCAGCTTAAGTTAAAACCCAGTAGAATTATCAAAATTTTGGATTTAAAGTGAAGGGGACTCGAGTAGGTGGGCTTTTAAGGAAAAGTGAGTAAAATAAGACATAAGTGAGCCCTTGGTAAAGAGGAAATGTAGCGCCACTTAGAGCTTAGGGAAATGGCATGTGGATGTGTGCAGGGGCCAAGGTTCAAGTCACAAGCAGTATGGTATTTTATTTTTGTTGCATGTACTAGTCATGTGATCGATTTCAAGTGGAACTCTGTTGGAAAGAGTTTGAGGAACTCATGGAATTGAGTCAAGGAGAGATAAGGGGAAAGATTTTAGGAAGTTTGAAAATGAAGAGCGTGTGGCCGATTGGGAAAGGTTGAAGTGCATAGTCGGCTAGGGTTTTTAGGAGGTCTTGTTTTGGCAATTAGGAGGGGTATGTGCCGACACCTTGAAGGGCTAGTTTTCGGGTTCTGCCAGATTGCTCTCTTGTATGCCGTTTAGGTATAGAACCCTTAGGGTATTTGCTCTTTCTTTTGCTTTCTCGCATTGATCTAGAAGCCGAAGCCGCAAGCATCCATCATTTGTGCCGACTTGACCATAATCACACCTCTCCTCTCTTCTTTAATCTTCATTCTCTTCTATTTTCACCAAAAGCCGAATCAACTCTTTCTTTTCTACTTTCTTCTTAAGCCTCTTAGCTGATTTCATAAGAGCCGAAACTTAAAGCTAGTGTTGCCGTTTTCATCTTAACCAAAACCTTATTCTTTTTGCGATTTCTTTCAAAAAGCCGAAACTCAAACCCCTCATCTCATTGCCGATTACCTTTTTGATTGAAACCATCCCCTTATTCCTCTCAAATCTTTCAAGAAGCCGAACCTCTAACCTCTTATCTCATTCTCTGCCGATAGTTCTTTCACTTGGTGAACTCCTCTTGATCTATTCTTCTTATAAACTGAAATAGACATATTCTAGGATAGGTCCAAAAGTTGAAATCTCTTAGATTCACTCTCTGCTCATGTTTAGAGGCTAGATTTGCATCAGATCTGAGTTAGAAAAGGATTGGAAGCATTCTTGTCTGGTAGATCTTCGGTAAGTGCTCAGATTCTTCCTTTCTATTCCTTATTTCAGGATTTAAGAAAAGCTGAAAACCTCTATGTGCATAGGGTGGCTGTCGCCTAAAGCTAAGAGACTTTATAGGTGTGATTATTTGTTTTGTTATGTGCTAGTATGGGCTAAAGACTAGCGATCAAGATCTATTTAGAGGCTAGCAAGATAAACTATTTCAAGGTGGTCTAGATCTAGATCTAGTAGTGAAGATCGACAGAGGTAAGTGGTTAACAATGCATTATTATGGCTGAATATGGTGAGTGAATGTTACGTTGGTTATCAGGGATTCATAATCTAATATCATAGTGACCAATTGTAGCATAATCGCGTGGGGGAATCTCACTGTAGTTATCGCAAATCAGGTGTGTAAACGAACACCTTCTAGTAGACTAAATCGGTAAAAGCCAAAATGCCAAAATGCCGAAATTCTGGCATTTCATGTGCTTGCGAGTGTGCAAGCACTCGTGGGTCAGTTGAAAGCGGTAAGATCTGTAATTGAAATTGGTAAAGTTGATGTGTACGCAATTTCGAGCACATTGGTGAATTTGGGCCTCGAGGGGCTGATTTTGGGCCCAATGGGCTTATGGGCCCGTATGGGTAAAAACGAGCGGTAAGTGGGTTCTGGTAATCTATAAGCTAAAACTATTAAACCGGCCATAAAACTCGGGCTTGGTGGGCCAAAATAGTTAGTAGACACTGTACGGCCCATTAGGGGTTTTAGGGCTCGATAGCTTTAAAGTTGGTAAATGGGCTAGATAACCTACTTAGATGGAAAATTAGACTGTTAATCACTATAATAAGCATGAAACCCTAAAAATTGGTATAATTACTGAAATACCCCTTAAGGGTGGAAAATTATTCTTTTACCTCTAGGTGCTAAATGACCATTATACCCCTAGGGTTAAATTTAACTGATATACATGCTATACTTTATCTATTCACTGTATGCCATGACATGTTTAACTGTTGCATGGGATTGGGTTACTGATGGATGAAGTGCTAAGTGGCATTGCCACATTTACTGAAAAGGGCTATGCCTTGATTTACTATTAGTGGCTTGGCCACCTTATCTGATTAAGCAGCTATGCTGCGACTGTGGTGTGTAGGCTGGGTGGGTTGAGTTATTCCTCACATGGTGTGTAGGGCTGGTACGGGTGGTGTATAGGCTGGACATGGGCTGGGCTTTACATTCATGCATTACTTCAGTCCTGTTACTGTAATGGGCCTATGGGTCGCACTAATATCTAAATAGGGCTAAGGCCCAATCAACTGATTACTGTAAAGGGCTAAGGCATAACTGATTACTGAATAGGGCTTCGGCCCAGTAATTACTAAAACTGGATAGGGCTTGGGCCCAATAAGCTTGAGCTGATTTGGGCTCTGGTTGGGCTTTCTTTGTGCACTGAGTTTCCAAACTCACCCCCTTCCTTTCATCTATGCAGGTGAGCCCTAAGCTAGTGGACTTGGAGCTGGAGGGATTCAGAGTGGCCACATGGATTGCACTTGATGGTTTTTAATTAAGCATTTTTCTTTCATATTTATTTTAAATTATTTTTCATTATGGTTTTGGGTTTGTAATAAGGCCGCTTTAAGTATTTTAAGTTGGGTTTTTAATTCTTTATTTATAATTTGATTTAAACGAGTAGACTAAGGCTACGCGGGTTTTTCCTAAAATTAAACATCATTTTCAAAATGAAACACTCGTATCAAATGGATAACGAATTGATAAACAAAATCTTGTAACAGAATGAATTCTAAACTGGTAGTGGATAGGATGTTCATAATATTAAACCTGGATTTTTTTCCCAAACTATATTTACAGTTTTGTAAAACTGACCATAATCGTTATAACTAAGGAACATCATTAATCCATCGTTGATGTGACACACCAGACTCGGTCGTAATGTCTGGGCCGGGTTTGGGGTGTTACACAACTGACAGTCAAAGTAGTGTATACAATTGCACACCTTATCACGTAGAGTACTAAATAATCCTGAGTGCCGCCACCTAAATAAAACATAACACATAGTTAAACCACTTATCCAAAGAATTAAGTAAATACTAATCCAAACACTTAGCCAAAGTATTTGCTATCATTTGCCTTCACTACAGTGATTAATTGCAATTTGCCTAGCCAAACCGTAGCTTGACACGGTCACGCTTCCGCATCCCGAGGGAAGGTCTGTAACTACAGACACAGTCAAATCATAGTCTGACGCGGTCACCTTTTCCCATCCCGGCGAGAAGTCCCTAATTGTCGACACTCTAAGTCGCTTGAACTTGCGAGTAGAAACCTCGAGTGCACTTCCAGTAGATATTTTTCCACGACCTCCCTCAATCCAGTTATCGCTTGCTTCCATGATATAATACAAAAGCCACAAAGGTTAAACACTTCCAACTCTTAATCCAAAATACCCACCTCTTCACCTTATGCGTAAAAAAGTTCTTGAATCACTTAAATCAATCGACTACAATCAATATCACTACTAGGTTGAGTACCCTCGGTTCAATCGATAAACCACTAACAATATTCGATAGGTACAAGATTGTTAGGGGTTACTCCTATATTCAGCCCTTGCTCTTTTTAAACAAATCGATCCCCCAAGATTAGAAGACATCCCTGAAGAAAAGGAGTCAAAATTTGGCTCTAACCAAGGCCCCTAGATTCGGCCAGAATGTACCCTTTCACCCTACGAAATCAAGATGATTCAGCCAGAGAGAAAACAAGAAGAGATAGGAGAAAGAAAGTATTGGTCAACCAACCAAGAGAAGGAAGAATCAATTTATAAGGAGTCAGCTTTGACACAAGATGTGAAGCAAATAGCCATCGGCTAAGGCAAAGTCAAAAGAGAAGAGAAAGTGACCAATGGTGCATTCGACTTTTGCAAAATCAAAAGAAAAAAAAAAAGATGCTTGAAAGGAATAAGAAAGAATGTGTATGTGTTAGTTCAAACAAATGCAGTGGAGATGTATTTGGTTGGGATTCAAAAGAATGGAAAAAAGATCCTTGCACGAGCAGCAAAAATCAAACCTCATTAGTACAAGGTGAAGCTCGAACTCCAACCCTCCAGGTTCTCCAACACGCTGTTGGCCACTGCACAACAACTCTTCTTACACTATAATATGGTCACCACTAATTATAACACCTATCTCTAAAGCCACGATTATTCAAGAGAAAAAAAATGAAAACTCCGCCCGCCAAGAGACTCGAACCTACGCGTTTTCTAAGTACCCAACACGACGTTTGCCACCCTTCTATGGTCTCTTTTTGTGTCGTAAATCACTCCTAAATAACTATAAGATTTACACGCCTGCTACCATGCCAATATATGTGAAAATAAAAAAATCATGCTAAGGCCAGGACTTGAACCTTGGACCACTTCTTGCTTCCCAACGCTCTTAGCCACCATACCATTTGCTTCTATACGTCAAGCTGTAACCAAAAATATTTAAAAGCCTTTCCTTGTGACACCAATTTCCACATAATGGGAAAATCTAAAATTTTTCTTGAAGTCCCTTTTTGAACCCAAGACTTCTCGGACATCCCCCAACACTCCAAATCACTTAACCAACAAACGGAACATGAAATTGCAAAATTTGGGGATGTTCAGATGAATCTTAACTTTTGTCGGTGAAATCACATGTGAGGGATCTGATCGGTAACGGTGCAACATTTTAACATGGAACACGTCTTGAGTTCTTTTCAACTCTAATGGTAAAGCCAACTGATATGCTACCAGTCCTATCCTATCAGTAACTTCATATGGTCTAATAAAACGTGGACTTAATTTGCCCTTTTGGCCAAACCTTAAAACTTTCCTCCACGAAGATACCTTCAAGAACACCTCATCACTGACTTGAAACTCAATCTCTTTACGTTTTAAATCTGCATAGGACTTTAGTCTATCCAAAGCAGCCTGTAAACAATCACGAATCATTTTTATCTAAGTTCAGCCCAATACAAAGGCGTACGACATTTAAGTCCATACAATGCCTCATAAGGCACCATTTTCAAACTTGACTGAAAATTGTTCTTGTAGGCAAACTCTACCAATGGTAAATACTTTTCCCAACTACCTTGGAATTCCAATACACAACATTGGAGCATGTCTTCAAGTGTCTAAATTACCCTTTCCGACTGTCCGTCTGTTTGCGAATGGAAAGCCGTACTAAAATTCAACTTTGTACCTAAGGCTTCTTGCAACCTTTTCCAGAACCGTGATGTAAACCTTGGGTCTCTATCTGAAATAATCGACAAAGGTACCCTATGAAGTCTCACAATTTCAGAAACATATAAATCAGTGAATTTATCAAGTGAATAATTAGTACGTACCGGTATAAAATGAGCTGACTCTGTTAGTCTGTCAACCACATCCCATACAACATCTTTCTTATTTGGTGTCAAGGGCAATCCTGACACAAAATCCATAGTAATGCGATCCCATTTCCACCCGAGAACCATGATAGGCTGAAGTAAACCAGAAGGCGCTTGGTGTTCATGTAACACCCCCAAACCGTATCAGTCGCCGGCACAGGTTTAGGAGGCATTACCAGAAAATTCACAAATCAGCCTAGACATATCTCATTTTTACTCTAGTCGGCTAGTCTCAAATGTCACTCAATCTATAAATAAGTAACTCAAAACTTAGTTCCAAAATCTACTATTCATTTGGTAAAATTCAAGTTTACCGAATACATGTTTACTTAATACTTGCATCATAACAATTAACAAATTAAACATAGTAGTAACAATTTCACATGGAACTATTTAGGCATTTTTAATAATATAAGATCAAATCATCAAGCTTTGCAAAATTTATAAAGACATACAGGTAAAACAATTGATTTAAGACTAACTTCACATTAGTAATATTTATAAACAAAAATGCTTATTAAACTATCCACGAGACCATATTATGATATTATAATGCATTAATCATTACAACTAAACTTCATAACCAAGTTTATGCAACTAAACTTCATAACCAAACATTATCCATAACTTGATAAACACTTTCATAACATTAAATTAGCCATTTTCGCATGGCTTTTATATACATAACAAAACATATTATTCAAAAGAATCCAGCCTATACATGCCATTTGTTAAGTTTAAAACATAAAATACCAAAGTAGTCGATAGTGTGACGAGATGCCGACGATACCCGAACTTTTAGCTGACACTAAGATCTATAAAACAAAGAGACATAAAACATAAAATAAGCTTCCATAAGCTTAGTAAGTCTTAAGCATATACACATTTCAAATGAAGGTTCAATTCACTTATGCACAAACTAAGAGGTATCATTCATAGAATATTTTAACTCCATGAAGAAAGCTTGGCCGAATATATATACTATCATCCTTATGATTTCATACTCACTTGAATAAGCCTTAATCTTATAGATTAATACTTAGTAAATTTTCTTTACTCAATATATATATACGCATACACATCTTCAATCCAATAAACCAATCAACATATGATCTCAATCATTAAAGATACACTTCAAATTGACATTTCCTCAAATGGCCGAACCTCATTTCATGCAAAACTTATACTTTTAATATAATCCTTTGATTTATCGACTCACTTAATGTCATTTGAATATACAACTAACATATATCTATGTATCACATACTATTTAATTCATAACATAATACATACATACCTTATTACGAGATAATAATAATCTAATCCCGTATTTGAACTTCTAATCATTTTTCAACTTGTTTATTTGCACAATGATTCCAAGCCATAAACATCACACTGGCATGTAGCCTACTAGGTATTAACTTGATTTTATACAACAACACATTTGCTTGCTAGGCTTTTAGCCTGAAACATCACACTGGCACTAAGCCTGCTAGGTTTATAACCTGAATCGTATCATTGGCATTATGCCTGCTAGGTTTATAACCTGAATCACATCACTGGCATTATGCCTGCTAGGTTTAGAACCTGAATCACATCACTGGTATTATGCCTGCTAGGCTTTTTAGCCCCATTTATACAAAAATCCACTTCCTAGCTCAATACAAAATTTACACATATCATGAGTCATATACAGTCATTGTAATACACATCGAACATGATCATTTCTTTATTCAAAAATTCATTCAGCATTTCATATCAATATATCTATTTTAATTCAAGCAATTTGGCCACATTCAATTCAACTCATTTGATTAAATACATATCTGACACTTAATAATAACATGCCTATTTAGAAATTTATATTCTAGCTACATTCGGCTCAATCCTTTTCTTTTTATACACACATTACACATTGTATTATCATTACACTCCATGCCTCATTCATATTCGGCTACTATCAATAAACATAAGTAACCTTTCTCACTTATTTATCTAATTTCAATAACTATATATAATTACATGGAAAACATAGCAACCATTTTTCGTCTTCACCATTCATATCTAGGCTTCTCAATTTAACTCAAATCAACTCACTTGTTAATTTAAACCCCATTCGGCATTGGCATGAATCAATTATAGCTTTTCAAATTTAGTTATTAGAATTAGTATTTATTCGATTTTAACATATATTTTAGCTTAAAGACTTACCTCGATAATTCCGTACGATTGTGTCGACTACTCGTCTATATTTGTTTTTCCCCGATCTAAATTCCAGTTCTTTGAGTCTTGAGCTTAATAAAATAAAATAACCATTTATTTAATTAATTGCTTCACTAAACATTACTCCAAGATTATACATTATAAAAAAATGACCAACACAACTTTAACTACTTCGCATATCAGCCCCTTTAAGAAAAATCTAACTTTAACAATTCGGCCTTAACATCTTTAATAAGAGATTATTCAACATTTTACTAATTTACTCACTTATAACCATGGATTCATCAATTTCTATTCTTAATCAATACAAACAACCAAATTTAATTCAATTTCTTCTATTACCGAATGAACATGCTTCAACCAAATTCAAAATTTCAACATTGGCTATGCAAAGGACTTAGCAACTAGCTCAAAAACAAAAAATTCATAGAAAACAAAGTAGAAATCATACCTTAATAGCTTGAACAAGATGACCGAATGAACCACTCTCTTTTTGTTTTCCTCTTAGTTTATTTCGGCAATTACAAGGAATATGTGCATGTTTCTTTTATTATTAATTCATGCTTCAACATATTTTAACTTAATTTATAGTTGTTTGACTAATTTAACCTTACCATTAAAACAATACATATAATCATAAAGGACACAATCGGTCATCTCTAAATAAAAAGAATTATTTGCAACTTAAGTACTCCTTACTAACAAGCCACTTATAAATTAGCCTTTAAAATTAGACTAACAAGTTTTTCCCCTATACTAATTAGTCTTCTTTTCCTTTTATGAAAATAAGCCCTTATAGATAATTTAATATCCAAACAATGAAACCAAAACATGAAACTTTCACATATAGCAATTCACATAATAAAATCACAAAAAAATAATATTTTAATAATTTCTGACTCGGTTTCGTGGTTCCGAAACCACTATTCTGATTAGGGTCAAAATAGGGCTGTCACAGTTCAGCCTTTACTTTTTGGCAAATTAAGCATCTCGAAACAAACACAGAAATATCTTTCTTCATACTCAACCACCAATACCATTTCTTCAAGTCGTTGTACATTTTCGTACTACCTGGGTGAATAGACAAGCAACCGCTATGTGCTTCATTCAAAATTTTTTGAATCAACTTAGCATTCTTAGGAATACAAATTCTATCTTGAAACATTAAACAACCATCAGAACCAATCTGAAAATCTGATTCAATGCCCGACTCACACTGAACTCTCTTGGATTGCAAATCACTATCACTTTTCTGAGCTTCACAAATCTCTTAGAGAAACATCGGTCTAGGTCTCAATTCTACTAGAATGGAACTTCATCTGATACAGTTAACTGAGTATTCATAGCCCTTAATGAAAATAAGGATTTCCTACTCAATGCATCAGCCATCACGTTCGCCTTTCCCGGGTGATAATCAATTACTAACTCGTAATCTTTTAATAGTTCAAGCCACCTTCGTTGTCGTAGATTAAAACCCTTTTGAGTCATCAAGTACTTTAGACTTTTATGGTTAGTGTATACTTAGCATTTCTTGCCATATAAATGGTGTCTCCAAATCTTCAATGCAAACACAATGGCAACTAGCTCTAAGTCATGTGTCAGGTAAATTTTCTTTTGTGGTTTCAATTGTCTTCAAGCATAAGCTATCACCTTGCCTTTGCGATAACCTCGTTATTAGAGTAGCAATCATGGAAAATCCTTTAACAAGCTATCCGTATTAACCGACTAAGCCTAGAAAGCTTTTAATCTCTAACACATTCCTTAGTAGTTTCCATTCAACAATAGCTGAAATCTTACTTGGGTCAACTCTAATACCATCACCTGAAACAATGTGTCCCAAAAACCTAACTTCTCAAAGCCAAAACTCACTCTTACTAAACTTAGCATACAATTGCTTGTCTTTCAAAGTTTGCAAAACTGTTCTCAAGTGCTCAGTATGCTCAGTCTCATCACGAGAATAAAGTAGTATTCATCAATAAAGACAAAAATAATTTATCCAAGTACGGTCGGAAAATATAGTTCATTAAATCCATAAATATAGCAGGAGCATTCGTTAATCTAAAGGGCATGACAAGGAATTCATAATGACCATACCTTGTCCTGAAGGCAGTCTTCGAAACATCTGACTCTTTAAGTGTCAACTGATAGTAGACGGACCTCAAGTCTATATTTGAAAACACTGTAGCTCCCTTCAATTGGTCAAACAAATCATCAATCCTAGGCAAGGGATACTTGTTCTTTATGGTTACCTTATTGAGTTGCCGGTAATCTATACATAGTCTTATTGAACCATATTTCTTTTTCACCAATAATACCAGTGCTCCCCTCAGAGAATAACTTAGTCTCACAAAACCTTTATCCATTAGCTCTTCTAATTGAACTTTCAATTACTTTAATTCAGTCAGAGCCATTCTGTATAGGACAATAGAAATAGCTGCAGCACCAGGGACTAACTCAATACCATATTCAACTTCCCTAATTTGAGGCAAACCAGGCAACTCTTCTGGAAACATATCCAGATACTAACATATTATCGGTACTGATTCAATCTTTAATTCAGACTCTTTTGTATTCAACATAGAGGCGAGATGAGCTTAATAACCCTTTCTTAAACATTTCTGAGCAGATATGGAAGAAATCGTTACAAGAAAGCTATCCAATTCACTTGGTTCAACTTGAAGAATATCCCCATTTTCACATTTCAGTCCAATAAATTTCCTTCCACAATTTACTATCACATCATGACAGTTACCTAATCCATACCAAGAATTACGTCAAATTTATCAAACAATAATAGCATGAGATTAGCCAAAAAATAATGACCACTAATCATCAAAGGAAAATTCTTACACACTTTGTCATCTAACACATACTTGCCTAGAGGGTTTGGCACTTTTATCACAAATTCTGTAGACTCAATAGGCATATTCATACTAGATACCAATTTCTTATAAACATACGAATAGGTTGATCTCGGATCAATCAAAGCAACAGCATGAGTATCATAGAGAGAAAAAGTACCCATAATCACATTAGGAGATGAAGCCTCTTCGCGAGCGCGAATGGCATATGTCATTGTAGGACCTCTACCCTCAAGTTTCACAAATGGATCTCTAAGTGCATTCTTGCTACTTGCCCCACTTCCTAGATTTCTCTGTGGCTTCCCTCTGGGGGTAGTATTACAAGATCTTGCACTCTAAAATTCCTCTTTTTCAACCATCTCAAGCACTCTCTAATAAAATGAACTTGGGAACCACACTTAAAACAAGTTCTATCATTTGCTCGGTACTCTTCGGGGTGATGTCTATCGTATTTCAGACACTTAGGTCGACTAGGTTGAGCATTACCCACACTCGCTCTCGAAGTGGTCTAAGCTTTATAACTCGAATACTGTTTCCCTTGATTTCTATTTGAAAACCCAAGTGAACACTCGATCGGGTCTTAAACTCTTTCTATTTCTTAGATAATGACTAAAACGATTTGTCCTTCTATCTCTTCTTCAAGTCTCGAGACTCAAACTCAGCTTTTCTCTTCTCTTTAGCCAATTTTTCGGCCTTGCAAGCTCTCTCTACAAGTACAACAAATTCTTTCAACTCAATGATGCCAACAAATAACCGGATGTCCTCATTTAACCTATCCTCAAATCTTTTACACATAATAGCCTTAGTAGATACACATTCTCAAGCGTATTTACTAAGTCTCACAAATTCACACTCGTACTCAGTTACAGTCATTCGACCTTGCTTTAATTTAAGAAATTCCTTGCTTTAATTTAAAAAATTCCTTTCTCTTCTGATCTATAAACCTCTGGCTATTATACTTCTTGTAATGCCCCAAAAGTAAAGGGGTTGTAATTTTTGCATGATTTGGTATAATTGCATGTGTGGCATGTTGATTTGATATTTTGGATGTGTTTGGGGGTTTTTGGGAAGCCTGGGTTCAAATTGGACCCTTGGCAGAATTTTTAGTTTTTGCCTTAAGTAAACCTGGACGTTGGCATGTAGGGTTTATAATTAGTTGTGTTGGTTTTATGACACAAGTGAGCCTTTGATGGAGTGGCTAGTGACACCATAAGCATGGTAAAGGATGTATGATTGAATCCCCTTGTAAGCAAAATAAATTTATTTTACTACATAGGGGCAGCAAGATGTGGAATGAAGCTCAAACTCTTGAGTTGTTGTGGACTTGGTAAAACTAGTGATTTGAATTTGAAAATTGGTGGTTGGAAGAGTGGATTATGGAGTAAAAAGGAGAGTGATAAGGGGAGGATTTTGTGAAGCGAATCAAGGGATTGGGGGGCTTGGAGAGTTGGCCGAATGTGGTGGCTTTGGGGGTGGCATATTCGGCCTTGAGTGCCGAATTGGTATAGAAAGTGAGGTGTTTTCTTTTTCGGTCATTTTTGTTTCTATAGAGCCTCTCTCACGTCTTTTGTCACTTGTTTTGTGCACTTTATTTTCTTTCTTTCTTTTTACCATTTTGTCCATTTTGTTCCTCTTGCCATAACACAAATACCTAGTGCCAATTTTGTTTTCCTATTTTTCCCTCCCTACCTCACGTTTCTCTTTACCGTATTAGTGTTTCCCCTCCTCCGATTTCCCTCTTTCCAATCCCTCATTGTGTGCTTAGCTTAACCTTGTTCTTCTTCCTTCCTTTCCTCTTGCATCGAATCCCTTCTTCTCTTTGCTCATCATAGTCTGTCGAACTCATTCTCTAATATTCAATTGTTGTTTTGCTTCTCGTAAGTATTATTTTTCTTTCCTTCTTAAGAGCCGATTATAATCTTTCTCTTCTTCTATTACTCTACTTATTTAGTTATTTTATAACCGAATCTTTTGTTCACCATTTCTTTTTGCAAGGTGATTTGTTCCCTTGGCCGACTACTTCCTTGGCATATTCAGTTTTGGGATCTTGAACAAATGATAAGTATGCTCATTACGTATTTGCTTTCTCTTTGATCATCAAGTTGGGTTCTTTACGTTAGTTGTTGAACCTTCTCTTCTCGGTAGGGGGCATACTTTCTTATCGATCAAGGGAAGATCAATTTGTGATATGGCATAATCGAATATAGTTTACCTTAGTGGGGGTTGTGGTTTCGGTTATGGTTTAGGTCTAATAAATCGCTTTCTTTACAGTTGGTCAGCAGAAAAGGGTGTGCAGTGCTAGTCAATAGGTGTTGAAGATAAGTGGTGTTGACCGTGATCAAGGTACGTAATGGTGATCGATGTATGTTAAATTGGTCGTTAAACCTTTTTTATTGTAAAGTTGATAAATAGCTCTTAATTGATTTTAGGATTGGGAGTTGTGAATTTTAGCTAGTTTCATAACAAAAGTGTGTAACTGTGCTCCGATTTCATTACAGTCAAAAGCCAACAAAGGTGTGTAACGACACCCTACTGTAGTGTAAATCGACAAAAGTCAAAAAGCCGAAATGCCAAATCGTTGACATTCAAGGCCTTACAAGTGTGAGAACACTTGTGGGGCGAATAGGGCCTATAACTCATGGGCAAAAGGTTGTAGAGGCCATCGTGTGCATTTCCGTACACTGGGGCCGTTATGGGCCCTAATAGGCCGAAATGGGCCCAATGGGCTTACAGGCGCATATGGGTAAGATACTCTGTAAGTAACCATTGTTAGTTTGGATGGTAAGGTTTGCGATGCTGTATGTGAAATTGGACCGAATGGGCTACACGAGCGTATGGGACCACTTGGGCCCATAAACACTGTTTTGACCGTATAAGACTATCTAAGTCGTTTAAAGAGACGACAATCCTTGCTATAGGCCGTAATGTATGCTGAGGCTCCAGACTTAGAGAAATGACCAAAATACCCATGAGGGGTAAAATTACCTTTTTAACCCTAACTACTTAAATGACCATTATATCCCTAAAGTTAGGTTGTCTGTTATATGTATGATTGTATCTGTGTCTGTTAAACTACATGCATGATATATTTAATTATGACATGTTAATTTGCATCGGGTTGGGTATGACATTGGAGGTAGCACTGTAATAGTGGCCCTACCACGTAATTCTGTTAATAGTGGCTTCGCCACGTACTCTGTTTCTGGTGGCTTTACCATATTATCTGTTCTTAGTAGCATAGCTACATATTGGTGTGCGGGCTGGGTGGGTTGAGTTATTCCTCACGTGGTGTGATGGTTGCTACAGGTGGTGTGATGGTTGAACTGGGTTGGGTGCATTCATATTCTGCTCTGATTCTATAATGGTTTAGCTCACACTGTTCTGCATAGGGCTAAGGCCCAGACTGATTTATTTTTGTGTAGGGCTTCGGCCTAGTTTGTTTTGCATGTCTGATCACTATTTTCGATTGGGGGAGTTACACACTGAGTTTTTGCAAGCTTAGTCTTTTATTTTAATTGTACAGGTAACTCCCAGCCATAGACAATTTGAAGCTACGAGGGACTCGGGGTGGCCATATGCTTTATGTTTCTGGTTTTGGTTTTATTAAATTTTTAGCTTAAGTTTTATTTTTGTAATAAGGCCATTTTGAGATTTTCGTTAAACTTTCTTTATTTGCGTTGCTTTTATCATTCCAAAACGTTAGAATAGTTAATCGATCTTTCAAAACTAATAACGTTTTTCAAAAATAGCCATACACTTCCACGTCAACTTTAAAGGCATTTGCAAATCAAAAAGTAATTGAACTAGTGTCAAAGAATGGATTAAAACAAATTATTCAGTTAAGTGACATCATCAAATAAATGGAGTTTTAAACTTTAAATCAAATTGCTATCAATGAGATTTGGTTTTATTTTTCAAGCGTAACTTATATGTGACACGCCTAATTTGGCCATAACGTCTGGGCTGGGTTTGGGGTGTTACATTTTGTGGTATCAGAGCCAGGTTACAAAACTCTCCTGTAGAATGGGTTTTTGAGATTTATATTGAAATTAATTTTAACAATGTGAGTTGTTTTGAAAGTTGGGTCTCTTTTGGAAATGTTTCAAAAATAGGGGTTTCTTGTGAAATTGATTTTTATGATTTAAGTGGTTTTAAAAATTTGATTTCTTTTGGAATTTTTTTAGAGTAAAGGTTTCTAAATTTCTTTTCTAAACCTTGATTTTAAAAGAATTTGACTATTTTTTAATATTGTTACTGAAAGTGTGGCACACTGAGTCTCCGACACCAAATCTATAAGTCCTCTGATATGCTTTACTGTTATAAGGCTAAACCGTGATACTGAGAAACTACTGTAGATAGTGGTTTATACTGAAACTTTGTAGTTAGGGTAAACTAAGACTGTAGGAAAACTAAAAACTGTAGCTAGATCTCAATCTGCGAAAACAAAACTTTAGTTACTATCTTCTGCATAAAACATCTGTAATAACTACTGTAATTATTGAACTAATTCATAAAATTCGTAATAAGATAATACGCGATATAGATATGAGCACAAAAGCTGCACGCGAAAGGGGTGCTCGAGGCCGAGGTTGGGGTCGAGGTAGTGTTGAGGCTGGATCTTCTACATCAGGTCATATGCCTGCTAATGAGGTACCAGCATCCTCGGTGACTGAAACGGGGTCTTAGGATCAAGCTACAGGGGATGATGCTTTGCCCCAAGTGATGCTTCGGGTGTTGGAGAGAGTAGCTGGAGCAAGTACTGGGTCCATGGCCATGGATCGATTTCTGAGCATCTCTAGGCTAATGGAGCGGAGATCTTTAGGGGTGTATCTGATGTGGCCCCGAATGTGGCCGAATACTGGTTAGAGGCCACTAAACAAATAATGGATGATCTGGACTACTCGATAGAGTAGAAATTGAAGGGAGTAGTATCTTTACTGCGTGACGAGGCCTACCAATGGTGGCTCACTGTGAGGGATGGTACGCCGACTGATCGTTTAACATGGGACCTTTTTAAGATTGCCTTTTAAGGGAAGTATGTTGGGTTGAGTTATATGGACACCCGAAGGAAGGAATTCTTAAGCCTAACTCAGGGAAATAAGTCCGTACCAGAGTACGAGGCGGAGTTTTTAAGGTTAAGTTGATATGCCCATAGGATTGTCACCACTGAGTATGAGCTTAGTGTATGATTTGATGATGGCCTCAGAGATGAGCTACGAGTGCTGTTAGCTCCACAAAAGGAGCGTGACTTTGCTGCACTTGTGGATAAAGTAAAGATAGCTGAAGATGTGAAAAGTTCAGAGCGCCAAAATCGTGAGAAGGATTGGGGCAGGTTCAAGAGGGGTTCCAGGCCTTCGGATTCTTCAAGAAGGCCTGTTAAGAAAGCCAGATTTGATGAGCTAGTTCGAGCAGTTTACTATGGTTGGACCTTAGACTTGTGCTGATTGTGGGATATCACATCAAGGTGAGTGTTGGAAGCGTACTAGTGCATGTCTCCGATATGGGTCTAAGAATCACCGAGTTAGGGATTGCCCTCAGAGGTAGGTACAGATGCAAGCTGCTGAACAGAGGGTTACTCAGCTAGTGAGAGGTGGTCAGTAGCCACCGAGAGGCATGGATAGGCCAAGAGTAGAAATGGTAATAGATGTGGCCGTAGAGCACTGAGCAGAGGTGCTGGTAATAATGTTGCGCAATAGCTAGCTTTGGTCTATGCTGCTCGTCACCGAGAGGATGGTGATGCCCCTGACGTCATAACTGGTACCTATTTTTTTCATAGCATGCTATACACCGCTTTGATTGATATTGGGTCTACACACTCATATGTTGCATGCAATGTGTCTTAGATGTTGGGTATTGAGTTCGAGAATATTGCTAGTGAGATGTTTGTGTTAAGTCCATTGGGACAGTCTGTTAGGGTAGACAATTTGTTTAAAGATGTACCCTTAGAAGTACAAGGTAGAATCGTTCATGTAGATTTGATGGAACTACCATTTGGGGAATTCAATCTTATTTTAGGTATGGACTGGTTAGTGAAACATCAAACGGATTTGGATTGCGCTGCTAAGCGAATGATATTAAAGACTTCGGAGGATGAGGAGGTAGTTGTAATCAGAGAACAAAGGGATTATTTGTCTAGCGTCATCTCAGCATTAAAGGCCGAGAAACTAGTTCGCAGGGGTTGCTAAGCATTGTTAGCTTATGTAAGCGTGTCTGATTCTGGAGGTCCTTCGGTGGGAGATGTTAGAATTGTCAAGGAATTTCTAGATGTTTTCCCTAATGAGCTTCTTGGGTTGTCTCCGGACCGCGAGGTCAAATTTGGAATTGAGTTGCTACTTGGAATAGCTCTGGTGTCCATCGCCCCTTATAGAATGGCACCGAAGGAGCTTGTGGAGTTGAAGGCACAAATCCAAGTGTAAGAGTATGCCTAAAGATCAATCATGAGATGGTTGTAATAACATACTTGATTTACCGTGTTTACTAATGTAAGGCATTGCCATTATTATTTCAGTTTTTTTCTGTGTGTATAAATAAACTGTTTTATAATAATGTCCTTAGAATAATATGATTATTCTTAAAAGATCCTTAGTCAAGTATTATTGTTGACTAGGACAACAATAATGCATTAAGACTAACATGTAGTTGATTGGTGATAAAGAGTTGTCATTGATATGGATTGTCAAAATCAATGCATGAATATGTGTGTTAGAGAACAACATATTGGACTGACCCACTATACGTATGTTTCTTGGATTATTATGTAATTGTAACAACATTACTCATAGTGATTAATATGTATATGATCCTCAGACTTAAGATCATCATTATCCCAACATCGTGAGTTGTATATTTTGATACAGTCAAACGTACACCATAACTGGTTATTCTTTAAAGGCTGATGTTGGATATACCACAATCTATGTAGAGGGACATGGTTGATCAATATAGGATAAGTCCCTCCTACATAATAGGAGCAATATCTTAGGCCACTAGAAATACGTGGCCATGCTCAAATAAGTTGATATGAGACGTCATACTTACTTGTGTATCATAGTCTACTCAAGATATCAAGAAATATGGGATGGACTATGCAAGTGTGACTATTCCATGACTTGTGTCCATTCCAGAGATAAAGGGCATAGGGATTAATGCATGAAAGGTTAATTAGGAAAAAAAGGTTATGTCAAATCATGACTTCTTGTAACTTAGGTAGCAATGATGCATTGCTAGATGTCACTCATTATTTGTAACATTAGAATTATTCTAGTATTACTGCTAACGTTACAAGACCCTACAGGGTCACACCTTGTGCTTAAAATGAATGGAATAAAACATAGTTGGTATTGTGTTTGGTTGTCACATGAATTAAATTAATTATAGAATTAATTTTGTTGGGCAATCAAATATTGAACCTATTATATGTACAAGGATTTTGTGTAACACCCCTAACTTGCATTTGTTGCCAAAATGGGTCACGAGACATTACAAAATGAAGCTCAACATTTGAACATCTCACATACATATTATTAAGTACTTTAAATTATAAAACACATTTCATTAAAATTCCTTTGTAATTCATTTCATATCGTAATAATAAACATAAATACAATCATATAATATACATGTGAAAATATCCATATCTCATTCTATCCAATTCTCTATTCGGAAATCGTGCAATTTAATTCATAAAGTACTCAATCCTAATATGGTTTTATGCTAAAACTAACATCAACCAAAATCCAATCAATTAAATACTAGCATATGCGCATGTATGACATAAAATCTCATAAACCATTTTAGCACCATATAAATATAGGTGTTACTATTCATTTGGTCAACTGCCACTCCATTAGCCAAATACAAATAAGCATATGACCAATTCACTTTTGATTTAAAACCATTATCCAAACAATTATACTAACATTTAAGGAAACATAATAAAGTTCACTATAGTTTACAATTTATACACGCATCATTTATCTCTATATATTATCCCATCAAAATTTGCATTAACTTCACAATTGAAACAATCGACTAAATGCTCACATATAATCCCAATATTCAATAATAACATTGGTATAAAATATAAGCACCTAATCGTTACAAGTATAATCGTTTATGACATTTAATAACCTCTTCATATAAGCATTAACCAAGTTATCAATATAACCTTAAAGACTTATAAAACACATCATTCACATCATATAGATATCAACCATGACCGAATCATTCAAGGTTATAGACAACTACATTTCCAATTCATACAATATGTATCCATACTAAACCAACATAACTTAAACTTTATAAATTCACATAACTAGATAATAAGCCATTTTCGCATGGCACATCATATACACATCATTCAAAATATAACATTACAACCCTGTCTATCCTATACATGCCATAGATCGAGTTTAAGAAGGTACTACCGAAAAAAAAGATAGTGTGATGAGATTTCTATTGATCCCCGAGCTTGTAGCTAGCTTCAAAAGTCTATAAAACATAAAAAGGTAATAGCTAAAGTAAGTTTTCAAAACTTTGTAAGTCATTAGCTAAATACATAAAATCTTAATAGCTTGCTTCAAATATCAATTAACAATCATAAAACTATATCATACTCAAATATTACTAGGCCGAATACTTAACCCATCCCTTTTAACACCTTACAATCCGTCTCCAAATTAAACTATCGTAAACACATATATTCAATCATATTATATACTAAATTCCAACATTCGTATGGCATTGACTCAATTTGAAATCATATAAATCACAAGCTGAATACATTAAATCAATACAATGCTTATAACACATCTCAGTCAGGCACACTTTTAGCATTGGTCAACCCATTACAAATCTATATTACGTTCACCAAATTAATGACTTAGTATTGAATACCAAATCATATTCTTACATACCTTCATAACGTAATCTATTCAATATTTAAATAGCCGTACACATATACATACCTATTTGGCTGAATATAATGTAAGATTACTTAGCTCAATTTCACTTGAACACTTCTTCCATTTCACTTGGATCCTTATAAACATAGCTTGAAAAATTTAATCACCGGCATTAAGCCTGCTAGGCACTAAGCCTGAATTAAACACCGGCACAAAGCTTGCTAGACACGTAGTCTGATAATTATTTCACCGGCACTTAGCCTGCTAGGTATAAAGCCTGATTATGTTCACCGGCACTAAGCCTGCTAGGCACAATGCCTAATTATGTTCACCGACACTAAGCTTGGTAGGCACAATGTAACACCCCAGACCCGGCCCAGACGTTATGGCCATGTCTGGTGTGCTACATCACCTAGACTATGCTACGTCGTCCTATATACTAAGTCTGATGTTTGAGATTTTTGAAAAGTAATACTTGTTTTTCTTGAAATTCCCGATTTAATTATTATTCAACCTAATTTCTATCTCATTTGTTAATCGTTTCATTTTAGTCTTATTGTCCTCCTTAGTCTTCAATAAAGTCAGGTTGGTTAATAAAATGTTTGTTTAATTTTGAAAACGGTGTAGGTTTGTGTTTGAAATAAAACGGTAGAGAAATCCCGAATAACAGTTGTAGCGGCCTTATTACAACCCATATCAAAATAAAACCAATAAAAGGTAATTAAATAATAAAAAAACCAACTATGATGAAAGTTCAGTCCTCGTGGCCACTCTGAATCCCTCCTAGCGTCCAAGTCACGATCTAGGGCTCACCTGCAAGGATGGAAAGAAAGGGGTGAGTTTGGGAAAACTCAGTGTGTGCAGAACCCATCCAAAGCCCAAATTGGCTCAAGCCCACTGGGCCTAAACCCTAACTAGTCTCAGTCAGATACTGGGTTGAAGCCCTATTCAGAAACAGTAATCTGGGCCAAGGCCCTATAACAGATACTGGGCTGAAGCCCTATTCAGATAACAGATTGGCCCATAGGCCCAGAACAGTACAGTACAGTAATACAGTATAAATGCAAACCCAATTGGGGAGACTACTCAACCCACCAACCGCTACACACCACCCGTACCAGCCAACACACCATGTGGGGAATAACTCAACCCACCCAGCCCACACACCACAGTCGCAGCATGGCTGCTCAGTTAAACAGTATACGAGGCAAAGCCCCTTTTCAGTAACGTGGCTGTGCCACTCACACTTCCTCCATTATCAAAACCCAACCCATGCAATAGATACATATCATGGCATGCAATAACAGTAACAGTTATGTCAAACAGTACAGTCAATTATAGCCCTAGGGGTATAACGGTAATTTCCTACCTAGGGGCAAATCAGTAATTTCTTACCCCAAGGGTATTTCAGTAATTTTACTCCCATGTTACAGATGTTATGCTTATTACAGTATTTATTAATCACACAGCTATATAGAAGTTCAGTTACCTCAGTTTTTCAGTTTTAGCATTAAGGCCCTAAAACCCCTAATGAGCCCTATTACGCCGATTGGCCCATTAAGCCCATTTAGTCCCGATTTCACATTCGGTTATCTTGTTTTAACTGTTTTCACATCTACAGTCCATAATATTACCTTTAAACCCATCTTTACTCACATGGGCCCAAATCGCCCATTGGGCCCATATTTGGCCCACCGAGGCCCAACTTACCATAATGTCCAAAATTTAGCGGTCAACACGCCTAACAGTGCCGATTCCAAAACTAACCTTCTCCTACTAACTTGAGAACGTTGGCACGCTCACAAGCTCTCGAAATACCGAAACTTCGGCATTTCGGCTTTTCAGCTTTTGCCGATTTGCGCATTGAAGGGCGTTCGAAACACACACCTGTTTTGCAGTTTCACCGACGAGATCTCCTATGCGACAGTTCCTACAACCCAATATCTAATTGATTAATCAATAGATCTACAAAAAACCAAAGCCACAATCCCTTACCACATTCGGCCACACCCTTAATGGCCATGAAAACTTACCTCTGACGATTTAGGTGCACTAGATCTAGATCTGGTGATACCGATGCCTTCAACTCCTTTCTTGATCACCTTCCTCGCTAACTATCACTCAAAAAGAATAAAAATACCACTTTGAATTACTAAAACTCCAAATCGACAATCTCCCTAACTTTAGAGACTTTCGGCTTTTCCAAAACATGAAATAATGTACAGATTTGAGGTATTAAGCACTTACCAACAATTTCTCTTCGATTCCTATGCAGATCTGATGTAAATCTGACCCTTAAATGTTAGTAGAACCCTTATCTATGAGATCTGCAAATTCGGCTATCTCCCTAAAACTATGGTGATTTCGGCTTTTCAACTAGAGAAGAAGATGGCGATTTGGGCTATGATTTTGAGTGATGGTGTCGACAATGATGTGGCTCAAGGGGATGTAGTAATCGGCCACAACAGGTGAAAGGAACAGGGATAATTTGGCTTAGAAAGATTCGGCAAAAGAAAACAGTTTTCGGGACTTCTGGCACTTTGAGCAATTGCCTATGGTTGATTTTGAGAGGGGTGGAAGCAAAAGAAAGAGTGAATCTGAGTAAGGAGGGTATTCGGCTAGGGAAGAGATCGAAGAGGAAAAAGAAAAGTGAAAAAAAAATAATGGTAGAGGTGAAGAAGAAGAAATCGGCTATAAGCTTTCTAGGGAGGCAAGTTTCGGCTTTTCTGACAGTAAAAGAGAAGATTAATTCCTAAGGTGGCTAACCCTAATTCTTATGACAGAAAATAGAAAAAGATATAACCCTAATATCACACTTGAGTAATCGGCCCAAGTTCATAAAAGCCCTTGCCGAAATTCCTACTTAAAATAGTCACATGCCCGGCACATGCTTAAAAATTAAAAAGAACTCTATGCTTACCTTGCAACTCGAACCCTTGTCCTTGAATACCCACTTAGGCGCCATTTTTTTAGGAGCTTAGTGGTGCCACCTTGCCACTCTACCAAGGCTCCCTTTGTGACATATTTTACACGGTTTTTCTTAAAGGCCCATTAACCAAGTCCGCTTTCACTTGAAAATCCAACTTAATGTTTTACCGGGTTTTAACTTAAGCTTGGGCCTTCTAAAGGCCCACTAACACACTTAAACATAATTTCAACAATCAGAACACCAAAATTCCAAGATTTCACCAAAGGCACAAAAACCTGAAAAAAATCCCGAAAATCCTATAATTCATTCATAATTTATTTAATTACTAAACTAAACACCAATTGTAATAATGCCATTTATATTTTTATAATAAAAAAATAATAATAATAGTAATAACAATAATAATTTTATAAATATGTTTTCATCTAATGATAATAATTTTTAAATACAGTAATATTTTTTTCTAATAACCATAATTATAATTTTCAAAAAATTTTAAAACATCAGTAATAATAAATACAGAAATATTTTCTAAGAATAATTTAATTCAAAATTTTTTTCTTAAACGATAATATTTAAAACTTCTCAATTATTCTGATTTTCTTCTATCCGAACCTAGACTCAAAGCCCATTCTTCTAAGCCCAAATTCAGGGTGTTACACACAAAGCCTGATTATGATTCAACTCAAACAGAATATAATCTCACATTTTTAAATCATTATCAATATAAGCATATCATTACTCATTCAATTCACATTTGGTAATCAAATTTAACACATAGCAAACATTATTCTCATTTAAAGTTCACATTCGTCAAACATATACTAATCTTCTCAAAATTCAATTTAGCACTTATATCAAATCATTATTAAAATTTAGTACATAAAATAGCTTAATGACTTACCTTGGATATCAACAAATGGTAAATTCGACTACTCGGCTAATTTAGCTTTCCCCCGATCTGAATCCGATCTCTTCACTTCTTGAGCTTCAAATTTCAAAGGAGATCCATTCAAACTAAATTTTTATTCAATTCAATCCAAATATACATAATTAAACAAATTACTAATTTACCCTTGCTAATTTACACATTCAGCAATTTAATCCCATTTCAAATTACACTAAATGAGAAAAATTCCTTATGTCAAACCTTGGCCGAATTCTCCAAGTTCACATACAATCCTTCACATTTCATTAATTTAGCAAATTAGTCCCCTTATTTAATATTTTAACAATTTATTCTCAATATTTCAAATTCATCAAAATTTCTAAGATAAAACTTAAAATTTAAACACAACTTCAATTTATCTATTTAAACTATCAATTTCCCTAAGCTCTCAACCATGGCAACATTCGAAATACATATCAATAACAAAAATTTGAACATGGGTCTGATATTAAATGAAGCAATGATTCCAAAAATATAAAAATTATTGAAAACCAGAATAAACATACCTTCAATTTGGATCTATAAGTGTCGAATGCCCAACTCCTATTCTTTTCTTTCTTCTATTCTTATTTCGGCAATTACAAAGCATGTAACACCCCAAACCCGGTCCAGATGTTATGGCCAAGCCTAGTGTGTCACATCAACGATGGATTAATCATGTTCCTTAGTAATTACAATTAGGGTGAGTTTTGCAAAACTGTTTCTGTAGTTTAGGAAGAAATTCCAGGTTTAGTTTCTGATCATCCTATCCACTATCAGATTAAAATTTATTTTGTTACAAGATCTTGTCCGTCTATTCGCTATCCATTCGATACGTGTGTTTCATTTTGAAAATGTTACTTAATTATAAAAACCCGCGCAGCCTTAATCTACCCATTTTAATCAAATTATAAATAAGAAATAACAAGCAAATTAAAAATACTTAAGAGCGGCCTTATTACAATAAAAAACTGAAATGAAAATAATTTAAATCAAATATGAAAATAAATAACTTGGAAAAAACCACCATGTGTAGTCCACGTGGCTACTCTGAATCCCTCCAGCTCCAAGTCCACTAGCTTAGGGCTCACCTGCATAGATGAAAGGAAGAGGGTGAGTTTGGAAACTCAGTGTGTAAAGAAAGCGCAACAGGAGCCCACATCAGCTCAAGCTTACTGGGCCTAAGCCCTATCCAGTTTCGGTAATAACTGGGCCGAAGCCCTATTCAGATTCAGTTTAACTGGGCCTTAACCCTATTCAATAATCAGTGTGGCCCATCGGCCCATTATAGTAACAGAACAGAAATAATGCATGTATGCAAAACCCAGCCCAAATCCAGCCCTACACACCACCCGTACCAGCCTTACACACCATGTGGGGAATAACTCGACCCACCCAGCCCTACACACCACAGTCGCAGCATAGCTACTTAATCGGATAACGTGGCCAAGCCACTAACAGTAAACGAGGCAAAGCCCTTATCAGTAAACGTGGCAATGCCACTTAGCACTTCTTCCATCAATAACCCAGTCCTATGCAATAGTATAAGATGTCATGGCATACAGTAAATAGATAAAATATAGCATGCATTTTAGTCAAATTTAACCCTAGGGGTATAATGGTCATTTTCCACTTAGGGGTAAAATAGTAATTTTCCACCCTTAAGGGGTATTTTAGCAAATCTACCAGTTTTAGGGTGGAAAATTACTAGCTATTTTGGCCCATTAAGCCCAAGTTTTATAGTTGATTTAACAGTTTTAGCACCCAATTTATTAGAACACACTTACCGTTTGTTTTCACCAAAGTGGGCTCGTAAGCCTACTGGGCCCAAATTCAGCCCCTCAAGGCCCAAATTCACCAAGGTGCACAAAATTGCGCACACATCAACTTTACCGATTTTGATTGCAGATCTTACCACTTTCAACTAACCCACGAGCACTCGCACGCTCGCAAGCCCATGAAATGCAGGAATTTTGGCATTTTGGCTTTTCGACTTTTGTCGATTTAGTCTACTAGAGGGTGTTCGTTTACACACCTGATTTGTGATATTACGACGAGACCTTCCACGCAATTAGCCTACAATCATCCAATACAATGTTAGACTACGGGCTAATGACAACCAAAGTAACTACCATCACCATATTCGGCCAACACCCTTTTTATAGCCCTAGAACTTACATTTGCTAAAAACACTGACAAGATCTAAATCTAGTCGTTCCAATGATCCAAGCCTCCAACGCTCCTTGCTAGGTCGTCCCTTTCGCAAACAAATACACATAAAACTGATTAGAAGGACTAGCATTACACTTTACCAAAGTCGACAACCACCCTATGCATATAGGGGTTTTCAGCTTTTTTTAAATCCCAAAATAACGAATGGGAAGGGGTTTCGATAACTTACCAAAGATGCAATTGCCCCAAAGTCATTCCCAAATACCTTCTTACTCCAGATCTGTTGTAGATCTAATCCAAATTAAGTATAGAGAATAGGACTAAGTGATTTCGGCTTTTGGATCTATCCTAGAGTATGTTTGATTCAATTTTAAAGAAAAGAAGTAGAAGAAGAGAAGTTCACAAAGTGAAAGAACTTAGAGGTTCGACTTTCTTGAAAGATTTGAAAAGAATGAGAAGAAATAGTTTTGATCAAAGGGTAATCGACAATGGTGGATTCGGCCAAAGAGAAAATGACAACAACACTTGGTTTCGGCTTTTGGTGGTAATCGACTAGTAGGCTTGAGAAGAAAGTAGAAAAGAAGGAAGTGGGTTCGGCTTTTGTGAAAATTAAAGAGAAAGGAGATGAGAGAAAAGAAGAGAGGATAAGAGAAGAGTAGATTTGGTTATGGACAAATCGGCACAAGGAGAGTATATAGGTCTAGGTTTCAGTTTTTAGTAAAAAAGAGGAGGAAGAAAAGAAACCTAAGGTACTATACCTATTCGGCAAAAAGAAACAGCCCCTAAGTGCCAAATCCCGAAGGCTTAACCTTTACCAATGTCATCACACACCCTAATTATCAAAAGTGCAACCCCTAAAGCCCTAGCCGAATGCACCTCCCCTTCACCAATAGCCGAATTGCTTTTCCAAGACCCCTACAATCAGCCACCACTAGCTCCCATTCAAATTCCTATATTTTCTCCCCCTTATCCTCCTTGATCTAATCTCATGAGCAACTCAAACTCTCTTCAACAGAGTTCCACTTGAAATCCATCACATGACTGGCACATGTAACAAAAATAAAACACCATACTACTTACCTTGAGACTTGAATCTTGGCCCTTGCATAGCTTCTACACGCCACTTTCTTAGGCTCTAAGTGGTGCCACATTGCGACTTTACCAAGGGTCACTTGTGTCTTAATTTACTCACTTTTTCTTAAAAGCCCACACAACCAAGACCCCCTCTCTTTAAGTCCAAATTTTGATAATTCTACCGGGTTTTAACTTAGGCTTAGACCTTCTAAAGGCCCACTAACACACTTAAAACATAAATTTCATAACCAAGCAACAAAATTTCATGATTACACCAAAATCGCAAAAATCCCAAAAAATCCCGAAAATTAGGGCGTTGCAACTCTACCCCCTTAAAAAAATTTTGGCCTCGAAATTTACCTGATCCAAATAGGTAAGGGTATTGTTGACGCATTGCCTCTTCTGGCTCTAAAGTAGCCTTTTCTCTGCTGTGATTGTGCCAAAGCACCTTTACCAACGGAACTAACTTCTTCCTCAACACTTTGACCTCTCGATCCAGTATTTGCACAGGCTTTTCTTCAAAAGTCAAATCAATCTTCACCTCAATTTCCTCCACTGGTACAACATGCGAAGGATCTGATCAATACCGCCTTAGCATGGACACATGAAAAACGTCATGAATTCGGTCCAGCTACGGCTGTAACTCCAACTGATAAGCTACTGGCCCTACCTATTTAAGAACCCGATAAGGCTCTATAAATCACGGATTCAAGTTGCCCTTCTTACAAAACCTTAATATCTTTTTCCAAGGCGAGACCTTCAAGAAGACCATATCCCCTACTGAGAACTCATTCTCTTTACGCTTTAAGTCCACATAAGATTTCTGCCTATCTGAGGCTTCCTTTAACTGATCTCTGATCAACTTAACCTTATTCTCGGTATCTACCACCAATTCTGGCCTAAGAACCTGTCGTTCTCCCAACTCCGTCTAACACGTAGGCGTACAAAACCTTCGCCCACATAGTGCCTCATACGGAGCCATTTGAATACTTGCCTGATAGCTATTATTATAAGCAAATTCCATCAATGGTAAGTAATCCTTCCAACCACCTTGGAAGTCAATAACACAACCCCTGAACATGTCCTCCAAAACCTGAATAACCCTTTCCGACTGTCCATCTGTCTGGGGGTGAGAAGCAGTGTTAAAATCCAATCGCGTACCCAACGCCTCATGCAACTTCTGCCAGAATCGAGCTGTAAACCTAGGGTCTCAATCTAAAATTATTAAAACTAGCACCCCATACAGTCACACTATCTCTGCCACATAGTAATCGGTTTGGAAAGGTATGAAATGGGCAGATTTCGTTAACCTATCCACAATTACCCATACTTAGTCTTTCTTGGAAGGTGTCAAAGGTAGCCCACTCACAAAATCTATGGTTACCCTCTCCCACTTCCATAGTGGAATCTTCACTGGCTGCAGCAGTCTAGAAGGTAGTTGATGCTCAGCCTTTACTTGCTGGCATGTCAGACATTTCCTGGTATCGTGTGATATGAAGTAATAAAATTTATAAAGAACTTGATCACACCAAAACTAACTAATATCACGACGTTGAGGCAAGCGCACCTGTCGAACAGTAGTATAGTCTAGTGGTAAGGTCTAGTATCGTACCCAAGGGAACCAAAAGTACTATTACTTACTTCCTTTCTATTATCTAGCCTAAGAATAAAAGAGGGATTTGTTTAAACTAATTCTAAAACTAAACTAAGAAAACACAAAGAGTAAATTGGGAAAACTTTTAGGGAAAAGCTGATTGATATGGGCAATACTTAAGGGAGAATCCACCTAGACTTCACTTGTTATTATTTTCTTGAAATATATGATTTATTTACTTGACTTGATCCGTAGAGATCCCTAGCCTATGCTAAACCCTCCGTCAAGGTGTAGAGCAACTAGGCTTAATTTGTTAATTAAAGTTCCCTTATTAATTAACTCCCTAGGTTGCATTAATTCGATCTATGGTTCCCCATATTAGGTTTGACCCTAATCCAGCAGATTTATGTCGCCCTATGTCTAGGGTTGCATGCAACTCCGCTTAATTATGGTAGATCTACTCTTATCACAGGGACTTTTGCTCCTCTGCTCTAAGCACATCCAATTCTTGAAATAATACCTAGGACTATTAAATCAAGAATGAAGAACACATAATTAAGAACAATTCAAGTGTTTATCATATAAATTAAGAATAAATAACAAGATCTGTCTTAGGCTTCACCCCCCTCAAGTATTTGAGGGGTTTAGTTCATAATAAAGAAAAGAAACATCTCAGAAGATATAAAATAACAAAACATAAAAGAAACCAAAAACCCCTGAAGGAATTTAGGGAAATCCTCTATGTTGCTGCAGAATTCCAGCTTCTGGGATGAATTAATCAGCTTTCCTGCGAGTAATCCCTACTTCCACTCTCTGTGTTGGCAGCAAAGAATACTTCCCTTTATGGGGAAATAAGCACACCCCTAGAGTTGCCTTCTAGGGTCTTTATATAGAGCTTTGGGGAGCCTTTCTTAGCCTCCAAGGATCCCAATTCGAGTGAAATTCCTCTTCCTCACGACTAGAACATGCCCGTGTGCCACGCCCGTGTGACTTCGACAAAGGCCGTGTGATTTGGCACGGCCGTGTGGCATGCCCGTGCTTGTCGAGGGCTGGACTGTGTGATCTTCATGTGGCACGGCCGTATGGCACGGCCGTGTGGTAATTCCTTGGGCCATGTGTTATGTCATTTTTGGCCCATTTTCCTCATTTTCGGTCCATTTCCTATTCTTTTCTCTTCCCTATGCTCTCCTGAGTATAAGATATGAAAAATAAGGATTAAGAGCACCAATTCTCACTAAATTGATAATAATTCATCCAAAATATAGGCTAAACATGAGGTAAAAATATGGATAATTTAGCGTTTATCAAATACCCCCACACTTAAACCTTTGCTTGTCCTCAAGCAAAATCTCAATCCCTAGAAGGAATCATTCTTTTCAACCTATAATCTTTATCACTAATGTTTCAAACTAATCCATAGGTGATCATACAAGGAAATATTCAATCAAAATAACATTAAAGACTCAATCACTTTAAGCTGAGAATTTTATCATTAAAACATAAATTTTCTCCTTCCTCTTGAGTAATTATCTCTCCATCTTAATTAACAGAAGTTGACATCCTCACTAAGGTTCACTCTATCCACTCGAAGTGTTTAGGGTTCAAAAATTAAGCACTCTCTAGTCAACCTGAGAAGTTATTACCATAGGCTTGTAAGAAAATCACATCTCCACCACTATAGATTGACATGACATACCGATCAAAAGGTCTTGTAAGGGTTGTAACGGGGCTTGGTTAGGGGTGTTGTCACAGGCTGCAAAAGAAGGGTTAGAATCGAGATCGAATTGAAAAATTTTCTAGCCAGAAAAATCTCTATCACTGGAACATATTTCTCGGGCTAATTTTTATTGTTCATGCCTGGGTAGCTTTAAAATATAAATATGAAAAAACTTTTGAACTATTACATATGACAACTGAATTTAACTGTAACCGGTTTTTTTTTAGGAACAATTCATAATAATCCTGAATATTTACAACTTTACATGCTGGAAAAGAGAATAAAGCGAGATAATAATTTCAACTCAAATCTCGACAAAAATAGGGGTTAAAGTAATTGGATAAGATTCATCAAAAAATGGGTTATTGGTTAATAATTAGGGGGTGAGTCAAAGAATGGGGTGTTAGGCTCAACGAGGTTTACTAGGGATTAATTTATGGAGATAGGCTTTTTGTGGAGTAAGTAGGTTAAATCCTAAGTGCCTTTATGATTTCGGTATATCAAATCAATGATGTGGTCTTGATGTGTATAATCAAAGCAAGTTCTAGAATAACAAATCAGTGTTGACTTACTCAAAGTAATAATAAAAGTGAGCACGAAAGAATGTATGCTTAAAAGGCTCAAAATCTCACCAGAATTATGGCTTTTTGATGTCAATCCTGTGAATTTCAAATTTCAAGATAATACTTAGAATTAAAGAAATAACTTATGCAAAAATTGGGGTTCTCAAAAATTTCAACTTATCATGCTTGATTCCTTAATGTTTTAAAGTTTGAATAATCAGAGTACAGGCACCTATATCTTAATTCTCAACATATCAATAAAATCATAAATCAATCAGAATTAATTCCTAATATGAGAATGAGAATTATTTGAGAATAAAGCATGAAAAATTTCAGGGATTTCATAGATAATTATAGATTTAAAGTAACTTCCCCCCACACTTAAGATGTACATTGCCCTCAATGTACAAAGATATAGATAGCAAGAGAAGTATAATATCATAAGATGGGGAGAGGATTGAAACTCCCTGAATTTAGGATGAACTTGTGAGGAAGAGTCGGCAATTTTGGCAGGGTGTTCCTATTTTCGGTTGAATATGAGCTGTAGAGCTCCTTTTTGAAACTGCGAAAATATTAATTAGTCGTGGGACTTTAGGATTAATAGAGATTATTCGTTAGGATTGGTTGATATGAAAGATAGAAAATTAAATAACAGAAAAATAATAAACTAAGTTCTAAGAATACTAATACTGTAGTGATTAAAAGGATTAAAAATAAAAATTGAAATAAAAAAACTAATAAAAGAAAAATAAAAATGAAAAATGAGAAAAATAGAACCAAATGGGAGATTAGAGGCACACGCCCGTGTGGCTCGGGTTTAGCCCGTGTTGGCCATATTGCATGGCCGTGTGCGATCCTGTTCGTACTTCACACGGTCGTGTAGGATGTACCACGGCCGTGTGCGATGAGGCCTCGCTACTCCCACAGTCGTGTGGAAGGGCACATGGCTGTGTTTAATTTGGCAGTGTTGGCCACAGGCTGGGGACACGGGCGTGGGGATTTGTGCAAGCCCGTGTTGAAATCGAAAGGTTGCCACGGCCATGTCGCACGACTGTGGCTATTTATCGGTAGCCCGTGCTTTGGGAAAAAAATTTGCTTTGCTTATACAAGGCCTCGCTACACGACCGTGTCTCTACTTGAAGTGTTCACATGGCCTCAGACACGCCCGTGGGCATGGCCGTGTGGTTCTAAATATCTGTATTAAAAAGGTTTAGTTGATGCATAAAAATACTAAAAATGAAAAATAAAAGAAAAGTTACTCAGTTAGTGCTTGGGTTGCCTCCCGAGAAGCACTTATTTATAGTCTAAGCTCGACTTTGCTCGAGCTTGTATGTTCACGGTGGTTTTGAAGAGTTGATACTCTTCTATCCTACTTACAATTTCATTATCAACCTAAGATTTGAGTCGAGTGTGATTTACCTTGAAAGTGCCGAGTGACTCATGTTTTATCTCGACTGTACCATAGGGAAAGATTTTCTTGATCGTGAAGTAAGGTGTATCACTTGTATGTTCTTTTGAATTCAATATTCGAGGATCGTATTCCCCTAAGATCATCTTATCCCCTACCTTGAGTTGATTCGTTTGTACCTGAGGGTCGTCTTGGTGATGCTCTGGGTTGGTGTGGCATATTTTGGGCTTTTCATGATAGTTCAGCCACTCATCTAGTTCCTCGATCTGAAGCATTCGCTTTTCAGGTGCATCTCCCTTGGATGGACTTGTCTATGATTGGGTTGTCTTTATGTGGAGCGTGTCTGGATCTTTCAGTTTGGTTGGCAGTTTATTTTGGAGAATAGCTGAGCATTCCTCATTGAGTTCCACTGTGGACAGTTCTTCCAACTTCCTTTTATTTGTGAGAAGTTCCTCTAAAAATTTTACGTACTTCGGCATCTGCAAAATTACTTCAACAAATGGTAAGTTGATATGTAATTTCTTTAAAAGTTTAAGAAACTTACCGAATTGCTCATCTGTGCGGTCCTTCTTTAGCGCGGTTGGGTATGGGATACGAGGTTTAAATTCTTTGGTAATTTCATCTTTGTAACTTACCTCATTCTTTCCTTTACTTACCATAGGCTCCTTGCATGGCTCTGGGTTGGTTTTGGTTAAGCCCTCATTATCTATCGTATCGACGGCATTAAGTTGCTCTTTGGGGTTAGTCTCAGTATTGCTTGATAACTTACCTTGCGGTCTTTCAGAGATTAGCTTGGCAAGCTGGCCTATTTGAGTTTCAAGCCCTTGAATGGAAGCTTATTGGTTTCTTAGTGCTGTTTCAGTATTTTGGAAATGGGTTTCTGACATGGCCATAAATTTGGTGAACATCTCTTCCAGGTTCAGCTTTTTCTCCTGTTCTGGTGGTGGCTGTTGAAATCCTAGAGGAGGCGGTTGTCTTTAATTTCCTTGTCCTTCCCATGAAAAATTGGGGTGACTCCGCCAACCTGCATTATAAGTATTACTATAAGGGTTATTTTGAGGTCTAGATTTGTTACCTATATAGTTGGTTTGCTCATTTTCCATGCCATGTCCATAAGAGGAGTAATCTGGATTGAACATATTTCCCTGGATTGCGTCACACTGCATCACTGGATGTGCCTGCGTAAAACTAACAAAATTATCAAACTTTTTATTTAAAAGTTCTACCTGGTTAGTAAGCATGGTGATAGCATCAATATTATAAACTCCTGCAGCTTTTGTCTACTTTGTCCTCATGACTTGCCACTGATAGTTATTCAATGACATCTCTTCTATAAACTCATAAGCTACTTCTGGTGTTTTATTGTTGATTGTTCCTCCGGCGGCCGCATCGATCATCTGCCTTGTTGATGTATTCAAACCACTGTGAAAGTTTGAACTTGTAACCACAAAAGCAACCCATGGTGAGGGCACCTCCTCAAAAGATCTTTGTATCTCTTCCAGGCATCGTAAAGTGTCTCTAGATCCATCTGCACAAAAGAAGAGATATCGTTTCGTAATTTAGCAGTTTTAGCTGGAGGAAAATATTTGAGTAAAAATTTTTCGGTCATCTGCTCCCATGTGGAAATTGAGCCTCGGGGTAAAGAATTTAACCACTGTTTGGCTTTATTTCTCAAAGAGAATGGAAATAGCCTCAATCAAATGGCATCATCAGAAACACCATTTATTTTGAAGGTATCACAAAGTTCCAAAAAATTGGCTATGCATGAGTTTAGATCTTCGTCCTGTAAACCATCAAACTGCACCAATTGCTGTATCATCTGAATAGTGTTAGGTTTTAACTCAAAATTATTAGCAGCAATAGTAGGTCTAAGAATGCTAGTTTGGGTACCAGCCAAACTAGGTTTAGCATAATCATACATAGTGCGAGGATCTTCTTCTTGATTTGCTAGTGGTGCGACTATTGCGGGAGGTGGTGGAACATTTTGATTTGCTTCCATCTCTTCTGTAGGTTCTAGCTCTTGATCAGGTTCTTGTTCAGGATAATGTAGACTGCGTCTAATTTTTCTGCGATTTCTGCGAATTGTCGCTTCTAAATCGTCGTCAAAAAGTAGTGGTCCTGTTGGGTTGTTTCTAGTCATAAACTAAAAATACCTAAAAAGAGAAAGCAAAGAAAACTCAAAAATTTAAAAGCAAATAAAAAATAAAAATAAAATGAAATAAATACTAAAAATAAAAATAAAAGAAAAATAAATAAATATATATTAATGGCTAAAGTAATAGAAATCGAGCTTTCGTAATATTTTAGTTCCCTGGCAACGGCGCCAAAAACTTGATATCGTGTGATATGAAGTAATAAAATTTATAAAGAACTTGATCACACCAAAACTAACTAATATCACGACGTTGAGGCAAGCACACCTGTCGAACAGTAGTATAGTCTAGTGGTAAGATCGAGTATCGTACCCAAGGGAACCAAAAGTACTATTACTTCCTTTCAATTATCTAGCCTAAGAATAAAAGAGGGATTTGTTTAAACTAATTCTAAAACTAAACTAAGAAGACACAAAGAGTAAATTGGGAAAACTTTTAGGGAAAAGCTGATTAATATGGGCAATACTTAAGGGAGAATCCACCTAGACTTCACTTGTTATTATTTTCTTGAAATATATGACTTATTTACCTGACTTGATCCGTAGAGATCCCTAATCTATGCTAAACCCTTCGTCGAGGTGTAGAGCAACTAGGCCTAAGTTGTTAATTAAAGTTCCCTTATTAATTAACTCCCTAGGTTGCATTAATTCGATCTATGGTTCCCCATATTAGGTTTGACCCTAATCAGGTAGATTTATGTCGCCCTATGTCTAGGGTTGCATGCAACTCCACTTAATTATGGTAGATCTACTCTTATCACAGGGACTTTTGCTCCTCTGCTCTAAGCACATCCAATTCTTGAAATAATACCTAGGACTATTAAATCAAGAATGAAGAACACATAATTAAGAACAATTCAAGTGTTTATCATATAAATCAAGAATAAATAACAAGATCTGTCTTAGGTTTCATTCCCCTCAAGTATTTGAGGGGTTTAGTTCATAATAAAGAAAAGAAACATCTCAGAAAATATAAAATAACAAAACATAAAAGAAACCAAAAACCCCTGAAGGAATTTAGGGAAATCCTCTATGTTGCTGCAGAATTTCGGCTTCTGGGATGAATCAATTAGCTTCCCTGCGAGTAATCCCTACTTCCACTCTTTGTGTTGGCAGTAAAGAATACTTCCCTTTGTAGGGAAATAAGCACACCCTTAGAGTTGCCTCCTAGGGTCTTTATATAGAGCTTTGGGCAGCCTTTCTTAGCCTCCAAGTATCCCAATTTGAGTGAAATTCCTCTTCCCCACGACTAGAACATGCCCGTGTGCCACGCTTTTGTGACTTCGACAAAGGCCGTGTGATTTGGCATGGCCGTGTGGCCTGCCCGTGCTTGTCGAGGACTGGACCGTGTGATCTTCATGTGGCACGGGCGTGTGGTAATTCCTTGGGCCTTGTGTTATGTCATTTTTGGCCCATTTTCCTTATTTTCGGTCCAGTTCCTATTTTTTTCTCTTCCCTATGCTCTCTTGAGTATAAGATATGAAAAATAAGGATTAAGAGCACCAATTCTCACTAAATTGATAATAATTCATCCAAAATATAGGCTAAACATGAGGTAAAAGTATGTATAATTTAGCGTTTATCATTTCCCCACAAATTTGGTCACTTCTCGCTTAAGTCTAGGCCACAAATACAGTCCTCGCAAATCTTGATATAACTTATTCCCTCTAGGATGCATGGCATAAGGTCTACCATGAGCTCTTTCAGAATTGACTGCCTGAAGTCAGAGTCCTTCAGAATACAAACTCTTCCTTGAAAGCACAAAACTCCATCACTATTCAGTCCAAAATTAGAATTCTCATCATTCTCAGCTTACTGAAATCGAGGAACTAATGACTCATCCTTTAACTGTTTCTCCTTAATCTTCTCAATCCAAGTTGGTCTCACTTGTAACTCCACTAATAAGCTCCTATTGTCATAAAAAACTCAAACGAGCAAACATTGCTCTCAACTCAGCTATAGCCCTTTGGCTTACTGCATCAGCTACCACATTTGTCTTGCCTGGGTGATACTCAATCGAACAGTCATAATCCTTAAGTAACTCTATCCATCTTCATTGTCTAAGATTTAATTCCTTCTGAGTCAGCAAATACTTAAGACTTTTATGGCCCGTGTATATAATACACTTTTCCCCATACAGATAATGTTTCTAGATCTTTAATGCAAAGATAATCGCTGCCAACTCCAGATCATGTGTAGGGTAATTCGCTTCGTGAGGCTTAAGCTGTCGCAAAGCATAAGCGACCACCTTACCCTCTTGCATTAATTCACAGCCTAACCCCACATTCGATGCATCACTGTACACGGTGAAATCCTTCCCAAACTCTGGCTGAATCAATACTGGCGCCTCAGTCAACACCTTCTTCAACTTATCAAAAGCTTTTTGCTGTTTTTCAGTCCATACAAAACATACTCCTTTCCTTAGCAGTTTCGTTAATGGTGCAGCAATTAAAGAAAATCCTTCTACAAATCTTCTGTAGTACCCTGCTAAACCTAGAAAACTCTGAATTTCTGATTCCAACCTCGGCGGCTTCCAATCCAAAACTTCCTCTATTTTTCGAGGATCCACCCTAGTCCTCTCCGCAGAAACAACATGACCCAGAAATGTCACTTCTCGCAACCAAAATTCACATTTATTGAATTTTGCATAAAGTTGCTTTTTCTCTCAACACTTGCAAAACCACACGAAGATGCTCATAATGCTTCTTCTCAGTTTCCGAATACACAAAAATATCATCAATAAAGATGACTACAAATCGATCCAAATAGGGTTGGAATACTCGATTCATTAGATCCATGAAAGTTGCAGGTGCATTCGTCAGTCCAAACGGCATAACCAGAAACTCGTAATGACCATACCGAGTTCTGAATGTTGTCTTATGAATATCCACGTCCTTGACCCTTAGCTGATGATATCCAGACCGAAGATCGATCTTGGAAAATACCGAAGCTCCTCTAAGCTGGTCAAACAGATCGTCGATCCTCAGCAGAGGGTACTTATTCTTTATCGTCAGTTTGTTCAATTGGCAATAATCGATGCACATACGCATCGTCCCATCCTTCTTCTTTACGAATATTATTGGTGCTCCCCATGGAGACACGCTCGGTTAATAAAACCTTTATCCAACAACTCTTGAATTTGTGCATTCAGTTCCACTAACTCCTTTGGTGCCGTCTTATAGGGTGTGATGGACACTGGAACCGTTCCAGGCAGCAAGTCGATTCCAAATTCGACTTTACAACTCATAGGTAATCCAGGAAGCTCCTCAGGAAAAACATCTTGAAACTCTTTAACAGTTTTAACCTTCTCCACGGTCAAACCCTCAATCTTTGTCTGATTAACAAATTCCAAATATGCTTCGCAACCCTTTTGAATCAGCTTCCCAGCTCTTAAGGCTGAAATAATATTGGACAAATAATCCCTTCGCTCCCCTATAACCATCACCTCATCACCCTTTGTAGTCTTTAATACCATCCGCTCAGCCACACAATCCAGAGTCGCCCTATGCTTAGTCAGCCAGTCCATTCCCAAGATAAGATCAAATTCTCCGAATGGTAGCTCCATTAAGTCTGCAGAGAAAATCCTACATTGAGTCTCTGAAGGCACCACCCTAAAGAGTTTGTCTACCCTAACCGAGTGACCCAATAGACTTATCACAGTTACCCCACTCACAGTTTCCTCTAAGTGTACACCCAATGACCTAGATATATCACGTACAACATACGAATGAGTATAACCCACATCTATCAAAGTAATGTATGGCATGCTAGATATAAAAAACGTACCAGTTATAACGTCAGGTGTGTCACCCTCCTCTCGGTGACGAGTAGCATACACCAATGCTGGCTGACGAGCCTCTGTATTTACAGCACCCCTGCCAGGTGCTTCACATCCACGACCATTTCTGTTGCCACCACTACCTTGACCACGGCCTCTCGGCGGTTATGTTCCATCTCGCACTGGTTGAGTAACCCTCTGTTCAGCAACTTGCGTCTAAGCTAGCCTCTGTGGACAATCCTTAACCCTGTGCTCCTTGGATCTGAATCGAAAGCAAGCCCGAGTACAATTCTAGCATTCTCCTAGATGCACCCTACCACAGTCCCCACAAGCCTGCGGTCTAACTATATTCACCAGAACTACTCAGACTGGTTCATCCACTCTAGCTCATTTAGCATTCCTATTTGTAGCACCAGAGGGTCTAGAATCCCTCCTAAATCGGCTTCAGTCCTTCCCACGGTTCTGCCGTTTAGTTCACTTCACCTCTTTGGCTATCTTAGCCTTTTCCACCAATGCAGCATAGTCACGCTCCCTCTGCAGAGCTATCAGCACCCTAAGCTCATCCCTGAGGCCATCATTAAAATGAACGCTACGCTCATACTCAGTAGCAACTATTCTACTAGCATACCGACTCAATCTTAGAAACTCTGCCTCATATTCAGCAATAGACTTATTACCCTAGGCTAGGTTCAGAAATTCTTTCCTACGAGCATCCACATAGATTGCTCCAACGTATTTTCCCTTGAAAGTCATCTTAAACAATTCCTAGGTTACCCGTTCAGTTAGGGTACTATCTCGTACAGTGATCCACCACTGATACGCCTCATCTTGCAGTAGCGACACCGCTCCTTTCAGCTTTTGCTCCACTGAGCAATCCATGTTATCCATGATCTGCTCCGTGGCTTCCAGCCAATACTAAGCTACATTTGGGGGTACTTCAGATATGCCCCAAAAGACCTCCACTCCGTTAGCTCGGAGTCACTCAGAAATGGATCCCCTATTCACAGTCCCAGTGCTTGCCCCAGCGACCCTCTCTAGAACCCTTAACATTGCATAGGACAGAGCGTCGTCCCCTGCAGCTCGATTATACGATCCAGTCTCAGTCATTGGCAGAGCTCGCACCTCCTCAGCTGGCATATGTCCCAAAGATGAAAACCTAGCTTGCACACTACCTCGGCCACGTCCATGGCCTCATCCACGAGCTACCCCTGTACTCATATCGACTTATCTGATTACGAATTTTATGACATTAGTTTAATATTCCAGTGTTTCTTACAATATCTTGTGCACAGATAGAGTTTCAGAGTTTGTTTTTGCGTAATCGTAGCCTAGCTACAGTCTCAATCTTCTATGGTTTAGTTTCCTTACTGTCTCAGTCTCTACAGTTTCAGTGTTGCCCTAGCTACAGTATCATAGTAGAGTCTCAGTTCTATCTCCAGTGATATCTCAGTACAGTACAGTATAAGAGAAGAAACACTTACAAACTTGGTGCTGGGGATTCAGTGTGCCACTTTTCAGAAACCAGATTTCAGAAAACCCACTTAAACTTAAACTTTTAAATTAAAACCTTAAAGAAGTATGTTTAAAAGAAAATAAGTTTGAAAAGGGTTTTTCTTAGAAATTTTTCCAAAACCGATTCAAAAATACCCTCCATGGGCCTTAGTTTTAAAATTTTATGAAAACATTTGGACCCGATCCACAGCCAAATTGTTGCAACCAGGCTCTGATACCACTAAATGTAATACCCTAAACCCGGCCAGATGTTACGACCAAGTCTAGTGTGTCACATCAATGACGAATTAATCATGTTCCTTAGTAATTACGATTAGGGTGAGTTTTGCAAAACTGTTTCTGTAGTTTGGGAAGAAAATCCAGGTTTAGTTTGTGATCATCCTATCCACTACCAGATTAAAATTTATTTTGTTACAAGATCTTGTTTGTCTATTCGCTATCCATTCGATACTTGTGTTTCATTTTGAAAATGTTGCTTAATTTTAAAAACCTGCGCAGCCTTAATCTACCCATTTTAATCAATTTATAAATAAGAAATAAAAACCAAATTAAAAATACTTAAGAGCGGCCTTATTAAAATAAAAAATTAAAATGAAGATAATTTAAATCAAATACAGAAATAAATAACTTGGAAAAAACCACCATGTGTAGTCCACGTGGCCACTCTAAATCCCTTTAGCTCCAAGTCCACTAGCTTAGGGCTCACCTGCATAGATGAAAGGAAGTGGGTGAGTTTGGAAACTCACTGTGTAAAGAAAGCCCAACTATAGCCCAAATTAGCTCTAGCTTACTGGGCCTAAGCCCTATCTAGTTTCAGTAATAACTGGGCCTTAGCCCTATTTAGTAATCAGTGTAGCCCATCAGCCCGTTACAGTAACAGAACAGAAATAATGCATGTATGCAAAACCCAGCCCAAATCTAGCCCTACACACCACCCATACCAGCCCTACACACCATGTGGGGAATAACTCGACCCACCCAGCCCTACACACCACAATCATAGCATAGCTACTTAATCAGATAATGTGGCCAAGCCACTAACAGTAAACGAGGCAAAGCCCCTATCAATAAACGTGGCAGTGCCACTTACCACTTCCTCCATCAATAACCCAGTCCCATGCAATAGGATAACATGTCATGGCATACAGTAAACAGATAAAATATAGCATGCATTTCAGTCAAATTTAACCCTAGGGGTATAATGGTCATTTTACACCTAGGGGTAAAACAGTAATTTTCCACTTTTAAGAGGTATTTCAGTAAATCTACCAATTTTAGGGTTTCATGCTTATTCCAGTTATTAACAGTCTAATTTTCACCTAAGTAGGTTATCTAGCCCATTTACCTACTTTAAAGCTATCGGGCCCTAAAACCCCTAATGGGCCCTACAGTGTCTACTAGCTATTTTGGCCCACTAAGACCAAGTTTTACGGCAGATTTAACGGTTTTAGCACCTAATTTATCAGAACACACTTACTGCTCGTTTTAATCCAAGTGGGCCCGTAAGCCTACTGGGCCCAAATTCAGCCCTTCAAGGCCCAATTCACCAAGGCGCACGAAATTGCACACACATCAACTTTACCAATTTCGATTATAGATCTTACCGCTTTCAATTAACCCACGAGTGCTCACATGCTTGCAAGCCCACGAAATGTCAAAATTTCGGTATTTTAGTTTTTTGACTTTTGCCAATTTAGTCTACTAGAGGGTGTTCGTTTACACAACTGATTTGCGATACTATGACGATATCTCCCACGCAATTAGCCTACAATCGTCGAGCTAATGATAACCAAAGTAACAACCATCACCATATTTGGCCAACACCCTTTTTATGTCCCTAGAACTTACCTTTGCCGAAAACACTAACTAGATCTAAATCTAGTCGTTCCAACAATCCAAGCCTCCAATACTTTTTCCTAGATCATCCCTTTCGTGAAAAAATACACATAAAACCGATTAGAAGGACTAGCATTACTCTTTACCAAAGTCAACAGCCAACCTATGCACATAGGGGTTTTTGGCTTTTCTTAAGTCCTGAAATAACGAATAGGAAGGGGTTTCGATAACTTACCAAAGATTCAATTGCCCCAAAGTCGTTCCTAAATACCTTCTTATTCCAGATCTGTTGTTAATCTAATCCAAATTACGTACAGAGAACAGGTCTAAGTGATTTTGGCTTTTGGATCTATCCTAGAGTATGTTTGATTCGGTTTTAAAGAAAAGAAGTAGAAGAAGAGAAGTTCACAAAGAGAAAGAACTTAGAGGTTTGGCTTTCTTGAAAGATTTGAAAAGAAGGAGAAGAAATAGTTTTGATCAAAGGGTAGTCGGCAATGGTGGATTCGGCCAAAGGGAAAACGACAACAACACTTGGTTTCGGCTTTTGGTGGTAGTCAACTAGTAGGCTTGAGAAGAAAGTAGAAAAGAAGGAAGTGGGTTCGGCTTTTGTGAAAATTAAAGAGAAAGGAGATTAGAGAAAAGAAGAGAGGAGAAGAGAATAGTAGATTTGGTTATGGACAAGTCAGCACAAGGAGAGTATAGAGGTCTAGGTTTCGGTTTTTAGTAAAAAGGAGGAGGAAGAAAAGAAACCTAAGGCACTATACCTATTTGGCTAAAAGAAACAACCTCTAAGGGCTAAATCCCGAAGGCTTAACCTCTACCAACGTCGACAAACACCCTAATTGCCGAAAGTGCAACCCCTAAAGCCCTAGCCAAATGCACCTCCCCTTCACCAATTGCCGAATTGCTCTTCCAAGACCCCTACAATCGGCCACCACTAGCTCCCATTTAAATTCCTATATTTTCTCCCCCTTATCCTCCTTGATTTAATCTTATGAGCAACTCAAACTCTCTTCAACAGAGTTCCACTTGAAATCCATCACATGACTGGCACATGCAACAAAAATAAAACACTATATTGCTTACCTTGAGACTTGAACCTTGGAGCTTGCATAGCTTCCACACGCCACTTCCTTAGGCTCTAAGTGGCACCACATTGCCATTTTACGAAGGGCTCACTTGTGTCTTAATTTACTCACTTTTTCTTAAAAGCCCACATAACCAAGACCCCCCTCTTTAAGTCCAAAATTTGATATTTCTACTGGGTTTTAACTTAGGCTTGGGCCTTCTAAAGGCCCACTAACACACTTAAAACATAAATTTCATAAAAAAGCAACAAAATTTCATGATTACACCAAAATCGCAAAAATCCCGAAAAATCCCAAAAATTAGGGCGTTACAAAGCATATATACCTTATTTTATTTACTTATTTCTTTTATGTAATGTTATAATATATGTTATTTCATAATTTACCTTATTAACCTTTATTATTAACTACCAAATTCATATACATTAAGGTGTTTACCGTCCAACACATATAATCAAGGGCAATTTACAACATAAACACCTCATATTAAAAATCCACTATCACTTAGTCCTTAAGCATTAAGCCATCAAGTTTTCTTTTTATGCAATAAAACCCTTTTTCTAAATTAAGCACACAAACAGTCGAATTAATGTACAAAAATTTTTTGGATATCAATTCACACAAAATTAAACACATAAAATAATATATAAATATTTTTCCGACTCAGATTTGTGATCCCGAAACTACTATTCTGGTTAGGGCCAAAATCAAACTGTCACAACTCTCACACCCTTAAGGATTTTCGTCCCCGAAAATTCTTACCAATAAAGAGGTTTGGATAACGTTCTTTTATCGAATTTTCTAACTCCCAAGTTGCTTCTTCGACCCCGTGCTTGTGCCAAAGCACTTTTACTAAAGAGATTTTCTTATTTCACAACTCTTTCATTTCGTGAGCTAGAATACGAATATGTTCTTCCACATAACTCAAATCAGACTAAATTTCAATCTCTATCGGGCTAATTATGTGAACAGGGTCAGATCTGTATCGTCGAAGCATCGAGACGTGAAAAACATTGTGGATCTTTTCTAGTTCCAGAGGTAACATCAATCTATACGCAATAGGTCCAATACGTTCAATAATCTCATACGGCCCAATAAATCTCAGACTTAATTTGCATTTACGACTGAATCTGAGTATATTTTTCCACAGTGAAACTTTTAGGAACACTTTATCTCCAATATAAAATTCTATATCCTTATGTTTCAAATCCGCACATGATTTCTGACGATCCGATGCTACGTTTAAACTTTTACAGATCATTCTCACCTTCTATTTCGTTTCTTTAACTAAATCAAGCCCGTGAATCTTATTTTCGCTAACCTCATTCCAATACAAAGGTGTACGACATTTACGACCGTACAAAGCGTCGTAGGGTGCCATTTTAATACTTGATTGAAAACTATTGTTATACGCAAATTCAACCAAAGACAAGTATCGATCCCACAAACCTCTAAACTTAAGGATACAGTATCTCAACATATCCTCAAGTATCTGAATGACTCTTTCGGATTGACCGTTTATCTGGGGATGGAAAGCGGTGCTAAAATGTAATTTAGTACCTAGCACATCTTGCAGTTTCTTCCAAAACTGCGATGTAAATCTCGGATCCCTATCCGAAACGATAGAAACAAGTACTCCGTGCAATCGCACTATCTGAGAAATATACAATTTCGCTAGTTTATCGAGCGAGTAATCTGTACGGATCGGAATAAAATGAGCGGATTTTGTCAATCTATCAACAATAACCCAGATTGTATGCTTTTTGCTCAATGTCAATGGTAAACCTAATACGAAATCCATCGTGACTCGGTCCCATTTCTATTCAGGTATCATGATCGGCTGAAGCAATCTAGAAGCCACCTAATGCTTGGCTTTCACTTGCTGACATATTAAGCATTTCGAAACAAAGTCAGAAATGTCTCGCTTTATACCATGCCACCAATAATGCTATTTATGATTGTTATACATTTTAGTGCTACTTGGGTGAATAGACATTCGACTAGTATGAGCTTCGTTCAAAATCATCTGTATCAACTCTGTATTCCTTGGGACACATAATCGATTTCTGAATCTCAAATAGTCATCCACATCAATTACAAACTCTGAATCAACTTTTAAATCAAATTGAGCCCGTTTTGCAACTAACTCATTATCGACTTTCTGAGGTTCACAAATCTGTTGCACAAGTATCGGTTTTGCTTTTAATTCAGCTACTAAAGCACCATCAACGGATATAGCCAAATGCGCATTCGTCGCACGTAAAGTAAACAATGATTTTCGATTTAAAGCATCAGCAAGCACATTAGCCTTTCCCGGATGATAATCAATCACAAGATTGTATTCTTTGAGTAATTCTAGCCACCTTCACTGTCTCAAATGCAGATCCTTCTGCGTTATCAAGTATTTGAGACTTTTGTGATCGGAATAAACGTGACATTTTTCACCGAACAAATAGTGACGCCAAATTTTTAAAGCAAAAACAATAGCAGCCAATTCAAGATCGTGTGTCGGATAGTTCTTCTCATGAGGCTTTAACTATCTTGAGGCATAAGCTACAACTTTCCCTTCTTGCATCAAAACACAACCAAGTCCATTCAGAGATGCATTGCTGTAAATCATAAATTCTTTACCCGATTCTGATTGAACTAGTACTGGAGCTTCGGTTAAAAGGGTTTTCAACTGATCAAAACTTTTCTGACAACTCTCTGACCATTCAAACTTAACATCTTTTTGAAGTAACTTTGTCAACGACATTGCTATCATCGAAAAACCTTTCACAAACCGTCTATATTAACCAGTAAGTCCCAAAAAGCTTCGAACTTCCGAAACATTCCTGGGAGGCTTCCAATCAAGTATGGCCGAAATTTTGCTCGGATTAACCCGGATACCTGATGCTAAAACAACATGCCCTAGAAAGCTAACTTCTCGTAACCAGAATTCACATTTACTTAACTTTGCATACAATTACTTATCATGCAAAATCTTTAACACATGTCTCAAGTGTTCGGCATGCTCGGTTTTGTCGTGTGAATAGATCAGAATGTCATCTATAAAAATAACCAAAAATCGATCTAGATACTCTCTAAAAATCTGATTCATCAGATCCATGAAAATCGCAGGGACATTAGTGAGTTCGAACGGCATCACTAAGAACTCATAATGTCCGTATCTTGTTCTGAAAGCAGTCTTAGGCACATTCGCGTCTCTAACTCGCAACTGATAGTAGCCCGATCGCAAATCTATTTTTGAAAACACTGATGCTCCTTTTAACTTATCAAACAAGTCATGAATTCGCGGCAAGGGATACTTATTCTTGATAGTCATTTTATTGAGTTGTTGATAATCAATACACATTCTCATTGTTCCGTCTTTCTTTTTCACAAATAAAACATTGCACCCCAGGGAGAGAAGCTCGGTCTCACGAAACCTCTATCTGTCAACTCTTGCAGCTGTGCTTTCAATTCTTTTAATTCTATAGGTGCCATACAGTACGGAGCTATCGAAATCAGAGTCGTCACTGGTACTAACTCGATACCAAACTCTACCTCTCGAATAGGGGGTAAACTCGGTAATTCATCAGGAAATACGTCTGGATACTTATACATAACTAGTACAGACTCCACTTTCTTTTCACTCACTTTACTATCAAGCACATATACAAAGTGAGCTTCACAAACTTTTCTCACATACTTACTAGTCAACACTGAAGATATCACTGATGGTAAACCATTCAGGTCCGTGGACTCAATTCAAATAATCTCGTCATTCTAACACCGCGGATCAATAGTTTTCCGTTTACAATTCACTACAGCATCATGTATGGTTAATCCATACCCAGAATGATATCAAATTCGTCAAATGGTAGCAACATCAAATCAGCCGAAAAACATGAGTCTCGAATCATCAGGGGACAGTTCTTGCACATTTTATCAACTAATACGTATCGGCCCAGGGGGTTGGATACCCGAATCACAAACTCAGTAGACTCAATAGGCGAAGTCTTACTGAATGCTAATGTTTCACACACAAATGAATGAGTTGACCCGGGATAAATCAAAGCAATTACACTAGTATCATAAAGAGTGAATGTACCAGTAATAACATCTGGAGATGAAGCCTCTTCCCGAGCACGGATGGCATAAGCTCTGGCAGGAGAGCACGAGCCTCAGATCAAATAGCTGTATCTTTCGTCCCTATCTGACTCCACTAACATTATCAGCGAGTCTGGGTGGTCTGTCTCGTGATGACATATTACTCGGTCGAGTATCCTGAATGGTATTTTGCTCAGCTAACATAGGAGACTCCTGAATGAAATGATCTGCTGATCCATATTTGAAACAAGTGCGATCACGCAGTCTACAATCTCTCGGATGCCATTTTCCACAATGTTTACACTCAGACCGAGACTACTGAATGTTTCCAACACTAGTAACTGATGTGGCTCGAGAATTAGCAGGAGGCCAGTTCGATCCCATCTAGAAAAGTCCACAGCAGTCTTAGACTGGCTAGAGTCCTCTTTGAACTTTTTCGACGACAACTGACAAGTTTTACTCGTTGATCTTTTACGAAAGTCTCTAGCTTTGAAATCAGCCTTTCTCTTTTCCTTTCCAAGCTCTTCGGCTTTACAAGCTCGCTCGACAAGCACTATGAACTCTTTAATTTCCTGGATTCCAACTAGCAACTTAATATCCTCATTCAACCCATCTTCGAAACGTTTACACATGATGGCTTCAGTCGAAATACACTCTCGGGCATATCTGCTGAGCCTAAAAAATTCTCGCTTGCATTCAGTAACAGTCCTATGACCCTGCTTAAGCTCGAGAAATTCCTTGCGCTTCTGATCTGAGAATATCTGGCTAATATACATTTTATGAAATTCAGTTTGAAAGAACTCCCACGTAACCTGCTCTCTCGGTACAACTGAAACTAAATTGTTCCACCAATGGTACGCAGAATCACGTAAAAATGATATAGCACACTTCAAACACTCGTCGGGGGTACATGATAGTTCGTCGAATACACGAATAGTGTTATCGAGCCAGAATTCAGCCTGCTTAGCATCATCACTAATTGTGGTCCTGAAATCTTCGACCCCGTATTTTCTAATTTTGTCAACAGGAGGCTTATTCAATCTCATCGGATCAATCATCGGAGGTACCACAGGTATCAGAGATGGATTATTCGGGGGTGGGGTTTGTTGTACAGCCGGATTAGTTCAGATGTATTGAGTAAACCATTCATTTGGTAAAAGGCTTGCTTAGCCTCTCCCTCATGGCTACTCGAGGTCAGTCGAGATTCCACTGGCACTGTCCCTTGCGCTGGACATCAGTCGAGATGTCAGAAGTCATCACACTATCACAGTATCATATTATGGCATGTATAGCTAGACTTATATGCACTACGTTAGTCCTAGAATTGACTAAACTATAGCTTTGATACCAATAAAATGTAACACCCCCAACCCGTATCCATCGCTGGAATGGGTCACGAGACATTACAAAACCAAGCTCAACATTTGAACATCTCACATACATATGAATAAGTATTTTAAATTATAAAACACATTTCATTAAAATTCCTTTGTAATTCATTTCATATCTTAATCATAAACATAAATACAATCATATAATATACATGTGAAAATATCCATATCTCATTCTGTCCAGTTCTCTATTCGGCAACCACATAATGTAATTCATAAAGTACTCAATCCTAATATGGTTTTATGCTAAAACTAACATCAACCAAAATCTAATCAATTAAATACTAGCATATGCGCATGTATGACCAAAAATCTCATAAACCATTTTAGCACCATATAAATATAGCTGTTACTATTCATTTGGTCAAATGCCACTTCATTAGCCGAATACAAATAAGCATATGACCAATTCACTTTTCATTTAAAACCATTATCCAAACAATTATACTAACATTTAAGGAAACATAATAAATTTCACTGTAGTTTACAATTTATACACGCATCATTTATATATATCATCCTATCAAAATTTGCATTAACTTCACAATTGAAACAATCGACATGCTCACATATAATCCCAACATTCAATAATAACATTGGTATAAAATATATGCACCTAATCGTTACAAGTATAATCGTTTATGACATTTAATAACCTCCTCACATAAGCATCAACCAAGTTATCAATATAAGCTTAAAGACTTATAAAACATATCATTCACATCATATAGATATCAACTATGACCGAATCATTCAAGGTTATCGACAACTACATTTCCAATTCATACAATATGTGTCCATACTAAACCAACATAACTTAAACTTTATAAATTCACATAACTAGATAATAAGCCATTTTCGCATGGCACATCATATACACATCATTCAAAATATAACATTACAACCTTGTCTATCCTATAATACCATAGATCAAGTTTAAGTAGGTACTACCGAAACAAAAGATAGTGTGATGAGATTTCTGTTGATCCTTAAGCTTGTAGTTAGCTTCGAAAGTCTATAAAACATAGAAAGGTAACAGCAAAAGTAAGTTTTCAAAACTTAGTAAGTCATTAGCCATATACATAAAATCTTAATAGCTTGCTTCAAATATCAAATAACAATCATAAAACTATATCATACTCAAATATTACTAGGCCGAATACTTAACCCATCCCTTTTAACACCTTCCAATCCGTCTCCAAATTAAACTATCGTAAACACATATATTCAATCAAATTATATACTGAATTCCAACATTCGTATAGCATTGACTCAATTTGAAATCATATAAATCACAAGCCAAATACATTAAATCAATACACACATGCTTATAACACATCTCAGCCAGGCACACTTTTAGCATTGGTCAACCCATTACAAATCTATATTATGTTCACCAAATTAACTACTTAGTATTGAATACCAAATCATATTCATGCATACTTTCATAACGTAATCCATTCAATATTTAAATAATCGTACACATATACATACCTATTTGGCCGAATATAATGTAAGATTACTTAGCTCAATTTAACTTGAACACTTCTTTCATTTCACTTGGATCCTTATAAACATACCTTGAAAATTTTAATCACCGGCATTAAGCCTGCTAGGCACTAAGCTTGAATTAAACACCGGCACAAAGCCTGCTAGACACGAAGTCTGATAATTATTTCACCGGTACTTAGCCTGCTAGGCATAAAGCCTGATTATGTTCACCGGCACTAAGCCTGCTAGGCACAAAGCCTGATTATGTTCATTGGCACTAAGCCTGCTGGGCACAAAGCCTGATTGTGATCCAACTCAAACAGAATATAATCTTACGTTTTTAAATCATTATCAATATAAGCATATTATTACTCATTCAATTCACATTTGGTAATCATATTTAACACATAGCAAACATTATTCTTATTTAAAGTTCACATTCAAAAAATATATAGTAATCTTCTAAAAATTCAATTTAGCACTTATATCAAATCATTATTAAAATTTAGTACATAAAATAGCTTAATGACTTACCTCGGATATCAACGAATGGTAAATTTGACTACTGGGCTAATTTAGCTTTCTCCAGATCCGAATCTAATTTCTTCACTTCTTGAGCTTCAAATTTCAACTGCCATCCAGTCAAACTCAATTTTTTTTCAATTCAATCCAAATATACATAATTAAACAATTTACTGATTTACCCTTGCTAATTTACATATTCGGCAATTTAATCCCATTTCAAATTACACTAAATGAGAAAAATTCCTTATGTCAAACCTTGGCCGAATGCTCCAAGTTCACATACAATCCTTCACATTTCATTAATTTAGCAAATTAGTCCCTTTATTTAATATTTTAACAATTTAGTCCTAATATTTTAAATTCATCAAAATTTCTAAGATAAAACTTAAAATTTAAACACAACTTCAATTTATCTATTTAAACTATCAATTTCCATAAGCTCTCAGCCATGGCAACAATCGAAATACACATCAATAACAAAAATTCAAACATGGGTCTGATATTAAACGAAGCAACGATTCCAAAAACGTAAAAATTATCGAAGACCGGATTAAAACATACCTTCAATTTGGATTTATAAGTGTCGAATTCCCAACTCCTATTCTTTTCTTTCTTCTATTCTTATTTCGGCAATTTCAAAGCATATATACCTTATTTTATTTACTTATTTCTTTTATGTAATGTTATACTATATGTTATTTCATAGTTTACCTTATTAACCTTTATTATTAACTACCAAATTCATATACATTAAGGTGTTTACCGTCCAACACATATAATCAAGGGCAATTTACAACATAAACACCTCATATTAAAAATCCACTATCACTTAGTCCTTATGCATTAAGCCATCAAGTTTTCTTTCTATGCAATTAAACCCTTTTTCTAAATTTAGCACACAAACAGTCGAATTAATGTACGAAAATTTTACGGATATCAATTCATACAAAATTAAACACATAAAATAATATATAAATATTTTTCTGACTCAGATTCGTGGTCCCGAAACCATCGTTCCAATTAAGGCAAAAATTGGACTATCACATGTTGCACACATAATGAGAACATAGCTCTATTAATATATGAATTTGATTCGTATATAAAGTTAAATAAATATAGTTTACCAAAATACTTGTTATAATTAATGTAATTATAGTTTTCGGATAAAATATTTTTATATTTATTTATTTTTAATTATGATTATTATGCTTGGATAAAAATTTTATGAATTATGATTCATTATATATATACCAATTATAAAAGGTGAGAGATAGGGAGTTTTAAAAAAATCCTAAAATAAAAAAACCTAAAAAAACTTTGCTTGTGAGGTCTAGCAACCGTCAAGCAAAGAAATCTCCAAAAACTATTTTTGGAGATTTCTTCCATTCATTGTCAAACTAGGTGGATTACGTAGAGGTCAGCATCATAAGGGGCTGTGACTTGGTTCGATAGTAGATCAGAATTCTCGTTGCCGAGACATCACTATCTACTCAGATTGGAGTTTTGGTAATTTCGAAACCATTATTTCACCTTGATTCGTTCCTCGCACATGGATCCGTAGTTTAGATTGTCGAAATTATTTTTATTTTGCTACGCCATGGGGGTATCAGCATTCCAACAGTGGTATCAAAGCCACTTGTGTGATACGGCTTGGGTTTAAATAATTGGGTGATGCAATTTTATGAGATGCATGCTTTAATTTCATTACGTTTTTTATTATTTCAATTGCCTAAGCATAACCTGATAACTATTCCTTTCGATAATTGATTAAATGTTGATCATGGTGTTATAGCCTATTCAGTTTTATGTTACTACTGTTAACTTTAACAAATCTGTAATGATGCTTCGGTGGTATTTACATTTTCCAGTAAGAGTTAACTAGCTAGTGGAACACGGGTTGTTCCGGTATGAAACCTCAAGGATTAAAATCCTAAAAAACATGATTCTATTGATAAAAGTTATCAAATAATGAGGTTTCATATGACTGGAGTATGCGGTCAATACCACGGGGGTTCGCCCCTACACCTCTGGTCTATACCGCGGGGCTCCACCCCCGCACCCCTGGCTTCATCTTACAATATGTTTTGTAATAAATAAAACTTGGTGGGCCATAAAAGGTTGAAAGGATTTTTTTTATAATTCACTCAGCAAAACGTTAAATGATGTATGCTAATTTTGACATGCACGTTGTTTAAAATGCATAGTTAAAGCCCAATGACCTACTTGATAAAAGGTTGTAGTTTTTTTATTATGGCCTGCATGTCGTGCCTTACTACTATTCTCTTGTATTTCTCTTCTCATCTTACTCCCTCGTATGTAAAATGAGTTTCTGCATATTGTAATTTGCAAGAGTTGTTGTGGGCTAGACGAGAAGGAAGATGGGCCAACTAGTGTGGACCGACAGCTTGTGAAACGGCTTACACCTTTAGGTTTCCTTTTGGTTCTCCCATTGGCTTGGGTTGAACCACCATAGTTTATGGGCTATAACTATTGCATTTATTTATTGCTTTATTTATTCATGCATGAGATGCTATGGATGTCTAAAGCATGCCTTTTTATATATATTAAAATTTGTTAATAATAAACCCCATTAGTTACTAAGATCAATTAAAAGACTAAATGGACTGAAGTAGACCATAATTAGTGAGATGCAACAACCTTAATAAAATCCCTCTATTAAAATATTAAGTCAATATGGCCTTCCAATTTTTGCCCTCGTTAAGGCCTCGATCAATACTATGTAGGTTCTCCTAAAGCAAAGTACTAGTATTAATCTTGGTTAAACGCGAAGAATAAACAAGTGATATTCGCTGGTTAAAATTGGTGAATGACTTAACTAGGTTACTCTAATAGAATTAGAAACCTAGAGGTAAGTAATTTGGATAAATCATAAGATGATTAGTACAGGAGTTGTTCACCAAATAGTATGAGTTACATATGATGTAATTAGCAAGTGTTGCTTACCTAAATAACCATAATCTTGAGAGTAAAGCCAAAGCTGACTTAAGAGGAGGTGAAATATGGATCCTTAACCCACTAGAAATACTATCGAGAAAGTCTTTCCGAAATTAATATATGAGGGCTATTAATTTTGAAATAGAATAGTGGGAACATCTTTTAATAAATTCCTTCTAATGATTGATATAAACTTGGTAAATTTACTCAAACGCATATTTTATTGTTGTAGATATATTATGGTTGCAAACACTAATACACTCTCATTGCGATCATTCCTTGAGAAGGACAAATTGAATGGTTTGAACTTTCTTGACTGGTTCCATAACTTGAGGATTGTCCTCAAACAAGAATGGAAATTATATGTCATTGAACAACCACTTCCTAATGAACCACCCGTTAATGCCTCGAGGGCTGATAGAGATGTTTACAAGAAGCATCTCGATAACATGGTAGACGTTGGATGTCTTATGATTGCCACTATGAATCTTGAGCTTCAGAAGCAACATGAGGACATGGTTGCTTATGATATGATCGAGCACCTAAAAACATTTTATTAGGGGCAAGCATGGTAAGAGAGGTTCGATATCTATTCCAATGTAAGCTGGCTGAAGGAAGCCCAGTAGGACCTCATGTCCTTCAGATGATTAGTTATATTAAAAGCCTGTCTAAGCGTGGGTCCCCATTAAGCCAAGAGTTGGCCACTGATGTTATTCTGCAATCGTTGCTAGATAGCTATAGCCAGTTTGTTCTCAATTTCAATATGAATGAAATTGACAAGACTCTTCCACAGTTGCTCAGTATGTTACGAACTGCTGAAGGGAACATGAAAAAGGTTGGACCTAAGCCCATACTGATGGTCTGTAACAACAAGGGCAAGGGAAAGGCCGAAGTTCAGACAAAGCCTAAGGGCAAACGTAAGCCCAAGGCTAGAAAAGGAAAGGCTGCTCTGAAACCTAAAGGTGGGGTGTCTATGGAAGGAAACTGCTTTCATTGTGGTGTGACTGGACATTGGAAGCGGAACTGCCCTATCTATCTTGAGGAAATTAATAAGGCCAAAACAAGCTGAACGTCTGCTTCAGGTATTTATGTTACTGATATTAATTTATCAACTACTACTTTTGGGGTACTAGATACTGGTTGTGGTTCCCATATTTGAACTTCTGTACAGGAACTACACAGAAGCAGGACTTTGGCTAGAGGAGATGTGGACCTACGAGTTGGAAATAGAGTAAGAGTTGCTGCATTAGCTGTGGGAACATATACTTTATCTTTGCCTAGTGGACTTAATTTATGTTTAGAGGATTGTTATTTTCTGCTCAGTTTCACTAAAAATATTATTTCAATTTCTTGTTTAGACAAAATTGATTTTGAGATAATTATTAAGAATAATTGTTGTTCCTTTTATCTCAATAATGTTTCCTATGGTTCGGCACAATTGATTAATGACCTCTATTTTTAGATCAAATGAATCCCATTTATAACATAAATACTAAAAGATCTAAAATAAATTACTCAAATGGCCACATAAGTGAGAAATGCATATCTGAACTCCATAAAGATGGTCTCTTGGATTCATTTGTTTTTGAACAATTTGAAGTATGTGTATCTTGCTTATTGGGAAAAATAACTAAATCTTCTTTTAGTGGTAAAAGTGAACAAGCTAGTGATTTATTGGGCTTAATACATTATGATGTATGTGGACCAATAAATACACAAGCCAGAGGTGGATTTCACTACTTCATTACTTTCACTGATGATTTCAGTAGATATGGGTATGTTTATCTCATGTGCCATAAGTTTGAGGCCCTTGAAAAGTTCAAGGAATTCAAAAATGAAGTACAAAATCAACTAAGCAAAACTATCAAGGCACTTCAATCTGATCCCTGTGAAGAGTATTTGAGCCTAGAGTTTGATGCTCTTTTGAAGAAATGTGGGATTGTCTCACAACTTACTCCTCTTGGTATGCCTCAATGGAATGGAGTTTCTGAAAGAAGAAATCGAACTCTGTTAAACATGGTTGGATCCATGATAAGTCATGCTGATTTACCGACTTCCTTTTGGCGACATGCTTATGATACAACTGCTTTCACACTAAATCCTACTCCATCTAAATCGGTTCAAAAGATGCCATATGAGATGTGGATTGGGAAATATCCCAGTATGTCTTTTATGAAAATTTGGGGTTGCGAAGCTTATGTTGTAACGCCCCAAATTTTAAGGTTTCAAGTTTTTTGCTTGAATTGATATTTACATGCTTGGGTATGTTAAATTGATGTTTTGGGTGTGTCTAGGGGGCCTTTGGAAGGCCTCGGTTAGGCCCAACCCCTGACAAAAAAATTAATTTTAGCTTTAAGTGAATCTTGACACTAGTAGGTATGACTTATAAATTAATGGTGTGGTTTCTTAGCATAAAAAGCCTTGTGTTGGAGTGGCAAGAGGCACCACATGTGGGGCTTGGTGTGGTGTGATTTAGCAGGAGGGAGAGCTGAGGTTCGAGTCTCTTTGCAAGCTGGTTGTATCTATTTTGCTAGTTGGAATCGGCAAGTGGTGAAATTGGGTACAAACTCCTCAGGTTGTTTGTGAGATGAGGATGACTTGGTCTTGTAGATGGGAGTTAAATTCAAATGGATAAGTTGAGTTAATCATGGAGAAAATTAAGGAGTAAAATAAGGGATTGAGTCGGGAGAATGGTGTTAGCCAAACAGGGGGTCATGAAAGGAGGAATCGGCTTAAAGCTTTGCAGATTGTACAATTTTAGCATTTTTTGGGAAATAGGTGCCGAATTCTTCTTGGTGTTTTGGGGTTTTAGCATTTTTTTTTTGCAATTTCATGGTAGAGATATTGACCATTTAGGCTCTTGTTCTCTAGAAATAAAATTGCATAGTTCTTTTCTCTTTAATATCAGTTTTGCCAATTGTCGAATTGTACTTTTTCATTTTCCTCTCCTTTTTCTTAGATCTTGCTTGGCCGAAAGCTATTGTTCTTTTTCCCCTTTCATTTGTACCTTTGATTTAGCATTCTCTACTCTAATCTCTTCTCTAGCCAAATATCAAAATTCTCTTCCCACTTTCTTTTTTCTCCAACCAATTGCTCCTCTTGTACCCTTCTCATTCGTTAGTCGACAATCGCCCTTAGTGTTATAAATTGAACCTTGTTAGCATTTTTCCTAATATTTCTTTCAATTTTCTCTTGTGACTGATAATAATTCACCCTTCTCTTAGTCGGCACTTCTACTTCTTTGTTTGATTGCCGAATCTTGCTTTCCAAGTCATCTGTTGCAAAGCCCTCTAGAAGCCAAACTCTGCCTTTATTCTTTTCCCTGATAAACCGAGTTTCCCTCTTCTCAACTCCATCAATTGAAACTACAAATACTTGAGGTCGTGGCTAAGGATCGACCGCTTCTAGAATCTAACAGATTGGTCACGGGGACTTTTGTGTAAGTAATTCTTGTCTTAGATTTCGACATTTGCTATTAGAGCTTACTCTTAGATAAAGTTTTAGTATAGGGGAGTAATGCTCCTTTAACTCTTTTCCATGGGTTAGATTTATCAATAATCGTAGGTGCTTATATCCATCGATATTCGATCACTATTGGGGGTGTACGTTAATCGCAAGTGAATGTAGACAAGCAGAGCGGTGGTAAGTAACCGTGGAATAAACGCTTGAGTATGATTTCACTTTGTATTGGTTAAGTTGTTAATGATTTTTGTTATGGCAATAAGTTGAACGTGTGATGACTGTAGGAATCACAAAAACAGGTGTGTAATGACACCCTCCCTAATAGCATAGGTCGACAAAAGTTGAAAAGCCAAAATACTAAAATGCCGGCATTTTGAGGTGTTACGAGTGTGCAAATGCTCGTGGCCCGATCTGAACCTACAAATCATGGGTATTTGACTGTGAAGGCCATTGTGTGTGTTCTCGTGCACTCAGGCTGTTCTGAGCGCCGATGGGTCGAAGCGGGCCCAATGGGCCTACGGGCCCATATGAGTAAGTTATACGGTAAGTGATATCTGGCACGTTGGATGTTAAGATCTACGATATTATGCATAAGTTTGGACTGAGCGGGCCACACGAGTGTGTGGAGCCACTTGAGCCCAATAAGGGTTTTGGGCAAATATATACTGGTTGACCAAATGGACTTCCTGAGTCGCTCGAAGTGATGTTGGACCTGCTAGAAGGTCGTGTTACGTGATGAGACACCGAGACTTAGTAAAACTAACCAAAATACCCCTGAAGGGTAAAATTACCATTTTACCTTTAGCTACCAAATGACTGTTATACCCCAAAAAATAGATTGTCTGATTTCTGTATATTTTATCTGTATCTATTAATCTGTATACATGTGATATATGGTGCTATGAGTCTGCATGGGGTTGGGTTTGGATTCGGAGGAAGTTATGTATAGTGGCACTGCCACGTATTCTGATTAGTGGCTCTGCTACGTAATTTTTGTTCCGGTGGCTTCGCAAAGATATCTAATTTTAGCAGCATGGCTGCGAATTAGTGTGTGGGTTGGGTGGGTTGAGTTATTCCCCACATGGTGTGATGGGCTAGATTGGGTTGGGTTGTGCATCAGCTCTGTTATGTATCTATAATGGGCCCAAGGCCCACTCTGTTTTTGAATAGGGCCAAGGTCCAAATTGATCTGTATCTAAATAGGGCTGCAGTATAGTCTGTTCTGTATGCTTGATCTCTATTATTGGTTGGGGAAATTACACACTGAGTTTTCACAAACTCGCACTTTTTATTTTTTTACCTATGCAGGTAACCTCTAACCGTAGAGGATTTGGAGCTGCGAGGGACTCGGGGTGGCCACATGACTTCTGCCTCTACAATCAGTTTTTATTTTTACTTTTATTCTTATTAGTGTTTTAGTTTCGGCATCATTATTTTTTGTAATAAGGCCACTATGGGTGTTTTTATTTTGGTTACACTAATATTTCTTTAAAACGATAGACTAGGGTACTCGGATTTTCAAAATTTATATCGAACGTTATTAAACAAACCTTGCGCAATGTTTGGATAATATGATAATAAATGACAACAAATGAGATTTTATTTAAATATTTCAAGTTAATAAAAAAGTAGTTTTAAGTTTGATTTTGCTCAAAACCTACCATTTACTAAATAACGTTTTAAAAACAGAAAAAGCTATCTATCATGAGTGACCGCTTTCGAATAAACCGTTTATGTGACACACTAGATCTGGCCATAGTGTTTGGGCCGAGTTTGGGATCTTATATTCGTGGTATGAGAGCCCGATTGCAGCAACTCAGCAATGGAATAGGTTTGAAAGTTTTCTTAAAATTAAAATTAAAAGACTTAATTTATTTTTCAAATTCATTTTTCGAAAATATCTTTGAGAAAGTTCTTTAAAAACAAGTTTCTTGCCAAAAATATTTTCTCTAAAATCTAGGGTTTTTGAAAGATTTTCAACAAAGATTGGTTTAAAATTTCTACTTCCGACAAAAACTTAAATTACTCTAAATATGGCTACTGAGAAGTGTGGCACACCGAGTCTCCGGCACCAAATCTGTAAGTACTCTGATTTGTTTTATTGATGATTAAATTGTGATACTGAGACACTACTATAGATAGTGCTAAGACCCTACTGAAACTCTATAGTTAGGGTAAACTAAGATTGTAGGAAACTAAGACAGTAGGAAAAATTGGAAACTTTGGAAAACTGAAACTGTAGCTAGAGTGCAATTCTGTGAAAATAAAGCTCTAAATTATTGTCTTTTCATAAAACATTTGTAATAAAAACTGAAATTATGAACTAATGCATAAAATTCATAAAATAGATAATACAATATGAGTATGAGAGCGGTGCGTGGAAGAGGCTATGGTAGAGGCTGAGGAACTGCTCAGGCTAGATCTTCATCCTCGGGACATATGGCTACTACAGAGGCACGAGCGCCACTAGCATTTGAGACAGGGTTTGTGATCGGGCTGTAGGGGACGATGCTTTATCCCAAGCAATGCTCCGAGTTCTGGAGAGAGTTGCTGGACCAAGTACTAGAGCAGTGAATCGGGGATCGATTTTTGAGGGGCTCCGGGCTAATGGAGCAGAGATCTTCAAGGGCATATCTGATGTAGCCCCAAATGTGGTTGAGTACTGATTAGAGGCCACGGAGTGGATAATGGACAATCTGGACTGCTCAGTAGATTAGAAGTTGAAAAGGGTAGTATCTCTACTGCAAGACGAGACCTACTACTGGTGGCTTACTGTGAGAGATGGCACACCAGCTGAACGGTTGACTTAGGATTTATTTAAGATGGCCTTCAAAGGGAAGTACATCAGGGTGAGTTATGTGGACACCCGAAGGAAGGAATTCCTGAATCTGACTCAGGGTAGCAAGTCTATAGCAGAGTACGAGGCTGAATTCTTAAGGTTGAGCCGGTATGCCAGTGGGAGAGTTGCCACTAAGTACGAACATAGTGTGCGATTTGAGGATGGCCTCAGAGCTGAGTCGCGAGTACTGATTGCTCCATAGAGGGAACGAGATTTTGCTGCTTTGGTGGAAAAGGCTAAGATAGCAGAGGAGGTGTGATGGGCGTCAAAACCACCAAATATAATTCGTACTAAATAACTCTAAACCGTAGTAAGAGTGGTAATAGGGTCGAATCCACAAGGATTGGACGTCATAATCAACTTCTGTGTTTGCTTATGAACAGAATATCCTTCGTGTCAAACGTCGTGTCAAGAGTCGTGCCCACAACCCCAAACATGCCTGCTAAAGATAAAGTAAACAAGTAAAGCGGGGGGCTTAAAAGTATTTAAGAAAATAATCTAGAATAAACAATTAATTAATGTCAAAAATAAATGTAAATCAGAATTAAATTTAGAATTGTATAAATAGAAATAATAGCCTCAGCCTTAGACTCGATAAATCTCGTGTCAAGAATTGATCCTTGAAAGTTGATTTTCTCCTCCAACAATAAGTTGGTTATAGTGATTAAGAACGTCCTAATCACCAGTTCTTCCTCTCGTAGCTGGTCCCGGTACATCCTGCAAACCAACCCTTGCCAATTATCTAATCGAGATATACGTGTTCCTGGTTGAAGACCCCGGTAGCCTTGCTTTCTGAAGAACCCAACTCGAGTTAACGGCCTCAACCGCGTGGGTCGTTTAAACCCGATCACCTCTTCCTTGATTTATTCTTGGAGAATCAAATACAACACAGCTGATTCTTTCCTTCAATTGTCAGTAAACACGCCCTTAACTCAACGAGCTCTTTTTGACTTGGGATCGAGTTAGCCTTAAGGGATGAGTTGTCAATCCCGATACTTAGGAAAAAGATGAATACCGCTTGGAAAGATTTTTAGCTCGGTTACATATCTCACAAGTTTTTGACCGAAAATATATTAAAGGAAGAATTAGACTAACTTTGTAAAAAACAAGACAAAGTAATCCAATTCCCAATTCAAGTAGGAAAAAGAAGACAAGAGGATAATAGAATTCCAAAGAGAAGTAGGAATGTTATTTGATTGATGATTTTCAAGAAGCAAAGCACCCCTATTTATACATATGGGGTTTACTAAAAATAGCCTAACTAAATTAATAAATAAAATAAAAATAAAATAAAATAAAAATAATATAATAAAATATCTCCCTATTTTTAGCCTTTTACAAAGTCAAAATTTATGTTGAGTCCTGGGCTTGCTCCATCTTTTTGCTTTGCCCCCATTTCAATAAATTGTCTTTCGTTTTGGCCCATTTTTACTTGTTTTCGTCCAATTACATCCCTAACAAATATTAAATCATAAAACCACCTAATTAGTAGGGATCAATTCAACAATAAGCCAAATTCAATACAAAAAAATATGCATTTTAACATGTTTATCAAATCGCCCCTACTTAGCTCATGCTTGCCCTCAAGCATGTTGTTCTTTCCAACATTAAAACTAACTCTATAATTTAAAAATCAAGCCTTTTTTTTTCCACATCCTCAATCAATGCAAACAACATGGGCAAAAATAAATAAATGTTCAAAAATATATATATTGATCAACAAGTGTCATAAAAGGGGATATATGAACTAAACAATTTCATTAAATTGAGTTTGAATACAATAATTTGCAAGGCATTTATTAATTAACTACGCATCAGAAAATTTATAGACATTATCAAACCTTTTTATGCGAACTAGGATGGCAACCCAAGCAACCTATCCCGGTTACTCAGTTCAAATAGTCTTTTATTTATTTTAATTTATTTTATATTTTTTTAAAATTTTGAAGGTTCAATTAGCGGAATGTTTGTAAGTTATTGACTTGTCACTCAAACCTTTTTACGCTAGATAAGATGATAACCCAAGCACCTTACCCCGGTTACTCAATTCGGTCACATTTTCAAAACTTTACTCATAACTTGAACCTTTATTTTATTTTATTTATTTATTTATGCACAAGCAAACATAATTTTTCCAAATAATCAATTTATATGAAAAATCTAGCTACATAGATCAACTTAAAACACAAATGTCGACCTATCTATATACTTGAATATTTATAAAAAATTTGCCCAATTGTCCAAATTGATTAAGTATGAGATTAAAGGCTCAATGTCAAATAAACTATAGAATGAATTCGGCGTAAGATTAAACACATGCAAAAGAGAGACATACAGGAAAAATCATGCATATTTGTCATTTTATGCACCAATTCAACCCCCTACTTAATCTCAAGCATGTGTTATATGAAATAAAGAACAGTAACTTAAGCAACAAGCAAAGAAAAAGGTTAAGAATACTCCCTATGTGTTTCTAACGATGCTGTAGGCATCGAGAAATAATTGCTAGCATTTAGCACGGCGTGCCCACGCCAACATCATTATTTGACTTTCGAAAAACCTCCATTACGTTCCTAAAAACATCAAACTAACTGAATTTAAAAAAATATTTATTTATAACCTAAAACCTTACTAAAACTTACAAATAAATAACTGAAAATAAATTTGGGTTGCCTCCCAAAAAGCGCTTTTTTTTTAACGTCGTTAGCTCGACGAACTTAAATGTTATCCGTTTGGCTGATTGAGAATTAATTTTTCCGTCTTGTGCACTTGGACGTTCTTGCAGAAAGGTTTCGACCTTTTTCTACTATCCTTTAAGCATTTATCGGATTCTCCTATCATTTGAGCTTCTTCGTTCATCTTTGCATTTTTCTCTATTGGAATCCTTGTATGTTCTAGAAACGGTTTGATTTCCAACTTCGAGGCTTTCATGACAGCTTCACATATTGGTTTTTGGATCACCGAAAATTTCTTTTGCTTAACATCGAGATCTACATTCCTATAAGGCACGCTTTGTAACTTCTTATCATTGGGATGTCCCATATCCTCGTAAACACTAAATCTAACCACGTCACCATCAAATTCCATGGTAAATGTTCCACTCCAAACATCAATTTTCGTTCGCGCAGTACTTAAGAATGGTCTTCCAAGAATTATGTCAGACGAATTAGCCAAATTGTCATCCTCCATGTCGATAATATAGAAGTCTGTAGGAAATATTAGCTCATTTACCTTAATAAGAACGTCCTCCAATACCCCCTCAGGATGTACCAAAGATCTATCTACAAGTTGAATAATTACACCTATTTCCTTCAAAGGACCCGCATTAAGTAGTTTATAAATTGATAAAGCATAACATTAATTGATACTCCTAAGTCACACATGGCCTTTTTAATATCAATTCTACCTATTTTGCAAGTTATAGAAAACATACCTTGGTCCTTACATTTGGGTGGTATTTTCCTTTGTAGAACGGTAGAGACATTTTCTCCGACACTCACCTTTTCATTGCCCAAGAGCTTTCTCTTACTTGTGCATAATTCTTTTAAAAATTTTGCATACCTTGGGATCTGTTTAATTGCATTAAGAAGAGGTATGTTGATTTCTACCTTTCAGAAGGTTTCTAGGATTTCCTTCTCTTCTTGCTCCTTTTTGTACTGGACAAGTCTTCCAGGAAATGGAGGTGGTACTGCAAATGACTTTTGTGGTGTTGATTCTATTGGAGCCTTTATATCGAGTTTCTCCTTATCCTTACTAGAGTCGTGGGCACGACTCATGTTAGGCACGGGCTCTAAAATATTCCCACTCCTCAATGTTATAACACTTATATTGTGTCGAGGGTTCGGCTCAGTTTAGGACGGTAGCTTACCTTGAGACTCCAAACGGCTAACTGCGAGCGTGAGCTTGCTCACTTGTTTATCCAACTCCTGCAAATGCATGTCAGTTTTTTGTTGGAATTTCTCAGTACTATTAGCTAACCTTTCCACTATGGCCCCCAATGATGACTTTGGGGGTGGCAGCTATTGATTCGGAGGTGGCCTTGGTTGGTATGGTTGATTAAACCGCAGATTCGACCCATAACTAAGATTCGGGTGATCTTTCCACCCCACATTGTACGAGTTTGAGTAGGGGTCATATCACTTTTGGGGCGATCCTGGAAAGTTCCTAACAACATTTGCTTGTTCGGTCAAATCTTCATGTAGAATCGGACATGAGTCCGTCGGATGGTCTGGCTTAGCGTAAATTTTGCACAACCGTACTGGGCTCACCTTGCCTGTAAGCAAAGTTTGAACAATGTCAGTCAACTTATCAATTTTATCTTCTAGGGATAGAAAACTTAACCCATGGACCCGTCTTGTGGGTTCTGTGGCCAGTCAGAATTGTTGAGAGTTGGCAGCCATGGTTGATATCAACTCTCTCGCTCTTTGAGGTGTCATGTTGACAAGCGCCCCCCACTTGCAGCATCAATCATTTTCATTTCCATTGGGAGCAAACCCTCATCAAAATACTGTAAGAGCAACTATTCAGTTAGTCCATGTTGTGAGCAACTTGCACACAACTTTTTGTATCGCTCCCAGTAATCGTAGAGCGACTCAGTATCCTTCTGACAGATTCCTACGATGTCCCTCCTTAGTTCGGCTGCATGAGCTACAAGGAAGAACCTATCAAGAAACAAACGAGACATGTCAAACAATGTGTTGACAAATCCTGGAGGTAAGTAAAATAGCCACTCTCTAGCAGAGTCGGCTAACGAAAATGGAAAAGCACAAAGTTTAATTTGGTCTTCGGTTACTCACTGAGGCTTCATGCTTGTGCACAGCATATGAAACTCTTTAAGGTGGGTGTGCGGATTTTCATTTTGTAGTCTACGAAGAGTGGGCAGTAGGTGGATCAAACCCAACTTTAGCTAGAACGGCCTTCCTCCTACCAGATAGGTTATGCATAAGGGTTGTTGTTCATCCCCACTACGAGCTGGTGTATCGTAGGTTCGACCATCTCGTCTGGTTCATCAAATATTTCCTCAGTGTAAGATCTAGTTTCGAATTCGGGATTTGGCCTCTTACCACGTCGTATGGCTTCTTTTCGCAGTTGTCGAGCCAATTTCTTAATTTCTGCTTCGAACTCTAGATTTCCTGGTTCCGATCTGGTCATAAGGCGACAAATAAAAATTTGAAAAATATCTTCAATCCCCGGCAAGGACGCCAAAATTTGATGGGCGTCACCAAATATAATTCCTACTAAATAACTCTAAACCGTAGTAAGAGTGGTAATAGGGTCGAATCCACAGGGATTGGACGTTATAATCAACTTCTATGTTTGCTTATGAATAGAATATCCTTCGTGTCAAACGTCATGTCAAGAGTCGTGCCCACGACGCCAGACGTGTCTACTAAAAATAAAGTAAACAAGTAAAGCGGGGGGTTTAAAAGCATTTAAGAAAATAATCTAGAATAAACAATTAATTAATGTCGAAAATAAATGTAAATCAGAATTAAATTTAGAATTGTATAAATAGAAATAATAGCCTCAGCCTTAGACTCAGTAAATCTCGTGTCAAGAATCGATCATTAAAAGTTGATTTTCTCCTCTAACGATAAGCTGGTTATAGTGATTAAAAATATCCTAATCACCAGTTCTTCCTCTCGTAGCTGGTCCCGGTAAGTCCTACAAACCAACCCTTACTAATTATCTAATCGAGATACACGTGTTCCCGGTTGAAGACCCCGGTAGCCTTGCGTTCTGAAGAACCCAACTCGAGTTAATGGCTTTAACCGCATGGGTCGTTTAAACCCGATCACCTCTTCCTTAATTTGTTCTCGGAGAATCGAATACAGCACGGCCAATTCTTTTCTTCAACTGTCAGTAAACACGCCCCCAACTCAACAAGCTCTTTTTGACTTGGAATCGAGTTAGCCTTAAGGGATGAGTTGTCAGTCCCGATACTTAGGAAAAAGATGAATACCGCTTGGAAATATTTTTAGCTCGGTTACATATCTCACAATTTTTTGACTGAAAAAATATTAAAGGAAGAATTAGACCAACTTTGTAAAAAACAAGACAAAGTAATCCAATTCCCAATTCAAGTAGGAAAAAGAAGACAAGAGGATAATAGAATTCCAAAGAGAAGTAGGAATGCTATTTGATTGATGATTTTCAAGGAACAAAGCACCCTTATTTATACATATGGGGTTTACTAAAAATAGCCTAACTAAATTAATAAATAAAATAAAATAACAATAATATAATAAAATATCTCCCTATTTTTAGCCTTTTACAAAGTCAAAATTTATGTTGAGTCCTTGACTTGTTCCATCTTTTTGCTTTGGCCCCATTTCAATAAATTGTCTTTCGTTTTGGCCCATTTTTGCCTATTTTCGTCCAATTACATCCCTGACAAATATTAAATCGTAAAACCACCTAATTAGTAGGCATCAATTCAACAATAAGCCAAATTAAATACAAAAAATATGCATTTTAACATGTTTATCAAGGTGAAGCGCTCAGAGTGCTAAAACTGTGAGAAAGCTAGAAATAGATTTAAGAGGGATTCAGGGCCCTCGGGTGCTGTGGGGAGGTCTGCTAAGAGAGCTAGAGTGGATGAGCTGGTGCAAGCAGTTCTAGTGAATATGGTTGGACCGTAGGTTTGTGAAGACAATGGAAAAGTACATCGGGGTGAATGTTCAAGGCATTCTGGAGCATGCTTTCAGTGTGGGTCCAAAGCATGTTATCTTATTTTAAAATTGGTTTATTCTGCAGCAGCAAATGCTCGTCACAATAGGGGTTTCAATGAAGGGAGTTTAATCATTAGTCAAGTCACAGTAAATGAGGGAACTACTCTGAAGATCACTGAGTCAGAGATTGCCCTCAGAGGCTGGCACAGATGCAAGCTACTGAGCAGAGGATTGCTCAGCCAGTGACAGGAGGTCAGCAATCACCGAGAGGCAGAGGTCAAGCTAGGGGCGAAAATGGACGTGGACGTGGAGCACGAGGCAGAGGTGTTGGAAATGCTGAGGTACGGTAGCCAGCATTAGTTTACGCTACTCGTCGTCGAGAGGATGGTGACGCACCTGATGTCATAACTGGTACATTTTTAATTCATAGCACGCCATATACTGTTTTGGTTGACATTGGGTTTGCACATTCGTAGGTTGCATGTGATGTGTCTGGGACGTTGGGTGTGCAATTTGAGAATACTGAGAGTGGGGTGTTCGTAATTAGTCGACTGGGTCACTCGATTAGGGTAGACAAACTCTTTAGAGACGTGCCCTTAGAGATACAAGGCAGAATATTCTCTGCGTATTTAATAGAGTTACCATTCGGAGAGTTTGATCTCATCTTGGGTATGGATTGGCTTGTTAAGCATCGAGCAAACTTGGATTGTGCTGCCATGCGACAGATATTAAAGACTTTAGAGGGTGAGGAGACAACTGCAATAAGGGAGCGAAGAGACTACTCGTCTAATGTCATCTCAGCTTTAGGAGCTAAAAAGTTGGTTCGCAAGGGTTACGAAGCGTTTCTGGCTTATGTAAAGAAATCTGGTTCTGAGGGTTTGTCTGTGGGTGAAGTTAGAACTGTCAAGGAATTTCAGGATGTTTTTCTAGATGAGCTTTTGGGGTTGCCTCTGAACTATGAAGTCAAATTTGGAATCGATCGGTTGCCTGGAACAGCTCTGGTGTCCATCGCCCCTTATAGGATGGAACTGAAAGAACTGGTGGAATTGAAAGCACAAATCTAAGAACTTTTGGATTGAGGTTTTATTCGGCTGAGTGTGTCTCCATGGGGAGCACCGATACTATTTATTAAGAAGAATGGTGGAACGATGCGCATGTGCATTGATTACCATCAGTTGAACAAACTGACTATTAAGAACAAGTACCCTCTGCCAAGAATTGACGATCTGTTTGATCAACTTAGAGGAGCTTCTATATTTTCCAAGGTCGATCTTCGATCTGGATATCATCAACTAAGGGTTAAAGAGGCAAACGTCTATAAGATAGCATTCAGGACTCGATATGGTCATTATGAGTTCCTGGTAATGCCATTTGGACTTACGAATGCACCAGCGGCCTTTATGGATCTTATGAACTAGGTATTCCAACCCTACCTAGACCAATTTTGTAACAGCCAAATTATACCCTAGTCAGAATATGGTTTCGTAACCACAAATCTGAATCTGAAAAATGTTTTGATATTATTTTCCGTGTCTGTTTTATATGAATTAGTATCTGTGAAAATTCTGTGACTTGAATTGTCCGTTTCTGTGTTTAATTGTCGAAAAAGGATTAAACTGTATGAAGGGCAAATTATGCATGCTTGTGTTTTAAATGCTTAATTGATTATGGTTTTTGAATTGTTGGCCTTAAACGGTTATTAAACCAATTCATAAGTTGATGGACAATGATGTCCTTAAGGTATGTGTTTTATAAGTTTTTTTAAGTGAAAGGCAAATAAGAACATGTTATGTTAATATATGTTATAATAAGAATATTATGAAAACAATGTCATTTCATGTTTCACTTCACTGAAAATTTAAAGAAAAAGAGCAAGTTAGGTGTAACACCCTAAACCCCTATCCGTCGCCGGAGTAGGGTTACTTAACTAAACACAACTTACTGAGGTTCATAGATACATACTAGACATAGATTCAATTGTACATCAAATTACAATTAGTGATCTACTTTAATTTCCATAACTGAACAATCCAACTTACTAAGTGGTTCGACCAATGCAACCATATCTCATTAATTTACTATAGGGGCACTATCAAATTTCAAAGTGACTACTTACCAATAAGTATAATCGAATTTCTTAGGTAGTAAAACAATCCATATTCGAATCATATTACACATTTACTACTATTGGAAACTTATGCTACATCATTCAACTAAACATAGATAATATACTTCCTTTACTTACTTTACCATTTACTTATGTATCAAAGTAACAAGCCACATAAATTTCATCAAAACATATACTCAAACTTAGAGATTAAGCAAGCCATTTTCACATGGCTAGAATATTTACAACTCAAAATGTAATTCAATTCAAAAGAAGGGAGATTAGCCTATACATGCAATTGTTCCAAAATAACGATCGAATGTACCAAAATAACGACGATAGTGTAGGTGATTTAAACTTGAATCCCTGAGTTCGTAGCTTCAAAATGAGATCTATAAAACAAAGGAACAAAAATAAACAGAGTAAGCATTTCTATGCTTAGTAAGATTGAGAAATACAATCAAATAGATATCATTCAAATTCGAAATTAGCACTTTTATAATTATTATTTCCTTGACGGAACGCATATAGGGCTAGATATACAAAATTTATAACATATCATGCACTCTTAACTTCTCTTAAATCGGTATTCATATAACAAGGGTAATTTGGATCATTATATACACTTCCACACTTTACCCGAAATGAACATCACATAAGACAAAGTTTAGCAATTTGCTTCACTTGAATCGAAGTTCAAATATCATAAATAAATCATGTACATTCATATAACCTTATATTATGGCCGAATGCATCAGCATCACTAGATACTTATAATTCAATCCAATTTAAATTCACGAATGAGTATACGATACATACCTGGCCATCTTATTGCATTGTACGTATTTATTAGTAATTGATATCACGAAGTCTCATAATCCTGATTTTTACTTAAATCATGGGCGAGACCTTTAGTCCGAGTAAATATTTTGCTTTAGCCAACGGATTCTTAAACATGGATATAGATCCAGCATGAAGCCTGCGGGTCTTTAAACCAGAATAAAATCTCAGCACGAAGCCAGCGGGTCTTAACCCGGACACAATCTCCACACAAGCCAGCGGGTCTTAACCCGGACACAATCTCCTCACGAAGCCAGCGGGTCTTAACCCGGACACAATTCCAAGTTTCATGTATATTTAATCACATGGTACAACATTTCACATAGATCATCACATTTGTAATTCATTTGCCTCATTCATATATAAACATATAACATGCACCGTAACTTTATGTCGTAAATATCATTCGACTCTAATACATGTATACATCTTTTACTAAACTTCCGGCTCAATAAGCAAACACACATAATCATATATCCTTATCAATTTCTTAGTTTATTTCTCTAATAGCCATTCGGCTACATACCATGCATAAGAATCATTTCTCAAATAACCTTATTAAAGTAAAGATAATAGGACATAATTATCTATCATACATATATCATGTCATCTCAAATTATAAGCTAGGTTTGATTTCTCAAAACTTACCTCGGTATATTCAAACGGTTGTAGATCGGCTACTCTATTACTTTCTCTTTTCCCCTATCCGACTTTAATCCTCTTTGCTCTTGAGCTTAATTAAAACAAATAGGTTTGTTTAATTTTTTAACCAAGATGATTTAATTATTAATCACATTCAGTCAAGTTTTATAATCAAATAAATTTATAAGCATTATAAAATACTACCTAACATATAATTTATCACCACATCTTAATGGTCGAATATCATGAAGCACATTTACATCTATTTACTAAACACTATGTCATTCACTTAACCATATATCCAACATTCGACCATCAATCACATTTTAAGTATATATATATTTATATATACTTATAAACACCTTAATTACACATACACTTCATTCATACATTTATTTCATATCGTTAAATTCATGCAAATAGTTCATTCACAAAATCGAACTTATTTGTTTATGTTTCCATTACACATATAAAACCGTTCTACTTCCACTTTGAACGAATGTTTATAACTAAAATAGGTTCACCACCCTTTATTTACAACTATTCTATCATCATGGTTATAATATTTAAATGACCAAAAACACAAGGGTATATTTTACACCCAAATCACATTCGGTCAGTATGATATACATTTTAAATAAATAAAACTACTTTAGCCGATTATCAACCATCAATTAAAACACTCATGCATAAACACAAAACTCATTTGACTTATCATACTTTCATGTGCACATTTTAATCATATGGCCGACTACTATAATAAATAATTTAAAGACATATCACTTATTAACTCACATCTCCAAAGTTCCCAAACACTACTATTTATTCAAATCATTAAACTAAGAATGCATTCGACATCCATAAGGACAAGAATTAACTCTTAAGTATTATTTTCAAGATATTTAATAAAATCTTTTAATCAAACTCATTATGCATGACACAACTAATCATCAAAGGCCGAATATGCTAACACCTAAGTGCCTTAGCCGAAAGTCATCTTTCATCATTTTTAGCACATAATTTACCTATTCAATTAAACTCACATTCGGGAAAGGCTCATTCATATACAACCAAATCCTCAAGCCATTACCAAAATTAGATTTTTAACCCCATCAAAAGGCACCAAGACCGATTGTTTCATTTTTCACAAGGATCTACTTACCATCATTCATTACTAAGATTAAAACACAAATTAACAATTTAATTATCAAAATCTAAAAATTAAGTAAAATTCCCATGCTCAACTACACTAGCCGAATGCAAATTGCCCCTATATGTCACTCATGACCAAATTTAAATTAGTTTATACACATTCCTAATCACTTATCATCAAATATCATCAAAACTTTAACAATTCAATACATGAAACCATGACCGAATGCTTCATGGATTTAAATCACAAAAACTAATACATGGGTCTTGTTGTGAGCTTCAAAACCAACCAAATTTCACAAAAATCCAAAGAAAATACATGAAACCTTACCTTAATTTGAAGCCTTAACTAGCCGAATGCCTTAAGCTTCAAAAGTTTCCATTTCTTTCTCAACTCACGGCAAGAAGAAGAAAATGGTCTAACATTGGTTTTTCCTCCCAATTTCATAGTATTATTATTAACTTTTATTTTATGCGCATAATATATATATTTTGTTACTAAAATACAAAATAAAAGCAAACAAAATATCATCATTAGGTAGGTTGGCTGGCCACTATAGATAAAAAGGGAAATTTTGACATGCAAGGCCATGTTTTTACAACATGCAATTATTTGACCATCACAATTCACCTAGCATATTTTCGAAGTTCACAATTAAGCCCTTTTAAGTGCAATTCACTATTATAAGACTAAATTTAAAACACCAAAGATGTCACACATGAATTGACACATATAATATGCATCAAAATAATTATTAAATTATTTTTGTGATTCGGTTTTGTGGTCCCGAAACCACATTCTGACTAGGGTCAATTTAAGGCTGTCACATTAGGGCTTTGTTCATTTGGCTACTTGTTTCATTGATCAAGGTATGTGCTTTGGCCCATTTTTGATAATTTTTACGTTTTTGTGATCGTTGCTTCATGTTCTTTCATGCCTATGTCTCAATTTTTGTTTTTGATAAAGTCTTTGAATAGTACCATTATTGATTTCATGAGCTTTGTGATGAATTTAAGTGTATAAATAGGAGTAGATGTTGGCTTTTCATGAATTGTCATGAAATTTTGATGAAATTGAGCTATATGGACTAATTTGTGAAAATGAGACTTTGGAAGGACTAAATTATGAATGAAATATGTTATATGGGCTTAAATGAAAGCTATGAAGATACGGCTAGGTCAACTTGTAAAGAAAGTTTACTTATTTGGTATGTTGTGCATTAGGGACCTAAGTGTCAAAAATGTGAAATGTGTGGCAAAAATGCAAAATGCTCTAATTATATGATTTTGGATTGAATTGAATGAAATGAATAATTGATTGGTTAAATCTAAATCTATTAGATCAATATCGCGATCAATGAAAAACGGACTTAGATCGAGGGAAGTCTAAAATCGTCAATTAGTCGACTCGCATCCGTTAACTACGTATGAGGTAAGTCAATATACAAATATATGTTATAATAACTGTCTGATAATGTTACTTGAATTATACACTGCATTGGACGGCCTAAAGTGCTTGATTGAGAAATTCATAGTAGTATCTGGTTGAGAAATGTAAAAATGATATCCTATAAGACCTCATCCGGGACGAAGGTGTTGATCTGAGATAGTGTGTAAGACCGTGTCTGGGACACTGGCATCACTTATAATTCGTGTAAGACCCTGTCCGAGACAGTGGCATCGACATTGAATAACGCGTAAGATCGCGTCCGGGACGTCGGTATTGTTTAAGGCCTATCTGAATTTTGTACGTTGCATGAAAGATCTAAATAGAAATTCTGTGAAATGAATGAATGCAAACAATATATGTCTGGTTTAGGTACGTCTATATCGTACTATAATTCTGAGAATAGAAATTTGTATTCTGTGATCTGTCATATACGAAGTATGTGCTAAATCGTGGATCGAAGCCTGCTATGTGTATGAGAAGTAGACTATGGGTTGCCTCATGAATTAGCATGGAAATGGAAATGTATATTTTATTTATGTTTGGTATATTATGTGACATTATAGTTGAATTGTATGTATTGACTTACTAAGCTCCATGTAGCTTACTCTGTCTGTGTTTTCAACTGTTTTACAGCTATTGTCACTACTGAAGGCTCGGGACAAGTCGAGGATTGTCACACACTATTGATTTCATCTTTGGTACTTTTGAGTTTTGTAAATATGTGAATTATGGCATGTATAGGCTAGAAAGTCTTTATTAAGCTTTGAAATGTTAAAATGTTATGCTATGTGAATGCTTAGTAATGGATTCTTTAAAAATGCTATGTATGATAAATGGCAATCTGAGGTTTTTGGTATGTGAATTATGAAGCCTTGTGGCTACTTATATGCTTGTTTGAAGAGTGGTTATTTTGGCTATGTGTATAAGGTCACTTTGGTATGAAATTTGTAAACATTTGTTGAGCTATTATACTTGTGCATGATAAATCATGAAATGGTTGAAATGAGGTATGAATTGAGCTCGATATGGTTGGTAATTGAGGCATATGTGTTGCATATCTATGCTTGTAGATTTGACCCTTATTTAGGCGGCAAATTGGCATAAACCAAGCCTATATTTGTGCCACACGGCCAGGAGACACGGGCGTGTACTCCAGCCATGGAAAGTCTACATCTTAGTGTTTTTGGACAGAATTGCACACGGCCTAGACACACGGGTGTGTCTGGTAGCTGTGTGGTATTTGGCAGTGTTGGCCACGGTCTAGACACACGGACGTGTCTAGTAACCATGTGAATTTGGTTAGTTTCAACTACAAGCTGAGTACTTTGGGTGTGTCTGGTAGGGCACGACCGTGTGGGAGTACACGGGCTAGGGGCACGGCCGTGTGTCCCTAACTTGTAAAAATTTTCTGATTTTGCATATGAGTTTCTGGTTGTGATCGATTTTGTCCCAAACCGTATGTAATGCATGTTTGAGGTCTAGTAAGCCTCATAAGGGACTTAATATCATATTTCTGTGATGATGATTACAAGTATTCTAATCTGTAATGTTTTCTGATGTCCGGTAATGCCCCTTACCTATTCCGGCGACGGTTACGGGATAGGGGTGTTACATTTTGTTTGTATCAGAGCTACGGTTTAGTCAGTTCTAGGACTAACGTAGTGTGTCTGAGTCTAGCTATACATGCCATAAATCTGAATTGCGACAGTGTGATGAAATCCTGACAATTAAATGTGTTTTTCTTATAGTAATGGATCCCGAAAGAACCGTAGTTGATGATGTCGAAAGTAATGCGCCTGCTTCTCCTCAAGGGACAGTGCCTACTGAGTCTGTACCGAATGTTAGTGATCATAATGGAAAGGCAAAGAGAGCCTTCTTCCACATGATGAGCGAGTGGTTTCTGGAATTCGTTCGTACGAATCCGGCTGCTCAACAACCTCTACCCCCTCAAGCTCTGAACGTGTTACCTGTAAATGAACCGATTCAAGTTAATAGACCTCTGGTGGATAAAATCCGTAAATTTGGGGCCAAGGAGTTCAGGGCTACGACTGATGACGATGCTGAACGAGCGGAGTTCTGGCTTGAGAATACTGTAAGAGTATTTGATGAGTTATCATGTACTCCTAAGGAATGTCTGAAATGTGCTGTTTCCTTGTTATGAGACTCAGCATATCCCTGGTGGAAAACTTTAATTGCTGTAGTTCCGAGTGAACGAGTCACCTGGGATTTCTTCCAATCTGAGTTCTGAAAGAAATACATTAGCCAACGGTTCATTGATCAGAAACGTAAAAAATTTTTAGATTTAAAGCAAGGGAATAAGTCTGTTACTGAGTATGAATGGGAATTTGTTCGACTAAGTCTGTATGCTCAAGAATGTGTTGCAACGGAGACTACTATGTGTAAAAGGTTCGTTGAGGGCCTAAATGAGGACATAAAGCTTCTGGTTGGTATACTTGATCTGAATGAGTTCGTGGTACTAGTAGAAAGAGCTTGTAAAGCTGAAGAACTGATTAGAGAAAATAAGAAAGTTGATTCTGAGAATAGAGAAGCCCGAAAGAGATCTTCTGGTAAATCAATCCAAACTTCGTCGAAAAAGTTTAGAGATGATTCTAGAAGATCGAGGGTCAATCTGGGACATTCAAGTCAGAACCATGATAGATCGCGATCAAGCTTTAGAAATTCTGCTACTTCTGTTGCCAGTGTGGGTAATGCCCGATCTGACCGACCTGAATGTAAGCACTATGGTAAAAGGCATCTGGGAAATTGTAGACTGAATGACAAACCTTGCTTCCAATGTGGATCATTAGATCACTTCGTGAGAGACTGCCCTGAATCTGCTGATCAAGAAATAGAGCAAAATGCAAAATCGAGTAATGTTTCGACTCACGGTAGACCTTCCAGAAACCTGAGTAATGTGAGTGGTGGTCAGAGAGACAATAGAGATGCTACAGTTTGATCTGAGACTCGTACATCTGCTAAAGCCTATGCGATCCGAGCTTGTGAGGAAGCTTCATCTCCAGACGTGATTATTGGTACTTTTACTCTATACGGTACCTTTGTAACTGCTTTGATTGAGCCTGGATCAACGCATTCGTATATCTGTATGAATTTAGCATATAGTAAGACCTTGCCCATAGAGTCTACTGAATTCATAGTGAAAGTATCGAATTCCTTAGGTAAATGTGTTCTAGTTGACAAAGTCTATAGGAACTGTCCGTTAATGATTCGTGATATCTATTTTCTGGTTGATTTAATGCTTTTGCCTTTTGATGAATTTGATGTAATTCTGGGAATGGACTGGTTAACGTTGCATAATGTTGTTGTGAACTGTAAGCGAAAAGTTATTGATTTGAGATGCAAGAATGATGAGATTATTTGTATTGAGTCTAGTGATCTGAATGGGTTACCAATTGTGATATCTGTATTAAAAGCTCAGAAACCTGTGAGAAAAGGTTGCGAAGCCTATCTTACTTTTGCGATAAATTCAAAAGTGTCAGAAAAGAAAATTGAATCTGTGCCTGTTGTCTGTGAATTTTCTGATGTGTTCCCTAAAGAACTTCCCGGTTTACCTCCGATTCGTGAAGTCGAGTTTGGTATTAAGTTAGTTCCTGGAACTACTCCGATTTCTATAGCTCCATATAGAATGGCACCTACAGAATTGAAAGAATTAAAGACCCAGTTGCAAAAATTAACTGATCGAGGGTTTGCTAGACCGAGTTTTTCACTGTGGGGTGCTCTTGTCCTGTTCATGAAAAAGAAAGATGGTACGATGAGAATGTGTATTGACTACCGTCAGCTCAACAAAGTCACTATAAAGAATAAATACCCTTTGCCCCGAATTGATGATTTGTTTGATCAATTGAAAGACGCTTCTGTATTTTCGAAAATAGATCTGAGATCAAGTTATTATCAATTACGTGTGAAAGATTCTGACATTCGAAAGGCAGCCTTTAGAACAAGGTACGGGCGTTATGAATTTTTAGTTATGCCTTTCGGGTTAACGAATGCTCCTGTTGTGTTTATGGATCTGATGAACAGAATTTTTAGACCGTATTTAGATCAAATTGTTGTTGTATTCGTTGATGACATATTGATTTATTCACGGAATAAGAGTGAACATGCTGAACATTTGAGAATTGTGCTTCAGACTCTGCGTGATAAACAACTTTATGCAAAGTTTAGCAAATGTGAGTTTTGGTTAAGCGAAGTTAGTTTTCTGGGTCATATTGTATCTGCATCTGGTATTTGAGTTGATCTGAGCAAAATCTCTGCTATCGTGGATTGGAAACCTCTGAGAAATGTTTCTTTTGTAGTTTTCTGGGATAGGCTGGTTATTACCGTCGTTTTGTGAAAGATTTCTTTGTAATAGCAAATCCATTGACTAAATTGCTTCAGAAAGAAATAAAGTTTGAATGGTCTGAACAGTGTCAGAAAAGCTTTGATCAGCTGAAAGTTCTGTTCACTGAAGCTCTAGTGCTTGTGCAACCTGAATCTGGCAAAGAGTTCATTGTTTATAGTGATGCTTCACTGAATGGTCTCGGCTGTGTTTTGATTCAAAAAGGCAATATTATTGCATATGCTTCTAGAGAATTAAAACCACATGAGAAGAACTATCCGACACATGATCTTGAATTAGCTGCGATTGTTTTTGCTCTGAAAATTTGGCGCCATTATCTATTTCGTGAGAAGTGCCATGTGTTTACTGATCATAAAAGTCTGAAATACTTAATGACGTAAAAAGATCTGAATCTACGATAGAGACGGTGGTTAGAACTGCTAAAAGATTACGAATTGGTCATTGATTATCATCCGGGCAAAGCGAATGTGGTAGCAGATGCTCTGAGTCAGAAATCATTATCTACGTTGCGTGTGATGAAAACACATTTGGTTTGTGCTGAGTTGAAAGCAAAACCCTTGTTTATTCAACAGATCTGTGAGGCTCAAAAGTCTGATAATGAATTGTTAACAAAACGAGCTCAGTGTAATTCTAATTTTGAATTCTGAATAGATGATGGTGACTGTCTGAGATTCAGAAATAGACTCTGTGTTCTGAGAAATTCAGAATTAATTCAAACAATTTTGAATGAAGCTCACGGTAGTAAGCTGTCTGTACATCCTAGAAGCATGAAAATGTATAACGATTTGAAACAATGGTATTAGTGGCCGGGAATGAAAAAAGATATTTTTGACTTCGTTATGAAGTGTTTGATCTGTTAGCAAGTTAAAGCTGAACATCAGGTACCATCTGGTTTGCTACAACCAGTTATAATTCTTAAATGGAAATGGGACCGTGTAACTATGGATTTTGTTTTGGGATTGCCTCTGACTTCGGGAAAGAAAGATTCAATTTAGGTGGTGGTTGATAGATTAACAAAGTCAGCCCATTTCATTCTTGTACGATCTGACTTCTCACTTGAGAAGCTAGCTGAGCTTTACATCTCTGATATTGTAAGATTACACAGAATACCTTTGTCGATTGTGTGTGATAGAGATCCGAGATTCACTTTACGATTCTAGAAGAAGTTACAAGATGCTCTGGGAACTAAATTGCATTCCAGTACTACTTTTCATCCGCAAACATATGACCAGTTTGAACGGATCATTCAGATACTTGAAGATATGCTGAGATGCTGTATACTAGATTTCAAAGGTACGTGGGATTAATACTTATATTTGATTGAATTCGTTTAGAATAATAGTTTTCAATCCAGCCTTAAGATGGCACCTTATGAAGCTTTATACGGGAGAAAATGTAGAACTCCGTTATACTGGTTTGAGCTCAGTGAAAATAAAATTCACGGTGTTGATCTGATAAAAGAGACTGAACAGAAAGTGAAAAGAATCCGGGATAGTCTGAAAGCTGCTTCTGACCGTCAGAAATCTTATGCGTATTTGAAACGAAAAGGCATTGAATTTGAAATCAGCAATAGCGTATTTCTGAAAGTATCTTCGTGGAAGAAATTATTTCGATTCGGTAAAAAGGGTAAATTGAGTCCGAGGTTCATCAGACCGTATGAGATCATTGAGCGTATTGGGCCAGTTGCTTATAGATTGAGACTACCATCTGAGTTAGAAAAGATACACAACGTGTTTTACGTATCTATGCTTCAGCTATATAGATCTGATCCGTCTTACGTACTAAATCCTTCTGAGATTGAATTACAGTCTGATATGACGTATGAAGAAAAGCCGATCCGTATTCTGTCTCGTGAAATCAAAGAATTGCGAAACAAAAGAATTGCATTAGTTAAATTCTGTGGCATCGACACGGGGTCAAAGAAGCGACGTAGGAAGCGAGGATGCTATGAGAAATTAATATCCGAATCTGTTTAATGGTAAGATTTTCGAGGATGAAAATCCCTAAGGGGGAGAGAGTTGTAACAGCCTGAATTATACCCTAGTTGGAATGTGGTTTCGTAACCATAAATCTGAGTCTAAAAAATGTTTTGATATTATTTTCCATGTCTGTTTTATATGAATTAGTATCTGTGAAAATTCTGTGACTTGAATTGTCCGTTTCTGTGTTTAATTGTGGAAAAAGGATTAACCTGTATGAAGGGCAAATTATGCATGCTTGTGCTTTAAATGCTTAATTGGTTATGGTTTTTGAATTGTTGGCCTTAAATGGTTATTAAACCAATTCATATGTTGATGGACAATGATGTCCTTAAGGTATGTGTTTTATAAGTTTTTTTAAGTGAAGGGCAAATAAGAACATGTTATGTTAATATATGTTATAATAAGAATATTATGAAAACAATGCCATTTCATGTTTCACTTCACCGAAAATTTAAAGAAAAAGAACAAGTTAGGGCTTTGTTCATTCGGCTACTTGTTTCATTTATCAAGGTATGTGCTTTGGCCTGTTTTTGATAATTTATACGTTTCTGTGATCATTGCTTCGTGTTCATTCATGCCCATGTCTTAATTTCTGTTTTCGATAAAGTCTGTGAATAGTGCCATTATTAATTTCATGAGCTTTGTGATGAATTTGAGTGTATAAATATGAGTAGATGTTGGGTTTTCATGAATTAACGTGAAATTTTGATGAAATTGAGCTATATGGACTAATTTGTGAAAATGAGACTTTGGAAGGACTAAATTGTGAATGAAATATGTTATATGGGCTCATATGAAAGCTATGAAGATTTGGCTAGGTCAACTTGTAAAGAAATTGTACTTATTTGGTATGTTTTGAATTAGGGACCAAAGTGTCAAAAATGTGAAATGCGTGGGCAAAAATGCAAAATACTCTACTTATATGATTTTGGATTGAATTGAATGAAGTGAATAATTGATTGGTTAAATTTGAATCCGTTAGACCAAGATCGAGATCAAGGAAAAACGGACTTAGATCGAGGAAAGTCCAAAATCGTCGATTAGTCGACTCGCATCCGTTAACTACGTACGAGGTAAGTCAATATATAGATATATGTTATAATAACTGCCTGATAATGTTACTTGAACTATACACTGCATTGGACAGCCTAGAGTACCCGATTGAGAAATTCAGAGTAGTATCTGGTCGAGAAATGTAAAAATGATATCCTGTAAGACCTTGTCCGGGACGAAGGTGTTGATCTGAGATAGTGTGTAAGACTGTGTTTGGGACACTGGCATCACTTATAATCCATGTAAGACCCTGTCCGAGACAGTGGCATCGACATTGAATAACATGTAAGACCGCGTCCGGGACGTCGGCATTGTTTAAGGCCAGACCGCGTCCGGGACGTCGGCATTGTTTAAGGCCTTTCTGAATTCTGTACGTTGTATGAACGATCTGAAGAGAAATTCTGTTAAATGAATGAATGCATACAATATATGTCTGATTCAAGTACGTCTATATCGTACTATAATTCTGAGGATAGAAATTTGTATTCTGTGATCTGTCATATGAGAAGTATGTGCTAAATCGTGGAATTGAAGCCTGCTATGTGTACGAGAAGTAGACTATGGGTTGCCTCATGAATTAGCATGGAAATGGAAATGTATATTTTATTTATGTTTGGTATATTATGTGACATTATAGTTGAATTGTATGTATTGACTTACTAAGCTCCCTGCAGCTAACTCTGTATGTGTTTTCAACTGTTTTACAACTATTGTCACTACTGAAGGCTCGGGACAAGTCGAGGATCGTCACACACTTCAATTTCATCTTTGGTACTTTTGAGTTTTGTAAATATGTGAATTATGGCATGTATAGGCTAGAAAGTCTTTATTAAGCTTTGAAATGTTAAAATGTTATGCTATATGAATGCTCAGCAATGGATGCTTTAAAAATGCTATGTATGATAAATGGCAATCTGAGGTTTTGGTATGTGAATTATGAAGCCTTGTGGCTACTTATATGCTTGTTTGAAGAGTGGTTATTTTGGCTATGTGTATAAGGTCACTTTGGTATGAAATTTGTAAACATTTGTTGAGCTATTATACTTGTGCATGATAAATCATGAAATGGTTGAAATGAGGTATGAATTGAGCTCGATATGGTTGGTAATTGAGGCATATGTGTTGCATATCTATGCTTGTAGGTTTGACCCTTATTTGGGTGGCAAATTAGCTTAAACCAAGCCTATATTTGTGCCACACGGCCAGGAGACACGGGCGTGTACTCCAGCCATGTAAACTCTGCATCTTAGTGTTTTTGGACAGAATTGCACATGGCCTAGACACACGAGCGTGTCTGGTAGCCGTGTGGTATTTGGCAGTGTTGGCCATGGTCTGGACACACCGGCATGTCTAGTAACCGTGTGAATTTGGTCAGTTTCAACCACGGGCTAAGTACTTTGGGCGTGTCTAGTAGGGCACGACCGTGTAGGAGTACACGGGCTTGGGGCACGGCCGTGTGTCCCTAACTTGTAAAAATTTTCTGATTTTGCATATGAGTTTCTGGTTATGATCGATTTAGTCCCGAACCGTATGTAATGCATGTTTGAGGTCTAGTAAGCCTCATAAGGGACTTAATATCTGATTTCTGTGATGATCATTACAAGTATTCTAATCTGTGATGTTTTCTGATGTCCGGTAATGCCTCTTACCTATTCCGGTGATAGTTACGGGATAGGGGTGTTACAAATTTATGGTTTTCTTTATAGATAATATCTGGTGTACTCAAAAATCGAGGAGGATCATGATGAGCATCTTCGTATTGTTCTGCAAATTCTGAAGGAGAAGTAGTTTTATGTGAAATTCAGCAAGTACGAATTTTGGCTACGAGAAGTGACATTCTTGGTTCACGTTGTTTCTGCCGAGGGGGTTAGCATGGATCCTCAAAAAATTGAGGCTATTTTGGAGTGGAAGACACCAAGGATTGTGTTAGAAATTTAGAGTTTTCTGGGTCTGGCAGGGTACTATAGAAGGTTTGTAGAAGTGTTTTTTTTAATTGTGGCACCGTTAGCAAAGCTTCTAAGGAAAGGGGTACCATTTAACTGTATTGATAAGCAACTGGAGAGTTTTGAGAAGTTGAAAATAGTCTTAACTGAAGCACCTGTGTTAATTCAGCCAGAGTCTGGGAAGGATTTTACTATGTATAGTGATGCGTCGCACATTTGATTGGGATGTGTGTTGATGCAATGGGGTAAAGTGGTTGCCTATGCATAACGTCAACTTAAGCCTCACGAGGCGAATTACCATACTTATGATCTAGAGTTAGCGGTGGTGGTATTTGCGTTAAAGATTCGGAGGCACTACTTGTATAGAGAAAAGTGTACCATTTACACGGATCAAAAGAGCTTTAAATACCTCCTGACTTAGAAGGAGTTGAACCTTAGGCAACAAAGATGGATCGAGTTGCTTAAGGATTATGATTGTTCCATTGAGTATCACCCGGGTAAAGCTAATGTGGTAGCGGATGCTCTGAGTCGTAGGGTTGTATCTAATCTGAGGGCGATATTCGCTCGTTTCAGTCTTTATGATGATGGTAGTTTGTTGGCGGAACTGTAAATAAGACTGACCTGGACTGCAGATTAGATAGAAACAATTATTGGATGAGTCATTGGTTTCTCAGTTTCGACATGTGGAAAATGGTGAAACTTCTGATTTTGGATTGAATAGTAAAGGGATTTTGTGCTTTCGTGGGAGAGTTTGTGTTCTAAAGGACTCTGATATGAGGCAGTCAATACTACGAGAGGCATATGGCGGCCTTTGTGCCATGCATCTAGGTGGAAATAAGTTGTATCGGGATCTACGGGAGTTGTACTGGTGGCCTGGACTTAAGCGGGAGGTAACAGAATTTGTGGGTAAGTGTCTGACATGCCAGCAAGTGAAAGCTAAGCATTAACTGCCTTCTAGGCTTCTGTAGCCAGTCAAGATTCCACTTTGGAAGTGGGAAATGGTAACCATGAATTTTGTGAGTGGGCTGCCCTTGACTCCTTCCAATAAGGACTCGATTTGGATGATTGTGGACAGGCTGATGAAATATGCTCATTTTATACTCGTCCGAATGGATTATTCACTTCAAAAGTTGGCGAAGTTGTATGTAGCTGAGATAGTGCGACTTCATGGGGTGCCATTTCAATTATTTTCGACAGAGACCCTAGGTTTACATCCCGGTGCTGGCAGAAGTTACATGAGGCAGTGGGTACGCAGTTGGATTTTAGCACTGCCTTTCACCCTCAGACTGATGGACATTCGAAGAGAGTGATTCAATTCTAGAGGATATGTTAAGAGGGTGTATTATTGATTTCCGAGGAAGCTAGAAAGATTACTTTCCTTTAGCAGAATTTGCGTATAACAATAGTTACAGGTGAGTATTTAGATGGCACCATATGAGGTGTTGTATGGTCGTAGGTGTCGTACGCCTACCTATTGGACGGAACTGGGTGTCAGGTTCTTGGACCAGAGTTGGTGGTAGATACTGAGAGTAAGGTTAAGTTGATTAGGGATCGGTTAAAGGAGATTCTAGATAGGCAGAAGTCTTATGCCGATTTGAAGTGTAAGGAGGTTGAGTGCTCTGTTGGGGATTGGGTTTTCCTAAAGGTCTTTCCCAAGAAGAAGATTTTAAGATTTGGTAAGAAAGGCAAGTTGAGCCCTCAGTTTATTGGGTCCTATCGAGTTCTAAAACTAGTGGGTCCAGTGGCATATCAGTTGGAGCTACCTACTGAGTTGGACTGGGTTCACGATGTGTTCCATGTCTCCACGTTGAGACGGTACCATTCTGATACCTCACATATAGTACCAGTTGAAGAGATTGAAGTTAAGCCTGACCTGACTTTTGAGGAAGAACCCGTGCAAATTCTAGAGCATGATGTCAGGGTGTTAAGAAAGAAATCAGTTCCATTAGTTAAAGTGCTTTGGCATAATCACTGTAGAGTAGAGGCTACGTGGGAGCCTGAAGAGGCGATGCGTCAATAATACCCTCATCTGTTCTGATCAGGTAAAATTTCAAGGCTGAAATTTCTTTAAGGGGGTAGAGTTGTAACGTCCCAAATTTTAAGGTTTTAGGATTTTTGCTTAAATTGATATTTGCATGCTTGGGTATGTTAAATTGATGTTTTGGGTGTGTCTAGGGGGCATTAGAAAGGCTTCAGTTAGGCCTAACCACTGAAAAAAGTTTTAATTTTAGCCTTAAGTGAATCTGGACACTGGTAGGTAGGACTTATAAATTAATTGTATGGTTTCTTAGCACAAAAAGCCTTGTGTTGAAGTGACAGGAGGTGCCACATGTGGGGCTTGGTGTGGCATGATTTAGTAGGAGGGAGAGCTGAAGTTCGAGTCTCTTTGCAAGCTGGTTGTATCTATTTTGCTAGTTGGAATCGGCAAATGGTGGAATTGGGTGCAAACTCCTCAGGTTGATTGTGAGATGAGGATACTTGGTCCTGTAGATAGGAATTAAATTCAAATGGATAAGTTGAGTTAATCTTGGAGAAAATTAAGGAGTAAAACAAGCGATTGAGTTGGAAGAAAGATGTTAGCTGAATAGGGCCATGAAAGGAGGAATCGGCTTAGAGCTTTGTAGAGTGTGCAATTTCGGCATTTTTTTTGGGGAAATAGGTGCTAAATTCTTCTTGGTGTTTTGGGGTTTTAGCATTTTTTTTTTTGCAATTTCATGGTAGTAATATTGACCATTTAGGCTTTTTTTCTCTAGAAACCGAAATTGCATAGTTCTTTTCTCTCTAATATCAGTTTTGCCAATTGTTGATTTTTGCTTTTTCATTTTCCACTCCTTTTTCTTGGATCTTGCTTGGCCGAATGCCATTGTTCTTTTTCCCCTTTCATTTGTACCTTTGATTTAGCATTCTCTACTCTAATCTCTTCTCTAGCCGAATATCAAAATTCTCTTCCCACTTTCTTCTTTCTTCAACCGATTGCTCCTCTAGTTCCCTTCTCATTCGTTAGTCGATGATAAACGATAAATTATACATATTTCTACCTCATGCTTAGCCTATATTTTGGATGGATTATCATTAATTTTGTGAGAATTGGTGCTCTTAATCTTTCTTTTTCATATCTTATACTCACGAGAGCATAGGGAAGAGAAAAGAACAGAAAACGGGCCAAAAACCATGAAAATGGGCCAAAATGTGTAATCGACACGGCCTAAGGGGTCATCACACGGCAGTGGCACACTACCGTGCCACACGGAGATCACACGGTCCAGCCCCCGACAAGCACGGCCTGGCCACATTGCCGTGCCACCCAAATAGTCCAGAACACGGCCTCTTGTCGAAATCACACGGGCATGACACACGAGCATGTTCTAGTCGTGAGGAAGAGGAATTTCACTCGGATTTGGATGCTTAGGGGCTAAGAAAGCCATTCTAAACTCTATATAAAGACCCCAAGAGGCAACTCTAAAGGAGACTCTCTTCTCTCAAGAAAGAGCGCCATATTTCTGCCAACACAAGGAGTGAAAGCAAGGAATTACTCCAAGGGAAGCCGATTGATTCATCCCAGAAGCCAGAATTCTACGTCAAGACAGAGGATCTCCCTAAATTCCTTTAGGGCTTTTCAGGTTTTTTATGTTTTGCTATCTTATTTCTTCTGAGATATTTTCTTTCTTTATTATGAACTAAACCCATCAAATACTTGAGGGGGATGAAACCTAAGACAGATCTTGTTATTATTTATTCTTAAGTTATATGATAAATACTTGAGTTTTTCTTAATTATGTGTGCTGAATTCTTATGTTAATAATCCTAGGTATTAATCCAAGAAACGGATGTGCTTAAAACAGAGGAGTAAAAGTCCCTATGATAAGAGTAGATCTACCATAATTAAGCGGAGTTGCATGCAACCCTAGACATAGGGCGACATAAGTCTGCCGGATTAGGGTCAAACCTAATATGGGGAACCATAGATCGAATTAATGCAACCTAGGGTGTTAATTAATAAAGAAACTTTAGTTAACAATCTAGGCCTAGTTGCTCTTCGCCTCGACGGAGGGTTTAGCATAAATTAAGGATCTCTACAGATCAAGTCAAGTGAATAAATCGTCTAGCTCAAGAACCAATAACAAGTGAAGTCTAGGTGGATTCTCCCTTAAGTATTGCTTATATCAATCAGCTTTTCCCTAAAGTTTTCCTCAATTTACTTTTTGTGCACTTTAGTTAGTTTTAGAATTAGTTCCAATTAATCCTCTTTTATTTTTAGGCTAGATAATAGAAAGGAAGTAAGTATTATTACTTTTGGTTCCCTTGGGTACGATAACTCGGTCTTGCCGCTAAACTATACTACTGTTTGATAGGTGCACTTGCCTTTAATATCGTGATATTAGTTAGTTTTGGTGTGATCAGTTTTATAAATTTTATTACTTAATATCGCGAGCATATCAGTCGATAATTGCCCTTAGTGTCATAAGCCGAACCCTGCTAGCATTTTTCTTAATCTTTCTTTCAATTTCCTCTTGTAACCAATAATAATTCACCATTCTCTTAGTCAGCACTTCTACTTTTTTGTTTGATTACCGAATCTTGCTTTCCAAGTCATCTGTCACAAAGCCCTCTGGAAGCCGAACTCTGCCTTCATTCTTTTCCCTGATAAACTGCGTTTCCCTCTTCTCAACTCCATTGATCGAAACTGCAAATACTTGAGGTCGTGGCTAAGGATCGACCGCTTCTAGAATCTAATAGACCGGTCATGCGGACTTTTGTGTAAGTAATTCTTGTCTTAGATTTCAGCATTTTCTATTAAGGCTTACTCTTAGATAAAGTTTTGGTATAAGGGAGTAACACTCCTTTAATGCTTTTCCTTAGGTTAGATCTATCAATAATCGTAGGTGCTTAGATTCGTCGGCATTCGATCAATCTTGGGGGTGCACGTTAATTGCAACTGAAAGTAGACAAGCGGAGCGATGGTAAGTAACCGTGGAATAAAATCTTGAATATGGTTTCACTTTTTATTATTTAAGTTGTTAATGATTGTTGTTATGGCAATAGGTTGAGCGTGTGACGACTGGGGGAATCGCAAAAATAAGTGTGTAATGACACCCTCCCTAATAGCATAGGTCGGCAAAAGTCGAAAAATTGAAATGATGAAATGCTGGCATTTCGAGGTCTTACGGACGTGAGAACGCTCGTGGGCCGATTCAAACCCACAAATCATGGGTATTTGACTGTGAAGGCCATTGTATGCGTTTTGGTGCACTCGGGCTGTTTTGGGTCCTAATGGGCCGAAGTGAGCCCAATGGGCCTATGGGCCCATATGAGTAAGTTATACGGTAAGTGATATCTGGCACGTTGGATAGTAAGATTTGCGATATTATGCATGAGCGAGCCATACGAGTGTGTCGGCCTACTTGGGCCGATTAAGGGTTTTGGGCTCGTATATACTATTTGACCAAATGGACTTCCTAAGTCGCTCAAAACGATGTTAGACCTGCTAGAAGGTCGTGTTAGGTGATAAGACACCGAGTCTATAACACCCCAAACCCGGCCCAGACGTTACGGCCAAGTCTGGTGTGTCACATCGTAGTGTTTTTCGAAAACCATGTTTTCATTGAAAACCCTTCTTAGTGTTTAGAAACTTCTACCATTAAACTTGTATAAAACCTCAGCTTGTGTTTGTTTATTTTTCAAAACGTGGTTCATTAAAATAATCATTCCCTTTTCAAACATTGTTAATAACTCTGTAAAATTTTATGGAAAATTGTGAAAGCTTATAAACCTTTGTAGGTTGTGGAAAACATGTTATTTTTAAAACAGTTTAAGTATCGAAAAATCAGACCATAATGGCTTAAAGTGAATGGATACTATGCACCAGGTAGGATTCCAAAAAAAAGGAGGTGAGTCAATTAGACTACTTAAGTACCAAGCTCTCCCTAGATCCAATCCTAGACATGCACACACCCATTGCCACACTTTAACCTTATGACTTGTCCATGAACCACAAATTAGGTTTAAGTCTGTTTAAAATATTTATTTATGAAAACGTTTACGTTGTGGAAGCTTTGCTCTGCTATCGTGATATTTTGAAAAGAAGTAACCTTTATAAAAGCACGCCTTAGAGCTATCCGATTTCGAAATGATTTAAACAATATCATACTTAAGCTAAAAACAAATTAAATAAAAACCCAAATTAAAATAATTAGAGCGGACTTATTACAACCCAAAACTAGAATAAAACGACTGAAATAAGTAATAAAATAAATAATTTAATTAAACCAGAAATATGGTCTTCGTGGCCACTCTGAATCCCTCCCTACTCCAAGTCCACTAATCTAGGGCTCACCTGCATGCATGGAAGAAAAAAGGGTGAGTTTGGAAACTCAGTGTGCAAAGAAGCCCATACAGAGCCCAAATCAGCCCAAGCCCACTGGGCCTAAGCCCTATCCAGTTTTAGTAATAACTGGGCCGAAGCCCTATTTGGATACAGTAAACTAGGCCTTGGCCCTTTTTCAGTCAACAGTACGGCCCGTAGACCCATTACAGTAACAGAATAGATATCAAGTATGAATGCAAACCTAAACCCAACCTAAAAAAACCGCTACACTCTACCCATACCAGCCCTACACTCCATGTGGGGAGACAACTCGACCCACCCAGCCGCTACACTCCACAGTCGTAGCATCGCTACTCAGATAATGTGGCCACCAACAGTAATACGAGGCAAAGCCCCTTTTCAATAAACAGTATGAGGCAAAGCCTCTTTCAGTATTCAGTACTAGGCAATGCCCCTTTTTAGTAATCATGGCAATGCCACTTGCACTTCCTCCATCAATAAACCCAGTCCCATGCAACAGATAATCATGTCATGGCATACAGTGAACAAAAACAGTAAAACATGCATTTCAGTTAAATTTAGACCTAGGGGTATAACGGTCATTTTGCACCTAGGGGTAAAATAGTAACTTTGCACCTATAAGGGTATTTCAGTAATTAAGCAAGTTTCTAGGGTTTCATGCATATTTTAGTCACTAATAATCCAACTATCTCAGTAGTCTAATTAACTCATTTTAACAGTTTTTAGTTACTGGGCCCTAAAACCCCTAATGGGCCCTACAGTGTCTATAAGCTAATTTTGCCCATTTAGTCAAATTTTTACGATTGATTTACCAGTTTTAGCAGTTTTGGACCTATAGTCTATTAGTACACATTTATTGCCTATTTTTACCCATATGGGCCCGTAAGCCCATTGGGCCCACTTCAGCCCATCGAGGCCCAAACTTACCAAAGTGCACAAAATTGCACACTCACCAACCTTATCGATTTTGATTACAGATCTACTACTTCTAACCAACCCACGTGCGCTCACACGCTCGCAAGGCTACGAAATGCCAGAATTTTGACATTTTAGCTTTTCGACTTTTACCGATTCAAACTACAAGAGGGTGTTCGATACACACCTGTTTTGCGATGAATGCTAATGAGATCTCCCACAGAATTAACCTTTGTTGAAACTGATGGCTAGATCTAAATCTAATCTCCCAAACGATCCTAGCACTCCAAAGCTCCTTGGTCAATAGCCTTTGATCCATCCAACGATCCACTAAACAAGAATGTTTCCAACCCCTCTTTAATCCAGATCTGACGTAGGTCCAACGTTCAACACAAGCAGAGAACGAATCCCACTATTTCGACTTTTGAATCTGTACTAATCTAAGACTATTTTGGTTCAAGAGAAAATAGATGAAGTAGTGAAGTTCACAAGTGAATGAACAAACCGGCAGAGTATAAAATGGAAGATTAAGGGTTCGACTTTGAAAGAAGAGATGAAAGAAGAAAAAGAAATTGTGTAAAAAAGAAATGAAGGTGGTCGACAAAAGAGAGGCTTGAGGTTTTAGTTTTGCAAGGGTGAAAACAAGAAGAACAAAAAGAATGGAAATTGATTTCAAAATAGCAACAGAGGTGGATGGCCCCCAATCAAGTCGGTTAATACTAAAAAAAAACTAAAAATAGTACCCTAAATCAATAAAGAGGAAGACAATTCATAAAGGCTAAAATTTTAAAAGCAATTTGGGATTTAATTGCCTATAGCCGAATGAGTCCTATTCGGCACACAAAAATTCTATCCAATTTAAATTCCTTGTTTTGCTCCTTGAATTTAGCATTTTAATTCCATCCAGCCACCGTCCAGCAGCCTTATCCACTTCCCCCATTGATCAGCCGACTCAATCTACTGTTAGGAGGAGTTTCAATCCCATACAACTCCTCTCCACGCGTGCACAGCAAAAAGGCAGTCCTCCTATATGCACAGCAGCTCGAACATGGGACCTCTAAGCATCCTAAACGTTGCTGGCCACTGCACCACAGCTTTTTCTTTAATATAATACGGTCGCATTTAATTATAAGACTTACCTGCTTCTATCACAGCTACTTAAAAATAAATGCCAAAATTTCTCCTTCCCCTGGGATCGAACTCGCATCCTCTCGGCATGCTTAGCATGCTGCTGCCACTGCACCACAGGCGCTCTTTGTGCTGAACTATGTTCGCAACTTCTCTTAAGGGCTATTTTTACGCAACCAGTTTACTTAAAAAAAACCCTCCATTTCGCGTGCGTCGTGCCTTGAACCCTACACCCCCATCTTCCTGGTGCATCATGCCACTGGACGAATGCTCCTTTGTGTCATAAATTAGCCGCATCCATTTACAAGGCCTGTCTACGACAGCCCTTGATTTGCTAAAAAAAAACCCACATTTGCGCAAGTTGGGAATCGAACCCCAGCTTCCCTTCTTGCTACCTAGCGCATCTCACCAATAGGCCAGGCACTTCCTCTGTGCCTAAACTTAGCCCAATTTAATTATAAGGCCTAATGCCCAGATTCCCCTAAAGAAGCAAAAATTAATTTTTTTCCTAGAGCCCTGGGCCGAGCCTAGGACTTTTCCCACACTATAAATCCCCCCTAATTTATTTAATTACTAAACTAAACATAAAATTAATAGTTATAAATATTTTTAATAATAATAATAATTTTCCATAAAAATTTAAACAATCTAATTTTTTTCGGGCCGTCCTCTATTAGAACCCGGACTCAAAGCCCAATAATTCTAAGCCCAAATTCAAGGTGTTACAATTCACCCCTCCTAAAAAAATTTCATCCTCGAAATTTCTAAATAAAAGATAGCCGTGCATCAACTACTCTACTACGCTATCGCTGCGCACTCTGATCTCGATTCCAAAAATTTTAGTATTTATTCAGATATTTTATTCTGATATAGTTTTTCAAAGTTTCTATAGAATCATAGCCTAGCTACAGTCTTAGTCTTCTAGGGTTTTTGGTTTCCCTACAAGCTCAGTCTCTACAGTTTCAGTACTACCGTACCTACAGTATTATAGTAGGGTCTCAGTTCTATCTACAGTAACATTTCAGTATAGTACAGTATAAGAAAAGGAAGACTTACAGACTTGGTGCCAGGGATCTAGTGCGCCACTTCTTTAGATGCCAAATTTCAGAAAGCCCTAAAAACTTTAACTTTTAAAACCTTAAAATATGTTATTCCTTGAAGAAAACGAGTTTGAAAAGGGTTTTCTTAAAATTTTTTCCAAACCAATTTCAAAAATACCCTTCTTGGGCATAAAATTTAAAATTTTTCAAAAACTTTTTGGACTCGATCCACAATCGAGTTGTTGCAACTTGGCTCTGATACCACTAAATGTAACACCCCAAACCCAGCCCATACGTTACGACCAAGTCTGGTGTGTCACATTGAAGTGTTTTTTGAAAACCATGTTTTCATTGAAAACCCTTCTTAGTGTTTAGAAACTTCTACCGTTAAACTTGTACAAAACCTCAGCTTGTGTTTGTTTATTTTTCAAAATGTGGTTCATTAAAATAATCATTCCCTTTTCAAACATTGTTAATAACTCTGTAAAACTTTATGGAAAATTGTGAAAGCTTATAAACCTTTGTAGGTTGCGGAAAACATGTTATTTTTAAAATAGTTTAAGTATCGGAAAGTCAGACCTTCTTCGTTATGGCTTAAAGTGAATGGAAACTATAAACCAGGTAGGATTCAAAAAAAGAGGAGGTGAGTCAATTAGACTGCGTAAGTACCAAGCTCTCCCTAGATCCAATCCTAGACATGCACACATCTATTGCCATACTTTAACCTTATGACTTGTCCACGAACCACAAATTAGGTTTAAGTCTATTTAAAATATTTATTTATGAAAACGTTTACGTTGCGAAAGCTTTGCTCTGCTATCGTGATATTTTCAAAATAAGTAACTTTTATAAAAGCGCGCCTTAGAGCTATCCGATTTCGAAACGATTTAAACAATATCATACTTAAGCTAAAATCAAATTAAATAAAAACCCAAATTAAAATAATTAGAGCAGCCTTATTACAACCCAAAACCAGAATAAAATGACTGAAGTGAGTAATAAAATAAATAATTTAATTAAACCAGAAATGCGGTCTTCGTGGCCACTCTGAATCCCTCCCAACTCCAAGTCCACCAATCTAGGGCTCACCTGCATGGATGGAAGAAAGAAGGGTGAGTTTGGAAACTCAGTGTGCAAAGAAGCCCATCCAGAGCCCAAATCAGCTCAAGCCCACTAGGCCTAAGCCCTATCCAGTCTCAGTAATAACTGGGCCGAAGCCCTATTCAGATAAGTAAACTAGGCCTTTGTAACCCCCAAGACTCGTACCCCTCGCAGGAGAGTCATGAGGCATCACCAAACGATCCATTAACTAATCATAAACTCACTCGCACAATTCATAACATGATTCAATTATAAAATTTACACTCCAAATCGGATCAATGATCATACATGACCAATTAATAAAAGACCACTTTTGCGTACAATATGACCATTACTATACATACGGTACAAAGAATGATAGAGGTTAGCAAAAGGAAAATCTAAAATCAACTAAGCTAGCTCACCAAGCTCAAAATATTGAACAACCTAGCATACCACCTGGTTAAACCTCAAACGAGCGGTTCCAATTTAATTGCTTGCTTTTCGTATAATTCTATGAACATTTGATCTTTCATACAAATCTAAAATATTAAACAACTTTACTCCTAGTTCTAAGTTTATACTACCAAACCATTTCAATGAATCTCATATAAACTCCATTCACATGCATCATAACCAAGTTCAACACTAATTACAAAGGAGTAAGTTATTGAGGAAGCCATTTTCGCATGGCTATACTTAATTACATCTTCAAAATGTAGTTCTCGATTCACAACACAAAACGCGTTCTATACATGCCATTTACAAAGGTTAGCTAATTTAGTACCAGCCTGGGCTTTGATAGTAGAGATGACTTCCAGCGCAAAATTCCCGAGATCGTAGCTAGCGAACAAAATCTATAAAACAGAAGATTTAGAGTAACAGAGTAAGCATTTATATGCTTAGTAATCTTAAATAATAAAGTCTAAACAATTAACTAAAGTAAAGTGAATTTCAAATGCTCATTTAAATTTACACCTTAGCCGAATGTGTCTAAACTAAATTTGTCACCATTTTTCGAATATGTTGGTCTTCCACTCAATACATGCTCATATAAATCATAAGTTCACGTAGAGAAAAGAAGCCACAGACCGTCACACATCTCCAAACCATTGTTAGAACCAATATTACTCATTGTAAGCATAATTCAATAGAAAATAGTTCACCATTTGTGTACCCCACGTACCTGGCCAGTTTATAGTAGAAGACTCATTAGTAGAAATCGTAAAACCGAATTCTTAGCTTTAGCCCTAAGGCTCTTCGGGATTTGACCCGGCTTTGAACGCTAGCCCTAAGGCTCTTCGGGATTTGACCCGGCTTTGAACACTAGCCCTAAGGCTCTTCGGGATTTGACCCGGCTTTGAACACTAGCCCTAAGGCTCTTCGGGATTTGACCTGGCTTTGAACACTAATACACATATGTTTAAATTCAGCACATGAACTTATCACTAAGTTAATCAGGAATCATCATTCATTCGATCACTTCACACATTAACACATAGCATGGCACTTTCATGACATACATTCGGTCGAAAGACATATAAGTAAAGTATAATCAATTTGTTTACTAAAGGCTTCGTAGGTAAAAAGGACTTTCGACTATATTACTCCTCTCTTCCTTATTACGTATGCCTTAGGTCACTTGAGTAAACGAATCACCCTCATGAGTAGTCAAACGCATATGCCATGATAAATTAACTCACATGTTAGGATTTAATACTTAAACTTACCTCGATGGTCGATAATTATTTACGAACCGACTATTCCACCACCTTTGCCTTTCCTTTGTCCGAGTGTGGTTCTCTTAGCTCTTGAGCTCAATTTTGCCTTAGCCGAATCCGATTTCAAGGAGTGTTTCTTTCCCCTTTTCTTTTCTTTAAGTCACGGCAAAGAAGAACAAAGGGATTTTCTTTGTTCTTTTCACCCTTTTCTTTATTATTTTATTTATTATAAAATCCAATTTAGCATAATTTCACATAATTTTTATCCATAAACAATAAAATAATGTAATTTACTAACCTATTCATCATGCATGGTCGGCCACTAAAACAAAAAGGCTAATTTGACATGCAAATCCTTTAATTTGAAACCTTATACAACCTCATTCTTGAATTTTAGCCACAAACATCATAGTACTTATCATTTTAGTCCTTTAGTTCGGCAATCACACCATCAAGTCAATTTCAAATATTTAAATTTCACACATACAATTATAACACAAATTAAACGTATGATATCGTACTTAATTATTTTTGTGATTCAGTTTAGTGGTCCCGAAACCACTTCCCGACTAGGGTCAAAATAGGGCTGTCACAGCCTTGGCCCTTTTTCAGTCAACAGTACGGCCCATAGACCCATTACAGTAACAGAACAGACATCAAGTATGAATGCAAACCCAAACCCAACCTAAAAAAATCGCTACACTCCACCCGTACCAGTCCTAAACTCCATGTGGGGAGACAACTTGACCCACCCAGCTGCTACACTCCACAGTCGTAGCATCGCTGCTCAGATAATGTGGCCACCAACAGTAATACGAGGCAAAGCCCCTTTTCAATATTCAGTATGAGGCAAAGCCCTTTTCAGTAATCGTGGCAATGCCACTTGCACTTCCTCCATCAATAAACCCAGTCCCATGCAACAGATAATCATGTCATGGCATACAGTAAACAAAAATAGTAAAACATGCATTTCAGTCAAATTTAACCCTAGGGGTATAACAGTCATTTTGCACCTAGGGGTAAAATAGTAACTTTGCACCTATAAGAGGTACTTTAGTAATTAAGCCAGTTTCTAGGGTTTCATGCGTATTTTAGTCACTAATAATCCAATTTCCGTCTCAGTAGTCTAATTAACTCATTTTAACAGTTTTTAGTTACTGGGCCCTAAAACCCCTAATGGACCCTACAGTGTCTATAAGCTAATTATGCCCATTTAGTCCAATTTTTATGATCAATTTACCAGTTTTAGCAGTTTTGGACCTGTAGTCTATCCGGACACATTTATTCCCTATTTTTACCCATATGGGCCCGTAGCCCATTGGGCCCACTTCAGCCCATCGAGGCCCAAACTTACCGAAGTGCACGAAATCGCACACTCACCAACCTTATTGATTTTGATTACAGATCTACTCCTTACAACCGACCCACGAGCGCTCGTACGCTCGCAAGACCATGAAATGCCAAAATTTTAGCATTTCGGCTTTTCAGCTTTTACCGAATTGAACTTGTAACGCCCCGAAATTGGGCCTGGAAGAATAGGCCGTGTGGGCCCAATAGGCTTGTGAGCCCACACGGATCGTTGTCGTAGGACTTATGAGAATTAGTGGTCCGACTGTGTCGTACATGTGGCTGTAGGAAAATCTGGCTTAACAGGCCATGCGGGCACGTGGGCCCCACTTGGGTTGTGTAATGGGCCCCTGGCCTATATTCACTGAAAGACGTGTTGGTGTGATGGGTGAGAGGTTTAGGAGTGTTGGAGAAGTCCTAGGTTCAAACCTGGGCCTTAGCAAAAATTGATTTTTTTCTCTTATGGGAGCTTGGACATTAGTGGGTAGGCTTTAAGAATATTTTTGGTGAAAGCATGACACAAAAAAGAGTGTGGTGTAGTGGCAAAGTTGCGCCACTTAAGGGACAAGGAAGCAAGAGGGTCCAAGGTTCAAGTCTTGGCTCTTGCAATTTATTTTGGTTTTTCTTTTAAATAAATCTAGAAGCGAGTAGGCGGGCTTTAAAGATAAATGCATTGAACTTATGACACAAAGGAGCTTGTGTCCGAGTGGTGGTGCCTTGACATGACTAATCGAGAGGTCTATGGTTTGAATCCCTTTGCTTGCAAAGGTTGATTATTTTGCTAATACTTTAGTTTTTGAAGATTGATGGAGGATCCCACATCGGGAAGCTAGCATGGGAGTAGGCGAGAAGCTGGCTTTAAATAGAGCGATCCATGAGGAAAGTAGGCATGTCTTTCTTGGCTTACCCCTTTCACGTTGAAGCGTGTTCGTTGGGGTTAGGTATTGGATCATTCGTTGATCTGTATGCCATTGGGTCATAGTGATGGTGACCGTAGTTGATTGACACCTCCGAAAAGTCAAGGGTACGATTATTGTTGGCTTCTGGGCATAGTAGCGTTCAGAGGGTGGATTAGCTTCAGATGCCTATCAGGTGTGTATTTCTCACTACTCTAGCGGTAGGACGGCTACTTCAGGCTGCGATGGGCCGAAGGGGCCATGTGGGCCTAATGGGCCTACGGGGCCATTTGGACAAGTTGTTTAATTGTATAGTAAATATTGGACTAGACTAGGTGAATCGCATATCTGTAGCTAAATTTGGGCTAAAAGGGCCACACGAGCATTTGGGCCCATTTGGGCCGAGAATGGACCCTAGGCCCATTTGCATTGTTATATCTGTTTAGAATGCTTTAGTTTACCGAATTACTGAAATACCTTCGACTTGTAAAATTACTATTTTACCCTTGATTTGTAAAATTACTATTTTACCCCTGATTTGTAAAATTACCATTTTACCCCTGATTTGTAAAATTACTATTTTACCCCTGATTTGTAAAATTACTATTTTACCCTTGATCTGTAAAATTACTATTTTACCATTTTACCCTTGATTTGTAAAATTACCATTTTACCCCTGATTTGTAAAATTACTATTTTACCCTTGATTTGTAAAATTACTATTTTACCCCTGATTTGTAAAATTACCATTTTACCCCTAATTTGTAAAATTACCATTTTACCCCTGATTTGTAAAATTACCATTTTACCCCTGATTTGTAAAATTACTATTTTACCCCTGATTTGTAAAATTACCATTTTACCCCTGATTTGTAAAACTACCATTTTACCCATGATTTGTAAAATTATCGTTTTACCCCTGATCTGTAAAATTACTGTTTTACCCTTGATTTGTGAAATTACTGAAATGCCCCTTTAAGGTAGAATTACTGAAATGCCCCTTTAGGGTAGAATTACTGAAATACCCCTGTAGGGTAGAATTACCGAAATTCTCCTGTAGGGTAAAATTACCATTTTGCCCCTAGGGTGTTAAATGACTGTTTTGCCCTTGTGGGCAAGTGACTGACTTGGACTATGTGTTTGTTGGATTTGATTGTGAATATATGTTGGTGATATGAATGACTTGACTGTGATTGTTTGATTCAAATATGGGCATGACATTCTACATAAATGACATGTTGCATGGGATTTGGGAAGTATTGATGGAGGAAGCGTTCTGGTGGCCTCGCCACACATATCTGTTCTGGTGGCTTCGCCACATATATCTGTTCTGGTGGCTTCGCCACAATATCTGTATCTGGTGACTCTGTCACAATATCTACCAGCCTCGCTGCAAATTCTGTGGTGTGTAGCGAATGGGTGGGTCGAGTAGTTTCCCCACATGGTGTGTTAGCTGGTACGGGTGGTGTGTAGCGGTTGGATGGGTTGAGTAGTCTCCCTATATATTTTGGGCTTTGCATTCATGCATTTTATCTGTACTGTTACTGTTATGGGCCTATGGGTCGTATTGCTATCTGAAACGGGCTAAGGCCTAGTTTACTGTTATCTGAATAGGGCTTCGGCCCAGATATTACTGTGACTGGTTAGGGCTTAGGCCCTCTGGGCTTGAGCTAACTTGGGCTTCGGATAGGCTTCTTTGCACACTGATTCTGATTCTGATTCTGATTCTGATTCTGATTCTGTTAATTGTTTCTGATTCTGTAAATTGATTCTGATTCTGATTCTGATTCTGTTAATTGATTCTGATTTTGATTCTGTTAATTGATTCTTATACCGACTCTGATTCTGTTTCTGATTCTATTGTTGATTCTAATTCTGATTTTGATACTGACACTGATACTGACTCTGATTCTGACTCTGATACTGGTTCTGGTTCAGATAATGTCTCTAATTTTATAATGGGCTAAGGCCCAATTAATACTGAAACTGTGGTAGGGCAAACTTTTAAATTCTTTTACATGATTGACTGTTCGTATTTGTAGTAAGGAGATTACACACTGAGTTTTAGTAAACTCACCCCGTTTATTAACCTTTCAGGTAATCCCCAGCCTTAGACGGATCGGAGCTGCGAGGGACTCGAAGAAGGCCACACACACTGCTTATGTTTCTGTTTGATTATTTACTCTCAAGTACTTTATTTTGGGTTTGGTTTGTAATAAGGCCTTTTATAATTTCTAGATTTTTATTTTAAGGTTTTTATTTACTTTGAATTATATCTACCAGAGGTGAATCGCGGTTTACCAAAATGTTAACGGTTTTCAAACATTACGTCTTCCGCAACAAACTAAATTAAGCTTTCGCAACAAAAGAGGTTTTAAAGGTAATAATGTTTTTAAAAAAGGGGATTAACTTTTAGTTGACCATGTTTTGAAAGTAAACAAACGCAAGTTTTAGTTGGCAACAAGTTTTAAACAAGAAGGGTTTCGATGAAATCATGGTTTTTGAAAAACACTTCAATGTGACACACCAGACTTGGCCGTAGCGTCTAGGCCGGGTTTGGGGTGTTACAGAACTACAAGAGGGTGTTCGATACACACCTGTTTTGCGACGAATGCTAACGAAATCTCCCACAGAATTAACCTTTGTCGAAACTGATGGCTAGATCTAAATCTATTCTCTCAAATGATCTTAGCACTCTAAAGCTCCTTGGTTAACAGCCTTTGATCCACCCAATGATCCACTAAACAAGAATGTTTCCAACCCTTCTTTAATCCAGATCTGACGTAGATCCAACATTCAACACAAGCAGAGAACGAATCCTACTATTTTGACTTTTGGATCTGTACTAATCTAAGACTATTTCGCTTCAAGAGAAAATAGATGAAGTAGTGAAGTTCATAAGTGAATGAACAAATCCGCAGAGTATAAAATAGAAGATTAATGGTTCGGCTTTGAAAGAAGAGATGAAAGAAGAAAAAGAAATTGTGTAAAAAAAATGACGATGGTCGACAAAAGAGAGGCTTGAGGTTTTGGTTTTGCAAGGGTGAAAATAGGAAGAATAAAAAGAATGGAAATTGATTTCAAAATAGCAACGAAGGTGGATGGCGCCCCAATCAAGTCGGCTAATACTAAAAAAAAAACTAAAAACAGTACCCTAAATCAATAAAAAGGAAGACAATTCATAAAGGCTAAAATTTTAAAAGCAATTCGGCATTTAATTGCCTATAGCCGAATGAGTCCTATTCGGCGCACAAATATTCTCTCCAATTTAAATTCCTTGTTTTGCTCCTTGAATTTAGCATTTTAATTCCATCCAACCACCGTCCAACAGCCTTATCCACTTCCCCTGCCGATTAGCTGACTCAATCTACTACTAGGAAGAGTTTCAATCCCGCACAACTCCTCTCCACGCGTGCACAACAAAAATGCAGTCCACCTGCGTGCACAGCAGCTCGAACATGAGATCTCTAGGAATCCTAAACGTTGCTGGCCACTGCGCCGTAGCTTTTTCTTTAATATAATATGGTCGCATTAAATTATAAGACTTACCTGCTTCTGTCACAGCTACTTAAAAATAAATGCCAAAATTTTGCCTTCCCTTGGGATCGAACTCGTATCCTCTCGGCATGCTTAGCACGTTGCCGCCACTACGCCACAGGCGCTCTTTGTGCTGAACTATGTTCGCAACTTCTCTTAAGGGCTATTTTTACGCAACTAGTTTACTTTAAAAAAACCCTCCATTTTGTGTGGATCGTGCCTTGAAACCTGCACCCCTATCTTCCTGGCGCCTCATGCCACTGGACCGAATGCTCCTTTGTGTCACAAATTAGCCCCATCCATTTATAAGGCCTGTCTACAACAGCCTCTGATTTGCCAAAAATAAAAATCCACATTTGCGCAAGTTGGGAATCGAACCCAACTTCCCTTCCTGCTGCCTAGCGCGTCTCACCACTGGGCCAGGCACTTCCTTTGTGCCTAAACTTACCCCAATTTAATTATAAGGCCTAATGCCCAGATTCCCCTAAAGAAGCAAAAATTAATTTTTTTGCTAGAGCCATGGGCCGAGCCCAAGACTTTTCCCACACTATAAATCCCACCTAATTTTTTTAATTACTAAACTAAACATAAAATTAATAGTTATAACTATTTTTAATTATAATAATAATAATAATAATTTTCCATAAAAATTTAAACCATCTAATTTTTTTCTGGCCGTCCTCTATCCTAACCCGGACTCAATGCCCAATAATTCTAGGCCCAAATTCAGGGTGTTACAGAGACTTAGTAAAACTGACCAAAATACCCCTAAAGGGTAAAATTACCATTTTATCTTTAGCTACCAAATGACTATTATACCCTTATAATAGATTGTCTGAATTATGTATATTTTATCCGTATCTATTAATCTGTATGCATGTGATATATGGTGCTATGAGTCTTCATGGGGTTAGGTTTAGATTCGGAGGAAGTTCTGTATAATGGCACTACCACGTATTCAGATTAGTGGCTCTGCCATGTAATTTCTGTTCCAGTGGCTTTGGCACGATATCTAATTTTAGCAGCATGGCTGCGAATTGGTGTTTGGGCTAAGTGGGTTGAGTTGTTCCCCACATGGTGTGATGGGCTGGTACGGGTGGTATGATAGGCTGGATTGGGTTGGGTTGTGCATCTGCTCTGTTATGTATCTATAATGGGCCCAAGGCCCACTTTGTTTTTGAATAGGGCCAAAGCCCAGATTGATCTGTATCTGAATAGGGCTTTAGCCCAGTCTGTTCTGTATGCCTGATCTCTATTATTTGTTGGGGAAATTACAAACTGAGTTCTCACAAACTCACTATTTTTTTTACCTATGCAGGTAACCCCCAGTAGTAGAGGATTGGAGCTACGAGGGACTCGGGGTGGCCACATGACTTCTGCTTTTGGAATCTGTTTTTATTTTTACTTTTATTTTTATCATTGTTTTAGTTTCAGTTTTTTTTTTTTTTTGTAATAAGGCCAAATGGGTGTTTTTATTTTGGTTACACTGTTATTTGCTTTAAAATGGTAGACTAGGGTACTTGGGTTTTCAAAATTTATATCGAACGTTATTAAACAAACCTTGCATAATGTTTGGATAATTTGATAATAAATGACAAAAAATGGGATTTTATTTAAATATTTCAATTAATAAAAAAGTGGTTTTCAGTTTAATTTTGTTCAAAACCTACAATATACTAAACAAGGTTTTAAAAACAAAAAAAAAGGTATATGTCATGAGTGACCATTTTCGAATAAACCATCTATGTGACACACCAGATCTGGTTATTGCGTTTGGGCTGGGTTTGGGGCGTTACATATGTTAAACATCAAACGTCTACTAAGCTTGAACCCTGATATTGCGTGATATGTAGTAATAAAATTTATAAAAACTGATCACACCAAAAACTAACTAATATCATGATTTTAAGGCAAGCGCTCCTCTCGAACAGTAGTATAGTTTAGCGGCAAGACCAAGTTATCGTACCCAAGGGAACCAAAAGTACTAGTACTTACTTCCTTTCTATTATCTAACCTAAAAGTAAAAAAGGTTTGTATGAAACTAATTCTAAAACTAAGCTAAGAATGCACAAAAAGTAAATTAGGGGAAAAACTCTCGGGAAAGCTAATTGATATGGGCAATACTCAAGGGAGAATCCACCTAGACTTCACTTGTTATTGACTTCTTGAACTAGACGATTTCTTCACTTGACTTGATCCGTAGAGATCCCTAACCTATGTTAATACCTCCGTCAAGGATAAGAACAACTAATCCTAGGTTGTTTAACTAAGGTTTCTTTCTAGTTAACACCCCTAGTCTTGTATTAACTCGATCTATGGATCCCCCTATTAGGTTTGACCCTAATCCGGCAGATTTATATCGCCCTATATCTAGGGTTGCATGCAACTCCGCTTAATTATGGTAGATCTACTCTTAAAACAGGGACTTTTGCTCCTCTGCCTAAGCACATGAGTTTCTTGACTTAATACCTAGGGTTATTAAACCAAGAATTATGAACACATAAGTAAGAACAATTCAAGTATTTATCATATAATTCAAGAATGAATAATAACAAGATCTGTCTTAGGTTTCATCCCCCTCAAGTATTTGAGGGGTTTAGTTCATAATTAATAAAGAAAACATCTTAGAAGAAATAAGATAACAAAACATAAAGAACCCAAAAACCCCTAAAGGAATTTAGGGAGATCCTCTGTCTTGATGTAGAATTTTGGCTTCTGGGATGAATCAATCGGCTTCCCTTGGAAATTCCTTTCTTTCACTCCTTGTGTTGGCAAAAATATGGTGCTCCTTTTGGAAGAAAAGAGTACCTTCTTAGAGTTGCCTCCTAGGGTATTTATATAGAGCTTTGGGATGCCTTTCTTAGCCTCTAAGTATGCAAATCCGAGTGAAATTGCACTTCCTCATGACAGGGATATGCCCATGTGCCAAGCCTGTGTGGTTTCGATAAGAGGCAGTGTGTGGGCCTGTTGATGGTGGCACGGCCATGTGGCTTGGCCGTGCTTGTCGGGGCTGGGCTGTGTTGGGCCTTTTGTGGCACGGCCGTGTGCCACGTCCGTGTGGTGGCTCTTTGGGCTGTGTTGTTTTCACACTTTGGCCTATTTTCCTCATTTTTGGTCCGTTTTCTGTTCTTTTCTCTTCCCTATACTCTCCTGAGTATAAGACATGAAAAAGAAAGATTAAGAGCACCAATTCTCACAAAATTGATAATAATACATCCAAAATATAGGCTAAACATGAGGTAAAAATATGTATAATTTATCGTTTATCAAATAACCCCACACTTAAGCCTTTGCTTGTCTTCAAGCAAAATCTCAATCCCTAATATAGAATCATTCTTCTCAACTTACAATCTTTATCAATAATGTTTCAAACTAATCCACAGGTAATCGTACAATGATAATTCAATCAAAAGAACATGAAAGACTCAATCATTCTAAGTTGAGAATTTTATCATCGAAACATAAGTTTTCTCCCTTCTTCTAAGTAATTTTCTCTCCATCTTAATTAACAGAAGTTGACATCCTCACTAAAGATTCACTCTATCCACTCAAAGTGTTTAGGGTTCAAAAATTAAGCACTCTCTAGTCAACCTGAAAAGCTATTACCATAGGCTTGCACGAAAATCACATCTCTACCACTATAGATTGACATGATACATCGATCAAAAGATCTTGTAATGGTTGTAACAGGGCTTGGTTAGGGGCGTTGTCACAGGCTGCAAAAGAGGGTTAGAATTGAGATTGAACTGAAAAATTATCTAGCTAGAAAATTCTCTATCACTGGAACATATTTCTCGAGCTAATTCTTATAATATCATTTCTGCCTTCATAGCCTTAAAATGGAAATATGCAAAAACTATTTGAACTATTACAGATTACAACTGAATTAATACATACATTTTTTAAGAATAATTCAAATCAAATAACTTGAATATTGACAACTTTTACAAACTAGAAAAGAGAATAAAGCTAGATAATAATTTGACTCAAATCTCGACAAAAATAGGGGTCAAAGTAATTGAATGAGATTAAAAAAAATGGGTTATTGGTTAATAATTAGAAGGTAAGTCAAAAAATGGGTTGTTAGGCTCAACGGGGTTCACTAGGGGTTAATTTATGGAGGTAAGCCTTTGTGGAGTAAGTGGGTTAAATCCTAAATGCCTTTACCATCTCAGTATATCAAATCAATGATGTGGTCTCGACATGTATAATCAAGGCAAGTTCTAGAATAACAAATTAGTATTGACTCACTCAAAGCAATAATAAAAGTGAGCACGAAAGAATGTATGCTCAAAAGGCTCAAAAAATCTGACCAGAATTATGGCTTTTGATGTCAATCCTGTGAATTTCAAATCTCAAGATAACACTTAAAATTCAGGAAAATAACTTATGAAAAAATTGGGGTTCTCAAAAATTTCAACTTATCATGCTTGATTCTCTAATTTTTTAAAGTTTGGATAATCAAAGTACAAGCCCCTATGTCTTAATTCTCACATATCAATAAAATCATAAATCAATCAGAGTATATTCCTAATAGGAGAATGAAGATAATGCAAATTTGAGAACAATGCATAAGATTTCAGGGTTTTTACAGATAATGTAATGATTGAAAGTAAATTTCCCCCCACACTGAAGATGTACATTGCCCTAAATGTACAAAGATAACTTAGTAGCAATAAAAACACAAGATCATAAGATAGGGAAAGGAATGAAACTCCCTGCTTTGGGTGGATTAGTGAGGTAGTGGTGCCTACAGAGTGTTTGGGACAAAGGATGGTGCGGAGGTAGATACTCCGGTGATGGTAGTATTTATTTGTCCACAACTTTCATGTTGTGAGTGTAGGCTTTGGAGATGTCATCTTGGTGAGGATGTGGCAAGGTTCCCTTTAGAATTTAGATTTGAGCTGTAAAGCTCCATTGAAACTGCAAAAGTACCTATCATTTTTAGGGAATTTCAGGATTAGAAAAATTACTCGTTAGGAGGTAGTCGATATGAAAAAGAAATAAAATAAATAAAGATCTAAAAATACTATTATTCAAAGAATTAAAAAGATAAAATGAACTAAAAATAAAAATAAAAGTAAAAGTAAAAAGGAAAATAAAGTTAGAAGAAAAGAAAAGGTAAAAATAGGGATCAGTGTTTAAATAAAAATTAAGATAAAAATAAAGTTAAGAGGAATAGAAATCTCTAATCCTCAGATGGATCATGCGGTGGTAGTGGTGAAGTGATGTGAAGGTGCTGGCATATCTACTGTAATGTTGCATCGATGTGATCGAAGTGCTGGAAGCATTACTACTCGAATCTGGATAGGCACTCAGATATGTCAGCATAGGTGGTTGCCGCATGAGATGGGCGGCGAGGGGGTGGTGGCTTGGTAGGTGCATCCTCCTCCAGTGGTGGTAGTGGGACATCATCAGGAATGTCCTCGGGATCATCGACCTCCTGGATGAGGCGGTACTGAAAAGGGTCGCCTCCTGGCCTTCGCTGGATCATCCTCATATGGTGCATAATCTGGATGCCCTAAGGGGACATCTGGCCGATGAGTGTGTATGAGGATGTCTAGGCCGCTGTGTTGAGGAGCCCGAAGTGACAGGCCAAGCGTGTAATGTACGGGCCCATAGATATGACGCCCCTGTGATGACGCTCGGTCTGGTGTTGCATGGCATGCGCGATAAAGTAGGCGAGGTCGATGGGATGCGCGTTCGCCATGCTTCATAAAAAATAGGCATCATGGGTGTTGACGACGCCTGTGCTCTCCCGTCTACCTGTCAAAGTATGTGCGAGAAAAGCGTGAAGGTATCTCAATGATGAGGGGAAGGCGGTCACCTTTGTGCAACTGGGGTCATAGGAGGGATAGCCTGGGGCGATGTTGTCCCAACAATCTACGGGTTTGAGGTGGATGTGACGGGGAAGCGTAGGAAAGTCTTCCTCCTCCATGAACTGCTCTGTGTAGAGGCCGAGAGCTGAGCCGAACTCTGGTATGCTAAGGTGGCGTACACGACCTCCTAGACAAAATTGGACAGTGTTGGGATCATCAAACTGGCTCATGACGGTCTGGAGATGGAAGGTGGAACAGAACTCTAAAGTGAGTTCAAGGTACGTAGGCTTAATGATTCGGAAGAATTGCTCCCAAGGATTCGTCATCAGTAGGGCCCGGACTGCGTTTGCGAGGTTGATTTACTCTAGGGCATCCCAATCAATGCATTGGCTTGCGCTTAATGTGTGTTCTCGTAGTATCTGAAATAGCTCCTCTTGGAAAGCTTAGGGAAATGTGATGAACGGGTGGCGAGCCTCGAAGATGGGTCTCGATGATGAGCCACCTGGCCCTTTTTGTTTTTTGGAAGGCGGAGCAGCAGCTCTTTTGCTGCGTGACGATGACATGATGGTTAAAGATAAAATAACAAAAATTAGTCTTAAAAATCGAAATTAAATTGACTCAAAAACTATATGAGAAATACAATGAAGATAACGATGTTTCTAAAAACATAAAATGGGGACTAACCTAAATAGTATAATTTATCCATGATATAAAAAATAAGCAACATGAGAATGAATTTATACTAAATGCATGAGAAAAATGGCAATCAAATGTGATTATAAGTGGCATGCAATCATGAAATGTTCTATAATATTCTAGATTATTCATCCTAGTGTAACTAATTCCATGCTTGAATTAATTCTAAATCTAAATATAATCATGATATAAAAATAAAGAATAAATAGATTAGTAAAAATTAAAGAGAACAATGAGAAAATAGAACCAAATGGGAGAGGTGCACGGTCGTGGGCAAGAAGTTGAACGGTCGTGGGGCACTTTCCATGGTCGTGGGATGGTCCTATATGAGCATGGTGGTGTTTTGAGGACCAACGGCGGCGTTTATAGTGGTTGGGGAAGAAAAATTTTAGGGTTTAAGTGAGGGACAAAATGAATAGTGGCCCCTATTTATAGCTTTTGGGTCACACGGGCATGGCACACGCTCATGTGACTCGGGTTTTGCCTGTGTGATTTGAAATTCGGTAGTTTTGGCGAGCCTGTTTCAAAGTACACGCCCATGTTGGCCATCTCACAAGGTCATTTGCGATCTCATTCGCTTTTCACATGGTCGTGTGATAGGTCACATGGCCGTTTGCGATGAGGTTTTCGTTATTCACACGGTCGTGTAGGTAGTTACACGGCCGTGTCTAAGTTGACAATGTTGGCCACAGTCTAGGGGCACGGGCGTGTGGCTTTGTGTAAGCCCGTGTCTAAGTTGAAAGCTTGCCACGGCCATGTCGCACGACCGTGTCGTTTTGTCGGTAGCCCGTGTGTTTGGGAAAATTGCTCTCTGTTTACACACAGCCGGGGTGCACGACCGTGCCTCTACTTTAAATGTTCACATGGCCTTAGGCACGCCCATGGGCATGGCCGTGTGGTCTTAAATTTCTGCATTAAAAAGGGTTAGTTGATTCATAAAAATACTAAAATCAGAAATAAAAGAAAAGTTACTAAGTTAGTGCTCGGGTTGCCTCCCGAGAAGCGCTTATTTAGAGTTTAAGCTCGACTCTACCTGGATGTATCACGAAAGGATTTCGTGGAGCTGAAGCTCCTCCCTGTTATCTTTAAAATTCTCACCTTTATGGTGTTTAAGCCTATGGCCGTTTACCTTGAAAGTACCGTGGTTAGGGTGAGTTACCTCAATTGTGCCGTATCGAAAGACAATTTGAACAGTGAATGGACCTGACCATCTTGGCTTGAGTTTTCCAGGAAATAGTTTCAGCCTTGAGTTGTAGAGTAAGACAAGATCACCTGTTTTGAACTACTTAGGTTGTCCTAGTCGTTTGTCATGGCGTCGCTTCATGGCTTCCTTATATAATCATGAGCTCTCATAGGCATTGCAATGCCATTCATCTAGCTCATTTAACTGCATTAATCTTTTCTCTCCTACAAGCTTAAAATCAAGGTTTAAAAATTTAATAGCCCAGAATGCTTTATGTTCAAGTTCAAATGGCAGATGACAACTTTTTCCGTGGACAAGTTTATAAGGAGATGTTCCTATAGGTGTTTTAAAAGCAGTTCTATAGGCCCATAAAGCATCGTCTATCTTTCTTGACCAATCTTTTCTATTTGTTTCTATTGTTTCCTCTAAGATGCGTTTTAGTTCCCTATTTCTTACTTCGACTTGGCCACTGGTTTGTGGATGATAAGGGGTAGCTGTTCTATGGTGTACTCCATACCTTTTTAAGACTTTTTCAAATTGGGCATTGCAAAAATGGGTACCCCTATCACTAATAATTATCCTAGGTGTTCCAAACCAGGAGAAAAGTTTCTTCAAAAATCGTACTACCATTCTAGCATCATAAGTAGGTAAGGCTTGGGCTTCCACCCATTTTGACATATAATCTACTGCTACTAGGATGTACTTATTCCCAAATGAAGTAGGGAATGGACCTATGAAATCAATACCCCATACATCAAATATTTCACATGAAAGTATATAGTTCTGAGGCATTTCGTTATGTTGGGAAATATTACCTGTTCTCTGGCATTTATCACAAGAGGTCACATACTTGTTGGCATCTCGAAAAAGTGTAGGCCAGTAAAAGTCTGATTCGAGTACCTTATGAGCAGTTCTAGTTCCATGTGATGTCCTCCTGTGGGTCCTGAATGGCAGTGATTTAAAATCTGGTATGCTTCTATCTCAGCAGCACTTCTTCGAATAACCTGATATACACAAATTCGAAAAAGAAAAGGATCTTCCCAAAAGTAGTTTTTCACATTAGCGAAGAATCACTTTTTTTACTGATGGGTCAGCCCTTTTGAGGTTATGTTAGCTACTAAATAATTTGCAAAATCAGCAAACTAGGGAACTGCTGCATCTGCTAAGGCTATGAGTTGTTCTTCAGGACACAAGTCGTTTATTTTATCGAGGTACTTGGGTTGTGTGTTTTCGAGTCTTGAAAGGTGATCTGCTGCCAAGTTTTTAGCTCCTTTCTTGTCCTTTATTTCTAAATCGAATTCCTATAACAATAGAATCCATCTTATTAATCGAGGTTTTGCATCAGTTTTAGTTAAAAGATAGCAAAGAGCAGAATGGTTAGTATAAACAATGACTTTTGACAAAATTAAATAAGATCTGAATTTGTCAAATGCAAAAATAACGACTAGCAATTCTTTTTCTCTGGTAGTATAATTTGCTTGAGCGGTTGTCAAAGTTCTTCTAGCATAATAAATCAGTTGAAAGTGCTTGTCTCTTCGCTGTCCCAAAACTACACCTACTGCAAAATCACTCGCATCGCACATTAGTTCAAAAGGTAGATTCCAATCAGGTGAAATCATAATTGGGGAATTGACTAACTTTTCTTTGAGAGTGTTAAAAGATTCTAAACATTCCTGATCAAAGTTGAAAAGCACGTCTTTTTCTAGTAATTTTGTTAAAGGCTTAGCTATTTTAGAAAAATCCTTAATAAATCTGCGATAAAAACCGGCATGTCTTAAAAAGCTTCTTATAGCCTTAACTGAATTAGGGGGAGGTAATTTTTCAATGGCTTCAATTTTTGCTTTATCTACCTCTATCCCTTTACTAGAAATTTTAAGTCCTAATACAATACCCTCTTGAACCATAAAGTGGTATTTTTCCCAGTTTAGCATTAAATTTGTCTCTTCACATCTTATCAAAACACGTTTTAAATTATTAAGACAGAGTTGGAAAGAATTACTGAAAACTGAAAAATCATCCATAAATACCTCCATGATGTCTTCCACAAATTCGTTGAAGACAGCTAGCATGCATTGCTGAAAAGTTGCAGGAGCGTTACATAAACCGAAAAGCATTCTGCGATAAGCAAACGTACCGTATGGACATGTAAATGTCGTTTTCTCTTGATCTTTTGGAGCTATCAGGATTTGAAATTAACCAGAGAGGCCATCTAGGAAACAATAATACATGTGACCTAATAATCTTTCCAATATTTGATCAATAAAAGGTAAGGGAAAATGATTTTTTCGAGTTGCGTCACTCAGCTTTCTATAATCAATGCAAACTCTCCATCCAGTGACTGTTCTTGTAGGTATTGACTCTTTTTTGTCATTAGACGCCACGGTCATGCCTCCATTTTTAGGAACAACCTGCATAGGACTTACCCAAGAACTGTCAGAAATAGGATAAATAATGTATGCATCTAGAAGTTTAATTACCTCGGCTTTTACAACTTCCTTCATGTTGGGATTCAATCGTCTCTGAGCTTGCACCGATGGTTTATATTCATCTTCCATTAAAATTTTGTGGGTGCAAAAAGAAGAATTAATTCCCTTAATATCTAAAATTTTCCAAGCTATTGCCTGTTTGTGCTCCCTTAACACATGGAGTAGTTCCCCTTTTTCTGCAATGCTCAAATCTGATGCAATAATAACTGGTAAAGTTGAATTTGCCCCTAAAAAGGCATATTCTAAGTGATCTGGCAGTTGTTTTAACTCTAATTTAGGGGGTTCATCAATGGAAGGTTTCTGTCTCAACTCATCATTCATCTTTATACTTTCATAACTTACGTGTCTTGTGATAATTTCATTAGAATCTAATTCTTTTCTTACTTCTTCAATTTCAGTGGTGGCTTCATCTTCCCCCCACCTTGAACAAGACACAGTTCTAACGTGTCTGCGAGAGAAAGTTCTTGAAAATTTTCTTGAACGAAGTAATCGATAATATCAACAAAATAACAGGAATCATCTTGTTTTTTTAGAAAATCTCATGGCATCATAGATTTTAAAAATGACTTCTTCCTCACCAACTCTAAGTACTAATTTACCATCCCTTACATCGATAACAGCTCTAGTAGTAGCTAAGAATAGGCGTCCCAAAATTAAAGGCACCTCAATATCCTCATCCATGTCAAGCACAACAAAATCAACAGGAAATATAAATTTATCTACCTTTACTAGCACATCTTCGATGATTCCCCTAGGATATTTAATAGATCTATCAGCTACTTGAATACTCATCCTAGTGGGCTTTGGTTCCCCTAGACCTAGTTGCTTGAACATTTTGTAAGGCATTAGATTAATGCTAGCACCTAAATCAGCTAAGGCTTTATCAATAATTAAACTACCAATTAAACAAGGAATAGTAAAACTCCCTAGATCTTTCAGTTTTGCCAGCAGTTTATTTTGGAGAATAGCTGAGCATTCCTTGTTGAGTTCCACTGTGGCTAATTCTTCCAACTTCCTTTTATTTCTTAGAAGTTCTATAAGAAACTTTGCGTACTTTGGCATCTACGAAATAGCTTCAACAAAAGGTAAGTTAATATGTAATTGTTTAAAAAGTTCAAGAAATTTACCTAATTGAGCGTCTGTGCGGTCTTTCTTCAACTTTGTCGGATATGGAGTAGGCGGTTTGTATTCCTTGAGTGTTGGTGGAGTGTTTTCCTTAAGTTCCTCTACCTTATCTTTTGGAGCTTCTTGAACAGGCTTCTTTTCTGGTTCAGCCAGTACTTTCCTATCTCTTAAAGTAATTGCTTTGACATGTTCTCTGGGATTTTACAAGTTGACCGATTTGATTCTCAAGCCCTTGAATTGTTGCTTGCTGGTTCTTTAGTGCCGTTTCAGTGTTTTGAAAATGGGTTTCTGATGCGGCCATAAATTTGGTGAACATCTCTTCAAGATTCGGCTTTTTCTCTTGTTGTGGTGGTGGCTGCTGAAATCCCGGAGGAGGCTGTTGTCTTTGATTTCCTTGTCCTTCCTATGAAAAATTGGGGTGATTTCTCCATCTTGTATTGTAAGTATTACTATAAGGGTTATTTTGAGGTCTAGAATTGTTACATATATAGTTGGCTTGTTCAGTTTCTATGCTATGTCCATAAGATGGGTCGTCTGGATTGAACATATTTCCTAGAGTTGCGTCGCACTGCATTACTGGTTGTGGCTGCGTAGAGCCAACAAAATTATCAAACTTCTTATTTAGAAGTTCTACTTGGTTAGTAAGCATAGTGACAGCATCAATATTATAAACTCCTGCAGCTTTTGTCGGCTTTGTCCGCATGACTTGCCACTGATAGTTATTCAGCGACATCTCTTCAATAAATTCATAAGCTGCTTCTGGCGTTTTGTTGTCAACTGTTCCTCCTGTGGCTGCATCGATCATTTGCCTTGTTGGCAGGTTCAAACCATTGTGAAAGGTTTGAACTGGTAACCACAGGGGTAATCCATGATGAGGGCATCTTCTCAAAAGATCCTTGTATCTCTCCTAGGCGTCGTAAAGTGTTTCTAAATCCATCTACACAAAAGAAGAGATATCGTTTCGTAATTTAGCTGTTTTAGCTGGAAGAAAATATTTAAGTAAAAATTTTTCTGTCATCTGTTCCCATGTAGTGATTGAGCCTCATGGTAGAGAATTTAACCACTTTTTGGCTTTATTTCTTAAAGAGAATGGAAATAGCCTTAGACGAATGGCATCATCAGAAATGCCATTACTTTTAAAAGTATCACAAAGTTCCAAAAAGTTGGCTATGTGAGAACTTCATCCTGTAAACCATCAAACTGTACAAATTGTTGTATCATCTGAATAGTGTTAAGTTTTAATTCAAAATTATTTGCAGCAACAGTAGGTCTAATAATACTAGATTGAGCACCAGCCAAACTAGGTTTACCATAATCATACATAGTACGAGGAGCATCATCTGGATTCACTGGTTGCGCGGCTATTGCGGGAGGTGGTTGAATGTTTTGATTTGCTTCCATCTCTTCTGTAGGTTTTGGCTCTTGTTCTTGTCATTGTTCTGGATAAAGTAAGCTTCTTCTGATCTCTCTACGAGTTCTGCGAACTGTCGCTTCTAAATCTTCGTCAAAAAGCAATGGTCCTACTGGGTTGCTTCTAGTCATAAACTAGAAATACCTAGAAGGAAAAAGAAAAGAAAATTAAAGTAAAATAAAAATAAAAAAATAAAAACTGAAATTAAATAAATATAGTAATGGCTAAAGTAATAGAAATCGAGTTTTCGTAATATTTTAGTTCCCCGGCAACGGCGCCAAAAAATGATATCACGTGATATGTAGTAATAAAATTTATAAAAACTGAGCACACCAAAAACTAACTAATATCACGATTTTAAGGCAAGCGCACCTATCGAACAGTAGTATAGTTTAGATGCAAGACCGAGTTATCCAACCCAAGGGAACCAAAAGTACTAGTACTCACTTTCTTTCTATTATCTAACCTAAAAGTAAAAGAGGTTTGTATGAAACTAATTCTAAAACTAAGCTAAGAATGCACAAAAAGTAAATTGGGGTAAAAACTCTCGGGAAAGCTAATTGATATGGGCAATACTCAAGGGAGAATCCACCTAGACTTCACTTGTTATTGACTTCTTGAACTAGATGATTTCTTCACTTGACTTGATCCGTAGATATCCCTAACCTATGTTAATACCTCCGTCGAGGATAAGAACAACTAAACCTAGGTTGTTTAACTAAGGTTACTTTCTAGTTAACACCCCTAGTCTTGCATTAACTCGATCTATGGATCCCCCTATTAGGTTTGACCCTAATCCGGTAGATTTATATCGCCTATGTCTAGGATTGCATGCAACTCCGCTTAATTATGGTAGATCTACTCTAAAAACAGGGACTTTTGCTCCTCTGCCTAAGCACATTAGTTTTTTGACTTAATATCTAGTATTATTAAACCAAGAATTATGAACACATAATTAAGAACAATTCAAGTATTTATCATATAATTCAAGAATGAATAATAACAAGATTTGTCTTAGGTTTCATCCCCCTCAAGTATTTGAGGGGTTTAGTTCATAATTAATAAAGAAGACATCTCAGAAGAAATAAGATAACAAAACATAAAGAACCCAAAAACCCTGAAGGAATTTAGGGAGATCCTCTGTCCTGATGTAGAATTCTAGCTTTTGGGATGAATCAATCGGCTTCCCTTGGAGTAATTCCTTGCTTTCACTCCTTGTGTTGGTAGAAATATGGCGCTTCTTTTGGGAGAAAAGAGTACCTTCTTAGAGTTGCCTCCTAGGGTCTTTATATAGAGCTTTGGGATGCCTTTCATAGCCTCTAAGTAACCAAATCTGAGTGAAATTGCACTTCCTCACGACAGGGACACGCACGTGTACCACGCCCGTGTGGTTTCGATAAGAGGCTGTGTGCGGGCCTGTTGATGGTAGCACGGCCGTGTGGCTTCGCCGTGCTTGTTGGGGCTGGGCTGTGTTGGACCTTATGTGGCATGGCCGTGTGCCACGGCCGTGTGGTGACTCCTTAGGTCGTGTTGTTTTCACACTTTGGCCTATTTTCCTCGTTTTTGGTCCGTTTTCCATTCTTTTCTCTTCCCTATGCTCTCTTGAGTATAAGACATGAAAAAGAAAGATTGAGAGCACCAATTCTCACAAAATTGCTAATAATAAATCCAAAATATAGGCTAAACATGAGGTAAAAATATGTATAATTTATCGTTTATCAAACCCAAATCTGAAAGGTGTATTTTTGTGGGGTATCCGAAAGAAACCAAAGGATATTATTTCTTTAATCCCACTGAGAACAAAAAGTTTGTTGCTCGGACTGGTGTCTTCCTAGAGAGAGAATTTGTTTCTATAAAAAGAAGTGGGAGAAATATTGAACTTGATGAAATTTGAGAATCACAAGATACCATTGAACTAGAGATAGAACAACAGCAAATTCCACAAGAAATTGAGGAAGAAGTAACTGTTGTAGAAACACAACCACTACGCAGATCTTTAAGAAAACGCCATGCACCTGAAAGAGATAGATTTCTCATTACAACGCATGGTGACGTTCTTCTTATAGATCAACATGAGCATAGGACTTATCAAGAAGCGGTGACGAGCCCAGACTCTGAGAAATGGCTTGAGGCCATGAGATTTGAAATGGATTCCATGTATGAAAACCAAGTATGGACTTTAATTGACCCATCCGAAGGGGTTAAACCTATAGGGTGCAAGTGGGTTTTCAAAAAGAAAATCGACATGGATGTTAATGTACAAACATACAAGGGGCGATTAGCCGCTAAAGGTTTTTTCCAAATTTATGGTGTTGACTATGATGAAACCTTTTCTCCTGTAGCTATGTTTAAATCCATCAGGATCTTGCTTGCCATAGCTGCATTTAATGATTATGAAATCTAACAAATGGATGTCAAAATAGCTTTCCTTAACAGGAAACTTGAAGAGGATGTGTACATGACATGGGCGTGTGCGACCACATGGCCTGCCCACACGAGCGTGTCCCTGTACCATACTGGCATGTGCCCTGTTTTACATAAAATTTTCTAAAATTTTCTAAAGTTCTCGGTTTTATAATAGCTTGATTTGGACTCTCGTCAGAATAGTGGTTTCGGGACCACATATCTGGGTCTGAAAAAATTTATTTTAATATTATTTTCTGTGTCTGTGTTATCTGAATTAGCATCTGTGAAAATTCTGTGATTTAATTTGTCTGTCTCTATGCATAATTGTGAAAAAGGATTTAATTGCACATGTGATAAAATTAGCATGTCATATTTGCATATATGTTTTTTATATGGCTTTTGATTTAATGGCCTTATGTGGAAATTAAACCATTGAAGGTTTGAGTGGTAAAAAATGACCTTATTACATGTGTTTTTATTAATATGTAATGAAGGTTAAAATTGGAAATTTGGTATTATATGTTTTATATTAAAACAAATGAAACAAAAACATGGCCATTTTCCACTTTGTTTTTGCCGAAAATAAAAGAAAAGAAAGAAGGGTTTGTGTTCTTCATATTCGGCCATGGTTTGAGCATCAATCGGGTATGTATTTTTGATCCGTTTTTGATAATTTCTACATTTTTGTAATTGTTGCTTCGAAATCTTCCATTCCCATGTCTCAATTTCTGTTTTTGATGAAGTTTACAAATAATGTCATTGATGGTATTTAGAGCTTTGTGATGAATTTGATTGAATTATGATGGATAGGCATGGAATAAACATGTTTTGCCATGAAATTTTGATGATTTTAAGCTATGTGGGTTAAATTGTGAAAATGGAAATTTTGGAGGACAAATTTATGAAATAAATGTGATCTATGAGCTTATATGAACACTATAGAGATTCGGCTAGGTATATGTTTAAAAAGATTTTGTTAATTTGATAATTTTGTGAAAAATGGACTAAATTGTTAAAGTATGAAACTATGAGGGCTAAAATGCAAAATACCCTAAATTTGTATTCATGGATTGAAATGAATGAAATGAATGATTGGATGCTTGCTATTGAATTGATTTAGATCAAGAGCAAAGAAAATCGGACTTAGATCGAGGGAAGTCCAAAATCATTGAATAGTCAGCCCGAATCCATCTAAATCCATACGAGGTAAGTCAAAGTACAAATATACGTCATATTGATGTCTGTTATAAATTCTTGTTTTATAAACTGTATTAGATGGCTATGAGAGCTTGAAGTATTAGTCCGAGCCATTTTCGAATGCACAATGGTAAAAGGATATCATGTAAGACCTCGTCTGAGACATAGGCATTGATTAAAGAATTACGTGTAAGACCGTGTCTAGGCTATGGCATTCTATCTGAAAGCGATGAATTGATGGATAAGTAAAACGACCATAGCTATGCTATGGCATCAGTGATTATCAGTGAAATTCAGTGCATATCGGCGCACACCAATGAACTTGAGACAATGATTGTACCGTGCAGTAAGTGAATAAGCGAAAGACCATAGTTGGATAAGACTATGGCACCAGTAAAAAATGACGGTTTCCAAATTGATAAATTTTATATACACATAAAATATGTTTGATAAGTGTGTTCATTCATAATTATAGAATTGTGCTTCCCTAGTACACTATTTGTGTAAAGATGATGTTTCAAATTTTTTGATGAGTGGAACTAAAAAATGAAGTAGTTTGGAACCAAGACAAATCGTTATGAAAATGTATATGATATATAGAGATATGGTTGTTATATGTTATATGAATACATAATGTGAAAAATTAATTTTTCCACATGGCGTGGCAACACAGGTGTGTGCTTAGGCCGTGTAAACCCAATTTGTTCATAGGATACAATTTAGATAGTTACATGAGTAAAGGACACAGTCGTGTCCTGGCCGTGTGAACCACATGGTTTGCTAGCTTAGGCGTGTCAAAATGACACATGGGCATGTCTCTAGTCACACGGTTGTGTGACCCTTGTAAATGAGAAAAAAATTTGGGTTTTTACGAAAAAGTCCTTATGATCCCGATTTAGTCCCGAGTTGATTCTAACACATGTTTTGAAATTTGATGACTCATTTAAGGGACATAATAATGTATTTTCAGGAAATAAATAGTTCTTGACTCGGTTTAATGTAAAATGATTAGATAAGCTTCAGTAATGTCTCATACCCTGTTCCGGCAATGAATACGGGTAGGGGGTGTTACATAAGCTGTCCTCAAATCTTTTTCACATGATTTCTTCTATAGAAGTGAATTCCTAAGCATACTTACTAAATCGGATGAATTCTTGCTCATACTTGGACACTGTCATTTGGCTTTGTTTCAACTCTAAGAATTCCTTTCGCTTTTGATCAATAAAGCGCTGACTTATATACTTCTTTTGGAACTCCACCTGGAAAAAGTCCCGAGTAACTCTTTCTTTAGGTACTACCAAGACTAGTGTTTTCCACCATTGATAGGATGAGTCTCTCAAAAGTGATACAGCACACTTTAAACACTCCTCGGGTGTGTAGGAGAGCTCATCAAACACCCGGATAGTGTTTTCAAGCTAGAATTTCGCCCTCTCGGGGTCATCATCAACACTAGCTCTAAACTCCTCGGCCCCATACTACGAATCTTGTCAATAGGGGGTTTACTCAATCTCATCATTTCCACACCTTGTGGAGCTACCGGAATCAATTGAGAGATGGGAGGAGGTGGGGGAGGTTGAGCATTCGAGTTCGCTCGAATGAGCTCCATGTACCATTTACTTATTCTGTGGAGAAAGGCTTCCCGAGCCTCTTCTCCTCGACTGGATTCTACGTTTCTACTTTCGGGTGGCTCGGTCCCTTGAGTGAGAGCTGACGCATTACTTCCTACATCATTAGCCACAATCGGGTTGGGATCCATTTACTATATGACAACACAATTTAAAAGATTAGGAACCATCACACTATCAATATTCACAATTATGGCATGTATAGCTGGACTTACACTTGCTATCTTAGTCCGAGAACTGACTAAACCATAGCTCTGATACCACTAAATGTAACACCCCTTACCCACGTCCATCGCTGAATTAGGGTACGACACATTACCGTACTTGCACTCACACAATCATTCAATCTCAACACACAGTTTTCACATAAAATTTAAAACTTTTGCATTCTTATTCATAACATTCTTATTACGGGCCTACGAGGCCCAAAAGATACGTTGAGTATGATCTGGGACCAAACCAGAACTTTTCGGATACTTAGAAAAATTTTACTCAAAACAGGGCACATGCCCGTATGGGACAGAGACACACCCGTGTGGTCAGGCCGTGTGGTCACGCACGCCCATGTCCCCAACCTGTGTGGAATTATTTCTCAATTCGAGCCTACAGGGGTTTTCACACGACCGAGCACATGCCTGTGTCTTAGCCCATGTGAAAAATCCTGGGTATTTTGTTTCTGACGTCATCACAAAATTTTTGTCACACGGCCAAGCCGCACGCCCGTGGGCTAAGCCGTGTCAAGCACACTGTCGAGACACAAGGACGTGTCTCCGTCCGTGTGTTTACTACTGGGCATTTAATTTTCATAAATTCAGATGTAGGGGACACATGGCCTATCAACACGCCCATGGGCTAGCCGTATGTGACATATGGCCTAGACACACGCCCGTGTGTCTACCCGCGTGGACAATTATAGGCTATTTTCCAAGCAATTGCCACCCTGAAACACAAATCAATACCAACCAATTTTTTCATTTCACAACATAGCATGAAAAATCATCCATAAATACACATTATGTCATTCCCACACCAACTTTTATCTACCATCATCAAGCATGCACATCCATTCTCCATTTCACATATACTTAGCAACTTGCACTAATATATTACAACACTTTAACAAAATATAACTTGACTATTTATAACTCATTTCAAATGGCCAAAATACCAAAATATCACTGACAACAATGGACCCAAAAGAACTATTACATATAACCAAAACATTAATCCACCTATACATGCCATAATTTCTAAGTTAAATTTCAAAATACCAAGTGATTGTTGATAGTGTTGATAGAATCCCACTTAATCACCAGACCTCGGGTTAGCTTGACGAACCTATAAGGGAAGGGAAAAGAGAAGGGGTAAGCTATAAAGCTTAGTAAATCTATAAGCAAAATAATGAGCATTTAAAACCGATAATACATATCTAATGAAAATAAGTTTCCCTCTTATCACATTGAGTTTGAGATTATCACTTAATCATATGGTCTTACCACATGAATCAATACATACATTAAGCACTTAGCACAAATGATTTATTTCACATAACCTGCACATACACATTCTTAACACACGGTCAAACCTTTTTACATACAATCACATCTTATCATATTGATTCAAATACTGTTGAACCATGTGGAATGCTAAAGGATACCCAGAAAAAGGCACAAAGTGCCACACATAATGTAGCCAAAGCTACCACTGATATGTAGCTGAAGCTACCGATGGTTTGTAGCTGAGGCTACCACTTATTACATATCACATGAAGGCTCAATAATGAGCTATTCATGGGTCTGCTCACATAAGTTGACAGTATAGTCGAAGCTACTCAGTGCTACTAAAACAAGTTGACAGATATCCGCAACAAATACAGGATTACCTAGCCACTAGTAGTTGAACTAAACCGGCACTCGGATTCACATGCACAATCAATCACAATCAATGGTTTCCTAGTGACATGTCACTCGTATCCTAAATGATTCTTAAGGTTCAACCGGGGCTTTTCTTCACTTATCGGTTTAATCATAACACATATTAGACAATTCATTATAAAATTTCAAATTTCAAATAATTAAGATAATTAAACATAATGAATAAAATAACTTATTATTTACATATAAAACTTACCTCGGTGCAAAATGCTAAACTTTACGATTTACTCCTATACCTTGCCTTTCCCCCGGTCAAGGTTGATTTCCTGTCTTTCTTGATCTATAATACTAAATTTAACTCATTTAATACATACATTACTCAATTTAGCACAAAATCATCCTATGGTAAATTTTACCATTTTACCCCTAACTTTGTCAATTTTTACGTTTTAGTCCCTAGGCTCGTAAAATGAAATGTATCTATTTTTCTACATTCTCAAGCCTAGCCGACTTTTTTTTCTCTCTTATAGCAGCCCACGTTTCTTAATATTTCACAATTTATGTACATGTTTTACAACTTTTGCATTTTAGTCCCTAAATGTATTTTCATGAAAAATCGCCTAGCAAAAGTTATTTACTACACATCAAACATTCATTTTCCACCATTAAACACCAAAATGCTTTCATGCCACACATGGGTAAATTTTTAAACATGAACACTAGCTTAAAATAGTGGTAGAAATAGCTAGGTCAAGTTATGAGGATTTCAAAAATACGAAGAATATGAAAAACGGGGGTAGGAGATACTTGCAATCAAGCTTGAAAAGATGAAAAACCCTAGCTATGGTGTTCCCCAAAGTTTTGGCCAAGATAGGAGAAGATGGACACATTTTTTGCCTTATTTTCCCTTTTTATTTCTTTTAACACCCAAATGACCAAAACGCCCTTAATGGCCTTCTTTGAAAATTTTTCCTTCCATGGGTATTTTTTGTCCATCATGCCATAAAATGGTTTAATTGCTAAGTACGGACCTCTAATTTATGAATTCAATTCAATTACACACTAATTGCTTCTAGAACTCACATTTTGAAATTTTTGTAATTTAGTCATATTACTTAATCGGGCACTTTATCGATAAAATTTATTTACTAAATTTTCACTTATGCAATCAATCACACAATAGGCCTTAAAGCTTTATCGGAATAAATTTTTCTATGTCAGATTCGTGGTCCCGAAACCACCATTCCATTTAGACCCTAAATTAGGTTGTTACATATACATTAATTAATTTAAGATATGCAAATTTTTAAATAAAATATATAAAAATTCTGTTATAAAGGGTTAATGCTGTAAAAAGCCTTCAAAAAAATTCTTTGATTGTTAACTTTAATAGTTGACCGCTAAAATTAACTACACTTAATTTTTTTTTTCAATTAAAGCCATCTTGTGTCAATAACCGTAACATGACACGTGACAAAAAGTATAAAAAGGAAAATCAATAAAAGTTATAAAAATTATTAAAATTTAATAAAAAATATAAAAATATTAAAAATAAGAAAAGCGATTATAAATATATGTGCAATATTGTAAAATTTTATAAAAATCATAAAAAATTATAAAATACATCAAAAAGACCCTTTAACTATTAACTTTAACATTTGACCTTTAAAGTTAACAACCCCTAATTTTTTTCAAGTTAAAACCATCATATGTCACAACACAATGTGACTTGTAGTGAAAAATGATAAAAATTAAAAATTAATAAAAGTTATGGAAAAATAATAAAATGCTTCTTTTAATATGATAATTTTTATATTTTTTTACGGATTTTATATATATATTTTTTACATTTTATATAATTTTCTTACAACTTTATAAAATTTTATATATTTCTATATATTTTATATTTTTTACACATTTAAAATTTTTTTTATTTTAATTTTTAATAATTTAAAATATTTTTATATTTTTTATTAAAATTTAATCTTTTTTATAACTTTTATTTATCTTTATTTTTTATCATTTTTTGCCATATATCACTTTGTTATTGTGGCACGTGGTGGCTTTAATTGAAAAAAAATTAGATCTGGTTCAATTACCCAATTCAATGCAAAAAAAAAAAGCAGGGGCTTAATTGCTTTTTTTGAAAAAGTTTGAGGGCCTTTTGATGCATTTGAAAGTTCAATTGCCCAATTGAGTTTAAAAAAATTAGGGGCTTAATTATTTTTTAAAAAAAAGTTGTAAAAGTTCAAGTATCCAAATAAGTACAAAAAAATACAGTAACTTAATTACTTTTTTAAAAAAAAGTTTAAGGTTTTTTTACCCTTTTAAACCAATTATAAAATAATGTGCCTCATTGAAAATTTATTATAATTTAAAAATCTATATTTTATGTTAAAAGTAATTAGGTAAGATTTTTTTACAATTTTAAAAAGTATTAATAAACACAATTTGAACAAATAAAATATAAAGTATAATCAAATAATAAATTTTACATATATAAAAAAAATTGAATAATGAGAATAGAGATATGTATTTGTAGATCTTATCCCAATAACAATTTTTTAATTTCTAAAGTAAAAACAATAAGTTTGTACCTATATTAATATGTACTATAATTTGTAAAGTAAAAATAAGAAATAAAGCAATTTTTAAAGTAAAAATAAAAAAATTTAATGTGTTATACAATAATAATAATAATAACACAAGAATAATGGATGAAAAAAATGGAGATTTCTATTATATGTCTCTTCTTTTCTATTATTATTATAAGTAATATATTTCTATATATGAATAGGAAAATTAGACTTCTGATTTTTTAATATATAAATAGGAAATGAATTACAATAAGATAAAAAGTAAAAGGTTTATCATAATCAACATCCATTTAATAATATTTATAAGAATTTATACTTAAATTAATTAAATAATCAATAATCATGCATGAAAGAAATTCAAAAAAGATAAGCACTACAAAATCCGCTAAATATAAGCGTATATAAGAAATTAAAAAAAGTACATGCATCTAACTTTGTGATTACAATATCTTATCCATTCAATCATAAATAGTGATTGTAATAGAATTTCAAAATTAATATATAAGTAGAATTTTCTTCTTCTTCTTCTTTTTTTTTTTTTTTGAAATAAGAATTTTTTAACAATAAGTTAATAATCTCCAAATAGTCTTAGGATACAAAAATGTTCATGTTAATTGTAAGTTGAGAATGTCTTTTTTGAATAAATAAGTTAAGCATATTTTATGTGTAGTAATTATGGTGAATAAACTATTAATTACTTCATAACACTGTTTACTTTGGAAAGTATAAAGATTTAAATTTTGAAATTTTTTAAATAATTTAAAGTAAATTTTTAAATTAATAATTAAAATTATATTGATAAAATAGTAAATATAATTAATCATATATATTTATTTATTTTATTTTTCCTTCTAAAAAAATATATGATTTATATACTTAATAAAAATTAATTAATTTGACATTTTAAATTATTTTTAAGTTAAACATAATTTAAATATGCTGACACATTTAGAGGCAAGTTTGTTTTTGTGGCTAAAATAATTGTTACAATTTCAAGTACTGTTTTATTGCCCTACTTGCTTGTTTTAGAGTTTTGGTAGATTTTAGAATAAAAGCATAGAGTTGTTTATTTTTAATATATTTGGACGTGTAAAGCACAAAATTTGAAGACTAATTGATTTGAAATTGAAGACACGAAGATGATCTCCTACAATCCAAGATAGATTATTTATTGAACAAAAAAAGTCACTTTTCAATATTTTGAAGGCATTGGATTAAATTGAAAATCTTATAAAAGCAGTATATTGTATTGAGTTTTAGCCTTCTTTATAGAGGAGTGATTATATTATAATTCTTATACAAATATAAATGATCTAAAATACATTTTTAAGGTTTCTTAAATTTTAGCAAATATGTATTAATAAATAATTAAAACTTATTTAGTATTGAATCTTCAAAATTGGAATATAAATATACATGAAAAATTATTAAAGTGCCAAATGACTATATATAACTATAGTAGTTTTCCTAATCTATAACAAAATGTCCTCCTTCAGATCAACCGAATCATTTTTATTTTTTTTGAAAAAAAATCCCTTTAGTGAAATCCTTTTTCTATTTTCAAAAATCTAATTCACTGGGGAAGTAATATAATTTTTCATTTAAATATGTACAGTATCATAACTAAATAAATATTAAAAATTAAAATTTTAATTCTTTGAATCAATGATAACACATATTTAGCATGCAAGATATTAATACCATTCTCGCGCATAATCAACATCCGGGCCTAAATTTTCTTTTAGTTTCCAACATAAAATCTAAATATTACCTAAAAGAATTTTGTAGGTGAATGATTGCACATAGTGAAAAAGAAAAGCATTAGGACGCACAAAACGCAGAAAAAAACCAAAAAAATTAAAAATACAATACTTTATTCAAGGATATGTTTCTGGAATGCGTGGGTCACAACAATAAGTAACAAATCAACATAGGAAACAACTAATTCTTCCTTTTATTTTGCCCATAAATTAAATTATTATAGATTAGATGGGAGGGAAAAGTCAATCTTGTGCGTGGTATTTTAAGTGCATTTTCGGATTGTGGTAAATGAAGGATGGTGAATTAGGGACCATGTCGGCATCTTTTGATTTCTTCACATCCTCTATTATAACCAGAGGAGGGTTTTGGCACACAATTAGCCATCCCTTGTTTGCATGGCTGTTCAAGATTTTTTCCCATTGCTCCGTTGCTAATTTCTACCGCATTTGCACCCTCTTCCATCAACATTGAGCTTACCAGCATTGCACAAACCCATAGTACCATGATCTTCTTCTCCACACCCATTTTGTTCCAATGAACTTATTTAAATAATTATTTAATTAAAACTCTGCACTATCCTTCAATCAGAAGAGGGGATTATAAAGTTTGACAATACCTCTAAACTTAGTAAAATGTTTAACCAAAACTACAAGATTGGAGAATTTTTCTAAACACTTTTAGTAAATTAGATTAGGAATAACAGAAAAGGACATGTTAACATCCCACCCTTCTATTTTACATACCCTTGCAACTTTAATCGGTATCCACAATTATAGATATGACTTTGTCGAGTAGTTTAATGGAGAGTTAAGAAAATTGCTCTAATAAAATTATTTGAGATAGTTATGTTTGCTATTTAAATCTTATATATTACCGACTTTGTTCATAAAGATAACTGAGTGAATTAAATTTATTTGTTCAAGAGAGAAACTGTGCTATTGAGTGAATTTAATATTTGAATGATTTTGTATACCTACTAAGTGATTAAGTAGGTACGGAGAGCTACACTTATATGTGTAAAGGTGAGACTATAATTTAAGAGTTAAGGGGTTAAAATTAAATTATTATTATTATTATTATTATTATTATTATTATTATTATTATTTGTATTATGTTGATCTAAGCGAATTAGTTCTCTAAGTAACACTCTGCCCACGTAGGTTAAATTTGAAATTTGTTAATTAGTCTTGTGTATAAAGTTCACTTGTTTCAACTATTATGGTTGCAACTCTTACCACGGCATAGCAAAACGTACTTTTACTTTGTATTTGTATTAGATTATGTGATATGTCAATACATGATTAATTTAATTTCTTCCAATTACTATTTAATGGATAAATAAATTAAATAATTGAGTTTAAAGTGAAAATTAAATTAAATAGATTTTGTAATTTATCTTTATTTTAAAAATTAAATAAATTTATACATAAATTTTAATACAATAAATTCATATGATTTTAATAGAATTGGAATAGGATTGTATAAATTATTTAATTAATTATGAGAGAATATTTAATTATTAAATTAGATAATTATATCAACTTGATTTTTTATTTAAATCAAGAGAGGTAAACTTGTGTAATTAAACAAGACTAGACAAACCAACTAGCCTATTAGGTCATGTAATTGCGGGAGAGTATTTCTTTTGGGAGCCACCGACCAAACTTTAATTCTTCCACATTAATTAATTGATGTATTCTAATAAGAATATAACTCTTGAAAATGATTCTATATAAATTTAACACCCCTTACCTGGTTTAGGAGTTTCGGCTAAGTTACATACATTACATTTGATCATCGAAGTGATCCTTAAAAGTTACTAGTCTATTTTGTAAAGAAATTGTTATTTTTGTTTTAGGAAATCATTTATTATTTTTAAGCCGACTTTATTTAAAGATTCAATTTCATTATTATTCTCGTGATGTTTTGAAAACGGCTAAGATTTTTGAAAAAGGATTTATAAAATCATTTATTTAAAAAACAACGAAAAATATTTATAATAGTTTTCTAAACCAAAATAGCATGCAATTATGAAATTTAACCAAGTCATGCTTTAGATACCAAAAAAAAAAACCTAAACAATTCTAATCCTACGATATAAAAGACAAAAAAATGATAATTACAACCCCACAATTAAACTGATTAAAGAAAACTTAAAAGAAAGCTTCTAAATAAATAAAAATAGTTGTCTAGTCTAAGTCCCTCCGATGTCATTCGTGTCCTAATTTTATGTGTTACCTGAGAGGGAAAAAAAATGAGGAGTGAGCTTACAACGGCTCAATGTGAGATTAATTTTTAAATCATTACATATATTTGACAACAATAATGCATATAGATAAAGCTTTAATAGTAAACAAAGCATTCTTCATGAAAGATGTAATAAATCAATGAATAAGAATAATATATGATGCAATTTATGTTTTTATATTTCCACCCATCCATCCTATCCACCTTTGAGCATTGCTCAACACTCCAAAACCCACTACAATAACTAACCATACAGAGTTTGATTTCCAGTGACGATGGTCGTTCACTTGTCACCTATTACAGTGACTTTTACTATAATAACTTACCATCCTAGTTTCCCAGCTTTGATGACTTTTTAAACTATCATCCTGGTTTGGTCCGATTTTGATGGTGTTTTAAACTACCATATCATCTATCCGATTTAGATGACATTGCCACCTACTTCGTGCAATACTAGCTCTCAATGTGGTTTTAATTTTTCAGTGTCTCCTACGGAACTCCTCCATCCTCTATACCTGAACTTAGCATGTTTTATACTATTTATCATCATTTGATGCTACATTCAACATTTTATACTTAACATTATATGGCATGTGTTCATGCATACATTTATATCAACATCACATATACACATATAAATTGTACGAGTAAATAGAAAAAAAAAACAATGGCATATGTATAGATTTGTATGTGAATTTATAGGCCTAGCTATCTAGCACAAGTATAGGTTTGCAGTAAGGGCTCGCGAGTGCAGGGTTCGTGTAACACCCTTTACCTATATCCAACGCCGAGACAGGATTCGAGGCGTTATCGGACTTAAACATAACCAAATATACAAAATTAGACCATAAAATTTCATTCAATTTAAAACCATCCATACACATGCATGTCGTCCCTTAAATGAGCCTACGAGGCCAAAACATACTTCGAGAGCGATTCGGACTAAACCGAGAGCTTCCAAAAATTTTACAAACTTATAAAAAATTTTGCCTTAAACAGGGGTCACATGCCCGTATGGATATGGGACACACCCGTGTGGGTAGGCCGTGTGGGTAGGCCGTCTGGTCACACACGCTTGTATCCATACCCCGTATAACTCTCTATTTATGATGTCATCAACCAAATGAAACCACACGACCAAGCCACACGCTCGTGTGTTAGACCATGTGATAAATTAAATTCTCGTAAAATAGGTACAGACTTCACATGCCTTTGGAACACACCCGTGCCTAAGGCCGTGCCATCCACACGGCTGAGGAACACGGCCTTGTGCTCAGCTTGTTGAATTATTTTTCATTTCGAAGCTAAAATAGTTTTCACATGGCCCAGTACACTCCCGTGTTCCAGGCCATGCCCTTCACAAGGCTGAGACACAAGCCTGTGTCTCTGCCCATGTGCTCCATACTGGCATTTTGTTTCTCAAAAATTAAGGTTTAGGGGACACACGACCTATTCACATGCCCATGGCGCTGACCGTACACGGCCTAGACACACGCCTGTGTGTCTACCCATGTGGACAATATATATGTTATTTACCAAGCCATTTGCCACCCTGGAACGCATACACACAATCACCAATTTATAGGCATACAACTTAGCATACTTAAGCAACCAATATCCATAACCAAAACACTAACATATCATTCTCATGCTATAATCATCAAACTCAATCACAACATTTAACACCCCTTACCCGTATCTGTCGCTGGACTAGGGTTAAAAGGCATTACCCATCGAAACATAGTTCAGGACAGGCACAATGCAAAACATTTTATCATCATAAAGCATGAGTTACTATTTATTTGGTCAATTTCTAATGTAATAACCGATTATAAACATAGCAACTCACAAGCATTATGAAATATTAACTTCCATACATGCTATTAATTTTATTTAATAATAATCGAACGACATGCTTATAATATAGTCAAGTAAATTAATCCAAAATATTTTAAATATCTTAATTACAAAAGTCGAACCTAAACATATTAACTTCACTTATTTAGCAATAAATCAAAGGTCATACAAAAGACCAACTCAATGTATACATGTTCGGCTAAGCATATATAGATATACATATATATATATATATCAAACCAACACCTCATATGCCTATATACTCACAGATGCCGAATCATGCTTAACTCATTAACAACATCTCCAAGTAAATTCACGAAGCAAATTATACATCACAAATTAGGTCATTAATAACTTATATCGAATATCCAAATACCTTATGATCTAAATAATATCTATACAGATAACAGTATCAAATATTTCCACATATTAAGATATGGTCTTGAACTTTACTAATTCATGCGTAAGTTATTATAATATCACTAACCATTTTCGTATACCAAGACAAAACATAATTCGCCCAATTTGCATGCTCAATAACTGATCCAAATATATATTTATACAACTAATCATTTAACTATGTATTCAATCATCTAAGTTAACTTCCAACAATCAAACCAAATTATCACGAAACATATACTCATCATTTTACCTATAAGAACACAAACCATAAATCGAGAGTATACCCAACCTTTACTTCTATATTCAACCCGAATCATATACTCATTTACACCATACATATAAACCATAAACATACTTTCAACCTTTATTTCATTGAAGCATCGAATCACATCATCATCTACTACACATGTTATACCACATAACGTACTTCCAACATGATCTACTTATAAGTCGATTATAAACCATATTTTTCAATACGCATTGCCAAATCATATAATCAAACATCTCAAGCATATATACTTCAAAATATACCTTCAATAAGCTTAAATCATGAATGAATATATATAAATATTAACATCATAAGCAAGCCATTTTTTACATGGCTATATTCATATACAATTCCAAAACCAACTATATCAAAACTAGCCTATACATGGCACATAACCAAATCTCAAGCATTTATTTACCGAAGTGATAACCAAATAGTGTAATGACATCTCCTATGACTTCCAACCCGAGCAAAACTCTGAAACTCTATAAACATAGGAAAAACACACAAAGTAAGCTTTGAAAGCTTAGTAAGCCATAAGCAATTAAAATTATTTCAATAATATTTATAAATCAATACCATTAAGCCAAATTTAACAAATCTCAATCACATATACATTTCATTGCACTCATAAACTCATATACCAAATTAAATAACTTCTCTTATCTTATTTATCAATGAATATATAAATCATGCTTTCAAATTTGAATAATAACCGTTAACTCAATCATATAAATCAAGTTTGCTCATAATCGTTACATAACTAACCAAAACATGTAATGGTTCATTAACCACTTCATATATATCTTATCCATTTGGCTACATTTCAATTTCATATATAGAGCACATATTGACATTTCATTTCTGAATTACATAATCGAAACATATGTGCCTGAATCACATATGGAAAAACAAAATTACCAATTCATGTTTCTCATTTTTCACATAGATCATTTATCAACTGATCATAATCATACTCACTTTAACCACACCAATTCATACTATTGTAATCACATTTATTTTGAGCTTGTAATTTCATATACCACACATATTTTCATGTAGACACTTTGTCTTGGCCGAATATACTTATATCAATTGCCAATGAATAATTCAATCTCAAGCCATAGTATCATTTTATATCCGAATACTTCTATGATCATATGCATACACTCATTACCAATATTTAATATCACATTCTTACACATATTGTGTAGCTGAATATACTTCTCAAATACACATATATTTTTTTTCATTGTCACCATATATATAATTTGAATCACATATCCATCAACCACTTTACCTTAATTTCAAATAGGTAAACAACATTCGCATACCCGATCACTTTAGCTCAATTTACTCATGCATTCACAACTTATCGCTGCCCGTTAATCCATTTGAAATTGAATAGAATACTCGAATAATCACATTGATTGTACAAAGCCAACGTCCCACACGTGGTCTTACAAGTAATCACGAAGCGGTGCCGCTATCCCACACAAGGTCTTACTCGCAATTACCAATCGAAGCCACTGTCCCACACAGGGTCTTACTCAAAATCACATCCTGTTGCCACTGTCCCACGCAGGGTCTTACATGAGAACAATTATTGGATTTCCTTTGGTTTGTACGTGACTTTCGTACATCATATTTCTATCGAATTGAACTTGTACACATTGTTTCTACATATATATATATATATATATATATATAACACATTCGACTACCTCATTTATATACACATAATTCAATTCAAAAATTCAAGTTCACAGGTATTCAAAATTAATAGTATCTATTTGCTTATGGACTTACCTCGTACGAACACAAACGGACTAAACGACTATTCGATAAAATTTTTGACTTCTTCGACTCGAAATTTGATTTCTTCCTTTTGTAATCTAAATCAATATAAATTTGACTTATTTAATTAAATTTCAATAAAATTCATCCAAAAACACATAAATGGGATAATTACACTTTTTCCCCTGATATTTCACATTTTTCACAATTTAGTCCCTATTTCACAAAACACAAAATATACAAAATTTCCATTCACCATGCTTAGGCCGAAACTTACCCATGTTTATACAAGTCCAAACATTTCATTTGTTTCACAATTTAGTCCCTAAATTTATTATTTTTGCAATTTGGCCCTAATTACTCAATTTCATCAAAAATTCCAATACAAAACATATTAATCCAAAACATATCTTTCATAATTCATCAACTAACATCACAATGCTCAATTATTCATCAATTGCATAACTCAAAATATTCATAAAAATCATAAATTCAAGCATGAGTTTTTTACATTTCACTGCAACGATCTCAAAAAAGTAAAAATTATCAAAAACTGAGCTCAAAACACTTACCTAATTAAACATGCAAGAGGCCGAAACCTTGAAAGCTTATTTCCTTCTTTTTTTTTCTTTTGATATTCGGCTATGCAAAGTGAACGAACACTTTGTCTTTATTTTATGCTTTATTTTATTTAATATATGTTATAATATCATTTACCAAATTTGCCATTAATGAATAATATAAACAACCATAAAAAATATGTCCTTAACCGTCCAACACTATTAGCCATGGCCCACTTGGAACATAAGTACTTCATATTATAAAGAAAACAACAAATAAGCACTTACAATTTTAACTATCAAATTTTTATTTTATGCAATTAAGCCCTTTTATTAAATCAGGCACTCAAACGACCAAATTAAAACACAAAAATTTTATGGATATAAATTCACATATAATAAACATGGAAAAATAATATTTAAATTTTTTTGACTCGAATTTGTGGTCCCAAAACCACTATTCCAATTAGGGTCTAAACTGGGCTGCTACACAATATACTCATTAATTCAATTCATGCAACTTACCACCTTGATGAAATGCATCTTCATATAATTAAACTTAAAATCAACATTAGCCAATTTCAAATGGTCTTCTACAAAATGAGCTATCAACTAACTTAGGCCCACATTTTTGGCCAAATTAATTAGGATACATAACCAAAATAACCAAGTCTCGCTATACATGCCATAACCTAAAATGTTAAAAATCACATATACCCAAAAGATAGTGTGATAGTGTGAGATGATCCTTCGACGAATCTCCCAATCTTAGCTAGCTTGGTGACACTATAAAACAATGGAAAATAAATGGAGTAAGCTAAATAGCTTAGTAAGTTTATATGCAAATAATAAACATCTTAAACACATAATTTATCTTGAAATTCTTATAATGAATGATAGAAGAATCATCAGATAATACACATAACAATAACTTACTCATTTATGATCTTACTGGAAATTTGTCACTTATAGCATTTCATACTTATAATTTGCTCGTACATACTTATACCACATCTCCATACAAACACATAATTTCACATCTTTGATATTAATCCCGTTGAACACATGGAATATAATGGATAGATAAAAAGTTTGCACGTAAGTGCCACATATGTAGCCAATCTACCTCGTATCACATTTCACATCTATGCTCGTTCTCGAGGTAGTCACGAGTCTACTCTCACAAGCTGACGGTCCGGGCATAGTTACCCAGTGCTACTCACACAAGCTGATAAGTATCCACAACATATGTAGGATTATCTAGCCACTAGTAGACATACAAGACCAGCACCCGGAATCACACAATCACATATCCACACACATAAGGTTCTAGTGACATGTCACTCGTATCCTATTCTATTCCTAAGTTTCAACCAGGAATTCTCATTCTTACTTATCACTTATCGAACTTTGTCAAATATATTTGTCAGATCATTTACACAATTCATACAATATATAAGCATATAAACATAAATTAATGATGCATTATTTACATACAAACTTACCTCAGTACAAAATGACTATTTTTGTGATGTAGTCCACTACCTTGTTCTTCCTTCGGTCAATGTTAATTCCACGTCTTTCTTGATCTATAATAACACATTTAACTTCTTTAATTATCACACAATTCAATTTGACTAAAAAATCACATTAAGGCAAAATTACATTTTTGCCCCTAACTTTTCACTTAATTTGTAACACCCTGAATTTGGGCCTAGGAGAAATGGGCCTTAAGCATCAGAGTAAATGGATTTTAGTTGTGTGAGTAAATTTCATAAATTGCATGTTTAATCTAGTGGCTAAGTGATGTAGGAGGAGTTGGTAGTGTTGGAGAAGTCCTGGGTTCGAACCAAGGCTTTAGCAAACATTTTAGTTTTTCCCTTAAGTGTAGTTGGCATTAGATTGAAGGCCTTATAAATATTTTTGGTTAAAATATGACACAAGGGAAGCATCTGGCCTAGTGGTAGGAAGGCGTTAGTAGCAAGCATGTGGTTTAGGGTTCAAGTCCTTGCGCTGGCGAAATTTTTATTGCGCATATGTTAGTATGGAAGCTAGCGTTTAGCCCTTATAGTTATTTGGGATTGACCTACATCATAAGAGAGTTTGCGGCTTAATGGTAAGAGGTGTGTTAGGACTGATGGGGAGCATGAGTTCGAATCTCATTTCTTGCAATGTTTTGATTTTTGAAGAGATTGACTCTAGCAAGTAGGACTTATGTTTAGTTGTGATTGTTTCATGACATAAAAAGCTGGATGGTAAAGAGGCAAGTGGCATGTAAGAAGCTTAGAGGTTTAGAGTTCGAGCTACCTCATGCGCTAATGGGTATTATTTTGCTGCTCACGCAAGGGAAGAGTTGGTGTTTGACCGAAAAACCTAGGATTTGAATAAGGGTTGAATTTGAGGTTGTTAGCTGATTAGAGAGGTGTTTGAAAGAGACTCAAATTGGTGGATGGAGTGATCTTAGGAGTGATTTATGGAGGGATTTTAGGAGAGGAGGAAGGAGTTTGAAATTGAGTGGGTTGTGCTGAATTGCTTAGGAGAGGGGGAGTTCGATTTAGGCATTTTTTGGAGTGTTCAAGCCGTTCCTTTTGTGGTCATTTTTGGGGTTCATTTGTTTTCTTTTGTTTTGACACTTTTGTTTTCTTCTCTTTTCCATATTGTCGAATTTGCAACTAGAAAATGACCTCTCGCGCACTCTTTTTCTTTTCTTCATTCTAGCCAAGTATAGAGTTTCTCTTCTCATTCTTATCTTCCATCTTCTTATATTTCCAATATTTGGTTCTTCTTCCTTTCCTTCAATATTTCTTCTCTAACCGATTGTCTGGATCCTTCTTTCCCCTATTTCTTTCCTCCTTATACTTTTCTTTTATGTGTGATGCTTGATCAAGTATTGTTGGTGTACTTGCTGATTACATCCTTCTCCTATTTCACCGATTGTTTTAGGCTAGTTCTAAGGCCCCTGGTTCTATAAAGCCGAACATCTTGTCCCTATTCTTATTTCTTCTACTCCTTGACCGATTAGTCTCTTTTCATTCTAGGGCGACTTTAAGACTTGAATCTTGGGGGTTCGATTTCGTTAGAGAGGTATTGGGCTAAATTCCCTATCTTTTTCAAGGGATCGTTTTCTTTGTTGTTTAAAACTTTGAGGATAGCATTACTGATAAAGCAATAGACGGTATTGTGATTCATCTTTTGGTAGGTAATTATTTAATCAAGTCATCATTAGAATTCTACTAACTCACATATAGGGTTTTAATCAAAGTTTCTGTATAATAGGTTGGATGCTCGAGGGTTTTAGCACTATCCTGACAAAAGTGTGTATCCGTACCTTATAAACGGTAGTAGGTGTAAAAGTCGTAAACATGTATGTATCTATATGCTATGTTTGATTATCAACTGAACAGTTGAAAGTATGTGTTGTTCACTGCAATGATGATAGAATGGCGAAATGTCAAGAGCCAAAATACTGGTAGATAATGCCATACGATCGTGCGATTGCTCATGTGGTGATTCGAGGCCACGAACATAGGCATTGGACCGTAGAGGCCACCACGAGCACTCTCGTGATCTTAGGCTGTTTTTGGCCAGGTTGGGCTAAAATGGGCCGTATGGGCCCATTGGGCTTGTAAGGCCACACGGATAAAAAGGTATGTTTTGTGTTAAGTATTGATTTGGACTATGTAGCCATGATTAATTCTAGATCAATGGGCCACACGAGCATGTGGGCCCACTTGGGCTGAGTAGAGGGCTTTAGCCCCATTTACACTATTATGTCTGTTTAGGTTACTTAGATTGCTCGAGGCGACAATAGACTTTTGATTGGGTTGTTAAGACCCCGATTTATGAAATTACCAAAATTCCCCCGATTTGTGAAATTATTGTAATACCCTTGATTTACAAAATTACGAAAATGCCATCGATTTGTGAAATTACCGTAATACCCCTGATTGACGAAATTACTAAAATGCCATTAATTTACCAAAATGCCCTCGATTTGTAAAATTATCGAAATTACTATGTGTCAATCACATTTACCCATGGCTGTGTGGTAGTTATGTTACCCTAGTTGATGGCTATGTGCCTAACATAATGCAGTTATCGATGGCTTTGTGCCATTTTACTTATGGATTACAGCCGTTCTGTTATTTGGCAGCATTGCTGCGATATTTACGGCTTTTGGCTGTTCTGTCTATGGCACTGAGCTGTTCTATTGACTTAGTGTCGCAACTGGTGCTAAGCTTGGTGTATTGGCTGGATGGTTCAATTTATTCCCCACAGATGTGTAGGGTTGGTACAGGTGGTGTGTTGGCTAGATTGGGGTGGGATGCATACTCACACTGTTGCATGCCTATTTTTTAGATCTGTCCCTGGATTGGGCATAGGTCACTTTTCTGTTATTGATTTGGGCTGGGCCCAATTGATTCTGTTATGGGCTATGACCCAAATGATATTGTAGTGGGTTTAGCCCACGTATGCTCTGTACTGGACTGTTCTGTTTCTGTTATAGAGCTCTGGCTCAGACTGTACTTGATTCTGTTTACTGTCTGTTACTTTAGTAAAGGGGGTTACGTACTGAGTTTTTCTAAACTCACCCCGTTTATTAACTTTTCAGGTAATCTCCAGCCTTAGACGAATCGGAGCTACGAGAGACTCGAAAATGGCCACACATCTGTATATGTTTTTCTATTAAGTCATTCATAAGTACTTTATTTTGGGTTTGATTTGTAATAAGGCCTCTTAAAGTTTTGGATTTTAATTTTAGGTTTCTATTTATTTTGAATTATATTGTTAGAGGTGAATCATAGGTTTCCAAAATGTTAACTGTTTTAAAACCACACTACGTTTCCATAAATCATTTATTTATAAATTAAGCTTTCGTAACTGAAAAAGATTTTACAAAGTAATTAATAACGTTTTAAAAAGGGAATAGGTTTTTAGTAAACCACATTTTGAAAATAAACAAACGCAAGCTGAGCCTTCAACAAATGTTTTAAAACAACAAGAAGGGTTTACAATGAAAACACGATTTTCGAAAAACACTTCAATGTGACATGCCAGATTTGAGCCTAACTTTTGGGTTGGGTTTGGGGTGTTATATAATTACACTTTAGTCCCTAGGCTCGTAAAAAGAAATGTATTCATTTTTCTTAAAATTCAAGCCTAGCTGAACCTTATACGCACTGATACTAGCCCATATTTTCTATTTAATCACATGCTTCTACTCATATTTTACAATTTTAGGTCCTTTTATGCAGTTTCATAAAAAATCACTTAGTAAAAGTTGTTAAACACACATCAAACTTTCATATTCTTCCATTAAACATCAGAACACATTAATTTCACACATTGGTAAATTTTCAAACATGTACCCTACTTCAAAATATGGGTAGAAATAGGTAAATCGAGTGATAACGACTTTAAAAATGTAAAGAATATTAAAAAAGAGGCTAGGATGAAGTTACAATCGAGCTTGAAAGTTGGCCAAACCCTAGTTATGGAGAGCTTGAAATTTTGGGCTACAGGTAGGAAGATGGACACCAATTTTGACTTAATTTTCCCTTTTTATTCTTTTATTGACCAAATGACCAAAATGGCTTTCTTACTAAACTTTCAAATTTTACCCATGCATGCCCATTTTTGTTAAAAAATATAGAAATTGGGAAAATTCAATTTAAGGGCCTCTAATTAAGAATCCAAAGCTATTTCATACTTAAAGCTTCTAGAATCTCATATTTTGCAACTTTTGTAATTTAGTCCTAAAAGTCAATTTGGACACTTATTCATGAAATTTCTTCATGAAACTTTCACACAATGATGAAAACATTTCAAGAACCTCAAAAAAATCAAAAAAATATTTTTATTTTGAATTTGTGGTCTCGAAATGTAACAACTGAGTTTAGACCTTAGTCGGAATAGTTATTTTGGAACCACATATTCGAGGTTAGAAAAGTATTTTTAATATTATTTTTCATGTTTTAAGTATGATATATGATATGTGTGAAATTTTCGTTTGAAAATTTTATCAATTGAATGATTAATTTGATAAAAAGGACCTAATCGCATAATGCAAAAGTGACATGCTATTTATTTAAAGTGCTTAATTTTCATGGCTTATTAAATGAAAGGTCCTTATGTTGATATTATACCATTGATAGTGGACATGGACATAAATGACCTTGAATTATGTGATTTTAAATGTTTTAATTAAAGGTTAACATTGGTATTTAGTTATTAAAGTTAATATTAATAAAACAAAAACATTTTTATGGCCATTATCATCTTCTTAGTACTAAAAATTGAAAGAAAAAGAAAGAAATAAAGCTTTCTAGGGTTCGGCCTTGTTCAAGCTTCACTAAAGGTTCGTTTTTGATTCATTTTTGATAATTTCTAAGTTTTTGTGATCGTTTCTTTGTGTTCTATCAAGCCCATGCTTAAAATCATGAAATTGATGACAATTTTGAGTTGTACCATTGTTGATAATGTGAGATTTGTGAGGTTTGATGATAGAAAATAAGTTTTGGATGATAGATAAACATGTTTTCTATTGTGATTTTTGATGAATTTGCTTATTATGGGCTAATTTATGAAAATAATAAATTGAGGGACTAAAATGAGAAATAAATGAAATATATGGGCTACTAGGGACCTTAGGAAGATTCGACTAGGGTATAGCTTTGATGAATTTTGTGTATTTGATGTATTTTTGTATTAAGGACTAAAATGTTAAAAATGTGAAATTATAGGGGCTAAAGTGCAAAATGCCCTAATTATGTGTTTGTGGATTGAATTGAACGAATTGGTGAATAAATGAGTTAAATTTTAATTTATATAGATCAAGAACAAAAGAAAATGGAATTAGATCGGGGGAAATCGAAAGTGGTCAAGTAGTCAATTCAGTTCGTTCGTATCCGTAGGATGTAAGTTCATATGAAAATAAATGTATTTCAATTAAATTATATATGTTGATTGTTGTGGAAATGTATGGAACCGATACTGAAGCTGAATATCTGAAAAAGTATCAACAAAGTTACGACATCTGAAAGCCCCGTACGAACCATAGGAATAGTATAGGATACATATGTCATGACATAGGATTTCGAGATGCGTTATCGTGTAAGACCACGTTTGAGACATTGGCATCGATTAGGGATTACGTGTAAGACCATGTCTGGGACATTGACATCTAAATGATTTCATGTAAGACCTTGTCTGGGACAGTGGCATTGGCATCGATTAGGGATTACGTGTAAGACCATGTCTGGGACATTGGCATCTAAATGATTTCATGTAAGACCTTGTCTGGGACAGTGGAATTGATATTTGATTACATGTAAGACCATATCAGGGATATGGCATTGTACGAGCTTTACTAGCTATCTGAGTATCCCTATTGATTTCTAATGATTCAACAAGCATTCTGAGAAATGAATGATTAAGTGAAAGTATATCCGATTTAGGTACGTTTGAGAAGTATACAAGGTTTGAGAATGAAAGTTAAGTATATGTGCATTTGAGGATATATGATATATGTATGAGAAAATATGCTTTATGTGCAAATGAATTGAGAACATGTGAAATTTATGTGAATTAAGAGGTTTGAGTAGGTATTTGACTATGGATCACATGTACAATACGATGTATAATTGCTTGAATGTTAATTTGTATATGACTTATTAAGCTTTTGAAAGCTTATGTTGTGTGTGATTTCACTTATTTTACAGATTACCGAAGCGATCGGAAGCTCGAGGATCGTCAAGGATCATCACCACACTATCAAACTACATTTTGGTACCTTTTGAAAATGTATATACTAAAGTATTGCATGTCAAGGCTAGAGAAGTTTGGATATGCTTTAAGATGTATATATCTTGCCATGTGATATGGCTTGATAATGGATGAAATTATGGTTAATTTTTGGTATGGATTGTGTGAAGAGAAATGGTATATTTTGATATATGTATATGGTCTTATGTGGATGACCGTTTTGGTATGTCTTGGTGAGAGTGAAATGGTATGTTTCATGTTTGAAATGGCAAGAATTTACTATGAATTGATATGGATAGAAATGTGATATGAATTATATGTTTTTGGTGATTTTGGTACATGGATTTGGCATGTTTGAGTATGATTTGTGTATGGAAAGAAACTGATGATTTTGTAGCATGAATGGTGATTGAATTGGTAATGTTTTGGCTATATTTGGTTAAAAATTATGTGTCATTTGATGCTTGTAGGGGATGACCAAAAAATGGGTGGCATTATAGCCTTGCAAATGGCCTATTTTAGCCCACATGGGCAAGGACATGGGCGTTTGTCTCTGCAATGTTGCTCGAAGGCCAATTCAAATTAAGCCAAGACAGACCACACAGTCTCACACACGGACGTGTGACAGCCTGTGTGGCCAAGTCAGTATACCCTACAGGTTTGACACGATCGAGCACATGGCCCAAACACAGGCTGTGAGGCCATTTCGAATAGCCACATGGGCTAGACACACGGGCGTGTGACTAGCCGTGTGAGCAAGTCAGTAACCTCCAAAATTTTCACATGACCTAGCACACAGATGTGATTTGTGGTCGTGTAGATAAGTCAGTATGTATGCCCTGTTTTGCCATGGCCTAGACATACGAGTGTGTCTAATGCCGTGTGAGGCACACGGTCTGTCCACACGGGTGTGTGACCTCTATAACTTTGAAAATTTTGAAGTTTTTTGTGAAATTTTGTATGTGTTTGGTTAACTCCCGACCCCTTCCAAAAGCATGTTTAAAGTCTCGTAGACCTTCTAAAGGGATTATAAGTGTATTGTAACACCCCAAACCCAGCCTAGAAGTTAGGCTCGAGTCTAGCGTGTCACATTAAAGTGTTTTTAGAAAATTGTGTTTTCATTGAAAACTTCTTAAAGAAATTTTAAAGAAATCGCCATTTCGTCTATCTTTGCTTAATCAGATTTTGAAAAGTAGTTCATTTTAAAAAAAACATATTGATTGCGGAAGCTTATTTAAAATTCTCGTTTGTTGTGAAAACATGGTTTTTGAAAAACAGATATCATTTGGTAAAACGCGCCTTAGAGCTAGCAGAATAATAACATGCAGATAAATAATCCCAAAACTTAAGAAAATTATATAACGGCCTTATTACAAACCCAAAATAAAAACCATAACTAAAATAAAAATCGAAAGCAGTATAAAAGCAGTATAATCAATGCTTGAACATAGACACTCTAATTCGTCACATTCTCTTAGTTCACATTTGTATACCCTTCACGCTCGGAATTTCAATACAAAACAAACATACCTGAGCCAGACATACAGAGCAAACATTCATTCAATTCTTGAAACTATTCTCATCGTTCAGAATCATTACGAAGATCATATAGGCCTTTGACAATGCCAACGTCCCTGACGTGGTCTTACATGTTATTCAATATTGATGCCACTGTCCCAGACAGGGTCTTACATGAATCACATACGAAGCCAGTGTCCCAGACACAGTCTTACACGTAAATCACAAATCAATGCCTACGTCCCATACGAGGTCTTACATGAAGTCATTCTACCATTTCAAAATTAGAGTCAATTTGGAATCTCAATACCGGACTCTCATGGCTATCCAATACAGTTTATAATTCAAGCATTAATAGCGAACATTAATATAACGCATATTTATATTTTGACTTACCTCATATGGAATTAACGGATTTGAGCCGACTAATCAACTATTTTAAACTTTCTTCGGTCTGAGTCTGTTTTTCATTGTTCTTGATCTAAACAAATTCAAATTCAGCCATTCAATATCCCATTTCATTCAATTTAATCCATATACACTTATTTGGGGCATTTTATATTTTAGCCCTCACATTTTACCTTTTGACACTTGGGTCCCCTATTCATAAAAACTTCAAATAAACACAATTTCATTACAAATTGGCCTAGCCGAATCTCCATTGTTCTCATATAAGCCCATATAACATATTCATTTCACAATTTAATCCACCCAAGATCACATTTTCACAAATTAGCCCACCTAACTCAATTTCATCAAAATCTCATGGCAAAACATGTTTATTCCACACCCATTCCTCATAATTCATTTAATTTCATCACAAAACTTCAATTTACAACAATGTCACTATTCACAAACTTTATCAAAATTAGAAATTGAGACATATGCATGAAAGAACACGAAGCAACGATCACAGAAACTTAGAAAGTATAAAAAACAAACCTAAATACAACCTTAATCATCCAAAATGCTAGCTGAAACCTAGCTTGCTATTTCTTTCTTTTTCTTTGTTGAAAATCGGCTAAGGATGGATGAAAAATGGCTATTTCATGCTTTATTTTATGCTTAATGAATGTAAATTATTCATTTGCCACTTTGTCCCTTTCATTTTAAAACACATATTCACCTAACCATGTCAAAAAATGTCCACCACTATAATAAAAGGTCTATTTGACATGCAAGGACTTTCCTTTTAAAAAGCCATGCCAATTTAGCACCTGAACATATAGCATACTAGTTTTATCACATATACAATTCAATCCTTTTTCACAATTAAGCACATAGACAGACAAATTAAATCACAAAAATTTTATAGATGCCGATTCGTACCATACAGACATAGAAAATAATATCAAAACATTTTTCACACTCGGATATATGGTCCCGAAACCACTATTCCGACTAGGGCATAAACTGGGCTGTTATAACTCTCCCCCCTTTAGGGATTTTTGTCCCCAAAAATCTTACCGTTAAACAGATTCGAATATTGATTTCTCATAGCATTTTCAGACTCCCAAGTCGCTTCTTCGACCCCATGTCATTGCCACAGAACTTTAACTAATGGAATTCTTTTGTTTCGCAATACTTTAATCTCACGAGACAGAATACAGATCGGCTTTTTATCATACGTCAAATCAGACTATAATTCAATCTCAGAAGGGGTTAACACATGAGACAGGTCAGATCTGTATCGCCAAAGCATAAATAAGTGAAACATGCTGTGTATCTTTTCTAGTTCAGACGGCAATCTCAATCTGTACGCAACCGGCCCAATGCGTTTAATTATTACGGTCCGATGAATCTCGGACTCAGTTTACCCTTTTTACCGAATCGGAACAAGTTCTTCCACGGAGATACTTTCAGAAATATTCTATCGCCGATTTCAAATTTAATATCTTTTCATTTTAGATCAGCATAATATTTCTGATGGTCAGATACAGCTTTCAGACTATCTCAGATCACTTTTACTTTCTGTTCAGTCTCGTTTATCAGATCAATACCGTAAATCTTATTTTCGCTAAGCTCAGACTAGTATAATGGAGTTCTACATTTCCTACTGTATAAAGCTTCGTATGGTACCATCTTAAGACTCGATTGAAAACTATTATTGTAAGCGAATTCAATCAAAGGTAAGTACTGATCCCACGTACCTTCAAAGTCCAGAATACAACATCTTAGTATATCTTCAAGTATCTGAATAATTCGCTCATATTGGCCATCTGTCTAAGGGTGAAAAGCAGTACTAAAATGTAGTTTCATACCCAAAGCATCTTGCAACTTCTTCTAGAATCGTGAAGTGAATCTTGGATCTCTATCAAACACAATTGACAAAGGTACCCCATGCAATCTTACAATATCAGAAATGTAAAGCTCAGCTAGCTTATAAAGTGAGAAGTCAGATCGTACTGGAATAAAATGGGCTGACTTTGTTAATCTATCAACCACCACCCAAATCGAACCTTTCTTTCTCGGAGTCAGAGGAAAACCCGAAACAAAATCCGTAGTTACCCAGTCCCATTTCCATTCAGGAATCAGAATTGGTTGCAACAAACCAGATGGTACCTGATGTTCAGCTTTAACTTGCTGATAAATTTTCGTGCTTCCTGGATGTACAGACAGCTTACTATTGTGAGCTTTATTCAGAATCGTCTGAATTAGTTCTGGATTTCTCGGAACACAGAGTCTATTTTTGAATCTCAGACAGTCTCTATCATCTATTTGAAATTCAGAATCAAAATCAGAATCATACTGAGCTCGTTTTGCTAACAGCTCATTGTCAAACTTTTGAGCCTCACAGATCTGTTGAATAAACAAGGGTTTTGCTTTCAACTTAGCACAAATCAAAACATCGTTAGATAATGCCAAATGTGTGTTCATCGCACACAACGCAGATAATGATTTTCGACTCAGAGCATCTGCTACTACATTTGCTTTGCCCGGGTGATAATCAATAACCAACTCGTAATCTTTTAACAGCTCTAACCACCTTCTCTGTCGCAGATTCAAATCTTTTTGCGTCATTAAGTATTTCAAACTTTTGTGATCAGTAAACACATGACATTTCTCACCAAACAAATAATGGCGCCAAATCTTCAGAGCAAAAACTATTGCTGCTAATTCAAGGTCATGTGTTGGATAATTCATTTCATGCGGCTTTAGTTGTCTTGAGGCATATGCTGCAACTTTGCCTTCTTGCATCAAAATACACCCGAGACCATTCAGCAAAGCATCACTATAAACGATGAACCCTTTGTTCGATTCAAGCTACACACATACTGGAGCTTCAGTCAACAAGTTTTCAACTGATCAAAGCTTTCCTGACATTGTTCTGACCATTCAAATTTCACTTCTTTCTAAAGCAATGTAGTCAACGGAGTTGCTATCATAAAAATGTCTTTTACGAATCGGCGGTAATAACTAGCAAGTCTCAGAAAACTGCGGACTTCAGAAACATTTCTCGGAGGCTTCCAATCCAGAATAGCTGAAATTTTATTCGGATCAACTTGAATACCAGACGCGGATACAACATGCCCTAGAAAACTGACTTCACGTAACCAGGATTCATATTTACTGAATTTTGCGTAAAGCTATTTATCATGTAAAGTCCGAAGCACGATTTTCAAATGCTTAACATGTTCATTCTCATTCCGTGAATAAACCAAAATGTCATCAATGAACACAACAACAAATTGATCTAAATACGGTCTAAAGATTCTGTTCATTAAATCCATAAAGATAGCAGGTGCATTTGATAATCCGAAAGGCATAACTAAAAATTCGTAATGCCCATACCTCTTAATTGACCGAACAAATCATCAATCCTAGATAAAGGGTATTTATTCTTCACCGTCACACTATTCAATTGTCAGTAATCAATGCACATTCTCATCGTGCCATCTTTCTTTTTTAAGAATAGGACAGGAGCACCACACGGTGAAAAACTAGGTCTAGCAAACCCTCGATTAGTTAATTCTTGCATTTGGTCTTTAATTCTTTCAATTCTGTAGGTGTCATCCTATACGGAGCTATAGAAATTGAAGTAGTTCCAGGAACTAGCTCAATGCCAAACTCGACTTCACGAATTGGTGGTAAACTCGGAAGTTCTTCAGGGAACACATCAGAAAATTCACAGACAACAAGCACAAATTCAATTTTCTTTTCTGACACTTTTAAATCTATTACATAAGCAAAGTAGGCTTCACAACTTTTTCGTACATATCTCTAAGCTTTCAATGCAGATACCACAGTCGGTAAACCAGATTCAACTCTAACTATCTCACCATTCTTGCATCTCAAGTTAATAACTTTTCATTTACAATTCACAATCGCGTCATGTAACGTTAACCAGTCCATACCCAGAATTATATCGAATTCATCAAAAGGCAAAAGCAATAAATCAGCCAGAAAATTAAGATCATGAATCATTAATGGACAGTTCCTGCAGACTTTGTCAACTAGGACACTTTTACCTAAGGGTTCAATACTTTCACTACGAATTCTGTAGACTCTACTAGCAAAGTCTTACTAAATGCTAAATTCATACAGATATAGGAATGCGTCGATCTAGGATCAATCAAAGCAATTACAGAGGTATCAAAAAGAGTAAAAGTACCAGTGACCACATCAGGAGACAAAGTTTCTTCGCGTGCTCTGATGGCGTAGGCTCTAGCAGACACTCGAGCTTCAGATCGTGCTGTTGTATCTTTAGTAACCTTATCGCCAACACTAGTATTTCCCATGTTTCTTGAAGTTCTACCTCTAACAAAAACATTACTCGGTCTCAGATTATGCACTATTTCTTGTTCAATAGATTCAGGGTAATCTCGAACAAAGTGATCTAGAGATCCACATCGAAAATAGGCTCGGTCTTTCAATCTACAACTTCCCGGATATCTTTTGCCACAATGTACACACTCAGGTCTCTCAGATTTAACATTCCTAACACTCCCAATCGAAGTCGTAGAAGTTTGAAAACTTGAACGCGATCTATCATGGTTTTTGTCAAAATATCCCATATTAATCTTTGAACAATTAGATTCATCTCGAAGCTTCTTTAACACAGATTGAAATGATCTACCCGGAGATCTCTTTCGTACTTCTCTAGTTTCAGAATCAGTTTTCTTCTTTTCTTTACTAAGTTCTTCGGCTTTACAAGCCCTTTCAAGTAATACAACAAACTCATCCAGATCGAGAATTCCAACCAGAAGTTTTATATCTTCATTCAAACCCTCTATGAACCTCTTGCACATAGAAACTTCTGTTGCGACATATTCTCTAGCATACTGACTTAGTAGAACAAATTCCCGTTCATATTCAGTAATAGACTTATTCCCTTGCTTCAAGTCTAGAAACTCTTTGCACTTTTGATCAATAAACCTTTGGCTTATGTATTTCTTTCAGAACTCAGATTGGAAGAAATCCCATGAAACCCATTCACTCGGAACCACAGAAGTTAGAGTCTTCCACCATTGATACGCTGAGTCTCTTAGCAACGAAACGGCACACTTCAGACATTCATTAGGAGTACACGATAACTCATCGAATACCCTCACGGTATTCTCAAGCCACAATTCTACTCGTTTAGCGTCATCATCAGTAGTGGCCATAAACTCTTCGGCCCCAAACTTGCAGATTTTATCTACTGGAGGTCTATTTAATCGAAGTGGTTCATTCACAGGTAGCACATTCGGAGTTTACGGGGGTAGAAGTTGTTGAGCAGCTAGATTCGTACGAACGAATTCCGAAAACCATTCACTCATCATGTGGAAGAAGGCTCTCTTTGCCTCTCCACTCTGATCACTAGCATTTGGTACAAATTCAGCAGGCGCTGTCCTCTGAGCAAGAGCAGGCGCGTTACTTTGGACATCACCAACTACAACTCTTTCGGGATCCATTGCTATATAAAAAAACACATTTAACAGTCAAGATTTCACCACACTGTCCCAGTTCAGATATATGGCATGTATAGGTAGACTCTGACATGCTACGTTAGTCTTAGAACTGACTAAACCGTAGCTCTAATACCAATCAAATGTAACACCCCTATCCCGTAACCGTCACCGGAATAGGTAAGGGCATTACCAGAAAATCAGAAAGCATATCAGAATAGAATATTCACAAACATCATAACAAAATTCAGATAATAAGTCCCTTATGAGGCTTACCAGACCTTGAACATGCATTAGAAAGAGTTTGGGACTAAACCGACCATATTTAGAGGTTAAACGTCACTCAAAAAAATTTTCCAACTTGAACAGGGAACACGCCTATGTGGCTTGGCCGTGTAGCGCACATGGCCGTGCCTCAAATTTGACTCAGGTCGTGGGCAACGCTGAGATATTAACACGGCCTATGTCCACGCCGGTGCCTCCTACCCGTGGTCGAAACTGTAAAAATTGGCACGGCATGATCACATGCCCATGCCCTAATACCGTGTGTGAAACTGACCTAAAACCTAATGTGTAGGGGACACACGGTTGGAGTACACGCCCGTGTCTCCTGACCGTGTGGCACAATGTAGGCTTAGTTTAAACCACACTTTCCATCTACTAAAGTACTCTCAATTAGCCATGCTCAAGCTACAATACATAACAAATTTAACTCAATTCTAATACTTTAAAACATACCTTTACAAGATCAAATCATTCATACTCAATATCATACAAAACATGTCTATAATCCAAGCCAATTTCATGACTAATCACATTGTACACATCTTATTCATACCACATCCAAAACTTACCATTTCATTACAAAGGCATATTTCAAGATTAACCAAAACAAATTTGATTATAAAACCATCACCAACTTACATAATTAGCATCACAAACCATATACCAAAATCAACCACAAGTATATCATTTGCCATCTAATTTACATGGCATTACAAAATACATAATCAATGCTTGAACATAGACACTCTAGCTTATAAATGCCATACTTATGCTTTGTACAATCAAAATATACCAAAATAAGCTCGATAGTGTTGTGACGATCCTTGAATGTCCATGAGCCTAAGGTAGTGACGAATATCTGTAAAACAGTTGGAAGAAATAATAGAGTAAGCTACAATGAGCTTAGTAAGCCAAATACAATCATGTGCAACCATTAAACACACATTACAATAGGAATCTCATGAAAGGGAGCTCGTAAGCTAGATATACTCATTCGTCACATTCTCTTAGTTCACATTTGTATGCCCTTCACGCTTAGAATTTTGATACAGAACAAACATACCTGAGCCAGACATATAGAGTAAACATTCATTCAATTCTCGAAACTGTTCTCATAGTTTAGAATTGTTACGGAGATCATATAGGCCTTTGACAATGCCAACGTCCCTGACGCGGTCTTACATGTTATTCAATATCGATGCCACTGTCCTAGACAGCGTCTTACATGAATCACATACGAAGCCAGTGTCCCAGACATGGTCTTACACGTAAATCAGAAATCAATGCCTACGTCCTATACGAGGTCTTTCATGAAGTCGTTCTACCATTTCAAAATTAGAGTCATTTTGGAATCTCAATATCTGGCTCTCATGGCTGTCCAATACAGTTTATAATTCAAGCATTAATAGCAAACATTAATATAACGCATATTTGTATTTTGACTTACCTCGTACGAAATTAACGGATTTGAGCTGGCTAATCAACTATTTTAGACTTTCCTCGATCTGAGTCCGTTTTTCTTTGTTCTTGATCTAAACAAATTCAGATTCAGTGATATGCTCGCGATATTAAGTAATAAAATTTATAAAAACTTATCACACCAAAAACTAACTAATATCACGATTTTAAAGGCAAGCGTACCTATCGAACAGTAGTATAGTTTAGCAGCAAGACCGAGTTATCGTACCCAAAGGAACCAAAAGTACTAATACTTACTTCCTTTCTATTATCTAGCCTAAACATAAAAGAGGATTGGTTGAAACTAATTCTAAAACTAACTAAAAGTGCACAAAAAGTAAATTGGGGAAAACTTTAGGGAAAAGCTGATTGATATGAGCAATACTTAAGGCAGAATCCACCTAGACTTCACTTGTTATTAACTTCTTGAACTAGACAATTATTCACTTGACTTGATCCGTAAAGATCCCTAAGCTATGTTAATACCTCCGTCGAGGATAAGAATAACTAATCCTAGGTGGTTAATTAGAGTTTCTTTATTAATTAACACCCCTAGGTTGCATTAATTCAATTTATGGATCCCCCTATTAGGTTTGACCCTAATCCAGCAGATTTATGTCGGCCTATGTCTAGGGTTGCATGTAACTCCGCTTAATTATGGTAGATTTACTCTTAAAACAGGGACTTTTGCTACTCTGCCTAAGCACATCAGTTTCTTGAAGTAATACCTAGGATTATTAAATCAAGAATGAAGAACACATAATTAAGAATAATTCAAGTATTTATCAAATAATTCAAGAATAAATAATAACAAGATCTGTCTTAGGTTTCATCCCTCTCAAGTATTTGAGGGGTTTAGTTCATAATAAAGAAAGAAAACATCTCAGAAGAATTAAGATAACAAAACATAAAGAACCTAAAAACCCTTGAAGGAATTTAGGGAGATCCTATGTCTTAATGTAGAACTCTGGCTTCTGGGATGAATCAATCGGCTTCCCTTGGAGTAATCCCTTGCTTTTACTCCTTATGTTAGCAGAATTATGGCACTCCTTCTTAAGAGAAAAGAGTATATCTTTAGAGTTGCCTCATGGGGTCTTTATATAGAGTTTAGAATGGCTTTCTTAGCCCCTAAGTATCCAAATCCGAGTGAAATTCCTCTTCCTCAAGACAGGGACACGCTCGTGTGCCACGCCCGTGTGCCACGACAAGAGGCCGTGTAAGAGTCTGTCGATGGAGGCACGACAGTGCGGCCTGGTCATGCTTGTCGGGGGCTGGACCGTGTGGTCTTCATGTGGCACGGCCGTGTGCCACGGCCGTGTGGTGACTTCTTGGGCCGTGTCGTTTTCACAATTTGGCCCATTTTCTCCGTTTTTGGTCCATTTTCCGTTCTTTTCTCTTCCCTATGCTCTCCTGAGTATAAGATATGAAAAAGAAAGATTAAGAGCACCAATTCTCATAAAATTAATGATAATCCATCCAAAATATAGGCTAAACATGAGGTAAAAATATGTATAATTTATCGTTTATCATTGGGCCATTCAATATCCCATTTCATTCAATTTAATCCATATACACTTATTTGAGGAATTTTACATTTTAGCCCTCACATTTTACCTTTTGACACTTTGGTCCCCTATTCACAAAAACTTCAAATAAACACAATTTCATTACAAAATGGCCTAGTTGAATCTCCATTGCTCTCATATAAGCCTATATAACCTATTCATTTCACAATTTAATCTACACAAGAACACATTTTCACAAATTAGCCCACCTAACTCAATTTCATCAAAATCTCATGGCAAAACATGTTTATTCAACACCCATTCCTCATAATTCATTTAATTTCATCACAAAACTTCAATTTACAAAAATGGCACTATTCACAAACTTCATCAAAATTAGAAATTGAGACATGTGCATGAAAGAACACGAAGCAACGATCATAGAAACATAGAAATTATCAAAAACGAACCTAAATACATACATTAATCATCCAAAATGCTAGCCGAAACCTAGATTGCTATTTCTTTCTTTTTCTTTGTTGAAAATCGGCTAAGGATGGATGAAAAATGGCTATTTCAAGCTTTATTTTATGCTTACTGAATGTAAATAATTCATTTACCATTTTGTCCCTTTTATTTTAAAACACATATTCACCTAACCATGTCTAAAAATGTCCACCACTATAATAAAAGTTCTATTTAACATGCAAGGACTTCCTTTTAAAAAACCATGCCAATTTAGCACCTGGACATATAGCATACTAGTTTTATCACATATACAATTCAATCCTTTTTCACAATTAAGCACAGAGATAGACAAATTAAATCACAAAAATTTTATAGATGCCGATTCGTACCATACAGACACAGAAAATAATATCAGAACATTTTTCAGGCTCAGAAATGTGGTCCCGATACCACTATTCTGACTAGGGCATAAACCGGGCTGTTACATGAACAATTTGGTAAATTCTAGAAACTTTTAACGAAATTACATATTAACCTACCATTTGTTGAATCTCTTTCGTAGATGCCAAATGTGGTTAAGTTTTCAAAAGAGCTTTTAGCAAACAAACGGAAGTTGGATGAGTCATCACATGTAGAGTTGAATGCAATTTGCTCAGCCATTTTACAAAACAAGCTACCCAACAAACTGAAAGATCCAGAGAGTTTTACGATTCCTTGTTTAATTGGTAGCTTAGATGTTAAAAATGCTTTGGCTAATTTAGGGGCTAGTATTAATGTAATGCCTTATAAACTGTTTAAACAACTAGGTATTGGGAAACCCAAACAAACTAGGATAAGCATCCAATTGGCTGATAAAACCATTAGATTTTCTAGGGGTATAATTGAAGATGTACTTGTTAAAATTGATAAAAATATATTCCCAGTAGATTTTTTTGTTTTAGACATAGATGAGGACAGCAATGTGCCATTAATTTTAGGGCGACCCTTTTTAGCAACTGCTAGGACTATCATTGATGTAGGCATAGGTGAACTTACACTTCGCATAGGTGATAACACAATTACTCTGCAAGCTCGTAATTCTAATAGAACTTTTAATGATAAATACATTATTACGAGTTCTTGTAATAAGAATAATCCCACTGTCCAACCTTCTTTGTAGGATAATCTTAGCGAAAGTACAATTGAGCCACAGTTGAGTTCATACTACAACAAGGGAGCCTTCCATGAAGAGCGAATGTTATAGATTGATGAACTCGATGAGTGGCGAAGCCATAGCAAGAAGGAATCTAAAATATGCCATGCCGAACCAAACATCACCATGATAACTCTAAGGTAAAGAAGAATCAATTTAAGGTAGGGGATAAGGTATTATTAGAGGAGGAGGACCCTCGAATTTCGAATTTAAAGCTTCATACAGGTGACACACCTCCCTTCAGGGTAATGAAAATCTTTCCTTATGGTACAGTCGAGGTAACACATAAAGAATTTGGCACTTTCAAGGTGAATTATAGTCAGCTTAAACCTTATTTTGAAACTAAAACTGATAGCAGGAAAGAGGAGATTCAACTTCTCAAACCACCGTGACCGTGCGAGCTTGAGAAAAGTCAAGCTTAGACTATAAACAAGCTCGGGTGGCAACCCGAGCACTAACACTATTAACCTTTCTATTTTTCATGTTTTTAGTAGAGGTTTTTAACCCACACGGCCTAGACACGCATGCGTGCCCTTTTCCATGTGAAAGTAGAGCAAAATTTCCAAAGCCAAGGGTAAGACACGGGTTACGACAAATTGCCACGACCGTGTGACATGGCCGTGGGTGAACCTGTCAATTGAACACGAGCGTGTACATAAGAACACGAGCATGGGAGAAGCGAGCAAGTCAGAACATGGCCGTGCGACACAGCTGTATGCACTAACACACCCAAAGGAACATGGCCATGTGACCCAACCCCCAATTAAATACCCTAGTTTCCTTTAATTTAGTTTTATTATTCCCTTTTATTTTTTATTTTTAACTTTTATTTTCTTTTATCTTTAGTTTTATTTTTATTTAGTTCTTATAGTATCCAAATTTCCATTAGTAATTTTTGAACCTTCCATTTATGGCTGTTTCTTAATGAGTAACTCCGCCAATATTGACTCTGCAGCTTCCAAATGGTCAAGGTGATTAATACAATGATAAATCCACTGAGGAAAGATACTCCATGACTACCATGTCCTGCTAAACCACGCTCATCTTCATTGTGATTGTGGAACCATTGGAGTATCCTCTCCCACCTTCACCTCTGCCTTGTTCAATAAATTAGCTTTCTTGACAAATCTGCTCTCACTACTCTAAGGATACATCCAAAATTTAGGAAGTTTCACTTCTCTCCCTATCTTATGATTTTATGCTAAATCAATCTATCTTTGTACATTGAGGGCAATGTATATCTTAAGTGTGAGGGGGAATGCACTTTCACTTATTCCATTATTCTCAAATCCTTGAATTTTATCTTGTCCCTCAAGTCACTTTCTCATATCATTATTAAAATGAATTCTAATTGATTTATAATTTTTATTGATATGTTTAGGATTAAGACATAGGTATTTGTGCTTTGATTATTCAAACTCTAAGACATTAGAGAATCAAGCATGATAAGTTGAAATTTTTGAGAATTTAAAAATTTTCTAGGTTGTTTCCCCAAATTTAGGTATTATCTTGAAATTTTAAATTCACAAGATTGACATCAAAAGCCATAATTCTAGTGAGATTTTTGATCCTTTTGAGCATACATCCTTTCATACTCACTTTTATTGTTGCTTTGAGTGAGTCAATATTGATCCGTTATTCTAGAACTTGCTTCGATTATACATGTCAAGACCACACCATTGATTTGATATGTTAAGATGATAAAGGCACTTAGGTTTAACCCACTTACTCCATAAAAGCCTACCCTCATAATTAACCATTAGTGAACCCCCTTGAGCCTAACAAACCATTTATTGATTTACCCTTAATATTAACCCATAAACCTATTTTTGATTCTCTGAGAATTTCCCTCACTCTAATTTGATCCTTATTTTTGTCGAGATTTGAATTGAATAATTATCTATCTATGTTCTCCTTTTCAGTTTGTAAGTTCATAAAATATTCGATCTTTTCTTAAAAAAAAGTTTTAATTTAAATGTTTAGCATATTATTATGTAATTATGTACTATGAATCTTAAACGATGTTATTCATGAGGAAAAAGCTCAAATTTAGGAATATATTTCAGTTATAGAGATTTTTCTAGTTAGATGATTTTTTAGTTCAATCTCAATTCTAACCCTCTTTTTCAGCTTGTGACCACACCCCTAACCAAAGCCCCATTACAACCCTCTAAGACCTTTTGATCGATGTATCATCTCAATCTATAGTGGTGGAGATTTGATTTTCATGCAAGCTTATGGTAATAACTTTTCATGTTGATAAATGAGTGCTTAATTTTTGAACCCTAATCACTTCGAGTGAATAGATTGAATCTTTAGTGAGGATGACAACTCTTGTTAATTTTGAATTCAAGGTAATTACTTAGAACATGGGAGAATACCTATGTTTCTATGATAAAATTCTCAACCTAGATTATTTGAGACTTTGATGTTCTTTTAGTTGAATTCTCGATGTATGATTACTCATGGATTGATTCGAAACATTATTGATAAGATTTATAAGTCGAGAAGAATGATTTTTACTTATGAGTTGAGGATTTTGCTTGAGGACAAGTAAAGGCTTAAGTGTGGGGGTACTTTTGATAAATCGTAATTTATACATGTTTTTACCCCCTGCTTGGCATAATTTTGGATGAATTATCCCTTGAATTATAGAATTTGATGCTCCTAATCCTTTAATTTCATGTTTATACTTAGGTGAGCATAGGAGAGTGAAAAGAACGAGAAACGGGCCAAAAACAGAGAAAATAGGCCAAAGTGAGAAATCAACACGGCCTGGAGTTCCTCACATGGGTGAACCACACGCCCGTGACACATTAGCAGACTTGAACATGGCCTGGGCTTGATTCACACGGACATGCCACACAGGCGTGTCATTGTCGTGATGAATTTCAATTTCACGTGAAAAAAGCTACTTAGGGGCTAAGAAGGGTATTCCAGAGTCTATATAAACACCCTAGGAGAGGACTTAAAGGGGGAGATCCTGACACACAGAGTAGAAGGCAAGGAATTACTCAAGGAAAGCCAATTGATCCATCTCAAAAGCGAGGATCTACATCAAGACTAAAGATCTCCCTTTAATTCTTTCAGGAGTTTTGGGTTTTCTTTATGTTTTGTTGTTTCCCTTATTTTGAGATGTTTTCTTTTATTATTATGGACTAAAACCCTAAATACCTTAGGGGGATGAAACCTAAGACAAATCTTGTTATTGTTATCTGAACTATATGATAAATATTCAATTTGTTCTTAATTGTGTTTTTAATTCTTAAGTTGATATTTTAGGATTTTCATTCAAGTCGAATGTGCTTATTCAGAAGAGAAAAAGTCCTTGTTTAAGAGTAGATCCAACACAATTAAGCGGAGTTGATCACAATACTAGACATAGGACAATGAAAATCTGCCAGATTAGAGTCAAATCTAATAGGGGGATCCATAGATCGAGTTAATGCAACACTAGGGGTTTTAATTAGAAAAAATTTTCAATTAATCAACCTAGGGTTAATTGTTCTTATTCTCGACGGAGATATTAACATAACTTAAGGATCTCTACGGATCAAGTTGAATGAATAAATCATCTAGTTCAGAGTTAAATAACAAGTGAAGTCTAGGTGGATTCTTCCTTGGGTATTGCATTTATCGATCAAGTGCTCCCAAAGTATTTCCCCAACTTATTCTTTGTTGCGTCTTTAGTTAATTAGAATTTTAGTCTATAAACAACCTCCCTTTATTTCTAGGCTAGATAATAGGAAGAAAGTTATTACTAGTACTTTTAGTTCCTTGGATTCGACATTCCGGTCTTCCCACTAACTATGCTACTATTCGATAGGTGGGCTTGCCTTTTATCGTGATAATAGTTAGTTCCTATGTACGATCATTATTATTACTTTATCACAATCACTATCAAAGTAAATCAATGAATGGTTGGTAGAGTGATATGTGGAGGAAATCTTGGAGTGTTTTAAGGAGTGGAGCTTTGGAGGAGATGTAGCCAAATTTGGGGAGTGTGGGTACCAGTTCGGTCACATTAGGTATCAAATGAGTTTTGGTTCTTTTGGTTTTCATCACTTGTTTTCTCCTTTCTAGTTTGGTACAATTTTGGTAAGCTAAAAAGTGTTATTTTGGTGCTGTTCTGGGATTGTTTTGAAGTGTGTCTTGAGTGCCGAATTCTTTGAGTGATATTCTTTCTTCTTCTCATTCGTTCGTTGCCAGTTTGACATTTTCTTTCTTTAACTTTGGCTTGTGGCTGAACTTTGGTTGTGTCCCTCTCATTTTTTTCCCTTTTAGCCGAAACCTACATCCCTTTCTTCTCATTCTGTCCATCGTAATAGCTATTCTCTCCCTCCTCGACAATAGTTTTCTATCTTTAGCACCCTTTTCCATTGTTGGTCGAATTTCTTGATTGTCCTCTCTTTCTTTTGAGTGTCGTACCTCCTTCTCGTTGGTTATGAGCCAAACATCACCGTTTGCAAGTATCCTTCTCGTAGAATTGAAAGTCGAACTCAGGTAAGTATATTTTTCCTTTCCTTTTTGCAATAAAAGGGGGAAAACCAAACACCTCATTCCCTTATTTTCCTTTCGGCTGGCCCTTAGTCTTGTGATCTTCTCATCTCTTCTCGATTCTCTTGACTTAGGTAATTAGGCTTTGGCAAGTGGTTGACAGCTCTCTTGTTTCACAGATCCGGACAAACAAGATTTTTGTGTAAGTACTCCTTGTTTTGTTTCGGCTTTGATTTTAGTATTATGGTTTCCTTTCTGATTAGTTCAAAGGTTTCGGATTGGGGTTACAACTCCTTTAACCTTTCTCCTATGGTTGGATTCTCCGTTGTGTGTAGGTGTTTAAATCTCTCGGTGCTCAATCAATAATTAGGGAATACACGTTAATGGCGTGGGATAATAGTTAAGCAAAGTGGTGGTAGGTAACCGTTTGAACAAACCTTGAGTATGGTTTTCTTAATTCGTTGATCAAGGTAGTAATTAATATTATTGTGATATTAGGTTGGGCGCGCGTTATCGGCTTGATTTGTAATCAGATGTGTAACCATACCCTACTATAGTGTAAATCGGTAAAAGTCGAAAAGCTAAAATGTCGAAACGTCGACATTCGAGGCCTAACGGGTGTGCAAATGCTTGTGGGGCGATTCGGGCCCACAAATCATGGGAAAAAGCCTGTAGAGGCTACTGTGTCCATTTTTGTATAGTTGGGCCATTATGGGCCTCAATGGGCCAAAATGGGCCTAATGGGCTTACGGTCCCATGTGGGTAAAATACCTTGTAAGTGATCATTGATAGATTGGATTATAAAGTTCGCGATGCTGTATGTGAAATTGGACTGAATGGGCCACACGAGCGTGTGGGCCCACTTGGGCCCAATAGGGGTTTTGGGCCCATATACACTGTTTTGGCCAAATAGGTTATTCGAGTCGCCCGAAGCGATGTTAGACCTTTTAGGAGGTCGTATTAGGATTGAGACACTGAAACTTAGTATAATGACCAAAATACCCCTGAGGGGTAAAATTTCCATTTTACCCCTTATTGCTAAAATGGCCCTATACCTCTATAGATAAGTTGTCTGATATATGTAGGACTGTAACTATAACGCCCTAATTTTTGAGAATTTTTGAGTTTTTGTGGTTTAGGGGAAATTTTGAAATTTTGGGTGTTTGATTGCTGGAAATATGTTTAAGAGTGTTAGAGAGCCTTTAGAAGGCCCAAGCTTAGGTTAAAACCGGGTAAAATATCGAGGTTGATTGTTTTAGTGAAAGGGGACCTGGTCAAGTGGGCTTTTAAGGAAAAACTTCATAAAACATGACACATAATAGGGCCTTGGTAAAGTGGCAAGGAGGCGCCACTAAGTTCTTAAAAAAGTGGTGACTGGGAAGGAGAAAAAGGGTCCAGGGTTCAAGTTGCAAGGCAAGCGTACTGTTGTTTTAATTTTTAGGCATGTGCCGGGCATGTGCTCACTTAAGTAAAATTTTGGCAAGGGATTTAGGGGAGTTTGGGCTGATTTTTTAAGTGGAAATTAGGGCAACTTAGCTTTCTTTTCTTTTGTACTGACAGTTAGGGTTAGCCACCTTAATTCTATTCTCCTCTTAGTTTCACTTAGTGACCGAAAACGCAAGTTTCATACTCTCTGTGCCGATTTCTCTTTTGCTTTCTTCTTCTCCATTCTTTTTCTTTTCTTTTTGCTATCTTCTCTAGCCGAAACCTTCTTACCACCTTATTCATCTTTTCTTTCAACTCCAACCTTCTAAAAACTACCATAGCCGATTGTTAAAGGAACCAAAATCCCGAAAACTGCCTTTTTCTGTCGATTTCTTTTAGCCGAATTCTCCCCATTCTTTTCATATGTGGTGGCCGATTCTTTCATCCATTAAATCCCTACCCTTGTCGACAACATCACCCAAATCTATAGCCTTAAATTGTCACCTTCTACACCGGTCAAAAGCCGAAAACGCCATTCCTTTGGGGTTTCTTAGCCGAAACTTTAGATCTCAAAGATTCGGGTTCTGATGGAGTTTAGGGGATAGATCTACATCAGATCTATGTAGAAACCAAAGAAAAACCAGTGCTAAGTGTTTATCGACTCAGATCTATAAGTATTTTGCAATTTAGTAAAAGCCGAAGTCCCTAAACTCTAGGGAGATTGCCGATTTGGGCATGGGGCTCTAAGAGCCACTAACGAACGATTTCTTTTGGTATTATTGTGTTCTAGAGACGTTTGGTTAAAGGCTTGGATGTAATGCCCTCTTACTTGAGACTGTCACCGGAGTTGAGCTTGAGGTATTTCTAAACTTAATTTATCATTTAAACAACTTTAAACCATTTATTTTAACTTTCGAAATAAGCTGTCCTTCTGCATCATGGTCGCAAAAAAAATCATATCTCAAGTTATGAAACTTAAAATTTAGATCCGTAAATTTTCCCTGAAACTAAACTCATATATCTATTGACTAAATGTTTTCTAGAATTTTTAGTTGGGCCAATTAGTACAGTTTATTAGTTAAAGTTTCCCCTATTTCAGTGTTTGACTACTCTGACCTATGTTCACTACGAATCACTTTTCTCTCTGTACAAAGCTCAAATGACTATACTGTTTGTTTCTCATAAAACTAGACTCAATAAGGAATCTACAAATATATAGTATGACTACTAATTATTTTTGTACAATGTTTAGTGAATTTCTAAATCCAAAATAGGGGATTCAGAAATTGCTCTGATCCTATTCCACTGAAACCCAAATATTCCATAAAATACAACTTTTCTACCTGTTTCGTTTCTTCCATGTGAAAATAGACACAATAAGCTTGAATTTCATATTTTATTCACCACCTAATCTTGTCCCTACTATTTTTAGTGAGTTTTCAAACTCACGTCATTGCTGCTGAAAAATTCTGTTTTATAACAAAGATCATATTCCTATGGCATTTTATGCACTAAGTAACACATTAAACATACATGACACCAAATATAATCAAGATTGGTCATTCCAATGGCTAATCATTTCCAAGCATTTCCTTATCAACCCATCACTATATCATAAGATTATTTACACAAAATGATTAGATTGATATACATGCCATACATCAAAATACACAAGCCATTGTACCCAATTCTTCCTTGGATAGTGTGATTGTTCCTTCGACCCTTCCCGACTTCCAAGTTGGCTTGTCAAAACTACAATGAATGGAAAGGAGGGAGTAAGCATAAATGCTTAGTAAATTCATATGTAAATAACAAATAACATAATTATGAAATTCAACATAACATCGATTGTAATAGCATCACTAAAACATTCATGGCACAAGAACATTAGCTATCTTACCACATTATCGTTCTACCAAGTTCTCAACCCAAAGTTTAAGGTCATACCTGTCTAATTTTTCTTTCACAATACGTTTCAACATACCTCGTTTGTTTAGGCGCTCTCATTATTCATTTACCAATCTACCTGTTGAACACATAGGAATATAACTCGGATACATAAATCATATACTCATAAGTGTCATATTTGTAGCCAAGCTACCATGTAACCCGCCCATAAACGAACTCAGACTCAACTCAACGAGCTCGAGCGTTCGCATCCATAATTGAACTCGGACTCAACTCAACGAGCTCGGATGCCTAGTTACATCTCACGAACTCGGACTCAACTCAACGAGTTTAGAACTCAACCATCCTAGTGACATGTCACTTGTATCCTAATCTATTCCCAAGGTTCAAACGGGATTTTCCCCAAACATACATTTTTTTGGTCATCCTCCTCGGAACACCGGGACCCATACTCGCTAGCATCTCATGCTTGTCAAGCTAATCACATACTTTGCATATCAACAAATAATATTTCACAAGGCACAATATTTCATGATAATAAGCATCATATCATATAAATAACACTAAATCACTTAAAATAACAATTATGTTACCTTATTTACACATGAACTTACCTCGGTACCAAAATATCAATAATCGAGCCTATTCCTCGTAAACTTTATTTTTCCCTCGATCACGAGTTGAATCTCATTTCTCATGATCTAAAATAACACATTTAGCTCATTTAATACTCACATTTATCAGAACAGTCCTTGACCGAACTTTGTTAAAATTACAAATTAGCCCCTAAACTTTTGCATATTTACACTTTTGCCCCAAGGCTCGGAAATTAAACTTTATCTCAAATTCTTAGGTTTTAAGACATGCTGATCATTTATTTACTAACAGCAACCCCAAATTCCAACTATAACATGCACTTATGAACAATAGGTATTTTTACCGATTAAGCTGTTTTACTCATTTTTACTTAAAACCGAGTAGCACAAGTTGTCTAACATAATCTGAAACCTCATATTCTATCATAAAACATCAAAATAAACACTTTTCACTTATGGGTATTTTTCCAAATATGAACCCTAGCTTAAATTATTGCTAGCATAAGCTTTATCGAGCTACTGGGATCACAAAAATATAAAAATCATTAAAAACGGGGCTTGGATGCACTTACTATGAAGCTTGAAAGTTAAAGAAACCCTAGATATGGAGAGAGGTGATATTCGGCCAAGGTTGAAGAAGATGATAACAATTTTGTCATCTTTTTCCCTTTTAATTCATGTTAATAACCAAATGACCAAAATGCCCTTAATGTCTTTCTTTGAAAATTTTCATGTACAAGCCCATTTTTGTCCAAAATTTTAGAAATTGGTCAAATTTATATTTAAGACCTCCTAATTAATATTCCAAAGCAATTTCATACTAAATGCTTCTAGAATACAAGTTTTGCAACTTATTCAATTTAGTCCCTAATTTCAAATTAAGCACTTTATGCATAGAATTTCTTCACGAAATTTTCACACCATCAAGCAATCATATAACAAACATCAAAATAATTATAAAATAATTATTTCTATCTCAGATTTGTGGTCACGAAACCACTATTCTGATTAGGCCCTAATCCGGGACATTACATTGGACAAGGGGGAACGACTAGATCTAGATCTAGTCCCTACTTCGATAAAGGTATGTGTTTGAGGCCATTGTTGAAAGGTGGCCGAATGTGTGTATTGAGTTAGGGGTGAGTATTCAAATTGGTTTTAGATCTTAACGTGGTCCAATCGAATGTAGGATCGTTTGGGGGAGATTTCCCAGTGGAATCGTTAAACAGGTGTGTATTGAACCCTTCTTTAGTTCGATTCGGCAAAGGCCATAGTGACAGAAAAAGTGGCCGAAAGGTCGACAGTTTGTGGAGTTGAGAGTATACGAATACTCAATAGATGGTAGGGTTAGTAATCGCAAGTGACAAATAGGCTAAGTGCGTAATTTCGTGCGTTTCGGTGAGATGGGCCCCGATGGGCTGAATATAGGCCCAATGGGCTTATGGGCCCATATGGGTAAAAATGAGCGATAGATGTAGTCTAATAGACTGTAGGCTTAAAATGGGTTACATTATAAATTAATTGTAAGTTTTGGACTGAATGGGCTTAAATCGCTAAAAAGACATTGTAGGGCCCATTAGGGTTTTTAGGGCCTAGTGACTAAAAGTTGTTAAAACGAGTTAAATAATTTACAGTGACGAAAGTAGGGTTATTAGTGACTAAAATAGGAATAAAACCCTGAAATGAATGGAATAATTACTAAAATACCTTAAAAAGTGAGAAATTACAATTTTACCCCTAGGTGTAAAATGACTGCTATACCCCTAGGGTTAAATTAGACTAATTTGCATGCTTTATTGATTCTGTTTATTATATGCCATGTCATGATCATTTAATGCATGGGGTTGGGATTTATATGAATGGAAGAAGTGCTAAAGGGCTTTGCCCTAGTTTACCGAAAAGGGCTTTGCCCCAGTTTACCGAAAAGGGCTTTGCCCTAGTTACCGAAAGAGGCTAGGCCTCATGTTATATAATAAAGCAACTATGCTGCTAGTGGAAAGTAGCGGTTGGGTGGGTTGAGTAGTTCTCCCCACATGGTGTGTTGGTTGGTACGGGTGGAGAGTAGCGGTTGGGTGGGTTTAGTAGCTTCCCCACAGATTGATATGGGTTGTTGCATGCATTCATGATTTATTATTGAAATGGGCCTTTGGGCCATACTGTTTACCGATATATGAAAGGCTTCGGCCAATGATATTGTATCTGAAAAGGGCTAAGGCCTAGTACCAATATACGAAAGGCTTCGGCCCAGTTAATATTGTGTTGGATTAGGGCTTAGGCCCAATAGGCCTGAGCTGATTTCGGCTCTGGATGGGATTCTTTACACAATGAGTTTACCAAACTCACCCCTCTTCTTTCCATACTTGCAGGTGAGCCCTAGACAGAGGACTTGGAGTTGGGAGGGATTCAAAGTGGCAACGGAAACCGAATACTGGTTTTTATGAGATTCTTTATTTTATTTATTACTTATTTCTTTCTATATTATTATTTTTATTTCGGTTTGTAATAAGGCCGCTAAATTTATTTTTATGGGTTTTAATTATTCACTTTTACATTACCTAAAGTACTTTGAAAACATCTGCCCGAGTTTTCCTATAAATTAAATCAACATTTTCAAAACTCATCACACGAGGCAAATGAACAACAAAGTAAGTCTTTATAAAATTGACACCAATATATTTAACCGGGAATTTCTCTTAAAAACTCCAACAACAGTTTTACCAAATTCACCCTAAGATTAGTAACTAGGTCACGTGGTTAGGTATAGGTGATGTGACACACCGGACTTGGCCGTAACATTTGGGCCGGGTTTGGGGTGTTACAGTAACTGCGTCTGTTAACAACATGCATGATATATTTAATTATGACATGTTAATCTGCATGGGGTTGGGTTTGATTTGGAGGTAGCTCTATATTAGTGGCTCTGCCACGTTATCTATTATTAGCAGCTTGGCTGCGTACTGGTGTGCGGGCTGGGTGGGTCAAGTTATTCCCCACATGGTGTGATGGTTGGTACGGAAGGTGTGATGATTGGACTGGGTTGGGATTTCATTCACATTCTATTCTGATTCTGTAATGGGCTTGGCCTACACTGTTCTGCACAAGGCTAAGCCCTAGCCTGGTTTGTTTCTGTATAGGGCTACGGCCCAGTCTGTTCTACTTATTTGATCATTGTTATCGGTTGGGGAGTTACACACTAAGTTTTCGACAACTCACCTTGTAAGAGTATGCCCAAAGACCAATCATGAGATGGTTGTAATAACATATTTGAGTTACCATGTTTATTATTATAAGGCATTGGATTATTATTTCAGTTTCTTTTCTGTGTGTATAATTAAACTATTTTATAATAATATCCTGAGAATAATATGATTATTCTTAAAATATCCTTAGTCAAGTATTATTGTTGACTAGGACAACAATAATGCATTAAGACTAACATGTAGTTGATTGATGATAAAGAGTTGTCATTGATATGGAGTGTCAAAATTAATGCATGAATATGTGTGTTAGAGAACAACATATTGGATTGACCTGTTATGAGTATGTTTCTTGGATTATTATGTAATTGTCACAACATTACTCATAGTGATTAATATGTATATGATCCTCAGACTTGAGATCATCATTATCCTAACATCGTGAGTTGTATATTTTGATACAGTCAAACGTACAACGTAACTGGTTTTTCTATAAAGGCTGATGTTGGATATACCACAATCTATGTAGAGGGATATGGTTGATCAATATAAGATAAGTCCCTTCTACATAATGGGAGTAATATCTTAGGCCACTTGATTGAGTGTGACTAGAAATGCATGGCCATGCTCAAATAAGTTGATATGAGATGCCATACTCATTTGTGTATCGTAGTCTACTCAAAATATCAAGAAACATGGGATGGACTATGCAAGTGTGACTATTCCATGACTTGTGTCCATTCCAGAGATAAAGGGCTTAAGGATTAATGCATGAAAGGTTAATCACAAAAAAAGGTTATGTCGAATCATGACTTCTTGTAATTTAGGTAGCAATGATGCATTACTAGATGCCACTCATTATTTGTAACATTAGAATCGTTCTAATATTACTGCTAATGTTACAAGAACCTACAAGGTCACAGTACCCTATGGTTGAAATAAAGGGAGTAAAACATAGTTGGTATTGTGTTTGGTTGTCACATGAATTAAATTAATTATAGAATTAATTTCGTTGGGCAATCAAACTATCGAACAACTATATATACAAGGATGTTGTACACATAATGAGAACATAATTTTATTAATATATGAATTTGGTTTGTATATAAATTTAAGTAAATATAGTTTACCGAAATCTTTATTATAATTAATGTAATTATAATTTTTGGTTAAAACATTATTATATTTATTTATTTTAATTATGATTATTATGTTCGTATTAAAATTTAATGAATTAAGATTCATTATATACATACCAATTAAAAGGGGAGTTATATATAGAAAGGGAGAAAAACCCTAAAAAGTGAAGATATATACAACTCGAAGCTTTGCTACTAGGTCTAGTAGCCGTCAAGCAAAAAAAAAATCTCTAAAAATAGTTTTGGGGATTTCTTCCATTCATCGTCAACTGGGTGGATTACGTAGAGGTCAGCAGCTCAAAAGGTTGCGACTTGGTTTGATAGTATATTAGCATTCTGGTTGCCAAGGCGTCGCTGTCTACTAAGATTGAAATTTCGGTAATTTCGAAACCTTTTTCACCCCGATTCATTCCTCACACATGGATCCATGGTTTGGATCACCGAAATATTTTTTTTCCGCTGTACCTTGGGGGTACCGGCATTCCAACACACCTGTTATTTTAAATGTGCAGGTAACCCAAGCCATAGGGAATTTGGAGCTGCGAGGGACTCCAGGTGGCCATACGCTTTTTGTTTCTGAATTTACTCTGTTTAATTTTCAATTTGGGTTTTCTTTATGTAATAAGGCCATTTTGGGTTTTTGTTTTAACTTTCGTTAATTGCGTTATTTTTATCGTTTCAAACTATTAGTGTAGTCTAATGAGTTTTCGAAATAACAAACGTTTTCAACAAATGCAAACGTTTTGTTTTCAATTAAGAAAATCTTCCATGATTTCTAATAATTGAATACAACAAATATGATGATCATTTTACTAATATGTTTTCAACTTGTAATACCTAAGTTAACCGGATTTTGTTCCTACGCTTTAAATTCTAAATGGGGTTTTCAAATTAGAAGAAACTATTTATCAACAAGTCTGATTTCGAGCATACTTTTGTTTGACACACCAGATCTGGCCATAATGTCTGGGCTGGGTTTGGGGTGTTACATCTTACACATAATTGCTTCTATCGAAACACATTCTCGTGCATATTGGCTCAATCTCACAAATTCCCATTCATATTCTGTCATAGTCATATGACCTTGTTTCAATTCAAGGAATTCTTTGCGTTTCTGGTTTACAAACATCTGACTAATGTATTTCTTTTTGAACTCAGTCTAAAAGGACTCTCAGGTAACTTGTTCCTTTAGAACGACCAATACAAGTGTATTCCACCATTGGTATGTAGAATCTCTTAACAAAGATACGGCATGATCAGGAGTACAGGACAACTCATCAAACACTCGTATCGTATAATCAAGCTAGAATTCTACTCTCTCAACATCATCATCTACGGTAGCTCTAAACTCTTCAGCTCTAAATTTTCTAATTTTATCAATAGGTGGCTTATTCAGATGAATCAGATCCATAATTTGGGGAGCTATAGGAACTTGTAGGGGTGGAGTTTGTTGAGCAACCGAATTCAGTTGAACGAACTCTGTGAACCACTCGTTCATCATTTGGAAGAAGGCTTTCTTAGCCTCTCCCTCGTGGCAACTCGTAATCGGCCTAGAATCAGCCCACGCTACCCCTTGTGTAACGCCCTGATTTTCAGGATTTTTTGGGTTTTTGTGATTTTTGGTGAAATTCTAAAATTTTGGAGTTTTGGATGCTGAAAAGGTGTTTAAATGTGTTAGTGGACCTTTAGAAGGCCCAAGCCTACTATTAAAACCCGGTAAAATATCAAGTTTGGATTTTAAGTGAAAAGAGGACTTGGTTAAGTGGGCTTTTAAGAAAAACTTCATAAAATATGACACAAATTAACCATAAGTAGCCGTAAAGGTAAATTGAGTCCGAGATTCATCGGGCCATATGAGATCTCAGAACGGGTTGGACCAGTTGCATATAGATTGATCTTGCCTCCTGAACTCAAAAGGATTCACAATGTATTTCATGTCTCAATGCTCTGTCGATATAGATCTGACTCTTCACATATAATCACACCGTCAGAAATTGAGATTCAGCCTAATTTGAGTTATGAGGAAGAACCAGTCAGTATTTTGGCCTGAGAGGTGAAGGTATTGAGGAATAAGAAAATTCCGTTGGTTAAAATATTGTGGCTGAAACACGGAATTGAAAAAGCAACTTGGGAACTGGAGGACTCAATAAGAAGGCGTTACCCAAATCTATTCACCGGTAAGAATTTTTGGGGACGAAAATTTCTTAAGGGGGGAGTTGTGACAGCCCTATTTCGACCCTAGTCGGGAAGTGGTTTCGAAACCACTAAACCGAGTCACGAAAATAATTAAATATTAAATTTTATGATTTTTATATGTGATCTTTGCATGTGTGAAATTTTGATGCCTAATTATGTCATTAGTATATGGAATTTTGATTAAGGACTTATGTGCTAAAATCTAACAATAGGCTAGGAAGAATAGGAATGACTAAATAATGCATGAGTTACAAAGGAAGGACTTGCATGTCAAATTTTCCAAATTCAATACTCATGGCCGGCCAACTAGATAATGATGTCATTTTTGCTTTAATTGAAATGATGGTGTGGAATATATGTGAATATTATATGCAATAAATAAATAAAATAGAAGAATTTAGTAAGTGGGAGGAAAAACTAAGGAAACAAAGACCATTTTTTTGTTCCCATTGCCGTAAGAAGAAGAGGAGGAAAGCAAGGTTTTCGGTCATCCATAGCTTGAATTTGGTATGTGAATTCTTGAAATTTCTTTTTAAAATTTTGAGAATTTGATGATAATGAGGTTCTTTGTTAAACCCATGAATGAATTGTTAAGTTCTTGTGAGATAGGGCATTCAGTCATGTCTTAAATTTTACAAAAAAATTTTGGAACTTGTAGATTTGAAGCCATGAGTATATAGATGAGCATTTAGGTGTTAAACTCATGAAATTTTGGAAGTTACGAGTTTAATTGGATACTAAATGCTTGTAGTAGCTTAATGGAGAATAATGACTATTCAAACATTAAGGTGTATTTTCTTAATGTTGCTTAATGTCTTGTGCTTGGAATTGGATAATTAAAGTATTGGACTTGGTAAATTTTGATAATTTTTGGTTAATTATAAATTATGGCAATCGGCCATTGAGAATCTTTTCTAGATTGGGGCATAATGGGTGACACCTAGTTGAATAATAGCTGAATTTTAACTTGATCAAATAATTGACAAATGGTTAAGTATTAAAATGTTGGAAATTAAGAGTTAGCCGAAATGGAATTTAGGAAGTGCTTATATAATGCTTGGATATGAAAATAATCTTGGTAAGGGAATGAGCTAATGGGAGTTTGTCTTTGTGTGTTTTAAATAAATGTAACTTTCGGATTGGTATGTTTATATTTTTGAATGGTTGGCTTTAATGATGAGGGACATTTAGATTGAATAGGATTAGAAGGGTGGATAAATTAAGAAGATTAAACTCGATTTAGAAGTTAGATTAAAAACTTAATATACTTATTGGAGATGATTTTAATAATCTTGGGAGATTCGGTTATAATTTCAAGTAATTGATCTTGTAATTGCCGAATATGTTCATGGGGTGCACGAATTGCATATTAAAATGGTTTATGTTTAAAGAGAGAAAACGCCTTGTTGTTGTAATTTATGGATATGAGAGTTAAGCTAGTTTAATAAGCATATATGTGTATTAAAAATTTATCTTAAGGAATTCAGTTTGTATACATTGATATTGAGGTTATAAAGTTAAAAGTGTCCGTAATAAGTGCATATAAATTTGATTACACTTTTATCATGTACATAGTGACAATTGGACGTGTATGTTTGTGCACTTGGAAATATAAGAACTTGGGTATAATTGTTGAGCTATTGATGTTGTGGCCTTGTGAATATGAGGTGAAGTGCCGGATTTATATGTATAGATGTTCCTTGTAGAAATGAATAGAATTATAATTTAATAGTTCAAAGGATATTGAATTGGTTCATTTGTTAAACTTGCTCAAGATCATAAGGAGCAAAGCTCGGCCAAAGGAAAGGAAAAGGTGGTTGACTAGCTGATCGAAATTTTTCCCTCTTGAAACAAGTAAGTCATTAGACGATTTAATACATGGATAATCTAGTGAATAAACAATATAAAGAAAATATGAATACTATGGGTGCATGCATATTTCTGAATTGAATTAGCACTATGTGTGCGTGTACATTGACAAGTTCGAATGGCACTAGGTGTGCGTACATTCATGAACCTCCAAATGGCACTATGTGTGCGTGTTTCTTAGAGCTCGAATGGCACTATGTGTGCGTACATTCGTGAGCTTCAAATGGTATTAAGTGTGAGTACATTTCGAGCTCGAATGGCACTATGTGTGCGTACATTCAATAGACGGTTATAACATTGCATACTTGAGAATGATGGGAAAATGTCATAAAATCGGGTGAGTAAAATTATTTTTAAAGAATTTGACTCTATTCCTCTGGTTACATGAGTTAAAAATGCTGATGATTGTGTGCTAAAGGTGGTAATAGAGAGAGTTAGTTAAATTGGATAGAAGGTTGCATAAATTATGATTGCCGAATGAATGTCAAGTAAGTGTTGTTATTAAAAGTGTTTGCTATTCGAAGTGAGGTTTTCGTTTTAAGTTGAAGTGAGGCAATTTGGGCTACGTGATTCATGGAGCTAGTTGTTCCGTTTATGGTTAATTTGTATGCATATTAGTTGATTATTTTGATAAATGTCTTATGACTTACTGAGTTAATAACTCATTACGTGTATTCATTTTTCCTTTGTGGATAGATCAAAGATTCGTTGGAAGCTCGGGGCCATTTCCTTTTGAAGTCATCACACCTATCAACTTTAGATTGGTACTTATAAAAGTTTATCGTCAAATATTATGGCATGTAATAGCTATAGACTGTAATATAACTAAACTAGTTGAACTCTTTTGTTTTTACTAGGCCATGCGAAAATGGCCAAGTTGAAATTATTAGTATTTGCATCTTAAGCATGAATTTAGATGCGGTTGGTATGAATGATGGTGGAATGGTATTAAGTAATGTTAATATGGTTATTTTAGTCTGATTCACGAAATTTAGACATGAATGATGGAAGTACTTATATATGTATATTTATATTCGAAAATTGAGATGATTGAATGGGATTATATGGTATGAGTATAAACGTGTTAGTCATAGCATTAGGGATAGCCAAATGAATAGTGCTGTGTATTTTATAAAACATAGATGATTACAAGAAAAAGGGATTGTTAGATGCGTCAAGTTATGTGTACTTTGAGATCTACTTATACATGTTTCTTTATATTGTGCTTAAATGGATAAGTAAATTAGCTAGTATAACGCATAACTCTTAAACTGAAATCACTAGTATTAATGAATCTTGGTGCAGTATGATAAACTTTTAACCATGTGCTCTTTTACCTAAACTTTATATTTGTTGTAGCAAAATAAATAGCGAGTTATGCACATGACATGTTTTATAACGTTGCTTTGGACATTGATAGTTTGTGATATGAAATTTATTGTATAATGCCTCGTTACCCAGTCTGGCATCATAATTGTGTCACGGGTGTTACATTTTATTGTGGTTTTGGGTTTGTAATAAGGCCGTTCTTATTATTTTTATTTTTGGGTTTTTATTACCTTTACTTACGATACTTTAATTATTTTGAATTTTAGCTGCGCCAGATTTTCTTAAAGTAATTCAAATGCTTTCGAAATCAATCACACGTAACCAGTAAGTAACAATGTCTCCATTTATAATAAACCTCTTAATAACTAGTATTAAATAGGACGTCCACCAACAAACCGAGAATTTTCTTTAAAAACTATAAAGACAGTTTTGCAAAGCTCACCTTAATCTTAGTAGCTAGGTAACATGGTTAGTTGTAGGCAATGTGACACACCGGACATGGCCATAACGTCTGGGCTGGGTTTGGGGTGTTATATTTATGGTATCAGAGCCAGGTTGCAACAACTCGGCTGTGGACCGGGTCTAAAAATGTTTTCGTAAAATTTTAAAACTTAGGCCAAAGAAGGGTATTTTTGGAAATTGGTTTTCAAAAATTTAGAAAAAGCATTTTCCAAGTTATTTTTCTTCAAAATGTATATGTTTTAAAGGTTTGCTTTTGAAAAGTTCAGAGTTTTCTGAAATCTGACAACTAAAGAAGTGGCACACTGAATCCCTGACACCAAGTCTATAAGTATTTCTACTTTATATACTATACTGTACTGAAACAATACTGTAGTTAAAACTGAGCCTCTGATATGATACTGTAGTTAAGGTAGTATTGAGACTACAAGTCTAAGACTGTAGCTAGGCAACGTATTTGTGAAAAAAACTCTGAAACTCTATCGTTACATAAAATATTTGTAATAAGTGATCGAAATATTAACCTACTGTCGTAAAATTCTAAATCAGATAAGTCAGTATGAGTACGAGAGCTGCTCCTGGACGTGGCCGAGGCAGTGTTGAAGCTGGGTCCTCGTCTTCGAAACATATGCCAACTGGTGACGCACGACCACCACCGGTAGCTAAAAATGGGCCGCATGATCGGGTCGTAGGGGATGATGCCTTATCCCAGGCGATGTTAAGGGTCCTAGAAAGGGTAGCTAGAGCTAATGTTGGGCCCATGAATAGGGGATCCATTTTTGAGCGACTCCGGGCTAACGGAGCGGAAGTTGTCAGTGGCGTATCTAGAGTGGCCCCAAATATGGCTGAGTATTGGTTGGAAGCCATGGAGCAGATTATGGACGACCTGGATTGCTTGGAGGAGCAGAAGCTGAAAAGGGTAGTATCTCTGCTACGAGATGAGGCATACCAATGGTGGATCACGGTAAAGGAGGGTACCCCAGCTGATCGGGTAACCTGGGAACTATTTAAGACATCTTTCAAGAGGAAGTTTGTGGGAGCAAGCTATGTGGATGCACGCAGAAAGGAATTTCTGAATCTAATCCAGGGTAATAAATCTATTGCTGAGTATGAGGCAAAATTTCTAAGGTTGAGTTGGTATGCCAATGGGATAGTATCTACTGAGTACGAACGTAGCGTTCACTTTGAGGATGGTCTCAGGGATGAGCTGAGGGTGTTGATAGCTCCACAGAGGGAGCGCGATTTTGCTGCTTTGGTGGAGAAGGCCAAGATAGCTGAGGAGGTAAAGTGAACTGAGCGATAGAACCGTGATAAGGATCAAAACCACTTTAGGAGGGATATTGGACCATCTGGTGCTGCAAACCAAAATGTCAAGAGGGCCAGAGTAGAGGAACCGGCTCGAGTAGTTCCGATGAATATAGTTAGGCCACAAGCTTGTAGGGACTATGGTAGAGTACATTTTGACGAATGCAGGAAGCATACTGGGGCATGTTACCGATGAGGGTCCATGGAACATAGGATCAAGGATTGTCCTCGAAGGCCAGCTCAGACTCAAGTGGTTGAACAAGGGGTTGGTCAACCAGTGCGAGGGGGACCACAACCACTTAGAGGTCGTGGGCAAGGTAGGGGTGGCAATGGAAATGGACGTGGACGTGGAGCACCTGGCAGGGGTGCTGGAAATGCTGATGCTCGTCAACCAGCTTTGGTCTATGCTGCTCGCCACCGAGAGGAGGGTAATGCACCTGACGTCATAATGGGTACGTTTTTTAATAATGCACCTGACGTCATAATGGGTACGTTTTTTAATCTCTAACATGCCTTACACTGCTCTCATAGATGTGGTTTCAACCCATTCATATGTCGCATGTGAGATTTCTGGGTCATTGGGTGTGCACTCTGAGGAAACTGTGAGTGGGGTAACTGTGATAAGTCCTTTAGGTCACTCGGTCAGGGTAAATAAACTCTTTAGGGAGGTGCCTTTAGAGACTCAGGGTAAGATCTTTGTTGGAGATTTGATGGAGTTACCCTTCGGAGAGTTCGATCTGATATTAGGAATGGACTGGTTGACTAAACGTAAGGCGACTCTGGATTGTGCGGCTAAGAGGATGGTGTTAAGAACTGCTGAGGATGAGGAGGTAATGGTTATTGGAGAGCGAAGGGACTACTTGTCCAATGTAGTTTCGGCATTAAGGGCTGAAAAACTTATTCGTAAGGGATGCGAGGCGTACTTGGCTTTTGTGAGCCAACCTGAGACTGAAGAATTGACGGTGGAGGTAGTCAGAACTATTAATGAGTTCCAAGATGTTTTTCCTGAGGAGCTTCCTGGATTACCCTTGAACCGAGAAGTCGAGTTTGGAATCGACTTACTACCTGGAACGGCTCTAGTGTCTATCGTGCCCTATAGGATGGCACCGAAGGAGTTAGTGGAACTAAAGGCACAAATTCAGGAATTGTTGGATCGAGGCTTCATTGGACAGAGTGTGCCTCTATGGGGAGCATCGGTATTATTTTTGACGAAGAAGGATGGGACAATGCGTATGTGCATCGATTATCGCCAGTTGAATAAACTGATGATAAAGAACAAGTATCCTCTGCCAAGAATCGACGATTTGTTTGACCAACTTAGAGGAGCTTCAGTATTTTCCAAGATCGATCTTCGATCTGGATACCATCAGTTAAGGGTAAAGGAGATGGATATTCACAAGACAACATTCAGAACTTGGTATGGTCACTACGAGTTTCTGGTTATGCCATTTGGGTTGACGAACGCACCTGTAGCTTTTATGGATCTGATGAATCGAGTGTTCCAACCTTACTTGGACCGATTCGTAGTCGTCTTTACCGATGATATTCTGGTATATTCAAAAACTGAGGAAAAGCATGATGAGCATCTCCGTATTGTGTTGCAAGTTCTGAGTGAAAAGCAACTCTATGCGAAGTTCAGTAAGTGTGAATTTTGGTTGTGAGAAGTGACTTTTCTGGGTCATGTTGTCTCTGCTAAAGGAATTAGGGTAGATCCTCGAAAAATTGAGGCCGTTTGGAATGGAAGCCACCGAGGTTGGTATTAGAAATTTGGAGTTTTCTGGGTTTGGCAGGCTACTACAGAAAATTCATAGAGGGGTTTTCTCTGATTGCTGCACCGCTAACGAAACTGTTAAGGAAAGGAATAGCATTTATTTAGACTGAAAATTAATAAGAGGCTTTTGACAAGTTGAAAAAGGTTTTGACTGAGGCACCAGTATTTATTCAGCTAGAGTCTGGGGAAGATTTTGTTGTGTACAGTGATGCATCATATGTGGGATTAGGCTGTGTACTGATGCAAGAAGGTAAGGTAGTTGCTTACGCTTCACGACAGCTGAAGCCTCATGAAGCGAATTAACCTATGCATGATCTGGAGTTGGCAGCGGTGGTCTTCGCGTTGAAAATCTGGAGACACTATCTGTATGGGGAAAGTGTATTATATACACAGATCATAAAAGTCTCAAGTATCTGTTGACTCAGAAGGAGTTGAACCTTAGGCAACGAAGATGGATAGAGTTGCTCAAGGATTACGACTGTTTGATTGGGTACCACCCAGGCAAGGCTAATGTGGTGGCTGATGCATTGGGTCAAAGGGTTGTTACTGATTTGAGAGCTATGTTTGCTCGATTGTGTCTGTACGACGATGGAAGTTTATTGGCAAAATTACAAGTGAGACCTACTTGGACTGAGCAGATTAAGGAGAAGCAATTGAGAGATGAATCGTTGGTTCCTCGATTTCAGCAAGCTGAGGGTGATGGGAATTCAGATTTTGGATTGAATACTGATGGAGTTTTGTGTTTTCGCGGAAGAGTTTGTATTCTGAAAGAGGCTCATGGTGGACCTTGTGCTATGCATCCTGGAGGAAATAAGTTATATAGGGACTTGCAAGAGGTGTACTGGTGGCCTGGTCTAAAAAGAGAGGTGACTGAATTTGTTGGGAAATGTCTGACATGCCAGCAAGTTAAAGCTGAGCACCAACTACCTTCTGGATTGCTTCAACTGGTGAAAATTCCACTATGGAAGTGGGAGAGAGTAACTATGGATTTCGTGAGTGGGCTACCCTAAACACCCTCCAAGAAAGATTCTGTGTGGGTGATTGTGGATAGGTTAACGAAATCTACCCATTTCATACCTGTCCGTACCGATTACTCACTGCAAAAGTTGGCCAAGTTGTATGTGGCAGAGATAATACGACTACATGGAGTACCAGTGTCGATTATTTTTGATCGAGATCCTACGTTCACATCTCGATTTTGGCAGAAGTTGCATGAGGCGTTGGGAACACGATTGAACTTCAGCACTGCTTTTCACCCTCAGACAGATGGACAGTTGGAAAGGGTTATTCAGGTTTTGGAGGATATGTTAAGAGGTTGTGTCATCGATTTTCGTGGTAGTTGGGGGGACTACTTACCATTAGCAGAGTTTGCGTACAACAACAGTTATCAAGCGAGTATTCAAATGGCTCCTTATGAGGCACTTTATGGGCGAAGATGTCATACGCCTATGTGTTTGGCGGAGTTGGGAGAGCGACAAGTTCTTGGACTGGAATTAGTAGCAGATACTGAAAGTAAGGTTAAGTTAATAAGAGATCGGTTAAAGGAGGCATCTGATAGGCAGAAGTCTTATGCGGATCTAACGCGTAAAGAGATTGAATTCGCAGTTGGAGATATGGTTTTCTTGAAGGTTTTACCTTGGAAGAAGATCTTGAGGTTTGGCAGGAAAGGCAAACTGAGTCCACGGTTTATAGGGCCTTATCGTGTTCTTAAGAAAGTAGGGCCAGTAGCATATCAGTTGGAGTTGCCACCAGAGTTTGACCGTATCCATGACGTTTTCCATGTGTCTATGTTGAGGCGATATCGATCGGATCCTACGCATAGTGTACCAGTGGAAGAGATTGAAGTAAAAATCGATTTGACCTTTGAGGAGGAACCCGCGCAAATTCTGGATCGAGAGGTTAAAGTTTTAAGAAGGAAGTTAGTTTTGTTGGTAAAACTACTGTGGCGCAATCATGGAAGGGAAGAGGCTACTTGGGAGCCAGAAGAGACTATGCGTCAACAATACCCTCAATTATTTGGATCAGGTAAATTTCGAGGCTGAAATTTCTTTAAGGGGGGTAGAGTTGTAATGTAACACCCCGACGCCCGAGACCGTCGCCGGAGTCGAGCTTGAGGTGTTACCGAACATAATTTATCATTTAAACAACTTTACATAATTTATTTTGACTTTCGGAATAAGCAGTTTTTCTGCATCATGGTCGCTAAAAAAATCATATCTCGAGTTAAAAAACTCAAAATCAAGATCCGTAAATTTTCCCTAAATCTAGACTCAAATATATATCTACTAATTTTTTTCTAAAATTTTTTGGTTGGGCCAATTAGTACAGTTTATTAGTTAAAGTTACCCCTGTTTCAGGACTTGACTGCACTGACCTCTACTTGCTACGAACCACTTTTCTCCATGTAAAAATTCATATAACTATACCGTTTATTACTATTAAAATTATATTCAATAAGGATTCTGAGCATATAAATTACACCTCCTAATTATTTTTTTTCAATTTATAGTGAATTTTCAAAGTTGGAACAGGGGATTCAGAAATTGGTCTGGCCCTGTTTCACTAAAACTCAAATATCTTATAACATATAACTCCTTTACCTATTTCGCTTTTTCCATTTGAAAGTAGACATAATAAGCTTCAATTTAATAGTTAATTCTTCACCTAATTCGTTTTCTACTATTTTTGGTGATTTTTCAAACTCACGTCGTTGTTGCTGTAGTGTTCTGTTTTATGGCAAGTTTCATCTTTTTACGAATTCTCATGAACTATATAACATATTAAACTCACAAGGCATCCAACATTATCTAGGCTAGCCATACCAATTACTAATCATTATCAAGCATTTTCTCAACCAAACCACAACCATATCACAAGATTATTTACACAAAACAAGTATATTGCTATACATGCCATACATCAAAACATACAAACCAATATACCAATTCTTCCTCGGATAGTGTGAGCGTTTCTTCGACCTTCCCGATATCCAAGTTGGCTCGCTAAAAACTACAATGAATGAAAAGCAGGGAGTAAGCATAAATGCTTAGTAAGTTCACATGCAAATAACAAGTAACATAACAAAGCAATTATATCAACAACAATAGCATGATATCACCAAGATACAAAACACATTTCTAGCTATCCTGTATCATCTTACCACCTTATTTCTGTTATATCAAGTTTCAACCCGAGGGTTAAGTACATACCTGTCCAAATTGTCCATTTCACAACACTTACCAAAATATTATTTTCATCTTGAGTATTCTTCCATTCCGCTAGAATTTTACCCGTTGAACACATCGGAATATAACTCGGATACACGGATCATTTGCACATAAGTGTCACATATGTAATCAAGCGACCATGTAACCCGCCCATAAGCGAACTCGGACTCAACTCAACAAGCTCGGGCGTTCGCATCCATAAGTGAACTCAGACTCAACTCAACGAGCTCGGATGCCTAGTTACATCTCACGAACTCGGACTCAACTCAACGAGTTCAGACATTCGCATCCATAAGTGAACTCGGACTCAACTCAACGAGCTCGGATGCCCAACCATCCTAGTGACATGTCACTTGTATCCTAATCTATTCCCAAGGTTGAAACGGGATTTTCCTCAATCACATATCCTTGCTGTCTTCCACAGAATACCGAAACCAATACTCGGTAGCAATTTATATTTAACAAGTAGCACACATAATTTGCATATTATTTGATAATAACCACAAAGCATATATTTCATGATAAAAATCAGCATATCATATAAATAACATCAATTAACTTAAAAATAACGATTATGTTACATTATTTATACATGAACTTACCTCGGTACAGAATATAGCAATTTTGCAATTTAGTCCAAAATCTTTTCTTTTCCTCGATCAAGGTTGATTCCATGTCTTTCTTGATCTAAAATAACACATTTAGCTTATTTAATACTCTCATTATCAAAATAGTCCTAAATTCAAATTTTGAAAAAAATTACAATTTTGCCCCTGAACTTTTGCATATTTACACTTTTGCCCCAAAGTTCAGAAATTAAATTTTATCACAAATTCTTATGTTTTATGACATGCTGATCATTTATTTACCATTAGCAAGCTCAAATTCCCACTAAAACACATACTTATGAACAATATGTACTTTTACCGATTAAGCCGTTTTACTCGTTTTTACTTAAAAACCGAGTAGCACAAGTTGTCTAACATAATTTAAAACCTCATATTCTATCATAAAACATCAAAATACACAAATTTCACCTATGGGTATTTTTCCAAATATGAACCCTAACTTAAATTATTGCTAACATAAGCTTTATCGAGTTACCGGGACTACGAAAACGTAAAGAACATTAAAAACGGGGCTTGGAATCACTTACTATGAAGCTTGGAAGCTTGAAACAAACCCTAGCTATGGAGAACCCTTGGAATTTCGTGGTAATGAAGAAGATGACCAATTTTGTGTTATTTTTCCCTTTTTATTTCATGTTAATATCCAAATGACCAAAATGCCCCTCCTTACTAAACTTTCAAAAATTCCATCCATGTCCAAATTTTTTCCATGAACTTAAAATTGGTCAAATTGTTATTTAAGACCTCCTAATTAATATTCCAAAGCAATTTCATACTAGAAACTTCTAGAATGTAAGTTTTGCAACTTATTCGATTTAGTCCCTAATTTTAAATTAAGCACTTTACGCTTAGAATTTCTTCACGAAATTTTCACACCATCATAAAATCATATCATAAAAATCAAAATAATTATAAAATAATTATTTCTACCTCGAATTTGTGGTCACGAAACCACTATTCCGATTAGGCCCTAATTCGGGATATTACAACTCTCCCCCCTTTTAAGGATTTTCGTCCTCGAAAATCTTACCGGTAAACAGGTGTGGTATTGTTTCCTTATAGTTTCCTCGGATTCCCATGTAGCCTCTTCTATTCCATGCTTTTGCCACAACACTTTCACAAGAGCAATACTTTTGTTTCTTAGTTGTTTGACCTCTCGAGCTAAAACTTTAATCGATTCTTCTTCGTAAGTCATATCTTGTTGTAATTCAATTTCTGTCGGTGAAACCACATGTGAAGGATCCGAACGATACCGAAATAGCATAGATACATGGAACACATCATGAATTTTCTCCAACTCAGATGGTAATGCTAACCGATAAGCTACCGGTCCAACTCTTTCAATTATTTCATACGGCCCGATAAAACGCCGACTTAATTTACCTTTCCATCCAAATCTGAGGAATTTCTTCCACGGAGACACCTTTAAAAATACCTTATCACCAACTTGAAACTCAATTTCTTTTCGTTTCAAATCTGCATAAGATTTCTGTCTATCCGAAGCAGCTTTCAAACAATCTCGAATTACCTTCACTTTTTCTTCGGTTTCTTTTATTAGATCAACTCCATAGATCTGATTTTCCTTGAGTTCGATCCAATACAAAGGCGTCCGACACTTACGACCATATAATGCTTCATAAGGTGCCATTTTCAAACTCGTCTGATAACTGTTATTGTAAGCAAATTCCACCAACGGTAAATATCTTTCCCAACTTCCTTGAAATTCTAATACACAACATCGAAGCATGTCTTCAAGAATCTGAATTACCCTTTCTGATTGCCCATCAGTTTGTGGATGAAAAGCAGTATTGAAATTTAACCTTGTACCTAACGCTTCTTGCAACTTTTGCCAAAACCGCGAAGTAAATCTCGGATCTCTGTCTGAAATGATTGACAATGGTATTCCATGTAGTCTAACAATTTCTCTAACATACAATTCAGGTAACTTGTTAAGAGAATAATCCGTACGTACTGGAATGAAATGAGCCGATTTAGTCAATCTGTCAACTATTACCCAGATGGCATCTTTCTTTCCTGGAGTCAACGGCAACCCTGAAACAAAATCCATAGTAATCCGATCCCATTTCCATTCTGGAACCATAATAGGCTGAAGTAATCCTGAAGGCACTTGGTGTTCAGCTTTCACCTGTTGACAAATTAAGCATTTCGATACAAATTCTGATATATCCCTTTTCATTCCATTCCACCAGTACATTTTCTTGAAATCATTATACATTTTCGTACTGCCTGGATGAATCGACAAATAACCACCATGTGCTTCCTGCAAAATCTTTTGAATTAACTCCTCATTCTTCGCTACACAAATTCGATCTTTAAACATCAAGCAACCATCAGGACCGATTCTGAAATCTGACTCTATATCAACCTCACATTGCTTTCTTTTGGCTTGCAAGTCTTCATCGCTTTTCTAAGCTTCACAAATCTCTTGTAAAAACATCGGTCTTACTTTTAGCTCGGCCAGAATGGAACCATCATCTGACATTTCCAACTGAGTGTTCATAACTCTTAAAGCAAACAACAGTTTTCTACTCAAAGCATCAGCAACTACATTTGCTTTTCCTGGATGATAATCAATCACAAGCTCATAATCTTTTAATAACTCCAACCATCTTCGCTGTTTCAAATTCAAGTCCTTTTGTGACATCAAGTATTTAAGACTCTTGTGGTCGGTATATACTCGACACTTTTCACCATATAGATAATGTCGCCAAATCTTCAAAGCAAACACCACTGCAGCCAATTCCAAATCATGAGTCGGATAATTCCTCTCGTAAGGTTTTAACTGCCTCGAAGCATAAGCCACAACCTTTCCTTCTTGTATCAGTACACATCCCAAACCATTTAGAGAAGCATCGCTATATACCACAAATTCTTTACCTGACTCGGGCTGTACTAACACTGGTGCATCTGTTAATAACCTTTTCAATTCTTCAAAACTTTGTTGACATTCTTCCGTCCACTCAAATTTAACATCCTTGCGAAGTAATCTAGTCATAGGAGCAGCAATTATAGAAAATCCATTTACAAACCGTCGATAATATCCAGCTAGTCCCAAGAAACTCCTAACCTCGGTTACATTCTTCGGTGGCTTCCAATCAACAATAGCTGAAATTTTACTGGGATCAACCCGTATACCATCACCCGAAACAATATGACCCAAAAATCCAACTTCTCGAAGCCAAAATTCACTTTTACTAAACTTGGCATATAACTGCTTGTCTCGCAAAGTTTGCAAAACTATCCTCAAGTGCTCAGCATGCTCTGTCTCATCGTTCAAATAAATCAAGATATCATCTATAAATACCAAAACAAACTTGTCCAAGTATGGTCAAAATATTCGATTCATCAAATCCATAAACACGGCAGGAGCATTTGTTAATCCAAACGGCATAACTAAAAATTCATAATGACCATACCTTGTCCTAAAAGCAGTTTTAGGCACATTTGACTCTTTTACCAGCAGTTGATAGTACCCAGATCTCAAATCAATCTTTGAAAACCATGTTGCTCCTTGCAGCTGATCAAACAAATCATCAATTCTCGGCAACGGATACTTGTTCTTAATTGTCATTTTGTTTAATTGCCGATAGTCTACACACAATCTCATCGAACCATCCTTCTTTTTCACAAACAATACCAAAGCACCCCAAGGCGAAAAACTCGGTCTCACAAAGCCTTCGTCGGTCAATTCTTGCAACTGCGACTTTAATTCTTTCAACTCTGTTGGTGCCATTCTGTACGAAGCAATCGAGATCGGAGCTATTCCCGGCATCAAATCAATACCAAACTCTACTTCTCTAACTGGAGGCAAACCCAGCAATTCTTCTGGAAATACGTCCGTAAACTCACATACAATCGGCACTGATTCCACTTTCTTTTCAATTTCCTTTGTATTCAACACATACGCTAAATAAGCTTCATAACCCTTTCTCAAATATCTCTAAGCCGACATTGAAGAAATCACACTAGACAATGCCTCTGATTTATCTGATTCGACCCGCAGAGTTTCACCATTTTCAGACTTTAATTCAATAACTTTCTGTTTACAATTTACTATAGTATCATGCAATGTCAACCAATCCATACCCAAAATAACATCAAACTCATCAAACGGCAACAACATCAAGTCGGCCGAAAAGTAATAACCCCGAATCATTAAAGGACAGTTCTTGTATACTTTATCAACTATAACACATTGGCCTAACGGGTTTGACACTTTAATCATAAATTCTATATTCTCAACAGGTATATTCATGCTAGATACTAATTTCATGCACACATATGAATGAGTAGAACCAGGATCAATCAAAGCAGTAACATTAACATCATAGAGAGAAAATATACCAGTAATCACATCGGGTGAGGAAGCATCTTCACGAGCTTTAATAGCATAAGTTCTAGCCGGAGCCCTTCCTTCAGGTCTAACTGTTGCATCTCTGGCTACATTCTTGCTGCTTGCTTCACTCCCAGCTTTTCTTGGATACCTTCCTCTCGAATCTGCACCACCTGCTTTTGTACTCTGAAATTTTTCTTTTTCAATCCTCTCTGGGCAATCTCTAATAAAATGATCTGGAGAACCACATCGGAAACATTCATTTGCTCTGCACGGACCAAAATGATTTCTACCACACCGCTGGCACTCGGGTTTAACAAATCTCGAATTCCCTACACTAGCTGCCGAAGTAGTTTGGGACTTAGGACCCATATTTTGCTTCTTAAAATTCCCATATGACTGTCCAGTTGAAACTTGGGAACGAGGATTCATAATTCTTGATTTTCCGGGTTGCTGTGAGGGTGCATTACTCATTGGTCTTTTCTTCCAATTTCGTGTCTCAGATTCTACCTTTTTCTTCTCTTTAAGTAGTTTTTCAGACTTGCAAGCTCGATCGACAAGTACCACCATTTCTTTTAATTCAAGAATCCCAACAAATACCTTAATTTCTTCATTGAGCCCATCTTCAAATCGTCGGCACATCTTGGCCTCTGTAGGAACATATTCTCTGGCATACTTACTCAATCGAACAAACTCTCTTTCGTATTCAGTGACTGTCATATTACCTTGCTTTAGCTCAAGAAATTCCTTGCGCTTCTGATCAATAAATCTTTCACTGATGTATTTCTTCCGAAACTCTTCTTGAAAGAATTCCTAAGTTACCCTCTCTTTCGGTACCACCGAAATCAGTGTCTTCCACCAATTATAAGCTGAATCTCTCAACAAAGATATAGCACATTTCAAGCATTCCTCAGGTGTGCAAGACAGTTCATCAAATACCCGGATAGAATTCTCAAGCCAGAACTCTGCTTTGTCGGCATCATCATCTACATTAGCTCTGAATTCTTCGGCCCCTAGCTTACGGATTTTATCAACTAGAGTTCTTTGGAATTTCATCATACCCACATCTTGAGGCATCGGAGGTACAGGTTGAGGAATTGGGGGAGGTGGGGGAGGTTGTACATTCGGGTTTGTACGAACGAACTCAGTATACCAAGCACTCATCATCTGGAGAAAGGCTTCTTGACCCCTTTCTCCTCCTCCTTGACTAATAGTGGGAGGTGGATTTTCAGTCGGCACCGCCCCTTTAGCCAGAGCTGGTGCATTACTTTCTACATCATCAGCCACAGTTGGATCGGGATCCATTTACTATAAAAAAATCATTTAAAAGGTCAGAAGTCGTCACACTATCATAATATACACATATGGCATGTATAGCAATATCCATACATAAAACACGCTAGTCTGAGAACCGACTAAACCTGCTCTGATACCACCAAATGTAACACCCCCATGCCCGAGACCATCGTCGGAGTCGAGCTTGAGGTGTTACCGAACATAATTTATCATTTAAACAACTTTACATCATTTATTTTGACTTTCGGAATAAGCAATTTTTCTGCATCATGGTTGCTAAAAAAATCATATCTCGAGTTACAAAACTTGAAATAAACATCCATAAATTTTCCCTAAATCTAGACCCATATATCTATCTACTAATTTTTTTCTAAAATTTTTTGGTTGGGCCAATTAGTACAGTTTATTAGTAAAATTTACACCTGTTTCAGGACTTGACTGCACTGATCTCTACTTGCTACGAACCACTTTTCTCCATGTACAAAATTCACATAACTATACCGTTTATTTCTATAAAAATTACATTCAATAAGTATTCTGAGCATATAAATTACACCTCCTAATTATTTTTTTTCAATTTATAGTGAATTTTCAAAGTTGGAACAGGGGATCCAGAAATTGGTCTGGCCTTATTTCACTAAAACTCAAATATCTTATAACATATAACTCCTTTACCTATTTCGATTTTTCCATTTGAAAGTAGACACAATAAGCTTCAATTTCATAGTTAATTATTCACCTAATTCGTTTTCTACTATTTTTTGTGATTTTTCAAACTCACATCGTTGTTGCTGTAGTGTTCTGTTTTATGGCAAGTTTCATCTTTTTATGAATTCTCATGAACTATATAACATATTAAACTCACAAGGCATCCAACATTATCTAGGCTAGCCATACCAATTACTAATCATTATCAAGCATTTTCTCAACCAAACCACAACCATATCACAAGATTATTTACACAAAACAAGTATATTGCTATACATGCCATACATCAAAACATACAAACCAATATACCAATTCTTCCTCGGATAGTGTGAGCATTTCTTCGACCTTCCCGATATCCAAGTTGGCTCGCTAAAAACTACAATGAATGAAAAGCAGGGAGTAAGCATAAATGCTTAGTAAGTTCACATGCAAATAACAAGTAACATAACAAAGCAATTATATCAACAACAATAGCATGATATCACCAAGATACAAACCACATTTCTAGCTATCCTGTATCATCTTACCACCTTATTTCTGTTATATCAAGTTTCAACCCGAGGGTTAAGTACATACATGCCCAAATTGTCTATTTCACAACACTTACCAAAATATTACTTTCATCTTGAGTATTCTTCCATTCCGCTAGAATTTTACCCGTTGAACACATCGGAATATAACTCGGATACACGGATCATTTGCACATAAGTGTCACATATGTAATCAAGCGACCATGTAACCCGCCCATAAGCGAACTCAGACTCAACTCAACGAGCTCAGGCATTCGCATCCATAAGTGAACTCGGACTCAACTCAACGAGCTCGGATGCCTAGTTACATCTCACGAACTCGGACTCAACTCAACGAGTTCGGACATTCACATCCATTAGTGAACTCGGACTCAACTCAACGAGCTCGGATGCCTAACCATACTAGTGACATGTCACTTGTATCCTAATCTATTCCCAAGGTTGAAATGGGATTTTCCTCAATCACATATCCTTGCCGTCTTCCACAGAATACTGAAACCAATACTCGGTAGCAATTTATATTTAACAAGTAGCACACATAATTTGCATATTATTTGATAATAACCACAAAGCATATATTTCATGATAAAAATCAGCATATCATATAAATAACATCAATTAACTTAAAAATAACGATTATGTTACATTATTTACACATGAACTTACCTCGGTACAAAATATAGCAATTTTACAATTTAGTCCAAAATCTTTTCTTTTCCTCGATCAAGGTTGATTCAACGTCTTTCTTGATCTAAAATAACACATTTAGCTTATTTAATACTCTCATTATCAAAATAGTCCTAAATTCAAATTTTAAAAAAATTACAATTTTGCCCCTAAACTTTTGCATATTTACACTTTTGCCCCAAAGTTCGAAAATTAAATTTTATCACAAATTCTTATGTTTTAGGACATGCTGATCATTTATTTACCATTAGCAAGCTCAAATTCCCGCTAAAACACATACTTATGAACAATATGTACTTTTACCGATTAAGCCATTTTACTCGTTTTTACTTAAAACCGAGTAGCACAAGTTGTCTAACATAATTTAAAACCTCATATTCTATCATAAAACATCAAAATACACAAATTTCACCTATGGGTATTTTTCCAAATATGAACCCTAACTTAAATTATTGCTAACATAAGCTTTATCGAGTTACCGGGACTACGAAAACGTAAAGAACATTAAAAACAGGGCTTGGAATCACTTACTATGAAGCTTGGAAGCTTGAAACAAACCCTAGCTATGGAGAACCCTTGAAATTTCATGGTAATGAAGAAGATGACCAACTTTGTGTTAGTTTTCCCTTTTTATTTGATGCTAATATCCAAATGACCAAAATGCCCCTCCTTACTAAACTTTCAAAAATTCCATCCATGTCCAAATTTTTTCCATGAACTTAAAATTGGTCAAATTGCTATTTAAGGCCTCCTAATTAATATTCCAAAGCAATTTCATACTAGAAACTTCTAGAATGCAAGTTTTGCAACTTATTCGATTTAGTCCCTAATTTCAAATTAAGCACTTTACGCTTAGAATTTCTTCACGAAATTTTCACACCATCATAAAATCATATCATAAACATCAAAATAATTATAAAATAATTATTTCTACCTCAGATTTGTGGTCACGAAACCACTATTCCGATTAGGCCCTAATTCGGGATATTACATGTAATGCCCTGATTTTCGGGATTTTTTGGGTTTTGTAACTTTTAGTGAAATTTTGAAATTTTGGTGTTCTGATTGCTGAGAAAGTATGTTAGTGGGCCTTTAAGAAAGCCCAAGCCTAGGTCAAAACCCGGTAAAATATCAAGTTTGGATTTTTAAGTGAGAAGGGGCTTGGTTAAGTGGGCTTTTAAGAAAAACTTCGTAGAATATGACACAAAAAGTAGCTTTGGCAAAGTGGCAAGGTGGCGCCACTAAGTTCCTAAAAATGTGGCGCCTAGGAAGGAATTAAAGGTCTAGTGTTCAAGTTGCAAGGTAAGCTTATAGCTACTTTTAATTTTTAGGCAAGTGTCGGGCATGTGATTACTTAAGTAGAACCGGCTAGGGCCTTAGGGAGGTTGGGCCGATTGCTTTGTTAGTAGTTAGGGTTAGGTTCTTTTCTTTTTCTGTCAAGACAAATTAGGGTTAGCCATCTAAAGTTATTCTTTTCTCTACTTCACAAAAGTGATCGAAAACGCAAGGTACAACTCCTCTGTGCTGATTTCTCTTGTCTCTTCTCCTCTACCATTGTTTTCTTCTCCTTTTTGCTTTCTACCTTAGCTGAACACCCCTATTACTCAAATCCATCTTCTCTGTCAATTCCATCCCCCACAAAACTACCATAGTCGACTGCCATAAAAGTCGAAATCCCAAAAAACTCACTTCTTGTGCCGATTTCTCCAAGCTAAAATCCCTCAGTTCTTTTCGTCCCTTTTGATTGATTTTCATCTTCTCTAAACTCTTAGTGCTTATCGGCAACACCACTCCAAAACCATAACCCCCAAATCATCATATTCTTTATCAGTCAAAAGCCGAAAACGCCATTCCTTTAGGAGCTTATAGCCGAAATTTGAGATCTCTAGGATTTGATCTTTGTGAGTGTTTAAGGGCTAGATCTACATCAGATCTAAGTAGAAACGGCAGGGAAATCAATGGTAAGTGCTCCTCAACCCAGATCTATAAGTTCTTTTGCAATTTAGAAAAAGCTGAAGTCCCTAAAATCTAGGGAGGCTATCGTTAGGGGTCTAAGACCCTAAGGGGTTGTAGTACTCAGTTTCTCTTGGTGTTAGTGCAATTCAGAGACTGTTAATGAGGGCGTAGTTCTTTGAAACGACTAGATCTAGATCTAGTCATCGATTTTTGAGAAAGGTAAGATTTCGAGGACTTTAGGGGCATTGGCCGAATATGGTAAGTGAGTATTGAGATTGGCTATATGGATTTGTAAATTAAAAGTTGTGGTAATCAATTGTAGGATATCGTGGGGATCTCTCTAGTAGTCGTCGCGGAACAGGTGTGTATTGAACACCCACTCATAGTTCAATTCGGCAAAAGCTGAAATGCCGAAAGTTAGTATTTCGTCGGCTTGTAAGTGTGCAAATGCTCACAAGATGTTTAGAAATCATTGGATCTGAAATCGTAAGTGGTAAGTCAGTTGAGGGTGCAATTTCGTGCAAATCGGTAAGTTGGTGTGATAGCCCCAATTTGACCCTAATCGGAAAAGTGGTTTCAGAACCACAGAACCAAGTCAGAAAATTTTTAAAATATTACTTTCAGTGTTTTTATTATGTGAATTGTCTATTGTGAAAATTTGGTGTTTTAATTTTGTCATTTAAATGTCAATTATTAAATAATGGCTCAATTGCATAAAAGGAAAAATTAGAGGTACAATATGCAAGTGCCGAATTGTGAGTGTTCTTTAATAGGGAGTACTTGCATGTCAATTAAACCATTCTTGGTATAGTGGACGGCAATGATGATTAATGTTGGATAAAATATGTGTTTTATAATAATTATATAATAGAAAATGGTTTTATATTATGAATTATAAAATAAGTCTTAATTAAAATTAATTGGGTGATGAAAACAAAGTTATCATCCATTTCTTTCTTTGAATTGCCGAAACTAAAGAGGAAGATAAAACAAAAAGCCTTAGACATTCGGCCTTGGTAATTCTAATTGGAGGTATATGTGATTTTATTTCTTGATGATTTATGTGAAATTGAGTTAATTGCTAAGCTTCTTTCATAGCCCATGGCTCAATTTTTGTTGTTGATTTGAAGTAATGCATTCAGCCATGGTTGTTTGAGTGTCTTTGATGGTGTGTGATGTTTTTGGTATTAAATGTGATGATGGATGAGTTGAGCTTGATGAACAAGGTTAGATGTGGCTAGATAGATAGATGGTAATCGGCTATTAGAGCACAATGCAAGTATGGATGTGGCTAGATAGATAGATGGTAATCGGTTATTAGAGCACAATGCAAGTATGGTACATGGTAGTTTGTAATAAGGCTTGAATGGGAAATATGATTGCCGATTGATCAAGAGGTTAATGAATTGAATAAGTGTTCAAATTGTAATTCGGGTATCAGTGTTAAGTTGTAAAAATTCTTGTTAATTGAGGGAAGTATGTGTTTATTTGTTAATTTAGCTTATTCCATGGTCGAATGTGGTATTTTAGCCAATGAATGATTTAATTGAATGAATATAAAAGCTATGAGCATTCGGTCAATTAGTATATATGTTATATATTAAGATTTGGTTATGTGTATATATTCGGTCATGAAAGAAATGAATTGAATGGTTGGTGAATTTTGATTGTTGTGGTTGATGAGAGTGATATGATTCGGGTAGTATACAAAATATAAGATTGGTGCTTGATTTTAGAAATGAATGCATAATTGTTAGCCTTGGTATGCAAGAGTGCCGAATATGATTCTAACTAATGAAATGAACAAGTGATGTGTAATGACATGATAAAAGGAAATGGTTCGAATTGATGCATGTATAATGTAGTAGAAATTTGAAACACTGTATATCCTATGTTGCATGAAATTATCATTAAATTGATTATTAGATAAGTTAGTAAGGTGATTAAACTAGTTAACTTGTTGATTTAGCTCAAGAGCCTGGAGGAGCAGAGTCGAAAAAGGGGAAGGCTAAGATTATCGAGTAGCCGATCGGAACTGTTTCATCTAATAAAAGGTAAGTTCTAAGCAATTAAGACTTAGATTTCTATGTATGCCTAGAGTACACATAACTCACGAAATGTAAATTCTATATGTGGAAAAATGTTGATTAGATGATGTATTATTGAGCTGAGGTCATTGAATTGATGTGCTATTGTCGATTTTTGTTGTACTATGTGTGTGAATATGCATGAATAAAAAGGGCACTATGTGTGCGAATGGGACAACACTATGTGTGCGTATGAAAAAGCTAGCACTATGTGTGCGAATGAATATATGCACTATGTGTGCGAATTTATTTACCAAGCACTATGTATGCGAGATCAGTTGTGGGGTACTATGTGTGCGAAATGGCTAAGAGAATTTGAACTTCAAAAGAAATAAATTATATGTGTGCGAAATGGACATTATGTATATGTTTATTTATGTCATTGCATAAGGGTTAAGAAGATGAGTATGTATACGGCATTATGAGAGTAAAAGTAAATAAGGTATTCAAAGTAGTTCACTATAGAGCTGTTAATTTGATTATCTGTGGAAAAATATAGGTTGTGGTGGAGCCAACTAATCTATGTGATGTGTGACATTGGCGTAAAGGTATATTATTGTTATGTATGTTATAATTAAAAGTATTCAATTAGTAAGTTAATGGTATTGGATGGCAGATAAATTCGAATGTGATTTTATTGATCTTGAGTTAAGGTAAAAAGATGTAAGTTACATAAGGAGCATTTTAATTCAGGAAATGAAATGCTAGGTTTATTATTTTACTATTAGTATCTCTTGTATATATATTAAGCTGAATTGTTTTTGTCGAATTGCTTATAACTTGCTGAGTAATATCTCATTTGGGTTATTTGTTCATCTTTATTTTAGATCCTTGACCTATTGTGAGCTCGGGACCGAGATTGAAGTCATCGCACCTATCTTCAACGTTTTGGGACCTTTATATAAGACTTAAGTTGAATATTATGGCATGTATAATCTTTATTTGGGGACTTTAATGACTTAATGGCTATGCGAACATGGCCTTAACTCTAAAACCGAAATATGGTTATGTTTATATATATCATAACTCTTTTATTTGAGTGAAATGATATGCTTTATGGATGGTCAAATTATTAGCTCTATTATGTTACTTATTTCAAATTATAAGTTAGGCTTGTGGTGAACAATTGCTTCTGTTATGAATGAATTAAGCTATATGTGCTTATGATCTTATATGTATTTGGCTATGCTAGTAAATATACCAAATGAATGGTAGTAATTTAAAATTAAGGCATATTCGGTTCAAGGTATATTGATAATTATATGTTTATATATATCGATGACATGAAATAATCCTTATGGATCCATGTGTGGCTTGATAACATGTCAATAACTGAATGTAATACTGATGGTTGATTAATGAAATGGTCTGGTAATACCTCGAAACCCCTCCAGCGACGGATTTGGGTTAGGGTGTTACAGTTGGGCCTCGCTGGGCTAAAACTAGGCCCAATGGGCTTATGGGCCTATATGGGTGAAAATGGGTAAATAATGTGTACTGATAGATTGTAGGCTCAAAACTGTCTAAACTGATAAATTAATCGAGAAACCTGACCTAAATGGGCTTAAGTAGCTAATAGACACTATAGGGCCCATTAGGGGTTTTAGAGCCTAATAGCTAAAACTGTTAAACTAAGTTAAATAGATTACTGTGACGATACATGGATTAATAGTGCCTGTAATATGTATGGAAACCTTAAAAATCAATAGAATTACTTAAATACCCTTAAGGGTGGTAAATTACAGTTTTGCCCCTAGGTGCGAAATTACCGTTATACCTCTAGGGCTAAATCTGACTGAAATGCATGTGTTACTAATTCTGTTTACTGTATGCCATATCATGATTATCTCTGCATGGGAATGGGTTATATGGATGGAGGAAGTGTTCTGGTGGCCATGCCACAATTTCTGTTAAGAGGCTCTGCCTCGATATTCTGAATCTGGTGACCCTGCCACAATATCTGTTCTGGTGACTCTGTTACATTATCTGTTTACGTAGCAATGCTGCCTGTAACACCCCCACACCCGAGACCATCGCCGGAGTCGAGCTTGAGGTGTTACCGAACATAATTTATCATTTAAACAACTTTACATCATTTATTTTGATTTTCAGAATAAGCAGTTTTTCTGCGCCATAGTCGCTAAAAAAATCATATCACAAGTTACGAAAATTGAAATCAAGATACGTAAATTTTCCCTGAATTTAGACTCACATATCTATCTACTAAATTTATTCTAAAATTTTTGGTTGGGCCAATTAGTACAGTTTATTAGTTAAAGTTACCCCTGTTTCAGGACTTGACTGCACTGCCCTCTACTTACTACGAACCACTTTTCTACCTGTACAAAATTCATATAACTATACCGTTTATTTATATTAAAATTAGATTCAATAAGGATTCTGAGAATATAAATTACACCTCCTAATTATTTTTGTACAATTTATAATGAATTTTCAAAGTTGGAATAGGGGATCCAGAAATTGCTCTGGCCCTGTTTCACTAAAACTCAAATATCTTATAACATATAACTCATTTACCTATTTTGCTTCTTCCATTTGAAAATAGACACAATAAGATTAAATTTAATAGTTAATTCTTCACCTAATTCGTTTTCTACTATTTTTGGTGATTTTTCAAACTCACGTCGTTGTTGCTGTAGTGTTCTGTTTTATGGCAAGTTTCATCTTTTTATGAATTCTCATGAACTATATAACATATTAAAATCACAAGGCATCCAACATTATCTAGGCTAGCCATACCAATGACTAATCATTATCAAGCATTTTCTCAACCAAACCACAACCATATCACAAGATTATTTACACAAAACAAGTATATTGCTATACATGCCATACATCAAAACATACAAACCAATATACCAATTCTTCCTCGGATAGTGTGAGCGTTTCTTCGACCTTCCCGATATCCAAGTTCGCTCGCTAAAAACTAAAATGAATGGAAAGGAGGGAGTAAGCATAAATTCTTAGTAAGTTCACATGCAAATAACAAGTAACATAACAAAGCAATTATATCAACAACAATAGCATGATATCACCAAGATACAAACCACATTTCTAGCTATCGTGTATCATCTTACCACCTTATTTCTATTGTATCAAGTTTCAACCCGAGGGTTAAATACATACCTGTCCAAATTGTCCATTTCACAACACTTACCAAAATATGATTTTAATCTTGAGTATTCTTCCATTCCGCTAGAATTTTACCCGTTGAACACATCGAAATATAACTCGGATACACGGATCATTTGCACATAAGTGCCACATATGTAATCAATCAATCATGTAACCCGCCCATAAGCGAACTCGGACTCAACTCAACGAGCTCGGGCGTTCGCATCCATAAGTGAACTCGGACTCAACTCAACGAGGACATTTGCATCCATAAGTGAACTCGGACTCAACTCAACGAGTTCGGATGCCCAACCATCCTAGTGGCATGTCAATTGTATCCTAATCTATTCCCAAGGTTCAAACGGGATTTTCCACAATCACACATTTCCCCGTCGTTCTCCTTGGAATATCGGAACCAATACATTGCTTGCATCTCATACTTATCAATTTAATCGCATACTTTTCATACCAATACATAATATTTCACAAAGCATAATATTCATAATAGCAAGTATCCGTATAAATAGCATTAAATCACTTAAAATAGCAATCATGTTACATTATTTACACATGAACTTACCTCGGTACAAAATATAGCAATTTTGCAATTTAGTCCACAATCTTTTCTTTTCCTCGATCAAGGTTGATTCCACGTCTTTCTTGATCTAAAATAACACATTTAGCTTATTTAATACTCACATTATCAAAATAGTCCTAAATTCAAATTTTGGTAAAATTACAATTTTGCCCCTAAACTTTTGCATATTTACACTTTTGCCCCAAAGCTCGGAAATTAAATTTTATCACAAATTCTTATGTTTTAGGACATGCTGATCATTTATTTACCATTAGCAAGCTCAAATTCCCACTAAAACACATACTTATTAACAATATGTACTTTTACCGATTAAGCCATTTTACTTGTTTTTACTTAAAACCGAGTAGCACAAGTTGTCTAACATAATTTCAAACCTCATATTCTATCATAAAACATCAAAATACACAAATTTCACCTATGGGTATTTTTCCAAATATGAACCCTAACTTAAATTATTGCTAACATAAGCTTTATCGAGTTACCGGGACTACGAAAACGTAAAGAACATTAAAAACGGGGCTTGGAATCCCTTACTATGAAGCTTGGAAGCTTGAAACAAACCCTAGCTATGGAGAACCCTTGAAATTTCGTGGTAATGAAGAAGATGACCAATTTTGTGTTATTTTTCCCTTTCTATTTCATGTTAATATCCAAATGACCAAAATGCCCCTCCTTACTAAACTTTCAAAAATTCCATCCATGTCCAAATTTTTTCCATGAACTTAAAATTGGCCAAATTACTATTTAAACCTCCTAATTAATATTTCAAAGCAATTTCATACTACAAACTTCTGGAATGCAAGTTTTGCAACTTATTCGATTTAGTCCCTGATTTTAAATTAAGCACTTTACGCATAGAATTTCTTCACGAAATTTTCACACAATCATGCAATCATATCATAAACCTCAAAATAATTATAAAATAATTATTTCTACCTCAGATTCGTGGTCACGAAACCACTATTCCGATTAGGCCCTAATTCGGGATATTACACTGCCACTGTGGCGTGTAGCGGTTGGGTGAGTTGATAGTTTCCTCACAATGGGGAGATAGGGCTGGTACGGGTGGCATGTAGCGGTTGGGTGGGTTGAATAGTCTCCCCACATGTGATGGGTTTGGGCATACATGCATAATCTCTGATCTGTTATGTAATGGGCCTATGGGCTGTACTGTTATCTGAAAAGAGCTAAGGCCTAGTATTCTGTACCTGGATAGGGCTTCGGCCCATTTATTACTGTGATTGATTTGAGTTTTGGATGGGCTTCTTTGCACACTGAGTTTTCCAAACTCACCCCCTTCTTTTCCATCCTTGTAGGTGAGCCCTAGACAGTCGACTTGGAGTTGGGTGGGATTTAGAGTGGCCACGAAGATTCAATTTTTCAGTTTTCAATGAAGTTACATTTTGTTTCTTCTTTTATTTTAATTATTTTATTATGGTTTTGGGTTTGTAATAAGGCCGCTCTTATTATTTTTATTTTTGGGTTTTTATTACTTATACTTACGATACTTTAATTATTTTGAATTTTAGCTGCGCGAGATTTTCTTAAAGTAATTCAAATGTTTTCGAAATCAATCACACGTAACCAGCAAGTAACAAAGTCTCGGTTTATAATAAACCTCTTAATAACTAGTATTAAATAGGACGTCCACCAACAAACTGGGAATTTTCTTTAAAAACTTTAAAGATAGTTTTGCAAAGCTCACTCTAATCTTAGTAGCTAGGTAATATGGTTAGTTGTAGGCAATGTGACACACTGGACACGACCATAACGTCTGGGCTGGGTTTGGGGTGTTACAACGGGATTTGTGATTAAAGTAACGAACTTATTGGGTCAGCATGTATTAGTAGACAAAGTATGTAAAAATTGCCCTTTAATGATTAGAGGTCACTATTTTTTGGCCGATCTCATGCTATTGTGATTTGATGAGTTTGATGTGATTCTTGGTATGGATTGGTTGACTGCGTATGATGTGATAGTGAATTGTGGAAAGAAATTCATTAGGTTGAAATATGAAAATGATGAAATTCTTCGGGTTAATTCATATGAGTGAAATAGTTCAATTGCCATGATTTCTGTTATGTCTTCTCAGAAATGCATGAGGAAAGGTTATGAAGCTTATGTTGCTTTTGTGTTGAATACTAAAGATCCAGAGTTGAAAATTCAATCAGTTCCTGTGGTATGTGAGTTTCCTCATGTGTTTCCAGAAGAACTACCAGGTTTGCCTCCTATCAGAGAAGTTGAGCTTGGTATTGAGTTGGTTCTGGGTACAACACCCATTTCTATTGCTCCTCATAGAATGGCTCCAATGGAATTGAAAGAACTGAAAGTTCAATTGTTGGAATTAACATATAAAGGCTTTGTAAGACCTAGTTGTTCACCATGGGGTGCACCAGTACTTTTTGTGAAAAAGAAATATGGTTCGATGAGATTGTGCATAGATTATCGATAGCTTAACAAGGTAAATATTAAGAACAAGTATCCACTGCCTAGAATTGACAATTTGTTTGATTAATTGAAGGAAGCTACTGTGTTTTCCAAGATAGATTTGGGATCTGGATATTATCAATTGCGAGTTAAAGAGTCAGATGTTCCGAAGACTACTTTCTGGACTAGGTATGGCCATTATGAGTTCCTTGTGATGCTATTTGGCTTAACTAATGCTCCTGACATTTTCATGGACTTAATGAACCGAATTTTCAAACCTTACTTGGATAAATTTGTAGTTGTGTTCATTGATGATATCTTGATTTATTCTCATGATGAGAATGAGCATTCAGGGTATTTGAGAATAGTTTTATAGACGCAAATATTTATTTCAATCCACATTATTTCACATCTTGTATTAATTTCATTTTTCTTCCATCTCTTTGATCAGATTAACCGGGTGGATATTTATCTCACATAGCTCTATCCAGTACAATGGAGTTCAGTAATTGCAACTAACCATATTTCATACAATGCCATTTATATATAATTTGATGACCATTCTTATATGGAAACTCAACCTTGTATCCAAAACTTACTGTAGCTTTCGATCGAATCATAATATAGACCTTGGGTTCTCAAGATAATGAAGACTGACACGTTGTATAAGTTGAAAACCTCTTAAATATACAACCCAACAAATCTATCAAAAGAGAAATTTGCACGTATAGAAATGAATGTGTAGACATTTTAAACATTCGATGGTAACTCAAATAGCATCTCTCTGTTTCAGTAATAAGAACAATTCTTAGTACAGAATCCACCGTATTACTATCCCATTTTTCACTCTGATCTCAACTTAGACTATAACAGTCCCGAAGGCACATATCAATCAGTTTATCTTGCTAGTACTTTGAACTTTTGAGCTTAGAGTAAAAATATCTTGTTTCATACCTGTCTATCGATATAACTATTTCAGATTATTAAACATCTTGTTTTTCTTGGAGAAACAAGCTAACTACTACTATGACTTCATGTATCAATCACTGTAAAATATTTAGATTTCTCGGTACTTAAAATCTATTTCAGAATAATAAAAATTATCACTTCTAATACGAAACACTGAGTCAGAAGGTGTCTCCCATTATACTCTTTTAGCTGGCAAGTCACTGCCTTATTTCCAGGTCCCGCAAACCTGCTGAATAAACATCAATCTAACTTTTTAACCTAGCTATTATAGAGCCACTTTCTAAATTAGATCTGATCCGATAATTATAATTCTGTTTTATATCTTTTAGAATACGAATTATTCATTCAGTCTACCCATCTATTCACTTCTAAACATACAAGATTCATTTTTCAAACCTACAGATAAACTCAAGTACACAAAATTTAAGTATCCTTCAAACGAATAACTCAATCAGATTAAAAAAGGGGTCGATTTCTCCTATCAATAATGCTGTTTGGAACAAAAGTGAAAATCAAATATAGTTCTAATAACAACCAATACAGAATCACAATCTCTATAGATCTGGGATTTGTATAACCGAAGTGAATATAATTATATCCCTTCTATAAATATCTTTCACATGTAACCATATAGGATCATAAGAAAGATGAAATACTGTAATCCCAAATTTAATACTATACTAAACTTTTTGGAGAGAACACCCATGTCAAATGATAATATCCCAATGATGTCTCAAAGAAAATCCAGAATTAAGGCATCACTCATATGCATTGGAATCAACATTGACAGAAGCAATATGATCTTCATGTATATTCAACAGAATAATAACCAAGAGAAACAAAATACTAACATCATATAGATTTTACAGTCGGCTTCTATCAACACAATGTAATAGAATACTAGAGAAAATAGAATAATGCCGATCATAACCCGAATAGCCCAGTAATGCTTTCATATATTAGTATTTTTAAATAATGTTCTCATATAATAAGAATTTCATCTGAAGATATGCAGCTTCACATACCTCTGAAGATAGATAAACACGTAGAATATCCAAAAGAAATCATCAAAATTTTCTTCAACTAAAACCACAGCACTCAGCTATCAATACAATTCAAACATTAATTCATTGTCTAGTCTTGTCATCACTATTCTCAGATTATCTCATCCATTATTTAAAATCAATTCAAAAGAGATTCTAGTAATACATTCTTTAATTAACATACTTGTATAATTCAATCAACTGAAGTAAAATTTCTTCTTTAAAAGTTGCATTACGTAATCCGAACGATCTCTTGAGCAATCTGTCATCTTTTCCAGGATAGTCTTTACTTGCTTACCCATTCTCATATCTGACCATGTTATAAATCATTTAATCCTTGAGCTCTTTAATTTCACACTTGGGAACTTATTCATTTCAAATCTGATGAATTCCATTATAACTTTGTACCAGTAAGGGGGGTGAAGGTTGTAAAACCTCATAATTTGACTCTCACATATATTCGCATATATCATAACATTTATTAACAACATAGTGTTATAAACTATCATTCATACCTTTATGAGTTTTAACTCATTACGAATACATTTTACTTAGGTATTCGAGTATCACAATCAGTACTATCAGAATTAGCTCGGTTGGAAAACGCATCTATCTAATTAAAACCATTCTCGTCAGAATTAGAAGATATCACACTATCACAGGTTAAATATGGCATGTATAGCTAGACTCGTATATACTACAGTTGTCCTAGAACCGACTAAACTATCGCTCTGATGCCAATAAAATGTGACAGCCCTATCCCGTAACCGTCGCTAGAATAAGTAAGGGGCATTACTGGACTTGTAATTCAGACCAGAACAGTAATACTTTATACTATTTATCAAACATATATTCATTTCAACAATATCAATCAAATAAAAACATAGCATGCTTAAAAAAGGCATATAAAGCCTCATTCATACATTAGAGACTAAATTGATAACATATAAAGGATATGAGAAATCTTAAGAAAATTTTCAGAATAGGGTCACGCGGCCGTGTACCCAGGCCGTGTGCCTTACATGGTCACCAGACACGCCCATGTGTCCAGACCGTGTGAAAACAGGACATACATACTGACTTGTGCACACGGCAATAAGATGCACTCGTGTGTCTAGGCCGTGTGAAAATTTGGAAGCTACTAACTTGCACCCATGGGTAAAAGACACGCCCGTGTGTACAACCTGTGTGACATCCCGACCAATTTAACTAATATGCAGGGGTCACACGGTCGAGTGACACACTTGTGTACTCTGGCCGTGTGGCACGAAATAGGTTTGGTTTAAGCTATTTTCACACCTCTTATGTCATGTACCTACAGGTATCATTTGCATAACATTTCCAAGCATAGATAGGCAGCCAATTCAACCAATTCAAATCACATAATAGGCCATTTCATAGCCAACCAATTCAATGTCATATACAACACAAACTTATAATATCTTTCATGTATTCATTTCATACCTTGTATCTATAATTCATAACTCATTTTAATTCATTTCAACATAGCATATTCTCATCAATTCAAACATGAACCTACCATATTTCACAAATAAGCTCATACTAAAATGGCCATTTCATGTGGCCTCACATATGCATCTAAATATATCTTGTAATACAATTACAACTACCAATTATACCACATATTCATAATCATATATCATCTATACCAAATTGTCAATTATCAAAACTATCACAAGATAAACACATCATATAATACTTTTATATCACGTCAACCATTTTCACTCAAGCCATATCGCATAGCTTAATCAAAATACAAAAGATCATATCTCATTCTTATACACAAATGACCATATAAATCAACTTATTAACTAGCCTATACATGCTGTATTACCCTATTTGAAAGAGTTTAGAAATACCAATTGTCTCCTGGATAGTGTGATGTAATCTTCGATGACTTCTAACCCGAGCGAGCATTCGAATCATTGTAAAATACAGAGAATAAATAGAGTAAGCTAATAAGCTTAGTAAGCTCATATAATTATCAGCACTATATAAAAGATTTAACACTTAACTTGTCATTTTAAACAATGTGATTACTTTTGAACCAGCTTCATCTAATTCAACATTTATTTCCTTAACAATCATGTAATTCATGAGTAATTTATCACATCTACTTACGTGTCATATGAATTTATCTATGTCACTTACTTGTCAAGTATTATACATATACATGTACTGATTCATATCCTCATTTCTATTTTCGCACCGTCATCTTTTTAGTCGAATCAATGAAACTAACATTGAATATTCAATATCTTGCTCATGAATAACCATATACTTGTTAGCCAACTATACTTATACCTTATAAATATTATCTATTCATATTCCATCAAAACATCATGAGTGAAAACAATAAGCATTTAAATTCACGTGATATTTATATCAATTTATTTGCATTCATATGACCTGTAACACATTCATATAACCGATAACAGAATTATGCCCATATAATATTAATTCATCAGTAATAACAATAATTCATCCATTCACAAGTATGAAACCAAACTTGTAATGTCTATTTAATATCTAATTCATCTCTCATTTCATCTATACCCATCATATATCTCATATAAGATTTCATCTTATAATATATATAATTCAATGTAACACATGATCTTTATAATTCATCTACTCTTGTAGTAATCAATCCATATAAATCATGTAACCTGTATAACATATATTTATGTAATTCATGTAATTTGTATAGCATGTATTCGTATAAATCATGTAACTCTTGTAGCATATAAATCATGTATACCAAGTGCTATGTATCATGTACTTCTTATATCTCTTATAACATGTATTTCATATATTACATGTAACACCCCAAACCCAGCCCAGACGTTATGACCAGATCTGATGTGTCACACGAACCTATAACTAAGTTTACTACCTTTCGCTTGTTGTGACTTGGGTGATATTTTTAGTAAAACAGCAAGATTAGGGAAAAATCATTTTGGTAAGCCTTTAGGTTATCCATATTTGAATTTGTTGAATTTTGAAAACCTTTTTAGTAGTTTGAAAACCCCGGGCAGCCTACAACTAGCAGTCTCGTTAAAATATGAATTAAACCATAAAAGGAAATAAAACCAATAAAGAAATTTAAATAGCGGCCTTATTACAGAAAAACCCGAAAATAAAATAATTCAATACTTAAAATGAAACGAAAACCGAATTCACAGAGGTTGTGGCCACTCCGAATCTCTCCCAGCTCCAAGCCCACTATGGTTGAGGGTTACCTGCAGAGATGAAACTAAAGGGGGTGAGTTTGACAACTCAGTGTGTAACATAATCTCAACCATAGGCCAAAACAGATCAAGCCTCAGAATCAGACATAATTGGGCCTTGGCCCATTATGGAAATCAGGTTAAGCCCATAGGCCCATAACAGATACAGATCAGAAATAATATGCAAACAGAACCCAACCCAAATCCATCCATAACACCCCTGTACCAACCTTACACCATGTGGGGAGACTACTCGACCCACCCAACCGCTACACACCACAGATATTTGCAGCGAGGCTGCCAGATATAATTTGCAGCGAGGCTGCCAGATATTGTGACGAGGTCACCAGATACAGATATTGTGGCGAGGCCACCAGAACAGATGTATATACGTGGCGATGCCACCAGATTGCAGCGAGGCTGCTAGAACAGATATATATGTGGCGAGGCCACCAGATTGCAGCGAGGCTGCCAGAACGCTTCCTCCATCATAAAAACCCATACCCCATGCAACCTATATATACATACTAGCATGCAACATATAGCATCTCATGCATCAGATATATTCATATTAAATGGTAACTCATGCAGATACATAAAATCATACATTTCCTACAGAATTGACCCTAGGGGTATAATAGTCTTTTTACACCTAGGGGTATTTTGGTAAATTTCCATATTCAGGGGTATTTTAGTCCTTTATCACATTTCAGAGATTTTATGCAAGATCAATAAATTAACAGTCCTACATAGCCACAGTAGTCCATTTAGGCTAAGTTTCCAATTTTACCCTTTTTAGCTGAAAACCTCTAATGGGCCTTACTAAGTCCATTATCGTCTCAAGCTCGTTAAGTCTAATTTTTAGGTCCAGTTTACCATATTAATCCTATTATTATTAACCATGTCGCTAGAAAGCCTTTAACAGACATTTTACCGGTTTGGGGCTCGAAAGCCCACTGGCCCACCTTGGCCCATCGAAGCCCATCTTACCGAAACATTCAGAATTTCATCTTCTGCAATTCCTTCACCACCAAATTCATGGTTAACCCCAACGGAGTAAACGATTATTCTTAAAAATCACCTGAATGCGTTTTTCGGTCACTTTCAATTAGTTGTCGGTCACTTTATGGCCATTTCGGCTTTTACCACTTTAGTCTAAAAGTTGGGATTAGTTACATACCTATTAGCTGTCGAAACCGTTGAAGAAATCCACGAACGAAACCTATTGTTAATCACCTTAGTGTTAGCTTAATAATCTTCAACCATTAAACCAAAATCCTAGTACTAAAAATCGGCTAACATGGCCCAAACATCGAAACCTTACCCCTTTGACGATTATAGACTAAATCCCTATGTCACACCGCATTAGCCTTCCAAAACTCCTCACTTGATCACCGTTCCTTGCTATCCAATACGCACAAGAATCAAACTATAGCATTAGAATCTTACAAATAATGCCGACATGCCCCCTAAGGATCCATGGGTTTCGGTTTTCCTTTAAGAGTTTAATAAACGAATGTACTTAGTAATTAGATCACTTACCGATGCCACCACTTGAAGAGTATTCCTCCCACGTTTCCACTATCTCCGATCTATTCTAGATTCACCGTAAATCTAACTCTAACGTCCCAAAGTGTCTCTAGAGATATTTGGCTTTTGAATGGTTAGAAGGAGGTGCTTTCGGCTTTTGAGAAGGTGGTATGGTGCTCTTGTTGTTTCAACCAATAAAGTAGGTGGGGTAAAATGGCAATTAGAAGGGATGAAAGAATAGGGGTTCGGCTAATTGAAGGCTTTGAAAGAAGAGAAGGCAGTCGACTTTGACAAAAGGGGTAATCGGTCACCAAGAGTTTTGGCCTCTTTCACAGTTGTCGGCAAAGGTTCAGAGAAGAGGGAGACAGGGAAGATTGGATTCCGCTAGCAGCAGAATGGTGGTAAGGGGTCGATTTATGGTTTGAGAAGAAGAGGAGCAAATAGATGAGAACAGAAAAGAAAACAAAGGAGGTGTTTAGTCGAATGAAGATTCGGTTCATGGGTGGAATAAGGTTCGGTTACTAGGTTAATGAGAGGAACAAAGTGGCAAAAAGGGTACCTAATAGGCTATGTGAACTTGACAGAAGAGGGGAGCTTTCTCACTTAAGGAAAATTGACACAAAATTATAAAAGACTAAAGGAGAATTCGGCACACTCTAGCACCTATTTGCCGAAAATGCAAGCACCAAGCCCCCTAGCCGAATTGCACTTGCAGAGTCCCTAAACTGGCCACCTCTTTCAAAATTCAAAGCTCCATGATTTGCTCCCTGATTATCTCCTATGACCGATTCAAATTCCTTCCATGCAGACTTTAACTTTGCTTCAAATTCTTACCTGCTCAGGCTCAAAAATGAAACACCACCTTTGCAACCTCTGGGGCTTGAACCCTTGCCCTCTAAGCTCACTTAGGCGCCACTTTTTAAGGAGCTCAGTGGCGCCTCCCTTGCCACTTTACCAAGACTTGTTTTGTGTCTTATTTCCCAGATATTTTCTTATAACACCTATCTTCAAGAGACCCCTATCTCCTAAGTCAAAAATACAAAATTTTGCCGAGCTTCCAACCAACACATGGGCCTTCCATAGGCCCATTAACACTCCCCAAACATGCATTACACACCCAAATACCAAGATTTAAACATTTTAACAGATGAACAATAACCTCAAGAAAGACCTGAAATTTAGGGCGTTACAACTCTACCCTCCTTAAAGAAATTTCGTCCTCGAAATTTACCTTACCCAAACAAATGGGGATATTGCTGACGTATTGCCTCCTCTGGTTCCCAAGTAGCTTCCTCTCTGCCATGATTATGCCAAAGTACCTTTACCAACGGGACTGATTTTCTTCTTAGAACCTTTACGTCTCGTTCTAGAATCTGCATAGGGATGAAATGAGCAGATTTAGTCAACCTATCCATAATCACCAAAATCGAGTCCTTCTTTGACGGCGTTAAGGGCAACCCACTCACAAAATCCATGGTCACCCTCTCCCACTTCCAAAGTGGTACCTTTACTGGTTGCAGAAGTCCAGAAGGTAACTGATGTTCAGCTTTCACTTGCTGACAAGTCAGACACTTCCCAACAAATTTCGTTACCTCTCGATTCAGTCCAGGCCACCAATACAACTCCTTTAAGTCATGATACATCTTATTACCTCCAGGATGCATAGCACATAGTCCTTTATGAGCCTCATTCAGAATTGCTTGCCTCAAATTGGAATCCTTAGGAATACAGACTCTACCTCGGAAACATAAAACTCCCTCACTATTAAGTCCAAACTCAGAAGTACTCCCATCTTTAACCTGCTGAAATCGAGGAACCAGAAACTCATCCTTCGACTGCTTTTCCTTAATCTCATCCACCCAGGTCGGTCTTACTTGCAGTTCTGCTAACAGACTCCTATCATCATATAGACTTAAACGTGCAAACATCGCTCTCAGATCAGATACAGTTCTACGACTTAGGGCATCAGCCACCACATTAGCTTTGCCTGGATGATACTCAATCGCACAATCATAAACCTTAAGCAACTCAATCCACCTCCGTTGCCTCAGATTCAGCTCCTTCTGAGTTAGCAAGTACTTAAGACTCTTATGATCTGTGTATATAATACACCTTTCTCCATACAGATAATGCCTCCAAATCTTAAGGGCAAAGATTACTGCTGCCAACTCCAGATCATGGGTAGGGTAGTTCACTTCATGAGGTTTAAGCTGTCGCGATGCATAAGTAACCACTTTACCCTCTTGCATCAACACACAGCCCAACCCAACATGTGATGCATCACTGTACACCGTAGAATCTTTTCCAGACTCTGGTTGAATCAGTACAGGTGCCTCGGTCAGAACCTTCTTTAGTTTCTCAAAAGCTTCTTGCTGCTGCTCGGTCCAAATAAATCGCACTCCTTTCCTTACGAGTTTTGTCAATGGCGCTGCCATCACAGAAAATCCTTCTACAAACCTTCTATAGTATCCAGCTAAATCCAGAAAACTTTGAATTTCTGCCACTGACCTCGGTGGTTTCCACTCCAGAATTGCTTCAATCTTTCGAGGGTCTACCTTTATCCCCTCAGCAGATACAACATGGCCTAAGAAGGTTACCTCCCTCAACCAGAACTCACACTTACTGAATTTCGCATAAAGCTCCTTTTTCCTTAACACTTGCAGCACAATACGGAGATGCTCATCATGTTTCTCCTCGGATTCAGAATAAACCAGAATATCATCGATAAAGACGACCACGAATCGATCCAAGTATGCCTAGAACACTCGATTCATCAGATCCATAAATGCTATAGGTGCATTGGCCAGCCCAAATGGCATAACCAAGAATTCATAGTGACCATAGCGAGTTCTGAATGCTGTCTTGTGTATATTCACCTCTTTTACCCTTAACTGATGGTACCCAGATCGAAGGTCGATCTTGGAGAATACTAAAGCTCCTTTAAGCTGGTCGAACAGATCATCGATTCTTGGCAACGGGTACTTATTCTTAATCATTAGTTTGTTCAACTGCCGGTAATCGATGTACATTCGCATAGACCCATCTTTCTTCTTGACGAACAACACTGGTGCTCCCCACGGAGACACACTTGGCCTAATAAAGCCTCTATCTAACAGCTCTTGAATCTGCGCTTTCAACTCCACCAACTCCTTCGGTGCCATCCTATAAGGTGCAATGGATACCGGTGCCGTACCGAGCAACAAGTCGATCCCAAACTCAACCTCCCGATCCGGAGGTAAACCTGAAAGCTCTTCTGGAAAAACATCTTGGAAATCCTTAACAGTTTTGACTTTGTCCACAGTCAATTCTTCAGTTTCTGCTTGACTTATGAATGCCACATAAGCCTCACATCCTTTTCGAATCCACTTCTCGGCTCTTAATGCTGACACTACGTTGGACAAATAATCTTTACGTTTACCTATCACCATAACTTCCTCATCCCCTGCAGTTTTTAGCCTCATTCGCTTTGCAGCACAATCCAGAGTAGCCCTATGCTTTACAAGCCAATCCATTCCCAAGATGAGATCAAATTCTCCGAAAGGTAGCTCCATCAAGTCTCCAGAAAAGATTTTTCCTTGAGTCTTTATAGGCACGTCTCTATACAGTTTGTCTACCCTAACCGAGTGACCTAAAGGACTTAATACAGATACCCCACTCACTGTCCCCTCAGAACGCACACCAAGTGACCCAGATATAGCACATGCAACATAAGAATGGGTAGAACCAACATCTATCAACGCAGTGTATGGCATACTAGAAATCAAAAACGTACCGGTTATGACGTCAGGAGCATCACCCTCCTCTCGGTGACGAGCTGCATAAACTAGCGCTGGCTGACGAGCCTCAACAAAACCAGCACCCCTGCCAGGTGCTCCTCGTCCTCGACCATTACCATTTCCGCCTCTACCTTGTCCACGACCCCTCGGAGCTGGTGGTCCACCCCTCACCGGTTGGACAACCCTTTGAGCCATAACTTTTCCTTGATCCGGTTCTTCGGGACAGTCCTTAATCCTATGCTCCATCGACCCACATCGAAAACAGGCTCCAGAATGTTTCCGACACTCGCCCATATGTATCTTACCACAATTCCTACAACCCTGCAGTCTGACAGCATTCATTGGCACTGCTCGCACTGGTTCTACCACTCTTGCTCTCTTAACATTCCTATTAGCCCCACCTGGTGGTCCAGAATCCCTCCGGAAGCGGTTTCTATCCTTTTCGCGATTCTCTCTCTCGGTACGCTTTACTTCCTCAGCTATCTTAGCTTTCTCAACCAAAGCAGCAAAGTTACGCTCCCTCTGCGGAGCAATCAGTACCCTTAGTTCATATCTCAGACCATCCTCGAAACGCACGCTACGCTCATACTCAGTGGCAACTATCCCAGAAGTATATCGGCTCAGCCTCAGAAATTCAGCCTCGTACTCAGATACTGTCCTACTTCCCTGAACCAGATTCAAGAATTCTTTTCTACGGGCGTCCACGTAGCTAGCCCCAACATATTTTCCTTTAAAGGCTTTCTTAAACAGCTCCCATGTTACCTCACCAGCTGAAGTTCCATCTCTTACCGTGAGCCACCACTGATAAGCTTTATCTCTAAGCAACGACACGGCTCCTTTCAGCTTCTACTCCATAGAGCAATCCAGATCGTCCATAATCCGCTCTGTGGCCTCCAACCAATACTCGGCCACATTCGGGGCTACACTAGACACGCCCCTAAAGATTTCTGCCCCATTAGCCCGGAGTCGCTCAGAAATAGAACCTCAAAATCCATTACCGGTACTTGCCCCAGCAACCCTTTCCAAAACTCGAAGCATCGCTTGTGATAGGGCATCATCCCCTACACCCCTATCATGAGATTCCACCTCTGTTGCTGATGATACCGGTGCATCAGCTGCCAGCGCATGTCCCGAAGATGAAGATTCAGCTCGTGCACTACCTCGGCCACGTCCACGGCCCCTACCACGAGCTGCTCGCGTACTCATTTCGTATTTTTTGTTTTGGAAATCTTATGAGTCAGATTAATATTCCAGTGTTTATTACAGATATCTTATGAATAAGTAGAATTTCAGAGTTTATACTTTTTTTCTTTCACTGTAGCCTAGCTACAGTCTCAGTCTACCTATCAGAGTCTCTACAGTTTCAGTAATACCCTAGCTAAAGTATCATAATATAGTCTTGAGCAGGCATACAATCAGAATTTCAGAATTAACCAGAAAAGTTTAGAAAACTTACAGGCTTGGGCTAGAGATTCGGTGTGCCACTCTTTAGAAAGATTACATAGGAAAACTTAATTTATTCCTTGAAAATAAATCATTTATATACGAAAATCTTTGTTTTGATTGTTTGAAAGCTCCCATTTTCAAACCCGATCCACAGCCGAGTTGTTGCAACCTGGCTCTGATACCACTAAAAGTAATACCCCAAACCCGGCCCAGACGTTATGACCAGATCTGATGTGTCACACGAACCTATAACTAAGTTTACGACCTTTCGCTTGTTGTGACTTGGGTGATATTTTTAGTAAAACAGCAAGATTATGGAAAAATCATTTTGGTAAGCCTTTAGGTTATCCATATTTGAATTTGTTGAATTTTGAAAACCTTTTTAGTAGTTTGAAAAACCCGCACAGCCTACAACTAGCAGTCTCGTTAAAATATGAATTAAACCATAAAAGGAAATAAAACCAATAAAGAAATTTAAATAGCGGCCTTATTACAGAAAAACCCAAAAATAAAATAATTCAATACTTAAAATGAAACGAAAACCGAATTCACAGAGGTTGTGGCCACTCCGAATCTCTCCCAGCTCCAAGCCCACTATGGTTGAGGGTTACCTGCAGAGATGAAATTAAAGGGGGTGAGTTTGACAACTCAGTGTGTAACATAATCTCAACCATAGGCCAAAACAGATTAAGCCTCAAAATCAGACATAATTGGGCCTTGGCCCATTATGGAAATCAGGTTAAGCCCATAGGCCCATAACAAATACAGATCGGAAATAATATGCAAACAGAACCCAACCCAAATCCATCCATAACACCCCCGTACCAACCTTACACCATGTAGGGAGACTACTCGACCCACCCAACCGCTACACACCACAGATATTTGCAGCGAGGCTGCCAAATATAATTTGCAGCGAGGCTGCCAGATATTGTGATGAGGTCACCAGATATAGATATTGTGGCGAGGCCACCAGAACAGATGTATATACGTGGCGATGCCACCAGATTGCAGCGAGGCTGCCAGAACAGATATATATGTGGCGAGGCCACCAGATTGCAGCGAGGCTGCCAGAACGCTTCCTCCATCATAAAAACCCATACCCCATGCAATCTATATATACATACTAGCATGCAACATATAGCATCTCATGCATCAGATATATTCATATTAAATGGTAACTCATGCAGATACATAAAATCATATATTTCCTACAGAATTGACCCTAGGGGTATAATAGTCTTTTTACACCTAGGGGTATTTTGGTAAATTTCCATATTCAGGGGTATTTTAGTCCTTTATCACATTTCAGAGATTTTATGCAAGTTCAATAAATTAACAGTCCCTACATAGCCACAGTAGTCTATTTAGGCTAAGTTTCCAGTTTTACCCTTTTTAGCTGAAAACCCCTAATGGGTCTTACTAAGTCCATTATCGTCTCAAGCTCGTTAAGTCTAATTTTTAGGTCCAGTTTACCAACTTAATCCTATTATTATTAACCATGTCGCCAGAAAGCCTTTAACAGACATTTTACCGGTTTGGGGCTCGGAAGCCCAATGGCCCACCTTGGCCCATTAAAGCCCATCTTACCGAAACATTCAAAATTTCATCTTCTGCAATTCCTTCACCACCAAATTCATGGTTAACCCCAACGGAGTAAACGATTATTCTTAAAAAGCACCCGAATGCGTTTTTCGGTCACTTTCAATTAGTTGTCAGTCACTTTATGGCCATTTCGGCTTTTACCACTTCAGTCTAAAAGTTGGGATTAGTTACACACCTGTTAGCTGTCGAAACTGTTGAAGAAATCCACGAACGAAACCTATTGTTAATCACCTTAGTGTTAGCTTAAAAATCTTCAACCATTAAACCAAAATCCCAGTACTAAAAATCGGCTAACATGGCCCAAACATCGAAACCTTACCCCTTTGATGATTATAGACTAAATCCCGATGTCCAACTGCGTTAGCCTTCCAAAACTCCTCACTTGATCACCGTTCCTTGCTATCCAATACGCACAAGAATCAAACTATAGCATTAGAATCTTACAAATAATGCCGACATGCCCCCTAAGGATCCATGGGTTTCGGTTTTCCTTTAAGAGTTTAATAAACGAATGTACTTAGTGATTAGATCACTTATCGATGCCACCACTCGAAGAGTATTGCTTCCACGTTTCCACTATCTCCGATCTATTCTAGATTCACCGTAAATCTAACTCTAACGTCCCAAAGTGTCTCTAGAGATATTTGGCTTTTGAATGGTTAGAAGGAGGTGCTTTCGGCTTTTGAGAAGGTGGTATGGCGCTCTTGTTGTTTCAACTAATAAAGTAGGTGGGGTAAAATGGCAACTAGAAGGGATGAAAGGATAGGGGTTCGGCTAATTGAAGGCTTTGAAAGAAGAGAAGGCAGTCGACTTTGACAAAAGGGGTAATCGGTCACCAAGAGTTTCGGCCTCTTTCACAGTTGTCGGCAAAGGTTCAGAGAAGAGGGAGACAGGGAAGATTGGATTCGGCTAGTAGTAGAATGGTGGTAAGGGGTCGATTTATGGTTTGAGAAGAAGAGGAGCAAATAGATGAGAACAGAAAAGAAAACAAAAGAGGTGTTTAGTCGAATGAAGATTCAGTTCAAGGGTGGAATAAGGTTCAGTTACTAGGTTAATGAGAGGAACAAAGTGGCAAAAAGGGTACCTAATAGGCTATGTGAACTTGACAGAAGAGGGGAGCTTTCTCACTTAAGGAAAATCGGCACAAAATTATAAAAGACTAAAGGAGAATTCGGCACACTCTAGCACCTATTTGCCGAAAATGCAAGCACCAAGCCCCCTAGCCGAATCGCACTTACAGAGTCCCTAAACCGGCCACCTCTTTCAAAATTCAAAGCTCCGTGATTTGCTCCCTGATTATCTCCTATGACCAATTCAAATTCCTTCCATGCAGAGTTTAACTTTGCTTCAAATTCTTACCTGCTCAGGCTAAAAAATGAAACACCACCTTTGCAACCTCTGGGGCTTGAACCCTTGCCCTCTAAGCTCACTTAGGCGCCACTTTTTAAGGAGCTCAGTGGCACCTCCCTTGCCACTTTACCAAGACTTGTTTTGTGTCTTATTTTTTAGATATTTTCTTATAACACCTATCTTCAAGAGACCCCTATCTCCTAAGTCAAAAATACAAAATTTTGCCAAGCTTCCAACCAACACATGGGCCTTCCATAGGCCCATTAACACTCCCCAAACATGCATTACACACCCAAATACCAAGATTTAAACATTTTAACAGATGAACAATAACCTCAAGAAAGACCCGAAATTTAGGGCGTTCATTACATATCGGTAAATTACCTGTTGAACCTTTGGAAACATCGAGGGATACTCGGGTGATCCACACACCGTGTATATAGGTAAACTTGTAAATCTGTCAATTTATCGTATATACTTTTTCGAGCCATGTACTGTATACTCTTCCTGAGCCGGTAACGATAAGCCTGAAGGCTGAACATGTAATCCCAAAGGATGAACGGTAAGCTCGAAGGCAAAACATGTAATCCTGAAGGATGAACGGTAAGCCGAAAAGCTGAACATGTAAGCTCATTAGCTCTGGTGAGTCCGCAACAAATGCAGGAGCTCAACCAACTTGTAGCCCTAGTGACATGTCACTTGTATCCTATGACTTTCTACGGTTTGAACGGGGACTCGAAAATCACTTTACACAAATAATCAATAGACAATTAAATTAAATATATAATATCCATGTACCATAATTCAAGTATCAATTCATTCATTTCTCATATACTCATATATAGATCACATATACTATGTAATATGTACAATACAACATATATCTTAACGTCATATACTTCTTGTATCTTTTATAACAAGTATCGTATAAACATGTACTTGTATCATTTAAATCATGTATCATAAAACTTGTATTCATATACTTGTAACTTATAGTTTTTGTATCAATTAATCATATAATTCGGTGGCAACAGCATATTCATAGAGCCGATAATTCTAATAAATTATTCATTATATATACAAATATCTTCAATTAAAACAATTACATTAGCTAATAGCTCGATTTTTAACCATTCGAACTTACCTCTTATATCCGTCGATTATTAGTTTACTTTCTGTTTTCCTCGATCTAATTCTGGTAATTATTTCTCTCGATCAATATATATAACAAATTCAATACTTTTAGTAACTGTACAATTCAATTTAATCCAATTCACAAATATTTAGCAAATTTCACATTTGCCCCTATACTTTTAACTATTTTGCAATTTAATCATTTTTGCACAAAATGACAATTTTGCACAATGAGGCCAAAACCCATTATGGCTGAATTTCATTTATCCATTTAACAGCCCCTATTTCCATTTTATTCACATTTCTAACCACCACATTTTAACATTTTGCAATTTAACCCCTTTTTGACATTTTTGTAAAAAATCACTTTATAAAACTTGTATATTTACAAACAACCATCAATAATCTTGTAAGAAATATAAAAATACACATGTATTCAACAATGGCACATTCCAAAAATATCACTAATTTTAGAAATTGAGGTACGGGCTTGATAGATTACTAAGCAATGATCTCAAAAATGTAAAAATCATCAAAAATCGAGTAAAAATCGTACCTTAATTAACTTGGAAAGCAATAGCCGATTGTAACCTAACAATGGCTTTTTATTTCTTCTTAGAATCGACTAAAAAAGATGAATAAAACACCATATGGTTTTGTTTTTAATTAATAATAACAAATAAATCATATTACACTTTTAACCTTTATAAAACCATTTAAAAATCATGAAATATATGGACATAAATGTCCATTAACTTAATAAACGGGATAATATCAACTTAAGGCCTTGCATTTTAAAAATCCAAATCCATTTAATCCTTTTAACACATAGAACACCTATTTTTCGCTTTACGCGATTTAATCCTTTTTACCGAATTAACTATTTAATCGGTAAAATTTCTTTACGAAACTTTCACACAGTAACTCTATCATGCTGTAAGATATAATAAAATAATAAAATAAATATTTTGACTCAGTTAAGTTGTAACAGCCCTATTCTGACCCTAATCGGAGAAGTGGTTTCGGAACCACTAAACCGAGTTAGAAAATATATTGAATATTATAATTTGTGAGTTTTACCTGAGATTTAGCATGTGTTAAAGGTTGATGTGAAAATTTGATCATCTAAGTGGCTAATTATTTTAAGAGGGCTTAATTGTTAAACTTTGAAAATGTAGTAGGTAAATTCCATAGTGGCCGAATAGTGTAAATTCCCATTGTAGTGGATTTGCATCTAAATTTGACCATTTCTACTTAAGTGGACGGTAATGATTATGCAAAATTGGCATTTTATGAATTGTTTCATAAAGAAACATTATTAAAGGTATTAAATAATAAAAACATGTATAAGAAAATAAGAAAAGGGTGATAATACCAAAGTGAATGCTTCTTTCATTCTTCCTTTGCCGAAACCTTAAAGAAAAGAGAAGGGAAGAGAAGTTTAGGCATTCGGCTATCTTGTTACAAAAATTAAGGTATGGTTTCTTGATAATTCCTTTAGAATTGGTGAAATTAAGTTCATCATTAGGTCTTTGATACAACCCATTTGTTGATTTGTGAAATTGAGATGCATGGAGCATTCGACCATGGTTAAAAAGTTAAATTTGTGTTTAAATTTGGAGTTTGATAATTACATGATTGAAATGTGTATAGTTGACCGAAGGTGAACTTGAATTGTTGTTAAGTTATGGCCTAATGTGCTTAAATTTGTGTAAGATTTGGGTTTGTTAGTAAATTTGGGATAAATACAATGAAATTATCGATTGTAAATTGTAGATGTGAAATCATCCTTGTTTGGATTGAAAATATCCTTGTCCTATAAATGTTTAAGAGATTACCGATTATAAATTAAGGAGAGAAAGGAAGTAAAGCATGAGCTTGAGTTGGTAAATGATTTATGTGACTTAATTGAGAATTTATAATTGGTTAAAGTGGTTAATGTGCAATTATTTATATTTTGTTTATGTTAGTTAAATGCAAATTAAGAAATGGTGTCTAAATAGCCGTGTGTGTGTGTGTATGTGTGTGAGGAATGTTTATGTCTTTTGAATGAGATTTTCGGCATTTGAGAACTTGGGATTTAAAATTGAATGTTAAATTCTGTTTTGTTTGTGTGAATGAATTGAACCATGTTTATGTTTAAAGAGCAATTGAAGTCATGGCTAGGAGATAGCCGATTGAGGCATGTGAAGTGTATAAGTTGGCTTTGAGATGAATGGGGTTTGCCGTATGTATGTAATTGCCAAAAGTAAATCCATGTAGTGTTTTGAGTAGTGCTCGTGTCTAGATTTGGTTATAAGGTTCTTTAGATGTGTACTTGTGGTTGTGACTAAAGTGATGCTATTAAAAATCTTAGAAGGTATTTGACCAATGTGGTCAAGTAGCGAAATCTTGTGTTAGATGTTAAGATAATATTGAATTGCTAAATTGATTGTTGTAATTGCCGAATGACCCTCTAATTGAGGAACCAAATGTTTGTTTGAAATTTGAGATTTTGTGACAACTTGAATTTAATGATAAATTTGAATTAAGCATATTGCCGAATGTGACTTTAATTAATGACTCGTGTAAGTTGTCGTTTATTTGAGTTGATTGAATATGTGATTAGTCGTATATATGTTATTATGAAAGGAAGGTTGGAATGTATAATTTCATTACGTCAAATAAGATGTTTGAAGAGGTTACTTAGTATTCGGCCTTGCTGAGAAAATTATAAGAAAATGGATTGTTGGCAATGTTGCATTTGGTCATGAGTTATATATTAAGTGAGTAAATATTTGTTTGTGTGTTAATTGAAAGCTCAAGAGCAAAGAGGGCAGAATTCGGATAAGAGGAAAACAAAACTAGTTGAGTAGCATATCTGTAATTTTTCGACGACAGTCAAGGTAAGTTCTTAAGTATTTGAGTTTGATTCCTTTGTAAGTTTTAAGTATTTAAATGGAATGAATATGAATTATGTATACATGTTAAGTTCAATGACTTTTCTAAATGATGGCATATATGATGTTATGTTATAATATGTGAATAAGAACTTTAAAGAGTAAATTTGTATAAATCTGCTTGGTACAGCAGCAGTAATGTGTTTTGGAAAAATGACCATAAATTGTTGGAGTTGAATTAGAGGCTGAATAAATTATGTAATTAAAGCTTAAAGAGTCTAGTTTCTTATAAAAGAAACCTTGTAAGTAAAGGAATTGCCGACAAAGACATATTTAAAGTAGTGTGAGACAGTGTCAGAATGACTCTGAAATCCCCTGTTCCATTTTTAGAAAATCATTATAAATTGTACAAAAATTGTTATAAGACAAATTTTATATGCTTAGACTCCTTCATGAGTCTAGTTTCAAATAAATTAAACAAGAACATATTTTGAATTTTGTACAATGGGAAATTTGATTCGTAGTGAAGAGTGGTTAGTATAGTCAAACAATTTGGAGTTTCGTAGCTCCAGTTACGAATAATTTAATGATTGTTACTCAGGAAAACAGCTTGTAGTGAGTTTGTGATTAAGTAGTAAACATTGATAAAACTGTTTGAGTTACTTATAAACTATTGATTAAATAATGTAATCAAAGTACCGAATCCGTATTAAAGTGAGGCTATAAGCTGTAAATGACTAGTATACCTAGTCAATTTTGTTATGATGAAATTGATGTACAAGATATGTATTTGTGGTGAGGCCGAAATGGCTAATATCAAATGTGTGTAAGTTATCTGAATGGCCTTTATGAAATGTGTGCTATCTTTATTGAATAGTGAGGCCGAATGGTTATTTAGAAGTGTAATATGTCTGAGTGGTTATTTAAATAAAAGCAAAATATGTGATGTATTAGCAAGTGATGATAAAAATATCATCTTACATATGTGCTTGCATATGTGGTAAAGATAAATGGCTAATGTGAAATATGTATGAGATGTGTCTATTGTGGCCGAATGACTAAATTATTTGATAAGGATGAGACTAAAATATGTATTAAGACCAAATATGTAAGTGTATATGTATGTGATAAGGCCGAATGGCCAATTTGAGATATGTGTAAGATGTGTATCGTTATATGCATAAAAAGTGTGAACGAAAAACTTATGAGATATGGGGCACGGCCGAATAACTATTATAAAGATGAAAGTAAATCAGGTGAATTATGAGATAGTCTGAATGGAAGCATTATTTTGTTAATATGTTGTGATATGTAAATACTACTAGCGTATAACATAAAGTGTGATAAACCTTCTGAATGGGCCATGGTACGAAATCATTCGGGACATTGACTTAGTAAGCTTCGAAACTGGTGATTCTAGTCGGGTTTTATACCTAGCTGGCCAAGTGCATTCGATTACAAGATCCCACAATAAGATGTCAAATGAAGCTCGTAGTATACATTAAATGACTCAGGTATGTGATACTTATCTTTTGATGTAAGAATGACTCGGATTGGATTGGATTATGTTCAATTGTGAAACTATGTATTTGAAGGTATAAGATTTATGCATATGTGTCTTTAGTCATCGAAACTTAATGATGATGGAATACCTTAAGTTGGCCAGGTATGTATTCTACTCTCATAATTAAATCTGCTCTGGATTGAGTCACAAGTATGAAATAAAATATATAAATCAATGGAAATGAGTACTAAGACTACTATGCGCTGAGCCATGCTCGATTGATGTGAAAAGTCATACAAAGTTACTGATTTACCTTGTTGTTTGAGTTTAAAATTAAGTGACTTATATATATATTGTGCATTGTGTGCTTATGTATATTTTTAGTCATTTATGAAAATATCACGGAAGTGGATATAGCCCCGGGAAATTTGATTTGTGGTTGAGTACCTTTACAATTGGCCACTGTGGTAATTATTTATTGAAGTGGTTATGTGATATCAATTTCTATGTAAATGAGACGATGAGTAAAGTATGTGTAGTTGTGCTTAGATTCATTCAGCAAACGATTTTTCATTTACCAAATTGAATAGGAAATTATGTCTTTAAATTCAGTAAAGTTAATTGTATTACTTAAAGACTTACTAAGCTTATGAAAGCTTACTTCGCTGTTTTGTGTCTTTGTTTTATAGATTGTGGATTCTGACTACCAGCTCGGGGACTTTCAGCCCTTCGTCACACTATCTACTATTGTGGTAACCCAGAAATTTGGATTTAGCTTATGGCATGTATAGGATAGACTATAGTAAAATGATATTTTGACTATTGTATATAAGCCATGCGAAAATGGCATCTTTTGAATGTTTACTTATAGAAGTTTAAATTTTATCCCTGGCTGCGTCTAGTACTTATCTAAATGAATGTTCTTTATTTCAAGAAAAAATTCAAATTTTTACTATTCTGATATGAGTTTCAAGTCCGGTAATGCCCCTTTACCTATTCCGGCGACGGTTACGGGATAGGGGTGTTACATAAGTAGTCCCGAAACCACATTTTCGATTAAACTCAAAATTGGGCTGTTACACTTTCGATCTTGAATTTCTAGATCAAACTCTTGAAGTAGAAGTACCCATCGGATCAATCTCAGGTTAGCGTATTTCTTGGCAAGTAAATATTTAATTACCGAGTAATCCGTATAGACAGTTACTTTGGCACCTACAAGATAAGATTGAAACTTGTCGAAAGCAAATACAATAACAAGTAACTCTTTTTCTGTTACCGTATAATTTAGTTGAGCTCCTGTTAGAGTTCGACTTGCATAGTAGATGTGATGAAAAACTTTGTTCCTCCACTGGCCCATGACAGCTCCTGTAACAGCCCGATATAGACCCTAATCGGAACAGTGGTTTCGTGACCATGAATCTGAGTTAGAAAAATATTAGTTAAATTATTTTCAGTGTTTATTTTGTGTGAATATATGTTTGTGAAAATTTTGTAATTTAATTTTATCGTTTAGGTGTCCGATTAAATAAAAGAACTTGATCGCATAAAGTGAAAATTTAGTGGTTATCTCTAAAAAGGGGCTAAATTGCAATTGGCTTGTAAAGTAGAAGCCTTTATGGAATAAATAGCCCAATATAAATGTGTTGGACGGTATTAGACATGTTATAAGTGATTTCATAAATTATTAATTATGGATATAAAGGTAATTTAATAATTGAAGTGTATATATATTATAATAACATAAAACAAGACCATGCTTTTATTTCTTCCATCCTTGACCGAAAACAAAAAGAAAGGAAGAGAAATAAGGAAGAAAAAGGAGAATTTGGAAGCTAGCATGGAGGCCGGCTGCATGTAATGGAAAACCATGAAAATTGCTTGTTTTGAAGCCAAATTTTTCAAGTGGAAAGATTGATTATAACTCGAGAATAAGAGAAGATCGTGAAATAATCATCGGAGAATCGAGGTAAGTCATTAAGCTAAATTATGTACTAAATTTGCATCAATGGTAATTATACTATCCGAATTGAATTATTACAAATGGCTATGACATTGCCGAATATGAATTAAAGAGTTGAATGGTATTATTTGATGTATATTGAAGTAATTCAAGGTGAATTAATAGGTGAATAATATATGTGTAATGTTTTTAATGCGAAGGATGAATGATAATGGGATTACTTATTGTGTCCCAGTTATGGTATTTAGATGTGCCATGTGTGACTTTGTATAGTTGAAAAGTAACTATAATATCCTTGAAAGTGCCGGTTAAATTATGAAATGGAGAATTTATCAAATTGATATGTATATTGAATATGCTAAATGTGAATTGGTTTTGGAGGTTATTAATCCAAGTGTTTTAGTTTAAATCAGGCTTTACGCCTAGCAGGCTTTGAGCCGGAGAATTGTATTAAGCTTAACACTTAAGTGGCTTAGTGCCTATGTGACTTCAAAAAGGTAAATTTAGATCTAGAAGTTTGAGTAAGTCGGATTAGCAAATATCGAATTGAGGTATGTTTATAATTTCCGGAATTTATTTCCATGAAGATGCATTTGTGAAGTTGTATTATTTTAAATGTGATTGTTAGCATTGAATAAGAAATAAGAAGTTGAAATAATATATTGGTAATAAGGCATTTGTGAATTAGAGCAATTGGTTATGAGATCTTAGTCTAAGTGAATAAAATTGTAAGCTAAGTAATTGGGACTTAATTAGTTGATTAAGTATTTTGTATTGATATATTGAATGTATGTGAACTTCATATGATTTAGTATATCCGATTAAATGTGAGTGTATATGCTTATGGAATAGGCATATTTGTTTTTAGTTGAAACTTTATAGAAAGTGCATATGCGGCTATGTGGCTATAAAGATTAAATTGAGTCATAACAGAGTTAAATTAGTACATTTTAGGATGTATGAATCAGTTTGATGTTACTTAAAGTAAGGTAAGTGAGCAACTCGATTCTTGTTACAAATCATGAGCAAGACAAATGAAGATTTTGTGTGAACTAGATATGTATATTCAGCTTTGTGAATAGTATTGAATAAATCTTAATTGTATGCATATGTGATAATGTGTATTCGGTTATGTAGCTAATTTATATATATATATAAAGATATATAGTGTTACATGAATTTATATAATGGAATGTATGTGAACTAGGTTTAATAACTATTTGGTTTTAGAAGTTAGACCATAACGTGTTAATTTTAGCCACATGAACATTCGGCCTTTGCTATAAATGTGCATATGATATTACAATGTGAGAAATAAGTATAAGTATATGTGTTTTGTAATAGTATTTTAAATTTGGAGTAGAAGACATATTTTTACTTACACATGTATGTGTGTTTGACTATGTATATATATATTTACATGTATGGTTATTATTCTTTGACTTATAAACTTATGCATATAAGAATTCAAATCGTTGTGGATAAGGAACAAGTGTAATTGTGTTATAATGTCATTGATATAATCTGTTTATTTTGAAATGTTTAAATTATTAATTCAAGCTATGGGTTCAGTAGGCAGTGTGCTAGTATAAATTCAGATTGGTACTTACAGGCTTAAAGCCTAGGAAATTTTAAAGAATTGATGATTTCAAGTTTTGATGCCGAAGTGTTAAACGAATATGATCAATAAGCTAAAGCAAACAAGTATGTTTTAGCTAGTTAATGTTTGTATTATAAGGTAAATTAGCTATTGAAATTATATTGTAAATTACATAAGATAAAAAGAAAAGTGAAAGAAATGTGGAATTGTGTATTAAGTATTAAATGTATATGACAATATGATTAATTGAATTATGGTTATGTTTATATAAGTGAATTTGGCGATAGTAGGAATATAATCATAACTTGTGAAGCAAGAGTTTATAACTTTGAAATTTAAAGTTGTTGATGATGTATATGAAAATATTCAGCCAAAATGAAGGTGGTTAATGTAAAGGCATGATATCTATATATATATGAATGAAATTTATTAAGTTGTAATTGTATATTATTACAAACGCGTGGAATTAAGTTGGCTATTTGAGTTTATAACTATTCAAAGTTGTTAATGCATATATTGTTGTTTCGTTTAAGGCTTACTAAGCTATGTTAGCTTACTTTGTGTATAATGGTCTCTACTTTGTAGATATTGAACCCAACGCGTGAATTTGAGAATCGTCAGAGGAGCTTATCGCACTATCGACCACCTTTGGCATTTATAAAAGTTACGGTGTAAACCTATGGCATGTATAGGCTGGAGTGTGTCATGAAATGTGGGATTTTGGTCTGTATAATTTGGCCATGCGATCATGGCTTACTATTCAGTTGTGTTAAATTTAGCATCTTGATTAAATGATGTAGTTGACATATTTGTATGTGGTTTGATGATTCGGTTATGCTTTGTAAATAGGCGTGAATTATGCTTAATGTGTTTAATGCATAATAAGATGCATAAAATGAAGTTAGGTAATGATTATAGACTATTTGATATTCGGACATGAGGTTAAACCAAGTATATATGTGTAATGTAACTTAGTAAAATGAAAGTAGGTACTTGTTAAGGCATTTTATCTATGACTTAGAATATTCATTGTTATTTGAATATTGATTCAAATTGCTTGAAAAATGCTTTCACAGATTTATAATTAAAATAATAATACTGATAATTTATTTCCTAAGTGTATCCATGAATGTCTGGATGTGGTGTTATATTAGGTAATACCTTGAAACCCCATTTCTATGATGGGTTCGGGTTAAAGGGTGTTATAGCTCCAATTGTGAAGTAACTTATAGATCCCAGTCTGGTGTGATGATTATGGGTGCCGAAACGAATCGATTCTTCAAATCCTTGATTGCTCTTAAACATTCCTCATCAAACTTGACTGTCATATCCTTCTCTAATAATTTGCACAAAGGTTTCCTAATTTTCGAGAAGTCTTTGATTAATCTCCGATAGAAATCGGCGTGGCCCAAAAAGCTCCTAACACCCTTTACAGATGTTGGAGGTGGGAGTTTCTCTATAATGTCTACCTTTACTTTATCAAACTCAATTCCATGTATTGTTATCCGAGGCCTTAGGACAATCCCTTCTTGTACCATGAAATGACACTTTTCCCGGTTGAGTACTAGGTTTGTTTCTTCACAATTCCTTAGTACCTTGGCTACATTGGCTAAGCAATCATCATAAGTATCTCCGAATACTGAAAAATCATCCATAAAAACTTCAAAATACTTCTCAACCATGTCAGTAAAAATAGACATCATACATCTTTAAAATGTAGCAGGTGCATTACATAAACCAAATGACATTGTGTCCAAATGCAAATGTACCATATGGGTAGGTGAATGTCGTCTTGTGTTGATCCTCCAGTGTTATTGTAATCTGATTATACCTTCAGTAACCATCAAGAAAACAATAATAGTCTCACCCCACGAATCTATCCAGCATTTAATCCAAGAACGACAAACGAAAGTTATCTTTCCTACTCGCCTTATTTAGCTTCTGGTAATCGTTGCACATTCTCCATCCCGTAACAGTTGTAGTTCGTATCAACTCATTATTATCATTCTCGACAACCGTTATACCTCCTTTCTTCGATACGCATTGGACCGGACTTACCCATGAACTATCTGAGATGGGGTAAATGATACCTACATCTAACCACTTGATGATTTCCTTCTTTACTACATCTTTCATAATGGGGTTTAGTCTTCATTGTCCATCAATCGTCCCTTTCTTGCCATCTTCTAATATGATCTTGTGCATGCATATAGATGGATTAATACCACGAATATCGGCTATGGTCCATCTAGTAGCCTTCTTGAATTGTTTCAATACAAGGATAAGTTTCCCTTCTTGCTCGATAGTTAATTATGCTGAAACAATCACAGGCAAAGTAGAAGCGTTACCTAAATAAACATATTTTAAATGTGAAGGTAGTATCTTGAGCGCTAATTTAGGTGGCTCCTCGATTGATGCTTTTAGTTGGGTATAATCCCTATTCTCCAATTCCAAAGATTTAAAACGGGATTGCGGATTAAATCCTTAAGCAACTCTATCCATCTCCGTTGCCTAAGATTTAACTCCTTCTGAGTCAACAGATATTTGAGACTTTTATGGTCAGTGTATATAATACATTTTTCCACATAAAGATAGTGTCTCTAGATTTTCAATGCAAATACTACTGCTTCCAACTCCAAGTTATGCGTAGGGTAATTCGCTTCGTGAGGCTTAAGCTGTCGCGAGGCATAAGCGACTACCTTACCCTCTTACATCCCACATGCGAAGCATCGCTATACACAGTAAAGTTTTTCCCAGACTCTGGCTGAATCAACACTGGCGCCTCAGTCAACACCCTTTTTAGCTGGTCGAAAGCTTCGTGCTGCTTCTCTGTCCATATGAATGCTACTCCCTTCATCAACAGTTTTGTCAACGGTGCCGCGATTAACAAAAACCCCTCAACGAACCTTCTATACTAACCTGCCAGGCCCAAAAAACTACGAATTTTCGATACTGACCTTGGAGGCTTCTAGTCCAGAACTGGCTTAATCTTGCGAGGATCTACCCTAATCCCCTCAGCAGAAACAACATGCCCCAAAAAAGTCACTTCTCGCAGCCAGAACTCACACTTGCTAAATTTCGCATACAGTTGCTTTTCTCTCAAAATTTGCAGAACAATTCGGAGATGCTCATCATGCTTCTCTTCTGTTTCTAAATACACCAATGTATCATCAATAAAGACGACCACGAAATGATCCAAGTGCGGCTAGAATACTCAATTCATTAAGTCCATAAACGCTGCCTGTGCATTTGTCAAACCAAATGGCATAACCAAAAACTCGTAGTGACCATATCGGGTTCTGAATGCCGTCTTATGCACATCCACCTCCTTCACCCTCAACTGATGGTACCCAGACTGAAGGTCGATCTTGGAAAACACTGAAGCTCCTCGAAGCTGGTCAAACAAGTCATCAATTCTCGGCAAAGGATACTTGTTCTTTATCGTCAGTTTATTCAACTGGCAATAATCGATGCACATACGCATCGTCCCATCCTTCTTCTTTACGAACAAAACCAGTACCCCCATGGAGATACACTTGGTCTAATGAAGCCCCTATCTAACAACTCTTGAATCTGAGCTTTCAATTCCACCAACTCCTTTGGTGCCATTCTGTGGGGCGCTATGGACACTGGAGCTGTTCCAGGCAACAGATCGATTCCGAATTCAACCTCTCGGTTAGGAGGTAATCTAGGAAGCTCCTTAGGAAATACATCTTGGAACTCCTTAACAGTCCTAACTATCTCCACTATCCCCCCTTCGGGTTCAGTCTGACTTACAAATGCCAAGTATGCTTCACAGCCCTGGTACATCAACTTTTTAGCCCTTAAGGCAGAACCGCATTGGACAAGTAGTCCCTACGTTCACCAATAACCATAACTTCTTCGCCTTCGGCAGTTCTCAACACCATCCTCTTGGCCGCACAGTCCAACATCGCCTTGTGCTTAGTTAACCAGTCCATGCCCAATATCAGATCAAATTCTCTAAAAGGTAACTCCATTAAGTCTCCCAGAACGATCCTACCTTACGTCTCTAAAGGCACATCCCTAAATAGCTTATCTACTTTAATAGTGTGACCTAAAGGACTAACTACAGTTACCCCACTCACAGTCTCCTCACAGTGCACACCCAACGACCCTGAAACCTCACAAGCAACATATGAATGCGTCGAACCCAAATCAATCAAAGCAATATAGGGAAGACTAAATACCAAAAACGTACCAGTTATAACATCAGGCGTATCACCCTCCTCGCGATGACGAGCAGCATACACCAAGGCAGGCTGACGAGCCTCAGCATTACCAGCACCTCTGCCAAGTGCTCCACGTCCACGACCATTACCATTTCCTCCTTTACCTTGACCACGGCCCCTCGGCGGTGGCAATCCTCCTCGTACAGGCTGAGCAACCCTCTGATCAACAGCTTGAGCCTGAGCTGGTTTCTGTGGGCATTCCTTAACTTGGTGATCCTTAGATCCACATCGAAAACAAGCTCTACTGCTCTTCCAACATTCTCTTCGATGCACTCTACCACAGTCCCCACAAGCCTATGGTCTAACAACATTCACTGGCACAGCTCGCACTGGTTCCTCCACTTTAGCTCTCTTGAAGGTTCTGTTTGCAGCCCCAGACGATCCAGAATCTCTCTTGAAATGGTTACGATCTTTATCGCGGTTCTGACGCTCAAGTCGCTTTACCTCTTCGGCTATCTTAGCTTTCTCCACCAGTGCAGCAAAGTCGCGTTCTCTCTGCGGTGCAATCAACACTCTCAGCTCATCTCTTAGGCCATCCTCAAAACAAACACTGCGTTCATATTCAGTGGAAACAATACCACTAGCATACCGACTTAGTCGCAGGAATTCCACCTCATATTCAGCAACAGTCTTACCACCTTGGGTCAGGTTCAGGAACTCCTTCCTACGTGCATCCACATAACTAGCTCCCACATATTTCGCCTTAAAGGATTTCTTAAACAATTCCCAAGTTACTCCATCAGCTGAAGTAACCTCTTTCACGGTAATCTACCACTGATATGCCTCATCTCGCAGCAGTGACACTGTACCTTTCAACTTCTGCTCCACTGAGCAGTCCAAATCATCCATTATCTGCTCTTTGGCTTCCAACCAATACTCAGCCACATTCGGGGCTACTCCAGATATGCCCCTAAAAACCTTAGCTTCATTTGCTCGGAGTCACTCAGAGATAAACCCTCTAGCCACAGTTCCAGTGCTTGCTCCAGCGACCCTCTCTAACACTTCAGCATGGCTTGGGACAGAGCATCGTCCCCTGCAGCCCTATCATAAGATCCAGTCTCCGTCGCTGGCAGAGCTCGCACTTCCTCAGCTGGCATGTGCCCAGAAGACAAAGATCCAGCTTGAGTACTAACTCAGCCACGTCCATGGCCTCGACCACAAGCAGCTCTCATACTCATATCGTCTTATCTGATTATGAATTTTATGACATTAGTGTAATGTTCCAGTTGTTTATTATAGAAAGTTTTATGCACAGTTTAAAGTTTCAGAGATTATTCTTGCGCGAATGTAGCCTAGCTACAGTCTCGGTTTCCTAGGGTTTAATTTACCCTACAGTCTTAGTTCTATAGCCTTAATACTACCTCACCTATAGTATTATATCTAAGGCTCAATACTATCTACAGTTTTATTATCGGTACAGTACAGAATTAAGGCAGGAAATACTTACAACTTGGTGCCGGGGATTTAGTGTGCCCCCTTCTTAAATTTCAGATAAATCCTAAATTTTTTTTTTCAAAACATTTTGATTTAAAGAAAGAAATTTTAAAGAAGAAAAAATTTCTAATTTCCCAAAAATTTTTCGAAAACCAGATTTTCCAAAAATACCCTTCAGGACTGATAATTTTGAAAACCCTTTCTGGACCCTATCCACAGCCGAGTTGTTGCAACCTGGCTTTGATACCACTAAATATAACACCCCAAACCTGGCCCAGATGTTATGGCCATGTTTGGTGTGCTACATCACCTAAACCATCCTACGCCACCTATTTACTAAGTCCATTGTTGAGTTTTGAAAAGCAACGCTTGGTTTAGAAATTCCCGGTTTAATAGTTATTTGATTTAATCACTATTCCATTTGTTAGACAATTCATTTTAACTTTATTATCTTACTTAGCCTTTTGAAATAACAGGTTGGTTAAGAAAACGTTCATTTAATTTTCGAAAACATGTGTGTTATTTGTAATTGAAGTAAAGTAATTGAAAATCCCAAATAAAACAGTTATAGTGGCCTTATTACAACCCATAACAAATTTAATAGTAGAAACAGATAATTAAAAATATAAAGTAGTAAAACTAATTTTAAACCGCGCTCAGTCCTCGTGGCCACTCTGAATCCCTCCCAGCAACCAAGTTACAATCTAGGGCTCACCTGCAAGGATGGAAAGAAAATGGTGAGTTTGGGAAAACTCAGTGTGTGTAAAACCCATCCAAAGCCCAAATTGGCACGAGCCTACTGGGCCTAAGCCCTAACCAGTCTCAGTCAGATACTGGGCCAAGGCCCTATAACAGATGCTGGGCTGAAGCCCTATTCAGATAACAGTTTGGCCCATAGGCCCATAACAGTACAGTACAGTATAACGGTATGAATGCAACCCAATTGGGGAGACTACTCAACCCACCAACCGCTACACACCACCCGTACCAGCTAACGCACCATGTGGGGAATAACTCGACCCACCCAGCCCACACACAATAATTGCAGCATGGCTGCTCAGATAAACAGTATACGAGGCAAAGCCCCTTTCAGAACAGTACGAGGCATAGCCCCTTTCACTAACGTGGTAGTGCCACTCACACTTCCTCCAATAATAAACCCATCCCATGCATCAGACATACATATATCATGGTATGCAGTAACAAATACAGTCATGTCATCAGTACAGTCGATTCTAGCCCTAGGGGTATAATGGTAATTTTTCACTTAGGGGCAAAATAGTAATTTCTCACCCTAAGGGTATTTTAGTAATTTTGTTTTCTTATTTTCATTTTCATGTTTACTACAACGTCTACCAATCTAGTAGTCGTTACGGTAATTCAGTTAATCCAGTTTAACAGTTTTAGCTCTTAAGCCCTAAAACCCCTAATGGGCCCTACCATGTCAATTGGCCCACTAGGCCCTTTTATGCTCTAATCATTAATCTATTACTCGTTTTAACAGTTTTTACGGCTATAGTCTATATTATTACCTTCAAACCTATTCTTATCCCAAATGGGCCCAAAAGCCCATGGGGCCCATATTCGGTCCACCGAGGCCCAACTTACCGTAGCGCCCAACATTCTGTGGTTAGCTCCCCTATAGTGCCGATTCCAAATCCAACATTTCCCTACCAACTAGAGAGTGTTCGCACGCGCACAAGCCCTCGAATGCCAAAACTTCGGCATTTTAGTTTTTTGGCTTTTGCCGATTTGAACAATAAAGGTGTTCGAAGCACACACCTGTTTTGCAGTTCCACCGATGAGATCTCCTATGCGACAGTTCCTACAACCCAATTTCTAATCGAATTAATCAATAGATCTACGAAAACCAAAGCCACAATCTCTTACCACATTCAGCCATACCCTCAATGGCCATGAAAACTTACCTCTGACGAGTTAGATGCACTAGATCTAGATTTGATGATACCGATGCCTTCACTGCCTCACTTGCTCGCCTCCTTCGTTAACTATCACTCAAAAAGAACCAGAATACAACTTTAAATCACTAATAGACTAAATCGACAACCTCCCTAACTTTAAGGACTTTCGGCTTTTCCAAAGTATGAAATATCTCAAGGATTTGAGTTAATAACCACTTACCACTACTTGTACCTTTATTCTAACTCAGATCTGAAGTAGATCTAACCCTTATACGCGGACAGAAATCGAATCTCTGAGATCTTGGAATTCGACCAAAAGCTCATATGGGAATGGCGATTCCGGCTTGTCGACTGATGAAGAAGGGTGACATTTTGGGCTATAGATTAGGGTGATGGTGTCAACAATGGTAGGGATTTAGGGGATGCAGTAATCGACCACCACAGGTAAAGAGAATAGGGGCAATTCGGCTTAAAAGAAATCGGCACCAAAAGGTAGTTTTCGGGATCCTGGCACTTTGAACAATCGGCTATGGGTGTTTTTGAGAGGGATAGGATCAAAAGAAAGAGTAGATCTAAGTAGGAAGGATGTTCGGCTAAGGAGAAGATCAACAGAGTGAAAAGAAAAGAGGAAAAATGATTGTAGAGGAGAAAAGATGAAGAAATCGGCTAGATAATCTTAGGGAGGCAAGTTTCCGCTTTTTTGACAGAAAAGAGAAGAATAAGACTTAAGGTGGCTAACACTAATTGTCATGACAGAAAAAGAACACTACGCTTACCTTACAACTCGAACCCTTGTCCTTGAATACCCACTTAGGTGCCACTTTTTTAGGAGCTTAGTGGTTCCACCTTGCCACTCTACCAGGGCTCCCTTTGTGACATATTTTACACGGTTTTTCTTAAGGGCCCACTTGACCCAGTTCCCCTTTTCACTTGAAAATGCACTTAGCTATTTTTACCGAATTTAAACCGAATTTTGGGCCTCCTAAAGGCTCGCTAACACCACCAACACCAATTTAGCAATCAGAACGCAATATTTCTCAACTTCACCCAAAATCTCAATCAACCCTCAAAATCCCAAAAATCAGGACGTTACAATGGATATAAAGGTAATTTAATAATTGAAGTGTATATATATTATAATAACATAAAACAAGACCATGCTTTTATTTCTTCCATCCTTGACCGAAAACAAAAAGAAAGGAGGAGAAATAAGGAAGAAAAGGGAGAATTTGGAAGCTAGCATGGAGGCCGGCTGCATGTAACGGAAAACCATGAAAATTGTGTAACACCCCAAACCCGGCCTAGACGCTACGACCAGATCTGGTGTGTCACACGATCCTAAAACTAAGTTTACGGCCCTTTTAGACTTGTTGTGTCTTAAGTGAGGTTTGAATCAAAAGAGTAAGTTTGTTAAAACCAGTTTATTAATCCTTCAAGTTATCCATATTATTCACACGTTGAGTTTTAAAAACGTTCTTTAGATTTTGAAACCAGCGCAGCCTAAACTAGCGATTCTATAAAATGTAATTTAGTCATCAAAGAAAATTAAACCAAATAAAAAAACTTAGACAGCGGCCTTATTACAAAATAAAACCCAAAAATAACTTAATAATAAAATACTTTAAACAAAATGAAAACCAGTTCTGCAGATGCTGTGGCCACTCCGAATCTCTCGCAGCTCCAAGCCCACTATGGTTGAGGGTTACCTGCAGGGATTAATTAAAAAGGAGGGTGAGTTTGACAACTCAGTGTGCAACATTATCTCAACCATAGGCCAAAACAGATCAAGCCTCAGAAACAGAGTTAATTGGGCCTTGGCCCATTACAGGAATCAGGTTAAGCCCAAAGGCCCATAACAGAAACAGATCAGATATAAGCATTATGCAAACAGAAACCCAACCCAGATCCATCCTTAACACCCCCGTACCAGCCTTACACCATGTGGGGAGACTACTCGACCCACCCAACCGCTACACACCACAGATATTTGCAGCGAGGCTGCCAGATATAATTTGCAGTGAGACTGCCAGATAACATTTGCAGCGAGGCTGCCAGATATATTTGCAGCGAGGCTGCCAGATATTGTGACGAGGTCACCAGATATAAATATTGTGGCGAGGCCACCAGATTGCAACGAGGTTGCCAGATATAATGTGACAGAGTCACCAGATTGCAGCGAGGCTGCCAGAACGCTTCCTCCATCATAACCCATACCCCATGCAACAGATAATCATACTATCATGCAAGATATAGCATCAGATATACTCATATAGATAATTAACTCATGCAGATACATAACATCATACATTTCATACAGAATTGACCCTAGGGGTATAATAGTCTTTTTCACCTAGGGGTATTTTGGTAATTTTCCATATTTAAGGGTATTTTAATCTTTTTTCATATTTTCAGAAATTTTATGCAAGTATAGCTGATTATTAGTTCCCAATTAACCACGGAAGTCCATTTGTGCCAAATTTCCAGTTTTGCCCTTTTTGCCTAAAACCCCTAATGGGCCTTGCTAAGTCCAATATTGTCTCAAGCCCTTTAAGCCCAATTTTAGGTTTAGTTTACCAACTTAACATGTTATTACTAACTACGTCGCCAGATAGTCTTTATTAGCCATTTTACCTATTTGGGCTCGGAAGCCCATTAGGCCCATCTTTGGCCCATTGAAACCCAACTCACCGAGAAGCTCGAAATTGCACCTTCTGCAATTTTGCCACTGTCATTTACTAGTTTGATCACCACAGGGTATTCGGTTACCCTCAGACCCTTTCAAGACAACTTTTTCGGTCACTTCAATCGGACACTTTAGCATAGTTTCGATCATTACGGCCTTTAGCCATCCTAGTCTATGATAGAGACACGTTACACACCTGATACTGTTGAAACCGTTTGAAGAAATCCACGTACGAAGAACCTACAATTGAACGCTAGCTTTCAGTCTAATTAATCGATAACCAAATAGCTATAACCCCTTACCCTAATCGGCCTAGATGGCCTAAGCCCTTAAAATCTTACCTTTTTTCGGTTATGGACTAAATCGTAACGTCCAACTGCGTTGATCTTCACGATCCTTCGATGCTCGATCCTCTCCTAGATTACGCTGTTACACCTTCAATCCAAAAGAAAGAGGCCAAAAGCCTTTTAATTCAAACGACAATACCCCTAAGGGGTTCGGCTACTTGCCTTAATATCATGAAACCAACGCTATCAGGCTACGAAATACTTACCAATCCAAGCCCTCACCACTGCCGCTGCACTTGTAACAATGAGAAAGAAAGGGTTGAGAGTAGAGAGGATTCGGCCAAGCACAGTGAGTTTCGGTCAAAAGGAGGTTCGGCAATGAAGTAGAATGAGAAGGGACGATATATTTGATAGAAGAAGATGGATTCGGCAAATAGGATATTTCGGCTTATGGAAGGTTGTAGAAGAAGAAGTAAAAGAATAGGAGTGTTCGCTTGACAAAGAACAATCGGCCACCCTGAGTTTCGACTTCTTCTTGCAGTTGTCAACAGAGGTTTAGAGAAGAGAGTCAAGGAAGAATGATTCGGCTAGAGAAGGAGGTAATGATGAAGGTTTGGTTTATGGTATAAGAGGAGAAGAAAAGGATGTAGAGAAGAGATGTAGAGAAAATGCTTCGGTCAAAATGAGTGTGCGGCACAAAGGTGGATTAAGGTTCGGCTTCTAGGTTTGATGGGAGAGCAAAGTGGCAAAAGATACCTAATAAACTAGGCAAAAATCGACAAACGAAGAAGGGTTTTTCACTCTTAGAGAAATCGGCACAAGTCACCCAAGAACTAAAGGAGCATTCGGCACACTCTCTAACCCCTAGTTGCCGAAAATGCTACCTAAGCACCTAGCCAAATTTGCCTTCCCCAAGAGTCCTCTAACCGGCCACCATCATTCAAAATTCAAACTCCTTGATTTGCTCCTCAACCTCCTCCACAATATCCTCTCAAGACCGATTCAACACTCCTCAAGTAGAGTTTTATTCTGCTTCAAATTCCTGCCTGCTCCTTGCATAAAATTAACGCCTTCCTTGCATAACCTGGGACTTGAACCTTGGCCTTCCCATTCATTTAGGCGCCACTTTTGTAGCTCCTAAGTGGCGTCACACAACCATTTTACCAGGAGCTCCCTTGTGCTTCACTTTAGCCAAATTTATTTAAGACCCCTACTTCCAAAAGTCCCCTATCTCCCTAATGAAAAATTTAGAAAATTTTCCCGAGTTTTTAACCAACACTTGGGCCTTCCATAGGCCCAATAACATTCTCAAAACACGAATTTCACAACCAAATGCCAGAGTTCAAACATTTTACTAGATGAACAATAATTCAAGAAAGACCAGAATTTTAGGGCGTTACAACTCTACCCTCCTTAAAGGAATTTCGTCCTCGAAATTTACCTTATCCAAACAAATGGGGATATTGCTGACGCATTGCCTCCTCTGGTTCCCAAGTAGCTTCTTCTCTGCCATGATTACGCCATAGTACCTTCACCAATGGGACTGATTTTCTTCTTAAAACCTTCACATCTCGATCCAGAATCTGAACAGGTTCTTCCTCGAAAGTTAAGTCAGGCTGAACTTCTACTTCTGCAACTGGTAGAATATGAGTAGGGTCAGAACGATATCGTCTTAACATGGATACGTGAAACACATCATGGATTCTGTGTAACTCTGGCGGTAATTCCAACTGATACGCCACCGGACCTACTCGCTTAAGAACCCGATAAGGCCCAATAAACCTCGGACTTAGCTTGCCTTTCTTACCAAATCTTAGTATCTTCTTCCAGGGCGAAACTTTCAGAAAAACCATATCACCTACTGAATACTCAATCTCTTTACGCTTCAAATCTGCATAAGACTTTTGTCGATCAGATGCCTCTTTCAAACGGTCCCTTATCACCGTGACCTTCTCCTCAGTCTCTGCTACCAATTCAGGTCCAAGAACTTGCCGCTCGCCCAATTCGGTCCAACAACTAGGTGAACGACACTTACGCCCATACAATGCTTCATAAGGTGCCATACGGATACTAGCCTGATAGCTGTTATTATATGCAAACTCCGCCAACGGTAAATAATCCTCCCAACTGCCTCGAAAATCGATAACACAACCCCTCAACATATCCTCTAGAATCTGAATAACCCTCTCAGACTGACCATCAGTCTGAGGATGAAAAGCCGTGCTAAAGTTCAGCCGCGTTCCCAACGCCTCATGCAACTTTTGCCAGAACCGAGATGTGAATCTAGGATCTCGATCAGAAATGATAGACACTGGCACCCCATGCAGTCGCACAATCTCTGCCACATACAACTTGGCTAACTTCTGAAGCGAATAATCAGTACGTACAGGGATGAAATGAGCAGATTTAGTCAACCTGTCTACAATCACCCAAATCGAGTCCTTCTTTGATGGCGTTAAGGGCAATCCACTTACGAAATCCATGGTCACCCTTTCCCACTTCCAGAGCGGTACCTTCACTGGTTGCAGAAGTCCAGAAGGTAACTGGTGCTCAGCTTTCACCTGCTGACAAGTCAGACATTTCCTCACAAATTCTGTTACTTCTCGCTTCAGTCCAGGCCACCAATACAACTCCTTTAAGTCATGATACATCTTATTACCTCCAGGGTGCATAGCACACAACCCTTTATGAGCTTCATTCAGAATTGCTTGCCTCAACTGAAAATCCTTCGGAACACAGATTCTACCGCGAAAACACAGAACTCCTTCACTATTAAGTCCAAACTCAGAAGTATTCCCATCTTTAACCTGCTGAAATCGAGCATCTAGAGACTCATCCCTCAACTGCTTTTCCTTAATCTCATCCACCCAGGTCGGTCTTACTTGCAATTCTGCTAACAAGCTACCATCGTCATACAGACTCAAACGAGCAAACATAGCTCTCAGGTCAGATACAGTTCTACGACTTAGGGCATCAGCCACCACATTAGCTTTGCCTGGATGATACTCAATCACACAATCATAATCCTTAAGCAACTCGATCCATCTCCGTTGCCTAAGGTTCAGCTCCTTCTGAGTCAACAAGTACTTAAGACTCTTATGATCTGTGTATATAATACACCTTTCTCCATACAGATAATGTCTCCAAATCTTAAGTGCGAAGATCACTGCTGCCAACTCCAAATCATGGGTAGGATAGTTCACTTCATGAGGTTTAAGCTGTCGCGATGCATAAGCAACCACCTTACCCTCTTGCATCAACACACAGCCCAACCCAACATGCGATGCATCACTGTACACGGTAAAATCTTTTCCAGACTCTGGTTGAATCAGTACAGGGGCCTCGGTCAGAACCTTCTTAAGCTTCTCAAAAGCTTCTTGCTGCTGCTGGGTCCAAACAAATGGTACGCCTTTCCTTATGAGTTTCGTTAATGGTGCTGCCATCACAGAAAATCCTTCTACAAACCTTCTGTAGTATCCAGCTAAACCCAGAAAACTTTGAATTTCGGCCACAGACCTCGGTGGTTTCCATTCCAGAATTGCTTCAATCTTTCGAGGGTCCACCTTAATACCCTCAGCAGATACAACATGCCCCAAGAAGGTTACTTCCCTCAACCAAAACTCACACTTACTAAATTTCGCGTAAAGCTCCTTTTCCCTTAACACTTGCAGCACAATACGAAGATGCTCATCATGTTTCTCCTCAGATTCAGAATAGACCAAAATATCGTCGATAAAGACGACCACGAATCGATCCAAGTATGGCTGGAACACTCGATTCATCAGATCCATGAAAGCTGCAGGTGCATTGGTCAGCCCAAATGGCATAACCAAGAACTCATAGTGACCATAACGGGTTCTGAATGCTGTCTTATGTATATCCACTTCTTTCACTCTTAACTGATGATACCCAGACCGAAGATCAATCTTGGAAGCTGATCGAACAGATCGTCGATTCTTGGCAACGGGTACTTATTCTTGATCGTCAGCTTGTTCAACTGCCGATAATCGATGCACATCTGCATTGACCCATCTTTCTTCTTAACGAAAAGCACTGGTGCTCCCCACGGAGACACACTTGGCCTAATGAAACCTCTATCCAACAGTTCTTGAATCTGCGCTTTTAACTCCACCAACTCCTTTGGTGCCATTCTGTACGGTGCAATGGACACCGGTGCCGTACCAGGCAACAAATCGATCCCAAACTCAACCTCTCGATTAGGGGGCAGTCCTGGAAGCTCTTCTGGAAACACATCTTGAAAGTCCTTAACGGTTCTAACTTGATCCACAGTTAGCTCCTCAGATTCCGCTTGACTTATAAATGCCATAAAAGCCTCACATCCTTTACGAATCCACTTCTCAGCTCTTAATGCTGTCACCACATTAGACAGATAATCTCTACGTTCACCAATCACCATAATTTCCTCATCCTCTGCGGTTTTTAAACTCATTCGCTTTGCAGCACAATCCAAAGTAGCCCTATGCTTTACAAGCCAATCCATTCCTAGGATTAGATCGAATTCTCCGAAAGGTAACTCCATCAAATCTCCAGAAAAGATCTTACCTTGAGTCTCTATAGGCACGTCTCTATACAGTCTGTCTACCCTAACCGAGTGACCCAAAGGACTTAGTACAGTTACCCCACTCACTGTCTTCTCAGAACGTACTCCCAGCGACCCAGATATAGCACATGCAACATAAGAGTGTGTAGATCCAACATCTATTAACGCAGTGAATGGTATACGAGAAATAAAAAACGTACCGGTTATGACGTCAGGAGCATCACCTTCCTCTCGTCGACGAGCTGCATAGACTAACGCTGGCTGACGAGCCTCAGCAAAACCAGCACCCCTACCAGGTGCTCCTCGTCCTCGTCCATTTCCATTTCCACCTCTGCCTTGTCCACGACCTCTTGGAGCTGGTGGTCCACCCCTCACTGGCTGAGCAACCCTCTGATCTCTAACTTGATTCTGATCTGGTGCTTGAGGACAATCCTTAATTCTATGCTCCATCGACCCACATCGAAAACAGGCTCCTGAACGTTTCCGACACTCGCCCATATGGATCCTACCACAACTTCTGCAACTCTGTGGTCTGACAACATTCATTGGCACTGCTCGCACTGGTTCTGCCACTCTTGCCCTCTTAACATTCCTATTATACCCGCCTGATGGTCCAGAATCCCTCCGGAAGCGGTTCCGATCCTTCTCACGGTTCTGCCTCTCAGTACGCTTTACTTCCTCCGTAATCTTAGCTTTCTCCACTAGAGCAGCAAAACTACGCTCCCTCTGTGGAGCAATCAGCACCCTTAGCTCGTCCCTCAAGCCATCCTCAAAGCGCACGCTACGCTCATATTCAGTAGCGACTATCCCAGAAGCATATCGACTCAGCCTCAAGAACTCAGCCTCGTATTCAGATACCGTCTTACCTCCCTGAACCAAATTCAGGAATTCCTTTCGACGAGCGTCCACATAGCTAGCTCCAACATATTTTCCTTTAAAGGCTGTCTTAAACAGCTCCCATGTTACCTCGCCAGCTGCAGTTCCATCTCTTACTGTGAGCCACCACTGATAAGCCTCATCTCTAAGTAACGATACAGCTCCCTTCAGCTTCTGCTCCACAGAACAGTCCAAATCGTCCATAATTCGCTCTGTGGCCTCCAACCAATACTCGGCCACGTTTGGGGCTACGCCAGACACACCCCTGAAGAATTTTGCTCCATTAGCTCGGAGTCGCTCAGATATCGCACCACGAAATCCATTACCAGTACTCGCCCCAGCAACCCTTTCCAAAACTCGAAGCATCGCTTGTGATAGGACATCATCCCCTACACCCCTATCATGAGATTCCACCTCTGTTGCTGGTGATACTGGTATCTCAGCTGCTGGTGCATGACCCGAAGAAGAAGATTCGGCTCGTGTGCTACCTCGGCCACGTCCACGGCCCCTACCACGAGCTGCTCGCGTACTCATTTCGTATGTTCTGTTTTAGAAGTTTTATGAGTCAGATTAATATTTCAATGTTTATTACAGATGTCTTATGAATAGTAGAGTTTCAAAGTTTATCTTCTTTCGCGGTAGCCTACCTGCAGTCTCAGTTTATCTATCAGAGTCTCTACAGTTTCAGTAATACCCTAGCTAAAGTATCATAATATAGTCTTTAGTAAGGCATACAATCAGAATTTTCAGAAACAATCAGAAAAGTTCAGAAAACTTACAGGCTTGGGCCGGAGATTCGGTGTGCCACTATTTCGAAAGATCTCATAGGATAACTTAATTTATTCTTTGAAAATAACTCATTTAGGTACGATAGAATTTTATCAAAACTAGTTCCAAGTAATTTGAAAGCAATGTTAAAAACATGACTTTTCGAAAATATTTGTTTTGATTGTTTGAAAACCTTTATTTTTAGACCCGTTCCACAGCCGAGTTGTTGCAACTTAGCTCTGATACCACTAAATGTAACACCCCAAACCCGGCCTAGACGCTACGACCAGATCTGGTGTGTCACACGATCCTAAAACTAAGTTTACGGCCCTTTTAGACTTGTTGTGTCTTAAGTGAGGTTTGAATCAAAAGAGTAAGTTTGTTAAAACCAGTTTATTAATCCTTCAAGTTATCCATATTATTCACACGTTGAGTTTTAAAAACGTTTTTTAGATTTTGAAACCAGTGCAGCCTAAACTAGCGATTCTATAAAATGTAATTTAATCATCAAAGAAAATTAAACCAAATAAAAAAACTTAGACAGCGGCCTTATTACAAAATAAAACCCAAAAATAACTTAATAATAAAATACTTTAAACAAAATGAAAACCAGTTCTGCAGATGCTGTGGCCACTCCGAATCTCTCGCAGCTCCAAGCCCACTATGGTTGAGGGTTACCTGCAGGGATTAATTAAAAAGGAGGGTGAGTTTGACAACTCAGTGTGCAACATTATCTCAACCATAGGCCAAAACAGATCAAGCCTCAGAAACAGAGTTAATTGGGCCTTGGCCCATTACAGGAATCAGGTTAAGCCCAAAGGCCCATAACAGAAACAGATCAGATATAAGCATTATGCAAACAGAAACCCAACCCAGATCCATCCTTAACACCCCCGTACCAGCCTTACACCATGTGGGGAGACTACTCGACCCACCCAACCGCTACACACCACAGATATTTGCAGCGAGGCTGCCAGATATAATTTGCAGTGAGACTGCCAGATAACATTTGCAGCGAGGCTGCCAGATATATTTGCAGCGAGGCTGCCAGATATTGTGACGAGGTCACCAGATATAAATATTGTGGCGAGGCCACCAGATTGCAACGAGGTTGCCAGATATAATGTGACAGAGTCACCAGATTGCAGCGAGGCTGCCAGAACGCTTCCTCCATCATAACCCATACCCCATGCAACAGATAATCATACTATCATGCAAGATATAGCATCAGATATACTCATATAGATAATTAACTCATGCAGATACATAACATCATACATTTCATACAAAATTGACCCTAGGGGTATAATAGTCTTTTTCACCTAGGGGTATTTTGGTAATTTTCCATATTTAAGGGTATTTTAGTCTTTTTTCATATTTTCAGAAATTTTATGCAAGTATAGCTGATTATTAGTTCCCAATTAACCACGGAAGTCCATTTGTGCCAAATTTCCAGTTTTGCCCTTTTTGCCTAAAACCCCTAATGGGCCTTGCTAAGTCCAATATTGTCTCAAGCCCTTTAAGCCCAATTTTAGGTTTAGTTTACCAACTTAACATGTTATTACTAACTACGTCGCCAGATAGTCTTTATTAGCCATTTTACCTATTTGGGCTCGGAAGCCCATTAGGCCCATCTTTGGCCCATTGAAACCCAACTCACCGAGAAGCTTGAAATTACACCTTCTGCAATTTTGCCACTGTCATTTACTAGTTTGATCACCACAGGGTATTCGGTTACCCTCAGACCCTTTCAAGACAACTTTTTCGGTCACTTCAATCGGACACTTTAGCATAGTTTCGATCATTACGGCCTTTAGCCATCCTAGTCTATGATAGAGACACGTTACACACCTGATACTGTTGAAACCGTTTGAAGAAATCCACGTACGAAGAACCTACAATTGAACGCTAACTTTCAGTCTAATTAATCGATAACCAAATAGCTATAACCCCTTACCCTAATCGGCCTAGATGGCCTAAGCCCTTAAAATCTTACCCTTTTTCGGTTATGGACTAAATCGTAACGTCCAACTGCGTTGATCTTCACGATCCTTCGATGCTCGATCCTCTCCTAGATTACGCTGTTACACCTTCAATCCAAAAGAAAGAGGCCAAAAGCCTTTTAATTCAAACGACAATACCCCTAAGGGGTTCGGCTACTTGCCTTAATATCATGAAACCAACGCTATCAGGCTACGAAATACTTACCAATCCAAGCCCTCACCACTGCCGCTGCACTTGTAACAATGAGAAAGAAAGGGTTGAGAGTAGAGAGGATTCGGCCAAGCACAGTGAGTTTCGGTCAAAAGGAGGTTCGGCAATGAAGTAGAATGAGAAGGGACGATATATTTGATAGAAGAAGATGGATTCGGCAAATAGGATATTTCGGCTTATGGAAGGTTGTAGAAGAAGAAGTAAAAGAATAGGAGTGTTCGCTTGACAAAGAACAATCGGCCACCCTGAGTTTCGACTTCTTCTTGCAGTTGTCAACAGAGGTTTAGAGAAGAGAGTCAAGGAAGAATGATTCGGCTAGAGAAGGAGGTAATGATGAAGGTTTGGTTTATGGTATAAGAGGAGAAGAAAAGGATGTAGAGAAGAGATGTAGAGAAAATGCTTCGGTCAAAATGAGTGTGCGGCACAAAGGTGGATTAAGGTTCGGCTTCTAGGTTTGATGGGAGAGCAAAGTGGCAAAAGATACCTAATAAACTAGGCAAAAATCGACAAACGAAGAAGGGTTTTTCACTCTTAGAGAAATCGGCACAAGTCACCCAAGAACTAAAGGAGCATTCGGCACACTCTCTAACCCCTAGTTGCCGAAAATGCTACCTAAGCACCTAGCCAAATTTGCCTTCCCCAAGAGTCCTCTAACCGGCCACCATCATTCAAAATTCAAACTCCTTGATTTGCTCCTCAACCTCCTCCACAATATCCTCTCAAGACCGATTCAACACTCCTCAAGTAGAGTTTTATTCTGCTTCAAATTCCTGCCTGCTCCTTGCATAAAAATAACGCCTTCCTTGCATAACCTGGGACTTGAACCTTGGCCTTCCCATTCATTTAGGCGCCACTTTTGTAGCTCCTAAGTGGCGTCACACAACCATTTTACCAGGAGCTCCCTTGTGCTTCACTTTAGCCAAATTTATTTAAGACCCCTACTTCCAAAAGTCCCCTATCTCCCTAATGAAAAATTTAGAAAATTTTCCCGAGTTTTTAACCAACACTTGGGCCTTCCATAGGCCCAATAACATTCTCAAAACACGAATTTCACAACCAAATGCCAGAGTTCAAACATTTTACTAGATGAACAATAATTCAAGAAAGACCAGAATTTTAGGGCGTTACAAATTGTTTGTTTTGAAGCCAAAATTTTCAAGTGGAAAGATTGATTATAACCCGAGAATAAGAGAAGATCGTGAAATAATCATCGGAGAATCGAGGTAAGTCGTTAAGCTAAATTATGCACTAAATTTGCATCAATGGTAATTATACTATCTGAATTGAATTATTACAAATGGCTATGACATTGCCGAATATGAAATAAAGAGTTGAATGCTATTATTTGATGAATATTGAAGTAATTCAAGGTGAATTAATAGGTGAATAATATATGTGTAATATTTTTAATACGAAGGATGAATGATAATGGGATTACTTATTGTGTCCCAGTTATGGTATTTAGATGTGTCATGTGTGACTTTGTATAGTTGAAAAGTAACTATAATATCCTTGAAAGTGCCGGTTAAATTATGAAATGGAGAATTTATCAAATTGATATGTATATTGAATATGCTAAATGTGAATTGGTTTTGGAGGTTATTAATCCAAGTGTTTTAGTTTAAATCAGGCTTTACGCCTAGCAGGCTTTGAGCCGGAGAATTGTATTAAGCTTAACACTTAAGTGGCTTAGTGCCTATGTGACTTCAAAAAGGTAAATTTAGATCTAGAAGTTTGAGTAAGTTGGATTAGCAAATATCGAATTGAGGTATGTTTATAATTTCCGGAATTTATTTCCATGATGATGCATTTGTGAAGTTGTATTATTTTAAATGTGATTGTTAGCATTGAATAAGAAATAAGAAGTTGAAATAATATATTGGTAATAAGGCATTTGTGAATTAGAGCAATTGGTTATGAGATCTTCGTCTAAGTGAATAAAATTGTAAGCTAAGTAATTGGGACTTAATTAGTTGATTAAGTATTTTGTATTGATATATTGAATGTATGTGAACTTCATATGATTTAGTATATCCGATTAAATGTGAGTGTATATGCTTATGGAATAGGCATATTTGTTTTTAGTTGAAACTTTATAGAAAGTGCATATGCGGCTATGTGGCTATAAAGATTAAATTGAGTCATAACAGAGTTAAATTAGTACATTTTAGGATGTATGAATCAGTTTGATGTTACTTAAAGTAAGGTAAGTGAGCAACTCGATTCTTGTTACAAATCATGAGCAAGACAAATGAAGATTTTGTGTGAACTAGATAGGTATATTCAGCTTTGTGAATAGTATTGAATAAATCTTAATTGTATGCATATGTGATAATGTGTATTCGGTTATGTAGCTAATTTATATATATATATAAAGATATATAGTGTTACATGAATTTATATAATGGAATGTATGTGAACTAGGTTTAATAACTATTTGGTTTTAGAAGTTAGACCATAACGTGTTAATTTTAGCCACATGAACATTCGGCCTTTGCTATAAATGTGCATATGATATTACAATGTGAGAAATAAGTATAAGTATATGTGTTTTGTAATAGTATTTTAAATTTGGAGTAGAAGACATATTTTTACTTACACATGTATGTGTGTTTGACTATGTATATATATATTTACATGTATGGTTATTATTCTTTGACTTATAAACTTATGCATATAAGAATTCAAATCGTTGTGGATAAGGAACAAGTGTAATTGTGTTATAATGTCATTGATATAATCTGTTTATTTTGAAATGTTTAAATTATTAATTCAAGCTATGGGTTCAGTAGGCAGTGTGCTAGTATAAATTCAGATTGGTACTTACAGGCTTAAAGCCTAGGAAATTTTAAAGAATTGATGATTTCAAGTTTTGATGCCGAAGTGTTAAACGAATATGATCAATAAGCTAAAGCAAACAAGTATGTTTTAGCTAGTTAATGTTTGTATTATAACGTAAATTAGCTATTGAAATTATATTGTAAATTACATAAGATAAAAAGAAAAGTGAAAGAAATGTGGAATTGTGTATTAAGTATTAAATGTATATGACAATATGATTAATTGAATTATGGTTATGTTTATATAAGTGAATTTGGCGATAGTAGGAATATAATTATAACTTGTGAAGCAAGAGTTTATAACTTTGAAATTTAAAGTTGTTGATGATGTATATGAAAATATTCAGCCAAAATGAAGGTGGTTAATGTAAAGGCATGATATCTATATATATGAATGAAATTTATTAAGTTGTAATTGTATATTATTACAAACGCGTGGAATTAAGTTGGCTATTTGAGTTTATAACTATTCAAAGTTGTTAATGCATATATTGTTGTTTCGTTTAAGGCTTACTAAGCTATGTTAGCTTACTTTGTGTATAATGGTCTCTACTTTGTAGATATTGAACCCAACGCGTGAATTTGAGAATCGTCAGAGGAGCTTATCGCACTATCGACCACCTTTGGCATTTATAAAAGTTACGGTGTAAACCTATGGCATGTATAGGCTGGAGTGTGTCATGAAATGTGGGATTTTGGTCTGTATAATTTGGCCATGCGATCATGGCTTACTATTCAGTTGTGTTAGATTTAGCATCTTGATTAAATGATGTAGTTGACATATTTGTATGTGGTTTGATGATTCGGTTATGCTTTGTAAATAGGCGTGAATTATGCTTAATGTGTTTAATGCATAATAAGATGCATAAAATGAAGTTAGGTAATGATTATAGACTATTTGATATTCGGACATGAGGTTAAACCAAGTATATATGTGTAATGTAACTTAGTAAAATGAAAGTAGGTACTTGTTAAGGCATTTTATCTATGACTTAGAATATTCATTGTTATTTGAATATTGATTCAAATTGCTTGAAAAATGCTTTCACAGATTTATAATTAAAATAATAATACTGATAATTTATTTCCTAAGTGTATCCATGAATGTCTGGATGTGGTGTTATATTAGGTAATACCTTGAAACCCCATTTCTACGATGGGTTCGGGTTAAAGGGTGTTATAGCTCCAATTGTGAAGTAACTTATAGATCCCAGTCTGGTGTGATGATTATGGGTGCCGAAACGAATCGATTCTTCAAATCCTTGATTGCTCTTAAACATTCCTCATCAAACTTGACTGTCATATCCTTCTCCAATAATTTGCACAAAGGTTTCCTAATTTTTGAGAAGTCTTTGATTAATCTCCGATAGAAATCGGCGTGGCCCAAAAAGCTCCTAACACCCTTTACAGATGTTGGAGGTGGGAGTTTCTCTATAATGTCTACCTTTACTTTATCAAACTCAATTCCATGTATTGTTATCCGAGGCCTTAGGACAATCCCTTCTTGTACCATGAAATGACACTTTTCCCAGTTGAGTACTAGGTTTGTTTCTTCACAATTCCTTAGTACCTTGGCTACATTGGCTAAGCAATCATCATAAGTATCTCCGAATACTGAAAAATCATCCATAAAAACTTCAAAATACTTCTCAACCATGTCAGTAAAAATAGACATCATACATCTTTAAAATGTAGCAGGTGCATTACATAAACCAAATGACATTGTGTCCAAATGCAAATGTACCATATGGGTAGGTGAATGTCGTCTTGTGTTGATCCTCCAGTGTTATTGTAATCTGATTATACCTTCAATAACCATCAAGAAAACAATAATAGTCTCACCCTACGAATCTATCCAGCATTTAATCCAAGAACGACAAACAAAAGTGATCTTTCCTACTCGCCTTATTTAGCTTCCGATAATCGTTGCACATTCTCCATCCCGTAACAGTTGTAGTTCGTATCAACTCATTATTATCATTCTCGACAACCATGATACCTCCTTTCTTCGATACGCATTGGACCGGACTTACCCATGAACTATCTGAGATGGGGTAAATGATACCTACATCTAACCACTTGATGATTTCCTTCTTTACTACATCTTTCATAATGGGGTTTAGTCTTCATTGTCCATCAATCGTCCCTTTCTTGCCATCTTCTAATATGATCTTGTGCATGCATATAGATGGATTAATATCATGAATATCGGCTATGGTCCATCTGGTAGCCTTCTTGAATTGTTTCAATACAAGGATAAGTTTCCCTTCTTGCTCGATAGTTAATTATGCTGAAACAATCACAGGCAGAGTAGAAGCGTTACTTAAATAAACATATTTTAAATGTGAAGGTAGTATCTTGAGCGCTAATTTAGGTGGCTCCTCGATTGATGCTTTTAGTTGGGTATAATCCCTATTCTCCAATTCCAAAAATTTAAAACGGGATTGCGGATTAAATCACTTTTCATTAGCTTCTAGCAAAGCTAAGTCTTTATCCTCCTCTTCATCATTCGAAGGGTCTAATGTTAGAATTTGTTCCAACAGATCCTCAACGTAGTTGACTTTCTTCTCCACTATTAAATCCTCTAAATTGGATACTATAGAACAATTATCAATTGTGTCAAGAAATCGCATTGACTTAAAAACATTAAATGTTACCTAATCATCTTGAACACGTATAGTAAACTCACCCTTCTACACATCAATAAGGGTCCTTCCGATTGCTAAGAACGGTCTTCATAGGATAATTAACACTTTATCTACTTTAAAGTCTAGAAATACAAAGTCAACAGGGAAGATAAATTTGTCTACATGCACCAATACATCCTCAATTTTTCCTTCTGGATGTGTTAAGGATCGATCTACTAATTGAAGTGTAACCATAGTTGGTTTAACTTTACCTATCCCCAAATTTTTAAATATTGACATAGGCATCAAGTTGATACTCACACCTAAGTCACATAATGCCTTACCACAATATGTTGCTCCAATATTGAAGGGTATGGTAAAACATCTAGTATCCTTCAACTTCGGGGGTAGTTTGTTCTGAAGATATGCACTGCATTCCTTTGTCAGAGCGACTGTTTTAAAATCTCCAAGTCTACATTTTTTGGACAGGATATCTTTCATGAACTTGACGTGTTTCGGCATTTGCTCAAGTGCTTCAACCAACGGGATGTTGATATGAAGTTTCTTGAGTGCGTCTAGAAATTTCGTGAATTGAATCTCCTGCTTCTGCTTTTGAAGTCTTTGAGGGTAGGGTGGTGGTTGTTTCGTTACTTGAACTGGTATTGGTTGATTCGTCTTCTGTGGCAATTCTGCATCTAACAGAGTTGATAGTTGTTCAAAATTAGCTGGTTCTGAAGTTACCTTATCAGGTTTTACAGATTCTGGTTCTGGTAAAATTGGAATTTCAACACTTGGTTGAACTTCCTCTGAGTCTTGAGCATCATCTTGCTCCTTTTCAGCTTCAGTGGTGTTGGGCTCCACTGTCTCTTCGCTCCTCAATGTCAATGCTTTGCAATGCTCCTTCCCCAAATTTCTTGGATTCTCTGTATCACTAGGTAAAACACCTTATGGTCGGTTCCTAAGTTCAGCTGCAAGCTGGCCCACTTGATTATCCAAATTCCTTAGAGTGGTGTCGTTTTTTGCCATGTATGCCTTTAATAAATTCTCTAAGCTATTGGATGACTCAACTTGAGCTGGTTTTTTAACTTGTTAGGAGAAACTAGGCAGCTGGGTGTTACTGGTTCCAGCCCCTTGGTTACTCTAGGAAAAATTCTGGTGATTTCTCTATGATAGGTTATAAAAATTGGATTGCAATCCTTGCCTTCCTTTATTTTGGTTTTGGTTACCTATATAGTACATGGATTCTTAGTTTGATGGACACTCTTTAAACAAATGTCCTTCCTCATAATAGACACAGTCTATATGCTCAAATTGGTTAGGTGGCTGGGCTACAAAACTGTTAGACCTATTAGTAATAAGATTTTTAAGTATTGAGGATATTGATGATACCTAAGATGCGAGTGAAGTAAGAGCGTCTACTTCATGTATTCCAGCAACTCATCTTCCAGTTACTGCTCGATTGGTTGGCCATTGATAATTGTTACTGGCAATCCTCTTGATGATTTCATAAGCCTCATTATAAGACTTTGAAAGGAGAGAACTGTTAGCAGAAGCATCCACTACAATCCTCGTGTGAGCGTTGAGACCATTATAAAATGTCTCAAGTTGAATGCAATATTGGATTCCATGATGAGGGAACTTCTATAATAACCCTTTATACCTATCCCATGCCTCATACAAGGATTCATCATCCATTTGTTAGAAGGCAATGATCTCGTTCCTCAACTTAACATTCTTGCTAGGTAGAAATACTTCATAAGAAATCTCTCTACTAACTCTTGCCATGTGGAAATTGTGTTCGGTGGCAATGAGCTCAACCAGGCTCGAGCTCTGTCCCTTAGCAAATATGGGAACAGCTTCAATCGTAATGCATCTTCGGGTACTACGGCTAACTTGAAAGAGCCGCTCACCTTCATTAAAAGTCTCAAGTGTAGGTGATGGTCTTCGGTAGGCATTCCACTGAATTGGCCCACTGTTTGAAGCATCTGGAGCATGACTGGCTCCAGCTCAAATTGTAGTGCCTCAATTTCGGGTCTCCTAATACCTTGATTAAGATCATTGAATACTAGCACGACATATTGTCTTAAGGCTCTATCCCTATCATCAGCAATAAGGATAGGATTTTGAGCAGGGTTTGCTCCATTTCCTTGATTCATATTTTCAAAATTCATCTCTTTAGTTCTTCACTAACTTGCTTGTCTTCTTCGCTGTCAAAAAGTTCATTCAATCTTAGGGTCTACAGGGAGCAAATTGATAATTCGATCAATACTCATAAACACCTGAAATAATCACAGAAGAAATTAAATAAGTTAAAATTAAACTGAAAAATAAACCAAAATGCAAAACTAAAAAATTCACAAATAATTACTTTTTAAAAGTCCCTGACAACGGTGCCAAAAACTTCAAACGACGGGAATGTGCAAGTGTACACAATCGCAACAAGTAATAAAGTGACAAGTAAATGTCGAGTTATCGTACACATAGGGACTGTAAAAGAATTATTTATGAATGTGATTTAAAACACATTGGTGAGGAAAAAATAATTTGTTGAAAAGACTGATTAAAAACTATGGTTTAAAACTAAGTAAAAGAAATAAAAGAAAAAATAAAAGTTCTAATGCGCTATTTGAAACATGAATTTAATCGATATGGCTTGATTGTTTTAGATTAATTTCACTTCTTAACTTAGAATTATTAAACTTATGTTCATGCTGCTACAAATAATTTCACGGCAACCTGGTAATTTGGTAACTTATGAACATATTCACCTACACAAATCCATTCATCTCTTGACATATTCCTATGTCAATTCAATTGATTAAATGGATTCTAATAACCAAACATGTTATTGCACATACATACTCATTAAATTAAAATAATCTCTTGCATATTTGTATGACAATTCAAACGATTTAATTAATCTAATAAGCATATAAAAAACTACGTGAGGTAACAAAGTATGCCTACCTTGAAATAGTTTAATCACCATAATCTTGCAAGCTATGCAAGACATATGTATCACCAAATACAATGCTAATTTAACCTTCAGCTACCTTAGAAGAATAAACATGCACTGATTAAGTATTGTGTCCATTAATTACAATTTCAATCTGTTTAAATAATTAATTCATTACTTATCTAACAATTATAATGCAGGAATAACTTAGGCATAATTTTACTTAATCAAGCAATTTACTGAGGCCAATAACAGCATAAACACAAATTTAACAATTTAAGTAGACGAAACGCAATCAACCTAACACAAACTAAATTCAAGCTAAATTAATTAAATTAACCATTTCAATAGCATAAATATTTATAAAAATGTTTGTCAAAACAACAACAAAAATTAAAAAAGATAGGGAACAAGAATCAAATCTGGTGTTTCTCTGTGGCTTGACTAGCATGCTCTATTCTTCGTTCTCTGTTGTCCCCTGCTAGGAAGGTGGCTTATGAACACTCGATTGCTGCTCCAAATGGCTGATGAGAGCCTCTTTCCCAAAAGGAGAAATCGGCACAAGAGCAAGGGAATTTTTGGAGAAAATAGAGAACGGAGATAAGAGGAGTGAATGAGAGAATGAGGGAGTGAGTGGTGCTTTGAATGATCAGCCAAGGGTGGCTTTTATATATGAATGTGGTAGCTAAAAGTAGCAAAAATAATCAGCCTAAGAGACCTCCCTTGGCTGGCCACACATGTGGCAAGTTTGATAGTTTCAACATTACTATTTTAGGCTTGGGGCAAATCTATAAAGCCATATATTTTGGAGGGGTTTGAATGCAACTTTGAAAGTTCTTCAAGGGCCTCTTTGCAAGCTTATTTAATCAGCTAAAAATCTGATTTGGGCTAGTAGATGGATGGTTCTGGGCTGCCCAATTTGTGGCTGGTTCGGTTCACTTTGTTCGATTCAACTGGAGCGGTTCAACTGGACCACTTTTTCCATAATTAATTAATTAATAATAATTTATTTAGCCCAAATTAAGTTGGGAATAAATTAAAATGAATTATATTATGAATTAATACACATAATTGGACTGTCTTAGGTTGGAAATTAATTTGCCTTGATACTTCAATTTGCTTTTCGGTTTTGTTCTTCTAGTAGTGTTTGCCGGGCCATTTTTCGCCTTGCAAATCTATCGAAAATAATTAAAATTAATCAGAATTTACTATAAATTTAATTAAAATTCATCATGTTTATATTTTAAGCACAATTTAATTATTTTATAAAAATTAAATAGTTTTTGACAAGAATTTAACCAGATTTGCATGACTTTAAGTAAAATGGGTATGAAAAAATATATAAATTTTTGTGTTTTGACCTATTTGTGCTTACAGGCAGGACCCAATTTGGATGGCATTTTGGCCATGTAAATGGCCTATTTTGCACCCACATGGGCAGGGATACGAGCGTGTGTCTTTATCGTGTTGCTTGAGGGCCATTTTGAAATGTGCCTGGGTAAACCACACGATCTCACACACGGGTATGTGACACGACCATGTGATTCTTGATGTTTAATTAAAACAAGATAGTGAGTTACATTGCTTAGGCATATGGGCGTGTCTATTGGCTGTGTGTGGCACACAGACTGGTACACGGGCGTGTGGCTGACCATGTGATCCAAGTCAGGATTATGCCCTATTTTGCCACAGCCTAAACACACGGGCGTGTCTAATGCCGCGTGAGGCACACGGCTTGACCACAAGGGCGTATGACCTCTGTAACTTTGAAATATGTTTAAGTTTCGAAAAATTTTATATGAGCCTAGTTTAGTCCCGACCCCTTTCTAAATCATGCTTAAGGTCTCATAAACCTTCATAAGGGACTTTATATGTATGATTTGTTCTTATATGATGATATATGAATCATGATTAGTAAAAGTTTAAGAAATGTTCCAATATGTCTATTAATGCTTTTAACCCTAGTCCGGTGACGGATACGGTTTAGGGGTGTCATAGCTATAAAGCTTATAGTTATAACTTATTCAGGCACATTGTTTGCTCTATCAATTTGCAAACATAATTTAACATGTTTTGGACACTAGCCCAACAACAGAAATCTCTCTATTTTAATAGGTTACCACAATTATCCAATCATTCCCAACCTCATAATAAACAAGCACATTAATTATGAGTATTCACTTTTCAAGCATATATTTTAACACCTTTCAATTGTTTAAAGCACATATTTTCCCATAATTTTTTTGATAGACAATTATGCCAATCTTTCCTTTTTCTCATATCTGATAAATCACAAATTGTGCAAATAAGACATGCTATATCAAAACTCAACTTGGCTCAAAAGCCAATTATATGATCGCTAACTGAATTTACCATGTATTTCATACATCATGAGCATGGATCAATAATCACAATGCTTTCACAAAACATTCTCGTAGAAACCATGGATTCACAATGTCATGAAATCAATAATTTTAAATGTTATGTACATACCTGAACTAATCCGTAATATAACCACATTATTTCACATCTTTGACATTCCCATTGAACACACGGAATATTAAGAAATACTCAAAAACTTTTGCACATAAGTGCCACATATGTAGCCAAAGCTACCTCTATCTCATAACATATATAGGCTCGCTAGCGAGCTGTTCACGGGTCTATTCACACAAGCTATCGGTCAAAGCATAGCTATACAGTACTGCTCACACAAGCTGTTAGGTATCTGCAACATATGCTGAAGTACCCAGCCACTGGTAGGACTTATAAGACCAACACCTGGAATCACATAAACATATTAACACATGGGTTCCTAGTGACATGTCACTTGAATCCTATTCTATTCTTAAGGTTCAACCAGTATTTCTCACTTGTCGGAACTTCGTCGAATACTTCCAAAGAGTCATCACACAATTTGTACAATATTAAAGCATTAAAACATAATATAACGATGCATTATTTACATAAAACTTACCTCGGTACAAAAATAGTTGAAACAGACTTAATTGTTAAACACCTTGTTTTTCCCTCGATCTAGGTCCGAACCTCATTTCTCTTGATCTATAATAACAAATTTAACTTACTCAAATATCACATTAGTCAATTTAACCCAAAAAACACATTATGGGAAAAATTACATTTTTTCCCTAAAGTTTCACATTTTCACATTATGGCAAAAATTTTGTTAAACTTTGGAAACGGTTTTGGAAAATTCGTTTCAAAGTTACTTTTCGAAATATACATGTTTTAAGGTTCAATTTTAAAAAGTTTAAGTTTTTCTGGGTTTCTAAAATTTGGTATCTGAAGGAGTGGCATACTGAATCCCCGGCACCAAGTCTATAAGTATTCTTTTCCTAAACTGTACTGTACTAAGATATCACTGTAGATAGTACTGATACTTTATTATGATACTGTAGTTAGGGCAATACTAAAAACTATAGAGACTAAGACTGTAGGGAAACTAAACCCTAGAAGACTGGACTGTAGCTAGGCTATGATGCTGTAAAAGAAAAAAAAGGAAAAAAAAACTTTAAAATACTATCTCTGCATAAGACATATGAATAAATAGTAAAAAAAAAATATTTCCTGAGACCTTTGTAGTGATTTGATATGTGCACTGGTAATGTAAAGTATTGATATGGGTTTTGAGGGTAAGTAAAGTCTGCCAACTTCGGGTAGCTGTAACTCGGAGCTTGGTTCTGAGGCATTGGCAGAGTTAGTAAGGAAAGTGGTAGAAGAAGTTCTAAAGACCAAAGTTAAGGAAATTAGGGAAACACTTCAAGTAGGGTGCTTGGAGTGTAGGAAGAGGAAGAATCATAGTTCTAAGAGAATAGAGCCTCGTTCTGTGAAACATGTTAAGACACGACCAAACTTTTCGAACTGCAAGAACTGCAACAGGCATCATCCGGGTGAATGCAATAGAAAGATAGGAGCAAGCTTTAAATGTGGGTCCAGGGAGCATCGAGCTCAAGATTGCCAAGCTTATTCTAGTTAGGTGTGTGAGATGTTTGGACACGAATTGTATGCGTGCTTGATAAATGTTTATTTACTTAGGTAATTAGATGTTTTGGGTCGTACTAAAAATTATTTAGATCAGAGTGCGTAGCGGTAACGTAGTAGCATAGTGCTGCACGACTATTCTATTATTTGGAAATTTTAATGATGAAATTTCTTTAAGGGGGTAGAGTTGTAACACCTTAAATTTTGGGCCTAGAAGAATTGGGCTTTGAGTCTGGTTTCGAATGGAAGACATCCTGAGTAATTTAGATAACGTCTTGATTTTCGGGATTTTTTGGGTTTTTGTGATTTTGGTGAAATCTTGAAATTTTGGTGTTTTGAATACTTAAATTGTGTTTAAATGTGTTAGTGGGCCTTTAGAAGGCCCAAGCCTAAGTTAAGACCCGACAGAAAAATCAACTTGGATTTTAAGTGAAAGGGGCTTAGTTAAGTGGGCCTTTAAGAAAAAGTACAAAAAGAGGGCCTTGGTAAAGTGGCGAGGTGGCGCCACTAGGTTCCTAAAAAAGTGACGTGTGGACTGAGTTTAAGGGCCAGAGTTCAAGTCGCAAGGTAAGCAGATGGTACTTTTATTTTTGTGCATGTGCCGGGTATGTGATAGAGCTTAAGTAGCATTCAGCGAGGGACTTAGGGGGATTCGGCCATTGGTTTGAATGGCCATTAGGGCAAGCTTTATTTTATTTTTGTCTAGCCAAATTAGGGTTAGCCACCTAGAGCCTTCACTTTCATTCTATTCTCTTCTCAGTGTTGCAAAAAGTCGAAAACGTAAAGTTAGATCTCCTAAGTGCCAAATTCTTCCTTCTCTTCTCTTCTCTTCCATTCTTTCTTTTTCTTTTCCTCTCTAGCCGAAATCACCTCTCCTCCTCCATCATCTTTCATTTTCTTCCCTTCAGAAATTGAAATTGTCACTCTTTTCTTCTCAAACTCATCAACTACTAAAAGTCGAAATCCTGAAAGGTTGCTTCCTGTGCCGATTTGCCTATAGCTGAACCCCCTTTGTTTTTCCTCACTTGTAGCTGAATTTCATACTCTCCAAACCCTTAGGCTCTGTCGACAAACTCCCCTCCAACCATAGCCTCAAATCATATCTTCTTTCACCACTTAAAAAGCCGAAAACACCATAGTTTTAAGGGATATATGGCAGAATCCTTAGATCTCTAAGATTCAAATTCTGCTAGTGTTTAGGGGCTAGATCTACATCAGATCTGAGTAGAAGAATCACCTTGATTAAGGAAAACCTGTGGTAAGTACTCGACATCGCAGATCTACTCGTTACCTTTGAATTTAAGAAAAGCCAAAATCCCTAAACTCTTTAGGGAGGCTGTCGAATGTGATGATAGGTAAAGATAGTTCTTTTAATTGGTTTTATGTGTACTTGTTGTGGAAGGGGAGATCTAGCAAGGAGCATAAGAGGCTTGGACCTTTGGAATGACTACATCCAGATCTACCCACTAGTTTCGGCAAAGGTAAGATCTCAAGGGCCTTAGGTGGTGATGGCCGATTATGGTAAGTAGAATTATGGAGATTGTCATTGTATTTTGGATCTGATGTGTCTAGTAATTCATTGTAGGATATCGTGGGAGATCTCGTTAGCAGTTATCGCAAATCAGGTGTGTATTGAACACCCTCTTGTAGTTCTCGGCAAAAGCCGAAAAGTCGAAATGCTAAAATTCTGGCCTTTCGTGGGCTTGTGAGCGTGCGAACGCTCGTAAGTTGAATGGAAATCATTGGATCTGTAATCGCAATTGGTAAGATGGTTGAGTGTGCAATTTCGTGCACTTCGGTAAATTTTGTAACACCCCTATCCCGTAACCATCGCCGGAATAGGTAAGGGGCATTACCGAACTTGTAACATATATCAGAGCAGTAAAATTTTAAACTTTTTAATCAAGATCCAACACGTATCATCAATCATCAGAGCATGCTTCAATTGATTATAAAATGATGCATATAACTATTGGAAATCTAATTGGAAACATGCTAAAAGATAGGGAAAATTTGTGAAATTTTTAAGTTAGGGACACACGGCACTGCCCCTTGCCTGTGTTCTTCACACACGGCCGTGTCCCTCTAGACACGCCTAAACCTTTCAGCCCATGGTCGAATCTGACTTATCCCACACGGCTGTCCAACACACCTATGGGGTTAGGCCGTGTGTCATCCACGGCCAAGGCACGCCCGTGCCCTTACCCCGTGGTCGAAACTGTCAAATATCACACAGTTACCTGACACGCCTGTGTACAAAATAGAGCAGACCGTGTGACTATACTGCCAAATTTCACACGGCTAGAAGTTATAAGGCACGCCCGTGTGTCTAGGCCGTGTACCAAAACTGACCAAAACATTAAGGTGTAGGGGACACACGGTCGAAGCATACGCCCGTGTTCCCTGGCCATGTGGCACAAATATAGGCTTGGTTTAAGCCAATTTGCCACCCAATATGGGTCATTTCTACTAGCCATTAACCAACAACATTTCATGCCATTCTACCAACCTAAAACATACCAATTCAAGCACAAAATGGACCCAAAATCATCTCAATTCATTCACAAATCAGGCACACCAACTCAAAGGCCTAAATGACCATTTCCATGCACTCATCCACACATATACATATCAATTATGCAAGCTTATAACCTCATGAAAATCACATAACTTTCCATAAGCACATATAGCTAAAGGACAACTCAAGTACTTGATTATAAACACATGTATGACTCAAGCCACATCCCATGGCTTGAACATTCCCAAAATGTATCATGTTCACAAAAGTACTAGCCTATACATGCCATGACCAAACGTTTGCAAAATACTCAAAAGTACTGAAGCTTTATCGATAGTGTGATAGCGATCCCCGACTCGTCCGATATCCGAGCTAGCTTCCGAAACTAGAAGACAGTGAAAGAAATAAACGAAATAAGCTTCTAAAGCTTAGTAAGTCCATATAACATGAAATGAAACTTACCATTTCAATGAGGTATCCATAAGTAAGGCCATTATAAACATATGATCTTATAGCCTATTGCACAAGCTCACACTCATTAGTTCATGTAGTTTCATAACATATCATATATATAAAAGCTTATCAAATACTTCATTTCATGTAACATATACAAATCTTGTAAAACATATGGCATAATATGCCTTCATTTTGCACTTTCTCATATAACATGTTAATCATGTAACTAGTATCATTCCATTCATACAAATCATATGACATGTATTTCATATACTTCATTATCTCATGTATAGCACATAACTCTTATGACATGTACCTTATACCATTCATGTATTCACATAACATCTCTCTCATATATTCAATTATCAATTAACTTTTCCTGTAACATGTATCGGTATTGCCCGTTGAACCTATAAGAACATCGAAAGATACTCAGGTGATACATACACAGTGTATATACATATAACCTGTAATCCGTCAATGCGTCATATATGCTCTTTCGAGCCTGTATGGTAAGCCCGAAGGCTGAACATATAATCTCGAAGGATAATCGGTAAGCCCGTAGGCTGAACATGTAATCCCGAAGGATAATCGGTAAGCCCGTAGGCTGAACATGTAATCCCGAAGGATAAACTTGTAGCTCATGAGCACGTGGTGAGTCCGCAACAAATGCAGGAGCTCGAACCACCCTGTAGCCCTAGTGACATGTCACTTGTATCCTATCGACTTCTACGGTTCTAACGGGGCTCGGTATTCAATTTATCACTTGTAACAATTTAACATTTCTATTTCAATTTCATATATACTCGTTCCATTAGGCTATTTAATCATCCAGCATTTCATATTTTCAAATAACAATACGTATGAACATATATATACACATTAAATTTGTTATACAAACTTACCTCGAAATCCCGTATTTACTCGTTTATTTTTCATTTTCCCCGATCAAGTTCCGGGATTTGATCGTCTTTATCTCAATTTAGCAAAATAGTAGCCGAATGAAGAAAACCTTTAAACCCTTTATTTTGTTTGAAGAATCGGTGGAAGAGAAGAAATATGAAGCCATTTTTCTTGTTTTATTTAATTAAAACATATTATAAAGCCATTTGACCATTTTACCCTTTGTAAAATTATTATAAAACCTTATAAAATATGGACATAATGGTCCATCACCAACCACTCCAAATAAAAGTGGCATAATTGCCATGCAAGTACCTCCTTATATAAAGCCATGCTGAAATAAGCCATTTATAAAATAGAACTCTAATTTATCGCTTTACGCGATTTAATCTTTTTTATCAAATTAACCAGTCAAACGATAAAATTTCTAAACCAAACTTTCACACTGTGATTCTATCATGCTGTAAAACATATTAAAGCAATAAAAATAATAATTCGACTCGGTTAAGTGGTCCCGAAACCACCCGTTCCGACTAGGGTCTAAAGTGGGCTGTTACAACTTTCCCCCCTTTAGGGATTTTCGTCCCCGAAAATCTTACCAGTGAACAAGTTAGGGTATTGTTTTCGTATAGTTTCCTCGAGTTCCCACGTAGCTTCTTCTATTCCGTGTTTACACTAGAGAACTTTTACAAGTGCTATACGCTTATTTCTCAGCTCTTTCATTTCTCGGGCCAGAATTCTAATCGGTTCTTTGCTGTACGATAGATCAGACTATAATTCCACATCTATGGGAGAAATGGCATGAGACGGATCAGATCGGTATCGTCGAAGCATTGAAACGTGAAATATGTCGTGAATCTTTTCAAGCTCAGACGGTAACGATAAACGGTAAGCTACAGGTCCAATTCGTTCCACAATTTCATACGGCCCGATAAAACGAGGACATAACTTTCCTTTTCTACCAAAACGAAGAATTTTCTTCCATGGTGATACTTTTAGAAATACTCTGTCTCCGACCTGAAACTCTATTTCTTTTCGTTTCAAATCTGCGTATGATTTCTGTCTATCTGAAGCTGTTTTTAAATTATCGCGTATCACTTTTACTTTTTCTTCCGTATCTCGGATTAGATCAACCCCGTGTAACTTTCTCTCACTCAATTCCGTCCAGTATAGCGGTGTTCGACATTTACGACCATATAATGCTTCATATGGAGCCATCTTTAAACTCGTCTGAAAACTGTTATTGTATGCAAACTCTATCAGAGGTAAGTATTTCTCCCAATTATTTTCGAATTCAAGAATACAACACCGTAACATGTCTTCCAGAATTTGAATAACTCTTTCAGACTGACCGTCGGTCTGGGGATGAAATGCTGTACTGAAACTCAATTTCGTTCCCAAAGCCTCTTGAAACTTCTTCCAGAATCTTGATGTAAACTTCGGATCTCTATCAGACACAATGGATAACGGTATACCATGTAATCGCACAATTTTAGATACATATAGTTCTGCTAATTTATCCAGAGAATAATCAGTACGTACCGGTATAAAATGTGCAGATTTCGTCAATCTGTCAACGATAACCCAGATCGCATTTTTCTTCTTCAGAGTTAGAGGTAGTCCAGATACAAAATCCATAGTGACTCTGTCCCATTTCCATTCCGGAATCATAATAGGCTGTAATAAACTTGACGGTACCTGATGTTCAGCTTTAACTTGCTGATAGATCAAACATTTCGATACGAATTCTGATATGTCACGTTTCATTCCTGACCACCAGTATTGCTGTTTCAAATCGTTATACAACTTAGTGCTACCCGGATGAACTGAAAATCGACTGTGATGTGCCTCGTGTAGAACTTTCTGATTGAGTTCACTATTTTTCGGTATGCAAATTCTATTTCGAAACATTAAACAATCATCGTTCCTTATAGAAAAGTCAGAATCAAAATTAGACTCACAGTGAAGTCGTTTAGCTTACAAATCGGGATCAGTCCCTTGAGCTTCAAAAATTTGCTGCAGAATCAATGGTTTAGCCTTTAGCTCCGCTAAAACAGATCCATCATCATATAACGTCATTTGAGCATTCAAAGCTCGCAGAGTAAACAGAGACTTTCGACTTAGCGCATCAGCTACAACATTAGCTTTCTCTGGATGATAATCAATTACAAATTCATAGTCTTTTAGTAGTTCGAGCCATCTCCGCTGTCGCATATTTAAATCTTTCTGTGACATCAGATACTTCGGACTTTTATGATCAGTAAAAATTCTACATTTCTCACCATATAAGTAATGCCGCCAAATCTTTAATGCAAATACTATAGCAGCTAACTCAAGATCATGCGTCGGGTAATTCTTCTCATCGGCTTTAACTGTCGGGAGGCATAAGCTATGACTTTCCCATCTTGCATCAATACACAGCCCAGTCCAATAATAGATGCATCACTGTATATAACAAATTTTGTCCCCGATTCGGGTTGAACTAAAACGAGAGCTTCTGTTAACAGGGCTTTCAACTGTTCGAAACTCTACTGACATTTATCAGTCCACTCGAATTTCACATCTTTCTGCAACAATTTGAGTTAACGGCACTATAATCATCGAGAATCCTTTAACAAATCTTCGGTAATATCCCGCTAATCCCAGAAAACTTCTAATCTCAGATACATTTCTCGGGGGTTTCCAGTCTCTAATAGCAGATATTTTACTCGGATGTACTTTGATGCCTTCCACAGAAATAATATGACCCAAAAATCTGACTTCTCGAAGCCAAAATTCACATTTGCTGAATTTGGCAAACAACTGCTTATCTCTCAGAATTTGCAATGCAATTCTCAGATGTTCAGTATGCTCTACCTCATCACGTGAATAGATTAGAATGTCATCAATGAACACGACAACGAATCTATCTAAATACGGTTTGAATACACGGTTCATCAAGTCCATGAACACTGCAGGTGCATTTGTCAACCCGACAGGCATGACCAGAAACTCATAATGTCCGTATCGTGTTCCGAAAGCAGTTTTCAGTATATCTGAATCTTTAACTCGCAACTGGCAATAACCCGATCTCAAATCAATCTTTGAAAATACAGTAGCTCCTTTTAACTGATCGAATAAATCATCAATCCGTGGAGGAGGGTATTTATTCTTCACTGTTACCTTGTTCAACTGTCGGTAATCAATACACATTCTCATCGTTCCATCTTTCTTTTTCACAAATAATACAGGACCACCCCAAGGTGAAAAGCTCGGTCTCGCGAAACCTCTATCCGTCAATTCTTGTAACTGTGCTTTCAACTCTTTTAATTTCGTCGGTGCCATTCTGTATGGAGCTATCGATATCGGAGTAGTGCTCGGTAACAATTCAATACCGAATTCAACTTCTCTAATCGGCGGTAAACCTGGTAATTCTTTCGGAAAAACATCTGAAAACTCACAAACAACTGGTACAGACTCAGTTTTTAATTCTGTTTTGCTAGAATTCATCACATACGCTAAATACGCATCATAGCCTTTTCTGACATACTTCTAAGCCCTCATGGCAGAAATCACTATCGGTAATTCATTCGAATCATTTGATTCAATCCGAAGAATCTCACCATTCTGACATTTCAATTCTATACTCTTACTTCGACAATTCACAATAGCCTCATGCGCATTTAGCCAGTCCATGCCCAGTATTACATCGAATTCGTCAAAAGGGAGGAGCATCAGATCAGCCAGAAAACAATATCCCGGAGTCATCAACGGACATTTCTTACATATCTTATCAACTAACATAGAGTTTCCTAATGGATTCGATACTTTAACTGTAACACCCCAAACCCGGCCTGGACGTTACGACCAGATCTGGTGTGTCACATAATCCTAAAACTAAGGCTACGGTCTTTTAACTTGTTGAACTTTAAGTGAGGTTCAAATCAAATTAGTGAGTTTGTAAAAACCAGTTTATTAACCCTTTAAGTTATCCGTATTTTGATCTTTAAAGTGTTTTGAAAACATTGTTGAGATTTTGAAAACCCGCGCAGCCTACAACTAGCAGATTCGATTTATCATGATTTAAACCATTAAAGAAAATAAACCAATAAAGAAAACTTAAATAGCGGCCTTATTACAAATTTAAAACCCAAATTAGCATAATGAAAATACTTAAAAACCATAAACGGAAACCAGTTTTATTGCAGATGCTGTGGCCGCTCCGAATCTCTCGCAGCTCCAAGCCCACTATGGTTGAGTGTTACCTGCAGAGATGAAATAAAAGGGGGGTGAGTTTGACAACTCAGTGTGCAACATTATCTCAACCATAGGCCAAAACAGATCAAGCCTCAGAATCAGATTAATTGGGCCTTGGCCCATTACAGAAATCAGGTTAAGCCCATAGACCCATAATAGATACAGATCAGATATAATATGCAAATAGAAACCCAACCCAAATCCATCCATAACACCCCCGTACTAGCCTTACAACATGTGGGGAGACTACTCGACCCACCCAACCGTTACACACCACAGATATTTGCAGCGAGGCTGCCAGATATAATTTACAGCGAGGCTGCCAGATATTGTGACGAGGTCACTAGATACAGATATTGTGGCGAGGCCACCAGATTGCAGCGAGGCTGCCAGATAATAATGTGACAAAGTCACTAGATTGCAGCGAGGCTGCCAGATAATAATGTGACAAAGTCACCAGATTGCAGCGAGGCTGCCAGAACGCTTCCTCCATCATAAACCCATACCCCATGCAACAGATGTAATCATACTAGCATGCAACATATAGCATCTCATGCATTAGATATATTCAAATTAATAGATAACTCATGCAGATACATAACATCATACACTTCATACAGAGTTGACCCTAGGGGTATTATAGTCTTTTTGTACCTAGGGGTATTTTGGTAATTTTTCCAGGTTCAGGGATATATTAGTCCTTTATCACTTTTTCAGAGATTTTATGCATGCTCAATTGGTTATCAGTCCATAGATATCCACAGAAGTCCATTTTAAGCTTAATTTCCACTTTTGCCATTTTTAGCCTAAAACCCCTAATGGGCCTTACTAAGTCCAATATCGTCTCAAGCCCGTTAAGCCCAATTTTAGGTTTAATTTACCAATCTAACCATGTTATCATCAACCACATCGCTAGAAAGCCTATAATAGTCACTTTCTCAATTTTTGGGCTCGAAAGCCCATTGGGCCTGTCTTTGGCCCATTGAAGCCCAACTTACCAAAACGTTCAGAATTGCACCCTCTGCAATTCCTTCACCACCGAATTCATGATTAACCCCAATGGAGTAAACGATTACTCCTGATTATTAAACGAGTACGGTTTTAGTCACTTTTCACCAGTTGTTAGTCACTTTATGACCATTTCGGCTTTTACCATTTCAGACTAAAAGTTGGGATTTGTTACACACCTGTTACTGTCAAAACTGTTGAAGAAATCCACGTACGAAAAACCTACAATCGAATGCTAACTTTCAGTCTAATAAATGATAACCAAAGAACTATGACCCCTTACCATAATCAACCTACATGGCCTAAGTCCTTAAAAACCCTTACTTCTTGTTGAAAGTGGACCAGATCCTACTGTCCCGTAGCGTTTAGCCTTCCAAGTCCTTAGTTGCACAGTCTCTTGATCGCACTAACAAAATCAACCCAAAAGAGAGCGGCCAACAAGCCCTTAGACACTAACGTTAGCCTCCCCATAAAGGGGGTTTCGGCTTACAGCTTTAAAACCTGAAGAACTAACGAAATAAGTCTTAAGGTACTTACCAATCTAACCACGATCTACAACAGCTCCACTTGCCACCGCCAGAAGGGATAAAAGATGACTTAGAATTCGGCTTTAAAGCACCACAAGGTATGGAGGCTTTCGGTTCCCAAAAGAAGAGATAAGGTTTTGGTCCTCAAGGTATTCGGTTCGACAAGAGACAGGAGGTTTTTATGAAATGGATGAAGAAGAGAGAGAGTGAGAGAGATGATCAGATGATTCGGCCAAGGGGTTATGGAAGATGATATCGACAGAGAAGAGGGAGAAGAGAAGTATATGGCTATTGAGAAATCGGTACAGTGCAGAGGGGTTTTGGTCAATACAAGAATCGGCAATGGGGTTGCTAGCTTTTGTGACTTCCGAAGCAAAATGAGAAACAAAGAGGTACGAATAATAGAAGAAGAGAAATGGAAGAGAATGAAAGAAGAAAAGACCAAAGATTTGCAATTGAGTAGGGAAGGAGGTGAGCAATCGGTTTTACAGAAGGAAATACGGCACAAGGGTGGAATAAGGTTCGGCTACTTGGTGTGATAGGAGAAACAAAGTGGCTAAAAGAAATACCTAATAGACTATGAAGAAATCGACAAAAGAATGGGAGTTTTACTAACCTAAAGGAATCGGCTAAAACACCTAAAGAGGACCTTTAGAAAATCGGCATACTAAGCCCCTAATTGCCGGAATCACCAACACCAAACTCCCTAGCCGAATGGCACTTACAGAGTCCCAAAACCGGCCACCTCTTTTGAAATTCAAAAGCTCCTTGATTTGTTCCTCAACCTCCTCCACGATTTGCTACTTGACCGATTCAAATTCTCCCAAGCAGAGTTCAATTCTGCTTCAAACTCTTACCTGCTCAAGCTGAAAAATAAAACGCCTTCTTTGCCACCTCTAGAGCTTGAACCTTGGACCTCCAAGCACACTTAGGCACCACTTTTTAAGGAGCCTAGTGGCGTCCCCCTTGCCACTTTACCACTGATCCATTTGTGTTATATTTCGCACATAATTTCTTAAGACCCTTACTTTCAATGGTCCCCTATCTCCTAAGTCAAAAATACAAAATTTTGCCGAGCTTTTAACCAACACATGGGCCTTCCATAGGCCTATTATCATACTCCAAACATGCATTACACACCCAAATACTATCATTTAACCATTTTATCCGATAAGGATCAATCTAAGAAAAACCCAAAAATTAGGGCGTTACATTAACTACATATTCTGTAGACTCAACACTTAAATTCTTTTCATACACTAATTTCATACAAATATATGAATGAGTTGATCCAGGATCTATCAACGTAGTAATATCAGTGTTATAGAGAGAAAAAGTACCGATAATAACATCAGGCGACGAGGCTTCCTCGCGTGCACGTATTGCATAAGCTCTCGCAGGAGTACGCATCTTAGATCTCACATTAGCATCTCTCGCCACATTGCGATTTCCACTTTGGTTCCCAACACTTCGCGACGGTCTACCTCTCGATGCAGCATTATTTGTCTTAGTTGACTGTTCTCTATCAGGTACAGATCTTTCAGGACAATCACGCAAGTAATGATCTAATGATCCACATCGAAAACATGCCCCACTCATCAGTCGACACTCTCCAAAATGCCTTCTATTACAATGCCTGCACTCTGATCCGGGAATTCTCACACTACCCGCACTAGCTACAGAAGTCGTCTGAGGTCTCGAATGAGAAGTCTTAACATTTTTCTCTCGGATAAATGTACCCGTAGAAGCAGCAGGACGAGGATGAAAATCCTTTGATCTTTTGGATCCAGACTGATACGGTTTACCCGCAAACCTTTTTCTAGCTTCTCTGAATTCAAAACCAGCTTTTCTCTTTTCTTTAGCAAGCTCTTCGGCTTTACAGGCCCGATCAACGAGAACAACAAACTCTCTCAGCTCAAGTATTCTGACTAATAGTCGAATTTCTTCATTTAACCCATCTTCGAACCTTTTGCACATTGTTGCTTTGGTAGAAACACATTCGCGAGCATATTTGCTGAGTCGAACTCTCTCTCTCTCATATTTAGTTACAGACATTCGACCCTGTTTCAGCTCTAAAAACTCTTTTCTTTTCTGATCGATGAATCATTGACTGATGTATTTCTTTCTGAATTCCGTCTGGAAGAAATCCCAATCGACTCGTTCTCGTGGTACAACCGAGGTTAATGTATTCCACCATTGATATGCTGAATCCCGAAGCAAAGAAATAGCACATCTCAGGCACTCATCAGGAGTACAAGCCAGTTCATTAAAAACTCTGATCGTATTCTCAAGCCAAAATTCAGCCCTCTCAGTATCATCACTTGCTGAAGCTCGAAATTCCTCAGCACCATACTTCCGCATCTTATCGACAGGAGGTCTGTTCAATCTCAGAGGATCCACAACTCGTACATTATCAGGGTTAGGTTGTGGGACGGGAGGGGGTGGAGGTTGCGGAGCAGCCAGGTTTGCTCGCACAAACTCACTAAACCATCCAGATATCATTTGGAAGAAAGTTTGTTTAATTTCTTCCTGATTGGCCACAGCAGGGCCCGATTCAGAAGGCACAGCCCCTTGAGCGGGTGCTGGCGCAATACTTTCAACATCATCAGCTAAAGCTCGATTCGGATCCATTACTATATAAAACAGATTTCAAAGGATGTCAGGAGATATCACACTATCACATTTCATGTACATGGCATGTATAGCTAGACTAATACTCACTACGGTAGTCTTAGAATCGACTAAACCGTAGCTCTGATACCAACCAAATGTAACACCCCTACCCCGTAACCATCGTCGGAATAGGTAAGGGGCATTACCGGACTTGTAACATATATCGGAGTAGTAAAATTTTAAACATTTTAATCAAGATCCAACACGTATCATCAATCATCAGAGCATGCTTCAATTGATTATAAAATGATGCATATAACTATTGGAAATCTAATTGGAAACATGCTAAAAGATAGGGAAAATTTGCGAAATTTTTAAGTTAGGGACACACGGCCCTGCCCCTTGCCCGTGTTCTTCACATACGGCCGTGTCCCTCCAGACACGCCCAAACCTTTCAGCCCGTGGTCGAATCTGACTTATCCCACACGGCTGTCCAACACACCCATGGGGTTAGGCCGTGTATTGCCCACGGCCAAGGCACGCCCGTGCCCTTACCCCGTGGTCGAAACTGTCAAATATCACACGGTTACCTGACACGCCCGTGTACAAAACAGAGCAGACCGTGTGACTATACTACCAAATTTCACACGGCTACAAGTTATAAGACACGCCCGTGTGTCTAGGCCGTGTACCAAAACTGACCAAAACATTAAGGTGCAGGGGACACACGGTCGAAGCACACGCCTGCGTTCCCTGGCCGTGTGGCACAAATATAGGCTTGGTTTAAGCCAATTTGCCACCCAATATGGGTCATTTCTACTAGCCATTAACCAACAACATTTCATGCCATTCTACCAACCTAAAACATACCAATTCAAGCACAAAATGGACCCAAAATCATCTCAATTCATTCACAAATCAAGCACACCAACTCAAAGGCCTAAATGACCATTTCCATGCACTCATCCACACATATTCATATCAATTATGCAAGCTTATAACCTCACCAAAATCACATATCTTTCCATAAGCACATATAGCTAAAGGACAACTCAAGTACTTGATTATAAACACATGTATGACTCAAGCCACAACCCATAGCTTGAACATTCCCAAAATGTATCATGCTCACAAAAGTACTAGCCTATACATGCCATGACCAAACATTTGCAAAATACTCAAAAGTACCAAAGCTTTATCGATAGTGTGATAGCGATCCCCGACTCGTCTGATATCCCAGCTAGCTTCCGAAACTAGAAGACAATGAAAGAAATAAACGGAATAAGCTTCTAAAGCTTAGTAAGTCCATATAACATGAAATGAAACTTACCATTTCAATGAGGTATCCATAAGTAAGGCCATTACAAACATATGATCTTATAGCCTATTGCACAAGCTCACACTCATTAGTTCATGTAGTTTCATAACATATCATATATATAAAAGCTTATCAAATACTTCATTTCATGTAACATATACAAATCTTGTAAAACATATGGCATAATATGCCTTCATTTTGCACTTTCTCATATAACATGTTGATCATGTAACTAGTATCATTCCATTCATACAAATCATATGACATGTATTTCATATACTTTATTATCTCATGTATAGCACATAACTCTTATGACATGTACCTTATACCATTCATGTATTTACATAACATCTCTCTCATATATTCAATTATCAATTAACTTTTCCTGTAACATGTATCGGTATTGCCCGTTGAACCTATAAGAACATCGAAAGATACTCGGGTGATACACACACAGTGTATATACATATAACCTGTAATCCGTCAATGCGTCATATATGCTCTTTCGAGCCTGCACGGTAAGCCCGGAGGCTGAACATATAATCTCAAAGGATAATCGGTAAGCCCGTAGGCTAAACATGTAATCCCGAAGGATAATCGATAAGCCCGTAGGCTGAACATGTAATCCCGAAGGATAAACCTGTAGCTCATGAGCACGTGGTGAGTCCGCAACAAATGCAGGAGCTCGAACCACCTTGTAGGCCTAGTGACATGTCACTTGTATCCTATCGACTTCTACGGTTCTAACGGGGCTCGGTATTCAATTTATCACTTGTAACAATTTAACATTTCTATTTCAATTTCATATATACTCGTTCCAGTAGGCTATTTAATCATCTAGCATTTCATATTTTCAAATAACAATACGTATGAACATATATATATACATTAAATTCGTTATACAAACTTGCCTCGAAATCCAGTATTTACTCGTCTATTTTCTGTTTTCCCGGATCAAGTTTCGGGATTTGATCGTCTTTATCTTAATTTAGCAAAATAGTAGCCGAATGAAGAAAACCTTTAAACCCTTTATTTTTTTTGAAGAATCGGTGGAAGAGAAGAAATATGAAGCCATTTTTCTTGTTTTATTTAATTAAAACATATTATAAAGCCATTTGACCATTTTACCCTTTGTAAAATTATTATAAAACCTTATAAAATATGGACATAATGGTCCATCACCAACCACTCCAAATAAAAATGGCATAATTGCCATGCAAGTACCTCCTTTTATAAAGCCATGCTCAAATAAGCCATTTATAAAATAGAACTCTAATTTATCACTTTACACAATTTAATCCTTTTTATCAAATTAACCAGTCAAACGGTAAAATTTCTAAACCAAACTTTCACACTGTGATTCTATCATGTTGTAAAACATATTAAAGCAATAAAAATAATAATTCGACTCGGTTAAGTGGTCCCAAAACCACCCGTTTTGACTAGGGTCTAAAGTGGGCTGTTACAAATTTGGGCTCTGGATGGGCTTTCTTTACACACTGAGTTTCCAAACTCACCCCTTTTTCTTCCATCCTCGTAGGTGAGCCCTAGACTGGTGGACTTGGAGCTGGGAGGGATTTAGAGTGGCCACGAAGACTGTATATCTGGTTTAATTAAGTTATTTATTTTGTTATTTATTTTGATCGTCTTATTTTTAATTTGGGTTTGTAATAAGGCCGCTTTAATTATTTAATTTGTTTTTAGCTGAAGTGTGATATTGTTTAAATCGTTTTGAAATCGGATAGCTCTAAGGCGCTTTTATAAAAGTTACTTGTTTTCCAAATATCATGATAATAGAGTAAAGCTTCTGCAATGTAAACATTTTCATAAATAATTATTTTAAATAGACTTAAACCTAATTTGTTGTTCATGGATAAGTGATAAGGTTAAAGTGTGGCAGTAGATGTGTGCATGTCTAGGATTGGATCTAAGGTGAGCTTGGTACTTAAGCAGTCTAATTGACTCACCTCCTCTCTTCTGGAATCCTACCTGGTGCATAGTATCCATTCACTTTAAGCCATAACGAAGAAGGCCTGGTTTTCCAATACTTAAACTGTTTTAAAAATAACTTGTTTTCCACAACCTACAAAGGTTTATAAGCTTTCACAAATTTCCATAAAATTTTACAGAGTTGTTAACAATGTTTGAAAAGGGAATGAGTATTTCAATGAACCACGTTTTGAAAAACAAACACAGGATGAGGTTTTATACAAGTTTAACTGTAGAAATTTTTAAACACTAAGAAGGGTTTTTAATGAAAACATGGTTTTCGAAAAACACCTCAATGTGACACACCAGACTTGGCCGTGACGTCTGGGCCGGGGTTGAGGTGTTACATAAGTCCTATAAGCTAACATCCAAGTTCCCTTAAAGCCCAAAAACTAAAATTTTTCCAAAGGCCACACTTGAACCCAGGCTTCCTAAAAACCCCATAAACACACCCAAATTACCTAGCCAACATGCCAAACATGCACTTGTGACAAATCATGCAAAAATTACAACCCCTATATTTTTGGGGCGTTACATATTACAATTTAGTCTTTTTGACTAAATTGAATGCCCAAACGTCAAATTTTTTGAACGAAATTTTCACAAAATCATTCCTTGAAACTATAGACCATAGAAATATATTAAAAATAAAATTTTCCTGCATTGAATTTATTGTCCCAAAACCATTGTTCAGGCTAGACCCGAAATTGGGCTGTTACATTATGACAAAACCGAGACCCACATGTGACACATAACTTTAAAGAACATATTCCTTTCCTAATTTGGGTTGGATTAAAACTGGTGCTTGGGTTTTATTTCTCCTCGATCCATTTAAAAGGCGCATCTTTCCTTGGTAACTTGGTAAAAATGGTGGCTACTAAGGAAAAACCTTCGATAAACCTTCAATAGTATCCTACTAATCCCAAAAAACTTTAAAATTCTTAAACGTTCTTTTGCTACTTCCATTATAGGATTTCTTCTATCTTTGTCGGGTCCACTTGTATACCCTCAGCAGAAACAATGTGATCTAAAAACATTACTTCCTTAAGACCAAATTCACACTTGCAGAATTTTGCGAAAAACTTATTCTTTCATGGAATTTGCAAAATGATCCTTAAGTGTTTGTCATGTTCTAACTAAGATTTTGAGTGCACCAAAATGTAATCAATAAATACTACGACAAACTGATCGAGGAAGGGTTGAAACATATGATTCATGAGGTCTATGAATGTTGTTAGTGCATTTGTTAATTCGAATGGCATGACTAGACACTCGCAATGTCCATAACGAATTATAAAATTTATTTTGTACACATTCATCTCCATCACTTTTATTTGGTAGTACCCCAACCTTAGATCAATTTTGGAAAATACAGTGGCACCTCAAAGTTGGTTGAACAAGTTGTCTATCCTTGGTAAAGGATATTTATTGTCCATGTTTAACTTATTGAGCTAATGATAATCAGTACACAGTTGGAGTGATCCATTTTCCTTTTCACAAACAAAACTGATGCACCCTACGGAGAAATATTGGGTTTAATGAACCTATGATCTAACAACTTCTGAAGTTGAATCTTTAGTTTTTTTTTAACTCATTTGGCACCATATGGTAAGGAACTATTGATGTGACAGCCCTATTTTGACCCTAGTCGGGAAGTGGTTTCGGGACCACTAAACCGAGTCAAGGAAATTTTGATGTTTAATATTTCAAGTCCAAAATAGGTGAACATTACATGTATGCAATTGTGTGCCATGATTTTTGTCAAATTGCATGTGTATTAAATTAAAAAGGACCTAGGTGGAAATAATTTATTTATGAGTGGCTAAATTGAAGAAGAGTAAATTCTTAATAATAGCAAAAACATGGATTTGCATGTTAAATTCACCTTTTTAAGGTGAGTGGCCAGCCATGATATGATGGTGTGCACTAAACACAAATTTCTTTGGTTAAAATTTATTTTATGTATATGTATTTTGAATAATAAAAATTAATTAAGCAATGAAAAAAAAATTGGGAAAAGAAATCTTGTTCATCTTTCTTCTTCTAGCTGAAACTAGGTGAAAGAAAGGGAAAGATATCCCTAAAGCTTTCGGCACCCCCCTTTGATTTTAAAGGTATGTATTAATGTTGTTTTGAGTAAGAATTTATGATATTAGAGTTATTTTTGTGTCCTTTACCACCACCCATATGAAATTTTGAGGTTTATGATGGTTTATGCTTTCGGCCTTGTGAATGAATTTTGGAAATGTAGATTGTTTTCATGTTTTGAGTTGTAATGAATATCATTGAAGCCTAAATCGGTGAGTTGTGCATAAGGAGATGTTGTTTAGTATAGGGGGTTTCGGTCAATTTGAGTTTGGTTAGAAGTTGAATATTGAGCTAAATAATTCCTTGAGTATTCAGTCATTTAGATCTTAATATAGATGATTTCCATGTATTAATAAATTATGGAGCTTAGTTGGTACTTGAACTAAATTATGGGTGTTTCCATGCGAATTTTATATTAGTTTAGAAATAACTAAATTGTGAGTAATTTTACTCACAAATGGCCAATTTTTGAATTGAGAAATGTTTTGGGAAATTTGATATGATACTTATTAAATTTTTATGGAATTTGATTCAAGGGAATTGGTGAGTGAAATGAATTAGTAAATTGTTAATTTTTGCGACTTAATAAGTTAGTAAGACATCCGATTATATCTAGTTGAACTTTTGAAATTGGTTCGAATATTTGGTTAAAATCATAGTGCAAATTAAATCGAGTTTTGGTTAAGGCAAAAATGTTAATGTGCATTATGTGTGTATATGTGGTTAAATAGGGACACTTGATATGAAATTTGTAGAACCTTGAACTTTGACTAGGTTGTCCTAATTGAATGATTGAATTATGAAGCAAGACTAAGCCCTATGCTTGATTGTGATAGATCGAGAAATAATCTAAATAAGTTTGAAACATTCAGCTATAAGATATATATGTGTTAAAAATGGTGTTGTGAATGTTTAAACACGTAAAGGAATTAAAGTCTTTAGTCACCTTTGGTATTTAGAAAAGTGAGATATTTTGATTTGAATCATGATAGCAATCGGCAATAGGGTATAATATGTTGTTAAAAATGTTTATTTGTGGAATGTTTGAAGTTCAGGTATATGTGGGCTAAGGATGTTTAATTGTGACTAATAGTGTATACGAATCGGGCCGAATGTGTGGGGAAAATGTTAAATATGTGCTTTTGTGTTAAGTGAAAGAGAATTGATCAAATGAGTTGGATAATTAAGGTTTAATATGAATTAAATTGTTTAATTTAGCTCAAGAGCTTAAGGGGACAGCATCGGATAAGGGAAAGGCTAAGGTTGCGGAATAATCGACTGGTACATACTCAGAGAGGCACGAGGTAAGATTTAAGTAACAAAATTAGCCTATTATCCGATTAAACATGATGAATATGTCTAGCATACTTATATTGGTATTGATTAATACAAATTTCGGGAGGAATATGGCAATAGAGCCGATTGTATCTATGAAATAAATCTTTATGTGTATCGACTAGATATGGGAACCATTTAGGCACGCCCAAGCAAAACATTAGTGAACATGTAGTGCTACGAATTAATAGAGGTGATAGGCAATTGAATGTTAAGTAAAACAAATATGTGAAAGTATGTTTGATAGATCCGTTATATAAAATTTCAGCGAAATATCCGGGATAGGTCCCGAAGGGCCTTAGTGCCAAAGATACATCCGGACCATGTTCCGAAGGGCCTTTGTGCCATAGAAATATCCGGGCTGAGTCCCGAAGAGCCCATGAGCTGGAGTTACATCTGGGTTAAATCCCGAAGGGCAGTTATGCCAGAGTTACATCTGGGTTAAATCCCGAAGGGCAGTTATGCCAGAGTTACATCCAAGTTAAATCCCAAAGGGCAGTTATGCCAGGGTTACACCCGGGTTAAGCCCGAAGAGCCTTAAAACTATAGTACATTCGATTTAGACCCAAAGGCAATAATGCCGAAAATGTGAGCTTTGTTGAAATTATCTCTAACAAAGGATATTACTTCCTTAAATAATTTAGGTATGTATTCACACTCGTTACGCATGGAAATCAATTAGAATTTTGCCACGAAAATTGAGTTGAGATGTTCTAAACAATGTTCGCAAAATAAATATGTATATATATATGAATGACAGGTATAGGAAGTGTGAACTTCGACTTTTAATGGGATTGTACTAAATCGAACCATGGAATTTGAGTGTACTAAATGTTGGGATGAATTCATAAACTAAAAGAGTGCATGTGCATTTACCTCTTAGCCAGGAACAAAGGTGTATGTTTCGGCCCAGGGAAGGATGATAATATGTGCTTACGATATGAACTTCAACTTTGAGTAAATAGATAAGTTATGTATGTTTGATGTTAACCCATTTTGGCATATAGATGTTGGTCTTTTAAAGCATCTTCTTTTAGCTTAAATGAATGATTGTTTAATTTTAGAGACATTATATTCTTAAATCTTACTAAGCATGTGAATGCTTACATTGCTACTTTGGTTTGTCTGTTTTATAGATTTCGGTACAGCTACGGTCTCAGGAATTTTCGCTTTTAAAGTCATCCACACTATCATCGCATCTTTTGGTATTATAATTAAACTTTTGAATGGCATGTATAGACTTGGCACAATGATACTTGTTAAGTATCTTTTGATGATCTAATTAAGTTTGGCCATGCGAAAATGGCTCCTTTATATATTTTGCTTTTACTCCTATGATGTTAAGTCATGAATGATGTTTATAAATGGTAATGTAGTTATATATATTGCTAGTTGGATCCGAAGTGTATCATTATCCTGATGTCTGGGTTTATGAAAGTGCAAATGGTTTGATTGTGTATAACAATAACTTTCGGCACCTTTAATTGAGAGTCCGCTTGATAGTATGTTATAGGTCACATAAGTTTTTAAAAAAAAAATCTGGGTCAGGTGATACCTCTGGACTCTCCTGCGACGGGAATGGGTCTAGGGGTGTCACAATTGAAATTGGTGCGGCTCCTGGCAACACCTCAATTCCAAACTCTACTTTGCAATACGAAGGTAACCTTGGTAGCTATTCGGAAAAAATGTCGGGCAGGTCACTAACTGTTGAAATGTTGCTTACTTTGGGTTCAACGATTTTAGCTTCTTTGAAATAAGCTAAAAATGTCTCACATCCCTTGCGAATTAATTTTTCTTTGACTATGGCTGAGATTACTTTTGACAAATAATTCCTTCTATTGCCTACTATAACAATTTCTTTGCCATCTTTGGTTTTCAAGGTTGCCCTTTTTAGGGCATAATCTAAGTTTGCTTGAATCTCTATCAACCAATCCATCTCCAAAATTAGATCGAACTCCCTGAATGATAATTTCTTGAAATCACCCCAAAAATTTCCTCTTGCAACTCCAACAGATATCTTTTATAAACTCTATATATCCTAACTATTTAAACTAATAAGCTTATTACTATCATAATATTATTTATTTTTTCCACTTTTTCTTTCAATTTTTTAACCATTCTTGGAGCTACATATGAATGAGTAGATCACACATCAATTAAAGCAAAGAAATGCACATGTAGAATTAAAATCTTCTTGTAAAATATTTTGAACGAGATTGGAATTTCTCAGAACACAAATCCTGTTTTTGAAATACAAACTACCATCAGAACCAACATAAAAATATGAACCAGGTCTTGTCTCACTCTGTTTCCGTTTAGCTATCAAAACATCATCACATTTCTGAGCTTTACAAATTTGTTGTAAAAACATCGATCTAGCTTTTAACTCAGCTTAAATCAAACCACCATCAATCAATGTACCATCATCAATCAATGTCAATCTCGTATTCAAAGCTTGCAAAGCAAACAGAGACTTTCTAATTAAAGCATCAGCAACAACATTAGCCTTTCTCGAATGATAATCAATGATCAAATCATAGTCTTTCAATAACTCGATCCATTTGTGCTATCTCAAATTCAAATATTTCTGTGACATCAAGTACTTCAGACTTCTATGATCCGTGAAGATATGACATTTTTCCTCGTACAAATGGTGTCGCCAAATCTTCAAGGAAAATACAATGCTTCAAGCTTTAAATCATGCGTTGGATAATTCTTTTTGTGTGGTTTCAACTGTCTAGAAGCATATTGGAAACATGAAAATATACTCACTTTTTCATGCCCTTTTTAACTCAAATTCATGTAGTTTTGGTAAAATTCGTGCCGAAAGATATATAATAATTATAAAATAATTAAACTGCACTCAAATTATGAACATATTGAATTTTAATTAATTTTATATCAAATTTTGATTAATTTTGATTATTTTCAACAGATTTGAACAAAGGGTAAAAAAATAGCTCGGCAGACACTACTAGAAGCGCAAAATCGATAAGCCATTTTGAAGTATCAAGGCAAATTAATTTTTAGCCTAAGACGGTCCAAATTATGTGTATTAATTCATAATATAATCAAGTTTAATTGTAATCAAATTTAATTTGGGTTAAATAAATTATTATTAATTAATTATGAAAAGGGCCCCAATTGAGCTGAACCGAGAAAATCGATCCAACTAAGCATTGGGCAGCCCAAAACTGTCCCACATGCTGACCCAATAAGCTTGCTTGGCTAATTATTTGGCTTGCAAAATGGCCCTTGAAGACTCCTTCAAATTACATTCAAACCCCTACACTATTTATGCCTTTCTATATTTACCCCTACCTTAAAATATCATGCTTGAAATCTTCAAACATGCCACTTGTGTGGCCAAACATGGGGGAGTCTTTGGCTGCTGATTTTGGGTAGTTTTAGCAGCCTTAACAACCTATAAATACCCCTTCGGCTGCTAATGTCAAAATCATCTCAACCCTTCTCATTTATTCACTTTTCTCTCATTTTTCTCTTTTCTTTCCCTTTCTTTTTCCCCCATTTTCTTCATCTTTTCCCTTGCCGATTTCACCTCTCATAAAAGAGTTAATAAACCACCATTTGGAGCAGTATTCAAGTGTTCGTAGAAGCTTCGGTTCAACAAGAACAAGCAAAGAATGAGTAGTGGAGCAAACTTGTCCAGCCATAGATAAACACTGGATTTGATTCTTGTTCCTTATCCTTTTAATTTTGTTGTTGTTACGATGAACATATCTATAAATGTTTGTAATGTTGATATGTTTAATTTAATTAATCTGGCTAAATTTACTTCGTGTTAGGTTGATTGCATTTCGTCTACTTAGTTTATTAAAGTTGTGTTTGTGTTGTTATAGGCCTCGATATGATGTTTGATTAAATAAAACCATGATTAAGTTGTTCTTGCATTACAATTTGAAGGTAACTAATGAATTAATTATTTAAACGGATTGAATTTGTAATTAATTGACAAAATACTTATTTAGTGCATGTTTAATCATCAAAGGTAGTTGAGGGTTAAATTAGCAATGGTATCTAACGATACATTAGCCTTGTATAACTTGCAAGATTATTGTGATTAAACTATTTCAAGGTAGAAATACATTGTTACCTCATGTAATCTTTTATGTGCTTATGAGATTGAATTCATTGTTTGAATTGGCATAGAGATATGTGCAAGAGATTATTTTAATTTCATAAGTATGTATGTGCATTAACACATTTGCTTATTAAAATATGCTTAATCGGTTGAATTGATGTAGATATATAGTCAAGAGATAAATGGATTTTGGTAGGTAAGTATGCTCATAAGTTGGCAAATTACCTAGTTGTCGTGAATTTATTTGTAACAACATAAGCATGAGTTTAATAATTTTAAGTTAAAGAAATTAATTAATCTAACACAATTATGTCATCTTGATTAAAATCGTACACTGAAATCGTGCATTGGAACTTTTATTTTATTTTATTTATTTTACTTAGGTGAAAACATTGTTTTCAATCACCTCCTCAAATCAAAATATTTGCTTCACCAAAGTGTTTTAAATTGTGTTGATAAATAATTCTTTTCACAGTCCCTGTAGGTATAATAACTCGACATTTACTTGTCACTTTATTACTTGTTGCAATTGTGTACACTTACACATTTCTGTCGTTCCAAGTTTTTGGCATCGTTGCAGGGGACTGTTTTAAAAGACATTATTTGTGAAATTGTTAATTTTTCATTTTGTTTTTTCTATTAAATTTTAATTCCATTTTTTTGTGTTTGTTACGGGTGTTTATGAGTATTAATCAAATTATTGACTTACTCACCATAGAGCCTAAACTTGAAAGGACTTTCTGAAAAAGGAGAAGACAAGCGGACCAAAGAAGGACTAAAGATATGAATTTTAAAAATCCAAACCAAAATCCAGGAGGAACTTTCGCTTATAATACTCATATTTGATCATTCTTTCCAATGACAGAAACTGTGCCATTCAACTATATGTTATTCTCTATTCAATGAGCTAAATCCGAGTATTAGGAGACCTGAAATCGAGGCACAACATTTTGAGCTGAAGCCAGTCATGTTCCAAATGCTGCAAAATATGGGTCAATTTAGCGGGATTCCTATTAAAGATCCACATTTTCATCTTTGGCTATTCATGGAAGTGAGTAACTTTTAAACTAGTCAATGTGACCGAGGACGCCTTGAGACTGAGATTATTTCCGTACTCTTTAAGAGATAGAGCATGAGTGTGGTTGAACTCCCTATGTGACAGCCCTATTTTGACCCTAGTCGGGAAGTGGTTTCGGGACCACTAAACCGAGTCAGAAAATTTCAAAAATATTATTATCCATGTTTTTATTTTGTGTTTGATAGTATGTGAGAATTTGGTGCTTTAATTTTATGATTTGGGTGTTAAATAATGGATAGGACTCAAGCGATAAAATTTGAAAATGTTATAGGTAGAATTTGAGTGACCGAAAAATGCATGGCTTATTACTTTGAGGGACTTGCATGTCAAATGGACCTTTTTGATCTATGGTGGACGGCAATGATGATGTTTGTTAGACAATTTATGCATTTATCCTAGTAAAATAATATTAAAGGTATTATAATAAGTAAAAAATGAATTTTAAATTAAGAAAATGGTGATAACACCAAAGTGAGGTGCTCATTCTTTCTTCCATAGCCAAACTAAAGAAAAGAAAATAAGAGAAAGGGGCAAGAAGCATTCGGCTAGAGAAAGTCCAATTAAGGTATGTAATTTTTGTTATTTTCTTGTGAAATGGTGAAAATGAGTTGATTTTAAAGCCCTTGTTATAACCAATGGATGAATTTTTGAATTCTTGATGAAGCTTGCATTCGGTCATGGAGGAAATGTGATTAGTCTTGGATGTTTGTGTTTTAAAGTGAAAATGGTAGGAAAGTGAGTAGAAAGCTAGCTAAATTGATGTGTATGAGCTTTTGTGATACATGGAATTTCTATAATAATAGTATATGAATAAGTTGTATTCGGCTAATTTGGTTGAATGAAGAAATTATGTTAGTTTGGGATTTTTGTTAGTTTGAATTGTTGAATGAGTACTATGTGGATATTATGTTGTTAAAACCATGTGATTATACGTCTCTAAGTTAAATGAGGGAATTTGAGCTTGATGTGGCTTAGTGGTATATAAGGGATATTAGGTTAAGACCTTTAAGCATGGGAAAATTTGTTGTCAAATTGTGTTTAGGGAGCAAGGGTTACCGTGTGGGATATTAAGAAGTTAATGAAATGTTTTGTTGTCACAATGTGTGGATCTATTTTTAAATGGATGGGTTTGGAGTTTTCCATATATGTATGTGTATGCCAATGTGTGCCGAATGAGAGCCATGAAATTGAGCTCACAATATGAAAATATAATCGACATTTGATAACCATTATTTCATAAATAATAAGTTGAGTCAAAAGAATATTTGTATTTGATCTAATCTAAGCTAGACATGATTTGTAACATAGTGGTATTTGGCCGAATGTATGTGAAAGAAAAGTATTGTGCGTATGCCATATTGGATTGAATGTATATATATAAATATAAATATATATGGCCGAATGTGTATCTGGAACATAGAGAGGATACTTTGTACTTCTTGCTTTGATTAAGTGAAGTATATGAAAGTTGATACACTCAAATTGTTTAAATCAAGCTCAAGAGCCTAGAGGGACAACATCGGATAAAGGAAAAGCAAAGGTGACGGAATAGCCAACTCGTAACTATTCAGAAAAAGTTTGAGGTAAGTTTTAAGTATGGAAAACCTAGCATGTGAGTTGATTTAACATGATGTATACATTTAGTTACTCATGTAGATGATTCGTTGAAGTATGTTGTCTATGGTCGGTGTAATGAAGTAGTGAAATGGTAATATAGCCAAAAGTTCATTAGACATATGAAGGCTTTAGAAATTAATTTGTTATGTGATATACTTAGACACCTATTGACCGAACATGTTGTGTAAATGCCATACAATGCATTAATGTGTGAATGAGGTGAATGAATGTTAACTTGTGATTAAACTATGCGAAAAATATACGTGATGGATCCAAATACATACGTCTCTGTGCTATAATCTAGGTTGAATCCCGAAGGGCATTCGTGCCAGAGTTGCATCCGGGTTGAATCCCGAAGGGCATTTGTGCAGAGTTGCATGTGGGTTAAGTCTCGAAGGGCATGCGTGCTGGAGTTACATCCAGGATAAGTCCTAAAGGGCATTCGTGCCAGTGATTCATCCTGGCCAAGTTTCGAAGAGCCTTAAGGCTAGTATTATATTCTAGGCCAAGCCCGAAGGCATTCATGCTGGAAATACAAAATTTGGGCCTTTTCAACCATAATAAATAAGCTCATAACCTAAATTAACCAGGTATGTACTACATTCAAATTGCGAACATGCTGCTGTTTAAATTAGGCTATGTCAATTGGGTGATATTGAATCCGACCTTTGTTCAGAATGGTATAAAGGCATAATGCTTAATTATTGTATTTGAAACCTGGATTCTTGAGAATGTGTTAAGATTGGTTTAAGTGTACAAATGTTGTTTGATATGTACGGATAATAGGGATATATTTAATCTTGGATACATTCGGTTAAAGATAGACCTTGATAAGTATTAGAAGTACCATGCTTTAATCTTTGAATGTGTTTTTTTTTATGGCTTAAAACTTACTAAGCTTTTGAATGCTTACTCTGTTGCTTTCGAATTCTCTGTTTTATAGATCTCGTTCGTTAGCTACGGTTTCGGGAATTCCAGGATTGAAGTCATCCACACTATCAAAACATCTGTCGGTATTTTGTGACTAAACCTTCAAAATGGCATGTATAGGCTTGACATTTTGATGTTAAACAAATATGACTTTGATGTTGTAATTAAGTTAGCCATGCGAAAATGGCTTACCCGAACACCTTACATCCATATCTATGGTTTTAAAATTGGTTTTGTTATATGTGAATGGAAGTTTAAGTTATGCATTTTGTAAACTAGGCTTGAAGTATGTTATATATTGATATCTATGTTTTGAGAGACATGTATGACTTGAATGCGAATAAAATAAACGAATGCTCAAATTTGGGATTGAATGTGACCATTTGGTAAGTCCATATGGGTTAAATGAAGTTTGTTTGAAATTCGTTAGATTGGATTAGGTAATATGATCTTAGAAGCATGAGTAGAGTTGTTTTGAGCATGGTCTTTCGGCTAAGAAAATTTCTTAATGTATGCGATGTGGTTGATGAATGATTTATAAGTGCATGAATTGTTCTAAGTTTTGGTATGATTAGATATCATGTATATACATGTATAATCGGCCTAGATGTTAATTGTTGAAATTGGCTAAGTCTTGATATTTTTTCCATAAAGAGAAATGGTTGTGTATAATCATCGAATCGGTTTATGAATGTCGTGTAATGCCTCTTAACCCTCCGGTGACGGGAACAGGTTTAGAGGTGTTACACCCTACCATTCAGTTCGATAATTACATGGCAAGATTTGGTTGAGCATTTCTTATTGAAATATTTCCCTCCATCTTTAACCACCAAGATCTGAAATGAAATCACTTTATTTTAGCAACTTGACAAAGAATCTTTTATGAGGCATGGGAGCGATTCAATGAGTTACTACGAAAGTGCCCTCACCATGTCATTCTTTACTGCATTCAAATAGAGACTTTCTATATTGGTCTCAATATTCATACTAGAATGGTGGTGGATTATTGACAGAATTTCCAGCAATACCTATCTGTGGCCAACCAACCGAGTAGCCTCAGGAAGACGAGTAATAGGAATACGAGTGGCAGGAATACATGAAGTTGATGCACTTACTTCTTTAGCAGCCCAGGTATCCTTTATGTCTTCTATGCATAATAACATAATTGATAATAGTTTCAATGGTAATCTAACAAGTCAGCAACTGAACCAATTCAAGGATATTTCTTGTGAATACTACAGAGAGGGCTGATAAATGATAAATTATACATGTTTTACCCCATGTTTAGCCTATATTTTGGATGAATTATTATCAATTTTGTGAGAATTGGTGCTCTTAATCTTTCTTTTCAATATCTTATACTCAGGAGAGCATAGGAAAGAGAAAAGAACGAAAAATGGACCAAAAACGAGGAAAATGGGCCAAAATGTGAAAACGACATGGCCCAAGGAGTCACCACACGGCCGTGGCACACGACCGTGCCACATGAAGTCCATACAGCCCAGCCACAACAAGCACGGCCGTGCCACCATCAACAAGCCCGCACACGACCCTTATCGAAACCACACAGGCATGTCCCTATCGTGAGGAAGTTCAATTCTACTTGAAAAAGGATACTTAGGGGCTAAGAAAGCCATTCTAAACTCTATATAAAGACCCTAGGAGGCAACTTCAAAGGGGTGCTTATTTCCTGCTAAGGGAGAACTCTTTTCTCTCAAGAAGGAGCGCCATAATTCTGCCAACACTAGGAGTGAAAGCAAGGGATTACTCCAAGGAAGCCGATTGATTCATCCCAGAAGCCAGAATTCTGCATCAAGACAGAAGATCTCCCTAAATTCCTTCAAGGGTTTTTGGGTTCTTTATGTTTTGTTATTTTATTTCTTCTAAGATGTTTTCTTTATTAATTATGAACTAAACCCCTCTAATACTTGAGGGGGATGAAACCTAAGATAGATCTTGCTATTATTTATTCTTGAATTATATGATAAATACTTGAATTGTTCTTAATTATGTGTTCTTCATTCTTGATTTATTAATCCCAGGTATTACTTCAAGAACTTGATGTGCTTAGGCAGAGGAGCAAAAGTCCTTGTTTTAAGAGTAGATCTACCATAATTAATCGGAGTTGCATGCAACCCTAGACATAGGGGGACATAAATCTGCCAAATTAGGGTCAAACCTAATAGAGGGATCCATAGATCAAATTAATGCAACCTAGGGGTGTTAATTAATAAAGAAACTTTAATTAACCACCTAGGATTAGTTGTTCTTATCCTCGACGGAGGTATTAACATAAGTTAGGGATCTCTACGGCTCAAGTCAAGTGAAGAAATCATCTAGTTCAAGAAATTAATAACAACTGAAGTCTAGGTGGATTCTCCCTTAAGTATTGCTCATATCAATCAGCTTTTCCCTAAAGTTTTCCCCAATTTACTTTTTATGCACTTTTTAGTTAGTTTTAGAATTAGTTTGAACCAACCCTATTTTATTTTTAGGCTAGATAATAGAAAGGAAGTAAGTATTAGTACTTTTAGTTCCCTTGGGTACGATAACTCGGTCTTGTCGCTAAACTATACTACTGTTCGATAGGTGCGCTTGCCTTTAAAATCGTGATATTAGTTAGTTTTTGGTGTGATCAGTTTTTATAAATTTTATTACTTAATATCGCAAGCATATCAAGTTTTTGGCGCCGTTGCCGAGGAACTAAAATATTAAGAAAATTTCTATTACTTTAGTCATTACTATATTTATTTATTTTCGGTTTTTATTTTTTTATTTATTTATTTTTCTTTTATTTTATTTTATTCTATTTTAATTTTCTTTGCTTTTCCCTTCTAGGTATTTCTAGTTTATGACTAGAAACAACCCAGTAGAACCATTACTTTTTTACGAAGACTTAGAAGCGACAGTTCGCAGAACTCGCAGAAAGATCAGACGAAGCCTACATTATCCAGAACAAGATCAAGAACAAGGGCCAGAACCTACAAAAGAGATGGAAGCAAATGAAAACATTCCACCACCTCCCGTAATAGCCGCGCAACCAGTAAATCAAGATGAAGCTCCTCGTACTATGTATGATTATACTAAACCTAGTTTGGCTGGTACTCAAACTAGCATTATTAGACCTGCCCTTGCTGCTAATAATTTTAAATTAAAACCTAACACTATTTAGATGATACAGCAATTGGTGCAGTTTGATGGTTTACAAGATGAAGATCCAAATTCACACATAGCCAATTTTTTGGAACTTTGTGATACCTTTAAAATTAATGGCGTTTCTGATGATGCCATTCGTCTAAGGCTATTTCCATTTTCTTTGAGAAATAAAGCTAAACAGTGGTTAAATTCTTTACCACGAGGCTCAATCACTACATGGGAACATATGACTGAGAAATTCTTACTTAAATATTTTCCACCAGCTAAAACAGCTAAATTACGAAACGATATCTCTTCTTTTGTGCAGATAGATTTAGAAACACTTTACGATTCTTGGGAGAGATACAAAGATCTTTTGAGAAGATGCCCTCATCATGGGTTACCTTTGTGGTTACAAGTTCAAACCTTTCACAACGGTTTGAATCCTTTAACAAGGCAAATGATCGATGCAGCCGCAGGAGGAACAATCAACAATAGAACACCCGAAGCAGCTTATGAATTTATTGAAGAGATGTCACTGAATAACTATTAGTGGCAAGTTATGAGGACAAAGCCGACAAAAGCCGCAGGAGTTTATAATATTGATGCTGTCACTATGCTTACTAATCAGGTAGAACTTTTAAATAAAAAGTTTGATAACTTTGTTGGTTCCACGTAGGCACAACCAGTGATGCAGTGCGACGCAACTCCAGGAAATATGTTCAATCCAGACTACTCATCTTATGGACACAACATAGAAACTAAGCAAGCCAACTATATGGGTAATAATTCTAGATCTTAATTTAACCCTTATAGTAACAACTACAATGCAGGTTGGCGGAATTACCCCAATTTTTCATGGGGAGGGTAAGGAAATCAAAGACAACCTCTTCCTCTAGGATTTCAGCAGCCACCACCACAACAGGAGAAAAAGCCGAACCTGAAAGATATGTTCACCAAATTAATAGCCGCATCAGAAGCCCATTTTCAAAACACCGAAACGGCACTGAAGAACTAGCAGGCATCCATTCAAGGACTTGAAACTCAAATAGGCCAGCTCGCCAAGCTAATCTCTGAAAGACCGCAAGGTGGGTTACTAAGCAACACTGAGACTAACCCTAATGAGCAACTCAATACCGTGGATACGATAGATGATAAGGGGTTAACCAAAACCAACCCAAAGCCATGCAAAGAGCCTATGGTAAGTAAAGGAAAGGATGAGGTAAGTTACAAAGATGAAATTACCAAAGAATTTAAACCTCGTATCCCATACCCAACCGCGCTAAAGAAGGACCGCACAGATCAGCAATTCGGTAAGTTTCTTGAACTCTTAAAGAAATTACATATCAACTTACCATTTATTGAAGCAATTACGCAGAAGCCAGAGTACGCAAAATTTTTAAAGGAACTTCTCACAAATAAAAGGAAATTAGAAGAACTGTCCACAGTGGAACTCAACGAGGAATGCTCAACTATTCTCCAAAATAAACTACCAACCAAACTAAAAGATCCAAGGAGTTTTACTATTCCTTGTTTATTTGGTAGCCTAGACACCAAAAATGCTTTAGCTGATTTAGGGGCTAGTATAAATGTCATGCCTTATAAATTGTTTAAACAACTAGGTCTTGGAAAACCTAAGCAAACTAAGATGAGCATTCAAATGGCTGATAAAACTATTAGGTCTCCGAAGGGAATAATTGAAGATGTGCTCGTCAAAATTGATAAATTTATATTCCCAGTTGACTTTGTCGTTTTAGACATTGAGGAGGATAGCAATATACCCTTAATTCTAGGGCAACCCTTTTTTGCAACTGCTAGAACAATAGTTGATTTAGGAACAAGTGAACTTACACTACGTGTAGGTGATGACAAAGTTACTTTACAAGCTCAAAACTCGAATAAGACTATTGATAATAATATAGTCACGAGTCCTTGTAAAAAGAATAATCTCACCATCCAACCTTCTGTGCAGGATACACTCCATATAAAGGCAACTCAATCACAGACAAGTCCATCCAAGGGAGACGCACCTGGAAAGCGAATACTTCAGATTGAGGAACTAGATGAGTGGTTGAACTATCACGAAAAGCCCAAAATATGCCACATCAACCCAGAGCATCACCAAGATGGCCCTCAAGTACAAACGGATCAGCTCAAGGTAGGGGATAAGGTAATCTTAGGGGAAGATGATCCTCGAACCTCAAATTTAAAAGAACATATAAGTGATACACCCTACTTTACGGTAATGAAAGTCTTTCCATACAGCACAATTGAAGTAACTCACCCAACCCACGGTACTTTCAAAGTAAACGGCCATCGGCTTAAATTTTATAAAGATGAGAATTTTATATATAACAGGGAGGAGCTTTAGCTCCACGAAATCCCTTCGTGACACATCCAGGTAGATTCGAGCTTAGACTCTAAATAAGCACTTCTTGGGAGGCAACCCGAGCACTAACTTAGTAACTTTTATTTTATTTTTGATTTTATTTTTTTAAATACATCAACTAACCCTTTTTGCAGAAATTTAGGACCACACGGCCATGCCCACGGGCGTGTCCAAGGCCGTGTGAACCTTTAAAGCAGAGACACGGTCGTGCACCTAGGCCGTGTACAAACAAAGGAAAATTTTTCCCAATGCACGGGCCACCGACAAATCCCCATGGCCGTGCGACATGGCCATGGCAACCCATCAGTTTAGACACGGATTTGCACAACGCTATACACCCGTGTCCCCAAATCGTGGCCAACACTGTCAATTTAAACACGGCCATGTGACTTCCTGCACGACCGTGTACATAGCGCAACTTCATCGCACACGGCCGTCTGACTTCCTATCTCTATTTTTACCTTCTAACTTCTTCTCCTTTATTTTCCTTTTTACATTTCTTTTTATTTTTAGTTCATTTTATCTTTTTGTTTTTCATCATTTGATTATTAGTATTTTAGAACTGTATTTATTTTAGTTTACTTATTTTATTTTTCTACTATTTAATTTTCCTATCTTTCATATCGACCAATCCCTAACGAGTAATCTCTATTAATCCAAAATTCCCACAACTAATTAATATTTTCGCAAAGAAGCTCTACAGCTCATATTCAAATGGAAATGGGAACATCTCGCCACAACTGCCGACTCTTCCAATTTCTGTCTTACAAATTCATCCTAAATTCAGGGAGTTTCAATTCTCTCCCTATCTTATAATATTATGCTTCTCTTGCTATTTATGTATCTTTGTACATTGAGGGCAATGTACATCTTAAGTGTAGGGGGAAACTTACTTTAAATCTTTATATTATCTGTGAAATCCCTAAAATTTTCTTTAACTTTATGCATTGTTCTCAAATCTGCATTATCTTCAGTCTCCTAATAGGAATTAATTCTGATTGATTTATAATTTCTATTGATAAGTTGAGAATTAAGACATAGGTGCTTGTACTTTGATTATCCAAACTTTAAAACATTAGGGAATCAAGCATGATAAGTTGAAATTTTTGAGAATATCATTTTTTGCATAAGTAATTTTCCTTGATTTTAAGTATTATCTTGATAATTGAAATTCACAGGATTGACATCAAAAGCCATAATTCTGGTGAGATTTTTTAGCCTTTTGAGCATACATTCTTTCTTACTCAGTTTTATTATTGCTTTGAGTGAGTCAATACTGATTTGTTATTCTAGAACTTGCTTTGATTATACATGTCAAGACCATATCATTGATTTGATACACCGAAATGATAAAGGCACCTAGGTTTAACCCACTTACTCCATAAAAAGTCTACCTCCATAAATTAACCCCTAGTAAACCTTATTGAGCCTAACAACCCATTCTTTGACTTACCTCTAATATTAACCCATAACCCATTTTTGTTGAATTCCATTCAATTATTTTTGATCCCTATTTTTGTCGAGATTTGAGTTAAATTATTATCTAGCTTTGTTCTCGTTTTCAGTTGTAAAGTTTGTCAATATTCAAAGTATTGTATTTGATTTGTTCTAAAAAAAATTATATACAATTAATTCAGTTATAATCTGTAATAGTTCAACAGTTTTTGCATATTTCTACAAGCCTCCAAATCTAGAACGATGTCATCATAAGGCTTAGCTCTAAAAATATGTTCCAGTGATAGAGATTTCTCTAGCCAGATGATTTTTCAATTCAATCTCGATTCTAACCCTCTTTTTTAAGTTGTGAAACACCCCTAACCAAAGCCCCATTACAACCATTAAAAGACCTTTTGATCGATGTGTCGTATCAATCTATAGTGGTGGAGATTTGATTTTCTTGCAAGCCTATGGTAATAGCTTTTTAGGTTGACTAGAGAGTGCTTAACTCTTAAACCCTAAACACTTCGAGTGGATAGAGTGAATCTTTAGTGAGGATGTCAACTCCTGTTAATTAAGATGGAGAGATAATTACTTAGGAGAAGGGAGAAAACTTATGTTTCAATGATAAAATTCTCAACTTAGAGTGATTGAGTCTTTAATGTTCTTTTGATTGAAATTTTATTGTATGATTACCTGTGGATTAGTTTGAAAAATTATTAATAAAGACTGTAAGTTGAGAAGAATGATTCTTTATTAGGGATTGAGATTTTGCTTGAGGACAAGCAAAGGCTTAAGTGTGGGGGTATTTGATAAACAAAAAATTACACATATTTTTACCTCATGTTTAGCCTATATTTTGGATGAATTATTATCAATTTTGTGAGAATTGGTGCTCTTAATATTTCTTTTTCATATCTTATACTCAAGAGAGCATATGGAAGTGAAAAGAACAAAAAATGGACCAAAAACGAGGAAAATGGGCCAAAATGTGAAAATGACATGACCCAAGGAGTCACCACACGGTTGTGGCACACGGCCGTGCCACATGAAGTCCACACGGCCCAGCCCCGACAAGCACGGCCAGGCCACAAGGCGTGCCACCATCAACAGGCCCGCACACGGCCCTTATTGAAACCACACGGGCGTGGCACACGGGCGTGGCACACGGGCGTGTCCCTATCGTCAGGAAGTTCAATTCTACTCGAAAAAGGATACTTAGGGGCTAAGAAAGCCATTCTAAACTCTATATAAAGACCCTAGGAGGCAACTTCAAAGGGGTGCTTATTTCCTTCTAAGGGAGAACTCTTTTCTCTCAAGAAAGAGCGCCATAATTCTGCAAACACTAGGAGTGAAAGCAAGGGGTTACTCCAAGGAAGCTGATTGATTCATCCCAGAAGCCAGAATTCTACATCAAGACAGAAGATCTCCCTAAATTCCTTTAAGGGTTTTTGGGTTCTTTATGTTTTGTTATTTTATTTCTTCTTATATGTTTTCTTTATTACTTATGAACTAAACCCCTCTAATACTTGAGTGGGATGAAACCTAAGACAGATCTTGCTATTATTTATTCTTGAATTATATGATAAATACTTGAATTGTTCTTAATTATGTGTTCTTCATTCTTGATTTATTAATCCTAGGTATTACTTCAAGAACTTGATGTACTTAGACAGAGGAGCAAAAGTCCCTGTTTTAAGAGTAGATCTACCATAATTAATCAGAGTTGCATGCAACCCTAGACATAGGGCGACATAAATCTGCTGGATTAGTGTCAAACCTAATAGGGGGATCCATAGATCAAATTAATGCAACCTACGGGTGTTAATTAATAAAGAAACTTTAATTAACCACCTAGGATTAGTTGTTCTTATCCTCGACGGAGGTATTAACATAAGTTAGGGATCTCTACGGATCAAGTCAAGTGAAGAAATCATCTAGTTCAAGAAATTAATAAGAAGTGAAGTCTAGGTGGATTCTCCCTTAGGTATTGCTCATATCAATCAGCTTTTCCCTAAAGTTTTCTCCAATTTACTTTTTGTGCACTTTTTAGTTAGTTTTAGAATTAGTTTGAACCAACCCTCTTCTATTTTTAGGCTAGATAATAGAAAGGAAGTAAGTATTAGTACTTTTGGTTCCCTTGGGTACGATAACCCGGTCTTGCTGCTAAACTATACTACTGTTCGATAGGTGCGCTTGCCTGTAAAATCGTGATATTAGTTAGTTCTTGGTGTGATCAGCTTTTATAAATTTTATTATTTAATATCACGAGCATATCAAGGGCCATTTCTTTGAAAATTGTACATTGAATCAAGAGTCAAAATATTACATAGGAAATCAAAATGGTTCACAGTCAAATTCTTATAACTCTTTATGGCAGAATAATCCAATTTCTCCATGGAGTAATCAATGGGCAGACCATAGTGACTCTTCTATGTCATTTCAACCAAATTATCCTCTAAAATATTCTCAACAAGTGCAACAACCCACACTAACTGCATCATCAAGTAATCTTAAGAATTATCTAAAGGTGTACATAGCGAAGAATGATGAACTAAACCAAAACCAAGCAGCAACATTGAAGAATGTAGGAAACCAAATGGGACAGCTAGCTAATGATCTCAGAAGCAGACCCCAAGGTATTTGGCCAAGTGATATAGAAAATCTGAGAAGTACTGGCATAGAGCATTGCAAAACTGCCACTTTACAAAGTGGGAAGACATGGGAACCTAAAGCTATCAAGGTTGAAGATAAGCCTATTGTAGCTCAAGGCAAAGAGGAAGTTCAACTGAGTGTTGAAACTCTTGTTCTTCAAAAGTCAGATACGGTGATCCTTGATGCGGTAAACTCTAAACCAGTGAGTTCTGATTTCCAAACACCCTTGTTAGATGTTAAAACTAAGAATCCACCACTGTCATATACTCAACGAATCCAGAAGCAGCAAAATGATATTCAGTTAAAAGAAATCTTTGATGATGAAGTCAATTTTAATGACTTCGATGTTGTTAAATCCGCAAATATAGTTGAAGACTACTCTTCTATTTCCAAGATGGAATCGCTGGTTTCTACAAAATTGGAGCTCAATTCTTTAGGCGATCTATTAGAACATATTCTACTGGAGGATTCACCAAGTAATGATGAAGACAATGAATGTTTGGCTTGGTTAGAAGCTAATTCGAAGGAATTCACTCAAGAAGTTCCATTCGAATCATTAGAGTTATCATCTTAGAAGTATATGCAACCAAAGTTGTTGATTGAAGAGCCAGCTAAATTGGAACTTATGATTTTGTCTCCTCAATTGAAATATGACTATTTGGGTCTATCTTCAACTTTACCTATCATTATTTCAATTGAGTTCGCCAAAGATCAAGAAGAAGAGGCACTTGTGATTTTGGAAAGGCACAATAAGGGTACTGGATGGATTATTTCACATATTTGAGTCATTTGTAAGAGGATTTGTAGGAATTATAGGAAGTTAAACGAGGCCAACAGGAAAGATCATTACAGGTTTTCTTTCCCTAATAAGTTGTTGGACAGATTTGATGAGAAAGAATATGATTACTTCTTAGATGGTTATGGTTGGTATGACAAATAACCATTTGACACCATAATGGCCAAGGACAATCCTAAATAAAATGGAAGGAGTTCTCTTCACTTTCTCTATTTTTATTTTATATTTTTAGTTTTTTTTTCTTATTTGAATAAAATGGTAGACTTAGATAAAAATTTCTTTGGTTTATTACATTACTTAAAACTCTGTCTAGGAGATTGGGACTTAAGCGGGACCATATGTGACCCCTCAGTCTTTCCTGAGAGTTTAATTTAATGTAATTTTTTGAAAAATATTCTTCCTAGTAGGCCAAAGAATGTAAGTATTTGTTTTGTTAAATAAAGGGTCAACTTTTAAGCCAAGCACTAATTTCTTTGAGTTTTTTTTTTGTTTACTTTTAGTACAGGAGCTTAGGATCCAAAAAGAAGCTGCCATTAGGCTTAAGACATTGCTAGGAAGGGAAATATTCAACCATTTTCTGTACAAACCTATAGTGCATCTCACTTAACCCCTTAATGTTGCAGCTCTTAACTCTCTGAATCACCACCCCAAACACCTTTATTTGAAGTCACAAACTATTGAACTTAAACTATCATTAAAATAGCCACCCTATTCTGTGACAGCCTTAATTGGACCCTAGTCAGAATGTGGTTTCGGGACCATAAAACTGAGTCATGAAAATAATTTAATATTTATTTTGATGCCTATTATATGTGTCCATTCATGTGTGACATCTTTGGTATTTTAATTTAGTCTTATAATTGTGAATTTCACTAAAAAAGGCTTAGTTGTCAACTTTGAAAGTATGCTAGGTAAATGTGTAATGACTAATATGTGCATGCAAGTGATATGGTGGAGTTGCATGTCAATTTGACCACTTTTGTGATAGTGGACGGTAATGATGGGTTATTTTGGCATTTTGTGATTTGTTATTTAGTTAAATAATAATACTAAGAATTAGTAACATGCTTTCATAAAATGGGATATTAAAGTATAATATTGGTGAAAATAACAAGGTGGTCTCCTTGTTCCTCATTTGGCTGAAACTAAGAAGAAAAAAAAAAGAAGAAGATAAGGGTTCAAACCATTCGGCTAGGAGAGGGCATTGAATTAGGTATGTTTCCTTGATGGATTTCTTTGGTTTCTATGAAATTGAGCTAGTCATGAAGTTCTCTTCTTTGCCCATTATGAAATTCTTTGAGTTTTGAGAGATTGAAACTTTCGGCCACAGTCAATTTTTGCTAGAATTGAGAGTGTGATGTTTGTACCTTATATTTTGGGTAAAGAAAGCATAATTCGGTTATATATATGTGTTTATATCAAAGTTTAGTCCATGTGTGTATCCTTGAGTGAATTTCTAAGTTTATAAGGCATGGAGCATTCGGTTTAGGTTGGAATGTACTAAGGGGTAAAATTTTTGAATTTATAAAAGCTATGGGTGAATTTAAGGGATTGTGTTGTTGAATTCATGAAATGGGAGAATGGTTAGACTAATTGGTCAATTTGTGCTTGTGGTAGCTTCTTGGCTAAAGAAATGGCCTATTCGGCCATGTACATAAATTCTTTGATTTTTGTTTTGATAATTGGTGTCTTGAGAGTGGTTAATTGATCAATTAAACTTGGATAATTTTTGGATTTGCGGCAAGGGTTAATTAGGTCAATCGGCTAGAAGGTGTTGTACTAGATTAATGCAAAAATCGATAGTAATTATGATGTAATTGCTGAATATGGTTGTTTTAGATTGCTAATATGGTTTCTGATGATGAATAGATGCTTTGGAAATTCATGCTAGCTGATGATCATTGTGATTATGTGTTAAAAAGCTTGTGAGTTAAAGTTATAACTTGTGCTTTATGGGTTAAAATGGTTAAAGAACATTCGGTCATGGTCTTTATCATGATGATCTTAAGCTAAATGTATGTGAGTCTAAGTTGTGGTCAAATGTGCTTAGAGTGAGTATTATAGAGTTAATGTTATGTGAAACTAGAAATTTGATAATTGATTAGTGTGGTTTAATTTCTATAGTGAATTTGATTAAATTGTATCTTGAGATTGAGTAAGGCCGAATATGAGTGTGTGGCAAAGGATATATATATATGTGTGTGTTTCTTCTTTTATCTAAAAGTGAAATGATTAAGTGAGATGTGTGAATAAGGTTTAGTAAAATTATATTGTTTAACTTAATTAGCTCAAGAGCAAAGAGGGACAATTACGGATAAAGGAAAATCAAAGGTCATGGATTAGTTGATTTGTTGTTGTAGGACGATAATCAAGGTAAGTTCTTAAGAGTTAGTTTAATTTGACTTGCTTAATGATTGAATGAAAGTAGTTAAAAGAATGTTATTATTATTTGATATTAACATGCCGAATGAGAATGGAATTAAATCTATTAGCCAAAGATAGCTAATATGCTTATATTTTGAATTGGATGTAAGAAGTGAGATGTCCAAAGAGCATTTTGATGATAACATATTATGTCATATGTGTGATAAAAGAGTTTAAAACAAGTTGTGATTAGTTAAAAGCTAAAGGTAAATATGTTATACATGTTATTATTAACTATGTGGGGAAAGTCAAATGTGATATGAAATTTTAAATGTGGTAATTGCCGAAAGTGGAATGAAGGTGGGCCATAAGCCGAATGTGTTTGATGTCTATAAATGGATTTGAGGGATTATGTGTTGATGCATAAATTATACCTATGGGAAGTAATTATATGATGATAGTCTTTGTGTAAATGTTTATGTGTTATGGTCATATGGATTGAATTTATTGAAATTATAAGTGAGAATGTTGCTTCTATGGTGCTTATATCCGAATGTGACATGAGACTACTAATGTGATAGAATGGTGAAATGTACACTTGACAAATAAATATGCATAAAGTTTCAGTGTGTTATATCCGGGCTTAGTCCCGAAGGGCATACGTGTCGGTGTTATATCCGAGCTTAGTCCCGAAGGGTATACGTGCCGGTGTTATATCTGGGCTTAGTCCCGAAGGGCATACATGCCAGTGTTATATCCGGGCTTAGTCCCGAAGGGCATACGTGCCGGTGTTATATCCGGGCTAAGTCCCGAAGATCATTCAGGCTGGTGATATACTCAGATTAAAATTCTACAGACTTTATGCGAGAATATTATCTGGACTTAATGTCCGCAGGCTTCATGATCGTATTATATTCGAGTTTAAAGACCCGAAGGCTAAATGCTGGGATTCAAGTAAGATTATGATATTGAGTATTCGTAGTGAATTACCATCAAGTAAGTACTATATATTTATGGTGTTCAGGTACGTATTACCTCCTCTTTTTGTAAATTGACTACAAAATGAATCATTAGCATCAAAGAAGTATATATATATGTGTGTGATTGATGATTATCATATCTATGAATAAAGGGATGAACTATGCGGTAAATGGTTGTTAGTATATGAAGGTATTTGAGTTAAATTTGTTGTATGAACTTCGAATAAAGAAAATTATGTGCTGAAATATCTATTAGTGTTTGTGCACTTTCGGCAAAAAGACCTTATAATTTGAGAATGAGTTGTATACAGATATATGTGCAAATACAAATTAAGGATCATAATCCATCAACTTAAGTATATGTGATAAGGAATATGTCTGTTTCTTTATGTACCTATACGGTATAATTTATACTTGTCATGATGAAATACTCGAAGACATTGATGTGATTATGAACTAAGGAATTAAGTTTCTATATACGTATATACATCCATGTAGGTGCATAAGATGAATACATATGAGCAAGTGATTGGGATTAGTGAAAGATTTAAATTGAATTAAGTGGTAATTATGGAAATTTTAAGTGTACCAAGATTTAGTACTATGTGTCTGATACATACTTACCATGTGTATCCAACTTCGGTTGAGGAAGGGTGTGTTTTGGGAATCAATCACGAAAGGGTTATATGCTATGCTTAATGAGTAGTGACTCTATGAAACTATTCACGATAGATTATGATGTGAATATGTGATTACAAATATAGAAATAACATGTGGTTATAGTAATATGTTTTCACTTGATTGAATCAAAGCATATAAAATAATGCATATGTGAATCTTCAACCATATTGGTCAATATTATGAAAGTATATATGTATTAGCTAAGTGATGCGGTTATTGAAACTTCTAGTTTGAGAGGAAGCTCTAGATTAACTTCATCGAATAAAAGAAACAAATGACCAATGACATCAAATGAGAACATTCTGTGACTTTAAACTCTAGATTTAAGTATACGAAATAATCGTCTTTGATTCTACAAGATTAATGTTTTGCTTAAGACTTACTAAGCTTATGAAAGCTTACTCTGTTAGTTTTTTGTGTTTGTTTTATAGATGGTAGATTCTGACTACCAGCTCGAGGATCGTCAACATTTCATCACACTATCTTCTATTACGGTAACCATGTAAGTGGGAATTGGCTTATGGCATGTATAGGATAGACAATAAGTAGAATGGTACTTCGATCTTCGCATATAAGTCATATGAGTATGGCATCTTATGGAACTTACTTGTAAAGGTTTTAAATTCGAACTTTGTTTGTGTCTAGCAATTTAGTAAATGAATGATCTTTATTCAAGAAAATGTTCAAAATTTTACCGTCCTGATCCGATTCCTAGTTTTCTATAATGCCTCGTCCTATTCCGGCGACGGTTACGGGGTAGGGGTGTTACATCTTTAACTCTAGACCTTACCCTCAGCTCAACCACCTGCGCAAAACCAAAACCACCCTTAACAAATTTCCTAAGTTCGAAGCTAAGAGCCTCTTTATCTAGCACCATTCCATGAAGTGAATAGTTTGGTATAATCGCTATGCTGCAACACATGCCATTGCAGCAACATGATTACTAGAGATACCCAAAATTTGGGATGACTCAATCAGAGATGCATTTAAAATATATATTTCATAAGCAATTTATTTTTGTGCCTGAATTTCCAGACTTTATACTCAAACCATGAACTCTAATGTTGAGGAAGGAAAAAGATAAGTCAAATTCTGAGCGGTCTGCAAATAAATAAAAAGGCAGGATCTTGACTTTATTTTATTTCTGTTCTTAGGTTATTTAATAGGATTAGATTTTACTAGGAATTTAATTTTCACATAATAAAAGAAAAAGTGGAAATTATAAGTAAAAATGAACAAAGTACAAAGTACAAAATGTGGCAATAGATATATACATCTCTAAGATTGGATCTGGAGAGAACTTGGTACTTAAGCAGTGAAATTGACTCACCTCATCTTTTCTAGAATCTTACCTAGTGTATAGTATCTATTCACTTTTAACAATGAGGACATTGTTCATCTTAAATAGGGGCACTGAAAAATGGAAATTATTTCCACTCAGAATAAAATTTTCTTTTAGTTATGATTAGGTTATATGTTTTTCAATAATTTGAAATTTTGTTGAGTATGCTAATCTTTAGTATGAATAAAGTTTGATTATTTCAATAGTTGTTATGTTAACTGAAATATGACATAAATGTATTTTTAATAAAACATCCAAATAATACCATAAAATTTTTAGTTCCTTAGGAAAGTTAGGCATGAATGAAAGTTTAAGTCTATAGAATTGAAACACCACTTACCCATATCCAACACCGGAACAGGGTACGAGTCATTATCGAACAATAACACGTACATGTAGGATCGCCCGGTGCCTCCAAGGCGCAGCGGAAAATTAGAATAATAAATTTTACCGGCGATCCATACCATGGATCCATGTGTAAGGAACGAATCGGGGTGATAAAGGTTTCGAAATTACCGAAACTTCAATCTGAGTAGACAGCGACGCCAAGGCAACGGGAATCCTGAAGCACTATCGAACCAAGCCGCAACCTTTAACGATGTCGGCCTCTACGTAGTCCACCCAATTGACAATGAATGGAAATCTCTCAGAAACTATTTTCAGAGAGTATCACTTTTGACGGCTGCTAGGCCTCACTTTTTATGGTTTCGGGATTGCCTATGTATATCCCCTTTAGGGTTTTTACCCTTGCCATATTTAAAACTTTGTGTTAATTGGTATATATTCATAATGAATATTTATTACCATAAATAATCCGAATCATAATAATCGTTATTAAATAAATATAATAACGTTTAACCGAAAATTATAATTACGTTAATTATAATAAAGATTTCGGTAAACTATATTTATTTAAATTTATATATATATGAACCAAAATCATATATTAGAAAATTATGTTCTTGATTATGTGTACAACATCCTTGTACATATAGTATGTTCAATAATTTGATTGCCGAATTTAATTAATTCTATAATTAATTTAATTCATGCGACAACCAGACACAATACCAACTATGTTTTACTCCGTTCATTTCAATTAAAAGGTGTGACCCTATAGGTTCTTGTAACATTAGCAGTAATATTAGAACTATTCTAATATTACAAACAATGAGTGGCATCTAGCAATGCATCATTGCTACCTAAGTTACAAGAAGTCATGATTCGACATAACCTTTTGTGATTAACTTTTCATGCATTAATCCTTAAGTCCAATATCTTTAGAATAGACACAAGTCATGGAATAGTCACACTTGCATAGTCCATCCTATGTTTCTTGATACCTTGAGTAGACTATGATATACAAATAAGTATGACATCTCATATCAACTTATTTGAGCATGGCCATGCATTTCTAGTCTCACTCAATCAAGTGGCCTGAGATATTACTCCTATTATGTAGGAGGGACTTATCCTATATTGATCAACCATATCCCTCTACATAGATTGTGGTATATCCAACATTAGTCTTAATAGAACAACCAATTACAGTGTTCGTTTGACTATATCAAAATATACAACTCACGATGTTGGAATGATGATGATCTCAAGTATGAGGATCATATACATATTAATCACTATGAGTAATATTGTGACAATTACATAATAATCCAAGAAACATACTCATAGCGGGTCGGTCCAATATGTTGTTCTCTAACACACACATTCATGCATTGATTCTGATACTCGATATCAATGACAACTCTTTATCATCAATCAACTACATGTTAGTCTCAATGCATTATTATTGTCCTAGCCAACAATAATACTTGACTAAGGATCTTTTAAGAATAATCATATTATTCTTAGGACATTATTATAAAACAGTTTATTTATGCACACAGAAATGAAACTGAAATAATAATGGCAAAGCCTTATATTAATAAACATGATAAATCAAGTATGTTGTTACAACCATCTCGTGATTGATCTTTGGGCATACTCTTACAGTACAACCAATCATTCCCGAGTCACCTACTTCCAATTAATAATTAACAAAATTCATTCATGCACCAATTGTCCCTATTACGGGCTTATGTGGCCAAAAACGTACTTTAGGGGTGGCTCGGGACCAAACCGAGAACTTTAGAAAATTTTAGAAGATTTCACGCAAAATAGGGCACCCACCCGTGTGGTATAGGGACACGCCCGTTTGGGCAGGCCGTGTGGTCACACATGTTCATGTCCCAGCCCGTGTGGATTTTATTTTTCATTTCGAACCTACAGGGGTTTTTTACACGGCCGAGCACACGCCCGTGTCCTAGCCCGTGTCCTTTACACATCCGAGACACACGCCCGTGTCTCTACTTGTGTGCAAAACCTAGACATTTTTTATGACGTTAGCATACATTTAGGTCACACGACCAGGCCACACGCCCATGTGCTAGCCTATGTGACGAACTCAATTTTTTGCAAATTGCATGTAGGAGGCACACGGCCAGACTACACGCCCATAGGGTAGACTGTGTGTCACACACAGCCTAGACACACGCCCGTGTGTCTACCCAGGTGGACAAATATAAGGCTAGTTACCAAACCTTTTGCCACCTTGAAACACAAACAAACTTATACCAATCTTGCCAATACACAACATGGTATAAACACACATCAAATTATCCACAAACCACACATCAAATTCATATTAGCATACATCCCACATAGGCAATCAAACTCATTCATGAAATACCTCAAGATATGATTATAGCACAATCAATATTAGCCACATCTCATGGCCTTATACAAAAGATGATACCAAATATCATAAGTTTACATTATAACCCAACAAATTATGGCACTTACAAAATGATCAAGTCCTATACATGCCATAACTTAATGTAAGATCAATATACCCCAAAAAGTGTTGATAGTATGGATGATCCTCCGACGTCTTCCGTATCCCGAGCTGATCTGGTTACTCTATAAGGTAAAGGAAAAGAAAAGGGAGTAAGCTTTAAGCTTAGTAAGTCTATATGTAAACAATAAATACCATGATCACACACTTAGTATTCAATACATAATGCAACCATATCAATACAAATAATTCAAATTTATGATTTCACTTACTCGTCTCATGTAACGCCCCAAATTTTAGGGTTTTTAAATTTTTGCTTGAATTTATTTTTACATTCTTGATGTGCTGAAGTAGTGAATTGAGTGTGTTTAGTGGACATTAGAAGGCGTAAGTTTAAGTTTGAAGTCTGGCAGAATTTTAGTTTTTGCTTTAAGTGAGGATGGACTTTAGTAGAGTGGGCTTTTAAATTAATGTGATGGATCTGTGGCACAAGTAAGCCTGTGGTAAAGTGGCAACCACTTAGAGCACAGGGAAGTGGCCTGTTGTAGCTTGGGAAGGAGCTCAGGGTTGAATCCCCTTGGTGGCAAAATCCTTTAATTTTGCTGCATGGATAAGGTATGAGTTGGATTTGGAGTCGAATGCTGAGGGAAGGAGTTTGAGTTGCTCATGGATTTAGATTGAGAAGTGATAAGGGGAGTTTATCAATGAGAAAATTTAGGGATTGAATTATGAAGGGAGAGCTGGTTGAATATGGGAAGCTTGGAAGAGCAAATTCAAGTATTGGTCTTTTAAGTATGCATTTTTGGCACATGTGGTAGGAGTGAGCCGAATTTTTGTAGAGTATACCTTTCGAGATTTTTATTTTCGACATTTTTTTCTTAGTGCTAATTAGGTAAGTTGGAAAGTGCCTTTTGTTCTTTTCTTTTCTTTCACTTCTTCTCCCATTTTTGTTCAAAAAGTCGAAAGTTTCTAAACTCTCATTCTTCTTTTGATCGATTGACACAAGAGCCAAACCTATCTTCTTCTTCTTCTTTTCTCATTTGTTTGAAATTGATCTCCCTAAAATCTCTTCTAGCCGATTTGTCCAAAAGTTGAAATCTCGAAACACTTAGCATCTCTCTGTGTCGATTTCTTCTTTGGCCGAACTCTCTTCATCTTTCCCCTAAAGAGCCGAAACCTTCAAAGTCTTTCATCTCTTTGTCGCATTTCCTTCCTTCCATAACTTCTTCTTCTTTTTTTTCTAAATCACCCTAGTCCAATAAACACCCTTAAACCAATTACCCTCTTTTTCAATCGGCTACTCCTTTTGTGTGGCCTTCATAACCGAATCTCTTAGATCTCTCCTCCTTTTGCGTTCTGATTAGACCTACGATAGATCTGGGCTTAGGTTAGTGATCGATGGCTCTCTTGTGTGGTGAGATAGTCAAGTAGAGTTTTGGGTAAGGAATCAATTCATTTTACTCTTCTCTCAAGTATTTCATGAAAAGCAGAAACCATCCCTTGAATTTCTCTTGGAAATCAGTTTAAATCCATTCCTTGGGGATATTCTGGACTCTTTTATTAACTAACTAAATTTTGTGGCCTTTCGTAAGGTGGATCTCATGGAAGCTAGGGTGGTTCGCATTAGCAAGGTAGACTAGATCTAATGGTTGGAGCTAGATTTCGGCAAAGGAAAGTGATGGTGATGGTTTAGTGGTTGCCAACTAAGTAAGTTAAAGTGATATTGATTGTTCAATTAGATTGTGGTTTGACGTGTGGTTAAACGATTGTAGGTTAATTATTTACGGGATCTTGACGTAGTTCGTAAACAGGTGTATAACAACACCCTCTAGTAGCTTAGATCGATAAAAGCTGAAAAGCTAAAATGCCGAAATGCCAACATTTTGAGAACTTGCGAGTGTACGAGCTCTCGTGGGTCAGTTTGAAATTGTGAAACTGGAATATTGGACTGTAAGGGCTACTGTGCACGTTTTCATGCACTTAGGCTATTTTGGGCCACGATGGGCTGAAATTGGGCCCAATGGGCTTACAGGCTTACAGGCCCATATGGGTAAAAGTATGCGGTAAGTGATATCAGGTATATTAAATGCTATATCTAAATAAATATGCATAGAAGTAGATTGAGCGGGCCATATAAGCATGTGGGCACCCTCGGGCCCATTAGGGGCTTTGGGGCTCGATTTCATTGTATGACTATATAGACTTTCTGGGTCACTCGAAGCGACGTTAGACCTATTAGAAGGTCATATTAAGCATAAAACCACGAAATGTAGCTAAATGAAAAAAAAACCTCTGAAGGGTAAAAATTACCATTTTACCCCTAGATGCTAAAAGACTGTTTTACCCCTAGAAGTAGTTGACTGATTTGCATATATCTGTATCTAATAATCTGTATGCTCGTGTCATGCAGTACACTAGGTTGCATGGGGTTGGGTTTGGATATGGAGGAAGATCTGTATAGTGGCACTTCCACGTAATCTGCTTAGAGGCTCTACTCATTTTTCTATTCTAGTGGCTCTACCACATTTTCTGTATTAGCAGCTCTGCTACATCTATGGTGTGTAGGGCAGGGTGGGTTGAGTTATTCCCCACATGGTGTGTAGGGCTGGCACAAGTGGTGTGTAGGGCTGGACTAGGTTGGGCTTCCATATATCCATATTTATATGTTTTGTTTTGTTTCTGTTATGGGCCCAAGGCCCACTCTATTTTTCAAAAGGGCCAAGGCTGAGTTTGATCTGTATCTGAATATGGCTTCAGCTCAGACTGAGTTTTGACTGATCTGGACACTGGTTGGGTTACATTACACACTGAGTTTTCACAAATTCACCCTATTATTTCTTTCCATACAGGTAATCCCCAACCATAGTGGACTTAGAGCTGTGAAAGATTCGGGGTGGCCACGTGATTCATGCTTTCAGTTTAGTTCTTCTTAAAATTTAAGTTTCTTTATATTTCATTTCTAGATTTTGAATTTATGTTGTAATAAAGCCACTCGAGTATTTGGTTTTGGGTTTTATTTTTATTGTTTGTTTCAAAACGGTAGGTTAGCTTATACGGGTTTTCAAATTTTAATCAAACGTTTTTAAACATATCTTACATAATGGTTGGAAAACTCAATAATGATAAGACAACAATGAGATCTTTTAAATGTGAATTTTACTTGGCAATTGCCACGGTTTTTTTAAAATCTGATAATGTTCATTAATTTTAAGCTATTAACCATGGTTTTACTACGAACAACATAACGTTTTGTTAAAAGAATACCATAGATAAATCAATCGTTCATGTGACACACCAGATCTGGCCATAATGTCTGGGTCGAGTTTGAAGTGTAACATTTAGTAGTATTAGAGCCAGGTTGCAACAACTCAGCTGTGGAACGTGTTTAAAAGTTTTCGTAAAATTTAAGCCCTAACTTACTTTTGAATTCAGTTTCGGAAAAACTTCCTTAAGAAATTCATTTTAAAATTGACTTTCTTTCCCAAAATGTTTTTCCAAAGAGTTTAGGGTTTTTGAAAAGTTTTCAACAAAATTTATTTGAAGTATTCATCATCGATAAAAGCTAGGATTCTCTGAATTTGGTTTTTAAGGAAGTGGCACACCGAGTCTCTAGCACCAAGTCCGTAAGGATCTTCTGCTTTACTGTACTCAATTAAGATACTGTGATACTATGATACTATTGTAGATGGTACTAAGACCCTACTGAAATTCCATAGTTAGGGTAACACTAAGACTGTAGAAGACTGAGACAGTAGGAAATTGAAAACTCTAGAAGACTGGAACTATAGCTAGACTACAATTCTGCGAAAACAAAACTCTGAAATACTATCTCTGCATAAAACATCTGTAATAAATTCTGAAATATTGAACTAATTCATAAAATTCGTAAATCAGATAATACGTTATGAGTACAAGGGCAGCACGTGGAAGAGGCCGTGGTCGATGCTGAATGAGTGCCCAGGCTGGATCTTCATCTTCAGGACATATGCTAGCTAGGGAGGCACGAGCGCCACCAGTAATTGAGACGGGGTCTTATGATCGGGCTGCAGGGGATGATGTTTTATCCCAAGTGATGCTTCGTGTTCTAGAAAGGGCTGCTGGATCGAGTACGGGAACGGTAAATCAGGGACCGATTTTTGAACAACTTTAAGCTAATGGAGCGGAGATTTTCAGTGGTGTATCTGGTGTAGCCTCGAATGTGGCCGAGTATTGGTTGGAGGCCACAGAGTGGATAATGGACGACCTGACTGCTCGATGGAGTAGAAGCTAAAAGGAGCAATATCTTTACTGCGTGACGAGGCTAGTGGTGGCTCACTGTGAGAGATGCTACACCAGCTGAGTAAGTGACTTGAGAGTTGTTTAAGATGGCTTTCAAAGGGAAGTACATCAGGGCAAGCTATGTGGATGCCCGAAGGTAGGAATTCTTGAATCTGACTCAGGGTAATAAGACTGTAGCAGAATATGAAGCTGAATTTTTAAGGTTAAGCTGGTATGCTGGTGGAATAGTCGCTACGGATTATGAACGCAGTGTGCGTTTTAGGGATGGCCTCAGAGATGAGCTAAGGGTACTGATTGCTCCACAAATGGAGCGTAATTTTGCTCCTTTGGTGGAAAAAGCCAACATTACTGAAGAGGTGAAGTGCTCGGAGCGCCAGAACCGTGAAAAGGATAGAAATCGATTCAGGAGGCACTTAAGGCCCTCGGGTGCTGCGGGTAGGTCTGTTAAAAGAGCTAGAGTGGACGAGCCAATTCGAGCAGTTTCGATGAATGTGGTTAGACCAGAAGCTTGTGCAAATTGTGGAAAGGTACATCTGAGCGAATGTTGGACACGTTCTAGAGCATGTTTCTGGTGTGGGTCCAAAGATCATCAAATCAAAGACTACCCTCAAAGGCCAGCGCAGATGCAAGCTGCTGAACCGAGGGTTGCTCGGCCAATGATAGGTGGTCAACAACCACTGAGAGGTCGTGGATAGGCTAGGGGCGACAATGGAAATGGACATAGACGTGGAGCATCGGGTAGGGGTGTTGGAAATGCTGCGGCATGACAGCCAGCGTTGGTTTATACTGCTTGTCGCCGAGAGGAGGGTGACGCACCTGATGCCATAACTGGTACATTTTTAATTTATAGCACACCATACACTACTTTGATTGACATTGGATCTACACATTTGTATATTGCTTGTGATGTATCTAGGACGTTAGGTGTGCAATCTGAGAAACCTGTGAGTAGGGTATCTGTAATAAATCCACTGGGTCACTCGATTAGGGTAGACAAACTTTTTAGGGATGTACCCTTAGAGACACAAGGTAGAATTTTCTCTGCGGACTTGATGGAGTTACCCTTTAGAGAGTTTGATCTCATCTTGGGTATGGATTGGCTTGCTAAGCATCGAGCGACTTTAGATTGCGCTGCCAAGCAGATTGGTGTTAAAGAGCATGGAGGATAAGTAAGTAACAGTAATAGCGGAGTGAAGAGATTACATGTCCAATGTTATCTCAGCTTTAAGAGCTGAAAAGCAGATTCACAAACGTTGCGAGGCATTTTTGGCGTTTGTGAGTAAGTCAGATTCAGAGGGCTTGTCCATAGGAGAAGTTAGAACCGTCAAGGAGTTTTAGGATGTGTTTCCAGATGAGCTTCCTAGGTTGCCTTCGAACCGTGAAGTCGAATTTGGAATCGACTTCTTACCTGGAATGGCTCCGGTGTCCATCGCTCCTTATAGGACGGCATCGAAAGAGTTGGTGGAGTTGAAAGCAGAAATCTAAGAATTTCTCGATTGAGGTTTTATCAAACCAAGTGTGTCTCTGCGGGGGGCATCGGTATTGTTTGTTAAGAAGAAGGATGAGACGATGCGCATGTGCATTGATTATCATCAGTTGAACAAACTGACTATTAAGAACAAGTACCCTATGACAGCCCTAAATAGGCCTCAGTCGGGAAGTGGTTTCGAAACCACTAAACCGAGTTAGAAAAATTCTTAAATAATATATTTTGTGTTTAATATACATGAAATCTTGCATGTGATAGCTTGATATTGGAATTTGAGTAAAGGTATGCTTATTTCTTTAAATTGGATTTGATTGTGAAACTTTGTAAATATGTGTGAGTTATTTAAAGTGACCGAGTAATTGTGGTTTACAAATGTGGAGGCTTGCATGGTAATTTAGCCATCTTTTATTTTTCACGGTAGTGGAAAATCATGAGAGTCAACATGTGCATACTTTAATTATTAAAAATAAAGGTTTAATTTAAGTTTTATTACATAAAATGAATAAAATTAAAGTGAGTGGGTGATGAGAACAAGGTGACATTCATTTGTTCTTGTTTTAGCCGATTGTTAAAGGAAAAAGAGAAAGGGTGATGTTCGGTCTATTCCATTCTCAATTAAGGTTGGTTTTTCATGTCAAATTTTATGATTTTTATGAATTTGAGATGTATGCTAAGCTTCTAGCATAACCCATGTAAAAATTTGAGAGTTTGAGCTCATGTTTGCATTCGGCCATGAAAGGGGAGTTGGAAATAGTTATGTTTTTCATGTTTTGATAAGTAATGGAGTTTGGTTGAAGTTGAGCTAATTGTATGTTTTTTTTTTTTTATGTGGATTCAAGAATAGTTTAGAATTGGCTTGTGTGTGTTTAAATTTTATTCATAGTTACCGAATTTGAAATTGGTGACATTGTTAAGTAATTTGATGTTAAATCGTGAATGTGAGCTTTGTATAGCTCAATCTTCTTGAAATGAGCATTCGGCCTTGATGTTGTTAATAGGAAAAAAAATAAATTGTTCATAGTTAAAATATTGGACTAAATTTGTGGGACTAATTTTGATATAGATTTATAATGCTTGAAAAAGTATGGAGAAGAGCTAAATTTGTTAAGCTTAAATAATTTATGAGTATATTAGTGAATAAAGCATATTCGGTTATAGTACTTAATGCGTAAATATTCGATGTGAATTAATCCTTGAATTTTGGTCTAGCTAGGCATGATTAATGCTTTCAAGTACATAATATATAATTGAATTTTTGGTTGAATGTTATTTGGTTAAAGGGCTACTTTTATTAAATAAAAAGATACTTTGTTATAAGGAGAATTAAAGTTTGAATGTTGAATTTTTAATATATGTGTGAGCAATTGCCGAATGTGGACTTAATTGGCGAGAGAAGTAATTCATAAGTTATATGTGTGTTATATACTTGGAAAATGTTTAAGGTTTAAAATAATGTCTTGTAAAGATCATAATTATTCTTTTGGTTAATTTCGATTATATGATAGTTGTTAAAAGCTAAAGTTTGATGTTAAACATAGTTGTTTCCATAATGGCCGAATGGGCTTATGATTTACTTATGGTTTAGTTTAATGAATGTAAGGTAGAAATGAAAATACCTTATAAATTTTATATGTTAGTCGGTTGAAGTTAAATTATGAGCTAACTTAGGATTAGTTGGCAAAAGGAAAATATATATATGTGGTAAGTTTGTTATTTATAGATCCGAATAAGTCATTAATGAGTAAATGAGTTATTCGATGCTTGATAGTATGGCCGATTAGAGTTTATGTATATATGAATAGATTCTTGAATTATTTTACCTCATTACCGTATGGAAAGTATTATACATAAGTAATTTTGTAAGTTAATATGTCTTACCTTTAGCTCAAGAACAAAGGGGGGCAAATTTTGGACAAAGGGGAAATCAAAGTTGGTTGAATAGCGTATCCAAAATCATTCGACATCAGACGGGTAAGTTCTGAAGAGCTTGATTTGATTCATTATGCTTAATCGTTAAATGAAAGTAGATAAAAGAATATTGTCGTTATTTAATTAATAAGCCAAATGAGATTGGAATGGAAACTATTATCCGAGGATAGTTATTAAATATAATTATATATATATTGAATTGGATGTGTACAGTGAGGTGACTAATGAGTACTTTGATGGTTATAAATATTATGTCATATGTGAAATAAAAGAGTTTATCACAAGTGGTGATTAGTTAAAAGTTAAAGGTAATTATACTTATACATGATATTAATTACTATGTGGGAAAGCCAAATGGGATATGAACTTCTGAATTTGGTAGTTTCCGAAAGCGAATAAAGGTTGGCCATGAGCCGTATGTGTCCTATGCGTGTAAATAAATTTGCCGGTGGATTAAAAAGGGATTTAAGGCCATGTGAATTCGTGCTAAAATAGCTACTGAGCTGGATAATGCATTAAGTGGCTCAGGTACGCATTATGTATTTTTGTTTATGATGATAATGTGATTCGAATTATAAATGTGAAATGAAAAGTAAATGAGAATCGGTTGTATATGTAACACCCTGATTTTCGAGACGTTGTGATTTTTCATATGAATTTTGGAAAAATTTAAAAGTTGGTATTTGGTCATGCAATTCACATTTGGAGTGAGTAAGTGGGCCTATGGAAGGCCCATGTGTTCGTAAAAACCCGATAAAATTTTTAAATTTTGGACTTAAAGAATTAGGGGTCTTGGCTAGATGGCCTTATCAAAAGATGAGGGTAAAATGTAACACAAATGAGCTCCTAGCAAAGTGGCTGAGTGACGCCACTTAGTTGCTAAAAAAGTGGCGTGTAAATGGAAGGGAGAAGGCCATTGTTCGACTCACTATGCAGGTATTTATGTTGTTTATTTTTGTGTCTTGAGTAGGCTAGAATTTGAGGTTGATAGGAACTCTGTTGACAAGAGTTTGAATTGGTCATGAGAGGGATTTGTGGGGTGATAAGGGGAGCATTTTAAGGAGGGATAAGGGGAGAAATTGTAGGAATCTCGTATGGGAGCAACTGATGGCTGAAAAAGGGACTCTAAGAGTGCAAATTCGGCCAAAGATTTTAGTTTCTGGCATTTTCGGCAGTAGGGGTTGGAGTGTGCCGTTTTTTTTCTCTGTTAAATCATCATAGGATTGTTTCTTCTCTCTTTTTCTCTCAAGCCAAAACTACGACCTCTTCCATTCATTTTTTCCTCTTTTTTCGAAAACCCAACTACTATCTCCTTTCTCTTCATCACCCTTGCCGATTGGTCACAGAAGCCGAAATCCCTGAAATTGTTCTTGCCGTTTTCATCTAAACTAAATCTCCTCTCATCTTCTTCTTTTGTGGTGGTCGATTCCTTCATCCTTTTTTCCCAAAGTTCTACCTTCTTCCTACCTTGTTACTTAAAAGCCGAAACCTCATTAGTAGGTGGTGTAGAAACCGGATATCGTTAGACTTCCGGGATTCACTTTTGGTTCGTGCTAGAGGGTGGTTCTAAAGCAAGGAGGGTCTCAAAAACAGTTGCAATAGTAGACTATCCGGTAAGTAATTGTAGTTTTCTTTCGTATCTTAGGAAGTATTAAAAAGCCGAAAACCTCTAGATCCCTAGGGAGGTTGTCGTTTTAGGTTTAGGATCTTGTTGGTCACTTTTTATTCGGGTTTTACGATTTTATGTAGAGGAATAGGCAATCTTTGGTGGAGCATCGAAGGCTTGGAATATTGGTGCGACAAATTTTGGACTCAATTCCAACTTTCGGCAAAGGTAAGGATCCTAGGGCCTAAGGGATATGTTGGCCGAATGGGTAAGTGGTTATTATAATGGTGATCATCAATTCATAAGTTAATATTTTAAGTAATTGTGCGTAGGAATATCGGGAAGGAGGTCTCATCAACAGTTGTCGTAAATCAGGTGTGTAACATACCCCCGTAATAGCTTAGATTCATATTTGCTTAAAAGCTGAAATATTGAATTCCGTTATTGTTGTAACTTGTAAACACGTGATGGTACATGAATTAGTTGGGTTACGATGGATGCAGTAAACGAAATCGATGGAACAGGTAAGGGCACGATTTCGTGCAACATGGTAAGTTGGGCTTTGATGGGCTAAAATTAGGCCCAATGGGCTTTCGGGCCATTTGGGTAAAAGGCAGTAGAAAATGGAATTTGGCTAATGGGCATGTGAAAACTGCTAGTACCATTAGGAAATTTAGCCTAAATGGGTTTAATTGGTCAAGTCAGTTTCGTAGGGCCCATTAGGGGTTTTGGGCCCAAAGACCGAATTGGCTAAAATGGATTGAAAATTATCGTTTAAAACACTCGGAATTGTTAATAATTGTTAATGGGAATGAAAAACCCTAATATTTGGTAAAATTATAGAATTACCCTTTTAACATGAAAAATGACTATTTTGCCCTTAGGTGAAAATGACTAATATATCCTTAGGGTTTTATTATGAATATGATGATTGTGATATTGTTATTTTACATGATATGACATGATATGCACATGATATGCACATGATATGCTATGACATGTATACGATATGCCATGTCTTACTCATTAAATGCATGGGTTGGATTTATATGATGGAGAAAGTGTTAAAGGGCTTTTGCCCCAGTTTACCGGAAAGGGCTTTGCCCCAGTTATTAAAAGAGGCTAGGCCTCTGGTTATATGATAAAGCAGCTATGCTGCCAGTGGAGAGTTTGGTTGGGTGGGTTGAGTTATTCCCCACATGGAGAGCTTAGTGGGTACGGGTGGAGAGTAGCAGATGGTGGGTTGAGTAGTCTCCCCAGATGGGTTGCATACATACATGATTTGACTTATGTGATATTGAAATGGGCCTATGGGCCATACCGTTTACAGAAAGGCTTTGGCCTAGTAACATGAATTATGAAAAGGCTTCGGCCAAGCAACCGTTAACCAAAAGGCTTCGGCCCAATGTATGTTGTGACTGAATTTGGGGCTTAGGCCCAGGATACTTGTTTGGATTTGGGCTCTGGAAGGGCCTGTTGCACATTGAGTTTCCAAACTCACCCCCCTTTCTTAACTTTGCAGGAGAGCCTTGATGCGTGGACTTGGAGCTGGAAGGAATTCAGAGTGGCCACGGTGTTTATTTTGGATTTTATCGTTAAGTAATCGTATTTAAATAAATTTATTTAATTATTATTGTTTTATTTGGTTTTGGGGTTGTAATAAGGCCATTTAACTTTATATTTTGTTTTTCTGGGATTAATCTATTTAAACTTTATTTATATTTTACTTTTCTAATAATGGTTCAAAATGGGCTAGACTTAGGATGTGTTTTCAAAAAAGGAAATTGTTTTCAAAATATGAAATGATATATTAAAACAAATTGTTAAACATGCTTACTTTAATGAATTTCAACTTAACTTGTATTTCAAAGCAAATCACTTATCTAAAGTGTGGTAATGGTTGTGAGCATGTCGAGGATTGGATCCAATCAAGAGCTTGGTACTTAAGCAGCCTACATGGCTCACCTCCTCTGTTTCGGATACCTACCTGGTGCACAGCTTCCATTCACTTTCGTGGCAAAGACAATCTTTTCAAAATTCTTTTTAAAATTCTTTAAGAAAGGTTTTGGGAACGAAGCATGGGTTTTTACGTAAATGTTTCAATGTGACACATCGGATCTGGTCATAACGCCTGGGCCGAGTTCGGGGTGTTATAGTATACTTATATATTTGGCCAAATGGAATTTAGTACGTGAATAAATGTTACATATAAGTACGTATTTACAAATTTAGTGTGAATAGTTGAATTAAGAACAGCATGCTATGTTTTAAGTGATTAAAATGTGTTAGATTATATATTATCATAGTATATCATGAACAGAAGTGATCTATATATTATATATATATATGTGTATATTATGCTGAACATGATGGTGAGATGTTAATAAGTGTTTTGACCAAATGGCAACGTATGATGTGTAATAAGATATTACTTGTTACTATGCTTAAATAATATTAACCTCTTGTTATATATATATATATTCGTAGGATATTGGAAATTTGAAAGTAAATGTTTAAATGTAAGTGAAAGCTTGTGGTGCAATCTATATTTTTGTGTTGGGGCAGTTGTCTAACAAGTAAAAAAAAAACTGGTGGTTATTCTTGGGCTTTAAGAACAGCAGGCATAGTTGACGGTGAAATCAAATCAAATTGGTACTTATCGAATAACAAGTCGGGTTATTAATCCGAGACTTTGAAATTATGTATTATTACAAAGTTAATACGAATAGTAAAGCAAGGTATGAGTTCTAATTTTACTAACTTGTAATAAGGTAAGAATATGTTTCTATCGTGAGACCTTGAATCATGTTAAAATGTGTTTGAATTATGGTTGTATATTCGTTTGTAATTGAACAAATTGTGCCTCATGGAAATTAGTTTATGAAAATGTGATAAAACTTTTGGTTATTTATGGCATAAGTAAATAAGTTTGATAAATGAAAATTAAGTATTCGGTTAAGTGTAAGTTTATACCGAATTTGTGACAAATGGTTAAATGTGAGATTATACATGAGATGATATCGAGTGTGTATATTTGGCTATATGTGATATACCATTTAGCAAGGATATAAAAGTATATGTGATACCTATGTGATGTAATCATTGAAATTGTAAATTTTTATGGAGCTCTAGATTAACTCTATTGAGTTGAATAAATGAATGACATCTTGATATTAGATGATGTGATTATGTGATCACAAGTCAATATATGACAGGTGACTTGATAAAAGACTAAGATTTTGTGACTTCGCGATGAAATGATATTTGAAATGATTTAATCCCTTAAGTCTGTCAAGTATGTGTCCTACACTTATAATTAAGTTTGCTTTGGATTGAACCACAGGTATGTAATGAAATGTGTATATATATGAATCAGTATTAATATTAACTATGTGATTAAGATATGTTCGACCAAATGTTTAATTCAGTGAAGTTAATTGTTTTATATATGACTAATTAAGCTTACGGAAGCTTGATCCGTTTGTTTCGTTTCTCTGTTTTATAGATTTTTTACTCCAACCACTAGCTCGGGGATTCAGTCGAAGTCATCCACACTATCTAAACTTGATTTTTTGGTATCTTTAAAGACTTTAGGTTTTGTTAATGGCATGTGTAGGCTAAACTCCTTTCTCTTTTGAACCAAGCTGTGCTTGAATATATGTATGTGAAACCAAGCTATGCGAGAATGGCTTATTCATTTTTTTTTGTTCAGTAAAGTCATATAGTTGAATTATTGGTTGTGAAAGTTTTAGTGATAATAGTATATTCGGATTGGCATATCTGTATATATAATTTGCATATTTGGTAGTTGTATGCATATTTAAGTTATCAAATATGAGAAATGAATCTTCGTTTTTGTGGTTAATGTTTTATTTTATAGATCACCATAGTACCTAAGTTAAAGAAATCTTGATCATTAGTTATATACATCATGAGTGAATGTATATGTAAGGTCTAATTGAATGTTTAAAGATTGTATTTTGTTAGGTAACACCTAGTAACCATATTCCGGTGACGGGTGAAGGTTCTAGGATGTTACATACCCTCTGCCAAGGATCGACAATTTGTTTGACCAACTAAGAGGAGCTTTGGTATTTTCCAAGATCGACCTTCGATCCGGATATCATCAGCTAAGGGTTAAAGAAGGATATTCATAAGACGGCGTTCAGGACTCGATATGGTCATTACGAGTTTCTGGTGATGCCGTTTGGGTTAACGAATGCACCAGCGGCATTCATGGATCTTATGAACTGGGTATTCCAACCCTACTTAAATCAGTTTGTGGTCGTCTTTATAGACGATATTCTGGTATATTCGAAAATTGAGGAGAATCATGATGAGCATGTCTGAATTGTTCTGCAAGTGTTGAGGGAGAAGTAGCTGTATGCAAATTCAGCAAGTGCGAATTTTAGTTGCGAGAAGTGACATTCTTGGGTCACATTGTTTCTGCTGAGGGGATTAGGGTGGATCCTTGAAAAATCGAGGCAGTTCTGGAATGGAAGTCATTAAAATTCGTGTCGAATATTTAGAGTTTTCCAGGTTTGGCAAGGTATTATAGGAGATTTATGGAAGGGTTTTCCTTGATAATGGCACCGATGACGAAGCTTATGAGAAAAGGAGTACCATTTTTCTGGACTGAGAAACAACAAGAGAGTTTCGAGAAGTTGAAGAAAGTTTTGACTGCGGCACCTGTGTTAATTTAGCTGGAGTCTGGTAAGGGTTTTACTATGTATAGTGATGCATTGCACGTTGGATTGGGCTGTGTGTTGATGCAAGAGGGTAAAGTGGTTGCATATGCATCGCGACAACTCAAGCACCATGAGGCGAATTACCCAACGCATGATCTGGAATTGGCGGCGGTAATCTTTGCACTAAAGATCTGGAGGCACTACTTGTATGGAGAAATGTGTATCATATACACAGATCATAAGAGTCTCAAGTGTCTTTTAACTCAGAAATAGTTGAACCTTAGGTAACAAAGATGGATAGAGTTGCTTAAGGATTATGACTGTTCTATTGAGTATCATCCGGGCAAAGCTAAGTGGTAGCTAATGCACTAAGTCGGAGAGCTATAGTTAATCTAAGAGCAATGTTCGCTCGTCTTAGTCTGTATGATGATGGTAGCTTGTTAGCTGAATTACAAGTAAGACCGACCTGGATGGAGCAAATTAAAGAGAAGCAATTACTGGATAAATCTTTGGTTCCTTAGTTTCGACAGGTTGAAGAGGGTGGAACTTCTAATTTTGGTTTAAATAGTGAAGGGATTTTGTGCTTCCGTAGGAGAGTTTGTGTTCCAGAAGACTCTGGTTTGAGGCAGTCTATATTGCAAGAGGCTTATGGTGGTCTTTGTGCCATGCTTCCTGGTGGAAATAAGTTGTATCGGGATTTGGCCTAGACTTAAGTGAGAAGTAACGGAGTTTGTGGGTAAGTGTCTGACATGCTAGTAGGTGAAAGCTGAGCATCAACTGCCTTCTAGACTTCTGTATCCAGTTAAGATTCCACTTTAGAAGTGGGAAAGGGTAACCATGGACTTTGTGAGTAGGCTACCCTTGACGCCTACTAAGAAAGACTCGGTTTGGGTAATTGTGGATAGGTTAACCAAATCTACTCATTTTATACCCGTTTGAACGGACTACTCACTTTAGAAATTGGTGAAGTTGTATGTAGTACAAATAGTGCGACTTCATGGAGTTCCAGTTTCGATTATTTCTAATCGGGACCCTAGGTTTACATCTCAATTCTGGCAGAAGTTGCATGAGGCATTGGGTACACGGCTAGACTTCAGCACCACTTTTCACCCTCAGACGGATCGACAGTTGGAAAGGGTGATTCAGGTTCTAGAAGACATGTTGAGAGGGTATATTATCGATTTCTAGGGTAGCTGGGAAGACTACTTGCCGTTAGCAGAGTTTGCATATAACAATAGTTATCAGCTGAGTATTCGAATAGCACCATATGAGATGCTGTATGGTCGTAGGTGTCGTACACCTACCTGTTGGACAGAATTGGGAGAACGTCAGGTTCTTGGGCCAGAATTACTGATAGGTACGAAAAATAAGGTTAAGCTAATTAGGGATCGGTTAAAGGAGGCATCTGATAGGCAAAAATCTTATGCCAACTTGAAGCATAAAGAAATTGAGTTCGCTGTGGGAGATTTGGTTTTCTTGAAGGTCTCGTCGTCGAAGAAGATATTAAGGTTCAAAAAGAAGGGAAAATTGAGTTCGCGAATTAGCAAGCCCTATCGAGTTCTTAGACGGGTGGGTCCGATAGTGTACTAGCTGGAACTACCTCCGGAGTTGGATCGAATTCACGACGTCTTTCATGTCTCCATGTTGAGACGATATCATCCTTCCCACATCAAACCAGTTGAGGAAATTGAAGTTAGATTTGATCTGACTTTTGAGGAAGAGCCTGTGTAGATTCTGGACCATGGAGTCAAGATGTTAAGAAAGAAATTTGTTCCTTTAGTGAAAGTGCTTTGCCATAATCATGGCAGAGAAGAAGCTACGTGGGAGCCAGATGAGGCGTTACGTCAATAATACCCTCACCTATTTTGACCAGGTAAAATTTGAGGCCGAAATTTCTTTTAGGGGTAGAGTTGTAACGCCCCAAATTTTAGGGTTTTTGAATTTTTTCTCAAATTTATTTTTACATGTCTTGATGTGCTGAAGTAGTGGATTGAGTGTGTTTAGTGGACCTTAGAAGGCCTAGGTTTAAGTTTGAAGTCTGGTAGAATTTAGTTTTTGCTTTAAGTGAGGATGGACTTTGGTAGAGTGAGCTTTTAAATTAATGTGATGGATCTATGGCACAAGTAAGCCTGTGGTAAAGTGGTAAGGTAGCGCCACTTAGAGCACAAGGAAATGGCGTGTTATAGCTTGGGAAGGAGCTCAGGGTCGAATTCCTTTGGTGGCAAAATCCTATAATTTTGCTGCATTGACAAGGTAGGAGTTGGATTTGGAGTGGAATGCTGAGGGAAAGAGTTTGAGTTGCTCATGGAATTAGATTAGGAAGTGATAAGGGGAGTTTATCAAGGAAAAAATTTAAGGATTGAATTATGAAGGGAGAGTTGGTCAAATGTGGGAAGCTTAGAAGAGCAAATTCGGTTATTAGTCTTTTGAGTATGTATTTTCAGCAAATGTGGTAGGAGTGAGCCGAATTTTTGTAGAGTATACCTTTCGGGATTTGTTTTTTAGTCATTTTCTTCTTAGTGCTGATTAGGTAAGTTGGAAAGTACCTTTTGTTCTTTTCTTTTCTTTCACTTCTTCTCCCCTTTTTGTTCAAAAAGCTGAAAATCTCTAAACTCTCATTCTTCTTTTGGCCGATTGACACAAGAGCCAAACCTATATTCTTCTTCTTCTTCTTCTTCTTTCTCATTTGTTTGAAATCGATCTCCCTAAAATCTCTTCTGGCCGATTTGTCCAAAAGCCAAAATCCCGAAGCACTTAGCAGATCTTTGTGCCGATTTCTTCTTTGGCCGAACCCTCTTCATTTTTCCCCTAAAGAGCCAAAACCTTCAAAGTCTTTCATCTCTCTAACACATCTCCTTCTTTCCATAACTTCTTCTTCTTCTTTTGGCTTCTTCTTCTTTTGGCTTCCTAAATCGCCCTAGTCCAGTAAACACCCTTAAATCGATTACCCCCTTCTTCAATTGGCTACTCCTTTTGTGTGGCCTTCATAGCTGAATCTCTTAGACCTCTCTTCCTCTTGCATTTTGATTAGATCTATGATAGATCTGGGCTTAGGTTAGTGATAGGTGGTTCTCTCGTGTGGCAAGACAGTCAACTAGAGTTTTAGGTAAGGACTCAATTCATTTTACTCTTTTCTCAAGTATTTCACGAAAAGACAAAACCACCCCTGACTTGCTCTTGAAAATCGGTTTAGATCCCTTCCTTGGGGATATTTTGGACTCTTTTGATAACTGACTAAATATTGTGGCCTTTCGTAAGGTAGATCTCGTGGAGGCTAGGTGGTTAGCATTAGCAAGGCAGACTAGATCTAGTGGTTGGAGCTAGATTTCGGCAAAGGAAAGTGATGGTGATGTTTTAGTGGTTGCCGAATAAGTAAGTTAAAGTGATGTTGATTGTTCAATTGGATTTTTGTTCGACGTGTGGTTAAACATTTGTAGGTTAATCGTTCACGGGATCTTGACATAGTTTGTAAACAGGTGTGTAACGACACCATCTCGTAGCTTAGATCAGCAAAAGCTGAAAAGCCAAAATGCTGAAATGTCGGCGTTTCGAGGACTTGCGAGTGTACGAACGCTCGTGGGTTAGTTAGAAATTATGAAACTGGAATATTAGACTATAATAGCTGTTGTGCGCATTTTCGTGCACTTAGGCTGTTCTGGGCCACGATGGGCCAAAATTAGGCCCAATGGGCTTACGGGCCCATATGGGTAAAAGTATGCGGTAAGTGATTTCTGGTATATTAAATGCTAAATCTAAATAAATATGCATAGAATTACACTGAGCGGGCCACATAAGCATGTGGGCTCCCTCGGGCCATTAGGGGATTTGGGGCCCGATTTCATTGTATTACTATATAAACTTTCTGGGTCACTCGAAGCGACGTTAGGCCTGCTAGAAGGTCGTATTAAGCATGAAACCGCGAAATGTAGCTAAATGACCAAAATACCCCTAAAGGGTTAAAATTACCATTTTACCCCTAGATGCTAAAAGACTGTTTTACCCCTAGAAGTAGTTGACTGATTTGCATATATATGTATCTGATAATCTGTATGCTCATGTCATATAGTACACTAGGTTGCATGGGGTTGGGTTTGGATATGGAGGAAGATCTGTATAGTGGCACTACCACGTAATCTGCTTAAAGGCTCTACTCGTATTTCTGTTCTGGTGGCTCTGCCATATTTTCTTTATTAGCAGCTTTGCTGCATCTGTTGTGTGTTGGGCTGGGTGGGTTGAGTTATTCCCCACATGGTGTGTAGGGCAGGTACGGGTGGTGAGTAGGGCTGGACTGGGTTGGGCTTGCATATATCCATATCTATATATTCTGTTCTGTATCTATTATGGGCGAAAGGCCCACTCTGTTTCTGAAAAGGGCCAAGGCCCAGTTCGATCTGTATCTGACTAGGGCTTCGGCCCAGACTGAGCTTTGACTTATCTGGACACTAGTTGGGTTACATTACACACTGAGTTTTCACAAACTCACCCTATTATTTCCATCCATCCAGGTAATCCCCAACCATGGTAGACTTGGAGCTGTGAGAGATTCAGGGTGGCCACGTGATTCATGCTTCCGGTTTAGTTCTTCTTAAAATTTAAGTTTCTTTATATTTCATTTTTAAATTTTGGATTTATGTTGTAATAAGGCCACTTGGGTATTTGGTTTTGGGTTTTATTTTTATTGTTTGTTTCAAAACGGTAGGCTAGCTTATGCGGGTTTTCAAATTTTAATCAAACGTTTTTAAACATACCTTACATAATGGTTGGAAAACTCAACAATGACAACACAACAACTAGATCTTTTAAATGTGAATTTTACTTGGCAATTGACACAATTTTTTTTTTTTAAATCTGATAATGTTCATTAATTTTAAGCTATTAACCATGGTTTTACTATGAACAACATAACATTTTGTTAAAAGAATACCATAGATAAATCAATCATAAATCAATCATTCATGTGACACACCAGATCTGGACATATAATCTGGGCCGGTTTGAAGGAGTTACATCTCACAACTTACCCAACATTTTTAACACTTAGCACGCACAAAGCTCATACATTACCACATTCATTCTCTACACTTACTCATCACAACAATACTCATAATTTCACTTAAATAATTTCTCAACATACATTTTGACATAATAAATCCATACACAAGAAATTGCACATAGCCACTTATATCGACAAATATAATGCGGTTTCATACTTAGCCCACCATCATTAACTATTCTCGGTGGTTTCGCACATAGCCCACCAACATAAATGTTTCATGATGGTTCGCACTTAGCCCATTGGTATTAACAAAGCAATAAGGTGATTCGCACTTAGCTCACCAAATTCAACGATTACCTGGTGGTTCACACGTTGCCCACCATTTTCAATATTTCACGGAACTTATCTGTATCATTACTCTACACAATTTCATTCAATGTCAATGATATTCAATCACATTTCATATAAGGTATCCAACAATAAAAGCATCATTAAATGCAGGTATCGATTGCATGAAAACTTACTTCGATACAAAATGTGTCAATTTGCAAACTAGTCTGAAACCTTGCCTTTGCCCCGATCAAGGTCGATTCCACTTTCCTCTCGACCTATAATGACATATTTAATTGGTTTAATACACACATTACTCAAATTAGTCCAAAATCATCCTATGGCAATTATTGCAATTTATCCTCTAACTTTCTCAATTTTTACACTTTAGTCCTTAACCTTGTCAAATAAAATGTGTTCATTTTTCACACAACCAATCCTAGTCAATTCATATTCCCTTTTATAACAGCCCACAATTTCCACTATTTTGTATTTTACACTCATAATATTTCACCTTTTACAATCAAGTCCTTTTTGGCTATTTCACCAAAAATCATCTAGTAAAAGATGTTCACCATACTTTAAACTTTCATATTGTAACACCCTGAATTTGGGCCTCGAAGTATTGGGCTTGTGTAACGCCCTGATTTTCAGGATTTTTCAAGATTTTTGTGATTTTGGTGAAAACTTGAAATTTTGGTATTTTTCTTACTGAAATTATGTTTAAGTGTGTTAGTGGGCCTTTAGAAGGCCGAAGCCTAAGTTAAAACCTGACAGAAATATCAATTTTGGTTTTTAAGTGAAAGGGGACTTGGTTAAGTGGGCCTTTAAGAAAAAAGTTAGTAAATAATGACATAAAGAGGGCCTTGGTAAAGTGGCAAGGTGGAGCCACTATGTTCCTAAAAAAGTGGTGTGTGGATTGAGTTTAAGGGCCAGAGATCAAGTCACAAGGTAAGCGTGTTGATACTTTTATTTTTGTGTGCATGTGCCGGTCATGTGATAGAGCTTAAGTGGAAATTTGGCTAGGGCTTTAGGAAGGTTGGGCCGTGGGTCTGAATGGCCATTAGGGCAAGCTTTATTTTCTTTTTGACTTGTCGAATTAGGGTTAGCCACCTAGAGCCTTCACTTTCATTCTATTCTCTTCTTAGTGTTGCAAAAAGCCGAAAACGCAAAGTTAGATCTCCTAAGTGCCAAATTCTTCCTTCTCTTCTCCTCTCTTCCATTCTTTCTTTTTCTTTTCCTCTCTAGCCGAAATCACCTCTCTTCCCCTATCATCTTTCATTTTCTTCCCTTTAGAAACCGAAATTGTCACTCTTTTCTTCTCAAACTCATCAACTACTAAAAGCCAAAATCCCGAAAGGTTGCTTCCTATGTCAATTTGTCTATAGCCGAACCCCCTTTGTTTTTCCTCACTTGTAGCTAAATTTCATACTCTCCAAACCCTTAGGCTCTGTCGACAAACACCTCTCCAACAATAACCTTAAATCATATCTTCTTTCACCACTTAAAAAGCCGAAAATACCATAGTTTTTAGGGATATATAGCCGAATCCTTAGATCTCTAAGATTCAAATTCTGCTAGTGTTTAAGGGCTAGATCTGCATCAGATCTGAGTAGAAGAATCGTCTTGAGTAAGGAAAACTTGTGGTAAGTACTCGACATCTCAGATCTACTCGTTACCTTTGAATTTAAGAAAAGTCAAAATCCCTAAACTCTTTAAGAAGGCTGTCGAATGTGATGATAGGTAAAGATAGTTCTTTTAACTAGTTTTATGTGTACTTGTTGTAGAAGGGGTGATCTAGCAAGAAGCATAATAGGCTTGGACCTTTGGAACGACTAGATCTAGATCTAGTCACTAGTTTCGGCAAAGGTAAGACCTCAAGGGCCTTAGGTGGTGATGGCTGATTATAGTAAGTAGAATTATGGAGATTGTCATTGTATTTTGGATCTGATGTGTCTAGTAATCGATTGTAGGATATCATGGGAGATCTCGTTAGCAGTCGTAGCAAATCAGGTGTGTATCGAACCATTTCTTTAGTCTAATTCAGCAAAGGCCAAAGTAACTGAAAAGTGACCGAAAGTTTGACCAAAAGTTAGTATTTCATGGGCTTGTGAGTGTCCGAACGCTCACAAGACGATTGGAAATCGTAAGTGGTAAATCAGTTGAGAGTGCAATTTCGTGCAAATCAGTAAGTTGGGCCTCGATGGGCTAAAACTGGGCCCAATGGGCTTTCGAGCCCATATGGGTAAAAATAGGCAATAAGTATGTTCTGTTAGGCTGCAGGATCAAAACTGCTAAAACTGGAAAATTGGTTATGAAACTTGGACTACATGGGCTTAATTTGCTAATAGACACTGTAGGGCCCATTAGGGGTTTTAGGGCCCAATAACTAAAACTGTTAAACTAAGTTAAATAGACTGTTGTGGCGACAAATTGATTAGTAGTGACTGTATTATGCATGAGATCCCTAAAAATGGATAAAATTACCGAAATACCCTGATAGGTGGAAAATTACCGTTTTACCCCTAGGTATAAAATGACCGTTATACCCCTAGGGCTAAATTTGACTGAAATGCTTGATTTACTGTTTCTGTTTACTGTATGCCATGTCATGAATATCTATTGCATGGGGCTGGGTTATTGATGGAGGAAGTTCTGAAAGTGGCTTAACCAACGTACTAGAGGCTTTGCCTCATCTTTCTGTTATCTGAGCAGCTATGTTGCAACTGTAGAGTGTAGGGCTGGGTGGGTTGAGTTATTCCCCACATGGAGTGTAGGGCTGGTACGGGTGGAGTGTAGCGGTTGGGTGGGTTGAGTAGTCTCCCCACATGTAATGGGCTTGCATTCATAATTAATATCTGTTCTGCTACTGAAATAGGCTTATGGGCCGTACTGTTATCCAAAAAGAGCTAAGGCCCAGTTTACTGTATCTAAATAGGGCTTCGGCCCAGTAATTACTGAGACTGGATAGGGCTTATGCCCAGTGGGCTTGAGCTGATTTGGGCTCTGGATGGGCTTTCCTTACACACTGAGTTTCCAAACTCACCCCTTTCTTCCCATCCATGCAGGTGAGCCGAAGCACGGTGGACTTGGAGCTAGGAGGGATTCAGAGTGGCCACATAGACTGCAGTTATTTAATTAAGTTCTATTTTAACTTATTTTATTTCCGTATTTATTTTTAAATTATGTTTATTATGGTTTTGGGTTTGTAATAAGGCCGCTCTAATTATTTTTATTTTGGGTTTTTAAATTACTTACTCATACACTACTTTAATTATTTTCAATATAGTTGCACAAGTTTTTCTTAAAGTTAATCGAGTGTTTTCAAAATCTCATCACACGTTTCAAACGAGTAACAAAGTTAAGTTTTATCATAAATCTCTTAATAACTAGGATTGAATAGGACATTCATCAATAAACCGAGAATTTCTCTTAATACTTAAATATCAGTTTTGCAAAGCTTATTCTAATCTTAGTAACTAGGAATAAGGTTAGTTGTAGGTGCTGTGACACACTAGACTTGGCCGTAACGTCTAGGCTAGGTTTGGGGTGTTACATTTAGTGGTATCAGAGCCCGGTTGCAACAACTCGGCTGTGGAATAGGGTCCAAAAAGTTTTTTTGAAATTTTAAAATTTAAGCCCAATAGGGTAGTTTTGGAAAATCAAATTTTTCCAAAAATTTAGAAAAAGCTTTTCAACCATGTTTTCTTCAAGTTATACATGTTTTAAGGATTGGATTTTAAAAGGATTGAGTTTTTCTGGGTTTTTAAAATCTGGTATTTGAAGAAGTGGCACACAGAATCCCTGGCACCAAGTCTGTAAGTATTACTTCTCTTATACTGTAATGTACTGTAATATTACTCTAGATAATACTGAGACCTTACAATGATACTGTAGATGGCGTAGAACTGAAACTATAAGACTGAGACTGTAGGAAAATGAAACCCTAGAAGATTGAGACTGTAGCTGGGCTATGATTCTGTAAAAATAGAAACTTTGAAAAACTATATCAGCATAAAATATGTGAATAAATACTGAAATTTTTTAATTAAGATCTTTGTAGTTATTTGATATGTATACTAGTAATGTAGAGTTTTGATATGGATTCTGAGTGTAAGCAAAGTCTGCCAACTTCGGGTAGCGATAACTCAGAGCTTGGTACTGAGGCACTGGTCGAGTTAGTAAGGAAAGTGGTAGAGGAAGCCTTGGAGACCAAAGTTAAGGAAATTAGGGAAATGCTTCAAGCAGGGTGCTTGGAGTGTAAGAAGAGGAAGGATCCTAGTTTGCAGAGGATAGAGTCTCATTCTGTGAAACATGTTAGGGCACAACCAAACTTTCCGACATGCAAGAACTGCAATAGACGTCATCCGGGTGAATGCCATAGGGAGAAAAGAGCATGCTTTAGATGCGGGTTCCTGGAACATCGAGCTTTGGATTGCCAAGCTTATTCTAGTTAGGTGTGTGTGATGTTTGGATACGAATTGTATAGGTACGTGAAAAATGTTTATTTACTTCAGTAATTAGGTGTTCAGGAGTGCGCAGCGGTAGCGTAGTAGAGTAGTGATGCAACAACTATCTTATTATTTAGAAATTTCGAGGACGAAATTTTTTTCAGGAGGGGTGAATTGTAACACCCTGAATTTGGGCCTAGAGGTATTGGGCTTGTGTAACGCTCTGATTTTCGGGATTTTTCGATATTTTTGTGATTTTGGTGAAAACTTGAATTTTTTGTATTTTGGCTACTGAAATTATGTTTAAGTGTGTTAGTGCCCTTTAGAAGGCTAAGTTAAAACCCAGCAGAAATATCAATTTTGGTTTTTAAGTGAAAGAGGACTTGGTTAAGTGGGCCTTTAAGAAAAAAGTTAGTAAATAATGACACAAAAAGGGCCCTGGTAAAGTGGCAAGGTGGCACCACTAAGTTCCTAAAAAAGTGGCGTGTGGACTGAGTTTAAGGGCCAGAGATCAAGTCACAAGGTAAGCGTGTTGATACTTTTATTTTTGTGTGCATGTACCAGGCATGTGATAGAGCTTAAATGGAAATTCAGCTAGGGCTTTAGAAAGGTTGGGTCGTGGGTCTGAATGGCCATTAGGGCAAGCTTTATTTTCTTTTTGACTTGTCGAATTAGGGTTAGCCACCTAGAGCCTTCACTTTCATTCTATTCTCTTCTTAGTGTTGCAAAAAGCCAAAAACGCAAAGCTAGATCTCTTAAGTGCCGAATTCTTCCTTCTCTTCTCCTCTCTTCCATTCTTTCTTTTTCTTTTCCTCTCTAGCCGAAATCACCTCTCCTCCTCCATCATCTTTCATTTTCTTCCCTTCAGAAACTGAAATTGTCACTCTTTTCTTCTCAAGCTCATCAACTATTAAAAGCTGAAATCCCGAAATGTTGCTTCCTGTGCCGATTTGCCTATAGCCGAACCCCCTTTTTTTTCCTCACTTGTAGCCGAATTTCATACTCTCCAAACCCTTAGGCTCTGTCGACAAACACCCCTCCAACCATAGCCTCAAATCATATCTTCTTTCACCACTTAAAAAGCCGAAAACACCATAGTTTTTAGCGATATATAGCCGAATCCTTAGATCTCTAAGATTCAAATTTTGCTAGTGTTTAGGGGTTATATCTACATCAGATCTGAGTAGAAGAATCGTATTGATTAAGGAAAACTTGTGGTAAGTACTCGACATCTCAGATCTACTAGTTACCATTGAATTTAAGAAAAGCCGAAATCTCTAAATTCTTGAGGAAAGTTGTCGAATGTGATGATAGGTAAAGACAGTTCTTTTAATTGGTTTTATGTGTACTTGTTATGGAAGGGGCGATCTAGCAAGGAGCATAAGAGGCTTGGACCTTTGGAACGACTAGATCTAGATCTAGTCACTAGTTTCGACAAAGGTATGTCTCAAGGGCTTTAGGTGGTGATGGCCGATTATGGTAAGTAGAATTATGGAGATTGTCATTGTATTTTGGATCTGATGTGTCTAGTAATCGATTGTAGGATATCGTGGGAGATCTCGTTAGCAGTCATCATAAATCAGGTGTGTATTGAACCCCTTCTTTAGTCTAATTCAGCAAAGGCCAAAGTAACCGAAAAGTGACCGAAAGTTTGACTGAAAGTTATTATTTCTTGGGCTTGTGAGTTTGCGAACGCTCGCAAGATGATTGGAAATCATTAGATCTGAAATCGTAAGTGGTAAATCAGTTGAGAGTGCAATTTCGTGTAAATCGGTAAGTTGGGCCTCGATGGGCTAAAACTAGGCCCAATGGGCTTTCGAGCCCATATGGGTAAAAATAGGCAATAAGTATGTTTTGTTAGACTGTAGGATCAAAACTGCTAAAACTAGAAAATTGGTTATGAAAGTTGGACTACATGGGCTTAATTTGCTAATAGATACCGTAGGGCCCATTAGGGGTTTTAGGGCCCAATAGCTAAAACTGTTAAACTAAGTTAAATAGACTGCTGTGACAACAAATGGATTAGTAGTGAATGTATTATGCACGAGGTCCTTAAAATTTGATAAAATTATTGAAATACCCTGATAGGTGGAAAATTACTATTTTACCCATAGGTACAAAATGACTATTATACCCCTCGGGCTAAATTTGACTGAAATGCTTGATTTACTGTTTCTGTTTACTGTATGCCATATCATGAATATCTATTGCATGGGGCTGGGTTATTGATGGAAGAAGTTCTGAAAGTGGCTTGACCACGTACTGGAGGCTTTGCCTCATCTTTCTGTTATTGGAGCAGCTATGCTGCAACTGTGGAGTGTAGAGCTGGGTGGGTTGAGTTATTCCCGACATGGAGTATAGGGTTGGTACGGGTGGAGTGTAGCGGTTGGGTGGGTTGAGTAGTCTCCCCACATGTAATGGGCTTGCATTCATAATTAATATCTGTTCTGCTACTGAAATGGGCCTATGGGCCGTACTGTTATCCAAAAAGGGCTAAGGCCCAGTTTACTGTATCTGGATAGGGCTTCGGCCCAGTAATTACTGAGACTAGATAGGGCTTATGCCCAGTGGGCTTGAGCTGATTTGGGCTCTGGATGGGCTTTCCTTACACACTGAGTTTCCAAACTCACCCCTTTCTTCCCAACCATGTAGGTGAGCCCTAGCTCGGTGGACTTGGAGCTGGGAGGGATTCAGAGTGGCCACATGGACTGCAGTTATTTAATTAAGTTCTATTTTAACTTATTTTATTTCCTTATTTATTTTTAAATCGTGTTTATTATGGTTTTGGGTTTGTAATAAGGCCGCTCTAATTATTTTTATTTTGGGTTTTTAAATTACTTACTCATACACTACTTTAATTCTTTTCAATATAGCTGCGCAAGTTTTTCTTAAAATTAATCGAGTGTTTTCAAAATCTCGTCACACGTTTCAAACGAGTAACAAAGTTAAGTTTTATCATAAATCTCTTAATAACTAGTATTGAATAGGACGTTCATCAATAAACCGGGAATTTCTTTTAAGACTTAAGTATCAGTTTTGCAAAGCTCATTCTAATCATAGTAACTAGGTAGTAAGGTTAGTTGTAGCTAATGTGACACACCAGACTTGGCCGTAACGTCTGGGCTAGGTTTAGGGTGTTACACATATTCTACCACTAGACATCAAAATAAATGCATGTCATTAATGGGTAAAATTTTAAACATAAACTCTAGCTCAAATTAGTGGTAGAAATAGCTAAATCAAGCTACTGGAATATCAGAAAAACGAAGAGCATTACAAATGGGGCTAGGAGTCACTTACTTTGAGCTTGAAAAGATGACAACGCCCTAGCTATGGTGGCCCTTCAAATTCGACACAAGAAGGAAGAAGATGGACAAAATTTGGACTTATTTTCCCTTTTTATTTCTTTAATTATTTAAATGACTAAAATGCCCTTCACTCATAACTTGGATATTTTGTCCCTTCCATGGGCAATTTTGTCCAAAACAAAATAATATGGTCTAATTACCAAATAAAGACTTCTAATTTAAAAACCCACTTCAATCAAGTACCTTTATAGAATAGAACACACATTTTTCACCTTTTTCAATTTAGTCCAACTTATCAAATTGGACATCAAATCAATAAAATTTCTCAACGAAAAATTCACATAAACATTCAATCATTAAATAAATATTAAAAATCAATTAGAATAAATATTTTAACTTCAAATTTATGGTTTCGAAACCACCGTTCTGACTAAGCCCTATTTCGAGCTGTTACAAGAATTGACTTAGTAGTTACTTGAGGCAAAATCCTAAGAAGCATGAAATGTTGAAAATGATTTAAGCAACTTTTGTTTGGACTGTTTGAGCCTTTCAAGCCAACATTGATGATATTTTATCCCTTAAAACCCAACTTTGAGACTATATGGCCTAATTTTATTTGAACTCTTGCAATATTTAGCCATCATTTCTCATTTACTTATGTTTAAATTGTCCCAAATACTAGACTTAGTACTATTAAGAATTTTCTTTGAAAATAAGTTTGGGGGAGTTGAAAAGAAGTATTAGATCTAAAAAAAATTGTAGTACATATAGTAAAATGCTCGTGAAAAACAAAAGAACAAAAACAAAAGAAAGGAAAAAGAACAAAAAAAGGGAGAATATGTAGTTGAAAGAAAATAAACGTACGAAAGAGCATCTGAAAGCAAAGTAAGTTGATGTATTGAAGGTAATTATTCCAAAGGTTCGATTGAAGCGAGTCTAGGGTTTTTAGCCTAAATTTATCTATCTTTTACCTACTCCTAGGCTAGCCACGTTACAACATTTTTAAAGACCTGTTGATTCAAGTTTCTATGCTACCTATGTTAGTGGAGACAAATTGCTATGTTCAACATATGAAGGCATAAGTTAAACGTAATGATTGTAGCTTAATCTTGAATAAGGGAATAAAATCAAATTGGTAGGGATTTAACTTATCTTTATTTGAAAGCATTTAGTCTATTTTTGCTATCGTCAGAATGATTGAGATTAATTTGAATGATATGTATACTTAAGTAGCGTAAATCTCAAAATTATTATTCTTGAGCATAAGTATGCTAAAATCATAATTTTGGGAATAATGTTGTTCTAAAGGAATTTTTTTCAAACTTTTTTTTGAGAAATTCTTTTCAAATTTGTGCATTACTCGGGATGAGCAATGAATTAAGTTTGGGTGTTGGAAACACAAAAATATACACTTTTTCATGCCTTTTTTAACTCAAATTCATGTAGTTTCAGTAAAGTTCTTGTCGAAAATATATATAATAATTATAAAATAATTAAATTGCACTCAAATTATCAGCATTTTGAATTATAATTAATTTTATATCAAATTTTGATTAATTTTGAATATTTTTGATAGATTTGCACAACAGACAAAAAATAGCTCGGTAGACACTACTAGAAGCGCAAAACCAAGAAGCAATTTTGAAGCATCATGGAAAATTTAATTTTTTAGCCTAAGACGGTCCAAATTATATGTATTAATTCATAATATAATTAACTTTAATTTTAATCTAATTTAATTTAGGTTAAATAAATTATTATTAATTAATTATGAAAATGGGCCCAGTTGAGTGGAATTGAGAAAACTGATCCAACCAAGCACTGGGCAGCCCAAAGCCATCCCACATGCTGACCCAATCAGCTTTCTTGGATGATTATTTGGCTTACAAAATGGCCCTTGAAGACTCCTACAAATTTCATTCAAACCGTTCATTATTTATGCCTTTCAAGATCTGCCCCTACCTTAAAATAGCATGTTTGAAATCTTCAAACATTCCACTTGTGTGGCCAGCCATGGGGGGAGTCTTTGGCTGCTGATTTTGGCTATTTTTAGCATCCTTCTCTACCTATAAATACCCTCCCTGGCTGCTTACTTCAAAATCATCTCAACCCTTCTCATCTCTTCACTTCCCTCTCATTTTTCTCTCTTTTTTCTCTTCCATTTTCCTTCATTTTCTTCCCCTATTCCCTTGCCGATTTCACCTCTTGGAAAAGAGTCAATCAACCACCATTTGGAGCAGTATTCAAGTGTTCATAGAAGAATCGGTTTGACAAGAACAAGCAAAGGAGGAGTGGAGCAAACTAGTCAAGCCACGGAGAAATACAAGATTTGTTTCTTATTCCTTATCCTTTTAATTTTGTTATTGTTATGATGAACATGTCTATGAATGTTTGTGATGTTGATATGTTTAATTTAATTAAAATGGCTTAAATTTAAATCCTTTTAGTTTGATTGCATTTCATCTACTTTGTTTATTAAAGTTGTATTTGTGTTGTTATAAGCCTCGATAAGATGTTTGATTAAGTAAAACCATGACTAAGTTATTCTTACATTACATTTGTTAGGTAACTAATGAATTAATTATTTAAACGGATTGAAATTGTAATTAATTGACGCAATACTTAATTAGTGCATGTTTAATCATCTAAGGTAGTTGAGGGTTAAATTAGCAACGGTTTCTAACGATACATTTGTAACGCCTCAAATTTTGGGCCTAGAAGTATTGGGCCTTGAGTTTTCGATCGGTTAAAAGGTGGCTTAAATAATTCGAATGTGTAATTTTGAGGTGTTTGGAGGGTACTATGAAGTCCCGGGTTCAACTTATTCCATAGGAAAAATTTTGATTTTTAGCCTTAGTGGAACCTGATCTCATGTGGTATGAGTCATAAATAAATCAGGGTAAAATAAGGCATAAAAAGGAGTGTGGTGTAGTGGCAAAGTGGCACTACTTAGGGGATAAGGAAGTGACACCATAAAGGAAGCAAGGGGTCCAAGGTTCAAGTCTTGGCTCTTACAATTTATTTTGGTTTTTCTTTTAAATAAATCTGGAAGCAAGTAGGTGGGCTTTGAAGTTAGATGTGTTGGACTTATGACACAAAGGAGCTTGTGTCCTAGTGGTGATGGCGTGGCATGGTTATTGAAAGGACTATGGTTAAAATCCCTTTGCACGCAAAGGTTGGTTATTTTGCTAATGAGTTTATTTTGGAGTATTGATGGAGGGATCCCACATTGGGAAGCTAGCATGGAAGTAGGCGAGAAACTGGCTTTAAATAGAGCGATCTATTAGGAGAGTAAGGATACTTTAGTTGGTGTTTGTGCATAGGACTGCTCGGAGCGCGGATTAACTCTAGATTCCTATCAAGTGTGTATTTCACTCTACTCTAGCTATACAGCGACAAATGCCGAAATGCCGGTCACACGGCGATGGTAGCCACATGAGTGTGCAAGCGCACATGTGGGAGCCTCGACACGATAGTTGAGGCCATCATGAGTGTTCTTGTGGGTTTGGGCTGTTTGGGCCACGATGGGTTGAAAGGGGCCATGTGGGCCCAATTGGATAAGTTGTTTGATTGTGTAGTAAATATTGGACTAGACTAGGTGAATCTCATATATGTGGCTAGATTTGGGCTAAAAGGGCCACACGAGCGTGTGGGCCCATTTGGGCTGAGATTGGGCCCAAGGCCCATTCGCATTATTATCTCTTAGAATACTTTAGTTTACAAAATTACCAAAATACCCTTGGTTTACAAAATTACTGAAATACCCTCGACTTGTAAAATTACAGAAATACCCCCGATTTGTTATATTACTGAAATACCCCTATAGGGTAGAATTACTGAAATTCCCATGTAGTGTAGAATTATCGAAATACCCCTGTAGGGTAGAATTATTGAAATACCTTTTAGGGTAGAATTACCGAAATACCCCTGTAGGGTAGAATTATCGAAATACCCTTGTAGGGCAGAATTACCGAAATACCCTTGTAGGGTAGAATTACCGAAATACCCCTGTAGGGTGGAATTATCAAAATAACCCTGTAGGGTAGAATTATCGAAATACCCCTTTAAGGTAGAATTACCGAAATACCCATGTAGGGTAGAATTATCGAAATACCCTTGTAGGGTAGAATTACCAAAATACCCCTGTAGGGTAGAATTACCAAAATACCCTTATAGGGTAGAATTACTGAAATACCCCTATAGGGTAGAATTACTGAAATACCCTTTTAGGGCAGAATTATTGAAATACACCTATAGGGTAGAATTACAGAAATACCCTATAGGGTAAAATTACTGAAATACCCCTATAGTGTAGGATGACCGAGATACCCCTATGGGGTAAAATTACCATCTTGCCCCTAGGGTGTTAAAAGACTATTTTGCCCTTGTGGGCAAGTGACTGACTTCGACTATGTGTTTGACAGATTGGACGGTGTTCGTATGACAATGATTTGACTGACATGACTGTGGCTTGATTTATATGTTATAATATATATTTGAATGACTGTTACTGAGCATGGCCATTATGCATACATGGGGTTGGGATTATGAATAAGGAGGAAGTTCTGTTATAGTGGCTACGCCACATATTCTGTTAACAGTGGCCTTGCCACTCATTCTGATTGTGGTGGCTCTGCCACGATATTCTGTTATTGGCAGCTTTGCTGCCGATTGGTGTGTGGGCTGGGTGGGTTGAGTTATTCCCCACATGGTGTGTTGGTTGGTACGGGTGGTGTGATGGCTGGTCTAGGTTGGGATTGCATTCACATTCTGGTTCTGATTCTGATTCTGATTCTTATTTTGTTAACTGATACTGATATTGATTCTGATTTTGATTCTGTTACCTGATTCTAATTGTGATTCTGATTCTAATTTTGATTCTAATTCTGAATATGTTTTTGATTTTGTAATGGGCTAAGGCCCATCTGGTATTGTCTGCTATAGTGGGCAAGGCCCAATTGATACTAGAACTATAGTAAAGGGAATACACACTGAGTTTTCATAAGCTCACCCTGTTTATTAACCTTTCAGGTATTTCCCAGCCTTAGACGGGTCGGAGCTTCGAGGGATTCGGAGAAGGCTGCACACTGCTTATGATTTCTGTTTTGGACTATTTACTCTCAAGTACTTTTTGTTTGGGCTTGGTTTGTAATAAAGCCTTTATAATTTTTAGATTTTAAAGTTAGGTTTTTGTTTATTGCGTTTATTATATGCTCTAAGTAGAACCCAATTTTTTCCAAAAACGTTAACTGTTGTCAAATCAACATGTTTCCACAAGCTACGAATTTTTATAAAGCTTCTGCAAACTTACTTGGTTTTCACTTATGACAGTAATTAAAGTTTTAAAAGTAAAATACTTTTCAATGAACCATGTTTTGGAAGTAACAAATGCAAACTAAAATTTAAGTTTTAAAATAATAAGAAGGGTTTTCTAAGAAAATAAGGTTTTCGAAAAACACTTCAATGTGACACACCGGACTTGTGCCTAACTTCTAGGCAGGGTATGGGGTGTTACAACATTACCCTTGCATAACTTGCAATATTGTTGTGATTAAATTGTTTCAATGTAGAAATACATTGTTACCTCACGTAATCTTTTATGTGCTGATGAGATTAAATTAATTTTTTGAATTTGCATAGAGATATGTACAAGTGATTATTTTAATTTCATAAGTATGTATGTGCATTAACACATTTGCTTATTAAAATTTGTTAATCGGTTGAATTGACGTAGTGATATAGTCAAGAGATAAATGGATTTTGGTAGGTAAGTTTGTTCATAAGTTAGCAAATTATCGAGTCGTCATGAATTTATTCGTAACAACATAAACATGAGTTTAATAATTCTAAGTTAAAGAAATGTATTTAATCGAACACAATTAAGTTATCTTGATTAAAATCATATTTTGAAATTGTGCATTGGAACTTTTATTTTATTTTACTTGGTTAAAATTCTTATTTTTTAATCACCTCCTCAAATCAAATAATTTTCTTCACCAAAGTGTTTTAAATTGTATTCATAAATAATTCTTTTCACAGTCCCTATGAGTATGGTAACTCGACATTTACTTGTCACTTTATTACTTGTTGCGATTATGTACACTTGCACATTTTCGTCATTCCACATACGCTATCGCTTTGCCCTCTTCCATCAGAATATAGCCCAAACCATTCAATGATGCATCACTATAAATTACAAATTCTTTATCAGACTCTGGCTGAACTAACATAGGTGCCCTGGTTAACAATGCTTTAAACTGATTGTAGCTTTGCTGACATTTCTCGGACCATTCAAACTTAACATCTTTTGCAGCAATCTCGTCAACTACGTAGCAATCATCGAGAATCCCTTGACGAATCCTCTACAATATCCGAATAAACCTAGAAAACTTCTGACCTCAGATACATTTCTCGAAGGCTTCCAATCTAAACAAACTCTAATGCCATCGATCGATACAACATGTCCCAGAAATCTTATTTCCCGAAGCCATATTGCACATTTGATAAACTTAGTGAACAATTTTTTTTCATGTAAAGTTGGTAAAACAATTCTCAAATGCTCGGCATGCTCTGACTCATTTCGATAATAGATTAGAATATCATCAATAAATATGTAACAGCCTAATTTTAGCCAAATCAAAATAGTGGTTTTGGAACCACAAATATGAGGTTGTAAAATTATTTTAATATGATTTTTGGTGTTAACAGTATGATATGATGCATGTGTGAAAGTTTCGTGAAATAATTTTAGCAATTGGTTAGTTAATTTGATAAAAGGACTAAATCACGTAAAATGCAAAAGTTGCATTCTACCAGTTAAAGGTTTCAAGTAGCTTTGGCTTTTAAATATGATGGTCTTAAATGGTAATTAGACCATTTTAATTGTAAGTGGACAACAATGGACAAAATTAAACGTTATTTAATGGTTTAATGTTAAGTTTAATTTTGTAATTGTTAAATAAATGTTAATTAAATTAAAAAAAAAAAAGAAATTTAGTCCATCTTTCTTCCAAATAGCCAAATATTGAATATAGAAGAATCCATTCTTAGGTTTTAAGCATTCGGCCAACTTCTAACTTGTTTAAGGTATGGTTTGAGCTCAATTTTTGATCATTTCTATGTTTTTGTGATCATTGCTTTGTATTCTAGCTAGCTCATACCTTAATTTCTAAATTTGTTGATGATTTTAAGAAATTTCATTAATGAATCCATGAGTTTTGTGATATTTGATGATGAAAAATAAGTATTTGTTGATAGATTATCATATTTTATAAAGTGATTTTTCATGAAATTACATAATAAGAATTAAATTGTGAAATTTATAATTTGAGTGGTTAAAAGTGTGAATAGAGTGAATATATGGGTTGTTAGTATTGTATACTAAATTTGGCTAAGCTTGAGTAGATAGAAATTTTGTGTAATTGATATGCTCGCGATATTAAGTAATAAAATTTATAAAAACTGATCACACCAAAAACTAACTAATATCACGATCTTAAAGGCAAGCGCACCTATCAAATAGTAGTATAGTTTTGCGGCAAGACCGAGTTATCGTACCCAAGGGAACCAAAAGTACTAGTACTCACTTCCTTTCTATTATCTAACCTAAAAATAAAAGAGGTTTGTATGAAACTAATTCTAAAACTAACTAAAGGTGCGCAAGAAGTAAATTAGGGAAAACTTTAGGGAAAAGCTGATTGATATGAGCAATACTTAAGGGAGAATCCACCTACACTTCACTTGTTATTGGTTCTTGAGCTAGACGATTTATTCACTTGAATTGATCCGTAGAGATCCCTAATTTATGCTAAACCCTCTGTCGAGGCGAAGAGCAACTAGGCCTAGGTTGTTAACTAAATTTCTTTTATTAATTAACACCCTAGTTTGCATTAATTCGATCTATGGTTCCCCATATTAGGTGTGACCCTAATCTGGCAGATTTATGTCGCCTTATGTCTAGGGTTGCATGCAACTCCGCTTAATTATGGTAGATCTACTCTTATCACAAGGACTTTTGCTCCTCTGCTTTAAGCACATCTGTTTCTTGAATTAATACCTAGGCTTATTAACACAAGAATTAAGCACACATAATTAAGAACAACTCAAGTTTTTATCATATAACTCAAGAATAAATAATAACAAGATTCGTCTTAGGTTTTATCCCCCTCAAGTATATGAGGGTTTAGTTCATAATAAAGAAAGAAAACATATCAGAAGCATTAAGATAACAAAACATAAAGAACTCGAAAACCCCTAAAGGAATTTAGAGAGATCCTCTGTCTTGATGTAGACTTCTGGCTTCTAAGATGAATCAATCGGCTTCCCTTGGAGTAATCCCTTGCTTTCACTCATTGTGTTGGCAGAACTATGGTGCTCTTTCCTAAGAGAAAGAGTATGTCTTTAGAGTTGCCCCTTGGGGTCTTTATATAGAGTGTAGAATGGCTTTCTTAGCCCCTAAGTATCCAAATCCGAGTGAAATTCCTCTTCCTCGCCACTAGAACACGCCCGTGTGCCACGTCCATATGATTTCGACAAGAGACTGTGTTCGGGACTGTTGAGGTGGCACGGCCGTGTGGTCTGGCCGTGCTTGTCGGGGGCTAGACCGTGTGGTCTTCGTGTGGCACGGCAGTGTGATGACCCTTTGGGCTGTGTCAATTACACATTTTGGCCCATTTTCATGGTTTTTTGGCCAGTTTTCCGTTCTTTTCTCTTCCTTATGCTCTCCTGAGTATCAGATATGAAAAAGAAAGATTAAGAGCACCAATTGTCACAAAATTAATGATAATTCATCCAAAATATAAGCTAATCATGAGGTAAAAATATGTATAAATTATCGTTTATCAAATACCCCCACACTTAAGCCTTTGCTTGTCCTCAAGCAAAATCTCAATCCCTAATTAAGAAACATTCCTCTCAATTTACAATCTTTACCAATAATGTTTCAAACTAATCCACAGGTATTCATACAATGATAATTCAATCAAAAGAACATGAAAGACTCAATCACTTTAAGTTGAGAATTTTATCATTGAAACATAAGTTTTTTCCTATTGCCTAAGTAGTTATCTCTCCATCTTAATTAACAGAGGTTGACATCCTCACTAAGGGTTCACTCTATCCACTCAAAGTGTTTAGGGTTCAAGAATTAAGCACTCTCTAGTCAATCTGAAAAGTTATTACCATAGGCTCGTAAGAAAATCACATCTCCACCACTATAGATTGATATGACATATCGATCAAAGGGTCTTGTAATGGTTGTAACGGGGCTTGGTTAGGGGTGTTGTCACAGGCTGCAAAAGAGGGTTAGAATCGAGATCGAATTGAAAAATTATCTAGCTAGAAAAATCTCTATCACTGGAACATATTTCTTAAGCTAATTCTTATAATAACATCATTTCCGCCTTGGTAGCCTTAAAATATGCAAAAACTATTTGGGCTATTACATATTACAACTGAATAAATACATATGTTTTTTTTAAGAATAACTCAAGTACAATAAATTGGATAAAATTTTACATTCTGGAAAAAAGAATAAAGCTAGATGAAAATTTCAACTTAAATCTTGACAAAAATAGGGGTCAAATAATTGAATGGAATTCAACAAAAATGGTTGAAAGGTTAAACTTAGAGGTAAGTCAAAGAAAAGGTTGTTAGGCTCAATGGGGTTCACTAGGAGTTAATTTAGGAAGGTAGGCTTTTGTGGAGTAAGTGGGTTAAATCCTAGGTGCCTTTATCATTTCAGTGTATCAAATCAATGATGTGGTATCGACATGCATAATCACAGCAAGTTCTAGAATAACAAATCAGTATTGACTCACTCAAAGCAATAATAAAAGTGAGCACGAAAGAATATATGCTCAAAAGGCTCAAAAATCTCACCAGAATTATGGCTTTTGATGTCAATCCTGTGAATTTCAAATCTCAAGATAATACTTAGAATTAGGGAAAAGAACTTATGCAAAAATTGGAGTTCTAAAAAATTTCAACTTATTATGCTTGATTCCCTAATGTTTTAGAGTTTGAATAATCAAAATACAAGCACCTATGTCTTGATTCTCACATATTAATGAAAATCATAGATCAATCAGAATATATTCCTAATGGATGTTGAAGATAATGCAATTAAGAACAAAGCATTAGATTTTAGGTTTTTCACAGATAATATAAAGATTTAAAGTAAGTTCCCCCCACACTTAAGATGTATATTGCCCTTAATGTATAAAGATAACATTAGTGGCAATAAAAGCATAATATCATAAGAGAGGGGGAGGTATGAAACTCTCTACTTTGGATGGATTAGTGAGACGGAGATTGGAAGAGTTGGCAGTTGTGGCAAGGTGTTCCCTTTTTCGTAGAGATTTGAGCTGTAAAGCTCCTTTGAAACTGCGAAAGTATTTATTAGTCATGGGAAATTTGGATTGAGAGAGATTACTTATTAGGGATTAGTCGATATGAAAAGTAGAAAAAAAAGAAAATAATAAACTAAGTTCTAACAATACTAATATTCATAAAAATGAAAAATATAAAGTAAATTAAAAATAAAAAGGAAAAGGAAAATAAAGTTAAAAGAAAAGGTGAAAATAAAGATCAGTGTTAAAATAAAAATAAAAATAAAAATTAAGATAAAAATAAAGTTAGGAGGAATAGACATCTCTAATCCTCATGTGGGTCACGTGGCGATGGAGTGATATGGGGTGCTGGCATATCTACTCTAAGGTGGCGTTGATATAATCGAGGCACCGAAAGCATTGCTGCTCGAAGTGTGAAAGGCGCTCAGATAAGTCAGCATGGTCGACTGCTGCATTAGATGGGCGGCGAGGGGGTGGTGGCTCAGTGGGTGCGTCCTCCTCTTGTGGTGGTGGGACATCATCAGTAATGTCATCTGGGTCCTCACCCTCCTGAACGAGACGGAACTGAAGGGGTGTGCCTCCTAGCCTCTGCTCGATCATTCTCATGTGTAGCATAGTCGCGATGCCTTGGGGAGACATCTGATCGATCAGGGTGTAGGAGGATGTCTGGGCTGAAGTGTTGAGGAGCCCGAAGTGACGAGCCAAACGTGTGATGTAGGGCCCCATGGATAATACGTCTCTACGGTGCCTCTCCATCTGATGCTACATGGCGTGCGCGATGAAGTATGCTAAGTCGATGATGTGTCCGTTCGCCATGCACCACAGGAAGTAGACGTCATGAGTGTTGACGACGCTTGTGCTCTATTGTCTACCTGTCAAAGTGTGAGCTAGGAGAGCATGAATGTACCTCAGAGAGGGAACGAGGGCGGTTGCCTTACTGACACTGGGGTTATATGTCTGTCACCCCGGGGCTATGTCGTTCCAACAGTTGATGGGCTAGATATGGATGCGACGGGAAAGGTTGGGGAAGTCTTCGTCTGCCATGAATTGCTATGTGTAGAGCCCAAGTGCTGAGCCGAACTCTGGCACGCTGAGGTGTCGCGCGAGACCTCCCAAATAGAACTAGACTGTCCCTGGGTCGTCGAATCTAGTCATCATAGTCTGTAGGTGGAAGGTGGAGCAGAACTCGAGGGTGAGTTCTAAGTAGGTGGGCTCGATAATCTGGAAGAATTGCTCCCACGGCTCGGTCATGAGTAGGGCCCGGACATCGTCCACTAATTGTATCTGCTCGAGGTCGCCCCAATCTATGCAGCGGCCCGTAGATATGGGGCGAGCTTGAAGTAGTTGATAATGCTCCTCCTGCGAGGCTTGGGAAAATGTGATGAATGGGTGTCAAGCCTCGGAGGTGGGCCTCTCTGATGAACTCCCTGGCCCTTTACGTTTCTTTGAGACGGGGACGGCAGTTTTCCGACCGCGTGATAACGACATAGTATCTGAAATAAAATAATAAGCATTAGTCCTAAAGATTGAAATTAAACTAGATAGATAATAATTACGATGACAATGTTCCTAAGAAAACATAAAATAAGGATTAACCTGAATAGTAAAAATTAATCATTTTGAAACTTGTAACAAAACTAAGAAATATGGTTAAGTATTTATACTAAATGTATGAGAAAAATGGCATGCAAATATGAATTTAAGTGGCATACAATCCTAATGTATTCTATACTATTCTAGATTATTCATCCTAATTTTCCTAATTCCATGCTTAATTTAGCATCTAAAATAAAGTAAAATTAAATAATTAGATAATAAAGAAATGAGATAAAAATAAATAAAGGAGAAAAATGAGAGAATAGAACCAAAAATGATGTTGCACGGTCGTGGGTTAAGGGTGAACGGTCGTGGGTCGGCTGATTTCGAGGGTGGTGGTGTTTTGAGGGCTGTGGCGGTGCTTATGGTGGTTGGTGGGGGGAGATTTGAGGGTTTTGAGTGAGGAAGGAAATGAATGGTGGCCCTATTTATAGTTTTTGGGTCACACGGGCATGTCACACGCCCGTGTGAGTCGTGTTTTGCCTGTGTCTTTCAAAATCTGGGGGTTTTGGCATGCCTGGTTCGAAGTACACGCCCGTGGGAATGTTTTAAGCAGCCATGGAAGATCAGTTCTTCGTCACTCACACGGTTGTGTGATGGTATACGCAGTCGTGTGCGATCGTGTTCGTGTTTCACACGGTCGTGTGATATGTTCCACGGCCGTGTGAAATTTGACAGTGTCTTCCACGGGTTGGGGACACGGGCATGGGGCTTTGTCAAGCCCATGTTGATCCTGCAGGGTTGCCACGGCCATGTCACACGGCCGTGGGGTGTTGTTGGTAGCCCGTGTTGAAGTCGAAAGGTCGCCACGGCGCTGTTGCACGGCCGTGGCTATTTATCGATAGCCCGTGTTTTGGGAAAATTTGTGCTCTGTTTATACACAACCTCGGTACATGACCGTGTCTCTGTTTGAAGTGTTCACACGGCCTAGGGCATGCCCGTGGGACTGGCCGTGTGGTCCTAAATCTCTGCATTAAAAAGGGTTAGTGTGATGCATGAAAAATACTAAATACAAAATAGATGAAAATTTACTAAGTTAGTGCTCGGGTTACCTCCTGAGAAGTGCTTATTTAGAGTCTAAGCTCGACTCTGTTTGGATGTATCACGAAGGGATTTCGTGGAGCGGAAGCTCCTCCCTGTAGTCTATAAAATTCTCACCTTTATAAAATTTAAGCCTACGGCTGTTTACCTTGAATGTACCATGGTCGGGGTGAGTTACCTCAACTGTGCCGTATGGAAAGACTTTCATTACCGTGAAGTAGGGTGTATCACTTGTATGTTCTTTTGAATTTGAGCTTCGTGGATTGTCTTCCCCTAAAATTACCTTATCTCCCACCTTGAGTTGATCTGGTTGTCCCTGAGGGTCGTCTTGGTGATGCTCCGTTTTGGTGTGGCATATTTTGGGTTTTTCGTGAAAGTTCAGCCACTCATCTAGTTCCTCGATCTGAAGCATTCGCTTTTTTGGTTCATCTTCTGTAGGTGAATTTGCCAATGTTTGCATTGTCTTTATGTGGAGTGCGTCCTGCACAGAAGTTTGTGTGGTGAGTTTAGTGTTTTTACAGGGACTCAAATCTCTATTCTCTTCTATAGTTTTAATTGAGTTGTGAGCTCATATGGTGACTGTATCATCACCTACTCGTAATTTGAGTTCACCTGTTTCTAAATCAATTTTAGTTCTAGCAGTTGCTAAAAAGGGTTGCCCTAGAATTAAGGGTACATTGCTAGCCTCGTCAATGTCTAAAACAACAAAGTCAACTGGGAATATAAATTTATCGATTTTGATAAGCACATCTTCAATTATTCCCTTAGGTGCCCTGATAGTTTTATCAGCTAGTTGAATGCTCATTTTGGTTTTCTTAGGGGTTCCAAGACCTAGTTGTTTAAACAGGTTATAAGGCATGACATTTATACTTGCCCTAAATCAGTTAAAGCATTTTTTTTCTCTAGGCTACCAAGTAAACAAGGGATAGTGAAACTCCCTAGATCTTTTAGTGTGGTCGTTAGTCTATTTTGTAGAATAGCTAAGCAGGCTGCATTTAATTCCACATGAAATTTCTCCTCTAGCTTCTGCTTGTTTGTCAAGATTTCTTTTAAGAATTTAACTGCGTCTGGCAATTGCAAAATTGCTTCAACAAATGGTAAGTTAATGTGTAAATTTTTTAAGAGTTTAAGAAACTTACCGAATTGTTCATCTATGTGGTCTTTCTGAAGTGCTCTTGGGTATGGTATACGAGGCTTATGTTCATTGATGTCTGGCTTGTTGTTGCTTACCTCTACCTTACCTTTACTCATCTTAGGTTCCTCGCATAACTTTGGGCCGTCTTTGGTTAATGCCTCATCATCTGTTGTATTTATGGCGTGAAGTTGATCTTTAGGATTGGTCTCAGTGTTACTTGAAAGTCCACCTTGTGGTCTTTCTGATATGAACTTGGCGAGTTGACCAATTTGATTCTCAAGGCCTTTGATTAATGCTTGCTGGTTCTGTAATGCTGTTTTAGTGTTCTGAAAGCCGGTTTCTGACATGGCCATGAATTTGGTAAACATCTCTTAAAGGTTGGGCTTTTTCCCCTGTTGTGACGGTGGCTACTGGAATCCCTGAGGGGGTTGTTGTCTTTGATTCCCTTGACCTCCCCAAGAAAAATTGGGATGGTTTCGCCAACCTGCATTATATGTGTTACTATATGGATTATTTTGAGATCTAAAATTGTTACCCATATAATTGGCCTGCTCGATTTCTGTGCCATTGGCAAAAGATGAGTAGTCTGAGTGAACATATTTGCCTGAGTTGTGTCGCACTGCATTACTGCTTGTACCTGCGTAGAACCAACAAAATGATCAAAATTTTTATTTAAAAGTTTTAATTGGTTAGAAAGCATAGCGACAGCATCAATATTATAAACTCCTGCAGCTTTTGTCAGCTTAGTCCTCATGACTTGCCACTGATAGTTATTTAGTGACACCTCTTCAATAAATTCATAAGCTGCTTCTAGTGTTTTGTTGTTGATTGTTCCTCATATGGCGGCATCGATCATTTGCCTTGTTGAAGGATTCAAACCGTTGTGAAACGTTTGAACTTGTAGCCACAAAGGTAGGCCATGATGAGGGCATCTTCTCAAAAGATCTTTGTATCTCTTCCAGGCATCATATAGTGTTTCTAAATCCATCTGCACAAAAGAAGAGATATCGTTTCGTAATTTAGCTATTTTAGCTGGAGGAAAATCTTTAACTAAAAATTTTTCAGGTCATCTATTCCCATGTGGTGATTGAGCCTCGTGGTAAAGAATTTAACCACTGTTTGGCTTTGTTTCTCAAAGAGAATGGAAATAGCCTTAGACGAATGCATTATCAGAAACGCAATTAATTTTAAAAGTATCACAAAGTTCCAAAAAATTGGCTATGTGTGAATTGGGATCTTCGTCCTGTAAACCATCAAACTGCACCAATTGCTGTATCATCTGAATAGTGTTAGGCTTTAATTCAAAATTATTAGCATCAATAGTAGGTCTAAGAATGCTAGTTTGGGTACCAGCCAAACTAGGTTTAGTATAATCATACATAATGCGAGGAGCTTCTTCCTGATTTACTGGTGGCGCGACGATTGCGGGAGGTGGTGGAACGTTTTGATTTGCTTCCATCTCTTCTGTAGGTTCTGGCCTTTCTTCTTGATCTTGTTCTGGATACTATAGGCTTCGTCTGAACTCTCAGCGATTTCTGTAGACTGTCGCTTCTAAATCTTCGTCAAAAATTAATGATCCTGCTGGGTTGTTTCTAGTCATAAACTAGAATACCTAAAAGAATAAAAAAATAAAAATAATAAAATAAAATAAAAAATAGAAATAGATAAATATAGTAATGGCTAAAGTAATAGAAATCAAGTTTTTTAATATTCTAGTTCCCCGGTAACGGCGCCAAAAACTTGATATGCTCGCGATATTAAGTAATAAAATTTATAAAAATTGATCACACCAAAAACTAACTAATATCACGATCTTAAAGGCAAGCGCACCTATCGAACAGTAGTATAATTTAGCGGCAAGACCGAGTTATGGTACCCAAGGGAACCAAAAGTACTAGTACTCACTTCCTTTCTATTATCTAACCTAAAAATAAAAGAGGTTTGTATGAAACTAATTTGAAAACTAACTAAAGGTGCGTAAGAACTAAATTGGGGAAAACTTTAGGGAAAAGCTGATTGATATGAGCAATACTTAAGGGAGAATCCACCTAGACTTCACTTGTTATTGGTTCTTGAGCTAGATGATTTATTCACTTGACTTGATCCGTAGAGATCCCTAATTTATGCTAAACCCTCCGTCGAGGTGAAGAGCAACTAGGCCTAGGTTGTTAGCTAAAGTTCCTTTATTAATTAACACCCTAGGCTGCATTAATTCGATCTATGGTTCCCCATACTAGGTTTGACCCTAATCGGGTAGATTTATGTCGCCCTATGTTTAGGGTTGCATGCAACTCTGCTTAATTATGGTAGATCTACTCTTATCACAGGGACTTTTGCTCCTCTGCTTTAAGCACATCTGTTTCTTGAATCAATACATAGGCTTATTAACACAATAATTAAGCACACATAATTAAGAACGACTCAAGTATTTATCATATAACTCAAGAATAAATAATAACAAGATTCGTCTTAGGTTTCATCCCCCTCAAGTATTTGAGGGGTTTAGTTCATAATAAAGAAAGAAAATATCTCAGAAGAATTAAGATAACAAAACATAAAGAACCCGAAAACCCCTGAAGGAATTTATGGAGATCCTCTGTCTTGATGTAGAATTCTGGCTTCTGGTATGAATCAATCGGCTTCCTTTGGAGTAATCCATTGCTTTCACTCCTTGTGTTGGCAGAATTATGGCGCTCTTTCCTGTGAGAAAAGAGTATATCTTTAGAGTTGCCTCTTAGTGTCTTTCTATAGAGTTTAGAATGGCTTTCTTAGCCCCCAAATATCCAAATCCGAGTGAAATTCCTCTTCCTCACGACTAGAACACGCCCGTGTGCCACGCCCATGTGATTTCGACAAGAAACCGTGTTCGGGACTGTTGAGGTGGCACGGTCTTGTAATCTAGCCATGCTTGTTGGGAGCTGGACCGTGTGGTCTTCATGTGGCACGGCCGTGTGCCACAGCCATGTGATGACCCCTTGGGCCGTGTCGATTACACATTTTGGCCTGTTTTCTGTTCTTTTCTCTTCCCTATGCTCTCCTGAGTATAAGATATGAAAATGAAAGATTAAGAGCACCAATTCTCACAAAATTAATGATAATCCATCCAAAATATAGGCTAAACATGAGGTAAAAATATGTATAATTTATCGTTTATCAGTAATTTGTGTTTTATTAAAATAAGGAATAAATTGAAAAAATGTGAAACTTTAGGGGAGAAAGTGTAAAAATTCCCAAATAGGTGTTTTTGGATGAAATTCAATGAATAGGGGTTTAAATGAGCTAAATATAGATCAAGAAAGAAAGAAATCGAATTTAGGTGGGGGAAATATAAGATTATCGAGTAATAGACTCATTTCACCATTTTCATTTCTGAGGTAAGTAATAGACTCATTTCGCCATTTTCATTTCTGAGGTAAGTTCATATGCAAATAAATATCTTTAAATTGAATTACATATGTTTATATGTTGTTGAATTGCTTTGGATACTAAATGGTTGAATATGAGCAAGAATCGATAGAGTTTTTACGTCCGAAAGCCCTGTACAAACCTTAGGAATAGTATAGGATACAAATGTCATGACATTAGGACTCTAAGATGTGACTACCTGTTAGACCATGTCTAGGACATTGGCATCATACTATGATTTCATGTAAGACCATGTCTGGGACATTGGCATTGATATATGATTTCATGTAAGACCATAGCTGGGCTATTAGCATCAATATGTGATAACATCTAAGACCATGTCTGGGACATTGGCATTGTTTGCGATATATTAGACTTCCGAGTATCCTAAGCAATTTTGAATGGTTCAATAGGCAATAAGAGTACGAGAAAAAATGTGTAAACGAGTTAAGCAACTCAAGCATGTACGAGTTCATATGAATATCAAAGAGGAAGGTAAGTAACGAACTTACACGTGAGTAATTGAATAAAATAAGAAAGTTGGTACTTGAACATGTGATTAGTCAAGCTTACCATTGCTGAATCGATATATTATTACTTCACGTGTTAAATTTGATTGTATATGGCCTATTAAGCTTTTGAAAGCTTGCATTGTGTGTTTTTCCTCTGTTTTATAGAGTATCAAAGCTAGCTCAAATTCGAGGATCATCAAGAATTATCATCACACTATCGATCGTTTATTTTGGTACTTTTGGAAGCTTGTAAATATGGTATATGGCATGTATAGGCTAGTGTCATTTTGATATGTTTTGAGTTATGAATCTAGCCATGTGAGTTGGCTTGTAAATGATGTAAGGTTTGGTATGTTTTCGGCCATTTGGTATGGGTTATTATTGTCTTATGTTTGAGGTATAAATTACTTTGTGAGTTGGCATATTTTGGTATGGATTTGAGATTTTAAATGGCTAATGGTAGGTGGTATATATATGCCTATGATATGCTTGTTTTTGGTTAGGTATTTAAAGGTCAAGTTGGTTGGTTTAATGCTTGATTATGGTATGTGTCATATATGTGGTTTAAGGTTGAGGTAAATGATGAATTTGGATGATCATTGAATTGAGTTTATATGTGGGCTATAGCTAATTGATAAACCATATATATACATATTTCTATCCCATTCTGGGCACATTTATGGATGATTTATCATTTGATTTATGGAACTTGATGCTCCTAATCGTTTAATTTCATGTTTTATACTTAGGTGAGCATGAGGAAGCGAAAAAAGCAAGAAAAAGGTCAAAAATGGACAAAATGGGCATTAATCAACCTTTAACATGGCCTAGACACCTTCACACGGGTAAACCACACGCCCATGTGTGACACACAGAATTGCACACAGCCTGAGCAACCTCACACGGGCATGTCACACGGGCGTGTCCCTGTCGACCCCTGTTTCAATTTCACGCTGAAAAAGTTAATTTTTGGGTACTCTGGACATTCAAAAGTCTATAAAAACACCCAAGGGGAAGAACTTAAAGACACACAAAGTAGAAAGCAAGGAATTACTCGAGGAATGCCGATCTATTCATCTTGGAAGCAAGGATTTACATCAAGACTGAAGATCTCCGTTCAATTTCTCTCGAAGTTGTTGGGTTTTTTATGTTTGTTGTTTCCCCTATTTTGATATGTTCTCATTTATAAACATGAACTAAATCCCCTAAATACCTGAGGGGGATGAAACCTAAGACAGATCTTGTTATTAATTTCTGAATTATATGATAAATATTTGATTTCATCTTAATTGTGTCATTAATTCTTGTGTTAATATTTCAGTATATTAATTCAAGTTGAATGTGCTTATTCAGTGGAGCAAAAGTCCCTGTCTAAGAGTAGATCCAACACAATTAAGCAGAGTAGATTGCAATCCTAGACATAGGACGACGAAAATCTGCTTGATTAGAGTAAAATCTAATAAGGAAATCCATAGATCAAGTTAATGCAACACTAGAGGTTTTAATTAGAAAGAAATTTCAGTTAATCAACATAGGGTCAGTTTATTTTAGTCTTGAAAGAGATATTAACACAAATTAGGGATTTCTATGGACCAAGTCATGTGAATAAATCGTCTAGTTCAGAGTCAAATAACAAGCGAAGTCTAGGTAGATTCTTCCTTGGGTATTGTCTTAATCAATTAGTTTTCCAAAAGCAATTTCTCCAATTTACTCTCTATCACGTTCTTAGTTTAGTTAGTTTTTAGTTTAAACAAATCTCATTTAGTTTTAGGCTAGATAGTAAAAAGAAAGTTAATACTAGTATTTTAGTCCTTATGGGTTCGACATTTCGGTCTTGCCATAAGCTATACTACTGCTTGATAGGTGCGCTTGCCTTTATCATGATAATAGTTTAGTTTTACAGGTACAAAATATCACATCAAGTTTTTGGTGTCGTTGCTGGGGAACTGAAATATTAGGAACACTCGATTTTTATTACTTTAGCCAGTTTTTTATTTATTGCAATTTACTTTTTGTTTTTATTTTAAGTTTTATTTACTAAATTTTTCTTTTTATTTTTCCCTTACAGGTGTCTCCAGTTTATGACTAGAAGGAATCCATCAGGACCTTTATTATTCGAAAGTGAAATCGAAGCATCAGCTCGCAAAAACCGAAGAGAAATAAGGCAGAGCCTACAGTACATAGAAGAAGACCAAGAGGACGTGACCAACACTACTGAAGAGATGGAGGCAAATCAGAATATTCCGTTTCCTCCTATGGTAGCTGCAAATCTTGTGAATCAGAATCCTGCTCCTTGTACTATGTATGATTATGCTAAGCCTAATTTAGCTAGTACTGAAACTAGAATTGCTAGGCCTGCTATTGCTGCAAATAATTTTGAACCGAAACCTAACACTATATAGATGATACAATAGTTTGTTCAGTTTAATGGTTTGTAGGACAAGGATCCCAACACACATTTAGCATTTTTTTTGGAACTCTGTGACACCTTTAAAATCAGCATTTCTGATGACGCCATTCGTCTTCAGTTGTTTCCCTTTTCACTAAGAAATAAGGACCACGAGGGTCTATCAATACTTGGGAGCAAATGACTGAAAATTTTCTTTTAAAATATTTTCCACCGGCTAAAATGGAAAAGTTGAGGAATGACATCTCTTCTTTTGTGTAGATGGATTTAAAAACTCTTTATGACGCATGGGAAAGATACAAGGATTTATTGAGAAGGTACCTTCACCATGGGTTACCTTTATGGCTACAAATTCAAACTTTTCATAATGGTTTGAACCACTCAACAAGGGAAATGATCGATGTAGCTGCCGGTGGAATAATAAATAACAAAACACCTGAAGAAACTTACGAATTTATTGAAGAGATGTCACTGAATAACTATCAGTGGCAAGTCATGAGAACAAAGTCGGCAAAAGCCACCGGTGTTTTTAATATCGACGCGGTCGGATGCTATCAAATCAGGTAGAACTGTTGAATAAAAAGATTGACGGTTTAGTTGGTTCTAAGGAGGTACATCTAGTGATGTGGTGTGATTCAATTGGAGGAGGGATGCACAGCACAGATTATCAATCCTTTAATCCTAGCACTGAGGAAGAGTAGTCAACTATATGGGTAACAATTCTAGATCTCAGCATAATCCATATAATAACACTTATAATGAAGGTTGGAGGAACCATCCCAATTTCTCGTGGGGTGGTTAAGGAAATCAAAGGCAACAACCCCTTCCAGGCTTCCAACAACCACCTTACCAACAAGAGAAAAAGCCAAACCGAAGGAAACGCTCACGAAATTTATCTCAGTGTTAGAAACCCGCTTTCAGAATACCGAGAAAGCACTTAAAAATCAGCAATCATCGATTCAAAACCTCGAAATTCAAATAAGTCAGCTTGCTAAGCTGATCTCTAAACGACCACAGGGTGGCTTGCCAAGTAACACAAAAACCAACCTAAGGGAACAACTCCATGCTATCACTGTGCTCAATGAAGGAATGTTAGACGAACGAGAACCGAGGAAAGGAGATATGGTAAGTAAAGGTAAGGTTTAGGTAAGCCATAAAGAACTAGTAGGTAAAGAGTATAAGCCTCGTGTACCATACCCAAATGTGACAAGAAAAGACCGCACAGAAGAACAATTTAGTAAATTCCTTAAACTTTTAAAGAAATTACATATTAACTTACCATTTACTGAAGCTTTTTCACAGATGCCAAATGTAGTTAAATTCTTAAAGGAGCTTTTAATAAATAAATGAATGTTAGATGAATCGTCGCATGTGGAGTTAAATGCAGTTTGCTCAGCTATTTTGCAGAACAAGCTACCTAACAAACTTAAAGATCCAGGGAGTTTTACGATTCCTTGTTTAATTGGTAGTTTAACTATTGGTAATGCATTAGCTAATTTAGGGGCTATTATTAATGTAATGCCTTATAAAATGTTTAAACAACTAGGCCTTGGGAAACCCAAACAAACTAGGATGAGCATTCAATTGGCTGATAAAACCATTAGATTTCCTAGGGGTATAATTGAAGATGTTCTTATTAAAATTGATAAATTTATATTTCTAGTAGATTTTGTTGTTCTAGACATGGATGAGGATAGTGATGTACCCTTAATTTTAGGGCGACCCTTTTTAGCAACTACTAGGACTATTATTGATGTGGGCACGGGTGAACTCACAGTTCATGTAGGAGATGACACAATTACGCTTCAAGGTCATGATTCTATTAAGATATCTAATGATAGATATGATATTACGAGTTCTTTTATTAAGAGTAACCTCACTGTTCAACCTTCTTCAGAGGACATTCCTCGCAAAAGAACAAGTACGCCATGTTTAATTTCATACGACAACAAGGGAGCAATCCATGAAGAGCAAATGTTACAGATTGATGAACTAGACGAATGGCGGAACTATAGCTAAGAGGAACCTAGGCACGTAAAATAGAAGCGAATCCATGATGAGCCTACAGATAAACAAGGTTGGGGGTCAGGTATTATTACACAAAACGGACCCTAAAATTGCCAAGTTTGAGATTAATGTAAATGATGCACCTTTCTTCACGGTAATAAAAGTTTATCCCTATTGTACGACTAAGGTTAATCATCCCAAATTCAGCACTTTCAAGGTAAATAACACTCAACTTAAACCTTATTTTGATATTAAGATTGATAGCAGGAGGGAGGGGTTTCAACTTCTCGATCTGCCATGACTGTGTGAACGAGAGGTAAGTCGAGCTTAGACTATAAATAAGCGCTTATCGGGAAGCAACCCGAGCACTAACCTTGATAACTTTGTTAATTTCAGTTTATAACATCTAACAAACACTAATTGAGTTACTAAATTGCGGGTTTTTCTAACCACACGACCTGGCACACAGGCGTACCTTACGCCGTTTCCACACTACGAATTAGAGCTACAGACATGTCATTGGCCGTGTAAAAACAAGATAAATTTCCCCAAGCTAAGGCTGCCACACGGGATTCGACTAATCACCACAGTCATGCGATATGGCCATGTGTGAACCTGATTAATTACCACGACCCTGTGTTGTCGGCATGTGAACCCCATAGGTAAGCCAACATGGGCATGGCCACAGTCGTGTTGAAACTAGACCTCAAATTTTAAAAATATGCCGAGACATGGGATGCGATAGATTCCCACGGGAATGCCTATAGACCATGTGCAAACTTGACCAAAGCACACGGGCACATGAATCAATCCCATGCCCGTGCCCGTATATCGTGGCTGATACTGACAAATTTACACGATCGTGTGACTTGCCCGTGCCCATAACCTATGGACAACACTAAGAAAATAATATGGGTGTGCGACACGCCCGTGCCCAACCCACGTGGGTGCCCCTGATCATAACACATGAGCGTGTGAATGAATACACGGTGTGGGAGAAACAAATAAAGTAGTACATTACCGTACGAGGCGGCCGTGTGCACCAACAAGCCCATGAAACATGGGCGTGTCCAAAGGCCGTTAGTGATATGGACTTCAATTTCACAAAAACACGGGCTAGGAATAAGGCACACGGGCGTGGGCCATGGCCGTCTGATCCAACACGGGATCTGCACGACCGTGGCCCCTTTTTGTTCTTTAAACCCTAACCTTAAAATTTTAATTTCTCTTTAATCCCGCACTATTCACTCCCCATTTCACTATTCATTACCGTCCCCAAAGCCCCCCTACAATTCCTAACTGTCGCACCTATACTTATTCACCATTCCGGTCATCGTCAACCTCTCCCTCTTTCCCTTTCCTCCCGTTCACCCTCACTTCCTCCGTCCAACTCAGCAATACCCATATTCTTCCACACTTCCCCTTTCCCCTACCCTCCTACTCCAGCTGAACCACTTTCCTCGCATCACACCACCAAGCACCCTCCCCATCACCAGCACCACCCAGCTCTACTGTTTCAACACCCCCACCACTAGGCCCTCGGTTTCTCATTGTTTCTAACTGTTTACTTCATACATTTTATTATTCTATTTATTCTATTAGTTTATGATTTTAATTGATTATTTAGTTCATTATTTTATTTCATTATTTTAGTTCATCCTTAGGACCTAACTTGAATTCACAAATTCTCTACTTCTATTTGTCTCTATCTTAGCATTAAGTTTGTTTCTTTTGTTATTTCTGTCTCTTACTAGTCTTTCTAATTAACTTATTTAGGCCACTTATTTAACTTCTAAATCACGACAAACTTCTACTATGTCTTATTGTTCATGCTTTAGGCCGCTGTCTTTAGTTTTATTCCATCATTAGTTTTATACTTCCCTATAGTACTGATTGATTAACTTTTGCATACTTTGGTCTTTGCACATAATGTTTCCGATTACTTGGATTTTGTTTGATTAGACATTGTTTATTGATATATCCTTTCTCTTTTCTAGTTTCATAATGAAAAACACTCGAAGCAAATAGAAGGTTGTCGTCTTCGCTTCCAAAAAGTGGAAGGGACCCAGAGCTACCTCCTCCACTGCAACCATTGAAATACGACACCCATTTCTATAGTTCCCATTGGGACCCCAGGAGGAGCTCATCCAAATTATTCGAGCGAGGCCCCTTGGCATAGGTAGGTGCATTGATTGGGCTGCATTAGAGCAGATTCAACTCACTGACTCTGTAAGGGCCTTCCTCACTACTGACCCATGGGGGCATTTCTTCAACATTGTCGGGCCGACATACATGGAGCTCCCCCTAAAGCTTTGTTCGACATTCCATCTTCAGACAGTTATGTCAGAGTTTGACGACCTAGGAACAATGCAATTTCATCTTGGTGCCTTGGTACGCCAATTGAGTGTCCTAGAATTCAGAGTTGCTTTGGGACTTTACACAGAGGAATTTATGGACGAAGACGACTTCCCTGATCTTTACTGCCAAGTCCATTATGCACCTCCCTCCTATTAGAGGGCCTATGTCCCTACTTCAGCCACCTATAACTTCAGTCGCTCCAAGGCATCCACTCTCTCTCCATCATTACGATACCTACACACCATCCTAGCTCACATTTTGACGGGTTGATGAGAGAGCACCGGTGTCGTCAATACTCACGATGCTTATTTCTTATGGAGCATGGTGCATGGGCACGTTTTTGACTTAGCATGCTTTATTGCCCTCACCATTCATCATCAAACTAAGCGACACAATAAGGGAGCCATTTGCATCGGTCCTTATGTGACACGCCTCACACGACACTTTGGCCTCCTCTACACAATGGCACAATCCTCATCGCTCAGACTTATCGGCCAGATGTCCCCATAAGGCATCTTGAGTATGCTTCATATGAGGATGATAGAGCGTTGTCGTGGGTTCGATCCTCCTCCATATCGTTTAGCTCAGTCTATTGAGCAAGATGACCCTGTGGATATTACTGATGATATCCCTCCACCTCATGAGGATCTGCCTTCTTAGCCACCATCGAGTCATAGACTAGTTCATGTGGCTGCTTCATTCACTGACATTTCTGAGTGCCTCACTCGATTTGAGCAGTAGTGCTTTCAGTGATTCGACCACATTGATGCTACTCTATAGCAGATTTGTCAGCACTTCCACATTTCATCACCACCGCCGCCACCTCATGACCCATCTGCTGATGAGGACTTTTGAGTCCATTATTTTTATTCTTATGTTTCTTTATCTTTATCTTTATTTCTATGTTTTCTTTATGTTCTACAAAACTTATCTTTGTTATCTTGAATATTTTATTTTTATGGTTGTTCTTTAATGAGTAACCATGCTAATCCATACACCCTAAAGCACTATTGATGCTATCGCAGTTACACAAAGCTCAAGAGCTCAATATTACTCAGGAATATACAACTCTACTGGGAAAAGTACTCCACAACTGTCATGTCTCGCTCGACCACAACCATTTCCATTTGGCATCACGATTGTGGCAACCTATATCACCACTGAAGTACCCTCCCCCACCTTCACCTCTGCTTAGTTCATCATGCACTTCAAAAGCTTCATATCCAAATCTGCTCTCCCTACTCCAAGGATTCATCCAACATTCAAGAAGTTTCACTTCTCTCCCTATCTTATGATATTATGCCTATAATCTTATGAACTAACTTTGTACATTAAGGACAATGTGCATCTTAAGTGGGGGGAGGTTATTTATATCTTTATCAGAAAATCCCTAAATTATATCTTGTTCTTAAATAACTTTCTCATATCACTATTAGGATGAATTTTGATTGATTTATAATTTTTATTGATATGTTTTGGATTAAAACATAGATAATTGTGCTTTGATTATTTAAACTTTAAGACATTAGAGAATCAAGCATGATAAGTTGAATTTTTTGAGAATTAAAAATTTTTCTATGTTGTTCCCCTAAATTAAGGTATTATCTTGAAGTTTGAAATTTACAGGATTGACATCAAAAGCCATAATTTTTGTGAGATTTTGAGCCTTTAAAGCATATATTCTTTCTTGCTCACTTTTATTGTTGCTATGAGTGTGTCAATTTTGATCTGTTATTCTAGAACTTGCTTCGATTATACATGTCAAGCCACACTATTGATTTGATATACCGAGATGATAAAGGAACTTAGGTTTAACCCACTCACTCCATAAAAGCCTATTTCATAACGAACCCTTAGTGAACCCCCTTGAGCTTAACAAACTATTCATTGATTTATCATTAATATTAACATATAACCCATTATTGTTGAAATCCCCTTAATTAATTTGATCCCTATTTTATTGATATTTGAATTGAACAATTATCTGGCTATGTTCTCCATTTCAGTTAGTGAAGTTTCAATATTTAATGTGTCATTAAAAAAATAATTTCCAGTTGTTAATTTGTCATTTAGCATATTTTTATGAAGTTATGTAACTCTTGATCTTAAACGATGATATTGATGAGGAAAAAGCTCAATCCTAGGAATATATTCAGTGATGTAATTTCTCAATATTGGTTATTTTTCTAGTTAGGTAATTTTTTAGCTCAATATTGATTCTAACCTTCTCTTTTAGCTTGTGTCCACACCCTAACCAAAGCACCATTACAACCCACTAAAAGACCTTTTGATCGATGTATCATCTCAATTTATAATGGTGGAGATTTGATTTTCATGCAAGCCTATGGTAATAACTTTTCATGTTGACTAATGAGTGTTTAATTTCTGAAACCTAAACAGTTTGAGTGATTTGAGTGAATCTTTAGTGAGGATGTCAACTCTTACTAATTTTGAATTAAAGGTGATTACTTAGATAAGGGGAAATACCTATGCTTTTATGATAAAATGCTCAACTTGGATTGTTTGAGACTTTTTATGTTCTTTTTAGTTGGATTCTCAACGTATGATTACTTGTGAATTAGTTCAAAACATTATTGATAGGAATTATAAGTTGAGAAAAATGAATTTTGAATTGTGAGTTGAGGATTTTGCTTAAGGACAAGCAAATGCTTAAATGTGGGAATATTTGACAAACCATCATAATACATATTTCTATCCCATGCTTGGCACATTTATGGATGATTTATCATTAGATTTATAAAACTTGATGCTCCTAATCATTTAATTTCATGTTTTATACTTAAGTGAACATGAGGAAGCAAAAAGAGCAAGAAATGGGCCAAAAATGGACAAAATGGGCCATAATCAACCTTCAACATGGCCTTGACACCTTCACACGGGTAAACCACATGCCCGTGTGTGACACAGAAAATTGCACACGGCCTGAGCAGCCCCACTCGGGCTTGTCACACAGGTGTGTCCCTGTCGACCCCTATCGACCACGCAAAAAAAGTTAATTTTTGGGTATACTAGATATTCAAAAGTCTATAAAATCACTCAAGGGGAGGAACTTAAAGACACACAGAGTAGAAAGCAAGGAATTACTCGAGGAACACCAATCGATTCATCTTAGAAGCAAGGATTTACATCAAGACTAAAGATCTCCCTTCAATTTCTCTCGAAGTTCTTGGTTCTTTATGTTTTGTTGCTTCCCCTATTTTAAGATGTTCTCTTTTATAAACATGAACTAAAACCCCTAAAATACTTGAGGGGTATGAAACCTAAGACAGATCTTGTTATTAATTTCTGAATTATATGATAAATATTTGATTTGATCTTAATTGTGTCATTAATTCCTGTATTAATATTTCAGGATATTAATTCAAGTTGAATGTGCTTATTCAGTGGAGCAAAAGTCCCAGTCTAAGAGTAGATCCAACAAAATTAAGCGGAGTTTATTACAATCCTAGACACAAGACAATGAAAATTTGCCGGATGAGAGTCAAATCTAATAGGGAAGTCCATATCGAGTTAATGTAACACTAAGGGTTTTAATTAGAAAGAAATTTCAATTAATCAACCTAGGGTTAGTTTATTTTAGTCTTGAAAGAGATATTAATATAAATTAAGGGTTTTTACGAATCAAGTCAAGTTAATAAATTGTCTAGTTCAGAGTCAAAAAACATGTGAAGCCCAAGTGGATTCTTCCTTAGGTATTGTCTTAATTAGTTAGTTTTCCAAAAGCAATTTCCCCAATTTACTCTCTGTCGCGTTCTTAGCTTAGTTAGTTTTTAGTTTCAATAAATCTCATTTATTTTTAGGCTAGTTAATAAAAAGAAAGTTAATACTAGTACTTTTAGTCCTGTGGGTTCGACATTCTGGTCTTGCCATAAGCTATACTACTATTCAATAGGTGCGCTTTCCTTTGTCGTGATAATAGTTTAGTTTTACAGATATGATCAATATCACATCACTAACGAACCAAGTTAGATTTGGTATGTATTATGTATAAAAATGATTATGCTTTGAAATGAATGGTTTTGAGATGGTATGAAATGTGCCTGAAATGGATTAGTTTGGTTGCTTATTGAAGGATGGAAATGGTATAAAGCGTCTTATTATAGCTATACATGAAGAGGGTGAGAAATGTGGCTTAAACCAAGCCTATTTTTGTGCCACATAGCCAGCACACAGGCGTGTGACTCGACCGTCTGACCCCTGTACCTTTGTTAAAACAAATTAGTGAGTTACATGGCACAGATACACGGGCGTGTTTACTAGCCATGTGTGGCACAGAGGCTAGCACATGGGTGATCGTGATGAGATGAAGTAATAAAATTGATCGTACCTGGAAACTAACTATTATCATGATAAAAGGCAAGCGCACCTATCAAATAGTACTATTGTAACACCCTGAATTTGGGCCTAGAAGTATTAGGCCTTGGGCCTGGGTGCGGGTGTGAGATAGTTCGAAATAAAATTATTGATGTGTTGAATTCTGTTATGGAAGGTTATTATTATTATTAATGGGTTAATGTGGTATTTTAGTGAACTGCGAAGGATTCATAGTGTGGGAGAAGTCTTGGGCTAATTTCTGGGATTCCGGGATTTTTGTGATATTTGGTGTAATGTTGAAATTTTGATATATGGATGTGTAATTCGTGTTTGGAGTGTGTTATTGGGCCTATGGAAGGCCCAAGTGTTAGTTAAAAACCCGGAGAAATCTTGGATTTTTGGACTTAAGGAATAGAGGACTTGGAAAAGAGGAGTTGTAAGGAATTATGTGTGTAATAAGACACAAAAAAAGGAATGTGGTATAGTGGCAAAGTAGCGCCACTTAGGGGACAAGGAAGCAAAGGGTCCAAGGTTCAAGTCTTGGCTCTTGCAATTTATTTTGGTTTTTCTTTTAAATAAATCTGGAAGCAAGTAGGTGAGCTTTAAAGTTAAATGTGTTGGACTTATGACACAAAGGAGCTTGTGTCCGAGTGGTGATGGCTTGACAGGGTTACTGAGAGGACTTTGGTTCGAATCCCATTGCACGCAAAGGTTGATTATTTTGCTAACGCTTTAATTTTGAGAGGATTGATGGAGAATCCTACATCAGAAAGCTAACATGAGAGCAGGTGAGGAGCTAGCTTTAAATAGAGCAACCAGGAGGAGAGTAGGCACAGCCTTCTTGGCTGATCCTTTTCGCTTTATGGCGTGCCCATTTGGTTTGGGCATCGGCTAAGAGTGTTTGGAGCACGGATTAAGTTCAGTCTCCTATCAGGTGTGTATTTCTCACTGCTCTAGCGGTAGGACGGCTACTTCAGGCTGCGATGGGCCAAAGAGGCCATGTGGGCCCAATGGGCTGCGGGCCCAATTGGATAAGTTGTTTGATTGTATAGTAAATATTGGGCTAGATTAGGTGAATCTCATATCTGTGGCTAGATTTAGGCTAAAAGGGCCACACGAGTGTATGGGCCCATTTGGGCCGACAATGGGCCCTAGGCCCATTCGCATTATTATCTCTGTTTAGAAATGCTTTAGTTTACAAAGTTACTAAAATACCCTGGTTTACAAAATTACTGAAATACCTTGGTTTACAAAATTACCGAATTACGCTCGATTTGCAAAATTACAAGAAATATTCCGATTTATAAAATTATCGAATTACCCTTGATTTGTACAATGACAGAAGTACCCTCGATTTGTAAAATGATGAACATACCCTTAATTTGTAAAATTACCATTTTACCCTTAATTTGTAAAATTACCGTTTTACCCCTAATTTGTAAAATTACTATTTTACCCCTAATTTGTAAAATTACCATTTTACCCCTAATTTGTAAAATTACCATTTTACCCATGATTTGTAAAATTACCGTTTTACCCCTAATTTGTAAAATTACTATTTTACCATTGATTTGTAAAAATTACTATTTTACCCTCGATTTGTGAATTTACCGAAATACCCCTGTAGGGTAGAATTACCGAGACACCCCTATGGGGTAAAATTACCGTTTTTCCCCTTGGGTGTTAAATGACTGTTTTGCCCCTCGTGGGTAAATGACTAACTTGTGTGATGATTGGGCTAGTTTGACCGTGGATATAAGTTGGTGATATGAATGACTTGACTGTGATCTATTCTTATTTTTGGGATTTGGAAAAGTTGGAATCCCTATGTGTTTAGGGAGGCTGTCGAAATAGTGCCTAAGGCTTTAAGGGGCTGTTACCAATTATTTTACTCTGTGCTTGTAAGGGTTAAAGGCTGCTGACTAAGGGCTTGGATCAGTGGAGCGTTCGGATCCAGATTTGGATATCAACTTCAGCAAAGGTAAGGATTTATGGCCTTGTTCATGGATGCCCGAATATGGTAAGAGTATGTTAAATTTAGTTATCATTGATTCGTGGTCTAATGTTTTAGTAATCGAATGTAGGATTGACTTGGATCGGATATAGTCATCGTTCGTTGCAAGCAGGTGTGTACTGAACCTCATAGTAGCTTAGATTAATATTTGCTGAAAAGCCAAAATGCCTAAACTTCGACATTTCGAACTTGTGGTTTTGTGAATGGTTTGAGCCGTGATACATACGATAAGATCGGTGATTGGATCGATAGAACAGGTAAGGGCACGATTTTATGCACGATGGTAAGTTGGGCCTCGATGGGCTGAAATTAGGCCTAATGGGCTTACGGGCCCATATGGGTAAAAATGGGCAATAGACATTTCTTAATAGACTATAGGCTTAAAACTGGTTAAATTAGTAGTTAATTGTAGGATTTGGACCAAGTAGGCTTAGACGACTGAACTAGCTACATAGGGCCCATTAGGGGTTTTTGGCCCATAACTCGGTTGTACTAAAATAGGCTAAAATTGCTGTTTAAACATTTGGAATTGATGAATAAGCATGGAAAACCCTAATAATGGATAAAATTACGTAATTACCCTTAAAACATGAAAATGTCTATTTTGCCCCTAGGTGAAAAATGTCTATTATACCCCTAGGGTTTCATTCTAAATATGAAGATTGTGATATTGTTATTTTACATGCTATGACATGATATGCACATGATATGCACATGATATGCTATGACATGTATACGATATGCCATGTTTTACTCATTAAATGCATGGGTTGGGTTATTATATGATGGAGGAAGTGATAAAGGGCTTTGCCCTAGTTTACCGAAAAGGACTTTTGCCCCAGTTATTAAAAGAGGCTTGGCCTCCAGTTATATGATAAAGTAGCTATGCTGCCAGTGGAGAGTTTGGTTGGGTGGGTTGAGTTATTCCCCACATGGAGAGCTTGGTTGGTACGGGTGGAGAGTAGCGGATGGTGGGTTGAGTAGTCTCCCCAACTGGGCTTTGCATACATACATTGACATTACATGTGATATTGAAATGGGCTTTGCACACATACACTGATATTATATGTGATGTTAAAATGGGCCTTTGGGCCATACCGTTTACAGAAAAGGGCTTCGGCCGAGTGAGTTAATTTATGAAAAAGGCCAAGGCCCAGTAACCGATATTTGAAAAGGGCTTCGGCCCAGTTATATGTTGAGACTAATTTGAGGGCTTAGGCCTAGTATGCTGGTATTGATTTGGGCTCTGTAAGTGGCTTCTGTACACACTGAGTTTTCCAAACTCACCCCTTCTTCTTCCATCCTTGCAGGTGAACTTAGATTGGTGGACTTGGAGCTGGGAGGGATTCAGAGTGGCCACTTGGACTGGACTGATGGTTTAAATCAAGTTAATTATTTCAGTTTAATCATAATTACTTTTATTTTGATTTTGGGTTTGTAATAAGGGCCTTTTAATAATTTTTAATTTGTTTTAGCTTAAGTAAGTTATTATATAAATTGTTCTTAATGGGTTAGCTTTAGGGCACGGTTTTATAAACGCTACTTGTTTTCAAAATATCTCGATAAGTAGAGCAAAGCTTCCGCAACGTAAATGTTTTTCACAAATGTATATCTTCAATACATTTAAACTAAATTTGTTCATAGACAAATCACAAGGTTAAAGTGTGGCAATGGATGTGTGCATGTCTAGGAGTGGATCTAGGAAGAGCTTGGTACTTAAGCAGTCTAAATGACTCACCTCCTCTTCTTTGAATCCTACCTGGTGTATAGTATCCATTCACTTTCAGCCGTGACAAAGAGGATCTGATTTTCTGATAACCTAAACTGTTTTTAAAATAACATATTTTCTGCAAGTACAGATGTTTACGAGTTTTGAAAATTTCCCATAAGATTTGATAAGGTTGTTTAAAATGTTTTGATTATTACAATGTATCACGTTTTGATAAAGCTAAGGTTTTACGCAAATTTTCCGATAAAAGTTTCTAAACATTACGAAGGGTTTTCAATGAAAACATGGTTTTTGAAAAACACTTCAATGTGACACACCAGACTTGGCCGTAACGTCTGGGTCGGGTTTGGGGTGTTACAAGTATAGCTAGTGGCAAGACCAGAATATCGAATCCAAGAAACAAAATGTACTAGTAATGACTTCATTCCTATTATCTAGCCTAAGAAATAAAAAGGCGTTTGGTTGTAAACTATTTTAAACTAAACTAAAGAAACGACAAAGAGTAAATTGGGAAATTGCTTTTGGGAAAATTGATTGATTAGGGCAATACCTAAGGAAGAATCCACTTAGGCTTCACTTGTTATCTAACTCTGAACTAGATGATTTCTTCACTTGACTTGATCCGTAAAGACCCCTAAATTATGTTAATACCTCCGTTGAGTATAAGAACAACTAATCCTAGGTTGACTAATTGAAATCTCTTTCTAATTAAATCCCCTAGTCTTGCATTAACTCGATCTATGGCTCCCCATATTAGATTTGACTCTAATCCGGTAGATTTTCATCGTCCTATGTCCAGGATTGCGATCAACTCCGCTTAATTGTGTTGGATCTACTCCTATACAGGGACTTTTACTCCTCTGTATAAGCACATTCGACTTAAATTAATATCCCGAAAATATCAATTCAAGAGTTAAAAACACAATTAAGAACAAATTAAATATTTATTATATAGTTCAGATAACAATAACAAGATTCGTTTTAAGTTTCATCCCCCTTAAATATTTGGGGTTTTAGTTCATAATTATAAAAAGAAACATCTCAGAATAAATAAAATAACAAAACATAAGAAAACCCAAAATTCCTGAAAGGATAGAAGGGAGATCCTCTGTCTTGATGTAGATCTTGGCTTCTGAGATGGATCAATCGGCTTTCCTTTGAGTAATTCCCTGCCTTTGACTCCCCATCTTGGTAGGAATAATGCACACCCTTGTAGTTGCCTCCTAGGGTCTTTATATAAAGTTTAGAATGTCTTTCTTAGCCCCTAAGTAGCCCGTTTTCGAGTGAAATTGAAATTCATCACGACAAGGACATGCCCGTGTGAGTCAATGTGGAAGCCGTCCTCGGGCCTGTTAAAATGGCACGGCCGGGTGGCATGCCCGTGTGATGAACATCCAGGCCGTGTTGATTATTGATTTGGGCCTAATTTGCTCGTTTTGTCCCGTTTCTTGCTCTTTTCTCTTCTTTATGCTCACTTGAGTATAAAACATGAAATAAAAGGATTAGGAGCACCAAATTCCACAAATTCAATGATAATTCATCCAGAAATTAGGCTAAGCATGAGGTAAAAATATGTACAATTTCTGATTTATCAAATACCCCCACACTTAAGCCTTTTCTTGTCCTCAGGTAAAATCTCAATTCACAATTAAAAATCATTCTTCTCAACTTATAATCCTTATCAATAATGTTTCATACTAATCCGCAAGTAAATCATACAATGAAAATTCAACCACAAGGAAATCAAAGTCTCAAACACTCTAAGTTGAGAATCTTATCATAGAAACATATGTCTTCTCCCTTCTTCTAAGTAATTATCTTGAACTCAAAATCAACAAGAGTTGACATCCTCACTAAAGATTCACTCTATCCACTCGAAGTGTTTAGGGTTCAAAAATTAGGCACTCATTAGTCAACCTGAAAAGTTATTACCATAAGCTTGCCGGAAAATCAAATCTCCACCACTATATATTGACATAATACATCAATCAATCGTAACGTGGCCTTGGTTTGGGGTGTGGTCACAAGCTGAAAAAGTTGGTTAGAATCGAGATTGAATTGAAAAATCATCTAACTAGAAAAATCTCTATCACTGGAACATATTCCTATAAAAAAGCCTTTTTGGATGACATCGTTTAAGAACAAGAGCTCAAAAATTACAAGAAAATATGCAAAACATTGAATTACAACTGGAATGTACATAGGTTCTTTTTAAGAACAAATCAAATAACAACAAATAGAATATTTATAAACTTTACAAATTGAAAATGAGAATAAAGCTAGATAATTATTCAACTCAAATCTCGACAAAAATAGGGATCAAAATAATTGAAGGGAATTAAAAAAAAAAAGGGTTATAGGTTAATATTGAAGGTAAGTCAATCAATAGTTTGTTAGGCTCAATGGGGTTCACCAGAGGTTAATTTATGGAGGTAGGCTTTTATGGAGTAAGTAGGTTAAATCCTAAGTGCCTTTATCATTTCGGTATATCAAATCAATGATGTCGTCTTGACATGTATAATCGAAGTAAGTTATAGAATAACAAATCAATATTGACCCACTCAAAACAACAATAAAAGTGAGCACGAAAGGATGTATGCTTACAAGGCTCAAAAATCTCACCAGAATTATGGCTGTTGATGTCAATCTTACGAATTTCAAATTCCAAGATAACACTTAAAATTGGGGAAAACAACCTAGAAAAACTTTAAATTCTCAAAAATTTCAACCTATCATGCTTGATTCTCTAATGTCTTAAAGTTTGAATAATCAAAGCATAAGTACCTATGTCTTAATTCTCAACATATCAATAAAAATCATAAATCAATCAGAATTCATTTCAATTGGGGATTGAGACTAATGCAGAGAGTGAAAGTGAGAATTCAAAATTTTCAGGGGTTCAAGGATAATATAAAGAATGAAAGTGAACTCCCCCCACACTTAAGATGTACATTGTCCTCAATGTACAAAGATAAAGCTAGCAGCAATTAAATCATAAGATAGGGAGATAATTGAAACTCCCTGAATATTGTATGAATTCCTTGAATAGTTAAAGCTGAATTGGAGGAAGGGCTATTTGATGATTCTAGGTGACTGAAGAGAATAGCACAACTGTGTGTAAAATTTAGGTATTACTCGATAAAAATTAAAGTGCAAAAATAAAAGGAAAAAGGGAGGAATATAAAATAAAGAAAGTGAAAATTGAAATTAAATAATAGGGATTTAGTCCCATGGCCGTGGCGTACGCCCGTGTGCCCTTAGGTCGGCCCGTGTGTTTCGTGGACTTTTTGGTGTGACCACAGTTGGTCGGCACGGGCGTGTCTTACGCACGTGTTGATTTCTCAGTTTTGTCCACGACTTATTAGCACAGGTGTGCTGGGATACACTACCATATAACACGGTCGTGTCTTCTAGTGTTCGCTTCTCCAACAGCCATGTCTAGGATCACATGCTCATGTATGAGTTGATAGGTTTAGCCACAGTAGTATCGCACGGTCGTGTTCCTAGCCATGGGGTGCCCATGGGCTTAGGCACGCTCGTGTGCCTAGTCATGTGGTTCTGGGGAATCTGCGTTTTAAAGAGTTAGTTATGAATCTTAGAAAATAAAAATTGTTAGTGCTCGGGTTGCCTCCCAAGAAGTGCTTCTTTATAGCCTAAGGTCGACTTCTTGCCTGCACCTTTATGAGGGATTGTGGAGCCTAACTCCTTTCTATCATTCTTAAAGTTGTCACCATAATATAGTTTGAGTCGGTGGCCATTTACTTTGAAAGTGCCTTAAGTTGGATGTGTTACCTCAATTGTACCGTAGGGAAGAACACTTTGAACTATGAATGGGCCTGACCATCTCAACTTTAGTTTTCCAGGGAATAATTTAAGCCTTGAGTTGTACATCAACACAAGATTGCCAGGTTTAAATTGTTTATGTTGCGTCAGACGAGCATTATGGCGTCACATTGTGGTTTCCTTGTATAAGCGTGAGTTTTGATATGCATTGTAACGCCATTCGTCCAACTCGTTTAACTACATAAGTCTCTTTTCACCTGCAAGATCAGGGTCGAGGTTTAAAAGTTGAATGGCCCAGAACGCTTTATGTTCTAGCTCAAAGGGTAAATGACAACTTTTCCTATAAACGAGTCTATAAGGAGATGTTCTTGTGGGAGTTTTGAAGGTAGTTCTATAAGGCCATAAAGCGTCATCAACTTTCATTGCCCAATCTTTTTCATTTACTTGTAGTATTTTCTCTAAGATACGTTTTAGCTCTCTATTAGCTACTTCAACTTGTCCACTGGTTTGAGGGTGGTAAGGGGTAGCTGTCTTATGGTGCACTCCATATTTCCATAAAACTTTCTCAAACTGAGTATTGCAGAAATGTGTTCCCTATCACTAATAATTGCTCTCGGTGTTCCAAATCGAGAAAAATGTTTTTTAAGAAATCTTACTACCATTCTAGCATCATTAGTAGGTAAGGCTTGGGCTTCTACCCATTTAGACACGTAATTGACTACTACTAAGATGTATTTATTTCCAAATGAGCTAGGGAATGGACCCATGAAGTCGATGCCCCATACATCGAATATATCACATTCAAGCATATATGTTTGAGGCATTTCATTATATTTAGAGATATTACATGTTCGTTGACATTTGTCACAAGAAGTAACATACCTGCTGGCATCTTTAAATAATAAGGGCCAATAAAAACCTGATTTGAGTATTTTATGGACAGTCTTAGTTCCACTATAATGTCCTCTTATTGGTCCTAAATGGCAGTGTTCTAAGATTTTACTAGCTTCAGTCTTTGTAACACATCTTCGAATGACTTGGTCTGCACAAATACGAAAAAGAAAAGGGTCTTCCCAAAAATAGTTTTTCACATTAGTAAAGAATCGCTTCTTTTGCTCATGTGTCAACCCTTTTGGTATTATGTTAGCAGCTAAGTAATTTGCAATATCGGTAAACCAAGGTACCTTAGAATCAGATATGGCTAAGAGTTGCTCTTCAGGGAACGAGTCATTTATTTCAACTTCATAAATTCTTCAAGATGTGGATTCTCGAGCCTGGAAAGGTGATCTGCAGCTAAGTTTTCAGCTCCTTTTTTGTCTTTGATTTCCAAATCAAATTCCTGCAACAGTAGAATCCATTTTATTAGTCGAGGCTTTGCATTGGATTTAGTTAAAAGATAACGAAGAGCTAAATGATCAGTAAAAATGATAACTTTAGACAATATTAGATGTGGTCTAAATTTGTCAAATTAAAAAACCACAGCGAGCAATTCTTTTTCAGTGGTAGTGTAGTTCTCTTGTGCTGCTGTTAGAGTTTTGCTAGCATAGTACATTGGCTGAAAATGCTTGTCTTTTCGCTGTCCAAGAACTGCACCTACTGCAAAATCACTCGCATCACACATTAGTTCAAAAGGTAAATTCCAATCAGGTGTAATTATAATTGGAGCATTGGTGAGTTTCTCCTTGAGAGTGTTAAATGCCTCTAACCATTCCTGGCCAAAATTGAAAGGTACATCTTTTTCTAGTAATTTCGTTAATGGCTTAGCTATTTTAGAAAAGCCTTTAATGAATCTTCTATAGAAACCAACATGTCCTAAAAAGCTTCTAATTGCCTTAACTGAACTAGGGAGAGGTAGTTTTTCAATGGTCTCAACTTTTGCTTTATCTACTTTTATCCCTTTACTAGAGATTTTGTGTCCTAGCACAATACCTTCTTGTACCATAAAATGGCATTTTCCCCAATTGAGAACAAGATTTGTTTCTTCACATCTTATTAAGACTCGTTCTAGATTTTTGAGGAAAAGTTGGAAAGAGTTGTCGAATACTGAGAAATCATTCATGAATACCTCCATGATGTCCTCCACGAGCTCGTTAAAGATTGCTAGCATACAACACTTAAAAGTAGCGTGAGCATTACATAATCCAAAAGGCATTCTACGATAAGCAAACATACTGTATGGACAAGTGAATGTCGTCTCCTCTTGATCTTCAGGAGCTATCAGGATTTGCAAATAGCCAGAAAACCCATCCAAAAAATAGTAGTACATATGTCCTGATAGTGTTTCTAACATCTGATCAATGAAGGGTAAGGGGAAGTGATCCTTTCTCGTGGCGTCGTTCAATTTCCTGTAATCAATACAAACCCTCCAACCTATGACAGTTATTGTAGGGATTAATTCATTCTTTTCATTGGCAACAACAATCATGCCACCTTTCTTAGGAAAACCTGCACAGGACTTACCCAAGCACTGTCAGAAATAGGATAAATAATTCCAGCATCTAGAAGTTTAATTACCTCGGTTTTGACCACTTCCTTCATATTGGGGTTCAGTCTTCTTTGATCTTGCACACATGGTTTGTATTCATCCTCCATTAAAATTTTGTGGGTGCAAAAGGAAGGACTAATTCCTTTGATGTTAGAAATTTTCCAAGCTATGGCTCTTTTATGCTTTTTTAACACTTGAATTAATTCCTCTTTTTCCTTAGGTTGCAAGTTTGAAGCAATAATGACTGGTAGTATAGAATTGTCTCCCAGAAATGCATATCTAAGTGTTTAGGTAATTGTTTGAGATCTAGTTTTGTAGGTTCGTTAATAGAGGGTTTTTTTCTTAATTCATCCTTGATTTCAATGCCCTCATAATATATTTGTCTTGGAGAAGATTCATTGGAGTTTATCTCAATTATTACTTTTTTTTCATCTCAGTGGTAATTTCATCTTCTCGCCCACGTTGAATGAGACACAATTCCAACGTGTCTTTAAGAGTGATTTCCTGAAAAGAGTCTTAAGCAGAATGATCAATAGAATCAATAAAATAACAGGAATCATCTTGTTCCCTAGAAAATCGCATGGCATCATAGATTTGAAATAAAATTTCTTCATCCCCTACCCTAAGCACAAGTTTTTCATCTCCCACATCAATAACAGCTTTGGCAGTAGCTAAAAATGGTCGTCCTAAGATTAAGGGTACCTCAACATCCTCATCCATGTCTAACACAACAAAATCAACAGGGAATATAAATTTATCCACCTTAACTAATACATCTTTAATGATACCCTTAGGATATTTAATAGATCTATCAGTTAATTGAATACTCATCCTAGTGGGTTTTGGGACCCCTAGTCCTAGCTGCTTGAACAATTTATAAGGCATTAGATTAATATTGGCACCTAAATCTACTAATGCCTTTTCAATATTTAAATTACCAATTAAATAAGGAATAGTAAAACTTTCTGGATCTTTCAATTTGGTTGGGAGTTTATTCTAGAGGATCGCTGAACATTCTTCGTTAAGTTCCACTATGGATAACTCTTCAAACTTCCTTTTGTTTGTTAGAAGTTCTTTAAAAATTTTACATATGTGGGCATCTGTGAAATAGCTTCAATAAAAGGTAAGTTAATATGTAATTGTTTGAAAAGTTCAAGAAATTTACCGAATTGAGAGTCCATGTGGTCTTTCTTCAATTTTGCTGGGTATGGGATGGGTGTTTTGTATTCTTTGAGTACTGGTGGGGTGTTTTCTTTGGGCTTGGCTCCATCAATTTTTTCCTTGTCATGTTTTGTACGGCCTTATTTTCAGGTTTGGCTAGTGTTTTCCCGCTTCTTAGTGTAACTGCTTTAACGTGCTCCTTAGATGTAATCTCTGTGTTGCATGGTGATCTTTCAGAGATTAGCTTAGCAAGCTAGCTTATTTGAGTTTCAAGCTCTTCAATGGATGCTTGCTGGTTCTTAAGTGCCGTTTCAGTGTTCTAAAAATAGGTTTCTAGCACGGCGATAAATTTTGTGAACATCTCTTCAAGGTTCGATTTTTTCTCTTGCTGGTATGGTGGTTGCTAAAATCTTGGAGGAGGTGGTGGTCTATTGTTTCCTTGATTTCCTTGTCCTCCTCATGAGAAATTTGGGTGGTTCCTCCAACCTGTATTGTAAGGATTACCATAAGGGTTATTTTAAGATATAGAATTATTACCCATATAGTTGGCTTGCTCGGTTTCTATGCCATGTCCATAAGAGGAGTAATCGGGATTGTACATGTTTCATTGGTTTGAGTCGCATTTGCATCATTGGGTGTACCTGTGTAGAACCAACAAAATTATCAATCTTTTTATTAAGGAGTTCTACCTAATTAGAAAGCATGGTGACTGCATCAATATTAAAAACTCCGATAGGTTTCTATGGCTTTGTTCTCATGACTTGCCACTGATAGTTATTCAGTGACATGTCTTCTATGAACTCGTAAGCTGCTTCTGGTGTTTTGTTGTTGATTGTTCCACCAGTGGCTACATCGATCATTTGCCTCGTCGAAGGATTCAAACCGTTGTGAAAGGTTTGAACTTGTAACCACAAAGGTAACCCATGGTGAGGGCACCTTCTTAATAGGTTCTTGTATCTCTCCCAAGCATCGTAAAGTGTTTCTAAACCCATCTGCACAAAAGAATAGATATCATTCCTTAATTTTTCTAATTTAGCCAGCAAAAAATATTTGAGTAAAAATTTTTCGGTCATTTGTTCCAATGTAGTGATAAACCCTCGTGGTAAAGAATTTAACCACTATTTAGCTTTATTTCTCAAGGAGAATGGGAATAACCGAAGACGAATGGCATCATCAGAAATGCCATTTATTTTAAATATGTCACAGAATTTTAAGAAATTAGCTAAATGAGCGTTAGGATCCTCATCATGCAAACCATCAAACTGAACAAATTGTTGTATCATCTGAAGAGTGTTAGGTTTCAGTTCAAAATTATTTGCAGCAATAGTGGGCCTAACGATACTAGATTTAGTACCAGCCAAATTAGGTTTAGCATAATCATACATAGTACGAGGAATAGGATTCTACTTAAAAGGATTTGCGGTTATTACAGGAGGTAGCTGATTATCGTGATTTGCCTCCATCTCTTTAGCAGGTTCAGGTTCTTCTTCTTGACTTTGTTTTGGATATTGCAAGCTTCTTCTTATCTCTCTACGAGTTTGACGAACTGTAGCTTCTAAATCATCGTCAAACAATAATGGTCCTTCTAGGTTTTTTCTAGTCATAAACTAGAAATACCTAGAAGGGAAATGTAAAACGAAAATTAAAAACCTAAAATAAAAAAAAAGAAAATAATTTACAATAAAAGTAAAAATAACTAAAGTAATAGGAATCGAGTGTTCCTAATATTTCAGTTCCCCGGCAATGGCGCCAAAAACTTGATCGTAATGAGATGAAGTAATAAAATCGATCGTACCTGGAAACTAACTATTATCATGATAAAAGGCAAGCGCACCTATCGAATAGTAGTATAGCTAGTGGCAAGACTGGAATATCGAATCCAAGCAACAAAAAGTACTAGTAATGACTTCCTATTATCTAGCCTAAGAAATAAAAAGGTGTTTGGTTGTAAACTATTTTAAACTAAACTAAAGAAATGACAAAGAGTAAAATGGCAAATTGCTTTTGGGAAAACTGATTGATGAGGGCAATACCTAAGGAAGAATCCACCTAGGCTTCAATTGTTATCTAATTCTGAACTAGACAATTTCTTTATTTGACTTGATCCATAGAGACCCCTAAGTTATGTTAATACCTCCATCGAGGATAAGAACAACTAATCCTAGGTTGATTATTTGAAATATCTTTCTAACTAAAACCCCTAGTCCTGCATTAACTCGATCTATGGCTCCCTATATTAGATTTGACTCTAATCCGATAGATTTTCGTCGTTCTATGTCTAGGATTGCGATCAACTCCGCTTAATTGTGTTGGATCTACTCCTATACAGCGACTTTTGCTCCATTGTATAAGCACATTCGACTTAAATTAATATCCCGAAAATATCAATTCAAGAGTTAAAATCACAATTAAGAACAAATCAAATATTTATCCTGTAGTTTAGATAACAATAACAAGATTCGTCTTAGGTTTCATCCCCTTTAGATATTTGGGGTTTTAGTTCATAATTATAAAAAGAAACATCTTAGAATAAATAAAATAACAAAACATAAGAAAACCAAAAATTCCTGAAAGGATAGAAGGGAGATCCTCTGTCTTAATGTAGATCTTGGCTTCTGAGATGGATCAATCGGCTTTCCTTCGAGTAATTCCCTGCCTTTGACTCCCCGCCTTGGTGGGAATAATGTACACCTTGTAGTTGCCTCCTAGGGTCTTTATATAAAGTTTAGAATGTCTTTCTTAGCCCCTAAGTAGCCCTTTTCCAATTGAAATTGAACGTCATCACAACAGGGACACGCTCGTGTGCCATGCCCGTGTGAGTCGATGTGGAGGTCACGTTCAGGCCTGTTAAAGTGGCACGACTGTGTGGCACACTCGTGTGATGAACTTCCAAGTCATGTTGATTATCGATTTGGGCCTAACCATTCCTTGCTCTTTTCTCTTCCTTATGCTCACCTAAGTATAAAACATGAAACAAAAGGATTAGGAGCACCAAATTTCACAAATTCAATGATAATTCATCCAGAAATTAGGCTAAGCATGAGGTAAAAATATATACAATTTATGGTTTATCAATGGGCGTGTAGCTGGCCGTATGACCTAAGTCAGTAACCCCTCCAGATTTCACACAGCCTAGCATAGAGCGTGTCCTAGTCGTGTGGTGCAAGTTAGTATGTATGCCTTGTTTTCACATGGCCTGAGACACGGGGTGTCTAGTGGCCGTGTGAGGCACATGGCCTGTTCACACGGACGTGTGACCTTGTAAGCATGAAAATTTTTTAAGTTTCCCAAAGGTTTCAAATATCATCGGTTTAGTCTCGAACCACTTCTAAGCTTGTTTTAAGGCCTCGTAGAGCCTCGTAGAGGATAATATGATTGTGTTTCATTGATGTTTAATTGGAATTGATTAAATGTTTATAGAATATATGTTATTTGATGTATTTTTATTGGTAATGCCTCGTAACCCTAATTCAACGACGGACACAGGCTAGGGGTCTTACATTTTGTTGGTATCAGAGCTACGGTTTAGTCGATTCTAAGACAACGTAGTGTGTACGAGAGTCTGCCTATACATGCCATATATATAAACTGCGATAGTGTGATGATTCTTGACATTTTAAATGCGTTTTCGTGTAGTAAATAGATCCCGAACGAGCCATAGCTAACGATGTTGAGAGTAATGCGCCCGCTCTCACTCAAAGGGCAGCGGTAGTTGAATCTAGGCTATTACAGTAGCCACGAGGAAGAGGCTAAGCAAGCCTTCTTCTAGATGATGAATAAGTGGTTCATAAAGTTTGTTCGAACGAATCCAGCTGCTCAACAACCTCCACCCCCGCCTAATCCTCCACAAATATCTATGCAGATTCATAGAACAGGATATATAACATACTTAAAGAATAGTAGATACAGAATTAATCATGCATAGTCATTAATATACCCTCCAGGGGTTTATAAGCCATTTTCCAAAGTTGGGGGTAAAGTGATAATTTTACCCCTCAGAGGTATATCAATCCTTATTCTCAGATTTAATGCCTTAACACTAAATTTAACCTTTTAACAGATCCCGCATCATGCTTAGCAACCTAGATTCATTAATTAGGTCAAAAGTAATTTTGGGCCCTAAAGCTCATATCGGCCCATGCAGGCCCACTCGTCCGAGTGGCCCATTACGCCTAATTTTATGCTCAAAATTCCAGATTTTACTATTTCACCCTTTTAATAATCACTTATCAGATATTTTACTCCTACGGGCCCATAGACCCATTGGGCCCGTTTCGGCCCAACCGAGCCCAACATAGCCTAAGTGTGCAAATTCGCACCGGATAATCTCCATGGACTAAAAACACATTTTAATGAGCTCAGATTGGCCCAATAGCATTCGCACGCTAATAGGCTTCCATATGCCGGCATTCTGGCATTTCAGCTTTTACTGACCTACGCTACAGAGGGTGTAGTTACACATCTGTTTATGAACTAAATCGAGCACTTCCACCGATGATCAACCTATAATGATCCAAGGACAACATTAACTCAAGATCAAATTGAAACCAATGTTACTTTACCCTTACCTATTCGGCCATTACTAACCACCTATCTTCACTTACCTCTACCAAAACCTAGCCACTATATGCAAGTTGCTTTCCTTAATCAACGATGAACCACCCTTTACAAGATCCGATTCCATGAGTAGCTGAAACATAAGAGATCAAACGTGGAGGGATTTAGGTCGGCCTATAAGAAATGCGCAAAATCGAATGGCACAAGGGGAATAGGAGTTTTTCAGCTTTTTCCTGCAATCTTCTAAAAGACAGAAAACAAAGATTAGAGTTCTTACCCAAAAGACTGCCTGGCTAAATAGATGGAAGAAGGAACCGCTACTCTCTAAGTCTCGATCTAAACTAAAATTGATTTAATCATAGTAGGGGGAGTAAGTATTAGGGCATTCGGTTTTGAAGAAATAGACCAAGATAATGGCTTAAATTCATCTAGCAAGAGAATTGAAGGAAGTGAGAAGAAGAAGAAGAATAATAATGATGTCGACTAGATTGGGAGAGGTTTAGAAACAGTGATTCGGTCAATGGTATGTTTAAAGAGAGAATAAACCTAAATGAAGGGTTGGGGAACCGATTAAGAAAAAGAATTGGGGATTCGACTTGAAGCAATTGGTTAGGAAGGGAAAAAGGTAGATTCGATTTTGAATAAGAAGAAAAAGAAGCAACACCGGAAAGGAAAGGAGGAGGCGGAGGCCGTATTCGTCTTTAACCAAAGATGCCAAATAGTCAAAAAGAAAATGCAAAAGAGGGAGAGATTCAGCAATACTAGAATAACCTAAGTGCAAAACCAAAAACACCAAGAAGAATTCGGCACACTCACACTCCCAAGTTGCCAAAAATACACACCTAAAAGTCCCCCTAGCAGAAATTGCTCCCCAAGTTGCCTACAATTAGCTAACTCCCCCTTCACACCTCAATCCCTTATTTTCCTCCTTGATTTGCTACCTTTCAATTTGAATTACAAATTCAAATTCCCAAGACCAAGTCAACCACCTTTAGAGTTTGCATCCAAGTCCACCACTTGCCGTCTCAAAAAAGCAAAAATAACATCCTTACACGCGTAGAGAGACTTGAACCGTGGACCTCCTTGCCAAGCCTACGACGCCATCTCCCTTCACCTCATGTTACGCCATCTTGCCACTCCATCACTAGCTCTTTTGTGACATAAAATTCCAACAACTACACATAAGCCCTACAACTAACTTCTTGGCTTCCCTTAGGCCCAAAAATTGAAATTTCTCCAGGGATTAGACTTTTACTCAGGCCTTCCAAAGGCCCTCAAAACACGCTCAAACATCAAAATAAGACACCCAAACATGAAATTGTCAGAATAAGCAAAAACAAAAAAGCCATAAAATATGGGGCGTTACAATTCTACCCCTCAAAGAAATTTTGGCCTCGAAATTTACCTGGTCAAAATAAGTGAGGGTACTACTGTCGCACAGCCTCTTCAGGCTCCCATGTGGCCTCTTCCGCACCATGATTACACTAGAGTACCTTAACCAACGGAACAGACTTCCTCCTAAGCACCTTCACATCATGGTCCAGAATTTGTACTAGCTCCTCCTCAAAGGTCAAATTAGACCTAACCTCGATTTCTTCAACTGGTACGATATGGAAGGGATCAGAACGGTACCGTCTTAACATAGAAACATGAAAGGCGTCATGGTTCCGGTCCAATTCCAGAGGCAACTCAAGCTGATAAGCTACCAGACCTACTCTTTTCAAAACCCGGTAAAGCCCGATAAAACGAGGACTTAACTTGCCCTTCTTTCCAAATCTCAGGATTTTCTTCCAAGGTGAAACCTTTAAAAACACCATATCCCCTATGGCAAATTCAATTTCCTTATGCTTTAGATCCGCGTACGACTTTTGCCCGTTAGATGCCTCTTTCAACCGGTCCCTAATCAGTTTAACTTTATCCTCTGTGTCAGCCATTAACTTTGGCCCTAACATTTGACGTTCCCCTAACTCAGTCCAGCAAGTAGGCGTACAACACCTCCGACCATACAACGCCTCATATAGTGCCATCTGAATACTAGCATGGTAGCTGTTGTGATAAGCAAACTCCACTAACGGCAAGTAGTCTTCCAAGCTACCGCGAAAATCAATAACACATCCCCTTAGCATATCTTCTAACACTTGAATTACCCTTTCTGACTGACCATCCGTCTGAGGGTAAAAAGCAGTGCTGAAATCTAAACGCGTACCCAACGCCTCATGTAACTTCTTCCAGAATCGAGACGTAAATCTAGGGTCTCTATCAGAAATAATCGATACTAGCACACCGTGAAGATGTACTATCTCAGATACATATAACTTAGCAAGTTTCTAAAGAGAATTATCCGTTTTGACTGGTATGAAGTGAGCTGATTTGGTCAACCTGTCAACTATTACGCAGACTAAATCTTTCTTGGAAGGCATCAACGGTAACCCACTTACGAAGTCCATGGGGTACCTACTTCCACAGTGGAATTTTAACAGGTTGCAGAAGCCTATAAGGTAGTTGATGCTCAGCTTTTAAATACTGGCACGTCAAACACTTATTCACAAATTTGGTTACTTCGCGCTTAAGTCCAGGCCACCAATACAGTTCTCCTAAGTCCTGATACAATTTGTTTCCTCTAAGATGCATGGCATATGGGCTTCCATGAGCCTCTTTCAGAATTACCTGCCTCAAATCCATGTCATTTAGAATACAGATTCTCCCTCAAAAACACAGAACTCCTTTAATATCCAATCCAAAATCCGAAGTCTCACTATTATTCACTTTCTAAAAATGAGGAACTAGAGATTCATCCAACAACTATTTTTCTTTGATCTGCTCGGTCCACGTCAGCCTTACTTGAAGCTCTGCTAACAGACTCCTGTCATCATAAAGGCTAAGACGAGCGAACAACGCTCTCAGATCGGATACAACCTTACGGCTCAAAGCGTCTGCTACCACGTTAGCCTTCCCAGGGTGATACTCAATAGAGCAATCATAATCCTTAAGCAGCTCGATCCACCTTAGTTGCCTAAGATTTAACTCCTTCTGAGTAAATTTGAGGCTCTTATGGTCTGTGTAAATAGTACACCTTTCCCCATAGAGATAATGCCTCCAGATCTTTACTGCAAACACGACCACTGCCAACTCCAAGTCGTGTGTGGGGTAGTTCACCTTGTTGGAACGCCAGTGCCTCCAAGGCGCAGCTAAAAATTAGAATAATAAAATTTTTCCGGCGATCCATACCATGGATCTATGTATAAGGAACGAATCGGGGTGATAAAAGTTTCAAAATTACCAAAACTTCAATCTGAGTAGACTGCGACTCCAAGGCAATGGGAATCCTGAAGCACTATCGAACCAAGCCGCAACCTTTTCTGATGTCGGCCTCTACGTAGTCCACCCAATTAACAACGAATGGTAATATTCCAGAAAACTGTTTTCAGAGATATATTGTTTTGACGGCTGCTAGACCTATATTTAACATAGTTTCGGGATTGCCTATATATTAGCACTTTAGGGTTTTTTACCCTTGCCATATATATAACTCTGTATTAATTGGTATATATTCATAACGAATATTTATTACCATATATATAATCCGAATCATAATAGTCATCATTAAAATAAATATAATAACGTTTAACTAAAAATTATAATTACGTTAATTATAATAAAAATTTCGGTAAACTATATTTATTTAAATTTATATATATATGAACCAAAATCATATATTAGAAAATTATGTTCTTGATTATGTGTACAACATCCTTGTACATACAGTATGTTCAATAGTCTGATTGCCCAATTAAATTATTTCTATAATTAATTTAATTCATGTGACAACCAGACACAATACCAACTATGTTTTACACCGTTCATTTCAATCGTAGGGTATGACCCTATAGGTTCTTGTAACGTTAGCAGTAATATTAGAACTATTCTAATATTACAAATAATGAGTGGCATCTAGCAATGCATCATTGCTACCTAAGTTACAAGAAGTCATGCTTCGACATAACCTTTTGTGATTAACTTTTCATGCATTAATCTTTAAGTCCAATATCTTTGGAATGGACACAAGTCATGGAATAGTCACACTTGCATAGTCCATCCCATGTTTCTTGATACCTTGAGTAGACTATGATATACAAATAAGTATGACATCTCATATCAACTTATTTGAGCATGGCCATGCATTTCTAGTCTCACCCAATCAAGTGGCCTAAGATATTACTCCTATTATGTAGGAGGGACTTATCCTATATTGATCAACCATATCCCTCTACATAGATTGTGGTATATCCAACATTAGTCTTAATAGAACAACCAATTACGGTGTTCGTTTGACTATATCAAAATATACAACTCACAATGTTGGAATGATGATGATCTCAAGTATGAGGATCATATACATATTAATCACTATGAGTAATATTGTGACAATTACATAATAATCCAAGAAACATACTCATAGTGGGTCAGTCCAATATGTTGTTCTCTAACACACACATTCATGCATTGATTCTGATACTCCATATCAATGACAACTCTTTATCATCAATCAACTACATGTTAGTCTTAATGCATTATTATTGTCCTAGCCAACAATAATACTTGACTAAGGATCTTTTAAGAATACTCATATTATTCTTAGGACATTATTATAAAACAGTTTATTTATGCACACAGAAATAGAACTGAAATAATAATGGCAAAGCCTTATATTAATAAACATGATAAATCAAGTATGTTATCACAACCATCTCGTGATTGATCTTTGGGCATACTCTTACACACCTGATGTGGCCTAAGCTACCGTGGAGCATACGTAACTACCTTCCCTTCTTGTATCAACACACAACCTAACCCCACGTGTGACGCATCAGTAAACATAGTATACTCCTTTCCAGACTCCAGCTGAATTAAGACAGAGGCTTCCATTAACACCTTTTTTAGCTTCTCAAAACTTCCCTGCTGCTTATCAGACCAGAAAACAGGCGCCCCTTTCCGTAACAACTTAATCAACGGTGCAGCAATGACAGAAAACCCTTCTACAAACCTTCTGTAGTACCTTGCCAAACCCAGAAAACTCTAAATCTCAGACACCGTTCTTGGCGGTTTCCACTCCAACACCGCTTATATATTTCAAGGATCAACCCTAATTCCATCGGTAGAAACAACATGACCCAAGAATGTTACTTCTCAGAGCCAAAATTCACACATACTGAATTTGGCGTAGAGTTGCTTCTCTCTTAGAATTTGCAGAACTATACGAAGATGCTTATTGTGATCCTCTTCGGACTTTGAATACACCAAAATGTCATCTATAAAGACAACCATAAATTGATCCAAATAAGGTTGAAAAACCCGATTCATGAGATCCATGAAGGCTGCTGGTGCATTCGTCAAACCAAATGGCATCACCAAAAACTCATAGTGCCTGTACCTTGTCCTAAATGCTGTCTTTTAGATGTCTGCTTCCTTAACCCTTAATTGATGATAACTAGACTAAAGATCAATCTTGGAGAACACCGAGGCTCCTTTTAGCTGATCAAAAAGATCATCAATCCTTGGCAGAGGGTACTTATTCTTGATAGTCAGTTTGTTCAACCGACGATAATCTATGTACATGCGCATCATTCTGTCTTTTTTCTTGACGAAAAGTACTGGTGCTCCCTATGGAGACACACTCGGTCGGATAAAACCTCGATCTAAAAGATCTTGAATCTGTGCCTTTAACTCAACCAACTCCTAGGGTAGTATCCTATAGGGGGCGATAGCCACAAGAGCTATTCCCGATAGTAGATCAATACCAAATTCGACTTCGCGATTTGGAGGTAAACTCGGCAACTCATTAGGAAAAACATCTATGAATTCTATAATAGTCATTTTTTCTCCCACTGAAGGACCTTTGGACTCACAATTGCTTACATAAGCCAGAAATGCTTTGCAAGCCTTGCGAATCAATTTTTCGGCCCTCAATGCCGAAATAACATTCGACAGATAATTCCTTCACTCAGCTATTACAGTTACCTCATCGCCCTCCGAAGTCTTTAATACCATCCCCTTTGCAACACAATATACGTTTGTTTGATGTTTAACAAGCTTGTCCATCCCTAATATGAGATCAAATTCTCCAAACGGCAATTCCATCAGATTTTCAAGAAATATTTTACCCTGATTCTCTAGGGGTACATCTCTAAAAAGTTTATCTACACTAACCGAGTTACCCAATGGACTAACTACAGATATCTCACTCACAGTGTTATCAGATTGCATACCCAACTTCCAAGATAAATCACAAGCCACATAAGAATACATGGAACCAATATCAATCAAAGCAACATAAGGCATGTTATGAATTAGAAACATACCAGTAATGACATCTGGTGCATCACCCTCCTCATGCTGACGAGCAGCGTAGACCAACGCTGGCTGTCGAGCCTCAGCATTTTCAGCACCCCTGCCTGGTGCTCCATGACCTCGTCCATTATCATTACCGCCTCGACGCTGTCCGTGACCTTAGGTGGCAGTCCATCCCTCACAGGTTGAGTGACTCTCCTTTTTGCAGGTTGCACCTGAACTGGCCTCTGAGGGCAATCTTTTACCTGATGATCCATAGCCCCACATCGAAAACATGCACCCTTGCTCCTCCTACATTCGCCTGGATGTGACCTCCCACAATCAGCACAAACCCGAGCCCTTACCACATTAGCTGCAGTTGCTCTAACTGGTTCCGTGACCCTGGTCCTCTTAACAGGCCTCCCAAACGGACCTGCATCTCTCCTGAATCTAGTTTTCTCCTTTTTCTAGTTCTGCCGTTCTAAGCGCTTGACATCTTCAGCTATTTTAGCTTTCTCAACCAGGGCAGCAAAGTTGCGCTCCCTCTGTGGAGCGATCAGTACCCTAAGTTCATCTCTCAGCCCATCCTCAAGCCGCACACTGTGCTTGTATTTAGTAGCAACAATACCACGTGCATAACGGCTTAACCTCAGGAACTCCGCCTCATACTCCGCTATAAACTTATTCCCCTGAACTAGGTTCAAGAATTCCTTCCTTCGGGCATCCACATAACTCGCCCCAACGTATTTTCCCTAGAAACTCGTCTTAAAGAAAGCCACAGTATTCGATCAGCCACTGTACCCTCTTTCACAGTAAGCCACTGTACCCTCTTCTGTTCCAATGAGCAGTCTAGGTCATCCATAATTTGCTCAGTGGCCTCCAGCTAATATTCGGCCACATCAGGGGCTACACCAGAAATACCCCTAAAAATTTTCGCTCCATTCGCTCGAAGCCGTTAAGAAATTGACCCGCGGTTCACCATTCCCGTACTTGCTCCGACAACTCTTTCTTAGACGCAAAGCATTAAATAGGATAAGGCATCATCCCCGGCTGCCCGAGCATGTGACCTGGTCTCAGTTACTGGCAGCATTGGTGCCTCCAAAGCAGGTATGTGCCCTGATTCTAAAGATCCTACTTGTGCACTTCCCTGAACTCTACCACGGCCTCATCCATGTGCAGCTTTCATACTCATATCGCTTTATCTGATTTAAGAAATTTTATGCCTTAGTCAAAGTTTCAATATTTATTATAGATGTTTTATGCAGAAAACAGAGATTTTTAGGGCTTGTTCTTGCAAATTCAAATTTAACTACAAGTTCCAAGTTCCTATAGTTTTAGTTTTCCTACAGTTTCAGTTTGCCCTGGCTACAAAGTCTCAATACTAACTAAATTAGTGTTTCAATTATTTCACATATAACAGAATAAATCAGAGTGGATCAGAAAAACTTACAAATTTGGGCCGGAGACTCGATGTGCCATATTTCGGAGATCATAAAAACTACATGAAAGTGATCCTTTGATATTTCGGCCAAGTTTAAATGAAGATTGTTAAAAAACAACTTTTTGAAAAAGGTTTGATTTAAAATTTTTTTCGAAACGTATATTTCTAAAGATCTTATTTTTTCAAACCCATCCACAGCCGACTTGTTGCAACTTGGCTCTGATACTACTAAATGTAACACCTAAACTCGGCCTAGACGTTACGCCCGGATCTGGAGGGTCACATGGTGAAGAACTTAGAAAAAAACTTCGTCTGACTAAATCAAGTTTAGGACTTAAAAAAAACAAGTTCATTCTTTTAGCAAACCCCATTCGAGTTCTAGGTAAAACCTTTGTTTTAGTTTTGAAAATCAAGTTTAAGGATAGGTAGAACTGTCATTTTAATTTAGAAAACGTAACAAAGTTAAGTTACCGAGTTTGGTTAGGTTATGCTTAAAATTTGGAAGCGTTTAAAACATAAAGGCGTGGTTTTTTTTCAAAAGCATTCGTTATAAATTATTAGAAGTCCAGTATGATTAATTAACCAATTTCATGCAAATTCCGTTCATAATAATAAGTAACCAAATAAAAGTTAAAAACCCAAAATGGCCTTACATAACTTAAAACCCAAAATCAAAAACAAGGAAAAAGCCAAAATTGTAAAGGTCCAGCAGAAGCAGAACACAAGCAGATAAACATGTGGCCACCTCGAGTCCATCACAGCACCAAATCCACTAAGTCTGGGGGTTACCTGCACATGTTAACAATTAAAAGGGTGAGTTTGGGTAAACTCAGTGTGCAACTCCCCAACAGATCAGAATGGGCCAAAGCCCAAAACAGAAACAGATCGGACCTAAGCCCAAAATAGATACAGAATACATGCATATTATGCAAAACCCACCCCAGCCAGCCATCACACCACCGTACCAACCAACACACCATGTTGGGAATAACTCAACCCACCCAGCCCATACACCAATGTGCAGCAAAGCTGCTAATGATAGAATATTGTAGCAGAGCCAAACAGACTGAGTGGCAAGGCCACTATTAACAGAAATATGTGGCGGAGCCACTATAACAAAACTTCCTCCTTATTCATAATCCCAACCCCATTCAAATTCACAGAACAGAATATATAACATACTTATAGATTAGCAGATACAGAATTAATCATGCATAGTCATTAATCTACCCTCTAGGGGTTTAATAGTCATTTTCCAAAGTTGGGGGTAAAGTGGTAATTTTACCCCTCAGCGGTATATCAATCCTTATTATCAGATTTAATACCTTAACACTAAATTTAACATCTTAACAGATCCCACATCATGCATAGCAACCCAGATTCATTAACTAGGTCAAAAGTAATTTTGGGCCCTAAAGCCCTTACGGCCCATGCGGGCCCACTCGTCCGAGTGGCCCATTACGCCTAATTTTATGCTCAAAATTCCAGATTTTACTATTTCACCCTTTTAATAATCACTTATTGGATATTTTACTCCTACAGGCTGTAACATCCTGAATTTGGGCCTAGAAGTATTGGGTTTTGAGTCTGGATTCGAATAAAAGAAAACTGGAATAAATTGAGAAGTTTCAAATATTATTGTTTAAAAAAACATTTTTGAATTAAATTACTATTAGAAATTCTTGCTGTATTTATTATTACTGATATTTTAAATTCTTACTGTATCTATTGATGTTTTTAAACTTTTATGAAAACTATAAATTATTTTTATTATTATTATCAGCATCATTATACTTATTAGATACAAATATGTTTATAAAATTATTGTTGTTAATTTAGTGTTTAAATTAAAATGTTATTAGAAAATTTTATTGTATTTATTTTTACTGATATTTTAAAAATAATAATTATTATTAGGAAAAAAATTACTGTATTTGAAATTTATATAAAAATACGAAAAAATTACTGTATTTGAAATTTATATAAAAATACATTTATAAAATTATTATTTTTATTAATTTTATTACTTATATAAAAATATTTATGCAATTATAACTAATTTGTTGTTTAAAATTGGTTTTTAAATAAATTTGGAAGTATTTATATTGCGGGAAAATTTTTGGTCCAATCCAAGACTTTAGCAAAGAAATTAGTTTTTGTTTGTTAGGGGAACTGGTCAATAAGGCTTTTAAAATAAATTGTGCAAGATTAGGCACAAAGGAACGTGCCTAGCTCAGTGGCTAAGCGCGCTAGGAGGATGTGGGAGTGCTTGGGTTCAAGGCACGGTGGGTCCAAAGTTGCTTTTTATTTTAGTAGTCAGGTTGCGGCTAGAAAAGGGTTAAAAGGAGTTTCTGGCGAAATATGCCACAAAGAGACTTGTGGCGCAGCGGCAGCAGTGCGTTAGCCACTCCACGAGGGCCAGGGTTCAAGTTACAATACGCGCGAGACGTTTGGCTTTTTTTAAAGGTGGGCTAGGACTTCAGCAGGTATAGGTTAAGATTAATTGCGAGCATATTATAGTAAAGAGGAACACTTGGTGCAGTGGTCAGCAGCAGGTTGTGAAGCACAGGGATAGGAGCAGGACTGGAGTTCGAGTCTCGCCTCGCGCAGGGAAGGTAGAATTTTGCTACACGTGTGGGGAAGGAGTTGGAGTCCGATCGGGACTCCTCCTAGCAGCAGGATGGACTGGTCGAAGCGGCATGGAGTGCTACTGATTTGGTGGGGGGATTGGATTTCATCCAAATCCAATTGAAATGCTAAAATCAAGGAAGGAATTAAAGACAATTTAAATTTATTTTGGATGGAATTTAAATTCGGTAGGTAGCAAAAATTAAGGAGCAAGGCATGGTATTTGATTTAGGAAGGAAATCTTTTATTTTATGCCAAAATACAACATTCGGCTAGGGGATTTTGAGTGCCGAATTACCTTGTTACTTTGCTTTCATGATTTATTTTCTTCTTTAGTTTTAGGGGTTAGCCGATTGAATTTTTATTCTTTCTTCAGTCGGTTCTTGTGTTATTCTATTTCTTTTTCCCACTTTATATTTTCTTTTGCTCATTTTCTTTTCGAATCTTTTTCATTCAAAGCCGAAGCAACCTTTTCTCATTACCTATTCTTTTTCCAAAGCAAAATCCTATTAAAATAATCTTTTCTTCTCAAGATTGTTGCCGATCATCTTCACTCTTCCTCATACAATTTCTTTTGCATTGCTCGTCTCCTCTTTCAAAGCCAAAGATTCTTTTTCGTGATTTGGGGATTAATTTCTAGATCTATTTTCTACTCGCGTTTTAAGTTGGATCTACTGTGAATATAAGATTTGGCAAAAGTGTTGGAAACATTCTGACAAGAACGTCCTTGGTAAGTATTTAGATCTTATTTTATTTTATTTATTTAGTAATTCAAGAATAAGTTGAAAATCCCTAAATACTTTAGGGAGACTATCGATTTTTGTCAAGATTGAAATTAAGTAATTTTTATTCAGTTTTCTATGTGCGAATCGAAGGCTAGCTATCAAGATCTATTTGGAGGCTATTAAGATCAACGGGTTCAAAGCAGTCGAGATCTAGATCTAGTAGTCAAAGATCGACAAGGTAAGTCGTTATTAAGGCTTTTAATAGCCGAATGTGGTAGGTAATTTTTACATCGGTTTTCATAGATTCGTAAGTTAACCTGTAAGTGGTTGATTATAGGAGAAATCGCATAGGAGGTCTCACCGGTAGAATCGTAAATCAAGTGTGCATCGAATCTTTCTTTAGTCTAATTCGGCAAAGGCCAAGTAACCGAAAAGTTGGTATTATGTGGGCTTATGAGTGCGCGAATACTCACAAGATGATTGGAAATCGTGGATTCTGTAACTCTAAGTGGTAAGTTAGGTGAGTGTGCAATTTCATGCACTTCGGTAAGTTGGGCCGAATGTGGGCCCAATGGGCTTTTGGGCCCATTTAGGTAAAAATAGGTAATAAGTATGTTCTGTTGGACTATAGGATTGAAACTGCTAAAACCGGTAACTGGATATGGAACTTGGACTATACAGGCTTAATTTGCTAATAGGCGCTGTAGGGCCCATTAGGGGTTTTAGGGCCTAGTAACTGAAACTTGTTAAAAATTGTTAAATGGACTGCTAAGATGGAATAGAGATTACCAATGACTATAATACACTTAAGACTCGTAGTATTAGAATAATTATTAAAATACCCCTTAGGGTGCGAAATTACAGTTTTACCTCTAGGTGTAAAATGACTATTATACCCCTAGGGCTAAATTTGACTGGAATGCATGTTTTACTGTTTCTGTGTACTGTATGCCATGTCATAATTATACCCCTCGTACTGTTTCTGAAAGGGGCTTTGCCTCGTTATACTGTATATCTGAGCAGCCATGCTGCGACTATGGTGTGTTGGCTGGGTGGGTTGAGTTATTCCCCACATGGTGTGTTGGTTGGTACGGGTGGTGTGTAGCGGATCGGTGGGTCGAGTAGTCTCCCCACATGATATGGGCTTGCATTCATACTGTTATGCTGTACTGTTCTGTTCTGGGCCTTTGGGCCATACTATTATCTGAATGGGGCTTCGGCCCAGTTATTACTATTATTTGAATAGGGCTTCGGCCCAGTATCAGACTGAGATTAGATAGGGCTTAGGCCCAGTGGGCTTGAGCTGACTTAGGCTTTAGATGGGCTTTCTGTACACACTGAGTTTTCCAAACTCACCCCTTCTTCTTCCATCCTCGCAGGTGAACTTAGATTGGTGGACTTGGAGCTGGGAGGTATTCAGAGTGGCCACTTGGACAGGACTGATGGTTTAAATCAAGTTAATTATTTCAGTTTAATCTTAATAACTTTTATTTTGATTTTGGGTTTGTAATAAAGGCCTTTTAATAATTTTTAATTTGTTTTAGCTTAAGTATGATATTATATAAATTGTTCTTAATGGGTTAGCTTTAGGGCACGGTTTTATTAACGCTACTTGTTTTCAAAATATCTCGATAAGTAGAGCAAATCTTCTGCAACATAAATGTTTTTCACAAATGTATATCTTCAATACATTCAAACTTAATTTGTTCGTAGACAAGTCACAAGGTTAAAGTGTGGCAATGGATGTGTGCATGTCTAGGAGTGGATCTAAGAAGAGCTTGGTACTTAAGTAGTCTAAATGACTCACCTCCTCTTCTCTTGAATCCTACCTGGTGCATAGTATCCATTCACTTTCAGCCATGACAAAGAGGATCTGATTTTCTGATAACTTAAACTATTTTTAAAATAACATGTTTTCCGCAGCTACAGATGTTTACGAGTTTTCAAAAAATTTCCCATAAGATTTTACAAGGTTCTTCACAATGTTTTGATCATTACAATGTATCACGTTTTGTTAAAGCTAAGGTTTTATACAAGTTTAGCGATAAAAGTTTCTAAACATTACGAAGGGTTTTCAATGAAAACATGGTTTTCGAAAAACACTTCATTGTGACACACCAGACTTGGCCGTAACATCTGGGCCGGGTTTGGGGTGTTACACGGGCGCATGGCCCATTGGGCCCGTTTCGACCCAACAGAGCCCAACATAGCCTAAGTGTGCAAATTCGCACTGGATGATCTCCATGGACTAAAAAACATTTTAACGGGATCAGATTGGCCTAATAGCATTCGCACGCTAATAGGCTTCCATATGCCGGCATTCTGACATTTCGGCTTTTGCTGACCTACACTACAGAGGGTGCAGTTACACACCTGTTTATGAACTAAGTCGAGCACTCCCACCGGTGATTAGCCTACAATGATCCAACGATAACATTAACTCAAGATCCAATTGAAACCAATGTTACTTTACCCTTACCTATTCGGCCATTACTAACCACCTATCTTCACTTACCTCTGCTGAAACCTAGCCACTATATGCAGGTTGCTTTCCTTAATCAACTACGAACCACCCTTTACAAGATCTGATTCCATCAGTAGCTGAAACATAATAGATCAAATGCGAGGGATTTAGATCGGCCTACAAGAGAGGCCCAAAACTAAATGGCATAAGGGGAATAGGAGTTTTTCAGCTTTTTCCTGCAACCTTCTAAAAGATAGGAAACAAAGATTAGAGTTCTTACCTGAAAGACTGTCTAGCCGAATACATGGAAGAAGGAATGCTACTCTCTAAGTCTCGATCTAAACTAAATTTGATTGAATCATAGTAGGAGGAGTAAGTATTAGGGCATTCAATTTTGAATAAATAGAGTAAGGTAATGGCTTAGATTCGGCTAGCAAGAGAATTGAAGGAAGTGAAAAGAAAAAGAAGAAGAATAATGATGTCGGCTAGATTGGGAAGAGGTTTAGAAACGGTGATTCGGTCAATGGTATGTTTAAAGAGAGAAGAAACTTGAATGAAGGGTTGGATAACAAATTAAGAAAAGGAATTGGGGATTCAGCTTGAAGCAATCAGTCAGGAGGGGAAAAAGGTAGATTCAGTTTTGAAGAAGAAGAAAAAGAAGCAACACCGAAAAGGAAAGGAGGAGGAGGAGGCCGTATTCGTCTTTAACCAAAGATGCCAAATCGTCAAAAAGAAAATGCAAAAGCGAGAGAGATTCGGCAATACAAGAATAACCTAAGTGCAAAACCAAAAACACCAAGAAGAATTTGGCACACTCACACTCCCAAGTTGCCAAAAATACACGCTTAAAAGTCCACCTAGCCGAAACTACTCCCCAAGTTGCCTACAATTGGTTAACTCCCCCTTCACACCTCAATCCCTTATTTTCCTCCTTGATTTCCTCCCCCAATTCAATCAACCTTTCAATTTGAATTCCAAATTCAAATTCCCAATACCAAGTCAACCACCTTCAGAGTTTGCATCCAAGTCCACCACTTACCGTCCAAATATAGCAAAAATAACATCCTTACACGCGTAGAGAGACTTGAACCCTAGACTTCCTTACCAAGCCTATGACGCCATCTCCATTCACCTCATGTTGCGCCACCTTGCCACTCCACCACTAGCTCTTTTATGACATAAAATTCCAACAACTACACATAAGCCCTCCAACTAACATCTTTGCTTCCCTTCAGCTCAAAAATTAAAATTTCTCCAGGGGTAAGACTTTTACTCAGGCCTTCCAAAGGCCCTCAAAACACGCTTAAACATCAAAATAAGACACCCAAACATGAAATTGTCAGAATAAGCAAAAACACATAACCCATAAAATCTAGGGCGTTACAGACCTAAGTACAGACATTGTGGTAAATGACATCCAGGTGATTGTAGATTCAATGATTGGACCTATTTTAAATGTTGATCATTGGAACATTTTATCTGTGATTGTCTTGAGTTGGCTAAGTAAGATACGGTCTAGAATACAAGATTGAGTAACACTACAACCAGAGGTAGACCACCCAGAAACACGGGAAATGTGAGTGGCAGCCAGAAGGGAACTAAAGACTCTGCTGTGAGGTCTAAAGCTCGAGCACCTGCTAGAGCTTATGCTATTTGCGCTCGTAATGAAGCTTCATCTCTAGAATTTATTACTGGTACTCTCACTCTCTATGATACTAATGTGAGTGCATTGATAGATCTAGGGTTTACTCATTCGTATATATGTATAAACTTAGTATCCAGTAAAACTTTTCCTGTAGAGTCTACAGAATTTGTGATTAGAGTATCGAAACACTTAGGCAAGTGTGTCTTGGTTGATAAAGCGTGCAAGGATTGTCCATTTCTGATTTAGGATTCTGTTTTCTAGCTGATTTTATTTGACAAATTTGATATAACTCTGGGTATGGATTGGCTAACACTGCATGATGCTATAGTAAATTGCAAACAAAAGACTATTGATTTGAGATGTTAGAATAATGAGATTATTCGGATTGAGTCAGATGATTTGAGTGGGTTACCGGTTGTGATTTCATCGATGTTAGCTCAGAGATATGTGAGAAAGGGTTGCGAAGCTTATTTTTCTTATGTGCTCAACATTAAAGTGACAAAAAAGAAGGTAGAATCAGTGCCAGTTGTGTCTGAATATTTGGATGTGTTTTCTGAAGAGTTACCGGGTTTAGCACCGATCAAAGAAGTTGAATTTGGTATTGAATTAGTGCCAGAAACAACTCCTATTTCAATAGCTCCATACAGATTGGCTTCAACTGAATTAAAAGAATTACAAACTCAATTGCAAGAATTAACCAATAAGGGATTTGCTAGACCGAGTTTCTCTCCTTGGAGTGCTCTAGTGTTATTTGTGAAAAAGAAAGATGGCACGATGAGAATGTGTATCAATTATCGATAGCTTAACAAAGTAACGATTAAGAACAAATATCCTTTGCCCATAATAGATGATTTATTTGATTAGTTGAAAGGAGCTATAATGTTTTCAAGGATAGATTTGAGATCAGGTTACTATCAATTGCGAGTTACAAACTTCAATGTGCCAAAAACTACTTTCCGAACGAGGTACAGACAATATGAATTTTTGGTTATGCCTTTCAGACTAACGAATGCTGCTGCAGTCTTTATGGATTTGATGAACAAGATTTTTTGACTGTACCTAGATCGATTTGTTATTGTATTCATTGACAACATTTTGATTTATTCGCGTAATGAATCTGAGCATGCTGATCATTTGGGAATCGTATTACATACTCTGCACGATAAGCAGTTATATGTAAAGTTTAGTAAATGTGAATTCTGGTTGCGAGAAGTTAGTTTTCTGGGGCATATAGTGCCAGCATCAAGTATACGAGTTAATCCGAGCAAGATTTCTACAATAATAGATTGGAAACCTCGTAAAAATATATGTGAAGTCTGTAGCATTCTAATACTCGCTGGTTATTACAAATGATTCGTAAAAGGTTTCTCGATGATTACAACTCTGATAATGAGATTACTTCAGAAAGTTGTTAAGTTTGAGTGGATAGATAAGTGCCAGAAAAGTTTTGATCAGTTGAAAGCTTTATTAACTGAAGCTCTACTGTTAGTTCAACCAGAATTGGGTAAAGAATTTGTGATTTATAGTGATGCATAGTTGAACGGCCTGGGTTGTGTTTTAATGCAGGAAGGCAAAGTCATAGCTTATGCCTTGAGACAATTGAAGCCGCATGAAATGAACAGTCAGATTTAGAGCTTAGTCAGAATAGTAGTTGCAAGACCACAAATCTAAAGTAGAAATATATGTTTTATGATTATTTTGAGGCCTATGATATGATTTCATGATTGTGTGAAAATTTTATGAAGAAATTTTATGATTTAGTGATCAATTTGTCTTTTAGGACTAAATTGCAAAAGTAGTAAAATATGAGGTTCTAGAAGCTTTGAGGTACTTAATTGAAATGCATGTGAAAATTTGGGATCGTTATTTAGTAAATAGGCCATTGTATCTCATGATGGAGAAAAATGCCCAATGAAGGGTAAAATACCATAGTTTTTAAGTGAAGGGCATTTTGGTCTTTTGGTTAGTTAATGAATAAAAAAGGAAAATAAGTCAAAAATGTGTTCATCTTCTTCCTAGCTTGGTCGAATCTCTCTAAATCTCCATAGTTATGTTTTTCATGCTCTGAAGCCAAATAGTAAGTGCATCCAAGCCCTGTTTTTAATGCTTTCTATATTTTTAAAGTCCTCATAGCTCGGTTTACCTATTTCTACCATTATTTTGAACTAGGGTTCATGTTCAAAATTTTACCCATGTGTAACATGCATGTTTTTTGATGTTTCATGGTAGAAAATGAATGTTGGAAGTGAGATAAACAACATTTACTAGGTGATTTTTTATGAAATCTCTAAAAAGGACCTATTTGTAAAAGTTGTGAAATAGGTGTAGAAAATGTGATTTAGTGAAAATTGTGGGCTACTATAAGAGGGAATGTGAATCGACTAGGCTTGGATAACCAAGAAAATGAGTACATTTCATCATACGAGCCTAGGGACCATTTTGTAAATATGTGAAAGTTTAAGGGAAAAATCATAAATTTGCCAAAGTATGATTCATTTAGTATTTTTGTAATGCCCTGAATTTGGGCCTAGAAGTATTGGGCCTTGAGCAAGGGAACAGTTAGGAGACGGCACATAAAGTTTTAATTGTGTAAGAAAATGACATAAATGAATGTCTGCTTTAGTGGTTAAGTGATTTAGGAGTGTTTGGGAGTGTCTGAGTAGTCTAGGGTTCAAGATGTAGCTTGGACAAAAGTTTTGTTTTTATTGAAGTAAACCCCTAGCTTTGGACCAATAGGCTTATAATTAAATATGGGTAAACCAAGACACAAAAAGCCTAATGGTCTGTTGGTAAGTGGCGTGTTGATGTTTCCTCGGGGTTTGAGGTTCAAGTCTTAGCGTATGCAGAATTTTGTTTACTTACTTAAGTGAACTTTGACTTTGGCCTATAGGCTTTTAACTTGTTGCGATTAAAATATGGCTCAGAGGAGCATGGTGGTCTAGTGGTAGTGGCGTGTTGTGCTTCCAATGAGGTTGGGGGTTCGAGTCGCACATTGCACAAGGGGGTTAATTATTTTGTTAGTCTTGTCAGGCAAGAAGCAGAGGTTGAGTGAAACTCTGCTGAAGTGGTTGTTGAATTGGTCATGTAGAGAAAATCAAGGGACGTGATAGGGGTTGGAATGGATATAGAGGGAAAATAGGTGCAGTAAATCAAGGAAATTCAAAGTTGGGGTGTTATAACCAAATGGGAAAGGTGGAGTATGCAAAATTCAGCTAGGAGTGCTCTCTCTTGCTCTCATTTTTCTTTAGTATCAGTTTAGAGTATTGCTTTTTGTTAGAAGCCAATTCTTGCTAAAAGGACTTAAGGGTTCTCTCGTTTTATTTCATCAATTGTGTTCGAGACAAATTGCTTTGTGTTTTCTCACTTTACTTTTTAGCCGAACCTGTGTTTTTCATTCGGGTATTTTTCTTTCGAGTTATTTCTGCCCATTCTAGTGCCAGCCCCTTCTCTACACAACCTTGCTGAGTTGCTTTCTTCTTTCAATTTTTGTTTCTCTCTTTCTCTCAATCGAATTTAGCCTCTCTGCTCCCTCACGATTTCATCTCTTCTTTTCAGGTGCTCTTCTTCTCCTTTCTACTCTCTACTTTCACTCATTGGTTTCCCTTCTCATATTACTGAATATTATTGTCTGGTGTGAACTGAATCCCCTTTCTTGCTATTATTTGTGGTGGCCAATTCTCTGCTTTTCTTTTCGTTACTTTTCCAGTTCTATTTTCTCTCATCTCTTCCCTCTCTATATCGGATCTACAAGTATTCCTGACAAATTGGTATTTTAGTGAAGTGAAGGAGTGCACGTGTTTGGAGGTAATTGAAATCTTTTTCTTCCATTATTTAATTAAGGTAAGAACACTACCTTACTTTTAGGTAGGCGGAATATCATTATGTCTTGTAAGTGAATAGTTGTGGAATTAGGCCACCTGCATGTTTAATATTGGTTAATAGGAGCTGTGTGTGTAATATAGATTTTCGGCATGGAGTGTGATCAACTTTGGTTAGCGATCTTAGAGGACTAAGTCACCCTCATTTAGCCAATGTACGATGGTGTGTATTTTTGGACTAAGTGTTGAGAGGGTTATTAACCCAAATCGGCCGTTAAGTAACTGAATGGCTTGTTTGAGTGTAGGTTTGATGCATGTGGGATTCGTCGCACTTTTCGCAAAATAGGTGTGTAACAGTACCCTATATTCGGTAGCCCGTGAAAAGTCGAAAAGCCGAAAAGTACAACAACTAATGCCACACGAGCGTGCGAACGCACGTGCAGAAAATCATGAGCACGAAACATGGGCAAATGACTGAATTACCCTTGGAGGGTAAAATGACCGAATTACCCCTGAAGGGTACAATGACCGAATTACCCCTAGAGGGTAATGATCAAATTACCCTCGACGGATAAAATGACTGAATTACCCCCATAGGGTAAAATGACTGAATAACCCCCGTAGGGTAATATGACCGAAATACCCCCATTGGATAAAATGACCGAAATACCCCTGTAAGGTAAAATGATCAAAATAGCCCCGTAGGGTAAAATGACCGAAATACCCCCGTAGGGTAAAATGACCAAAATACCCTGTAGGGTAAAATGACTGAAACCCCTGTAAGGTAAAATGACCGAAATACCCCCGTAGGGTAAAATGATCGAGATACCCTTATAGGGTAAAATGACCAAAATACCCCTGTAGGGTAAAATGTTCGAAATACCCTTGAGGGTGGAATGATCGAAATACACTTGTAGGGTAAAATGATCGAAATACCCCCATAGGGTAAATGAGCGAAATACCCCTGTAGGGTAAAATGAGCGAAATACCGTAGGGTAAAATGACCGAAATACCCCTGTAGGGTAGAATAACTGAAATACCCCTGTCGAGTAAAATGATCGAAATACTCCTGCATGGTAAAATGACCAAAATACCCCTATTGGGTAAAATAGCCGTAATACTCCTATGGGTTAAAATGACCGTAATACCCCTATAGAGTAAAATGATTGTAATACCCCGTGGGGTAGAATGATTGTTATGCCTTATATGATGTTTGATTGATTGAGTATGTTATGTGTTATTTAAGTGTTTTGCATACATGCACGACATGCTGCATGGGTTGGGTTATTGTTATGGAGGAAGTACTGATCTGTTAGGGTCGCATGTGTCACACGAGACGGCTCTGGACCCACTGAACACTTAAAGTTGTATATTTATACTGATTTGTTAAGGTCACACGAGACGACTATGGACCCACCGAAGGTTTAAAGCCATATATTCATACTAATCTATTAAGGTTGCACGGGTTGCACGAGATGATTGTGGACTGACCGATGGCTTTGTGCCATTCATACTATCGATGGCTCAGTGCTGTCTATTTTACCGATGGCTTTGTGCCATGCATATTATCGATGGCTTAGTGCTATCCATTTTACCGATGGCTTTGTGCCATGCATATTATCGATGGCTTAGTGCTGTCCATTTTATTGATGACTTTGTGCCACGCATATTATTGATGGTTTAGTGTGTCCATTTTACTGATGGCTTTGTGCCAAGTACATTATCGATGTCTTAGTGTTCTTCATCTTACCGAAAGTAGGTTGTACTGATGGCTTAACGCCACTTATCTTACTGGCAGCTATGCTGCTATTCTGATTATGGGCAACTAAGCTGCAATTCTTTCATCTGGCAGCCTTGCTGTGATATTGGTGTTTTGGCTGGGTGGGTTAATTTTATCCCCACGTGGTGTGTTGGCAGTACAGAGTGGTGTGTTGGCTAGATTTGGGTGGGTTGCATTATTGCATTATTGTTCTGAACTGATACTGTATTGGGCTTAAGCCCATATATGTTCTGCTTCTGATGCTGCTATTTAAATGGGCTAAGGCCCATTTGATATTGTCTGCTATAATGGGCTCACGCCTAGATTGCTTTTGTATTTTATTCATCTGACTGACTTTTTTTATTAGGGGATTACACACTCAGTTTTCGTAAACTCACCTTGCTTTTAACTGTATAGGTAATCCCCAGTGTTAGGTGGACAGGTGCTACGAGGGACTCGAGGGTGGCCACACTACTGCTTCCGTTTTATTTTGTTGGGCTTTTAATTACACTTAAATTTCATTTTGGGTTTTGATGTAATAAGGCCTCTCTCTAAATTTCTACTTTTAATTTGGGTTTTTATTTATCACAAGTTATATATGCTAGAAGTAGGACTTGATTTTCAAAATTAGTAACGGCTTCAAAACATTACGTTTCCACAACACAAATTTTGAAGATTCTGTAACGAACCATGTTGTAAAAGTAATAACATTTTAAATTGGTTAACAAATGACAAAGACAATTAAGATTTTAATGAAGAGGTTGTCACTTTCTAACGGGTTTTATCTACAAGAACAAACAAGAGCAAGTTTTTTAAAAACATTGCAATGTGACATCGCCAGATTTGACCATAACGTCTAGGCCGGGTTTGGGGTGTTACAATTTTATTCAATGTGGTAATTAAATAGGTGAAATTTTTCATTATAGATCAAAAAACACGAATTCTGGACCTAACCCAAGTGAAGAACAAAGTGGTGGACTAAATCAAACAATTATTGATATTTTGTTACTAAGGTAAGTTTATGTGTAATAAATTAACATTTATGTGATTATATATTTATATTCTTAATATTGCATGTAATGTACAGTCTTGTTATGAAATTGGTTAATAAAGTCTCGATGATGAGATAATGAAGTTATGAAATATCGAAATTGTGACAGCCCATTTCGACCCTAGTCGGGAAGTGGTTTCGAAACCGCTAAACCGAGTCATGAAAATAATTGAGTATAATATTCTATGTTTAAATTATGTGATAAGCTTATGTGTGAATTTTTGAATGTTTGAAAATGCTAATTGTATGTGAAATTGTTGGAAAGGACTCATATGAGATGAATTAAAAACATTATTGGCCAAATTCAAAGAATTTACTTGTGAATTTTAGTAAAACAAATGGGCTTGCATGTCAAATTGACATATTTTCACCTAAGTGGCCGGCCATGCAAACTTTTTGTGACTTATTTTGTATTTTAAGATATTGATTAATAGGTGATTGGTTGTTAATATATTAGTGGAATAAAATAATAAAAAGAAAAGGGTGAAAAGAACAAGGCTAATCCACTTTCTTCCTTGTTCTTCATTTTGCCGTATGTGAGAGGGGGAAAAGAATCAAGCATTCGGCCACCTCTATTTTGCTTGATTAAGGTATGAATTCATGTTGGTTTGCTTTGATTCTTTGAATTTAAGTTGGTAGTTAAGCCTATAGCATAGCCCATGTGGTGATTTTTGAAATGGTGGTGGATGCTACATTCGGCCATTGTTGAATTGTATAGAATCTCAAAACTTTTGAATTTCAATAATATATATAGTATAAGGGGACTCTTAAGAGATGTTTTGAGGTTAATTTTAAAGAAATTCTTGAGAGTATGCTTAATTATATAAATTTGCTTTGAATGGTTCTTAGATCAATGGGGAGGTATTCGGCTATTGAGATTGTGTAGCTTTGTAAATGTTTTGATGCTTAAGGAGTAATGTACGTTGTCTAATTAGTAAGGAGAACAAATTAGTGTTGGGTTTGTAAACTAGCATTTTGTTTTGTATAACCTTTTATAATAGCCGAATGAAATTGGACATTAAGTCAATAAGCGTTTGGCCTTGGTGTGTATTTATATTCTTGTAATGGTTAAATTGTATTAGTTGGATGGTATTTTTAGAAAATAATGGTATGAAAAGTAGAATGATTAAATGAGTAGAATTGAATTGGAAAGTAAAGCACATTCGGCCATTGAGGTGATGGCGCAAATGGTACTTAAACTTAGAAAATTTTATGTGAGTATCTTTTAAGGTATGACATTAAATTTTGTAACATTGTTAATATAGGTATTTTGGTTATGGCCGAATGGGAATTTGTATGTTAGCTAAGGAATGAAAGAATTAAGTTGAAGGCTATGAAATTTGGAAATAATTCTTAAGTATTAGCCTATGTTTGATGATTTTCCGAATGATCACTTTAGGAAATGAAATGTGAAATTGATTTGTAATTTTGATATGATTGAAGGAGAAATTAGATGATAAGTAATAATCGGCTAGTATAGTTATGTGCCAACCTTTGGTGTTTTAATGTTTTGAGTTAGAAAACGTATGTGTTATAAAACTTTGGAGGGCCGAATAAGGTAGGGAGAGAAGCTAGTTATAGACTATATGTACAATGTATGAGAATGCACCTACCTAGCTGTGTAATGACCTTGCAGTTTTGGGATGTTATTAATGGGGTAAAGAAAACCATATGTGAACTTAGCTTAGTAAAAGTAATTGAATAACCGAATGAACTTGAACCTATATAATGATAGGTTATTTGTTTGATTTGTGATAAATTGAGAGAGTTGGAAATTATGGATTTTGATTAGCGAATTTTCTCTATGTTTAAACTTAAAGCTCACGAACCTAGAGGGGCACTTTCGGATAAAGGAAAGACTAAGGTGGTGGAATAGCAAGAAAACCGCATCTACTTAATGACATATCGAGGTAAGTTCTTGAGAAATTATTATTAGCTCATGACCTAACGAATTTTATAGTGTGTATGCATACTACGTAAATGTAGATTTAAAAGACTATGTTTGATTTTTGTTGTGGAAAAGATAAATTGGGAATGCTTGGAGACCGTATGCTACATTGAATTTAGCTATCATTGAAACGAAATTCCTCTTTTGTTTATATTAGTGAACCGAATATTGTGTTGGTATACAAACTATGATGGTATTCAAGTAATGAGAAAGATATTTGAATGTGACTTGATTTATGTATGAGTACGAATGTATCAGAGATAATGATCCGAGCTTAGTCCCAAAGGGTTTTCGAACTAGTGATGTGATTCGAGCTTAGTCTCGAAGGGCTTTGAGCCAGAGATAATGATCCGAGCTTAGTCTCGAAGGGCTTTGAGCCAGAGATAATGATCCGAGGTTAGTCTCGAAGGGCTTTGAGCCAGAGATAATGATCTGAGCTTAGTCTCGAAGGACATACGAGTCAGTGCTAATGACCGGACTTAATTCCAAAGGGCTTTAAGCCAGTGTTAACAATCGGGCTTGGTTTCAAAGGACATCTTTTCTAGTACCAAAGGTGGGTTAAAATCCAGTAAGCATTCGTACGCTTAATCGTAAAATAAATGTTGAATCAAGTTTTAAACAAAAGGTACTATTTATCATAAAATAGTCAGGTATGTATTTTACTCTCGTTGAGAATTTGATCCTCATTGAAGTATGAATTTGAATGTCGTAGGGATGTTTAGATCATTGTCTAAAACCACTCACACGCTTACAATCTGAATATGACGTATGAGTTCTGATTTAAAGGGTTTAACTTCACAAATATGTGATGTATGTGTTTATGCATGAGGTTGAATTGGAAATTTAGATGAATATATTCGGTTATAGATTAAATTAGCTGGATACATGAATTTTATCCTTGCAACATGAATGATAGAAGAAATCTTAGTTTAATTCCTACTCGGCCAAAAGATGAGATGCATAAGCTAGATATTACTATGTTACTCTCTCTAATGATTTTGTCATTTTAAGAACTTACTAAGCATATGATTGCTGACTTCATTGTTCTTCATTTTTTGTTTTTTAGATCTCGTTCGTTAGCTACGGTCTCGGGAATTACAGAATTGAAGCTATCCACACTATCACCGCATCTTTCGATATTGGTAGCTAAACCTTGAAATGGCATGTATAGGCTTGACACTTTACAGTTAATCAATTAACTTTTGATTTTGTAATTAAATTAGGCCATGCGAAAATGGCTCACTTAAATCTCTTACTTTTATGGTTATGGTGTTAACTTGATCATGTTATATACGAATGGATGTGTAATATGCATGTTTATAAGCTAGCTTCGAAATATACCATATCTATATATAATTTTGATCTATGAAATATATGTGGTGAATATGACTAGTGACGATATTTGATATGTGCATTGTTTTGAACATAGTCAATCTGTCTAGTTGATTTTGGTTGATGAGCCTTGCCAAATTGTGGCACTTTTAAATTTACGTTTAGTAAAGGTCTTCTTATAAGTAAATTGGTCTTAAAATGAAATGGTTAGGGGTAATCATGGTCTCAATATGTGAGTGTCGAAATATGATTGTACTAATGTCATAAACTGTGCGAGTGAGTTTTTGATAACTTAACTGATGGTCAGGTGATGTCTCTTGACCCTCCTGCAATGGGAACGGGTCTAGGGGTGTTACAGAAATCCCGGTGGAACCTTAGGAATATAAAGGATACCTTTGTCATGACATTAGAATAATGAGGCCCTATATAAGACCATATCCTGGATATGGCATCGGCACCAAATGGAGATCCCGTATAAGACCATATTTGGGACATGGCATTGATATCGAATAGTGATTTCGTGTAAGACCGCATTTGGGACCTGGCTTTGGTATGGAATCGTGTAAGACCATGTCTGGGACATGGCATCGATATACGATCTGGTATAACACCATGCTAAGATGTGGCGTCGACATCGATATGAGATCCTGTATAAGACCATATCTTGAATATGGCATCGGCATTGATGTGTGATCCTATGTAAGACCATATCTGAGATATGGCATTGGTATCTTACCAAGTGAATGACATTTTTGAGTATCCTTTGATATTGCAAGTGGTTTAACGGGAAAAAAGAATTAAAGTTTATGTTAAAGATGAAAGAAACTAAAGTTATGTGATGGAGTGATATAGGTACATAATGCGAAACTCACGAAAAATGAGTCCGGTATGTAATATGTGTTTGATAAGAATGAGTAAACCATGTCAATAATTACTTGATAATTATGTGTTACTTCATAATATGATATGTGGATGTTATTACAAGATGTTATGTTGTTATTTATCACATACAACTTACTAAGCTTTATGCTTACTCCCTCTCTTTTCCCTTTTTCCTTGTAGTATCGCCAAGCTAGCTCAAGAATCGAAGGACGTCAGAGCTCGATTTAGACTATCAAGTTATTCTTTTGGGTAAAGTAAAGTTTGAGTATTTTGGGTATGGCATGTATAGGAACTTGGTCATTTTGTTATATGTCATATTGGTTGGCCAATGTGTTGGATAGTGATGATACTCGTTCATTTCGTAAATGGCCATTTGTAACGCCCTGATTTTCGAGATTTTTTGGGTTTTGTGATTTTTGGGTGAAATTTTGGAATTTTGGTGTTCTGATTATTGAAATTATGTTTAAGTGTGTTAGTAGGCCTTTAGAAGGCCCAAGCCTAAGTTAAAACCCAACAGAAAAATGAACTTGGATTTTAAGTGAAAGGGACTTGGTTAAGTGGGCCTTTAAGAAAAAGTTAGTAAATAAAGACACAAAGAGGGCCTTGGTAAAGTGGCAAGGTGGCACCACTAAGTTCCTAAAAAAGTGGCGTGTGGACTGGGTTTAAGGGCCAGAGTTCAAGTCACAAGGTAAGCGTGTTGATACTTTTATTTTTGTGTGCGTGTGCCGGGCATGTGATAGAGCTTAAGTGGAAATTTCGACTAGGGCTTTAGGAAGGTTGGGCCATGGGTTTGAATGGCCATTAGGGCAAGCTTTATTTTCTTTACTGTCTTACCGAATTAGGGTTAACCACTTAGAGGCTTCACTTTAATTCTATTCTCTTCTCAGTGTCGTAAAAAGCCAAAAACGCAAGTTAGATCTCCTGAGTGCTGAAATCTTTCTTCTCTTCTCCTCACTTCCATTCTTTTCTTTTTCTTTTCTTCTCTAGCCGAAATCACCTCTCCTCCTCACTCATCTTTCATTTTCTTCTCTTCAGAAACTGAAATTGCCACTCTTTTCTTCTCGAACTCATCAACTACTAAAAGCTGAAATCCTGAAAGGTTACTTCCTGTGTTGATTTGCCTATAGCCGAACCCCCTTTGTTTTACCTCACTTGTAGCCGAATTTCATACTCTCCAAACCCTTAGGCTCTATCGACAAACACCCTTCCAACCATAGTCTCAAATCATATCTTCTTTCACCACTTAAAAAGCCGAAAAACACCATAGTTTTAGGGACATATAGCCGAATCTTTAGATCTCTAAGATTTGAAATTTTCTAGTGTTTAGGGGCTAGATTTGCATCAGATCTGAGTAGAAGAATCGTTTTGATTAAGGAAAACTTGTGGTAAGTACTCGACATCTCAGATCTATTTGTTATCTTTGGATTTAAGAAAAGCCGAAATCCCTAAACTCTTTAGGGAGGCTGTCGAATGTGGTGATAGGTAAAGACAGTTCTTTTAATTGGTTTATGTGTACTTGTTGTGTAAGGGGCGATCTAGCAAGGAGCATAGGAGGCTTGGATATTTGGAACAATTGGATTTAGATCTGGTCATTAGCTTCGGCAAAGGTAAGTGTATAAGAGAGTAAGATTATGGTGGCCGAATGTGTATATGGGGGTAGTAGTGGTTATTCGATCTGATTTTTAGATGTTAACGTGATCTAAATAAATGCAGGATTGTTTTGGAGCAGATCTTGTCATTGTTCGTCGCAAATCAGGTGTGTATCGAACACCCTTCTATAGTCTAAATCAGTAAAAGTCGAAAAGCTGAAATTCTGAAATTTTGGCATTTCGTGGGCTTGTGAGCATGCGAACGCTCATAACTCGGCTAGATTTCGTTGGATCGGTAGTCGCAAGTGGTAAGTTGGTTGAGTGCGTAATTTCGTGCACTTCGGTAATTTTGGGCCTCGATGGGCTAAAATTGGGCCCAATAGGCTTACGGGCCCACGTGGGTAAAATTAAGCAGTAGGTGTATTCTGGTATGCTGTGGGATAAATCTGCTAAACTAGACTTAGAATTTGGGCTAAACAGGCCAAAATAGTATTATGACACTGTAGGGCCCATTAGGGGTTTTAGGACCCAATAACTGTAATCTGCTAAAAGGGACTTAATAAACTATTGAGATAAAAGTTAGACTATTGCCGATTAAAACGTGCATGAAACCCCAGAAATTGGTATAATTACTGAAATACCCCTTATGGGTGGAAATTACTAACCCTAGGGCTAAATTTGACTGAATACATGAGATGTTGTTTCTGTCTATTGTATGCCATATCATGATTATCTGTTGCATGGGACTGGGATTATTTGATGGAGGAAGTACTGAAAAGAGGCTTTGCCTCAGTTTACTGAAAAAAGGGCATTGCCATAGTTTACTGAAAGAGGCTGTGTCTCGTTTTACTCTATTGGTGGCTTGGCCACATTATCTGATTATGTAGCTATGCTGCCACTGTGGAGTGTAGCGGTTGGGTGGGTTGAGTAGTTTCCCCACATGGAGTGTTTGGTTGGTACAGGTGGAGTGTAGCGGTTAGGTGGGTTAAGTAGTCTCCCCACATGTGATGGGCTTTGCATTCATGCATGTTATCTGTACTGTTACTGTAATGGGCCTATGGGCCATACCGTTATCTTAAATGGGCTAAGGCCCAGTTTACTGTATCTGAATAGGGCTTCGGCTTAGTTATTACTGTGACTAGATAGGGCTTAGGCCCAGTGGGCTTGAGCTGGTTTGGGCTCAGGATGGGCTTCTTTACGCACTGAGTTTACCAAACTCACCCCTTTTCCTTCCATCCTTGCAAGTGAGCCCTAGACAGTGGGCTTGGAGCTGGGAGGGATTCAGAGTGGCCAAGAAGACTGAAATACTGGTTTAATTAGATTACCTATTTTATTTCTATTTTTAGTTCCTACTTATTTCATTCATTTTTTATGTTTAATTTGGGTTTGTAATAAGACCGCTCTATTTATTTTTATTTTGGGTCTTAAATTATTTATTCTTACCTTATTTAAATTATTTCGAATATAGCTGCACTAGTTTTTCTTAAAATTAACCAAACGTTTTCGAAACCCATCACACGAGTCATTTGAGCAACAAAGTAAATCTTTATCATAAATCACCTAATAACCGGGAATTTCTCTTAAAGACTCTAATATCAGTTTTGCAAAGCTCACCCTAATATTAGTAACTAGGTAACAGGGTTAGGTGTAGGTGATGTGACACATCGGACTTAGCCGTAACGTCTGGGCCGAGTTTGGGGTGTTACACCATTAGAATTGGTCAATACTAGTTTAGCTATATTTATTCAATGATGATGAATTTCATGGAAGTGCAAGCTTCCATAATTGAATGGGTAATTTGTGAAGTATATGCATGATGAATGTAGCATGAAATTGAGGTGTGAATGTCATAATTGTGGATGTTTGGATGTGAATTATTGTCATGCTATGTGTTGTTGGAAATGGTATAAGTGTGGTTGTTTTTCAGGGTGGTAAATTGTAACACCCCTAACACGTATCTATCATCAGACTAGGGTTAGGAGCATTACTGAACAATTTTAGAACTTTAACAGACATTTCACAATCATTACCAGCATATTATAAAAATTCATCATCAATAAGTCCCTTACGAAGGTCACGAGACCTTAAACATGCATTAGAAGTAGGTCAGGACTAAACCGAGCTCATACAAAATTTTTCAAAACTTAAACATTGTTCAAAGCTACAGAGATCACAAGCCTGTGTGGGCAGGCCATGTGCTTCACGCGACCTTAGACATGCCCGTGTGTCTAACCATGGCAAAACAGGGCATACATTCTGACTTGCAACACAAGGCTAAGGACACGCCCATGTGCCAGACTGTGTGAAATTTAGGGAGGCTACTGACTTGGGTTACATGGCCGATCACATGCCCGTGTGCCACCCACAGCCATAAGACACGCCCGTGTGTCTAAGCTGTGTCGAACCTGTAGGGTATACTAACTTAATTCGAAAGGGTACCCCAGGGACACACGGTCGTGTAATCTGACTGTGTGTCACACACAGCCAAGACACACGACCGTGTCTCTGCCCATGTGGACAAAGATGGGCCATTCGAAAAACCAACTTTGCCACCCTTTTTGGGCCATCCCTACAAGCCAAAACCAATACATTTTATACCATCTTCTCAGCTAAATCACATCCAAAATACATATAATTCATACCATATATGCCTCATCCAAAATCATAATCAATTTCCTTACTAATTCATACCAAAATACAAGCCAAACTCATACCCAATCTTATGAAACATAACTTATTCATACCACTTTTAATCTCATATCAAATCTTACCATTTCCACAACCAAAATATATCAAAATGACCATACATCAAATGGTCATATAGGCATCATAAAGCATACCAAAATGTATCACATGTTATAAGCCAATTTCAAGTAAAAGCACAACCATTAGTTAGCCATATCACATGGCATAACATATATACAACTCAAACATATCTAGACTATACATGCCATTCTTAACATTTACACATTCAAAAGGTACCAAAATCTAGATTGATAGTGTGGTGATGATCCTCGATGATCCTTGAGCTTCGAGTAGCAATGATATCTATAAACAATTTGAAAAACACACAGAGTAAGCTACAAAAGCTTAGTAAGCAATATACAAATAAACTTAATTCATAAATTACTTATAGATCAACTTAATGGCACAAATATCATAAACACATCATTCAAAACATATCATGAGCGTTCACATACTCTTATGTCCACATATATCACATATTCTCAATTCAATCCCACGTATATCATATTTCATTTCCATTTACGCATACGTATAACATATGTAATTGTTTGCAGATTTACCTTCCTTTCATGATCAATATCAAACATACCACAACGTACCAAATTTGGATATAACTTAACGGAGCCAAACATTTCTTAGAATTGCTCGTTGAATCGTTCGAACTCAAATAGGATACTTAAAAATCTCAGAAAGCTCATACAATGCCAACGTCCTAGACGTGATTTTACATGTAAAGAAATACCGATGACACTATCCTGGACAGGGTTTTACACAAAATCAAATACGATGTTAATGTCCCAGACATGGTCTTACACATAAATCTCGTATCGATGCCAACGTCCCAGACGTGGTCTTACACGTAAACACATATCGGATCATATGTCATGACATATGTATCCTAACTATTCTTAAGGTTAAGACAAGGCTTTTTAGACATTGTCACATACTCGAAATTTATCTCAGATTTCACATATTCGGCTCTCGTAACCATTCAACATAATTCAATCATCATATAAATGATAATGATTTGATTTAACACATTTATTTGTATATAGACTAACCTCGCTTGGATTTGTATGGATGAAAACAGTTAATCGACTACTTTTAACTTTCTCTGATTTAATTCCGTTCTCTTTGGTTCTTGATCTATATACATTCAAATTTAACCCATTCCAACTCAACTTCATCTAATTAAATCCATGAACACATTTTTAGGGAAATTTACAAATTAGCCACCACATTTTCACATTTTGATAATTTAGTCTATTTTACTCAAAATCACAAAATACACAAAATTCATATAGACCATCGCTTGGCTGAATCTTTATGGCTTTCATTTAAGCCCATACAACATATTTATTTCACAATTTAGTCCTCCCAAAAACTCATTTTCACAAATTAGCCCATATAGCTCAATTTGATCTAAAATTCAAATACAAAATATATTAATCTAACACATAACTACCATATTTCACCAACTATCACCAAAAAGATCACAAATTCATCAATGGCACATTTCAAAATCTTTATCACTTACTCAAATTAAGATATGGGCTTCACAGTAGACTAAACAACAATCACAAAAACATAAAAATCATCCAAAATGGACCAAATTTCATACCTTAATTTTGCTTAACCAAGGTTGAATATTCAAAGGTTTAAGAACCCTGATTCTTTCTTTTAATTTTTGGCAACAATAAGTATAATGGCCATTATCTCATGTTTGTTTTATTTTAATCACAATTAATAATTCATTTACCATTTTATCCTTAATAATAAAACATACAAATCATGTTACTTAAGGCCATCAATGTCCACCATAAATTCAATGGTATAATCACATTATAAGGACCTCACATAATTAAAGACATAGCAATTCAATGCTTTAATAAGTGGAAACCAAATTTTTCATTTTCTGTGATTAGGTTCTTTTGTCAAAATTAAGCACACAAACAGACAAATTAATTTACGAAAATTTCACACATGCTAAATCTCATCTGCAAACACAGAAATAATATTAAAATATTTTTCAGACTCAGATATGTGGTCCTAAAACCACTATTCCGACTAGGGTCTAAACCAGGCTGTTACAACTCTCCCCCTTAGGGATTTTCATCCACAAAAATCTTACCATTAAATAGATTCAGATGTTGTTGTCTCATTGCATATTCGAGCTTCCACGTATCCTCTTCCATCCTGTGTCAAATGTCATAACACTTTTACCCACGAAATTTTCTTATTTCATAATTTTTTAACCCCACAAGTTAAGATACGGATCTATTCTTCCTCATATGACATATCGGACTGAATCTCTATTTCAGATGGAGAAATTACATGCGAGGGATTGGATCTGTACCATTGAAGCATCGATACGTGAAATACATTATGAATCTATTTCAACTCAGGTGGCAACAGTAATCTATAAGCAACTAGACCAACTCGTTCAATGATTTCATACGGTCTGATGAACCTCGGACTCAATTTGCCTTTTCTATCAAATCTGAATAATTTTATCCACGAAGATAATTTCAAGAACACTTTATCACTGATCTCAAATTCAATATCTTTTCTTTTCAGATCTGCTTACGATTTCTAATGATCAGAAGCTGCTTTTAGACTATCTTGGATTACTTCCACTTTTTATTTTGTCTGTTTTATCAAATCAACCCCGTGTATCTTGTTTTCATTGAGCTCAGACCAATATAATGGAGTACGACATTTTCTACCATATAATGATTCGTACGGTGCCATTTTAATGCTCGATTGAAAACTATTATTATATGTGAATGTAACCAATGGCAAATACTGTTCCCACGTACCTTCAAACTCAAGAATACAACATCTCAACATATCCTCAAGTATCTGAATGATCCACTCGAATTGACCATCCATTTACGGGTGAAAAGTAGTACTAAAATGTAATTTCGAACCTAAAGTCGCTTGCAATTTATTCTAGATTTGTGAAGTGAATCTTGGATCTCTATCTGACACAATGGACAATGGTACCCCGTGCAATCTCATAATATCAAAAATGTAAAGTTCAGCTAAATTTTGAAGTGAGTAATCAGATCGTACAGGAATAAAGTGAGCTGATTTCGTTTGTCAATTAACTACAACCCAAATTGTGTCTTTCTTTCTAGGAGATAAGGGCAAACCTAAAACAAAATCCATCATCACTCGATCCCATTTCCACTTGGGAATCATAATCGGTTACAACAAACCAGAAGGCACTTGATGCTCAACTTTGACTTGCTGACATATCAAACATTTCAAAACAAAGCCAGAGATATCTCTTTCCATTCCTGGCCACCAGTATAGTTGTTTCAAGTTATTATACATTTTTGTGCTTTCCGAATGTACGAATAATTTACCACTGTGAGCTTCACCCAAAATCATTTGAATCAACGCTGGATTTCTCAGAACACAAATTCGATCTTAGAACCTCAAACAATCATTAACATCAACTTAGAATTCGAAATCTGAATCACACTAAGTTCGTTTGGCTATCAAATCATTATCAACTTTCTGGGCATCAATAATCTATTGTAAATATAGAGGTCTCGCTTTTAATTTAGCTAAAACAGAACCATCATCAGATATAGTCAACTTAGTATTCATCGCTCATAATGCAAATAGTTATTTTCGACTCAAAGCAGTAGCCATAATATTCGCTTTACCTGGATGATAATCAATCACAAGCTCGTAGTCTTTTAACAATTCTAACCATCTTCTCTATCACAGATTCAAATCTTTCTGAGTCATCAAGTATTTCAGACTTTTGAGATATGAAAACACGTAACAGTTCTCACCAAACAGATAGTGGCACCATATCTTCAAAGCAAATACTATCGTAGCTAATTCTAGATCATATGTCAGATAAATCTTTTTGTGTAGCTTTAATTGTCTCGAGGCATAGGCTATGACTTTGCCTTCTAGCATCAAAACACAATCGAGTCCATTTAACGAAGTGTAACAACTCGAATTGAACCCTAGTCGAAATAGTGGTTTTGGGACCACCTATTCGAGTCAAAAAATATTATATTATTATTTTTCATGTTTTTAATATGTGAATTTGTATGTGTGGAAGTGCCGTACAAAAATTCGGTCGTTCGTGTAATTAATTACGAAAAATGATTAAATTGCATACTTGGTAAAAGTAGCATTCTAATTGTTGATGTACTTTATTGCTATGATTTGAATTGGTTGAAGTCTTTGAAAGGCTATTAAGCCATTATAAGGTTAGTGGACAATTATGTACATGGTTTAAAATGGTTTTATATTAATGTTTCATTAAGGGCAAATTGGTAAATGGTTTATTAAGTGTTATAATAATAAAACAAACAAAGAAATGGCCATTAATTTTGCTTTATTTTGCTAAAAATGAAAGAAACAGTTAGGGTTCATATGTTTCAAACATTTGACCATATTGAAGTATAGATTATGGTATGTTTTGCTCCGGTTTTTGATTATTTTTATGTTGTTGAGATTGTTGCTTAGTCTACTATCAAGCCCATGTTTTAATTTGAAGAATTGTTGATAGTTATGAGATGTGCCATTGATGAAATGGTGGGTTCTGTGATGTTAGTTTATGAAAAATGAAAAATATGTGTTTGATTGATATGTTTTGTCTTTGGATTTTTAGTGAATTTAGTTAATTTGGGCTAAATTGAAAAAAGGGTATTTTGAGGGACTAAAATAAGAAATTTTTTAAATATATGGGCTTGATTAGACTAAGGAAGAATTCGACTTAGCTTGATTAAATGGAATTTGAGTCTTTGATGGTTTTATGAAATAGGGACTTAAATATCAAAGGGTGAAAATGTGAGGGTTATATCGTAAAATGCCCTAATTGTGTGCCCTTGGATTGAATTGATTGAGTGTGTGATTGAATAAGTTATTTTTAATATGTATAGATCAAGAAAAGTGAAATTTGGACTTGTATCATGGGAAAATGAAAGTCGATAAGTAATCAACTTGTTCCAACGAATCACACTCGAGGTAAGATCATAAGTAGTAATTTAGTTATAAATGCTGTTAGTTGCATAAATACGACATGAATTGTGATGAATGAAACCTTGAAGGGGGTAAAGATAATGAAATTGATGTTACAGATGCTTTATTAAAGAAATTGATATCAAGAGAGCTCAGTTGAACTGTAGGATTAGTTTTAAAGTGTAGTGACATGTCACTAGGATTTAATTTGGCTTCAAGCCATGATTTCGGCACTACGAGTGCGAGAGATACCTTGATTTGGCTATGGGCCATGGTATAGGTATCGTACAGGAGTGACATTGATTTGGCTATGGGCCATGGTATAGGTGCTCCGAGATAAGCTACTCTAATTTGGCTTCGAGCCATGATATGAGTACTTATCGGATGATATATTCATATATTCGACTCGTAATTCAAATGGTTTAGCGAATGAGCTTTGGTTATGGAAATGAGTGAGTTTGTACAGAATGAACAGGTACGTAAGATGTACATATTTGTTATGGATGGGTATATGATGAGATCTTGTGAATTTATGGGATGAAATACATGAAATTGAATAAACCATGTGGAAAGGCATGGATAAAGGTTTGTGAAGGGTTTGATTTGGATAAATGAATGTTTTACCAAAGAAATAATTTATTGAATTATTTTCTTATGACTTACTAAGCTTTTAAAGCTTACTTGGTGTGTTTATTCCTATTTGATAGATTATCGAAGTTACTGTAGGCTCGAAAATTATCGAGGATCCTCATCACACTATCGAAGCTCTTTTGGTATCTTTCATGTTGTATATAGCTATGTATGGCATGTATAAGCTTGGGAGTTTTGAATATATTTTGAATGGTTTATGTTATGCCAAGTGATTTGGCTACCCAAGTTTGTGTAAATGTTTGTGATGACATGCAATAAATGTTGAAATTTTTTGTCAATGTGGAAATGGACATGTTGGTATGAACCAAATGGTAAATGTTTGGTAGGTTATGAACAAGAATTTATTTATTACATGAATGATTTGTGAAGCAAATGTTCGGTTATGTTTATGCTATGTAAAATGGTATGATTTGAGATGGATTTTGTGAATGAATTGGTTGTCAATGATTTGGTCATATTGATGTTTGTATTAGGCATGTAGTTGGCTGGAATTGGGTTGTGAAAGTTGCATAATTTGTGCTTGTAGGTACTAAGCATTTTAGGGTGTGAAAGTGGCTTAAATCAAGCCTATTTCGTGCCACACGGCCCGAGCACATAGGCATGTGACTCAACCTTGTGACCCCTATTTTCTGGGTATTTTGTCAGTTTTGCACACGAGCTAGGCACACGACAGTGTCTAATGACCGTGTGAACCCTATTTTATAGTCACATATGTTAGTACAACCCACAGGATAGATACACGGGCGTGTCTCGTGATTGTGTGGCTAACTCAAGATGACACACGAGTCAGGCACACAGACATGTCTAGAGACCATATGACCCCAGTCAGTGTTGCACACAGACTAAGGTAAGGTGCAAGGCACGGCCGTGTAGGGTACATAGCCTAGCCACACAGGCGTGTAACACCCCTAACCCGTATCCGTAGCTGAAACAGGGTTACGAGGCATTACCATACAAACCTAACAATTTATATCCAATTTCACACATTCATATGATAATCAAGTTCCATTAATCAAAATAACCATTATCAATTAAGTTGTAACATATAATTAATCAATCAATAACCATATAGTTATAAATACGATATTCGAAAACCTTTACTTCTCAACTTATAGAGACAACTACGAAATTCACATCCTTTTTATTTGTCATATAACAAATATCAAATAGTGACCTAATTAATATTACTAATAGCCGATTGTACTAACTTAGTAATATAAATCATTCAACGTAAACATAACTCATTATTTTACCATATGAGCACTTATTAAGTTTCAAAAGTGACTAATTATTAGTGGGCATAGCCGAATCTCTTGAAAACAAAGCAAACTACTATCAAGTCATATTACGCATTTAACACCATTGAAAACTTACACTACTTCATTCAACCATACATGAAAAATAAGATTTTTAACTTACTTAACCATTTAAACATATTTATCAAAATATGTAGCCATTTTCGCATGGCTTAAATATATACATGTTCAAAACATAACTTGTTTTCAAAAGAGTGTTAAGCCTATACATGCCATCTTTCAAAATATAGACTATTTAAAATACCAAAATAGTGACGATAGTGTGGATGACTTCAGAGTAGATCCCCAAGCTCATAGCTTTCAACCAAGACCTATAAAATAGAGAAGAACACAAATATTCATAGTAAGCAATTAAGCTTAGTAAGTCTTAAGTAATTAAACAACCCCATTAAATAATCATATTATTTCTTATGGATCAAATAATACCATTACATATACTTTATCACATACAACTTATTTAAGCCGAATATCCAAGGTCAATACCTCATCACATTTAATTGATTTTCACATTTGATCATCAGGATACAATTTCAAAATAAACTTACATTCAACCGAATACACTGGTTCCATTTAACATGTATATTTACTCATGCACTGTTCGCCGAAAAGTTGCACCATAAATATATATACATCCATTCATAACCTAATTTCATGAAGTACAACTTGCTCGATCACATTCAGATATACAACCATAATTCAAACACATTTTTAACATGCTTCAAAGTCTCATGATAAAAACACATACATACCTTATTATGAGCTAACAAAATTGTAGCTCATACTTAGCTTTTCCACACGTATTAATTTAGGTAATAATACATCAATCCAAAGTCTCGAGTTAACAACCTGGCATATTATTCGCTAAGTACCAAATTGATTTGATTTCACCCGCAATGCCTGCTAGGCTTAAAGCCCGAAATTCATCACCAACACATGGCCTGCTGGACTTTGAGTCCGATTCCAATTCACTAGCATTATGCCTGCTAGGCTCGTAGCTCGAGAATAACCACCAACTTTTAGCTTGCTAGGCAAAATGCCTAAACACAACTTATAGATCGCAAATCAAGCTTTCGCTTACATTTAAACATTTACTTTCAAATTCCCATATCATACGAATATATAACAAGAGCTTAACATCATTCCATCATAATACTTATACATTTCTCATACATCTCAAACAATGCCATTCGGCCTTAACACATAATAACATTTCACCTCACATTTTATATATTCTATTTGACTATATAACATATCATCTATTTTTGTTCACCATCACATTCGGCCTTGTACACATATATATGCACAATAAAGATTATTTCTTTTCCACATTGTACTATATGAATAACTAATTATAACACATGTTTAATCACTTAAAACTTACCTCGGATGTTGTCGAACGATTACAGGCGGCTATTCGATTATCTTCGCCTTCCCCCTATCTGAAATTGATTCCTTTTGTTCTTAAGCTAGATTAAACAAATTCAATTTATCACTAATCCATTATTCATGTACTTTATTTGGTTATAACATATTTCATTCAAAGCAAGACATACAATTATTTACTTATCAATACATTAGGCAACCATATACATTTCAAAAACCAATTCATTCACATCATTTGTCCACTTAAGTCTATCACCATTTCATTATCAAATTTATGTACTTTGTAAGTCGCATTCGAACACTCAGTTACACCTTAATTTATCCATTTCTTTCATTTAAACAACCAGCATAATTCATTCATTCATGGACACATTCAGCACTATGCATCTTTACAACTATTTCATTCAAATATTTTTGGTCACCTTCAACTCAATTCATGCACTCACAATTAAATTAATTCACTAATCTACAATCAGTCAATTAATTATACATCAAAATATCCACTTCTTACCTTAAATCATATTTGACATTCACCTTATAATTATAGATTTATCCATTTCTCAATTTAACTAAAACCACAATCAATTTCAACTTAATCTCCTCTATGACCGAATACATATATATATCCTTCAACCATCTCTCATTTTTTATTACATCAAAACATCATCAAATTTATACATTTCTATAATGACCGAATGCACATAGCTCTTAAAGTTCACATTTCCAAGTTTATTAAGCTTTAAACTCAACTTAAAACCTTCTTCCAATTAAGAACATTCAACACCAACTTTTCATGCATACATACCATAGCCAAATATCATTTTAGACATTTGAACATCCATTTCTCAACTCTATCCAAAACTTCACATTATACTACATTGATCGATTACCAATTGTTCTTAAAACCCCTATTTATCAAATTTAATATGCTTAGAACTTATCTAAAAACCAATTAAAATTCAAAGCATTAAACCTCAAAACCTAGCTTAATACAACATGGCCGAATACAAGCTTTGCCACAAACTAAAAAATTCATACACTCACAACTTAATCCCTTCATTTATCACTTAATTCCATTAATTTAAGGCTCAATTTAGCATTTAAGCATGAACTACTAATATTTAACACTATTTCAAAATTTTTAACAAGTTGCCATATGCAACTATACTCATAAATTCATGGATTTAAACCATGGGTTAACTACACAATGCACTTATCAACTCAATTTCATAAACAATTAAAAAAAATCACATTAACATACCTTTAAATCAAGTTTCAACCATGGCCGAATGCCCTTAGTTTCTTCTTCTATTTCTTTTCTTTATTTTCGGCAAACACAAGAGAGAATGAACATGGTTTTCTATTTTACTATTACATGCATGAATATTAATTATTAAATTACCAACTTAGCCCTTTTATTATCATTGCTTATCCACTATCACATGGCCGATTATGTCCATGCAATTTATGCATGGTCCAATTGCATCTTAAGTCCTTTATATTAAAAGAACATCTACAATTCGGCACTTGCACATTGTCGCACTTATTTTTCTTTTATGCAATTGAGTTATTAATTAATAATTTGACATCCAAATGACAAAATTGAAACACAAAACTTGCACATATGACAATTCACATAATAAAAACACTGAAAATAATATTTTAAAAATTTTCTGACTCAGTTTAGTGGTCCCGAAACCACTTTTCCTATTAGGGCCAAAATAAGGCTGTTACAGGGTGCGTGCCATATTTCAAAGTCAAAATTTTGTATTATTTGTAAAGTTTTCAAATGTTTTTAATTTAGTCTCAACCCATTTCTAAAGTATGATTGAGGTTTTGTAGACCTCTAAATGGACCATATGATTGATAATGACTTTGATATGATGATGAATGATATCTACTTGTGATATAATTATACTGTGATATGTTTGATCGGTAATACCTCGTAGCCCTAGTCCGGTGATGGATACGGGTTAGGGGTTTACATTTCATTCGTATCAGAGTTACGATTTAGTCGATTCTAAACTAATGTAGCATGTTCGAGTTTAGCTATACATGCCATATTTATAAATTGAGATAGTGTGATGAATCCTGACAATTGAAATGTGCTTTCATATAGCAAATAGATCCTGAAGAGCCGTAGCTGATGATTTAGAAAGTAACGCACTAGCTTCTGCTTAAGGGGCAATACCACTTAAATCTAGAGGTGCTGCGAGTAGCCACGAGGGAGAGGCTAAGCAAGCCTTCTTCCAAATAATGAATGAATCGTTTACAGAATTCATTCGTACGAATCTGGCCGTACAACAACCTTCACCCCCACCTGTTACTCAATAAATTCCTGTGATTTCATAAGTTATTGATCTGTTGAGATCAAGAAAGCCACCAGTTGTCAAAATTTGGAAATTTAGGGTTGACGAATTCTGGGCTACTATTGATGATACAGAGAGAGCTAGGTTTTTGCTCAAAAAACTATAAGAGTGTTCCAAGAATTATCTTGCACATCGGATAAATGTATTAAATATGTGGTATCTTTGCTTGGGGATAATGTGTACCATTGGTGGAAAACCTTGATATTTGTGGTTCCAAGGGAACGAGTCACCTCAGAATTCTTTCAAATAGAATTTCAAAAAAAGTATATCAGTCAGCGGTTTCTTAATCAGAAACAAAAAATTTCTTGAGCTTAAATAGGGCCGAATGACGGTACCAAATATGAACGGGAATTTGTACAATTGAGCAAGTATGCTTGGGAATACGTTGCTACTAAAGATATTATGTATAAACGATTCATCAAAGGATTGAACAAAGATATAAAGCTTTTGGTTAGAATTCTTGAGTTGAAAGAATTAGTTGTTTTAGTTGAGAGGGCTTGTAAAGTTGAGGATCTCAGTAATGAAAAGAAGAAAGTCGATCCTGAGACTATTAAGACAAGAAAGAGATTGATGAGTAAACAACACCAATATTCCTCAAAGAAATTCAGATATTCTTATGCTCGTTCAAATACTTTGACGGGAAGAGATCGTTGAAGACAATATTCAGGTTCTAAGGTTTGAGCTACTTCAGTGTCGAGTGTTGGTAGTGTTCAGGATAATAAACTCGAGTGCCAACAATGCGGGAGACGACATTTTGGTGAATGCCGGAATAAAAGTAATAAAGCTTTTTATAAGTGTGGATCACTAGAACATTTTAAATGAGATTACCCTGAGATGATTAAACAAAAGATAGTACAGAATGTAAAACCAGGTAACACTGTAGCTAGAAGAAGACCACCTAGAGGTGCTGGAAATGTGAGTGGCAATCATGGGGCTACGAAAGATACGACAGTGAGGTCAGAGGCCAAAACACCTACCAAATCATACGCTATCTAAGCTCGAGAGAAAGCTTCGTCTCCTGATGTTATTACGGGTACATTCACTGTAACACCTAAATTTTGGGCCTAGAAGTATTGGGCCTTGGTTAAGTTTTGGATCCTAGCTTAGTATTTTTAGGAGCTTAATTTTGGCCTTCTAGAAGGTTGGAAGTGGCATGAAGATGGACTCTAAGGAGAGTGATCAGAAAAGAAAATATAGGAAGAGATTAGGAGAGCTTATCGTGGAGAAAAATTAGGAGATGAGATGTGGATGAAGTTGAGCCAATTAGGACTTTAGGGGTTCGGCTTTGGCTATTTAAGGAGTGCCGAATTTTATAGTAGGGTCTTCCTTACTTTCATATAGTTTCTTTTCTCTCCTCCTCTTGCCGAATTCTTTTTCTCCCATTTTTTCCATCTTTGCCGAATTTTCCCTTTGCCTTTTAGCCATCTATTGTTTTGCTGAATATTCATAGTTTTCTCCCTTTGCCGATTTCTTTCCTTAATCTCTTAAAAGCCGAATACCCATATCCCCTTTGCTGATTTCTTTTGATTTCCTTCATCACATATCTATTTTGTTATTTGTAACCCTTAATCGAGTTTTTAAAAGCCGAGGGCACACTTAGTAGATATCTAGGCTACAAGATCAGAGACTAGTTTCGGTAAGTACTTGGTTAACCATCTTTTAGTGCGTGTTGCTAAAAGTCGAAGGGTTATATAATCCTCTCTTTTCTTGTTGATTAACCCTGCTAAACTAGGAGTAGGATTCTAGGATTCCAAGCATGGAAAGGACCTCTAGCAGATGATCTAAGAATATTCGGGAATATTTGCTAAGGAAAGGCTAGGAAAGCCAAAGGTACAAGGTAAGGTTATGGTAAGGCTTCGGGTTTTAATTAAGTTGTAGTTTAAGGTATAAAATTGATTCAAAAATGGTTTTGATTGTAGGTTGAGGCTGAGAATAGTGTAGTGCGGGTCATCAACTAGGTGTGTACATTCGCTATACACACGGCAAATGAACAAAAGCTGAAATCCTGAAATCCCTAATGGGCCTGCCGAATTTGTGGGCCCAAATTGGCAAATTTGTGATATGAAATTTTGTGATGGATTGATATGTATAATTGTATGATTGAATTATGATCGGGCCTAATGGGTCATATATACATGATTGGGCTTAATGGGTTAACGAATGTGAATGGGCTTAATGGGCCTTATGAGATTGTAGAAATGCATGCTAGGGTACTAATGGACTTTAATGAACTCTCAAATTTCATAAGACTTAATTAAGTAATAAACATGTCTGTGGACAAGTCGATAGACTAAGGTGTGGTAACTAACATATGCATGTCTAGGATTGGATCATGGAAGAGCCTGGTACTTAAGCGGTCCGAGTGACCCACCTCCTCTTCTCTTGAATCCTACCTGGTGCATAGTGTCCGTTCATCTTAGCCGCGAGGACTTGTTGATGGGTCAAAATTCATAACTAAAATCTGTATCATTATGAAATTACGAAAATACCCTTCTAGGATAGAATTACAAAAATACCCTCTAAGGTAGAATTACTATAATGCCCCGTAGGGTAGAATTACTGAAACACCCTCATAGGGTAGGAGTACTAAAACACCCTTGTAGGGTAGAAAATTACTAAAATACCCTTGGGTAGTGAAATGATTGAAATCCCCCTAAATGCTTAATGTATGGAAATACTTATCCGTGCACTAGTAAAATGTTGTATGTGCATTCATAATATGTATGTTGCATTTGGGGGGAATAAATTGAACAGAGGAAGATATGTGGATCGCATAGTCGCTTGACGATCGTGGATCCACAGGTGGCTTTAAGCCCATTATATAGCAGCCCCGCTGCAACGATTAAGTAGTGCCGCAACTGGTGCTACCTTTGGAGTGTAGGGATGGGTGGGTTGATATTTACATCCCCACAGGAGTGTAGGGTTGGTACGGGTGGAGTGCAGGGTTGGATTCGGGGCGGGAGCATTACATACATGTAACTCTGATATGATATAATATGAGGTCATTGTGGGCTAAGGCCCAGACCACCGATATTGTTAGGGCTTAGCCCCAATGTGATATGTATATATTGAATTGATTTGTTTGTTAAGGGTCGTACACACTGAGTTTCGAAACTCATACCCTTAAATTAAATGTTCTAGGTAACCTTCAGTAGGCGGCTCGACGTAGGATAGGACTTGGAGATTGCCACACTACAAGTTACTTAGGAATTTTTTTAAATATAGATTTATTAAGTGATTTATGATAATTACTTTTTTTTTTACCTTCACTGTGATGTAATAAGGCTATGTAACTCCGGTTTCACTATTTACTTGGGATTTATTTAGTTACTATTATATTTAATAAACATGGGTTTTTTTAATTATTTGTTTAATTAAATTCTTCGATTTTTAACTAAGTAAATTCTTTTCAAGTATATTTCGTTCGAACTAAGTTCTAACTAAACCGTTTTAAAAGCAACTCTTTAATGTGACATCGCCAGATTCTGGCCTAACTTCTAGGCCGGGTTTGGGGTGTTACATTCACTCTTTATGATACTTTTGTGACTGGATTGATAGATCCTGGATCAACACATTCTTATATATATGAATTTGGTACACAATAAGACTTTGCCTGTAGAGTCTACTGAATTCGTAATTAGAGTATCAAACCCCTTAGGCAAAAGTGTCCTGGTTGATAAAGTATGCAAGAATTGCCCGTTAATGATTCGTGATATTTGTTTTTCGGTTGATTTGATGCTATTGCCTTTCGATGAATTTCATATAATTTCGGGTATGGATTGGTTGACTTTACACGATGCCATTATGAATTGTAAATGAAAAGTTATGGATTTGAGATGTAAAAATGATGAAATAATCAGGGTTGAGTCTAGTGATTTAAATGGGTTGTCTACAGTAATATCTGCAATGAAAGCTCAAAATTATGTGAATAAGGGTTGTGAAGCTTATTTAGCTTATGTGATAGATTTGAAAGTGGCTGATAAGAAAATTGAACCAGTTCTTGTTGTTTGTGAGTTCTCTAATGTATTTCCTAAAGAACTTCTGGGACTACCACCTGTTCAAGAAGTTGAGTTTGGCATTGAATTGATGACGGGGATTACTCCGATTTCGACAGCACCGTATAGAATGGCACCGACAGAATTAAAAGAGTTAAAGTCTTAGTTACAAGAGTTGATAGATAGAGGATTCACGAGATCAAGTCTCTCACCTTGGGGTCCTTCGGTTCTATTCCTGAAAAAGAAAGACGGCACAATGAGAATGTGCATAGATTACCGTCAGTTGAACAAAGTTACTGTAAAGAATAAATACCCTCTGCCAAGAATTGATGATTTGTTTGATCAATTGAAAGGGGTTGTTTTGTTTTCAAAGATAGACTTGAGATCGGGATATTATCAATTACAAGTTAAAGATGCAGATGTACCAAGGACTACTTTTCAGATGAGGTACGAACATTATGAGTTTCTCGTTATGCCTTTTGGACTTACTAATGCACTTGCCATTTTTTTGGACTTGATGAACAGAATTTTCAAACCATACTTGGACCGATTCGTGGTTGTGTTTATAGATGACATACTGATCTATTCACGTGATGAGTTAGAGCATGCTAACCATTTGAGAATAGTACTGCAGACTTTGCAAGATAAACAGTTGTATGAAAAGTTTAGTAAATGTGAGTTCTGGCTACGAGAAGTTAGTTTTCTAGGACATGTTGTCTTAGCATAAGGTATTCCAGTTGATCCGAGCAAGATTTCGGATATACTTGATTGGAAAAATCCGAGAAATGTTTCTGTAGTCTAAAGTTTTCTAGGATTTGGTGCTTATTACAGACGGTTTGTAAAAGGCTTTTCAATGATTGCAACTCCGGTGACGAAGTTACTACAGAAAGATGTTAAGTTCAAGTGGTCAGAAAAGTGCTAAAAGAGTTTTGATCACCTGAAAACTTTATTGACTGAGGCTCTAGTGTTAGTCCAACTAGAATTGGGTAAAGAATTCGTTATCTATAGTGATGCATCTCTACATGGTTTGGGCTGTGTTTTGATGCAGGAAGGCAAAGCTATCACTTATGCCTCAAGACACCTAAAGCCACACAAAAAGAATTATCTGACTCATGACCTAGAGTTAGCAGCTATCGTGTTTACACTAAAGATTTGGTGTCACTACTTGTTCAAGGAGAAATGTCACGTTTATTCCGATCATAAGAGTTTAAAATATTTGATGATTCAGAAAGACCTGAATTTGAGACAGAGATGATGGTTAGAGTTATTAAAGGATTATGAACTCATGATTAATTACCATCTGGGAAAGGCTAATGTGGTTGCCGATGCTTTAAGTCAAAAATCATTGATTTCTCCTCATGCAATGAATGCAAAAAGTGAGGCTGTTATTCATTTAGCAAATTTTGGGAGGCTTAAAGAACTAATAATAAATTGATAGCAAGAAGGACTCAATGTGATTTGAATAATGATTCAGAGTTTTGAGTTGATGCCGATGGTTGTCTGAGGTTCATAAATCTAATTTGTGTTCCGAGGAATCTAGAGTTGATTTGGATGATTTTGAGTGAAGCTCATGATAGTCAGTTATCTGTTCACCTATGTAGTACGAAAATGTATACTGATTTGAAATATCTCTATTGGTGGAAAGGTATGAAACGAGATATATCAGAATTTGTTTCGAAATGCAAAATATGTCAGCAAGTTAAAGCTGAGAATCAGGTTCTGTTTGGATTACTTCAGCCGATTATGATCCCGGAGTGGAAATGGGACAGAATTACAATGGATTTTGTATCAGGCTTACCATTGACACCGAGCAAGAAAGATGCAATATAGATAGGTTAACTAAATCAACTCATTTGATTCTGATTCGCACAGATTACTCACTCGATAAACTTACAGAGTTGTACATTTCTCAAATTTTGAGATTACACGGGGTACCTATTTCTATTGTACCGGATAAAGATGCAAGATTCACATCGTAATTTTGGAAGAAACTGCAGGATGCTTTAGGCATGAAACTTCATTTTAGTACTACTTTTCATCCGCAATCAAATGGCCAATCTGAGCTGATTATTTAGATCCTTGAGGATATGTTGAGATGTTGTGTTCTCAAGTTTGAAGGTACATGGGAATGATACTTGCCATTGGTTGAATTTGCATATAATAACAGTTTTCAAACGAGTTTGTAAATGGCACCATTCGAGGCTCTTTACGGTCGTAAATGTAGAACACCTTTGTACTGGACTGAGCTCAGTAAGAATAAGATACACGGGGTCAATTTGATCTGAGAAACTAAGTAGAAACTGAAAGTTATTCGAGAAAGTTTGAAAGCAGCATCAGACCATCAGAAATCATAAGTTGATTTTAAACGGAATGACATCGAGTTTAAGATTGGTGATAATGTATTTTTTAAAGTGTCACCATGGAAGAAAGTGTTACGGTTGGCCAAAAAGGCAAATTGAGTCCGAGGTTCATCAGACCGTATGAGATAATAGAGCGTATTGGTCCGGTTGCTTATAGACTATTATTGCCATCTGAGCTAGAAAAGATTCAAAATGTATTTCATGTTTCGATGTTACGGAGATACCGATCGGATCCTACGCATGTGATTTCTCCTACAGAGGTTGAGATTCAGCCTGATTTGTTATATAGTGAGGAACTAATTTGAATTTTAGCCCGTGAGATCAAAGAATTGTGAAATAAGAATATTGCTTTAGTAAAGGTGTTGTGGTGCAAGCATGAGATTGAAGAGGCTACGTGGGAGCCTAAAGATGTCCTGAGATGACAGTATCCGAATCTATTTAACGGTAAGATTTTTCGGGATTGAAATCCCTAAGGGGGAGAGTTATAACAGCCCGGTTTGAACCCTAGTCAGAATAGTGGTTTTGAGACCACATATCGGAGTTAGAAAAATATTTTATTATTATTTTCTGTGTTTTTAATATGTGAATTTGTATGTGTGGAAGTCTCGTATAAAAATTCAGTCGTTCGTGTAATTAATTGTGAAAAAGGATTAAATTTCATAGTTGGTAAAAGTAGCATTCTAATTGTTGATGTACTTTATTGCTATGATTTGAATTGGTTGAAGTCTTTAAAAGGCTATTAAGCCATTATAAGGTTAGTGGACAATTATGTCCATGGTTTAAAATGGTTTTATATTAATGCTTCATTAAAGGCAAATTGGTAAAATGGTTTATTAAGTGTTATAATAATAAAACAGACAAAGAAATGGCCATTATTTTTGCATTGTTTTATCAAAAATTTAAAGAAAGAGTTAGGGTTCATTGGTTTCAAACATTCGACCATATTGAAGTATAGATTAATGTCTGTTTTGCTTCAGTTTTTAATGATTTTTATGTTTTTGAGATTGTTGTTTGGTCTATTATCAAGCCCGTGTTGTAATTTGAAGAACTATTGATAGTTATGAGATGTGCCATTGATGAAATGGTGGGTTTTGTGATGGTAGTTTATGAAAAATGAAAAATATGCGTTTGATTGATATGTTTTATCTTTGGATTTTTAGGTAATTTAGCTAATTTGGGCTAAATTGAGAAAAAGGTATTTTGAGGGACTAAAATGAGAAATTTAAAATATATGGGCTTGATCAGACTAAGGAAGAATTTGGCTTAGCTTGATTAAATGGAATTTGAGTATTTGATGGTTTTATGAAATAAGGACCTAAATGTCAAAAGGTGAAAATGTGAGGGTTATTTTGTAAAATGCCCTAATTGTGTGTCCTTGGATTGAATCGATTGAGTGTGTGATTGAATGAGTTATTTTTAATACATATAGATCATGAAAAGCGAAATCTAGACTTGGATCGCGGGAAAACAAAAGTCGACGAGTAATCGACTTGTTTTGACGAATCACACTCGAGGTAACTTCATAAGTTGTAATTTTGTTATAAATGTTGTTAATTGCATAAATACGACATGAATTGTGATGAATGAAACCTCAGAGGAGGTGAATATAATGAAATTGATGTTACAGATGCTTTATTAAAGAAATTGATATAGAGAGAGCTCAGTTGAACAGTAGGATTAGTTTCGGAGTGTAGTGACAAGTCACAAGGATTTAATTTGGCTTTAGGCCATGATATCGATACTACGAGTGTGAGAGATACCTTGATTTGGCTATGGCTCATGGTATAGTTGCTCTAGGATAAGCTGCTCTGATTTAGCTTCGAGCCATGGTATTTATACTTATCGGTTGATATATTCATGTATTCGACTCGTAATTTGAATGGTTTAACAAATAAGCTTTGGTTATGGAAATGAGTGAGTTTGTACAGAATGAACAGGTATGTAAGATGTAGATATTTGTTATGGATGAGTATATGATGAGATCTTGTGAATTTATGTGATAAAATACGTGAATTTGAATAAACCATATGGAAAGGCATGGATAAAGTTTTGTGAAGGGTTTGATTTGGATGAATGAATGTTTTACCATTGAATTGGTTTATTGAATTACTTGCTTACAACTTACTAAGCTTTTACAGCTTACTTGGTGTGTTTATTCTTATTTTATAGATCATTGAAGCTACTATAGGCTCGAAAATCGTCGAGGATCTTCATTGCACTATCCAAGCTGTTTTGGTATCTTTCATGTTGTATATAGCTAAGTATTGCATTTATAAGCTAGGGAGTTTTAAATATATTTTGAATGGTTTATGTTATGCCAAGTGATTTGGCTAGCCAAGTTTGTGTAAATGCTTGTGATGACATGTGATAAATGTTGAAATTTTTGGTCAATGTGGAAATGGACATGTTGGTATGAACCAAATGGTAGATGTTTGGTAAGTTATGAACAATAATTTATTTATTACATGAATGATTTGTGAAGCAAATGTTTGGTAATGTTTATACTATGTAAATTGGTATGATTTGAGATGGATTTTGTGCATGAATTGGTTGTCAATGATTTGATCATATTGCTGTTTGTATTAGACATGTAGTTGGCTAAAATTGGGTTGTAAATGTTGCATAATTTGTGCTTGTAGTTACTAAGCATTTTGGGGTGTGAAAGTGGCTTAAATCAAGCCTATTTCATGCCACATGGCCAGGGCACACGAGCGTGTGACTTGACCGTGTGACCCCTATTTTCTAGGTATTTTGGTCAGTTTCGCACACTGGCTAGGCACACAGCCGTGTCTAATGACTGTGTGAACTCTGTTTTGTAGTCACATATGTCAGTATAGCACACAGGATAGGCACACGGGCGTGTCTAGTGATCATGAGGCTAGCTAAGGATGACACACGAGCGTGTGCAGAGACCATGTATGTAACCCAGATTTTGGGCCTAGATAAAATGGGCTTCGTGTGTCGGAGAAATTGGATTTTAGTTGTGCGAAGAAAATTTCATAAATTGCATGTTTAATTTACAGGCTAAGTGTTTTAGGAAGAGTTGGGAGTGTTGGAGAAGTCCTGGGTCCAAACCAAGGCTTTAGCAAAATTTTTAATTTTTCCCTTAGGTGGACCTTAGCGTTAGCTTGGAGACCTTATAAATATTTTTGGTTAAAATATGACACAAGGAAGCAAGTAGTCTAGTCGCAAGGTGGCATTAGGAGTGTGCATGTGGTATGGGATTCAAGTCCTGGCGTTTGCAAAATTATTATTTTTGCTCCTAAGTGAACCCTTGGTGATTGGAAGTAGACATTATGTTTATTTAAGGATAAAATGTGACACAAATAAGTTGTTGGCCTAGTGGCAGTGGCGTGATTTAGCATATGAAAGAGCAAGGGTTCGAATCCTACTACAAGCAAAGGACATCTATTTTGCTACATGGGGTGTCAAGTGGTTGTGTTGGATGCAAAGTCTAATAGGTTGTTGTGGACTTGGTAAAAGGGGAGAAAACCAAGGGATTGGATGACGGTTGTTATGGATATGAAGGAGAGATAAGGGGAGTTCTTGGAGATGTTTAAGAAATTTGAAAATAGGAGAATTGGTAGTCGAATTTGATGGTTGGTATGTGCAAATTTGGTTAGAAGGTTTTAAGTGCTTATGTTCTGCTCTTTGTTCGGTTTTTAGCCTTTTTTTTTGGTGCTCTATAGTTCTTTTGATGAGCAAAATTGTGTTTTGGGTATTTGTTTCTTTAGTGTCGAATTAGTCTTGATGCTTGCTCTCGGTGTTTTGCTTGGCTGATTGGTCTCACTTTTAGTCCTGCCTATTCTTTTCTCCAATACAAATTAGTGTTTCTCCTCCCTCTCGTTAGCTCTCTTTTTTCGGTTTCCTTCTAAGCCGAACCTTTCTTCATGGTTTCTTCATCTTTACCTTCTACTTCCCTTTCTTTTATTTGTTTTGCTTGACCAAATACTTTGTGTGTTCCTTCTCCCTCTTTTCTTTTTCTTCAATGGCGCCTTCCCTCTTTGTGGTGACTGATTATTACTTGCCCCTTCTCTCCCTCTTCTCTTTCAGTTCTCTTTGCTAAGCATTTTGTCTATTCTTTTTGCAGAGCTGAATTTCTCTACACTTGAGTAAGGGATGTGACTGTTCTTCAAAGGACTCAATCTTTGGGTATACCATAGCAAGCCAGATACGACTAAGGGCTGGTAAGCCATTGATTGATTGGTTCTAATATTTTTTTTCGTAGTCTTAGCTTATAAGGGGGTTGTGTTATACAGATTTTATCAAGGTTTGGAAGACAGCTTCGATCAGTGGTGTAAGTGAGAAACTGTTCGCTATTCAAGGTAGGCAACCATTATCATTTGAGAGTTGGGTGCTTTGTGTGTATGTTTTCTTTCTAACAGTTAATGGACTAACATGAGGTTATGATTGAATCTAGGTTCGACGTTGTGGAGTCTTGCTCCATTGTCGCAAACAGGTGTGTAATTGTACACCCAATACTATTACTATCAAATCACTAGATAAAAGTGTGTATCCATACTTTATAAACTGTAATAGGCATAAAAGCTGTAAATATGTGTGTAATCGTATGCTATGTTGGATTATCGGCTGAAAAGACGAAAGTAAGTGTTGTTCACTGCTGTGACTGTAGATCGACAAAATGTCGAAAGTCGAAATGCTAGCAAATGATGCCACACGAGCGTGCGAATGCACGTGTGGTGATTTGAGGCACGAACATGGGCGTTGGACCGTAGAGGCCACCACGAGCACTCTCGTGGTCTTGGTCTATTTTGGGCAACTTGGGCCAAGTAATGGGCTTTAGGCCCATTTACAACGTTATGCTTGCTTAGGTTACTTAGGTCGCTTGAGGCAACGATGGACTTTTGGTTGGGTCATTAAGACCCCGATTTGTGAAATTACCAAAATACCCCTGATTTACGAAATTACCGAAATACTCCCGATTTGCGAAATTACAAAAATACTCCTAATTTGCGAAATTAGTGAGATACCCCTGATTTGTAAAATTATCAAAATACCCTTGATTTGCAAAATTACCGAAACACCCCTGATTTGCAAAATTACTAAAATATCCCTAATTTGCGAAATTACCAAAATACCCCCGATTCGTAAAATTACCGAAATACCCCCAATTTGTGAAATTATCGAAATACCCTCGATTTTGGTAACCACGTTTTAAAGTAAGCAAACAAAATTCGAGATTTTACAAAAGTTTTAAATGGTAACAAGTTTTAAATAGGAAGGGTTTTCAATAAAAAAAAAAGTTACGAAAAACACTTCAATGTGACGCACCAGATTCAAACCTAAGTTCTAGGCCGGGTTTGGGTTGTTACAATGTGACCCTAGTTAGTGTTGCACACGAACTGAGGTAAGGTAACAGGCACGGCCGTGTAGGGAACACGACCTAGCCACATGGGCGTGTGCCCTGTTTGAAAGGCAAAATTTTTTATATGATTTTTAAAGTTTTCAAATGTTTTCAATTTAGTCCCAACCCTTTTCTAAAGCATGATTGAGGTCTCGTAGACCTCTGAAGGGACTATATGATTGATAATGACTTTGATGTGATGATGAATGATATCTACTTATGATATAATTATACGATGATATGTTTGATTGGTAATACCTCCTAACCCTAGTCCTGTGATGGATACGGGTTAGGGGTGTTACAAGAAGCATCATTGTAAATCACATATTCTTTACCCGATTTTGGTTGTACGGGTACTGGAGCTTCAATTAACATAGCTTTCAACTGATCAAAACTGTTCTGACATTTATCGGACCATTCAAACTTCACATCTTTTTGTAGCAATATAGTCAACGGAGTTGCAATCATGGAAAAGCCTTTTACAAATCGTCGATAGTACCCGGTAAGTCCCAGAAAACTACGAACTTTAGAAACATTCCTCGGAGGCTTCCAATCTAAAATAGCTAATATTTTGCTTGGACCAACTTAGATACTGATACAATGTGACCCAAAAAACCAACTTCGCATAACCAGAATTCACATTTACTGAATTTCGTGAATAGATGCTTATCACTCAAATTCTAAAGCACAATTCTCAAATGCTCAGCATGCTCCTTTTTGTTTCGCGAATTTATCAAAATGTCATCAATGAACACAACAACAAATTGATCTAAATACGATATGAAAATTCTATTCATCAAATCCATAACAATAGTAGGTGCATTTGTTAATCCGAAAGGCATAACTAAGAATTCATAGTGTCCGTACCTGGCTCGAAAAGTTGTTGTTGGAATGTCTGAATTTTTTACTCTCAACTGATAATAACCTAGTCTCAGATCTATTTTTGAAAACACAGTAGCACCTTTCAACTGATCAAACAAATCATTAATTTTGGGCAGAGGATATTTATTCTTTACAGTCACCTTGTTCAACTGACGATAATCAATACACATTCTCATTATATCGTCTTTCTTTTTCACAAATAGAACCGAAGAATCCCAAGGTTAGAAACTTAGTCTTGCAAGCCCTCTATCTATCAACTATCGCAACTGGGACTTTAATTCTTTCAACTCGGTCGGAGCCATTCTGTACGAAGCTATCAAAATTAGAGTCATTTGCAGTACTAATTCAATGCCAAATTCAACTTCTCGAATAGGAGGTAATCTCAGAAGTTCTTCAGGAAACACATGAAGGAACTCACACCCAACTGGTACTGATTCAATTTTCTTTTCATTTACTTTCGAATCGATCACATAAGCTAAATAAGCTTCACAACCTTTTCTCACATATTTCAAAGCTTTTATTGTAGATGTCACAGCTGGTAACCCGTTTAAGTCGCTAGATTCAATTTGGACTATTTCATCATTTTTACATCCCAGATCAATAACTTTCTATTTGCAATTCACAATAGCCTCATGCAAAGTTAGCCAATCCACATGCAGAATTATATCAAATTCATCAAAGTGTAATAGCATTAGATTAGTCGGAAAATAGATATCTCGAAACATCAACGAATAGTTCTTGCAGACTTTGTCAACTAGGACACTTTTCCCTAAAGGGTTCGATACTCTAATTACGAATTCAGTAGACTCTACAGGTAAAGACTTACTGTGTACTAAATTCATGCATACATAAGAGTACGTAGATCCAGGATCTATTAGTGCAATCATAGAAGTATAGTAAAGAGTGAAAGTACCAGTTATCACATCTAGAGACGAAGCTTCCTCTTGAGCTCAGATAGCATAGGCTTTTGCAGGTGCTCTAGCCTCAGATCGAACAGTAGTATCTTTCGTAGCTCTCTGACTACCACTCATATTTCCCGTAATTCTGGGAGGTCTACCTCTAGCTGAAGTGTTGCTTAATCTCGGATTTTGAACAATCTCTTACTCAATAGACTCAAGACAGTATCGTATAAAGTGATCCATAGATCCGCATCTAAAACAAGCTCGGCCATGCAATCTACAACTTTTGGGATGTATTTTACCACAATGCTTACATTAAGGCCGTTCATATTAGACATTTCCAACACTGGCAATAGAAGTAGCAGGAGATCTGAAGCTCGAATACGATCTAGCTCAATCTCTGCTCGAATGTCCCACATTAGCCTTTGAATAGCTTTGTTCATCTCTGAATTTCTTTGACACAGAGTGAAACGATTTACTTGCAGATCTCTTTCTCACTTCTTTAGCTTCAAAATCAGCTTTTCTTTTATCTTTCTAAAGTTCTTCAGCTTTACATGCTCGACGTACAAGCACGGCAAACTCTTTGATCTCAAGAATACCAACTAGCAGATGAATATCTTCATTCAAACCATCTTCAAATCTTTTGCACATAATCTTTTCAGTTGATACATATTCACACGTTTATTGACTTAGATGAAAAAATTCTCACCCATATTTTGTTATAAACATACGACCCTGTTTCAGCTCTAAAAACTCTTTTCTTTTCTAGTCGATGAATCTCTGACTAATATACTTCTTGCGAAATTCAAATTGAATGAAATCCCAAGTTATTCATTCTTTTGGAACAATTGAAATCAGGGTTTTCCACCACTAATAAGCTGAGTCTCTAAACAAAGAAACAACACATTTCACACACTCGTCTAGAGTACATGACATTTCAATAAAAACCTAAATAGTATTCTTGAGCCAAAACTCAGCTCTATCAGCATCATCATCACTTGTATCCCTAAAATCTTCAGCCTCATACTTTATGATTTTAACAACAGGAGGCTTACTTAACTTAGTAGGGTTCAAACCATCATTCACCAAGTGTAACACCCCTTACTCGGGTCATCAAGTGTCGTAGATTAGAATCTTTCTGAGTCATCAAGTGTAACACCCCTTACCTGGGTTTATCACCTTACCCGAGCACGAGGCATTACGGGACAATATCACCATCATTCATGCACAATCAAACTACAAATTTTCAATCTAATTTAAAATTTATTCATAAAATACCATACAACCCTTAAAGTGGGCCTATGTGGCCCAAAACATGGTTTAGGAATGGTCTGAGACCAAACCATGAACTTAGAAAAATTTTGGAAAATTTTTCCTAATACAAGGCACACGCCTGTGTGAGATAGGGGCATGCCTGTGTGGGCAGGCCGTGTGGTCACATACACCGGTGTCCCCTACTCGTGTTGAATTATTGGAAAATTAGTTTTCATTTCGAACCTACAGGGGTTTTTACACGGCCAAGCACACGCCCGTGTCTTTTGCCCGTGTCCATCACATGATCTTGACACGGCCGTGTGGCCTCCCTGTGTGAAAAATTGGGACATTCTGTTTATGACGTTAGCATGCAATTTTGGTCACATGGCCATGGGACACGTCTGTGTGACTAGGCTTTGTGACGTCTTTAATCTCCGAAAATCCCACGCAAAATTCACACGCCCTACACACATGGCTGTGGGAGCTAGCTGTGTGGCCCTAAGTTAGGCTATTTTCGAAGCCGTACTTTTCCCTAAAACACATACTCTCTCTACTACTTTTAACACCACACAACGAATATATCTTTAGACATCTAAAGGACTCCATTTACCTATTCATCACCCATTTCAAATTAAACGCACACAAACACACAAAGCATCCCATGAATTATCTTATAAGGATAGATAAATAAAATATCATCATCAATGGCTATATCACTTAGTCTTGAATGCAAAATAACTTATCCCATGACAATTACCCTAAAATAATCAAACCAACTTAACACCAACAACACCATTAAGTCCCTATACATGCTATAGTCTAAAGAATTCATTTTACTATACCAAAATATAGCGTCGATAGTGTGGGCGATGCTCCGACTCATTCTAATCCTGAGCTAGCTTGATTGAATCTATAAAGTAAGGGAAAAGAGAAAAAAGTAAACTTTAAAAGCTTAGTAAGTTTATATGTAAATAATTATCATCATAACAACATTTAGCCATACCAAGGTTTATCTCTCACACACTAACTTACCATCTAAACTTACCAACATTTTCACACAAATCATACACATTATTTTTACCCAGTTAGGTCCACATGCACTGTAATGTCCTAATAATTTGAATTTTTGATTGCACATGAAATAGCTAAATTGCATGCTTTGGGGTGTTAGTTAAGTGAGTTAGGAGTGGTTGGGAATGTCTGAAGGGCCTTGGGAGTGAATCTAGGCTTTTGGAAAATTCTTGGCTTTTGGCTTAAGTGAATCCAGGCTCACAGAACGTAAGCCTTGTGAATAAATGCCTGTGCATCAGGACATGAAAGGCACCTGGTAAGGTGGTAAGGCAGTCTATGATGTGGACATTTTTTTAAGGGAGCTAGTGCTTATTCTTTTAAGTTTTGCTTTTGAGTTTTTGTGCAATTGTGATAGTGACTGATTTTACTATTGGGGTAATTGGTTCATTTTTCCTGCCATCTTTACCGAATACACCTCACTTTGACTCACCTTCCCTTCTCAAATTTTCTTTTATTGGTCAACCGAATGCCTATGTACCTAGATAGCTGAATTTTATCTTGGGTGCATCGACCTCTATCTCTCTAGCCGATCCTTATCTCTCATTGCTCCTCTATCTCTTTCTTCTATTTTATGCTTTGACTTTTTAACATTCGGTTGGGTTCTTACTTTCTATTGTTGCTTTATTCAACACACTCCTTCAAAGCCGAATACTTGATTCCCAATCGATTTTCTACTTGGTCGATTATTTTCTCTTTCCTTGTTCTCTAAGCTGAACCTACTTTCCCTTTTTTCTACCTTTTTCCTTCAACTATTTTATCCTTCTCCCTCTTGATTCTCAAGTTCATCTTTGATTAAATGGCCAAACTTGACTCTCTTTTCCTTTAGATAGTAGTCGATTGCACTATTAGGCTTTGCTTGGGTCTTGCATTGGTCTAAGGGTGTCGAATATCCATGGCGCTCAAAACAGCCCATATTTCTTATCAATTTATACTTTTACCACTCAATTTATTAACTATGCAATTTGGTCCTTTTTAGGGACTTTCATGAAAAATCACTTTATGACCCCCCAAAAATATAGGGGTTGTAATTTTACATGAGTTGGCATAAAATGTTTTTTTTTGGCATGTTGTCTTAATGATTTGGGTGTGTTTGAGGGGTTTTTAGAAAGCCTAAGGTCGAGTTAGGACCTTGGCAAAATTTTTAATTTTTGCCTTTAAGTGAATCTGGACGTTGGCATGTAGGGTTTATAATTAATTGTTGTTGGTTTATAGCACAAAGTAGCTTCTGGTGGAGTGGCTATGATGCCACAAGCATGGAAGGGGAGGTATGTGTTCGAATCCCTTTGTAAGCAGAGTGTATTCATTTTGCTAACTGGGGTAAGTAAAAGGCGTATTTGGATTCAAACACTAGAAGTTGGTTGAAGACTTGGTAAAAGGTGAATATTGGACTTGGTCATGAGGATTTGAATCAAATTCAAATTGAAAAGTTGAGGGAATCAAGGAGAAAATGTAACAGCCCTATTCTGACCCTAGTCGAAAAGTGGTTTTGGGACCCCAAAATCGAGTCACAAAAAAATAATTAAATGTTAAATTTCATGTCCATTATATGTGCAATTGCATGTGTGAAATTTTGATTTATTGAATTTTGACATTTGGATGTGAAATTAACTAAAAAGGACCTATGTGAAAAATTTTAAAAAATGTGATAGATAGATGTAAAAGGGACCAATGATTGCATGGACTTAAAAGAGGGAATTTGCATGTCAAATTCCACCTTTAAAGTTTAGTGGCCGACCATGTTAATGATGAATTCCATTATATGTATTTTATAATAATATTAAATTAGTTAATAGTTTAAACTATGTAAAAAAAAAAAAAGAAGCTTGTCCATCTTTGTTCATGTTAGCTGAATATTGAAAGAAAGAAAGAAGAGAACTCAAGCTAAGTTTCGTTCCTTTATTTAGCAAAATTCAACGGTATGTTCAAGGATTTTCTTGATACTCTTGTGAAATTTTCATAGTTAATGCATGGTTTATTTATTTATGTTAAAATTTGTAATATGGTTGAGGAATGCATGTTCGGTCATGGTGGTTTTATGGTGAAAATCGGCCATGGATGTTTATGTCTTTGGTTGGTGTTTTTGGTGTTGTGTAATAGGGTTGATGATGGATGAGCTAATAAGTGCATTGAGTATTTAACCCATGGTTTAAAATTCATGAGTTGATAAGTATCGTAGTAGCATACGGCAACCTGTTAAATATTGAGTAACTCATGTTGAATGTTAAATTGAGTCTTGAGGTATTCATAATTGTTTGAATTTTTATCAAGTTAATTGTGAGTTAGCCGAATTGGAGCTTAAGGTTGTATTATAATTGGTGAAATTTGTGCATTATAGTTAAATAGTGTAAAGGACCATTCGGCTAAGAAACAGCATGCATGGAGAATTTGTATTAAAATGACATAATTGAATTTTGAAATCTATTAGGGATTGTTAATGAAATAATGCCAAGACTAAATTTATCATAAAGTTAAAAAAAAAAAATACATTGTGCCGAATGTGATCTTGAAGCATTGAAATTGTTTGAAATTGTTGAGTGACAAGTGATAATTGAATGGATGGCATCCGGCTAATTTTAGTGGAATAAGAAATTGTCATTTGGTTTTTGGAAATCTATACCCATGTGTGACCTATTTGATAGATGATAATCGGCTAATATATATATATATATATATTTATGATAAGGGCCGCGTATGGTCATTAGAATAGATGTAAATTGAAATGAAGATGTCCAAATGTGTTTATTGGTGCATGGATTTTGAAATGTATAGCTAAAACTTTATAATATATGTTATATGGAATACCGTATATATAAATGTAGGAAAGGAAATTGTTTTATCTAAGTTAAACATGTTCTTGTTAGATTTAGCTTTGAATTAATGAAATTAATTGCTATATATAGCAATCGACAAATTGTGTATGTGAATATAGATATATTGAATGTGGACTAATAAGTATGAAATGCTTTGGTGGATACTCGGCTTATTAGTATATACAAAATGTATTGAAGTGTGAAAATTTGCATGTGCACTAAAGGATTAGACGTGTATTCGGTTTTACGGTTCATAAATGGGAGTGTAATTTACTAAAAGGTGAAATATATGTGTACAAAGGTGAAAGTGTATATTTGGTAAATTTAAGTTGATTAGGAATAGTGAGGAATTGCCAAATGTGAGTGCATGTGAAAGAATGACTAATTGAAATAATTATCGTATGTATGTACTATATTTAGAGATTGACTTTATTGATTATAATGCTTCAAAGTTCATTGATTGATAGAGCGTCAATGTGATTATGAAATTTTGGTTGTAATAAGTTGATAAGACGATTAAAATAGTTTAAAAAATTTTGTTGATTAAGCTCAAGAGCTAAACTCGAATAATAGGGAAAACCAAGATTTTAAGTAGCTGATCAGTGTTTGTTCATCGACAATTCAAGTAAGTTCTGAAGTATTTGAGTTTGATTCCTTTGTAAGTTTTAAGTATTTAAATGGAATGAATATGAATTACGTATATATGTTAAGGTAAATGACTTTTCTAAATGATGGCATATATGATGTTATGTTATAATATGTGAATAAGAACTTTAAAGAGTAAATTTGTATAAATCTGCTTGGTACAGCAGCAGTAATGTGTTTTAGAAAAATCACCATAAATTGTTGGAGTTGAATTAGAGGCTGAATAAATTATTTAATTAAATCTTAATGAGTCTAGTTTCTTATAAAAGAAACCTTGTAAGTAAAGTAATTTCCGATAAAGAGATATTTAAAGTAGTGTGAGACAGTGTCAGAATGACTCCGAAATCCCCTATTCTATTTTTAGAAAATCATTATAGATTGTACAAAAAATTGTTATAAGACAAAATTTATATGCTTAGACTCCTTAGTGAGTATAGTTTCAAATGAAATAAACAAGAACATATTTTGAATTCTGTACAATGGGGAATTTGATTCGTAGTGAAGAGTGGTCAGTATAGTCAAATAGTGAAATAGGGGAAACTTTAAGAAAAATCTGGTATTGATTGGCTGGATTAAAAATTCTGAAAATTTTATGAATAAAAGAGATATGAATCTATTTTCAGGGAAAATTAATGGCGCTTCATTTGGAGTTTCGTAGCTCCAGTTACGAATAATTTAATGACTATTGCTTAGGAAAATAGCTTATAGTGAGTTTGTGATTAAGTAGTAATCATTGATAAAACTGTTTGAGTTACTTATAAACTATTGATTAAATATTGTAATTAAAGCACCGAATCCGTATTAAAGTGAGGCTATAAGCCGTAAATGACTAGTATACCTAGTCAATTTTGTTATGATGAAATTGAAGTATAAGATATGTATGTGTGGTGAGGCCGAAATGGCCTTTATGAAATGTGTGCTATCTTTATTGTATAGTGAGGCTGAATGGTTATTTAGAAGTGATATATGTCTGAGTGGTTATTTAAATAAAAGCAAAATATGTGATGTATTTAGCAAGTGATGATAAAAATATCATCTTATATATGTGTGCTTGCATATGTGGTAAAGCCAAATGGCTAATGTGAAATATGTATGAGATGTGTATATATTGTGGCCGTATGACTAAATTGTTTGATCAGGATGAGACTAAAATATGTATTAAGACGGAATGTGTAGGTGTATGTATATGTGATAAGGCTGTATGGCAAATGTGATGAATGCGCATGAGTATGTGTGATAAGGCCGAAGGGCCAATGTGAGATAAGCGTAAGTGTGTATATGTGATAAGGCCGAATGGCCAATTTGAGATAGGTGTAAGATGTGTATCGTTATATGCATAAAAAGTGTGAACGAAAACTTATGAGATATGGGGCACGGCCGATGACTATTATAAAGATGAAAGTAAATCATGTGAATTATGAGATAGTCTGAAAGGAAGCATTATTTTGTTAATATGTTGTGATATGTAAATACTACTAGTGTATATTATAAAGTGTGATAAACCTTCTGAATAGGCTATGGTACGAAATCATTCGGGACATTGACTTAGTAAGCTTCAAAACTGGTGATTCTAGTCGGGTTTTATACCTAGCTGGCCAAGTGCATTCGATTACAAGATCCCACAATAAGATGTCGAATGAAGCTCGTAGTATACATTAAATGACTCAGGTATGTGATACTTATCTTTGGATGTAAGAATGACTCGTATTGGATTTGATTATGTTCAATTGTGAAACTATGTATTTGAAGGTATAAGATTTATGCATATGTGTCTTCAGTCATCGAAACTTAATGATGATGGAATACCTTAAGTTGGCCAGGTATGTATTCTACTCTCATAATTAAATCCGTTCTGGATTGAGTCACAAGTATGAAATAAAATATATAAATCAATGGAAATGAGTACCTTTACAATTGGCCACTGTGGTGATTATTTATTGAAGTGGTTATGTGATATCAATTTCTATGTAAATGAGACGATGAGTAAAGTATGTGTAGTTGTGATTAGATTCATTCAGCAAACGATTTTTCATTCACCAATTTGAATAGGAAATTATGTTTTTTTTTTTTTTAAATTCAGTAAAGTTAATTGTATTACTTAAAGACTTACTAAGCTTATGAAAGCTTACTTCGTTGTTTCGTGTCTTTGTTTTATAGATTGTGAATTCTGACTACCAGCTCGGGGACTTTCAGCTCTTCGTCACACTATCTACTATTGTGGTAACCCAAAAATTTGAATTTAGCTTATGGCATGTATAGGATAGACTATAGTAAAATGATAATTTGACTATTGTATATAAGCCATGCGAAAATGGCATCTTTTGAATGTTTACTTATAGAAGTTTAAATTTTACCCCTGGCTGTGTTTAGTACTTATCTAAATGAATGTTCTTTATTTCAAGAAAAAGTTCAAATTTTTACTGTTCTGATATGAGTTTCAAGTCCGGTAATGCCCCTTTACCTATTCCGGTGACGGTTACGGGATAGGGGTGTTACAGAAAATAGTGGAGATTTTCAAAGAGTTGTGATTGGAGGAAATTGTATCCGATTCAGGGGTAGGTGGGTTGAAAATTCGACTAAGGGCCATTTGAGGTGGGATAATCGGCAATTGGTGAGTTTTAGGTGCGGAAAATTCCTTAAGATTATTTTCGGGTTTTTTTCGTTGTTTCGAGTTTCCTTTCTTTCGAGGGCAAGAGTGCAAGTGGCCACTTTGGAATTTTATGGGATTGTTTTAGAATATGTTCAATGCCGAAGTACCGATAGTAGACTTCTATTCTTCTTAATTGTCTTTTGTCAAATTGTGCAAATCCTCTTCTCCTTAATTTCTGTGCTTGGTCGAAATCTATCTCTCCCTTTTGCTAAAAGCCGAATTAGGTATTAGAGTAGTGCATCTTTCGGCCTAACCTCATTCACATCTCTTCATAGTTCTATTAGTCGAACCTTATTGAGTCCTCTTTCATTGTCTTTCTCTCATCAATCGAATTTTTTTTGCAGCTCTCTTCTTTGACTGATAACTATTGTTGTAGGTAAATTCCACCAAAGGCAAGTATTTTTCCCAACTACCCTCGAACTCTAGAGCACAACACCAAAGCATATCTTCAAGAACTTGAATTACCCTCTCAGATTGGCCATCAGTCTACCGGTGAAATGCGGTACAAAAATTTAACTTCGTACCTAGTGCTTCTTGCAACTTTTTCCAAAATCTCGAGGTGAACCTTGGATCTCTATCCGAGATGATAGACATAGGTACCCCATGTAACCTCACAATTCAACAACATATAATTCGGCCAATTTATCAAGTGAATAATCCCTACGTACATGTATGAAATGAGAGACTTCGTCAATCTGTCCACAATAACCCACACAACATCTTTCTTTTTCGGTGTCAAAGGCAGCACTGTCACAAAATCCATGGTAATCCTATCCCACTTCCACTCAGGAACCATTACTGGCTGAAGCAAACCTGAAGGTACCTAATGCTCTGCCTTCACCTATTGGCAGATCAGACACTTTGTCACAAATTCTAAAATGTCCTTTTTCATGACCGGCCACCAATATAACTTCTTCAAGTCACTATACATTTTTGTGCTACCCGGATGTACAGATAAACAACCACTATGTGCCTCAAGCAAAATTTCCCGAATCAACTCCTCATCTCTAGGAACACAAATTCTATCATGAAACATCAAGCAATCATCCGTACTGACTTGAAAATCTGAGTTATCACCCATCTCGCACTGAACCCTCTTGGCCAACAATTCATCATCATTCTTTTGAGCTTTACAAATCCGCTGTAGAAATAATGGCTTAGCCCTTAATTCGGCTAACATAGAACCATCATCAGACAAGGTCAAACTTGTGCCCATAGTTCTCAAAGCACACATGGATTTTCTGCTCAAAGCATTTGCAACCACATTTGCTTTTCCAGGATGATACTCACTTACTAGCTCGTAATCCTTTAACAACTCAAGCCACCTCCGTTGTCTCATGTTCAATTCCTTTTGATTCATCAAGTATTTCAAACTTTTCTGGTTGGTAAAAATTCGACATTTCTCACCATTCAAATAATGGCGTGAAATCTTCAAAGCAAAGACTATAACGGCCTACTATAAATCATGTGTCGGGTAGTTTCTTTCATATGGTTTTAATTGCCTCAAAGTATAGGCCACCACCTTGCCCTCTTGCATTAGTATACATCCAAGGCCATTTAGTGACACATCACTATAAATCACAAACTCCTTTCCCGACTCAGGTTGCACTAGCACTGGTGCCTCAGTCAATTTAGCTTTCAACTAGTCAAAACTTTGTTGACATCTTTCGGTCCACTCAAAATTTACATCCTCTTGAAGCTACTTGGTTATAAGAGAAGCAATCATAGAAAAACCCTCGACAAATCATCGGTAATAGCTAGCTAAACCCAGAAAGCTTCTGACCTCAATTACATTCTTCGGTGACTTCCAATAAACAATTGTCGAAATCTTATTTTTATCAACCCGAATACAATCACCTGAGACTATACGTCCCAAAAACCCAACTTCACGTAGCCAAAACTCATTCTTGCTAAATTTAGCAAATAACTTTTCTTTTCTCAAAATTTTCAATACCGTCCTTAAGTGCTCGGCATGTTTTGACTCATCCCGAGAATAGATCAATCTGTTGTCTATGAACACCACTACAAACTTGTCCAAATATTGCCAAAATTTCATCAAATCCATAAACATAGCCAGTGCATTAGTTAAACCGAAGGGCATAACAAGAAATTCACAATGGTCGTAACTCATTCTAAAAGCAGTTTTCAGCACATAGGATTCCTTAGCCTGTAGCTAGTAATAGCCAGATCTCAAGTCAATCTTAGAGAACACCGTTGCTCCCTTTAATTGGTCGAATAAATCATCAATTCTTGGCAATGGATACTTGTTCTTGATAGTCACCTTATTGAGCTACCTATAATCAATACAAAGCCTCATCGACCCATCCTTTTTTTTATGAACAATACAGGTGCACCCCAAGGAGAGAAACTTGGCCTCACAATTCCCTGTTCTGTTAACTCTTGCAACTGAGCCTTTAACTCTCTCAATTTTATCAGAGCCATCCTATATGGAGCAATAGAAATAGGTGCAGTCCTAAGTAACAAATCAATAGCAAACTCAATTTCTCTGACAGGATGTAACACCCCTAACCTGTATCCGTCGCCGGAATGGGTTATGAGGTATTACTAGATGAGACATAGATTTTAGGCAATTACAACATACTCAAATATGTAATTCAAATACTAATCAATTTTAAATTTAAATAGTCAATTTAACCTTTTCACAAAACAACTTATATCATATTAATCAACTTATATCTAATATTAAATCGTAAACAAATAATATCAATTATATCATTTTGACACAAATTGTAGGCGTATATTAAAATCTTTATAAAATAATTCAAATAAATTATTAGAAGCATGAAATATCAAAGAGCCTAAAACCAAATTTGCATGCAAACCATTAAAACCTTATAATAATAAAATCACTATTCAGTTGGTTACTTTTATAAGCATTAGCTGAAAACCATATACTTTCATATACAAAGGCATTTCATTATTAAACTAGAAACAAATACAATGCAATTATCTCAATCAAGGGTTTCATACATGAAACTTATAAAGCATATATATATTCAAGATACATACATGTCTACCCTACTTCATTCGGCATGTAAGTTTTAATTACAAGTAATGTCATGTTTTACCATTCCAAGCATAAATAATCTACTATTCATATGGTCATTTTGTAAGACTTTAGCCAAATATGGTCATGCCTAATACATGCATTTTATTTAATGACCATTTCTTTACTAAACCAATTTCTATTATTCAATTAGCATGTAAACTTTTCAAAGAATCATATTTTCATGATTATTCAATTAACAAATATCACCTGACAAATAATAATAAAATTTCCATACCAATAGCCGACTTAAAAAGTCATCCATGATCTATACTTATAACAATGCACATAACTTGACCAAATCAACTTTTAAATCTATAAATCATTGACACAAGTTAACCAATAACTTATTAAAATCTATACCATTTCAATAAGCAAACCAAATCATCAATATATGTGCAAGCGTTAGCATCAACAAGTGATACACCTTTCCAAGCATATCAAATCATGTACATTTATAAGTTCAATTCACAACTCAAATATATAATATATATATATAAACATCATTCAAGATAGACAATAATTATACTACATTTCATGATCAAATTCACAAGCCAAACACCTTTCACCAACCACTTCAAGTAATACTCATGTCTAACTATACATATATATATATATATATCATTACTTCATATCAAATTCTCATACCAAACACTCGCACGCATATACTATGATCAAAAGAACTTAAGCATTACATCATTGACATTAATATCAAGCCATTTCCAAAACATATAGCATTTATCACATAAACCATTTATGCGTAGTTTATAGCATTATAATCGAAAGTGAGCTCAAACCATAATCAAAACATATCTGAAATTAACATGGAAATTGAGCCATTTTTACATGGCTCAAATTATACAAAACCATTATCCAACATTTCAAAACACATTCCAGCCTATACATGCCATAATTTGAGTTCAATTATTTAAATACCGAAGCAGTAGACAGTGTGATGAACTTTGCTGACGATCCCCGAGCTCGTAACTTGATTAAAAAATCTATAAAATAGAGTAATATGAACACACAGAGTAAGCTTTTATAGCTTAGTAAATCATAAGCAAATAAACAACTCAATAATATAGTCAACTCATATTAACTAAACGAATTACATTAACTTACCATACTTGACCTCAAACCTACAAATTCTATAATTTGTACATTTTCATAGATAATTCCCCACCTTGGCCAAATACTCACATAGTCATTTTAACATGTTATTAATCAGCTTCCAGACCGGATAGTCATAAATAACCATATATACTTTTATTTATATCCGCAAGCTTAAGAATCATAGTATAACAACACACATATATATGTATATAACCTATATGGCCGAATATACCAACTCATATATGCATATATTTAAGAAACACTTCAATGATACACAAGTTATTCATTAACCAATCGAATACACATATCACATACACATATATTCTTCATTCGTAGCGTACCTATTTTGTAACACATACCAAGTCACATACTTACCTGATTCCAAGTAGACAACAAGCAAATTCATACTTGGCCATTTAGCTCGTTTTACACATTCGATCACAACCGATCTTTGCCTGATGAACTATTTGGAATTGGGTAGGACACTCGGATATTCACACATATAATACAATGCCAACGTCCCAGACATGGTCTTACATGTAGTCACATATCGATGCCACTGTTCCTGACATGGTCTTACTCGCACACATATATCGGAGCCACATATCAATGCCATGGTCTTACTCACACACATATATCAGAATCCTATGTCATGACATATGCATCATAACTTTTCCTAAGGTTCATATGAGGCTTTCGGAGGTCGTAACTCGGTTGAAACGAATGCTTGAACATGGTTACCAAGCTTATACACATTCAGTAATAGCATATATAAATTCATATATTTCATTTCAGCATATATACTTTGCATTTAATTAAAATTAAGTACGTCTATTTGCTTATAAACTTACCTTAGATGATATAAAATGGAACAGGACAGCTAGTCGACAACTTTTGCTTTCCCCCAATCCAATTCTGATTTCTTTGGTTCTTGATCTAAACATATTCAAATTAAGCTCATTCAAAAATATTTTCATTCAATTTAATCCAAAAACACACAAATGGGAAAATTACCATTTTACCCTTAACATTTACAATCTTTACAATTTTGTCCCTATTGGACAAAACACAAAACAGGTAAAATTTCCTATACCCATGTTAGGCTGAATGTTCTTAGTGTCCATACAAGTCCATATATTTTATTTATTTCACATTTTAGTCCCTTAAATTATTATTTTTGAAATTTAGTCCTAATTACTCAAAATCATCCAAAAATTCCAATGCAAAATATGTTAACCCAAATATACCTTTCATATTTCCCCATCAAACAACAAAAATCAGAAATTCTCATCAATGGAAAAATTCAAAATACTCATCAAAATAAAAAATTCAAGCTTGGGTCTTCAAGATAACTTAGTAACGATCTCAAAAACGTAAAAATTATTAAAAATTGGGCTAAACACATAACTTAATCAAGCCTGAGAAGTAGTCGAACCCTAACTTTCTTTTATCTTTTCTTTTGTTTATGTTTCGGTCATGAAGATGATAATATAAAACCATATTATAAGCTTTTATGTTTTATTATACATATATTATTTCATATTTTACTATTTTACACTTTTATAATTAATAACTAAAACATGTTTAATAAGGGTACAATTGGTCATCACTAAGTCCAAAGGTTTATTTGCAACATAAATGCTCCAACTTAGAAAGCCACTAACAATTTGGCTCTTATGCTTTAAACTATCAAGTTTCCAATTTACGCGATTAAGTCCTTTTATTTAACCGGGTACCTAAACGACAAAATTAAATCACAAAAATTTAACAGATATAAATTCTCACATAACAAACACAGAAAATAATTTTAAAAATATTTTTCTAACTCAAATTCGTGGTCCTGAAACCATTCTTCCGATTAGGGTCTAAATCGAGCTGTTACACAGGAGGTAACCTGGGTAACTCTTCCGGAAACACATCTGAAAATTCACAAACTACTGGCACAGATTCAAGTCACAATTCTGACACCTCAGGATTCAACACATATGCTAGATATGTAACACCCCTAACCCGTATCCATCGCCGGAATAGGTTACGAGGCATTACTTACTTGTACTCAACCTCCATACATTCACGTGCTAACCAGTAAAACTCTCCTAAACCAACCAAATGTAATATCATATAGTAAAAAATAATTACTTATGAACAGATTCATTGTAACACCCAAACTCGGCCCAAACGTTACGGCCAAGTCTGGTGTGTCACATTGAAGTGTTTTTCGAAAGCCATGTTTTCATTGAAAACCCTTCTTAGTGTTTAAAAACTTTTACCGTCAAACTTGTATAAAACCTTAGCTTGTGTTTTTTTCTTTTTCCAAAAACGTGACTTATTGTAATAATCAAAACATTGTAATCAACTTTGTAAAATCTTATGGAAAATTGTGAAAGCTTGTAAACCTTTGTAATTGCGGAAACATGTTATTTTTAAAAATAGTTTAAGTATCAGAAAATCAGATCTTCTTTGTGATGACTTAAAGTGAATGGATACTACGCACTAGGTAGGATTCAAGAGAAGAGGAGGTGAGTCATTTAGACTGCTTAAGTACCCAGCTCTTCCTAGATCCAATCCTAGACATGCACACATCCATTGCCACTCTTTAAGCTTATGACTTGTTCACGAACAACAAATTAGCTTTGAGTTGGTTTAAAATATTTATTTATGAAAATGTTTACTTTGTGGAGGCTTTGCTATGTTATCGTGATATTTAAAAGACATGTAACTTTTATAAAAACGCACCTTAGAGCTAACCGATTTCAAAATGATTTAAACAATATCCTACTTAAGCTAAAAACTATTTAAATAATTAAAAACCCAAAATAAAAATAATAAGAGCGGCCTTATTACAAACCCAAACTGAAAATAAAGCGATTAAATAAAATAGTGAAATAATCAACTTTTAAACCAGAAAAGCAGTCTTCGTGGCCACTCTGAATCCCTCCCAGCTCCAAGTCCACATACCAGGGCTCACTTGCAAGGATGGAAGGAAAAAGGGGTGAGTTTGGAAAACTCAGTGTGTGCAGAAAGCCATCCAAAGCCCAAGTCAGCACAAGCCTACTGGGCTTAAGCCCTATCCAGTCACAATATCAACTGGGCTGAAGCCCTATTCAGTGTTCAGTTACTAGGCCGAAGCCATATTCAGATACAGTATCAACTGGGCTAAAGCCTATTCAGTTACAGTACAGATAACAGTACGGCCCATAGGCCCAATACAGAAACAGAACAGATAATCAGTTATGAATGCAAGCCCATAATATGTGGGGAGACTACTCAACCCACCCAACCGCTACACACCACCCGTACCAACTAGCACAACATGTGGGGAATAACTTGACCCACCCAGCCCACACACCACAGTCACAGCATGGCTTCTCCGATAATGTGGCTAAGCCACTAACAGTATAACGAGGCAAAGCCCCTTTTTAGTAATACAAGGCAAAGCCCCTTTTTCAGTAATACGAGGCATAGCCCCTTTTAGTAAATGTGGCAATGCCACTCACACTTCCTCCATCAATATAATCCCAACTCCCATGCAACATGTGAATCATGATATGACATACGGTAACCAGACACAGATAGTCATGCATTTCAGTCAAATTTTGCCTTAGGGGTATAACAGTCTTTTTACACCTAGGGGTAAAACAGTAATTTTCCACCTATAAGGGTATTTCTGTAATTCTATCAGTTTTTAGGGTTTCCATGCATATTACAGTCATTACTAATCTATTTGTCATCACAGTAGTCCATTGTACTTAGTTTACCAGTTTTAACCATTGGGCCCTAAAACCCCTAATGGGCCCTATAGTGTCCACAAGCAACTTAAGCCCAATTAGTCCAAGTTTCATGTTCAGTTATCAGTTTTAGCAGTTTTGACCCTACAGTCTATCAGATTACCAATAACGCCCATTTTTTACCCATATGGGTTTGGAAGCCCATTGGGCCCACATTCGGCCCATCGAGGCCCAACTTACCGAGACGCACGAAATCACGCACCCAACCAACTTACTACTCATGATTACAGATCCATCGAGATCCAACTGACTTGTGAGCATTCGCACGCTCACAAGCCCATGAAATGCTGGAACTTCGGCATTTCGGCTTTTGCCGAATTGAACCATGAAAGGGTGTTCGATACACACACCTGATTTGTGATTACTACAGCGAGATCTCTCCCACGAGTTGCCTTTGTCAAATTCCAACCACTAGATCTAGGTGCTCCACAGTGTTAATCCTTCAACACTCCTTGATTGCTTACTCTTAAGTCCACGCTAAACACATTCGAAACCAAAGGAAGAGGCTATTAAAGCCCTTAGTCCAAAACGTTAGCCACCTATAGGGGTTTTGGCTTTTTCCTTAAAGCATAAGTAACTCATAAAAGGTTCGAACACTTACCAAAATGTTATTCTGCTATAGTACTAATCCCAATCTACCGTAGTTCGAATCACGAACACGAAAAGAGTCACGTTTATGCTCTATAGTTTGGCTTTTGAAACACCACAAGTCATGAAGGTTTCGGCTAAATGAAAAGATGAGAGATTCGACTTCTAGATGATTCGGCTTATGGACTTTTGAGAAGGATTGATGAAGAAAAGAGAAATAGAAAATAGAAATAATAAAAGAGAAGAGATGACAGTATAGGTTCGGTTTGAAAGAAATTAAAGAAGGAAGAGATGAGATAAAAGAAGAAAAAAAAAAGAAGAAAAGAAGAGTGGAAGAAGATAGGTTCGGTTAGAAAAGATGAACAAAAAAAAAAAAGGAGAATAATTCATAAAAGCCAAAAAACTAAAAGAACAAATTCGGTACTTAATTACCTATATCCGAATCTGTACTCCAAGCTGCCCCATATTCGGCCAACACCTTCTCCTCATCTAATTCAAATTCCTTTAATTAAGCCCCCATCTATTTTAAATTCCTTTAATTACTTCTTGATTCTTGGCCAAATTCAATGTTTGAATTTTATTCAAACTCTCCACCACTTAGCAGCAGTCCACCGCTCAGCGACTCCTCCTGCTGCTGGTAGAGTTTTGGTCCAACTCAAACACTCTCCCACGCGTGCAGCAAAAACGTAGCTCCTCGCGCGCATCAAGCAACTCAAACCCGGGACCACCAGGTACCCTCCAACGCTGCTGGCCACTGCGCCACAGCTTCTTCTTTACTATAATACGGTTCTAGTTAAATATAAGGCTTCCCTGCTTCTACCACGAGTCGCTAAAGAAAAAAATAAAACAAAATTTGCATGCCACAGGATTCCAACTCGCGCCCATTCAGACCCCTTCGCGTGCTGCTGCCACTGCCCCACAGGCGCCCTTGTGGCATATTTCAGCCGCAACTTCTCTTAAGCCTTACTTAGCCGCAATCCTGATTAATAAAAAAAAAAACCCATATCTCGCGCGTGCCTTGCCTTGAACCGTGGCCCTTGCCTTGCTTCTTAGCGTGTCTAACCACTGGGCCAGGCACTCCCTTTGTGCCTGAACCTAGCCCACTTTATTTATAAGCCCTACTATCTGAATTTCCCTTAAGAAGCAAAAATCAATTTTTTTACCAGAGTCTTGGATCGAACCCAAGGCTTTTCCCACACTCTAAGTCATTCACAATTTATTTAAACACTAAATTTAAACACCAAATTAATAAAAATAATATTATATATATTTTTATCTAATAATAATAATTATAATTTTCATAAAAAAATTTAAAACATCAATAATAATAACAGTAATATTTTATTAATAATAACTTAATTTAATTTTTTTAAATTAATTTTTTATAACAATAATATTTAATTTAATTTTTTTATTTAAAACTTCTCATTTATTTAGGTTTTCTTTTATCCGAACCAGACTCAGGCCCAATACTTCTAGGCCCAAATTTAGGGTGTTACATTCATGCCACATAACTAATACTAAATAATCTTTTATTTATAAGCACCACATTCAAAGTCATTTATTTTTCAAACTCTTAAACCAACTATAAAGTTCACATCAATATTGCCACACATGTTTCAATACGAAATGACTTATCTCATTTGCATTTAACCAATATGTAATCATAATAATAATGAATACTATTCATTTGATTATTTCCCAAAACAAGTGTCTATTTTTAAAACATACAAAGTATTTAAGTCTTATCAAAGATTTATTCTCATTTACTCAATTAAATCATACACATATAACAATGCATAATCTATGTCTATGCTTAAAATATTAAGGCCGAATCTAATTATGCAATATCTTCTAGTTTGAAATATACCAAAATTATGTAGTAACTCAATTACCTTGTTAATAACCGAATATGTATCCATTCATAATGTTAATCAACTAATTCAAACATGTTTCAAATATGCAAAGCTTTACTCATAAGTAAACCACTTTAATACGACTTATAAACAAAACATAACTGAATCATTCACAATCCAAAATCAAATCATTACCAAATCACATTACACATTAACCATTTATAAACTCATAAATAATTTATCTAACCAAACAATTATAACATCATATCATTTACTTAAAGCATTTAAACATACTTATCAAAATAAACAAGCCATTTTTCGCATGGCTTATTATATACAACTCGATCAAAATAGATTCAAAATATATCAAAGCTTATATATGCCATAAGTTTCAAATTCAACTTTAAAAGTACCAAAATATAGACGACAGTGTGGATGGCTTCACTGATGATCCTGAGCCCGTAACAAACTTCCAAGAATCTATACCACGAAGAGCAAACAAAAACACATAGAGTAAGCTTTCACAGCTTAGTAAGTTATAAGCAAAATAAACAGTCAAATGACATTGATAGTTCAATTTTAAGTAACCAAATTTATAAAACTATAACCACTTATATATCTAGACTTATCAATTCATATCACTATCCATCTTTCAAGTACAAATACCAATTTATTCTAATAAAATTATATTCAATCACAAAGCTATACATCTCTCCTAAAATTACATGCTCACATATGGCTTAATATTCATTACCATTCCCTAAAACATTTTAACATGGTAATATATATCTACAAAATATCATTTCATTCATTTAACTTATTCACCCCTCATGCATTTCAACTTTCCTACTATAAATCACACATATTTTTAAGCTCAATAATATCAACCATATAGGTTCGATACATACCTACACTATTTTGAACTTAAATCATATGTACTACTCAAGAAATTAGAAGCAATAATTCTTTCGACCATCCTTGATTACTCAATAGATTCACACACTTAGTGCTAATAGTTATTCAAAGGTATATTGAGCTCGTACACTTAGTGCTCGACAATCAAGGTCGCACACTTAGTGTTCGATAATCAAGCTCGCACACTTAGTGCTCGATAATCAAGCTCGCAAACTTAGTGCAATTCTCATAGTCGTAACTATTTATACTCGCACACTCAGTGCCAAAGTTTAACAACTTAATACATATTAATTCATACTATCAAGCCTATTTGCATTTGACAACATCAACATTTTGTATATTTCAATTCGACATATATATATAAATTGTATTTATTTAAATCAACAACAACTATTTGTTTAATAACTTACCTCGGATGTCGACGGACTGTATATTTCAACTATTCGACTATTTTTACTTTTCCCCGATCCAAACCCGATCCTTTTGGTTCTTGGTATACACATTTTCAATTTGAGCTGATTCAAATACCATTTCATTCAATTTAATCCCAAAATTACATAAATGGATAATTTCCCATTTTGCCCCTAACATTTCACACTTTTACAATTTAGTCTAAAACACATAAAACACAAAATGCCCAAAATGTCATCTCAATGTACATAGGCTGAATACTTCCCATGCCTATACAAATCCCCACATTTCATTTATTTCACAATGTAACCCTTCAATTTAATATTTTTGCAAATTAGCCCAAATTACTCAATTTCATGAAAATCTCTAATACAAACTTGTTAATCTAACTCATATCTTTTATTTTCTACCATCAAACAAAAAATCTACCAAGCTATCAATAATGGCAATTCATGAATGCATCATCAAATTCAAAAATTTAAGCATGGGTCTTAGAGTATTCAAAGCAACAATATCAAAAACATCAAAATTAACAAAAATCGAGCTCAAACATACCTTAAATCAAGCTACAACAAGGCCACATGTTTCCTGGCTTTCTTTTTCTTTTTCTTTTACTAGTTTCGGTCAAAATGATGAATACATTCATAATGTTTTAATGTTTTATTATAATATGACTTATAATATTTAATAAATTACCTAAATAACCTTTAAATAAAACATATAAAACCATTATAAATCATGACTGCTATAGTCCACTTATTTAAATATGGTCAAATTACCTGTAACACCCTACACCCCTGTCCGTCGTCAGAATAGGGTATTAAAGTATTACATATCTAAATACAACCTACCGAGGTTCATAGTTACACGCTAGACATAGATTCATTGAGTTCTATAGTCGAATATATCACTTGTAAATAGGTTCGGTCAGTACATCATATCTCATTAACTTCGTTCTATAAGCATGCTAGCGAAATTCTACCATGTGGCTACTAACAATTTGGCTAAATCAAACTTTTCAATAACCAAACACCATATTAGAAACTCATTGCATATTGGTTACTAACTAAATATCATGCCACAACATCGAATCATATGAGTATCATCCAAACATATAATCAAACTCGAAGACTAATCAAGCCATTTTCGCATGGCTAGAATAATTACAACTCAATAGGTAATTTGGTTAAACAAAAAGGAGATTAGCCTATACATGCCTTTGATCCAAAATAACCATCAAATGTACCAAAATAATGGCGATAGTGTAGATGATTAAGGCTTCAAACCCCGAGTCCGTAGCTTCCAAAATGAGATCTATAAACAGATGAAACAAGGGAAACGGAGTAAGCATTACAATGCTTAGTAAGTTTTAAGCAATGACAACAGATATAACATCAAATTATAACATAGTTGTTCGTATTTTTGTTTCCCTCCTCTTTTAGGTAAGTCACCCTTTAACCAATCAACACATTCACATCATATACGAAAGTAGATAGCTTTCACTTATAGTAAACTCACGTAAACATAAACATGTCACAAAATTTCACATAACATTTCCCATTGACCAATTGTAATTTGACCATATTAATAGTCTCATTTCATGCACACATATGTAATCGCATAATGACCTTAGTAGTTGGTCCAAAAACCAGCTTGCATATAAGCTTAGGGTACATACCTGTATAACTTAACACTTTAAGCGCATTCATTAGCAATCGTTACCTTGAAGACCATTAGTCTTAGACTTTACTCGCATCATCATCGAGACCTTTAGCTTGGGTAAAATCTCTATACATAGCATCGGGTCTTTACCCCGGATATAATCTCCGCATATAGCCTTCGAGTCTTAACCCGGACATCATCTCTACATATAGCCTTCGGGTCTTAACCCGGACATCATCTCCACATATAGTCAGCGAGACTTACTCCCGGATTCACATCACAAATTCTCATACATATATATATATTCACATGTTGCCAGGTTTCACATAGCAAGATTTCACTTGTAATTCAATCAATTCATTTGTGTACAAACATATAACATGCTTCTCGACTTTATATCATAAATATATATATAATTCAAAACTTATACATGTATACTCTTCTTTTCTAGACTTTCGGCTCAATGATCAAACATACATAAGCAATGCATTTCAAATCCCAATTTCGGTCCTTTTCTCTATGAGCCATTCGGCAATATAGCAAACATGAATAAGGTTTCTTTCTCAATGGGACATCATTCAAATATCAGCATGTATATCATGGCATTTTAAATTAAATACCAAATTCGATTACTCAAAACTTACCTTGAACTTTCTCGAGCAACTATGAGTTGGCTATTCGACCACTTTAGCCTTCCCTTTATCCGAACTTGCCCCTCTATGCTCTTGAGCTAAATAAAATATTTAATTTTATTAATCCTTATTCAAACATCTCAATTAATCAATTTTCACTTATACTCAAATAATACATGCATATACTTCTCATTGCAAGCACACACACACATTCGGTCATTTCACATACATATCATGAGTCGCAACAAGCTGATTTTCTGAGCAACATTCAATAAATTACTCATAACTGGAGCTACGAAACTCCAAATGATATTCCGTTAATTTTTCCTGAAAATAGACTCATATATCTTCCATTCATAAAATTTCCAGAATTTTTGGTTTGGCCAATCAATACCAGAATTTTCTTAAAGTTTCCCCTATTTCACTGTTTGACTAAACTGACCACTCTTTACTACGAATTTAATTTCTCCTTGTACAGAATTCAAAATATGTCCTAGCCTATTTCATTCGAAACTAGACTCATTAAGGAGTCTAAGCATATAAATTTTGCCTCATAACAATTTTTATGCAATTTATGGTGATTTTCTAAAAATAGAACAGGGGCTTTCGGAGTCATTCTGACCCTGTTACACACAACTTTAAAAATCTCTTTAAAAATCTCTTTATTGGCAGGTCCATTGCTTGTAAGGTTTCTTTTATAAGAAACTAGACTCATTAAGCTTTGATTACATAAGTTATTCAGCCTCTAATTCATTTCCCACAATTTATGGTGATTTTTCCAAAACACGTTACTGCTGCTGTACCAAGCAGATTTATACAAATTCACTCTTTAAAGCTCTTATTCACATATTTAAAACATTACATCATATATGGCATCATTTAGAGAAGTCATTGACCTTAACATATATATGCATAATTCATATTCATTTCATTTAACTAGATGAATCATACAAGTCAGTAATAATCAACTCACAACTCAATTTGCACCATGCGTTAATTTCACACTCCCTTATACAAAATCCAACCTTATAGCCGAATATGCAAATGTCTCATTGAAAAGCTATTTAATCATGTTTTCTAACACACTTAATCAAATGGTCATGAGATAGCCCTTGTACACAATCGGCCTTTTATTTAGTAATCAAATTAACAATGCAATTTAAGAATGCTAAGTCTTCAAGGCCACATTGAGCAATTGTATAAGCATGTATTAAGCATTGAACATTAAGCTTCTTAGTTCTAAATTTTCTTAAGGCCGAACATCATATAAGGCATTTTTGACAAATTTCATACCACATACTATTAGCCGAAACTCAATTAACTCCACCTTTAACCAATTTTTCTTTAACCTTTATCACATTCGGCCATAATAAGGACCAAATGACAAACCTTAATTCCAACTTATAACAATGTAAATATACCCCATGGCCGAATGTTCCTTTGAACAATTTACTCTTTCAAAGCATAATTTCACTAATTATACTTACCACTCTAAGCTTAAATTCAGCTAATACACATACATAGAATGTTACTTTCAAGCAAAAATTTCTAAATCATACATTAATCTTGCATTTCACATAGTAGCAAATTGTCAACAATTTCATTTAGCCACAACCGTCCTAGTTTAACAATCTCAACTCATCTATCATCAATCTTAATACCAAAAACATCTAAACACCTACCAAGAGACACAACATCCATGGCCAAATATCCTTCCTTACAAAAGATTAAGCCCTTGAAAACACCAATTGTTTAATTTAGGCTTATAAACCTATAATCACATGAATTTAACCTAATAATACCCTTCACATACTCATTTATCAATTTTAACTATCAAATTCAAAATTCATAAATTCTTCCCCCATGACTGAATATCAAAATAACACAAATCTTAAAATTAAAAACATGGGTCTAGGAGGGTATCAAACAAAGAATTCAACATCAAAAATACAAAGCAAATTGCCAAAATCTTACCTTAAACTTAGACCTTCCATGACCGACCACCAAAGTCTCTTTTTCCTCTTATTTTTCTTTAGTTTCGGCAACCATAAGAAGAAAATAAGAAAGCCTTGTTTGTATCACCCTTTATTTTATTATTTCATGTATTTTCATAATATAAAATTATTAAACACATTTTCCTTTATATAAAATACACAACATGCCAATTTTTCCTTCATCATTATCGTCCACTAGCATTAAAAAGGGGAATTTGACATGCAACTCCCTCAATTTGCATGCATGCATTAACTAGTCATCATACACTTGCCTAGCATATTTTCAAAGTTCACTACTAGGTCCTTTTTAGTGAAATTCAAATTTATAACTCTAAATCAACACACCAAACATGTCACACATGGATTAACACATTTTATAGGCATCAAAATGAGTATTAAATATATTTTATGCCTCGATTTTGTGGTCCCAAAACCACATTCCGACTAGGGTCGTTTTAAGGCTGTCACAACTCTCCCCCACTAAAGAAATTTTCGTCCCTGAAAATCTTACCGGAAAATAAGTTTGGGTAACGTTCTCTTATCGAATCCTCAAGCTCCCAAGTAGCTTCTTCAACCCCGTGTTTGACCCACAACACTTTCACTAATGAAATCCTCTTATTCCGCAACTCTTTAACCTCGTGTGCCAAAATACGAATTGGTTCCTCCTCATAACTCATATCAGATCGAATCTCGATGTCAGATGGATTAATCACATGTGATGGGTCGGATCTATATCGTCGGAGCATTGAAACATGAAAAACGTTATGAATCCTTTCAAGTTTGGGAGGCAAAACAAATCGATTTGCTACCAGTCGAATTCGTTCAGATATTTCATATGGTCCGATGAACCTCGGACTTAATTTGCCCTTACGGCCAAATCGGAGCACCTTTTTCCAAGGTGACACTTTAAGAAATACTTTGTCTCCAACCTGATACTCGATATCTTTTCGCTTTAAATCCGCGTATGACTTTTGACGATCTAAAGCTGCCTTAAGACTATCACGAATCACTTTTACTTTCTGCTCGGCATCTCTAATCAAATCGACTCCAAAGATCTTACTTTCACTGAGCTCGGTCCAAAACAACAGGGTGCGGCATTTGCGACCGTACAAAGCCTCGTAAGGTGCCATCTTAATGCTCGATTGGAAACTGTTGTTGTAAGCGAATTCAATCAAGGGCAAATACCGTTCCCACGAACCACTAAACTCAAGGACACAGCATCTCAACATATCCTCGAGTATCTAAATTACTCGTTCTGATTGACCGTCCGTCTGAGGATGGAACGTGGTACTAAAATGTAGCTTAGTACCCAGAGAATCTTGTAGTTTCTTCCAAAACCGCAATGTAAATCTCGGGTCTCTATCCGATACGATAGAGATAGGGACCCCGTGCAATCTGACGATCTGAGAAACATACAACTCTGCTAACTTATCAAGTGAGTAATTCGTACGCACGGGTATAAAATGAGCAGATTTAGTTAATCGGTCTACGGCAACCCAAATCGCATCCTTCTTGCTCGGTGTCAACGGTAGTCCAGATACAAAATCCATCGTGACTTTATCCTATTTCCACTCAGGAATCAAAATCGGTTACAACAAACCCGAAGGCACCTGATGTTCTGCTTTTACTTTTTGGCATATCAAACACTTTGACACAAAATTTGAGATGTCTCGTTTCATACCATGCCACCAATACTGACGTTTTAAATCATTGTACATTTTTGTGCTTCCAGGATGAATCGACATTCGGCTATTATGAGCTTCATTTAAAATCATCTAAACCAACTCTGAACTTCTTGAAATACATACTCGGCCTCGGAACCTCAAACAATCATCGTCATCAACTTGAAATTCAGAATCCACATTTAAATCGCATTGAGCTCGCTTGGAAATTAAATCATCATCCGCTTTTTGAGCTTCACAAACTTGTCGGAGAAACACCGGTTTCGCTTTTAATTCTGCTATCATCACACCCTCATTTATGATAAGTGAATCAGATTTTTTTTTTGTATGGGTTGTAAACATGTTGTGATCGTATTTGAGTATTGGAATTGATTTCGAGCCAGTGATGCGATCCGAGCTTAGTCTCGAAGGACTTTCGAGCCAGTGATGGGATCTAAGCTTAGTCTTGAAGGGCTTTCGAGCCAGTGATGTGATCCGAGCTTAGTCTCGAAGGGCTTCGAGCCAGTGATGCGATCCGAGCTTAGTCTCGAAGGGCTTTCGAGCCAGTGATACGATCTGAGCTTCGCCTCGAAGGGCTTTCAAGCTAGTACAATAACCGAACTTAGTTTTGAAGGACTTTGGGCCAGTGTTGAAACCGGGCTTGGACCCGAAGGGCATCCGTGTCGGTGTTATAAAATAAATGTCGAGACAGTCCTATTAAATGTGTTACCTACCGTAAGATAGCCAGGTATTCATCTTACTCCTGTTCGAGAATTTTGTTACTATGAATTATGAGTTTATAATTCGGTGCGAATGCTATGACTATTATTAAAGGTTACTCGAACGCCTATGACTTGATTATGGTGTACTTGTTCTGAATTAGAAGAGTTTAATTATTCGGATATGGAATGTATGTTATGTGCATGAGTTCAGCTTGATTATTGAAATGAACGTGTTCGGTTATAAGTTAAATTTAGTCGGATACCATGATATTACCTTTGTGATATGAATGATAAATGAATGATAAAGGGGTTATCATAGTATTATCTTATTTGGCCAAAGGGTAAAATAAACAAGCTTAGATATTGCCATGCTGCTCATTCAAATGATTTTTGTTACTTAAAAACTTACTAAGCACAAAATTGCTTACTCCGTTGTTTTTGATTTTTTGTTTTATAGATCTCGTTCGTTAGCTACGGTCTTGGGAATCTTGCTTTCGAAGTCATCTCTATTATCAAAGCCCTGTTCGGTCTTTAATTAGCTAAACTTTTGTGAATGGCATGTATAGGAAGCATTTTGTGGTTGTTAATTAAGAAACTTTTATTTTGATGTGTAATTAAGCATAACTATGCGAATATGGCTTTTCAAGATGCTTTACATCTACGTGTGGTCTTTAAGATGTTGATATGTATTTTGAGTTATATGCATTGCTTGAATGGGAACGTGAAAATCTAAATTATGAAACTTTAGGGTTCGATGTCATCATTCGGCATGTTTATATATATATACATGAGTGGATTGGATGTTTATTCAAAAAGGTAGCTAGATGTGAATTTGCAACATGAACCTAAAGACATGAATAGATTCAGTTTAAGCTTTTGAATTGCATGAATAGCTTTTATCCATGAAGCTAAGTGTTTTGCAATAGATGACGCACATATGGTTTTGATCTCATTCGTATAACTTAGATATGAAATATGATATACCTTAAACCATTATCCATAAGTGTTTATATATCTGTTGTACGAGTGATGCTTTGTTAGCTTGTGTGAATGTCGGGTAATGCCTCTTGACCCTCCGGCGACGTGTACAGGTCTTGGGGTGTTACACACACTGCCATTTGTGATGAGGTTTCGTTCTTTACACGGTCGTGTAGGTAGTCACACGGCTGTGTCTAAATCGACAGTGTTGGCCATGGTCTGGGGACAGGGGCGTGTGGCTTTGTGTAAGCCCCTGTCTAAGTTCAAAGGTCGCCACGGCCATGTCGCACGGCCGTGTCATTTTGTCGGTAGCCCGTGTTTTGGGAAAATTGCGCTTTGTTTACACACGATCTGGGTACACGATCGTGTCTCTACTTTAAATGTTCACACGGCCTTAGGCACGCCCATGGGCATGGCCGTGTAGTCCTAAATTTCTGCATTAAAAAGGGTTAGTTGATGCATAGAAATACTAAAATCAGAAATAAAAGAAAAGTTACTAAGTTAGTGCTCTGGTGGCCTCCTAAGAAGCGCTTATTTAGAGTCTAAGCTCGACTCTACCTGGATGTATCACGAAGGGATTTCGTGGAGCTGAAGCCCCTCCCTGTTATCTTTAAAATTCTCACCTCTATAGTGTTTAATCCTATGGCCTTTTACCTTGAAAGTACCGTGGTTAGGGTGAGTTACCTCAATTGTGTCGTATGGAAAGACAGTTTGAACAGTGAATGGACCTGACCACCTTGACTTGAGTTTTCCAAGAAGTAGTTTCAGCTTTGAGTTGTAGAGTAAGACAAGATCACCCATTTTGAACTGCTTACGTTGTTTCAGTCGCTTCATGGCTTCCTTATATAGTCGTGAGCTCTCGTAGGCATTACAACGCCATTCATCTAGCTCATTTAACTGCATTAATCTTTTCTCACCTGTAAGCTTAAAATCAAGGTTTATGTAACACCCCAAACCCGGCCTAGACGTTATGACCAGATCTGGTGTGTCACATAAACCTAAAGCAAAGTTTACGGCCTTTTATCGGTTGTGATTTAAGTGTGATTTTCAGTAAAGCAGTAAGCTTGTGAAAAAGTCAGTTTGTCACTCTTTAGAGTTGTCCAAATTTTAAACTTGTGGAGTTGTGAAAACGTTCTTAAGAATTTAAAAACCCGCATAGCCTATACTAGCAATTTCGACCAAATACGATTTAAACCATCAAAGAAAATAAAACCCATAAAGAAAATTTAAACAGCGGCCTTATTACAATTAAAACCCAAAAATAATAGCAAAATAAAATTACTAAAAATAATATGAACACCCGAACTTGCAAACGTTGTGGCCACTCCGAATCCCTCGCAGCTCCAAGCCCACTATGGTTGAGGGTTACCTGCAGAGATGAAATAAAAGGTGGTGAGTTTGACAACTCAGTGTGCAACGTTATCTCAACCATAGGTCAAAACAGATCAAGCCTCAGAATCAGATTAATTGGGCCTTGGCCCATTACAGAAATCAGGTTAAGCCCATAGGCCCATAACAGATACAGATTAGATATAATATGCAAACAGAGCCCCAACCCAAATCCATCCATAACACCCCCGTACCAGCCTTACACCATGTGGGGAGACTACTCGACCCACCCAACTGCTACACACGACAGATATTTGCAGTGAAGCTACCAGATATAATTTACAGCGAGGCTGCCAGATATTGTGACGAGGTCACTAGATATAGATACTGTGGCGAGGCCACCAGAACAGATGTATATACGTGGCGAAGCCACCAGATTGTAGCGAGGCTGCCAGATAATAATGTGACAAAGTCACCAGATTGCAGCGAGGCTGCCAGAACGCTTCCTCCATCATAAATCCATACCCCATGCAACAGATATATACATACTAGCATGCAACATATAGCATCTCATGCATCAGATATGCTCACATTAAATGGTAACTCATGCAGATACATGAAATCATACATTTCATACAGAATTGACCCTAGGGGTATAATAGTCTTTTTACACCTAGGGGTATTTTGGTAATTTTTCCTACCTAAGGGTATTATAGTCCTTTTTCATATTTTCAGAGATTTTATGCATGTTCAATTGGTTATCAGTCCATAGATATCCACAGAAGTCCATTTTAAGCTTAATTTCCATTTTTGCCCTTTTTAGCCTAAAACCCCTAATGGGCCTTACTAAGTCCATTATCATCTCAAGCCCGTTAAGTCTAGTTTTTAGGTCTAGCTTACCAACTTAAGCGTGTTATCATTAACCACGTCGCCAGAAAGCCTATAATAATCACTTTATCGATTTGGGCTCGGAAGCCCATTGGGCCCATCTTGGCCCATTGTAGCCCAACTTATCGAAACGTTCAGAATTGCACCTTCTGCAATTCCTCCTGCACCGAACTCATAGTTAAGCCCAATGGAGTAAATGGTTACTCTCGACTATCAAAGGAATGCGTTTTCAGTCATTTACACCAAATGTCGGTAACGTTACGCCCTTTTCGGCTTTTACCACTTTAGTCTAACAGTTGGGATTAGTTACACACCTGTTACTTGTTGAAACAATTGGCAAAACCCACATATGAAACCTATCATTAATCACCTTAGTGTTAGTTTAATGACCAGCGACCATTAAGCGAAAATCCCTTACCCATAATCGACTATCATGACCCAAAACATTGAAATCTTACCCCTCTTTGCCAATTACAGACTAAATCCCGATGTCCAATTGCTCAGTCTCCGAAATCCTTTGAAGCACGTCCCTTTTTCCTTCTCTAGCGCATATAAACAGAAGAAAAGGTCATAAGACCTTTTAGTCCAAACGATAGCCTCCCCCCTAGAGGGTTTTCGGCTTTTAGTTCAAAACAAAATCTACTAGCAAGGAAGGTTCCCCAATACTTACCATTGAGTTAATTGGTACAAGAAGTACCTCCAGAAGCCCTCTTAGCCACGATCTAAGTAAAAGAAAGGAAGAGTTGAGTGTACAGAGGATTCGGCTAAACACAATAAGGGTTTCAATTTATGGAAGGGTTTAGAAGAAGAAGAAAAGAATGAGAGTGAAAAGGAAGTGTTTCGGCAAAGTGGGTGTTTGCTTCCGGCTTTTGTGTCTATCAACCAGAGAGTAATGTCAAAAGAAGGTATGTAGATGATAGCAGAAGAAAATGGAAAGGAAGAAAATAAGAAAAGAGATTTGAGAGGGTAAAAAATAAGCAATCGGTTCAACAAGAGAACAACGGCACAAGATGGGGTTTTTGGAAGTTCTATATTCGGCAATGAAAAGAAGAAAAAGATTCGGCCATGAGGTGCAATAGGGTTCGGCTACTAGGTTAATGAGAGGGACGAAGTGGCAAAAAGGGTACCTAATAGGCTATGTGAGATTGACAGAAGAGGGGAGCTTCCACACTTAAGGAAAATCGGCACAAAATTATCAAAGAACTAAAGGAGAATTTGGCACCCTCTAGCACCTATTTGCCGAAAATGCCAAAACCAAGCCCCCTAGCCGAATTGCACTTGCAAAGTCCCAAAACCGGCCACTTCTTTTCAAACTTCAAAGCTCCACAAATCCCTTTTTGATTTACTCCCTTGACCGATTCAAATCTCCTCCAAGCAGAGTTCAATTCTGCTTCAAATTTTTACCTGCTGAAGCTCAAAAATAAAACGCCATCTTTGCCAACTCTGGAGCTTGAACCTTGGACCTCCAAGCTCACTTAGGCGCCACTTTTTAAGGAGCTTAGTGGCGCCTCCCTTGCCACTTTACCAGGACTTGTTTTGTGTCTTATTTCACAATTATTTTCTTATAACACCTATCTTCAAGAGACCCCTATCTCCTAAGTCAAAAATACAAAATTTTGCCGAGCTTCCAACCAACACATGCGCCTTCCATAGGCCCATTAACACCCTCCAAACATGCATTACACATCCAAATACCAAAATTTAAACATTTTAACAGATGAACAATAACCTCTAGAAAGACCCGAAATTTAGGGCGTTACAACTCTACTCTCCTTAAAGAAATTTCGTCCTCGAAATTTACCTTACCCAAACAAATGGGGATATTGCTGACGAATTGCCTCCTCTGGTTCACAAGTAGCTTCCTCTCTGCCATGATTACGCCAAAGTACCTTTACCAATGGAACTATTTTTCATCTTAGAACCTTCACGTCTCGATCCAGAATCTGCACCGGCTCTTCTTCGAAAGTCAAGTCAGGCTGTACCTCCACTTCTGCAACTGGTAGAATATGGGTATGGTCAGAACGATATCGTCTTAACATGGATACGTGAAACACATCATGGATTCTATTTAACTCTGGAGGTAATTCCAACTGATACGCCACCGGACCTATTCGCTTAAGAACCCGATAAGGCCCAATAAACCGCAGACTTAGCTTGCCTTTCTTACCAAATCTTAGTATCTTCTTCCAAGGCGAAACCTTCAGAAAGACATGTCACCCACTGAATACTCAATCTCCTTACGCTTCAAATCCGCGTAAGACTTCTATCAATCAGATGCCTCTTTTAACCGATCCCTTATTATCTTGACCTTCTCTTCAGTATCTGCTACCAACTCAGGTCCAAGAACTTGCCGCTCGCCCAATTTAGTCCAACAACTAGGTGAACGACACTTACGCCCATAAAGTGCCTCATAAGGTGCCATACGGATACTAGCCTGATAACTGTTATTATACGCAAACTCTGCCAACGGTAAATAATCCTCCCAACTACCTCGAAAATCGATAACACATCCCCTCAACATATCTTCCAGAATCTGAATAACCCTTTCTGACTGACCATCAGTCTGAGGATGAAAAGCCATGCTAAAGTTCAGTCGCGTTCCCAACGCCTAATGCAACTTTTGCCAGAACCGAGATGTGAATCTAGGATCTCAATCAGAGATAATAGACACTGGCACCCCATGCAGTCGCACAATCTCTACCACATACAACTTGGCTAACTTCTGAAGCGAATAATCAGTACGTACAGGGATGAAATGAGCAGATTTAGTCAACCTGTCCACAATCACCCAAATCGAGTCCTTCTTTGACGGCGTTAAGGGCAATCCACTTACAAAATCCATGGTCACCCTTTCCCACTTCTAGAGTGGTACCTTCACTGGTTGCAGAAGTCCAGAAGGTAACTGATGTTCCGCTTTCACTTGCTGACAAGTCAGACATTTCCCCACAAATTCTGTTACCTCTCGCTTCAGCCCAGGCCACCAATACAACTCCTTTAGGTCATGATACATCTTATTACCTCCAAGATGTATAGCACACAGTCCTTTATGAGCTTCATTCAGAATTGCTTGCCTCAAATTGGAATCCTTAGGCATACAGATTCTACCGTGGAAACATAGAACACCCTCACTGTTAAGTCCAAACTCAGAAGTACTCCCATCCTTAACCTGCTGAAATCGAGAAACCAGCGACTCATCCTTCGACTGCTTTTCCTTAATCTCATCCACCCAGGTCGGTCTTACTTGCAATTCTGCTAACAGACTACCATCATCATACAGACTCAAACGAGCAAACATAGCCCTCAGATCAGATACAGTTCTACGACTTAGGGCATCAGCCACCATATTAGCTTTGCCTGGATGATACTCAATCGCACAATCATAATCCTTAAGCAACTCAATCCATCTCCGTTGCCTAAGATTCAGCTCCTTCTGAGTCAATAAGTACTTAAGACTCTTATGGTCTGTGTATATAACACACCTTTCTCCATACAGATAATGTCGCCAGATCTTAAGTGCGAAGATTACTGCTGCCAACTCCAGATCATGGGTAGGGTAGTTCACTTCATGAGGTTTAAGCTGTCGCGATGCATAAGCAACCACTTTACCCTCTTGCATCAACACACAGCCCAACCCAACATGTGATGCATCACTGTACACGGTAAAATCTTTTCCAGACTCTGGTTGAATCAGTATAGGTGCCTCGGTCAGAACCTTCTTTAGTTTCTCAAAAGCTTCTTGCTGCTGCTCGGTCCAAATAAATGGCACTCCTTTCCTTACGAGTTTTGTCAATGGCACTGCCATCACAGAAAATCCTTCTACAAACCTTCTATAGTATCCAGCTAAACCCAAAAAACTTCAAATTTCTGCCACTGACCTCAGTGGTTTCCACTCCAAAATTGCTTCAATCTTTCGAGGGTCTACCTTAATCCCCTCAGCAGATACAACATGACCCAAGAAGGTTACCTCCCCTAACCAGAACTCACACTTACTAAATTTCACATAAAGCTCATTTTCCCTTAACACTTGCAGCATGATACGGAGATGCTCATCATGTTTCTCCTCGGATTCAGAATAAACCAGAATATCGTCGATAAAGACGACCACGAATCGATCCAAGTATCGCTGGAACACTCGATTCATCAGGTCCATAAATGCTGCAGGTGCATTGGTCAGCCCAAATAGCATAACCAAGAATTCATAGTGACCATAGCGAGTTCTGAATGCTATCTTGTGTATATCCACCTCTTTTACCCTTAACTGATGGTACCCAGATCGAAGGTCAATCTTGGAGAATACTGAAGCTCCTCTAAGCTGGTCGAACAGATCATCGATTCTTGGCAACGGGTACTTATTCTTAATCGTCAGTTTGTTCAACTGCTGATAATCGATGCACATTCGCATTGACCCATCCTTCTTCTTTACGAATAGCACTGGTGTTCCCCACGGAGACATACTTGGCCTAATGAAACCTCTATCTAACAGCTCTTGAATCTGCGCTTTCAACTCCACCAACTCCTTTGGTGCCATCCTATAGGGTGCAATGGACACCGGTGCCGTACCAGGCAACAAGTCGATCCCAAACTCAACTTCTCGATTCGGAGGTAGCCCTGGAAGCTCTTCTAGAAACACATCTTGAAAATCCTTAACGGTTCTAACTTTGTCCGCAGTTAGTTCCTCAGTTTCTGCTTGACTTATGAATGCCAAATAAGCCTCACATCCTTTTCGAATCCACTTCTCAGCTCTTAATGCCGACACCACATTTGACAAATAATCTCTACATTTTCCTATCACCATAATTTCCTCATCTTCTGCAGTCTTTAGCCTCATTTGCTTTGCAGCACAATCCAAAGTAGCCCTATGCTTTACAAGCCAATCCATTCCCAAGATGAGATCAAATTCTCCGAAAGGTAGCTCTATCAAGTCTCCAAAAAAGATTTTTACTTGAGTCTCTATAGGTACATCTCTATACAGTTTGTCTACCCTAATCGAGTGACCCAACGGACTTAATACAGATACCCCACTCACTGTCTCCTCAGAACGCACTCCCAGCGACCCAGACATGGCACATGCAACATAAGAATAGGTAGATCCAACATCTATCAACGCAGTGTATGGCATACTAGAAATAAAAAACGTACCATTTATGACGTCAGGAGCATCACCCTCCTCTCGACAATGAGCTGCATAAACTAGCGCTGGCTGAAGAGCCTCAGCGAAACCAGCACCCCTGCCAGGTGCTCCTCGTCCTCGACCATTACCATTTCTGCCTCTACCTTGTCCACGACCCCTCGGAGCTGGTGGTCCACCCCTCACTAGTTGGACAACCCTTTGAGCCATAACTTGTCCTTGATCCGGTTCTTCGGGACAGTCCTTAATCCTATGCTCTATCGACCCACATCGAAAACAGGCTCCAGAACGTTTTCGACACTCGCCCATATGTATCTTACCACAACTCCTACAACCCTGTGGTCTGACAGCATTCATTGGCACCGCTCGCACTGGTTCTACCACTCTTGCTCTCTTAACATTTCTATTAGCCCCACCTGATGATCCAGAATCCCTCCGGAAGCGGTTTCTATCCTTTTCGCGATTCTATCTCTCGGTACGCTTTACTTCCTCAGCTATCTTAGCTTTCTCAACCAAAGCAGCAAAGTTACGCTCCCTCTGCGGAGCAATCAGTACCCTTAGTTCATCTCTCAGACCATCCTCGAAACGTACGCTACGCTTATATTAAGTAGCAACTATCCCAGAAGCATATCGGCTCAGCCTTAGAAATTCAGCCTCGTACTCAGATACTGTCTTACTTCCCTGAACCAGATTCAAGAATTCTTTCCTGCGGGCGTCCACATAGCTAGCCCCAACATATTTTCCTTTAAAGGCTTTCTTAAACAGCTCCCACGTTTCCTCACCATCGGAAGTTCCATCTCTTACCGTGAGCCACCACTGATAAGCTTCATCTCTAAGCAACGACACGGCTCCTTTCAGCTTCTGCTCCATAGAGTAATCCAGATCGTCCATGATTCGCTCTGTGGCCTCCAGCCAATATTCAGCCACATTTGGGGCTACGCCAGACACACCCCTAAAGAACTCTGCCCCATTAACTCGGAGTCGCTCAGAAATGGATCCCCGAAATCCATTACCGGTACTTGCCCCAGCAACCCTTTCCAGAACTCGAAGCATCGCTTGCGATAGGGCGTCGTCCCCAACACCTCGATCATGGGACTCCACCTCTGTTGCCGGTGGTATCGGTATATCAACTGCTGGCGCATGACCCGAAGATGAAGTTTCAGCTCATGCACTACCTCGGCCACGTCCACAGCCCCTACCACGAGCTGCTCGCGTACTCATTTCGTATTTTCTGTTTTAGAAATTTTATGAGTCAGATTAATATTTCAGTGTTTATTACAGATGTCTTATGAATAAGTAGCATTTCAGAGGTTATCTTCTTCCGCGGTAACCTAGCTACAGTCTCAGTCCACCTATCAGAGTCTCTATAGTTTCAGTAATACCCTAGCTAAAGTATCATAATAAGGTCTTAGTCAGGCATATAATCAGAAATTCAGAATTAACCAGAAAAGTTCAGAAGACTTACAGGCTTGGGCCGGAGATTCAGTGTGCCACTCTTTAGAAAGATTACATAGGAAAACTAAATTTATTCTTTGAAAATAAATCATTTATATACGAAACAAGTTCATCAAACAAGTTCCAATTAATTTTGAAAACAATGTTAAAACATGATTTTTCGAAAATCTTTGTTTTGATTGTTTGAAAGCTCCCATTTTTAGATCCGATCCACAGCCGAGTTGTTGCAACCTGGCTCTGATACCACTAAATGTAACACCCTAAACCTGGCCTAGACGTTATGACCAGATCTGGTGTGTCACATAAACCTAAAGCTAAGTTTACGGCCTTTTGTCGGTTGTGATTTAAGTGTGATTTTCAGTAAAGCAGTAAGCTTGTGAAAAAGTCAGTTTGTTACTCTTTAGAGTTGTCCAAATTTTAAACTTGTTGAGTTGTGAAAACGTTCTTAAGAATTTAAAAACCCGCGCAGCCTATACTAGCAGTTTCGACCAAATACGATTTAAACCATCAAAGAAAATAAAACCCATAAAGAAAATTTAAACAGCGGCCTTATTACAATTAAAACCCAAAAATAATAGCAAAATAAAATTACTAAAAATAATATGAACACCCGAACTTGCAAATGTTGTGGCCACTCCAAATCTCTCGCAGCTCCAAGCCCACTATGGTTGAGGGTTACCTGCAGAGATGAAATAAAAGGGGGTGAGTTTGACAACTCAGTGTGCAACGTTATCTCAACCATAGGCCAAAACAGATCAAGCCTCAGAATCAGATTAATTGGGCCTTGGTCCATTACAGAAATCAGGTTAAGCCCATAGGCCCATAACAGATACAGATCAGATAAAATATGCAAATAGAAACCCAACCCAAATCCATCCATAACACCCCCGTACCAGCCTTACACCATGTGGAGAGACTACTCGACCCACCCAACCGCTACACACCACAGATATTTGCAGCGAAGCTGCCAGATATAATTTGCAGCGAGGCTGCCAGATATTGTGACGAGGTCACCAGATACAGATATTGTGGCGAGGCCACCAGAACATATGTATATACGTGGCGAAGCCACCAGATTGTAGCGAGGCTGCCAGATAATAATGTGACAAAGTCACCAGATTGCAGCGAGGCTGCCAGAACGCTTCCTCCATCATAAATCCATACCCCATGCAACAGATATATACATACTGGCATGCAACATATAGCATCTCATGCATCAGATATGCTCACATTAAATGGTAACTCATGCAGATACATGAAATCATACATTTCATACAGAATTGACCCTAGGGGTATAATAGTCTTTTTACACCTAGGGGTATTTTGGTAATTTTTCCTACCTAAGGGTATTATAGTCCTTTTTCATATTTTCAGAGATTTTATGCATGTTCAATTGGTTATCAGTCCATAGATATCCATAGAAGTCCATTTTAAGCTTAATTTCCATTTTTGCCCTTTTTAGCCTAAAACCCCTAATGGGCCTTACTAAGTCCATTATCATCTCAAGCCCGTTAAGTCTAGCTTTTAGGTCTAGCTTACCAACTTAAGCGTGTTATCATTAACCACGTCGCCAGAAAGCCTATAATAATCACTTTATCGATTTGGGCTCGGAAGCCCATTGGGCCCATCTTGGCCCATTATAGCCCAACTTACCGAAACATTCAGAATTGCACCTTCTGCAATTCCTCCAGCACCGAACTCATAGTTAAGCCCAATGGAGTAAATGGTTACTCTCGACTATCAAAGGAATGCGTTTTCAGTCATTTACACTAAATGTCGGTAATGTTACGCCCTTTTCGGCTTTTACCACTTTAGTCTAACAGTTGGGATTAGTTACACACCTGTTACTTGTTGAAACAATTGGCAAAACCCACATATGAAACCTATCATTAATCACCTTAGTGTTAGTTTAATGACCAGCGACCATTAAGCGAAAATCCCTTACCCATAATCGACTATCATGACCCAAAACATTGAAATCTTACCCCTCTTTGCCGATTACAGACTAAATCCCGATGTCCAATTGCTCAGTCTCCGAAGTCCTTTGAAGCACATCCCTTTTTCCTTCTCTAGCGCATATAAACAGAAGAAAAGGTCATAAGACCTTTTAGTCCAAACGATAGCCTCCCCCCTAAAGGGTTTTCGGCTTTTACTTCAAAACAAAATCTACTAGCAAGGAAGGTTCCCCAATACTTACCATTGAGTTAATTGGTACAAGAAGTACCTCCAGAAGCCCTCTTAGCCACGATCTAAGTAATAGAAAGGAAGAGTTGAGTGTACAGAGGATTCGGCTAAACACAATAAGGGTTTCAATTTATGGAAGGGTTTAGAAGAAGAAGAAAAGAATGAGAGTGAAAAGGAAGTGTTTCGGCAAAGTGGGTGTTTGCTTCCGGCTTTTGTGTCTATCAACCAGAGAGTAATGTCAAAAGAAGGTATGTAGATGATAGCAGAAGAAAATGGAAAGGAAGAAAATAAGAAAAGAGATTTGAGAGGGTAAAAACAAGCAATCAGTTCAACAAGAGAAGAACGGCACAAGATGGGGTTTTTGGAAGTTCTATATTCGGCAAGGAAAAGAAGAAAAAGATTCGGCCATGAGGTGCAATAGGGTTCGGCTACTAGGTTAATGAGAGGGACGAAGTGGCAAAAAGGGTACCTAATAGGCTATGTGAGATTGACAGAAGAGGGGAGCTTCCACACTTAAGGAAAATCGGCACAAAATTATCAAAGAACTAAAGGAGAATTCGGCACCCTCTAGCACCTATTTGCCGAAAATGCCAAAACCAAGCCCCCTAGCCGAATTGCACTTGCGAAGTCCCAAAACCGGCCACTTCTTTTCAAACTTCAAAGCTCCACAAATCCCTTTTTGATTTACTCCCTTGACCGATTCAAATCTCCTCTAAGCAGAGTTCAATTCTGCTTCAAATTCTTACCTGCTGAAGCTCAAAAATAAAACGCCATCTTTGCCAACTCTGGAGCTTGAACCTTGGACCTCGAAGCTCACTTAGGCGCCACTTTTTAAGGAGCTTAGTGGCGCCTCCCTTGCCACTTTACCAGGACTTGTTTTGTATCTTATTTCACAATTATTTTCTTATAACACCTATCTTCAAGAGACCCCTATCTCCTAAGTCAAAAATACAAAATTTTGCCGAGCTTCCAACCAACACATGGGCCTTCCATAGGCCCATTAACACCCTCCAAACATGCATTACACATCCAAATACCAAAATTTAAACATTTTAACAGATGAACAATAACCTCTAGAAAGACCCGAAATTTAGGGCGTTACAACTTTACTCTCCTTAAAGAAATTTCGTCCTCGAAATTTACCTTACCCAAACAAATGGGGATATTGCTGACGAATTGCCTGCTCTGGTTCACAAGTAGCTTCCTCTCTGCCATGATTACGCCAAAGTACCTTTACCAATGGAACTGTTTTTCTTCTTAGAACCTTCACGTCTCAATCAAAAATCTGCACCGGCTCTTCTTCGAAAGTCAAGTCAGGCTGTACCTCCACTTCTGCAACTGGTAGAATATGGGTAGGGTCAGAACGATATCGTCTTAACATGGATACGTGAAACACATCATGGATTCTATTTAACTCTGGAGGTAATTCCAACTGATACGCCACCGGACCTATTCGCTTAAGAACCCGATAAGGCCCAATAAACCGCAGACTTAGCTTGCCTTTCTTACCAAATCTTAGTATCTTCTTCCAAGGCGAAACCTTCAGAAAGACCATGTCACCCACTGAATACTCAATCTCCTTACGCTTCAAATCCGCGTAAGACTTCTATTGATCAGATGCCTCTTTTAACCGATCTCTTATTATCTTGACCTTCTCTTCAGTATCTGCTACCAACTCAGGTCCAAGAACTTGCCGCTCGCCCAATTCAGTCCAACAACTAGGTGAACGACACTTACGCCCATACAGTGCCTCATAAGGTGCCATACGGATACTAGCCTGATAACTGTTATTATACGCAAACTCTGCCAACGGTAAATAATCCTCCCCACTGCCTCGAAAATCAATAACACATCCCCTCGACATATCTTCCAGAATCTGAATAACCCTTTCTGACTGACCATCAGTCTGAGGATGAAAAGCCATGCTAAAGTTCAGTCGCGTTCCCAACGCCTAATGCAACTTTTGCCAGAACCGAGATGTGAATCTAGGATCTCGATCAGAGATAATAGACACTGGCACCCCATGCAGTCGCACAATCTCTGCCACATACAACTTGGCTAACTTCTGAAGCAAATAATCAGTACGTACAGGGATGAAATGAGCAGATTTAGTCAACCTGTCCACAATCACCCAAATCGAGTCCTTCTTTGACGGCGTTAAGGGCAATCCACTTACAAAATCCATGGTCACCTTTTCCCACTTCTAGAGTGGTACCTTCACTGGTTGCAGAAGTCCAGAAGGTAACTGATGTTCCGCTTTCACTTGCTGACAAGTCAGACATTTCCCCACAAATTCTGTCACCTCTCGCTTCAGCCCAGGCCACCAATACAACTCCTTTAGGTCATGATACATCTTATTACCTCCAGGATGCATAGCACACAGTCCTTTATGAGCTTCATTCAGAATTGCTTGCCTCAAATTGGAATCCTTAGGCATACAGATTCTACCGTGGAAACATAGAACACCCTCACTGTTAAGTCCAAACTCAGAAGTACTCCCATCCTTAACCTGCTGAAATCGAGAAACCAGCGACTCATCCTTCGACTGCTTTTCCTTAATCTCATCCACCCAGGTCGGTCTTACTTGCAATTCTGCTAACAAACTACCATCATCATACAGACTCAAACGAGCAAACATAGCTCTCAGATCAGATACAGTTCTACGACTTAGGGCATCAGCCACCACATTAGCTTTGCCTGGATGATACTCAATCGCATAATCATAATCCTTAAGCAACTCAATCCATCTCCGTTGCCTAAGATTCAGCTCCTTCTGAGTCAATAAGTACTTAAGACTCTTATGGTCTGTGTATATAATACACCTTTCTCCATACAGATAATGTCGCCAGATCTTAAGTGCGAAGATTACTGCTGCCAACTCCAGATCATGGGTAGGGTAGTTCACTTCATGAGGTTTAAGCTGTCGCGATGCATAAGCAACCACTTTACCCTCTTGCATCAACACACAGCCCAACCCAACATGTGATGCATCACTGTACACGGTAAAATCTTTTCCAGACTCTGGTTGAATCAGTATAGGTGCCTCGGTCAGAACCTTCTTTAGTTTCTCAAAAGCTTCTTGCTGCTGCTCGGTCCAAATAAATGGCACTCCTTTCCTTACGAGTTTTGTCAATGGCACTGCCATCACAGAAAATCCTTCTACAAACCTTCTATAGTATCCAGCTAAACCCAAAAACTTCAAATTTCTGCCACTGACCTCAGTGGTTTCCACTCCAAAATTGCTTCAATCTTTCGAGGGTCTACCTTAATCCCCTCAGCAGATACAACATGACCCAAGAAGGTTACCTCTCTCAACCAGAACTCACACTTACTAAATTTCACATAAAGCTCATTTTCCCTTAACACTTGCAGCACGATACGGAGATGCTCATCATGTTTCTCCTCGGATTCAGAATAAACCAGAATATCATCGATAAAGACGACCACGAATCGATCCAAGTATCGCTGGAACACTCAATTCATCAGGTCCATAAATGCTGCAGGTGCATTGGTCAGCCCAAATAGCATAACCAAGAATTCATAGTGACCATAGCGAGTTCTGAATGCTATCTTGTGTATATCCACCTCTTTTACCCTTAACTGATGGTACCCAGATCGAAGGTCAATCTTGGAGAATACTGAAGCTCCTCTAAGCTGGTCGAACAGATCATCGATTCTTGGCAACGGGTACTTATTCTTAATCGTCAGTTTGTTCAACTGCCGATAATCGATGCACATTCGCATTGACCCATCCTTCTTCTTTACGAATAGCACTGGTGTTCCCCACGGAGACATACTTGGCCTAATGAAACCTCTATCTAACAGCTCTTGAATCTGCGCTTTCAACTCCACCAACTCCTTTGGTGCCATCCTATAGGGTGCAATGGACACCGGTGCCGTACCAGGCAATAAGTCGATCCCAAACTCAACTTCTCGATTCGGAGGTAGCCCTGGAAGCTCTTCTAGAAACATATCTTGAAAATCCTTAACGGTTCTAACTTTGTCCGCAGTTAGTTCCTCAGTTTCTGCTTGACTTATGAATGCCAAATAAGCCTGACATCCTTTTCGAATCCACTTCTCAGCTCTTAATGCCGACACCACATTTGACAAATAATCTCTACGTTTTCCTATCACCATAATTTCCTCATCTTCTGCAGTCTTTAGCCTCATTCGCTTTGCAGCACAATCCAAAGTAGCCCTATGCTTTACAAGCCAATCCATTCCCAAGATGAGATCAAATTCTCCGAAAGGTAGCTCTATCAAGTCTCCAAAAATGATTTTTCCTTGAGTCTCTATAGGTACATCTCTATACAGTTTGTCTACCCTAATCGAGTGACCCAACGGACTTAATACAGATACCCCACTCACTGTCTCCTCAGAACGCACTCCCAGCGACCCAGACATGGCACATGCAACATAAGAATGGGTAGATCCAACATCTATCAACGCAGTGTATGGCATACTAGAAATAAAAAACGTACCATTTATGACGTCAGGAGCATCACCCTCCTCTCGACGACGAGCTGCATAAACTAGCACTGGCTGAAGAGCCTCAGCGAAACCAGCACCCCTGCCAGGTGCTCCTCGTCCTCGACCATTACCATTTCTGCCTCTACCTTGTCCACGACCCCTCGGAGCTGGTGGTCCACCCCTCACTAGTTAGACAACCCTTTGAGCCATAACTTGTCCTTGATCCGGTTCTTCGGGACAGTCCTTAATCCTATGCTCTATCGACCCACATCGAAAACAGGCTCCAGAACGTTTCCGACACTCGCCCATATGTATCTTACCACAACTCCTACAACCCTGTGGTCTGACAGCATTCATTGGCACCGCTCGCACTGGTTCTACCACTCTTGCTCTCTTAACATTTCTATTAGCCCCACCTGATGATCCAGAATCCCTCCGGAAGCGGTTTCTATCCTTTTCGCGATTCTATCTCTCGGTACGCTTTACTTCCTCAGCTATCTTAGCTTTCTCAACCAAAGCAGCAAAGTTACGCTCCCTCTGCGGAGCAATCAGTACCCTTAGTTCATCTCTCAGACCATCCTCGAAACGTACGCTACGCTCATATTCAGTAGCAACTATCCCAGAAGCATATCGGCTCAGCCTCAGAAATTCAGCCTCGTACTCAGATACTGTCCTACTTCCCTGAACCAGATTCAAGAATTCTTTCCTGCGGGCGTCCACATAGCTAGCCCCAACATATTTTCCTTTAAAGGCTTTCTTAAACAGCTCCCACGTTTCCTCACCATCGGAAGTTCCATCTCTTACCGTGAGCCACCACTGATAAGCTTCATCTCTAAGCAACGACACGGCTCCTTTCAGCTTCTGCTCCATAGAGTAATCCAGATCGTCCATGATTCGCTCTGTGGCCTCCAGCCAATATTCAGCCACATTTGGGGCTACACCAGACACACCCCTAAAGAACTCTGCCCCATTAGCTCGGAGTCGCTCAGAAATGGATCCTCGAAATCCATTATCGGTACTTGCCCCAGCAACCCTTTCCAGAACTCGAAGCATCGCTTGCGAGAGGGCGTCGTCCCCAACACCTCGATCATGGGACTCCACCTCTGTTGCCGGTGGTATCGGTATATCAACTGCTGGCGCATGACCCGAAGATGAAGTTTCAGCTCATGCACTACCTCGGCCACGTCCACAGCCCCTACCACGAGCTGCTCGCGTACTCATTTCGTATTTTCTGTTTTAGAAATTTTATGAGTCAGATTAATATTTCAGTGTTTATTACAGATGTCTTATGAATAAGTAGCATTTCAGAGGTTATCTTCTTCCGCGGTAACCTAGCTACAGTCTCAGTCCACCTATCAGAGTCTCTATAGTTTCAGTAATACCCTAGCTAAAGTATCATAATAGGGTCTTAGTCAGGCATATAATCAGAAATTCAGAATTAACCAGAAAAGTTCAGAAAACTTACAGGCTTGGGCCGGAGATTCGATGTGCCACTCTTTAGAAAGATTACATAGGAAAACTAAATTTATTCTTTGAAAATAAATCATTTATATACGAAAGAAGTTCATCAAACAAGTTCCAATTAATTTTGAAAATAATGTTAAAACATGATTTTTCGAAAATCTTTGTTTTGATTGTTTGAAAGCTCCCATTTTTAGGCCCGATCCACAGCCGAGTTGTTGCAACCTGGCTCTGATACCACTAAATGTAACACCCTAAACCTGGCCTAGACGTTATGACCAGATCTGGTGTGTCACATAAACCTAAAGCTAAGTTTACGGCCTTTTGTCGGTTGTGATTTAAGTGTGATTTTCAGTAAAGCAGTAAGCTTGTGAAAAAGTCAGTTTGTTACTCTTTAGAGTTGTCCAAATTTTAAACTTGTTGAGTTGTGAAAACGTTCTTAAGAATTTAAAAACCCGCGCAGCCTATACTAGCAGTTTCGACCAAATACGATTTAAACCATCAAAGAAAATAAAACCCATAAAGAAAATTTAAACAGCGGCCTTATTACAATTAAAACCCAAAAATAATAGCAAAATAAAATTACTAAAAATAATATGAACACCCGAACTTGCAAATGTTGTGGCCACTCCGAATCTCTCGCAGCTCCAAGCCCACTATGGTTGAAGGTTACCTGCAGAGATGAAATAAAAGGGGGTGAGTTTGACAACTCAGTGTGCAACGTTATCTCAACCATAGGCCAAAACAGATCAAGCCTCAGAATCAGATTAATTGGGCCTTGGTCCATTACAGAAATCAGGTTAAGCCCATAGGCCCATAACAGATACAGATCAGATAAAATATGCAAATAGAAACCCAACCCAAATCCATCCATAACACCCCCGTACCAGCCTTACACCATGTGGGGAGACTACTCGACCCACCCAACTGCTACACACCACAGATATTTGCAGCGAAGCTGCCAGATATAATTTGCAGCGAGGCTGCCAGATATTGTGACGAGGTCACCAGATACAGATATTGTGGCGAGGCCACCAGAACAGATGTATATACGTGGCGAAGCCACCAGATTGTAGCGAGGCTGCCAGATAATAATGTGACAAAGTCACCAGATTACAGCGAGGCTGCCAGAACGCTTACTCCATCATAAACCCATACCCCATGCAACAGATATATACATACTAGCATGCAACATATAGCATCTCATGCATCAGATATGCTCACATTAAATGGTAACTCATGCAGATACATGAAATCATACATTTCATACAGAATTGACCCTAGGGGTATAATAGTCTTTTTACACCTAGGGGTATTTTGGTAATTTTTCCTACCTAAGGGTATTATAGTCCTTTTTCATATTTTCAGAGATTTTATGCATGTTCAATTGGTTATCAGTCCATAGATATCCACAGAAGTCCATTTTAAGCTTAATTTCAATTTTTGCCCTTTTTAGCCTAAAACCCCTAATGGGCCTTACTAAGTCCATTATCATCTCAAGCCCGTTAAGTCTAGTTTTTAGGTCTAGCTTACCAACTTAAGCGCGTTATCATTAACCACGTCGCCAGAAAGCCTATAATAATCACTTTATCGATTTGGGCTCGGAAGCCCATTGGGCCCATCTTGGCCCATTGTAGCCCAACTTACCGAAATGTTCAGAATTGCACCTTCTACAATTCCTCCAGCACCGAACTCATAGTTAAGCCCAATGGAGTAAATGGTTACTCTCGACTATCAAAGGAATGCGTTTTCGGTCATTTACACCAAATGTCGGTAACGTTACGCCCTTTTCGGCTTTTACCACTTTAGTCTAACAGTTGGGATTAGTTACACACTTGTTACTTGTTGAAACAATTGGCGAAACCCATGTATGAAACCTATCATTAATCACCTTAGTGTTAGTTTAATGACCAGCGACCATTAAGCGAAAATCCCTTACCCATAATCAACTATCATGACCCAAAACATTGAAATCTTACCCCTCTTTGCCGATCACAGACTAAATCCCGATGTCCAATTGCTCAGTCTCCAAAGTCCTTTGAAGCACGTCGCTTTTTCCTTCTCTAGCGCATATAAACAGAAGAAAAGGTCAAAAGACCTCTTAGTCCAAACAATAACCTCCCCCCTAGAGGGTTTTCGGCTTTTACTTCAAAACAAAATCTACTAGCAAGGAAGGTTCCTGAATAGTTACACTGAGTTAATTGGTACGAGAAGTACCTCCAGAAGCCCTCTTAGCCACGATCTAAGTAAAAGAAAGGAAGAGTTGAGTGTATAGAGAATTCGGTTAAACACAATAAGGGTTTCAGTTTATGGAAGGGTTTAGAAGAAGAAGAAAAGAATGAGAGTGAAAAGGAAGTGTTTCGGCAAAGTGGGTGTTTGCTTCCGGCTTTTGTGTCTATCAACCAAAGAGTAATGTCAAAAGAAGGTATGTAGATGATAGCAGAAGAAAATGGAAAGGAAGAAAATAAGAAAAGAGATTTGAGAGGGTAAGAAATAAGCAATTGGTTCAACAAGAGAAGAACGGCACAAGATGGGGTTTTTGGAAGTTCTATATTCGGCAATGAAAAGAAGAAAAAGATTCGGCCATGAGGTGCAATAGGGTTCGGCTACTAGGTTAATGAGAGGGACGAAGTGGCAAAAAGGGTACCTAATAGGCTATGTGAGATTGACAGAAGAGGGGAGCTTCCACACTTAAGGAAAATTGACACAAAATTATCAAAGAACTAAAGGAGAATTCGGCACCCTCTAGCACCTATTTGCCGAAAATGCCAATACTAAGCCCCCTAGCCGAATTGCACTTGCAAAGTCCCAAAACCGGCCACTTCTTTTCAAAATTCAAAGCTCCACAAATCCCTCCTTGATTTACTCCCTTGACCGATTCAAATCTCCTCCAAGCAGAGTTCAATTCTGCTTCAAATTCTTACCTGCTCAAGCTCAAAAATAAAACGCCATCTTTGCCAACTCTGAAGCTTGAACCTTGGACCTCCAAGCTCACTTAGGTGCCACTTTTTAAGGAGCTTAGTGGTGCCTCCCTTGCCACTTTACCAGGACTTGTTTTGTGTCTTATTTCACAATTATTTTCTTATAACACCTATCCTCAAGAGACCCCTATCTCCTAAGTTAAAATACAAAATTTTGCCAAGCTTCCAACCAACACATGGGCCTTCCATAGGCCCATTAACACCCTCTAAACATGCATTACACATCCAAATACCAAAATTTAAACATTTTAACAGATGAACAATAACCTCTAGAAAGACCCGAAATTTAGGGCGTTACAGTTTAAAAATTTAATAGCCCAGAATGCTTTATGTTCATGTTCAAATGGAAGATGACAACTTTTTCCGTACACAAGTTTATAGAGAGATATACCTATGGGTGTTTTAAAAGTAGTTCTATAGGCTCATAAAGCATCGTCTATCTTTCTTGACCAATCTTTTCTATTTGTTTCTATTGTTTTCTCTAAGATGCGTTTTAGTTCCCTATTTGTCACTTCGACTTGGCCACTGGTTTGTGGATGATAAGGGGTAGCTATTCTATGGTGTACTCTATACCTTTTTAAAACTTTTTCAAATTGGGCATTGCAAAAATGGGTGCCCCTATCACTAATAATTATCCTAGGTGTTCCAAATCGAGAGAAAAGTTTCTTCAAAAATCGTACTACCATTCTAGCATCATTAGTAGGTAAGGCTTGGGCTTCCACCCATTTTGACATATAATCTACTGCTACTAGGATATACTTATTCCCAAATGAAGTAGGGAATGGACCCATGAAATCAATACCCCATACATCAAATATTTCACATGAGAGTATATAGTTCTGAGGCATTTCTTTATGTTAAGAAATATTACCTGTTCTCTGGCATTTATCACAAGAGGTCACATACTTGTTGGCATCCCTGAAAAGTGTAGGCCAGTGAAAGCCTGATTCGAGTACCTTATGAACAGTTCTAGCTCCACTGTGATGTCCTCCTGTGGGTCCTGAATGATAGTGATTTAAAATCTGGTATGCTTCTATTTCAGCAATGCATCTTCGAATAACCTGATCTACATAAATTCAAAAAAGAAAAGGATCTTCCCAAAAGTATTTTTTCACATCAGTGAAGAATCGCTTCTTTTGCTGATGGGTCAGCCCTTTTAGGGTTATGTTAGCTGCTAAATAATTTGCAAAATCAGCAAACCAAGGAACTAATACATCTGCTAAGGCTAGGAGTTATTTTTCAGGAAACAAGTCGTTTATTTTATCGAGGTACTTGGGTTGTGTGTTTTCTAGTCTTGAAAGGTGATCTGCTGCCAAGTTTTCAGCTCCTTTCTTGTCCTTTATTTCTATATTGAATTCCTGTAACAATAGAATCCATCTTATTACTCGAGGTTTTGCCTCAGTTTTAGTTAAAAGGTAGCGAAGAGCAGAATGGTCAGTATAAATAATGACTTTTGACAAAATCATATAAGATATGAATTTGTCAAATGCAAAAATAATGGCTAGCAATTCTTTTTCTGTGGTAGTATAATTTGCTTGAGTGGTTGTCAAAGTTCTATTAGCATAATAAATCGGTTGAAAGTGCTTGTCTCTTCGCTGTCCCAAAACTGCACCTACTGCAAAATCACTTGCATCGTACATTAGTTCAAAGGGTAGATTCCAATCAGGTGAAATCATGATCGAGGCATTGACTAACTTTTCCTTGAGAGTGTTAAAAGATTCTAAACATTCTTGGTCAAAGTTGAAAAGCACGTATTTTTCTAGCAATTTTGTTAAAGGCTTAGCTATTTTAGAAAAATCTTTAATAAATCTACGATAAAAATTGGCATGTCCTAAAAAGCTTCTTATAGCCTCAACTGAATTAGGGGGAGGTAATTTTTCAATGGTTTCAATTTTTGCTTTATCTACCTCTATCCCTTTACTAGAAATTTTATGTCCTAATACAATACCCTCTTGAACCATAAAGTGGCATTTTTCCCAGTTTAGCACTAAATTTGTCTCTTCACATCTTATCAAAACATGTTTTAAATTATTAAGACAAAGTTGGAAAGAATTACCGAAAACTGAAAAATCATCCATAAATACCTCCATGATGTCTTCCATGAATTCGTTGAAGATAGCTAGCATGCATCGCTGAAAAGTAGCAGGAGCGTTACATAAACCAAAAGGCATTCTACGATAAGCAAACATACCGTATGGACATGTGAATGTCATTTTCTCCTTATCTTCTGGAGCTATTGGGATTTGGAAGTAACCAGAGAGGCCATCTAGGAAACAATAATACACGAGACCCGATAATCTTTCCAACATCTGATCAATGAAAGGTAAGGGAAAATGATCTTTTCAAGTTGCATCATTCAGCTTTCTATAATCAATGCAAACTCTCTATCCAGTGACTGTTCTTGTAGGTATTGACTCTTTTTTGTCATTAGACATCACAGTCATGCCTCCCTTTTTAGGAACAACCTGCACAGGACTTACCCAAGAACTGTCAGAAATAAGATAAATAATGCCTGCATCTAGAAGTTTAATTACCTCAGCTTTTACGACTTCCTTCATGTTGGGATTCAATCATCTCTAAGCTTGCACCGATGGTTTATATTCATCTTCCATTAAAATTTTGTGGGTGCAAAAAGAAGGATTAATTCCTTTAATATCTGAAATTTTCCAAGCTATAGCCTGCTTGTGCTTCCTTAACACATGGAGTAGGAAATTTTCCAAGCTATAGCCTGCTTGTTCTTACCTAACACATGGAGTAGTTCTTCTTTTTCTGCAATGCTAAAATCTGATGTGATAATAACTGGTAAAGTTGAATCTTCCCCTAAAAAGGCATATTCTAAATGATCTGGTAGTTGTTTTAACTCTAATTTAGGGGGTTCATCAATGGAAGGTTTTTGTCTCAACTCATCATTTATCTTTATGTTTTCATAACTTATGTGTCTCGTGATAATTTCATTAGAATCTATCTCCTTTCTTACTTCCTCAATTTCAGTGGTGGCTTCATCTTCCCCCCACCTTGAACAAGACACAGTTCCAACGTGTCAGTGAGAGAAAGTTCCTCAAAACTATCTTGAACAAAGTAATCAATAATATCAACAAAATAACATGAATCATCTTGTTCTTTAGAAAAACTCATGGCATCATAAATTTTGAAAACGACTTCTTCCTCACCAACTCTAAGTACTAATTTACCATCCCCTACATCGATAACAGCTCTAGCAGTGGCTAAGAATGGACGTCCTAAAATTAAAGGCACCTTAATATCCTCATCCATGTCAAGCACAACAAAATCAATAGGGAATATAAATTTATCTACCTTTACTAGCACATCTTCGATGATTCCCCTAGGATATTTAACAGATCTATCAGCTAGCTGAATACTCATCCTAGTTGGCTTTGGTTCCCCTAGACCTAGTTGCTTGAACATTTTGTAAGGCATTAGATTAATGCTAGCACCTAAATCAGCTAAGGCTTTATCAATAATTAAACTACCAATTAAACAAGGAATTGTAAAACTCCCTGGATCTTTCAGTTTTGTCGGCAGTTTATTTTGAAGAATAGCTGAGCATTCCTCGTTGAGTTCCACTATGGCTAATTCTTCCAACTTCCTTTTATTTGTCAGAAGTTCTTTAAGGAACTTCTCGTACTTCGGCATCTGCGAAATTGCTTCAACAAAAGGTAAGTTAATGTGTAATTGTTTAAAAAGTTCAAGAAATTTACCAAATTGAGCGTCTGTACGGTCTTTCTTCAAATTTACCGGATATGGAATAGGCAGTTTGTATTCCTTGAGTGTTGGCAGAGTGTTTTCCTTGCTTGTCTCCTGGAGATTCTTGAACAGACTTCTTTTCTGGTTCAGCTGGTACTTTCCCATCTCTTAAAGTAATTGCTTTGACATGTTCTCTGGGATTTGGCTCAGTGTTACTTGATAGTCCACCTTGTGGTCTCTCTGAAATTAATTTCGCAAGTTGACCGATTTGATTCTCAAGACCTTGAATTGATGCTTGTTGGTTTTTAAATGCTGTTTTAGTGTTTTGAAAACGGGTTTCTGATGCGGCCATAAATTTGGTGAACATCTCTTCAAGATTCGGCTTTTTCTCTTATTCTGGTAGTGGCTGCTAAAATCTCGGAGGAGGCTGTTGTCTTTGATTTCCTTGTCCTCCCCATGAAACATTGTGGTGATTTCTCCAACCTACATTGTAAGTATTACTATAAGGGTTATATTGAGGTCTAGAATTGTTACCCATATAGTTGGCTTGCTCAGTTTCTATGCTGTGTCCATAAGATGAGTGGTCTGGATTAAACATATTTCCTAGGGTTGCGTCGCACTGCATCACTTGCTGTGCCTGCGTAGAACCAACAAAATTATCAAACTTTTTATTTAGAAGTTCTACTTGGTTAGTAAGCATAGTGACAGCATCAATATTATAAACTCTTGCTGGTTTTGTCAACTTTGTCCTCATGACTTGCCACTGATAGTTATTCAGTGACATCTCTTCAATAAATTCATAAGCTGCTTCGGGTGTTTTATTTTTGATTGTTCCTCCTGTGGCTGCATCGATCATTTGCCTTGTTGAAGGATTCAAACTGTTGTGAAAGGTTTGAACTTGTAGCTACAAAGGTAATCCATGATGAGGGCACCTTCCCAAAAGATCTTTATATCTCTCCCAGGCATCATAAAGTGTTTCTAAATCCATCTGCACAAAAGAAGAGATATCGTTTCGTAATTTCGCTGTTTTAGCTGGAGGAAAATATTTAAGTAAAAATTTTTCGGTCATCTGTTCCCATGTAGTGATTGAGCCTCGTGGTAAAGAATTTAACCACTGTTTGGCTTTATTTCTCAAAGGGAATGGGAATAGCCTTTGTAACACCCCAAACCTGGCCTGGACGTTACGGCCAAGTCTGGTGTGTCACATTGAAGTGTTTTTCGAAAACCATGTTTTCATTGAAACCCTTCGTAATGTTTAGAAACTTTTATCGAAAGATTTGCATAAACCTTAGTTTATGTTTATCTTTCCAAAACGTGAGTTATTATTAAAACTTTGTTAACAACTTTGTAAAATCTTATAGGAAATTTTGAAAACTCGTAAACTTCTGTAGTTGCAGAAAACATGTTATCAGAAAATCAGATCCTCTTTGTTATGGCTTAAAGTGAATGGATACTATGCACTAGGTAGGATTCAAGAGAAGAGGAGGTGAGTCATTTAGACTGCTTAAGTACCAAGCTCTTGCTAGATCCACTCCTAGACATGCACACATCCATTGCCACACTTTAACCTTGTGACTTGTATATTTTCAAATTAAGTGTAAGCATATTGAAGATATATATTTATGAAAAACATTTACAAGAACAAAAAATTGCGGAAGCTTTGCTTGGTTATCATGTTATTTTGGAAACAAGTACTTTTATAAAAACCGCATCTTAAAATCATTCATTTTCAAATTGATTTAAATAATATCCTACTTAAACTAAAGTCAATTTAAATAAGTAAAGAATAAAAACCCAAAATAAAAATAATTAAAGAGGCCCTTATTACAAACCCAAAACCAAAATAAGAATAACTAAGATTAAATTAAAATACTGAATTAGTTAATTTAAAACCCGAAACGCAGTCTTCGTGGCCACTCTGAATCCCTCCCAGCTCCAAGTCCACAGTCTAGGGCTCACCTGAAAGGATAGAAAGAAAAAGGGGTGAGTTTTGGAAAATTCAGTGTGTAACATAATTTCAACAATAGACCCAAACAGATCAGGCCTCAGAATCAGATTTAATTGGGCCTTAGCCCATTTCAGAAACCAGGTTAAGCCCATAGGCCCATAACAGATACAGATCAGATATTCAGAAATGTAAACATGAAACCCAACCCAGATCCATCCATACACCCCCGTACCAGCCATACACCATGTGGGGAGACTACTCGACCCACCGAACCGCTACACACCACAGATATTTGCAGCGAAGCTGCCAGATATAATTTGCAGTGAGACTGCCAGATAACATTTGCAACGAGGCTGCCAGATATAATGTGACAAAGTCACCAGATTGCAGATATTGTGGCGAGGCCACCAGATTGCATCGAGGCTGCTAGAAAATATGTGGCGAGGCCACCAGATTGCAGCGAGGCTGCCAGAACGCTTCCTCCATCATAAACCCATACCCCATGCAACAGATAATCATACTAGCATGCAATATATAGCATCTCATGCATCAGATATATTCATATTAATAATTCACTCATGCAGATACATAACTTCATACATTTCATACAGAATTGACCCTAGGGGTATAATAGTCTTTTTACACCTAGGGGTATTTTGGTAATTTTCCATATTTAAGGGTATTTTAGTCCTTTTTCATATTTTCAGAGATTTTATGCATATTCAGTTAAGTAATAGCCCATAGAAGTCTGTTTAAACTCAGTTTCCAGATTTACTCTTTTCAGCCCAAAAGCCCCTAATGGGCCTTACTATGTCCAACATCGTCGATAAGTCCGTTAAGCCCAATTTTAGGTTCTAGTTTACCACCTTAACCAAGTTTTTATTATTCAAGTTACTAGAAAGTCTTTTATGAACATATTCAAATTTGGGCTCGGAAGCCCATTGGGCCCGCTTTGGCCCATTGAAGCCCAACTTACCAAAACGCTCGAAATTGCACCTTCTGCAATTTCGCCATCGCCAATTCCCAATGTGACCACAACAGAGTATTCGATCACTCTACTTCTTTCCAAGGCTGATTTTTCGGTCACTTTTGATCGGTCACTTAGCCCAATTTACCCGACTTGCTCAGAATTGCACCCTTCACAATTCTGTCACCGTCGAATCCAAGATTGACCATAACAGAGTAGCGATTACTCATAGGTCCTTTCAAAACCGACTTTTCGATCACCCCCGGTCAGTTTTCGGTCATTACGGCCTTTGCCGTTCAAGTCTAAGAGGAGATATGGTACACACCTGTTAACTGTCGGAGCGTTGACGAATTCCAAGTACGACGAGCCTACAATTGAAAACTAACGTTTTAGTCTAGCATACGATAATAAGTGAAAACCCATAAACTCATACTTAGAATCGGCCACATGGCCTAAGTCTCCAAAAGTCCCTACCTTCTGCCGAATATGGACTAGTTCTTGCTGCCCACCTGCGTTAGCCTTCCAAAACTCTCCTGGCTGCACGTCTTATGTCCACACAAAGTGCTAGTCGGTTCAAGAAGTGTCTCCAAACGCCCCCCTTAATCACGATCTAATTAAAAGCAGGGATTAATTGAGACTAGAGAGAAATCGGCCAAAAGAATGGGGAGTTTCGGTCAAGTAGAAACAACCAGTTCAACGGTAACAAAAGAAGTGTGGATGAACAAAAAGAAGATGATATGAGGCTAATGAGGAATCGGCTTTGATGAAACCAATAGAAGAGAAAAAGAGTAAAAATATATAGTAGAACAAGAACCGTTTACATGAGAACCAACTTCTGCTAGTAGGGAAAGAAATCAAAGGAACAAATTTGAAAGAATAATTGCAGAGGATTTTGTGTAGAGAGAAATAAGCAAAAAAAATAAAACAAAATAAAATAGTTAAAAAGGAAAAATAAATTCGGCTAATACCTCCCCCTTATTTAATTCCAAAAATCCTTTACTAAAGTCTCCCATCCACTTTAAATTCCCTAAATTGCTCCTTGAATTATGCTACTATCAGATTTAAATTCCATCCAAAACGAATTTGGATTGCTTCTAATTTCTTCCCTGATTTTAGCAACAATTGGATTTGGATTTCATCCAAATCTCTTAACCGAATCAGTAGCATGCCGCTTTGACCGCTCCATCCTGCTGCTAGGAAGCGTCCCAGCCCAGCATGCCACTTCCCACGCGAGCCCAGCAAAAACAGCCTTCTCCTGCGCGCACTTCCGCTCGAACCTGGGACCTCCAGGTAAGCCTAGCACGTTGCTGGACACTGTGCCGCAGCTTTGCCTTCAGTAATATATCGTCTCAATTAATTATAAGCCATACCTGCTGAAGTCCTGGTCCTTTAAAAATAAAATCAAAACCTGCTTACACCTGGATTCGAACCCGTGCCACCTTGGGACTCCTAACGCACCGCTGCCGCTGCGCCACAAGCCTATTTGTGTCATATTCCAATCGCAACACCTCTTAAGGTATTGTAACGCAACCCTCTTTACTTAAAAGAAAAAGTAACACCATTTGCGCTCGCTGGGAGTCGAACTCCGGCCCTCCAACCTACAGCTTAGCGTTCTAACCACTGAGCCGAGCTTTCCTTTATGCTCAATCTTTGCCCAACTATTTAATAACCCCTTAATGCCCAGATTCCTATATGAAGAAAATTTAAAACAATTTCTTTCTTTTCCTTTTTTTTTTTTAAAGTTTAAAACCAAACATTATATAAATATATTTTTAAATAAAAATAAAAATAATTTATAATTTTCATAAATCAGCAAAAATAAATACAATAATATTTCTAATAATTTAATTTAAACATCAAATTAACAACAATACTTATCTAATAATTATATAAAAAATAATAATTTATCATTTTCACAGAAATTTAAAAACATCAATAGATACAGTAAGAATTTAAAATATCAGTAATAATAAATTTAGTAAGAATTTTCTAATAGTAATTCAAAATAAATTTTTCTTGAACGATAATATTTAAAACTTCTCAATTACTCAGGTTTCCATTTATTCAACCCAGACTTCGAAACCCAATTCTTCTAGACCCAAATTCAGGGTGTTACAACTGTTTGGGGTGTTACAGCCTTAGACAAATGGCATCATCAGAAAGGCCATTAATTTTAAAAGTATCACAAATTCCAAAAAATTGGCTATGTGTGAATTTGGATCTTCATCCTGTAAACCATCAAACTGCACAATTTGCTGTATCATCTGAATAGTGTTAGGTTTTAATTCAAAATTATTAGCAGAATGGCAGGTCTAATAATGCTAGTTTGGGTACCAACCAAACTAGGTTTAGCATAATCATACATAGTGCGATGAGCTTCATCTTGATTCACTAGTCGCGAGGCTATTGCGGAAGGTGGCAAAATGTTTTGGTTTGCTTCCATCTCTTCCGTAGGTTGTGACAGCCTTAAATCGACCCTAGTTGAAATGTGGTTTCGGGACCGCGAAACCGAGGCATAAAAATAATTTAATATTTATTTAGATGCCTATTATATGTGTCAAATCATGTGTGACATTTTTGGAGTTTTAATTTAGTGTTATAAATGTGAATTTCACTTAAAAAGGGCTTGGTTGTGAAACTTTGAAAGTATGTTAGGTAAATGTGTGATGACTTAATAATTGCATTTTTAAAAAGGTATGACCTTGCATGTCAAATTTCCCTTTTTAGGGTGAGTGGCCGGCCATGATGTGTTGATAAGCACTAAGTGTGAATTTTCTTTAATATTTTAGTAAGAAATAAATAAATAATGGGATAAAGAAAAAAAGGAAAAGAAAAATGTGGGGGTTGAATTACAATGCCGTATGAGGCATAATTATTAAGATTGGGGGGTTTATGAAATAAATAAACCAAGGAATATATGCATGGACCATTCGGCCATGGGATAGTGGGAAGGTTATTATTTTATTATGTCTATTATGGTAAATTGATAAATGAACTCATGCATGATAGGAAATTAAACAAATAAACTTCATTTTTGTCTTTCTTTGGCAGAAATAAAAGAGTAAGAGAATAGAAAGAAATTGTGAGCATTCGGCTGTGGGGTTTCATGATTTTTAAAGCTCAAGAGCAAGGAAACAGAGTCAGATCGAGGTTAAGCAAAGCTGGTCGAGTAATCAAAATATATCCTACGAAATTGTCGAAGTAAGTCTTTAAGTGTTTGGTTGATTTTTTTTTAAAAGCTTATTGGTCTAATGAAAATAGCTAAGAGACTATCATCAAAATTTTACTATTAAGCCAAATGAAATTAATGGCACATATGTATGTTATGTATATATTGAACGATTAATGTGAGTTATGTGAATGTGTTTGTAAATATATATATATATATTTATAAAATAAAGATGAATGACTAAGGTGGAATATACATATGTATTTGCGTATATGTAGGACGGCCGAAATAGGTAAATGTGATTCGCATATATGCTTATGTGCTTGTAGCGTAGCCGAATGATCAAATTGTGAATGAGAAGTGAGAAGTAAATGAGAATTGGTTGTATACTCTTATATTCGGCCTAATGGGATTTTGTATGTGAATAAATGTTACATGTAAGTATGTGTTTACAAATTGAGCTTGAATAGTTGATTCAAGAACGACATGGTAAATTTTTGAGTAATGGATTTTAGTCCATGACATGATGAAATAAAAGTACATATGCGTAACATATAGATTCAGACTTAAAGGTCATACTTGAATGTTGTTGTGGAAAAGCTAATTTGTGCAAAGGTTGGAAGTCAAATGTTACCTTGAATTTGGTCATCATTTGAAATGAAATTTTACCCTTTGTTTATGATAAGTGAACCGAATGTCCTATGATTAGTAAACATGCCATGATTGTATTCGAGTAAGGAGAATGATTTTTGAATGTGATATGATATATATATATATATGCGAATAATACGCATAAGTAAGTTCTTAAGTATTTGAGTTGATTTTTCTAAAAGCTTTAAGTAATTTAGCATGTATCGTATCTTTATCAATTGATGCTACTTGCACGAATGATCTTGGTTGAATGTGAGATTTGAAATGAAAGGTACATAAATAGATATGTTCCTTTTGGTTAATAGTATGCATAAGATTAAGGTAAAAGTCCTATATGTGCTAAGGTGTATCAAAACTGATTGACTAAATTGTTTGTTAAGGAAGAGACTAAGATATGTATTAAGACCGCATGTGTTAGTGTGTATATGTGATAAGGCCGATCGGTCAATATTAGATATGTGTAAGATGTGTATTGATATATGTGTACAAAGTGAGAATGAATAACTTATAGAATATGCGGCACGGCCTAACGGCTATTACAAAGAATGAAAGTGAATTATGTGATCTATGAGTTAGTCTGAATAGAAGCATTATCCTGTTAATATGTTGTGATATGTAAATACAACCAGCTTATATTGTAAAGTGTGATAAACCTTCTGAATGGATTATGGTACAAAATTTTTCGGGACATTGACTTAGTAAGCTTCAAAGCTGGTAATTTGGGTCGGGTTTTATAACTAGCCGGCCAAGTGCATTTGATTACAAGATCCCACAGTAAGATGACGAATGAGGCTTATAGTGTGCATTAAATGACTCAGGTATGTGATAAGTATCTTTTGATGTAAGAATGACTCGAATTAGATTTGTTTATGTTCAACTGTGAAACTATTCATTTGAAGGTATAATATTTATGCATATGTGTATTTGGTCATCAGAATTTAATGATGATGGAAATCCCTTATGTTGGCCAGGTATGTATCCCCCACTCAGAATTAAATCTGCTCTGGATTGAATCATAAGAATGAGTTATAATATAAACTTATAGAAATGAGTACAGATTACTATGCGATTGAGCCATGCTCGCTTGATGTGAAGAGTCATGTAAAGTTACCGATTTGAAAATTTTTGTTTGAACCTAAAATTTAAATGACTTATAAATTTAAATAATGTGCATCGTGTGCTTGAGTATATTTTGGTCATCTATGAAAATAACTCGGAAGCAGATATAGCCCCGGGAAATTTAATTTGTGATTGAGTACCTTTACAAATGGCCACTGTGGTAACGACATATTGAAGTGGTTATGTAAAATAAATTTATAAGTAAATAAGACGAAGATGTAAAGTATGTATAATTGTGATAACATTTTTTTCAGCAAACGATATTTATTTATTTATTTATTTACCTAATTGAACAGGATATTATGTCCTTAATTTCAGTTAAGTTAATGGTATTACTTAAAGACTTACTAAGCTTATGATAGCTTACTTCATTGTTTTGTGCTTTTATCTTCTAGATTATGGATTCTGACTACCAGCTCAGGGACCGTCAGTACTCCGTCATACTATCTGCTATTACGGTAACCATGTAATTGGAATTAGCTTATGGCATGTATAGGATAGACAACGAGTAGAATGTTTATTCGAGCTTCGTATATAAATCATGTGAATATGGTATCTCGTGGAACTTGCTTGTAAAAGTTTTAAATTTTACCGCCCTGACTCGATTCCTAGTTTCGGTAACGCCTCATCCTGTTCCAGCGACGGTTCCGGGATAGGGGTGTTACATTTTATTGGTATCAGAGCTACGGTTTAGCCGATTCTAGGACTAACGTAGCACATGTGAGTTTAGTTATACATGCCATATAGTGATAAAATGATAGTGTGATGGTTTCTGACAGAGAAAATGTGTTTTTCGTATTGTAATGAATCTCTATCCCTATTGAGCTGTAGCAAGTATGATGACTGCTAATGTGTTTCAGACTCAAAGTTCAATAGGCTTGTACCAGTGACAAGTTTAGGTATGTGATGTTATTTATGAAATGCATATGAGAAATGGTAGTATGTCCATATGTTCGATTTCTATAGAAATTTTTTTACATAGAAATGTATGTAAGACTTATATGATTCGATCATTGAAATTATAGAAATTAAGTTTGATAGAGAAACGAAAATGTGTTCTTTGCATGAGGTTATTAAACCGAAAGATGAATGGTTGATAAGCATGTTGTGCTTGGATACGAAATGTATATGATGCACTAATGAGATATGCTATATGACATATGCATAATAATTTAGTTTTATAGCCGGGTTAAAAACCCGAAGGCCTCGTGCGAGACTTATATCCGGGCTAAGTCCCGAAGGGCATTCATGCCGGTGTTATATCCGGGCTAAGTCCCGAAGGGCATTCGTGCCGGTGTTATATCCGGGCTAAGTCCCAAAGGGCATTCTTGCCGGTGTTATATCCGGGCTAAGTCTCAAAGGGCATTCGTGCCGGTGTTATATCCGGGCTAAGTCCCGAAAGGCATTCGTGCCGGTGTTATATCCGGGCTAAGTCCCGAAGGGCATTCGTGCCGGTGTTATATCCGGGCTAAGTCCCGAAGGGCATTCGTGCCGGTGTTATATTCGGGCTAAGACCCGAAGGGCATTTGTGCCGGTGATGTGTATTCAGGCCTTCGTGCCTAGTAGGCTCCGTGCCGGTGATATATATATTCGGACCTTCCTGCCTAGACGGAATAATGCTAATGATTCGAGTAAGTTTAAGTATTGAAAACCTAGCATGTGAGTTGATTTAATATGATGTACACATTTAGTTATTCGTGTGGATGATTCGTTAAGGCATGTTGTATATGTCGATGCAATGTAGTAGTGAAATAGTAATATAGCCGAAAGTTCATTAGACATATGGGGACTTTAATAATCAATTCGATATGTGATTTACATATGTGCCTATTGACCGAACATGAAATGAAAATGTTGTGCTGTGCTTTAATGTGTGAATGAGGCAAATGAATGTTAACTTGTAATAGACTCTGTGAAGAGTATATTTGATGGATCCAAAAAGCATAAGTCTCAGTGCTATAATCCGGGTTAAATCCTGAAGGGCATTCGTGCCAGAGTTGTATCCAGGTTGAGTCCTGAAGGGCATTCATGCCAACGTTTAATCTGGGCCAAGTTCCGAAGAGCCTAAGGGCTAGTGTTATAATCCGGGCTAAGCCCGAAGGCATTCATGCTGGAAATACGTACTTTCTGCAGTAATAATGTTGACTAATGTTTTTAATACCCTAAGATACCCAGGTACGTATCATATACAAGTTTTGATGTTAATTTTGTTTGAATTATGCTTGTTTATCCGGATAGTACTATTCCCGGCCATTACTTAGGGTGGTAAGAAAGTATATGGATAGTTACATATATGATACATGAATTACGGTTTAATTTGAAATACGATATGAGTAACTCTGAGCAAGTAAGTATACGTAGTGGAAGCATGACGTATCAAGTATGTGTGGCTACGTATTAGATGATAAATTAGCCTTGTAATGAAATGGATGCATTCGACCAAATGATAAAGCTTGAATAATATAACAAATTTATCTATGATATGAAATTTGTGTTAAGGAAAGTTGAACTAATATACACGTACAAAGGTGATTAAAAGTTTCCAGTCATTTTAGATATTGAATGATGAAATTTGACCTGTATGAAGTTGCATAATTCGACTACAAAAGTGAATACCTGTTGCCCTATATTACACTTGTGTAGTCAACTCTTGAATGAATAAATTTGAATGTGCGTCTTTAGCTTTGTTAAAGATGCATTAAGCTTTAATGCTTGTGGGATAAGATTATCTTGTTGGTGGGTATATTGAAATTATTGGAATATACAAATTGTTAATATGTTACAAGGCTGAGTTAAAATTTTATGAGATATATGAGGTTTCAGTTACCTATGACATTTGGTTTAGGTATTTTACCTTGTATGATTGCTTAATATTTCATATCGTTAAGGAATTGATTTGTATTATAAATGTGTTATAGATTTAGTCTATGAGATCCTTGGTATATGAAGTCATATGTGCTATTGCTGAATGATCCCTATTTTGTTAATCATGTTCAAAAAAATTATTTCGATTAAGTTTCGACATTCGAAAGTCTGTAAGAATTTTGATGGATGTGGATAATTTTTGGATATATGAATTATGTACTAAAATAAGTCTCATGCCAGTGTATCATGTTAGACCTTATGCCTAATCGACTGTATACAGGTAACAATAACTTAGACTGAATGTGTTAAATGAACTAAGTGTTCAAGAACTAGGAAGTGGATTTTCTTTTTGAAATAAGTTAAGTTGAATATTGAAAGGATAAGTTATAAAGGATATTCATTGAGATGTTTGAGTATATATGTGTACTTTCGACCAGATTTCAGGATTATACATGGATGAAAAATTTGAGTTTTGAATATGTGGGTTGATGTATGAATTATACATGTTAATATGTGATGTATAGGTGTTAGAAATACAAGTATGAATTTAGTTAAGTGATTACTGCATATGAACCCAAGAAAATAAAGTATATGTGTATTCTTGTATAAATGTACATGTGCATGGACATAATTCAATCAGGGAATGTTATCTTAACTTAGTCGTTAGTAAGAATTATCGGGGACGAAAATCCCTAAAGGAGGGGAGAATTGTGACAGCCTTAAATCGACCCTAGTCGGAATGTGGTTTCGGGACCGCGAAACCGAGGCATAAAAATAATTTAATATTTATTTAGATGCCTATTATATGTGTCAAATCATGTGTGACATTTTTGGAGTTTTAATTTAGTGTTATAAATGTGAATTTCACTTAAAAAGGGCTTGGTTGTGAAACTTTGAAAGTATGTTAGGTAAATGTGTGATGACTTAATAATTGCATTTTTAAAAAGGTATGACCTTGCATGTCAAATTTCCCTTTTTAGGGTGAGTGGCCGGCCATGATGTGTTGATAAGCACTAAGTGTGAATTTTCTTTAATATTTTAGTAAGAAATAAATAAATAATGGGATAAAGAAAAAAAGGAAAAGAAAAATGTGGGGGTTGAATTACAATGCCGTATGAGGCATAATTATTAAGATTGGGGGGTTTATGAAATAAATAAACCAAGGAATATATGCATGGACCATTCGGCCATGGGATAGTGGGAAGGTTATTATTTTATGATGTGTATTATGGTAAATTGATAAATGAACTCATGCATGATAGGAAATTAAACAAATAAACTTCATTTTTGTCTTTCTTTGGCGGAAACAAAAGTGTAAGAGAATAGAAAGAAATTGTGAGCATTCGGCTATGGGGTTTCATGATCTTTAAAGCTCAAGAGCAAGGAAACAGAGTCGGATCGAGGTTAAGCAAAGCTGGTCGAGTAATCAAAATATATCGTACGAAATTGTCGAAGTAAGTCTTTAAGTGTTTGGTTGATGTTTTTTAAAAGCTTATTGGTCTGATGAAAATAGCTAAGAGACTATCATCAAAATTTTACTATTAAGCCAAATGAAATTAATGGCACATATGTATGTTATGTATATATTGAACGATTAATGTGAGTCATGTGAATGTGTTTGTAAATATATATATATATATATATTTATAAAATAAAGATGAATGACTAAGGTGGAATATACATATGTATTTGCGTATATGTAGGACGACCGAAATAGGTAAATGTGATTCGCATATATGCTTATGTGCTTGTAGCGTAGCCGAATGATCAAATTGTGAATGAGAAGTGAGAAGTAAATGAGCATTGGTTGTATACTCTTATATTCGGCCTAATGGGATTTTGTATGTGAATAAATGTTACATGTAAGTATGTGTTTACAAATTGAGCTTGAATAGTTGATTCAAGAACGACATGGTAAATTTTTGAGTAATGGATTTTAGTCCATGACATGATGAAATAAAAGTACATATGCGTAACATATAGATTCAGACTTAAAGGTCATACTTGAATGTTGTTGTGGAAAAGCTAATTTGTGCAAAGGTTGGAAGTCAAATGTTACCTTGAATTTGGTCATCATTTGAAATGAAATTTTACCCTTTGTTTATGATAAGTGAACCGAATGTCCTATGATTAGTAAACATGCCATGATTGTATTCGAGTAAGGGGAATGATTTTTGAATGTGATATGATATATATATATATGCGAATAATACGCATAAGTAAGTTCTTAAGTATTTGAGTTGATTTTTCTAAAAGCTTTAAGTAATTTAGCATGTATCGTATCTTTATCAATTGATGCTACTTGCACGAATGATCTTGGTTGAATGTGAGATTTGAAATGAAAGGTACATAAATAGATATGTTCCTTTTGGTTAATAGTATGCATAAGATTAAGGTAAGAGTCCTATATGTGCTAAGGTGTATCAAAACTGATTGACTAAATTGTTTGTTAAGGAAGAGACTAAGATATGTATTAAGACCGCATGTGTTAGTGTGTATATGTGATAAGGCCGATCGGTCAATATTAGATATGTGTAAGATGTGTATTGATATATGTGTACAAAGTGAGAATGAATAACTTATAGAATATGCGGCACGGCCTAACGGTTATTACAAAGAATGAAAGTGAATTATGTGATCTATGAGTTAGCCTGAACAGAAGCATTATCCTGTTAATATGTTGTGATATGTAAATACAACCAGCGTATATCGTAAAGTGTGTTAAACCTTCTGAATGGATTATGGTACAAAATTTTTCGGGATATTGACTTAGTAAGCTTCAAAGCTAGTAATTTGGGTCGGGTTTTAAAACTAACCGGCCAAGTGCATTTGATTACAAGATCCCACAGTAAGATGACGAATGAGGCTTATAGTGTGCATTAAATGACTCAGGTATGTGATACGTATCTTTTGATGTAAGAATGACTCGAATTAGATTTGTTTATGTTCAACTGTGAAACTATTCATTTGAAGGTATAATATTTATGCATATGTGTATTCGGTCATCGGAATTTAATGATGATGGAAATCCCTTATGTTGGCCAGGTATGTATCCCCCACTCAGAATTAAATCTGCTCTGGATTGAATCATAAGAATAAGTTATAATATAAACTTATAGAAATGAGTACAGATTACTATGCGATTGAGCCATGCTCGCTTAATGTGAAGAGTCATGTGAAGTGACCGATTTTAAAATTTTTGTTTGAACCTAAAATTTAAATGACGTATAAATTTAAATAATGTGCATCGTGTGCTTGAGTATATTTTGGTCATCTATGAAAATAACTCGGAAGTAGATATAGCCCTGGGAAATTTGATTTGTGATTGAGTACCTTTACAAATGGCCACTGTGGTAACGGCATATTGAAGTGGTTATGTAAAATAAATTTATAAGTAAATAAGACAAAGATGTAAAGTATGTATAATTGTGATAACATTTTTTTCAGCTAACGATATTTATTTATTTATTTATTTACCTAATTGAACAGGATATTATGTCCTTAATTTCAGTTAAGTTAATGGTATTACTTAAAGACTTACTAAGCTTATGATAGCTTACTTCGTTGTTTTGTGCTTTTGTCTTCCAGATTATGGATTCTGACTACCAGCTTGGGGACCATCAGTACTCCATCATACTATCTGCTATTACGGTAACCATGTAATTGGAATTAGCTTATGGCATGTATAGGATAGACAACGAGTACAATGTTTCTTCGACCTTCGTATATAAATCATGCGAATATGGCATCTTGTGGAACTTGCTTGTAAAGGTTTTAAATTTTACCGTCCTGATCCGATTCCTAGTTTCGGTAACGCCTCGTCCTATTCCAGTGACGATTCCGGGATATGGGTGTTACATAGGTTCTGGCCCTTGTTCTTGTCTTTGTTTTGGATAATGTAGGCTTTTTCTGATCTCCATACGAGTTCTGCGAACTATCGCTTCTAAATCTTCGTCAAAAAGCAATGGTCCTGCTGGGTTGTTTCTAGTCATAAACTAGAAATACCTAGAAGGAAAAAGCAAAGAAAATTAAAATAGAATAAAAATAAAAATAAAAATAAATAAAAACTGAAAATAAATAAATATAGTAATGGCTAAAGTAATAGAAATTGAGATTTCGTAATATTTTAGCTCCCCGGCAACGGCGCCAAAAACTTGATATCCCGTGATATGTAGTAATAAAATTTATAAAAACTGATCACACCAAAAACTAACTAATATCACGATTTTAAGGCAAGCGCACCTATCAAACAGTAGTATAGTTTTAGCAATAAGACCGAGTTATCGTACCCAAGGGAACAAAAAGTACTAGTACTCACTTCCTTTCTATTATCTAACCTAAAAGTAAAAGAGGTTTGTATGAAACTAATTCTAAACTAAACTAAGAATGCACAAAAAGTAAATTGGGGAAAAACTCTCGGGAAAGCTAATTTATATGGGCAATACTCAAGGGAGAATCCACCGAGACTTCACTTGTTATTAACTTCTTGAACTAGACGATTTCTTCACTTGACTTGATTCGTAGATGTAACACCCCAGACCCGGCCCAGACGTTATGGCCATGTCCGGTGTGCTACATCACCTAGACTATGCTACGTCGTCCTATATACTAAGTCTGATGGTTGAGATTTTTGAAAAGTAATACTTGTTTTTCTTGAAATTCCCGATTTAATTATTATTCAACCTAATTTCTATCTCATTTGTTAATCGTTTCATTTTAGTCTTATTGTCCTCCTTAGTCTTCAGTAAAGTCAGGTCGGTTAATGAAATGTTTGTTTAATTTTGAAAACGGTGTAGGTTTGTGTTTGAAATAAAACGGTAGAGAAATCCTGAATAACAGTTATAGCGGCCTTATTACAACCCATGTCAAAATAAAACCAATAAAAGGTAATTAAATAAAAAAAAAAACCAACTATGATGACAGTTCAGTCCTCGTGGCCACTCTGAATCCCTCCCAGCGTCCAAGTCACGATCTAGGGCTCACCTGCAAGGATGGAAAGAAAGGGTGAGTTTGGGAAAACTCAGTGTGTGCAGAACCCATCCAAAGCCCAAATTGGCTCAAGCCCACTGGGCCTAAACCCTAAGCAGTCTCAGTCAGATACTGGGCCGAAGCCTCATTCAGGAAACAGTAATCTGGGCCAAGGCCCTATAACAGATACTGGGCTGAAGCCCTACTCAGATAACAGATTGGCCCATAGGCCCAAAACAGTACAGTACAGTAATACAGTATAAATGCAAACCCAATTGGGGAGACTACTCAACCCACCAACCGCTACACACCACCCGTACCAGCCAACACACCATGTGGGGAATAACTCGACCCACCCAGCCCACACACCACAGTCGCAGCATGGCTGCTCAGTTAAACAGTATACAAGGCAAAGCCCCTTTCAGAAACAGTACGAGGCATAGCCCCTTTTCAGTAACGTGGCTGTGCCACTCACACTTCCTCCATTATCAAAACCCAACCCATGCAATAGATACATATCATGGCATGCAATAACAGTAACAGTCATGTCAAACAGTACAGTCAATTTTAGCCCTAGGGGTATAACGGTAATTTTCTACCTAGGGGCAAAACAGTAATTTCTTACCCTAAGGGTATTTCAGTAATTTTGCTCTCATGTTACAGATTTTATGCTTATTACAGTATTTATTAATCACATAGTTGTCACAGAAGTCCGGTTAACTCAGTTTTTCAGTCTTAGCATTCAAGCCCTAAAACCCCTAATGAGCCCTATTACGTCGATTGGCCCATTAGGCCCATTTAGTCCCAATTTCATAATCAGTTATCTTGTTTTAACTGTTTTCACGCCTACAGTTCATAATATTACCTTTAAACCCATTTTTACTCACATGGACCCAAATCGCCCATTGGGCCCATATTTGGCCCACCGAGGCCCAACTTACCATAATGTCCAAAATTTAGCGGTCAACACGCCTAACAGTGCCGATTCCAAAACTAACCTTCTCCTACTAACTTGAGAACGTTCGCACGCTCACAAGCTCTCGAAATACCGAAACTTTGGCATTTTGGCTTTTTGGCTTTTGCCGATTTGCGCATTGAAGGGCGTTCGAAACACACACCTGTTTTGCAGTTTCTCCTACGAGATCTCCTATGCGTTAATCCCTTGCCGATTTAGATCCCTTTAGATCTAGATCTGATGTTCCAATGTCTTCAACTCCTTGTTTGATCACCTTCTTCTCTAACAACGATTTCTCTTCAGTTCCTATGCAGATCTGATGTAAATCTGACTCTTAAACGTCAGTAGAACCCTTATCTCTGAGATTTGCAATTTCGGCTATCTCCCTACAACTATGGTGATTTCGGCTTTTCAACAAGAGAAGAGGATGGCGTTTTGGGCTGTAGATTTTGGGTGATGGTGTCGACAATGGTGTGGCTCAAGGGAGAGTAGTAATCGGCCACAACAGGTGAAAGGAATAGGGGTGATTCGGCTTACAAGAAATCGGCAAGAAAGGAAGCGGTTTTCGGGATTTCTGGCACTTTGAGCAATCGGTTATGGTTGATTTTAAGAGGAATGAAAGCAAAAGAAAGAGTGGATCTGTGCAAGGTGGGTATTCGGCTAGGGAAGAGATCAAAGGGGAAGAAGAAAAATGAAAAAAAACAATGGTAGAGGTGGAGAGGAAGAATTCGGCTATGAGCTTTCCATGGAGGCAACTTTTGGCTTTTCTGACAGTAGAACAGAGAAAAATTCCTAAGGTGGCTAACCCTAATTGTCATGACAGAAAAAAGAAAATGATATAACCCTAGTATTCCCTCTAAAGCAATCGGCCCAAGTCCCTAAAGCCCCATTGCCGAAATTCACTTAAGTTAGGCACATGCTTAAAAATTAAAAAGAACTCTACGCTTACCTTGTAACTCGAACCCTTGTCCTTGAATATCCACTTAGGCGCCACTTTTTTAGGAGCTTAGTGGTGCCACCTTGCCACTCTACCAAGGCTCCCTTTGTGACATATTTTACACGGTTTTTCTTAAAGGCCCACTTAACCAAGTCCCCTTTCACTTGAAAATCCAACTTAATATTTTACCGGGTTTTAACTTAAGCTTGGGCCTTCTAAAGGCCCACTAACACACTTAAACATAATTTCAACAATCAGAACACCAAAATTCCAAGATTTCACCAAAGGCACAAAAACCCGAAAAAAATCCCGAAAATCCTATAATTCATTCATAATTTATTTAATTACTAAACTAAACACCAATTGTAATAATGCCATTTATATTTTTATAATAAAAAATAATAATAATAGTAATAACAATAATAATTTTATAAATATGTTTTTATCTAATGATAATAATTTTTAAATACAGTAATATTTTTTTCTAATAACCATAATTATAATTTTCAAAAAATTTTAAAACATCAGTAATAATAAATACATAAATATTTTCTAAGAATAATTTAATTCAAAATTTTTTTCTTAAACGATAATATTTAAAACTTCTCAATTATTCTGATTTTCTTCTATCCGAACCTAGACTCAAAGCCCAATTCTTCTAGGCCCAAATTCAGGGTGTTACAACTCTACCCTCCTTAAAGAAATTTCGTCCTCGAAATTTTCAAAACTAAAATAATAGTGCATCGCTATGCTACTACGCTTCCGCTGCGCACTCTTATCTAAATAATTTCAGTACGACCCAGAACATCTAATTACCGAAGTAAATAAACATTATCACTTGCGCATACAATTCGTTTCCAACCATCACACACCTAACTAGAATAAGCTTGGCAAACTTTGCGTACCCTCAGAACCCATATCAATATTCTACATTACCAGTACACATATCAAATAACTACCGAGTTCTCAAAATTTTATTATTCTTATGTCTTATGCAGAGATAGTATTTTAAAGTTTTTGTTTTTATAGAGTCATAGCTTAGCTATGGTCTCAATGCATTTTTTTTTTTAGTTCCCCTACAGTCTCAGTCTCTATAGTCTTCAGTACTAACCTAGCTACAGTATCATAGTAAAGTCTCAGTGCTATCTACAGTATTATTTCAGTACAGTACAGTATTTAAGGCAGAAATACTTACAGACTTGGTGCCCGGGGATTCAGTGTGCCACATCTCAATTTATCAGATTTCCAAGAAATTCAAAAGATTTAGGCATTTTAAAATCAAGTTCTCAAGACATATTTTAAAGAAGACAAGTTTGAAAAGGTCACTTTAAAACAAAAAGTCTTCCAGAAAATTCGATTTTCCAAAAATACCCTTTTGGACTCTAAATTTTTTTTGAAAACCCTTTTTGGACCCGATCCACAGTCGAGTTGTTGCAACTTAGCTCTGATACCACTAAATGTAACACCCCAGACCCGGCCCAGACGTTATGGCCATGTCCGGTGTGCTACATCACCTAGACTATGCTACGTCGTCCTATATACTAAGTCTGATGGTTGAGATTTTTGAAAAGTAATACTTGTTTTTCTTGAAATTCCCGATTTAATTATTATTCAACCTAATTTCTATCTCATTTGTTAATCGTTTCATTTTAGTCTTATTGTCCTCCTTAGTCTTCAGTAAAGTCAGGTCGGTTAATGAAATGTTTGTTTAATTTTGAAAACGGTGTAGGTTTGTGTTTGAAATAAAACGGTAGAGAAATCCTGAATAACAGTTATAGCGGCCTTATTACAACCCATGTCAAAATAAAACCAATAAAAGGTAATTAAAAAAAAAAACCAACTATGATGACAGTTCAGTCCTCGTGGCCACTCTGAATCCCTCCCAGCGTCCAAGTCACGATCTAGGGCTCACCTGCAAGGATGGAAAGAAAGGGTGAGTTTGGGAAAACTCAGTGTGTGCAGAACCCATCCAAAGCCCAAATTGGCTCAAGCCCACTGGGCCTAAACCCTAAGTAGTCTCAGTCAGATACTGGGCCGAAGCCCCATTCAGGAAACAGTAGTCTGGGCCAAGGCCCTATAACAGATACTGGGCTGAAGCCCTACTCAGATAACAGATTGGCCCATAGGCCCAAAACAGTACAGTACAGTAATACAGTATAAATGCAAACCCAATTGGGGAGACTACTCAACCCACCAACCGCTACACACCATCCGTACCAGCCAACACACCATGTGGGGAATAACTCGACCCACCCAGCCCACACACCACAGTCGCAGCATGGCTGCTCAGTTAAATAGTATACGAGGCAAAGCCCCTTTCAGAAACAGTACGAGGCATAGCCCCTTTTCAGTAACGTGGCTGTGCCACTCACACTTCCTCCATTATCAAAACCCAACCCATGCAATAGATACATATCATGGCATGCAATAACAGTAACAGTCATGTCAAACAGTACAGTCAATTTTAGCCCTAGGGGTATAACGGTAATTTTCTACCTAGGGGCAAAACAGTAATTTCTTACCCTAAGGGTATTTCAGTAATTTTGCTCTCATGTTACAGATTTTATGCTTATTACAGTATTTATTAATCACATAGTTGACACAGAAGTCCAGTTAACTCAGTTTTTCAGTCTTAGCATTCAAGCCCTAAAACCCCTAATGAGCCCTATTACGTCGATTGGCCCATTAGGCCCATTTAGTCCCAATTTCATAATCAGTTATCTTGTTTTAACTGTTTTCACGCCTACAGTTCATAATATTACCTTTAAACCCATTTTTACTCACATGGACCCAAATCGCCCATTGGGCCCATATTTGGCCCACCGAGGCCCAACTTACCATAATGTCCAAAATTTAGCGGTCAACACGCCTAACAGTGCCGATTCCAAAACTAACCTTCTCCTACTAACTTGAGAACGTTCGCACGCTCACAAGCTCTCGAAATACCGAAACTTTGGCATTTCAGCTTTTCAGCTTTTGCCGATTTGCGCATTGAAGGGCGTTCGAAACACACACCTGTTTTGCAGTTTCTCCTACGAGATCTCCTATGCGTTAATCCCTTGCCGATTTAGATCCCTTTAGATCTAGATCTGATGTTCCAATGTCTTCAACTCCTTGTTTGATCACCTTCTTCTCTAACAACGATTTCTCTTCAGTTCCTATGCAGATCTGATGTAAATCTGACCCTTAAACGTCAGTAGAACCCTTATCTCTGAGATTTGCAATTTCGGCTATCTCCCTACAACTATGGTGATTTCGGCTTTTCAACAAGAGAAGAGGATGGCGTTTTGGGCTGTAGATTTTGGGTGATGGTGTCGACAATGGTGTGGCTCAAGGGAGAGTAGTAATCGGCCACAACAGGTGAAAGGAATAGGGGTGATTCGGCTTACAAGAAATCGGCAAGAAAGGAAGCAGTTTTCGGGATTTCTGGCACTTTGAGTAATCGGTTATGGTTGATTTTAAGAGGAATGAAAGCAAAAGAAAGAGTGGATCTGTGCAAGGTGGGTATTCGGCTAGGGAAGAGATCAAAGGGGAAGAAGAAAAATGAAAAAAAACAATGGTAGAGGTGGAGAGGAAGAATTCGGCTATGAGCTTTCCATGGAGGCAACTTTTGGCTTTTCTGACAGTAGAACAGAGAAAAATTCCTAAGGTGGCTAACCCTAATTGTCATGACAGAAAAAAGAAAATGATATAAACCTTGTATTCCCTCTAAAGCAATCGGCCCAAGTCCCTAAAGCCCCATTGCCGAAATTCACTTAAGTTAGGCACATGCTTAAAAATTAAAAAGAACTCTACGCTTACCTTGTAACTCTAACCATTGTCCTTGAATATCCACTTAGGCGCCACTTTTTTAGGAGCTTAGTGGTGCCACCTTGCCACTCTACCAAGGCTCCCTTTGTGACATATTTTACACGGTTTTTCTTAAAGGCCCACTTAACCAAGTCCCCTTTCACTTGAAAATCCAACTTAATATTTTACCGGGTTTTAACTTAAGCTTGGGCCTTCTAAAGGCCCACTAACACACTTAAACATAATTTCAACAATCAGAACACCAAAATTCCAAGATTTCACCAAAGGCACAAAAACCCGAAAAAAATCCCGAAAATCCTATAATTCATTCATAATTTATTTAATTACTAAACTAAACACCAATTGTAATAATGCCATTTATATTTTTATAATAAAAAATAATAATAATAGTAATAACAATAATAATTTTATAAATATGTTTTTATCTAATGATAATAATTTTTAAATACAGTAATATTTTTTTCTAATAACCATAATTATAATTTTCAAAAAATTTTAAAACATCAGTAATAATAAATACAGAAATATTTTCTAAGAATAATTTAATTCAAAATTTTTTTCTTAAACGATAATATTTAAAACTTCTCAATTATTCTGATTTTCTTCTATCCGAACCTAGACTCAAAGCCCAATTCTTCTAGGCCCAAATTCAGGGTGTTACAGTAGAGATCCCTAACCTATGTTAATACCTCCGTCGAGGATAAGAACAACTAATCCTAGGTTGTTTAACTAAGGTTTCTTTCTAGTTAACACCCTAGGTTGCATTAATTCGATCTATGGATCCCTCTATTAGGTTTGACTCTAATCCGGTAGATTTATGTCGCCCTATGTTTAGGGTTGCATGCAACACCGCTTAATTATGGTAGATATACTCTTAAAATAGGGACTTTTCCTCCTCTGCCTAAGCACATCAGTTTCTTGACTTAATACCTAGGATTAATAATTAAGAACAATTCAAGTATTTATCATATAATTCAAGAATGAATAATAACAAGATCTGTCTTAGGTTTCATCCCTCTCAAGTATTTGAGGGACTTAGTTCATAATTAATAAAGAAAACATCTCAGAAGAAATAAGATAACAAAACATAAAGAACCCAAAAACCCCTGAAGGAATATAGGGAGATTCTTTGTCTTGATGTAGAATTCTGGCTTCTGGGATGAATCAATCGGCTTCCCTTGGAGTAATTCCTTGCTTTCACTCCTTATGTTGGCAGAAATATGGTGCTCCTTTTGGGAGAAAAGAATACACCCTTAGAGTTGCCTCCTAGGATCTTCATATAGAGCTTTGGGATGCCTTTCTTAGCCTCTAAGTATCCAAATCCGAGTGAAATTGCACTTCCTCATGACAGGGACACGCCCATGTGCCGCGCCCGTGTGGTTTCGATAAGGGCCGTGTTCGGGCCTATTGAGGTGGCACGGCCGTGTAGCCTGGCCGTGCTTATCGGGGCTGGGCCGTGTTGGACCTTGTGTGACACGACCGTGTGCCATGGGTGTGTGGTGACTTCCTGGGCTGTGTTGTTTTCACACTTTGTCCCATTTTCTTCGTTTTCGGTCCGTTTTTCATTCTTTTTTCTTCCCTATGCTTTCCTGAGTATACAACATGAAATAGAAGGGTTAAGAGCACAAATTCTCACAAAATTAATAATAATTAATCCTGAAATTAAGCTAAACATGAGGTAAAAATATGTATAATTTATTGTTTATCAGATAATAACCACAACAAAGATCAATCTTTGAGAACACTGTCATATTTTTCAACTGATGAAACAGATTGTCAATACGTGGCAATAGATACTTGTTCTTGATTGTGACTTTGTTGAGCTGTTGTTAATCAATACATAATCATATGGATCCGTCCTTTTTCTTAACAAATAACACTGGAACACTCTAAGGAGAAAAATTGGGTCGAGCAAAACCCCTATTTGTCAAGTCTTGTAACTGTGATTTCAACTTTTTTAATTCTGTAGGTGCCATTTTGTAAGTAGCTATCGATATCGGAGATGTTCCCAACATTGACTCAATAGCAAACTCAACCTCTTTAATCATCGATAACACTGGTAATTCCTTTGGAAGTACTTCTGGATACTCACATACCATCGGAAGCAATTCTAGCTTCATCACAGTAATTCTAGAATCAAAGTTGAATTAACCTCCTACATTAAATTAAAAATGACTCGAAACCCTTTCAATTCCTAGTTTCTCACTCAGAACTCAAAAATAATATATCCAAAACTACTAGACCTGATTTAGGGATATTACAACTCTCTCCCTGTAAAAAGAAACGTTGTCCTCGAAATTAACCTAAATCAAACAGATATGGATACTAACATCTTATAGCATCTTTTGAGTCCCAAGTGGCTTCCTTGGTCTTGTGGTTACACCACAAAACCTTCACCAATGGAATTGTCTTATTGCTTAGCACTTTGACCTCACAATCTAGGATTGCATCTGGTTCCTTCTTGTATGAAAGATCATATCAAACTTCAATCTCCTCAACAAGAACAATATGAGAAGGATTAGATATGTACTTTGGTATCATGGAGGCATAGAAAATATCATGAATACACTTTAGCTCAGGCGTAAACGAAAAACAATAAGCAATCGGTCCAATCTGCTCAACAACCTCATAAGGGCCAATGAATCTCAGAACGAGCATACCCTTCTGCCCAAGCCTTAGACCTTTCTTCTATAAAGAAACCTACAAAAATACCTTATCACCGACTTGATATTTGATATCTTGATGTCTCAAGTCAATGTAGGACTTCTATCGATTAGAAGCAACCTTGAACCACTCGCAAATAAGTCTCACCTTGTCCTCAACTTCCTGAACCAACTTCTGACCTAAATTCCTCTCTCCTCCATACCGGACCAACACAAAGGTGTCATACACCTCTGACCATACAAAGCTTCAAACGATGCCATATGAATACTCTTTTGATAGCTATTATTATATGCAATCTCGGCTAATGGCAAGTGACGATCCCAGTTCCCTCCCCGATGTCAATAACACAACTACGAAGCATGTCCTTAAGAAACTAGATCACCCTTTCTGACTAACCATTGGACTGTGGCAATAAGCTGAACTAAAATGAAGCTTTGAACCCAAAGCTTTATATAATGCCTTCCATAATCTTGAAGTAAACCGCATATCTTGGTTTGATATGATTGAAACAAAAACTCCATAAAGATGAACAATCTCTCAGATGTAGAGCTCAGATAACTGATGCAGACTAAAAGTTGTACGAAGTATCAAAAAAATGTGTAGACTTCATAAATCTATCCACAATCACTCAGATCGAATCCTTACGTGTCAGAGTAAAAGGCAAATCTGAAGCAAACTCCATCATAACCAGTTCCCATTTCCACTACAAAATCTGAATAGGCTGATGTAAACCTGATGCTAATGTTCAACTTTCACCCTTTGATAAACCAAGCTCCTTGCGACAAAGTCGATAATATCCTTCTACAACCCAGGCCACCAACACAACTCCCGTAGATCTTGATACATCTTATTCTAATCGAGATGCATAGCAAAAGAATTGCAATGAGCCTCGGTAAGAATCAAGAGCCTCAGATTCTTGTCTTCTAGAACACACAAGTGACCTCAGAAACACAAAGCACCATCAAAGTTGAGATCAAAATCCCTTTGAACATCTTATGCAACTTGACAAATCCGATGAGCCGACCTCTGTAACATCCCGATTTAGGGTCTAGTCAGAAGAGTTGTTTTGAGGCCACAAATGTAGAAATATTTTTTTATGATTATTGAAGTCCATGACATGTTTGCATGATTGTGTGAAAGTTTCATGAAGAAATTTTGTGAACAAGTGTTCAATTTGACTTTTCAAACTAAATTGCAAAAGTTGCAAAATATGAGATTCTAGAAGCTTTAAGTACGAAATAGCTTCGGATTATTAATTAGGGGTCCTTAAATATCAATTTGCCCAATTTCTATATCTTTGGACACAATAGGGGATGGATGGGTACAATTTGAAAGTTGAGTAAAAAGGGCATTCTGGTCATTTGGTTAGTAAAAGATTAAAAAGGGAAAAATCAAGCAAAAATGTGCTTATCTTCCTCAAGCAAGTGTCAAAATTTCCAAGGGCTCCATAGCTAGGGTTTTTGTCAATTTCAAGCTCAATAGTAAGTGCAACCTAGCCCTGTTTTTAATGTTCTTTACATTTTTTAAGTTGTCATCAATCGATCTAGCTATTTCTACCATTATTTTGAGCTAAGGTTCATGTTCAAAAATTTAGCCATGTGTGAAATGAATGTATTCTGATGTTTAATCAAGGAATATCAAAGTTTGATTTGTGATAAACATCTTTTACTAAGTGATTTTTCATGAAAACACTTAAAAAGGACTAAATTATAAAAGTTAGAAAATAGGTGGTAAAAATGTGTTTTAAAAGAAAATGTGGGCTATTATAAGCATGAAAATGGTTAGGCTATGCTTGTATGTTAAAGAAATTGAGTATGTTTCATTTTACGAGCCTAGGGACTAATATGCAAATATGTGAAAATTTAGGGGCAAAATTGTAATTTTTCCAAAGTATGATCTATGGACTAATTTGAACAATGTGTTGATTAAATAAATGAAATTTTCTATTATAGATGAAAAGGAATAAAGTCTGAACCAAAATCGAGGAAAGAACAAAATTACAGACTAAATTGAATAACTAGTCATATTTTGGTACCGAGGTAAGTTTGTGGGTAAATATTGCAACATTACTTCATCATGTATCTAATGCTTTATTAAAGCATGATATTTATAATTATTCTATGAACTTGATTTAAAATGACTCGATGACGATGTAACGAGGTATTGATGTCGCAAAATCCTAGTTGAACCCTAGGAATAGATAGGATACAAATGTCATGACATTGGGGTTATGAGATCCCGTGTAAGACCATATCTGGGATATGGCATCGGCATCTAATTATGTGACTACGTGTAAGACCATATCTGGGATATGACTTCGTTGTGAGATTTCGTGTAAGACCACGTCTAGGACATGGCATTGATATGAGATCTCGTATAAGACCATATTTGGGATATGGCATCGGCATCAATATGTTATCCCCTGTAAGATCATATCTGGGATATGACATTGGCATCCTACCATACGTATGAGACTTCCCGAGTATCCTTTGTATTCCAAGTGGTTCCGCGGGTAATTCATGAGTATGTCAATGAAATGACAAGGTATGAACATGTTGAAAGGATACAAGTATGTACACGAAGTGTAACACCCCAGACCCGGCCCAGACGTTATGGCCGAATCCGCTGATGTCACATCAAAGGGGTTGTTTCCAAAACGACTTTAATTAATTAAAAACATGTTCAGTAGAAAATTTACTTGGTTAAAAACTTGAGTTTATGATTTGGAAATTCAAATTCATGTTGGGCCATAATGGAAGAGCATGTTTAAATAAAATCACCCATATGATAAAGTTATTTGAAAACCACGTATAATTTGAGAAATTTATCTAAGTTTAAAAACTAGGTAGTCAAAATAGAAATAAGCCCTAATTAAAGCCTTATCGGAGGTACAAGGCCTTATTACAACCCATTTAAACAGAAACAATAAGTAAAGTGAAGTAATTTGAAAATTATTCAGAATTCCTAAGTAGCTTGCAGTGTGGCCATCTCCGAGTCCTCTCCCGCATCGAGCCTTCTATTGTGTATCACCTAAAATATTAATAATAAGGGTGTCAGTTTCGAAACTCAGTGTGTACAAGCCTTGGCAATCAAATCAATAGGCAAAAATCACATTGGGCCTAAGCCCTAACAATATCGGTGGCCTCTGGGCCCTAGCCCATGATAGCCTCGGTTGGGCCTGAGCCCACATTCAAATATCAAGATGTTCATGCCATATGCAGTTGCCCATAACCAACCCTGTACACCCCCTTCCAACCCTACACTCCTGTGGGGAGATACTCGACCCACCCATCCTTATACACCCGTTGTGACACCAATTGCAGCACCACTCATCGTTGCAGCAGAGCTGCTCGTGGCTCAAAAGCCTTCAGTCTAGCACCGGTTGCGGCACTACTTATCGTTGCAGTAGAGCTGCTTATGGATTAGAAGCCTTTGTTGGATCCACAGTCGTCGAGCGACCGTGTGACCCTCATATACACTTCCTCTAATCAAAACCCAGCCCACATGCAACATAATATCTCATGAATGCATCATCGTCACATACAACATACACCAGTCATACTCCTAACATATAGGGGTATTTTAGTCATTTTACTACCCTGGGGTATTTTCGTAATTTCCTAAGGGTACAGATTTTAGTTATGGTTTTGGCCCATCAACAAGTCCTCGCGACTAAAGTGAACGGACACTATGCACCAGGTAGGATTCAAGAGAAGAGGAGGTGGGTCACTCAGACCGCTTAAGTACCAGGCTATTCCATGATCCAATCCTAGATATGCATATGTCGGTTGCCACACCTTAGTCTATCGACTTGTCCACAGACATGTTTATTACTTAATTATATTTTATGAAAATTTGAGAGTCCATTTAATTAGGCCTAAAGTTCATTAAACCATAACATGCATTTCTACAACCCCATAAAACCCAAACATGCTTATGTAACCTATTAGACCCGTTCATAACTCAATCATACAATCATACATGTCAATTCAACATAATATCTCATATCACAATTTTGCCAATTTGGGCCCACAAATTTGGTCAGCCCATTTAGGATTTCGAGATTTTCGGCTTTTACCTTTTGGTCGTGTGTGTCATGTATGTACACACCTGGTTGACGACCCGCACTACACTATCCTCAGCCTTGACCTACAATCAAAATGACTTCCCAATCAACTTCAAACCTTACTAAGACTTTATCAAATCCCGAAACCTTACCGTAACCTTACCGTGTACCTCCGGCTTTTCTAGCCTTTCCTTAGCAAATAGTCTCGAATACTCTTAGCCGACGCCCAACCCAAATGAGCACGCCACAAAGCAAAAGGGATCAGCTAAGAAAGTTATGCTTACTCTCCTCATGGTTTACTCTATTTAAAGCTAGCTCTTTACCTATTCTTATATTAGCTTCCTGATGTGGGATTCTCCATCAATCCTCTAAAAATTAAAGCATTAGTAAAATAATCAACCTTTGCGTACCAAGGGATTCGAACGAAAGTCCTCTCACATGCTAAATCATGCCACCACCACTAAGCCACAAGCTCCTTTGTGTCATAAGTTCAACACATTAAACTTTAAAGCCCACCTACTTGCTTCCAGATTTATTTTAAAAACAAACCAAAATAAATTGCAAGAGCCAAGACTTGAACCTTGGACCCCTTACTTCCTTGTCCCCTAAGTAGTGCCACTTTGCCACTACACCACACTCCTTTTTGTGTCATGCTTTCACCAAATATATTCTTAAAGCCTACCCACTAATGTCAAGACTCCTATAAGAGAAAAACATAAATTTTTGCTAAAGCCCAAGTCTGAACTCAGGACTTCTCCAGCACTCCCAAACCTCTTAGCCATCACACCAACATGCCATTTAAAGAATATGGGCCTAGGGCCCATTATGCCACCCAGGTGGGGCCCACGTGCTCGCATGGCCCGCTAAGCCAGATTGCCTATAGCCACATGTATGACACAGCCAGTCCACTAATTCTCGCAAGTCCAAAGACAAAGACCCGAGTGGGCTCGCAAGCCTATTGGGCCCACATGGCTCATTCTTCCAGGCCCAAATTTCGGGGCGTTACACGAAGCTCATAATTCTTGAGTTATGTGAAGTGACTGAAGTAATTATGGATATGAGTTTTATGGTACATTATGTAAATGACATGATCTAAGATGTATCTATGATACTTGAAGACATTGTGACAAGTTATAATTATGTTATGTGTATGATATTACATGATTAAGGTTGTTAATTATTTACATGAAAACTTACTAAGCTTTATGCTTACTCCCCTTTCTTTTCCATTTCCGTATAATGTCGCCCAGCTAGCTCGGGGATCGAAGAACGTCAGAGGCTCAATCACACTATCACTTAGAACATTGGGTATAGCTAGTTTTAACATTTTAGGTATGGCATGTATAGGCACCTGATCTTTTTGTTATATGTCATATTGATCTTGCCAAATGTGTTGGCTTAAGATGATATTGATGTATGTTCATTTTGTATAAGGCCTTTTAAAGGTTGGCTAATATTGACCATATGTATAATCAATTGATGATGCATTTTATGAATGTGGATGTTTGCATCATTTGGATAGTTAAGCGTGTGATGTTTATGCAAGATGGTTGAGATATGTAAATGTTGAGTTTATGCCCTAACTGAAGATGTTTGAATGCTAAGTTTTGACATGTTATGTGTTGTTGAAATTGGCACAAGTTGGTTTTGTTTTAGGATGGCAATTGGCTTGGTAAATAGCCTATATATTGTCCACACAGGGTGTCTAGGCTGTGCGTGACACACGGCCAGCCCCATGGGCGTGTGAACAGGCCATGTGTGCCTTACACCTTAATTTTTAAGAAATAGAATGCCCAATATGGAGCACACGGGCGTGTGTCTCGGTTCTGTGAAGGCCACAGCTTGGATCACGAGTGTGTACTAGGCCGTATGAAAACTATTTCGGCTTTGAAATGGAAAACAATTCAACACAGGCTGAGCACACGGGCGTGTTTCTCAACCATGTGGATAGCACAGCCTTGGGCACGGGCTTGTGCCAAGGGCGTGTGAGGTCTGCACCTTAAATACAAAAATTAAATTCACCAGACGGCCTAGCACACGGGCATGTGACTTGGCCGTGTGACCCTAAATTGTTGATGATGTCATAAATAGAATACTCAATGTTTTTCAGACAGGTTGGGACACGGCGTGTCCCAAGTCACACGAGTGTGTGACACTATTTTGATGAAAAAATTTTTAAGTGTTCCAAAGTTCTCAGTTAAGTCTCGAACCACTTCCAATGTATGTTTAAGGCCACGAGGGCTCATAATAGGGACATTTTGATTATGTATGAAAAGTTTTGACTTTGAATGAAATTTTATGGCCTAGTTTTGCCTGGATGCTTATGTTTAAGTCCAGTAATGCCTCGAACCCAGACCCGGTGTAGGATACAAGTAAGGGGTATTACATTTATGGTATCAGAGCTACGGCTTAGTATATTATCGGACTACATAGTGTGAGTAAGAGTCTAGTTATACATGCCATACATATTTTATGGTAGTGTGGCGACTTCTAGCAATTTTAAAATGTGTTTCATATAGCAAATGGATTCCAATAGAGCAGTGGCAGCTGAAATAGAAAGTAACGCCCCTGCTCCTGTTGAAGGGACTGTGTCGCTAGAAAGTAGACATGTGATTATGAGTCAGGGAGGAGTAGAAGGAGCTAAAGAAGCCTTTCTTTAAATGATGAATGCATGGTATATGGAGTTCGTTTGAGCGAACCTGAACGCTCAACCCCCTCCACCCCCACCTATTCCTCAGCCTAACCCTGTAGTACCCTAAGGTGTGCATTTCATGAGATTGAATAGACCTCCAGTTGATAAGATCCAAAAATAAGGAGTCGAGGAATTTCGAGTTAATAAAGATGAAGATCTAGAAAGAGTGAAATTTTGGCTTTAAAATACCATCAAGGTATTTGATGAGTTGTCCTACACACCTGAAGAATGCATGAAATCTGTGGTATCGCTCTTATGAGATTCAGCTTACCAATAGTTGAATACCCTTATATCGGTTGTACTGAAAGAGAGAGTGACTTGGGAATATTTCTAGGAAGAATTCCATAAGAAGTATATTAGTCAGAGATTCATCTATTAAAAAAGAAAGGAATTTCTTGAATTGAAGCAAGGCCGAATAACCATAACTGAGTATGAGCGTGAAATTGTAAGTCTTAGTAAATATGCTCGAGAGTGTGTTCTACTGAGGCCATTATGTGTAAGAGGTTTGAAGATGGGTTAAACGAGGATATCTGATTATTTGTAGCCATTCTTAAATTGAAAGAATTTGTGGTACTTGTGGAGAGAGCTTGTAAGGTCGAGGAGTTGGCTAAAGAGAAGAGAAGAATTGAAATCGAGTCTCGTGACTCAACGAACAGACAGATGGGTAAGTCATTTTAGTCTACAACTAAGAAATCGAGAGAGTTTAATACTCAATTGAGTGCCTCAGTTGGGTTTTCAAATAGAAACCATAGGAAACAGTATTCGGGTCATAAGGCTTAACCACTTCGATAGCAAGTATGGGTAATGCTCAACCTAGTCAACTTGAATGTCCGTAATGTGGTAGATGTCACCCCAGAAAGTGCCGAACAAATGATTTAACTTATTTCAAGTGTGGTTCCCAAGACCGTTTTATTAAAGAGTGCTCTAAGATGATTGAAAATGAAAAATTTTAGGGTGCGAGATCTGGTAATACTTGTGAGGACTTATGCCATTTGCACTCGCGAAGAGTCTTCATCTCCTAATGTGATTATTGGTACTTTTTTCTTTATATGATACTCACGTTGTTACTTTGATTGACCCGGGATCAACCCATTCGTATGTTTGTATGAAATTGGTATCTAGTATGAATATGCCTGTTAATGTGCGTGATAAGTTTTAATATTTTTATGATCGTACCTAGAAACTAACTATTATCACGATAAAAGGCAAGCACACCTATCGAATAGTAGTATAGTTAGTGGCAAGACCAGAATGTCAAATCCAAGGAACTAAAAGTACTAGTAATAACTTTCTTTCTATTATCTAGCCTAGAAATAAAGGGGAGTTGTTTGTAAACTAAAAATTCTAACTAAAGTAAAGACACGACAAAGAATAAATTGGAGAATTACATTGGGAAAACTGATTGATGAAAGCAATACCTAAGGAAGAATCCATCTAGACTTCACTCGTTATTTAACTTTGAATTAGACGATTTCTTCATTCGACTTGATCCATAGCGATCCCTAAATTATGCTAATATCTCCGTCAGCACTAAAAACAACTAACCCTAGGTTGATTAATTGAAATCTCTTTCTAATTAAAACCCCTAGTTTTGTATTAACTCAATCTATGGATCCCTCTATTAGATTTGACTCTAATCCGACAGATTTTCATCGTCTTATGTCTAGGATTGCGATCAACTCTGCTTAATTGCGTTGGATCTACTATTAAATAGGGACTTTTGCTCCTTTGACTAAGCACATTTGACTTGAATTTATATCTCGAAATATCAATTCAAGAATTAAAAACACAATAAAGAACAAATCGAATATTTATCATATAATTTAGATAACAATAACAAGATTCGTCTTAGGTTTCATCCCCTTCAGGCATTTAGGGGTTTATTTTAGAATAAAAAGAGAAAAAATCTCAAAATAAAAGAACAAGAAAACATAAAGAAAACCTAAAACTCTTGAAAGAATTGAAGGGAAATCTTCATTCTTGATGTAGATCCTTACTTCTGAAATGGATCAATCGACTTTCCTTGAGTAGTTCCCTGCCTTCTACTCTCTGTCCCTGTTTAAGTCCTCTCCTAAGGTGTTTATATAGACTCCAGAATACCTTTCTTAGCCCCTAAGTAGCGTTTTTCGTGTAAAATTAAAACTCATAACGATAGAGACACGCCCGTGTGAATCGGGCCCAGGCCGTGTTCAAGTCTGCTAATTTGGCACGAGCGTGTGGTTTACCCATGTGATGAACTCTAGGCCATGTTGATTTCTTATTCCGGCCCATTTTCTCCGGTTTTGGCCTGTTTCTTGTTCTTTTCACTCTTCTATGCTCACCTAAGTATAAAACATGAAATTAAAGGATTGGGAGCATAAATTCCACAATTCAAGGGATAATTCATCCAAAATGATGCTAACCATGGGGTAAAAAATATGTATAAATTACGGTTTATCAAATACCTCTACACTTAAGCCTTTGCTTGTCCTCAAGAAAAATCCTCAACCCACAATTAAAACTCATTCTTCGCAAATTATAAATCTTATCAATAATGTTTTGAATCAATCTATGAGTAATCATATATCGAGAATTTAACTAAAAGAACATTAAATTTTCAAACAATCTAAGTTGAGAATCTTATCACGGACACATAGTTATTCTCCCATCTCTAAGTAATTACCTTGAATTCAAAATCAACAAGAGTTGACATCCTCACTAAAGATTCACTCTATACACTCGAAGTGTTTAGGGTTCAGAAATTAAGCACTCATTAGGCAACTTGAAATGTTATTACCATAAGCTTTCATGAAAATCAAATCTCCACCACTATAGACTGAGATGATACATCGATCAAAAGGTCTTTAAAGGGTTGTAACGGGGCTTTGGTTAAGGGCATGGTCACAATGTGACAGCCCTATTTTGACCCTAGTCGAAAAGTGGTTTCGGGACCACTAAACCGAATTTTATATATATTATGTCATGTCTAATAAATGTGCGAATTCACGTGCGAAATTGAATGTTTTGATTTTTGCTAAATTTCATGTGTTTTAATGTTAAGGACCTAGATAGAAAGCTTAAATTTATGTGTGGCCGAATTAAAAAGGGACAAAATTCATAGTGTTGTTAAACGTATGGATTTGCATGTCAATTAATCCTATTTGAAGTGAGTGGCCGGCCATGATGTGGTATAGAGCACTAAACATGAATTTCTTTAATTATTTTATGTATATTGAATTTTAAAGTAATTAATAATATGAGAAATAAAATAGAGAAAAGAATTTGGTTCACCCTTTTTCTTCTTTTAGCCGAAAATGTGATGAAGGAATAGGGAAGAACATCCCTAAAGCATTCGGCATCTTCTTTGAGTTCTCTTAGGTATGTTTTTAAATGTTATTTTGAGTAAAAGTTTTGATAATAGACTCATTCTTTTGCCCTTATTATTACCCATGTGAAAATTTTGAGTTTGGTAGTAGTATATACATTCGGTCATGTGAAGGAATTTTGGATTTTGGGTTGTCTTCATGCCTTATGTGTATTGAGTACTGTTGAAGTTTAGATAGATGAATTGTGCTTAGAAGAGTGTTGTTTTGATATTGGGAAATTTGGTCAAGATGAGTTAAGGTGATGAGTTGAATTCGGAGCTAGACAATGCATTAGACATTCGGCCATATCCTTTTTGGCATGGATGAAATTGCTTTGAGTGACGTTTAATTCAAGGAATGAATTGATGAATGAGCTTGAAACTTTAAATTAGATATATGTGCTATTTAGATAGCTTTCAGCTCTTGTGCTTATGAATTTAGATTTTGAAGGGGAAACTAAGTTTAGCTCAAATTCTTAAATTGAAACTTGGCTATGTGGCATTTTATTATTTTTGAATGTTGTTCTGTTCTAGATTTAAAATGATTAGTAAATAAGTTTTGGCACTTGCATATATGTTTGCCGAACCTAATAGTGGTTAAAGACTTGAACTTTGGTTGAATATTGTTTTGTTAATAAAGAGATTTAGAAGTGTACCTATGAGTATGCCTACTATTGTGTCTTTGAAACCTATGGATGGTTATTCGGTTTCGGAGACTAAATGATGTTTGATTGATAAATGACCGAATGAACTATAGGTTATACATGGATGAGATTTAACTCAAATGAGTACGTGCGGTTAATAGATAATGGCATTCGGCATTATGGAATTATGATCTTAACATAAGTGCTTGTTGAGCTTAGTTGCTATATGACCATAAGCGGCTTTACAAGGATTTTTGATGAATTAAATTTTGTTTTCTCTTAGCTCAAGAACACATAGGGACAACTTCGGACAAAGGAAAGGTGAAGGTGGTAGACTAGTAAATTGAAAACAATTATCGACCATCGAGGTAAGTTTAACTATTAAATTCTATCATGTGAGTTAATGTAACAGGGCATATGCGTTTGGTTACTCATGAAGATGATTAGTTTACTCAAGTGACCTAAGGCATGTGTATTGAGGAAGAGAAGAGTAATATAGCCGAAAGTCCTTTTCGTATGAAGCCTTTAGTAAACGAATTGATTTGTATTTTGCTTAGATGCTCTTAGACCGAATTTATTTCGTGAAAGTGCCATGCTATGTGTAATGTGTGAAGTAAATGAATGAATGATGAATTATGACTAACTTAGTGAAAATTTCATGTGGCGAATTCAAATATATGTGCATCTGTGCTTCAAAGCCGGGTCAAATCCTGAAGAGCCTTAAGGCTAGTGTTCAAAGCCGGGCTAAATCCCAGAGAGCCTTAGGGCTAGTGTTCAAAGCTGGGTCAAATCCCGAAGAGCCTTAGGGCTACTGTTCAAGGCCGAGCATAATCCCGAAGAGCATCAGGGCTAGAGTTAGAAATTTCGGTCTTTAATGATTTCTATTAATGAGCCTACTTCTATAAGCTGGCCAGGTATGTGAGATACACAATTTGTGAACTATTTTCTGTTATATTATGCTTGCAAATGAGCAATATCGGTTCTAATAGTGGCTTCGAGGTGTATAACTGTCTGTAACTTCTTTTCTCTTCGAGAACTTATGATCTATATGGGCATGTAATTCGTGAATGCTTAGTATATTTGAAAAATGGTGGCAAAAATTTAGTTAGTCATATTCGGCTAAAGGGTAAACTTGAATAAGCATTTGAAATTTCTTTACTTTAGTTATTTGATTTGACTTTACTACTTAAGCTTACTAAGCATATAAATGCTTACTCTGTTACTCTATATTCTTCTGTTTTATAGATTTTGTTCGTTAACTGCGGTCTCGGGAATCTTGCAGTCGAAGTCATCTCTACTATCAAAGTCTTGTTCGGTACCTAATTAGCTAAACTCTCGTGAATGGCATGTATAGGAAGTACCTTGTAGTTGTTGAATTAAGATCCTTTATTTTGAATATGTATATATATATATATATATTAGCCATGCGCAAATGGCTTACTCATCCTATAATTATGAATGTTTTGCTGAACGAAGTGTTATAAGTTTTAAATGATGATAATGCTTAAATGACTTAACACTAGTTATCTTGTCAATAAGGAATTCGGTTATGTGTTTCCTTAGTAAGCGATCTCTTCTGAATTTTGGTTGAATGAATTTAATAGTTGAAAAATTAAATATGTTTTAGTTTGAATGAGACATGTTACTAAGTTGGATTATTCGGACATTTGTATCGATAGTCAAGTTACTTCTTGATATTAGTTACATGTGTATTTTCGGTTGAGTTATGAATGATATGAATTGTGTAAACTATAAATGTTTGAATTGTATGAATGAGTGGTGGTTGATGCTTGTGAGATTGTTAGGTAATGCCTCTTAACCCTCCTGCAATGGGAGCGGGTCTAGGAGTGTTACATTTTATTGGTATCAGAGCTACAGTTTAGTCGATTCTCGGACTACCGTAGTAAGTATGAGTCTAGCTATACATGCCATTTAGTGTCATATTGATAGTGAGATGACTTCTAACCTCTGAAATGTGATTCTTTGTATAGAATGGATCTCGAACCTGACCGAGCTGTAGCGGACGATGTTGAAAGGGAGGCGCCTGCTCCCGCGCAAGGGACAGCGCCGCCTGACTCTCAACCGAAAATCATTCATCGGGATGATGACACTAGATAAGACTTTTATGCGATGATGAGTGACTGGTTCACTCAATTTGTTAGAGCAAATCCCGCTGTTCCGCAACCTCTGCCCCCGAATGCTCCGTTTCTGACTTTTACGACCCCTCTTGTGACCGATCCAGTGAGGTCGAGTAGGCCCCCTGTTGACAAAATTAGAAAATATGGGGCTAAAGATTTCCGAGCTACCCCTAATGACAATGCCGAGCGGGCTGAGTTTTGGCTCGACAATACCATCCGAGTGTTCGATGAACTGTCCTGCACACCCGAGGAGTGTCTGAAATGTGCGGTGTCTCTGTTACGTGACGCTGCCTACTACTGGTGGAATGCTCTGGTTTTTGTTGTTCCGAAGGAACGGGTCACCTGGGAGTTCTTCCAAACTGAGTTCCGTAAGAAATATATCAGCCAGAGATTCATCGATCAAAAACGGAAGGAATTCCTAGAACTCAAACAAGGACAGATGTCAATAACCGAGTACGTGAGAGAATTCGTGTGACTTACCCGTTATGCTCGAGAATGTGTATCCTCTGAGGCTATTATGTGTAAGCGTTTTGAGGACGAATTAAACGAAGATATCAAACTACTAGTAGGAATTCTGGAAATTAAGGAGTTTGTCGTGTTAGTCGAGCGAGCTTGTAAAGCTGAAGAGCTCAGTAATGAAAAAAGAAAAGCCGAAGATGGAAATAGAGAGTTCCGTAAGAGATCTGCGGGAAAATCTGTTCAGCAATCGTCCAAAAAGACTAGAGATGACTCAGGCCGGTCTAAATATACATCGGGTTTTTCTAGACGCGAGCACCATCGACCTTCCGTGAGTTCACAAGCTACTTCCATTGCCAGTGTGGGTAATGAACGTCGGGATAGATCTGATTGCAATTATTGTGGTAAATGGCACCCGGGGAGTTGTAGGCATCCTGATCGCTCCTGTTTCAGATGTGGATCTGCCGATCATTTTATTAAAGACTGTCCAAAAGTTAACGAGCGCACTCCGGACCCGAGTCAGAGAGCTAGTGGCACGGCTGTACGTGGTAGACCACCGCGACGGGGTGGAAATATTAGCGGTAGTTAGAGAGGGACTAGAGACACTACAGTTAGATCCGAGGCTCGAGCACCAGCCAGAGCATATACTATTCGTACCCGCGAGGAAGCTTCTTCTCCGGATGTTATTACTGGTACTTTCACCCTCTTTAACACTGATGTTATTGCCCTAATTGATCCTGGTTCGACCCATTCATATGTGTGTGAAACTTTAGCCTCCAGTACGACTCTTCCTATTGAGTCTACTGAGTTTGTAGTTCGAGTGTCGAACCCTTTGGGTCGTTGTGTTCTGGTAGATAAAGTATGCAAGAAATGTCCCCTAATGGTTCGAGATTTCTGTTTTCCGGCTGATTTAATGCTTCTACCATTCGACGAGTTTGACATTATCCTTGGAATGGACTGGTTGACCGTTCATGACGCGATAGTGAATTGCAAGCGAAAAACTATCGATTTGCGAAGTTCAAATAATGAAATAATCCGAATTGAGTCCATTGATCTAAGTGGGCCACCTGTCGTAATTACGACCATGTCAGCTCAGAAATATGTGAGAAAAGGCTATGAAGCGTATTTGGCCTATGTGTTAGATAACAAAGTTTCCGACCGAGAACTTGAGACGGTGCCTGTAGTCTGCGAGTTTTCAGATGTGTTTCCCAAAGAATTACTGAGATTGCCGCCTGTAAGAGAGGTCGAGTTCGGTATAGAGTTGATTCCAGGTACGACGCCAATTTCGATTGCCCCGTATCGTATGGCACCTACCGAATTAAAAGAATTAAAATCTCAGCTGCAAGAGTTGACGGATAGAGGCTTTGCGCAACCTAGTTTTTCACCTTGGGGTGCACTGGTTTTGTTTGTGAAAAAGAAAGACGGGACTATGAGAATGTGCATCAATTATCGACAGCTGAATAAAGCCACTGTAAAGAATAAGAATCCGTTGCCTCGGATTGACGACTTGTTCGATCAGTTGAGAGGAGCCTCAGTGTTTTCAAAGATTGACTTGCGATCCGGCTATTATCAGTTGAGAGTTAGAGATTCCGACATACCAAAGACAGCATTCAAAATGAGATACGGTCACTACGAGTTCTTAGTGATGCCATTTGGACTCACAAGTGCCCCCGCAGTATTCATGGATTTGATGAATCAGGTATTTAGGCCGTTTTTGGACCGATTGTAGTAGTGTTCATCGATGATATTTTGATTTACTCTCACGATGAAGCCAAGCATGCTGAGCATTTGAGACTAGTACTTTAGACCTTACGTGAAAATCAATTGTATGCGAAGTTTAGCAAGTGCGAATTCTGGTTGCGTGAGGTCGGCTTCTTGGGTCATATAGTATCTGCTTCGGGTATTCGAGTTGATCTAAACAAAATTTCAGCTATTCTCGATTGGAAACCCCCTAAAAATGTTTCTGAAGTCTGAAGCTTTTTAGGACTCACCGGTTATTACCGACGATTCGTCAAAGGTTTTTCGATGATTGCGGCTCCATTGACGAGACTGCTGCAAAAAGATATCAAGTTCGAGTGGTCGGATAAGTGTCAGCAAAGATTCGACCAACTGAAAACCCTTTTGACGGAAGCTCCAGTGTTAGTTCAGCCAGAAACTGGTAAAGAGTTTGTAGTTTATAGTGATGCATCTCTGAACGGTTTAGGCTGCGTTTTGATGCAAGAAAACTGGGTTATTGCTTATGCTTCGAGACAGTTGAAGCCTCACGAGCGAAATTATCCGACTCATGATCTTGAATTAGCCGCTATTATTTTCGCTTTGAAGATTTGGTGACACTACCTGTTTGGTGAGAAATGTCGCATCTTTTCCGACCACAAAAGTCTCAAGTATCTGATGAATCAGAGGGATTTGAATTTGAGACAAAGGTGGTGGCTAGAATTGCTTAAAGACTACGAGCTCACTATTGATTATCACCCCGGTAAAGCGAATGTAGTCGCAGATGCTCTTAGTCGAAAATCTCTAGCTTCGCTACGAGCTATGGATGTGGAATTGACTATAGCGGAGGACGCCGTGTTGGTGGCTGAATTAAAGGCAGAGCCTGTCCTTGTACGACAAATTCGTGAGGCTCAAAGGGTCGACAGTGACTTGTTAGCTAAAAGAGCTCATTGTATGTCGGGTGAGGATTCGGAATTTCGAATTGATGATAAGGATTGCCTAAGATTTAAAGACCAATTGTGTGTCCCTAGAAATTCTGAGCTAATTTCAACGATTTTGAAGGAAGCCCATAGTAGCCGAATGACAGTCTATCCGGGTAGCACGAAAATGTATAACGATTTGAAGCAACAATATTGGTGGCACGGCATGAAACGAGATATCTCTAATTTTGTATCTAAATGCTTAGTATGTCAGCAAGTGAAAGCGGAACATCAAGTGCCGTCGGGATTACTTCAGCCGATTTTGATACCCAAGTGGAAGTGGGATCGCGTTACAATGGACTTTGTGTCGGGTTTACCGTTGACGCCGAGCAAGAAAGACTCCATTTGGGTTGTTGTTGATCGACTAACGAAATTAGCCCATTTCATCCCGATTTGTACTGACTTTTCGCTTGATAAGTTAGCGGAATTATACGTTTCTCAGATTGTACGGCTGCATGGTATGCTGACTTCTATTGTTTCTGATCGAGACCCCCGATTTACTTCGAGATTTTGGAAGAAGCTGCACGAAGCATTGGGTACTAAACTCTACTTTAGCACAGCTTTTCATCCCCAGACTGATGGTCAATCTGAACGAGTAATTTAGATACTCGAGGATATGTTGAGGTGTTGCATCCTTGAGTTTAGTGGTTCGTGGGAAAAATACTTGCCATTGATTGAATTCGCGTATAACAACAATTTCCATTCAAGCATCCAAATGGCTCCCTACGAAGTTCTTTACGGTCGTAAGTGCCGTACACCTCTGTTTTGGACTGAACTTAGTGAAGATAAGATTATTGGAGTTGATTTAGTTAGAGAAGCAGAGCATAAAGTAGAGATAATTCGTGACAGTTTGAGAATGGCATCCGATCGTCAGAAATCGTACGCGGGCTTCAAACGAAAGGACATCGAGTATCAAGTGGGTGATAAAGTGTTTCTGAAAGTTTCACCGTGGAAAAAGATACTCCGTTTTGGCCGTAAAGGCAAATTGAGCCCAAGATTCATTGGACCGTATGAGATATCAGAACGGATTGGGCCTGTCGCTTATAGATTGATTTTGCCTCCGGAACTTGAAAAGATCCACAATGTTTTCCATGTATCGATGCTCCATCGGTATAGATCCGATCGTTCGCACACGTTAAGTCCGTCAGAGGTTGAAATTCAACCTAATTTGAGTTACGAAGAAGAACCCGTTCGTATCTTGGCTCGAGAAGTGAAAGAATTGCGATATAAAAAGGTTCCTTTAGTAAAAGTATTGTGGCTTAGGCATGGAATTGAAGAAGCGACTTGGGAACCCGAAAACACTATGAAGGAAAGATACCCAAGTCTATTTACCGGTAAGATTTTCGAGGACGAAAATTTCCTTTAGGGGGAGAGTTGTGATAGCCCTATTTTGACCCTAGTCGGAAAGTGGTTTCGGGACCACTAAACCGAATTTTATATATATTATGTCATGTCTAGAAAATGTGCGAATTTACGTGTGAAATTGAATGTTTTGATTTTTGCTAAATTTCATGTGTTTTAATGTTAAGGACCTATATAGAAAGCTTAAATTTATGTGTGGCCGAATTAAAAAGGGACAAAATTCATAGTGTTGTTAAATGTATGGATTTGCATGTCAATTAATCCTATTTGAAGTGAGTGGCCGGCCATGATGTGATATGGAGCACTAAACATGAATTTATTTAATTATTTTATGTATATTGAATTTTAAAGTAATTAATAATATGAGAAATAAAATAAAGAAAAGAATTTGGTTCACCCTTTTTCTTCTTTTAGCCGAAAATGTGATGAAGGAATAGGGAATAACATCCCTAAAGCATTCGGCATCTTCTTTGAGTTCTCTTAGGTATGTTTTTAAATGTTATTTTGAGTAAAAGTTTTGATAATAGACTCATTCTTTTGCCCTTATTATTACCCATGTGAAAATTTTGAGTTTGGTAGTAGTATATACATTCGGTCATGTGAAGGAATTTTGGATTTTGGGTTGTCTTCATGCCTTATGTGTATTGAGTATTGTTGAAGTTTAGATAGATGAATTGTGCTTAGAAGAGTTTTGTTTTGATATTGGGAAATTTGGCCAAGATGAGTTAGGGTGATGAGTTGAATTCGGAGCTAGATAATGCGTTAGACATTCGGCCATATCCTTTTTGGCATGGATGAAATTGCTTTGAGTGATGTTTAATTCAAGGAATGAATTGATGAATGAGCTTGAAACTTTAAATTAGATATATATGCTGTTTAGATAGCTTTCGGCTCTTGTGCTTATGAATTTAGATTTTGAAGGGGAAACTAAGTTTAGCTCAAATTCTTAAATTGAAACTTGGCTATGTGGCATTTTATTATTTTTGAATGTTGTTCTATTCTAGATTTAAAATGATTAGTAAATAAGTTTTGGCACTTGCATATATGTTTCCCGAACCTAATAGTGGTTAAAGACTTGAACTTTGGTTGAATATTGTTTTGTTAATAAAGAGATTTAGAAGTGTACCTATGAGTATGCCTACTATTGTGTCTTTGAAACCTATGGATGGTTATTCGGTTTCGGAGACTAAATGATGTTTGATTGATAAATGACCGAATGAACTATAGGTTATACATGGATGAGATTTAACTCAAATGAGTATGTGCGGTTAATAGATAATGGCATTCGGCATTATGGGATTATGATCTTAAAATAAGTGCTTGTTGAGCTTAGTTGCTATATGACCATAAGCGGCTTTACAAGGATTTTTGATGAATTAAATTTTGCTTTCTCTTAGCTCAAGAACACATAGGGACAGCTTCGGACAAAGGAAAGGTGAAGGTGGTAGACTAGTAAATTGAAAACAATTATCGACCATCGAGGTAAGTTTAAGTATTAAATTCTATCATGTGAGTTAATGTAACATGGCATATGCGTTTGGTTACTCATGAAGATGATTAGTTTACTCAAGTGACCTAAGGCATGTGTATTGAGGAAGAGAAGAGTAATATAGCCGAAAGTCCTTTTCGTATGAAGCCTTTAGTAAACGAATTGATTTGTATTTTGCTTAGATGCTCTTAGACCGAATTTATTTCGTGAAAGTGCCATGCTATGTGTAATGTGTGAAGTAAATGAATGAATGATGAATTATGACTAACTTAGTGAAAATTTCATGTGGTGAATTTAAATATATGTACATCTGTGCTTCAAAGCCGGGTCAAATCCCGAAGAGCCTTAAGGCTAGTGTTCAAAGCCGGGCCAAATCCCGAAGAGCCTTAGGGCTAGTGTTCAAAGCCGGGTCAAATCCTGAAGAGCCTTAGGGCTAGTGTTCAAGGCCGGGCATAATCCCGAAGAGCCTCAGGGCTAGAGTTAGAAATTTCGGTCTTTAATGATTTCTATTAATGAGCCTACTTCTATAAGCTGGCCAGGTATGTGAGATACACAATTTGTGAACTATTTTCTGTTATATTATGCTTGCAAATGAGCAATATCGGTTCTAATAGTGGCTTCGAGGTGTATAACTGTCTGTAACTTCTTTTCTCTTCGAGAACTTATGATCTATATGGGCATGTAATTAGTGAATGCTTAGTATATTTGAAAAATGGTGGCAAAAATTTAGTTAGTCATATTCGGCTAAAGGGTAAACTTGAATAAGCATTTGAAATTTCTTTACTTTAGTTATTTGATTTGACTTTACTACTTAAGCTTACTAAGCATATAAATGCTTACTCTGTTACTCTATATTCTTCTGTTTTATAGATTTTGTTCGTTAGCTGCGGTCTCGGGAATCTTGCAGTCGAAGTCATCTCTACTATCAAAGTCTTGTTCGGTACCTAATTAGCTAAACTCTCGTGAATGGCATGTATAGGAAGTACCTTGTAGTTGTTGAATTAAGATCCTTTATTTTGAATATGTATATATATATTTTTTAGCCATGCGCAAATGGCTTACTCATCCTATAATTATGAATGTTTTGCTGAACGAAGTGTTATAAGTTTTAAATGATGATAATGCTTAAATGACTTAACACTAGTTACCTTGTCAATAAGGAATTCGGTTATGTGTTTCCTTAGTAAGCGATCTCTTCTGAATTTTGGTTGAATGAATTTAATAGTTGAAAAATTAAATATGTTTTAGTTTGAATGAGACATGTTACTAAGTTGGATTATTCGGACATTTGTATCGATAGTCAAGTTACTTATTGATAATAGTTACATGAGTATTTTCGGTTGAGTTATGAATGATATGAATTGTGTGAACTATAAATGTTTGAATTGTATGAATGAGTGGTGGTTGATGCTTGTGAGATTGTCAGGTAATGCCTCTTGACCCTTCTGCGATGGGAGCGGGTTTAGGAGTGTTACGCACAAGCTTAAAAAATGGGTTAGAATCGAGATTGACTAAAAAATCATCTAACTAGAAAAATCTCTATCATTGAAACATATTCCTAGAATTAAGCTTTTCCTCCTGAATAACATCGTTTAAGATCAAAAGCTTACAATTACATAGAAATATGTGAAACATCAAATTACAACTCAAATCTCGACAAAAATGGGGATCAAATTAGAGTAAGGGAAATTCTCAAAGAATCAAAAATAGGTTTATGGGTTGATATTAAAGGTAAATCAATAAATGGTTTGTTAGGCTCAAGGGGGTTCACTAATGGTTAATTATGAGGGTAGGCTTTTGTGGAGTAAGTGGGTTAAACTTAAGTGCCTTTATCATCTCGACATATCAAATCAATGGTGTGGTCTTAACATACATAATCGAAGTAAGTTCTAGAATAACAAATCAATAGTGACTCACTCAAAACAGCAATAAAAGTGAGCATGAAAGGATGTGTGCTCAAAAGGCTCAAAAATCTCACCAGAATTATGGCTTTTGATGTCGATCCTGTGAATTTCAAATTTCAAGATAATACCTAAATTTGGGGAAACAACCTAGAAAAAATTTAAATTCTTAAAAAATTCAACTTGTCATGCTTGATTCCCTAATGTCTTAAAGTTTGAATAATCAAAGCACAAATACTTATGTCTTAATCTAATACATATCAATAAAGATCATAAATCAATCAGAATTCATTGTAATAGTGAATTGAGAATAATGCAAGAAGTGAAAGTGAATCCCCCCCACACTTAAGATGTACATTGCCCTCAATGTACAAAGATAGAATTATTTAAAATATAAGCATAAAATCATAAGATATAGAGAGAAGTGAATCTCCTTGAAAATTGGATGATGGAATTGTGGAAACTTGATTCGAAGGCTAGGGTAGCAGTGAGGTTAGAGGTGGGTATTCCGGGTTTGTAAAGATTGCCTATCCACAATTGCTGTATCAAAAAAACTTGGTGGCTATAATAGTGGTTGAGTAGGACATGGTAGTCGTGAAGTAGGTTTCCCGTTAGAGTTGGATTTTGCAGAGTACTATTGAGCTTTAAGGCTATGTGTAATTACGATAACATCAATAAGACTTTAGGGAATATAAATTAGCATGGTTATTCGTTAAGAAATAGCCAATATAAAATGTTCAAAATATATTATGCTAAGTTTTTAGAATATTGAAATTTAAATAAAGAAAAAGATAAGAGGACTCAAAAGTCCTAATCCTCCGATGGTTTGTGAGGTGGGGGTGGTGATGAGATGTGGAGGTGCTAACATATCTGCTGTAGAGTAGCGTCACTATGATCAAATCGTTGGAAGCACTGCTGCTCGAATCGTATAAGGCGCTAAGATATGTCACAGTATGAAGTTGTCGCATGAACTAGACGATGAATGGGCAGTGGCTAAGACAGTGGCTCCTCGTGAGATGGGGGGACATCATCAGTAATGTCTTCTCCGTTCTCCTGTGCAGTATATTGAGCTAGATGGTACTGAGGAGGATCAGTCCCACATCGTCACTTGATCATCCACATGTGAAACATGCTTGAGATACCCTGTGGGGACATCTAACCATAAGAGTGAGGGAGGATGATTGCGTTACTGTATTGAGAAGGCCAAAATATCTCGTAAGGCACGTCACATATGGGCCCATGGAAATTACCCCCTTCCTATGTCGCTCTGTCTGATGTTGAATTGCAAGGGCGATGAAATAAGTAAGGTCAAATACGTGCCCGTATGCCATATACCATAGAAAATAGGCATTGTGGGTGTTGACGACATTGGTGCTCTCTCGTCAACCTGTCAAGGTGTGTAAAAAGATGGCGTGTAGGTACCTCAGTGATGGGGAGAGAGTCGTCGCCTTAAAGCGACTGGGATCGTAGGTGTGACACCCTATAACCCTCATCCGTCGCCAGAATAGGTCATCGAGCAAACACGAATTAACATAGGACCCCTTTTTTTTTTTGACTAATGTGAACCAATAAGCAGTACAAATCTCTCCTAAAAAGATTTCAATAAAGTTTATGCACACTAGTGGTTTACGAAAAAAAAACATACAATAAGTACATAAACCAAAAATGACCGTTAGGCATCATGTGTAATCCAACAAAAATAGAACCACCATCGAATGAGCACACATGTATGTAAAAAGGTCTTAACCGAATATGCCATCCAACTTGATTATTCCACAAGCATTGATTCAATTACGAGACTGTACTATTCAAAAGAACCAGCCACATTCGCATGGCTTTAATATTTATACAACCAAAATATAACTTGTTTCAAAAGGAGAGTTAAACCTATACATGCCATTCACTAAAGTCTAATTAATTAGGTACCAAACGTGGCTTTGATAGTAGAGATGACTTCAAGCTTGAGATTCCCGAGACCCGTAGCTGACGAACAAAATCTATAAAAGAAAAACCAGAGTAACAAAGTAAGCATTTCTATGCTTAGTAAGTTCAAGTAAAAAGTAAAACAATCTACCAAAGTAAAGCCGTTTTTAATATGCTCATTTTAAAGGGTTTCACCCTAACCGAATATGTGTTTATACCAAAAATAAATTCATTCCCCCTTTTTTTATTCGAATATGCTAGTAGTCCACAAAAGTACATGCTCATTAGTTGTATACTATCACACATAAGGCAAAGAAGTCACAGATTGATCACAAACTCTTTAAGATCTTCGTTAGCACTAAACATCGCTTCTTTTGTAAGACAATTCAGTAGGAATTCGTTCAAAATTATGAAATTCACGTACCTGGTCGTTTTATAATATATGTCTCATTAACAGAGGTTGATCTAACCAAATTCTTATCGTTAGCCGCATAGCTCTTCGGGATTTGTCCCGGCTTTGAACTCTAGCCTTGAGGCTCTTCGGGATTTAACCCGGCTTTAACTCTAGCCCTGAGGCTCTTCGGGATTTAACCCGGCTTTAACTCTAGCCTTGAGGCTTTTCGGGATTTAACCCGGCTTTAACTCTAGCCCTGAGGCTCTTCGGGATTTAACCCGGCTTTAACTCTAGCCCTGAGGCTCTTCGGGATTTAACCCGGCTTTAACTTCAGATTCACATATAGTTGCATTCAGAGCATGATCTATTTACTAAATTTCTTTCAAAACATTATTCATTCATTCGTTTCTCACATCAACACAATTCATAGCTCTTTCAAAATATAACAGGTGGTCTAAAAACATGAAATTAGAGTACAACCAACTTGCTTACTACGGCTCAATAGGAAAAACTGACTTTCGGCTAAAGTTCCAAACTTTTACGACTTTCACATACCTTAAGTTACTTAAATAGTACATCATCTTCAAGAGTAGTCAAAGGCATGTACCATGTTAATTTAACAAACATGAAAGGAATTTAACACTTAAACTTACCTCAATGCGGTTAAACTACTACGGATCAACTATTCCACCAATTTCGCTTTCCCTTTATCCGGATTGGGCTCTCTTTGATCTTGAGCTTTGATTTAAAACAATTAAACTAGTTTAATCCTCTTATCAAGTCGAAGAAATCAAAGTATTATCAATTTCATGCACATGAAACATTCGGCACTTCTATTTTTGCTAATGAAATGCATATCAATAATTAACCAACTTTTCACAAACTCATAAGTATTATTCTTGGATCAATTTTAATATCTCATGCTTACAAAAATCAAGTAGCCGAATATACTTCTCCATGATTCCCAAACATTCAACAAATATTGTATATAATTTTTGTTCCATGTCAAAAAGTGAGTTTACCCTAGTACACATTTTATCACATTGCCGAAAAAAACAATTAACTCATTGGGCCGATTCATAGGATTACTTCTGTCCATATTTCATATTCGGCAATCTACTTTAATCTACATGGTACTTCTATTAAAATTTACATATAAATGTTACAATCACTCCAAGCAAAAATCCAATTCATCCTCTAAAATACCCTTCGGTAAAGTATACAATCATAGATACTCAAATCCCGTTTACTAATACTCAAGCTAGAACCGAATTTCCTCTTTGGCTACCAAGGACACAATAAAAGACATGTTTACAAATGCACATTTAAAGACCCCCAAAATAACTAATGTAAAAATGTAAACATAACACTACTTAGCTATCACTAAACTCATATTCGGCCACCATGGACTTTAAGATACACACAAACCGAACCCCATTTACAACTAATTCACTTATGAAAAGGATATCCTCTAAAACAAAATTTATTGAGTTGCCGTACATAACCCTTATACCTTGCTTAATAACAATTTGCAAGGAAATTCCCTAATTCAATACAATTGCCGAATGTTAACCAAGCATTTTAAATCAAAATACAAAAACTTTCTAAGCTCAATTTACCCCGAAATCCACTTCTCATTCAAGTCGAAATCACCCATTACTCAAATATAGACTCCCATGGCCGAATGTTCAATACACAACCAAGTTCAAAATTTAAACATGGGCTAGCTAAACAATGCCACAACCATGCCAATTCCACAAGAATATAAGAAAATTTGCTTGAAATTCATACCTTAAGAGAGGCTAATAGATAACCGAATGCCTTAAGCTTCAAGACCCCCTATTCCCTCTCTATTCACGGCTAAGGATGAAGAAGAAAAAGAAATAAAACTAACTTTGGTTTTTCCTCCCACTATCTCCTTTTGTTTAAATTAAATTTTATTTTAACCAATATAATATGTATATAATCCATATAATAATAATGAATAAAACAAACAATATGACATCATGTCATGGGTTGGCCGGCCACTAAGAATAAATGTGGCAAATTTACATGCAACTCCACTCCTTTTTGCATCATTCAAAAGTGACCACTTGCACTAAGCCACACATATATTCAAAGTTTCTCACATAAATCCTTTTTATTTAAAGACACATTCAAAATGACAAAAAATCAAAGCATTCAAATTTCACACATGCATGCTCACATATTTTAGACATAAAATATTATATTCAACTATTTCTGCGACTCGTTTTAGCGGTCCCGAAACCACTTCCCGACTAGGGTCAAACTAGGGTTGTCACAGTAGGTGGCTAAATGAGGGACCAGGGCCGTCCAACATTTTGATGGAGAGTATTGGATGTGACCATGGAGCTCAGATAGGACATCTTCATCCATGAATCTATTGGCATATAAGCCTAAAGCTACACCAAACTGAGGTACGCTTAGTTGGCATACCAAACCACCGAGACGAAGCTGGACCATTCCGGGATTGTCATACTGCGACATGACCGTCTGTAGGTGGAAGGTGGAACAGAGCTCTAAAGTGAGCTCAAGATATGTGGGTTCGACGATCTCGAAGAACTAGTCTCATGGATCCGTGGACAATAAAGCTCGAATCGTGTTTGCTAGTTAGACCTACTCTAGGGCGGCCCAATCAATACATTGCCCCACTCCAAGCGGCCTTGCCCTAAGTATCTGAAATAGTTCCTCTTGGGAGCCTTGTGGGAACTGGAGGAATGGGTGCCGAATCTCGATGGTGGCACTAGAGGAGGTAGCGCCGGGTCTCTTACACTTTTTAGAAGCAGGAACGACAGTTTTCGACTTGCCGCGAGGGTTTGACATGGTACCTGCATGATAAGATTAAGGCATTAGAGTAAGAAGGTACCAATAGTTGAAGGATTCCTAGAGTTTTACTCCTAAAGTCAGTGGAAATTAATCAATGGAATAGTGAATACTAGCAAGAACATCAGACAACCTATATAAGTGTAATCCTACTTGAAAGTTTAATTAGAAAAAATGTATAGATAAATCAATGGTCTCAGCTAATCTAAGAAATAATCGGTTTAGAACAAAACTCAACCAAAAGCAATTTTAATGGCAGCCATTGGAATAGCATGATTATTCATTCATTTCTTGTGACATAGTTAGTACAAATGGTAAAAGAGAAATGCAGGATATGTGAATAGATTCTAAGTATGAGAAGTAAATGATAACAAGAAACTAATTATAAAAATAAAATAAGTAAAAGAAAAGAAAATAAAGTAAAAATAAAAGGTATAATTAAAAGAAAGGTGAAAAAAAAGAGGGAACCAATGGAGAAAGATTAGAGTTTAGAGGTGTGTGGCACACGGGCATGGTGAGGGTGCACGGGCGTGGACTGCGGTGGTTAGAGGCGGGATGGCTTTGGAGAGGTAAGGAGGTTGCTATTTTTTACTATAGGTGGGGAAGGGAGGAAGAGAATGGGTGAGGAAGTAGTTTGGATTTTTTTTTTTGAGTGGAAGGGAAGAAAAAAAAGAGGATTAAGAGGGTGGAGGAGAAGGGGCGGTCAATTTTTAGGAAACTGTGGTGCTAGGGAAGAGCGGTGGCTGTTGGAGGAGGTTGGTGGCTAGGGTTTGATGAAAGAAGGTGAGTGAATAGTGAGGGGGTTTATATAAAAATAGGGTCACACGGGCGTGTCACATGCCTGTGAGCCTTGCGTTCAGCCCTTGTGATTCGAAATTTTAGGGTTTGGCGCCTCTGATAGTTAGGCCACGCCCGTGTTCTTTAGGCATGTGGGTTCACACGGTTGTGTCGCACAGCCGTGTCCTGCATTGTTTGCTTCTCGCACACCCGTGTATGATGTCACACGCTTGTGTATGACTACCAGGTTCGACCACAGGTCTCAGGCATGGACGTGTCAAATGCTTGTGCTAATTTTTTAGCTTTAAACACGGCCTAGGGACATGGGCTTGTCTCACCCTTGTGTTGATTTAGCATGTTCGCCCACAGCCACATCTCACGACCGTGGCGATTTGTCGAAAGCCATGTCTTAGGAAGATTATTGCCCTATTTTTTTTACTCGGTTGTGTCGCACAACCGTGTCTCCACCCGTGGTGTGCCCACAGCATAAGGCACGCCCGTGTGCCTGGCCATGTGGTTCTGAGAGACTTGTATTTCAGGACTCAGTTAATAATTTAGATGTTAAAAACTGAAATTAGAGAGATTAACAATGTTAGTGCTCGGGTTGCCTTTCGAAAAGTGCTTATTTAGAGTCTAAGCTCGAGTTTACCTTAATTTCACATGGTCACGGTGGTTCAAGGAGTTGGAACTCCTCTTTCCTGTTATCAATTCCATCACAATAGGGTTTGAGTCGAGTATAATTTACCTTGAAAATGCCAAATGCCTTATGTCTTATGTAACACTCCTAGACCCGCTCCCATCGCAGGAGGGTCAAGAGGCATTACCTGACAATCTCACAAGCATCAACCACCACTCATTCATACAATTCAAACATTTATAGTTCACACAATTCATATCATTCATAACTCAACCGAAAATACACATGTAACTAATATCAATAAGTAACTTGACTATCGATACAAATGTCTGAATAATCCAACTTAGTAACATGTCTCATTCAAACTAAAACATATTTAATTTTTCAACTATTAAATTCATTCAACCAAAATTCAGAAGAGATCGCTTACTAAGGAAACACATAACCGAATTCCTTATTGACAAGGTAACTAGTGTTAAGTCATTTAAGCATTATCATCATTTAAAACTTATAACACTTCGTTCAGCAAAACATTCATAATTATGGGATGAGTAAGCCATTTGCGCATGGCTAAAATATATATATATACATATTCAAAATAAAGGATCTTAATTCAACAACTACAAGGTACTTCCTATACATGCCATTCACGAGAGTTTAGCTAATTAGGTACCGAACAAGACTTTGATAGTAGAGATGACTTCGACTGCAAGATTCCCGAGACCGTAGCTAACGAACAAAATCTATAAAATAGAAGAATATAGAGTAACAAAGTAAGCATTTATATGCTTAGTAAGCTTAAGTAGCAAAGTCAAATCAAATAACTAAAGTAAAGAAATTTCAAATGCTTATTCAAGTTTACCCTTTAGCCGAATATGACTAACTAAATTTTTGCCACCATTTTTCAAATATACTAAGCATTCACTAATTACATGCCTATATAGATCATAAGTTCTCGAAGAGAAAAGAAGTTACAGACAGTTATACACCTCGAAGCCACTATTAGAACCGATATTGCTCATTTGCAAGCATAATATAACATAAAATAGTTCACAAATTGTGTATCTCACATACCTGGCCAGCTTATAGAAGTAGGCTCATTAATAGAAATCATTAAAGACCAAAATTTCTAACTCTAGCCCTGAGGCTCTTCGGGATTATGCCCGGCCTTGAACACTAGCCCTAAGGCTCTTCGGGATTTGACCCGGCTTTGAACACTAGCCCTAAGGCTCTTCGGGATTTGGCCCGGCTTTGAACACTAGCCTTAAGGCTCTTCGGGATTTGACCCGGCTTTGAAGCACAGATGCACATATATTTGAATTCACCACATGAAATTTTCACTAAGTTAGTCATAATTCATCATTCATTCATTTACTTCACACATTACACATAGCATGGCACTTTCACGAAATAAATTCGGTCTAAGAGCATCTAAGCAAAATACAAATCAATTCGTTTACTAAAGGCTTCATACGAAAAGGACTTTCGGCTATATTACTCTTCTCTTCCTCAATACACATGCCTTAGGTCACTTGAGTAAACTAATCATCTTCATGAGTAACCAAACGCATATGCCATGTTACATTAGCTCACATGATAGAATTTAATACTTAAACTTACCTCGATAGTCGATAATTGTTTTCAATTTACTAGTCTACCACCTTCACCTTTCCTTTGTCCGAAGCTGTCCCTATGTGTTCTTGAGCTAAGAGAAAACAAAATTTAATTCATCAAAAATCCTTGTAAAGCCGCTTATGGTCATATAGCAACTAAGCTCAACAAGCACTTATTTTAAGATCATAATTCCATAATGCCGAATGCCATTATCTATTAACCGCACGTACTCATTTGAGTTAAATCTCATCCATGTATAACCTATAGTTCATTCGGTCATTTATCAATCAAACATCATTTAGTCTCCAAAACCGAATAACCATCCATAGGTTTCAAAGACACAATAGTAGGCATACTCATAGGTACACTTCTAAATCTCTTTATTAACAAAACAATATTCAACCAAAGTTCAAGTCTTTAACCACTATTAGGTTCGGCAAACATATATGCAAGTGCCAAAACTTATTTACTAATCATTTTAAATCTAGAATAGAACAACATTCAAAAATAATAAAATGCCACATAGCCAAGTTTCAATTTAAGAATTTGAGCTAAACTTAGTTTCCCCTTCAAAATCTAAATTCATAAGCACAAGAGCCGAAAGCTATCTAAACAGCACATATATCTAATTTAAAGTTTCAAACTCATTCATCAATTCATTCCGTGAATTAAACATCACTCAAAGCAATTTCATCCATGCCAAAAAGGATATGGCCGAATGTCTAATGCATTGTCTAGCTCCGAATTCAACTCATCACCCTAACTCATCTTGACCAAATTTCCCAATATCAAAACAACACTCTTCTAATCACAATTCATCTATCTAAACTTCAACAATACTCAATACACATAAGGCATGAAGACAACCCAAAATCCAAAATTCTTTCACATGACTGAATGTATATACTACTACCAAACTCAAAATTTTCACATGGGTAATAATAAGGGCAAAAGAATGAGTCTATTATCAAAACTTTTACTCAAAATAACATTTAAAAACATACCTAAGAGAACTCAAAGAAGATGCCGAATGCTTTAGGGATGTTCTTCCCTATTCCTTCATCACATTTTCGGCTAAAAGAACAAAAAGGGTGAACCAAATTCTTTTCTCTATTTTATTTCTCATATTATTAATTACTTTAAAATTCAATATACATAAAATAATTAAAGAAATTCATGTTTAGTGCTCCATATCACATCGTGGCCGGCCACTCACTTCAAATAGGATTAATTGACATGCAAATCCATACATTTAACAACACTATGAATTTTGTCCCTTTTTAATTTGGCCACACATAAATTTAAGCTTTCTATCCAGGTCCTTAACATTAAAACACATGAAATTTAGCAAAAATCAAAACATTCAATTTCACACGTGAATTCGCACATTTACTAGACATGACATAATATATATAAAATTCGGTTTAGTGGTCCTGAAACCACTTTCCGACTAGGGTCAAAATAGGGCTGTCACAACTCTCCCCCCTAAAGGAAATTTTCGTCCTCGAAAATCTTACCGGTAAATAGACTTGGGTATCTTTCCTTCATAGTGTTTTCGGGTTCCCAAGTCGCTTCTTCAATTCCATGCCTAAGCCACAATACTTTCACTAAAGGAACCTTTTTATATCGCAATTCTTTCACTTCTCGAGCCAAGATACGAACGGGTTCTTCTTCGTAACTCAAATTAGGTTGAATTTCAACCTCTGACGGACTTAACGTGTGCAAAGGATCGGATCTATACCGACGGAGCATCGATACATGGAAAACATTGTGGATCTTTTCAAGTTCAGGAGGCAAAATCAATCTATAAGCGACAGGCCCAATCCGTTCTGATATCTCATACGGTCCAATGAATCTTGGGCTCAATTTACCTTTACGGCCAAAAGGGAGTATCTTTTTCCACGGTGAAACTTTCAGAAACACTTTATCACCCACTTGATACTCGATGTCCTTTCGTTTCAAGTCCGCGTACGATTTCTGACGATTGAATGCCATTCTCAAACTGTCACGAATTATCTCTACTTTCTGCTCTGCTTCTCTGACTAAATCAACTCCAATAATATTATCTTCACTAAGTTCGGTCCAAAACAGAGGTGTACGGCACTTACGACCGTAAAGAGCTTCGTAGGGAGCCATTTGGATGCTTGAATGGAAACTGTTGTTATACGTGAATTCAATCAATGGCAAGTATTTTTCCCACGAACCACTAAACTCAAGGATGCAACACCTCAACATATCCTCGAGTATCTGAATTACTCGTTCAGATTGACCGTCAGTCTAGGGATGAAAAGCTGTTCTAAAGTAGAGTTTAGTACCCAATGCTTCATGCAGCTTCTTCCAAAATCTCAAAGTAAATTGGGGGTCTCGATCAGAAACAATAGAAGTCGGCACACCATGCAACTATACAATCTGAGAAACGTATAATTCCGTTAACTTATCAAGCGAAAAGTCAGTACGAAACGGGATGAAATGGGCTGATTTCGTTAATCGATCAACAACAACCCAAATGGAGTCTTTCTTGCTCGGCGTCAACGGTAAACCCGACACAAAGTCCATTGTAACGCGATCCCACTTCCACTCGGGTATCAAAATCGGCTGAAGTAATCCCGACGGCACTTGATGTTCCGCTTTCACTTGCTGACATACTAAGCATTTAGATACAAAATTAGAGATATCTCGTTTCATGCTGTGCCACCAATATTGTCGCTTCAAATCATTATACATTTTCGTGCTACCCGAATGGACTGTCATTCGGCTGCTATGGGCTTCATTAAAAATCGTTGAAATTAGCTCAGAATTTCTAGGGACACACAATCGGTCTTTAAATCTTAGGCAATCCTTATCATCAATTCGAAATTTCGAATCCTCACCCGACATACAATGAGCTCTTTTAGCTAACAAGTCACTGTCGACCCTTTGAGCCTCACGAATTTGTCGTACAAGGACAGGCTCTGCCTTTAATTCAGCCACCAACACGGCATCCTCCGCTATAGTCAATTCCACATCCATAGCTCATAGCGAAGCTAGAGATTTTCGACTAAGAGCATCTACGACTACATTCGCTTTACCGGGGTGATAATCAATAGTAAGCTCGTAGTCTTTAAGCAATTCTAGCCACTGCCTTTGTCTCAAATTCAAATCCCTCTGAGTCATCAGATACTTGAGACTTTTGTGGTAAGAAAAGATGCGACATTTCTCACCAAACAGGTAGTGTCGCCAAATCTTCAAAGCGAAAACAATAGCGGCTAATTCAAGATCATGAGTCAGATAATTTCGCTCATGAGGCTTCAACTGTCTCGAAGCATAAGCAATAACCCGGTCTTCTTGCATCAAAACGCAGCCTAAACCGTTCAGAGATGCATCACTATAAACTACAAACTCTTTACCAGTTTCTGGCTGAACTAACACTGGAGCTTCCGTCAAAAGGGTTTTCAGTTGGTCGAAGCTTTTCTGACACTTATCCGACCACTCGAACTTGATATCTTTTTGCAGCAGTCTCGTCAATGGAGCCGCAATCATCGAAAAACCTTTGACGAATCGTCAGTAATAATCGGCAAGTCCTAAAAAGCTTTAGACTTCAGAAACATTTTTAGGGGGTTTCCAATCGAGAATAGCTGAAATTTTGTTCGGATCAACTCGAATACCCGAAGCAGATACTATATGACCCAAGAAGCCGACCTCACGCAACCAGAATTCGCACTTGCTAAACTTCGCATACAATTGATTTTCACGTAAGGTCTGAAGTACTAGTCTCAAATGCTCAACATGCTCGGCTTCATCGCGAGATTAAATCAAAATATCATCAATGAACACTACTACAAATCGGTCAAAAAACAGCCTAAATACCCGATTCATCAAATCCATGAATACTGCGGGGGCATTTGTGAGTCCAAATGGCATCACTAAGAACTCGTAGTGACCGTATCTCATTCTGAATGCTGTCTTCGGTACATCGGAATCTCTAACTCTCAACTGATAATAGCCGGATCGCAAGTCAATCTTTGAAAACACTGAGGCTCCTCTCAACTGATCGAGCAAGTCGTCAATCCAGGGCAACGGATACTTATTCTTTACAGTGGCTTTATTCAGCTGTCGATAATCGATGCACATTCTCATAGTCCCATCTTTCTTTTTTCACAAACAAAACTGGTGCACCCCAAGGCAAAAAACTAGGTCGCGCAAAGCCTCTATCCGTCAACTCTTGCAGCTGAGATTTTAATTCTTTTAATTCGGTAGGTGCCATACGATACAGGGCAATCGAAATCAGCATCGTACCTGGAATCAACTCTATACCGAACTTGACCTCTCTTACAGGCGGCAATCCCAGTAATTCTTCGGGAAACACATCTAAAAACTCGCAGACTACAGGCACCGTCTCAAGTTCTCGGTCGAAAACTTTGTTATCTAACACATAGGCCAAATACGCTTCATAGCCCTTTCTCACATATTTCTGAGCTGACATGGTTGTAATTACGGCAGGTGGCCCACTTAGATCAATGGACTCAATTCGGATTATTTCATTATTCGAACATCGCAGATCGATAGTTTTTCGCTTGCAATTCACTATCGCGTCATGAACGGTCAACCAATCCATTCCAAGGATAATGTCAAACTCGTCGAATGGTAGAAGCATTAAATCAGCCAGAAAATAGAAATCTCGAACCATTAGGGGACATTTCTTGCATACTTTATCTACCAGAACACAACGACCCAAAGGGTTCGACACTCGAACTACAAACTCAGTAGACTCAACAGGAAGAGTCGTACTGGAGGCTAAAGTTTCACACACATATGAATGGGTCGAACCAGGATCAATTAGGGCAATAACATCAGTGTTAGAGAGGGTGAAAGTACCAGTAATAACATCCGGAGAAGAAGCTTCCTCGCGGGCACGAATAGCATATGCTCTGGCTGGTGCTCGAGCCTCGGATCTAACTGTAGTGTCTCTAGTCCCTCTCTGACTACCGCTAATATTTCCACCCCGTCGCGGTGGTCTACCACGTGCAGCCGTGCCACTAGCTCTCTGACTCGGGTCGGGAATGCGCTCGTCAACTTTCAGACAGTCTTTAATAAAATGATCGGCAGATCCACATCTGAAATAGGAGCGATCACGATGCCTACAACTCCCCGGGTGCCATTTACCACAATAATTGCAATCAGATCTATCCCAACATTCATTACCCACACTGGCAATGGAAGTAGCTCGCGAACTCACGGAAGGTCGATGGTGCTCGCGTTTAGAAAAACCCGATGTATATTTAGATCGGCCTGAGTCATCTCTAGTCTTTTTGGATGATTACTGAACAGATTTTCCCACAGATCTCTTACGGAACTCTCTATTTCCATCTTCGGCTTTTCTTTTTTCACTACTGAGCTCTTCAGCTTTACAAGCTCGCTCGACTAACACGACAAACTTCTTAATTTCCAGAATTCCCACTAGTAGTTTGATATCTTCGTTTAATCCGTCCTCAAAACGCTTACACATAATAGCCTCAGAGGATACACATTCTCGAGCATAACGGGTAAGTCGCATGAATTCTCTCTCGTACTCGGTTACTGACATCTGTCCTTGTTTGAGTTCTAGAAATTCCTTCCGTTTTTGATAGATGAATCTCTGGCTAATATATTTCTTACGGAACTCAGTTTGGAAGAACTCCCAGGTGACCCATTCCTTCGGAACAACAGAAACCAGAGTATTCCACCAGTAGTAGGCAGCGTCACGTAACAGAGACACTGCACATTTCAGACACTCTTCGGGTGTGCAGGACAGTTCATCGAACACTCAGATGGTATTGTCGAGCCAAAACTCAGCCCGCTCGGCATCGTCATTAGGGGTAGCCCGGAACTCTTCAGCCCCATATTTTCTAATTTTCTCAACAGGGGGCCTACTCGACCTCACTGGATCGGTCACAGGAGGGGTCGTAAAAGTCGAAAACAGAGTATTCGGGGGCGGAGGTTGCGGAACAGCCGAATTTGATCTAACAAATTGAGTGAACCAGTCACTCATCATCGCATAAAAGTCTTGTCAGTGTCATCATTCCGATGATTGATATTCGGTTGAGAGTCAGGCGGCGCTGTCCCTTGCGCGGGAGCAGGCGCCACGCTTTCAACATCGCCTGCTACAACTCGGTCAGGTTCGGGATCCATTCTATACAAAGAATCACATTTTAGATGTTAGAAGTCATCTCACTATCAATATGACACTAAATGGCATGTATAGCTAGACTCATACTTACTACGGCAGTCCAAGAATCGACTAAACCGTAGCTCTGATACCAATAAAATGTAACACTCCTAGACCCGCTCCCATCGCAGGAGGGTCAAGAGGCATTACCTGACAATCTCACAAGTATCAACCACCACTCATTCATACAATTCAAACATTCATAGTTCACACAATTCATATCATTCATAACTCAACCGAAAATACACATGTAACTAATATCAATAAGTAACTTGACTATCGATACAAATGTCCGAATAATCCAACTTAGTAACATGTCTCATTCAAACTAAAACATATTTAATTTTTCAACTATTAAATTCATTCAACCAAAATTCAGAAGAGATCACTTACTAAGGAAACACATAACCGAATTCCTTATTGACAAGGTAACTAGTGTTAAGTCATTTAAGCATTATCATCATTTAAAACTTATAACACTTCGTTCAGCAAAACATTCATAATTATAGGATGAGTAAGCCATTTGCGCATGGCTAAAATATATATATATATACGTATTCAAAATAAAGGATCTTAATTCAACAACTACAAGGTACTTCCTATACATGCCATTCACGAGAGTTTAGCTAATTAGGTACCGAACAAGACTTTGATAGTAGAGATGACTTTGACTGCAAGATTCCTGAGACCGTAGCTAACGAACAAAATCTATAAAACAGAAGAATATAGAGTAACAGCGTAAGCATTTATATGCTTAGTAAGCTTAAGTAGTAAAGTCAAATCAAATAACTAAAGTAAAGAAATTTCAAATGCTTATTCAAGTTTACCCTTTAGCCGAATATGACTAACTAAATTTTTGCCACCATTTTTCAAATATACTAAGCATTCACTAATTACATGCCCATATAGATCATAAGTTCACGAAGAGAAAAGAAGTTACAGACAGTTATACACCTCGAAGCCACTATTAGAACCGATATTGCTCATTTACAAGCATAATATAATAGAAAATAGTTCACAAATTGTGTATCTCACATACCTGGCCAGCTTATAGAAGTAGGCTCATTAATAGAAATCATTAAAGACCGAAATTTCTAACTCTAGCCCTGAGGCTCTTTGGGATTATGCCCGGCCTTGAACACTAGCCCTAAGGCTCTTCGAGATTTGACCCGGCTTTGAACACTAGCCCTAAGGCTCTTCGGGATTTGGCCCAGCTTTGAACACTAGCCTTAAGGCTCTTCGGGATTTGACCCGGCTTTGAAGCACAGATGCACATATATTTGAATTCACCACATGAAATTTTCACTAAGTTAGTCATAATTCATCATTCATTCATTTACTTCACACATTACACATAGCATGGCACTTTCACGAAATAAATTCGGTCTAAGAGCATCTAAGCAAAATACAAATCAATTCGTTTACTAAAGGCTTCATACGAAAAGGACTTTCGGCTATATTACTCTTCTCTTCCTCAATACACATGCCTTAGGTCACTTGAGTAAACTAATCATCTTCATGAGTAACCAAACGCATATGCCATGTTACATTAGCTCACATGATAGAATTTAATACTTAAACTTACCTCGATGGTCGATAATTGTTTTCAATTTACTAGTCTACCACCTTCACCTTTCCTTTGTCCGAAGCTGTCCCTATGTGTTCTTGAGCTAAGAGAAAACAAAATTTAATTCATCAAAAATCCTTGTAAAGCCGCTTATGGTCATATAGCAACTAAGCTCAACAAGCACTTATTTTAAGACCATAATTCCATAATGCCGAATGCCATTATCTATTAACCGCATGTACTCATTTGAGTTAAATCTCATCCATGTATAACCTATAGTTCATTCGGTCATTTATCAATCAAACATCATTTAGTCTCCGAAACCGAATAACCATCCATAGGTTTCAAAGACACAATAGTAGGCATACTCATAGGTACACTTCTAAATCTCTTTATTAACAAAACAATATTCAACCAAAGTTCAAGTCTTTAACCACTATTAGGTTCGGCAAACATATATGCAAGTGCCAAAACTTATTTACTAATCATTTTAAATCTAGAATAGAACAACATTCAAAAATAATAAAATGCCACATAGCCAAGTTTCAATTTAAGAATTTGAGCTAAACTTAGTTTCCCCTTCAAAATCTAAATTCATAAGCACAAGAGCCGAAAGCTATCTAAACAGCACATATATCTAATTTAAAGTTTCAAGCTCATTCATCAATTCATTCCTTGAATTAAACATCACTCAAAGCAATTTCATCCATGCCAAAAAGGATATGGCCGAATGTCTAATGCATTGTCTAGCTCCGAATTTAACTCATCACCCTAACTCATCTTGACCAAATTTCCCAATATCAAAACAACACTCTTCTAAGCACGATTCATCTATCTAAACTTCAACAATACTCAATACACATAAGGCATGAAGACAACCCAAAATCCAAAATTCCTTCACATGACCGAATGTATATACTACTACCAAACTCAAAATTTTCACATGGGTAATAATAAGGGCAAAAGAATGAGTCTATTATCAAAACTTTTACGCAAAATAACAATTAAAAATATACCTAAGAGAACTCAAAGAAGATGCCGAATGCTTTAGGGATGTTCTTCCCTATTCCTTCATCACATTTTCGGCTAAAAGAACAAAAAGGGTGAACCAAATTCTTTTCTCTATTTTATTTCTCATATTATTAATTACTTTAAAATTCAATATACATAAAATAATTAAAGAAATTCATGTTTAGTGCTCCATATCACATCATGGCCGGCCACTCACTTCAAATAGGATTAATTGAGATGCAAATCCATACATTTAACAACACTATGAATTTTGTCCCTTTTTAATTCGGCCACACATAAATTTAAGCTTTCTATCTAGGTCCTTAACATTAAAACACATGAAATTTAGCAAAAATCAAAACATTCAATTTCACACGTGAATTCGCACATTTACTAGACATGACATAATATATATAAAATTTGGTTTAGTAGTCCCGAAGCCACTTTCCAACTAGGGTCAAAATAGGGCTGTCACATGTTATCTCGACTGTACCATAGGGGAAGGTTTCCGTTACCATGAAGGGAGGTACGTCATCTACATGAAGTTTTGAATTTGCAATTTGAGGGTCCTTTTTATCTAATAATACCTTGTCCCCGATCTGAAATTGCTTCAGTTTATCTGTAGGCTTATCATGGAGATGCTTTTGTTCTTCTTTTCCTCTCAGTTTAACTTGTGTTAGCCATTCATCTAGTTCCTCGATCTGTAGCATTCGTTCTTCATGGATTGCTCCCTTGTTGTCACATGGACTCGAACGTGGCTCAATTGTACTTTTGTGAAGAGTATCCTGCAATGAAGGTTAGACAGTGAGATTACTTGTAATATCATCTTTATCATTAAAAGTCCTAGTAGAATTGCAGGCTTGAAGAGTATTCGTGTCATTGCCTATACAAAGTGTGAGTTCACCTATGTCCACATCAATGATAGTCCTAGTTGTTGCTAAAAAGGGGCATCTTAAAATTAAAGGCATATCGTTATCCCGATCCATGTCTAGAACAACAAAATCCACTAGGTATATGAATTTATCAATTTTAACAAGTACATCTTCAATTATATCTCTAGGAAATCTAATGGTTTTATCAGCCAATTGAATGGTCATCCTAGTTTGTTTGGGTTTCCCAAGACCTAGTTGTTTAAACATTTTATAAGGCATTACATTTATGCTATCCCCTAAATCAGCCAAGGCATTTTTAATGTCTAAGCTACCAATTAAACAAGGAGTTGTAAAACTCCCTGGATCTTTTAGTTTGTTGGGTAGCTTGTTTTGGAAAATGCTGAGCAAACTGCATTTAGCTCTACATGCGACGATTCATCCAATTTCCATTTGTTTGCCAGAAGTTCCTTTAAGAATTTAACTGCATTCGGCATCTGTGAAAGAGCTTCAATAAACAGTAAGTTAATATATAATTTCTTTAAGAGTTTAAAGAATTTATTGAATTGTTCATTTGTATGATCTTTCCTTGTCGCATTCGGGTATGGGACACGAGGTTTATAATCCTTACTTACCAATTTTTGTGTACCATGGCTTACCTCAATGTTACCATTACTTACCATATTTTCTTGCCTCTCTTCAGATTTACGTTCAGCTAATCCTTCTTTATTGTATACAGTGATGACATGGAGTTGCTCGCTTGGGTTAGTTTCTATGTTACTTGGCAAAACACCTTATGGTCGTTGAGAGATCAACCTAGCAAGTTGACCTATTTAGGTTTCGAGGCCACGAATTGATGCTTGCTGATTTTCAAGTGTCGTTTCGATATTCTAAAAATAGGTTTTTGATACTGAGATAAATTTCATGAGCATCTCCTCGAGGTTTAGCTTTTTCTCTTACTGGTAAGGTGGTTGTTGGAAGCCTGGAGTATGTGGTGCTCTCTGATTTCCTTGACCACCGCACGAGAAATTCAGGTGGTTCCTCCAACCTACATTATAAGTGTTACTATAGGGGTTATTTTGAGATTTAGAATTATTACCCATATAGTTGGCTTGTTCACTTTCTATGGTAAGATCGTGGGATGAATAATCTGTGTTGTACATTCCTCCTCCATTTGAATCGCACCTCATCACTGGATGTACCTACTTAGAACCAACTAAACCGTCAATCTTTTTATTTAAGAGTTCTACCTGATTTGACAACATTGTGACTGCGTCGACATTAAAAAAATTGGTAGCTTTTTGTGGCTTTGTTCTCATGACTTGCCAGTGATAATTATTCAGTGACATTTACTCTATAAACTCATAAGCTTCCTCAGGTGTTTTGTTATTTATGGTTCCACCGGCAGCTGCATCAATCATCTGTCTTGTTGAGGGATTCAACCGTTGTGGAAAGTGTGAACCTGTAGCCACAAAGGTAACCCATGGTGAGGGCACCTTCTCAATAAATCATTGTATCTCTCCCAAGCATCATAGAGTGTCTCTAAATCCATCTACACAAAATAAGAGATATCATTCTTCAACTTTGTCGTTTTAGCCAACGAAAAATATTTAAGTAAAAACTTTTCGGTCATTTGTTCCCAAGTAGTGATTGACCCTCTAGGTCGAGAATTTAACCACTGTTTTGCCTTATTTTTCAAAGAAAAGGGAAATAACTGAAGGCGAATGGCATCATCAGAAACACCATTTATTTTAAATGTGTCCCAGGATTCCAAAAAGTTAGCTAAATGTGCGTTAGGATCCTCATTCTGCAAACCATCAAACTGAACAGACTGTTGAATCATTTGAATAGTGTTAGGTTTTAGTTCAAAATTATTTGCAGCAATAGCACGCTTAACAATACTAGATTCAGTACCAGCTAAATTAGGCTTAACATAATCATAGATAGTACGAGGAGTAGGATCTGCGGCTATCGCAGGAGGTGGTAGTTTATCCAGATTTGCCTCCATCTCTTTAGGAGATTTGGGTTCTTCCTCTTGTCCTTGTTCTGGGTACTGTAAGCTTTGCCTTATTTCTCTTTGGTTTCTGCGAACTGTGGCTTCTAAATCGCTATTAAACAACAGTGGTCCTAACGGGTTTCTTCTAGTCGTAAACAAGAGACACCTATAAAGGAAAAACAAAAAGAAAATTTTAGTAAATAAAACCTAAAATAAAAATAGAAAATAATTTGCAATAAAATTAAAAATGGCTAAAGTAATAGAAATAGAGTGTTCATAATATCATAGTTCCCTGGCAACGGCGCCAAAAACTTGATGTACGTGATAAGTTTTAATATTTTTATGATCGTACCTAGAAATTAACTATTATCACAAAAAAAGGCAAGCGCACCTATCGAATAATAGTATAGTTATAGGCAAGACCGGAATGTCGAATCCAAGGAGCTAGAAGTACTAGTAATAACTTTCTTTCTATTATCTAGCCTAGAAATAAAGAGGAGTTGTTTGTAAACTAAAAATTCTAACTAAACTAAAGATGCGACAAAGAATAAATTGAAGAATTACTTTGGGAAACTGATTGATAAAAGCAATACCCAAGGAAGAATCTACGTAGACTTCACTTGTTATTTAACTCTGAATTAGACGATTTCTTCATTCGACTTGATCCATAGAGATCCATAAATTATGTTAATATCTTTGTCGAGACTAAAAACAACTAACCCTAGGTTGATTAATTGAAATCTTTTTCTAATTAAAACCCCTAGTTTTGCATTAACTAGATCTATGGATCCCTCTATTAGATTTGACTCTAATCCGATAGATTTTCACCGTCCTATGTCTAGGATTACGATCAACTCTGCTTAATTGCATTGGATCTACTCTTAAATAGGGACTTTTGCTCCTCTGAATAAGCACATTCGACTTGAATTACTATCTTAAAATATCAATTCAAGAATTAAAAACACAATTAAGAACAAATCAAATATTTATCATATAATTCAAATAATTATAACAAGATTCGTCTTAGGTTTCATCCTCCTCAGGTATTGAGGGGTTTAGTTCATAATAAAAAGAGAAAACATCTCAAAATAAGGGAAAAAAAACAAAACATAAAGAAAACCCAAAAATCCTGAAAGAATTAAAGGGAGATCTTCAGTCTTAATGTAGATCCCTACTTCTAAGATGGATCCATTGACTTTCCTTGAGTAATTCCTTACCTTCTACTCTCTATCCTCCCTTTAAGTCCTCTCATAGGGTGTTTATATAGACTCTAAAATATCTTTCCTAGCCCCTAAGTAGCATTTTTCGCGTAAAATTGAAACTCGTCACGAAAGAGACACGCCTGTGTGGCATGCCCATGTAAATTCGGCCCAGGCCATGTTCAAGTCTGCTAATTTGGCACGGACGTGTTGTTTACCCGTGTAATGAACTCTAGGTCGTGTTGATTTCTCACTCCAGCCTATTTTCTCTTTTTTTAGCCCGTTTCTTGTTCTTTTCACTCTCTTATGCTCACCTAAGTATAAAACATGAAATTAAAGGATTAGGAGCATCAAATTCCACAATTCAAGGGATAATTCATCCAAAATTATGCTAAGCATGGGGTAAAAAATATGTATAAATTATGGTTTATCACCTGCCGAATCTATAAAATTTATGATAAAGTGTCAAACCCTCTAAGCAATTCAGTATTAGTTGATGAAGTATGTAAGAATTATCCTTTGATGATTAGAGGTCACTATTTTCTGGCTAATCTCCTCCTATTGCCATTTGATAAATTTGATGTAATTCTTGGTATGGATTGGTTAATTACTCATGATGTGATAGTAAATTGTGGAAGAAAATTTATTGAGTTGAAATGTGAAAATGGGGATATTCTTCAGGTTGAACCTGGTGAATAAGATAACTTGCCTATAATAATTTCTTCCATGTCTGCTCAGAGATGTTTAATGAAGGGTTATGAAGCTTATCTTGCCTTTTTGTTGAATACAAAGGAATCTGAATCAAAGATTGAATCAGTGCTAGTAGTATGTGAGTATCCAAATGTGTTTTCGGAAGAGTTGCCCGGATAGCCTCTAATTAGGGAAGTTGAATTTGGTATTGAGTTTGTCACTGTTACTGCACCTATTTCAATTTCCCCATGCAGAATGGCTCCGACTAAATTAAAGGAGTTGAAAGTTCTATTACAAGAGTTAATGGATGAAGGTTTTGCGAGGCCTAGTTATTCTCTATGGGGAGCACCAGTACTATTTTTGAAAAAGAAAGATGGGTAAATGAGACTATGTATAGATTATCGGTAGCTTAATAAAGTAACCATAAAGGACAAGTATCCTTTGCCAAGTATCAATGATTTTTTTGACCAATTAATAGAGCCATAATGTTTTCAAAGATAGACTTGAGGCTTGGTTACTACCAATTGAGGGTTAAAGAGTCAGATGTTCTGAAAACTACATTTCGAATGAGGTACGACCATTATGAGTTTCTTGTGATGCCCTTTGGTTTAACGAATGTTTATGGGTTTGATAAACCATATTTTCTGGCCAAATTTGGATAAATTTGTTGTTGTTTTTATTGATGATATATTGATTTATTCTCATGATGAGACTGAACATGCTGGGCAGTTGAGAACGGTTTTGTAAACTTTGAGAGAAAAGTAATTGTATGCTAAGTTTAGTAAGAGTGAGTTTTGGCTTTAAGAAGTCAAGTTTTTAGGACACATTGTTTTGGGTGATGGTATTAGAGCTGACCTATGTAAGATTTCAGCTATTGTTGAATGCAAATCACCAAGGAACACGTTAGATGTTAGAAGCTTTCTAGGCCTAGCCGATTATGATAAATAGTTTGTTAAAGGATTTTCCATGATTGCTACTCTGATGACGAGATTGTTATAGAAAGATATCAAGTTCGAGTGGACAGAAAAATGCCAATAGAGTTTTGAAAAATTAAAGTCATTGTTGACTGAAGCTCCAGTTTTAGTACAACATAAACTGAGAAAAGAATTTCTGGTTTATAGTGATGCATGCTTAAATGGATTGGGTTGTATACTCATACAAGAAGGCAAGGTAATAGCTTATGCCTTGTAACGCCCTGATTTTTGGGATTTTTGAGGATTTTTGCAATTTTGGTGAAATTTTGAAATTTTGTTGTTAGAATATAGGAATTATGTTTTAAGTATGTTAGTGGGCCTTAAGAAGGCCCAAGCCTAAGGTAAAACCCATAAAAAATATCAATTTTTTTATTTAAAATGAAGGGACTTGGTTAAGTGGGCTTTTAAGGAAAGGTAAGGAAAATAAGACACAAGTGAGCCCTTGGTAAAGTGGCAATGTGGCGCCACTTAAGTGCCGAAAAAAGTGGTGTGTGGATTGAGTGTTAGGGCCAAGGTTCAAGGCATAAGTTAAGCAATATGGCATTTTTATTTTTGTTGCATGTGCTGGTCATGTGATGGAACTCAAGTGAAACTCTGCTGAGGAGAGTTTGAGTTGTTCATGGGATTGTGTCAAGGAGGGATAAGGGGAGAAATTTTACGAACTTTGAAATGAGACAAGTGATGGCCGATTGGGGGACTCTTGGTGGGAAGCATTGCCGTTTGGGGCATATTGGCTTAGGGTGCATTCGGCTAGTGGAGTTTAGGTAGCAATTCGGCATTTGTTCTTGGTGGCCGATTGCTTTAGGGTGGCCTTCAGGATTTTGACAATTACCCTAAGTGCCGAATAGGTTTAGTAGTAAGGCCCTCTCGATTCATGCTTTTTCTTTCAACTGTTCTAAAAGTCAAAACCCTAAACCTTAAGCTCTCCATTGTCGACTTCTTCACCTAGCCGAATCTCTTCTCTGCTTTCATTCTTTTCTTTTTACTTCTTTTAACTCTAAACCGAAACTACTTAATCACCTCTCTTCTCTGGCCAACCTTACTTCTTTCCTTTCTTTTCTCCCCTCAAAGTCTAATAGCCGATTACCATCAAAAGCCGAAACTGATTTGTCTAGTTAGCCGAATTCTCTTCTTCGCCGAACCTTTCATACTCTTCAACCCAATTCTTTCAAAAAGCCAAAACATGAACCTTTCATCTCTACTGACTATCTCTCTATTATTTTGTAAACCTTTCTTCATCTTCTTCTTCTATCCTTCTCTCAAAAATCGAAACAAACATACTTTAGAGTAGGGTTCAAACGCCGAATCCTGGTGATCTACTCTTTACTTGCATTTGGGATTAGATCGACAGTAGATCTAGGATAGAAAGGTGGTTGAAAGTGTTCTTTGGCAAATAGATCTCTTGGTCAGTAACCAAAACCCCTCGTTCATTCTTTCTTGGGATTTAGGAAAAGTCAAACACCCCTAACTCTTTAGGGAGGCTATTGACTTTGGCTAAGGTTGATCTCAGTTTGTATTCGGTTCTTATGTGCATTAGTTCGTGAAAGGGGTGATCAAGCAATGAGTGTTGGGGGCTAGGATCATTGGAACAACTAGATTTAGATCTAGCCATCAGTTTCGGCAAAGGTAAGGGATTTAGGGCTTTACTTATGGTTGGCCAAATATGGTAAGTATGTTGGTTACTTATTGTTGAATCATGGTTTAACGTTTAAGTGGTCGATTGTATGGTAATCGCGTGGGAGATCTTGTGGTAGTAATCACAAAACAGGTGTGTAAAAGAACACCCTTCTATAGTCTAAGTCGGCAAAAGCCGAAAAACTGAAATGCCAAAATTCTGGCATTCCGTGGGCTTGCGAGCATGCGAGTGCTCCTGAGTCGGTTGGAAATAGTGAGATCTATAATCGCAACTGGTAAGATGGATGAGTGCACAACTTCGTACGCCTCGGTAAATTTGGGCCTTGATGGGCTTAAAACTGCCCAATGGGCTTGCAGGCCCATATGGGTAAAATCGAGCGATAAGCATATGTTGGCAATGCATATGTTAGATCTGTTAAACCGGTCATAAAATTTTGGGCTAAATGGGCTAAATTAGCTAATTGGCTCTGTAGGGCCCATTAGGGGTTTTAGGGCCCAATAACCTAAGAACTGCTAAAAAGGACTAGGTAAGTCACTGAAATGGTAATAAGACTGTTAATGACTGAAATATGCATAACACCCTAAAACTGGTGTAATTACGGAAATACCCCTTATGGGTGAGAAATTACTGTTTTACCCCTAGGTGTAAAATGACCATTTTACCCCTAGGGCTAAATTCGACTAAAATGCATGCTTTACTGTTTCTGTTCACTATATGCCATGACATGATTATCCGTTGCATGGGATTGGGATTATTTGATGGATGAAGTATTAAAAAGAGGCTTTGCCTCAATTTACTGAAAAGAGGCTTTGCCTTAGTGTATTAAAAATGGGTTATGCCTCGTATTACTGAAAGAGGCTTTGCCTCATTATACTGTTATCTGGGCAGCTATGCTGCTACGGTTGGGTGGGTTGAGTTGTTTCCCCACATGGTGTGTTTATGGTTGGTACGGGTGGAGTGTGGCGGATGGACTGAGGATGGGCTTTGGGCTTTGCATACATGCATGATACTATTTTGTTTCTGTAATGGGCCTATGGGTCGTATTGTTATCTGAAAAGGGCTAAGACCTAGATGTACTGTTTACTGAATAGGGCTAAGGCCCAGTTAACTGATATTGAATAGGGCTTCGGCCCAGTTGTTACTGGCTTGAGCTGATTTGGGCTCTGGATGGGCTTTCTTTACACACTGAGTTTCCAAACTCACGTTTTTCTTCCATCCATACAGGTGAGCCCTAGATCGGTGGACTTGGAGTTGGGAGGGATTCAGAGTGGCCACGATGACTGCTTTTCTTATTCTTAATTAAGTACTTATTTTCATATTTATTTTTAATAGTTTTCATTCTGGTTTTGGGTTTTGTAATAAGGCCGCTTTAAATATTTTTATTTTAGGTCTTTAATTATTTATTTATACACTACTTCGAATAAATTGAATAAGGCTGCGCGAGTTTTCTTAAAATTAATCAAACGTTTTCAAAATCAATCACACGTATTAAACGAGTAGTAAAAGTTAATTCGAGATATTATAATAAGAACACCCCAAAAATTTGGTAGTGGATATGACATTCACAATTAAACCAGGATTTCTCTCAAAACTTTAATAATGGTCTTTGCAAAATTCACCCTAATCATAGTAACTAGGAAACATGTTTGGTCTGTTGTTGATGTGACACACCAGATGTAACACCCCTAGACTCATTCCCGTCGCAGGAGAGTCACGAGGTATCACCTGACTACGATTTCAGACTTATATAATAGATAGAAGAGGCACCTAACCCAAACCTTTAAAATTCTTAGCATAAAATTTGTCCGAAAAGCATTGTTATACACACTCAAGCCGTTCGCATTTCATAGAATAGAAACATCAGATAAGATCTATTTTGAGACCAGTTGCAATAACATAACTTCACTACCATTTACAAACTTTATGCATGACATAACATTTGCGAAAACAAGAGTAAAACACCTAGGTGAGCCATTTTTGCATGGCCCAAACTTAAGTACATCACCAAAATATATTCACCAAGTACCAACGAGCCAAGCCTATACATGCCATAAAAAAAAATTTAGTTGCAATACCAAAGATGCTTTGATGGTGTTAATGACTTTAATCGTGAAAGTTCCCGAGACCGTAGCCGAACCAAAATCTATAAAATAGACAAATCAAAGTAGCGAAATAAGCATTCACATGCTTATTAAGATTTAAGAATTTAATGCATCTAAAATTAAGCATACATTCATTTAAGCTAAAACCCTTTTCAAAGGACCGAACATTTATATGACCAAAATGGGCTATCATCATAATTACATAACCTATTCATTTCCTCAAGCCAAAATTAGTATCGTATATGTATATGTATATATATATATATATAACATCCTTACATAGGCCGAAACATGCATTAATATTCATAGCTAAGTAGCAACTTCACAAGTGCTCATTATCACTTGTAACATCAATCTCAACATTTAGTATACAAAAACTCCTTGGTTCAATTTAGTACAAACCCATTAGGAATTGAGGTTCACACATCCTATATAGGTCCTTCATTTACATATAATTTCATACAATAATCTGGGTATCTCAAGTAAATTTTCTATTTCAAAATCTAAACGAATTTCATTTCATAACGAGTGTATATACATACCCGATTTATTTAAGGCAGTAGATACCTTTATTTACGATGAGTTCAACATGGCATACATTTTAGCACTTTTGCATTTGGGTCTAAACCGAATGTACTCTAGCCTTAAGGCTCTTCGGGCTCGGCCCAGATATAACTTTGGCATAAATGCCCTTTGGAACACGGTCCGGACATCTCGCTGGTACTAAGGCCCTTCAGGACTTATGCTGCATATTACACTGAGATGTATATATATATAAAGGATCTTTCAAACATAGTCTCACACATTTGTTTACAAGTTGACATTTTATTAACTATTACTTCCATTAACACACCACACAACTTGTTCACTAAATGATTTACTTGTACGTAACTAAATATATCTCATATCAAATCAATGCACATCAAGCTTTGTTTCATGTATTCACTTGGCTCTATTACTATTCTCCTCCCGAAATTTATCATAACCAGAACCAACATAAGTAACCTAAATTATTCCTCATACTTAATCGAATATAGGCTGAATTTAGTTACTTAAATCTTACCTCGTGCTTCTCTGAGTATGTACCGATCGGTCGACTATTCCGTAACCTTTGCCTTTCCCTTGTCCGATGCTGTCCCTTTAAGCTCTTGAGCTAAATTAAACAATTTAGTTTATATTAAACCTTATGTATTCAACTCATTTGATCAATTCTCTTTCACTTCACACAAAAAGCACATATTTAACATTTTCCACATACATTCAGCCCGATTTACATGCATTATTTGTCACAATTAATCATCCTTAACCCACATATACATAAAATTCAAATGTTCCACAAATAAACATTTTTAACATCATACCATACCTCATTGCCGATTGCTTTAATGATTCAAACCAAAATATCTCAATTATCTAATTAACAAAGGTGACTAAAGACTTTATTTCCTTTTTGTGTTTAGACATTCATAACACCATTTTCTAACATATAAATCTTATAGCCGAATATTTCAAACTCATTTAGATCTTTCCTTGATCTATGACAATCAAGCAAAAGGACTTATTCTTGCATCATAAGCCTATTCGGTCATTCAAATCAAACAACCAATTTAGCCCTCGAATACTTTTTAAACATTCTTTAGTGGTCTAGCCAAATTATAAATTACTAGATGTTATAGCAAAATTTCTAAATAAATTAAATAGTTCACATACGTAACAAAGACTCAATCGAGAATGTTTCTAATACTTTTACTTAGCCAAAAGCTCATATATGCTCTTCAATAACCCACCATTATCTTTCAAGACCATAAGGTCCTTAAACGGCTATGAATGTGCATCCTATTTCTTATACATAAAATTTTACACTTAACTCTACTCACCATCACATTCGGCTTACATACAACTTTAACACATACTCTTAACAAAATTCATCAAACCTCAATTAACTATTTTTACTTTCAAAGACCCAAACAAATAACATCAAATCAACTACCTTGGTTAGGTTTACAATCGGCAAAGCATCCCTCTATACAACCATACATTTTAAAGTATTTTATAACATACATTACAAACTCAATTTAAAAATTCGCAAATTCACAAAGCACCCATCTTAGTTATTCATCAAGAACATGGCTGATTGTTCTCTTTAAGCACACCAAAGCACATTCAATAAAATTTTCATTATTATGGCAATTAAACAAGTATTCACAAGTATTTAACCTCAATATACCCCTCAACGAATTTCATCTATTTAAAACATCAACACTCCATTTCCCATAGAAATGGCCGAATGGAGAATCTATCATCCAAAAGCAAAAATTAACACATGGGCTGGTGCATATACTTAGCTATTAACTAAAACTCAAAATTTTCCATGAGAACAACATGAATCCATACCTTCAATTTGATGCAACAAGATTGAATGCTAGCTCTCTTTCTTTTCTCTTTTTCTTTCTATGATTCACGGCAAACAAGGATGAAAACACACCAAATTTTTCTTTTTCTTTTTACTAATTCCAAATATATTATTTTTTTATCAAGCCAATATTCCCACTAACTTAATTTAATAAATAAAATATTTAAGCCACCAATAATTTCTTTTGCATGGCCGGCCACTCACATATAATAGGGAGAATTGACATGCAAACCCAATTATTTTAAAGCCTCCCTTATTTTGGCCCTTTTTAAATTGCCTAGCAAGGTTTCTAAGTTTTTCAACTAAGCCCTTATTAATAAATTCATATTGAATTTGTCAAATTCAAATCCATAACTTTCACACATGCATTTAACACATAATTAAAGCATTGAAAATTAATATCAACTAATTTAAGGACTCGGTTTAGCGGTCACGAAACCACTTCCCGACTAGGGTCGAAAATAGGGCTGTTACACCAGACTTGGCCGTAATGTTTGGGCCGGGTTTAGGGTTACATTTAGTGGTATCAGAGCCAGGTTGCAACAACTCAGCTGTGGATCGGGTCTAAAAAGTTTATTTACAAAAAAGTTTTTACAAAAAGGTTTTTTTAAACCAAGGCCCAAGAAGTGTATTTTTAGAAATTGGTTTCTGGAAAATTTAGAAAACCCTTTTTAAACTCATTTTTTTCTTGAATATGTATATTTTAAAGGTTTTATTTCAAAAGTTTGGCTAAATTGGGCTTTCTAAAACTTGGCATCTGAAGAAATGGCACACTGAATCCCCGGCACCAAGTCTGTAAGTATTCTTTTCTTATACTGCACTGTATTGAGACATTACTGTAGATAGAACTAAGACCCTACTATGATACTATAGATAGGGTAGTATTGAAAACTGTAAGACTGAGGCTGTAGGGAAACTAAAAGCCCTAGGAGATTGAGACTGTAGGTAGGCTACGATTCCGCGAAAACAAAACTCTGAAACTCTATTTGTACATAAGACATTCTGTAATGAACAACTGAAATACTAAACTAATGTCATAAAATTCGTAATCAGATAAGACGTTATGAGTACGAGGGCTACTCGTAGACGAGGCCGTGGAAGTGGCCGAGGCAGTGTTCAAGCTGGATCTTCATCTTCGGAACACTTGCTAGCTGAGGAGGCACGATCGCCATTTGTAGCTGAAAATGGGCAGTATAACTGGGCCGCAGGGGATGATGCCTTGTCCCAAGCGATGCTAAGGGTTCTAGAAAGAGTTGCTGGAGCTAATGTTGGGCAAGTGAATAGGGGATCCATTTCTAAGTGACTCCGAGGTAACGAAGCGAAGGTCTTCAGGGGCATATCTGGAGTAGCCCCAAATGTAGCTGAGTATTGGCTGGAAGCTACAGAACAGATTATTGACGACCTGGATTTCTTGGTGGAGTAAAACCTGAAAGGTGCGGTGTCTCTGCTGTGAGACGAGGCATATCAGTGGTGGATCACTGTGAAGGAGGGTACCCTAGCAGAGCGGGTAACCTGGGATCTGTTTTAGAAGGCTTTCAAGGGAAAGTATGTCGGAGAGAGTTATGTGGATGCGCGTAGAAAGGAATTTTTAAACCTGACCAAGGGCAATAAGACTGTTGCTGAATATGAGGTTGAATTTCTATGGTTGAGTCGGTATGCCAGCGGTATAGTTCCTACTGAGTACGAGCGGAGTATTTGTTTTGAAGATGGCCTCAGAGATGAGCTAAGGGTGCTGATAGATCCACAGAGGGAGCGCGATTTTGTTGCACTGGTGGAGAAGGCTAAGATAGCCGAAGAGGTGAAGTGTACTAAATGACAGAACCGCGATAAGGATCAAAACTGATTTATGAGGGATTCTGGACCATCTGGTGCTGCAAACCGAAATGTCAAGAAAGCCAGAGTGGAGGAACCGGTCTGAGCAGTTTCGGTGAATATAGTTAGACAACAAGTTTGTGGGGACTGTGGAAGGGTGCATTTTGGAGAATGCTGGAATCGTATTGGGGCATGTCTCCGATGTGGGTCTAAAGAACATAAGATCAAGGATTATCCTCGAAGGCCAGCTCAGACTCAAGTTGCTGAACAGAGGGTTGCTCAACCAGTGCGAGGTAGACCGCTACCGCCGAGGGGCCGTGGACACGGTAGAGGTGGCAATGGAAATGGTCATGGACGTAGAGCGCCTAGCAGGGGTGTTGGAAATACTGAGGCTCACCAGCCAGCATTGGTATATGCTGCTCGTCACCGAGAGTAGGGTGATGCACCTGACGTCATAATTGGTACGTTTTTAATCTCTAGCATGCCATACACTGCTCTAATAGATGTGGGATCAGCTCATTCGTATGTTGCATGTGACATTTCTGGGTCATCGGGTGTGCACTCTGAGGAAACTGTGAGTGAGGTAACTGTGATAAGTCCACTGGGTCACTCGGTTAGGGTAGACAAACTCTTTAGGGAGGTGCCTTTAAAGACCTAAGGTAGGATTTTTACTGAAGAGTTAATGGAGCTACCATTCGGAGAGTTCGATCTTATTTTGGGGATGGACTGGTTGACTAAGCATAAGGCGACTCTGGATTGTGCTGCCAAGAGGATGGTGTTAAGGACTACCAAGGATGAGGAGGTAATGGTTATTGGGGAGCGAAGGGACTACTTGTCCAATGTGGTTTCGGCCTTAAGGGCTGAGCAGCTGATTCGCAAGGGTTGCGAGGCGTACTTGGCCTTTGTAGGCTAGACGGAGGCTGAGAATGTGACTGTGGAGACAGTTAGAACTGTTAAGGAATTTCAAGATGTCTTTCCTAAGGAGCTTCCAAGATTACCTCTGAGCTAAGAAGTCAAGTTTGGAATCGACTTGCTACCTAGAATGGCTCCAGTGTCCATCGCACCTTATAGTATGGCACCGAAGGAGTTGGTGGAACTAAAGGCATAAATCCAGGAATTGTTAGATAGAGGTTTTATTAGACCGAGTGTGTCTCTGTGGGGAGCACCAGTACTATTTGTGAAGAAGAAGGATGGGACGATGCGTATGTGCATCGATTATCGCCAGTTGAACAAACTGACGATAAAGAACAAGTATCCTCTACCAAGGATGGACGATTTGTTTGACCAACTTAGAGGAGCTTCGGTATTTTCCAAGATTGACCTTCGATCTGGATATCATCAGTTAAGGGTAAAGGAGGCAGACATTCATAAGACAGCCTTCAGAACTCGGTATGGTCATTACGAGTTTTTGGTTATGCCATTTAGACTGACGAATGCACCTGCAGCTTTCATGGATCTGATGAACTGATTATTCTAATCGTACCTGGATTGATTTGTTGTCTTCTTTATTGACAATATTTTAGTATATTTGGTAACGGTGGAGAAACATGATGAGCATCTTCGTATTGTACTGCAAGTGTTGAGGGAGAAGCAACTCTATGCAAAATTTAGTAAGTGTGAATTCTAGCTTCGAGAAGTGACTTTTTTGGGTTACGTTGTTTCTGTTGAGGGGATTAGGGTAGATGCTCAGAAATTTGAGGCAGTTCTGCAATGGAAGCCACCGAGGTTAGTATGTATGGACTAGCAGGGTACTATAGAAGATTTGTAGAGGGATTCTCTCTGATTACTACACTGTTAATGAAACTGTTGAGAAAAGGAGTAGCGTATGTATGGACTGAAAAATAGCAAGAAGCCTTTGAAAAGCTGAAGAAGGTTTTGACTGAGGCACCAGTTTTGATACAGCCAGAGTCTGGGAAGGATTTCACTATGTATAGTGATGCGTTGCATGTAGGATTAGGCTGTGTACTGATGTAAAAGGGTAAAGTGGTCACTTATGCTTCGTGGAAGCTTAAGCCTCACGAGGCGAATTACCCTACGCATGATCTAGAGTTGGCAGTAGTGATCTTCGCGTTAAAAATCTAGAGATACTATCTGTATAGAGAAAAGTGTACTATACACACAGACCATAAAAGTCTCAAATATCTGTTAACTTAGAAGGAATTGAATCTTAGGTAATGAAGTTGGATAAAGTTGCTTAAGAATTATGACTGTTCGATTGAATACCACCCAGGTAAGCTAATGTGGTGGCTGATGCACTGAGCTGAAAGGCTGTTGCTGAGTTGAGAGTGATGTTTGCTCGTTTAAGTCTATATGATGATGGAAGTCTGTTAGCAGAGTTGCAAACAGAGTTGCAAGTGAGACCAACTTGGACTGAGCAGATTAAAGAGAAGTAGTTAAAGGATGATTCGTGGATTCCTTAGTTCCAGCAAGATGAGAATGATGAGAATTTAGATTTTGAACTGAATACTGATGGAGTTCTCTGCTTTCATGGAATAGTTTGTATTCCAAAGGACTCTGACTTGAGGCAGTCAATTCTGGAAGAGGCTCATGGTGGACATTGTGCCATGCATCCTGGAGGGAATAAGCTGTATTGAGACTTGCGAGAGGTGTATTGATGGCCTGGACTTAAGTGTGAGGTGACTGAATTTGTGGGAAAATGTTTGACATACCAGGAAGTAAAGGCTGAGCATAAACTGCCTTTTGGACTATTGCAGCCAGTGAAAATTCCACTTTGGAAGTGGGAGATGGTTACCATGGATTTTGTGAGTGGGCTACCTTTGACACCCTCTAAGAAGGATTCTGAATGGGTAATTGTGGATAGGTTAATAAAATCTACCCATTTCATACCTATCCGAACTGATTACTCACTTCAGAAGTTGGCCAAATTGTGTATGGCGGAGATAGTGCGACTGCATGGGGTGGTAGTTTTTATTATTTCTGATTGGGACCCTAGGTTCACATCTCAATTCTGGTAAAAGTTACATGAGGCATTGCGTACACGATTGGACTTCAGCACTGCTTTTCACCCTCAGATAGATGGGTAGTCAGAAAGGGTTATTCAGGTTCTGGAGGACATGTTAAGAGGTTGTGTTATCGACTTTTGTGGTAGTTGGGAGGACTACTTGCCATTGGCGGAATTTGCGTACAATAACAGTTATCAGGCAAGTATCCAAATGGCCCCATATGAGACACTTTATGGGCAAAGGTGTCGTACCCCTACGTGTTGGACAGAATGGGGAGAACGACAGGTTCTTGGACTAGAGTTAGTAGCAGATACTGAGAGTAAGGTTAAGTTGATCAGAGATTGGTTAAAGGAGGCGTCTGATAGGTAGAAGTCGTATGCTGATTTGAAGCGTAAAGAAATCAAGTAATCTGTAGGGGATATGGTATTTTTGAAAGTCTTACCTTGGAAAAAGATTTTGAGGTTTGGTAAGAAGGGCAAGTTGAATCTACGATTTATTGGACCTTATCAGATTCTTAAACGGGTAGGGCCAGTAGCTTATCAGCTGGAGTTACCACCAGAGCTGGACCATATTCATGATGTCATTCATGTGTCCATGCTAAGACGATATCGATCGGATCCTTCGCATATCATACCAGTGGAAGAGATTGAGGTAGAGACTGCTTTGACCTTTGAAGAGGAGCCTGTGCAAATACTGGATCGAGAGGTCAAGGTGTTGAAAAGGAAGTCAGTACATTTGGTAAAAGTGCTTTGGTGCAACCATGGCAGAGAAGAGGCTACATGGGAGCCAGAAGAGGTGATACGTCAACAATACCCTCAACTTTTTGGATCAGGTAAATTTCAAGGCCGAAATTCCTTTAAGGGGGTAGAGTTCTAACGCCCTGATTTTCAGGATTTTTGAGGATTTTTGCAATTTTACTGAAATTTTGAAATTTTGTTGTTAGAATATAGGAATTATGTTTTAAGTATGTTAGTGGGCCTTTAGAAGGCCCAATCCTAAGATAAAACCTAGCAAAAATATCAAATTTTAGATTTAAAATGAAGGGACATGGTTAAGTAGGCTTTTAAGGAAAAGTGGCGAAAATAAGACACAAGTGAGCCCTTGGTAAAGTGGCAATGTGGCGCCACTTAAGTGCCTAAAAAAGTGGCGTGTAGATTGAGTGTTAGGGCCAAGGTTCAAGGCACAAGTTAAGAAATATGGTGTTTTTTTTTTATTGCATGTGCTGGTCATGTGATGGAACTCAAGTGAAACTCTACTGAGGAGAGTTTGAGTTGCTCATGGGATTGTGTTAAGGAGGGATAAGGGGAGAAATTTTAGAAAGTTTGAAATGAGACAAGTGATGGCTGATTGGGGGACTCTTGGTGGGAAGCATTACCGTTTAGGGCATATTGGCTTAGGGTGCATTCGGCTAGTGGAGTTTAGGTTGCAATTCGGCATTTGTTCTTGGTGGCCGATTACTTTAGGGTGGCCTTCGAGATTTTGTCAATTACCCTAAGTGCTGAATAGGTTTAGTAGTAAGGCCCTCTTGATTCATGCTTTTTCTCTCTACTGTTCTAAAAGCCAAAACCCTAAACCTTAAGCTCTCCATTGCTGACTTCTTCACCTAGCCGAATCTCTTCTCCGCTTTCATTCTTTTCTTTTTACTTCTTTTATCTCTAAACCGAAACCACTTAATGCCCACTCTTCTCTGGCCGAACTTACTTCTTTCCTTTCTTTTCTTTCCTCAAAGTCTAATAGCCAATTACTATCAAAAGCTGAAATCGATTTGCCTTGTTAGCAAAATTCTCTTCTTGGCCGAACCTTCCATACTCTTCAACCCAATTCTTTCAAAAAGCCAAAATGTGAACCTTTCATCTCTGCCGACCATCTCTCTATTATTTTGTAAACCTTTCTTCATCTTCTTCTTCTATCTTTCTCTCAAAATCGAAACAAACATACTTTAGAGTAGGGTCCAAAAGCCGAATCTTGGTGATCTACTCTTTACTTCTGTTTGGGATTAGATCGACAATAGATTTGGGATAGAAAGGTGGTTGAAAGTGTTCTTCCGCAAGTAGATCTCATAGTAAGTAACCAAAACCCCTTTTTCATTCTTTCTTGGGATTCAGGAAAAGCTGAACACCCCTAACTCTTTAGGGAGGCTGTCGAATTTGGCTAAGGTTGATCTCAGCTTGTATTCGGTTCTTATGTGTATTAGTTCGCGAAAGGGGTGATCAAGAAAGGAGTGTTGGAAGCTAGGATCATTGGAACAACTAGACTTAGATCCAGCCATCAGTTTCGGTAAAGGTAAGGGATTTAGGGCTTTACTTATGGTTGGCTGAAAATGGTAAGTGTGTTGGTTACTAATCATTGAATCATGGTTTAACATTTAAGTGATCAATTGTAGGGTAATCGCGTGGGAGATCTCGTAGTAGTAATCACAAAATAGGTGTGTAAACGAACACCCTTCTATAGTCTAAGTCGGCAAAAGCCGAAAAACTAAAATGCCAAAATTCTGGCATTCCGTGGGCTTGTGAGCGTGCGAGTGCTCCTGAGTCGGTTGGAAATAGTGAGATCTGTAATCACAACTGGTAAGATGGATAAGTGTGCAATTTCATGCACCTCGGTAATTTTACGCCTCGATGGGCTTAAAACGGGCCCAATGGGCTTGCAGGCCCATATGGGTAAAATCAAGCGGTAAGCGTATTTTGGCAATGTATATGTTAGATCTATTAAACTAGTCATAAAATTTTGGGCTAAATGGGCTAAATTAGCTAATTAGCTGTGTAGAGCCCATTAGGGGTTTTAGGGCCCAATAACCTAAGAACTGCTAAAAAGGACAAGGTAAGTCACTAAAATGGTAATGAGACTGTTAATGACTGAAATATGCATAAAACCCTAAAACTGGTGTAATTACTGAAACACCCCTTATGGGTGAGAAATTACTATTTTGCCCCTAGGTGTAAAATGACCATTACACCCCTTGGGCTAAATTCGACTGAAATGCATGCTTTACTGTTTCTGTTCACTGTATGCCATGACATGATTATCCGTTGCATGGGATTGGGATAATTTGATGGAGGAAGTATTGAACAGAGGCTTTGCCTCAGTTTAGTTAAAAGGGGCTATGCCTCGTATAAATGAAAGAGGCTTTGCCTCGTTATATTGTTAGTGGCTTGGCCACATTATCTGAGCAGCTATGCTGCTACTGTGGAGTGTTGCGGTTGGGTGGGTTGAGTTGTTTCCCCACATGGTGTGTTTATGGTTGGTACGGGTGGAGTGTAGTGGATGGACTTAGGATGGGCTTTGGGCTTTGCATACATGGATGATACTGTTCTGTTTCTGTAATGGGCCTATTGGCCGTATTGTTATCTGAAAAGGGCTAAGGCCGAGATGTACTATTTACTGACTAGGGCTAAGGCCCAGTTAACTGATAACGAATAGGGCTTCGGCCCAGTTGTTACTGAGACTGGATAGGGCTTAGCCCAATGGGCTTGAGCTGATTTGGGCTCTGGATGGGCTTTTTTTACACACTGAGTTTCCAAACTCACCCTTTCCTTCCATCCATCTAGGTGAGCCCTAGATCGGTAGACTTGGAGTTGGGAGGGATTCAGAGTGGCCACGATGACTACCTTTTTGGTTCTTAATTAAGTACTTGTTTTCATATTTATTTTTAATAGTTTCTATTCTGGTTTTGGGTTTTGTAATAAGGCCGCTCTAATTATTTTTATTTTGGGTTTTTAATTATTTATTTATACACTACTTTGAATAAATTGAATAAGGCTGCACGAGTTTTCTTAAAATTAATCAAACGTTTTCAAAATCAATCATACGTATCAAACGAGTAGTAAAAGTTAATTTGAGATATTATAATAAGAACACCCCAAAAATTTGGTAGTAGATAGGACGTTCACGATTAAACCGAGATTTCTCACAAAACTTTAATAATGGTCTTTGCGAAACTCACCCTAATTGTACTAACTAAGAAATATGGTTGGTCCGTCGTTGATGTGACACACCAGACTTGGTCGTAACATCTGGGCCGGGTTTGGGGTGTTACATGCCTCGATTCAACTGAAACCACACGAGAAAAACTATCTGACCCATGATTTAGCGCTAGCCACCATTGTAACACCCCAAACCCGACCCAGACATTATGGCCAAGTCTGGTGCCTCACATGGACGATGACTTACACTTCATTCTTTAATTAATATAGTTAGGGCGAGTTTGCAAAATCATTGTTTAAGAGTTTGGAGAAACCAAGTTATTTGCTTCGTGAAAGTCCAATCCACTACTAATTTGGAGTTTATTTCTTTAAATGATCTTGTTTTGTCATTAGGTGATCCATTTGATGCGTAAGATATATTTTGAAATCGTTGATTAATTTTGGAATAAAAACTCACGCAGCCTAGTTCTATCAATTTTAAACAAGTAATAATTTAATAATTAAAACCAACATAAAGAAAAATCACCCAAGAGCGGGCTTATTACAAATTTAAAAACCAAAAAGAAAATAAATTAAAGAAAAATACTGAAATAAGATATTTTGAGAAAAATTTAACCAAGTGCAGTCCACGTGGCCGCTCCGAGTCCCTCCAGCTCCAAGTCCACTAAGTTTAGGGCTCACCTGCATAGATGAAAGGAAAGGGGGTGAGTTTGGAAAATTTAGTGTGTAAGGTAAACCCAACCAGAGCCCAAATCAGTTCAACATTAACTGGGCCTAAGCCCTATCCAGATACAGTATTACTGGGCCTTAGCCCTATTTAGTAAGCAGTGATTAACTAGGCCTTAGCTTTATTTAGAAATCAGTATAGCCCTTAGGCCCATTACAGTAACAGAATAGTAATTATGCATGTATGCAAAGCCCAGCCAAATCCAGCCCTACACACCACCCGTACCAGCCCTACACACCATGTGGGGAATAACAGAACCCACCCAGCCCTACACACCATAGTCGCAGCATGGCTGCTCAATCAGATAACGTGGCCAAGCCACTAACAGTAAAACGAGGCAAAGCCCCTAATAGTAAATGTGGCATTGCCACTTAGCACTTCCTCCATCAAAGACCCAATCCCATGCAACAGTGTAAATCATGACATGGCGTACAGTGAACAAATAAAATTTTAGCATGTATTTCAATCAATTTAACCCTAGGGGTATAATGGTCTTTTTGTACCTAGATGTAAAATAGTAATTTCCCACCCATAAGGGGTATTTTAGTAAATTTACCAATTTTTAGGGTTTTATGCACAGTACAGTTGTTATCAGACCAAATATCATATAGGTAACTTGTTTAGCCCATTTTGGTCAACTTAGAGTTATCGGCCCTAAAACCCCTAATGGGCCCTACAGTGTCCACTAACTATTAGGGCCCACTAAGCCCAAATTTTATGTCTGTTTTTAGCATATTTATTACTCAGACTATTAGAATGCACTTACCACTCGTTTTTGCTCATATGGGCCCGTAAGCCCATTGGCCCAAATTTAGCCCCTCGAGGCTTAAATCCATCAACGTGTAGAAAACGCGCACACAGCACCCTTACCACTTGCGACTACTGATTTTACCGTTTTAACCGACCCATGAGGGTTCGCACGCTCGCAAGCCTTTGAAATGCCAAAATTTCGGCATTTTGGCTTTTCGGCTTGTGCCGATCTAGTCTACAAGTGGGTGTCAATTACAGACCTAATTAGCGATATACTATGACCTATTCTCCCACGCGATTAACCTACAATCGTCCACTATGATATTAGGCCATGAACCAATGATAACCAATGTAACAACTATCACTATATTCGGCCAACATCATCTAAGGACCTTGAATACTTACCTTTGCCTAAACTATAACTAGATCTAGATCTAAATTGTCCCACAGTCCTAGCTTTCAACGTTCCTTGTTAGATTGCCTTCTATCCACACTAAACACAAAAAATCAAAAGAAAGAGGCTAATAAAGCCCTTAGGCCAAAACGACAGCCACCCCAAGTAGTTAGGGGTTTTCGACTTTTCTTGAATCATAAGCTAATGAATGGAAGCAGTTTCGAGTACTTACCACAAATTTATTTGCCAAAGAAACGTCCCAAAATACCTTCCTCTTCCAGATCTATTGTAGATCTAACCCAAAATATGAATAGAGAATAGAGAAGTTTGTGAAGTAGAGGGGAGATGTCGGCAGAAGGATAAGAGAGTTGTGAGGTTTGACTTTTTGGCACGGAGAAAAGACTCTATATTCAGCGATAATTAGAAGGGAATCAAAAGAGAAAGGACTTATGAGTAGGAGTAGAAGATTAAGCTTGGCAAAGAAAAGATGAACAAAAAGAATGAAGGTCGATTTCAAAAATAATAATAGATGTGGATGGCCCCAACCAAAGTCGACTAACAGTTAAAAACACCGAAAACCAAACAAAGAAGAAAACAACCCCTAAAAGCCAAAATTTTAAGACCTTTTTCAGCACTTAATTGCTTATAGCCGAATTGGTACCACCATGAGTCCTATTTCGGCACAAAATCCTTTCCAAGTTCAAATTCCATGTTTTTCTCCTTGATTTTAGCCACCACCTAATTTGAATTCCATCCAAATCCTTCCTACTGAATAGCAGCCTTTTATCCAATTTGAATTACAAGCTTGGCCGGCTCAATTTTCTGCTAGGAAGAGTTTCAGTCCAACTCAATTACTCTCCCTACGCGTGCAGCAAAAAGGTAGTCCATTGCATGCACAGCAGCTTGAAACCAAGACCTCCAGGCACCCAGCACACGCTGCTTGCCATAACACCGAAGCTCCTCTCATGTTATAACTTACTCATAATTAATTATAAAGATTATCTGCTACAGCCTTGGTTTACTTAAAAATAAATCTAAAAACATTACCGCTGACCAGATTCGAACCCCTACCCTTCAACTACACTACACGTCCCTTACCACCATGCCACTTGCCTAATTTGTAACAGCCCACTTTATACCCTAGTCGGAACGAGCGGTTTCGGGACACCTTAACCGAGTTGAATTATTAATTTTATGGCTTTAATATGTTTTAAAGCATGATGGAATTACCGTGTGAAAGTTTCGTTTAGAAATTTTATTGTTTGACTAGTTAATTTGATAAAAAGGATTAAATCGCGTAAAGCGATAAATTAGAGTTCTATTTTATAAATGGCTTATTTGAGCATGGCTTTATAAAAGGAGGTACTTGCATGGCAATTATGCCATTTTTATTTGGAGTGGTTGGTGATGGACCATTATGTCCATATTTTATAAGGTTTTATAATAATTTTACAAAGGGTAAAATGGTCAAATGGCTTTATAATATGTTTTAATTAAATAAAACAAGAAAAATGGCTTCATATTTCTTCTCTTCCACCGATTCTTCAAACAAAACAAGGGTTTTAAAGCCTTCAAACATTCAGCTACTATTTTGCTAAATTGAGATAAATACGATCGAATCCCAGAACTTGATCGGGGAAAACGGAAAATAGACGAGTAGATACGGGATTACGAGGTAAGTTCGTATAACGAATTTAATGTATATATATGTTCATACGTATTGTTATTTGAAAATATGAAATGCTAGATGATTAAATAGCCTAATGGAATGAGTATATATGAAATTGAAATAGAAATGTTAAATTGTTACAAGTGATAAATTGAATACCGAGCCCCGTTAGAACCATAGAAGTCGATAGGATACAAGTGACATGTCGCTAGGGCTACAGGGTGGTTCGAGCTCCTGCATTTGTTGCGGACTCACCATGTGCTCATAAGCTACAAGTTTATCCTTCGAGATTACATGTTCAGCCTACGGGCTTACTGATTATCCTTCGGGATTATATGTTCAGCCTCCGGGCTTATCGTACAGGCTCGAAAGAGCATAAATGACACATTGACGGATTACAGGTTATATGTATATACACTGTGTGTGTATCACCCGAGTATCTTTCGATGTTCTTATAGGTTCAACGGGTAATACCGATACATGTTACAAGAAACAAATTATATGGTACATGTGTATAAGAGATATATGTCATATGTATTACATGAATGTTTTGACATATGAAACCTGAAGTATATGTTCCTCATAAGTCAAAGATGTATAAGAACTATGTTGTTGTATGTGCCTATGGATTTGAATTACATGTTATACTCTTATATGAGATTGATTATGAAGTGATATGAACTAACATGAATGAGATTGTGTAATAGGCTATATGGTCATGTGATTGAAATAGCCTTACTTATATGGATTACCTTATCGAATCGGTAAGTTTAATTTCGTGTTATATGGACTTACTAAACTTTTGAAGCTTATTCCATTGATTTCTTTCACTGTCTTTTAGATTCGGAAGCTAGCTCGGATATCGGACGAGTCGGGGATCACTATCACACTATCGATAAAGCTTCGGTACTTTTGAGTATTTTGCAAACGTTTGGTCATGGCATGTATAGGCTAGTACTTTAGTGAACATGATATATTTTGGTAAATGATCAATCTATGGGATGTGGCTTGGGTCATATATGAATATAATCAAGTATTTGAGTTGTTCTTTGGCTATATGTGCTTATGGAAAGATATGTGATTTTGATGAGACTATAAACTTGCATAGTTGATATGTTTACTATGTTATATGTGCAAGATATGTGCATTGTTAGCTTAGGTGAAAGGTAAGGAATGATTATGTATATTTATGTGTGGATGAGTTCATGAATGTGGCTATTTTAGCTATTGAATTTTTATGCTTAGTGAGTGCAAAATTTATGATGATTTTGGTCAATTATATGCTTGAATTGGTTTGTTTTTGGGTGGCAATTTGGCTTAAACCGAGCCTATAACGTGCCACACGGCCAGGGAACACGGGCGTGTGCTTCAACCGTGTGTACCCTGCATCTTGATGTTTTGGTCAGTTTTGGTACATGGCCTAGACACACGGGCGTGTCTGGTAACTTGTAGCCGTGTGAAATTTGGCAGTATAGTCACACAGTATGCTCTGTTTTGTACACGGGCGTGTCTGGCAGCCGTGTGATATTTGATAGCTTCGGCCACAGGCTGAAAGGTTTAGGCGTGTCTAGAGGGACACGGCCGTGTGAGAAGAACACGGGCAAGGGGCACGGCCGTGTGTCCCTAACTTAAAAATTTCACAAATTTTCCCTATCTTTTAGCATGTTTCCAATTAGATTTCCAATAGTTATATGCATCATTTTATAATCAATTGAAGCATGCTCTGATGATTGATGATACGTGTTGGATCTTGATTAAAAAGTTTAAAATTTTACTGCTCCGATATATGTTACAAGTCTGGTAATGCCCCTTACCTATTCCGGCGACGGTTACGGGATAGGCTGTTACATTTGGTTGGTATCAAAGCTACGGTTTAGTCGATTCTAGGACTACCGTAGTGAGTATTAGTCTAGCTATGCATGCCATGTACATGAAATGTGAGAGTGTGATATCTCTTGACATCTTCTGAAATCTGTTTCATATAGTAATGGATCCGAATCGAGCTTCAGCTGACGATGTTGAAAGCAATGCGCCAGCACCTGCTGAAAGGGCTGTGCCTTTTAAATCGAACCCTGTTACGGACATTCCGGGAGAAGCTAAACAAGCTTTATTCCAATTGATGTCCGAGTGGTTTAGTGAGTTTGTGCGAGTAAACCCAGCTGCTCCGCAACCTCCACCCCCTCCCGTCCCACAACCTAACCCTAATAATGTACGGGTTGTGGATCCTCTGAGATTGAACAGACCTCCTGTCGATAAGATACGGAAGTATGGTGCTGAGGAATTCTGAGCTTGAGCAAGTGATGATACTGAGAGGGCCAAATTTTGGCTTGAAAATACGATCAGAGTTTTTAATGAACTGGCCTGTACTCCTGATGAGTGCCTGAGATGTGCTATTTCTTTGCTTCGAGATTCAGCATATCAATGGTGGAATACATTGACCTCGGTTGTACCACGAGAACGAGTTGATTGGGATTTCTTCCAGCTAGAATTCAGAAAGAAATACATTAGTCAACGATTCATCGATCAGAAAAGAAAAGAGTTTTTAGAGCTGAAACAGGGTCGAATGTCTGTAACTGAATACGAGAGAGAGAGAGTTCGACTCAGCAAATATGCTCGCGAATGTGTTTCTACCAAAGAAACAATGTGCAAAAGGTTTGAAGATGGGCTAAATGAAGAAATTCGACTAATAGTCAAAATACTTAAGCTGAGAGAGTTTGTAGTTCTCGTTGATCAGGCCTGTAAAGCCGAAGAGCTTGCTAAAGAAAAGAGAAAAGCTGATTCTGAATTCAGAGAAGCTAGAAAAAGGTTTGCGGGTAAACTGTATCAGTCTGGATCCAAAAGATCAAAGGATTTTCATCCTCGTCCTGCTGCTTCTACGGGTACATCTATCCGAGAGAAAAGTGTTAAGACTTCTCATTTGAGACTTCAGACGACTTTTGTAGCTAGTGTGAGTAGTGTGAGAATTCCCGGATCAGAGTGCAAGCATTGTAATAGAAGGTATTTTGGAGAGTGTCGACTGATGAGTGGGGCATGTTTTCTATGTGGATCGTTAGATCACTACTTGCGTGATTGTCCTGAAAGATCTGTACCTGATAGAGAATAGTCGACTAAGACAAATAATGTTGCATCGAGAGGCAGACCGTCGTGAAGTGTTGGGAACCAAAGTGGAAATCGCAATGTGGCGAGAGATGCTAATGTGAGATCTGGGATGCGTACTCCTGCGAGAGCTTATACAATACGTGCACGCGAGGAAGCCTCGTCGCCTGATGTTATTACCGATACTTTTTCTCTCTAGAACACTGATATTGTTGCGTTAATAGATCCTGGATCAACTCATTCCTATATCTGTATGAAATTAGTGTTTGAAAAGAATTTACATGTTGAGTCTACTGAATATGTAGTTAAAGTATCAAATCCGTTAGGAAAGTCTGTGTTAGTTGATAAGATATGTATGAAATGTCCGTTGATGACTCGGGGATATTGTTTTCGGGCTGATCTGATGCTCCTCCCTTTTGACGAATTTGATGTAATAGTGGGCATAGACTGGCTAAATGTGCATGAAGCTATTGTGAATTGTCGAAGTAAGAGTATAAAATTGAAATGTCAGAATGGTGAGATTCTTCAGATTGAATCAAATGATTCGAATGAATTACCGATAGTGATTTCTGCCATGAGGGCTCAGAAGTATGTCAGAAAAGGCTATGATGCGTATTTATCGTATGTGATGAATTCTAGCAAGATAGTATTAAAAATTGAGTCTTTACCAGTTGTTTGTGAGTTTTCAAATGTTTTTCCGGAAGAATTACTGGGTTTATCGCCAATTAGAGAAGTTGAATTCGGTATACTGGGCACTACTCCGATATCGATTGCTCCATACAGGATGGCACCGACTGAGCTAAAGGAGCTGAAAGCACAGTTACAAGAATTGACGGATAGAGGTTTCGTGAGACCGAGCTTTTCACCTTGGGGTGCTCCCGTATTATTTGTGAAAAAGAAAGATGGATCAATGAGAATGTGTATTGATTATCGACAGTTGAATAAGGCGACAGTGAAGAATAAATACCCTCTTCCGCGGATTGATGATTTATTCGATCAGTTGAAAGGAGCTACTATATTTTCAAAGATTGATTTGAGATCGGGTTATTACCAGTTGCAAGTTAAAGATTCAGATATACCGAAGACTACTTTCAGAACAGGATACGGACATTATGAGTTTCTGGTCATGCCTTTCGGTTTAACAAATGCTCCGACAGTGTTTATAGACTTGATGAATCGTATTTTCAGACCGTATTTAGACAAGTTCGTTGTAATTTTCATTGACGACATTTTGATTTATTCGCGTGATGAGGTAGAGCATACTGAACATTTGAGAACTGTGTTACAAATTCTGAGAGATAAGCAGTTGTTTGCCAAATTCAGTAAATGTGAATTTTGGCTTCGAGAAGTCAGATTTTTGGGTCACATTGTTTCTGCGGAAGGCATCAGAGTAGATCCGAGTAAAATATCTGCTATTATAGACTGGAAACCCCCGAGAAATGTATCTGAGATTAAAAGTTTTCTGGGATTAGCGGGATATTACCGAAGATTTGTTAAAGGATTCTCGATGATTGCAGTGCCGTTGACCCGAATGCTACAAAAAGATGTGAAAGTCGAGTGGACTGATAAATGTCAGCAGAGTTTCGAACAGTTGAAAGCCTTGTTAACAGAAGCTCCGGTTTTAGTTCAACCTGAATCTGGCAAAGAATTTGTTATATACAGTGATGCATCTATTATCGGATTGGGTTGTGTATTGATGCAAGACGGGAAAGTCATAGCTTATGCCTCCCGATAATTGAAACCGTACGGGAAGAATTACCCGACGCATGATCTTGAGCTAGCTGCTATAGTTTTTGCATTAAAGATTTGGCGGCATAACTTATACGGTGAGAAATGTAGAATTTTTACCGATCATAAAAGTCTGAAGTATCTGATGTCACAGAAAGATTTGAATATGAGACAGCGGAGATGGCTCGAACTACTAAAAGACTATGAATTCGTAATTGATTATCATCCAGGGAAAGCTAATGTTGTGGCTGATGCGTTAAGTCGAAAGTCTCTGTTTACTCTGCGAGCTTTGAATGCTCAAATGACGCTATCTAATGATGGATCTATTCTAGCTGAACTAAAGGCTAAACCGTTGATTCTACAGCAAAGCTGTGAAGCTCAAAAGACTAATCCTGATCTGCAAACTAAACGACTTCACTGTGAGTCTAATTCTGATTCTGACTTTTCTGTAAGGAACGATGATTGTTTAATGTTCCGAAATAGAATTTGCATATCGAAAAATAGTGAACTCATTCAGAAAGTTCTGCACGAGGCACATGATAGTCGATTTTTAGTTCATCCGGGTAGCACTAAGATGTATAACGATTTGAAACAGCAATACTGGTGGTTAGGAATGAAACGTGACATATCAGAATTCGTATCGAAATTTTTGATTTGTCAGCAAATTAAAGCTAAACATCAGGTACCGTCTGGTTTATTACAGCCTATTATGATTTCGGAATGGAAATGGGACAGAGTCACTATGGATTTTGTATCTAGACTACCTCTGTCTCCGAAGAAGAAAAATGCAATCTGGGTTATCGTTGACAGATTAACGAAGTTTGCACATTTTATACTGGTACGTACTGATTATTCTCTGCATAGATTGGCGGAATTATATGTATCTGAGATTGTACGATTATATGGTATACCGTTATCCATTGTATCCGATAGAGATCCGAGGTTTACCTCGAGATTCTGGAAGAAGTTTCAAGAGGCTTTGGGAAGGAAATTGTGTTTCAGTACAGCATTTCATCCCCAGACCAACGGTCAGTCTGAAAGAGTTATTCAGATTCTGGAAGATATGTTACGGTGTTGTATTCTTGAATTCGAAAGTAATTGGGAGAAATACTTACCTCTGATAGAGTTTGCATACAATAATAGTTTTCAAACGAGTTTAAAGATGGCTCCATATGAAGCATTATATGGTCGTAAATGTCGAACACCGCTATACTGGACGGAATTGAGTGAGAGAAAGTTACACGGGGTTGATCTAATCCGAGATACGGAAGAAAAAGTAAAAGTGATATGCGATAATTTAAAAGCAGCTTCAGATAGACAGAAATCATACGCAGATTTGAAACGGAAAGAAATAGAGTTTTGGGTCGGAGACAGAGTATTTCTGAAAGTATCACCGTGGAAGAAAATTCTTCGTTTTGGTAGAAAAGGGAAGCTAAGTCCTCGTTTTATCGGGCCATATGAAATTGTGGAACAAATTAGACCTGTAGCTTACCGATTATCGTTACCGTCTGAGCTTGAAAAGATTCACGACGTATTTCACATTTCAATGCTTCGACGATACCAATCTGATCCGTCTCATGTCATTTCTCCCATAGATGTGGAAATACAGTCTGATTTATCGTACAGCGAAGAACCGATTAGAATTCTGGCTCGGGAAATCAAAGAATTGAGAAATAAGCGTATAGTACTTGTAAAAGTTCTCTGGTGTAAGCACGGAATAGAGGAAGCTACGTGGGAACTCGAGGAAACTATGCGAAAACAATACCCAAATCTGTTTATTGGGAAGATTTTGGGGACGAAAATCCCTAAAGGGGGGAGAGTTGTAACAGCCCACTTTATACCCTAGTCGAAGCGAGTGGTTTCGGGACCACTTAACCAAGTCGAATTATTAATTTTATGGCTTTAATATGTTTTACAACATGATGGAATTACCGTGTGAAAGTTTCGTTTAGAAATTTTATTGTTTGACTAGTTAATTTGATAAAAAGGATTAAATCGCGTAAAGCGATAAATTAGAGTTCTATTTTATAAATGGCTTATTTGAGCATGGCTTTATAAAAGGAGGTACTTGCATAGCAATTATGCCATTTTTATTTGGAGTGGTTGGTGATGGACCATTATGTCCATATTTTATAAGGTTTTATAATAATTTTACAAAGGGTAAAATGGTCAAACGGCTTTATAATATGTTTTAATTAAATAAAACAAGAAAAATGGCTTCATATTTCTTCTCTTCCACCGATTCTTCAAACAAAACAAGGGTTTTAAAGCCTTCAAACATTCAGCTACTATTTTGCTAAATTGAGATAAAGACGATCGAATCTCGGAACTTGATCGGGGAAAATGGAAAATAGACGAGTAGATACGGGATTACGAGGTAAGTTCGTAAAACGAATTTAATGTATATATATATGTTCATACGTATTGTTATTTGAAAATATGAAACGCTAGATGATTAAATAGCCTAATGGAACGAGTATATATGAAATTGAAATAGAAATGTTAAATTGTTACAAGTGATAAATTGAATATCGACCCCCGTTAGAACCATAGAAGTCGATAGGATACAAGTGACATGTCGCTAGGGCTACAGGGTGGTTCGAGCTCCTGCATTTGTTGTGGACTCACCACGTGCTCATGAGCTACAGGTTTATCCTTCGGGATTACATGTTCAGCCTACGGGCTTACTGATTATCCTTTGGGATTATATGTTCAGCCTCCGAGCTTACCGTACAGGCTTGAAAGAGCATATATGACACATTGACGGATTACAGGTTATATGTATATACACTGTGTGTATCACTCGAGTATCTTTCGATGTTCTTATAGGTTCAACGGGCAATACCGATACATGTTACAAGAAACAAATTATATGGTACATGTGTATAAGAGATATATGTCATATGTATTACATGAATGTTTTGACATATGAAACCTGAAGTATATGTTCCTCATAAGTCAAAGATGTATAAGAACTATGATGTTGTATGTGCCTATGGATGTGAATTACATGTTATACTCTTATATGAGATTGATTATGAAGTGATATGAACTAACATGAATGAGATTGTGTAATAGGCTATATGGTCATGTGATTGAAATAGCCTTACTTATATAGATTACCTTATCGAATCGGTCAGTTTAATTTCGTGTTATATGGACTTACTAAGCTTTAGAAGCTTATTCTGTTGATTTCTTTCACTGTCTTTTAGATTCGGAAGCTAGCTCAGATATCAGACGAGTCGGGGATTGCTATCACACTATCGATAAAGCTTTGGTACTTTTGAGTATTTTGCAAACATTTGGTCATGGCATGTATAGGCTAGTACTTTAGTGAACATGATATATTTTGGTAAATGATCAAGCTATGAGATGTGGCTTGGGTCATATATCAATATAATCAAGTATTTGAGTTGTTCTTTGGCTATATGTGCTTATGGAAAGATATGTGATTTTGATGAGACTATAAGCTTGCATAGTTGATATGTTTACTATGTTATATGTGCAAGATATGTGCATTGTTACCTTAGGTGAAAGGTAAGGAATGATTATGTATATTTATGTGTGGATGAGTTCATGAATGTGGCTATTTTAGCTATTGAATTGTTATGCTTAGTGAGTGCAAGATTTATGATGATTTTGGTCAATTATATGCTTGAATTGGTTTGTTTTTGGGTGGCAATTTGGCTTAAACCGAGCCTATAACGTGCCACACGGCCAGGGAACACGGGTGTGCGCTTCGACTGTTTGTCCCCTACACCTTGATGTTTTGGTCAGTTTTGGTACACGGCCTAGACATACAGGCGTGTCTGGTAACTTGTAGCCGTGTGAAATTTGGCAGTATAGTCACACGGTCTACTCTATTTTGTACACGGGCGTGTCTGGTAGCCGTGTGATATTTGACAGCTTCGACCACGGGCTGAAAGGTTTGGGCGTGTCTGGAGGGACACGGCCGTGTGAGAAGAACACGGGCAAGGGGCACGGCCGTGTGTCCCTAACTTAAAAATTTCGCAAATTTTCCCTATCTTTTAGCATGTTTCCAATTAGATTTCCAATAGTTATATGCATCATTTTATAATCAATTGAAGCATGCTCTGATGATTGATGATACGTGTTGGATCTTGATTAAAAAGTTTAAAATTTTACTACTCCGATATATGTTACAAGTCCGGTAATGCCCCTTACCTATTATGGCGACAGTTACGGGATAGGGGTGTTACATAATTTGTGTCATCTTTCCTCCCCAGGTAAATATAAGGCCTTATTGCTCCAGCCCAGGTTGTTCTTAAAACAAACCAACATTTGCGTACCCTGGGAATTGAACCCCAACTTCCCTTCCTGCTGCCTAACGTATCTAGCCACTGGGCTAGGCACTTCCTTTGTGCCCAATTTTAACCAAACTTATTAATAAGGCCTAATGCCAGGATCTCCCTAAGGAAGAAAAAAATTAAAATTTTTGCTAGAGCCCTAGGTCGAGCCCAGAACTTTTCCCACACTACCAATCCTTCCTAATTCACTTAAATACTAAACTAAAAAAGAAATTAATAATATTTTTTATTTGAAACTTTTAAATTATTAAAGTCGTCTTCTACCCGAACCCAGACTCAAGGCCCAATACTTCTAAGCACAAAATTTAGGGTGTTACAATTCACCCTTCCAAAAAAAAATTTCGTCCTCAAAATTTCTAAATAATAAGGTAGTCGTGTATCAACTACTCTACTACACTACCGCTAGGCACTCTGATCTATATAATCTCTAATACAAACCCGAAACATATAATCACCAAAGCAGATAAACATTTATCAAGCACGCATACAATTTGTATCCAAACAACACACACCTAAATAGAATAAACCGGGCAATCCTGAGCCCGATGCTTTCTGGACCCGAATCTAGGGCATGCTCCTGTCTTCCTATGGCATTCACCCGAATGGTGCCCATTGCAGTGCTCGCAGGTTAGAAAGTTTGGTCGTGTCTTAACATGTTTGACATAACGAGGCTATGTGCTCTGAGAACTATGGTCCCTTCTCTTCCTACACTCCAAGCACTCCGCATTAAGGGTTTCTCTAATCTCCTTAACTTTTGTCTCCAACACTTCTTCTACCACCTTCCTTACTAACTCGGCCAGTGCCTCAGTCTCAAGCTTCGAGTTGCCGCTACCCGAAGTTGGCAAACTTTGCTTACCCTCAAAATCCATATCAATATTCTACATTACCAGCATGCATATCAAATAACTACAAAGATCTCGATTCAAAAATTTTAGTATTTATTTTATGCAGAGATAGTATTTCAAAGTTTTTCTTTTCGCAGAATCGTAGCCTAGCTACAGTCCCAATCTTCTAGGGTTTTCAGTTTTTCCTACAGTCTTAGTCTCTACAGTTTCAATATTACCCTAAGTACAGAATCTTAGTACTACCTATAGTAGTATATTGGCAAAGTATAGTAGAGATACTTACAGACTTGGTACCGGAGATTCGGTGTGCCACTTTTCAGAAACCAGATTTTAGAAAGCCCAATTTTAGGTAAAATTTTAGTAAGACTAAACTTTGTTTTTAGAATAGAACCTTAAGTATATCTTGAAGAAAATAAATTTGAAAAGGGTTTTCTTAAAAAAATATATTCCAAAATCGATTTTCAAAATACCCCTCTTGGGCCTTTATTTAAATTTTATAAAACTTTTGGACTCGATCAATAGTCGAGTTATTGCAACTGGGCTCTGATACCACAAAATGTAACACCAAAACTTGGCCCAGACGTTATGGCCAAGTCTGGTGTGTCACATGGACAATGACTTACACTTCATTCTTCAATTAATATGGTTAGGGCGAGTTTGCAAAATCGTTGTTTAAGAGTTTAGAGAAACCAAGTTATTTGCTTCATAAAAGTCCTATCCAGTACTAATTTAGAGTTTATTTCTTTAAACGATCTTGTTTGGTCATTAAGTGATCCATTTGATGCGAATGATATATTTTGAAATTGTTGATTAATTTTGGAATAAAAACTCGCGCAGCCTAGTTTTATCAATTTTAAACAAGTAATAATTTAATAATTAAAGCCAACATAAAGAAAAATAACCCATAAGCGGCCTTATTACAAATTTAAAAACCAAAAAGAAAATAAATTAAAGAAAAATACTGAAATAAGATATTTTGAGAAAAATTTAACCAAGTGCAGTCCACGTGGCTGCTCCCAATCCCTCCAGCTCCAAGTGCACTAAGTTTGGGGCTCACTTGCATAGATAAAAGGCAATAGAGTGAGTTTGGAAAACTCAGTGTGTAAGCTAAACCAAACCAGAGCACAAATTAGTTCAAGCTTAACTGGGCCTAAGCCCCATCCAGATACAGTATTAACTAGGCCTTAGCCCTATTCAGTAAGCAGTGATTAACTAGGCCTTAGCCCTATTTAGAAATCAGTGTAGCCCTTAGGCCCATTACAGTAACAGAACAGTAATTAAGCATGTATGCAAAGCCCAGCCGAATCCAGCCCTACACACTACAGTCGCAGCATGGCTGCTCAATTAGATAATATGGCCAAGCCACTAACAGTAAATCGAGGCAAAGCCCCTAACAGTAAACGTGGCATTGCCACTTAGCACTTCCTCCATCAAAAACCCAATCCCATGCAACAGTGTAAATCATGACATGGCATATAGTGAACAGATAAAATTTTAGCATGCATTTTAGTCAATTTAACCCTAGGGGTATAATGGTCTTTTTACACCTAGGTATAAAACAGTAATTTCCCACCCTTAAGGGGTATTTCAGTAAATTTACCAGTTTTTAGGGTTTTATGCACATTACAGTTGTTATCAGTCCAAATGTCATCAAGGTAACTTGTTTAGCCCATTTTGGTCAACTTAGAGTTATCAGCCCTAAAACCCCTAAAGGGCCCTACGGTGTCCATTAACTATTACAGCCCACTAAGCCCAAATTTTACGTCCGTTTTAGTAGATTTATTACATAGACTATCAGAATGCACTTACCGTCTGTTTTCACCCATATGGGCCCGTAAGCCCATTAAGCCCAAATTCAGCCCCTCGAGGCCCAAATCCATCAACGTGCACGAATACGCGCCCACAACACTCTTACTGATTTTACCGTTTTTGTAGCACCCCTATCCCGTAACCGTCACCAGAATAGGTAAGGGGCATTACCGAACTTGTAACATATATCGGAGCAGTAAAATTTTAAACTTTTTATTCAAGATCCAACACGTATCATCAATCATCAGAGCATAATTGATTATAAAATGATGCATATAACTATTGGAAATCTAATTGGAAACATGCTAAAAGATAGGGAAAATTTGCGAAATTTTTTTTTTAAGTTATGGACACACGGCCGTGCCTATTGCCCGTGTTCTTCTCATACGGCCGTGTCCCTCCAGACACGCCCAAACCTTTCAGCCCGTGGTCGAATCTGACTTACCCCACAAGGCTATCCAACACGCCCATGGGGTTAGGTCGTGTGTCGCCCACGGCCTAGGCATGCCCGTGCCCTTACCCCGTGGTCGAAACTGTCAAATACCACACGGTTACCGGACACGCCCGTGTACAAAACAGAGCAGACCGTGTGACCATACTGCCAAATTTGACATGGCTACAAGTTACAAGACACGCCCGTGTGTCTAGGCCGTGTACCAAAACTGACCAAAACATCAAGGTGCAGGGAACACACGGTCGAAGCACACGCCCGTGTTCCCTGGCCGTGTGGCACATTATAGGCTCGGTTTAAGCCAAATTGCCACCCCAAAACAAACCAATTCAAGCATCTAATTTACCAAAATCATCATAAATCTTGCACCCACTAAGCATAACAATTCAATAACTAAAATAGCCACATTCATGAACTCATCCACACATAAATATACATAATCATTCCTTACCTTTCACCTACTAACAATGCACAAATCTTGCACATATAACATAGTAAACATATCAACTATGCAAGCTTATAGTCTCATCAAAATCACATATCTTTCCATAAGCACATATATAGCTAAAGAACAACTCAAGTACTTGATTATATACAAATATGACCCAAGCCACCTCTCATAGCTTGATCATTTACCAAAATATATATCATGTTCACTAAAGTACTAGCCTATACATGCCATGACCAATTGTTTACAAAATACTCAAAAGTACCGAAGTTGTATCGATAGTGTGATAGCGATCCCCGACTCGTCCGATATTTGAGCTAGCTTCCGAATCTAAAAGACAGTGAAAGAAATAAACGGAATAGGCTTCTAAAGCTTAGTAAGTCCATATAACATGAAATTAAACTGACCGATTCCATAAGGTAATCCATATAAGTAAGGCTATTTCAATCACATGACCATATAGCCTATTACATAATCTCATTCATGTTAGTTCATATCACTTTATAATCAATCTCATATAAGAGTATAACATGTAATTCACATCCATAGGCACATACAACATCATAGTTCTTATACATCTTTGACTTATGAGGAACATATAGTTCAGGTTTCGTATGTCAAACATTCATGTAATACATATGACATATATCTCTTATACACATGTACCATATAATTTGTTTCTTGTAATATGTATCGGTATTGCCTGTTGAACCTATAAGAACATCGAAAGATACTAGGGTGATACACACACAGTGTATATACATATAACCTGTAATCCGTCAATGTGTCATATATGCTCTTTTGAGCCTGTACGGTAAGCCCGGAGGCTGAACATATAATCCCGAAGGATAATCGGTAAGCCTGTAGGCTGAACATGTAATCCCGAAGGATAAACCTGTAGCTCATGAGCACGTGGTGAGTCCACAACAAATGCAGGAGCTCGAACCACCCTGTAGCCCTAGTGACATGTCACTTGTATCCTATCGACTTCTACAGTTCTAATGGGGCTCGGTATTCAATTTATCACTTGTAACAATTTAACATTTCTATTTCAATTTCATATATACTCTTTCCATTAGGCTATTTAATCATCTAGCATTTCATATTTTCAAATAACAATACGTATGAACATATATATATATACACATTAAATTCGTTATACGAACTTACCTCGTAATCCCGTATCTACTCATCTATTTTTCGTTTTCCCTGATCAAGTTCCGGGATTCAATCGTCTTTATCTAAATTAAATCAAATTCAGCTATTTACTAACTCACATATTCAATTCAATCCAAAAACATATATTTTGACCTATTTGCAATTTAGCCCCTATATTATCAACACTTTGCAATATAGTCCTCTTATCACAAAAATGACAAATTACACAATCAATCCCTCAATTGACCATAGCTGAATATTCAAGGGACTTATACAAGCATATATCTTTTAATTAATCACAAATTTGACCTCCAAAATTCAACCTTTTTACAATCAAATCCTCAAAACCCATTTTCTTCAAAAATCACTTTAAAATTCTTGTATATTTCCACATAATATTTCATAATTCATCAAAATCTTCTAAAATATCATAGATTCATCAATGGAAATTTTCAAAAACATAATCAAAATCAAAAATTGAGGTACGGATCGGTTAATATACAAAGCAACAATCTAAAAAACGTAAAAATTATCGAAAATAGAACAAAAACGAACCTCAATTTGAAGCTTGAAGTAGTCGAATATTTGAAAGCATAAAAACCTTTATTTTGTTTATGAGAATCGGTGAAGAGAGAAAAGAAATTAAAGCTATTTCTATATTTTGTTTTGTTATAAAACATTTAATAACCAAATGACTATTTTACCCTTTGTAAAATTATTATAAAACCTTATAAAATATGGACATAATGGTCCATCACCAACTACTCTAAATAAAAATGGCATAATTGCCATGCAAGTACCTCCTTTTATAAAGCCATGCTCAAATAAGCCATTTATAAAATAGAACTCTAATTTATCGCTTTACGCGATTTAATCCTTTTTATCAAATTAACTAGTCAAACAATAAAATTTCTAAACGAAACTTTCACACGGTAATTCTATCATGCTGTAAAACATATTAAAGCCATAAAATTAATAATTCAACTCGGTTAAGTGGTCCAAAAACCACTTGTTCCGACTAGGGTATAAAGTGGGCTGTTACAACTCTCCCCCTTTTAGGGATTTTCGTCCCGAAAATCTTACCAATAAATAGATTTTGGTATTGTTTTCGCATAGTTTCCTCGAGTTCCCACGTAGCTTCCTCTATTCCGTGCTTACACCAGAGAACTTTTACAAGTACTATACGCTTATTTCTCAATTCTTTGATTTCCCTAGCCAGAATTCTAATCGGTTCTTCGCTGTACGATAGATCAGACTGTATTTCCACATCTATGGGAGAAATGACATGGGACGGATCAGATCGGTATCGTCAAAGCATTGAAATGTGAAATACGTCATGAATCTTTTCGAGCTCAGACGGTAATGATAATCGGTAAGCTACAGGTCCAATTCGTTCCACAATTTCATACGGCCTGATAAAACGAGGACTTAGTTTCCCTTTTCTGCCAAAACGAAGAATTTTCTTCCACGGTGATACTTTCAGAAATACTCTGTCTCTCACCCGAAACTCTATTTCTTTCCGTTTCAAATCTGCATATGATTTCTATCTATCTGAAGCTGCTTTTAAATTATCGCGTATCACTTTTACTTTTTCTTCCGTATCTCGGATTAAATCAACCCCGTGTAACTTTTTCTCACTCAATTCTGTCCAGTATAGCGGTGTTCAACATTTACGACCGTATAATTCTTCATATGGAGCCATTTTTAAACTTGTCTGAAAACTATTATTGTATGCAAACTCTATCAGAGGTAAATATTTCTCCCAATTACTTTCAAATTCAAGAATACAACACCGTAACATGTCTTCCATAATCTGAATAACTCTTTCAGACTGACCATCGGTCTGAGGATGAAATGCCATACTGAATCTCAATTTCGTTCCCAAAGCTTCTTGAAACTTCTTCTAGAATCTCAAGGTAAACCTCGGATCTCTATCAGACACAATGGATAACGGTATACCATGTAATCGCACAATCTCAGATACTTATAATTCCACTAATTTATCCAGAGAATAATCAATACGTACTGGTATAAAATGTGCAGACTTCGTCAACTTGTCAACGATAACCCAGATTGCATTTTTCTTCTTCGGAGACAGAGGTAGTCCAGATACAAAATCCATAGTGACTCTATCCCATTTCCATTCCGAAATCATAATAGGTTGTAATAAACCTGACGGTACCTGATGTTCAGCTTTAACTTGCTGACAGATCAAACATTTCGATACGAATTCTGATATGTCACGTTTCATTCCTGACCACCAGTATTGCTGTTTCAAATCGTTATACATCTTAGTGCTACCCGGATGAACTGAAAATCGACTGTCATGTGCCTCGTGCAGAACTTTCTGAATGAGTTCACTATTTTTTGGTATGCAAATTCTATTTCGAAACATTAAACAATCATCATTCCTTATAGAAAAGTCAGAATCAGAATTAGACTCACAGTGAAGTCATTTAGTTTACAGATCGGGATCAGTCTTTTGAGCTTCACAGATTTGCTGTAGAATCAACGATTTAGCCTTTAGTTCAGCTAGAACAGATCCATCATCATATAACGTCATTTGAGCATTCAAAGCTCGCAGAGTAAACAGAGACTTTCGACTTAGTGCATCAGCTACCACATTAGCTTTCTCTGGATGATAATCAATTACAAATTCATAGTCTTTTAGTAGTTTGAGCCATCTCCGCTGTCGCATATTTAAATCTTTCTGTGACATCAGATACTTCAGACTTTTATGATCGGTAAAAATTCTACATTTCTCACCATATAAGTAATGCCGCCAAATCTTTAATGCAAAAACTATAGCAGCTAGCTCAAGATCATGCGTCGGGTAATTCTTCTCGTGCGGTTTCAATTGTCGGGAGGCATAAGCTATGACTTTCCCGTCTTGCATCAATACACAACCCAATCCGATAATAGATGCATCACTGTATATAACAAATTCTTTCCCCGATTCGGGTTGAACTAAAATCGAAGCTTCTATTAACAAGGCTTTTAACTGTTTGAAACTCTCTGACATTTATCAGTCCACTCAAATTTCACATCTTTTAGTAGCATTCGAGTCAACGGTACTGCAATCATCGAAAATCCTTTAACAAATCTTTGGTAATATCCCGCTAATCCTAGAAAACTTCTAATCTTAGATACGTTTCTCGGGGGTTTCCAGTCTATAATAGCAGATATTTTACTCGAATCTACTCTGATGCCTTCCGCAGAAATAATGTGACCCAAAAATCTGACTTCTCGAAGCCAAAATTGACATTTGCTGAATTTGGCAAACAACTGCTTATCTCTCAGAATTTGTAACACAGTTCTCAAATGTTCAGTATGCTCTACCTCATCACGCGAATAAATCAAAATGTCGTCAATGAATATTACAATGAATTTGTCTAAATACGGTCTGAAAATACGATTCATCAAGTCTATAAACACTGCCAGAGCATTTGTTAAACCGAAAGGCATGACCAGAAACTCATAATGTCCGTATCGTGTTCTGAAAGCAGTCTTCGGTATATCTGAATCTTTAACTCGCAACTGGTAATAACCTGATATCAAATCAATCTTTGAAAATATAGTAGCTCCTTTCAACTGATCGAATAAATCATCAATCCGCGGAAGAGGGTATTTATTCTTCACTGTCGCCTTATTCAACTGTGGATAATCAATACACATTCTCATTGATCCATCTTTCTTTTTCACAAATAATACGGGACCACCCCAAGGTGAAAAGCTCGGTCTCGCAAAACCTCTATCCGTCAATTCTTGTAACTATGCTTTCAGCTCCTTTAGCTCAGTCCGTGCCGTCCTGTATGGAGCAATTGATAGCGGAGTAGTGCCCGGTAACAATTCAATACCGAATTCAACTTCTCTAATCGGCGGTAAACTCGGTAATTCTTCCGGAAAAACGTCTGAAAACTCACAAACAACTGGTACAGACTCAATTTTTAATTCTGTCTTGCTAAAATTCATCACATACGCTAAATACGCATCATAGCCTTTTCTAACATACTTCTGAGCCCTCATGGCAGAAATCACTATCGATAATTCATTCGAATCATTTGATTCAATCCGAAGAATCTCACCATTCTGACATTTCAATTTTATACTCTTACTTCGACAATTCACAATAGCTTCATGCACATTTAGCCAGTCCATTCCCAATATTACATCGAACTTGTAAAAAGGGAGGAGCATCAGATCAGTCGGGAAACAATATCCTCGAGTCATCAACGGACATTTCTTACATATTTCAGCAACTAACACAGACTTTCCTAATGGATTCGATACTTTAACTACATATTCCGTAGACTCAACACTTAAATTCTTTTTATACACTAATTTCATACAGATATAGGGATGAGTTGATCCAGGATCTATCAACGCAACAATATTAGTGTTATAGAGAGAAAAAGTACCAGTAAAAACATCAGGCGACGCGGCTTCCTCGCGTGCACGTATTGTATAAGCTCTCACAGGAGTACGCATTTCAGATCTCACATTAGCATCTCTCTCCACATTGCGATTTCCACTTTGGTTCCCAACACTTCGCGACGGTCTACCTCTCGATGCAACATTATTTGTCTTAGTCGACTATTCTCTATCAGGTACAGATCTTTTAGGACAATCACGCAAGTAGTGATCTAACGATCCACATCGAAAACATGCCCCATTCATCAGTCGACACTCTCCAAAATGCCTTCTATTACAATGCTTGTACTCTGACCCGAGAATTCTCACACTACCCGCACTAGCTACAGAAGTCGTCTAAGGTCTCGAATGAGAAGTCTTAACACTTTTCTCTTGAATAGATGTGCCCGTAGAAGCAGCAGGACGAGGATGAAAATCCTTTGATCTTTTGGATCCAGACTGATACGGTTTACCCGCAAACCTTTTTTAAGCTTCTCTGAATTTAGAATCAGCTTTTCTCTTTTCTTTAGCAAGCTCTTCAGCTTTACAGGCCCGATCAACGAGAACTACAAACTCTCTCAGCTCAAGTATTCCGACTAATAGTCGAATTTCTTCATTTAGCCCATGTTCGAACCTTTTGCACATTGTTGCTTCAGTAGAAACACATTCACGAGCATATTTGCGGAGTCGAACGAACTCTCTCTCGTATTCAGTTACAGACATTCGACCCTGTTTCAGCTCTAAAAACTCTTTTCTTTTCTGATCGATGAATCGCTGACTAATGTATTTCTTTCTAAATTCCATCTGGAAGAAATCCCAATCAACTCGTTCTCGTGGTACAATCGAGGTCAATGTATTCCACCATTGATATGCTGAATCCCGAAGCAAAGAAATAGCACATCTCATGCACTCATCAGGTGTACAGGCCAGTTCATTAATAACTCTGATCGTATTCTCAAGCCAAAATTCGGCCCTCTCAGTATCATCACTTGCTGAAGCTCAGAATTCCTCAGCACCATACTTCCGTATATATCAATAGGAGGTCTATTCAATCTCAGAGGATCCACAACTCGTACATTATTAGGGTTAGGTTGTGGGACAGGAGGGGGTGGAAGTTGCGGAGCAGCCGGGTTTGCTCGCACAAACTCACTAAACCATCCAGACATCATTTGGAAGAAAGCTTGTTTAATTTCTTCCTGATTGGCCACAGCAGGGCCCGATTCAGAAGGCACAGCCCCTTGAGCGGGTGCTGGCGCAATACTTTCAACATCATCAGCTAAAGCTCGATTCAGATCCATTACTATATAAAACAGATTTCAAAGGATGTCAGGAGATATCACACTATCACATTTCACGTACATGGCATGTAAAGCTAGACTAATACTCACTACGGTAGTCCTAGAATCGACTAAACCGTCGCTCTGATACCAACCAAATGTAACACCCCTATCCCGTAACCGTCGCCGGAATAGGTAAGGGGCATTATTGAACTTGTAACATATATCGGAGCAGTAAAATTTTAAACTTTTTATTCAAGATCCAACACGTATCATCAATCATCAGAGCTTGCTTCAATTGATTATAAAATGATGCATATAACTATTGGAAATCTAATTGGAAACATGCTAAAAGAAAGGGAAAATTTGCGAATTTTTTTTTAAGTTAGGGACACACGGCCGTCCCCCTTGCCCGTGTTCTTCTCACACGGCCGTGTCCCTCCAGACACGCCCAAACCTTTCAGCCCGTGGTCGAATCTGACTTACCCCACACGGCTGTCCAGCATGCCCATGGGGTTAGGCCGTGTGTCGTACACGGCCTAGGCACGCTCGTGCCCTTACCCCGTGGTCGAAACTGTCAAATACCACACGGTTACCGGACACGCCTGTGTACAAAACAGAGCAGACCGTGTGACCATACTGCCAAATTTCACACAGCTACAAGTTACCAGACACGCTCGTGTGTCTAGGCCGTGTACCAAAACTGACCAAAACATCAAGGTGCAGGGAACACACGGTCGAAACACACGCCCGTGTTCCCTGGCCGTGTGGCACATTATAGGCTCGGTTTAAGCCAAATTGCCACCCAAAAACAAACCAATTCAAGCATATAATTGACCAAAATCATCATAAATCTTGCACCCACTAGGCATAACAATTCAATAGCTAAAATAGCCACATTCATGAACTCATCCACACATAAATATACATAATCATTCCTTACCTTTCACCTACTAACAATGCAAAAATCTTACACATATAACATAGTAAACATATCAACTACGCAAGCTTTATAGTCTCATCAAAATCACATATCTTTCCATAAGCACATATATAGCTGAAGAACAACTCAAGTACTTGATTATATACAAATATGACCCAAGCCACCTCTCATAGCTTGATCATTTACCAAAATATATATCATGTTCACTAAAGTACTAGCCTATACATGCCATGACCAAACGTTTGCAAAATACTCAAAAGTACCGAAGCTGTATCGATAGTGTGATCGCGATCCCCGACTCGTCCGATATCCAAGCTAGCTTTCAAATCTAAAAGACAGTGAAAGAAATAAACGGAATAAGCTTCTAAAGCTTAGTAAGTCCATATAACATGAAATTAAACTTACCGATTCGATAAGGTAATCCATATAAGTAAGGCTATTTCAATCACATGACCATATAGCCTATTACACAATCTCATTCATGTTAGTTCATATCACTTTATAATCAATCTCATATAAGAGTATAACATGTAATTCACATCCATAGGCACATACAACATCATCGTTCTTATACATCTTTGACTTATGAGGAACATATAGTTCAGGTTTCGTATGTCAAACATTCATGTAATACATATGACATATATCTCTTATACACATGTACCATATAATTTGTTTCTTGTAACATGTATCGGTATTGCCCGTTGAACCTATAAGAACATCGAAAGATACTCGAGTGATACACATACAGTGTATATACATATAACCTGTAATCCGTCAATGCGTCATATATGCTCTTTCGAGCCTGAACGGTAAGCCCGGAGGCTAAACATATAATCCCGAAGGATAATCGGTAAGCCCGTAGGCTGAACATGTAATCCCAAAGGATAAACCTGTAGCTCATGAGCACATGGTGAGTCCGCGACAAATGCAGGAGCTTGAATCACCCTGTAGCCCTAGTGACATGTCACTTGTATCCTATCGACTTCTACGGTTCTAACGGGGCTCGGTATTCAATTTATCACTTGTAACAATTTAACATTTCTATTTCAATTTCATATACACTCTTTCCATTAGGCTATTTAATCATCTAGCATTTCATATTTTCAAATAACAATACGTATGAACATATATATATACACATTAAATTCGTTATACGAACTTACCTTGTAATCCCGTATCTACTCATCTATTTTCTGTTTTCCCTGATCAAGTTCCGGGATTCAATCGTCTTTATCTAAATTAAATCAAATTTAGCTATTTACTAACTCACATATTCAATTCAATCCAAAATCATATATATTGACCTATTTGCAATTTAGCCCCTATATTATCAACATTGCAATATAGTCCTCTTATCACAAAAATGACAAATTACACAATCAATCCCCCAGTTGACCATAGCCGAATATTCAAGGGACTTATACAAGCATATATCTTTTAGTTAATCACAAATTTGACCTCAAAAATTTAACCTTTTTACAATCAAATCCTCAAAACCCATTTTCTTCAAAAATCACTTTAAAATTCTTGTATATTTCCACATAATATTTCATAATTCATCAAAATCTTCTAAAATATCATAGATTCATCAATGGCATTTTTTAAAAACATAATCAAAATCAGAAATTGAGGTACGGGTCGGTTAGTATACAAAGCAACGATCTCAAAAACGTAAAAATTATCGAAAACGGAACAAAAACGAACCTCAATTTGAAGCTTGAAGTAGTCGAATATTTGAAAGCATAAAAACCTTTATTTTGTTTATGAGAATTAGTGAAGAGAGAAAAGAAATTAAAGCTATTTCTATATTTTGTTTTGTTATAAAACATTTCATAACCAAATGACTATTTTACCCTTTGTAAAATTATTATAAAACCTTATAAAATATGGACATAATGGTCCATCACCAACCACTCCAAATAAAAATGGCATAATTACCATGCAAGTACCGCCTTTTATAAAGCCATGCTCAAATAAGCCATTTATAAAATAGAACTCTAATTTATCGCTTTACGCGATTTAATCCTTTTTATCAAATTAACTAGTCAAACAATAAAATTTCTAAACGAAACTTTCACACGGTAATTCTATCATGCTGTAAAACATATTAAAGCCATAAAATTAATAATTTGACTCGGTTAAGTGGTCTCGAAACCACTCATTCTGACTAGGGTATAAAGTGGGGTGTTACAGTTTTAACCCGACCCACGAGCGTTCGCACGCTCGCAAGCCCTAAAAATGCCAGAATTTTGACATTTCGGCTCTTCAGCTTTTGCCGATCTATTCTACAAGTGGGTGTCGATTACACACCTGATTTGTGATATACTACGACCAGATCTCCCATGCAATTAACCTACAATCGTCCACTATGATATTAGGCCATGAACCAATGATAACTAATGTAACAACTATAACCATATTCGACCAACATCATCTAAGGCCCTTGAATACTTACCTTTACCGAAACTATAACTAGATCGAGATCTAAATTGTCCTACGGTCCTAGCTTCCAACGCTCCTTGTTAGATCACCTTCTATCCACACTAAACACAAAGAATCGAAAGAAAGAGGCTAATAAAGCCCTTAGTCCAAAACGACAGCCACCCCAAGTAGTTAGGGGTTTTTGGCTTTTCTTGAATCAAAAGCTAATGAATGGAAGGGGATTCGAGTACTTACCACAAATCTATTTGCCAAAGAAATGTCCCAAAATACCTTCCTATTCCAGATCTGTTGTAGATCTAACCCAAAATACGAATAGAGAATAGATCTAGGTGATTCGACTTTTGGAGAAACGAGGAGGAGAATAGAAGTTTGTGAAGTATAGGGGAGATGTCGGCAGAAGGATAAGAGAGTTGTGAGGTTCGGCTTTTTGGCATGGGGAAAAGACTCTATATTTGGCTATAATAAGAAGACAATCAAAAGAGAAAGGACTTATGAGTAGGAGTAGAACATTAAGCTTGGCAAAGAAAAGATGAACAAAAAGAATGAAGGTCGATTTCAAAAATAATAATAGATGTGGATGGCCCCAACCAAAGTCGACTAATAGTTAAAAATACCCAAAACTAAACAAAGAAGAAAACAACCCGTAAAAGCCAAAATTTTAAGAGCTTTTTCGGCACTTAATTGCCTTTAACCGAATTGGTTCCACCATGAGTCCTATTTCGGCAAAAACTCCTTCCCAAGTTCAAATTCCATGTTTTTCTCCTTGATTTTAGCCACCACCTAATTTGAATTCCATCCAAATCCTTCCCACTGAATAACAGCCTTTTATCTAATTTCCCACCGCTTGGCCGACTCAATTTGCTGTTAGGAAGAGTTTCAATCCAACTCAATTACTCCCCCCACACATACAGCAAAAAGGCAGTCCATTGTGCGCACAGCAGCTCAAAACCAAGATCTCCAGGCACCCAACACATGCTGCTTGCCACTGCACCGAAGCTCCTCTCATGTTATAACTTACCCACAATTAATTATAAGGCTTATCTACTACAGCCCCGATTTACTTAAAAATAAATCTAAAAACATTGCCGCTGACCAAATTCGAACCCCTACCTTTCAGCTACACTACACGTCCCTTACCACCACCCACTTGCCTAATTTGTGTCATCTTTCCTCCCCAGGTAATTATAAGGCCTTCTTGCGACAGCCCAGGTTGTTCTTAAAAAAAACCAACATTTGCGCACGCTGGGAATTGAACCCCAGCTTCCCTTCCTCCTGCTTAACGTATCTAGCCACTGGGCCAAGCACTTCCTTTGCGCGCAAATTTAATCTAACTTATTTATAAGGCCTAATGCCAGGATCTCCCTAAGGAAACAAAAATTAAAATTTTTGCTAGAGCCTTGGGTCGAGCCTAGGACTTTCCCCACACTACTAATCCTTCCTAATTCACTTAAATACTAAACTAAACATGAAATTAATAATATTTTTTATTTAAAACATTTAAATTATTCAAGCCGTCTTCTACCCGAACCTAGACTCAAGGCCTAATACTTCTAGGCCCAAAATTTAGGGTGTTACAGCCATTGTGCTTGCATTGAAGATCTAGAGACACTGTTGTATGGTGAGAAATACCGAGTATTCACCGACCATAAAATTCTAAAGTACTTGTTGACTGAAAAGGATTTGAGTCTATGACAACAGAGGTGGCTTGAACTATTAAAAGATTATGAGCTGGTGATCGACTATCATCGGGGAATGACGAACGTGGTCGCCGATGCATTGAGTAGGAAATCCTTGTTTGCATTAAAGACTAAGAATTCTCAGTCGACTACATCCGATGATAGCTCAATTTTAGCAAAGTTGAGAGCTAGGCCAATGTTTCTCCAAGAGATCTATGAAGCCGAGAAGCATGAAAGTGATTTGCAAGCTAAGAAACTTCAGTGTGATTTGGGCATCAAATCAGATTTTTGGATTGATTTTGATGGTTACCTGATGTTTCGAGATAGGATTTGTGTTTCTAAAAATCCTGAGTTGATTCAGAAGATTTTGAATGAGGTACATAGTGGTTGCTTGTCTATCCATCCGAGTAGTACAAAAATGTAAAATGACTTGAAGAAATTGTATTGGTGGCCAAGTATGAAGAGAGATATTTCTGAGTTCGTATCAAGATGCCTGATTTGTCAGCAACTTAAAGCTGAACACCAGGTACCTTTCGGATTACTTCAGCCTATCTTGGTTCCCAAGTCGAAATGGGATCGTATTACTATGGATTTTGTGATAGGATTGCCTTTGACTCTGGGAAAGAAATATGCCGTATGGGTTGTGGTTGATTGTAACACCCCTTACCCGTATCTAACTCCAGGAAAGGGTACGAGGCGTTACCTAACTAACACATATGTAAATAAACATTCTTGGGCCATAAACTTCATTCTAATTTAAAACTTTACAAACTTCATCATAAAGTCTCTAATATAGACCTACAAGGCCCAAAACATGCTTTAGAAGTAATCCCAGACTAAACTAAACACTATCATGAATGTTAGAAAAGTTCTTTAAAAACAGGGCACACGCTTGTGTGAAAAAGGCGACATGTCCATATGAATACTTAACATGACCATGTTGAAGGCTCGTGTAACTCATACTGCCTAGGCATATTAGGGATACGCTCGTGCCTCTTGCCCGTGAAGATATATATTTCACATCAAAATTACAGGGTTTTTACACGGCCTGGCACATGCCCGTGTCCCTGACTTGTGTCCCCCACACGACCATGACATGCCCGTGTCTTAGCTCGTGTGTGAAAACCTTGACAATCTATTTCTAACATCAGCAACAATTTAGGGTCAAATAGCCAAAGGCACAAGCCCATGTGCTAGACCGCGTGGCAAATTTTAATTTTACATGCAAGGAGCAGACTCCACATGCCCTAGGCACATGCCCATGTCCTATGGCCATGTCTCACACACGGTTGAGACACAAAGCCTTGTCTTAGCCTGTATGGTTACTACTGGGCATTCTGACTTAGTCAACTTAAGGTGCAGGGGGCATACGGCCTGACCACATGCCCTTGGGGCGGTCTGTGTGTCACACAGAACCTAGAAACACGCCCATGTGTCTACTCGTGTAGACAATATAGGGTTATTTACCAAGCCTTATTGCCACCCTTACTTGTATCAACCTAAATCTCATCAAGCAAGACCAAAACACACAAATCAAGGCCATTGCAGTTCATGCATTAGTAAAACTTACCAAATACATAAACAACCAAATCATGCACTTTTCCATTCATGCATTAGCATACCACATGTCTCACCATACCAAAATTGCACATTCATGTACGACCTTCTCATATACATATATCAATATTTCAATATTAGCCATAATTAATGGCCTTATACAAAATGTTTAATTTAGTACCAAGCCAACACATTTGGCCAAACTTAATAATGACACAAAACACAAAAGATTAAGTCCCTATACATGCCATTACTCAAATGATAAATTTTGCTATACCAAGTGCTTATATTGATAGTGTGATCGATGCCTCCGACGTAATTTGATCCAAGAGCTAATTAGGCGACACTATAACAAAAAGGAGAAGAATGGGAGTAAGCACAGAGCTTAGTAAGTTGCATGTAAATAATTTAACAATAGTTTACCATGCAAGAACATGCTCTCAACATATCATACTTTGCAAATAATACATAAATAGTTATAACAAAACTTACTCATTTTTCATCCTTAACTAATCATACAACATAAGTTAAGCTCACAACTCATGCATTTCAAGCAGGTACCTGTACCACTCACAACATAGTCATAACTTCTCTCATTTTAACATAGACTATGAATTTTTGGTTGAACCATTTGGAATACTATAGGATAACCCATAAGCCTCAAACATAGGATAAGGCACCGATGCCATGTCCTAGACATGGTCTTACATTGGCTCACATATTAAGTCGATGCCATGTCCCAAACATGGTCTTACACTGACTCTCATAGATCGAGGTCGATGTCATGTTGAAAACATGCTCTTCCACTGGCTCTCATCTATTCGTGCTGATGCCATGTCCCAGACATGGTCTTACACTGACACATATGAAAGTCAGCACCTTAATCGCTAGGGTAAAACACCCTCTAAATAACACTTAATCCCTAATATGGTACATGTTATTTACCTTGGTTAAGCAAATATGATTTAATCCCCTCTTAAACCAGTGATCACCAAATCCTTGGTAAAACCTGCTCTGCTTCTTAATCTCGTTAACAATCACCAAGAATGAGAGTAACTAGAGCCAAATAAACAACAAAAATCTTACCACCACTCAGAACTAAGAATGGTTGATAGAAGTAATCAGCCTATCCCCACAAGAGCCAGAAGTACCCAATTGATAGAGGCCAAATGTTGTATCATCACACTTGACTAGACGATCAACAATAGTCCAGAACTAAAAGTATATGTAACGCCCAAATTTTCTAGATTTTCGAGATTTTTGCAATTTTGGTGTGAACTTAAAATTTTGATGTCTGGTTATGTTAATTTATGCTTTGGGTATGTTAGTGGGCCTCTAAAAGGCCCAAGCCTAAGTTAAAACCCAGTAGAATTTTAAAATTTTGGACTTAAATAGAAGGGGTTTGAGTATGTGGGCCTTTAAGAAAAAGTGGGCAATTTAAGTCACAAATGAGCCAGTGGCAAGGTGGCAATGTAACGCCACTTAGAGGACAAGGGTGGTGTGTGGAAGCTGTGCAAGGGCTTGGGTTCAAGTCCCATGGTAAGCAAGCTGCTATTTTATTTTTAATGCATGTGCAAGGCATATGATGGACTCTAAGTGAAACTCTAAGAGAGAGAGAGAGAGAGTTTGAAGTGCTCAAGGGATTGGATCAAGGAGGGATAAGGGGAGAAAAGTTAAGAATTTTTGAATGGGAGCATGTGTTGGCTGATTGTAGGACTGTAGATACAAAATCAGCTAGGGACCTTAGGCTTTAGTTTTTCGGCAATTGAGGAGTGGTGTCGATTTCTTTTGGTGATTAACCTTCGGGATTTGATAATTTGGGTCTGAATCATTGTTGCGAATAGGTAAAACTCTTCTGAGGGTCCTTTCTTCTTTTCTTTTCTTTCCCTACTCTGCTCAAAGCTGAATAACATTGTGCACCTCTCCCTTATCAGTTTCTTCCTTCTAGCCAAATCCCCATCTATTCTTCAAAAGCTAAAACCCTAAAGTTTTTCCCTCTACCGACATCACTTCTTTTACATAATTTCTTCTGCCTTCTCTTTTACTTCCTTAAAGACTACCCTAGGCCAGTAAAAACACCATAGATTTTCCTTGGCCAATTATTTCAAAAGCCGAAATCCCGAAGCACGTAGTATCTCATTCTGTCGTTTTGTTCAAGAAGCCGAATCTTAGAGAGTTTCTTTACTTCCCTTTCTTGTGAGTTCTTTTCTTAAATCTGAACCCCACCATCTTGATCTCTTAAACACCTTCTGGCCGAACCCTCTCTAGTGCTCTTTTCTCAACTGAAACCTTCACCCTTCTATGTTATGCTTTCAACCTCTTGATCCATTCTTCTCCTTCCCTTGTGGTACGATTAGATCGACTGTACTAGGTTAGAATAGGGGTATCTACTGCTAGTGATCGACTCAATCAAGCGGATCCGTGTGTAAGTGCTTTTCATCTTGGATTTCAATTTTGATATTAGGCTTTTCTCATTGAGTAATTTTCTGTTACGGAATATGACACTCCTTTAACTTTCATGGGTTGGATCTATTTTATCCATGGTCGTAGGTACTGAGATTTGATCTCGCTCGAATGATTCGAGAGGAAAGCATTGGACTCGAAGTGGTTATAAGCAATCTAGATCTAGTAGTTAAGACTAGATTTCGACAAGGTAAGAATAAGTGATTAAGAGGTGGTTGCCGATTGTACATGGGGTAAGATAATAATAGTTTCGGTTGGGTGTTGGATTAGCAGTATGTTTTTAAATGATTGTAGGTTGATTCAGTACGGATCTCGTTGTAGTATATCGCAAATTAGGTGTGTAAATGACACCCACTAGTAGACTAGATCGGCAAAAGCTGACAAGCCGAAATGCTAATTTCGGCATTTTGTGGGCTTGCAAGCGTGCGAGTGCTCGTGGGTTGGTTGACTTGGTAAAATTTGGAATTACAAATGGTAAGGTTGATATGTGCGCGATGTCGTGCACCTCGGTGAATTTGGGCCTCGAGGGGCTGAAATTAGGCCCAATGGGCTTACGGGCCCATATGGGTGAAAACGAGCAGTAAGTGGATTCTAGTAATCTGAATGTTAAGATGGCTAAAACAAATGTGAAATTTGGGCTTAGTGGGCCGTAATAGTTAGGAGACACCGTAGGGCCTAGTAGGGGTTTAGGGCCCGATAACTCTAAATTGGACTAAATGGGCTAATTAGGTTACCTAGATGATTTTTAGGGCTAATAAAAATCGAAATGTGCATAAAACCCTAAAAACTAGTAAATTTACTGAAATACCCCTTCAGGGTGGAAAATTACTATTTTACCCCTAAGTGCAAATGACCATTATACCCCTAGGGTTAAATTTGACTGAAATGCATGCTAAATTAAATCTGTTCATTGTATGCCATGACATGTTATACTGTTGCATAGGATTGGGTTTATGATGGAGGAAGTTCTAAGTGGCAATGCCACGTTTACTGTTAGGGGATTTGCCTCTTATTACTGTTAGTGGCTTAGCCACATTATCTGATTACGCAGCTCAGCTACGACTGTGGTGTCTAGGGCTGGGTGGGTTAAGTTATTCCCCACATGGTGTGTAGAGCTGGTACGGGTGGTGTGTAAGGCTGGATTGGGCTGGGCTTTACATACATGCATTAATACTATTTTGTTACTATACTGGGCCTAAGGGCTATACTGATTTTTGAATAGGGCTAAGGCCCAGTAATTACTGTATATTGGATAGGGCTAAGGCCCAGTTAATACTAAATCTGTTTGGGTTTAGCTTACACACTGAGTTTTCCAAACTCACCCCCTTCCCTTTTATCTATGCAGGTGAGCCCTAAACTAGTGGACTTGGAGGTAAAGGGATTCGGAGTGGCCACGTGAACTGTAGTTGGTTACACTTTCTGAAGTTATTTTATTTTCAGTATTTTATTTAGAATTATTTCATTTTCAATTTTTGATTTGTAATAAGGTCGCTCTTAAGTATTTTATTTTGGTTTTCATTTCTTTTTTTATAACTTGCTTAAATAGTCCAAGGCTACATAGGTTTTTACTTGAAATTAAACAACATTTTCAAAATATAACACATGTATCAAATGGATAACTTAAAGACAAATAAGATCCTCTAAAGAAGTAAACCCTAAATGGTAGTGGATAGGACTTTCATAAATTAAGCGACTTGTTTTCTTTCCAAACTCTTAACAATGTTTTGCAAACTCACCTTAAATGAATTAGAGAAAGAATAAGATATAATTCCTCGTTGATGTGACACACTAGATTTGGCCATAACGTCTAGGCCGGGTTTGGCGTGTTGCATTTAGTGGTATCAGAGCCTAGTTGTAACAACTCTGCTATGGATCTGGTCCAAAAGTTTCCATAAAATTTTAAAACTAAGGCCCAAGAAGGGTATTTTGAAAACTGTTTTGGAAAAATCTTTGAGAAAACCCTTTTCAAATTTTTTTTCTTCAAGACATACTCACTTAAGGTTTTACTTTAAAAACAAAGTTTAGTCTTGCTAAAATTATATCTAAATTGGGCTTTTTGAAATCTGGTTTTTGAAGAGTGGTACACTGAATGCCCAGCACCAAGTCTATAAGTATTTCCTTTTTTATACTGTATTGTACTGAAATACTACTATAGATAGTATTGAAACCCTACTATGATACTGTTGTTAGGGCAATACTGAAACTTTAGAGATTGAGACAGTAGAGAAACTAAAACCCTAAAAGACTGAGACTGTAGCTAGGCTATGATTCCGCGAAAACAAACTCGAAAACACTATCTATGAATAAGACATTTATAATAAGTTCTAAAATACTAAATTAATTTCATAAAATTCGTAATCAGATAATTCAATATAAGCACAAGGGCAGCTCGTGGACAAGGCCGTGGACGTGGTCGAGGTAGTGTCCAAGCTGGGTCTTCATCTTCGGGACATATGCCAGCTAAGAAGGCACGAGTGCCGCTAGCGACTGAGAATGGATCGTATGATCTGGCGGCAGGGGACGATGCTTTGTCCCAGGCAATGTCAAGGGTTCTAAAAAGGGTTGTTGGAGCAAGTACTGGGATTGTGAATAGGGGATCCATTTCTGAGTGAATCCGGGCTAACGGAGCGAAGGTGTTTAGTGGCATATCTGGAGTAGCCCCAAATGTGGTTGAGTACTAGTTAGAGGCCACGGAGCGGATCATGGATGATCTGGATTGCTCAGTGGAGCAGAAGCTGAAAGGAGCGGTGTCTCTGCTGCGAGACGAGGCGTATCAGTGGTGGATCACTGTGAGGGATAGTACCCCAGCTGAGCGGGTAACCTGGGAACTATTTAAGATGGCCTTCAAAGGGAAGTACGTCGGGACGAGCTATGTGGATGCTCGAAGGAAGGAATTTTTGAATCTGACCCAAGGTAACAAGTTTGTTACTGAATATGAGGCTGAGTTTTTAAGGTTGAGCCGGTATGCCAGCGGAATAGTTGCTACTGAGTATGAACGTAGCGTTCGATTTGAAGATGGCCTTATGGGATGAGCTTAGGGTGCTGATAGCTCGGCAAAGGGAGCGTGACTTTGCTGTATTGGTGAAAAAGGCTAAGATAGCCAAGGAGGTGAAACGAACTAAATGGTAGAATCGTAAGAAGGACCGAAATCAATTTAAGAAGGATTCTGGACCCTCGGGTGCTGTAAACAAAAAAGTTAAGAGAGCTAGAGTGGATGAACTGGTCTGAGCAATTTCAGTGAATGTGGTTAGACCGTAGGTATGTGGAGATTGTGGTAGAGTACATCTAGGTGAGTGCTAGAAGCGTACTGGGGCTTGTTTTCGATGCGGATCCAAGGAGCATAGAGTTAAGGACTGTCCTCAGAGGCCAGCTCAGACGCAAGCTACTGAACAAAGGGTTGCTCAACTAGTGCAAGGTGGAGCACAACCGTCGAGAGGCCGTGGTCAAGGTAGGGGCGATAACAGAAAGGGTTGCGAGGCGTATTTGGCATTTGTGAGTCAGACGGAGGCTGAAGGTTTGACTGTGAAGAAGGTTAGAACTGTCAAGGAGTTTCAAGATGTCTTTCTTGAGATGCTTCCTAGATTGCCTCCGAATCGTGAAGTCAAAATTGGAATCGACTTGTTGCTTGGAAGGGCTCTAGTGTCCATCACACCTTATAGGATGGCACCAAATGAGTTAGTGAAGTCGAAGGCACAAATCCAAGAGTTGTTGGACAAGGGTTTTATTAGGCCAAGTGTGTCTCCATGGGGAGCACTAGTACTATTCGTGAAGAAGAAAGATGGGACCATGCGTATGTACATCTATTATCATCAGTTGAACAAAAAGTACCCTCTGCCAATGATCGATGATCTGTATAACCAGCTTAGAGGAGCTTTGGTATTTTCCAAGATCGATCTTCGATCTGGATATCATCAGTTAAGGGTCAAATAGGTGGATATTCATAAGATAGCATCAAAAACTCGGTATGGTCATTACGAGTTTCTGGTGATGCCATTTGGACTGACAAATGCACCTATGGCTTTTATGGATATGATGAATTAGGTATTCCAACCATACTTGGATCGATTCGCAGTCATCTTCCTTGATGATATTCTGGTGTATTCAGAAACTAAGGAGACGCATGATGAGCATCTCCGTATTGTTCTACAAGTATTGAGGGAGAAGCAACTCTATGCGAAATTCACCATGTGCGAATTTTGGTTGCAAGAAGTGACATTTTTAGGCCACGTTGTTTCCACTGAGGGGATTAGGGTGGATCCTTGAAAAATTGAGGCGGTTCTAGAATGAAAGCCGCTGAGGTCGGTATCAGAGATTCGAAGTTTTCTGGGTTTGGTAGGGTACTACAGAAGGTTTGTAGAAGGATCCTCTTTGATCACTACACTGTTAACGAAACTTTTGAGGAAAGGAGTGCCATTTGTATCGACTGAGAAACATCAAGAGGCTTTTGAGAGGTTAAAGAAAGTTCTAACTGAGGCGCCAGTATTGATTCAGCCAGAGTGTAACACCCTTAACCCGAGACCGTCACCGGTGGGGTTACGAAGTATTACTATATAAATCCCGGAACAAACTACTGATCATGAGATTAGAACTTATGACTAACGGTCTTGCCAACATTACGTAGTTAATTTGCTAAATAAACAAATTGCATACAACTTTTAGTTAAAACATTTCTCACATTGCCATAGTTGTTTACTACACGAGTACCTCATTTGAAAGAATTTAGAGATTCTCATCTCTATACTCTTCGAATAAGACTTTACTAAAGTTCAATCTTTAAAAGTAATTATGAAAGGCTAGATATTATTTCTTTAGTTTAAACATTCCATAGCATGAAAGCACAATAACTGAATTCATAATATAATTATCTAACTCATACCAAACTTATAAGTTTAAACCATATTTGTATGGCTATACATATCTATATAGGCATTAAAGTAACAACTATTCCAAAATATAGTCTATACATGCCATCGGGAGAAAACCTAAACCTTTCATTTAAAAGTACCAAAAAGTAGATGACAGTTGTGACGGCTTCCCCAAAAGTGATCCCGAGCTTGATGGAGATAGATCTAACGAAGGAAACAATCAAATAAACCAAATGAGTACTCACTCAGTAAGTCCTAAGCAAAATCGAAACTTAAGAAAGGGTTAATATGAGCAACAACTATTTAACAAAAATTTCATGCTTTAAATTTCATTTCTATGCCAACCAATTTCTCATGTTTCATAAAACGGTTCACCTCATTTCATACATTCGATTCATTTGGAATTCAACATCACTCGATAAAACAAGGGCCTTTCGGCTCAATCACAGTTTGTACACTTTCCTCAAATCAACCGAACCTTTTTGTGATAACCATCTAACTCAAGAGTCTCATGGACTCAAATTTTTAAGTCACCACTCGTACCAATTCTTATATGTATATCCATGCAATTAATACAATTAGTTACTTGCACTTACTAGCATAACAACTAAAATTTTGAACTTACTCTACTTGAACCAAAATATTTAGCATACCACCTATTTGCACAAAATGAACCCCCGACATACCTATGCATATCACATACTCAATAATTAAATCTTTACTTATCTTTATGCTCACACAACTTCATAACCATCTTGTGAATGTACGCACACATAGTTCCATTCAAGTTCATAATACACACACATAGTGCCATTTGGGCTTGTGAATGTACGCACACATAGTGCCATTCATGCCCCCCAATATACGCACGCATAGTGCCACTTGAGTTTATGAATGTACGCACACATAGTGCCATTCTAACTCATCCATATTACGCACACATAGTGCCACGACAATCATACTATTCAATTCTTACTTCCATCGATATGAAGATGTTACATGACTACTAAAATCCATAGCATATCATATTCAATTTCACTTCCATACGCACGTATACACAAAGGTTCCCATTTAATTTATTTTTAAATCATTAAAGACTTATTCTATGCATGATCCGAATCACTTATAGACTTACCTGGCGTTGGATGATTGGCTCCAATCAGCTACTCGACCACCTTTGCTTTCCCTTTGGCCGAACTTTGCTCATTATGATCTTGAGCTTAGATTGACCAAATAAAATAATTCAATTCCTTATGAATTAAATTGTATTTTAACTATCATGCTTGCAAGTAATTTAGAATGCATTCGGCTTTCCCCTAAATTCATCTAACTTCACATTCTAATTCTTCTAAAAAAATATATATACCACCACCAAATATTATCACAAAATCATCCATATATCAATTTATAACTCAAAGCATCCAACACTTAAAGATTATGTTTATAATCACATAAATCCCATGCTCATAATACTTATCAAATGGTATGCACACATATAAATACACACACATATATATTACTAAAAAAAATACACCTCAATTATAGTCCATACTCACAAGTTCATACTCAAAACACTTAACATAATTCATTTTTAAAAATTCAAAACCGTATGTGACCCTTATTCCATACATCTATACCCTTATAACATCCAACTTTAAATCTCTGTACAAGAGAATCATAACCGTATGTTCTTCTTGGTTACTTTCACCATACAAGGTCACATTTACCATTAGGCATTATTACAAAGTTCTTCTAATCAATTAAACCTAAATCACATACATATTAAATTTTAAACTCCTATTAAAAATTAATACTTGGGTAATGTTTAGAGCTTCAAAATCAATCTAATATCAAAAATTTACAAGAAACAACATTCAATTCATACCTTAAATTGACAAGAGAAGGTGCCGAATGCTTTAAACTAATTTTCTCCTTTCTTTTCTCTAAGTTTCGGCTAAGAAGAACACAAGGATGAACTACCTTGTTCTTTTCACCACTCTTTTATTTTATTAATCATTTTATTTCTTAAATTAAAACTTTATGACATAATTTTAAAATTAAAAAGCATATTTTATTCACCTAATTCCATCATGGCTGGCACTATGACTAAAAATGGGGAATTTGACATGCAAATCCCCATGTTTTAATCTATGAATTATTCGGCCACTTCAATTTGCCTCACCCATTTTCAACATTTCTCATTTAAGTCCTTCTAGGTAAATCCACATTCAATTTGACACATTCAAACATTTAAGAATTCATACGCACATTTATCACATAAATTAAACATAGAATATTATATTCTAATATTTTTATGACTCAGTTTAGCGGTCTCGAAACCACTTCCTGTCTAGGGTCAAAATAGGGCTGTCACAACTCTCCCCCCTTTAGGGATTTTCGTCCCCGAAAATCTTACTAGAAAATATATTTGGGTATCGTTCCTTCATAGTATTTTCGGGCTCCCAAGTTGCTTCCTCAATCCCGTGCTTGAGCCATAGCACTTTTACTAACGGAACCTTTTTGTTTCGTAACTCTTTTACTTCTCTATTTAATATACGAACCAATTCTTCTTCATAACTCAAATCGGGCTGAATTTCAATTTTTGACGGACTAAACACATGCGAGGGATCGGATCTATAACGACGAAGCATCGAAACATGAAAAACGTTATGGATCCTTTCGAGTTTAGGGGGCAAAATCAGTTTATAAGCAACCAGCCCAATCCGTTCTGATATCTCGTACGGTCCGATGAATCTCGGACTCAACTTGCCTTTACGACCAAATCTGAGCATTTTTTTCCAAGGTGAGACTTTTAAAAATACTTTATCACCAACCTGATACTCAATATTTTTACGTTTTAGATCCGCATACGATTTCTGACGATCGGATGCCATTTTTAGATTATCACGAATCATCTTCACTTTCTGTTCAGCCTCTTTGATTAAATCAACCCCGAGAATCTTATTCTCACTAAGTTCGATCCAAAACAAAGGTGTACGGCACACTCGACCGTAAAGAGCTTCGAAGGGTGCCATTTGAATACTCGATTGAAAACTGTTGTTATACGCGAATTCAATTAGGGGTAGATATTTTTCCCATGATCTGCTAAACTCGAGAATGCAACATCTCAACATATCCTCGAGTATCTGTATAACCTGTTTGGATTGACCATCCGCCTGCGGATGAAAAGCGGTGCTAAAATGGAGCTTAGTACCTAATGCCTCGTGTAATTTCTTTCAAAATTGTGAAGTAAATCGAGAGTCTCGATCTAAAACAATAGAATTCAGCACTCCATGTAATCGTATAATCTGGGAGACGTACAATTCCGCTAGCTTATCAAGTGAAAAGTCCATACGAACCGGGAGAAAATGAGCTGACTTCGTTAGTCTATCAACAATAACCCAAATGGAATCTTTCTTGCTCGGTGTTAGCGGTAAACCAGACACAAAGTTCATTGCAACTCGATCCCACTTCCTCGGGTATCAAAATCAGCTGAAGTAATCCTGAAGGTACCTGATGTTCCGCTTTTACTTGCTGACACACCAAACACTTAGATACAAAATTGAAGATGTCTCTTTTCATACCGTGCCACCAGTATTGTCGTTTCAGGTCGTTATCCATTTCGTGCTACCCAGATGGACTGACATTCGACTATTATGAGCTTCATTCAAAATCGCCGAAACTAGCTCAGAATTTCTCGGAACACACAATCGGTCTTTAAATCTCAAACAATCATTTTCATCAATTCGCAATTCTGTATCCTCACCCGAAATGCATTGAGCTCGCTTAGCAGTCAAGTCATTATCGACTTTCTGTGCTTCACAAATTTGTCGTACTAACACTGGCTCTGCTTTTAATTCGGCTACCAACACATCATTCGTCGATAAGGTTAAATGCACGTTCATTCCTCTTAAAGAAAATAATGATTTCCGGCTAAGAGCGTCTGCAACTACATTAGCTTTTCCCGGGTGATAACCATTAATGAGCTCGTAGTCTTTAAGCAATTCTAGCCACTGTCTTTGTCTCAAATTCAAATCTCTTTGAGTCGTCAGATACTTGAGACTTTTTTGATCGGAGAAGATGTGACATTTCTCACCCAACAGATAGTGACGCCAAATTTTTAGAGCGAAAACAATAGCGGCTAGTTCAAGATCATGAGTCGAATAATTCCGCTCGTGAGGCTTCAACTGCCTCGAAGCATAAGCAACGACTCGACCTTCTTGCATCAAAACGCAGCCTAAACTGTTCAGAGATGCATCACTATAAACTACGAACTCTTTACCGGATTCTGGCTGAACTAACACTAGAGCTTCCGTTAATAGAGTCTTTAGCTAATCAAAACTTTGCTGACACTTATCAGACCACTCGAACTTCACATCTTTCTGTAGCAGTCTCATCAATGGTACTGCAATCATCGAGAAACCTTTGACGAATCGCTGGTAATAACCGGCAAGTCCTAGGAAGCTTCGAACCTTAGAAACATTTCTAGGGGGTTTCCAGTCAAGAATAGCTAAAATTTTGTTTGGATCGACTCGAATACCCGAAGCTGACACTATGTGTCCCAAAAAGCCTACCTCGTGCAACCAAAACTCGCACTTACTAAATTTCGCGTACAATTGATTATCGCGTAGAGTTTGGAGTACAATTCTTAAATGCTCGGCATGCTCAATTTCATTTCGAGAGTAAATCAGGATGTCGTTGATGAATACCACCACAAAATGATCCAGATACGATCTAAACACCCGATTTATCAAGTCCATGAATACCGAGGGGCATTAGTGAGCCCGAACGGCATCACTAAAAATTCATAGTGTCCGTACCTCGTTCTGAATGCGATCTTTGGTATGTCGGAATCTCTAACTCTCAACTGGTAATAACCGGATCACAGATCAATCTTCGAAAACACTGAAGCTCCTTTCAACTGATCAAATAAGTCATCAATTCGGGGCAATGGATACTTATTCTTTACGGTGACTTTATTCAACTGTCTGTAGTCGATACACATTCTCATAGTTCCATTTTTCTTTTTCACAAACAAACCTGGCGCACCCCGGGGGAGAAACTCGGCTGTGCGAAGCCTCTGTCGGTTAATTCTTACAGCTAAGATTTCAATTCTTTTAACTCAGTAGGTGCCATACGATACGGGGCAATCGAAATTGGAGTTGTGCCTGGAACCAACTCTATACCGAACTCAACCTCTCTAACAGGTGGCAATCCCGGTAATTCTTCGGGAAACACACCCGAAAACTCACAAACTACAGGCATAGTCCCAAGTTCTCGTTCGGATACTTTGTCGTCTAACACATAAGCCAGGTACACTTCATAGCCCTTTCTCACGTATTTTTGTGTTGTCATGGAAGTTATTACAGCTGGTAGTCCGTTTAAATTAGTGGATTCAATCCGAATTATCTCTTTATTCGAACCTCATAAATCGATAGCCTTTCGTTTGCAATTCACTACCGCATCGTGTACAGTTAACCAATCCACTCCAAGAATAATATCAAATTCATTGAAGGGTAAAAGCATCAAGTCAGCCAAAAAACATAAATATCGTATCATTAGGGGACATTTCTTGCATACTTTGTCAATTAACACATGTTGACCCAAAGGATTTGATACCCGTATCACAAACTCAGTAGACTCAACAGGTAGAGTCTTACTGGATACTAACGTTTCACACACATAAGAATGAGTCGAACCAGGATCAATCAAAGCAAGTACATTTGTATCATAAAGAGTAAATGTACCCGTGATAACATCAGGGAAGGATGCTTCCTCTCGCGCACAAATAGCATAAGCTCTAGCAGGTGCATGAGCCTCTGACCGGATTGCCGCATCAGAATTTACTCTCTGATTCCCACTCCTGCTTCCTGCATTTCTCGGTGGCCTACCCCTAACTGTTGCTCCACTCGATCTCACACTGTGCATCTTATTCTTTTCATCAGGCTCTGTGCAATCTCGAACAAAATGGTCTCGCGAACCACATCTATAACAAGCTCGATTAATAGACTTGCCCCAACATTCACCCGTATGTCGCCTACCACACTGTAGACATTCTGGTTTATCTTGTCTATTGCTGCCAACACTGGCCACTGATGTCACTCGTGAATCTACTGGAGGTCGTTCTCGAATAGAAATCCCCGCAGCCGTCTTTGATCTGTTACTGTCATCTCGATACTTTTTCACAGATGAGAAAGAAGATTTACTCGTTGTTCTCTCGCGGAGATCTTTAGCTTCAGTTTCCACTTTTCTTTTCTCTATACTCAGCTCTTCTGCTTTGAACGCTCTTTCAACCAATGTTACGAACTCCTTTATCTCAAGAATGCCCACAAGTAGCTTTAGTTCTTCATTCAGCCCTTCCTCGAACCTTTTGCACATAGTAACTTCATCGGCAACACTTTCTCGGGCATAACGACTGAGTCTCACAAACTCACGCTCATATTCAGATACAGTCATTCGGCCTTGTTTAAGTTCAAGAAATTCTTTACGTTTCCGATCAATGAACCTCTGGCTGATATATTTCTTGCGAAACTCCACCTGAAAGAAATCCCATGTAATCCGTTCTTTGGGAACAATCAAGCTCAGAGTTCTCCACCAGTAATAGGCTGAGTCTCGCAATAAGGATATGGCGCATTTCAAGCACTCATCGGGGGTACAGGACAGCTAGTCGAAAGCACGGATGGTATTATCTAACCAAAATTCGGCGCTCTCTGCATCGTCGGTGGCTGTGGCTCTAAATTCTTCGGCCCCATATTTCTGGATCTTATCAACAGGGGGCGTGTTTAATCTCGTCGGATCAGTAGTTGTAGGCATGGCAGGTACCAGGGAAGGATTATTTGAGTTAGGGGGTTGTTGAGCGGCTAGATTTGTACGAGTTTACTGGGCAAACCACTCATTCATTAAAGAAAAGAGAGTTTGCCTAACCCTATCCTCTCGATTACTCGCGGATGGTTGAGAATTTGCCGATACTGTCCCTTGCGCGGGAGCAGGTGCTATACTCTCAACATTATCCGCTAAGACTTGCTCGGGATCAGGTTTCATTTACTAAACAAAAACAACAGTTTAACCATCAGAAGTCATCACACTGTCAAATACTCACCTATGGCATGTATAGCTAATCTTACACGTGCTACGTTAGTCCTAGAATCAACTAAACCGTGGCTCTGATAACATAAAATGTAACACCCCTAACCTGAGACCATCGTCGGTGGGGTTACAAAGTATTACTATATAAATCCCGGAACAAACTACTGATCATGAGATCAGAACTTATGACTAAAGGTTTTGCCAACATTACGTAGTTAATTTGCTAAATAAACAAATTGCATGCAACTTTTAGTTAAAACATTTCTCACATTGCCATAGTTGTTTACTACACGAGTACCTCATTTGAAAGAATTTAGAGATTCTCATCTCTATACTCTTCAAATAAGAATTTACTAAAGTTCCATCTTTAAAAGTAATTATGAAAGGCTAGATATTATTTCTTTAGTTTAAACATTCCATAGCATGAAAAGCACAATAACTGAATTCATAATATAATTATCCAACTCATACCAAACTTGTAAGTTTAAACCATATTCGTATGGCTATACATATCTATATAGGCATTAAAGTAACAACTATTCCAAAATATAGTCTATACATGCCATCGGGAGAAAACCTAAACCTTTCATTTAAAAGTACCAAAAAGTAGATGACAATTGTGACGGCTTCCTCAAAAGTGATCCCAAGCTTGATGGAGATAGATCTAACGAAGGAAACAATCAAATAAACCAAATGAGTACTCACTCAGTAAGTCCTAAGCAAAATCGAAACTTAAGAAAGGGTTAATATGAGCAACAACTATTTAACAAAAATTTCATGCCTTAAATTTCATTTCTAAGCCAACCAATTTCTCATGTTTCATAAAACGGTTCGCCTCGTTTCATACATTCGATTCATTTGGAATTCAACATCACTCGATAAAACAAGGGCCTTTCGGCTCAATCACAATTTGTACACTTTTTTCAAATCAACCGAACCTTTTTGTGATAACCATCTAACTCAAGAGTCTCATGGACTCAAATTTTTAAGTCACCACTCGTACCAATTCTTATATGTATATCCATGCAATTAATACAATTAGGTACTTGCACTTACTAGCATAACAACTAAAATTTTGAACTTACTCTACTTGAACCAAAATATTTAGCATACCACCTATTTGCACAAAATGAACCTCCGACATACCTATGCATATCACATACTCAATAATTAAATCTTTATTTATCTTTATGCTCACACAACTTCATAACCATCTTATGAATGTATGCACACATAGTGCCATTCAAGTTCATAGTACACGCACAGATATTGCCATTTGCGCTTGTGAATGTATGCACACATAGTGCCATTCATGCCCCCCAATATACGCACGCATAGTGCCACTTGAGTTTATGAATGTACGCACACATAGTGCCATTCTAACTCATCCATATTACGCACACATAGTGCCACGACAATCATACTATTCAATTCTTACTTCCATCGATATGAAGATGTCACATGACTACTAAAATCCAAAGCATATCATATTCGATTTCACTTCTATACGCACGTATACACAAAGGTTCCCATTTAATTTATTTTTAAATCATTAAAGACTTATTCTATGCATGATCCGAATCACTTATAGACTTACCAGGCATTGGATGATTGGCTCCAATTGGCTACTCGACCACATTTGCTTTCCCTTTGGCGGAACTTTGCTCCTTATGATCTTGAGCTTAGATTGACCAAATAAAATAATTCAATTCCTTATGAATTAAATTGTATTTTAACTATCATGCTTGCAAGTAATTTAGAATGCATTCGGCTTTCCCCTAAATTCATCTAACTTCATATTCTAATTCTTCTAAAATATATATATACCACCACCGAATATTATCACAAAATCATCCATATATCAATTTATAACTCAAAGCATCCAACACTTAAAGATTATGTTTATAATCACATAAATCCCATGCTCATAATACTTATCAAATGGTATGCACACATATAAATACACACATATATATTACTAAAAAAAAAACACCTCAATTATAGTCCATACTCACAAGTTCATACTCAAAACACTTAACATAATTCATTTTTAAAAATTCAAAACCGTATGTGACCCTTATTCCATACATTTATACCCTTATAACATCCAACTTTAAATCTTTATACAAGAGAATCATAACCGTATGTTCTTCTTAGTTACTTTCACCATATAAGGTCACATTTACCATTAGGCATTATTACAAAGTTCTTCTAATCAATTAAACCTAAATCACATACATATTAAAATTTTAAACTCCTATTCAGCAATTTGAGTATTCTCTATCACCTAAACAATTTCCAAGGTTTGATATTACCTTCCTATATGCATAATTAATTCACTTATACCTCAACCTTTCTCTATTACCATTTAAAACATAAAACAACCACCATGTCATAATTCTTTCTCAAATGGCCGAAAGCATAAATCATTACCAAACTATAAATTAATACTTGGGTAATGTTTAGAGCTTCAAAATCAATCTAATATCACAAATTTACAAGAAACAACATTCAATTCATACCTTAAATTGACAAGAGAAGGTGCCGAATGCTTTAAACTAATTTTCTCCTTTCTTTTCTCTAAGTTTCGGCTAAGAAGAACATAAGGATGAACTATCTTGTTCTTTTCACCACTCTTTTATTTTATTAATCATTTTATTTCTTAAATTAAAACTTTATGACATAATTTTAAAATTAAAAAGCATATTTTATTCACCTAATTCCGTCATGGCCGGCACTATGACTAAAAATGGGGAATTTGACGTGCAAATCCCCATGTTTTAATCTATGAATTATTCTGCCACTTCAATTTGCCTCACCCATTTTCAACATTTCTCATTTAAGTCCTTCTAGGTAAATCCACATTCAATTTGACACATTCAAACATTCAAGAATTCATATGCACATTTATCACATAAATTAAACATAAAATATTATATTCTAATATTTTTATGACTCGGTTTAGCTATCTCGAAACCATTTCCCGACTAGGGTAAAAATAAAACTGTCACACGGAGTTTGGGAAGGATTTCACTGTGTACAGTGATGCGTCGCATGTGGGTTTAGGCTGTGTACTAGTGCAAGAGGGTAAGGTGGTCGCTTATGCTTCGCGATAGCTTAAGCCTCATGAAGCGAATTACCCTACGCATGATCTTGGGTTGGCAGCAGTCATTTTTGAGTTAAAAATCTAGAGGCACAACCTTTATGTAGAAAAGTGTATTATATACACGGACCATAAGAGTCTCAAGTATTTGTTGACTCAGAAGGAGTGAAACCTTAGGCAACGAAGATGGATAGAGTTGCTTCAGGACTATGGCTGTTCGATTGAGTACTGCCTAGGTAAGGCAAATGTGGTGGCTAATGCACTCAGTCATAGGGCTGTAACTGAGTTAAGAGCAATGTTTACTCGACTGAGTCTATATGATGATGGGAGCTTGTTAGCGAAGTTACAAGTGAGACCAACTTGGATTAACAAATTAAGGAGAAATAGTTAGAGGATGAGTCGCTAGTTCCTCGATTCTAGCAAGCTGAGAATGATGAGATTTCTGATTTTGGGTTGAATGGTGATGGAGTTCTGTGTTTTCGAGGAAGAGTTTGTATTCTGAAGGACTCTAACTTGAGGCAATCAATTTTGAAAGAGGCTCATGGCGGACCTTGTGCCATGTACCATGGAGGGAATAAGTTGTATCGAGACTTACGAGAGTTGTACTAGTGGCTTGGACTTAAGCGAGAGGTGATAGAATTTGTGGGGAAATGTGTGACATGCTAGCAAGTGAAAGTTGAGCATCAACTGTCTTCTAGACTTTTGCCGCCGGTAAAGATTCCAATTTGGAAGTGGGAGAGGGTAAGCATGGATTTTGTAAGTGGGTTACCTTTGACACCCACTAAGAAGGACTCAGTTTGGGTAATTGTGGATAGGCTAACGAAATCTGCTCATTTCATACCTGTCTGAACTGACTATTCACTCCAGAAATTAGCTAAGTTGTATGTGGCAAAGATACTGCGACTTCATGGAGTGCTAATTTTGATAATTTCTGACCAGGATCCTATGTTTACATCTTGGTTCTGGTAGAAGTTGCATGAGGCGTTGGGTTCGCGATTGGATTTTAGCATTACTTTTCACCCCTAGACAGATGGACAGTCGGAAAGGGTTATTTAGATTCTGGAGGACATGTTGAGGGGTTGTGTTATCGACTTTCGAGGTAGTTAGGAGGATTACTTGCCATTGGCGGAGTTTGCCTATAATAACAACTATCAGGCGAGTATTCAAATGGCTTCATATGAGGCGCTATATGGGCGAAGGTCTCGTATGCCTACTTGTTGGACGAAGTTGGGAGAACGTCAGGTTCTTTGGCCAGAGTTGGTGGCAGATACTAAAAACAAGGTTAAGTTAATCAGAGATCGGTTAAAGAAAGCATTTGATAGGCAGAAATCTTATGTTGATTTAAAGCGTAAGGAAATTGAATACTCAGTAGGTGATATGTTCTTCTTAAATGTCTCGCCTTGAAAGAAAATATTAAGGTTTGGTAAAAAGGGCAAGTTGAGTCCGCAGTTTATCGGACCTTATCAAGTTCTTACGCGGGTATGTCTAATAGCTTATCATTTGGAATTACCACCAGAGTTAGACCGACTTCATGACATTTTTCATGTCTCCATGCTGAGACGGTATCGATCAGATCCTTCTCATGTCGTACCAGTGGAAGAGATTGAGGTGAAGACCGAGTTGACGTTTGAAGAGGAACCTGTACAAATATTAGATTGAGATATCAAGGTGTTAAGAAGGAACTAAGTTCCTTTGGTAAAGGTACTTTGGTGCAATCATGGCAGGGAATAAGCTACTTGAGAGCCAGAAGAGGTGATGCGTCAATAATACCCTCACCTATTTAGATCAGGTAAATTTCGGGGCCGAAATTTCTTTAAGGGGGTTGAGTTGTAACGCCCTAATTTTTGGGATTTTTGAGATTTTTTTGATTTTAGTGTGAACTTAAAATTTTGCTATCTGGTTATGTCAATTTATAGTTTGGGTATGTTAGTGGGCCTCTGGAAGACCCAAGCATAAGTTAAAACCGGTAGAATTTTAAAAATTTGAACTTAAAGAGAATGGGTCTTAAGTATGTGGGCCTTTAAGAAAAAATGGGTAATTTAAGTCACAAATGAGCCAATGGCAAGGTGGCAATGTAACGCCACTTAGAGGACAAGGGTGGCGTGTGGAAGCTATGCAAGGGCTTGGGTTCAAGTCCCATGGTAAGCAAGCTGCTATTTTATTTTTAATGCATGTGCAAGGCATGTGAAGGACTCCAACTGAAACTCTAAGGGAGAGAGAGTTTAAAGTGCTCAGGGGATTGGATCAAGGAGGGACAAGGGGAGAAAAGTTAGGAATTTTTGAATGGGAGCATGTGTTGGCCGATTGTAGGACTGTAGGTGCAAAATCAGCTAGGGACCTCAGGCTTTGATTTTTCAGCAATTGAGGAGTGATGTCGATTTCTTTTGGTGATTAACCTTTAGAATTTGATAATTTGGGTCTGAATCATTGTTGTGAATAGGTAAAACTCTTCTGAGGGTTCTTTCTTCTTTTCTTTTCTTTCCTTACTCTGCTCAAAGCCGACTAACCTTGTGGACCTCTCCCTTATCAATTTCTTCCTTCTAGCCGAATCCCCATCTATTCTCTAAAAGCCAAAACCCTAAAGTTTTCCCTCTGTCGACATCACTTCTTTTACATAATTTCTTCTGCCTTCTCTTTTACTTCCTTAAAGACTACCCTAGGCCAGTAAAAACACCATAGATTTCCCTTGGCCAATTATTTCAAAAGCCGAAATCCCGAAGCACAAAGTATCTCCTTGTGTCATTTTGTTCGAAAAGCCAAATCTCAGAGAATTTCTTTACTTCCCCTTTCTTATGAGTTCTTTTCTTAAATCCGAACCCCACCATCTTGTTCTCTTAAACACCTTCTTGCCGAACCCTCTCTAGTGCTCTTTTCTCAACCGAAACCTTCACCCTTATTTGTTATGCTTTCAACCTCTTGATCCATTCTTCTCCTTCCCTTGTGGTATGATTAGCTCGACTGTACTAGGTTAGAATAGAAATATCTACTGCTAGTGATCGACTCAATCAAGCGGATCCATGTGTAAGTGCTTTTCATCTTGGATTTCGATTTCGATATTAGGCTTTTCTCCTTGAGTAATTTTCGGTTAGGGAAGATGACACCCCTTTAACTTTCATGGGTTGGATCTATTTTATCAATGGTCGTAGGTACTGACATTTGATCTCACTCAAACGATTCGAGAGGAAAGAATTGAACTCAAAATGGTTATAAGCAATCTAGATCTAGTAGTTAAGACTAGATTTCGACAAGGTAAGAATAAGTGATTAAGGGGTGGTTGCCGATTGTACATAGGGTAAGGTAATGATAGTTTCGGTTAGATGTTGGATTAACAGTATGTTTTCAAACGATTGTAGGTTGATTCGGTGTGGATCTCGTCATAGTATATCGCAAATTAGGTGTGTAAATGACACCCACTAGTAGACTAGATCGGCAAAAGCCGAAAAGCCAAAATGCCAAAATGCCAAAATTTTGTCATTTCAGGGGCTTGCAAGCGTTCGAGTCCTCGTGGGTTGGTTGACTCGAAAAAAATCAAGAATTGCAAACGGTAAGGTTGATGTGTGCGTGATTTTGTGCACCTTGGTGAATTTGGGCCTCGTGGGGCTAAAATTGGGCCCAATGGGCTTACGGGCCCATATGGGTGAAAACGAGCAGTAAGTGGATTCTAGTAATCTGAATGTTAAGACGGCTAAAACGAATATGGAATTTGGGCTTAGTGGACCGTAATAGTTAGCAGACACCATAGGGCCCAGTAGGGGTTTCAGGGCCCGATAACTCTAAATTGGACTAAATGGGCTAATTAGGTTACCTAGATGATTTTTGGGGCTAATAACAACTGAAATGTGCGTAAAACCCTAAAAACTGGTAAGTTTACTGAAATATCACCTGAGGGTGGAAAATTACTATTTTACCCCTAAGTGCAAATGACCATTATACCCCTAGGGTTAAATTTGACTAAACTGCATGCTAAATTAAATCTGTTCACTGTATGCCATGACATGTTATACTATTGCATGGGATTAGGTTTATGATGGAGGAAGTACTAAGTGGTAATGCCACGTTTACTGTTAGGGGCTTTGCTCGTATTACTGTTAGTGGCTTGGCCAGGTTATCTAATTAAGCAGCTCAGCTGCAACTGTGGTGTGTAGGGCTGGCTGGGTTGAGTTATTTCCCACATGGTGTGTAGGGCTGGTACGAATGGTGTGTAGGGCTGCACTTTGCATACATGCATTAATACTGTTCTGTTACTGTAATGGGCCTAAGGGCTACACTGATTTCTAAATAGGGCTAAGGCCCAGTAATTATTGTATACTTGATAAACACAAAATTATACATATTTTTACCTCACATTTAGCCTATAATTTGGATGGTTTCTTACTAATTTTATAAGAACTGGTGCTCTTAACCCCTCGTTTTCATATCTTATACTCAGGAGAGCATAGGGAAGATGAAAGGACAGAAAACGGGCCTAAAACGGTGAAAAATGGACTCAAAAGCACGAATCACATGGGCCAAGAGATGCCACACGGCCATGCCACACGGGCGTGCCTCACGAAGATCACACGGACAAAGCCCCGACAAGCACGACTACTATACACGGGCGTGCTAAATCACACGGCCTCTATCGAACCCACACGGGCGTGGAACATGGGCGTGTTCTAGTCATGGGAAAGACGAATTTCACTCGAATTGGGATGCTTAGGGGCTAAGAAAGAGTCCCCAAAAGTTCTCTATATAAAGATCCCATAAGGCAACATAGAGGGGGGCTTCTTCCACCTTTTATACACCCTCTATATTCTTTTCCTCTAGTCTTTCTGCCACACCACAGGTAGAAGCAAGGGATTACTCGAAGGGAGAAGCCAATCAATTCATCTTAAGAGTCGAAGTTCTGCATCAACATAGAGGATTCTCCTAAATTCTTTCAGGGGTTTTTGGTTTCTTTTATGATTTGTTATTTTACAACTTCTGAGATGTTTTCTTTTATTATTATGAACTAAACCCCTCAAATACTTGAGGGGGATGAAACCTAAGACAAATCTTGTTATTTATTCTTGATTTTTATGAGAATTACTTGAATTGTTCTTAGTTATGTGTTTTTAATCCTTGATTTAATAGTCCTAGGTATTAATTCAAGAATTGGATGTGCTTAGAGCAGAGGAGCAAAAGTCCCTGTGATAAGAGTAGATCTACCATAATTAAGCGGAGTTGCATGCAACCCTAGATATAGGGCGACATAAATCTGCCGGATTAGGGTCAAACCTAATATGGGGAGCCATGGATCGAATTAATGCAACCTAGGTAGTTAATTAATAAAGGAACTTTAATTAACAACTTAGGCCTAGTTGGTCTTCACCTCGACGGAGGGTTTAGCATAGATTAGGGATCTCTACGGATCAAGTCAAGTAAATAACTCGTATAAATCAATAAATTAATAACAAGTGAAGTCTAGGTGGATTCTCTCTTAAGTATTGATCATATTAATTAGCTTTTCCCTAAAAGGTCTTCCCACTTTATTTTTCCTGTTTTTCCTTAGTTGATTTTAAAGTTAGTTTTAGGCAAACCCTCATGAAGTGAGTAATAGTACTTTCGGTTCCCTTAGGTACGATACTCGATCTTATCACTAGACTATACTACTGTCGACAGGTGCACTTGCCTTAAAACGTCGTGATATTAGTCAGTTTAGGTTTGATCAAGTTCTTTATAAATTTTATTACTTCATATCACGCGGATATCAAGTTTTTGGCGCCGTTGCCGGGGAGTTAACTGAAATATTATGAAAGCTCAATTTCTATTACTTTAGCCATTGCTATTTATAATATTTATAATATTTATAATTTTTATTTCTCTATTATTTTTTCTTTTATTTTTAATTTTTATCTTTATTTTATTCTCTTTCTAGGTTTTTCTAGTTTATGACTAGAAACAACCCGTCAGGGCCACTACTTTTTGACGAAGATTTGGAGGCTACAGTCCACAGAAATCGTAGAGAAATTAGACAAAGTTTACATTATCCAGAGCAGGAACTTGAGCAAGAGCCAGAACCTACTAAAGAGATGGCCGCAAATCAAAATATTCACCAACTTCCAACACTACCCGCTGAACCAGAAGAAGCTCCGCGTACTATGTATGATTATGCTAAACCTAGTGTGATTGGTACTCAAACTAGTATTGTTAGACCTGCTATTGCTGCTAATAATTTTGAATTAAAACCTAGTACTATTCAGATGATTCAGCAACTTGTGTAGTTTGACGGTTTACAGGATGAAGATCCCAACTCACATCTGGCCAATTTTTTGGAACTATGCGACACTTTTAAAATCAATGGCGTTACTGATGACGCGATTCGCCTAAGGCTGTTTCCATTTTCCCTAAGAAATAAGGCAAAACAATGGTTAAACTCTCTACCACGAGGCTCAATTACTACATGGGACCAAATGTCTGAAAAATTTTTGCTTAAATATTTTCCCACTACTAAAACTGCTAAATTACGAAACGATATTTCTTCTTTTGTGCAGATGAATTTAGAAACGCTTTACGATGCCTGGGAAAGGTACAAAGATCTTTTAAGAAGATGCCCTCACCACGGATTACCTTTATGGCTACAGGTTCAAACTTTCCATAATGGGTTAAACCCGTCAACTAGGTAGATGATCAATGCAGCCGCAGGCAGAACCATCAATAATAAAACACCTGACGAAGCTTAGGAATTTATTAAGGAAATGTCATTGAATAACTATCAATGGTAAGTCATGAGGACAAAGCCGACGAAAGCCGCAGGAGTCTATAATATTGATGCTGTTACTATGCTCACTAACCAAGTAGAACTTTTAAATAAAAAATTTGATAATTTTGTTGGTTCCACGCAGGCTCAACCAATGATGCAATGTGATGCAGCCTCAGGAAATATGTTTAATTCAGACCATCTACACAACATGGAAGCTGAACAAGCCAATTACATGGGTAATAATTCTCGACCTCAAAATAATCCTTATAGTAATACTTATAATGCAGGTTGGAGAAATCACCCAAATTTTTCATGGGGAGGATAAGGAAATCAAAGACAACAGCCTCCGGTATTCCAGCAGCCACCACGTCAACAAGAAAAAAGCCGAACCTTGAGGACATGTTCACTAAATTCATGGCCGCCTCAGAAACCCGTTTCCAAAACACTGAAACAGCATTAAAGAACCAATAGGCCTCTATCCAAGGACTCAAGAACCAAATCGGTCAGCTTGCAAAATTAATCTCAGAGAGGTCTTATGGCGGGCTTCCAAGCAACACTGAACCAAATCCCAGAGAACATGTCAAAGCAATCACTCTAAGAGATGGTAAGGTGCTAGCAGAACTAGAAAGGAAGCATACTCATGAACTGCCGAAAGACAAAGTAGAGGAATCTAAGGATGACGCTCCTCCAACACTCAAAGAATACAAACCACGCATCCCATACCCAGCAAGGTTAAAGAAGGACCAAACAGACGCCCAATTCAGTAAGTTTCTTGAACTTTTCAAACAATTACATATTAACTTACCCTTTGTTGAAGCAATTTCACAGATGCCGAAATACGCGAAATTCCTAAAGGAGCTCCTGGCGAACAAAAGAAAGCTGGAAGAATTAGCCACTGTGGAACTCAACGAGGAATGTTCAGCCATTCTCCAAAATAAACTGCCAACAAAGCTAAAGGATCCAGGGAGTTTTACTATTCCTTGTTTAATTGGTAGCTTAATTATTAATAAAGCATTGGCTGATTTAGGTGCAAGTATTAATCTCATGCCTTATAAAATGTTCAAACAACTAGGTCTAGGGGAACCTAAACCCACTAGGATGAGCATCCAATTAGCCGATAGATCTGTTAAATATCCTAGGGGAATCATTGAAGACGTGCTGGTAAAAGTCGATAAATTTATATTTCCTGTAGATTTTGTTGTGCTTGACATGGATGAGGACATTGACGTACCTTTAATTTTAGGACGCCCATTTTTAGCCACTGCTAGAGCTATTATTGATGTAGGAGATGGTAAATTAGTTCTTAGAGTTGGTGAAGAGGAAGTCATTTTTAAAATCTATGATGCCATGAAATTTTCCAAAGAACAAGATGATTCTTGTTATTTTGTTGATATGTTGATCACTTTGTTCAAGATGATTTTCAGGAAATCTCTATCACCGACACACTGGAACTGTGTCTTATTCAAGAGGAGGGTGGAACCTCCTTAGAAGTGGAGAAAGTAAGAAAAGAATTAGACTCTAGCGAAACTATCACTAGACATATAAGCTATGAAAATTTAAAGATGCACGATAAGCTAAGACAGAAACCTTCCATTGAGGAACCCCCTAAATTAGAATTAAAACAACTACCAAAACACTTAGAATATGCCTTTTTAGGGGAGAACTCAACTTTGCCAGTCATTATTGCATCAAATTTAAGCTCTAAAAAAAAGGAAGAATTGCTCCAGGTATTAAGAAAACATAGGCAAGCCATAGCCTGGAAAATTTCAGATATCAAGGGAATTAATCCCTCTTTTTGTACTCACAAGATTTTAATGGAAGATGAATATAAACCAGCAGTGCAAGCTCAGAGACGATTAAATCCTAACATGAAGGAAGTCATAAAGGCTGAGGTAATTAAACTTCTTGATGCAGGTATCATTTATCCTATTTCTGATAGTTCTTGGGTAAGCCCAGTGCAGGTTGTTCCTAAGAAAGGTGGGCTAACCGTGGTATCCAATGACAAAGAAGAACTCGTGCCAACACGAACAGTCACAGGATGGAGAGTATGCATAGATTACCAAAAGCTGAATGACGCCATTCGGAAAGATCATTTTCCTTTACCCTTTATCGATCAAATGTTAGAAAGATTAGCCGGTCACATGTATTATTGCTTCCTAGATGGCCTCTCCGGTTACTTCCAAATTCCAATAGCTCCAGAAGATCAGGAAAAAACGACGTTCACATGCCCATACGGTACGTTTGCATATCGAAGAATGCCTTTTGGTTTATGTAACGCTCCTGCTACTTTTCAGCAATGCATGCTAGCTATTTTTAACGAATTTGTAGAAGATATCATGGAGGTATTCATGGACGATTTCTCCGTTTTCGGTAACTCTTTCCAACACTGTCTAAATAATTTAAAACTTGTTTTGATAAGATTGAAGAGACAAATCTAGTGCTAAATTGGGAAAAATGTCATTTCATGGTTCAGGAAGGTATTGTACTAGGACATAAAATCTCTACTAGAGGAATAGAGGTAGACAAAGCAAAAGTTGAAACTATTGAAAAACTACCCCATCCCAGTTCAGTTAAGGCTATAAGAAGTTTTTTAGGACATGCCAGTTTTTATCGTAGATTCATTAAGGACTTCTCTAAAATAGCTAAGCCTTTAACTAAATTACTAGAAAAAGACATACCTTTCAACTTCGACCAAGAATGCTTAGAGTCCTTTAACACCCTTAAAGACAAGTTAGTCAACGCCCCAATTATGATTTCACCTGATTGGAATCTGCCTTGTGAACTAATGTGCGATGCAAGTGATTTTGCCGTAGGTGCAATTTTAGGACAACGAAAGGACAAGCACTTCCAACCGATCTACTATGCTAGCAGAACATTGACAGCTGCTCAAGCCAACTACACCACCATGGAGAAAGAATTATTAGCTGTTATCTTTGCATTTGATAAATTCAGATCTTATTTAATTTTGTCAAAAGTCATTGTTTTTACTGACCATTCAGCTCTTCGTTTTCTCTTAGCCAAACCTGATGCAAAACCTCGTTTAATAAGATGGATTTTACTTTTACAGAAATTCGACTTGGAAATTAAAGACAAGAAAGGAGCTGAAAATTTAGTAGCAGATCACCTCTCGAGACTAGAAAATACACAGCCCAGGTACCTCGAGAAGAACAACTCCTAACTTTAGCAGGTACGACTTTGCAAATTATTTAGCAGCCAATATAACCCCAAAAGGGCTAACCCATCAGCAAAAGAAGTGATTCTTTGCTAATGTGAAAAACTACTTTTGGGAAGACCCTTTTCTTTTTCGAATTTGTGCAGATCAGGTCATACGAAAATGCGTTGATGACGTAGAAGCATATCAAATTGTGGAACACTGCCACTCAGGACCCACAGGAGGACACCACAGTGGAACCAGAACCGCCCATAAAGTACTCAAATCAGATTTTTACTGGCCTACACTTTTCAAAGATGCCAACAGGTATGTGACTTCTTGTGATAAATGCCAACGAACAGGTAATATCTCCCAACTTAATGAAATGCCTCAAAACTATATACTTTCATGTGAAATATTTGATGTATGGGGTATAGACTTCATGGGACCCTTCCCTAATTCATTCAGAAATAAGTACATACTAGTAGCAGTAGATTACATGTCAAAATGGGTAGAAGCTCAACCCTTACCTACAAATGATGCTAGAATGGTAGTACGATTTTTGAAGAAGATTTTTTCTCAATTTGGAACAGCTAGGATAATCATAAGTGATAGTGGCACACATTTTTGCAATACCCAATTTGAAAAAAATTTAAGAAGGTATGGAGTATACCACAGAACAGCCACCCCTTACCACCCACAAACTAGCGGCCAAGTCGAAGTGACAAACAGAGAACTGAAGCGTATCCTAGAAAAAACAATAGAATCAAATAGGAAGGACTAGTCTAGAAAATTAGATGATGCATTATGGGCTTACAGAAATGCATTTAAAACACCCATAGGAACATCTCCATATAAACTCGTTTATGGAAAAAACTGTCATCTACCATTTGAACTCGAGCATAAAGCATTCTGGGCTATAAAATTTCTAAACCTTGATCTTAAAAGTGCAGGCGAAAAGTGACTTCTGCAGCGAAATGAGCTAGATGAATGGCGCTACAACGCGTACGAAAACTCACGATTATATAAGGAAGCCGTGAAGCGACGTCATGACAAAAGGCTAAAACGACCCAAGCAGTTCAAAACAGGTGATCTCGTCCTACTCTACAACTCAAGGTTGAAACTATCCCCTAGAAAGCTTAAATCAAGGTGGTCAGGTTCGTTTACCGTTCTCAAAGTCTTTCTATACGGCACTATCGAGGTAACACACCCCAACCACGGTACTTTCAAGATAAATGGCCATAGGCTAAAACATTATAAAATTGAGAATTTTACAGAAAACAAGGAGGAGCTTAGGCTCCATCCCGTTTCTTCTTGACATCTCTAGGAAGAGTCGAGCTTAGACTCTAAATAAGCGCTTCTCGGGAGGTAACCCGAGCACAAACATAGTAAATTTCTTCTCTTTTTAAATTTTTCATGTTTTATTGCATAAACTAACATTTTTCCTGCAGAAAATATGGACCACACGGCCAGGCACACGGGCGTGCCTAAGGCCATGCACATACTGAAAAGCAGAGACATGGTCGTGTGGGCAGATCGTGTGCAAACAGGGTACCGTTTCCCCAAAACACGGGCTATCGATAAAATCCCACGGCCGTGCGAAATGGCCGTGGCGACTCTTCGACATCTACACGGGTAAGATAGGCACACACACGGCCGTGCGAAATGGCCGTGCGAAATGGCCGTGGCAACCCTGCACCTTCTGCACGGGCAAACATAGAGACACACGCCCGTGCCATAAGCCCGTGGAAGCTACTGCCAATTCAAACATGCCCGTGCACTTTATTACACGCCCGTGCGTTTAATGAAGGACTGATCTCCACGGCCGTGTATACCTTACCACGCCCGTGCATTTAACGAAGGACTGATCTCCACGGCCGTGCTCAAAATAAACATGGGCGTGCGCATCAAACGGGGCACGCCAAAAACCTTTGATTTTTGAAAAAACACGGGCTAAACACGACTCACACAGGCATGCGACATGCTCGTGTGACCCAAAATGTATATATACAGGGCCATTTCTCCCTTCCCATTTCATCCAAACCCTAAGATTTTTCTCTCAAAACCTCCACAAACACCACCACAGCCCTCTAAATGCCACCATACTAGATTTTCTCGATTCACACGACCGTGCAACAGTACCCACGACCGTGTGACACCAAATTTGGTTCTATTTTCTCCCTTTCTCTCATTTATTTTATTTTTTCTGCATTCCTTACATTTCTATTAATGTTATTATTGATTTAGGCAATTATAGAACTAGGAAATTGAGAACAATCTAGAATAATTTCAAATTATGATTTTACTTGCCATTTAGATTCCATTTGCCAATTTTATGCCATTTAACACCATAGTTAGTTGCCACCTAATACACATTGCAAATATGCCACTTAAACACACATAAATATGCCATTTGTTATATAGTTCAGTATATATACATTCATTCATAAAAAGAATTATTATGCCAACCTTAAAAATGATTAGATTCTACTACCAAGGTTAATTCTCATTCATATTAGGAACATTTTTTATTTTATTTTTTATTTTATTACTCAGCCTCCTTATTTTTAAATATTTGCATTTCTTATTTTTAATATCAATTACTATTTTTCCTAATATTTTTTGTAGATCCCATGTCATCTTCCCGAGCCAGGAAAGCTACCGTCCCCGTTTCTAAGAACCGAAAGGGGCCAGGGAGTTCTTCGACTAGGCCCACTTCTGAGGTGCGTCACCCATTTCTTACATTTTCACAAGACTCCCAGGAAGAGCGCTACCAGCTGCTACGTGCTCGTAATATCACGATGGGCCGATGCATCGACTGGAGGGCCCTCGAACAAGTACGCCTGGTAGATGATGTCCGGGCCCTGCTCGCCACTGACCCATGGGACCAGTTCTTTCAGATCGTGGAGCCCACATACCTTGAACTCACTCTCGAGTTCTGTGCCATATTCCACCTTCAGACGGTGATGACACGGTTTGATGATCCCGGGACAGTCTAATTTCGTTTGGGAGGGCTCGTTCGACAACTCAGCGTCCCAGAATTTGGTGTGGCACTCGGTCTTTACACTGAGTAGTTTATGGCTGAGGAGAGCTTCCCCACCCTTTCTAGGCGCATCCATATCCGACCCCTTGATTGCTGGAAAGAGATTGCCCCAGGAAGACAACTATACAACCCCAGCGTCAGCAAGGCCTCCACTCTCCCTCCCTCTCTCAGGTATATCCACGCACTCCTAGCTCATACTATCACAGGTCACCGAGAGAGCACAGGCGTCGTCAACACACACGACGTCTACTTCTTATGGTGCATGGCGAATGGCCGCCCCATTGACCTTGCATATTTCATCGCACTCGCCATGCAACATCAGACCGAGAGGCACTGCAAGTGAGTCGTATCCATGGGCCCGTACATCACTTGACTAGGCCGTTACTTCGGCCTATTTAACACTACAGCCCAGACCTCCTCCTACACCTTACTTGGCCAGATGTCCTCCCAGGGCATCCAGAGCATGCTTTCGATGAGGATGGTCGAGCGACGTCTTGGTGGCTACCACTTCCACTTTCGCCTTGTCCAAGAAGGCGAGGATTCAGAGGACATTCCTGATGATGTCCCACCGCCACCACCAGCAGAGGACGTGCCAGCTGAGCCACCACACCCTAGACGACCATCGCAGACGGCAGCATCTAGTGTTGACATATCTGAGCGCCTGGACCACTTTGAGTAGCGCCTCGATTACATCGACGCCACCTTAGCGCACATATGTCAACACCTTGGCATTGTCCCACCACCACGAAACCCATCAGAGGATTAGATCCTCTTTTATTATTTTTATTTTATTTTATTTTATTTTTACTTTTGTTTTTGTTTTATTTTATTTTATCTTCTATTTTTCTTTTTCTACCTAGTACACACTAATCTTCTATTTTAACCTTTAATGTTAATTTTTCTTTTTCCTTTGTAGCTTTTAATTATCTTATCTTTTTCTTTATTTTGAATTTTCGTAATTTTTCTATTTTATTATCATAACGGTTATCTCCTAACGAAGTAATCCCTCTTCATTTTAACCTCCCAAGACTAACAAATCCCTTCGCAGTTTCAAAGGAGCTATACAGCTCAAATCTCTACGAAAAAGGGAATACCACGCCACAATTCCCGTCGCGCAAACCTATCCCAATTTCAGGAAGTTTCATACCTTTCCCTACCTTTTGATCTTATGCTTCTACTTCTATTAATATTTTCTTTGTACATTGGGGACAATGTACATCTTAAGTGTGGGGGGTATAGCACTTTTAATTTTTTTTTTACCATCTTTGAAACTCCTGAAATGATTATAACTAAGAGAATTGTCTCAATAGCACTATCTTCAGTCTCCTATTAGGAACTATTGCTGATTAATTTATGACCTCTATTGATGTGTTGAGAATTAAGAAATAGGTGATTGTACTTTAAATATTCGAACTTTAAAACATTAGGGAATCAAGCATGATAAGTTGAAATTTTTGAGAACCCCCAATTTTTTGCATAAGTTATTTTCCCTAATTTTAAGCATTATCTTGAGATTTGAAATTCGCAGGATTGACATCAAAAGCCATAATTCTGGTGAGATTTTTTAGCCCTTTTGAGCATACATTCTTTCGTGCTCACTTTTATTATTGCTTTGAGTGAGTCAATACTGAATTGTTATTCTAGAACTTGCTTCGATTATACATGTCGAGACCACATCATTGATTTGATATACTGAAATGATAAAGACACCTAGGATTTAACCCACTGACTCCACAAAAAGCCTACCTACATAAATCTAACCCCTAGTAAACCCCATTGAGCCTAACAACCTTTTCCTTGACTCACCCTCTAATTATTAACCAATAACCCATTTTTTTAAATTTCATTCAATTATTTTGACCCCTATTTTTGTCGAGATTTGAGTTGAATTTTTCATCTAGCCTTATTCTCTTTTCCAAATTGTAAAGTTTTACTCAATTTATTCCATTACTTGAATTGTTCTTAAAAAAAAAAGGAGTACATACAGTTAAATTTGATTGTAAATTGTAAATAGTTCGATAAATTTTTGCATATTTCTATTTTCAAGCTATGAAGCCAGAAATGATATTATCATAAGGATCAGCAGAGAAATATGTTTCAGAGATAGAGATTTTTCTAGCTAGATAATTTTTTAGTTCAATCTCAATTCTAACCTTCTTTTTGCAGCCTGTGACAGCACCCCTAACCAAGCCTCGTTACAACCATTAAAAGACCTTTTGATCGATGTATCATATCAAAATTTAGTGGTGGAATTTGATTTTCTTGCAAGCTTATGGTAATAACTTTTCAGGTTGACTAAGGAGTGCTTAACTGTTGAACCCTAAACACTTCGAGTGAATAGTGAACCTTTAGTGAGGATGTCAACTCCTGTTAATTAAGATGGAGAGATAACTACTTAGAAGGAAGGAAGAGACTTATGTTTTCAATGATAAAATTCTCAACTTAGAGTGATTGAGTCTTTTCTGATTGAATTACTCATTGTATGATTACCTGTGGACTAGTTTGAAACATTATTGATAAAGATTATAGGTTGAGAGGAATAATTCTTATTTAGGGATTGAGATTTTGCTTGAGGACAAGCAAAGGTTTAAGTGTGGGGGTATTTGATAAACACAAAATTATACATATTTTTACCTCACATTTAGCCTATAATTTGGATGGTTTCTTACTAATTTTATAAGAACTGGTGCTCTTAACCCCTCGTTTTCATATCTTACACTCAGGAGAGCATAGGAAAGATGAAAGAACAGAAAACGGGCCTAAAACAGTGAAAAATGGACCAAAAAGCACGAATCACACGGGCCAAGAGATGCCACACGGTCGTGCCACACAGGCGTGCCTCACGAAGATCACATGGACAAAGCCCCGACAAGCACGGCTACTATACACAAGCGTGCTAAATCACACGGCCTCTATCGAACCCACACGGGCATGGAACATGGGCGTGTTCTAGTTGCGGGAAAGACGAATTTCACTCGAATTGGGATGCTTAGAGGCTAAGAAAGAGTCCCCAAAAGTTCTCTATATAAAGATCCCATAAGGCAACATAGAGGGGGGCTTCTTCCACCTTTTATACACCCTCTATATTCTTTTCCTCTCGTCTTTCTGCCACACCACAGGTAGAAGCAAGGGATTACTCGAAGGGAGAAGCCAATCAATTCATCTCAGGAGCCGAAGTTCTGCATCAACATAGAGGATTCTCTTAAATTCCTTCAGGGGTTTTTGGTTTCTTTTATGATTTGTTATTTTACAACTTCTGAGATGTTTTCTTTTATTATTATGAACTAAACCCCTCAAATACTTGAGGGGGATGAAACCTAAGACAGATCTTGTTATTTATTCTTGATTTTTATGAGAATTACTTGAATTGTTCTTAGTTATGTGTTTTTAATCCTTGATTTAATAGTCCTACGTATTAATTCAAGAATTGGATGTGCTTAGAGCAGAGGAGCAAAAGTCCCTGTGATAAGAGTAGATCTACCATAATTAAGCGGAGTTGCATGCAACCCTAGACATAGGGCGACATAAATCTGCCGGATTAGGGTCAAACCTAATATGGGGAACCATAGATCGAATTAATGCAACCTAGGGAGTTAATTAATAAGGGAACTTTAATTAACAACTTAGGCCTAATTGGTCTTCACCTCGACGGAGGGTTTAGCATAGATTAGGGATCTCTACTGATCAAGTCAAGTAAATAACTCGTATAAATCAAGAAATTAATAACAAGTGAAGTCCAGGTGGATTCTCTCTTAAGTATTGATCATATCAATTAGCTTTTCCCTAAAAGGTCTTCCCACTTTATTTTTCCTGTCTTTCCTTAGTTGATTTTAGAGTTAGTTTTAGACAAACCCTCATTTAATTTTTAGGTTAAATAATAGAAAGGAAGTGAGTAATAGTACTTTCGGTTCCCTTAGGTACGATACTCGATCTTATCACTAGACTATACTACTGTCGACAGGTGCACTTGCCTTAAAACGTCGTGATATTAGTTAGTTTAGGTTTGATCAAGTTCTTTATAAATTTTATTACTTCATATCACGCGGATATCAATACTGGATAGGGCTAAGGCCCAGTTAATACTGAATCTGGACAGGGCTTAGGCCCAGTTAAGCTTGAACTGATTTGGGCTTTGGTTGGGTTTAGCTTACACACTGAGTTTTCCAAACTCACCCTCTTCCCTTTTATCTACGCAGGTGAGCCCTAAACTAGTGGACTTGGAGCTGGAGGGATTCAGAGTGGCCACGTGAACTGCAGTTGGTTACACTTTCCTACATTATTTTATTTTTAGTATTTTATTTAAAATTATTTCTTATTCAGTTTTTGATTTGTAATAATGCCGCTCTTAAGTATCTTATTTTGGTTTTCATTTCTTTTATTATAACTTGCTCAATAGTCCAAGGCTACGCAGGTTTTTGCTTGAAATTAACCAATGTTTTCAAAATATAACACACGTATCAAATGGATAACTTAAAGACAAATAAGATCCTTAAAAGAAGTAAACCCTAAATGGTAGTGGATAGGACTTTCATAAATTAAGCGACTTGTTTTCTTTCCAAACTCTTAACAATGATTTTGCAAACTCACCTTAAATGAATTAGATAAAGAATAAGATATAATTCCTCGTTGATGTGACACACCAGATTTGGCCATAATGTTTGGGCCGGGTATGGGATATTACAGTATAGAAGGGGAGAACAGGGTATTCGGATACAATAAAAGATTGAAGAGAAGAAAAGAGCAAGGACAATCAGTCAAGGTTACAGTATGGTAAGAAGTGGGAAATCGTTATTGCAGAATACGCGAAAGAGGGGAAGAAGAAAAGAATGAAGGGGTTCAGTTAAAGCAAACCGATTTGAGGAGATGAAAAGAAACAATAATACCCAGCCATGGGTTGTAGAAGGAAGAACAGAGGAAAGATAAATCGGTAAAAAAAATAGAAAATTAGAAAGAAAAGTATTTAGCTATTGAAGAAAACTAAATGAGACAGATGAGAAAGCAATCAGTCCATAAAGAGGAGAACAAAAATGAAAGGAGGAAAAAGGTAGTAAAACCTAAAGAAGAAATTTAGCCCCAGGGAATGAACGGAAAGGTCCCAAAATGCAAAAACCTGAAACCAAAAATGAGAAGAGAATATTAGCAAATCCCTAAAACTCAAAATGGTGTACTCAAACTCACCAATCCCAAAATTCTGAATAGTCCCCACTCAAATTCAGCACAACACACCCATTACACTTCAAACTCCTTCTTTTTCTTCCCAAAATCCTCAACCAGCAAACCACTTAGCCAAATCCCCCAAAATTCTCCTAAAATCACTCCACAAATCCCTTAAAGACCAATTCAAACACCCTTCAACAGTATTTCTGTCAAACTCCAACCTGGCATGCGCAAGCAACAAAATAAAACATCTCACTGTTTTCCCTAGTATTCAAACTTTGGACCCCATGTACACTCCACACACCACTTACCATATTTACTAGCAAGCTTATTGTGACACGTTTTATCCTCAAATATTTAAAAGGCCTACTTTCAAGCACCCAAGGTTTTATTCACTTAAAACAAAAATTTTGCTAAAGCCTAGGTTTGAACCCAGGACTTTTCGAACACTTCTCAGGATCCTTAAACACTGAAGCAAACCTTCATTTATGTCACTTCTTGCACAACAAATATTTATGTGCCGTCTTCCAATTGCTCCCCATGCTTAAGGCCAATTTCTTCTAAGTCCAAAATTTGGGGCGATACATTTGCCTAATGGGTTTGACACTTTTACCACAAATTCAGTAAACTCAACTAGCATATTCATACTAGATACCAATTTCATGCAAACATTGGAATGGGTTGATCTGGGATCAATCAAAGCAATAACAAGTATATCATAGATTGAAAAAGGTACCTGTAATCACATCAGGAGATGAAGCCTCTTCGCAGGCGCAAATGGCGTAAGTCTTCACAAGCGCTCTACCCTCAGACCTCATAACAAAATCTCAGGTGCACCTCTGCCACTAGACCCACTTCTTGGATTCTTCTGTGGTCTACCTCTAGAAGGAGCATTACTCGCTCTCACATCTTGCTTTTTGTCTTTCTTATCCATCTTAAGGTAATTTCGAATGAAGTGGTCTAGCAAACCACACTTAAAAGAACCTCTATCATATCCTCAGCACTCACCGTAATGTCGTCTACCACATTGTGAACACTCTGGTCTATTCAGTCGAGCACTACCAATACTCGCGATAGAAGTAGTTTGAGCTTTAGAAGTTGTGTATTGCTTACTCTTATTTCTGCTCAAGAACCCCGCTGAAGCATTCAATTAGGTAGTGAATTCTCTCGATCTCTTAGATGATGACTGATATGATTTCCTCAATTGTCTTTTCTTCGAGTCACAAGATTCATTGTCAGCCTTTCTTTTCTCTTTAGCCAATTCCTCAGCCTTGCAAGTTCTGTCCACAAGCACTAAAAATTTCTTTATCTCTAGAATGCCAGCCAACAATCGGATGTCTTCATTTATGTCGTCTTCAAACCTTTTACACATGATGGCTTCTATCGATATGCACTCCTGCACATATTTTTTGAGCCTCACAAACGTAACGCCCTAATTTTCGAGTTTTTCTTAGATTGTTCTTTATCTGATATAATGTTTAAATTCTAGTATTTGGGTGTGTAATGCATGTTTGGGGTGTGTTAATGGGCCTATGGAAGGCCCATGTGTTGGTTAGGAGCTCGGCAAAAATTTGAATTTTAAGCTTAGGAGATAGGGGATCATTGAAAGTAAGGGTCTTAAGAAATTGTGTGCGAAATAAGACACAAATGAATCAGTGGTAAAGTGGCAAGGGAGACGCCACTAGACTCCTTAAAAGGTGGCGCCTAAATGAGTTTGGAGGTCCAAGGTTCAAGTTCCAAAGTTAGCAAGGAGGGCGTTTTATTTTTGAGCTTGAGTAGGTAAGAGTTTGAAGCAGAATTGAACTCTGCTTAGAGGAGATTTGAATTGGTCATAGGAGGTAATCAGGGAGCAAATCGTGGAGAAGATTGAGGAGCAGATCAAGGAGTCTTTGAATTTGAAAGTGATGGCCGATTGAAGGACTTGTGGTAAGGTGATTTCGGCTATAGGCTTTGGGTAGTGCCGAATTCCTAAGGTTCTCTTTAGGTGCCTTTGGCCGATTTCCCTAAGAGAGTGAGCTTCCATTCTTTTGTCGTTTTTCATAGTTTATTAGGTATCTTTTAGCCATATTATTCCTCCTATCACCTAGTAGCCGAACGTCATTCTACAACCTTGTGCCGCACACTCATTTTGACCAAAATACAATCTTGTGCCGTATCTCTTCTGTGGAACCGACTGCTTATCTCTTCCTCTCTTCAACCCCAATTCTTAGATCCTTTCTCTTTTATTTCCTTTCGTCTATCGTTCATACTCCTCTATTTTCCCTTCTTGCTTTTATTCGAAGGTCACAAAGGCTAGCAACCCCACTACCGAATCTTTATTGGTCGAAACCCTCTACACCTTGTCGATTTCTTTCTTGAAACCGAAACCACCTTTGCTATTCTCTTTCTCCTATTTTTATTCACTCTTTCCAATTTCGCATTCATAAACTGAAACCTCTGTGCCGTTTGCGTGATATCAAAGAAACCGATTACTCTTATTCTTTTCTTTTAAACTCTTCCATAAGTCGAAACCCTCATTGTGGTTAGCTGAATCCTTCCCACTCTCAACTCTTCCTTTCTCGTGGTTATAAGTAGAACGGCTGTGGTTTAGGACTGAAATTGGTAAGTATGTTGGTGATCCTATCTCGTTAGTTTTCAGGTTAAGGCAATAGGCCGAAACCCCTTTGGGTTAGGTTAACATTAGTGACTAAGGGCTTGATGGCCACTCTCTTTTGATTTGATTATGTTAGTGTGATCAAGAGGCTTTGCAGCTAAGGACTCGGAAGGCTAAACATGCGAGACAGTAGAATCTAGTCCACTTTCGACAAGAAGGTAAAGGCTTTTAAGGATTAAGGCCATGCTAGCCGATTAGGATAATTGGATTTTAGTTTCATGGTTGTATATTATTAAACTAACACTAAGGTGATTAACGATAGGTTTTGTGCGAGGATTTCATCAACAGTTTCAACGGTTATCAGGTGTGTAACTAATCCCAACTTTTAGTCTGAAATGGTAAAAGCCGAAATGGCCATAAAGTGACCGACAACTAGGGGAAAGTGACCGAAAACGCACTCGTATAATAATCAAGGGTAATCATTTACTCCGTTAGGGTTAACCATGAATTCGAAGGTGAAGGAATTGCAGAGGGTGCAATTCTGAATGTTTTGGTAAGTTGGGCTTCAATGGGCCAAAGACGGGCCCAATGGGCTTCTGAGCCCAAATCGGTAAAATGACTATCATAGGCTTTCTGGCGACGTGGTTAATGATAACATGGTTAGATTGGTAAATTAAACCTAAAATTGGGATTAACGGGCTTGAGACAATATTGGACTTAGTAAGGCCCATTAGGGGTTTTAGGCTAAAAAGGGCAAAAGTGGAAATTAAGCTTAAAATGGACTTCTGTGGATATCTATGGACTGATAACCAATTGAGCATGCATAAAATTTCTAAAAATGTGATAAGGGACTAATATACCCCTGAATATGGAAAATTACCAAAATACCCCTAGGTGTAAGAAGACTATTATACCCCTAGGGTCAATTCTGTATGAAATGTATAATTTTATTTATATGCATGAGTAATCTTTATTATGAATATATCTGATGCATGAGATGCTATATGTTGCATGCTAGTATGATTACATCTGTTGCATGGGGTATGGGTTTATGACGGAGGAAGCGTTCTGGCAGCCTCGCTGCAATCTGGTGACTTTGTCACATTATTATCTGGCAGCCTCGCTGCAATCTGGTGACTTTGTCACATTATTATCTAGCAGCCTCGCTGCAATCTGGTGGCCTCGCCATAATATCTGTATCTGGTGACCTCGTCACAATATCTGGCAGCCTCACTGCAAATTATATCTGGTAGCCTCGCTGCAAATATCTGTGGTGTGTAGCGGTTGGGTGGGTCGAGTAGTCTCCCCACATGGTGTAAGGCTGGTACGGGGGTGTTATGGATGGATTTGGGTTGGGTTTCTGTTTGCATATTATATCTGATCTGTATCTGTTATGGGCCTATGGGCTTAACCTGATTTCTGTAATGGGCCAAGGCCCAATTAATCTGATTCTGAGGCTTGATCTGTTTTGGCCTATGGTTGGGATTATGTTATACACTGAGTTGTCAAACTCACCCCTTTATTTCATCTCTGCAGGTAACCCTCAACCATAGTGGGCTTGAAGCTGGGAGAGATTCGGAGTGGCCACAGCATCTGCAATAAAACTGGTTTCCGTTTATGGTTTTTAAGTATTTTCATTTTGCTAATTTGGGTTTTAAATTTGTAATAAGGCCGCTATTTAAGTTTTCTTTATTGGTTTATTTTCTTTAATGTTTTAAATCATGCTAAATCGAATCGGCTAGTTGTAGGCTGCGCGGGTTTTCAAAATCTCAACAATGTTTTCAAAACGCTTTAAGATCAAAATATGGATAACTTAAAGGGTTAATAAACTGGGTTTTTTTTTTTTTTTACAAACTCACTAATTTGATTTGAACCTCACTTAAGGCACAACAAGTTAAAAGACCGTAACCTTAGTTTTAGGATCATGTGACACACCAGGTCTGGTTGTAACGTCCAGGCCGGGTTTGGGGTGTTACATTTAGTGGTATCAGAGCCAGGTTGCAACAACTCAGCTGTGGATCGGGTCTAAAAATGGGAGCTTTCAAACAATCAAAACAAAGATTTTCGAAAGGTCATGTTTTCAACAATTGTTTTCAAAATTAATTGGAACTTGTTTTGATGAACTTCTTTTGTATATAAATGATTTATTTTCAAAGAATAAATCAGGTTTTCTTAAATAATCTTTCTAAAGAGTGGCACACCGAATCTTCGGCCCAAGCCTGTAAGTATACTAAACTTTTCTGATTGTTTCTGAAAATTTTGATTTCATGTCTGACTAAAGACTCTGTTATGATACTTTAGCTAGGACATTACTGAAACTGTAGAGACTCTGACAGGTAGACTAAGACTGTAGCTAGGCTACCGCGAAAAAAGATAACCTCTGAAATGCTACTTATTCATAAGACATCTGTAATAAACACTGAAATATTAATCTGACTCATAAAATTTCTGAAATAGAAAATACGAAATGAGTACGCGAGCAGCTCGTGGTAGGGGCCGTGGACGTGGCCGAGGTAGTGCACGGGCTGAGACTTCATCTTTGGGTCATGCGCCAGCAGCTGATATACCGATACCACCGGCAACAGAGGTAGAATCTCATGATAGGGGTGTAGGGGATGATGCCCTATCACAAGCGATGCTTCGAGTTCTAGAAAGGGTTGCTGGGGCAAGTACCGGTAATAGATTTCGGGGATCCATTTCTGAGCGACTCCGAGCTAGTGGGGCAGAGTTCTTTAGGGATGTGTCTGGTGTAGCCCCAAATGTGGCTGAATATTGGAATGTTAAGAGAGCAAGAGTAGCAGAACCAGTGCGAGCAGTGCCAATGAATGCTATCAAACCGCAAGGTTGTAGGAGTTGTGGTAAGATACATATGGGCGAGTGTCGGAAACGTTCTGGAGCCTATTTTCGATGTAGGTCGATGGAGCATAGGATTAAGGACTGTCCCGAAGAACCAAATCAAAGGCAAGTTATGGCTCAAAGGGTTGTCCAACCAGTGAAAGGTGGACCACCAGCTCCGAGGGGTCGTGTACAAGGTAGAGGCGGAAATGGTAATTGTCGAGGACGAGGAGCACCTGGTAGGGGTGCTGGGTTCGCTGAAGCGCTAGTTTATGCAACTCGCCGCCGAGAGGAGGGTGATGCTCCTGACGTCATAACCGGTACGCTTTTGATTTCTAGTATGCCATACACTGCGTTGATAGATGTTGGATCTACCCATTCTTATGTTGCATGTGCCATATCTGGGTCGCTGGGAGTGCATTCTGAGGAGACAGTGAGTGGGGTAACTGTACTAAGTCCTTTGGGTCACTCGTTAGGGTAGACAAACTGTATAGAGAAGTGCCATAGAAACTCAAGGAAAAATCTTTTCTGGAGACTTGATGGAGCTACCTTTCGGAGAATTTGACCTCATCTTGGGAATGGATTGGCTTGTAAAGCATAGGGCTACTTTGGATTCTGCTGTAAAATGAATGAGGCTAAAGAGTGCAAAAGATGAGGAAGTTATGGTGATAGGTGAACGTAGAGATTATTTGTCAAATGTGGTGTCAGCATTAAGAGCTGAGAAGTGGATTCGTAAAGGATGTGCGGCTTATTTGGCATTCATAAGTCAAGCGGAAATTGAGGAACTAACCGTGGACAAAGTTAGAACCGTTCAGGATTTTCAAGATGTTTTTCCAGAAGAGCTTCCAGGGCTACCTCTGAATCGAGAGGTTGAGTTTGGGATCGACTTGTTGCCTGGTACGGCACCAGTGTCTATTGCACCGTATAGGATGGCACCAAAGGAGTTGGTGGAGTTGAAAGCGCAGATTCAAGAACTGTTGGATAAAGGCTTCATTAGGCCAAGTGTGTCTCCGTGGGGAGCACCAGTGCTGTTCGTAAAGAAGAAAGATGGGTCAATGCGAATGTGCATTGATTATCGGCAGTTGAATAAACTGACAATTAAGAATAAGTACCCGTTGCCAAGAATCGATGATCTGTTCGACCAGCTTAGAGGAGCTTCAGTATTTTCCAAGATTGACCTTCGATCTGGATACCATCAATTAAGGGTAAAAGAGGTGGTTATACACAAGATAGCATTCAGAACTCGCTATGGTCACTATGAATTCTTGGTTATGCCATTTGGGCTGACCAATGCACCTGCAGCATTTATGGATCTGATGAATCGAGTGTTCCAGCCATACTTGGATCGATTCGTGGTCGTCTTTATCGACGATATTCTGGTTTATTCTGAATCCGAGGAGAAACATGATGAGCATCTCCGTATCGTGCTGCAAGTGTTAAGGGAAAAGGAGCTTTATGCGAAATTCAGTAAGTGCGAGTTCTGGTTGAGAGAGGTAACCTTCTTGGGTCATGTTGTATCTGCTGAGGGGATAAAGGTAGACCCTCGAAAGATTGAAGCAATTCTGGAGTGGAAACCACCGAGGTCAGTGGCAGAAATTCAAAGTTTTCTAGGTTTAGCTGGATACTATAGAAGGTTTGTAGAAGGATTTTCCGTGATGGCAACACCATTGATAAAACTTGTAAGGAAAAGAGTGCCATTTATTTGGACCGAGCAGCAGCAAGAAGCTTTTGAGAAACTAAAGAAGGTTCTGACCGAAGCACCTGTACTGATTCAACCAGAGTCTGGAAAAGATTTTACCGTGTACAGTGATGCATCACACGTTGGGTTGGGCTGTGTGTTGATGCAAGGGGGTAAAGTGGTTGCTTATGCATCGCGACAGCTTAAACCTCATGAAGTGAACTACCCTACCCATGATCTGGAGTTGGCAGCAGTAATCTTCGCACTTAAGATCTGGCAGCATTATCTGTATGGAGAAAGGTGTATTATATACACAGACCATAAGAGTCTCAAGTACTTGTTGACTCAGAAGGAGCTGAATCTTAGGCAACGGAGATGGATTGAGTTGCTTAAGGATTATGATTGTGCGATTGAGTATCATCCAGGCAAAGCTAATGTGGTGGCTGATGCCCTAAGTCGTAGAACTGTATCTGATCTGAGAGCTATGTTTGTTCGTTTGAGTCTGTATGATGATGGTAGTCTATTAGCAGAATTGCAAGTAAGACCGACCTGGGTGGATGAGATTAAGGAGAAGCAGTCGAAGGATGAGTCGCTGGTTTCTCGATTTCAGCAGGTTAAGGATGGGAGTACTTCTGAGTTTGGACTTAACAGTGAGGGTGTTCTATGTTTCCACGGTAGAATCTGTATGCCTAAGGATTCCAATTTGAGGCAAGCAATTCTAAATGAAGCTCATAAAGGACTGTGTGCTATGCATCCTGGAGGTAATAAGATGTATCATGACTTAAAGGAGTTGTATTGGTGGCCTGGACTGAAGCGAGAAGTAACGAAATTTGTTGGGAAGTGTCTGACTTGTCAGCAAGTGAAAGCTGAACATCAGTTACCTTCTGGACTTCTGCAACTAGTGAAGGTACCACTCTAGAAGTGGGAAAGGGTGACCATGGATTTTGTAAGTGGATTGCCCTTAACGCCGTCAAAGAAGGACTCGATTTGGGTGATCGTGGATAGGTTGACTAAATCTGCTCATTTCATCCCTGTACGAACTGATTATTCGCTTCAAAAGTTAGCCAAGTTGTATGTGGCAGAGATTGTGCGACTGCATGGGGTGCCAGTGTCTATCATTTCTGATCGAGATCCTAGATTCACATCTTGGTTCTGGCTTAAGTTGCATGAGGCATTGGGAACGTGACTGAATTTTAGCACAGCCTTCCATCCGCAGACTGATGGTTAGTCAGAAAGGGTTATTCAGATTCTGGAAGATATGTTAAGGGGTTGTGTTATCGACTTTCGAGGTAGTTGGGAGAATTATCTACCGTTGGCAGAGTTCACGTATAATAACAGTTATCAGGCTAGTATCCGTATGGCACCTTATGAGGCACTGTATGGGCGTAGGTGTCGTTCACCTAGTTGTTGGACTGAGCTGGGCGAGCGGCAAGTTCTTGGACCTGAGTTGATAGTAGAGACTGAAGAGAAGGTCAAAATAATAAGGGATCGGTTAAAAGAGGCATCTGATCGACAGAAGTCTTACGCAGATTTGAAGCGTAAAGAGATTGAGTATTCAGTGGGTGACATGGTCTTCTTGAAAGTTTCGCCTTGGAAGAAGATACTAAGGTTTGGTAAGAAAGGCAAGCTAAGTCCGCAGTTCATTGGACCTTACCGGATTCTTAAGCGAGTAGGCCCAGTGGCCTATCAGTTGGAATTACCTCCGGAGTTAAATAGAATCCATGATGTGTTTTACGTATCTATGCTAAGACGATATCGTTCTGACCCTACCCATATTCTACCAGTTGCAGAAATAGAAGTACAGCCTGATTTGACTTTCAAGGAAGAGTCTGTGCAGATTCTGGATCGAGACGTAAAGGTTCTAAGAAGAAAATCAGTCCCATTGGTAAAGGTACTTTGGCGTAATCATGGCAGAGAGGAAGCTACTTGGGAACCAGAGGAGGCAATGCGTCAGCAATATCTCCATTTGTTTGGATAAGGTAAATTTCGAGGACGAAATTTCTTTAAGGAGGGTAGAGTTGTAACGCCCTAATTTTTGGGTTTTTCTTAGATTGTTCTTTATCTGATATAATGTTTAAATTCTAGTATTTGGGTGTGTAATGCATGTTTGGGGTGTGTTAATGGGCCTATGGAAGGCCCATGTGTTGGTTAGGAGCTCGGCAAAAATTTGAATTTTAAGCTTAGGAGATAGGGGATCATTGAAAGTAAGGGTCTTAAGAAATTGTGTGCGAAATAAGACACAAATAAATCAGTGGTAAAGTGGCAAGGGAGACGCCACTAGACTCCTTAAAAGGTGGCGCCTAAATGAGTTTGGAGGTCCAAGGTTCAAGTTCCAAATTTGGCAAGGAGGGCGTTTTATTTTTGAGCTTGAGCAGGTAAGAGTTTGAAGCAGAATTGAACTCTGCTTGGAGGAGATTTGAATTGGTCATAGGAGGTAATCAGGGAGCAAATCGTGGAGAAGATTGAGGAGCAGATCAAGCAGTCTTTGAATTTGAAAGTGATGGCTGGTTGAAGGACTTGTGGTAAGGTGATTTCGGCTATAGACTTTGGGTAGTGCCGAATTTCTAAGGTTCTCTTTAGGTGCCTTTGGCCGATTTCCCTAAGAGAGTGAGCTTCCATTCTTTTGTCATTTTTCATAGTTTATTAGGTATCTTTTAGCCATATTATTCCTCCTATCACCTAGTAGCCGAACCTCATTCTAAAACCTTGTACCGCACACTCATTTTGACCAAAATACAATCTTGTGCCGTATCTCTTTTGTGGAACCGACTGCTTATCTCTTCCTCTCTTCAACCCTAATTCTTAGATCCTTTCTCTTCTATTTCCTTTCTTCTATCGTTCATACTCCTCTATTTTCCCTTCTTGCTTTTATTCGAAGGTCACAAAGGCTAGCAACCCCACTGCCGAATCTTTATTGGCCGAAACCCTCTACACCTTGCCGATTTCTTTCTTGAAACTGAAACCACCTTTGCTATTCTCTTTCTCCTATTTTTATTCACTCTTTCCAATTTTGCATTCATAAACTGAAACCTCTGTGCCATTTGCGTGATATAAAGAAACCGATTACTCTTATTCTTTTCTTCTAAACTCTTTCATAAGCCGAAACCCTCATTGTGGTTAGCCGAATCCTTCCTACTCTCAACTCTTCCTTTCTCATGGTTATAAGTGGAACGGCTGTGGTTTGGGACTGAAATTGGTAAGTATGTTGGTGATCCTATCTCGTTAGTTTTCAGGTTAAGGCAATAGGTCGAAACCCCTTTGGGTTAGGTTAACGTTAGTGACTAAGGGCTTGATGGCCACTCTCTTTTGATTTGATTATGTTAGTGTGATCAAGAGGCTTTGCAGCTAAGGACTCGGAAGGCTAAACGTGCGGGACAGTAGAATCTAGTCCACTTTCGACAAGAAGGTAAAGGCTTTTAAGGACTAAGGCCATGCTAGCCGATTAGGATAATTGGATTTTAGTTTCATGGTTGTATATTATTAAACTAACACTAAGGTGATTAACGATAGGTTTTGTGCTAGGATTTCATCAACAGTTTCAACGGTTATCAGGTGTGTAACTAATCCCAACTTTTAGTCTGAAATGGTAAAAGCCGAAATGGCCATAAAGTGACCGACAACTGGGGGAAAGTGACCGAAAACGCACTCGTATAATAATCAAGGGTAATCGTTTACTCCGTTAGGGTTAACCATGAATTCGGAGGTGAAGGAATTGCAGAGGGTGCAATTCTAAACGTTTTGGTAAGTTGGGCTTCAATGGGCCAAAGACGGGCCCAATGGGCTTCCGAGCCCAAATCAGTAAAATGACTATCATAGGCTTTCTGGCGACGTGGTTAATGATAAAATGGTTAGATTGGTAAATTAAACCTAAAATTAGGCTTAACGGGCTTGAGACAATATTGGACTTAGTAAGGCCCATTAGGGGTTTTAGGCTAAAAAGGGCAAAAGTGGAAATTAAGCTTAAAATGGACTTCTGTGGATATCTATGGACTGATAACCAATTGAGCATGCATAAAATTTCTGAAAATGTGATAAGGGACTAATATACCTCTGAATATGGAAAATTACCAAAATACCCCTAGGTGTAAGAAGACTATTATACCCCTAGGGTCAATTCTGTATGAAATGTATAATTTTATGTATATGCATGAGTAATCTTTATTATGAATATATCTGATGCATGAGATGCTATATGTTGCATGCTAGTATGATTACATCTGTTACATGGGGTATGGGTTTATGACGGAGGAAGCGTTCTGGCAGCCTCGCTGCAATCTGGTGACTTTGTCACATTATTATCTGGCAGCCTCGCTGCAATCTGGTGACTTTGTCACATTATTATCTGGCAGCCTCGCTGAAATCTGGTGGCCTCGCCACAATATCTGTATCTGGTGACCTCGTCACAATATCTAGCAGCCTCGCTGGAAATTATATCTGGCAGCCTCGCTGCAAATATCTATGGTGTGTAGCGGTTGGGTGGGTCAAGTAGTCTCCCCACATGGTGTAAGGCTGGTACGGGGGTGTTATGGATGGATTTGGGTTGGGTTTCTGTTTGCATATTATATCTGATCTGTATCTGTTATGGGCCTATGGGCTTAACCTGATTTCTGTAATGGGCCAAGGCCCAATTAATCTGATTCTGAGGCTTGATCTGTTTTGGCCTATGGTTGGGATTATGTTATACACTGAGTTGTCAAACTCACCCCTTTATTTCATCTCTGCAGGTAACCCTCAACCATAGTGGGCTTGGAGCTGGGAGAGATTCGGAGTGGCCACAGCATCTGCAATAAAACTGGTTTCCGTTTATGGTTTTTAAGTATTTTTATTATGATAATTTGGGTTTTAAATTTGTAATAAGGCCGCTATTTAAGTTTTCTTTATTGGTTTATTTTCTTTAATGTTTTAAATCATGCTAAATCGAATCGGCTAGTTGTAGGCTGCGCGGGTTTTCAAAATCTCAACAATGTTTTCAAAACGCTTTAAGATCAAAATATGGATAACTTAAAGGGTTAATAAACTGGGGGTTTTTTTTTTTTTTTTTACAAACTCACTAATTTGATTTGAACCTCACTTAAGGCACAACAAGTTAAAAGACCGTAACCTTAGTTTTAGGATCATGTGACACACCAGATCTGGTCGTAACGTCCAGGCCGGGTTTGGGGTGTTACATAAACTCATGCTCATACTCCGTCACCTTCATGCGGCCTTGCTTTAGTTCAAGGAATTCTTTCCTTTTCTGGTTTATAAATCTTTGGCTGATATACTTTTTACGAAATTCTTCCTAAAAGAACTCCCAAGTTATCTTTTCTCTTGGTACAATCGACACGAGAGTATTCCACCATTGGTAGGCCGAGTCTCGTAGATGGGACACTACACACTTTATGCGCTCATCTGGTGTACATGACAGCTCATAAAATACTCTAATGATATTTTCCAACCAAAACTCTACTCTTTCAAGGTCATCATCTATATTCGCCTGAAATTCCTCGACCTCATGTTTTCAAATTTTGTCTACTAGAGGTATACCTATCCTAACCATTTCTTCTTCTTGAGGAGCTACCGGGGTAGGTTGAGGGATTAGAGGAGGTGGGAGAGGTGGAGTGCTCAGATTCGCACGAACAAACTCTAAATACCAAGCATTCATCATATGGAGGAAGGCTTCTCTAGCCCCTCTGCCCTGACTCAATGTCATGGGCTCACCCTCAACTGGCACGGTCCCTTTAGGGGGAGCCGATGCAATACTTTCCACGTTGTCCGCCACAACTCCGTTAAGATCCATTTACTATATGAAAACATAATTTAAATTTGTCAAGAAACATCACATTATCATATTATTTAAATGGCATGTATAGCTAGACTCATACACGCTAGGTTAGTCCAAGAACTAACTAAACCATAGCTCTAATACCACTAAATTTAAGACCCCTTACCTGTATTCGACACCGGGAAAGGGTACGAGGCGCTACCTAACTAACATACATGCAAATAAACATCTCGGGCCATAAACTTTATTCTAATTTAAAACTTTTCAAACGTCATCTTAAAGCCTTTAATAATTAGAAGCAATTCGGGACTAAACAAAGCACTATCATGAATGTTAGAAAAGTTCATTAAAAATAGGGCACACGCCAGTGTGGAAGGGTGACACACTCGTATCAATACTTAACATGACCATGTTGAAGGCCACGTAACTCACATGGCCTAAGCATGTTAAGATACGCCCGTGCCTCTTGCCTATGTAGATTTAATTTTCACATCAAAGCTACAGAGGTTTTCACACGGCCTGGCACATGCCCTTGTCCCTGGCCCATGTCCCTCACATGGCCATGACACGCTTGTGTCTTAGCCCGTGTGTGAAAACCTTGACATTCTGTTTCTGATGTCAGCAACAATTTAGGGTCACACGGCCAAGGCACACGCCCATGTGCTAACCGTGTGGTAAATTTTAATTTCACATGCAAGGTGCAGACCTCACACGGCCTGGGCACATGCCCATGTTCTATTGCTATGTCTCCCACATGGTTGAGACACATGGCCGTGTTTCAGCCTGTGTGGTTACTACTGGGCATTCTGACTTAGCCAACTTAAGGTGCAGGGGACACATGGCCTGGCCATACACCCATGGGGCAGTTTGTGTGTCACACATAGCCTAGACACACGACCGTGTGTTTACTCGTGTGGACAATATAAGGCTATTTACCAAGCCTTATTGCCACCCTTAGTTGCATCAACCTAAATCTCATCAAGAAATACCAAATCACACACATCAAAGCCATTGCATTTCATGCATTAGCAACACTATCAAATACTTAAACAACCCAATCATGCACTTTTGCATTCATGCATTAACACACCACATGTCTCACCATACCAAAATTGCACATATATGAAAGACCTTCTCATATGCATATATCAATATCTCAATAGTAGCCATAATTCATGGCCTTATATACAAAATTGATAATTTAGTATCAAGCCAACATATTTGGCCAAATTTAATAATGACACAAAACACAAAAGATTAAGTCCCTATACATGCCATTACTCGAATAATAAAATTTGCCATATGAAGTGCTTCTATTGATAGTGTGATCGACACCTCCGACGTCCTTTGATCCAAGAGCTAATTAGGTGGCACTATAAGAAAAGGGAAAAGAATGGGAGTAAGCATAAAGCTTAGTAAGTTGCATGTAAATATTTTAGGAAACCATGCAAGAACATGCTCTCAACATATCATAATTTGCAAATAACAAATAAATTGTTATAAGCACAACTTACTTATTTTTCATCCCTTATTAATCATACAACATAAGTTAAGCTCACAACACATGCATTTCATGCAAGTACCTATACCACTCGAAACATAGTCATAACTTCTCTCATTTTAACAAAAACTATGAATTTCCCGTTGAACCATTTGGAATACTATAGGATAATCCATATGCCTCAAACATAGGATAAGGTGTTGATGCCATGTTCCAAACATGGTCTTACATTGGGTCACACATCAAGTTGATGCCATGTCCCAAACATAGTCTTACACTACCTCTCATACATCGAGGCTGATGCCATGTCCCAAACAAGGTCTTACACTGGCTCTCCTCTATTCATGCTGATGCCATGTCCCAGACATGGTTTTACACTGACACGTATCAAACCCGATGTCTTGTCCCAGACATGGTCTTACACTGGCTCACATATCAAGGCTGATGCCATGTCCTAGACATGGTCTTACACTAACACTCGTATCAATGCCGATGCCATGTCCCAGACATGGTCTTACACTAGCTCACATATAATCCAAATGTCATGCCATAGATATCTGATCTATTCCTAAGGTTCAATCGAGATTTTACCACATCAATATCACCATGCATATTCATAATCCATATTAAAAAATTTTATGTTGTATTAATTAATCAATGCCAAATAACAATATAGTTGCATTATTTACCCAAAACTTACCTCGATATACGAAATGTGGGCAACAAATCGATTTAGTCCACTAACTTGGCTTTTCCACAGTTAAGGTCTGGATTTTGTATTTCTTGATCTAAAATGACAAAATTCATTAATTTAATCACCATATTAATTAAGAAAATTTATAATTCATAGTTGGTTAAAATGACCATTTTACCCCTAGACTTTTACAAAATTGCGATTTTACCTGTAGGCTTATAAATGGATTTTCATTAAATTTCTTCATTAACCAAGCCTAGCCTAACCTTTATTACCCTTATGGTTGCTCCCAATTTCAACTATTTCACACAGTTTCTATCTATTTTACAGCTTCTACAAAACTGTCCAACCGAGGTGTTTTCATGAAAATCATTTTTACAAAAGTTATTTATCTAACAACCAACATTCATTTTCTTCCACAACATTTCAGCAACAACACAAATGCCTTCATGCCAAAACCCTAAACTTTCAATCATATTGCAAAATAGTCCCTCCATTAGATAGCTTATACCACAGGGGTTCCAAAAGTACAACAATTACAAAAAATGACTATCAAAACCACTTACTTGTTAAGGTCTAAAGTTGTTGAAAATTTCAAGCTCCCATGGCCATTTTCTTGTATAAAAATTGGTGGAGGAAGAGGGGTAAAAAGATGGCAACCTTTTTCTCTTTATTTTATTTTATTTCTAGTTAAATAAATCACCAAATTCACCTAATCTTTGACTTTCTTATTTTTCTTGTCTCCATGGCCAGCCACCCTTCTAAAATAGGCCTATTTGCCTATTAAAGATCTATACATTATGTTCCATAGCAATTTAACACTATTTAGCTTGTAAAACGAAACTTTTGCCCGTTATGCGATTTAATCCTTTTTCATAATTAAGCATGCAATCGCTGAAATTAATTCACCAAAATTTTCATGTACTCACATAATCATGCTATAATTCATAAAAGAATAATAAAAATAATTTTCTCAACCTCAGATTTGTTGTCTCAAAACCACTATTCTGACTAGGCCCAATTGGGCTGTTACATTAATAGGCTTACGAAATCGACTCATTTTATACCGGTACGTACTGACTATTCACTTGGTTGATTTATTTGTTTCTAAAATTGTGAGACTTCATGGGGTAACTTTGTCGATTATTTCAGATAGAGGTCCGAGGTTTACATCAAGGTTTTGGAAAAAGCTGCAAGAAGCCATGGGTACGAAGTTGAATTTTAGTACAGCTTTCCATTCACAAACTGACAGCCAGTCGAGTGAGTAATTTAGATAGTTGAAGACATGCTCTGATGTTATGTATTGGAATTCTAAGATAGTTGGGAAAAGTATTTACCATTATTAGAGTTTTCCTACAACATTAGTTTTTAGTCGAGTTTGAAAATGACGCCTTATAATAAACCATAAATTATACATATTTTTACCTCATGCTTAGCCTATTTTTGGATAAATTATTCCTTGATTTGTGGAATTTGATGCTCCTTGTCCTTTAATTTTATGTTTTATACTTAGAAGAGCATAAGGAAGAGAAAATAGAAAGGAACGGGCCAAAAACAGGCAAATTAGGCCCAAATCAATAATCAACACGGCCTAAAAGTTCACCACACGGGCGTGCCACACGGCCGTGCCACATAAACAAGCTCGAGCAAGGCCTAGCATCGACTCATATGGGTGTGGCACACGGGCGTATCCCTATTGTGAGGAAGTTCAATTTTACTCAGAAAGCCTACTTAGGGGCTAAAAAAGACATTTTAAACTATATATAAAGACCGTATGAGGCAACTACAAAGGGATACAGTAGAGAGGACAGTACAATACAGTACCAACTCAGTCTTCCCACCACGACGGAGAGCTAAAGGTAGGGAATTACTCGAAGGAAAGTCGATTGATCCATCTCAGAAGCTAGGATCTACATCAAGACAGAGGATCTCCCTTTAATCCTTTCAGGAGTTTTGGGTTTTCTTATGTTTTGTTATTCTATTTATTCTGAGATGTTTCTTTTCATAAACATGAATTAAAACCCCAAATATCTAAGGGGGATGAAACCTAAGACGAATCTTGTTATTGTTATCTGAACTATATGGTAAATATTTGACTTGTTCATAATTGTGTTTTTAATTCTTGAATTGATATTTCTGGTATATTAATTTAAGTTGAATGTGCTTATGCAGAGGAGCAAAAGTCTCTGTATAGGAGTAGATCCAACACAATTAAGTAGAGTTGATTGCAATCCTAGACATAAGACGATGAAAATCTGCCAGATTAGAGTCAAATCTAATATGGGGAGCCATAGATCGAGTTAATGCAAGACTAGGGTTTTAATTAGAATGAGATTTCAATAATCAACCTAGGATTAGTTGTTCTTATCCTCGACGGAGGCATTAACATAATTTAGGGATCTCTACGGATCAAGACAAATGAAGAAATCGACTAGTTCAGAGTTGGATAACAAGTGAAGTCTAGGTGGATTCTTCCTTAGGTATTCCCCTCATCAATCAGTTTTCCCAAAAGCAATTTCCCAATTTACTCTTTTTGGCATCCTTAGTTTAGTTTAGAGTTAATTAGTTTACACAAACCACCACTTTATTTTCATGCAAGATAATAGGGAGAAAGTCATTACTAGTACTTTTAGTTCCTTGGATTCGATATTCCGGTCTTGCCACTAACTATACTACTATTCGATAGGTGTACTTGCCTTTATAGTGATATTAGTTAGTTTATAGGTTCGATCAGTTTTTATTACTTCATCACATCCCAAGATCAAGTTTTTGGCACTGTTGCCGGGGAACTAAGATATTAGGAACACTCGATTCCTATTACTTTAGCCATTTTTACTTTTATTGCAATTTATTTTTTCTATTTTAGGTTTTTATTTACTAAAATTCTATTTTTATTTTTCCTTTCCAGGTATCTCTAGTTTATTATTAAAAGAAACCCAGGAGGACTATTATTGTTTGACAACGACTTAGAAGCCACAGTTCGAAGAAATCATAGAGAAATAAAATGAAGCCTACGGTACCCAGAACAAGGATAGGAAGAAGAACACAAATCTACTGAAGAGATGGAGGCAAATCAAGATAATCAGCTACCCTTGTAGTAGCCACAAATCCCGTGAGCAAAATCCTGTTCCCGTATTACGTATGATTATGCTAAACCTAATTTGGCTGGTACTGAATCTATTATTGTTAGGCCTACTATTGCTGCAAATAATTTTGAACTGAAACCTAGCACTATTCAAATTATACAACAGTTTGTTCAGTTTGATGGTTTGCAGGATGAAGATCCTAATGCTCATTTAGCCAATTTCTTGGAATTTTGTGACACATTTAAAATAAATGGCGTTTCTGATGATGCCATTCATCTTTGGTTATTCCCATTTTCCTTGCGAAATAAAGCTAAACAGTGGTTAAATTCTTTACCACGAGGGTCTATCACTACATGGGAACAAATGACCGAAAATTTTTTGCTTAAATATTTTTCGTCGGCTAAAATGGCAAAATTAAGGAATGATATCTCTTCTTTTGTGTATATGGATTTAGAAACACTTTACGATGCTTGGGAGAGATACAAGGACTTATTGAGAAGGTGCCCTCACAATGGGTTGCCTCTGTGGTTACAAGTTCAAACCTTTCACAACGGTTTGAACCCTTCAACGAGACAAATGATCAATGCAGCCGCTGGTGGAACAATCAAGAACAAAACACCAGAAGCAGCTTATGAGTTTATAAAAGAGATGTCACTGAATAACTATCAGTGGCAAGTCATGAGAACAATGCCACAGAAACCTACCGGGGTTTTTAATATTGATACAGTCACCATGCTTTCTAATCAGGTAGAACGTCTTAATAAAAAGATTGATAATTTTGTTGGTTCTAGGCAGGTACACCCAGCGATGCAATGCAACTCAAACCAAGGAAACATGTACAATCCCAATTACTCCTCCTATGGACATGGCATGGAAACTGAGCAAGCCAACTATATGGGTAATAATTCTAGATCTCAAAATAACCCTTATAGTAATACTTACAATACAGGTTGGAGGAACCACCCAAATTTCTCATGGGGAGGACAAGGAAATCAAAGGCAACCACCCCTCCGTGATTTCAACAACCACCATTCCAACAAGAGAAAAAGCCATACCTTGAGGAGATGCTTACAAAATTTATCGCTGTGTTAGAAAACCATTTCCAGAACACTAAGGCGGCACTTAATAACCAACAAGCATCCATTCAAGGACTCAAAACTCAAATAAGTCAGCTCGCTAAGCTAATTTCTAAAAGACCACAAGGTGGGTTACCAAGCAACATCGAGACTAACCCTAAGGAACAACTCAATGCCATAGATACGATTGATGAGGAAGGGTTAGCAAAAACCAACCCAGAGACATGTAAGGAGACTGTGGTAAGTAAAGGTAAGGATGAGGTAAGTCCTAAAGAACCAGTTATCAAAGAATATAAGCCTCGTGTCCCATATCCTAATGCGTTAAGGAAAGATCGTACAGATGAACAATTCAGTAAATTCCTTAAACTTTTAAAGAAATTACGTATTAACTTATCGTTTATTGAAGCTGTTTCACAGATGCCAAATGTTGTTATGTTTTTAAGAGAGCTACTGACAAACAAATGAAAGCTAGATGAGATATCTCATGTGGAACTGAATGCAGTTTGCTCAGCTATTTTGCAGAATAAGCTACCCAACAAACTAAAAGATCTAGGGAGTTTTACAATTCCTTGCTTACTTGGTAGCTTAGATGTTAAAAATGCTTTAGCTTATTTAAGAGCCAGAATTAATGTAATGACTTATAAATTGTTTAAACAACTAGGTCTTAGGAAACCTAAACAAACTAAGATGAGCATTCAATTGGCTGATAAAACCTTTAGATTTCCTAGGGGTATAATTGAATATGTGCTTGTCAAAATCGATAAATTTATATTCCCAGTCAACTTTGTTGTTCTAGACATAGATGAGGATACAAATGTACCCTTAATTCTAGGGCGACCCTTTTTAGCAACTGCTAGAACTATAATTGATGTAGGCACATGTGAGCTTACACTTCGTGTAGGTGATGACAAAGTTACTCTACAGGCTCGTAACTCTAATAAGACTAGTGATGATAGAAATATTGATACAAGTCCTTGTAATGAGAATGATCTCACCTTTCAACCTTTTTTGTATGATACACTTCACATAAGGGAGACCAAACTACAGACGAGTCCATCTAAGGGAAATGTACATGAAAAACAAAAGCTACAGATTGAAGAACTAGATGAGTGGCTGAACTACCGCCAAGAGAAACCCAAAATATGCCACACCGAAATAGAGCATCACAATGATAACCTTAAGGTAAAAACAAATCAATTTAAGGTAGGGGATAAGGTATATTTAGAAGAGGAAGATCCTCGAATTTCGAATTCAAAAGAGCAGACAGGTGACACCCCTTCCTTCACGATAATGAAAAATTTTCCCTATGGTACAATTGAGATAACACACAAGACACTCGGCACTTTCAAGGTAAATCATACTAGACTCAAACCTTATGTTGATAATAACACTGAAAGCGGGATAGAAGAGTTCCAACTTTTCAAACCACCGTGACTGAACAAGCTTGAGAAAAGTCAAGCTTAAACTATAAACAAGAGTTTCTCGGGAGGCAACCTGAGCACTGACACAATAAAGTTCTTTTATTTAAGATCTCTAATTCATCAACTAACCTTCTAAAAGTAGGTTCTTCAACCCACACGGCCATGCCCACGGGCGTGCCTAAGACCGTATGGACACCATGGGCAAAGACACGGCCATGTGATATGGCCGTGTATGAGCAGGGTAACAATTTTCCCAACACACGGGCCGCGAAAACTAGCCACGGCCGTGCAAGGTGGCCATGGCCAATCCTGACAAATCAACACAAGCGCGCGACACGCCAGTGTTCCAAGGCAGTGGTCAATCCTGTTAATTCAACATGGGCATGCAACACGCCCGTGCCTTAACCCCATGGTCGAACTTGCCAATCCATACATGGGTGTGTGACCCCCTACACGGGCGTGGGAGAAGTGAACATCGAAGGACATGGCCGTGAGACAAGACCGTGTGCCCCAACACGCCCAAGGAACATGGGCGTGTGCCACCACTTAGGTGCGCCAAAACCCTTCAAATTTGAACCACACGGGCTAAAAATGATTTACGCGGGAGTGTGACACGCTTTTGTGCCCCAATTTCTATATAAACCCCTCACTATTCATCTTCTTCTCTACTTAAACCATAACCCCCTTCTTCGCCACCACTCCCAACGGCCCTTGCTACCGCCACCGCCAACTAAGGCCATGCTACCACGCCCGTGCAAGCATCACCACGACCATGTTCTGCTCTTAATTTCACTCATTTGGCTTCTCTTTCTCCCTTTTCTCTTAATTTTTAGTGATTTTTAACTTTTTTATTTGTTAAAAATGACATTTTTTTTAGTTGTTTGCATTATTATTGATAGCATCTTCATATATTTTTCATGATTAATCTAGAAAACATAATATGCCATTTAGAACCATCATTTGGCTACCACTTCTAACAATCTTGAGCAATTTAATTCTTAATATAAGTTGATACCCATGTCTCTATTATTTGATACTAAGCTTAGGAATAAATTTATCTTTGAATTCATTTCTTACATGAAAGAATTTAGTAGTCTTGGTTAGTCTAATTTGTCAATTAATTTAGGAATTTATGAGTCCTCATAACTTATTCTTTTTATTCTCATTTGTTCATTTTATTTTTCAGGAATCATGTCGTTCTCACGAGGAAAGAAAGCTGTCGTCCCTACTTCCAAAAAATTGAAAAGGCCCGGTGGTTCCTTTTCCAAAGACACAACCAAAATCAGACACCCTTTCGTCCAATTTCCTCAAAGTTCCCAAGAGAAACTATTTCAAATTCTAAGGGCAAAACCTCTCAGAGTAGGGAGATGTATTGACTGGGCCTCATTAGAACAGGTCTAATTGGCAGACGTAGTACGAGCCCTATTGACGACGGATCCTTAGGACCAATTTTTCCAGATCATCGAGCCCACCTATCTCGAGCTCACCCTAGAGCTTTGCTCCACATTTCATCTTTAGACAATCATGTCGATAAGACGATCCAGGGACAGTCCAATTTCGTCTAGGGGGCCTTGTTCGATAGCTCAGTGTACCAGAATTTGATACAGCACGAGGCTTATACACTGAGTAATTTATGGAAGAAGAAGACCTCTCCGAGCTTCATCGCCATATCTACTTCTCCCCATCCAAGTGCTGGCAAGCCTTAGTCCCTACTCCGGCCACATACGACCCCAGTCGCTCCAAGGTGACAACTCTCGCCCCTTCATTGAGGTACCTTCATGCATTACTTGAGCATACATTGACGAGAAGGCGAGAGAGCACTAGAGTCATCAACACCCACGACGCCTACTTCTTGTGGAGCATGTCGTATGGGCATGTGCTCGATCTTGCATACTTCATCGCCCATGCCATCCAGCACCAAACGGAGTGGCACCAGAGGGGTGTGATCTCAATGGGCCCGTACATGACCCGCCTGGCCCACTACTTCAGACTCCTCAACACTGAGGCCCAGTCATCATCCTACACTCTTGTCAGCCAGATGTCCCCGCAGGGCATCCAAAGTATGCTTCATATGAGGATGATTCAGCGCCGATGTGGGACCAATCCTCCTCAATACCAGCTGGCTCAATCCACCGAGTAAGAGGATCTAGAGGACATTACTAATGATGTCCCACCACCACACGAGGAGCCACCGCCCACTCACCGTCCAGTTCATGCGACAACATCAGATTCTGTCACTTCTGAGCAATTCACATAATTCCAGCAACGGTGTTTTCAACGCTTTGAGTCCATTGATGCTACTTTATCTTAGATTTGTCAGCATCTCCATCTCACACCGCTACCCCCACCTCACGAACCATATGAAGATTAGAACTCACAAGTCCTCTTATCCTCTTCTTTATTTTCCTTTTTATTTTTCTTTTTCCTTTTATTTCATTTAAACTTTATCTCTTTCATTATTTGAATTTTAGTATTCTAAGAACTTAGTTCATTTTATTTTAAATATTTCATACCAGCTATTTCCTAACGTGTAAAGTGTGCTTAACTAAAATCCCTAAAGATTTATTTATGCTATCACAGTTTCCAAGAGCCTAAAAGCTCAAATATATCTAATGGGAAAACCCTGCCACGACTGCTGGATCCTACTCGACCATGACCATAGCCACCACGACCCCGATCAACATATCCTTGTGACATAGAAATTGTGGATCAACACCCTTTGCTACCAATTTTCACACTTCCAACTCAATGAATTCATCCAATTTTCAAGGAGTTTTACTTCTTCTCCTATCTTATGATTTTATGCTTCTATTCTCACTAACCTTCTCTTCGTACATTGAGGGCAATGTACATTTTAAGTGTGGGGAGAGTTTATTTTCATTCTTTGCATTATCCTCGAATCCCTAAAAATTTTTACCACTAACTTTTTGCATTGTTCTCAAATCCCGAATTCTCACTTTCACACTCTGCATTATTCTTAATCCTCTATTAAAATGAATTATGATTGATTTAGATTTTTTATTGATATGTTGAGAATTAAGACATAGGTACTTATGCTTTGATTATTCAAACTTTAAGATATTAGAGAATCAAGCATGATAAGTTAAAATTTTTTAGTATTTAAATTTTTCTAGGTTGCTTTCCCCAATTTTAAGTGTTATCTTGAAATTTGAAATTCACAGGATTGACATCAAAAGTCATAATTCTGGTGAGATTTTTGAGCCTTTTGAGCATACATCCTTTAGTGCTCACTTTTATTGTTGCTTTGAGTGAGTCAATATTGATTTGTTATTCTAGAACTTGCTTCGATTATACATGTTGAGACCACATCATTGACTTGATACACCGAAATGATAAAGGCACCTAGGTTTTAACCCACTTCATAAAAACCTAACTTCATAAATTAACCCCTAGTGAACCCCATTGAGCCTAACAAACTATTCCTTGACTTACCTTCAATATTAACCTATAACTGAGTTTTTGTTGAGTTCCCTTCAATTATTTTGATCCCTACTTTTGTTGAGATTTGAGTTGAATAATTATCTAGCTTTGTTCTCCGTTTCAGCTTGTAAAGTTTATAAATTTTAAATTATCTTTTTTTTTTTAGAAAAAAATGTAAGTATGTTTTAGTTGTAATTCAATATTTTGCATATTTCCATGTAATTTTTGAGCTTCTATTCTTAAACAATGTTATCCAAAAGAAAAGGCTTTACCTTAGGAATATGTTTCAATGATAGAGATTTTTCTAGTTAGATGATTTTTCAGTTCAATCTCGACTCTAACCTTCTTTTTTAGCTTGTGACAACACCCCTAACCAAAGCCCTATTACAACCATTGAAAGAATTTTTGATGATGTGTCATATCAAAACATAGTGGTGGAGATGTGATTTTTATGCAAGCTTATGGTAATAACTTTTCATGTTGACTAATGAATGCTTAATTTCTGAACCCTAAACACTTCGAGTGGATAGAGTGAATCTTTAGTGAGAATGTCAACTCTTGTTTATTTTGACTTCCAGGTAATTACCTAGAAGCAGGGAGGAAACCTATGTTTCTGTGATAAAATTCTCAACTTAGATTGTTTGAGACTTTAATTTTCTTGTGATTGAATTTTTATTATATGATTACTTATGGATTAGTTTGAAACATTATTAATAAGGATTATAAGTTGAGAAGAATGATTTTTAATTGTGAGTTGAGCTTTTGCTTGAGGACAAGCAAAGGCTTAAGTGTAGGGGTATTTGATAAACCATAAATTATACATATCTTTACCTCATGCTTAGCCTATTTTTGGATAAATTATTTCTTGATTTGTGGAATTCGATGCTCCTAATCCTTTAATTTCATGTTTTATACTTAAGAAAGCATAACGAGGAGAAAATAGCAAGGAACGGGACAAAAAAGGGGCAAATTAGGCCCAAATCAATAATCAACACGGCCTGGAAGTTCACCACACGGGCGTGTCACACAGCCGTGCCACATAAACAGGCTTGAGCACGGCCTAGCATCGACTCACACGGGCGTGGCACATGGGCGTGTCCCTGTCGTGAGGAAGTTCAATTTTACTCGAAAAAACCTACTTAGGGGCTAAGAAAGACATTCTAAACTCTATATAAAAACCCTATGAGGCAACTACAAAGGGGTACAGTAGAGAGGATGGTACAATACAGTACCAACTTAGTCCTTCCGCCAAGGCGGAAAGCTAAAGGTAGAGAATTACTTGAAGGAAAGTCGATTGATCCATCTCAGAAGCCAGGATCTACATCAAGACAGAGGATCTCCCTTTAATCCTTTTAGGAGTGTTGTGTTTTCTTATGTTTTGTTATTCTATTTATTCTGATATGTTTCTTTTCATAAACATGAACTAAAACCCCAAATATCTAAGGGGGATGAAACCTAAGACAAATCTTGTTATTATTATCTGAACTATATGATAAATATTTGACTTATTTTTAATTGTGTTTTTAATTCTTGAATTGATCTTTCTGGAATATTAAATTAAGCCGAATGTGCTTATGCAGAGGAGCAAAAGTCTCTGTATAGGAGTAGATCCAACACAATTAAGCGGAGTTGATCGTAATCTTAGACATAGGACGACGAAAATCTATCGGATTAGAGTCAAATCTAATATGGGGAGCCATAGATCGAGTTAATGCAAGACTAGGGGTTTTAGTTAGAAAGAGATTTCAATTAATCAACCTAGGATTAGTTGTTCTTATCCTTGACGGAGGTATTAACATAATTTAGGGATCTCTACGAATCAAGTCAAATGAAGAAATCGTCTAGTTTAGAGTTAGACAGCAACTGAAGTCTAGGTGGATTCTTCCTTAGGTATTGCCCTCATCAATCAGTTATCCCAAAGGCAATTTTCCATTTACTATTTATCGCATCCCTAGTTTAGTTTAGAGTTAATTAGTTTACACAAACCACCTCTTTATCTTTAGGCTAGATAATAGGGAGAAAGTCATTACTAGTACTTTTAGTTCCTTGGATTCGGTATTCCGGTCTTGCTACTAACTATACTACTATTCGGTAGGTGCACTTACCTTATCGTGATAGTAGTTAGTTTATAGGTTCGATCAGTTTTTATTACTTCATCACATCATGAGATCACCTTATGAGGCATTGTATGGACGTAAACGTCGTACGCCTTTGTATTGGACTGAACAAAGAGAAAATTGAATTCACAGGTTGACTAAGTGAAAGAAACTGAAGAGAAAGTAAAAATGATTCGTAACTGTTTAAAAGCTACTTTACGTAGACAAAAGTTCTATGCAGATTTGAAATGGCAAAAGATTAAGTTTCAAGTCGGTGATAAGTTATTGTTGAAGGTATCTCTATGGAAGAAAGTTTTGAGGTTTGGCCAAAAGAGTAAATTGAGTCCCTGTTTTATTGGACAATATGAGACTATTGAAAGGATAGGGCTGGTAGCATATCGGTTAGCTTTACCGTCTGATTTGGAAAGGATTCATGATGTGTTCCATGTGTCTATGTTGTGCCGACACCAACTAGACCCTTCACACATGATTTTACCGATAGAGGTTGAGATTTGTCTGATATGACTTATGGCGAAGAGCAAGTTACGATTTTAGCTCAGGTGGTCAAATAATTGAGAAATAAAAGTATAGCCCTTGTGAAAGTGTTACGCTAAAGACATGAGGTTGAAGAGGCTACATGGGAGCCTGAGGATGCCATGAGAAAAAGTACCCAAACCTTTTTATCGGTAAGGTTTCGAGGATGAAAATCCCCAAAGAGGGAGAGTTGTAACATCCCAATTTAGGGCCTAGTCAGAATAATTATTTTGAGACCACAAATATAAAGTAGAAATATTTATTTTATGATTGTTTTGAAGTCCATGACATCCTTGCATGGTTGTGTGAAAGTTTCATGAAGAAATTTTGTGAATAAGTGTTCAATTTCACTTTTAGGACTAAATTGCAAAAGTTACAAAATATGAGTTTCTAGAAGCTTTAAGTATGAAATAGCTTTGGATTATTAATTAGGGGTCCTTAAATAGGAATTGCCCAATTTCTATATTTTTGGACAAAAATGGGCATGCATGGGTAAATTTTGAAAGTTTAGTAAAAAGGTCATTTTGGTCAATTGGTTAATAAAAGATTAAAAGGGGAAAAATAAAGCAAAAATGTGCTCATCTTCTTGAAGCAAGTGTCAAAATTTCTAAGGGCTCCATAGCTAGGGTTTTTGTCATTTTCAAGCTCAATAGTAAGTGCATTGTAGCCCCGTTTTTAATGTTCTTTACATTTTTGAAGTCGTCATCAACAGATCTAGCTATTTCTACCATTATTTCGAGCTAGCAGTCATGTTCAAAAACTTACCCATGTGTGACATGTATGTATTTTGATGTTTAATGAAGGAATATGAAAGTTTGATGTGTGATAAACATCTTTTACAAGTGATTGTTCATGAAAACACCTTAAAAGGACTAAATTGTAAAAGTTATAAAGTAAGTGGTAAAAATGTGTTTTAAAAGTTATAAAGTAGGCTTGTATGTTAATGAAATTGAGTATGTTTCATTTTACGAGCCTATGGACTAATTTGCAAATATGTGAAAGTTTAGGGGCAAAATTATAATTCTACCAAAGTATGATCTATGGACTGATTTGAACAATGTGGTGATTAAATAAGTGAAATTTTCTATTATAGATAAAGAGGAACAAAGTCCAAACCTAAATTAAGGAAAGAACAAAGTTGTTGACTAAATTGAATAACTAGTCATTTTTTGGTACCGAGGTAAGTTTGTGGGTAAATATTGCAACATTACTTCATTATGTAATTCATTCTTTATTATTGCATGATATGTATAATTATTCTAGGAATTTTTATTTACAATGACTTGATGACGATGTGGCAAGGTATTGATGTCTCGAAATCTCGGTTGAACCTTAAGAATAGATAGGATACAAATGTCATGACATTAGGGTTATGAGATCTTGTGTAAGATTATATCTAGGAAATGGCATTGGCATCTGATTATGTAACTAGTGTAAGACCATATCTGGGATATGGCGTCGTTATGAGATTTCGTGTAAGACCACGTCTAGGAGATAGAATCGATATGAGATCCCATATAAGACCATATTTGGGATATGGCATCGGTATTGATATGTGATCCCATGTAAGACCATATCTGGGATATGGCATTGGCATCCTAGCATGCGTATGAGACCTCTCGAGTATCTTTAGTATTCCAAGTGGTTCAGCAGGTAATTCATGAGAATGTTAATGAAATGACAAGGTATGAACATGTTGAAAGGATACAGGTATGTACAAGAAGCTCATAATTCTTGAGTTACGTAATGATAAGATCTTGGTAAGAAGTAAATGAAGTAATTCTTAACATGAGTTTTATGGTACATTATGTAAATGACATGATCTAAGATGTATCTATGATACTTGAAGACATTGTGAGAAGTTATGTTTATGTTATGCGTATGGTATTACATGATTAATGTTGTTAATTATTTACATGCAAACTTACTAAGCTTTATGCTTACTCCCATTTCTTTTTCATTTTGTTATAATGTCGCCAAGCTAGCTTGGGGATCAAAGAATGTCGGAGGCTCGATCACACTATCACTTGGAACATTGGGTATAGCTAGTTTTACCATTTTGAGTATGGCATGTATAGAGACTTGGTCTTTTTGCTATATGTCATATGGATCCTGCCAAATGTGTTGGCTTAAGATGATATTTATGGATGTTCATTTTGTATAAGGTGATATAAAGGTTGGCTAATATTAACCATATCTATAATCAATTGATGATGTGTAACGCCTCAAATTTTGGGCCTAGAAGAATTGGGCCTCGGGCGTGGGTATGTTTAAAATTTTCAAGAATAAGACAATAGTACAAATTGCATGTTAGAATGGTTGGGTTAGTGAATTTGGAATGTTGGGGGGGCTCCTATGAAGTCTCGGGTTCAAGCTTTGGTATAGGAAAAAATTTTGGTTTCTAGTCTTAAGGGAGCTTTGAAGTCTGAGGCCTCACAGGCGGTCTCGTGAACTTGGGCCGCTTTTTGGCCAACTGGGCCGGAATGGGCCATATGGGCCCCACAGGTAATGGGCCCGACTAGACCAGAAACAATAGACGGATAGGATTTAGCGAGCCGGTCATGATGTCTACATGACCAAAGGCAGATTTGGGCTCAGTGGGCCCTAGGAGATGGTGGGCCCCACTTGGGCCACATATTGGGTTTTTGGGCCCTAGTGTAAATTGATTACTAAAAGTGACATAGGTCGCGTTGAATGATTGTGAACTTAGTAATGAGTCGATTTATGTACTTATGCCCATACTGATAAATGACTGTTGTGCCCTCAATGGCAAAATGACTTAAATACCCCTATATGCTATATGACTGATTCTGTATGCCATGTTATGATATGTTTGCATTCATATGATTTTATGCTACATGGGGATGGGAACATTGCTAGAGGAAGTGATTGCTTTGTTATGGTTGCATGGGTCGCCCGAGATGACTATGGACCTGATCGCACGGGTTGCCCGAGACAACTGTAGATCTATTTGGGTGAGGTCGCACGGGTTGCCTGAGACGACTCTGGACCCACCGAGGATTTTAAGGCGATTATGTGATTGGCAGCTCTGTTGCAATATTGTTAGTGTCGCAACTGGTGCTACATTGAGAGTGTAGGGATGGGTGGGTTGATTAAATCCCCATAGGTGTAGGGATGGGTGGGTTGATTAAATCCCCACAGGAGTGTAGGGTTGGAAGGGACTTGAAGTGCAGGGTTGGACTGGATATATGTGCATTGCATACGTTAATTATGATTGTGATATGGGCTCTGGCCAACTAGGGCCATGATGGGCTAAGGCCAAAATGCCACTATTACAGTAATGGGCATAGGCCCAAATTGATTAATGCATATTACATGATTGATGAGGGTTGTACACACTAAGTTTTCGCAAACTCACCCTCTTTTTAATTTTTCAGGTGATCCTCAGTAAGTGGTTCGACATGTGGGAGGACTCGGAGGTGGCCACACTACGAGCAACATTAAAGTTTAGTATTTAAATTTTACATTATTTTTAATTACTTCCTAATGGGTTTTGTTGTAATATGGCCATTATCCAGTTTTTTTTGGCTTTGGATTATATTTTTGTTAGTTGCTGCATTTTCTAAATTTAAAACTTGTTTTCCAAAAGAAACTTAAAATGATAATTTTCAAATCATGCATAAAAACCTGATGATTTTCATAGAATGAGCTTCCGCTTTTAACTTAGACTTGGGAATCTAATAATGGAAGTATAAATTAGGGTTTTCAAATAACAAAGATTTATTTCAAACTTACAATTAAACAAGGTTTCAAAGGTTTTCCGTTTTAAACTAAAGTCCACTGACAATATTGATTTGAACGAGCTACCCTTCAATGTGACATCGCTAGATTCAGCCATAATGTCTGGGCCGAGTTTGGGGTGTTATATTTAGTGGTATCAGAGCCTGGTTGTAAATGTAACACCCTGAATTTGGGCCTAGAAGAATTGGACTTTAAGTCTAGGAAAACCTGAATAATTGAGAAGTTTTAAATATTATTGTTTTAAAAAAAATTGAATTAAATTATTATTAGAAAATTTTTACTATATTTGTAACGCCCTCTTACCCGAGACCGTCGCCGGAGTCGAGCTTGAGGTGTTACTAAACTTATTTCATCACTTTTTAAATTTTAAATCAACTAATTTAATTCTCGTAGCAAGATGTTTTTTTGCATTGTGGTCGCTTAAAAAATCATATCTCAAGTTACGAAACACAAAATCAAGATCCATAAATTTTCCCAAAAACTAGACTCATATATCTATCTACTAATTTTTTTCTAGAATTTTTTGTCAGGCCAATTAGTACAGTTTATTAGTTAAAGTTACCCCTGTTTTAGAACTTGACTGCACTGACCTCTTCTTACTACGAACCACTTTTCTCTCTATACAAAATTCATATGACTATGCTGTTTCTTTCTATTAAAATTGGACTCAATAAGGATTCTGAAAATATAAAGTACACCTCCTAATTATTTTTTTACAATTTACGGTGTATTTGCAAAGTTGGAACAGGGGATCCAGAAATCGCTCTGGCCCTATTTCACTAAAACTCAAATATATCACCACAAATAACTCCTTTATCTATTTTTCTTCGTCCATATGAAAGTAGACACAATAAGATTCAGTTTCATATTTAATTCATCACCTAATTTGGTCTCTACTATTTTTAGTGATTTTTCAAACTGACATCATTGTTACTGTAATGCTCTGTTTTATGGCAATTTCATCTTTTTATGAATTTTCATGAACTAGATAACATATTAAACTCACATGGCATCCAACATGATCTAGACTAGCCATTCCAATAACTAATCATCATCAAGCATTTTCTTAACCAAACCACAACCATATCACAAGATTATTTACACAAAATAGGTATATTGCCATACATGCCATACTTAAGTTTTACAAGCCATTTTACCAAAAAGTTCTTCGGATAGTGTGAACGAGCCTTTGACCTATCTCGATTCTTGAGCCGGCTTGTCCAAAACTACAATGAATAAAAAGAAGGGAGTAAGCATAAATGCTTAGTAAGTTCATATGCAAATAACAAGTAACATAACAAAGCAATTATACCAATCAACACTAGCATGGTATCACCAAGACATATATCACATTTCTAATCATCATTTATCATCTTACCACATTATTGTTGTTGTATCAAGTTTCAACCTGAGGGTCAAGTACATACCTGTCCAAAGTGTCCATTTCACAACACTTATCAAAATGACACTTGCATCTTGAGTGTTCTTCCATTTCTCTAGAATTTTACCCGTTGAATACATCAGAATATAACTTGGATACATGGATAATTTGCACATAAGTGCCACATATGTAATCAAGCGACCATGCAACCCGCCCATAAGCAAACTCAGACTCAACTCAATGAGCTCGGGTGTTCGCATCCATAAGTGAACTCGGACTCAACTCAACAAGCTTGGATGCCTGGTTACATCTCACGAACTCGGACTCAACTCAACGAGTTTGAAACTCAATCATCTTAGTGACATGGCACTTGTATCCTAATCTATTCCCAATGTTCAAATGGGATTTTCCTCGATCACATATCCTTGCCGTCTTCCACAGAATACTGAAACGAATACTCGGTAGCAATTTATATTTAATAAGTAGCACACATAATTTGCATATTTTTCGATAATAGCCACAAAGCATATATTTCATGATAAAAATCAGCATATCATATAAATAACATCAATTAACTTAAAAATAACAATTATGTTACATTATTTACACATGAACTTACCTTATGGCAAAATATTTGGAATCGAGCCTATTCCTCGACTACTTTGTTTTTCCCTCGTTCACGACTTGAATCTCGTTTTTCTTGATCTAAAATAGCACATTTAGCTCATTTAATACTCACATTATCAAAATAGTCCTTAATTCAAATTTTGACAAAATTACAACTTTACCCCTAAACATTTGCATATTTACACTTTTTCCCCAAGGCTCGGAAATTAAATTTTAATCCAAATTCTTATGTTTTAGGACATGCTAATCATTTATTTACTATTAGCAAGCTCAAATTCCAACTACAACATGCACTTATGAACAATTGGTATTTTTACCGATTAAGCTGTTCTACTCGTTTTTACTCAAAACCGAGTAGCACAAGTTGTCTAACATAATCCGAAACCTCATATTCTATCATAAAACATCAAAATACACAAATTTCAACTATGGGTATTTTTCCAAATATGAACCCTAACTCAAAATATTGGTAGAAATAGGTAAACCAAGCTACAAGGATTTCAAAAATGTAAAGAACATTAAAAACGGGCATGGAAATCACTTACAATCAAGGCTTAAAAGTGTTGAAACCCTAGACTTAGAAATTGGTCAAATTGTTATTTAAGACCTCTTAATTAATATTCCAAAGCAATTTCATACTAAAAACTTCTAAAATGCAAATTTTGCAACTTATTTGATTTAGTCCCTAATTTAAAATTAAGCACTTTATGTATGGAAGTTCTTCACGAAATTTTCACACAATCATACAATCATATCATAAACCTCAAAATAATTATAAAATAATTATTTCTATCTTGGATTTGTGGTCACGAAACTACTATTCCGATTAGGCCCTAATTCGGGATATTACAATATTTATTGTTACTGATTTATGAAAGTTATAATTGTTATAATTAGATAAAATTATTATTATTATTATAATTATTATTAGATAAAATTATATTTATAAAATTATTGTTGTTAATTTAGTGTTTAAATTAAATTACTAACGATTTATAGTGCAGGTATGAAATGGGCAAAAATAAAATTTTGCTTCTTTAGAAAGTCCGGGCTTAAGGCTTTATAAGTTGGGCAAAGGTTGAGCATAAAGGAACGCTTGGCCCAGTGGTTAGGGCGCTAGGTAGCAGGTTGGAAGGCTGGAGTTCGACTCCCAGCGTGCGCAAAAGGTATGTTGTTTTATTTAAGTGAAGGGGGTTGCGTTAAAAATGCCTTAAAAAGAAGTTGCTGGTGGAATATGCCACAAGGGTACCTTTGGCGCAGTGGCAGCAGCACGCTAAGGAGACCAAGCGGACGCGAGTTCGAGTCCGGGGGCAAGCAAAACTTCTTTTTATTTTTAAGAAGTTGTGGCTGAAGCGGATAAGGGTTAAAAATAAATGTGATCGTATTATGACAAAGAGGAAGTCGTGGCACAGTAGCAGCAGCGTGCTGGGTACTCGGGGAGAGCACAGGTTCGAGTCATTGCGCGAGCGAATTCTGTTTTAATTTTTAAAAAAGCGGGCAAGAACTGAAGCAAGTAAGCTTTATAATTAAATGTGACGCTATGTTATCAAAGGCGAAAGCGCGTCCCAATGGCCAGCAGCGTGGGTGTACGCCTGGAGAACCCAGGTTCCAACTGCTGTGCGTGCAGGAAGTTGCTCTTTTTGTTGTGCGCACATGGGAAGAGCTGTGTAGGAATGGAGCGCCTCGTAGCAGCATGCTGTGCGGGAGTCTTGCAGTGCAAGAGGTGGATAAGGATGTTGACTAGGGGGGAGCTTGAATTCCATTCAAACTTTGTGATTATCTTAAAATAGGTGATAAACATTAGCCGATTTTATTATCTTTCAATCGGTTTTATCTTTCTTTTTCTTTATTTTATTTTTCTATCTTTTCTTCTCTTCACCAGCTCTTTTACGCATTTTATTGATTTATTTTATTTTTTTCCAAGGCCGAATCCACTTGCTCCTTAGGTTGTTTTCTTCTTCTTTTATTTTTCTCTTCTATTTTTCATCAAAGCCAAACCTTCTCCCCTATTTTTATTCTCTTTACTTTTTTTATTTTCTATTAATTAGAGCCGATTATGGGGTCCCTTTTCTTATAATTAAAGTCGCAATTTGCATCCCTTTTTGATCCATTCAAATATTTATTCTCCCTCTTTACTTATAAATTCTAGAGGCTACAACCAATTAACCATAGCCAATTACCCTAGTAAACAAGATCACTTCTTCTCACCTCATCTATCGAAAAGCTGAAATTTACAAGTCTCTCTTCTCTCTATCACAAAATCTAAGAAAGATCTATGGTCAGACTGGTGGACGTGGATTCCTTTTTCTAGCAGGGCTAGTCATCAATCGTTGGGTAAGTGATCTTCTTCGTTGTTAATAGAAAATCAAAACCCCTAACTTTTAAAGGTGACTATCGGTTGGGGCTGCAAGCTCTATAAATCTTATTATTTCTGGTGTTATGTGTAAATGTAGATTAAAGGTTGTTGATCAAGGAGCTTTGGGAAGCTAGGACCATTTGGGTGACTAGGTTTAGACTTAGTTATAAGTTTCGGCAAAGGTAAGTATTAGAGGGCCATGTAGGATGTTGGCCGAATATGGTGTTAATGGTTAGATTGCGTTATCGTTGATTTATGGTTTAATCTGTAAGTGGTTGATTATAGGAGAAATCGCGTAGGAGATCTCATCGGTATAATCGCAAATCAGATGTGTATTGAACCCCTCTTTAGTCTAATTCAGCAAAGGCCAAAGTGACCGAAAGTTTGACCGAAAGCTTGTTATTTCATGGGCTTGTGAATGTGCGAATACTCACAAGATGGTTAGAAATTATAGGATCCGTAACTGTAAGCAGTAAGGTGAATGAGTGCACTATTTCGTGCGTCCTGGTAAGTTGGGCCTCGATGAGCCGAATGTGAGCCCATTGGGCTTACGAGTCTGTATGAGTGGAAATAGGCATTAAAGGTTTTCTGATAGACTATAGGGTCAAAACTGCCAAAACTGGTAACTGAATATGAAACTTGACTAAATAGGCTTAAGTTGCTAGTGGACATTGTATGGCCCATTAGGGGATTTAGGGCTCAATAACTAAAACTGTTAAATTAAGTAAAACGGACTACTGTGACGACATATAGATTAGTGGTGACTGTAAAATGCATAAAAACCCTAAAAACTGATAAAATTACTAAAATACCCTAACTGTGATAAATTACCATTATACCCCTAGGTGTAAAATGACCGTTATACCCCTAGGGTTAATTCTGTATGAAATGCATGATATTCTATTTCTGTTTGTTATATATGTCATAATGTGTATATCTGATGCATGAGATTTTGTATGTTATATGTCATAACATGTATACCTGTTGCATGGGATTTGGGTTATATTGATGGAGGAAGCCTGCTGGTGGCCTCGCCACAATATCTGTATCTGGTGACTCTATCACAATATCTGTTCTGACAGCCTCGCTGCAAATTCTGTGGTGTGTGCGTTGGGTGGGTCGAGTTATTCCCCACATGGTGTGTTTGCTGGTACAAGTGGTGTGTAGCGGTTGGGTGGGTCGAGTAGTCTCCCTACATGATATGGGCTTGCATTCAAGCTTATTATTTGTTCTGTTTCTGTATTAGGCCTTTGGGCCATACTGTTCTCTGTACTGTTTTCTGAATAGGGCTTCGGCCTAGATTACTGTAACTGAATAGGGCTTCGGCCCAGATATTACTCTGACTGATTAGCCAGTGGGCGTGAGCTGACCTGGGATTTCGATGGGCTTTCTGTACACACTGAGTTTCCACATTCACTCCTTTTTCTTCCATCCTCGCAGGTGAACTTAGATTGGTGGACTTGGAGTTGGAGGGATTCAGAGTGGCCACATGGACTGGACTGTTGTTTTTTAATTAAGTTATTTATTTCGATTTAGTCATAATTATTTTTATTCTGATTTTAGGTTTGTAATATGGCCTTTTTAATTATTTTTAATTTGTTTTTAGCTTAAGTATGGTATTGTTTAAATCGTTTTGAAATCAGTTAGCTCTAAGGCGCGTTTTTATAAAAGTTACTTGTTTTTAAAATATCACGATAACCGAGCAAAGCTTCTGCAACGTAAACGTTTTCATAAATGAATATCTTAAATAGACTTAGACTTAATTTGTTGATCGTGGACAAGTCATTAGCTTAAAGTGTGGCAATGGATTTGTGCATGTCTCGGATTGGATCTAGGAAGAGCTTGGTACTTAAACAGTCTAAATGACTCACCTCCTCTTCTCTTGAATCCTACCTAGTGCGTAGTATCCATTCGCTTTAAGCCATACCAAGAAGGTTTGATTTTTCGATACTTAAACTATTTTTAAAAATTTTCATGTTTCCGCAACTACAAAGGTTTACAAGTTTTCACAATTTTTCCTAAAATTTTACGAAGTTGTTCACAAGGTTTTGATTATTACAGTGAATCACAGTTTTGGAAAAATAAACACAAGCTAAGGTTTTATACAAGTTTGACGGTAAAAGTTTCTAAACATTAAGAAGGGTTTTCAATGAAAACATGATTTTCGAAAAACACTTTAATGTGACACACCAAACTTGGCCATAATGTCTGGGCCGGGTTTAAGGTGTTACATTTAGTGGTATTAGAGCCTAGGCTGCAACAACTTGGCTGTGGAGCGGGTCCAAAAAGGTTTTCTTGAAATTTTAAAGATTAGGCCCAATAAGGGCATTTTTGGAAATTGGGTTCTGGAAAATTTAGAAAACCAGTTTTAAACTTATTTTCCTTGAATATAAATTTATTAAATTTTTTCCTTCAAAAGTTTTTTTCTGGGCTTCCTGAAATCTGGTTTCTGAAAAGTGGCACATTAAATCCCCGGCACCAAGTCTGTAAGTATTTCTGCTTTATATTTTGTACTCTACTGAGATAATACTGTAGATAGAACTGAGCCTTTGATATGATACCATAGATAGTGTAGTACTGAAGACCGTAGAGACCGAGACAGTAGGAAGACTAAAAAAGCTTAAAAGATTGAGACTGTAGCTGGGCTATAATTCTGTAAAAATACAAACTTTAAAATACTATCTCTGCATAAGACATATGATTAAATAGTAAAATGTAACGCCCTAATTTTTGAGTTTCTCTTAGATTTTTCTTTAGCTGATAGAACGTTTAAATTCTAGTATGTGGGTGTGTAATGCATGTTGGGAGTGTGTTAATGGGCCTATAGAAGGCCCATGTGCTGGTTAGAAGCTCGGCAAAATTTTGTATTTTTGACTTAGGAGATAGGGGACCCTTGAAGATAGGTGTTATAAGAAAATAATTGTGAAATAAGACACAAATGAATCAGTGGTAAAGTGGCAAGGGAGACGCCACTAGGCTCCTTAAAAGGTGGCGCCTAAATGAGCTTGGAGGTCCAAGGTTCAAGCTGCAGGGGTTGCAAGTGTGGTGTTTTATTTTTGAGCTTGAGCAGGTAAGAATTTGAAGCAGAATTGAACTCTGTTGGAAGAGATTTGAATCGGTCAAGGGAGCAAATTGTGGAGGAGGTTGAGGAGCAAATCAAGGAGTTTGAATTTTGAATGATGGTGGCCGGTTAGAGGACTCTTGGGGAAGGCAAATTTGGCTAGGTGCTTAGGTAGCATTTTCGGCAATTAGGTGCTAGAGTGTGCCGAATTCTCCTTTAGTTCTTGGTTGACTTGTGCCGATTTCTCTAAGAGTGAAAAACCCTTCTTCGTTTGTCGATTTTTGCATAGTCTATTAGGTATCTTTTGCCACTTTGCTCTCCCATCAAACCTAGAAGCCGAACCTTAATCCACCTTTGTGCCGCACACTCATTTTGACCGAAGCATTTCCTTTACATCTCTTCTCTACATTCTTTTCTTCTCCTCTTATACCATAAACCAAACCTTCATCATTACCTCCTTCTCTAGCCGAATCATTCTTCCTTGACTCTCTTCTCTAAACCTCTGTCGACAACTGCAAGAAGAAGTCGAAACTCAGTGTGGCCGATTGTTCTTTGTCAAGCGAACACTCTTATTCTTTTACTTCTTCTTCTACAACCTTCCATAAGCCGAAATATCCTATTTGCCGAATCCATCTTCTTCTATCAAATCTATCGTCTCTTCTCATCCTACTTCTTTGCCGAACCTTATTTATTTTTTTGATCGAAACTCATTGTGTTTGGCTGAATCCTTTCCTCTCTCAACTCTTTCTTTCTCACTATTACAAGTGCAGCGGCGGTGGTGAGGACTTGGATTGGTAAATATTTCGTAGCCTTATAGCGTTGGTTTCATGATATTAAGGCAAGTAGCCGAACCCCTTAGGGGTATTGTCGTTTGAATTAAAAGGCTCTTTGGCCTCTTTCTTTTGTTGAAGGTGTAATAGCGTAGTCAAGGAGAGGATCGAGCATCGAAGGATCGTGAAGATCAACGCAGTTGGACGTTGCGATTTAGTCCATAACCGAAAAAGGGTAAGATTTTAAGGACTTAGGCCATCTAGGCCGATTATGGTAAGGGATTATAGCTATTTGGTTATCGATTAATTAGACTGAAAGTTAGCGTTCAATTGTAGGTTCTTCGTACGTGGATTTCTTCAACGGTTTCAACAGTATCAGGTGTGTAACGTATCTCCATCATAGACTAGGGTGGCTAAAAGCCGAAATAATCGAAACTGTGCTAAGTGACCGATCAAAAGTGACCGAAAAATCAGCCTTGGAAAGGAATAAGAGTGACCGAATACTCTGTTGTGGTCACATTGGGAGTTGGTGATGGCGAAATTGCAGAAGGTGCAATTTCGAGCGATTTGGTAAGTTGGGCCTCAATGGGCCAAGGTGTGCCCAATGGGCTTCCGAGCCCAAATTTGAAAATGTTCATAAAAGACTCTCTGGTAACTTGAATAATAAAAACTTGGTAAAGTCGGTAAACTAAAACCTAAAATTGGGCTTAACGGACTTATCGACGATATTGGACATAGTAAGGCCATTAGGGGATCTAGGCTAAAAAGGGCAAAATTGGAAATTTGGCTTAAGTGGACTTCTGTGGTTATTCAGGGACTGTTAATTTATCAGACTTGCATAAAATCTCTAAAAATATGAAAAAGGACTAACATACCCTTAAATATGGAAAATTACCAAAATACCCCTAGGTGTAAAAAGACTATTATACCCCTAGGGTCAATTCTGTATGAAATGTATGATGTTATGTATCTGCATGAGTTAATTATTAATATGAATATATCTGATGCATAAGATGCTATATATTGCATGTTAGTATGATTATCTGTTGCATGGGGTATGGGTTTATGATGGAGGAAGCGTTCTGGCAGCCTCGCTGCAATCTGGTGACTTTGTCACATTATTATCTGGCAGCCTCGCTGCAATCTGGTGGCCTCGCTACAATATTTATATCTGGTGACCTCGTCACAATATCTGGCAGCCTCGCTGCAAATATATCTGGCAGCCTCGCTGCAATGTTATCTAGCAGTCTCACTGCAAATTATATCTGGCAGCCTCGCTGCAAATATCTGTGGTGTGTAGCGGTTGGGTGGGTCGAGTAGTCTCCCCACATGGTGTAAGGCTGGTACGGGGGTGTTAAGGATGGATCTGGGTTGGGTTTCTGTTTGCATAATGCTTATATCTGATCTGTTTTTGTTATGGGCCTTTTGGGCTTAACCTGATTCCTGTAATGGGCCAAGGCCCAATTAAATCTGTTTCTGAGGCTTGATCTGTTTTGGCCTATGGTTGAGATAATGTTGCACACTGAGTTGTCAAACTCACCCCTTTTAATTAATCTCTGCAGGTAACCCTCAACCATAGTGGGCTTGGAGCTGCGAGAGATTCGGAGTGGCCACAGCGACTGCAATAAAACTGGTTTTCATTTATGTTTTAGTATTTTAATTTTTTATGTTAATTTTTGGGTTTTAATGTGTAATAAGGCCGCTATTAAATCTTCTTTTTGGGTTTTAACTTTCCAAAGGATTTGGTTCGTACTTTATCGAAACTGCTAGATATAGGCTGCGCGGGTTTCCAAAACCTTAATAACGTTTTCAAAATAACGTTTATAAAATTTAAACAATCTTGAATAATGACAACTTAAAGTAGTTTAACAAGAACTTTTCTCACCTTGCTAGTTTTACAAAATGTCACCTATGTCTCAACTTCTTTAAAAAGGGTATAAGCGTAGTTTAGGATCATGTGACGCACCAGATCTGGTCATAACATCTAGACCGGGTTCGGGGTGTTACATTTAGTGGTATCAGAGCCAAGTTGCAACAACTCGGCTGTGGAACGGGTCAAAAAAAATAAAGGTTTTCAAACAAACAAAATGAAGATTTTCAAAAGATCAGGATTTTTCAAAAAATTATTTGGAACTAGTTTTGATGAACTCCTTTTCAAGCATAAATGATTTATTTTCAAAGAAAACAAAAATTTATTAAGTTTTTCTATGAAATCTTTCGAAAGAGTGGCACACCGAATCTCCGGCCCAAGCCTGTAAGTTCTCTAAACTTTTCTGATTATTTCTGAAAACTCTGATTGCATGCCTGACTAAAGACTTTATTATGATACTTTAGCTAGGGTATTACTGAAACTGTAGAGACTCTGATAGGTAGACTGAGACTGTAGCTAGGCTACCGCGAAAGAAGATAAACTCTGAAACTCTATTTATTCATAAGACATCTGTAATAAACACCGAAATATTAATCTGACTCATAAAATTTCTAAGCAGAAAGTACGAAATGAGTACACGAGCAGCTCGTGGTAGGGGCCGTGGACGTGGTCGAGGTAGTGCACGAGCTGAGACTTCATCTTCGGGTCATGCGCCAGCAGGTGGTATGCCGATACCACCGGCAACAGAGGTGGAATCTCATAATAGGTGTGTAGGGGACGATGCCCTATCCCAAGCGATGCTTCGAGTTCTGGAAAGGGTTGCTGGGGCAAGTACCGGTAATGGATTTCGGGGATCTATTTCTGAGCGACTCCGAGCTAATGGGGCAGAGTTTTTTAGGGGTGTGTCTGGTGTAGCCCCAAATGTGGCTGAATATTGGCTAGAGGCCACAGAGCGAATCATGGACGATCTGGATTGCTCTATGGAGCAGAAGCTGAAAGGAGCCGTGTCGTTGCTTAGAAATGAAGCTTATCAGTGGTGGCTCACAGTAAGGGATGGAACTTCAGATGGTGAGGTAACATGGGAGCTGTTTAAGAAAGCCTTTAAAGGAAAATATGTTGGGGCTAGCTATGTGGACGCCCGTAGGAAGGAGTTCTTAAAATTGGTTCAGGGGAGTAGGATAGTATCTGAGTACGAGGCTGAATTTCTGAGGCTGAGCCGATATGCTTCTGGGATAGTTGCTACCGAATATGAGCGTAGCGTACATTTCGAGGATGGTCTGAGGGATGAGCTAAGGGTACTGATCGCTCCACAGAGGGAGCGTAACTTTGCTGCTTTGGTTGAGAAAGCTAAGATAGCTGAGGAAGTAAAGCGTACCGAGAGACAGAATCGCGAAAAGGATAGAAACCGCTTCCGGAGGGATTCTGGACCATCAAGAGGGGCTAATAGGAATGTTAAGAGAGCAAGAGTAGCAGAACCAGTGCGAGCGGTGCCAATGAATGCTGTCAGACCGCAGGGTTGTAGGAGTTGTGGTAAGATACATATGGGCGAGTGTCGGAAACGTTCCGGAGCCTATTTTCGATGTGGGTCGATGGAGCATAGGATTAAGGACTGTCCCGAAGAACCGGATCAAGGACAGGTCATGGCTCAGAGGGTTGCTCAACCGGTGAGGGGTGGACCACCAGCTCCGAGGGGTCGTGGGCAAGGTAGAGGTGGAAATGGTAATGGTCGAGGACGAGGAGCACTTGGCAGGGGTGCTGGTTTCGCTGAGGCTCGTCAGCCAGCACTAGTTTATGCAGCTCGTCGCCGAGAGGAGGGTGATGCTCCTGACGTTATAACTGGTACGTTCTTGATTTCTCGTATGCCATTCACTGCGTTAATAGATGTTGGATCTACCCATTCTTATGTTGCATGTGCCATATCTGGGTCGCTGGGAGTGCGTTCTGAGGAGACAGCGAGTGGGGTAACTGTACTAAGTCCTTTGGGTCACTCGGTTAGGGTAGACAAACTGTATAGAGAGGTACCTATAGAGACTCAAGGAAAAATCTTCTTTGGAGACTTGATGGAGCTACCTTTCAGAGAATTTGATCTCATCTTCGGAATGGATTAGCTTGTAAAGCATAGGGCTACCTTGGATTATGCTGCGAAACGAATGAGGCTAAAGACTGCAGAGGATGAGGAAGTTTTGGTGATAGGTGAACGTAGAGATTATTTGTCCAGTGTGGTGTCAGCATTAAGAGCTGAGAAGTGGATTCGTAAAGGATGTGCGGCTTATTTGGCATTCGTGGGTCAAGTAGGAACTGAGGAACTAACTGTGGATCAAGTTAGAACTGTTAAAGATTTTCAAGATGTTTTTCCAGAGGAGCTTCCAGGTTTACCTCCGAATCGAGAGGTTGAGTTTGGGATCGACTTGTTGCCTGGTACGGCACCGGTGTCCATTGCACCGTATAGGATGGCACCAAAGGAGTTGGTGGAGTTAAAAGCGCAGATTCAAGAACTGTTGGATAGAGGTTTCATTAGGCCAAGTGTGTCTCCGTGGGGAGCACCAGTGCTTTTCGTTAAAAAGAAAGATGGGTCAATGCGGATGTGCATTGATTATCGGCAGTTGAACAAGCTGACGATCAAGAATAAGTACCCGTTGCCTAGAATCGATGATCTGTTCGATCAGCTTAGAGGAGCTTCAGTATTTTCCAAGATTGACCTTCGATCTGGGTACCATCAATTAAGGGTGAAGGAGGTGGATATTCACAAGACGGCATTCAGAACTCGTTATGGTCACTATGAGTTCTTGGTTATGCCATTTGGGCTGACCAATGCACCTGCAGCTTTTATGGATCTGATGAATCGAGTGTTCCAGCCATACTTGGATCGATTCGTGGTCGTCTTTATTGACGATATTTTGGTCTATTCAGAATCTGAGGAGAAACATGATGAGCATCTCCGTATTGTGCTGCAAGTGTTAAGGGAAAAGGAGCTTTATGCGAAATTTAGCAAGTGTGAGTTTTGGTTGAGGGAAGTAACTTTCTTGGGGTATGTTGTTTCTGCTGAGGGGATTAAGGTGGACCCTCGAAAGATCGAAGCAATTCTGGAATGGAAACCACCGAGGTCTGTGGCAGAAATTCGGAGTTTTCTGGGTTTAGCTGGATACTACAGGAGGTTTGTAGAAGGATTTTCTGTGATGACAGCACCGTTAACAAAGCTTATAAGGAAAGGCGTACCATTTGTCTAGACTCAGCAGCAACCAGAAGCTTTTGAGAAGCTTAAGAAGGTTCTGACCGAGGCACCTGTACTGATTCAACCAGAGTCTGGAAAAGATTTTACAGTGTACAGTGACGCATCGCATGTTGGGTTGGGCTGTGTGTTGATGCAAGAGGGTAAAGTGGTTGCTTATGCATCGTGACAGCTTAAACCTCATGAAGTGAACTATCCTACCCATGATCTGGAGTTGGCAGCAGTAATCTTCGCACTTAAAATCTGGCGACATTATCTGTATGGAGAAAGGTGTATTATATACACAGACCATAAAAGTCTTAAGTACTTGTTGACTCAGAAGGAGCTGAATCTTAGGCAACGGAGATGGATAGAGTTGCTCAAGGATTATGATTGTGCGATTGAATATCATCCAGGCAAAGCTAATGTGGTGGCTGATGCCCTAAGTCGTAGAGCTGTGTCTGATCTGAGAGCGATGTTTGCTCGTTTGAGTCTATATGACGATGGTAGTCTATTAGCGGAACTGCAAGTAAGGCCAACCTGGATGGATGAGATTAAGGAAAAGCAGTTGAGGGATGAGTCTCTGGTTTCTCGATTTCAACAGATGGAAGATGGGAGTACTTCTGAGTTTGGACTGAATAGTGAGGGAGTTCTATGTTTCCGCGGTAGAATCTGCATTCCTAAGGATTTCAATTTAAGGCAAACAATTCTGAATGAAACTCATAAAGGGTTGTGTGCTATGCATCCTGGAGGTAATAAGATGTATCATGACTTAAAGGAGTTGTATTGGTGGCCTGGACTGAAGCGAGAGGTAACAGAATTTGTGGGGAAATGCCTGACTTGTCAGCAAGTGAAAGCCAAGCATCAGTTACCTTCTGGACTTCTGTAACCAGTAAAGGTACCACTCTGGAAGTGGGAAAGGGTGACCATGGATTTCGTAAGTGGATTGCCCTTAACGCCGTTAAAGAAGGACTCGATTTGGGTGATTGTGGATAGGTTGACTAAATCTGCTCATTTCATCCCTGTACGTACTGATTATTCGCTTCAGAAGCTAGCCAAGTTGTATGTGGCAGAGATTGTGCGACTGCATGGGGTGCCAGTGTCTATCATCTCTGATCGAGATCCTAGATTCACATCTCGGTTCTGGCAAAAGTTGCATGAGGCATTGGGAACGCGACTGAATTTTAGCACAGCCTTCCATCCTCAGACTGATGGTCAGTCAGAAAGGGTTATACAGATTCTGGAAGATATGTTAAGGGGTTGTGTTATCGACTTTCGAGGCAGTTGGGAGGATTATCTACCGTTGGCAGAGTTTGCGTATAATAACAGTTATCAGGCTAGTATCCGTATGGCACCTTATGAGGCACTATATGGGCGCAAGTGTCGTTCACCCAGTTGTTGGACCGAATTGGGCGAGCGGCAAGTTCTTGGACCTGAATTGGTAACAGAGACTGAAGAGAAGGTCAAGGTGATAAGGGACCGTTTGAAAGAGGCATCTGATCGACAAAAGTCTTATGCAGATTTGAAGCGTAAGGAGATTGAGTATTCAGTAGGTGATATGGTTTTTCTGAAAGTTTCGCCCTGGAAGAAGATACTAAGATTTGGTAAGAAAGGCAAGCTAAGTCCGCGATTTATTGGGCCTTATCGGGTTCTTAAGCGAATAGGTCCAGTGGCGTATCAGTTGGAATTACCTCCGGAGTTAAATAGAATCCATGATGTGTTCCATGTATCCATGTTAAGACGATATCGTTCTGACCCTACTCATATTCTACTAGTTGCAAAAGTGGAAGTTCAGCCTGACCTAACTTTCGAGGAAGAGCCTGTGCAGATTCTGGATCGAGACGTGAAGGTTTTAAGAAGAAAATCAGTCCCATTGGTAAAGGTACTATGGCGTAATCATGGCAGAGAAGAAGCTACTTAGGAACCAGAAGAGGCAATGCGTCAGCAATATCCCCATTTGTTTGGATAAGGTAATTTCGAGGACGAAATTTCTTTAAGGAGGGTAGAGTTGTAACGCCCTAATTTTCGGGTTTCTCTTAGATTTTTCTTTAGCTGATAAAATGTTTAAATTCTAGTATGTAGGTGTGTAATGCATGTTGGGAGTGTGTTAATGGGCCTATAGAAGGCCCATGTGCTGGTTAGAAGCTTGGCAAAATTTTGTATTTTTGACTTAGGAGATAGGGGACCCTTGAAGATAGGTGTTATAAGAAAATAATTGTGAAATAAGACACAAATGAATCAGTGGTAAAGTGGCAAGGGAGACGCCACTAGGCTCCTTAAAAGGTGGCGCCTAAATGAGCTTGGAGGTCCAAGGTTCAAGCTGCAGGGGTTGCAAGTGTGGTGTTTTATTTTTGAGCTTGAGCAGGTAAGAATTTGAAGCAGAATTGAACTCTGTTGGAAGAGATTTGAATCGGTCAAGGGAGCAAATTGTGGAGGAGGTTGAGGAGCAAATCAAGGAGTTTGAATTTTGAATGATGGTGGCCGGTTAGAGGACTCTTGGGGAAGGCAAATTTGGCTAGGTGCTTAGGTAGCATTTTCGGCAATTAGGTGCTAGAGTGTGCCGAATTCTCCTTTAGTTCTTGGGTGACTTGTGCCGATTTCTCTAAGAGTGAAAAACCCTTCTTCGTTTGTCGATTTTTGCATAGTCTATTAGGTATCTTTTGCCACTTTGCTCTCCCATCAAACCTAGAAGCCGAACCTTAATCCACCTTTGTGCCGCACACTCATTTTGACCGAAGCATTTCCTTTACATCTCTTCTCTACATTCTTTTCTTCTCCTCTTATACCATAAACCAAACCTTCATCATTACCTCCTTCTCTAGCCGAATCATTCTTCCTTGACTCTCTTCTCTAAACCTCTGTCGACAACTGCAAGAAGAAGTCGAAACTCAGTGTGGCCGATTGTTCTTTGTCAAGCGAACACTCTTATTCTTTTACTTCTTATTCTACAACCTTCTATAAGCCGAAATATCCTATTTGCCGAATCCATCTTCTTCTATCAAATCTATCGTCTTTTCTCATCCTACTTCTTTGCCGAACCTTATTTATTTTTTTGATCGAAACTCATTGTGTTTGGCCGAATCCTTTCCTCTCTCAACTCTTTCTTTCTCACTATTGCAAGTGCAGCGGCGGTGGTGAGGACTTGGATTGGTAAATATTTCGTAGCCTTATAGCGTTGGTTTCATGATATTAAGGCAAGTAGCCGAACCCCTTAGGGGTATTGTCGTTTGAATTAAAAGGCTCTTTGGCCTCTTTCTTTTGTTGAAGGTGTAATAGCGTAGTCAAGGAGAGGATCGAGCATCGAAGGATCGTGAAGATCAACGCAGTTGGACATTGCGATTTAGTCCATAACCGAAAAAGGGTAAGATTTTAAGGACTTAGGCCATCTAGGCCGATTATGGTAAGGGATTATAGCTATTTGGTTATCGATTAATTAGACTGAAAGTTAGCGTTCAATTGTAGGTTCTTCGTACGTGGATTTCTTCAACGGTTTCAATAGTATCAGGTGTGTAACGTATCTCCATCATAGACTAGGGTGGCTAAAAGCCGAAATAATCGAAACTATGCTAAGTGACCGATCAAAAGTGACCGAAAAATTAGCCTTGGAAAGGAATAAGAGTGACCGAATACTCTGTTGTGGTCACATTGGGAGTTGGTGATGGCGAAATTGCAGAAGGTGTAATTTCGAGCGATTTGGTAAGTTGGGCCTCAATGGGCCAAGGTGGGCCCAATGGGCTTCCGAGCCCAAATTTGAAAATGTTCATAAAAGACTCTCTGGTAACTTGAATAATAAAAACTTGGTAAAGTCGGTAAACTAAAACCTAAAATTGGGCTTAACGGACTTATCGACGATATTGGACAGAGTAAGGCCATTAGGGGATCTAGGCTAAAAAGGGCAAAATTGGAAATTTGGCTTAAGTGGACTTCCGTGGTTATTCAGGGACTGTTAATTTATCAGACTTGCATAAAATCTCTAAAAATATGAAAAATGACTAAAATACCCTTAAATATGGAAAATTACCAAAATACCCCTAGGTGTAAAAAGACTATTATACCCCTAGGGTCAATTCTGTATGAAATGTATGATGTTATGTATCTGCATGAGTTAATTATTAATATGAATATATCTGATGCATGAGATGCTATATATTGCATGTTAGTATGATTATCTGTTGCATGGGGTATGGGTTTATGATGGAGGAAGCGTTCTGGCAGCCTCGCTGCAATCTGGTGACTTTGTCACATTATTATCTGGCAGCCTCACTGCAATCTGGTGGCCTCGCCACAATATTTATATCTGGTGACCTCGTCACAATATCTGGCAGCCTCGCTGCAAATATATCTGGCAGCCTCGCTGCAATGTTATCTGGCAGTCTCACTGCAAATTATATCTGGCAGCCTCGCTGCAAATATCTATGGTGTGTAGCGGTTGGGTGGGTCGAGTAGTCTCCCCACATGGTGTAATGCTGGTACGGGTGTGTTAAGGATGGATCTGGGTTGGGTTTCTGTTTGCATAATGCTTATATCTGATCTGTTTCTGTTATGGGCCTTTTGGGCTTAACCTGATTCCTGTAATGGGCCAAGGCCCAATTAAATCTGTTTCTGAGGCTTGATCTGTTTTGGCCTATGGTTGAGATAATGTTGCACATTGAGTTGTCAAACTCACCCCTTTTAATTAATCTCTGCAGGTAACCCTCAACCATAGTGGGCTTGGAGCTACGAGAGATTTGGAGTGGCCACAGCGACTGCAATAAAACTGGTTTTCATTTATGTTTTAGTATTTTAAAGTTTTATGTTAATTTTTGGGTTTTAATGTGTAATAAGGCCGCTATTAAATCTTCTTTTTGGGTTTTAACTTTCCAAAGGATTTGGTTCGTACTTTATCGAAACTGCTAGATATAGGCTACGCGGGTTTCCAAAACCTTAATAACGTTTTCAAAATAACGTTTATAAAATTTAAACAATCTTGAATAATGACAACTTAAAGTAGTTTAACAAGAACTTTTCTCACCTTGCTAGTTTTACAAAATATCACCTATGTCTCAACTTCTTTAAAAAGGGTATAAGCGTAGTTTAGGATCATGTGACGCACCAGATCTGGTCATAATGTCCAGACCGGGTTCGGGGTGTTACATAAAATTTTTGGAAACTCTGTAGTTATTTGATATGTGTACTGGTAATATAGAGTATTGATATGGATTCTGAAGGTAAGCAAAGTCTGCCAACTTCGGGTGGCGGTAACTCAAAGCCTAGTACTGAGGCTCTGGCCGAGTTATTAAGGAAAGTGGTAGAAGAAGTATTGGATGCTAAAGTTAAGGAAATTAGGGAAATGCTTCAAGAAGGGTGCTTGGAGTGTAAGAAAAGGAAGGATCCTAGTTCGCAGAGGATAGAATCTCGTTCTGTAAAACATGCTAGGGCACGACCTAACTTTCCAGCCTACAAGAACTACCACAGACGTCATCCGGGTGAATGCCATAGGGAGAAAAGAGCATGATTTATATGCGGGTCTCTGGAACATCAAGCTCTTGATTGCAAAGCTTATTCTAGATAGAGTGTGTGATGGTTGGATACGAATTGTGTTCGCAAGTGGTAATGTTTATTTACTTCGGTAATGGGATGGTCTGGGTCGTACTAAAATTATTTAGGTTACAGTGCGCAGCTGTAGCGTAGTAGCATAGTGTTGCACGATTATTTTATTACTTGGAAATTTTGAGGACGAAATTTCTTTAAGGGGGTAGAGTTGTAACACCCTGAATTTGGGCCTAGAAGAATTGGACTTTAAGTCTAGGAAAACCTGAATAATTGAGAAGTTTTAAATATTATTGTTTTAAAAAAAATTTTGAATTAAATTATTATTAGAAAATTTTTACTATATTTATTATTACTGATTTATGAGAGTTATAATTGTCATAATTAGATAAAATTATTATTATTATTATTATTATTAGATAAAATTATATTTATAAAATTATTGTTGTTAATTTAGTGTTTAATTTAAATTACTAACGATTTATAGTGCGGGTATGAAATGGGCAAAAATAAAATTTTGCTTCTTTAGGAAGACTGGGCTTAAGGCTTTATAAATAAGTTGGGCAAAGGTTGAGCATAAAGGAACGCTTGGCCCAGTGGTTAGGACGCTAGGCAGCAAGTTGGAAGGCTAGAGCTCGACTCCCAGCGTGCACAAAATGTATGTTGTTTTATTTAAGTGAAGAGGGTTGCATTAAAAATGCCTTAAAAGAAGTTGTTGGTGGAATATGCCACAAGCGCACCTTTGGCGCAGTGGCAGCAGCACGCTAAGGAGACCAAGCGGACATGAGTTCGAGTCCAGGGGCAAGCAAAACTTTTTTTATTTTTAAGAAGCTGTGACGGAAGCGGATAAGGGTTAAAATTAAACGCGATCGTATTATGACAAAGAGGAAGTCGTGGCGTAGTGGCAGCAGCGTGCTGGGCACTCGGGGAGAGCGCAGGTTCGAGTCATTACACGAGCGAATTCTATTTTAATTTTTAAAAAAGTGGGCCAGAACTGAAGCATGTAAGCTTTATAATTAAATGTGACGCTATATTATCAAAGGCAAAAGCGTGTCCCAGTGGCCAGCAGCGTGGGTGTGTGCCTAGAGGACCCAGGTTTGAACTACTGTGTGCGTAGGAAGTTGCTCTTTTTACTGTGTGCACGCGAGAAGAGCCGTGCGGGAATGGAGCGCCTCGTAGTAGCGTGCTGTGCAAGACTTTTGCGGTGCAAGAGGTGGATAAGGCTGCTGATCAGGGGGGAGTTTGAATTCCATTCAAACTTTGTGATTAGCTTAAAATAGGTGATAAACATTAGCCGATTTTATTATCTTTCAATCGGTTTTATCTTTCTTTTTCTTTATTTTATTTTTCTATCTTTTCTTCTCTTCACCAACTCTTTCACGCATATTATTGATTCATTTTGTTTTTTTCCAAGGCCGAATCCACTTGCTCCTTAGGTTGTTTTCTTCTTCTTTTATTTTTCTCTTCTATTTTTCATCAAAGCCAAACCTTCTCCCCTATTTCTATTCTCATTTTCCTCTTTGATTTTCTATTAATTAGAGCCGATTATGGGGTTCCTTTTCTTATAATTAAAGTCGCAATTTGCATCCCTTTTTGATCCACTCGAATATTTCTTCTCCCTCTTTACTTATAAATTCTAGAGGCTAAAACCAAGTCACCATAGCCGATTACCATAGTAAACAAGATCACTTCTTCTCACATCGTCTATCGAAAAGCTGAAATTTACAAGTCACTCATCTCTCTGTCGCAAAATCTAAGAAAGATCTGTGGTTAGACTGGTGGACGTGGATTCTCTTTTCTAGCAGGGCTAGTCATCAATCGTTGGGTATACGATCTTCCTCGTTGTTAATAGAAAATTGAAACCCCTAACTTTTAAAGGTGACTATCGGTTGGGGCTGCAAGCTCTATAAATCTTATTATTTGTGGTGTTATGTGTAAATGTAGATTAAAGGTCGTCGATCAAGGAGCTTTGGGAAGCTAGGACGATTTAGGTGACTAGGTTTAGACTTAGTTATCAGTTTCGGCAAGGGTAAGTATTAGAGGGCCATGTAGGATGTTGGCTGAATATGGTGTTAATGGTTACATTGCGTTATCATTGATTTATGGTTTAATCTGTAAGTGGTTGATTATAGGAGAAATCGTGTAGGAGATCTCATCGGTATAATCGCAAATCAGGTGTGTATCGAACCCCTCTTTAGTCTAATTCGGCAAAGGCCAGAGTGACCGAAAGTTTGACCGAAAGCTTGTTATTTCATGGGCTTGTGAGTGTGCGAATACTCACAAGATGGTTAGAAATTATGGGATCTGTAACAGTAAGCGGTAAGGTGAATGAGTGCGCTATTTCGTGCGTCTTGGTAAGTTGGACCTCGATGAGCCAAATGTGAGCCCATTGGGCTTGCGAGTCCATATGAGTGGAAATAGATATTAAAGGTTTTCTGATAGACTGTAAGGTCAAAACTGCTAAAACTGGTAATTGAATATGAAACTTGACTAAATGGGCTTAAGTTGCTAGTGGACACTATAGGGCCCATTAAGGGATTTAGGGCTCAATAACTAAAACTGTTAAATTAAGTAAAACGAACTACTATGACGACATATAAATTAGTGGTGACTGTAAAATGCATGAAAACCCTAAAAACTGATAAAATTACTAAAATACCCCTAAGTGTGAGAAATTACCATTATACCCCTAGGTGCAAAATGACCGTTATACCCCTAGGGTTAATTCTGTATGAAATGCATGATATTCTATTTCTGTATGTTATATATGTCATAATGTGTATATCTAATGTATGAGATTCTGTATGTTATATGTCATAACATGTATACCTGTTGCATGGGATTTGGGTTATATTGATGGAGGAAGCGTTCTGGTGGCCTCGCTACATATATCTATTCTGGTGGCCTCGCTACAATATCTGTATCTGGTGACTCTATCACAATATCTGTTCTGGCAGCCTCGCCGCAAATTTTATGGTGTGTACCCTGGGTGGGTTGAGTTATTCCCCACATGGTGTGTTGGCTGGTACAGGTGGTGTGTAGCGGTTGGGTGGGTCGAGTAGTCTCCCCACATGATATGGGCTTGCATTCAAGCTTATTATTTGTTCTGTTTCAGTATTGGGCCATTGGGCCGTACTATTCTCTGTACTGTTTTCTGAATAGGGCTTCGGCCCAGATTATTGTAACTGAATAGGGCGTCAGCCCAGATATTACTATGCCTGATTAGCCAGTGGGCGTGAGCTGACTTGGGCTTTGGATGGGCGTTCTGTACACACTGAGTTTTCAAACACACTCATTTTTCTTCCATCCTCGCAGGTGAACTTAGATTGGTGGACTTGGAGCTGGAGGGATTCAGAGTGGCCACATGGACTGGACTGTTGGTTTTTAATTAAGTTATTTATTTCGATTTAGTCATAATTATTTTTATTCTAATTTTGGGTTTGTAATAAGGCCTTTTTAATTATCTTTAATTTATTTTTAGCTTAAGTATGGTATTGTTTAAATCGTTTTGAAATCAGTTAGCTCTAAGGCACGTTTTTATAAAAGTTACTTGTTTTCAAAATATCACGATAATTGAGCAAAGCTTCCGCAACGTAAACGTTTTCATAAATAAATATCTTAAATAGACTTAGACTTAATTTGTTGATCGTGGAGAAGTCATTAGCTTAAAGTGTGGCAATGGATTTGTGCATGTCTAGGATTGGATCTAGGAAGAGCTTGGTACTTAAGCAGTCTAAATGACTCACCTCCTATTCTCTTGAATCCTACTTGATGCGTAGTATCCATTCGCTTTAAGCCATACCAAGAAGGTCTAAATTTTCGATACCTAAACTGTTTTTAAAAAATTTCATGTTTCTGCAACTACAAAGGTTTACAAGTTTTCACAATTTTTCCTCAAATTTTACAAAGTTGTTAACAAGGTTTTGATTGTGACAATGAATCACAATTTTGGAAAAATAAACATAAGCTAAGGTTTTATACAAGTTTGACGGTAAAAGTTTCAAAACATTAAGAAGGCTTTTCAATGAAAACATGGTTTTCGAAAAACACTTCAATGTGACACACCAAACTTGGCCGTAACGTTTGGGCCAGGTTTGGGGTGTTACAGCAAAACTCAGGCTGTGCATGGGCCTTGGTATTTGGGTTTTTAATTTTTTTTTACAAAAGAATTAAAATATTTTGAAGGATTTTACTATGTGGCACACTGAGTCTCCGTCGTCGAGCCAAGTGAGTACTTTTAATACTGAAATTGTTTTAAACTGTTATACTATTAGGATTACTCTAGGTAGGAAGACTACTAAGACTCTCTAGTAAGACTATAACTGAGACTTTAGGAAACTAAAATAGTAGTGGATGTACGACTTCGAGAACAACTTTTAATTACTACTTCCATAAAAAATCTGCTTAATAATTAGAACTATGAGCTAAATTGCATAAAATTTCTAATTTAGATAATACGCGAAGCTATAATGAGCACTAGAAGGGGTGCAAGATGTCGCGGTAGAGCCCGCGAGAGTGCTAGAGCTGAGTCTTCGTCAACGGGCCACTTGCCTAACGTCGAGGCTAGGGAGGTACCAGCTTCCCCGCTAATCAATGAGGGCCGTATAACCAAGCAGCTACAGACGATGCATTGACGTAAGCAATGTTGCTGATTCCAGAAAGGGTCGTTGGGCCCAATAATGGTACTGGGGCTGTGGGTTGATTACGAAACGACTCCAGTCCAATGGAGCGAAAATCTTCAAGGGCATTGCTGGATTAGCCCCTAGTGTGGCTGAATATTGGTTGTGGGCCACAGAGAGAATAATGGATGACCTCGACTACACTCCTGAACAGAAAATGAAAGGTGATGTATCACTGCTGCGAGATAAAGCCTACCAGTAGTGGCTTATTTTGAAAGAAGGTGCTTAGCCAGATCATGTAGCGCCTTAAATTTTAGGGTTTTTGAAGTTTTGTATAAATTGATATTTGCATGTTTGGGTGTGTTAAATTGATAGTTTGGGTGTGTTTGGGGGGCCTTTGGAAGGCCTGGGTTAAAGACTAACCCTTGGCAAAATTTTGACTTTTAGGCTTAGGGGAGTAGGGATGTTAGATTGCAAGGTTTAAGTAAAGTTGTGGGGATTTCATGACACAAGGGAGTTAGTGGTGGAGTGGCAAAGTGGTGCCACATAGGGTGCATAAGGGTGGCGTCAAGTGCAAAGAGAGAGGTATGAGGTTTGAATCCCGTTGTCAGCTGATGGTTGAATATTTTGCTACATGGACTAGGTAAGAGGTGGATCTAAGTTCAAACACTTAGTAAGGGATAAGGGTTTGAGTTGGTCAAGCTTGGTTTGAATTGAAATAGAGTGAATTGTAGAGCAAAATGAGGAGATTTTCAAAGGATATGGTATGGGATGATGTTAGCCGAATGGGGGTAGCATGAAGGCAAGAAATCGGCTAAGGGTTTGCATTTTGGTGTTTTCTTTTGGTTTTGAGTAAGTGTTGAAGCAATTTCGACAAAAGGGATTTTTGTGTGTGGGTTTTCAATTTTGAAGTTATTTTTGGTCTGTAAAAGCCGATTCTGGCAAGTGTTTTGCCTCTTTTCCGAGTATAATTTTCTTATCTCTTCTCTTGCTGTTGATAGCTAAATTACTTTACCAATTAAGACCAACTATTTTCCAATTTATAATTCATTCCTCCTTTTAGGAATCTTTTCTTTTCCTTCTAATCTTTCCACCATTTTCCCCTCTTTCTCATTTGTGCTGAATTTGGATCTCTTCCTTGGCTAAAACGTGATGCATCTTTTCTCCTTCATTGGATCATAAATTGAACCCTTCTTTCTTTATATTTTCTATTGCTGAACCTTGCTCATTCCATTACCTTTTTTTTTTCAATTTCGGCTTGGAACTGAATCTTGGTGGTGCTCACTTACTTTTTCTCTTGTAGCCAAAACCTACAATTTTTTCTTCTCATTTTATCCCCTGTAGCCTTAGTGATTACAATAGCCAATCTCTCTTTTTCTCTCCCACTTTGTGTTTCCATTCACTTCATGCTGATTCACTCATTGCAGAAACCTTTTCTTGTCTTGCTATCTGCGAGTTTCTTCTCCTCTTCTCTCTATAGGTTTAATTCTTTAAATGATTACTCGTTATCAAGTGAGTACTGATTGGAGTTTTGGTAAGAAATCTTTCTTTTTTCTTTTATTAATTGTTGTAGTATAACTCTAAGGGAGGCTGGATAGTTCTTTTACTGATTAAGGTACAGTATTCATAAGAGGTAGTCACATTTAGAATCAATCTTATCTAATGAGTCCTCTCATTAACGCAGTGTTTTGATAAGAAGAGTATGGCCAATCTCAAGCCTTTGATCTAAGGACCGGGTTGTAGGGTAAAGTTACCATTTTACCCCTGATTGCCCAAAAGATTATTGTGCCCTTAAAAATAGGTTGCTTGATATATGTATGATCGTATCTGTATCTGTTAATCTGTATGCATGTCATATTTAGCTCTGTTAGGTTGCATGGGTTGGGTTGGATATCAAAGGAAGTTCTGTATAGTGGTACTACCATTTTGTATAGTGGCTTAGCCACGTGTTCTGTATCTAGTGGCTCTGCCACGATATATGTTATTAGTAGCTTGGCTGAGTATTGGTGTGTAGGGATGGGTGGGTTGAGTTATTCCCCACATGGTGTGATGGGCTAGTACGGGTGGTGTGATAGTTGGACTAGGATGGGTTTCATACTGTTCTGTTGTAATGCCCCAAATTTTAGGGTTTCTGAATTGTTGCTTGAATTTACTTTTGCATGTATTGATGTGCTGAAGTAGTGAATTGAGTGTGGTTAGTGGACATTTAGAAGACTTGGGTTTAAGTCTAAAGCCTAGCAGAATTTTAAATTTTAGCCTTATGTGAAGAATGGACCTTGGCAGAGCAGGCTTTTAATTAAATGTTTGGATTTTATGGCACAAGGAAATTTGTAGTAAAGTGGTAAGGTCATGCCACTTACAACATAGGAGGGTGGCGTGTGGTAGCTTGTGAAGGAGCAAAGGTTCAAATCTCCCTAATGGCAAACCTTTTAATTTTGTTTAATGAGCATGGAAAGAGGTGGTCTTGACGTGAAACTCTGGAGGGAGATGTTTTAGTGCTCATGGGGTTGGTTGGAGAAGTGATAAGGGGGAGATTATCAAGGAGAAAATTTAGGGATTGGAGTGAGGAGCAAGAGTTGGTCGATTGGGGGATTGCTTGAAGGGCAAATTCGGCTAAGAGGGCTTAGGGTAGCATTTTCGGCAATTAGGAAGTGTGTGTGTGTGTGCCGATTTCTCTCTTTTTGGTTTGGAGAATTCACATTTTGGGTAGCACCTTGTGCATTCGGGTTTGTAAGTAAGGAGTGTGCTGAAATTCTTCTCTTTTCTTTTGTCCTTCTATTATTTTTGTGTCAAGAATATCACCTTGGCTGATTGACACAAGAGCCGAACCTACCTTCTTCCCCTTCTCCTTCTTCTTCTTTTCTCTATTGGTTGAAATTGTTCTCCCTAAGATTTCTTCTGGCCGATTTCTCCAAAAGCTGAAATCTTGACATATTTAGCCTTCTTTTAGCCGATTTCTTATTTGGTCGAACTCTCTCCATCCTTACTCTAAAAAGCCGAAGCCTTCAGAGTCTTCCATCTTTCTGTTGCCATCTCTTTCCTTCTTTGACTTCTTCTTCTTCTTTTTCTCTAAAGATCACCCTAGTCCAGTAAACACTCTTAAACCGATTGGCCCTTCTTCAATCGGCTACTCCTTTTAGGTGGCCTTCGTAGCTGAATCTTTTAGATCTCTCTTCCTCTTGCATTTTGACTAGATCTCCAATAGATTTGGGCTTAGGCTAGTGATTAGTGGTTCTCTCTTCTGTCAAGGCAAGCAAGTGAACTCTTAGGTAAGTGACTCCTCCCTCATTCTATTCTTTCAAGTGGTTGTTAAAAGCCGAAACCCACTACCCTTCTTGGACAATCGGTTTTGATCTTGTCATAGGAGACCAACTAACATTTTATCCCTTTTTGGTTGTATGTGTGTCTTGGCCGTGGTGAAAGACGAGCTTTCGGGAAGCGGTTGCTGCCTTGGGTTATTGTAGCAATCTAGATCTATTTGTTAGATCTCGGCTAAGGTAAGTGGTTATTAGATTATTTTGGCTATGGCCGAATACTTCAGGGGTAGGTGGTGATACTTTGCACGTCGGATATTGGGTTAACATAGTGATTAAACTATTATAGGTTAATCGTTCGCGGGATTCGATGCTATTCGTAAACAGGTGTGTAACGACACCCTCTAGTAGCTTAGATTGGCAAAGGCCGAAATGCCAAAATGTTGGCATTTTGAGGATTTGCGAGCGTGCGAACGTTCATGGTTCAATCTGAGATCATGAATTTGGAATATTGGACTGTCAAGGTTGCAGTGCGCGTTTTCATACATTTGGGTTGTTCTTGGCCTCGATGGGCCGAAATTGGGCCCAATGGGCCTACAGGCCCATATGGGTAAAAGTATGCAGTAAGTAACTTCTGGTATATTAGATGCTAAATTTAAGATAGTATGCGTAAGATTGAACTGAGCGGGCCACATAAGCGTGTGGGCTCCCTCAAGCCCATTAGGGGTTTTAGGGCCTGATTCCACTATAAGGCTATACGGATTTTTTTGAGTCGCTCGGAGTGACGTTAGACCTGTTAAAAGGTCGTACTAAGCATGAAACCTCGAAACGTTGTTAAATGACCAAAATATCCCTGAAGGGTAAAACTTACCATTTTACCCCTAATTGCCAAAAGACTGTTTTACCCCTAGAAATAATTGACTGAGCATGTATCTATATCTTCTAGTTGGTATGCTTATGCCATGTAGTACTCCAGGATTGCATAGGTTGGGTTTTGGATATGGAGGAAGATCTGTATAGTGGCACTGCCACGTAATCTGCTTAGAGGCTCCGCCTCGTATATTTGTTCTGGTGGCTCTGCCACGATTTCTGTATTAGTAGCTCTGCTGCGTCTGTGGTGTGTAGGGCTGGGTGGGGTTGAGTTATTCCCCGCATAGTGTGATGGGTTGGTATGGGTGGTGTATTGGACTGGACTAGGTTGGACTTTGCATACATACATATATATATATTCTATTCTGTATTTGTAATGGGCCCAAGGCCCACTCTGATTCTGAAAAGGGCCAAGGCCCAGTTTGTTCTGTATCTGGATAAGGCTTCGGCCTAGACTGAGTTTTGACTGATCTCTGACACTGGTTGGGTTACATTACACACTGAGTTTTCACAAACTCACCTTATTATTTCCATCCATGCAGGTAACCCCCAACCATAGAGGACTTGGAGGTGCGGGGGATTCGGGGTGGCCACGTTGTTCATGCTTTCAGCTTTTCTTTAGCTTTTCTTAAAAATTTAATTTATTTATTTTCCATTTTAAATTTCAGATTTATGTTATAATAAGGCCACTCGGGTATTTTGTTTTGGGTTTTTTTTCTTACTTGTTTTACAAAGGTAGATTAGTCTATGCGAGCTTTCCAAACTTAATCAAATGTTTTTAAACAGGCTTTACGTAATGACTGGATAACTTAATAACGTTAACTCGACAACGAGATTCTATTATAAACTTTTCCAGGTAATTAAACGGAATTTAAATCGGGTAATGATCAATACTTACAAACTATTAGTCATGATTTTTCAACTAATAACATAACGTTTTGTTAATCGTACATGTGACACACCAGTTTTGGCCATAATGTCTGGGCCGGGATTGGGGTGTTACATCTGTTCTGTATCTGTAAGGGGCTTGGGCCTACTCTTGGGACCACTCTATTTCTGAAAAAGGCCAAGGCCTAGACTGATCTGTTTCTGGATAAGGGATTCGGCCCAATATAATTTGTATGTTTGATCTCTATTATTGGTTGGGGAGGTTACACACTGAGTTTTCGGAAACTCACCTTTTATTTTATATCTGTAGGTAACCCCTCGCCATAGACGATTTGGAGCTATGAGGGATTCGGGGTGGCCACATGCTTCTAATTTCGGTTATGCTTTTAATTAATTAGTTATTAAATTGGGTTTTCAGTTTTGTAATAAGACCATTACAGATTTTACTTTGTTTAATTTTCTTTACTTTGCGTTATTTTATAATTTCAACCACTTAATTAGTTAACTGGATTTTCAAAACTAATAACGAACATTTTTAAGTAACTCACGCGAGATGTTTTCAAAAATGATAATATATTAAGAGTTTTCATAACATCGAGCAATCAATTTCAGCTAGTAAGACGATTATTTCAATTGATGAAATTTTTTTAAAAACTCATAAAACGGTTTTAACCTGAAATCGTTCAATGATCCAAATCTAAACGAGGTTTCTAAGCAAAGGAAAACTCTTTATCACACAGTCTGATTTTGTAGTCTTCCATGTGACACCAAATCTGGCCATAATGTCTAGGCCCGATTTGGAGTGTTACATTTAGTGGTATCAGAGCTAGGTTGTAACAACTCGAATGTGGTATAGGTTTTTCATAAATTAATTTTAAACATTTAAATTGTTTTGGGAAATCTATTCCTCTGAAAACCTTTTTTTTTAAATGGGTTCTTTTAAAAAACTATTTCCCAAAATCTGAGGTTTTTGAAAGGTTTTCAACCAAGTTGGCTTAAAATTTTCATTTTAACAAAAATTTGGATTATTCAGAATATTGTTACTGAAAAGTGTGGCACACCGAGTCTCTGGCACCAAATCTGTATGTCTTCTCTGTTATACTATACTGTATTAAATTGTGATACTTAGACTCTACTGTAGACAGTACTAATACCCTACTGAAACTCTATAGTTAGGAGAAACTGAGACTGTAGGAAAAACTGAAAACTCTAGAAGACTAAAAACCATAGCTAGATTCCAATTCTGCGAAAACAAAACTCTAAATTACAGTATTTTGCATAAAACATTTGCAATAATTAGTGAAATTATGAACTAATTCATAAAATTTGTAAATCAGATAAATCTATATGAGTATAAGAGCTGCACATGGAAGAGGCCGTGGTAGAGGCCGAGGAAGTGCTTAGGCTGGATCTTCAACCTCGGGACATATGCCTGCTGCAGAGGCACCAGCGCCACCAGCGACCGAGACAGGGTCTGACCATCAAGCTGCAGGGTGATCGTGATTTTGATTAAGTAATAAAATTGATCGTATTTGGAAACTAACTATTATCACGATAAAAGGCAAGCGCAACTATCGAGTAGTAGTATAGCTAGTGGCAAGACCGGAATATTGAATCCAATGAACTAAAAGTACTAGTAGTAACTTTCTCTCTATTATCTAGCTTAGAAATAAAAGGGAGGTTTTGTTTAAACTAATTAAATCTAAACTAAAAGACGCGACAAAGAGTGAATTAGGAATTTACTTTTAGGAAACTGAATAATAAAGACAATACCTAAGGAAGAATCCACCTAGACTTCACTTGTTATGTAACACTGAACTAGATGATTTCTTCATTCGATTTGATCCATAGAGATCCCTAAATTATGTTAATATCTCCGATGAGAATAAGAACAACTAAACCTAGGTTGATTAATTGAAATCTTTTTCTAATTAAAACCTCTAGTTTTGCGTTAATTCGATCTATGGATCCCCTATTAGATTTGACTCTAATCTGACAGATTTTCGTCGTCCTATGTCTAGGATTACGATCAACTCCGCTTAATTGTGTTTGATCTACTCTTATACAGGGACTTTTGCTCCACTGCATAAGCACGTTCAATTTAAATTAATATCCTGGAAATATAAATTCAAGAATTAAAAACACAATTAAGAACAAATCAAATATTTATCATCCAATTCAGATAATAATAACAAGATTCATCTTAGGTTTCATCCCCCTCAAGTATTTGGGGGTTTAGTTGATAATAAAAGAAGAAAACATCTCAAACCAAAGAAAAAAACAAAACATAAGAAAATCCATAAAAACCCCATAGAGAGATTTGAGGGGAGATCCTTAGTCTTGATGTAGATCCTTGCTTCGGAGATGGATCAATCGGCTTCATTCGAGTAATTCTTAGACTTCTACCCTCCGTCTCTTGGCGAGGACACTATTCACTCTTGTAGGTGCCTCCTAGGGTTTTTATATAGAGTTTGGAATGTCTTTCTTAGCCCCTCAGTAGCTTTTCCGCATGAAATTAAACTTCATCACGATAGGGACAGGCCCATGTGGCACACCCGTGTGAGTCAAGTTTAGGCCGTGTTTAAGCCTGTTAATGTGGCACAGCCATGTGGGTCACCCGTGTGACGAACTCCAGGCCATGTTGTTTCTGTTCTTTGGCCCATTTTCTCCGTTTTTGGCCTATTTCTTGTTCATTTCACTCTTCTATGCTATCGTAAGTATGAAACATGAAATTAAAGGATTAGGAGCATCAAATTCCACAAATTCAATGATAATTTATCCATAAATGTGTTAAATGTGGGATAGAAATATGTATAATATACAGTTTAACAAATGCCTCCACACTTAAGCCTTTGCTTGTCCTCAAGCAAAATCTCAACTCATAATTTACAAATCATTCTTCTCAACTTATAACCCTTATCAATAATGTTTTGAGCTAATCCATAAATAATCATACATCAATAATTCAATTGAAAGAACATTAAAGTCTCAAACAATCTAAGTTGAGGATTTTATCACAGAAACATAGGTTTTCTCCCTCTTCTAAGTAATTACCTTTTAAATCAAAATCAACAAGAGTTGACACCCTTACTAAAGATTCACTCTATTCACTCGAAGTGTTTAGGGTTCAGAAATTAAGCACGCATTAGTCAGCATGAAAAGTTATTACCATAGGCTTGCATGAAAATCACATCTCCACCACTAGAGATTGATATGACACATCGATCAAAAGGTCTTTAAATGGTTGTAATGGGGCTTTGGTTAGGGGTGTTGCCACAAGCTGAAAAAGAGGGTTAGAATCAAGATTGAACTAAAAAATCATCTAACTAGAAAAATCTCTATCACTGAAACATATTCCTACAATAAAGCCTTTTTCTTTTAAATAACATTGTTTAAGAACAGAAGCTCAAAATTACAAGGAAATATACGAAACATTGAATTAAAACTAAAATATACATACGTTTTGTTAAGAACAAATCAAATACTTTACAAACTTAACTAACTGAAAGGGAGAAAATAGCTAGATAATTATTCAATTCAAATTTCGACAAAAATAGGGATCAAAGTAATTAAGGGGATTTCAACAAAAATGGGTCATTGTTTAATATTGATGGTAAGTCAATGAATGGCTTGTTAGGCTCAAGGGGATTCACTAGGGGTTAATTTATGAAGGTAGGCTTTTATGGAGTAAGTGGTTTAAAACCTAGGTGCCTTTATCATCTTGGTATATCAAATCAATGATGTAGTCTCGACATGTATAATCAAAGTAAGTTCTTGAATAACAGATCAATATTGACTCACTCAAAGCAACAATAAAAGTGAGCATGAAAAGATGTATGCTCAAAAGGCTAAAAAATCTCACTAGAATTATGGCTTTTGATGTCAATCCTACTAATTTCAAATCTCAAGATAACACTTAAATTTGGGGGAAAATAACCTAGAAAAACTTACATTCTCAAAAATTTCAACTTATCAAGCTCGATTCTCTAATGTCTTAAAGTTCGAATAATCAAAGCATAATAACCTATGTCTTAATCCAAAACCTATCAATAAAATCATAAGTCAATCAAAATTCATTCTAATAGTGATATGAGAAAGTGACTTGAGGGGTAATGACAAAATTCAGGGATTTGAGAATAATGCAAGAAGTGAAAGTGAGTCATTGTCCTCAATGTACAAAGATAGACGTATTTAAGATGTAAGCATAAAATCATAAGATAGGGAGAGAAGTAAAACTCCCTGAATTTTGGATGAATTCCTTAGAATAGTGAAAGCTGAATTGGAGAAAGGCCTACTTGAAGTTCATTATTCTGGGTGCCTGTGGAGAATTGAAGTATTACTCGATAAGAAATAAGGTGCAAAATAAAAGGAGAAGGAAAAATATAAAGTAAAGAAAATTGAAATAACGTAATAAGGGATTGGGCACACGACCGTGGCACATGCTCGTGTTCCTTAGGTCTAGCCCGTGTGGTTCATGGCTTTTGGTGTGGCCTCGAGTGATAGGCACAGGCGTGTCCCACGGCCATGTCGCATAGCTATGGTGATTTGTCGAAACCTGTGTTTTGGGAAAATTTTTGCTCTATTTTCACACGACCGTGTTGCACGGCCATGTCTCCACACATGGTGTAACCACGGCCTTAGGCACGCCCGTATGCCTAGCCGTGTGGCTCTGAAAAATCTGTGTTTTAAGGACTTAGTTAGTTATTATGAACTCAATTTAAAGAAATCAATAGAGTTAGTGCTCGGGTTGCCTTCAAGGAAGCACTTGTTTAGAGTCTAAGCTCGACTTTTCTCAAGCTTGTACAGTCACGGTGGTTTGAGGAGTTGAAACTCCTCTATCCTACTATCAGTTTTATTATCAAAATAAGGTTTAACTTAAGTATAATTTACCTTGAAGGTGCCAAATGTCTTATTTGTTATCTCAACTGTAGCATAAGGGAGAATTTTCATTACCGTGAAGCAAGGTTTATCACCTGTATGAGGCTTTTTATTCGAAATTCAAGGATCCTCCTCTTCTAATAGTACCTTATCCCTACCTTAAATTGATTTTGTTTATCTGTGGGCTTATCATGTTGATGCTTTGTTTTGATGTGCCATGTCTTAGGCTTCTCTTGGGGGAAGTTTAGCGATTCGTCTAGTTCTTCGATTTGTATCATTTGTTCTTCATGGATTGTTCCCTTGCGTGGCTTGGTTGCATTTACTTGAAGAGTATCCTGAAAAAAAGGTTGGATGGTGAGATCACTCTTATTACAAGGACTCGTAATAATATCTTTATCGTTAACAGTCTTATTAGGGTTACGGGCTTGTAAAGTAATTTTGTCATCACCTACACGAAGTGTGAGCTCGCCTATGCCTACATCAATTATGGTTCTAGCAGTTGCTAGAAAGGGTCGCCCTACAATTAGGGGTACATTGCTATCCTCATCTATGTCTAAAACAACAAAGTCTATTGGGAATATGAATTTGTCAATTTTAACAAGCACATATTCAATTATGCCCCTAGGAAATCTAATGGTTTTATCAGCTAGTTGAATGCTGATCCTAGTTTGCTTGGGTTTCCTGAGACCTAGTTGTCTAAACAATTTGTAAGGCATTACATTTATGCTAGCTCCTAAATCAGCTAAAGCGTTTTTAACATCTAGACTACCAATTAAACAAGGAATTGTAAGATTCCCTGGATCTTTTAGTTTGTCAGGTAGCTTATTTTGCAAAACAGATGAACAAATTGCATTTAGCTCCACGTGTGGTGACTCGTCTAACTTCTGTTTGTTTGCTAGGAGCTCTTTTAAAAATTTAATTGCGTTTGGCATCTGCGAAAGAGCTTTGATAAATGGTAAGTTGATATGTATTTTTTTTTAAAGTTTAAGGAATTTACCAAATTATTCATCAGTGCAGTCTTTCTTTGTTGCATCTGGGTATGGGATACGAGGCTTATATTCTTTGACAACTGGGTCTTAGTGACTCACCTCACCCCTACCTTTATTTACCTCAGTTTCCTGGCTTGGTTCTTTTTTGTCCTCATCGATCATGTCTATGGCGTGGAGTTGCTCCTTAGGGTTAGTTTCAGTGTTGCTCGGTAAACCACCTTGTGGTCTTTCAAAGATTAGCTTAGCAAGCTGGCCTATCTGAGTTTTGAGACCTTGAATGGATGCTTGCTGATTTTTGAATGCTGTCTCAGTTTTTTGAAAGCGAGTTTTTGATTCGGAGATAAATTTTGTAAGTATTTCCTCAAGGTTCAGCTTTTTCTCCTACTGGTAAGGTGGTTGCTGGAATCCTAGAAGAGGTGATAGTCTTTGATTTCCTTGATTGCATTGTCCTCCCCATGAGAAATTGGGGTGGTTCCTTTAACCTGTATTGTAAGTATTACTATAAAGATTGTTTTGAGGTCGAGGATTATTACCCATATAGTTGGCTTGCTCGTTCTCCATGCCACATCCATAGGATGAGTAATCTAGATTGCACATGTTTGAGTCACACTACATCATTGGATGTACCTACGTAGAACCAACGAAATTATCAATCTTTTTATTAAGGAGTTCTACCTGATTGGAAAGCATGGTGACTGCGTTGACGTTAAAAACTTCGTCAGCTTTTTGTGGCTTTGTTCTCATAACTTGCCACTGATAATTATTCAGTGACATCTCCTCTATAAACTCATAAGCTACTTCAGGTGTTTTGTTGCTGATTGTTCCACTGGCGGCTGCATCAATGATCTGCCTCATTGAAGGGTTCAAACCATTATGGAAGGTTTGAACTTGTAGCCACAAAGGTAACCCGTGATGAGGGCACCTTCTCAATAGATCCTTGTATCTCTCCCACGCAACATAGAGTGTCTCTAAATCCATCTACACAAAAGAAGAGATATCATTCCTCAATTTGGCTATTTTAGCCGGTGGAAAATACTTGAGTAAAAACTTTTTGGTCATTTGTTCCCATGTGGTGATAGATCCTCTAGGTAGAGAATTTAACCATTGTTTAGCTTTATTTCTTAAGGAAAAAGGGAATAGCCAAAGACGAATGGCGTCATTAAAAACGCCATTTATTTTGAATGTGTCACAGAATTCTAGAAAATTAGCTAAATGAGCATTAGGATCCTCATCCTACAAACCATCAAACTGAACAAACTATTGTATCATTTGAATAGTGTTAAGTTTCAGCTTAAAATTATTTGCACCAATAGTAGGCCTAATAATACTAGATTCAGTACCAGCCAAATTAGGTTTAGCATAATCATACATAGTACGAGGAGCAAGATTTTGCTCAACAAGATTTGCAGCTACTATAGGAGGTAGCTAATTATCCCGGGTTGCCTCCATCTCTTCAGTAGATTCAGGTTCTTCTTCTTGTCCCTGTTCTGGGTACAGTAGACTTCTTTTTATGTTTCTCCAGTTTCTGTGAAGTCTAGCTTCTAAGTTGTTATCGAAAAGCAGTGGTCTTGACGAGTTTCTTCTAGTCATGCACTGGAGACACCTGTCAGGAAAAAGGAAAAACTTCAGTAAAATAAAAAAAAATTACAATAAAAGTAAAAATGGCTAAAGTAATAGAAATAGAGTGTTCCTAATATCTTAGTTGCCCAGCAACGGCGCCAAAAACTTGATTGTGATTTTCATTAAGCAATAAAATTGATCGCACCTGGAAACTAACTATTATAATGATAAAAGGCAAGCTCACGTATCGAGTAGTAGTATAGCTAGTGGCAAGACCGAAATATCGAATCCAAGGAACTAAAAGTACTAGTAGTAACTTTCTCTCTATTATCTAGCTTAGAAATAAAAAAGTGGTTTTGTTTAAACTAACTAAATCTAAACTAAACGATGCGACAAAGAGTGAATTGGGAATTTACTTTGGGAAACTGAATGATAAAGACAATGCCTAAGGAAGAATCCACCTAGACTTCACTTGTTATCTAACTCTGAACCAGACGATTTCTTCATTCAATTTGACCCGTAGAAATCCATAAATTATGTTAATATCTCTGTCGAGAATAAGAACAACTAAACCTATGTTGATTAATTAAAATCTCTTTCTAATTAAAACCCCTAGTTTTGCATTAATTCGATCTATGGATCCCCTTATTAGATTTGACTCTAATCTAGCAGATTTTCATCGTCCTATGTCTAGGATTGCGACCAACTCTTCTTAATTGTGTTGGATCTACTCTTACACAGGGACTTTTGCTCCTCTGCCTAAGTACATTCGACTTAAATTAATGTCCCAGAAATATCAATTCAAGAATTAAAAACAAAATTAAGAACAAATCGAATATTTATCATACAGTTAAGATAATAATAACAATATTCTTCTTAGGTTTCATCCTCCTCAGGTATTTGGGGATTTAGTTCATAGTAAAAGAAGAAAACATCTCAAAGTAAAGAAAACAACAAAACGTAAGAAAAACCCTAAAAATCCCAGAGAGAGATTTGAGGGGAGATCTTTACTCTTGATGTAGATCATTGCCTCGGAGATGGATCAATCGACATCCTTCGAGTAATTTCTTAACTTTTACCATCCGTCTCTTGGCGAGGACACTATTCACTCTTGTAGGTGCCTCCTAGGGTCTTTATATAGAGTTTGGAATGTCTTTTTTAACCCCTAAGTAGCTTTTTCTGCTTGAAATTAAACTTCATCACGATAGGGACACGCCCATGTGGCACACCTGTGTGAGTCAAGTTTAGGCCGTGTTCAAGCCTGTTAATATGGTACGGCCATGTAGGTCAGCAGTGTGACGAACTCCGGGTCGTATTATTTCCTTACTTTGGCCCATTTTCTCTATTTTCAGGCCATTTCTCGTTCTTTTCACTCTCCTATGTTGTCTTAAGTATAAAACATGAAATTAAAGGATTAGGAGCATCAAATTCCACAAATTCAATGATAATTCATCCATAAATGTGCTAAATGTGGGATAGAAATATGTATAATTTACAGTTTATCACAAGGGACGATGCTTTGTCCCAAGTAATACTTCGTGTTCTAGAGAGAGTAGCTGGAGCAAGTACTAGAACGGTGAACCATGGGTTGATTTCTGAATGGCTCGCGCTAATGGAGTAGAGATTTTTAAGGGCGTATCTGGTGTAGTCCCAAATGTGGTTGAGTACTGGTTGGAGGCCACAAAACAAATCATGGATGATTTGGATTGCTTGGTGGAGTAGAAGCTGAAAGGGGTAGTATCTCTACTACATGACGAGGCCTACCAGTGGTGGCTCACTATGAGATAGGGTACACAGGTTGAACGGTTGACTTAGGATCTTTTCAAGACAACTTTCAAAGGAAAGTACGTCAAGGCAACTTATGTGGACCCCCAAAGGAAGGAATTCTTGAATCTGACTGAGGGGAACAAGTCTGTAGTAGAGTACGAGGCAAAGTTCTTAAGGTTAAGTTGATATGCTAGTGGAATCATTGCTATTGAGTACGAGCACAGTGTGCGTTTCGTGGATGGTCTCAGAGATGAACTGAGGGTGCTGATTGCTCCACAGAGGGAGCATGATTTCATTGCTCTAGTCAAAAAAGCTAAGATAGTAGGGGATGTGAAGCACACAGAGCGCTAGGATTAAAAAAAGGACAAGAATAGATTTAGAAGGGATTCAAGACCCTCGGGTGCTGCAGGGAGGCCGGTTAAGAGAGCTAGAGTGGATGAGTCGGTTCGAGCATTTCTGATTAATATGGTTAGACAGCAGATTTGTGCGGACTGTAGGAAAGTACATCAAGGTGAATGTTGGAGACATTTTAGTGCATGTTTCCGATATGGGTCCAAGGATCACTGAGTTAGGTTTGGCCTCAGAGGCCAGTATAGATGTAAGCTACAGAGCAGATGATTGCTTAGCTAATGAGAGGTGGCCAGCAGTCACCAAGAGGCCGTGGCTAGGCCAGGGGCGAAAATGAAATGGATGTGGACATGGAGCACCGGGCAGATGTGCTGGAAATACTGAGGCATGACAGCCAGCGTTGGTCTAGGCTGCTCGTCGCTGAAAGGATGGTGATGCACCTGACGTCATAATTGGTACATTTCTGATTAATAGCATGCCTTACCTTGCTTTGATTGATATTGGGTCTACACATTCATATGTTGCGTGTGATGTGTCTGGGATGTTGTGTGTACAATATGTGAATACTGTTAGTGGGTTATCTGTAATTAGTCCGTTGGGCCACTTGATTAGGGTAGACAAATGTTTCAGAAATGTGCCCTTAGAAGTACAAGGTAGAAACTTTCCTATGGATCTAATGGAATTACCATTCAGAGAATTTGACCTCATCTTGGGTATGGATTGGCTTGTTAAGCACCGAGCGGACTTGGATTGTGTTGCGAAGCGAATGCTATTAAAGACTTTAGAGGATGAGGAAGTAGCTGTAATAGAGGAGCGAAGAGACTATTTGTCTAATGTTATCACGGTCTTAAAAGCTGAAAAGCTAGTTCGTAAGGGTTGCGAGGTATTTCTGGCATACGTGAATAAATCTGATTCTGTGGGTCCTTCCGTGAGTAATGTTAGGACTGTTATACCCCTAGGGCTAAGTTTGACTGAAATGCATGCTTTACTGTTTCTATTCACTGTATGCCATGACATGATTATCTGTTGCATGAGACTAGGTTTATTAATAGAGTAAGTACAAATGGCATTGCCACGATTACAGAAAGAGGCTTTGCCTCGTACTGATTACTGAAAGGGCCTATGCCTCATACTGTTTACTGAAAGAGGCTTTGCCTCGTATTACTGTTAGTGGCTTGGCCACATTATCTGAGCAGCTATGCTGCGACTGTGGAGTGTAGCAGTTGGGTAGGTTGAGTATTTTCCCCACATGGTGTGTTTATGGCTGGTACGGGTGGAGTGTAGCGGATGGACATAGGATGGACTTTGGGCTTTGCCTATATGCATGATATCTATTCTGTTACTAAAATGGGCCTATGGGTCATACTGCTATATGAAAAGGGCTAAGGCCCAGTTGTACTGTTTACTGAATAGGGCTAAGGCCCAGTTAACTGATTATTGAATAGGGCTTTAGCCCAGTTATTACTGAGACTGGATAAGGCTTAGGCTTAGTGGGCTTGAGCTGATTTAGGCTCCGGATGGGCTTTCTTTACACACTGAGTTTCCCAAACTCACCCCTTTTTCTTCCATCCATGCAGGAGCTGGGAGGGATTCAGAGTGGCCACGTGGACTGCATAGCTGGTTTTTAAATTCAGTTATCTAGTTCCCTATTTATTTTAATTATTTTCATTATGGTTTTGGGTTTGTAATAAGGCCGCTTTAATTTCTATAATTTGGGGTTTTTGATTATTTACTTATATTATACTTTAAATATTTTGAATAAAGCTGCGTGAGTTTTCTTAAAACTAATCAACGTTTTCAAATTAATTCACACGTATCAAACGAGTAACAAAATTTAATCCAAGATCTTATAATAAGAACACCCCTAGAATTTGATAGTGGATAGGACGTTCACAATTAAACCGGGATTTTCTCTCAAAACTTTAATAATGGTTTTTGTAAACCTCACCCTAATCGAAGTAACTAGGAAACGTGATTAGTCCACTGTTGATGTGACACACCAGACTTGCCTGTAACGTCTGGGTCGGGCTTGCGGTGTTACATTTAGTGGTATCAGATCCTAGTTGCAACAACTCAGCTGTGGATCGGGTCCAAAAAGTTTTTTTACAAAATTTTAAAATTTAAACCCAATAAGGGTATTTTGAAAATGGTTTTGGAAAATTCTTAAGGAAAACCCTTTTCAAACTCGTTTTCTTCAAGAAATACATGCTTTAAGGTTTTATTCTAAAAAGTTTAAGTTTTCTGGGCTTTCTGAAATCGGGTATTTGAGGAGGTCGCACACTGAATCCCCGGCACCAAGTCTGTAAGTACTTTATTCTCTTATACTGTACCGTACTAAGATATGATTATAGATAGAACTAAGATCCTATTATGATACTGTAGATAGGGTAGTACTGAAACTGTAAGACTGAGACTGTAGGGAAACTAAACCCTAGAAGACTGAACCTGTATCTGGGCTATGATTTCATGAAAACAAAATCTGAAACTCTATCTATACATAAGACATTTTGTAATAAAAAACTGAAATATTAAACTGATGTCATAAAATTTGTAATCAAATAAGGCGATATGAGTACGAGGGCTGCTCGTGGATGTGGCTGAGGTAGTGTGCAAGCTGGATCTTCATCTTCCGAACATATGCTAGCTGAGGAGGTACGAGCTCCGCTAGCGACGGAGACTGGATCGTATGATCGGGCTGCTGGGGACGATGCTTTGTCGCAGGCCATGTTAAGGGTTTTAGAGAGGGTCGCTGAGGCGAGCATTGGAACTGTGAATAAGGGATCTATTTCTAAGTGACTCCGTGCTAACGGAGCAGAGGTCTTTAGGGGCATATCAGGAGTGGCCCCAAATGTGGCTGAGTATTGGATGGAAGCTATGGAACGGATTATGGACGACCTAGATTGCTCGGTGGAGCAAAAGATGAAAGGAGCGGTGTCTCTACTATGAGATAAGGTGTATCAGTGGTGGATCACCGTGAAGGAGGGTACCCCAGCTGAGCGGGTAACCTGGGAACTGTTTAAGACGGCTTTCAAGGGAAAGTACGTCGGAGCAAGTTATGTGGATGCACATAGGAAAGAATTTTTGAACCTGACCCAGGGCAATAAGTCCGTTGCTGAGTGTAAGGTAGAATTTCTAAGGTTGAGCCGATATGCCAGCGGTATAGTTGCTACTGAGTACGAGTGTAGTGTTCGCTTTGAGGATGGCCTCAGGGATGAGCTTCGGGTGCTGATAGCTCCGCAGAGGGAGCGTGACTTTGCTGCATTGGTGGAGAAGGCTAAGATAGCTGAGGAGGTGAAGTGTACTGGACGGCTGAACTATGATAAGGATTGAAACTGATTCAGGAGGGATTCTAGACCCTCTAGTGCTGTAAATCGAAATGCCAAGTGAGCTAGAGTGGAGGAACCAGTTCGAGCAGTTCTGGTGAATACAGTCAGACCGCAAGCTTGTAGAGACTGTGGAAGAGTTCATTTTGGAGAATGTTGGAAGCGTACTGGGGCATGTCTCCGATGTGGGTCTAAGGAGAATAGGATCAAGAACTGTCCGAGGAGGCCAGCCCAGACTCAAGATGATGAACAGAGGGTGGCTCAACCAGGGCGAGGTAGACTGCTACCGCCGAGAGGCCGTGGTCAAGGTAGAGGCGAAAATGGTAATGGTCTTGGACGTGGAGCACCTGGCAGGGGTGCTGGGAATGCTGAGTCTCGCCAGCCAGCATTGGTTTATGCTGCTTACCGTCGAGAGGACGGCGATGCACCTGACGTCATAACTGGTACATTTTTTATCTCTAGCATGTCCTACACTGCTCTGATTGGTGTGGGTTCAACTCATTCATATATTCCATGTGACATTTCTAGGTCGTTGGGTGCACACTCTAAGGAAACTGTAAGTAGGGTAACTGTGATAAGTCCACTAGGTCACTCAGTTAAGGTAGATAAACTCTTTAGGGAGGTGTCGTTAGAGACTCAAGGTAAGATCTTTACTGGAGTCTTAATGGAGCTACCATTCGGAGAGTTCAATCTTATTTTGGGGACAAACTAATTGACTAAGCATAAGACAACTCTGGATTGTGCGGCCAAGAGGATGGTGTTGAGGGCGACTGAAGATGAGGAGGTAATGGTTATTGCTAAGCGAAGGGACTACTTGTCCAATGTTGTTTCGGCTCTAAGGGCTGAGAAGCTGATTCGCAAGGGTTACGAAGCGTACTTGGCTTTTGTAAGTCAGGCTGAGATTGAGAATTTGACTGTGGAGACGGTTAGAACTGTTAATGTAACACCCCTGTCCTGTAACCATCATCGAAATAGGAAAGGAGCATTACGGGACATGTACTTAGACTGAATCAGTAAAATTTTGAACTCTTAATCATTAGCCATCATGTATTATCAATCATGAGAGCATGCTTCAAATGATCATAAAATGGTGCATATAACTATGGAGGATCCAATTGAAAACATGCTAAAAGACAGGAGAATAGTTGCAAAATTTCCAAATTAGGGACACACAGCCGTGCCCCTATCCCGTGTTCTCTCACACGGTCGTGGCTGTCCAACACGCCTAAATCACATAACCCGTGGTTGAATCTGACTTACCTCACACGGCTACTAGACACGCCCGTGTGTCTAAGCCGTGGTCGAAACTATCCAAGTCACACGGCTACCAGACACGCCCGTGTGTCTAGGCCGTGTGCAAGACTGTCCAAATACATTTTAGGTGCAGGGGACACACGGTCAAAGTACATCCCGTGTCCCCTGGCCGTGCGGCACAAATATAGGCTTGATTTAAGCCAATTTGTCACCCAAAATGGGTCATTCCCTACAAGTCAATAACCACAACATTTCATACCAATATTGGCAACCAAAACATACAAGTTCAAGCATAATATGGACCCATAATCATTATGAAATCTTGCATCAAATAAGCATTATAATTCAATGGCTAAAATAACCACATTAATGAACTCATTTAACAACATTTCATTTCTTACCATTTCAACTCATATACCTATCTTGATCATATAGTTTACCATATACACATAAAATTAAAAAGCAATCTCAAAATACTTAATTACATATGTATAACCCAAGCCACATCTCATAGCTTGGTCATTTACCAAAATATACCATCTTCATTAACAACTAACCTATACATGCCATGACCATTTCATTTACAAAAATGTTCAAAAGTACCAAAGCTTGATAGATGGTGTGATGGCGATCTCTGACTCGTCCGATTATCGAGCTAGCTTTGAATCTAAAAGACAGTGAAAGAAATAAACGGAGTAAGCTTCTAAAGCTTAGTAAGCTCGTATAACATGGAATTAAACTTACCAATTCATTAAGGTAATCCATACATATATAACTAAGGCCATTTCTAATCATATGCTCTTGTAACCTACTTCACAAGTTCACACATGTTATTCATATAACTTCATAAGCAATCTTATACAAGAGTTTAACACGTAATTCATACCCATTAGCACATATAAACATCATAACTCATATGACATATATGGCATTCACTTTCATGTATCTCGTGTAACATATAAATCATATGTCTTGAATCATATCATTCTTATAGTTCATATAACATGTATCTCATATATAAATATATGTAACCATATCATCTTACAATTCATGTAACTTATATCGGTATTGGCCGTTGAACCTATAAGAACATCGAGGATACCCGGGTGATACACACACAGTGTATATACATATAACCTATAATCTGTCAATACGTTATATATGCTCTTACGAGCCTATACGGTAAGCCCCAAAGGCTGAACATGTGATCCCAGAGGATGAACGGTGAGCCCGTAGGCTGAACGGTGAGCCTGAAGACTAAACATGTGATCCCGAAGGATAAACATGTAGCTCATGAGCGTGTGGTGAGTTCGCAACAAATGCCGGAGCCCAAACCACCCTCTAGCCCTAGTGACATGTCACATGTATCCTTACGACTTTTACGGTTCTAACCGGGCTCGGTAATCACTTATCACTTGTAACATTTAGACATTTCCATTAAAAGATATTTCATACATTCGCCCATTCAATTAACAACATTTATAGACATATACAAATCAAATTTCATTATACGAATTTACCTCGAAATCCCGATATCTACTCATCTATTTTCCGTTTTCCCTGATCAAGTTCCAGGATTCAATCGTCTTTATCTAAATTAATGTAACATTCAACTATTTAATAACTAACATAATTCAATCCAAAAACATATATTTTGACCTATTTGTAATTTAGCCCCTATATTTTCAACACTTTGCAATTTAGTCCTTTTATCAGAAAATGACAAAATACACATCAAGGACCTCAATACACCTAGCCTAATATCCATATAGTCCCTATAAGTACATATATTTCATTTAATCACAATTTTAACCACAAAAATTCTACCTTTTTGCATTCAAATCCTCAAAACTCCTTTTCATCAAAACTTACTTTAAAATTCTAGTATATTCTCACATAATATTCCATAATTCACCAAAATCTATCAAAATATCATGAATTCATCAATGGCATTTTTTTCAAAGACATATTCAAATTCAAAAATTGAGGTACGGGTCAGCTAGTATATGAAGCAACGATCTCAAAAACATAAAAATTATCAAAAACGGGACAAAAACGAACCTCAAATTGGAGCTTCAAGTGACCGAATGTTAAAAGCTTGAAAAGCCTTAATACTTTGATGAAGAATCGGTAAAGGAACAAATGAAAATGAGTGTTATTTTGTTTTATTAAATCTATTATAACATATATTAATTAAAAACCAAAACTAACCTTTATTTTATCATTTCTAAAACCATAATAATGACATAAGTGTCCACTAGCTTTTAAAATGATAAAATAACCATTTAAGGCCTTCTATTTAAAAAGCCATTGCCAAACAAGCCATTTATGATACAGAACTCTAATTTATCGCTTTTTGCAATTTAATCCTTTTTAACGAATTTGTTATTCAAACAGTAAAATTCTAGAACGAAACTTGCATATCATATAAACTATCTTGCTGTAACACATATTAAAGCAGAAAAAAATATTTTGACACAGTTGAGTGGTCCCAAAACCACTCATTCCGACTAGGGTATAAAGTGGGCTGTTACAACTCTCCCTCCTTTAGGGATTTTCGTCCTCAAAAATCTTACCAGTAAATAGGTTAGGGTATTGCTTTCGCATAGTTTCTTCGAGTTCCCATATAGCTTCCTCTATTCCGTGTTTACACCAGAAAACTTTTACAAGTGCTATACACTTATTTCTCAATTTTTTAATTTCTCGAGCCAGAATTCTAATCGGTTCTTCACTGTACGATAAATCAGACTGTATCTCCACATCAGTGGGAGAAATGATATGAGACGGATCAGATCGGTATCGATGAAGCATTAAAATGTGAAATACATTATGAATCTGCTTAAGTTCAGATGGTAATGATAGTCGATAAGCTACAGGTCCAATTCTTTCCACAATTTCATGCAGCTCGATAAAACGAGGACTTAGCTTTCCTTTTCTGCCGAAACGAAGAATTTTCTTCCAAGGTGATGCTTTTAGAAATACTGTATCTCCGACCTGGAACTCTATTTCTTTTCATTTCAAATCTGCATAAGATTTATGTCTATCAGACGCTGCTTTTAAGTTGTCATGTATCACTTTTACTTTTTCTTCCGTCTCTCGGATTAAATCAACCCCGTGTAACTTTTTCTCACTCAATTTAGTCCAGTATAACGGTGTTCGACATTTACGACTGTATAGTGCTTCGTATGGAGCCATTTTCAAACTTGTCTAGAAACTATTGTTGTACGCAAACTCAATCAGAGGTAAGTATTTCTCCCATCCACTGTTGAATTCAAGAGTACAACATCGCAACATATCTTCTAAAATCTATATAGTTCTTTCAGACTAACCGTCGGTCTGGGGATGAAATGCTATACTGAAACTCAATTTCGTTCTTAAAGCCTTTTGTAACTTCTTCTAGAATCTCAAGGTAAACCTCGGATCTCTATCAGACACAATGGATAATGGTATACCATGTAATCGCACAATCTAAGATAAATATAATTTCGCTAATCTATCCAGAGAATAATCGATACGTACCAGTATAAAATGTGCAGACTTCATCAATCTGTCAACGATGACCCAAATTGCATTTTCCTTCTTCGGAGTCAGAGGTAGTCCAAATACAAAATCCATAGTGACTCTATCCCATTTCCATTCTGGAATCATAATAGGCTGTATTAAAACTGACGGTACCTGATGTTCAGCTTTAACTTGCTGATAGATCAAACATTTTGATTCGAATTCTGATATGTCACGTTTCATTCCTGACCACCAGTATTGCTGTTTCAAATCGTTATACATCTTAGTGCTACCCGGATGAACTGAAAATCGACTGTCATGGGCCTCGTGCAAAACTCTCTAAATGAGTTCACTATCTTTCGGTATACAAATTCTATTTCGGAACATTAAATAATTCTCGTTCCCAATAGAAAAGTTAGAATCAGAATTAGACTCACAATGAAGTCGTTTAGCTTTTAGATCGGGATCAGTCTTTTGAGCTTCGTAAATTTACTGCAGAATCAACGGTTTAGCCTTTAGCTCGGCTAAAATAGATCCATCATCACATGACGTCATTTGAGTACCCAAAACCCGTAAAGCAAATAGAGATTTTCGACTTAACGCATCAGCTACAACATTAGCTTTTCCTGGATGATAATCAATTACAAAATCGTAGTCTTTTAGTAATTCAAGCCATCTCCTTTGTCGCATATTCAATTCTTTCTGTGACATTAGATACTTTAGACTTTTATGATCGGTAAAAATTCTACATTTTTCTCCGTATAAGTAATGCCGCCAAATCTTTAATGCAAAGACTATAGCAGCTAACTCAAGATCATGCATCGGGTAATTCTTCTCATGCGGTTTAAACTGTCGGGAGGCATAAGCTATGACTTTCCCGTATTACATCAATACACAGCCCAGTCTGATAATAGATGCATCACTGTATATAACAAATTCTTTACCAGATTCAGGTTGAACTAAAATCGGAGCTTCTGTTCACAGGGCTTTTAACTGTTCGAAACTCTGCTAACATTTATCAGTCCATTCGAAATTCACATCTTTTTGTAGCATTCGAGTCATTGGTATTGCAATCATCGAAAATCCCTTAACAAATCTTCGGTAATATCCCGCTAATCCTAGAAAACTTCTAATCTCAGATACATTTCTCGGGGGTTTCCAGTCTATAATCGCAGATATCTTACTTGGATATACTCTAATGCCTTCCGCAGAAACAATGTGACCAGAAAATCTGACTTCTTGAAGCCAAAATTCACATTTTCTGAATTTGGCAAACAACTGTTTATCTCTCAAAATCTGTAACACAATTCTCAGATGTTCAGTATGCTATACTTTATCACGTGAACAGATCAGAATGTCATCAATGAATACGACAACGAATCTGTCTAAATACGGTCTGAATACACGGTTCATCAAGTCCATGAACACTGCAGGTGCATTTGTTAAACTGAAAGGCATGACCAGAAACTCATAATGTCCGTATCGTGTTTTGAAAGCAGTTTTCGGTATATCTGAATCTTTCACTCGTAACTGGTAATAACCCAATCTCAAAGCAATCTTTGAAAATATAGTAGCTCATTTTAACTGATCAAACAAATCATCAATTCGTGGAAGAGGATATTTATTCTTCACGGTTACTTTATTCAACTGTCGGTAATCAAGACACATTCTCATTGATCCGTCTTTCTTTTTCACAAATAATACGGGAGCACCCCAAGGTGAAAAGCCAGGTCTCGCAAAACCTCTATCTGTCAATTCTTGTAACTATGCTTTTAGCTCTTTTAATTCAGTTGGTGCCATTCTGTACGGAGCTATCGATATCGGAGTAGTGCCCGGTAACAATTCAATACCGAATTCAACTTTTCTAATCGGCGGTAAACCTGGTAACTCTTCCGAAAAACATCTGAAAACTTACAAACAACTAGTACAGACTCAATTTTTGATTCGACATGCTAGTATTCATCACATACGCTAGATACGCATCATAGCCTTTTCTCACATACTTCTGAGCTGTCATAGTAGAAATCACTATCGGAAATTCATTCGAATCATTTGATTCAATCCGAAGAATCTCACCGTTCTGACATTTCAATTCTATACTCTTACTTCGACAATTCACAATAGCCTCATGCGCATTTAGCCAATCCATACGCAGTATTACATCGAACTCGTAAAAAGGGAGGAGCATCAGATCAGTCGAAAGACAATATCCCCGAGTCATCAACGGACATTTCTTACATATTTTATCAACTAACACAGCATTTCCTAACGGATTCGATACTTTAACTACATATTCAGTAGACTCAACATGTAAATTCTTTTCAAACACTAATTTCATACATATATATGAATGAGTTGATCCAGGATCTATCAACTCAACAATATCAGTGTTATCGAGAGAAAAAGTACCGGTAATAACATCAGGTGACGAGGCTTCCTCGCGTGCACGTATTGCATAAGCTCTCACAGGAGTATGCATCTCAGATCTCACCTTAGTATCTCTCGCCACATTGCGATTTCCACTTTGATTCCCAACATTTCGAGGCGGTCTACCTCTCGATGCAACATTATTTGTCTTAGTCGATTGTTCCTTATCAGCTACAGATCTTTCAGGACCATCATGTAAGTAGTGATCTAACGATCCACATCGAAAACATACCCCGTTTATTAGTTGGCACTCTCCGAAATGCCTTCTGTTACCATGCTTACACTCTGGTCCGGGGGTTCTCACACTACCCGCACTAGCTATAGAAGTCGTCTGAGGTTTCGAATGAGAAGACTTAACACTTTTCTCTCAGATCAATATGCCCGTAGAAGTAGCAGAAGGAGGATGAAAATCCTTTGATCTCTTGGATCCAGGCTAATACGGTTTACCCGCAAACCTCTTTCTAGCCTCTCTGAATTCGGAATCCACTTTTCTCTTTTCTTTAGCAAGCTCTTTGGCTTTACAGGCCCGGTCAAGGAGAACTACGAACTCTTTCAGCTTAAGTATTCCGACTAATAGTCAAATTTCTTCATTTGGCCCATCTTCGAACCTTTTACACATTATTGCTTTGGTAGAAACACATTCATGAGCATGTTTGCTGAGTCGTACAAACTCTCTCTCGTGTTCAGTTACAAACATTCGACCCTGTTTCAGCTCTAGAAACTCTTTTCTTTTCGGATCGATGAATCATTGACTAATGTATTTCTTCCTGAATTTCGTCTGAAAGAAATTCCAATCGATTCATTCTCGTGGTACAACCGAGGTCACTGTATTGCACAATTGGTATGCTGAATCTCGAAGCAAAGAAATAGTACATCTCAAACACTCATCAGGAGTACAGGCCAGTTCGTTAAAAACTCTAATCGTATTCTCAAGCTAGAATTCGGTCCTCTCAGCATCATCATTTGCTAAAGCTCTGAACTCTTCTGCACCATATTTTCGTATCTTGTCAACAGGAGGTCTGTTCAAACTCAGAGGATCCATAACTCGCACATTTTCAAGGTTCGGTTGAGGAACCTAAGGGGGTGAAGGTTCTGGAGTAGCGGGTTTGCTCGCACAAACTCACTAAACCATCCAGACATCATTTGGAAGAAAGCTTGTTTAATTTCTTCCTGATTGGCCATAGCAGGGCCCGATTCAGAAGGCACAACCCCTTGAGCGGGTGCTGGCGCAATACTTTCAACATCATCAGCTAAAGCTCGATTCGGATCTATTATTATATAAAACAGATTTCAGAGGATGTCAGGAGATATCACACTATCACATTTCATGTACATGGCATGTATAGCTAGACCTATACCACTACGGTAGTCCTAGAATCGACTAAACCGTAGCTCTGATACCAACCAAATGTAACACTCCTGTCCCGTAACAGTCACCGAAATAGGAAGAGAGCATTACCGGACATGTACTCAGACTGAATCAGTAAAATTTTGAACTCTTAATCATTAGCCATCATGTATTATCAATAATGAGAGCATGCTTCAAATGATCATAAAATGATGCATATAACTATGGAGGATCAAATTGAAAACATGCTAAAAGGTAGAAGAATAGTTGCAAAATTTCCAAATTAGGGACACACGGCCGTGCCCCTAGCCCGTGTTCTCTCACACGGTCATGGTTGTCTGACACGCCTAAATCACATAACCTGTGGTCGAATCTGACTTACCTCACACAGTTACTAGAGATGCCCATGTCTAAGCCATGGTCAAAACTGCCCAAGTCACACGGCTACCAAACACGCCCATGTGTCTAGGCCGTGTGCAAGACTGTCGAAATACATTTTAGGTGCAGGGGACACACGGTCGAAGTACACGCCCGTGTCCCCTGGCCGTATGGCACAAATATAGGCTTGATTTAAGCCAATTTGTCACCCAAAATGGTTCATTCCCTACAAGACAATAACCACAACATTTCATACCAATATTGGCAACCAAAACATACAAGTTTAAGCATAATATGGACCCATAATCATCATGAAATCTTGCATCAAATAAGCATTATAATTCAATGGCTAAAATAACCACATTAATGAACTCATTTAACAACATTTCATTTCTTACCATTTCAACTCATATACCTATCTTGATCATATAGTTTACCATATACACATAAAATTAAAAAGCAATCTCAAAATACTTAATTACATATGTATAACCCAAGCCACATCTCATAGCTTGGTCATTTACCAAAATATACCATCTTCATTAACAACTAACCTATACATGCCATGACCATTTCATTTACAAAAATGTTCAAAAGTACCAAAGCTTGATAGATAGTGTGATGGCGATTTCCGACTGGTCCGATTATTGAGCTAGCTCCCGAATCTAAAAGACAGTGAAAGAAATAAATGGAGTAAGCTTCTAAAGCTTAGTAAGCTCGTATAACATGGAATTAAACTTACCAATTCATTAAGGTAATCCATACATATATAAGTAAGGCCATTTCTAATCATATGCTCTTGTAGCCTACTTCACAAGTTCACACATGTTAGTTCATATAACTTCATAAGCAATCTCATACAAGAGTTTAACACGTAATTCATACCCATTAGCACATATAAACATCATTACTCATATGGCATTCACTTTCATGTATCTCGTGTAACATATAAATCATATGTCTTGAATCATATCATTCTTATAGTTCATATAACATGTATCTCATATATAAATATGTGTAACCATATCATCTTACAATTCATGTAACTTATATCGGTATTGCCCGTTGAGTATATACATATAACCTGTAATCCGTCAATACGTCATATATGCTCTTACGAGCCTGTACGGTAAGCCCCAAAGGCTGAACATGTGATCCCAGAGGATGAACAGTGAGCCTGTAGGCTGAACGGTGAGTCTGAAGACTAAACATTGATCCCAAAGGATAAACGTGTAGCTCATGAGCGCGTGGTGAGTCCGCAACAAATGCAGTAGCCCAAACCACCCTGTAGTCCTAGTGACATGTCACATGTATCCTTACAACTTCTACGGTTCTAACGGGGCTGGGTATTCACTTATCACTTGTAAAATTTAGACATTTCCATTAAAAGATATTTCATACATTCACCTATTCAATTAACAACATTTATAGACATATACAAATCAAATTTCATTATACGAACTTACCTCGAAATCCCGATATTTACTCGTCTATTTTCTGTTTTCCTCGATCAAGTTCCGGGATTCGATCGTCTTTGTCTAAATTAATGTAACATTCAACTATTTAATAAGTAACATAATCAAGTCAATCCAAAAACATATATTTTGACCTATTTTTAATTTAGCCCCTTTATTTTCAACACTTTGCAATTTAGTCCTTTTATCACAAAATGACAAATTACACATCAAGGACCTCAATACACCTAGCCGAATATCCATATAGTCCCTATAAGTACATATACTTCATGTAATCACAATTTTAACCACAAAAATTCTACCTTTTTGCATTCAAATCCTCAAAACTCATTTTCATCAAAACTTACTTTAAAATTCTAGTATATTCTCACATAATATTCCATAATTCACCAAAATCTATCAAAATATTATGAATTCATCAATGGCATTTTTTTCAAAGGCATATTCAAATTCAAAAATTGAGGTACGGGTTAGCTAGTATATGAAGCACGATCTCAAAAACATAAAAATTATCGAAAACGGGACAAAAACGAACCTCAAATTGGAGCTTGAAGTGACTGAATGTTAAAAGCTTGAAAACCCTTAATACTTTGATGAAGAATCGGTAAAGGAACAAATGAAAATGAGTGTTATTTTGTTTTATTAAAACTATTATAACATATATTAATTAAAAACGAAAACTAACCTTTATTTTATCATTTCTAAAACCATAATAATAAGGACATAAGTGTCCACTAGCTTTTAAAATGATAAAATAACCATTTAAGGCCTTCTATTTAAAAAGCCATTGCCAAACAAGCCATTTATGATACAGAACTCTAATTTATCGCTTTTTGCAATTTAATCGTTTTTAACGAATTCGTTATTCAAACAGTAAAATTCTCGAACGAAACTTGCATATCATATAAACTATCATGCTCTAACACATATTAAAGCAGAAAAATATTTTGACTCGGTTGAGTGGTCCCAAAACCACTCATTCCGACTAGGGTATAAAGTGGGCTATTACAACTCTCCCCCCTTTAGGGATTTTCGTCCTCGAAAATCTTACCAGTAAATAGGTTAGGGTATTACTTTCGCATAGTTTCCTCGAGTTCCCACGTAGCTTCCTCTATTCCGTGTTTACACCAGAGAACTTTTACAAGTGCTATACACTTATTTCTCAATTCTTTAATTTCTCGATCCAGAATTCTAATCGGTTCTTCACTGTACGATAAATCAGACTGTATCTCCACATCAGTGGGAGAAATGATATGAGACAGATCAGATCGGTATCGATGAAGCATTAAAACGTGAAATACATTATGAATCTGCTTAAGTTCAGGCAGTAATGATAGCCGATAAGCTACAGGTCTAATTCTTTCCACAATTTCATACGGCCCGATAAAACGAGGACTTAGCTTTCCTTTTCTGCCAAAACGAAGAATTTTCTTCCAATGTGGTACTTTTAGAAATACTCTATCTCCGACCTGGAACTCTATTTCTTTTCATTTCAAATCTAAATAAGATTTATGTCTATCAGACGCTGCTTTTAAGTTGTCATGTATCACTTTTACTCTTTCTTCCGTCTCTCGAATTAAATCAACCTCGTGTAACTTTTTCTCACTCAATTTAGTCCAGTATAACGGTGTTCGACATTTACGACTGTATAGTACTTCGTATGGAGCTTCATATGGAGCCATTTTCAAACTCGTCTGGAAACTATTGTTGTACGCAAACTCAATCAGAGGTAAGTATTTCTCCCATCCACTGTTGAATTCAAGAATACAACATCGCAACATATCTTCTAAAATCTATATAGTTCTTTCAGACTAACCGTCGGTCTGGGGATGAAATGCTATACTGAAACTCAATTTCGTTCTTAAAGCCTCTTGTAACTTCTTCTAGAATCTCAAGGTAAACCTCGGATCTCTATCAGACACAATGGATAATGGTATACCATGTAATCGCACAATCTCAGATAAATATAATTTCGCTAATCTATCTAGAGAATAATCAGTACGTACCGGTATAAAATGTGCAGACTTCATCAATCTGTCAACGATGACCCAAATTGCATTTTCCTTATTCGGAGTCAGAGGTAGTCCAAATACAAAATCCATAGTGACTCTGTCCCATTTCCATTCCGGAATCATAATAGACTGTAATAAAACTGACGGTACCTGATGTTTAGCTTTAACTTGCTGATAGATCAAACATTTTGATTCGAATTCTGATATGTCCCGTTTCATTCCTGACCATCAGTATTGCTGTTTCAAATCGTTATACATCTTAGTGCTACCCGGATGAACTGAAAATCGACTGTCATAGGCCTCGTGCAAAACTCACTGAATGAGTTCACTATCTTTCGGTATACAAATTCTATTTCAGAACATTAAATAATTCTCGTTCCCAATAGAAAAGTCAGAATCAGAATTAGACTCACAATGAAGTTGTTTAGCTTGTAGATCTGGATCAGTCCTTTGAGCTTCGTGAATTTACTGCAGAATCTACGGTTTAGCCTTTAGCTTGGCTAAAATAGATCCATCATCACATGACGTCATTTGAGTACCCAAAACCCGTAAAGCAAATAGAGATTTTTGACTTAACGCATCAGCTACAACATTAGCTTTTCCTGGATGATAATCAATTACAAAATCGTAATCTTTTAGTAATTCACGCCATCTCCTTTGTCGCATATTTAATTCTTTCTGTGACATCAGATACTTCAGGCTTTTATGATCGGTAAAAATTCTACATTTTTCTCCGTATAAGTAATGCCGCCAAATCTTTAATGCAAAGACTATAGCAGCTAACTCAAGATCATGCATCGGGTAATTTTTCTCATGCGGTTTAAACTGTCGGGAGGCATAAGCTCTGACTTTCCCGTATTGCATCAATACACAGCCTAGTCCGATAATAGATGCATCACTGTATATAACAAATTCTTTACCAGATTCAGGTTGAACTAAAATCGGAGCTTCTGTTAACAGGGCTTTCAACTGTTCGAAACTCTGCTAACATTTATCAGTCCATTCGAAATTCACATCTTTTTGTAGCATTTGAGTCAATGGTACTGCAATCATCGAAAATCCCTTAACAAATCTTCGGTAATATCCCGCTAATCCTAGAAAACTTCTAATCTCAGATACATTTCTCAAGGGTTTCCAGTCTATAATCATAGATATCTTACTTGGATATACTCTAATGCCTTCCGCAGAAACAATGTGACCAAAAAATCTGAATTCTTGAAGCCAAAATTCACATTTGTTGAATTTGGCAAACAACTATTTATCTCTTAGAATCTGCAACACAATTCTCAGATGTTCAGTATGCTCTACTTCATCACGTGAACAGATTAGAATGTCATCAATGAATACGATAACGAATCTGTCTAAATACGATCTGAATACACGGTTCATCAAGTCCATGAACACTGCAGGTGCATTTGTTAAACCGAAAGGCATGACCAGAAACTCATAATGTCCGTATCGTGTTTTGAAAGCAGTTTTTGGTATATCTGAATCTTTCACTTGTAACTGGTAATAACCCGATCTCAAAGCAATCTTTGAAAATATAGTAGCTTATTTTAACTGGTCAAACAAATCATCAATTCGTGGAAGAGGATATTTATTCTTCACGGTTACTTTATTCAATTGTTGGTAATCAATACACATTCTCATTGATCCGTCTTTCTTTTTCACAAATAATACGGGAGCACCCTAAGGTGAAAAGCCAGGTCTCGCAAAACCTCTATCTGTCAATTCTTGTAACTGTGCTTTCAGCTCTTTTAATTCAGTTGGTGCCATCTGTATGGAGCTATCGATATCGGAGTAATGCCCGGTAACAATTCGATACCGAATTCAACTTTTCTAATCGGCAGTAAACCTGGTAATTCTTCTGAAAAACATCTGAAAACTCACAAACAACTAGTACAGACTCAATTTTTGATTCTGACATGCTAGTATTCATCACATACGCTAGATACGCATCATAGCCTTTTCTCACATACTTCTAAGCTCTCATAGCAGAAATCACTATCGGTAATTCATTTGAATCATTTGATTCAATCCGAAGAATCTCGCCATTCTGACATTTTAATTCTATACTCTTACTTCGACAATTCACAATAGCCTCATGCGCATTTAGCCAATCCATACCCAGTATTACATCGAACTCGTAAAAAGGGAGGAGCATCAGATCAGTCGGAAGACAATATCCACAAGTCATCAACGGATATTTCTTACATATTTTATCAACTAACACAGACTTTCCTAACAGATTCGATACTTTAACTACATATTCAGTAGACTCAACATGTAAATTCTTTTCAAACACTAATTTCATACATATATATGAATGAGTTGATCCAGGATCTATCAACGCAACAATATCAGTGTTATAGGGAGAAAAAGTACCGGTAATAACATCAGGTGATGAGGCTTTGTGACAGCCGTAATTCGACCCTAGTCGGGAAATGGTTTCGTAACCATTAGACCGAGTCTCAATATTAAATCAATGCTAATTTTCCATGTCGATTTTATGATGAATAAGTTGCGTGAAAAATTGGTCTAGATTTGGTGTTATTTGAATGTGTGATTTTTTTTTTTTGTATGAACTTATATATGTAGTAGTGAAAAAGTATGTGTCATTTTTGTAAGGGGGACTAAATTGGTACATGGCATAAATGTTTGTATTTGCATGTCAAATTATCATTTATGTTCTATAGTGGCCGACCATGATCATTTGCTCCCACTAAGATATGTTTTTATTATTAAAAATTATGGATAATTAATATAATGGCTAAATAAAATAAAATGAAGTAAGGTAAGTGGATGAAAAGAACAAGAGTCCTTTGCTTTGTTCCTTATTACCATGAGTAAGAAAAGAGAGAGAGAGCTCCTAAAGCTTTCGGCAATGGAGGAGCTTGATTTCTAAGGTAAGTAAATGGTTCTTTTTAAATTAGTTATGAAACTTAGTTGTAAATGGCATATAGTTAATAACCCATGGCTTTAAGTTCTAGTTCAAATGTGTATGGTGCATTCGGTAACTTATGAGGATGTTGGAAACATTGTAAAAACTTGTAATTTATGGTTATTTGAGTAATGGAGTCTTAAATGGATGGAATTTGAGTCCTAAATGGATGAAAGGAGCGATGGTTGTAAGGAAATTTGAGGATTTGGTGAAGCTATGAATTCGGCTTTGTTAAGGTGGATGAATGAATTGTTTTCTTTTAATGCAATGACATGGAGGAATAAGAGTAATTAAGCTAGCTAAATTCATGATTTTGTGAATTTTTGTGAGAAGTAAGAATCGGTTATGATGCTCATGTTATTTTTGTTTTGGTTGCCGACTATGATTTTGTATAGGGAATTGAGTAAATGACAATTGAGTTAGATTTAATTGAAAACCTTGTGTTAAATCATTGTATGTGTTGTAATGCAAAATGATGAATTGGATTGCCATAGAGAAATCGGTTTTCATTTCTTTTATGGATGAGTGCCGAATGGTAGTAATTAAGTGTTAAGAAGAAATGTTAGCTTCTTACCTTGCTCTTAACCGAAACTAATTGAAAAATTCTGGATTTTTGTAGCATGTTAGTTTCGGCCATGATAGTAAGAAATGAATATTAAAAAATTGATGTTATGTATCTCACATGTTGGATGAGGGAAGCTTAATTCGGTTATGTATATTTACATTTATAAATGTTTAGTCTACGGGTTTACTTTGGGAGTAGTTGTTATGAATTTGGCGATGTCATGAAAGGGTACAAGTTATACTTAGCCAAGACTTAGTAATATGTCTTTGTTAATAGCAAAACGTTTAATTAAATTATAGTGCCCATGCTTTTGGTTGAGGTAGTTATTAATAAATTTGATAGTGGGAGAAGTCAAGGCCGAAAAGGGAGTAGATTAAGCTTGAATAGATTTTTTTTTGTTACCATATGAGCATGTACGTATTTGTGTGTGCGGCATTAGTGATAAATTATGTAAATTTTGTTTGGTATGCGAATTTGGCATAAGTTTTAAATATGAATTCTAGTTGTGACTTATTGTTCCTTTTAATATGTATATATGTATAATTCATATTGAATTATAGGTGATTATCTATTATGACCATTAAGGAAGAAATTGAATAAACTTGTTTGTTTTAACTAAAGCTCAAGAGCATAAAGGATCGAAGTCGGATAAGGGAAAGGATAAAGTAATAGAGTAGCCGGTCAGCAACCGTCCAAATATACCGAGGTAAGTTTTGAGTGTATCCCCTTTGTACATACCCGAATATGATATGATACATTTAAGTTGTTAGCCTTACAACTAGTTTTATTCCACTTTGTTAATGATATAATTATGGAATTTGATGGTATGATTGAAGTAGCCGAATGCATATGGAGATCCTAAGGAAAAATGTGATTAGCTTGTGCATGTAGAAATCTTATAGTAAGCTCTATAAGACCGAATTGTGTATAGAATAGAGTGCCCTAGGTATTTGGCAAATCGATTATGGAGAGATGCTATATGTGGATGTTTTATCTATGTTGAATGTATCTAATGAATTGTAAGGATGATATGTCTAATGTGACACATGCGAATATGAACAAATATTACCCGGGAATCCAATTATGATAAATTTCAGGCTTTCGTACCTAGCAGGCTATGTGCCGGTGATACTTTCAGGCCTTCGTGCCTAGCAGGCTTTATGCCGGTGATACTTTCAGGCCTTCGTGCCTAGCAGGCTTTATGCCGGTGATATTTTCAGGCCTTTGTGCCTAGCAGGCTATGTGCCGGTGATACTTTCATGCCTTCGTGCCTAGCAGGCTTCGTGCTGGTGATTTTAGTATGTGCGAGATTTTAGGGAATTTCGATTTAACAGTGGTAAAGTATGAGTGTAGTATTAAGAATGCCAGGTATGTACATTTGTACTAATGTAATAGATTAAGTTAATATGTAACCAAGTATGTTATGAGATATTTAAGTCTGATGCTCCTTAAATGAATTATCTTGCTTTGGTATGGTCCAAATACGAAACTTGATGGTATGTTTCCCCTATATTGCTACGGTATACATACATTCGGCTATGAATGATGTCTATAGGGTAATGGAAATTTAGAGTCAATAGATGGCAAGAAATCAATTAAAGTTAATTGTTGATATTTTTACTTTTATTTACTCATGTAAATAAATGTGTATTCGGCCAAGTAGAAGGATTTTAAGATTGAGCCTTATTACGTGACATATTATGTGTTTTGAAGCATAAATTGCTTAGTTTACTCAGAACTTACTAAGCTCGTTGAAGCTTACTCCGTTTACTTTTATGTTTCTTTTGTTTATAGACCTTAATTAAAGCTGCGGTTCGAGGGATTCAAGTCCAAGTCACTCTCACTATCGTCAATAGTTTTTTCTCTTTGGTACTTTTGAAGGTTTAAACTTAACTTTCCAAACAATGGCATGTATAGACTCAAATTCTCTATTTTGACTTTTCAATCCATTTTGATGTTTATATCCGAATGGCCATGCGAAAATGGCTTATCAAAGTACCTTATAAATGTTCATGAATGAAGCATGTTACGATTAAATATGGATGATTATGGAAAAATCATGCTTGCGTTTCTAAATGTGGGGTGTATTATATCCATCTAAAAGTATAATTGGAGTAATTGTTAAATGGCATGGAATCGAGGTGATATTTAGTATTAATCTTATGAATGTTTAAGTGAAATTGCTTGAGGGGTTAATTGTCTATAAATGAACTTGCATATTTGGCAAGATACTAAGATAAGGTTTCGGTTAACTTGCTTGTAAATTTCTTTTATATGCATGATGAGTATTAGTTAAAATAAATTTACTAGTTTAATTTACAAATGTTATATATTTATGTGGGCAACGTATTCGAGTTAGGAATGCTTGAAACCTTATTCAAATTATTTTGTACTTTTACGTGTTTGTTCTGTAACACCTCTTAACCCTCCATCGACGGGTAAGGGTTTTGGGGTGTTACATTTTATTAGTATCAGAGCTACAGTTTAGTCGGTTCTCGGACTGACGTAGCGTGTAAGAATATAGCTATACATGCCATTGTGAATAAATACGATAGTGTGGTGACTTCTGACTTTTGAAATTGTGATTTTTGTATAGAAATGAATCCCGATCTTGAACGAGCTGTAGCGGATGACGTGGAGAGTGTAGCGCCGGCTCCCGCGCAAGGGACTGCGCCTAATGACTCTCAACCGCATGCCAGTCATCAAAATGATGACACTAGACAAGCTTTCTATATGATGATGAGTGATTGGTTCACTCAGTTTATTCGAACAAATCCGGCTGCTCCGCAGCCTCCACCCCTGAATACTCCTCTTCTGACACACGTAGCTCCTCCTGTGACCGATCTTTTGAGATCGAGTAGGCCTCCGGTTGATAAAATTAGAAAATACGGGGCCGAAGAATTTCGGGCTACAGTCAGTGACGATGCTGAGCGGGCTGAATTCTGGCTCGATAATACAATTCGAGTTTTTGATGAATTATCGTGTTCGCCTGATGAATGCTTGAAGTGTGCTATATCTTTATTACGCGATTCCGCTTACTATTGGTGGAATACACTGGTCTCTGTTGTGCCGAAAGAACAGGTCACCTGGGAATTCTTCCAAATCGAGTTCCGGAAAAAGTATATTAGTCAGAGATTTATTGAACAAAAACAGAAGGAGTTTCTTGGATTGAAATAGGGCCGAATGTCCGTAACTGAGTATGAGAGAGAGTTCATACGGCTCAGTTGGTATGCTCGTGAGTGTGCATCATCCGAGGCTATTATGTGTAAAAGCTTTGAGGATGGCTTAAATGAAGATATCAAGCTGTTGGTCGGCATTCTAGAAATCAAAGAGTTCGTAGTACTTGTTGAGCGGGCTTGTAAAGCCGAGGAGCTCAGTATCGAAAAGAAAAAGGCTGAGGATGGAGTCAAAGAATTCCGTAAAAGATCATCGGGAAAATCTTTTCAGCAATCCTCGAAGAAATTCTGAGATGAGATGAGTAAATCTAAGATTAATTCGAGTTATTCCAGACGAGATCGGGATCGACCTCCAGTAAGTACGCGAGCCACCTCAGTTACTAGTGTAGGTAATAACCGCGGAGATAGAACAGTTTGCAAGCATTGTGGGAAATGGCATCCAGGGAGTTGCAGATTGCATGACCACTCCTGTTTTAAATGCGGGGCTACTGATCACTTCATAAAAGATTGTCCGAGGCAGGTTGAGCGCAATACTGATCCTAGTGAAAGGCCGGGTAGCACGGTAGTGCGTGGACGACCACCGAGACGGGGAGGTAATATTAGTGGCAGCCAAAGAGGGACTCGGGACACTGCGGCCAGATCTGAGGCTCGTGCACCTGCTCGAGCTTATGCCATCCGTGCCCGTGAGGAGGCTTCTTCCCCTGACGTTATTACTGGTATTTTCACCCTTCTTAACACTGATGTTATAGCTCTGATTGATCCCGGGTCGACCTATTCTTATGTGTGTGAAACTTTAGCATCCAGTAAGACTCTACCTGTTGAGTCTACTGAGTTCGTGATTCAAGTGTCAAACCCTCTGGGTCAGTGTGTGTTGGTTGGTAAAGTGTGTAAGGGATGTCCCTTAATGTTTCGAGACTCTTATTTTTCGGCTGACTTGATACTATTACCGTTTGATGAATTTGATATTATCCTCGGGATGGATTGGTTGACAGTGCATGACGCAGTAGTAAACTGCAAGCAGAAGGTTATTAATTTGCGATGCTCGAACAATAGAATAATTCAGATTGAGTCATCTGATTTGAGCGGGTTGCCAGCTATGATATCTTCGACACGAGCTCAGAAATATGTAAAGAGAGGATGTGAGGCATATCTTGAGTTCGTGATTGATAGTAGAGAGTCAGAAAAGAAGCTTAAGTCTGTACCGATAGTCTGTGTGTATCCGAAAGTATTTCCCGAGGAGTTGCTGGGATTACCACCTGACCGGGAATTAGAGTTTGGCATTGAACTCCTACCCAGAACGACCTCGATTTCGATAGCTCCATATCATATGGCATCAACCGAATTGAAAGAACTAAAAATTCAGCTGTAAGAGTTGACGGATAGAGGTTTCGCTCGACCAAGCTTTTCACCTTGGGGGGCGCCAGTCTTATTCGTGAAAAAAGAAAGATGGAACGTTGAGAATGTGCATTGACTGTCGTCAATTAAATAAAGTGACGATAAAGAACAAGTACCCGTTACCGCGCATTGATGATTTGTTCGACCAACTGAGAGGAGCCTCAGTGTTTTCGAAGATAGATTTGAGATCGGGTTACTATCAGCTGCGAGTTCGAGATTTAGATGTACCAAAAACTGCATTCAGAATGAGGTACGGTCACTATGAATTCTTAGTGATGCCGTTTGGGCTTACTAATGCCCCTGCGGTATTTATGGATCTGATGAATTGAATTTTCAGACAGTATCTGGATCAGTTTGTAGTTGTGTTTATTGACGATATTTTGATCTATTCACAGGATGAAACCGAGCATGCCGAGCATCTGAGATTAGTATTACAGCTTTTGCGAGACAAGCAACTGTATGCTAAGTTTAGTAAATGTGAGTTCTGGTTAAGAGAAGTTAGCTTTTTGGGACACGTAATATCCGCATCAGGTATTCGGGTAGACCCGAGTAAGATTTCAGCTATTCTTGGCTGGAAGCCTCCGAGGAACGTCACTAAAGTTCGAAGCTTTTTGGGACTTGCCGGTTACTACCGACGATTTGTGAAAGGGTTTTCGATGATCGCAAAACCGTTGACAAAACTGTTACAAAAAGATGTCAAGTTCGAGTGGTCAGAAATGTGTCAGAAAAGTTTTGACCAGTTGAAGGTTATTTTAACGGAAGCTCCTGTACTGGTCCAGCCCGAGTCCGGTAAAGAGTATGTTGTTTTTAGTGACGCCTCTCAGAACGGCTTAGGTTGCGTCCTAATGAAAGAAGGCCGAGTAGTCGCGTATGCCTCGAGGCAACTGAAACCTCATGAGAAGAACTATCCGACTCATGATCTTGAGCTTGCTGCTATTGTTTTTGCCTTAAAAAATTGGCGTCACTATTTGTTCGAAGAAAGATGCCATGTCTTTTCCGATCATAAAAGTTTGAAGTACCTAATGACTCAAAAAGATCTAAATTTGAGACAAAGACGATGGTTGGAATTACTAAAAGACTACGAGCTAGTCATTGATTATCATCCGGGTACGGCTAATGTAGTTGCGGATGCCCTCAGTAGGAAATCCCTATTTACGTTGCGAGCCATGAACGTCCACTTATCAGTGTCTACGGATAATTCATTAATAGCAGAATTAAAGGCTGAACCAGTGTTGTTACAGCATATATGTGAAGCTCAGAAAAACGATGACGATTTGACTACAAAACGGACTCAGTGCATTTCGAATGTAGATTCAGACTTCCGGGTTGATGACAATGATTGTTTGAGGTTCAGAAACCGATTATGTATTCTGAGGAATTCTGAACTTGTTCTGATGATTTTGAAAGAGGCTCATGAGAGTCGAATGTCAGTTCATTCGGGTAGCACAAAAATGTATAATGACCTGGAATTTAAGTACTGGTGGCACAGTATGAAGCGAGACATCTCTGACTATGTTTCTAAATGTTTGATTTGTCAGCAAGTGAAAGCGGAGCATCAGGTGCCTTCGGGACTACTTCAGCCGATCTTAATACCTGAATGGAAGTGGGATCGAGTTACAATGGATTTTGTGTCTGGTTTACCACTAACCCCGAGCAAGAAAGACTCCATTTGGGTTATAGTTGACCGATTGACTAAATCGGCTCATTTCATCCCTGTTCGCACGGACTATACGCTTGAGAAGCTAGCTGAATTGCACATTTCGCAGATCGTGAGGTTGCACGGAGTGCCTGCTTCTATTGTTTCAGATAGAGATTCTAGATTTACTTCAAGATTTTGGAAGAAATTACACGAAGCCTTAGGTACCAAACTACATTTTAGCACTGCTTTTCATCCACAAACTGACGGACAATCCGAATGAGTTATTCAAATACTCAAGGACATGTTGAGATGTTGCATTCTTGAGTTTAGCGGCTCTTGGGAAAAATATTTGCCTTTAGTCGAATTCGCGTACAACAATAGTTTTCAATCGAGTATTCAAATGGCGCCCTACGAAGCTCTCTACGATCGAAGATGCCGTACACCTTTGTTTTGGACCGAGCTTAGTGAGAATAAGATTCTCGGGGTTCATTTAATCAAAAAGGCTGAACAGAGAGTAAGGATGATTCGTGACAATTTGAAAATAGCATCAGATCGTCAGAAATCGTACGCGGATTTGAAACGTAAAGGTATCGAGTATCAGATTGGTGATAGGGTGTTCCTGAAAGTCTCACCATGGAAAAAGATACTTCGATTTGGCCGAAAAGGCAAACTGAGTCCGAGATTCGTCGGACCGTTCGAAATATCAGAACGGATTGGGCCAGTTGCTTATAAGCTAATTTTACCTCCTAAACTTGAGAAGATCCACAACATTTTTCATGTGTCAATGCTTCGTCGTTATAGATCCGATCCCTCGCATGTGATTAAACCGTCGGAAGTTGAAATTCAACTCAATTTGAGTTATGAAGAGGAGCCAATTTGAATCTTAGCTCGTGAGGTGAAAGAGTTACGAAATAAAAAGGTTCCGTTGGTAAAGGTGCTATGGCTCAAGCACGGGATTGGAGAAGCAACTTGGGAACCTGAGACATCTATGAAAGAACGATACCCAAATTTATTCATCGGTAAGATTTTCGAGGACGAAAATTTCAAAAGGGGGGAAAGTTGTGACAGCCGTAATTCAACCCTAGTCGGGAAATGATTTCGTAACCATTAGACCGAGTCTCAATATTAAATAAATGCTAATTTTCCATGTCGATTTTATGATGAATAAGTTGCGTGAAAAATTGGTCTAGATTTGGTGTTATTTGAATGTGTGATTTTTTTTGTATGAACTTATATGTGAAGTAGTGAAAAAGTATGTGTCATTTTTGTAAGGGGGACTAAATTGGTACATGGCATAAATGTTTGTATTTGCATGTCAAATTATCATTTATGTTCTATAGTGGCCGACCATGATCATTTGCTCCCACTAAGATATGTTTTTATTATTAAAAATTATGGATAATTAATATAATGGCTAAATAAAATAAAATGAAGTAAGGTAAGTGGATGAAAAGAACAAGAGTCCTTTGTTTTGTTCCTTATTGTCGTGAGTAAGAAAAGAGAGAGAGAGCTCCCAAAGCTTTCAGCAATGGAGGAGCTTGATTTCTAAGGTAAGTAAATGGTTCTTTTTAAATTAGTTATGAAACTTAGTTGTAAATGGCATATAGTTAATAACCCATGGCTTTAAGTTCTAGTTCAAATGTGTATGGTGCATTCGGTAACTTATGAGGATTTTGGAAACATTGTAAAAACTTGTAATTTATGGTTATTTGAGTAATGGAGTCTTAAATGGATGGAATTTGAGTGCTAAATGGATGAAAGGAGCGATGGTTGTAAGGAAATTTGAGGATTTGGTGAAGCTATGCATTCGGCTTTGTTAAGGTGGATGAATGAATTGTTTTCTTTTAATGCAATGACATGGAGGAATAAGAGTAATTAAGCTAGCTAAATTCATGATTTTGTGAATTTTTGTGAGAAGTAAGAATCGCTTATGATGCTCATGTTATTTTTGTTTTGGTTGCCGACTATGATTTTGTATAGGGAATTGAGTAAATGACAATTGAGTTAGATTTAATTGAAAACCTTGTGTTAAATCGTTGTATGTGTTGTAATGCAAAATGATGAATTGGATTGCCATAGAGAAATCGGTTTTCATTTCTTTTATGGATGAGTGTCGAATGGTAGTAATTAAGTGTTAAGAAGAAATGTTAGCTCCTTACCTTGCTCTTAACCGAAACTAATTGAAAAATTTTGGATTTTTGTAGCATGTTAGTTTCGGCCATGATAGTAAGATATGAATATTAAAAAATTGATGTTATGTATCTCACATGTTGGATGAGGGAAGCTTAATTCGGTTATGTATATTTACATTTATAAATGTTTAGTCTACGGGTTTACTTTGGGAGTAGTTGTTATGAAATTTGGCTATGTCATGAAAGGGTACAAGTTATACTTGGCCAAGACTTAGTAATATGTCGTTGTTAATAGCAAAACGTTTAATTAAATTATAGTTACCATGCTTTCGGTTGAGGTAGTTATTAATAAATTTGATAGGGGGAGAAGTCAAGGCCGAAAGGGGAGTAGATTAAGCTTGAATTGATTTTTTTGTTACCATATGAGCATGTACGTATTTGTGTATGCGGCATTAGTGATAAATTATGTAAATTTTGTTTGGTATGCGAATTTGGCATAAGTTTTAAATATGAATTCTAGTCGTGACTTATTGTTCCTTTTAATATGTATATATGTATAATTCATATTGAATTATAGGTGATTATCTATTATGACCATTAAGGAAGAAATTGAATAAACTTGTTTGTTTTAACTAAAGCTCAAGAGCATAAAGGATCGAAGTCGGATAAGGGAAAGGATAAAGTAATAGAGTAGCCGGTCAGCAACCGTCCAAATATACCGAGGTAAGTTTTGAGTGTATCCCCTTTGTACATACCCGAATATGATATGATACATTTAAGTTGTTAGCCTTACAACTAGTTTTATTCCACTTTGTTAATGATATAATTATGGAATTTGATGGTATGATTGAAGTAGCCGAATGCATATGGAGATCCTAAGGAAAAATGTGATTAGCTTGTGCATGTAGAAATCTTGTAGTAAGCTCTATAATACCGAATTGTGTATAGAATAGAGTGCCCTAGGTGTTTGGTAAATCAATTATGGAAAGATGCTATATGTGGATGTTTTATCTATGTTGAATGAATCTAATGAATTGTAAGGATGATATGTCTAATGTGACACATGCGAATATGAACAAATATTACCCGGGAATCTAATTATGATAAATTTCAGGCCTTCGTGCCTAGCAGGCTATGTGCCAGTGATACTTTTAGGCCTTCGTGCCTAGCAGGCTTTATGCCGGTGATACTTCCAGGCCTTCGTGCCTAGCAGGCTTTATGCCGGTGATATTTTCAGGCCTTTGTGCCTAGCAGGCTATGTGCCGGTGATACTTTCAGGCCTTCGTACCTAGCAGGCTTCGTGCCGGTGATTTTAGTATGTGCGAGATTATGGGGAATTTCGATTTAACAGTGGTAAAGTATGACTGTAGTATTAAGAATGCCGGGTATGTACATTTGTACTAATGTAATAGATTAAGTTAATATGTAACCAAGTATGTTATGAGATATTTAAGTCTGATGCTCCTTAAATGAATTACCTTGCTTTGGTATGGTCCAAATACGAAACTTGATGGTATGTTTCCCCTATATTGCTACGGTATACATACATTCGGCTATGAATGATGTCTATAGGGTAATGGAAATTTAGAGTCAATAGATGGCAAGAAATCAATTGAAGTTAATTGTTGATATTTTTACTTTTATTTACTCATGTAAATAAATGTGTATTCGACCAAGTAGAAGGATTTTAAGATTGAGCCTTATTATGTGACATATTATGTGTTTTGAAGCATAAATTGCTTAGTTTACTTAAAACTTACTAAGCTCGTTGAAGCTTACTCCGTTTACTTTTATGTTTTTTTTGTTTATAGACCTTAATTGAAGCTGCGGTTCGAGGGATTCAAGTCCAAGTCACTCTCACTATCGTCAATAGATTTTTCTCTTTTGTACTTTCGAAGGTTTAAACTTAACTTTCCAAACAATGGCATGTATAGACTCAAATTCTCTATTTTGACTTTTCAATCCATTTTGATGTTTATATCCGAATGGCCATGCGAAAATGGCTTATCAAAGTACCCTATAAATGTTCATGAATGAAGCATGTTATAGTTAAATATGGATGATTATGGAAAAATCATGCTTGCGTTTCTAAATGTGGGGTGTATTATATCCATCTAAAAGTATAATTGAAGTAATTGTTAAATGGCATGGAATTGAGGTGATATTTAGTATTAATCTTATGAATGTTTAAGTGAAATTGCTTGAGGGGTTAATTGTCTATAAATGAACTTGCATATTTGGCAAGATACTAAGATAAGGTTTCGGTTAACTTGCTTGTAAATTTCTTTTATATGCATGATGAGTATTAGTTAAAATAAATTTACTAGTTCAATTTACAAATGTTATATATTTATGTGCGCAACGTATTCGAGTTAGAAATGCTTGAAACCTTATTCAAATTATTTTAGACTTTTACGTGTTTGTTCTGTAACGCCTCTTAACCCTCCGTCGACGGGTAAGGGTTTTGGGGTGTTACAGGCTTCCTCGCGTGCACGTATTGCATAAGCTCTCACAGGAGTATGCATCTCAGATCTCACATTAGCATCTCTCGCCACATTGCGATTTCCACTTTGATTCCCAACATTTCGAGGCGGTCTACCTCTCGATGCAACATTATTTGTGTTAGTCGATTGTTCCTTATCAGCTACAGATCTTTCAGGACAATCACGTAAGTAGTGATCTAACGATCCACATCGAAAACATGCCCCATTTAACAGTTGGCACTCTCCGAAATGTCTTCTGTTACAATGCTTACACTCTGGTCCGGGGGTTCTCACACTACCCGCACTAGCTATAGAAGTCGTCTGAGGTTTCGAATGAGAAGACTTAACACTTTTCTCTCGGATAAATATGCCCGTAGAAGTAGCAAAAGGAGGATGAAAATCCTTTGATCTCTTGGATCTAGACTGATACGATTTACCCGCAAACCTCTTTCTAGCCTCTCTGAATTCGGAATCCACTTTTCTCTTTTCTTTAGCAAGCTCTTTGGCTTTACAGGCCCAGTCAACGAGAACTACGAACTTTTTCAGCTCAAGTATTCCGACTAATAGTCAAATTTCTTCATTTAGCCCATCTTCGAACCTTTTACACATTATTGCTTCGGTAGAAACACATTCATGAGCATGTTTGCTGAGTCGTGCAAACTCTCTCTCGTGTTTAGTTACAAACATTCGACCCTGTTTTAGCTCTAGAAACTCTTTTCTTTTCGGATCGATGAATCATTGACTAATGTATTTCTTCCTGAATTCCGTCTGAAAGAAATTCCAATCGACTCGTTCTCATGGTACAACCGAGATTAATGTATTGCACCATTGGTATGCTGAATCTCGAAGCAAAGAAATAGTACATCTCAAACACTCATCAGGAGTACAGGCCAGTTCGTTAAAAACTCTGATCGTATTCTCAAGCTAGAATTCGGCCCTCTCAGCATCATCATTTGCTAAAGCTCTGAACTCTTCTGCACCATATTTTCGTATCTTGTCAACAGGAGGTCTGTTCAATCTCAGAGGATCCATAACTCGCACATTTCAAGGTTCGGTTGAGGGACCTAAGGGGGTGGAGGTTGTGGAGCAGTCGGGTTTGCTCGCACAAACTCACTAAACCATGCAGACATCATTTGGAAGAAAGCTTGTTTAATTTCTTCCTGATTGGCCGTAGCAGGGCCCGATTCAGAAGGCACAACCCCTTAAGCGGGTGCTAGCGCAATACTTTCAACATCATCGGCTAAAGCTCGATTCGGATCCATTACTATATAAAATAGATTTCAGAGGATGTCAGGAGATATCACACTATCACATTTCATGTACATGGCATGTATAGCTAAACCTATACCACTACGGTAGTCCTAGAATCGACTAAACCGTAGCTCTGATACCAACCAAATGTAACACCCCCGTCCCGTAACCGTCACCGGAATAGGAAGAGAGCATTACCGGACATGTACTCAGACTGAATCAGTAAAATTTTGAACTATTAATCATTAGCCATCATGTATTATCAATAATGAGAGCATGCTTCAAATGATCATAAAATGATGCATATAACTGTGGAGGATCCTATTGAAAACATGTTAAAAGATAGGAGAATAGTTGCAAAATTTCCAAATTAGGGACACACGGTCGTGCCCCTAGCCCGTGTTCTCTCACACGGTCGTGGCTGTCTGACACGCCCAAATCACATAACTTGTGGTCGAATCTGACTTACCTCACACGGTTACTACACGTGCCCATGTGTCTAAGCCGTGGTCAAAACTGTCCAAGTCACACGGCTACCAAACACGCCTGTGTGTCTAGGCCGTGTGCAAGACTGTCCAAATACATTTTAGGTGCAGGGGACACACGGTCGAAGTACACGCCCGTGTCCCCTGGCCGTGTGGCACAAATATAGGCTTGATTTAAGCCAATTTGTCACCCAAAATGGGTCATTCCCTACAAGTCAATAACCACAACATTTCATACCAATATTGGCAACCAAAACATACAAGTTCAAGCATAATATGGACCCATAATCATCATGAAATCTTGCATCAAATAAGCATTATAATTCAATGGCTAAAATAACCACATTAATGAACTCATTTAACAACATTTCATTTCTTACCATTTCAACTCATATACCTATCTTGATCATATAGTTTACCATATACATATAAAATTAAAAAGCAATCTCAAAATACTTAATTACATATGTATAACCCAAGCCACATCTCATAGCTTGGTCATTTACCAAAATATACCATCTTCATTAACAACTAACCTATACATGCCATGACCATTTCATTTACAAAAATGTTCAAAAGTACCAAAGCTTGATAGATAGTGTGATGGCGATCTCCGACTGGTCCGATTATTGAGCTAGCTTCCGAATCTAAAAGACAGTGAAAGAAATAAACGGAGTAAGCTTCTAAAGCTTAGTAAGCTCGTATAACATGGAATTAAACTTACCAATTCATTAAGGTAATCCATACATATATAAGCAAGGCCATTTCTAATCATATGCTCTTGTAGCCTACTTCACAAGTTCACACATGTTAGTTCATATAACTTCATAAGCAATCTCATACAAGAGTTTAACACGTAATTCATACCCATTAGCACATATAAACATCATAACTCATATGACATATATGGCATTCACTTTCATGTATCTCGTGTAACATATAAATCATATGTCTTGAATCATATCATTCCTATAGTTCATATAACATGTATCTCATATATAAATATATGTAACCATATCATCTTACAATTCATGTAACTTATATCGATATTGCCCGTTGAACCTATAAGAACATCAAGGATACCCGGGTGATACATAGTGTATATACATATAACCTGTAATCCGTCAATACGTCATATATGCTCTTACGAGCCTGTACGGTAAGCCCCAAAGGCTGAACATGTGATCCTAGAGGATGAACAGTGAGCCCGTAGGCTAAACGGTGAGTCTGAAGACTAAACATGTGATCCCAAAGGATAAACGTGTAGCTCATGAGTGCGTGGTGAGTCCGCAACAAATGCAGGAGCCCAAACCACCCTGTAGTCCTAGTGACATGTCACATGTATCCTTACAACTTCTACGGTTCTAATGGGGCTGGGTATTCACTTATCACTTGTAACATTTAGACATTTCCATTAAAAGATATTTCATACATTTACCTATTCAATTAACAACATTTATAGACATATACAAATCAAATTTCATTATACGAACTTACCTCGAAATCCTGATATCTACTCGTCTATTTTCTATTTTCCCCGATCAAGTTCCGGGATTCGATCGTTTTTGTCCAAATTAATGTAGCATTCAACTATTTAATAACTAACATAATTAATTCAATCCAAAAACATATATTTTGACCTATTTGTAATTTAGCCCCTATATTTTCAACACTTTGCAATTTAGTCCTTTTATCACAAAATGACAAATTACACATCAAGGACCTCAATACACCTAGCCGAATATCCATATAGTCCCTATAAGTACATATATTTCATTTAATCACAATTTTAACCATAAAAATTCTACCTTTTTGCATTCAAATCCTCAAAACTCATTTTCATCAAAACTTACTTTAAAATTCTAGTATATTCTCACATAATATTCCATAATTCACCAAAATCTATCAAAATATCATGAATTCATCAATGGCATTTTTTTCAAAGACATATTCAAATTCAAAAATTGAGGTACGGGTCAGGTAGTATATGAAGCAACGATCTAAAAAACATAAAAATTATCAAAAACGGGACAAAAATGAACCTCAAATTGGAGCTTCAAGTGACTGAATGTTAAAAGCTTGAAAACCCTTAATACTTTGATGAAGAATCGGTAAAGGAACAAATGAAAATGAGTGTTATTTTGTTTTATTAAATCTATTATAACATATATTAATTAAAAACCAAAACTAACCTTTATTTTATCATTTATAAAACCATAATAATAAGGACATAAGTGTCCACTAGCTTTTAAAATGATAAAATAACCATTTAAGGCCTTCTATTTAAAAAGTCATTGCCAAACAAGCCATTTAAGAAATAGAACTCTAATTTATCACTTTATGCAATTTAATCCTTTTTAACGAATTCGTTATTCAAACGGTAAAATTCCAAAACGAAACTTGCATATCATATAAGCTATCATGCTGTAACACATATTAAAGTAGAAAAAAATATTTTGACTCGGTTGAGTGGTCCCGAAACCACTCATTCCGACTAGGGTATAAAGTGGGCTGTTACAGTTAAGGAGCTCCAAGAAGTTTTGCTGAGGAGCTTCCTGGATTACCTCTAAATTAAGAACTCGAGTTTGGAATCGACTTGCTGCCTAGAACGGCTCCAGTGTCCATCGTACCCTATAGGATGGCACCGAAGGAGTTAGTGGAACTGAATGCGCAAATCTAAGAATTGTTGGATAGAGGTTTCATTAGACCAAGTGTATCTCCGTGGGAAGCACCAGTATTGTTAGTGAAGAAGAAGGATGGGACGATGCGTATGTGCATCGATTATCGCCAGTTGAACAAACTAACAATAAAGAACAATTATCCTCTGCCAAGAATCAACGATCTGTTTGACCAACTTAGAGAAGCCTCGGTGTTTTCCAAGATCGACCTTCGGTTTGGATATCACCAGTTAAGGGTCAAGGAAGTGGATATTCATAAGACAGCATTCAGAACTAGGTATGGTCATTACAATTTTTTGGTTATGCCATTTGGACTGACAAATGCACCTGCAGCTTTCATGGATCTGATGAATCGAGTATTTGAACCGTACTTGGATTGATTCGTTGTCGTCTTTATTGACGATATTTTGGTATATTCTGAAACTGAGGAGAAGCATGATGAGCATCTCCGTATTGTTCTGCAAGTGTTGAGAGAGAAGCAACTCTATGTAAAATTTAGTAAGTGTGAATTTTGGTTGCGAGAAGTGACTTTTCTGAGTCATGTTGTCTGTAACACCCCTACCCCATGTCCATCGTCGGATTAGGGTTACGAGGTATTACTTAACTAAACATGACTTACAGAAGTTTTTGAAATACATACTAGACATAATTTCAAGGGTGCAATAATATCAAAATTAACCTAATTTAATTTATTAACTTTAACCAAATAGGTTTCAATTCACTATCATAATTAATCATAAAGTGTTTTTATACTAACGAGAATAGTTGAAACTACATAATAGCAAGGAAGTTCAATGATAAGTTAAAAATTTCTCATTAACCATATTGGTTACTCAAGCAATTCCATTCAAACATATAAGAATAACATAAGCCTAAGTGCACCCTCCACTACTTGGCATAAGTACTAAATGACTATCCATACAATTCCATCAAGCCATTCATTCATGCATAGAAACTATTAAGCCATTTTCGCATGGCTCAAATATTTACAAATCAAAAGGAAATTTGAATTTCAAAAAAAAAAAAAAACTTAGCTTATACATGCCATTGTTCAAAAGAAAATAAACTAACAAAGGTACCAAGAGAAAATGACGATAGTGTGGGTGATTTAAGCTTGAATCCCCAAGCTTGTAGCTGAAAGCAGAGATCTATAAAACATAGGAAAAACATAACAACGAATAAGCTTCCAAAAGCTTAGGAAGCTTTGAGTAATACTAACAATTCAAAACTTATAGTCACACCAACATTCAATATCATAAAACTAAATTTCTAGATACATAACCACTTGGCCGAATACACTTATATATATAAGGAAATTTCAGCATTTGCTTTCAATTGATTTAATACTCATACGATATAGCAAAATTGCATACTTTCGTCTAGCATCATACATGGCCGAATGTATCACCATTACATGCCTTGATATAACTCTCATTCACATATACAACCAAACTTAATACTTAAGATTCAATCCAATTTAATTTCACATATGAATATATGATACATACCTGGCCAACTTAATGTATTGCACCTACTCTATTGGAGTTGTATTACAATTTCTCATAATCTTAACCTATGCTCGAGTCACCGGCATTAAGCTTGCTAGGCGTGAAGTCCGAAAGTATCACCGGTATTATAGCCTGCTAGGCACAAGGGCCCAAATGTATCACCGCCATTATAGCCTGTTAGGCACGAGGGCCCGAATGTATCACTCGCATTATAGCCTGCTAGGTACGAGGGCTCGAATGTATCACTGGCATTATAGCCTGCTAGGCACGAGGGCCCGAATGTATCACTGGCATTATAGCCTACTAGGCACGAGGGCCTGAATGTATCATACCCCATTTCATTAAAAATTCATGCATATTTCATCACATTATATTAACTTCCACATAGCATAAATTCACTCATGTATCATTTAACACATTTGGCTATAAGCATATACATACACTTTGACATTTCTTTAGACTATACTTGCCTTCTTGCCGCACCATCTATTTTCCATTACACATTTCGTCTTATATAATAAACACCATAATATCACATACGAAATCATACTTTCAATCTCCCTTTTCTAATAGCTATTCGGCTAAGGCTTATAGATATAACATATTTCTCATCTATTTATTATAGATAAGTACACTCAATCACATTTCTACTTTTGTACATTTTCCATGTCATTTTTCTTTCACTAAAACTAAGTTTAAATACTCAAAACTTACCTCAAATATATTTGAACGGTTGCGAAATGGCTACTCAATTGCTTTCTCTTTCCCCCTATCCAACTTCGAACCTCTTTGCTCCTGAGCTTGAATAACAAAAATATGTTCGTTTAATTAATTAGCCAAAATGATTTATTGATTAATCACATTTATTTCCAAGTATTATCTTATAGCACCTAAATTTATAATCTTATTAATAACTTTCATTAGCCGAATGTCAAACAACACATTGGTATATAACATATAATCACCATGTCATTCATTTAACCGAATGCATGCATAAACACATAATACATTTTTATTTACCTTATTCCTTAATATAATTACATTCAGCCATCACTAAAATAAGCTCACAAAAATTCCATATAATTCCTAATATTAACAAACCAAAATCGGAACTTCATTTCATGAATTTACAAATCTCAAACACATATAATTTCTCCCAAGACATGCACAACACCAACAACTTCACTTTTAAATTCTTAAACTACCATATTCAACTCATATAACAACAAATTATTCACCACATTCTTTCAAAGTACATTCGGCATTAACCACACAATATAGTCATTAACACCGATTTTCTTAATAGCAAATTCAAACCATTAAAAGGTAATTTAATTAGCTCATCTTCCTTTTTCTCATCCTTTTCAACCATGACCGAACCTATTGCCCTCAAATTGCCATCAATAACAGAATTTAACAATTCAATTTACAGAATTTTACCAAACACACACTCTTATCTAGCCGAAATGACCGAATGCCTTACTTCAATCTAAAATTCCATTAATTCAACTTATGCATATCATTGAGCTCATTCGGCCATTAAGCAAAACTAGACTTAACTTCCCATTCGTAGCTTCTACAATTAGTACAATCTCACAAGCATTCGTCCAACCAAATTGACATTTTATACACCACTCTTTACTCACAATTCAAATTAAAAACAACGTTTGGAAATCGCACAAACACAAGCATACAAGCCGAATCCCTTCTAGCAATTTACTCCACATATAAGTGCATTTGTTTAGTTCTGTTTCTCTTATCCACCATTACTTCTAAATACATGAAACAACAACCATTTCTTACAAATTAAACCAAGACCGTATGATCATAACTCTACCAAAATTCAAAATTTTAACTTGGGTTTAAAAGGATACAAGACAAGGAACTCACATCTTCAAATTCAATACAAAATATCAAAGATTTACCTTGAATTTTTTACTCTCAAGTGACCGAATGCCCAAAGCTCTTCTTCTTTCAAGTTTCTTTTAGTTTTCGGCTAAGAATAAAAATATGAAGCTTTTCTTTGTTTTTCACACTAATTTCTATTTTATTAAATCTTTATTACATAATTAAACCCATTAACTAATATGATACATATAAAATACAATTATTTTAATTTAAACATCATCATGACTGGCCACTATGAGTAAAAATGGGGAATTTGACATGCAAATCCCCATGTTTTACTCCATGAATTTATTTATCCACCTCAATTGGCCTCACATATTTTGATACTTCATATCTAAGTCTTTTTTAGAAAATTTCATAACCAACTAACAAAATTCAACACATCAAAATTTCATACGTGTAATATCACATATAAAAATCATGAAATTTAACACTTAATTATTTTCGTGACTCGATTTTGTGGTCCCGAAACCACTTCCCGACTAGGGTCAGATTTGGGCTGTCACATTGTCTCTGCTGAAGGTACTAGGGTGGATCCTTGAAAAATTGAGGCTGGAAGCCACCGAGGTCAATATCAGAAATTCAAAGTTTTCTAGGTCTAGTAGGGTACTACATAAGATTTGTAGAGGGATTCTCTCTGATTGCTGCACCGTTAACAAAACTACTGAGAAAAGGAGTAGCGTTTGTATGGACAGAGAAACAATAAGAAGCCTTTGATAAGTTGAAGAAGGTGTTGACTGAGGTGCCAGTGTTGATTTAGCCAGAGTCTGGGAAGAATTTGAATGTGTGCAGTGATGCGTCGCATGTGGGACTGGGCTGTGTACTGATGCAATGGGGTAAGGTGGTCACTTATGCTTCACGACAGCTGAAGCCTCACGAGGTGAATTACCCTACGCATGATCTAGAGTTGGCAGCGGTGATCTTCACGTTAAAAATTTGAAGACAGTATCTGTATGGAGGAAAGTGTATTATATACACAGATCATAAGAGTCTCAAGTATTTGTTGACTGAGAATGAGCTGAATCTTAGGCAACGAAGATGGATAGAGTTGCTTAAGGATTACGACTGTTCGATTGAGTATCACCCAGGTAAGGCAAATGTGGTGGCTAATACACTGAGCCGAAGGGCTGTAGCTGAGTTAAGGGCAATGTTTGCTCGTTTGAGTTTATATGACGATGGGAGCCTGTTAGCGGAGTTGCAAGGGAGACCAACTTGGACTGAGCAGATTAAAGAGAAGCAGTTAGAGGATGATTCATTGGTTCCTCGATTTTAGCAAGCTGAGAATGAGGAGAATTCAGATTTTGGACTGAATACTGATGGAGTTCTATGCTTTCGTGAAAGAGTTTGTATTCTGAAGGACTCTGACTTGAGGAAGTTAATCCTAAAAGAGGCTCATGGTGGACTTTGTGCCATGCATCCTGGAAGGAATAAGTTATATCGAGATTTGAGGGAGTTGTATTGGTGGCCAGGACTTAAGAGAGAGGTGACTGAATTTGTGGGAAAATGTCTGACGTGCCATGTAATATCTCGAATTAGGACGTAATCAGAATAGTGGTTTTGTGACCACAAATCCGAGATAGAAATAATTATTTTATAATTATTTTGATGTTTGTGATATGATTGCTTGAAGATGTGAAAATTTCGTGAAGAAATTCTATGCATAAAGTGTTTAATTTGAAATTAGGGACTAAATCAAATAAGTTGCAAAACTTGTATTCTAGAAGCTTTTAGTATGAAATTGCTTTGGAATATTAATTAGGAGGTCTTAAATAACAATTTGACCAATTTCTAAAATTTTGGACAAAAATGGGCTTGTACATGAAAATTTTCAAAGAAAGGCATTAAGGGTATTTTGGTCATTTTGTAAATTAAAAGAATAAAATGGGAAAAAGATGACAAAAAGCTATCATCTTCTTCATGCCTTGGCCGAACCTTGCATCTCTCCATAGCTAGGGTTTCTTCAACTTTCAAGCTTTATAGTAAGTGATTCCAAGCCCCGTTTTTAATGATTTTTACGTTTTTGGAATCCCGTTAGCTCGATAAAGCTTATGCTAGCAATAATTTAAGCTAAGGTTCATATTTGGAAAAATAACCATAGGTGAAATTTGTGTATTTTGATGTTTTATGATGGAATATGATGTTTTAAATTTTGTTAGATAACTTGTGCTACTCGATTTTAAGTAAAAACGAGTAAAAAGGGCTTAATCGGTAAAAATATAAATTGTTCATAAGTACATGTTATAATGAGAATTTGAGCTTGCTGATGGTAAATAAATGATCAGCATGTCCTAAAACATAAGAATTTGGAATAAAATTTAATTTCCGAGCCTTGGGGCAAAAGTGTAAATATGCAAAAGTTTAGGGGCAAAATTGTAATTTTGCCAAAATTTGAATTAAGGACTATTTTGATAAATTTGAGTATTAAATGAGCTAAATGTGCTATTTTAGATCAAGAAAATGAGATTTAAGTTGTGAACGAGGAAAAAACAAAGTTTTCGAGGAATAGGCTCGATTTCAAATATTTGGCATTTAGGTAAGTTCATGTGTAAATAATGTGATATAATTGTTATTTCTAAGTTATTTAATGTCATTATATGCTATTGTAGTTGTTATTATGAAATATTATGTTTTGTGAACTATTTCTTATTAATGTGCAAATAAGTATGGAATATAGTAAATATTGGTTTCGATATCTCGAGGAAGACAATTGAATTGTGGAATTTAGAGAGAAATCCCGTTTGAACCTTGGGAATAGATTAGGGTACAAGTAATATGTCACTAGGATGGTTGAGTTCCGAACTCGTTGAGTTGAGTTCGAGTTCGTGAGATGTAACTAGGCATCCGAGCTCGTTGAGTTGAGTCCGAGTTCAGTTATGGATGCGAATGCCTGAGCTCGTTGAGTTGAGTCCGAGTTCATTTATGGGCGGGTTACATAGTATCTTAGCTACTTGAATTATAAAAGCTATTGAGCTTGTTAAACTAAGGGGATGACACATTACGTGCATACTATCCACGTACCCAAGTTATATTCCAATGTGTTCAACGGGTAAACCTTAAGGAAATTGGGAGAACACCTAAAATGAAAGTGAATCGATGGTGAATGTGATAAATAAAGGTAAGTGAAAAGGTATGGACTTATTCCTTTTTGTGAAGAATGTGGTAGACAAATTGTGGTGAGGAAATATGTATGCTTATATCATGAATGGAATGCCTTTATGATGTTTAAGCAAATGATGTTATGTTAAATTTTATGATTATATTACCCATTATTTTCATGTGAGCTTACTAAGCATTTATGCTTACTCCTCCCTTTTTATTCGTTGTAGTTTTGGGCAAGCCGGCTTGAGAATCAGGATAGGTCGAAGGCTCACTCACACTGTCCGAAGAACTATTTTGGTAAAATGGCTTGTATAACTTGAATATGGCATGTATAGCAATAAACTCATTTTGTGTAATTAATCTTGTGATATGGTTATGGTTTTGTTGAGAAAATGCTTGATAATGATTAGTTATTGGAATGGTTAATCTAGATCATGTGTGAGACCATGTGTGCTTACAGTGACACTTAGTCCATGAATATCCATAGAAAAGTGAAATTTGCCATAAAACAGAACATTGTAGCAGCAAAGACATGAGTTTGAAAAATCACTAAAAATATTAGAAACCGAATTAGTTGATTAATTAAAGATGGAATTGAAGCTTATTATGTCTATTTTTATATGGAAAAAGCGAAACAGATAAAGGAGTTATCTGTTGTGAGATATTTGAGTTTTAGTGAAATAGGGCCAGAGCGATTTTTAGATCCCCTGTTCCAACTTTGGAAGTTCCCCATAAATTGTAAAAACATAATTAGGAGGTATACTATATATGTTCAGAGTCTTTATTGAGTCTAGTTTTACGAGAAATAAACGGTATAGTCTTATGAATTTTGTACAGAGAGAAAAGTGGTTCATAGTAAGCAGAGGTTGGTGCAGTTGAGTCCTGAAATAGAGGTAACTTTAACTAATAAACTATACTTATTGGCCCAATCAAAAACTCTATAAAAAAATTAGTAAATAGGTATATGAGTCTAGATTTAGGGAAAATTTATAGATCTTGATTTCAAGTTTCGTAACTCGAGATATGATTTTTTTTTGTAACCGTGACGCAGGTGGACTGCTAATACTAATGTTGAGATCAACAAGGTAAAATTTCTTAAATGTCGAAACTTAGTTTATTAACACCTCTAGCTCGACTCCGGTGACAGTCTTGGGCGTAGGGGCATTACATTTAGTGGTATCAGAGCAGGTCTAGTCGGTTCTTGGACTAATGTGTTGCATGTTCGAGTTTTGCTATACATGCCATATGTGTTTATTGTGATAGTGTGACGATTTTTAACCTTTTAAATGATTTTTTTATAGTAAATGGATCCCGATCTAGCTGTGGCTGATGATGTAGAGAGTAATGCACCAGCTCCAGCTGAAGGGGTGGTGCCGACTGAAAATTCACCTACTACTATTGGTCAAGAAGGAGGAGAAAGGGGTCGGGAAGCCTTTCTCAGATGATGAGTGCTTGGTATACTGAGTTCATTCATACGAACCTGAATGTACAACCTCCCCACCTCCCCCAATTCCTCAACCTATACCCTCGATGCCTTAGGGTGTGGATATGATGAAATTTCAAAGAACTCCAATTGATAAAATTCGTAAATTAGGGGCCAAAGAATTTAGAGCTAATATGGATGATGATGCCGCGAAAGCAGAGTTTTGGCTTGAAAATTCTATCCGGGTATTTGACGAATTGTCTTGCACACCTGAAGAATGCTTGAAATGTGCTATATCTTTGCTGAGAGATTTAGCTTATAATTGGTGGAAGACATTGATTTCTGTGGTACCGAAAGAGAAGGTAACTTAGGAATTCATTCAAGAAGAGTTTCGGAAGAAATACATCAGTGAAAGATTTATTGACCAGAAGTGTAAAGAGTTTCTTGAGTTGAAACAATGTAATATGACAGTTACTGAATACGCAAGGGAGTTCGTCAGATTGAGTAAGTATGCTAGAGAATATGTTCCTACAGAGGCCAAAATGTGCAGACGATTTGAAGACGGGCTCAATGAAGACATTAAGGTATTTATTGGGATTCTTGAACTAAAAGAAATGGTGTTTCTTGTTGATTGAGCTTGCAAGGCTGAAGAACTACTTAAAGAGAGGAAAAAAGTAGAATCTGAGACACGAAATTGGAAGAAAAGACCAATGACCAGTGCACCCTCACAGCAATCTAGGAAATCTAGGAATATGTATTCTCGTTCTACTATTCCGGCTGGACAATCACATGGAAATTTTAAGATGCAAAATGTGGGTTCTAAATCTAAGACTACATCTGTGTCTAGTGTGGGAAATTCAATATTTGTTAAACCCAAGTGTCAGCGATGTGGCAGAAATCATTTTGGTCCATGCAGAGCAAATGAATGTTTCCAGTGCGATTCTCCAAATCATTTTATTAGAGACTGCCCAGAGAGAATTGAAAAAGAAAAATTTTAAAGTACGAAAGTAAGTGGTGCGGATTCGAGGGGAAGATATTCAAGAAAAGCTGGGAATGAAGCGAGCAGCAAGAATGTGGTCAGAGATTCAGCAGCTAAATCTGAAGGAAGGGCTCCGGCTAGAACTTATGCCATTAAAGGGCATGAAGATGCTTCATCACCCGATGTGATTACTGGTATATTTTCTCTTTATAATGTTATTGTTACCGCTTTGATTGATCCCGGTTCTACTCATTCATATGTGTGCATGAAATTGGTATTTAGTATGAATATACTTGTTGAGAACACAGAATTTATGATTAAAGTGTCAAACCCGTTAGGCAAATGTGTTATAGTTGACAAAGTATGCAAGAAATGTCCTTTAATGATTCGGGGTTATTACTTTCCGGCCGACTTGATGTTGTTGCTGTTTGATGAATTTGATGTTATTTTGGGTATGGATTGGTTGACATTGCATGATGCTATAGTAAATTGAAAAGAAAAGGTCATAGAATTAAAGTGTGAAAATGGTGAAATTCTGCGGGTTGAATCAGAAAAATCAAAGGCATTGTCTAGTGTGATTTCTTCAATGTTGGCTCAGAGATATTTGAAAAAGGGTTATGAAGCTTATTTGGCGTATGTGATGAATACAAAAGAAATTGAAAAAAAAGTGGAATCAGTGCCGATTGTATGTGAATTCATGGATGTATTTCCAGAAGAATTGTCGGGTTTGCCTCCAGTCAGGGAAGTAGAATTTGGTATTGAGTTGATACCGGGAACAGCTCCAATCTCAATTGCTCCGTATAGAATGGCACCAACAGAGTTGAAAGAATTAAAGTCACAGTTGCAAGAGTTGACCGACAAAGGCTTTGTGAGACCGAGTTTTTCACCTTGGGGTGCTCCTGTATTGTTTGTGAAAAAGAAAGATGGTTCAATGAGACTGTGTGTTGACTATCGGCAGTTAAACAGAGTGACAAGTAAGAACAAGTATCCATTACCGAGAATTGAGGATTTGTTTGATCAGTTGAAAGGAGCGATGTGGTTTTCAAAGATTGACTTAAGATATGGGTACTATCAGCTGCTGGTAAAAGAGTCAGATGCGCCTAAAACTGCTTTTAGAACAAGGTACGGTCATTGTGAATTTTTGGTTATGCCGTTTGGGTTAACAAATGCACCTGCTGTGTTTATGGATTTGATGAATCGTATATTTCGGCTATATTTGGATAAGTTTGTGGTAGTATTTATAGATGATATCTTAATATATTCAAAAGATGAGACCGAGCATGCTGAGCACTTGAGGATAGTTTTGTAAACCTTGCGAGACAAGCAGTTATATGCCAAGTTTAGTAAAAGTGATTTTGGCTTTAGGAAGTTGGATTTTTGGGTCATATTGTTTCAGGTGATGGTATACGGATTGATCCCAGTAAAATTTCAACTATTGTTGATTGGAAACCACCGAAGAATGTAACCGAGGTTAGAAGTTTCTTGGGGCTAGCTGGATATTATCGACGATTTGTAAATGGATTTTCTATAATTGTTGCTCCTATGACTAGATTACTCCGAAAGGATGTTAAATTTGAGTGGACAGAAGAATGTCAACAAAGTTTTGAAGAATTGAAAAAGTTATTAACAGAGGCACTAGTGTTAGTACAGCCCGAGTCAGGTAAAGAATTTGTGGTATATAGTGATGCTTCTCTAAATGGTTTGGGATGTGTTCTGATGCAAGAAGGAAAGGTTGTGGCTTATGCTTCGAGGCAGTTAAAACCTCACGAGAGGAATTATCTGACTCATGATTTGGAATTGGCCACGGTGGTGTTTGCTTTGAAGATTTGACGACATTATCTATATGGTGAAAAGTGTCGAGTATATACCGACCATAAAAGTCTTAAATACTTGATGTCACAAAAAGACTTAAACTTAAGACAGCAAAGATGGTTGGAGTTATTAAAAGATTACGAGCTTGTGATTGACTACCATCTAGGAAAAGCAAATGTAGTTGCTGATGCCTTGAGCAGATAGTTGTTGTTTGCTTTAAGAGCTATGAACACTCAGTTGGAAATGTCAGATGATGGTTCAATTCTAGCTGAGTTGAAAACAAGACCGATGATTTTACAAGAGATTTGTGAAGCTCAAAAAAGCGATGAAGACTTACAAGCCAAAAGAAAGCAATGTGAGGTTAATACAGAGTCAAATTTCAAAATCGGTTATGATGGGTGTTTGATGTTTAAAGATCAGATTTACGTACCGAAGGATGAGGGATTGATTCAAAAGATCTTGTAGGAAGCACATATCGGAGTTTGTATCCAAATGCTTAATTTGTCAACAAGTGAAAGCTGAACACCAAGTGCCTTTAGGATTACTGCAGCTTATTATGGTTCCTGAATGGAAATGGGATCAGATTACTATGGATTTTGTTTCAAGGTTGTCGTTGACTCCAGGAAAGAAAGATGCCATCTGGGTAATAGTTGACAGATTAACTAAATTGGCTCATTTTATTCCAGTACGTACAGATTATTCTCTTAACAAGTTGGCTGAATTGTATATCAGAGAAATTGTTAGACTACACGGAATACCTTTGTCATCAGAGAAATTGTTAGACTACATGGAATACCTTTGTCAATCATTTCAGATAGAGATCCGAGATTTACTTCGCGGTTTTGGCAAAAATTACAAGAGGCATTACGTACAAAGTTAAATTTCATCACTGCTTTTCATCCACAAACTGATGGACAATCAGAGAGAGTAATTCAGATTCTTGAAGACATGCTCAGATGTTGTGTATTGGAATTTCAAGGTAGTTAGGAAAGATATTTACCGTTGGTAGAATTTGCTTATAATAACATCTATCAGACGAGTTTGAAAATGGCACCTTATGAAGCATTGTACGGTCGCAAGTGTCGGACGCCGTTGTATTGGACCGAACTCAAGGAAAATCAGATCTATGGGGTTGATCTAATAAAAGAAACCGAAGAAAAAGTGAAAGTGATTCGAGATTGTTTAAAAGCTACTTCGGATAGACAGAAATCTTATGCAGATTTGAAACGAAAAGAAATTGAGTTTCAAGTTGGTGATAAGGTATTTTTAAAGGCGTCTCCACGGAAGAAAGTTCTTAGATTTGGATGGAAGGGCAAATTAAGTCTGTGTTTTATCGGGCCGTATGAAATAATTGAAAGAGTTGGGCCAGTAGCGTATAGATTGGCATTACCATCTGAGTTAGAGAAAATTCATGATGTGTTCCATGTGTCTATGTTACGTTGGTATCGTTCGGTTCTTCACATGTGGTTTCACCGACAGAAATTGAATTACAACCAGACATAACCTACGAAGAATAACTGATTAAGATTTTAGCTCGAGAGGTCAAACAACTAAGGAATAAAAGTATTGCTCTTGTGAAAGTGTTGTGGCAACAGCATGGAGTAGAAGAGGCTACATGGGAACCCGAGAAAACTATGAGGAAATAATACCCACACCTGTTTATCGGTAAGATTTTCATGGACAAAAATCCTTAAAGGGGGGAGAGTTGTAATATCCCGAATTAGGGCGTAATCAGAATAGTGGTTTCATGACCACAAATCCAAGATAGAAATAATTATTTTATAATTATTTTGATGTTTGTGATATGATTGCTTGATGGTGTGTAAATTTCGTGAAGAAATTCTATGCATAAAGTGTTTAATTTGAAATTAGGGACTAAATCGAATAAGTTGCAAAACTTGTATTCTAGAAGCTTTTAGTATGAAATTGCTTTGGAATATTAATTAGGAGGTCTTAAATAGCAATTTGACCAATTTCTAAAATTTTGGACAAAAATGGGCTTGTACATGAAAATTTTCAAAGAAAGGCATTAAGGGTATTTTGGTCATTTGGTAAATTAAAAGAATAAAATGGGAAAAAGATGACAAAAAGCTATCATCTTCTTCATGCCTTGGCCGAACCTTGCTTCTCTCCATAGCTAGGGTTTCTTCAACTTTCAAGCTTCATAGTAGGTGATTCCAAGCCCCGTTTTTAATGATTTTTACGTTTTTGGAATCCCGGTAGCTTGATAAAGCTTATGCTAGCAATAATTTAAGCTAGGGTTCATATTTGGAAAAATACCCATAGGTGAAATTTGTGTATTTTGATATTTTATGATAGAATATGAGGTTTTAAATTGTGTTAGATAACTTGTGCAACTCGGTTTTAAGTAAAAACGAGTAAAAAGGGCTTAATCGGTAAAAATATAAATTATTCATAAGTACATGTTACAATGAGAATTTAAGCTTACTAATGGTAAATAAATGATCAGCATGTCCTAAAACATAAGAATTTGGAATAAAATTTAATTTCCGAGCCTTGGGGCAAAAGTGTAAATATGCAAAAGTTTAGGGGCAAAATTGTAATTTTGCCAAAATTTGAATTAAGGACTATTTTGATAAATGTGAGTATTAAATGAGCTAAATGTGCTATTTTAGATCAAGAAAAATGAGATTCAAGTCGTGAACGAGGAAAAAACAAAGTTTTTGAGGAATAGGCTCGATTTCAAATATTTGGCATTGAGGTAAGTTCAAGTGTACATAATGTGATATAATTGTTATTTCTAAGTTATTTAATGTCATTATATGCTATTGTAGTTGTTATTATGAAATATTATGTTTTGTGAACTATTTCTTATTGATGTGCGAATAAGTATGGAATATAGTAAATGTTGGTTTCGATATCTCGAGGAAGACGATTGAATTGTGGAATTTAGAGAGAAATCCCGTTTGAACCTTGGGAATACATTAGGGTACAAGTGACATGACACTAGGATGGTTGAGTTCCGAACTCATTGAGTTGAGTTCGAGTTCATGAGATGTAACTAGGCATCCGAGCTCGTTAAGTTGAGTCCAAGTTCACTTATGGATGAGAACGCCCGAGCTCATTGAGTTGAGTTCGAGTTTGTTTATGGGCGGGTTACATAGTATCTTAGCTACTTGAATTATAAAAGATATTGAGCTTGTTAAACTAAGGGGATGACACATTACGTGCATACTATCCACGTACCCAAGTTATATTCCAATGTGTTCAACGGGTGAACCTTAAGGAAATTGGGAGAACACCTACAATGAAAGTGAATCGGTGGTGAATGTGATAAATAAAGGTAAGTGAAAAGGTATGGACTTATTCCTTTTTGTGAAGAATGTGTAGACAAATTGTGGTGAGGAAATAGGTATGCTTATGTCATGAATGGAATGCCTTGATGATGTTTAAGCAAATGATGTTATGTTAAATTGTATGATTATGTTACCCGTTATTTGCATGTGAACTTACTAAGCATTTATGCTTACTCCTCCCTTTTTATTCATTGTAGTTTTGGGCAAGCCGGCTTGGGAATCGGGAGAGGTCGAAGGCTCACTCACACTATCCGAAGAACTATTTTGGTAAAATGGCTTGTATAACTTGAATATGGCATGTATAGCAATATACTCATTTTGTGTAATTAATCTTGTGATATGGTTATGGTTTTGTTGAGAAAATGCTTGATAATGATTAGTCATTGGAATGGTTAATCTAGATCATGTGTGAGACCATGTGTGCTTAAAGTGACACTTAGTCCATGAATATCCATAGAAAAGTGAAATTTGCCATAAAACAGAACATTGCAGCAGCAAAGACATGAGTTTGAAAAATCACTAAAAATAGTAGAAATCGAATTAGGTGATGAATTACATATGGAATTGAAGCTTATTGTGTTTATTTTTAAATGGAAAAAGCGAAATAGGTAAAGGAGTTATCTGTTGTGAGATATTTGAGTTTTAGTGAAATAGGGCCAGAGCAATTTCTGGATCCCCTGTTTCAATTTTGGAAATTCACCATAAATTGTAAAAACATAATTAGGAGGTATACTGTATATGTACAGAATCCTTATTGAGTCTAGTTTTACAAGAAATAAACGGTTATGAATTTTGTACAGAGAGAAAAGTGGTTCGTAGTAAGTAGAGGTCGGTGCAGTCAAGTCTTGAAACAAGGGTAACTTTAACAAATAAACTGTACTAATTGGCCCAACCAAAAACTCTATAAAAAAATTAGTAAATAGGTATATGAGTCTAGATTCAGGTAAAATTTACATATCTTGATTTCAAGTTTCGTAACTCGAGATATGATTTTTTTTGTAATTGTGATGCAGGTGGACTGCTAATACTAATGTTGAGATCAATAAGGTAAATATTCTTAAATGTCGAAACTTAGTTTATTAACACCTCTAGCTCAACTCCAACGATGGTCTCGGGTGTAGGGGCGTTACGTGCTAGCAAGTAAAAGCTGAGCATCAACTGCCTTCTGGACTGTTGTAGCCAGTGAAGTTCCACTTTGGAACTAGGAGAGGGTAACCATGGGTTTGGTGAGTGGGTTGCCGTTGACACTCTCCAAGAAGGATTCGGTATGGGTAATTGTAGATAGGTTAACGAAATTTGCTCATTTCATACCTGTCCAAACCAATTACTCACTTCAGAAGTTGGCCAAACTGTATGTGGGGGAGATAGTACGACTGCATGAGGTGCTAGTTTTGATTATTTCTGATCGGGATCCTAGGTTTACATCTTGATTCTGGTAGAATTTACATGAGGCGTTGGGTGCACGATTGGATTTTAGCACTGCTTTTCACCCTCAGACAGATGGACAGTCAGAAAGGGTTATTCAGGTTCTAGAGGACATCACCCTCAGACAGATGGACAGTTAGAAAGGGTTATTCAGGTTCTAAAGGAAATGTTAAGGGGTTATGTTATCGACTTTCGAGGTAGTTGGGAGGACTACTTGCCATTGGCGGAATTCGCGTACAACAACAGTTATTAGGCAAGTATTCAGATGGCTCCATATGAGGCACTTTATGGGTGAAGGTGTCGTATGCCTACGTGTTGGACGGAATTGGGAGAACGACAGGTTCTTGGACCAGTGTTAGTGGTAGAAACTAAGAATAAGGTTAAGTTGATCAGAGATCGGTTAAAGGAGGCATCTGATATGCAAAAGTCGTATGCTGACCTAAAGCGTAAGAAAATTGAGTTCTCTATAGGGGATATGGTATTTTTGAAGGTCTCGCCTTGGAAGAAGATCTTGAGGTTTGGTAAGAAGGGCAAGTTGAGTCCACGATTTATTGGGCCTTATCGTGTTCTCAAATGGGTAGGGCCAGTAGCTTATCAGTTGGAGTTACCACTGAAATTGGACCGTATTCATGACATCTTTCATGTGCCCATCCAAAGATGGTATCGATCGGATCCTTTGCTTGTCGTACTAGTGGAGGAGATTGAGGTAGAGACTAATCTGACCTTTGAAGAGGAGCCTATGCAAATACTTGATCGAGACGTCAAAGTGTTGAGGAGGAAGTCAGTACCTTTGGTGAAGGTATTTTGGTGAAATCATGGCCGAGAAGAGGCTACTTGTGAGCCAGAAGAGGCGATGCGTCAACAATACCCTCATCTATTTGGATCAGGTAAATTTTGAGGCTAAAATTTCTTTAAGGGGTAGAGTTGTAACACCCTCATTTTCGGGATTTTTGTGATCTTGATGAAATTTTGAAATTTCGTTGTTAAATTATGGAATGTATGTTTTAAGTGTGTTAGTGGGCCTTTAGAAGGCTCAAGCCTAAGATAAAACCTGGTAGAAATATCAAATTTTGGATTTAAAGTGAAGGGGACTTAGTTAAGTGGGCTTTTAAGAAAAAGTAGGGAAAATAAGACACAAGTAAGCCCTTGGTAAAGTAGCAATGAGGCGCCACTTAAGTGCCTAAAAAAGTGGCGTGTGGACAGGTGTTCAAGGGCCTGTGTTCTAGTCGCAAGGTAAGCATTGTGTGTTTTAATTATTTTTGTGCATGTGCCAGCCATGTGATGGAACTTAAGTGAACTACTGAGGAGAGAAGTTTGAGTTGCTCATGGAATTGGATGAGGTGTGATCAGGAGAGATTATCTAAAAATTTTGAATAGGGAGTAATTGATGGTCGGCCAAGGGACTTGTGGTGTTGCAATTTCGGCATTTGAATCTAGGTTTATCATATTTGGCATTTTGGTTTTGTATGCTAATTTCTTCATCTCTTTTAGCCAAACTTCACACTCTCAAAACCTCTAACCTCTATCGACAACACCTTTTCAGTCCATAGCTTCAAATCACCTTCTCCTCTATCTTACCAAAAGTCGAAACTACCATATCCATAGGGATTTGGGAATCAAACACTTAGATATCTAAGATTCACTCTTTGCTCGTGTTTAGAGGCTAGATCTACGTCAGATCTAGGCTAGGAACGGGATTGGAATCATTTTGGTTAGTGAACTCTCGGTAAGTACTCGAATTCTCTGTTTCATTCATTATTTCAGGATTTAAGAAAAGTCGAAACCCTTATGTACATAGGGAGGCATTCGATTGGGGCTTAAGGATCTATAGGTCTTAACAGTTGATATATTTTAGTGCCAGCGTGATTGAAAGTCTACCGATTGAGGGCTTGGACAGGTGGAACGACTAGATCTAGATCTAGTAGTTAAAATCGACAAGGGTAAGTGGTTAAGAATACCGTATTGTGGCTAAATGTGGTAAGGGGTTTTTAAGTTTGTTATTGTTGATTTTTAATCTAAAAATTGTAGTGGCCAATTGTATGTGATCGTGGGAGATCTCGTTAGAGTTCGTCGCAAATCAGGTGTGTAAACGAACACCCTTCTGTAGTCTAAATCTGCAAAAGCCGAAAAGTTAAAATGTCAAAATTTCAGCATTTCATGGGCTTATGAGAATGCGAGAGCTTGTAAGTCAGTTGGAAATAGTGAGATCTATAATTGTAAATGGTACGATGGATGAGTGCGTAATTTCGTGCACCTTGGTAAATTTGGGCCTCGATGGGCTGAAATTGGGCCCAACGGGCTTACAGGCCCAAATGGGTAAAAGTGAGTGGTAAGTGTGTTCTGGTATACTGTAGGTTAAATCTGTTAAACTAGACTTAGAATTTGGGCTAAACGGGCTTGAAATAGCTAGATGACACTGTAGGGCCCAATAGGGATTTTAAGGCCCAATAACTAAAAATTGCTAAAATGGGCTAAATTAACTATTGAGATGAAAGTTGGACTATTAGGGACTGAATTATGCATAAAACCCTAAAAATTGGTATAATTACTTAAATACCCCATTAAGGGTGAGAACTTACTATTTTAACCCTAGGTGCAAAATGACCGTTATACCCCTAGGGCTAAGTTTGACTAAAATGCATACTTTACCATTTCTGTTCACTGTATGCCATGACATGGTTATCTGTTGCATGGGACTGGGTTTATTAATGGAGGAAGTGCAAGTGGCATTGCCACGATTACTGAAAGAGGCTTTGCCTTGTACTGATTACTGAAAGGGGCTATGCCTTGTACTGTTTACTAAAAGGGGCTTTTCCTCGTATTACTGCTAGTGGCTTGGCCACATTATCTGAGTAGCTATGCTGCGACTGTGGAGTGTAGCGGTTGGGTGGGTTGAGTATTTTCCCCACATGGTGTGTTTATGGCTGGTACGGGTGGAGTGTAGTGGATGGACATAGGATAGGCTTTTGGCTTTGCACACATGCATGATATCTGTTCTGCTACTAAAATGGGCCTATGGGCACACTGTTATCTGAAAAGGGCTAAGGCCCAATTGTACTGTTTACTGAACAGAGCTAAGGCCCAGTTAATTGATTACTGAATAGGGCTTCGGCCTAGTTATTATTGAGACTGGATAGGGCTTAGGCCTAGTGGGCTTGAGCTGATTTGGGCTCCGGATGGGCTTTCTTTACACACTGAGTTTCCCAAACTCACCCCTTTTTCTTCCATCCATGCAGGTGAGCCCTAGACTGGTGGACTTGGAGCTAGGAGGGATTCAGAGTGGCCACGTGGACTACATAGCTGGTTTTTAAATTAAGTTATCTATTTCCCTATTTATTTTAATTATTTTCATTATGGTTTTGGGTTTGTAATAAGGCCGCTTTAATTACTTTAATTTGGGGTTTTTGATTATTTACTTATATTATACTTTAAATATTTTGAATAAGGCTGCGCGAGTTTTCTTGAAACTAATCAACATTTTCAAATTAATTCACACGTATCAAATGAGTAACGAAATTTAATCCAAGATCTTATAATAAGAACACCCCTAGAATTTGGTAGTGGATAGGACGTTCACAATTAAACCGGGATTTTCTCTCAAAACTTTAATAACGATTTTTGCAAACCTCACCCTAATCGAAGTAACTAGGAAACATGATTAGTCCGCTGTTGATGTGACACAACAGACTTGGCCGTAACAGTTAGGCCGGGTTTGGGGTGTTACATAGTGGCTCAGCCACGTGTTTTATATCTAGTGGCTCTGGCACGATATCTGTTATTAGCAGCTTGGCTGCGTATTGGTGTTTAGGGATGGGTAGGTTGAGTTATTCCCCATATGGTGTGATGGGCTAGTATGAGTGGTGTGATGGTTGGACTGGGATGGGTTTCATACTGTTCTATTCTGTATCTGTAAGGGTTTGGGCCCACTCTTAGGCCCACTCTGTTTCTGAAAAGGGCCAAGGTCTAGACTGATCCGTTTCTGGATAAGGGCTTTGGCCCAGTCTGATTTGTTTGTGTGATCTCTGTTATTGGTTGGGGAGGTTACACATTGAGTTTTCACAAACTCACCTTTTATTTTATATCTATAGGTAACCCCCAGCCATAGACAATTTAGAGTTACGAGGGATTCGGGGTGGCCACATGCTTTTGATTTTGGTTCTATTTTTAATTAATTAGTTATTAATTTGGGTTTTCAATTTTGTAATAAGGCCATTACGGATTTTACTTTGTTTAATTTTCTTTACTTTGCACTATTTTATAATTTCAACCACTTAATTAGTTAACCGGATTTTCAAAACTAATAAGGACGTTTTCAAGTAACTCACGCGAGATGTTTTCAAAATAGATAATAAATTAAGAGTTTTCATAACCTCGAGTAATTAATTTCAGCTAATAATGATCATTTCAATTGATGTGTTTTTTTAAAAACTCAAAAACAGTTTTAACCTGAATTCCTTCAACGATCCAAATTTAAACGAGGTTTTTAAGTAAGGGAAAACTTTTTATCACACAGTCCAATTTCGTAGTCTTCCATGTGACACCCAGATCTGGCTATAATGTCTAGGCCTGATTTGAGGTGTTACAGATCAGTGGACTTAGGGGTTCTTCAAATTTGCATTCTACGAGAAGCATGTGGGTTCGAGTTATGTGGATACCTAGAGGAAGGAATGTAATAGCCCAATTTTGACCCTATTCAAAATGGTGGTTTCGAGGCCACGAATCTGAGTCAGAAAAATATTTAAAATTTATTTACTATGTTTATTATGTGTGAATCTATATTCGTGAAATTTTTGTGTTTTAATTTTGTCGTTTCATTGCCCGATTTAATAAAAGGCTTAATCACGTAAAATGCAAATTTGATGGTTAATTATGTAATGGTTAAATTATTATTGTCTTTATAGTGGAGGTGTTTAATATATAATTATACCATTAAGCTAAGTGATGGATGGTTTTAGTCATAAGTTATAAAGGTTTCATATTTTATTTATAAGGTTAATTTTGGTAAGCCTATTAAATATGTTATTATAATAAAACATTAAAAATAAAGAGAACATGCATGTTCATCTTTTAAGAGTCGAATGTGATAAAAGAAAAGAAATGAAATGAAGCTTTAAGTCATTCGACCATGAATATGCTTGATTAAGGTATGTAACTAGCTCGATTTTTTATAATTTTTATGTTTTTGAGATCGTTGCTATGAAATGTACAAAGCCCATGTCTCAATCTCTGGATTGGATGATGATTTTGTATTTTGCCATTGTTGAAAGCATGTGATTTTTGTTGTTTGATGCTGGAAAATAAAAGATATTTGATAGATTAACATGTTTTGAATTTGAATTTTTGATGAATTTGAGTAATTAGGGCTAAATTGTAAAAATAATAAATTGAGGGACTAAAATGTAAAATAAATGAAATGTATGGACTTGTATGGGCATGGGTAAGATTCGGTCTAAGCATGGTGTAGTGAAATTTTGTATATTTTGTGTTTTGTGTAATAGGGACTAAATTGTAAATAGTGTAAAATGTCAGGGGCAAAATGGTAATTTGCTCATTTATGTGTTTTTGGACTAAATTGAATGGAATTATATTTAAATGAATTTAGTTTGAATATGTTTAGATTAAGAATTAAAGAAATCAGATTTAGATCGAGGGAAAACCAAAGTCGTTAAATAATCGTCCCATTCTGATTTTCATTATCCGAGGTAAGTCTGTAAGCAAATAAAAGTTGTTAAATTTGAATGTATATGAATTTTACATGCTGAATTTAATTGTATGAATTTCTATTAGTATTAGCCGAATGTATAAATGCTTGTGAGATTTGGGTACAAGTTCGATTAAATTGAGATACGGCATCCGAAAAGCTTCGTATGTACCTTATGAAATAATTAGAATTTCCAATATATGAATTATGAGTAAGATTGACTTTGTATCAGAGATACTCAGGCTTTATGCCTAGTAGGCTTTATGCTAATGTAAAGATTGACTTTCTATGAGAGATACTCAGGCTTTATGCCTAGCAGGCTTTATGCCAGTGTAATATATCAGGCTTTGAGCCTAGCAGGCCTCGGGCCGATAAATTATATTAGGCTTTATGCTTAGCAGGCTTCGGGCCTAGTAGGCTTTATGCCGGTGTATTATGATAGGCATTACACCTAGTAGGCTTTTTGTCGATGTGGTATTGATATGTGATTACATGGAAGAACACGTTTGGGACATTTGTATTGTACGATATGTGTTATAATTTGAGTATCATTTTTAATTTTGAACAGTTTAACGGGCATTCTGTGAAATAGATGAGTATATAAATGTGCATCCGATTCAAGTATGTTACAATGTTTATGAAATTAAGTAATGAAAATGAGTATGATTATGATCAGTTGTTATATGATCTATGTGAAAATAAGATGTGGTTAATAGTGAGTGAAATATGATTAAATGAATTGAATGAGAAATATGGAATGGTACTTTTGTTTTGCCATATGTGATTCTGATAAGTGTGTTTCGATTATGTAATTTAGAAATGAGAGTTGAATATGTATCAAATGACAATATGTGAAACATATGACATCGAATGATATAAATGTATACAAATCAGTGATATGTTATATATGTTCGTTATATGAATTGTGATCTTATGTTTTGAGTATGACAATTATAAAACGAGTATCATGGTTTTGGAGAAATGGAAAGTAGTATATATAAAAAAGTGATATGTGATTCATAAGAAAATGAAATGTGAATATGTGTTCTATATATGAAATTGAAAAGTAGCCAGATGGATAAGATATATGTGAAGTGGTTAATGAACCATTACATGTTTTGGTTAGTTATGTAATGATTATGTGCAAACTTGATTTATATGATTGAGTTAATAACTGTTATTCAAATTTGAAAACATGATTTATATATTCATTGATAAATAAGATAAGAGAAGTTATTTAACTTGGTATATGAATTTACGAGTGTAATGAATGTATATGTGATTGAGATTTATAAATTTGGCTAATTGATATTGGTTTATAAATATTATTGAAATAATTTTATTTGCTAATGGCTTACTAAGCTTTTAAAGCTTACTCTGTGTGTTTTTCCTATGTTTATAGGGTTGGAAGTCGAAGGAGACGTCATCACACTCTCCGGTTATCACTTCGGTAAATAAGTTTTGAGTTTTGGTTACGTGGCATGTATAGGCTAGTTTGGACATGTTTGGGTCTGAAATGGTGTATATTTAGCCATGCAAAAATGGCTTGATTATAATGTTTAAGTTTGTGAGTACGTGGTTATGACTTAAACTTATTTTAGTATTATGTCTCATGGTACATATATATAAATATGCTTGAAGTGTTGGTTATGGTTCGGCTTTGAGAATTGGTAAGTACGGTTTATAATCAATTTTATTAGTTAATTTATTTGTTAATATGAAAAGTAGTGATGATTGTGTATTGGTTATTTGAATCGGCTTGATAATAGTATAATGATGACGGATGTGTTTTTAAGTATTTTGGGATGTAATGTTGAAGTTAATGTATGTATAGAAAATGGAATGTTTGACTTTTGTTCTTGTTTGATTAGGTTTGGTTTGTAATGATGTAAATGTTCATGTCTTCGTTGTTGTATGGAAGTTTGATTAATTAGCCGGATGTATATAATAAGTTGGTTGGGTTGTATATGTGAAATTTTGGGCTAAATATTATGGCGGATGGGATTTGACATTTGAATAGGTCATAATTATGTTTTGTGAGTTACACCGTTATTTTAGTATAGGTATACGAAAATGGTTCAAATAGATAACATATATATTTTTTTAGTTATTTGGAAGTGGTATAAATTGAATGGTAAAATTAGCATAGGATTTATAGGTTGAACGGTTAAATTGGTCATTGGTGATAATTGTAATAATTTATGTTTAGTTAGTTAAAAAGTTATATATCTTGCATTATTATATGTGTTTAATAATGGCAAATTTTGATAAAGCCATATGCGCATGAAACTTTGTAATGTGTGTAAAATTACTTTAGACCATTTTGTGATGAACGCCAATGTTTCATGTAAGGATGCATAATAAGCGAATGTGCATAAGTTTATGATGATATGTTCGGTAATTATTTCAAAGAGAACATTTGATTTGAACATTAGATTTTAATACATGTTTTAAACGATTTGATGCATCTTCATTGCTCCGGAATTTGATTAAATGTTGATAATGGCTTGGGCGAATTTTTGTTATGATTATAATATGAGTTTTGGTTTGCTTAAATTTAGAGTGTGATTTGTACATGAGCGATGTATTTGAACTTGGCTATATATATTTGATTGGTTTTGAAAATCATATATGCATGACCGATCTCTATTAATTGTTGATTTGTGACCATTTTATTTTATTTGTTTATTTTATATTAGTTTAATTACGAAAATTTATAATGAAGATAATATTACTTTTTGCTATGACTATAAATGAATGACTGTTTTTGTAACACCCCTAACCCGTATCCGTCGCCGGAACAGGGTTACAAGGCATTACCACATAAAGCTAACGATTGTTATCCAATTCCACACATTATTATGATAACAAATTTCCATTATCAATTAAGTTGTAACATATAATTAATCAATCAATAATCATATAGCTATGAATACGATATTCAAAATTCTTTACTGCTCAACTTACAGAAACAATTACGAAATTCTCATCGTGTTATTTGTACATATAACTAATATCAAATAGTGACCTAATTAATGTTACCAATAACTGACTATACTAACTTAGTAATATAAATCATTCAACTTAAACATAACTCATTATTTTACCATATGCTCACTTAACAAATTTTCGAAAGTGATTGCTTACAATGGGCGTAGCCGAATCTTTTAATGACAAAGTAACTACTATCAAGTCATATTAAGCATTATCACCATTGGAAACTTATACTACTTCGTTCAACCATATAAGAATAATATGATTTTTAACTTACTAAACCATTTAAACATATTTACCAAAATATGTAGCCATTTTCGCATGGCTTAAATATATACATGATCAAAACAAAACTTGTTTTCAATAGAGAGTTAAGCCTATACATGCCATCTTTCAAAATATAAACTTCAAAAGTACCAAAATAGTGACGATAGTGTGGATGACTTCAGAGTAGATCCCCGAGCTCGTAGCTTTCAACCAAGATCTATAAAATAGAACGAAACACAAATATTCACAGTAAGCAATTAAGCTTAGTAAGTCTTAAGTATTTTAAAACAATTAACTCACTTGTGGACCTTATTTACATATGTACTCTGTAATGCCTTGATTTTTGGGTTTTTGTGAATTTGGTAAATTTTAAATTTTGGTATTTGGCTGTGCAATTCATGTTTGGAGTGTGTAAATGGGCCCATGGAAGGCCCATGTGTTGGTTAAAACCCGGTGGAATTTTAATTTTTGGACTTAAGGAATAGGGGGCTTGAGTTGGAAGTCTTATAAGAAAATATGGGTAAAATGTGTCACAAGTGAGCTCTTGGTAAAGTGGCAAGCTGGAGCCACTAAGCTCCTATAAAAGTGGCGTGTGGAGGAGTGTACAAGGGCCAAGGTTCAAGTTGCAATGAAAGCAAATGAGGGTATTTATTTTTATGTGCAGGAAGGGTGAGTGTTGGAACCCAAGTGGACTCTGTTGGGAAGAGTTTGAATTCGGAAAGGGCATGGAATAAGGAGGGATAAGGGGGAGTTTATCTAGGAGAGATTTTAGGGATTTTGAAAAGGGGGAAGTGTTGGCCGAATTAGGGGTGCTAGTTTAGGCATTCGGCTAGGGGTCCTTAGTAGTAGGATTTTTGGCATTTGGGTAGTATGGTGCCAATTTCTTAAGTTCCTTAGGGTCATGTTCTTTTTCTTCTTTTCTCTTCTCAGTTGAACCGAAACCATTCCCTTTCCCTTTTGTTTCTTTGTTTTTCTCTTTTGGCCGATTATCCACCAAAAGTCGAAACTGCAACCTTGTTCCCTTGTGCCGATTCTTCTTGGGTCCTATTTACTCTTCTTTCCAAAGACAAAGCTTCCCATTACTCTTGTCAACATCAACATCCTCTTTACACAAAGTTCTATTTCATTTCTATCTTGTTATTGAAAAACCGAAATCACCATTGTTGAGTAGGTTGGAAGCCGTATACCATTAGACTTATGGGATTCATTTGTGGTTGTGTTAGGGGTTGATCTGAAGTGGGGAGGGTCTCGAGAACGTTTGCAATAGTAGATCATTTGGTAAGTATTCATAGTTTTCCATTCATATTCTTTGAGTTATGGAAAAGCCGAAAACCTCTAGATTCCTAAGGAGGTTGTTGTTTTAGGCTTAAGGCCTCTTTCATTCGGTTTTATGGTATTATGTAGAGAAATAGGCGATCTTTAGAGGAGCATCGAAGGCTTGGAATATTGGTGTGGCTAGTCTTGGATCTAAACAATCAGATTTAGCTAAGGTAAGGGAGATATGGATTGCTTGTATGGTAGCCGAATATGGCAATAGTCTGGTAAGTAGGCTTCATTGGTTTGTAGTTAATAACTTAGTAATTAACTGTAGGTTCGTCGCGTGGGAGATCTCGTGGTGGAAGTCGCAAATCAGGTGTGTAACGAACCCTCTTTAGTAGCTTAACACAATATACGCCGAAAAGTCGAAATGCCGAAATTCTGGCATTTTGAGGAGTCATGAGTATGCAAATGCTCATAGGTTAGTTAGGTACACTAAGTTCGATGATCGGGATCAATGGGACAGGTAAGGGCACAATTTTGTGCATGACGGTAAGTTAGGCCTCGAGGGGCTGAAAATGGGCCCAATGGGCTTTCGGGCCCATTTGGGGAAAAATTGGTAGAAAATGGAACCTAGATAAATTGTATGTTAAGACTGTTAAAATTGTTATGGAATATAGGCTAAATGGGCCTAGATGACTAAATCGGCTATGTAGGGCCCATTTAGGGGTTTTGGGCCCAATAACTCGGATTTGCTAAAAGGGGCTAGAATCGCTGTTTAAACACTTGGAAATTGTTGATAATTGATAACGAGCATGTAAACCCTAATAGTTGATAAAATTACTGAAATACCCTTAAAATGTAAAAATTACTATTTTACCCCTAGGTAAAAATGACTTTTATACCCCTAGGATTTTATTTCTGATTGAGATGCATGTGTTATTATTATTGTACATGATATGCTATTATATGTTCATTTATGCATGGGGATGGGTTATATTGATGGAGGAAGTGTAAGTGGCAATGCCACAGATACCGAAAAGGGGCTTTGCCCTAGTTACTGAAAGAGGCTAGGCCTCATGTTATATGATAAAGCAGCTATGCTGCCAGTGGAGAGTATTGGTTGGGTGGGTTGAGTTATTCCCCACGTGGAGAGCTTGGTTGGTATGGGTGGAGAGTAGCTGTTGGGTGGGTCAATAGTTTCCCCACATATTGATATGGGTTTGCATACATGCATTGAGATTTACATGTATTGTTGAAATGGGCCAGTGGGCCATACCGTTTACAGAATAAGGCTTCGGCCCAATGAGTTTATCTATGAAAAAGGACTAAAGCCCAGCAACCGATATATGTGAAAGGTTTCGGCCTAGTGACAGATGAGATTGAATCAGGGCTTAGGCCTAGTATGCTTGTGTGATTTGGGCTCTAAAAGGGCTTTGTTGCACACTGTGTGTTCCAAACTCACCCCTTTTCATTAACCTTGCAGGTGAGCCTTGATTTGGAGATTTGGAGTCGGAGGGGATTCAGAGTGGCCATAAAGATCACATTTGACGTTTTTCTTAAGTATTTTATTTTTCCAATAACTTTTGCTTAAATTATTTTTATTCAGTTTTTGGGTTGTAATAAGGCCGCTATTAATTATTTTTCTTAAATTATTTTATTTTTCTTTGATAGGATATTATATTGGAATAGACTTAGGTCGTGGTTTAAAAATAACATTTTTTTTCAAAATAACGAAATGCCTACAACAAATCCATTTTACAAAATTTATAAAATCCTCAAATGAATTCTAAATTGACTTGTTTTCCAAAATAATCGCTAAATTAAAGTGTGCAACGGTTGTGCGCATGTCTAGGATTGGATCCATTAAAGAGCTTGGTACTTAAGCGGCCTACTTGGCTTACCTCCTATTTTCCTGGTATCCTACCTGGTGTACAGCTTCCATGTGACAGCCCTATTCCAACCCTAGTCGGGAAGCGGTTCGGGACCGTTAAACCGAGTCATAGAAATATCTGATTATAATATTTCAAGTCTAATTTTTGTGATAAGTGTATGTGTGAATTTTGAATTGTTTGAATATGTCAAATTGAGTGTGAATTTGAGCATGAGGACATAGATGCAAAACTTAGAAACGTTGATGGGCAAATTAAATTGATTAAATTTAGATGGACTTAAAACAAGGGGATTTGCATGTCAAATTGACATTTTCTTCATGTAGTGGCCGGCCATGTGTTGTAATGATTGAAAAATGTATTTTTCATGTATTTTGCATAATTATACAAGTATACTGATGTAATAGCAATGGTATTTTTGTTTAATTAAATGAATATCATAAAATAATTTTAGCAATAAAAATTAAGGTGAAAAGAACAAGGTTTCTCACCTTTGTTCTTCATTGCCGATTTCACCAAAAGAAAGGGAAGAAGAGAAAACCAAGCATTCGGTCATTCTAGCTTCAAATCTAAGGTATGTTTCATGAGATTTTTCCAAATTCTTGTAAAAATTTAGCATGGCAACTAGTTCCCTCACTAGCCCACGTTGAAATTTCTATTTTGGTTGAGGTTTTAAGTATTCGGCCATGCTTAGGAATTTGGTCAATTTTGTTTTTTTTAGTTGGATGTTGTATTAAAGGAATGAAAATTTTGATCTTAGATGAGTTATATGTTGATTTGTTGATAATTGGACATTGTTGCTTTGGAAAATGCTTATTCAGCCATGGAAGTGATGAAACCTTGTTAAATTCTTAAATGAATACTAGGTGGATAGTATGATGTTAAAAACGTGTAAATTACTTACCTATAGGTTAAATGAGGGAGATTTGAGCTTAATGTGGCTTAGTGGGAAAGGGGACATTCGGTTAAGGTCTATTAGCATGGGAAAATTTTGTGGTCAAATTGTGTTTGAGGAACAAGGAATGCCATATGAGTAAGGATAGGTAAGTGAAGCATTTTGTTGTTTAATATGTGAAATTATTCTTTGATAGATGGAAGTGAGGGTTGCCGTGTATTTGTGATTGTCGAGAGTGAATTTTTGACTTTGGTTAAGGTAAAATTCTGGTAATCCTAGGTGATAATCAGTTAATGTAGTTAATGAGCCAACTGTTGGTTATTTGTTAAAGGGTCAAGGTTCTAGTGTGAGTGCCATAGGGGAGTAATGATTTGAGCTTACCTTGTGAAAAACCTATTCGGCCTTGGTTGACTAATATGCCTTGAATGATGAGTTTGGTTAAAAAGATTATGCAATTGATCTAATCCTTAAGCTATTCATGACTTACCATCTAGTTATGTTTGGCCGAATGTGTGTATAAGAGAAGCATGTGTATGTGTCTTTTTGAAGTGAATGTTCAACAATTGAATGAGTTGGTATTTATGAACTTGGTGATTTTTGGCTTTGAATGAATTTGTGGTAGTTTTAAAGTAGCCGAATACTTATTATAACAAGGTTTTGAATAGCAAATTCTTTCTTTGTTCAAATCTAAGCTCAAGAACCTAGAGGGGCACATTCGGATAAAGGAAAAGCCAAGGTGGTGGAATAGCTAAATCCGTAATTTCTCAGCAACAAAATGAGGTAAGCTTTAAGTGTCATTACCTAGTACGTGATCTAAATTTTAACATGGCATAAATATTTAGTTGTTCATATGGATGGTGAGTGGAAGTATTTGGTTTAGAGTTGACGTAATGTATTAGTGAAAATGACCATATTGCCGTGAGTTTATTAGACTTATGAAGGCTTTAGAAGTATATTTGATATGTGAATTACTTTGATGCTTAGTGATCGAATGTGTATTGAAGACGCCATGTTATGCATAAAAATATGAATGAGGCAAGTGTATGATAACTTGTGATAAACTGTGTGAAGAATATATGTGACGGATCCAAATGTATATGTATCTATGTGTTAATCCGGGTTGAATCCCGAAGGGCATACATGCCAGAGTTTCATCCGGGTTGAATCCCGAAGGGCATTCATGCCAGAGTTTCATCCGGGTTGAACCCTGAAGGGCATACATGCTAGAGTTTCATCCGGGTTGAATCCCGAAGGGCAGACGTGCCGGAGGTACATCCAGGATATGTCCTAAAGGGCATTCGTGCCAATCATTCATTCGGGTCGAGTCCCGAAGAGCCTTAAGGCTGGTGTTATATCCCGGGTTAGGCCCGAAGGCAGTCATGCTGGAAATATGAAATTTTGGGCCTTAGAAATCGTAATAAATAAGTTCATTACTTAAATTAACCAGGTACGTACTATGTACAAATTTGAACTTGTTTTTTTCAAAGTTATGTTATGTCATTTGAGTAATGCCGAATCCTATTTCTGTTTAGAGTGATATGAACGTATAAAGCTTAATTATTTTACATGGGATTTGGATCATTGGAAAGATATTAAGATTTGGTATGAATATACAAATGTGTTATGATTGAAGCTTACGGAAGTAAGTACATGTGAAAATACATCCAAAAAGGATTTATCCTCGTAACCGAATTTGATGTGTTTGACCAAATATAGGAGCTTGTGTGATGTAACGAAATCATCTATATGATTCGAAATTTTAGTACATAAAACTGCTTGATATGTGTTAAAATCAGGATAAATTTTTCCTTGGATACAATTGGTTAATGATAAACATAGATAAATAATTGAAGTGTTATACTTTAATTCTTAAATGAGATTTTGTGGCTTAGAACTTACTAAGCATGTAAATGCTTACTCGGTCTACTTTGATTCTTTGTTTCCTATAGATTTCTCTTTAACGCTACGGGCTCGTGAGGTCAAGGGCTAGTAATCTACGCTATCGCCATTATTTTTGTTGGTATCTGTTTAACCTTGTTTTAGAAAAATGGCATGTATAGGCTTATATACTTTTGGATTTTAAAAACTAGGTCGACGTTATGTATATATTCTTGTAAAGCCATGCGAAGATGGCTAGTTAAATATTTATGGCATACACATATATGGTTTAATTTTGATGATGGTTGAAGTAGTATGTATTATAAGAATTGTTGTCTTGAAACATACATATATATATACGGTGTGAGTGGAAACAAGATAACCTTCACACTGAAATTTTTTGGGTTTAAAGGTGACCACTCGTTTATATATTCACGTAGGTAGAATGGCCCTATACGTGGCATATTAGTTGTGTATGACCATTCGGTTAAATCAAACCTTAATACTTGTAATACACTGCTAAACGTTTTTAAGTGAGTGTTTGTTCTATGATATGGTATACTTAAATGATAGGTATACTTGTGTATAATTAGCCTTGTTGGTAAAATCATTAGAATCCATTGAGTAATGACATATCACCATTTGAATAGTATGGGATTTATAGTAAAAAGGATGTGCATGATTATTGTATTGATTCAAGAGTTTTGAAACTGGTTTGTATTGAGAAAGCATGTACGGTTTGTTTATATGTATTAATAACATGTTTTGCTCGGGTGAATTTATAGTATTTTGAATGTATGATGGGTAATGCCTCTTGACCCTCCGGCGACGGATAGGGGTCTAGGGGTGTTACATTTTAATGGTATCACAGCCACGGTTTAGTTGATTCTCGGTCTAATGTAGCACTTTCGAGTCTAGCTATACATGCCATTTAATGTTAATGTGATAGTGTGATGACTTCTGACATCTAAAATGTGATTTTTGGTATAGAAATGGATCCCAAACCCAATCGAGCCGTAGCGGACGATGTTGAGAGCGTAGCGCCTGCTCCTGTACAAGGGACAGCGCCAAATGACTCTCAGCCGAATATCAATCATCGAGACGATGACACGAGACAAGCCTTTTACACGATGATGAGCGATTGGTTCGCTTAATTCCTTAGATCAAACCTGGCTGTTCCGCAACCCCCGCCCCCGAATACTCTGCTTCCAACTTATGTGGCCCCTCCTGTGGCCGATCCGGTGAGATCGAGTAGACCCCCGGTCGACAAAATTAGAAAATATGGGGCTGAAGAGTTTCGGGCTACTCCTAGTGATGATGCTAAGCAGGCCGAGTTTTCGCCCAATAATACAATTCGCGTGTTTGATGAACTATCATGCACACCCTAGGAGTGTCTAAAATGTGCGGTATCTCTGTTGCGCGACGCTGTCTACTATTGGTGGAACACTCTGGTTTCTATTGTTCCGAAAGAGCGGGTCACCTGGGAGTTCTTCCAAACCGAGTTACGCAAGAAATACATCAGTCAGAGGTTCATCAATCAGAAACGGAAAGAATTTCTTGAGCTTAAAGAAGGTCAGATGTCAGTAACCAAATACGAGAGAGAATTTGTGCGTCTCAGTCAATATGCTCGCGAATGTGTGTCCTCCGAGGCTATTATGTGTAAGTGTTTCGAGGATGGGTTAAACGAAGAAATCAGATTGCTAGTGGGAATTCTGGAAATTAAAGAATTTGTCGTGCTAGTCGAGCGAGCTTGCAAAGCCGAAGAGTTAGGTAATGAGAAAAGAAAAGCCGAGGAGGGAGCTAGAGAGTTCCGTAAGAGATTTGTGAGAAAATCTGTTCAGCAATCATCCAAAAAGATTAGAGATGACTCGGGCCGATCCAAGTATACTTTGGGTTTTTCTAGACGTAATCATCATCGACCCCCTATGACTTCGTGAGCTACCTCCGTTGCTAGTGTTGCTATTGAACGTCGGGACAGATCTGAATGTAAACACTATGGTAAATGGCACCCGGGGAGCTGTAGACATCATGACCGCTCCTGCTTCCGATGCGGATCTGCCGATCATTTTATCAAAGACTGTCCGAAAGTTGATGAACGCACACCCGATCCGAGTCAGAGACCTAGTGGCACGGCTGCACAGGGTAGACCACCGTGGCGAGGAGGTTATACTAGTGCTAGTCAGAGAGGGACTAGAGACACTGCAATCAGATCCGAGGCTCGTGCACCAGCCAGAGCATATGCTATTTGAGCCCGAGAGGAGGCTTCTTCTCCAGATGTCATTACTGGTACTTTTACTCTCTTTAACACTGATGTTATCACTCTGATTGATCCCGATTCGACTCGTTCATACGTGTGTGAAACCTTAGCCTTCAGTAAGACTCTTTCTATTGAGTCTACTGAGTTCGTAATTCGAGTGTCGAACCCCTTGGGTCGATGTGTTCTGGTTGATGAAGTATGCAAGAAATGTCCCCAATGGTTCGAGATTTCTATTTTGCGGCTGATTTGATGCTTTTACCTTTCGATGAATTTGACATTATTCTAGGAATGGATTGGTTGACCGTACACGATGTAATAGTGAATTGCAAGCGGAAGACTATTGATTTGTGAGGTTCGAATAATGTAATAATCTGAATTGAATCCGCTGATTTGAATAGGCTATCTGCCGTAATCACTTCCATGTCAGCCCAGAAATACGTGAAAAAGGGTTATGAAGCATATCTAGCCTATGTGCTAGACAACAAAGTTTCTGAACGAGAACGTGAGTCTGTGCCTGTAGTTTGTGAGTTTTCGGATATGCTTCCCGAGGAATTGTCGGGATTGCCGCCAGTAAGAGAGGTCAAGTTTGGTATAGAGTTGGTTCCGGGTACAACTCTAATTTCGATTGCCCCGTACCGTATGGCACCTACCGAGTTAAAAGAATTGAAATCTCAGCTGTAAGAGTTGACAGACAGAGGTTTCGCGTGACCGAGTTTCTCACCCTGGGGTGCGCCGGTTTTGTTTGTGAAAAAGAAAGATGGGACTATCGACAGCTGAATAAAGCCACTGTAAAGAATAAGTATCCGTTATCCCGAATTGATGACTTGTTTGATTAGTTGAAAGGAGTTTCAGTGTTTTCGAAGATTGATTTACGATCCGGTTATTACCAGTTGAGGGTTAGAGATTCTGACGTGCCAAAGACCGCATTCAGAACGAGATACGGACACTACGAATTCTTAGTGATGCCGTTTGGGCTCACTAATGCCCCTGTAGTTTTCATGGATTTGATGAATCGAGTGTTTAGGCCGTATTTGGACCGTTTTGTAGTGGTGTTCATAGATGATATCTTGATTTACTCTCGCGATGAAATCGAGCATACCGAGCATTTGAGACTTGTACTTCAAACTCTATGAGATAATCAATTGTATGCGAAATTCAATAAGTGTGAGTTCTGGTTGCGCAAGGTTAACTTTTTGGGACATATAGTGTCTGCCTCGGGTATTTGAGTCGATCCGAACAAAATTTCAGCTATCCTCGACTAGAAACCCCCTAGAAATGTTTCTGAGGTTCGAAGCTTCTTGGGACTTACCGGTTATTACCGACGATTCGTCAAAGGTTTCTCCATAATTGCGACCCCGTTGATGAAACTACTGCAAAAAGAGGTCAAGTTCGAGTGGTCGGATAAATGTCAACAAAGTTTCGACTGGTTGAAAACTCTTTTGACGGAAGCTCCAGTGTTAGTCCAGCCAGAATCCGGCAAAGAGTTTGTGGTTTTTAGTGATGCATCTTTGAACGGTTTAGGCTGCGTTTTGATGCAAGAAGGTCAGGTTGTCGCCTATGCTTCGAGGTAGTTGAAGCCTCACAAGCAAAATTATCTGACTCATGATCTTGAATTAGCCGCTATCGTTTTCGCCTTAAAGATCTGGCAACACTATCTGTTCGGTGAGAAATGTCATATCTTCTCCGATCACAAAAGTCTCAAGTATCTGATGACTTAAAGAGATTTGAATTTGAGACAAAGGCTGTGGCTAGAATTGCTTAAGGACGACGAGCTTATTATTGATTATCACCCGGGAAAAGCTAATGTAGTTACAGATGCTCTTAGCCGAAAATCTCTATTTTCCTTGCGATCTATGAATGTGAAATTAACAATGACGGCAGATGATGTGTTGGTAGCCGAATTAATAGCAGAGCCAGTGTTTGTACGGCAAATTTGTGAGGCTCAGAAAGTCGATGACGACTTGATTACTAAGCGAGCTCAATGCATGTCGGGTGAGGATATAGAGTTTCGAATTGATGAAAAAGATTGTTTGAGATTTAGGGACCGATTGTGTATTCTGAGAAATTTTGAGCTAGTTTCGACAATTTTGAATGAAGCCCATAATAGCTGAATGTCAGTTCATCCGGGTAGCACGAAAATGTTTAACAACTTGAAACGACAATATTGGTGGCACGGTATAAAACGGGACATCTCTGAATTTGTATCTAAGTGTTTGGTGTGCCAACAAGTAAAAGCGAAACATCAGGTGCCTTCGGGTTTGCTTCAGCCGATTTTGATACCCGAGTGGAAGTGGGACCGAGTTACGATGGACTTTGTGTCTGGGTTGCCGCTAACATCGAGCAAGAAAGACTCTATTTTGGTTATTGTTGATAGATGAAAGAAGTCAGCTCATTTCATTCCCGTTCGCACGGACTATTCACTTATTAAGCTAGCGAAATTGTACGTCTCCCAAATTGTACGATTGCACGGAGTGCCGATTTCTATTGTTTCAGACCGAGATCCTCACTTTACTTCGCGATTCTGGAAGAAATTACACGAGGCTTTGGGTACTAAGCTCCATTTTAGTACCGCTTTTCATCCGCAGACTGATGACCAATCTGAGCGGGTTATTCAGATACTCGAGGATATGTTGAGATGTTGCATTCTCGAGTTTGGTGGTTCGTGGGAAAAATATTTGCCCCTAATTGAATTCGCGTATAACAACAGTTTCCAATCGAGTATTCAGATGGCACCCTACGAAGCTCTTTACGGTCGAAGATGTCGTACACCTCTGTTTTGGACCGAGCTTAGTGAGAATAAGATTTTTGGGGTTGATTTAGCTAAAGAGGCTGAACGGAAAGTGGAGACGATTCGAGATAGTTTGAAAGCAGCATTAGATCATCAAAAATCGTATGCGGATCTGAAACGTAGAAATATCGAGTATCAAGTTGGTGATAAAGTGTTTTTAAAAGTTTCACATTGGAAAAAGGTGCTCAGATTCGGACGTAAAGGCAAATTAAGTCCGAGATTCATCGGGCCGTACAAGATATCGGAACGGATTGGACCAGTTGCTTATAGATTGATTTTGCCCCCTGAGCTAGAAAAGATCCACAATGTTTTCCATGAATCGATGCTCTGTCGTTATAGATCCGATCCTTCGCATATGATTAATACGTCTGAAGTTGAAATTTAACCTGATTTGATTACGAAGAAGAACCTATTCGTATTTTAGCTCGAGAGGTTAAAGAATTGCGAAACAAAAAGGTACTGTTAGTAAAAGTACTATGGCTCAAGCACGGGATCGAGAAAGCAACTTGGGAGCCCGAGAATGTTATGAAAGAGAGATATCCAAATCTATTTTCAGGTAAGATTTTCGGGGACGAAAATCCCTAAAGGGGGGAGAGTTATGACAGCCCTATTCCGACCCTAGTCAGGAAGCGGTTCGGGACCGCTAAACCGAGTCATAAAAATATCTAATTATAATATTTCAAGTCTAATTTTTGTGATAAGTGTATGTGTGAATTTTGAATTGTTCGAATATGTCAAATTCAGTGTGAATTTGAGCATGAGGACCTAGATGCAAAACTTACAAACGTTGATGGGCAAATTAAATTGACTAAATTTAGATGGACTTAAAACAAGGGGATTTGCATGTCAAATTGACATTTTCTTCATGTAGTGGCCGGCTATGTGTTGTAATGATTGAAAAATGTATTTTTCATGTATTTTGCATAATTATACAAGTATAATGATATAATAGCAATGGTATTTTTGTTTAATTAAATGAATATCATAAAATAATTTTAGCAATAAAAATTAAGGTGAAAACTACAAGGTTTCTTACCTTTGTTCTTCATTGCCGATTTCACCAAAAGAAAGGGAAGAAGAGAAAACCAAGCATTCGGTCATTCTAGCTTCAAATCTAAGGTATGTTTGATATTTTTCCAAATTCTTGTAAAATTTAGCATGGCAACTAGTTCTCTCACTAGCCCACATTGAAATTTCTATTTTGGTTGAGGTTTTAAGTATTCGGCCATGCTTAGGAATTTGGTCAATTTTGTTTTTTTAGTTGGATGTTGTATTAAAGGAATGAAAATTTTGATCTTAGATGAGTTATATGTTGATTTGTTGATAATTGGACATTGTTGCTTTTGGAAATGCTTTTTTGGCCATGGAAGTGATGAAACCTTGTTAAATTCTTAAATGAATACTAGGTGTATAGTATGATGTTAAAAACGTGTAAATTACTTACCTATAAGTTAAATGAGGGAGATTTGAGCTTAATGTGGCTTAGTGGGAAAGGGGACATTCGGTTAAGGTCTATTAGCATGGGAAAATTTTGTAGTCAAATTGTGTTTGAGGAGCAAGGAATGCCGTACGAGTAAGGATAGTTAAGTGAAGCGTTTTGTTGTTTAATATGTGAAATTATTCTTTGACAGATTGAAGTGATCGTTGCCGTGTATTTGTGATTGTCGAGAGTGAATTTTTGACTTTGGTTAAGGTAAAATTTTGGTAATCCTAGGTGATAATAGGTTAATGTAGTTAATGAGCCAAGTTTTGGTTATTTGTTAATGGGTCAAGGTTCTAGCGTTAGTGCCATAAGGGAGTAATGATTTGAGCTTACCTTGTGAAAAACCTATTCGACCTTGGTTGACTAATATGCCTTGAATGATGAGTTTGGTTAAAAAGATTATGTACTTGATCTAATCCTTAAGCAATTCATGACTTACCATCTAGCTATGTTTGGCCGAATGTGTGTACAAGAGAAGCATGTGTATGTGTCTTTTTGAAGTGAATGTTCAACAATTGAATGAGTTGGTATTTATGAACTTGGTGATTTTTGGCTTTGAATGAATTTGTAGTAGTGTTAAAGTAGCCGAATACTTATTATAATAAGGTTTTAAATAGCAAATTCTTTCTTTGTTCAAATCTAAGCTCAAGAACCTAGAGGGGCACATTCGGATAAAGGAAAAGCCAAAGTGGTGGAATAGCTGCATCCGTAATTTCTCAGCAACAAAACGAGGTAAGCTTTAAGTGTCATAACCTAGTACGTGATCTAAATTTTAACATGGCATAAATATTTAGCTGTTCATATGGATGGTGAGTGGAAGTATTTGGTTTAGAGTTGACGTAATGTATTAGTGAAAATGACCATATTGCCGTGAGTTTATTAGACTTATGAAGGCTTTAGAAGTCTATTTGATATGTGAATTACTTTGATGCTTAGTGATCGAATGTGTATTGAAGACGCCATGTTATGCATAAATATGTGAATGAGGCAAGTGTATGATAACTTGTGATAAACTGTGTGAAGAATATATGTGATGGATCCAAATGTATATGTATCTATGTGTTAATTCAGGTTGAATCCCGAAGGGCATACATGCCAGAGTTTCATCCGGGTTGAATCCCGAAGGGCATTCATGCCAGAGTTTCATCCGGGTTGAACCCCGAAGGGCATACATGCCAGAGTTTCATCTAGGTTGAATCCTGAAAGGTAGACGTGCCGGAGGTACATCCAGGATATGTCCTGAAGGGCATTCGTGCCAATGATTCATCCGGGCCGAGTCCCGAAGAGCCTTAAGGCTAGTGTTATATCCCGGGTTAGGCCCGAAAGCAGTCATGCTAGAAATATGAAATTTTGGGCCTTAGAAATTGTAATAAATAAGTTCATTACTTAAATTAACCAGGTACGTACTATGTACAAATTTGAACTTGTTTTTGTCAAAGTTATGTTATGTCATTTGAGTAATGTCGAATCCTATTTCTGTTTAGAGTGATATGAACGTATAAAGCTTAATTATTTTACATGGGATTTGGATCATTGGAAAGATATTAAGATTTGGTATGAGTATACAAATGTGTTATGATTGAAGCTTAAGGAAGTAAGTACATGTGAAAATACATCCAAAAAGGATTTATCCTCGTAACCGAATTTGATGTGTTTAACCAAATATAGGAGCTTGTGTGATGTAACGAAATCATCTATATGATTCGAAATTTTAGTAAAGAAAACTGCTTGATATGTGCTAAAATCAGGATAAATTTTGCCTTGGATACAATTGGTTAATGATAAACATAGATAAATAATTGAAGTGTTATACTTTAATTCTTAAATGAGATTTTATGGCTTAGAGCTTACTAAGCATGTAAGTGCTTACTCGGTCTACTTTGATTATTTGTTTCTTATAGATTTCTCTCTAACGCTGCGGGCTCGTGAGGTCGAGGGCTAGTCATCTACGCTATCGCCATTGTTTTTGTTGGTATTCGTTTAACCTTATTTTAGAAAAATAGCATGTATAGGCTTATATACTTTTGGATTTTAAAAACTAGGTTGACGTTGTGTATATATTCTTGTAAAGCCGTGCGAAGATGGCTAGTTAAATATTTATGGCATACACATATACGGTTTAATTTTGATGATGGTTGAAGTAGTATGTATTATAAGAATTGTTGTCTTGCAACGTATATATATATATATACGGTGTGAGTGGAAACAAGATAACCTTCATACTAAAATTTTTTGGGTTTAAAAGGTGACCGCTCGTTTATATATTCACGTAGGTAGAATGGCCCTATACATGGCATATTAGTTGTGTATGACCATTCGGTTAAATCAAACCTTAATACTTGTAATGCACTGCTAAACATTTTTAAGTGAGTGTTTGTTCTATGATATGGTACACTTAAATGATAGGTATACTTGTGTATAATTAGCCTTGTTGGAAAAATCGTTAGAATCTATTGAGTAATGACATATCACCATTTGAATAGTATGGGATTTATAGTAAAAAGGATGTGCATGATTATTGTATTGATTCAAGAGTTTTGAAACTGGTTTGAATTGAGAAAGCATGTACGGTTTGTTTATATGTATTAATAACATGTTTTGCTCGGGAGAATTTGTAGTATTTTGAATGTATGATGGGTAATGCCTCTTGACCCTCCGGCGACGAATAGGGGTCTAGGGGTGTTACATTCCATTCACTTTAATCTTTAACAAAGCTATTCTTTTTAAGAAAGACTTTAAATAGATCTTGACTTTTTCAAGTAACGCTTCAATGTGACACGTCGAATTCGGCCATAACGTTTGGGCCGGGTTTGGGGTGTTATATTTAATGGTATCAGAGCCAGGTTACAACAATTCAGCTGTGGGTTTACAACGATTATAAAATTTATAAGGCCCTGGATGGGTATTTTGAATTCAATTTTGGAAATATTCTTAAAACACATCTTCTTTTTACTTCAAAAGTTTTCACTCTAAAAAGTTTTATTTTGGGTTTTTGAAAGTTAATTTTGAAAGGAGCTGCACACTGAATTCCTGGCACCAAGTCTATAAGTGTACTTTTCTTACACTATACTGAAAAGATGCTGTAGATAGAACTGAGACTCTATTATGATACTTTAGATAGGGAAGAACTACAAACAGTAGGATTGAGACTATAGCTAGGCTACGAGGATGCTAAAACAAACTTTGAACTGCTATACTTTCTTTCATAAGACATCTAATAATAAACAACTGAAATAATAAACTAACGTCATAAAATTCATAATTAGATAATTCGATATGAGTACGAGCGGGCTTGTGAACGAGGCCACGGACGTGCTCGCGGAAGGGTGCAAGCGGAGTCTTCATCCTCAGGGCATAGGCCAGCAGAGGAGGCATCAGTGCCACAAGCAACTAAGACCGGGTCACATGATCGGGCTGCAGGGGACGATGCTCTGTCCCAAGCAATGCTAAGGGTCTTAGAAAGGGTTGCTGGAGCTAGTACAGGGACAGTGAATAGGGGATCCATCTCCAAACGACTACGGGCTAATGGAGCAGAGATCTTTAGGGGCGTATTTGAAGTAGCCCCAAACATGGCTGAATATTGGCTAGAGGCAATGGAACAGATCATGGACGATATAGATTGCTCGGTGGAGCAAAAGTTGAAAGGAGCAGTGTCTTTGCTACGAGATGAGGCATACCAATGGTGGATCACTATAAAGGAGAGTACCCCAACCGAGCGGGTAACCTAGGAACTGTTTAAGACTGCTTTTCAAGGGAGGTATGTTGGAGCTAGTTATGTAGATGCTCGTCGAAAGGAATTTCTGAACCTGACCCAGGGTAGTAAGATTGTTGCTGAATACGAGGCGAAATTTCTGAGGTTGAGCCGATATGCTAGTGGGATAGTTGCGATGGAATATGAGCACAGTGTTCGATTTGACGATGGCCTCTGGGATGAGCTTAGGGTGCTGATAGCTCCAAAGAGGGAGCGTGATTTTACTGCGTTGGTAGAGAAGGCCAAGATAGCCAAGGAGGTAAAACAAGTTGAGCGACAGAATCGTGAGAAGGATCAAACCAGATTCAGGAGGGATTCTGGACCCTCGGGTACTGCATATAGAAATGTCAAAATGGTTAGAGTGGAGGAACCGGTTCGAGCAGTTCCGGTGAAAACCGTTAGACCGCAGGCTTGTAGGGATTGTGGCAGAGTACATTTGGGATAGTGCTAGAAGCGAACTGGGGCATGGTTCCGATATGGGTCCAAGGAACATAAGTTCAGAGAGTGTCCTCGGAGAGCAGCTCAAGATCAAGTTGCTGATCAAAGGGTTGCCCAACCAGTGCGAGGAGGACCACCACCACCGAGAGGCCGTGGGCAAGGTAGAGGCAGAAATGGTAATGGACGAGGACGTAGGGCACCTGCAGAGGTGCTGGAAATGCTGAAGCACGACAGTTGGCATTGGTTTATGCTGCACGACGTCGTGAGGACGGTGATGCTCCTGATGTTATAACTGGTACATTTCACATTCATAGTATGCCTTACACTGCTTTGATTGATGTTGGTTCCACTCATTCGTATGTTGCCTGTAATGTATCTATGGCGTTGGGTGTGCTTCCTGAGGAGACTATGAGTGGGGTAATAGTGATAAGTCCACTGGGTCACTCGGTTAAGGTAGATAAACTCTTTAGGGAGGTGCTTTTAGAGACACAAGGTAGGACATTTGTTGGGGACTTGATGGAGCTACCATTCGGAGAGTTTGATCTTATCTTGGGAATGGACTGGTTAACTAAGCATAGGGTGACGTTGGATTGTGCTGCTAAGAAAATGGCGCTGAGGACTGCCGAGGATGTAGAGGTAATGGTCATAGGGGAACGAAAGAATTACTTGTCTAATGTTGTTTCAACCTTAAAGGCTAAGAAGCTGATTCGGAAGGGTTGCGCGGCGTATTTTTCTCTGGTGAGTCAAGCTGAACCCGAGAAGGTGACTGTGGAGATGGTCAGGACCACTAAAGAGTTTCTAGGATGTCTTTCCTGATGAGCTTCCTAGATTACCTCCGAATCAGGAAGTCAATTTTGGAATCGATCTGTTACCTGGAGCGGCTCCAGTGTCCATCGCACCTTACAGGATGGCACTAAAGGAGTTAGTGGAATTGAAAGCTCAGATTCAGGAATTGTTGGATAGAGGATTTTTTAGACCGAGTGTTTCTCTGTGGGGAGCACTGGTGCTGTTCGTAAAGAAGAAAGATGGGACCATGTGAATGTGTATCGATTATCGGCAGTTGAACAAACTAATGGTAAAGAACAAGTATCCTTTTCCAAGAATCGACGATGTAACACCCTTAATCCCGTATCCGTCGCCTGGGAATTTCGAGGCATTACATAACCCGAATTAAAAATTTTTCAAAACATCAAAATAAGATTCAAATTTGTATCTTTGTGAATCGTAGCTTAAGAACATGTATATGACTAAGTTCAAAACGACATGAAAAAAAACTTTTAAACATATCAATTCCATAACATTTTATAAGCATTCATTAGTAGGAATTTAGTGGGCATGCATAAACACTCATCATCAAACTGAATATACAAATCCAAATAGGGTTACTATTCATATGGTAACATTTCTATAAGCTTAAGCCGATTGTAAAACATATGGATTAGGATCGTCCCTACCAAGAACAATTCAAGCTTTTCTATTGTACACTATTCTGTTTACTTGCAATTTCCGAATGTATATAAGTTATGCACATACATAGTCTTCAAACATACTTTCAAAGAGCACCTCACTTCAATTATAAAGACAATCAAAAATACCAAACTATACATTCATCTATTCATCCAAGAGATTAACCTTAAATCCATATTAAGAGGAAAAGAATATAGTAAGCCATTTTCGCATGGCTATACTTATACACAACAAAAACATTTCTTGTTTAATGACAACAAAACGAAACCTATACATGCCATTCTTATGAGTTTAACTATAAAATACCGAAGAGGTTCTGATAGTGTGGATGACTTCGATCGAGTGATTCCCGAGACCGTAGCTACCGAGTGAGATCTATAAAACAGAGAGTTAAGGCAACAGAGTAAGCATTTATATGCTTAGTAAGTTCTAAGTAACAAATCATTTAAATGAGTAGTACATTGATACTTAATTGTCTCCATACATTCCTAGGCTAAATAGGAACAATTTAAGATATTATTCCTATCATTCATGTTGTACTAACCTATCTATTGTTATTTCATATCACAAGGTAATATCAATGTTTTCAACAAAATTTAGTCTATAGCCGGATACATTCAACTCAATTTAACAAGTAATGTTCGTGCATATACACATTCACCCCAGATTTGTATATTTAAACTCTTTGAATCAGAACTCATTCATCATAATCAAATCATAACCGTTTGAGTGATGTTAAACCATAATCAAAGTATCCTCACTGAATGTCAAATTCACAAACCAAAGACAATCAAATTCTCGGACAAGAGTAAGATGTGTACCTGACTATCTTACGGTGGGTAGTACATTGCTTAGATTTATTCTGACATTCATTATATAATTTCTCACACGAATACTTATGAAATTTTTAACCCGGAGTACGATGCTGGCACGGATGCCCTTTGGGACCAAGCCCGGTCTTTAACACTGGCTCAAGAGCCGTTCGGAACTAAGTCCAGTCATATCACTGGCTCGAAAGCCCTTCGAGTCTAAGCTTGGATGTATCACTGGCTCGTAAGCCCTTCGAGTCTAAGCTCGGATGTATCACTGGCTCGTAAGCCCTTCGAGTCTAAGCTCGGATATAAACCCCAATTATTAATCATTCCTGTACATTTATATCATATCACCTTTGAAATCATTTCCAATACTCAAATACAATCATAGCATGTTTATGACCTATACAAGAATCTGATTCACTGATCATAAATGAGGGGTATAGTTCATTTCAAGATATAACAAAATCCAAGGTTAACATTCGGTTTCCAGCATTTGCACAGATTATCCTTTCCGCAACAACATTCGAATATGGCTTTTAAGTCTGAACTTATACATTAAACATATGTACTATAATTTCATCATAATTACGAGCTAAAATTCATTAATCTAGAACTTACCTCTTAACCTTCTGAACAAATTTTGGGTTGCTTATTCTGTGACTTTAGCTTTTCCTTTATCCGATGTTGCCCCCCTCTGCTCTTGAGCTTGGTTAAACAAGTTTAACTATATTAAACCTTATTCAAACCTTTTATTTAACAATTTCACTTTCATTCCAATAAGACATACACACAATGTTCCTTTACAACACATTCGGCCCAAAAACAACTATGTTACAAGCCACAACTAAAAGTTAGATTAGACTAAGTATACATAATCCTTTAAATCAAACTCATTTTTAAAGAAATAATAATCATCAAGAGCCGAAATTGTTACCATTTAGTAAGCTCAAATTCATGTGAACTTAAGTGTCAAATTGTCTATGAATATTTTCTCACTATCTTCTATCTTTAACTTAATTTCCTAGCTCCCATTCGGCACATCAAGACCATCTTAATACATTTCTCATCTTGGTAACATAAACATGGCAAAACTAATTCCCATTAAACAATTACCAACAATTCATTCATTCCTTAAAGGCAAAACCGAAAGCTCACCAAGCAAAATAAGACACAAAAGCATGACTTCTTCAATTAACCCACCATTCTCTATTTCATTTTTCTTAACATCCATTTTAATTTGCAACTTCTTACTTTACAATTCGATAACCATAAAAGCTTCTTTTTAGGCATTGACCAATTTCTCAATTATCCAAAACTTAACAACATCTAGCTAATAGCCGAATATAAAATACCTTGTACCATACTCTCAAATTCACATATTCTAGACTCAATTCGTAAATTAAGCAAATAGCACTCAAGTTGAGCATTATTCAGCAATTTGTCTTGAATAGCCAACTAAATTCATGTTCTTAATTCACAAATTCAAGTATTTAAATCACAAATCACACAAATTATGCTCAATACCTCAATTTCAATCTCGGCAAGCACAACCACATTAGCTAAAAGTTTCCACAAAGCACTTAAACCACAAAAATGCATTTCTAACAAATTCAAAGCTCACGTATCTATCTTTACTCATAAGGGCATAAAACAACAACCATTTCCTATCATTAAAGCCATAACCAAATGCCCAAAATCACTATGGAACTTGAAATTTCAAAATGGGCTAAGTTAAACACTTGATTATTCACCATACTTTAGAAATTCAAAGGGAATAGCAAAGATTTCTTACCTTAATCAAGCCAACTATGAATGACCGAATACTAAGCCCTCTCCTTCTACTTTCGGCAAAAATGAAAAACAAGGATGATCTAACTTTGTTTTTTTCACCCTTATTTACTTTTATTCGTTTTATTTTCACACCAAAAATGACATATATTATTTTAATTCCATTATAAGATTAAAATACAAATTTTTCCATGATTAAAACCCACCTTGCTGGCCACTAATAGAAACATGTCCATTTGACATGCAAACCCACTTGTTTCACTTCAATCCACAATTAGTCCCTTGGATTTGACCACCTATGTTTTAATTCAATTCACATGAGTCCTTACTAATAAATTCACATTCAATTTGACACTTTTTAAACATTCAAAATTTCACACATATATTATCACATAAAATAAACATCGGATATTATACTCAATTATTTTCGTGACTTAGTTTAGCGGTCCCGAAACCATTTCCCGACTTCGGTCGAAATAGGGCTGTCACAGATGATCTGTTCGACCAGCTTAGAGGAGCTTCAATATTTTCCAAGATCGACCTTCGATCAGGATATCACCAGTTAAGAGTGAAGGAAGTGGATATTCATAAGACTACATTCTGAACTTGATATGGTCATTACGAGTTTCTGGTTATGCCTTTTGGTTTGACGAATGCACCTGCAGCATTTATGGATCTGATGAATCGAGTATTTCAGCCATATTTGGATCAGTTTGTAGTCGTTTTTATCGACGATACTTTGGTCTACTCAAGAACTGAAAAGAAGCATGATGAGCATCTCCGTATTGTTCTGTAAGTGCTAACGGAAAAGCAACTCTACGCAAAGTTTAGTAAGTGTGAATTTTGGTTGAAAGAATTAACTTTCTTGGGGCATGTTGTTTCTGCTGAGGGGATTAAGGTGGTCCCTCGAAAGATAGAGGCGATTCTGCAATGGAAGCCACCGAGGTCGGTATCGGAGATTCAAAGCTTTCTAGGGTTGGCAGGATATTACAGAAGATTTATGGAAGGATTTTCTGTGTTGGCGGCACCGTTAACGAAACTCATAAGAAAGGGAGCACCATTTGCTTGGACAGAAAAGTAGCAGGAGGCTTTTGAAAAGTGAAAGAAAGTTCTGACTGAGGCACCCGTATTGATTCAGCTGGAGTTTGGTAAGGATTTCACTGTGTATAGTGATGCATCAGATGTAGGTTTGGGCCATGTGTTGATGCAAGAGGGTAAGGTGGTCGCATACGCTTCATGGTAGCTTAAGCCTCATGAGGTAAATTATCCTACTCATGATTTAGAGTTGGTGGCAGTGATCTTTGCACTCAAGATTTGGAGACACTATTTGTACGAAGAAAAGTGCATCATTTATACAGATCATAAAAGTCTCAAATATTTACTGACTCAGAAGGAGCTAAATCTTAGGCAATGGAGATGGATAGAGTTGCTAAAGGATTACGACTATTCGATCGAGTACCACCCAGGCAAGGCAAATATTGTCGCTGATGCATTGAGTCGAAGGGCGGTGGCTGAGTTGAGAGTGATGTTTGCTCGTTTGAGTTTGTACGATAATGGAAGCTTATTAGCACAGTTGCAGATGAAGCCAACTTGGACTGAGCAGATTAAAGGAAAGCAGTTGGTGCATAAGTCGTTGGTTCCTCGGTTTCAGCAAGCTGAGAGTGAGGAAAATTTAGATTTTTTATTGAATAATAATGGGGTTCTCTGTTTTCGAGGAAGAATTTGTATTCCAAAGGACTCTGATTTGGGGCTGATGATTCTGAGAGAGGCTCATGGTGGATCGTGTGCCATGCATCCTGAAGGAAATAAACTGTATCAAGACTTGCGAGAGTTGTATTGGTGGCCTGGACTTAAGCAAGAGGTGACTGAATTTGTGGGGTAATGTCTGAGATGACAGCAGGTGAAGGCTGAGCATCAACTGCCTTCTGGACTGTTGCAGCCAGTGAAGATACCACTTTGGAATTGGGAAGGAGTAACCATGGATTTTGTAAGTGGGTTGCCATTGACACCTTCTAAGAAAGACTCAGTATGGGTGATTGTGGATAAGTTGACGAAATCTACCCATTTCATACCTGTCCGAACCGATTACTCACTTCAGAAGTTAGCCAAGTTGTATGTGGCAGAGATAGTGCGTTTGCATGGAGTACCAGTATCGATAATTTCTAATCGAGACTCAAGGTTTACATCTCGTTTCTGGCAGAAGTTGCATGAGGCATTGGGGACGCGATTAGATTTTAGCACTGCTTTTCACCCTCTGATGGATGGTCAGTCAGCAAGGGTTATACAGATTCTGGAAGACATGCTGAGGGGTTGTGTTCTCGACTTTCGAGGTAGTTGGGAGGATTACTTGCCATTGGTAGAATTTGCATATAATAATAGTTACCAGGTGAGTATCCAAATGGCTTCGTATGAGGCACTATATGGGCAAAGATGTCGTTCGCCTACTTGTTGGACAGAGTTAGGGGAATGACAAGTGCTTGGACCAAAGTTAGTGGCAGATACTGAAGATAAAGTTAGGGTGATCAGAGATCAGTTGAAGGAGGCAGCAGATCAACAAAAGTCATATGCAGATCTAAAGCGTAAGGATATTGAGTATGCAGTCGGGGATAGGGTCTTTTTGAAGGTTTCCCTTGGAAGAAAATATTGAGGTTTGGTAATAAGGGCAAGTTGAGTCCGCGGTTTATTGGGCCTTATCAGATTCTTAAGCGGGTAGGGCCAGTAGCTTATCAGCTAGAGTTACCTCTAGAGCTGGATCGTATTCACGATGTCTTTCATGTGTCCGTGCTAAGGCGATATCATTTTGACCCTACTCATATCGTGCCAGTTGCAGATATTGAGGTACAATCGGATTTGACCTTCAAAGAGGAACCTGTACAGATACTTGATTGTGACGTCAAGGTGTTGAGAAGGAAATCGGTTCTATTGGTAAAAGTGCTTTAGAGGAATCATGGCAGAGAAGAGGCTACTTGGGAGTCAGAGGAGTTGATGCGGTAGCAGTACCCTCAACTGTTTGGATCAGGTAAATTTTGAGGCCGAAATTTCTTTAAGGGGGTAGAGTTGTAACACCCTGATTTTTGAGTTTTTGTGTGGTTTTTGTGTAACACCCCTATCCCGTAACCGTCGCCAGAATAGGTAAGGGGCATTACCGGACTTTTAACATATATCGGAGCAGTAAAAATTTTAAACTTTTTAATCAAGATTCATCACGTATCATCAATCATTAGAGCATGCTTCAATTGATCACAAAAGGATGCATATAACTATTGGAAGTCTAATTGGAAACATGCTAAAAGATAGGAGAAAATTTGTAAAATTTTCAAAGTTAGGGACACACGGCCGTGCCCCTTGCCCGTGTTCTTCACACACGGCCGTGTCCCTCCAGACACGCCCAAACCTTTCAGCCCGTGGTCGAATCTAACTTATCCCACACTGCTGTCCAACACACCCATGGGGTTAGGCCGTGTGTCGCCCACGGCCTAAGCACGCCCGTGCCCTTAGCCCGTGGTCGAAACTGCCAAATATCACACGGCTGCCAGACAAGCCCGTGTACAAAACAGAGCAGATCGTGTGACTATACTGCCAAATTTTACACGACTACAAGTTACCAGACACGCCTGTGTGTCTAGGCCGTGTACCAAAACTGACCAAAACATCAAGGTGCAGGGGACACACGGTCGAAGCGCACGCCCGTGTTCCCTGGCCGTGTGGCACGTTATAGGCTCGGTTTAAGCCAAATTTGCCACCCAATAAGGGTCATTTCAACTAGCCATTAACCAACAACATTTCATGCCATCCTACCAACATAAAAAATACCAATTCAAGCACAAAAAGGACCCAAAATCATCTTAATATATTCACAAATCAAGCACACCAACTCAAAGGCCTAAATGACCATTTCCATGCACTCATCCACACTTATATACATATCAATTATGTGAGCTTATAACCTCATCAAAATCACATATCTTTCCATAAGCACATATAGCTAAAGGACAACTCAAGTGCTTGATTTTAAACACATATGACCCAAGCCACATCTTATAGCTTGATCATTTACCAAAATATATCATGTTCACAAAAGTACTAGCCCATACATGCCATGACCAAACGATTGCAAAAATACTCAAAAGTACCGAAGCTTTATCGATAGTGTGATAGCGATCCCCGACTCGTCTGATATTCGAGCTAGCTTCCGAATCTAGAAGACAGTGAAAGAAATAAACGGAATAAGCTTCTAAAGCTTAGTAAGTCCATATAATATAGAAATTAAACCTTACCAAATCAATGCGGTAATTACAACAACAATGCCAATTCAATCCATATACTCAAGTTGCCTATTTCACAAGTATACCCTTGTTAGTTCATGTAACATATAAATTCATTCATGTACCAACCACAACATTCATGTATCATATTATTGCTCAAATACTTGTACATGTATTTCATATAACTTATACCATATAATCCATGTCATTCTCATGTCTCATATAACATGCAATACATATATCATTCAATCTTCATGTAACATGTATCGGTAATTGCCCGTTGAACCTATAAGAACATCAAAAGATACTCGGGTGATACACACACAGTGTATATACATATAACCTGTAATCCGTCAATGCGTCATATATGCTCTTTCGAGCCTGTACGGTAAGCCCGGAGGCTGAACATATAATCCCAAGGGATAATCGGTAAGCCCGTAGGCTGAACATGTAATCCCGAAGGATAAACCTGTAGCTCATGAGCATGTGGAGAGTCCGCAACAAATGCAGGAGCTCGAACCACCCTGTAGCCCTAGTGACATGTGACTCGTATCCTATCGACTTCTACGGTTCTAACGGGGCTCGGTATTCAATTTATCACTTGTAACAATTTAACATTTCTATTTCAATCTCATATATACTCGTTCCATTAGGCTATTTAATCATCTAGCATTTCATATTTTTCAAATAACAATACGTATAAACATATATAAATACATTAAATTCGTTACACGAACTTACCTCGAAATCCCGTATTTACTCGTCTATTTTTCGTTTTCCCCAATCAAGTTCCGGGATTCGATCGTCTTTATCTAAATTAAATCAAATTCAGCTATTTACTAACTCACATATTCAATTCAATCCAAAAACATATATTTTGACATATTTGCAATTTAGCCCCTATAATTTCAACTACTTTGCAATTTAGTCCTCTCATCACAAAAATGACAAATTACACAATCAATCCCCCAATTCACTATAGCCAAATATTCAAGGGACTTATACAAGCATATATCTTTCAATTAATCACAAATTTAACCTCAAAAATTCTACCTTTTTACAAATAAATCCTTAAACTCATTTTCAACAAAAATCACTTTAAAATTCTTGTATTTTATCACATAATATACAATAATTCATCAAAATCTATCAATATATCAAGGATTCATCAATGGCATTTTTCAAAAACATAATAAAAATCAAAAATTGAGGTACGGGTCAGTTAATATACGAAGCAACGATCTCAAAAACGTAAAAATTATCTAAAACGGGACAAAAACGAACCTTAATTTGAAGCTTGAAGTAGCCGAATGGAAGAAAGCTTTAAACTCTTTTCTTTGTTTGTATAATCGGTGTAAGAGAAGAAATTTTTAAAGCCATTTTCATGTTTTAATTAAACATATAATATATAATAATTTAAAAGACAATTTAGCACTTTATAAAATAATTAGAAAACCTTATAAAATATGGACATAATGGTCCATCACCAACCACTCCAAATAAAAATGGTATAATTGCCATGCAAGTACCTCCTTTTATAAAGCCATGCTCAAATAGGTCATTTATAAAATAGAACTCTAATTTATCGCTCTACGCGATTTAATCCTTTTTATCAAATTAACCAGTCAAACGATAAAATTTCTAAACCAAACTTTCACACTGTAATTCTATCATGCCGTAAAACATATTAAAGCGATAAAAATAATAATTCAACTCGATTAAGTGGTCCCAAAACCACCCGTTCCGACTAGGGTCTAAAGTGGGCTGTTACAACTCTCCCCCCTTTAGGGATTTTCGTCCCCGAAAATCTTGCCAGTGAACAAGTTAGGGTATTGTTCTCGCATAGTTTCCTCGAGTTTCCACGTAGCTTCTTCTATTCCGTGTTTACACCAGAGAACTTTTACGAGTGCTATACGCTTATTTCTCAACTCTTTCATTTCTCGGGCCAGAATGCTAATCTGTTCTTCGCTGTACGATAGATCAGATTGTAATACCACATCTATGGGAGAAATGATATGAGACGGATCAGATCGGTATCTTCGAAGCATTGAAACGTGAAATACGTCGTGAATCTTTTCAAGCTCAGGCGGTAACGATAATCGGTAAGCTACAGGTCCAATTCGTTCCACAATTTCATACGGCCCGATAAAACGAGGACTTAGCTTCCCTTTTCTGCCAAAACGAAGAATTTTCTTTCACGGTGATACTTTTAGAAATACTCTGTCTCCAACTCGAAACTCTATTTCTTTCCGTTTCAAATCAGCATATGATTTCTGTCTGTCTGAAGCTGCTTTCAAACTATCACGTATCACTTTCATCTTTTTCCTCTGTATCTCAGATTAGATCAACCCCGTGTAACTTTCTCTCACTCAATTCTGTCCAGTATAGCGGTGTTCGACATTTACGACCATATAAAGCTTCATATGGAGCCATCTTTAAACTCGTTTGAAAACTGTTATTGTATGCAAACTCTATCAGAGGTAAGTATTTCTCCCAATTACTTTCAAATTCAAGGATACAACACCGTAACATGTCTTCCAGAATCTGAATAACTCTTTCAAATTGACCGTCGGTCTGGGGATGAAATGCTGTACTGAAACTCAATTTTGTTCCCAAAGCCTCTTGAAACTTCTTCCAGAATCTCGAGGTAAACCTCGGATCTCTATCGGATACAATGGATAACGGTATACCATGTAATCGCACAATCTCAAATACATATAATTTCGCTAATTTATCCAGAGAATAATCAATACGTACCGGTATAAAATGTGCAGACTTCGTCAATCTGTCAACGATAACCCAGATTGCATTTTTCTTCTTTGGAGACAGAGGTAGTCCAGATACAAAATCCATAGTGACTCTGTCCCATTTCCATTTCGGAATCAGAATAGGCTGTAATAAACCTGACGGTACCTGATGTTCAGCTTTAACTTGCTGATAGATCAAACATTTCGATATGAATTCTGATATGTCACGTTTCATTCCTGACCACCAGTATTGCTGTTTCAAATCGTTGTACATCTTAGTGCTACCCGGATGAACTGAAAATCGACTATCATGTGCCTCGTGTAGAACTTTCTAAATGAGTTCACTATTTTTCGGTATACAGATTCTATTTCGGAACATTAAACAATCATCATTCCCTATAGAAAAGTCAGAATCAGAATTAGACTCACAGTGAAGTCGTTTAGCTTGCAGATCGGGATCAGTCCTTTGAGCTTTGAAAATTTGCTGCAGAATCAACGGTTTAGCCTTTAGCTCAGCTAAAACAGATCTATCATCATATAACGTCATTTGAGCATTCAAAGCTCGCAGAGTAAACAGAGACTTTCGACTTAACGCATCAGCTACAACATTAGGTTTCCCTGGATGATAATCAATTACAAATTCATAGTCTTTTAGTAGTTCGAGCCATCTCCGCTGTCGCATATTTAAATCTTTCTGTGACATCAGATACTTCAAACTTTTATGATCGGTAAAAATTCTACATTTCTCACCATATAAGTAATGCCGCCAAATCTTTAATGCAAATACTATAGCAGCTAACTCAAGATCATGCGTCAGGTAATTCTTCTCATGCGGCTTTAACTGTCGGGAGGCATAAGCTATGACTTTCTCGTCTTGCATCAATACACAACCCATTCCAATAATAGATGCATCACTGTATATAACAAATTCTTTCCCTGATTCGGGTTGAACTAAAACCAGAGCTTCTATTAACAGGGCTTTCAACTGTTCGAAACTCTGCTGACATTTATCAGTCCACTCGAATTTCACATCTTTTTGTAACAATCGAGTCAACAGCACTGCAATCATCGAGAATCCTTTAACAAATCTTCGGTAATATCCCGCTAATCCCAGAAAACTTCTAATCTCAGATATGTTTCTCGGGGGTTTCCAGTCTATAATAGCAGATATTTTACTCGGATCTACTCTGATGCCTTCCGCAGAAACAATGTGACCCAAAAATCCAACTTCTCGAAGCCAAAATTCACATTTGCAGAATTTGGCAAACAACTGCTTATCTATCAGAATTTGTAACACAGTCCTCAAATGTTCAGTATGCTCTACCTCATCACGCGAATAAATCAAAATGTCGTCAATGAATATTACAATGAACTTGTCTAAATACGGTTTGAAAATACGGTTCATCAGGTCCATAAACACTATCGGAGCATTTGTTAAACCGAAAGGCATGACCAGAAACTCATAATGTCCGTATCGTGTTCTGAAAGCAGTCTTCGGTATATCTGAATCTTTAACTCGCAACTGGTAATAACCCGATCTCAAATCAATCTTTGAAAATATAGTAGCTCCTTTCAACTGATCGAATAAATCATCAATCTGCAGAAGAGGGTATTTATTCTTCACTGTCACCTTGTTCAACTGTCAGTAATCAATACACATTCTCATCGTTCCATCTTTCTTTTTCACAAATAATACGGGAGCACCCCAAGGGGAAAAGCTCGGTCTCGTGAAACCTCTATCCGTCAATTCTTGTAACTGTGCTTTCAACTCTTTTAATTCTGTCGGTGCCATTCTATATGGAGCTATCGATATCGGAGTAGTGCCCGGTAACAATTCAATACCGAATTCAACTTCTCTAATCGGCAGTAAACCTGATAATTCTTTCGGAAAAAATCTGAAAACTCACAAACAACTGGTATAGACTCAATTTTTAATTCTGCCTTGCTAGAATTCATCACATACGCTAAATACGCATCATAGCCTTTTCTGACATACTTCTGAGCCTTCATGGCAGAAATCACTATCGGTAATTCATTCGAATCATTTGATTCAATCCGAAGAATCTCACCATTATGACATTTCAATTCTATACTCTTACTTCGAATATTCACAATAGCCTCATGTGCATTTAGCCAGTCCATGCCCAGTATTACATCGAATTCGTCAAAAGGGAGGAGCGTCAGATCAGCCGGAAAATAATATCCCCGAGTCATCAACGGACATTTCTTACATATCTTATCAACTAACACAGACCTTCCTAACGGATTCGATACTTTAACTACATATTCAGTAGACTCAACATGTAAATTCTTTTCAAACACTAATTTCATACAGATATAGGAATGAGTTGATCCAGGATCTATCAACGCAACAATATCAATATTATAGAGAGAAAAAGTACCGGTAATAACATCAGGCAACGAGGCTTCCTCGTGTGCACGTATTGCATAAGCTCTCACGGGAGTACGCATCTCAGATCTCACATTAGCATCTCTCGCAACACTGCGATTTCCACTTTGGTTTCCAGTATTCTGGAGCGGTCTACCTCTCGATGCAACACTATGTGTCTTAGTTGTTTGCTCCTTATCAGCTACAGATCTTTCAGGACAGTCACGTAAATAGTGATCTAACGATCCACATCGAAAACAAGCTCCGCTTTTCAATCAACATTCACCAAAATGCTACCTATTACAATGCTTACATTCAGGCCCGGGAGCTCTCACACTATCAGCACTAGCTACCGAGGTTGCTTGAGGTCTCGAATGGGAAGATTTAACATTTTTGTCTCGAATAGATGTGCCCGTAGAAGCAGCAGGACGAGGATGAAAATCTTTTGATCTTTTAGATCCAGACTGATACGGTTTACCCGCAAACCTTTTTCTAGCTTCTCTGAATTCAGAATCAGCTTTTCTCTTTTCTTTAGCAAGCTCTTCGGCTTTACAGGCCCGATCAACGAGAACTACAAACTCTCTCAGCTCAAGTATTCTGACTAATAGTCGAATTTCTTCATTTAGCCCATCTTCGAACCTTTTGCACATTGTTGCTTCAGTAGAAACACATTCGCGAGCATATTTGCTGAGTCGAACGAACTCTCTCTCGTATTCAGTTATAAACATTCGACCCTATTTCAGCTCTAAAAACTCTTTTCTTTTCTGATCAAAGAATCGTTGACTGATGTATTTCTTTCTGAATTTTGGCTAGAAGAAATCCCAATCGACTCGTTCTCGTGGTACAACCAAGGTCAATGTATTCCACCATTGATATGCTAAATCCTGAAGCAAAGAAATAGCACATCTCAGGCACTCATCAGGAGTACAAGCCAGTTCATTAAAAACTCTGATCGTATTCTCAAGCCAAAATTCGGCCCTCTCAGTATCATCACCTGCTGAAGCTCGGAATTCCTCAGCACCAAACTTTCGTATCTTATCGACAGGAGGTCTGTTCAATCTCAGAGGATCCACAACTCGTACATTATCAGGGTTAGGTTGTGGGACGGGAGGGGGTGGAGGTTGCGGAGCAGCCGGGTTTGCTCGCACAAACTCACTAAACCAACCAGACATCATTTGGAAGAAAGCTTGTTTAATTTCTTCCTGATTGGCCACAGCAGGGCCTGATTTAGAAGGCACAGCCCCTTGAGTGGGTGCTGGAGCAATACTTTCAACATCATCAGCTAAAGCTCGATTCGGATCCATTACTATATAAAACAGATTTTCAGAGGATGTCAGGAGATATCACACTATCACATTTCATGTACATGGCATGTATAGCTAGACTAATACTCACTACGGTAGTCCTAGAATCGACTAAACCGTAGGTCTGATACCGACCAAATGTAACACCTCTATCCCGTAACCGTCACCGAAATAGGTAAGGGGCATTACTGGACTTTTAACATATATCGGAGCAGTAAAAATTTTAAACTTTTTAATCAAGATTCATCACGTATCATCAATCATCAGAGCATGCTTCAATTGATCACAAAAGGATGCATATAACTATTGGAAGTCTAATTGGAAACATGCTAAAAGAAAGGAGAAAATTTGCAAAATTTTCAAAGTTAGGGACACACGGCCGTATCCCTTGCCCGTGTTCTTCACACATGGCTGTGTCCCTCCAGACACGCCCAAACCTTTCAGCCCGTGGTCGAATCTGACTTATCCCACACGGCTGTACAACACGCCCATGGGGTTAGGCCGTGTGTCGCCCACGGCCTAGGCATGCCCGTGCCCTTACCCCGTGGTCGAAACTGCCAAATATCACACAGCTGCCAGACACGCCCGTGTACAAAACAGAGTAGACTGTGTGACTATACTGCCAAATTTCACACGGCTACAAGTTACCAGGCACGCCCGTGTGTCTAGGCCGTGTACCAAAATTGACCAAAACATCAAGGTGCAGGGGACACACGGTCGAAGCGCACGCCCGTGTTCCCTGGCCGTGTGGCACGTTATAGGCTCGGTTTAAGCCAAATTTGCCACCCAATAAGGGTCATTTCCACTAGCCATTAACCAACAACATTTCATGCCATCCTACCAACCTAAAACATACCAATTCAAGCACAAAAAAGACCCAAAATCATCTCAATATATTCACAAATCAAGCACACCAACTCAAAGGCCTAAATGACCATTTCCATGCACTCATCCACACTTATATACATATCAATTATGTCAGCTTATAACCTCATCAAAATCACATATCTTTCCATAAGCACATATAGCTAAAGGACAACTCAAGTGCTTGATTATAAACACATATGACCCAAGCCACATCTCATAGCTTGATCATTTACCAAAATATATCATGTTCACAAAAGTACTAGCCTATACATGCCATGACCAAATTATTGCAAAAATACTCAAAAGTACCGAAGCTTTATCGATAGTGTGATAGCGATCCCCAACTCGTCCGATATCTGAGCTAGCTTCCGAATCTAGAAGACAGTGAAAGAAATAAACGAAATAAGCTTCTAAAGCTTAGTAAGTCCGTATAATATAGAAATTAAACCTTACCGAATCAATGTGGTAATTACAACAACAATGCCAATTCAATTCATATACTTAAGTTGCCTATTTCACAAGTATACCCTTGTTAGTTCATGTAACATATAAATTCATTCATGTACCAACCACAACATTCATGTATCATATCATTGCTCAAATACTTGTACATGTATTTCATATAACTTATACCATATAATCCATGTAATTCTCATGTCTCATATAACATGTAATACATATATCATTCAATCTTCATGTAACATGTATCGGTAATTGCCCGTTGAACCTATAAGAACATCGAAAGATACTCGGGTGATACACACACAGTGTATATACATATAACCTGTAATCCGTCAATGCGTCATATATGCTCTTTCGAGCCTGTACGTAAGCCCAGAGGCTGAACATATAATCCCGAAGGATAATCGGTAAGCCCGTAGGCTGAACATGTAATCCCGAAGGATAAACCTGTAGCTCATGAGCATGTGTTGAGTCCACAACAAATGCAGGAGCTCGAACCACCCTGTAGCCCTAGTGACATGTCACTCGTATCCTATCGACTTTTACGGTTCTAACGGGGCTCGGTATTCAATTTATCACTTGTAACAATTTAACATTTCTATTTCAATCTCATATATACTCGTTCCATTAGGCTATTTAATCATCTAGCATTTCATATTTTCAAATAACAATACGTATGAACATATATAAATACATTAAATTCGTTATACGAACTTACCTCGAAATCCCGTATTTACTCGTCTATTTTCTGTTTTCCCCGATCAAGTTCCGGGATTCGATCGTCTTTATCTAAATTAAATCAAATTCAGCTATTTACTAACTCACATATTCAATTCAATCCAAAAACATATATATTTTGACATATTTGCAATTTAGCCCCTATAATTTCAACTACTTTGCAATTTAGTCCTCTCATCACAAAAATGACAAATTACACAATCAATCCCCCAATTCACTATAGCCGAATATTCAAGGGACTTATACAAGCATATATCTTTCAATTAATCACAAATTTAACCTAAAAAATTCTACCTTTTTACAAATAAATCCTTAAACTCATTTTCAACAAAAATCACTTTAAAATTCTTATATTTTCTCACATAATATACAATAATTCATCAAAATCTATCAATATATCAAGGATGCATCAATGGCATTTTTCAAAAACATAATAAAAATAAAAAATTGAGGTACGGGTCGGTTAATATACGAAGCAACGATCTTAAAAATGTAAAAATTATCGAAAACGGGACAAAAATGAACCTTAATTTGAAGCTTGAAGTAGCCGAATGGAAGAAAGCTTTAAACCCTTTTCTTTGTTTATATAATCGGTGTAAGAGAAGAAATTTTTAAAGCCATTTTCATGTTTTAATTAAACATATAACATATAATAATTTAAAAGACAATTTAGCACTTTATAAAATAATTAGAAAACCTTATAAAATATGGACATAATGGTCCATCACCAACCATTCCAAATAAAAATGGCATAATTGCCATGCAAGTACCTCCTTTTATAAAGCCATGCTCAAATAGGTCATTTATAAAATAGAACTCTAATTTATCGCTCTACGCGATTTAATCCTTTTTATCAAATTAACCAGTCAAACGATAAAATTTCTAAACCAAACTTTCACACTGTAATTCTATCATGCCGTAAAACATATTAAAGCAATAAAAATAATAATTCAACTCGATTAAGTGATCCCGAAACCACCCGTTTTGACTAGGGTCTAAAGTGGGTTGTTACATTTTGTGAATTTGGTAAAATTTAAATTTTGGTATTTGGCTGTGCAATTCATGTTTGGAGTGTGTAAATGGGCCTATGGAAGGCCCATGTATTGGTTAAAACCTGGTGGAATTTTAATTTTTGGACTTAAGTGATAGGGGGCTTGAGTTGGAGGTCTTATAAGAAAATGTAGGTAAAATGTGTCACAAGTGAGCTCTTGGTAAAGTGGCAAGCTGGAGCCACTAAGCTCCTATAAAAGTGGCGTGTGGAGGAGTGTACAAGGGCTAAGGTTCAAGTTGCAACGAAAGCAAATGAGGGTATTTATTTTTATGTGTAAGAAGGGTGAGTGTTGGAACCCAAGTGGGCTCTGTTGGGAAGGGTTTGAATTCGGAAAGGGCATGGAATAAGGAGGGATAATGGGGAGTTTATCTAGGAGAGATTTTAGGGATTTTGAAAAGGGGAAAGTGTTGGCCGAATTAGGGGTGCTAGTTTAGGCATTCGGCTAGGGGTCCTTAGTAGTAGGATTTTCGGCATTTGGGTAGTGTGGTGCCGATTTCTTAAGTTCCTTAGGGTCTTGTTCTTTTTCTTCTTTTCTCTTCTTAGTTGAACCGAAACCATTCCCTTTCCCTTTTGTTTCTTTGTTTTTCTCCTTTGGCCAATTATCCACTAAAAGCTGAAACCGCAACTCTTATTTACTCTTATTTCTAAAGACAAAGCTTCCCATTACTCTTGTGGACATCAACATCCTCTTCACACAAAGTTCTATTTCCTTTCTATCTTGTTATTGAAAAACTAAAATCACCATTGTTGAGTAGGTTGGAAGCCGTGTACCATTCGACTTCTAGGATTCATTCGTGGTTCGTGTTAGGGGTTGATCTAAAGTGGGGAGGGTCTCGAGAACGTTTGCAACAGTAGATCATTCGGTAAGTATTCATAGTTTTCCATTCATATTCTATGAGTTATGGAAAAGCCGAAAACCTCTAGATTCCTAAGGAGGTTGTCGTTTTAGGCTTATGGCCTATTTGGCCGCTTTCATTCAGTTTTATGGTATTATGTAGAGAAATAGGTGATCTTTGGAGGAGCATCAAAGGCTTGGAATATTGGTGTGGCTAGTCTTGGATCTAAACAATCAGATTCGGCTAAGGTAAGGGGGATATGGATTGCTTGTATGGTAGCCGAATATGGCAATAGTCTGGTAAGTAGGCTTCATTGGTTTGTCGTTAATAACTTAGTAATTAACTGTAGGTTCGTTGCGTGCGAGATCTCGAGGTGGAAGTCGTACATTAGGTGTGTAACGAACCCTCTTTAGTAGCTTAACATGATATACCCCGAAAAGCCAAAATGCCAAAATTTTGACATTTTGAGGACTCGTGAGTATGCGAATGCTCATAGGTTAGTTAGCTACGCTAAGTTCGATGATCGGGATCGATAGGACAGGTAAGGGCACAATTTTGTGCATGCTGGTAAGTTGGGCCTCGAGGGGCTAAAAATGGGCCCAATAGGCTTCCGGGCCTATTTGGGGAAAAATTGGTAGAAAATGGAACCTGGATAAATTGCATGTTAAGACTGTTAAAACTGTTATGGAATATAGGCTAAATGGGCCTAGATGACTAAATCGGCTATGTAAGGCCCATTAGGGGGTTTTGGGCCCAATAACTCGGATTTGCTAAAAGAGGCTAGAATCGCTGTTTAAACACTTGGAAATTGTTATTGATAATGAGCATGTAAACCCTAATAGTTGATAAAATTATTGAAATACCTTTAAAATACAAAAATTACTATTTTACCCCTAGGTAAAAATGACTTTTATACCCCTATGGTTTTATTTCTGATTGAGATGCATCTGTTATTATTATTGTACATGATATGCTATGATATGTTCATTTATGCATGGGGATGGGTTATATTGATGGAGGAAGTGTAAGTGGCAATGCCACATATACCGAAAAGGGGCTTTGCCCTAGTTACTGAAAGAGGCTAGGCCTCATGTTATATGATACAACAGCTATGCTGCCAGTGGAGAGTATTGGTTGGGTGGGTTGAGTTATTCCCTACATGGAGAGCTTGGTTGGTATGGGTGGAGAGTAGCGATTGGGTGGGTCGATAGTTTCCCCACATATTGATATGGGTTTGCATACATGCATTGAGATTTACATGTGTTGTTGAAATGGGCCAGTGGGCCATACCGTTTACAGAATAAGGCTTTGGCCCAGTGAGTTTATATATGAAAAAGGGCTAAAGCCCAGTAACAGATATATGTGAAAAGGCTTCGGCCCGGTGACAGATGAGACTGAATCAGGTCTTAGGCCCAGTATGCTTGTGTGATCTGGACTCTAAAAGTGCTTTGTTGCACACTGAGTTTTCAAACTCACCCCTTTTCGTTAACCTTGCAGGTGAGCCTTGATTTGGAGACTTGGAGTCGGACGGGATTCAAATTGGCCATAAAGATCACATTTGACGTTTTTCTTAAGTATTTAATTTTTCCAATAACTTTTGCTTAAATTATTTTTAGTCGGTTTTTGGGTTGTAATAAGGCCGCTATTAATTATTTTTCTTAAATTATTTTATTTTTCTTTGATAGGATATTATATTGGAATAGACTTAAGTCGTGGTTTAAAAATAGCATTTGTTTTCAAAATAACGAAACGTCTACAACAAATCAGTTTTATAAAATTTATAAAATCCTCAAATGAATTCTAAATTGACTTGTTTTCCAAAACAATCGCTAAATTAAAGTGTGGCAAAGGTTGTGTGCATGTCTAGGATTGGATCCATTAAAGAGCTTGGTACTTAAGCGGCCTACTTGGCTCACTTCCTCTTTTTCTGGTATCCTACCTGGTGCACAGCTTCCATTCACTTTAATCTTTAACAAAGCTATTCTTTTTAAGAAAGACTTTAAATAAATCTTGACTTTTTCAAGTAACGCTTCAATGTGACACGTCGAATTTGGCCATAACGTTTGGGTCGGGTTTGGGGTGTTACATACTCACATCGTAAAATAATTTCCACCTAATAAATGAATATTCAAAATCACATATAACATTATCAAAGCATAACACTATATGGCTGAATGTACATAATTACATATATATACTTATAACATGTCATTCAATTAGGTTCGAATTCATGTAGTCATGGACATTTTAATATTTTAATGCCAACTTTAATTCAACGAAAATGAAACAGAATACAATACCATATCCACATTTAAAACATTCTCTCCATGGTCGTAATCTCATTTATATGTTATATACCTCCACGAATAATTTCACAAGGACCAAATGTTCATAAATGAACATATACATAAAACCATTTCACATGTGTTCACTTTACATCAATCATCCAATTCATTTAATTCTCATGCACATGATTAGGTTATACATACCTGAATAACTTAATTTATGGAACGAATCCACATATCGTATTAGCACATAGCCTCATAGCACCACACTTTTAATAGTTCACCGGCAATTTACCTGCTAGGTAATAACCGGAATTCATCACTGGCAATAAGCTTGCTGGACTTTTAAGTCCGATATCATTTCACCAGTATTACGCCTGCTAGGCTCGGAGCCCGGTAATATTCACCAGCTTAAAGCTTGCTAGGCCATAGCCTGAATATCACATTACGATAACCAAAACACATATTTTCTCATACCTTCATAATCTGCACTTCACACTTGTATATATATTTATATATATATATATACATAGCCGAATATATGTATCTATACACAAGGTTTCCCATCCTTCAATTATATCACATATAGTATAGTTCACTCTTCATAATTCATCTTTTAACACGTCATATCATCACATCCACTTCAATTAGATCTACTAGCCACATTCGGCTTATAGCCTTAAATCACTACTCATTCGGCACATTGACTATATAAATTCAACATTATCTTTGCTAGATTCAATAAATTTTTAAGCATACAAAAGAATTAAGCTTAAACACTTAAGAACTTACCTCAAATGTCGTTGAACGACTATGGATCGGCTAATCGACTAGTTTTGCCTTCCCCCTATCCGAATTTGGCTCCCTTTGCTCTTGAGCTTGATTAAACAAATTGATTCATTTAAATCAATAATTTAACTTCTCACAAGTTAATAATTTAAACATCATAATCGGCTATAGCCTTATTCATTCAAGACATGAAATAAGTATTCACTTAATGATATAAGTACATATACACAACCAAGACTCATTCTCGGCCACTTCATTACACACTTACTAAGCCGAAGTTTACATATATATTTGATATCAAACTATCATTCTTTTCCAAGGTTACCAAAACCATCCTATGACCAAATATATGCATCTTCTTACATACTACACGAAATTCCCATTTAATCTCACATACATAAATATTTGGCCGAACATTCAAGTATCATAAAGAACAAAAACATTTCCTCTACCTATTAATATCCATAGGACCATTTTGTACTTTCAATCACCTAAATAAACAACAAATTACTCAATTAATTGCTTAAGTCCACATTCGGCATCTATATTCACATAAACACAATAGCCGATTTCTATTTATCAACTAATTCAAGCTTTCAATAACCTCAAATTATAAATAAATATTCAATTCATTAACTAACAGGTCATTCGGTAATTATACAAGCATAGATTAACACTTAGGCATTGTTTTCTAATATTTAGCTAAAAGCTTTACAAACTTAAGTTCATATGTATTTTGACATCACAAAGTCCATCAAACACTCTTTAATCAATTTCTATAATCAAATATCAAATTTAACATTTTTCTATCCATAACCGAACATGTAACCATTACAAATTCAAGAGAACAAACTCATGGGTCTAGGATAGATTCAGGCTAGGAACTCAAAAACATCAAATTAACGTCAAACTAACATGATTTTACCTTGAATTTTAGACCCTCCAGTGACTGGATATCCAAGAGCTTCTCTTCCTTTTGGTTTTCTTTAGTTTCGGCTAAAATAAGAACTATGAAGCTTAACTCTGTTTTTATCACCCAATTCTCTTTTATTTTAATCATATTTTATATTATAACATAAATTTAGTTTTTTTTTACATAATTATTATATAAAGCATATAATGCCTTATACCAACTCCCACTACCGTATGCTTAAATAAAATGGTTGCAAATACCCACATTGGTAATTCACAACATTCGGCCACTTTGAGATTTACCTACCTCATTTTTAGAGTTTAACAACCAAACCCTTATTAACTAATTAAACATTTAAAGGATCAAATTCCCACATTAACTTTTCACATATACTAATTCACATATAATACACACAAGTTATAGCATTTAATAAATTTTTTTACTTGGTTTCGTGGTTCCGAAACCACAATTCCGATTAAGGTCAAAATAGGGCTGTCACAATTTTTGAGATGTGCTTTGGTCAGTAATGCCTTGTAACCCTAATTCAGCGACGAATATGGGTTAGGGGTGTTACAAGGAATTTCTGAATTTGGTTCAAAGGGATAGATCGGTGGCTGAGTACGAGGTGGAATTTTTGCGACTTAGTCGGTATGCTCGTGGGATGGTAGTTACAGAATATGAGCGTTATGTTCGATTTGAGGACAGCCTCAAAGATAGCCTTCGAGTTCTGATAGCTCCAAGAGGGAGCGAAATTTTGCTACACTGGTGGATAAAGCAAAGGTTGCTAAGGAGGTGAAGCGCATTAAGCGTCAAAACCGAAAAATGGAAAAGGGTAGAAATAAGAGAGATATAGAGCCTTCCAAATCTATTCAGAGGCCTAAGAAACAAGCTAGAATAGATGGGCCAGCCAGAGATGGGCCCCCTTTTGGCACCTTTAGGTTACCAACTTGCACTGATTATGGGAAACGCCATGTGGACGAATGCTGGAGAAAGATGGGAGCCTGTCTAGGATACAGATCGATGTAGCATTGTCTTAGAGAGTGTCCTCGTAGGCTGGATCAGATGCAAGTTGCGAGTAGAGGTAATATGAGCCGCTAATGGGCGTCACCAACCACCAAGAGGCTGTGGTCAGGCTAGGGGTGGAAATGGTTTTGGTCGTGGCTGTGGAGCACCGGGCAGAGGTGCTGATTATACAGAGTCGAGGCAGCCAGCTTTGGTCTATGCAGAACATCACCTAGAGGACGGAGACGCTCTAGATGCCAATAATGGTACGTATTTTCTCTCATAGTGTTTTATTTACCTAATTTGCATTTAGAGTCAGAGTGCGCAGCAGAAGCATAGTGGTGTGATTTTGGTAGTGTGATTACTAGATAATTGGAAATTTCAAGGATTAAATTTCTCTAAGGGGGTAGAGTTGTACCGCCCCAAATTTTGGGCCTAAAAGAATTGGGCTTAGTGGGCCACAGGAGAGGGTGGGCCCCACTTGGGCCACATATTGGGCTTTTGGGCCCTAGTGTAAATTGATTACTAAAAGTGACATAGGTCGCGATGAATGATTGTGGACTTAGTAATGGGCCAATTTATGTACTTAGGCCCATATTGATAAATGAACATTGTGCCCCTGAAGGGTAAAATGACTTAAATACCCCTATATGCTTTATGATTGATTTTGTATGCCATGTTATGATATGTTTACATTCATGTGATTTTATGCTGCATAGGGATGGGAACATTGCTGGAGGAAGTGACTGCTTTGTTACAGTCGCACAGGTCACCTGAGACGATTGTGGACCTGATCGCACGGGTACTGTGGATCTATTCGGATAAGGTCGTACAGGTCACACAGGTCGCCCGAGAAGACTGTGGTCCCACCAAGGGATTTAAGCCGATTATTTGATTGGCAGCTCTGCTACGATATTGTTAGTGCCGCAACCGGTGCTACAATAGGAGTGTGGGGATGGGTGGGTTGATTAAATCCCCACAGGAGTGTAGGGTTGGAAGGGACACGGAGTGCAGGGTTGGACTGGAATATATGTGCATTGCATACATTAATTATGATTATGATATCGACTCTCGCCAATTAGGGCTATTACGGGCTAAGGCCCAAATGCCACTGTTACTGTAATGGGCTTAGGCCCGAATTAATTAATGCATATTATACGATTGATGAGGGTTCTACACACTGAGTTTTCGCAAACTCACATTTTCTTTTTAATTTTTCAGGTGATCCTCAGTAGGCGGTTCGACGTATGGGAGGACTCGGAGGTGGCCACACTACGAGCAACGTTAAAGTTCAGTATTTAAATTTTACATTATTTTTAATTACTTTCTAATGGGTTTTGTAATAAAGCCATTATCCGGTTTTGTTTTGGTTTTGGATTATTTTTTGTTAGTTGCTACACTTTCTAAATTTAAAACTTGTTTTCCATAAGAAACTTAAAATGATAATTTTCAAATCATGCATAACAACCTGACGATTGTCATAGACTGAGACTTGGGAATCTAATAATGGAAGTATAAATTGGGGTTTTCAAATAACAATGATTTATTTCAAACCTACAATCAAACAAGGTTTCAAAGGTTTTCTGTTTTAAACTAAAGTACACCGACAACATTGATTTGAACGACCTACCCTTCAATGTGACATCGCCACATTCGGCCATAATGTCTAGGCTGGGTTTGGGGTGTTACATGATGCATTTTGTAACACCCTATAACCCTCATCCGTCACCGGAGTAAGGCTACTAGGTATTACCTAACGAAATACAACCTCCGAACATTCAATTCAACCTAACTTATACATTTATCAACAAGACAAGATTAATAGTTTCAGTTGTCTTTAAGTTTAGGCAGAACTGTAACTTACAATATCATACAATAATTTCAAGACAAAAGAGCCACTTATCATTCTTGATAATGGAACAATTATACCACTACCGAATATGCATATATATATATGCCATAACCAAATAAACCACATTAACCAAAACATTTCACAACCATTAGTTCAACTATATGACTTTACTAAACAAAATGAATAAGCCATCTTCGCATGGCTTTAACATATACATAGCCAAAATATAACTTGTTTCAAAAAGGAGTTAAGCCTAAACATGCCATCTTTCAAAACATAGACTTTCAAAAGTACCAAAACAGTGTCGATAGTATGGATGACTTTGAGCTTGAATCCCCGAGCCCGTAGCTTTCAAATGAGATCTATAAAACTGAGTAACAAAGACACTCGAAGTAAGCTAATTAGCTTAGTAAGTCTTAAGTAAGTCAAACAACTTAACTCAATCTGAACAAGTTAATCACATATACAGGATTTAATAGTAACCATCATTTGGCCGAATGTATAAAACTACTTTGTACACATATTCATAAATTTAACATATCTTTAAAATGCAAATTCACATATGGCAAAACATAGCCTCCATATATACAATTCCACTACGGCAGAATATAAATAATCACTTATATGCACTAATGGCAAGTCATGCGATTAGCTTCAATTTCATATAGACACAAACATTTCATGATCTCAATACCAACTTTAATTCGCCTAAATTAAGCTATAATTTAAATACCATTTCCACATTAAAACATTCCTTCTTTATTCGTAACCACACACATAATTAATATACTTCCATGAATAATTTCACAAGAACCAAATGTTCACAAATGAACATAATCAAAATCTAATTCGAATCATTCTCACATAAATAGGTGAGTATCACATACCTGGGCCACTTAATATGTAATACGAATTCAATTTGTCATCTTAGCATAGAGTCTCATTGTCGTATACTTTTATTAAATTTCACCGGCGCTTGGCCTGGTTGGTATAAAACCCAAGTTCCATCACTGGCTTAAAGCCTGTTAGACTTTTTAAGTCTGAAATTACTTCACTGGTATTACGCCTGCTAGGCTCAAGGCCCGATATCATATCACCGGCATTACGCCAGCTAGGCTCAAGGCCCGATATCATATCACCGGCATTACGCCTGCTAGGCTTAAAGCCTGATTTATAGCACCAGCTTATAGCTTGCTAGGCCCAAAATGCCCGAATAATCATTTCAAAGGTAATTCACGAAACCACAGCCTTATCAAATTCAAGTGCACATGTATTTCTCATAGAGCAACTATATTGATAAACTTTAACTTCCTTCGAAAGGAAACTTATTCCGACCAGATTCTTTTATCACAATCACATTCATAAATTATAAGTATCATTCAAAATATAATTCATACATCTCAATTCACCTTTCTTTCACTTTCAATTAGCACTTATTAATCACTCCAAAAACATATCACAATATTTACTAAAAATTTCATATTTGCTATTCGGCCATAAGCCTAAAGCCACATACTAACATTTCATTTCATCTTAGATACAATATTCACATTTAGTCAATGAAAATAGATCATTTCCCATACTGAAGAACTTACCTTGGATATTTTTGAGCCGTTATGAATCGGCTATTCAACTACTTTATCCTTCCCCTTGTCCAAATTTGGCTCTTTCTGCTCTTGAGCTTAATTCAACAAATGAAAACTAGTTTAATCAGCTCACTTACTCATTATAAACAATAATGCTAATTTCTCAAAGAAACACATATATATACGACAATACTTTTAATTTAACACAAATACATATTCGTCACGTCATCTTAATCCATCTCAAATTCCCAAAGCCACAATATCAATAATTAACTGAATATACAAAAACTCATCTACATATATTCTTAAGTTAACTTTATATCTCATACTCATAAATATCAAGTAGCCGAATATAGATATGCTTAAACCAAAGTATCATACACTATTAAAATCATTTTATCAATGCATAAAGCCAAATCTTTAAACATTTGCTTAAAAATACTCATGCATTAAATATTAATACCACATGATTACATTTAACACATATATACCACATAGCCGAATGCACATATAACCTTTAAGAAAATTACAAAATTTACTCTTTAATAAATTATTCATATATCAATAGGCTAAATATCCATTAACTAAATATTTACAAATCTCATTACACGTTTGGAATTTTGCTTAAAATTTCTCTTCCCACTAACACATATACGGCAAACTCATAATCACTTAATAACAATTTAATTAACAAATTCAAAAATTAAGCACAAATTCTACATTTCACCTTAATAGCCGAATGTAATTTGCTTATTTTTGTTACCTATAGTATCATTTAACTAGTTTATAACTACATATATCCATTTCCCACTTTACAAACATCAAACCATCAATAAATTAGCACATTTTAACCATGGCCGAATGCTCCATGTATCTCAAAATCAAAAATTAACATGTGCGTTATATCAAGAACTTAATGATCAACCAAATTTGACAAAATCTAAAGAAATTAACATGAAATCATACCTTAATTTAGACACTAGAGTAGCCGAATGCCTTAGCTTCCTATTTCTTTTTCTTTTCCTTATGGTTTTGGCCAAAAACAAAGAAAATGAATATTCATTTGCATGGTTACTATTACATGCATGAGAGTTACTTGCCATTTTACCAATAAAACCCTTTTAATGTCATTATTTTCCCACCAAATGAAGGCCGAACATGTCCATGCATATATTACTTGGTCTATTTGTTTCTTAAACCCTCCAACATTAAGAAACCACCACAATTCGGCCCTCACACTTTATCCAACAATTTTTTCTTTTATGCAATTTAGTCATTAATCAATAATTCAACATTCAATTGGCAAAATTTAAGCACCAAATTTTCACACATGACAATTCACAAAATAAAAACATAGAAAATAATATTTTAAAAATTTTCCAACTCGGTTTAATAGTTTCGAAACCACTTTCCCGATTAGGGCCAAAATAGGGTTGTCACAACACTCCCCCTTAAGGATTTTCATCCTCGAAAATGTTACCGGTGAATAGGTTAGGATAACGTTCTTTCATCGAGTCCTCAAGTTCCCATGTTGCTTCTTCAACCCCGTGTTTGAGCCACAATACTTTTACTAACGAAATTTTCTTATTTCGTAATTCTTTCACCTCATGAGCCAAAATACGAACTGGTTCTTCCTCGTAAGTCAAATTGGACTGAATTTCGATCTCTGACAGACTGATCACATTTGAGGGATCGGATCTATATCGTCTAAGCATCGAAACATGAAAAACATTGTGAATCTTTTCAAGTTCGGGTGGCAAATTTAACCTGTACGCAACCGGCCCAATTCATTCTGAAATCTCATACGGTCCTATAAACCTAGGACTCAATTTGCCTTTACGGCCGAATCTGAACACCTTTTTCCACGGTGAAACTTTAAGGAACACTTTATCTCTGACTTGATATTCTATATCCTTCCGTTTTAAATCCGCGTATGATTTCTAAAGATCTGATGCTACTTTTAGACTATCACGGATCACTTTTACTTTCTGTTCGGCCTCTTTATTTAAATCAACTCCGTAAATCTTATTTTCACTGAGCTCGGTCCAAAACAACAGTGTATGACATTTACGACCGTATAAAGCCTTGTAAGGTGCCATTTTGATACTCGATTGAAAACTATTATTGTATGCAAATTCAATCAGAGGCAAGTATCGTTCCCACGAGCCACTAAACTCAAGGATGCAACATCTCAACATATCCTCGAGTATTTGAATAACTCGCTGGGATTGACCATTGGTTTGGGGATGAAAAGCGGTGCTAAAATGCAACTTGGTACCCAATGCTTCTTGCAATTTCTTCCCAAACCGTGAGGTAAATCTCGGATCTCTATCTGACATAATAGAAGTAGGCACCCCATGCAATCTCACAATATGAGAAATGTACAATTCAGCTAATTTATCGAGCGAATAATCAATACAAACAGGGATAAAATGAGCCAACTTTGTCAATCTATCAACAACAACCTAAATTGCATCTTTCTTACTCGATGTCAATGGTAAACTCGATATGAAATCTATTGTAACACGCTCCCATTTCCACTCAGGTATCATAATCGGCTGAAGTAATCCCGAAGGCACTTGATGTTCTGCTTTCACTTGTTGACATATCAAACACTTCGAAACAAAGTTAGAAATGTCTCGTTTCATACCATGCCACCAATATTGAAGCTTCAGATCGTTGTACATTTTCGTGCTACCCGGATGAACTGACATTCGACTACTATGAGCTTCATTTAAAATCATCAAAATAATCTCTAAATTTTTCGAAACGCATAATCGATTTCTGAATCTCAAACAATCATTTTCATCAACCCGAAACTCTGGATCCTCTTTCGAATCACATAAAGCCCGTTTAGCAACCAAATTATCATCAGTTTTCTGAGCCTCACTAATTTGTCGAATTAACACTAGTTTAGCTTTTAATTCCGCTATCAACACATCATCAAAGGACATAGACAAATGAACATTCATTGCTCGGAGGGCAAACAGGGATTTTTGACTTAGAGCATCCGCAACCACATTAGCCTTTCCCGGGTGATAATTAATGACGAGCTCATAATCTTTCAATAATTCTAGCCATCGTCGTTATCTCAAATTCAAGTCTTTCTGAGTCATTAAATATTTAAGGCTTTTATGATCGGAATAAACATGACATTTCTCTCCGAACAAGTAGTGACACCAAATTTTCAAAGCAAAAACAATAGCAGCTAATTCGAGATCATGAGTCAGATAGTTTCGCTTGTGAGGTTTTAATTGTCTCGAAGCATAAGCAACAACTGTACCTTCTTGCATCAAAACACAACCCAGCCGTTCAAAAAGGCATCACTATAGATCACAAATTCTTTACCGCATTCTGGTTGAACTAATACTGAAGCTTCGGTCAAAAGGGCTTTCAACTGATCAAAATTTTTCTGACACTTTTCTGACCATTCAAATTTGACATCTTTCTAAAGCAACTTTGTCAACGGTGTTACTATCATCGAGAAACCTTTCACGAACCGTCTATAACACCCGGCAAGTCTTAGAAAGCTCTGAACTTCTGAAACATTCCTCGGAGGCTTCCAATCTAGTATAGCTGCAATTTTGCTTGGATCAATGCGGATACCCGATACGGATACAACATGTCCCAAAAAGCTAACCTCACATAACCAGAACTTGCATTTACTGAACTTGGCATATAATTATTTGTCTCGTAAAATTTGCAACACCAATCTCAAGTGTTCGGCATGCTCAGTTTCATAGTGTCAATAAATCAAAATGTCATCAATAAACACGACTACAAACCGATTTAAATACTAGCTGAAAACCTGATTCATTAAATCCATCCAAACCGCAGGAGCATTAGTGAGCCCAAACGGCATCACTAAGAACTCGTAGTGTCTGTCCCTCGTTCTGAAAGTAGTTTTAGGCACATCAGAGTCTCTAACTCGCAACTGATAATAACCCGATCTCAAGTCTATCTTCGAAAATACTGAAGCTCCCTTTAATTGATCGAATAAATCATCAATTCGCGGTAACATGTATTTTTTCTTTATCGTCACTTTATTAAGCTCACGATAATCGATGCACATTCACATGGTTCGGTCTTTCTTTTTGACAAACAGTACTGGTGCACCCTAGGGAGAGAAACTCGATAGGGCGAAACCTCTATATGTCAATTCTTGCAACTGAGATTTCAATTCTTTTAATTTGGTCGGTGCCATACGATACGGAGCTATCGAAATTGGAGTCATTCCTGGTACTAGCCCTATGTCGAACTCAACTTCTAGAACAGGTGGCAACCCAGGTAACTCCTCACGAAACACATCCGGATATTCACAAACCACATGTATAGTTTCAAGCTTTCGTTCACATACTTTACTATCCAAAACATACGCAAGATAAGCTTCACAGCCCTTTTTCACATATTTTTGAGCCAATATCGAAGATATCACTGCTGGTAGTCCGTTCAAATCAGTGGACTCAACTCGAATTATTTCTCCACTCGAACTTCGTAAGTCAATGGATTTTCTTTTACAATTCACCACAGCATCGTGCACGGTTAACCAATCCATACCAAGGATAATATCGAACTCGTCAAATTGCAATAGCATCAAATCGGCCCAGAAACAAGAATTTCGAATCATTAGGGGACAGTTCTTGCACACTTTGTCTACTAACACACACCGGCCCAAAGGGTTTGACACTCGAATCACAAATTCAGTAGACTGAACAGGTAGAGTCTTACTGGATGCCAAAGTTTCACACACATAGGAATGAGTTGAACCGGGGTCAATTAAAGCAATAACATCAGTATCAAATAGTGTAAAAGTACCGGTAATAATATCAGGAAAAAAAGCCTCCTCACAAGCGCGTATAGCATAAGCTCTGACAGGTGCACGAGCCTCAGATTGAACAGTAGTATCTATGGTCTCTCTCTGACTGCCACTAGCATTACCCGCATGTCTAGGTGGTCTACCTCGTGCTGCGGTATTACTAGGTCTTACATTTGGATCGGTATTCTGCTCGGCTAATTTCGAACAATCTCAGATAAAATGATCGGCTGACCCACACTTGAAACAGGAGCGGTCGTGAAATCTGCAGCTCTCTAAATGCCATTTACCACAATGCTTGCGCTCGGATCTGTTCTGACGATCATTGCCAACACTAGCAATGGAGGTAGCTCATGTACTCACAGAAGGTCGATCTCGATCTCGTCTAGAAAATCTTGAAGTAGTCTTGGATCGGCTCGATTCATCTCGAAATTTCTTAGATGACTATTGAGGTGTTTTTCCCGAAGATCTTTTACAAAACTCTCTAGCTTTAGCTTTAACTTTTCTTTTCTCAATTCTAAGCTCGTCGGCTTTACAAGCTCGCTCAACTAGCATTACGAACTCTTTAATTTCCAGAATGCCTACTAACAATTTGATATCTTCATTCAACCTATCCTCGAAACTTTTACACATAACGGCTTCGGAAGAGATACATTCACGGGCATATCTACTGAGTTTCACAAATTCTCGTTCATATTCTGTAACAGTCATTCAGCCCTGTTTAAGCTCAAGAAACTCTTTGCGCTTTTGATCGATAAATCTCTGGCTGATATACTTTTTACGGAATTCTGTCAGAAAGAATTCCCAAGTAACCCACTCTCTCGAAACAACCGAAACTAAAGTATTCCAGCAATGATAAGCAGCATCACGCAGCAAAGACACGGCACATTTCAAACATTTATCAGGTGTACATGATAGTTCCTCAAACACGCAAATAGATTATCGAGCCAAAACTCGGCCCGCGCAGTGTCGTCGCTAATAGTAGCTCTGAACTTTCAACCCCATATTTTCTAATTTTGTCAACCAGGGGCTTGCTCGATCTCAACGGATCGGTCATCAGAGGCACTACAGATGTCGAAAGCGAAGTATTCGGGGGTGGGGGTTGTGGAATAGCCAGATTAGTTCGAATAAATTTAGTGAACCAAGCACTCATCATAGCATAGGAGGCTTGTTTCGCCTCCTCATTTCGGTTACTCACGTTCGGCTGGGAGTCATTTGGAGCTATCCTTTGAGCAGGAGCAGGCGCAACACTCTCAACATCATCGACTACGTCTCGATCGGGATCGGGATCCACTTACTATACAAAAACACATTTCAATTGTCAGAAGTCATCACACTATCGTATTATCACTTTATGGTACATATAGCTAGACTCACACGCCCTACGTTAGTCCTAGAATCGACTAAACCGTAGCTCTGATACCAATAAAATCTAACACCCTATAACCCTCATCCGTCGCCAGAATAAGGCTACTCGGTATTACCTAACGAAATACAACCTCTGAACATTCAATTCAACCTAACTTATACATTTATCGACAAGACAAGCATTAATAATTTAAGTTGTCTTTAAGTTTAGGCCCAATTGTAACTTACAATATCATACAATAATTTCAAGACAAAAGAGCCACTTATCATTCTTGATAATGGAATAATTATACCACCACCGAATATGCATATATATATAAATGCCATAACCGAATAAAACACATTAACCAAAACATTTCACAACCATTAGTTCAACTATATGACTTTACTAAACAAAATGAATAAGCCATCTTCGCATGGCTTTAACATATACATAGTCAAAATATAACTTGTTTCAAAAAGGAGTTAAGCCTATACATGTCATTTTTCAAAACATAGACTTTCAAAAGTACCAAAACAGTGTCGATAGTGTGGATGACTTTGAGCTTGAATCCCTGATCTCGTAGCTTTCAAACGAGATCTATAAAACAGAGTAATAAAGACACTCGAAGTAAGCTAATTAGCTTAGTAAGTCTTAAGTAAGTTAAACAACTTAACTCAATCTGAACAAATTAATCACATATACAGGATTTAATAGTAACCATCATTTAGCCGAATGTATAAAGCCATTTTGTACACATATTCATAAATTTAACATATCTTTAAAATGCAAATTCACATATGAGAAAACACATCCTCCATATATACAATTCCACTAGGGCCAAATATACATAATCACTTATATGCACTAATGGCAAGTCATGCGATTAGCTTCAATTTCATATAGACACAAACATTTCATGATCTCAATACCAACTTTAATTCGCCTAAATTGAGCTATAATTTAAATACCATTTCCACATTAAAACATTCCTTCTTTATTCGTAACCACACACATAATTAATATACTTCTATGAATAATTTCACATGAACCAAATGTTCACAAATGAACATAATAAAAATCTAATCTGAATCATTCTCACATAAATAGGTGAGTATCACATACCTGGGCCACTTAATATGTAATACGAATTCAATTTGTCATCTTAGCATAGAGTCTCATTGTTGTATACTTTTATTAAATTTCACCAGCACTTGGCCTGCTGGGTATAAAACCCGAGTTCCATCACTGGCTCAAAGCCTGCTAGAATTTTTAAGTCTGAAATTGCTTCACCAGCATTACGCCTACTAGGCTCAAGGCCCGATATCATATAATCGGCATTACGCCTGCTAGGCTCAAGGCCCGATATCATATCACAGGCATTACGCCTGCTAGGCTCAAGGCCCGATATCTTATCATCGGCATTACGCCTGCTAGGCTCAAGGCCTAATTTATAGCACCAGCTTATAGCTTGCTAGGCCCAAAATGCCCGAATAATCATTTCGAAGGTAATTCACAAAATCATAGCCTTATCAAATTCAAGTGCACATGTATTTCTCATAGAGCAACTATATTGATAAACTTTAACTTCCTTCGAAAGGAAACTTATTTCGACCAGCTTCTGTTATCACAATCACATTCATAAATTATAAGTATCATTCGAAATATAATTCATACATCTCAATTCACCTTTCTTTCACTTTCAATTAGCACTTATTAATCACTCCGAAAACATATCACAAGATTTATTAAAAATTTCATATTTGGTATTCGGCCATAAGCCTAAAGCCACATACTAACATTTCATTTCATCTTAAATACAATATTCATATTTAGTCAATGAAAATAGATCATTTCCCATACGTAAGAACTTACCTCGGATATTTTTGAACCGTTATCAATCGGCTATTCAACTACTTTAGCCTTACCCTTGTCCAAATTTGGCTCTCTATGCTCTTGAGCTTTATTCAACAAATTAAAACTAGTTTGATCACCTCGCTAACTCATTATAAACGATAATGCTAATTTCTCAAAGAAACACATATATATACGGCAACACTTTTAATTTAACACAAATACATATTCGGCACTTCATCTTAATCCATCTCAAATTCCCAAAGCCACAATATCAATAATTAACCGAATATACAAAAACTCATATACATATATTCTTGAGTTAACTTTAATATCTCATACTCATAAATATCAAGTAGCCGAATATACATATGCTTAAACCAAAGAAACATACACTATTAAAATCATTTTATCAATGCATAAAGCCGAATCTTTAAGCATTTGCTTAAAAATACTCATGCATTAAATCTTAATACCACATGATTACACTTAACACATATATACCACATAGCCAAATGCACATATAACCTTAAAGAAAATTACAAAATTTACTCTTTAATAAATTATACATATATCAATAGGCTAAATATCCATTAACTAAATATTTGCAAATTTCATTACACATTCGGCATTTTGCTTAAAATTTATCTTCCCACTAACACATATACGGCAAACTCATAATCACTTAATAACAATTTAATTAACAAATTCCAAAATTAAGCACAAATTCTACATTTCACCTTAATAGCCGAATGTAATTTGCTTATTTTTGTTACTTATAGTATCATTTAACTAGTTTATAACCACATATATCCATTTCCCACTTTACAAACATCAAACCATCAATAAATTAGCACATTTTAACCATGGCTGAATGCTCCATGTATCTCAAAATCAAAAATTAACATGTAGGTTATATCAAGAACTTAATGATCAACCAAATTTCACAAAATCTAAAGAAATTAACATGAAATCATACCTTAATTTAGACACTAGAGTAGCCGAATGCCTTAGCTTCTTATTTCCTTTTCTTTTCCTTATGGTTTCGGCTAAAAACAAAGAAAATGAATATTCATTTGCATGTTTACTATTACATGCATGAGTGTTAATTGCCATTTTACCAATATAACCCTTTTAATGTCATTATTTTCCCACCAAATGAATGTCGACCATGTCCATGCATATATTAATAGGTCTATTTGTTTCTTAAGCCTTCCAACATTAAGCAACCACCACAATTCGGCCCTCACACTTTATCCAACAAATTTTTCTTTTATGCAATTTAGTCATTAGTCAATAATTCAGCATTCAATTGGCAAAATTTAAGCACCAAATTTTCACACATGATAATTCAGAAAATAAAAACATAGAAAATAATATTTTAAAATTTTTTGACTCGGTTTAATAGTTCCGAAACCACTTTCCCGATTAGGGCCAAAATATGGCTGTCACACATTTCATGAATGTGGATGTTTGCATGATTTGGATAGATTAGCGTGTGATGTTTATGAAAGATGGTTGAGATATGTAAATGTTGAGTTTATGCCCTAGTTGAAGATGTTTGAATGCTAAGTTATGACATGTTATGTGTTGTTGAAATTGATAGAAGTTGGTTGTGTTTTAGGGTAGCAATTGGCTTGGGAAATAGCCTATATATTTTCCACATGTGTAGACACACGAGCATGTGTCTAGGCCGTATGTGAAACATGGTCAGTCCCATATGTGTGTGAACAGGCCGTGTGTCCCTTGCACCTTAATTTTTAAGAAACAGAATGTGTAACAATCGGAATTAGGGCTTAGTCGAAATAGTGGTTTCGAGACCACAAATCTAAAGTAGAAAATTTTATTTCCATGATTATTTTTGAATTATGGCATGCTTACATGATTTTGAGAAAATCTCATGAAGGAAATTTTATGAAATAATGACTAAGTTGTCCATTAGGACTAAATTGCAAAAGATGCAAATTATAAGTTTCTAGAAGGTTTAAGTATGAAATAGCATAAGAGAAATTCTTAGGAGTCCCTATTTGGCAATTATACCAATTTTTGGTATGATGGATAAAAATGCCCATGGAAGGGAAAATTATCAAAGAAAGGGCTTAAGGGTATTTTGGTCATTTAGTAATGTTAAGTAATAAAAAGGGAAAAAGAAAGCAAAAATGGTATCATCTTCATCCTTGTTGTGCCGAAAATTCATGGGACTCCATAGCTAGGGTTTTCTTCAATTTCAAGCTCCAACTAAGTGACTCCAAGCCCTAGTTTTCAAGCTCTTCGTATTTTTGAAATCGTCGTAGCTTAATCTTGCTATTTCTACCACTAATTTGAGCTAAGGTTCATATTCAAAAGTATAACCATCAATGACATACACATAATTTGATGTATAGTGGTAGAAAATGAAGGGTTAAAGTGTAGTAAACACCTTTCTCTAGGTCATTTTGCATGAAAGTCCCTAATAGGGACCAATTTGTAAAGTATGAAAATGTGTAGTAAAAATATGAAATTATGAGTAATGTGGGCTTTTATGGAAACTAGTAAGTGTTGGCTAGGCTTAGGTAGCCAAGAGGACAAATACATTCCATTATACGAGCTTAGGGACTATTTTGAAAATATGTAAAAGTTTTGGGGCAAAATTGTAAATTTTGCCCAAGTGTTAATTATGAGCTATTTGGTCAATGTGGGTGCTAAGTAAGTTAAATTTATTATTTTAGATCAAGAGACATGAAGCCCAAACTAAAACCTAGAAAGAGTAAAGTTGTGGACTAAACCAAGCATCTACCCACATTTTGGACTCGGGGTAAGTTGTGTGTAATAACTTACCTTGTATGTTTTGTAAAGTCAATATATAAATTTTATATGAAATTATGATGTTCCATGATGCCATGAAAATGACCTTGTGAATTATGAATGAGATTTATGATATTGACTATTGAGATTATGTGTAAATTCCAAGGGAATAATGATATGAAATTCTATCAAGAAATGATGAAACATAAAAGTAATATATCATGCAAGTTGGTAAGAATATGAAGGATACCATTAATATATCTTGAGTAGTTGTAGGTCCCGCATAAGACATGTTTAGGACATCCCATCGGCATCGAACCGAGATCCCATGTAAGACCATGTCTAGAACATGACATTGGCATTGAAATGTGATCCCTTGTAAGACCATGTCTGGGACATCGCAGGGGCATCCTATATGAGATCCTGTGTAAGACCATGTCTAAGACATGGCATCAGCATCAAAGTATGATCTCGTGTAAGACCATGTCTGGGACATGGCATTGACATCAATGTATGATCCCGTGTAAGACCATGTCTGGGACATGGCATTAGCATCATTTCATGAGATTGACTTACGGGTATCCTTTGGTATTTCCAAAAGAAAATTTAATGAGAAAAGTGTGCATGTTGATAAGTTTCAAGAAAAAGGCTAAAGTTTCATGTTAAGTATTGCATGTTTATAAAAGAGTAAGTTTGAGTAATTGAGAGCACATTATTAAAAGAATACAACATAAGAAGCACAAGCAAGTATATGATTGAGTAAGCCATGAGAATGAGTAAGAAACTACATGAAATTCATGATATTTGTTTAAGTAATGTCTCATGATTTTTATTGCTATTTTATTCATGCAACTTACTAAGTATTTTATGTGCTTATTCTTTCTTTTCCCTCTTCCATGTAGATTTGTCGTACTAGCTTGGGGATCGTTAAATTCAGAGCTCGAAGTCACACTATCAAGACGTTCGTTTTGGTATAGTATAGTTAGTTATTTTGATGTATGGCATGTAACACCCCCACGCCCGAGACCGTCGCCGGAGTCGAGCTTGAGGTGTTACCGAACATAACTTATCATTTAAACAACTTTACATCATTTATTTTGATTTTCGGAATAAGCAGTTTTTCTGCGTCATGGTCGCTAAAAAAATCATATCTCGAGTTAAAAAATTTGAAATCAAGATCCGTAAATTTTCCCTGAATCTAGACTCACATATATATCTACTAATTTTTTTACTAAAATTTTTGGTTGGGCTAATTAGTACATTTTATTAGTTAAAGTTACCCCTGTTTCAGGACTTGACTGCACTGACCTCTACTTACTATGAACCACTTTTCTCCCTGTAAAAAATTCATATAACTATACTGTTTATTTATCTTAAAATTAGATTCAATAAGGATTCTGAGCATATAAATTACACCTCCTAATTATTTTTTTACAATTTATAGTGAATTTTCAAATTTGGAACAGGGGATCCAGAAATCTCTCTAGCCCTGTTTCACTAAAAATCAAATATCTTATAACGTATAACTCCTTTACCTATTTTGATTTTTCCATTTGAAATTAGACACAATAAGCTTCAATTTCATAGTTAATTCTTCACCTAATTCGTTTTCTACTATTTTTGGTGATTTTTCAAACTCACGTCGTTGTTGCTGTAGTGTTTTGTTTTATGGCAAGTTTCATCTTTTTATGAATTCTCATGAACTATATAACATATTAAACTCACAAGGCATCCAACATTATCTAGGCTAGCCATACCAATGACTAATCATTATCAAGCATTTTCTCAACCAAACCACAACCATATCACAAGATTTTTTACACAAAACAAGTATATTGCTATACATGCCATACATCAAAACATACAAACCAATATACCAATTCTTCCTCGGATAGTGTGAGCGTTTCTTCGACCTTCCCGATATCCAAGTTGGCTCGCTAAAAACTACAATGAATGTAAAGGAGGGAGTAAGCATAAATGCTTAGTAAGTTCACATGCAAATAACAAGTAACATAACAAAGCAATTATATCAACAACAATAGCATGATATCACCAAGATACAAACCACATTTCTAGCTATCGTGTATCATCTTACCACCTTATTTCTGTTGTATCAAGTTTCAACCCGAGGGTTAAGTACATACCTGTCCAAGTTGTCCATTTCACAACACTTACCAAAATATCATTTTCATCTTGAGTATTCTTTCATTCCGCTAGAATTTTACCCGTTGAATACATTGGAATATAACTAGGATACACGGATTATTTGCATATAAGTGCCACATATGTAATCAATCAATCATGTAACCCGCCCATAAGCGAACTCGGACTCAACTCAACGAGCTCAGGCGTTCGCATCCATAAGTGAACTCGGACTCAACTCAACGAGTTCGGACATTTGCATCCATAAGTGAACTCAGACTCAACTCAACGAGTTCGGATGCCCAACCATCCTAGTGACATGTCACTTGTATCCTGATCTATTCCTAAGGTTCAAACGGGATTTTCCTCAATCACATATCCCTGCCGTCTTACACAGAATACCGAAACCAATACTCGGTAGCAATTTATATTTAACAAGTTGCATACATAATTTGCATATTATTCGATAATAACCACAAAGCATATATTTCATGATAAAAATCAGCATATCATATAAATAACATCAATTAACTTAAAAATAACAATTATGTTACATTATTTACACATGAACTTACCTCGGTACAAAATATAGCAATTTTGCGATTTAGTCCAAAATCTTTTCTTTTCCTCATCAAGGTTGATTCCACGTCTTTCTTGATTATGAAGCTTGGAAGCTTGAAACAAACCCTAGCTATGGAGAACCCTTGAAATTTCGTGGTAATGAAGAAGATGACCAATTTTGTGTTATTTTTCCCTTTTTATTTCATGTTAATATCCAAATGACTAAAATGCCCCTCCTTACTAAACTTTCAAAAATTCCATCCATGTCCAAATTTTGTCCATGAACTTAAAATTGGTCAAATTGCTATTTAAGACCTCCTAATTAATATTCCAAAGCAATTTCATACTAGAAACTTCTAGAATGCAAGTTTTGCAACTTATTCGATTTAGTCCCTAATTTCAAATTAAGCACTTTACACTTAGAATTTCTTCACGAAATTTTCACACCATCATAAAATCATATCATAAACATCAAAATAATTATAAAATAATTATTTCTACCTCGGATTTGTGGTCACCAAACCACTATTCCGATTAGGCCCTAATTCGGGATATTACATGGCATGTATAGGAAGAATGATCCTTTCGTTAAGTATCATTTTGGTATTACTCTAGAAATGTTGTAATGGCCTTTGAAAATGGTCTAATATTGTCTAACTCATATTTTACTTAATGAAGATGAAATTCATGAATATGCATCCTTGCATGTTTAAGTATAGTAGAGTGCATGAGAATGATATATATGTTGGCATTGGGATGCCTTGATTTCGAATATGTACAGAATATGTTATGCCTTCTTATGTGTTATGGAAATTGGCTTGTGTTTAGCTGTGTTTCAGGGTGGCATAAGGCACGGAAAATAGCCTATTATCATCCACACGGTTGGGCGTACTGATAAACCATAATATATACATATTTTTACCCCATACTTAGCACATTTATGGATGATTCATCATTAGATTTATGGAATTCGATTCTCCTGATCCTTTAATTTCTTGTTTTATACTTAGGTGAGCATAGGAAAGTGAAAAGAACGAGAAACGGGCCAAAAACAGACCAAATGGGCCAAAATTAGAGTGCAATACTGCCTGGACCTATACACACGGGGTGTCCACATGCTCGTGTCAATTTAACAGTCTTGAACACGGTCTGAGCCACCTCACACGAGCATGTCCCTGTCGTGACTTGCTTTAATTCCATGCAGAAAAGGCTACTTAGGGGCTAAGAAAGGTATTCCAGAGTTTATATAAACACCCTAGGAGAGGGATAAAGGGAACACATAGAGTAGAAAGCAGGGAATTACTCGAAGAATGCCAATTGATCCATCTCAGAAGCAGGATTTCCATCTAGGCTTAAGATCTCCCTTCAATTTCCTTCAACAGTTTTTGGGTTTTCTTTATATTTTGTTGTTTTCCCAATTTTGAGATGTTTTCCTTTATAATTATGAACTAAATCCCCTAAATACTTGAGGAGGATGAAACCTAAGATGGATATTGTTATTAATATCTGAATTACATGATAAACACTTGATTTGTTCTTAATTGTGTCTATTAATTCTTGTGTTAATATTTTAGGATATTAATATAAGCTGAATATGCTTATTTAGTGGAGTAAAAGTCCCTATTTAAGAGTAGATCCAACATAATTAAATGGAGTTGATCGCAATCCTAGACATAGGACGACGAAAATCTACTGGATTAGAGTCAAATCTAATAAGGGAATCAATAGATCGAGTTAATGCAACACTAGGGGTTTTAATTAGAAAGAAATTTCAATTCATCAACCTAGGGTTAGTTGTTCTTAGTCTTGAAAGAGATGTTAACATAAATTAGGGATTTCTACTGATCAAGTTAAGGGAATAAATTGTCTAGTTCACAATATAATAACAAGTGAAGTTTAGGTGGATTCTTCCTTGGGTATTATCTAAATCAATCAGTTTTCCCAAAAGTAATTACCCTAATTTACTTTCTGTCGTCTTCTTAGTTAATTTGTTTAATTTAAATAGTTTAAACAAATTCCATTTTTTTCTAGGCTAGATAATAGAAAGAAAGTTATTACTAGTACTTTTAGTTCCTGTGGGTTCGACATTTCGGTCTTGCCACTAAACTATACTACTGTTCAATAGGTGCGCTTGCCTTCATCGTGATAGTAGTTAGTTTTTAGGTATGATCATATTATTACTTGACCATCATAGATATCACGCATCACGTACAGGCGTGTGCCTAGGCCGTGTGTGATACACGGTCAGCCCCCATGGGCATGTTAATAGATCGTGAGTCCCTTATATCCAATTTAGTTAAGTCAGTATAGAACACGGGCTGAGCACGTGGGCATGTGCCTTGGCCATGTGCACCTCTAATGATTATAGTGTTTAAGTCAGAATGCTCCACGGGATGTTGATACGGACGTGTCTAGGCCATGTGAGGGACGCGGGCCACAAACACAGGCGTGTACCCAAGCCATGTCAAATCCCTGTAGGTTGAAAATAAAATAAATTAGACATGGGCTAGGGACATGGGTGTGTGAGACCACATGGCCTACCCACATGGGCGTGTCCCATCCCACACGGGCGTGTGTCCCTATTCTAGGTAAAAATTTTCTAAGTACCTGAAGGTTCTCGTATTGGGTCCGGAACGCACCCAATATATGTTTTGGACCTTGTAAGCCCTTAATAAAATTTTTAAGAGAATGAATGAAAAGTTTTAAAAAGGGAAAGAAATTTTATAATCGAGATTTCAAGATATAGTATGATTCAGTAACGTAATGCCTCGTACCCCATCTCGGTGTCGGACTTGGGTAAGGGGTGTTACATGATGCCCAGTATGGAGCACACGGTAGAGACACGGGTGTGTACTAGGCCGTGTGAAAACTGTTTTAGCTTCGAAATGGAAAATAATTCAACACAGGTTGAGCACATAGGTGTGCTTCTCAGCCATGTGGATGGCACAACCTTGGGCACGACCGTGTCCCAAGGGTGTGTAGGGCCTACACTTTAAATGCAAAAATTAAATTCGCCACACGGCCTAGCACACGAGCATGTGACTTGGCCGTGTGACCTTGAATTGTTGATGATGTCATAAACATAATGCTTAATGTTTTTCACACAGGTTGGGACATAGGCATGTGTGACCACATGGCCTGCCCAAACAAATGTGTCCCAAGTCACACGGGCATGTGACACTATTTTGATGAAAAATTTCCTAAGTGTTCCAAAGTTCTCGGTTAAGTCCTGAACCATTTCCAATGTATGTTTAAGGCCACGAGGGCTCGTAATAGGGACATTTTGATTATGTTTGGAAAGTTTTTGACTTTGAATCAAATTTTGTGGCCTGGTGTTGCATTGATGTTTATGTTTAAGTCTAGTAACACCTTGAACCCTGACCCGGTGTCGAATACGGGTAAGGGGTGCTAGAACCTCTCATCAAAAGATTGACGCTCACGAATCTGTTGCGAAAGATATGGCCTCACCTGAAGTTCATCCAAGAGACCCCCATCATCAGAGAGGCAGACAACCTCGCAAACATAGCCCTCAAATAAACTAGAGACTTGTGACTCAAAGCATCTACAACTATGTTCACCTTCCGCAGATGGTATTGGATCACAAAATCATAATCTTTCAACAACTTGATCCAGTGCCTCTATCTCAAGTTCAACTTCTTCTGGGTTAGGAGATACTTAACACTCTTGTGATCAGTGTATATCACATACCTCTCTCCATATAGATAGTGACACCAAAACTTGAGTGCGAAGACTACAGTAGCTATCTATAGATAATGAGTCAAATAGTTACACTTATACAGCCTCAACTGCTTCGACGCATAAGCTACTACCCTACCCTCCCGCATCAGCACACAACCCAGTCCTGTATAAGAAGCATCACTGTAGTCCACATACTTTTTACCGGATACTGGTGGTGTCAACATAGGAGCTTTAGTCAAAATTGACTTCAGCTTCTCAAAACACTTCTGCCTCTCATCAATCCACTCAAAGGCAGTGTTCTTCTGAAGCAGTTTCGTCAAAGGACTAGCAATGCTTGAAAATCCCTCGTTAAAGTGACGGTAATAACCAACTAACCCCCAAGAAACTTTTGACCTCATAAACAGTCCTTGGCAGTTTCCAATCCAAAATTGCCTTAACCTTCTTCAGACCAACCCAAATTCCATCAGCTGAAATGACATGACCCAAAAAAACCAGCTTACAAAGCCAAAACTCACACTTTCTTAGCTTTGTATACAATTGCTTCTCCTGCAAAACTTGTAAAACCACACTCAATTACTCATCGTGCTCATCCTCTGATCGAGAATACAGCAATATATCATCTAAGAAAACCACTATGAACCTATCCAAGTAGGAATGGAATACTCAGTTCATCATGCCCATAAATGCCACAGCTGCATTCATCCATACAGATGGCATGACAAGAAACTCGTAATGACCATACCGAGTCCTAAAAGTAGTCTTCAACACATCTGAATCCTTAACCTTCAACTGATAATACATAGACTCATATGAATCTTCAAAAAAAACTAAACTCCTCGAAACTAATAAAAATCATCAATCCTCAGTAGCAGATACTTATTCTTGATAATCAACTCATTTGATGGAAATAATCAATGCACAGCCTTAAAGTCCCATCATTCTTCTTCACGAACAACACCGGTGCTCCCCATGGAGACACACTCAGACAAATGAACCCACGATCCAACAACTATTGCAACTTCAGTTTCAACTCTTTCAGTTTCTTAAGTACCATGTGATAAGGCGTAACTGACATTAGAGCAATACTAGGATAGAGCTCAATACCGAGCTCAACTTCTTTAACTAGCGAAAAAATGTGCAACTCCTAAGGAAACACATCTGGAAAATCACAAACAGCTCGAATCTTATCCAACCTCATCTCCTTACTATCAACATTTAGGAAATAGGCTAGATAAGCTTTAGAACCTTTCTGGACCAACTTCTCAACATGAAGTAGAGAAATCATATTCGACAACAACTCAAATTTCTCACCAACATCAACAACTTCTGAACCACCAGTACCATACAGAGTCACCAACTTCGCCCCACAATCCACCTTATCTTGATGTTTGGACAACCAATCCATACCTAGATTGATGTTAAAACCCCAAAATATCAACTAAATTAGATCAACCGGGAACACTTATCCTTGAGCCATTAAAGCACAGCGACGATAAACCCAATGTACCACTACACTATAACCTAGATGGCTCTTAACCCTAACATTCGATCTAGACATTTCTACCATAATCCCTAACTCTCTAGCTACGTCTTTTACGATAAATGGCCTAGTCGCACCAGAATTAATTAATGCTGTGGGGGAAAAGATTGTAGCATTAAAGTACTTGCGATAACATCAGTCGCCTCTCTAGTCCGGGGATCCCTCACTACATAAACTCTAGCTAGACCACCATTACCACCTTGAGCAGTACCACGCTGACCAGCACCTCTACCACAATCACCTCTACCATGGCCTCTACCTTGAGCCAAAACAGGTGCAGCAGCAATACTAGTAATAGGCTGATCACATACAATAGTGGCTCTCCTTGGGCAGTCACTCATACGGTGCTCTGTTGAACCATAGGCAAGACAAACACCCGTTATCCTCTGGCATTCACCATAATGACGTCGACTACAATGCTCACATATTGGCCATGTAGTAGGCCCCTGGTCAGTAGTACTAGCCTCAACTCTCGTAGCCTGTTTGTCCTGACCACGATCACCATTAGCACATTATCTAGATCTACTAAAACGACCTCTCTTACCCTTACGACTAGAACCACTAGCAGCCTTAGTCGACCTCTTAATAACTCCAAATGAAGCATGTATGTAACACCCCTAACTCTTACCCAATGCCGGAGGGTTAAGGGGCATTACCGAGCAAACAGGTGAGAGTCCAAAATAATTTGCATAAAATTTCGAGCACTCCTAATCCGGGTACATTGCCTATAAATATATAACATTCGTATTCTGAACTAGTATTTTACCTTAATAATTACTTAAACATTTGCAAAATTTTGTGCTAAATATCAACTCAATTTTCAAACTAGTAATAGTTACTTCCAATTATCCCTCTAGAAAGATATGATTCACACAACATGAATAACCAAAAGCATAATTCTCTCGCAAGCATTCATACTCAGCCATGACATACATCGTTTTAAACATTCACAAGGTGATTCGAGAAGCCATTTTTGCATGGCCAGTCATGTTTACAATTCAAAAAGAATCCAAGGTTCAAAACAAGGGTGTTTGCCTACACATGCCATTGCTTAAAATTAAGAAACTTCCAAAAGTACCAAAACTTGACGGCGATAGTGTGATGAACGGTGACTTGAATCCCTCGAACCGTAGCTTCGATAAAGGTCTATAAAGCAAAAAGAAACATAAAAGAAAATGGAGTAGGCTTCAATGAGCTTAGTAAGTTTTGAGTAATCTAAACATGTTAATGCTTCATAACATCTACTATGTCACATAACAAAGCTCAAATTTCAAAGAAAGCCTTTCTACTTGACCGAATACACATTCATATATATAAGGAAAGTTCAACATTTATTTCAATTGATTTCTTATCATCTATTAACACCAAATTTCCATTACCATATAGGCATCATTTATAGCTGAATGTATGTATACCTTAGCAATATAGGTGGGGCATGTTCTCATGTTTCGTATTTGGACCATACCAAAGCAAAGTCAATCATTTAAGAAGCATTAAACTTAAATATCTCATAACATACTCGGTTGCATACCAACTTAATATATTACCTTAGCACAAATGTACGTACCTGACATTCTTAATACTACGTTCATACTTTACCACTGTCAAATCAAAATTCCCCCTCGTCTCACACTTACTAAAATCACCGGCACAAAGCCTGCTAGGCACAAAGGCCTGAAAGTATCACCGGCATAAAGCCTGCTAGGCACGAAGGCCTGAAAGTATCACCGGCACAAAGCCTGCTAGGCACGAAGGCCTGAAAGTATCACTGTTGAACCCTGGGCAATAATTTATTCACATTCTAATGCATTCTATAGGACCTATCATATTCGAAACTCATGATTACATTCGTAACGAGCAACACATACAAATACATGTTATAACATTTTCCATAAACTCAATTGCCGAATACTTTTCATTTTCTATTTCATATCCATTCGGTTTGATAGAGATCACTATATAATCTCACATGTACAAAATAGTCATATCTTTTCTTCAATTTGAATATGCTCATGGCTACCTTACTCGTGCCATCACATTTATAATAGAATTTTTAACAAGTGAAATCATTCAATCACAAAACATGTAACCTAAAGGTTTCATACCATGATTATGTAAATGCAAAGATGATACACTCAAAACTTACCTCAGTATATCCGAACAGTTGCAGATCGGCTACTCAACTACTTTCTCCTTCCCTCTATCCAACTTTGATCCTCTTTGCTCTTGAGCTTAAATTAAACAAACGAGCTCATTTAATCACTTAACCAAATTTTATTTGCTCAATATTCAAATTCGGTAGAGTACTATAATCACATTATTATTATTATTATTTTGACACTCTTTCAAACTACCCAAATGTAAAGTTTTATCATCACATCAAACCGCTGAACACCACATAACAAATTTACATATTACTACTATTTCCTAGGTCATTCATCCAACCAAGCAAGGTAACCACTTTAGGACTTTTATTTGAGAAAATCCTAAGTTCATACAGCCACATGGTATCCACTACTCTATTCCATTATAAATTATTACACCACTTACTTATCCAACTTACTACCATTTGGCACTCATCCACAAAAATTGAAAATCGATTTCTCTATGGCAATCCAATTCATCATTTTGCATAATAACACATACAACGATTTAAACACAAGGTTTTCAATTAAATCTAACTCAATTGTCACCTACTCAATTCCCTATACAAGATCATAGTCGGCAACCAAAACAAAAATAACATAAGCATCATAATCGATTCTTACTTCTCATAAAATCCACAAAATCATGAATTTAGCTAGCTTAATTACTCTTATTCCTCCATGCTCATTGCATTAAAAGAAAACAATTTAGTCATCTACCTTAACAAAGCCGAATGTATAGCTTCACCAAATCCTCAAATTTCCTTACAACCATCACTCCTTTCATCCATTTAGCACTCAAATTTCATCCATTCAAGACTCCATTTCTCAAATAACCATGAATTACAAGTTTTTACAAGATTTCCAGAATCCTCATAAGTTACCGAATGCACCATGCACATTTAAAACTAGAATTTAAAGCCATGGGTTATCAACTATATGCCATTTACAACTAAGCTCCATAACTAATTTAAAAGAATCATTTACTTACCTTAAAAATCAAGCTCCTCCACTGCCGAAAGCTTTGGGAGTTTTCTTCTTTTTTTTTTCTTAACTCACGGTAATGAGGAACAACAAAAGGGACCCTTGTTCTTTTTCATCCCACTTTCCTTACTTTATTTTATTTTATTAGCCATTTAATCAATTATCCATATTTTATTTAATACAAAGAACTTATCTTAGTGGGATTAAGTTATCATGGCCGGCCACTATAGAAAATAAAAGATAAATTGACATGCAAATACAAACATTTATGCCATGCACCAATTTAGTCCCCCTTACAAAAATGACACATACATTTTCACTATTTTACACATAAGTTCATACTAAGAAATCACACATTCAAATAGCACCAAATCTAGACTAATTTTTCACGCAAATTATTCATCATGAAATTGACATGGAAAAATTAGCATTTATTAAATATTAACTCGGTCTAATGGTTACGAAACCATTTCCCGACTAGGGTCGAATTTAGGCTGTCACAATGTAACACCCCAAAATCCTGAAACTCTAAATTCTATGCTTTGAAGTTGGCATGTATAAGTAGCACGGTTAGAATATTAATTTTAAGGTATTACAAGGGTTATTTGAAGTCTTAGGGATAGGGAAGACCCTGGGGAAAGTTTTAGTTTTTGCTTTAGTGGAACCCTGGTCTCAGGTATTAGGCCTCTTAAACAAATTAAGGGGAAATAAGACCTAAATGGGCCTGTGGTTAAGTAGCAAGGTAGTGCCACTTAAGGAGCTACAGGTCGCATCACTATCAAGTAAAGAGGTCCAAGGTTCGAGGCTTAGAGTGGTAATTTGGGGACTTTATTTTTCCACCATGAAAAAAAGGCAGTGGTGCTAGAGTGGACTCTGTAAGGGAGTGTTCAAGAGAGAAATTTAAGGTAAGGATAATAGAGAAAAATTAGGAGATTGGTGAGTGGATATGTTGGTGTTGAATGGGACTTTGGGAGAGGGTGGTTTCGACTTTTGGTTATTTAAGGGTGTCGAATTCCTTTGAGGGGTTCTTTGGTTTCCATTATTTTTTCTCTTCTCTATGTTGTCGAATTCTCTTTTCCCTCTCATACAATTTCTTCCATTGTCGAATAACCTACCATCCTTTTGCTGAAATTTCCTTTAGTTTTGTGTTCTTCTTTCTTTAAAAAGTCAAATACTATTCTTAATCTCTTGGAGCTGAATAGCTATACCAAATTTTTGATTTCTTTTTGTTTTACTCCATCACAAATCTGTTTCTATTATCAACTACCCTTAATCAAGTTTTAAAAGTTGGATCTCACTCAGTAGCTATCTAGGCCGCAGGATCAAACGTTAGATTCGGTAAATACTTAGTTAAACATCTTTTAGTGTGTTTTGGTAAAATCTAGAGGGCTATCTAACTCTTTCTTATCGTTAACCCTGTATTAACAAGGGTAGGGTTCAAAGATCGCAAGCATGGTAAGGATCACTAGCAAGTGGTAAGTGTACTTGTCTTAATTTTGGATTAGTAAGTGCCGAATGTAAGTGTGGCTATAGAGGTGACTTGTGTGGAATATGAGTCACTTGATTTTTGATAATATATGTTTGGGTGCAAATCTAGGGGATATTCATGAATAGTAGCTAAGGAAGGGCTATTAGAACTGGTGGCACATAGTAAGGTTATGGTAAGGCTTCGGTTTTTGGGTAAATATTATGGTTAAGTGTCTGATTGATTGGTGATTGGTATTGGTTGTAGGTTCAAGGCTGAGGATAGAGTAACACGTCTCATTAACTAGGTGTGTACAAACACTTCACACACGACAAATTGGCAAAAGCTGAAATCCCGAAAAGCCAGGATGTCGAAAAGTTGAAAAGCTAAAATGTTGGCACCGGCAACCAGACAAGCAAGCAAACATTTGTGTGAAGGCACCGATATGACAACCAGGGTCAAGAGAGCGATCTCATGGCCTCGGGCCACAGTTAGGCCAACCAGGCCAGAAGAGGCTAAATGGGCCTGCCGAGCTCGTGGGCCCAAATCGGTAAAGGTTGGTAAGTGGTGGTAAGTGATAAATTTATATGGGTGGTTGAATGATTTGGTTATGATCGAGCATGATGGGCCGTATATTTATGACTGGGCCTAATGGGCCATATTGACATGATCGGGTTTAATGGGCCATATGTGATTTTAGGGAAGCCTGTAGACTTGCTAAGTTTTTAATAGACTCTAGGCCTAGTTCTGATGAATTCTTAAACAGCAGAAAACTTAATTAATTAATCAAACAAGTCTATGGACAAGTCGCAAGGGTTAGAGTGTGGCAATGGGCATATGCATGTCTAGGATTGGATCTAGGGAGAGCTTGGTACTTAAGCGGTCGTAGTGACCTACCTCCTCTTCTCTAGAATCCTACCTAGTGCGTAGTGTCTGTTCACTTTAGCCAATGAGGACTTGTTGATGGGTCAAAGTTCATAACTAAAACCTGTACTATTAAGAATTACAAAGATATCCATGTACGGTAGAAATTACAAAAATACCCCTATAGGGTAAAAATTATGAAAATACCCCTGTAGGGAAGAAATTACGAAAATACCCTTGTAGGGTAGGATTACGAAAATACCCTTGTAGGGTAGAATTACTAAATACCTTTGTAAGGTAGAATTACCAAAATTCTCCTAGGTAGTGAAATGACTAAAATACCCTTAGGTGCTTAATTTGTGGAAATGTGTATGTTGCATTCATATGATGTATGTTGCACTTGGGTGGGTTTGATGATACGAAGGAAGATATGTAGTGCCGCTGTTGGTGCTACTACTGCAGTGTAGGGATGGGTGGGTTGATATCTATATATCCCCACAGGAGTGTAGGGTTGGAAGGGAAATGGAGTGTAGGGTTGGATTTGGGATGGGAGCATTGCATTAATGTGATACTGATGTGATAAGAGGTCATTGTGGGCTAAGGCCCAAGACCACAGATATTGATAGGGCTTAGGCCCAATGTGATAATTTGCATGTTGATTTGATTGCCAAGGTCGTACACACTGAGTTTCGAGACTCACACCCTTTTTATTTCATGTTTCAGGGGATCCTCAGTAGACGGCTCGACGTGGGAGAGGGCTCGGAGTTGGCCACACTGCAAGTTACTTAGAAGTTTTTAATAGTTTCAAACTACTTTATTTTAATTACTTTATTTTTCATTGGTATGTAATAAGGCCTTGTATCTCTGATTTGACTTTACATTTGGGTTTTATTATTGTTTTCAACTGTCGAGAACTCAAACTTAAATGAATTTCTGAAGTTAAACATGCTTTCTATATAGCATAAACATTTGGACATTTTCTTAAAACATAGGCTTTCATCATAATATAACAAGTTACAGGTATTTGGGTTTCTAAATCATAAACTTAAGCTTTTAACCAAGCAAATTTTCCAATGAACATAATTTTAACTAAACAAAGTCATTTCAGGAGTAATCCTTTTAATATGACATCAACAGATTCGGCCATAACATCTAGGTCGGGTCTAGGGTGTTACATTTAGTGGTATCAGAGCCCGGTTGCAAAGCGTAGGCTGTGAAATGTGCCTTGGATTTTTTGGTTTTTAAAACAAGTAGATTAAAAAGTTTTTGTAAGATTCTTGAAGCCCTCGACGTCGAGCCAAGTAAGTTTTTTCTGTTATTAAATTTGTTTAAGTTACTGAAGTAAAGTTAGATGTTTGGCTACTTTAGACAATAGGTTCTTATAGACTAAAGCTCGTAGGAAACTTAAGCCTGTAGTGGATTTATGACCACAAAATAACTTTTAAATTATTACCTGCATCAGGCATGTGCTTTAAACAGTGGAACTATGAACTAATTTCCTAAAAATTTAAATCCAGAAATGCGCACGCAACGATGGGTGCTAGAAGAGGTCCAAGAGGCCGTGGCAGAGGCCATAGAAGTATTAGGGCTGGGTTATCAGCATCGGGCCATATGCCCAACATAGGAGTAGAGGAGGCTTCGGCCTCATCAGTAGCTGAAACAGGACCATACGAACGGGCTGCCACTACAGAGGATGCAGTATCGCAGGCCGTGTTAAAGATTTTAGAAAGGGACGCTGGGCCCAATAATGGTACGGGAAGTCGTGGTTCGATCGTGGAGCGACTTTGAGCTAATTGGGTAGAGATTTTCAAACGAGTAGCTGGGGTGGCCCTGAATGTGGTGGAGTACTGGTTGAAAGCCACGGAGAGAATAACGGACGACCTGGACTGCACGATGGAACAAAAATTGAAAGGGGCAATATCTTTACTTAGGGAGGAACCTTTTCAGTGGTGGTTGACCGTGAAGGAGGGCAACCAACCCGAGCAGATCACCTGTGAGTTCTTCAAATCGACATTTCAGGGGAAGTACATTGGAGCGAGCTATGTGGATGCCCGAAGGAAGGATTTTTTGAATCTGACTTAGGGAGACAAGTCGGTAGCAGAGTATGAGGCTGAGTTTTTGCACCTTAGTCGATATGCCAAAGGAATAGACGCAATAAAGTATGAGCGATGCATGCAGTTCGAGGACGGTTTAAGAGACAACCTTAGGGTACTTATAGCTTCACAAAGGGAGCGGGACTTTGCAGTCTTAGTGGAGAAAGAAAAGATAGTGGAGGAAGTAAAGCGCACGGAGTGCCTCAATCGAGAGAAAGAGAAAGGAAAAAATAAACAGAACGTAGAAGCTATGGGGGCTGGACAGAGGCCTACGAGGAGGGCCAGAGTAAATGGGCCTGTAACACCCCTAAACCCGTTCCTGTCATCGGAGGGTTAAGAGGCATTACACGACATTCATAAACCGATTCGATGATCATACACAACTATTTCTCTTTATGGAAAAAATATCAAGACTTAGCCAATTTCAACAATTTAACATCTAGGCCGATTATACATGTATATACATGATATCTAATCATACCAAAACTCAGAACAATTCATGCACTTATAAATCATTCATCAACCGCATCGCATACATTAAGAAATTTTCTTAGCCGAAAGACCATGCTCAGAATAACTCTACTCATGCTTCTAAGTTCATATTACCTAATCCAATCTAACGAATTTCAAACAAACTTCATTTAACCCATATGGACTTACCGAATGGTCACATTCAATCCCAAATTTGAGCATTTGTTTATCTTATTCACATTCAAGTCATACATGTCTCTCAAAACATAGATATCAATATATAACATACTTCAAGCCTAGTTTACAAAATGCATAACTTAAACTTCCATTCACATATAACATAACCAAGTTTAAAACCATAGATATGGATGTAAGGTATTCGGGTAAGACATTTTCGCATGGCTAACTTAATTACAACATCAAAATCATATTTGTTTAACATCAAAATGTCAAGCCTATACATGCCATTTTGAAGGTTTAGTCACAAAATACCGACAGATGTTTTGATAGTGTGGATGACTTCAATCCTGGAATTCCCGAGACCGTAGCTAACGAACGAGATCTATAAAACAGAGAATCCGAAAGCAACAGAGAAAGCATTCATAAGCTTAGTAAGTTTTAAGCCATAAAAAAAAACACATTCAAAGATTAAAGCATGGTACTTCTAATACTTATCAAGGTCTATCTTTAACCGAATGTATCCAAGATTAAATATATCCCTATTATCCGTACATATCAAACAACATTCGTATTCTTAAACCAATATTAACACATTCTCAGTAATCCAGGTTTAAAATACAATAATTAAGCATCATGCCTTTATACCACTTTGAACAAAGGTCAGATTCAATATCACCCAATTGACATAGCCTAATTTAAACAGAAGCACGTTCGCAATTTGAATGTAGTACATACCTGGTTAATTTAGGTTATGAGCTTATTTTATTATGGTTGATAAGGCCCAAATTTTGTATTTCCAGCATGAATGCCTTCGGGCTTGGCCCGAAATATAATACTAGCCTTAACGCTCTTCGAAACTCGGCCCGGATGAATCACTGGCACGAATGCCCTTCAGGACTTATCCTGGATGTAACTCCGGCACGCATGCCCTTCGAGACTTAACCCGGATGCAACTCTGGCACGAATGCCCTTCGGGATTCAACCCGGATGCAACTCTGGCACGAATGCCCTTCGGGATTCAACTCAGATTATAGCACAGAGACGTATGTATTTGGATCCATCACGTATATTTTTCACATAGTTTAATCTCAAGTTAACATTCATTCACCTTATTCACACATTAATGCATTGTATGGCATTTACACAACATGTTCAGTCAATAGGCATCTAAGTATATCAGATAACAAATTGATTTCTAAAGCCTTTATATGTCTAATGAACTTTTGTCTATATTACCATTTCACTACTTCATTACACCGGCCATAGACAACATACTTCAACAAATCATCTACATGAGTAACTAAAAGTATACATCATGTTAAATCAACTCACATGCTAGGTTTTCCATACTTAAAACTTACCTCAAACTTTTTCTGAATAGTTACGGGTTGGCTATTCCGTCACCTTCGCTTTTCCCTTATCCGATGTTGTCCCTCTAGGCTCTTGAGCTTGATTTAAACAATTTGAGTGTATCAACTTTCATATAGTTCACTTAATCAAAGCAAGAAATACAAAGTATCCTCTCTATGTTCCACATACACATTCGGCCATATATATTTATATTTATATATATATACACATTCAATCTAATATGGCATACACACAATACTTTTCTTTCACATACATTCGGCCGAATACCACTATGTTACAAATCATGTCTAGCTTAGATTAGATCAAATACACATATTCTTTTGACTCAACTTATCAATTATGAAATAATGGTTATCAAATGTCGATTATATTTTCATATTGTGAGCTCAATTTCATGGCTCTCATTCGACACACATTGGCAGACACATACATATACGGCAAACTCCAAACCCATCCATTTAAAAATAGATTCACACATTGTGACAACAAAACATTTCATTAACTTATTAATATCCCACACGGTAACCCTTGCTCCCTAAACACAATTTGACAACAAATTTTCCCATGCTTAAAGGTCTTAACCGAGTATCCCTTATATACCACTAAGCCACATCAAGCTCAAATTCCCTCATTTAACTTAGAGACGTATAATCACATGGTTTTAACAACATAATATCCACATAGTACTCATTCAACAATTCAAACTAACAAAAATCCCAAACTAACATAATTTCTTCATTCAACCAAATTAGCCGAATAAAACTTATTCATATACTATTATTATAGAAATTCCATGTATCACAAAAGCTCATACACATCAATTTAGCTAGCTTTCTACTCACTTTCCTACCATTTTCACTTTAAAACACAAACATCCAAGGCTCATCACATTTCCTCCATGACCGAATGCAAGCTTCATCAAGAACTCAAAAATTCATCCATTGGTCATGACAGGGGCTTTAAAATCAACTCATTTTCACCATTTCACAAGAAAATAACAAAAATTACATACCTTAATTGGACTTTCTCTAGCCAAATACTTCTTGCCCCTTTCTTTTATTTTCTTTTCTTTAGTTCGGCTATGGAAGAAAGAATGAGCACCTCACTTTGGTATTATCACCATTTTCTTAATTTAAAATTCATTTTTTACTTATTATAATACCTTTAATATTATTTTACTAGGATAAATGCATAAATTGTCTAACAAACATCATCATTGCCGTCCACCTTAGATAAAAAAGGTCTATTTGACATGCAAGTCCCTCAAAGTAATAAGCCATGCATTTTTCGGTCACTCAAATTCTACCTATAACATTTTCAAATTTTATCACTTGAGTCCTATCCATTATTTAACACCCAAATCATAAAATTAAAGCACCAAATTCTCACATACTATCAAACACAAAATAAAAACATGGATAATAATATTTTCAAAATTTTCTGACTCGGTTTAGTGGTCCTGAAACCACTTCCTGACTAGGGTCAAAATAGGGCTGTCACAACTCTCCCCCCTTTTGGGATTTTTGTCCCCGGAAATCTTACCAGAAAATAGATTTGGATATCTTTCCTTCATAGCCTTCTCGGGCTCCCAAGTCGCTTCCTCGATCCCGTGCTTGAGCCACAATACTTTTACTAACGGAACCTTTTTATTTCACAATTCTTTCACCTTGTGAGCTAAAATGCATATCAGTTCCTCTTCGTAGCTCAAATCAGACTGAATTTCGATTTCTGACGGGCTAATCACATGCGAGGGATCAGATCTATAACGATGAAGCATCAAACGTGAAAAACATTGTGGATCTTTTCAAGTTCAGGGGGCAGAGTTAGTCGATAAGCAACCGGCCCAATACGTTCTGAAATTTCAGATGGTCCAATGAATCTCGGACTCAACTTGCCTTTACGGCCAAAACGGAGTATCTTTTTCCATGGTGAGACCTTTAGAAACACTTTATCGCCAACCTGATACTCGATATTTTTACGTTTCAGATCTGCGTACGATTTCTGACGATCTGATGCCATTTTCAAACTGTCACGAATCGTTTTCACTTTCTACTCAGCCTCTTTGATTAAGTCAACTTCGAAAATCTTATTCTCATTAAGTTCGGTCCAAAACAAAGGTGTACGGCACACTCGACCGTAAAGAGCTTCGTAGGGTGCCATTTGAATGCTCGATTGAAAACTGTTATTATACGCGAATTCAATCAATGGCAAATATTTTTCCCACGAACCGCTAAACTCAAGAATACAACATCTTAACATATCCTCAAGTATCTGAATAACCCGTTCGGATTGGCCGTCAGTCTGCAGATGAAAAGCGGTGCTAAAATAGAGCTTAGTACCCAATGCCTCGTGTAATTTCTTCCAGAATCGCAAAGTAAAGTGAGGGTCTCGGTCTGAAACGATAGAAGTCGGCACTCCGTGCAATCGTACAATCTGGGAAACGTATAATTCTGCTAACTTATCAAGTGAAAAGTCTATACGAACCGGGATGAAATGAGCTAATTTGGTTAGTCTGTCCACAATAACCCAAATAGAATCATTTTTACTCGGTGTTGGCGGTAATCCGGACACAAAGTCTCTCGTAACTCGATCCCACTTCCACTCGGGTATCAAAATCGGCTGAAGCAATCCCGAAGGCACTTGATGTTCTGCTTTTACTTGTTGACATATCAAACACTTAGATACAAATTAGAGATGTCCCGTTTCATACCGTGCCACCAATATTGACGTTTCAAGTCGTTATACATTTTGGTGCTACCCGGATGAATAGACATTCGGCTATTATGGGTCTCGTTCAGAATTGTCGGAATAAGCTCTAAATTCCTCAGAATACACACACGATCCTTAAACCTCAAACAATCATTACCGTCAACCTAAAACTCTGAATTCACACCTGAATCACACTGAACTCGTTTAGCAACTAAATCATCGTCGACTTTCTTAGCTTCACAAATCTGTTGAAGTAACACTGGTTTTGCTTTTAATTCGGCAGTTAACACATCAGCTGCCGACAACGTTAATTTCACGTTCAAAGCTCGCAAAGAAAATAGGGATTTTCAGCTAAGAGCATCTGTAACTACATTAGCTTTCCCCGGGTGATAATCAATAACAAACTCATAGTCCTTTAGCAATTCTACCCACTGCCTTTGTCTCAAATTCAAATCTCTTTGAGTCATCAGATACTTGAGACTTTTGTGATCGGAGAAGATGTGACATTTCTCACCGAACAGATAGTGTCGCCAGATCTTCAGGGCGAAAATGATAGCGGCTAATTCAAGATCATGAGTCGGATAATTTCGCTCGTGAGGTTTCAACTGTCTTGAAGCATAAGTGACAACTCGACCTTCTTGCATCAAAACGCAGCCTAAACGGTTCAGACTTGCATCACTATAGATTACAAACTCTTTGCCAGACTCTGGCTGAACTAACACTGGAGCTTCCGTCAAAAGGGTTTTTAGCTGGTTGAAACTTTCCTGACACTTATCAGACCACTCGAACTTGACCTCTTTTTGCAGCAGTTTCGTCAACGGTGTCGCAATCATCGAGAAGCCTTTGACAAATCGTCGGTAATAACCGGCAAGTCTTAAGAAACTTCGAACCTCAAAAACATTTTTAGGGGGTTTCCAGTCGAGAATAGCTGAAATTTTGTTCGGATCAACTCGAATACCCGAAGTAGATACTATATGTCCCAAAAAGCTGACCTCGCGCAACCAGAACTCGCACTTACTGAATTTCGCATACAATTGATTATCACATAAAGTTTGAAGTGCAAGTCTCAAATGCTCGGCATGTTCGATCTCATCACGAGAGTAAATCAAAATATCATCGATGAACACTACTACAACACGGTCCAAATACGGCCTAAACACCCGGTTCATCAAATCCATGAAAACCGCAGGGGCATTAGTAAGCCCGAACGGCATCACTAAGAATTTGTAGTGTCCGTACCTTGTTCTAAATAAGGTCTTCGGCACGTCAGAATCTCTAACTCTCAACTGGTAATAACCGGATCGTAAATCAATCTTAGAAAACACTGAAGCTCCTTTCAACTGATCGAATAGGTCGTCAATTCGAGGCAACGGATACTTATTCTTTACGGTGGCTTTATTCAGTTGTCTGTAGTCGACACACATTCTCATAGTCCCGTCTTTCTTTTTCACAAATAAAACTGGCGCGCCCCAAGGCGAAAAACTCGGTCGAGCGAAACCCCTGTCTATTAACTTTTGCAGCTGAGATTTCAATTCTTTTAGTTTGGTAGGTGCCATACGGTATAGGACAATCGAAATCGGAGTCGTACCCAGAACCAACTCTATACCAAACTTGACCTCTCTTACTGGCGATATTCCCGATAATTCTTCGAGAAACACATCTAAAAACTCACATACTACCGGCACAGTCTCAAGTTCTCGCTCGGATACTTTGTCATCTAATATATAGGCTAGATACGCTTCATAGCCCTTTCTCATGTATTTCTGAGCTGACATGGAAGTGATTACGGCCGGTAGTCCGTTTAAATCAGTAGATTCGATCCAAATTATTTCGTTATTCGAACACCGCAAATCAATAACCTTTCACTTGCAATTCACTATCGCATCGTGCACAGTCAACCAATCCATTCCGAGGATAATGTCAAATTCATCGAAGGGTAAAAGCATCAAATCTGTCAGAAAACAGTAATCTCGTACCATTAAAGGACATTTCTTTCACACTTTGTCTATCAGAACACAACGACCCAAAGGATTTGACACTCGAATTACGAACTCAGTAGACTCAACAGGAAGAGGCTTATTGGAGGCTAAAGTTTCATACACATATGAATGGGTCGAACCGGGATCAATCAGAGTGATAACATCAGTGTTAAAAAGAGTGAAAGTACCGGTAATAACATCCAGAGATGAAGCCTCCTTACGGGCACGAATAGCATACGCTCTGGCAGGTGCTCGAGCCTCGGATCTGACTGCAGTGTCTCTAGTCCCTCTCTGACTACCACTAGCATTTCCTCCTCGCTGCGGTGGTCTACCCCGTGCAGCCGTACCACTAGGTCTCTGACTCGGATCGGGAGTGCATTCATCAACTTTCGGAAAGTCTTTGACAAAGTGATCGGCAGATCCACATCTGAAACAGGAGCGGTCATGATATCTACAGCTCCCCGGGTGCCATTTACCATAATATTTAATCAGATCTATCCCGACGTTCATTGCCAACACTGGCGACAGAAGTAGCTCGTGAACTCACGGAGGGTCGATGATGATCGCGTCTAGAAAAACTCAAAGTATACTTGGATCGGCCCGAGTCATCTCTAATCCTTTTGGACAATTGCTGAATAGACTTTCTCGCAGATCTCTTACGGAACTCTCTAGCTCCATCTTCGGCTTTTCTTTTCTCATTACCGAGCTCTTCAGCTTTGCAAGCTCGCTCGACTAGCACGACAAACTCTTTAATTTCCAGAATTCCCACCAGCAATCTGATATCTTCATTCAATCCGTCCTCAAAACGTTTACACATGATAGCCTCGGATGATACACATTCGCGAGCATAACGGCTGAGTCGTACGAATTCTCTCTCGTATTTAGTTACTGACATCTGACCTTGTTTAAGTTCAAGAAATTCCTTCCATTTCTGGTTGATAAATCTCTGACTGATGTATTTCTTACGGAACTCGGTTTGGAAAAACTCCCAGGTGACCCACTCTTTCTGAACAACAGAAACCAGAGTGTTCCACCAGTAGTAGGCAGCATCGCGTAACAGAGATACCGCACATTTCAGCCACTCCTCGGGTGTGCATGACGGTTCATCGAACAGTCGAATTGTATTATCGAGCCAAAACTCGACCCGCTCAGCATCATCATTAGGAGTAGCCCGGAACTCTTTAGCCCCATATTTCCTAATCTTGTCAACCGAGGGCCTACTCGATCTCACCTGATCTGTCATAGGAGGGGCCACATAAGTTGGAAGTGGAGTATTCGGGGGCGGGGGTTGCGGAACAGCTGAATTTGATCTAAGGAATTAAGCGAACCAATCACTCATCATCGTGTAAAAGGCTTATCTTGTGTCATCGTCTCGATGACTGATATTTGGTTGAGAGTCATTTGGCGCTGTCCCTGGCGCGGGAGCAGGCGCCACACTCTCAACATCGTCTGCTACGGCTCGATCGGGTTTGGGATCCATTTCTATACCAAAAATCACATTTCAGATGTCAGAAGTCATCACACTATCGCATTAACATAAAATGGCATGTATAGATAGACTGAAACGCCCTACGTTAGTTCGAGAATCGACTAAATCGTAGCTCTGATACCAATAAAATGTAACACCCCTAAACCCGTTCCCGTCACCGGAGGGTTAAGAGGCATTACACGACATTCATAAACCGATTCGATGAACATACACAACCATTTCTCTTTATGGAAAAAATATCAAGACTTAGCCAATTTCAACAATTTAACATCTAGGCCGATTATACATGTATATACATGATATCTAATCATACCAAAACTCAGAACAATTCATGCACTTATAAATCATTCATCAACCGCATCGCATACATTAAGAAATTTTCTTAGCCGAAAGACCATGCTCAAAACAACTCTACTCATGCTTCTAAGTTCATATTACCTAATCTAATCTAACAAATTTCAAGCAAACTTCATCTAACCTATATGGACTTACCAAATGGTCACATTCAATCCCAAATTTGAGCATTCGTTTATCTTATTCACATTCAAGTTATACATGTCTCTCAAAACATAGATATCAATATATAACATACTTCAAGCCTAGTTTACAAAATGCATAACTTAAACATCCATTCATATATAACATAACCAAGTTTAAAACCATAGATATGGATGTAAGGTATTCGGGTAAGCCAATTTCGAATGGCTAACTTAATTACAACATTAAAATCATATTTGTTTAACATCAAAATGTCAAGCCTATACATGCCATTTTGAAAGTTTAGTCACAAAATACCGACAGATGTTTTGATAGTGTGGATGACTTCAATCCTGGAATTCCCGAGACCATAGCTAACGAACGAGATCTATAAAACAGAGAATCCGAAAGCAACAGAGTAAGCATTCATAAGCTTAGTAAGTTTTAAGCCATAAAAAAAAACACATTCAAAGATTAAAGCATGGTACTTCTAATACTTATCATGGTTTATCTTTAATCGAATGTATCCAAGATTAAATATATCCCTATTATCCGTACATATCAAACAACATTCATATACTTAAACCAATCTTAACACATTCTCAATAATCCAGGTTTCAAATACAATAATTAAGCATCATGCCTTTATACCACTCTGAACAAAGGTCGGATTCAATATCACCCAATTGACATAGCCTAATTTCAACAGAAGCACGTTCACAATTTGAATGTAGTACATACCTGGTTAATTTAGGTTATGAGCTTATTTATTATGGTTGATAAGGCCCAAATTTTCGGGCTTGGCCCGGAATATAATACTAGCCTTAAGGCTCTTCGGAACTCAGCCCGGATGAATCACTGGCACGAATGCCCTTCAGGACTTATCTTGGATGTAACTCTGGCACACATGCCCTTTGGGACTTAACCCGGATGCAACTCTGGCACGAATGCCCTTTAGGATTCAACCCGGATGCAACTCTGGCACGAATGCCCTTCTGGATTCAACCCGGATGCAACTCTGGCATGAATGCCCTTCGAGATTCAACCCGGATTATAGCACAGAGACGTATGTATTTCGATCCATCACGTATATTATTCGCATAGTTTAATCATAAGTTAACATTCATTCACCTCATTCACACATTAATGCATTGTATGGCATTTACACAACATGTTTGGTCAATAGGCATCTAAGTATACCACATAACAAATTAATTTCTAAAGCCTTCATATGTCTAATGAACTTTTGGCTATATTACCATTTCACTACTTCATTACACCGGCCATAGACAACATACTTCAACTAACCATCTACATGAGTAACTAAATGTATACATCATGTTAAATCAACTCACATGCTAGGTTTTCCATACTTAAAACTCACCTCAAACTTTTTCTGAATAGTTAAGGGTTGGCTATTCCATCACCTTCGCTTTTCCCTTATCCGATGTTGTCCCTTTAGGCTCTTGAGCTTGATTTAAACAATTTGAGTGTATCAACTTTCATATACTTCACTTAATCAAAGCAAGAAGTACAAAGTATCCTGTCTATGTTCCACATACACATTCAGCCATATATATTTATATTTATATATATACATTCAATCCAATATTGCATACACACAATACTTTTCTTTCACATACATTCGGCCGAATACCACTATGTTACAAATCATGTCTAGCTTAGATTAGATCAAATACACATATTCTTTTGACTCAACTTATCATTTATGAAATAATGGTTATCAAATGTCGATTATATTTTCATATTGTGAGCTCAATTTCATGGCTCTCATTCAGCACACATTTCATACACATACATATACGGCAAACTCCAAACCCGTCCATTTAAAAATAGATTCACACATTGTGACAAAAAAACATTTCATTAACTTATTAATATCCCACACAGTAACCCTTGCTCCCTAAACACAATTTGACAACAAATTTTCCCATGCTTAAAGGTCTTAACCGACTATCCCTTATATACCACTAAGCCACATCAAGCTCAAATTCCCTCATTTAACATAGAGACATATAATCACATGGTTTTAACAACATAATATACACATAGTACTCATTCAACAATTCAAACTAACAAAAATCCCAAACTAACATAATTTCTTCATTCAACCAAATTAGCCGAATACAACTTATTCATATACTATTATTATAGAAATTCCATGTATCACAAAAGCTCATACACATCAATTTAGCTAGCTTTCTACTCATTTTCCTACCATTTTCACTTTAAAACACAAACATCCAAGACTCATCACATTTCCTCCTTGACCGAATGCAAGCTTCATCAGGAACTCAAAAGTTCATCCATTGGTCATGACAAGGGCTTTAAAATCAACTCATTTTCACCATTTCACAAGAAAATAACAAAAATTACATACCTTAATTGGACTTTCTCTAGCCGAATGCTTCTTGCCCCTTTCTCTTATTTTTTTTCTTTAGTTCAGCTATGGAAGAAAGAATGAGCACCTCACTTTGGTGTTATCACCATTTTCTTAATTTAAAATTCATTTTTTACTTATTATAATACCTTTAATATTATTTTACTAGGATAAATGCATAAATTGTCTAACAAACATCATCATTGCCATCGACCTTAGATAAAAAAGGTCCATTTGACATGCAAGTCCCTCAAAGTAATAAGCCATGCATTTTTCGGTCACTCAAATTCTACCTATAACATTTTCAAATTTTATCACTTGAGTCCTATCCATTATTTAACACCAAAATCATAAAATTAAAGCACCAAATTCTCACATACTATGAAAAACAAAATAAAAAATGGATAATAATATTTTCAAAATTTTCTGACTCGGTTTAGTGGTCCTGAAACCACTTCCTGACTAGGGTCAAAATAGGGCTGTCACAGGGTCGATTAGAACTGGGGCCCCTACTGCTGCTATTAATACTAGGATGCCACCTTGTGCTGTGTGTGGAAAAGGGCATACAGGCAAATGTTGGAGGAGAATAGGAGCTTGTTTGAGCTGCGGATCTATGGAACATAGGATTAGAGTGTGCCCTAAGGCCAAATCAGGTGCAACCCGATGGCAGAGGAAATCTTCAGCCGCAAAGAGGTGGTCAACAACCACCAAGGGGCCATGGACAAGCCAGAGATGGCAATGGTGTAGGACGAGGGCGTGGAGCACTGAGCAGAGTGCAGGACAGGCAGAGGCGAGGTAGCCAGCTTTAGTCTATGCTCCTCATCGTAGAGAGGAAGGAGATGCTTTAAATGTGATAACAGGTATGTTCCTTATTCGTGAGTTGCCTTATATTGCGCTAATTGATGTGGGGTCAACACATTCGTACATTGCATGCAATAGGACTGAAACATTAGGGGATGTGTTTGAAACCATTGCAAATGAAATGACTGTGTTAAGTCCTTTAGGGTAGTTGGTGAAAGTTAGTAAGTTATTTAGGAATGTACCATTGGTAGTTCAAGGAGTTACTCTCTTAGTGGACTTGATGGAATTACCATTTGGTGAGTTTGACCTCATCTTAGGCATGGATTGGTTAATGAGGCATCAGGCAACTCTAGATTGTGCTGCGAAGCAGATGGTGTTAAGAACTGTGGAGGATAATGGGGTAGTAGTGATCAGGGAATGACAGGATTACCTGTCGAACGTGATTTTGGCTTTAAATGTAGAGAAGTTGGTGAGGCAGGGCTGTGAAGCTTATTTAGCCTCCATTAGTGATGTGGAATCTAAGAGCTTTACTGTTAAGGATTTGAGAACAGTAAAAGAATTCCCTGATGTTTTTTCGGAGGAATTGCCTGGGTTACGTCCCAATAAAGAGGTGGAGTTTGGAATAGAATTGTTACCTGGTACGGCTCCAGTGTCCATCGCACCTTATAAGATGACACCGAAGGAGCTGGCGGAGTTGAAGGCCCAGATTTAGGAGTTATTGGATCGCGGGTTTATTAGACCAAGTGTGTCTCTGTGGGGAGCACTGGTATTATTCGTGAAGAAGAAAGATAGGTCTATGAGGATGTGCATCGATTATCGGTAGTTAAAAAAGTTAGCCATTAAGAATAAGTACCCTCTGCATAGGATAGATGATCTTTTCGATCAACTTAGGGGAGCCTCAGTTTTCTCGAAGATTGACTTGCATTCATGGTACCATCAACTGAGGGTTAAGAAAGCAAATGTGTATAAGATAGCTTTCAGATCTCGTTATGGACATTATGAGTTTTTGGTGATGCCTTTTGGGATAACAAACGCACCTGCTGCTTTTATAGATCTTATGAACCAGGTTTTTCAACCTTATCTAGATCAGTTCGTAGTAGTTTTCATAAATGACATCTTGGTATACTCAGGAAATGAGGATGATCATGATGCACACTTAAGGATTGTGTTGCAGATTTTAAGGGAGAAACATCTATATGCTAAGTTTAGCAAGTGCAAATTCTGGCTAAGGGAAGTCACTTTCTTAGGACATGTGGTCTCAGCTAAGGGGATTAGAGTCGATCCTCAGAAAGTGGAAGCAGTGTTGGATTGGAAACCACCTAAGATGGTGTCAGAAATTTAGAGTTTTCTAGGCCTGGTAGGGTACTATAGGCGGTTTGTTGAAGGGTTCTCACTAATTGCTACAACCTTGACCAAGTTGCTACGGAAGGAGGTGTCGTTTGTATAGACTGATAAACAGCAGGAAAGCTTTGAGAAGCTTAAGAAGGTTTTAACGGAGGCCCCTGTTTTGATTCAGCTAGAGCCTGGGAAGGGGTTTACGGTTTATAGCAATACGTCACACGTGAGCTTGGGCTATGTTTTGATGCAGGAAGGCAAGGTGGTGGCATATGCGTCGCGCTAGCTTAAGGTTTATGAGGGAAATTACCCAACCTACAATTTGGAATTGGTAGCAGTGGTATTCACACATAAGATTTGGAGGCATTACTTGTATGAAGAGAAGTGCACCATCTATACAGATCACAAGAGTCCAAAGTACCTCTTAACTCAGAAGGAGTTGAACTTGAGGCAACGCAAATGGATTGAGCTATTAAAGGATTATGATTGCACAATCAAATATCACCTAGGCAAAGCAAATGTGGTGGCAGATACGCTAAGCCATAGGGTTATGTTGGACTTAAGGGCGATGTTTACTCTGTTAAGTTTGTATGACGATAGTAGTTTGTTAGCCAAGTTACAAGTGAAGCCACTGTGGGTTGAGCAGATCAAGGTTAAGCAGCCATTGGATGAAACTCTAGGTTCTTGATTCAAGCAAGTTAAAAATAGGGAAGGAACAGATTTTGGGTTAAATAGTGACGGGTTGTTGTGTTTCCGTGGTAGAATTTGTGTGCCACGGGACGATGAGTTAAGGAAGTCTATACTATAGGAAGCGCATAGTAGGCACTATGCTATGCACCCCAGAGGTAACAAGATGTATCGAGATTTGCGAGAGCTTTCTTGGTAGCTGGGGCTGAAACGTGAGGTTATAAAGTTTGTGGGCAAATGTTTAGTATGTCAGCAAGTGAAAGCGGAACATCAGCTACCATCAGGGTTACTTCAGCCGGTTAAGATCCCACTTTGGAAGTGGTAGAGGGTTACTATGGATTTTGTTAGTGGGTTACCCCTGATGCCTACTAAGAAAGACTCTGTGTGGGTTATTGTGGATCGCTTAAGTAAGTCTACCCATTTTATATCGGTTTGCACTGACTTCTCACTACAGAAGTTAGCAAGGTTGTATGTGGCGGAGATTGTGAGATTGCATGGGTGCCGGTCTCTATTATATCTGATAGAGACCCTTGATTTACGTCTCACTTTTGGAAAAAGCTGCATGAAGCACTGGGTATGAGATTGGATTTTAGTACAACATTTCACCCTCAGACTGATGGTCAATCGGAGAGGGTAATTCAAGTTTTGGAAGATATGTTGAGAGGGTGTGTAATTGAGTTTCGAGGTAGTTGGTAGGATTACTTGCCGTTAGCTGAATTTGCATATAATAATAGTTATTAGGCAAGTATTTGAATGGCACTATATGAAGCGCTATATGGGCGAAGATGTTGTACTCCGAATTGTTAGACTTAGTTGGGTGAGTGGTGAGTATTGGGTCCAGAGTTGGTAGCAGAGATCAAGGATAAGGTAAAGTTGATTCAAGATCGATTGAAAGAGGCGGCGGATTGGTAGAAGTTGTATGCTAACCTCAAACGGAGAGAGCTTGAGTATGTAGTGGGAGACTTGATTTTTCTCAAGGTTTGCCCTTTTAAGTAGGTGTTAAGGTTTGGACGGAAGGGCAAGTTAAGCCCTAGATTCATTGGGCCATACCGGGTGTTGAAGCGAATTGGGCCAGTTGCCTATCAGCCGGAATTGCCTCCATGTATCAATGCTAAGGCTGTAACACCCCTAACCCGTAACAGTCGTGAGAGGGTTATGAGGTATTACCAGACAAACACAAAATTCAAATAAACCCTAATTGCATAAGTCATGTTCGTACATTTGCGGATAATAACTTAAAAATACAGCCAATTTCAAATGAAATGTATAAATAAATATCAAACATCTATTCATATAAGATTACAAGCACTTATTAAACCAAGGCATATGCGGCATTTATCAAGTTCTCTACTTTACATCCCTTAAATAAAATCAAATTATTTTATCACTACGTCGAACAATCTCATGCAAATAAATTCAAATCATAGAACCAATATGTATAATTAACCATTTAATTCATTTGCACAAATAGCCTACCTGTAAAATTCCTATAAGCATATGCGCATGAGTAACCAATACATATTGAACAAATTATGCATCATAATAAAGAGTTACTATTCATGTGGTAAGAATTTCAAGACTTAACCAAATGCACAATCTTGTCAACTAGAGCCGAATATGCATATGTCCATACACCACAAAAATGTAGCACTAAGCTTGATAAACCAAATCTAGTTATAACGTATTTCCCATTACACAATGTACCAATGTAATGTAGTATCTTATTACTTACCAATGCTTATGACACTATTCATTTGGTTCATTTTCATAGTATAGCCAAATATAAATATGTTCCTTGCTAAAACTCTATTCAATTACCATTTTTGACATTACTCAATCACATTACAAGCATAAAGACTCATATAACTACAATTACATGATCACTTCAACCTAAATAAAATAACCAAATAAACATGACCATAACTTATGTTTCATACAATTATCTTGCCTAACCACCTTAATAAATTCATGAAGCACATTTCAAACTCATACCTTATATACAAAACATAACTCACCCTTAACATCAATACCAGCCATTTTCACATGGCTTTTAAAGTCATTTACAAAATATAACATTTATACATCGTCTAACCTATACATGCCATAAGTCAAGTTTAAAACATCAAAATACCAAGATAGTAGATAGTGCAATGAGTTGACTGACTATCCCCGAGCTTGTAACTGGATTCAACGGTCTACAAAAAAAAGAGACACAACATCCAAAGTAAGCTTTCATAAGCTTAGTAAGACTTAAGCAATTAAACAATTCAACTAAAATAATCAATTTATTACATAAGAGCTGAAATGTACCATTTAAGTTATACTTTAATTCAATTAAGCGTTCTTGGCTGAATATACACTTTCTATATAATCTCACCCACAACCAAATGTACTAAGTCAGTATATACTTACATTTAATCAAATATACCAAATCAATATAAGCTCACATTCATTCAAATACTTAAGTCCTGGATCCATATCTTGAAATCTTAAATGCTTGAACATAATTCACATGGCCGAATAGCCTACTTCACATATGCCCTATTGAATTCATTCAAGCCTTTAAGTCTCGTTTAACACTTTAAATTTACATAGGCACTAGGCCTTTAAGCATAAAGCTTGATACGGTTCATCGACTCAAAGCTTGCTAGGCGTAAATCCTGATTTAACTCACTAGCACGAGAACTGCTAGGCGTAGTGCCTGATTTAACTCACTGGCATGAGGCCTGCTAGGCGTAAAGTCTGATTTAACTCACTGGCACGAGGCTTGCTAGGCTTTTAGCCCGAATACTAAAATGCTTAGATTATACCATAATTCAATAACTGAATTACTAATAATGTCTTTGATTTATCACTTCCCTATCAAACTCATATTCCGCAATTTCAATATCCAACAACTAGATCAATTCTCTACTTCATAACACAATCGGCAAATTTCAATAATACCATAGCTACCACAACTCAACCATTCAAAGTCACATTCGGCACACTTAAATACCATAGCTACTACACATCAAGTAATTGCATTACCATTCGGCATTTTTGTATATATATATAAAAAATAATCATACATTTTTTACTACATTCATTTTATCTCTAAGCAAAAGTAATTTCGTTTGATAGCTTAAGAACTTACCTCGGTATCTTCATACGATAGTATCGACTACTCAACTAGCTTTGTTTTCCTTCAATCCTGATCTGCACTCTTTTGGTCTTGAGCTTGAATTAAAAGCACAGTAAATTTATTAAATTATTTAATCAACTCAATTCACTCAAAAACCATTCAACTATATAATTTACTCATTCGGGCTTTACATTTTGTACTTTAACAATTCGGTCCTAAATCCATAAACAACAAGCAAAATAAATTTACCAATGAAACACCTAGGCCGAATGTACTCCTCCATATACACATGTAACCTCCATCATTTTCTTTCCAACATCAAACACAAGATTTCCAATTTTCCATTCATGGCCGAATTTAAAACTCTCAACCATCTCAAAAATTACCACATGGGTTTTAAAGACCGTCAATCAATGATTTCAAATTCACCCAAATTTATAAAAACTAATATGAAATTTTACCTTAAATTTGCTTGTAAAGATGCCGAACCTTCAAGCTTTATTTTCTGTATTTCTTTTCCTTTGTTCGGTCCCAAAAGATGAACATGCAAGCGTCCTTTTTCTTTTTTTTTATGCTTTGTTTTATTATAACATGTGTAATTATTATCATACATATTTAATCTTTCTAAATTAATTAACGTAACACATATAATATGGATACAATCGGCATTCACATAATTTAAAGGTTTATTTGCAATTTAAGTACCCCATAAACATAAGTCACTAATGATTTCACCTTTAAATTTCTATATTTTACCGTCCATGCATTTTATAAATGGCATATTAACCATTTAAAACTTCAACACTAAAAGACATGACACTTTAACATTTTCATGATAGCATGCATATAAATCATTTGATGCAGTTTAATCCTTTTTGATAATCAAGCACTCAAACCTCAAAACTTAAACAAGAAAGTTTAGCACATATAAGTACACACATTCAAAACACAGAAAATAATATTTAAATATTTTTCTAACTCGGATTCGTGGTCCCAAAACCACTGTTCTGATTGGGGCCAAAATCGGGCTATCACAACTCTCCCCCTTAGGGATTTTTGTTCTCGAAAATCTTACTGGTAAAGAGGTTGGGATAATGTTCTTTCATTGAATTCTCAAGCTCCCACGTTGCCTCCTCGACCCCGTGCTTGTGCCAAAGCACTTTTACTAACGAGACATTCTTATTTCGTAACTCTTTCACTTTGTGAGCTAGAACATGAATCGGTTCTTCCTCATAACTCAAATCAGGCTGGATCTCGATCTCAGATGGACTAATCACATGTGCAGGGTTGGATCTATACCGTCACAACATCGAAACTTGAAAAACATTATCAATCTTTTCTAACTCGGGTGGTAGTAATAGTCTGTACGCAACTCGTCTGATACATTAGTAATCTCATATGGCCCAATGAATCTCGGACTCAACCTGCCTTTACGACCAAATCTGATTACTTTCTTACACGGTGAAACTTTTAGATACACTTTATCTCCAATCTGAAACTCTATATCTTTACGTTTCAAATCCACATACGATTTCTGATGATCCAACACTGCTTTTAAACTTTCGCGAATCGCTTTCACCTTCTGTTCAGTTTCTTTTACTAAATCAACCCCGTGTGTGACAGCCCGGATCTGACCCTAATCAGAACCGTGGTTTTGGAACCACGAATCCGAGTCAAAAAATATTCGAATATTTTTTTTTATGTTTTAAAGGTGTGAATTAAGATGTGTTAAAGTTTCATGTTTAAATTTTGAGATTTGGTTGCTTAATTACTAAAAAGGGGTTAAATTGTATCAAATGAAATTATATGCATGCTATTTTGAACATGTTTGAATGTCATGTTTCATTAGTATAAAGGTTTGAATTGGTAAATAAACCAATTCTTAAATTAATGCACGGTAGTGGGTTTTAATTTATAACATTATATGTATTTTATAATGAGAACATATGAATTAACTAAAAGAAACAAGGGAGAAAGGGTTCTTTGACATTCGACTGTAATTAGAAACATTTTTTTAAACGTTTTTAATTAGTTAATTGGGGGCAATTTTATAAATGCCGAATTGTGATTTCTTAATTAGGTTGGAGGACTCAAAATGCTATTAAACCATGATATAAATTCATGGACACATTCGGCCCTTGGTTTGTGGAAAGGCAATGTCATTATGAAGGCTAATTTGGTAACTTAGAAATTGAACACATGCATGAGTTAATAAAACATATATTTTGCTTCATTTTCATGATTTTGACGAAACTATTAGTAAAAGAAAAAGAGAAAAACACTAAGGGGTCGGCCATGGATGAAGCTTGAATCTAAGGTGAATTGAGTAGATTTTTGTTCAAAGCTTTTGTGAAATTAGCATGGTTAATGCATTACTTAGCTAGCCCATGGCTTACATTCTTGAATTAAGGAAATTAAGTATATTCGGCAACTTGTTCAAGGTTGTGGGAATTTGATAGATATTATAAAATGATGCTTAGATGTTAAAAATAAAATAAAACTTAACTTATAAGGGTCGAATAAGCTTAATTATAATGCAAGGTTTGAATTGATAGTAATTTGGGATGTATGAATGAGATTTGCCATTTGTAAACTATTAGTATGAGATTATCTTGGTCTTGAATGAAATTTTCCTTGAGTTTAAAATGTTTGAATGATTAATAGTGAGAAGCCGAATTGTTAACTCAAAGTCTTGATGGATTTAGTGACATAAGATGCATTTGGCCATGGTAATTATGTGTTAAATGGTTGAGGTTTTGTTGTTGTGTAATGGAGGATGATTATAAATGTGTTTGAGCTAGCTAAACTTAGATTTATGTGGATAAAATAAATAATTGAGCTTGGCTAATATGGTATAAGAGAAAAGAGTGTTAAAATGTTTAAAATGACATTCGGGTGAGGATGTTAATGTGTGAAATCTCATGTTAGTTGGTAAAAGATAATGCTTGAATGTCAAAATTATTATATCATTGACGAATGTGCTGAATTGATGAAAATGAAAATTTTCCATGTGTATATATGTCAAATTTTGGTATATATGATTACTGAATGTGAATTTAAATAATAAGCATGTGATGTGATTTATGGCATATTTATATATATACTCATAATGCATATTGAATTTTATATGGGATGGCGAATGTGAAACAATTAAGCTTGATTTTAGTGAATGAAATTTTTGCATGAATTCAACAGTATGAATTAGTGTATGAATGATGTGTGTGTTTATGGTGGTTATATGTGCTTAAAATAAAAGGAACAATGTATTCGGCCATATTGTGTAATATACAATGTCACATTTGTGTATGTGGATGTTATTTAATTTATAAGTTATTAAATGAAAGTAATGAGTTGATAAAATGATTAAACTAGTTTAAGTTTTGTTGAATTAAGCTCAAGAAGTCAAGGAAACAAATTCAGATCGTGGAAAGGGGAAATTGATTGAATAGCTGAAATTTACATTCTATAAATATCGAGGTAAGTTCTTAAGTATTAAACTTGATTTTATATGCTTAACGATTAAATGAAAATAGTTAAGAGAATTATACTATTATTATTTATGTGCGATTGCCGAACGTAATTAAGGTATAGAAATTGAATGTAATGCCTTTGTACAAATGTGTATGTTCGGATATATGTGAAGTTGAAACATATGTTGTGAAAGTGACATGCTAAATCTTGATAAATAAATATTTGGTATTATGTAAGTGTATTGCCGAATGTTACATACATAAGGAATGGGTATTATTTTTTTTAGAAATGGCTAAATGTGATAGCCGAATGTATTCGGAATCAATATAAGGAAATGGTATTTTAATAAATTATGCGATGAAACTACCGGATGTATTATGAGATGAATTGTGGTTTAATGTTACAAAGTGAGTGAAACTACTAATGTGATTAGGAAATTGAAGAAGGGAAATTGAGATCTTAGTAAGTTTTGAGTATTTAAGTCTGTGATATGATTGAGTATGATATGCTAAGTACATATTAAAAGAATCATGACTTTATTGTGTTTAAATGTATATAGCCGAATGGCCATTATGGATTTTAGATAAGTTGAGTATATATATGTGACATTGCTAATGGCTACTATGAAATGAAGATGAAATTGAAATGGTATTTATATGTAGATGTGATATGGCCGAATGGCTCTTGTGAAATGAAATTTACTATATTGATATGTCGAATGATCAATGTGAATTGTGTGAAAGTTATATATGTGGTAAGGTCGAATGGCTAATGTGAAATATGTATGAGATATGTATATGTGATGAAGCCGAAATGGCTAATGTTAAATGTGTGCAAGTTATAAATAGATGTACATAGTGAAGCCCTATGGTTAATACAGGATGAAAACAAATTATGTGATTTACGAATAGGTTCAAATGAAGGCATCACTTGTTAATGTGTTCATGTTATGTGAATACTAAAAGTATATGTGGTAATATATCCGGGCTTAAAGACCCGCAGGCTTCGTGCTGGTAATATATCCAGGCTTAAAGACCCGCAGGCTTCGTGCTTGTAATATATCCGGGCTTAAAGACTCGCAGGCTTCGTGCTGGTAATATATCCAGGCTTAAAGACCCGCAGGCTTCGTGCTGGTAATATATCCGAGTTAAAGACTCACAGGCTTCGTGCTGGTACTATACCCGGGCTTAAAGCTCGCAGGCTTCATGCTGGTGATAAGTTCGAGCTTAAAGTCCCGCAGGTTTCGAGTCGGTGATTGAATTTGGGTTTTATACCTAGCAGGCCAAGTGCCGATGAATTAAATAAAAATATATGACTACGAGATCCTGTGCTAAGATGACAAATTGAACTTGTATTACACAATAAGTGACTCAGGTATGTGATACTTACCTTTTGAAGTAAGAATAACTCGGAATGGATTTTTTGATTATATTTAATTGTGAACATTGAATCATGTGAAACTATTCTTAGAAGTATACCAATTAGGTATGTCGTTACAAAATGAGAAGGTATGATTTAAAGGTAGAAACGGTATTGCATCACAGCTCAATTTGAGCGAATAATTATTGACATTGAGATCTTGAAGTGTTCATTTTTTATAAATTTGAAAGTAATTAAATTACCTACTGTTAGTGCACATGAGTGATTGTATATATATCCAGCCTTTGCGAAATTATATACTTGAAAGCATAAGTTTTATGCATATGTGTTATCAGTCATTGAAATTAAATGATGCTATAGTACCTTAAATTAACTCTATTGAGTTGAATTAATGAATGATTTCGTGATTTATAATGATGCGATTGTATGACTCCAAATCTTAAGTAAATGAGATGTCAATATATATATATAAGTGAACGAGTATTAAGATTTTCTATTCGAGTATGACACATTCGGCCAATGTGTGAAATTATGTGCAGATATTAATTTTCCTATGAAATATGAATTCGAGGATTATTGAAATTTGTATGCTAAGTGTGCATTACGTGCTTGTGAATAATCGACCATTTTGGACATTATCATAAAAGTATATGTGGTAGCTATGTGATGTGATTATTGTAACTACAATGTTAATTAAACTATGTACAATTTATGGGTAGGCTTATTCGGCCAAATGAGATTTCACTTAGACATTGTATATAATATAAATGTGCTTAATTCAGCATAGTTATTTGTTTTACTTAAGACTTACTAAGCTTATGAAAGCTTACTTGAATGTTATATTTCTCTATTTTATAGATCGTTGACTCTTTCTACCAGCTCGGGGATTGTTAGCATTTTGTCACACTATCTACTATTGTGGTAACCATATGGTTTGAATTTAGCTTATGGCATGTATAGGATAGACTATAAGTAGAATGATATTTTGACTATTGTATATTAGCCATACGAATATGGCATCTTTTGGAAGTTTACTTTTATAAGTATTAAATTCGATTTTTGGTTGTGCCATGCATCTATAGAAATAAATGATCTTTTATTCAAGAAAATGTTCAAAATTTTTATTGTTCTAATCTGTTTTTACTAATTTCCGGTAACGCCTCGTCCTATTCCAGCGACGGATATGGGATAGGGGTGTTACATTTTATTGGTATCAGAGCTACGATTTAGTCGATTCTAGGACTAACGTAGTGCGTGTGAGTCTAGCTATACATGCCAAAAAGTGATATAATGATAGTGTGATGATTTCTAACAGTTAAAATATGTTTTTCGTATAGTAATAAATTCCGATCCCGATCGAGCCGTAGTAGATGATGTTAAAAGTTTAGCGCATGCTCCCACGCAAGGGACGGCGCCGATTGACTCTCAGTCGAATTCGAATAATAAAAATGATGAGATGAAACAAGCCTTTTATGCTATGATGAATGAATGGTTCTCTGAATTTGTGAGAAATAACCCGGCTACACAACCTCCTCCACCCCCGAATAATCCCCTTTTGATACCTGTTGTGCCTTCTGTGACCAATCCGTTGTGATCGAGTAAGCCCCCGGTTGAGAAAATTAGAAAATACGGAGATGAAAAGCTGAGAAAAGGAAAGAGAAAAGTTGATTACAAGGCTAGAGATTCCTGTAAACAATCAATGAGTAAAACTTTTAAGTCATCCCTAAAGAGGTTTAGAGAAGATAACAACCGATCTAAAGCTGGTACAGATTATTCGAGACGAAATCAAGACCGACCTTCTGTAAAGTCGCAAGTTGCATCAGTTGCTATCATGAGTAATATTCAACCACAAAGAATTGAATGTAAGCACTGTGTAAATGGCATTCAGGGAGCTGTAGATTGCTTGACCGCTCCTGTTTAAATGCGGATCAGCTGATCATTTCATTAGAGATTGTCCGAGATTAGTGGAGCAGAATACTAATTCGAGTGGGGGGCCTAGTAATACTACGATGCGAGGTAGACCACCCAGGCATACGGGTAATGATAGTGGCAGTCAGAGAGGGACTAAAGACATGGCTGTTAGAGTAGAGGTTCGTACACATGCCAGAGCCTATGCCATCCGTGCTCGTGAAGCGGCTACTTCTCAAGATGTTATTACTGGTATTTTTTTTACTCTTTTTGATACTTATGATATTGCTTTGATTGATCCCGGTCCAACTAATTTAGATGTGTGTGAAACATTGGCATCCAGTAAGACTCTATCTGTTGAGTCTAATGAGTCAAATTTATTTGGGCCTTGGCCCAAAACAGAAATCAGAATGAAACCTATAGGCCCATAACAGATACAAAGTAGATATATAACATGTGTGCAGAAAGTCCAGCTCAGATCCATCCATAAGACCCCCGTACCAGCCTTACACCATGTGGGGAGACTACTCGACCCACCCATCCGCTACACACTATAGAATTTGCAGCGAGGCTCCCAGATATTGTGACGTAGTCACCAGATACAGATATTGTGGCGAAGCCACCAGAACAGATATATGTGGCGAGGCCACCAGAACGCTTCCTCCATCAATATAACCCATAACCCATGCAACAGAAATATATGTCATGGCATACATCAAACATAATCAGAATATCATGCATCTTAGATAAGATTAACCCTAAGGGTACATTGGTCATTTGTGCCTAGGGGTATAATGGTAATTTTCCATGCTTAGGGTATTTTAATCACTTTAACGATTTTCAGAGATTTTATGTATATCAAAGTGACTATTTGTCCATACGTTGCTACAGAAGTCCATTTTAACTTAGTTTCCAGTTTTTCCCTTTTAGGCCTAAAAACCCCTAATGGGCCCTACGGTGTCTACTAGTATCTTAAGCCCGTTTAATCCAATTTTACGTTTAGATTATAGTTTTTAACCGTATTAGCTCCTACAGTTGTCAGAATGCCTTTAATGATATTGTTTACCTATATGGGCCTAGAAGCCCATTGGGCCCACACTTGGCCCATCGAGGCCCAATTTATGAAAACGCACGGAATTGCACAGATTGCAATTCCCTCATCAGCGATTCCAAATCCAATTATCAGGGAGTAATCGTTTACTCACAGATCCTCACAGGGCTGACCTTTCGGTCATTTTCGATCACTTTTCAGCCGTCTTTTTGGTCATTACGGCCTTTGCTGTTCTAGTCTATAGTAAGGGTATGATACACACTTGTTATCTGTCGATACACTATCAAGATCCTCACACGAAAAAGCCTACAATCGATCACTAATACATTAGTCTAATAATTGATAACACTAAAGCCTTAACCTCTTTACCACAATCGGCCAACCTAGCCTAAGTCCTTAAAATCTTACCTTTCTGCTAAATATAGACTAGATCTTGATATCCACCCGTGTTAGCCTTCAAAATCCTTAGTTGGGCAACCCCTTGGTCCCACTAGCGCAAACAAAACAAGAGAAAGAGGCCATCAAGCCCTTAGTCACAAACGTTAGCCTTCCCCTAAGGAGTTTTGGCTTCTTGCCTTATAACATAATTAACTTAACAAGAGAGGGTCTCGAGATACTTACCAATCTAACCCCAGTCTATGGAAGTTCCACTAGCAACCACAAGAAGAGAAGAGTATTGAAAGGTTTTGGTCTCTAAAGAAAAGAATAAGATTTACACACAAGAGGGTTCGGCTAATAAGTTGTAGAGGATTTAATGAAGAAAAAGATGAACAAGGTGGAGAGGAGTGATGATGGTGAAATAGGTTCGACTATGGGGTTATGGGAGATATCGACACAAGAAGAAAAAGAAAAGAAGTATGAGGCTAATGAGAAATCGGCAAGGTACAATGGAGGTTTCGGTCAACAAGAGCAATTGGTTCCAATGGCTTTCGGTCAAAAGAAGAGTCGGCAATGAAAGGTTGTCCTAGGCTTTGCAGTTATCTCCAGAAAAAGAATAAGATGAACAAGAAGAGATATGGTTGACAGAAGAAGAAGATGGAAGAAAAAAAAGAGGAGAAGTAGGCAATCGGTTGACAGAGGAAAACGGCATAAGGGGGTGTTTTTGGGAGACCTATGTTTGGCTTCTAACAAAAATGGAAGGAATGAAAGAACCCTACGCACTTTACCCTATTTCGACCACTCACAAGACCAACCAACCAAAACCCAAAAAACCCAAAACGAATTCGGCAACACTCCTTTTTGCCGAAATTGCAAAACTCCAACCCCTTAGCCGATTGCTCCCCCTAAAGACTCTTGGCCGGCCAACTCTTGCTCCTCTAGAGTCCACCATTCGGCCAAATCTAACCTCTCTGATCAGCTCCCACTTTTGCTCCCCTTATCACTCCTCAACTTACTCCTTAGACGCATTCAAAGTCTTCCTGACAAAGTTTTGCCTGAAGACTAACACTTAGCTTTCCTGCTCATAAAAATAAAACACCTTAGTTACTTATCTTGTGACTTGAACCCTGGACCTCCAAACCCTCCTAGGCGCCACTTTTATAGCTCCCTAGTGGCGTCATTTAACCACCTTACCAGGGGCTTTTTTGTGCTCCATCTTGCTAACTTTAAATTTAAAAGCCCATTTCTTCAGGACCTCCTTCTCTTAAACACTAAAATTTCTTAAATCCGTCAGGTTTCCACCTAAGCTTGGGCCTTCTAGGAGCCCACTATCATACTAAAATATAATATATACAGTCAAAACATAGAATTTTAAGAATTAGCCAAAGATCACAAAAATCTCGAAAATCAGGGCGTTACAACTCTACCCTCCTTAAAGAAATTTCGTCCTCAAAATTTACCTGGTCCAAATAATTGAGGGTATTGTTGACATATGGTTTCTTCTGGCTCCCATGTAGCTTCCTCACTGCCATGGTTATGCCAAATTACCTTTATTAATGGAACCGACTTCCTTCTTAGAACCTTCACGTCTCGATCCAGAATCTGTACAAGTTCTTCCTCAAAGGTCAAGTCAGGCTGTACCTCAACCTCTGTAACCGGCACAACATAAGTAGGGTCAGAACGATATCGCCTTAACATGGATACGTGAAACACATCATGAATCCTATCTAACTTCAGAGGTGATTCCAACTAATAAGCCACTGGACCTACTCACTTAAGAACCCGATAAGGCCCAATGAACCTCGGACTCAACTTGCCTTTCTTTCCAAATCTTAGTATCTTCATCCAAGGTGATATCTTCAAAAAGACCTTGTCACCCACTGAGTACTCAATCTCCTTACGCTTTAAATCTGCCTAAGACTTCTGCCGCTCAGATGCTTGTTTTAACTGTTCCCTAATCACCTTGACCTTTTCTTCAGTCTCTACTACCAACTCAGGTCTAAGAACTTACCGCTCGCCTAATTCGGTCCAACAACTAGGGGTACGACACTTGCGTCCATACAACGCTTCATAAGGTGCCATACGAATACTAGCCTGATAACTGTTATTGTACGCGAATTCTGCCAACGGTAGATAATCCTCCCAACTGGCTCAAAAGTCGATAACGCATCCCTTCAACATATCTTCCAGAATCTGAATAACCCTTTCTGACTGACCATCTGTCTGAGGATGAAAAGCTGTGCTAAAGTTCAATCGCGTTCCCAACGCCTCATGCAACTTTTGCCAGAACTGAAATGTGAATCTAGGATCTCGATCAGAAATAATCGACACTAGCACTCCATGCAGTCGCACAATTTCTGCCACATACAATTTGGCTAACTTCTGAAGTGAATAATCAGTGCGAACAGGCACAAAATGAGCAGATTTGGTCAACCTATCCACAATCACCCAAATCGAGTCCTTTTTCGTCGGTGTCAAGGGTAATCCACTTACAAAGTCCATGGTTACCCTTTCCCACTTCCAAAGTGGTACTTTTACTGGCTACAACAGTCCGGACGGTAACTGATGTTCAGCTTTCACTTGCTGGCAAGTCAGACATTTTCCCACAAATTCTGTTACCTCACGCTTCAGTCCAGGTCACCAATACAATTCCTTTAGGTCGCGATACATCTTATTCCCTCCAGGATGCATAGCACACAGTCCTCCATAAGCTTCTTTCAGAATTGCTTGCCTCAAATTGGAGTCCTTCGGAATACAAACTCTACCTTGGAAACATAGAACTCCCCCACAGTTCAATCCAAACTCAGAAGTATCCCCATCCTTAACCTGCTGGAATCAAGAAACCAGAGACTCATCCTTTGACTGCTTTTCCTTAATCTCATCAACCCAGCTTGGCCTTACTTGCACTTTTGCTAACAAACTACCATCGTCATATAGACTCAAACGAGCCAACATTGCTCTCAGATTAGAAACAGTTCTACAACTTAGGGCATCAACCACCACATTAGCTTTGCCTGGGTGATACTCAATTGCAAAATTATAATCCTTAAGCAACTCTATCCATCTCCGTTGCCTAAGATTCAGCTCCTTCGGAGTCAGCAAGTACTTAAGACTCTTATGATTGGTGTATATGATACACCTTTCTCTGTATAGGTAATGTCTCAAAATCTTGAGTGCAAAGATTACCGCTGCCAACTCCAAGTCATGGGTAGGATAGTTTACTTCATAAGGTTTAAGCTGTCCCGATGCATAAGCAACCACTTTACCCTCTTGCATCAACACACAGCCCAACCCTACATGTGATGCGTCATTGTATACGGTAAAATCTTTTCCAGACTCCGGCTGAATTAGTATAGGTGCCTCGGTCAGAACTTTCTTTAGCTTCTCAAAAGCTTCTTGCTGCTTCTCGATCCAAACAAATGGTACCCCTTTCCTTATGAGCTTTGTCAGTGGTGCTACCATTACAGAAAATCCTTCCACAAACCTCCTATAGTACCCAGCCAAACCCAGGAAACTCTGAATTTTTGATACTGACCTTGGTGGTTTCCATTCCAGAATCGCTTCAATCTTTCGAGGGTCCATCTTAATCCCCTCAGTAGAGACAACATGCCCCAAGAAAGTTACCTCCCTCAACCAGAACTCACACTTACTGAATTTCACATAAAGCTCCTTCTCCCTCAGTACTTGCAGCATAAGACGGATATGCTCATCATGCTTCTCCTTGGTTTCAGAGTATACCAGAATATCATCGATAAAGACAACCACGAATCGATCCAAGTATGGCTGGAACACTCGATTCATCAGATCCATAAATGCTGCAGGCTCGTTCGTCAACCCAAATGGCATGACCAAAAACTCATAGTGACCAAACCGAGTTCTGAACGCCGTCTTGTGAATATCTACCTTCTAAACCCTCAACTGATGATACCCAGATCGAAGGTTAATCTTGGAAAATACCAAAGCTCCCCTAAGCTGGTCAATAAGTTATCGATTCTTGGCAATGGGTGCTTATTCTTAATTGTCAGTTTGTTCAACTGCCGATATTTGATGTACATCCGCATTGATCCATCTTTCTTCTTTACGAACAACACTGGTGCTCCCCACGGAGACACACTTGGTCTAATGAAACCTCTATCTAACAACTCTTGAATTTAGGCTTTCAGCTCCACCAACTCCTTTGGTTCCATCCTGTAAGGTGCAATGGACACCGGTGCCGTTCCAGGCAACAGGTCAATTCCAAACTCAACCTCTCGGTTCGGAGGCAAACCCGGAAGCTCCTCTAGAAAAACATCTTGAAAATCCTTAACGGTTCTAACCTTATCCACTGTCAGATCCTCAGTTCTCGATTGACTTACAAATGCCAAATAAGCCTCACATCCCTTTCAAATCCACTTCTCGGCTCTCAATGCCGACACCACATTGGATAGATAATCCCTTCGCTTACCTATCACTATAACCTCCTCATCCTCTGCAGTCTTCAACATCATTCGCTTGGTAGCACAATCCAGAGTGGCCCTATGCTTAACAAGCCAATCCATACCCAATATGAGATCGAATTCTTCGAAAGGTAGCTCCATCAGATCTCCAGAGAAAACCTTTCCTTGAGTTTCTAAAAGCACATCCCTATACAGTTTGTCTACCGTAACCGAGTGACCCAGAGGACTTAGTACAGATACCCCACTCACGGTCTCCTCAGAACGCACACCCAGTGACCCAGATATAGCACATGCAACATATGAATGGGTAGATCCAACATCTATCAATGCGGTATATTACATACTAGAAATCAGAAACGTACCAGTTATGACGTCAGGTGCATCACCCTCTTCTCGGTGACGAGCTATATACACCAACGCTAGCTGACAAGCCTCAGCAAATCCAGTACCCCTGCCAGGAGCTCCTCATCCTCGACCATTACCATTACCACTTCTACCTTGTCCACGTCCTCTCGAAGCCTGTGGTTCACCCCTTACTGGTTGAGCGACCCTTTGATCCATAACTTGAACCTGATCTAGTTCCTGGGGACAATCCTTAACCCTATGCTCTATAGATCCACATCAGAAACAAGCTTCAGAACGTTTCCGACACCCACCCATATGTATCTTACCACAACTCCTACAACCTTGCAGTCTAACAGCATTCATCGGTACTGCTCGAACTGGCTCTACCACCCTTGCTCTCTTAACATTCCTGTTAACCCCGCCTAAAGGTTCTGAATCTCTCCGAAACAGTTTTGATCCTTCTCATGATTCTGTCTTTCTGTGCGCTTCACTTCCTTAGCTATCTTAGCTTTCTCCACTAAAGCAGCGAAGTTACGCTCCCTCTGCGGAGCAATCAGCACCCTAAGCTCATCTCTCAAACCATCCTCGAAGCGCACGCTACGTTCGTACTCTGTAGTGACTATCCCAGAAGCATACCGGCTCAGGCTCAGAAACTCAGCCTCGTATTCAGCCACTATCTTACTTCCTTGTACCAGGTTTAGAAATTCTTTCCTATGGGCGTCCACATAGCTAGCCCCAACATACTTTCCTTTGAAGGCTGTCTTAAATAGCTCCCATGTCACCCTATCAGCTGGAGTTCCATCTCTCACCGTAAGCCACCACTGATAAGCCTCATCTCTAAGTAATGATATGGCTCCTTTCAGCTTCTGCTCTACAGAGCAGTCCAGATCATCCATAATCTATTCTGTGGCCTCTAACCAGTACTCAGCCACATTCGGAGCTACACCAAATATGCCCATAAAGATCTCCGCTCCGTTAGCCCTGAGCCGCTCAGAAATAGATCCTCGAATTCCATTCCCCGTACTTGCCCCAGTAACCCTCTCTAAAACTTGAAGCATCACCTGAGATAAGGCGTCATCCCCGGTACCTCGATCATGAGATTCCACTTCCGTTACCGTTAGAACCGATGTATCAACTGCTGGCGCATGTCCTGCAGACGAAGATTCAGCTTGTATACTACCTAGGCCACGTCCACGGCCTCTTCCACGAGCTGCTCGCGTACTCATTTCGTATTATCTGATTAGAAATTTTATGAATCAGTTTAATATTTTAGTGTTTATTACAGATGTCTTATGAATAGACAGTAATTTAGAGTTTGTTTTCTGTCGCGGTAACCTAGCTACAGTCTCAGTCTACTTATTAGAGTTTCTATAGTTCCAGCATTACCCTAACTAAAGTATCATGATAGGGTTTTGAATAGGTATATAATCAAAATTTCAGAAACAATCAGAAAAGTTCAGAAACTTACAGACTTGGGCCGGAGATTCGGTGTGCCACCTTCTTAGAAATCAATTTAGAAAACTAAGTTTAATCCTTGAAAATTATTTATTTACGGAGGGAAAATATCAAAACAACCTCAAAATAATTTTGAACACAAGTTCTAAAAAATGATTCTGTTCGAAAAAATCTTTATTCTCATTACTTTAAAAATCTCATTTTTAGACCCGTTCCACAGCCGAGTTGTTGCAACCTAGCTCTGATACCACTAAATGTAACACCCCAAACCCGGCCTGGACGATATGGCCAAATCTGGCATGTCACATGGACTTACGACTAAGGTTGTGTTCTTTGGTTAAGGTGATCTTTATAAAAACAATGGCTTTTGCAAAAAGTCAATTTAATTAAGTTCTTAAGTTATCAATTTGTTACGTTTTGTCATGTTTTAAAAACATCCATTATATTTGATTAAAAACTCGCTCAGCCTATAACTTGCAGTTCCAATAAAATATGAATAAAACCATAAAAGTAATTTAAAGAGTGGCCTTATTACAACTTAAAACCCAAATAGTAAACCAACTAATTAAAATATCTAACTAAAATGAAAACCGAATTTGCAGATGATGTGGCCACTTCGAATCCCTCACAGCTCCAAGCCCACTATGGTTGGGGATTACCTATAGAGATGAAAATAAGGGTGAGTTTGGTAACTCAGTGTGTAACATAGTCCCAACCATAGCCCAAACAGATCAAGCCTCAGAGTTAGATTTATTTGGGCCTTGGCCCAGAACAGAAATCAGAATGAAGTCCATAGGCCCAGAATAGATACAGAACAGATATATAACATGTATGCAGAAAGCCCAGCCCAGATCCATCCATAACACCCCCGTACCAGCCTTACATCATGTGGGGAGACTACTCGACCCACCCATCCGTTACACACCACAGAATTTGCAGCGAGGCTGCCAGATACTGTGACGAAGTCACTAGATACAGATATTGTGGCGAAGCCACCAGAACAGATATATGTGGCGAGGCCACCAGAACAGATATATGTGGCGAGGCCACCAGAACAGATATATATGGCGAGGCCACCAGAATGCTTCCTCCATCAATATAACCCATAACCCATGCAACAGAAATATATGTCATGGCATACATCAAACATAATCAGAATATCATGCATCTCAGATAAGATTAACCCTAGGGGTACATTGGTCATTTGTGCCTAGGGGTATAATGGTAATTTTCCATGCTTAGGGTATTTTAGTCATTTTAATGATTTTCAGAGATTTTATGTATATCAAAGTGACTATTTGTCCATACGTTGCTATAGAAGTCCATTTTAACTTAGTTTCCAGTTTTGCCCTTTTAGGCCCAAAAACCCCTAATGGGCCCTACGGTGTCCACTAGTACCTTAAGCCTGTTTAATCCAATTTTACGTTTAGATTACAGATTTTAACCATATAAGCTCCTACATTTGTCAGAACGCCTTTAATGATAGTGTTTACCTATATAGGCCTAGAAGCCCATTGGACCCACACTTGGCCCATCGAGGCCCAACTTACAAAAACGCACGGAATTGCACACTTTGCAATTCCCTCATCAGCGATTCCAGATCCAATTATTAGGAAGTAATCGGTTACTCACAGATCCTCACAGGGCTGACCTTTTGGTCATTTTTGGTCACTTTTCGGTCACTTTTCAATCGTCTTTTTGGTCATTATGACCTTTTCCATTCTAGTTTATAGCAAGGGTATGATACACACCTTTTATCTGTCGATACGCTGTCAAGATCCTCGTACAAAAAAGCCTACAATCAGTCACTAATACATTAGTCCAATAATCGATAACACTAAAGCCTTAACCTCTTTACCACAATCGGCCAACATAGCCTAAGTCCCTAAAATCTTACCTTTCTATCGAATATAGACTAGATCTCGATGTCCACCCGTGTTAGCCTTCAAAATCCTTAGTTGGGCAACCCTTGGTCCAACTAGTGCAAACAAAACATGAGAAAGAGGCCATCAAGCCCTTAGTCACAAACATTAGCCTTCCCCTAAGGAGTTTCGGCTGCTTACCTTAGAGCACAATTAACTTAACAAGAGAGGGTCGTAGAATTTTTGAAGTTAAATTTGTGATAAGATGAATTATATGAGCTTGTATAAGTCCCCTACATGTTCGGCTAAGGTGAATTGAGGGATTTGTTGTGAAATTTGTCATTTTGTGATAAAAGGGCTAAATTGCAATGTGTTGAAAATATAGGGGCTAAATTGCTAATATGCCAAAATACATGTTTTGGGCTAACTGAACAAGTTAGTGATTAAATAGCTAAATTTGTATTAATATAGATAAAGACGACCGAATTTCGGAACTTGATCGGGGAAAAAGAAAAATAGACGAGCAGATATCAGAATTTCGAGGTAAGTCCGTATAATGAAATTTAATGTGTATATGCTTATATTTGTTGTTAATTGAATGTATGAAGTACTATTTGATTGAATAGCCTATTTGGATGCATACATGTGAAATTGAAATGAAATTATTACAAGAGAGGAATGAATACCGAGCCCCGTTAGAACCGTAGAAGTCGATAGGATACAAGTGACATGTCACTAGGGCTACAGGGTGGTTCGAGCTCCTGCATTTGTTGCGGACTCACCACGTGCTCATGAGCTACAGGTTTATCCTTCTGGATTACATGTTTAGTCTTTGGACTCTCTGTTCAGCCTTCGGGCTTACCGATACAGGCTCGAAAGAGCATACATGACGCATTGACGGATTGCAGGTTACATGAATGTACACTGTGTGTGTATCACCCGAGTATCCCTCGATGTTCTTAAAGGTTCAACGGGCAACTACCGATACATGTTATATGAGATATGAAAATTACATGGATTATATGGTATAAGTTATATGAATGCTTAACGATACATGAATTACATGTTGTACAAGGTTCACATGGATTTTATAAGTTGATTTACATGAATTACATGTTATAAGTATTACATGTTAAATGAGATATATGATTTACATGGAGTATATTATATGCAAATACATGTATAAATGATTGAATTATGATATGATACATGAATGAAGTGGTTGGTACATGAAGGATTTACGAGATTACATGGACTAACAAGTTTATACTTGTGAAATAGGCAACTTGAGTATATGAATTGAATTGGCATTGTTGTTGTAATTACCGCATTAATTCGGTAAGGTTTAATTATTTATTACGGACTGACTAAGCTTTAGAAGCTTACTCTGTTTATTTCTATCAATGTCTTATAGATTCGGAAGCTAGCTCGATCATCGGACGTGTCGGAGATCGCCATCACACTATCCATCAAGCTTTAGTATTCTTGAATCTTTTGTAAATGAAATGGTCATGGCATGTATAGGCTAGATGTTTTGTGAATATGATGTATTTTGGTAAATGATCAAGCTATGAGATGTGGCTTGAGTCATATTTGTGTATAATCAAGATTTTGAGTTGTTCTCTGGCTATATGTGCTCATGGAAAGATATGTGATTTTGATGATGAAATTAGGGTTCATTATATGCTTGAATTGGTATGTTTATAGATGGGAAATTGGCTTGAAATGTTGCATGATCTTGGCTTGTAGGAATGACCCTTGTTGGGTGGCAATTTGGCTTAAACCAAGCCTATATTGTGTCACACAGCCAGGGGACACGGGCATGTGCTTCGACCGTGTATCCCCTGCACCTTAAATAATTTGACAGTTTTGACCACGGGGTAAGCACACGGGCGTACCTTAGCCGTGGGAAGCACACGGCCCTACTCCATGGGCGTGTGAAATTAACTTGTGACAGTGTTGAGTAAGTCAGAATGTTCCACGGGTGCCTAACATGGGCGTATGAAAGCCACACGGTTCAACAACACGGCCGTACTTCGAGTCACACGGGCGTGTGATGTTGTTTCAAAAATGAAAATTTTTCTGAGCTTCTGATGCAGTAGGATTCGAATCCTAACTATCCGAGATGAATGTTTTTAATCCAAAAATATCTCCTATGAACCTTTTTGTGATTATTGACATGAAATTTCTTAATTGGGGTCGATTAAGTTCTATAAAGGTCCGTTAAGTCTGGTAACGCTCTGTACTTGATTCCGGTGACGGTCTCGGGTATAGGGTGTTACATTTGGTTGGTATCAGAGCTACGGTTTAGTCGATTCTAGGACTACCGTAGTGAGTATTAGTCTAGCTATACATGCCATGTACATGAAATGTGATAGTGTGATATCTCCTGACATCCTCTGAAAATCTATTTTATATAGTAATGGATCCGAATCGAGCTTTAGCTGATGATGTTGAAAGTATTATGCCAGTACCCGCTCAAGGGGCTGTGCCTTCTGCATCGGGCCCTGCTATGGCCAATCAAGAAGAAATTAAACAAGCTTTCTTCCAAATGATGTCTGGTTGGTTTAGTGAGTTTGTGCGAGCAAACCCGGCTGCTCCGCAACCTCTACCCCCTCCCGTCCCACAACCTAACCCTAATAATGTACGAGTTATGGATCCTCTGAGATTGAACAGACCTCCTGTTGATAAGATACGAAAGTATGATGCTGAGGAATTTCGAGCTTCAGCAGGTGATGATACTGAGAGGGCTGAATTTTGGCTTGAGAATACGATCAGAGTTCTTAATGAACTGGCTTGTACTCCTGATGAGTGCCTGAGATGTGCTATTTCTTTGCTTCGGGATTCAGCATATCAATGGTGGAATACATTGACCTCGGTTGTACCACAAGAACGAGTTGATTGGGATTTCTTCCAGATGGAATTCAGGAAGAAATACATTAGTCAACGATTCATCGACCAGAAAAGAAAAGAATTTCTAGAGTTAAAACAGGGTCGAATGTCTATAACTGAATATGAGCGAGAGTTTGTACGACTCAGCAAATATGCTCGCGAATGTGTTTCTACCAAAGCCATAATGTGTAAAAAGTTCGAAGATGGGCTAAACGAAGAAATTTGACTGTTAGTTGGAATACTTGAGCTGAAAGAGTTTGTAGTTCTCATTGATCGGGCCTGTAAAGCCAAAGAGCTTGCTAAAGAAAAGAGAAAAGCAGATTCTGAATTCAGAGAGGCTCGAAAGAGGTTTGCGGGTAAATCGTATCAATCTGGATCCAAGAGATCAAAAGATTTTCATCCTCGTTCTGCTACTTCTACGAGCATATCTATCCGAGACAAAAATGTTAAATCTTCCCATTCGAGACCTCAAGCAACCTCGGTAGCTAGTGCCGATAGTGTGAGAACTCCCGGCCCTAAATGCAAGTATTGTAATAGGAAACATTTTGGTGAATGCCGATTGAAAAGAGGAGCTTGTTTTCGATGTGGATCGTTAGACCACTACTTACGAGATTTTCCTGAAAGATCTGTAGCTGATAAGGAACAATCGACTAAGACACATAGTGTTGCATCGAGAGGTAGACCGCCTTGGAATGCTGGAAATCAAAGTGGAAATCGCAGTGTGGCGAGAGATGCTAATGTGAGATCTGAGATGCGTACTCCTGCGAGAGCTTACGCAATACGTGCACGCGAGGAAGCCTCGTCACCTGATGTTATTACCGGTACTTTTTCTCTCTATAACACTGATATTGTTGCGTTGATAGATCCTGGATCAACTCATTCATATATCTGTATAAAATTAGTGTTTGAAAAGAATTTGCATGTTGAGTCTACTGGATATGTAGTTAAAGTATCAAATCCGTTAGGAAAGTCTGTGTTAGTTGATAAGATATGTAAGAAATGTCCGTTGATGACTCGGGGATATTGTTTTCTGACTGATCTGATGCTCCTCCCTTTTGACGAATTCGATGTAATACTGGGCATGGACTGGCTAAATGTGCATGAAACTATTGTGAATTGTCGAAGTAAGAGTATAAAATTGAAATGTCAGAATGGTGAGGTTCTTTGGATTGAATCAAATGATTCGAATGAATTACCAATAGTAATTTCTGCCATGAGGGCTCAGAAGTATGTTAGAAAAGGCTATGATGCGTATTTAGCGTATGTGATGAATTCTAGCAAGACAAAATTGAAAATTGAGTCTGTACCAGTTGTTTGTGAGTTTTCAGATGTTTTTCCAGAAGAATTATCGGGTTTACCACCGATTAGAGAAGTTGAAATCAGTATTGAATTGTTACTGGGCACTACTCCGATATCGATTGCTCCATACAGGATGGCACCGACTGAACTAAAAGAGCTGAAAGCACAGTTACAAGAATTGACGGATAGAGGTTTCGCGAGACCGAGCTTTTCACCTTGGGGTGCTCCCGTATTATTTGTGAAAAAGAAAGATGGAATGATGAGAATGTGTATTGATTACCGACAGTTGAACAAGGTGACAGTGAAGAATAAATACCCTCTTCCGCGGACTAATGATTTATTCGATCAGTTGAAATGAGCTACTGTATTTTCAAAGATTGATTTGAGATCGGGATATTACCAGTTGTGAGTTAAAGATTCAGATATATCAAAGACTGCTTTCAGAACACGATATGGACATTATGAGTTTCTGGTCATGCCTTTCGGTTTAACAAATGCTCCAGCAGTTTTTATGGACTTGATAAACTGTATATTCAGACCGTATTTAGATAGATTTGTCGTAGTATTCATTGACAACATTCTGATCTATTCACGTGATGAGACAGAGCATACTGAGCATCTGAGAATTGTGTTACAAATTCTGAGAGATAAGCAGTTATTTGCCAAATTTAGCAAATGTGAATTTTGGCTTCGAGAAGTCAGATTTTTGGGTCATATTGTTTCTGCAGAAGGCATCCGAGTAGATCCGAGTAAAATATCTGCTATTATTGACTGGAAACCCCTGAGAAATGTATCTGAGATTAGAAGTTTTCTGAGATTAGCGGGATATTACCGAAGATTTGTTAAAGGATTTTCGATGATTGCAGTACCGTTGACTCGAATGTTACAAAAAGATGTGAAATTCGAGTGGACTGATAAATGTCAGTAGAGTTTTGAACAATTAAAAGCTCTGTTAACAGAAGCTCCAGTTTTAGTTCAACCCGAATCGGGGAAAGAATTTGTTATATACAGTGATGCATCTATTGTCGGACTTGGCTGTGTATTGATGCAAGACGGGAAAGTTATAGCTTATGCCTCCCGACAGTTAAAACCGCATGAGAAGAATTACTCGACACATGATCTTGAGTTAGCTGCTATAGTCTTCGCATTAAAGATTTGGCGGCATTACTTATATGGTGAGAAATGTAGAATTTTTACCGATCATAAAAGTCTAAAGTATCTGATGTCACAGAAACATTTGAATATGCGACAGCAGAGATGGCTCGAACTACTAAAGGATTATGAATTTGTGATTGATTATCATCCAGGGAAAACAAATGTTGTAGCTGATGCATTAAGTCGAAAGTCTCTATTTGCTTTTCGAGCTCTGAATGCTCAAATGACGTTATCTGATGATGGATCTGTTTTAGCTGAGCTAAAGGCTAAACCGTTGATTCTGCAGCAAATTTTCGAAGCTCAAAGGACTGATCCCGATCTGCAAGCTAAACAACTTCACTGTGAGTCTAATTCTGATTTTGACTTTTCTATAGGGAATGATGATTGTTTAATGTTCTGAAATAGAATCTGTACACCGAAAAATAGTGAACTCATTCAGAAAGTTCTACACGAGGCACATGATAGTCGATTTTCAGTTCATCCGGGTAGCACTAAGATGTATAACGATTTGAAACAGTAATACTGGTGGCCAGGAATGAAACGTGACATATCTGAATTCGTATCAAAATGTTTGATCTGTCAGCAAGTTAAAGCTGAACATCAGGTACCGTCTGGTTTATTACAGCCTATTATGATTCCGGAATGGAAATGGGACAGAGTCACTATGGATTTTGTATCTGGACTACCGCTATCTCTGAAGAAGAAAAATGCAATCTGGGTTATAGTTGACAGATTGACGAAGTCTGCACATTTTATACCGGTACGTACTGATTATTCTCTGGATAAATTAGCAGAATTATATGTATCTGAGATTGTGCGATTACATGGCATACCGTTATCCATTGTGTCCGATAGAGATCCGAGGTTTACCTCGAGATTCTAGAAAAAGTTTCAGGAGGCTTTGGGAACGAAATTAAGTTTTAGTACGGCATTTCATCCCCAGACCGACGGTCAGTCTGAAAGAGTTATTCAGATTCTGGAAGACATGTTACGGTGTTGTATTCTTGAATTCGAAAGTAATTGGGAGAAATACTTACCTCTGATAGAGTTTGCATACAATAACAGTTTTCAGACGAGTTTAAAGATGGCTCCATATGAAGCATTATACGGTCGTAAATGTCGAACACTGCTATATTGGATAGAATTGAGTGAGAGAAAGTTACACGGGGTTGATTTAATCCGAGATACAGAAGAAAAAGTGAAAGTGATACGTGACAGCTTGAAAATAGCTTCAGACAGACAGAAATCATATGTCGATTTGAAACGGAAAGAAATAGAGTTTCAGGTCGGAGATAGAGTATTTCTAAAAGTATCACCGTGGAAGAAAATTCTTCGTTTCGGTAAAAAGGGAAAGCTAAGTCCTCGTTTTATCGGGCCGTATGAAATTGTGGAACGAATTGGACCTGTAGCTTACCGATTATCGTTACCGTCTGAGTTTTAAAAGATTCACAACGTATTTCATGTTTCAATGCTTCGTCATATCGATCTGATCCGTCTCATGTCATTTCTCCCACTAATGTGGAGATACAGTCTGATTTATCGTACAGTGAAGAACCGATTAAAATTCTAGCTCGAGAAATCAAAGAGTTGAGAAATAAGCGTATAGCACTCGTAAAAGTTCTTTGGTGTAAACACGGAATAGAGGAAGCTACGTGGGAACTCAAGGAAACAATGCGAAAGCAATACCCTAACCTGTTTACCGGTAAGATTTTTGGGGACGAAAATCCCTAAAGGGGGGAGAGTTGTAACAGCCCACTTTATACCTTAGTCGGAACGAGTGGTTTCGGGACCACTTAACCGAGTCAAAATATTATTTTTATTGCTTCAATATGTTTTACAGCATAATAGAATTACTGTATGAACGTTTCGTTTAGAAATTTTATCGTTTGACCGGTTGATTTGAGAAAAAGGATTAAATCGCGTAAAGCGATAAATTAGAGTTCTATTTTATAAATGGCTTATTTGATGATGGCTTTATAAGTGGAAGGCCTTAAATGGTTATTTTACCATTTCCTATGCTAGTGGACAATTATGTCCTTAATGAATTGTTTTTAAATGGTTTATTTTTTTAAGGTTATATTTGTCATTTGGTTAATAATATGTTATATGTTTAAAAATATCAAAATAAAACATGAAAACACCCATTTTTATCTTCTTCTTCACCGATTCTACAAAAGAAAAAGAAGGGTTTTCATGCTTTGCTTCATTCGGCCATTTGAGCTTCAATTGGAGGTTTGTTTTTGTTCCGTTTTCGATAATTTTTATGTTTTTGAGATCGTTGCTTCGAATACTAGCTAACCCATACTTCAATTTCTGATTTTGAACATGTCTTTGAAAAGTGCCATTGATGAATCCTTGATATATTGATAGATTTTGATGAATTATTGTATATTATGTGAGAATATATAAGAATTTTGAAGTAGTTGTTGAAGAAAATGAGTTTTAAGGATTTATTTGTAAAAAGGTAGAATTTTTGAAGTTAAATTTGTGATAAGATGAATTATATGTGCTTGTATAAGTCCCCTACATGTTCGGCTAAGGTGAATTGAGGGATTTGTTGTGAAATTTGTCATTTTGTGATAAAAGGGCTAAATTGCAATTTGTTGAAAATATAGGGGCTAAATTGCTAATATGCCAAAATACATGTTTTGGGCTAATTGAACAAGTTAGTGATTAAATAGCTAAATTTGTATTAATATAGATAAAGACGACTGAATTCTGGAACTTGATCGGGGAAAAAGAAAAATAGACGAGTAGATATCAGAATTTCGAGGTAAGTTCGTATAATGAAATTTAATGTGTATATGCTGATATTTGTTGTGAATTGAATGTATGAAGTACTATTTGATTGAATAGCCTATTTGGATGCATACATGTGAAATTGAAATGAAATTGTTACAAGAGAGGAATGAATACCGAGCCCCGTTAGAACCGTAGAAGTCGATAGGATACAAGTGACATGTCACTAGGGCTACAGGGTGGTTCGAGCTCCTGCATTTGTTGCGGACTTACCACGTGCTCATGAGCCACAGGTTTATCCTTCGAGATTACATGTTTAGTCTTCGGACTCTCTGTTAAGCCTTTGGGCTTACCGTTCATCCTTTGGGATTCGGGCTTACCGATACAGGCTCGAAAGAGCATACATGATGCATTGACGGATTACAGGTTACATGTATGTACACTGTGTGTGTATCACCCTAGTATCCCTCGATGTTCTTAAAGGTTCAACGGGCAACTACCAATACATGTTATATGAGATATGAGAATTACATGGATTATATGGTATAAGTTATATGAATGCTTAAAGATACATGAATTACATGTTGTACAAGGTTCACATGGATTTTATAAGGTTATTTACATGAATTACATGTTATAAGTATTACATGTTAAATGAGATATATGATTTACATGGAGTATATTATATGCAAATACATGTAGAAATGATTGAATTATGATATGATACATGAATGATGTGGTTGGTACATGAAGGATTTACGAGATTACATGGACTAACAAGTTTATACTTGTGAAATAGGCAACTTGAGTATATGAATTGAATTGGCATTGTTATTGTAATTACCGCATTGATTCGGTAAGGTTTAATTTCTGTATTACGGACTTACTAAGCTTTAGAAGCTTACTCCGTTTATTTCTATCAATGTTTTATAGATTCGGAAGCTAGCTCGATCATCGGACGTGTCGGAGATCGCCATCACACTATCCATCAAGCTTTGGTATTCTTGAATCTTTTGTAAATGAAATGGTCATGGCATGTATAGGCTAGATGTTTTGTGAATATGATGTATTTTGGTAAATGATCAAGCTATGAGATGTGGCTTGAGTCATATTTGTGTATAATCAAGATTTTGAGTTGTTCTTTGGCTATATGTGCTCATGGAAAGATATGTGATTTTGATGATGAAATTGGGGTTCATTATATGCTTGAATTGGTATGTTTGTAGATGGTAAATTGGCTTGAAATGTTGCATGCTCTTGGCTTGTAGGAATGACCCTTGTTGGGTGGCAATTTGGCTTAAACCAAGCCTATATTGTGCCACACGGCCAGGGGACACGGGCATGTGCCTCGACCGTGTGTCCCCTGCACCTTAAATAATTTGACAGTTTCGACCACGGGGTAAGCACACGGGCGTGCCTTAGCCGTGGAAAGCACACGGCCCTACTCCACGGGCATGTGAAATTAACTTGTGACCGTGTTGAGTAAGTCAGAATGTTCCACGGGTGCCTAACACGGGCGTGTGAAAGCCACACGGTTTAACAACACGGCCGTGCTTCGAGTCACATGGGCGTGTGATGTTGTTTCAAAAATGAAAATTTTTCTGAGCTTCCGATGCAGTATGATTCGAATCCTAACTATCCGAGATGAATGTTTTTAATCTGAAAATATCTCCTATGAACCTTTTTGTGATTATTGACATGAAATTTCTTAATTGGGGCCGATTAAGTTCTGTAAAGGTCCGTTAAGTCCGGTAACGCTCTGTACTTGATTCCGGTGACGGTCTCGGGTATAGGGTGTTACATAAGCTATAACTTTGCCTTCTTGCATCAAAACGTAGCCTAGTCCATTCAGAGATGCATCGATGTAAATCACAAATTCTTTACCCGTTTCTGGCTGAACTAGTACTGGAGCTTCGGTCAAAAGGACTTTTTACTGAATAAAGCTTTTCTTACACTTTTCTGATCATTCGAACTTGACATCTTTCTGAAGCAACTTTGTCATCGGTCTCGCTATCATTGAAAAGCCTTTCACAAATCGTCTATAGTAACCAGCGAGTCCCAAAAAGCTTCGAACTTTCGAGATATTCCTCGAAGGCTTCCAATTAAGTATGGCCAAAATTTTGGTCGGATCAACCCGGATACCTGATGCTGAAACAACATGCCCCAGAAAGCTAACTTCTCGTAACCAGAATTCACATTTACTGAACTTTGCGTACAACTGCTTATCACGTAAAATCTATAACACAAGTCTCAAGTGTTCGGCATGCTCGGTTTCATCACGTGAATAGATCAGAATGTCATCTATAAAAACAACCACAAATTGATCCATATACTCTCTAAAAATCTGATTCATCAAATCCTTGAAAACTGCAGGGGCACTAGTGAGTCCGAACGGCATCACTAAGAACTCATAATGTCCATATCTCGTCCTGAAAGTAGTCTTAGGCACATCTGAGTTTCTAACTCGTAACTGGTAGTAGCCCGATCTCAAATCTATTTTCGAAAACACTGAAGCTCCTATAAGCTGATTGAACAAATCATCAATACGTGGCAATGGATATTTATTCTTTATAGTCACTTTATTGAGCTGCCGATAGTCGATGCACATTCTCATAGTGCTGTCTTTCTTTTTCACGAATGACACTGGTGCACCCCAGAAAAAGAAACTCGTCGAGCAAAACTTCTATCCGTCAACTCTTGCAACTAAGCTTTCAATTCTTTCAATTCGGTCGGTGCCATTCAGTATGGAGCTATCGAAATCGGAGTCATCCCTGGTACTAACTCAATACAAAACTCTACCTCCTGAACAGGTGGCAAACCCAGCAATTCTTCAAGAAACACATCCGGATACTCACATACAATAGGTACAGATTTAATCTTCTTTTCGGTCACTTTACTATCAAGCACATAAGAAAAGTAAGCTTCACAACCCTTTCTCATATACTTCTGAGCCAACATTGAGGATATCACTGCTGGTAACCCATTTAGATCAGTCGACTCCATTCGAATTATCTAATTATTCTGACACCGCAGATCAATAGCCTTTCGTCTACAATTCACCACAGCATCATGCATGATTAACCAATCTATTCCGAGGATGATATCAAATTCATCAAATGGTAGTAACATCAAATCAACCGGAAAGAATGAACCTTGAGTCATCAAAGGGCAGTTTTTGCACACTTTATCAACTAATACACATCGGCCCAGGGGGTTCGAAACCCGAATCACAAACTCAGTAAACTCAACAGGTAAAGTCTTACTGAATACTAATGTTTCACACAAATAGGAATGAGTCAACCAGGGATCAATCGAAGCAATTACACTAGTATCATAGAGAGTGAATGTACCGGTAATAATTTCTGGGGATGAAGCTTCCTCTCGAGCATGAATGGCATAGGCTCTGGTAGGTGCACGAGCCTCAGATCGAACAATAGTATCTTTCACCCTTCTCTGGCTACCACTAATATTTCTCGTATCCTTGGACGGCCTGCCTCGCGATGACATATTACTCGGTCGCGCACTCTGAACTATATTTTGCTTGGCTAACATCGGACACTCCCAAATGAAATGATTTGCCGATCTACATTTAAAACAAGAATGATTACACAATCTGCAATCTCCCGAATGCCATTTACCATAATGTTTACACTCAGATCTATGCTGCCGAACGTTGCCAACACTAGCAATCGAAGTGGCTTGCGAACTCACAGGAGGTTGATCTCGATCTTGTCTACGAAAGCCCACAGCAGTTTTAGATTGGCTCGAATCCTCTCTGAACTTCTTTGAGGATGACTGAAAATTTTTACTCGTTCATCTTTTACGGAAGTCTCTAGCTTCAAAATCAGGCTTTCTCTTTTCTTTCCCAAGCTCTTCGGTTTTACAAGCTCGCTCAACAAGTATCACGAACTCTTTAATCTCAAGTATGCCCACCAACAATTTGATATCTTCATTCAACCCGTCTTCGAAGTGTTTACATATAATAGTTTCGGTCGAGATACACTCCCGGGCATATCTACCGAGTCTTAGAAATTTTCGCTCGTATTCAGTAATAGTCATTTGACCCCGTTTAAGCTCGAGAAATTCTTTAAATTTCTGGTCGATGAATCTCTGGCCGATGTACTTTTTACAAAACTCAATCTGAAAGAATTCCCAAGTAACTCTTTCTCTCAACACAACAGAAACTAAAGTGTTCCACCAGTGATAGGCAGAATCAAGCAACAAGGATACGGCACACTTCAAACACTCATCGGGTGTACAAGATAATTCATCGAATACGCGGATAGTATTATCGAGCCAAAATTCAGCCCACTTGGCATCATCACTAACTGTGGCCCTGAACTCCTCAGCCCCATATTTTCTAATTTTATCAATAGGGGGCTTATTCAATCTCATCGGATCGATCACTGGAGGTACTACAGGTATCAGAAGTGGATTATTCGGGGGCTGAGGTGGTTGTATAGCCGGATTATTTGGTACAAATTCTGAGAACCATTCGTTCATCATACAGAAGAAAGCTTGCCTGGGCTCTCCTTCATTACCCGAGATTGGCCGGGAATCAGCCGGCGCTGTCCCTTCTGTAGGAGCAGGCACTACACTCTCAACGTCATCAACTAAGGCTCGATCGAGATCCATTTACTATATAAAAAAAACATATTTTTAAATGTCAAAAGTCATCGCACTATCGTATCATCACATTATGGCATGTATAGCTAGACTCACGTGCGCTACGTTAGTACTAAAATCGACTAAACCTTAGCTCTGATACCAATAAAATGTAACACCCCTAACCCGTAACAGTCTCCGGAGGGTTATGAGGTATTACCTGACAAACACAAAATTCAAATAAACCCTAATCGCATAAGTCATGTTCATACATTTGCAGATAATAACTTAAAAATATAGCCAAGTTCAAATGAAATGTATAAATAAATATCAAACATCTATTCATATAAGATTACAAGCACTTATTAAACCAAGGCATATGCGGCATTTATCAAGTTCTCTACTTTACATCCCTTAAATAAAATCAAATTATTTTATCACTACGTCGAACAATCTCATGCGAATAAATTCAAATCATAGAACCAATATGTATAATTAACCATTTAATTCATTTGCACAAATAGCCAACCTGGAAAATTCCTATAAGCATATGCGCATGAGTAACCAATACACATGGAACAAATTATACATCATAATAAAGAGTTACTATTCATGTGGTAAGAATTTCAAGACTTAACCAAATGCATAATCTTGTCAACTAGAGCCGAATATGCATATGTCTATACACCACAAACATGTACCACTAAGCTTGATAAACCGAATCTAGTTATAACATATTTCCCATTACACAATGTACCAATGTCATAAAGTATCTTATTACTTACCAATGCTTAAGACATTATTCATTTGGTTCATTGTCATAGTATAACCGAATATAAATATATTCCTTGCTAAAACTCTATTCAGTAACCATTTTCGACATTACTCAATCACATTACAAGCATAAAGACTCATATAACTACAATTACATGATCACTTCAACCTAAATAAAATAACCAAATAAACATGACCATAACTTATGTTTCATACAATTACCTTGCCTAACCACCTTAATAAATTCATGAAGCACATTTCAAACTCATACCTTATATACAAAACATAACTCACCCTTAACATTAATACCAGCCATTTTCACATGGCTTTTAAAGTCATTTACAAAATATAACATTTATACACCATCTAACCTATACATGCCATAAGTCAAGTTTAAAACATCAAAATACCAAGATAGTAGATAGTGCAATGAGTTGACTGACGATCCCTGAGCTTGTAGCTGGATTCAATGGTCTAAAAAAAACAAAGAGACACAACATCAAAAGTAAGCTTTCATAAGCTTAGTAAGACTTAAGCAATTAAACAATTCAACTAAAATAATTAAATTATTACATAAAAGCTAAAATGTACCATTTAGGTTATACTTTAATTCAAATAGCCTTTTTGGCCGAATATACACTTTCTATATAATCTCACCCACAACCGAATGTACTAAGTCAATATATACTCACATTCAATTAATTATACCAAATCAATATAAGCTCACATTCATTCAAATACTTAAGTCCCGAATCCATATCTTGAAATCTTAAATGCTTAAACATAATTCACATGGCCGAACACCCTACTTCACATATACTCTATTGGATTCACTCAATCCTTTAAGTCTCATTTAACACTTTAAATTTACATAGGCACTAGGCCCTTAAGCATAAAGCTTGATACGGTTCACCGGCTCAAAGCCTGCTAGGCATAAAGCCTGATTTAACTTACTGGCACGAGACCTACTAGGCGTAGAGCCTGATTTAACTCACTGGCACGAGGCCTGCTAGGCGTAGAGCCTGATTTAACTCACTAGCATGGGGCCTGCTAGGCTTTTAGCCCGAATACTCAAATACTTAGATTATACCATAATTTAATAACCAAATTACTAATAATGTCTTTAATTTATCACTTCCCAACCAAACTCATATTCGGCAATTTCAATATACAACAACTAGATCAATTCACTACTTCATAACACAATCGGCAAATTTCAATAATACCATAGCTACCACAACTCAACCATTCAAAGTCACATTCAGCACATTTAAATACCATAGCTACTACACATCAAGTAATTCCATTGCGATTCGACATTGGTGTATATATATATATAAATAATCATACATTTTAATTTACTACATTCATTTTATCTCTAAGCAAAAGTAATTTTGTTCGATAGCTTAAGAACTTACCTCGGTATCTTCGTACGATAGTATCAACTACTCAACTAGCTTTGTTTTCCCTCGATCCTGATCCGTCCTCTTTTGGTCCTGAGCTTGAATTAAAAACACATTAAATTTATTAAATTATTTAATCAACTCAATTCACTCAAAAACCATTCAACTATATAATTTTCTCACACCCCAAACCCGGCCCAAACGTTACGGCCAAGTCTGGTATGTCATATCAACGACAGATTAACCATGCTTCTTAGTTATTGTGATTAGGGCGAGTTTTACAAAACCATTATTGGAGTTTAAAGAGAAAATCCAGGTTTAATTGTGAACGTCCTATCCACTACCAAATTTTAGGGGTATTCTTATTATAATATCTGGGATTAACTTTTGCTACTCGTTTGATACGTGTGATTTATTTTGAAAACGTTGATTAATTTTGAGGAAACTCGCGCAGTCTTATTCCAATCATTTAAGGTATAGTATAAGTAAATAATTGAAAACCCAAATTAAAATAATTAAAGCGGCCTTATTACAAACCCAAAACAAGAATGGAAATAATTTAAAATAAATAAGAAAGTAAATAACTTAATTAAAAACTAGCAATGCAATCTACGTGGCCACTCTGAATCCCTCTAGCTCTAAGTCCACCAATCTAGGGCTCACCTGCATGGATAGAAGAAAAGGGGGTGAGTTTGGAAACTCATTGCGTAAAGACAACCCATCCGAAGCCCACATCAGCTCAAGCCCACTAGGCCTAAGCCCACTGGGCCTAAGCCCTATCCAGTCTCAGTAATAACTGGGTCGAAGCCCTATTCAGTATTCAGTTACTGGGCCGAAGCCCTATTCAGATATCAGATCAGCCCATAGGCCCATTACAGTAACAGAACAAAATAATGCATGTATGGAAAGCCCAGGCCTAAATCCATTTACTACACACCACCCGTACCAGCCTTACACACCATGTGGGGAATAACTCAACCCACCCAGCCCTACACACCATAGTCACAGCATACCTGCTCAGATACAGTATAACGAGGCAAAGCCCCTTTTAGTAAAACGAGGCAAAGTCCCTTTCAGTAAACGTGGCAATGCCACTTGCACTTCCTCCATCAATAAACCCAGTCCCATGCAACAGTTTAAACATGTCATGGCATACAGTGAACAGAAATAGTAAAGCATGCATTTCAGTCAAATTTAGCCATAGGGGTATACGGTCATTTTGCACCTAGGGGTAAAATAATAATTTCTCACCCTTAAGGGGTATTCCAGTAATTATACCAGTTTTTATTAGGGTTTTATGCATATTTCAGTTATTAACAGTCCAATTTTATCCTAACAGTTTATCTAGCCCCTTTTCCAACTTTAGAGCTATCGGGCCCTAAGACCCCTAATGGGCCCTACAGTGTCGTTTAGCTATTTTAGCCCATTTAGCCCAAACTTTATGGTTGGTTTACTAGTTCTAATAGTTTTAACCTATAGTATACCAGAAAATGCTTATGGCTTATTTCTACCCATATGGGCCCGAAAGCCTATTGGCCCAAATTTAGCCCATCGAGGCCCAAATTTATCGAAGTGCACGAAATCACACACTCACCAACTTTACCGATTTTGGTTACAGAATCTTACCGCTTCCAACTGACCCACGAGCGCTTGTACGCTCGCAAGCCCACAAAATGCCAGAATTTTGGCATTTCAGCTTTTTGGCTTTTGCCGATTTAGACTACTAGAGGGTGTTCGTTTACACACCTGATTTGCGACGAATGCTAACGAGATCTCCCACGGGTATCCTACAATCGGTCACTAACATATTTAGATTACAAATCCATGATAATCAACATAATGATCACTTACCACATTCGACCATAATGAGGCTTTATGAATGACTTACCTCGTTGATCTTAACTACTAGATTTAGATCTAGGTTGCTTCCACGTCCCTAGCCTTTGTTCCTTCTTGCTAACTCACCCTTTCTTGCAATCTAGAACACATAAAACCACATCACAAGACTATCATTACTCCTTACCAAAATCAACAGTCTCCCTAAAGTGTTTAGGGATTTTGACTTTTCTTAAATCCCAAAATAAAGAATGGACAGGAGGTTCTGATAACTTACCAAAGGTTTACTAGCCCCGAATCGTTCCCAAACACCTTCTTATCTCAGATTTGATGCAGATCTAACTTAAAGTATGAATAGAGAATAGATCTAGAGGTTAGATCCCGAATCACTATGAATATAGAAGTTCGACTTTTGATATAATAAAAGAGAGAAAGGTAGAAATTGTAGTGGAAAAGAGGAGATGTTGACTAAGGGTAGGGATGTTGTGAGGTTTAGCCACTGGAGTTTCGACTTATATGGAAAAATGACATAGGCTTGTATGTTTCAGGATTTCAGCTTTCAAGAAATCAGTTAACCAATGTCTTAGATGAATCGACAAGAAGGAAGAAGATGAGGAAGGGGTAGATAAGGCTTTTAGAAGAGAAAAAAAGAAATAAGAGAAGAAGAAGAAAGTGGAGAGAAGAGATGGATTCGGCTTTAGAAGAAACTGAAAGAGAAAAGAGAAGAGAGTTTGCTTGTGGAAAATATGGCACAAGGAGGGAGTAGGGATCTAGGTTTCAGTTTTTAGGCAAAAGAAGAAAGAAGAATCGATCCCTAAGGCACTACTCCTATTTGGCTCAAAAGAAAAGAGGCCAAAAAGTCCCGAAAGCCACCCTAAAGCAATCGGCACACAAAGAACAAATGTCGAATTTGATACCTAAACTCCCCTAGTCGAATGCACACTAAAACCAAATGTCCCAAATGGTAATGCTTTCCTAGGATTCCCTCAATCGGCCATCAAATGTCTCATTTTCAAAATTCCTAAATCTCTCCCTCTTATCTCACCTGATTCAATCTAATGAACACTTCAAACTCTCCATCAAAGTTTCACTTAACCTCCATCACATGACTGGTACATACACAAAAATTAAAATCACACCCAATGCTTACCTTGTGACTTGAACTCTGGCTCTTGCACAACCATCCACACGCCACTTTTTTAGGAACTAAGTGGCGCCACATTGCCACTTTACCACGGGCTCACTTGTGTCTTATTTTACTCTATTTTTCTTAAAAGCCCACATACCCTGGACCCATTCTCTTTAAATTCAAAATTCTAAGATTCTACTGGGTTTTAACTTAGACTTGGGCCTTCTAAAGGCCCACTACAATACTTAAAACATAAATTTCATCATCCAACAACAAAATTTCAAGCTTACACGAAAATTGCAAAAATCTCAAAAAAAATCCCGAAAATCAGGGCGTTACAATTTTACTCATTCGCCCTTTACATTTTGTACTTTAACAATTCAGTCCTAAATCCATAAACAACAAGCAAAATAAATTTACCAATGAAACACCTAGGCTGAATGTACTCCTCCATATACACATCTAACCTCCATCATTTTCTTTCCAACATCAAACACAAGATTTCCAGTTTTCCATTCATGACCGAATTTAAAACTCTAACCATCTAAAAAATTACCACATGGCTTTTAAAGACTATCAATCAATGATTTCAAATTCACCCAAATTTATAAAAACTAATATGAAATTTTTGCTTGTAAAATGCCGAACCTTCAAGCTTTATTTTCTCCATTTCTTTCCCTTTGTTTGGTTCCAAAAGATGAACATGCAAGCTTCCTTTTTCTTTTCTTTTTTTTATGCTTTGTTTTATTATAATATGTGTAATTATTATCTTACATATTTAACCTTTCTAAATTAATTAACATAACACATATAATATGGATACAATCGGCACTCACATAATTTAAAGGTTTATTTGCAATTTAAGTACCCCATAAACTTAAGTCACTAATGATTTCACCTTTAAATTTCTATATTTTACCGTCCATGCATTTTATAAATGGCATATTTGCCATTTAAAACTTCAACACTAAAAGACATGACACTTTAACATTTTCATGATAGCATGCATATAAATCATTTGATGCAATTTAATCCCTTTTGATAATCAAGCACTCAAACCTCAGAATTTAAACACGAAAGTTTAGCACACATAAGTACACACATTCAAAACACAGAAAATGATATTTAAATATTTTTCTGACTCAGATTCGTGGTCCTAAAACCACTGTTCTGATTAGGGCCAAAATCGGGCTATCACAAAGGTGTTTTCGCTCAGACCCTTCTTACATCGTGTCAGTTGAGGAGATCGAGGTTAGGCCAGACCTAACTTTCAAAGAGGAGCTAGTTCAGATAATTGATCAAGATGTTAAGGTGCTAAGAAGGAAGTTTGTCCCTTTAGTCAAGGTACTTTGGCATAACCACAATGTCGAGGAGGCTACATGGGAACCTGAGGAGGCGATGCGACGACAATACCTTCATTTGTTTCAAATAGGTAAATTTTGAGGCTAAAATTTCTTTTAGGGGGTAGAGTTGTAACGCCCCAAAATCCCAAAACTCTAAATTTTGTACACTGAATTGGCATGTATAAGTAGCAATATTAGAATATTAATTTTAAGGTATTACAAGGGTTATTTGAAGTCTTAGGGATAGGGAAGACCATAGGGAAATTTTTAATTTTTTGCTTTAGTGGAACCCTGGTCTCAGGTATTAGGCCTCTTAAACAAATTAAGGGGAAATAAGACGTAAATGGGCATGTGGCTCAGTGGTAAGGTAGCGCCATTTAGGGAGCTATAGGTGGCGTTATTATCAGGTAAAGAGGTCCAAGGTTCGAGGTTTAGAGTGGTAAAATTGGGGACTTTATTTCTGCACCATGAAAGGAAGGTAGTGGCGCTGGAGTGGACTCTAGAAGGGAGTGTTCAGGAGAGAAATTTAAGGTAAGGATAATACAGAAAAATTAGGAGATTGGTGAGTGGATATGTTGGTGCCGAATGGGACTTTGGGAGAGGGTGGTTTCAGCTTGTGGTTATTTAAGGGTGCCGAATTCCTTCCAGGGGTTCTTTGGTTTCCCATTATGTTTCCACTTCTCTTTGTTGCCGAATTCTCTTCTCCCTCTCATACAATTTCTTCCATTGCCAAACAACCTACCATCCTTTTGCCGAAATTTCCATTAGTGTTGTGTTCTTCTTTCTCTAAAAAGCCGAATACCATTCTTAATCTCTTGGAGCCGAATAGCTATACCTAATTATCGACTTCTTTTTGTTTTCCTCCATCACGAATCTGTTTCTGTTATCTACTACCCTTAATCAAGTTTTAAAAGTTGGATCTCACTCAGTAGCTATCTAGGCCGCAGGATCAAAGGTTAGATCCGGTAAGTACTTAATCAAACATCATTTAGTGTGTTTTGGTAAAAGTTAAAGGGCTATCTAACTTTTTCTTGTCGTTAACCCTGTATTAACAAGGGTAGGGTTCAAGGATCACAAGCGTGGTAAGGATCACTAGCAAGTGGTAAGTGTACTCATCTCAATTTTGGATTAGTAAGTGGCTGAATGTAAGTGTGGCCATAGAGGTGACTTGTGTGGAATATGAGTCACTTGATTTTTGATAGTATATGTGTGGGTGTAGATCTAGGGGATATTCGCAAATAGTAGCTAAGGAAGGGCTATTAGAACTGGTGGCACACGGTAAGGTTATGGTACGGCTTCGGTTTTTGGGTAAATATTGTGGTTAAGTGTGTGATTGATTGGAGATTGGTATTGGTTGTAGGTTCAAGGCTGACGATAGTGTAACACATCTCATTAACCAGGTGTGTACATACACTTTACACATGACAAGTCGGCAAAAACTGAAATCCTGAAAAGCCAAAATACTAAAAAGTCGAAAAGTCAAAAAGCTAAAATGTTGGCACCGGCAACCACATGAGCGTGAGAACATTCGTGTAGAGGCACTGATATGACAACTAGGACCAAGAGAGCGATCTCATTATCTCGGGCCATGGTTTGGCCAACCGGGCCAAATGGGGCTAATTAGCCCTACTAATCTCATCGGCCTAAATCGGCAAAGGTTGGTAAGTGGTGGTAAATGATGAATTTGTATGGATGGTTGAATGTTTTGGTTATGATTAGGCCTGATGGGCCGTATATTTATGACTGGGCCTAATGGGCCATATAGACATGATCGGGTTTATTGGGCCATATGTGATTTTAGGGAAGCCTGTAGACTTGCTAAGGTTTTAATGGACTCTAGGCCTAGTTCTGATGAATTCTTAAACAACATAAAACTTAATTAATTAATCTAACATGTCTGTGGACAAGTCCCAAGGGTTAGAGTGTGGCAATGGGCATATGTATGTCTAGGATTTTATTCAGGGATAGCTTGGTACTTCAGTGGTCCTAGTGACCCACCTCCTCTTCTTTGGAATCCTACCTGGTGCATAGTGTCTGTTCACTTTAGCCAACGAGGACTTGTTGATGGGCCAAAGTTTGTAACTAAAACCCGTATTATTAAGAATTACGAAAATACCCCTGTAGGGTAGAAATTATGATAATACCCCTATAAGGTGGAAATTACGAAAATACCCCTGTAGGGAAGAAATTATGAAAATACCCCTGTAGGGTAGGATTACGAAAATACCTTTGTAGGGTAGAATTACTGAAATATCCTTGTAAGGTAGAATTACCAAAATTCCCCTGGGTAGTGAAATGACTAAAATACCCCTAGGTGCTTAATGTGTCGAAACGTATATGTTGCATTCATATGATGTATGTTGCACTTAGGTGGGTTTGACGATACGGAGGAAGAAATATGAGGATCGCATAGTCGCTTGACGACCGTGGATCCATCGGTGGCTTTAAGCCCATTATATGATTAGCAGCTTTGTTGCAACAATTGAGTAGTGTCGCTATTGGTGCTACCACTGGAGTGTAGGGATGGGTGGGTTGATATCTATATCCCCATAGGAGTGTAGGGTTGGAAGGAAAATGGAGTGCAAGGTTGGATTTGGGATGGGAGCATTGCATTCATGTGTTAGTGATGTGATATGCAGTCATTGTGGGCTAAGGCCCAAGACCACCGATATTGATAGGGCTTAGGCCCAATGTGATAATTTTCATGTTGATTTGATTGCCAAGGGTCCTACACACTGAGTTTCGAGACCCACACCCTTTTTATTTCATTTTTCAGGGGACCCTCAGTAGACGGCTCGATGTGGGAGAGGACTCACACCCTCCATATTTTACTCTTACTTTTTGACACACTCCAAATCTTGTCGTTAAAAAAATTATTATAGACAGTCCAAGAAAAGATTGAAAGTGATTTCATCTTTTATATTTTATAAAGAATTCGTCTAATGATAATAAAAAAATCATTACAACACACAAAAGTAATGAATAAAAATAAAAAATTTATTTAAAATACATTTAAAAAACTATGTGTCACAAAGAATAAAGAATAATCAACGTACCAAATCATTAATTCATCATTTTATTTGATTTTTGGTATAATGCTAATTCAAATCCAGGTTAATTCTGGTGTAGGTGAAACAGCCAATCAATAGGTTACAACTTGGATTTATTATTTTTTTCTTATAAATTATTTATAGTACATATAAATGCATGAGTTTAGAGAAACTATTGAACATATTACTTTTGCATTTGTTACTCATTATATTATTGAAATTAGCATTTGAAATATTTTTTTATAATTTATAAGATTTATCATATTTATGAATAAGAATTCTAATTCTATTAAAAGACTTTATTAAATGAAATTATATAATAAATAAAAAAGTCAAATTTTATATTTAAATTATTATGTTTAGTTAACAATAAAAAGTAAAAAGAAAAAATATATTACTTTTTTTAAATAGTAAATTCTAATTATTTAAATTAGAAATTATATCACATGTAATCATGCATTTAAAATACAATGATGTATTTGTAAATAACATATGGTTTGAAACTAATTAATAACAACACAAGAAATATATATGATATTAAAATAGATTAGATTAAATTGTGAGTAAAATGAAATTTAAATACATAAATACATCATATTAAGAATACTAAATGAGTACAAACTATTTATCATGATGTTGTCATCAATCTTGAGTTGGCGTCGAGTTAACTTGTAACACCAATTTAATCAACAATATTATTAAAAAATAAAACTAATAAAACTTAATAAATTGTGCATATTAAAATAAAAATGTATAAAAAATATCAAAATGATGCTTTGGTGGAGTGGTAAATTTAAGATTTTAGTAATCCAATTGGTGTGGGTTTAAATCTCACAATATGCATTTTTTATCGATTTTTGTTAAAATAAAAAGATTAAACTCTAAAATAATATAACTTATTTTAATTACGGGAGAACATGTCTGTAATTTTCTTAACTGAGTTGATGCTTGGTTGACTCATGACACCAACTCAATTAAGGACGTAAATATATTTAAAAATTAATAATTTATATATAATATAATAGTACAGAATAGTACAATATAGATAACAAATAACATTATATTCCATATATAAAAATTTATAAAAATACATTTTTATAGTCTAATATATCTACAAATTATTATAACCAACTTGAATAGTGAAATGTTAAATTTACAATGTATCAATTTTTATATTTGTAAAAAAGATGCTTCAATAACGGTTAAAATTTTTTTATTAGAACTACATTTAAATTATTAAAATAATTAATATAATTTAATTGTGTTAATTACTTACTATTTTAAATAATATTACCTTACATTAGTTATTAATTAAAATTTCATTGAATACATTGACTTCAATCTTATTATAATATCTAAATTCTATTCGAACACAAAAAAAATTATTTTAATTATGTTAAAATTGGTTTCCATGGTAGTAAATGAAGTATAATGAATTAGCGACCATTTCGACATTTTTCTAAGCGTGAGCATCCTCTATAATACTTGTTGGCGGGTTCTGGTACACAATTAAGGGTCCCTGGTCTGCATGGCTTTGGCATATCTCCTCTTTCGATTGCTCCATATTTAAGGTTTTCAGCATTTGCACCATTTTCCATCAACATTGAGCTCACCACCATTGCACAAATCCACACCACCATCATCTTCTTCTCCACACCCATTTTGTTTCAACAAATTTATTGAAATCTTTATTTATTTAAAACTCTACATTATCTTTCAATCACAAGAGGTGGGAACTATATAGTTTCACAATAGTTGTAGACTTAGTAAAATGTTTAACCAAAACTACAATATTGGAGCATTTTCTATAGCATTTTTAGTAAATTAAGCTAGGAATAGCAAAAAAGGCCGAGTCTCTTTGAACCATATATATTCATCATTTCTAAAGATAGACATGCAATATTTGATAAAAAGAAAGACATGTTAAAGTCCCACCCTTTTCTTTTACTAACCCTTGCAACTTTAATCGGTATTCACAATTATAGATACAACTTTGTCAATTAATGGAGAATTTACCAAAGTACTCTAATAAGATTGAGAATTTACAACCTTTTCCAGGAAGGCATCACCACATAGCAACTCTTGTTCGAAACAACCTCTATATTTAGAACAACTCACATTTGGAACAATTTAAAATAATTATTATTCAAGAACAACTCTCATCCAAGAACAACCATTGTCTTGCGCTTCAAGATATGTTCCACAGAAGATGTATCACATGATATTATTTCATCAAAGTATAAGAAGGGGAAATAACCCAGAATATGGTAGGTTCTGGGGTTGTCTTCACTCTTGGGATGTTCCGGATAGTTTGGCTTGATGGACCAAATATGGAGATATTGAAGAGGTTTCCTCTTAACCTTTTCTTATAACACTGACTGCTTCTCCTTTCTTTCTAAAACATAATTAATTCTTATACACTATTCACTATCACCTACAAAATCCTTTCACAATAAAAAATCATTAATGTTTTTATAATTGAAGAATATCTATCATTACTCTCATAATTACTAGCTTTGTAACTCTTATTCTTGGAACACTATCATAGGAGCATTCACAATTGGTGAAAGGACATTTTGGCACTTTGGCATTCTAACTCTCAAAAGTCTCTTTAAAATTATTTCAACTTGTTTTCATTGTTTAGCCTTATCATCAATCACATTTCCCTTTCTTTACCTTAGTAAGTACCACCCGTTGTTGCTATTAGTGCTATCGGATATGCTCTAATCTTTCTCATCCTCTTCCTCTTCGCTTTCTTTCGATACAACTCATTCACTTGTTTACATCACTCCCTCTCTCCGTCAAAGAACCCTCTATATGTTAGTGACTCCACTAGTGTGGAGATATTGCATTCGGTGAAACTTTCTCAATACATTTTTTACTTAAAAATATGGACCCATTCTTCTATAAACAAAGGCACAATTGTTCCCGCCTACTTCCAAGAACTAGTGAACATCATTCAAGCCTCTCATAAGAGCATGCAAACTTTGGAGGAGAACAACAGGCAATTTGCATAAACCATTTCCAAGCTTGCATCTTCTTTTTCAGCTCCACAAGTGCAATATGTAAGTGGAAGTGGGAATACTTATGGTGGAACAACTCTTTTAGACATGTGCACCAACAATGGAGACAACACACCCATTAATCCTTTGTCATTTGGAAACACCAAACCTATATTGCTAATCTTTCTGTCATTATTACTAGAACTATTCCTACTATTCCCAATGCTTCTACTAGTGTTGTTGGTGCCTTTACTTTGTTTACTTCTTAGGCTACTTTTCAGGGTTATGTCACTAAGGAAAAGCTTCAAAGGTTACTTGTACAGAAGAACAAGAGTGTAGCACCCCAAACCCAGCCCAGACGTTATGGCCGGATCTAGCGGCATTACATTGATGGGTGAATCGTAAAATTCAATGTTGATAAAAGAAACCTTGGAAATGCTTGATTGTTTGCAGTTTAAAATAATATTTTCAAAACGGGTTTTCAATTTCAAACAAGCCTTGTGTAACGCCCCGAATTTTGGGCCTAGATGAATTGGGCTTTAGGCTTTGGGTCTTATAATTTTTTTTAGTAAGCAAGAAAATGACAAATGACATGTTGGCTTTAAGGGTTTAATAAATTTAGAGTGTCTAGGGGTGTTGGAGAAGTTCTGGGTTCAAACTTTGAGGAGAAGGAGTTTTTAATTAATTATTAAAGGAACCAGGGCGGTGAGTAGTTGGGCTTTTAAATAAAAATAAGGAAAAATGGCATCAAAGAGCCTTGTGGTGGAGTGGCTAAGTGACGCCACTTAGGGTATAGGAAGGTGGCGTTATGGGCTAGCAAGAAGATGCTAGGTTCGAATCCTAGCTTAGTATTTTTTTAGGAGTTTAATTTTGGCCTTCTAGAAGGTTGGAACTGGTGTGATAATGGACTCTAAGGAGAATGATCAGAAGAGAAAATTTAGGAAAAGGATTGAGGAGTTATTAAGGAGAAAAACGAGGAGATGACATGGAAAAGTTGAAGCCGATTGAGACTTTGGGGGTAGGCAGAGTTTCGATTTTGTGTATAAATAGGGGGTGCCAAATTCCCTCTATGCTATTTCGGCAATTGGAATTCCCTTTGTGCTATTTCAGCAACTATAATGCTCTGCCGAATTCTCCTTCACTTTTCCTGTTCTAAACCTCGCATCTTCCTTTTGTGTTTTCTTTTCTTCTCTTGTAAAGCTTTAAATCAAATATTATTCTCTTCTTTCTCTATTGCTTGTGCCGTCCCACTTTATTTTAATTGTTGGGGACAGAATATTCGTGACTTCAAAAGCCAAAAACCTTTGATCTTGGAGCCGATTTCTTCATCATCCCAAAACCTTGTGTCGAATACTCTAGTGACCGAATCTCTATCAGGCTATCATCATTCCTTTAATTTTGGTAGATCGGTTCTTGGAGAGTTAGAATCAAGCTTGGATCTACAAGTCTCTGCCGAAAAGTTATCCATACGTTTCAACTTTTGGGTAAGTGTTCTTGATTTTGGGATAAGTTGTCGAATAGTCTATAGTATGGGAAAAGGGTGACTTAAGTGGATATAAGTCACCTATTATTTTGTCTTTAATGATTAAGATTGATGCAGATCTAGGGAATATTCATGATTAGTAGCTAAGGAAGGGCTATTAGGACCTTGGGCACACGGTAAGGTTATGGTAAGGCTTCAGTTTTTGGTAAATATTGTGGATAAATATGTGATTAATTGGAGGTTGGTATTGGTTACAGGTTCAAAGCTAAGGATAGTGTATCACATCTCATTAACCAGGTGTGTACATACACTTCACATACGACAAATCGGCAAAAGCCGAAATCCCGAAAAGCTTAAAAGCTAAAAAGCCGAAAGGTTGGCTTTGGCAACCACACGAGCGTGAGAACATTCATGTGGGAACATTGATACAACTACTGAGGCCAAGAGAGCAATCTCATGGTCTTGGGTCACTGTTGACCAACCGGGCCAGAAGGGGCTAAATAGGCCCGACGGGCTTGTGGGCCCAAATCGACAAAAGTTGATAAGTGATATTAAATGATGAGTTGGTATTGATGGTTGAATGATGTGAACAAGATCGAGCCTGGTGGGCCATATATTTGTGAATGGGCCTAATGGGCCATATGGACATGATTGGGTTTGATGGGCCATATGTGATTTTAGAGAAGCATGTAGACTGCTAGGGTTTTATGGTAGACTTTAAGCCTAGATTTAATGTACTCTCAAGCAACATAAAACTTAATTAATTAATCAAACATGTCTGTGGACAAGTCGCAAGGTTAGAGTGTGGCAATGGATGTATGCATGTCTAGGATTGGATCTAGGAAGAGCTTGGTACTTAAGCGGTCCTAGTGACCCACCTCCTCTTCTCTTGAATCCTACCTGGTGCATAGTGGCTGTTCACTTTAGTCGTGAGGACTTGTTGATGGGCCAAAGTTCGTAATTAAAATCCGTACTATTAAGAAATTACAAAAATACCCCTGTAGGGTAGAAATTACGAAAATACCCTTATAGGGTAGAATTACGAAAATACCCCTGTAGGGTAGAACTACTAAAACACCCTTGTAGGGTAGAATTACTGAAATGCCCTTGTAAGGTAAAATTACCAAAATACCCCTGGGTAGTGAAATGACTAAAATACCCCTAGGTGCTTAATGTGTGGAAATGTGTATGTTGCATTCATGAGATGTATGTTGCATATGGGTGGGACTGATGAAACAGAGGAAGAATTTGAGGATCGCATGGTTGCTTGATGACCATGGATCCACTGATGGCTGTTTAAGCCTAATGTATGATTAGTAGCTTTGCTGCAACGATAGGTAGTACCACAACTGGCGCTACCATTAGTGTGTATGGGATGGGTGGGTCGATATTTATATCCCCACATTGTGTGTAGGGTTGGACGGAGATGGTGTGTAGAGGCTGGATAGGTAGGATTTTTGCACTTGATTGTTTTAATACTGTTCTGCTATTGGATTGGGCTCGACCCAAGATGACTTATGTTGCATGATATATATATAATTGCTGAAGGTTGTACACACTGAGTTTTCAAAAACTCACTTCCTCTTTTAATATTTTCAGGTGACCCTCAGTAGACAGTTCGATGGATGGTGGGACTTAGAGGTGGCCAGCTAGCAAGATATTATTATTTGGATTTCCTTTAAAATTCCTAGTATTTTGAAATTATTTTAGTTCGGACTGTAATAAGGCCTTATCTCTGGTTTTTATTTCATTATTGTTATTATGTTTTATACTTAGAAACAAAGCATGGATTTAGTTGATTCATCCACTTTTCAAGATTATCTAAAATTTATTGTTTTTTTTTTTTTCAATTAAGCTTCCGCAGTAAATATTTTCCAAGTAATTAGTAATTTATAACAAGAAATAGCTTTTAAATATACCTCATTTTGAAAAGAAATACAAATAAGGATTTTACTTAACTTTTTCTTAAGAAGGGTTTTCAATGAAAACAAGGTTTTCGCAAAAACACTTCAATGTGACACGTCGAACTCAGAACTAACTTTTAGGCCGGGTTTGGGGGTATTACACCTTGTTTGAGGAATACTTTAGTTCAAAGCAATTACTAGTGAAACTTATATATATTAAGAGTTGATTAAAATGTTAAGTTGGTATTTGAAAAATCTCAGTTTTAGTATCAGTTATCAAATTTTCATGTTTCAAGTGTAGCAAAAGCTCCTTCTTTGAAAATGTTTGCATACTTATGTTTGATTTGACCCCAACCAACCCCGCACTCCATATTCCGTCCAACCCTACACTCCTGTGGGGATTAAATCGACCCACCTATCCCTACACTCCCAATGTAGCACCTGTTGCGACACTAGCCAATAATACAGCAGAGCTGTAAATCACATAATGGGCTTAAAGCCGTCGATGGATCTACAGTCGTCAAGCGACCATGTGACGCTAACAAATCATATACTTCCTCCATTCCATGATCCCATCCCATGCAACATAATATCACATGTATGAATGCAAACATATCAATAAATGGCATACAAAATCGATCATATATCATGTAGGGGCATTTTAGTCATTTTGCCTTTTAGGGGTATAACAGTCATTTTTCATAGTGGGGCCTAAGTACACATATCAACCCATCAATAAGTCCTTAATCATTCCACATGACTTCTGTAACCTTTAGCAATCTAATGGTACAATTGAGCCAAAGCCCAATCAAGTGGGCCCAAACGCTCGTGTGGCCCGTCAAACCCAAAACTGCCATTGGCCATGTGATCGACACCGTCAGCCTTGTTATTTCTCACTTTTCCATGAATTGGCTCGTTTGACCTCCATGAGCCCATTGGTCTCACAATGACCATTTTAGCCTAAAAGCAGCCCAAGTCCATGAGATCGCTCACGGAGCCCTCTATCATAGAATCTACTTTTCCAAACGAATATTCGTGTGCTCAAGTGGTTACCGCTATCGTACTTTTGGCTTTTCAACTTTTCGGTATTTTGGCATTTCGGCATTTGCCGATCTATAGTTTGAATAGTCTGTGTACACACTTGATTTACGAAAACTCGCTACGAATCCCTTATCACTGAACCTATGATCCATTAAAACATTTTGTTAGCCAAACATCGCTTAAGGTTAATCACTTTCCATTACTTAATCCAAAATATAAACCTTCCTTACCTTGCTTGATGAGAGTCCTTGAATCTCCTAAATCTACTGACCACAATCGATTACCCTCCTTGGACAAATATCTGTAGTGCCACAAATACTATTAACAAAACCACTTACAGGAATATGACTTTAAGTCCAATCCATAAGTCATAAAACATTCGGCTCAACGCAACTTACCTCCTAAAACCAACTGATTGCTGAAAGAGGGATCCTAAATCCCTAGAGACCCGGATTGTTAAAGAACACCTACAGAATTGAACAAAATGATTGAGAAGGCATGAGAAAGTCACAATCAGTCAAAAGAACAACCATTAAAAGTCGACCAAATTCTAAAGAGAGAATATGCGCAATTCAACTTTTACCATAACGCCTAAAAGGAAAGGAAGGTAAGCACTTACTGAGGTTTAGCCTTCAACCTCACAAACTAAACTGCCTGGAACATGAGAGGTTCGGCTTATGAGTGATTAAGAGAGGAGAGTAAAAGAGGAGAGCAAAGAAACTAGGAACGTGGAACGTAGGGCAATGGTTCGATTAAAGCAAAGAAAGGAAGAGAAGATGATAAAATCGGTTAAGTCAAGTTAATTCAAAACAAAGTAATTGATTTTATGTGAATGGAAGGAGTTTGAAAGATTTTAGAGGTACAATGTTCGGTTTAAAGCTAAAAAGGTCAGAAGGGAAAGGAAAAGAAATTGTGAAGAGGGGAAAAAGAGAAAGAAATCGGCTAAGGCTTGAGAGTAAAAACAAGAAAAGAAGAAAAAAAAGTTGAGCAGAAGAGAGTAAAGGGAGATTCACCACATAGAATGACCCAAATGATGATGCTATTTCGGCTAAAACAAACTGAAAGTAAAGAGTCTTAAACCTGAGAGGCCCAAAGGGACAAAATGAAACAAAAGAAAATAAGAGAACTTCCTAAGTAAAATCGGCTATCACAAGAAAATGCCTGAATCAAAATAGCAAAGAGAGGAATCGGCACTTCCCCAATACCACATAAAAATCAAAGTTTGTAACTAAAACCCGTATTATTAAGAATTACGAAAATACCCCTGTAGGGTAGAAATTATGATAATACCCCTATAAGGTGGAAATTACGAAAATACCCCTGTAGGGAAGAAATTATGAAAATACCCCTGTAGGGTAGGATTACGAAAATACCTTTGTAGGGTAGAATTACTGAAATATCCTTGTAAGGTAGAATTACCAAAATTCCCCTCGATAGTGAAATGACTAAAATACCCCTAGGTGCTTAATGTGTCGAAACGTATATGTTGCATTCATATGATGTATGTTGCACTTAGGTGGGTTTGATGATACGGAGGAAGAAATATGAGGATCGCATAGTCGCTTGACGACCGTGGATCCACCGGTGGCTTTAAGCCCATTATATGATTAGCAGCTTTGTTGCAACAATTGAGTAGTGTCGCTATTGGTGCTACCACTGGAGTGTAGGGATGGGTGGGTTGATATCTATATCCCCATAGGAGTGTAGGGTTGGAAGGAAAATGGAGTGCAAGGTTGGATTTGGGATGGGAGCATTGCATTCATGTGATAGTGATGTGATATGCAGTCATTGTGGGCTAAGGCCCAAGACCACCGATATTGATAGGGCTTAGGCCCAATGTGATAATTTTCATGTTGATTTGATTGCCAAGGGTCCTACACACTGAGTTTCGAGACCCACACCCTTTTTATTTCATTTTTCAGGGGACCCTCAGTAGACGGCTCGATGTGGGAGAGGACTCACACCCTCCATATTTTACTCTTACTTTTTGACACACTCCAAATCTTGTCGTTAAAAAAATTATTATAGACAGTCCAAGAAAAGATTGAAAGTGATTTCATCTTTTATATTTTATAAAGAATTCGTCTAATGATAATAAAAAAATCATTACAACACACAAAAGTAATGAATAAAAATAAAAAATTTATTTAAAATACATTTAAAAAACTATGTGTCACAAAGAATAAAGAATAATCAACGTACCAAATCATTAATTCATCATTTTATTTGATTTTTGGTATAATGCTAATTCAAATCCAGGTTAATTCTGGTGTAGGTGAAACAGCCAATCAATAGGTTACAACTTGGATTTATTATTTTTTTCTTATAAATTATTTATAGTACATATAAATGCATGAGTTTAGAGAAACTATTGAACATATTACTTTTGCATTTGTTACTCATTATATTATTGAAATTAGCATTTGAAATATTTTTTTTATAATTTATAAGATTTATCATATTTATGAATAAGAATTCTAATTCTATTAAAAGACTTTATTAAATGAAATTATATAATAAATAAAAAAGTCAAATTTTATATTTAAATTATTATGTTTAGTTAACAATAAAAAGTAAAAAGAAAAAATATATTACTTTTTTTAAATAGTAAATTCTAATTATTTAAATTAGAAATTATATCACACGTAATCATGCATTTAAAATACAATGATGTATTTGTAAATAACATATGGTTTGAAACTAATTAATAACAACACAAGAAATATATATGATATTAAAATGGATTAGATTAAATTATGTGTGACAGCCCTAGTTCGACCTAGATCGGGAAGCGGTTTCGTGATCGCTAAACCGAGCCTTTAAAATAGTTATTATAAATTTTCAATGCTTAAATTATGTGTTAATTGCATGTGTGGAAATTGTGGAATTAAATTTAGCAAAGTCAGTATGATTTGATTGAAAAAGGTTTAGTTGAAAAACTTAAAAACTTAGCTAGACAATTTTGGAATGACTAAAATGAGATAAGCTAAAAACTAATGGACTTGCATGTCAATATTCCCCTAGAAGAAAGTGGCCGGCCATGCATTAGATTTCATTGGTTGTGGCATTATTTTATGAGTTATAATTTAAGTTAGTGGGATGATGATGTCATAAGAAAAATTAACAAAAGAAAGAAAAGAAATTTGAAGGAAAGGTTGTTCTTTTTGCCGTGAATTGAAGAGGGTAGAAAGGGGGAAAGTTTGAAGCTTCCATTCGGTCATTCTTGGCTAAAATCCAAGGTAAGAAATCTTGTTAATTTGTTGGAAACTTATGAATTCAAGTTGAATGGTAAGCTTATGGATTAGCCCTTGCATAAAATTTTGATTTGGGGGTATAAATCCCATTCGGTCAAAGAAAAAAAAAAAGGATTTTGGCTAAATTTGATGTTCTAATTTCATGTATGACAATATGGAGTCTTGAGAAGTGTTTCTAGTTTTAAAATTTTAAGAATTCATGAAAGCATCGTTTAAATTCTACTAATCTTGCTTTAGATGGTACTTAAATCAAAGAAAGCATTCGGCCTTGGGGATTAAACAACCGTATAGGTATTTAGATGTTTTTAATGCTATAATTGTTGTTTTTTTAATAAGTAGAGCTAATTGAAGATGGATATATATGCTAGTATTTTGTTTCGTGTGGGCACCCTTAGTAGCCGAATGAATTTTGAGATAGTGAGTCAATAGCTTTCGGCTTTAATGTATTTTTTTTATTTATATATGCATGTTATGTATTTGAGTTGTAATTAGCAATTGGTGGTAAGTTTTGTGAATGGCCGAATGAAATTTTGAGTGGTTGAGAAGTTGAATAATCAGTTTTAAAATAAATATGTTTACTTGTACTATGAAGTATGTTATCGAATTTGGAAATCTATTTAGGGAAGTGGTACCTTAAATAGGTACGAATACTTGTAATTGAATAAGGCATTTGTGTGAATATATATATATGTTGATTTCGTGAGATGCATCCGGCGTGTGGTTGGTGATTGTGAATTTAGGACCGGTTAAAGATGGATCTTTAAAATTTATGTATGATTGAATGCCGAATGACATTAACCTTTGGGTGCGTACCTATCTAGCCATAGTAAATTGTAACGCAATTATGCTAGGTCAAATGAAGTGTGATTAGGAAATTCTATTGTATGTCTTGATTTTAATGAAAGTGTAATTATCATTAGTGAGGTACGAATAAAATTAATATGATTGCATTGTTTATCCAAGTTCAAGAGCCTAGAGGGGCAGCTTCGGACAAAGGAAAGGCCAAGGTCACGGAATAGTCAATTCGAAGTTTCTCGGAAAAATACGAGGTAAGTTTTGGGATAGTAAATCTTTAAATATGATAAAGTGAAATTATAGTATTTGAATATGCTTAATACACGAATTAAAATGCCATATGAAATGTCCGAATGCAAAATTTTAGAAATGGGAGTATGAGTAAATGTGAGCTAATGAATACCAAAGTGAAATTTTAATGTATTTGGATATGAATTTGTATTCCTTACTTACAATCATATAAGCTGTGCGAAATATGTTTGGAAGTAGGCTGAAATTTGTGTCTCTATATCTGAATATGTTATTGAAAGATGATGTGATATGTATACCGATATGTGTAAGTATAATTCCGAAGTAAAAGCCGAGCTTAGTCTCGAAGGGCTTCCGAGCCGAAGTAAAAGCCGAGCTTAGTCTCGAAGGGCTTCCGAGCCGAAGTAAAAGCCGAGCTTAGTCTCGAAGGGCTTCCGAGCCGAAGTAAAAGCCGAGCTTAGTCTCGAAGGGCTTCCGAGCCAGAGTTTAGACCAAGATTAGTCTCGAAGGGCTTAAAGCCAGTGATGAGATTCAGATTGAGTCTTGAAGTCCATTCGTGGTGGAAATTAGATATGGTTAAATTGTATAAACTCTCGTACGAACAAATATATATAAATAGTATGCCCTGACAAAACAAATCCACTACTTTAGGTAAGGAAGGCAGGTATGTATTCTATACTTGTAAAGATTTAGCGAGTCATTGAATCTGTTCAATTGAGCCAGTAGGAATTTGTAAATTATTAATTGATATCGTTATTATATATAAGAAATTTGATGTCGAGGGGTGAAATTCTATACTCGATTGATTATGTAAAGAAGAAATTTGAACTATACGATTTTGAGTGAATAACTCTTGAAACGCATTTGTGTTACTTTTTGGTGGTAAACGTGTAAGTGAATCAATGTATGAGTATGAGCACATTCGGCCAAGGAAGGTTTAATCATGAGTCGTATATGTTATGCCCTTCACTTATTTTGATTTAATTACTTAAGTACTTACTAGGCAAGTAATTGCTTACTCTGTTGTTCTTGTCTTCGATTTTGTAGATCTTGATCAGAAGCTACGGTCTCGGGAGTTCCATACTTGAAGTCATCTACACTATCACTCATCTTTTGGTGCGGGTAAATAAATTTAGAAATGGCATGTATAGGCTGACCTGTGGTGTCCAAACAAACATCTTTTGTATTTTGTAACTTATTTAGGCCATGCGAAAATGGCCCTCTTAAGATTTTCACTATGATAGTCATGGTAATAATTTGATTTTGTTATACATGAATGGATGTGAATGCATGTTGGGTAACTTGTTTGAAGTATCTCATACTTTTAATATGAAAATATATGAAGTATAAGTGATGAACGTGACTAGGGATGAGTACATTTCGTACATTGCTTTTGAGTGCGATACGTAGGTTTTGTTGTTGTTCAGTTGATGAGCTTTTGTGCAATTTTTTTTCAATTATAGCGATAGGTTCAGTAAAAGATCTTCTTTTATTGTCATGCGGCTTTTCAAGGAAATACTCGGGTGATGCCTCTTGACCCTCCTGCGATGGGATTGGATCTAGGGGTGTTACATTTTATTGGTATCAGAGCTACGGTTTAGTCGATTCTCGGACTACCGTAGTAGGTTTGAGTCTAGCCATACATGCCATTTAGTATCATTTTGATAGTGGGATGACTTCTGATAATTGAAATGCAATTTTTGGTATAGAATGGATCCCGAACCTGATCGAACCGTAGCGGACGATGTTGAGAGTGTAGCTCCTGCTCCCGCGCAAGGGACAGCACCACCTGACTCTCAGCCAAATATGGGTCATCGAAATGATGATATTAGACCAGCTTTTTATGCGATGATGAGTGACTGGTTCGCTCAATTCGCCAGATCAAATCCGGGTGTTCCGCAACCTCCGCCCCCGAATACTCCATTTCTGACTTTTACAACTCCTCCTGTGACCAATCCAATGAGATCAAGTAGGCCCCCTGTTGACAAAATTAGAAAATATGGGGCCGAAGAGTTCCGGGCAAACCCTAGTGACGATGCCAAACGAGCCGAGTTTTGGCTCGACAATACCATCCGAGTGTTCGATGAACTGACTTGCACACCCGAGGAGTGTCTTAAATGTGCGGTATCTCTGTTACGTGACGCTGCCTACTACTGGTGGAATACTCTGGTTTCTGTTGTTCCGTAGGAGCGGGTCAATTGGGAATTCTTCCAAAACGAGTTTCGTAAGAAGTACATCAGTCAGAGATTCATCGATCAAAAACGGAAGGAATTCCTTGAACTTAAGCAAGGTCAGATGTCAGTAGCCGATTATGAGAGAGAGTTCGTGCGCCTCAGTCGCTATGCCCGCGAGTGTGTATCCTCCGAGGCCATCATGTGTAAGCTTTTTGAGGACGGATTAAACGAAGATATCAGGCTGTTAGTGGGAATTCTGGAAATCAAAGAGTTTGTTGTGTTAGTCGAACGAGCTTGTAAAGATGAAGAACTTAGTAATGAAAAAAGAAAGGCCGAAGAGGGAAATAAAGAGTTCCGTAAGAGACCTACGGGAAAATCTGTTCAGCAATCGTCCAAAAAGACTAGAGATGACTCCAGCCGATCTAAAAATACATTGGGTTTCTCTAGACGAGAACACCATCGACCTCCCGTGAGTTCGAAAACTACTTCAATCGCCAGTGTTGGAAATGAACATCGGGGTAGATCGGATTGTGATTATTGTGGTAAATGGCACACGGGGAGCTGTAGGCATCGTGACCGCTCTTGTTTCAGATGCGGATCCGCCGACCATTTTATTAAAGATTGCCCAAGAAATGATGAACGCATTTCCGATTCGACTCAGAGACCTAGTGGCACAGCTTCGCGGGGTAGACCACCGCGACAGGGCAGAAATATTAGCGGCAGTCAGAGAGGGACTAGAGATAATACAGCTAAATCCGAGGCTCGAGCACCAGCCAGAGCATATGCTATTCGTGCCCGTGAGGAAGCTTCTTCTCCGGATATTATTACTGGTACTTTCACCCTCTTTAACACTGATGTTATTGCCCTAATTGATCCTGGTTCGACCCATTCATATGTGTGTGAAACTTTAGCCTCCAGTAAGACTCTTCCTGTTGAGTCTACTGAATTTGTAATTCAAGTGTCGAACCCTTTGGGCCGTTGTGTTTTGGTTGATAAAGTATGCAAGAAATGTCCGTTAATGGTACGGGATTTTTGTTTTCCGGCTGACTTGATGCTTCTTCCGTTCAACGAATTTGACATTATTCTCGTAATGGACTGGTTGACCGTTCATGACGCGATAGTAAATTGTAAGCGGAAAACTATCGATTTGCGATGTTCGAATAATGAAATAATCCGAATTGAGTCCCTTGATCTAAGTGGACCACCGGCAATAATTTCAACCATGTTAGCTCAGAAATATGTGAGGAAGGGTTATGAAGCGTATTTGGCCTATGTGCTAGATAACAAAGTTACCCATCGAGAACTTGGAACGGTGCCCGTAGTCTGCGAGTTTTCAGATGTCTTTCCTGAAGAATTACCGGGATTACCATCGGTAAGAGAGGTCGAGTTCGGTATAGAGCTGATTCCAGGTACGACACCGATTTCGATTGCCCCGTATCGTATGGCACCTACAGAGTTAAAGGAATTAAAATCTTAGATGCAAGAGTTGACGGATAGGGGTTTCGCGCGACCTAGTTTTTCGCCTTGGGGTGCACCGGTTTTGTTCGTGAAAAAGAAAGATGGAACTATGAGAATGTGTATCGACTATCGACAGTTGAATAAAGCCACGATAAAGAATAAGTATCCATTGCCCCGAATTGACGACTTGTTCGATCAGTTGAGAGGAGCCTCAGTGTTTTCAAAGATTGACTTGCGATCCGGCTATTATCAGTTAAGAATCAGAGAATCCGACGTACCAAAGATGACATTTAGAACGAGATATGGTCACTATGAGTTCTTAGTAATGCCGTTTGGACTCACCAATGCCCCCGCCGTATTCATGGACCTGATGAATCGAGTGTTCAGGCCGTTTTTGGACCGTTTTGTAGTAGTGTTCATCGATGATATTTTGATCTATTCTCGTGATGAGTCAGAGCATACCGAACATTTAAGGCTGGTACTTCAGACTTTGCGGGATAACCAATTATATGCGAAGTTCAGTAAGTGCGAATTTTGGTTGCATGAAGTTGGCTTCTTGGGCCATATAGTATCTGCTTCGGGTATTCGAGTCGATCCGAACAAAATCTCAGCTATTCTCGATTGGAAACCTCCTAAAAACATTACCGAAGTTCAAAGCTTTTTGGGACTTGCCAGTTATTACCGACGTTTTGTCAAAGGCTTTTCGATGATTGCAACTCCACTGACAAGATTGCTGCAAAAAGAGGTCAAGTTCGAATGGTCGGAAAAATGTCAGAAAAGCTTCGACCAATTGAAAACCCTTTTAACGGAAGCTCCAGTGTTGGTTCAGCCAGAAACCGGTAAAGAGTTTGTAGTTTATAGTGATGCGTCACTGAACGGTCTAGGCTGTGTCTTGATGCAAGAAGGCCGGGTTATTGCTTATGCTTCGAGGCAGTTAAAGCCTCACGAGCGGAATTATCCGACTCATGATCTTGAATTAGCTGCTATTGTTTTCGCTTTAAAAATTTGGCGACACTATCTGTTTGGTGAAAAATGTCACATCTTCTCTGATCACAAAAGTCTCAAGTATCTGATGTCTCAAATGGATTTGAACTTGAGACAAAGACGGTGGCTTGAATTGCTAAAAGATTATGAGCTTGTTATTGATTATCACCCGGGGAAAGCTAACGTGGTTGCTGACGCTCTTAGCCGAAAATCTTTGTTTTCCTTACGAGCTATGAACGTGAAGACGACGATGTCAGGGGATGATGTGTTGATTGCCGAATTGGTAGCAAGACCTATGCTACTCCAACAGATTAGTGAGGCTTAGAAAACCGACGGCGACTTGGTTGCCAAGCGAGTTCAATGTGAGTCAAATGCAGATTCAGCATTTAGAGTTGACGAAAGTGATTGTTTGAGATTTAAAGGTCGATTGTGTGTTCCGAAAAAGTCTGAGCTAGTTTCGATGATTTTGAATGAAGCCCATAGTAGTCAACTGTCAGTTCATCCGGGCAGTACGAAAATGTATAATGATTTGAAGCAACAGTATTGGTGGCATGGCATGAAGCGAGATATCTCTGATTTTGTATCTAAATGCTTAGTGTGTCAGCAAGTAAAAGCGGAACATCAGGTGCCGTCGGGATTACTTCAGCCGATTTTGATACCCGAGTGGAAATGGGATCGGGTTACAATGGATTTTGTGTCGGGTTTACCGTTAACGCCGAGCAAAAAGGACTCCATTTGGGTTATTGTTGATCGATTAACGAAAACAGCCCATTTCATCCCGGTTCGCACTGACTTTTCGCTTGATAAGTTAGCGGAATTATACGTTTCTCAGATTATACGATTGCATGGGGTACCGACTTCTATTGTTTCCGATCGAGACCCCCGGTTTACTTCTAGATTTTGGAAGAAGCTGCATGAAGCTTTGGGTACTAAACTTCATTTCAGCACTGCTTTTCATCCCCAGACGGATGGCCAATCTGAACGGGTTATTCAGCTGCTTGAGGACATGTTAAGATGTTGCATCCTCGAGTTTAGCGGTTCTTGGGAAAAATATTTACCCTTGGTTGAATTCGCGTATAATAACAGTTTTCAGACAAGTATTCAGATGGCACCTTACGAAGCTCTTTACGGCCGTAAATGCCGTACTCCTCTGTTCTGGACCGAGCTGAGTGAGAATAAGATTCTCGGGGTTGATTTAGTTAAAGAAGCGGAGCAGAAAGTGAGGATAATACGTGACAGTTTGAAAACAGCATCCGATCGTCAGAAATCATACGCGGACTTGAAGCGTAAAGATATTGAGTACCAAGTTGGTGATAAGGTGTTTCTAAAAGTTTCACCATGGAAAAAGACACTTTGCTTTGGCCGCAAAGGCAAGTTGAGTCCGAGATTCATTGGGCCGTATGAAATTTCGAAACGGATTGGACCAGTTGCTTACAGACTGATTTTGCCCCCTGGACTTGAAAGGATTCACAATGTATTCCATGTATCGATGCTTCGACGCTATAAATCCGATCCTTCACATATATTAAATCCGTCCGAGGTTAAAATTCAACCTAATTTGAGTTATGAGGAAGAACCTATCCGTATTTTAGCTCGAGAAATTAAAGAATTACGAAATAAAAGGGTTCCGTTAGTGAAAGTATTATGGCTCAAGCATGGGATCGAGGAAGCAACTTGGGAACCCGAGAATACTATAAAAGAACGATATCCAAATCTATTTTCGGGTAAGATTTTCGGGGACAAAAATCCTTTAAGGGGGAGGGAGTTGTGACAGCCCTAGTTCGACTTAGATCGGGAAGCGGTTTCGTGATCGCTAAACCGAGCCTTTAAAATAGTTATTATAATTTTTCAATGCTTAAATTATGTGTTAATTGCATGTGTGGAAATTGTGGAATTAAATTTAGCAAAGTCAGTATGATTTGATTGAAAAAGGTTTAGTTGAAAAACTTAAAAACTTAGCTAGACAATTTTGGAATGACTAAAATGAGATAAGCTAAAAACTAATGGACTTGCATGTCAATATTCCCCTAGAAGAAAGTGGCCGGCCATGCATTAGATTTTATTGGTTGTGGCATTATTTTATGAGTTATAATTTAAGTTAGTGGGATGATGATGTCATAAGAAAAATTAACAAAAGAAAGAAAAGAAATTTGAAGGAAAGGTTGTTCTTTTTGCCGTGAATTGAAGAGGGTAGAAAGGGGGAAAGTTTGAAGCTTCCATTCGGTCATTCTTGGCTAAAATCCAAGGTAAGAAATCTTGTTAATTTGTTGGAAACTTATGAATTCAAGTTGAATGGTAAGCTTATGGATTAGCCCTTGCATAAAATTTTGATTTGGGGGTATAAATCCCATTCGGTCAAAGAAAAAAAAAAAGGATTTTGGCTAAATTTGATGTTCTAATTTCATGTATGACAATATGGAGTCTTGAGAAGTGTTTCTAGTTTTAAAATTTTAAGAATTCATGAAAGCATCGTTTAGATTCTACTAATCTTGCTTTAGATGGTACTTAAATCAAAGAAAGCATTCGGCCTTGGGGATTAAACAACCGTATAGGTATTTAGATGTTTTTAATGCTATAATTGTTGTTTTTTTAATAAGTAGAGCTAATTGAAGATGGATATATATGCTAGTATTTTGTTTCGTGTGGGCACCCTTAGTAGCCGAATGAATTTTGAGATAGTGAGTCAATAGCTTTCGGCTTTAATGTATTTTTTTTTATTTATATATGCATGTTATGTATTTGTGTTGTAATTAGCAATTGGTGGTAAGTTTTGTGAATGGCCGAATGAAATTTTGAGTGGTTGAGAAGTTGAATAATCAGTTTTAAAATAAATATGTTTACTTGTACTATGAAGTATGTTATCGAATTTGGAAATCTATTTAGGGAAGTGGTACCTTAAATAGGTACGAATACTTGTAATTGAATAAGGCATTTGTGTGAATATATATATATGTTGATTTCGTGAGATGCATCCGGCGTGTGGTTGGTGATTGTGAATTTAGGACCGGTTAAAGATGGATCTTTAAAATTTATGTATGATTGAATGCCGAATGACATTAACCTTTGGGTGCGTACCTATCTAGCCATAGTTTAATTGTAACGCAATTATGCTAGGTCAAATGAAGTGTGATTAGGAAATTCTATTGTATGTCTTGATTTTAATGAAAGTGTAATTATCATTAGTGAGGTACGAATAAAATTAATATGATTGCATTGTTTATCCAAGTTCAAGAGCCTAGAGGGGCAGCTTCGGACAAAGGAAAGGCCAAGGTCACGGAATAGTCAATTCGAAGTTTCTCGGAAAAATACGAGGTAAGTTTTGGGATAGTAAATCTTTAAATATGATAAAGTGAAATTATAGTATTTGAATATGCTTAATACACGAATTAAAATGTCATATGAAATGTCCGAATGCAAAATTTTAGAAATGGGAGTATGAGTAAATGTGAGCTAATGAATACCAAAGTGAAATTTTAATGTATTTGGATATGAATTTGCATTCCTTGCTTACAATCATATAAGCTGTGCGAAATATGTTTGGAAGTAGGCTGAAATTTGTGTCTCTATATCTGAATATGTTATTGAAAGATGATGTGATATGTATACCGATATGTGTAAGTATAATTCCGAAGTAAAAGCCGAGCTTAGTCTCGAAGGGCTTCCGAGCCGAAGTAAAAGCCGAGCTTAGTCTCGAAGGGCTTCCGAGCCGAAGTAAAAGCCGAGCTTAGTCTCGAAGGGCTTCCGAGCCGAAGTAAAAGCCGAGCTTAGTCTCGAAGGGCTTCCGAGCCAGAGTTTAGACCAAGATTAGTCTCGAAGGGCTTAAAGCCAGTGATGAGATTCAGATTGAGTCTTGAAGTCCATTCGTGGTGGAAATTAGATATGGTTAAATTGTATAAACTCTCGTACGAACAAATATATATAAATAGTATGCCCTGACAAAACAAATCCACTACTTTAGGTAAGGAAGGCAGGTATGTATTCTATACTTGTAAAGATTTAGCGAGTCATTGAATCTGTTCAATTGAGCCAGTAGGAATTTGTAAATTATTAATTGATATCGTTATTATATATAAGAAATTTGATGTCGAGGGGTGAAATTCTATACTCGATTGATTATGTAAAGAAGAAATTTGAACTATACGATTTTGAGTGAATAACTCTTGAAACGCATTTGTGTTACTTTTTGGTGGTAAACGTGTAAGTGAATCAATGTATGAGTATGAGCACATTCGGCCAAGGAAGGTTTAATCATGAGTCGTATATGTTATGCCCTTCACTTATTTTGATTTAATTACTTAAGTACTTACTAGGCAAGTAATTGCTTACTCTGTTGTTCTTGTCTTCGATTTTGTAGATCTTGATCAGAAGCTACGGTCTCGGGAGTTCCATACTTGAAGTCATCTACACTATCACTCATCTTTTGGTGCGGGTAAATAAATTTAGAAATGGCATGTATAGGCTGACCTGTGGTGTCCAAACAAACATCTTTTGTATTTTGTAACTTATTTAGGCCATGCGAAAATGGCCCTCTTAAGATTTTCACTATGATAGTCATGGTAATAATTTGATTTTGTTATACATGAATGGATGTGAATGCATGTTGGGTAACTTGTTTGAAGTATCTCATACTTTTAATATGAAAATATATGAAGTATAAGTGATGAACGTGACTAGGGATGAGTACATTTCGTACATTGCTTTTGAGTGCGATAAGTAGGTTTTGTTGTTGTTCAGTTGATGAGCTTTTGTGCAATTTTTTTTCAATTATAGCGATAGGTTCAGTAAAAGATCTTCTTTTATTGTCATGCGGCTTTTCAAGGAAATACTCGGGTGATGCCTCTTGACCCTCCTGCGATGGGATCGGATCTAGGGGTGTTACATTGTGAGTAAAACGAAATTTAAATACATAAATACATCATATTAAGAATACTAAATGAGTACAAACTATTTATCATGATGTTGTCATCAATCTTGAGTTGGCGTCGAGTTAACTTGTAACACCAATTTAATCAACAATATTATTAAAAAATAAAACTAATAAAACTTAATAAATTGTGCATATTAAAATAAAAATGTATTAAATATATCAAAATGATGCTTTGGTGGAGTGGTAAATTTAAGATTTTAGTAATCCAATTGGTGTGGGTTTAAATCTCACAATATGCATTTTTTATCGATTTTTGTTAAAATAAAAAGATTAAACTCTAAAATAATATAACTTATTTTAATTACGGGAGAACATGTCTGTAATTTTCTTAACTGAGTTGATGCTTGGTTGACTCATGACACCAACTCAATTAAGGACGTAAATATATTTAAAAATTAATAATTTATATATAATATAATAGTACAGAATAGTACAATATAGATAACAAATAACATTATATTCCATATATAAAAATTTATAAAAATACATTTTTATAGTCTAATATATCTACAAATTATTATAACCAACTTGAATAGTGAAATGTTAAATTTACAATGTATCAATTTTTATATTTGTAAAAAAGATGCTTCAATAACGGTTAAAATTTTTTTATTAGAACTACATTAAATTATTAAAATAATTAATATAATTTAATTGTGTTAATTACTTACTATTTTAAATAATATTACCTTACATTAGTTATTAATTAAAATTTCATTGAATACATTGACTTCAATCTTATTATAATATCTAAATTCTATTCGAACACAAAAAAAAATTATTTTAATTATGTTAAAATTGGTTTCCATGGTAGTAAATGAAGTATAATGAATTAGCGACCATTTCGACATTTTTCTAAGCGTGAGCATCCTCTATAATACTTGTTGGCGGGTTCTGGTACACAATTAAGGGTCCCTGGTCTGCATGGCTTTGGCATATCTCCTCTTTCGATTGCTCCATATTTAAGGTTTTCAGCATTTGCACCATTTTCCATCAACATTGAGCTCACCACCATTGCACAAATCCACACCACCATCATCTTCTTCTCCACACCCATTTTGTTTCAACAAATTTATTGAAATCTTTATTTATTTAAAACTCTACATTATCTTTCAATCACAAGAGGTGGGAACTATATAGTTTCACAATAGTTGTAGACTTAGTAAAATGTTTAACCAAAACTACAATATTGGAGCATTTTCTATAGCATTTTTAGTAAATTAAGCTAGGAATAGCAAAAAAGGCCGAGTCTCTTTGAACCATATATATTCATCATTTCTAAAGATAGACATGCAATATTTGATAAAAAGAAAGACATGTTAAAGTCCCACCCTTTTCTTTTACTAACCCTTGCAACTTTAATCGGTATTCACAATTATAGATACAACTTTGTCAATTAATGGAGAATTTACCAAAGTACTCTAATAAGATTGAGAATTTACAACCTTTTCCAGGAAGGCATCACCACATAGCAACTCTTGTTCGAAACAACCTCTATATTTAGAACAACTCACATTTGGAACAATTCAAAATAATTATTATTCAAGAACAACTCTCATCCAAGAACAACCATTGTCTTGCGCTTCAAGATATGTTCCACAGAAGATGTATCACATGATATTATTTCATCAAAGTATAAGAAGGGGAAATAACCCAGAATATGGTAGGTTCTGGGGTTGTCTTCACTCTTGGGATGTTCCGGATAGTTTGGCTTGATGGACCAAATATGGAGATATTGAAGAGGTTTCCTCTTAACCTTTTCTTATAACACTGACTGCTTCTCCTTTCTTTCTAAAACATAATTAATTCTTATACACTATTCACTATCACCTACAAAATCCTTTCACAATAAAAAATCATTAATGTTTTTATAATTGAAGAATATCTATCATTACTCTCATAATTACTAGCTTTGTAACTCTTATTCTTGGAACACTATCATAGGAGCATTCACAATTGGTGAAAGGACATTTTGGCACTTTGGCATTCTAACTCTCAAAAGTCTCTTTAAAATTATCTCAACTTGTTTTCATTGTTTAGCCTTATCATCAATCACATTTCCCTTTCTTTACCTTAGTAAGTACCACCCGTTGTTGCTCTTAGTGCTATCGGATATGCTCTAATATTTCTCATCCTCTTCCTCTTCGCTTTCTTTCGATACAACTCATTCACTTGTTTACATCACTCCCTCTCTCCGTCAAAGAACCCTCTATATGTTAGTGACTCCACTAGTGTGGAGATATTGCATTCGGTGAAACTTTCTCAATACATTTTTTACTTAAAAATATGGACCCCTTCTTCTATAAACAAAGGCACAATTGTTCCCGCCTACTTCCAAGAACTGGTGAACATCATTCAAGCCTCTCATAAGAGCATGCAAACTTTGGAGGAGAACAACAGGCAATTTGCATAAACCATTTCCAAGCTTGCATCTTCTTTTTCAGCTCCACAAGTGCAATATGTAAGTGGAAGTGGGAATACTTATGGTGGAACAACTCTTTTAGACATGTGCACCAACAATGGAGACAACACACCCATTAATCCTTTGTCATTTGGAAACACCAAACCTATATTGCTAATCTTTCTGTCATTATTACTAGAACTATTCCTACTATTCCCAATGCTTCTACTAGTGTTGTTGGTGCCTTTACTTTGTTTACTTCTTAGGCTACTTTTCAGGGTTATGTCACTAAGGAAAAGCTTCAAAGGTTACTTGTACAGAAGAACAAGAGTGTAGCACCCCAAACCCGGCCCAGACGTTATGGCCGGATCTAGCGGCATTACATTGATGGGTGAATCGTAAAATTCAATGTTGATAAAAGAAACCTTGGAAATGCTTGATTGTTTGCAGTTTAAAATAATATTTTCAAAACGGGTTTTCAATTTCAAACAAGCCTTGTGTAACGCCCCGAATTTTGGGCCTAGATGAATTGGGCTTTAGGCTTTGGGTCTTATAATTTTTTTTAGTAAGCAAGAAAATGACAAATGACATGTTGGCTTTAAGGGTTTAATAAATTTAGAGTGTCTAGGGGTGTTGGAGAAGTTCTGGGTTCAAACATTGAGGAGAAGGAGTTTTTAATTAATTATTAAAGGAACCAGGGCGGTGAGTAGTTGGGCTTTTAAATAAAAATAAGGAAAAATGGCATCAAAGAGCCTTGTGGTGGAGTGGCTAAGTGACGCCACTTAGGGTATAGGAAGGTGGCATTATGGGCTAGCAAGAAGATGCTAGGTTCGAATCCTAGCTTAGTATTTTTTTAGGAGTTTAATTTTGGCCTTCTAGAAGGTTGGAACTGGTGTGATAATGGACTCTAAGGAGAATGATCAGAAGAGAAAATTTAGGAAAAGGATTGAGGAGTTATTAAGGAGAAAAACGAGGAGATGACATGGAAAAGTTGAAGCCGATTGAGACTTTGGGGGTAGGTAGAGTTTCGATTTTGTGTATAAATAGGGGGTGCCAAATTCCCTCTACGCTATTTCGGCAATTGGAATTCCCTTTGTGCTATTTCAGCAACTATAGTGCTCTGCCGAATTCTCCTTCACTTTTCCTGTTCTAAACCTCGCATCTTCCTTTTGTGTTTTCTTTTCTTCTCTTGTAAAGCTTTAAATCAAATATTATTCTCTTCTTTCTCTATTGCTTGTGCCGTCCCACTTTATTTTAATTGTTGGGGACAGAATATTCGTGACTTCAAAAGCCGAAAACCTTTGATCTTGGAGCCGATTTCTTCATCATCCCAAAACCTTGTGTCGAATACTCTAGTGACCGAATCTTGATCAGGCTATCATCATTCCTTTAATTTTGGTAGATCGGTTCTTGGAGAGTTAGAATCAAGCTTGGATCTACAAGTCTCTGCCGAAAAGTTATCCATACGTTTCAACTTTTGGGTAAGTGTTCTTAATTTTGGGATAAGTTGTCGAACAGTCTATAGTATGGGAAAAGGGTGACTTAAGTGGATATAAGTCACCTATTATTTTGTCTTTAATGATTAAGATTGATGCAGATCTAGGGAATATTCATGATTAGTAGCTAAGGAAGGGCTATTAGGACCTTGGGCACACGGTAAGGTTATGGTAAGGCTTCAGTTTTTGGTAAATATTGTGGATAAATATGTGATTAATTGGAGGTTGGTATTGGTTACAGGTTCAAAGCTAAGGATAGTGTATCACATCTCATTAACCAGGTGTGTACATACACTTCACATACGACAAATTGGCAAAAGCCGAAATCCCGAAAAGCCTAAAAGCTAAAAAGCCGAAAGGTTGGCTTTGGCAACCACACGAGCGTGAGAACATTCATGTGGGAACATTGATACAACTACTGAGGCCAAGAGAGCAATCTCATGGTCTTGGGTCACTGTTGACCAACCGGGCCAGAAGGGGCTAAATAGGCCCGACGGGCTTGTGGGCCCAAATCGACAAAAGTTGATAAGTGATATTAAATGATGAGTTGGTATTGATGGTTGAATGATGTGAACAAGATCGAGCCTGGTGGGCCATATATTTGTGAATGGGCCTAATGGGCCATATGGACATGATTGGGTTTGATGGGCCATATGTGATTTTAGAGAAGCATGTAGACTGCTAGGGTTTTATGGTAGACTTTAAGCCTAGATTTAATGTACTCTCAAGCAACATAAAACTTAATTAATTAATCAAACATGTCTGTGGACAAGTCGCAAGGTTAGAGTGTGGCAATGGATGTATGCATGTCTAGGATTGGATCTAGGAAGAGCTTGGTACTTAAGCGGTCCTAGTGACCCACCTCCTCTTCTCTTGAATCCTACCTGGTGCATAGTGGCTGTTCACTTTAGTCGTGAGGACTTGTTGATGGGCCAAAGTTCGTAATTAAAATCCGTACTATTAAGAAATTACAAAAATACCCCTGTAGGGTAGAAATTACGAAAATACCCTTATAGGGTAGAATTACGAAAATACCCCTGTAGGGTAGAACTACTAAAACACCCTTGTGGGGTAGAATTACTGAAATGCCCTTGTAAGGTAAAATTACCAAAACACCCCTGGGTAGTGAAATGACTAAAATACCCCTAGGTGCTTAATGTGTGGAAATGTGTATGTTGCATTCATGAGATGTATGTTGCATATGGGTGGGACTGATGAAACAGAGGAAGAATTTGAGGATCGCATGGTTGCTTGATGACCATGGATCCACTGATGGCTGTTTAAGCCTAATGTATGATTAGTAGCTTTGCTGCAACGATAGGTAGTACCACAACTGGCGCTACCATTAGTGTGTATGGGATGGGTGGGTCGATATTTATATCCCCACATTGTGTGTAGGGTTGGACGGAGATGGTGTGTAGAGGCTGGATAGGTAGGATTTTTGCACTTGATTGTTTTAATACTGTTCTGCTATTGGATTGGGCTCGACCCAAGATGACTTATGTTGCATGATATATATATAATTGCTGAGGGTTGAACACACTGAGTTTTCAAAAACTCACTTCCTCTTTTAATATTTTCAGGTGACCCTCAGTAGACAGTTCGATGGATGGTGGGACTTAGAGGTGGCCAGCTAGCAAGATATTATTATTTGGATTTCCTTTAAAATTCCTAGTATTTTGAAATTATTTTAGTTCGGACTCTAATAAGGCCTTATCTCTGGTTTTTATTTCATTATTGTTATTATGTTTTATACTTAGAAACAAAGCATGGATTTAGTTGCTTCATCCACTTTTCAAGATTATCTAAAATTTATTGTTTTTTTTTTTTCAATTAAGCTTCCGCAGTAAATATTTTCCAAGTAATTAGTAATTTATAACAAGAAATAGCTTTTAAATATACCTCATTTTGAAAAGAAATACAAATAAGGATTTTACTTAACTTTTTCTTAAGAAGGGTTTTCAATGAAAACAAGGTTTTCGCAAAAACACTTCAATGTGACACGTCGAACTCAGGACTAACTTTTAGGCCGGGTTTGGGGGTATTACACCTTGTTTGAGGAATACTTTAGTTCAAAGCAATTACTAGTGAAACTTATATATATTAAGAGTTGATTAAAATGTTAAGTTGGTATTTGAAAAATCTCAGTTTTAGTATCAGTTATCAAATTTTCATGTTTCAAGTGTAGCAAAAGCTCCTCCTTTGAAAATGTTTGCATACTTATGTTTGATTTGACCCCAACCAACCCCGCACTCCATATTCCGTCCAACCCTACACTCCTGTGGGGATTAAATCGACCCACCTATCCCTACACTCCCAATGTAGCACCTGTTGCGACACTAGCCAATAATACAGCAGAGCTGTAAATCACATAATGGGCTTAAAGCCGTCGATGGATCTACAGTCGTCAAGCGACCATGTGACGCTAACAAATCATATACTTCCTCCATTCCATGATCCCATCCCATGCAACATAATATCACATGTATGAATGCAAACATATCAATAAATGGCATACAAAATCGATCATATATCATGTAGGGGCATTTTAGTCATTTTGCCTTTTAAGGGTATAACAGTCATTTTTCATAGTGGGGCCTAAGTACACATATCAACCCATCAATAAGTCCTTAATCATTCCACATGACTTCTGTAACCTTTAGCAATCTAATGGTACAATTGAGCCAAAGCCCAATCAAGTGGGCCCAAACGCTCGTGTGGCCCGTCAAACCCAAAACTGCCATTGGCCATGTGATCGACACCGTCAGCCTTGTTATTTCTCACTTTTCCATGAATTGGCTCGTTTGACCTCCATGAGCCCATTGGTCTCACAAGGACCATTTTAGCCTAAAAGCAGCCCAAGTCCATGAGATCGCTCACGGAGCCCTCTATCATAGAATCTACTTTTCCAAACGAATATTCGTGTGCTCAAGTGGTTACTGCTATCGTACTTTTGGCTTTTCAACTTTTCGGTATTTTGGCATTTCGGCATTTGCCGATCTATAGTTTGAATAGTCTGTGTACACACTTGATTTACAAAAACTCGCTACGAATCCCTTATCACTAAACCTATGATCCATTAAAACATTTTGTTAGCCAAACATCGCTTAAGGTTAATCACTTTCCATTACTTAATCCAAAATATAAACCTTCCTTACCTTGCTTGATGAGAGTCCTTGAATCTCCTAAATCTATTGACCACAATCGATTACCCTCCTTGGACAAATATCTGTAGTGCCACAAATACTATTAACAAAACCACTTACAGGAATATGACTTTAAGTCCAATCCATAAGTCATAAAACATTCGGCTCAACGCAACTTACCTCCTAAAACCAACTGATTGCTGAAAGAGGGATCCTAAATCCCTAGAGACCCGGATTGTTAAAGAACACCTACAGAATTGAACAAAATGATTGAGAAGGCATGAGAAAGTCACAATCAGTCAAAAGAACAACCATTAAAAGTCGACCAAATTCTAAAGAGAGAATATGCGCAATTCAACTTTTACCATAACGCCTAAAAGGAAAGGAAGGTAAGCACTTACTGAGGTTTAGCCTTCAACCTCACAAACTAAACTGCCTGGAACATGAGAGGTTCGGCTTATGAGTGATTAAGAGAGGAGAGTAAAAGAGGAGAGCAAAGAAACTAGGAACGTGGAACGTAGGGCAGTGGTTCGATTAAAGCAAAGAAAGGAAGAGAAGATGATAAAATTGGTTAAGTCAAGTTAATTCAAAACAAAGTAATTGATTTTATGTGAATGGAAGGAGTTTGAAAGATTTTAGAGGTACAATGTTCGGTTTAAAGCTAAAAAGGTCAGAAGGGAAAGGAAAAGAAATTGTGAAGAGGGGAAAAAGAGAAAGAAATCGGCTAAGGCTTGAGAGTAAAAACAAGAAAAGAAGAAAAAAAAGTTGAGCAGAAGAGAGTAAAGGGAGATTCACCACATAGAATGACCCAAATGATGATGCTATTTCGGCTAAAACAAACTGAAAGTAAAGAGTCTTAAACCTGAGAGGCCCAAAGGAACAAAATGAAACAAAAGAAAATAAGAGAACTTCCTAAGTGAAATCGGCTATCACAAGAAAATGTCTGAATCAAAATAGCAAAGAGAGGAATCGGCACTTCCCCAATACCATATAAAAATCAAAGTTCTACAAGCCTAGAGTCCTAATTCGGCACTAGCTTTCACCCCCTTGAAACCCCCTGATTTTCTCCTCTTATCACTCCACAATCTAGTCATTAAATCACTCACTTGACAAATTCAAACCTTCTCCATCAGAGTTCAATTCCAACTCAACCACCAGCTGTCCAATGCTGCAAAATAAATACTCAACATAATACTATGGCAACACTCGAACCCCAGACCTACTTGCCACCCTTGTGACGCCACCTTGCCACTAGACCACTAGGCTTCTTGTGTCACTTTTTAACCATAATTATTTAAAAGGCTTAATACCCGAAGTCAGGGTTCCCCTAAATGCTCAAAAAAAATTTCTCAATACCCAAGGTTGAACCCAGGGCTTCATACAAACCCCTAACACTCCAAAATCCCTAACCTAACAATAGTACCATGTATTTCTAGCCATAATACACAAAATTAAAAAGCTCAATTTTTTGGGGCGTTACAAAGAGCTTAAGGTTTTCTGAGTTTGATCTCAAGTTACCATACCTAGTTAGGGTAGCTACAAAGCCCTATCTTAAGGAATACACTAGTTCAAAGTTCATGAAATTCAGTGAGAAGACAAGTGATGGTCATGAACATGTGAAGAAGTTTATGGAAACACTTGGAGTAATTGAGTTGGATGATAACTTGATGTTGAAATAATTTTCCAAGTTTTTGATAGATAAGGCATATGTTTGGTATATTAACCTTACTCCTGGTTCTATTGAGTCATGGAGTTGAATGTGTAGGTTGTTTGGTAAGAAGATATTTTCCAGTCAAGAGAAGGCTATTTTGATTGATTTGGGAATAGAGCATGAAAACCAAGATAAGTTCTTATGGAGTACATTTAGCACTTTAGGAAAAGCATGTTGGACATCCAAGACTCTCATGATGAGGAGTTGATGAAGGTATGCATGTAAGGAATGTTTGATGAATATAGGATATATTTTGAGAACTTACCGCTTCCAAGTTTTGCTACAATGGTTAAAGCATCTAGAAGAACAAATAACATGCTTCAAAGGTAAAGAGGTGTTAATCAATTTACTAGGAGAAATACTCCTATAGTGAATGTAATTCAGGAAGGAAGAAGAGAAAGAAAAGGCCCACTACGACCTCATTTATGCCCTAAAAGAGATAATGTGAGAGGAAGGTAGAATAGTGATGTTAATTCTCCATCATTTCCTATTCTATTAGACAAAGTTAAATCACTTCTCACAGAATGAATCAGATATTGAAATATTAATCTACCTTATGTTTCATTACTACCAACTATTTAAGAGAAAGCCAACCCCAATACTGTGATTATCATTGAACGGTTTCTCATCCATTTTTTGAATATAGAAATCTTAGTAAGATATTCCATCAAAGAAAATAAGAAAGAGAAGATTTTATAATGAATAATGGGGTATAGAACAGTCGTCTTCCAATCCATAAGAATCCTCGAGGACATTTGAATATAATTAGTCATGCTCACCAAGATGACCATCTTCCTTCTACGACTCAATCTAAAGATGGATAAGCAAGTTCCATGGTTAGTTCTTCGATTGTAAATTCCCTTATGAAGACTCTAAAATTTAGACACATCTTTTATTAGCTTGGGTTTACAAAAGAAATAAGAAAAGAAGTTGTTATTGCACTTGTTCATATGGTAGGTGAATAGTAAAGAGAATACAATATGATTGGAAGACCTAAGGGAAATATGACAACTGGGTATGACAATGCCATTGATTTAAATTAGGTGGATATATGTACTTCTCATCCTTTCCATAAAAAACGACTCTATGTGGAGAGTATTATTAATGGATTTCTTATTCGAAGAACATTCATTGGTGATGGATTGCCTATGTGTAACGACATGAAAGTTAGTGGTGTCAAAAATTGTGGTTTTAAGATTTTGTTTCCGTAAACTGGACTCATAAATATTTTTATTAAATATTTACAAAGTTACTTTAGTAGAGAATTGAATTTTGGTTAAGTAATTTTACCAAAATAATGTTTAATTTGAGCACAGTGATTATTTGTAAAAGGGGTCAAAAGTTTAATTATTAAGGAATTATAATTAGAATTGAATATGTAGGACTTAATAACTAAACAAACCATTATTTATAATCATAATGGTTGCCAGTTCAGTTTTATATTATATGTAATATATATATTATAAAACTTAAGTTATAATTAAAGTTAATAATTAAATTAGATAAAATTATAATGAAAGTATAATATTAGGTGAGTGGGCAGGAAGAGGAAAAAATCTCTTCTTCTTCATGCGTATAGCCGAATAGGATTTGTGGGGGAATGTAACACCCCAAAACCCGGCATTGGAATCAAGACCAAGTCTGAAGAGTTATATTGGCGATACTAGAAACCCACATTTATAATTGCAAATAAAGGAAATCATTCAACTCACTATAACAATCATAGTAATCAAGTAATCATTCAACCATCATAAAGCATCATATTACTAGAGAATATTGAAATTTACTAATACTATAATTAAAGGGTGACAAAGTGGATTGACAGAGCTTCCACAACGCCGACCCGATTAAGTATGTGAACCACCTAAAATTTAGTTTACACAAAATGAGTTGTGAACTCAGTGCATAACAATAATAGATTTAATTAAAGCACAGTTATAAGAATAGTTCTTGAATCTCATGTTCCAATCAGAATTAGAAAACATTTCATACAGATTTACCGTATCAGTTATATGATAGAATAATTCTCATTCAGATACAGAACATATCAGAAATAGATGTAGTTATTCCTACCCCCACCCGCTACACACCATTTTTGCCCATCCCTGTAACAGCCCAATTTAGACCCTAGTCAGAATAGTCATTTCAAGACCACAAATCTGAGTCTGAAAAATATTTTAATATTATTTTCTATTCTTATAGTATGTGAATTGTTATGTATGAAACTTATGTGATTTAATTTGATCGTTTGTGTGCCGAATTATGAAAAAGGACTAAATAGCAAAAAATGCAAAATTGTCCTCTTTATTAATGCTAAATTGAAAGTGGTTTTTAAATATGATGGCGCTTTTTGGTAATTATATCGTAGTCTTTGTTAATGGACATTAATGGCCATCCATTATATGTTTCATTAATTTTTAATGAAAGGTTCAAATTGGTATTTGAAAATTTATGTTATTATAATTAAAACAAAAATTATTTAATGGCCATTATCATGTTCTTCCATCGAAATTAGAAAGAAAAAAAAGGTTTTAAGCTTCCTTTGCATTCGACACTTACTTAGCTTAATCAAGGTATGTTTTTGCTTCAGTTTTTGATAATTTCTACGTTTTTGTGATCGTTGCTTAGCATTTTACAAAGCCCATGTCTCAATTTTTGATTTTTATGAAGATTGTGAGTTATGCCAGTGATGAATTTGTAAGCTTTGTGATGATAGTTGATAAAATATGGAAGATATATGATTGATAAATATGTTTTGTATTGGGATTTTTGATGAAATTGAGTAATTTGGGCTAAATTGTGAAAATGAGAAATTGGAGGACTAAAATGTGAAATAAATGAAATATATGGGCTTGTATGAGCTAAGGGAATATTCAGCCAAGCATGTATTGGATGGGATTTTGTGTATTTTATGATTTTATGAATTAGGGACTAAAGTGTGAAAATATGAGGGCTAAATTGTAAAATACCCTAAATATATGTTTATGGATTGATTTAAATGAATGTGATATTGAATGAGTTAATTTGTAATACATATAGATCAAGAAAAGAGGAATCCAGATTTAGATCGGGGGAAATCAAAAGTCGACGAGTAATTGACTCATTCTATCGTTTTATATTCGAGGTAAGTTCGTAGGTAGTAATTTCATTATAAATGTATGTAAATGCATTGTTATTGTATAAACTATGATGAATGAGATCTCAAAGAAGGTTGAAATACTGAATGTGATGTTACGGATTTGGACGAGGATAAAAAAGAAAGCTGGAAAGCTCGGTTGAACATTAGGAATAGTTTCGAGATGCTAGTGACATGTCATTAGGTTGAGATTTGGCTTTGGGCTATGATATCAGCACTACGGGTACGAGTAATACCTTGATTTGGCTACGGGCCATGGTATAGGTGCTCCAGGATAAGTTACCTTGAGTTGGCTACGGGCCATGGTATAGGTACTTATCGATCGAAACCTTCGAGTATCCGATTGATATATCAAATGGTTCAACGAACGAGCAAAGGTTGTGATTGAGAAAAAGGTTAGTTCGAATTGATACAGGTATGTATAATAGCTATACAAGAATTATATCGAAAGGTTCAATGAGATGACTTAATCATGTTTGTGACATGTGAAAGGTTTGTCGTAAGGTATATTTGGTTTTGAGTTGTATAATTGATTGAATTATATTTGTTGTTTTACATTGTAATACTTACTTATGAACTTACTAGGCTATAAAGCTTACTTGGTGTGTTCATCTATATTTTATAGATATTGAAGCTATTGGAAACTCAGGGATCGTTAAGAATCATCTAACACCCCTTACCCGAGGCCGTCGCTAGAGTCGAGCATAAGGCGTTACCAGACTTATCTCACTAATTCTTCAGGGCATAAAAATTTACTTTTAAAATTAAATCGCTCACATTCATCCAATATATCCATAAAATGGGCCCTCGAGGCCCTAAAACATGTAATTGAAATGGTTCAAGAACAAACGGGAACATTAAAATTTTTCCGATTATTTACACAAATAAAAACAATTTATTTCACAATTCATAATAAAACTATCCACTTGCATAATAGTCACTAAATTAATTATTGTAACACCCCTGACCCAACCCAGACGTTATGGCCATGTCCGGTGTGCCACATCACCTAGACTATGCTACGCCGTCCTATGTACTAAGTCTGATGTTCGAGATTTTTGAAAAGTAATATTTGTTTTTCTTGAAATTCCTAATTTGATTACTATTCGACCTAACCTCTATCTCATTTGTGAATCGTTTCATTTTAGTCTTATCATCATTCTTAGTTTTTAGTAAAGTCAGGTTGTTTAAGAAAATATTGATTTAATTTTCAAAAACAGTGTATGTTCAAGTTTGAAATAAAACTGTAAAGAAATCCCAAATAACAGTTATAGCGGCCTTATTACAACCCATATCAAAGTAAAAACCAATACGAAATATTTAAGTTAAACCAAGAAAGTTCAGTCCTCGTGGCCACTCTGAATCCCTCCCAGCGTCCAAGTCACAATCTAGGGCTCACCTGCAAGGATGGAAAGAGAGGGGTGAGTTTGGGAAAACTCAGTGTGTGCAGAACCCATCCAAAGCCCAAATTGGCTCAAGCCCACTGGGCCTAAACCCTAACCAGTCTCAGCCAGATACTGGGCCAAAGCCCTATTCAGATAGCAGTAAACTGGGCCAAGGCCCTATAACAGATACTGGGCTGAAGCCCTATTCAGATAACAGATTGGCCCATAGGCCCATAACAGTACAGTACAGTAATGCAGTATAAATGCAAACCCAATTGGGGAGACTACTCAACCCACCAACCGCTACACACCACCCGTACCAACCAACACACCATGTGGGGAATAACTCGACCCACCCAGCCCACACACCACAGTCGCAGCATGGCTGCTCAGATAAACAGTATACGAGGCAAAGCCCCTTTCAGAAACAGTACGAGGCATAGCCCCTTTTGAGTAACGTGGCTGTGCCACTCACACTTCCTCCATTATCAAAACCCAACCCATGCAATAGATATATATCATGGCATGCAATAACAATAACAGTCATGTCAAACAGTATAGTCAATTTTAGCCCTAGGGGTATAACGGTAATTTTCTAGCTAGGGACAAAACAGTAATTTCTTACCCTAAGGGTATTTCAGTAATTTTGCTCTCATGTTATAGATTTCATGCTTATTACAGTATTTATTAATCACACAGCTATACAGAAGTTCAGTTACCTCAGTTTTTCAGTTTTAGCATTAAGGCCCTAAAACCCCTAATGAGCCCTATTACGCCGATTGGCCCATTAGGCCCGTTTAGTCCCGATTTCACATTCGGTTATCTTGTTTTAACTGTTTCCACATCTACAGTCCATAATATTACCTTTAAATCCAGTTTAACTCACATGGGCCCAAATCGCCCATTGGGCCCATATTTGGCCCACCGAGGCCCAACTTACCAAAAAGCCCAAAATTTAGCGGTCAACACGTCTAACCGTGCCGATTCCAAAACTAACCTTCTCCTTCCAACTTGAGAGCTTTCGCATGCTCGCAAGCTCTCGAAATACCGAAACTTCGGTATTTCGGCTTTTCGGCTTTTACCGATTTGTGCATGGAAAGGTGTTCGAAACACACACCTGTTTTGCAGTTTCTCCTACGAGATCTCCTATGCGTTAATCCCTACAATCCAATACTTAACTGATTAGACCATATCAACACTTAATCTTAATCGAAAACTTACCCAAAACCTTACTTACACATTCGGCCAACACCCTTAATGGCCTTAATGTTCTTACCTTGACGATTTAGATCCCTTTAGATCTAGATCTGATGTTCCAAAGTCTTCAACCCCTTGCTTGATCACCTTTTCATCCAACTAACACACAAAAGAACAAAGAAAACGGCCTTTTATTTACCAAAAATCCAAAACGACACAACCATTAACTTTAGGGACTTTCGGCTTTTCCAAACATGAAATATCGAACAGATCTGAATGATTAAACACTTACCAACGATTTCTCTTCAGTTCCTATGCAGATCTGATGTAAATCTGACCCTTAAACGTCAGTAGAAACCTTATCTCTGAGATTTGTAATTTCGGCTATCTCCCTACAACTATGGTGATTTCGGCTTTTTAATAAGAGAAGAAGATGGCGTTTTGGCTGTAGCTTTTGGGTGATGGTGTCGACAATGGTGTGATTAAAGGGAATGTAGTAATCGGCCACAATAGGTGAAAGAAACAGAGGTGATTCGGCTTACAAGAAATCGGCAAGAAAGGAAGCAGTTTTTGGGATTTCTGGCACTTTGAGCAATCGGTTATGGTTGATTTTAAGAAGAATGGAAGCAAAAGAAAGAGTGGATCTATGCAAGATAGGTATTCGGCTAGGGAAGAGATCAAAGGGAAGAAGAAAAATGGAAAAAACAATGGTGGAGATGGGGAAGGAGAAATCGGCTATGAACTTTCCAGGGAGGCAACTCTTGGCTTTTCTGACAGTAGAAGAGAGGAAAAAACCCTAAGGTGGCTAACCCTAATTGTCATGACAACAAAAAGAAAATAATATAACCCTAGCATTCCCTCTAAAGCAATCGGCCCAAGTCCCTAAAGCCCCTTGCCGAAATTCACCTAAGTTAGGCTCATGCTTGAAAATTAAAAAGAACTCCACGAATACCTTGCAACTCGAACCCTTGTCCTTGATCATTCATTTAGGCGCCACTTTTTTTAGGAGCTTAGTGGCACCACCTTGCCACTCAACCAAGGCTCCCTTTGTGACATCTTTTACACGGTTTTTCTTAAAAGCCCACTTAACCAAGTCCCCTTTCACTTGAAAATCCAACTTAATATTTTACCGGGTTTTGACTTAAGCTTGGACCTTCTATAGACCCATTAACACATGTACATACATTATCAACCTTTAGAACACCAAAATTTTAAAAATTTCACTAAAATTCACAAAACCCGAAAAATCCCGAAAATCAGGGCGTTACAATTATAACTCGAGTTATAAAACTCAAAATTTAAATTCATAAATTTTCCTTGAAACTAGACTCATGTATCTTCTTACCATAATTTTTCCAGAATTTTTAATTTGACCAAATAGTACAGTCTATTCATTAAAGGTTCCCCTATTTCACAGTCCAACAGGCCCGGCCTCTCTTCACTCGATTATCTCATTTTACAGACTTTAGATAATGTTTTTACTTGTTTTTAATGACAATAGACTCACTAAGGAATCTATACATATAAATTATACATCATAATTCTTTTTGTACAATTTTTTGTGAAATTATAAAATCAGAATAGGGGATCACGAAGTCACTCTGAACCATTCTCGTAAGAGTTTAAATATCTCAAAATACAGACATCCTTTACTTACTCTATTTCTTTTTTGTGAAAATAGACTCAATAAGCTTTGATTCTACATCTCATTCACCATTCAATTCCATTTCTACAATTTTTAGTGATATTTTAAAATCACATCACTGCTGTTATCCCAAAACTGCTTCATAACCAATTTTTACTCTTTCATAATTTCTTTATATTAAACCTCATTTAGGCATACATAACATCAGCACATGTTCTTATTTAGCCATACCATAAGGACATACACACAAAATGGCCAAGTCTCAATACATGCCATAACTGAAAACGTTTCAATGAAAATGCCCAATTCGTAACTTGATAGTCGAAAGTGTGAAGTGATCTCTGACGACCTCCAAGCCGAGCTTGTTTGATAAAACTCTGGAATAGAGGAAAGGAAAGACGTAATCTTATAAAGCTTATTAAGTTCACATGTAAAATAATAGGCATTAGTAATGAATTTAGCACCACGGTTTTGGAAGAAACTGCAAGATGCGCTAGGTACTAAACTACATTTCAGCACCGCTTTTCATCCCCAGACAGACGGTCAATCTGAGCGAGTCATTCAGATACTTGAAGATATGTTGAGATGCTGCATCCTTGAGTTTAAAGGTTCGTGGGATCGATACTTGCCTTTGGTTGAATTTGCGTATAATAATAGTTTTCAATCAAGTATTAAAATGGCACCTTACGAGGCTTTGTACGGTTGTAAATGTCGTACACCCTTGTATTGGAATGAGCTCAGTGAAAGTAAGATTCACAGGGTTGATTTAATTAAAGAAACGGAACAGAAGGTGAGAGTGATCCGTGAAAATTTGAAGCAGCATCGGATCGTCAGAAATCATATGTAGACTTGAAACGTAAAGATATAGATTTTTAGATTGGTAATAAAGTGTTTCTAAAAGTTTCTCCGTTGAAGAAAATAATCAGATTTTGTCGAAAAGGCAAGTTGAGTCCGAGATTCATTGGACTGTATAAAATTATTGAACGTATCAGACTCGTTGCGTATAGATTGTTATTACCGCCTGATTTAGAAAAGATCCATAATGTTTTTCGTGTTTCAATGCTATGACGGTATAGATCAGACCCTGCTCATGTGATTAATCCATCTGAGCTTGAGATTCAGTCCAATTTGAGTTATGAGGAAGAACCGATTCGTATCATAGGTCATGAAGTTAAAGAATTGCGAAATAAGAAAATCTCATTAGTAAAGGTGCTTTGGCACAAGCACGGGGTCAGAGAAGCAACTTGGGAGTTAGAAGATTCGATGAAAGAATGTTATCTAAACCTCTTTACCGGTAAGATTTTCGGGGACGAAAATCCCTGAGGGAGGGAGAGTTATGACAGCCCGATTTTGACCTTATTCAGAATGGTGATTTCGGGACCATGAATCCGAGTCAAAAAATATTTTTATCCTTATTTTATGCATTTATTTTGTGTGAATTTATATCCGTAAAAGTTTTGTAAGTTAATTTGATTATTTGTGTGCTTAATTTAGTAAAAGGGTTTAATTGCATAAAATGAAAACTTGATGGCTTAATGCATAAGGACTAAAGTGATAGTGGATTTCTAATATGAGGTGTGTATGTTGTAATTTACTCTTAATTAGATGTCTTGGACGGTAATCACCTTAATGAATATGAATTTGGGAGTTAATAATAAAGGTTAATAAAGTAATTTAGGAAATAACATATATTATATCATTACATAAAAGAAATAAGTAAATAAAATAACGTTTTTATACATTGTAATTTCCGAAACAAAAAGAAGAAAGAAAAGAATAAGAAGTTAAGCATTCGACACTTATAGATTCAATTTGAAGGTATGTTTTAATTTGGTTTTCGATAATTTATACATTTTTGGAATCATTGCTTCGTATAATGTCAGACCCATGTTCGAATTTTTGTTATTAATGTGTATTTCAAATTTTGCCATGGTTGAGAGCTTGGTGAAATTGATGATTTAGGTAGATAAATGAAAGTTGTGTTAAAATTTTAAGTTCTATATTGAAAATTTTGATGAATTTGAATTATTAGGACTAATTTGTTAAAATAGTAAATGGAGGGACTAAATTGCTAAATAAATGAAATGTGAAGAATTGTATGTGAACTAGAAGCATTTGGCCAAGGCTTATTATAAGAAAAATTTTCTTATTTTGTGTAATTTGAAAATTGGATTAATTTGTTAAATGTGTAAAATAGTAGGGTAAATCGATAATTTGCTTAATTGAGTATTCTTGGGTTGATTAGAATAAAATTGAGTTTGAATAAGTATTATTTGAAATTTGAAGCTCAAGAACAGCGAAAATCAGATCTGGATCGGGGGAAAACAAAAATAATCGAATAGTCGGTAAAAACTATTCGTTAATATTAGAGGTAAGTCCTTGAGCTATGTTTCATACTAAAATTGAATAAATGTTAGATATAAGAGCTGAATTGAATAAATAGAAATTATTTTGTCATTGCCGAATGAAATGTTTGAATGGTTGAGTTGTAATGGCTATGATATTTTGTGATTTCTGATTTGGACATGAAGCGATGAATTGGTTGAATTATTGAATATTGTAATCGTTGAGTGCAATTACAATAGGAAAATGATAAACCAAAGACATTCAGTTATCAATGTGAAGTACAATTTAAGTAATCAAATTATTCAGGCTAAAAGCCTAGCGGGCATTGTGCCGTTGAAATTTTAATCAGGTTAATACCTAGCAGTCTTAGTGCCGGTGTGTGATTTCAGGCTAAAAACCTAGCAGGCATTGTGCCGGTGTAATTTAAATCGGGTTGATACGTAGCAGGCTATTTGCCGGTGTGATATTTTAAGATTTTGGGTTGATGTGCTAATAAAATAGTTTAAACGAATAAAAAGCTAAGTATGAGATTGATTAACGTTAACTCGTAATAAGGTATGCATGTGTATGTTATGAGCTTTATATTATGTGATATGTATGAACGAATGATGGTTGTGTATTTGAATGAGATTAAATAAGTTTGTAATTCAAAGACTTATATTATGAGCATATGGTTTACATGGTATATTGTTCGGCCATTATGAAATGTTACATTGAATTTGCATCTCTAGTGAAATAAGAGCATATGTGGATTTGGTATATTTGATTGAAGAAAAGCGTATATTGAGTTGGGATAATTGATTGAGTATGAGACTATATGGTTATGACTTATTCGAGTGGATATGAGATTATAAGGAACATGTATATTCGACCAAGCTTGCTAATTGAGTTTAAATATTGTCTTTTCATTATTAATGATACATTTTGGTTTGTATAAAATGAATTGAATATTTAATTGAAATTGTAATTGCTTAAGACTTACTAAGCTTATGAAAGCTTACTTTGAATGCTATGTTTCTTTGTTTTATAGATCTTTGAGTCTAGCTTTAAGCTCAAGGATTGTTAGACAACTCATCGCACTATCTACCACTTGGTATTCAATGTTTTGCAACACTAAACTTATGCCATGTATAGTTTGGATAACATTTTGAATGGTATATTTTGATTATGTATATATACATATATAGCCATGCGAATATGGCTTGTGTATAATGTTATGTTGGTTTTATACCTTGTTAAACTCATGTTTATGTGTGAATTTTAGTTTAAATGTTTCAGTTGCTACTTAATAAGAGTGATGATATAACTAGATGTTTAATGGCTGCTTATAATGATGGTTCGGCTTTGCTAAATAACTTGGTATAGTATATTGGCAATGAAATTCGGTTAGATTTAGACAATGTTCTTGATGTGTATTATAGGGAGAGTATAATGAATTTTATTATGAATGTGTTTGGATGTTGTTTCGGTTAAGTATATGCTTATAATGATTTATAAGTTATTTGACCTTGCTATGTACTTTGGATAATTCGAAGGTTAGCCTTTTTATTTAGCAAGAGTTATATGACCTAGTGAATTGACTACATGCAAAATGAATTAGTGAATATTGACTTAGTAATGAGTTGGTCATTTGAATGAATCATAAGGGTGTTACATGTTAAGTTGAATGTATTAAGGTGCGCGTATGGTCTTAAATTAAAATGTTATTTACACACTTATTTCATTATTGGATGGAATGTAAGTATTATGCATAATTGAATTGGCTGAATTTATTAGAAATGTACCAAATGAATAGTGTAAATAAAATATTTGACTTTATTTTCTTTTATAGACATTACCGAATATAGGATGGTAGAGTATGGAAATGTTCATTTTATTTATTGTGTATAATTCTTAAATTAAATATCAATATATCTATAGGCATATTTATATATATATGTTATGTGACATGAAAATTGTTCGTAAAAGTTTATATGTTTTGATGATATTATCAATTAAATTGGTGAGCATGTGGATATATGAAAATTTAAAATTGTCTGGTAATGCCTCGTAACCATGCTGGCGACGGAAATGGGTTTGGGTGTTACATTTTATTGGTATCAGAGCTATGGTTTAGTCGATTCTAGGACTAACATAGCACGTGTGAGTCTAGCTATACGTGCCATAATGTGATAAAATGATAGTGTGATGACTTTTGACGTCTAAAATTGTGTTTTTATATAGCAAATGGATCTCGATCAAGCTTTAGCTGATGACATAGAGAGTATAGCACCTGCTCCCGCGCAAGGGACATTGCCGGCTGAATCTCAGTCGATTTCTGGCAATGAAGGAGAGGCTAAACAAGCCTTCTTCCAAATGATGAATGAATGGTTCTCTAAATTTGTACGAAATAATTTGGCTACACAACCACCTCTGCCCCCGAATAATCCACTTCCGATACCTATGGTACCTCCAATGATCGATCCGTTGAGGTTGAATAAGCCCCCAGTTGATAAAATAAAAAAATACGAGGCCGAAGAGTTCAGAGCCACAGTTAGTGATGATGCTGAGCGGACTGAGTTCTGGCTCGATAATACTATCTGTGTATTCGATGAGCTATCATGTACTCCCGACGAGTGTCTGAAGTGTGCCGTGTCCCTGTTACGCGGTGCTGTCTATCATTGGTGGAACACTTTGGTTTCAGTTGTGCCAAGAGAGCAGGTTACCTAGGAATTCTTTCTGACAGAGTTTCGTAAAAAATACATCAGCCAGAGGTTTATCAACTAGAAACGTGAAGAATTTTTCAAACTTAAACATGGCCGAATGATAGTTACCGAATATGGACGAGAATTTGTACGACTCAATAGATATGCTCGGGAATGTATCTCAACCGAAGCTACCATGTGTAAACGCTTTGAAGACGGGTTGAATGAAGATATCAAATTGTTGGTCGGCATACTTGAAATTAAATAGTTCGTAGTACTTGTTGATCGAGCTTGTAAAGCCGAAGAGCTGGGAAAGGAAAAGAGAAAGGCTGATTTCGAAGCTAGAGACTCTAGTAAAAGATCCACGAGTAAAACATTTCAGTCATCCTCAAAGAAGTTTAGAGAAGATACTAGTCGATCTAAAGCTGATGTGAGCCATTCTAGACGAGATCAAGATTGACCTCCTATAAGTTTGCTAGCTACATCTATTGCCAAAGTTGGCAACGTATGACAGCAAAGAGCTAAGTGTAAACATTATGGTAAATGGCATTCGGGAGACTGTAAATTGCGTGATTGCTCCTGTTTCAAATGTGGATCGACAGATCATTTTATTAGGGAGTGTCCGATGTTAGCCGAGCAAAATACCATTCAGAATGCTCAACCAAGTAATATGTCATCACGAGGCAGACCACCCAGACACACGAGTAATGTTAGTGGTAGTCAGAGAGGGATGAAAGATACAGCTGTTCGATCTGAGGCTCGTGCTCCTGCTAGAGTTTATGCCATCCATGCTAGGGAAGAGGCTTCATTACCAGGTGTTATTACTGGTACTTTCACTCTTTATGATACTCGTGTGATTGCTTTGATTGATCTTGGTTCGACTCATTCCTATGTGTTTGAAACATTAGTGTCTAGTAAAACTTTACCTGTGGAGTCCACTGAGTTTGTAATTCGGGTGTCGAACCCCTTGGGCCGATGTGTGTTAGTTGACAAAGTGTGCAAGAAGTGCCCCCTGATGATTCGAGATTCATGTTTTTTGGCTGATTTGATGTTATTACCATTTGATGAGTTTGATATCATTCTCGGTATGGATTGGTTAACTGTGCACGATGTTGTAGTGAATTGCAAACGAAACACCATTGATCTACGATTTCAGGATGATGAGATTATTCGAATTGAATCTACTGATTTAAACGGATTATCGGTAGTAATATCTTCGATGCTGGCTCAGAAGTATATGCGAAGGGGTTGCGAAGCTTACCTCGCGTATGTGCTGGATAGTAAAGTATCTGAAAGGAAGCTCGAAATTGTGCCAGTTGTATGTGAGTATCCGGATGTATTTCCTGAGGAATTACTGGGTTTGCCACCTGTTCGAGAGGTAGAGTTTGGTATAGAATTGGTACCTGGAACGACTCCAATTTCGATAGCTCCGTATCGAATGGCACTGACCAAATTAAAAGAATTGAAAGCTCAGTTGCAAGAGTTGACGGATAGTGGTTTTGCCCGACCGAGTTTCTCTCATTGGGGTGCACCAGTGTTATTCGTGAAAAAGAAAGAAGGAACTATGAGGATGTGCATCGACTATCGATAGCTCAACAAAGTGACTATAAAGAATAAATATACGTTGCCATGTATTGATGATTTATTTCATCAGCTAAAGGGAGCTTCAATGTTTTTGAAAATAGATTTGAGGTCGCGCTATTATCAGTTGCGAGTTAGAGACTCTGATGTGCCTAAGATTGCTTTCAGAACGAGATACAGACATTATGAGTTCTTAGTAATGCCATTCGGACTCACTAATGCCCCTACGATTTTCATGGATCTAATGACTGATGAATCGAATTTTCAGGGAGTATTTGGATCGATTTGTGGTTGTTTTTATAGATGACATTCTGATCTATTCACGCGACGAAACCGAGCAGGCCGAACACTTGAGACTTATGTTATAGGTTTTGTGTGATAAGCAATTGTATGCAAAGTTCAGTAAGTGTGAATTCTGGTTACGAGAAGTTAGCTTTCTGGGGCATTTTTTTTCAGCATCAAGTATCCTGGTTGATCCGAGCAAAATTTCGGCCATACTTGATTGGAAGCCTCTGAGGAATGTTTCGGAAGTTTGAAGCCTTTTGGGACTTGCTGGTCACTATAGATGGTTTGTGAAAGGTTTTTCGATGATAGCAATGTCGTTGACAAAGTTGCTTCAAAAAGATGTCAAGTTCGAATGGTCAGAGAAATGTTAGAAAAGTTTCGATCAGTTGAAAACCCTTTTAACTAAAGTTCCAGTACTAGTTCAGCCAGAATCGGGTAAAGAATTTGTGATTTACAGCGATGCATCTCTAAATGGACTTGGCTGCGTTTTGATGCAAGAAGGTAAAGTTGTCGCTTATGCCTCGAGACAGTTAAAGCCTCATGAAAAGAACTATTCGACACACGATCTTGAATTGGCTATTATTGTGTTCGCTTTGCAAATTTGGCACCTCTACTTGTTTGGTGAAAAATGTCACGTTTATTCTGATCACAAAAGTCTCAAATACTTGATGACTCAGAAGGATCTAACCTTGAGACAGCGACGGTGGATAGAGTTACTCAAAGATTACGAGCTTGTGATTGATTATCATCCTAGAAAGGCTAATGTGGTTACTGATGCTTTAAGTCGAAAATCACTATTTACCTTGTGTGTGATGAATGTGCATTTGGCTATATCCGTTAATGGTGTTTTAATAGCTGAATTAAAAGCAAAACTGTTACTTGTGCAACAGATTTATGAAACCCAGAAAGTTGATAATGAGTAGCTACAAAACGGGCTTAATGTGACTCCAAAGCTGATTCAAAGTTTCTAATTAATGTGAATGATTGTTTGAGATTTAGAAACTGGTTATGTGTTCCCAGGAATACGGAGTTGATACAGCTGATTTTGAACCTAGCTTAATGTCTATACACCCGGGTAGCACGAAAATGTATAATGATTTGAAACAGCATTATTGGTGGCATGGTATGAAATAAGACATTTCTTTGTTTCAAAATGTTTGGTATGTCAGCAAGTGAAAGCCGAGCATCAAGTGCCCTCCGAATTGCTTCAGCCAATCATATACCTGAATGGAAATGGGATCGAGTCACTACGGATTTTGTATCGGGTTTGCCATTGACGTCGAGCAAAACGAATGCAATCTGGGTTATTGTTGATAGATTGACAAAATCCGCTCACTTTATTCCCGTCGATCGATAAACTAGCGGAATTGTACATTTCTCAGATAGTGCAATAGCATGAAATACCTATTTCTATCGTTTAGGATAGGGATCCGAGATTTACATCGCGGTTTTGGAAAATTTGCAAGATGCGCTAGGTACTAAACTACATTTCAGCACCGCTTTACATCCTTAGACAAATGGTCAATCTGCTGCATCCTTGAGTTTAGAGGTTCGTGGGATTGATACTTGCCTTTGGTTGAATTTGCGTATAATAATAGTTTTCAATTAAGTATTAAAATGGCACCTTACGAGGCTTTGTACGGTCGTAAATGCCGTACACCCTTGTATTGGTATGAGCTCAGCGAAAGTAAGATTAACCGGGTTGATTTAATTAAAGAAACGGAACAGAATGTGAGAGTGATCCGTGAAAATTTGAAGGCAGCATCGAATCGTCAAAAATCGTATGCAGACTTGAAACGTAAAGATATAGAGTTTTAGATTGGTGATAAAGTGTTTCTAAAAGTTTCTCCGTAGAAGAAAATAATCAGATTTGGTCGTAAAAGCAAGTTGAGTCCGAGATTCATTGGATCGTATGAATTTATTGAATGTATCAGACTCGTTATATATAGATTGTTATTACCGCCTGAGTTAGAAAAGATCCATAATGTTTTTCATGTTTCAATGCTACGATGGTATAGATCAGACCGTACTAATGTGATTAATCCGTCTAAGATTGAGATTCAGTCCAATTTGAGTTATGAGGAAGAACCGATTTGTATCCTAGCTCATGAAGTTAAAGAATTGCAAAATAAGAAAATCTCATTAGTAAAGGTGCTTTGGCACAAGCACGGGGTCGGAGAAGTAGCTTGGGAGTTAAAAGTGTAACGCCCCTAACCCGAATCCAACACCGGATTAGAGTTACGGAGCATTACTGGAGTTACTGATTTATTTATCAAATATTTTATTTCATCTAACATTTATATTTTGAATCACTTAAAATTAGACATATTTTCCCCCAAACATATTTATTCTTCTTGACATATTTTATTTGGATTTATTATTTGTCTCAACATACTTAATTTCTTTGTATCAACGTCTCAAAGGTGATCACATATTTATATGTCATGATAAATGTCATTTTTCTTTCTATATTCCAGTCTCGTATTTGAGTCATCCGGATTTTTATAATAAATTTGGTCATCGTTTTCATTTATTCTATATTCTAATACATTCAATTAATGATCTAGGAAAAATTACCATTTTGTCCTAAATCTTTAATTAATGACGATTTTACCCTTAGGCTTAGAAAAATAAATTCTTGCAATTTAATCCTTATTTCCAACCGTTATCATCATACATATTGATAATAGCCCATAAATTCTATAAAATATCAGAATTTCCCATAATTTCAACACTTTTCAATTTAATCCCTAAAACATGTTTTTCCCCGGTCTTGTACTATATTAATAATTTTATACAATTTTATAATTTAAATAATAAAATAATCCATTTCATGTAGTTTGATCATTTCTAACATTATTACAAAATTGCCTATAAAGTTTTACTTTTATTCAATTTAGTCCCTGAGCCTAAAACATACAAATTAGCCATGCTAACTGATTATTCATACATATTTTCCTCCTCCTCCTCTCCATTCTACATCCTTAATTTACGTAACATGCTTGTAAGTAACATTATCAATAGTTTCACTATTCACTTATGTGTATATTCAAAGTTGTCCATTTGAGTCATATTAACTAAGTTATTTATATCTTGAGCTACAGAACTCCAAATTAACATCCGATAATTTTCCATGTAACTAGACTTACATATATTATTGCCATAAAATTTCCAAAATTTTTGGTTTAGCCAATTAATACAGTTTATTCATTAAAGTCTCCCCTGTTACACAGTCTGACAACTCTGACCTCTCTTCACTAAAAATCGATTATCTCATAGTATGATTTTCATATAGTGTTTTCGATTGTTTCTAATGAAAATAGGCTCACTAAGGAATCTAAGCATATAAATTATGTCCCATAAATAATTTTTTACAATTTTTAATGATTTTTTTACAAGTCAAAACAGAGGATCCCGAAATCATTCTGAATCAGTCTCACAAAAATATAAATATCTCAGAATACAGAATTACTTTACTTGTTCTATTTCTTTTATATACAAATAGACTCAATAACCTTTAATTTCATATCTCACTCAACCTCTAATTCAATTTATACCATTTTTGGTGATTTTTCAAATTTGACCTAATGCTGCTGTCCAAAACAGTTTTAGTGCAAAATGTTGAATATCAAGTTTATAACACTTTTATTTCCCTTCTCTACAATATTTCCCATCACTTTCTCTTATTTTCTCTTCACTAAATATCAAGAATATAGAACTATATATATATAAGAAAACTCTACATTAGCATCATTTCCATGCTTTTTCAATAATATTAAACTTAAAAACATTTTAAAATTTTGATGTACTTACCTTGTCCCATTGATTTCAATCTTTAATTTGATTTTCTCTCTCCTCCAGCTTCTATTTCTTGAATCCAACTTGATATTCTAACTCTCCATAGTCTCCTTAACATTTTTCTTCTTTGGTAGTTGTGGAAATTCTTTTGATTTCTAGGTGAAAATGGTAAATTTTTGGTGGAAGGACCAAATTGTAAAGAAATGAAAGTTTCTTTCTTCCTTTTTCTCTCCATACGTTGGGTGCATGGAAGGTGGATGGTATGTTCTCTTCTTTTTTTTTTTCCACACACACATATATATACACTTAATAAAATAATAAAATAATAAAATATCTTATTAAAATATTATATAAATAATAATTATCTAATTAAATAATTATAAATATCACTAACATCATCATTACTTTCTAGATTTCTCTCTCTTCCAATTGACCATTTTACCCTTTATGATCTTTTAAATTTCCATCCTTAAGTCATCACTTAATTTGGTAAAATTGCAATTTAGTCCCTCATAATTCTTCACCTATTCAATTTAGTCCTAATTCATCCTTTTTCCTTAGTTTCTAGATTATTCCACCCATAAAATATTTGCACTATTGGTCTTTTAACTTTTTATATTTACTCTTTAACCCCTTAAATTTTGAGTATTTACTCTTGGGCAACAAAAATTTTCTCACTTTTACAATTTAGTCCTTTCTTGAATTAATATATCATAATATGCTACCCAATGACATAACTCAAATTTCCTCTTCTCGTCTCTTTATTTCCTTATTTTACTATATCAAGGATAATTCTTCACTGTAGAAATTTCCGGGGTGTTACAAGAAGATTCGATGAAAGAACGTTATCCAAACCTCTTTACCGATAAGATTTTCGGGGATGAAAATCCCTGAGGGAGGGAGAGTTGTGACAGCCCGATTTTGACCTTATTCAGAATGGTGGTTTCGAGACCATGAATCCAAGTCAGAAAATATTTTTATCCTTATTTATTGCATTTATTTTGTGTGAATTTATATCCGTAAAAGTTTCGTAAGTTAATTTGATAATTTGTGTGCTTAATTTCGTAAAAGCGTTTAATTGCATTGAATGAAAACTTGATGGCTTAATGCATAAGGACTAAAGTGATAGTGGATTTCTAGTATGAGGTGTGTATGTTGTAATTTACCCTTAATTAGATGTCTTGGACAGTAATCACCTTAATGAATATGAATTTGGTAGTTAATAATAAAGGTTAATTGATAAGAGATAAATTATACATATTTTTACCCCATGCTTAGCCTAATTTCTGGATGAATTATCATTGAATTTGTGAAAATTGGTGCTCTTAATCCTTTTATTTCATGTTTTATACTTAAGTGAGCATAAGGAAGAGAAAAGAGCAAGGAACGGGCCAAAAACGGGCAAATTAGGCCCAGTTCAGTAATCAACATGGCCTGGAGGTTCGCTACACAGCCGTGCCACACGGCCGTGCCACTTTAACAGGCCTGAGCATGGCCTGGGCCTCAATCCATACGGGCGTGGCACACGGGCATCTCCCTGTCGTGAGGAAGTTCAATTTCACTCGGAAAAGGCTGCTTAGGGGCTAAGAAAGCCATTCTAAACTCTATATAAAGACCCTAGGAGGAAACTTCAAAGACACATTGAATTCCCGCCAAGACGGGGAGTTAAAAGCAGGGAATTACTCGAAGGGAAGCCGATTGATCCATCTCAAAAGCCAGGATCTATATCAAGACAGAGGATCTCCCTTCAATCCTTTCAGGAGTTTTGGGTTTTCTTATGTTTTGTTATTTTATTTCGTCTGAGATGTCTTTTTTTATAATTATGAACTAAAACCCTAAATACCTAAGGGGATGAAACCTAAGACAGATCTTGTTATTGTTATCTGAGCTGTGTGATAAATATTTGATTTGTTCTTAATTGTGTTTTTAATTATTAAATTGGTATTTCTGGGATATTGATTTAAGTCAAATGTGCCTATGTGGAGGAGCAAAAGTCCCTGCATGGGAGTTGATCCATCACAATTAAGCAGAGTTGATCGCAATCCTAGACATAGGATGACAAAAATCTGCCGGATTAGGGTCAAATCTAATATAGGGAGTCATAAATCGAGTTAATATGAGACTAGGGGTTTTAACTAGAAAGAGATTTCAATTAATCAACCTAGGATTAGTTGTTCTTATCCTCGACGGAGGTATTAACATAAATTAGGGATCTCTACAGATCAAATCAAATGAAGAAATCATCTGGTTCAGAGTTAGATAACAAGTGAAGTTTAGGTGGATTCTTCCTTAGGTATTGCCTTAATCAATCAGTCTTTCCCAAAAGCAATCTCCCACTTTACTCCTTGTCACTTCTTTAGTTAGTTTAGTTTAGTTTACAACCAAACCCTCTTTATTTTTAGGCTAGATAATAGAAAGAAAGTTACTAGTACTCATAGTTCCTTGAATTCGATATTTCGGTCTTGCCACTAACTATACTACTGTTCGATAGGTACAATTGCCTTTTATCGTGATATTAGTTAGTTTCCAGGTGCGATCAGATTTTATTACTTCATCACAATCACGAGATCAAGTTTTTGGCGTCGTTGCCGGGGAACTAAGATATTAGGAACACTCGATTTCTATTACTTTAGCCATTACTATTTTTATTTGTTTTATTTATTTATTTTAATTTTCTTTGCTTTTTCCCTTCTAGGTATCTCTAGTTTATGACTAGAAGAAACCCGAGAGGACCACTGCTTTTTGACGATGATTTAGAAGCAACAGCTCGTCAAACCTGCCGAGAGATAAGAAGAAGCTTGCAATATCTAGAAGAAGGGAAAGAAGAAGCATCTGAACCTACTGAAGAGATGGAAGCAAATCAGGATAATCAGCTACCTCCTGTAGTAGCCGTAAATCCTGTTGACCAAAATCCTGTTCCGCGTACTATGTATGATTATGCTAAACCTAATTTAGCAGGCCCTGAATCTAGCATTGTTAGGCCTACCATTGCTGCAAATAATTTTGAACTGAAACCTAACACTATTCAAATGATACAGCAATTTGTTCAGTTTGATGGTTTGCAGGATGAGGATCCTAACTCGCATCTAGCCAACTTTTTGGAATTATGCAATACATTCAAAAGAAATGGCGTTTTTGATGATGCCATTCGTCTTAGGATATTTCCGTTCTCCTTGAGAAACAAAGCTAAATAGTGGTTAAATTCTTTACCACGAGGGCTTATCACTACATGGGAACAAATGATCGAAAAATTTTTATTTAAGTATTTTCCTCCAGCTAAAATAGCTAAATTGCAGAATGATATCTCTTCTTTTGTGCAGATGTATTTATAGACACTTTACGACGCATGGGAGAGATACAAAGATCTCTTAAGAAGGTGCCCTCACCATGGGTTACCTTTGTGGTTACAAGTTCAAACCTTTCACAATGGTTTGAATCCTTCAACAAAACAAATGATCGATGCAGCCGTAGGAGGAAAAATCAATAACAAAACACTCGAAGCAGCCTATGAATTTATAGATGAGATGTCACTGAATAACTATTAGTGGCAAGTCATACGAACAAAGCCATAGAAAGCTGTAGGAGTTTTTAATATTGACACCGTAACTATGCTTTCTAATCAGGTAGAACTTTTAAATGAAAAGATTGATAATTTTGTTGGTTCTAAGTAGGCACACCCAGTAATGCAATGCGATGCAATTCAAGGAAATATGTACAATCCCGATTACTCCTCCTATGGACATGGCATGGAAACTGAGCAAGCCAACTATATGGGTAATAATTCAAGATCTCAAAATAACCATTATAGTAACACTTATAATGCAGGTTGGCGGAACCACCCCAATTTTTCATGGGGAGGATAAGGAAATCAAAGACAAACACCTCTTCCAGGATTTCAACAGCCACCATTCTAACAAGAGAAAAAGCCGAACCTTAAAGAGATGCTCATAAAATTTATTGCTGTATCAGAAACCCGTTTCCAAAACACCGAAATGGCACTGAAAAACCAGTAAGCATCAATGTAAGGACTCGAAACTCAAATAGGCCAGCTCGCCAAGCTAATTTCTGAAAGACCGCAAGGTGGACTATTAAGCAACACTGAGACTAACCCTAAGGAGCAACTCAATGCCGTGGATACAATAGATGAGGAAGGGTTAACCAAAACCAACTCAGAACCATGTAAGGAGACTATGGTAAGTAAAGGTAAGGATGAGGTAAGTTTAAAAAATACAATTGTCAATGAGTATAAACCTCGTATCCCATACCCAAATGCACTAAGGAAAGATCACACAGATGAGCAATTCAGTAAATTCCTTAAACTTTTAAAGAAATTACATATCAACTTACCGTTTATTGAACCTCTTTCACAGATGCCAAATGCTATTAAGTTTTTAAAAGAGCTCTTAACAAACAAACGGAAGCTAGGTGAGAAATCTCATGTGGAGCTAAATGCAGTATGCTCAGCCATTCTACAAAATAAGCTGCCCAACAAACTAAAAGATCCAGGGAGTTTTACTATTCCTTGTTTACTTAGTAGTTTATATGCCAAAAATGCTTTAGCAAATTTAAGGGCTACTATAAATGTCATGCCTTATAAACTATTTAAACAACTAGGTCTTAGAAAGGCTAAAGAAACTAAGATGAGCATCCAATTAGTTGATAAGACCATTAGATTTCCAAAAGGAATTATTGAAGGTGTGCTTGTCAAAATCGATAAATTTATATTCCTAGTTAACTTTGTTGTTTTAGACATTGATGAGGATAGCAATGTACCCTTAATTCTAAGGCGACCCTTTTTAGCAACTGCTAGAACAATAATTGATGTAGGAACAGGTGAGCTTACACTACGTGTAGGTGATGACAAAATTACTTTACAAGCTCGAAACTCAATTAAGACTATTGATAATAAGAATATAGTTACGAGTCCTTGTAAAAACACTGAACTCACCACCTAACCTTCTGTGCAGGATACACTCCACATAAAGGCGACCCAACCACAAACAAGTCCATCCAAGGGAGATGCACCTGAAAGGCGAATGCTTCAAATTGAGGAATGATATGCTCATGATATTAAGTAATAAAATTTATAAAACTGAACACACCAAAACTAACTAATATCACGATATTAAAGGCAAGCACACCTATCAAACAGTAGTATAGTTTAGCGGCAAGACCGAGTTATGGTACCTAAGGGAACCAAAAGTACTAATACTTACTTCCTTTCTATTATCTAGCCTAAAAATAAAAGAGGATCGATTGGAACTAATTCTAAAACTAACTAAAGTGCACAAAAAGTAAATTGGGGAAAACTTTAGGGAAAAGCTGATTGATATGAGCAATACTTAAGGGAGAATCCACCTAGACTTCACTTGTTATTGGTTCTTGAGATAGACTGTAATATCCCGAATTAGGGCCTAATCAGAATAGTGGTTTCATGACCACAAATCTGAGGTAGAAACAATTATTTTATAATTATTTTGATGTTTATGATATGATTTTATGATGATGTGAAAATTTCGTGAAGAAATTCTAAGCGTAAAATGCTTAATTTGAAATTAGGGACTAAATCGAATAAGTTGCAAAACTTGCATTCTAGAAGTTTCTAGTATGAAATTGCTTTGGAATATTAATTAGGAGGTCTTAAATAGCAATTTGACTAATTTTAAGTTCATGGACAAAATTTGGACATGGATGGAATTTTTGAAAGTTTAGTAAGGAGGGGCATTTTGGTCATTTGGATATTAACATGAAATAAAAAGGGAAAAATAACACAAAATTGGTCATCTTCTTCATTACCACGAAATTTCAAGGGTTCTCCATAGCTAGGGTTTGTTTCAAGCTTCCAAGCTTCATAGTAAGTGATTCCAAGCCCCGTTTTTAATGTTCTTTACGTTTTCATAGTCCCGGTAACTCGATAAAGCCTATGTTAGCAATAATTTAAGTTAGGGTTCATATTTGGAAAAATACCCATAGTTTAAATTTGTGTATTTTGATTTTTTGTGATAGAATATGAGGTTTTAAATTATGTTAGACAACTTGTGCTACTCGGTTTTAAGTAAAAACGAGTAAAACGGCTTAATCGGTAAAAGTACATATTGTTCATAAGTATGTGTTTTAGTGGGAATTTGAGCTTGCTAATGGTAAATAAATGATCAGCATGTCCTAAACCATAAGAATTTGTGATAAAATTAAACTTCCGAACTTTGGGGCAAAAGTGTAAATATGCAAAAGTTTAGGGGCAAAATTGTAATTTTGTCAAAATTTGAATTTAGGACTATTTTGATAATGAGAGTATTAAATAAGCTAAATATGTTATTTTAGATCAAGAAAGACATGGAATCAATCTTGATCGAGGAAAAGAAAAGATTTTGGACTAAATTGCAAAATTGCTATATTTTGTACCGAGGTAAGTTCATGTGTAAATAATGTAACATGATTGCTATTTTAAGTGATTTAATGCTATTTATACGTTATGATACTTGTTATTATAAATATTATGCTTTTTGAAATATTATTTATTGGTATGAAAAGTATGTGATTAAATTGATAAGTATGAGATGCAAGCAACGTATTGGTTCCAATATTCCGAGGAGAACGACTGGGAAATGTGTGACTGAGGAAAATCCCGTTTGAACCTTGGGAATAGATTAGGATACAAGTGGCATGTCACTAGGATGGTTGGGCATCCGAACTCATTGAGTTGAGTCCGAGTTCACTTATGGATGCAAATGTCTGAACTCGTTGAGTTGAGTCCGAGTTCGTGAGATGTAACTAGGCATCCGAGCTCGTTGAGTTAAGTCTGAGTTCACTTATGGATGCGAACGCCCGAGCTCATTGAGTTGAGTCCGAGTTCGCTTATGGGCGGGTTACATGATTGATTGATTACATATGTGGCACTTATGTGCAAATGATCCATGTATCCGAGTTATATTCCGATGTATTCAATGGGTAAAATTCTAGCGGAATGGAAGAATACTTAAGATGAAAATGATATTTTGGTAAGTGTTGTGAAATGGACAATTTGGACAGGTATGTACTTAACCCTCGGGTTGAAACTTGATATAACAGAAATAAGGTGGTAAGATGATACACGATAGCTAGAAATGTGGTTTGTATCTTGGTGATATCATGCTATTGTTGTTGATATAATTGCTTTATTATGTTACTTGTTATTTGTATGTGAACTTACTAAGCATTTATGCTTACTCCCTCCTTTTCATTCATTGTAGTTTTTAGCGAGCCAACTTGGATATCGGGAAGGTCGAAGAAACGCTCACACTATCCGAGGAAGAATTGGTATATTGGTTTGTATGTTTTGATGTATGGCATGTATAGCAATATACTTGTTTTGTGTAAAAAATCTTGTGATATGGTTGTGGTTTGGTTGAGAAAATGCTTAATAATGATTAGTAATTGGTATGGCTAGCCTAGATAATGTTGGATGCCTTATGAGTTTAATATGTTATATAGTTCATGAGAATTCATAAAGAGATGAAACTTGCCATAAAACAGAACACTACAGCAACAATGACGTGAGTTTGAAAAATCACCAAAAATAGTAGAAAACGAATTAGGTGAAGAATTACCTATGAAATTGAATATTATTGTGTCTACTTTCAAATGGAAAAAGAAAAATAGGTACAAGAGTTATATGTTATAAGATATTTGAGTTTTAGTGAAACAGGGCCAGAGCGATTTCTGGATCCCCTGTTCCAACTTTGAAAATTCACTATAAATTGTAAAAAAATAATTTATATGCTCAGAATGCTTATTAAATCTAATTTTAAGAGAAATAAACAGTATGGTTATATGAATTTTTTTACATGGAGAAAAGTGGTCGTAGTAAGTAGAGGTCAGTGCAGTCAAGTCCTGAAACAAGGGTAACTTTAACTAATAAACTGTACTAATTGGCCCAACCAAAAATTTTAGAAAAAAAATAGTAGATAGATATGTGAGTCTAGATTCAGGGAAAATTTACGGATCTTGATTTTGAGTTTTGTAACTCGAGATATGATTTTTTTAGCGATCATGATGCAGAAAAACTGTTGATTCCGAAAGTCAAAATAAATGATGTAAAGTTGTTTAAATGATAAATTATGTTCGGTAACACCTCAAGCTCGACTCTGGCGACGGTCTCGGGCGTGGGGGTGTTACATTTGGGGGTATCAGAGCAGGTTTAGTCGGTTCTTGGACTAATGTATTTTATGCACGGATTTTGCTATACATGCCATATGTGTCTATTATGATAGTGTGATGACTTTTGACATTTTAAATGATTTTTTTTATAGTAAATGGATCCTGATCCAACTGTGGCCGATGATGTAGAAAGTAATGCACCAGCTCCGGCTGAAGGGGCGGTGTCGACTGAAAATCCACCTCCTACTATTAGTCAAGGAGGAGGAGAAAGGGGTCGAGAAGCCTTTCTCCATATGATGAGTGCTTGGTATACTGAGTTCGTTCGTACGAACCCAAATGTACAACCTCCCCCACCTCCCCCAATTCCTCAACCTGTACCTCCGATGCCTCAAGATGTGGGTATGATGAAATTCCAAAGAACTCCAATTGATAAAATTCGTAAGCTAGGGGCCGAAGAATTCAGAGCTAATGTAGATGATGATGCCGAGAAAGCAGAGTTCTGGATTGAGAATTCTATCCGGGTATTTGATGAACTGTCTTGCACACCTGAGGAATTCTTGAAATGTGCTATATCTTTGTTGAGAGATTCAGCTTATAATTGTGGAAGACACTGATTTCTGTGGTACCGAATGAGAGGGTAACTTGGGAATTCTTTCAAGAAGAGTTTCGGAAGAAATACATCAGTGAAAGATTTATTGATCAGAAGCGCAAGCAATTTCTTGAGTTAAAACAAGGTAACATGACCGTTACAGAATATGAAAGAGAGTTTATTCGATTGAGTAAATATGCCAGAGAATATGTTCCTACAGAGGCCAAGATGTGCAGACGATTTGAAGATGGGCTTAATGAAGACATCAAGGTATTTGTAGGGATGCTAGAACTAAAGGAAATGGTGGTACTTGTCGATCGAGCTTGTAAGGCTGAAGAACTACTTAAAGAGAAGAAAAAGGGAGAATCTAAGACACGAAATTGGAAGAAATGACCAATGAGTAATGCACCCTCACAGCAACCCGGAAAATCAAGAAATATGAATCCTCGTTCCCAAGTTTTAGCTGGACAGTCATATGGGAATTCTAGGAAGCAAAATGTGGGTCCTAAGTCCCAGACTACTTCGGCAGCTAGTGTAGGGAATTCGAGATTTGTTAAACCCGAGTGCCAGTGGTGTGGTAGAAATCATTTTGGTCCGTGCAGAGCAAATGAATGTTTCCGATGTGGTTCTCTGGATCATTTTATTAGAGACTACCCAGAGAGGATTGAAAAAGAAAAATTTCAGAGTACAAAAGCTGGTGGTGCAGATTCGAAAGGAAGGTATCCAAGAAAAGCTGGGAGTGAAGCAAGCAGCAAGAATGTAGCCAGAGATTCAGCAGTTAAATCTGAAGGAAGGGCTCCAGCTAGAACTTATGCCATTAAAGCGTGTGAAGATGCTTCCTCACCCGATGTGATTATTAGTATATTTTCTCTCTATGATGTTAATGTTACTGCTTTGATTGACCCCGGTTCTACTCATTCATATGTGTGCATGAAATTAGTATCTAGCATGAATATACCTGTTGAGAATACAGAATTTATGATTAAAGTGTCAAACCCGTTAGGCCAATGTGTTATAGTTGATAAAGTATACAAGAACTGTCCTTTAATGATTCGGGGTTATTACTTTCTGGCCGACTTGATGTTGTTGCCGTTTGATGAGTTTGATGTTATTTTGGGTATGGACTGGTTGACATTGCATGATGCTATAGTAAATTGTAAACAGAAAGTTATTGAATTAAAGTGTGAAAATGGTGAAACTCTGCGGGTCGAATCAGATAATTCAGAGGCATTGTCTGGTGTGATTTCTTCAATGTCGGCTCAGAGATATTTGAGAAAGGGTTATGAAGCTTATTTAACGTATGTGTTGAATAGAAAGGAAATTGAAAAGAAAGTGGAATCAGTGCCGATTGTATGTGAGTTTACGGATGTATTTCCAGAAGAATTGCCGGGTTTGCCTCCAGCTAGAGATGTAGAGTTTGGTATTGATTTGATGCCGGGAACAGCTCCGATCTCGATTACTCTGTACAGAATGGCACCAACAGAGTTGAAAGAATTAAAGTCGCAGTTGCAAGAGTTGACCGACAAAGGCTTTGTGAGACCGAGTTTTTCGCCTTGGGGTGCTCCGGTATTGTTTGTGAAAAAGAAGGATGGTTCGATGAGATTGTGTGTAGACTATCGGCAATTAAACAAAGTGACAATTAAGAACAAGTATCCGTTGCCGAGAATTGATGATTTGTTTGATCAGCTGAAAGGAGCAACATGGTTTTCAAAGATTGATTTGAGATCTGGGTACTATCAGCTGCGGGTAAAAGAGTCAGATGTGCCTAAAACTGCTTTTAGGACAATGTATGGTCATTATGAATTCTTAGTTATGTCGTTTGGATTAACAAATGCTCTTGCCGTGTTTATGGATTTGATGAATTGAATATTTTGGCCATACTTGGACAAGTTTGTTGTGGTATTTATAGATGATATCTTAATTTATTTGAAAGATGAGAAAGAGCATGCTGAGCACTTGAGGATAGTTTTGCAAACTTTGCAAGACAAGCAGTTATATGCCAAGTTTAGTAAAAGTGAATTCTGGCTTCGGGAAGTTGGATTTTTGGGTCATATTATTTTCGGTGATGGTATACGGGTTGATCCCAGTAAAATTTCAGCTATTGTTGATTGGAAGCCACCGAAGAATGTAACCAAGGTTAGGAGTTTCTTGGGACTAGCTGGATATTATCGACGGTTTGTAAATGGATTTTCTATAATTGCTGCTCCTATGACTAGATTACTTCGCAAGGATGTTAAATTTGAGTGGACGGAAGAATGTCAACAAAGTTTTGAAGAATTGAAAAAGTTATTAACAGAGGCACCAGTGTTAGTACAGCCCGAGTCAGGTAAAGAATTTGTGGTATATAGCGATGCTTCTCTAAATGGTTTAGGATGTGTACTGATGCAAGAAGGAAAGGTTGTGGCTTATGCTTCGAGGCAGTTAAAACCTCACGAGAGGAATTATCTGACTCATGATTTGGAATTGGCTGCAGTGGTGTTTGCTTTGAAGATTTGGCGACATTATCTATATGGTGAAAAGTGTCGAGTATATACCGACCACAAGAGTCTTAAATACTTGATGTCACAAAAGGACTTGAATTTGAGACAGCGAAGATGGTTGGAGTTATTAAAAGATTACGAGCTTGTGATTGACTATCATCCAGGAAAAGCAAATGTAGTTGCTGATGCTTTGAGTAGAAAATTGTGTTTACTTTGAGAGTTGTGAACACTCAGTTGGAAATGTCAGATGATGGTTCCATTCTGGCCGAGCTAAAAGTAAGACCGATGTTTTTACAAGAGATTTGTAAGCTCAGAAAAGCGATGAAGACTTGCAAGCCAAAAGAAAGTAATGTGAGGTTGATACAGAGTCAGATTTCAGAATCGGTCCTGATGGTTGCTTGATGTTTAAAGATCGAATTTGTGTACCGAAGAATGAGGAGTTAATTCAAAAGATTTTGCAGGAAGCACATGGTGGTTATTTGTCGATTCATCCAGGCAGTACGAAAATGTATAATGATTTGAAGAAAATGTACTAGTGGAATGGAATGAAAAGGGATATATCGGAATTTGTATCGAAATGCTTAATTTGTCAACAGGTGAAAGCTGAACACCAAGTGCCTTCAGGATTACTTCAGCTTATTATGGTTCCTGAATGGAAATGGGATCGGATTACTATGGATTTTGTTTCAGGGCTGCCGTTGACTCCAGGAAAGAAAGATGCCATCTGGGTAATAGTTGACAGATTGACTAAATTGGCTCATTTTATTCCAGTACGTACGGATTATTCTCTTAACAAGTTAGCTGAATTGTATGTTAGAGAAATTGTTAGACTACATGAAATACCATTGTCAATCATTTCAGACAGAGATCCGAGATTTACTTCGCGATTTTGGTAAAAGTTACAAGAAGCGTTAGGTACAAGGTTAAATTTCAGTACTGCTTTTCATCCACAAACTGATGGGCAATCAGAAAGGGTAATTAAGATTCTTGAAGAAATGCTTCGATGTTGTGTATTAGAATTTCAAAGAAGTTGGGAAAGATATTTACCGTTGGTGGAATTTGCTTACAATAACAGTTATCAGACGAGTTTGAAAATGGCACCTTATGAAGCATTGTATGGTCGTAAGTGTCAGACGCCTTTATATTGGCCGAACTCAAGGAAAATCAGATCTATGGGGTTGATCTAATAAAAGAAACCGAAGAAAAAGTAAAGGTAATACGAGATTGTTTGAAAGCTGCTTCGGATAGACATAAATCTTATGCAGATTTGAAACGAAAAGAAATTGAGTTTCAAGTTGGTGATAAGGTATTTTTAAAGGTGTCTCCGTGGAAGAAAGTCCTCAGATTTGGACGGAAGGGTAAATTAAGTCCGCGTTTTATCGGGCCGTATGAAATAATTGAAAGAGTTGGACCGGTAGCTTATCGGTTAGCATTACCATCTAAGTTGGAGAAAATTCATGATGTGTTCCATGTATCTATGCTACGTCGGTATCGTTCGGATCCTTCACATGTGGTTTCACCGACAGAAATTGAATTACAACCAGATATGACCTACGAAGAAGAACCGATTAAAGTTTTAGCTCGAGAGGTCAAACAACTAAGAAACAAAAGTATTGCTCTTGTGAAAGTGTTGTGGCAAAAGCATGGAATAGAAGAGGCTACATGGGAACCCAAGGAAACTATAAGGAAACAATACCCACACCTGTTTACCGGTAAGATTTTCGAGGACGAAAATCCTTAAAAGGGGGGAGAGTTGTAATATCCCGAATTAGGGCCTAATCAGAATAGTGGTTTCGTGACCACAAATTCGAGGTAGAAATAATTATTTTATAATTATTTTGATGTTTATGATATGATTTTATGATGGTGCAAAAATTTCGTGAAGAAATTCTAAGCGTAAAATGCTTAATTTGAAATTAGGGACTAAATTGAATAAGTTGCAAAACTTGCATTCTAGAAGTTTCTAGTATGAAATTGCTTTGGAATATTAATTAGGAGGTCTTAAATAGCAATTTGACCAATTTTAAGTTCATGGACAAAATTTGGACATGGATGGAATTTTTGAAAGTTTAGTAAGGAGGGGCATTTTGGTCATTTGGATATTAACATGAAATAAAAAGGGAAAAATAACACAAAATTGGTCATCTTCTTCATTACCACGAAATTTCAAGGGTTCTCCATAGCTAGGGTTTGTTTCAAGCTTCCAAGCTTCATAGTAAGTGATTCCAAGCCCCGTTTTTAATGTTCTTTACGTTTTCATAGTCCCGGTAACTCGATAAAGCTTATGTTAGCATTAATTTAAGTTAGGGTTCATATTTGGAAAAATACCCATAGTTTAAATTTGTGTATTTTGATGTTTTATGATAGAATATGAGGTTTTAAATTATGTTAGACAACTTGTGCTACTCGGTTTTAAGTAAAAACGAGTAAAACGGCTTAATCGGTAAAAGTACATATTGTTCATAAGTTTGTGTTTTAGTGGGAATTTGAGCTTGCTAATGGTAAATAAATGATCAGCATGTCCTAAAACATAAGAATTTGTGATAAAACTAAATTTCCAAACTTTGGGGCAAAAGTGTAAATATGCAAAAGTTTAGGGGCAAAATTGTAATTTTGTCAAAATTTGAATTTAGGACTATTTTGATAATGAGAGTATTAAATAAGCTAAATGTGTTATTTTAGATCAAGAAAGACGTGGAATCAACCTTGATCGAGGAAAAGAAAAGATTTTGGACTAAATTGCAAAATTGCTATATTTTGTACCGAGGTAAGTTCATGTGTAAATAATGTAACATGATTGCTATTTTAAGTGATTTAATGCTATTTATACGATATGATACTTGTTATTATAAATATTATGCTTTTTGATATATTATGTATTGGTATGAAAAGTATGTGATTAAATTGCCAAGTATGAGATACAAGCAACGTATTGGTTCCAATATTCCGAGGAGAACGACTGGGAAATGTGTGACTGAGGAAAATCCCGTTTGAACCTTGGGAATAAATTAGGATACAAGTGACATGTCACTAGGATGGTTGGGCATCCGAACTCATTGAGTTGAGTCCGAGTTCACTTATGGATGCAAATGTCTGAACTCGTTGAGTTGAGTCCGAGTTCGTGAGATGTAACTAGGCATCCGAGCTCGTTGAGTTGAGTCCGAGTTCACTTATGGATGCGAACTCCCGACCTCGTTGAGTTGAGTCCGAGTTCGCTTATGGGCGGGTTACATGATTGATTGATTACATATGTGGCACTTATGTGCAAATGATCCGTGTATCCGAGTTATATTCCGATGTGTTCAACGGGTAAAATTCTAGCGGAATGGAAGAATACTCAAGATGAAAATGATATTTTGGTAAGTGTTGTGAAATGGACAATTTGGACAGGTATGTACTTAACCCTCGGGTTGAAACTTGATATAACAGAAATAAGGTGGTAGGATGATACATGATAGCTAGAAATGTGGTTTGTATCTTGGTGATATCATGCTATTGTTGTTGATATAATTGCTTTGTTATGTTACTTGTTATTTGCATGTGAACTTACTAAGCATTTATGCTTACTCCCTCCTTTTCATTCATTGTAGTTTTTAGCGAGCCAACTTGGATATCGGGAAGGTCGAAGAAACGCTCACACTATCCGAGGAAGAATTGGTATATTGGTTTGTATGCTTTGACGTATGGCATGTATAGCAATATACTTGTTTTGTGTAAATAATCTTGTGATATGGTTGTGGTTTGGTTGAGAAAATGCTTAATAATGATTAGTAATTGGTATGGCTAGCCTAGATAATGTTGGATGCCTTATGAGTTTAATATGTTATATAGTTCATGAGAATTCATAAAGAGATGAAACTTGCCATAAAACAGAACACTACAGCAACAATGATGTGAGTTTGAAAAATCACTAAAAATAGTAGAAAACGAATTAGGTGAATAATTACCTATGAAATTGAATATTATTGTGTCTACTTTCAAATGGAAAAAACAAAATAGGTAAAAGAGTTATATGTTATAAGATATTTGAGTTTTAGTGAAACAGGGCCAGAGCGATTTCTGGATCCCCTGTTCCAACTTTGAAAATTCACTATAAATTGTAAAAAAATAATTAGGAGGTGTAATTTATATGCTCAGAATCCTTATTAAATCTAATTTTAAGAGAAATAAACGGTATGGTTATATGAATTTTTTTACATGGAGAAAAGTGGTTCGTAGTAAGTAGAGGTCAGTGCAGTCAAGTCCTGAAACAGGGGTAACTTTAACTAATAAACTGTACTAATTGGCCCAACCAAAAATTTTATAAAAAAATTAGTAGATAGATATGTGAGTCTAGATTTAGGGAAAATTTACGGATCTTGATTTTGAGTTTCTTAACTCAAGATATGATTTTTTTAGCGACCATGATGCAGAAAAACTGCTTATTCCGAAAGTCAAAATAAATGATGTAAAGTTGTTTAAATGATAAATTATGTTCTGTAACACCTCAAGCTCGACTCCGGTGACGGTCTCGGGCGTGGGGGTGTTACATAGATGATTTATTCACTTGACATGATCCTTAGAAATCCCTAATTTATGCTAAACCCTCCGTCAAGGCGAAGAGCAACTAGGCCTAGGTTGTTAACTAAAGTTTTTTTATTAATTAACACCCTAGGTTGCATTAATTCGATCTATGGTTCCCCATATTAGGTTTGACCCTAATCCGATAGATTTATGTTGCCCTATGTCTAGTGTTGCATGCAACTCCACTTAATTAAGGTAGATACTCTTATCACAGGGACTTTTGCTCCTCTGTTTTAAGCACATCCGTTTCTTGGATTAATACCTAGGATTATTAACACAAGAATAAGCACACATAATTAAGAACAACTCAAGTATTCATCATATAACTCAAGAATAAATAATAACATGATTTGTCTTAGGTTTCATCCCCCTCAAGTATTTGAGGGGTTTAGTTCATAATAAAGAAAGAAAACATCTCAGAAGAATTAAGATAACAAAACATAAAGAACCCGAAAACCCCTGAAGGAATTTAGGGAGATCCTCTATCTTGACGTAGAATCCTGGCTTCTAGTATGAATCAATCGGCTTCCCTTGGAGTGATTCCTTGCTTTCACTCCTTGTGTTGGCAGAAATATGGCGCTGTTTCTTGAGAGAAGAGAGTCTCCTTTAGAGTTGCCTCCTAGGGTCTTTATATAGAGTTTAGAATGGCTTTCTTAGCCCCTAAGCATCCAAATCTGAGTGAAATTCCTCTTCCTCATGACTAGAACATGCCCATGTGCCACGCCCGTGTGATTTCGACAAGAGGCCGTGTTCTGGACTGTTTGGGTGGCACGGCCGTGTGGCTAGGCCGTGCTTGTCGGGGGCTGGACCGTGTGATCTCCGTGTAGCACGGCCGTGTGCCACGGATGTGTGATGACCCCTTGGGCCGTGTCGATTACACATTTTGGCCCATTTTCATGGTTTTTGGCCCGTTTTCCATTCTTTTCTCTTCCCTATGCTCTCCTGAGTATAAGATATGAAAAAGAAAGATTAAGATGTATAATCTATATAGGCTAAGCATGAGGTAGAAATATGTATAATTTATCGTTTATCAAATACCCCCACACTTAAGCCTTTTCTTGTCCTCAAGAAAAATCTCAATCCCTAATAAAGAATCATTCTTCTCAACTTATAATCTATATCAATAATGTTTCAAACTAATTCACAGGTATTCATACAATGATAATTCAATCAGAAGAACATTAAAGATTCAATCACTCTAAGCTGAGAATTTTATCATTGAAACATAAGTGTTCTCCCTTCTCCTAAGTAATTATCGCTTAATCTTAATTAACAGAAGTTGACATCTTCACTAAAGATTCACTCTATCCACTCGAAGTGTTTAGGGTTCAAAATTAAGTACTCTCTAGTCAACTTGAAAAGTTGTTACCATAGGCTTGCAAGAAAATCACATCTCCACCACTATAGATTGACATGATACATCGATCAAAAGGTCTTTCAATGGTTGTAATGGGGTTTGGTTAGGGGTGTGGTCACAGGCTGTAAAAAAAAGGGTTAAAATCGAGATTGGTTTGAAAAATTATCTAACTAGAAAAATCTCTATCACTGGAACATATTTCTCAAGCTAATTCTTAAGATAATATTATTTCTACCTTAGTAGCCTTAAAATAGAAATATGCAAAAACTATTTGAACTATTACAGATTACAACTGAATTAGTACATACGTTTTTTTTTAAGAACAATAAATTGAATAAAACTTTACAATCTTGAAAAGAGAATAAAGCTAGATAAAAATTCCAGTTCAAATCTCGACAAAAATAGGGATTAAAGTAATTGAATGGAATTCAACAAAAATAAGTTATAGGTTAATATTAGAGGTAAGTCAAAGAAAAGGTTGTTAGGCTCAATGGGGTTCACTAGGGGTTAATTTATAGAGGTAGGCCTTTGTGGAGTGAGTAGGTTAAATCCTAGGTGCCTTTATTATCTCGGTATATCAAATCAATGATGTGGTCTTGACATGTATAATCAAAGCAAGTTCTAAAATAACAAATCAGTTTGTCTCACTCAAAGCAATAATAAAAGTGAGCACGAAAGAATGTATGCTTAAAAGGCTCAAAAATCTCACCAGAATTATAGCTTTTTGATGTCAATCCTGTGAATTTCAAATCTTAAGATGACACTTAGAATTAAGGAAAAGAACTTATGAAAAAACTTGGGATTCTCAAAAGTTTCAACTTATGATGCTTGATTCCCTAATGTTTTAGAGTTTGAATAATCAAAGTACAAGCACTTATGTCTTAATTCTCACATATCAATAAAAATCATAAATTAATCATAATATATCCCTAATAGGATGTTGAAGATAATGCAGTTAAGAACAAAGCATCAAATTTTAGGGTTTTCACAGATAATATAGAGATTTAAAGTAAGTTCCCCCTACATTTAAGATGTACATTGCCCTTAATGTATAAAGATAACATTAGTAGCAATAAAAGCATAAGATCATAAGATAGGGGCAGGTATGAAACTCCCTGGATTTTGGATGAATTTGTGAGATAGATATCGGAATTGAAAGAGCCGGTGTGGCAGGGTGTTCCCATTTTTGTAGAGATTTGAGCTGTAATGCTCATTTGAAACTGTGAAAGAATTTATTAGTCATGGGGAATTTGGAGCAATGGAAATTACTTGTTAAGGTGAGCTCGTTAGGAAAAGAAATAAACTAAAATAAAGAAAACAAAATACTAAAAATAAATAATGCAAAAGGTAAAATGAGAAAATTTAAAAAGGAAAAGGAAAAGAAAGTTAAAAGAAAAGGTGAAAATAAAGATCAGCTTTTAAAAGTTAGAATAAAAATAAGATAAACAATAAAAAATAAAGTTAAGAGGACTAGAGAAATCTAATCCTCTGATGGATCGTGCGGCGGTGGGGTGATGCTCAGGTGCTGGCATATCTGCTCTAAGGTGGCGTCGATATAATCGAGGCACCGGAAGCATTGCTGCTCGTAGTGGGAGAAACGCTCAGATAAGTCAGCGTGGGCTACTGCTGCCTGAGATGAGTGGCGAGGGGGTGGTGGCTCGGTGGGTGCTCCTCTGCTGGCTGTGGTAGTGGGACATCATCAGTAATGTCCTCTGGGTCCTCTCCCTCTTGGACGAGTCAGAACTGAAGGGGGTCCCTCCTGGCCTCCGCTCAGCCATCCTCATATGTAACATCGTCGCGAGACATTTGACCGATTAAAGTGTAGGAGGATGTCTGGGCTGCGGTGTTGAGGAGCCCAAAGTGACGAGCCAGGCGTGTGATCTAGGGTCCCATGGATAATACTCTTCTACGGTGCCTCTCTGTCTAATGCTGCATGGCGTGCGTGATGAAGTATGCTAAGTCGATGATGTGCCCGTTTGCCATGCGCCACAGAAAGTAGACGTCATGAGTGTTGACGACGTCTGTACTCTCTCGTCTACCTGTAAGAGTGTGAGCGAGGAGAGCATGAATGTACCTCAGAGAGGGAACGAGGGAGGTCGCCTTGCTGACGCTGGGGTTATATGTCTGACGCCCCGGGGCTATGTTGTTCCAACAGTCGACTGACCTAATATGGATGCGGCGAGAAAGGCTGGGGAAGTCCTCGTCTGCCATAAATTGCTCTGTGTAGAGCCCAAGTGCTGTGCCGAACTCTGGCACACTGAGGTGTCACACGAGTCCTCCCAGATGGAACTGGACTGTCCCTGGATCGTCGAATCTGGTCATCATAGTCTGTAGGTGGAAGGTGGAGCAGAACTTGAGGTGAGTTCTAAGTAGGTGGGCTCGATAATCTGGAAGAATTGCTCGCACGGCTCAGTCATCAAGAGGGCCCGGATGTCGTCCACTAAATGTATTTGCTCGAGGCTAGCCCAATCTATGCAGTGGCCCTTAGATATAGTGCGGGCTCGGAGTAATTGATAATGCTCTTTCTGCGAGGCTTAGGAAAATGTGATGAATGGGTGTCGAGCCTCGGAGGTGGGCCTCGCTGATGATCTTCCTGGCCCCTTACATTTCTTGAAGATGGGGATGGTAGTTTTCTGACCGCGTGATGATGACATAGTATCTGAAAAATAACAAGCATTAGTCCTAAAAATTGAAATTAAACTAGATAGATAATAATTAAAATGTAGATTAAAATGACAATGTTCCCAAAAGTAAAAATAAGAAAAGAAATGAGGATTAACCTAAATAGTAGAATCTAATCATGTTGAAACTTGTAACAAAACTAAGAACTATGGGTATGTATATATACTAATTGTATGAGAAAATGTCAAACAATTATGGATTTAAATGGCAAATGAAATGAGTTCTAAGTGGCAAGCAAAAATTGAAATTAAGTGGCATGCAATCCTAATGTGTTCTATCTAATTCTAGATTATTCATCCTAATTTTCCTAATTCCATGCTTAATTAAACATCTAGAATAAAGTAAAATTACATAATTGAATAATGAAAATGAACTATAAATAAATAAAGGAGAAAAATGGGAGAATAGAACCAAATTTGATGTTGCACAGTCGTGGGTTGGTCGTGGGGTGGGTTTACACAGGCGTGGAGTGACTGATTTTAGGTATGGTGGTGTTTTAAGGGCTGTGGCAGCGCTTATGGTGGTTGGGAAGAGTTTGGATGAGAGAAATTTAGGGCTTTGAGTGAAGAAGGAAATGAATAGTGGCCCCTATTTATAGTTTTTGGGTCACACGAGCATGTCACACGCCCGTGTGAGTCGTGTTTCGCCCGTGTCTTTCGAAATCCGGAGGTTTTGGCGCGCCTGGTTCGAAGTACACGCCCATGGGAATGTTGTACACGGCCGTGGGAGATCGGTTCTTCGTCACTCACACGGTCGTGTGAGGGAATACACGGTCGTGTGCGATCATGTTCGTGCTTCACACGGTCATGTGATAGGTTCCATGGCCGTGTGAAATTTGACAGTGTCTTCCACGGTCTAGGGACACGGGCGTGTGGAGTTGTGTGAGCCCGTGTTGAAATCGAAAGGTTGCTACGGCCATATCGCACGGCCGTGGTGAGATATCGGTGGCCTATGTTTTGGGAAAATTTGTACTCTGTTTGTACACGGCCTCAGTACACGACCGTGTCTCTGTTTAAAGGGTTCACATGGCCTGGGACACGCCTGTGGGACTGGCTGTGCGGTCCTAAATCTCTGTATTAAAAAGGGTTAGTGTGATGCATGAAACATACTAAAAACAAAATAGATGAAAAATTACTAAGTTAGTGCTCGGGTTGCCTCCCGAGAAGCGCTTATTTAGAGTCTAAGCTCGACTCTGCTCGGATGTATCATAGAGGGATTTCGTGGAGCTGAAACTCCTCTCTTTTATCTTTAAAATTCGCACCTCTATAATGTTTAAGCCTATGACCATTTACCTTGAGAGTACCCTGGGTTGGGTGAGTTACCTCAATTGTGCTGTATGGAAAGATAGTATGAACAGTGAATGGACCTGTCCACCTTGACTTGAGTTTCCCAGGAAATAGTTTCAGCCTCGAGTTGTAGAGTAAGACAAGATCACCTGTTTTGAACTGTTTAGGTTGTTTCAGTCTTTTGTCATGACGTCGCTTCATGGCTTCCTTATATAGTCGTGAGCTCTCGTAGGCATTGCAACACCATTCATCAAGTTCATTTATCTGCATTAATCACTTCTCACCTGCAAGCTTAAAATCAAGGTTTAAAAATTTGATAGCCCAGAATGCTTTATGTTCAAGTTCAAATGGCAAATGACAACGTTTTCCATAGACAAGCTTATAAGAAGATGTACCTATGGGTGTTTTAAAAGCAGTTCTATAAGCCCATAAGGCATCGTCTATTTTCCTTGACCAATCCTTTCTATTTGTTTCTATTGTTTTCTCTAGGATGCGTTTTAAGTCCCTATTTGTCACTTCGACTTGGCCACTGGTTTGTGGGTGATAAGGGGTAGCTGTTCTATGGTGTACTCCATACCTTTTCAAGACTCTTTCAAACTGGGCATTGCAAAAATGTGTAACACCCCAAACCCGGTCTAGACGTTATGACTAGATCTGGTGTGTCACATGATCCTACAACTAAACTTATGATCTTTTTGCTTGTTGAGACTTAGAGGATATTTTACTAAAACAGCAAGATTATGAAAAATCATTTTAATAAGCCCTTAGGTTATCCATATTTGAATTTGTTGAATTTTGAAAACCTTTTTAGTAGTTTGAAAAAAACCCGCGCAGCCTATAACTAGCAGTCTCGATAAAATATAAATTAAACCATAAAAGAATATAAAACCAATAAAGAAATTTAAATAGCGGCCTTATTACAAATTAAACCCAAAATAGCATAATGAAAATACTTAAAGTGAAACAAAAACCGAATTTGCAGATGTTGTGGCCACTTCGAATCTCTCGCAGCTCCAAGCCCACTATGGTTGAGGGTTACCTGCAGAGATGAAATAAAAGGGGGTGAGTTTGACAACTCAGTGTGCAATGTTATCTCAACCATAGGCCAAAACAGATCAAGCCTCAGAATCAGATGGGCCTTGGCCCATTACAGAAATCAGGTTAAGCCCATAGGCCCATAACAGATACAGATCAGATATAATATGCAAATAGAAACCCAACCCAAATCCATCCATAACACCCCTGTACCAGCCTTACACCATGTGGGGAGACTACTCGACCCACCCAACCGCTACACACCACAGATAATTGCAGCGAAGCTGCCAGATATAATTTGCAGCGAGGCTGCCAGGTATTGTGACGAGGTCACCAGATACAGATATTGTGGCGAGGCCACCAGAACAGATGTATATACGTGGCAAAGCCACCAGATTGCAGCGAGGCTGCCAGAACAGATATATATGTGGCGAGGCCACCAGATTGCAGCGAGGCTGCCAGAACGCTTCCTCCATCATAAACCCAAACCCCATGCAACACATATATATACATACTAGCATGCAACATATAGCATCTCATGCATCAGATATATTCATATTAAATGGTAACTCATGCAGATACATAAAATTATACATTTCATACAGAATTGACCCTGGGGGTATAATAGTCTTTTTACACCTAGGGGTATTTTGGTAAATTTCCATATTCAGGGGTATTTTAGTCCTTTATCATATTTTCAGAGTTTTTATGCACGTTGAATTAATTATTAGTTCATAAATAACCACGGAAGTCCATTTAAGCCAAATTTCCAGTTTTACCCCTTTTAGCTTAAAACCCCTAATGGGCCTTACTAAGTCCATTATTATCTCAAGCCCGTTAAGTCTAGTTTTTAGGTCTAGCTTACCAACTTAACCATGTTATCATTAACCACGTCGTCAGAAAGCCTATAATAGTCATTTTACCGATTTAGGCTCGGAAGCCCATTGGGTCCATCTTTGGCCCGTTGCAGCCTAACTTACCAAAACGTTCAGAATTGCACCTTCTGCAATTCCTTCACCACCAAATTCATGGTTAACCCCAACGGAGTGAATGATTACTCTTGATTATTATACGAGTGCGTTTTTGGTCACTTTCCACCAGTTGTCGGTCACTTTATGGCCATTTCGGCTTTTACCATTTCAGACTAAAAGTTGGGATTAGTTACACACCTGTTAGCTGCTAAAACCATTGACGAAATCCACGTATGAAACCTATCATTAATCACCCTAGTGTTAGTTAAATAATCAATAATCATTAAGCCAAAATCCCTTACCCATAATCGACTATCATGACCCAAAACATTGAAATCTTACCCCTCTTTGCTGATTATAGACTAAATCCCGATATCCACTTGCTCAGTCTCCGAAGTCCCTTGAAGCACGTCCTTTTCCTTCTCTAGTGCATATAAACAGATGAAAAGGTCACAAGACCTCTTAGTCCAAATGATAGCCTCCCCCTAGAGGGTTTTCAGCTTTTACTTCAAAACAAAATCTACTAGCAAAGAAGGTTCCCGAATACTTACCACTGAGTTAATCGGTTCAAGAAGTACCTCCAGAAGCCCTCTTAGCCACGATCTAAGTAAAAGAAAGGAAGAGTTGAGAGTACAGAGGATTCGGCTAAACACAATAAGGGTTTCAGTTTATGGAAGGGTTTAGAAGAAGAAGAAAAGAATGAGAGTGAAAAGGATGTGTTTCGGCAAAGTGGGTGTTTGCTTCCGGCTTTTGTGTCTATCAACCAGAGAGTAATGTCAAAAGAACGTATGTAGATGATAGCAGAAGAAAATGGAAAGGAAGAAAATAAGAAAAGAGATTTAAGAGGGTAAGAAATAAGCAATCAGTTCAACAGGAGAAGAACGGCACAAGATGGGGTTTTTGGAAGTTCTATATTCGGCAATGAAAAAAAGAAAAAGATTCGGTCATGAGGTGCAAAGGGTTCGGCTACTAGGTTAATGAGAGGGACGAAGTGGCAAAAAGGGTACCTAATAGGCTATGTGAGATTGACAGAAGAGGGGAGGTTTCTCACTTAAGGAAAATCGGCACAAAATCATAAAAGACTAAAGGAGAATTCGGCACACTCTAGCACCTATTTGCCGAAAATGCTACCTAAGCACAAAGCCGAATTTACCTTCCCCAAAAGTCCTCTAGCCGGCCACCATCTTTCAAAATTCAAACTCCCTCTCCTCCTAGATTTGCTCATTGACCGATTCAAACTCCTCCAAAAACAGAGTTTAAATCTGCTTCAAACTCCTACCTGCTCAAGCTCAAAAATAAAACGCCATCTTTGCCAACTCTGGAGCTTGAACCTTGGACCTCCAAGCTCACTTAGGCGCCACTTTTTAAGAAGCTTAGTGGCGCCTCCTTTGCCACTTTACCAGGACTTGTTTTGTGTCTTATTTCACAATTATTTTCTTATAACACCTAACTTCAAGAGACCCCTATCTCCTAAGTCAAAAATACAAAATTTTGCCGAGTTTCCAACCAACACATGGGCCTTCCATAGGCCCATTACACTCCCCAACCATACATTACACACCCAAATACTAGAGTTTAAACATTTTACCAAATAAAGAACGATCTAAGAGAAACCCGAAAATTAGGGCGTTACAACTCTACCCTCCTTAAAGAAATTTCGTCCTCGAAATTTACCTGGTCCAAACAAATGAGGATACTGCTGACGCATTGCCTCCTCTGGTTCCCAAGTAGCTTCTTCTCTGCCATGATTACGCCAAAGTACATTTACCAAAGGGACTGATTTTCTTCTTAGAACTTTTACGTCTCGATCAAGAATCTGTACAGGCTCTTCTTCGAAAGTCAAGTCAGGCTGTACCTCCACTTCTGCAACTGGTAGAATATGGGTAGGGTTAGAACGATATCGTCTTAGCATGGATACGTGAAACACATCATGGATTCTATTTAACTCTGGAGGTAATTCCAACTGATACGCCACCGGACCTATTCACTTAAGAACCCGATAAGGCCCAATAAACCGCGGACTCAACTTGCCTTTCTTACCAAATCTTAGTATCTTTTTCCAAGGTGATACCTTCAGAAAGACCATGTCACCCACTGAATACTCAATCTCCTTACGCTTCAAATCTGCGTAAGACTTCTATCGATCAGATGCCTCTCTTAATCGATCCCTAATCACCTTGACCTTCTCTTCAGTCTCTGCTACCAACTCAGGTCCAAGAACTTGCCGCTCGCCCAGTTCCGTCCAACAACTAGGTGAACAACACTTACGCCCATACAGTGCCTCATAAGGTGCCATACGGATACTAGCCTGATAACTGTTATTATACGCAAACTCTGCCAACGGTACATAATCCTCCCAACTGCCTCGAAAGTCGATAACACATCCCCTCAACATATCTTCTAGAATCTGAATAACCCTTTCTGACTGACCATCAGTCTGAGGATGAAAAGCCGTGCTAAAGTTCAGTCGCGTTCCCAACGCCTCATGCAACTTTTGCCAGAACTGAGATGTGAATCTAGGATCTCGATCAGAAATGATAGACACTGGCACCCCATGCAGTCGTACAATCTCTGCCACATACAATTTGGCTAACTTTTGAAGCGAATAATCAGTACATACAGGGATGAAATGAGCAGATTTAGTCAACCTATCCACAATCACCCAAATCGAGTCCTTCTTTGACGGCGTTAAGGGCAACCTACTTACAAAATCCATGGTCACCCTTTCCCACTTCCAGAGTGGTACCTTCACTGGTTGCAGAAGTCCAGAAGGTAACTGATGTTCAGCTTTCACTTGCTGACAAGTCAGACATTTCCCCACAAATTCTGTTACCTCTCGCTTCAGTCCAGGCCACCAATACAACTCCTTTATGTCATGATACATCTTATTATCTCCTGGATGCATAGCATACAAACCTTTATGAGCTTCATTCAGAATTGCTTGCTTCAATTTGAAATCCTTAGGAACACAGACTCTACCGCGGAAACATAGAACTCCTTCACTTTTAAGTCCAAATTCAGAAGTATTCCCATCCTTAACCTGCTGAAACCGAGAAACCAGAGACTCATCCCTCGACTGCTTTTCCTTAATCTCATCCACCCATGTTGGCCTTACTTGCAGTTCTGCTAACAGACTGCCATCATCATACAGGCTCAAACGAGCAAACATCGCTCTCAGATCAAACACAGTTTTACGACTTAGGGCATCAACCACCACATTGGCTTTGCCTGGATGATACTCAATCGCACAATCATAATCCTTAAGCAACTCAATCCACCTCCGTTGCCTCAGATTCAGCTCCTTCTGAGTTAGCAAGTACTTAAGACTCTTATGATCTGTGTATATAATGCACCTTTCTCCATACAGATAATGCCTCCAAATCTTAAGGGCAAAGATTACTGCTGCCAACTCCAGATCATAGGTAGGATAGTTCACTTCATGAGGTTTAAGCTGTCGCAATGCATAAGCAACCACTTTACCCTCTTGCATCAACACACAGCCTAACCCAACATGTGATGCATCACTGTACACGGTAAAATCTTTTCCAGACTCTGGTTGAATCAGTACAGGTGCCTCGGTCAGAACCTTCTTTAGTTTCTCAAAAGCTTCTTGCTGCTGCTCGGTCCATATAAATGGCACTCCTTTCCTTACGAGTTTTGTCAATGGCGCTGCCATCACAGAAAATCCTTTTACAAACCTTCTATAGTACCCAGCTAAACCCAGAAAACTTCGAACTTCTGCCACTGACCTTGGAGGTTTCCATTCCAGAATTGCTTCAATCTTTCGAGGGTCTATCTTTATCCCCTCAGCAGATACAACATGGCCCAAGAAGGTTACCTCCCTCAACCAGAACTCACACTTACTGAATTTCGCATAAAGCTCCTTTTCCCTTAACACGTACAGCACAATACGGAGATGCTCATCATCTTTCTCCTCGGATTCAGAGTAAACCAGAATATCATCAATAAAGATGACCACGAATCGATCCAAGTATGGCTGGAACACTCGATTCATCAGATCCATAAATGCTGCAGGTGCATTGGTCCGCCCAAATGGCATAACCAAGAATTCATAGTGACCATAGCGAGTTCTGAATGCTGTCTTATGTATATCCACCTCTTTTACCCTTAACTAATGGTACCCAGATCGAAGGTCAATCTTGGAGAATACTGAAGCTCCTCTAAGCTGGTCGAATAGATCATCGATTCTTGGCAACGGGTACTTATTCTCAATCGTCAGTTTGTTCAACTGCCGATAATCGATGCACATTCGCATTGACCCATCTTTCTTCTTTACGAACAGCACTGGTGCTCCCCACGGAGACACACTTGGCCTAATGAAGCCTCTATCCAACAGTTCTTGAATCTACGCTTTCAACTCCACCAACTCCTTTGGTGCCATCCTATACGGTGCAATGGACACTGGTGCCGTACTAGGCAACAAGTCGATCCCAAACTCAACCTCTCGATTCGGAGGTAGCCTTGGAAGCTCTTCTGGAAAAACATCTTGAAAATCCTTAACGGTTCTAACTTGATCCACAGTTAGTTCCTCAGTTTCTACTTAACCTATGAATGCCAAATAAGCTGCACATCCTTTATGAATCCACTTCTCAGCTCTTAATGCTGACACCACATTGGACAAATAATCTCTACGTTCACCTATCACCATAACTTCCTCATCCTCTGCAGTCTTTAGCCTCATTCGTTTTGCAGCACAATCTAAAGTAGCCCTATGCTTTACAAGCCAATCCATTCCCAAGATGAGATCAAATTCTCCGAAAGGTAGCTCCATCAAGTCTCCAGAAAAGATCTTTCCTAGAGTCTCTATAGGCACGTCTCTATACAGTTTGTCTACCCTAACCGAGTGACCCAAAGGACTTAGTACAGTTACCCCACTCACTGTCTCCTTAGAATGCACTCCCAGCGACCCAGATATGGCACATGCAACATAAGAATTGGCAGATCCAACATCTATCAACGCAGTGTATGGCATACTAGAAATCAAAAACGTAACAGTTATGACGTCGGGGGCATCACCCTCCTCTCGGCGACGAGCTGCATAAACTAACGCTGGTTGACGAGCCTCAGCAAAACCAGCACCCTTGCTAGGTGCTCCTCGTCCTCGTCCATTTCCATTTCCACCTCTGCCTTGTCCACGACCTCTCGGAGCTGGTGGTCCACCCTTTACTGGTTGAACAACCCTCTGATCCCTAACTTGATCCTGATCTGGTTCCTGAGGACAATCCTTTATCCTATGCTCCATCGACCCACATCGAAAACAGGCTCTAGAACGTTTCCGACATTCGCCCACATGTATCTTACCACAATTTCTGCAACCCTGTGGTCTGACAGTATTCATTGGCACTGCTCGCACTGGTTCCACCACTCTTGCCCTCTTAACATTCCTATTAGCCCCACCTGATGGTCCAGAATCCCTCCAGAAGCGGTTTCTATCCTTTTCGTGATTCTGCCTCTCGGTACGCTTTACTTCCTCAGCTATTTTAGCTTTCTCAACCAACGCAGCAAAGTTACGCTCCTTCTGCGGAGTAATCAGCACCCTCAATTCATCCCTCAGGCCATCCTCGAAGCGCACGCTACGCTCATATTCAGTAGCAACTATCTTAGAAGCATACCGGCTTAGCCTCAAAAATTCAGCCTCGTACTCAGATACTGTCCTACTTCCCTGAACCAGATTCAAGAATTCTTTCCTGCGGGTGTCCACATAGCTAGCCCCAACATATTTTCCTTTAAAAGCTTTCCTAAACAGCTCCCATGTTACCTCACCAGCTGACGTTCCATCTCTTACTGTGAGCCACCACTGATAAGGTTCATCTCTAAGCAACGACACGGCTCCTTTCAGCTTCTGCTCCATAGAGCAATCCAGGTCGTCCATAATCCGCTCTGTGGCCTCCAACCAATACTCGGCCACATTTGGGGCTACACCAGACACGCCCCTAAAGAATTCTGCCCCATTAGCCCGGAGTCGCTTAGGAATAGAACCTCGAAATTCATTACCGGTACTTGCTCCAGCAACCCTTTCCAAAACTTGAAGCATCGCTTGTGATAGGGCATCATCCCCTGCACCCCTATCATGAGATTCCACCTCTGTTGCCGGTGGTATCGGTGCATCAGCCGCCGGCGCATGTCCCGAAGATGAAGATTCAGCTCGTGCACTACCTCGGCCACGTCCATGGCCCCTACCACGAGCTGCTCGCGTACTTATTTCGTACTTTCTGTTTTAGAAATTTTATGAGTCAGATTAATATTTCAGTGTTTATTACAGATGTCTTTTGAATAGGTAGATTTCAGAGGTTATCTTCTTCCGCGGTAGCCTAGCTACAGTCTCAGTCCACCTATCAGAGTCTCTATAGTTTCAGTAATACCCTAGCTAAAGTATCATAATAGGGTCTTAGTCAGGCATATAATCAGAATTTCAGAAACAATCAGAAAAGTTCAGAAACTTACAGGCTTGGGCCAGAGATTTGGTGTGCCACTCTTTAGAAAAATTTCATAGGAAACTTAATTTATTCTTTGAAAGTAAATCATTTATATACGAAAGAAGTTCATAAAAACAAGTTCCAATTAATTTTGAAAACAATTGTCAAAAACATGATCTTTCGAAAATCTTTGTTTTGATTATTTGAAAACTCCCATTTTTAGACCCAATCCACAGCCGAGTTGTTGCAACCTGGCTCTGATACCACTAAATGTAACACCCCAAACCCGGTCTAGACGTTCTGACCAGATCTGGTGTGTCACATGATCCTACAACTAAACTTATGATCTTTTTGCTTGTTGAGACTTAGAGGATATTTTACTAAAACAGCAAGATTATGAAAAATCATTTTGATAAGCCCTTAGGTTATCCATATTTGAATTTGTTGAATTTTGAAAACCTTTGTAGTAGTTTGAAAAAAACCCGCGCAGCCTATAACTAGCAGTCTCGATAAAATATGAATTAAACCATAAAAGAATATAAAGCCAATAAAGAAATTTAAATAGCGGCCTTATTACAAATTAAACCCAATATAGCATAATGAAAATACTTAAAGTGAAACAAAAACTGAATTTACAGATATTGTGGCCACTTCGAATCTCTCGTAGCTCTAAGCCCACTATGGTTGAGGGTTACCTGTAGAGATGAAATAAAAAGGGGTGAGTTTGACAACTCAGTGTGCAACGTTATCTCAACCATAGGCCAAAATAGATCAAGCCTCAGAATCAGATTAATTGGGCCTTGGCCCATTACAGAAATCAGGTTAAGCCCATAGGCCCATAACAGATACAGATCAGATATAATGTGCAAACAGAAACCCAACCCAAATCCATCCATATCACCCCCGTACCAGCCTTACACCATGTGGGGAGACTACTCGACCCATCCAACCGCTACACACCACAGATAATTGCAGCGAAGCTGCTAGATATAATTTACAGCGAGGCTGCCAGATATTGTGACGAGGTCACCAGATACAGATATTGTGGCGAGGCCACCAGAACAGATGTATATACGTGGCGAAGCCACCAGATTGCAGCGAGGCTGCTAGAACAGATATATATGTGGCGAGGCCACCAGATTACAGCGAGGCTGCCAGAACGCTTCCTCCATCATAAACCTAAACCCCATGCAACACATATATATACATACTAGCATGCAACATATAGCATCTCATGCATCAGATATATTCATATTAAATGGTAACTCATACAGATACATAAAATTATACATTTCATACAGAATTGACCCTAGGGGTATAATAGTCTTTTTACACCTAGGGGTATTTTGGTAAATTTCCATATTCAGGGGTATTTTAGTCCTTTATCATATTTTCAGAGTTTTTATGCACGTTGAATTAATTATTAGTTCATAAATAACCACAGAAGTCCATTTAAGCCAAATTTCCAGTTTTACCCCTTTTAGCTTAAAACCCCTAATGGGCCTTACTAAGTCCATTATTATCTCAAGCCCGTTAAGTCTAGTTTTTAGGTCTAGCTTACCAACTTAACCATGTTATCATTAACCACGTCGCCAGAAAGCCTATAATAGTCATTTTACCGATTTGGGCTCGGAAGCCCATTGGGTCCATCTTTGGCCCGTTGCAGCCCAACTTACCAAAATGTTCAGAATTGCACCTTCTGCAATTCCTTCACCACCAAATTCATGGTTAACCCCAACGGAGTGAACGTTTACTCTTGATTATTATACGAGTGCGTTTTCGGTCACTTTCCACCAGTTGTCGGTCACTTTATGGCCATTTCGGCTTTTACCATTTCAGACTAAAAGTTGGGATTAGTTACACACCTGTTAGTTGCTAAAACCATTGACGAAATCCACGTATGAAACCTATCGTTAATCACCCTAGTGTCAGTTAAATAATCAATAATCATTAAGCCAAAATCCCTTACCCATAATCGACTATCATGACCCAAAACATTGAAATCTTACCCCTCTTTGCTGGTTATAGACTAAATCCTGATGTCCACTTGCTCAGTCTCTGAAGTCCCTTGAAGCATGTCCTTTTCCTTCTCTAGCGCATATAAACAGATGAAAAGGTCACAAGACCTCTTAGTCCAAATGATAGCCTCCCCCTAGAGGGTTTTCGGCTCTTACTTCAAAACAAAATCTACTAGTAAGGAAGGTTCCCGAATACTTACCACTGAGTTAATCGGTTCAAGAAGTACCTCCAGAAGCCCTCTTAGCCACGATTTAAGTAAAAGAAAGGAAGAGTTGAGAGTACAGAGGATTCGGCTAAACACAATAAGGGTTTCGGTTTATGGAAGGGTTTAGAAGAAGAAGAAAAGAATGAGAGTGAAAAGGATGTGTTTCGGCAAAGTGGGTGTTTGCTTCCGGCTTTTGTGTCTATCAACCAGAGAGTAATGCCAAAAGAAGGTGTGTAGATGATAGCAGAAGAAAATGGAAAGGAAGAAAATAAGGAAAGAGATTTGAGAGGGTAAGAAATAAGCAATCGATTCAACAAGAGAAGAACGGCACAAGATGGGGTTTTTGGAAGTTCTATATTCGGCAATGAAAAGAAGAAAAAGATTCAGCCATGAGGTGCAATAGGGTTCGGCTACTAGGTTAATAAGAGGGACGAAGTGGCAAAAAGGGTACCTAATAGGCTATGTGAGATTGACAGAAGAGGGGAGGTTTCTCACTTAAGGAAAATCGGCACAAAATCATAAAAGACTAAAGGAGAATTCGGCACACTCTAGCACCTATTTGCCGAAAATGCTACCTAAGCACAAAGCTGAATTTGCCTTCCCCAAGAGTCCTCTAGCCGGCCACCATCTTTCAAAATTCAAACTCCCTCAACCTCCTCAAAGATTTGCTCATTGACCGATTCAAACTCCTCCAAAAACAGAGTTTAAATCTGCTTCAAACTCCTACCTGCTCAAGCTCAAAAATAAAACGCCATCTTTGCCAACTCTGGAGCTTGAACCTTGAACCTCCAAGCTCACTTAGGCACCACTTTTTAAGGATCTTAGTGGCGCCTCCCTTGCCACTTTACCAGGACTTGTTTTGTGTCTTATTTCACAATTATTTTCTTATAACACCTAACTTCAAGAGACCCCTATCTCCTAAGTCAAAAATACAAAATTTTGCCAAGCTTCCAACCAACACATGGGCCTTCCATAGGCCCATTACACTCCCCAACCATGCATTACACACCCAAATACTAGAGTTTAAACATTTTACCAAATAAAGAACGATCTAAGAGAAACCTGAAAATTAGGGCGTTACAAAATGTGTGCCTCTGTCACTGATAATTATCCTAGGTGTTCCAAATCGAGAGAAAAGTTTTTTTCAAAAATCGTACTACCATTCTAGCATCATTAGTAGGTAAAGCTTGGGCTTCCACCCATTTTGACATATAATCTACTGCTACTAGGATGTACTTATTCCCAAATGAAGTAGGGAATGGACCCATGAAATCAATACCCCATACATCAAATATTTCACATGAAAGTATATAGTTCTGAGGCATATCATTATGTCGAGAAATATTACCTATTCGCTGACATTTATCACAAGAGGTCACATACCTGTTTGCATCCTTGAAAAGTGTGGGCCAGTAAAAGCCTGATTCAAGTACCTTATGAGTAGTTCTAGCTTCACTGTGATGTCCTCCTGTGGGTCTTGAATGGCAGTAATTTAAAATCTGGTATGCTTCTATTTCAGTAACGCATCTTCGAATAACCTGGTCTACACAAATTTGAAAAAGAAAAGGATCCTCCTAAAAGTAGTTTTTCACATTAGCGAAGAATCACTTCTTTTGTTGATGGGTCAGCCTTTTTGGGGTTATATTAGCTGCTAAATAATTTGCAAGGTCAGTAAACCAAGGAACTGTTGCATCTGCTAAGGATAAGAGTTGTTCTTCAGGAAACAAGTCGTTTATTTTGTCGAGGAACTTGGGTTGCGTGTGTTCTAATCTCGAAAGGTGATCTGCTACTAAATTTTCAGCTCATTTCTCGTCCTTTATTTCTAAATTGAACTCCTGTAAAAATAGAATCCATCTTATTAATCGAGTTTTTGCATCAGTTTTAGTTAAGAGGTAACGAAGAGCAGAATGGTCAGTATAAACAATAACTTTTGACAAAATCAAATAAGATCTGAATTTATCAAATGTGAAAATAGCGGCTAGCAATTCTTTTTCTGTGGTAGTATAATTTGCTTGAGCGGCTGTCAAAGTTTTGCTAGCATAATAGATTGGTTGAAAGTGCTTGTCTCTTCGTTGTCCCAAAATTGCACCTACTGCAAAATCACTTGCATCGCACATTAGCTCAAAAGGTAGATTCCAATCAAGTGAAATCATAAGCGGGGCATTGACTAACATTTCTTTAAAAGTGTTAAAAGAGTCTAAACATTCTTGGTCAAAGTTGAAAAGCACTTCTTTTTCTAGAAACTTTGTTAAAGGCTTAGCTATTTTAGAAAAATCTTTAATGAATCTGCGATAAAAACTGGCATGTCCCAAAAAGCTTCTTATAGCCTTAATTGAGTTAGGGGGAGGTAATTTTTCAATGGTTTCAATTTTTGCTTTATCTACCTCTATCCCTTTACTAGAAATTTTATGTCCTAAAAGAATTCCCTCTTGAACCATAAAGTGGCATTTTTCCCAGTTTCGCACTAAATTTGTCTCTTCACATCTTATCAAAACACGTTTTAGATTATTAAGACAAAGTTGGAAAGAATTACCGAAAATTGAAAAATCATCCATAAATACCTCCATGATATCTTCCATAAATTCATTGAAGATAGCTAGCATGCATCGCTGAAAAGTAGCAGGAGCATTACATAAACCAAAAGGCATTCTACTATAAGCAAATGTACCATATGGGCATGTAAATGTGGTTTTCTCCTGATCTTCTAGAGCTATCGGGATTTGGAAGTAACCAGAGAGGCCATCTAGGAAACAATAATACATGTGACCTGATAATCTTTCTAACATCTGATCAATAAAAGGTAAGGGAAAATGATCTTTTCGAGTGGCGTCATTCAGCTTCCTATAATCAATGCAAACTCTCCATCTGGTGACTGTTCTTGTAGGTATTGCCTCTTCTTTGTCACTAGATACCACAGTCATGCCTCCCTTTTTAGGAACAACCTGTACAGGACTTACCTAAGAACTATCAAAAATCAGATAAATAATACCTGCATCTAGGAGTTTAATTACCTTGATTTTTATGACTTCCTTCATGTCAGGATTCAATCGTCTCTGAGCTTGCACCGATGGTTTGTATTCATCTTCCATTAAAATTTTGTGGGTGCAAAAGGACGGATTAATTCCCTTAATATCTGAAATTTTCCAAGCTATAGCATGCTTGTGTTCCCTTAACACATGGAGTAGTTCCTCTTTTTCTGCAATGCTTAGATTTGATGCGATAATGACTGGTAAGGTTGAATTTTCCCTTAAAAAGGCATATTCTAAATGATCTGGTAGTTGCTTCAACTCTAATTTAGGAGGGTTATCAATGGAAGGTTTTTGTCTTAGCCCATCATTCATTTTTATACTTTCATAACTTATGTGTCTTGTGATGATTTCATTAGAATCTAACTCCTTTCTTACTTCCTCTATTTCAGTGGTGACTTCGTCTTCTCCCCCACCCTGAACAAGACACAGTTCCAACGTGTCTGCCATAGAAAGTTCCTGAAACTTATCTTGAACAAAGGGATAAATAGTATCAACAAAATAACAGGAATCATCTTGTTCTTTAGAAAATTTCATAGCATCATAGATTTTAAAAACGACTTCTTCCTCACCAACTCCAAGTACTAATTTACCATCTTCTACATCAATAACAGCTCTAGCGGTGGCTAAGAATGGACGTCCCAATATTAAAGGTACCTCAATATCCTCATCCATATCAAGCACAACAAAATCACCAGGGAATATGAATTTATCTACCTTCTCTAGCACGTCTTCTATGATTCCCCTAGGATATTTAACAGATCTATCAGCTAGTTGAATACTCATCCTAGTAGGCATTGGTTCCCCTAGACCTAGTTGCTTGAACATTTTGTAAGGCATGAGATTAATGCTAGCACCTAAATCGGCTAAGGCTTTATCAATGAGTAAACTACAAATTAAACAAGGAATAGTAAAACTCCCTGGATCTTTCAGTTTTGCCAGTAGCTTATTTTGGAGAATAGCTGAGCATTCCTCGTTGAATTCCACTGTGGCTAATTCCTCCAACTTCCTTTTATTTATCAGAAGTTCTTTAAGGAACTTCGCGTACTTTGGCATCTGTGAAATTGCTTCAACAAAAGGTAAGTTAATGTGTAATTGTTTAAAAAGTTCAAGAAATTTACCGAATTGGTGTCTGTACAGTCTTTCTTCAACTTTGCCGGATATGGAATGGGCGGTTGGTATTCCTTGAGTGTTGGTGGAATGTTTTCCTTGGATTCCTCTGCCTTGTCTCTTGATGATTCTGGAGTAGATTTCTTTTCTGGTTCAGCTAGGACTTTCCCATCTCTTAGAGTAATTGCTTTGACATGTTCTCTGAGATTTGGCTCAGTATTACTCGGTAGTCCACCTTATGGTCTTTTAGATATTAATTTGGTAAGTTGACGAATTTGATTCTCAAGGCCTTTGATTGATGCTTGCTGGTTCTTTAATGCCGTTTCAGTGTTCTGAAAGCGGGTTTCTGTCATGGCCATGAATTTGGTAAACATCTCTTCAAGGTTGGGCTTTTTCTCCTGTTGCGGTGGTGGCTGCTGAAATCCCTGAGGGGGTTGGTGTCTTTGAGTCCCTTGACCTCCCCAAGAAAAATTTGGATGGTTTCGCCAACCTGAATTATATGTGTTACTATATAGATTATTTTGAGATCTAAAATTGATACCCATATAATTGGCTTGTTCGGTTTCTGTGCCATTGGTAGAAGATGAGTAGTCGGGAGTGAACATATTTGCCTGAGCTGTGTCGCACTGCATCACTGCTTGTGCCTGTGTAGAACCAACAAAATTATCAAACTTTTTATTTAAAAGTTCTACTTGGTTAGTAAGCATAGCGACAACATTAATATTATAAACTCCTGCAGCTTTTGTCGGCTTTGTCCCTATGACCTGCCACTGATAATTATTCAGTGACATCTCTTCAATAAATTCATAAGCTCCTTCTGGTGTTTTATTATTGATTGTTCCTCCTGCGGCTGCATCGATCACCTGTCTCGTCGATGGGTTCAAACAGTTGTGAAAGGTTTGAACTTGTAGCCACAAAGGTAAACCATGATGAGGGCATCTTCTCAAAAGATCTTTGTATCTCTCCCAGGCATCGTATAGTGTTCCTAAATCCATCTGCACAAAAGAAGAGATATCGTTTCGTAATTTAGCTGTTTTAGCTGGAGGAAAATATTTAAGTAAAAATTTTTCAGTCATCTGCTCCCATGTGGTGATTGAGCCTCGTGGTAAAGAATTTAACCACTGTTTGGCTTTGTTTCTCAAAGACAATGGAAATAGCCTTAGACGAATGGCATCATCAGAAACGCCATTAATTTTAAAAGTATCACAAAGTTCCAAAAAATTAGCTATGTGTGAATTTGGATCTTCATCCTGTAAACCATCAAATTGCACCAATTGCTATATCATCTAACTAGTGTTAGGCTTTAATTCAAAATTATTAGCAGCAATAGTAGGTCTAAGAATGCTAGTTTGGGTACCAGCCAAACTAGGTTTAGCATAATCATACATAGTGTGAGGAGCTTCTTCTTGATTTGCTGGTGGCGCGACTATTGCGGGAGATGGTGGAACATTTTGATTTGCTTCTATCTCTTCTGTAGGTTCTGGCCTTTGTTCAGGTTATTGTTCTGAATAACGTAAACTGCGTCTAATTTCTCTATGATTTCTGCAAACTGTCGCTTCTAGATCTTCGTCAAAAAGCAGTGGTCCTGTTGGGTTGTTTCTAGTCATAAACTAGAAATACCTAAAAGAAAAAGAAGACAAAGAAAAATAGAATGAAATAAAATAAGAGAAAAATAATAAAAACTGAAAATAGATATAGTAATGGCTAAAGTAATAGAAATCGAGTTTTCTTAATATTTCAGTTCCCCGGCAACGGCGCTAAAAACTTTATATGCTCGCGATATTAAGTAATAAAATTTATAAAACTGATCACACCAAAACTAACTAATATCATGATATTAAAGGCAAGCACACCTATCGAACAGTAGTATAGTTTAGCGGCAAGACTGTGTTATCGTACCCAAGGGAACCAAAAGTACTAATACTTACTTCCTTTCTATTATCTAGCCAAAAATAAAAGAGGATTGATCGGAACTAATTCTAAAACTAACTAAAGTGCACAAAAAGTAAATTGGGGAAAACTTTAGGGAAAAGCTGATTGATATGAGCAATACTTAAGGGAGAATCCACCTAGACTTCACTTGTTATTGGTTCTTGAGCTAGATGATTTATTCACTTGACTTGATCCGTAGAGATCCCTAATTTATGCTAAACCCTCCGTCGAGGCGAAGAGCAACTAGGCCTAGGTTGTTAACTAAAGTTTCTTTATTAATTAACACCCTAGGTTGCATTAATTCGATCTATGGTTCCCCATAGTAGGTTTGACCCTAATCCAGCAGATTTATGTCGCCCTATGTCTAGGGTTGCATGCAACTCCGCTTAATTATGGTAGATCTACTCTTATCACAGGGACTTTTGCTCTTCTGTTTTAAGCACATCCGTTTCTTGGATTAATACCTAGGATTATTAACACAAGAATTAAGCACACACAATTAAGAACAACTCAAGTATTTATCATATAACTCAAGAATAAATAATAACAAGATCTGTCTTCGGTTTCATCCCCCTCAAGTATTTGAGGGGTTTAGTTCATAATAAAGAAAGAAAACATCTCAGAAGAATTAAGATAACAAAACATAAAGAACCCGAAAACCCCTGAAGGAACTTAGGGAGATCCTCTGTCTTGACGTAAAATTCTGGCTTCTAGGATGAATCAATCGGCTTCCCTTGGAGTAATTCCTTGCTTTCACTCCTTGTGTTGGTAGAAATATGGCGCTCTTTCTTGGGAGAAGAGAGTCTCCTTTAGAGTTGCCTCCTGGAGTCTTTATGTAGAGTTTAGTATGGCTTTCTTAGCCCTTAAGCATCCAAATCCGAGTGAAATTCCTCTTCCTCACGACTAGAACACGCCCGTGTGCCACGCCCGTGTGATTTCAACAAGAGGCTGTGTTCTGGACTGTTTGGGTGGCACGGCTGCGTGGCCAGGCCGTGCTTGTCAGGGGCTGGACCGTGTGATCTCCGTGTGGCACGACCGTGTGATGACCCCTTGGGCCGTGTCAATTACACATTTTGGCCCATTTTCATGGTTTTTGGCCCGTTTTCTGTTCTTTTCTTTTCCCTATGCTCTCCTGAGTATAAGATATGAAAAAGAAAGATTAAAAGCACCAATTCTCACAAAATTAATGATAATCCATCCAAAATATAGGCTAAGCATGAGGTAGAAATATGTATAATTTATCGTTTATCAAGGAACTAGATGAGTCAACTATCACGAAAAGCCCAAAATATGCCACACCAACCCAGAGCATCACCAAGACGACCCTCAAGTAAAAACGAATCAAATCAAGGTAGAGGATAAGGTAATCTTAGGGGAAGACAATCCTCGAATCTTGAATTCAAAAGAACATACAAGTGATACACCTTACTTCACAGTAATGAAAATCTTTCCCTATGGTACAGTTGAGATAAAACATGAGTCACTCTACATTTTCAAGGTAAATCACACTCGACTCAAATCTTACGTTGATAATGAAATTGTAAGCAAGATAGAAGAGTATCAACTCTTCAAGCCACCATGACCGAACAAGCTTAAGAAAAGTCGAGCTTATACTATAAACAAGCACTTCTCGGTAGGCAACCCGAGTACTGACTTAGTAAATTCTTTTATTTAGGCTATCTAATACATCAACTAACCCTTTGAATGCAGGTTTTTCAAGCCACACAGCCATGCCCACGGGCGTGCCTAAGGCCGTGTGGACACCACGAGCAAAAACACAGCCGTGCGATATGGCCGTGTATGAACAGGGTAAGATCTCCCTACACACGGGCTTCGACAACTTGCCACAGCTGTGCGATATGGCTGTGGCCAATCCTGATAATTCAACATGGGCGTGCGATACACCTGTGCCCCAAGGCCATGGTCGAACCTGCCATTTCAGACACGGGTTTGTGACCATCTACACGGCCATGAGAGAAGCAAACATCGAGGAACACAGCCATGCGACACGGCCATATGCCCCAACATGCCCAAGGAACATGAGCGCGTGACACGAATCTGACGCTCCAAAATCCCTAATTTTTGAACCACCCAGGCTAACCCTGAGTCACACGGTCGTGTGCCATGCCCGTGCTACCCAAACTATAAAAACAGCCCACTATTCACCTTCTTCCTCACCTAAACCTAAAAACCTCTCAACCCAACTCCCATACCACCATCCCTAGTGCCGCCTCGACTTCAACAGCACCACCATGCCCGTGCAACCTCGCCATGACCGTGTTCTGCCCCATAACCACCCATTTGGTTCCCCTTTTCTCACTTTTTCTGTTTATTTTTAATGTCTTTTATCTATTTATCTGTTAATAATCTCATTTATTTAGTTATTTGCATTATTATTTATAGTAAATTCACTCATTTAGTATGATCATTCTAGAATATTCATTATGCTATTTAGGAACATCTTTTGGCTGCCACTTATCACTATCTTGAGAAATTTAAATTTTCTATATATTGAGACGCATTTGTTTCAATGAGATGGTCCTATGCTTGTATGATTTTTAAAAAAAAATATTGGTTAGTTTCAGTGGTAAATAGGAACTTATTAATATCCTTACCTTTATTTTCAATTTTTAGGACTAATGCATATCTTTTTCCATTTTGTTTTTAGGAATCATGCTGTCTTCTCACAGAAAGAAGGCTGCTGTCCCTACCTTTAAAAAGCGGAAGAGACCCGATGGCTCCTCTTCTAGACCCACCGCCAAAGTTCGACACCCCTTCCTTCAATTCTCGTAGAACTCATAAGAAGAACTATTTCAGATATTGCAGGCATGACCTCTCGGAGTCGGAAGGTGCATCAACTAGGCCGCACTAGAGCAGGTCTAGCTAGCTGACAAGGTCCGAGCCCTATTGGCAACAGACCTCTGTGACCAATTTTTCAAGATTGTGGAGCCCACCTATCTCGAACTCACCCTCAAGTTCTGGTCCACATTTCACCTTTAGACAGTGATGAGCCAACACGATTATCCAGGGAAGATCCAATTCCATTTAGAAGGCCTCGTTCATCAACCTAGTGTACCTGAGTTTGGTACAGCGCTAGGCCTCTACACTGAGCAGTTTGTGGAGGAAGAGGACCTTTCTTAGCTCCACCGCCACATCCACATCTCTTCAGTCAACTGCTGGTGCGTCTTAGTCCCTGGCCAGCCCACATATGACCCCAGTCGCTCCAAAGCAACCAATCTCGTCCCATCTCTAAGGTACATACATGTCCTACTTGCACACACACTGACGGGCAGACGCGAGAGTACCGGTATCGTTAACACACACGACGCATATTTCTTGTGGAGCATTGTGCATGTTCACGTGATTGATCTCGCCTACTTCATTGCCCATGCCATCCAACACCAAACGGAGTGACACTGTAGGGGCATGATCTCGATGGGCCCATACACCACGAGATTGGCCCGCCACTTTAGCCTACTCAACACCACGGCCCAGACATCATCCTATACACTACTTGGCTAGATGTCCCCACAGGGCATCCAAACTATGCTACATATAAGGATGATTCAGCGCTTACATGGGAGCAACCCTCCTCAGTATCAGTTAGCTCATTCTGCCGAGCAGGAGGACCCCGAGGACTTTACTGATGATGTCCCACCGCAGGAGGAGGCACCGACTGAACCACCACTCCCTCGCCGCCCAGTTCATGCAGCAGCTTCATATGCTGACATATCCGAGCGCCTCACACGATTTGAGCAGTAGTGTTTTCAATGCTTCGATCACATCGACGCTACTCTTCAGCAGATATGCCAGCATCTACACATCTCATCACCGTCCTCACATCGTGGACCATCTGAGGATTAGGACTTTCCATTCCTCTTATCTTCTTTTTTAATTGCTTTCTTGATCTTTATTTTTATCTTCTCTTGAACTTTATGTTTCTTTAGAATCTTTAGATTTTTCTTTATCTTTATTTCGATCTTTATATTTATTGAATATTTTAGCTTAGTTTTCAATTTTATTTTCATATCGGCTATTCCTTAACGAGAAAATTATGCTTAACCTAATTCCATAAATGCTTATTTATGCTATCACAGTTTTAAAGGAGCTTTACAGCTCAAATCTATATGTAATGGGAAAACCCTGCCACAACTGCCGGCTCTTACAATTCCAATATCCGTCTTACAGAATTCATCTAATTCAGGGAGTTTCACTTCTCTCCCTATCTTATGATTTTATGCTTATGTTGCTACTAATGTATCTTTGTACATTGAGGGCAATTTACATCTTAAGTGTGGGGGGAAATCACTTTCAGTCATTACATTCTCTTCAAACCCCTGAAAATTTTTACAACTAACTTTTTGCATTATTCTCAAAATTTCAAATTCTCACTTTCACTCACTGCATTAGTCTTAATCTCCTATTAAGAATTAATTCTGATTGATTTATGATTTTTATTGATATGTTGAGAATTAAGACATAGGTGCTTATGCTTTGATTATTGAAACTTTAAAACATTAGGGAATCAAGCATGATAAGTTGAAATTTTTGAGAATTTAATTTTTTTCTAGGTTATTTTGCCTAATTTTAAGTGTTATCTTGAGATTTGAAATTCACAGGGTTGACATCAAAGAGCCATAATTCTGGTGAGATTTTTGAGCCTTTTGAGCATACATTCTTTCGTGCTCACTTTTATTGTTGCTTTGAGTGAGTCAATGCTGATTTGTTATTCTAGAACTTGCTTCGATTATACATGTCGAGACCACATCATTGATTTGATATACCGAAATGATAAAGGCACCTAGGTTTAACCCACTTACTCCATAAAAACCTACCTCCATAAATTAACCCTTAGTGAACCCCATTGAGCCTAACAACCCATTCTTTAACTTACCTCTAATATTAACCTATAACCCATTTTTTGTTAAGTTCCATTCAATTATTTTGATCCTTATTTTTGTCGAGATTTGAGTTAAATTATTATCTAGCACTGTTCTCTTTTTCATTTTGTAAAGTTTGTAAATATTCAATTTATTGTATTTGATTTTGTTCTTAAAAAAATTTATACAGTTAATTCAGTTGTAATTCATATTTTAGTTATAGTTTAATATTTTTTGCATATTTCTATTATAAGCTACCGAATCTAGAACAGTGTCATCAGAAGACTTAGCTCTAGGAATATGTTCCAGTGATAGAGATTTCTCTAGCTAGACAATATTTCAATTCAATCTCGATTCTAAACCTCTTTTCAGCTTGTGACAACACCCCTAACCAAAGCCCCATTACAACCATGGAAGGACCTTTTGATTGATGTGTCAAAGAGATTTGATTTATAGTGGTAGAGATTTGATTTTCTTACAAGCCTATGGTAATAACTTTTCAGGTTGACTAAAGAGTGCTTAATTCTTTAACCCTAAGCACCTTGAGTGGATAGAGTGAATCTTTAGTGAGGATGTCAAATCTTGTTAATTTTGATTGAAAGGTAATTACTTAGGAGAAGGGAGAAAACCTATGTTTCTATGATAAAGTTCTCAACTTAGAGTGTTTGAAACTTTAATGTTCTTCTGGTTGAATTTTCATTGTATGATTACTTGTGGATTAGTTTGAAACATTATTGATAAGGATTATAATTTGAAAAGAATGATTCTTAACTGTGAGTGGAGATTTTGCTTGAGGATAAGCAAAGGCTTAAGTTTAGGGGGTATTTGATAAGAGATAAATTATACATATTTTTACCCCATGCTTAGCCCAATTTCTGGATGAATTATCATTGAATTTGTGAAAATTGGAGCTCCTAGTCCTTTTATTTCATGTTTTATACTTAGGTGAGCATAAGGAAGAGGAAAGAGCAAGGAACGGGCTAAAAATAGGCAAATTAGGCCCAGTTCAGTAATCAACACAGCCTAGAGGTTCGCCACACAGTCGTGCTACACCGCCGTGCCACTTTAACAGGCCTGAGCACGGCCTAGGCCTCGATCCATATTGGCGTGGCACACAGGCGTGTCCCTGTCATGAGGAAGTTCAATTTCACTTGAAAAGGTTGTCTAGGGGCTAAGAAAGCCATTCTAAACTCTCTATAAAGACCCTAGGAGGCAACTTCAAAGACACATTGAATTCCTGCCAAGACGGGGAGTTAAAAGTTAGAAATTACTCGAATGGAAGCTGATTGATCCATCTCAGAAGCCAGGACCTACATCAAGACAGAGGATCTCCCTTCAATCCTTTCAGGAGTTTGGGGTTTTCTTATGTTGTGTTATTTTATTTCTTCTGAGATGTTTCCTTTTATAATTATGAACTAAAACCCTAAATACCTAAGGGGATGAAACCTAAGACAGATCTTGTTATTGTTATCTGAGATGTGTGATAAATATTTGATTTGTTCTTAATTATGTTTTTAATTCTTAAATTGGTATGTCCGGGATATTAATTTAAGTCGAATGTGCCTATGTGGAGGAGCAAAAGTCCCTACATAGGAGTAGATCCAACACAATTACGCGGAGTTGATCGCAATCCTAGACATAGGATGATGAAAATCTGCCAGATTAGAGTCTATCTAATATGGGGAGCCATAGATCGAGTTAATGTAAGACTAGGGGTTTTAACTAGAAAGAGATTTCAGTTAATCAACCTAGGATTAGTTGTTCTTATCCTCGACGGAGGTATTAACATAAATTACGGATCTCTACGGATCAAATCAAATAAAGAAATCATCTGGTTCAGAGTTAGATAACAAGTGAAGTTTAGGTGGATTCTTCCTTAGGTATTGCCTTAATCAATTAGTCTTTCCCAAAAATAATCTCCCACTTTACTCTTTGTCACTTCTTTAGTTAGTTTAGTTTAGTTTACAACCAAACCCTCTTTATTTTTAGGCTAGATAATAGAAAGAAAGTTATTACTAGTACTCATAGTTCCTTGGATTCGATATTCCAGTCTTGCCACTAAACTATACTACTGTTCAATAGGTGCACTTACCTTTTCTCGTGATATTAGTTAGTTTCCAGGTACGATCATATTTTATTACTTCATCATAACCACGAGATCATTAATAAAGTAATTTAGGAAATAACAAATATTATATCATTACATAAAAGAAATAAGTAAATAAATTAAGGTTTTTATACTTTGTAATTGCCGAAACAAAAAGAAGAAAGAAAAGAATAGGAAGTTAAGAATTCGTCACTTATAGATTCAATTTGAAGGTATGTTTTAATTTGGTTTTCGATAATTTTTACGTTTTTGGAATCATTGCTTCATATAATGTCAGACCCATGTTTGACTTTTTGTTATTAATGTGTATTTCAAATTTTGCCATGGTTGAGAGCTTGGTGATATTGATGATTTAGGTAGATAAGTGAAAGTTGTGTTAAAATTTTAAGTTCTATATTGAAAATTTTGATGAATTTGAATTATTAGGACTAATTTGTTAAAATAGTAAATGGAGGGACTAAATTGCTAAATAAATGAAATGTGAAGAATTGTATGTGAACTAGAAGCATTCAACCAAGGCTTGTTATAAGAAAGAATTTCTTATTTTGTGTAATTTGAGAATTGGATTAATTCGTTAAATGTGTAAAATAGTAGGGGTAAATCAATAATTTGCTTAATTGAGTATTCTTGGATTGATTTGAATAAAATTGAGTTTGAATGAGTATTATTTGAAATTTGAAGCACAAGAACAGCGGAAATCAGATCTGGATCAGGGGAAAACGAAAATAATCGAATAGTCAGTAAAAACCGTTCGTTAATATCAGAGGTAAGTCCTTAAGCTATGTTTTATACTAAAATTGAATAAATGTTTGATATAATAGCTGAATTGAATTATTAGAAATTATTTTGTCATTGCCAAATGAAATGTTTGAATGGTTGAGTTGTAATGGATATGATATTTTGTGATTTTTGATTTGGATATGAAGCGATGAATTGGTTGAATTATTGAATATTGAAATCGTTAAGTGCAATTACGATAGGAAAGTGATAAACCAAAGACATTCGGTTATCGATGTGAAGTACAATTTAAGTAATCAAATTATTCAGGCTAAAAGCCTAGCAGGCATTGTACCGTTGAAATTTTAATAAGGTTAATACCTAGCAGGCTTAGTGCTGGTTGTGATTTCAGGCTAAAAACCTAGCAGGCATTGTGCTGGTGTAATTTCAATTGGGTTGATACGTAGCAAGCCATGTGCTGGTGTGATATTTTGAGATTTTGGGTTGATGTGCTAATAAACAAGTTTAAACGAATGAAAAGCCAAGTATGAGATTGATTAACGGTAACTCGTAATAAGGTACGCATGTGTATGTTATGAGCTTTATATTATGTGATATGTATAAACGAATGATGGTTATGTATTTGAATGAGATTAAATAAGTTTGTAACTCAAAGAGTTATATTATGAGCATATGGTTTACATGGTATATTGTTCCGCCATTATGAAATGTTACATTGAATTTGCATCTCTATTGAAATAAGAGCATATGTGGATTTGGTATATTTGATTGAAGAAAACCGTATATTGAGTTGGGATAATTGATTGAGTATGAGACTATATGATTATGACTTATTCGAGTGGATCTGAGATTATAAGGAACTTGTATATTCGGCCAAGCTTGCTAATTGAGTTTAAATATTGTCTTTTTATTATTAATGATACATTTTGGTTTGTATAGAATGAATTGAATATTTAATTGAAATTGTAATTGCTTAAGACTTACTAAGCTTATGAAAGCTTACTTTGAATGCTATGTTTCTTTGTTTTATAGATCTTTGAGTCTAGTTTTAAGCTCAGGGGTCGTCAGACAACTCATCGCACTATCTACCACTTGGTATTCAATGTTTTGCAAAACTTAACTTATGGCATGTATAGTTTGGATAACATTTTGAATGGTATATTTTGATTATGTATATATACATATATAGCCATGCGAATATGGCTTGTGTATAATGTTATGTTGGTTTTATATCTTGCTAAACTCATGTTTATGTGTGAATTTTAGTTTAAATGTTTCAGTTGCTACTTAATAAGAGTGATGATATAACTAGATGTTTAATGGTTGCTTATGATGATGGTTCGGCTTTGCTAAATAACTTTGTATAGTATATTGGCAATGAAATTCAGTTAGATTGAGACAATGTTCTTGATGAGTATTATAGGGAGAGTATAATGAATTTTAGTATGAATGTGTTTGGATGTTGTTTCGGTTAAGTATATGCTTATAATGATTTATAAGTTATTTGACCTTGCTATGTACTTTGGATAATTCAAAGGTTAGCCTTTTTATTTAGCAAGAGTTATATGCCTTAGTGAATTGACTATATGCAAAATGAATTAGTGAATATTGACTTAGTAATGAGTTGGTCATTTGAATGAATCATAGGGGTGTTACATGTTAAGTTGAATGTATTAAGGTGCGCATATGGTCTTAGATGAAAATGTTATTTACACGCTTATTTCATTATTGGATGGAATGTAAGTATTATGCATAGTTGAATTGGCTGAATTTATGAGAAATGTACCAAATGAATAGTGTAAATAAAATATTTGACTTTATATTCTTTTATAGACATTGCCGAATATAGGATAGTAGAGTATGGAAATGTTCATTTTATTTATTGTGTATAATTCTTGAATTAAATATCAATATATCTGTAGCATATTTATGTATATATGTTATGTGACATGAAAATTGTTCGTAAAAGTTTATATGTTTTGATGATAATATTAATTAAATTGGTGAGCATGTGGATATATGAAAATTTAAAATTGTCCAGTAATGCCTCGTAAACCTGCCGACGACGGATATGGGTTCGGGTGTTACATGGCATCTGCGAAAGAGCTTCAATAAACGGTAAGTTAATATGTAATTTCTTTAAAAGTTTAAGGAATTTACTGAATTGTTCATCTATGCAATCTTTCCTTAACGCATTAGGATACGGGACACGAGGCTTATATTCTTTGACAACTGGTTCTTTGGAACTTACCTCATCCATACCATTACTTACCACAGTCTCCTTATATGGCTTTGTATTGGTTTTGGCTAACCTTTCCTCATCAATCATATCTATGCCATTGAGTTGGTCCTTAGGGTTAGTCTCGGTGTTGCTTGGTAACCTACTTGTGGTCTTTTAGAAATTAGCTTAGTGAGCTAGCCTATTTGAGTTTCGAGTCCTTGAATGGATGCTTGTTGGTTCTTAAGTGCCGTCTCGGTGTTCTGGAAACGGGTTTCTGACAAGGCAATAAATTTTGTGAGCATCTTCTCAAGATTTGGCTTTTTCTCTTTTTGGAACGATGGTTGTTGAAATCCCGGAGGGGGTGCTTGCTTTTGATTTCCTTGTCCTCCCTATGAGAAATTTGGGTGGGTCCTCCAACCTGCATTGTAAGTATTACTATAAGGGTTATCTTGAGATCTAGAATTATTACCCATATAGTTGGCTTGCTCGGTTTCCATGCCATGTGATAAACGATAAATTATACATATTTTTACCTCATGTTTAGCCTAATTTTTGGATGAATTATCATTAAATTTGTGAGAATTGGTGCTCTTAACCCTTCTATTTCATGTTTTATACTCAGGAGAGCATAGGGAAGAGAAAAGAATGAAAAACGGGCCAAAAATGGAGAAAATGGGCCAAAGTGTAAAAATGACACGGCCCAAGGATTCACCACACGGCCGTGTCACACGGTTGTGTCACATAAGGTCCAATACGGCCCAGCCCTGACAAGTATGGCCAAACCACACGGCCGTTCCACCCTCAACAGGCCCGTACACGACCTCTTGTAGATCCACACGGGCGTGGCATAAGGGTATGTCCCTGTCGTGAGGAAGTTCAATTTCACTCGGATTTGGATACTTCGAGGCTAAGAAAGGCATTCCAAAGCTCTATATAAAGACCCTAGGAGGCAACTCTAAGGGTGTACTCTTTCTCCCACAAAGGAGCGCCTTACTTCTGCCAACACAGAGAGTGGAAGCAAGGGATTATTCCAAAGGAAGCTGATTGATTCATCCCAGAAGCCGAGTTCTACGTCAAGACAGAGGATCTCCCTAAATTCCTTCAGGGGTTTTTGGGTTCTTTATGTTTTGCTATTTCATTTCTTCTGAGATGTTTTCTTTATTAATTATGAACTAAGTCCCCCAAATACTTGAGGGGGATGAAACCTAAGACAGATGTTGTTATTAATTTATCTTGAGTTATATGATAAATACTTGAATTGTTCTTAATTATGTGTTCTTAATTCTTGTTTTAATAATCCTAGGTATTAATTCAAGAAACTGATGTGCTTATGCAGAGGAGCAAAAGTCCTTGTTTAAGAGTAGATCTAGCATAATTAAGCGGAGTTGCATGCAGCCCTGGACATAGGGCGACATAAATCTACTGGATTAGGGTCAAACCTAAAAAGGGAATCCATAAATTGAGTTAATGCAAGGCTAGGGGTTTTAACTAGAAAGAGATTTTAGTTAATCAACCTAGGATTAGTTGTTCTTATCCTCGACGGAGGTATTAACATAATTTAGGGATTTCTACCGATCAAGTCAAGTGAATAAATCGTCTAGCTCAAGAGTTAATTACAAGTGAAGTCTAGATGGATTCTCCCTTGAGTATTGTCCAAATCAATCAGGTTTTCCTAAGACAGTTTCCCCAATTTACTTTTTATGCATTCATAGTTTAGTTTTAGAATTAGTTTAATTTCATAAAAACCCCTTTTATTTTTTAGGTTAGATAATAGAAATGAAGTAAGTACTAGTACTTTTGGTTCCCTTGGGTACAATAACTCAGTCTTGCCACTAAGCTATACTACTGTTTGATGGGTGTACTTGCCTTAAAGTCGTGATAATAGTTAGTTTTTGGTTCGATCATTACTATAAATTTTATTACTTCTTATCACACGATATCAAGTTTTTGGCGCCGTTACCGGAGATCGAACCCGAGTCGCCCACGTCACAGGCGAGAATACTCACCACTATACTAGAAGAAACCCAGGAGGACCACTGCTTTTCGACGAAGATTTAGAAGCTACAGTTCGTAGAACTCGTAGAGAGATCAGACGACGCCTGTATTATCTAGAATAAGGACTAGAACAAGAACCTGAACCTACCGAAGAGATGGAAGCAAATCAAAACAATCTACCACCTCCAGCATTAGCCGCGGAACCAGTAAACCAAGATGATGCTCCTCGTACTATTGATAAACGATAAATTATACATATTTTTACCTCATGCTTAGCCTATATTTTGTATGAATTATTATTAATTTTGTAAGCATTGGTGCTCTTAATATTTCTTTTTCATATCTTATACTCGGGAGAGCATAGGGAAGAGAAAAGAATGGAAAAAGGACCAAAAACGAGGAAAATGGGCCAAAATGTGAAAACGACATGGCCCAAAGAGTCACCACACGGCTGTGGCACCTGGCCGCGCCACATAAGGTCCAACACGGTCCAGCCCCGACAAGCACGGCCAGCTACATGGCTGTGCCACCCTCAACAGGCTCACACGGCCTCTTGTCAAAACCACACGGGCATGTCCCTGTCGTGAGGAAGCTCAATTTCACTCGGATTTGGATACTTAGAGGCTAAGAAAGGCATCCCAAAGCTCTATATAAAGACCCTAGGAGGTAACTCAAGGGAAACAGCTTCTTTTCTCCCAAAAGGAGCGTCTTCTTTCTGCCAACACAAGGAGTGATAGCAAGGGATTACTCCAAGGGAAGCTGATTGATTCATCTCAGAAACCAGGAACTCTACATCAAGACAGAGGATCTCCCTAAATTCCTTCAGGGGTTTTTGGGTTCTTTATGTTTTGTTATTTAATATCTTCTGAGATGTTTTATTTCTTAATTATGAACTAAACCTCTCAAATACTTGAGGGGGATGAAACCTAAGACAGATCTTGTTATTATTTATTCTTGAATTATATGATAACTACTTGAATTGTTCTTAATTATGTGTTCTTCATTCTTGATTTAATAATCCTAGGTATTAATACAAGAAACTGATGTGCTTAGGCAGAGGAGCAAAAGTCCCTGTTTAAAGAGTAGATCTACCATAATTAAGCGGAGTTGCATGCAACCCTAGACTTAGGGTGACATAAATCTACCGGATTAGGGTCAAGCCTAATAGGGGGATCCATAGATCGTATTAATGCAACCTAGGGGTGTTAACTAGAAAGAAACCTTAGTTAAATAAACCTATGATTAGTTGTTCTTATCCTCAACGGAGGTATTAACATAGGTTAGGGATCTCTATGGATCAAGTCAAGTGAAGAAATCGTCTAGTTCAAGAAGTCAATAACAAGTGAAGTCTAGGTGGATTCTCCCTTGAGTATTGCCCATATCAATTAGCTTTCCCGAAAGTTTTTCCCAATTTACTCTTTGTGCACTTTTAGTTTAGTTTAGAATTAGTTTCACACAAACCCCCTTTATTTTTAGGTTGGATAATAGAAAGGAAGTTAGTACTAGTACTTTTGGTTCCCTTGGGTACGATAACTCGGGCTTGCCACTAAACTATACTACTGTTTGATAGGTGTGCTTGCCTTTAAATCATGATATTAGTTGGTTTTTGATGTGATCAGTTTTTATAAATTTTATTACTTAATATCACGAGTATCAAGTTTTTGGCGCCATTGCCAGGGAACTAAAATATTAAGAAAACTCGATTTCTATTACTTTAGCCATTACTATATTTATTTATTTTTTATTTTTATTTATTTTTATTTTATTTTAATTTTCTTTGCTTTTTCCTTCTAGGTATTTCTAGTTTATGACTAGGAAGAACCCAGCAAGACCATTGCTTTTTGACGAAGATTTAGAAGCTACAGTCTGCAGAACTCGCAAAGAAGGCAGAAGAAGTTTACATTATCCAGAGCAAGATCAAAACCAAAAATCAGAACAGGAACAAGAACCTAATGAAGAGATGGACGCAAATCAAAACATTCAACCACGTCCAGCATTACTCGCAGAACCAGATGAAGCGCCTCGTACTATGTATGATTATGCTAAACCTAGTTTGGCTGGTACACAAACTAGCATTATTAAACCTGCCATTGTTGCTAATAATTTTGAATTAAAACCTAATGCTATTCAGATGATATAGCAATTTGTGCAGTTTGATGGTTTACAAGATGAAGATCCAAATTCACACATAGCCAACGTTTTGGAACTTTGTGATACTTTTAAAATTAATGGCGTTTCTGATGATGCCATTCGTCTAAGACTATTTCCAATCTCTTTGAGAAATAAAGCCAAACAATGGTTAAATTCTTTACCACAAGGCTTAATCACTACATGGGAACCGATGACTAAGAAATTTTTACTAAAATACTTTCCTCCAGCTAAAATAGCTAAATTACGAAACGATATCTCTTCTTTTGTGCAGATGGCTTTAGAAACACTTTACGATGCCTGGAAGAGATACAAGGATCTTTTGAGAAGATGCCCTCATCATGGATTACCATTGTGGTTACAAGTTCAAACCTTTCACAGCGGTTTGAATCCATCAACAAGGCAAATGATCGATACAACCGCAGGAGGAACAATTAACAACAAAATGCCAAAAGAAGCTTATAAATTTATAGAAGAGATGTCGCTGAATAACTATCAGTGGTAAGTCATGCGGACAAAGCTGACAAAAGCTGCAGGAGTTTATAATATTGATGCTGTCACTATGCTTACTAACCAAGTAAAACTTTTAAATAAAAAGTTTGATAATTTTGTTGGTTCTACGCAGGCACAAGCAGTGATGCAGTGTGACGCAACTGAAGGAAATATGTTCACTCCAGACTATTCATCCTACGGCCATGTGCCAGAAACTGAGCAAGCTAATTATATGGGTAACAATTTTAGATCTCAAAACAATCCCTATAGTAACACATATAATGCAGGTTGGCGGAACCACCCTAATTTTTCTTGGGGAGGAAAAGGGAATCAAAGACAACAAACCCTTCAGGGATTTCAACAGCCACCGACGCAACAGGAGAAAAAGCCCAATCTTGAAGAAATGTTTACCAAATTCATGGCCATGTCAGAAACCCGTTTTCAGAACACTGAAACGACATTAAAGAAACAGCAAGTGTCAATCAAAGGCCTTGAGAATCAAATTGGTCAACTCGCCAAGTTAATATCAGAAAGACCACAAGGTGGACTTCCAAGTAACACTGAGACCAACCCTAAAGAGCAACTACATGCCGTAAATACAACAGATGAGGAGGAGTTAACCAATGACGACCCAAGATTATGCAAGGAACTTGAGGTGAGTAAAAGTAAGGAAAAGGTAAGCAATAACAAACCAGACATCAAAGAACACAAACCTCCTATCTCATACCCAAATGCACTAAAGAAAGACCGCACAGATGAGCAGTTCGGTAAGTTTCTTAAACTCTTAAAGAAATTACACATTAACTTACCATTTGTTGAAGCAATTTTGCAGGTGCCAAACGCTGTTAAATTCTTAAAAGAGCTCTTGACAAACAAGTGGAAACTAGATGAGAAACCTCATGTGGAATTAAATGCAGTCTGCTCAGCTATTCTACAGAATAAACTGCCGACTAAACTAAAGGATCCAGGGAGTTTCACTATCCCTTGTTTACTTGGTAGCTTAGATGAAAAAAAAGCTTTAGCTGATTTAGGGGCTAGCATAAATGTCATGCCTTATAAATTGTTTAAACAACTAGGTCTCGGGAACCCTAAGAAAACTAAGATGAGCATTCAACTAGCTGACAAAACTATTAGGGCATCTAAGGGAATAATTAAAGATGTACTTGTCAAAATCGATAAGTTTATATTCCCAATTGACTTTGTTGTTTTAGACATTGATAAGGATAACAATGTACCCTTGATCTTAGGGCGACCCGTTTTAGCAATTGCTAGAACTAAAATTGATTTAGAAACAAGTGAACTCACATTACGAGTAGGTGATGATAAAATCACCTTACGAGCTCATAACTCAATTAAAACTACAGACGAGAATAAAGTTTTGCGTCCCTACAAAAACACTGAATTCACCATTCAACCTTCTGTGTAGGATACCCTCTACATGGAGGCAACTGACCAATAGGTAAGTCCATCCAAAGGAGATGCACCTGAAAAGCGAATGCCTCAGATCAATGAACTTGATGAGTGGCTGATCTATCATGAGAAACCTAAAATATGCGACACCAACCCAGAGTTTCACCAAGACAACCTTCAGAAAAAAATAAATCAGTTCAATATAGGAGATAAGGTAACTTTAAGGGACGACGATCCTCGAACCTTAAATTCAAAAGAGCACACAAGTGACACACCTTACTTCACGGTAATGAAAAAATTTCCTTACGGAACAGTCGAGATAAATCATGAGTCACTCGGCACTTTCAAGGTAAATCAAACCCGACTCATACATTATTTTGATATTACAATTGAAAATAGGACGGAAGAGTATCAGCTCTTCAAGCCACCATGAACACACAAAGCTCAAACATAGTCGAGCTTAGACTATAAATAAGCGCTTCTCGGGAGGCAACTCGAGCACTAACCTAGTAACTTTTCTTTTCTTTTAATTTTAGTCTTTTTATACAGCAACTAACCCTTTTTAATATGCAAGAATTTAGGGCCACACAGCCTGGCACACGGGCGTGCCTAAGGCCATGTGACACTTTAAAATAGACACACGGTCGTGCACCTAGGCCGTGTAAAGATTTTCCCAAAGCACGGGCTGTCGACAAAACGCCATGGCCGTGTGACATGGCCATGGTGACACGGGCTTGCACAACTCCACAAGCCCGTGTCCCCAAGCCGTGGCCAACACTGTCAAATTAGACATGGCCGTGTGACTTCTTACACGACCGTGTGACTTCCTACACGACCGTATGACTTCCTACACGACCGTGTGAAAAATGAACACGACCGCAAATGGCCGTGCGAGACGGCCAGCACGGGCATGTGCCTTGATTCAGGCGCGCCAAAACCACTGAAATTTGAAAAACACGGGCAATATTCAAGTCACACGGGCATGTGCCCTACCAGTGTGACCCAAAAACTATAAATAAGGGGACACTATTCATTTTCTCCTTCACTCAAACCCTAAATCCCCCCACCCAAACTCTCCTCCAACCTCCCTAAAGCCCCACCACAGCGTCTACAGTGTTCCACGACCATGTGCCGCCTCACCCATGACCGTGCACCGCCTCACACCTCTCCTATTTGGTTCTATTTCCTCATTTTCATGTCAAATTTTTCTTTTATTCTTACTTTTATTTTATTTTATCCTAGATATTATGAATATATTTAGATTCAAGCATGGAATTAGTTACACTAGGATAAATAATGTTATATGCCATTTTATGATTTCATCACATTTGATTGCCACTTTTCATGCATTTAGTATAATACATACCCATATTGCTTATTTTTGATATCAAAATTAGAGTGAATAATTAGGTTAGTCCCCATTTTATTTTTATTTTTAGGCACATTGTCATATTTACTAGTCTTATAATTTTTTAATTGATTCCATTTTAGGATTAATGTTTATTTTCGTGTTATTTAGGCATTATGTCAACATCACGCGGAAAGAGAGCTGCTGCCCCACCTTCGAAGAAACGAAATGGACCAGGTGGTTCATCTTCGAGGCCTACCACCGAGACTCGCCACCCGTGCATATCATTTGCCTAAGACTCCCAAGAGGAGTTATTTCAGATACTGAGGGAACATACATGAAGCGCAGGATGATGCATCGATTGGGACGCGCTAGAGCAAGTTGACCTTGCAGACTCGGTCCGGGCCCTACTGATGATGGATCTGTGGGAGCAGTTCTTTTGAATCATTGAGCCCACTTACCTTGAACTCACTCTAGATTTCTGCTCCACCTTCCATCTTTAGACCGTCATGAGCCAGTTCGACGATCCCGGCACGATACAGTTTCGCTTAGGAGGTCGTGTACGCCACCTTAGCGTACCAGAGTTTGGCTCAGCTCTTAGCCTCTACACAGAGCAATTCATGGAAGAGGAAGACTTTTCTACACTTTCCTGACGCATCCACCTCAAACCCGTGGATTGTTGGCGCAACATCGACCCTGGCTATCCCCCCTACGAACCTAATCTCACCAAGGCGACTGCTCTCCCCCCGCCATTGAGGTACCTTCATGCTCTTCTCGTACATACTTTGATAGGTAGACGAGAGAGCATCGGCATCGTCAACACTCATGACGGTTATTTTTTATGGAGCATCGCGAATGCGCATGCCATCGACCTCGCCTACTTTATTGCGCATGCCATGCAGCACCAGACAGAGAGGCACCACAAAGGCGTCATATCCATGGGTCCGTACATCATACACTTGGCCCGTCACTTCAGGCTCCTCAACACAACGACCCAGACATCCTCCTTTACACTTATCGACCAGATGTCCCCTCAGGGCATCTAGATCATGCACCACATGAGGATGATTGGCTGACGACCAGGAGGCAACCCCTTTCAGTACCAACTCATCTAGGAGGGCGAGGATCCAGCGGACATTCCTGATGATGCCCCACTACCACCACCGGAGGAGAATGCACCTACCAAGCCGCCACCACCCCCTCACCGACCAGTTCATACAGTAGCTTCCTATGCTGACTTATCTGAGCGCGTTTCACAATTAGAGCAGTAATGCTTCCAGCGCTTCGATCACATCGATGCGACTTTATAGTAGATATGCCAGCATCTCCACATCATGCCACCACCATCACCGCGTGATCCATCTGAGGATTAGATATTTCTATTCCTTTTATGTTTATTTTTATCTTAGTTTTTATTTTTGACTTTGATTTTTATTTTTCCTTTATTTCTAACTTTAGTTTCCTTTTTATTTTGAATTTTATTTTTATTTTTATTATGTTTAATCCTTTTTATCATTTGAGTATTAGTACTTTTAGAACTTAGTTTATTTATTTTCTATCTTTCATATCGGCCAATCCCTAACGGATAATCTCTATTAATCCAAAATTACCACGACTAATTAATATTTTCGCAGTTTCAAAAAGGAGCTCTATAAGCTCACATTCATATGGAAATGGGAACATCCTGCCACAACTGCCGACTCTTCTGATATCTTTCTCACAAATTCATCCTAAATTCAGGAAGTTTCAATTCTCTCCCTATCTTATGATATTATGCTTCTCTTGCTATTTGTGTATCTTTGTACATTGAGGGCAATGTACATCTTAAGTGTTGGGGGGGAACTTACTTTAAATCCTTACATTATCTATGAAATCCCTGAAATTTTTTTTCTCTTTGCATTGTTCTCAATTCCGCATTACCTTTAGTCTCCTATTAGGAATTAATTCTGATTGATTTATGATTTTTATTGATATGTTAAGAATTAAGATATAGGTGCTTGTACTTTGATAATTCAAACTTTAAAACATTAAGGAATCAAGCATGATAAGTTGAAATTTTGGAGAACCCCATTTTTTGCATAAGTAATTTTTCTTAATTTTAAGTATTATCTTGAGATTTGAAATTCACAGGATTAACATCAAAAGCCATAATTCTGGTGAGATTTTGAGCCATTTGAGCATACATTCTTTCGTGCTCACTTTTATTATTGCTTTGAGTGAGTCAATGCTGATTTGTTATTCTAGAACTTGCTTTGATTATACATGTCAAGACCACATCACTGATTTGATATACCGATATGATAAAGGCACTTAGGATTTAACCCACTTACTCCACAAAGGCCCACCTCCATAAATTAACCCCTAGTGAACCCCGTTTTGCCTAACAACCCATTTTTTGACTTACCTTCTAATTATTAACCAATAACCCATTTTTTGTTGAATCTCATTCAATTACTTTGACCCCTATTTTTGTCGAGATTTGAGTCGAATTATTATATAGCTCTATTCTCTTTTCCAGTTTGTAAAAGTTGTAAATATTCAAGTTATTTGATTTGAATTGTTCTTAAAAAAATTTTGTGTGTGTATATACAGTTAAATTCAGTTGTAATATGTAATAGTTCAAAAGTTTTTGCATATTTCTATTTTAAGACTACCAGGGCATAAACGATATTATCATAGGAATTAACCCTAGGAATATGTTCCAAGTGATAGAGATTTTTCTAGCTAGATAATTTTTCAATTCAATCTCAATTTTAACCCTTTTTTGCAACCTGTGACAACACCCCTAACCAAGCCCCGTTACAACCATTACAAGACCTTTTGATCAATGTATCATGTCAATCTATAGTGGTGGAGATGTGATTTTCGTGCAAGCCTATGGTAATAGCTTTTCAGGTTTATTACAGAGTGCTTAATTTTTGAACCCTAAACACTTCGAGTGGATAGAGTGAATCTTTAGTGAGGATGTCAACTTCTGTTAATTAAGATGGAGAGATAATTACTTAGGAGAAGGGAGAAAACTTATGTTTCGATGATAAAATTCTCAACTTAGAGTGATCGAATCTTTAATGTTCTTTTTATTGAAATTTCATTATATGATTACCTGTGGATTAGTTTGAAACATTATTGATAAAGATTGTAAGTTGAGAAGAATGATTCTTTATTAGGGATTGAGATTTTGCTTGAGGACAAGCAAAGGCATAAGTGTGGGGGTATTTGATAAACAATAAATTATACATATTTTTACCTCATGCTTAGCCTATATTTTGGATGAATTATTATCAATTTTGTGAGAATTGGTGCTCTTAATCTTTCTTTTTCATATCTTATACTCAGAAGAGCATAGGGAAGAGAAAAGAACAGAAAATGGACCAAAAAAGAGGAAAATGGGCCAAAATATGAAAACAACAAGGCCCAAAGAGTCACCACATGGCCGTGGGACACGGCCGTGCCACATAAGGTACAACACGGTCTAGCCCCGACAAGCACGGCCAGGCTACACGACCGTGCCACCCTCAACAGGCCCACACGGCCTCTTGTCGAAACGACACGGGCGTGTCCCTATCGTGAGGAAGTTCAATTTCACTCGGATTTGGATACTTAGAGGCTAAGAAAGGCATCCCAAAGCTCTATATAAAGACCCTAGGAGGCAACTCTATGGAATCAACTTCTTTTCTCCCAAAAGGAGCGCCTTCTTTCTGCCAATATAAAGAGTGACAGCAAAGGATTACTCCAAGGGAAGTCGATTCATTCATCCCAAAAGCCAGGAATTCTACATCAAGACAGAGGATCTCCCTAAATTCCTTCAGGGGTTTTTGGGTTCTTTATCTTTTGATATTTAAGATCTTCTGAGATGTTTTCTTTCTTAATTATGAACTAAACCTCTCAAATACTTGAGGGGGATGAAACCTAAGACAGATCTTGTTATTATTTATTCTCAAATTATATGATAAATACTTGAATTGTTCTTAATTATGTGTTCTTCATTCTCTATTTAATAATCCTAGGTATTAATTAAAGAAACTGATGTGCTTAGGCAGAGGAGCAAAAGTCCTTGTTTTAAGAGTAAATCTAGCATAATTAAGCGGAGTTGCATGCAACCCTAGACATAGGGCGACATAAATCTACCGGATTAGGGTCAAACCTAATAGGGGGATCCATAGATCGTAATAATGTAACCTAGGGGTGTTAAGTAGAAAGAAACCTTAGTTAAACAAACCTAAGATTAGTTGTTCTTATCCTCGATGGAGGTATTAACATAGGTTAGGGATCTCTATGGATCAAGTCAAGTGAAGAAATCGTCTAGTTCAAGAAGTAAATAACAAGTGAAGTCTAGGTGGATTCCCCCTTGAGTATTGCCCATATCAATTAGCTTTCTCGAAAGTTTTTCCCAATTTACTCTTTGTGCACTTTTAGTTTAATTGAGATTGAGTTTCACACAAACCCCTTTTATTTTTAGGTTGGATAATAGAAAGGAAGTTAGTACTAGTACTTTTGGCTCCCTTGGGCACGATAACTCGGTCTTGCCACTAAACTATACTATTGTTCGATAGGTGCGCTTGCCTTTAAATCGTGATATTAGTTGGTTTTAGGTGTGATCAGTTTTTATAAATTTTATTACTTAATATCGCGAGTATCAACTATGTATGATTATGCTAAACCTAGTTTGGTTGGTACTCAGACTAGTATTATTAGACCTGCTATTGCTGCTAATAATTTTGAATTAAAACCTAACACTATTCAGATGATTCAGCAATTTGTGCAGTTTGATGGTTTACAGGATGAAGATCCCAATTCACACTTAGCCAACTTTTTGGAACTTTGTGATACCTTTAAAATAAATGGTGTTTCTGATGATGCCATTCGCCTCCGTCTACTTCCTTTTTCCTTAATGAATAAAGCTAAACAGTGGTTAAATTCTTTACCGCAAGGCTCAATTACTACATGGGAACAGATGACCGAAAAATTGTTACTTAAATATTTTCCTTTAGCTAAAACAGCTAAATTGCGAAACGATATCTCTTCTTTGGTGCAGATGGATTTAGACACACTCTACGATTCCTGGGAGAGATACAAGGATCTTTTGAGAAGGTGCCCTCATCATGGACTACCTTTGTGGTTACAAGTTCAAACCTTTCACAACGGTTTGAATCCATCAACAAGGCAGATGATTGATGTAGCCGCAGGAGGAACAATCAACAACAAAACACCAGAAGTAGCTTATGAGTTTATTGAAAAGATGTCACTGAATAACTATCAGTGGCAAGTCATGAGGAAAAAGCTGACAAAAGCTGCAGGAGTTTTTAATATTGATACTGTCACTATGCTTACTAACTAGGTAGAACTTTTAAATAAAAAGTTTGATAATTTTGTTGGTTCTACGCAGGCACAACCAGTGATGCAGTGCAACGCAACTCCAGGAAATATGTTCAATCCAGACTACTCATCCTATGGACATAACATAGAAACTGAGTAAGCCAATTATATGGGTAACAATTCTAGACCTCAAAATAACCCTTATAGTAACACTTATAATGCAGGTTGGAGAAATCACCCCAATTTTTCATGGGGAGGACAAGGAAATCAAAGACAACCGCCTACTCCGGGATTTCAGCAGGCACTATCACAATAAGAGAAAAAGCTGAATCTTGAAGAAATGTTCACCAAATTCATGGCCATGTCAGAAACCCATTTCCAAAACACTGAGACGGCACTGAAGAACCAGCAAGCATCAATTCAAGGGCTTGAGAATCATATTGGTCAACTTGCCAAGTTAATTTCAGAAAGACCACAAGGTGGACTACCAAGTAACACTGAACCAAATCCTAGAGAACATGTCAAAGCAATTACCCTTAGAGATGGAAAAGTACTAGTTGAACCAGAAAAGAAGCCTATTCCAGAATCTTCAAAAGACAAGATAGAGGAAGAGAAACCCAAGAAGAGCACTCCACCAACACTTAAGGAATACAAACCGCCTATTCCTTATCCGGCAAAGTTCAAGAAAAACCACACAAATGCCCAATTCGGTAAATTTCTTGAACTTTTTAAATAATTACATATTAACTTACCTTTTGTTGAAGCAATTTCACATATGCCGAAGTACGCAAAGTTTCTTAAAGAACTTCTTACAAATAAAAGGAAGTTGGAAGAACTAGCCACAATGGAGCTCAATGAGGAATGCTCAGCTATCCTCCAAAATAAATTACCAGCAAAACTGAAAGATCCAGGGAGTTTTACTATTCCTTGTTTAATTGGTAGTTTAATTATTGATAAAGCATTAGCTGATTTATGTGCTAGCATTAATCTGATGCCTTATAAAATGTTCAAGCAACTAGGTCTTGGGGAACCAAAACCCACTAGGATGAGTATTCAATTAGCTGATAAATCTGTTAAGTATCCTAGGGGAATCATCGAAGATGTACTAGTAAAGGTAGATAAATTTATATTCCCTGTTGATTTTGTTGTGCTTGACATGGATGAGGATATTGAGGTGCCTTTAATTTTGGGACGCCCATTCTTAGCTACTGCTAGAGCTGTTATCGATGTAGTGGATGGTAAATTAGTACTTAGAGTTGGAGAGGAAGAAGTCATTTTTAAAATTTATGACGCTATGAAATTTTCTAGGGAACAAGATGATTCCTGTTATTTTATTGATGCTATTGATTATTTTGTTCAAGATAATTTTTAGGAAATTTCTCTTACAGACACGTTGGAACTGTGTCTAGTTCAAGGTGGGGGGGAAGATGAAGCCACCACTGAAGTTGAAGAAGTAAGGAAAGAGTTAGATTCTAATGAACCTGTCACAAGACACATAAGTTATGAAAGTATAAAGATGAATGATAAATTGAGACAGAAACCTTCAATTGCTAAACCCCCTAAATTAGAGTTAAACAACTACCAGACCATTTAGAATATGCCTTTTAGGGGATAATTTGACATTACCTGTGATTATTGCATCAGATTTGAGCACTGTAGAAAAAGAGGAACTACTTCAAGTGTTAAGAGAACACAAACAGGCTATTGCCTAGAAAATTTCAGATATTAAGGGAATTAATCCTTCTTTTTGCACCCACAAAATTTTAATGGAAGACGAATATAAGCCGTCGATGCAAGCTCAAAGACGATTGAATCCCAGCATGAAGGAAGTCGTAAAAGCTGAGGTAATTAAACTTCTAGACGTAGGTATTATTTATCTATTTCTGACAGTTCTTGGGTAAGTCCTGTACAGGTTGTTCCTAAAAAGGGAGGTATAACCGTGGTGTCTAATGACAAAAAGGAATAAATACCTACAAGAACATTCACTAGATAGAGAGTTTGCATTGATTATAGAAAGCTGAATGACGCAACTCGAGAAGATCATTTTCCCTTACCTTTTATTGATTAGATGTTGGAAAGATTATCAGGTCACATGTATTATTATTTCCTAGATAGCCTCTTTAGTTACTTCCAAATCCCGATAGCTCTAGAAGATCAGGAGAAAATGACATTCACATGTCCATACGGTACGTTTGCTTATTGTAGAATGCCTTTTGGTTTATGTAACGCTCTTGCTACTTTTCAGCGATGCATGCTAGCTATCTTCAATGAACTTGTGGAAGACATCATGGAGGTATTTATGGATGATTTCTCAGTTTTCGGTAATTCTTTCCAACTTTGTCTTAATAATTTAAAATGTGATTTGATAAGATGTGAAGAGACAAATCTAGTATTAAATTGAGAAAAAAGCCACTTTATGGTTCAAAAAGGTATTGTACTAGGGCATAAAATTTCTAGTAAAGGGATAGAGGTAGACAAAGCAAAAATTGAAACCAGTGAAAAATTACCTCCCCCTAGTTCGGTTAAGGCCATAAGAAGCTTTTTAGGACATGTCGGTTTTTATCGCAGATTCATTAAGGATTTTTCTAAAATAGCTAAGCCTTTAACAAAATTACTAGAAAATATGTGCTTTTCAACTTTGATCAAGAATGCTTAGAATCTTTTAACAACATCAAGGAGAAGTTAGTCAATGCCCCGATTATGATTTCACCTGATTGGAATCTACCTTTTGAACTAATGTGCGATGCCAGTGATTTTGCAGTAGGTGCAGTTTTAGGACAACGAAGAGATAAGCACTTTCAACTGATCTACTATGCTAGCAGAACTTTGACAGCCGCACAAGCAAATTATACTACCACAGAAAAAGAACTGCTCGCTATTATTTTTGCATTTGATAAATTCAGATCCTATTTAATATTGTCGAAAGTCATTGTTTACACTAACCATTCTACTCTTCGTTACCTTTTGACTAAAACTGATGCAAAACCTCGATTAATAAGATGGATTCTATTGCTACAGGGATTCGACTTAGAAATAAAGGACAAGAAAGGAGCTGAATACTTGGCAGCAGATCACCTTTCAAGATTAGAAAATCCACACCCCAAGTACCTCGATAAAATAAATGACTTATTTGTTGAAGAGCAACTCCTAGCCATAGCAGATGAAGCAGTTCCTTGGTTTGCCAATTTTGGAAATTATTTAGTAGCTAGCATAACCCCAAAAGGGTTGACTCATCAGCAAAAGAAGCGATTCTTCGCTGATGTGAAAAACTATTAATGAAAAGATCCTTTTCTTTTTCATATTTGTGCAGATCATGTTATTTGAAGATGCGTTGCTGAGATAGAAACATACCAAATTTTAGATCACTGCCATTCAGGACCCATAGGAGGACACCACAGTGGAGCTAGAACTGCTCATAAGGTACTTGAATCAGGTTTTTACTGGCCTACACTTTTCAGAGATGCCAACAGGTATGTTACCTCTTGTGATAAATGCCAGAGAATAGGTAATATCTCTCAACATAATGAAACGCCTCAGAACTATCTACTTTCATGTAAAATATTTGATGTGTGGGGTATTGATTTCATGGGTCCATTCCCTACTTCATTTGGGAATAAGTACATACTAGTAGCAGTAGATTATATGTCAAAATGGGTGGAAACCCAAGCCTTACCTACTAATGATGATAGAATGGTAGTACGATTTTTGAAAAAACTCTTCGCTCGATTTGGAACACCTAGAATAATCATTAGTGATAGGGGAACTCACTTTTGCAATGCTCAATTTGAAAAAATTTTAAAGAGATATGGAGTGCACCATAGAACAACTACCCCTTATCACCCACAAACTAGTGGTCAAGTTGAAATAACAAATAGGGAACTAAAACGCATGCCAGAGAAAATGATAGACACAATTAGAAAAGATTGGTCAAGAAAAGTAGACGATGCTTTATGGGCCTGTACAACTGCTTTTAAGACACCCATAGGAACATCCCCTTATAAGCTTGTCTACGGAAAAAGCTGTCATCTACCATTTAAACTTGAACATAAAGCATTTTGGGCTATAAAATTTTTAAATCTTGATCCAAGCTCAAGGTGATAAAAGTCTAATGCAGTTAAATGAGCTAGATGAATGGACGTTGCAATGCCTACGAGAGCTCATGACTATATAAGGAAGCCATGAAGTGACGCCATGACAAATGACTAAGACAACCTAAGCAGTTCAAAACGGGTGATCTTGTCTTACTCTACAACTCAAGACTGAAACTATTTCCTGGAAAACTCAAATCAAGGTGGTCAGGTCCATTCACTGTTCAAACTGTCTTTCCATACGGCACAGTTGAGGTAACTCACCCAAACCACGGTACATTCAAGGTAAACGGCCATTGGCTTAAACATTATAGAGGTGAGAATTTTAAGGATAATAGGGAGGAGTTTTAGCTCCACGAACTCCCTCCGTGATACATCCAGGTAGAGTCGAGCTTAGACTCTAAACAAGCGCTTCTCGGGAGGCAATCCAAGCACTAACTTAGTAACTTTTCTTTTATTTTTGATTTTAGTGTTTTAATACGTCAACTAACTTTTTCAAATGCAAAATTTTAGGACCACACGGCCAAGCCCACGGGCGTGTCCAAGGCCGTGTGAACACTATGAGCAGAGACACGGTTGTGCACATTGGCCATGTACAAACAGAGTACATTTTACACGGGTTATGATAAATTGCCACGGCCCGTGTCCCTAAACTGTGGCCAACACTGTCAATTGAGACATGGACTAAAATGAGAATGACACGGCTGTGCGGTACGGCCGTGTGACCCCAACACGGGTGTGTGACACGCCCATGCCCCAAGACCGTAGTCGACACTATCAAATCCAACACGGACATGTGACCTTTAACATGACCGTGTGCGAAGCAAACACCCTAGGACACGACCGTGGGACATGGCCATGTGCCACAACACGCCTTAACCACACGGGCATGTGATTCGAAGCATGCACGTCAAAACCCCCAAATTTCAAACAACACGGGCAAAACCTGAGCCACACGGGCGTGTGCCTCGCCCGTGTGACCCAAAATCTATATATAGGCCACTATTCATCATCTTCTCCCATTTCAACCCTAAATCCTCTCAAAACACCCTCTCCCCTAACCTCTCCAGCACTGCCGCCAGTGTCTACAGTACCCCTATGACCGTACCGCCTCACCCATGACCGTGCTCCACCTCATACCTCTCCTATTCGGTTCTATTTTCTCATTTTACTTTCTAATTTTTACTAATTTATTATATTTTTCTTATAATATCATATTATATTTAGGATTAGAATTGTTTTAAGCAGAGGATTGAATAAACATGAATACTCTAGAATGATATCAAGCACTCCATGATTTCATGCCACTTAGAGTTACATTTGATTGCCATTTTTCCTATCTAACTCTCATGCATTTAGTATAAACACATACCCATGTTTCTTAAATTTGATATTATTATTTAAGTTAGTCCCCATTTTATCTTAAAAATGTTTTAGTAACTTTGTCATTTAAGCATAAATATTTATTATTTTCCATAGTTTTTGATTCAATTTAATCTCAATTTTTAGGACTAATGTATGTTATTTTGTTTTTAGGCATTATCTCAACATCACGCGGTAAGAAAGCAGCCGTACCACCTTTAAAAAAATGCAAGGGATCTAGTGTTTTGTCTTCACGACCCATTACTGCTTCCTTTCCTCCATTTTTCACAAGCCTCCCAGGAGGAACGATATCAAATATTCTGGGCTTGCCCTCTAACCACTGGTCAATGCATAGATTGGGTTACCCTCGAGCAAGTATACATAGTAGACGAGGTCTGGGCCCTATTGATAACCGATCCATGGGAGCAGTTTTTCCAGATCGTAGAGCCCACATACTTGGAACTCACTCTTGAGTTCTGCTCCACGTTCCATCTTCAGACCATGATGAATAGATATGATGATCCAGGAGCAATCTAGTTCCGTTTGGGAGGTCTTGTACGCCATCTCAGTGTCCCAGAGTTCGGCATAGCTCTCGGTCTATACACTAAACAATTTATGGAAGAGGAGGACCTTTCCAAGCTTCACCGCCACATCCATTTATCATCATCTAGGTGTTGGGAGGCCCTAGTCCCTCCGTCATCGACATACAACCTTAGTCGCTCTAAAGCGACTAACCTCGTCCCACCTCTAAGGTACCTGCATTCCCTTCTCGCACATACACTGACAAGCAGGCGCGAGAGCACATGGGTCATCAACACCCACGATGCCTACTTCCTATGGTATATGGCTAATGCACACGTCATTGACTTAGCCTACTTCATCTCCCATGCAATCCAATATCAGACAGAGAGGCACCGCAAGGGCGTCATTTCCATGGGCCCATACATCACGAGATTAGGCCGCTACTTCGGCCTACTCAACACCGCAGCCCAGACATCCTCGTACACTTTGATAGGCTAAATGTCTCCTTAGGGCATCCAAACCATGCTACACATGAGGATGATCCAGCGCCGACGTGGGACAGATCCTCTATAGTACCAGCTACTTAGAGATGCCGAGTAGAGGGGTCCCGAGGACATTCCTAATGATGTCCCACCACCGGAGGAGGATGCACCCACCGAGCCACCACTACCTCGTCGTCCAGTTCATACGGTAGCTTCATACGCTGACATATCTGAGCGCCTATCACGATTCAAGCAGCAATGCTTCCAGCGCTTCAATCATATTGATGCGACACTGCAGCAGATATGCCAGCACCTTTACATCATTTCACCACCGCAACCGCGTGACCCATCTGAGGATTAGAGACCTCTATTCCTCTTAACTTTATTTTTATCTTAATTTATATTTTTTCACTGATCTCTATTTTTACCTTTTCTTTTCTTCTCCTTTATTTTCCTTTTTCCTTATAATTTTATTTTTAGTTCATTTTATCTTTTTCATTATTTGAATTTTAGTATTTTTAGAATTTAATTTATTTTCTTTCTTTATTTTTAAATTTTTCATATCGGCTTCCCCTTAACAAACATATTCTATTAATCTAAATTCCCCACGACTGATAAATACTTTCGCAGTTTCAAAGGAGTTCTACATCTCATATCCATATGGAAATGGGATAGCCCTATTACAACCGCCGGCTCTTCCAATTCCAATCTTCGTCTCACAAATTCATCCAAAATTTAGGGAGTTTCATGCCCTTCCCTATCTTATGATCTTATGCTTCTATTGCTACTAATGTATCTTTGCACATTAAAGGCAATGTACATCTTAAATGTGCGAGAGAAACTTACTTTCAGTCATTACATTCTCCTTGAAATCCCTAAAAATTTTTAACTTGTTGCATTGCTCTCAAGACTATCTTCAATCTCCTATTAAGAATTAATTCTAATTGAATTATGATTTTTATTGATATGTTGAGAATTAAGACATAGGTACTTGTACTTTGATTATTCAAACTTTAAAACATTAGGGAATCAAGCATGATAAGTTGAAATTTTTGAGAATCCAATTTTTTTCATAAGTTATTTTCCCTAATTTTAAGTATTATCTTGAGATTTGAAATTCGCAGGATTGATATCAAAAGCCATAATTCTGGTGAGATTTTGAGCCTTTTTGAGCATCCATTCTTTCGTGCTCACTTCTATTATTGCTTTCAGTGAGTCAATACTGGTTTGTTATTCTAGAACTTGCTTTGATTATACATGTCAAGACCACATCATTTATTTGATATACCAAAATGATAAAGGCACCTAGGATTTAACCCACTTACTCCATAAAAGCCTATGTCCATGAATTAACCCCTAGTAAACCCCATTGAACCTAACAACCTATTCTTTGACTTACCTCTAATTTTAACCCATAACTTATTTTTGTTGAATTCCATTCAATTACTTTGATCCTTATTTTTGTCGAGATTCGAGTTGAATTATCTAGCTTTACTCTCTTTTCCAGATTGTAAAGTTGTAAATATTCAATTTATTGTATTGTATTTGAATTGTTCTTAAAAAAATATGTATATTAAAGAAATTCAGTTGTAATCTGTAATAATTCAATAGTTTTTGCATATTTCCATTTTAGGGCTACCAAGGCTAGAATGATGTCATCATAAAGTTTAGCCCCAGGAATATGTTCCATTGATAAAGATTTTTCTAGCTAGATAATTTTTCAGTCAATCTCAATTCTAACCCTTTCTTTTTCAGCTTGTGACAACACCCCTAACCAAAGCCCCATTACAACCATTGAAAGACCTTTTGATCGATGTGTCATATCAATCTATAGTGGCAGAGATTTAATTTTCTTGCAAGCCTATAATAATAACTTTTCAGGTTGACTAGAGAGTGCTTAATTCTTGAACCCTAAACACTTTGAGTGGATAGAGTGAATCCTTAGTGAGGATGTCAATTTTTGTTGATTTTGATTGAGAGATAATTACTTAAGAGAAGGGAGAAAACCTATGTTTCAATGATAAAATTCTCAACTTAGAGTAATTGAATCTTTAATGTTCTTCTGATTGAATTTTCATTGTATGACTACTTGTAAATTAGTTTGAAACATTATTGATAAGGGTTATAAGTTGAGGAGAATGGTTCTTAATTGTGAGTTGAGATTTTGCTTGAGGACAAGCAAAGGCTTAAGTGTGGGGGTATTTGATAAACGATAAATTATACATATTTTTACCTCATGTTTAGCCTAATTTCTGGATGAATTATCATTATATTTGTGAGAATTGGTGCTCTTAACCCTTCTATTTCATGTTTTATACTCAGGAGAGCATACGGAATAGAAAAGAACGAAAAACGGGCCAAAATCGAAGGAAATGGGCCAAAGTGTAAAAACGACACGGCCCAAGGATTCACCACACGCCCGTGTCACACGGTCGTGTTACATAAGGTCCAACACAGCCTAGCCCCGACAAGCACGGCAATACCACACGGCCGTGCCACCCTCAACAGGCCTACACACAGCCTCTTACCGATCTACACGGGTATGGCACACGGGCATGTCCCTGTCGTTAGGAAGTTCAATTTCACTCGGATTTGGATACTTAGAGGCTAAGAAAGGCATTCCAAAGCTCTATATAAAGACCCTAGGAGGCAACTCTAAGGGTGTACTCTTTCTTCCACAAATGAGCACCTTATTTCTGCCAACACAGAGAGTGGAAGCAAGGGATTACTGCAAGGGAAGCCGATTGATTCATTCCAGAAGTCGAATTCTACCTCAAGATAGAGGATCTCCCTAAATTCCTTTAGGGTTTTTGGGTTCTTTATGTTTTGATATTTTATTTCTTCTGAGATGTTTTCTTTATTAATTATGAACTAAATCCCCCAAATACTTGAGAGGGATGAAACCTAAGACAGATCTTGTTATTAATTTATCTTGAGTTATATGATAAATAATTGAATTGTTCTTAATTATGTGTTCTTAATTCTTGTTTTAATAATCCTAGGTATTAATTCAAGAAACTAATGTGCTTATGTAGAGGAGCAAAAGTCCCTGTTTAAGAGTAGATCTAGCATAATTAAGCAGAGTTGCATGCAACCCTAGACATAGGGTGACATAAATCGGTCGGATTAGGGTCAAACCTAATAAGGGAATCCATAAATCGAGTTAATGCAAGACTAGGGGTTTTAACTTGAAAGAGATTTCAGTTAATCAACCTAGGATTAGTTGTTCTTATCCTCGACGGAGGTATTAACATAATTTAGGGATTTTTGCGGATCAAGTCAAGTGAATAAATCTTCTAGCTCAACAGTTAATGACAAATGAAGTCTAGGTAGATTCTCCCTTGAGTTCTGTCCAAATCAATCAGCTTTTCCGAAGAGTTTTTCCCCAATTTACTTTTTGTGCATTCATAGTTTAGTTTTAGAATTAGTTTAATTTCATAAAAACCCCTTTTATTTTTTAGGTTAGATAATAGAAAGGAAGTAAGCACTAGTACTTTTGGTTCCCTTGGGTACGATAACTTGGTCTTGCCACTAAGTTGTACTACTGTTCGATAGGTGCGCTTGCCTTAAAGTGGTGATAAAAGTTAGTTTTTGGTTCGATCATTATTATAAATTTTATTACTTCTTATTACGCGATATCACCATGTCCATAGGAGGAGTAATAGGGATTGTATATGTTTCCTTAGTTTGAGTCGCATTGCATCACTGGATGTACCTGTGCAGAACTAATGAAATTATCAATCTTTTTATTAAGAAGTTCTAGCTGGTAACACCTTAATTTTTGAGACCTTTTGAAAATTCTGTGATGTTTGGTTAATTCTTAAATTAATGTGTTCTGACTGTATAGATCATACTCTAGTATGTTACTGGGCCTCTAGAAGGCCTAAGCGTAGGAAGAAACATGACGGATTTGGTAATTTTTAATTTTAAAGAGAAAGGGGTTCTGGTGAAGAGGGCTTTTAAAAATAGAGCGAGCAAGATGGATCACAAAAAGAGCTTTGGCAAAGTAGCAAGGGGAGCCACTAAGCTCCTAAAAAAGTGGCGCCTAGGAGGGTTTGGAGGTCCAGGGTACGAGTCACAAAGTAAGCTTCAAGCACTTTTATTTTTATGTGCATGTGGGGTCAAGTGTTGGTGCTCAAGTAAAACTCTGTCTTGAAGAGTTTGAACTGGTCAAGATTGCAAACCAAGGATGGCACCGGTGTCCATTGCACCTTATAGGATGGCACCACAGGAGTTGGTGGAGCTGAAAGCCTAGATTCAAGAGTTGTTGGATAGAGGCTTTATTAGGCTGAGCGTGTCTCCATGGGGAGCACCAGTGTTGTTCGTGAAAAAAAAGATGGATCAATGCGGATGTGCATCGATTACCGGCAGTTGAACAAACTGATGATTAAGAATAAGTACCCTCTACCGAGAATCGATGATTTATTCGACTAGCTTAGGGGAGATTCGGTATTTTTCAAGATTGACCTTCGATTTGGATACCATCAGTTAAGAGTTAATGAGGCAGATATTCACAAGATGGCATTCAAAACTCAGTATGGTCATTATGAGTTCCTGGTTATGCCATTTGGGCTGACGAACGCTCCTGTAGCATTTATGGATCTGATGAATGGAGTGTTTCAGCCATACTTGGATTGATTCATGGTCGTCTTCATCGATGATATTCTGGTATATTTTGAAACGGAGGAGAAACATGATGAGCATCTCCGTATTGTGCTGTAAGTGCTGAGGGAGAAGGAACTCTATGCAAAATTCAGTAAGTGTGAGTTCTGGTTGAGAGAGGTAACTTTCTTAGGTCATGTTGTCTCTGCTGAAGGGATCAAGGTGGACCCTCTAAAGATTGAAGCGATTCTGGAATGGAAGCCACCGAGGTTAGTGTCAGAAATTCAAAGTTTTTTGGGTTTGGCTAGGTACTATAGAAGGTTTGTAGAAGGATTTTCTGTGATGGCAGCACCGCTGACAAAGCTTAAAAGGAAAGGAGTACCATTTGTTTGGACCAAGGAGCAGCAATAAGCTTTTGTGAAGTTGAAGAAAGTTCTGAAAGAGGCACCTGTACTAATTCAGCCGGAGTCTGGAAAAGATTTTACCATAAACAGTGACACATCACATGTAGGGTTGGGTTGTGTGTTGATACAAGAGGGTAAAGTGGTTGCTTACGCATCACGACAGCTTAAACCTCATGAAGTAAACTATCCTACCCATGATCTGGAGTTGGCAGCAGTAATCTTTGCACTCAAGATTTGGAGACATTATCAGTATGGGGAAAGATGTATTATATACACAGATCATAAGAGTCTTAAGTACTTGTTGACTCAGAAAGAGCTGAACCTTAGGCAACAGAGATGGATAGAGTTGCTTAAGGATTATGACTGTGCAATTGAGTATCACCTAGGCAAAGCTAATGTGGTGGCTGATGCCCTAAGTCGTAGAATCGTATCTGATCTGAGATGAATGTTTGCTCGTTTGAGTTTGTATGACGATGGTGGTCTGCTAGCAAAACTGTAAGTAAGGCCAACCTGGGTTGATGAGATTAAGGAAAAGCAGCTAAAGGATGAGTCGTTAGTTTCTCGATTCCAGCAGGTTAAGAATAGGGATACTTCTGAGTTTGGACTGAGCAGTGAGGGAGTTCTGTGTTTCTGAGGTAAAGTTTGCATTCCAAGGGACTCTAACTTGAGGCAAGCAATTCTGAAAGAAGCTCATGGAGGATTGTGTGCTATGCATCCTGGAGGGAATAAGATGTATCGCGACTTAAAGGAATTGTATTGGTGGCCTGGATTGAAGCGAGAGGTAACGGAATTTGTGAGGAAATGTCTGACTTGCCAGTAAGTGAAAGCTGAACATTAGTTACCTTCTGAACTTTTACAGCTAGTGAAAATACCACTTTGGAAGTGGGAGAGGGTAACCATGGACTTTGTGAGTTGATTACCTTTGACATCGATGAAGGACTCGATTTGGGTAATTATGGATAGGTTAACCAAATCTGCTCATTTCATACTTGTTCGCACTGATTATTCACTTCAGAAGTTAGCCAATTTGTATATGGCGGAAGTCGTGCGTCTGCATGGAGTGCCAGTGTCGATTATTTCTGATCGAGATCCTAGATTCACATCTCAGTTTTGGCAAAAGTTGCATGAGGCGTTAGGAACGCGGTTGAACTTTAGCACAGCTTTTCATCCTCAGACTGATTGTCAGTCAGAAAGGGTTATTCAGATTCTGGAAGACATGTTAAGGGGATGCGTAATCGACTTCCGAGGTAGTTGGGAGGATTATCTACCGTTGGCAGAATTCGCTTACAATAACAGTTATCAATCTAGTATTCGTATGGCACCCTACGAAGCGTTGTATGGACGTAAGTGTCATACACTTAGTTGTTGGACCGAATTGGGTGAGCAACAAGTTCTTAGACCTGAGTTGGTAGCAGAAACTGAGGAAAAGGTCAATATGATCAGGGATCGGTTAAAATAAGCATCTGATCGACAGAAGTCCTACGCATATTTAAAGCGTAAAGAGATTGAGTATGCAGTGGGTGATATGGTCTTTTTGAAAGTTTCACCTTGGAAGAAGATATTAAGATTTGGAAAGAAGGGCAAGTCGAGTCTGAGATTCATTAGGCCTTATCGGGTTCTTAAGCGAGTAGGTCCAGTGGCTTATCAATTAGAACTACCCCTAGAGCTAGACAGGATTCACGATGTTTTTCAAGTATCCATGTTAAGGCGATATCATTCTGACCCTACTCATGTCGTGCCGGTTGCAGAGGTTGAGGTGCAGCCTAATTTGACTTTCGAGGAAGAACCCATACAGATTTTAGGTCGAGATGTAAAGATGCTTAGAAGGAAGTCAGTTCCGTTGGTAAAGGTACTTTGGAGTAATCATGGTAGAGAGGAAGCTACGTGGGAGCCAGAGGAAGCGTTACGTCAGTAATACCCTCAATTGTTTGGATCAGGTAAATTTCGAGAACGAAATTTCTTTAAAGAGGGTAGAGTTGTAACGCCCTAATTTTTGGGACTTTTCAGAAATTCTATGATGTTTGGTTAATTCTTAAATTAATGTGTTCAAACTGTATAGATCATACTCAAGTATGTTAGTGGGCCTCTAGAAGGCCCAAGTGTAGGAAGAAACCTGACGGATTTGGTAATTTTTAATTTTAAAGAGAAGGGGGTTCTGGTGAAGAGGGCTTTTAAAAATAGAGCGAGGAAGATGGATCATAAAAAGAGCTTTGCTAAAGTGGCAAGGGGCGCCACTAAGCTCCTAAAAAAGTGGCGCCTAGGAGGGTTTGGAGGTCCAGGGTACGAGTCACAAAGTAAGCTTCAAGACCTTTTATTTTTATGTGCATGTGGGGTCAAGTGTTGGTGCTCAAGTAAAACTCTGTCTTGAAGAGTTTGAACTGGTCAAGAGAGTAAACCAAGGAGTAAGTTGAGGAGCTTTTGAATTTTGAAAGAAAGTGGCCGGCCAAGGGACTATTAGTAATGCAATTTCGGCATTTTGCATAAGAGAGTATTTTGGCAATTAAAGTGCTAGTGGTGCTGATTTCTCTTAGGTTCTTCTTAAGTTTCTTGTGCCGATTTCTCTAGGTTAGGAAGCTCTTTTCTTTTGCCAATTTTGCATAGCACATTAGGTTTTCTTTTTGCCACTCTGTTCTTCTTTTCTAACCTAGTAGCCGAACCCTACTACACCCCTATTGTCGAATCCTCATTTGACCAAAACCACTTTCTTTTCCTTTCTTTTTCTCATCCTTCTTTTCTCCTCTTCTCACACCATAAATTGATTCCATACCACCATTCCCTTTTCTAGCCGAATCCATCTTCTTCTTGTCAACCTATCTCTTCTTCTTCATCTTACATCCATTGCCGACTTTTCTTTTGATCGAAAGCCATTGAAACCTATTACTCTTATTGATTGAAACTTTCATTGCACTTTGTCGAGTTCTTCCTAGTCTCATATTCTTTTCTTTCTCTTCATTTGTTAGTATCTTCCACAACCCCATAGCTGAATCATCTCATCATCATTCTCTCCCTTCTTTACTTTTCCCTCCATTAAACCCTTTTATCACTTGTTAGCCGAATCTCTAGATTAGTCGGATTAGGTTTGATTTTGGTTCACGTTTGGATCTAGTATAGATCGGGATTAATAGGGCACTTAAGGACTCTTCTTGGGCCGATTAGCATATTGGTAAGTACTCAAACAATTTTTGTTAGTTTCATATGTTTAAGGTTATAGCCAAAATCCCTTTAGGGGAGGCTAACGTTTTGGACTAAGGGCCTTGTGGGCTTTTTCTTTTGGTTTTGTATGCTCCAGTATGGACAAAGGGACGTACAGCAAAAGGCTTTGAAGACTAACGCAGTTGGACATCTAGATCTAGTCCATATTTGGCCGAAAGGTAAGATTTTTGAGACTTAGGCCATGTTGGCCGATTATGGTAAGGAGGTCAAGGCATTAGGTTGTCGATTAATAGACTAACATGCTAGTGACCGATTATAGGTTGTTCGTATGAGGATCTCAACAACATATCGGTGGTTAACAGGTGTGTATCATGCCCTTACTATAGGTTAAATCGGTAAAGGCCGTATTGACCGAAAAGTGACCGAAAGGTGACCAAAAAGTTGGCACCATGTGAATCTGTGGGTAACCAATTGCTCTCTGATTGTTGGATCTGAGATCGTTGATGGTGGAATTGCAAAGAGCACAATTTCGTGCGTTTTGGTAAGTTGGGCTCGATGGGCCAAATATGGGCCCAATGGGCTTCTGAGCCTATAGGTAAAATTTATCATTAAGGGCGTTCTGACAGACTATAGGAATTGGCACTATTAAAATATGTAATTCGATCACAAAAATTGGATTAATGGGCTTAAGTTAATATTAGACACCGTAGGGCCCATGAGGGGTTTTTGGGCCTAAAAGGCCAAATCTGTTAACTAGGTTAAAATGGACTACTGTAATGACAAATGAATTAATAGTGACTATAATATGCATGTAATCCCTGGGAAGTGATAAATTACTAAAATACCCCTGAGTATGTAAAATTACCATTATACCCCTAGGTGTAAAAATGACCTTTATACCCCTAGGGTTAATTTTATCTGAGATGCATGATATTCTGATTCTGCATGATGTATGCCATGATATCTATATCTGTTGCATGGGTTATGGGTTATATTTATGGAGGAAGTGTTCTGGTGGCCTCGCCACATATATATCTATTCTGGTGGCCTCGCCACATATATATCTGTTCTGGTGGCTTCACCATAATATTTATATCTGGTGACTTCGTCACAATATATGGCAGCCTCGCTGCAAATACTGTGGTGTGTAGCAGATGGGTGGGTCGAGTAGTCTCCATACATAGTGTGAGGCTGGTACGGGGGTGTTATGGTTAGATTTGGGTTGGGTTTTCTACATGCATGATATATATCCATTCTGTATCTGTTATGGGCCTATGGGCTTCATTCTGATTTCTGTACTGGGCCAAGGCCCAAATAAATCTGACTCTGAGGCTTGATCTATTTTGGGCTATGGTTGGGTTATGTCACACACTAAGTTTACCAAACTCACCCTTTATTTTCATCCCTGCAGGTAACCCCCAACCATAGTGGGCTTGGAGCTGTGAGAGGTTCAGAGTGGCCACATCGTCTGCAAAATTGGTTTTAATTTCAGTTAGTTATTTTATTTATTTAAGCTTTACTATTTTGGGTTTTAAGTTGTAATAAGGCCGCTCTTTAAATTTTGTTTTCTTTCATGGATTTTATTTACTGGTTTTATTTATAAATCATCGAAACTGCTAGATATAGGCCGCGTGGCTTTTTAACCAAATTTAATGGATGTTTTCCAAATACAAAAAACGTAACAAACGGATAGCTTAAGGACTTAAATAAATGACTTTTCGTTAAACCACTGTTTTTACCAGTATCACCTTAGTCACCTTAAACAAGAACACACATTCAATCGTAAGTCCATGTGACTCGTCAGATCTGGCCATAGCGTCCAGGCTGGGTTTGGGGTGTTACATACCAGATTAGAAAGCATGGTGACTACATCAATATTAAAAACCTCGGCAGCTTTCTGTGGCTTTGTTCTCATAACTTGCCACTGATAGTTATTCAGTGACATCTCTTCTATAAACTCGTAAGCTATTTTTGGTGTTTTGTTGTTTATTGTTCCACTGGCGGCTACATCGATCATTTTTCCCGTCGAAGGATTCAACCGTTGTGAGAGGTTTGAACTTGTAACCATAAAGGTAACCCATGGTGAGGGCACCTTCTCAATAAGTCTTTGTATCTCTCCCGAGCATCGTAAAGTGTTTCTAAATCCATCTACACAAAAAAAGAGATATCATTCCTTAATTTTTCCATTTTAGCCGGCAGAAAATATTTAAGCAAAAATTTTTTGGTCATTTGTTCCCATGTAGTGATAGACCCTCGTGGTGAAGAATTTAACCACTGTTTAGCTTTATTTCTCAAGGAAAATAGGAATAATCGAAGACGAATGGCATCATCAGAAACACCATTTATTTTAAATGTGTCGCAGAATTCCAAGAAATTGGCTAAATGAGCGTTAGGATCTTCATCCTACAAACCATCAAACTGAACAAACTATTGTATCATCTGAATAGTGTTAGGTTTCAGTTCAAAATTATTTGTAGCAATAGTAGGCCTAACAATACTAGATTCAGTGCCAGCTAAATTAGGTTTAGCATAATCATACATAGTGCGCGGAATAGGATTTTGCTCAATGGGATTTGCGGCTACTACAGGGGTAGCTGATTATCTTGATTTGCCTCCATCTCTTCAGTGGACTCGTGTTCTTCTTGCTGTCCTTATTCTGGGTACTGTAGGCTTTTTCTTATTTCTCTGTGATTTTTGCGAACTGTGGCTTATAAGTCATTGTCAAACAATAATGGTCCTCATGGGTTTCTTCTAGTCATAAACTAGAGATACCTAGAAGGGAAAAGTAAAAAGAGAATTTTAGTAAATAAAAACCTAATATTTTAATTCCCCAGAAAAGGCGCCAAAAACTTGATCTCGTGATGTAATGAAGTAATAAAAACTGATCGAACCTATAAACTAACTAATATAACGATAAAAGGCAAGTGCACCTATCGAATAGTAGTATAGTTAATGGCAAGACTAGAATATCGAATCCAAGGAACTAAAACTATTAGTAATAACTTTCTTCCTATTATCTAGCCTAAAGATAAAGAGTGGTTTGTGTAAACTAATTAACTCTAAACTAAACTAAGGATGCAGCAAAGAGTAAATTGGGAAATTGCTTTTGGGAAAACTGATTGATGAGGGCAATACCTAAGGAAGAATCCACCTAGACTTCACTTGTTATCTACCTCTAAACTAGACGATTTATTCATTTGACTTGATTCGTAGAGATACCTAAATTATGTTAATACCTCCTTCGATGATAAGAACAACTAATCCTAGGTTGATTAATTGAAATCTCTTTCTAATTAAAACCCCTAGTATTGCACTAACTCGATCTATGGATCCCTATATTAGATTTGACTCTAATCTAGCAGATTTTTATCGTCCTATGTCTAGGATTGTGATCAACTCTGCTTAATTGTGTTGGATCTCCACCTATACAGGGACTTTTGCTCCTTTGCATAAGGACATTTGACTTAAATTAATATCCCAAATATATCAATCCAAGAATTAAAAACACAATTAAGAACAAATCAAATATTTATCATATAGTTCAGATAATAATAACAAGATTCGTCTTAGGTTTCATCCCCCTTGGATATTTGGGGTTTTAGTTCATGTTTTTGAAAAGAAACATCTCAGAATGAATAAAATAACAAAACATAAGAAAACTCAAAACTCCTGAAAGGATTAAAGAGAGATCCTCTGTCTTGATGTAGATCTTGGCTTCTGAGATGGATCAATTGGCTTTCCTTCGAGTAATTCCCTACCTTTAGCTCTTCGTCTTGGCAGGAAACTGTACCCTTGACAGGAATAATACATACTGCGGTCCTCCCCTTGTGGTGGACTCTTACGGTCTTTATATAGAGTTTAAAATGTCTTTCTTAGCCCCCTAAGTAGCCTTTTCCGTGTGAAATTGAACTTCCTCACCACGGGGACACGCCCGTGTGGCACGCCCGTGTGAGTCGATGCTAGGCCGTGCTCGAGCCTGTTAAAGTGGAACAGCCATGTGGGTTGCCTATGTGACGAACTTCTAGGCAGTGTTGATTATTGATTTGGGCCTAATTTTCCCTTTTTTGGCCTGTTCCTTGCTCTTTTCTCTTCCTTATATTTTCCTAAGTATAAAACATGAAATTAAAGGATTAGGAGCATCAAATTCCACAAATTCAATGATAATTCATCCAAAAAGGTGCTAAATGCGGGATAGAAATATGTATAATTTACAGTTTATCATGTATTTGAGGAAAGTATCGGCCAGATATGGGACTTATTGGTCACTTCGGTCAAAGTTGATTTTATTGCCTAATTTAGGTGCTTAAGCTAGCATGATTCGGCATTTGTGGGATAGAGATTACCTTCCTTTTTATTTATTAGCATTGACCGAAAGGAATCACTCTCTTTGTTCAACCATTTTTGTTCCTTTCTTCTTTTTTGAATTGACTAAAGCTGAATGCACCTTTGGCCTTAGTCTTTATCAACTATCTCAACTATTTTCTCTTCTCCTTCATTAACCGAGCTATCCCTTGTCTCTTGTTTCTTGATCATCTCTATCTAAGCCATTTGATCACATTTTTTTAGTTAAGTTACATACATTCTTTTGTTGACTGACTTCTCTTACTTTATTTCTCCCTCTCAATATTTTTTAGTTTTGGTGCTTAGCCGAGTATATCAAGTTGCTCTTGCCGAATCCATTCTATCCATTTTCCTACCGATTGTTGTTACAGGAATCTTTCGATTTGAGGGTTATTCTTTCTTCCTAGTTGTTTCTTTAATGGAAATCGTAAGTTTAGTCTCTAAGTACTGACTCTTGCTTTCTTGTTTATGATGTCGTTTGTGGGGTTTCAAGTTGCGAGGGGTGAAAAAAATACTCTAAGGATTTGGGATCCTTTATTCGGCAAACGACTTTATTTGGGGTAAGTAGTGTTTGGTCGAATGTTTCATGATCATTGTTTTGAGATCTTAAAATATATTCTCATAGATGATCGTGGCTAATAAGATATATGTTGCTTCAGTTATTCGGTCAAGAGGTGAAATTGTTGTAGTTGATAGATTTGGGAGTTTTCAAAACGTTCGTGCGCATAAGGTGAGGTGGTGGGTATTTTGGTTAGCGTGGTTAGAGGTTGACCTTAATTGGCGACTGACTAGCAACGTTTTGGGTTGGTCTTTTTAGGTTCGATTTGAGGGGTTTAATCTCGCGATTTGCAAACAGGTGTGTTAACCATACTTTTAGATCTCGATGGCGAAATGTCGAAATCACAAATGCTGAAAAGGCGAGGATTCGAACGTTGGCCACATGGGTGTGTGAGCACCCATGTGATCAACCGAGGCTACAGACTGTGGCCTTACATCGAAAAATGGCTATCGCGAGCAATTTTCGCGAGTTGGGCTAAAAAGGGCCGAGTGGGCCCAACGGGCCTGTGGGCCCGCGTAGGTGTTAATTTTTAAATGGATGTGTGTTATTAATTTGATTATTGTACGCGCTTGGCTTAGGCCAAATCTAGGCTTGGTGGGCCACATGACTGTCTCGGCCCACATGGGTCGGCTTAATGGGCCTCGACCCATAGACGAGTTTCTGTACTGATATGATCACATGTGTCGCTAGGCGACCTTAGGCTTGCATGAAGGGCGATAGAGTACTTAGGCCCACTTTGGTAAATGACTGAAATATCCTTAAGGGTGAAATGACCAAAATACCCCTCGTGGGTAAAATGTCCTTTTTGGTCCTATTTGATGTTTGAATTATTACACATGTTCTAATATATATTTATATATATATGTGAATATTCTATAATATGACATGACATGACATTGAGTATGCTGCATTGCATGGGGGCGGGTATATGATTATGGAGGAAGTGATCTGTACTGGCAGCTTTGTTGCAATATTCTGATGGCTTCTAGCCTAATTTTCTGGCAGCACTGTTGCATATTATCGATAGTGCCGCATCGGTACTACACTGTGGAGTGTAGGGTTGGGTGGGTTGATTATATCCCCACATAAAGTGATGGGTTGGACAGAGATAGAGTGTAGCAGATGGTTGGGTAGGATTCTGATTGCATGCTATACTATTACTGTATTGGGCTTAGGCCACTGATTGTGATATGGACTCCGATTGCATGCTATGCTATTTACTGTAATGGGCTCTAGCCCAGATTGATTCTGTTATATTGTTATTACCGAGGTTACACACTGAGTATTCGTATACTCACCGTTTTATTTTAATTGTCAGGCAATTCCGAGGCATAGGCGATTCGGTGCTACGTGGACTTGGAGGCGGCCACACTCTGTTTTTTTATTGTTTCTAGTTTTTATTTATTTTAATTATAGTTTTATTTTGGGTTTGTAATAAGGCTGCTATTTAATTTTTCTTAAGTATTGGGTTTATTTAATTGCATGTTTAAATCGGTAGCTCTAGGGCGCGTTTTACAAAATGATATCTGTTTTCCAAAAAAATCACATTTTCACAACAAACGAGAATTCAAACAAAGCTTCCGCAATCATTATTTTTTTCCAAAGTAAACTACTTTCATAACCTGATTAACCGAAGATAGATGGAATAGTGATTTCTTTAAAACTTGTAAGAAGGGTTTTCAGTGGAAAAACGGTTTTCCAAAAACACTTCCATGTGACATGCCGGACTCAGGCCTAACTTCTGGGCCGGGTTTGGGGTGTTACAAATTCATCATAAATCATTCAATAATTGAGCTCAAACATGCCTCAAAATTATTATAAAACCATCTAAAATAAAATGTCCAATGTCCAAAGTCTATTTACAACCAAAATCAAACTAATTCCTAGGAGTACCACAACGCCCGATTACAGTATCTAAAATGTGTAATAAGGTCTCTACCAAGCCTAAATCTCTTGGATTGGCTCCCCACCTCTTCAATCTTGACGATTATCTACACGAATATAAAGATGTGAGCTTTTAGAAAGCTCAGAGAATGTTGATAAAATCGACAAGTAAATCAACATCTAATTTATACTTAACTCACAATCAATCATTCACTAATTGGCAGCCAAAATAATTAAACAAGTTGATTTAATTTCCAAAAGCATTTTCCATACCAAAAATCAATTATTCATGTCTTTCAGTTATCAATTAACATAGTAACAAGTACACATAAATATATATTAGCATAAACTTCTCGTGGCTTAATCAGGTGATCATACATTTGATAAACAGATCTCTAAACTCCTAACAATATAAAATGCAGTCCACCGAGTTGAGCATGCCAAAGCACACACTCCCTTATAGTATATCAAATATCCCATTGAGTGGAGACTCATATTCAACACTCCTTTATCTACTCCTAATCAGTCCATCTAGAGCTTCATTGCTCATAAATAACATATCAATATGGCAAGTACTCACAAATCCTATGGCATGCCAACTATATCTAATAGATCTACCATGCATGTTGCCATATATTTAGTCAAACATAGCATATAAATTAGTCATTATGGTGCTCAATTTAATGTGACAAGATGTTATGTATAACATGTAACATAGCCATTTAGCATCCAATGAAATCAAACAATTCATCTTCCAGTTTCCCATATTCAATTACCAATTGTAATTCCAAAATATCATGATAAAAAATTTTAGTATACATGCTTTAAAATCATCCTTAAATTTAATCTAATTAATTAGCACAACACCACCCAAAAACTCACTTACCATCTTTTTCCAATACAAATTCAATTTTTCACATTTAATACCAATCTTGCCAAATCAGCCAATTAACCGTAATTAATTAATTGAAACCATTAATTAAACTTCTAGTTAAACATAATTGAAGGTCAATTTACCGAATCACCCTTAGAAACACTCACCACACAAATTTTATTCTATTACAACAAGTGATCAACTAAGCAATTCCAAGCTTCAATTTTGATTATCTCGGTCTTGTTCAAGATTCAGAGCTTTAACAGAGAAAAAGTAGGCATTACCACCTTTCCAATACTATATTAAACATAAATTTTAATTAACTATACTAATCGAATTTCTCTCCCAAATATACCTTACCAGATTTGTAACATCAAGTTGAAAACTCGGTTCTTCAAAAAATCAATCACTCTAGCACTTCCAAACATTAATACTAAACTAAATAAACATATACTAAGCATAAATTTCACATTTTAAATCAATTTCACAAAAATTTGGAAAATCATTTCATGAAGATGATGAAATTTAGATTTCTTCAAATTACCTCACAAATCGTGTTTAATCTTGATAAATAAGATCAAAAACCTTTTAATAGATTCACTTTGAGTTGGAACATCCATTGATTTATGGATTTCCTCTTAAAATTCAAGATTCACCATTAATGAATCTTAAGCTTTCGAAGAAGATGACATGGAGAAAAAATCATATAATTATCATCCAAATCATGTAAAAAAGTTCCTAATTATCATAAAATCAAGTATAGAAATAATAATTACTTTTGATTCACTCTAAATCATTTGATTAAAAATATTGATTCAAGAATGTTGAGAAATTTGAAAATATTTTTGGCTACTTTTGAGAATAATTTCGAGTGAAAAGCGAGAGTATTTTGAGAAGAAAATTGTTTGGATCTATTCTCTTATGATAGATCTTTAAAACCATGCAAAGAAAGTAGATTTTATAACTCTCTGATATGATATAAATGGTATGAAAAGTAGGCTAGATACATTAGGTTTAAAATTGAAGCAACCCACAAGAAATTTAAAAATTAGGAAATTTACGAAATGGTCACTATCGCATTTTCCATACTTTACTATTTAATACTTTCCCTCCAAAATTGTGAATTTTAAGGTTTATTTGTCATATAAATACTCTAAATTTTTTCTTATTTTACAATTAAATCCAATTTAATTAATATTTAAATTTAACTCAAATTAACCCCAATAAAAATTATTGTAAAATTCTTTTTCGACACAAATTAATTATTTTTGCTAATAATTATTTAATTACTTTAAAGTTAATTTATCAAAAATATTTTTATGTTTCTGGATTATTATTTACTCGATTTTAGATGAAATTAACCTCCTAAAGTAAATTAAAAATTACTAGAAACCCTTTAAATTCCTAGTTTCTCACTCAAAACCCCAAAAAAATATACCCAAAACTACTAGATCCCATTTAAAGATGTTATATTGATCCCGTGCATGCTAAAGCATCTATAGGACTGATTAGGACACTTTTACTAATTATTTAATGACTGTGAAGGGTGTAAAACTGGATTTATGTGTATGTATAAATATGTTTTAATTTTGTTATTCATGTAGGTTGCTAATATTACTTTGTTATACTAAAATTTGGTATATGAGAATGTCTGGATGTTGTTAATCAGAATTTATACATGTTGTTGGTTACGAGTATGTTTGTGGGTCATTGAAAAGTGAATATGAGCATGTTTGATTCAATATATTTGTAAGTATTAAATTAATTGTATTTGCATTGTGGTTAGGACATGGTTATAAAGAGAAGGCGGTTTGATTTAACAGTTAAACTGCATTGACTTAATTAGGCGTTAAATCAGCAACAATGTTGCAGCTTGAGTGGGCAACATTCGAGTAGCATATGACCACTTTAAGGTGTGTATCAGTTAGATGGGTCCACCATAACCCAAATCGGTGTGTAGTGGATGGAAAGGTCTAGTGTACCCTAATTGGTGTGTGTTGGATTGATAGAGATGGTGTGTAGCAGTTGGATAGGTGAGATTTTGTGCCATATTTCATTTGAATATGATTTGCATACCTATTTAGTGATAAAGTATTGTGATGCTCTAATTTGATGTGATTTCTGGTTATGATTAGAATATGGTTATTGTGTGCTTGAACGAATGCTTGTTACTACATTGTTTACTTTTGTTACGACTTACACCAAGCTTTGTAGCTTACACCCTTAGTTTAACCATTCCAGGTAATCTGCAAGTTAGGTTTTGGGCTTAACAAATTCTGAGGTCTTGGAGTTTTTCGTCTCAGTTTGGTTTTAATAAAGTTTTCTTAAGCAACGTTACCCCTCCAAACCTCCCTCGGGGAGGCTTAACAGAGGAACGTTACCCCTCCAAACCTCCCTCGGGGAGGCTTACAAATGGGAAAATTCCCAATTGGATTTGCAAATATTTTTAGGTGATCTTGTGGTATGATTTTTTATTATGGGTTAGAGTTTTGTAGTTTCATGCATGGATGTTTGGATAATGAAATAATTTTTCTCTTTAAAATTGTTTGGATCAAGTATTTGTTTTAAATTCATGAATTTTCAATCAAAAGTAAAACGACATATTTTTCACTGCTATACTAGTTTTGAAACTTCAGGTATTTTAATATTGCTCTGATACCAATAACGGGGGACTATGGTGGCTCAAGACAGCGGAATATAATTTTTACAAAGAGAGTTTTATTAGTAAAGGATTTTACAAAAAGCTATTGAAAGAAAGTTTACAAAAGGCAAAATCTAAGAAAGCTCTATTATGAATTGGTGTAGGAATCGATGCCTTGTTTAGGCTACAACAATGCCTATTTATAGTGTAAGAATTGAACTCTAATTTATTTACAATTCAAATCCGAAAATATCCTGATAAGGACGTAATAAATATTGACTCGATGGTTTCTTCCACGTAGTCATTTTTATTTGTCGCTTTCTTGATGGTTGCGTGCATTAATGGTTGCTTCCATCATCTCTGCATCGTGGCTTGCATCATCTTCCATCAACATCTTTTTAATGAGATAGTTGCAAGTCTCCATCAATAATTAAATGCTCCTTTTTGGATTTTTACACGTGTCTAGTCTCGGGATTATCCTTCTTGGATATTTGTCAGATTCATTTCTTCTATTTCATCTAGATGTAATGAATCCGGTGAGACTGGTGGTGAGTTCCAACTTTCCCACGTGTCCTTGATTTCCATTGTTAATGGATAATCATCAATCTCCATTTCAGCTATCTTTTTTAACAGCTGTATAGACTCTTCATCTCGGTTTTGATGAGGTCTTTCAGTATTGTATGCCAGTATTCTTCTTCCATCAGTCCAGAGGACATAGGTATTATGTTGGAGTAGATACTGAGCTTTAAGCATTAAATCAATTCCTGCTTGGACTTGATAATGTGAAAAATTATTATAACACATGTCAATGGTTTTTGACAAGTGATCTTTATCTTCATCAACCGATGAGAGGTTTATTCCTCCAAACATCGTTTGAATAGTCCAAATTTGATATGGCTGAAAAAATCTTTCATGTTCAGCAATACCAATAAAACTACTAATTTCTATATGAAAATAGTAAAAGAAATCCATATTTGGAAAACTTGCTAATCGTGATTTTACGATAGCTGGAAAATCTTTTAGTAAATCAAAAGAAAGATTTTGGACTGTTATTTCTTTAACAAATCCCCATTCAATACTTGTTATATCAAATGGTTCATGATTAAGCCTAAATTTTATAGTAGGAAATTTTTCCCCTATATGATTTGTAAAAACATAGGCTTGTAGAAAATATTCAGAAAAAGTTTTTCTAAATAGCATTTGCTGGTTGCAAATTATAGAATTTATTTTTGTAAAAATATCTACAGGTAATATTCTTCTAGCTTTATTAAATAAACACCTTCTAAACATTTTATTTATAATAGGACTGTTTATCCCATTATCAATAAAATATTGAAATATATCAAGAAAATTATTTATTTCCTTAATATCCATATATTCAATATAGCATTCATCCCAATCTCTATATAAAATAGATTTTAATAAAAGATCATGGGCTTTATTTTCTTTAGTTGTTTTTTTCAACTAAAAATTGAGAGAAATTGGTAAGAGCCCTTCGAAAATTTGCTCTTTGTTCCAAAACATGGGTTTTCCATATTTTGTTAATATAATTATAATATTCCAGTGGTAATCCTGGATTATAAAAATCATTTATTTCAGAGAGCGATTGTTGTGATAAAAAGTTTTCTGCTCCCTTAATAATTTCAGCATAACTGGTTTGAAATGCCGAATTAGGGTCTTGTGACCATTGAGATTGACATACCGGGTTTGGCGTCAATGAAAATTGAGTTCCAATTGGTTGTCTTACCATTGGATATGGTACATAATATCCCTGATTAGGATAAAATTGTACTTGTGGAGGCATAGGAACAAATCCTTGGTTGGATTTTGTTATTTTCCCTTTGTTGGGTTTATGAACAGTATTCCATTCTCCCATTAGAGGTTTTTTACCTCTATCCATAAGGCCTGCTAAGAAAATCAGCAAGTAAAGTTAGGATTTTGAACAATAGGTATTTCTATAGAATTCTTTTCTATAGATAGTATAACTGATTTTTTATAAATAGAAAATGGTAAATATTGTTTTATGAAGTCATTGCCTAATAATATATCTCCCTTCATTTCGGGAAATCCTAATAATTTTGGAATTACAAATTTTACATTATTTATGTAAATTGGTATATTCCTAGCTTTATAATATACTAAAGTCTTATTGTTATCTATACCACTAACCTTTATTGGCCTTTTTACAGGTTTCCAATATTTTCTAGGAATAGCATTCATCTTACAGCTACTTGTTGTAGCACCTGTATCTATTAAAGCATGTAAAAGAAATTTTTCTTTTAATATTATTTCAATATAAATACAGTTTTTTGTATTTTTTACCAAAGTTTGTATATCTTCTATTCTAGTATTTCTACTAGGTTCAGTAGGAAAGATAGGGATATGAACTGTTTTCATACCTATCGGTGTAGAGGATGTTGTACTTTTATTATCTTCTTCTTTCTCTATTTGAGAAGTTGAAGGTAGAACCAAATTATCTTCTGTATTTGTTAACAGATTATTTTTAAAATATAACTTATCACCTGAGGCTATATACTCTATAGTACTTACAGGTTTTGAAGTACTCGCATTATTAATATCTCCTATTATCCAGTCTTTTGGAATAGAAAGATCTTTTAAATGTAATAATTTAGGTTGTATTTCTGTAGTAATTTTATTTGGTTCAAAAAGTTCAATAATTTTATTATTGACTTCTTTTATTTCTACCTCTGCAGTATTAGTATATTCATTAATAGCAGTCCAGCTTATTGCAAGATCCTCTGCTAAATCCTTAATATCAGAATTTTTTGTCTGAATTCTTAAACAAAGACACTCTTCTATTAGAGGGTCTGTAATGGATATAAAGTAATTCGGTTTTACCTTAAATCCTATTACTCCATTATATAAATTTGATTGAATTCCTCCAATAAGTGCTTTTATTGGATTTTCAAATCTCTTATCTAATAAAACTGCTATTATAGGTACATCATGACCCCTTCTAAATAAAGCTCTAATCGTGATCATAATTATACCTAGATGTATATATCTTACCTGAGGATATTTCTTTCTAATCCTCTTAATTTTTTCTTTAGTAAATAAAGGGATTTCAGTTAATCCACCTTTTGTATCTTTAGCGACTGTATTACCGCTAATTTTTTCAATATGTCTTTGTGACCATATTTTAAACTTAGATATTTTATATATTTCTTCTTTAGAAATATGATTTTTAGTTATCTTTTCTATCATTTCTTCTGAGAAGTCTTTTTCTTCTCCTATTAAATTTCCTAATTTTATATCCTGTTGTTCAGTTTTAGAAATTTCTTCTAATTGATTATTATGTCCTAACATAAAGATATATTCTTCATTATCAGTATCAGATTCAGTTTCTGATATTATTTCATATAAGATTTCAGTAGGATTTATTTCCTCACTAAAACATATTTCTAAATCTTGTTCTTCAAGACTTTTAATCATTTTTCTAGCATTTTTTCCTTTATTAGGACAATTTGTAGCTATATGACCTTCTTCATCACATATAAAACATTTACAAAGTTGCTTTATAGGTTTTTTAGAAGTTTTTCTTCTTACAAATTTTTTCTTTTTGTTATTATCATTTTTATTACCAGTATATTTTTTATTTCCTGGTTTCCACCTTATCATCCTATATTTTTTATTTTTATAATTTTTATAGGGTTTAGATTGTATAGGTTTACAACCAAACTCCCATTCGCCTTCTAATAATTTTGTACAATACCTATGACTTAATTTATTTTTAACTTGTTTAGCAGCTTTACTCTGTAAACAGTGTAAAGTAATTCTTTCTTTAGCGAAATTAATCCTATTTCCTATACTATCTATATTTTCTTTATCTATACCAGCTGCTTTACTGTGTTTATCTAGATAAGAAGCATATTTATTTATACAAATTTCATCCCAAGGTGGGGGTAATTTATGGAAATATTGGTTTTTCCAAAATTCTATGTTACTATTTTTTAACTTTTGATATTCATGAAGAAATTTTTTAGAAAATTCTTCTAGATATCTAATATCACATAATTTTATTTTTGATAATATATAACTAGATTGACCGTCCTGATCTTTTTTATCAGTATAGCCACAAAATTCTGTTTTTAGAATTAAAGTTAAACCTTTTAATAGTTCCTTAGGAGTACCTATTTGATTAATAGGTTGTTCCTTTTGTTGTTTCCCTTTTTCAGATTCTTCCCAACGACGGAGAAATTGCAAAACATCTCCTTGGAAAGTTCCTACAAAATAAGAAGTTTTAACGGTATTTTGTTTTGGGCCATTTCAGTGACCAATGTAACCTTTAGAATCCAATTAAAACCTCTAGGTTGGGTTTTGGGATGTTACAACCAATTTATGGTATTGTAGGGGTCAAGCTATTATCCTCGTGCATAATCGACACTTGGGTCCATATTTTTCTCTTACTTAATTATATCACACGTGATTGCGTGAGAAAATCATGTATTTAAAATACAACGATGTATTTGTAAATAACATATGGTTTGAAACTAATTAATAACAACACATGAAATATATATGATATTAAAATGGATTAGATTAAATTGTGAGTAAAACGAAATTTAAACACATAAATACATCATATTAATAATACTAAATGAGTACAAACTGTTTATCATGATGTTGTCATCAATCTTGAGTTGGCGTCGAGTTAACTTGTAACACCAATTTAATCAACAATATTATTAAAAAATAAAACTAATGAAACTTAATAAATTGTGCATATTAAAATAAAAATGTATAAAAAATATCAAAATGATGCTTTGGTGGAGTGGTAAATTTAAGATTTTAGTAATCCAATTGGTGTGGGTTTAAATCTCACAATATGCATTTTTATCGGTTTTTGTTAAAATAAAAAGATTAAACTCTAAAATAATATAACCTATTTTAATTACGGGAGGACATGTCCGTAATTTTCTTAATTGAGTTGATGCTCGGTTGACTCATGACGCCAACTCAATTAAGGACATAAATACATTTAAAAGTTAATAATTTATATATAATATAATATAATAGTATAGTATAATATAGATAACAAATAACATTATATTTCATATATGAAAATTTATAAAAATACATTTTTATAGTCTAATATATCTACAATTTATTATAATTAACTTGAATAGTGAAATGTTTAATTTACAGTATATCAATTTTTATATTTGTAAAAAAGATACTTCAATAACTGTTAAAATTTTTTATTAGTACTTCATTTAAATTATCAAAATAATTAATATATTTTAATTGTGTTAATTACTTACTATTTTAAATAATATTACCTTACATTAATTACTAATTAAAATTTCATTGAATACATTGACTTCAATCTTATTATAATATCTAAATTCTATTCGAACACAAAGAATATTATTTTAATTATGTTAAAATTGGTTTCCATGGTAGTAAATGAAGGATAATGAATTAGCGACCATTTTGACATTTTTCTAAGCGTGAGCATCCTCTATCATACTTGTTGGTGGGTTCTGGTACACAATTAAGGGTCCCCGGTCTGCATGGCTTTGGCATATCTCCTCTTGCAATTGCTCCATATTTAACGTTTTCAGCATTTGCACTATTTTCCATCAACATTGAGCTTACCACCATTGGACAAATCCACACCACCATCATCTTCTTCTCCACACCCATTTTGTTTCAACAAATTTATTCAAATCTTTATTTATTTAAAACTCTGCATTATCTTCCAATCACAAGAGGTGGGAACTATATAGTTTCACAATAGTTGTATACTTAGTAAAATGTTTAACCAAAACTACAAGATTGGAGCATTTTCCATAGCATTTTTAGTAAATTAAGCTAGGAATAGCAAAAAAAAAAGCCAAGTCTCTTTGAACCATATATATTCATCATTTCTAAAGATAGACATGCAATATTTGATAAAAAGAAAGACATGTTAAAGTCCCACCCTTTTCTTTTACTAACCCTTGCAACTTTAATCGGTATTCACAATTATAGATACAACTTTGTCAATTAATGGAGAATTTACCAAAGTACTATAATAAAATTGAGAATTTACAACCTTTTCCAGGAAGGCATCACCACATAACAACTTTTGTTCGGAACAACCTCCATATTTAGAACAACTCACATTTGGAACAATTCAAAATAATTATTATTCAAGAAAAACTCTCATCCAAGAACAACCACCGTCTTGCACTTCAAGATACATTCCACGGAAGATGTATCACATAATATTATTTCATCGAAGTATAAGAAGGGGAAATAACCCAGAATATGGTAGGCTTCTGGGGTTGTCTTCACTCTTGGGATGTTCCGGAGAGTTTGGCTTGATAGACCAAATATAGAGATAATGAAGAGGTTTCCTCTTAACCTTTTCTTATAACACTAACTACTTCTCCTTTCTTTCTAAAACATAATTAATTCTTATACACTATTCACTATAACCTACAAAATCCTTTCACAATAAAAAAATCATTAATTTTTTTATAATTGAAGAATATCTATCATTACTCTCATAATTACTAGCTTTGTAACTCTTATTCTTGGAACACTATCATAGGAGCATTCACAATTGGTGAAAAGACACTTTTGGCACTTTGGCATTCTAACTCTCAAAAGTCTCTTTAAAATTATCTCAACTTGTTTTCATTGTTTAGCCTTATCATCAATCACATTTCCCTTTCTTTACCTTAGTAAGTACCCCCCGTTGTTGCTCTTAGTGTTATCGGATATGCTCTAATCTTTACCTCTTCCTTTTCCTCTTCACTTTCTTTCGATACAACTCATTTACTTGTTTACATCACTCCCTCTCTCCGTCAAAGAACCCTTTATATGTTGGTGACTCCACTAGGGTGGAGATATTGCATTAGGTGAAACTTTCTCAATACATTTTTTACTTAAAAATATGGACCCCTTTTCTATAAACAAAGGAACAATTGTTCCTGCCTACTTCCAAGAACTGGTGAACATGATTTAAGCCTTTCATAAGAGCATGCAAACTTTGGAGGAGAACAATAGGCAATTTATAGAAACCATTTCCAAGCTTGCATCTTCTTCTTCAGCTCCATAAGTGCAATATGTGATTGGAAGTGGGAATACTATGATGGAACAACTCTTTTAGACATGTGCACCAACAATGGAGACAGCACACCCATTAATCCTTTGTCATTTGGAAACATCAAACCTATATTGCTAATCCTTCTGTCATTATTGCTAGAACTATTCCTACTATTCCTAATGCTTCTACTATTGTTGTTGGTGCCTTTACTTTGTTTACTTCTTAAGCTACTTTTCAGGGTTATGTCACTAAAGAAAAGCTTCAAAGGTTACTTGTACGGAAGAACAAGAGTGTAGCACCCCAAACCCGACCCAGACGTTATGGCCGGATCTAGCGACGTTACATTGATGGGTGAATCGTAAAATTCAATGTTGATAAAAAAACCTTGGAAACGCTTGATTGTTTGTGGTTTAAAACAGTATTTTCAAAATGGGTTTTCAATTTCAAACAAGCCTTGTCTAAGGAATACTTTAGCTCAAACCAGTTACTAGTGAAACTTATATATATTAAGAATTGATTAAAACGTTAAGTTGGTATTTGAAAAATCTCAGTTTTAGTATTCGTTATCAAATTTCATGTTTCAAGTATAGTGGAAGCTCCTCCTTTGAAAATGTTTGCATACTTATGTTTGATCTGTAAATCATTATTTTCTTTTTAAAACACGAAACCTAAACTAGTGGCTAATCAGTTAAATGTAGCAAAATCCCCAAAATCAAAAATCAAGACCGGAGAAAGGCCTTATTACAATAAAACCCAAAAAGAAAGCATTTAAAGAAATGTAAAATAAAGTACTAAAATTTAAAGCTATCCATAGTGTGGCCACCTCCGAGTCCTACCAAACGTCGAACTGCCTACTGAGGATTGCTTGAAAAATTAAAAAGATGGGGTGAGTTTTTGAAAACTTGGTGTGTACATCCCTCATCGATCATATAGCATGCATCACATCAATTTGGGCCTAAGCCCATTGCAATAACGGTGCCATTTGGGCCTTAGCCCATAATAGCCTCAGTTGGGCCTGAACCCATATCACAATCAGAATTAGAATATGCATGCACAAATACCCCAACGAACCCTGCATTTCGTATCCCATCCAACCCTACACTCTTGTGGGGATTAAATCGACCCACCTATCCCTACACTCCCAATGTAGCACCTGTTGCGGCACTAACCAATAATACAGTAGAGCTGTAAATTACTTAGTGGACTTAAAGCCGTCGATGGATCCATAGTCGTCAAGCGACCATGCGACGCTAATAAATCATATACTTCCTCCATTCCATGATCTCGATCCCATGCAACATAATATCACATGCATAAATGCAATCATATCAATAAATGGCATACAAAATCAATCATATATCATGTAGGGGCATTTTAGTCATTTTACCTTTTAGGGGTACAACAGTCATTTTTCACAAGGGGCCTAAATACACATAACAACCAATCAATAAGTCCACAATTGTTCCGTGTGACTTCTGTAACCTTTAGTAATCTAATGGTACAATTAAGCCAAAGCCCAATTCGTGGCCCAAGTGGGCCCAAACGCTCGTGTGGCCCATCAAACCCAAAACTACCCTTGGGCATGTGATCGACACTGTTGGCCTTATTATTTTTCACTTGTCCATGAATTTGGCTCGTGTGACCTCCACGAGCCCATTAAGCCCACAAGGCCCATTTTGGTTAGCCTAAAAGCAGCCTAGTCCATGAGATCACTCACGGAGCCCTCTATCATAGAATCCACTTTTCCACACGAGCATTCGTGCGCTCAAGTGGTTACTGCTACCGTACTTTTGGCTTTTCAACTTTTTGGTATTTCGACATTTTGTCATTTGCCAATCTATAGTTTGAATGGTGTGTGTACACACCTGATTTACGAAAACTCGCTACGAATCCCTTAGCACCGAACCTATAATCCATTAAAACATTTTGTTGGCCAAACATCGCTTAAGGCTAATCACTTTCCATTACTTAAGCCAAAACATAAACCTTCCTCACCTTGCTTGATGAGAGTCATTGAATCTCCTAAATCTATTGACCACAATCAGTTACCCTCCTTGGACAAATATCTGTAGTGCCACAAATACTATTAACAAAACCAGTTACAAGAATATGACTTTAAGTACAATCCATAAGTCATAAAACATTCGGCCCAACACTACTTACCTCTCAACACCAATGGATTACTGAAAGAGGGATCCTAAATCCCTAGAGAGCCTGATTGTTAAAAAACACCTATAGAATCAAACAAAACGATTGGGAAGGCATGAGAAAGTCACAATCGGTCAGAAGAACAACCACTAAGAGTCGACCAAATTCCAAAGAGAGAAGATGTGCAATTTTACTTTTACCAAAACGCCTAAAAGGGTAGGAAGGTAAGCACTTACCGAGGTTTAGCCTTCAACCTCACGAACTAAACTGCCTGGAAGAGGAGAGGTTCAGCTCATGAGTGATTAAGAGAGGAGAGTAAAAGAGGAGAGCAAAGAAACCAAGAACGTGGAACGTAGGGCAGTGGTTCAATTAAAGTAATGAAAGCAAGAGAAGAAGATGGAATCGGTTAAGTCAAGTTAATTCAAAACAAAGTAATCGATTTTATGTGAATGGAAGGAGTTTCAAATATTTTAGAGGTAGAGTGTTTGGTTTAGAGTTGAAAAGGTCAGAAGGGAAGGAAAAAGAAACCGTGAAGAGGGGAAAAAGATAAAAAAATCAGCTAAGGCTTGGGAGTAAAAACGAGAAAAGAAGAAAAAGGAGTTGAGCAGAGGAGAGTAAAGGGAGATTTGCCACCAGAATAACCAAAATAATGATGCTATTTCGGCTAAAACAAATCAAAAGTAAAGATTCTTGAACCCGAGAGGCCCCAAGGGACAAAATGAAACAAAAGAAAATGAGAGAACTTCCTAAGTAAAATCGGCTATCACAAGAAAATGCCCGAATCGAAATAGCAAAGAGAGGAACCTGCACTTTCCCAATACCACACAAAAATCAAAATTCCATAAGCTAGAGTCCTAATTCGGCACTAGCTTTCACCCCTTTGAAATCCCTTGATTTTCTCCCCTTATCACTCCATAATCCACTCCTTAAATCACTCACTTGACTAATTCAAACCTTCTCCATCAGATTTCAATTCCAACTCAACCACCAACTGTCCAATGCTGCAAAATAAATACACAACATAATACTATGGCAACACTCGAACCCCAGATCTCCTTGCCACCCTTGTGATGCCACCTTGCCACTAGACCACTAGGCTGCTTGGGTCACTTTTTAACCACAATTATTTAAAAGGCTTAATAGTCGAAGTCAGGGTTCCCCTAAATGCTCAAAATAAAAATTTTTCGTATGCCCATAGCTTGAACCCAAGGCTTCATAGAAATCCCTAACACTCCAAAATCCCTAACCCAACAGTACTAACATGCATTTCTAACCACAATACACAAAATTAAAAAGCTCAAGTTTTTAGGGCGTTACAAAGAGCTTGATGTTTATTGAGTTTGATCTCAAGTTACCATACCTAGTTAGGGTAGCTACAAAACCCTATCTTAAGGAATACACTAGTCCAAAGTTCATGAAATTTTGTGAGAAGATAGGTGACGCTCATGAACATGCGAAGAAGTTTATGGAAACACTTAGAGTAACTGAGTTGGATGATAACTTGATGTTGAAATAATTTTCCAAGTATTTGATAGATAAGGCATATGCTTGGTATATTAACCTTACTCTTGGGTCTATTGAGTCATGGAGTTGCATGTGTAGGTTCTTTGGTAAGAAGATATTTTCCAATTAGGAGAAGGCTATTTTGATTGATTTGGGAAGAGAGCTCCAAAAACCAAGATAAGTTCTTATGGAGTACATTTAGCACTTTAGGAAAAGCATGTTGGACATCCAAGACTCTCATGATGAGGAGTTGATGAAGGTATGCATGTAAGGAATGTTTCATGAATATAGGGTATATTTTGATAACTTACCTCTTCCAAGTTTTGCTACAATGGTTAAAGCATCTAGAAGAACAAATAACATGCTTCAAAGGTAATGAGGAGTTAATCAATTTACTAGGAGAAACACCCCTATAGTGAATGTAATTCAGGAAGGAAGAAGAGAAAGAAAAGGCCCACCACGACCTCATTTATGCCCTAAAAGAGATAATGTGAGAGGAAAGTAGAATAGTGATGTTGATTCTCCATCATTTCCTATTCCATTAGCCAGAGTTAAATCACTTCTCACAGAATGAATCAGATATTGAAATATTAATCTACCTTATGTTTCATTACTACCAACTATTTAAGAGAAACTCAACCCCAATACTGTGATTATTATTGAACAGTTTCTCATCCATTTTTTGAATATAGAAATCTTAGTAAGATATTCCGTCAAAGAAAACAAGAAAGAGAAGTTTTTATAATGAATAATGGGGTATAGAACAATCCTCTTCCAATTCATAAGAATCCTCGAGGACATGTGAATATAATTAGTTATGCTCACCAAGATGACCATTTTCCTTCTACCACTCAATCTAAAGATGGATAAGCAAGTTCCATGATTAGTTCTTCCATAGCAAATTCCCTTATGAAGACTCTAAAATTTAGACACATCTTTTATTAGCTCGGGTTTACAAAATAAATAAGAAAAGAAGTTGTTATTGCACTTGTTCATATGGTAGGTGAATAGTAAAGAGAATACAATATGGTTGGAAGACCTAAGGGAAATATGACAACTGGGTATGACAATGCCATTGATTTAAATTAGGTGGATATGTGCACTTCTTATCCTTTCCACAAAAAGCGACTCTATGTGGAGAGTACTATTAATGGATTTCTTATTCGAAGAACATTCATTGGTGATGGATTGCCTATGTGTAACGACATGAAAGTTAGCGGTGTCAGAAATTGTGATTTTAAACTCATAAATATTTTTATTAATATTTACAAAGTTACTTTAGTAGAGAATTGAATTTTGGTTAAGTAATTTTACCAAAATAATGTTTAATTTGAGCACAGTGATTAATTTGTAAAAGGGGTCAAAAAGTTTAATTATTAAGGAATTATAATTAGAATTGAATATGTAGGACTTAATAACTAAATAAACCATTATTTATAATCATAATGGTGGCCAGTTAAGTTTTATATTATATGTTATATATATATTATAAAACTTAAGTTATAATTCAAGTTAATAATTAAATTAGATAAAATTATAATGAAAGTATAATATTAGGTGAGTGGGTGGAATAGAAAAAAATCTCTTCTTCTTCATGCATATAGCCGAATAGGATTTGTAGGGGAATGTAACACCCCAAAACCCAGCATTGGAATAAAGACCAAATCTGAAGAGTTACATTGGCAATACTAAACCCACATTTATAATCACAAATAAAGGAAATCATTCAACTCATTATAACAATCATAGTAATCAAGCAATCATTCAACCATCATAAAACATTATATTACTAGAGAATATTGAAATTTACTAATAGTATAATTAAAGGGTGACAAAGTGGATTGACCGAGCTTCCACAACGCTAACCCGATTAAGTCTGTGAACTACCTAAAATTTAGTTAACACAAAATGAGTTGTGAACTCAGTGCATAACAGCAATAGATTTAACTAAAGCACAGTTATAAGAATAGTTCTTGAATATCATGTTCCAATCAAAATTAGAAAACATTTCATACAGATTTATCGTATCAGTTATATGATAGAACAATTCTCGTTCTGGTACAGAACATATTAGAAATAGATGTAGTTATTCCTACCCCACCCGCTACACACTATTTTTGCCCATCCGTGTAACAGCCTAGTTTAGACCCTAGTTAGAATAGTGGTTTCGAGACCACGAATCTGAGTCTGAAAAAATATTTTAATATTGTTTTTTGTTCTTATAGTATGTGAATTGTTATGTATGAAATTTATGTGATTTAATTTGATTGTTTGTGTGCCGAATTATGAAAATGGACTAAATCGCAGAAAATGCAAAATTGTCCTCTTTATTAATGCCAAATTGAAACTGGTTTTTAAATAGGGTGGCCTTTTTTTGGTAATTATACCATAGTCTTTGTTAATGGACATTAATGGCCATCCATTATATGTTTCATTAATGTTTAATGAAAGGTTCAAATTGGTATTTGAAAATTTATGTTATTATAATTAAAACAAAAATTATTTGATGGCTATTATCATATTCTTCCATCAAAATTAGAAAGAAAAGAAGGGTTTTAAGCTTCCTTTGCATTCGACACTTACTTAGCTTAATCAAGGTATGTTTTTACTTTAGTTTTTGATAATTTCTACGTTTTTGTTATCGTTGCTTAGCATTTTACAAAGCCCATGTCTCAATTTTTGATTTTTATGAAGATTGTGAGTTATGCCATTGATGAATTTGTAAGCTTTGTGATGATAGTTGATAAAATATGGAAGATATGTGATTGATAAATATGTTTTGTATTGGGATTTTTGATGAAATTGAGTAATTTGGGCTAAATTTTGAAAATGAGAAATTAGAGGACTAAAATGTGAAATAAATGAAATATATGGGCTTGTATGAGCTAAGGGAATATTCGGCCAAGCATGTATTGGATGGGATTTTGTGTATTTTATGATTTTATGAATTAGGGACTAAAGTGTGAAAATGTGAGGGCTAAATTATAAAATGCCCTAAATATGTGTTTATGGATTGATTTGAATGAATGTGATATTGAATGCGTTAATTTTTAATACATATAGATCAAGAAAAGAGGAATCCAGACTTAGATCGGGAGATATCAAAAGTCGACGAGTAATCGACTCATTCCGTTGTTTTATATTCAAGGTAAGTTCGTAGGTAGTAATTTCATTATAAATGTATGTAAATGCATTGATTTTGTATAAACTATGTTGAATGAGATCTCGATGAAGGTTGAAATACTGAATGTGGTGTTACGGATTGGGACGAGGATAAAAAGGAAAGCTAGAAAGCTTGGTTGAACCTTGAGAATAGTTTCGAGATGCTAGTGACATGTCATTAGGTTGAGATTTGGATTCGGGCTATGATATCAGCACTACGGGTGCGAGTAATACCTTGATTTGGCTACGGGCCATGGTATAGGTGCTCCAAGATAAGTTACCTTGAGTTGGCTACGGGCCATGGTATAGGTACTTATCGATCGAAATCTTGAGTATCCGTTTGATATTTCAAATGGTTCAACGAACGAGCAAAGGTTGTGATTGAGAAAAAGGTTAGTTTGAATTGATACAGGTATGTATAATAGCTATACGAGAATTATATTGAAAGGTTCAATAAGATGACTTAATCATGTTTGTGACATGTGAAAGGTTTGTGGTATGGTATATTTGGTTTTGAGTTGTATAATTGATTGAATTATATTTGTTGTTTTACATTGTATTACTTACTTATGAACTTACCAAGCTATAAAGCTTACTTGGTGTGTTCATCTCTATTTTATAGATATTGAAGCTATTGGAAACTTGAGGATCGTCAAGGATCATCATTGTAACACCCCTTACCCGAGACCGTCGCTAGAGTCGAGCATGAGGCGTTACTAGACTTATCTCACTAATTCGGGGCATAAAAATTTACTTTTAAAATTAAATTGCTCACATTCATCCAATATATCCCTAAACTGGGCCCTCGAGGCCTAAAACATGCAATTGAAACGGTTCGGGACCGAACGGGAACATTAGAATTTTTTCCATTACTTACACAAATAAAAACAATTTATTTCACAATTCATAATAAAACTGTCCACCTGCATAATAGTCACTAAATTAATTATAACTCGAGTTATGAAACTCAAAATTTAAATTTGCAAATTTTCCCTGAAACTAGACTCATATGTAACACCCCAAACTCGGCCTAAACGTTATGGCCAGATCCGTCATGTCCCTTTGAAACGTTTGCGAAAACCCATGTTCTTATTTAAAGTCTTTCTTAGTGTTTAAAAGTTTGTCTTTGTTAAATTAATAAAGTGAATGGAAGTTGTGCACCAGGTAGGTATCCGAAACAGAAGAGGTGAGCCATGAAGGCTGCTTAAGTACCAAGCTCTTGATTGGATCCAATCCTAGACATGCCCACAGCCATTGCCACACTTTAGTTCGGGGATAGGTTTTGGAAAACAAGTCGAGTTGGAATTCATTTAAGTAGATGTTTTTGATAAATCGTTTCATTGTATCGTTACGTATTTTGAAAATAAGTTTCATTTTGAAAACAAGTTCTAAGTCTAGCCCATTTTAAATCATTATCAGTAAAGTAAAATATAAAGTACAAAACAAAATAATCCCAGAAGAATAGTTAAAATGGCCTTATTACAACCCAAAACCAAATAATATTAATTAAAATAAAATTTATAAAAAACCGGTTACTTTATTGAAAAAGGTCCGAAACGATCACCATGGCCACTCTGAATTCCCTCCAGCTCCAAGTCTCCACATCAAGACTCACTTGTAAGGTTAAGGAAAGGGGTGAATTTGGAAACTCAGTGTGCAACAAGCCCCTTTCAGAGTCCAAACTAATATCAGCATACTAGGCCCAAGCCCTAATTCAGTCTCAACATATACTGGGCCGAAGCCTTTTCATTAAGCGGTTACTGGGCCGAAGCCTTTTCATAAATCATATCACTGGGCCGAAGCCTTTACTGTAAATGGTATGGCCCATAGGCCCATTTCAATATCACATTTGAACATCAATGAATGTATGCAAGCCCATTTGGGGAGACTACTCAACCCACCATCCGCTACTCTTCACCCGCACCAACCAAGCTCTCCATGTGGGGAATAACTCAACCCACCCAACCAAACTCTCCACTGGCAGCATAGCTGCTTTATCATATAACTGGAGGCCTAGCCTCTTTTTATAACTGGGGCAAAGCCCCTTTTGATAAACTGGGGCAAAGCCATTTTCGGTAAATTGGGGCAAAGCCCTTTAGCACTTCCTCCATCATATAAAACCCAACCCATGCATATAATGATTATAACATGGCATATCGCGTACATATCATAGTATATCATGTGCATATTATGGCATATCATGTATAATAACAAAATCACATGCTTCATAATCATAATGAAACCCAACGGGTATAATGGTCATTTTTACCAAAGGGCAAAATAGTCATTTTTCATATTATAAAGGTAATTTCGTAATTTTACTGAATATCAGGGTTTTTCATGTTCAATACCTATCATCAATATTTTCGAGTGTTTAAACGATGATTTAAAACTACTTTAACAAATTTGGGCCTTTGGGCCTAAAACCCCTAATGGGCCCAACGAATGCCGATTTAGCCCACTATGCCCACTTAAACTAAATTTTACAATAGTGCTAACCGTGTTAACATGCAACTTATCCAAATTTCGTTTTCTAACGATTTTACCCAAATGGGCCCGTAAGCCTATTAGGGCCAATTTCAGCCCCTCGAGGCCCAACTTACCATCGTGCTCAAAATTGCGCTCTTACCTATTCCATCGATTTTGTTTACCAAGCCCATCGTATTCTAACCAATCCATGGACCATCACATATTCACAAGTTTTAAAGATGCTGGGATTCGGCATTTCGGCCTTTCAGCAACTATTAATCTAAGCTACTACGGGGGTATGTTACACATCTGATAAATGATGATCGCTTCCCAAAATCCACTATGCCCTTGTTCTACAATCATTTAATTTACATATCAGGTTTTGAAATCCAAAGACAACAACATAGCCTTACCAAAATCATTCGGCCACTATCCCTATTACCGTATGTTTCTTACCTTCGCAGGGTCCGATGGTTCGATCCAAGCTTATCCAAATCGATTTCCCAAGCCTACCTACTCCTCCAAAATTGTCTATTTCGCTACACAAACAATGAAAAAAATTGAATGAAAAAGCCCAGTGAGGCCTATACCTCAAATTGACAACCTCCCTAAACTATAAGGGGTTTCGGTTTTTCTTAACATTTACACTACTGAATCAATTTGGAAAACGAGTACTTACCACAGTCTTCCCTTCTGCACTACTTAGATCCAAACCAGACTCAGCCTTCAACCACTTAGCAGCCTCTAAATCCTAAAGGTCTACAGATTCGGCTACACCCCTAGAACTAGGTATTTCGGCTTTTATGTCTATACGAAGGGATTTCAGCTTTTGTGGTTATTCGGCAAAGGTGATGAAAAGAAAGGAAGTAGTAGTTCAGTTTTGACAAAAGAAGAGAAGGAGATGGATGAAAGAAGTGGTGATTTCGGCTAGAGAAGAAAAGGAAGAAGAGAAATAATCCTAGGGTGTTTTTAACAAAAAGAAAATGGCACACTAAAGTCCCTAATACCGAAATACTAACACAAAAACCCCTAGCCGATTTTTGCCTCTTAGCTCTCATTCAAATCCCAAAAATCTCTCCCCTTATCACTCCTAGATTTTAGCTCATAACCAATTCAAACTCTTAGCCAATAGAGTTCCATTCAGCTTCAAACTCCTGCATGCTCAAGACATAAAAATAACCACACAATTGCCAGCTTAGTGAATCGATCCTTGGCCTTCTCCCAACCATTTACACGCTACTTTTTTAGCTCCTTAGTGGCGTCACTTAACCACTTTGCCAGGGGCTCTCTTGTGTTACATTTTACCCATATCTTTTAATAAGTCCACCTATTCAGCACCCCTAACTCTTTAAGACTAAAAATAAAAAATTCCACCGGGTTTTGGCCAACTCATGGGCCTTCCATAGGCCCATTTACACACTCTAATTATGAATTTCACAACCAAATACCAAATTTTAAAAATTCTACCAAATTCTCAAAAAACACGAAAATCCCGAAAAATCAGGGTGTTACAACTCTACCCTCCTTAAAGAAATTTCGGTCTCGAAATTTACCTGATCAAAAACAGTTGAGGGTACTATTGACACATCGCCTCCTCTGACTCCCAAGTAGCTTCTTCTCTGCCATGGTTTCTCCAAAGTACCTTCACCAATGGGACTGACTTTCTTCTCAACACCTTGACGTCACGATCAAGTATCTGCATAGGTTCTTCTTTGAAGGTCAAATCTGACTGTACCTTAATTTCTGCAACTAGCACGATATGAGTAGGGTCAGAACGATATCGCCTTAGCATGGACACATGAAAGACGTCGTGAATACGATCCAGCTTTGGAGGGAACTCTAGCTGATACGCCACCAGCCCTATCCGCTTAAGGATTTGATAAGGCCCAATGAACCGTGGACTCAACTTGCCCCTCTTACCAAACCTCAATATCTTCTTCCAAGGTGATACCTTCAAAAAGACCATATCCCCTACTTCATATTCAATATCCTTACGCTTCAGATCAGCATAAGACTTCTATAGATCTGTTGCCTCCTTTAACCGATTCCTGATCACCTTAACCTTGTCTTCAGTATCCGTTACTAACTCTAGTCCAAGTAATTGTCTTTCCCCCAACTCTATCCAACAAGTAGGCGAACGACACCTTCGCCCATACAGTGCCTCATACGGAGCCATCTGAATACTTGCCTGATAACTGTTGTTATAAGCAAACTCCGCCAACGGTAAGTAGTCTTCCCAACTGCCCTTAAAGTCGATAACACAACCCCTCAACATATCTTCTAGAATCTAAATGACCCTCTCTGACTGCCCATCCAACTGAGGGTGAATAGCCGTACTAAAATCTAAGCACGTTCCCAATGCCTCATGCAACTTCTGCCAAAACTGAGATGTAAACCTTGGGTCTCGGTCAGAAATTATCGATACTGGCACTCCATGCAACCGCACTATTTTTACCACATACAACTTGGCCAACCTCTGAAGTGAGTAATCGGTTCGGACAGGTATGAAATGGGCAGATTTCGTCAGCCTATCCACAATCACCCAAACTGAGTCCTTCTTGGAAGGTGTTAATGGCAGACCACTCACGAAATCCATGGTTACTCTTTCCCACTTCCAAAGTGGTATCTTCACTGGTTGTAACAATCCCGAAGGTAGTTGATGCTCGGCCTTTACTTGTTGACACATCAAACATTTTCCCACAAATTCAGTCACTTCTCGTTTAAGCCCAGGCCACCAATATAGCTTTCGCAAGTCTCGATACAACTTACTTCCTCTTGGATGCATAGCACAAGGTCCACCATGAGCCTCTCTCAAAATCATCAATCTCAAATCAGAGTCCTTCGGCATACAAATTCTTCCTCAAAAACAAAGAACCCCATCACTATTTATTCCAAAGTCTAAATCCTCTTCCCTCTCAGCTTGCTAAAATCGAGAAACCAACGACTCATCCACCAACTGTTGCTTCTTAATCTGCTCTACCCAAGTCGGTCTCACTTGTAACTCCGGCAATAAGCTTCCATCGTCATACAAGCTTAAACAAGCAAACATTGCCTTTAATTCTGCCACAGTCCTTCGACTCAACACATCAGCCACGACATTTGCCTTACCTAGATGGTACTCAATCGAACAGTCATAGTCCTTTAACAACTCTATCCACCTTCGCTACCTAAGATTTAGCTCCTTTTGAGTCAGCAAGCACTTAAGACTCTTATGAACCGTATAGATAATGCATCTCTCCCCGTACAAGTAGTGCCTCCACATATTAAGTGCAAAGATCACCGCTGTCAACTCCAAGTCATGAGTAGGATAGTTTACCTCATGCGGCTTAAGCTATCGTGAAGCATAAGTGACCACTTTACCTTCTTGCATCAACACACAGCCCAAACCTATATGTGATGCGTCACTGTACACAGTGAAATCCCTATTAGACTCTGGCTGAAGCAACACTGGTGCCTCAGTCAGAACCTTCTTTAACTTCTCAAAAGCCTCTTGCTACTTCTCTGTCCAAACAAACGGTGCTCCCTTCCTTATAAGTTTCATCAATGGCACTGCCAACACAGAAAATCCTTCCACAAATCTTCGATAATAACCTGCCAACCCTAAAAAACTTTAGATTTTTGTTACTGACCTCAGTGGCTTCCATTCCAGTATCGCCTCAATCTTTCAAGGGTTTACCTTAATCCCCTCAGCAGACACAACATGTCCCAAGAAGGTTACTTCACTCAGCCAAAATTCACACTTACTGAACTTTGCATAGAGTTGCTTTTTCGTTAGCACTTGCAGCACAATATGAAGATGCTCATCATGCCTCTCTTCTGTTTCCGAGTACACCAAGATATCATCGATAAAGACGACCACGAACTGATCCAAGTATGGCTGAAATACCCTATTCATCAAATCTACGAATGCTGTCGGTGCATTAGTTAATCCAAAGGGCATAACTAGAAACTCGTAGTGCCCATATCGAGTTCTGAATGCTGTCTTATGAATATCCACTTCTTTAACTCTCAACTGATGATATCCTGACCGAAGGTCGATCTTAGAAAATACTGAAGCTCCTCTCAGCTGGTCAAACAGGTCGTCGATTCTTGGCAACAGATACTTATTCTTGATCATCAGTTTGTTCAACTGCCGATAATCGATACACATCCGCATGGTCCCATCTTTCTTCTTTACGAACAACACTGGCATGCCCCACGGAGAAACACTTGGTCTTATAAACCCTCTATCCAACAGTTCTTGAATCTGAGCTTTCAGTTCCACCAACTCCTTTGGTGCCATCCTATAAGGTGCGATAGACACTGGAGCCGTTCCAGGTAACAAGTCGATCCCAAACTCGACTTCTCGATTCGGAGGTAGTCTAGAAAGTTCCTCAGGAAAGACATCTTGAAATTCTTTAATGGTCCTAACCGACTCCACAGTCATCCCCTCGGATTCAGCTTGACTCACAAATGCCAAATATGCCTCGTAACCTTTTTGAATCAACTTCTCAGCCCTTAAGGCCGAAACAACATTGGACAAATAGTTTCTTCGCTCCCCTATGACCAATACCTCCACATCCTTGGCGGTCTTAGCACCATTCTCTTAGCAGCACAATCCAACGTTGCCCTATGCTTAGTTAGCTAGTCCATTCCCAAGATAAGATCAAACTCTCCAAATGGCAACTCCATTAAATCCCCTACAAATATCCTATCTTGAATCTCTAAAGGCATCTCCCTAAAGAGTTTATCTACCTTAACCGAGTGTCTCAAAGGACTTATCACTGATACCCTACTCACAGTCTCCTCAGGAAGCACACCCAACGCCCTAGATACGTTACAGGCAACATACGAATGAGTGGAACCAACATCAATCAAAGCAGTGTAAGACGTGCTATGAATAAAAAATGTACCGGTTATAACATCAAGAGCATCACCCTCCTCACGATGTCGTGCAGCATAAACCAACGCCAGCGGTCGAGCTTCAGCATGTCCAGCACCCTTGCCAGGTGCCCCACGTCTTCGTCCATTACCATTACCACCTTTACCTTGCCCACGGCCTCTCTGTAGTGGTGGTCCTCCTCGTACTGGTTGAACAACCCTTTGCTCAGCAACTTGATCCTGAGCTGCTCTCCGAGGACACTCTCTGAACTTATGTTCCTTTGACCCATATCGGAAACATGCTCCAGTTCATTTCCAACACTCCCCCAGATGCACTCTACCATAATCCCTGCAAGCCTGCGGTCTAAAGGTATTCACCGGAACTACTCGAACTGACTCCTCCATTCTAGCTCATTTGACATTCCTATTTGCAGCACCTGAGGGTCCAGAATCCCTCCTAAATCTGTTTCGATCCTTCTCACGGTTCTGCCGTTTGGTTCACTTTACTTCTTCGGCTATCTTAGCCTTCTCTACCAACGCAGCAAAATCATGCTTCCTTTGTGGAGCTATCAGCACCCTAAGCTCATCGCGGAGGCCATCCTCGAATTGAACACTGTGCTCATATTCGGTCGCAACTATCCTGCTAGCATATCGAGTCAGCCTCAAAAATTCTGCCTTATACTCCGCAACAGTCTTATTACCCTAAGTCAGATTCAAAAATTCCTTGCGACAGGCATCCACATAACTAGCTCCAACATACCTCCCCTTAAAAGCAGTCTTGAATAGTTCCCAAGTTACTCGTTCGATCGGGGTACTTTCCCTTATAGTGATCCACCACTGGTATGCCTCATCTCGTAGCAACGACACGACCCCCTTCAGCTTTTGCTCCACAAAGCAATCTAGGTTATCCATAATCCGCTCTATTGCCTCTAGCCAATATTCAGCCACGTTTGGGGCTACTCCAGATACGCCCCTAAAAAGCTCTGCTCCGTTAGCCCAGAGTCGCTCAGAGATGGATCCCCTATTCACTGTCCCAGTACTAGCTCCAGCAACCCTTTCCAAGACCCTTAACATCGATTGGGACAAAGCATCATCCCCCGCAGCCCGATCATGTGACCCAGTCTCAGTTGCTTGTGGCACGGATGCCTCCTCAGCGGGCTTATGCCCTGAGGATGAAGATTCAGCTAGCACCCTTCTGCGACCACATCCGTGGCCTCGTCCACGAGTTCCTCTATAACTCATATCGAATTATCTAATTACGAATTTTATGACATCAGTTTAATATTTCAGTTGTTTATTACGAAATGTCTTATGGAAATATAGCAGTTCAGGGATTGTTTTCGCAATGTCGTAGCCCAGCTACAGTCTCAATCCTACCATTTTACAGCTCTACCCTATCTAAAGTATCATAGTAGGGTCTCAATTCTATCTATAGCATCATATCAATATCAAACGGTGTAAAGAAATACACTTACAGACTTGGTGCCAGGGATTCAGTGTGCCACTTCTTTCTCCAAACTATTTAAAACTTTAAAAAACATATATTTGGTCACAGAAATAAGTTAAAAACGGTTTCTTTTTAGAAATTCCTAAATTTGATTTAAAATACCTTTGTTTTGAAATTCTTTATTTAAAAACCCGTTTAAAACCCACAGCCGAGTTGTTGAAACCTGGCTCTGATACCATAAAATGTAACACTCCAAACCCAGCCTAAACATTATGGCCAGATCCATCGTGTCCCTTTGAAACGTTTGCGAAAACCCATGTTCTTATTTAAAGTCTTTCTTAGTGTTTAAAATTTTATCTTTATTAAATTAATAAAGTGAATGGATGCTGTGCACCAGGTAGGTATCCGAAATAGAGGAGGTGAGCCATGAAGGCTGCTTAAGTACCAAGCTCTTGATTGGATCCAATCCTAGACATGCCCACAACCATGGCCACACTTTAGTTCAGGGATAGGTTTTGGAAAACAAGTCGAGTTGGAATTCATTTAAGTAGATGTTTTTGATAAATCGTTTTATTATATCATTGCGTATTTTGAAAACAAGTTTCATTTTGAAAACGCGTTCTAAGTCTAGCCTATTTTAAATCATTATCAGTAAAGTAAAATATAAAGTACACAACAAAATAATCCCAGAAGAATAGTTAAAATGGCCTTATTACAACCCAAAACCAAATAATATTAATTAAAATAAAATTTTAAAAAAAACCAGTTACTTTATTGAAAAAGGTCCAAAACGATCACCATGGCCACTCTGAATTCCCTCTGGCTCCAAGTCTCCACATCAAGACTCACCTGCAAGGTTAAGGAAAGGGGTGAGTTTCAAAACTCAGTGTGCAACAAGCCCCTTTCAGAGTCCAAACTAATATCAGCATACTGGGCCCAAGCCCTAATTCAGTCTCAACATATACTGGGCTGAAGCCTTTTCATTAAGCGGTTACTGGGCCGAAGCCTTTTCATAAATCATATCACTGGGCCGAAGCCTTTACTGTAAATGATATGGCCCGTAGGCCCATTTCAATATCACATTTGAACATCAATGAATGTATGCAACCCCATTTGGGGAGACTACTCAACCCACCATCCGCTACTCTCCACTCGTACCAACCAAGCTCTCCATGTGGGGAATAACTCAACCCACCCAACCAAACTCTCCACTGGTAGCAAAGCTACTTTATCATATAACTAGAGGCCTAGCCTCTTTTAATAACTGGGGCAAAGCCCTTTTTGATAAACTGGGGCAAAGCCCTTTTTGGTAAACTGGGGCAAATCCTTTTAGCACTTCCTCCATCATATAAAACCCAACCCATGCATATAATGATTATAACATGGCATATCATGTACATATCATAGTATATCATGTGCATATTATGGCATATCATGTATAATAACAAAATCACATGCTTCATAATCATAATGAAACCCAACGGGTATAATGGTCATTTTTACCCAGGGGCAAAATAGTCATTTTTCATATTATAAGGGTAATTTCGTAATTTTACCGAATATCAGGGTTTTTCATGTTCATTAACTATCATCAATATTTTCGAGTGTTTAAACGATGATTTAAAACTACTTTAACAAATTTGGGCCTTTGGGCCCAAAACCCCTAATGGGCCCAATGAATGCCGATTTAGCCCACTATGCCCACTTAACCTAAATTTTACAATAGTACTAACCGTGTTAACATGCAACTTATCCAAATTTTATTTTCTAACGATTTTACCTAAATGGGCCTATAAGCCCATTGGGCCCAATTTTAGCCCCTCGAGGCCCAACTTACCATCACGCTCAAAATTGCGCTCTTACCTATTCCATCGATTTCGTTTACTGAGCCCATCGTATTCCAACCAATCCACAGACCATCACATATTCAAAAGTTTTAAAGATGCCGGGATTCGGCATTTCGGCTTTTCAGCAACTATTAATCTAAGCTACTACGGAGGTATGTTACACACCTGATAAATGACGATCGCTTCCCAAAATCCACTATGCACTTGTTCTACAATCATTTAATTGACATATCAGGTTTTGAAATCCAAAGATAACAACATAGCCTTACCAAAATCATTTTGGCACTATCCCTATTACCGTAGATTTCTTACCTTCGCAGGGTCCGATGGTTCGATCCAAGCTTATCCAAATCGATTTCCCAAGCCTAGCTGCTCCTTCAAAATTGTCTATTTCGCTACACAAACCATGAAAAAAATCGAATGAAAAAGCCCAGTGAGGCCTATACCTCAAATCGACAACCTCCCTAAACTATAAGGGGTTTCGGCTTTTCTTAACATTTACACTACTGAATCGATTTGGAAAACGAGTACTTACCACAGTCTTCCCTTCTGCACTACTTAGATCCAAAGCAGACTCAGCCTTCAACCACTTAGCAGCCTCTAAATCCTAAAGGTCTACAGATTCGGCTATGCCCCTAGAACTAAGGTATTTCGGCTTTTATGTCTATACGAAAGGAAATGGTGTTGTGGCTTTCCAATGGTGTTATTGTTGGGGCTTTTGAAGTTTAGAGGGTGAAGGGATCGGCCACAACAAAAGACGGGAAAAGGGGGATGTTGGTTTAGATGAAATCGGCACAAACAACTTCAGGGATTTCGGCTTTTGTGGTTATTCGGTAAAGGTGATGAAAAGAAAGGAAGTAGTAGTTCGGCTTTGACAAAAGAAGAAAAGGAGATGGATGAAAGAAGTGGTGATTTCGGCTAGAGAAGAAAAGGAAGAAGAGAAATAATCCTAGGGTGTTTTTAACAAAAAGAAAACGGCACACTAAAGTCCCTAATGCCGAAATACTAACACAAAAATCCCTAGCCGATTTTTGCCTCTTAGCTCTCATTCAAATCCCAAAAATCTCTCCCCTTATCACTCCTAGATTTTAGCTCATGACCAATTCAAACTCTTAGCCAACAGAGTTCCATTCAGCTTCAAACTCCTGCATGCACAAGACATAAAAATAACCACACAATTGCCAGCTTAGTGAATCGATCCTTGGCCTTCTCCCAAGCACTTACACGCTACTATTTTAGCTCCTTAGTGGCGTCACTTAACCACTTTGCCAAGGGCTCTCTTCTGTTACATTTTACCCATATCTTTTAATAAGTTCACCTATTCAGCACCCCTAACTCTTTAAGACCAAAAATCAAAAATTCTACTGGGTTTTGGCCAACTCATGGGCCTTCCTTATGCCCATTACACACTCCAATTATGAAATTCACACCCAAATACCAAATTTTAAAAATTCTACCAAATTCTCAAAAATCACAAAAATCCCCAAAAATCACGGTGTTACATCATATATCTTCTTACCATAATTTTTCTAGAATTTTTAGTTTAACCAATTAGTATAGTTTATTCATTAAAGGTTCCCCTGTTTCGTAGTGCAATAGGCATGACCTCTCTTTACTAAAAAATGATTATCTCATTTTACAGACTTCAGATAATGTTTTTGTTTGTTTCTAATGATAATAGACTCACTAAGGAATCTATACATATAAATTGTACATCATAATTCTTTTTGTACAATTTTTTATGAAATTATAAAATTGGAATAGGGGATCACGAAGTCACTCTAAACTAGTCTCGTAAGAGTTTAAATATCTCAAAATACAGACTTCCTTTGCCTACTATATTTCTTTTCAATGAAAATAGACTCAATAAGCTTTAATTCTATATCTCATTAATTAGTGATTTTTTAAAATCACATCACTGCTTCTATCCCAAAACTGCTTCATAACCAATTTTTACCCTTTCATAATTTCTTTGCATTAAACCTCATTTAGGCATACATAACATCAACACATGTTCTTGTTTAGCCATACCATAAGGACATGCACACAAAATGGCCAAGTCCTAATACATGCCATAACTGAAAACATTTCAATGAAAATGCCCAGTTGATAACTTTATAGTCGAAAGTGTGAAGTGATCTCTGACGACCTCCAACCCGAGCTTGTTTGATAAAACTCTAGAACAGAGGAAAGGAAAGAGGTAAGCTTATAAATTTTAGTAAGTTCACATGTAAAATAATAGGCATTAATATTGAATTTAGCTTATTATTAAGCTTTCATAATTTGCATAAATAATGTTAAGTTCTTACTTTCCCATCTTACTTATTGGTAACCTTTCCAAAGGCTTGGAATAATAAAAAAAATACCTTACTTAATAGCTTGCTTATGTACCTGCAACATCTCACTTAACACATTAATACTCTCTCATAATATATAGGCATATTGCTAATCATGTCACAAAGCATCATAAGTATAATTGAAAACTTATCACTTACTTAATACTTGAATAAACTCATTAAAATACTTTTAATATCATCAACTTATAACCTCAATATCAATAAGCCTTATGTACATACCTGTGCTCTTTCCTCGTGATCTTACCTTGTCATCTCTTTAACTTACTCTTTGGATTATTCAAGTACCTTTCCTTTTGAAATTTACCATTGCCATGTCTTGACATGGTCTTACATGGTATCCTTGCCTTATGTACTCACCAATGCCATGCCAAGGCATGGTCTTACATGGGATCCTTACCTTATATACTCACCAATCCCGTGCCTCGACATGGTCTTACATGAGATCTTTGCCTTATAGTAACTTATCAATGCCATGTCTTGACATGGTCTTACATGATTTCCTTGCCTTCTAAAACTTACCAATACTATCCCTTGGCATGGTCTTACATGGGATCTTTGCCTTATAGTAACTTATCAATGCCATGTCTTGACATGGTCTTACATGATTTCCTTGCCTTGTAAAATTCACCAATGCCATGCCTTGGCATGGTCTTACTTGGTATCCTTATCTTATGTTGCCATGGGTCAACCATGGTCTTTTTCTATCAATTCTTCCTTAATTGCCATGTTATAAACATGGAATTTGAAATATTAATATCTTGGCAATTCATAGCTAAAACATACTTGCTCAAAATTCTCAAGGTCAATCACATAACTCTAATAATAATAGCAACAGTTTCATAATAATAAAATACTACTCAACTTACATATTTACATTCTTAATCTCATCATATCCTCAATTTATCTTACTTTCCTCAAATTATGCTATTCGATACTTTCTTGGTCTTATACAAAGCCACATTACCACTATGGCCTTATATGTAAACTTATTCGAATTCTCACTTTTAATGTTGAATCATTATCGAACATTTCTCAATTATTATCATTAAATTCAAAAATCAATACTAAAACATTTATAACTAATATATCAATTTAGCCTTCAAACATGCTTAATTAAATGCTTATTAAACACATGACCTTACCTCGATACAAAAACGGCCATTTTGACTAACTTTCTCGATTTTCGATTTTTCTCCTGTTCTAGGTCCAAATCTCGTTTTCTGGGATCTAAAACATCATATTTCACTTATTTAATCAATGTACTAATCATTTTTGACCTAAAACATATTTTTACAAAATTTACATATTTGCCCCTAAACTTTTGCATATTTACACTTTTGCCTTAAAGCTCGAAAATAAATTTTTATTCAATTTCTTTGCATTTTAGGCCTAACTGAACCATTTCATAAATATGGTAGCCACAATTCTCATTAAAACTCACACTTCTAACCAATTTTATAACTTTTACGATTTAGTCCTTTCGGATGTTTTCCTCGAAAATCACCTAGCAAAAATCATTTTTCTAACCATAAACATGCATAATCTACCATAATTCATCAAAATGCACAATTATTCAACATGGGTCAATTTTTGAAATCAAACCCTAGCTCAAATAAATGGTAGAAATAGAGAAATCATGTTGCCGAGATTTCAATAACGTAAAAATCATTAAAAATAGGGTTAGAACGGACTTACAATCGAGCTTGGAAGCTTGAAAAACCCTAGCCATGGTTTCTCCATGCTATATTCGGCCTTGAGGAAGAAGATGACCAAATTTTTGCTTTCCCTTTTTAAGTCTTTTAAATTACTAAATGACCAAAATGCCCTTAAAGACTTTTCTTTCAAATTTGTCTTATTCATGCCCATTTTTGTCCAAAAATTTAACCACTGGTCTAATTACTATTTAAGGACCTTCAATTTAAAACTTCATAACTATTGGGCACTTCTAACATATGGAACTCAGCTTTTGCACTATTTACAATTTAGTCATTTTGACTAAATTGAGTGCCCAAACGTCAAAATTTTCGAACAAAATTTTCACAAAATGTTTTTGTGAAATTGTAGATCATAAAAATATAATAAAAATAATGTTGCCCTTATCATATTTGTGGCCTCAAAACCACTGTTCCAACTAGGCCCAAAATTAGATGTTACAATCATCACACTATCGAACCTTGTTTTGGTACCCTTTTGAAAATGTGAATAATGAAATATGGTATGTATAGGTTAGAAGTACTTGAATATGTTTTGTAATGTATATAAGTCTTGCCCTGTGATATGGCTTTATAATGGATGGGATTATGTTTGATTTGGTACTATATCGCCCCTTATAGAATGACACATAATGAGCTTTTTGGAGCTTAAAGCTCAGATTTTGGATCGAGGGTTCATCTGCCCTAGTGTGTCTTCTTGGGGAGCACTGGTATTATTTATGAAAAAAGAAGAATGGATCCATGCAGATGTGCATTGATTACCAACAATTGAATAAATTGAGCATTAAGAATAAGTACCCCCTACAAAGGATAGACAATCTGTTTGACTAGTTCCGAGGTGCTTCAGTTTTCTCTAAAATTGATTCCATTCTGGGTACCACCAATTGAGAGTTAAGGAGGTTGATGTTCACAAGATTGCATTTAGACCTGCTATGGGCATTACGAGTTCTTAGTAATGTCGTTTGGACTAACGAATGCACCAGCAGCTTTTATGGATCTAATGAACCGAGTGTTCTAGCCCTATCTGGATCGGTTCGTAGTGGTTTTTATTGATGAAATTTTGGTGTATTTGAGAACTGAAGATGAACATAATGAACATTGCCGAGTGGTTCTGTAGACTTTGAGGGAGAAGCAACTGTATGCCAAGTTCAGTAAGCGTGAGTTCTGGTTGAGAGAAGTTACTTTTCTGGGCCATGTGGTGTCTGTCGAGAGGATTAGGGTTGATCCTCGAAAGATAGAGGCTATCATGAATTGGAAGCAGCCTAAGACTATATTAGAGATTTGCAGTTTTTTAGGATTGGCTAGGTACTATCGCCGATTTGTAGAGGGCTTTTCTGTAATTGTAGCACCCATGACTAAGCTATTACGTAAGGGTGTGCCATTTAACTGGACTGATGTAACACCCGTAACCCGTATCCATCACTAGAAAGGGGCTATGAGGTATTACCAGATAAGACACAACTTTCATACAATCATACACATACTTTTGCCCAAACTCTTAAACCAAACAAATATTAACATAAATAAAACTAAATTAATCACTTTACAAAACAAATTATAACATTTTAAAACCATATAATCAATTACGAAATTTATAATCAAATGATGTCAAATATAACATTTGTTCACTTAATAAGAACGCATATTAATAATAACACAAATAACTAAATTAAACATTCATCTGTGAATCTTACAAAGCATACGGAATCAAATATAAGTCATCTTTAACTAACTCCAACCAGCATATTAATCACCACATATGATATACCATTAATCATTAAAACATACACTAAACTACTATTCATATGGTTATTTTCTAATACCTTAACCAAAAGTGTCCAAGCCCAACATAAAACATCATTCACTTTGCATGAAACCAAAAACCATACACAAGACCAAAAACACTATTCATTTGGTCAATTTTATAAATGTTAACCAAAAACTCTCATGCTTTACACTTCAAAGATATTTTATTTACCCTTTTATTTCCAAACCAAAATTCATCGTAACATTTCATAGCATTAAAATTTAATAAGGTTCTCTAATACAAAAATGTATCTAACAACCAAATTATCAATTAAAAAACATATCCAAATCTTGTTATTTTATTCTTATTAAAATTATCACATATATATATCCAATCCTTTTCACATGCTTCGAATACAATCATCATTCATTTTCAAAGGTATCAACTTTTAATACAATATGTTACTTTAATAACTTTTAATTTCATACCATAATCAAATATACATATTTACCCAAATCTCATACATCACTCAAACATAGCAACATTTAACCTATGTCTCATAGTCAAAAATATTAGACCATTTATTTGTAACCAAGCACTTCAAGCATAATCCATTACTAAGTAAATATCATAGCCGAATATACCAACCACAACCAAAAATTACCAATCATATCGTTGCTCAACCATGAGACCATACAATCAAATTCACCAGCCATATTCAAACATACTGCACTTTTAAGCATTTCATAATTTCATATAATCTACTTCCCATATTAGCCATTTTCGCATGGCTATGTGCATATATTTATACATTTCCAAAATCAAACATAAATACAAGATAGTTTAGCCTATACATGCCATAAGTTTCAAGTTTAGTTTCTAAAGGTACCGATAATCAAAAGATAGTGTGGATGACTTCACTGACGATCCCTGAGCACGTAATCACCTCGAAAATCTATATAAAAAATTATAGAAACATATACACAAAGTAAGTAACTTAGCTTAGTAAGCCTTAAGTAAAATAAACATATAAAGCACTATATTAACTCATACACTTAATAATTTCGAATAACTAACTCCACTTATGCATTTTATTCGCATATAACCCCAAATTTTCAATCACATACATATAAAACATATAACTTCACTAAACAACTTCCTTTTGATCGAAATTACATATTTATCTTATTATTATATTATCAATTTCATAGTCAATTTGTCTTATACGTTCGAACTCACATGTGCAAATATAAATATAACTTCATTCCTTAAACTTTAACATTTCACCAATATACATCATTAAGACCGAATACATATATTTGTCACTTTAACATATATACCACAACAACTTTACTTATTACTTCTCATCAAGCATCATGGAGCAATTCATCTCATTTCAAATAGATAAGTAAATATCACGTACCTGAACATCTTAACTCGTTTAATAAATTCAATTACCACATCATCGTAAAATCTCGAAAGCTTAAACTTTTAATAATTCACTGGCAATTAGCCTGCTAGGTATAAACCTAAATTCACACCGGTATAAAGCCTGCTAGGCTCAAGGCCTGATTTTTACACACCGACAATAAGCCTGCTAGGCGTAAAGCTCAATTTCTATACACCGGCATTAAGCCTGCTAGGCATAAAGCCCGATTATCAATGATACATAATCATCTCATACACCACCTCGCTTATAAGAATTTCAAATGCCGCATATTTTTCATGCAAACTTTTCAATATCATAACTTAGTCCAAATAGATTCCGATATACTAATTCAAATTATATCACATTCGGCCATCAACCACATTTATCATATATTCCAAATTCATATTTAAAACTAATTTTCGTTCAAATAAAGATGTTTAATTGCTTATAGATTTGCCTCGGGTATCGACGAACGACGTAAACCGACTATTCGTCTATTTTTGTTTTTCCCCGATCCAAATCTGATTTTCTCCTTTCTTGATCTAGATTAATTTAAATTAAACTTATTTAATCAAATATTCAATCCAATTCACTCAAGAACACATAAATGGGCAAATTGCATTTTTGCCCCATACATTTCACACATTTAGCAATTAAGTCCAAAATTTACATAACACAAAATAAACATAATTTGCTTACACTAAGCTATGGCCAAATATTTCCCTTGGCCCTATAGGTCCTTACAATTAATTTATTTCACAATTTAGTCCCTCTATTTACCATTTTTGTAATTAAACCCTATTTACTTGATTTTCATGAAAATTTCCAATACAAACTTAATAATCTAACACATATCTTCATTTTAACAACATCAAAAAAAATTTCACCAAAATATCAACAATGGGAAAACATAAAATCCTCATCAAAAAAAAAAAAAATAGAACATGCGCTTTGAACATTTCATAGCATAATTAAAAGGCATAATTGCAACATAAATACTCTATATTAAAAAGCACTAACACTTCAACCCTTATGTTTTAAACTATCAAGTTTTCAATTTATGCGATTAAGTCATTTTTATTAAATTAAGCACACAAACAATCAAATTTTCGAACGAAACTTTCACACATGCAAATTCACATGTAATAAACACGTAAAATAATTATTTAAATATTTTCTAACTCAGATTCGTGGTCCTGAAACCACTGTTCTGATTAGGGTTTAAATCAGACTGTTACAACTGAGGCACAGCAAGAGAGCTTTGAGAAGCTCAAGACTGTGCTAACAGAGGCTCCTATTTTGATTTAGCCACAGTCTGGGAAAGAATTCACAGTTTACAGTGATGCATCACATGTTGGCTTGGGGTGTGTATTGATGTAATAAGGTAGGGTCATTATGTATGCATCTCAACAACTTAAGACTCATGAGGTGAACTATCTGATGCATGACTTGGAGTTGGCTGTAGTGGTTTTCGCACTGAAAATTTGGAGACATTACCTGAATAGTGAGAAGTGTATCATTTACACTGATCACAAGAGTCTCAAATATCTCCTCACTCAGAAGGAGCTAAACCTTAGGTAGCTTAGATGGATTGAGTTGCTAGAGGATTATGATTGCACGATTGAATACCACTCTGGTAAGGCCAATGTAGTGGCCGACGCACTCAGTCGAAAGGCTATGATTGATCTGAGGATAATGTTTGCTCACCTCTGTTTATTTGATGATGGTAGTTTGTTGGCCGAACTCCAGGTTAAACCGATGTGGATTGAATAGATTAAGGGTAAACAGCTAGAGGATGAGTCACTAGTTCTTTGGCTTCGACAGGTTGAGAGTAAGAATACTGCAGATTTTAGACTGAATAGTGAAGGGGTACTCTATTTTCATAGGAGAATTTGTGTACCGAAGGATGATGATTTGAGGCAGATGATTCTAAGGAAGGCACATAGTAGCCCTTATGCTATGTATCCTGGTGGAAACAAGATGTATCGAGACCTTCGTAAGCTATACTGATGACCAAGTCTTAAGAGTGATGTTACTGATTTTGTGAGTAAGTTTCTTACATGCCAGCAGGTTAAGGCTGAGCATCAGCTACCTTCAGGGTTATTACAGCCAGTTAAGATTCCACTTTGGAAGTGGTAGAGAGTGCCTATGGATTTCGTTAGTGGTTTTTCTTTAATGCACACTAAGAAGGATTCTATATGGGTTATTGTTGATTGTTTGACTAAGTCCGCCCCCTTCATACCAATCCATACTGATTATTCACTGCAAAAGCTGGCTAAACTGTATGTTGCTGAGATGGTGAGATTGCATAGGGTACCGACTTCGATAATATCTGACAGGGATCCTTGCTTTACTTTTCGATTCTGAAAAAAGCTGCATGAGGCTCTGGGTATGAGATTAGATGTCAGTACTACATTTCATCCTTAGACAGACGGTCAATCTGAGAGGGTGATTTAAAAACTGGAGGATATGTTGAGGGGTTGTGCAATCAACTTCCGAGGTAGTTGGGAGGAGTTCATACCATTGGCAGATTTTGCTTATAACAACAATTACCAGTCTAGCATATAGAGGGCACCTTACGAGGCATTCTATGGTCGTAAGTGTCGCACTCCCTTATGTTGGACTGAGTTGGGTGAGTATCATGTTCTGGGTCCTGAACCGATTTCTAATATCGAGGATAAGGTCAGGTTGATTCGAGATCGACTGAAGGAGGCATCTGATAGGAAAAAGTTGTATGTTGATCAGAAGCGTTGAGAGATAGAGTATTCTATAGGGGACTTCGTATTTCTCAAGGTCTCACAATGGAAAAGGTACTGAGGTTTGGACGCAAAGGCAAGCGAAGCCCTAAATTTGTAGGGCCTTACCATATTTTGAAATAAGTGGGACCAATTTCCTATCAGTTGGAGCTACCTCCAGAGTTGGAATAGATTCGCGATGTTTTCCACGTCTTGATGTTGAGGCGCTACCACTCTGATCCCATACGCATTGTCCCAGTGGAGGAGATTGAGGTTAGACTAGACTTATCTTTTGAGGAGGAGCCGGTTTAGATATTAGATCTCGATGTGAAAATTTTTAGGAGGAATTTGATTCCATTGGTTAAGGTCCTCTAGTGGAATCATAGCTCTGAGGAGGCTACATGGGAGCTTAAGGATGTGATGCGACAGTAGTATCCTCATCTATTTTGACCAGTAAATTTCGAGGCCAAAATTTTTTTTAAGGGGTAGAGTTATAACGCCCCAAAAATCTAAGTCTTTAGTTTTGTATGTTGCTGCCATAATTGTATACTTGTTTCAGTGGTTTAGTATCCTGGGAAGTGTCTGAGAAGTCTTAAGTTTAAGCTTTGGCTTGTACAAAGTTTTTTCGTTTTTACTTGAATGAACCCTAACTCTAGTTTGTAGGCTTCTTAAATAATTATGGGTAAAGCATGACAGAAAGGCCTACTGGTCCAAGGGTTAGGGGCGTGTGGAGTGTTCCATAGGGTCAGAGGTTCGAGTCTTGGCGATACAAAAGGGTATTTATTTTGTTGCTTTGCTGTGTGGGTAGTAGAGGTTGATCGAAACATTGAAGTGTTTGAATGGTTTTTGAATTGTGTAGTTGAGAGGGGAGTGGACGGTATGGAGGGATTTTAGGAGAAAATCATGGGAAGTTGAGGGGAGAGGAGGTAGTGTGCCGATTTTGAACTCTAGGCACATAAAGGAATTGGTTTTGGGTTGTGTCTCTCCTCACTTTAGTTTGTTTTAGCAATTGCTTTTGGGTTCTTCACTGTATTTCTTGGGTAGCTGATTTCTTCTAGCGGATTCTTCGAGTACTCATCGTTTTTACCTATATCGGGTTTTTTTGCTCTTCTCCCTCTACTCTTTTAGAAAATGTTTTTACCCTTATTACTTTTTGGTTGGCCAAATATCGTCCTTCTTTCCCTCAATCTTTTCAGTTTTGTTTGGTTGATGCTCTTTTCTCCTTCCCTCTTCCAATAGGTTTCCTATTGACCGATTGCTTGTTCTTTTTCCTCTGGCTTTTGTAATCAATGGTGCTTGGCCAAATACCACCCTTTCTTTTACCCTCTCAGTGCCGACTCTTATTTCTTCTTCTCTTTTGGTTGTGGTGGTAATGACTGTAACTCGATTCTTCTCACTCTTTATCCCTTTCTGTCATTTGAATAATTGTTATCTAACACCTTCTTTTGCTACCGACAATTGCTAAGGTTGTGGTTATGCTAGCTCGGTCTCTGTCAGAGTGGTTATTCAATTAGGGGCAGTGGGCCGATTGTTTTCCTTCCTTTCTTTTAGTATTACACTTCTGGTAAGTAGCTGTGTGCTTGGTTCAAATTTCATACATGTAATATGTTACTTGATAAGGTTGTTTAGAATACAGGTAATCTCTAAAGTAGTTCGTAATCGGTCGTGTGAGTCAGTTTAAGTGTAAGATCTTCATTCGTTCAATCAAGGCAAATATTGGTGAATATTTTGAGATAAGTGTAAGAGGAGATGTTAATCCTTTGTCAAATTATTAATTGAAGTCTTGATTGAATGTAGGTTTTGGGAGCTCTTGGATTATTCACACATTTTCGCAAATAGGTGTGTAACCATACTACCCAAATTATAGATTGGCAAAAGCTGAATAATGTGACCTTTGATGCCACATGGGCGTGTGCTCGCTTGTGTGGTAATTTGAATGTATAAACGTAGGCATTTGATTGTAGAGGCCACCATGAGCGATTTCATGGGCTAGGGCCGTTTTGGGCCATGTTAGGCTAAGTTAGGTAGTGTGGGCCCTACGGACTTGTGGACCCCACAAGGGTGAACCACACTGACGTGTGGAAAATATTAGGCCAGGCTATGTAACTCACACGGCCAAGGCCATTTTTGGGCTTTGTGGGCCATATGGGCGTATGGGCCTACATGGGTCGCATTATGGGTTTTGGGCCCATTTCACTGTTTGACTGCTAAGGTTGCACGGGTTGCCTGAGACGACTCTGGACCTCCTACTGGGTCCGTAAGTATACCTAGACCCCAATTGGAAGAAATGATTATTATACCCCTATGAGGTAAAATGACTGACATGCCCTATGATATGTATGACTGTAATTATGCATGACAGTTTTCCATACATGTATGATATTATGACATAACATATTGCATGGGGATGGGTTTATTATATTTGGAGGAAGTGCACTTTACTGGCAGCTTTGCTACAGACATTGTTTAGTACCGCAACCGGTGCTATATTTTGGAGTGTAGGGATGGGTGGGTTGATTTTATCCCCACATAGAGTGTAGGGCTAGACGTAGTGGAGTGTAAAGGATAGATGGGTAGGATTTCTAATTGCATTTCTGTTACTGTTATTGAAATGGGCTAAGGCCCACACTAATACTGATACTGTAATGGGCTAAGGCCCAAACTAAAAATGAACTGATATTGAAACGAGCTTAGGCCTAGATTGTGATTGCCTACTGTATGACTGACTGTTTATAAGGGATTACACACTGAGTTTCATAAACTCACCCTTCCACTCTTCTGTACAGGCAATCCCTAATCCTAGACAGATCGGTGCTGCGAGGGACTCGGAGGTGGCCACACATCTGCACATGTTTCCATTTTTTCCTTTTTATTTATAACAAATTAATTTGCGTACTTGTTTTGTAATAAGGCCTCTTTAAATTTTTAACTTTTAATTTGGGATTTTATTTATTTTGATTCATGTCTGATAGTAGTAGGACGCAGATTTTCAAAAGATAAAAGCTTTTCAAACACCATGATTACGTAACATATTTTTTAAAAAAATAAAAAGTTTCGTTATAAAATGAGATTTTGACAATGCATAACATTTTTGAAGTAAATGGTTTGGATAATAAACCACGTTTTAAAAGTGAACAACATGTCTTCAAATCAGTGAAAGATAATAACAAAGAGGTTAAATAGAAAGGAAAGAGGATTTAACAATAGCCTATTTTATGAAAAACACTTCAATATGACATCTCCAGATTTGGCCAGAGCGTCCAGGCCGGGTTTGGGGTGTTACAACATATCCCATCCAAGAAACAAATATATTCAAAGCATAATCCATATATGATACGGTTTTACATGCATGGCATACTAGATACAAATCACATATAAAACATTTTTTTGGTTTACTTATAATTTGATATCTCAAACATATTTATAGATAGAAGAATTTATACTAGCAGATAACATGATTTCATGTTTTACTATACATTTAATCGCATACCAACCCTACGGAAGGCCCATGGTCAATTGGAATAATGTGTATAACCCTAGGGAAAATTTCTAAATTTTGGGCCCATACAGTCTGAATGGCCCACCGGTGTGGCAACACAGCCTGGAACATGCCTCTAACACGCCCGTGTGGCCCAAACAGCCCAAATAGCCTAGATCGTGTGTCACACACAGCCTACCATATGGACGTGTGGCGTCAACAATAAACCTTTTTCGACTTCTGTCGATTGTTGTTTTTCATGTTTTTCGGCACACACCTACATCAATTTTGACACAATTGCAACCACGAGATAGTAGATACCTAATATCAACAATTAAATCCCAAAATCAGTCACAAATTTCCCCAAATTTACCAAACACTTACTTAACGACAACGTACAAATACACAATTCCAACATCGAAATTGAACACATCAACATTTTAAAACTTACTGAAGGTCCCCAGTAGTTTCTAACATAGCTAAGTCGCAGGGGGCAATCTCGAGCCATTTGATCCTCCCCTACTTGAGCATTAAAAAAAACAACCACAATCAATAATCCCTTGATCACAACGAATAAAGAAATTCCTAACTTACTCATCAACTAAACAAAAACAAAATCTTCACTTACCCTGAGTACGTACTGAAACGAAGCAACAGGAATAGATTCGAATGACAATAGAGTCACGAATAGAGGAGTATGGACAATTTGAAGAACTTAGAATCAATACTAAACTTGAATTTTTGTTTGGAAAAGAATGGCAGCAAGAAACCCTAAAACAAAACAAATAAAATAAAATAAGGGAAGTAGGGAAAAATGAAAAAAGGTGGAAGAATTTTTTTTTGGAAACTAGAATTAACAGAAATAAAAAATAAAATAAAAAATCTTTTTAAATAAAATAAAACAAAATAAACCACCCAAATCTAATCCCCAACTAATAGATTTATTTAAACAACTTCAATCTGATCTAACTTCCTCTTGACAGGCAACAAAGTCTCAAACCCAAGACCTCCCACAACACTTAACCACTAAACCATACCAAATAACTTGTTAAAGAAGCTAACATATTCAAACATAAATTTTAGGACGTTACATGTAACACCCCTTACCCGTGTCTGATGCTAGGACAGGGTTTGAGGCATTACCGTACTTGAACATACTTAAACTTCTTAAACCGGGCCATAAAATTTCTTTCAAAATTAAAACTTTTCAATTTCCATTTTAATATCCCTTATACGGGCCTATGAGGCCCTAAAACATACACTGGTAATGGTTCGAGACTAAACCAAGACTGTTTGAATGTTTGGAGACACAATTAAAATTTCCATATTTTGGAGAGTCACATGGACATGTGGGCAAGCTGTGTGGTCTCGTGGCTTAGGACACGCCCATGTCCTCCTCCCACGTAACTCTCTATTGATAATGTCATAAAACATTTAGGGGAACACGGCCAAGTCACACACCCATGTGCTAGGCAGTGTCCTCCACACAGCTGAGACACAGGCCATGTCTCTGCCCGTGTAGCCAACACTTAGGCTATTTTCCAAGCCCTTTTGTTGCCCTTAATTATTTATACACTTATACATTTCAAAGACACATATCATACCCTCAATTATTCTTAACTTACTCATCAAGCACATGTAATATATCACTAACCATTCATGACAAACAAACATAATCACATCACACAAGATCTTAACACATGTATGCATAAATAGGTTTACATATTCATGGCCAATATGAGCCACATCTCATGGCCTTATACAATGAAACAATATAACCGAATACATTTGGCCAAATCTTATGAATACATATTACCAATATCTAAGTCTCTATACATGCCACTCACTTGAAATCACTTAAGGTTTGTCATTATCCCGAACTTACAATTTGATGGTATGATGTTGCCTCCGATGATCTCCAACCTCGAGCCAACTTGACAACACTAAGAGGAATGGAAAGGAAGGAGTAAGCTTTATAGCTTAGTAAGTTGGCATATAATAATGAACAATTAATTAATATTATTTTACCAATCCTCACAATATATTCTTAATATTCCAATGATTACCTCACATGATTCCACTTTTTACTCAAGCTCATCTTAAGTTGTCTTACTAAGTCCCATTCACTAAATTAACTATATCTTGAGTTACAGAACTCCAAATTAAGATCTATAAATTTTCCCTGAAACTATACTCGTGTATCTTGTTACCATAAAATTTTCAGAATTTTTGGTTTAGCCAATCAGTACATTTATTCTATAAATTCTCCCCTATTTTGCTATCTAATACTTCTGACCTCTCTTCACTAAAAAATGATTATCTCATTATAAAGAATTTGGATAACATTTCTATTTGCTTCTCTTGAAATTAGACTCATTGAGGAATTTAAAAATATAAATTATACACCATAAACATTTTTATAAAATTTTTGGTGATTTTCTAAATTAGGAATAGGGGATTTCTGAAATCATTCTGAGCCTATCTCAAAAAACTTTAAATATCTCAAAATATAAAATTCTTTTGCTTATTCTATTTCTTTTATAAGAAAATAGACTCAATAAGCTTTCATTTCATTTCTTATTCAGTCTATAATTTAATTCACACCATTTTTGGTGATTTTTCAAAGTCACATAATTGCTATTGTCCAATACTATTTAACAGCTAATTTCACTCTTTCATGATTTCATTGTTTGAACTTATTTTTAGACATACATATCATCAATCAAATTTATCACATTCTTATACATCATGGGTATTGACCTATAAACACTTGGTCATCATAAGATCATCTTCATATGCATTACATACTCGTTTGTATTCTAGCTAAAATTCATTCACATGCCAAGCACATTGCTCATAAGTTTGAGTACATACCTGTACTGTTTCATAACACTTCATATTTACATTTACTTATTCACCACCTTACTGATGGTCCATCATGTATTTATCTCATTACATACTCACTTTCATTCACATCTTTAATCCACTCAATGGCTTACTCATTGAATTACCCGTTGAACCATTTGGAATACTAAGGATACTCAGTGGAACCTTATAAGTATCATACGATGCCAATGCCATATCCCAAATAAGGTCTTACATGGGATCTCAAATTGATGCCGATGCCATGTCCCAGACATGGTCTTACAGGGGATCTAAATCTCATTTCAGTGTTGACACCATGTCCTAGACATGGTCTTATATGGAACCATATGTCGACGCCAATGCCATGTCCTAGACATGGTCTTACATGGGATCTTATCTCAATGCCGACGCCATGTCCCATACATGGCCTTATATGGGATCTCATGTCGATACTGATGCCATATCCCAGATATGGTCTTATGTAGGACTGCAATAGTTCTAAGGTCATAACCTTCATATCCTATCTATTCCTAAGGTTCAACCGGGATTTCTTTGAATAATTTTTTTCATTAAACTTGTCCATAAATCCAATTCACACATCCCATAATGGTAACTAAGCTCATGCCATTTAAACTTCAATTCATTACATATCATCATAATTAATTAATCCAAAATATTCGAATTAACATATCAATTTAGGTTTCGAGCATACACAACAATTACATTACATTATTATCATACCAACTTACCTCGGACGCGAAAGTGACATTTTCCATGATATATAATATCACATTTAGCTCACTGATTAGTCACATTATTCAATGTGACCCAAAAATCATATTATGGCAAATTTACATTTTTACCCCTAAACTTTAACATAATTACACTTTTTCCCTAGGCTCGTAAATTGATTTTTATTCAATTTCCTTGTATTTTGGACTTACCCGAAACATTTTCATAGCTATAGCAGTCCACATTTCTCATTAAATCACACACTTGTGACCAATTTTATAACTTTTAAAATTTAGTTCTTTCGGACGTTTTCGCCGAAAACCACCTAGTAAAACTCGTTCCTCTCATCATAGGCATGTGTAATCTACCATAAACTATCAAATAAATAATTATTCAACATGGGAAAATTTTTAAACTCAAACCCTAGCTCAAATTAATGATAAAAATAGCTAAACCGAGTTACGGGGATCTCAAAAATGTAAAGAACATTAAAAACGGGGCTTGGATGCACTTACAATCAAGCTTGAAAGTAGCCAAAACCCTAACCATGGTGTCCATAGCAAAATTCGGCATGCATCAAGAAGATGGACAAGGTTTTTGGCTTATTTTCCCTTTTTATTTCTTTTAAATACCAAATGACCAAAATGCCCCTCATTAAAAACCTTTGGTATTTTATCCTTCCATGTGCATTTTTTTTCCATCTTGGTATATAATGGTCTAATTTCCATTTAAGGACCTCTACCTTAAAAACCCATTTCAGATAAGTACCTAAGCTTCTAGAACTCACATTTTTCACTTATTTCAGTTTAGTCCTAATTATCAAATTAGACACTCAATCGATAAAATTTCTTAACGAAATTTTCACACAAGCATCTAGTTACAAAATAAACATTAGAAACTTAATTGCAATAAATTTTTCAACTTCATATTTGTGGTTTTCAAAACCACTATTCTGTTTAAGCCCTAATTCGGGCTGCTCCAATTCTCCCCCCGTTTAGGGATTTTCGTCCACCGAAAGTCTCACCAGAAGGAGTTGTTTTCAACCTCAATGAAACACTTTCACTAACCTTCCAGGATTACAAATCAATTTAACCTCGTATATCTCTTTCCAATAAGTTTTAAACTTTAACACACAGTGCCAAAACACCTTATCAGAATCTGAATTACTCACCTTGGAATATATATACTTAGCAATCCGTCAAATAAAAACTCTACACGTACCAAAATGATCATATGATCCTTGCTAAACAATCAATCACAATTTAGATTATATCTCCCTTTTTGGAGATTATTACAATTCCGATTTCGAAACTTATGATAACTCAATCTAATCATCATTCTCGTTCCATCACTGACTATATTAGTCCTAAACACACTTGATTTTGGCTTACTTGCTAGAATTTAGACATCTGAACATAACCTCACAATTATCATTTTACATACTCAATCCCCAGAATATCTACTCACATAACTGTACATTTTATTATTTATAGATGAACAGACGTGCTACTACTAAGCCTCCTACAAAAACTTCTGCATATGTTCTAGATTTATCAAAATACAAATTCTATCTCGACATATCTATAACAACATAAATCATGTCTGACCTGGAATTTAACATCAGAAGTAAATTCATTCTAAACTCATTTAGATTATCGTTCACTATCACATTTCTGAATTTCTCAGTTTCGCAAGGAAAACCTCGCTTTAGCATTTACTATAGCAAGAATCTAGACCATCATCTACTAAAATCAGTCAAGTACCCAATACTTACAAAGATATGTAAAGATTTCCCATCCAGGCTTCTGTGAATAGAAATACTTTCTCAAAGATTGATAAAAAATTTGCTCGTAATCTTTCATCACCTTAATCCATTAATAAAGTCTTAAACTCCAGGTCTTTTTTTGTAGCATTAGACACTTTAAACCATCAGGACCAGGGAGTATATGACATTTTTCCGTCAAACACATGATATTATCGAACTCCTAATGTAGACAAAAAAGTGGTCGTCTCTAAATTACTTAGCCAAACAATTCTTTTTAATACGACTTTAATCGTCTGACCGTGCAAACCATCACCTTACATTCTTGTATTAAAACACATTCCAATCTGTTCAATAACATCTCACTGAAAAAAAATTTGCAAATTCTTCACTCAATTCAAACTGAACTTAGAACTAGGGCTTCGGTTAATAGTACTCTCTTATGTTTAGATCTTTGTAACCATGCATGTATCATTCAAACTTTCATAGTGTGATAACTTTATCAATCAGTACAGCTTTAATCCACAATATCATCATTCGATTAAAACAATCCAATAGGCATACATTTGTATTTAAATTTCCAGAATTTAATTTCTTGATTCAGGCTATCCATCAATATTTATATATACTCGTGAGTGCACAGAATCTATTTTCTTAGCTGAGGACATGCTTAAATACATATAACTGTAACCATATCTCAACAAACTAGCTTACTTCAATGAGAACAACTGAGTCGATTTCAACTATCGAATGATGACATGTCAAAACACTCTTTTCTTCATATTACTACCATAATCTAAATACATACATTTGTTCACAATATTTTGAGCTTATGCTCTCATCATTTATAGCTTAACAACATATTCATATCATTACATTTTCATTTCTCGTGAACTACTTGTGTGCACCTATATCACTCATCATATGACTTTAGTCTTTCACATTACATACTAATCAACATAAATAATTTTCCCGTTAAATTACTTAGAACACTGAAGGATTCCCAAATGTCATTCTCATGGTACGATGCCAATGCCATATCCCAGATATGGTCTTATATGAGATCACAAGCCAATGCTGAAGCCATATCCCAGATATGGTCTTGCACGGGTCTCATATCGATGTCGATGCCATGTCCCAAACATGGTTTTACACGAGATCGTAAACCAATGCCGATGCCATGTCCCAGACATGGTCTTATAGGGACCTTCAAATTCTCATGTCACGACTACGGTATCCTTCGTATTCTTTAATATTTAACCTAGATTTCTCTATTACAACTTCATCATTTCTTTATAAAAATTTATAGCAATAAATCTCATTAAATCAACATAAATTTCATACGATGACATAATATTGTTCTCATAATACATAAGGCTAATTTATCGCACACAACTTACTCATACTCTTTCCTACCACATTTGTCAGATTAGAGAATGCCTTACAGGTTTGAGTACATCGTTCGCTTATTTTTCAAAAGCACGTAACTGCTACTGTCCAATACTATTTGACAACTATTTTTTTTTCATGATTTCATTGTTTTAACTTATTTTTAGACATACACATCATCAATCAAATTTATCACATTCTTATACATCATGGGCATTGACCTATAATCACGTGGTCATCATAAGATCATCTTCATATGCATTACTTACTCGATTGTATTCTCGCTAAAATTCATTCACATACCGAGCACATTGCTCATAAGTTAGAGTACATACCTGTACTGTTTCATAACACTTCGTATTTACATTTACTCATTCACGACCTTACCTATGGTCCATCATGTATTTATCTCATTACATACTCACTTTTATTCTCATCTTTAATCCACTCAATGGCTTACTCATGTTTGGGATATCCCAGATATGGTCTTACATGGGATCTCAAATCAATGCCGATGCCATGTCCCAGACATGATCTTATACGAGATCGTAGATTGATGCTGAAGCCATGTCCCAGACATGGTCTTACAAAGGATCTAAATCTCATCTTAGTTCCGATGCCATATCCCAGACATGGTCTTATATGAAACCTTATGTCGATGCCAATGCCATGTCCCAAACATGCTTTTATATAGGATCTCATACATATCAGGCGATGCCAATGCCATGTCCTAGATATGGTTTTACATGGGATCTCATCTTGATGCCGACGCCATGTCTCAGGCTTGGTCTTATATGGGATCTCATGTCGATGCTGATGTCATATCCCAGATATGGTCTTATATAGGATCGCAATAGTTCTAAGCTCATAACCTTCGTATCCTATCTATTCCTAAGGTTCAACTGGGATTTCTTTGAATACTTTTTTTCATTGAACTCGTCCTTAAATCAAATTCACACATCCCATAATGGTAACTAAGCTCATGCCATCAAATAATGACATTAGTCATGATAAGGACCTTTACCACAAAACTTCAATTCATTGCATATCATCATAATTAATTAATCCACCATAGTCGAATTAACATATCAATTTAAGTTTCAAGAATAAACAACAATTACATTGCATTATTATCACACCAACTTACCTCGAACGCGAAAGTGGCTAATTTTCTCGACTTGGTCCAAAACCTCATTCTTTCCCGATCTAAGCCCGAATCTCATTTTCCATGATATATAATATCACATTTCGCTCACTTATTAGTCAAATTATTCAATGTGAACCAAAAATCATATTATGGCAAATTTATGTTTTTGCCCCTAAACTTTAACATAATTACACTTTTTCCCTAGGCTCATAAATTGATTTTTATTCAATTTCCTTGTATTTTGCACTTAGCCAAACCATTTTCATAATTATAGTAGTCCAAATGTCTCATTAAATCACACACTTATGACCAATTTTATAACTTTTACAATTTAGTTCTTTCAGACGTTTTTACCGAAAACCACCTAGTAAAACTCGTTCCTCTCATCATAAACATGTATAATCTACCATAAACTATCAAAATACAAAATTATTCAACATGGGTAAAATTTTAAACTCAAACCCTAGCTCAAATTAAGCATAGAAATTGCTAAATCGAGTTACGGGGATCTAAAAAATTTAAAGAACATTAAAAACGGGGCTTGGATGCACTTACAATCAAGCTTGAAAGTAGCCAAAACCCTAACCATGGTGTCCACAGCAACATTCGACCATGCATGAAGAAGATGGACAAGGTATTTGGCTTATTTTCCCTTTTTATTTCTTTTAAATACCAAATGACCAAAATGACCCTCATTAAAAAGCTTTGGTATTTTATCCTTCCATGTCCATTTTTGTCCATCTTAGTATATAATGGTCTAATTTCCATTTAATTACCTCCACTTTAAAAACTCATTACAAATAAGTACCTTAGTTTCTAGAACTCACATTTTTCATCTGTTTCAATTTAGTCCTAATTATCAAATTGGACACCCAATCGATAAAATTTCTTAACTAAATTTTCACACAAGCATTTAGTCACAAAATAAACATTAAAATCTTAATCGTAATAAATTTTTCAACTTCAGATTTGTGGTTTTTGAAACCACTATTCCGTTTAGGCCCTAATTCATGCTGTTACATTACACTTTGTTTTCTGAAATAAGATGTGTTATGGAAACAAATGACTAAAGTTTTAAAGTTATCAATATCACCTTCACACTCGGGTCATAACTTCTAGGTCGGGTGTGGGGTGTTACTTATTTAATAAATTTATTTTTGATAGAACTTAATTTTTTTGTAAATAGGGATAAATAACAAATTTATACATGGACTTTGGTTCAATGTGCAATTTAATACATGAACTTTGATTTGGTGCAATAAGAAAGAGGAAATTTGAATTGTAGTATGTATACATAAAAATTTGATTTAGATTGAATTATACACATTTAAAGAAATGAATACATACATTTATTATCCTATTGGATTAATAGTATTTTTTGTATGCAATATATTAATGATAAACGGTGTTAATTCAATACAACTTTTAATTATTTATAAAATTTAAATCAAATTAAAGTTTCATGTATAAAACCCCACAAAGTTCATGTATATCATTACATACTAGAAGAAAATTCATGTAAAGTCTCAATATTTATTCATTTATATATATTATAAATTTCTTATCAAACATAATTTCAAACCAATTATTTTAGTAAAATTAAAACTCTTATTTGTAAATGTGATAAGTCTTCAAAATAAAAAATTCAGTAATATAATAAAGAAAAAAGGTTATTAATCAATTTAAATGTCATTCAAACTCATTTTTTATAAATACATAATAAACAATATACAACCTATTCAATGTGTCGAAAACATTTTTTATTTTGAAAAATGGGGATCAACTTTAAAACGAAGAAAACAGAGTCGCCACCAATCTTTTTTCGAGGTGTGATCGGGTCACCTTGAGATTGATCCTTTTAATAAAACATTTTGATTTATTAAAACAATGATTTTGATCTTACAAAATTTGAGAAAAAGGGTTCGGGAGTCGGTTATACACGAGGAAGGATTAGCACCCTCATAACGCCCGAAATTGGTACCTAATTGACTAATTAATGTCTTAATGTCGAAAATTTGAAAAGATTTTAAAATACAATCCTTTTTATAAAAAAATGCTTGAATTAATCGCAATGAATGTTAAGACCCACTTGTTCCGAAGTAATAAAATATCGCATCCAGTACGTTAGGATATGACATTTTAAACCCTAGAAACTAAGCTAGTCTTTTGATTTTCAAAACTCATATATTTAAGTTTAAAAAGGATATTCGGTTATTTGGATCAAACGAAAAATCGAAACCCAGTAAGTTAGGGCACAATTTCCCAAAATTCCAAATACAGAATATTACCTCTATTTCTAAAAAATATTATGTTTGGATTTAAAAGGGTACTCGGTTACTTAAATTCACGAGAAAAATCGAAACCCAGTGAGTTAGGGCACAATTTTCTCGAAGCTCCCAAATACTTAGTATTGCCTTATTTTGAATACTTTCAATAAAATGTAGAAATTAAATGAAATGCATTTTTTATTTAAAATGATGATTTGTGAATAAAATCATTACACTAAAAAATTACAAAACACAAATACTGAAAAAATAATTCACGAAAATTACATGGCGTACTAACATTTAATGCTAATATAGACAATCCAAAGAAAAACGTAACATAACTAATAACATGAATAACTAATGGCAATGTTAATGTAACACCCAAAACCGGCCTATAAGTTAGGCCCGAATCTGGCGTATCACATTGAAGTGTTTCTTTTCAAAAACTATGTTTTCATTGAAAAACATTCTTATTTAAAACTTGTTGCTAACTAAAAACTTGTGTTTTTTATTTTCCAAAATGTGGTTTATTAAAAAGTTAATTGTTTTTAAAAAGCAGTTATTACCTTTAAAACTTTATTTGTCACGGAAGCTTAATTTAAACAGTTGCGGAAACATGATATTTGAAAAATAGTTGTTGTTTTGGAAAAAACCTGTGTCCTACCTCTAACGATTATAAAACCCTAAATAAATTCCAAAATTTAAAATATAGAAATTCTTAAAGGCCTTATTACAACCCAAATCAAAATACTTGTATGTAGATAATCAAAACCGCAAACATAAGCAGTGTGTGGCTCTCTCCGAGTCCCTCGCAGCTTTGATTTGTTTAAGGCTGGGGATTACCTGAAAGGTTAACAAACGGGGTGAGTTTACAAAAACTCAGTGTGTACTCCCCTATTAAAGTAACAGTCAGTCTACAAAACAGAAATAGAAACAATCTGGGTCAGAGCCCTTTAATGGTAATAGTACAATCCAGTTTAGAACCTACGTGGGCCAAAGCCCACTACATAATATCATTTGGGTCACAACCCATAACAGAACCAATTGGGTCTAGCCCAAAACCAATAATAGAACAAGTGGGCCTAAGCCCAAAACAGTATGTGAATGTGACCCCAACCCTGTCCAACCATCACACCACCCGTACCAGCTAACACACCATGTGGGGAATAACTCGACCCACCCAGCCCATACACTAATACGCAGCCATGCTACTTATAATAGATAACGTGGCAGTGCCACCAAAATCAGAATATGTGGTGTAGCCACTAGCACTGAACTTCCTCCAAATAAGCGCAACCCCATGTAGACTGTCATGTATGCCATGCTCAATCATCACACATGTATGCATATTGGCCATGCTCAGTAATAGTCATTTAAACATATATTAAAAACATATCTATCATGCAACCACGGTCGCGTCAGTTAAAACACTGCCATATGATCACAATCAAATTAGTCAAGTTCATAGTCCAAGTCTATCACTTGCCCACAAGGGTAAAACAATCATTTTACACTCTAGGCAAAACGTTCATTTTGTCAATTAGGGGTAAAACAGTAATTCTACCCTACAGGGGTATTTTGGTAATTTTAACCCTACAGGGGTATTTTGGTAATTTTACAAATTAAGGTTATTTCGGTATTTCACAAATCGAGGGTATTTTTTGGTAATTTTACAAACCAGGGGCATTTCTGTAATTTTGTAAATTGAGGGTAATTCTGTAATTTTGTAAACCAAGGGTATTTTTATAATTTTAAAAATCAGGGGTATTTTTATAATTTTTTAAAATGGGGGTATTTCTAAGATTTTGTAAATCGGGCGTATTTCTATAATTTTGTACACCGGGGGTAGTTTTGTAATTTTGTAAACTAGAGGTATTTCTGTAATATTGTAAATCGGTTGTATTTTTGTAATTTTATAAATCGGGGGTGTAACATCCTGAACTCGGCCCAGACGTTATGACTAGATCCGATGTGTCATATTGAAACATTTACGTAAAAACCCATGCTTCGTTCCCAAAACCTTTCTTAAAGAATTTTAAAAAGAATTTTGAAAAGATTGTCTTTGCCACGAAAGTGAATGGAAGCTGTGCACCAGGTAGGTATCCGAAACAGAGGAGGTGAGCCATGTAGGCTGCTTAAGTACCAAGCTCTTGATTGGATCCAATCCTCGACATGCTCACAACCATTACCACACTTTAGATAAGTGATTTGCTTTGAAATACAAGTTAAGTTGATATTCATTGAAGTAAGCATGTTTAACAATTTGTTTTAATATATCGTTTCATATTTTGAAAACAATTTCCTTTTTTGAAAACACATCCTAAGTCTAGCCCATTTTGAACCATTATTAGAAAAGTAAAATATAAATAAATTTTAAACAGAATAATCCCAGAAAAACAAAATATAAAGTTAAATGGCCTTATTACAACCCCAAAACCAAACAAAACAATAATAATTAAATAAATTTATTTAAATGCGATTACTTAACGATAAAATCCAAAATAAACACCGTGGCCACTCTGAATTCCCTCCGGCTCCAAGTCCACGCATCAAGGCTCTCCTGCAAAGTTAAGAAAAGGGGTGAGTTTGGAAACTCAGTGTGCAACAGGCCCTTCCAGAGCCCAAATCCAAACAAGTATTCTGGGCCTAAGACCTAAATTCAGTCTCAACATATATTGGGCCGAAGCCTTTCGGTTAACGGTTACTGGGCCGAAGCCTTTTCATAATTCATGTTACTAGGCCAAAGTCTTTCTGTAAATGGTATGGCCCATAGGCCCATTTCAATATCACATATGTCAAACCATGCATGTATGCAAAAGCCCAATTGGGGAGACTACTCAACCCACCATCCTCTACTCTCCACCCGTACCAACCAAACTCTCCATGTGGGGAATAACTCAACCCACCCATCCAAACTCTCCACTGGCAGCATAGCTGCTTAATCATATAACTGGAGGCCTAGCCTCTTTTAATAACTGGGGCAAAAGCCTTTTCGGTAAACTGGGGCAAAGCCCTTTAACACTTCCTCCATCATATAAACCCATCCCATGCATTTAATGAGTAAGACATGGCATATCGTATACATGTCATAGCATATCATGTGCATATCATGTGCATATCATGTCATATAATGTAAAATAACAATATCACAATCATCATATTCATAATAAAACCCTAAGGGTATAATAGTCATTTTCACCTAGGGGCAAAATAGTCATTTTTCATGTTAAAAGGGTAATTCTGTAATTTTATCAAATATTAGGGTTTTTCATTCCCATTAACAATTATTAACAATTCTGTGTGTTTTAAACGATAATTATTAATCCATTTTAGCCAATTCGGTCTTTGGGCCCAAAACCCCTAATGGGCCCTACGAAACTGACTTGACCAATTAAACCCATTTAGCCTAAATTTCCTAATGGTACTAGCAGTTTTCACATGCCCATTAGCCAAATTCCATTTTCTACCGCCTTTTACCCAAATGGCCCGAAAGCCCATTGGGCCTAATTTTAGCCCATCAAAGCCCAACTTACCATGTTGCACGAAATCGTGCCCTTACCTGTTCCATCGGTTTCCTTTACTGCATCCATCGTAACCCAACTAATTCACGTACCATCACGTGTTTACAAGTTACAACAATAACGGAATTTGATATTTCGGCTTTTAAGCAAATATGAATCTAAGCTATTACGGGGGTATGTTACATACCTGATTTACGACAACTATTGATGAGACCTCCTTCCCGATATTCCTACACATAATTACATAAAATATTAACTTATGAATCGATGATCACCATTGTAATAACCACTTACCCATTCGACCAACATATCCATTAGGCCCTAGGATCCTTACCTTTGCCGAAAGTTGTAACTGAGTCCAAAATTAGTCGCACCAATATTCCAAGCCTTCGATGCTCCACCAAAGATTGCCTATTCCTCTACATAAAATCATAAAACCCGAATAAAAAGTGACCAACAAGATCCTAAACCTAAAACGACAACCTCCCTAGGGATCTAGAGGTTTTCGGCTTTTTAATACTTCCTAGGATACGAAAGAAAACTACAATTACTTATCGGATGGTCTACTATTGCAACCATTTTTGAGACCCTCCTTGCTTTAGAACCACCCTCTAGCACGAACCAAAAGTGAATCCTAGAAGTCTAACGATATTCAGTTTCTACACCACCTACTAATGAGGTTTCGGCTTTTAAGTAACAAGGTAGGAAGAAGGTAGAACTTTGAGAAAAAAGGATGAAGGAATCGGCCACCACAAAAGAAGAAGATGGGAGGAGATTTAGTTTAGATGAAAACGGCAAGAACAATTTCAGGGATTTCGGCTTCTGTTGCCAATAGGCAAGGGTGATGAAGAGAAAGGAGATAGTAGTTGGGTTTTCGGAAAAAGAGGAAAAAACTGAATGGAAGAGGTGGTAGTTTTGGCTTGAGAGAAAAAGAGGGAAGAAACAATCCTATGATGGTTTAACAGAGAAAAAAAAATGGCACACTCCAACCCCTACTGCCGAAAATGCCAAAAACTAAAATCTTTGGCCGAATTTGCACTCTTAGAGTCCCTTTTTCTGCCATCAGTTGCTCCCATACGAGATTCCTACAATTTCTCCCCTTATCCCTCCTTAAAATGCTCCCCTTATCACTCCACAAATCCCTCTTATGACCAATTCAAACTCTTGTCAACAGAGTTCCTATCAACCTCAAATTCTAGCCTACTCAAGACACAAAAATAAACAACATAAATACCTACATAGTGAGTCGAACCTTGGCCTTCTCCCTTCTATTTACACGCCACTTTTTTAGCAACGAAGTGGCGTCACTTAGCCACTTTGCTAGGAGCTCATTTGTGTTACATTTTACCCTCATCTTTTGATAAGGCCATCTAGCCAGGACCTTAATTCTTTAAGTCCAAAATTTAAAAATTTTATCGGGTTTTTGCAAACACATGGGCCTTCTATAGGCCCACTTACTCACTCCAAATATGAATTGCATGACCAAATACAAACTTTTAAAATTTTCCAAAATTCATACGAAAAATCACAAAGTCTCGAAAATCAGGGTGTTACAGGGGGTATTTCTGTAATTTTCTAAATCGGGGGTATTCAACAAACACTACTTACCCCCAAAATTGATTGACAGCTGAAAGGGAAAAACTTGAATCCCTTCAACACCCTTCAAGAACTTCGAAATCCCACGAACATGATCACAACAGAAAAAGAACAAAGAGTCATCAGTCATAAACTGAACTTTCGATTTAGTCAAAGAAGAACCCAACAGTAAGAAATGAAACCACATAACTAAAATACACTTACCTACACCCAAGTCGAGAGAAAGAAAGAAAAAGAAAAGATGGAGGGCTCGATTGGCCGCCACAGACTAGATGCCTAAATGCACTTACATTGCAAAGATAAGTGATGTTACTATCGATCTAGAAGGAGAACAGAGAGGTGACTAATAGAACTCAAAGAAAAGAACAGGGGGTTCGGCTAAGGGAAACTGAATTAAATGTAGGGGAAGAGAAAAGAAGTGTGGTCGGCCCAAGTTGAAAGAAAAGAGATTCGGCTAGATAAAAAATTTGAGACTGAGGAAAGAATGGAGTAAGGTTCGGCCAAAAGTAAAATTAAGAAGAGGAGGAGAGAAAAGCTTCAAAGATGAATACCAAAATTGCCACTTGAATTCTTGGGCTTCAGGAAAAGGAAACACGAGAAGAAGAGAAGTTCGGCAATAGAAAAACTCCCAAAAGTGCACTCAAACTCCTAATCCTGAAATTCCCCCTAGTCCCCCATCAAATTCGGTACTAATAACCAAATATGCACCCCCAAGGAGTTCCAAATTCGGCCAAACCTCCCGTCCTAACAACTCCCATCTCTCCTTAATATCCTCCATAACAACCTCCAAGACCCATTCAAGTTTCCTCCTTTTACCAAGTCTATAACAACCTTCGAGAATTTTATTCCAACCCCACCTCTTGCCGCCCCCATGTGGCAAAATAATTACATTTTGCTTGTAAGGGGATTCGAACCCAAGCCCCCTCAATAGCTCAACATGCCACTTACCTCCTTGCCGCAAGCTCTTTTGTGTCACACTTTACCCTCAATTAAATATAAGGTCTATAGGCCAAAGTCCAAGTTTCTTTAAAAAAAAAAAAACCAAAATAAACTACAAGAGCCAAAACTCGAACCAAGGCTCCCTTGCATCCTTAATGATGCCACAACCACTAGACCACATGCTTCCTTATGTCATATCTTCAACACAATAATTTAAAAGGCCTACGTCCAGGCATCTAGGATTTTATACACTAAAAACCAAAATTTTTGCTACAACCCAGGTTTGAACCCAGGACTTCTCCAACACTCCCAAACATTCCTAATTACTTAACCAACACACCAAACAAACAATTGTGTTATTTCCATACACAATAAAATATTATGAGCCACCACCAAGGCCCAGTACTTCTAGGCCCAAAATCTAGGGCGTAACAATTCTACCCCCTTAATGAAATTTCGTCCCTTCAATTTCTAACTAACAAGGTAGTCGTGTAACATCTACCCCACTACGCTACCGCTACGCACTCTGATCCAAATAACTTAATCACACATCCAAAACATCCGCCTATCGGAGCAGATAGATTACAATTTCTAAATTGAAAACATCCCATTCAAACAAAACACATAGAATAAATACAAACTCTAATTTTAAGTGCAGCAATACAATCTAATATCACAGAAATCACTGTATTTCTGTAACGGCCCAAATTTCAGCAAAGTATGAAAAAGTGGTTCAAGATCACCAAATCCGACAAATGAATTCGTAGATTATATTATTTAATATTCATGAGCCAAATGTAGCTTTTAAAAGATTTTGAAATTGTAAATTATGATTTATTTGGTCAAGAAATTTAGAAAAAGAGGTATCGAGATCTCGGTGTTATAAACTGTGTCGTAAATATTTTTATAAATATTTATGGAGTGTCATTAGGGTGGTATTAAAGTTTCATTAAGAAATTTTAACATTGCATTCCCAGGACTCCGTTCTGGTAAATCGGACTTGTAAATATTTTTAATAAATATTTACAAAGTTGGTTTTGTAATTAATTAGGTTTTAATTAGGTAAATTTAGCTTAATCTAGAGTAATCAGTAAAAAGGACTAAAATGAATAAGGAGTAAAAGTTTAATTATAAAGTAAAAGAAAATAAGAGGGACTAAATAGGCAATTATGCCTATTCCATTAAATGAGGCGGCAATTGTATGATAATATCTTAGATTTTTATGTTATTTAATTATAAAATATCTTATTTTATCAAATTATAATTTATATTAATTATGAAATAAATAAATAATGACAAATGTATAGATATAAAATTATATATGTGTAATGGTAATAATATATATGTGTAAACTTGTATTAAAAATATGTATTTACTTATAATTTAAGTATAAAGATATTTTATATTATAATATAGTATGATTTAAAAATTAATTAATTAATTAATTAAGGCTTTATACCAAATGTATGGTATTGATGATGTACAAATGTAATAAATCATGCATGTACAAATGTGTATGTACAATTAATTTAAATAGATATTAATTATTTATTGAAAGATATTTATTAATCAAATAATTATATTATAAGATTTTTGTATCATTAACAAATTAAATGGTGACAAATGTAATTAAAGTATTTGTTATTAATAGATTTTTATAATAATTATTATTATAAACTAATATATATATATATATATATATATACACACATAAGTCATAAAAAAAAAAAGAAAAGAAAAGAAGAACAAAGCTTAAAAAGAAATAGAGAGCAGACGGGAAAGGAAAGAAAGAAAGAAAAGAAAAAGAAACAATTGAGGGTTTAAGGTTTAAAGCTTTGATTGGTAAGTCAATTAAGTCCTTTTTGCTTAAATTTGATGTTTTAGAAGTTTTAGAACAAAGTTTTGTTGAAATTAGGTTGAAGTTTTGAAAGTTCTTAGGTTTTTGAATATAGTTTATATTGAATCAATTGCTGAATTAGGGGTTAAATTGAATGAATTTCAAGTTAGAAGTGATGAAATGATTAAATTGAGAAATAAGTTATAAGAAACAAGTTTAGACAGCAGTAGTAGCCTAAATTTTAAAAAACACTAAAAATGATACAAATTGAATTAGAAGTTGAGTGAGATATGTAATTAAAGCTTATTAAGTCTATTTTCATATAAAAGAAACAAAGAAAGTAAAGAACTTTTGTATTCTAAGATATTTATATTTTTGTGGGACTGGTCAGAATGATTTTGAGATCCCCTGTTCTGACTTGGAAAAATCATTAAAAATGGTTCAAAAATAATTATGGCACATAATTTTTATGGTTAGATTTCTTAATGAGTCTATTTTTAGAATAAATAAACGAGAACATCATTTCAATTCTGCACAAAGAGATAATTAAATTTTAGCGAAGAGTGGTCAGAACTGTCGAACAATTAAACAGAGGAGAATTTAATGAATAAACTGTACTCATTGGATAAATGAAAAATTCTGAAAATTTTATGGTAAGAGGATATGTGAGTCTACTTTCAGTTAAAATTTACGGATCTTGGTTTGGAGTTCTGTAGCTCAAGATAAAAATAATTTAGTGACTATGACACGGATAGACAACTTAAATAATCATATAAGAAAATAGTGAAAATTATAGACAATGTTACTTACAAGTGTGTTATTTATATTACGGATGTGGATGGAGAGGGAGAGGAGGAAAATATATGAATGATTTGTGTATAAATTGATCACATGCTCGTTTATAATCGATAAATGTTGAATTAGAAATGAGATAATGTTTTATTTGGAATATTTATTATGAAATTATGATTATGGTTAAAATACAAAAATCAAACTTGTAAGTTTATATGGCTAAATTTTATGAATATTGAAATTAGATTCAATAAGTGATTTGTCAATTTAGATTGTGATTGACAAGAAGAGTTAGTGAACTGCATGCTTATAAATTGTTACACATATGTGTCTGAAATACGAGAAAAATGATAATAATTGATACATGGAAATAATATGAGACTATGATATATAAACATGGAATATGTTGATGAATGAGTTCATCTGTGATTATATATATTTGTAGACCTTGAGTGTACTATCCGTATGAATTAGTATTTCAAATGAACTAATGAGAAAAGTTCTAATATGAAATAGTCTAAGTTCGATTGAAATATTATGAAACGTGTTTGAAATACATTAATATGTCTTGTATATGTTATTTGAGTTCATGATGTGGGAAGTAAATTGCATGTAAGTAGTGTATCGTTTTTAATTACATTTTCATATTTTGATATAATTTATGAAATAATGTTGAATATTTGATTTAATTGATGAAGTATTGGAAAGTAAGATAATTTCCCAGTTGAACATTAGGAATAGAAAATTGATACGAGGGACCTGTGTGGAAATCTAAGTGATAAAAGTCTATGGCATGTAGGTGAAATAAGTCCATGGCATTGTGTTAAATGCAATTAGCTCAAGAACGAGCCTATGTGATCTATATAAAATGAAGTAGTTTTGACTACCAATGTGGCACTATGTGAAATGTCTCGATGTATCTATTATATGTGTTCAACGAGAATTGAATTAAAATGACTAAGTGAAAATGAATGTGATTATGATGATGATGATATTTCGAATGGTTTAATGAATAAAATTCCGACATAGAATAATCTGAGTATGAGATAATAAATTATGAAAGTTAAACTTGAAATACATAGAAATCATATTTATTTGATATATTGAAATATGACATGGAAAATACATGCATGTGAAACTTACCAAATATTTATACATATTCAGGATTATGAATTGTTACACGAAATTCATGAAAATAATGGTACATGAAGTATCGGTACAATGAACTGAATGATTTATATGTATAAAAAACAATGTCAAGGGAATGATAAACACCATGATATGTAAATATGTGACTATCCCTAATACGTGCTATATGAAAATTATGCAAGTTGTGATGAGTAATAAACTCCAGTGTGATATGTTGATAAAATCAGTTTATTAATATTGAATTTATATGAAATATGTTCAAGTATATTAACTAGTGTTATTGTTGTTGTTCTTGACGCTTACACAAGTGTCTTATTACTGGTTAAACGGTAAAATGTTTATTATATGATGTGTTGAAAAGGTAAGTACTCAAATGAAAATATATATTGTGTTCGTGGAAGAGTGGTAAGTTTTAAGTTGTGAAATTCTCTTATAAAACAGATTATCTGAATTTGTTCTAAAAATTTCAGTAATGTCTCGTGACCCTATTCCGGTGACGGATTCGGGTTAGAGACATTAGAATATATGATTGAGTTGAGTGATCAAATGGTGAAAAATTGAAAGGTTTTAATTTGGGCGTAAATTTTATATCTCAGTTTAGTACAATTATATATGTTTTGCTCTGGTAATGCCTCGTATCCTATTCTGGTGTTGAACACGGGTAAGGGGTGTTACAATTTCTACTACTGTTTTTCAATAAAAATAAACAACTATTTCAGAAACTTACAGATTTGGCGCCAGAGACTCAGTGTGCCACACTTTTTAGAAGAAATATCTCAAACATAACACATATTTGAAAATAAATTTTTGAAATCAAAATTTTGAAAAACCCATTCCACAGCCGAGTTTTGCAACTTGGCTCTAATACCACTAAATGTAACACCCCAAACCTGGCCTAGAAGTTAGGCCTGAATCTAGCATGTTACATTGAAGTGTTTCTTTTCGAAAAATATGTTTTCATTGAAAACCATTCTTATTTAAAACTTGTTGCTAACTAAAAACTTGGGTTTGTTTATTTTCCAAAACGTGGTTTATTAAAAAGTTAATTCCTTTTAAAAAGCAATTATTACCTTTAAAACTAAATAGTTGCGGAAACGTAATATTTGAAAAATAGTTATTGTTTTGGAAAAAACCTGTGTCCTACCTCTAACGCTTATAAAACCCTAAATAAATTCCAAAATTTAAAATCTAGAAATTCTTAAAGGCCTTATTACAACCCAAATCAAAATACTTGTATGTAGATAATCAAAATCGAAAACACAAGCAGTGTGTGGCTCTCTCTAAGTCCCTCGCAGCTCCGATCCATTGAAGGATGAGGATTACCTGAAAGGTTAACAAACGGGGTGAGTTTATGAAAAATCAGTGTGTAATCCCCTATTAAAGTAACAGTCAGTCTATAGAATAGAAACAGAAACAGTCTGGGCCAGAGCCCTTTAACGGTAACAGTACAGTCCAGTTCAGAACCTACGTGGGCCAAAGCCCACTACACAATATCATTTGGGTCACAGCCCATAATAGAATAAATTGGGCCTAGCCCAAAACCAATAATAGAACAAGTGGGCCTAAGCCCAAAACAGAACAGAACAGTATGTGAATGTGACCCCAACCCTGTCCAACTATCACACTACCCGAACTAGCCTACACACCAATACGCAGCCATGTTGCTAATAACAGATAACGTGGCAGTGCCACCAGAATTAGAATACGTGGCGTAGCCACTAGTACAAAACTTCCTCCAAATCAAGCCCAACCCTATGTAGAATGTCGTGCATGTCTTGCTTAATCATTACACATGTATACATATTGGCCATGCTCAGTAATAGTCATTTAAACATACATTAAAAACATATCTATCATGCAACCACGGTCACATTAGTTAAAACACTGCCATATGATCACAGTTAAATCAATCAAGTTCATAGTCCAAGTCAGTCACTGCCCACAAGGGCAAAATAGTCATTTTACACTCTAGGGCAAAACGGTCATTTTGTCAGTTAGTGGTAAAACAGTTATTCTACCCTACAGAGGTATTTCAGTAATTTCTACCTATAGGGTATTTTTGTAATTTTACAAATCGAGGGTATTTTGGTAATTTGATTTAATTGATATAGTATTGGAAAGTGAGATAATTCCCCAATTGAACATTAAGGATAGAAAATGGATACGAGGGACCTGTGTGGAAATCTAAGCGATAAAAGTCTATGGCATCTAGGTGAAATAAGTCCATGGCATTGTGTTAAATGCAATTAGCTCAAGAGTGAACCTATGTGATCTATGTAAAATGAAGTAGTTTTGATTACCAATGTGGCACTATGTGAAATGTCCCGATGTATCTATTATTATTACGATGTGTTCAACGGGAATTGAATTAAAATGACTAAGTGAAAATGAATGTGATTATGATGATGATGATATTTCAAACAGTTTCATGAATAAAGTTTCGACATGGAATAATTTGAGTATGAGATAATAAATTATGAAAGTTAAACTTGAAATACATGGAAATCATATTTATTTGATATGTTGAAATATGACATGGAAAATACATGTATGTGAAACTTACCAAATAATTATGAATGTTCAGGATTATGAATTGTTACACAAAATTCATGAAAATAATGGTACATGAAGTATCGGTACAATGAACTGAATGATTTATGTTTATAAAAAAAAATGTCAAGGGAATGATAAACACCATGATATGTAAATATGTGCCTATCTCTAATACGTGCTATATGAAAATTATGCAAGTTGTGATGAGTAATAAACTCTAGTGTGATATGTTGATAAAATCAGTTTATCAATATTGAATTTATATGAAATATGTTCAAGTATATTAGCAAGTGTTATTGTTGTTGTTGTTGACGCTTAGACAAGTGTCTTATTACTGGTTACACGGTAAAATATTTATTATATGATGTGTTGAAAGGGTAAGTACCCAAATGAAAATATATATTGTGTTCGTGGAAGAGTGATAAGTTTTAAGTTGTGAAATTCTCTTATAAAACAGATTATCTGAATTTGTTCTAAATATTTCGGTAATGTCTCGTAACCCTATTCTGGTGACAAATTTGGGTTAGCGACGTTACGATATATGATTGAGTTGAGTGAGCGAATGGTGAAAAATTGAAAGGTTTTAATTTGGGCGTAAATTTTATGTCTTAGTTTAGTACAATTATATCTGTTTTGCTCTGGTAATGCCTCGTATCCTATTCTGGCGTTGAACACGGGTAAGGGGTGTTACAATTTCTATCTACTATTTTTCATTAAAAACAAACAACAGTTTCAGAAACTTACAGATCCGGTGCCGGAGACTCAGTGCGCCACACTTTTTAGAAGAAATATCTCAAACAGAACACATATTTGAAAATAACTTTTCAAAATCAAAATTTTGAAAAACCCATTCCACAGCCGAGTTGTGCAACTCGGCTCTGACACCACTAAATGTAACACCCCAAACCCGGCCTAGAAGTTAGGCCCCAATCTAGCGTGTCACATTGAAGTGTTTCTTTTCAAAAACCATGTTTTCATTGAAAACACTTCTTATTTAAAACTTGTTGCTAGCTAAAAACTTGTGTTTGTTTATTTTCCAAAACATGGTTTATTAAAAAGTTAATTCCTTTTAAAAACCAGTTATTACCTTTAAAATTAAACAGTTGCGAAAATGTGATATTTGAAAAACTGTTATTGTTTTAGAAAAAACCCGTGTCCTACCTCTAACGATTATAAAACCCAAAATAAATTCTAAAATTTAAAATCTAGAAATTCTTAAAGGCCTTATTACAACCCAAATCAAAATACTTGTATGTAGATAATCAAAACTGGAAACATAAGCAATGTGTGGCTCTCTCTGAGTCCCTCGTAGCTCTGATCCGTTTAAGGCTGGGGATTACCTGAAAGGTTAACAAACGGGGTGAGTTTACGAAAACTCAGTGTGTAATCCCATATTAAAGTAACAGTCAGTCTACAGAACAGAAATAGAAATAGTTTGGGCCAGAGCCCTTTAATGGTAACAGTATAGTCCAGTTCAGAACCTACGTGGGCTAAAGCCCACAACACAATATCATTTGGGTCACAACCCATAACACAATATCATGCAACCACAGTCATGTCAGTTAAAACACTGCCATATGATCACAGTGAAATCGGTTAAGTTCATAGTCCAAGTCAGTCACTGCCCACAAGGGCAAAACAATCATTTTACACTCTAAGGCAAAATGGTCATTTTGTCAATTAGGGGTAAAACAGTAATTCTACCCTACAGGGGTATTTCAGTAATTTCTACACTGTAGGGGTATTTTGGTAATTTTACAAATCAAGGGTATTTTGGTAATTTCACAAATCGATGGTATTTTGGTAATTTTACCATCGAGGGTATTTCGATAATTTTACAAATCGAGGGTATTTTGGTAATTTTACAAATCGAGGGTATTTCGATAATTTTACAAATCGAGGGTATTTCAGTAATTTTACAAATCAAGGGTATATTGGTAATTTTACAAATCAAGGGTAATTTGGTAATTTTACAAACCAGTGGTATTTTTGTAATTTTGCAAACCGAGGGTAATTCTGTAATTTTGTAAATTGGGGGCATTTCTATAATTTTGTAAATCAGGGGTATTTCTGTAATTTTGTAAACTGGGGGTATTTGTATAATTTTGTAAATTGGGGCATTTCTGTAATTTTGTAAATTGGGGGATAATTCTGTAATTTTGTAAATCGGGGGTATTTTTGTAATTTTGTAAATTGAGGATATTTTTATAATTTTGTAAACCGGGGTATTTCTGTAATTTTGTAAATCGGGCGTATTCAGCAAACACTACTTAGCCCCAAAATCGATTGACAGTTGAAAGGGAAAAACTTGAATCCCTTGAGAACCCTTCACCCTTCAAGAACTTCGAAATCCCACGAACATGATCACAACAGAAAAAGAGCAAAGAGTCATCAGTCATAAACCAAACATGCAGTTTAGTCAAAGAAGAACCCAACAGTAAGAAATGAAACCACATAACCGAAATACACTTACCTACACCCAGATTAGATGCCTAAACGCACTTGCACTACAAAGATAAGTGAGGTTACTATCGATCTAGAAGGAGAACAGAGAGGTGACTAATAGAACTTAAGGAAAAGAACAGGGGGTTCGGCTAAGGGAAATCGAATGAAGAAAAGAATGATAAATGTAGGCGAAGAGGGAAGAAGTGTGGTTGGCCCAAGTTGAAAGAAAAGAGATTTGGCTAGACGAAAAATTTGAGACTGAGGAAAGAATGGAGTAAGGTTCAGCCAAAAGTAAAATTAAGAAGAGGAGGAAAGAAAAGCTTCAAAGATGAATACCACAATTTCCACTTGAATTCTTGGGTTTCAGCAAAATGAAACACGAGAAGAAGAGAAGTTCGGCAATAGAAAAATTCCCAAAAGTGCACTCAAACTCCTAATCCCAAAATTCCCCCTAGTCCCCCCCAAATTCGGTACTAATGACCGAATATGCACCCCCAAGGAGTTCCAAATTTGGCCAAACCTCCCCTCCTAACAACTCCCCAATTTTCTCCCCACATCTCTCTTTGATATCCTCCATAACAACATCCAAGACCCATTCAAATTTCCTCCTTTTACCAAGTCCACAACAACCTTCGAGAATTTTATTCCAACTCCACCTCTTGCCGCCCCCATGTAGCAAAATAATTACATTATGCTTGCAAGGGGATTCGAACCCAAGCCCTCTCAATAGCTCAACACGCCACTTGCCTCCTTGCCCCAAGCTCTTTTGTGTTACACTTTACCCTCAATTAAATATAAGGTCTATAGGCCAAAGTCCAAGTTCCTTTAAAAGAAAAACCAAAATAAATTGCAAGAGCTAAAACTTGAACCCAAGCTCCCTTGCATCCCTAATGATGCCACAACCACTAGACCGCATACTTCCTTATGTCATATCTTCAACACAATAATTTAAAAGGCCTACTTCCAAGCATCCAGGATTTTATACACTTAAAACCAATTTTTTTACTGTAGCCTAAGTTTGAAGCCAATACTTCTTCAACACTCCCAAACACTCCTAATTACTTAACCAACACACCAAACACACAATTATGTTATTTCCATACACAATAAAATATTATGAGCCGCCACCAAGGCCCAGTCATTCTAGGCCCAAAATCTGGGGCGTTACAGTTAGTATTAATAAAAGGCTAAAGTAATAATAATAACAGAGTCTAAATTTTGAAATGATGAATAAATGAATAAAAAATGATATAATAAAGGGAGATACAAAAAGATTGAATATAAAAAATAAAAAAATATATACATAAGATAAATAATATGTGAAAAGCTAGGATAAATAACAAAGTCATCTAAAAATGAATAATATGGCAAATTTCAAAAGAGAATATAAAATGGTTTAAATTAAATAATATACATATAACATAATAGAGAAAATATAATATGATATCAAAAATAAAAATATATACATACGATAAATAATATATGAAACATTTTAAATAAATAATAAAATAATTTTTCAAATAAACAATATGGCAAACTTTTTTTAAAAGAAAATACAAAATGGTTTAGATTAAATAATATATACAAAATATAATAAATAAAACAATATAATGATATATAATAAAACAATTTTAATGTAAAAAATAAAAAATAAAATGAATAAAATAGTTTAAAAAGTATATATAAAATATCTAAATAAATAATAAATAACAAATTAAAAAAATTAATTAGGGACTAAATCAAAACAAAAGATAAAATCAAGGGTATAAACACAAGAAAATAAGTGCATAAGGACTAAAATGAAATTTAAATAAGATTCTAGGGGAAAATTTTTAAAAAATAAAAAATTAGGGCTGATATAGGGATCCAATTAAAACGCGTGCCTCAAAGGAAGGATTCACTGGGCAAATATGCCCTATTCCTAAAACAGCACCGTTTCAATGTTCAAACCTCCAATGGTCAGATAACCAAATTGAATAAAAAAATAATACGAAGGGGCCAAATATAAAATAAATAAATAAAATTAGTGACAAAGGGATTAAATCAAAAAAGACAAAAATGCAGAGGCCGCGCGCATAAATATCCCAAATGTTGCAAAAACACACGGATCCTTCCCCCAGGTTAGGTCAACATGCGGGTTAAAATGCCTTAAACGACGTCGTTTCAAGGCTAAAGGGGATAAGCCAAAACAGTGTCGTTTTAATCCCCAATTTAAGTCAAATTTCCTTCAAAATAAATCATTTTCAAACGTTTTCTAAAAAAAAACCTTCCTTTCTTTTTTTTTTCTCTGCAGCTAGCCTCTCTCTGGCCAACACTCAGGCGAGCCACCACTACACGTGCCGCCTCACGCGTTGCCATATACGACAGACAAAAGTCCAAAAGAAACCCCTTTCAAGAGGTAAAACCTCCCCCTCTCCCTTTTCCTTTTTGTTTTCGTGTAAAATTGAAAAACTAAAATAAAGGTCAATGAAAAACTTGAAAAAAATGAGAAGTAAAAATCACCTTTTGTGATATTCTGTTTTTTTGTCTTATCTCTTCGTAGTTTCTTACATTGGTTCCATTCGGCTTTTATAATCGAAAATAAATCAAAAATAATAAATACAAGATCATTATTTGCTGTTAATTTCCTTTTTTTTGCAAGTGTACGGCGACGATAGGGGCGGATATTGCGCGTTGACAGCGGCGTGATGCTCGGCAGTAAAGGTTTGAGGCTGCGGCGCTGGTTTCAGAAACCTTAGAGTTTCTGCTGTGGTTGAGGTCTTTGGGCCTTTTGGGCCTCATAAGTTTGGGCTTAGACTTTAGTGTGGGTAGTGGGTTTTAGCTTTGGGTTAAGGGTTAATTCGATTGGGTTGGGTACTTTTTGTTTTGGGCTATATAGACTGGACCATGAAGGGAAATTTATTTATTTATTTGGTTTTTTGGTTTTTTTGAATGGGCCCAGGCAGATTAGGCCTATTACAACTGCCCATCTTTGGTCGTTGTCGTGTAACGAGAATGAAGCAAAGACGAGCAAACACCTTTAAGAAAGACTAATCTTGCCCGGTCTTGCCGACCCTTGACTTTTGGTTTTTCAAGTAGCCTCATTCCATCCCACTGCATCTTTAAGGGCATAGGAAATAGTACTTCTATCCACTCCAATGTAATTTTAGGGAGAAGAGATTTGTAGCTTTGATCTACTCCATTGGAACTTCAAAGAGGTGAGAATTGGTAATTTCAACCTGCTCCACTACAACTTCAGGGAGATAAGTTTTTACAATCCTTTGTTTGCTCCATTGCTACTTCAGAGAGTTGAGATTTGGAACTGTTGACTTGCTCCACTACAACCTTAGAGAGATAAGGCCTATCACAGTAATCTCCATCGATCCCACTGTAACTTCAGGGGGATAAGGTTTGTATATTTTTGAAGTAAATGGTTTGGATAATAAACCACGTTTTGAAAATGAACGACATGTCTTCGAATCAGTGAAAGAAAATAACAAAAAGGTTAAATAGAAAGGAAAGGGGATTTAACAACAACTCGTTTTATGAAAAACACTTCAATGTGACATCGCCAGATTCAGCCATAGCGTCCAAGCCGGGTCTAGGGTGTTACAACATATCCCATCCAAGAAACAAATATATTCAGAGCAGAATTCATATATGATACAGTTTTACATGCATGACATACCAGATACAAATCACATATATAACATTTTTTGGGTTTACTTATAATTTGATATCTCAAACATACTTATAGATGGAAGAATTTATGTAATATCCCAAATTAGGGCCTAATCGGAATAGTGGTTTCATGACCACAAATTCGAGGTAGAAATAATTATTTTATAATTATTTTGAGGTTTATGATATGATTGCATGATTGTGCGAAAATTTTGTAAAGAAATTCGATGTATAAAGTGTTTAATTTGAAATTAGGGACTAAATCGAATAAGTTGCAAAACCTGCATTCTAGAAGCTTTTAGTATGAATTTGCTTTGGAATATTAATTAGGAAGTCTTAAATAGCAATTTGACCAATTTCTAAAATTTTGGACAAAAATGGGCTTGTACATGAAAATTTTCAAAGAAAGGCATTAAGGGCATTTTTGTCAAATAGGAAATATAGTCATTAAAAAGGAAAAAATAACATAAAAATAGATTCATCTTCTCCGTGGGGCTGTCGAATTTTACTTATCACCATAGCTAGGGTTTTCAACATTTCAAGCCTTGATTGTAAGTGAATTCCATGCCCGTTTTTAATGTTCTTTTCGATTTTATAATCTAGAAAGCCTATTTTATCATTTTTTAGCAATATTTTGAGCTAGGATGCATGTATGAAAATTTACCCATGTGTGACATAATTGTATTTTGATGAATAATGAAGGATTATGATGGTTTGATGTGTGTTTAACAACTTATAGCTAGTAGTTTTATGTGAAAACACCTAAAAAGGGACTTAATTGTAAAAAGGGTAAAATTGGTGGTAAAAATCTGATTTTTTTATGTGAAATATGGGCTGTTATGGACACTAGGAGATTCAGCTATACCTGGATGTCATGGGAAATGCATGTAACTCATTGTACAAACTTAAGGACTCAATTGTAAATAATTGAAAAGTTAGGGGTAAAATGGTAATTTTTATTCAAGCTCGTATTAGGGGCTGTTTTGATGAATGTGTCTATTGAATAAATTAATTTGGCATTCTAGATCAAGAGAAACAAGATTTGAGTCGTGATTGAAGGAAAAGTAAGGTTTATGAGGAATAGGCTCGATTCCTAACATTTTGTACTGAGGTAAGTTCATGTGTAATTGTGGTAACATAATTGTTATTTTAAGCAATTTAATGTTATTTTTATGATATGATGTTATTTTTATGATATGATGTTTATTATCATGAAAAATTATGCTTTGTGAATTATTATTTAGTAATATGTTGATTATGTGAGCTATTGATAAATGTGAAATGCTATCAAGTATCGGTTTCAACATTCTGATGAAAACGACAAAAATGTGTGATTGAGGAAACTCCCGTTTGAACCTTGGGAATAGATTAGGGAACAAGTGACATGTCACTAGGATGGTTGAGTTCCGAGCTCGTGGAGTTGAGTTCGAGTTCGTGAGATGTAACTAGGCAACCGAGCTCGTTGAGTTGAGTCCTAGTTCACTTATGGACGCGAACGCCCGAGCTCGTTGAGTTGAGTCCAAGTTCGCTTATAGGCGGGTTACATGGTAGCTTGGCTACATAAATTCCGTAGGCTGTTGAGTTTGTCTAGCTACGGATATGACACTTGTGTGTATGCGATCCATGTATCCGAATTATATTCCGATGTGTTCAACAAGTGAATCAAAAGTGAATAAGGAGAATACCTAAACGAAAGTGATATGTTGGTAACTGTGGTGAATGAGAAAATTTGACAAGTATGAGCTTAAAGCCTCGAGTTGAGAACTTGGTATGACGAAGTCGTGGTAAGATAGTAAATACACTTGTAACATGAATGTCTTAGTGATGTTTATGCAATTGATGTTTTATATTGGATTGCAAGATTATGTTACTTGCTATTTGCATGTGAATTTACTAAGCATTTATGCTTACTTCCTCCCTTCTACTCTTTGTAGTTTTGACAAGCCAGCTTCGAAATCGAGAAATGTCGAAGGCTTGCTCACACTATCCAAGGACCATTTTGGTATAATGGCTTGTATATTTTGAGTATGGCATGTATAGCATGATAATCATTTTGTGTATATGATCTTATGATATGGCTATTGAGTGATAATGAAATGCCTGGTAATGATTAGCCATTGGAATGGCTAATTATGATCATATTTGGTGATATGTATGTTTAATGTGATACTTAATCCATGGAATTGCATAAAAAGGTGAAAGTTGTTATAAAACAGTATCATATAGTAGCAGTGATGTGAGTTTGAAAAATCACTAAAAATAGTAGAGACTGAATTATATGGTGAATAAAATATGAAATTGAAGCTTATTGACTCTATTTTCATATGGAAGAAACAAAATAGGTAAAAGAGTTGTATTTTATAAGATATTTGAGTTTTAGGGGAACAGGGTTAGAGCGATTTCTGAATCCCCTATTTTGAATTTAGAAATTCACTAAAAATTGTAAAAAAAAAAAATAATTAGGAGTTATGCTATATATGTACAAATTCCTTATTGAGTCTACTTTTAAGGAAAACAAATGTTATAGTCATCTGAAGTTTGTATAGAGAGAAAAATGATTCATAGTGAACAGAGGTCAAAGCAGTCGAACTTTGAAACAAGGGAAAATTTAACTAATAAACTGTACTAATTGGCCAGACCAAAAATTTTGGAAAAAAAATTAGTAGATAGATATAAGAGTCTAGTTTCAGGGAAAATTTACGAATTTGAATTTTGAGTTTTGTAAATTGAGATATGATTTTTTTAGCAACTTTGACGCAGATGAACAGCTTATTCCAAAAGGTGAAATAAATGGTTTGGAAATTGTTTCAGTGATAAATTAAGTTTATTAACACCTCAAACTCGACTCCAGCGACGGTCTCGGGTATGGGGGCGTTGCAATTTATACTAGCAGATAACCTGATTTCATGTTTTATTATACATTTAATCACATACCAACCCTACGGAAGGCCCATGGTCAACTGGAATAATGTGTAGAACCCTAGCGAAAACTTCTAAATTTTGGGCCCATATGGCCTAAATGGCCCACCGGTGTGGCCACACAGCCTGTACATGGCCTCTAACACGCCCGTGTGGCCCAAACGGACCAAATAGCCTAGATTGTGTGTCACACATAGCCCACCACACGATCGTGTGGCGTCAACAAGAAACCTTTTTCGGCTTTTGCCAATTGCTGTTTTTTGTGTTTTTTGGTACACACCTACTTCAATTTTGACACAATTGCAACCACGAGATAAGCATAGGAGTAAGCATACCTTGGTTGGCGTTTGGGCATAGGAGTGTTCGAAGCGCGGATTAACTCTAGATTCCTATCAGGTAATCCCTAGCTTTAGGAGGATCGGTGCTGCGAGGGACTCAAGGAAGGCCACACATTGCTTATGCTCTGTCTTGATTTACTTTTAAGTACTTTATTCCGGTTTGGGTTGTAATAAGGCTTTTTTTTAAACTTTCTGGTTTTTACATTTTGATTTTATTTGTTGTTTTATAATTGCTAGAAGTCAAACACGGTTTTTCCAAAACAACAACTTCTTTTCAAAATATCACGTTTTCGCAACTGGTTTAAATTAGGCTTCCGTAACAGTTAAGGTTTTAAAAGTAATAACATTTTACAAGAGAACGTCTTTTAATAAACCACATTTTAAAAATATGCATACATAATTCGAGATTTTACTCAAGTTTTAAATGGCAACAAGCTTTAATTAGAAGGGTTTTCAATGGAAACAAGGTTTTTGAAAAACACTTCAATGTGACACGCCAGATTCGGGCCTAACTTCTAGGCCGGGTTTGGGGTGTTACACATTGGCAATGGTTCGGGACTAAATCGAGAACGTTTGAATGTTTGGAGACAAAATTAAAATTTCCATATTTTGGAGAGTCACATGGCCGTGTGGGCAAGTCGTGTGGTCTCATACAACCGTGTGGCTTAGGACACGCCCATGTCATCCTCTCGTGTAACTCTCTGTTGATGATGTCATCAAACATTTAGGGGAACACGGCCAAGTCACACGCCCGTGTGCTAGGCCGTGTCCTCCACACGGCTGAGACACACGGCCATGTCTCTGCCTGTGTGGCCAACACTTAGGCTATTTTCCAAGCCCTTTTGTTGCCCTTAATTATTTATACACTTATACATTTCAAAGACACGAATCATACCCTCAATTATTCTTAACTTACTCATCAAACACATGTAATATATCACTAACCATTCATGACAAACAAACATAATCACATCACATAAGATCTTAACACATGTATGCATAAATAGGTTTACATATTCATGGCCAATATGAGCCACATCTCATGGCCATATACAATGAAACAATATAACCTAATACCTTTGGCCAAATCTTAATAATACATACGACCAATATCTAAGTCTCTATACAAGCCACTCACTCGAAAACACTTAATGTTTGTCATTACCCCGAACTTACAATTTGATAGTGTCATGCTGCCTCTGATGATCTCCAACCCCGAGCCAACCTGACAACACTAAAAGCAATGGAAAGGAAGCAGTAAGCTTTATAGCTTAGTAAGTTGACATATAATAATGAACAATTAATTAATATGATTTTACCAATCCTCACAATGTATTCTTAATATTCCAATCATTACCTCACATGATTCCACTTTTTTACTCAAGTTCATCTTAAGCTATCTTACTGAGTCCCATTCACTAAATTAATTATATCTTGAGTTATTTCACTAAAACTATACTCATATATCTTCTTATCATAAAAATTTTAGAATTTTTGGTTTAGCCAATCAGTATAGTTTATTCTTTAAATTCTCCTCTATTTTGCTGTCCAACAGTTCTGACCTCTCTTCCCTAAAAATTGATTGTCTCATTATAAAGAATTCAAATAACATTTTTGTTTGTTTCTCTTGAAATTAGACTCATTGAGGAATTTAAACATATAAATTATACACCGTAAACATTTTTATAAATTTTTGGTGATTTTCCAAAGTCGGAATAGGGGATTTCTAAAATCATTCTGAACCTATCTCACAAAACTTTAAATATCTCATAATATAAAATTCTTTTTCTTACTCTATTTCTTTAATAAGAAAATAGACTCAGTAAGCTTTCATTTCATATCTTTTTCTGTCTCTAATTCAAGTCGGACCATTTTTTGGGATTTTTCAAAATCACGTAACTGCTGTTGTCCAATACTATTTAACAGCTAATTTCACTCTTTTATGATTTCATTGTTTTAACTTATTCTTAGACATACATATCATCAATCAAATTTATCACATTCTCATACATCATGGGTATTGACCTATAAACACTTGGTCATCATAAGATCATCTTCATATGCATTACTTACTCGTTTGTATTCTCGCTAAAATTCATTTACATACCAAGCACATTGCTCATAAGTTTGAGTACATACCTGTACTATTTCATAACACTTCATATTTACATTTACTCATTCACCACCTTACCAATGGTCCATCATGTATTTATCTCATTACATACTCACTTTCATTCTCATCTTTAATCCACTCAATGGCTTACTCATTGAATTACCTGTTGAACCATTTGGAATACTAAGGATACTCAGTGGAACCTCATAAGTATCATACAATGCCAATGCCATATACTAGCTAAGGTCCTATGTGGGATCTTAAATTGATGCCGATGTCATATCCCAGACATGGTCTTACAGGGGATCTAAATCTCATCTCAGTGCCAACGCCATGTCCCAGTAGTGGTCTTATATAGAACCATATGTTGATGCCAATGCCATGTCCCAGACATGGTCTTACATGGGATCTCATCTTAATGCCAACGCCATGTCCCAGACATGGTCTTATACGGGATCTCATGTCGATGCTAATGCCAAATCACAGATATGGTTTTATACAGGGCTGCAATAGTTCTAAGGTCATAACCTTCATATCCTATCTATTCCTAAGGTTCAACCGAGATTTCTTTGAATAATTTTTTTTCATTGAACTTGTCCTTAAATCCAATTCACACATGTCATAATGGTAACTAAGCTCATGCCATCACATAATGACATTAGTCATGATAAGGACTTTTAACACAAAACTTCAATTCATTACGTATCATCATAATTAATTAATCCAAAATAGTCAAATTAACATATCAATTTAGGTTTCAAGCATACACAACCATTACATTACATTATTATCACACCAACTTACCTCGGACGCGAAAATGACTAATTTTCTCGACTTGGTCCATAACCTCGTTCTTTCCCGATCTAAGCCTGCATCTCGTTTTCCATGATCTATAATATCACATTTAGCCTACTGATTAGTCACATTATTCAATGTGTCCCAAAAATCATATAATGGCAAATTTAAGTTTTAACCCCTAAACTTTCACATAATTACACTTTTGCCCCTAGGCTCGTAAATTGATTTTTATTCAATTTCCTTGTATTTTGGACCTAGCCGAAACATTTTCATACCTATAGTAGTCCACATTTCTCATTAAATCACATGCTTATGACCAATTTTATAACTTTTACAATTTAGTTCTTTCGGACGTTTTCGCCAAAAACCACCCAGTAAAACTCGTTCCTCTGATCATAGACGTGTGTAATCTACTATAAACTATCAAAATAAATAATTATTCAACATGGGAAAATTTTTAAACTCAAACCCTAGCTCAAATTAATGATAGAAATAGCTAAATCGAGTTACTGGGATATCAAAAATGTAAAGAACATTAAAAATGGGGCTTGGATGCACTTATAATCAAGCTTAAAGGTAGCCAAAACCCAAACCATGGTGTCCATAGCAACATTCGACATGCATGAAGAAGACGGACAAGTTTTTTGGCTTATTTCCCTTTTTATTTCTTTTAAATACCAAATGACCAAAATGCCCCTCATTAAAAACCTTTGGTATTTTATCCTTCCATGTCCATTTTTGTCTATCTTAGTATATAATGGTCTGATTGCCATTTAAGGACCTCCACTTTAAAAACCCATTTCAAATAAGTACCTAAGCTTCTAGAACTCACATTTTTCACTTATTTTAGTTTAGTCCTAATTATCAAATTGGACACTCAATCGATAAAATTTCTTAACGAAATATTCACAGAAGCATCTAGTCACAAATAAACATTTAAAACTTAATTGCAATAAATTTTTCAACTTCATATTTGTGGTTGTCGAAACCACTATTCCGTTTAGGCCGTAATTCAGGCTATTACAATTCTCCTCCCGTTTAGGAATTTTCGTCCCCGAAAATCTCACCAGAAGTAGTTGCTTTCAACCTCAATGAAACACTTTCACTAACTTTCCAGTATTACAAATCAATTTAACCTCGTATATCTCTTTCTAAGAAGTTTTAAACTTTAACACACTATGCTGAAACACCTTATGAGAATCTGAATTACTCACCCTAGAATATATATACTTAGTAGTCCGTCAAATAAAAACTCTGCATGTACCAAAATAATCAGATGGATCCTTGCTAAACAATCAATCACAATTCAGATTATATCTCCCTTTTCAGAGATTATGACAATTCCAATTTCGAAACTTATGATAACTCAATCTAATAATCATTCGTGTTCCATCACTAACTATATTAGTACTGAACACGCTATATTTCGGTTTACTTGCTAGAATTTAGACATCTAAACATAACCTTACAATTATCGTTTTACACCTCAATCACCAGAATATCTACTCACATAACTGTACATTTTATTATCTATGGATGAACAGACGTGATACTACTAAGCCTCCTACCAAAACTTCTACATATGTTCTAGATTCATCAATATGCAAATTCTATCTCGACATATCTATAACAATAGGAATCATGTCTGACCTGGAATTTAACATCAGAAGTAAATCCATTCTAAGCTCATTTAGATTATCGTTCACTATCATATTTTTGAGCTTCTCAGTTTCGCAAGGAAAACCTCACTTTAGCATTTACTATAGCTAGAATCTAGACTATCATCAACTAAAATCAGTAAAGTACCCAATACTTACAAAGATATGTAAAGATTTCCCATCTAGGCTTCTGTGACTAGAAATACTTTCTTAAAGATTGATCAAAAATTTTCTTGTAATTGTCGAAACCATTTTTTTGAAAAAAACGGAAGTTGACTTAAAAAATGAAAGTCGGGAGTCGCCACCAACATTTTTAGGTGTGATTGGGTCACCGAATAAATGTTTTGGTCTACGAAAAATTAGAGAAAACGGGCTCAGGAGTCAGTTACGCGCGGGGAAGGATTAGCACCCCCGGAACGCCCAAAATTGGTACCAAATTGAGCAATTTTCTGACTTAAGTCGAAATTTGGAAAGATTTAAAAATAGGATTCTTTTTTGAAACAGGGATAATTTGAGTAGAAAAATCGAGATTTCTTTGCCTCGAAAGCATTCGAACGTCACATCCAGCACGATTGGACACGAGGTTCTCTAAATCCTTCGAAACTAAAGTCGTCTCGTGAATTACAAAATTTTGCTTAAAAGGGTATTTTAGGTATTTAGATGAGTGAGAAATCGCAACCCAGCACGTTAGGGCACTATTTCCCGTATCTCTAAACACAAAAAATATTGCCTCGTTTTTGGAACATTTTAAATAAAATTGGAATGATTTGGGTTGAAAAATCGCGATTACTTTGCTTCGGGAGAATACGAATATCACATCCGGCACGATTGGACACGAAGTTCTTAAATTCCTCGAAACTAAAGTTATCTCGTGAGTTGCAAGATTTAGAAGGATATTTTAGGTATTTAGGCGAACGACCAATCGCAACCCAGCACGTTAGGGCACTATTTCCCGTATCTCTAAACACTGAAACATTGCCTCGTTTTTTTAACATTTTCTTTAATATGAAGCTAAATTTTGAAACAATGATACTATTAAACTCAAAATGTGATGTTTAAAATAGGATAGCAATAGCGATATTCGCAGTAAAGGATAATAACGAGAGTGTATTTTAAAGAAGCATGACATAGTTGTAACAGAATGTACGTATGAGGTTATATAAAAAATATGAATAACAAAACGTAACGTGGTAAGGATGTTTATAAGGTAGGGTAGGACATTACAAAGCTTATGACATTTTAGAATATATGTGTATATGTAAAATTGCAATATATAAAAATGTAAAAAAATGTATTTAAAGTTATATATACATGTAATAATATCAAAATACGGCGTACATATAGTAATGCAAAAACAATTATTAGTAATAAACATGTGAACATATATATAATATGCAAGTAATAAAATATATAGGGGCTATGGTATATTAATAATGATAATATTTTGATATGGCATACCTAAGATAGTATGTGTATATGAAATATAAAAATAGAATAACAGTACATGTAACATGCAAAGATGTACGTACATAATATTACAAATATGTATAATATAATAAATAATAATATTACAAATATATATATACTAAAACATTGAACACGTATATATAAATATATTGTATGCGTAATATATGTGTAATATAATATCATAAACAATAATATTACAAATATATATATACTTAAAGCTTTAAGACACATACATATATGTATTATATACATAATATATGTAAAGTACCATAAATTATAATATGACACATATATATACTAAAATATTAAGACATATACATATATCATAAATATATTATATACGTAATATATATAGAATGTTGAAAAAAAAATATATGATAAGCAAAATAATATATGACTAAAATATTAGAACATATATATATAAATAAAAAAAATCCCAATATACATAAAATAATAAACATATTAGTAAATGATAATATAAATACATATAAAACAGTAAGAAAATACAGATATATATATATATACGATTAAAATATAATACTATATACATAGTATATGATTTTTAAAGAAAAAACAGTATATAAAAATACATAATATATATAGTATTTAAAATTAGAGGAAAATAGTACGAATAGGATGGAATTAAAATAAAGGGAGGAATTTTGGGGCGAATTCGAAAGAAAAACGGAGGGAAGGGACTTATTCGAGTGCGCTTGAAACACAGAGGGACCGAAAAGGTAATTTTCCCCCAGCCCTTAAAACGCTGCGCATTAAAGGGGACCTAATCGAGAGGCGTGCTAAATTTTTGGGGCAAAATCAAAGTTCAGAAAGGTTTAATTGCAAAACTACGAAAAAGCGGAAGGGCTAAATGCACAATTAGCCCTTCCGTGTTAAAAACACGCGGATCCTATCGGTTATGGGTCGGATCTCGGGTTGGGTTTCCAAAACGACGTCGTTTTGGGGTTAAAACGCAGCCCCCAAAACGACGTCATTTTGGAGGGCTATAAAAGGCCCCAATCCTTCAAAAAAATCATTTCTGCTGAGGGGAGAAAAAAAAAAGGGGAGATAGGGGGAAAGAAGGGGAAGACCGGAGCGATTTCCGGTGGTCAGTCCAACCACCGTCCGGTCACCAGCCAGTCACCGGCGCTGGCGCCGGCCACCGTACACGGTGGCCGGAAAAGGTAAGATTTTCAATTTTTTTGTTATTTTTTTATATATTTTATTTTATATATTCGTATATATATGTATATGCTGGTAAAAAAGGGAAAAAAGAAAAAAACAGATTCTAAAAACCCTAAAATTACCTTGGGTTTTTCGATTTTTTGATTTCGGTGTTTTGACTATCCGAGTTGGAGTATCTCCCGTGTTTTGGTGTTTTTGAAATCGATCTATTGACCTGTGATTTAAGATTTGGTGTTTTGTATATATGAAAATCGAATCCTTTACAATCTGTTCTTAATCGGCTTATATAGCCTCTGATTTCTTTACAAGTTGTTTTCTTTTTTCTTCCTTTGCTTACTTTCTGTCCATTCTATTAAATGTATGCAGGTGCAGAGGGCGGTGGATTTGACAAGGCGGTGGAGCAGGTGGCTGCTGTCAGAGCAAGTGGGCAACAGGGGCTAGGGTTTCGTTGGGGACTGGTTCGGGTAACCAGTTGGCGTAATGGGTAGGTTAGTGGGTAACCGGGTAGGATAGTGGGTAATCGGGTAGGTTAGTATTGGGCTTCTGTTTGGTTTTTTTATTTTGGGTAAGGGATATTGGGTCTGATGTATTGGGTTTTGCTGGGCTAAAACGGGTTTTGGGTTTTAATTTGGTTAAGTGGGTAATTTGGGTAGTGGTTTAGGGTTTGAGTGTTTGGGCTTTGTACCCGGGCCAAAATTGGCCACTACAGCTGCCCCTCTTTGCTTATTGTCGTGTAACGGGAATGGAGCAAAGACTTCAAAAGGGCCAATTTTGCTTGGGCCTGCTGAGTCTTGACTTCTATCGACGCTTCTCTTCTTCAAGTAGCTTCATTCTAATCCGCCGCATCTTGTCACTTTGGTTTATCCCACTGCCACTTTGGAGATATGCCCTATAGCTTCAATCTGTTCGCCTCTTCAGAGATATAATAATTCAAGAAGGAGAGATTCGTAACTTCAATCCTCTCTGCTAAACAATACTAAGATTGTTAAATCTGCTTTCTTTGATCTGCTCTCTGTCAATACAGAGATTGCCAAATCTATTTTCTTCAATCTGTTACCCTACTGTTTAGGGGGTTAAGATTTGCTGGAATTTTGCCTATTACCCTACTGCTTAGGGGGTTAAGGTGAGTGGCCAAAATTTGCTCCAACGCTACCGTATGGAGATAAGATCTACCAAAATTCCATCCGTTACCCTAATGCTTAGGGAGTTAAGATCTGCTGGAACTTGATTTGCTCCGCTCCTACTCAGCGAAGATAAAATCTGCTTTGTTCTGCCCGTTACCCTACTGCTTAGGGAGTTAAGGCGAGTGGCCGAAATCTGTTCCATTGCCGATACATGGAGATAAGATTTGCCAAAATTTGATCTGTTACCCTACTGCTTAGGGAGTTAAGATCTGCTGGAATGTGATCTGCTTCGCTCCTGCTCAGCGAAGATAAGATCTGCTCTGTTTTGCCTGTTACCCTACTGCTTAGAGGGTTAAGGCGAGTGGCTGAAATCTGCTCCGTTGCCGATACACGGAGATAAGATTTGCCAAATTTCGATCTGTTACCCTACTGCTTAGGGAGTTAAGATCTGATGGAATATGATCTGCTCCGCTCTTGTTCAGCGAAGATAAGATCTACTGTATTATGCCTGTTACCCTACTGCTCAGGGAGTTAAGCGTGTGGCTAAAATCTGCTCCATTGCCGATACATGGAGATAAGATTTGCCAAAATTCGATCTGTTACCCTACTGCTTAGGGAGTTAAGATCTGATGGAATGCGATCTGCTCCGCTCCTGCTCAGTGAAGATAAGATCTACTGTATTATGCCTGTTACCCTACTGCTTAGGGAGTTAAGGCATGTGGCTAAAATCTGCTCCATTGCCGATACATGGAGATAAGATTTGCCAAAATTCGATCTGTTACCCTACTGCTTAGGGAGTTAAGATCTGATGGAATACGATCTGCTTCGCTCCTGCTCAGCAAAGGTAAGATCTGCTCTATTTTGCCTGTTACCCTACTGCTTAGAGGGTTAAGGCGAGTGGCTGAAATCTGCTCCGTTGCCGATACATGGAGATAAGATTTGCCAAATTTGATCTGTTACCCTACTGCTTAGGGAGTTAAGATCTGATAGAATGTGATCTACTCCGCTCCTGCTCAGCGAAGATAAGATCTGCTCTGTTTTGTCGGTTATCCTACTGCTTAGGGGGTTAAGGCGAGTGGCTGAATTCTGCCCCAACACTGCTGTATGGAGATAAGATCCGCCAAAATTCGATCTGTTACCCTACTGCTTAGGGAGTTAAGATCTATGGGAATTTGCTGTTTCCATCAATCTTGCTACATTTGTCCACTGGGGAATCTATCTTTAGAATTGATTTCCTGAGGTTTATACTTATGCAAATGATTAGGATGCCATGATCAAAATGAGTCAAATTCTTCCTAAATGCCAAAATGTTATGAGAATGGTCCCTACTTCGACTATCATTACTCATTCATCCAAGTTTCACTCGAGGTGTCATTTACACTCCTGCTTGTATGCCTCGGATCAAGTTGGTTCTATTATGACCTTCCGAAAATGATCCTTTCCTAGGATCGAATCGTTTGAATTTTCTAATCATCACTTTGAACTGAAAAGGGAGTTTTCTTTTAGTATCCCCAACCTTTACACATGGGGGTTCTTTAAACAATCGTTCTATTTTAGTTTCTTGCATTATTAGGAGATTTTACAGAGTAATATGCAGAACATCATTTGTAAAGATATTTTAGTTCATCAATCGTTATTTCAATGTAACACATTTTGTGTATAGTGAAAGGCAAAACCTTAAGGATAGTCAGATTCGAACAGAGTCATCAAAGATACAAAGGAAATTAATCTAACAACATATCTTTGAGAAGATCAAAAGATAGTGAACAGGACAAAAAATCAGATGCCCTAGATATCATAGTTTGAGCTTCTATATACAAACTCCATGACGACTACTTTGGGTTTAACATGTGTTCAGAGAATCCAAAGTACTTTGTTGATGCCCCGGTATGCAATGTACTCCACTTCTTATCGAACCAAGTATAGTGAGATGCGTGTTTTTCAAAATTTGAGCCGCCCTTTCGGGTTTTCAACTCAAAACCCCTTTAATCTCAACGTGCCCTTTGTGGGTTTTCACCTTGGCTTCTCCATTTTCTCTTTTTCTCCTTTCTTTTTTTTGTTTTTTTTTTGACATGAAAGTCTCAAAGCGCCCTTTGCGGGTTTTCACCTCGGCTTTCTTTCTCTTTTAGACAAAGTACTTTTTGACTGAGTCTGAATTCACGGGATTAGGTAAAGTCTTCCCATCCATTTCTGTCAAGATCAGTGCGCCACCAGAGAAAGCCTTCTTTACAACATACGGCCCTTCCCAATTTGGCATCCGTTTTCCTCTGAAGTCCTTCTGTATGGGCAAGATCTTCTTTAGTACAAGGTCTCCCTCGTAAAATTCCCTTGGACAGACTTTCTTATCGTAAGCTCGCATCATTCGCTTCTGATACATCTGACCATGACGAATTGCCCTTAGTCTTTTCTCTTCAATCAAGTTCAGTTGATCGTATCACGATTGAATCCATTCGGCTTCATCCAACTTTATTTCTAACAAAATTCGAAGGGAAGGTATTTCCACTTCAATGGGTAACACCGCCTCCATCCCGTAAACCAGCGAGAATGGAGTTGCCCCAGTAGAGGTTCTAACAGAAGTTCGATAGGCAAAGAGTGTAAACGGTAGTTTCTCATGCCAATCTCTGTAGGTCTCGGTCATTTTCCCAACTATCTTCTTAATGTTTTTGTTGGCCGCCTCTACTGCCCCGTTCATTTTTGGGCGATACGGAGATGAATTATGATGCTTAATCTTGAACTGGCTGCAAACTTCTGGTATTGTGCTGTTGTTCAAGTCCATGGCATTGTTTGATATGATTCTCTCAGGCATTCCATACTAACAGATGATTTCTTTCCTCAAAAATCGACTTACTGCTGACTTGGTAACATTAGCATAAGAAGCAGCTTCTACCCATTTCATGAAGTAATCAATGACCACGACAATGAAACGATGCCCGTTCGAAGCTTTCAGCGAAATTGGGCCAATTACATCCATGCCCCACATGGAAAAGGGCCATGGCGAAGTCATAACATGCAGAGGTGAAGGCGGTACATGGATCTTGTCACCATAGATCTGGCATTTATGACACTTTTTGGCATAGTTGATACAATCTGCTTCCATAGTAGACCAATAGTATCAAATCTCATGATCTGTCTGGCCATCGTGAAACCATTTGCGTATGTCCCACAAACACCTTCATGCACTTCTTCTAAGATTTTTCTGGCTTCCACAGCATCAACGCATCTCAAAAGCACCTGATCTTTCCATCTTTTATAAAGGATATCCCCATCCAATACATAGTCACAAGCTAACCTTCTCAAGGTTCTTTTTTCATTCTCCGTTGCCTGTTCAGGGTGTTCACGATTCTTCACATATCGCAATATATCCCGACACCAAGGGTGGTCATCCTTTTCTTCTCCTTCAATGTTACAACAATGAGCTGGAGCTTCAAAAATGCTCATTTGGATAGGCTTCATATCTTCTTCTCTGTTCACTTTAATCATGGATGCCAGGGTTGCCAAAGCATCTGCCATCTGGTTTTCATCCCGTGGGAGATAATTGAAAGTGATGTCGTCAGACTCCTCAAGTAGTCCCAAAACTACTCTTCGATAGTTAATCAATTTGGGATCCCTTGTCTCTCACTCCCTCTTTAGCTGGTAAATCACCAACGCAGAGTCTCCGTACACTTCCAATGTTCTAACCTTTTGCTCTATGGCAGCTCGAATCCCCATGATGCAGGCCTCATATTCTGCCATATTGTTTGTACAGTCGAAATCTAATTTGCATGTGAACGGATAATGGTCTCCCTCCGGGGATGTTAAGACTGCCCCAATTCCATTTCCTACTGCATTGGATGCCCCATCAAAGTTCAACTTCCATGGATATTGTTCAGCCGTTGCCACATACATCAACTCCTCGTTTGGAAAATCAAAGCTCAATGGTTCGTATTATTCCAGAGCCCTGCTAGCTAGAAATTCTGCTATTGCACTTCCTTTTATGGCCTTTTGACTCACATATACTATATCAAACTCGGAAAGCAATATTTGCCACCTTGCCATTCTTCCATTTAGGGCTGCTGACTCTATCATGTACTTTAATGGATCCATTTTCGAAATTAACCAAGTTGTATGATACAGCATATATTGCCTTAACCTTCGGGTTGTCCAGACCAAGGTACAACACAATTTTTCAATTGGCGAATATCTTATTTTGCACTCAGTGAATTTCTTACTGAAGTAATATATCGCCTTCTCTTTTCTTCCTGATTCGTCGTGTTGACCTAGTACACATCCCATAGAGTTACTGAACACTGACAAGTACAATATCAACGGTCTATCGGGATTAGGCGGAGATAGTACTGGGGCATTTGACAAGTATTGCTTGACTTTATCAAAGGCATTTTGGCATTCCTCATTCCAAGTACCTTGGTTGTGCTTCCTCAGGAGGCGAAATATGGGATCACATTTCTCCGTTAACTGTGAAATGAACCGGGCAATATAATTCAACCTTCCGAGAAAACCTCGCACTTCTTTCTGAGTGTGTAGTGGAAGCAGCTCCTGTATGGCTCTGACTTTTTCTGAGTCAACTTCTATTCCTTTTTCACTGACTACAAAGCCCAATAATTTCCCCGACCTGACTCCAAAGGTGCACTTCGCCGGGTTGAGCTTCAACTGAAACTTCCTCAATCTCAGGAACAATTTCTTCAAGGCTTCAATGTGTTCCTTTTCAGTTCGGGATTTGGCAATCATGTCATCCACGTACACCTCGATTTCCTTATGCATCATATCATGGAATAAAGTCACCATAGCCCGTTGGTACGTTGCACCTACATTTTTTAACCCAAATGGCGTTACCTTGTAACAAAAGGTGCCCCACAATGTTATGAAAGTGGTTTTATCCATGTCTTCAGGGTGCATCTTTATCTGATTGTACCCCGAGAAGCCATCCATAAAGGAAAACAACGAATAACCCGCTGTATTGTCCACTAGAGTGTCAATGTGCGGTAAGGGAAAGTTTTCCTTTGGGCTAGCTTTGTTTAAATCTCTATAATCGACACACATTCGTACCTTCCCATCCTTCTTAGGAACAGGCACAATGTTAGCTACCCATTCTGAGTACTTGACCTCTTGTAGGAATCCAGCCTCAAACTGCTTTTTAACTTCCTCTTTTATCTTCAGCACGACGTCAGGCCTCATCCTTCGCAATTTCTGTTAGACCAGCTTGCAACCTTGTTTTATAGGGAGACGATGCACTACGATATTAGTATTCAGCCCCGGCATGTCTTGATATGACCATGCAAAGATATCCTTGAATTCACTCAGTAGCTCAACAAGATCTTTCCTTGTTTCTTTGGTAATGTGTGTTCCTATTTTCACCTCCTTCCCTTCTTCCAATGTTATGTTCTCCGTTGCCTCTTTCTCGTGGGGCAGAATTTACTTTTCTTCTTGCTTCACCATTCTCAATAGATCTGGAGATACATCACAATCCTTGTCATCTTCAAAATCTTGAGGTTCCTCTGAACACAAGTCTTGCTCAAAGGAGAATTCAGGACTTACAGTATCATTGCTCAAATCATTGATATCTAGGGACCTGCGGAGTATGAAAGAATGTGCAAAGAATGAATGAATTTAATAATAATTGTTTTCATGTTATGAGTGAATTGAAAAATTAGAATGAGATTAGAAGGTCCAAAGAATATTTATCGATAGAGAGAGCGTTTGTTTATTTTGACAAAAGTGTTCTTTTATTGAAACAAAATATCCGAACATAAGCCTATTTCACAAATGAAATCTCATTACTCCTAGGCTTTAGAGCAATAAGAGTGTTCTGGAAAATTACTCTGTAAAGTTCCTAAAGGTTACAGGAAGTTCTTCAGCAGTCCAATTGTTTAAAGAGCTCCCCGGTTCGTAAGGACGAATGTCCTCTAAATTCCTTTGTTCAGTCTCTTCATCATGTATGGCGTTCACGTGATAGCTTCGCTTCTTGAGCGACCCCACCTCGGGTGAATTATCCCTCCTGATACAAAAGTCTGGGATATGTGAGGGAATGTCATCGATTCCCACTCAAATTCTCTTCCGCTCAGACGCGCCTTTCTTCTTTCCTGACGCTTTTCTACCTCATTCTTCCTCTGTTTGTTATCTGGCCTAAATCTTAGGCCAAAGCAATCTCTTTTTTCCCTTATCTCGGGGACTTGAGTTCCACCCTGGAGGTATTTGCCTAACCCTTTTCCAGGCATAGCTCCTTTTCCTACTGTCATTCGCAAGCCCATCTTTGTGGTTTTGGATATCTTGGGCAATGGTATCTCATTTCCTTCCGAGATGAAGGTTGCATTGACGAATTCTAAAGAGCGAAAAGAGCATTCAATCGATTCTTCATCTGCCTCCACATAGGGTGCGTCACTAGTAACTGCTGCTATGATATCTTCCTCCGCATGTACGGTCACCAGTCGTCCGTCTGTCACTAACTTCAATTTCTGATGTAAAGAGGAAGGCACCACTCCTGCCGAATGTATCCAAGGCCTCCCTAACAAGCAATTATAAGAGGGTTTGATGTCCATCACTAGAAAATCCACTTCATATGTGTTTGGCCCGATCATTAAAGGGATGTCAATCCTTCCCATCACCTTTCTCTCCGTGCCATCAAACACTCTCACTATATTGTGACATGCTTTCATGTGAGAACTATCTATTGGTAGTCTGTTTAATGTGGATAATGGTAGGACATTCAGGGCTGACCCATTGTCAATAAGCACACTTGGCAGCGTATATCCTTTGCAACGAGTGGTGATGTGTAGAGCTTTAGTTGATCCCATGCCACCCGGTGGGATTTCCTCATCATTGAAATAGATGAAATTGCCGACGCTTATGTTACTGACAAGACGATCCAGCTTATTGACGGATATGTCCTTAGTAACATAGGTTTCATTAAGCACTTTCATTAGTGCCTCACGGTGTACTTCTGAACTCAGGAGCAATGCTAACACTGATATCCGGGCCGGTTGTTTGCGTAGCTGCTCAACTACGCTATACTCGCTGTGTTTCAGGAAATTTAGGAATTCTTTAGCCTCTTCCTCATTCATTGGTTCATTAATAATTGATTCAGCCCCTTTATCTTTCTCAAATCCTAAAGCTTTTGCCTTTACGGGCTCGGTCCTGATGCCTCCTGCGTCATAACACTTTCCACTACGTGTGCAAGAACCTTCGGCCTGAGTTTCTTTGGAAGCATTAGCTATTCCTTCTTCTTCCGGCATCGCTAGATTGTAATCATAATTCCAGGGTACCCTTTTGTTATCCTTATAAGGAAAGAAAATAGGTTTGCGAATAATGATTTTCGGTGCTGTTTGCGCTCCAGCCTCGCCATACTTAGGTAGAGAAATAATGATCCTTGGCCGGTTGGTTCCTCGATTCATCGATTCTCCTTCCAAGGTGTATATGTGTCTTGCATCCGAGCCCTCTTCATAAAATTCCAGCTCCTTATTATCCATGAGGCTTTGTATCAAAGCTCTAAACTCAACACATTCCTGGATCTCTTGCCCTTCGACTTGATGGAACTCACAGTAGTTCCCTGCTTTTTCACTTCTTTTTTCAGAAACCAACATTCCCCTCTTCATCATCTATTTCCAAATTGCTTTCAACGGTGTCTTTACATTAGCAATGTCTTCTTTGACCCTTCTCATGCCCGTTTCTTTGATTGCATTCACCCCTTGATCGCCATGGTTTGGCATCGGATTTTCTAAGCTGGGGGTATCGTCAAATTTCACGATCCCTATTTTGATAAGTCTTTCCACGGCCTTTTTGAAGCTGGCGCAATTTTCAATTGAGTGTCCCTGTGCTCCGGCATGGTATTCACACTTGGCATTAGCATCATACCACTTGGGATATGGGGGCTACAAGGGTTTCAGGTAATAGGGAGCTATTGCGTGTGTATTATATAAACTTTGATAAAGCTCTTTATACGTCACCGGGATGGGTGTGAACTGGATCTTTTCAGTGTTCTGTCTTGTACTAGATTCCTATCTTGGGGAACCCTGTTGCCCACCCGTAGCCGTTCTCAGCTGGCTAACCATAATCGCCTTCGGGCTGCAACCGCTCGCATTGTTCACTCCATTATCCTTCCTTCTTGGGGCTGGCCTTTTAGTGGTTTCTCCTTCTATCTTACGACCCCTTATGGCATTTTCCATCATTTCCCTTGCCATAACTATGTCGGCAAAGCTTTTGGAGGTACTTCCAATCATGTGAGTAAGGAATGGGGCTTTCAGGGTATTTATGAATAGCATGGTAGTTTCCTTCTCTAATAGTGGTGGTTGAACTTGCATGGCGACCTCTCTCCATCTCTGTGCGTATTGTCAGAAACTTTCATTGTGTTTCTTTTCCATATTCTGCAGAGTGATCCAATCAGGCGTTAAGTTAGCCACATGGCTATACTGTTGCATGAAGGCGTGTGCTAAGTCTATCCAGGAATTGATCCTATCGCGGCTTAATTGATTGTACTATTTAGCCGCGGCCCCGACTAAACTGTCCTGGAAACAATGAATCAGAAGTTGATCATTATTTACGTATCCTGTCATTCGCCTACAGAACATAGTGAGGTGGGCTTCAGGACAGCTAGTCCCATTGTATTTTTCAAACTCTGGCATTTTGAATTTATGGGGGAGGACTAAGTCTGGGACCAAGCTAAATTCTTTGGCGTCCATCCCTTATCGACCATCAGCACCTTCTAAAGCTCTAAACTTTTCTTCCAACCACCTGCAGCGCTCCTCCAATTGCCTTGAGGATTCGATTCTTTCCCTCTCCTTCTCAGCCAAGTCCAAATCAGGGGTGAGTGAATTGATGTGATTATCTAGCGGGTTGGACCCCGAGCTGTCTTGTAAGTTCACAGGCATTCCAATATCAACTTGCCCCTGTTGAGGCCTAATGGTAACAGACGGCCTTTGCAGGGGAGCCTCCGTCTGTGTTTGAGTACAGGGTGGGGTGAAACCCGGAGGATAATCATCGTTATCTTCCACGGCGGTAGCCATAGGGGCCTTTCCCTTATCCATTGCCCCTTTTAGCAGCTGAGCCATTTCAGCCACCATACTTCTCTAGGCTTCCATCATCTGTTCACGCATATCCTGTTGTATTTTTGCCAGTTGTTCTTGCAATTGCTCCGGCATTTCCTTTTGGAGCTATTCGAATCTTTGATCCATATCCTTGGTTTTAGAAAGTGTACCGTAGGGATGTAGAGTTTCCAGATTCTTTTCTTCTGTAATGACTTCCACTAATTAGGGTCTTTTCGGTTTAAATGCATGTGATGTGATGCAATACGAATGCATGAATGCAAAAGATATCGATCCCGATTCAGTTTCAATTTAGAAAATGTTGTTTAAGGAACAAAAATCCTTACACAAAACGGATTACAGACACTTTCATCGTTAGGTCCAGAGTTTCAACCTTTTTTAAATAACAAGAACAAAAGTTTTTTACAACAAGCTGATTACAGATATGCCTTTGCCTTTAGGCTTAGAGTCTTAATTTTCCTAAGCAACGCGGCCAATTCTCGACCTCAGTCTGATTCTAGCTCGTATTTGATACTTAACACATCGGCCTGTACTGCCAAGTCCTGCAGATGATCGGCGACTTCTCGAATCTGGACGATGGCCTCCCCCATAAGGTAATCCCTATCTCTGACTTGATTTTGGAAATGGTGAAGCTCTCCCTTCCAGTGTTCCTCTCACGCATCAAACTGCTCAATTCGGAGTCCGCAGTCCTGTAATGCTGCTTCTAGCCCCTCGATCTGATGTTTCATTTCCTCAATTTTGTCTTGACTTGCCTTCAACTCGGTCGCGGAGTTACGACTTCGGTGAAGATGAAGGGCCCGTCCGAGCTCAGATACCTTAGCTTTTAGTCCTTGATTCTCTTTCTGATTCTCTACCAAGTTCTTTTCCAGGGCTTGATTCTGTGTTCGTATTTCCTGGAACTTCTTCTCCCAACGATCGGCTTTGGATTTTTCTTCCCGGACCTCTAGCTGCCATTGCTCGGAAGACTTTCCCAATCCGGCTCTCTTCCTTGACAGTTGCATTTTCTTATATCGTTCCTTCAAGTCGTCTCGGTCTTCCTCTATTTTCCTCTTTTCGACCTCAGTTTTCTGTACATCAACGTCTAGGTTCAGGTACATCTTTTCTTCCTCTAACTTCTCTATCCTCTTGGCGAGCTCCAGACTCTTCCTCTCAAATTCTAACTTTACGAGTTCTAATTCTGAAGGAATCACCCGTAAGCTTTCCTCCATTGATCGAGCAGTCTCCCACCTTGGCCTTGGGATGTTGTCATTGGTCCTCTTGCTAAACCATTGTTTGTACTCAGGGGTCGTCGTCGGGCCATCGGTCAAAGCCTTCATAGAGCAACTCTTTTTCCAGGCGTCAGAAATCTCTCGTATTTTCTTTTTATAATGATCGCCTTTGTATGAGAAATCACTTTGGGCCAAGCCTCGTGTTGCCGGTATAAACTGTTCCACTTTGTATTGCCTCAAAACGAGTAATGGTGCATAACCGACAACTCCCCAAATTCCAGAAAGAGGTACCCAGTCAAAAGTCCCGCAATGATAAAGGATTTCTTTAGGAGCCATCCAAGGAGCTTTCCATACAACATCTTCTTCTCTGAGGTTCCGAAGTATCTCTATCCATCTTTCCTCCGTGATGTCGTCCCTTCTTGACGTAGTTGCTGCTTCTTTTAAGGGAGAATAGTCCTGAAAGAATACTCGGTAAGGACCCCTATCGACCCTCCAGAAGTGACTGTGGAACCAAACTAACAACAGCTGTGTGCAACCGATGAATCTACCTTCACTAGCTCTCCTACATGCACTCAAGGACCGAAATGTTTCAGCCAGGATTGCAGGCACGGGTGTGATCTGTTTGTCGAGTCGATCGAATAAATCCGTGACCGCCTCGCCTATATGCCCCATAGCCTTCGGGAAAATCGCCAACCCATAGATACTTAAGGCCAAGACATCCACCTTCCTCTTCATGTCGGGGTGCGTCAATGTCAGATCCCTTAGACTTGCCCACGAAATACATTTGCTATCACCTTTTTGTTGGATTCGAGCTGCGGCCCACTGTTCACCCATTCCCGTGATAATCATTAATTTCTTCACGAAAGTTGGAAGATTGACAGCCCTGACATAAGCTTTGTTATCTTGAATTCTCGAACAGCGGAGCAAGATGGTATATTCTTCCACAGTGGGTGTTAAGTCTACCTCACCAAATGTAAAACAGCTATAAGCGGGGTTCCAAAACTGTACCATAGCCCGAAACAGGCGCTTATCCACCTTAATGTCTAGCAGATAAGGAAGATCTCCGTAATTCTGATAGAACAGCTGTTTAGCTTCATCATCCCATTGGGCCCAAATGACCCTCAATTCCTGAAGCTCGTTCTGTGCCGAACTGATACAAATAAAGTCCCACAGCTCCGATGTATACCCCTCAGCGATACTATCTCCTTTTTCTAACTGGGCTTTCTCTGACCATGCACGTATGTTAGCGTTGTCTTCCACTTTATCAAGATATTCATTCCTCATTACAAAACTTTCTAACTTAGAAATAGAACCGTGAATCGATACCTTTAAATGCTGGATGACATGCAATGATAACAAAATAGAATGGGTTAGTGTCACATATAACAGATATAATTCAAAGAAAATAAACAAGCACCTACATGGGTAGCTACTAAAGGTCATCTCCGTACTACCTAGGGTAGGCACCTAAGGCACACTATATGCGTTTCGGTTCTAGAGAGAAGGGTACCCAAACCAGCAGATTCCTCGATCCTCACCCATTATAGGCTCATATGGACCAAGTTCAGTTCAGGGGGACACATTTCCTTATGGCCATGCGAAGATGAAAATCTCATGAAGACATAGGTACGGATGTATCCCGGAAGCGATTCACCAGCCCATGCGGAGGTGAAAACCTCACGAAAGCATAGCTCCTCACTCCCACTTAAGGGTGTGACCACAACGGTCATGGAAATGCAATGTGTGCGAGAAAAATAACAGCCATATGCAACAATCACATGTAAAAAGATCATATTTTAGAAAATTTCCAACTCAGACATTAAGACAGAAAACAATCAATTTTTGGCTTAACTCTCTTAACTTCCCCAGTGGAGTCGCCAAGCTGTCGAAACCATTTTTTTGAAAAAAAATAGAAGTTGACTTAAAAAATGAAAGTGGGGAGTCGCCACCAACCTTTTTAGGTGTGATTGGGTCACCGTATAAATGTTTTGGTCTACGAAAAATTAGAGAAAACGGGCTCGGGAGTCAGTTACGCGCGGGGAAGGATTAGCATCCCCGCAATGCCCAAAATTGGTACCAAATTGAGCAATTTTCTGTCTTAAGTCGAAATTTGGAAAGATTTAAAAATAGGATTCTTTTTTGAAACAGGGATAATTCGAGTAGAAAAATCGAGATTCCTTTGCCTCGGAAGCATTCGAACGTCACATCCAGCACGATTGGACACGAGGTTCTCTAAATCCGTCGAAACTAAAGTCATCTCGTGAGTTACAAATTTTTGCTTAAAAGGGTATTTTAGGTATTTAGATGAGTGAGAAATCGCAACCCAGCACGTTAGGGCACTATTTCCCATATCTCTAAACACAAAAAATATTGCCTCGTTTTTGGAACATTTTAAATAAAATTGGAATGATTTGGGTTGAAAAATCGCGATTACTTTGCTTCGGGAGAATACGAACATCACATCCAGCATGATTGGACACGAAGTTCTTAAATTCCTCGAAACTAAAGTTATCTCGCGAGTTGCAAGATTTAGGAGGATATTTTAGGTATTTAGGCGAACGAGCAATCGCAACCCAGCATGTTAGGGCACTATTTCCCGTATCTCTAAACACTGAAACATTGCCTCGTTTTTCGAACATTTTCTTTAATATGAAGCTAAATTTTGAAACAATGATACTATTAAACTCAAAATGTGATGTTTAAAATAGGATAGCAATAGCGATATTCGTAGTAAAGGATAATAACGAGAATGTATTTTAAAGAAGCATGACATAGTTGTAACAGAATGTACGTATGAGGTTATATAAAAAATATGAATAACAAAACGTAACATGGTAAGGATGTTTATAAGGTAGGGTAGGACATTACAAAGCTTATGACATTTTAGAATATATGTGTATATGTAAAATTGCAATATATAAAAATGTAAAAAAATGTATTTAAAGTTATATATGCATGTAATAATATCAAAATATGGCGTGCATATAGTAATGCAAAAACAATTATTAGTAATAAACATGTGAACATATATATAATATGCAAGTAATAAAATATATAGGGGCTATGGTATATTAATAATGATAATATTTTGATATGGCATACCTAAGATAGTATGTGTATATGAAATATAAAAATAGAATAACAGTACATGTAACATGCAAAGATGTACGTACATAATATTACAAATATGTATAATATCATAAATAATAATATTACAAATATATATATACTAAAACATTGAACACGTATATATAAATATATTGTATGCGTAATATATGTGTAATATAATATCATAAACAATAATATTAAAAATATATATATACTTAAAGCTTTAAGACACATACATATATGTATTATATACATAATATATGTATAGTACCATAAATTATAATATGACACATATATATACTAAAATATTAAGACATATACATATATCATAAATATGTTATATACGTAATATATATAGAATGTTGAAAAAAAATATATGATAAGCAAAATAATATATGACTAAAATATTAGAACATATATATATAAATAAAAAAAATCCCAATATACATAAAATAATAAACATATTAGTAAATGATAATATAAATACATATAAAATAGTAAGAAAATACAGATATATATATAAACGATTAAAATATAATACTATATACATAGTATATGATTTTTAAAGAAAAAATAATATGTAAAAATACATAATATATACAGTATTTAAAATTAGAGGGAAATAGTACGAATAGGATGGAATTAAAATAAAGGGAGGAATTTTGGGGCGAATTCGAAAGAAAAACGGAGGGAAGGGACTTATTCGAGTGCGCTTCAAACACAGAGGGACCGAAAAGGTAATTTTCCCCCAGCCCTTAAAACGCTGCGCATTAAAGGGGACCTAATCGAGAGGCGTGCTAAATTTTTGGGGCAAAATCAAAGTTCAGAAAGGTTTAATTGCAAAACTACGAAAAAGAGGAAGGGCTAAATGCGCAATTAGCCCTTCCGTGTTAAAAACATGCGGATCCTATCGGGTATGGGTCGGATCTCGGGTCGGGTCTCCAAAACGACGTCGTTTTAGGGTTAAAACGCAGCCCCTAAAACGACGTCGTTTTGGAGGGCTATAAAAGGCCCCAATCCTTCAAAAAAATCATTTCTGCTGAGGGGAGAAAAAAAAAGGGGAGAGAGGGGGAGAGAAGGGGAAGACCGGAGCGATTTTCGGTGGTCGGTCCGACCACCGTCCGGTCACCGGCCGGTCACCGGCGCCGGCGCCGGCCATCGTGTACGGTGGCCGAAAAAGGTAAGATTTTCGATTTTTTTGTTATTTTTTTATATATTTTATTTTATATATTCGTATATATATGTATATGCTGGTAAAAAAGGGGAAAAAAGAAAAAAAATAGATTCTGAAAACCCTAAAATCACCTTGGGTCTTCTGATTTTTTGATTTCGGTGTTTCGACTATCTGAGTTGGAGTATCTCCCGTGTTTTGGTGTTTATGAAATCGATCTATTGGCCTGTGATTTAAGATTTGGTGTTTTGTATATATGAAAATTGAATCCTTTACAATATGTTCTTAATCGGCTTATATAGCCTCTGATTTCTTTACAAGTTGTTTTCTTTTTTCTTCCTTTGCTTGCTTTCTGTCCATTCTATTAAATGTATGCAGGTGCAGAGGGCGGTGGATTTGACAAGGCGGTGGAGCAGGTAGCTGCTGTCAGTGCAAGTGGGCAACAGGGGCTAGGGTTTCGTTGGGGACTGGTTCGGGTAACCAGTTGGCGTAATGGGTAGGTTAGTGGGTAACTGGGTAGGATAGTGGGTAATCGGGTAGGTTAGTATTGGGCTTCTGTTTGGTTTTTTTATTTTGGGTAAGGGATATTGGTCTGATGTATTGGGTTTTGCTGGGCTAAAACGGGTTTTGGGTTTTAATTTGGTTAAATGGGTAATTTGGGTAGTGGTTTAGGGTTTGAGTGTTTGGGCTTTGTACCTGGGCCAAAATTGGCCACTACAGTAATCTCTCATCATTTTAATCCATTGACAAAGTCTTAAACTCCAAGTCTTTTTTCGTAGCATTAGACACTTTAAACCATCAGGATCAGGGAGTATATGTCATTTTTCCGTCAAACACATGATATTATCAAACTCCTAATACAGACAGAAAAGTGGTCGTCTCTAAATTACTTAGCCGAACAGTTCTTTTTAATATGACTTTAATCGTCTGACCATGCAAACCATCACCTTACATTCTTGTATTAAAACATATTCCAATCTGTTCAATAACATCTCACTGAAAATTTTTTTGCAAATTCTTCACTCAATTCAAGCTAAACTTAGAACTAGGGCTTTGGTTAATAGTACTCTCTTATGTTTAGATTATGTTTAGATCTTTGTAACCATGCATGTATCATTTAAACTTTCATAGTGTGATGACTTTATCAATCAGTACAGCTTTAATCCACAATATCATCTTTTGATTAAAACAATCCAATAAGCTTACATCTGTATTTAAATTTCCAGAATTTAATTTCTTGATTCAGGCTATTCATCAATATTTATATATACTCGTGAGTGCATAGAAACTATTTTCTTAGCTGAGGACATGCTTAAATACATATAACTGTAACTATATCTCCACAAACTAGCTTACTTCGATGAGAACAACTGGGTTGATTTCAGCTATCGAATGATAACATGTCAAAACACTATTTTCTTAATATTACTACCATAATCTACATACATACATTCGTTGACAATATTTTGAGCTTATGCTCTCATCATTTATACCTTACCACCATATTCATATCATTACATTTTCATTTCTCGTGAACTACTCGTGTGCACCTGTATCACTCATCATATGACTTTAGTCTTTCACATTACATACTTATCAACTTGAATACTTTTCCCGTTAAAGTACTTAGAACACCAAAAGATACCCAAATGTCATTCTTATGGTACGATACCAATGCCATATCCCAGATATGGTCTTACATGAGATCACAAGCCAATGCTGAAGCCATATCCCATATATGGTCTTATACGGGTCTCATATCGATGTCGATGCCATGTCCTAGACATGGTCTTATACGAGACCTTCAAATTCTCATGTCACGACTATGGTATCCTTCGTATTCTTTAATATTTAACCATGATTTCTCTATAACAACTTCATCATTTCTTTATAAAAATTTACAGTAATAAATCTCATGGAATCAACATAAATTTCATACGATGACATAATATTGTTCTCATAATACATAAGGCTGATTTATCACACACAACTTACTCAAACTCTTTCCTACCACATTTGTCAGATTAGAGAAAGCCTTACAGGTTTGAGTACGTCGTTCACTTGATGCCATAGTTCAACTACGGTCTTGCATAAAATCTCATATTGATGCCATGTCCCCGACATGGTCTTACACGTATCACAATTCCATAGCCCAGCTATGGTCTTATATGTCATCACGATGCCGTAGCCCAGCTATGGTCTTACACATAATTGTATGTATTACCATGGTCTAATCATGGTCTTATCCGTTAGTCGCTCATTGAACAGTCGTACTCATTTCCTGCGTTCTACTCAATTTCACCTTCCAATTCAATTTTAATACCATTGTAATCTTCATGGTTCAATAGCAAAGACATAAAACAAAACATCGTATTATCTCTATTTTAGCACGTACACATAAGATTCTACCATATAGGCATACTATTTTACACGTATTCAAACAAGTGTACATAAACACAATTTTTGTCTATTTGAGTAAATTTGCTTATCAATTTCTCTTATTCAAATATGTCGAGTACATAATATCATATGCATGCCAAGTAAACACAGGTGGCCTTACTACCATTTAAACTTTCACTTTATTCTACCTTTCCACACTTCTCAACTCATGGATATCTCACCTCGTGCGTTAATGCATACATATCATGAACTTCTATTCATACCTTTCTAAATTTCATCTCATCATAACCGCACTTTTCTTAAATACTTTAATACCACAATTAACATGGTCAGATGTAGCTCGTTTGGAGTGTACCTCTGTCTAAACAAGATAGCAATCGTTCACGTCGGGAGACATCACACTATCACAGATTCATGGCATGTATAGTTAGACTCTTGCACATGCAAGGCTAGACTAAGAACCGACTAAACCATAGCTCTGATACCACTAAATGTAACACCCCTTACCCGTATGCAATGCCAGGACAGGGTTCGAGGTGTACCGTACTTGAACATACTTAAACTTCTTAAACCGGGCCATAAAACTTCTTTCAAAATTAAAACCTTTCAATTTCCATCTTAATATCCCTTATACAGGCCTACGAGGCCCTAAAACATACATTGGTAATGGTTCAAGACTAAATCGGGAACTTCTGAAAGTTTAGAGACACAATTAAAATTTCCATATTTTGGAGAGCCACACACTCGTGTGGGCAAGTCGTGTGGCCTCACGTGCCCATGTGGCTCAGGACAAGCCCGTGTCCTCCACCCGTGTAACTCTCTGTTGATGATGTCATCGAACATTTAAGGGAAGACAGCCAAGTCACATGCCCGTGTGCTAGACCGTGCCCTCCACACAACTGAGACACACAGCCGTGTCTCTACCCGTGTGGCCAACACTTAAGGTATTTTCCAAGCCCTTTTGTTGCCCTTAATTATTTATACACTTATATATTTCAAAGACACATCATACCCTCAATTATTCATAACTTACTCATCAAAGACATGTAATATATCACTAACCATTCATGACAAACTAACATAATCACATTACACAAGCTCTTAACACCTGTATGCATAAATAGGTTTACATATTCATGGCCAATATGAGCCACATCTCATGGCCATATAAAATGAAGCAATATAAGCTAATACATTTGGCCAAATACAAAGAATACATATTTCCAATATCTGAGTCTCTATACATGCCACTCACTCGAAAACACTTAAGGTTTGTCATTACCCCAAACTTACAATTTGATAGTGTCATGCTGCCTCCGACGATCTCCAACCTTGAGCCAACCTGACAACACTAAGAGGAATGGAAAGGAAGGAGTAAGCATTACAGCTTAGTAAGTTGGCATATAATAATGAACAATTAATTAATATGATTTTACAAATCCTTACAATGTATTCTTAATATTCCAATCATTACCTCACATGATTCCACTTTTTACTCAAGTTCATCTTAAGGTGTCTTACAAGTACTAGTAACTAAATTAATTATATCCTGACTTACGGAATTCCAAATTAAGATCCAAGAATTTTATCTAAAACTAGACTCATGTATCTTCTTACCATAAAATTTTCAAAATATTTGGTTTAGCCAATATGTACAGTTTATTCTTTAAATTCTCCCTTGTTTAGCTATTTGATAGTTCTGACCTCTCTTTAGTAAAAATTGATTATCTCTTTATACAGAATTCAGATAACATTTCTGTTTGTTTCTCTTGAAAGTATACTCATTGAGGAATTTATGAATATAAATTACACACCAAAAAATATTTTATACAATTTTTGGTGATTTTCCAAATTCAGAATAAGGGATTTCTGAAATCATTTTGAGCCTTTCTTACAAAACTTTAGATATATCATAATATAAAATTATTTTGTTACTCTATTTTTTATAAGAAAATAGACTCAATAAGCTTTCATTTCATAGCTCATTCAGTCTCTAATTCAATTCACACCATTTTTGGTGATTTTTCAAAATCACGTAACTACTGCTGTCTAATACTATTTGACAACTAATTTCTCTTTCATGATTTCATTGTTTTAACTTCTTTTTAGATAGACATATCATCAATCAAATCTGTCACATTCTCATACATCATGGGTATTGACCTATAATCACTTGGTCATTATAAGATCATCTCCATATGCATTACTTACTCGTTTGTATTCTCGCTAAAATTCATTCACATATCAAGCACATTACTCATAAGTTTGAGTACATACTTGTACTGTTTCATAACACTTCATATTTACATTTACTTATTCACCACCTTACCTATGGTCCATCATGTATTTATCTTATTACATACTCACTTTCATTCTCATCTTTAATCCACTCAATGGCTCACTCATTGAATTACCCGTTGAACCATTTGGAATACTAAGGATACTCAGTGGAACCTCATAAGTATCATATGATGCCAATGCCATATCCCAGATATAGTCTTACATGGGTTCTCAAATTGATGCCGATGCCATGTCCCAGACATGGTCTTATACGGGATCGTAGACTGATTCCAATGCCATGTCCCAGACATGGCCTTACAGGGGATCTAAATCTCATCTCGGTTCCGACGCCATATCCCAAACATGGTCTTATACGAAACCCTATGTCGATGTCAATGCCATGTCTCAGACATGGTCTTATATGGGATCTAATACATATCAGGCGATGCCAATGCCATGTCCTAGACATGCTCTTACATGGGATCTCGTCTCGATGCCGGTGCCATGTCTCAGGCTTGGTCTTATACGAGATCTCATGTTGATGATGATGTCATATCCTAGATATGGTCTTATACAGGATCACAATAGTTCTAAGCTCATAACCTTCATATCCTATCTATTCCTAAGGTTCAACCGGGACTTCTTTGAATACTTTTTTCATTGAAATCTTCCTTAAATCCAATTCACACATCCCATAATGGTAACTAACCTCCTACCATCACATAATGACATTAGTCATGATAAGGACTTTTAACACAAAACTTCAATTCATTACATATCATCATAATTAACTAATCCACCATAGTCAAATTAACATATCAATTTAGGTTTTGAGCATACACAACAATTACATTGCATTATTATCACACCAACTTGCCTCGGATGCGAAAATGGCTAATTTACTCGGCTTGGTCCATAACCTCGTTCTTTCTTGATCTAAGCCCGAATCTCATTTTCCATGATCTATAATATCACATTTAGCTCACTTATTAGTCACATTACTCCATGTGACCCAAAAATCATATTATGGTAAATTTATGTTTTTGCCTTTAAACTTTTACATAATTACACTTTTGTCCTTAGGCTCGTAAATTGATTTTTATTCAATTTCCTTGTATTTTGGACTTAGCCGAACCATTTTCATAACTATAGTAGTCCAAATGTCTCATTAAATCACACACTTATGACCAATTTTATAACTTTTATAATTTAGTTCTTTCAGACGTTTTTGCCAAAAACCACCGAGTAAAACTCGTTCCTCTCATCATAGACATGTATAATCTACCATGAACTATCAAAATACAAAATTATTCAACATGGGTAAATTTTTAAACTCAAACCCTAGCTCAAATTAATGATAGAAATTGCTAAACCGAGTTATGGGGTTCTAAAAAATTTAAAGAACATTAAAACGGGGCTTGGATGCACCTACAATCAAGCTTGAAAGTAGCCAAAACCCTAACCATGGTGTCCATAGCAACATCCGTCCATGCGTGAAGAAGATGGACAAGGTTTTTGGCTTATTTTCCCTTTTTATTTCTTTTAAATACCAAATGACCAAAATGACCCTCATTAAAAACCTCTAGTATTTTATCCTTCCATGTCCATTTTTGTCCATCTTAGTATATAATGGTCTAATTGTCATTTAGTGACCTCCACTTTAAAAACTCATTTCAAATAAGTACCTTAGCTTCTAGAACTCACATTTTTCACTTATTTCAATTTAGTCCTAATTATCAAATTGGACACCCAATCGATAAAATTTCTTAACGAAATTTTCACACAGGCATCTAGTCACAAAATAAGCATTAAAATCTTAATCGTAATAAATTTTTCAACTTTGGATTTGTGGTTTTGGAAACCACTATTCTATTTAGGCCCTAATTTAGGCTGTTACATTACACTTCGTTTTCTGAAATAAGATGTGTTAAAGAAACAAATGACTAAAGTTTTAAAGTTATCAATATCACCTTCACATTCAGGTCATAACTTCTAGGTCGAGTGTGGGATGTTACTTATTTAATAAAGTTATTTTAATAGAACTTAACATTTTTATAAATAGGGATAAATATCAAATTTATACATGGACTTTGGTTCAATGTGCAATTTGATACAAGAACTTTGATTTGGTGCAATAATAAAGAGGAGATTTGAATTGTAGTATGTATACATAAAAATTTGATTTAGATTCAATCATACACATTAAAAAATTGAATACATACATTTATTTTCCTATTGGATTAATAGATATTTTTTATGCAATATATTAATGATAAACGGTGTTAATTCAACACAATTTTTAATTTTTTTGTGAAATTTAAATCAAATTAAAGTTTCATGTATAAAACCCCACAAAGTTCATGTATATCATTACATATTGGAAGAAAATTCATGTAAAGTTTCGACATTTATTCATTTATAAATATGATAAATTTCAAATCAAACATAATTTCAAACCAATTATTTTAGTAAAATTAAAACTCTTATTTATAAATGTGATAAGTCTTCAAAATAAAAAATTCAGTAATATAATAAGGAAAAAAGGTTATTAATCAATTTAAATGTTATTCAAACTCATTTTTTATAGATACAGAACAATATACAACCTATTCAATGTGTCGAAAACATTTTTAATTTTGAAAAACGGGGATCGACTTTAAAACGAAGAAAACAGAGTCGCCACCAATCTTTTTTCGAGGTGTGATCGGGTCACCTTGAGATTGATCCTTTTAATAAAATGTTTTGATTTATTATAACAATGATTTTGGTCTTACGAAATTCGAGCAAACAATTTCGGGAGTCGGTTACGCACGAAGAAGGATTAGCACCCTCGTAACGCCCAAATTGGTACATAATTGACTAATTAATGTCTTAATATCAAAATTTTGAAAAGATTTTAAAATACGATCCTTTTTATAAAAAATGCTTGAATTAATCAAAATGAATGTTAAGACCCACTTGTCCCGAAGTAATAAAATATCGCATCCAATACTTTAGGATACGACATTTTAAACCCTTGAAACTAAGCTTGTCTTTTGATTTTCAAAACTCATACATTTAAGTTTAAAAAGGATATTCGATTATTTGGATCAAATGAAAAATCGGAACCTAGTAAGTTAGGGCACAATTTCCTGAAATTCCAAATACAAAATATTACCTCTATTTCTAGAAAATATTATGTTTGGATTTAAAAGGGTACTCGGTTACTTAAATTCACGAGAAAAATCAAAACCTAGTGAGTTAGTGCACAATTTTCTCGAAGCTCCCAAATACCGAGTATTGCCTTATTTTGAAAAATTTTGAATAAAATGTAGAAATTAAATGAAATGTATTTTTTATTTAAAATGATGATTTGTGAATAAAATCATTACGCTAAAAAATTACAAAACACAAATACTAAAAAAATAATTCACGAAAATTACATGACGTACTAACATTTAATGCTAATATAGACAATCCAAAAAAAAAACGTAACATAACTAATAACATGAATAACCAATGGCAATGTTAATGTAACACCCCAAACCTGGCCTAGAAGGTTGGCCTAAATCTGGCGTATCACATTGAAGTGTTTCTTTTCGAAAACCATCTTTTCATTGAAAACCCTTCTTATTTAAAACTTGTTGCTAACTAAAAACTTGTGTTTGTTTATTTTCCAAAAGTGGTTTATTAAAAAGTTAAATCCTTTTAAAAAGCAGTTATTACCTTTAAAACCTTATTTGTTGCAGAAGCTTAATTTAAACACCTTCAGAAACGTGATATTTGAAAAATAGTTGTTGTTTTGGAAAAACCCGGTGTCCTACCTCTAACGATTATAAAACGTAAATAAATTCCAAAATTTAAAATCCAGAAATTCTTAAAGGCCTTATTACAACCCAAATCAAAATACTTGTATGTAGATAATCAAAACCGAAAACATAAGCAATGTGTGGCCCTCTCCAAGTCCCTCATAGCTCCGATCCGTTTAAGGCTAGGGATTACCTGAAAGGTTAACAAATAGGGTGAGTTTACGAAAACTCAGTGTGTAATCCCCTATTAAAGTAACAGTCAGTCTATAGAACAGAAATAGAAACAGTCTGGGCCAGAGCCCTTTAACGGTAACAGTACAGTCCAGTTCAGAACCTACGTGGGCCAAAGCCCACTACACAATATCATTTGGGTCACAGCCCACAATAGAATCAATTGGCCTAGCCCAAAACCAATAATAGAACAAGTGGGCCTAAGCCCAAAACAGAACATAACAGTATGTGAATGTGACCCCAACCCTGTCCAACCATCACACCACCTGTACTAGCCAACACACCATGTGAGGAATAACTCGACCCACCCAGCCTACACACCAATACGCAACCATGCTGCTTATAACAGATAATGTGGCAGTGCCATCAGAATCAGAATACGTGGCATAGCCACTAGCACAAAACTTCCTCCAAATCAATTCCAACCCCATGTAGACTGTTGTGTATGTCATGCTCAATCATCACACATGTATGCATATTGGCCATGCTCAGTAACAACCATTTAAACATATATTAAAAACATATCTATCATGCAACCAGGGTCACGTCCGTTAAAACATTGCCATATGATCACAATCAAATCAGTCAAGTTCATAGTCCAAGTCAGTCATTTGCCCACAAGGGCAAAATAGTCATTTTACACTCTAGGGCAAAACGGTCATTTTCTCAATCAGGGGTAAAATAGTAATTCTACCCTACAGGGGTATTTTAGTAATTTCTACCCTACAGGGGTATTTTGGTAATTTTACAAATCGAGGGTATTTCGATAATTTCACAAATTGAGGGTATTTTTGGTAATTTTACAAACCAGGGGCATTTCTATAATTTTGTAAATCGAGGGTAATTCTGTAAGCTGAGGGTATTTCTATAATTTTGTAAATCGAGGGTATTTCTATAATTTTGTAAATCGAGGGTATTTCTATAATTTTGTAAATTAGGGGTATTTCTATAATTTTGTAAACTAGGGGTAATTCTATAATTTTGTAAACCGAAGGTATTTTTGTAATTTTGTAAATCGAGTGTATTTTTGTAATTTTATAAACTGGGAGTATTTTTGTAATTTTGTAAATCGGGGGTATTCAGCCAACACTACTTACCCCCAAAATCGGTTGACTGCTGAAAGGGAAAAACTTGAATCCCTTGAGAACCCTTCACCCTTCAAGAACTTTGAAATCCCACGAACATGATCACAACAGAAAAAGAGCAAAGAGTCATCAGTCATAAACCGAACATTCGGTTTAGTCAAAGAAGAGCCCAACAGTAAGAAATGAAACCACATAACCGAAATACACTTACCTATACCCAAGTCGAGAGAAAGAAAGAAAAAGAAAAGATGGAGAGCTCGATTGGCCGGCACAGACTAGATGCCTAAATGCACTTGCACTGCAAAGATAAGTGATGTTACTATCGATCTAGAAGGAGAACAGAGAGGTAACTAATAGAACTTAAGGAAAAGAACTGGGGGTTTGGCTAAGGGAAACCGAGTGAAGAAAAGAATGATAAATGTAGGGGAAGAGAAAAGAAGTGTGGTCGGCCCAAGTTGAAAGAAAATAGATTCGGCTAGGTGAAAAATTTAAGATTGAGGAAAGAATGGAGTAAGGTTCGGCCAAAAGTAAAATTAAGAAGAGGAGGAGAGAAAAGCTTCAAAGATGAATACCATAAGTGCCACTTGAATTCTTGGGCTTCGGCAAAATGGATCACGAGAAGAAGAGAAGTTCAGCAATTGAAAAACTCCCAAAAGTGCACTCAAACTCCTAATCCCGAAATTCCCCCCAGTCCCCCTCAAATTCGGTACTAATGACCGAATATGCACCCCTAAGGAGTTTCAAATTCGACCAAACCTCCCCTCCTAACAACTCCTTAATTTTCTCCCCACATCTCTCCTTAATATCCTCCGTAACAACCTCCAAGACCCATTCAAATTTCCTTTTTTACCAAGTCCACAACAACCTTCCAGAATTTGATTCCAAGTCCACCTCTTGTCGCCTCCATGTAGCAAAATAATTACATTTTGCTTGTAAAGGGATTTCAACCCAAGCCCCCTCAAAAGCTTAAAACGCCACTTGCCTCCTTGCCCTAAGCTCTTTTGTGTCACACTTTACCCTCAATTAAATATAAGGTCTATAGTCCAAAGTCCAAGTTCCTTTAAAAGAAAAACCAAAATAAATTGCAAGAGCCAAGACTTGAACCTAAGCTCCCTTGCATCTGTAATGACACCACAACCACTAGAGCACATGCTTCCTTGTGTCATATCTTCAACACAATAATTTAAAAGGCCTACTTCCTGGCATCCAGGATTTTATACACTTAAAACCAAAATTTTTGCTACAGCACAGGTTTGAATCCAGGACTTCTCCAACACTCCCAAACACTCTTTATTACTTAACTAACACATGAAACACACAATTGTGTTATTTCCATACAAAATAAAATATTATGAGCCGCCACCAAGGCCTAGTACTTCTGGGCACAAAATCTGGGGCGTTACAATTCTACCCCCTTAGTGAAATTTTGTCCCCTAAATTTCCAACTAACAGGGTAGTAGCGTAACATCTACCCCACTACGCTACCGCTGCACACTTTGATCCAAATAACTTAATCACACATCCAAAACATCTGCCTATCGGAGCAGATAAATTTCAATTTCTAAATCCAAAACATCCCATTCAAACAAAACACACAGAATAAATACAAACTCTAATTTTAAGTGTAGCAATACAATCCAATATTAAAGAAATCACCGTATTTCTATAACAGCCCAAATTTTAGCGAAGTATGAAAAAGTGGTTCGAGATCACCAAATCCGACAAATGAATTCGTAGATTATATTATTTAATATTTATGAGCCAAATGTAACTTTTGAAAGATTTTTGAAATAGTAAATTGTGATTTATTTGGTCAAGAAATTTAGAAAAAGAGGTATCGAGATCTCGGTGTTATAAACTGAGTCGTAAATATTTTTATAAATATTTACGGAGTGTCATTAGGGTGGTATTAAAGTTTCGTTAAGAAATTTTAACGTTGCATTCTCGGGACTCCGTTCTGGTAAATCGAACTTGTAAATATTTTTAATAAATATTTACGAAGTGGGTTGTGTAATTAATTAGGTTTTAATTAGGTAAATTTAGCTTAATCTAGAGTAATCAGTAAAAGGACTAAAATGAATAAGGTGTAAAAGTTTAATTATAAAGTAAAAGAAAATAAGAGGGACCAAATAGGCAATTATGCCTATTCCATTAAATGAGGAGGTAATTGTACGATAATATCTTATATTTTTATGTTATTTAATTATAAAATATCTTATTTTATCAAATTATAATTTATATTAATTATGAATTAAATAAAATAATGACAAATGTATAGTTATAAAATTATACATGTGTAATGGTAATAATATATATGTGCAAACGTGTATTAAAAACATGTATTTACTTATAATTTAAGTATAAAGATATTTTATATTATAATATAGTATGATTCAAAAATAAATTAATCAATTAATTACGGTTTTATACCAAATGTATGGTATTGATGATGGACAAATGTAATAAATCATGTATGTACAAATGTGTATATAAAATTAATTTAAATAGATATTACTTATTTATTGAAAGATATTTATTAATTAAATAATTATATTATAAGATTTTTGTATCATTAACAAATTAAATGGTGACAAATGTAATTAAAGGATTTGTTATTAATAGATTTTTATAATAATTATTATTATAAACTAATATATATATGTATATATATATATATATATATATATATATAAGTCATAAAAAAAAAAAAAAAGAAAAGAAGAACAAAGCTTAAAAAGAAAGAGAGAGCAAACGGGAAAGGAAAGAAAGAAAGAAAAGAAAAAGAAAAAATTAAGGGTTTAAGGTTTAAAGCTTTGATTGGTAAGTCAATTAAGTCCTTTTTGCTTAAATTTATATTTTAGAAGTTTTAGAAAAAATGTAACGCCCCGAAATTGGCCTGGAAGAATGGGCCGTGTGGGCCCAATGGGCTTGTGGGCCCACACGGGTCGTCGTCTTTGGACTTACGAGAATTAGTGTTCCGGTTGTGTCGTACATGTGGCAGTAGGAAAATCTGGCTTGGCGGGCCATGCGAGCACATGGGCCCCACTTGGGTTGCGTAATGGGCCCTGGGCCCATATTCACTGAATGACATATTGGAGTGATGGGTAAGAGGTTTAGGAGTGTCGGAGAAGTCCTGGGTTCAAACTTGGGCCTTAGCAAAAATTTATGTTTTTCTCTTATAGGAGCCTTGACATTGGTGGGTAGGCTTTAAGAATATTTTTGGTGAAAGCATGACACAAAAAGGAGTGTGGTGTAGTGGCAAAGTAGCACCACTTAAGGGACAAGGAAGCAAGGGGGTCCAAGGTTCAAGTCTTGGCTCTTGCAATTTATTTTGATTTTTCTTTTAAATAAATCTGGAAGCGAGTAGGCGGGCTTTAAAGATAAATGCATTGAACTTATGACACAAAGGAGCTTGTGTCCAAGTGGTGGTGCCTTGACATGACTAATCGAGAGGTCTATGGTTCGAATCCCTTTGCTTGCAAAGGTTGATTATTTTGCTAATACTTTAGTTTTTGAAGATTGATGGAGGATCCCACATCGGGAAGCTAGCATGGGAGTAGGCGAGAAGCTGGCTTTAAATAGAGCGATCCATGAGGAGAGTAGGCATGCCTTTCTTGGCTTACCCCTTTCACGTTAAAGCGTGTTCGTTGGGGTTAGGCGTTGGATCATTCGTTGATCTGTATGCCGTTGGGTCATAGTGATGGTGACCGTAGTTGATCGACACCCCCGGAGAGTCAAGGGTGCGATTATTGTTGGCTTCTGGGCATAGCAGCATTCAGAGGGTGGATTAGCTTCAGATGCCTATCAGGTGTGTATTTCTCACTACTCTAGCGATAGGACGGCTACTTCGGGATGCGATGGGCCGAAGGGGCCATGTGGGCCCAATGGGCCTACGGGCCCATTTGGACAAGTTGTTTGATTGTATAGTAAAATTGGACTAGACTAGGTGAGTCGCATATCTGTAGCTAGATTTGGGCTAAAAAGGCCACACGAGCGTGTGGGCCCATTTGGGCCGAGAATGGGCCCTAGGCCCATTTGCATTGTTATCTCTGTTTAGAATGCTTTAGTTTACCAAATTACTAAAATACTTTCGACTTGTAAAATTACCAAAGTACCCCCGATTTACCAAATTACTGAAATAGCCTTAATTTATAAAATTACTAAAATACCCCTATTTACAAAATTTCTAAAATACCTTTGGGTTACAAAATTACTAAAATACCCTTGATTTGTAAAATTACTATTTTACCCCTGATTTGTAAAATTACTATTTTACCCCTGATTTCCAAAATTACCATTTTACCCTTGATTTGTAAAATTACTATTTTACCCCTGATTTACAAAATTACCATTTTACCCTTGATTTGTAAAATTACTATTTTACCCCTGATTTGTACAATTACCATTTTACCCTTAATTTGTAAAATTACTATTTTACCCCTGATTTGTAAAATTACTATTTTACCCATGATTTGTAAAATTACTGTTATACCCCTAATTTTTAAAATTACTATTTTACCCTTGATTTGTGAAATTACTAAAATACCCCTTTAGGGTAGAATTATTGAAATACCCCTTTAGGGTAGAATTACTAAAATACCCCTGTAGGGTAGAATTACCAAAATTCTCTTGTAGGGTAAAATTACCATTTTGCCCCTAGGGTGTTAAATGACTGTTTTGCCCTTGTGGGCAAGTGACTGACTTGGACTGTGTGTTTGTTGGATTTGATTGTGAATATATGTTGGTGATATGAATGACTTGACTGTGATTGTTTCAAATATGGGCATGACATTCTACATATATGACATGTTGCATGGGATTTGGGAATTATTGATGGAGGAAGTGCAACTAGCATTACCACGATTACTGAAAGAGGCTATGCCTCGTAATTTTTACTGAAAAGGGGCTTTGCCTCGTTATACTATTTATCTGAGCAGCGATGCTGCGACTATGGTGTGTGGGCTGGGTGGGTTGAGTTATTCCTCACATGGTGTGTTGGTTCGTACGGATGGTGTGTAGCGGTTGGGTGGGTCGAGTAGTCTCCCCACATGTTATGGGATTGCATTCACATTTTGATTCTAATTCTGATTCTGATTCTGATTCTGATTCTGTTAATTGATTTTGATTCTGATTCTGATTCTATTAATTGATTCTGATTCTGATTCTGATACTGATACTGGTTCAGATAATGTCTCTGATTTTGTAATGGGTTAAGGCCCATCTGGTACTGCCTCTTATAATAGGCTAAGGCCCAATTGATACTGAAACTGTGGTAGGGAAAACTTTTAAATTCTTTTACATGACTGACAATTCGTATTTGTAGTAAGGGGATTACATACTGAGTTTTCATAAACTCACCCCGTTTAATAACCTTTCAGGTAATCCCTAGCCTTGGAAGGACCGGAGCTGTGAGGGACTCGGAGAAGGCCACACACACTGCTTATGCTTTCTGTTTTGATTATTTACTCTCAAGTACTTTATTTTGGGTTTGGTTTGTAATAAAGCCTTTTATAATTTCTGGATTTCATTTTAAGGTTTTTATTTACTTTGAATTATATCTGCTAGAGGTGAATCGCGGTTTTTCCAAAATGTTAACTGTTTTCGAACACTGCGTCTTCCGCAACTAATTAAATTGAGCTTCCGCAACAAAGAAGGTTTTAAAGGTAATAATGTTTTTAAAAAGGGATTAACTTTTAGTTGGCCACGTTTTAAAAATAAACAAACACAAGTTTTGGTTAGCAACAAGTTTTAAATAAGAAGGGTTTCATTGAAAACATGGTTTTTGAAAAACACTACAATGTGACATACCAGACTTGGCCGTAACGTCTAGGCCGTGTTTGGGGTGTTAGAACAAAGTTTTGTTGAAATTAGGTTGAAGTGTTGAAAGTTCTTATGTTTTTGAATATAGTTTATGTTGAATCAACTACTGAATTAGGGGTTAAATTGAATGAATTTCAAGTTAGAATTGATGAAATGATTAAATTAAGAAATAAGTTATAAGAAACAGGTTTGGACAGCAGCAGTAGCCTAACTTTGAGAAATCACTAAAAATGATAGAAATTGAATTAGAAGTTGAGTGAAATATGAAATTAAAGCTTATTAAATCTATTTTCATATAAAAGAAGCAAAGAAAGTATGAGTGGTCAGAACTGTCGAACAGTTCTTAATGAGTCTATTTTTAGAATAAATAAACAAGAACATCATTTCAATTCTGTACAAAGAGATAATTGAATTTTAGCAAAGAGTGGTCGAAACTGTCGAATAGTGAAATAGAGGAGAATTTAATGAATAAAATGTACTAATTGGATAAATGAAAAATTTTGAAAATTTTATGGTAAGAAGATATGTGAGTCTAGTTTCAGTGAAAATTAACGGATCTTAGTTTGGAGTTCTGTAGCTCAAGATAAAAATAATTTAGTAACTATGACACAGATGGACAGCTCAAATAATCATATAAGAAAAGAGTGAAAATTATAGACAATGTTACTTACAAGTGTGTTATTTATATTAAGGATGTGGATGGAGAGGAGGAGGAGGAAAAATATATGAATGATTTCTGTATAAATTGATCACATACTCGTTTATAATGGATAAATGTTGAATTAGAAATGAGATAATGTTTTATTTGGAATATTTATTATGAAATTATGATTATGGTTATAATACAAAGATCGAACTTGTAAGTTTATATGGCTAAATTTTATGAATATTGAAATTAGATTCAATAAGTGATTTGTCAATTTAGATTGTGATTGACAGGAAGAGTTAGTGAACTGCATGCTTATAAATTGTTACACATATTTGTCTGAAATACGAGAAAATGATAGTAATTGATACATGGAAATAATATGAGACTATGATATATAAACATGGAATATGTTGATGAATGAGTTCATTTGTGATTATATATATTTGTACACCTTGAGTGTACTATCCTTATGAATTAGTATTTCAAATGAACTAATGAGAAAAGTTCTAATATGAAATAGACTGAGTTCAATTGAAATATTATGAAACATGCTTGAAATACATTAATATGTCTTGTATATGTTATTTGAGTTTATGATGTGGGAAGTAAATTGTATGTAAGTAGTGTATCGTTTTTAATTGCATTTTCATATTTTGATATAATTTATGAAATAATGTTGAATATTTGATTTAATTGATGAAGTATTGGAAAGTCAGATAATTTCCCAATTGAACATTAGGAGTAGAAAATGGATATGAGGGACCTGTGTGGAAATCTAAGTGACAAAAATCTATGGCATCTAAGTGAAATAAGTCCATGACATTGTGTTAAATGCAATTAGCTCAAGAATGAGCCTATGTGATCTATGTAAAATGAAGTAATTTTGACTACCAATGTGGCACTATGTGGAATGTCCCGATGTATCTATTATTATTCCGATGTGTTCAACGAGAATTGAATTAAAATGCCTTAGAGAAAATGAATGTGATTCTGATGATGAGGATATTTCGAATGGTTTAATGAATAAAGTTTTGACATAGAATAATTTGAGTATGAGATAATAAATTATGAAAGTTAAACTTTAAATCCATGGAAATCATATTTATTTGATATATTGAAATATGACATGGAAAATACATGCATGTGAAACTTACCAGATAATTATGAATATTCAGGATTATGAAGTGTTACACGAAATCCATGAAAATGATGGTACATCAAGTATCGGTACAATAAATTGAATGATTTATGCTTATAAAAAAAATGTCAAAGGAATGATAAACACCATGATATGTAAATATGTGACTATCTCTAATACGTGCTATATGAAAATTATGCAAGTTGTGATGAGTAATAAACTCCAGTGTGATATGTTGATAAAATCAGTTTATTAATATTGAATTTATATGAAATATGTTCAAGTATATTAACTAGTGTTATTGTTGTTGTTCTTGACACTTACCCAAGTGTCTTATTACTGGTTAAACGGTAAAATGTTTATTATATGATGTGTTGAAAGGGTAAGTACTCAAATGATAATATATATTATGTTCGTGGAAGAGTGGTAAGTTTTAAGTTGTGAAATTCTCTTATAAAAAAGATTATCTGAATTTGTTCTAAAAATTTTTGTAATAGCCCGATTTTGGGTCTAGTCGGAACAGTGGTTTCGAGACCACTATTCCGAGGCCGGAGAAAATTATTTTGATATTATTCTCTGTGATATAGCATATTTTTTAAAGGTGCATGAAAATTTTGATAAGTTAATTTTAGAGATTTCTAGCTTAATTTCGAAAAAGGGCTAAATCGCATAAAGTGTAAAAGTTGTGTATTAATGCATAAAGGTGTTAAATTGATTTAGAATTTAAAATTGGGGGTCTTTAAAAGGCAATTAGGCCCTTTAAAAATGAATGGCCGGCCAAGAGAATAGAAGAGTAGAAAAGTCAAAAATGTTGGGTAAGATATTTTGTAATAAAATAAGAAAAAGGAATAAAATGTTATATCTCTTTCATTTCTTCTTCTTCTCCACGAAATGGGCAGCAAGAATAAGGGTTTAGAAGCTGGAAAATTTCAGCAACTCATCTCCCTTGATAGTAAGTGATTTTAATGTCTTTTCTTGATGATTTTTACATTTTTGGAACCCCCAAAGCATGAGCTTTCAAATGAGGGGTTTAGTTTGCAAAATGATAAAGAGTTTAGGGTTTTGCCATGAACATATATGTGTTGTTTGCTGAGTTTTTATGGAAGAATTTGAGTTGTATTTGTCTAATAAACACCTTTGTGAAAGAAATTTGCATGAAAATGCCTTAAAGGGGGTTATTATGCAAAGTTGTAAAATAAGTGCTAATGTGTGTGAAAATGATATTTATGAGTTCTATGGTCTTGTAATGGTTTATTTAGGCTTAAGAAGTGAAGAAATTGAATAAAAATCAATTTTCGAGCATAGGGGCAAAATGGTCATTTTGCAAAAGTCTAGGGGCAAAATGGTCATTTTGCTAAAATTGTGAAATTTGGATTGTTTTAATTAATTTAGTGATTAAATGAGTGAATTTTATCATGTTAGATCAAGAAAAGCGAGATTTGGGCCTAAATCGGAAAGTATGAGATTATGGACTAAAATGGAGTAATTAACCGGAATTGCCTTCGAGGTAAGTTCGTATGATTAAATAAGCATGATATTCATGTTATTACTAATATTTTTGGAAATTATCTTGCTATGTTGGTATTGGATTTTCTTTATTGGAAATATTGTATATGGAAAGTGATGCCAAGTGCTGAAAACAATTATGTGATGATGGAATGCATTGGGAATTTGATGGAATATGATATTCCATTGGAACAAGTAAGTTTTGAGTAATTGAATTTGGTATTTAATTTTAAATGCAATGATATACTTGTATGATAAATGAATGATGTCCCATTGTCCTTATCATAATAAGGTTATTGAGAAATCAACCTATTACATGTTTGTTATGTAGCCGAATGGCTATTAGAGAACTAAACAAAGAAAGAGATTGGGGACATATGCTTATGTATGTGTTTGTTTATTGAGATAAAAGTTTAGTAAAAGAAGAATATATGTATTAGACTTGAATGATGTTTACGACACAAAGTCACTGAGCATGTTATATGTCTATATGCGAATGAGTGGACTTGAATTACAAATGTGATTTTGCTATGTGAAATGTGGTAACATGTGAATACATAAGACTCTGTGATGTGAATCCGGGATTAAAAACCCGAAGGCTATACGCGGAGATTATGTCCGGGTTAAGACCCGAAGGCTATATGCGGAGATTATGTCCGGGTTAAGACCCGAAGGCTATATGCGGAGATTATGTCCGGGATAGAGACCCGATAGCTATGTATAGAGTTTACCCGAGCTAAAGGTCTCGATGATGATGCGAGTAAAGTCTCAGACTAAAAGACTTCATGGTAACGATTGCTAATGGATATGAATTATATGTTAAATTCTTATATAGGATCATACATGGAGTCATATGGACTAACATGTGTGAGCTTATAAAATTGGATACAAGAGCATATGAATAGAATTGGCTTTATTGTACATGTATGGATTATCTTAATGAATTGGAATGAGTCTTTTATTATTGATGATATTGAGATTTTGTTGTAAACATTGATAAAGCTTGTTAATAAGTTGCTTATTGTTTTCATATGAACTTACTAAGCGTAAAGCTTACTCCCCTTTTCTTTCCCATATTCCCTAGGGTTGCCAGGTTTGCTCGGGTTAGAGGCCGTCAGAGATATTATCACACTGTCAAGTTAATGCTATTTTCGTAAGTAAATCCTAGTGTACCGAGTCTATGGCATGTATAGGGTTATAATGTTGAGTACGTAATATTATGATTTAGCCAAAGGCATTGGCTTGTGATTAAGGTAGTATGTATTCTTGTAAATTGGCCTATGTCGGCTGAGCATGTTATGGATCTATATGATTATTCTTATGCTTGTGTGTTATTATCTATTGTGATGTGGCTCATAGTATGTATGCTTGAGTGATAATTATGACATGGAATTAAGGAAAAATGTGAAAGTAGCTTAAAAATAGAACTTCATAACAGCAGTGACGTGAGTTTGAAAATCCACTAAAAATCATAGAAATCGAATTTGATGATGGATTAGTTATGAAATTGAAGCTTATTATGTCTACTTTCAAATGGAAGAAGCGAAATAGGTGAAGGGATTATATGTTATGAGATATCTGAGTTTGAGTAAAACAGGGCTGGAGCAATTTCTGGATCCCCTGTTCCAACTTTGAAATTTCTCCATAAATTGCACAAAAATTATTAGGAGGATTAATTTTTATTTCTAGATTCCTTATTGAGTCTAGTTTTAATAGAAATAAACTTCATAGTCATATGAAATTTGTACAGGGAGAAAAGTGGTTCGTAATGAGTAGAGGTCAGTGCAGTCGAGTTCTGTAACAGGGGAAACTTTAACTAATAAACTGTACTAAATAGCCCAGCCAAAAATTCTAGAAAAAAATTAGTAGATAGATATATGAGTCTAGATTCGGGAAAAATTTACGGATCTTGATTTCGAGTTTCGTAACTCGAGATATGATTTTTTTGAGCGACTATGACGCAGAAAATAGTTTATTCCAAAAATGAAAATGAATTTTGTAAAGTTGTTTAAATTGGTAAATTATGTTTAGTAACACCTCAAGCTCGACTCCGGTGACGGTTTCGGGCGTGGGGGCGTTACAATTTTGGTAATGTCTCGTGACCCTATTCCGATGACAGATTTCGGTTAGAGACATTAGGATATATGATTGAGTTGAGTAATCACATGGTGAAGAATTGAAAGGTTTTAATTTGGGCATAAATTTTATGTCTCAGTTTAGTAAAATTATATTTGTTTTGCTCCGGTAATGCCTCGTATCCTATTCTGGTGTTGAACATGGGTAAGGGGTGTTACAATTTCCACTACTATTTCTCAATAAAAACAAACAACTGTTTCAGAAACTTACAGATTCGGCGCCGGAGACTCGGTGTGCCACACTTTTCAGAAGAAATATCTCAAACATAACACATATTTGAAAATAACTTTTTGAAATCAAAATTTTGAAAAACCCATTCCACAGTCGAGTTTTGCAACTTCACTCTGATACCACTAAATGTAACACCCCAAACCCTGCCTAGAAGTTAGGCCTGAATATGGCCTGTCACATTGAAGTGTTTCTTTTCGAAAACTATGTTTTCATTGAAAACCCTTCTTATTTAAAACTTGTTGCTAACTAAAAACTTGTGTTTGTGTATTTTCCAAAACGTGGTTTATTAAAAAGTTAATTCTTTTTAAAAAGCAGTTATTACCTTTAAAACTAAACTGTTGCAGAAATGTGATACTTGAAAAATAGTTATTGTTTTGGAAAAAACCCGTGTCCTACCTCTAACGATTATAAAACCCTAAATAAATTCCAAAATTTAAAATCTAGAAATTCTTAAAGGCCTTATTACAACCGAAAAATACTTGTATATAGATAATAAAAACCGAAGACATAAGCAGTGTGTGGCTCTCTCTGAGTCCCTCGCAGCTCCGGTCTGTTTAAAGGTGTGGATTACCTGAAAGGTTAACAAACGGGGTGAGTTTACGAAAACTCAGTGTGTAATCCCCTATTAAAGTAACAGTCAGTCTACAGAACAGAAACAGAAACAGTCCGGGCCAGAGCCCTTTAATGGTAATAGTACAGTCCAGTTCAGAACCTACGTGGGCCAAAGCCCACTACACAATATCATTTGGGTCATAGCCCATAACAAATCAATTGGGCCTAGCCCAAAACCAACATAGAACAAGTGGGCCTAAGCCCAAAACAGAACAAAACAGTATGTGAATGTGAACCCAACCCTGTCCAACTATCACACTACCCATACTAGCCAACACACCATGTGGGGAATAACTTGACCCACCCAGCCTACACACCAATATGCAGCCATGTTGCCAATAACAAATAACATGTTATTAATACATAAATACAAACCGTACATGCTTTCTCAATTCAAACCAGTTTCAAAACTCTAGAATCAATACAATAATCATGCACATCCATTTTACTATAAATCCCATACTATTCAAATGGTGATATGTCATTACTCAATGGATTTTAACGATTTTTCCAACAAGGCTAATTATACACAAGTATACCTATCATTTAAGTATACCATATCATAGAACAAACATTCACTAAAAAAAATGTTTAGCAGTGCATTACAAGTATCGAGGTTTGATTTAACCGAATGGTCATACACAACTAATATGCCACATATAGGGCCATTCTACCTACGTGAATATATAAACGAGTGGTCACCTTTAAACCTAGAAGTTTCAGTATGAAGGTTATCTTGTTTCCACTCACCCCGTATATACATATATATATACGTTGCAAGACAACAATTCTTATAATACATACTACTTCAACCATCATCAAAATTAAACCGTATATGTGTATGCCATAAATATTTAACTAGCCATCTTCGCATGGCTTTACAAGAATATATACACAACATCAACCTAGTTTTTAAAATCCAAAAGTATATAAGCCTATACATGCCATTTTTCTAAAACAAGGTTAAATGAATACCACCAAAAACAATGGCGATAGCGTAGATGACTAGCCCTCGACCTCACGAGCTCGTAGCGTTAAGAGAAATCTATAAGAAACAAAGAATCAAAGTAGACTGAGTAAGCATTTACATGCTTAGTAAGCTCTAAGCCATAAAATCTCATTTAAGAATTAAAGTATAACACTTCAAATATTTATTTATGTTTATCGTTAACCAATTGTATCCAAGGCAAAATTTATCCTGATTTTTAACACATATCGAGCAGTTTTCTTTACTAAAATCTCGAATCATATAGATGATTTCGTTACATCACACAAGCTCCTATATTTGGTCAAACACATCAAATTCGGTTACGAGAATAAATCCTTTTTGGATGTATTTGCACATGTACTTACTTCCTTAAGCTTCAATCATAACACATTTGTATACTCATACCAGATCTTAATATCTTTCTAATGATCCAGATCCCATGTAAAAAAATTAAGCTTTATACGTTCATATCACTCTAAACAGAAATAGGATTCAGCGTTACTCAAATGACATAATATAACTTTGACAAAAACAAGATCATGTAACACCCCAAACCCAGCCTAGACGTTACGGGCAAGTCTGATGTGTCACATTGAAGTATTTTTAAAAACCGTGTTTTCATTGAAAACCTTTCTTAAATGTTTAAAAACTCTTACCGTTAAACTTGTATAAAACCTTAGTTTGTGTTTATTTTTTCCAAAACGGGATTTATTGAAATGATCATCCCTTTTCAAACATCGTTGAAAACTTTGTAAAAGTTTTATGAAAGCTTATGAACCCTTGTAGTTTGCAAAAACATGTTATTTTAAAAATAGATAAAATATCGAAAAATCAGATTTGTAACCTTTATAAAACATGTTATCTTGAAAACGGTTTAAGTATCAAATAAATTTGACCTTTTTTGTTAAGACTTAAAGTGAATGGAAGCTGGGCACCAGGTAGGATTCCAGAAAAGAGGAGGTGAGTCGAATAGACTGCTTAAGTACCAAGCCCTTCTTGGATCCACTCCTAGACATGCACACTACCATTGCCACACTTTAACTATTTGAAATATTTATCTACAAGATCATTTAAAAATTGCGGAAGCTTTACTTGGTTATCGTGTTATTTTGAAAACAAGTAACTTTATAAAAACCGAGTCTTAAAATCATTTATTTTCAACTCGATTTAAATAATATCCTACGTAAGCTAAAACCAATTTAAATAAGTAAAGAATAAAAATCCAAAATAAAAATAATTAAAGAGGCCCTTTTTACAACCCAAAACCAGAAATAAATAATTAAATCTAAATTCAAATAGGTAACTTAATTAGAAATCCAACAGTCCAGTCCATGTGGCCACTCTGAATCCCTCCTAGCTCCAAGTCCACCAATCTAAGGCTCACCTGCAAGGATGAAAGGAAAAAGGGTGAGTTTGGAAAACTCAGTGTGCAACAAGCCACTTACAAAGCCCAAATCAATATCAGCATACTAGGCCTAAGCCCTCAAATCAGTCTCAACATATAACTGGGCCGAAGCCCTTTTCAAATATCGGTTACTAGGCCTTAGCCTTTTTCATAAATCAATTCACTGGGCCGAAGCCTTTTCTGTAAACAGTAGGGCCCATAGGCCCATTTCAATAACACATGTAAACATCAATGCATGTATGCAAAGCCCATTTGGGGAGACTACTCAACCCACCATCCGCTACTCTCCACCCATACCAGCCAACACACCATGTGGGGATGCTACTCAACCCACCCCGCCGCTACTCTCCACTGGCAGCATAGCTGCTTTATTATATAACATGAGGCCTAGCCTCTTTCGGTAACTGGGGCAAAGCCCTTTTCAGTAAACTGGGGCAAAGCCCTTTTCGGTAAACTGGGGCAAAGCCCTTTAGCACTTCCTCCATTCATATAAATCCCAACCCATGCATTTAATGAGTAAAACATGGCATATCGTATACATGTCATAGCATATCATGTACATATCATGTGCATATCATGTCAAAGAAGGTAAAATAACAATATCACAATCATCATATTCAGAATGAAACCCTAGGGGTATAATAGACATTTTCACCTAGGGGCAAAATAGACATTTTCATGTTTTAAGGGTAATTACGTAATTTTATCCATTATTAGGGTTTTCCATGTTTATTCATCAATTCCAAATGTTTAAACAGCAATTTTAGCCTATTTTAGTAAAACCGAGTTATGGGTTAAAAACCCCTAATGGGCCCTATGTGGCTAGTTCAATCGTCTAAGCCCACTTAGTCCAAATCCTACAATTAACTACTAATTTAACTAATTTTAAGCCTATAGTCTATTAAGAAATGTCTATCGCCCATATTTACCCATATGGGCTCGTAAGCCCATTGGGCCCAATTTTAGCCCATCGAGGCCCAACTTACCATCGTGCACAAAATCGTGCCCTCACCTATTCTATCGATCCAATCACCGATCTTATCGTATGTATCACGGCTCAAACCATTCACAAAACCACAAGTTCAAAATGCCGAAGTTTAGGCATTTTGGCTTTTCAGCAAATATTAATCTAAGCTACTATGAGGTTCATTACACACCTGCTTGCAACGAACGATGACTATATCCGATCCAAGTCAATCCTACATTCGATTACTAAAACATTAGACCACGAATCAATGATAACTAAATTTAACATACTCTTACCATATTCGGGCATCCATGAACAAGGCCCTAAATCCTTACCTTTGCTGAAGTTGATATCCAAATCTGGATCAGAACGCTCCACTGATCCAAGCCCTTAGTCATCAGCCTTTAACCCTTACAAGCACAGAGTAAAATAATTGGTAACAGCCCCTTAAAGCCTTAGGCACTATTTCGACAGCCTCCCTAAACATATAGGGATTCCAACTTTTCCAAATCCCAAAAATAAGAATAGATCATAGTCAAGTCATTCATATCACCATCCACGGTCAAACTAGCCTAATCATCATACAAGTTAGTCATTTACCCACGAGGGGCAAAACAGTCATTTAACACCCTAGGGGTAAAATGGTAATTTTACCCCATAGGGGTGTCTCGGTAATTTTACCCTACAGGGGTATATCAGTAAATTCACAAATCGAGGGTAAAATAGTAATTTTTACAAATCAGGGGTAAAATAGTAATTTTACAAATTAGGGGTAAAACGGTAATTTTACAAATCATGGGTAAAATGGTAATTTTACAAATTAGGGGTAAAATGGTAATTTTACAAATTAGGGGTAAAATAGTAATTTTACAAATTAGGGGTAAAACGGTAATTTTACAAATCATGGGTAAAATGGTAATTTTACAAATTAGGGGTAAAATGGTAATTTTACAAATTAGGGGTAAAATAGTAATTTTACAAATTAGGCGTAAAACGGTAATTTTACAAATCATGGGTAAAATGGTAATTTTACAAATTAGGGGTAAAATGGTAATTTTACAAATTAAGGGTAAAACGGTAATTTTACAAATTAAGGGTAAAACGGTAATTTTACAAATCATGGGTAAAATGGTAATTTTACAAATTAGGGGTAAAATGGTAATTTTACAAATTAAGGGTATGTTCGTCATTTTACCAATCGAGGGTACTTCTGTCATTGTACAAATCAAGGGTAATTCGATAATTTTATAAATCAGGATATTTCTTGTAATTTTGCAAATCGAGGGTAATTCGGTAATTTTGTAAACGAAGGTATTTCAGTAATTTTATAAACCAATGGTATTTTAGTAACTTTGTAAACTAAAGCATTTCTAAACAGAGATAACAATGCGAATGGGCTTAGGGCCCATTCTCGGCCCAAATGGGCCCACATGCTCGTGTGGCCCTTTTAGCCTAAATCTAGCCACAGATATGAGATTCAACTAATCTAGCCCAATATTTACTATACAATCAAACAACTTATCCAATTGGGCCCGCAGGCCTATTGGGCCCACATGGCCTCTTCGGCCCATCGCAGCCCGAAGTAGCAGTCCTACCGCTAGAGCAGTGAGAAATACACACCTGATAGGAAACTGAAGTTAATCCGCGCTCCAAACACTCTTAGCCGATGCCCAACCCAAACGGGCACGCCATAAAGCGAAAGGGATCAGCCAAGAATGCTGTGCCTACTCTCCTCCTGGTTTGCTATATTTAAAGCTAGCTCCTCCCCTGCTCTCATGTTAGCTTTCCGATGTGGGATTCTCCATCAATCCTCCAAAAATTAAAGCGTTAGCAAAATAATCAACCTTTGCGTGCAACGAGATTCGAACCAAAGTCCTCTCAGTAACCCTGTCAAGCCATCACCACTTGGACACAAGCTCCTTTGTGTCATAAGTCCAACACATTTAACTTTAAAGCTAACCTACTTGCTTCCAGATTTATTTAAAAGAAAAACCAAAATAAATTGCAAGAGCCAAGACTTGAACCTTGGACCCTTTGCTTCCTTGTCCCCTAAGTGGCGCTACTTTGCCACTACACCACATTCCTTTTTTGTGTCTTATTACACACATAATTCCTTACAACTCCTCTTTTCCAAGTCCTCTATTCCTTAAGTCCAAAAATCCAAGAATTCTCCGGGTTTTTAACCAACACTTGGGCCTTCCATAGGCCCAATAACACACTCCAAACAAGAATCACACATCCATATATCAAAATTTCAACATTACACCAAATATCACAAAAATCCCGGAATCCCAGAAATTAGCCCAAGACTTTTCCCCACACTATGAATCCTTCACAGTTCACTAAAATACCACATTAACCCATTAATAATAACCTTCCATAACAGAATTCAACACATCAATAATTTTATTTCGAACTATCTCACACCCGCACCCAGGCCCAAGGCCCAATACTTCTAGGCCCAAATTCAGGGTGTTACAGATCAAATTTGTACATAGTACGTACCTGGTTAATTTAAGTAATGAACTTATTTATTACGATTTCTAAGGCCCAAAATTTCATATTTCTTGCATGACTGCCTTCGGGCCAAACCCGGGATATAACAACAGCCTTAAGGCTCTTCGGGACTCGGCCCGGATGAATCATTGGCACGAATGCCCTTCAGGACATATCCTGGTTGTACCTCCGGCACGTCTGCCCTTCGAGATTCAACCCGGATGAAACTCTGGCATGTATGCCCTTCGGGGTTCAACCCAGATGAAACTCTGGCATGTATGCCTTTCGGGGTTCAACCCGGATTAACACATAGATATATATACATTTGGATCCATCACATATATTCTTCACACAGTTTATCACAAATTATCATACACTTGCCTCATTCACATATTTATTGTCTTCAATACACATTCGATCACTAAGCATCAAAGTAATTCACATATCAAATAGACTTCTAAAGCCCTCATAAGTCTAATAAACTCACGGCAATATGGTCATTTTCACTAATACATTACGTCAACTCTAACCCAAATACTTCCACTCACCATCCATATGAATAGCTAAATATTTATGCCATGTTAAAACTTAGATCACGTACTAGGTTATGACACTTAAAGCTTACCTCGTTTTGTTGCTGAGAAATTTCAGATTTAGCTATTCCACCACCTTGGCTTTTCCTTTATCTGAATGTGCCCCTCTAGGTTCTTGAGCTTAGATTTGAACAAAGAAAGAATTTGCTATTCAGAACCTTATTATAATAAGTATTTGGCTACTTTAACACTACGACAAATTCATTTAAAGCCAAAAATCACAAAGTTCATAAATACCAACTCATTCAATTTTTAAACATTCACTTCAAAAAGACACATACACATGCTTCTCTTATACACACATTCGGCCAAAAATAACTAGATGGTAAGTCATGAATAGCTTAAGGATTAGATCAAGTACATAATCTTTTTAACCAAACTCATCATTCAAGGCATATTAGTCAACCAAGGCCGAATAGATTTTTCATAAGGTAAGCTCAAATCATTACTCCCCTATGGCACTCACACTAGAACCTTGACCCTTTAACAAATAACCAAAAGTTGGCTCATTAATTACATTAGCTGATTATCACCTAGGATTACCAAAATTTCACCTTAACCAAAGTCAAAAATTCACTCTCGACAATCACAAATACACGGCAACCCCCACTTCTATCTATTAAAGACTAATTTCACATATTAAACAACAAAACACTTCACTTACCTATCCTTACTCATAAGGCATTCCTTGCTCCTCAAACACAATTTGACCACAAAATTTTCCCATGCTAATAGACCTTAACCGAATGTCCCCTTTCCCACTAAGCTACATTAAGCTCAAATCTCCCTCATTTAACTTATAGGTAAGTAATTTACACGTTTTTAACATCATACTATCCATCTAGTATTCATTTAAGAATTTAACAAGGTTTCATCACTTCCATGGCCGAATAAGCATTTCCAAAAGCAACAATGTCCAATTATCAACAAATCAACATATAACTCATCTAAGATCAAAATTTTCATCCCTTTAATACAACATCCAACTAAAAACAAAATTGACCAAATTCCTAAGCATGGTCGAATACTTAAAACCTCAACCAAAATAGAAATTTCAACGTGGGCTAGTGAGGGAACTAGTTGCCTTGCTAAATTTTTACAAGAAATCGGAAAAATCTCATGAAACATACCTTAGATTTGAAGCTAGAATGACCAAATGCTTGGTTTTCTCTTCTTCCCTTTCTTTTGGTGAAATCGGCAATGAAGAACAAAGGTAAGAAACCTTGTTCTTTTCACCTTAATTTTTAATTGCTAAAATTATTTTATGATATTCATTTAACTAAACAAAAATACCATTGCTATTACATCATTATACTTGTATAATTATACAAAATACATGAAAAATACATTTTTCAATCATTACAACACATGGCCGGCCACTACATGAAGAAAATGTCAATTGGACATGCAAATCCCCTTGTTTTAAGTCCATCTAAATTTAGTCAATTTAATTTGCCCATCAACATTTCTAAGTTTCGCATCTAGGTCCTCATGCTCAAATTCACACTCAATTTGACATATTCAAACAATTCAAAATTCACACATACACTTATCACAAAAATTAGACTTGAAATATTATAATCAGATATTTCTATGACTCGGTTTAGCAGTCCCGAACCGCTTCCCGACTAGGGTCGGAATAGGGCTGTTACAACTCTCCCCCTTTAGGGATTTTCGTCCCCGGAAATCTCACCCGAAAATAGATTTGGATATCTCTCTCTCATAACATTCTCGGGCTCCCAAGTTGCTTCCTCGATCTCGTGTTTGAGCCATAGTACTTTTACTAACGGAACCTTTTTTGTTTCGCAATTCTTTATCCTCTCGAGCTAAAATACGGATAGGTTCTTCTTCGTAATTCAAATCAGGTTGAATTTCAACTTTAGACGGATTAATCACATGCGAAGGATCGGATCTATAACGACGGAGCATCGATACATGGAAAACGTTGTGGATCCGTTCTAGCTCAAGGGGCAAAATCAATCTATAAGCAACTAGTCCAATCCGTTTCGATATCTCGTACGGCCCGATGAATCTCGGACTTAATTTGCCTTTACGTCTGAATCTGAGCACCTTTTTCCAAGGTGAAACTTTTAAAAACACTTTATCACCAACTTGATACTCGATATTTCTACGTTTCAGATCCGCATACGATTTTTGACGATCTGATGCTGCTTTCAAACTATCTCGAATTGTCTCCACTTTCTGTTCAGCCTCTTTAACTAAATCAACCCCAAAAATCTTATTCTCCCTAAGCTCGGTCCAAAATAGAGGTGTACGATATCTTCGACCGTAAAGAGCTTCGTAGGGTGCCATCTGAATACTCGATTGGAAACTGTTGTTATACGCGAATTCAATTAGGGGCAAATATTTTTCCCACGAACCACCAAACTCGAGAATGCAACATCTCAACATATCCTCGAGTATCTGAATAACCCGCTCCGATTGGCCGTCAGTCTGCGGATGAAAAGCGGTACTAAAATGGAGCTTAGTACCCAAAGCCTCGTATAATTTCTTCTAGAACCGCGAAGTAAAGCGAGGATCTCGATCTGAAACAATAGAAATTGGCACTCCGTGCAATCGTACAATTTGGGAGACGTACAATTCCGCTAGCTTAATAAGTGAATAGTCCGCGCGAACGGGAATGAAATGAGCTGACTTCGTTAATCTATCAACAATAACCCGAATAGAGTCTTTCTTGCTTGGTGTTAGCGGCAACCCAGACACAAAGTCCATTTTAACTCAGTCCCACTTCCACTCGGGTATCAAAATCGGCTGAAGCAAACCCGAAGGCACCTGATGTTCTGCTTTTACTTGTTGGCACACCAAACACTTAGATACAAATTCAGAGATGTCCCGTTTCATACCGTGCCACCAATATTGTCGTTTCAAGTCGTTAAACATTTTCGTGCTACCCGGATGAACTGATATTCGGCTATTATGGGCTTCATTCAAAATCGTCGAAACTAGCTCAGAATTTCTCGGAATACACAATCAGTCCTTAAATCTCAAACAATCTTTTTCATCAATTCGAAACTTTGTATCCTCACCCGACATGCATTGAGCTCGCTTAGTAATCAAGTCGTCATCGACTTTCTGAGCCTCACAAATTTGCTGTACAAACACTGGCTCTGCTCTTAATTCGACTACCAACACATCATCTGCCGACATCATTAATTTCACATTCATAGCTCGCAAGGAACATAGAGATTTTCGGCTAAGAGCATCTGCAACTACATTAGCTTTTCCCGGGTGATAATCAATAATAAGCTCGCAGTCCTTAAGCAATTCTAGCCACCGCCTTTGTCTCAAATTCAAATCTCTTTGAGTCATCAGATACTTGAGACTTTTGTGATCGGAGAAGATGTGACATTTCTCACCGAATAGATAGTGTCGCCAGATCTTTAAGGCGAAAATGATAGCGGCTAATTCAAGATCATGAGTCGGATAATTTCGCTTGTGAGGCTTCAACTGCCTCGAAGCATAAGCGACAACCCGACCTTCTTGCATCAAAACGCAGCCTAAACCGTTCAAAGATGCATCACTAAAAACCACAAACTCTTTGCCGGATTCTGGCTGAACTAACACTAGAGCTTCCGTCAAAAGAGTTTTCAACTGGTCGAAGCTTTACTGACATTTATCTGACCACTCAAACTTGACCTCTTTTTGCAGCGGTCACAATTATGGAAAAACCTTTGACGGATCGTCGGTAATAACCGGCAAGTCCCAAGAAGCTTCGAACTTCAGAAACATTTCTAGGGGGTTTCCAGTCGAGGATAGCTGAAATTTTGTTCGGATCGACTCGAATACCCGAGGCAGACACTATATGTCCCAAAAAGCCGACCTCGCTCAACTAGAACTCGCACTTACTGAATTTCGCATACAATTGATTATCTCGTAGAGTTTGAAGTACAAGTCTCAAATGCTTGGTATGCTCGATTTCATCGCGAGAGTAAATCAAGATATCATCGATGAACACCACTACAAAACGGTCCAAATACGGCCTAAACACTCGATTCATCAAATCCATGAAAACCACAGGGGCATTAGTGAGCCCAAACGGCATCACTAAGAATTCGTAGTGTCCGTATCTCGTTTTGAATGCGGTCTTTGGCACGTTGGAATCTCTAACCCTCAACTAGCAATAACCGGATCGTAAATCAATCTTTGAAAACACTGAAGCTCCTTTCAACTGATCAAACAAGTCATCAATTCGGGGCAACGGATACTTATTCTTTACAGTGGCTTTATTCAGCTGTCGATAGTCGATGCACATTCTCATAGTCCCATCTTTCTTTTTCACAAACAAAACCGGCGCACCCCAGGGTGAGAAACTCGGTCGCACGAAACCTCTGTCTGTCAACTCTTGCAGCTGAGAATTCAATTCTTTTAACTCGGTAGGTGCCATATGGCACGGGGCAATTGAAATTGGAGTCATACCCGGAACCAACTCTATACCAAACTTGACCTCTTTTACTGGCGGCAATCCCGGCAATTCTTCGGGAAACACATCCGAAAACTCACAAACTACAGGTACAGACTGAAGTTCTCGTTCGGAAACTTTGTTGTCTAGCACATAGGCTATATATGCATCATAACCCTTTTTCACGTATTTTTTGGGCTGACATGGAAGTGATTACGGCAGATAGCCCGTTCAAATCAGCGGATTCAATTCGGATTATTTCATTATTCGAACCTCGCAAATCAATAGTCTTCCTTTTGCAATTCACTATTGCATCATGTACGGTCAACCAATCCATTCCTAGAATAATGTCAAATTCATCGAAGGGTAAAAGCATCAAATCGGCCAGAAAATAGAAATCTCGAACCATTAGGGGACATTTCTTGCATACTTTATCAACCAGAACACATCGACCCAAAGGGTTCGACACACGAATTACGAACTCAGTAGACTCAATAGGAAGAGTCTTACTAAAGGCTAAGGTTTCACACACGTATGAATGAGTCGAACCGGGATCAATCAGAGCGATAACATCAGTGTTAAAGAGAGTAAAAGTATCGGTAATGACATCTGGAGAAGAAGCCTCCTCTCGAGCTCGAATAGCATATGCTCTGGCTGGTGCACGAGCCTCAGATCTGATTGCAGTGTCTCTAGTCCCTCTCTGACTACCACTAGTATAACCTCCTCGCCGCGGTGGTCTACCCCGTACAGCCGTGCCACTAGGTCTCTGACTCGGATCGGGTGTACGTTCATCAACTTTGGGACAGCCTTTGATAAAATGATCGACAGATTCGCATCAGAAGCAGGAGCGGTCATGATGTCTACAGCTCCCGGGTGCCATTTACCACAGTGTTTACATTCAGATCTGTCTCGACGTTTATTACCAACACTAGCAATAGAGGTAGCTCGTGAACTCACAGGGGTCGATGATGATCACGTCTAGAAAAACCTGAAGTATACTTGGATCGGCTCGAGTCATCTCTAATCTTTTTGGACGATTGCTGAATAGATTTTCCCGCAGATCTCTTACGGAACTCTCTAGCTCCCTCTTCGGCCTTTCTTTTCTCATTACCAAGCTCTTCGGCTTTACAAGCTCGCTCGACTAGCACGACAAATTCTTTAATTTCCAGAATTCCCACTAGCAGTCTCATTTCTTTGTTTAACCCATCCTCGAAACGCTTACACATAATAGCCTCGGAGGACACACATTCGCGAGCATATCGGCTGAGACGCACGAATTCTCTCTCGTATTCGGGTACTGACATCTGACCTTGTTTAAGCTCAAGAAATTCTTTTAGTTTCTGATCGATGAACCTCTGATTGATGTATTTCTTGCAGAACTCGGTTTGGAAAAACTCCCAGGTGACCCGCTCTTTCGGAACAACAGAAACCAGAGTGTTCCACCAATAGTAGGCAGCGTCGCGCAACAAAGATACCGTACATTTCAGACACTCCTCGGGTGTGCATGATAATTCATCGAACACGCGAATTGTATTATCGAGCCAAAACTCAGCCCGCTCAGCATCATCATTAGGAGTAGCCCGGAACTCTTCAACCCCATATTTTCTAATTTTGTCGACTGGGGGCCTACTCGATCTCACCGAATCGGCCACAGGAGGGGCCACATAAGTTGGAAGCAGAGTATTCGGGGGCGAGGGTTGCGGAACAGCGGGGTTTGATCTAAGGAATTGAGCGAACCAATCACTCATCATTGTGTAAAAGGCTTGTCTCGTGTCATCGTCTCGATGACTGATATTCGGCTGAGAGTCATTTGGCGCTGTCCCTTGCGTGGAAACAGGCGCTACACTCTCAACATCGTCTGCTACGGCTCGATTGGGTTCGGGATCCATTTCTATACCAAAAATCACATTTTAGATGTCAGAAGTCATCACACTATCGCATTAACATTAAATGGCATGTATAGCTAGACTCGAACGCGCTACGTTAGTCCGAGAATCGACTAAACTGTGGCTTTGATACCAATAAAATGTAACACCCCTAGACCCCTATCCGTCGCCAGAGGGTCAAGAGGCATTACCCATCATACATTCAAAATACTACAAATTCACCTGAGCAAAACATGTTATTAATACATAAATACAAACCGTACATGCTTTCTCAATTCAAACCAGTTTCAAAACTCTAGAATCAATACAATAATCATGCACATCCATTTTACTATAAATCCCATACTATTCAAATGGTGATATGTCATTACTCAATGGATTTTAACTATTTTTCCAACAAGGCTAATTATACACAAGTATACCTATCATTTATGTATACCATATCATAGAATAAACATTCACTAAAAAAAAAAAACGTTTAGCAGTGCATTATAAGTATCAAGGTTTGATTTAACCGAATGGTCATACACAACTAATATGCCACGTATTGGGCCATTCTACCTACGTAAATATATAAACAAGTGGTCACCTTTAAACCCAGAAGTTTCAGTATAAAGGTTATCTTGTTTCCACTCACCCCGTAAATACATATATATATACGTTGCAAGACAACAATTCTTATAATACATACTACTTCAACCATCATTAAAATTAAACCGTATATGTGTATGCCATAAATACTTAACTAGCCATCTTCGCATGGCTTTACAAGAATATATACACAACATCAACCTAGTTTTTAAAATCCAAAAGTATATAAGCCTATACATGCCATTTTTCTAAAACAAGGTTAAATGAATACCACTAAAAACAATGGCGATAGCGTAGATGACTAGCGCTCAACCTCACGAGCCCGTAGCGTTAGAGAGAAATCTATAAGAAACAAAGAATCAAAGTAGACTGAGTAAGCATTTACATGCTTAGTAAGCTCCAAGCCATAAAATCTCATTTAAGAATTAAAGTATAACACTTCAAATATTTATCTATGTTTATCGTTAACCAATTGTATCCAAGGCAAAATTTATCCTGATTTTTAACACATATCGAGCAGTTTTCTTTACTAAAATCTCGAATCATATAGATGATTTCGTTACATCACACAAGCTCTTATATTTGTCAAACAAATCAAATTCGGTTACGAGAATAAATCCTTTTTGGATGTATTTTCACATGTACTTACTTCCTTAAGCTTCAATCATAACACATTTGTATTGTGACAGCCTTAAAACGACCCTAGTCAGAATGTGGTTTTGGGACCACAAAATCGAGGCATAAAATATATTTAATATTCATTTTGATGCCTATAATATGTGTTAATCCATGTGTGACATGTTTGGTGTGTTGATTTAGAGTTATAAATTTGAATTTCACTAAAAAGGACCTAGTAGTGAACTTTGAAAATATGCTAGGCAAGTGTATGATGACTAGTTAATGCATGCATGCAAATTGAGGGAGTTGCATGTCAAATTCCCTTTTTTAATGCTAGTGGACGGTAATGATGAAGGAAAATTTGGCATGTTGTGTATTTTATATTAAGGAAAATGTGTTTAATAATTTTATATTATGAAAATACATGAAATAATAAAATAAAGGGTGATACAAACAAGGCTTTCTTATTTTCTTCTTATGGTTGCCGAAACTAAAGAAAAATAAGAGGAAAAAGAGACTTTGGTGGTCGGTCATGGAAGGTCTAAGTTTAAGGTAAGATTTTGGCAATTTGCTTTGTATTTTTGATGTTGAATTCTTTGTTTGATACCCTCCTAGACCCATGTTTTTAATTTTAAGATTTGTGTTATTTTGATATTCGGTCATGGGAGAAGAATTTATGAATTTTGAATTTGATAGTTAAAATTGATAAATGAGTATGTGAAGGGTATTATGAGGTTAAATTCATGTGATTATAGGTTTATAAGCCTAAATTAAACAATTGGTGTTTTCAAGGGCTTAATCTTTTGTAAGGGAGGATATTCGGCCATGGATGTTGTGTCTCTTGGTAGGTGTTTTGATGTTTTTGGTATTAAGATTGATGATAGATGAGTTGAGATTGTTAAACTAGGACGGTTGTGGCTAAATGAAATTGTTGACAATTTGCTACTATGTGAAATGCAAGATTAATGTATGATTTAGAAATTTTTGCTTGAAAGTAACATTCTATGTATGTGTATTAGCCGAATTTGAGCTTAGAGTGGTAAGTATAATTAGTGAAATTATGCTTTGAAAGAGTAAATTGTTCAAAGGAACATTCGGCCATGGGGTATATTTACATTGTTATAAGTTGGAATTAAGGTTTGTTATTTGGTCCTTATTATGGCCGAATGTGATAAAGGTTAAAGAAAAATTGGTTAAAGGTGGAGTTAATTGAGTTTCGGCTAATAGTATGTGGTATGAAATTTGTCAAAAATGCCTCATATGATGTTCGGCCTTAAGAAAATTTAGAACTAAGAAGCTTAATGTTCAATGCTTAATACATGCTTATACAATTGCTCAATGTGGCCTTGAAGACTTAGCATTCTTAAATTGCATTGTTAATTTGATTACTAAATAAAAGGCCGATTGTGTACAAGGCCTATCTCATGACCATTTGATTAAGTGTGTTAGAAAACATGATTAAATAGCTTTTCAATGAGACATTTGCATATTCGGCTATAAGGTTGGATTTTGTATAAGGGAGTGTGAAATTAACGCATGGTGCAAATTGAGTTGTGAGTTGATTATTACTGACTTGTATGATTCATCTAGTTAAATGAAATGAATATGAATTATGCATATATATGTTAAGGTCAATGACTTCTCTAAATGATGCCATATATGATGTAATGTTTTAAATATGTGAATAAGAGCTTTAAAGAGTGAATTTGTATAAATCTGCTTGGTACAGCAGCAGTAACGTGTTTTGGAAAAATCACCATAAATTGTGGGAAATGAATTAGAGGCTGAATAAATTATGTAATTAAAGCTTAATGAGTCTAGTTTCTTATAAAAGAAACCTTACAAGCAATGGACCTGCCAATAAAGAGATTTTTAAAGTTGTGTGTAACAGGGTCAGAATGACTCCGAAAGCCCCTGTTCTGTTTTTAGAAAATCACCATAAATTGCATAAAAATTGTTATGAGGAAAAATTTATATTCTTAGACTCCTTAATGAGTCTAGCTTCGAATGAAATAGGCTAGGACATATTTTAAATTCTGTACAAGGAGAAATTCAATTCGTAGTAAAGAGTGGTCAGTTTAGTCAAACAGTGAAATAGGGGAAACTTTAAGAAAATTATGGTATTGATTGGCCAAACCAAAACTTCTGGAAATTTTATGGATGGAAGATATATGAGTCTATTTTCAGGAGAAATTAACGGCACATCATTTGGTGTTTCGTAGCTCCAGTTATGAGTAATTTATTGAATGTTGCTCAGAAAATCAGCTTGTTGCGACTCATGATATGTATGTGAAATGACCGAATGTGTGTGTGTGCTTGCAATGAGAAGTATATGCATGTATTATTTGAGTATAAGTGAAAATTGATTAATTGAGATGTTTGAATAAGGATTAATAAAATTAAATATTTTATTTAGCTCAAGAGCATAGAGGGGCAAGTTCGGATAAAGGGAAGGCTAAAGTGGTCGAATAGCCCACTCATAGTTGCTCGAGAAAGTTCAAGGTAAGTTTTGAGTAATCGAATTTGGTATTTAATTTAAAATGCCATGATATACATGCTGATATTTGAACGATGTCCCATTGAGAAAGAAACCTTATTCATGTTTGCTATATAGCCGAATGGCTCATAGAGAAAAGGACCGAAATTGGGATTTGAAATGCATTGCTTATGTATGTTTGATCATTGAGCCGAAAGTCTAGAAAAGAAGAGTATACATGTATAAGTTTTGAAATATATATATACATTTATGATATAAAGTCGAGAAGCATGTTATATGTTTGTCCGCAAATGAATTGATTAAATTACAAGTGAAATCTTGCTATGTGAAACCTGGCAACATGTGAATATATATATATATATGTATGAGAATTTGTGATTTGAATCCGGGAGTAAGTCCCGCTGACTATATGTGGAGATGATGTCTGGGTTAAGACCCGAAGGCTATATGCAGAGATGATGTCCGGGTTAAGACCCGAAGGCTATATGCGGAGATTATATCCGGGGTAGAGACCCGATGGCTATGTATAGAGATTTTACCCGAGCTAAAGGTCTCGATGATGATGCGAGTAAAGTCTAAGACTAATGGTCTTCAAGGTAACGATTGCTAATGAATGTGCTTAAAGTGTTAAGTTATACAGGTATGTACCCTAAGCTTATATGCAAGCTAGTTTTTGGACCAACTACTAAGGTCACTATCTGATTACATATGTGTGCATGAAATGAGACTATTAATATGGTCAAATTACAATTGGTCAATGCGAAATGTTATGTGAAATTTTGTGACATGTTTATGTTTACGTGAGTTTACTATAAGTGAAAGCTATCTACTTTCGTATATGATGTGAATGTGTTGATTGGTTAAAGGGTGACTTACTAAAAGAGGAGGGAAAGAAAAATACGAACAACTATGTTATAATTTGATGTTATATCTGTTGTCATTGCTTAAAACTTACTAAGCATTGTAATGCTTACTCCGTTTCCCTTGTTTCCTCTGTTTATAGATCTCATTTTGGAAGCTACAGACTCGGGGTTTGAAGCCTTAATCATCTACACTATCGCCATTATTTTGGTACATTTGATGATTATTTTGGATCAATGGCATGTATAGGCTAATCTCCTTTTTGTTGAACCAAATTACCTTTTGAGTTGTAATTATTCTAGCCATGCGAAAATGGCTTGATTAGTCTTCGAGTTTGATTATATGTTTGGATGATACTCATATGATTCGATGTTGTGGCATGATATTTAGTTAGTAACCAATATGCAATGAGTTTCTAATATGGTGTTTGGTTATTGAAAAGTTTGATTAAGCCAAATTGTTAGTAGCCACATGGTAGAATTTTGCTAGCATGCTTATAGAACGAAGTTAATGAGATATGATGTACTGACCGAACCTATTTACAAGTGATATATTCGACTATAGAACTCAATGAATCTATGTCTAGCGTGTAACTATGAACCTCGGTAGGTTGTATTTAGATATGTAATACTTTAATACCCTATTCCAGCGACGGACAGGAGTGTAGGGTGTTACATTTTTATTGGTATCAGAGCTACGGTTTAGTCGATTCTCGGACTAACGTAGCGCGTGTGAGTATAGCTATACATGCCATTTCGTGATAATGCGATAGTGTGGTCATTTCTGACATTTGAAATGTGTTTTTCGTATAGTAATGGATCCCAATCCCGATCGAGCCGTAGCGGAAGATATTGAGAGTGTGGCAGCCGCTCCCGCGCAAGGGACTGCGCCGATCGACTCTCAGCCGAATACCAGTCATCGAGATGATGACATGAGGCAGAATTTTTATGCAATGATGAATGATTGGTTCACTCAATTCCTACAAACTAATCCGGCTGTTCCACAACCTCTTCCTCCGAATAACCCACTTCCGACCCCTGTGGCTCCTTTTGAGACCGACCCTGTGAGGTCGAGTAAACCCCCGGTCGATAAAATTAGAAAATATGGGGCTGAAGAATTCTGGGCTACAGTCGATGATGATGCAGAGCGGGCCGAGTTTTGGCTCGATAATGTAATCCGTGTGTTCGATGAATTATCATGCACGCCCGAGGAGTGCTTGAAATGTGCCGTATCTCTGCTGCGTGATTCTACCTACTATTGGTGGAACACATTGGTTTCCGTTGTACCGAGAGAGCGAGTTACTTGGGAGTTTTTCCAAGTTGAATTCTGAAAGAAGTATATCAGCCAAAGATTTATCGATCAGAAACGGAAGGAATTCCTCGAGCTTAAACAAGGCCGAATGTTAGTAATCGAGTATGAGAGAGAATTCGTACGGCTTAGTCGATATGCTCGCGAGTGCATAGCATCCGAAGATATTATGTGTAAACGCTTCGAGGACGGGTTAAATGAAGACATCAAACTACTGGTTGGTATTCTGGAAATTCAAGAGTTTGTTGTTCTTGTCGAGCGAGCCTGCAAAGCCGAAGAGCTTCGAAATGAAAAGAGAAAAGCTGATAGCGGAGCCAGAGAGTTCCGTAAGAGATCTTTTGGGAGGTCTACTAAAAAATCCTCAAAGAAGTTCTGAAGTGAATCGGACAGACCGTCTGCTACTTCGGGTTTTTCTAGACGAGACCGTGATCGACCCTCTACGAGTACACGTGCCACTTCTGCTGCTAGTGTTGGGAACGACCGTCGAGACAGAGCCGAGTGCAAGTATTGTGGAAAATGGCATTCGGGGAGCTACAGATTTCATGATCGCTCCTGTTACAAGTGCGGGTCGGCTGATCACTTTATAAGAGATTGCCCCAGATGGTCCGAGCAGAATGTGAGCCAGAGAGGGAAACCTAGTACTACTTCAGCACGAGGTAGACCGCCTAGAAATCTGGAAAATGCTAGCGGTGGTCAGAGAAGGTTTAAAGATGCCACGACAAAATCTGAGACTCGTACCCCTGCTAGAGCTTACGCTATACGTGCACGCGAGGACGCCTCTTCGCCAGATATTATTACCGGTACTTTCACTCTCTTTGATACTGATGTAATTGCTTTGATTGACCCGGTTCAACTCATTCATATGTATGTGAAAATTTGGCATCTAGTAAGACTCTCCTTATTGAGTCTACTGAGTTTGTGATTCGAGTGTCCAATCCTTTGGGTCTTTGTGTCTTAGTCGATAGAGTGTGTAAGAAATGTCCCCTTATGATTCGAAATTCCTGTTTTCCGGCCGATTTGATGCTTTTGCCATTCGACGAATTCGACATTATTCTCAGAATGGATTGGTTGACTGTGCATGATGCGGTAGTGAATTGCAAGTGAAAGACTATTGATTTGCGATGTTCGAATAATGAGATAATTCAGGTTGAGTCGTCTGATCTAAACGGGCTACCGGCAGTAATATCTTCAGTTATGGCTAAAAAGTTTATGCAAAAGGGTTGCGAGGCTTATCTTGCTTACGTTTTGGATAGCAAAATATCCGAACTAAAGCTTGAGACTGTACCTGTGGTTTGTGAGTATCCAGACGTATTTCCTGAAGAATTACCAGGATTACCGCCCGTTAAAAAGGTTGAGTTCGGCATTGAGCTAGTTCCGGGTACAACTCCGATTTCGATTGCTCTGTATCGTATGGCTCGGACAGAGTTGAAGGAGTTGAAATCTCAGTTGCAAGAGTTGACTGACAAAGGTTTCGCAAGACCGAGCTTTTCACCCTGGGGTGCACCAGTCTTGTTCGTGAAAAAGAAAGACGGGACTTTGAGAATGTGTATTGACTATCGGCAACTGAACAAGGTGACTATAAAGAATAAGTATCCGTTGCCTTGAATCGACGACTTGTTTGATCAGTTAAAGGGAGCCTCAGTGTTTTCAAAGATTGACTTGCGATCTGGCTATTATCGGTTGTGAGTTCGAGACTCAGACGTGCCCAAGACTGCATTCTGATCGAGGTACGGACACTACGAATTTTTAGTGATGCCGTTTGGGCTGACTAATACCCCTGCTATTTTCATGGATTTGATGAATCGAGTGTTTAAGCAGTACCTAGATCGATTTGTGGTCGTGTTTATCGATGATATTTTGGTTTATTCTCGCGATGAGGTTGAGTAAGCCGAGCATTTAAGACTTGTGCTACAGATTTTTCGTGATAACCAGTTGTACGCGAAATTCAGCAAGTGTGAGTTTTGGTTGCGCGAGGTTGGCTTTCTGGCACATATTGTATCTGCTGCGGGTATCCGAGTTAATCCGAATAAAATATCTGCTATCCTTGATTGGAAGCCTCCTAAAAATGTCTCAGAAGTCCGAAGCTTCTTGGGACTTGCCGGGTACTACCGACGGTTTGTGAAAGACTTCTCGATGATCTCAACCCCATTGACAAAGCTATTATAGAAAGATGTTAAATTTGAATGGTCTGAAAAGTGCCAGAAAAGTTTCGACCAATTGAAAGCCCTTTTGACGGAGGCTCCAGTCTTAGTTCAGCCTGAATCCGGTAAAGAATTTGTAGTATATAGTGATGCGTCTTTGAATGGCTTGGGGTGTGTTTTGATGCAAGAGGGCAGAGTTGTTGCATATGCTTCGAGGCAATTAAAGCCTCATGAGAAAAACTATCCGACTCACGATCTCGAATTAGCTGCTATTGTGTTTGCTTTGAAGATTTGGCGTCACTACCTTTTTGGTGAGAAATATCATGTCTTTTCCGACCATAAAAGCCTCAAATACTTGATGACGCAAAGAGAATTGAATTTGAGACAAAGACGTTGGCTTGAATTGCTAAAGGATTACGAGCTTGTCATTGACTATCATCCGGGAAAGGCGAATGTAGTTGCTGATGCTCTTAGCCAAAAATCATTGTTTGCTTTACGAGCCATGAATGTGCATTTATCGGTTTCTGATGATGGTGTGATGATAGCAGAATTAAAAGCGAAACCGGTGTTTCTCCGACAAGTTTGTGAAGCTCAGAAAGCGGATGATGATTTAATTTCCAAGCGAGCTCAATGCGATTTAAAGTGGATTCTGAATTTCAAGTTGATGACGATGATTGTTTGAGGTTCTGAGGCCGAGTATGTATTCCGAAAAGTTCAGAGTTGGTTTCGATGATTTTAAATGAAGCTCATAATAGCCGAATGTCGATTCATCCGGGAAGCACAAAAATGTACAATGATTTAAAACGTCAGTATTGGTGGCATGGTATGAAACAAGACATCTCAAATTTTGTGTCAAAGTGTTTGATATGCCAACAAGTAAAAGCGGAACATCAGGTGCCTTCGGGTTTGTTGCAACCGATTTTGATTCCTGAGTGGAAATGGGATAAAGTCACATGGATTTTGTATCTGGACTACCGTTGACACCGAGCAAGAAGGATGCGATTTGGGTTGTCGTAGACCGATTAACTAAATCTGCTCATTTTATACCTGGGCGTACGGATTACTCACTTGATAAGTTAGCAGATTTGTATGTTTCTCAGATCGTCAGATTGCACGGGGTCCCTATCTCTATCGTATCGGATAGAGACCCGAGATTTACATTGCAGTTTTGGAAGAAACTACAAGATTCTCTAGGTACTAAGCTACATTTTAGTACCGCGTTCCATCCTCAGACGGACGGTCAATCGGAATGAGTAATTCAGATACTCGAGGATATGTTGAGATGTTGTGTCCTTGAGTTTAGTGGTTCGTGGGAACGGTATTTGCCCTTGATTGAATTCGCTTACAACAACAGTTTCCAATCGAGCATTAAGATGGCACCTTACGAGGCTTTGTACGGTCGCAAATGCCGCACCCCGTTGTTTTGGACCGAGCTCAGTGAAAGTAAGACCTTTGGAGTCGATTTGATTAGAGATGCCGAGCAGAAAGTAAAAGTGATTCGTGATAGTCTTAAGGCAGCTTCAGATCGTCAAAAGTCATACGCGGATTTAAAGCAAAAAGATATCGAGTATCAGGTTGGAGACAAAGTATTTCTTAAAGTGTCACCTTGGAAAAAGGTGCTCCGATTCGGCCGTAAGGGCAAATTGAGTCCGAGGTTCATCGGACCATATGAAATATCTGAACGGATTGGACAGGTAGCATATCGATTGGTTTTGCCTCACGAACTTGAAAGGATTCATAACGTTTTTCATGTTTCGATGCTCCGACGATATAGATCCGACCCATCACATGTGATTAATCCATCTGACATCGAGATTCGATCTGATATGAGTTATGAGGAGGAACCAATTCGTATTTTGGCACACGAGGTTAAAGAGTTGCGGAATAAGAGGATTTCATTGGTGAAAGTGTTGTGGGTCAAACACGGGGTTGAAGAAGCTACTTGGGAGCTTGAGGATTCGATAAGAGAATGTTACCCAAACTTATTTTCCGGTAAGATTTTCGGGGACAAAAATTTCTTTAGTGGGGGAAAGTTGTGACAGCCTTAAAACGACCCCAGTCGGAATGTGGTTTCGGGACCACAAAATCGAGGCATAAAATATATTTAATATTCATTTTGATGCCTATAATATGTGTTAATCCATGTGTGACATGTTTGGTGTGTTGATTTAGAGTTATAAATTTGAATTTCACTAAAAAGGACCTAGTAGTGAACTTTGAAAATATGCTAGGCAAGTGTATGATGACTAGTTAATGCATGCATGCAAATTGAGGGAGTTGCATGTCAAATTCCCTTTTTTAATGCTAGTGGACGGTAATGATGAAGGAAAATTTGGCATGTTGTGTATTTTATATTAAGGAAAATGTGTTTAATAATTTTATATTATGAAAATACATGAAATAATAAAATAAAGGGTGATACAAACAAGGCTTTCTTATTTTCTTCTTATGGTTGCCGAAACTAAAGAAAAATAAGAGGAAAAAGAGACTTTGGTGGTCGGTCATGGAAGGTCTAAGTTTAAGGTAAGATTTTGGCAATTTGCTTTGTATTTTTGATGTTGAATTCTTTGTTTGATACCCTCCTAGACCCATGTTTTTAATTTTAAGATTTGTGTTATTTTGATATTCGGTCAAGGGAGAAGAATTTATGAATTTTGAATTTGATAGTTAAAATTGATAAATGAGTATGTGAAGGGTATTATGAGGTTAAATTCATGTGATTATAGGTTTATAAGCCTAAATTAAACAATTGGTGTTTTCAAGGGCTTAATCTTTTGTAAGGGAGGATATTCGGCCATGGATGTTGTGTCTCTTGGTAGGTGTTTTGATGTTTTTGGTATTAAGATTGATGATAGATGAGTTGAGATTGTTAAACTAGGACGGTTGTGGCTAAATGAAATTGTTGACAATTTGCTACTATGTGAAATGCAAGATTAATGTATGATTTAGAAATTTTTGCTTGAAAGTAACATTCTATGTATGTGTATTAGCCGAATTTGAACTTAGAGTGGTAAGTATAATTAGTGAAATTATGCTTTGAAAGAGTAAATTGTTCAAAGGAACATTCGGCCATGGGGTATATTTACATTGTTATAAGTTGGAATTAAGGTTTGTCATTTGGTCCTTATTATGGCCGAATGTGATAAAGGTTAAAGAAAAATTGGTTAAAGGTGGAGTTAATTGAGTTTCGGCTAATAGTATGTGGTATGAAATTTGTCAAAAATGCCTTATATGATGTTCGGCCTTAAGAAAATTTAGAACTAAGAAGCTTAATGTTCAATGCTTAATACATGCTTATACAATTGCTCAATGTGGCCTTGAAGACTTAGCATTCTTAAATTGCATTGTTAATTTGATTACTAAATAAAAGGCCAATTGTGTACAAGGCCTATCTCATGACCATTTGATTAAGTGTGTTAGAAAACATGATTAAATAGCTTTTCAATGAGACATTTGCATATTCGGCTATAAGGTTGGATTTTGTATAAGGGAGTGTGAAATTAACGCATGGTGCAAATTGAGTTGTGAGTTGATTATTACTGACTTGTATGATTCATCTAGTTAAATGAAATGAATATGAATTATGCATATATATGTTAAGGTCAATGACTTCTCTAAATAATGCCATATATGATGTAATGTTTTAAATATGTGAATAAGAGCTTTAAAGAGTGAATTTGTATAAATCTGCTTGGTACAGCAGCAGTAACATGTTTTGGAAAAATCATCATAAATTGTGGGAAATGAATTAGAGGCTGAATAAATTATGTAATTAAAGATTAATGAGTCTAGTTTCTTATAAAAGAAACCTTACAAGCAATGGACCTGCCAATAAAGAGATTTTTAAAGTTGTGTGTAACAGGGTCAGAATGACTCCGAAAGCCCCTGTTTTGTTTTTAGAAAATCACCATAAATTGCATAAAAATTGTTATGAGGAAAAATTTATATTCTTAGACTCCTTAATGAGTCTAGCTTCGAATGAAATAGGCTAGGACATATTTTGAATTCTGTACAAGGAGAAATTCAATTCGTAGTAAAGAGTGGTCAGTTTAGTCAAACAGTGAAATAGGGGAAACTTTAAGAAAATTCTGGTATTGATTGGCCAAACCAAAAATTCTGGAAATTTTATGGATGGAAGATATATGAGTCTATTTTCAGGAAAAATTAACGGTACATCATTTGGTGTTTCGTAGCTCCAGTTATGAGTAATTTACTGAATGTTGCTCAGAAAATCAGCTTGTTGCGACTCATGATATGTATGTGAAATGACCGAATGTGTGTGTGCGCTTGCAATGAGAAGTATATGCATGGATTATTTGAGTATAAGTGAAAATTGATTAATTGAGATGTTTGAATAAGGATTAATAAAATTAAATATTTTATTTAGCTCAAGAGCATAGAGGGGCAAGTTCGGATAAAGGGAAGGCTAAAGTGGTCGAATAGCCAACTCATAGTTGCTCGAGAAAGTTCAAGGTAAGTTTTGAGTAATCGAATTTGGTATTTAATTTAAAATGCCATGATATACATGCTGATATTTGAACGATGTCCCATTGAGAAAGAAACCTTATTCATGTTTGCTATATAGCCGAATGGCTCATAGAGAAAAGGACCGAAATTGGGATTTGGAATGCATTGCTTATGTATGTTTGATCATTGAGCCGAAAGTCTAGAAAAGAAGAGTATACATGTATAAGTTTTGAAATATATATATATTTATGATATAAAGTCGAGAAGCATGTTATATGTTTGTACGCAAATGAATTGATTGAATTACAAGTGAAATCTTGCTATGTGAAACCTGGCAACATGTGAATATATATATATGTATGAGAATTTGTGATGTGAATCCGGGAGTAAGTCCCGCTGACTATATGTGGAGATGATGTCTGGGTTAAGACCCGAAGGCTATATGCAGAGATGATGTCCGGGTTAAGACCCGAAGGCTATATGCAGAGATTATATCCGGGGTAGAGACCCGATGGCTATGTATAGAGATTTTACCCGAGCTAAAGGTCTCGATGATGATGCGAGTAAAGTCTAAGACTAATGGTCTTCAAGGTAACGATCGCTAATGAATGCACTTAAAGTGTTAAGTTATACAGGTATGTACCCTAAGCTTATATGCAAGCTGGTTTTTGGACCAACTACTAAGGTCATTATGCGATTACATATGTGTGCATGAAATGAGACTATTAATATGGTCAAATTACAATTGGTCAATGCGAAATGTTATGTGAAATTTTGTGACATGTTTATGTTTGCGTGAGTTTACTATAAGTGAAAGCTATCTACTTTCGTATATGATGTGAATGTGTTGATTGGTTAAAGGGTGACTTACCTAAAAGAGGAGGGAAACAAAAATACGAACAACTATGTTATAATTTGATGTTATATCTGTTGTCATTGCTTAAAACTTACTAAGCATTGTAATGCTTACTCCGTTTCCCTTGTTTCCTCTATTTATAGATCTCATTTTGGAAGCTACGGACTCAGGGTTTGAAGCCTTAATCATCTACACTATCGCCGTTATTTTGGTACATTTGATGGTTATTTTGGATCAATGGCATGTATAGGCTAATCTCCTTTTTGTTGAACCAAATTACCTTTTGAGTTGTAATTATTCTAGCCATGCGAAAATGGCTTGATTAGTCTTCGAGTTTGATTATATGTTTGGATGATACTCATATGATTCTATGTTGTGGCATGATATTTAGTTAGTAACCAATATGCAATGAGTTTCCAATATGGTGTTTGGTTATTGAAAAGTTTGATTTAGCCAAATTGTTAGTAGCCACATGGTAGAATTTCGCTAGCATGCTTATAGAACGAAGTTAATGAGATATGATGTACTGACCGAACCTATTTACAAGTGATATATTCGACTATAGAACTCAATGAATCTATGTCTAGCGTGTAACTATGAACCTCGGTAGGTTGTATTTAGATATGTAATACTTTAATACCCTATTCCGGCGACGGACAGGGGTGTAGGGTGTTACATGTATACTCATACCAAATCTTAAAATCTTTCCAATGATCCAGATCCCATGTAAAATAATTAAGCTTTATACGTTCATATCACTCTAAACAGAAATAGGATTCAGCATTACTCAAATGACATAATATAACTTTGACAAAAACAAGATCAAATTTGTACATAGTACGTACCTGGTTAATTTAAGTAATGAACTTATTTATTACGATTTCTAAGGCCCAAAATTTCATATTTCTCGCATGACTGCCTTCGGGCCTAACCTGGGATATAACACCAGCCTTAAGGCTCTTCGGGACTTGGCCCGGATGAATCATTGGCACAAATGCCCTTCAGGACATATCCTGGACGTACCTCAGGCACGTCTGCCCTTCGGGATTCAACCCGGATGAAACTCTGGCATGTATGCCCTTCGGGGTTCAACTCGGATGAAACTCTGGCATGTATGCCCTTCGGGGTTCAACCCGGATTAACACATAGATACATATACATTTGGATCCATCACATATATTCTTCACACAGTTTATCACAAATTATCATACACTTGCCTCATTCACATATTTATGCATAGCATGGTGTCTTCAATACACATTCGATTACTAAGCATCAAAGTAATTCACATATCAAATAGACTTCTAAAGCCCTCATAAGTCTAATAAACTCACGGCAATATGGTCATTTTCACTAATACATTACGTCAACTCTAAACCAAATACTTCCACTCACCATCCATATGAATAGCTAAATATTTATGCCATGTTAAAACTTAGATCACGTACTAGGTTATGGCACTTAAAGCTTACCTCGTTTTGTTGCTGAGAAATTTCGGATTTAGCTATTCCACCACCTTGGCTTTTCCTTTATCTGAATGTGCCCCTCTAGGTTCTTGAGCTTAGATTTGAACAAAGAAAGAATTTTCTGTTCAAAACCTTATTATAATAAGTATTCGGCTACTTTAACACTACCACAAATTCATTCAAAGCCAAAAATTACAAAGTTCATAAATACCAACTTATTCAATTGTTGAACATTCACTTCAAAAAGACACATACACATGCTTCTCTTATACACACATTCGGCCAAACATAACTAGATGGTAAGTCATGAATAGCTTAAGGATTAGATCAAGTACATAATCTTTTTAACCAAACTCATCATTCAAGGCATATTAGTTAACCAAGGCCGAATAGATTTTTCATAAGGTAAGCTCAAATCATTACTCCCCTATGGCACTCACACTAGAACCTTGACCCTTTAACAAATAACCAAAAGTTGGCTCATTTACTACATTAGCTGATTATCACCTAGGATTACCAAAATTTTACCTTAACCAAAGTAAAATATTCACTCTCGACAATCATAAATACACGGCAACCCCCACTTCCATCTATCAAAGACTAATTTCACATATTAAACAACAAAACACTTCACTTACCTATCCTTACTCATACGACATTCCTTGCTCCTCAAACACAATTTGACCACAAAATTTTCCCATGCTAATAGACCTTAATCGAATTTCCCCTTTCCCACTAAGCTACATTAAGCTCAAATCTCCCTCATTTAACTTATAGGTAAGTAATTTACACGTTTTTAACATCATACTATCCACCTAGTATTCATTTAAGAATTTAAGAAGGTTTCATCACTTCCATGGCCGAATAAGCATTTCCAAAAGCAAAAATGTCCAGTTATCAACAAATCAACATATAACTCATCTAAGATCAAAATTTTTATCCCTTTAATACAACATCCAACTAAAAACAAAATTGACCAAATTCCTAAGCATGGCCGAATACTTAAAACCTCAACCAAAATAGAAATTTCAACGTGGGCTAGTGAGGGAACTAGTTGCCTTGCTAAATTTTTACAAGAATTCGGAAAAATCTCATGAAACATACCTTAGATTTGAAGCTAGAATGACCGAATGCTTGGTTTTCTCTTCTTCCCTTTCTTTTAGTGAAATCGGCAATGAAGAACAAAGGTCAGAAACCTTGTCTTTTCACCTTAATTTTTAATTGCTAAAATTATTTTATGATATTCATTTAATTAAACAAAAATACCATTGCTATTACATCATTATACTTGTATAATTATGCAAAATACATGAAGAATACATTTTTCAATCATTACAACACATGGCCGGCCACTACATGAAGAAAATGTCAATTTGACATGGAAATCCCCTTGTTTTAAGTCCATCTAAATTTAGTCAATTTAATTTGCCCATCAACGTTTCTAAGTTTCGCATCTAGGTCCTCATGCTCAAATTCACACTCAATTTGACATATTCAAACAATTCAAAACTCACACATACACTTATCACAAAAATTAGACTTGAAATACTATAATCAGATATTTTTATGACTCGATTTAGCAGTCCCGAACCGCTTCCTAACTAGGGTCGGAATAGGGCTGTCACATCCTTTGTGTCATAAGTTTAACACATTTAACTTTGAAGCCCACCTACTCGCTTCCAGATTTATTTAAAAGAGAAACCAAAATAAATTCTATGAGCCAAGGCTTGAACCTTGGACCCTTTGCTTCCCTTATGGCGTCACTTCCTTGCCACTAGACCACAACTCCTTTTCTGACTTATTTTAGCCCTTTTTATTTATAAGTTATCCCACTTGAGCGCAGGGTTCCCTTAAGGCCAAAACTAAGATTTTTCCTATACGCAAGCTTGAACCCAGAACTTCATAAAAACCCTCTAACATTCCAAAATCATTAATCCAACAATTCTAACTTGCAAATTGAACCGATGTCTTACACTCAATAAGTTTAAACACACCCAAGCCCAAGGCCCAATTCTTATAGGCCCAAAATTTGGGGCATTACAAAAATGAAGTAGATCTGTATATTCTTCCACTGTGGGCACCAAATCGACCCTCCCAAAGGTAAAGCAACTATATGTAGGGTTCTAGAACTGGGCGAGGGCCTAAAATAAATGCTCATCTACCTTGATGTCGAGTAAGTAAGGTAGATCCACATAGCTACAATAAAACAACTGCTTAGTCTCTTCTTTCCACTGGTCCCATATCTCCTTTAATTCTTGGAGATTATTTTGCGTCACGCTGATACGAGTGTAGTCCCATAATTCCGATGTGTACCCCTCAGCTAGACAATCCCCTTTCTCTCATTGTGTTTTCTCTGACCATATAGGGACAGTCGTATTATCTTCCACTTTATCAAGAAATTTATTCTCCATAACCAGCTCTCTAATTTAGTAATCACACGTGAATCGATACCTTTTAAATATGAAATGACATGCAATCATAACCAAAACAAAACACAACAAGTCAGTATCATATACCAAAAATAAAACTCAAAGTAGCTAAAAAAAATAATTAAGCACCTATCTGGGTGACTATTAGGGTTTGGCATGGTTCTACGTAAGGTGAGCCCTTAGGGTTTTCTACATGTGGTTTAGTTTTAAAGTTGAGGTACCCAAATCAGCAGATTCCTTGATCCTCACCTATTATAGGCTTATACGGACCAAGTTCAGTTCAGAGGAATACATTACCCTATGGCTGCACAGAGATGAAAATCTCACGAAGACATAGGTACGGATGCATCCTAAAAGCGATCCACTATCCTCCGCGGAGGTGAAAACCTCACGAAGGAGTAACCTTTCACTCCCACTTAAAAGGGTGTGACCAAACAGTCATGCAATGCAATGTGCTAGAATGAAACTCAAAATAAAACACATGAATAAAATCAAAATGGATAAGATGCAGTGAAAGGATCGTATATTAAAATCAAAATTTCAATTTTCGATAGAAAGACAAAAAAATCAATTTACTGCTTGACTCTCTTATTTCCCCAATGGAGTTGCCAAGCTGTCGAAAGCATTTTTTATTTTAAAAAATGGGGATTGACTTTAAAACGAAGAAAATGGAGTTGCCACCAATCATTTTCGAGGTGTGATCGGAGTCACCTTGAGATTAATCCTGTTAATGAAACGTTTTAATTTATTAAAATAATGATTTTGGTCTTACAAAATTGGAGAAAACGGGTTTAGGAGTTGGTTACACACGAGGAAGGATTAACACCCTAGTAACGCCCAAAATTGGTACCTAATTGACTAATTAATATCTTAATGTCGAAATTTTGAAAAGATTATAAAATACGATCCTTTTTATAAAAAATGCTTGAATTAATCGAAATGGATGTTAAGACCCTCTTGTCCCGAAGTAATAAAATATCACATCCAGTACGTTAGGATACGACATTTTAACCCTCGAAACTAAGCTTGTCTTTTGATTTTCAAAAATCATACATTTAAGTTTAAAAAGGATATTTAGTTATTTGGATCAAACGAAAAATTGAAACCCAGTAAGTTAGGGCACAATTTCCCATTTTGGATTTAAAAGGGTACACGGTTACTTAAATTCGATGAGAAAAATTAAAACCTAGTGAGTTAGGGCACAATTTTCTCGAAGCTCCCAAATACCGAGTAATGCCTTATTTTGAAAACTGTTGAATAAAATTTAAAAATTAAATGAAATATATTTTTTATTTAACACAATGATTTGTGAATAAAATCATTACGCTAATAAATTACAAAACACAAATGCTAAAAAAATAATTTAGAAAAATTACATGACGTACTAACATTTAATGCTAATATAGACAATCCAAAGAAAAACGTAACATAACATAAATAACCAATGGCAATGTTAATATTAATAAAAGGCTAAAGTAATTGTAACACCCCTAACCCGTATCCGTCGCCAGATTAGGGTTATGAGGCATTACAGATCAGAAAACAGATCAGACAAATCACACATTATCCAACATGCATAAAAATATAATTTCTTTAACTATACAAAGTAAAGTCTACTCAATAAATTATGTACTTACTCATGATTGAACAAATATGCTATAGATCGATTATGCATCATGTGAAATTATTACTATTCATTTGGTAAATTCTTAAAAACCATAGCTGAACATAAGATCATCCTAGACTTAAGAATCCATTAGTTAATACCCATAACCAAAACCAAGTTAACAACAGCGAATGATTACATAATGATCAGCCACATAATTTCATCAAACCATACAATCATACTTAGCAATTAAATAAGCCATTTTCACATGGCTAGAATATATACAATTTCAAAATATAACTTGTTTCAAATGAGGGTTAAGCCTATACATGCCATCTTTCAAAATATAGACTTTTTAAAAGTACCAAAACAGTGACGATAGTGTGGATGACTTTGAACTTGAAATCCCGAGCTCGTAGCTTTCAACCAAGATTTATAAAATAGAATAGAACACAAATATTCACAGTAAGCAATTAAGCTTAGTAAGTCTTAAGTAATTTAAACAACTTAACTTATTTAAACACATTAATCACATATAACATGATTTAAATGTATCATCATTTGGCCGAATGCACTTAGCCACATTGTACACATTTCATTGACATATCATTTCTTTAAAAAAAATGAAATAATCACATAATCACATCATCTAAATGCCTCAATGTCATTCTTTGATTCGACTTAATAGGGTTAATTCAAGGCACCACAACCACATATAATTTCAATGATCATAATCACATATATAACATATACTTTCATGTATTTAATTCCACAATGACCGAATAAAAATATACATAACCACATCTCTTATACTTCTCTTTTCACCTTCGTAATTCAACCCACATTATCTTTATATGCATGAATAATTTATACGTACCTTGACGATTTAAATCTATTGAATGAATTCAGATGCTGTATAGCACAAGTCTCAGAGTCTTAGACTTTTATTATTTCACAGGCAATTAGCCTGCTGGGTATAAACCCGAACTTATCACCGGCACGAGGCCTGCTGGACATTGAGCGTGGAACTCATTCACCGGCATTACGCCTGCTAGGCTCGTGGCCCGAAACAAATTCACCAACTAAAAGCTTGCTGAGCCAAGGCCCGAATAATAATTCAAAGATAAATTTCGCAAAATCATAACCATATTCACATCGTACACCTATGCATTTGGTACAAGGCAACCACATTAGTCGACCTTGACTTCATTCAAATATAATAACACATAATATCTATCACATCATTGTTTCTTAACTTACCATTCGGAATTATAACATAATATCCACCACATTTTAATTTCATGTATACCATTCAGCAACATTTCTATATTCACTACATATCTTCCATTTCATGAATATAACTTTCGGCAATATAATCATAAAAATTACCTTATTTCACTTTCATGTATACAATTCGGAAATATGCAAGTATATATTTATATTAAAAAGAATGCCAAATTTTCATCACATTTCATGATTTATTCACAAATAACTTATGTTTAAACACTTAAAACTTACTTTGGTTGTCGTCGAACAACTACTGATTGGCTATTCAACTATTTTTGCCTTTCCCCTATCCAAATTTGGCTCTCTTGGCTCTTGAGCTAAATTAAAAAAATTTTTAACTTGTTACGACTCAATTATTCATACTATTAGCCGAATGTAGCAAGAAAACTAATTAGGCTTTACTAGCCACACTTAACTAACTTTTAATATAATCTTACTTATCAATAATCACATTCGGCAATTACATTCAAATCACAACAAATATTACTCACTAGTTTTAGGTCACATTCGACTAACACACATATAAATCATAGTAAACATTATACACATTATAGATCATCTTTGACCCTTTCTATTATCATCAAATTTCATTACTAATCGGCCTTTACTAAGAAAACATAGCACAATTTTATTCATACTAAAATTTTAACTCAATTACTTCAATGTACCTTAATCTAAACAATGAGGAATTTCCTTTCAAATCACACATACGACAAATTTATACTTAATGTCATCTCGATACACAAACATTACTCAATTCATTGCTTAGGTTCATATTCGGCAAACACTTCTAACCATTTAAACATTATAGCACAAAGACATTTTCCTTCCCAATAAGGGTAATCTCATATTAACAACTTACAACGGCAACTTCATTCTATTCATCTCAAATTACTAACGAGCCAAACCTTACATTGATTTAAACTCATTCGGCCATTATAAGCAAAACAACCAATTTAACAAGCAAACCTTAGCTTTCATCAACTAACGTGAATTTTCATAAGTTAATAACCATTCCTGAATATCATTTTAGACATTTAAACATTTATTTCTTAAATCTTCTTTTCCTAATAACATACATTCATGCAGCATTTTACATCTTTTAAACATCTCAAATTTAACAATTACTTAAATCACTAGCTAAGATATCATTTGGCGACCACACAAACAAAGATTAACATTTAAGCTTTGTTTTCTAACAATTATCAAAAACCCTCACATTAAATCACCTTAGCCGAATACCGATTGTCCTTGACACCCTAATTTAACAAATTTAATAAGCTTAGGACTCACCTAATAACCATTTACAATTCAAAGCATTAAACACTCAAAATCTAGCTTATTACAACATGGCCGAATACAAGCTTTGCCACAAACTCAAAAATTCATACACTCACAACTTAATCCTTTAATTTATCTGTAACACCCCAAACCTGACCTAAACGTTATGGCCAGATCCGTCGTGTCCCTTTAAAACGTTTGCGAAAACCCATGTTCTTATTTAAAGTCTTTCTTAGTGTTTAAAAGTTTGTCTTTGTTAAATTAATAAAGTGAATGGAAGTTATGCACCAGGTAGGTATCCAAAATAGAGGAGGTGAGCCATGAAGGCTGCTTAAGTACCAAGCTCTTGATTGGATCCAATCCTAGACATGCCCAAAACCATTGCCACACTTTAGTTCGGGGATAGGTTTTGGAAAACAAGTCGAGTTAAAATTTATCAGTAAAGTTTGAAAACAACCATTGCCCACAATCGTTGCGTATTTTGAAAACAAGTTTCATTTTGAAAACGCGTTTTAAGTCTAGCCCATTTTAAATCATTATCAGTAAAGTAAAATATAAAGTACAAAACAAAATAATCCCAGAAGAATAGTTAAAATGGCCTTATTACAACCCAAAACCAAATAATATTAATTAAAATAAAATTTATAAAAAAAACGGTTACTTTATTGAAAAAGGTCCGAAATGATCACCATGGCCACTCTGAATTCCCTCCGGTTTTAAGTCTCCACATCAAGACTCACCTGCAAGGTTAAGGAAAGGGGTGAGTTTGGAAACTCAGTGTGCAACAAGGCCCTTTCAGAATCCAAACTAATATCAGCATACTGGACCCAAGCCCTAATTCAGTCTCAACATATACTGGGTCGAAGCCTTTTCATTAAGCGATTACTGGGTCGAAGCCTTTTCATAAATCATATCACTGGGCCAAAGCCTTTACTGTAGATGATATGGCCCGTAGGCCCAATTCAATATCACATTTGAACATCAATGAATGTATGCAAGCCCATTTGGGGAGACTACTCAACCCACCATCCGCTACTCTCCACCCGTACCAACCAAGCTCTCCATATGAGGAATAACTCAACCCACCCAACCAAACTCTCCACTGGCAGCATAGCTGCTTTATCATATAACTGGAGGCCTAGCCTCTTTTAATAACTGGGGCAAAGCCCCTATTGATAAACTGGGGCAAAGCCCTTTTCGGTAAACTAGGGCAAAGCCCTTTAGCACTTCCTCCATCATATAAAACCCAACCCATGCATATAATGATTATAACATGGCATATCGTTTACATATCATAGTATATCATGTGCATATTATGGCATATCATGTATAATAACAAAATCACATGCTTCATAATCATAATGGAACCCTAGGGGTCTAATGGTCATTTTCACCCAAGGGCAAAATAGTCATTTTTCATATTATAAGGGTAATTTCGTAATTTTACCGAATATCAGCGTTTTTCATGCTCATTAACTATCATCAATATTTTCGAGTGTTTAAACGATGATTTAAAACTACTTTAACAAATTTGGGCCTTTGGGCCTAAAACCCCTAATGGGCCCAACAAATGCTGATTTTCGTATCTTGTCAACAGGAGGTCTATTCAATCTCTGAGGATCCATAACTCACACATTTTCAAGGTTCGATTGAGGGACCTAAGAGGGTGGAGGTTGTGGAGCAGCCAGGTTTGCTCGCACAAACTCACTAAACCATTCAGACATCATTTGGAAGAAAGCTTGTTTAATTTCTTCCTGATTGGCCGCAGTAGGGCCCAATTCAGAAGGCACAACCCCTTGAGCGGGTGCTGGCGCAATACTTTCAACATCATCAGCTAAAGCTCGATTCGGATCCATTACTATATAAAATAGATTTCAGAGGATGTCAGGAGATATTGCACTATCACATTTCATGTACATGGCATGTATAGCTAGACCTATACCACTACGGTAGTCCTAGAATCGACTAAACCGTAGCTCTGATACCAACCAAATGTAACACCACTATTCCGTAACTGTCACTGGAATAGGAAAGGAGCATTACCAGACATGTACTCAGACTGAATTAGTAAAATTTTGAACACTTAATCATTAGCCATCATGTATTATCAATCATCAGAGCATGCTTCAAATGATCATAAAATGATGCATATAACTATGGAGGATCCAATTGAAAACACGCTAAATGATAGGAGAAGAGTTGCAAAATTTCTAAATTAGGGACACATGGCCGTGCCCCTAGCCCGTGTTCTCTCTCACAGTCGTGGCTATCCAACATGCCCAAATCACATAACCCGTGGTCGAATCTGACTTACCTCACACGGCTAATAGACACACCCGTGTGTCTAAGCCGTGGTCGAAACTGTCCAAGTCACACGGCTACCAGACACGCCCGTGTGTCTAGGCCGTGTACAAGACTGTCCAAATACATTTTAGGTGCAGGGGACACACGGTCGAAGTACATGCCCGTGTCCCCTGGCTATGTGGCACAAATATATGCTTGATTTAAACCAATTTGTCACCCAAAATAGGTCATTCCCTACAAGTCAATAACCACAACATTTCATACCAATATTGGCAACCAAAACATACAAGTTCAAGCATAATATGGACCCATAATCATCATGAAATCTTGCATCAAATAAGCATTATAATTCAATGGTTAAAATAACCACATTAATGAACTCATTTACCAACATTTCATTTCTTACCATTTCAACTCATATACCTATCTTGATCATATAGTTTACCATATACACATAAACTTAAAAAGCAATCTCAAAATACTTAATTACATATGTATAACCCAAGCCACATCTCATAGCTTGGTCATTTACCAAAATATACCATCTTCATTAAAAACTAACATATACATGCCATGACCATTTCATTTACAAAAATGTTCAAAAGTACCAAAGCTTGATAGATAGTGTGATGGCGATCTCCGACTCGTCCGATTATTGAGCTAGCTTCCGAATCTAAAAGACAGTGAAAGAAATAAACGGAGTAAGCTTCTAAAGCTTACTAAGCTCGTATAACATGGAATTAAACTTACCAATTTAATAAGGTAATCCATACATATATAAGTAAGGCCATTTCTAATCATATGCTCTTGTAGCCTACTTCACAAGTCCACATATGTTAGTTCATATAACTTCATAAGCAATCTCATACAAGAGTTTAACACGTAATTCATACCCATTAGCACATATAAACATCATAACTCATATGACATATATGGCATTCACTTTCTTGTATCTCGTGTAACATATAAATCATATGTCTTGAATCATATCATTCTTATAGTTCATATAACATGTATCTCATATATAAATATATGTAACCATATCATCTTACAATTCATGTAACTTATATCGGTATTGCCCGTTGAACCTATAAGAACATCGAGGATACCCGGGTGATACACACATAGTGTATATACATATAACCTGTAATCCGTCAATACGTCATATATGCTCTTACGAGCCTGTATGGTAAGCCCCAAAGGCTGAACATATGATCCTAGAGGCTGAACGGTGAGTCCAAAGACTAAACATGTGATCTGGAAGGATAAACGAGTAGCTCATGAGCGCGTGGTGAGTCCGCAACAAATGCAGGAGCCCAAACCACCCTGTAGCCCTAGTGACATGTCACATGTATCCTTACAACTTCTACGGTTCTAACGGGGCTCGGTATTCACTTATCACTTGTAACATTTAGACATTTCCATTAAAAGATATTTCATTCATTCACCAATTCAATTAACAACATTTATAGACATATACAAATCAAATTTCATTATACAAACTTACCTCGAAATCCCGAATCTACTCGTCTATTTTTCGTTTTCCCCAATCAAGTTCCGGAATTCGATCGTCTTTATCTAAATTAATGTAACATTCAACTATTTAATAACTATCATAATCAATTCAATCCAAAAAAATATATTTTGACCTATTTGTAATTTAGCCCCTATATTTTCAACACTTTGCAATTTAGTCCTTTTATCACAAAATGACAAATTACACATCAAGGACCTCAATACACCTAGCTGAATATCCATATAGTCCCTATAAGTACATATATTTCATTTAATCACAATTTTAACCACAATAATTCTACCTTTTTGCATTCAAATCCTCAAAACTCATTTTCATCAAAACTTACTTTAAAATTCTAGTATATTCTCAAATAATATTCCATAATTCACCAAAATCTATCAAAATATCATGAATTCATCAATGGCATTTTTTTCAAAGACATATTCAAATTCAGAAATTGAGGTACGGGTCAGCTAGTATACGAAGCAACAATCTCAAAAACGTAAAAATTGTAAAAAACGGGACAAAAATGAACCTCAAATTGGAGCTTAAAGTGACCGAATGTTAAAAGCTTGAAAACCCTTAATACTTTGATGAAGAATCGGTAAAGGAAATGAAAATGAGTGTTATTTTGTTTTATTAAATCTATTATAACATATATTAATTAAAAACCAAAACTAACCTTTATTTTATCATTTATAAAACCATAATAATAAGGACATAAGTGTCCACTAGCTTTTAAAATTATAAAATAACCATTTAAGGCCTTCTATTTAAAAAGCCATTGCCAAACAAGCCATTTATGAAATAGAACTCTAATTTATCGCTTTATGCAATTTAATCCTTTTTAACAAATTCGTTATTCAAACAGTAAAATTCCTAAACGAAACTTGCATATCATATAAACTATCATGCTGTAACACAAATTAAAGCAGAAAAAAATATTTTGACTCGGTTGAGTGGTCCCGAAACCACTCATTCCGACTAGGGTATAAAGTGGGCTGTTACAACTCTCCGCCCTTTAGGGATTTTCATCCCCGAAAATCTTACCAGTAAACAGGTGAGGGTATTTCTTTCGCATAGTTTCCTCGAGTTCCCACGTAGCTTCCTCTATTTCGTGTTTACACCAGAGAACTTTTACAAGTGCTATATGCTTATTTCTCAATTCTTTAATTTCTCGAGCCAGAATTCTAATCGGTTCTTCACTGTACAATAAATCGGACTGTATCTCCACATCAGTGGGAGAAATGATATGAGACGGATCAGATCGGTATCGACGAAGTATTGAAACGTGAAATACATTATGAATCTGCTTAAGTTCAGATGGTAATGATAGTCGATAAGCTACAGGTCCAATTTTTTCCACAATTTCATACGGCCCGATAAAACGAGGACTTAGCTTTCCTTTTCTACCGAAACGAAGACTTTTCTTCCACGGTGATACCTTCAGAAATACTCTATCTCCGACTTGGAACTCTATTTCTTTTCGTTTCAAATCTGCATAAGAATTCTGTCTATCAGATGCTGCTTTCAAGTTGTCACGTATTACTTTTACTTTTTCTTCCGTCTCTCGGATTAAATCAACCCTGTGTAACTTTTTCTCACTCAATTCAGTCCAGTATAACGGTGTTCGACATTTACGACCGTATAGTGCTTCGTATGGAGCCATTTTCAAACTCGTCTGGAAACTATTGTTGTACGCAAACTCAATCAGAGGTAAGTATTTCTCCCATCCACTGTTGAATTCAAGAATACAACATCGCAACATATCTTCTAAAATCTGTATAGTTCTTTCAGACTGACCATCGGTCTGGGGATGAAATGCTGTACTGAAACTCAATTTTGTTCCTAAAGCCTCTTATAACTTCTTCCAGAATCTCGAGGTAAACCTCGGATCTCTATCAGACACAATGGATAATGGTATACCATGTAATCGCACAATCTCAGATAAATATAATTCTGCTAATCTATCCAGAGAATAATCGGTATGTACTGGTATAAAATGTGCAGACTTCGTCAATCTGTCAATGATGACCCAATTTGCATTTTTCTTTTTCGGAGTCAGAGGTAGTCCAGATACAAAATCCATAGTGACTCTGTCCCACTTCCATTCCGGAATCATAATAGGCTGTAATAAACCTGACGGTACCTAATGTTCAGCTTTAACTTGCTGACAGATCAAACATTTTGATACGAATTCTGATATGTCACGTTTCATTCCTGACCACCAGTATTGCTGTTTCAAATCGTTATACATCTTAGTGCTACCCGGATGAACTAAAAATCGACTGTCATGGGCCTCATGCAGAACTTTCTGAATGAGTTCACTATCTTTTGGTATACAAATTCTATTCGGAACATTAAATAATTCTCGTTCCCAATAGAAAAGTCAGAATCAGAATTAGACTAACAGTGAAGTCGTTTAGCTTACAGATCGGGATCAGTCTTTTGAGCTTCGTAAATTTGCTGCAGAATCAATGGTTTAGCCTTTAGCTCGGCTAAAATAGATCCATCATCACATGTCGTCATTTGAGTACCCAAAACCTGTAAAGCAAACAGAGATTTTTGACTTAACGCATTAGCTACAACATTAGCTTTTCCTGGATGATAATCAATTACAAAATCGTAGTCTTTTAGTAATTCAAGCCATCTCTTTTGTCGCATATTCAATTCTTTCTGTGACATCAGATACTTCAGACTTTTATGATCGGTAAAAATTCTACATTTTGCTCAGTATAAGTAATGCCGCCAAATCTTTAATGCAAAGACTATAGCAGCTAACTCAAGATTATGCGTCGAGTAATTCTGCTCATGCGGTTTCAACTGTTGGGAGGCATAAGCTATGACTTTCCCGTCTTGCATCAACACACAGCCCAGTCTAATAATAGATGCATCACTGTATATAACAAATTCTTTACCAGATTTAGGTTGAACTAAAACTGGAGCTTCTATTAACATGGCTTTCAACTGTTCGAAACTCTACTGACATTTATCAGTCCATTCGAAATTCACATCTTTTTGTAGCATTCGAGTAAATGGTACTGCAATCATCGAAAATCTCTTAACAAATCTTCAGTAATATCCCGCTAATCCTAGAAAACTTCTAATCTCAGATACATTTCTCGGGGGTTTCCAGTCTATAATCGCAGATATCTTACTTGGATCTACTCTAATGCCTTCTGCAGAAACAATGTGACCCAAAAATCTGACTTCTCGAAGCCAAAATTCACATTTGTTGAATTTGGCAAACAACTGTTTATCTCTCAGGATCTGTAACACAATTCTCAGATGTTCAGTATGCTCTACTTCATCACGTGAATAGATCAGAATGTCATCAATGAATACGACAACAAATCTGTCTAAATACGGTCTGAATACACGGTTCATCAAGTCCATGAACACTGCAGGTGCATTTGTTAAACTGAAAAGCATGACCAAAAACTCATAATGTCCGTATCATGTTCTGAAAGTAGTTTTCAGTATATCTGAATCTTTCACTCGTAACTGGTAATAACCTGATCTCAAATTAATCTTTGAAAATACAGTAGCTCCTTTTAACTGATCAAACAAATCATCAATTCGTGGAAGAGGATATTCATTATTCACGGTTGCTTTATTTAACTGTCGGTAATCAATACACATTCTCATTGATCTGTCTTTCTTTTTCACAAATAATACGGGAGCACCCAAGGTGAAAAGCTCCGTCTCGAAAAACCTCTATCTGTCAATTCTTGTAATTGTGCTTTCAGCTCTTTTAATTCAGTTGGTGTCATTCTGTACAGAGCTATCGATATTAGAGTAGTGCCAGTAACAATTCAATACCGAATTCAACTTCTCTAATCGGCGGTAAACCTGGTTATTCTTCCGGAAAAACATTTGAAAACTCACAAACAACTGGTACAGACTCAATTTTCGATTCTGACATGCTAGTATTCATCACATACGCTAGATACGCATTATAGCCTTTTTTGACATACTTCTGAGCTCTCATAACAGAAATCACTATCGGTAATTCATTCGAATCATTTGATTTAATCCAAAGAATCTCACCATTTTGACATTTCAATTCTATACTCTTACTTCGACAATTCACAATAGCCTCATGCGCATTTAGCCAATCCATACCCAGTATTACATCGAACTCGTAAAAAATGAGGAGCATCAGATCAGCCGGAAGACAAAATCCCCGAGTCATCAACGGACATTTCTTACATATTTTATCAACTAACACAGACTTTCCTAATGGATTTGATACTTTAACTACATATTCAATAGACTCAAAATGTAAATTCTTTTCAAACACTAATTTCATACAGATATATAAATGAGTTGATCCAGGATTTATCAACGCAACAATATCAGTGTTATAGAGAGAAAAAGTACCAGTAATAACATCAGGTGACGAGGCTTCCTTGCGTGCACGTATTGCATAAGCTCTCACAGGAGTATACATCTTAGATCTCACATTAGCATCTCTCGCCACATTGCGATTTCCACTTTGATTCCCAACATTTCGAGGCGGTCTACCTCTCAATGCAACATTATTTATCTTAGTCGATTGTTCCTTATCAGCTACAGATCTTTCAGGACAATTACGTAAGTAGTGATCTAACGATCCACATCGAAAACATGCCCCGTTTAACAGTCGGAACTCTCTAAAATGCCTTCTGTTACAATGCTTACACTCTGGTCCAGGGGTTCTCACACTAACCGTACTAGCTATAGAAGTCATCTGAGGTTTCGAATGAGAAGACTTAACACTTTTCTCTCGGATAAATATGCTCGTAGAAGCAGCAGAACAAGGATGAAAATCTTTTGATCTCTTGGATCCAAACTGATATGGTTTACCCGCAAACCTTTTTCTAGCCTCTCTGAATTTGGAATCTGCTTTTCTCTTTTCTTTAGCAAGCTCTTCGGCTTTACATGCCCAGTCAACGAGAACTTCGAACTCTTTCAGCTCAAGTATTCTGACTAATAGTCGAATTTCTTCATTTAGCCCATCTTCGAACCTTTTACACATTATTGCATAAGTAGAAACACATTCACGAGCATATTTACTGAGTCATACAAACTCTCTCTCGAATTCAGTTGCAGACATTCGACCCTGTTTTAGCTCTAGAAACTCTTTTCTTTTCTGATCGATGAATCGTTGACTAATATATTTCTTCCTGAATTTTGTCCGAAAGAAACTCCAATCGACTTGTTCTCATGGTACAACTAAGGTCAATGTATTCCACCATTGGTATGCTAAATCCCGAAGCAAAGAAATAGCACATCTCAAACATTCATCAGGAGTACAGGCCAGTTCGTTAAAAACTCTGATTGTATTCCTAAGCCAGAATTCGGCCCTCTCAGCATCATCATTTGCTGAAGCTCTGAACTCTTCTGCACCATATTTTCGTATCTTGTCAACAGGAGGCCTGTTCAATTTCTGAGGATCCATGACTCACACATTTTCAAGGTTCGGTTGAGGGACTTGAGAGGGTAGAGGTTGTGGAGCAGCCGGGTTTGCTCACACAAACTCACTAAACCATCCAGACATCATTTGGAAGAAAGCTTATTTAATTTCTTCCTGATTGGTCGCAGCAGGGCCCGATTCAAAAGGCACAACCCCTTGAGTGGGTGCTGGCGCAATACTTTCAACATCATCAGCTAAACTTCGATTCGGATCCATTACTATATAAAACAGATTTCAGAGGATGTCAGAAGATATCACACTATCACATTTCATGTACATGGCATGTATAGCTAGACCTATACCACTACGGTAGTCCTAGAATCGACTAAACTATAGCTCTGATACCAACCAAATGTAACACTACTTTCCCGTAACTGTCACCGGAATAGGAAAAGAGCATTACCAGACATGTACTTAGACTGAATCAGTAAAATTTTGAACTCTTAATCATTAGCCATCATGTATTATCAATCATCAGAGCATGCTTCAAATGATCATAAAATGATGCATATAACTATGGAGGATCCAATTGAAAACATGCTAAAAGATAGGAGAAGAGTTGCAAAATTTCCAAATTAGGGACACATAGCCGTGCCCCTAGCCCGTGTTCTCTCACACAGTCGTGGCTGTCCAACACGCCCAAATCACATAACCCGTGGTCGAATCTAACTTACCTCACACGGCTACTAGACACGCCCGTGTGTCTAAGCCGTGGTCAAAACTGTCCAAGTCACACGGCTACCAGACACGCCCGTGTGTCTAAGCCTGTGCAAGACTGTCCAAATACATTTTAGGTGCAGGGGACACACGATCAAAGTACACGCCCATGTCCCCTGGCTATGTGGCACAAATATAGGCTTGATTTAAGCCAATTTGTCACCCAAAATGGGACATTCCCTACAAGTCAATAACCACAACATTTCATACCAATATTGGCAACCAAAACATACAAGTTCAAGCATAATATGGACCCATAATCATCATGAAATCTTGTATCAAATAAGCATTATAATTCAATGGCTAAAATAACCACATTAATGAAATCATTTAACAACATTTCATTTCGTACGATTTCAACTCATATACCTATCTTGATCATATAGTTTACCATATACACATAAACTTAAAAAGCAATCTCAAAATACTTAATTACATATGTATAACCCAAGCCACATCTCATAGCTTGGTTATTTACCAAAATATACCATCTTCATTAACAACTAACAGATACATGCCATGACCATTTCATTTACAAAAATGTTCAAAAGTACCAAAGCTTGATAGATAGTGTGATGGCGATCTCCGACTCGTCCAATTATCGAGCTAGCTTCTAAATCTAAAAGACAGTGAAAGAAATAAACGGAGTAAGCTTCTAAAGCTTAGTAAGCTCGTATAACATGGAATTAAACTTACCAATTCATTAAGGTAATCCATACGTATATAAGTAAGGCCATTTCTAATCATATGCTCTTGTAGCCTACTTCACAAGTTCACACATGTTAGTTCATATAACTTCATAAGCAATCTCATACAAGAGTTTAACACGTAATTTATACCCATTAGCACATATAAACATCATAACTCATATGACATATATGGCATTCACTTTCATGTATCTCGTGTAACATATAAATCATATGTCTTGAATCATATCATTCTTATAGTTCATATAACATGTATCTCATATATAAATATATGTAACCATATCATCTTACAATTCATGTAACTTATATTGGTATTGCCTGTTGAATCTATAAGAACATTGAGGATACCCGGGTGATACACACACAGTGTATATACATATAACCTGTAATCCGTCAATACGTCATATATGCTCTTACGAGCCTGTATGGTGAGCCCCAAAGGCTGAACATATGATCTCAGAGGCTGAGCGGTGAGTCTGAAGACTAAACATGTAATCTCGAAGGATAAACGAGTAGCTCATGAGCGCGTGGTGAGTCCGCAACAAATGCAGAAGCCCAAACCACCCTGTAGCCCTAGTGACATGTCACATGTATCCTTACGACTTCTACGATTCTAACGGGGCTCGATATTCACTTATCACTTGTAACATTTAGACATTTCCATTAAAAGATATTTCATACATTCACCCATTCAATTAACAACATTTATAGACATATACAAATCAAATTTCATTATACGAACCTACCTCGAAATCCCGAATCTACTCGTCTATTTTCCGTTTTCCCCGATCAAGTTCCGGGATTTGATCGTCTTTATCTAAATTAATGTAACATTCAACTATTTAATAACTATCATAATCAATTCAATCCAAAAACATATATTTTGACCTATTTGTAATTTAGCCACTATATTTTCAACACTTTGCAATTTAGTCCTTTTATCACAAAATGACAAATTACACATCAAGGGCCTCAATACACCTAGCCGAATATCCATATAGTCCCTATAAGTACATATATTTCATTTAATCACAACTTTAACCACAATAATTCTACCTTTTTGCATTCAAATCCTCAAAACTCATTTTCGTCAAAACTTACTTTAAAATTCTAGTATATTCTTACATAATATTCCATAATTCACCAAAATCTATCAAAATATTATGAATTCATCAATGGCATTTTTTTCAAAGACATATTCAAATTCAGAAATTGAGGTACGGGTCAGCTAGTATACGAAGCAACGATCTAAAAAACTATAACACCCCGAACCCAGCCCTGATGTTATGGCCATGTCTGGTGTGCTACATCACTTAGACTATCCTACGCCGCCCTATTTGCTAAATCCGATGGTGAGTCTTGAAAAGCAATGCTTGATTTTTAGAAATTCCCGTTTTAATAATTATTCAACTTAATCTCTATTCCATTTGTTAAGCGATTCATTTTAACCTTATTATCCTACTTAGCCATTCGTAATGTCAGGTTGGTTAAGAAAATGTTTGTTTAATTTTCGAAAACGGTGTGTATTTGTGGTTGAAATAAAATAGTTGAAAATCCCAAATAAAAATAGGTATAGTGGCCTTATTAGAACCCATAACAAAATAAAACCAATAGTAAAAAGTAATTAAATTAATAAACCAATTAAAATGCAAGTTCAGTCTTTGTGGCCACTCTGAATCCCTCCCAGCATCCAAGTCACGCTCTAGGGCTCACCTGTAATGATGGAAAAGAAAAGGGTGAGTTTGGGGAAACTCAGTGTGTGCAGAACCCATTCAAAGCCCACATCGGTCGAGCCCACTGGGCCTGAGCCCTAACCAGTCTCAGTCAGTTACTGGGCCGAAGCCCTACTCAAATAACAAACACTGGGCCAAAGCCCTATTCAAACAACAGTATGGCCCGTAGGCCCAGAACAGTACAGTACAGTATGATAGTATGCATGCAACCTAAATCATGTGGGGAGACTACTCGACCCACCCATCCGCTACACACCACTCGTACCAACCAACACACCATGTGGGGAATAACTCGAGCCACCCAGCCAACACACCACAGTCGCAGCATAGCTGCTCTGATAAACAGTTACGAGGCAGAGCCCCTTCCAGAAACAGTACGAGGCATAGCCCCTTTCAGAAACAGTACGAGGCATAGCCCCTTTCAGTAATATGGCGGTGCCACTCACACTTCCTCCAATATAAACCCAATCCCATGCATCAGACATACATACATCATGATATGCAGCAACAGTAATAGTCATGTCAAACAGTACAGTCGATTCTAGCCCTAGGGGTATAACGGTAATTTTCCACCTAGGGGCAAAACGGTAATTTCTCATCCTAAGGGCATTTTAGTAATTTTACTATCTTATTACAGTTTTCATGATTTACACAGTCTCTACTAAATCAGTGGTCGTTTCAGAAGTCCATTTTATCCCGTTTATCAATCTTAGCCCGTAGGCCCTAAAACCCCCAATGGGCTCTACCATGCCAATTTAGCCCATTAGGCCCATTTAAGCCTTAATTTCTAATCCATTATCTTGTTTTAACAGTTTTTACACTTGCAGTCCATATTATTTCCTTTAAACCTATTTTTACCCAAATGGGCCCAAATTGCCCATTGGGCCCATATTCGACCCACCGAGGCCCAAATTTATCGTAGTGCTCAAAATTTCGCGGTCAGCCCATCTGACAATGCCGATTCCAAAACCAACCTTCTCCTACCAACTTGAGAGCGTTCGCAAGCTCACAAGCTCTCGAAATGCCGAAACTTCGGCATTTTAGCTTTTCGACTTTTGCCGATTTGAGCGTTGAAGGGTGTTCAAAACACACACCTGTTTTTGTGATTATTCCGGTGAGATCTCTCTTGTACTTCTCCTACAATGATTACCTAACATATTAGACTATTCCAATATTTAATTTGAATCAAAACTCACTTAAAACCTTCTTACCATATTCGGCCATACCCTCAATGGCCATGAAAACTTACCTCTGACGAGTTAGATGCACTAGATCTAGATCTGATGATACTGATGCCTTCAACTTTTTGCTGGATCACCTTCCTTGCTAACTATCACTCAAAAAAATAAAAAGAACCAAAAAGAAACTTCACATTACTAATAGACCAAGTCGACAATCTCCCTAACTTTAGGGACTTTCGGCTTTTCTAAAGTACGGAATATCTTAAAGATCTGAGTTGATAACCACTTACCACTACTTTTACCCTAATTCTAACTCAGATCTGAAGTAGATCTAACCCCTATATGCTGATAGAAACCAAATCTCTGAGATCTAAGAATTCTGCCAAAAGCTCCTATGGTTATGGCGATTTCGGCTTTTCAACTGGTGAAGAAGATGACGATTTAGACTATGGATCTGGGTGATGGTGTCGACAATGATGTGGCTCAAGGGGATATAGTAATCGGCCACAACAGGTGAAGGGAACAGGGGTAATTTGGCGTAGAAGGATTCGGCACAAAGGTGAGTTCTTTTCTGGATTTCGACTTTTTAAGGAAATTGATTATGGTGATTTTATGGAGGGTGTGATCAAAAGAGAAGATGAATGAGGGGATGAGGGGGTTTCGGCTAAGGAATAAATCAAAGAGGAAGAAGAAAAGTGAAAAAAGGTAATGGTAGAGGTGGAGAAAAAGAATTCGGCTATGAGCTTCCTAGGGAGGCAAATTTCAGCTTTTCTGACAGTAGAAGAGAGAAATAATTCCTAAGGTGGCTAACCCTAGCTCTCATGACAGAAAATAGAAAAAGATATTACCCTAATATCACACTTGAGTAATCGGCCCAATTCCCTAAAAGCCCTTGCCGAAATTCCTACTTAAATTAGTCACATGTCCGGCACATGCTTAAAAATTAAAAAGAGCAATAAGCCTACCTTGCAACTCGAACCCTTGTCCTTCAATACCCATCTAGGCGACACTTTTTTAGGAGCTTTAGTGGTTCCACCTTGCCACTCTACCAAGGCTCCCTTTGCGATATATTTTACACAATTTTTCTTAAGGGCCCTCTTGACCCAGTTCCCCCTTTTTACTTAAAACGTACTTAAATATTTTTATCGATTTTTAACCGAAGTTTGGGCTTCCTAAAGGCCCACTAACACATCCAAACACCATTTTAGCAATTAGAACACAAAATTTCCCAACTTCACCAAAAATCTCATTAACCCCAAAAATCTCGAAAATTGGGGCGTTACAACTCTACCCCCGTAAAGAAATTTCGGCCTCAAAATTTACCTGATCCAAATAACTGAGGGTATTGTTGAAGCATAGTCTCCTTTGGCTCCCAAGTAGCTTCTTCTCTACCATGATTATGCCATAGCACCTTTACCAACGGAACCAACTTCTGCCTCAAGACTTTGACTTCACGATCCAAGATCTCCACAGGTTCCTCCTCGAAGGTCAAATTGGTATTTACTACAATCTCCTCCACTGGTACAATATGCAATGGATCCGACCGATACCGTCTCAGCATAGACACATGAAAGACGTCGTGAATACGATCCAACTCTACCGGTAACTCCAACTGATAGGCTACTGGCCCAATCCGCTTGAGAATCTGATAAGGCCCAATAAACAGCGGACTTAGCTTGCCTTTTTTACTGAATCTCAAGATCTTCTTCCACGGCGACACCTTTAGGAACACCATATCCCTAATAGTGAACTCAATCTCCTTACGCTTAAGGTCAGCATATGACTTCTGCCGATCAGATGCCTCCTTTAACCGATCTCGAATCAGCTTAACCTTACTTTCAGTATCTGCCACTAACTCTGGTCCAAGCACTTTACGTTCTCCTAACTCTGTCCAACACATAGGAGTACGACATCTCCGCCTATAAAGTGCCTCATATGGAGCCATCTGAATACTCGCTTGATAGCTGTTGTTGTATGCAAATTCCGCCAATGGCAAATAGTCTTCCCAACTACCACGAAAGTCAATCACACATCCTCTCAACATGTCTTCCAACGCTTGAATAACCCTCTCAGACTGACCATCTGTCTGAAGGTGAAATGCAACACTAAAGTCCAATCGCGTTCCCAATGCCTCGTGTAACTTCTGCCAGAATCGAGATGTAAATCTAGGATCTCGATCAGAAATTATCGAAACTAGCACCCCATGCAAATGCACAATCTCTGCTACATACAATTTGGCCAACTTCTGCAGTGCGTAATTGATTCTGACCGGCATAAAATGAGCAGACTTCGTCAACCTATCCACGATTACCTATACAGAGTCTTTCTTCGAAGGTGTCAAAGGCAACCCACTCACAAAATCCATCGTTACTCTTTCCCATTTCCACTGCGGAATCTTCACTGGCTGCAACAATCCAGAAGGCAATTGGTGCTCAACTTTAACTTGCTGACACGTCAGACATTTCCCAACGAACTCAGTCACCTCTCGCTTAAGTCCAAGCCACCAATAAACCTCTCGCAAATCTTTATAAAACTTATTACCTCCAGGGTGCATAGCACAAGGTCCCCCATGAGCCTCACCCAAAATCAACTGCCTTAAATCAGAGTCCTTAGGAGCGCAAATTCTCCCACGGAAACAAAGAACCTCATCAGAATTCAGTCTAAAATCCTCACTCTTACCATTCTTGACTTGCTGAAATCAAGGAATCAATGAATCATCCTTCAACTGTAATTTTTTGATCCTCTCAGTCCAAGTCGGTCTTACTTGCAACTCTGCTAGCAAGCTCCCATCATCATACAAACTTAAACGAGCAAACATGGCCTTTAACTCAGCAACGGTCCTTCGACTCAGTGCATCAGCCACTATATTAGCCTTGCCATGGTGGTATTCAATCAAACAGTCATAGTCCTTAAGAAACTCTATCCATCTCCGTTGCCTAAGGTTCAACTCCTTTTGAGTTAACAGATATTTGAGACTTTTATGGTCAGTGTATATAATATACTTTTCCCCATAAAGGTAGTGTTTCCAGATTTTCAATGCAAACACCACCGCTGCCAACTCCAAATCATGCGTAGGGTAATTCGCCTCGTGAGGCTTAAGCTACCGCGAAGTATAAGTAACCACCTTACCCTCTTGCATAAGCACACAACCTAATCCCACATGCGAAGCATCACTATAAACCGTAAAGTCCTTCCCAGATTCTGGCTGAATCAACACTGGTGCCTCAGTCAACACCTTTTTCAGCTTGTCAAAAGCTTCTTGCTGCCTCTCAATCCAATTAAAGGCTACTCCCTTTCTTAACAATTTCGTTAACGGAGCCACGATGATAGAAAACCCCTCAACAAACCTTCTACAATAGCCTGCCAAACCCAGAAAACTCTAAATTTTCGATACTGACCTTGGCGGCTTCCAGTCCAAGACTGCCTCAATCTTGCGAGGATCCACCCTAATTCTTTCAGCGGAAACAACATGCCCCAGAAAAGTCACTTCTCGCAGCCAAAATTCACACTTACTAAATTTCGCATACAGTTGCTTTTCTCTCAGAATTTGCAAGACAATTCGAAGATGCTCATCGTGCTTCTCTTTTGTCTCCGAATACACCAATATATCGTCAATAAAGACGACCACGAATCGATCCAAGTACGGCTAGAAAACTCGATTCATTAGGTCCATAAAAGTTACCGATGCATTCGTCAATCCAAATGGCATAACCAAAAACTCGTAGTGACCATAGCGAGTTCTGAATGCCGTCTTATGCACATCCACCACCTTTACCCTTTACCCAAATCGAAGGTCGATCTTGGAAAACACCGAAGCTCGTTGAAGCTGGTCGAACAAATCGTCTATTCTCTGCAGAGGGTACTTGTTCTTTATCGTCAATTTGTTCAACTGGCAATAATCGATGCACATACGCATCGTTCCACCCTTCTTTTTCACGAACAGCACTGGTGCTCCCCATGAAGACACACTCGGTCTAATGAAGCCCCTATCTAACAACTCTTGAATCTGCGCTTTCAATTCCACTAGCTCTTTTGGTGCTATTCTGTAAGGTGCAATGGACACTGAAGCTGTTCCAGGCAATAGATCTATCCCAAATTCAACTTCTCGGTTAGGAGGTAATCTAGGAAGCTCCTCAGGAAATACATCTTGAAATTCATTAACAGTCCTCACTGTCTCTACTGTCACCCCTTCGGGTTCAGTTTGACTTACGAACGCCAAGTATGCTTCACAACCTTTCCACATCAACCTTTCAGCTTAAGGTAGAAACCACATTGGACAAATAGTCCCTACGTTCACCAATAACCATCACCTCCTCGCCTTCGATTATTCTCAATACCATTATCCAGCGTTGCCTTGTGCTTGGTTAACCAGTCCATACCCAAAATCAAGCTGAATTCTCCAAAAGGTAGCTCCATTAGATCTCCAGTAAAGATCCTACCCTGAGTCTCTAAAGGCACTTCCCTAAATAGTTTGTCTACTTTAATAGAGTGATCTAAAGGACTAACTACTATGACCCCACTCACAATCTCCTCAGAATGCACACCCAACGGCCCAGAAATTTCACAAGTAACATACGAATGCGTCGAACCCACATAAATTAAAGCAGTATATAGTCTATGAGATATTAAAAACGTACCAGTTATAACATCAGGTGCATCATCCTCCTCGCAACGGTAAGCAGCATACACTAAGGCTGGCTGACAAGCCTCAGCATTACCAGCACCCCTGCCAGGTGCTCCACGACCACGTCTATTACCATTGCCTCCTCTACCTTGACCACGGCCCCTTGGCGGTGGCAGTCCTCCTCGCACAGGCTGAGCAACCCTCTGATCAACAGCTTGAGCCTGAGCTAGCTTCTGTGGGCAGTCCTTAACTTAATGATCCTTAGACCCACAATGAAAACAAGCTCCACTTCATTTCCAGCATTCTCCTCGATGAACTCTGCCACAGTATCTACAAGTATGTGGTCTAACAACATTCACTGGCACAGCTCACACTGGTTCTTCTACTCTAGCCCTCTTAAAATTCTGGTTTGCAGCTCCTGATGTTCCAGAATCTCTCTTAAAACGGTTGCAATCCCTATCGCGATTCTACCTTTAAGCTTGCTTCACTTCCTCGGCTATCTTAGCCTTCTCCACCGGTGCAGCAAATTCGCGCTCCCTCTGCGGCGCTATCAATACTCTCAGCTCATCTCTGAGGCCATCCTCAAACTGAACACTGCGCTCATACTCGGTGGAAACAATGCCACTAGCATACCGGTTTAATCGCAGAAATTCTGCCTCATATTCAGCCACAGTCTTACTACCCTGGGTCAGGTTCAGAAATTCCTTCCTTCGTGCGTCCACATAACTAGCCCCAACATATTTTGCCTTGAAAGACTGCTTGAACAATTCCCAAGTTACCCTCTCAGCTGGGGTACCCTCTCTCACGGTGATCCACCATTGATACGCCTCGTCCCTCAGCGACGATACCGCTCCTTTTAACTTCTGCTCCACTGAACAGTCCGAGTCATCCATAATTCGCTCCGTGGCTTCCAGCCAGTACTCAGCCACATTCGGGGCCACTCCAGATATGCCCCTAAAAACTTTCGCACCATTGGCCCAGAGTCGCTCAGAAATGGACCCCCTATTCATGGCCCTAACATTGGCTCCAGCCACTCTTTCCAAAACTCTCAGCATGGCCTGGGATAGAGTGTCGTCCCCTGCGGCCCGATCGCACGGCCCATTATCCTCAACTGGTGGTCGTGCCTCTCCAGCTGGCATATGCTCAGAAGATGACGATATAGCTTGAGCACTAACTCGGCCTCGTCCACGGCCTTGTCCACGAGCAGCTCTTGTACTCATATCGATTATCTGATTTACGAATTTTATGACATCAGTTAATGTTTCAATTGTTTATTACAGAATATCTTATGAACAGATAAAGTTTCAGAGTTGTGTTCGCGCGATCGTAGCCTAGCTACTGTCTCAATTTCCTAGGGTTTAGTTTACCCAACAGTCTCAGTTCTATAGCCTTAATACCACCTCACCTATAGTATTATATCTAAGGCTTAGTACTATCTACAGTTTTATTTTTAGTATAGTACAGAATTTAAAGTAGGACATACTTACAACTTGGACCCGGGGATTTAGTGTGCCACTTTCCGATTTATCAGATCAAATAGTTTGAGGCCTCTTTAAAAATCAATGTTTCAAAACAACTTGTTTTAAAACTACAATTTGAAGGAAAAAAAAAAGCCTTTTTAAAACCAAAAATTTTTCGAAAATTTGATTTTTCAAAAATACCCTTCTGGACTCTAAATTTTTGAAAACCCTTTTTGGACTTGATCCACAGCTGAGTTGTTGTAACCTGGCTCTGATACCACTAAATGTAACACCCCGAACCCGGCCCAGACGTTATGGCCATGTCTGGTGTGCTACATCACCTAGACTATCCTACGCCACCCTATTTACTAAATCCGATGGTGAGTTTTGAAAAGCAATGCTTGATTTTTGGAAATTCCCATTTTAATAATTATTCAACTTAATCTCTATTCCATTAGTTAAGCGATTCATTTTAACCTTATTATCCTACTTAGCCATTTGTAATGTCAGGTTGGTTAAGAAAATGTTTGTTTAATTTTCGAAAATGGTGTGTATTTGTGGTTGAAATAAAACAGTTGAAAATCCCAAATAAAAACAGGTATAGTGGCCTTATTACAACCCATAACAAAATAAAACCAATAGTAAAAAGTAATTAAATTAATAAACCAATTAAAATGCGAGTTCAGTCTTCGTGGCCACTCTGAATCGCTCCTAGCATCCAAGTCACGCTCTAGGGCTCACCTGCAAGGATGGAAAAGAAAAGGGTGAGTTTGGGGAAACTCAGTGTGTGCAGAACCCATCCAAAGCCCACATCGGCTCAAGCCCATTGGGCCTGAGCCCTAACCAGTCTTAGTCAATTACTGGGCCGAAGCCCTATTCAGATAACAAACACTGGGCCAAAGCCCTATTCAAACAACAGTACGGTCCGTAGGCCCAGAACAGTACAGTACAGTATGATAGTATGCATGCAACCCAAATCATGTGGGGAGACTACTCGACTCACCTATCCGTTACACACCACCCGTACCAACCAACACACCATGTGGGGAATAACTCGACCCACCCAGCCAACACACCACAGTCGCAGCATAGCTGCTCAGATAAACAGCATACGAGGCAGAGCCCCTTCCAGAAACAGTACGAGGCATAGCCCCTTTCAGTAACATGGCAGTGCCACTCACACTTCCTCCAATATAAACCCAATCCCATGCATCAGACATATATACATCATGATATGCTGCAACAGTAATAGTCATGTCAAACAGTACAGTGGATTCTAGCCCTAGGGGTATAACGGTAATTTTCTACCTAGGGGCAAAACGGTAATTTCTCATCCTAAGGGCATTTCAGTAATTTTACTATCTTATTACAGTGTTCATGATTTACACAGTCTCTACTAAATCAGTGGTCATTTCAGAAGTCCATTTTATCCCGTTTATCAATCTTAGCCCGTAGACCCTAAAACCCCCAATGGGCTCTACCATGCCAATTTAGCCCATTAGGCCCATTTAAGCCTTAATTTCTAATCCATTATCTTGTTGTAACAGTTTTTACACCTGCATTCCATATTATTGCCTTTAAACCTATTTTTACCCAAATGGGCCCAAATTACCCGTTGGGCCCATATTCGACCCACCGAGGCCCAACTTACCGTAGTGCCCAAAATTTCGCGGTCAGCCCGCCGGACAGTGCCGATTCCAACACCAACCTTCTCCTACCAACTTGCGAGTGTTCGCACGCTCACAAGCTCTCGAAATACCGAAACTTCGGCATTTCGGCTTTTCAGCTTTTGCCGATTTGAGCCTTGAAGGGTGTTCGAAACACACACCTTTTTTTGCGATTATTTCGGCGAGATCTCCCTTGTACTTCTCCGACAATGATTACCTAACAGATTAGACTAATCCAAGATTAGACTATTCCAATATTTAATTTGAATCGAAACTCACTTAAAACCTTCTTACCACATTCAGCCATACCCTCAATGGCCATGAAAACTTACCTCTGACGAGTTAGATGCATTAGATCTAGATCTGATGATACTGATGCCTTCAACTCTTTGCTGGATCACCTTCCTTCCTAACTATCACTCAAAAAAATAAAAAGAACCAAAAAGAAACTTCACATTACTAATAGACCAAGTCGACAATCTCCCTAACTTTAGGGACTTTCGGCTTTTCCAAAGTACGAAATATCTTAAAGATCTGAGTTGATAACCACTTACCACTGCTTTTACCCTGATTCTAACTCAGATCTGAAGTAGATCTAACCCCTATATGCTGATAGAAACCAAATCTCTGAGATCTAAGAATTTGGCCAAAAGCTCCTATGGTTATGGCGATTTCAGCTTTTCAACTGGTGAAGAAGATGACGATTTAGACTATGGATCTGGGTGATGGTGTCGACAATGATGTGGCTCAAGGGGATATAGTAATCGGCCACAACAGGTGAAGGGAACAAGGGTAATTCGGCTTAGAAGGATTTGGCACAAAGGTGAGTTCTTTTTGGGATTTCGGCTTTTTAAGGAAATTGATTATGGTGATTTTATGGAGGGTGTGATCAAAAGAGAAGATGAATGAGTGGATGAGAGGGTTTCGGCTAAGGAATAAATCAAAGAGGAAGAAGAAAAGTGAAGAAAAGTAATGGTAGAGGTGGAGAGAAAGAATTCGGCTATGAGCTTCCTAGGGAGGCAAATTTCAGCTTTTCTGACAGTAGAAGAGAGAAATAATTCCTAAGGTGGCTAACCCTAACTCTCATGACAGAAAATAGAAAAAGATATAACCCTAATATCACACTTGTGTAATCGGCCTAACTCCCTAAAAGCCCTTGCCGAAATTCCTACTTAAATTAGTCACATGTCCGGCACATGCTTAAAAATTAAAAAGAGTAATAAGCCTACCTTGCAACTCGAACCCTTGTCCTTCAATACCCATCTAGGCGACACTTTTTTAGGAGCTTTAGTGGCACCACCTTGCCACTCTACCAAGGCTCCCTTTGCGATATATTTTACACAGTTTTTCTTAAGGGCCCTCTTGACCCAGTTCCCCCTTTTTACTTAAAACGTACTTAAATATTTTTATCAATTTTTAACCGAAGTTTGGGCTTCCTAAAGGCCCACTAACACATCCAAACACCATTTTAGCAATTAGAACACAAAATTTCCCAACTTCACCATAAATCTCATTAACCCCAAAAATCTCGAAAATCGGGGCGTTACAAAAACATAGAAATTATCGAAAACGGGACAAAAACGAACCTCAAATTGGAGCTTAAAGTGACCAAATATTAGAAGCTTGAAAACCCTTAATACTTTGATGAAGAATCGGTAAAGGAACAAATGAAAATGAGTGTTATTTTGTTTTATTAAATCTATTATATCATATATTAATTAAAAACCAAAACTAACATTTATTTTATCATTTATAAAACCAAACAAGCCATTTATGAAATAGAACTCTAATTTATCGCTTTATGCAATTTAATCCTTTTTAACGAATTCGTTATTCAAACAATAAAATTCCCAAACGAAACTTGTATATCATATAAACTATCATGCTGTAAAACATATTAAAGTAGAAAAAAATATTTTGACTCGGTTGAGTGGTCCCGAAACCACTCATTCCGACTAGGGTATAAAGTGGGCTGTTACAGGCACGGCCGTGTGGCGACTTCTTAGGCCGTGTCGTTTTCATATTTTTGGCCCATTTTCCTCGTTTTGGCCTATTTTTCGTTCTTTTCTCTTCCCTATGCTCTTCTGAGTGTACAACATGAAATAGAAGGGTTAAGAGCACCAATTCTCACAAAATCAACAATAATTCATCCAGAAATTAGGCTAAATGTGAGGTAAAAATATGTATAATTTATCATTTGTCACACCCCATGTGAAAAACTAGGGTATTCTGTTTATGACGCCATCATAAAGTTTTTGTCACACGACCAAGCCACACGCTTGTGAGCTAGGCCTTGTCAACACACGGTCGAGACACACGGCCGTGTCTCCATATGTGTGTTTACTACAAAACATTTAATTTTCATAATTTCAGGTGCAAGGGACACACGGCCTATCAACATGCCCATGGGCTGGCCATGTATCACACACGTCCTAGACACACGCCTGTGTGTCTACCCTTGTTGACAATTATAGGCTATTTTCCAAGCCAATTGCCACCCTGAAACACAAACCAATATCAACCAAATTTTCCAATTCAGATTATAACATCAAAACTCATCAAAACAAACATGTTAAGCCATCCACACCCTAACTTTATCTAGCATCATCAAACTTGTGCATCCACACACATTTTACTCATACTAGGCAAGCTTGCACATTAGTAGATTGAAACATTTTTGACAAAATATAACTTGACCAACATGGCTCATTTCTCATGGCCAAAGTACCGAAACATCACTATCAACAAATGGGCCCAAAAGAACTATGACACATAACCAAAACAATAGACCTTCTATACATACCATAATATTCAAAGTTCATAATCAAATACCCAAGATGATTGTTGATAGTGTTGATAGAATCCCGATAATCACCGAACCTCAGACTAGCTTGACCAACCTATAAGGGAAAAGAAAAGGGACATAGCAAATTAATGAGCATTTAAAACTAAATGGACATAGCAAATGGAAAATGAGTTTTCCTATTAGATAATTAAGTTTGGGAATTATCACTTACTCATGTGATCTTACCACATGATTCAATACATGCATTAAGCACTTAGCACACATGATAGTTTTAATATAACCTGCACATACACATTCTTAAACATACGGTCAAATCTTTTACGTGCAATCATATTTTATCAAATCGATTCGAATAACCCGATGAACCACATGGAATACTAAAGGATACACGAAAAAAGGCATAAATGCCACATGTGATGTAGCCGAAGCTACCACTAATACGTAGCCGAAGCTACCACTTATCACATAAGGGCTCAATAATGAGCTATTCTCGGGTCTGCTTACACAAGCTGACGGTGTAGTCGACACTACTCAGTGCTGCTCACACAAGTTTGCAAGTATTCGCAAAAAATGTAGGATTACCTAGCCACTGGTAGTCGAACTAGACCAGCACCTGGGATCACATAAACAATCGATAATAGTTAAAGGTTTCCTAGTGACATGTCACTCGTATCCTAATGATTCCTAAAGTTCAACCGGGACTTTTATTAACTTATCAATTTTATTTCATCACATTTTCGATAGTTTGATATAAGATTTCAAAATTTCAAAATAATTAATATAATTAAACTTAATGATTAAAAATAACTCATTATTTACATATAGGACTTACCTTAGTGCAACAATGCAAATCTTTTTGATTTAGTCCGATACCTTGCCTTTTCCACGGTCAAGGTCGATTTCGTGTCATTCTTGATCTATAACATCAAATTTAACTTATTCAATACATACATTATTCAATTGGACACAAAGTCATGGTAATTTTTGCCATTTTACCCCTAACTTTGTCAATTTTTACACTTTAGTCCCTAGGCTCGTAAAATGAAATGTATCTATTTTTCTACATTCCCAAGCCTAGCCGACCCTATTTCTCTCTTCTAATAGCCCACAATTCTCAATGTTTCACAATTTATGCACATATTTTACAACTTTTTTGTAACACCCTACACCCCCGTCCGTCGCCGGAATAGGGTATTAAGGCATTACCTAACTAGATACAGCCTACCGAGGTTCTTAGTTACGCACTAGACATAGATTCATTTAGTTCTTTAACCGAATGTAACACTGCCAAAAAGTTCGGTCAGTACGTCATATCTCCTAAAGAAAACGTTTCATAAGCATAGCACGCTAGTATACTTCCACTATGTGGCTACTAACAACTAGGCCGAATCAAACCTTTCAAAGACAGAACATCATATTAGAAATTCATCACATATTGGTTACTGACTAAATAACATACCACAACCTTAAACCATACAAATATCATCCGCACATATATTCAACTCGAAGACTAAGCAAGCCATTTTCGCATGGCTAAAATAATTACAGCTCAAAATGTAGTTTGAATCGACAAAAGGAGATTAGCCTATACATGCCATTGACCCAAAAATAACCATCAAATGTACCAAAATAACAGCGATAGTGTAGGTGATTAAGGCTTCAATCCCCGAGTCCGTAACTTCCAAAATGAGATCTATAAAACAGAGGAAACAAGGGAAACAGAGTAAGCATTACAATGCTTAGTAAGTTTTAAGCAATGTCACAGATAAGCATTAAATTCTAACATGGTTGATCATATATTTGTTTCCCTCTCCTATTTGGGTAAGTCACCCTTTAACCGAACATACACATTCTCATCATATACGAAAGTAGATAACTTTCCCTTATAGTAAGCTCATGTAAACATAGACATGTCGCATAATTTCACATAACATTTCGCATTGACCAATTGTATTTTGACCATATTAATAATCTCGTTTCATGAACACATATGAAATCACATAATGACCTTAGTATTCGGTCCAAAATCCAGCTTGCATATAAGCCAAGGGTACATACCTGTATAGCTTAGCACTTTCAGCGCAATTCATTAGCGATCGTTACCTTGAAGACAATTAGTCTTAGGCTTTATTCTCATCATCATCGAGATCTTTAGCTCGGATAAACTCTATACATAGCCATCGGGTCTCTACCCCGGACGCAATCTCCGCATATAGCCTTCGGGTTTTTAACCCGGACATCATCTCTGCCTATAGCCTTCGGGTCTTAACCCGGACATAGTCTCCACATATAGTCAGCGGGAATTAATCCCGGATTCACATTATAAATTCTCATACACAGACATATTTGCATGTAGCCAAATTTCACATAGCAAGATTTCACTTGCAATTCAATCAATTCATGTGCATACCAACATGTAACATGCTTCTCGACTTTATATCATAAATATACATATAATTCAAACTTATACACATATACACTTCTTTTCTAACTTTCGGCCCAAAGATCAAACATACACAAGCAAATGCATTTCAAAGCTCCATTTCGGCCCTTTTCTTTATGAGCCATTCGGTCATATAACAAACATGACTAAGGTTTCTTTCTCAATGGGACATCATTTAATATCAGCATGTATATCATGGCATTTTAACTTAAATATCAAATTCGATTACTCAAAACTTACCTTGAACTTTCCCGATAATTTACGAGTTGGCTATTCGACCACTTTGGCCTTCCCTTTATCCGAACTCGTCCCTCTATGCTCTTGAGCTAAATAAAACATTTAATTTTTTATTAATCCTTATTCAAGCATCTCAATGGATCATTTTCACTTATAGTCAAATAATACATGCATATTCTTCTCATTGCAAACACATACACACATTCGATCATTTCACATACATATCATAAGTCTCAACAAGCTGATTTTCTGAGCAGCATTCAATAATTTACTCATAACTGGAGCTACGAAACTCCAAATGTAGTGCCGTAAATTTTGCATGAAAATAGACTCATTTATATTTATTCCATAAAATTTTCATAATTTTTGGTTTGGTCAATCAATACCAGAATTTTCTTAAAGTTCCCCTAATTCACTGTTTGATTAAACTGACCACCCTATACTACGAACTGAATTTCTCCTTGTACAGAATTCCAAATATGGCCTCACCTATTCCATTCGAAACTAGACTCATTAAGGAGTCTAAGCATATAAATTTTGTCTCATAACAATTTTTATACAATTTATAGTGATTTTCCAAAAACAGAGCAGGGGACTTCGAAGTCAATCTGACACTGTCTCACTCTACTCCAAAAATCTTTTTATCGGGAATTCCTTTGCTTGCAAGGTTTCTTTTATAAGAAACTAGACTCATTAAGATTCAATTACACAATTTATTCAGCCTCTAATTCAACTCGCACAATTTATGGTGATTTTTCCAAAACACGTTACTGCTGCTGTACCAAGCAGATTTTTATACAAAATCCACTCTTTAATGTTCTTATGTACATACTTAAAACATAGCATTTCCTAAGGCACCATTTAGAGTAGTCATTGCTCTTAACACAATGTACATATTTCATATTCATTTTAATCATTATACCACTCTTAAGACACCAATTATCAACACAAACATCAAAGATTTTATGCACATGGCCGAATAGGTCATTTCTTTAACCAAGAAGCTCCCACAAGCATAAATTGATCAATTGGTTTAATTACCATTTCTAATGCATACTCACTAAGGCCATTTGGCCATGGGCTTTATTCAAATCCATATCATACATAACACCCCATATAACTTACCCTACTAAACAACTAACATTTTATAGCATTTCAATTTTTATACGTAACACATAATTCCATCATATAACACCATAAGGTTCATTGGCAAGCTTTAGTAAGTTCATGACTTCAATTTAACAATTCCTTAGCCTAATTTGACATAGCCGAATGCCTACATTCTTCAAGCTCAAAGAATTCCATAATGGGCAAGGGGGAGGACCCCTAAACTAGCTCAAACAACACCCAAATTTCATTATTTAACACAAGCATTAAAGAAAGCACAATTTACCCATCCTAGCTCATATGGCCGAATACTCCACTAAGCCCCAAACACAAAATTTCATTTACTCAAAGTTCAATTCACCAATTAAGCACATGCTACTAATGCTAAGAAAATTTCTACAATTTATCCTAGTTGGCCGAAAACACTTATGCCCTAGTTCATGACTTTAAACAACATTGGCCAACTTTTCAAGCTCATATGAGCCATCAACCACACCTACTTTGTTCATACTCAAATAGAATCAATTATCCAACCGAATCAACATCTCTATACACCACTCTTTACTCACAATTCAAATTAAAAGCAACATTTAGAAATCATACAACCCAAGCATGCAAGCCGAATCCTCACTAGCAAATTACTCCACATATAAGTGCATTTGTTTAGTTCCATTTCTCTTAACCACCATTACTTCTAAATGCATGAAACAACAACCATTTCTCACCAATTTGAACAAGACCGTATGCTCATATCTCTACCAAAAATCAAAATTTAACTTGGGTTTAAGGGAAAACAAGACAAGGAGCTCACATTTCCAAATTCAACACAAAATATCAAAGATTTACCTTGAATTTTTGCCTCTCAAGTGACCGATTGCCCAAAGCTCACCTTCTCAAAGTTTTCTTTAGTTTCGGCTATGAACAAAGAGATATGAAGCCTTTTTTTTTGTTTTTCACACCCGTTTCTAATTTTGTTTATTCTTTATTATTTCTATTTTATGACAACAAATTAATTTAAATCTAATTCATTATTATTTCCCTTTTATTTTAACACATATAATATATATATATCACTAAGTTACAAAGCAAAAACAAACAAAATTTCATCATGTTAGTAGGTTGGCCGGCCATCATGAGAAAAAAAAGAGGGAATTTGACATGCAAGGACATTAATTCTATTGTATGCACTTACTAGTCATCACATAATTACCTAGCTCATTTTCAAAGTTCACAATTAAGCCCTTTTAGGTGCAATTCACAATTATAAAACTAAATTAAAGCACCCAAAATATCACACATGAATTTACACGTACAATAGGCATCAAAATGAATATTAAAAATATTTTATGCCTCGGTTTTGTGGTCCCGAAACCACATTCCGTCTAGGGTCATTTTAAGGCTGTCACAACTCTCCCCCACTTAAGAAATTTTCGTCCCCGAAAATTCTTACCGGAAAATAATTTTGGGTAACGTTCTCTTATCGAATCCTCAAGCTCCCAAGTAGCTTCTTCAACCCCGTGCTTGACCCACAACACCTTCACTAACGGAATCCTCTTATTCCGCAACTCTTTAATCTCGTGTGCCAAAATACGAATTGGTTCCTCCTCATAACTCATATCAGATCGAATCTCAATGTCAGATGGGTTAATTACATGCGATGGGTCGGATCTATATCTTCGGAGCATTGAAACATGAAAAATGTTGTGGATCTTTTCAAGTTCGGGAGGCAAAATCAATCGATATGCTACCGGTCCAATCCGTTCAGATATTTCGTATGGTCCGATGAACCTCGGACTCAATTTGCCCTTACGGCCGAATCTGAGCACCTTTTTCCAAGGCGACACTTTAAGAAATACTTTGTCTCCGACCTGATACTCGATATCTTTTCGCTTTAAATCCACGTAAGACTTTTGACGATCTGAAGCTGCCTTAAGGCTATCACGAATCACTTTTACTTTCTGCTCGGCATCTCTAATCAAATCAACTCCAAAGATCTTACTTTCACTGAGTTCGGTCCAAAACAACGGTGTACGGCATTTGCAACCGTACAAAGCCTCGTACGGTGCCATCTTAATGCTCGATTGGAAACTGTTGTTGTAAGCGAATTCAATCAAAGGCAAATACCGTTCCCACGAACCACTAAACTCAAGAACACAACATCTCAACATATCCTCGAGTATCTGAATTACTCGTTCTGATTGACCATTCGTCTGAGGATGGAACGCGGTACTAAAATGTGCTTAGTACCCAATGAATCTTGTAGTTTCTTCCAAAACCGCGATGTAAATCTCGGGTCTCTATCCGACACGATAGAGATAGGGACCCCGTGCAATCTGACGATCTGAGAAACATACAACTCCGCTAGCTTATCAAGTGAGTAATCCGTATGCACAAGTATAAAGTGAGCGGATTTAGTTAATCGGTCTACGACCACCCAAATCGCATCCTTCTTGCTCGGTGTCAACGGTAGCCCAGATACGAAATCCATCGTAACTCTATCCCATTTCCATTCGGGAATCAAAATCGGTTGCAACAAACCCGATGGCACCTGATGTTCCGCTTTTACTTGTTGGCATATCAGACACTTCGACACAAAATTTGAGATGTCTCGTTTCATACCATGCCACCAATATTGACGTTTCAAATCATTGTACATTTTAGTGCTTCCCGGATGAACCGACATTCGACTATTATGAGCTTCATTTAAAATCACCGAAACCAACTCTGAACTTCTCGGTATACATACTCGGCCTCGAAACCTCAAACAATTATTGTCGTCAACTTGAAACTCAGGATCCGCATTCACATCGCATTGAGCTCGCTTGGCAATTAAGTCGTCATCCGCTTTCTGAGCTTCACAAACTTGTCGGAGAAATACCGGCTTGGCTTTTAATTCTGCTATCATCACCCCATCATCCGATACTGATAATTGCGCATTCATGGCTCGTAAAACAAACAATGATTTTCGGCTAAGAGCATCAGCAACTACATTCGCTTTCCCTGGATGATAGTCAATGACAAGTTCGTAATCCTTTAGCAATTCAAGCCACTGTCTTTGTCTCAGATTCAAATCTCTTTGCGTCATCAAATATTTGAGGCTTTTGTGGTCGGAAAATACATGACATTTCTCACCAAAAAGGTAGTGACGCCAAATCTTCAAAGCAAAAACAATAGCAGCTAATTCGAGATCGTGAGTCGGATAGTTTTTCTCATGAGGCTTTAACTGCCTCGAAGCATACGCAACGACTCTGCCCTCTTGCATCAAAACACACCCCAAGCCATTCAAGGACGCATCATTATATACTACAAATTCTTTACCGGATTCAGGCTGAACTAAGACTGGAGCTTCCGTCAATAGGGCTTTCAATTGGTCGAAACTCTTTTGGCACATCTCGGACCATTCGAATTTAACATCCTTCTGCAATAGCTTCGTCAACGGGGTTGAGATCATCGAAAAGTCCTTCACAGACCGTCGGTAGTACCCGGCAAGTCCTAAAAAGCTTCGGACTTCCGAGACATTTTTAGGAGGCTTCCAATCAAGGATAGCGGATATTTTATTCGGATCAACTCGAATACCCGCAGCAGATACAATGTGTCCCAAAAAGCCAACCTCGCGCAACCAGAACTCACACTTGCTGAATTTTGCGTACAACTGGTTATCACGCAAAACCCGTAGCACAAGTCTTAAATGCTCGGCATGCTCGATCTCATCGCGAGAGTAAACTAAAATGTCATCGATAAATACGACTACAAATCGATCTAGGTACTGCTTAAACACTTGATTCATCAAGTCCATGAAAACAGCGGGGGCATTAGTCAGCCCAAACGGCATCACTAAAAATTCATAGTGTCCGTATCTCGTTCTAAAAGCAGTCTTGGGCACGTCTGAGTCTCGAACTCGCAACTGATAGTAGCCGGATCGCAAATCAATTTTTGAAAACATTGAGGCTCCCTTTAACTGATCGAATAAGTCATCGATACGAGGCAATGGATACTTATTCTTTATAGTCACCTTGTTCAGCTGCCGATAGTCAATACACATTCTCAAAGTCTCGTCCTTCTTTTTCACGAACAAGACGAGTGCACCCCAGGGAGAAAAGCTCGGCCTTGCAAAACCTCTATCGGTCAACTCTTGCAACTGGGATTTCAACTCTTTCAACTCCGTCGGAGCCATACGATATGGAGCAATTGAAATCGGAGTTGTACCCGGAACTAGCTCAATACCGAACTCAACCTCTCTAACAGGCGGTAATCTCGGTAATTCTTCAGAAAACACGTCCGGATACTCACAAACCACAGGAACAGTCTCAAGTTTTAGTTCGGATATTTTGCTATCTAAAACATAAGCAAGATAAGCCTCGCAACCCTTTTTCATAAATTTCTGAGCCAACATAGAAGATATTACCGCCGGCAGCCCGTTTAAATCTATTGACTCAATCCGAATGATCTCATTAGTCGAACATTGTAAATCAATAGTCTTTCGTTTGCAATTTACTACCGCATCGTGCACAGTCAACCAATCCATTCCGAGTATAACATCGAATTCATCGAATGGCAAAAGCATCAAATCGGCCGGAAAACAGGAATTTCGAATCATAAGGGGACATTTCTTACACACTCGATCCACTAAAACACAACGACCCAAGGGATTGGACACTCGAACCACAAACTCAGTAGACTCAATAGGAAGAGTCTTACTGGATGCCAAAGTTTCACATACATATGAATGAGTTGAACCGGGGTCAATCAAAGCAATTACATCAATATCAAAGAGAGTGAAAGTACCGGTGATAACATCGGGCAAAGAGGCATCCTCTCGTGCGCGAATTGCATAAGCTCTAGCAGGAGCATGAACCTCAGATCTTGTCGTAGCATCTTTAAACCTTCTCTGACCACCGCTAACATTCCCCGAATTTCTAGGTGGCCTCCCTCGAGCTGAAGTAGTATTCGATTTTCCACTCGGGTTCACATTTTGTTCGAACCATCTAGGGCAATCTCTTATAAAGTGATCAGCCGACCCGCATTTATAACAAGAGCGATCATGAAATCTGCAGCTCCCCGAATGCCATTTTCCACCATACTTGCACTCGACTCTATCTCGACGGTCGTTCCCAACACTAGCAGCAAAAGTAGCACGTGAACTCATAGGGGGTCGATCACGGTCTCCGCTAGAAAAACCCGAAGTAGCAGATGGTTTGTCCGACTCACTTCAGAACTTCTTTGAAGATTTCTGAATAGACCTCCCAGAAGACCTCTTACGAAACTCTCTGGCTCCGCTATCAGCTTTTCTCTTCTCATTTCGAAGTTCTTCGGCCTTGCAGGCTCTCTCGACAAGAACAACGAACTCTTGAATTTCTAGAATGCCAACCAGCGGTTTGATGTCTTCATTTAACCCGTCCTCGAAGCGTTTACACATAATAGCTTCGGATGATATACACTCGCGAGCATATCGGCTGAGTCTTACGAATTCCCTCTCATATTCGGTCACCGACATTCTACCTTGTTTAAGCTCGAGGAATTCCTTCCGTTTCTGATCGATAAATCTTTGGCTGATATACTTCTTTTGGAACTCAACTTGGAAGAACTCCCAACTAACTCGCTCTCTCGGCACCACCGAAACCAATGTGTTCCACCAATAGTAGGCAGAATCACGCAGCAGGGATACGGCACACTTCAAGCATTCTTCGGGCGTGCACGACAGCTCATCAAACACACGGATTACATTATCAAGCCAAAACTCGGCCCGCTCAGCATCGTCATCAACTGTAGCCCGGAACTCTTCAGCCCCATATTTTCTAATTTTATCAACCGGGGGTTTACTCGACCTCACAGGGTCGACCTCAAGAGGAGCCACAGGGGTCGAAAGTGGGTTATTCGGGGGAGGAGGTTGTGGAATAGCCGGATTATTTCGTAGGAATTGAGCGAACCAATCACTCATCATTGCATACAAATTCTGCCTCATGTCATCATCTCGACGACTGGCATTCGGCTGAGAGTCAGTCGGCGTGGTCCCTTGCGCGGGAGCAGCCGCTACACTCTCAATATCTTCCGCTACGGCTCGATCGGGATCGCAATCCATTACTATACGAAAAACACATTTCAAATGTCAGAAATCACCACACTATCGCATTATCACAAAATGGCATGTATAGCTATACTCACACGCGCTACGTTAGTCCGAGAATCGACTAAACCGTAGCTTTGATACCAATAAAAATGTAACACCCTACACCCCCGTCCGTCGCTGGAATAGGGTATTAAGGCATTACCTAACTAGATACAGCCTACCGAGGTTCTTAGTTACGCACTAGACATAGATTCATTTAGTTCTTTAACCGAATGTGTAACACCCCAAACCCGGCCTAGACGTTATGGCCAAGACTGGTGTGCCACATTGAAGTGTTTTTTTTCGAAAACCATGTTTTCATTGAAAACCCTTCTTAATGTTTAAAAACTCTTACCGTTAACCTTGTATAAAACCTTAGCTTGTCTTTTTCCAAAACGTGATTCGTTGAAATAATCATCCCTTTGCAAACATCGTTAAAACCTTTGCAAAAGTTTTATGAAAGCTTATAAACCCTTGTAGTTTGCAAAAACATGTTATTTTAAAAACAGATCAAATATCGAAAAATCAGATTTGTAACCTTTATAAAACATGTTATCTTAAAAACGGTTTAAGTATAAAATAAATTTGACCTTTTTCATTAAGACTTAAAGTGAATAGAAGCTGGGCACCAGGTAGGATTCCAGAAAAGAGGAGCTGAGTCGAATAGACTGCTTAAGTACCAAGCTCTTCTTGGATCCACTCCTAGACATGCACACTACCATTGCCACACTTTAACTTTTTGTAATATTTATCTACAAGATCATTTAAAAATTGCGGAAGCTTTGCTTGGTTATTGTGTGATTTTGAAAACAAGTAACTTTTATAAAAATCACGTCTTAAAATCATTTATTTTCAACTCGATTTAAATAATATCCTACGTAAGCTAAAACCAATTTAAATAAGTAAAGAATAAAAACCCAAAATAAAAATAATTAAAGAGGCCCTTTTTACAACCCAAAACCAGAAATAAATAATTAAATCTAAATTCGAATAGGTAACTTAATTAGAAATCTAATAGTCCAGTCCATGTGGCTACTCTGAATCCCTCCCAGCTCCAAGTCCACCAGTCTAAGGCTCACCTGCAAGGATAGAAGGAAAAAGGGTGAGTTTGGAAACTCAGTGTGCAACAAGCCACTTACAGAGCCCAAATCAATATCAGCATACTAGGCCTAAGCCCCCAAATCAGTCTCAACATATAACTGGGCCGAAGCCTTTCCATTTAACAGTTACTGGGCCGAAGCCTTTCATAAATCATATCACTACGCCGAAGCCTTCTTTGTAAACGGTATGGCCCATAGGCCCATTTCAGTAACACATGTAAACGTCAATGCATGTATGCAAAGCCCATTTGGGGAGACTACTCAACCCACCATCCGCTACTCTCCACCCGTACCAACCAACACACCATGTGGGGATGCTACTCAACCCACCCCGCCGCTACTCTCCACTGGCAGCATAGCTGCTTTATCATATAACTGGAGGCCTAGCCTCTTTTAATAACTGGGGCAAAAGCCCTTTTCGGTAAACTGGGGCAAAGCCCTTTATCACTTCCTCCATCATATAATAACCCAACCCATGCATTTAATGAGTAAAACATGGCATATCGTATACATATCGTAGTATATCATATCATTTCATGAAAAATATCAATATCACAATCAACATAATCATTTTACAACCCTAGGGGTATAGTGGTCATTTCTACCTAGGGGTAAAATAGTCATTTTAAGCTATAAGGGTAATTACGTAATTTTAACACTTATTAGGGTTTTTCATACTTATTCATCAATTCCAAGTGTTTAAATAGAAAATTTAGCCTATTTTAGTACAACCGAGTTATGGGCCAAAAACCCCTAATGGGCCCTATGTAGCTAGTTCAGTCGTCTAAGCCCACTTGGTCCAAATCCTACAATTAACTACTAATTTAACCAGTTTTAAGCCTATAGTCTATTAAGAAATGTCTATTGCCCATTTTTACCCATATGGGCCCGTAAGCCCATTGGGCCCAATTTCACCCCATCGAGGCCCAACTTACCATCGTGCACAAAATCGTGCCCTTACCTGTTCTATCGATCCAATCACCGATCTTATCGTATGTATCACGGCTCAAACCATTCACAAAACCACAAGTTCGAAATGCCGAAGTTTAGGCATTTTGGCTTTTTAGCAAATATTAATCTAAGCTAGTATGAGGTTCATTACACACCTGCTTGCAACGAACGATGACTATATCCGATCCAAGTCAATCCTACATTCGATTACTAAAATATTAGACCACGAATCAATGATAACTAAATTTAACATACTCTTACCATATCCGGGCATCCATGAACAAGGCCCTAAATCCTTACCTTTGCTGAAGTTGATATCCAAATCTGGATCCGAACGCTCCACTGATCCAACCCCTTAGTCAGCAGCCTTTAACCCTTACAAGCACAGAGTAAAATAATTGGTAACAGCCCCTTAAAGCCTTAGGCACTATTTCGACAGCCTCCCTAAACACATAGGGATTCCAACTTTTCCAAATCCCCAAAAATAAGAATAGATCACAGTCAAGTCATTCATATCACCATCCACGGTCAAACTAGCCCAATCATCACACAAGTTAGTCATTTACCCACGAGGGGCAAAACAGTCATTTAACACCCTAGGGGCAAAACGGTAATTTTAACCCATAGGGGTGACTCGGTAATTCTACCCTACAGGGGTATTTCGGTAAATTTGCAAATTGAGGGTAAAATAGTAATTTTTACAAATCAGGGGTAAAATAGTAATTTTACAAATTAGGGGTAAAACGGTAATTTTACAAATCATGGGTAAAATAGTAATTTTACAAATTAGGGGTAAAATGGTAATTTTACAAATCAAGGGTATGTTCGTCATTTTACAAATCGAGGGTACTTCTGTCATTGTACAAATCAAGAGTAATTCGATAATTTTATAAATCGGGATATTTCTTATAATTTTGCAAATCGAGGGTAATTCGGTAATTTTGTAAACCAAGGTATTTCAGTAATTTCGTAAACCAAGTGTATTTTAGTAACTTTGTAAACTAAAGCATTTCTAAACAGAGATAACAATGCAAATGGGCCTAGGGCCCATTCTCGGCCCAAATGGGCCCACACGCTCGTGTGGCCCTTTTAGCCTAGATCTAGCCACCGATATGAGATTCACCTAATCTAACCCAATATTTACTATACAATCAAACAACTTATCCAATTGGGCCCGTAGGCCCATTGGGCCCACATGGCCTCTTCGGCCCATCGCAGCCCGAAGTAGCCGTCCTACCGCTAGAGCAGTGAGAAATACACACCTGATAGGAGAATGAAGTTAACCCACGCTCCAAACACTCTTAGCCGATGCCCAACCCAAACGGGCACGCCATAAAGCGAAAGGGATCAGCCAAGAAAGCTGTGCCTACTCTCCTCCTGATTTGCTCTATTTAAAGCTAGCTCCTCACCTGCTCTCATGTTAGCTTTCCGATGTGGGATTCTCCATCAATCCCCCCAAAATTGAAGCATTAGCAAAATAATCAACCTTTGCGTGCAACGGGATTTGAACCAAAGTCCTCTCAATAACCCTGTCAAGCCGTCACCACTTGGACAAAAGCTCCTTTGTGTCATAAGTCCAACACATTTAACTTTAAAGCTCACCTACTTGCTTCCAGATTTATTTAAAAGAAAAACCAAAATAAATTGCAAGAGCCAAGACTTGAACCTTGGACCCTTTGCTTCCTTGTCCCCTAAGTGGCGCTACTTTGCCACTACACCACATTCCTTTTTTTTGTCTTATTACACACATAATTCCTTACAACTCCTCTTTTCCAAGTCCTCTATTCCTTAAGTCCAAAAATCCAAGAATTCTCCGGGTTTTTAACCAACACTTGGGCCTTCCATAGGCCCAATAACACACTCCAAACACGAATTACACATCCATATATCAAAATTTCAACATTACACCAAATATCACAAAAATCCCGGAATCCCAAAAATTAGCCCAAGACTTTTCCCACACTATGAATCCTTCGCAGTTCACTAAAATACCACATTAACCCATTAATAATAACCTTCCATAACAGAATTCAACACATCAATAATTTTATTTCAAACTATCTCACACCCGCACCCAGGCCCAAGGCCCAATACTTCTAGGCCCAAATTTAGGGTGTTACAGAATGTAACACTACCAAAAAGTTCGGTCAGTACGTCATATCTCCTAAAGAAAACGTTTCATAAGCATAGCACGCTAGTATACTTCCACTATGTGGCTACTAACAACTAGGCCGAATCAAACCTTTCAAAGACAGAACATCATATTAGAAATTCATCACATATTGGTTACTGACTAAATAACATACCACAACCTTAAACCATACAAATATCATCCGCACATATATTCAACTCGAAGACTAAGCAAGCCATTTTCGCATGGCTAAAATAATTACAGCTCAAAATGTAGTTTGAATCGACAAAAGGAGATTAGCCTATACATGCCATTAACCCAAAAATAACCATCAAATGTACCAAAATAACAGCGATAGTGTAGGTGATTAAGGCTTCAATCCCCGAGTCCGTAACTTCCAAAATGAGATCTATAAAACAGAGGAAACAAGGGAAACAGAGTAAGCATTACAATGCTTAGTAAGTTTTAAGCAATGTCACAGATAAGCATTAAATTCTAACATGGTTGATCATATATTTGTTTCCCTCTCCTATTTGGGTAAGTCACCCTTTAACCGAACATACACATTCTCATCATATACGAAAGTAGATAACTTTCCCTTATAGTAAGCTCATGTAAACATAGACATGTCGCATAATTTCACATAACATTTCGCATTGATCAATTGTATTTTGACCATATTAATAATCTCGTTTCATGAACACATATGAAATCACATAATGACCTTAGTATTCGGTCCAAAATCCAGCTTGCATATAAGCCAAGGGTACATACCTGTATAGCTTAGCACTTTCAGCACAATTCATTAGCAATTGTTACCTTGAAGACAATTAGTCTTAGGCTTTATTCTCATCATCATCGAGATCTTTAGCTCGGATAAACTCTATACATAGCCATCGGGTCTCTACCCCGGACTCAATCTCCGCATATAGCCTTCGGGTTTTTAACCCGGACATCATCTCTGCCTATAGCCTTCGGGTCTTAACCCGGACATAGTCTCCACATATAGTCAGCGGGAATTAATCCCGGATTCACATTATAAATTCTCATACACAGACATATTTGCATGTAGCCAAATTTCACATAGCAAGATTTCACTTGCAATTCAATCAATTCATGTGCATACCAACATGTAACATGCTTCTCGACTTTATATCATAAATATACATATAATTCAAACTTATACACATATACACTTCTTTTCTAACTTTCGGCCCAAAGATCAAACATACACAAGCAAATGCATTTCAAAGCTCCATTTCGGCCCTTTTCTCTATGAGCCATTCGGTCATATAACAAACATGACTAAGGTTTCTTTCTCAATGGGACATCATTTAATATCAGCATGTATATCATGGCATTTTAACTTAAATATCAAATTCGATTACTCAAAACTTACCTTGAACTTTCCCGATAATTTACGAGTTGGCTATTCGACCACTTTGGCCTTCCCTTTATCCGAACTCGTCCCTCTATGCTCTTGAGCTAAATAAAACATTTAATTTTTTTATTAATCCTTATTCAAGCATCTCAATGGATCATTTTCACTTATAGTCAAATAATACATGCATATTCTTCTCATTGCAAACACATACACACATTCGATCATTTCACATACATATCATAAGTCTCAACAAGCTGATTTTCTGAGCAGCATTCAATAATTTACTCATAACTGGAGCTACGAAACTCCAAATGTAGTGCCGTAAATTTTGCATGAAAGTAGACTCATTTATCTTTATTCCATAAAATTTTCATAATTTTTGGTTTGGTCAATCAATACCATAATTTTCTTAAAGTTCCCCTAATTCACTGTTTGATTAAACTGACCACCCTATACTACGAACCGAATTTCTCCTTGTACAGAATTCCAAATATGGCCTCACCTATTCCATTCGAAACTAGACTCATTAAGGAGTCTAAGCATATAAATTTTGTCTCATAACAATTTTTATACAATTTATAGTGATTTTCCAAAAACAGAGCAGGGGACTTCGAAGTCAATCTGACACTGTCTCACTCTACTCCAAAAATCTTTTTATCGGGAATTCCTTTGCTTGCAAGGTTTCTTTTATAAGAAACTAGACTCATTAAGCTTCAATTACACAATTTATTCAGCCTCTAATTCAACTCGCACAATTTATGGTGATTTTTCCAAAACACGTTACTGCTGCTGTACCAAGCAGATTTTTATACAAAATCCACTCTTTAATGTTCTTATGCACATACTTAAAACATAGCATTTCCTAAGGCACCATTTAGAGTAGTCATTGCTCTTAACACAATGTACATATTTCATATTCATTTTAATCATTATACCACTCTTAAGACACCAATTATCAACACAAACATCAAAGATTTTATGCACATGGCCGAATAGGTCATTTCTTTAACCAAGAAGCTCCCACAAGCATAAATTGATCAATTGGTTTAATTACCATTTCTAATGCATACTCACTAAGGCCATTCGGCCATGGGCTTTATTCAAATCCATATCATACATAACACCCCATATAACTTACCCTACTAAACAACTAACATTTTATAGCATTTCAATTTTTATACGTAACACATAATTCCATCATATAACACCATAAGGTTCATTGGCAAGCTTTAGTAAGTTCATGACTTCAATTTAACAATTCCTTAGCCTAATTTGACATAGCCGAATGCCTACATTCTTCAAGCTCAAAGAATTCCATAATGGGCAAGGGGGAGGACCCCTAAACTAGCTCAAACAACACCCAAATTTCATTATTTAACACAAGCATTAAAGAAAGCACAATTTACCCATCCTAGCTCATATGGCCGAATACTCCACTAAGCCCCAAACACAAAATTTCATTTACTCAAAGTTCAATTCACCAATTAAGCACATGCTACTAATGCTAAGAAAATTTCTACAATTTATCCTAGTTGGCCGAAAACACTTATGCCCTAGTTCATGACTTTAAACAACATTGGCCAACTTTTCAAGCTCATATGAGCCATCAACCACACCTACTTTGTTCATACTCAAATAAATCAATTATCCAACCGAATCAACATCTCTATACACCACTCTTTACTCACAATTCAAATTAAAAGCAACATTTAGAAATCATACAACCCAAGCATGCAAGCCGAATCCTCTCTAGCAAATTACTCCACATATAAGTGCATTTGTTTAGTTCCATTTCTCTTAACCACCATTACTTCTAAATGCATGAAACAACAACCATTTCTCACCAATTTGAACAAGACCGTATGCTCATATCTCTACCAAAAATCAAAATTTAACTTGGGTTTAAGGGAAAATAAGACAAGGAGCTCACATTTCCAAATTCAACACAAAATATCAAAGATTTACCTTGAATTTTTGCCTCTCAAGTGACCGATTGCCCAAAGCTCACCTTCTCAAAGTTTTCTTTAGTTTCGGCTATGAACAAAGAGATATGAAGCCTTTTTTTTTGTTTTTCACACCCGTTTCTAATTTTGTTTATTCTTTATTATTTCTATTTTATGACAACAAATTAATTTAAATCTAATTCATTATTATTTCCCTTTTATTTTAACACATATAATATATATATAACTAAGTTACAAAGCAAAAACAAACAAAATTTCATCATGTTAGTAGGTTGGCCGGCCATCATGAGAAAAAAAAGAGGGAATTTGACATGCAAGGACATTAATTCTATTGTATGCACTTACTAGTCATCACATAATTACCTAGCTCATTTTCAAAGTTCACAACTAAGCCCTTTTAGGTGCAATTCACAATTATAAAACTAAATTAAAGCACCCAAAATATCACAGATGAATTTACATATACAATAGGCATCAAAATGAATATTAAAAATATTTTATACCTCGGTTTTGTGGTCCCGAAACCACATTCCGTCTAGGGTCATTTTAAGGCTGTCACATTTTTCATTTTAATCTCTAATTGCATTTTCATGAAAAATCACATAGCAAAAGTTGTTTACTACACATTAAACTTCCATTTTCTACTAATAAACATCAAAATGCTTTCATGACACATATGGGTAAATTTTTGAACATGAACCCTAGCTTAAAATAGTGGTATAGAAAGCTAGGTCAAGGTATGAGGATCCCAAAAATACGAAGAACATGAAAAACGGGGTTGGGAGTCACTTACTTGGAGCTTGAAAAGTTGAAAAACCCTACTTATGGTGTCCCCAAAAGTTTCGGCTATGCAAGGTAGAAGATGGACACATTTTTGGCTTATTTTTAACTTTTTATTTTATTTAATATCCAAATGACCAAAATGCCCTTAATGACCTTCTTTGCAAATTTTTCCTTCCATGGGCATTTTTGTCCATGTTGCCATAAAATGGTCAAATTACTAAAATAAGGACCTTTAGGTTATGGTTTCATTTCAATTTCACACTAAAAGCTTCTAGATCACACATTTTGAAATTTTTACAATTTAGTCCTATCACTCAATTGGGTACTTTATCGATAAAATTTATTTACTAAATTTTCACTCATGTATTCAATCATACAATAGACCTTAAAACTCTATTGGAATAAAATTTTCTATTTCGAATTCGTTGTCCCAAAACCACCATTCCGTTTAGGGCTTAATTCAGGCTATTACATTATTGAACTTAAAAAAACATATTAAAACATAATTAAATCCTAATGATAATGCTTAATTTCAAGCTCCTAAAGTGTGAAAACTAATTTAATATGATACACCTAATTACAACAGATCAAACTCCCCCACACTTAAGTAATTGCTTATCCTCAAGCAACTTGAACAAAGACAAGAAATAATAGACATCCTTTGAGCATATATCATATAAGTATTGGGTTTGGAGCACATGACTAAGTGTTTCATATTCACTAGTAACTTTAACATGATGAATAATTGACTTACCATTTTTTATCACAAACATCTAAGTTCAGTAAATTACAAATTATACAAACACTAAATCTCTCATTTGTAGGGATCCATAATTAAATCATACAAGTATTTTGATTATCCGAGCATAATACAAATAATCATTTATGCAATTGTTTAATATAATGTCCACTCATGCATAAGGACATTTAGGTCCTATATGACTTTTTGACTTGTAATGTTTTGAGGCTTAGGATAGATAAGGAATTAAAAGACAATAACCATCAAAAGGTTTACAAACATGAAAATAGTTTGGCACATCGTATTGATCCCTATTCTCCCCCTTAGTAGCTGTAACGCCCTGAATTTGGGCCTAATAAGAATGGGCCTTGTGCTTGGGAGCCGCTAGTAGGCTACACGTAAAAGTTTATGAGTGTAAGAATTATCGTAAATGAAGGCTTGATTTAGTGGATTAAGGGCCTGAGAAGTGTTGGAGAAGTCTTGGGTTCAAACCTGGGCTTTGGCAAAATTTTTGTTTTGAAGTGAATAAAACCCTTGATGTTAGTATGTAGGCTTTAAGAATATTTATGGGTAAAGTGTGACACAAAAGAGCTTCTGGTCTAGTGGCAAGATGGCGTGTTGTGTATGGAGGAGGTCTGAGGTTCAAGTCTTGGGTTGAGCATTGGGCTATTTATTTTGCTCTTAAAAGAATCTGGTCACTGACACATGGCCTTTTAAAGAATTGCGCCTGATTTTTGTCATAACATGCCTTGTGGCTTGGTGGCAAGTGACATATTGGAAATTGAGGGATCTTGGGTTTGAGTCGTCCTGTACACAAGAGAGTATTTATTTTACTCTTTTGCTGTGAGGTGGTGGAATTCGAGTGAAAGACTGCTGGGAAGAAAGTTTGAATTGGTCTTCAGTTGTTGGGAGAAGATTATGCCACATATGAAGGAGGGGTTTATGGAGATTTTCATAGAGTTTGAATTTGGGAGGTGTTGTGACCAAATATGGAAGCTTGGGGGTTGGCAAATTCGGCTAGGAGGATTTGAGGTAGGCACTTTAGGTTTTCAGGAGTGGGGAACATTGAGTTCAATTTAGTGTAATTAGGGATGCCATTTTTTTTCTTTTCTTGGGCAAAAACAAGTGTAGCAGTTTGGTCTTTTCAGTATTATTCCCTTTCGTGCCAAATGGTTTTCTTTTCTTTCTTTCCTTGTGTATTACAGAATTGCCTCTTCTCTCATTTCTCTCTAAAAATTGAATACCTCATTTTCATCTCTTCTCCTATTTTCTTCCTTCTTCTATCACTTTTTTATTGTTTTTCTCTTGACTGAAAGTTTCTTCTTCTCCCTTTCTTTTACTCTTTTGGTTTCTCTTATAACCAAACACGTGTTCTTCATCTCTGACAACCATAAATGCCTACCTTAGTCTTTCTTTCTCTTTTCAACTATTCATCTTCTACTTTAATATTCCTGCTTCTATTGGCCGAACCTAACCTTTCTTGGCTGATTTCTTGTTGGGTTTTCTCTGGCTGAATCTCTGCTTTCAATTTTGGTTCTGCAAGGGTTCTTGGCAATTGGTAGGTACTCGCATTTCCTTTCTTTCATCTTTTTCTCCTCTCACTCGATTTCCATCTCTTTTGTTGATTCATTTAGCCAAATATTCCATTCCCCTTAAGTCCATTGTAAGTGTTCTATTTTTGGTTGATAGTTGGCAAGTACAGTTTGGAGTGCAAACACCATTAAGGCCTTTTTGATTGGTCTTTTGGAGCGGAGTCAAGGAGTGAGCCATAATCGAGTAGATTGCTTCTGGTAGGGGTAAGTTTTTGGGCAAGTTATCTTGGTGGGAGTGTAGTGTAATGTTTAGAGATGCTTGAATTCTTATCGACTTACGTTTGGTTGTGCATTGGAAATTGATGTAGGTTGGGTGCTCAAGGATTGGTTGCTCTCTCTGTGTAACACCCATAACCCGTATTCGTCGCGAGAAAGGGCTACGGGGTATTACCAGATAAGACACAACTTTCATACAATCATATGCATACTTTTGCCTAAACTCTTAAACCAAACAAATATTAACTTGAATAAAAATTAAATTATTCACTTTACAAAACCAATTATAACATTTTAAAATCATATAATCAAGTATGAAACTTATAACAATGATGTCAAGGATACCATTTGTTCACTTAACAAGGAAGCATATTAATAATAATACGAATAACTAAGTCAAACATTTCATCTGTGAATCTTACAAAACATACGAATACAAATATAAGTCATCTTTAACTAACTCCAACCGGCATATTTGCTACCACCTATGTTATACCTTTAATCGTAAAACTTAAACAAAACTACTATTCATATGGTTATTTTTTTTATGCATTGACCAAAAGTATTCAAGCCAAACATGAAACATCATTCATTTTTGCATTGAACCAAAAACCATACATAAGGCAAAAAATACTATTCATTTGGTCATTTTTCTTGAGATTAGCCGAACACAAATAATGCTTAACCAATGATTAATTCGATTTCTATTCAATTATTACATACGCATAAACATCTTATATAACCAAATCAAGTCATCAAACATAATATACCTTTCACCTAAATATCGTAATATAAACATATATATATATACATGAAACATAGCAACCATGTGACTATCACTTAAACAACCATTATAATTCCTTATACATAAATCATGCTAAATCATTTCATAAATACCACATCCATCCATTTAAATACCAAACACATGATCACATTTAACCAAAATACATTAAACATAAATCACACCTATTTATCAAATAACTAAACCATTCATCCATAAACAATTATAACAAGCACATCATTTCATTAAAGCACAAATCCTTACTTATCAAAATAAACAAGCCATTTTCGCATGGCTTATTATATATAAACAACATTCAAAATATATCCCAAAAGATAGAGTAGTCTATACATGCCATAAGTTTCAAGTTTAACTTTTTAAAGTATAGAAATAGTTGATAGTGTGGATGACTTCACGAACGATCCCCGAGCACATAACGACCTCCAAAATCTATAAACCAAGGCAAATAAGATACACACAATAAGCTATTATAGCTTAGTAAGTCTTAAGCAAGTATACAATCCATTAACATTAATAAATCAATGAAATAAAACGTAATTAAACTTTAATGTTCACTCATTCATGTTCAATTTACTAAAATTCAATATATTAATCATATATTCATACACCAAACCATCTTTGCCGAATCCATATATAAGTATAAACACAACTTTAATTCATATATCCAAATTCACATATACATTTGCAACTTATATTTATCATTAGAATATTAACATATCTTTCATATACATCAATAAGACTAAATATATGTCTCATGCAAACTCATATACTAAATCAACTTCACATAATTCGTTTTTCATCATTTATATATAAATAAAAATATCAACTCACCTTGCTATCAAATAAACAACCAACCATCACGTACCTAAACATTTTAATTCGTTTACCAAATTTACTTACTTCATTCGCACAAAGTCTCATAAGTTTAAATTCTTAATAATTCACCGGCAATAATCCTACTAGGTTTAAACCTAAATTTACATCGGCCCAAAGCCTGCTAGGCATATAGCCCAAATTATGATCACCAGCAATAAGCCTGCTAGGCATATAACCCGAATTATGTTCACCAGCAATAAGCCTGCTAGGCACAAAACCCGATCAAATTCACCAGCACAAGGCTTGCTAGACTCAAAGCCCGAACATAGCTATTATAGAGCCATTCCATTAACAATTCATATACCGAATCATCCAAATATTCAATGTAATTCATACAAACTTTCAAAGGTTTTTAACTCAATCGAATAAACTCAACCACATTAAAACCATGTTACATCACATTCGGCTACTATACTATACAACCATATAATTCAAATTATCATAGTAAACTATTTTATATTCGAAATAAACAATGTTCAATTGCTTAAAGACTTACATCGGATATCAACGAACAGTATCGATCGACTATTCGACTATTTTGGCTTTTCCTTGATTCGAATCTGATTTTCTCTTTTCTTGATCTAAATTGATATAAATTAAACTTATTTAATCAAATATTCAATCCAATTCACTCAAAAACACATAAATGGGCAAATTCTACTTTTTCCCTATACATTTTACACATTTAGCAATTTAGTCCAAAATTCACAAAACACAACATAAGTACAATTTGATTGCACTAGGCTAAAGCCGAATACTCCCTATAGCTCTATAGGTCCTCACATTTAACTTAATTTATAATCTAGTCCTTCTATTTACTATTTTTTACAATTAAGTCTTATTTACTTAATTTTCATGAAAATTTCCAATACAAACTTAATAATCTAACACATATCTCTTATTTAACAACATCAAATACAAAATCCACCAAGAAATCAATAATGGCAACTCATGAATACATCATCAAAATCAGAAATCCAGGCATGGGTCGAGTAGTATTCGAAGCAACGATCTCAAAAATATAAAAATTATCAAAAACTGAGCTAAACTCATACCTTAATCAAGCTTGAATACAACTGAAACCTAGCTTCTTTTTCTTTTTTCTTTCTATTTTCATATTCGGTCAAAGAGAAAAGTATGAACCATGGCTTTATTATTTTTATGTTTTATAATATATTAACTTTTTAATTCAATTACATCTTTAACCTTTATTAACTAATTTAAAATCGTTATAATTTAAAGTCTTTACCGTCCATTACTTATTGTCATGGACAAATTGCATTTTAAACACCTCAAATTACAAAGAAAAACACAATCGGCCCTTACATAATTAACCACCAAATTTTCGTTTTACGCGATTAAATCCTTTTATTAAATTCAGTACACAAATGATCAATTTTTAATACAAAACTTTCACACATGCAAATTCACATATAATTAACACAGAAAATAATATTTAAATATTTTTCCAACTCAGATTCATGTTCTGAAACCACCGTTCTGATTAGGGTCTAAATCAGACGGTTACACTCTGAATACGAAGGTGTGTATCAAACCTCAATCTATTGATCAGCTTAGAAGCCGAGGATATGTGTAACTGTATGCTATGTTTGATGTACGGCTGAAAAGTCGAAAGTGTGTACCCACACCATCCTAGCTATAGATCGGCAAAAGTCGAAATCCCAAAATGTTGAAATACCCTTGTATTGTAAAATTATCGAAATACCCCTATATTGCAAAATTATCGAAATACCCCTGTACTACAAAATTATCGAAATACCCCTGTATTGCAAAATTATTAAAATACCCCTGTATTGCAAAATTACCGAGATACCCCTATATTGCAAAATTACCAAAATACCCTTATATTGCAAAATTACCAAAATACCCCTGTATTGTAAAATTACCAAAATGCCCCTATATTGCAAAATTATCAAAATAGCCATGTATTGCAAAATTATCGAAATACCCTAATGGATAAAATTACTAAGGTACCATTGTAGGGTAAATGACTGGCTTGTGATATGATTTGACTGTAACTGTATGACTGTGATTGGGTGACTTGTTATGAGCATGACATTCTGCATACATAACATATTGCATGGGTTGGGATATTGCACGGAGGAAGATTTGATTTGATCCGGTTGTACGGTTCACTCGAGATGACTGTGGACCCACTGAAGGCTTAAAAGCTGTAATTCATATTGATTTAATAAGGTCGCATGGGTCGTCCGAGAAAACTGTGGACCGATCGATGGCTGAGTGCCGATCATTTTACTAATGGATGTATGCCACTTATTCTGATTATGGCTGTGTGCCAACCTAATTAAGGCTTTGTGCTAATTATGTTTCCGTGATTGAGGGCTTTATGCCTATTTTATTCCGTGATGGATGGCTTTGTGCCGATTATAAATGTAACACCCTGATTTTTGGGACTTCTGGGATTTTTTCGTTTTTGTTGAAATTTTGAAATTTGGTTGTTAAATTATAGAATATATGTTTTAAGTGTGTTAGTGGGCCTTTAGAAGGCCCAAGCCTAAGATAAAACTCGGTAGAAATATCAAATTTTGGATTTAAAGAGAAGGGGAATTGGCTAAATGGGTTTTTAAGAAAAAGTTAGTGAAATAGGACACAAAGAGGCCCTTGGTAAAGTGGCAATGTGTCGCCACTTAAAAGCCTAAAAAAGTGGCGTGTGGACTGAGTGTTAGGGCCAAGGTTCTAGTTGCTTGATGAGTAGTATGGTGTTTTTATTTTGTACATGTGCTGGGCATGTGATGGAACTCAAGTAAAACTCTACTGAAAAGAGTTTGAGTTGCTCTTGAGATTAGATCAGGTAGGATGAGGGAGAGATTTTAGGAATTTTGAATGAGGCATGTGATGGCCAAATGAGGGGCTCTTAGGGGGAGACATTGCCGATTTGGTCACTTGGCTTTAGGGTGCATTCGGCTAGGGTAGTGGGCATCAAAATTGGCACTTGTTCATTGTATGCCGATTACTTCAAGGTGATTTGCGGGAATGGTTGGTTTTTCTTTTTGCCGAATTAGGGTATAGTGCCTTAGGGTTCTCTTCTTTTTCCTTCTCCTTTTTCCAAAGAATCGAAACCTAAGCCTTCACATTTCTTTTGTGCTGTTTGACCACAACCTAACCCTCATCTCTTCTTTCATTCTCTTTTCTTCTCTTCTTTCGTTCCCTTTCTCTTCTAATTCTTCAAAGCTAAATCTATCAATCTCTTCCACTCCTTTTCTTTTCTCATCTTCTTCTCCATCTTCTGTGCTTTGCCAATCATAAAACCCTTCCCATTCAACCTCCTTAGTCGAATACTTATAAAAGCCGAAATCCCGAAAGACATTAGCATTGAGCTGATTTCTCCTTAACTAAAAAACCCTTACTCTTTTCTTCTCTTTTTGCCGAATTTCATACCTTCGAAACCCCTAACCTCTATCGACATCATCACTTCAGATCCATAACTTCAAACCATCTTCTTCTTCATCACATCAAAAGCCGAAATCACCATATTCATAGGGACTTGGTAGCCGAATCCTTAGATCTTTTGGATTTATTCTCTGCCGGTATTTAGAGGCCAGATCTATGTCAGATCTGAGTTAGAATCGAGATTGGCATCGTTCTGGTTAAGAGAACCTTTGGTAACTGCTCGAAACCTCTGATTCTATTCTTTATTTCGGGATTGAAGAAAAGCCGAAATCCCTAAACACATTAGGGAGGCTGTCGATTTTGGTAGAAGTGATGCTAATCTCCTGATGTGGTTTTATATGTTCTTTGTTCGCAAGAAAGGGTGTTTTAGCAAGGTGTAGTAAAGGTTGGAGATGTGGAAGCGAACTAGATCTAGATATAGTAGTTAAAGATCGACAAGGTAAGTCGTAAGAATGCCTATTATGGCTGAATGTGGTGAATGGGTATTATGTTAGTTATCATCGATTTGTAAAATGATACCTTTAATGATCGATTGTAGGTTAATCATGTGGGAGATCTTATCGTAGTATTTCACAAATTAGGTGTGTAAACGAACACCCTTCTGTAGTCTAATTCGACAAAAGCCAAAAAGCCGAAATGCTAAAATTTTGGCATTTTGTGGGCTTGCGAGCATGCAAGCACTAGTGGGTTAGTTGGAAGCAGTAGATCTATAATCAAAATCGATAAAATTGGTGAGTGTTTGATTTTGTACACTTCGGTAAATTTAGGCCTCGATGGGTTAAAATTGGGCCCAATGGGCTTACGGGCCCATGTAGGTAAAAGTAAGTGGTAAGTGTTTTCTAGTGTACTGTAGGATAAATCTGCTAAACTAGACTTAGAATTTGGGCCAAACGGGCTTAAGTAGCTAAATGACACTGTAGGGCCCATTAGGAGTTTAGGGCCCAATAGCTAAAAACTGCTAAAATGAGCTACGGAGATAAAAGTTGAACTATTAATGATTAAAATGTGCATGAAACCCTAAAAATTGGAATAATTACTGAAATACCCCTTATGGGTGGAAAATTACTATTTTACCCTTAGGAGCAAAATGACCATTATATCCCTAGGGCTAAACATGACTGAAATGCATGTTTTACTGTTTCTGTTCACTACATGATTATCTATTGTATGGGACTAGGTTATTGATGGAGTAAGTACTGATAGTGGCTTGACCACGTACTGAAGGGGCTTTGCCTCGTTATATTGTTATCTGAGTAGCTACGCTGCAACTGTGGAGTGTAGGGCTGGGTGGGTTGAGTTATTCCCCACATGGTGTGTAGGGCTGGTACAGGTGGAGTGTAGCGGTTGGACTTAGGTTGGGTTTGGGCTTGCATTCATGATTGATATCTATTCTGTTACTGTAATGGGCCTATGGGCCGCACTGTTATCTAAAAAGGGTTAAGGCCCAGTTTACTGTATCTGAGTAGGGCTTCGGCCCAGTTATTATTGAGACTGGTTAGGGCTTAGGCCCAGTGGGCCTGAGCTAATATAGGCTTCGAATGGGCTTTCTTTACACACTGAGTTTCCAAACTCACCCCCTTTTCCTTCCATCCATGCATATGAGCCCTAAACTGGCGAACTTGGAGATGGGAGGGATTCAGAGTGGCCACATGGACTGCAATTAATCAATTAAGTTTTTATTTTATTTTACTTTATTTCCGTATTTATTTTAAATTATTTTCATTATGGTTTTGGGTTGTAATAAGGCTGCTTTAATTATTTTGGTTTTTTAACCTTTTATTTATACTTTACTTTTAATGCTATGAACAAAGCTGCGCGAGTTTTCTTAAAATTTATTCAAACGTTTTCAAAATCCAAATGAGTAACAAAGTAAAATTTTATAATAAATCTCTTAATAACTGGTAATGGATAGGACACTCACAAATAAACTGGGAATTTCTCTTAAGACTTTAATATCAGTTTTGCAAAGCGCCCTAATCTTAGTAACTAGGTCACATGGTTAGTTGTAGGAAATGTGAACACCAGACTTGGTCGTAACGTCTGGGCCGGGTTTGGGGTGTTACAATAGACTCGTTATCGATGACTTTGTGCCACGCATACTACTATGGCTCTGTGCCTTTTTGCTTATGGCTGTTAGCCATTCTATTATTTGGAACATTGTTCTGTCTACGGCATTGAGCCGTTTTGTTGACTTAGTGTCGCAACTGGTGCTAAGCTTGGTGTGTTGGATGGGCGGGTTGATTATACCCCCACAGACTATGCAGGCATAGATGGAGACATGTGCAGAGTTGGATGGGGTTAACACGTGACATGCATCATACATGATTCATGTGATTCTGTTCTGATATGGGCTAGGCCCAAATGATTCAGCTATAGGTTGTGACCCAAATGATAATGTATCGGGCTTAGGCCACATGTGTTTTGTTTTTGAATTTGTAATTGGCTAAGGCCAATTTGTTACTGTCTACTATAATGGGCTTAGGCACATATTATTACTGCTTTTTGTATGACTGACTATGTTTAGATAGTAGAGGATTACACACTGAGTTTTTGTAAACTCACCCCGTTTATTAACCTTTCAGGTAATCTCTAGCGTTAGGAGGATCGATGCTGCGAGGGACTTAGAGATGGCTACACAACAACTTTTGTTTTCATTTATATTTATTTACTTTTAAGTACTTTGATTTTGATTTGGGTTGTAATAAGGCCTCTTTTAATCTCTGGATTTTAATTTGGGTTTTAGGTTTATTTTTATCTAAATTTGTTAAAAGTAGAACACAGTTTTCCAAATTATTAATGGTTTTCAAAACAACATGTTTCTGCTACACTGTTAAAACATTTTCGCATTTAACATAGTTTTCCAAAAAGTAATAATGAGAATGAACTTTGTTTTCAAAATAAATTAATGTAGACTGGGGTTTTCACACAAGTTTTAAACGGCGAGGTGTTTTTTCTAAATCTTTAAGAAGGGTTTCCAATGAAAACATGGTTTTTGAAAAACACTTCAACGTGACACGCTAAATTTGGGCCGTAATGTCCAAGCCGGGTTTGGGGTGTTACAGTGACCATTACCCATCACTGCCTTATTTCTCCTTCTCTCACCTTCTTTGTTTCTCCATATAGGAAACCATAGCATGATATAGTAACTACGACTAGCTTACAAGTTTCTTGTGCACTAATGAATGAGCTTTCTTCCTTTTATGACTTTGTCACTTTTTTTTTTAGCTTATTTCACTTACGAATGCTTTTTTCATTGTTTTAAGACTTTATCTACTTGTACTGGATTTCTTTTTATTTTTGAATTTTTCTTTTGTTTTGCACTTTCAAGCTATTCTATAGTTCCCATATCACACCAATATTTCCTATTTCACTCTATTTTTACAAACTCCGCCTTGATGTATCTACTTAACCCTCAATACATATGACCAGACATCTATAGTCGTGTAGTGTAGGACCAAAGAAAAGGGCAAATACAAATTAATGTTTTAGGCTTCAAGTTTGTAATGAGGTTCATTAAAAAGTTTCAACAGGATCAAAAATCAATACTATAGGTGATATTCAAATAGGTCAGCTTTTTAGCTCTAGATGTGTTCCAAACAATGCTTTTGGTCATCTCTTAAGATCTCAATATGAAAAAAATTTAATCAACCAAATAAACTCAAATTCAACCATTTATCATTCATATTAGCATGCTTGTTTCCTTGTATTTTACATATCCTTTGTTACAGTTGATTGCTTAATGCCTATATACAATGTAACATGCAAAACCTAGTAGTATAATAATAAAAAAATTTAAAATCACCTACCGTTATGCCAAATTTATTTGTAAACACAAGCAACCTATCTACATGCTGTAACACCCCACACCCAGCCCAGAGTTATGGCCGAATCTAGCGGTGTCACATTGGAGTGTGAAACTAAAAACCTCAATGACGTTTGAAACCTCAAAATTATTTAGTCAAACAGTGATTTCAAAACGGGATGTTCATTTCCAAAATGCACGTCATTGAAGAGTTATTTAATTTTAAAACGTGATATCAGTTGAAAAGCCAAAACTTTATTTAGCCTCTTTGTGTGATCTACAAGAACAATTAAAAATCTTACATTATTGTCAAAAGTACCCTTTTTAAATGTTATCAATTTAAAAACTCCTTTATAGCGGAAGCTTATCTTTTGAAAACAGATGCGTAACGTGGTGTCTTTGAAAACAGTTATCTTCTGAAAAACTCATGTTTTTCCTACATCTAGCAGTTTATAAAAACAGAGTAATAACACCAAATTACAGATAAAATCCAAAAGAGGCCTTATTACATATCAAAAACCCAAATGAAATACTTATAAAATCCAAAACTAATAGGAAACCAGTACGAATGTGTGGCCACCTTTAAGCTCCTCGTAACACCGAACTGCCTAACGCTGGGATCACCTGTACAGTTAAACAGTGGGGTGAGTTTACGAAAACTCAGTGCATAATCCCCTAATATACAATCAGTTAGACATACAGAATGCAGTAACAATCTAGGCCTAAGCCCATTATAGAAATAGTATCACATAGGCCTTAGCCTAATACAGATTCAGAAACAGAATACATGTGGGCCTAGGCCCAATATAGTATCAATAACAGAGCAAATATGCAAATAGAAATCCCACCCTAATCCAGCCAGTCACACCACTCCGTTCCGCCAGTCACACCATGTGGGGATAAAATCAGCCCACCTAACCAAACGCACCAAGATTAGCACCAGTTGCGGCGCTAATCAATATCGCAGCAAAGCTGCCAGTAAACAGGATGGCTACAAGCCATAAACAGGATGGCTAAAAGTCATAATCAGGATGGCTAGAAGCCATAAGCAGGATGGCTAAAAGCCATAATCAAGATGGCAAAAAGCCATAACACTTTCTCCGTCCATAATGACCCACCCCCATGCAGAATTTCATGTCATAATATCATACATGAATGCAAAATATCATGGTCAGAAAGACAGTCAAATCATAGCACAAATTAGTTATTTGCCCTCGAGGGGTAAAATAGTCATTTTACCCTGTAAGGGTATTTTGGTCATTTTATCTGTCTTGAGGTCTAGGTACTCTTATTAACCCATCAAAAAGTCTACAGTCACCTCAAGCAACTCGTGTAACCTTAACAATTATAACAGGGTAAATAGGCCCAAGGTCTATTATGTGGCCCGAGTGGGCCTACACACCCGTGTGGCCCATCAAGCCCAAAATTTACCACAGTTATGCGAACTATACAGACCAGTCCAGTATTTATCATATATTGTGAAATTTATCCCTGTGGAGCCCAAAAGCCTATCGGGCCCACACGGCCTATTTTGGCCCTATGTGGCCCAAAATAGCCCAAACCCATGAGAACGCTCATGGTGGACTCCTCAGTCTTTCGCCCATGTTTTGTGGGATCCATCACCACACGTGCAATCACACGCTCACATGGTATAAATCGCCAATTTTTTAGCTTTTTAGCTTTTGTCGATCTATGGTTAGAACAATATGAGTACACACTTTTCAACTTTTCACTGATTATCGATTACAAGGTATTGTTACACACCTATTTATGGAATCGAGTGAATCGCCACGAGTACTCCAACCTACATTCAATCACAAGTTTAAGTTAATAGGCTAACGAACGAGTCGAAGCGACCGCTAATTAGAACACTTATACTTCAAATATTACCTATCACTTGACTACATCAATCGATTGTGGCTTAGCCACCCTACCGTACCCTGGAAAAAAAATCTCTAACTGTTGACACTTTACGCTGCTTAAATCTGAGGGCAGGGATCACAAGTCCATTTCCAGTTCACACCCTTCCTGATCTTCCCTCAGAATGGCTACTACTCACCACTGCTGATACCTCTTCTTGCGACATATTCTCGGAAACCTCCATTTCAAGTAAAAAGTAATCTACGCTTATCGTTTCAAAGGACCGAGAAAAAAAAGGATTGATCTACAACAGTAAACAGGGGATAACAATTTAGATAAGGAGAAGCCAGGAAATTATACTTAGAATAGTAGGAATCGAAGGAAGAAAGAGATAAGTCAGAAGCTTACCTACCAATATTTGGCCATAGAGGAAAAGAGGAGAAAAGCACTCGGTCAAGAGGATTGAAAGAAACGAGAGAAGAAAGAAGGGTAAATGAAGAAGGAGATCAAAAAGGTGTAATCGGTTAGGATTATGAGAGTAGGAGAAAAGAAGAGGTTCAACTTAAAGAAAAAAATGACCAAAAGAAAAATTGCCTATTTCGGCGAAGGCAAAAAAGAAAAGAGGCAAAATTTAGTCACAATAATAGAGCAAGAAAATGCAAGAGTAAAGACAAAAGGAGAATTCGGCACACAAGAGGAAGAGTTGGTAGAAGTTGAAACTAGACGTCAAACAAAATCAAAACCCAAAATTGCCAAAAACAACACCTCAAAACCGAAATCAAAGATCCTAAAGTTCAAATCAGCTACAACACTTACCAACCTCTCCATTTCAAATTTCCTTGATTCTCTCCTACTAACCACTCTATCAAACCCCAATCCACTCCTTGATTTGCTCGACAAATCTCTCCTTGACCAAATCAAACTTCACTTTGCATATTTTAGTCAGTCTCAACTACTCCCACAGCCATGAAGTAAAATAAATCATTCTTTTTGCAATGCCAAACCTCAAACCTCAGACCCCATGTACACTCCATACGCCACTTACCACTAGAGCAACAACTCGTTTGTATCATATTTTAACCACAATAATTTAAGAACCTACTATCTAGAACCCATGGTTTTTATTCACTTAAAGTAAAAATTTTGCTCAAGCCTGGGTTTGAACCCTGGATTTCCCACACTTCTCTAGGTACTTAACCATTGAAGCCAGCATTTATTTGTGTCAGTTTCTTGCTCAGATAAATACTTATGTGCAGTCTCCTAACTGTTCTCGTGCTAAAGGCCCAATACTTCTAGGCCCAAATTCAGGGCGTTACAATTCACCCCTCCTTAAAGAAATTTTGTCCCCTAAATTTCCAACTATAAGATCAGTCGCATAACACAGACTACACCACTACGCTCCCACTACGCACTCTGGCTCCAAAATCACTACTACACTTAACCTAATTATTTTCTGTATACTTCGCCGCGGCCTCTTGTACATTGTCTATGCGTACCTCTTGTGCTCATTATCGTTTTGTGTATTATCTAATTAACACTTTTATGCATCAAATTACAGTTCTAGTTGTTTATTAATAGATGTTTTATGAAAACAAGTAATTTAGAGTTGTTTTTGCAGATCGTAGGCTCACTACAGTTTCAATTTACTCTAACTAGGTATCTCAGTACAGTCTAATATCTAGAGTAATCTCAGTATATCCTAACTTACTGCATTTCAGTTTTAAATAGACAATAGTATTCAGAAAACTTACGGATTCGGCACCGGAAACTCGGTGTGCCCCACTTTTTAGAAGAAATATCTCAAAACACTTCTCATATTTGAAAACAACTTATAGAAATTCAAGATTTGAAAACCCATCCCACATCCAAGTTTAGTAACCTGGCTTTGATACCACTAAATGTAACACCCCAATCCCAGCCAAAACATTATGGCCGAATCTGGCAGTGTCACATTAGAGTGTGAAACAAAAAACCTCGATGACATTAGAAACCTCAAAATTATTTACTCAAACAGTGATTTCAAAACGAGATGTTCATTTCCAAAACATACATCATTGAAGAGTTATTTAATTTTAAATTGCGATATCAGTTGAAAAGCTAAAACTTTATTTTTCCTCTTTGTGTGATCTAAAAGAACAATTAAAAATCTTGCATTATTGTCAAAAGTACCTGTTTTAAACGTTATCAATTTAAAAACTCATTTATAGCGGAAGCTTATCTTTTGAAAACTGTTGCATAAACATGGTATCTTTGAAAACAGTTATCTTTTAAAAAACTCGTCTTTCTCCTATATCTAGCAGTTTATAAAAATAGAGTAATAACACTAAATTAAATATAAAATCCAAAAGAGGCCATATTACATATCAAAAACCCAAATGAAATACTTATAAAATCCAAAACTAATAGGAAACCAGTATGGATGTGTAGCCACCTTCGAGCTCCTCGCAGCGTCGAACCATCTAACGCTAGGGATCATTTATACAATTAAACAGTGTGGTGAGTTAACGATAACTCAGTGTGTAATCCCCTAATATACAATCAGTTAGACATACAGAATACAGTAACAATCTGTGCCTAAGCCCACAATAGAAACAGTATCAAGTGGGCCTTAGCCCAAGACTGATTTACAAACAGAATACATATGGGCCTAAGCCTAATACAGTATCAATAAGAGAGCAGCTATGCAAACAGAAATCCCACCTCAATCCAGCCAAACACACCACTCCGTCTCGCTAGTCACACCATGTGGGGATAAAATCAACCCACCTAACCAAGCACACCAAGATTAGCATCGGTTACGACACTAATTGATATCGCAACAAAGCTGCCAGTAAACAGGATGGCTACAAGCCATAAACAAGATAGCTGAAAGCCATAATCAGGATGGCTAAAAGTAATAATTAGGATGGCAAAAAGCCATAACACTTCCTCCGTCCATAATAACCCATCCCCATGCAGATTCATGATGAATGCAGAATGTCATGCCCAGAAAGATAGTCAAATCATAGCACAAATCAATTATTTACCCTCGAGGGGTAAAATAGTCATTTTACCCTATAGGGGTATTTTTGTCATTTTACTTGTCTTGAGGTCTAGGTACTATTATCAACCCATCAGATGGTCTACAGTCGCCTCGAGTGACTTGTGTACCCTCAACAGTCAGAATAGCTTAAATGGGCCCAAGCCCCATTATATGGCCAAAGTGGGCCCACATGCCCGTGTGGCCCATCAAGCCCAAAAATTACCACTGCCATGCGAACTACACAGCCCAGTCTAGTATTTACCATATATTATGGAATTTATCCGTGTGGAGCCTGGAAGCCCATCGGGCCCATACAGCCCATTTTGGCCCTATGTGGCCCAAAATGGCCCAAACCCATGAGAATGCTCATGGTGGCTGTAACACCCCAAATCTAGCCCAGGCGTTATGGTCAAATCTGGCGTGTCACATCAAAGTGTTGTAAAAGAAATGAAATTGCCTATAAAAGTTCATTTAATGTTCAAATATTTTTGTGTTTGTGTTTAGCAAATCATCCCATTCAAAGCTTTCCAAAATTTAGATTTGTTGGCAAAAATTCGAATTTAATTTAAAACCCATCTAGTTTTATTGCTTAAGGAAAAATTCATCAAATTACTTTAATATGAGTTGAAAACATCTTAGTAAAACTATTGCCATATTTCTTATCGTTGATTTCTTAGACTGATCAAAATCGCAGAAGCTTTTCTAATTGAAAACCATAAAGTTTAAAATGCATGTTTCTCTTTGAAAACAATTGTTATTTTGAAAACTCGTTTATCCTACTGTAGCAGTTTAAAGCAAGAAATCAAAGCTCAATTAAAAGTTAAATCCTCAAATGGCCTTATTACATAATCAAAAACCCAATATGTAATTTAGGTGAATCAAATCAATAAAAAAATAACAGCGATCATGTGGCCACTTTCGAGTCCCTCTGTGGCCTAAATCGTCTAAGGCTGGGGTTACATGTGCAGTTAAAAGAAAGGGTGAGTTTGCGAAAACTCAGTGTGTAATCCCCTATCAGTCAAACAGAACAGTGCATGCAGATACAGTCAGGGCCTGAGCCCTATTCAATAATAGAACAGTCTGGGCTTTAGCCCTATATAGTAACAGTGTGGGCCTAAGCCTAATATAGAGTCAATATAGTACAATAATGCAACCCATCCCAATCCAACCAACACACCACCCGTACCAACCAACACACCATGTGGGGAATCAACCCACCTAGCCAACACACCAATATCGCAGCGAAGTTGCTAGTATTAATAACGTAGCAAAGCTGCTAGTGACAGTAAACGTGGCAAGGCCACTAGAATCAGAAAATGTGGCAAAGCCACCAGTAACAGAAAATACGTGGCAAAGCCACTATAAAGTACTTCCTCATATCAAAATCCCAACCCCATGCAGTATGTCGTGACATAAATATTACATGTACGTAGTATGTCATACTAAATATCAGTTATATAAATATCATACACACAATAACTAACCTACCACTAGGGGTGTAATGGCCATTTTGTCAGTTACGGGTAAAATATCAATTTTATCCCTCAAGGGTATTTTGGTCATTTAACTAATTTAGGGGTCTCGATACAGATAACGACCCTTTAGAAGGTCTACAATAGTCTCGAATGAATCAGGCGACCTAAGCGGTCACAACTATGTAAATGGGCCCAAGGCACACTACTCGGCCCAAGTGGGCCTACACGCTCGTCTGGCCCATTTAGCCCAAATTCAGTGACGGCTATATGATTTACAAAGCCTAGTCCAATATTGTCACTTACTTTGGTTTTATCCGTGTGGGGCCCATAAGCCCATTGGGCCCACATAGCCCATTTCGACCTAGCATGGGCCAAAACAACCCAAATGTACGAGAGCACTCATGGCAGCCTCTATAGACTATCACCCTTATTTTGTGGGCTCGGTTCACCACACGAGCGTTCACACACTCGTGAGGCCTTAAATGTCGTAGTTTTTACTTTTTAACTTTTTGACAGTAATAGATTTCGATGTATGATTACACACCTAGTTATGAAATCACGAGAACCGCTTACGAGTCCAAAGCCTACATTCCAATGGGCACACTTGTTAGTTTCCAATCGAAAGTGTTTACCAATACCACACCCAAAAAGAAATTTTACCACTCACCTTGCTGAATATAGTATCGTCTATTTCCCGTAGATTAGTTACTAGAATCAATCACCTTTCTTGTCGTTTATCTGCTTTATAACGTAATCAGTAACCCATACATTATACGCACGAAGGTGGAAGTAACGATTACTTACCGAAAACAGAAGAGGGCAATCGGCCTTCAATCCCACTTATAAGCCCTCTATGGCCGAATACAAGCTAATAACCCTACAGCCCTAACAAACGATGATAGCAAAAGAACATATTAGGAAATCACTACTCAGAAAAACAAATGGAAGGGAAAAAGAAAAGAAAATGGAAGACCAAATTCCAGTCATACTATTAACCCACCGAAAAGAAAGGAGTAACCGCTCACTACTAAAACCAATTTGATCAGTAAAGAAAAAGATGAAGTCGACCAAGACACTCCCAAAATACAAAAGTGCAGTATTTGGTCTAACGCCAACACAAATGCTTGCAAAAGAGTAACAAAGAAATAGCCTTTAGTTGGAAGCAGAAAGGGAGAAGAATTAAATGAAGAGAGGAGAACAAAGAAGATTTGGTTATGGGAAAACAATTGAAAGAATGGTGGGGAAAAAAAGAAAAAGAGGAAGGTATATTCGGTAATGTCAAGAGAATAAAGGAGAAGAGAAAAACAGCACTAGATGGAAAAAGAAAAAGAGACCAAAAGATGAAAAAGGCTCTTTGGCAAATCAAGTTTTCTTTTCTTGATTTATTGGGAATTGACCAAAAATGCAACTCTGGGTTGTCAGGAAGCAGTTACTATTTGACCAGAGAGAAAAATTGCAACAGCGAAATGCCAAAAGAGAAACCAAACGTGTACTACACTCTCAAGCCAATTCTACCGATATTCTGAGTGCTAACCTACCCAATTCAGCACTACACTTCCCACACACATCCATTTCCTTGAAATCCTCCACAAATCTCTCCCCCTTATCCCTCATTGATACCCTCCACAATTTCCTCTAAGACCAGTTCAAACTCTCACTCAATACAGTTCTAGTCCACTTCAAACACTTGCCGTTCCATGGAGTAAAATAATTATTCCTTGCCTGCCATGGGATTCGAACCCAAGCTCTCTTAGTTGCCAAGTCATGCCTCTTGCCACCAAGCCACAAGGCTTCTTTTGACAAAAATCATACGCAAACAAATATAAGACCAACATACTAGTGCCCAGATTCATTTAAGAGCAAAAATTAAAACTTTTGCAAAAGCAAGGGCTTGAACCCAGGCTTCTCTAACACCCCAAAAAACACCCAAAACACCTAGCTAACACACCAAAGATACAATCTATATCAGACAATGCAAAATTAAGGACCTTATATTTTTGGGGCATTACAATTCCACCCCTTTAAAGAAATTTCAGCCTCGAAATTTACCTGGTCAGAATAGGTGAGAGTATTGCTGTCGCATCGCCTCCTCAGGTTCCTATATGGTTTCTTCTGAACAGTGATTATGCCAAAGCACCTTAACCAGTGGGACAGATTTCTTTCTCAGTACCTTAATGTCACGATCTATTATATGCACCGATTCTTCCTCAAAAGTTAGATCAGGCCTACCTTGGATCTCTTCAACTGGTACTATGTGTGAGGGATCAGAGCGATGCCGCCTCAGCATTGAAATATGAAACACGTCGTGAATCCTATCCAACTCTGGAGGCAGATCAAGTTGGTAGGCAATTGTTCCCACACGCTTCAGTATTCGATAAGGCCCAGTAAATCTAGGGCTCAGCTTGCCCTTCTGTCCAAATCTCAAAATTTTCTTCCACTGTGAGACCTTCAGAAAGACATAATCTCCCACAGCGTACTCAATCTCCTTATGCTTCTAGTCTGCATATGATTTCTGTCAATCAGATGCTTCTTTTAACAGATTTCAAATCAACTTTACCTTTTCTTCAGTATCAGAAACTAACTTTGGCCCCAAAACTCGCTGCTCACCCAGCTCAGTCCAACAAGTAGGAGTATGACACCTACGACCATATAATGCTACGTACGGTGCCATCTGAATACTAGACTGATAGCTATTATTATACGTAAACCCCGCTAATGGTAAATAGTCTTCCCAACTACCTTAGAAATCAATTATACAGCTTCTTAGCATGTCTTCCAGTATCTAAATCACCCTCTCTGACCATCTGTATGAGGGTGGAATGTAGTACTAAACTCCAGTCTGGTACCAAAAGCCTCATGTAACTTCTTATAGAATCGAGATGTGAATCGAGGATCTCTGTCCGATATGATTGAAACTGACACCACATGTAGTCTAACAATCTCAGCCACATACAACTTAGCCAATTTCTGCAATAAGTAATTAGTATGGACCGATATGAAATGGGCAGATTTAGCCAATTTGTCTACAATAACCCATAACGAATCCTTTTTAGTAGGAGTCAACGGTAGCCCACTCAGAAAATCCATGGTTACCCTCTCGCACTTCCAGAGTGGAATCTTCACTAGCTGCAGTAACCCCGAAGGTAGTTGATGCTCAGCCTTAACTTGCTAGCATGTTGGACACTTACTCACATACTCAGTAACTTCACGCTTCAGTCCTGGCCACCAATACAACTCACGAAGATCTCAGTATAACTTGTTTCCACCAGGACGTATAGCGTACGAACTACAATATGCCTCTCACAGTATAGATTGCCTTAGACTAGAATCCCTCAGTATACAGACTCTCCTACAAAAACACAGTACCCCTTCATTATTCAGCCCAAAATCTGCAGTCTTTTCGTTCTCAACTTGTCAGAAATGAGTAACTAGCGATTAATCTAACAGTTATTTACTCTTAATTTATTCAGTCCACGAGGGTCTCAATTGAAGCTCAGCCAACAAACTACCATCACCAAACAGGCTGTGATGAGTAAACATTTCTCTCAAATCAGATACAACCCTACGGTTCAACGTCAGCCACCATATTAGCCTTACTAGGATGGTACTCAATCGAATAGTCATAGTCCTTAAATAGCTCTATCCATCTTTGCTGCCTAAGATTCAATTCCTTTTGAGTAAAGAGGTATTTGAGACTCTTATGATCCGTATAAATAATACACTTCTCACTGTACAAGTAATACCTCCAGAGCTTTAGCTCAAATACCACCAGAGCTAACTCCAAGTCATGAGTGGGATAATTCACCTCGTAAGGCCTAAGCTTACGAGACGCGTAAGCAACCACCTTTCCCTCTTACATTAACACACAACCCAATCTGATGTGCAACGCATAACTATAAACAGTGAATTCCTTCTAAGACTCTGGCTGTATTAAGACAGGGGCCTCAGTTAGAACCTTTTTCAGTTTTTCAAAACTCTCTTGCTGCTTATCAATCTAATTAAACAGTGCCCCTTTACGCAGTAACTTAGTCAGAGGTGCAGCAATCATAGAAAACCCCTCCACAAAACGTCTATAATACCCCGCTAGACCCAGAAAGCTTCGAATCTCAGGTACAGTCTTAGGTGGTTTCCAATCCAATACGGGTTCAATTTTACGAAGATCAACTCTAATCCCCTCGGTAGATACCATGTAACCCAAAAATGTCACTTCTCGCAACCAGACCTTACACTTGCTGAATTTCGCATATAGCTGCTTTTCCCTCAAAAATTGCAAAAAAGTTCAAAAATGTGCTTCATGATCCTCTTCGGTTCTCGAATACACCAGTATATCTTCTATAAACACCATTACGAACTAGTCCAGATAAGGTTGGAATACTCAGTTCATGAGGTCCATAAATGCAGTTGGTGCATTTGTAAGCCCAAACAACATTACTATGAATTCGTAGTGCCCATAGCGAGTCCTAAATGTAGTCTTATACACATCAGTCTCCTTAACCCTTAGTTGGTGGTACCTAGAACGGAGGTCGATCTTAGAGAAAATCAAAGCTCCTCTAAGCTAATCAAAAAGATCGTCAATCCTCGGCAAGGGTACATATTCTTGATAGTCAGTTTGTTCAACTGCCGATAATCAATGCACATACACATAGATCCATCCTTTTTCTTTACGAACAACACTAGTGCTCCCCATGGAGACATACTCAGTTGAATGAATCCTCAGTCCAACAGCTCTTGAATTTGAGCTTTTAACTACACCAGCTCATTCGGTGCCATCCTATTAGGGGCGATGGACATTAGAGCTGTTCTCGGCAGAAGCTTAATATTGAATTCAACCTCACGGTTTAGAGGCAACCCAAGAGCTCATCAGGAAATACATTCGAAAACTCCTTCAAAGTTCTAACATCTCCAACAGAAAGACCTTTAGAATCAGAAGTGTTGACATAAGCTAAAAACGCCTCGCATCATTTGTGAACTAGTTTCTCAACCCTTAATGTTGATATTACGTTAGACAGATAATCTCTTCACTCCCCTATCATAGCCACCTCCTCATCTTCAATAGTCTTCAACACCATATGCTTAGCAGTGCAATCCAAACTTGCACGGTGTTTCACTAGCTAATGCATACCCAATATAAGGTCAAATTCACCAAACGGTAATTCCATCAAATCTGCTAGAAAGATCATTCCTTGGACTTCTACGGGCACATCTCTAAATAACTTATTTACCCTAACTAACTATCCTAGTGGACTTATCACAATCATCTCACTAATAGTATTTTCAAACAAAATGGCCAACGTCTCAGACATAGTGCAAGCAACATATGAGTGTGGAGACCCAATATCAATTACAGCAGTGTAAGGTATATTGTGAATTAAGAACGTACCGGTTATGACGTCAGGGGTGTCACTATCCTCTGCCCAGTGCTCCACAACCTCGTCCTATTCTATTTCCACCTCTGGCCTGCCCACGACCTTTCGGTGGCTGCTAACCACCTCTTACTGGCTGTACATGACCGTGTCCTACAGCTTGCATCTGAATAGGCCTCTGAGGACAATTCTTAACCTGTTGATCCATGGACCCACCTTTGAAGCATGCCCTAGTTCTTTTCCAGCATTTACCCTGGTGAGATCTCCCACAATCTGCGCAAGGTTGTGGTCTAACATAGCAATAGGAACTGCTCGAATTGGCCCATCAAATCTGGCCTTCTTAACAGGCTTTCTTGAAGACCCCGAAGGCCCTGAGTCTTTCTTATATCTGCCCTTTTCTTTCTCGTAGTTCTGGTGCTCTAAGCGCTTTACATCCTCAGCAATCTTTACCTTTTCTACCAATGCAGCAAAGTCTCAGTCCTTGTGTAGAGCTATCAGTACTCGCAACTCATCTCGGAGGCCATCTCAAAATGCACACAGTGTTCATACTCAGTCGCTACTATCCCATGAGCATAGCGACTTAGCTGTAGAAACTCTACCTCGTACTTTGCTACAATCTTATTCCCCTGGGTCAGGTTCAGAAATTCCTTCCTTCAAGTGTCCATATAACTCGCCCTTACATATTTTCCTTGAAAGGTTACCTTAAAGAATTTCCATGTCAAACGGTCAGCCTGCGTACCATCTCTTCGGGGAGCCACCACTGGTAGGCCTCATCTTGCAGTAAGGACACGGCTCCTTCTAGCTTTTGTTCCATAGTACAGTCAAGGTCATCCATTATTCATTCAGTGGCCTCAAACTCATATTCTGCCACATTTGGGGCTACTTCAGAAACACCACTGAAGATTTTCGCTCCATTAGACTGAAGTTGTTTGGAAATTGACCCTCGGCCCACTATTCCAGTACTACCTCTAGCAACCCTCTCTAGAACGCGGAGCATCGCTTGGGATAGTGCATCATCCTCAGCTGCTCGATCAAAGGACCCCATTTCAGTCAATGGTGAAGCTGGTCCTCCCTAATAGGTATGTACCTCAATGCCGAAGACCCAACCCTAGTACTTCTTCGGCCTCTACCGTGGCCTCGTGTTCCCCTTTTGTGAGTACCTCATGTGCTCATTTACACGTAATCTATTTTAGAAGTTTTATGAATCAGTTCATACTTCCAGTATTTATTAAAGGAGATTTTATGAAAAAGCAATTGTTAAAGTTTTATTTTCGCAGAACGGAATCTCACTACAGTTTTCAGTCTTCTACAATTTTGGTTTCCTATAGTCTTAGTTCACTCTAACTATGAAGTTTCGTTACTACTATCAATAGTAATATCTTAAAATAATGTTTTAGTCTATAATAGTAAGCAATGTCAGGGAACTTATAGATTTGGTGCCGGAGACTCGGTGTGCCACACTTTCAGTAACAACATTTTAAAACAACTCAATTTCTTTAAAATCATCTCTTCTAAAACCAGATTTTTAGAAAAATTTTCAAAACCCATTCCACAACCGAGTTTTGTAACTTGGCTCAAATACCACTAAATGTAACACCCCAAACCCGACCCAGACGTTATGGCCGAATCTGGCGTGTCACATCAAAAGCTTTCCAAAATTTAGACTTGTTGGAAAAAATCCAAATTTAATATGAGTTGAAAACATCTTAGTAAAATGATTGCCATATTTGTTATCCTTGATTTCTTAGACTGATCAAAACCGCGGAAGCTTTTCTAATTGAAAACCATGAAGTTTAAAATGCGTGTTTCTCTTTGAAAATAATTAATATTTTAAAAACTCGTTTATCCTACTCTAGCAGTTTAAAGCAAGAAACCAAAGCCCGGGTAAAATTTAAATCCTCAAATGGCCTTATTACATAATCAAAAACCCAATATGTAATTTAGGTGAATAAAATCAAAAGTAAAATAGTAGTGATCGTGTGGCCACCTCTGAGTCCCTCTCTGGTCCAAATCGTCTAAGGTTGGGGATTACCTGTACAGTTAAAAGAAAGGGTGAGTTTGCAAACGCTTAGTGTGTAATCCCCAATTATAGTCGGGGCCTAAGCCTTATTCAGTAATAGAATAGTCTGGGCTTTAGCCCTATACAGTTACAGTGTGGGCCTAAGTCCAATACAGAGTCAATAAAATACAATAATGCAACCCATCCTAATCCAACCAACACACCACCCGTACCAACCAACATACCATGTCGGGATAAATTCGACCCACCCAGCCAACACACTAATATCGTAGCGAAGCTGCTAGTAGTAATAACACAGCAAAGCAGTTAGTCACAGTAAATGTGTTAAGACCACTAGAATCATAAAATATGGCAAAGCCACCAGTAGTAGAAAATACGTCGCAGAGCCACTAGACAGTACTTCCTTCATATGAGAATCCCAACCCCATGCAGTATGTCGTGACATAAATATTACGTGTATATAGTATGTCATACGCAATATCAGTTATATAAATATCATACACATAATAACTAACCTACCACTAGGGGTGTAACGGTCATTTCGTCAATTAGGGGTAAAATAGTAATTTTATCCCTTAGGGGTATTTTGGTCATTTAACTAATTTAGGGGTCTCGGTACAGATAACGACCCTTTAGAAAGTCTACAGTCGTCTCGAATGACTCAGGCGACCTAAGCGGTCACAACTGTGTAAATGGGCCCAAGGCCCACTACTCGGCCAAGTGGGCCCACACGCTCGTGTAGCCCATTTAACCCAAATTTAGTCACGGCTATATGAAATACAAAGTCCAGTCTAATAATTTTCACTTATAATAGATTTTATCCGTGTGGGGCGCATAAGCCTATTGGGCCCACACAGCCCATTTTGGCCTAACACGGGCCAAAACAACCCAAATACACGAGAATGCTCATGGCGGCCTCTACAGACTATTACCCCTATTTTATGTGCTCGGTCCACCACACGAGCATTCGCACGCTCGTGAGGCCTTAAATGTAGAAGTTTTGGCTTTTCTGCTTTTCGACAGTAATAGAGGATAAGAGAAAATTAGTGTTAGATGGAAAAAGAAAAAGAGACCAAAAGATGAAAAAGGCTCTTCGGCAAATCAAGAAAAGAAAACTTGATTTATCGGGAATTGACCAAAAATGGCAACTCTGAGTTGTCAGGAAGCAGTTACTATTCGACTAGAGAGAAAAATCGCAATAGCGAAATGGCAAAAGAGAAACCAAACATGTTCTACACTCTCAAGCCAATTCTGTCGAAATTCTGACTGCTAACCTACCCAATTCGGTACTACACTTCTCACACACATCCAATTTCTTGAAATCCTCCACAAATCTCTCCCCCTTATCCATCCTTGATATCCTCCACAATTTACTCCAAGACCAGTTCAAACTCTCACTAACAGAGCTCGAGTCCACTTCAAACACGTGCTGTCCCATGGAGGAAAATAATTATTCCTTGCCTGCCATGGGATTTGAACCCAAGCTCTCTCAGTTGCCAAGTCACGCCTCTTGCCACCAAGCCACAAGGCTTCTTGTGACAAAAATCATGCGCAAACAAATATAAGACCTACATACTAGTGCCCAGATTCATTTAAGAGAAAAAATTAAAACTTTTGCAAAAGCAAGGGCTTGAACCCAGGCTTATCTAACACCCCCAAACACATCCAAAACACCTAGCTAACACACCAAACATACATACAATCTGTATCAGACAATGTAAAATTCAGCACCCTAAATTTTTGGGGCATTACAGTGGTGTCCTCAGTCTTTTTCCTATGTTTCGTAGGCGCGAACCACCACACGTGCGATCGCACGCTCGCATGGTATAAATCGCCAATTTTTTAGCTTTTCATCTTTTTCCAATCTACAGTTAGAATAGCGTGAGTACACACTTTTCGGCTTTTCACCGACTATCGATTACAGGGTACTGTTACACACCTATTTACGAAATTGAGTGAATAGCCACAAGTACTCCAACCTACATTCAATCAAAAGTTTCGGTTAATAGGCTAACAAACGAGCCAAAGCAACCCCTAATTCGAACACTTATAATTCAAATATTACCTATCACTTGACTAGATCAGCCAATTGTAGCTTAGCCACCCTACTGCATACTGGCAAAAAATCCCGAACCGCTGACACTTTACACTGCTTAAATCTAGTGGTAGGGATCATGAGATCATTTCCAGTTGGCACCCTTCTTGATCTTCCCTTAAAATGGCTACTACTTGCCACTGCTAATACCTCTTCTTGTGACATATTCTTGGAAACCTCCATTTGAAGTAAAAACTAATCTACGCTTACCGTTTAAAGGACCAAGAAAGAAAAGGATTGATCTACAACAGTAAACAAGGGATAACGATTTAGACAAGGAGAAGCCAGAAGATTGTGCTTAGAAGAGTGAGAACTGAGGGAAGAAAGAGATAAGTTAGAAGCTTAGCTACCAATATTCAGCCATAGAGTTGACGGGAAAAGAGGAGAAAAGCAATCGGTCAAGAGGGTTGCTAGAAACGAGAGAAGAAAGAAGGGTAAATGAAGAGGGAGAGAAGAAATGTGTAATCTGTTTGGATTATGAGAGGAGGAGAAGAGTAGAGGTTCTACTTAAAGAAAAAAATGACCAAAAGAAAAATTGCCTATTCGGCCAAGGCATAAAAGAAAAGAGGCAAAATTTAGTCACAATAATAGAGCAAGAAAATGCAAAAGTTAAAAAAAAAGGGAATTCATCACACAAGAGGAAGAGTTGGTAGAAGCCGAAACAAGATGTCAAACAAAACCAAAACCCGAAATTGCCAAGAACAACACCTCAAAACTAAAATCAAAGATCCTAAAGTTCAAATCGGCTGCAACACTTACCAACCTCTCCATTTCAAATTTCCTTGATTCTCTCCTACCAACCACTCTCTCAATCCCCAATCTACTCCTTGATTTGCTGCACAAATCCTTCCTTGACCAAATCAAACTTTACTTTGCAGAGTTTTAGTTAGGCTCAACTACTCCCACAGCCATAAAGCAAAATAAATCAATCTTTTTGCAATGCCAAACCTCGAACCTCAAACCCCATGTACACTCTACATGCCACTTACCACTAGACCAACAAATATTTTGTATCATATTTTAACCACAACAATTTAAGAACCTACTATCTAGAACCCTAGACTTTTATTCACTTAAAGTAAAAATTTTGCTAAAGCCTAGGTTTGAACCCAGGACTTCCCACACTTCTTTGGGCACTTAACCACTGAAGCCAGCATTCATTTGTGTCACTTTCTTGCTCAGATAAATACTTATGTGCAGTCTTCTAATTGTTCCCATGCTCAAGGTCCAATACTTTTAGGCCCAAATTTAGAGCGTTACACATGCTTCTAACTAATCACTTATCTTTATACAAGATCAAGCACACAAATAACAAGAAAAGTAAAAGAAAAACTTAAAAATTTAACACAAATTTTCTATGTTACCCCCACACTTTAGTTGACACATTGTCCTCAATGTAAAGCCCATAAAAACATAAGGAAAGAAGTTACAGGATTTATGACACCCCTAATTTGACCCTAGTCAGAAAGTGGTTTCGGGACCACAAAACCGAGTCACAAAAATAATTAAATGTTATATTCCATGCTTATTAATTGTGAATAAGTATGTGTGAAAATTTCATGCTTTAATTTTGTCATTTGGATATGGATTTTTACTAAAAGGACATAGATATGAAGCATTGAAAATGTGTGAGGCCAATTGAAGAAGCCAAATAATTCATGGAGTAAAACATGGGGATTTGCATGTCAAATTCCCCATTTTTACTCATAGTGGCCGGCCATGATGTCATTTGGTGAGTAAATTGTTATTTTATATTTTTTTTATATGATGAAATAATGTTGTACTTGATAAAATAAAGTAAATAAAATCAAGAAGGGGTGAAAAGAACAAAGTTTTTCATCCTTTGTTCTTCCTAGCCGAATCAAAATAGAAAAATAAGGGAGGAGAAGCTTTGAGGTTTCGGTCACTTGAAGGCCTAAAAATCCAAGGTAAAAACTTGCTAAGTTGATTTTATTTTGACGTGTTTAAGCTCCTATTTTGGTTCCCTTCTACACCCATGATTTTTAAGTTTTGTAAATTGGTGTTTTGGATGTTCGGCTATGGGTAGAAGGATATGAATTTCAAATGTGATAGTAGAAATGAATGAGTGAAGGTTAGATGGACTTAGTAATGGAAAAATTTATGTGTTTATAAGCTTGTAAGTTGGAGTGTGAACATTTGTGCATTTTGGGCATATATGTATATATTCGGCCATGGTATAATGTGTTGTTTGGTTAGAATTTTGATGTTAAAGCATTTGTATGGGTATGAGTATTTTGCCGAATGTGGATTTGGATAGTGAATGGAGGAATTGTTCTTAATTGGAATAAAGAAACTCTTTGATGAAATGAACTTTGAATTTGGTAAATTATGTGATAAATCAAAGATGGTTATTAAATGGGTCATAAGACTTTATATATATAGAAAAGAAAATGAGCTTAATGCTCAAGTAGCATTCGGCCTTGAAGTAGTTAAGTTGGTTAAATTAAATTTTCAAGGTAGTGGATTTTATGTTAAAAAAGGGTTTCAAGTTGTGTATATGTGATATGATTAAAAGCAAGGGGATATGTTAGCAAAATGAGGGACTCGACTATAGTACTAGTGATTTAAAAACTTGAACAATGGTTTTAATTATATAATAGGTATTCAGTCATGGTCTTTATTCATGAAGAAATTATTTGAATGACTTTAACCGAATTATGGCTAGACCTTGAGTTGAATTTTGCTAATTAAAGTGATAGTGTGTATATGCAGATTTGTGCTAGCCGAATATGTATTAAGATGGCAATGAATTATTTAATGAGGTTAAAATTGTGAAATTATATATATGCACTTTAATTAATAAGTGATATTCGGCTAAAGTAGCCATTATGTTTGTAATGTACACTTTAGAATGGAAGAATGTGAATGTGGTCTCAAGAAACAAAATTATGTTTGGTTAGTATGGTTTCAGTGAGAACCTTTTGTTAAATGTTCGATGCTAAAGAAATGATCAATAATGACATATGTGGTGTGTAATTTCTTCTGTACTCATGTGAGTGTTAGTTGGATGTTACCTATTATATAATGAATGATATGTATATAATTTTTTAATTGATAATTTCCGAATGTGATGAATGCGTCAAGGAATAAATTTAGTTGGTTGGTGTGCTAAATGATGATTGAGTATGGATGAATACTTGTGCAATTCATGTTAGGTTGATTACTTAGTAAGCACATTATGTTTGTTCTTGAGTATATGCGTGTTCAATTGATGAGATTTTTAATAAGTTAAATTTGTAAAAATCCAAGCTCAAGAGCCTAAAGGAGAGAAACCAAGTAAGGGAAAAGAAAAGGGTAATGAGTTGCCGATCAAAGCCATCTCATCGACAATTCAAGTAAGTCTTTAAGTAATTGAGTTTAATTCTTTTGTTATTTTTAAATATTAAGGCTATGACATGATCCATGGAATTTACTGGTGTGTATAATCGAAAGACTATTATAAATCATAAATAAATTATACGAGCAAGGTTACTAATGACTACTATGGTAAGATGATGTTTTTGAAATGGTGTATATATATATATGTAACATGGCCTAAATGGTTCTTATGAATTGAAGATAACTACTTTGATATGTGAATGAGATCGACTGAAAACAATATTTTGTTAATGTGATTACATTGAGAAAATTGAGAATATATGAATAGGTGTGCATAAAACTTTGAAAATTAGATACTGTGTGTTATTATTGGGTCTTTGACCTAGCAAATTTTTGAGCTGGCGGTTATATCGGGTTTCGAGTCTAATATGCGGAAGGCTGAAGAAAGCGACCAGATTGGAAGTATAACAGACCTTGTACTAGTGATGAATTCAGACTTACAAGATTTTGGAGATTCAATGATAAATAGCAGTCGAATTGGTCCAATAATTTACATCGGTCAAGTATGTATCCCAACTCATAATTAAGCTTGATTGTGAGTAAACTAAGTATGAAAGGTGAGAATTAAGTTATACGCATATGACCTTGATGCATTCGGTTAAAGAATGAAACAAGGTGTCAAGATTTGAATTATCTATGTTATATGAATATAGTTTCAAGAGAAGTTAGCATGCTTAGTGCATATTAAGTGTTTGTATTTTTATTTACATATGTGTTCGGTTAAAAAGGGGGCCATAGACTAGAGAAAGGTATTTAAGAAATTTTATGATAGCTATATATGTATTAATGATGTAGTTGTGTAACATGAAAAGAGAATGCTGTGAAATAGGACCCAGATTACCATCATAGGTAAATAAGATCTTACGAAAACAAAGATGAAAAATAAAATGGAGATAAGATTATAATATGTGTTATAGCCGAATGGCAGATCTTAGCATGAAAATGATACATCGATATGTCTTGAGGACGATTGGCAAGTTATGAAATTAAATAATAAGATTGGTATGTGCTTATGAACGAATGATGCAAAGCTTTTGTAAATTTATTGTAATATGTGGAATCTAGAAATATATGATTTTAGTAATGAATTAATCGGGCTTTTGGCTTAGCAAGCCTGATGGCTGTAATGAGTTTCAGATTCAAAGTCCAATAGGCTTGTGCCAGATACAAGTTTAGGTTATACCTAGTAGGCTGAATGCCGGAGAGCTCACTAAATTAAGTAATTCTTGTAAGAGTATGCCCAAAGATCAATCACGAGATGGTTGTAACAACATACTTGATTTATCATGTTTATTAATATAAGGCTTTGCCATTATTATTTCAGTTTCATTTCTGTGTGCATAAATAAACTGTTTTATAATAATGTCCTAAGAATAATATGATTATTCTTAAAAGATCCTTAGTCAAGTATTATTGTTGGCTAGGACAATAATAATGCATTGAGACTAACATGTAGTTGATTGATGATAAAGAGTTGTCATTGATATCGAGTATCAGAATCAATGCATGAATGTGTGTGTTAGAGAACAACATATTGGACCGACCCGCTATGAGTATGTTTCTTGGATTATTATGTAATTGTCACAATATTACTCATAGTGATTAATATGTATATGATCCTCATACTTGAGATCATCATCATTCCAACATCGTGAGTTGTATATTTTGATATAGTCAAACGAACACTGTAATTGGTTGTTCTATTAAGACTAATGTTGGATATACCACAATCTATGTAGAGGGATATGGTTGATCAATATAGGATAAGTCCCTCCTACATAATAGGAGTAATATCTCAGGCCACTTGATTGAGTGAGACTAGAAATGCATGGCCATGCTCAAATAAGTTGATATGAGATGTCATACTTATTTGTATATCATAGTCTACTCAAGGTATCAAGAAACATAGGATGGACTATGCAAGTGTGACTATTCCATGACTTGTGTCTATTCTAAAGATATTGGACTTAAGGATTAATGCATGAAAAGTTAATCACAAAAGGTTATGTCGAATCATGACTTCTTGTAACTTAGGTAGCAATGATGCATTGCTAGATGCCACTCATTGTTTGTAATATTAGAATAGTTCTAATATTACTGCTAATGTTACAAGAACCTATAGGGTCACACCTTTTAATTGAAATGAACGGAGTAAAACATAGTTGGTATTGTGTCTGGTTGTCGCATGAATTAAATTAATTATAGAATTAATTAAATTCGGCAATCAAATTATTGAACATACTATATGTACAAGGATGTTGTACACATAATCAAGAACATAATTTTCTAATATATGATTTTGGTTCATATATATATAAATTTAAATAAATATAGTTTACCGAAATCTTTATTATAATTAACGTAATTATAATTTTCGGTTAAACGTTATTATATTTATTTAATAACGATTATTATGATTCGGATTATTTATGGTAATAAATATTCATTATGAATATATACCAATTAACACAAAGTTTTAAATATGGCAAGGGTAAAAACCCTAAAGGGGATATACATAGGCAATCCCGAAACCATAAAAGTGAGGCCTAGCAGCCGTCAAAAGTGATACTCTCTGAAAATAGTTTCTGAGAGATTTCCGTTCATTGTCAATTGGGTGGACTACGTAGAGGCCGACATCGTTAAAGGTTGCGGCTTGGTTCGATAGTGCTTCAGGATTCCCGTTGCCTTGGCGTCGCTGTCTACTCAGATTGAAGTTTCGGTAATTTCGAAACCTTTATCACCCCGATTCGTTCCTTACACATGGATCCATGGTATGGATCGCCGGTAAAATTTATTATTCTAATTTTCCGCTGCGCCTTGGAGGCACCGGGCGATCCAACAGTGGTATCAGAGCCACTTGTGTGATACGAACTCGGGTTTAAATACTTGGGTGATGCAATTGTATGAGATACATGTTTTAATTTTATTTTGCTTTCCCTGTTTAAATCGTTTAAGCGAAATCTGATAATTGTTCCTTTCGATAAGTGATTAAATGTTAATCATGGTATTATGGCCTATTCAGTTTTATGTTATTACTGTAAACATTAACAAGTTTGTTATGATGTAGCGGTGATTTTTCAATTTCCAGTAAGAGTTTACTGGCCAGTGGAACAAGAGTTGTTCCGATATGAAACCTGAAGGATTAAAATCCTGAAAACACGATTCTGTTGATAAAAGTTATCAAATCGTGAGGTTTCATTTGACTGGGGCATGCGGTTCGTACCGCGGGGCTCTGCCCCGCACCCCTGGTCCATACCGCGGGGGCTCCGCCCCCGCACCCCCGGGGATAGGGATCAGGCGGTTCCGGTCGCGGGCCTTCGGCCCGCTCCCTGTCACCGCCTTTTGATCCCCATCATCTTCCAGTATTTTTTTTTTAATAAATAAAACTTAATGGGCCATAAAAGGATTGAAAGGATATTTTAATATGTCACTTAACAAAACGTTGAATGGTACATGTTATTTTTGAAATGCACGGTGTTTGAAATGCATAGTTATAGCCCGTTGACCCATTTGATAAAAGGTTGTAATTTTATAAATACGGCCTGCGTGTCGTGCCTTACTACTATTCTTTTGTATTTCTCTTCTCATCTTACTCCCTCGTATGTAAAACGAGTTTCTGAATTTTGTAATTTGTAAAAATTGCTATGGACAAGACGAGAAGGAAGATTGGCTGACAAGTGTGGATCGACAGCGTATGAAACGGCTTACACCTTTAGGTTCCCTATTAGTTCTCCCATTGGCTTGGGTTGAACCACCATAGTTTATGGGCTATAACTATTGCATTTATTTATTGCTTTACTTATTCATGTATGAGATGCTATGGATGTCTAAAGCATGCAAATTTGGTAATAATAATAAACCCCACTAATTGATGAGATCAATTAAAAGATTAAATGGACTAAAGTAGACCATAATTGGTGAGATGTAACATTTTAATAAAATCCCTCAATTAAAATATTAAGTCAATATAGGCCTTCCAATTTATGCCCTCGTTAAAGCCTCGATCAATACTATGTAGGTTTTGCCAAAGCGAAGTACTAGTATTTATCTTGGTTAAACGCGAAGAATAAACAAGTGATATTCGCTGGTTAAAAATTGGTTAATGACTTAACTAGGTTACTCTAATAGGATTAGAAATCTAGAGGCAAGTAATTTGGATATATCATAAGATGATTAGAACAAGAGTTGTTCACCAAATTGTAGGAGTTACATATGATGTAATTAGCAAGTGTTGCTTACCTAAATAAACCATAATCTTGAGAGTAAAGCCAAAGCTGACTTAAGAGAAGGTGAAATATGGATCCTTGACCCACTAGAAATTCTTTGAAGAAAGTCTTTCCGAAATTAATATATGAGGGTTATTAATTTTGAAATAGTGGGAAACATCATCTAATAAAGTCCTTTTAATGATTAATATAAACTTGGTAAATCTATTCACACGCATATTTTATTGTTGTAGATATATTATGGCTGCAAACACTAATACACTCTCATTGCGATCGGTCCTTGAGAAGGACAAATTGAATGGTTTGAACTTTCTTGACTGGTTCCGTAACTTGAGGATTGTCCTCAAACAAGAACGGAAGTTATATGTCATTGAAAAATCACTTCCTGATGAACCACCTGCTAATGCCTCGAGGGCTGAAAAAGATGCTTATAAGAAGCATCTCGATGATATGGTAGACGTCGGATGTCTTATGCTTGCCACTATGAATCCTGATCTTCAAAAACAACATGAGGATATGGTTGCTTATGATATGATCGAGCACTTGAAAGAACTATATCAAGGGCAAGCAAGGCAAGAGAGGTTCGATATCTCTAAGGCCTTGTTCCAATGTAAGCTGGCTGAAGGAAGCCCAGTAGGACCTCATGTCCTTAAGATGATTGGTTATATTGAAAGCTTGTCTAAACTTGGGTTTCCATTGGGCCAAGAGTTGGCCACTGATGTTATTCTGCAATCGTTGCCGGATAGCTACAGCCAGTTTGTTCTCAATTTCAATATGAATGAAATTGACAAGACTCTACCACAACTGCTCAGTATGTTACGAACTGCTGAAGGCAACATGAAAAAGGTTGGACCCAAGCCCGTACTGATGGTCCGTAACAATAAGGGCAAGGGAAAGGCCAAAGTCCCGACAAAGCCCAAGGGCAAAGGTAAGCCCAATCTTGGAAAGGGAAAGGCTGCACTGAAACCTAAAGGTGGGGTATCTAAGGAAGGAAACTGTTTTCATTGTGGTGTGACTGGACATTGGAAGCGGAACTGCTCTGTCTATCTTGAGGAAATCAAGAAAGCCAAAGCAAGCGGAACGTCTGCTTCAGGTATTTATGTTATTGATATTAATTTATCAACTACTACTTCTTGGGTATTAGATACTGGTTGTGGTTCTCATATTTGTACTTCTGTACAGGGACTACAAAGGAGTAGGACTTTGGCTAGAGGAGATGTGGACCTGCGAGTTGGAAATGGAGCAAGAGTTGCTGCATTAGCTGTAGGAACATATACTTTATCTTTGCCTAGTGGACTTGGTTTAATTTTAGAGGATTGTTATTTTGTGCCTAGTTTGACTAAAAACATTATTTCAATTTCTTGTTTAGACAAAATTGGCTTTGAGATAATAATTAAGAATAATTGTTGTTCCTTTTATCTCAATAATGTTTTTTATGGTTCGGCACAATTGATTAATGGCCTCTATATTTTAGATCAAATGAATCCCATTTACAACATAAATACTAAAAGATCTAAAATAAATGACTCAAATCAAACTTACCTTTGGCATTGTCGTTTGGGCCACATAAGTGAGAAACGTATATCCAAACTCCATAAAGATGGTTTCTTGGATTCATTTGTTTTCGAACAATTTGAAGTATGTGAATCTTGCTTATTAGGAAAAATGACTAAATCTCCTTTTACTGGTAAAAGTGAACGAGCTAATGATTTATTGGGCTTAATACATTCAGATGTATGTGGACCAATAAATACACAGGCCAGAGGTGGATTTCACTACTTCATTACTTTCACTGATGATTTCAGTAGATATGGATATATTTATCTCATGCGCCATAAGTCTGATGCCCTTGAAAAGTTCAAGGAATTCAAAAATGAAGTACAAAATCAACTAGGCAAAACTATCAAGACACTTCGATCTGATCGAGGTGGAGAGTATTTGAGCCTACAGTTTGATGATTTTTTGAAGGAATGTGGGATTGTCTCACAACTCACTCCTCCTGGTACTCCTCAATGGAATGGAGTTTCTGAGAGAAGAAATCGAACTCTGTTAGACATGGTTCGGTCCATGATGAGTCATGCTGATCTACCGACTTCCTTTTGGGGACATGCACTTGAAACAGCTGCTTTCACACTAAATCGTGTTCCATCTAAATCGGTTCAAAAGACGCCATATGAGATGTGGACTGGGAAACGTCCCAGTATGTCTTTTATGAAAATTTGGGGTTGTGAAGCTTATGTTAAACGTCAGACGTCTACTAAGCTTGAACCCAAATCTGAAAGGTGTAATTTTGTGGGGTATCCAAAAGAAACCAAAGGATATTATTTCTTTAATCCCACTGAGAACAAAGTGTTTGTTGCTCGGACTGGTGTCTTCCTAGAAAGAGAATTTATTTCTAGAAAAGGAAGTGGGAGAAAGATTGAACTTGAAGAAATTCGAGAATCACAAGATACCACCGAACTAGAGATAGAACAACAGCAAATTCCACAAGAAATTGAGGAACAAGTAACTGCTGTAGAAACACAACCACCACGTAGATCTTTAAGAGAACGCCGTGCACCTGAGAGATATGGATTTCTCATTACAATGCATGGTGACATTCTTCTTTTAGATCAAGATGAGCCTAGGACTTATCAAGAAGCGGTGGCGAGCCTAGACTCTGAGAAATGGCTGGAGGCTATGAGATCTGAGATGGATTCCATGCATGAAAATCAAGTATGGACTTTGGTTGACCCACCCGAAGGAGTAAAACCTATAGGGTGCAAGTGGGTTTTCAAAAAGAAAACTGACATGGATGGTAATGTACAAACATACAAGGGGCGTTTAGTCGCTAAAGGTTTTCGCCAAATTCATGGTGTGGACTATGATGAAACTTTTTCTCCTGTAGCTATGTTTAAATCCATCAGGATCTTGCTTGCTATAGCTGCATTTCATGATTATGAAATCTGGCAAATGGATGTCAAAACAGCTTTCCTTAACGGGAACCTTGAAGAGGATGTGTACATGACACAACCTGAAGGTTTTGTCAATCCAAAGGATGCTAGAAAGATATGTAAGTTACAAAGATCCATTTATGGATTAAAGCAAGCTTCTCGAAGTTGGAATCTTCGTTTTAATGATGCAATCAAAGAGTTTGGTTTTATTAAAAATGAAGATGAGCCATGTGTTTACAAGAAAGTTAGTGGGAGTATAATCACATTCTTGGTACTATATGTGGATGACATACTAATCATGGGAAATGACATACCTACCTTACAGTCTATTAAGACTTGGTTAGGAAGTTGTTTTTCTATGAAGGACTTGGGCGAAGCCACTTACATCTTAGGAGTCAAGATCTATAGAGATAGATCGAGACGACTACTAGGTCTAAGCCAAAGTACATACATAGACAAAGTATTGAAAAGGTTCAATATGGAAGAATCTAAAAGAGGATTCCTACCTATGAGACATGGTATTTCACTCTCGAAGGAAATGTGTCCTTCAACTCCACAAGAAAGAGAACGCATGAGTAAAATTCCATATGCTTCTGCTATTGGATCTATCATGTATGCCATGTTATGTACCCGTCCAGATGTCTCATATGCCTTAAGTATGACGAGCAGGTACCAAGTAGATCCCGGTGAAAGTCACTGGATCACAGTCAAGAATATCCTTAAGTACTTAAGGAGAACTAAGGATACGTTCCTAATATACGGAGGTGAGGAAGAATTAAGTGTAAAAGGTTACACTGATGCTAGCTTCCAAACCGACAAGGATGATTCTCGATCACAATCAGGTTTTGTGTTTTGCCTTAACGGTGGTGCTGTGAGCTGGAAGAGTTCAAAGCAAAGTACAGTAGCCGATTCTACAACAGAGGCCGAGTATATTGCAGCTAGTGAGGCAGCAAAAGAAGCAGTTTGGATCAAAAAGTTCATTACTGAACTAGGGGTTGTGCCTAGCATATCAGATGCTATAGAACTCCGATGTGATAACAATGGAGCCATCGCACAAGCTAAAGAACCCAGATCTCACCAGCGATCCAAACATATACTAAGGCGCTACCATCTTATTCGAGAGATTATCGATAGAGGAGATGTAGAGATATGCAGAGTACCTACAGATGATAATATTGCTGATCCCCTGACCAAGCCTCTGGCACAGCAGAAGCATGATCGTCACACTAAGTCACTTGGTATTAGATATATGAGTGATTGGTCTTAGTGCTAGTGGGAGATTGTAAGAGTATGCCCAAAGATCAATCACGAGATGGTTGTAACAACATACTTGATTTATCATGTTTATTAATATAAGGCTTTGCCATTATTATTTCAGTTTCATTTCTGTGTGCATAAATAAACTGTTTTATAATAATGTCCTAAGAATAATATGATTATTCTTAAAAGATCCTTAGTCAAGTATTATTGTTGGCTAGGACAATAATAATGCATTGAGACTAACATGTAGTTGATTGATGATAAAGAGTTGTCATTGATATCGAGTATCAGAATCAATGCATGAATGTGTGTGTTAGAGAACAACATATTGGACCGACCCGCTATGAGTATGTTTCTTGGATTATTATGTAATTGTCACAATATTACTCATAGTGATTAATATGTATATGATCCTCATACTTGAGATCATCATCATTCCAACATCGTGAGTTGTATATTTTGATATAGTCAAACGAACACTGTAATTGGTTGTTCTATTAAGACTAATGTTGGATATACCACAATCTATGTAGAGGGATATGGTTGATCAATATAGGATAAGTCCCTCCTACATAATAGGAGTAATATCTCAGGCCACTTGATTGAGTGAGACTAGAAATGCATGGCCATGCTCAAATAAGTTGATATGAGATGTCATACTTATTTGTATATCATAGTCTACTCAAGGTATCAAGAAACATAGGATGGACTATGCAAGTGTGACTATTCCATGACTTGTGTCTATTCTAAAGATATTGGACTTAAGGATTAATGCATGAAAAGTTAATCACAAAAGGTTATGTCGAATCATGACTTCTTGTAACTTAGGTAGCAATGATGCATTGCTAGATGCCACTCATTGTTTGTAATATTAGAATAGTTCTAATATTACTGCTAATGTTACAAGAACCTATAGGGTCACACCTTTTAATTGAAATGAACGGAGTAAAACATAGTTGGTATTGTGTCTGGTTGTCGCATGAATTAAATTAATTATAGAATTAATTAAATTCGGCAATCAAATTATTGAACATACTATATGTACAAGGATGTTGTACACATAATCAAGAACATAATTTTCTAATATATGATTTTGGTTCATATATATATAAATTTAAATAAATATAGTTTACCGAAATCTTTATTATAATTAACGTAATTATAATTTTCGGTTAAACGTTATTATATTTATTTAATAACGATTATTATGATTCGGATTATTTATGGTAATAAATATTCATTATGAATATATACCAATTAACACAAAGTTTTAAATATGGCAAGGGTAAAAACCCTAAAGGGGATATACATAGGCAATCCCGAAACTATAAAAGTGAGGCCTAGCAGCCGTCAAAAGATATACTCTCTGAAAATAGTTTCTGAGAGATTTCCGTTCATTGTCAATTGGGTGGACTACGTAGAGGCCGACATCGTTAAAGGTTGCGGCTTGGTTCGATAGTGCTTCAGGATTCCCGTTGCCTTGGCGTCGCTGTCTACTCAGATTGAAGTTTCGGTAATTTCGAAACCTTTATCACCCCGATTCGTTCCTTACACATGGATCCATGGTATGGATCGCCGGTAAAATTTATTATTCTAATTTTCCGCTGCGCCTTGGAGGCACCGGGCGATCCAACAATTCTGGTATGTGAAAGTTAGTGACGTAATGCATATAAGAAATGGTGGTATATCTATGTGTTCGGTTTCTGTGGAATTTATATACATAGACGTGTATGTGGTACCTATGTGGTTCGATCATAGAAATTTTCGATTGTTATGGTGCCTTAAATTAATTCTATTAAGTTGAACTAATAAATGTTAAGTTGATATCAGATGGTGTAACTCTGTGATTTTGGATTTCTAAGTGAAGGTGAGGTAAATGTTAATGTGTATTATTGTAGTTAAGCTTATTCTGCCAAATAAAGTTATAATTAGACTATTTATACTTACTTAATGTGTTAACTAAGTTAAGTTGTTTAATTTACTGAAGACTTACTAAGCTTATGAAAGCTTACTCTGTTTGTTTTGTGTCTTTGCTTGGTAGATTATGGGCTCTGACTATCAGTTCGGGGATTCGTCAACTCTTCGTCACACTATCAAATCATTTTGGTACTGTCATATCCTGGAATTATTAAAGTATGTATAAAGTAGACTGTTGTGAATAAAATATTTATTTTTAAATATTTCAGCTATATGAATATGTCACATATCTTGAGTGTCATTATAACTCACAAGTTCTCAATCTTTGATTGCGTGGAATGTACTTATGAATGCTAATGAAACTATGTCTTTGTGAAAGTGTAAGTGAAAGGTTTAGATCGGTAATACCTCTTACCCCAAAATCTGGCGATCGGATACGGGTTAAGGGTGTTACAGGATTGATCATGGTCGCTCCAACTGCGAACAGTGGGTGCTTCCTCTTTTGATCTTGTAAACTCGAATTGTTTGTGTCTCTTTTGTGTTGGGTTCTAGCATAGAACACTTAAACAAAATGCAATATAACTAAATATCAACTATTAATCCTATTCCTACAAAGTCTAACTAAAAATCATTTAAAAATTAAAACAAGTCTTTTCAAAAATAGAACTAGAAATTGTTCAATCACCTTCCTCAAAATCCATCTCATCGCTTCTGTTCTCTTCTTCAGTTTCATGTGCCTCTTCTTCTTGTTCTAGATTTATTGGCCTAAATAGTCAAGGGTATAATTGGGGACTCAGATGTTGTTTTACCTAGCAAATTCTTGAAAAATTGGCCTAGACCCTTGCATCCAGTATATCATCCAATCTAGCTTTGGACGACTACTCGCACCAACTTCTTCTTAAGCTTGTGTCTCCTTCTATGATTAAGCTGGTGTAGTGATTGCTTGTAACACCCCAAACCCGGCCCAGACATTACGCCAAGTCTGGTGTGTCACATCAATAACAGGCTAATTACATTTCCTAGTTACTAAGATTGGGGTGAGTTTTGTAGAACCATACTTGTAATTTGGGAAGAAAATCCAGGTTTAGTTTGAGTTTGTCCTATCCACTAATCGTTTAAAAATTATCTTATTCGTTGGTTTGTTATTCATTTGTTACGAGTGCTTTGTTTGAAAACGTTGATTGATTTTGAGGAAACCCTCGCAGCTTTGTTTAAATCAATTAAGTCAGTTTGTAAATATAAAGTACAAACCCAAAAATTAAAAATAATTAAGCGGCCTTATTACAACCCAAAACCAAAATGAAATAATTAAAAATAAATGTGACAATAAAAAGACTTAATTAAAACCAACAATCCAGTCCATGTGGCCACTCTGAATCCCTCCCAGCTCCAAGTCCACCAGTCTAGGGCTCACTTGGATGGATGGAAGAAAAAGCGGTGAGTTTGGAAACTCGGTGTGTAAAGAAAGCCCATCTAGAGCCCAAATCAGCTCAAGCCCATTGGGCCTAAGCCCTATCCAGTCTTAGTGTATACTGGGCCGAAGCCCTATTCAGTATTCAGTTAACTGGGCCTTAGCCCTATTCAGTAAACAGCACAACTGGGCCTTAGCCCTTTTCAGATAATAATATGTCCTATAGGCTCATTACAGAAATAGAACAGTATCATGCATGTATACAAAGCCCAAAGCCCATCCTAAGTCTATCCGCTACACTCCACCCGTACCAACCATAAACACACCATGTGGGGAAACAACTCAACCTACCCAGCCACTACGCTCCACAGTCGCAGCATAGCTGCTCAGAATATTTGGCCAAGCCACTAACAGTATATCAAGGCAAAGCCCCTTTCAATAAACAGTACGAGGCAAAGCCTCTTTCAGTAATCAGTATGAGGCAAAGCCTCTTTCAGTAATCGTGGCAATGCCACTTACACTTCCTCTATTAATAAACCCAGTCCCATGCAATAGATAATCATGTCATGGCATACAGTGAACAGAAACAGTAAAACATGCATTTCAGTCAACTTTAGCCCTAGGGGTATAACGGTCATTTAGCACCTAGGGGTAAAATAGTAATTTCTCACCCTTAAGGGCATTTCAGTAATTACACTAGTTTTTAGGGTTTTATACATATTTTAGTCCCTAATAGTCCAACTTTCATCTCAGTAGTTAATTTAGCCCATTTTAGCAGTTTTTAGTAATTGGATCCTAAAACCTCTAGTGGGCCCTACAGTGTCAAATAGCTACTTAAGCCCATTTAGCCTAAATTTTATGTTTAGATTACTAGTTTTAATAGTTTTAGACCTACAGTATACCATAACACACTTACCACCTATTTTTACCCATACGGGCCCGTAAGCCCATTGGGCCTGAATTTAGCCCATCGAGGCCAAACTTATCAAAGAGCATGAAATCGCGCACTTACCAACTTTACTGATTATGGTTATGGATCTATCACTTCCAATCGACCCACGAGTGCTCGCACGCTCGCAAGCCCACGAAACGCTAGAATTTTGGCATTTCAGCTTTTTTGCTTTTGCCGATTTAGACTATAGAAGGGTGTTCATTTACACACCTGATTTGCGCTACTACGTCGAGATCTGCACTGAATTAATCCTACAATCGTTTCCACCATATTGTTAGTTACAACCCAACAAAATTAACGAAGCTAACACCTTACCACATTCGGCCAACATCCCCTAAGGCCTTAGAATAATTACCTTTGACGAAGTCAGTGACTAGATCTGGATCTAGTCGTCCCAATTGTCCAAGCCCTCGATCGGTAGCCTTTAGATCGCACTAGTACAAAATAAACCAATTGGTAAGACCTATAGAACCTCAAATCCCAATCGACAGCCACCCTACATAGGGGTTTTTGGCTTTTCCTTAAATCCCGAAATAATGAATAAAAAGGGTTTCGAATACTTACCAACGCTTGCTATGCCAAAGAAGAGTTTCCAATCAGTAACCTACTCTAGATCTAGTATAGATCTAATCGAAATGCGAGAGAAGATGGATCTATGTGACTTAAAGATTCGATTTCCACAATCTCAGTAGAGTATAGAGGGTTCGGCTTTTATAGAAACAAGAAGGAGAATCGAAGTCTTAGGGAACAGAGAGGAGATGTCAACAGAGGGATGATAGAGTCATGAATTTTGGCTTTTGGAAGGATATGGTGAAGAGAATGGAGATTCGCCTAAGAAGAAAAAGAATCAGCTAGCAAAGTAATTCGGGTTTCGACTTTTCAAGAACAATTAACTAACAAGGTTTCAAGAAGAATGGTTACTTCAATCGATAGAGAAAATGTGAAGAAAAAGAGAAGAGAATGAAGAGAGGAGATAGATGTTTGATTCGGCTAAAGAAGAAAAGAGATGAGGGATTCGGCTCTAGGTAATTCGGCAAAGGAGACCACCCCAATTTCGGGATTTCAGCTTTTAGAACAATAGGAAAAGGAGAGAGATAAGAAAGAAAAATGACCCGAGTGAGAAACACCACTTGAATTTGACCTAAACAGCACTAATACTTGGCCAAAACAAACCCCCAGAAGAACAACAAAAGTATTCGGCACTCTCTAAGCCCCAATTACCGAAAATGTCACATTTCCAAGGAACTAGCAGAAATTGCTCAAGCTAGAGACCCATACTCAGCCAACTCTAGCTCCCCTTTTCCAGTTCCTAGATTTGCTCCTAGATAATCTCTCTTTATCACTTCTTACCCAATTCTATAAGTACTTCAAACTCTTCCTTCAGTATTTGACTTCAAGTCCATCACTTACCTTACATAGGCATAAAAATAAAACACTTCGCCGCTTACCAAGAGACTTGAACTTAAGCCCTTGCATGACTTCCATACGCCACTTTCTTAGGCTCTAAGTGGTGCCACAATGCCACTTTACCAAGGGCTCACTTGTGCCTTAAATTACCAACATATTTTTAAAAGCCCACTTACTCAGAGCCCCTCCTCCTTTAAGTCCAAGATTTAAAAATCTACCGGGTTCTAACTTAGGCTTGGGCCTTCTAGAGGTCGACTAACATGCTCAAAGCACAAATTATCCTAACCAAACAACGAAAATTCAATTCAAGCAATTTCGCACAAATCCCGAAAACTAAGGAGTTACAAGCCCATGGGCCCACATGGCCTACTCTTCTAGGCCCAATTTTAGGGCGTTACATTACTTCCTTTTTTTGTTTGTTCAAATCTTTTATTTGTTTAGCTCATAACTTTGTGTACTGTTGGAACAATGTGTCGTCGATAATACTTTGGGAAGGTTTCAATGACTGCTCGATGGATGTTATAGGTACACCTGCCTTTTTGCTTAAGGCCATCACTAAGTAGGGAAAGAAAACTCCCACTTTTTGGCCATTATTACATCTTTTCATGTTTTGGTACATCCATTTGCCAATACATACATGCTTTTTCTACAAAACAACATAGAATAAAACAACTCAAAAAGTATTAACGTTAGAGACATTTAAAGTAGGGACGATCCGTGTGCATACAAAGTGGATCGACATTTTAGCCTCTGGAAACATAATAGCTTGATGAAAGGATGTTGGGATATTGGTACCTGGGTGATACTTCTATTCGCCCCTTCCTTTAGTTAAAAAGTTTATAATGTTATCCATGTCTAGTCTTGAAAATATTCTAAATTAGTTTCATCTATAAAATCTTTTTCATAGTATGGAGCATTATAAAAGTCACAAATAATTCGAAGGGTGACTCACGCTTCTTTCCCTTGCATAGGTACCATATCCTCTATATGGCCTTTAGCGTTTTTAGACTCTTGGTCCTATAAGGATGCTTAGAATTCTTGAACAATAGGGACACAACATTATCTTTTGGGATTGTCTAAAAACGCTTCCACCTATGATACCTAACCAAAGGTCATATTTCCCTACAAAGAACTATGGATGGATTAAATCCCCTCTCTTGAATGAATGTCTTTCCTTGAAGTTCATTGAAATATTTTTCAACATTCAGATTTGAAAAACTAGAGGGATTTTGACTCATCGATAGTTGTGTTTCAATAGTTCTCCTAACTAGCTAGGAGGCATATCTAGTTCTACTAGTTAATAAAACTTTAAGCAAGTAATTTTAATGGAACAATAAAAGTTGAATTAGGAACCCTTAATCTTGTGTTTAAATGTTGAATTCCTTGTCAGTTGTGTTTCTCCTTCATTCCTTGCTATGCTTTCTTCTTTCTTCCTGCACCAAAGAATGCAAAAAGAGGAAATCTTTGGAAGTAAATTTAAAGAAAAAAGGGAAAAATGAGTTTTAGAGTTTAAGGTATTTTAGAGATTTTTAGAAAAAAGAATTAAAGGGTGTCTAAATAAGGGTTAATTTGTGTTTAGGTTTTAAAAACTAGGGGTTTTAGAGGGTTAAAATCGAGTAAGGAGGGGTTTAAATCGTCGGGATGTAGAATGGGTCGGGTAAACCCTGCAAAAAAATTATAGTGATGTCACGACACAAAACACAAGGTTCTATGTCGAGACATGTAACGCCCTAAATTTGGGCCTAGAAGTGTTGAGCCTTGAGCAAGGGAACTATTAAGAGATAGTAGGCTTCTTAAGTTATATTGGTTAAAAAATGACACAAGATAAGCTTGTAATCTAGTGGTAGTGGCGTGATTAAGGATACAAGGGAGCTTGAGTTCGAGTCTCATGATGCACAAGGGAGTTTTTATTTTACTTTCTTACTACATAAGAAGTGTAGCTTGGCTAGAACTCTGCAGGCTGCAATTTGAATGAGTCATGGAGTAATTCAAGGAGGAAAAAGGGGGATTTGGATAGGTGGTTGGTGAGTTGTTGAGGAGAGATATTTGGAGGAAGTTAAGGGAATTTGAAGTAGGGGAAATTTGTGCCAAATGGGGACTCTAAGCACATGTGATTTCGGCTTTGAGTGGTTGTCAGCATGGTGCTAATTCTCTTCTTCCTATTTCAGGGTTTTGGCATTTATTTTGGGAGTCGTGTTCAGTAAGGGTCATTTGGGGTCTCTCGATTTTTCTCCTTCTATCGTTTCAAGCTTTTTCCTCCTCATTGCTTATGGTTCTACTTTGATCGGGCTCTGTTCATTCTTAACTTTAGGGTAGTCAAATTTCTTTGGAACTATTCGAGCATTTTTGCTTTTGGATTCTTCAAGTACCTTTGGCCGATTACACCTCGCTTTCTCTTCTTCTCTCTTAAGCCTAATACCCTTACTTTCCCTCTATCAACCTTGACCGAATACTCTTTAGCCTTTTTCTTAGTTCTTGTCAGCGGCCGTGCCACTTGTGTTACTTTTGTCGACTTCCATACTTTTCTCTCCCTATTTTCCTTTTCTATTTAGTATCGATTTTAGTTTTGGTTTTTGGCCCAATATAGATTGATCTTCTCCTTGTGTTTTATCTCCAGTTTTTCAAAAGTTCTCTAACAACCGGTAAGTACACTCATCACCTCCTTGTTCTTCTTGAACGGTTTCCAAGACGCCTTATCTTGCACTGACTAAAATCGTATAACCTTTCTCTACTTATTGCCAATTCTAGTCTTTCTTTGATGTGTGTTCTTTCAGTCTTAGGTTCTCTCGATGAGTGAAGGGGTTTCTGATAGTATGTCATTGAAAGGGAAATCTATGGTGGTGAGTAGTAGCTATTTTGAGGAGGGATCAGGAAGGGTGCCAACTGGAAATGGACTCGTGGCCCCGCCCCCAAATTCAAGTAGTGTAAAATGTCAGTTCTTCAGGATTTTCTGTAACAACCCGATTTAGACCCTAGTCGGAATGGTGGTTTCAGGACCATGAATCTGAGTCAGAAAAAATATTTCAAAATAATTTTCTATGTTTATTATGTTTGAATTTATATGTGTGAAATTTTCGTTGTAATATCCCGAATTAGGGCCTAATCAGAATAGTGGTTTCGTGACCACAAATCCGAGATAGAAATAATTAATTTATAATTATTTTTAGGTTTATGATATGATTGCATGATTGTGTGAAAATTTGGTGAAGAAATTCTATGCATAAAGTGCTTAAGTTGAAATTAGGGACTAAATCGAATAAGTTGCAAACCTTGCATTCTAGAAGCTTTTAGTATGAAATTGCATTGGAATATAAATTAGAAGGTCTTAAATAGAATTTGACCAATTTATAAAATTTTGGAAAAAAATGGGCTTGTACATGAAAAATTACAAAGAAAGACATTAAGGGCATTTTTGTCAAATGGTAAAGGTGTTAAATTGAAATGTGTTTTATTTATATTTTTATGGTTTACATTTTTATGAAATTATTTTGTAAAAAAATTTCGTACGAAAATTTTGACGTTTGGGCACTCAATTTAGCCAAAAGGACTAAATTGTAAAAAGTGCAAAAGTTGAGTTCTATATGTTAGAGGTGTCCAATTGTTATGAAAATTTAAATTGGAGGTCCTTAAATGGTAATTAGACCATTGGTTAATTTATTGGACAAAAATGGAAATGAAATGGGTGGAAAAAAAATATTTTTAAGTTAGGGGCATTTTGGTCATTTAGTGATTAAATGAATTAAAAATCAAATTAAAAGCCAATTTTTGCTCATCTTCTTCCTCAAGGCCGAAAATAGCATGGAGAAACCATGGCTAGGGTTTTTCAAGCTTCCAAGCTCGATTGTAAGTCCGTTCTAGCCCCGTTTTTAATGATTTTTACGTTTTTGAAATCCCGATAACATGATTTCTCTATTTCTACAATTTATTTGAGCTAGGGTTTGATTTCAAAAATTGACCCATGTTGAATAATTGTGTATTTTGATGTTTTATGATAGAATATGAGGTTTTAAATTATCTTAGACAACTTGTGCTACTCGGTTTTAAGTAAAAACGAGTAAAACAGCTTAATTAGTAAAAATACCTATTGTTCATAAGTACATGTTATAGTGGGAATTTGAGGTTGCTGTTAGTAAATAAATGATCAGCATGTCCTAAAACATAAGAATTATGGAAAAAGTTTAATTTTCGAGCTTTGGGGCAAAAGTGTAAATATGCAAAAGTTTAGGGGCAAAATTGTAATTTTTCCAAAGTTAGAGTTAAGGACTATTTTGATAAATGTGAGTATTAAATAAGCTAAATGTGTTATTTTAGATCAAGAAAGACGTGGAATCAACCTTGATCGAGGAAAAGAAAAGATTGTGGACTAAATTGCAAAATTGCTATATTTTGTACCGAGGTAAGTTCATGTGTAAATAATGTAACATAATTGCTATTTTAAGTGATTTAATGCTATTTATATGATATGATACTTGTTATTATGAATATTATGCTTTGTGAAATATTATGTATTGGTATGAAAAGTATGTGATTAAATTGATAAGTATGAGATGCATGCAACGTATTGGTTCCGATATTTCGAGGAGAACGACGGGGAAATGTGTGATTGAGGAAAATCCCGTTTGAACCTTGGGAATAGATTAGGATACAAGTGACATGTCACTAGGATGGTTGGGCATCCGAACTCGTTGAGTTGAGTCCGAGTTTACTTATGGATGCAAATGTCCGAACTCGTTGAGTTGAGTCCGAGTTCGTGAGATGTAACTAGGCATCCGAGCTCATTGAGTTGAGTCCGAGTTCGCTTATGGATGCGAACGCCCGAGCTCGTTGAGTTGAGTCCGAGTTCGCTTATGGGCGGGTTACATGGTTACTTGATTACATATGTGGCACTTATGTGCAAATTATCCATGTATCCGAGTTATATTCTGAGGTATTCAACGGGTAAAATTCTAGCAAAATGGAAGAACACTCAAGAGGCAAGTATCATTTTGATAAGTGTTGTGAAATGGATACTTTGGACAGGTATGTACTTAACCCTCGGGTTGAAACTTGATACAACATCAATAATGTGGTAAGATGACAATTGATGATTAGAAATGTGATATATGTTTTGGTGATACCATGCTAGTGTTGTTTGGAAGAATTGCTTCGTTATGTTACTTGTTATTTGCATGTGAACTTACTAAGCATCTATGCTTACTCTCTCTTTTTCATTCATTGTAGTTTTGGACAAGCCGGCTCAGGAATCGGGATAGGTCGAAGGCTCGTTCACACTATTTGAAGAACTATTTTGGTAAAATGGCTTGTATAACTCAAATATGGCATGTATAGCAATATACTTGTTTTGTGTAATTAATCTTGCGATATGGTTGTGGTTTGGTTGAGAAAATGCCTGATAATGATTAGTCCTTGGAATGGTTAATTTAGATCATGTATGAGACCATGTATGTTCAAAGTGTTAATAGTTCATGAATTTCCATAGAAAAGTGAAAATTTGTCATTAAAGAGAATGTTGTAACAGCAGTGATGTGAGTTTGAAAAATCACTAAAAATAGTAGAAACCGAACTAAGTGATGAATTAAATATGAAATTGAAGCTTAATGTGTCTACTTTCATATGGAAGAAGCAAAATAGGTAAAGTAGTTATATGTTATGAGATATTTGAGTTTTAGTGAAATAGGGCTAGAGCAATTTCTGGATCCCCTATTCCAAATTTGGAAATTCACTAAAAATTGTACAAAAACAATTAAGAGGTGTAATTTATATTTTCAGAATCCTTATTGAGTCTAGTTTTAATAGAAACAAACAGTATAGTCATATGTATTTTGTACATAGAGAAAAGTGGTTCGTAGTAGGCAGCAGTCAGTGCAGTCGAGTTCTGAAATAGGGGTAACTTTAACTAATAAACTGTACTAATTGGCTCAATAAAAAATTCTAGAAAAAAATTATTAGATAGATATATGATTCTAGTTTTAGGGAAAATTTACAGATCTTGATTTCGAGTTTTTTAACTCGAGATATGATTTCTTAAGCGACCACGACACAAAAAAGACAGCTTGCTACGATAATTAAATTAGTTGATTTAAAATTTAAAAGTGATGAAATAAGTTTAGTAACACCTCAAGCTCGACTCCGGCAACGGTCTCGGGTAAGAGGTCATTACATTCGTGCTTTAATTTTGTCGTTTGGGTGTCCGATTTAATAAAAAGGACTTAATCGCGTAAAATAAAAACTTGGTGGTTAAATGTGAAAGTGCTTAATTGATGTTGTCTTTATTTGTGGAGGCATTTATAATGCAATTATACCATTGGTTTATAGTGTGTACGGCAATGACCTTAGAGTATGTGTTATGCTTATTTATGATTAAAGGGTAAAAATGTAAAATGGTTAATAATATATGTATAATAAAACATAATGCTTATTATATGGTTTTATATTATCATGTTCTTGCCGAAATAGCTAAATAAGAAAGAAACAAGAAGAGTTTTAGGGTTCAGCCATTTCCAAGCTTGATTCAAGGTTTCGTTCGTAGTCGATTTTTGATAATTTTTATGTTTTTGAGATCGTTGCTTCGAGTACTAGTAAACCCATGCTTGAATTTTTTATTTTGGTGAATATTTTGAGTTATGTAACGCTCTGATTTTCGGGATTTTTTGGGTTTTGTGACTTTTAGTGAAAATTTGAAATTTTGGTGTTCTGATTGTTGAGAATATGTTTAAGTATGTTAGTGGGCCTTTAAGAAAGCCCAAGCCTAAGTCAAAACCCGATAAAATATCATATTTGGATTTTTAAGTGAAAGGGGGCTTGGTTAAGTGGGCTTTTAAGAAAAACCTCGTAGAATATGACACAAAAAGGAGCTTTGGCAAAGTGGCAAGGTGGCGCCACTAAGTTCCTAAAAAAGTGGCGCCTGGGAAGGAATTAAAGGTCTAGTGTTCAAGTTGCAAGGTAAGCATATAGTTACTTTTAATTTTTAGGCATGTGCCAGGCATGTGATTACTTAAGTAGAATCGGCTAGGGCCTTAGGGAGGTTGGGCCGATTGCTTTGTTAGTCATTAGGGTTAGATTCTTTTCTTTTTCTATCAAGACAAATTAGGGTTAGCCACCTAAAGTTATTCTTTTCTCTACTTTACAAAAGTGACCGAAAACGCAAGGTACCACTCCTCTGTGCCGATTTCTCTTGTCTCTTCTCCTCTACCATTGTTTTCTTTTCCTTTTTGCTTTCTACCTTAGCCGAACACCCCTATTACTCAAATCCATCTTCTCTCTTGATTCCATCCCCCACAAACCACCATAGCCAACTGCCATAAAAGCTGAAATCTCGAAAAACTCACTTCTTGTGCCGATTTCTCCAAGCCAAAATCCCTCAGTTCTTTTCCTCCCTTTTGATCGATTTTCATCTTCTCTAAACCCTTAGTATTTGTTGGCAACACCACTCCAAAACCATAACCCCCAAATCACCATCTTCTTCATCAATCAAAAGCCAAAAACGCCATTCCTTGAGGAGCTTATAGCCGAAACTTGAGATCCCTAGGATTTGATCTCTGCGAATGTTTAAAGGCTAGATCTACATCAGATCTAAGTAGAAACGGCAGGGAAATCAGGGGTAAGTGCTCCTTAACCCAGATCTATAAGTTCTTTTGCAATTTAGAAAAAGCAGAAGTCCCTAAAATCTATGGAGGCTATCATTAGGGGTCTAAGACCTTAAGGGGTTGTAGTAATCGGTTTCTCTTGGTTTTAGTGCAATTCAGAGACTGCTGACGAGGGCGTGGATCTTTGAAATGACTAGATCTAGATCTAGTCATCGGTTTTCGGCAATGGTAAGATTTCGAGGACTTTAGGGGCACTGGCCGAATATGGTAAGTGAGTATTGAGATTGGCTATATGGATTTGTAAATTAAAATTTGTGGTAATCAATTGTAGGATATCGTGGTGATCTCTCTAGCAGTCGTCGCGGAACAGGTGTGTATCAAACACCCACTCATAGTTTAATTCTGCAAAAGCCGAAATGTCGAAAGTAGTATTTCGTGGGATTGTGAGTGTGCGAATGCTCACAAGATGTTTAGAAATCATTGGATCTGGAATCGTAAGTGGTAAGTCAGTTGAGAGTGTAATTTCGTGCAAATCGGTAAGTTGGACCTTGCTGGGCTAAAACTAAGCCCAATGGGCTTACGAGCCCATATAGGTGAAAATGTGTAAATAATGTGTACTGATAGATTGTAGCTCAAAACAGTCTAAACTGATAAATTAATCTAGAAACCTAACCTAAATGGGCTTAAGTAGCTAATAGACACTGTAGGGCCCATTAGGGGTTTTAGAGCCCAATAGCTAAAACTGTTAAACTAAGCTAAATAGATTACTGTGACGATACATGGATTAATAGTGCCTGTAATATCTATGGAAACCTTAAAAATCAATAGAATTACTTAAATACCCTTAAGAGTGGTAAATTACAGTTTTACCCTTAGGAGCGAAATTACCGTTATACCCTTAGGGCTAAATCTGACTGAAATGCATGTGTTACTGATTCTGTTTACTGTATGCCATATCATGATTATCTGCTGCATGGGATTGGGTTATATGGATGGAGGAAGTGTTCTGGTGGCCATGCCACAATTTCTGTTAAGAGGCCCTGCCTCGATATTCTGAATCTGGTGACCCTGCCATAATATCTGTTCTGGTGACTCTGTCACATTATCTGTTTACGCAAGTAATGCTACCACTGTGGCGTGTAGCGGTTGGGTGAGTTGATAGTTTCCTCACAATAGGGAGATGGGGCTGGTACGGGTGGCGTGTAGTGGTTAGGTGGGTTGAGTAGTCTCCCCACATGTGATGGGTTTGGGCATACATGCATAATCTCTGATCTGTTCTGTAATGGGCCTAGGGGCCGTACTGTTATTTGAAAAGGGCTAAGGCCTAGTATTCTGTACCTGGATAGTGCTTCGACCCAGTTATTACTGTGACTGATTTGAGCTTTGGATGGGCTTCTTTGCACACTGAGTTTTCCAAACTCACCCCTTTCTCTTCCATCCTTGTAGGTGAGCCCTAGACAGTGGACTTGGAGCTGGGAGGGATTCAGAGTGGCCACGAAGATTAACTTTTTCGGTTTTTAATTAAGTTACATTTCGTTTCTTCTTTTATTTAAATTATTTTATTATGGTTTTGGGTTTGTAATAAGGCCGCTCTTATTATTTTTATTTTTTGGGTTTTTATTACTTTTACTTACGATACTTTAATTATTTTGAATTTTAGTTGCGCGAGATTTTCTTAAAGTAATTCAAATGTTTTCAAAATCAATCACACGTAACCAGCAAGTAACAAAGTTTTGATTTATAATAAACCTCTTAATAACTAGTATTAAATAGGACGTCCACCAACAAACCGGGAATTTTCTTTAAAAACTATAAAGACAGTTTTGCAAAGCTCACCCTAATCTTAGTAGCTAGGTAATATGGTTAGCTGTAGGCAATGTGACACACCGGACACGGCCGTAACATCTGGGCCGGGTTTGGGGTGTTACAAGATATGCTATTGTTCAGAGCTTGTGGTTTTTGTTGTTTGATGATGAAATATGAAAGATATGTTTTAGATTAACATATTTTGTATAGGAGTTTTTGATGATTTTGAGTAATTAGGATTAAATTGCAAAAATAAGAATTTGAGGGACTGAAATGTGAAATAAATGAAATATATGGCCTTGTATGGACACTAGGAATATTCGGCCCAATATGGGTATAGTGAAATTTTTTAATATTTTGTGTTTTGTGCAATAGGGACTAAATTGTAAAAAGTGTAAATGTCAAGGATAAAATGGTAATTTGCCCATTTATGTGTTTTTGGACTAAATTGAATAAAAAGATGTTTGAATGAGCTTAATTTGAATATGTTTAGATCAAGAACCAAGGAAATCGGATTTAGACCGAGGGAAAACGAAAGTTGTCGACTAGCTGTTCCGTTTCGTTTTGTGTTGCCCGAGGTAAGTTTATAAGCAATTAGACGTACTTAATTTTAATTAAATGCTAAATATATATGCTCAAATGAAATATATGAATTATATATGCTTTGGCCGAATTTGAATAAGCTTGGTTGCTCTATTTCTGAATTTGTTTCGACCAAGTTACAACATCCAGAAACCCCGTATGAACCTTAGGAATAGTTAGGATACATATGTTATGACATAGAATTTCGATTTATGTGTGTGAGTAAGACCATGGCATCGATATGTGATTCCAATATATGTGCGAGTAAGACCCTGTCTGGGATAGAGGCATCGATTTATGATTACATGTAAGACCATATCTAGGACATTGGCATTGTACGATATATGTGTGATTATCCGAGTGTCCTATCTAATTCTAAATGGTTCATCGAGCCTTGATACGTGGTGAAGAAATATTTAAAACTAACTAAAAGACCAGGTATGTACTAGCTTAATACCTACTTGAAATAAGGTAAGTGACTATCTTGATATTAGTTACAAACCATGTGTGATATAAATGAAGAATATATATATGTATGTGGCAAGTGCATGTGGACTTGTGAATAAGAAATATGATTCTTGTTAGAATGATTCTTAAATATGTATATATATGATCCTGTATATTCGACCACATAGTTAGTATATGTATATAAATTTATAGCTTGATTCATGAGCTTATGTAAATGTATGCATATGTATTAGGTTTTATAATGACATCTTGGCTTTTAAAAGTCGAACATTAAATTATTAACTTAACCAAGTGAGTAATCGACCAAGGTAATAAATATATGTAAAAATTTATACATATTATTTGTGAAATTGTAAGTTTGAGATTAATTGCTATAATGATAATATAATTCGATTAGTTTAATGGAGTTGATATATCATTGGGTTATTTAATTGCTTATGACTTACTAAGCTATAAAAGCTTACTCTGTGTATATGTGTGTTTCTATTTTATAGATTTTGGATTCAAGTTACGAGCTCAGGGATCGTCAATCAAGTTCATCACACTATCTACTGTTTCGTTACTTAATAGTTAAACTCGAATTATGGCATGTATAGGCTGGAACATATTTTTGAAATGTTGAATTTTGGCTATGTATTTATAGCCATGCGAAAATTGCTTACTAATTTTGCTTAGGCTTGGTCTTATGTGTGCTTAGTTATAATATTTAATGTGTTTAATTTTGGTAATTCGGTGGTGGAGATGTTGGATGTGTATGTGGTTTTTAGTAATGTGATTCGGCTATAAATAATAATAGGTATAATATGTATTTGGTATAGTAGTTACTTCATGATGGAATTATAAAATATGATATAATTAGAGTGATGGATGATTGTATAATAGCTTGTTAGGTTCAGTTGTTAAATGGTACGTAATAAATGTGTCCCACCATTGTTTTGGGTCAACTATTTTGATATGTATCAAATGTTATGTAACGCCCCAAATTTTGGGCCTAGAAGAAAGGGGCTTCGTGTGTCGGAGAAATTGGATTTTGGTTGTGCGAGAAAATATCTCAATGTAACACCCCTAACCCGTACCCGTCGATGGAAGGTTAAGAAGCATTACGGAAGAAACATGTGATAACACAGAACGAAATCCCACAATGTTTCAAGAATTCTTAATCCGAAAACATTCGCATACAAACCACTCAAAAATGGAATTTGTGTAGTACCTTAACTATTTGTTACCAATCATATAGCAAAATTTTATAAGCGAAATTAACTTAAGTATCATTTTACTACCTAGCCGAAAATGTAAGCTCATAAATGACTCCCCAAAGATTATCTAACTCGGCCATGATATCAATTTATATAGCTAGCTTCAAAAGGGCTTTTATCACAATTAATCAATCGATCCTAATTGTTTATAGGCAAGTAACAACTTCAAGCAAACAAACTTAAACCGTATACATAAGTGATACTAAGTGGTATCTCACTCTCATATTAAGAGCCTTTATTTTCAAACTATCAATCTAACAAGCATAACATATACGGTATTACTCTCTTAAGCACGCTTCTTCCATGTTCATTCATACTCAATCATTAACATGCACAATATATATATATATATATAGCAATTAGTAGAGCCATTTTCGCATGGCTATACATATTTACAATTCAAAAATGAAATTTGATTTCCAAAACAAAGATTTTAGCCTATACATGTCATTGTTTGAAGAAGGAAATAAACCTTTGAGAGTACCAAAAATTTATTGACGATAGTGCGAGTGACTTGTACTTGAATCCCTTGAACTGTAGCTTCAAAAGCAATCTATAAAACAAAAGGAAACATTAAAAAAAAAGAAGAATAAGCTTCTATAAGCTTAGTAAGCTTTGAGTGACTTAACTAATTCATGCCTTATAACTTTAACAATATAATCTAACTGAAACTCAATTTGAGAGGGCCTAATCTATTCGGCCGAATACACATTTATACATGAGGTAATTACAACATTTATTAACAAATGATTTCCTATCATCTATTATCACAAGTCACATTTTCTCACATATGCATCATTCATAGTCGAATATGTGTAGACCTTAGTAAACAAAGACAGAGCTCTTATTCATATAACCATCAAGCTTAATACTTAAGATACATACCAATTTAATATTTCACATAAGTATAAAACACATACCTGACCTTCTTAATACGACATCCATACTTTATCGAAGTTGTATTATAATTCCTCATAACCTTACACATACTCAAGTCACCGGCACAAAGCCTGCTAGGCACGAGGGCCCGAAAGTATCACCGGCACGAAGCCTGCTAGGCACGAGGGCCCGGATGTATCACCGGCACAAAGCCTGCTAGGCACGAGGGCCCGAATGTATCACCGGCATGAAGCCTACTAGGCACAAGGGCCTGAATGTATCACCGGCACGAAGCCTGCTAGGCACGAGGGCCCGAATGTATCATATTCTAACACGTCGTGCATGACTCATCATTTTCGTAGATCATTAGTTATTTTCAGCATGGATAAAATACATATATTATAACATCTTTTCATAAACTCAATTTACTGAACACATATCAAATACCACACCATGCCCATTTGGTTTAATGTAAATCATCATATAATTTCATACACTCAAGCTAATCACATTACTTATTCAATCCAATATCTGCATACAACAATCTACTCATACTACATGTTTCATATTGGATCTTTATCTAAGTAAGATTAACTAACTATAAAGCATTCAACCTAGATGTTTTCATATCACATTCGTGTATATGCAAATTTGGTACACTCAAAACTTACCTTAGTATATCCGAATAGTTGCAGATCGGCTACTCAATTACTTTCTCCTTTCCTCTATCTGACTTTGATCCTCTTTGCTCTTGAGCTTAAAAATCAAGTTCCTCCATTGCCAAAAGCTTTGGGAGTTTTCTTTTTTTTTTTTTAACCTTGATATTCGGCCAAACAAAGACAAAAATGAAGCTTATTTCCCAACATTTTCATGACATGCATGTAATTAATTATTAGATTACTAAACTACCCCTTTTTATATTATTTCAATTCCACTAACTAAGGCCGAAAGTGTCCATGTAAGGTTTCTTAGTCTTATTGCATCATAAATCCCTTAAGTTACAAAAACATCAACAATTCAATACATCACACATGTAACACTTAAATTTTCTTTTCATGCAATTAGACCCTCCAAGCCAATTTAGCATTCGAATAACAAAAATTAAAACATGAACTTTCACATATAGTGATTCACACAAAATAAAATCACAAAAGGCAACATTTAAATATTTTATTATTTTGTCTAACTCGGTTTAATGGTTACATAACCATTTCCTGACTAGGGTCGAATTAGGGTTGTCACACTCAAATTGTGTATTTAGTGTGTTGGTTAAGTGGTTTGAAGTGGTTGGGGATGTCTGAGAAGTCCTGGGTTCAAACTAGGGCTCTAGCAAAAGTTTTGATTTTTCCCTTAGATGGACCTTGGCATTAGCTTGGAGATCTTATAAATATTTTTTTTGGTTAAAATATGACATAAGGAAGCAAGTGGTCTAGTGGCAAGGTGGCGTTAGGAGTGTGCAGGTGGTCTGGGGTTCAAGCCCTGGCATTGTAAGTTATTTAATTTTTTCTCTTTAGTAGAAGCTGGACGATAGTAGGTAGGCTTTATAAATATTTGTATGTGATTTACGTCACAAGGAGTTGGACGGCAAGGAAGCAAGTGGTGTGTTTGATCAATGGAAGGGGCTTGGGTTCAAGTCCTATTGCATGCAAAGGTTGTTTATTTTGCTTCTTGAGGCGGCATGTATTTGTGGTGCATTCAAATTCTAAAAAGGGTTGTTGTGGACTTGGTAAAAGGGTGAAGTTTGATGTAACACCCCAAACCCGGCCTAGAAGTTAGGCCCGAATCTGGTGTGTTACATTGAAGTGTTTTTCGAAAACCTTATTTTATTGAAAACCCTTCTTATTATTTAAAAACTTAAATCTTAGTTTGCGTTCGCTACTTTCAAAACATGGTTCATTGAAAAATAATTTACTTTTAAAACATTAATTACTGTCATAAGTGAGTACCACGTAAGTTTGTGAAAGTAGAAAAAATTAGTAGTTTATAGGGACGTGTTGATTTGAAAACTGTTAACGTTTTTGGGAAATCGAGTTCTACTTAGAGCAAATAAAAACCAAACTTAAAATTCAGAAATTATAAAAGCCCTTATTACAAAAATAAAATCCTAGAATGAAATTAAATGGTAAATAAAATCCAAATAAAAGAAAACAGGCAGTAGTGTGGCCACCTCCGAGTCCCTCGTAGCTCCGATCCGCCAAAGGTTAGAAATTACCTGAAAGGTTAATAAACAGGGTGAGTTTACGAAAACTCAGTGTGTAATCCCCTACTACAAATACGAATGGTCAGTCATGTAAAAGAATTAAAAAGTTTGCCCTACCACAGTTCCAGTATCAATTGGGCCTTAGCCCACTATAACATACTGCACCAGATGGGCCTTAGCCCATTACAGAATCAGAAACATTATCAGAACTAGAATCAAAATAAGAATCAGAATCAGAATCAAAATCAGAATCAAAGTCAGTATCAGTATCAGAATCTGAATCGGAATCAGGATCAGAATCATATTCAATATCAATTAACAGAATCAGAATCAGAATCAGAACCAGAATGTGAATGCAATCCCAACCCAGTCCAGCCATCACACCACCCGTACCAACCAACACACCATGTGGGGAATAACTCAACCTACCCAGCCTAGACACCAATGGGTAAAAAAGCTCCCAATAACAGAATATCGTGGTAGAGCCACCAGAATCAGATAACATGGCAAAGCCACTTAACAGAATACGTGGCACAAAGCCATCGATAACGTATCTATAATCAGCACAAAGCCTGTAATATTAGCACAAAGCCTTTGGTAATGGTACAAAGCCCGTAATAACGGCACGAAGCCCACAATATCGATACGAAGCCCACAATAACGGCACACAGCCTTTGGTAATGGCACAAGCGCATAATAACGGCACGAAGCCCACAATATCGATATGAGGCCCACAATAATGGTACACAGCCTTCGGTAACATGATCGGCACTCGGCTATCAATCGGTCCACAGTCGTCTAAGGTGACCCTTGCGACCTTATCAAATCAGTACGAATATATCGCTCTTAAGCCTTTGGTGGATCCACAGTCGTTAAGCAACCATGCGATCCTAACAGATCAGATCTTCCTCCATACAAAATCCCAACCCATGCAACATGTCATGTATGCAGAATGTCATGCCCATATTTGAATCAAACAATCACAGTCAAGTCATTCATATCACCAACATATATTCACAATCAAATCCGTCAAACACACAGTCCAAGTCAGTCACTTGCCCACAAGGGCAAAACAGTCATTTAACACTCTAGGGGCAAAATGGTAATTTTACTCCACAGGGGTATCTCAGTAATTTTACCCTACAGGGGTATTTCGGTAATTCTACCCTATAGAGGTATTTCGATAATTCTACCTTACAAGGGTATTTCGATAATTCTACCCTAAAATGGTATTTCGCTAATTTCACAAATCAAGGGTAAAATGATAATTTTACAAATCAGGGGTAAAACGGTAATTTTGCAAATCAAGGGTAAAATGATAATTTTACAAATTAAGGGTAAAATGGTAATTTTACAAATTAGGGGTAAAATGGTAATTTTACAAATTAGGGGTAAAATGGTAATTTTACAAATCAGGGGTGAAATGGTAATTTTACAAATCAGGGGTAAAACAGTAATTTTACAAATAAGGGGTATTATAGTAGTTCTACCCTATAAGGGTATTTAGTAATTTTGCAAACCAAGGGTATTTTAGTAATTTTGTAAATCAAAGGTATTTCAGTAATTTTGTAAATCAAGTGTATTTCAGTAATTTGGTAAACTAAAGCATTCTGAACAGAGATAACAATGCAAATGGGCCTAGGGCCCATTCTCGGCCCAAATAGTCCCACATGCTCGTGTGGCCCTTTTAGCCCAAATCTAGCCACAGATATGAGATTCACCTAGTCTAGTCCAATATTTACTACACAATCAAACAACTTATCCAATTGGGCCTGTAGTCCCATTGGGCCCACATGGCCCTTTCGGCCCATCGCGGCCTGGAGTAGCCGTCCTACCGCTAGAGTAGTGAGAAATACACACCTGATAGGAGACTGGAGTTCATCCGCGCTCCGTGCACTTTTAGCCCACGCCCAACCCAAACGAGCCCGCCATAAAGCGAAAGGGATCAGCCAAGAAAGGTACATTTGCTCTCCTCATGGTTCTCCCTATTTAAAGCCAGCTTCGCATCAACTCTTATGTTAGCTTCTCGATGTGGGATTGTAACACCCGTGACACAACTATGACGCCAGACTGGGTAACGAGGCATTATACAATAAATTTCATATCACAAACTATCAATGTCCAAAGCAACGTTATAAAACATGTCATGTGCATAACTCGCTATTTCTTTTGCTACAAAAATATAAAGTTTAGGTAAAAGAGCACATGGTTAAAAGTTTATCATATTGCACCAAGATTCATTAATACTAGTGATTTCAGTTTAAGAGTTATGCGTTATACTAGCTAATTTACTTATCCATTTAGGCACAATATAAAGAAACATGTATAAGTAGATCTCAAAGTACACATAACTTAACGCATCTAACAATCCCTTTTTCTTGTAATCATCTATGTTTTATAAAATACACAGCACTATTCATTTGGCTATCCCTAATGCTATGACTAACACGTTTATACTCATACCATATAATCCCATTCAATCATCTCAATTTTCGAATATAAATATACATATATAAGTACTTCCATCATTCATGTCTAAATTTCGTGAATCAGACTAAAATAACCATATTAACATTACTTAATACCATTCCACCATCATTCATACCAACCACATCTAAATTCATGCTTAAGATGCAAATACTAATAATTTCAACTTGGCCATTTTCGCATGGCCTAGTAAAAACAAAAGAGTTCAACTAGTTTAGTTATATTACAGTCTATAGCTATTACATGCCATAATATTTGATGATAAACTTTTATAAGTACCAATCTAAAGTTGATAGGTGTGATGACTTCAAAAGGAAATGGCCCCGAGTTTCCAACGAATCTTTGATCTATCCACAAAGGAAAAATGAATACATGTAATGAGTTATTAACTCAGTAAGTCATAAGACATTTATCAAAATAATCAACTAATATGCATACAAATTAACCATAAACGGAACAACTAGCTCCATGAATCACATAGCCCAAATTGCCTCACTTCAACTTAAAACGAAAACCTCACTTCGAATAGCAAACACTTTTAATAACAACACTTCCTTGACATTCATTCGGCAATCATAATTTATGCAACCTTCTATCCAATTTAACTAACTCTCTCTATTACCACCTTTAGCACACAATCATCAGCATTTTTAACTCATGTAACCAGAGGAATAGAGTCAAATTCTTTAAAAATAATTTTACTCACCCGATTTTATGACATTTTCCCATCATTCTCAAGTATGCAATGTTATAACCGTCTATCAAATGTACGCACACATAGTGCCATTCGAGCTTGAAACATACTCACACTTAATACCATTTGAAGCTCACGAATGTACGCACACATAGTGCCATTCGAGCTCTAAGAAACACGCACACATAGTGCCATTTGGAGGTTCACGAATGTACGCACACCTAGTGCCATTCGAACTTGTCAATGTACACGTACACATAGTGCTAATTCAATTCAGAAATATGCATGCACCCATAGTATTCATATTTTCTTTATATTGTTTAATCACTAGATTATCCATGTATTAAATCGTCTAATGACTTACTTGTTTCAAGAGGGAAAAATTCCGATCAGCTAGTCAACCACCTTTTCCTTTCCTTTGGCCGAGCTTTGCTCCTTGTGATCTTGAGCAAGTTTAACAAATGAACCAATTCAATATCCTTTCAACTATTAAATTATAATTCTATTCATTTCTACAAGGAACATCTATACATATAAATCCGGCACTTCACCTCATATTCACAAGGCCACAACATCAATAGCTCAACAATTATACCCAAGTTCTTATATTTCCAAGTGCACAAACATACACGTCCAATTGTCACTATGTACATGATAAAAGTGTAATCAAATTTACATGCACTTATTACGGACACTTTTAACTTTATAACCTCAATATCAATGTATACAAACCGAATTCCTTAAGATAAATTTTTAATACACATATATGCTTATTAAACTAGCTTAACTCTCATATCCATAAATTACAACAACAAGGCATTTTATCTCTTTAAACATAAACCATTTTAATATGTAATTCGTGCACCCCATGAACATATTCGGCAATTACAAGATCAATTACTTGAAATTATAACCGAATCTCCCAAGATTATTAAAATCATCTCCAATAAGTATATCAAGTTTTTAATCTAACTTCTAAATCGAGTTTAATCTTCTTAATTTATCCACCCTTCTAATCCTGTTCAATCTAAATGTCCCTTATCATTAAAGCCAACCATTCAAAAATATAAACATACCAATCCGAAAGTAACATTTATATAAAACACACAAAGACAAACTCCCATTAGCTCATTCTCTTACCAAGATTATTTTTATACCCAAGCATTATATAAGCACTTCCTAAATTCCATTTCGGCTAACTCTTAATTTCCAACATTTTAATACTTAACCATTTGTCAATTATTTGATCAAGTTAAAATTCAGCTATTATTCAACTAGGTGTCACCCATTATGCCCCAATCTAGAAAAGATTCTCAATGGCCGATTGCCATAATTTATAATTAACCAAAAATTATCAAAATTTACCAAGTCCAATACTTTAATTATCCAATTCCAAGCACAAGACATTAAGCAACATTAAGAAAATACACCTTAATGTTCGGATAGTCATTATTCTCCATTAAGCTACTACAAGCATTTAGTATCCAATTAAACTCGTAACTTCCAAAATTTCATGAGTTTGACACCTAAATGCTCATCTATATACTCATGGCTTCAAATCTACGAGTTCCAAAATTTTTTTGTAAAATTTAAGACATGACCGAATGCCCTATCTCACAAGAACTTAACAATTCATTCATGGGTTTAACAAAGAACCTCATTATCATCAAATTCTCAAAATTTTAAAAAGAAATTTCAAGAATTCACATACCAAATTCAAGCTATGGATGACCGAAAACCTTGCTTTCCTCTTCTTCTTCTTACAGCAATGGGAACAAAAAAAATGGTCTTTGTTTCCTTGGTTTTTCCTTCCACTTACTAAATTCTTCTATTTTATTTATTTATTGCATATAATATTCACATATATTCCATACCATCATTTCAATTAAAGCAAAAATGACATCATTATCTAGTTGGCCGGCCATGAGTATTGAATTTGGAAAATTTGACATGCAAGTCCTTCCTTTGTAACTCATGCATTATTTAGTCATTCCTATTCTTCCTAGCCTATTGTTAGATTTTAGCACATAAGTCCTTAATCAAAATTCCACATACTAATGACATAATTAGGTATCAAAATTTCACACATGCAAAGATCACATATAAAAATCATAAAATTCAACATTTTATTATTTTCTCGACTCGATTTAGTGGTTCCGAAACCACTTCCCGACTAGGGTCGAAATAGGGCTGTCACAGGGATCCCCCTATCATCAGAGTTTAAATTCAACACCAACTCTTGCCGCCCCCTGATAGCAAAATAAAAGCTCTTTGATTGCCATGAGTTTCGAACCCTGGACCTCCTTGCCAACTCTATGACGCCACCTTCCTGCCTCTTATGTGGCACTACTTTACCACTAGACCACAAGGCTTTTTGTGGTACAATTTCTCCAACAATATTCTTAAGGCCTACCTACTACACCCAGGGTTTAATTCACCTTAAACCAAAATTTTTGCTAGAGTCCAGGTTTGAACCTAGGACTTCTCCAACACTTCTCAACACATTTAACCACTAAAACAAGCCTTCATTAACGGAATTTACATGCACAACAAAATATTATAAGCTGCTTTCAACCGCTCCCATGCTCAAGGCCCAAAACTTCTAGGCCCAAATTTAAGGTGTTACATTTGAATTGGTCAAAGAGATATGAATTGAGTTTGAATGGGGAGTTGGAGTAAATCAAGGAGCAAAATATGGAGGAAATTAAGAAAAAAATCATTGGATTTAAAGGTAGAGGAGAGTGTAGCTGAATTTGGTGTCTTGCATGTGCAAATTTGGCTAAGTGATGGCATTTTGTGTTTTTTTCAGCAACTAAGGGGTGAGTAGGTGCCGAATTTAGTAGCATACCATTTGGGATTTTGTTATTATTCATTTTTGGTTTTGTGTGCTATGAAAATTTTGCCCAGTGTCTCCAACGTTACACTATTCTTTCTCTGCAATTTAACCCTTGTCGAAATGGCTTCCATTCTCATTTCTTCCATTTTATTTCCTTTTCTTAAACTGATTATAGCTCCTCTTCATTACTCTCTTCTTTTGGCATTGTCTCCCTTGTCACTTTGAGCCGAATATTCTTCTCTTCACTTCACTCTGGCACATTCGGCTTTAGCCTTTGTATTAATCAAACCACTTTATTCTCACTACTTTGTATTATCTTTTGCTTCCTTTTCATTAGACTGAATATTGTTTGTCACTCTCTTTGCCGGATATTGTTATTCTATCATCTATCTCCGTATATTCTCCTATGTTCTTTGTCGACTCATGGAGTAGTACACAAACTGGTAAGATTTCTTTCTTTCTTCTCTTATTCTGAATCGAACTGAAAAATCATTTCTCTTCTTATTACCGAATTTTCCCCCTTATTTTCACAGAGTGCTATTCATTTTACTCAAATTTTCTCGAAAGGTGAAGGGGTTATGGGGGGAATTTAGTCATCAGAACCGTGTTCTTATCACTTGTGTAAAGGTAAGTCTTGGGCTGATATTCCAGGGTGCTGGCCGAATGCCCTATTTTTCCCCATCCTTGGTTTGAGGTTTTTAATTAGACAAGGGGTTGTCTTCTATGATTTGATTGTTGGATTTTGCTAATAATGCAGTTTAACAATTAACTAGGTGTAATCGATTGTCGTCAACAGTTTAGGTGGGTCAGACCACGTTCGTGCAATCAAGGTTGGGTACTCGTGGATCGATAGCGTTTGTCGCAAAACATGTGTGTATTCGTATAGACTGTTATGATTGTTGATCGACTGAAAAGCCGAAAGTGCGTATTTCGTACTGGTTTGATTGTAGATCAACATAATGCCAAAAAGCCGAAAAAATGGCGTATGAGGCCACCACGAATGATCTCGTGTACCTGGGCTGAATGGGCCATGTTAGGCCCAATGGGCCCGTGAGCCCATATAGGTGAATCTTACTGTACGGTGGAAAGGTTGGACTGCCCATGTCGTGCACATGGCTTAGAATGTTTATGGGCCTCGATGGGCCGAAATGGGTCGTATGGGTTTTCAAATCTTGAAATTCAATAAGTTGTTTTCAAATATGAGAAGTGTTTTGAGATATTTCTTCTGAAAAGTGTGGCACACCGAGTCTCCGACATCGAATCTATAAGTTTTCTTATATTGTTGTCTATTTTAAACTGAAACACTGTAGGTAGGAAAGACTGAGATCACTCTAGATGTTAGACTATGTTGAGATACTCTAGTTAGAGTAAACTGAAAACCGTAGGAAACTAAAACTGTAGTGAGTCTACGATCTGCGAGAACAACTCTAAAACTTCTGCTTTCCATAAAACATCTGTTAATAAACAACTGGAAATGTAATCTGATGCATAAAACTATTAATACAAGATAAAACACGAATAGTCAAATAAACACTAGAGGTTCTCTTAGAAGAGGTACAAGAGGCTGCGGCGGAGCCCATGGAGGTGTTCGAACTGGGTTTCATGATTGTGCAGCTGAGTATTGGATGGATGCATTGTCCCAGTCTATCTATAGGCTGTACTAAAAACAACTAGGTTAAGTGCAGTAGTGATTTGGAAGCAGAGTGTGCAATAGGACCATGGTGGTGATGTCTGTGTTATGCGACTGTACTGATAGTTGGAAATTTTGGGGATGAAATTTCTTTAAGAAGGGGTGAATTGTAACGCCCTGAATTTGGGACTAGAAGTGTTGGGCCTAGAAGTGTTGGGCCTTGAGTAAGGGAACTATTAGGAGATTGCACATATGTATTTAATTGTGCAAGAAAATGGTATAAATGCATGGTTACGTTAGTGGCTAAGTCAATTAGGAGTATTTGGGGGTCTCTAAGGAACCCTGTGCTCAAACCTGGGCTTTAGTTAAAATATTAATTTTAAGTGAATAGGGCCCTTGGTTTTGGATAGTAGGCTTCTTAAGTTAGATTGGTTAAAAAATGACACAAGATGAGCTTGTAATCTAGTGGTAGCGGCGTGATTAAGGATGCAAGGGAGCTCGAGTTCGAGTCTCATGATGTGCAAGGGAGTATTTATTTTACTTCATTGCTGCATGAGAAGTGGAGTTTGGTTAGAACTCTGTAGGCTGGAATTTGAATAAGTCATGGAGTAATTCAAGGAGGAAAAATGAGGATTTGGATAGGTGGTTGGTGAGTTGTTGAGGAGTGATATTTGGAGGAAGTTAACGAAATTTGAAGCAGGGGAAATTTGAGTCGAATGGGGACTCTAAGCACATGTGATTTCAGCTTTGAGTGGTTTGTGAGGGTGGTGCCAATTCTCTTCTTCCTATTTCAGGTTTTTGGCATTTCTTTTGGGAGCCAGTTCAGTAAGGGTCATTTAGGGTCTCTCGATTTTTTCTGTAGTTTCAAGCTGTTCCCTCCTCTCTGTTGACGGTTTACTTTGATTGGACTCTATTCATTCTTAACTTTAGGGTAGTCAAATTTCTTTGGAACCATTCAGGCATTTTTAGGTTTGGATTATTCAGGTACCTTTGGCCGATTACACCTCCCTTTCTCTTCCCCTCTCTTAAGCCGAATGCCTCTACTTTCCCTCTATCAACCTTGATCGAATATTCTTTAGCCTTTTCCTTAATTCTTGTCAGCCGCCCTACCATTTGTGTTACTTTAGTCAACTGCCATACTTTTCTCTCCCTATTTTTCCTTTTCTATTTAGTATCGATTTTAGTTTTTGTTTTTGGCCGAATATAGCATTGATATTCTCCCTATGTTTTGTCTCTAGTTTTGCTAAAGTTCTCTAACAACCGGTAAGTACACTCGTCACCTCCTTGTTCTCTTTGAGCGGTTTCCGAGACGTCTTCTCTTACACTAACTAAGACTGAATAACCTTTCTCTAGTTATTGCTGATTCTAGTCCTTCTTTGATGTGCGTTCTTTCGGTCTTAGGTTCTCTTGATGATTGAAGGGGTTTTCAATAGTATGTCGTTTAAAGGGACAACTATGGTAGCGAGTAGTGGCTATTCTGAGGAGGGATCAGGAAGGGTGCTAACTAGAAATGGACTTGTGGCCCCTACCCCCAAATTCAAGTTGTGTAAAGTGTCAACTGTTCAGGATTTTCTGCCAGGGGGCGGTAGGGAGGCTGCACCAATCGCTAGACCTAGTGAGCAAGCCACAATCAACTGATTTAGTCAAGTGATAGGTAATATTTGAGTTATAAGTGTTTGAATTAGGATTCGCTTCGGCCGTCTATTATTATTTTCAACGAATCTTGAAATAGAATGTAGGTCTAGTGCTCGTGGATTGTAGCACATTTCGTAAATAGGTGTATACCAATACCTTATAATCGATAGTCGGTAAAAAGTCAAAAATTGTGTACTCACATTATTCTAATCGTAGAACGGCAAAAGCCAAAAAGCCAAAAAAATTGGCGATTGATGCCACACGAGCGTGCGATCGTACGTGTGGTGATTCGAGCCACGAAACATGGGCAAAAGACTGTAAAGGCCACCATAAGCGATCTGTGGGCTTAGGCCATTTTAGGGTCACGTTGGGCCGAAATAGGCCGTGTGGGTCTAATGGGCTTGTGGGCTCCACACGGGTAAATCTCATGTATATGTGGAATTTCTAGGCCTAGTGGGCCACACAGGCGTGTGGGCCCGTATGGGCCGCATTATAGGCCTTGGGCCCATTCACACCATTATGTTGGTTGAGGTTACACAAGTTGCTTGAGACAACTGCGAACCTTCTGATGGGTCAATAAGTGTGCCTAGATCCATTTTGACGAAAATGACCGTTTTGCCCCTATAGGGTAAAAATGACCATATGCCCTAGAGGTAACATGACTGATTTGCCTATGATCTGTATGACTATGATTAAGTATGACATGTTTCATACACGTAGATATTATGACATGACATTTTGCATGGGGATGGGTTATTATGGACGAAGGAAGTGTTATGGCTTTTTACCATCCTACTTATAGCTTTTAGCCATCCTGTCTATGGCTTTTAGCCATCCGTTTTATGGCTTGTAGCCATCCTATTTACTGGCAGCTTTACTGTGATATTGATTAGTGCCATAATCAGTGGTAATCTTGGTGTGTTTGGTTGGGTGGGTTGATTTTATCCCCGCATGGTGTGACTAGCGGGACGGAGTGATGTGTTTGGCTGGATTGGGGTGGGATTTCTGTTTGCATATCTGGTTTGTTATTGATATCGTATTGGGCTTAGGCCCACATGTATTCTGATTCTGAACCTATAATGGGCTAAGGCCCACCTGATACTGTTTACTATAATGGGCTCAGGCCCAGCCTGTTACTGCATACTGAATGTCTGACTAAGTGTATTAAAGGATTACACACTGAGTTTTCGAAAACTCACCCTTCTGTTTAACTGTACAAGTCATCCTCAACGTTAGGTGATTCGATGCTGCAAGGAGCTCGATGGTGGCTACACATCCGTACTGGTTTCCTATTAGTTTTGGATTTTATAAGTATTTCATTTGGGTTTTTGATATGTAATACGACCTCTTTTGGATTTTATCTTTAATTTGGTGTTATTACTCTATTTTTATAAACTACTAGATGTAGGAAAAAGATAATTTTTTTCAAAAGATAACTGTTTTCAAAGACACCAAGTTTATGCAATCATTTTCAAAAGAAAAGCTTTCGCTATAAACGAGTTTTTAAATTCATAACGGTTAAAAAAGGAACTTTTGACAATAACGCAAGATTTTTAATTGTTCTTTTAGATCACAAAAAAAGAATAAATAAAGATTCGACTTTTCAACCGATATCACATTTTAAAATTAAATAACTCTTGAATGACGTGCATTTTGGAAATGAACAACCCACTTTGAAATTACTGTTTGACTAAACAATTTTGAGGTTTCCAACGTCCCCGAGGTTTTTCGTTTCACACTCCAATGTAACACCGCCAAATTTGGCCATAACATATAGGTCGAGTTTGGGATGTTACACGACATCCCTAGCAGTTTACTGTTGTTGTGACACTAGGTTTCAGTGTAGTGACATAGTCCATATTTTTTTAGTTACTGGGAATACTAACTTTGGTGCTTCGACACTGAAAGTTCTTGTCGTGATATCAAGAGCATCTTCTCAATTTTGTTTCAACTGCTTCTAGTGTTGTGACAGTAGCTTTGTTTTTCCCTAAACTTCCGTTATCTAGAGTGGTACAGTTTCTATACAACCCATAGTTAATGAAAATTAGAATATATACTAGTAATTAGCTAAACATATACAATAATTTACCAAATTTCAACATTAATTCAAGTAATTTTAAGTCTTATTGTCGAATTCATCCTATAGTATCACCAATTCACTGTTGGACAATCTTTATGTTCTATCAATATTAGTCCATCGTCCATCATGTCATTCTACCTTTGCCTATTTGTCCCTTTACTTAAACCTATTTATTCTTTTTGCATACATAAAAAGAAGTATATCCCTTGACATGAGAATGTTAGAAACAAATAATTCTTTACACTGCTCACTTAACTTACTCCTACCATCCTCTTCATTTAGTTGATGACCACATTTAAATATTTTAGTCTCACCATTAATTTTCATAGAATTCGTTCTTTTTTAAATTAATGGTGGACCTCGAAGTGGCTAGAAGATGTCTAACTAATAAGATCGATATCTCACGATCTTCTTCAAAATTGAGAACAAAAAAAATCTACTAAGTTAATGAAGTTGCGCACATTGACTAACATATCTTCTAGTACTCCTTAATTCTGTGGTGTGTAACGGATGGGTGGGTCGAGTAGTCTCCCCACAAGGTGTATGGTTGGTACGGGTGGAGTGTAGCAGTTGGATTTAGGCTGGACTTGGGCATTGCATTCACATTCTGATTCTGATTCTGTTAATTGATTCTGATTCTGATTTTGATCCTGATTCCGATTCTGGTTCTGATACTGATATTGACTCTGATTCTGATTCTGATTCTCATTTTGATTCTAGTTCTAGTAATGTTTCTGATTCTGTAATGGGCTAAGGCCCATCTTGTGCAGTCTGTTATAGTGGGCTAAGGCCCAATTGATACTGGAGCTGTGGTAGGGCAAACTTTTTAATTCTTTTACATGACTGACTATTCGTATTTGTAGCAGAGGAGTACACACTGAGTTTTTGTAAACTCACCCCGTTTATTAACCTTTCAGGTAATCCCCAACCTTAGACGGATCGGAGCTACGAGGGACTCGGAGAAGGCCACACACTGCTTATGCTTTCTATTTTGATTATTTACTCTCAAGTACTTTATTTTGGGTTTGGTTTGTAATAAGGCCTTTTATAATTTTTAGATTTTTATTTTAAGGTTTTTATTTACCTTGAATTATATCTGCTAGAGGTGCATCACGATTTTCCAAAATGTTAATTGTTTTCGAACACTACGTCTTCCGCAACTAGCTAAATTAAGCTTTCGCAACAAAGAAGGTTTTAAAGGTAATAATGCTTTTAAAAGGGATTAACTTTTAGTTGACCACGTTTTGAAAATAAACAAACTCAAGTTTTAGTTTGCAACAAGTTCCTTTAAGAAGGGTTTCTTTGAAAACATAGTTTTCGAAAAACACTTCAATGTGGCACTCCAAACTCGGGCCTAACTTTTAGGCTGGGTATGGGGCGTTATATTTAGTGGTATCAGAGCCAGGTTGCAAAACTCGGCTGTGGATTGGGCTTTTAATATTGAATTTTTGAAAGAACTATTTCAAAAGATTTGAAGCATTTAAAATGTTTTACTGACTGTTTTCCTGAAAGTGTGGTTCACCGAGTCTCCAGCACCGAATCTGTAAGTTTTCTAAATACTTTTGTACGTTTGGAATTGAAATACTGTGGATTCTTTAGATATTGGACTGTATTGAGATTTGGTGTTTATTATGCGTGTTTGGAATTATTTGGATGTGATGTTTTGAACATAGAAATTGTATGCATGTGATATATATCCACTTCGCTGAATAGATACTTTTGGATGTGTGTTAGTATTATTAGGATTAGAGTGCGCAGTAGGAGCATAGTGGTGTAGTCTAGACTATGTGACTGTTTAATAGTTAGAAATTTCGGGGACGAAATTTCTTTAAGGAGGGGTGCATTGTAACGCCCCGAAACTGGGCCTTAGCAAAAATTTATGTTTTTCTCTTATGGGAGCCTTGACGTTAATGGGTAGGCTTTAAGAATATGTTTGGTGAAAGCATGACACAAAAAGGAGTGTGGTATAGTGGTAAAGTAGCACTACTTAGGGGACAAGGAAGCAAGGGGTTCCAAGGTTCAAGTCTTAGCTTTTGCAATTTATTTTGGTTTTTCTTTTAAATAAATCTGGAAGCAAGTATGTGGGCTTTAAAGATAAATACGTTGAACTTATGACATAAAGGAGCTTGTGTCCTAGTGGTGGCAGTGTGGCATGGTTATTGAGAGGACTATGGTTCGAATCCCTTTGCACGCAAAGGTTGATTATTTTGATAATACTTTAGTTTTTGGAGATTGATGGAGGACCCCACATCAGGAAGCTAGCAAGGGAGTAGGTGAGAAGCTGGCTTTAAATAGAGCGATCCATGAGGAGATTAGGCATGCCTTTCTTGGCTTACCGCTTTCACATTGAAGCGTGTTCGTTTGGGTTAGGCGTTGGATCATTTGTTGATCTGTATGCCGTTGGGTCATAGTGATGGTGACCATAGTTGATAGACACCCCCGGGGAGTCAAGGGTGCGACTATTGTTGGCTTCTGGGCATAGCAGCGTTCAGAGGGTGGATTAGCTTCAGATGCCCATTAGGTGTGTATTTCTCACTACTCTAGCTGTAGGACGGCTACTTCGGGCCGTGATGGGTCGAAAGGGGCCATGTGGGCCCAACAGGCCTACGGGTCCAATTGGATAAGTTGCTTGATTGTGTAGTAAATATTAGACTAGATTAGGTGAATCTCATATCGTGGCCAGATTTGGACTAAAAGGGCCACACGAGCTTGTGGGCCCATTTGGGCCGAGAATGGGCTTTAAGCCCATTCGTATTGTTATCTCTGTTTAGAATACTTTAGTTTACCATATTACTGAAATACCCTCGACTTGTAAAATTACCAATGTACCCTCGATTTACAGAATTATCGTTTTACCCCCAATTTACAAAATTACTGATATACCATTGATTGACGAAATTACTGAAATACCCTTGGTTTACAAATTTACTAAAATACCCTTATAGGGTAGAACTACTGTAATACCCCCGATTGGTAAAAGTACTGTTTTACCCCTATTTTGTGAAATTACCGTTTTACCCCTAATTTGTAAAATTACCATTTTACCCCTGATTTCTGAAATTACCATTTTACCCCTGATTTGTAAAATTACCATTTTACCCCTAATTTGTAAAATTACCATTTTACCCCTAATTTGTAAAATTACCATTTTACCCCTAATTTGTAAAATTACCATTTTACCCCTGATTTCTAAAATTACCATTTTACCCCTGATTTGTAAAATTACCGAAATACCCCTTTAGGGTAGAATTACCAAAATACCCCTGTAGGGTAGAATTACTGAAATACCCCTGTAGGGTAGAATTACTGAAATACCCCTATAGGGTAGAATTACCAAAATACCCCTGTAGGGCAGAATTACTGAAATACCCTTGTAGGGTAGAATTACTGAAATACTCCTGTAGGGTAGAATTACCGAGATACCCCTGTAGGGTAGAATTACCATTTACCCCTAGGGTGTTACATGACTGTTTTGCCCTTGTGGGCAAGTGACTGACTTGGACTGTGTGGTTGACGGATTTGATTGTGAATATATGTTGGTGATATGAATGACTTGACTGTGATTTTTTGAGTCAAATATGGGCATGACATTTTGCATACATGACATGTTGCATGGGTTGGGATTCTGTGTGGAGGAAGATCTGCTCTCTTGGGATCGCATGGTTACTTGACGACTGTGGACCGATCGATGGCTGATTACCGGTCATGTTACCGAAGGCTGTGTGCTGTTATTATGGGCTTCGTGCCGTTATTATGGGTTTGTGCCATTACCAAAAGCTGTGTGCCATTACTGTGGGCTTCGTATCAATATTGTGGGCTTCGTGCCATTATTATTGGCTTTGTGCCATTACCGAAGGCTTTGTGCCAATATCATAGGCTTTGTGCCGATTTTAGACACGTTATCGATGGCTTTGTGCCATGTATTCTGTTAAGTGGCTTTGCCACGTTATTTGTTTCTGGTGGCTATGCCACAAATATCTATTCTGGTGGCTATGCCACAAATATCTGTTCTGGTGGCCTTGCCACATATATATCTGATCTGGTGGCCTCGCCACAATATCTGTATCTGGTGACTCTGTCACAATATCTAGCAGCCTTGCTGCAGATTTTGTGGTGTGTAGCGGATGGGTGGGTCGAGTAGTCTCCCCACAAGGTGTATGGTTGGTACGGGTAGAGTGTAGTTGTTGGATTTAGGCTGGGCTTGGGCATTGCATTCATATTCTGATTCTGATTTTGTTAATTGATTCTGATTCTGATTTTGATCCTGATCCTGATTCTGATTCTGGTTCTGATACTGATATTGACTCTGATTCTGATTTTGATTCTGATTTTGATTCTCATTTTGATTCTAGTTCTGGTAATGTTTCTGATTCTGTAATGGGCTAAGGCCCATCTTGTGCAGTCTGTTATAGTGGGCTAAGGCCCAATTGATACTGGAACTGTGGTAGGGCAAACTTTTTAATTCTTTTACATGACTGACTGTTCGTATTTGTAGTAGGGGATTACACACTGAGTTTTCGTAAATCACCCCATTTATTAACTTTTTAGGTAATCCCCAGCCTTAGACGGATCAGAGCTGCAAGGGACTCAGAGAAGGCCACACACTGCTTATGCTTTTTGTTTTGATTATTTACTCTCAAGTACTTTATTTTGGGTTTGGTTTGTAATAAGGCCTTTTATAATTTCTAGATTTTTATTTTAAGGTTTTTATTTACCTTGAATTACACCTGCTAGAGGTGCATCGCAGTTTTCCAAAATGTTAATTGTTTTCGAACACTACGTCTTCCACAACTAACTAAATTAAGCTTTCGTAACAAAGAAGGTTTTAAAGGTAATAATGTTTTTAAAAGGGATTAACTTTTAGTTGACCATGTTTTGAAAATAAACAAACTCAAGTTTTAGTATGTAACAAGTTCCTTTAAGAAGGGTTTCTTTGAAAACATGGTTTCCAAAAAACACTTCAATGTAGCACGCCAAACTCGGGCCTAACTTTTAGGCTGGGTATGGGGTGTTACAAAGGAGGTTGATAATTAGTATTTGTAGCTTGATTCAGTTGGGCTACCCAAGCATTACCGTCATGTAATTTTTCTAAATTATTTTTTTAGCATTTGTGTTTTGTAATTTATTAGTGAAATGATTTTTTTCATAAATCATCATTTTAAATAAAAAAAACATTTCATTTAATTTCTACATGTTATTCAAAAGTTTTCAAAATAAGGTAATACTCGATATTTGGGAGCTTTGAGAAAATTGTGCCCTAACTCACTGGGTTTTGATTTTTCTCGTCGAATTTAAGTAACTAAGTACCCTTTTAAATCCAAACATAATATTTTTGAGAAATAGAGGTAATATTTTGTATTTGGAATTTCAGGAAATTGTGCCCTAACTCACTGGGTTCCGATTTTTTGTTTGATCCAAATAACTAAATATCCTTTTTAAACTTAAATGTATGAGTTTTGAAAATCAAAAGACAAGCTTAGTTTTGAAGGTTTAAAATATCGCATCCTAACGTACTGGATGTGATATTTTATTCCTTCGAGACAAGAGGGTCTTAACATCCATTTCGATTAATTCAAGCATTTTTTATAAAAATGATCGTATTTTAAAATCTTTTCAAATTTTCGACATTAAGACATTAATTAGTCAATTAGGTACCCATTTTGGGCGTCACGAGGGTGCTAATCCTTCCTCGTGCATAACTGACTCCCGAACCCATTTTCTTAAATTTTGTAAGACCAAAATCATTATTTTAATAAATTAAAATGTTTTATTAAAAGGAAATCTCAAGGTGACCCGATCACACCTCGAAAAAAGATTGGTGGTGACTCCATTTTCTTCATTTTAAAGTTGATCCCCGTTTTTGAAAATAAAAAATATTTTTCACAGCTTGGCAACTCTAATGGGGAAATAAGAGAGTCAAGCCGTAAATTGATTATTTTCTGTCTTTCTATTGAAAATTGAAAATTTGATTTTAATATACGATCCTTTCACTGCATCTTATCCATTTTGATTTTATTCATGATTCTGTTTTATTTTGAGTTTTATTCCAGCACATTGCATTGCATAACTGTTTGGTCACACCCTTTTAAGTAGGAGTGAAAAGCTACTACTTCGTGAGGTTTTCACCTCTTTGCAGGATAGTGGATCACTTTAGAGATACATCCATACCTACATCTTCGTGAGATTTTCATCTTCGTGCAGCCATACGTAATTGTATTCCCCATAACTGAACTCAGTTCGTATAAGACTATATTAGGTAAGGATCGAGGAATCTGCTGGTTCGGGTACCTCAACTTTAGAACTAAACCACATGTAGAAAACCCTAAGGGCGCACCCTAGGTAGAACCATGCCAAACCCTACCAGTCACCCAGATAAGTGCTTAAAATTTTTTTTGCTACTTTGAGTTTTATTTTTGGTATATGATACTAACTTGTTGTGCTCTGTTTTGGTGATGGTTGCATGTCATTTCATATTTAAAAGGTATTAATTCACGTTCGATTACTAAATTAGAGAGCGGGTTATAGAGAACGAATTTCTTGATAAAGTGAAAGATAATATGGTTGTCCGTATATGGTCAAAGAAAATGCAATTAGAGAAAGGGGATAGTCTAGCTGAGGGGTACATGTCAGAATTATGGGACTACACTCGTATCAGCGTGACACAAAATAATCTCCAGAAATTAAAAGAGATATGAGACTAGTGGAATGAAGAGACTAAGCAGTTGTTTTACTGTAACTATGGGGATCTACCTTACTTACTCAACATCAAGGTAGATGAGCATTTAGTTTGGGCCCTCGCCCAGTTTCAGAACCCTGCATATAGTTGCTTTACCTTTGGGAGGGCCAATTTGGTGCCCACGGTGGAAGAATATACACCTCTACTTTGTTGTCCAAAGATTCAAGTAGATAAAGCCTATTCGAGAACCGCTTGTGTTCTGACCTTTTGGAGGAAATTGATGAACATTACGGGGATGAGTGAACTGTGGATTACAGCCAGGATCAGACAAAAAGGAGAGTGTAAGTGTACACCATGGAAAATTTTAAGGGATTTGATTCTAGCGCATCCTGATACGAAGAAGGGAGTTGATTTTTTTGCCTTGAGCATATATGGATTAATGATCTTCTCAAGAGCATTACGGTATGTGGATGAGGTAGTTTCGGATCTCTTTGATACACTTGATAAACGGGTCACACTTGTTCCTGCGATCTTGGCTGAAACATTTATATCTTTCAATGCATGTTGAAGAGCAGGTGAGGGCAGATTCATAGGGTGTGCACAGTTGTTGTTAACCTAGTTTCACAGTCATTTTTAGAAGGTGGATAAATTTTCTTATCGGGTTTTCTCTGAGAATTGCTCCCCATTAAATGAATTAACAGCTTCACCAAGGAGGGATGACATATCAGAGGAAAATTGGATGGCAATACTCCCAAATCTCTAGGAAGAAGACGTCGAATGGAGAGCTCCTTGGATGGTTCCTGATGAAATCCTCTACTGGTATGGAAATTTTGACTGGGTCCCTCTGCTGGGAATTTAGGGAGCCGTCGGATATGCTCCTTTACTTGTACTGAGGCAATATATGTCAAGACAGTTCATACCGGCAACACATGGGTTAGCTTAATCTGAGTTTTCGTACAGGGCTGATAACTACAAGAAAAAGGTTAAGGAGATTTCTAGTGCTTTGAACCAGACTTGTCAGATGAAAAGATTGGCTGTAGGTCCAATGACGACAAAAGATTTGCGAGACCTAGTTTTTCCCTCTAGGGTGCCCTTGTGTAATTCGTAAAGAAAAAAGTTGGATCGATGAGACTTTGTATCAACTATAGGCAACTAAAAAAAGTGACAATACAGAACAAGTATCCCTTGCCAAGGATCAACGATTTATTTGATCAGTTGAAGGGAGCTACAGTGTTCTCCAAAATAGATTTGAGATCTGGATACTACCAGTTAAGGGTAAAAGAGTCTGATGTGCCGAAAACTACTTTTAGAACAAAGTACGGACACTATGAGTTTCTCGTGATGCCTTTCAGCCTGACTAACGCTCCAGCGGTGTTCATGGACTTAATGAATCAGATTTTTAGACCGTACTGCGATAAGTTTGTAGTGGTCTTCATTGACGACATCTTGATCTATTCTTGTGAAGATAACGAGCATGTCGAGCATCTGAGAACAGTTTTACTGATCTCGTGATTGTGATGAAGTAATAAAATCTGATCGTACCTGAAAACTAACCAATATCACGATAAAAGGCAAGTGCACCTATCGAACAGTAGTATAATTAGTGGCAAGACCAGAATATCGAATCTAAGGAACTATGAGTACTAGTAATGACTTTCTTTCTATTATCTAGCCTAAAAATAACGAGGGTTTAGTTGTAAACTAAACTAAACTAACTAAAGAAATGATAAGGAGTAAAGTGGGAGATTGCTTTTGGGAAATATTGATTGATTAAGGCAATACCTGAGGAAGAATCCACCTAGACTTCACTTGTTATCTAACTCTGAACCAGATGATTTCTTCATTTGATTTGATCCGTAGAGATCCCTAATTTATGTTAATACCTCCATCGACGATAAGAACAACTAATCCTAGGTTGATTAACTGAAATCTCTTTCTAGTTAAAACCCTAGTCTCGCATTAACTCGATCTATGACTCCCCATATTAGATTTGACTCTAATCCGGTAGATTTTCGTAGTCCTATGTCTAGGATTGTAATCAACTCCGCTTAATTGTGTTGGATCTACTCCTATGCATGGAATTTTGCTCCTCCAGATAGGCACATTCGACTTAAATCAATATCTCTGACATACCAATCTAAGAGTTAAAAACACAATTAAGAACAAATCAAATATTTATCACACAGCTCTGATAACAATAACAAGATCTGTCTTAGGTTTCATCCCCTTATGTATTTAGGGTTTTAGTTCATAATTATAAAAGAAAATATTTCAAAAGAAATAAAATAACAAAACATAAGAAAGCCCAAAACTCTTGAAAGGATTGAAGGGAGATCCTCTGTCTTGATGTAGATCCTAGCTTCTGAGATGGATCAACTGGCTTCCTTTCGAGTAATTCCCTACTTTTAACTCCCCGTCTTGGCGGGAATAATGTGTCTCCTTGAAGTTGCCTCCTAGGGTATTTATATAGAGTTTAGAATAGCTTTCTTAGCCCCTAAGCTGCCTTTTTAGAGTGAAATTGAACTTCCTCACGATAGGGACATGCTCGTGTGCCATGCCCGTATGGATCAAGGCCCAGGCCGTGCTCAAGCCTGTTAAAGTGGCACAGCCGTGCCGCACAGCCGTGTGGCGAACCTCCAGGCCATGTTGATTACTCAACTGGGCCTAATTTGCCCATTTTTGGCCCGTTCCTTGGTCTTTTCTCTTCCTTATGCTCACCTAAGTATTAAACATGAAATAAAAGGATTAGGAGCACCAATTTCCACAAATTCAAAGATAATTCATCTAGAAATTGGGCTAAGCTTAGGGTAAAAATATTTATAAGTTATCGCTTATCAAATACCCCCACACTTAAGCCTTTGCTTGTCCTCAAGCAAAATCTCAACTTACAGTTAAGAATCATTCTTTTCAACTTATAATCCTTATCAATAATGTTTCAAACTAATCCACAAGTAATCATACAATGAAAATTCAGCCAGAAGAACATCAAAGTTTCAAACACTCTAAGTTGAGAACTTTATCACAGAAACATAGGTTTTCTCTCTTCTCCTAAGTAATTACATTTCAATCAAACTCAACAAGATTTAACATCCTCACTAAAGATTCACTCTATCCACTCAAAGTGTTTATGGTTCAAAAATTAAGCACTCTTTAGTCAACCTGAAAAGTTATTACCATAGGCTTGCAAGAAGATCAAATCTCCACCACTATAGATTGATATGACACATCAACTAAAAGGTCTTTAAATGGTTGTAATGGGGCTTTGGTTAGGGGTGTTGTCACAAGTTGAAAAAGAGGGTTATAATCTAGATTGAATTGAAAAATCGTCTAGCTAGAAAAATCTCTATTACTGGAACATATTCCTAGAGCTAACCCTTATGATGACATCGTTCTGGATTCGGTAGCTTATAATAGGAATATTAGAAACACAAATATTTATATACTTTCTCATATCCTTTTTTACTTAAAATCGTGCTATTCCGGTTAAATTCTTGTCAAAAATAAATAAATATTATAAAATAATTAAATCATGTTAAAAACATGAACATGGTGAATTTTAATTAATTTTATAGTTAATTTTGATTATATTTGGTTATTTTTGACAGAATTGCAAAACGGCAAAAAATGGCCTGGCAGACACTGCGAGAAGAACAAAATCGAGAAACAATTTGGAGTATCGAGGCGAACTAATTTCTAGCTCAAGACGTTGCAGAAATGTGTATTAATTCATAATTAAATTAATTTTAATTTATTCCCTATTTAATTTGAGTTAAATAAATTAATTTTAATTAATAATGGAGAAAGGGCCCAGTTGAACCGCACTGGTCAAACCGAATGGAGTGACCCGAACCAGCCACTAATTGGGCTGACCAGAATAGTCCATAGGCTGATCCAAATCAGCAATTTATCTGATTAAATATGCTTGCAAAAAGGCCCTTGAAAAAACCTCCAATTTGCATTCAAACCCCACCTTTATTTTTGGCTTTGTAGATTTGCCCCATGCCTAAAATAGCAAACTTGAATGTCTCAACTTTGCCATGTATGTGGCCGGCCTTGGGGGGCTCTTTGGCTGCTAGAATTTGCTATTTTTAGCAGCCACAATCTGCTATAAAAGCCACCCCTTGCTGATCATTTCAATCATCCCTCATTCCACAACATTTTTTGATCCTCTCTTCTCTCCTCTCAAATTCTTTCTCTCCATTTTTCCATTCCATTCCCCCTTTCCCTTGTGCCGATTTCCCCTCTTGAAAAAGAGGTGTTCTTCAGCCATATTGGGCAGCAATCAAGGAGTCATAGAAGCCTTGCTCGGCAAAGACAACGGAGACAAAGAACTGAGCACTTAGTCAAGCCATGGAGAAACACCGGATTTGCCTTCTTGTTCCATATCTTTTTAGTTTCTGTTGTTTTTATGATGAACATATCTATGAATATTTTTGTTGTTGAAATGGTTATTTTAATCAATTTAGCTTGAATTTAATTCATGTTGGGTTGATTATATTTTGCCTACTTGAATTATTAAAATAGTGTTTATGCTGTTATAGGCCTCGATAAAAATGCTTGATTAAGTAAAATCATGCCTAAGTTATTCTTGCATTAAATTTGTTAGATAACTATTGAATTAATTGTTTAAACGTATTGAAATTGCAGTTAATGGACACAGTACTTAATGAGTGCATGTTTAATTATTCTAAGGTACCTGAAAATTAAATTAGCATTGTATTTGGCGATACATATGCCTTGCATAGCTTGCAAGATTGTTGTGATTAAATTGTTTCAAGGTATGGCTACCTTGTTACCTCACATAATCTTTTATATGTTTATTAAATTGAGTTAATTGTTTGAATTGACATGGGAACATGCAAGAGATTAGTTGAATTTAATAAGTATGTATGAGCAATAGTTAGCAATTTTTCCTAGTTGCCATCAATTTATTCGTAACAATATAAGCACGAATTTAATAATTCTAAGTTAAAAAGATGTAATTAATCCAACATAATTATATCATCTTGATTAAATCTTATTTGAAATTGTGCATTAGAATTTTATTTTATTTTATCATTTAACTTAGTTTTTAATAGTTTTAATTCATCGTCAAAACCAAATTATTTTTACCTTACCAAAGTGTTTTAATTACATTCATAAATAATTCTTTTTACAGTCCCTGTGGGTACGATAGCTGATAAACGATGAATTATACATATTTTTACCTCATGTTTAGCCTAATTTCTTGATGAATTATTATTAATTTTGTGAGAATTGGTGCTCTTAACCCTTCTATTTCACGTTGTATACTCAGGAGAGCATCGGGAAGAAAAAATAACGAAAATGGACCGAAAACGAAGAAAATAGGCCAAAGTGTGAAAACAACATGGCCCAAGGAATCACCACACGGCCGTGGCACACGGCTGTGCCACACAAGGTCCAACACGGCCCAGCCCTGACAAGCACAACCAAGCTACATGGCCGTGCCACCTCAACAGACCCAAACACGACCCTTATCGAAACCACACAGGCGTGGCACACGGGCGTGTCCCTGTCATGAGGAAGTGCAATTTCACTTGGATTTGGATACTTAGAGGCTAAGAAAGGCATCCCAAAGCTCTATATAAAGACCCTAGGAGGCAACTTTAAGGGTGTACTCTTTTCTCCCAAAAGGAGCACCATATTTCTTCCAACACAAGGAGTGAAAGCAAGGAATTACTCCAAGGGAAGCCGATTGATTCATCCTAGAAGCCAGAATTCTACATCAAGACAGAGGATCTCCCAAATTCCTTTAGGGGTTTTTGGGTTCTTTTATGTTTTGTTATTTTATATCTTCTGAGATGTTTTCTTTCTTAATTATGAACTAAACCTCTCAAATACTTGAGGGGGATGAAACCTAAGACAGATCTTGTTATTATTCATTCTTGAATTATATGATAAATACTTGAATTGTTCTTAATTATGTGTTCTTCATTATTGATTTATTAATCCCAGGTATTACTTCAAGAACTTGATGTGCTTAGGCAGAGGAGCAAAAGTCCCTGTTTTAAGAGTAGATCTACCATAATTAATCGGAGTTGCATGCAACCCTAGACATAAGGCGAAATAAATCTACTGGATTAGGGTCAAACCTAATAAGGGGATCCATAGATCGAATTAATGCAACCTAGGGGTGTTAATTAATAAAGAAACTTTAGTTAACCACCTAGGATTAGTTGTTGTTATCCTCGACGGAGGTATTAACATAGGTTAGGGATCTCTACGGATCAAGTCAAGTGAAGAAATTGTCTAGTTCAAGAAGTTAATAACAAGTGAAGTCTAGGTGAATTCTCCCTTAAGTATTACTTATATCAATCAGTTTTCCCAAAGAGTCTTTCCCCACTTTACTTTTTGTGCACTTTTTGTTAGTTTTAGAATTAGTTTCAAGCAACCCTCTTTTATTTTTAGGCTAGATAATAGAAAGGAAGTAAGTACTAGTACTTTTGGTTCCCTTGGGTACGATAACTCGGTCTTGCCGCTAAACTATACTATTGTTCGATAGGTGCGATTGCCTTTAAAATCGTGATATTAGTTAGTTTTTGGTGTGATCAGTTTTTATAAATTTTGTTACTTAATATCGCGAGTATTAAGTTTTTGGCGCCGTTGCCAAGGAACTAAAATATTAAAAAAAACTCGATTTCTATTACTTTAGCCATTACTATATTTATTTATTTTCGGTTTTTATTTACTTTTATTTTTTTATTTTTTTATTTTTATTTTATTCTATTTTAATTTTCTTTGCTGTTTCCTTCTAGGTATTTCTAGTTTATGACTAGAAACAACCCAGCAGGACCAATACTTTTTGACAAAGATTTAGAAGCGACAGTTCACAGAACTCGTAGAGAGATCAGAAGAAGCCTACATTATCCAGAACAAGGACAAGAACAAGGGCCAGAACCTACAGAAGGGATGGAAGTAAACCAAAACATTCAACCACCTCCAGCATTACCCACAGAACCAGATGAAGCGCCTCGTACTATGTATGATTATGCTAAACCTAGTTTGGCTGGTACTCAAACTAGCATTATTAGACCTGCTATTGCTGCTAATAATTTTGAATTAAAACCTAACACTATTCAAATGATACAGCAATTGGAGCAGTTTGATGGTTTACAGGATGAAGAACCAAATTCACACATAGCCAATTTTTTGGAACTTTGTGATACTTTTAAAATTAATAGCGTTTCTGATGATACCATTCGTCTAAGGCTATTTCCATTCTCTTTGAGAAATAAAGCCAAACAGTAGTTAAATTCTTTACCACGAGGCTTAATCACTACATGGGAACAGATAACCGAAAAATTGTTACTTAAATATTTTCCTCCAGCTAAAACAGCTAAATTACGAAACGATATCTCTTCTTTTGTGCAAATGGATTTAGAAACACTTTACGATGCATGGGAGATATATAAAGATCTTTTGAGAAGGTGCCCTCATCATGGGTTACCTTTGTGGCTACAAGTTCAAACCTTTCACAATAGTTTGAATCCTTCAATAAGGCAAATGATCGATGCAACCGCAAGAGGAACAATCAACAATAGAACACCCGAAGCAGCTTATGCATTTATTGAAGAGATGTCACTGAATAACTATCAGTGGCAAGTCATGAGGACAAAGCCGATAAAAGCTGCAGGAGTTTATAATATTGATGCTGTCACTATACTTACTAACCAAGTAGAACTTTTAAATAAAAATTTTGATAATTTTGTTGGTTCTACGTAGGCACAACCAGTGATGCAGTGTGACACAACTCCAGTAAATATGTTCAATCTAGACTACTTATCCTATGGACATAGCATAGAAACTGAGCAAGCCAACTATATGGGTAACAATTCTAGACCTCAAAATAACCCTTATAGTAATACTTACAATGCGGGTTGGAGAAATCACCCCAATTTTTCATGGGGATGACAAGGAAATCAAAGATAACAGCCTCCTCCGGGATTTCAGCAACCACCACCACAACAAGAGAAAAATCTGAATCTTAAAGAGATGTTCACCAAATTTATGGCCGCATCAGAAACTTGTTTTCAAAACACTAAAACGGCACTAAAAAACCAACAAGCATCAACTCAAGGGCTTGAAAATCAAATCGGTCAACTTGGGAAATTAATTTCAGAAAGACTGCAAGGTGGACTACCAAGTAATACTGAGCCAAATCCCAGAGAACATGTCAAAGCAATTACTTTAAGAGATGGGAAAGTACTAGCTGAACCAGAAAAGAAGTCTGTTCCAGAATCTTCAAGAGACAAGGTAGAGGAACCCAAGGAAAACACTCCACCAACACTCAAGGAATACAAACCGCCTATTCCATATCCAGCAAAGTTGAAGAAAGACCGTACGGATGCTCAATTCGGTAAATTTCTTGAACTTTTTAAACAATTACACATTAACTTACCTTTTATTGAAGCAATTTCACAGATGCTGAAGTACGCGAAGTTCCTTAAAGAACTTCTAACAAATAAAAGGAATTTGGAAGAATCAGCCACAGTGGAACTCAATGAGGAATACTCAGCTATTCTCCAAAATAAACTGCCAACAAAATTAGAAGATTGAGGGAGTTTTACTATTCCTTGTTTAATTGGTAGTCTAATTATTGATAAAGCCTTAGCTGATTTAGGTGCTAGCATTGATCTCATGCCTTACAAGATGTTCAAGCAACTCGGTCTAGGGGAACCAAAGCCCACTAGGATGAGTATTCAACTAGATGATAGATCTGTTAAATATCCTAGGGGAATCATAGAAGATGTGCTAGTAAAGGTAGATAAATTTATATTCCCTATTGATTTTGTTGTGCTTGACATGGATGAGGATATTGAGGTACCTTTAATTTTGGGACGTCTATTCTTAGCTACTGCCAGAGCTGTTATTGATGTAGGGGATGGTAAGTTGGTACTTAGAGTTGGTGAGGAAGAAGTCGTTTTTAAAATCTATGATGCTATGAAATTTTCTAAAGAACAGGATGATTCCTGTTATTTTGTTGATATTATTGATTACTTTGTTCAAGATAATTTTCAGGGACTTTCTCTTACAAACACGTTGAAACTGTGTCTTGTTCAAGGTGGGGGGAAGATGAAGCCACCACTGAAATTCAAGAAGTAAGAAAGGAATTACATTCTAATGAAATTATCACGAGACACATAAGTTATGAAAGAATAAAGATGAATGATGAGTTGAGACAGAAACCTTCCATTGATGAACCCCCTAATTTAGAATTCAAGCAACTGCTAAATCATTTAGAATATGCCTTTTTAGGGGAAGATTTAACTTTACCAGTTATTATCGCATCAGATTTAAGTATTGTAGAAAAAGGGGAACTACTCCATGTTTTAAGGGAGCACAAGCAGGCTATAGCCTGGAAAATTTCAAATATTAAGGGAATTAATCCCTTTTTTTGCATCCACAAAATTTTAGTGGAAGATGAATACAAACCATCGGTGCAAGCTCAAAGACGATTGAATCCCAACATGAAGGAAGTCGTAAAAGCTGAGGTAATTAAACTTCTAGATGCAGGCATTATTTATCCTATTTCTGACAGTTCTTGGGTAAGTCCTGTGCAGGTTGTTCCTAAAAAGGGAGGCATGATCGTGGTGTCTAATGACAAAAAAGAGTCAATACCCACAAGAACAGTCACTGGATGGAGAGTTTGCATTGATTATAGAAAGCTGAATGACGCAACTCAAAAAGATCATTTTCCCTTAACTTTTGTTGATCAGATGTTGGAAAGATTATCAGGTCACATGTATTATTGTTCCCTAGATGGCCTCTCTGGTTACTTCCAAATCTCGATAGCCCCAGAAGATCAGGAGAAAACGACATTCACATGTCTATACGGTACATTTGCTTATCGTAGAATGCCTTTTGGTTTATGTAACGCTTCTGCTACTTTTCAGCGATGCATGCTAGCTATCTTCAATGAATTCGTGGAAGACATCATGGAGGTATTTATGGATGATTTTTCAGTTTTCGGTAATTCTTTCCAACTTTGTCTTAATAATCTAAAATGTGTTTTGATAAGATGTGAAGAGACAAATTTAGTGCTAAACTGGAAAAAATGCCACTTTATAGTTCAAGAGGGTATTGTATTAGGACATAAAATTTCTAGTAAATGGATAGAGGTAGATAAAGCAAAAGTTAAAAACATTGAAAAATTATCTCCCTCTAATTCAGTTAAGGCTATAAGAAGCTTTTTAGGACATGCCGATTTTTATCGCAGGTTTATTAAAGATTTTTTTAAAATAGCTAAGCCTTTAACAAAATTGCTAGAAAAAGACGTGCTTTTCAACTTTGACCATGAATGTTTAGAATCTTTTAACGCTCTTAAGGACAAGCTAGTTAATGCCCCAATTATGATTTCACCTGATTGGAATCTACCTTTTGAACTAATGTGCGATGCAAGTGATTTGCAGTAGGTGCAGTTTTGGGACAGCGAAGAGATAAGCACTTTCAACCGATTTACTATGCTAGCAAAACCTTGACAGCTGCTCAAGCAAATTATAATACCATAGAAAAAGAATTGCTAGCTGTCATTTTTGCATTTGACAAATTCAGATCATATTTGATTTTGTCAAAAGTCATTGTTTATACTGACTATTCTGCTCTTCGCTACCTTTTAACTAAAACTGATGCAAAACCTCGATTAATAAGATGGATTCTATTGTTACAGGAATTCGATTTAGAAATAAAGGATAAGAAAGGAGCTGAAAACTTGGCAGCAGATCACCTTTCAAGACTAGAAAACACACAACCCAAGTACATCAATAAAATAAACGACTTGTTCCCAGAAGAACAACTCCTAGCCCTAGCAGATGCAGCAGTTCCTTGGTTTGCTGATTTTGCAAATTATTTAGTAGCTAACATAACCCCAAAAGGGCTGACCCATCAGCAAAAGAAGCGATTCTTCGCTGATATGAAAAACTACTTTTGGGAGGATCCTTTTCTTTTTTGAATTTGTGCAGATCAGGTTATTCGAAGATGCGTTGCTGAAATAGAAGCATACAAGATTTTAAATCACTGTCATTCAGGACCCACAGGAGGACATCACAATGGAGCTAAAACTGCCCATAAGGTACTCAAATCAGGCTTTTACTAGCCTATACTTTTCAGGGATGCCAACAGGTATGTGACCTCTTGTGATAAATGCCAGAGAACAGGTAATATCTCTCAACATAATGAAATGCCTCAGAGTTATATACTTTCATGCGAAATATTTGATGTATGGGGTATTAATTTCATGGGTCCATTCCCTACTTCATTTGGGAATAAGTACATCCTAGTAGCAGTAGATTATATGTCAAAATGGGTGGAAGCCCAAGCCTTACCTACTAATGATGCTAGAATGGTAGTATGATTTTTGAAGAAACTTTTCTCTCGATTTGGAACACCTAGGATAATTATTAGTGATAGGGGCACCCATTTTTGCAATGCCCAATTTGAAAAAGTTTTAAAAAGGTATGGGGTATACCATAGAACAGCTACCCCTTATCATCCACAAACCAGTGGCCAAGTCGAAGTGACAAATAGGGAACTAAAACGTATCTTAGAGAAAACAATAGAAACAAATAGAAAAGATTGGTCAAGAAAGATAGACGATGCTTTATGGGCCTATAGAACTGCTTTTAAAACACCCATAGGTACATCTCCCTATAAACTTATCTACAGAAAAAGTTATCTGCCATTTGAACTTGAACATAAAGCATTTTGGGCTATCAAATTTTTAAACCTTGATTTCAAGCTTGCAGGTGAAAAAAGATTAATGCAGTTAAATGAACTAGATGAATGGCGTTGCAATGCCTACAAGAGCTCACGACTATATAAGGAAGCCATGAAGCGACGTCAAGACAAACAACTGAAACAACCTAAGCAGTTCAAAACAGGTGATCTTGTCTTACTCTACAACTCAAGGCTGAGATTATTTTCTGGAAAACTCAAGTTAAGGTGGTCAGGCCTATTCACTATTCAAACTGTCTTTCCATACGACACAATTGAGGTAACTTACCCAAACCACGGTACGTTTAAGGTAAACGGCCATAGGCTTAAACACTATAGAGGTGAGAATTTTAAAGATAACATGGAGGGGCTTCAGCTCCACGAAATCCCTTCATGATACATCCAGGTAGAGTCGAGCTTAGACTCTAAATAAGAGCTTCTCGAGAGGCAACCTAAGCACTAACTTAGTAACTTTTCTTTCTTTAAAATTTTATTATTTTTCATGCATCAACTAACCATTTTTAAATGCAGAAATTTAAGACCACCCGGCCATGCCCACGGGCGTGCCTAAGGCCGTGTGAACATTTTAAGTAGAGACACGGTCGTGCACCCAGGCCGTGTGTAAACAGAGCACAATTTTTCCAAAACCACGGGCTATCGACAAATCGACACGGCCGTGCGACATGGGCCTGGAAACCTTTCAACTTAGACACGGGCTTACACAGAGCCACATGCCCGTGTCCCCAGACCGTGGCCAACACTGTCAATTTAGACACGGCTGTGTGACTACCTACACGACCGTGTGAGTAATGAAAACCTCATCGCAAACGGCTGTGTAACCTATCACACAACCGTGTGAAAAGCAAAGAAGATCGCAAATGATCGTGCGAGATGGCCAACACGGGCATGTACTTCGAACCAGGCGCGCCAAAACCACTAAATTTTGAATCACACGGGTAAAACTCGAGTCACACGGGTGTGTGCCATGCCCGTGTGACCCAAAAACTATAAATAAGGGATCACTATTCACTTTCTCCTTCACTCAAACCTTAAATCCTTTCACCCAAACTCTTCCTCAACCACTATAAATGCCACCTCCGACCCTCAAAACACCACCATGCTCGTATAAGACTAGCCCACCCCCATGCAAAGCACCCCACGACTGTTCGAAACATCTCCCACGACCTTGCACATCTCCCATTTGGTTCTATTTTTCTCATTTTTCTCTTTAATTTTTACTAATCTATTTTTATCATGATTATATTTAATTTATAATTAATTCAAGCATGGAATTAGTTACACTAGGATGGATAATCTAGAATAGTATAGAACATTTCATGATTGCATGCCACTTAACATCACACTTGATTGCCATTTATCTCATGCATTTAGTATAAATACATACTCATGTTGCTTATTTTTAATATCACATTAGGATGGATAATTTTTATTATTTAAGTTAGTCCCCACTTTATGTTTTAGGAACATCGTTATCGTTATTATATTTCACATATAGTTTTCAAGCCAATTTAATTTCGATTTAAAAAAAAAAAAACTAATTTTTTGTTATTATTTTTCTTAGGTACTATGTCATCATCGCGTGGTAAAAAAAGCTACTGTCCCCGTTTCAAAGAAACGGAAGGGACCTGGTGGTTCATCCTCGTGACCCATTACCGAGAACTACCATCCTCTCCTCCGTTTTTCGCAAGCCTCGTAGGAGGAGCAATATTAAATACTCCGAGCTTGCACTCTAACCACGGGCCGATGCATAGATTGGGCTGCCCTCGAGCAAATACACCTAGTGGACGAGGTCAGGGCTTTATTAATGACTGATCCGTGGGCACAGTTCTTTCAGATCGTGGAACCCACATACTTGGAACTCACACTCGAGTTCTGCCCCACATTTCACCTCCAGACCGTGATGAACAGATACAATGATCCAGGGACAGTACAGTTCCGTCTAGGAGGTCTCGTGCGATAGCTGGGTGTCCCAGAATTCGATATAGCTCTCGGTCTCTATACCGAGCAATTTATGGAAGAGAAGGACCTCTCCACGCTTCACCGCCACATTCATTTAGCACCATCTAGGTGTTGGGAGGCCCTAGCCCCTGCGTCATCAATATATGATCCTAGTCGCTCCAAAGTGACTAAGCTCATCTCGGCCCTGAGGTATCTACATTCTCTTCTTGCACACACATTAACCGGTAGGGGAAAGAGCATAGCAGTCGTCTATACCCACGACGCCTACTTCCTATGGTGCATGGCGAACGCGCATGTTATCAACTTAGCCTACTTCATCGCCCATGCAATCCAGCATCAGACAGATAGGCACCGCAAGGGCGTAATTTCTATGGGCCCATACATCACGAGATTAGGCTACTATTTTGGCCTATTCAACACTGCAGCCCAGACATCCTCATATACTTTGGTGGGCCAGATGTCCCCACAGGGTATTCAGACCATGCTTCACATGAGGATGATCGAGCGGAAGCCAGAAGGCAGCCCTTTTCAGTATCGCCTCATCCAGGAGAGCGAGGATCCTGAGGACATTCCTGATGATGTCCCACCACCACCACAGGAGGAGGATGCACCCACTGAGCCACCACTCCCTCGCCGCCCATCTCATGCAGCAGCCACCTATGCTGACATATCTGAGCACCTATCCCGATTTGAGCAGCAATGCTTCCAATGCTTCAACCACATTGACGCCACACTACACCAGATATGCCAGCACCTTCACATCACTTCACCACCGCCACCGCATGATCCACCTAAGGATTAGAGATTTCTATTCCTCTTAACTTTATTTTTATCTTAATTTATATTTTAACACTGATCCCTATTTTTACCTTTTCTTTTTTTTCTAACTTTATTTTCCTTTTTACTTTTACTTTTATTTTCTTTCATTTTACCTTTTTCATTATTTGAATATTAGTATTTTTAGATATAGTGTATTTTGTTTTCAATAATTTCCTATCGGCTACCTCTTAACGAGCATACATTGATTATACATTCCTTCGTGCTCACTTTTATTATTGCTTTGAGTGAGTCAATACTAATTTGTTATTCTAGAACTTGCTTTGATTATACATGTCGAGACCACATCATTGATTTGATACAATAAAATGATAAAGGCACCTAGGATTTAACCCACTTACTCCACAAAAGCCTACCTCCATAAATTAACCCCTAGTGAACCGCATTAAGCCTAACAACCTTTTCTTTAACTTACCTCTACTATTAACCTTTCACCAGTTATTTGTTGAATTCTATTCAATTATTTTGACCCATATTTTTGTCGAGATTTGAGTTGAAATTTTCATCTAGCTTTATTCTATTTTCCAGACTGTAAAATTTTATTCAATTTTTTGTATTGTACTTGAATTATTCTTAAAAAAAAACGTATGTATTAATTCAGTTGTAATCTATAATAGTTCAAATAGTTTTTGCATATTTCTATTTTAAGGCTACCAAGGCGAAAATGATGTTATCATAAGAATTAGCTCGAGAAATATGTTCCAGTGATAGAGATTTTTTCTAGCTAGATAATTGAAAGACCTGTTGATCGATGTATCATATCAATCTACTTTTTCATCTAGAGATTTTTGCAGCTTGTGATAACACCTCTAACCAAGCCCCATTACAACCATTGAAAGACCTTTTGATCGATGTATCATATCAATTTACAGTGGTGGAGATCTGATTTTCTAGCAAGCCTATGGTAATAACATTTCAGGTTGACTAGAGAGTACTAAATTCTTGAACCCTAAACACCTTGAGTGGATAGAGTGAATCTTTAGTGAGGATGTCAACTCTTGTTAATTAAGATGGAGAGATAATTACTTAGGAGCAGGGAAGAAAACTTATGTTTCAATGATAAAATTCTCAACTTAGAATAATTGAATCTTTAATGTTCTTCTGATTGAATTTTCATTGTATGAATACCTGTGAATTAGTTCGAAACATTATGGATAGAGGTTGTGAATTGGGAAGAATGATTCTTGATTAGGGATTGAGATTTTGCTTGAGGACAAGCAAAGGCTTAAGTGTGGGGGTATTTGATAAACGATAAATTATACATATTTTTACCTCATGTTTAGCCTAATTTCTGGATGAATTATTATTAATTTTGTGAGAATTAGTGCTCTTAACCCTTCTATTTCATGTTGTATACTCAGGAGAGCATAGGGAAGAAAAAACGAACGAAAAACAGACCGAAAACAAAGAAAATGGGCCAAAGTGTGAAAACGACACGGCCCAAAGAATCACCACACGGTTGTGGCACACGATCGTGCCACACAAGGTCCAACACGGCCCAACTCCGACAAGCAAGGCCAGGCTACACGACTATGCCACCTCAACAGGCCCGAACATGGCCCTTATCGAAACCACACAGGCGTGGCACACGGGCGTGTCCCTGTCATGAGGAAGTGCAATTTCACTTGGATTTGGATACTTAGAGGCCAAGAAAGCCATCCCAAAGCTCTATATAAAGACCCTAGGAGGCAACTCTAAGGGTGTACTCTTTTCTCCCAAAAGGAGAGCCATGTTTCTACCAACATAAGGAGTGAAAGCAAGGAATTACTCCAAGGGAAGCCAATTGATTCATCCCAGAAGCCAGAATTCTACATCAAGATAGTGGATCTCCTTAAATTCCTTCAGGGGTTTTTGGGTTCTTTTATGTTTTGTTATTTTATATCTTTTGAGATGTTTTCTTTCTTAATTATGAACTAAACCTCTTAAATACTTGAGGGGGATGAAACCTAAGACAGATCTTGTTATTATTCATTCTTGAATTATATGATAAATACTTGAATTGTTCTTAATTATATGTTCTTAATTATTGATTTAATAGTCCTAGGTATTACTTCAAGAAACTGATGTGCTTAGGCAGAGGAGCAAAAGTCCCTGTTTTAAAAGTAGATCTACCATAATTAAGCGGAGTTGCATGCAACCCTAGACATAGGGCGACATAAATCTACCGGATTAGGGTCAAACCTAATAAGGGGATCCATAAATCGAATTAATGCAACCTAGGGGTGTTAATTAATAAAGAAACTTTAGTTAACCACCTAGGATTAGTTGTTCTTATCGTCGACGGAGGTATTAGCATAGGTTACGGATCTCTACGGATCAAGTCAAGTAAAGAAATTTTCTAGTTCAAGAAGTCAATAACAAGTGAAGTCTAGGTGGATTCTCCTTTAAGTATTGCTTATATCAATCAGCTTTCCCAAAGAGTCTTTCCCCACTTTACTTTTTGTGCACTTTTAGCTAGTTTTTGAATTAGTTTCAAGCAACCCTCTTTTATTTTTAGGCTAGATAATAGAAAGGAAGTAAGTACTAGTATTTTTTGTTCCCTTGGGTATGATAACTCGGTCTTGTCGCTAAACTAGACTACTGTTTGATAGGTGCGCTTGCCTTTAAAATCGTGATATTAGTTAGTTTTTGGTGTGATCAGTTTTTATAAATTTTATTACCTAATATTGCGAGTATCAATAACTCAATATTTACTTGTCACTTTATTACTTGTTAGTACTGTGTACACTTGCACATTTTCGCCGTTCCAAGTTTTTGGCGCCGTTGCCGGGGACTGGTTTGAAAAACATTATTTGTGAATTTATTTTTACATTTTGGTTCATTTATTTTCCTGTTCAATTTTACTTACTCAATTTTTCTTTGATTATTTCAGGTGTTTATGAGTATTGACCGAATTATCGACTTACTCTTTATGGACCCTGAGATAGAACGAACCTTTCGACAACGAAGAAGACAAGCAAACTAGAGAATGACCGAAGAGATGAATTTTGAGAATATCAATCAAGGAAACGGAACAAACCTTGCTCAAAATCCGATCCTTATTACTGATGATAGGGATAGAGCTTTACGACAATATACCGTGCCAGTGTTCAATGATCTTAATCCGGGTATTAGAAGACCCGAGATCGAGGCACAACAATTTGAGCTGAAGCCAGTCATGTTCCAGATGTTTCAGACAGTAGGCCAATTCAGTAGAATACCTACTGAAGATCCTCATCTTCACTTAAGACTATTTATGAGGTGAGCGATTGTTTCAAACTAGCCGGAGTACCCAAAGATGCACTACTATTAAAGCTGTTCCCGTATTCGCTGAGGGATAGAGCTCGAGCCTGGTTAAACTTATTGCAACTGAACTCAATTTGCACATGGCAAGAGTTAGCTGAGAGATTCCTCATGAAGTATTTCCCGCCAAGCAAGAACGCTAAATTGAGGAATGAGATCACTACTTTCTAACAAATGGATGACCAGTCCTTGTATGAGGCATGGGAAAGATACAAAGAATTATTACGAAAATGCCCTCATCATGGAATCCCACATTGCATCCAAATTGAGACATTTTATAATGGTCTCAACGCTCACACAAGGATAGTAGTGGACGCCTCCGCTAATGGAGCTCTCCTTTGTAAGTCTTATAATGAGGCTTACGAAATCATCAAGAGGATCGCCAGTAACAACTATCAGTGGCCAACCAATCGAGCAGCGTTAGCAAGACGAGTCGCATGAATCCATGAAGTGGACGCTCTCACTTCACTCGCATCTCAAGTATCTTCGATATCTTCAATGTTAAAGAATCTTACCACTAATGAGTCTAACAGTTTTGTAGCACAACCACCTAACCAATATGAGAATATGGCCTGTGTCTATTATGGAGAAGGACATTTGTTTGAAGAACGTCCATCAAACCCAGAATCTATATATTACACGGGTAACTGAAACCAATCGAGGAAGGCAAGGGCTGCAATCCAACTTTTACAACCCATCATGGCAAAATCACCCCAATCTTTCTGGGAGTAACCAAGGGGTTGGGGGCAATAACAACTACGCCTAACCTAGATCGACCCAGCCGCCTAGTTTTTCACAGTAAGTTCAGAAACCAGTTCAAGCTGAATCGTCCAATAGCTTAAAGAACCTATTGAAGGCTTACATGGCGGAGAATGACGCCTTAATTCAAAGCCAAGCTGCTACATTAAAGAGTTTGGAGAACCAGATGGGCCAGCCTGCAACTAAACTCAGGAACCGTTCACAAGGTGCTCTACCTAGTGATACGGAGAATCCGAGAAATTCGGGGAAGGAACATTGCAAAGCACTAACATTGAGGAGTGGAAACACAGTAGTGCCCAACATCGTTGAAACTGAAAAGGAGCATGCTGAAGCTCAAGATCCAAAAAAAGTTCAACCGAGTGTTGAAGTTCCAGTTCCACCTGAACCAGAACCTACAAGATCTGATAAGGTAACCTTAGAACCAGTTAATTCTGATCAACTAACAACTCCGTTAGGTGCAGAATTACCAAAGACAAATCAACCAGTACCAGTTCTAGTAAGGAAGCCTCCACCACCCTACCCTTAAAGACTTTAGAAGCAAAAAACAGGAGGTCCAATTCAAGAAGTTCTTGGATGTACTCAAGCAACTTCACATCAACATCCCGTTGGTGGAAGCACTTGAGCAAATGCCAAACTACGTTAAATTCATGAAAGATATCTTGTCCAAGAAGCGAAGACTTGAAGAATTTGAGACGGTAGCTCTGACGAAGGAATGCAGTGCATATCTTCAAGACAAATTACCCCCAAAGTTGAAGGATCCAGGATGTTTTATCATACCGTGTAATATTGGAGCAACATATTGTGGTAAGGCATTGTGTGAATTGGGCGCAAGTATCAATTTGATGCCTATGTCAATATTTAGAAAGTTGGGGATAGGTGAAGTTAGACCTACAACGGTTACACTTCAACTAGCAGATCGATCCTTAGCACATCCAGAAGGAAAAATTGAGGACGTATTGGTACGTGTAAATAAGTTTATCTTCCGTGCTGATTTTGTAATTTTAGATTTCGAAGCAGACAAAGAAGTACCAATAATCTTAGGGAGACCATTCTTAGCAACCGGAAGGACACTTATTGATGTGCAGAAGGGCGAACTTAGAAGATTTAATATTTAGGACGATCATGTAACATTTAATGTTTTTAAGTCAATGCGATTTCCTAACACAATAGATGATTGTTCTGCAGTATTCGACTTAGAAGAGTTAATAGTGGAGAAGGAACTCAACTATGTTGAGGATCCGTTGGAATGAATTTTGACATTAGACCCTCCGAATGATAAAGAGGAGGATGAAGACTTAGCTTTGCTAGAGCCTAATCAAAAAGGATTTAATCCACAATCCCATTTTGAATATTTGGATTTAGAGAAGAGGGATTATATTCAACCAAAAGTGTCAATTGAGGAGCCACCTAAATTAGAACTCAAAGTATTACCTTCTCATTTAAAATATGTTTATTTAGGTGACGCTTCTACTCTACCTGTGATTGTTTCGGCAGAATTAACTACTGAGCAAGAAGAGAAACTTATCTTAGTTCTGAAATAATTTAAGAAGGCTATCGGATGGACCATAGCCGATATTCACTGTATTAGTCCATCTGTGTGCATGCACAAGATCATCCTGGAAGATGGTGAAAAAGGGATGATCGATGGACAACGAAGGCTGGACCCCATCATGAAGGACATGGTGAAAAGGGAGATTCTCAAGTGGTTAGATGCGGGTATCATTTACCATATCTCAGACAGTTCATGGGTAAGTCCAGTCCAGTGCATGCCAAAGAAAGGAGGTATCACAGTCATATAGAATGAGAACAATGAGTTGATACCAACTAGAATAGTTACGGGATAGAGAATCTGCATCGATTACCAAAAGCTGAACAAGGCAACTAGAAATGATCACTTTCCTTTGCCGTTCTTGGACCAGATGCTGGATAGACTTGCGGGACGAGATTACTACTGTTTTCTCAATAGATACTCGGGGTACAACTAGATTATGGTAGCACCGGAAGATCAACACAAGACCACATTCACCTGCTCATACGGTACATTTGTATTTAGATGCATGCCATTTGGTTTATGTAATGCACCTGCTACATTTCAAAAATGTATGATGTCTATTTTCACTGACATGTTTGAGAAATATTTGGAAGTTTTCATCGATGAATTTTCAGTATTTGAGATACGTACGATGATTTCTTAGCCAATCTAGCTAAGGTACTAAAATGATGTGAAGAAACAAACCTAGTGTTTAACTGGGAAAAGTGCCATTTCATGGTACGAGAAGGAATTGTTCTAGGGCATCAAGTAACGAGACATGGGATCGAGGTAGATAGAGTGAAAGTAGACGTTATCTAGAAACTCCCACCTCCAACATCTGTAAAGGGTGTTAGGAGCTTTTTAGGCCACACCGGTTTCTATCGAAGGTTTATTAAGGACTTCTCCAAAATTGCTAAACCTTTGTGCAAATTGTTGGAGAAGGACACAACATTCAAATTCGATGATGAATGCTTAAGAGCTTTCAAAGATTTGAAGAATCGGTTAGTTACGGCTCCCATAATTGTCACACCAGACTGGGATCTGCCATTTGAACTGATGTGTGACACAAGTGACTTTGCTATAGGAGCTATCATGGGCCAGTGAAGGAACAAAGTTTTTCATCCCGTCTGCTATACAAGCCGGACTCTTACAGGAGCTCAATTAAACTATACAGTCACAGAAAAAGAGTTACTTGCTATCATGTTTGCTTTTGACAAGTTTCAATCTTACCTTGCAGGTACCAAAGTGACTATCTATACGAACCACTCCGCAATCAAGTGCTTACTTGCCAAGAAAGATGCTAAACCGAGGTTGATCCGATAGGTACTTCTACTTCAAGACTTCGATTTGGAAATTCAAGATTGGAAGGGAGTAGAAAACCAAGTAGCAGATCACTTGTCCAGATTGGAGTCTCAAGAAGGAAATACTTCACTTATACCGATTCAGGAGCCATTTCCAAATGAACATATACTTAAGGTAACTCATGTCCATAATACCCCTTGGTTTGCTGATTTTGCTAACTTTTTAGCTTGTGGTTTGATGCCAATTGACAAGACGTATCAACAAAGGAGAAAGTTTCTTCAAGATGTGAAGTACTATTTCAGGGAAGAGCCATATCTATTTAAAAAGTGTGCAGATCAGATGATCAGGAGATGTGTGGCAGAAGAAGAAATACTAAAGATCCTATACCATTGTCACTCAGCTCCGAGTGGGGGACATTTCGGAGGTACGGGCACTGCGGCCAAAGTATTGCAAGCTAGATTCTTTTGGCCAACACTATTCAAGGATGCATATGCGTACGTAAAGAGCTATGATAGATGTCAAAGGGTCGAAAACGTCACCAACAGAAATTAGGTGCCTCGAACAAACATCATTGAGGTCGAATTGTTCGATGTTTGGGGTCTTGATTTCCTTGAGCCTTTCCTTCTGTCTTTTGGTCACAAGTATATATTGGTAGCAGTAGATTATGTGTCCAAGTGGGTCGAGGCAGAAGCATATCTGACAAATGATGCGAAGGTTGTAATGAAGTTCTTGTAGAAGCACATGTTCACAAGGTTTGGAACCCCAAGAGCTATCATTAGTGATGAAGGGTCCCACTTTGTAAACAAGTGGTTAAAATGGTTGCTAGATAAACACGGCGTGAAACACAAGGTTGCAACAGCTTACCATCCGCAGACGAATGGGCAAGCTGAACTGGAAAATAAGGAATTCAAATGCTTACTCGAGAAGGTAGTTTGTTCGAACCGACGAGATTGGTCTAAAAGATTGGATGACGCTTTATGGGCTTACAGAATAGCATACAAGATGCCCTTAGGGATGTCACCCTATAGGCTGGTCTTTGGGAAAGCATGTCATCTACCCCTGGAGTTAGAGCACAAAGCTTACAAGGCTCTTCAACAACTTAATTTGGATCCTAAGCTCGCGAAAGAAAAATAGATGTTCTAACTCAACGAGTTAGAAGAATTCCTAATGTTCTCATATGAAAATGCCAAACTACTCAAAGAAAGACTCAAGAAATGGCATGACAAACACATCTGAGTTCAAAAATTTGAAGCAGGCCAGCAAGTATTGCTATTTAACTCTAGATTGAAGTTCTTTCTGGGTAAGCTAAAATCACGTTGGTCCGGTCCATTTATGATTCACCGAGTCTATCCATACGGAGTTGTTGAACTCCAAGGTAAGGCAGGTAATTTCTGATTTAATGCTCAACGTTTAAAACATTATTGGGGGGATAAAATCGAACGGGATAACATCTCGTTCATTTTATCAAATATTTAATTTCTCATGTTTTGTTTAATAAATGATTTAGGGTCTATTTTTAGGGTTTAGTATGTTTAAATAAATTCTGTCTAGGAGGTTGGAACTCAAGCGGGACCGTTTGTGACCTCTCCAATCTTTCCTGGGAATTTATTTTAACATAATTTCCCCAGAAATTATTCCCTAATCAACAAAATATTTTTTTTTTGTTTTCAAAATAAAAGGTCAATTTTGATCCAGTTTTTTAATTTGCAACTCAATTTTTAATTTTCATTAAGTCTAGAGACTTAATTAAATTATTTTTAAAATTTGATTGCTCTTTTTAAGAATAATAAAAATTAGGGGCCTCTCTTTGTAAATATTATTAAGGCATCTAGAAATAAATAATTTTGCTATATATATGTTATATATTAATAATATGATAAACTTTAATATATAATTATATTCATTGTAATTTATATATTAATTTTTATCAACTTAGATTAGAATTAGTATTAATTTAATTTTTATTTTATGTTTATCTTAATAATCAATAGCAATTGATAATTTTATATGCTTATATTTAATTATTAATTTTGTTAAACTTGAGTAGGATTAGAATTAAACTCTTATTTTTAATTATTAAATTAGACTAAGAGTTTTATTTTAAGTCCTATTATGCATGCTATAAATACCACTTTATTCCTCCCATTTATGCATCATTCAACCCAAAAATAACCAACCCATCAAGGTGCCGCAAGTCCCCAGCCACAACAGCCATTCGGCCAGCAGCTTGCTCCTGCGCACATCACCAGCGGCCCTTGCTGCTATAGCGCCTAGGCCTCCAACAGCGTGCGCCCGCTGCTCCTGCTTAGCAGCTGTCCAGATATGTCCCAGCGCACAAGGTCTTGCGCGACTGCTGCTCTAGCTGTAGCTACCCAAGCCGTGTCCTGCACCAGCGCCCAAGCTTGCTCGATGAGGCTTCGCACACCACTGCTTGCTGAGCCAACCTCTTGCTGCGCACTGCTCCTGCACCTAGCCCGCAAACCCCTGTTATGCTCTAGCCCTTGTGCGGCACACCCTTACACCAAGCCTTAAGCCAAAATTCTTCAACCCTCCTCCTTTTAATTTATCATCTATTCTTCATTATTTTAAGAGTTTTTATATTCTTGCAAAAAGGTGGTAAGATTTAATTTCCTTTTAATTTTTAATTTTTATTTAATTTTTCAATTCGTTGAATTATTAATAAATTTTATAAATTAAATTTCTGGGGAAATATAATTTTTTACATCTCATGTTCAGGTCAATTATGCCTCGCAAGAGAACTCGTGCATCCGCTCAAATCGACGAAACACAATGCAAGTTCCATTGTGTTGAAGCTAAAGTGAGATACGAAAGTATCTACAAAAATCAACAGTGCATCCTAAGAAAGGCTTCATACTGAATGAGAGCAACTACAGAGACTTCATGGCACGTATTCATCAAATTGCTGAAGCTCTCAATTGGGAACTGTTTTGTGAAAAGAAACCTAGTGTGGATGAGGAGCTAGTTCGTGAGTTCTATTCAAATTTAACTTCAAGCGAGATGACAGAAGTCCCTATTCGCGGAATCAAGGTACCTATAAATTTGAATGCTATTAATGAGTTTTTTGAATTACCTGATTTCGAGAACGATGAGTATTCATTTTTGATGAGCAATATCAAGCCAGAACTTCTGCAAGAAATTCTCAAGGCGCTTACAGTTGAAGGTTCCAATTGGACTGTGTCATAGCAAGGAACCGACACTAGTTGAAGAGAATACTTGACACCTATTGCGAAGGTATGGTTCTATTTCATCCGTTTCAGCCTTCTACCTAGCTCACATGGGACTATAATTTCATTGGAGCATATGGTCTTACTATACTCGATCTTAACTGGTAAGACCATTGATGTGGGAAAGATCATCCTGAAAGAAATTTGAAACTGTGTCGTTAGACGTTCTGGCCTTGCTTACTTCCATTTTACAATAACTATTCTATGCTTGAAAGCAGAAATCCTTGCCAATGTAAAGAAGATAGGGTACACCCAAGGCACAATTACAGATTGAGACCTCTACCGAATAGCCAGAGACTCAGTTCTGGAACAACGAATTGAAGAAAGTGAAGAATCGGAGGACCCTGATAAAGAAGAAGATCCCACGATGCAATCATTTGAAGTCCTTGATAAGGTGGACCCAGTGCAGCCGAAAGCTAAATCAAATACTGAAACTCCAATGTTTAGAGCTCAGCAGCCTAGCCTAGACTTTCGAGATGAGCTGTCAAATTTGATGAACTTAATGCAACACATGCCATGGCAGCAACAAGCATACTGGAGACGCTCAAAAATAGGGGATGACTCGATGAGAAGTGCTTTCAAGAAAATATACAATGACCCATTTATTTTTGTACCTGAATTTTCAGATTTCATATTTGAGCCATGGACTCCATTCTCGAAAAAGGAGTGAAGCGATTCATGCAAAGGCAATAATGATGGAGCAAAAGATGAGTCCAAGTTGGAAGGATCTGCAAATAAATAAAAGGGAGGGATTTTGACTTTATTTAAATTTTTGTTTTTAGGTTACTTTAGGATTAGGTTAATTAGGAATTTTTATGTCTGCATAATAAAATAAGAGAAGGAAATCCTGAATAAATATGGACAAGTCATAAAGTATAAAGTGTGGCAATAGATATATACATGTCTAGGATTGGATTTAGAAAGAGCTTGGTACTTAAGCAATCACATTGACTTACCTCCTCCATTCTGAATTCCTACCTGGTGTATAGTATCTATTCACTTTAAACAATGAGGACATTGTTCATTTTAAGTTGGGGGGACCGAAATTTGAAATTATTTCCATCCAGAATAAATTTTTATTTTAATTATGATTAGGATATATTTCTGTTCAATAAACTTGAATTTTGTTAAATATGCTAAACTTGAGTATGAATAAAGTTCTATTTTTTTTAATAAATTATTATGTAGCTTAAAAAGGACATGAATGTATTTTTAATAAAGCATGCAACTTCATACCATAAAATTTTTATCTCTATAGGAAAGTTAGGTACGCATGAAAGATTAAGTTTTTAGAATTGACTTAGTAGTTTCTTGAGGCGAAATCCTAGGAAGCATGGAACATTGAAAATGATTTAGGCAGCTATTGTTTGGACTGTTTGAGCCTTTCAAGCCCACCATGGTAAATTTTATCCTTTGAAACCCAACTTTGAGACTATATGGCCTAATTTTTGGAACCTATACAAATTTAGCCCATCACATTTCTCTTAATTATCTTTAAATTGTCCCAAACACTAGACTCAGTACAATTCAAGAATATCATTTGAACATAAGTTTGGGGGAGTTGAAAAGAAATATCAAAGGCTCAAAAATTGTATGCAGAAAGCAAGTGCTTAAAAAAAAAGAGCACATGTATTTGGAAAAGAGCATGTGAAAGTTGGTGGTTGAAGGTAAAAATTTCCGAAGGTTCGATTTACACTGAGTCTAGGGTTTTTAGCCGAAATTTATCTATCTTTTTACCTACCCCTAAGCCCAGCCACGTTACAACCATGTAAAGACCTATTGATTCAAAGTTCCATTGTTACCTACATTAGTGGAGAGAAATTCTTTGTTCAACATATGAAGACATAAGTTAAGCTTAATGATTGCAGCTTAATCTTAAATAAGGGATTAAAAATTAAATTGGTAGGAATTAGCATGCCTTTATCAAGAAACATTTAGTCTAATTTTGCTATTGTAATAATTGTTAAGATTAATTTGAATAAAATGAACACTTGAGTAGCGTAAAGATCAAAATTCTTATTTTTGAGCATGAGTATTCAAATTCATAATTTTGAGAAAAATGTTGTTCTGAAGGAGGTTTTCAAAAATGTTTCCGAGAAATTCTTTTCAAAATTTGTGCATTACTTAGGACGAGCAATGAATTAAGTTTGGAGGTGTGGAAACACAAAAATTTATATACTTTTTCATGCCCTTTTTGACTTAAAATCATGCTATTCCGGTTAAATTCTTGTCAAAAAATAATTAAATATTATAAAATAATTAAATCGTGCTAAAAATATGAACATGAAGAATTTTAATTAATTTTATAGTTAATTTTGATTAAATTTAGTTATTTTTGACAGAATTTCACAAAGGGCGAAAAATGGCCCGGCGAACACTGTGAGAATAACAAAATCGAAAAGCAATTTGGAGTATCGAGGCAAACTAATTTCCAACCGAAGACAGTCCAGAAATGTGTATTAATTCATAATTAAATTAATTTTAATTTATTCCCTATTTAATTTGGGTTAAATAAATTAATTTTAATTAATTATAGAGAAAGAGCCCAGATGAACCGCACTGGTCAAATCAAATGGAGTAAGTCGAACCAGCCACTAATTGGGCTTACCAAAACCGTCCATAGGCTGACCCAAATCATCAATTTAGGTGATTAAATGTGCTTGCAAAAAGGCCCTTGAAAAAACCTCCAATTTGCATTCAAACCCCACCTTTATTTTTTGGCTTTGTAGATTTGCCCCATGCCTAAAATAGCAAAGTTGAATGTCTCAACTTTGCCATGTGTGTGGCCAGCCATAGGGGGCTCTTTGGCTGCTGGAATTTGCTATTTTTAGCAGCACAATCAGCTATAAAAGCCACCCTTTGCTGATCATTTCAATCATCCCTCATTCCACAACATTCTCTCATCCTCTCTTCTCTCCTCTCAAATTCTTTCTCTCCATTTTTCCATTCCATTCCCCCTTTCCCTTGTGCCGATTTCCCCTCTTGAAAAAGAGGTGTTCTTTAGCCATCTTGGGCATCAATCAAGGAGTCATAGAAGCCTTGCTCGGCGAAGACAACGGAGACGAAGAACGGAGCACTTAGTCAAGCCACGGAGAAACACAGGATTTACCTTCTTGTTCCCTATCTTTTTAGTTTCTGTTGTTTTTATGATGAACATATCTATGAATATTTTTTTTGTTGAAATGGTTATTTCAATCAATTTAGCTTGAATTTAATTCATGTTGGGTTGATTATATTTTGCCTACTTGAATTATTAAAATAGTGTTTATGTTGTTATAGGCCTTGGTAAAAATGCTTGATTAAGTAAAATCATGCCTAAGTTATTCTTGCATTAAATTTGTTAGATAACTATTGAATTAATTGTTTAAACGTATTGAAATTGCGGTTAATGGACACAGTACTTAATGAGTGCATGTTTAATTATTCTATGGTACCTGAAAATTAAATTAGCATTGTATTTTGCGATACATATGCCTTGCATAGCTTGCAAGATTGTTGTGATTAAATTGTTTCAAGGTATGGCTACCTTGTTACCTCACATAATATTTTATATGTTTATTAAATTGAGTTAATTGTTTGAATTGACATGGGAACATGCAAGAGATTAGTTGAATTTAATAAGTATGTATGAGCAATAGTTAGCAATTTTTCCGAGTTGCCATGAATTTATTCGTAACAGCATAAGCATGAATTTAATAATTCTAAGTTAAAAAGATGTAATTAATCCAACACAATTATATCATCTTGATTAAATCTTATTTGAAATCGTGCATTAGAATTTTATTTTCTTTTATCATTTAACTTAGTTTTTAATAGTTTTAATTCATATTCAAAACCAAATTATTTTTACCTTACCAAAGTGTTTTAATTACATTCATAAATAATTCTTTTTATAGTCCCTGTGGGTACGATAACTCGATATTTACTTGTCACTTTATTACTTGTTACGACTGTGTGCACTTGCACATTTTCGCCATTCCAAATATGAAAAAATATTGAACTATAACTGAAATATGAATTACAACTGTATATACATCTTTTTTTTTAGAACAAATCAAATACAATAAATTGAATATTTACAAACTTTACAAAATGGAAAAGAGAACAAAGCTAGATAATGATTCAACTCAAATCTCGACAAAAATAGGGATCAAAATAATTGAATGGAATTCAACATAAAACGGGTTATAGGTTAATATTAAAGGTAAGTTAAAGAATGGGTTATTAGGCTTAATGGGGTTCACTAGGGGTTAATTTATGGAGGTAGGCTTTTATGGAGTAAGTAGGTTATACCTAGGTGCCTTTATCATCTCAGTATATCAAATCAATGATGTGGTCTCGACATGTATAATCGAAGCAAGGTCTAGAATAACAAATTAGCATTGACTTACTCAAAGCAACAATAAAAGTGAGCACGAAAGAATGTATGCTCAAAAGGCTCAAAAGTCTCACCAAAATTATGGCTTTTAATATCAATCCTGCGAATTTCAAATCTCAAGATAACATTTAAAATTAGGGAAAATAACCTAGAAAAAATTTAAATTCTCAAAAATTTCAACTTATCATGCTTGATTCCCTAATGTTTTAAAGTTTGAATAATCAAAGCATAAGTAACTATGTCTTGATTCTCAACATATCAATAAAAATCATAAATCAATTAGAATTAATTCCTAATAAGAGATTAAGACAGTGTTAACCGAGGTACCAATACTAGTGCAACCTGAATCTGGTAAAGAATTTGTGATTTATCGTGATGCATCTCTAAATGGTCTTGGATGTGTATTGATGCAAGAAGATAAAGTGGTAGCATATGCCTCAAGACAATTGAAGCCACACGAGAGGAACTACCTGACACATGATTTGGAGTTAGCCACCATTGTCTTCACTCTGAAGATTTGGAGCCATTATCTTTATGGCGAGAAATGTCACATCTTCACTGACTAGAAAAGTTTGAATTACTTGATGTCATAAAAGGATTTGAACTTGCGACAGCGAAGATGGCTTGAGCTATTGAAAGACTACGAGTTAGTGATTGACTACCATCCAGGAAAGGTGAATGTAGTAGTTGATGCGTTGAGTAGAAAATCTCTTTTTGCTTTGAGAGCCTTGAATACAAAATGACCTTATCCGATGATGGTTCGATTTTGGCCAAGTTGCGAGCTAGGCCATCATTTATTCAACAAATTTATGAAGCTCAAAAGGGTGATAGCGAGTTACAAGCAAAAAGAGTTTAGTGCCAAATGAATAATGAGATAGATTTTCGAATTGGTCAGAATGATTGTTTGATGTTTCGAGATAGAATATGTGTACCGAAGGATGCTAAGTTGATTCAGGAAATTCTATATGAAGCTCATAGTGGTTGTCTATCTATTCATCCGGGCAGTGCAAAGATGTATAGTGATTTAAAGAAATTGTATTGGTGGCCCGGAATGAAAAGAGACATCTCCGAGTTCATATCAAAGTGCTTGGTTTGTCAATAGGTGAAGGCTAAACATCAGGTACCTTTCAGTCTATTATAGCTAATAACGATTCCCGAATGGAAATGGGATTTGCTGTTGACCCGAAAAAGAAAGATGTTGTTTAGGTCATTATTGATCAGTTAATGAAATCAGCTCATTTCATGTAACACCCTAAATTTGGGCCTAGAAGAATTGGGTGTTGAGTCTGGGTTCGATAAAAGAAAACCTGAATAATTGTGAAGTTTTAAAAATTATTATTGTTAAAAAAAATGTTACTGTATTTATTATTACTGATATTTTAAAGTCTTATGAAAATTATAATTAATTATTATTAGGAAAATATTACTGTATTTATTATTGATGTTTGAAATTTTTATGAAATTTTAATTAGTAATTTGAGATAAAATTATTATTATTATTATTTTTAATATAAATATATATGACATTATTACTAATTTGGTGTTTAAATTTAGTTTCTAAATTAATTTGGAGGTATTTATATTGTGGGAAAAACTTTGGGTTTAATCCGAAATTCTAGAAAAAAAATTATTAGATTTTGCTTCTATGGGGAAACTGGAAAATAAGGCTTTTAAAATAATTGTGCAAGATTAAGCACAGAGGAACGTGCTTGGCTCAGTGGCTAAGCAAGCTAGGAGCTGGTAGGAGTGCCTGGGTTCAAGGCACGGTGCGCGCGCAGTGCTTTTATTTTTAGAGGTCAGGGTAGTGCTAAAATAAGGGTTAAAAGGAATGGCTGCTGAAGTATGTCATAAGGGCGCCTGTGGCGCAGTGGCAGCAGGGTGCTGGGAGCTACACACGGGCATGGGTTCGAGTCTAGGCGCAGGCGTGTTTCAATTTTATTTTTATAAAATGAGCGGGACTTCAACAGGTAATCTTTAAATTAAAATGCGACCGTATATTACTAAAAGCAACAACGCGTCCCAGTGGCCAGCAACGTGCTGAGCTACCTGGAGGTCTCAGGTTCAAGCAGCGTTGCGCGCAAGTAGATCGGGTTTTTGCTGGGCGCGCGGCGGAGGTGCCGTGCGGGACTAGCGCGCTTCCTAGCAGCAGATTCAAGGAGCAAATCGTGGAAGTAGAGTGCTAAAATCATGGTATTTGTTGTTGAGAAAAATTTTGTGCCGAAGGGGGGACTTGGGTGTCGAATGAAAGAGCCATTCGGCTATGGCAATTTTTGCCATTATTCTCTTCTTTTCATTCCCTTACTCTTTTAGTTCTTCAAGCCGAAACCGCAACCTTTATTTTTTTCCCTTTTGTGCTGATTTCTTTTTAAACATTTTTACTTGCCTTTGTGTAAAAGCCGAACCCCCCAACTATATTAGCCTTGTCGTCATCTACTCCCTTTCATCACCTTGTTCAAAGGCCAGAATCATCGTTTTCATAAGGACTTGGTAGCCAAATTTATAGATCCTTTAAGTTCACTCTCTACTCAAACTTAGAGCCCGGATTTGCGTTGGAATCGGGATTAGAATCCTTTTGGTTGAAAGAACCTGTGGTAAGTATTCGAAACCGTATATTTTTATTCGAGTTTGTAGAAAAGCTGTATAACCCCTAATCACTTAGGGAGGCTATCGTTATAGGCTAAAAGGGTTTATTTGTTGTTATATACCGTTCTAGTAAGAGAAGGCGGAATAAAGGCTATCGATCAAAAGAGCTTTGGAAGGCGAGGACCATTCAGATGATGGATTTAGACTTAGTCATCAGTTTTGGCAAAGGTAAGCAAGTTAGGCCATTTATGGAGGTTGGCTGAATATGTATGTTGGGATGTTAGTGAGCATTTAATTTTTTTTTTTAGATATTAATGTGATTTAAACGAATGTAGGATTAAGTTGGAGCAGATATCGTTGTCGTTCGTCGTAATCAGGTGTGTATCATACCCTTACTATAGACTAAATCGACAAAGGCCATAATGACCGAAAAAGTGACTGAAAGCGATCGATAAGTTGGCACCCTGAGGATCTGTGAGTATGCGATTACTCTTTGATGGTTAGAATGGAAATCGTAGAAGGTAGGATTGTAGAGTATGCAGTTCCGTGCGTTTTGGTAAGTTGGGCCTCGATGGGCCGAAAGTGGGCCCAATGGGCTCCCAAGCCCATATGGGTAAAAATAGTCATTAAAGGCGTTCTGACCGGCTATAGGACTCAATACGGTGAAAATCGGTAATTCGACTGTAAAACTTGGATTAATGGGCTTAAGTGAGCATTAGAGACCGTGGGGCCCATTAGGGGTTTTTGGGCTTAATTGCCAAAACTGTTGAATTAGATTAAAATAGACTTCTGTGGTGATAAATGGAATAGGAGTGACTGTAATATACGTGAAAACCCTAAAGAACTGATGAAATTACTAAAATACCCCTAGGAGTGAGAAATTACCATTATACCCCTAGGTGTAAAATGACTATTATACCCCTAGGGTTAATTCTGTATGAATTGCATGATGTTCTGTTTCTGTATGTTATATGTCATAATATGTATATCTGATCATGATATTCTGATTCTGTATGATGTATGCCATGACATGTATATCTACTGCATGGGATATGGGTTATATTGATGGAGGAAGCGTTTTGGCAGCCTCGCTGCAATCTGGTGGCTTCGCCACATATATATATGTGTTCTGGTGGCTTCGCCACAATATCTGTTTCTGGTGGCTTCGCCACAATATCTGTATCTGATGACTTCGTCACAATATCTGGCAGCCTCGCTGTAAATTCTGTGGTGTGTAACGGATGGGTGGATTGAGTAGTCTCCCCACATGGTGTAAGGCTGGTACGGGGGTGTTCTGGATGGATATTGGGTTGGGCTTTCTGCATACATGATATTTATACCTGTTCTGTAACTGTTATGGGCCTATAGGCTTCACTCTGATTTCTGTTCTAGGCCAAGGCCCAAATAAAACTTACTCTGAGGCTTGATCTGATTTGGACTATAGTTGGGTTATGTTGCACACTGAGTTTTCCAAACTCACCCTTTTTCCTTTTATCCATGCAGGTAAGCCTTAAGTTAGTGGACTTGGAGCTGGAGGGATTCAGAGTGGCCATGAGGACTGCAAATGGACTGTTTAATTTAAGCACTTGATTTATTTTTAGTATTTTTAATTAGTTTACTTTTATTTGGTTTTGGGTTTGTAATAAGGCCTCTCTAATTATTTTTATTTTGGGTTTTTAATTACTTAAATTGATTCTAGCTTAAGTAGGATATTCTTTAAATCGTTTTGAAAATGAATGGTTTTAAGGCACGACTTTTATAAAAGTACTTGTTTTCAAAATAACACGATAACCAAGCAAAGCTTCTGCAACTTTAAATGTTTTCGTAAATAAATATTTCAAATAGTTAAAGTGTGGCAATGGTCGTGTGCATGTCTAGGAGTGGATCCAAGAAGAGTTTGGTACTTAAGCAGTCTATTCGACTCACCTCCTCTTTTCCGGAATCCTACCTGGTGCCCAACTTCCAATCACTTTAAGTCATAACAAAAAAGGTCTAATTTTCTGATACTTAAACCGTTTTCAAAATAACATGTTTTATAAAGGTTACAAACGTTCACAAATTTCCTATGAAATTACACAAAGCTTTTAACAATGTTTGAAAAGGGATGATTATTTCAATGAACCACGTTTTGGAAAAAGATAAACACAAGCTAAGGTTTTAGACAAGTTTAACGGTAAGAGTTTTTAAACATTAAGAAGGGTTTTCAATGAAAACATGGTTTTTCAAAAAAAAAAACACTTCAATGTGACACATCAGACTTGGCCGTACCATCTAGGCCGAGTTTGAGGTGTTACATTTCATTCTAACACGTATGGATATTTCATTGGGTAAGCTAGCCGAATTGTATATTGCCGACATTGTAAGATTGCACGGGGTTTCAATTTCTATTATATTGGATAGAGACCCGAGATTTACTTCGAGGTTTTGGGGAAAGTTAAAAGAAGCCTTGGGTACCAAGTTGAAGTTTAGTACCGCCTTTCACCTACAGACAAAGAGTCAATCTGAGAGTGTGATATAGATTCTCTTAGATATGCTCTGTTGTTGTGTTCTTGAATTCGAAGGTAGTTGGGAGAAATATCTACCTTTGGTTGAATTTGCCTACAACAACAGTTTCCAATCAAGCATCAAGATGGCACCGTATGAGGCATTGTATGGTCGCAAATGTCGAACTCCATTGTATTGGACAAAGCTTAATGAAAAGTGAATCCATGGGATTGATTTGATTAGAGAGACCAAAAAAAAGGTAAAAATTATCCGTGATTGCTTGAAAGTTGCTTCGGATTGACATAAATCTTATGCAGATTTGAAAAGAAAAGAAATCAAGTTTCAAGTGGGTGATAAAGTGTTCTTAAAAGTATCTTCTTGGAAGAAGGTTATGAGATTTGGCCAAAAAGGCAAATTGATCCCATGTTTCATCGGACCATATGAGGTTGCAGAAAGAGTTGGACCAGTGGCTTATCAATTGGCGTTACCAATTAAGTTAGAAAAATTCACGATGTGTTTCATGTATTAATGCTACGACATTATCATTTCGATACATCACATGTGTTCTCTCCGACCAAAGTAGAAATTCAACCAGATATGTCTTATAATGAAGAGCCAATCAGAATTTTAACACGATAAGTGAAACGGTTAAGGAACAAAAATGTGGCTTTGCTAAAAGTATTATGGCAAAATCATGGTATAGAAGAGGTTACATGGGAATCGAAGGAGACCATGAGGAAATAATACCCATATTTTTTTCACTGGTAAGATTTTCGAGGACGAAAATCCTTTCAGGGGTGAGTTGTAATAGCCTGAATTAGGGCCTAAACAGAACGATGGTTTCGAGACCACGAATTCGACATAGAAAAATTTAGTCCGATTAAGTTTTAAGGTCTATTGTATAATTGAATGCATGAGTGAAAATTTAGTAACTGAATTTTTCCGATAAAGTACCCAATTGAGCGATAGGACTAAATTACAAGAAATTCAAAATATGTGTTCTAGAAGCTTTAAGTGTGAAATTGAAATGAAATCATAAATTAGAGGTCCTCATTTAGCAATTAGACCATTTTTTGGCATTATGGACAAAAATACCCTTGGAAAGAAAAATTAGCAAAGAAGGCCATTAAGGGCATTTTGGTCATTTGGATATTAAATGAAATAAAAAAGGAAAGTAAGTCAAAAATTGTGTCCATATTCCTCATGTATCGCCGAATGTCCCTTTCTCCGTAGCTAAGGTATTGTTTCATCTTTTCAAGCTCCAAGTAAGTATTCCTAGCCTCGTTTTTCATGTTCTTCGTATTTTTGAGATCTTTGTACCTTGACCTAGCTTTTTATACCACTATTTTAAGCTAGGGTTCATGTTTAAAAATTTACCCATATGTGACATGAAAGCATTTTGATGTCTAGTGGTAGAAAATGAAAGCTTGAAATGTAGTAAATAACTTTTGCTAGGTGATTTTTCATGAAAATGCATTTAGGGACTAAAATACAAAAGTTGTAAAATATGTGCATAAATTGTGAAACATTGAAAGTTGTGGGCTGCCATAGAAGAGAAGTATGTTCGGCTAGGCTTGGGAATGTAGAAAAATTGATACATTTCATTTATGAGTCTAGGGACTAAATTGTAAAAATTTACAAAGTTAAGGGTAAAATGGTAAATTTTACCATAGGATAATTTTGCGTCCAAACAAGTAATGTATGTATTGAATGAGTTAAATTTGGTGTTATAGATCAAGGACGATGCGAAAACGACCTTGACCGAGGAAAAGGCAAGGTGTCAGACTAAATCGAAAAGATTAGAATATTTTTACCAAGGTAAGTCCTATATGTAAATAATGAGTTATTTTTAATCATTATGTTTAATTAGTTTAATTATTTTAGAAATTTTGAAACTTTATATCGAAACATTGATTATGGAATGTGATAAACCTATAAGTATAGAAATGTCCTTGTTGAACCTTAGTAATCATTAGGATACGAGTGACATGCCACTAGGAAACCATCGAATGTTATCGATTATTTATGTGGTTTCAGGTGTTGGTCTAGTTTGACTACCAGTGGCTAGTCAGGGGCGAAGCCAACACAATTTTGTAGGGGGGCCGGAAAAAAATTCAATTTTTTATAGTCTATATCTTTATAATTTTTAAAGGATTAAATTAAATTTTTATAATTTTAGGGGGGCCAAAATGTAATTTTACCTTTACTAATTTGAAATTTTTAAAAATCTTAAGGGCTAAAGTAGCAATTTTACATTTTAGGAGGGGCCAGGACCCATGCCTGCCCCCTGGATTTGCCCCTGTGGCTAGGTAATCCTGCATTTGTTGCGGATACCTGTCAGCTTGTGTGAGTAGCACTGTGTATAATCAACTACACTGTCAGTTTGTGTGAGCAAACTCGATTGAACCTTATGTGATAAGTGGTAGCTTTGGCTACATTATGTGTGTGGTACTTTTGCCTTATTTCCGTGTAACCTTTAGTGTTCCATGTGGTTCATCGGGCTATCCAAATTAATATAACACGATGTGAATACATACGAAAAGATTTAACCGTGTTTTAAGATTGTGTATGTGCAGGTTATATGAAAACTATTATGTGTGCTAAGTGCTTAATGTATGTTTTGAATCATGTGGTAAGATCACATGAGTAAGTGATAATTTCTCAAACTTAATTGTATGATTGGAAAACTCATTTTCCATTATCTATGCCCATTTAGTTTAAATGCTCATTACTTTTACATATAGACATATTAAGCTTTATAGCTTACACCTTCGTCTTTCCCTTCCCTTATAGGTTCGTCAAGCTAGTCCGAGGTTCGGTGATCGACGAGATTCCATCAACACTATCAACGATCGTTTTGGGTATTTTGATTTTGAACCTTAAAAATTATGGCTTGTATACTTGGTCTATTGATTTTAGTTATATGACAAGGTTCTTTTGGGTCCATTTGTTGGTAGATGTATTTTGCTACTTTGGCCATTTGAGATGAGCCATAATGGTTAAGTTATGTTATAGTAAAGTATTTTAATCCCTTATGATACAAATTATATAGTAGGTGTATAATGTGTATGCTTGTGTGTGGTTGGTAAAATATAGTGTGTGGATGCCGAAATGTGGTTATTTGGATGTATTTTTGTGTTATACTGTGTATTTGCAAAATTAGGTTGTGTTGGTTTGTGTTTTAGGGTGGCAATTGGCTTAGAAAATAGCCTATAATTATCCACATGGTTAGGCACACGGGCGGTGTCTAATCCGTGTGTGACACACGGCCAGCCCAAGGGCGTGTTGATAGGTCGTGTGTCCCTTGCACCTAAAATTATGGAAATTAAATGCTTTGTAGTAAACACAGTAGTTGGAGACACGGCCGTGTGTCCCAACCGTGTGATAGACACAGCCTAGCCATGGGCGTGAGGCTTGGCCGTGTGCGAATATTTCGTGATGACGTTATAAACATAATACCTTAGTTTTTCACACAGGGTGAGGACACGGGCGTGTTAAGGCCGTGTGAAGGACATAGGCCAGAAACACGAGTGTATGCTTGACCGTGTGAAAAACCCTGTAGGTTCGAAATGAAAATAAATTCCGCACGGGCTAGGGACATAGGCGTGTCCGACCATACGGCCTGCCCACATGGGTGTGTCCCTATCCTATACGGGCATGTGCCCTGTTTTAAGTAGAATTTTTCTAAGTGATTGAAAAGTTTCGGTTTGGTTCCGGATCTTACCCAATGAGTCTCTTGGGCCTCGTAAGCCCATAATAAGAGTGTTTTGAATAAGATTGAAAAGGTTTTAAATCTTTATGGAAATTATGAGTCGGGATTGAGTGATCATGTGTTTGAAAGTCTGGTAATGCCTCGTACCCGGTCCTGGCATCAGACTCGGGTGAGGGGGTGACACTACTCACTAACTTTCAATAGCTCAAGTCATCAACGTTATCCTAAATCCAGAACTTTCTGTAACCTTAAATAATTTAAACTCTTACGACTAGTAATTTCATAATATTTTTCACCGAACGGAAACTGTTCACACTTTTAGCACAAACGATATAGTAGCAAATCTCCAACTCACAGTCGAATAATTTCTTTAACGTAGCTTTAAACGTATAGAGGCACAACTACCACTTTACATGCTCACACTATAACACATCTCAATCCATTCAATAACGTACCGCTAAAGATCATGAACTCTTTGCTCAATTAAGGTTGAAACTAGAACTAGTTCTACAGTTAACAATGCTTTTAACTATTTAAAACTTTGCTAACATGTATCATACTATTTGAACTTCACGGATGCAATAACTTCCTCAATCAGGGCAACTTTACACATAATAACATCTAGTAAAATAGAAGAATTGCCCCACATAAATTTTCACCATCAACATTTATTCCAAACATAATAGAACAGAACCCCAGAGATATAAGATATATTGATCATCAACCAATCTAGCCAACCGTGTTTTCTTCTAATATTAAAATTAGCTAACTGTAACATCCTAATTTTTAGGGTTTGGTAATTTTGTGAGATGTTTAGTAAAAATATTAAATGCTAGTATGTGGTTGTGGAATTCATCTTTAGAGGGTGTAAATGGGCCTATGGAAGGCCCATGAGTTGGCCAAAACCCTGTAGAATTTTTGAATTTTGGACTTAAGGAGTTAGGGGTTGTGGATAGGTGGTCTTATTAAAAGTTGTGGGTAAAATGTATCACAAGAAAACCCCTGGTGGAGTGGCAAAGTAACGCCACAAGGGAGCTAAAAATGTGGCGTGTGGAGCATGGAGGAAGGCCTGGGTTCAAGTCCCAAGATGAGCATGTATGGTGTTTTATTTTTAATGTTTGAGTAGGCAGGAGTTTGTGGTCAAGTGGAACTCTGATGGGTGGTGTTTGATTTAGTCATGAGAGGGATTTGTGGAGTGATAAGGGGAGCATTTTTAGGGGGGATAAGGGGAGAGATTGTAGGAATCCCGTATGGGAGCAAGTGTTGGCCGAAAAAGGGGCTCTATGAGTGCAAATTCGGCCAAAGACCTTAGTTTTTGGCATTTTCGGCAGTAGGGGTTAGAGTGTGCCGTTTTTCCTTTGTTAAATCATCATAGGATTAGACTTTTCCTCTCTTTTTCTCAAGCCGAAAACTATCACCTCTCCCATTCGCTTTTTCCTTTTCTTTTGCCGAACACTCAAATTTCTACCACCTTTCTCTTCATCACCCTTGCCGTTTGGTCACAGAAGCCTGAGTCCCTGAAATTGCTTTTGCCGTTTTTTTCATCTAGACTAGATCTTCTTCCATCTTCTTCTTTAGTGGTGGCCGAATCCTTTATCCTCTTCTCACAAGGTCCTACCTTCATTCTACTCTGTTAGTTAAAAGCCGAAAATCATCTTTAATAAATAGTTGTAGCCGGATATCAATAGATTTTTGGGTTTATTTGTAGCACGTGTTAGGGGGCGGTTCTAAGCAAGGAGTTTCCTGAGAACGTTCGCAACAATAGACCATTCGGTAAGTGTTCGTAGTTCCATTCATATTTTATGGATTGTAAAAGCTGAAAACCTCTAGTTTCCTGGAGAGGTTGTCGTTTTGGGCTTAGAGCCTTAATGGTCTCTTTTCATTCAGATTTATGATCTCGTGTAGAAAAGGGGGACAACTTTGGAGGAGCATCAAGGTTTGGAGAATCGGTGCTGAATAGATTAAGTTCAAATCGGCGAATCTGGCAAAGGTAAGCGGTTTAAGGCATTAGGGGTAGTAGCCGAATGGTATCAATAGGAGTGTATTAATGCTCACTTGGATTTCGAAACCTTATGTGTCGAATAAATGTATGTAGGGCAAGCGCGTGGTAGACTTTGAGAAATTGATCATCTTTAAACAGGTGTGTAACATACCCCGTAATAGCTTAGATTCACACTTGTTAAAAAAAACTGAAATATCGAATTTCGGTACCTTTGTAATGTGTAAAGACGTGATGGTACGTGGATTGATTGATTACGATGGACGCAAATAACGAAGTTGATGGAACAGGTAAGAACCCGATTTCGAGCAAAGTTGTTAAGTGGGCCTTGTTGGGCTAAAATAGGGCCCAATGGGCTTTTGGGCCCATTTGGAAAAAAATTGGCAAAAATGGAATCTGATTGGATTGCATGTTAAACTATTATTACCGTTGCGTAACTTGGGCTAAAAAGGGCCTAATGACTAAATCGGCTACGTAGGGCCCATTAGGGGTTTTGGGCCCTATAACTTGGATGCATTTTAATGGGCTAAAAACGGTTGTATAAGTACTTAGATTCGATGAATAAACATAGAAAACCATAATAGTTGGTAAAATTACGAAATTACCCCTAAGCATGAAAATGACTATTTTGCCCTTATAGGAAAATGTCTATTATACCCTTAAAGTTTCATTTCTGAAAAAGATGGTTGTAATATTGTTAATTTACATGCCATGACATGATATGCTATGACACATATGCTATGTTCTACTCATTACATACATGGGTTGGGTTTGTTTGATGGAGGAAGTGTTAAAGGGCTTTTGCCCCAGTTTACCGAAAAGGGCTTTTGCCCCAGTTATAAAAGAGGCTAGGCCTCCAGTTATATGATAAAGCAGCTATGCTGCCAGTGGTGTGTTGGCTGGGTGGGTTGAGTTATTCCCCACATGGTGTGTTGGATGGTACGGGTGGAGAGTAGCGGTTGGTGGGTTGAGTAGTCTCCCCAAACGGGTTTCTGCATACATGATTGATTTGATATATGTGATAATGAAATGGGCCTAAGGGGCCATACCGTTTACAGAAAAAGGCTTCGGCCCAGTGATATGATCCATGAAAGGCTTCGGCCCAGTTTTTGCTAAATGAAAACCGTTTAATGAAAAGGCTTCGGCCCAGTGATATGTGTTATGAAAGGCTTCGGCCCAGTAATCGTTAATGATATGTTAAAAATGAATCTGTGCATGTATGGATTTGGGCTCTGAAAGGGCTTGTTATACACTGAGTTTTCCAAACTCACCCCCCTCTTTCTAAACCTTGTAGGTGAGCCTTGATATGGAGACTTGGAGCCGAGGGGAATTCAGAGTGGCCATGGTGTTTATTTAGTTTTCTTTTAAAATCTACTGCATTTAAATAGGTTTTTATTTATAATTTTGATTGGGTTGTAATAAGGCCATTTAACTAATTTCTTTTGGGATTGCTTGGTTTTTAAACTTTATATTTTGTGCTGCTAATTATGATCTAAAACTGGGTTAGACCTAGGCTACGTTTCCGAATTAAGAAATTAACTCTTGATTTAAGTACAACTTGATGAAACAAAAATGTTTTTTCTAAATTATCACTTAACGAGCACCAACACAAATCGTTTTCAACAACCTAAAGTGTGGCAATGGTTGTGGGCATGTCGAGGATTGGATCCAATCAAGAGCTTGGTACTTAAGCAGCCTTCATGGCTCACCTCCTCTGTTTCGGATACCTACCTGGTGCACAGCTTCCATTCACTTTAGAAGCAAGCTTTTGAAATTAACTTTAAAAATCTTTAAGGAGAAAAGTTTGAAATCAAAAACATGGTTTTTCAAAGAAGGTTTTTCATGTACACATCAGATCTGGCCATAACATCTGGGCCGGGTTTGGGGTGTTACATTTAGTGGTATCAGAGCCAGGTTGCAACAACTCGGCTGTGGGTTTTTAGCGGGCTTTTCAAAATTCCAAGATAAAGGTATTTTAAATCGAATTTAAGAATTTCTAAAATATTCTTTTTAAACTTATTTTTGTAATTAAGTATATATTTTAAATGATTTGAAGGAAGAAGTGGCACACTGAATTCCCGGCACCAAGTCTGTAAGTATACTTACCTTATCATTTTAAATGATGTTTGAGATTATATGGCACTATTGTTGATATTGCTATGATGCTATAGATAGGATCAAGACCCTACTATGTTACTTTAGATAGGGTAGAGCCGGAAACATTAAGAGTAAGACTGTAGCTGAGATACGATGTTGCGGGAATAAACTTTGAACTGCTATATTCTCATAAGACATACTAGTAATAAACAATTAAAATATTAACTAATGTCATAAAATTCGTAATTAGATAAGTCGATATGAGTACTAGAGGAACTCGTGGACGAGGCCGCGGACGTGGTCGCGAAAGAGCGCAGGCCGAATCTTCATCTTTAGGGCATAGGCTAGCTGAAGAGGCATCTGTGCCACAAGCATCTGAGACTGGGTCACATGATAGGGCTGTAGGAGACGATGCCTTATCCCAGGCAATGCTGAGGGTCTTAGAGAGGGTTGCTGGAGCTAGTACCGGGACGGTGAACAGAGGATCTATTTCCGAGCGACTTAGGGCCAATGGAGCAGAGGTTTTTAGGGGCATATCTGGAGTAGCCCCAAACGTGGCTGAATATTGGCTGGAGGCCACAGAGCGGATCATGGATGACTTGGATTGCTCCGTGGAGCAAAAGTTGAAAGGGGCTGTATCGTTGCTACGAGATGAGGCTTACCAGTGGTGGATCACGGTAAGAGAGAGTACCCCGGCTGAGCGGGTAACTTGGGATCTGTTTAAGACTGCTTTTAAGGGTAGGTATGTTGGAGCTAGTTATGTGGATGCTCGTCGTAAGGAGTTTCTGAATTTAACTCAGGGTAATAAGACTGTTGCTGAGTATGAGGCAGAATTTTTGAGGTTGAGCCGATATGCTAGTGGGATAGTGGCGACTGAATATGAGCGTAGCGTTCGGTTTGAGGATGGCCTTCGAGATGAGCTTAGGGTGCTGATAGCTCCACAGAGGGAGCGTGACTTTGCTGCATTGGTAGAAAAGGCCAAGATAGCTGAGGAGGTAAAGCGGGTTGAGCAGCAGAACCGTCAGAGGGATCGATCTAGATTTAGGAGGGATTCTGGACCCTCAGGTGCTGTATACCGAAATGTCAAGCGAGCTAGAGTGGAGGAGACGATTCGAGCAGTTCCAGTGAACACCGCTAGACCGCAGACTTGCAGAGACTGTGGGAGAGTACATCTGGGAGAGTGTTGGAGAAAAACTGGGGGATGCTTTCGATGTGGGTCCAAGGAACATCAATTCAGAGAGTGTCCTAGGAGAGCAGCTCAGGATCAAGCTGCCGAGCCAAGGGCTGTTCAACCAGTGCGAGGAGGACCACCACCACAGAGAGGCCATGGGCAAGGCAGAGGTGGTAATGGTAATGGACGAGGACGTGGGGCACCTGGCAGGGGTGCCGGTCGTGCTGAAGCTCGTCAGCCGGCGTTGGTCTATGCTGCACGACGTAGAGAGGAGGGTGATGCTCCTGATGTTATAACCGGTACGTTTTTCATTCATGGCACGCCTTATACTGCTTTAATAGATGTTGGTTCCACACATTCGTATGTTGCTTGTAAGGTATCTGGGGTGTTGGGTGTGCATCCTGAGGAGGCTGTGAGTGGGGTATCAGTGATAAGTCCTTTGGGACATTCGGTTAAGATAGATAAACTCTTTAGGGAGGTGCCTCTAGAGACTCAAGATAGAGTATTCGTTGGAGATTTAATGGAGCTACCATTTGGGGAATTTGATCTTATCTTGGGGATGGACTGGTTAACTAAGCATAAGGCAACATTGGATTGTGCTGCTAAGAGGATGGTGCTGAGAACTGGCGAGGATGAGGAGGTATTGGTTGTAGGGGAGCGAAGGAATTATTCGTTTAATGTGGTTTCAGCCTTGAAAGCTGAGAAGATGATTCAGAAAGGTGGCGAGGCGTATTTGGCTTTTGTAAGTCAAGCTGAGCCTGAGAAAGTGACCGTAGAGACAGTTAGGACTATCAAGGAATTTCAAGATGTCTTTCCTGAGGAGCTTCCTGGATTACCTCCAAATCGCGAGGTTGAGTTTGGAATTGACCTGCTACCTGGAACAGCCCCAGTGTCTATTGCACCTTATAGGATGGCACCAAAAGAGCTGATGGAACTGAAAGCTCAGATTCAGGAGTTATTGGATAGGGGGTTTATAAGACCAAGTGTTTCTCCGTGGGGCGCACCGGTTTTGTTTGTAAAGAAGAAGGATGGAACCATGCGAATGTGTATCGACTATCGACAGTTGAACAAACTGACGATCAAGAATAAATACCCCTTGCCGAGAATCGACGACCTATTCGATCAGCTGAGAGGAGCTTCGGTATTTTCAAAAATTGACCTTCGGTCAGGTTATCATCAGTTGAAAGTCAAAGAGGTGGATATTCATAAGACGGCATTCAGAACTCGATATGGTCATTACGAGTTCTTGGTCATGCCTTTTGGATTGACTAACGCGCCAGCAGCATTCATGGACTTGATGAATCGAGTATTTCAGCCATACTTGGATCAGTTCGTAGTTGTATTCATTGATGATATTTTGGTGTACTCAGAAACAGAAGAAAAGCATGATGAGCATCGTCGTACCGTTCTACAAGTATTGAGGGAAAAGCAACTGTATGCTAAGTTCAGTAAGTGTGAATTCTGGTTGCGTGAAGTAACCTTCTTAGGCCATGTTGTGTCTGCTGAGGGGATTAAGGTGGACCCTCGAAAAATTGAGGCGATTCTGGATTGGAAGCCACCGAGGTCAGTATCAGAAATTCGAAGTTTTCTGGGGTTGGCAGGTTATTATAGAAGGTTTGTGGAAGGGTTTTCTGTATTGGCAGCACCATTGACAAAACTCATAAGGAAAGGAGTGCCATTTGTTTGGACTGAGAGGCAGTAGGAGGCTTTTGAGAAGTTGAAGAAAGTTTTGACTGAGGCACCAGTGTTGATTCAGCCAGAGTCTGGTAAAGATTTCACTGTGTATAGCGATGCATCATATGTAGGTTTGGGTTGTGTGTTGATGCAAGATGGAAAAGTGGTCGCGTATGCTTCAAGGCAGCTCAAGCCTCACGAGGTGAACTATCCTTCTCATGATTTAGAGCTAGCAGCGGTGATCTTCGCACTTAAAATTTGGAGGCATTACTTGTATGGAGAGAAGTGCACCATCTATACAAATCATAAAAGTCTTAAGTATCTATTGACTCAAAAGGAGCTGAATCTTAGACAACGGCGGTGGATAGAGCTGTTGAAAGATTATGACTGTTCGATTGAGTACCATCCAGGCAAGGCGAATGTGGTGGCTGATGCGTTGAGTAGAAGGACTATAGCAGAGTTAAAGGCAATATTTGCACGTTTGAGCTTGTATGACGATGGGAGTCTGTTGGCAGAGTTACAAGTAAAACCGATTTGGGTAGAGCAAATTAAGAGGCAACAGTTGTTGGATGAATCATTGGGTTCTCGATTTCAACAAGCCAAGGAGGGGGAGAATTCAGACTTTGGATTAAATGGTGATGGGATTCTCTGTTTTCGAGGAAGAATTTGTATGCTGAAGGACTCTGAGTTGAGGTTGATGATTTTAAGAGAGGCTCACAGTGGACCTTGTGCTATGCATCCAGGAGGGAATAAGTTATATCGAGACCTGCGAGAGCTATACTGGTGGCCTGGACTTAAGCGAGAAGTGACCGAGTTTGTTGGGAAATGTTTAACGTGTCAACAAGTAAAAGCCGAGCATCGATTGCCTTCAAGATTGTTGCAGCCAGTGAAAATACCACTTTGGAAGTGGGAAAGAGTAACCATGGATTTCGTAAGTGGGTTGCCTTTGACACCCTCCAAGAAAGACTCAGTTTGGGTGATTGTGGATAGGCTGACAAAATCTACTCACTTCATACCCGTTCGAACCGACTATTCACTTCAGAGGTTAGCCAAGTTGTACGTAGCAGAGATAGTGCGATTGCATGGAGTGCCAGTATCAATAATTTCTGATCGCGACCCAAGATTCACATCTCGGTTTTGGAGGAAATTACATGAGGCGTTAGGAACGCCATTAGATTTTAACACAGCTTTTCACCCTCAGTCAGATGGGCAATCAGAGAGAGTTATTCAGATTTTAGAGGACATGCTGAGGGGTTGTGTAATCAACTTTAAGGGCAGCTGGGAGGATTACTTACCGTTGGCGGAATTTGCTTATAATAACAGTTATCAAGCGAGTATTCAGATGGCTCCTTATGAGGCACTGTATGGAAGAAGATGCCGTTCGCCTACTTGTTGGACTGAGTTGGGAGAGAGACGAGTACTTGGACCAGAATTAGTGGCTGATACTGAAGATAAGGTTAGGGTAATCAGAGACCGTTTGAAAGAGGCAGCAGATCGACAGAAGTCTTATGCGGATTTGAAGCGTAATTTAAACTCTTACGACTAGTAATTTCATAATATTTTTCACCGAACGGAAACTGTTCACACTTTTAGCACAAACGATATAGTAGCATATCTCCAACTCACAGTCGAATAATTTCTTTAACGTAGCTTTAAACGTATAGAGGCACAACTACCACTTTACATGCTCACACTATTACACATCTCAATCCATTCAATAACGTACCGCTAAAGATCATGAACTCTTTGCTCAATTCAGGTTGAAACTAGAACTAGTTCTACCGTTAACAATGCTTTTAACTATTTAAAACTTTGCTAACATGTATCATACTATTTGAACTTCACGGATGCAATAACTTCCTCAATCAGGGCAACTTTACACATAATAACATCTAGTAAAATAGAAGAATTGCCCCACATAAATTTTCACCATCAACATTTATTCCAAACATAATAGAACAGAACTCCAGAGATATAAGATATATTGATCATCAACCAATCTAGCCAACCGTGTTTTCTTCTAATATTAAAATTAGCTAACTGTAACATCCTAATTTTTAGGGTTTGGTAATTTTGTGAGATGTTTAGTAAAAATATTAAATGCTAGTATGTGGTTGTGGAATTCATCTTTAGAGGGTGTAAATGGGCCTATGGAAGGCCCATGAGTTGGCCAAAACCCTGTAGAATTTTTGAATTTTGGACTTAAGGAGTTAGGGGTTGTGGATAGGTGGTCTTATTAAAAGTTGTGGGTAAAATGTATCACAAGAAAACCCCTGGTGGAGTGGCAAAGTAACGCCACAAGGGAGCTAAAAATGTGGCGTGTGGAGCATGGAGGAAGGCCTGGGTTCAAGTCCCAAGATGAGCATGTATGGTGTTTTATTTTTAATGTTTGAGTAGGCAGGAGTTTGTGGTCAAGTGGAACTCTGATGGGTGGTGTTTGATTTAGTCATGAGAGGGATTTGTGGAGTGATAAGGGGAGCATTTTTAGGGGGGATAAGGGGAGAGATTGTAGGAATCCCGTATGGGAGCAAGTGTTGGCCGAAAAAGGGGCTCTATGAGTGCAAATTCGGCCAAAGACCTTAGTTTTTGGCATTTTCGGCAGTAGGGGTTAGAGTGTGCCGTTTTTCCTTTGTTAAATCATCATAGGATTAGACTTTTCCTCTCTTTTTCTCAAGCCGAAAACTATCACCTCTCCCATTCGCTTTTTCCTTTTCTTTTGCCGAACACTCAAATTTCTACCACCTTTCTCTTCATCACCCTTGCCGTTTGGTCACAGAAGCCTGAGTCCCTGAAATTGCTTTTGCCGTTTTTTTCATCTAGACTAGATCTTCTTCCATCTTCTTCTTTAGTGGTGGCCGAATCCTTTATCCTCTTCTCACAAGGTCCTACCTTCATTCTACTCTGTTAGTTAAAAGCCGAAAATCATCTTTAATAAATAGTTGTAGCCGGATATCAATAGATTTTTGGGTTTATTTGTAGCACGTGTTAGGGGGCGGTTCTAAGCAAGGAGTTTCCTGAGAACGTTCGCAACAATAGACCATTCGGTAAGTGTTCGTAGTTCCATTCATATTTTATGGATTGTAAAAGCTGAAAACCTCTAGTTTCCTGGAGAGGTTGTCGTTTTGGGCTTAGAGCCTTAATGGTCTCTTTTCATTCAGATTTATGATCTCGTGTAGAAAAGGGGGACAACTTTGGAGGAGCATCAAGGTTTGGAGAATCGGTGCTGAATAGATTAAGTTCAAATCGGCGAATCCGGCAAAGGTAAGCGGTTTAAGGCATTAGGGGTAGTAGCCGAATGGTATCAATAGGAGTGTATTAATGCTCACTTGGATTTCGAAACCTGATGTGTCGAATAAATGTATGTAGGGCAAGCGCGTGGTAGACTTTGAGAAATTGATCATCTTTAAACAGGTGTGTAACATACCCCGTAATAGCTTAGATTCACACTTGTTAAAAAAAACTGAAATATCGAATTTCGGTACCTTTGTAATGTGTAAAGACGTGATGGTACGTGGATTAGTATGATTACGATGGACGCAAATAACGAAGTTGATGGAACAGGTAAGAACCCGATTTCGAGCAAAGTTGTTAAGTGGGCCTTGTTGGGCTAAAATAGGGCCCAATGGGCTTTTGGGCCCATTTGGAAAAAAAATTGGCAAAAATGGAATCTGATTGGATTGCATGTTAAACTATTATTACCGTTGCGTAACTTGGGCTAAAAAGGGCCTAATGACTAAATCGGCTACGTAGGGCCCATTAGGGGTTTTGGGCCCAATAACTTGGATGCGTTTTAATGGGCTAAAAACGGTTGTATAAGTACTTAGATTCGATGAATAAACATAGAAAACCATAATAGTTGGTAAAATTACGAAATTACCCCTAAGCATGAAAATGACTATTTTGCCCTTATAGGAAAATGTCTATTATACCCTTAAAGTTTCATTTCTGAAAAAGATGGTTGTAATATTGTTAATTTACATGCCATGACATGATATGCTATGACACATATGCTATGTTCTACTCATTACATACATGGGTTGGGTTTGTTTGATGGAGGAAGTGTTAAAGGGCTTTTGCCCCAGTTTACCGAAAAGGGCTTTTGCCCCAGTTATAAAAGAGGCTAGGCCTCCAGTTATATGATAAAGCAGCTATGCTGCCAGTGGTGTGTTGGCTGGGTGGGTTGAGTTATTCCCCACATGGTGTGTTGGATGGTACGGGTGGAGAGTAGCGGTTGGTGGGTTGAGTAGTCTCCCCAAACGGGTTTCTGCATACATGATTGATTTGATATATGTGATAATGAAATGGGCCTAAGGGGCCATACCGTTTACAGAAAAAGGCTTCGGCCCAGTGATATGATCCATGAAAGGCTTCGGCCCAGTTTTTGCTAAATGAAAACCGTTTAATGAAAAGGCTTCGGCCCAGTGATATGTGTTATGAAAGGCTTCGGCCCAGTAATCGTTAATGATATGTTAAAAATGAATCTGTGCATGTATGGATTTGGGCTCTGAAAGGGCTTGTTATACACTGAGTTTTCCAAACTCACCCCCCTCTTTCTAAACCTTGCAGGTGAGCCTTGATATGGAGACTTGGAGCCGAGGGGAATTCAGAGTGGCCATGGTGTTTATTCAGTTTTCTTTTAAAATCTACTGCATTTAAATAGGTTTTTATTTATAATTTTGATTGGGTTGTAATAAGGCCATTTAACTAATTTCTTTTGGGATTGCTTGGTTTTTAAACTTTATATTTTGTGCTGCTAATTATGATCTAAAACTGGGTTAGACCTAGGCTACGTTTCCGAATTAAGAAATTAACTCTTGATTTAAGTACAACTTGATGAAACAAAAATGTTTTTTCTAAATTATCACTTAACGAGCACCAACACAAATCGTTTTCAACAACCTAAAGTGTGGCAATGGTTGTGGGCATGTCGAGGATTGGATCCAATCAAGAGCTTGGTACTTAAGCAGCCTTCATGGCTCACCTCCTCTGTTTCGGATACCTACCTGGTGCACAGCTTCCATTCACTTTAGAAGCAAGCTTTTGAAATTAACTTTAAAAATATTTAAGGAGAAAAGTTTGAAATCAAAAACATGGTTTTTCAAAGAAGGTTTTTCATGTACACATCAGATCTGGCCATAACATCTGGGCCGGGTTTGGGGTGTTACACTAACACTCTCATACCATAAGAATTGCATCAAAAGACAAAAAATCACATATATCTCTAAGGATAAACGAATACATAAAACACCTAGGGGGATCTTTATAATCTATTCATGTTATATCTATTCATGAACTCTTTGCTCAATTCAGGCTGAAACTAGAACTAGTTCTACCGTTAACAATGCTTTTAACTATTTAAAACTTTGCTAACATGTATCATACTATTTGAACTTCACAAATGCAATAACTTCCTCAATCAGAGCAACTTTACTCATAATAACATCTAGTAAAATAGAAGAATTGCCCCACATAAATTTTCACCATCATCATTTATTCCAAACATAATAGAACAGAACCCCAGAGATATAAGATATACTGATCATCAACCAATCAGTCAACCGTGTTTTCTTCTAATATTAAAATTAGCTAACACTCTCATACCATAAGAATTTCATCAAAAGACAAAAAATCACATATATCTCTAAGGATAAACGAATACATAAAACACCCATGGGGATCTTTATAATCTATTCATGTAACACCCTAAACCCGGCCTGGTCGCTAGTGCCAAATCTGGCGATGTCACATTGAAGTATTTTTCTTAAAACACATTGTCGCTAAAACCCTTTTCTTTTCTATTTAACATCCTTATTATTATCTTTCACTAATTCGAAGACATTTCATTCATTTTCAAAATGTGATTTCTAATCTATGCCATTTACTTTAAAAATGTTATGCATTGTCAAAATCTTGTTTAATAGCAGAAGTTTGTGTTTTAAAATATGTTATGTAATCGTGATGTTTGAAAAGCATTTATCTTTTGAAAATATGCGTCCTACTACTATCAGACATGCATCAAAGTAAATAAAATCCCAAATTAAAAGTTAAAAATTGAAAAAGGCCTTATTACAAAACAAATACCCAAATTAAATTTCTTGTACATAAAAAAGGCAAATATGGAAACGTGTGCAATTGTGTGGCCACCGCTGAGTCCCTCGCAGCACCGATCCATCTAAGGCTGGGGAGTACCTGCATAGATAAGTAGAAGGGTGAGTTTATGAAACTCAGTGTGTAAACCCTTAACAAACAAACAGTCAGTAATACAATAGGCAAACACAGTCTAGGCCTAAGCCCGATTCAGTAACAATCCAGTATCAGATAGGGCCTTAGCCCATTTTAGTAATAGTAACACAAATGTAATAAAAAAATCCTACCCATCCATCCTTTACACTCCACTCCGTCCAGCCCTACACTCCATGTGGGGATAAAATCAACCCACCTATCCCTACACTCCAAAATATAGCACTGGTTGCGGCACTAAATAGTCTTTGTAGTAGAGCTGCCAATACAGTACACTTCCTCCAAATATAATAAACCTGTAACGCCCCAAAATCCCGAAACTTTTAATTTTGTGTGCTGTAGTTGACGTGTATAATTAGCACTATTAGAGTATTAATTTTAAGGCATTACAAGGTTTCTTTGAAGTCTCGGGGTTAAGGTAGACCATAGGGAAAATTTTAATTTTTGCCTTAGTGGAACCCTAATCTCAGGTATTAGGCCTTTTAAATGAATTAAGAGGAAATAAGACACAGATAGGCCTGTGGCCTAGTGGCAAAGTGATGCTACTTGGGGGATACGAAGGTGGCGTTACTGGGAGACTAGGAGGTCCAAGGTTCGAGGGTCGGTTTCGACATTAAGAGTATTATTTTGCACTTGTGCCGTACAAGTGGTGGTGATGATTTGAAACTCTGGTATGAAGAAGTTTGGATGGATGTTGAAGAGAAAATTTAGGCAGGATAACGAGAGAAATAATAGGAAGTGATCAAAGAAAGAATTGTTGGATGAAGTGGAGTCGAATGGGAATTTAGGGGAAGGGAGAAATCGGCTTGAGTAGGGGTGAGTGCCAATTTGGGCATATTTTCTTTAGGGCAGCCTAATTCTCTTGGCCTTTTTGCTTTCAGTGTATGTGTGTTTTGTTTTCAAGTTTTTCCTTCTTTATTCGATTAGATAGCATTGTTGTCCCTTCATGTACTCATTCTTTCAAACCCTAAGAGCCAAATCCTCTCAATACTTCTTCTTTTCTCTGCTTCTCCTCACATCATCTCAGAGCCAATTTTTTGCTTTTAAACCACCTTGTTTGTGCCAATTCTTTAATTGTTCTTCCAAAATGACTACTTTGTTTCTTAGACCCATATCTATACTTCCATAATCGGTTGTGTTAAAGGCCGATCTACTTTCTTTTTCTTCTCCCAAAAAACCAAATACTATCCCTATTTCTCTTGTGACTGAATAGCCCTACCACTTTGCCGACTTATTGTTGTTTCTCCTCCATCACAAGTCTATTCTTGTCATCTACTACTCTTAATCGATTCTTAGAAGCCAGATCTCACTTATAAGCTATCTAGGCCGCGGGATCAAAGATCAAGTTCTGGTAAGCACATATTCGTTCTTATTCTTCCTATACCTTAGTGAAAGCTGAATGGCTTTTCTAATTATTCTCTTCTCATTGAATCTATATACCTATTATTCAACCGGTAGGAGGGGAGATCATTTCAAAACCAAGCATCTTAAGGGGGTGTAAGTTGATTCAATTAAGGTAAGGGTTGTCTTAGGTTCAGTTTCAATATTGGGAATGGCTAGATCTTGTAAGTGACAAATTGAGTTCTTTAAATAAAATATAGGTCCTACGCATGTGAGCTATTACGATTCTCTTCAAAAAGGTGTGTACATAAATCGCACACATGACAAATCAGCAAAAGCTAAAATCTCGAAAAGTCAGAATGCCGAAAAGCTGAAAGGTTTGCGTCGGCAACCACACGAGCATGTGAACACTCGTGTGGAGATACCAATACGACGACTGTAACACCCTAATTTTTAGGATTTTTTTGATTTTGTGTGAACTTAAAATTTTGCTTGTCGGGATATGTTAAATTATGTTTGGGTGTGTTAGTGGGCCTTTAGAAGGCTCAAGCTTAAGTTAAAACTCGGTAGAATTTTAAAATCTTGGACTTAAGGGAGAAGGGGTTCTGATTAAGTGGGCTTTTAAGAAAATGTTGCTAAATTAAGACACATGTGAGCTACTGGTAGGATGGCAATGTAACGCCACTTAGAAGACAAGGGTGGCATGTGGAAGCTGTGCAAGAGCTAAGGTTCAAGTCTCTTGGTAAGCAATGTGAGGTTTTATTTTTAATGCATTAGTAAGGTGGGTGGTGGAGTTCAAATTAAACTCTGAAGGAAGGTGTTTGAATGGCTCAAGGGATTGAATCAAAGAGGATAAGGAGTAGAAAATTTAGGGATTTCAAATGGAAGCAAGAGTTGGCCGGCCAAGGGACTTTGGTTTAGCATATTCGGCTAGGGTGTTAGGAGTTTCCACTTTTGGTAATTAGGGTGGCTTGTGCCGACATTTGTAGGGGGTTAAGCCTTCGGAATTTGGCAAATAGGGACTGTTTCCTTTGGCCGAATAGGTATAGTGTCCTTAGTTTCCTTTTCTTCCTCCTTCTTTTTCCCAAAAAATTAAAACTAGATCTCTACATTCTCCTTGTGCCGATTTGCCTAAGAGCTAAAACCCCTTTCTTTCTTTTTGTTTCTCAAAGCCAAATTCACCTATTCTTTCATCACTCTTTTCTTCATCTTTTTCACTTCACCAATTGAAGTAACCCTTGCTCAAACCTTGTTGTCGATTTCACCTTGACCAAACTTCTTCCCATTGCTAAACTTTCAAGAGTCGAATCTCAAACCTCTCATCTCTTTCTGCCGATTATTTCTTTTACCTCGTAAACTTCTCTTCTCCTATTTTTCTTTTAAACTGAAATAAACATACTCTAGGATAGGTCTAAAAGTTGAAATCATTTAGATCTACTCTCTGCCTCTGTTTTGGATAGATCTACAATAGATTTGGAATAGGCTGGTATTCGGAGACTTTTCTTTGGCAGTACAAACAGTGGTAAGTGTTCAAAACCCCCTCTTTCGTAATTTGGTAAATCAAGGAAAGTTAAAATCCACTAGTTCCTTAGGGTAACTGTCGATTTTGGCTATGACTTATATTAGTCTTCTTATTCGGGTTCTTATGTGCTAGTGTGGAATAGAGGCTGTCTATCGAGGAGTATTGAAGGCTACGACTGCAGGAGCGATCTAAATCTAGATTTAGTTATTGTTTCGGCAAAGGTAAGTATTCAAGGGCCTTAGGTGATGTTGGCTGAATATGGTAAGTTGAAACTTATATTGATTTCAATGATTGTAATTAACAGTGTGACCTAAACCATTGTAGGATAAGCGTTCGAGGGATTTTAACCTATATCGCAAAATAGGTGTGTAAATGACACCTACTAGTAGACTAGATTGGCAAAAGCCGAAAAGCCGAAAAGTTAAAATTTCGGCATTTCAAGGGCTTCTGAGCGTGCAAACACTTGTGGGTCTGTTAAAATGATAAAATCAATAATCACAAATGGTAAGTGAGTTATGCGCGCTCTGTCGTGCACGTTGGTAATTTTGGGCCTCGAAGGGTTGAATTTGGGCCCAATGCGCTTACGGGCCCATATGGGTGAAAATGAGTGGTAAGGTTAATTTGGTTGTTGGGCTGCTAATTGTGCTAAAATGGACATAAAAATAGACTTAGTGGGCCGTAATAGCTAGTGCACACTGTAGGGCCCATTAGGGGTTATTGGGGCCCGATGACTCTATAGTAATAAAATGGGCTAAATAAGTTATATGGATGCCATTAAGACTGTTAACAAACTGTAATGAGCATGAAACCCTAGAAATTGGTAAATTTACTGAAATACCCCTTAAGGGTGGAAAATTACTGTTTTACCCCTAGGTGCAAAAAGACCATTATACCCCAAGGGTTAAATTGACTAAAATGCATGCTAAATATTATCTGTTCACTGTATGCCATGTCATAATATACACTATTGCATGGGATTGGGTTTTTGATGGAGGAAGTGCTAAGTGGCAATGCCACGTTTACTAATAGGGGCTTTTCCTCATTTTACTGTTAGTGGCTTGGCCATGTTATCTGATTAAGCAGCCATGCTGCGACTATGGTGTGTAGGGCTGGGCGGGTTGAGTTATTCCCCACATGGTGTGTAGGGCTGGTACGGGTGGCGTGTAGGGCTGGATTGGGCTGGGCTTTGCATACATGCATAACTTACTGTTCTGTTACTGTAATAGGCCATAGGCCCACACTAATTTCTGAATAGGGCTAATGCCCAATTAATCATTGCTTACTGAATAGGGCTAAGGCCGAGTTAATACTATATCTAGATAGGGCTTAGGCCCAGTTAAGCTTGAACTGATTTGGGCTCTGGTTGGGATTAGCTTACACACTGAGTTTTCCAAACTCACCCTCTTTCCTTTCATCTATGCAGGTGAGCCCTAACCTTAGTGGACTTGGAGCTAGAGGGATTCAGAGTGGCCACGAAAACTGCATTTTGTTATACTCTTTTAAATTATTTATTTTAGTATTTTTCTTAAGTTATTTCCTTTCGGGTTTTAATTTGTAATAAGGCCGCTCTTTAAGTATTTTATATTTATTTTGATTTTTATCTATTTAGTTATAACTTGCTTAAAATGGATAGACTAAGGCTGTGCGGGCTTTTATTTAAAATTATTCAATGTTTGCAAATGCATCGTACGCAACAAATGGATAACCTAATGACAAGTAAGATCTTTTAAAGAAATAAAACTGATAGTGGATAGGACTTCATCAATTGATAACTAGATTTTTCTCAAAACCCCTAAACATGATTTCGCCAAGTCACCCTAAACATATTAGGTAAAGAATGAGGTGTAGTTCATCGATCATGTGACACACAAGATTTAGCCATAACATCTGGGCCAGGTTCAGGGTGTTACATTTACTGGTATCAGATCCAAGTTGCAACAACTCAGCTGTGGATCGGGTCTAAAAGTTTCATAAATTTAGGCCCAAAAGGGGTATTTTGAAAACTGACTTTGGAAGATTTCTTAAGAAAAGCCTTTTCAAATTGATTTTATTCAAGATTACTTATTTTATTTAAGGTTTTATTTTAAATAAAGTTTAGCCTTCCTAAAATTTGGTTTTCTGAAATCTGATTTCTGAAGAGTGGCACATCGAATCTCTAGCACCAAGCCTGTAAGTATTTCTATTGTACTGTACTGAAAGATTACTGTAGATAGTAATGAGACCCTACTAAGATTCTGTAGTTAGGGTAAAATTGAAACTGTAGAGACTGAGACGGTAGGAAAAATTGAAAACCCTAGAAGATTGAGACTGTAGCTAGGCTACGGTTCTGCGAAAACAAACTCTGAAACCCTATCTGTGCATAAGACATCTGTAATAAACACTGAAATACTGAACTAATTCATAAAATTTGTAATTAGGTAATTTGATATGAGTATGAGGACAGCTCGTGAACGAGGCCGTGGACGTGGCTGAGGTAGTGTACAAGCTGGGTCTTCATCTTCGGGACATATGCCAGCTGAGGAGGCACGATCACCGTTAGCGACTGAGACTGGGTCGTATGATCGGGCTGCAGTGGACGACGCTTTGTCCCAGACGATGTTAAGGGTTCTGGAAAGGGTCGCTGGAACAAGTGTGTGGACTGTGAATCGAGGGTCTATTTCTAAGCGACTTCAGGCTAACGGAGCAGAGATCTTCAGGGGCATATCTAGAGTAGCCCCAAATATGGCTGAATACTAGTTGGAGGCCACGGAGCGCATCATGGACAATTTAGATTGCTCAGTGGAGTAGAAGCTGAAGGGAGCAGTATCTCTGCTGGGGACGAGACGTACCAGTGGTGGATTACTGTGAGGGATAGTACCCCAGCTGAAAGGGTAACTTGGGAGTTGTTTAAGACTGCCTTCAAAGGGAAGTACGTCGGGGCGAGTTATGTGGATGCCCGAAGGAAGAAATTTCTGAACCTGACTCAGGGTAACAAGTCTGTTGCTGAGTACGAGGCCGAGTCCTTAAGGTTGAGTTGGTACACTAGTGGGATAGTTGCTACTGAGTATGAACGTAGCATTTGATTTGAGGATGGCCTCAGGGATGAGCTTAGGGTGCTGATAGCTCCGTAGAGGGAGCGTGACTTTGTTGCCTTAGTGGAAAAGGCTAAGATAGCCGAGGAGGTGAAACGAACTGAACGACAGAACCGTTAGAAGGATCGAAATCTATTTAGAAGGGATTTTGGACCCTCAGGTGCTGCAGGCAGAAATGTTAAAAGAGCTAGAGTGGATGAACCGGTCCGAGCAGTTTCGGTGAATGTAGTTAGACCGCAAGCTTATGGAGATTGTGGTAGAGTACATCTAGGTGAGTGTTAGAAGCGTACTGGGGCTTGTTTTCGATGTGGATCCAAGTAGCATAGAGTTAAGGACTATCGTCAGAGGCCAGCCCAGACGCAAACTATTGAATAGAGGGTTGCTCAACCAATACGAGGTGGACCACAACCGCCGAGAGGCCGTGGTCAAGGTAGGGCGGCAATGGAAATGGTCGTGGACGTGGTGTATGCTGTGGATCGTCAGCCAGCATTGGTTATGCTGCTCGTTGCCGAGAGGAGGGTGACGCACCTGACGTCATAACTGGTACGTTTTTTATTTCTAGCATGCCATACTCTGCCTTGATAGATGTTGGCTCTACCCATTTATATGTTGCATGTGATATATTTGGGTCGTTGGGTGTGCACTCTGAAGAAACTATGAATGGGGTAACTGTGATAAGTCCACTGGTTCACTCGATTAGGGTAGACAAACTCTTTAAGGATGTGCCTTTAGAGACTCAAGGTAGGATTTTCTCTGTGGACTTAATGGAGATACCATTTAGAGAATTCGATCTCATCTTGGGGATGGACTGGCTTGCTAAGCATAAGGCGACTCTGGATTTTACGGCTAAGCAGATGGTGTTAAAGACCGCGAAGGATAAGGAGGTGATGGTTATAGGGGAGCGAAGGGATTACTTATCCAATGTTGTTTCAGCCTTGAGAGCTGAGAAGCTGATTCGCAAGGGTTGCGAGGCGTATTTAGCATATGTGAGTCAGACAGAGGCTAAGGGTTTGACTGTAGAGAAGGTTAGAACTGTCAAGGAGTTTCAAGATGTCTTTCCTGAGGAGCTTCCTAGTTTGCCTTTAAATCACGAAGTTGAATTTGGAATCGACTTGTTGCCTGGAACGACTTACAGGATGGCACCAAAGGAGCTAATAGAGTTGAAGGCACAGATCCAAGAGTTGTTAGACAGAGGGTTTATTAGGCCGACTGTGTCTCCATGGGGAGCACCCAGTACTGTTCGTGAAGAAGAAGGATGGGACGATGCGTATGTCAACCGATTATCGCCAGTTGAACAAACTGACAATTAAGAATAAGTACCTTCTGCCAAGGATTGATGACTTGTTTGACCAGCTAAGGGAGCTTTGGTATTTTCCAATATCAATCTTCGACCTGGATATCATCAGCTAAGGGTCAAAGAGGTGGATATTCATAAGACAACATTCAGAACTTGGTATGGTCATTACGAGTTTCTGGTAATGCCGTTTGGATTGACGAATGCACCTGCGACTTTCATGGATTTGATGAATCGGGTATTCCAACCTTATTTGGATCGATTCATAGTCATCATCATCGACGATATTCTGGTGTCTTTAGAAACTGAGGAGAAGCATGATGAGCATCTCTGTATTGTTCTGCTAGTCTTAAGGGAGAAGCAACTCTATGCAGAATTCAGCAAGTGTGAATTTTGGTTGCGAGAAGTGACATTTCTAGGTCACATCGTTTCTGCTGAGGGGATTAAGGTGGATCCCCAGAAAATTGAGGCAGTTTTGGAATGGAAGCCACTGAGATCTGTATCAGAAATTTAGAGTTTTCTGGGTTTGGCAGGGTACTACAGAAGGTATGTAGAAGGATTCTCTTTGATTGCTGCGCCATTAACAAAACTTTTAAGAAAAGGAGTACCATTTGTGTGGACTGAGAAATAGCAAGAGGCTTTCGATAGGTTGAAGAAGGTTTTGACTGAGGCGCCAGTATTGATTCAGTCAGAGTCTGGGAAGGATTTCACTGTGTATAGTGATGCATCGCATGTTGGTCTGGGCTGTGTGCTAATGCAAGAGGGTAAGGTGGTCGCTTATGCATCGTGACAGCTTAAGCCTTACGACGCGAACTACCCTACGCATCAGGAATTGGCAACGGTTATTTTTGCATTAAAGATTTGGGGACACTACTTGTATGGAGAGAAGTGTATTATATACACGGACCATAAGAGTCTTAAGTATTTGTTGACTTAGAAGGAGTTGAACCTTAGGCAACGAAGATGAATAGATTTGCTTGAGGATTACGACTGTTCTATTGAGTATCACCCAAGCAAGGCAAATGTGGTGGCTGATGCATTGAGTAGGAGAGCTGCAGCTGAGTTGAGAGCAATGTTTGCTCGTCTAAGTCTATATGATGATGGTAGCTTGTTAGCAAAATTACAAGTGAGACCAACCTGGATTAAGCAGATTAAGGAGAAGCAGTTAGAGGATGAGTCACTAGTTTCGTGATTCCAGCAAGCTGAGAATGATGAGACTGTAAGAGTATGCCCAAAGATCAATCATGAGATGGTTGTGATAACATACTTGATTTATATGTTTATTAATATAAGCCTTTGCCATTATTATTTCAGTTTTATTTCTGTGTGCATAAATAAACTATTTTATAATAATGTCCTGAGAATAATATGATTATTCTTAAAAGATCCTTAGTCAAGTATTATTGTTGGCTAGGACAATAATAATGCATTAAGACTAACATATAGTTGATTGATGATAAAGAGTTGTCATTGATATGGAGTGTCAGAATCAATGCATGAATGTGTGTGTTGGAGAACAACATATATGACTGACCCGCTATGAGTATGTTTCTTAGATTATTATGTAATTGCCACAATATTACTCATAGTGATTAATATGTATATGATCCTCATATTTGAGATCATCATCATCCCAACATCGTGAGTTGTATATTTAGATATAGTCAAACGAACACCGTAATTGGTTGTTCTATAAAGACTGATGTTGGATATACCACAATCTATGTAGAGGGATATGGTTGATCAGTATAGGATAAGTCCCTCCTACATAATAGGAGTAATATCTCAGGCCACTTTATTGAGTGAGACTAGAAATGCATGGCCATGCTCAAATAAGTTGATATGAGATGTCATACTTATTTGTATATCATAGTCTACTCAAGGTATCAAGAAACATGGGATGGACTCTACAAGTGTGACTATTCCATGACTTGTGTCCATTCCAAAGATATAGGACTTAAGGATTAATGCATGAAAGGTTAATCACAAAAGGTTATGTCGAATCATGACTTCTTGTAACTTAGGTAGCAATGATGCATTGCTAGATGCCACTCATTGTTTGTAACATTAGAATCGTTCTAATATTACTGCTAACGTTATAAGAACCTATAGGGTCACACCCTACGATTGAAATGAACGGAGTAAAACATATTTGGTATTGTGTCTGGTTGTCACATGAATTAAATTAATTATAGCCCGATGGTATTGTGGTATTGTGGTATTGTGGTATCTTCCAGTATGTTCTGTAATAAATAAAACTTAATGGGCCATAGAAGATTGAAAAGATATTTTAATATTTCCCTTAACAAAATGTTGAATGAAATATGCTATTTTTGAAATGCACGGTGTTTGAAATGCGTAGTTATAGCCCGATGACCCATTTGATAAAAGGTTGTAATTTTATAAATACGGCCTGCGTGTCGTGCCTTACTACTATTCTTTTGTATTTCTCTTCTCATCTTACTCCCTCGTATGTAAAATGAGTTTCTGAATTTTGTAATTTGTAAAAGTTGCTGTGGACTAGACGAGAAGGAAGATGGGCCGACTAGTGTGGATCGACAGCTTGTGAAACGGCATACACCTTTAGGTTTCCTATTGGTTCTCCCATTGGCTTGGGTTGAACCACCATAGTTTATGGGCTATAACTATTCTTACTTATTCATGTATGAGATGCTATGGATGTCTAAAGCATGGAAATTTGGTAATAATAAACCCCATTAATTGATGAGATCAATTAAAAGATTAAATGGACTAAAGTAGACCATAATTGGTGAGATGTAACACTCTAATAAAATCCCTCTATTAAAATATTAAGTCAACATGGCCTTCCAATTTATGCCCTCGTTAAGGCCTCGATCAATATTATGTAGGTTTTGCCAAAGTGAAGTACTAGTATTTATCTTGGTTAAACGCGAAGAATAAACAAGTGATATTCGCTAGTTAAAAATTGGTTAATGACTTAACTAGGTTACTCTAATAGGATTAGAAACCTAGAGGCAAGTAATTTGGATATATCATAAGATGATTAGAACAAGAGTTGTTCACAAAATTGTAGGAGTTACATATTATGTAATTAGCAAGTGTTGCTTACCTAAATAACCATAATCTTGAGAGTAAAGCCAAAGCTGACTTAAGAGGAGGTGAAATATGGATCCTTGACCCACTAGAAATACTTTCAAGAAAGTCTTTCCGAAATTAATATATGAGGGTTATTAATTTTGAAATAGTGGGAAACATCATATAATAAAGTCCTTTTAATGATTGATATAAACTTGGTAAATTTATTCACACGCATATTTTATTGTTGTAGATATATTATGGCTGTAAACACTAATACACTCTCATTGCGATCGGTCCTTGAGAAGGACAAATTGAATGGCTTGAACTTTCTTAACTGGTTCTGTAACTTGAGGATTGTCCTTAAACAAGAACGGAAATTATATGTCATTAAAAAATCACTTCCTGATGAACCACCTGCTAATGCCTCGAGGGCTGATAAAGATGCTTACAAGAAGCATCTCGATGATATGGTAGACGTTGGATGTCTTATGCTTGCCACTATGAATCCTGAGCTTCAAAAGCAACATGAGGATATGGTTGCTTATGATATGATCGAGCACTTGAAAGAACTATATCAAGGGTAAGCAAGGCAAGAGAGGTTCGATATCTCTAAGGCCTTATTCCAATGTAAGCTAGCTGAAGGAAGCCCAGTAGGACCTCATGTCCTTAAGATGATTAGTTATATTGAAAGCCTGTCTAAGCTTGGGTTTCCATTGGGCCAAGAGTTGGCCATTGATGTTATTTTGCAATCGTTGCTGGATAGCTACAGCCAGTTTGTCCTCAATTTCAATATGAATGAAATTGATAAGACTCTGCCACAATTGCTTAGTATGTTACGAACTGCTGAAGGCAACATGAAAAAGGTTGGACCCAAGCCCATACTGATGGTCCGTAACAATAAGGGCAAGGGAAAGGCCAAAGTCCCGACAAAGCTTAACGGCAAAGGTAAGCCCAATCTTGGAAAGGGAAAGGCTGCACTGAAACCTAAAGGTGGGTTGTCTAAGGAAGGAAACTGTTTTCATTGTGGTGTGACTGGACATTAGAAGCAGAACTGCCCTGTCTATCTTGAAGAAATCAAGAAGGCCAAAGCAAGCGGAACGTCTGCTTCAGGTATTTATGTTATTGATATTAATTTATCAACTACTACTTCTTGGGTATTAGATACTGGTTGTGGTTCTCATATTTGTACTTCTGTACAGGGACTACAAAGGAGTAGGACTTTGGCTAGAAGAGATGTGGACTTGCGAGTTGGAAATGGAGCAAGTGTTGCTGCATTAGCTGTGGGAACATATACTTTATCTTTGCCTAGTGGACTTGGTTTAATTTTAGAGGATTGTTATTTTGTGCCCAGTTTGACTAAAAACATTATTTCAATTTCTTGTTTAGACAAAATTGGTTTTGAGATAATAATTAAGAATAATTGTTGTTCCTTTTATCTCAAGAATGTTTTCTATGGTTCGACATAATTAATTAATGGCCTCTATATTTTAGATCAAATGAATCCCATTTACAACATAAATACTAAAATATCGAAAACAAATGACTCAAATCAAACTTATCTTTGGCATTGTCATTTGGGCCACATAAGTGAGAAGCGCATATCCAAACTCCATAAAGATGGTCTCTTGGATTCATTTGTTTTTGAACAATTTGAAGTATGTGAATCTTGCTTATTAGGAAAAATGACTAAATCTCCTTTTATTGGTAAAAGTGAGCGAGCTAGTGATTTATTGGGCTTAATACATTCTGATGTATGTGGACCAATAAATACCCAAGCCAGAGGTGGATTTTACTACTTCATTACTTTCACTGATGATTTCAGTAGATATGGATATGTTTATCTTATGCGCCATAAGTCTGAGGCCCTTGAAAAATTCAAGGAAGTACAAAATCAACTAGGCAAAACTATCAAGACACTTCAATCTGATCGAGGTGGAGAGTATTTGAGCCTAGAGTTTGATGATCTTTTGAAGGAATGTGGGATTGTCTCACAACTTATTCTTCCTGGTACTCCTCAATGCAATGGAGTTTCTAAGAGAAGAAATCGAACTCTGTTAGACATGGTTCGGTCTATGATGAGTCATGCTGATCTACCGACTTCCTTTTGGGAACATGCACTTGAAACAGCTACTTTTACACTAAATCATGTTCCATCTAAATCAGTTTAAAAGACATCATATGAGATGTGGACTGTGAAACGTCCCAGTATGTCTTTTATGAAATTTTGGGGTTGCGAAGCTTATGTTAAACGTCAGACGTCTACTAAGCTTGAACCCAAATCTAAAAGGTGTAATTTTGTGGGGTATCCAAAAGAAACCAAAAGATATTATTTCTTTAATCCCACTGAGAACAAAGTGTTTGTTGCTCGGACTGGTGTCTTCCTAGAGAGAGAATTTGTTTCTAGAAAAGGAAGTGGGAGAAAGATTGAACTTGAAGAAATTCAAGAATCACAAGATACCACTGAACCAGAGATAGAACAACAGCAAATTCCACAAGAAATTGAGGAACAAGTAACTACTGGAGAAACACAACCACCGCGTAGATCTTTAAGAGAACACCATACACCTGAGAGATATGGATTTCTCATTACAATGCATGGTGATATTCTTCTTTTAGATCAAGATGAGCCTAGGACTTATCAAGAAGCGGTGGCGAGCCCAGACTCTGAGAAATGGCTCGAGGCCATGAGATCTGTGATGGATTCCATGTATGAAAACCAAGTATGGACTTTGGTTGACCCACCCGAAGGGGTTAAACCTATAGGGTGCAAGTGGGTTTTCAAAAAAAAACCGACATGGATGGTAATGTACAAACATACAAGGGGCGATTAGTCGCTAAAGGTTTTCGTCAAATTCATGGTGTTGACTATGATGAAACTTTTTCTTCTGTAGCTATGTTTAAATCCATCAGGTCTTGCTCGCTGTAGCTGCATTTCATGATTATGAAATCTGGCAGATGGATGTCAAAATAGCTTTCCTTAATGGGAAACTTGAAGAGGATGTGTACATGACACAACCTGAAGGTTTTGTCAATCCAAAGGATGCTAGAAAGATATGTAAGTTACAAAGATCCATTTATGGATTAAATCAAGCTTCTCGAAGTTGGAATCTTCATTTTAATGATGCAATCAAAGAGTTTGGTTTTATCAAAAATGAAGATGAGCCATGTGTTTACAAGAAAGTTAGTGGGAGCATAATCACATTCTTGGTACTGTATGTGGATGACATACTTATCATGGGAAATGACATACCTACCTTACAGTCTATTAAGACTTGGTTAGGAAGTTGTTTTTCTATGAAGGACTTGGGCGAAGCCACTTACATCTTAGGAGTCAAGATCTATAGAGATAGATCGAGACGACTACTAGGTCTAAGTCAAAGTACATACATAGACAAAGTATTGAAAAGGTTCAATATGGAAGAATCTAAGAGAGGATTCCTACCTATGAGACATGGTATTTCACTCTCGAAGGAAATGTGTCCTTCAACTCCACAAGAAAGAGAACGCATGAATAAAATTCCATATGCTTCTGCTATTGGATCTATCATGTATGCCATGTTATGTACCCGTCCAGATGTCTCATACGCCTTAAGTATGACTAGCAGGTACCAAGTAGATCCCGGTGAAAGTCACTGGACCACAGTTAAGAATATCCCTAAGTACTTAAGAAGAACTAAGGATACGTTCCTAATATACGGAGGTGAGGAAGAGTTAAGTGTAAAAGGTTACACTGATGCTAGCTTTCAAACCGAAAAGGATGATTCTCGATCGCAATCAGGTTTTGTGTTTTGCTTTAATGGTGGTGTTGTGAGCTGGAAGAGTTCAAAGCAAAGTACAGTAGCTGATTCTACAATAGAGGCAGAGTATATTGCAGCTAGTGAGGTAGCAAAAGAAGCAGTTTGGATCAAAAAGTTCATTATTGAACTAGGGGTTGTGCCTAGCATATCGGATACTATAGAACTCCGATGTGATAACAATGGAGCCATTGCACAAGCTAAAGAACCCAGACCTCACCATCGATCTAAACATATACTTAGGCGCTACCATCTTATTCGAGAGATTATCGATCGAGGGGATGTAGAGATATGCAGAGTACCTACAGATGATAACATTGCTGATCCCCTGACCAAGCCTCTGACACAGTAGAAGCATGATCGTCACACTAAGTCACTTGGTATTAGATATATGAGTGATTAGTCTTAGTGCTAGTGGGAGGTTGTAAGAGTATGCCCAAAGATCAATCATGAGATGGTTGTGATAACATACTTGATTTATCATGTTTATTAATATAAGGCTTTGCCATTATTATTTAGTTTCATTTCTATGCGCATAAATAAACTGTTTTATGATAATGTCCTAAAAATAATATGATTATTCTTAAAAGATCCTTAATCAAGTATTATTGTTGGCTAGGACAATAATAATGCATTATGACTAACATATAGTTGATTGATGATAAAGAGTTGTCATTGATATGGAGTGTCAGAATCAATGCATGAATGTGTGTGTTAGAGAACAACATATTGGACTGACCCGCTATGAGTATGTTTCTTGGATTATTATGTAATTGTCACAATATTACTCATAGTGATTAATATGTATATGATCCTCATACTTGAGATCATCATCATCCCAACATCGTGAGTTGTATATTTTGATATAGTCAAACGAACACCGTAATTGGTTGTTCTATAAAGACTGATGTTGGATATACCACAATCTATGTAGAGGGATATGGTTGATCAATATAGGATAAGTCCCTCCTACATAATAGGAGTAATATTTCAGGCCACTTGATTGAGTGAGACTAGAAATGCATGGCCATGCTCAAATAAGTTGATATGAGATGTCATACTTATTTGTATATCATAGTCTACTCAAGGTATCAAAAACATGGGATGGACTATGCAAGTGTGACTATTCCATGACTTGTGTCCATTCCAAAGATATAGGACTTAAGGATTAATGCATGAAAGGTTAATCACAAAAGGTTATGTCGAATCATGACTTCTTGTAACTGAGGTAGCAATGATGCATTGCTAGATGCCACTCATTGTTTGTAACATTAGAATCATTCTAATATTACTGCTAACGTTACAAGAACCTATAGGGTCACACCCTACGATTGAAATGAACGGAGTAAAACATATTTGGTATTGTGTCTGGTTGTCACATGAATTAAATTAATTATAGAATTAATTTAATTGTGCAATCAAACTGTTGAACATACTATATGTACAAGGATGTTGTACACATAATCAGAACATAATTTTTCTAATATATGAATTTGGTTCATATATATAAATTTAAATAAATATAGTTTATCGAAATCTTTATTATAATTAATATAATTATAATTTTCGGTTAAACGTTATTATATTTATTTTAATAATGACTATTATGTTCAGATTAATTTTAATGAATTAATATTCGTTATAAAGATATACCAATTAATATGAAGTTATATATGGCAAGGGTAAAAACTGTAAAGAGCTAATATATAGGCAATCCCGAAACTATGTTAAGGTGGTCTAGCAACCGTCAAAGCAATAGAATCTCTGAAATTAGTTTTCTGGGATATTACTGTTCATTGTCAATTGGGTGGACTACGTAGAGGCCGACATCAGTAAAGGTTGCGGCTTGGTTCGATAGTGCTTCAGGATTCCCGTTGCCTAGGCGTCGTTGTCTACTCAGATTGAAGTTTCGGTAATTTCGAAACCTTTTATCACCCTGATTCGTTCCTTACACATGGATCCATGGTATCGATCGCCGCAAAAATTTTATTATTTTAATTTTTCGCTGCGCCTTGGAGGCACCGGCGTTCCTACAGAGACTTCTGATTTTGGACTGAATAGTGAAGGAGTTTTGTGTTTTCGAGGAAGAGTTTGTATTCCGATGGACTTTGACTTGAGGCAGTCAATTCTGAGAGAGGCTCATGTCGGAACTTGTACCATGCATCCAGGAGGGAATAAGTTGTATCGAGAGTTGTACTGGTGGCCTGGACTGAAGCGTGAAGTAACGAGATCCGTGGGTAAGTGTCTGACATGCCAGCAAGTGAAAGCTGAGCATCAACTGCCTTCTAGACTTCTGCAACCGGTGAAGATTCCACTTTGGAAGTGGGAGAGGGTAACCATGGATTTTGTAAGTGGACTACCCTTGACGCCCGCCAAGAAAGACTCGGTTTGGGTAATTGTGGATAGGTTAACCAAGTCTGCTCATTTCATACCTATTTGAACTAACTACTCACTCCAGAAATTAGCCAAGTTATATGTGGCGGAGATAGTGTGACTTCATGGAGTGCCAGTTTTGATTATTTCTGATTGTGATCCTAGGTTTACGTCTCGATTCTGGTAGAAGTTAAATCAGGCTTTGGGTACGCGATTGGATTTCAGCACTGCTTTTCACCCTGAGACAGATGGACAGTCAGAAAGGGTTATTCAAGTTCTAGAGGACATGTTGAGAGGTTGTGTTATCGACTTCCGAGGTAGTTGGGAGGATTACTTTCCATTAGCAGAGTTTGCTTATAATAACAGCTACCAGGCAAGTATTCACATGGCTCCATATGAGGCACTATATGGGTGAAGGTGTCGTACGTCTACTTGTTAGACGGAGTTGGGAGAACGTCAGGTTCTTGGGCCAAAGTTGGTGGCAGATACTGAAGACAAAGTTAAATTGATCAGAGATCGGTTAAAAGAAGCATTTGATAGGCAGAAATCTTATGATGACTTAAAGCATAAGGAAATTGAGTACTCAGTAGGGGATATGGTCTTCCTGAAGGTCTCGCCTTGGAGGAAGATATTAAGATTTGGTTAGAAGGGCAAGTTGAGTCCGCAATTTATTGGGCCTTATCGAATTCTTAAACGGGTAGGGCCGGTAGCTTACCAGATGGAATTACCATTGGAGTTAGATCGAGTTCATGACGTATTTCATGTCTCCATGCTGAGACGGTATCGATCTGATCCTTCTCACGTCGTACCAGTGGAAGAAATTGAGGTGAAAACTGACTTGACTTTTGAAGAAGAACCTGTGCAAATTCTGGACCGAGATGTCAAAGTGTTAAGGAAGAAGTCAGTTCCTTTGGTGAAAGTACTTTGGCACAATCATGGCAGAGAAGAAGCTACTTGGGAGCCAGAAGAGGCGATGCGTCAACAATACCCTCACCTATTTAGATAGGAAGATTTCGAGGCTGAACTTTCTTTAAAGGGGGTAGAGTTGTAACGCCCTAATTTTCGGGATTTTTGTGATTTTGTGTGAACTTAAAATTTTGCTTGTTGGGATATGTTAAATTATGTTTGGGTGTGTTAGTGGGCCTTTAGAAGGCCCAAGCTTAAGTTAAAACTAGATCGAATTTTAAAATCTTGGACATAAGGGAGAAGGGGTTCTGATTAAGTGGGCTTTTAAGAAAATGTTGGTAAATTAAGATACAAGTGAGCCAGTGGTAGGATGGCAATGTAACGCCACTTAGAATACAAGGGTGGCATGTGGAAGCTGTGCAAGAGCTAAGGTTCAAGTCTCTTGGTAAGCAATGTGAGGTTTTATTTTTAATGCATGAGTAAGGTAGGTGTTGGAATTCAAATTAAACTCTGAAGGGAGGTGTTTGAATGGCTCAAGGGATTGAATCAAAGAGGATAAGGAGGAGAAAATTTAGGGATTCAAAATCTAAGCAAGAGTTGGCCGACCAAGGGACTTTGGTTTACCATATTTAGCTAGGGTGTTAGGAGTTTTCACTTTAGGCAATTAGGGTGGTTTGTGCCAACATTCGTAGGGGTTAAGCCTTCGGAATTTGGCAAATAGGGGCTGTTTCCTATGGCCGAATAGGTATAGTGCCCTTAGTTTCCTTTTCTTCCTCCTTCTTTTTCCCAAAAACCGAAAATTAGATCTCTACATTCTCCTTATGCTGATTTGTCCAAGAGCCAAAACCCCTTTCTTTCTTTTTGTTTCTTAAAGCCGAATTCACCTCTTCTTTCGTCACTCTTTTCTTCATCTTTTTCACTCCACCAATTGAAGTAACCCTTGCTCAAACATTGTTGTAACACCCTATAACCCTCATCCGTCACCGGAATAGAGTCACAAGGTATTACTTAACTAAATACAGCCTCAGGACATTCAAAGATACACGTAGAAATCATTATCAAGTGACTTACAATATCATATAATACTTTCATGACAACGAACCATTTATCATACTTGATAATTCAATAATTATAACAACTACCGAACATGCTTATATGTATATATATACCATAACCGAATATGTCATCCATAACCAGGACATTTTCACAAACATTAATTCAACTATGGAACCTTACTAAACAAAATGAATAAGTTATCTTCGCATGGCATTAATATATACATAACCAAAATATAGTTTGTTATCAAAAGAGAGAGTTAAGCCTATACATGCCATCTTTCAAAATATAGACTTTTAAAAGTACCAAAACAGTAACAATAGTGTTGATGACTTTAGAGTAGATCCCCAAGCTCGTAGCTTCCAATCAAGATCTATGCAATAGAACGAAACACAAATATTCGCAGTAAGCAATTAAGCTTAGTAAGTCTTAAGTAATTTAAACAACAAAACTTATTTATGCCTGTTATTCACATATAACATATTCGAAATGTAACACTAATTGGCCGAATATGCATAGCCACATTATATCCATTTCATTGATATATCATTTCTTTAAATCTTGAAGTCACATAATCACATCATCTAAATGCTTCGATGTAATTCTTTGATTCGGCTTAATAAGTTAATTCAAAGCACCACATTCATATATAATTTAAATGATCGTAATCACATATATAACATATACTTTCATGTATTAAAATTTCACAATGGCCGAATACAAATATACACAACCACATTCAGTTTTCTAGGGTTATAACCACGTATAAAATACATCTACATTTATGATAATTTCCAAAATGGTCGAATATATATATGTATATGTATATACAACAATCTCACAAATACTTCCCAATTTCACATCCAAAATTCTATTGAGGTCATTCTCACGTATTAGGAAGTAAGTAGTACATACCTGGGCCACTTAATGCATATTATGAATTCGCTTGTCATTATAGCACAGAACCTCATTGTTTAATACACTTATTAATTCACCGACAAATCAGTCTGCTAGGTATAAACCTGAGTTCATCACTGGCACAAGCCTGCTAGACTTTTTAAGTCCAAAATTACTTCACCGGCATTTCGCCTGCTAGGCTCAAGGCCCAATATCATTTCACTGGCATTACGCCTACTAGGCTCAAAGCCCGATATCATTTCACTAGCTTTAAGCTTGCTGGGCCAATGCCCGAATATCACATTACGATAACTAATTCACACATTCTTTCATATTTCCGTACCCTATGCTTCAATTTACGTATAGCTAAGGCACATGCAACTTTGTACAAAGGTTTTCATAATTCAATAAAACATATAAGCATAGTTTACACATCATTACACATAGTTTACAAATCATCTCACATAGTTTATCAAATTCGACTTAGATACACTAGTCACATTCGGCTTATAGCATAAATTCACTACACTTTCATCACATTGAATGTATAAAATTACACATTCACTTGTCATATTCATACAATCTTAAACATACAAAAGAATCAAGCTCAAATACTTAAGAACTTACCTCTATTGTCGTCGAACGACTACGGATTGACTATTCCACAAATTTTGCTTTCCCCCTATCCGAAATTGATTCCTTTTGTTCTTGCACTAAATTAAACAAATTCAACTTATCACCAATCCATTATTCATGCATCTTATTCGGTTATAACATACTTCATTCAATACAAGAAATATAATTATTTACTTAAGAATACATTCAGCAACCATGTACATTTAAAAAAATCAAGTCATACACATCATTTGACCACTTCAGCCTATCACAATTTTATTTTCAAAATTTATACTTTGTAAGTCACATTCGGACATTCATGTACACATTACTTTAACCATTTCTTTCATTTAAACAACACGAGCATAACTCATTCATTCATGGACACATTTGGCTTATGTAACCTTATAACTATTTCAACTCAAACACTTTGGCCACCTTTTAATCAATTCATGCACTCAACAATTAAATAAATTCACTAATCCACAATCAATCAATTCATTCCACATCAAAATATCCACATCTTACCTTAATTTATACTCGGCATTCACTTTATAAACATAGTTTTATCCATTTCTCTATTTAACTAAAACCAAAATCAATTTCAACTTAATTTCCTATACGATCGAGTACATATACACATCCTTCAACCATCTCCTATATTTAACTCATCAATACATCATCAAATTTATACATTTCTACAATGACCGAATGCACATAGCTCTGAAATTCATCTTTATATAAATTTATCTACTTCAAACTCAATTTTAAAGTATATAAAACACTTAAAACATCTAACATCTAACATCGATTCTTCATGCAAAATGTACCATTGCTGAATATCATTTAGTTCATAAAGTCCTATTTACCAAAATTTAACAAGCTCATACTCATCTTTCTACCATTTCCATCTTAAAACATAAAACACTCATAATTTATCACATTTTAGCCATGGCCGAATGCTACATGTATCACAAACTCAAAAATACACACATGGGTCTTGACAAGAGCTTCAAAACCAACTCAAATTCACAATATCAAAAAGAAATCAATTAAAATCATACCTTAATTGGACCCCTAAATAGCCGAATGCCTCTTGTTCTTTTTATTTCTTTTCTTTGATGAATTCGACAAGAAGAACAAGAGAAAATGAGCATGATTTTCTCTTTTACTATTACATGCATGACTATCAATTATTAAATTACCAACTTAGCCATTTTATTATCATTACCCTTCCACTATCTCATGATCGAAAGTGTCCATGCAAATTATGCATGGTCTAATTACATCTTAAGCCCTTCCTATTAAAAGAACACTCACAATTCGGCACTTGCACATTGTCCCATTAATTTTCCTTTTATGCAATTGAGCCATTATTTGATAATTTGACATCCAAATGAAAAAATTAAGACACCAAATTTTCACACATGATAGTTCACATAGTATAAATACAGAAAATAATATTTTAAAAAATTTTTGACTCGATTTCATGGTTCCGAAACCACCTTTCTGATTAAGGTCAAAATAAGGCTGTCACACTTGTTACCGATTTCACCTTGACCAAACTTATCCCATTGCTAATTTTTCAAGAGCCGAATCTCGAAGCCCTCATCTCTCTCTGCCAATTATTTCTTTTACTTTGTGAACTTTTCTTCTGTTAATTTTCTTTTAAACTGAAATAAACATACTTTAGGATAGGTCCAAAAGCCGAAATCATTTAGATATACTCTCTGCCTATGTTTTGGATAGATCTACAACAAATTTGGAATAGGCTAGTATTCGGAGACTCTTATTTGGTAATACAAACAGTGGTAAGTATTCAAAACCCCCTCTTTCATAGTTTGGTAAATCAAGGAAAGCCGAAAACCCCTAGTTCATTAAGGTAACTGTTGATCTTGGCTATGACTTATATTAGTCTTCTCATTCGGGTTCTTATGTGCTAGTGTGGAATAAAGTTGTCTATCGAGGAGTATTGAAGGCTAGGACTGCTGGAGTGATCTAGATCTAGATCTAGTTATTGTTTCGGCAAAGGTAAGTATTCAAGAGCCTTAGATGATGTTGGTTGAATATCGTAAGTTGATAGTTAGATTGATTTCATTGATTGTAATTAACAATGTGACCTAAACCATTGTAGGATAAGCGTTCAAGGGATTTCAGCCTATATCGCAAAACAGGTGTGTAAACGACACCCACTAGTAGACTAGATCAGCAAAAGCTGAAAAGCCAAAAAGATGAAAAGTTAAAATTTTGGCATTTCGATGGCTTGCGAGCGTGTGAATGCTCGTGGTCAGTTAAAATAGTAAAATCGGTAATCACAAGTGGTAAGTGAGCTGTGCGCATGTTTTCATGCACGTTGCTGATTTCGGGCCTCGAAGGGTCGAATTTGGGCCCAATAGGCTTACGGGCCTATATGGGTGAAAATGAGTGGTAAGGTTAATCTAGTTGTTGGGCAGCTAATTGTGCTAAAACGGACATAAAATATGAACTTAGTGGGCCGTAATAGCTAGTGGACACTATAGGACCCATTAGTGGTTCTAAGGGCCCAATGACTCTGTAGTAATAAAATGGGCTAAATAAGTTATCTGGATGCCATTAAGACTGTTAACAAACTGTAATGAGCATGAAACCCTAGAAATTGGTAAGTTTACTGAAATACCCGTTAAGGGTGGAAAATTACTATTTTACCCCTAGGTGCAAAAAGACCATTATACCCCTCGGGTTAAATTACTTGAAATGCATGGTAAATATTATCTATTCACTTTATGCCATGTCATAATATATACTGTTGCATAGGATTGGGTTTTTGATGGAGGAAGTGCTCAGTGGCAATGCCACGTTTACTGGTAGGGCTTTGCCTCGTTTTACTGTTAGTGGCTTGGCCACGTTATTTAATTAAGTAGCCATGCTGTGACTGTGGTGTGTAGGGCTGGGTGGGTTGAGTTATTCCCCACATGGTGTGTAGGGCTGGTACCGGTGGTGTGTAGGGCTAGATTGGGCTAGGCGTTGCATACATGCATAACTTACTGTTCTGTTACTGTAATGGGCCTAAGGCCCACCCTGATTTCTGAATAGGGCTAAGGCTGAGTTAATCACTGCTTACTGAATAGGGTGTAGGCCGAGTTAATGCTGTATCTGGATAGGGCTTAGGCCCAGTTAAGCTTGAACTGATTTGGGCTCTGGTTGGGATTAGCTTACACAATGAGTTTTCCAAACTCACCCCTTTTCCTTTCATCTATGCAGTGAGCCCCAACCTTAGTGGACTTGGAGCTGGAGGGATTCGGAGTGGCCCAGAAAACTGCATTTTGTTATACTCTCTTAAATCATTTCTTTCAATATATTTCTTAAGTTATTTTCTTTTAGGTTTTAATTTGTAATAAGGCCGATCTTTAAGTATTTTATATTTATTTTGATTTTTGTCTATTTAGTTATAACTTGCTTAAAATGGATAGACTAAGGCTTCACGGGCTTTTATTTAAAATTATTCAATGTTTTCAAATGCATCGTATGCAACAAATGCATAACCTAATGACAAGTAAGATCTTTCAAAGAAATAAAACTGATAATGGATAGGGCTTCATCAATTGATAACCAAATTTTTCTCATAACCCCTAAACATGATTTCGCCAAGTCACCCTAAACATATTAGTTAAAGAATAAGGTGTAATTCATCGATCATGTAACACACCAGATTTGGCCATAACGTCTGGGCCGGGTTCGAGGTGTTACAATGACCGGGGCCAAGGGAGTATTCTCATGGTCTCGGGCCACATTTTGGCCAAACGAGCCAGAATGGGCTGGATGGGCTCGACGGGCTCGTGGGCCCAAATTGGCAAAAGTTGATAAGTGATAGTAAGTGATGAGCTGATAAAATTGGTTGAATGTCTAGAATGGATTACGCCTGATGGGTCGTACATTTGTGATTGGGCCTAATGGACCATATAAATATGATTGGGCCTAATGGGTCATATGTGAATTTAGGGAAGTATGTGGTATTGCTAGGGTTTTATAATGGAATTTAGGCTTAGTTCTAATAAACCCTTAAGCAGCATAAAACTTAATTCACTTATCAAGTGCGTTCGTGGGCAAGTCATAAGGTTAAAGTGTGGCAATGGGCATATGCATGTCTAGGATTGGATCTGGGGAGAGCTTGGTACTTAAGCAGCCTTAATAAGCCACTTCTCTTCTCTAGAATCCTACCTGGTGCATAGTGTCCATTCACTTTAGCCAACGAGGACTTGTTGACGGGCCAAAGTTTGTAATTAAGACCCATATTGATAAGAATTATTAAAATACCCCTATCATAATATCATACATGTATACAAAAGTGTCATGCTCGATTACAGTCATACATATCATAAAGCATATCAGCCATTTTACCTCATAGAGGTATAATAGTTATTTCACCTAATTGGAGTCTAGGTATCAAGCGACCAGTGCAACCTTAACAGTCAAATAGTAAAAGTGGGCCCAAAGCCCATAATGTGGCCCATGTGGGCCCACACGTATGTATGGCCCACAAATCCTAGAAATGGCCTTAGTTGCGTGGATTACACAGCCTGGCCCAATATTCCACACATACGTGTGGTTAACCCCGTATGGGGCCCACAAGCCTGTTGGGCCCACATGGCTCAACTTGGCCTAGCGTGGCCCAAAACTGCCCTAGCCCATGAAATCGCTTATGGTAGCCTCTACGATCAAACACCCACATTTATACATTCGAATTAACACACGGGCAAGCGCACGCCCATGTGGCATCAAAGGTTACATTTTTCGGCCTTTGTCGATCTAAGGTTTGGATAGTGTCGTTACACACCTGTTTACAAAAACGTGTGAATAGCCCTCGAGCACCTAAAACCTACATTCAATTACAACACTCCATCAATCTCTTAATCATTAGTGTTGAACACCCTTTTATTAATACTTAATCCCAAAATGGTAATTGATACCTGCCTCAATTGAACGAAAGTGGTTTATCGCACCTAAACCGCTGACCAAGATTAACCTTAAGATCCTTGGCAAAAATATGCATTACCACTTACTCTTGTTAACTATTAACATAAGCGTAAATAACCTGAATCGAGCAAATAACAGCTTACCAAAACGTAGAACTAAGAATGGTAAATAGGAGTAATCGGCCTAAAAAACACACCCTAACCTCGAGGCACGATAGGGTACAATCACCCCTGGCAGCATCGGCAGAGAAAATAAGAGTTAGAAGGGAAACTTATTTCGACAGAAAGAAAAAAAAGGGAAAAGACAACTGTGAACCCAAATAGGGACGACAGCTACATTCGACCATAAACCAAGGATTCGATAACCCAAAAAGGGAACCAAGTTACCTTAATCGAAAGCAAAGAGATTCGACTACTAGAGAATTTGGCTTGTAATGTAGGAGGGAAACTCAAAGAAAGCTGAAAAATAGAGAGGGAGAAGAGACAAGGGATATTCAGCCAAGGCACAAAAGGAGTTTGGCGATGGCTCAAAATCGATAGAGAGAGAGCTAGCAAGGATTCGGCAAAGGGTTATAGAGGGAAGAAGAACAAAGAAAATATTTGGACCAAGAGAGACGATTGAGATAGGGAATGGAAGAAGCAAAATAAAAATACTGAACAATGGAGAAAATATGAGAAGTAGAAAGAAAAGGCAACAGCAGCCAATCTTCGGCACCAAAAGCATAAAAAAAACAAAACGCAACAGAGAATGAGCACACAAAATCGAAAATTGAGAGAATAATCACACAGCCGAAAATTTATGTGTACCTATTATGCAATTTTGGCACAACTCTACTACACTTCAAATTCCACTTTTTCCTCTTTAAAGTTCTCCTAAAATCCCTCCTCAAATCTCTCCAACTGACCACCTCTCCCCTCAACTACTCAATTTGAATTCCCTACAACCACTTCAGTGTTTCAGTCAACCCACAACACTCCCAAGGCACAGCAGCAAAATATATACTCCTCTGTGCCCCACAGGACTTGAACCTCAGTCCTCAGGCAACCACCACACGCTACCTATCCTTTAGAATAGCAAGCTCTTTTAGTCATGCTTTACCCACAATAATTTAAAAAGCCTACAGACCAGAGTCAAGGTTCATTCAAGTACAAACAAAAATTTTGTACAAGCCAAGGTTTGAACTCTAGACATCTCAAACACTTCCCAAGATACTAAATCACTAAAGCAGACATACAATTATGACAGCAACACACAAAATCAAAAACTTAGACTTTTGAGGCGTTGCAATTCAATGACAATTATTACACTCAGACATCTTTACGACTCAAATATCATTTCTTTGACTAAATCTGTCATCATAATCCTGTGTTATTCCATTCATTAGTGAAAATCAATCCGAAAGAAATTCCAGCAAACCCATGCTTTGGACATCATACCAAAATGAATCGATTAGTCGAGATTAACTCTTTTTTTAACTGTGTCATTGCGACATCTAAACGATTTTTAGAATAACCTGACATCTTTTCCAAAACTATATTCACTTACCATGAGCCTCTCTCAGAATTGGCTCTCTTAAGTCAGAGTCCCTTAGAATACAAACTCTTCCTCGAAAACACAGAACTCTTTCACTATGCAATCCAAAATCAAAAGTCTCCCAACTCTTAACTTGTTGAAATCAAGGAACCAGTGACTCATCCACTAATTTTTTTCCTTAATCTGCTCTATCCAGGTTAGTGTTACTTGTAATTCCGCTAACAAGCTACCATTGTCATACAGACTCAAATGAGCAAACATCGCTCTCAACTCGGTTACAGCTCTTCGACTTAATGCATTAGCTACCACATTAGCTTTGCCTGGGTGGTACTCAATAGAACAGTCGTAATCCTTAAGCAACTCTATCCATCTTCGTTGCCTAAGGTTCAACTCCTTCCGAGTCAACAAATACTTGAGACTCTTATGATCTGTATATATAATACACTTTTCTCCATATAAATGTGCCTCTAGATCTTTAACGCAAATATCACTACTGCCAACTCCAGATCATGTATAAGGTAGTTCGCTTTGTGAGGCTTAAGCTGTCGCGATGCATAAGCAACCACTTTACCCTCTTGCATTAGCACATAGCCCAAACCAACGTGTGATGCATCACTATACACTGTGAAATCCTTTCCAGACTCTAGCTGAATCAATACAGGTGCCTCTGTCAAAACTTTATTCAACTCCTCGAAAGCCTCTTGTTGTTTCTCAGTCCAGACAAACAGTATCCTTCCATAAATCTCCTGTAGTACCCTGCCAAACCCAGAAAACTCCGAATTATTGACACAGATCTCTGTGGCTTCTAGTCCAAAACCGCCTCAATTTTCTGGGAATCCACCCTAATCCCCTCATCAAAAACAACGTGACCTAAGAACGTTACTTCTCGCAACCAAAATTCACACTTGCTGAATTTTGCATACAATTGCATCTCCCTCAGCACTTGCAGAACAATACAGAGATGCTCATCGTGATCCTCCTCAGTTTTTGAATACACTAGAATATCGTCTATAAAGACGACCACAAACTAATCTAGGTAGGGTTAGAATACCTGATTCATCAGATCCATGAAGGCCGCTGGTGCATTCGTCAATCCAAACAGCATTACCAGAAACTCGTAATGACCATACCGAGTCCTGAATGCTGTCTTTTGAATATCCACCTCTTTGACCCTTAATTGACGATATTCAAATCGAAGATCGATCTTGGAAAATACTGAAGCTCCTCTTAGTTGGTCAAACAGGTCGTTGATCCTTGGCAGAGGGTACTTGTTCTTAATAGTCAGTTTGTTCAATTGACGATAATCGATGCACATACGCATCGTCCCATCCTTCTTCTTCACGAACAGTACCGGTGCTCCCCATGGAGACACACTTGGTCTAATAAAACCCCGATCCAGAAGTTCTTAAATTTGTTCCTTCAACTCCACTAACTCATTCTGTGCCATCCTATAAAAAGCGATGCTAGAGCCATTCCAAGGAACTAGTCAATTCCAAATTTGACTTCACGATTAGGAGGCAACCCTGGAAGCTCATCCGAAAAAACATATTAAAATTCCTTGATAGTTCTAACTTCTCCTACGGTCTCTCAGATTTAGACTGACTCACATACGCCAAAAATGCCTCGCAACCCTTGCGAATCAACTTTTCAGCTCTTAAAGCCGAGATAACATTGGACAAGTAATCTCTTCGCTCCCCTATTACAGTTACCTCCTCATCCATATTGGTCTTTAACACCATTCGCTTAGCAGCGCAATCCAAAGTCGCTCGATACTTAGCCAGCCAATCCATAACCATAATGAGATCGAACTCTCCAAAGGGTAGTTCCATCAAATCCGCAGAGAAAATCCTACCTTATGTCTCTAAAGGTACATCTCTAAAGAGTTTATCTACCCTAACCGAGTGACCCAGTGGACTTATCACAGATACCCCACTCACAATTTCCTCAGATTGCACACCCAATGACCCAGACACATTACAAGAAACATACGAATTGGTATATCCAATATCAATCAAAGTAGTGTATGGCGTACTACAAAATAAAAACGTACCGGTTATGACGTCAAATGCATCACCTTCCTCTCGGCAACAAGCAGCATAAACCAGTGCTGGCTAACGACCCTTGACGTTTCCAGCACCCCTGCCCCGTGCTCCACGTCCACGTCCATTTCCATTGCCACCCCTAGCTTGACCACGGCCTCTCGGTGGTTGTGGCCCACCTCTCACTGGCTGAGCAACCCTTGGTTCAACAGCTTGCATCTGCACCGGCCTCTAAGGACAATCCTTGACTCTATAGCCCTTAGACCCACACTAGAAACATGCTCTAGTATGCTTCCAACATTCACCCAGATACATTTTACCACAATCCCCACAAGCCTGCAGTCTAACCATATTCATCAGAACTGCTCGAACCGGCTAGTCCATTCTAGCCCTTTTAACAGCCGTACCCATAGTACCCGAGGGTCTTGATTCCCTCCTGAATCAGTTTTAGTCCTTTTCCCAGTTCTGCCACTCCGTGTGCTTCACCTCCTCAGTAATCTTAGCTTTCTCCACCAGAGTAGAAAATCACACTCTCTCTGTGGAGCAATCAATACTCTTAACTCATCTCTAAGGCTATCCTTGAATCGCACGCTACGTTCATACTCTGTAGCAACTATACCACCAGCATACTGACTTAACCTTAGGAACTCAGCTTCATACTCTGTGACGGTCTTATTTCCCTAAGTCAAATTCAGGAATTCCTTCCTTCGAGCGTCCACATAGCTCGCCCTGACGTACTTCCTTTTAAAGACCGTCTTAAACAGCTACTAAGTCACCCGCTCAGCTGAGGTACCATCCCTCATAGTGATCCACCACTAGTAGGCCTCGTCACGCAGCAAAGATACTGCTCCCTTCAGCTTTTGCTCCACTGAGCAGTCCAGGTCATCCATGATCCGCTCCGTGGGCTCTAACCAATATTTGCCCACATTTGGGGCTATACCAGATACACCCCTGAAAATCTCTGCTCTGTTAGCTCGAAGTCGTTCAGACATAGATCCTCGATTTACAGTCCCAGTACTCGCTCCAACAACCCTTTCCAAAACACGTAGCATCGCCTGGGATAAAGCATCATCCCTAGCAGCCCGATCATAAGACCCAGTCTCAGTTGCCGGTGGCACTCGTGCCTCCCCAGCTGGCATATGTACCGAAGATGAAGACCCAACTTACGCACTTCCTCGGCCACGACCACGGCCTCTTCCACGTGCTACCCTCGTACTCATATCGTATTATCTGATTACGAATTTTATGAATCAATTTAATAGTCCAGTATTTGTTACAGATGTCTTATCCATAGATAGTATTTCAAAGTTTTTGTTTTCGCAAAATCGTAGCCTAGCTACAGTTTCAGCCTTCTAGAGTTTTCAATTTTCCTATCGTCTCAGTCCTCTACAGTCTCAGTATTACCCTCACTACAGAATCTTAGTAGAGTCTTAGTACTATCTATAGTAATTTCTAAGTTATCATAGTATCTTAATAATATACAGTAAAATAGGGGGTACTTACAGACTTGGTGCCGGAGATTTGATGTGCCACTCTTCAAAAACCAGGTTCAGATAAAACAAGTTTTGGTGATGCTAAATTCTTTAAATAAGCTTTGTTTCCAAAAACCCTAGACTTTCTATAGTATGAAAACATTTTGAGAAGAAAAATCAATTTTAAAAGATTTTCTTAAGGGAATTTCCAAAATGAAATTTTCAAAATACAAATTTGGGCCTTAACTTAAATTTTAAGAAAAACATTTGGACCCGTTCCACAGACGAGTTGTTGCAATCAGGCTCTGATACCACTAAATGTAACACCCCAAACCCGTCCCAAACGTTATGGCCAGATCTGGCAGGTCACATGGACAATAGTTTACATTTCGATCTTCTTTTAATAGTCGTTATGTAGACTTTAGCAAAACTGTATTACACCTTTTGTAAATAAGAACTTATTTAGTTTATAAAAACCCTATCCACTACCAATTAAAGTTTACTTCTAAAAAGATCTTATTGTTGAATCATCGTTATTAAGTTCCCCATTTGTCATGTAATGTATGTTTTGAAAACGTTTGTTAAGTTTGAAATAAAACCCGCACAGACTTATTACAATTTAAAACCCAAATAAAAAATAAAGCATTTAAGAGATAAATTTAGAAAACTATAAACCAACAAGTAGTTCACGTGGCCACTCCGAATCCCTCGTAGCTCCAAGTCCTCTAAGGTTGGGGGCTACCTGCAAGGATGGAAAAAGAGGGTGAGTTTGTGAAAATTCAGTGTGTAAAGAAACCCAGCCAGTGTCAGAGATCAGTCCAAGCTTAATTTGGGCCGAAGCCCTATTCAGAAACAGATTAAACTAGGCCTTAGCCCTATTCAGAAACAGTGTGGGCCCTGGGCCCATTACAGAAGTAGATCAGATTATAATAATACTGCATGTATGTAAAGCCCAAGCCTGTACCAGCCCTACACACCACCCGTACCAGCCCTATACACCATGTGGGGAATAACTCAACCCGCCCAGCCCTACACACCGTAATTGCAGCAGAGCTGCTAAAACAGATATCGTGGCCAAGCCACCAGAACAGTAATACTCTCTGCTTGACAGCCTTGCCACACGAAAGAACCACTGATCACTAGACTAGCCCAGATCTACTATAGATCTAGTCAGAACGCAAGAAGAGAAGAAATCTAAGTGATTCGGCTTTCGAAAAACCCACTAGAGAGTATGTAGGTTTCGATTTTGAGAGATAAGGTGGAAGAAGAAGAAAAGTTTATGAAAGACGAGGAGATGGTTGTAAACAGAAAAATATATAGGATTTTTCCTAAATAATTCATCATCTTTTTACTTAATTTTATTGCTAAAACTTAGTAATTGTTTATTAAATTAATGAAATATGTGGAAATATGAAATTAGGACATGGAAATTATTAAAATGTAATTTTATGTTTTATTATATAGTTTTCATGCATAAAATGACTTATTTTATATTAATCTGAGCATATTATATTTTTAAGTTATAAAGTGGGCCATGCATGATTTAATTTAATAATAAAATATAAGGTTATATTTAATAATTTATTTCTATATGTTTCATTAATAAAATTGGGTTTAATTAATTAAGAAGAATTAATTAATTAAAGTGGTTAATTTACATTGTTTGGTCCCTTGATTTTCTGTTATTTTTAAACAGGTGGGATAGCTTTAATTCAATTGCAATGCCATCCCAATTGGACTAAATTAGCCTCTAATTTCAGCTACACATGGAGGTTAATAAGTCAACACTTGGGTTAATTGCATGAAGTCCCTGAAGATTTAAAGAAATCGGAGATTTACCTAAAGATTCACCAGAGACTGAGTCTTGCTCCTGCGTGATGTGGCACATGAATCAAACTAAAAATCAGCCACTTTACCTACATGTATGGCTGGCCACACTTGGAAGGATTTGAAGTGGATGAACACTTCCATTTTTAGTAAACTCACACCCCAACCTCACCTATAAATAAGATCCTTCACCCCACTTCTCAAATCATCCCTCATTCATCCATTCTATTCTCTTCTCTCATTTTCTCTCAATTCTCTCTTCTCCCCATGCCATCCACCACCTTTCCTTAAAGGTTTTTAGCTTATTTAGCCTATCAAGAAACCTTGGTTGGCCACCTCAGAGAGCGATCAGCAAATAAGCAAGCAAAGAGCCAAAGGAGTTCTCACCATTCAGAGTCTTGGGTGACAGCCGTCTGAATAGGGTTTAATCTTTCTTTTCTTAAATTTAATTTGAATGTTTGCTATGAGTTCTTTGTTCTTGTTTTCAATAATGATAGCTTAATTTTATTTAAGCTAGGATGATTATTTTAATTAAATAATATTTATTTGATTCATGCTCAAAATGTTTTGTGCCTCAATCGATCATGTTTTCAATTAAAATCAAGTTTGTATTTTGTTCATACGTGATTGAAATGCACCTGAATTAGCTGAGCGATCCTAACCAGACAACGGCTAATGGACGCATAATTGAAATGTGCATGCTCAATTTAGATCATTAAACCGATTAAATTGTAGGTTGCATAACATCCCTAGTACGGCTCTGTTATTTGCATAGTTTTAGATTTGTGTAATTAAATTGTTTCATACCTTAAACCATCCCTGTTACTTCACATGATTACTAAGAAATCCTAAAATGGTTTTCAAACACATGAAAGGTCGAGTTGCCGTGGAATGTTTTTCCGAATATTATTAAGTATGTTGAGAATAAATTAAGTTTGATTAAAGTAATTGTCCTAGTTTATTTATGTTAGAATTGTTGCATATCATGTTAAATTTGCTAAAATCTATTCCATTCATATAGTTGCATACTTAGGATAATTTGCATCAAGGATCATTGCATCTAGTTATTTTAATTCTTTTAAATCATCACTATCAATCAAATTGAGCTTTTATTCACCGAATTGTTAATATAATTTTATAATTAATTGAAGTTGCACTAATACAATCCCCGTGCAGATGATAACTCCTTGTACGTACTTATTACTTGAGCGACTGTGCATACTTGTACAAACCGATCGTTACAAGTTTTTGGCACCGTTGCCGTGGATTGTTAATTGTCCCCAAAGTTTTTTTTTGTGAAATTATTTATTTTCAATTTGGTTTATTTCTAACATTACTAACTTGTTCTTTTTAATTTTGTGAATTTTTTTCAGTAGTTTATGAGCATAGATCGGATTATCGATTTACTCCCTGTAGACCCTGAAATCGAGCAGACCTTTAGACAAAGAAGACGTGAATGAACAGCCCAAAGACAAAATGAGATAGACCTTGGAAATCAAAATGAAGACCAAGGTAATGAAGTCGATCATCCACAAAATCCCATCCTCATCGCTGATGATAGGGACCGATGCATCCGACAATATGTTGTGCCACTCTTCAATGAGTTGAATCCAGGAATTAGAAGGCCAGATATTAGCAACCCAGTTTGAATTGAAGCCAGTGATGTTTCAAATGCTACAAATGATGGGACAGTTCAGTGGTATGCCCACAGAAGATCCATATCTCCACCTTCAATTGTTTATGGAGATGAGTGATTCATTCAAGATAGCAGGTGTGACTGAGGACGCATTGAGGCTGAAGTTGTTCCCGCACTTATTGCGAGATCGAGCACGGGCATGGCTCAATTCGTTACCACCAAGTTCCATATCCACATGGCAAGAATTAGTAGAGAGATTTTTGGTTAAGTATTTCCCACCTAGTAAGAACGCTAAGCTAAGGAACAAGATCACAACTTTCTAACAAGTAGATGACCAGCCTTTATATGAGGCTTGTGAGCGATTCAAAGAGTTACTTCGCAAGTGCCCTCATCATGGGATTCCACATTATATCAAGCTAGAGACATTCTATAATGGTCTCAATGCGCATACAAGAATGATGGTAGATGCTTCTGTGAATGGTGCAATTTTGTCTAAGTCTTATAATGAGGCTTATGAGATCCTCGAGAGGATCGTAAGCAATAAATATCAATGGCCAAAAAATCATACAGCTTCAGGAAGACGTGTAGCCGGAGTTCATGAAGTTGATGCCCTCACTTTATTATCAGCTCAAGTATCGTCTATCTCCTTGATGTTGAAGTAGTTTACCTCTAACAACTCTAGTAATTTTACAGCTCAGCCACCAAGTCCGTTTGAAATAGTTCCTATGTATATTATGGGGAGGGTCATTCTTTTGAGAATTATCCATCAAATCCTAAGTCAATACACTATGTGGGGAACCAGCAGCAAAATAGGAGTGGATAAGGACCCCAGTCTAACTTCTACAATCCTTCATGGCGTAACCATCCTAACTTTTCTTGGAGGAACCAAGGGAATGGACCAAACAACTTTATGAAGCAGAAACCCAACCAATCCCAATGGTATATTCAGCAAGCTCTAAGGCCAGCCCAAGCTGAGTCATCAAACAATTTGGAGAACTTGTTGAAAGCGTACATGGCAAAGAATGACGCTTTGATCCAGAGCCAAGCAACAACACTGAAGAATTTGAAGAACCAAAATGGGTCAGTTAGCAACAGAGCTTCGTAATAGACTACAAGGAACTTTGCCAAGTGATACTGAGAATCCAAGAAACTTGGGTAAGGAGCATGTCAAAGTAGTGGCATTACGAAGTGGTAAAGTTCTGAAGCCCCAAGTGATTGATGTTGAAGATGATCCTACGAGGAAAGAGGAAAGACAACCAGCAGTTGAAATTTATACACCAAAAGAGTTAAAATCTGCCAAGTCTAACAAGGTAAATCATAACTTAGTGAATTTTGATACTTTAACATCTTCTTTGGATGCAGATTTACCTACTCAGAAGAGTTTTTCGATCCAACCTAAAGTTCCATCACCTCTACATCCGCAAAGATTGCAGTAACATAAGCATAAACAGGAGTTGCAGTTCAAGAAGTTCCTCGATGTTTTGAAGCAGCTACACATCAACATCCTATTGGTGGAGGCTTTAGAACAAATGCCAAACTATGTTAAGTTTATGAAGGATATACTATCCAAAAAGAAACGACTGAGTGAGTATGAGACTGTTACTTTAACAAAGGAGTGTAGTGCATTCCTGCAGAACAAGTTGCCACCGAAGTTGAAGGACACGGAAGCTTTACGATACCCTACAACATCGGTGAATCTTATAGTGGTAAAGCTTTGTGTGACTTAGGATCAAGTATCAACTTGATGCCTAAGTCCATTTTCAAGATGTTAGGAATAGGTGATGTACGACCTACAACTGTGACGCTTCAACTAGCAGATCGATCTATAGCCTACCCCGAAGGAAAGTTCGAGGATGTTTTGGTAAGAGTTGATAAATTTATTTTTCCCGTTGATTTCATTATCTTAGATTTTGAAGCAGATAAGAAAGTGTCGATCATCCTTGGAAGACCATTCATAGCCATGGGAAGAGCGTTGAAGTTGATAAAGCAAAGGTGGATGTAATTGAAAGATTACCAGCCCCAATCAATTTGAAAGGAGTCAGAAGTTTCTTAGGCCATTCCAAGTTTTACTGAAGGTTTATCAAGGATTTTTCAAAAATTTCTAAACCACTATGTTTATTGTTAGAGAAAGATACAGTGTTTGATTTCAACAAAGCGTGTTTAGAGGCTTTTGAAGATCTGAAGTAATGATTAGTCTTAGCCCTAAGAATTGTTACACCCGATTGGAGCTCACCATTTGAGCTGATGTGTGATGCAAGTGACTATGCTATTGGAGTTGTGATGGGTCAAAGAAGAAACAAAATTTTCCACCCTATCTACTATGCAAGTAGAACTTTAACGGGAGCCCAACTTTACTATACGGTAACTAAAAAAGAACACTTTGTTGTAGTCTTTGCTTTTGACAAATTCCGCTCATATCTTATAGGTATCAAAGTTACGGTATTTACTGACCATGCGGCCATTAAGTACTTACTCACTAAGAAAGATGCGAAACCAAGGCTAATTCGTTGGATACTTTTGCTCCAAGAATATGACCTTGAGATCCAAGACAGAAAACGAGTCAAGAATTAAGTAGCTGATCATCTATCAAGGTTAGAGCAAGATGAGGCAACTCAATCACGTGTGCCAATCAACGCGAACTTTCCAGATGAACATCTATTTGAGGTAAGTCAAATTCATGAAACTCCTTAGTTTGCTGATTTTGTCAATTATCTTGCATGTGGAATAATTCCTCGAGAAATGACATACCAACAAAGGAATAAATTCCTTCATGATAGTCGGTATTATTTTTGGGAGGATCCATTTTTGTTCAAACAATGTGCAAATAACATAATCCAAAAGTGTGTAGCTTAAAGTGAGTTTGCTGAGATCTTATATCATTGCCATTCATCTCCAAGTGGGGGACACTTTGGTGGCTCACGTACCACAGCCAGGATTTTGCAAGCAGGTTTCTTTTGGCTTGCATTATTTAAAGACGCTTACACTTATGTGAAGAACTGCGATAATTGCCAAAGAACCGAAAATATATCAAGGAGGAATGAGACGCCATTAACAAATATTTTAGAAATTAAATTATTCGACGTATGGGGCATTGACTTCCTAGGCCCGTTTCCCTCTTCGTATGGAAACAAGTACATTTTGGTTGCTGTGGATTATGTATCCAAATGGGTTGAAGCTAAAGCATACCCTACAAATGATGCTAAAATAGTCATGCGATTCCTGCATAAGCATGTGTTTACACGATTTGGGACACCAAGAGCTATTATTAATGATGAAGGTTCTCATTTCGTGAACAAGTGGCTTAAGTGGTTGCTTGACAAGTATGATGTTAAGCACAAGATTGCTATTGCTTATAACCCCCAATCCAATAGGCAAGTGGAATGAGTGAACCGTGAAATTAAAGACATCATTGAAAAGGTAGTATGCCCTAGTAGAAAAGATTGGTCTCGAAGGCTCGATGATGCATTGTGGGCCTATCGTACAACATTCAAGACACCGTTAGGGATGGCTCCCTATCGGTTAGTCTTTGGGAAGGCATGTCATTTGCCGTTAGAGTTGGAAAAAAGAGCTCACTGGGCTTTGAAGAAGTTAAATTTTGATCTTAAGCAAGCCGATGAGAGAAGGATGTTACAATTGGATGAATTGGAAGAGTTAAGGTTGTTCCCCTATGAAAATGCCAAAATGTGTAAAGAAAGATAAAAAAGATGGCATGATAGTCACATACAGCCTCGCAAATTTAAGGAAGGTTAGAAGGTGTTGTTGTTTAATTCAAGGCTAAAGTTATTTGCTGGGAAGCTGAAATCCTGATGGAGAGGACCCTACACCATCTATCGAGTTTGTCCTTATGAAGCTATTGAATTATATGACAATCATGGAGGTATGTTTAAAGTTAATGGTTAATGTCTCAAACACTATTGGGATCGTGAAGTTGAGCGAGTTGAATCCCCGTTCAAATTAACACACCCTTGACTTTTCACAAATTTGTTTTGTAAATAAATAAATAATTAAAATTTATTTTCTTAATTTAGTTCATTTAATTAATTCTGTTTAAGGAGATTAGAATTTCAGCGGGACCACTGTGACCCCTCCAACCTTTCCTGGGAATTAATTTAATGTAATTTGTTAAGAAGAAATTTTAATTAAATTTTAAATTTTTTAAGTATTAATTTTATTTTGTTTAAATTTTAAATTTATTTTTTTTAATAAAAGAGGCCAAAAATTAGCCTAAGCACTAATCAATTTTTCTTTTAAGTGAGTTTGTACATACAGTCCAAGTTTGAGGCCCAAGTTAGCAAAAAGAAGGGAAAAATCTATGCCCTTGCCGCCACTTCCATTCCTCGCCACCCAAGTAACCCTAATGTGGCTAAAATCGTGCTACATTTTACCCTAATTTTCCTATATAAACCCCTCTTCATTGTACTTCTTTTCACATCCATCAAGCAAGTTGCATAGCCTAAAAATCCCAAAATTCTCTTCTCGTGTCGCTAGCCTCAATTCCCGAAAGAAATCCCAAGTTTTTCTTTTCCTCTAGTCGAAATACCCTAGTGCCGCCGCAAGTTACCCCCGTCACCGCCGCAAACCCACGTCGCTGCCACACGTCATCACCGCTACCACAATTCCGTCACCCTCGTAAGGGTTTGCCGTAGCAAAACCCATTACCTTACCAATCTTTTTTCCCTATTTTGCCGAAACTTTGCCGAATTTTCGGGAAAAAGGACCATGTCTTGCAAAAGAACTAGATCGTCAAAGACTACTCCAGAAAATCCAATCATGATCGACGAAGAGGTGAGAGAGAGGTTTGATTCAATTTTCAAGCATCAACCCATGATGCCGGAAAAAGGTTTCAACTTAAAGAGCAATGATGTGAAGGTTGTTCCTGTGCCGATTAGAAAAGTAATCAATGGCCTCAGGTGGGAAGAATTTTTTGATGCTCGATCACTTCTTAATGATGAACTAGTTCGAGAATTTTATGCAAGTTTGACTACACAAGATGCTACCAAGGTTATCGTTCGAAGAAAAAAGGTACCTCTTACTTCTAAATCCATCAATGATTTGTTCAATTTACCTGATATTGAAGAAGATAAGTATTATCCTATGATGAACAACATCAATTAGGATTTACTTCAACAAGTACTTAATGTTGTGAGAAATCTGGGATCCTAATGGATTATAAGAAAGTATAGGAGCCATTCTTGCCAAAGGGAATACCTAAAGCCAGTAGCAAAGGTATGGTTTTACTTAGTTCGCTATAGTTTTATGCCTATCTCATATAGTTCCACTATTTCGATGGAACGGATGCTGTTGTTATATGCTATCTTGACAGAAAAGTCCATTAATGTTGGGAAAATTATTCTCAAAGAGATTTATGATTGTGCTAAAAAGAAGAAAGGAAGTGTTTATTTCCCAGCATTAATCACTTCACTTTGCTTACGGGCCCATGTGAAAACACAAGCAAATCTGAAGGGGCAATATGTTCAAGGGTGTATTACAATTCATGACCTTGAGAGACTAGTAAGAAGGGTGCAGGAGCTGAAAAAAGGTGAGCAGGCAGAGCCATCTGAGCCAGGAACCGAAGAGTTGATAAATGCAGCTGAAACTGAATCTAACTCAGTTGCAGAATCTGAAGAAGAAGAATCTGAAACAGAACCAGCAGGTCCTAATCCAGCTGAAGGAGCTACAAACCCTGAACTTAGGGTTGAGCCAGAAGAAGAACCAGTCAAGCCGAGTGTGGAACCTAAATTTGCAACTCCAATACCAACTCATGCAAGTACTTCAAAGAAATCAGAGTTGTCAATTATGATGGATATGTGCAAGTTCATGCACAAACAACAGCAAACTTACTGGAAATATGCAAAAATTAGAGATGATTCAATTCGAAACACCTTTAAGAATATCTCTAATACTTTTGTACCTGAGTTCCCAGATGATATCTTCGAGACATGGACGGAAGAAAGTGACAACGCAAGTGAGGATGGAGCTTAGAAAGACGAAGGGAATGAGTTAGAAAATAAAACCGGGGATTCTTGTCTTTTATTTTATTCTAGGAACTTATTTCTTTAGTATTTAGGATTTAATTTTTGCAAAATAAAAGTTAGCAAGCATGAATAAATACTTCTTTAGAAAGAAAAAGACTAAGTAATCTGGTAATGGGAATGAACATGTCTAGGATTGGGTTATGAGGAAAGACTTGGTATTTAAGCAGTCTTAATAACTCACCTCTCTTTCTTTTTCAACCCTACCTGGTGTTCAGTTTTCATTCATTACTTTGTTCTTGTAATGAGGACATTGCTTCTTTTTAAACGGGGTAAGGCTAATAGGATGCACGAGTTTTTTTTAACCAATTTTTTTCATAAGTATGCTTTAATAAATGAATGTTTCAAGAATTTTTTTTAATAAGATAGCTCGTATGCAAGCATGAACGATGATTTTATCTAAGTGATTGTATGTTATCATGAAGAATGGAATAATTGTATGAACTTAGCCGTAGGTAATGTTTGCCATGAAAACTTAGTTTCTTCTAAGATTAGGCATACATGAGGGTTTATATCTTTAGAATTGACTTAGTGACTTTCTTGAGGCGAAATCCTAGGAGACATAAAAATCTAAAATGATATAGGCACCATTTTGTTGGAACGTTTGAGCCTTTCAAAGCCAACCTTGCGATATTTGACCCTTGAAACCAAGATTTTGAGCTTAGTGGCCTGTTTGTTGCAATGAACCTATGTTACAAGCCATATTCCCATCTTTTGAAAGTTATCCCAATTTTGTACACCCATCTTAACCTAAGTGGTCTTAGTAATCAATATTTACAGAAATTTTTAGAAGTTGTATGTGCTCAAGTTTGAAAAAAAAAGAGTGAAAAAAAGTTTGCTCAGTCTCGAAAAAGAAAAATATATGAGCATAGGTTCAAAATAAGTTTGGGGGTGTTCCAAAGGTTCACTTAAAGAAGAAGGTTGAATTTCAAATCCAAGACAAAGTTAAAGGTTAAGATTTTGAAACCGAAATTTCCCATCTCTTAAAATCCCTACCTTCAACTGAGCCCCATTACAACCTTATGAAAGACCTATTGATTTGATGATTATGTCACCTACATTAGTGGAGAAGAAGTATTAAGTTCAACATATGAAGAGCATAAATAAGCCTTATGATTGTTTTTCTTGATTGATGAGAAATTATGTTGAATGAAGAATATTATTTTCGGTAATGGCATGCATGCATATCATGATTCATGTTGGCATATCTTGAAACTTAGTATGAAACTCTCAAATGTGTGCATATGAGGTAATTATTAATAAAGAAGATCTATGAGCATGAATTTATTGATGCATGATTATGGGACGAAGGTTGATGCTACTCACATTCTTAGCTAAATTTGCCTTAGCAAAACCTGGTGTTGTGCATAAACATTACTCGGGACGAGCAATAATTTAAGTTTGGGGGTGTGTAAATAGAAAAACATATAGGATTTTTCCTATATAATTCATCACCTTTTTACTTAATTTTATTGCTAAAACTTAGTAATTGTATATTAAATTAATGAAATATGTGGATATATGAAATTAGGACATGGAAATTATTAAAATGTAATTGTAACAGCCCATTTTAGACCCTGATCGGAACGAGTGGTTTTGGGACCACTTAACCGATTCTAAATATTATTTTATTTGCTTTAATATGTTTTACAACATGATAGATATATTGTGTGAAAGTTTCGTATAAAAATTTTATCGATTGATTGGCTAAATCGATAAAAAGGACTAAATCGCATAAAGCGATAAATAGGAGTTCTATTCCATAAATGACTTATTTGATCATGGCTTTAAAAATGGGAGTCCTTAAGTGGTTATTTTAACATTTTAAATGGTAGTGGACATCTATGTCCATATTATTATAGTTTTTAAATGGTTTTATTTAAAGGTTAAAATGGTCATTTAGTTAATTATATGTTTAAATTAAAATAAAACGAAATTTCACTTTATTTCATTTGTTCTTCCACCAAAAATTATAAGGAAAAGAAGGGTTTTGAACTTCCTTGACATTCGGCTACTTTGATCCCTAATTAAGGTATGTTTTAGCTTCGGTCTCTAATGATTTTTATGTTTTTGAGACCGTTGCTTATTATACTAGCTGACCCGTACCTCAATTTCTGAAATTGGTGGTGTTTTTGAAAAATGCCATTGATGAATACGTGGTTATTTTGATGATTTTTGATGAATTATTGAGGTAACACATCCAACTCAAGGCACTTTCAAGGTAAACGGTCATCGACTCAAACTATATTATGGTGATGACTTTAAGAATGATATAGAGGAGCTTAGGCTCCACAATCCCTCATAAAGGTGCAGGCAAGAAGTCGAGCTTAGACTATAAACAAGCTCTTCTCGGGAGGTAACCCGAGCACTAACAATTTTGATTTTCTTAGATTCATAACTAACTCTTTAAGATGCAGATTCCCCAAAACCACACGACCAGGCACACGGGCGTGCCTAAGTCCGTGGGCACCCCACGGTTAGGAACACGACCGTGTGATACTGTCTTGACTAAACCTATCAACTCATACACGAGCGTGTGATCCCGGACACGATTGTTGGAGAAGCGAACACTAGAAGACACGACCGTGTTATATGGCCGTGTATCCCAGCACGCCCGTGCTTATAAGCCGTGGACAAAACTGAGAAATCAACAAGGGCGTAGGACACGCCCATGCTGACCAATCGTGGTCACACCAAAAAGTCTACGAAATACACGGGCCAACCCAAGGGCACACGGGCATGTGCCACAGCCGTGGGACTAAAACCCTATTAATTAATTTTTATTTTCATTTTCTTTATTTTATATTCCTCCCTTTTTCCTTTTATTTTTGCACTCCAATTTTTATCGAGTAATACCTGAATTTTAAACACAGTTGTGCTATTCTCTTCAGTCACCCAGAATCATCAAATGACCCTTCTTCCAACTCAGATTTAACTACTCAAGGAATTCATCCAATATTCAGGGAGTTTCAATTCTCTCCCTATCTTATGATTTAATTGCTACTAGCTTTATCTTTGCACATTAAGGACAATGTACATCTTAGGTGTGGGGGGAGTTCACTTCCATTCTTTATATTATCCTTGAACCACTGAAAATTTTGAATTCTCACTTTCACTCTCTATATTAGTCTCAATCCCCTATTGAAATGAATTATGATTGATTTATGATTTTTATTGATAAGTTGAGAATTAAGACATAGGTACTTATGCTTTGATTATTCAAACTTTAAGACATTAGAGAATCAAGCATGATAAGTTGAAATTTTTGAGAATTTAAAGTTTTTCTAGGTTGTTTTCCCCAATTTTAAGTGTTTTCTTGGAATTTGAAATTCACAGGATTGACATCAAAAGCCATAATTCTGGTGAAATTTTTGAGCCTTTTGAGCATACATCCTTTCGTGCCCACTTTTATTGTTGCTTTGAGTGAGTCAATACTGATTTGTTATTCTAGAACTTGCTTTGATTATACATGTCAAGACCACATCATTGATTTGATATACCAAAATGATAAAGGCACTTAGGATTTAACCTACTTACTTCATAGAAGCCTACCTCCATAAATTAGCCTCTAGTGAACCTCATTGAGCCTAACAAACTATTTCTTGGCTTACCTTCAATATTGACCTATAACCTATTTTTTGTTGAATTCCTTTCAATTATTTTGATCCCTATTTTTGTTGAGATTTGAGTTGAATAATTATCTAGCTTTGTTCTCCTTTTCAGTTTGTAAAGTTTATAAATATTCCATTTGTTGTTATTTGATTTGTTCTTAAAAAAAACCTATGCATATTCCAGTTCTAATTCAATGTTTTGCATATTTCCATGTAATTTTTGAGCTCTTGTTCTTAAACGATGTCATCCAAAAGGCTTTATTCTAGGAATATGTTCCAGTGATAGATTTTTCTAGTTAGATGATTTTTCAATTTAATCTCAATTCTAACCATCTTTTTCAGCTTGTGACCACACCCCTAACCAAGGCCACGTTACAACCCTTGAGAGACCTTTTGATCGATGTATCATGTCAATATATAGTGGTGGAGATTTGATTTTCCTGCAAGCTTATGGTAATAAATTTTCAGGTTGACTAATGAGTGCCTAATTTTTGAACCCTAAACACTTCGAGTGGATAGAGTGAATCTTTAGTGAGGATGTCAACTCTTGTTGATTTTGAGTTCAAGGTAATTACCTAGAAGAAGGGAAAAGACCTATGTTTTTGTGATAAGATTCTCAACTTAGAGGGTTTGAGACTTTGATTTTCTTGTGGATTAGTTTGAAACATTATTGATAAGGATTATAAGTTCAGAAGAATGATTTTTAATTGTGAATTGAAATTTTGCTTGAGGACAAGCACAGGCTTAAGTGTGGGGGTATTTGATAAACCATAAATTGTACATATTTTTACCTCATGTTTAGCCTAATTTTTTGATGAATTATAATTGAATTTGTGGAATTTGGTGCTCCTAATCCTTTTATTTCATGTTTTATACTTAGGTGACCATAAGGAAGAGAAAAGAGCAAGGAACGGGCCAAAAATGGGTAAATTAGGCCCAAATCAATAATCAACACGGCCTGGAAGTTCGTCACATGGGCGTGCCACACGGCCGTGCCACTTTAACAGGCCCGAGCACGACCTCCACATCGACTCACACCGGCGTGGCACAAGGGCATGTCCCTGTCGTGATGATGTTCAATTTCACTTGGAAAAGGGCTACTTAGGGGCTAAGAAAGACATTCTGAACTCTATATAAAGACCCTAGGAGGCAACTACAAGGGTGTACATTATTCCCGCCAAGACAGGAAGTTCAAGGCAGGGAATTACTCAAAGGAAAGCCGATTGATCCATCTTAGAAGCCAGGATCTACATCAAGATAGAGGATCTCCCTCCTATCCTTTTAGGAATTTTGGGTTATCTTATGTTCTGTTATTTTATTTATTCTGAGATGTTTCTTTTTATAATTATGAACTAAAACCCCAAACATCTAAGGGGGACGAAACCTAAGACGAATCTTGTTATTGTTATTTGAACTATATGATAAATATTTGATTTTTTCTTAATTGTGTTTTTAACTCTTGAATTGATATTCCCGGGATATTAATTTAAGTCGAATGTGCCTATACAGAGGCGCAAAAGTCCTTGTATAGGAGTAGATCCAACAAAATTAAGCGGAGATGATCGCAATCCTAGACATAGGACGATGAAAATCTGCCAAATTAGAGTCAAATCTAATATGGGGAGCTATAGATCGAGTTAATGCAATACTAGGGGTTTTAATTAGAAAAATATTTCAATTAATCAACCTAGGATTAGTTGTTCTTATCCTCTACGAAGGTATTAACATAATTTAGGGGTCTCTACAGATCAAGTCAAATGAAGAAATCATCTAGTTTAGAGTTAGATAACAAGTGAAGTCTAGGTGGGTTCTTCCTTAGGTATTGCCCTCATCAATCAGTTTTCCCAAAAGCAATTTCCCAATTTACTCTTTGTCGTTTCTTTAGGTTTAAAATAGTTTACAACCGAACCCCTTTCATTCCTTAGGCTAGATAATAGGCATGAAGTCATTACTAGTACTTTTAGTTCCTTGGATTCGATATTCCTGTCTTGCCACTAGCTATACTACTATTCGATAGGTGCGCTTGCCTTTTATCGTGATAATTGTTAGTTTCTAGGTACGATCGATTTTATTACTTCATCTCATCATGATCACTTGGAAGCTTGAAAAACCCTAGCCATGGTTTATTCGTGCTAATTTCAGCCAATGGGTTAAAGATGAGCAAAATTTGGCTTTTATGTTGTTTATTTAATCATTTAATCACTAAATAACCAAAATGCCCCTAACTTAAAAATATTTTATTTCACCAATTTCATGTCCGTTTTGTCCAACAAAATAACCAATGGTCTAATGACCATTTAAGGACCTCCAATTTAAAATTTCATTGCAATTTAACAACCCTAGCTTCTAGAACTCATGTTTTGCACTTTTTACAATTTAATCCTTTTGACTAAATTGAATGCCCAAACTTCAAAATTTTCGAACGAGATTTTCACAAAATCATTCCGTGAAATTTTAGACCGTAAAAATATAATAATAATAATTTTTTTCTTGTCAGATTTGTGGTTTCGAAACCACTGTTTTGACTAGGCTCAAAATCAGGTTGTTACACAGAATGTTATGTATTTCGTCATCAAGAACACATTTCCTAATTATCTGATCAGCACAATGCTTAAATAGGAAGGGCTCATCCCAATAATAATTCTTGGCACTATGAAGGAATTTCCATCTTCTTTGGCTATTAAAATTAGGTGCCATCGCACCACTTAATAAAAAGTTCACTACACCAGCATACCAAGGTAATGCCATGGCAATTAGCAACTGCTCATCTTGAAAACCTTCTTTAATAAGTTTGTCATTGCCACATTTATTTCCAGATTCTAACCTTGACAAGTGATCTACCATTTGATTTTCAGTCCGCTTTCAATCTCTAATTTTTGAGTCAAACTCTTGCAACAAGAGTCTCCACCTCATCAATCTTGGCTGGGCATCTCTCTTGCTCACAAAATACTTAATAGTAGAGTGATCCATGTAGACTATGACCTTGGTACAAACTAGATAAGAGTGGAATTTATCGAATGTGAACACCACAACCGATAACTCCTTTTTCGTAGTGGTATTTTTCCCAGAACAATTCCTTACAAACCATAAAGTGGCATTTTTCCCAATTTAAAATAATATTTGTTTCTTCACAATGACACAAAACCAATTCTAGATTTTTTAAGCAATCCTCAAAATCATTGCCAAACACAGAGAAATCATCCATGAAAACTTTAAGGAAGTTTTCCACCATGTACGAGAATATGACAATCATACAATGTTGAAAAGTTGAGGTTGCCAAGGCATTATATAACCCGAATGGCATCCGTCTAAATGTAAAATTTCTTCTGGACACGTGAAGGTGATCCTCACTTGGTCATAAAGAGCTATGCCAATCTAATTATACCCAATAATGATCCAAAAAAATAGTAGAAAGCTTTCCCAGCTAATCTATCTAACATCTGATCAATAAATGGTAGGGAAAATGGTCATTCCTAGTTGCCTTGTTAAGCTTGAGATTATCCATGCATACTTTCCATCCTGTGACAGTGTGTGTCGAAATGAACCCATTGTTATCAATATTCACTACTGTGTCACCTCTTTTCTTGGGTACACATTGTACACAACTTACCCATGAGCTATCTGAAATCGAGTAAATAATGCCAGCATCAAGCCACTTGATAAGTTTTTTTCTTGACAACTACTTTCATGATCGGATTTAGTCTTATCTACTGTTCAATAAAATTGTTATGGCATTCCTACAACAAAATTTTATACATGCAGAGAACGTAACTAATTCCCTTTATACCAGCAAGATTCCATCCTAATGCCTCCTTAGATCGCCAAAGGACTTCTAACAACTTGACCTCTTGCCCAGGTGTCAACTCCGTAGAAATTACTACTGGTAAAGTGTTGTTGTCTCCCAAATATGCGTATTTTACATACTATGGCAAAGGTTTCAACTCTAGTGTGAGAGGTTCCTTTATATAAGGTTTAGAAGGATTAAAAGAGCGATATGATACATCCGAGGATTCAAACTTCTTCCCTAGTCTATCCACAAACTGCTTGGCCTATATAAGTTCACCAATGTCCTTAAAAATTACTGTGTCACTCGGCTCAAGTGAGTCTTCATGACTATCAGAATTGTTGTGGTAAAGTTTTTCAAAATCTTCCTCTACTGTTGTTTCTATCAACCCAATTGCATGGCATTCTTCATTTTCATAAGCACATTTCAAAGCATCAAATACATTGAAAGTGATCTGGTGATCATTTACCTTTATGGCCAGTTTGCCTTTCTGCACATCAATTAATGTTCTGTTAGTAGCAGGAAAAGGTCTTCCAAGAATAATTGGCATATCCTGGTCAACTTCACATTCTAAAATAAGGAAATCTAAAAGATAAATAAATTTATCTTCTCTTACCAGCACATCTTCAATTTTACCTTCCAGATGTGTATATGATCGATCAACCAATTGTAACATAACCGTAGTAGGTCTTGCTTTTGCAATTCCCAGCTTCCTAAAAATAGACATAGGTATTAGATTTACACTCACTCCTAAATCACATAATGCCTTACCAACATAATGATTTCCAATTGAACATAGGATAGTAAAACTCCCTCAGTCCTTCAACTTTGGAGATAATTTATTCATCAATATTGTTGTGCACATTTTAATGAGAGCAACAGTCTCAAATTCTTCCAAGCTGTGCTTCTTTGATAGTATATCTTTCATAAACTTCACATAATTGGGCATCTGCTCTAAATCTTTTACTAGAGGTATGTTAATATGGAGTTGCTTCAAAATATCCAAAAATATTTTTAACTGAACATCCCATTTAGAATTATGGAATCACTAAGGAAAAAGTAGAGGTGGTCATCCTTTATGTTGCTAATATTGTTTTTCTGTGGTATTTTTCTTGGCAACATGATCTGATTCTATTGCAACATTCTTTTGTTTACCCATTTTGGGTCCAGTATGCTTTTCAGTTGACTCTGAATTCTTTCCATGGTTGAGTCCGGAGCTGTCCTCTTTTAAAGTGATGTCTTGAACAACATAATCCAACTGTGTCCCACTTTTGAGAGTGATGGGCTTGCACTATTCCTTCCATTGTGTTCTTAAATTCTTGGTATCACTTAGTAATGCTCTTTGTGGCCATGAATTTAAAGCATTCACTATCTACCCCAGTTAATTCTCAAAAGCTCTGAAGGATGTAGCCTGACTCTGAATTACATCATCATTTTTTGTTATACATTGCTTCAACAACGCTTCAATGTAGGTAAACAATGTTGCTTGACCCTATTGAACATTTTGCCTTGACATAGGATGATTATAACCAGATGATGCACTATTAGCATTCCGTCTCACAACATTGTTTAAATTCCCCGCACCTTAATTATTCCAACTAGAGTTTGAATGCTACTTCCACCCTGGATTGTAGGTGTTGGAATAGAGGTTATTATTCCAGTTAAAATTACCCATGTAGTATACAAATGCTGAGTTTGATGGGCATTCATCAAACGCATGGTCTTCACCACAATAAACATATGATAGTTCGATTGATTTCATCTTCTGGACTGTAGTGGGCCTCTCCATTATTTTGATCATATTAGGTAAAGAAGATACTTGGACTATCAATGAAGTGATTGTATCAAGCTCCACGGTACCAGTAGCATTCTTACCCGTCCCAACTCTTATGGTAGGATATTGACAATCATTGTTCACAATCTTTTCCAAAATCTCATATGCTTTATTATAAGATTTATCCAACAAGGTACCATTGGCAAAAGCATCAACTACCATCATCGTACGTGCATTCAACCAATTATAAAATAACTCCATTTGTGTATAATGCTGGAATCCATGCATCATACATTTTTAAAGTATTTCTTTAAATCGTTTCCAAGCTTTATATAGTGTTTCATCCTCCGATTGCTGAAAAGATGTGATGTCATTTCTAAGCTTGGCATTCATATTTGGTGAATTATACCGTAGAAAAAATCTCTAGCAAAGATCATTCTATGATGCCACTGTTCTTGACGGTAAAGCATTTAGCCACGCTCTTGCACGATCTTTTAAAGAGTATGGGAATAATTTAAGCCGCAAAGCGTCTTCAGGAACACCTTGCTATCTAAATGAGTCAAAGACTTCTAGAAAAAGTCTAAGATACAGCCTTGGATCTTCAGTAGGTAATTGATAACTCTTGGAAAGAGTTATATTCCAGGCCTATAAATTGAAGCATTTGCTTGTAATTAAGAAAACATATTTGCATTTTAGACTTACTACTAGAGCATTACATACTATGCTTGGATTGTGTTTCAACTATACATTTATGTTACTTTTAATTGTTAGAAAGAGGTTTGCTAGTCTTTGGTAATAGGTACAGGTAGGATGAAAGAGGCAAGTAGAAGGAAAAGAGGAAAAGGAAAAGAGAACGAATGAGGTGAAACAATGCCACAACAAATGGTGGGATAGATTGTTAATAGAAATGACATGGTAATTCCAGAAAGATGACGCAACACTCAATCCACGTCACTCTCAGCCAGTTGTATGTGTACCAGATAAATCACCCTAAAAAATGAGCAAAATATGTATGCTGAGAGGGACGGATCTACCTTATAAAAGGAAGAGAGATAAGATAAAAAAAAGAGAGGTTGAATTATAAGGAGAAAAGAAAAGAAAGAGAGAAGTTACTCTCTCTACAATAGAATCTAGTGGAGAAATTCAAAGAGAAGAAGAGGGGAGCAACTAAAAACTGTAAGATCATGGATGCGAAGAAAGGGAAGAGAAATCTACCTTGGGTTTTGCGTAGAATCTTGATAAGAAGTTAGAATGCAGCAAGAACTTCCAGCAGTTCTGCCTTTATTCTATTTTCTTGGTTTTGAATTCTGTGATTCGTAAAACTTGACGAATGTTTATGAATTATTTAATTTTGGATTTCATTGCCCAACGCATGAGCTAATTATCATCGAGTTCGAATTATTTGGGTGAATATTGAATTATCTGTAATGCCCGTGATATGATTTTGATTAAGATTATTGTTTCATTTGATTCTTGTTTATTAATGCATGCAAGCAAGCTCTAGACATACTTGATTGTATGTTATGATCCTAGATGGATTTGAATCTATAAGTATTAAATACATCAGATTATTAATCAATTGATACAGGCGAGTACTCGAAAGAATATTCGCAGCACTCTAGACATAGAATATGTGATTTATAAATGTGTAGAGTGTTAGTTCGATTATCATTCATGAGTCTTGTAGACATACACAGACTCCGAATAATAATTAAAGTTCTACTCTCAAAAGAAGTAAACTATAGTAGTAAATCTCTAGGCAGTAGTTTAGTCGTAACTTTTCCATGGCATTCTTATGTTATGAAAATATTCCCTGAGCAATTCCAACCATTATCATTCAACAGCTGAAATACTCTCTACTTGTTCCTTATGAATTGCCACGACATTTAGATTGTTTGGTCATTTTTCAGTTATATTTGATAGTATTAGTTCATTCATTAATTCCCTTCACCAATTTATACTTTGTTTCTTTTGCACAGTTTCATTTGTTAAATTTTTAGTAATACTTACCAATTCAAATCAACTTTCGATCCCTATGGAGATGATACACACTCATCATTATATTACTTGAATCAACATGTAAACTTGCACATTTACATTATTTACATGCAATAGTAATCCACCAAACTCTCCTACTATTTGGAACATGTGAAACATTATCGGTTTTATCTCGAATTATTGAGCTTTTATGTGTGGTCTAACTATCCCTGGATTTAAATCATCCAGAATTGGAATAACATGTTCTTGAATTGGTCTATCTCAATCATCTATCACATGATGAATTGTAAGATTAACATCCTGACTAATTGGATCATCATTAAAACCATGATACTCTCGTTTCTAGCCATATTTCACAGCTCTTTTCACCTTCTCTACGAAGTTCACTCGATCTTTAGGCCAAAAGGATATTTTTCGTTAGTAGGAATGCCTCTTCTCATACACTACTAGCAAACCTTTAAAAACTAATTATAACTAAGTTAAATAAAACTAATAGAACTAAATAAACTAACAAAACCAAAATTCTCTAAACTGTTAGTCCCCGATAGAGGCACCAAAAACTTATCGCATGTGAAATGATATGCGAATTGTGCAAGTATACATGTTGAATCAAGTAATAAAGTGATAAGTGCGATCGTCTCCACAAGGATCGATTAGGTATAAAATGGTTGAGTTATTATAACGAGTATGATTAATGTGATGACAAAAATATTGATAAGAATGCAGTGGTAATTTAAAGGAATAATAATGTGTTCAATACGTGTAAGTGATAAATAATGGAAATGCTATGACAAGACAAGAGTAAGAATACAATGGCAACTTCGAGAATAATTATGTGAATAATATGTAAACAAACAAGTAAACAACTAAAAATGCTATGGCGAAAATACTAGGCAAAGGATAGAGAGTCTACAATATTGATTTGAAAGGTTAGGATTAGTAAGAATCTACCCTTACTAACAATAATGCTCGGCAAAACCATACTCAATCTACTTCTCAAAAGAGCTCTAAAATGGTCTGATTCTTTCGAGAATAAGACCTGGAGTTACATTGCCTTAAGCGATATATACCTATAGGCATTTAGCACGGTACCCTACATTTTTTTGTTTTCTTTTTGTATAAATGTTGCTTTATATCTAGAGGCTGCTACAAGTATTCAGTCAAACAACTGCTCGTATCATTCAATTTCAATCTCATTAACCTAACCTTGTCAAAATTAGATTAATTTAATGAACATGTTGTACGTCCATCTATGTCTAGATTTTGCAAACATGCAATTTTGTAAAAAACCATTAAATGAAACAGTGTATTAAAGTAGATCTACCATTTAGTTAGTAACGAAAATAAAAGTTTCATCAAGTAATCCCAACCCCATGAGATTTATCTCATGGGTTGGCAATTAAAATTCAAATCTAAAGTATCATTCAACATCATTTTCATCAAATCAATTCACAAAAAGTAGTCAAGAAATAACGAAAGAGCTTCGGGAAGATAGCTTCCGCTTATCCAATCCACACTCTAGCAATGTAGTGTCCTATATTGGCTAAAAGGGACTACCTTCGTCTTCCTCTTCCCATCTCTATTCAGCCTCTACCTTCTTCTTTTTTTTGCATAAGGATCTCTCTTTTTTTCTCTTTTGTTTTTCTGCTTCCTTTAGGGTTTCCTCCTTTGGCTTTTATAATCATTTTCCTTAGGGTAAATCCAATAGCCCATGATTTTCTTCCTTCTTTTTCGGATAGATATATCTGGTACAAGTTCAACTGGGCCTAATACTGGTACACTTTGAGTGCTAACTTGATATCTTCCCGACATTACCACGAGATTCGTGTTAACAAACTGTCCAACCCTTTGCCCTAGCAAACCTTTACTCCTTTACTTCTTGTTCCTCGTCCTACACTTACCAATCCACGACCACACACAACCCTTCCATAAGTAATTTACAAATAACAAGCATTTAAGTACAGTCTAAGCTCCTAATGTAATGCTAAAACAATAAAAATACTAATGGAATGTTTTAAATTGCAACTAAAAAAAGTTTGTATCAAATAAAATATATATTTTGGTTTTCTTATGTTAAAACTTTGGTTCATAACACAAAAGTACTAACTGTGCTTTTTTGAAAAAATTAGGTTCGAAAGTTTTGGAAAATTTCTTTACAGAAACAAAAGAAGAACATGTTTCTTCTTTGATCTTCCCAAGAGGTTTTTTTTTATAACGCCCGGATTTTTAGCCTAGTAGTATTGGGCCCTGTGCATGGGAGCTGCTAGGAGGTTACATGTAAAAGTTTATGTGTGCAAGAGTTATCATAAATAAAGGCTTGTTTCAGTGGATTAAGGGCCCTGAGAAGCATTGGAGAAGTCTTGGGTTCAAACCTGGGCTTGGGCAGAAATTTTGGTTTTAAGTGAATAAAATCCTAGATGCTTGGAAGTAGGCCTTTTAAATTATTGTGTTAGAATAAAGACACAAGGAAGCATGTGGTTTAGTGGTTTTGGCGTCATTAAGGTTAGAAGGGAGCGTGGGTTCATTTCTTGGCTCTTGCAATTTATTTTGGTTTCTCTTTTTAATAAACATGAACTTTGGCCTATAGACCTTATAATTAATTGTGGATAAAATGTGTCACAAAAGGAGTTCTGTAACACCCCAAACCCGACCCAGACGTTATGGCCAGATCCGACGTGTCATATTGAAACATTTCTGAAAAACCATGTTTTGTTCTCAAAACCCTCTTAGTAAAAAATCTTAAAGAGAAAAGAATGCCGTTGCCACAAAAGTGAATGGAAGCTGTGCACCAGGTAGGTATCCAAAACAGAGGAGGTGAGCCATGAAGGCTGCTTAAGTACCAGGCTCTAGATTGGATCCAATCCTCGACATGCCCACAACCATTGCCACACTCTAGGTTGTTGATAGGTTTTTGAAAATAACTTGAGTTGGAGTCCATTCAAAGCGATGGTTTAGATAAAGCGTTCTATTTCATCATTGTGTGTTTTGAAATTATGAGTTATTTTAAAACATAACCTAGGTCTAGCCCATTTTAAAACATCAATAGTAGTGCAGAATATAAAGTTTAAAACCAAATAATCCCAAAAAGAAAATAGTTAAAATAGCCTTATTACAACCCAAAATCAGACAATGATAATAATTAAATAAAACTTATTTAAATACAGTTATTTAAAAGTCCAAATTAAAACCATGGCCACTCTGAATTCCCTCCGGCTCCAAGTCTCCACATCAAGGCTCACCTGTAAGGTTTAGGAAGGGGGTGAGTTTGGAACTCAGTGTATAACAAGCCCCTTTCAGAGCCCAAATCCATACATGTACAAATTTAATTTCAACATACACTGGGCCGAAGCCTTTCGGTTAACTGTTACTGGGCCGAAGCCTTTATATTACTCATATCGCTAGGCCAAAGCCTTTTTGTAAACGGTATGGCCCATAGGCCCATTTCAATATCACATATGTCAAACCATGCATGTATGCAAAAGCCCAATTGGAGAGACTACTCAACCCACCATCCTCTACTCTCCACCCGTACCAACCAAACTCTCCATGTGGGGAATAACTCAACCCACCCAGCCAAACTCTCCACTAGCAGCATAGCTGCTTAATCATATAACTGGAGGCCTAGCCTCTTTTAATAAGTGGGGCAAAGCCCTTTAACACTTCCTCCATCATATAAACCCATCCCATGCATATAATGAGTATATCATGGCATATCATGTGCGAATCATAACATATCATGTGCATATCATGGCATTTCATGTATAATAATAATATAACATGCATTTCAATCACAATCAAACCCTAGGGGTATAGTGGTAATTTGCACTTAGGGGCAAAATAGACATTTTCCATGTTTAGGGGTAATTTCGTAATTTTATCCATTTTTAGGGTTTTCCATGTTTATTCATCAATTCAAAGTGTTTAAACAAAAATTTTAGTCTATTTTAGTAGAACCGAGTTATTGGGCCCAAAACCCCTAATGGGCCCTATGCAGCCGATTTAGTCACCTGGGCCCATTTAGCCTATGTTCCATAACGGTTTTTAACAGTCTCAACATGCAACTTATCCATATTACATTTTCTATCAATTATACCCAAATGGGCCTGGAAGCCCATTGGGCCTAGTTTTAGCCCATCGAGGCCCAACTTACCAATTGCACTAAATCATGTTCTTACCTGTCACATCAATTTCGTTTACTGCGTTCATCGTAATCGAACTCATCCACATACCATCTCATGTTTACAAGTTACAACAACAATGGAATTCGATATTTCAGCTTTTAAGCAGTATGAATCTAAGCTATTACGGGGTATGTTACACACCTATTTAATGACGATCGATTCCTCAAAGTCCTCCTCGCACTCGTCCTATATTCATTTACTTGATGTATCAGATTTTTAAAATCCAAAAGAATAACGCAATCTTATCAATACTATTCGGCCATTACCCCTAATGCCGTAGATTGCTTACCTCTGCAGGATTCGACGCTTCGAACTAAGCTTATTCACGCCAATTCTCCAATCCTTGCTGCTCCTCCAAAGTAGTCCTCTTTGCTACCAAAAGACCATAGAACGAATGCATAAGGCCTAATAATCCTCAGACCATCGACAACCTCCCTAAGCCTTAAGGGGTTTCGGCTCTATTTAGCATCTAAAATATCGAATTGAATAGAGACACGATTACTTACCAAACTACTCTTTTAAACTACTCTTGACTCTAAGCAAACCCGGGTCTCCTAACGCTAGCAGAAATCACCCCTTACAGAGGTCTTAGAATTCAGCCACCAAGCTTCCAAGGGTGATGTGCATTCGGCCTTTACATCCAGGGAGGAGATGGTGATTTTTTTTGATAGTTTTGCAGTGATGTAATCGATAGGGGATTAGAGTTTAAAAGTTACAAGGATCAGCCACAAAAGATGGAGAAAACATGAGAGTTTTGGTTCAGAAGAAATCGGCACAAGATGACTTTCGGGATTTGGCTTGCTTTAGAGTATTCAGCTAACAAGAAGAAGTAGGGAGGGAATATGGTTCGGCTTTCTTCTAAAGGATGGAGAAGAGGAAAAATAAAATAAAAGAAGGAAGAGAGGGATTTGACTAAGGTGAATCGGCACAACAAAGAAAATGCAAAGACTCCCCAGAACTAGATTCAATTGCCGAATATGCACAATGCAAACCCCTTGGCCGGCCACACTCTTTTCAAATTTGAATTCTCCTAAAATCCCTCCAAGATATGCTCCCCCTTATCACTCCTTGAATTAAGCTCATGACCGATTCAAACTCTTCTCACAAAGAGTTATAATCGACCTCAAACTCTCACATGCACAAGACATAAAAATAAACACCACCAATACCTACTCCATGATTTGAACCTTGGCCTTCTCTCCTCACTTACACGCCACATTTTTAGCTCCCTAGTGGCGTTACTTAGCCACTCCACTAGGGGTTCTCTTGTGTTGCATTTTACCCATATCTCTTGATAAGGCCTCCTAACCAGAGCCCCTAATTCTTTAAGCCCAAAATTCAAAAATTCTACTGGGTTTTTAGCCAACTCATGGGCCTTCCATAGGCCCATTTACACACTCTAAACATGAATTTCACAACCACATACCAACATTTAAAATTTTACCAAATATCGCATAAAATTACTAAGCCCCAAAAATCAGGATGTTACAACTCTACCCTCCTTAAAGAAATTTCGGCCTCGAAATTTACCTGGCCCAAAAAGTTGAGTGTATTGCTGACGCATCGCTTCTTCGGGCTCCCAAGTAGCCTCTTCCTTGCCATGGTTTCTCCAAAGTACCTTTACTAATGGAACTGATTTTATTCTCAACACCTTAACGTCGCGATCAAGTATCTGCACAGGTTCTTCTTCGAAGGTTAAATCTGCTTGTATCTCAATGTCTGCAACTGGCACGATATGAGTAGGGTCAGAACGATATCGCCTTAGCGTGGACACATGAAAAACGTCGTGAATACGATCCAGCTCTGGAGGTAACTCTAGCTGATAAGCGACCGGTCCTATTCGCTTTACAATCCTATAAGGCCCAATAAATCGCGGACTCAACTTGCCTTTCTTACCAAATCTCAATACCTTCTTCCAAGGCGAAACTGTAAGAAAGACCATGTCTTCTACCGCATACTCAATATCCTTACGCTTTAGATCCGCATAAGATTTCTGTCGATCTCCTGCCTTTTTCAAATGGTCTCTAATTACCCTAAGCTTGTCTTTAGTATCAGCCACTAATTCTGGTCCAAATACTCGTCTCTCTCCCAACTCAGTCCAACAAGTAGGAGAACGACATCTTCTCCCATACAGTGCCTCATATGGGGCCATCTGAATACTTGTTTGATAACTGTTATTATAAGCAAATTCCGCCAACGGCAAGTAATCCTCCCAGCTGCCCCTAAAGTTGATCATACAACCCCTCAACATGTCTTCTAAAATCTGAATAACTCTCTTTGACTGCCCATCTGACTGAGGGTGAAAAGCTGTACTAAAATCCAGTCGCGTTCCTAACGCCTCATGCAATTTCCTCCAAAATCGAGATGTGAATCTTGGGTCTCGATCAGAAATTATTGACACTGGCACTTTATGCAACCTCACTATCTCTGCTACATACAACTTGGCTAACCTCTGAAGTGAATAATCTGTTCGAACAGGTATGAAATGGGCAGATTTCGTCAGCCTATCCACAATCACCCAAACTGAATCTTTCTTGGAAGGTGTCAAAGGCAACCCACTTATGAAATCCATGGTTACTCTTTCCCACTTCCAAAGTGGTATTTTCACTGGCTGCAACAATCCTGAAGGCAGCTGATGCTCGGCCTTTACTTGTTGACACGTTAAACATTTTCCCACAAACTCGGTCACTTCCCTCTTCAGTCCAGGCCACCAATATAGCTCTCGCAGGTCTCAATATAGCTTATTCCCTCCTGGATGCATAGCACAAGGTCCACCATGAGCCTCTTTCAAAATCATCAATCTTAGATCAGAGTCCTTCGGTATACAAATTCTTCTACGGAAACAAAGAACTCCATCACTGTTTAATCTAAAGTCCGAATTCCCCTCTTTCTCGACTTGCTGAAATCGTAAATCTAACGACTTATCCAACAATTGCTACCTCTTAATCTGTTCTACCCAAGTCAGTTTCACTTACAACTCTGCCAATAGGCTCCCATCATCGAACAAGCTTAAACGAGCAAACATTGCTTTCAAATCTGCTATAGTCCTACGACTCAACGCATCAACCACCACATTTGCCTTGCTTGGATGGTACTCAATCGAACAATCATAGTCTTTCAACAACTCTATCCATCTTCGCTGTCTAAGATTCAGCTCCTTTTGAGTCAACAGATACTTAAGACTTTTATGATTTGTATAGATGATGCACTTCTCCCCATACAAGTAATGCCTCTAAATTTTAAGCGCGAAGATCACCGCCGCCAGCTCTAAATCATGAGTAGGATAGTTCACCTCGTGAGGCTTAAGCTGCCTTGAAGCATAAGCAACCACCTTTCCCTCATGCATCAACACACAACCCAAACCTATATGTGATGCATCGCTATACAAAGTGAAATCTTTACCGAACTCCGGCTGTATCAACACTGGTACCTCGGTCAAAACTTTCTTTAACCTCTCAAAAGCCTTTTTTACTGCTTCTCAGCCCAAACAAACGGTACTCCTTTCCTTATGAGTTTTGTCAATGGTGCCGCCAGGACAGAGAACCCTTCCACAAACCTTCTATAATAACCTGCCAACCCCAGAAAACTTTGAATTTCTGATACTGACCTTGGCGGCTTCCATTCCAAAATCGCCTCAATTTTCCAAGGATCCACCTTAATCCCCTCAGCAGAAACAACATGCCCTAAGAAGGTCACCTCACTCAACCAAAATTTGCACTTACTGAACTTCGCATAGAGTTGCTTTTCCCTCAATACTTGCAGACCGGTACGAAGATGCTCATCATCTTTCTCTTCTGTTTCCGAGTACACCAAAATATCATCGATGAACACAACTACGAATTGGTCCAAATACGGTTGGAACACTCGATTCATCAAGTCCATGAATGCTGCCGATGCGTTCGTCAGTCCAAAGGGCATAACCAGGAACTCGTAATGACCATATCAAGTTCTAAATGCCGTCTTATAAATATCCCCCTCTTTGACTTTCAACTGATGATATCCTGACCGAAGGTTGATTTTTGAAAATACTGACGCTCTTCTTAGCTGGTCGAATAGGTCGTCGATTCTTGGCAAAGGATACTTGTTCTTGATCGTCAATTTGTTCAGCTGCCGATAATCGATACACATTCGCATGGTTCCATCCTTTTTCTTAACGAACAACACTGGTGCCCCCCACGGAGAAATACTTGGTCTTATAAATCCTCTGTCCAATAGTTCTTGTATTTGAGCTTTCAGTTCCACCAACTCCTTTGGTGCCATCCTATAAGGTGCAATGGACACCGGAGCCGTTCCAGGTAACAGGTCAATTCCAAACTCAACTTCGTGATTTGGAGGTAATCCAAAAAGCTCCTCAGGAAAGACATCTTGAAACTCTTTAATAGTCCTAATTGTCTCCACGGTCACCTTCTTAGGCTCAGCTTGACTTACAAAGGTCAAATACGCCTCGCCACCTTTCCGAATCAACTTTTCAGCTTTTAAGGCTGAAACCACATTAGACAAATAGTTCCTTCGCTCCTCTATGACCAATACCTCCTCATCCTCGATAGTTCTTAATATCATCCTCTTAGCAGCACAATCCAAAGTTGCCCTATGCTGAGTTAGCCAATCCATCCCTAAGATAAGATCAAATTCTCCAAATGGCAGTTCCATCAAGTCTCCTACAAATATCTTATCTTGAGTCTCTAGAGGCACCTCCCTAAAGAGTTTATCTACTTTAACCGAGTGACCCAGAGGACTTATCACTGATACCCTACTCACAGTCTCCTCAGGATGCACACCCAACGCCCCAGATACATTACAGGCAACATACGAATGAGTGGAACCAACATCTATCAAAGCAGTATAAGGCGTGCTATGAATGAAAAACGTACCGATTATAACATCAAGAGCATCACCCTCCTCTAGATGTCGTGCAGCGTAGACCAACGCCGGCTGATGAGCTTCAGCATGACCAGCACCCCTGCCAGGTGCCCCACGTCCTCGTCCATTACCATTACCACCTCTACCTTGCCCACGGCCTCTCTGTGGTGGTGGTCCTCCTCGCACTGGTTGCACAACCCTTGGCTCAGCAACTTGATCTTGAACTGCTCTCCTAGGACAATCTCTGAATTTGTGTTCCTTGGACCCACATCGGAAACATCCCCCAGTTCTTTTCCAACACTCTCCCAAGTGTGCTCTACCACTATCCCTACAAGCGTGCAGTCTAACGGTATTCACTGGAACTGCTCGTACTGGTTCCTCCACTCTAGCTCGTTTAACATTTCTGTATGCAGCACCCGAGGATCCCTCCTAAATCTAAGTCAATCCTTCTGACGATTCTGTTGCTCAACCCGCTTAACTTCCTCGGCTATCTTGGCCTTTTCTACCAACGCAGCAAAGTTACACTCCCTCTGCGGAGCTATCAGCACCCTAAGCTCATCTCGAAGGCCATCCTCAAACCGAACGCTACGCTCGTATTCAGTCGCAACTATCCCACTAGCATATCGACTCAACCTCAAAAACTTTGCCTCATACTCAGCAACAATCTTATTACCCTGGGTTAAATTCAGGAATTCCTTGTGACGAGCATCCACATAACTAGCTCCAACATACCTCCCTTTAAAAGCAGTCTTAAATAGATCCCAAGTTACCCGCTCAGTCGGGGTACTCTCCCTTACTGTGATCCACCATTGGTAAGCCTCGTCTCGCAGCAACGATACAGCCCCTTTCAGCTTTTGCTCCACAGAGCAATCCAAGTCATCCATAATCCACTCGGTTGCCTCCAGCCAATATTCAACCACGTTTGGGGCTACTCCAGATACGCCCCTAAAAACCTCTGCTCCGTTGGCCCGAAGTCGCTCAGAGATAGATCCTCTATTCACTGTCCCAGTACTAGCTCCAGCAACCCTCTCTAAAACCCTCAACATCGCTTGGGACAAGGCATCGTCCCCTATAGCCCGTTCGTGTGACCCAGTCTCAGTTGCTTGCGGCACGGATGCCTCCTCAGCTGGCCTATGCCCTGAGGATGAAGATTCAGCTCGCGCTCTTCCACGACCACGTCCGCGGCCCCGTCCACGAGTTCCTCTGGTACTCATATCGAATTATCTGATTACGAATTTTATGACATTAGCTTAATATTTCAGTTGTTTATTGTGAGATGTCTTATGAAAATATAGTAGTTTAGAGATTATTTCCGCAACGTCGTATCCTAGCTACAGTCTCGATCTTAATGTTTTTAGCTCTACCCTATCTAAAGTAACATAGTAGGGTCTTGATTCTATCTATAGCATCAATATCAACTATAGTATCATATCATCTTAACATCATTTTAATATCAAATGATAAGAAAAGTATACTTACAGACTAGGTGCCGGGAATTCAGTGTGCCACTTCCTTTTTCAAAACATTCAAAAACATATATTTCATTACAAACATAAGTAAAAGAATTTATTTAATTTACTAGTATTTTGGAAATCCTAGAATTTGATTAAAAGGCCATTATTTTGAAATCATTGAAAAAGCCCGTTAAAACCCACAGCCAAGTTGTTGCAACCTAGCTCTGATACCACTAAATGTAACACCCCAAACCCAGCCCAGACGTTATGGCCAGATCCGACGTGTCACATTGAAACATTTCTGAAAAACCATGTTTTGTTCTCAAAACCCTCTTAGCAAAAAATCTTAAAGAGAAAAGAATGCCGTTGCCACAAAAGTAAATGGAAGCTGTGCACCAGGTAGGTATCCGAAACAGAGGAGGTGAGCCATGAAGGCTGGTTAAGTACCAGGCTCTAGATTGGATCCAATCCTCGACATGCCCACAACCATTGCCACACTCTAGGTTGTTAATAGGTTTTTGAAAATAACTTGAGTTGGAGTTCATTCAAAGCGATGGTTTAGATAAAGCGTTTTATTTCATCATTGTGTGTTTTGAAATTATGAGTTATTTTAAAACGTAACCTAGGTCTAGCCCATTTTAAAACATCAATAGTAGTGCAGAATATAAAGTTTAAAACCAAATAATCCCAAAAAGAAAATAGTTAAAATGGCCTTATTACAACCCAAAATCAGACAATGATAATAATTAAATAAAACTTATTTAAATGCAATTATTTAAAAGTCCAAATGAACACCATGGCCACTCTGAATTCCCTCCGGCTCCAAGTCTCCACATCAAGGCTCACCTGCAAGGTTTAGGAAGAGGGGTGAGTTTGGAACTCAGTGTATAACAAGCCCCTTTCAGAGCCCAAATCCATACATGTACAAATTCAATTTCAACATACACTGGGCCGAAGCCTTTCGGTTAACTGTTACTGGGCCGAAGCTTTTATATTACTTATATCGCTAGGCCAAAGCCTTTCTGTAAATGGTATGGCCCATAGGCCCATTTCAATATCACATATGTCAAACCATGCATGTATGCAAAAGCCCAATTGGGGAGACTACTCAACCCGCCATCCTCTACTCTCCACCCGTACCAACCAAACTCTCCATGTGGGGAATAACTCAACCCACCCAGCCAAACTCTCCACTGGCAGCATAGCTGCTTAATCATATAACTGGAGGCCTAGCCTCTTTTAATAACTGGGGCAAAAGCCCTTTTCGGTAAACTGAGGCAAAGCCCTTTAACACTTCCTCCATCATATAAACCCATCCCATGCATATAATGAGTATATCATGGCATATCATGTGCGAATCATAACATATCATGTGCATATCATGGCATTTCATGTATAATAATAATATAACATGCATTTCAATCACAATCAAACCCTAGGGGTATAGTGGTAATTTGCACTTAGGGGCAAAATAGACATTTTTCTCGTTTAGGGGTAATTTCATAATTTTATCCATTTTTAGGGTTTTCCATGTTTATTCATCAATTCAAAGTGTTTAAATAGAAATTTTAGTCTATTTTAGTAGAACCGAGTTATTGGGCCCAAAACCCCTAATGGGCCCTATGCAGCCGATTTAGTCACCTGGGCCCATTTAGCCTATGTTCCATAACGGTTTTTAACAGTCTCAACATGCAACTTATCCATATTACATTTTCTATCAATTATACCCAAATGGGCCTGGAAGCCCATTGGGCCTAGTTTTAGCCCATCGAGGCCCAACTTACCAATTGCACTAAATCATGTTCTTACCTGTCCCATCAATTTCGTTTACTGCATTCATCGTAATCGAACTCATCCACATACCATCTCATGTTTACAAGTTACAACAACAACGGAATTCGAAATTTCGGCTTTTAAGCAGTATGAATCTAAGCTATTACGGGGTATGTTACACACCTGTTTAATGACGATCGATTCCTCAAAGTCCTCCTCGCACTCGTCCTATATTCATTTACTTGATGTATCAAATTTTTAAAATCCAAAAGAATAACGCAATCTTATCAATACTATTCGGCCATTACCCCTAATGCCATAGATTGCTTACCTCTGCAGAATTCGACGCTACGAACTAAGCTTATTCATGCCAATTCTCCAATCCTTGCTGCTCCTCCAAAGTAGTCCTCTTTGCTACCAAAAGACCATAGAACAAATGAATAAGGCCTAATAATGCCCAGACCATAAATCGACAACCTCCCTAAGCCTTAGGGGGTTTCGGCTCTATTTATCATCTAAAATATCGAATTGAATAGAGACACGAGTACTTACCAAACTACTCTTTTAAACTACTCTTGACTCTAAGCAAACCCGGCTCTCCTAACGCTAGCAGAAATCACCCCTTACAGAGGTCTTAGAATTCGGCCACCAAGCTTCCAAGGGTGATGTGCATTCGGCCTTTACTTCCAGGGAGGAGATGGTGATTTGTTTTGATAGTTTTGCAGTGATGTAATCGACAGGGGATTAAAGTTTAAAAGTTACAAGGATCGGCCACAAAAGATGGAGAAAACATGAGAGTTTTGGTTCAGAAGAAATCGGCACAAGATGACTTTTAGGATTTGGCTTGTTTTAGAGTATTCGGCTAACAAGAAGAAGTAGGGAGGGAATATGGTTCGGCTTTCTTCTAAAGGATGGAGAAGAGGAAAAATAAAATAAAAGAAGGAAGAGAGGGATTTGACTAAGGTGAATCGGCACAACAAAGAAAATGCAAAGACTCCCCAGAACTAGATTCAATTGCCGAATATGCACAATGCAAACCCCTTGGCCGGCCACACTCTTTTCAAATTTGAATTCTCCTAAAATCCCTCCAAGATATGCTCCCCCTTATCACTCCTTGAATCAAGCTTATGACCGATTCAAACTCTTCTCACACAGAGTTATAATCGACCTCAAACTCTCACATGCACAAGACATAAAAATAAACACCACCAATACTTGCTCCATGATTCGAACCTTGGCCTTCTCTCCTCACTTACACGCCACATTTTTAGCTCTCTAGTGGTGTTACTTAGCCACTCCACCAGGGGTTCTCTTGTGTTGCATTTTACCCATATCTCTTGATAAGGCCTTCTAACCAGAGCCCCTAATTCTTTAAGCCCAAAATTCAAAAATTCTACCGGGTTTTTAGCCAACTCATGGGCCTTCCATAGGCCCATTTACACACTCTAAACATGAATTTCACAACCATATACCAACATTTAGAATTTTACCAAACATTGCACAAAATTACTAAGCCCCAAAAATCAGGATGTTACAAGTTCTGCCTGAGTGGTAAAGTGGCGTCTTTGGGGGCAATTGGAAGGGCTTGGGTTCAAATCCCATTGCATGCAAGGTAATTATTTTGTTTCCATGAGGTGAAAGAGGTGGAGTTGGACTGGAACACTGTGGTTGACTTGGTCATGAGGTGGTTGAAGGGAATTTGAATTGGATGGGGGAGATAATGGAGAGATTTTAGGAAGGATATAGGGAGAAAATTAAGGAGTTTGATGGGGAGGATGTAATTGTGCCGAATTTGGTCTCTGCATTCTTGGAAATCGATTTTTGGTGCTTTGGAGAAGCTGTGCACGTTTGGGGAGTTAAGGAGGGGTTGTCAAATTTATTTTTTCCAATTTCAGCAATCTTTGGTCTCGAAATTGGTTTCTCTTTTTGCCGAATTGGCACTTTTCTTTTGGGGGTCCTATTTGTTTATTCAACTCTTCCTTTTAGTGTTACATTTTTTCTTTGCAAAAGTTCTATAGGGGACGAATTTGGTATTTGGATATTATTTGTATAAATGCTCTGGTCAATCATTCATGATTGGTTTTGAAATTATGTAAATTCAATTACAATAAAAATGGGAATTTTCCAAAATGATGAAGAGATAACAAACAAATTTATTCATTTCTAATTAGCTAGATCTAAAGGAATGAAATAAAACTATTTTCAAGATTTATCACTAAGGCATCTTTGGTCTCATTTAGACTAGCAGTAACATTGTCACCAATTTCCAATCTTCTGTCCTTCTGTGGAGTTGATATCGATTTAATAATTTGATCACTGATAATCTTTAGCTTCTTTGACTAATCTCGTATAAAACATTTTCTAAACTCACATATGAAGAAGTAAATATATGATTTTGGATGTTTTAGAAGTATCTAAGATAATCTAACTACACTACTTTTTCCTGAATTCCTAATCTTGAACATGTTTTTCTTTTTCTCAGTACATTCACTATCTCTTCTTCCTTTACAAACATCTATCTCATGATCTATAACACCCTTTATCCGTATTCAACGCCGGAACAGGTATCACACGAAATAAAATACAATTTCGAGACATAAATTTTCGTCTAAATTAAAAACCATTCACATTCAATCATATCGTCCCTAAAACGAGCCTACGAGTCCGAAAACATACGTTGTAAGCAGTTCAGGCTAAACCGAGAACTCTAGAAATTTTTACTAAATTTGGAAAATTTTCCATTATACAGGGGTCACACGCCAGTGTGGTTAGGGGACACTCCTGTATGGGTAGGCCGAATTTAAACAGTATAAGCAAGCCATTTTCCAACATATAATACTCATCACAAACATTATATGTGTTCATAATTCCTAGCCTTAACATCAAAATACACATAACCTATATTTAACATAACCGAATTTATATAATAACATTTAGCCATCTTCGCATGGCTTTTATAGATATACATTCACTTCCAAAATAGTTAACCTCAAAACCAGCCTATACATGCCATAGTTTAAGTTTAGTTTAAAGATACCAAAGCTATAGATAGTGTGATGAGCTTAGCGGACAATCCCCGAGCATATAGCGTGACTTCCAAACCTATAAAACAAAATAAACATAATATGGGGTAAGCTCTTGAAGCTTAGTAACTCTCAAGCAAATAAACAACTCTAAGACTTTTTTTCCAACTTAATTAAACTAGACTAGGTCATTATATCATTTCACATTTAATTCCAAACACACATATATATATATACATATTCATTTAATAATATACATTTGTATTCAATGATATTAATGCCTTACCCAAATGCTTATATAATCAATTTAAACCAATTCATTCTTTAACCTTTTAAGCCGAATGATCATAGAACACCTAGTTCACATATTCATAAATACGTAAGATTATAGGTCTTGATATAGTCTTATATATATATATATATTTCGCTTGGCCAAATACCATAAAAAATACACATACTTAAAATTTAATACTCAGTCAATGATAAGCAATAAGTCAAATATGCTTACCTTATTCTTCTTAATAAGTCAAATATCGCATATTTTACAATCCGTACACGAATACCTTTGCCCAATGAACCATTTGGAATTGGTTAGGACACTCACGTAATCACAGAAGTCATACAATGCCAACATCCCAGATGTGGTCTTACATGTAGCTGCATATCGATGCCATTATCCCAGACAGGGTCTTACTCATTCACACATATCAAAATCACAAATTGATGCCATGGACTTACTCGCACACATTTATCGGAACCCTATGTCATGACATATGTATCCTAGCTATTCCTAAGATTCATACGGGGCTTTCGGATATCACAACACGTTCAAAACGAACTCAGAAATGTAGTAACCAAGCCTTTTTATATTCGGCTATACCAATTACAATTCTAAAATTTCATAACAGCATGTATATTTTATATTTAGCTACAATTAAATACGTCTATTTGCCTAAAAACTTACCTCGGACGATGAAAAACGGGACAGGATGGCTAGTCGACAGCTTTACCTTTTCCCTGATCCAATTCCGATTTCTTTAACTCTTGATCTAAACATATTCAAATTAAGCTCATTCAAACATATTTTTATTCAATTTAGTCCAAAAACACATAAATGGGAAAATTACCATTTTACCCCTGACATTTACAATTTTTGCAATTTAGTACCTAATGCATAAAACACAAAATTATGCAAAATTAATCACATCTAAGGTAGGCCGAACACCCCTAGCATCCAAATAAGCTTATGTTTTCATAAATTTCACATTTTAGTCCCCTCCACATTTTTATTTTTGCAATTAAGTCCTAATTACCCAAAATCATAAAAAATTCCTTTACATAATATATTAACCCAATCCATATCTTTCATAATTCATCATCAAACAACAAAAATCATCAAAATATTCATCAAATCAAAAATTAAAGCTTGGGTTTTGTAGTACTCAAAGCAACGATCTCAAAAACATAAAAATTATCAAAAACCGAGCTAAAACTTACCTTGAATTAAGCTTAGAAGTGCACGAACCCTAGCTTTGTGTTTTCTTCTTTTCTTTGTTTTATATTCGGCAATGAAGAAGCAAAATTATGAAGAATAAAAGGTTTATGATATGTTTTGTATCATTATAATATTTCAATTTATTTGTTTCCTATTTTTCCATTAATGAATTCATAACCAATACTTATATAATAAGGATATTTTTGTCCACATCACTTATGCATAATTAGCTTTCTAATTCTTTATTATATGTGTGATTCATACATATGTTTACTTAATGCCGTACCTAGCATATATGTATACAAATAAAAGAAAATGGGCTTTTTGCATATAAAATACTCTCATTTAAGAAGCCAACTCCAATTTAGTCCCTACTATGAAAACTAGCTAATTTTAATTTTACACGTTCAAGTCCTTATTACTAAATCGAGCACTCAAACAACAAAATTTAACCACAAAAATTTCACAGATATAAATTCACATAAAATAAACACAGAAAATAATTTTAAAATATTTTTTCGACTCAGATCGTGGTCCTGAAACCACCGTTCCGATTAGGGTCTAAATCAGGCTGTTACACGGGAGTCATACATAGGTCATACAATGCCATATCCCAAATATGGTCTTACATGTAATTCAATATTGATGCCAATAGCCCAGCTATAGTCTTAGACGAAAACTCATATCGATGCCATGTCCTAGACATGGTCTTACACGAAATCTCGTACCGACACCATGTCCCAGACATGGTCTTACACGTACTACAATACTGATGACATGTCCTAGATATGGTCTTACACGTAATCACATTTTGATAATCTCAATGTTATGACCTTTGTGTCCTATAATGTTCCTAGGGCTAGTGCTGGACTTCCACACTTATCGAATTATCATCGAACTCGTTCATACAATTAAACTCATTCACGTGGTCAATTATACAATTTAAGAAAAATTAAATTATTTAAACATAAATTAACGATGCATTATTTACACATAAACTTACCTCTGTACAAAAATAGCTAACTGTGCAATTTAATCCACAAGCTTGCCATTTCTCCGATCTAGGTCAGAACCTCGTTTTTCTTGATCTATAATAAAAAATTTAGCTCATTTAATTATCACATTATTCAATTCGGTCCAAAATTTATATTATGGAAAATTTACATTTTTTCCCCTAACTTTTCACTTACTTACACTTTAGTCCCTAGGCTCGTAAAATGAAATGTATTCATTTTTCTCAAAACCCAAGCCTAGCTGAACCTTATACAAGCTTATAGCAGCCCAAATTTTTCATTTATTCACATATTTCTACACATATTTTACAACTTTTGCATTTAGGTCCTTTTTAACACTTTCATCGAAAATCACCTAGCAAAAGTCGTCTATCACACAACTAACATTCATATTCTACCAATAGACATCAAAATACATGCATGTCTAACATGGGTAAAATTTTAAACATGAACCCTACTTCAAAATAATGGTAGAGATAGGTAAATCAAGTGATAACGACTTCAAAAACGTAAAGAGATTTAAAAAGGGGGCTAAGATGCACTTACTATCAAGCCTGAAAGTTGAAGAAACCCTAGCTATGGTGAGCTTCAAATTTTCAGCTAAGGGTTGGAGAAGATGGACAAATTTTGGCTTTATTTTCCCTTTTTATTCTTTTATTAACTAAATGACCAAAATGCCCTTTTTGTCTTTCTTTGAAATTTTACCCTTCCATATCCATTATTGTCGATCATGAGATATAATGGTCTAATTACTAAATAATGACCTCTAATTTATAAATTCATTTCAATTAAGCATCCAACGCTTCTAGAATACATATTTTCAACTTTTTGCAATTTAGTCCTACTAGTCAAATTGGACCCTCTATCGATAAAATTTCTTAACGAAATTTTCACACATGCATTCAATCATACTATAGACCTCAAAATAATATCGCAATAAATTTTTCTACTTTAGATTCATGGTCCCAAAACCATTGTTCCGGTTTGGCCATAAATCGGGTTGTTACATGATCAACTAGATTATCATTAAGAATTTATTGATCATTTACCATAATAACATTATGAGGACTAGGGAGTATCGAAAAAGACATGATCAGTGGTAGAGATTGTCGAGCCACGGAATTGACTTGCAAAAACTTTGAGACTACTAATTCATTATGCCAAGCAAAACATTTTCATGTCATTTTCTAACATTTATGGAATTAGCAAACTAAGACTCACTTCCTGTTTAGAATCCAGAATGTTACTGTCAACTTTATCAGGTATGGCACAATTAAACTCGGCCAACATCACAAATCTAAAAGAAAAACATAGTCAGGTTGGATCAGAAGCATCACACAGAAATATAAGTTATTGTGGCATGTATTTCTAGATTCAATACACGCTATGTTCAGTCCTAGAATCAACTAAACCATAACTCTGATATCACTAAATGTAACACCCTATACCCGATCTGGTCACCAGACCCAAGCTATAGGATACTAGAATAGTAAACTGAAACATTCACGAGTAAATTCTTCATTAATATTCAATAATCAATAAATATAAGTTAATTCCATGTTAAACACACGTTATAATCAAAATCGAGTCTTAGTTAGGCTTACGAAAACCTTTGAACAAGTTCAAAACTAAATCAGAAACAATCTGAAACATTCAAAAAATAATAGGAAAAATGCAAAACAGGGTTACCAACCAGTCAAACAAAACCAAAAAGATCAATTCCTAATAATTTAAAATAATTTCCATGTCATTCAATCATATTGGGACCTAAATCAAACTTACGGAACATTGAAAATAAACCGGGAATTATTCTGGATTAAAACAAAACTTTGATAAAACATAGGCAAATAATAAAAACAGGGATTACACGTTCATGTGACAAGGTAGGGGCCGCGTGGTGGAGGGACATGGCCGTGTGGCTCAACCATGTGACTAAACTTAGACCGTGTGAAAGGAGACATACAGTGTAACTAACCCACGTAGCCTCTTCCACACCATACTTTTGCCACAATACTTTCACCAAGGCTATACTCTTGTTTCTTAATTGTTTAACCTCTCGAGCCAAAATCTTAACTGGCTTCTCTTCGTATGTCATGTCCGGCCGAATCTCAATCTCCGTAGGAGGAATCACATGCGAGGGATCTGAACAGTATCGTCATAACATTGACACATGAAACACATTATGTATCTTCTCCAATTCTTCCAGTAAAGCTAACCGATATGCCACTAGTCTTATTCTTTCCGTAACCACATACAGCCCAATAAAACGTGGACTTAATTTGCCTTTCCAACCAAATCTCATTATTTTCTTCCACGGTGACACCTTCAAAAATACTTTATCACCCACTTGAAATTCAATCTCCTTTCTTTTCAAATCAGCATAAGACTTTTTCCTGTCAGAAGTAACTTTCAAACAATCTCGAATTCTCTTCACTTTTTCCTCGGTCTCCTTAACAAAATCAATACCATGTATCTGTTTCTCACTCAACTCAGTCCAATACAATGGAGTTCGGTACTTTCAGCCATACAACGCCTCATACGGCGCCATCTGTATACTTGACTGATAACTATTGTTGTAGGTGAATTCTACCAAAGGGAGATACTTTTCCCAACTACCCTCAAACTCTAAAACACAACACCGAAACATATCTTCAAGAACTTCTATTACCCTCTCAGATTGGCCATCAGTCTGCGGGTGAAATGCGGTACTAAAATTCAATTTTGTACCTAACGCCTCTTGCAACTTCTTCCAAAATCTCGAGGTGAACCTCCGATCTTTATCTGATATAATAGACATGGGTACTCCATGTAATCTCACAATTTCAGTAATGTACAATTCAGGCAATTTATAGAGTGAGTAGTCAACACATACCGGAACAAAGCGAGCCGACTTCGTCAATCTATCAATAATAACCCACAAAGCATCTTTCCTTTTCGGTGTCAAAGGCAAACCTGTCACAAAGTCCATCATAATTTTGTCCCACTTCCACTCAGGGACCATTATGGACTGAAGTAAACCCGAAGGTACCTAATGCTCATCCTTCACTTGCTGACAAATTATACACCTCGTTACAAACCCTAAAATGTCCTTTTTCATACCCGACCACCAATACAATTTCTTCAAGTCATTATACATCCTAGTACCACCGGGATGCAGTGATAAACACCCACTGTGTGTCTTATGCAAAATTTTCTAATTCAACTCATCATCTCTTGGTACACAAATCCTATCACGAAACATCAAGCAACCATCCGGACTTACTCGGAAATCAGAGCCACCACCTGTTTCGCACTGAACCCTCTTTGCTTGCAGTTCGCTATCATTCTTTTAAGCTTCACAAATCTGTTGAAGAAACAGTGGTCTAGCCCTCAACATGGCTAGTATGGAACCATCATCAGATAATGTCAAACTCGTGTTCAAAGCCCAAAAAGCATACAATGATTTTCTGCTCAAAGCATCTGCAACCATATTTGCTTTCCCGAGATGATACTCAATTACCAGCTCATAATCCTTTAACAACTCAAGCCACCTCCGTTGTCTCAAATTCAACTCCTTTTGATTCATCAAGTATTTCAAGCTTTTATGATCAGTAAAAATCTGACATTTCTCACCATACAAATAATGGTGTCAATTCTTCAAAGCAAAAATAATGGCGGCCAACTCTAAATCATGTGTCGGGTAGTTCTTTTCATGTGGTTTTAGTTGCCTCGAAGTATAAGCCACCACATTGCCTTCTTTCATCAATATGCATCCAAGGCCATTCAGTGACGCATCACTATAGATCACAAACTCTTTCCCCGACTCAAGTTTCACTAACACTGGTGCCTCAGACAACTTAGCTTTCAACTGATCAAAACTTTGTTGACATTTTTCAGTCCACTCAAATTTACCATTCCTTTGAAGTAGCTTAGTCATAGGAGAAGCAATTATAGAAAAGCCCTCGACAAAATGTCGATAATATCAAACTAGACCCAGAAAGCTTCTAACCTCAGTCACATTCTTTGGTGGCTTCCAATTAACAATCGCCAAAATCTTGCTAGGGTCAACCTGAATACCATCACCCGAAACTATATGTCCCAAGAATTCAACTTCATGGAGCCAAAACTCACTCTTGCTAAACTTAGCAAACAACTTTTCTTTCCTTAGAATTTGCAACATCGTTCTCAAATGCTCGGTATGTTCTAACTCATCTCAAGAATAAATCAATATATCGTCTATGAATACCACCACAAATTTATCCAAATACTTTTTGAAATTCTGGTTCATTAAATCCATAAACATAGCTGATGCGCTAGTTAAACCAAAAGGCATGATAAGAAATTCGTAGTGTTCATACCTCGTTCTATATGCGATTTTCGGCACATCCGATTCCTTAACCCTCAATTGATAATAACCGGATCTCAAGTCAATCTTAGGGAACATTGTTGCTCCCTTTAATTGGTCAAACAAATCGTCAATTCTCTTCAATAGATACTTGTTCTTGATAGTCACCTTATTAAGTTTCCTATAATTGATACAAAGCCTCATCGATCCGTCTTTCTTCTTCACAAACAATACAGGACACCCCATAGAGAAAAACTCAGTCTCACAAATCCTATGTCCGTCAACTCTTGTAACTAGGCCTTTAACTCTCTCAATTTAGTCGGAGCCATCCTGTATGGAGTAATGGAAATAAGTACAATCCTGGGTAACAAGTCAATGGCAAATTCAATTTCTGTGACAGGGGGTAACCCAGGTAACTCCTCTAGAAACACATCTGGAAATTACAAACTACTGGTACTGACTCAAGTTTCAATTCTGACACCTTAGTATTCAGCAAATATGCCAAATAAGCTTCACACCCCTTCTTCATACATTTCCGAGTAGTCATACAAGAAATTAACACTGGCATCTTACTCGACTCATCTGTTCCAACCTAAAGAATTTCACCATTTTCACATTTTAACTCAAGTGTTTTCCACCTACAATTCACCTTGAAATCATTTAATGCTAACCAATCCACGACCAAAATAACATCGAACTCATCAAATGGCAACAACATAAAATTAGCCGAAAAACAGTATCCTTAAATCATCAAAGGACAATTCCAGCAAACCTTATCTACTCACACAAATTTGCCTAATGGGTTTGACACTTTAATCACAGATCCAGTTAACTCAATAGGCAATTTCTTACTATGCATCAATTTCATGCAAATCTAAGAATGAGTGGAGCCTAGATCTATCAATATAATAACATCAATATGATAAAGTGAGAATGTACCGGTAATCACATCAGGAGATGAGGCTTCCTCACGAGCTCACATAGCATAAGCTCTACCGGGTGTTCTCGTCTCGGATCTCGCAACTGTATATTTTGCTATACTTTTACTACTGGTTCCACCTCCGACGTTCCTCGGCAGTCTACCCTTACTAGTAGTGTTACTCGGTCTAGCACTTTGAAATTTCTCATCTCCCACTTTCTCAGGGCAATCTCTAACAAAATGATCTAGGGAACCACACTTGAAACAAGCTCGATTAGTTCCCCAACATTCACTAGTATGTCGTCTACCACAATTTCGACACTCAGGTTTATCAGATCTCACATTACCCACACTGGCTATTGAAATAACTTAGAATTTAGAACCTAAATATGTTTTACCCCAATCTCGATGTGAATACCAAGCTGAAGCTGTCATTCAAGGATTCGTTTCTTTAGACCTCTTTGATTGTGATTGAAAGGACTTACTCATCGGCCTCTTCCGGGCATCTCAAGCCTCAATAGTAGCTTTCCTCATTTCTTTATTTCACTCCTCTGCTTTACACGCTCTATCGACCAACACCACGAATTCTTTTAACTCTAGAATTCCCACAAGCACTTTGATGTCCTCATTAAGTGCGTCTTCAAACCTTCTACACATCATTGCCTCAGTAGAAACACACTCTGGGGCATATTTGCTGAGCCTAATGAACTCAAGTTCATACTCAGCTACCATCATCTTACCTTGTTTCAATTTAAGGAACTCCTTCTATTTTTGATCAACAAATCTCTAACTTATATATTTCTTTCGAAACTCTTCCAAAAAGAAATCCCATGTCACTCTTTCCCTCGGGACCACAGATATCAATATTTTCCACCAATGATAGGCTGAATGTTTCAGCAAAGATACGGCACATTTTAAACTCTCCTCAAGTGTGCACGATAATTCATTAAATACCCTATGGAATACTCGAGCAAAAATTTGGCCCTCTCTGGATCATTATTAACATTAGCTCTAAACTCTTTAGCCCCTTGTTTATGGATTTTATCCACCGAAGGTTTAGTCACCCTTACCAAGTCAATTCCCTGTGGGGCTACAAGGACCGGTTGTGATATAGGTGAGGGAGGAGGGGGTTGAGCATTAGAATTTGCTCTAACAAAACCAGTACACCAATCATTCATCATTCAGAGACAGGCATCCTGAGCCTCGTTTCCTTGACTCAGAGTCCCATGTCTACTTTCTATAGGCGCGATCCCTTACGCAGGAGCTGGCGCGTTACTAGCAGCATCACCAGCCGCAGCTCGTTCAGGATCCATTACTATATAAAAACCAAAACACAGTTTAGAAATGTCAGGAGTCACTACACTATCACAATATATCTATGGCATGTATAGCTAGACTCACACACAACGCTACGATAGTTCGAGAACCGACTAAACCATAGCTCTAATACAACTAAATGTAACACTTCTTACGCAGGTTTGATGCTGAAACTGAGTATGAGGCATTATCGGACAATATTCCATCTAAACATACAAAGTCGAGCCGCAAAATTTCGTTCCAAATTAAAACTTTTTCATAATATATCATACAATCCTTAAAATGGGCCTACAGGGCCTAAAACATAGTTTAGGAATGGTCTGGGACCAAATCGAGAACTTAGAAAAATTTTGGAAATTTAGGTTTAAAAACAGGGCACACGCCCGTATGAGACAAGGACACGCCCATGTGGGTAGGCCGTGTGGTCACACACACCCGTGTCTCATATCCGTGTCGAATTATTGGAAATTTATTTTTCATTTCAAACCTATAGTGATTTTCACACAACTGAGCACACGCTCGTGCCCTTGGTCCGTGTCCTTCACATGGCCTCAACACGCCCGTGCTCTCACCCCATATGAAAAACTCGGGTATTCTGTTTATGACGTCAGCATGCAATTTTGTTCATATAGCCATAGGACACGCCCATGTGATCAAGCCGTGTGATGTCCTTATTCTCTAAAAATTTCATGCAAAGTTCACATGCCCTACACACATGGCCATGGTGGCTGGCCGTGTGGCCCTAAGTTAGGCTATTTTCCAAGCCATCCTTTGCCCCAAAACACATACAAACTTTACCATTTTTGAAACCACATGCCATACACATTTTTAGGCATCTAAATAATCTCATTTAACCATCAATCATTCATTTCAACTTATCCACACACAAACACACCAAGCATTCATGAACTACCTCAAAGGATCCATAAATAAACCAATATCAATATTGGCCAAGTCATATAGCCTTAATTACAAAATGACTTATCAAAAGACAATTACCACAATATAGCCAAACCAACATTAAGTCCCTACACATGCTATAGTCCAAAAGAGTACATTTACAATACCAAAAGAATGTTGTGGATAGTGTGGGTGAGCCTCCGACGATTCCCGATCTCTGAGCTGGCTTGACTAATCTATAGAACAAGGAGAAAAAAAAAGAAAGGAGTAAGCTTTAAGAAGCTTAGTAAGTCTATATGCAAATAATTAACATCATACCAACTCTCTAAATCACCAAAAATTCATATCACCATATATCAACTTACCACATAACCTTACCAACATCATATACATACCAAACACATCATTTACATAATTCTAATTTCACATGCACCCATGCACACATATACACTTGCCCACATTTTCACTAGCTCATAAATACACCTGTACTTTCACATCACATAACCACACAAATCTCTTTTAGTAAGCTTTTCCCCTTGAACCCTTCAAAATAACATTCAATACCCGATGGTTCTAGCACATAGCTCCACCAACACATAATCTAACCCTCGTGTACACATGGTGAACTCTCATTATCACCCATGTGACCTAGCCATTAAATCCCGTAGCTCTCGTGTCTACATGGTGTCCAACACTCAGAATCACACATGCAACCTAGCCACATATAACATAGCTCTCATGTCTACATGATGTACCCTCGATAACATACATGCGACCTAGCTATTTTAAACCCGTAGCTTTCATGTACACATGGTATACACCTAGTATTACGCATGTGACCTAGCTACTCATGAAATTATTATCTCTTAACTCTCTTATACACATGGTATACACACCGTATAACACATGTGCCTAGCTACCACATAGCATCTCGTAGCTCTCTTGTACACATGGTGTCCTACCCTCAGAAACACACATGTGACCTAGCTATACATTATCCGTATCTTTCGTTTTTTTCGAAGGTTCAATCAGGAACACCGAATTTCCATAATTCACCAAATCATAGAAGTTATCCAACATTATCCCTAACATACAACAAATTATATTTATGGAATTAAAACTAATGTATTACTTACATATAAACTTACATGGATAACAAAATGCGATAATTTGTAATTTAGTCCGAAACTTGCCCTTGCCTCGGTCAAGGTCGATTCCTCGATCTTCTCGATCTATAATGATACATTTAGCTCATTTCATAATCACATTCTTCAAAACAGCCCAAAATCTTCCTATAGTAAATTTTACAATTTGACCCTTAACTTTCTCAATTTTACAATTTAGTCGCTAGGCTCGATTTATGACTCTCATTAAATTTTCATGCATTTTAAGCCTAGCCAAACCACTTTTCCTCTTAAAACAGCCCCCAATTTCCCTCATTTCACAATTTATGCACACCATATTTCATCTTTTACAAATAAGTCCTTTTTATAATTTTCACCAAAAATCACCTAGTAAAAGTTGTTCACCACACTTTAAACTTTAATATTCCACCACTAGCCATCAAAATACATGCATGTCATTCATGGGTAAAATTTTAAACATCAACCCTAGCTTAAAATAATGGTAAAAATAGCTAGAACAAGTTACGAGGATTATAAAAATACGAAGAATATTAAAAACCAGGTTAGGAGATACTTACAATCAAGCTTGAAAGTTGAAAGAAACCCTAGCTATAGTTTCTTGGTAGGTTCGGCTAAGGGAGGAAGAAAGATGGACAAAATTTTGGTTTTTTTTTCCCTTTTTATTTCATTTATTAACTAATGACCAAAAACGCCCTTCATTAAAAACCTTTAGTATTTCACCCTTCCTTGGGCATTTTTATCCAAACAAGGTTAAAATGGTTTAATTACCATATAAGGACCTCTAATTTAGAATCTCAATTCAATCAAGTACCTTTATGGATTAAAATCCATATTTTTCACCTATTGCAATTTGGTCCAACCTATCAAATTGGACATGCAAATAATAAAATTCATGTACCAAAATTTCACATAATTATTCAAACACCCAATAAACATCAAAATTCAATCGAAAAAATATTTTAGACTTTGGATTCATGGTCTCAAAACCACTATTTTGTTTAGCCCCTAATTTGGGCTATTACACACACGACCTTGTGGTAGCCCATATGCCATATAAATAACATGTTTTAAGCATTTTATGTAACACCCCTTACTCTTATCTGACGCCGGGACAGGGTTAGAGGTGTTACCAAACTTAAACATAACCAATCATACAAAACCGGACCATAAAATTTCATTCAATTTAAAACCATTCATACACATGCATATAGTCCCTTATGCGGGCCCACGAGGCCCAAAACATGCATTGGAAGTGATTCGGGACTAAATTGGAAACTTTGGAATACTCAGAAAATTTTTCATCAAAACAGAGGTCACACGCCCGTATGGCTTGGGACACGCCCGTGTGGGTACATTGTGTGGTCACATACTCCCATGTCCTCAGCCTATGTAACTCTCTGTTTATGACATCATGCACAATTGGGGGCCATACGGCCAAGTCACATGCCCGTGTCTTGGTGCCGTGTCCTTCACATGGCTGAGACACACAACCGTGTCTCTACCCATGTGGCAAAGAAAATGGTTATTTACCAAGCTATTTGCCACCCTCATTTGCACACTCACATACACACTTTCAATGGCACTTAACATGGCACAATTAAGCTACCAACACATCCATAATCAAGGCTTAACATATCAAAACAATTATTTACTTTTCATATCAAAACTTTCCACTTGAGTCATAGTCACCAAATTATTTATATCTTGAGCTACAAAATTCAAAATTTAGATCCGCTTGATTTATCCGAAACTAGACTCAAATATATCCCTACCATAAAATTTTCAAAATTTATTGTTCAGCCAATAACTACAGTTAATTCTTCAAATTCATCCCTATAGTTTTAACCTTTCTTCACTAAAAATTAGTTATCTATTAGTACGGCACTAGGATGATATTTCTGTTTGTTTCTATTGAAAATAGGCTCATTAATAATTTAAAAATATAAATTTGAACCCCTATGTATTTTTATACAATTTTTAATGATTTTCCAAAGTCAGAATAGGGGAACCCGAAATCATTCTGACCTTGTCTCACAAAAATTCAAATATCTCATAAAATAAAATTCTTTTGCGTACACCCTTTCTTCTATGTAAAACTAGAGTCAATTGGCTTAAATTTCACATTTTATTCAACCTGTTATTCAATTTTCAAAATTTTTGGTGATTTTTAAAAGTTATACTACTGTTGCTGTCCAAAACCGTTTTAAAGCTAATTTTACCCTTTCGTGATTTCTTTGTCTAACTTTCATTTAGACATACACAACACCCAAGCATATCTATAACTAGCCATTCCAATAGCTAGTCATTATCAAATATTTACATGCCATTTATTGGCCAATATAAGCCAATTTACATGGCTATACATTACATCAAACCTTTAACTATCACAAGCTAATATATTTAGTCAAATCATAATGATGCATGCACCAAATGACTAAGTCCATATACATGCCATAAACTCAAGAGGTTTGTTGTAACACCCCTATCCCGTAACTGTCGTCAGAATAGGTAAGAGGCATTACCGGACTTTTGTAACTCATATTAGACCTGTAAAAATTTTGAACTAAACATTCAACAATATAGTTCTATAATCATTTGTTAAAACATGCTTTGAAAACTCATATATGATACATACATTCATTGGGGATCAAATTGAAAACATGTGAAAGATCGAAGAAACTTTGAGAAAATTTTTAGGTTAGGGACACATGGCCGTGTCCCTAGCCCGTGTACCCCACACGGTCATGCATCCAAACTTACCTCAACCGTGGGCAACACTGCTAAACATCACATAGTCACCAGACATGCCCGTGTGTCCAGTCCATGCTCAATACTGCCAATTACCACACGGCTGCCAGACACGCCCGTGTGTCTAGGCTGTGCACAAGAGTGCCTAAAATAATTTTAGATACAGGGTTTACACGACTGAGTCACACGCCCGTGTGCACTGACCATGTGGCACAATGTAGGCTTGGTTTAAGCCATTTTGCCACCCAAATGGGTTATCCTTACAAGCATCACAACCACCATATTCAAAACACAATTTGCAACCATTAAGCATCATCTAAACATGTACCAAATAAGCACCATTTCATACCATATCACTCATCAACTCAATAGCTATAATGCTAATCACATAACATCATAATACTACTCAATCTATCACATAAGAACACATCATAATAGTTATTCAAAATAGGTTCAACATATATAAAACAAGCCACATCTCATAGCTTGGATAAGTGCTCAAAACATACCACATTTACTAACAAAACTAACTATAAGCATTATCTTAACAACTAGCCTATAAATGCCATGACCATCCCTTTTTCAAAGATTAAAAAGTACCAAAAGCTTGATGGATAGTGTGATAGCAAGTCTCTGACTCGTCTGAAAATCGAGCTAGCTTCTGAATCTATAAAATAGAGAAAAGAAAACAAAGCAAGCTCTAAAAGCTTAGTAAGCCCGTATAACATAGAATTTAACTTACTGAATTAATAGAAATAGGCATTGCCATAATTACCAACTCAAATCACATGCTCACATTGCCTATTTAACAAGTCCACATATGTTAGTCTTTGTAACCAAATGAATCATTCATTTCCCAAGTAAAACATTCACATATCACAAGCATAAATCAAATACTTATGACATATAATTCATGTAGTTCATATCATATAGTTCCTATAAATCTTATAACTCATGTAACATATAGTTCATATACTCCTTGATCATCATGTAACATGTATCGATAATTGCCCGTTGAACCTTTAAGAATATCTAGGGATACTCGGGTGATACACACAAAGTGTACATACATATAACCTGTAATCCGTCAATGCATCATATATGCTCTTTCGAGCCTAAAACGGTAAGCTCGAAGGCTAAACATGTAATCTTGAAGGATAAACGGTAAGCCCTTAGGCTAAACATGTAATCCCAAAGGATGAACGGTAAGTCCGAAGACTAAACATGTAATCCCGAAGGATGAACGGTAAGTCCAAAGACTAAACATGTAGCTCATGAACTGTGGTGAGTCTACAACAAATGCAGGAGCTCAACCACCCTGTAGCCCTAGTGACATGTCACTTGTATCCTACGACTTCTATGGTTCGAACGGGAGTCGGTAATCAAATCGTTCTTATGACTTTATACAATTCCATGCCAATTCACATATATTCAATAGGCGATCTCATTCCATAATAATTTTACACATTCATATGGCATAAATACAACTATTATAAATGTAATATGAATTGAATTCTAATTATACGAACTTACCTCGATTTCTCAATATCTACTTGTCTACCTTTCGTTTTCCCCGATCAAGTTCCGAGATTTGATTGTCTTGATCTATATTAATACAAATTCAACTATTTAATCATCAACACTTTCAATTTAGTCCAAGAACATGTATTTTGCCCATTTTGCAAATTAGCCCTCAACTATTCATACTTTAACACTTTAGTCCTAAATTCACGAAATAACAAATTACACAAAAGGACCCTCAATTTATCAGAGCCGAATATTCAAGTATCTCATATCAACAGATATAATTCATTTATTTCTACTTCTACCCACAAAATTTCTACCTTTTTCAATTAAATCCTTAAAACTCATTTTCATCAAAAATCACTTTGTAAAACTTTTATATCTCTAGCCTACCATTCATAATTTATCAAGAAACACCAAAATAAACATGTATTCAACAATGGCACATTTCAAAAACATCACCAAATTCAGAAATTGAGGTATGGGCATGATAGATTACTAAGCAACGGTCTCAAATACGTAAAAATTATAAAAAACCAAAGCAAAACATACCTTTAATCAATCAAAATAGTGACTGAACCTAAAACCAAAATTTTAAGCTTCCTTTCTTTTGTTATTCGACTATGAAAGATGATAATAATGCCAAATTTCATGTTTCTTTTATTTAATAAAAACTAAATATGCTAATTACTAAAATAACCATAATATAAAACATGTATAATCATTTATTTTATGGACACCACCGTCCATACTATTTAAAGAAGGGTAAATTTCATTTTAAAACCTTTCATTTAGAAAGCCATAGTTAATTAAGCCCTTCTATTAATAAAACACATATTTATCGCTTTACACGATTTAGTCCTTTTTACCAAATTAGCTAACCAAGCTGTAAAATTCCTATACGAAACTTTCACACAATGAATCTATCATGCTGTAAAACATATTAACATAATAAAAATAATATTTCAACTCGGTTAAGTGGTCCCAGAACCACTCGTTCCGACTAGGGTCTAAAATGGGCTGTTACAACTCTCTCCTCTTTAGGGATTTTCATCCCCAAAAATCTTACCGGTAAACAGGTTTGGGTATTGTTTTCACATAGCTTCCTCGAGTTCCCATGTAGCTTCTTCTATTTCGTGTTTACACATAAGAACTTTTACAAGCACTATACATTTATTTCTTAATTCTTTAATTTCTCGAGCCAGAATTCTGATCGGTTCTTCAGTATACGATAAATCAGACTGTATTTCCACATCAATGAGAGAGATAATATGAGATGGATCAGATCGATGATATGCGTGATATGAAGTAATAAAATTTATAAAGAACTTGATCACACCAAAACTAACTAATATCACAACATTGAGGCAAGCGCACCTGTCGAACAGTAATATAGCTTAGTGGCAAGACCGAGTTATCATACCCAAGGGAACCAAAAGTGCTAGTACTTACTTCCTTTCTATTATCTAGCCTAAAAATAAAAGAGGGTTGTTTAAACTAATTCTAAAATTAACTAAGAAAGTTTAATGTGTAAATTTGGAAAACTTTTAGGGAAAAGTTGATTGATATGGACAATACTCAAGGGAGAATCCACCTAGACTTCACTTGTTATTATTTTCTTGAACTATATGATTTCTTTACTTGACTTGATCCGTAGAGATCCCTAACTTATGCTAAACCCTCCGTCAAGGCGTAGAGCAACTAGGCCTAAGTGGTTAATTAAATTTCCCTTATTAATTAACTCCTTAGGTTGCATTAATTCGATCTATGGCTCCCCATATTAGGTTTGACCCTAATCCGGCAGATTTATGTCTCCTTATGTCTAGGTTTGCATGCAACTCCGCTTAATTATGGTAGATCTACTCTTATCACAGGGACTTTTGCTCCTCTGCTCTAAGCACATCTAATTCTTGAAGTAATGCCTAGGATTATTAAATCAAGAATGAAGAACGCATAATTAAGAACAATTCAAGTATTTATCAAATAAATCAAGAATAAATAACAAGATCTGTCTTAGGTTTCATCCCCCTCAAGTATTTGAGAGGTTTAGTTCATGATAAAGAAAAGAAACATCACAGAAGATATAAAATAATAAAACATAAAAGAAACCAAAAAGCCCTGAAGGAATTTAGGGAGATCCTCTATGTTGTTGCAGAATTCCAACTTCTGAGATGAATCAATCGGCTTTCTCCTTTGGAGTAATCCCTTGCTTCTATTCATATCTAAAAAGTATATATCAGTATCTTTAGTTGTTGCCTCATGGGGTCTTTATATAGAGCTTTTGGGGGCCTTTTTTAGCCTCTAAGCATCCCAATTTGAGTGAAATTCCCTTCATCACGACTAGAACACGCCCATGTGCCACGCCCGTGTGACTTCGACAGAGGCCGTGTGATTTTCTCGGTGGAGGCACGGCCGTGTGGCCTGGCCGTGCTTGTCGGGGCTTTGACCGTGTGATCTTCATGTGGCACACCCGTGTGGCACGGCCGTGTGGCATGTCTTGGGCTGTGTTGTTCGCACATTTTGGCCCATTTTTCACCGTTTTTAGCCTGTTTTCCGTTCTTTTCTCTTCCCTATGCTCTCTTGAGTATGAGATATGAAAAAGGAAGATTAAGAGCATCGATTCGCACAAAATTGATCATAATTCATCCAAAATATAGGCTAAACATGGGGTAAAAATATGTATAATTTAATGTTTATGAATCGACATCGACGAAGCATTGAAATGTGAAACACATTATGAATCTTTTCAAGTTCAGTCGGTAACGATAGTCGATAAGATACAGGTCCTATTCTTTCCGCAACTTCATACAGCCTGATAAACCGAGGACTTAACGTTCCTTTTTGACCGAAACAAAGAATTTTCTTTCATGGTGATACATTTAGAAATACTCTATCTCCTACCTAAAACTCTAATTCTTTTCATTTCAAATCTACGTAAGATTTCTGTCTATCAGATGCTGCTTTCAAATTGTCACGAATCACTTTTACTTTTTCTTTCGTTTCCCGAATCAGATCAACCCCGTGTAACTTTTTCTCACTCAACTCAGTCCAGTATAACGGTGTTCGACATTTACAACCATATATTGCTTCGTACAGAGCCATTTTCAAACTCGTTTGAAAGTTGTTATTATACGTAAACTCAATCAAAGTTTAATATTTCTCCCAGCCACTTTCAAATTCAAGAATACAACATCATAACATATCTTCTAAAACCTGTATAACTCTTTCAGACTGATCGTCGGTTTGGGGATGAAATGTTGTGCTGAAACTCAATTTTATTCCCAGAGCTTTTTGCAACTTTTTCCAGAATCTCGAAGCAAATCTCGGATCTCTATCAGATATAATAGACAACGGTACACCGTGTAGTCGTACAATCTCCGATAAATATAATTAAGCTAATCTATCCAGAGAATAGTTTATACGTACCGGTATAAAATAAGCAGATTTCATTAATCTATCAACGATGACCCAGATTGCATTTTTCTTCTTTGGAGTCAAGGGTCATACTGATACAAAATCTATTGTAACTCTATCTCATTTCCATTCTGAAATCAGAATAGGTTGTAATAAACCTGATGGTACCTGATATTCGGCCTTTACTTGCTGACGGATTAGAAATTTTGATACAAACTCAGATATATCTGCTTTATTCCTGACCACCAGTAAAATTGTTTCAGATCATTATACATTTTCGTGCTACCCGGATGGACTGAAAAACAACTATCATGTGCTTCATGTAAAACTTTCTGAATAAGTTCACTATCTTTCGGTATGCAAATTCTATTTCAGAACATTAGACAACCATCAGCCCCAATAGAAAATTTAGAATCAGAATTTCACTCACAATGAAGTCGCTTAGCTTGAAATTCATGATCATTCTTCTGAGCCTCACAGATTTGTTCCAGAATTATCGGCTCAGCCTTTTGCTCAGCTATAATAGATCCATCATCACATAGCCTTATATGAGTATTCAAAACCCGCAAAGCAAATATAGATTTCTGACTTAATGCATCAGCTACAACATTAGCTTTTCCAGGATGATAATCAATCACAAACTCGTAATCTTTCAATAATTCAAGCCATCTCTGTTGTCGCATATTCAAATCTTTTTGTGACATCAAATATTTCAGACTTTTATGATCTGTAAAGATTCGATATTTCTCCCCATACAAATAATGTCACCAAATCTTTAAAGCGAAAACTATAGCAGTTAGCTCAAGATCATGTGTCGGGGTGCGGTTTCAACTGTCGGGAGGCATAAGCTAGAACTTTCCTATCTTGCATCAATACACAACCCAGTCTGATTATCGATGCATCACTATAAATCATGAATTCTTTACCCGATTCAGGTTGAACTAAAACCGATGCTTCTGTTAATAAAGCTTTCAACTGTTTGAAACTCTACTGACATTTATCCGTCCACTCAAATTTCACATCTTTTTGGAGCATTCAAGCCAATGGTACTGCAATCATCGAGAATCCTTTCACAAATCTTCGATAATATCCTGCTAATCCCAGAAAACTTCTAACCTCAGATACATTTTTCGGTGGTTTCTAGTCTATAATTGTAGATATTTTACTCGGATCAACTCTGATGCTTTCTGCAGAAATAATGTGACCTAGAAATCCAACTTCTCGAAGCCAAAATTCACATTTGCTAAATTTGTCGAATAACTGCTTATCTCTCAAAGTTTGTAACATAATTCTCAAATGTTCGGTATGCTCTATCTCGTCATGTGAATAGATCAGAATGTCGTCAATAAATACAACAACATATCTGTCTAGGTATGGTCTGAAAATACGGTTCATCAAATCCATAAACACTGCCAAAGCATTAGTTAACCCAAAAGGCATAACTAAAAATTCATAATGATCGTACCGCGTTCTGAAGGTAGTCTTTGGTATGTCTGAACCCTTAACTCATAACAGGTAATAACCCGATCTCAGATGAATCTTCGAAAATATAGTAGCCCCTTTTAACTGATCAAACAAATCATCAATTCATGGAAAAGGGTATTTATTCTTTACTGTTACTTTATTCAGCTACCGATAATCAATACACATCCTCATTGATCCGTCCTTCTTTTTCACAAACAGTACGGGAGCACCCGAAGGTGAAAAACTCGGTCTCACAAAGCCCATATCTGTTAATTCTTGTAATTGTGCTTTCAACTCTTTCAATTCAGTCGGTGCCATTCTATACGGAGCTATCAATATCGATGTAGTACCCGGTAATAACTCAATACTAAATTCAACTTCTCTGATCAGTAATAAACCTGGTAACTCTTCTGGAAAAACATCTGGAAACTCACAAATAACTGGTACGGATCCAACCTTCAATTCTGACACTTTAGTATCTAACACGTACGCTAAATACACATCACAACCCTTTCTCACATACTTCTAAGCTCGTATAGCCGATATCACTATCGGTACTTTATTCAAATCATTTGGCTCAATCTGAAGGATTTCACCATTCTGACATTTCAACTTTATATTCTTTCGTCTGCAATTCACAACTGCTTCATGTACATTTAACCAATCCATACCCAGTATCACATCAAATACGTTAAATGGTAAGAGTATCAAGTCAGCCGAAAAACAATATCCCCGAGTCATCAATGGACAATTCTTACATATTTTATCAACTAGCACTGATTTGCCTAACGGATTCGATACTTTAACTACAAATTCGGTAGACTCAACATGTAGACTCTTTTTAAACACTAATTCCATACAGATATATGAATGAGTTGATCCAGGATCTATCAACGCAACAATATCAGTGTTATAAAAAGAAAAAGTACCGATAATAACATCAGGTGACAAGGCTTCCTCTCGTGCACATATTGCATAGGCTCTAGCAGGAGTGCATGTCTCAGATCTCACATTCGCATCTGAAACAAGCTCCACTTTTCAATCGACACTCACCAAAATGCTTTCGGTTACAGTGCTTACAATCAAGCCCGGAAGTTCTCACACTATCCGCACTAGCTTCAAAGGTTGTCTGAGGTCTCGAATGAGAAGATCTAACATTTCTTTCTCTAATGGATATGCCCGTAGAAGCAGTAGAACGAGGATGAAAGTCTTTTGATCTTTTGGATCTAGACTGGTGCGACTTACTCGCAATTCTCTTTTTAAATTCTCTGGACTCAAAATCAGCTTTCTGCTTTTCTTTAGCAAGTTCTTCGGCTTTACAAGCCCGATCAACTAGAGCTACGAACTCTTTCAGCTCAAGTATCCCAACTAACAGTCGAATTTCTTCATTTAATCCATCTTCAAACCAATTACACATTATTGCTTCGGTAGAGATACATTCACGAGCATATTTACTGAGTCGTACAAACTCTCTCTCATACTCAGTCACTGACATTTGGCCCTGTTTCAACTCTAGAAACTCTTTTTTTTCTGGTCAATGAATTGTTGACTAATATATTTCTTTCTAAATTCTGTCTGAAAGAAATCCCAGTTAGATTTTTTTGCAAAACAACCGATATCAAAGTATTCCACCACTGGTATGCCAAATCCCGTAGCAGAGAAATAGTACATCTCAAACATTCATCAATCGTACAAGCTAATTCATTAAAAACCCTGATCGTATTCTCAAGCCAGAACTCAGCCCTCTCAGCATCATCACTCGCTGAAGCTCTGAATTCTTCGGCCCCATATTTCTATATCTTGTCAACTGGAGGTCTACTCAGTCTAAGAGGATCCATAACTCGTACATTTTCAGGATTAGGTTGTGGGACTTGAGGGGGTAGAGGTTGTGGAGCAGCAGGGTTTGCTCGCACAAACTCATTAAACCATTCAGACATCATTTGGAAGAAAGCTTGCTTAGCTTCTTCCTGATTACCTATAGCAAGGTTCGATTCAGAAGGCACAGCCCCTTAAGCAGGGGCTGGCGCAAAACTTTCAACATCATCTGCTATTGCTCGATTCGGATCCATTACTGTATAAAACAGATTTTAGAGGATGTCAGGAGGTATCACATTATCACATTTCATAAACATGGCATGTATAGCTAGACTCGTACTTACTACGGTAGTCCTAGAATCAACTAAACCTGGCTCTGAAACTAATTAAAAATGTAACACCCCTATCCTGTAACCATTACCGGAATAGGTAAGGGGCATTCCCGAACTCTTGTAACTCAGATTAGATCAGTAAAAATTTTGAACTAAACATTCAACAATATAGTTCTATACTCATTTGTTAAAACACGCTTTGAAAACTCATATAACGATACATACATTTATTGGGGATCAAGTTGAAAACATGTGAAAGATCAAAGAAACTTTGAGAAAATTTTCAAGTTAGGGACACACGGCCGTGTCCCTAGCCCATTTACCCCACACAGTCGTGCCCCCAAACTTACCTCAACCGTGGGCAATATTGCTAAACATGATACGGTCACCGGACACGCCCGTGTGTCCAGTTCTACTCAATACTGCCAATTACCACACGGTTCCTAGACACGCCGGTGTGTCTAGGCCGTGCACAAGACTGCCTAAAATAATTTTAGATACAGGGTTTACATGGCTAAGTCACACGCCCTTGTGCTTTGACCGTGTGGCACAATGTAGGCTTGGTTTAAGCCATTTTGCCACCCAAATGGATCATCCCTACAAGAATCACAACCACAACATTCAAAACACAATTTGCAACCATTAAGCATGATCTAAACATGTACCAAATAAGCACCATTCCATACCATATCACTCATCAACTCAATAGCTATAATGCTAAACAAATAACATCATAATACTACTCAATTTATCACATAAGAACACATCATAATAGTTATTCAAAATAGGTTCAACATATATAAAACAAGCCACATCTCATAGCTTGGATAAGTGCCCAAAACATACCACATTTACTAACAAAACTAACTATAAGCATTATCTTAACAACTAGCCTATACATACCGTAATCATCCATTTTTCAAAGATTCAAAAGTACCAAAAGCTTGATGGATAGTGTGATAGCAAGTCTCCGACTCGTCTGAAAATAGAGCTAGCTTCCGAATCTATAAAATAGGGAAAAGAAAACAGAGTAAGCTCTAAAAGCTTAGTAAGCCCATATAACATAGAATTTAACTTACCGAATTAATAGAAATAGGCATTGCCATAATTACCAACTCAAATCACATGCTCACATTGCCTATTTAACAAGTCCACATATGTTAGTCTTTGTAACCACATGAACCATTCATTTCCCAAGTAAAACATTCACATATCACAAGCATAAATCAAATACTTATGACATATAATTCATGTAGTTCATATCATATAGTTCCTATAAATCTTATAACTCATGTAACATATAGTTCATATACTCCTTGATCATCATGTAACATGTATCGATAATTGCCCATTGAACCTTTAAGAATATCGAGGGATACTCGGGTGATACACACACAGTGTACATACATATAACCTGTAATCCGTCAATGCATCATATATGCTGTCTCGAGCCTGAAACGATAAGCCCGAAGGCTAAACATGTAATCCCGAAGGATAAACGGTAAGCCCGTAGGCTAAACATGTAATCCCGAAGGATGAACGGTAAGTCCGAAGACTAAACATGTAGCTCATGAGCTGTGGTGAGTCCGCAAAAAATGCAGGAGCTCAACCACCCTATAGCCCTAGTAACATGTCACTTGTATCCTACTACTTCTATGGTTTGAACAGGACTCGGTAATCAAATTGTTCTTATAACCTTTATACAATTCCATACCAATTCACATATATTAAATAGGTGATGTAATTTCATAATAATTTTACACATTTATATGGCATAAATACAACTATTATATACGTAATACGAATTGAATTCAACAGCCTAAAATTTCCATTAAAACACATTTTTACTACATATTTTATAACTTTTACAAATTAGTCCTTTTTGACATTTTCACTGAAAATCACTTAGAAAAAGTTGTTTCTCTAACCATAAACATGCATAATCCACAATCATCAAAATACACAAATTTCTAACATGGGTCAAACCCTATACCTTTATCATATCTCAAATAAGTGGTAGAAATAGATAGATCTTGTTACGAGGATTTCAAAAATGTAAAACAAAATTTAAAAAGGGGCTAAAACGGGCTTACTATGGAGCTTGGAAGCTTGAAAAACCCTAGCCATGGTTTCGTCATGGTAATTTCGGCCAAGGGGTTGAAGATGAGAAAAATTTGGCTTTTGTTTTGTTCATTTAATCACTAAATGACCAAAATGCCCCTAACTTAAAAATATTCTATTTCACCTATTTCATGTTGATTTTTGTCCAAAAAATTAACCAATGGTCTAATGACCATTTAAGGACCTCCAATTTAAAATTTCATAGCAATTTGGCACCCCTAGCTTCTAGAACTCAAGTTTTGCACTTTTTACAATTTAGTCCTTTTAACTAAATTGTGTGCCTAAACGTCAAAATTTTTGAACGAGATTTTCACGAAATCATTCCTTGAAATTTTATACCATAAAAAATAATAAAAATAAATTTTTTCTTTTCAAATTTGTGATCATGAAACCACTGTTTCAACTAGGCCCAAAATCGGGCTGTTACAATTTGCATACCATTTATACCAAAATACCTATAGTGCCATTTAACACATTCAAACCTACTCCAAAATATGTACATTACAAGACCAAAACATCAATTTATTAATCATTCAAACAAGCAACCAATATGCCCTTATTGGCACCAACAATTCAACCATTAAACAACAAGGAATTTTTATCATTTTTGATAAGTTAATCATGCCTAAACATTCATATGCTAGCATTATTTCTTTAACTAGAATATCACTAGGTAAAGTAAAAAATATAACCTAAAACTTTATACCAATTTCATCAAGCAAAACGAACCATAACTACCAATGCCTTTAATCATTTCATACACAGCTCAATTACACCAAACAAAAACATTTAACTAACACACCAAACTCAAAACATCAAAAGTCTACAGAATCAAGAGAGGAAAGGTGTATGCTTTTCATTGATCCGATCGACACATTCCAGACAATTAAAATCTATAGAAAAGTAGAAATCCAAGTAAGTATATAAAATAATTAGTAAGCTCATATAATATAAACAAATAACTTACCTTAACCAATTAACAATTATATGAATCAATATGAAACAAATTCACCTATAATACCCTTTAAAACATCAACCATGTGAGATTTAGTCCAAACCAAATATATAATTTCAAATGGTAAAATACCAACTTTAACTTAAAATTTATCATGAATCTATTTTCCAATTGATCACTTTGCAACTCTTTCATCATTAAAATTTTCATCATATGTCCTTGACATATTAATTCATATCATAACATAGTTCAACAATTTTGGGTCAAGAAGTAATGAACATATAGATATTCAGAGTTGGTATTTTGCTTAGTTCAGTGAAATAATTTCGTATCAATTAACTTTTGTTCTTCCGATTGATATTTGTAAAAGTATTCAATATATAACTCCAAAAAAAGATAATGCTCATAAGAGCTAATCAAATATAGAAGAAATATGTCAGGTTACCCATCTAGGCTAAACAAATTCTTTGGGACTAGGGTGAGAGAAGGGGCCTATCATTGACTAAATGTGTTTGAAAGGACCGCCAATAGAGAGATACCCAAGGGCCATTAGAAGAGTAGACCAGAGGGCTATCTTTTAAGGACATGGTGGAAAGAAGATTTCCACATTGGGAATAAATGAGAAGAAGATTACAAGGAAGAATAGAGTCTGTAAAAATGGCGAGATGTCCGAGGAACTATTAAGACTAATCATGGGTTGTTAAGATAGCCTAGGGGTAATTTGTTTAACAATCTATTCGCAAATGGATAGGATTGGAAATAATTAGAGCACGCTATGTTGGGTTTAAGAGAATTTACTCGTAAAAGAATAGAGTTATTTATATTTTTTCTTTCTGTTTGAACCCTTATAAGATGGGGCCTATTTTCGTGTAATATAGAGACTCGCTAAGTTCAGCTGAACTTACAAGAGTCTGACTTGTGGTTGCAAGACTTGCGTGTTAAGTGTAACACCCCCAACCCATATCCATCATCGGAACAGGGTCACGAGGTGTTACCGGAGTTTTACAGAATTTTTTTCAATTAATTACCCGATAACTCATTTTATAAGAAAACCTTAGATTTTACCACTCTTCCATAAGCACAAGAATATTTTCATTTGATCACTTACCCTTTCAACATATCATATAATAAACATATTACCATTTAACTAATAACTTGACACTTGGTTAAGTGTCAACAACAACACTTCTTATCATACTTGAACATATTTCATATAAGTTATTGATAAATTCATTTTGTGACCATATCACACTTGAGATTATTACTCATCACGGCTTATATAATTTCCATATATCAGCATTTTAAAGATAGCCATATATTCATATATCATGATACATATTATTCTCTTGCCATTTCTTCAAAAACATAAATTATTCATTATACTAAAATTTCACGCATTATTGTTTTCATAAATTTCGCATATATTTATTCCAAAACAGTTCATAATCCTAAATATGCATAATTATCAGGTAAGTTTTACGTACATATATTTTTCATGTCATATTTTAAAATATCGAGTAAATATCATTTTTGTGTATTTCAAGTTCAATTTCATAATTATTTGTTTCGTGCTCGAATTATTCCATGTCAGGACTTTATTCATTAAATCATTCAAAATATCGTCATCATATAAATAATATTTTTAAGGTATAGAAATTTATAGTCATGGATGCATATATCCATCAATAAATTTCATGTACAAATATCATCATCTTATATTTATATATATCTAGTATCATTATTATTTACCATGTACTTCAAGCAGATTTATGTAGCGAATCTTTTTATATACGTATTCCTTCTTTGGTCAGGATTTTTACCTACTGAATTTAGCGGAATATCTATAGTTGAAATCATATAGTACACTTAAAGTATACAGTTCCATAATCCATTAATTCATATTTACCCTTTCTAGCTATGTGTTTACCATTTTCTGTATTTATCCCATTGAATTTCTCGGAATTTCGATGGATTTCGAATAGTACACTCTTGGTGTACAATTTCATTATCCATCAATTCATACAAGAGTACACTTTTAGTGTATAATTCTAGGTCCATCAATTCATATACATGTGCGCACATTTCCATTTCAGAGAGCACACTCCCGCGAACCTCATTTCTTATAGCGGGATTACCAGTCCAGGCTAAATCCCCCGTAAGAGAGCACACTCCCGCGAACCTTATTTCTTACCATGGGATTACCAATCCAGGCTAAATCCCCTTTAATATAAACTCATAGAGTATTGTCGGGATTACCAGTCCAAGCTAAATCCCCTGCAATGAAAATTACTCTAATGAGCTTGGATCTGAATTACCAGTCCATGCTAAATTCAGACCATAATTTGGATTACCTATCCGGGCTAAATCCGTTTTCCACATATTCTTCGGGAGGGCTTATATTAGGATCACCTATCCGAGCTAGATCATTTTCACACATATTCTTCAGGAAGGCTATATCAAGATAGGATCACCCGTCCGGGCTAGATCCTTTTTACCGTCAATTCCTTTTCCAATCATCCATCGAATTCCATTCCATTCAATCGGGATTCATTTTCCCTTTATATCGAGTATTATCAATATTTCATCAATTATCATGCATTGAATATTCGGATCATATTTTCATCACATAACCATATATTTCAAGCATTTAAAAATACAATTCAAGTTACTCGAACTTACCTTGTTGCTTGTTCGTGTTTATAATTTCATTAATCCATTATCTTTTGTTTTCTACGTTCAAGTCTCGTATTTGGGTCATCTAGATTTTTATAAATAAATTTGATCATCATTTTCATTCATTTCATATTCTAACACATTCAATTAATGCCCTAGGCAAAATTATCATTTTGCCCCTAAACTTTTAATTAATGATGATTTCATCCTTAGGCTCAGAAAAATAAAATTCGTATAATTTAATCCTTATTTCCAACCGTTATTCTCATACATATTGATAACAACCTATGAATTCTATGAAATATTAGAATTTTCCATACTTTCAACACTTTTCAATTTAATCCCTAAAACATATTTTTCCCCGATCTTGAACTAAATTAATAATTTCATTAAATTTTGTAATAAAATAATCCATTTCATGCAATTTGGTCATTTCTGACATTTTTACAAAATTACCCATAAAATTTTACTTTTATTTAATTTAGTCCTTGAGCCTAAAACATGCAAATCAGCCATGCTAGCTAAATATTCATACATATTTTCCTCCTCCTCCTCTCCATTTCACGTCCTTAATTTATGCTTATAAATAACATTATCAATAATTTCACTATTTACTTATATGTATTTTCAAAATTGTCCATTTGAGTCATAGTCACTAAATTATTTATATCTTGAGCTATAGAACTCCTAATTAAGCTCTGCTAATTTTCGCTGAAACTAGACTCAAATATCTTCTTACCATAAAATTTTCAAAATTTTTTGTTTATCCAATTAGTACATCTTATTCATTAAATTCTCCTCTATTTTGCTATTTGATAGTTCTGACCACTCTTCGGTAAAATTTAATTATCTCTTTGTACAGAATTCAATTGATGTTCTCATTTGTTTCTTATAAAAATATACTCATATACTCATTAAAGAATCTAACCATATAAACTATGTCCCATAATTATTTTTATACAATTTTTAATGATTTTTCCAAGTCAGAACAGAGGATCTCGAAATCATTCTAAACCAGTCTCACAAAAATCTAAATATCTCATAATACAGAATTCCTTTACTTGTTATGCTTCTTTTATATGAAAATAGACTCAACAACCTTTAATTTCATATCTCACTCAACTTCTAATTCAATTTCTACCATTTTTGGTGATTTTTCAAAGTTAGCTTACTACTGCTGTCCAAAATTGTTTTAGTGCAAGATATTAATTACTAAGTTTATAACACCCTTATTTCCTTTCTCTACAATATTTCCCATCACTTTCTCTTATTTCTCTTCATTAATATATCAAGAAAATAGAATCATATATAAGAAAACTCTACTTTAACACCATTTCCATGCTTTTTCAATAATATCAAACTTAAAAATATATTGAAATCTTAATGTACTTACCTTGTCCCATTGATTTCAATCTTTAACTTGATTTTCTCTCTCCTCCAGCTTCTATTTCTTAATTCCAACTTGATATTCTAACTCCCCATAATCTCCTTAACACTTTCCTCTCTTGGTAGCTATGGAAATTCTAGGTGAAAATGATGAATTTTTGGTAGAAGGACTAAATTGTAAAGAAAACAAAACTTCCTTTCTTTCTCTCTTCCTCTCACATTGGTGCATGGAAAATGGTAGGATGGTGTGTGCTTTTCCTTTTTTTTCCACACACACATATATATATATACTAAATAAAATAATAAAATATCTTATTAAAATATTAAAAAATAATATTTATCTAATTAAATAATTATAAAATATCATTAACATCATCATTACTTTCTAGATTTCTCTCTCTTCCAATTGACCATTTTGCCCTTTGTGATCTTTTAAAATTTCATCCTTGAGTCATAACTTAATTTGGTAAAATTACGATTTAGTCCCTCATAATTCTTCACCTATTCAATTTGGTCCTAATTCATCCATTTTCCTTAGTTTCTAGATCATTCCACCCTTAAAATATTTACATTACGAGTCCTTTAAATTTTCCATATTTACAATCCAACCCCTCAAATTTTGAGTATTTACACTTGGGCCACAAAACTTTTCTCACTTTTACAAGTTAGTCCTTTATTGAATTAATACATCACAATATACTTTCTAAATAGATCTTGTTGATATAGCTCAAAATTTCCCTTTTTATTTCTTTATTTTCTTACTTTACTATATCAATGATAGAAATTTTCGGGGTATTACATTAAGAAACTCGATGAGGGACTAAGCCAGCTTGAGTTAAGTCAAGGATTTCACATTGATACGGTTTCATGCACATAAGAAGGGGGTAGCATGATAGGCTTCGCCTTGGAGTTCATTACGTTGTAATTATGTAATTCTGTTAATGTCTGAAATTGAGAGAAGTGAACTTTTATTTAAAATTTTTATCTATGTTGTAAGTTTTCTTTTAAATAGGTAATACAATTTGATTTTAAAATAATGAGTTTTAATCTTTTACATGAAAATGGTTCAGTTGTGACGCTCAATACCTGAATTTGATGAATGGATCGGGTAGGGGTGTTACAGGGACTATTTAGTAGTTTTCCCTTTTTTGCTTAAATCCTCTTATTGTTGTAATTCTTGATCTAAACCATAATTCAACTTAATCATCTATTCTAAATATTGTTTAAATATTGTTTAAAAATATATTAAAGTTAAATAACTATTCAATTTTATCTATACAACAATTCTTCAAGTTTTTCATTTATTTCAATTTAGTCCTTAAAATTTTTTTAAATTTGAGTTTTGATTTCAAAACCAATCTCAAATAAATCCTTAATTGACATATCAACAACAAATAATATATAATTCTCACCCCACTTGTAACACCCCTTACCCGTATTCGACGTTGGAACCGGGTACGAGGTATTACCGGACGTAAACATACTTAATCATATAAATTCAGGCCATAAATTGTCATCCCATCTTAAAACTTTTCATTCATGTTCATAACATCCCTATTATGGGCCTACGGGGCAGGCCACGTGGTCACACACGTCCATGTCCCTATTCCGTGTCGAATTTATTTTTTATTTCGAACCTACAAAGGTTCTCACACAGCCTAGACACGCCAGTGTCCATGGCCCGTGTCCCTCACACGGCCATGGCACGCCCGTGTCTTAGCCTGTGTGTGAAAACTTTGACATTCTATTTTGACGTTAGCAAACATTTAGGGGTAAACGGCCAAGTCACACACCCGTGTGCTAGGCCGTGTGGCGAATTTAATTCTCACAATTAATGTGCAGACTTCACACGACCCCATGTCCTGAGGTCGTGTCCTTCACACGGCTGAGACACATGGCCGTGTCTCTGCTTGTGTGTTTACTACTGGGTATTCTATTTTGCTAAGTATGGATGCAGGGGACGCACGGCCTATCAACACGCCCATGGGGTTGACCGTGTGTCACACACGACCTAGACATACGCCCATGTACCTACCCGTGTGGACAAATATAAAGATATTTACCAAACCATTTGCCACCCTAAAAACAACCACACTTATACCATTTTTAACAACACATAGCATGGCAACATTACACATCCAAACATCCACAATCATAACATCCAAACTTCAATTTCATGCTACTTTCATCATGCATATACCTTACACAATCTCATTCAATTATGCAAGCTTACACTTTCATGAATTTCATCATCTTTAAATAAACATAACTTAGCTAGTATTGACCAATTCCAATGGTCATTTACAAAATGAATAAGTAACATTACTAGCCAACATATTGGCTAACCAATATGACATTAAAAAAAAGTGACAAATTCCTATACATGCCATACTCAAAATGAAAGAGTTCACTATACCAAAAGATCAACATGATAGTGTGAAGCGAGCTCCGACTTCTTTGATCCTCGAGCTAACTTGGCAGAACTACAAGGAAAGGGAAAAGAGAAGGAGTAAGCTTAAAGCTTAGTAAGTTGCATGCAATAAATAATAACATAAACTTGAATTTGATATTCACAACATATCATGGATTATCAAATAATTTTCATTGATCATTTCCATAGCTTACTCATACTCTTTCTTACTGACAATTCATATTATACCGGGCTCATTTCTCATGAATTTCTCATGTGTACCTGTATCAATCATCACATAACTTTAGTCTTTCTCATCTTTAACGTCAACTTAAATTCTTTTCCTGTTGAACCACTCAGAATACCAAAGGATACAAAGAAACGTCATTCATGAAATAAGATGCCAATGCCATATCCCGGATATGGTCTTACATGGGATCACGTGTCGATGCCGATGTCAATATCCTAGATATGGTTTTATATGGAATCTCATCTCGATGTCGATGCCATATCCCAGATATGGTCTTATACGAGATAGTATGTCGATGTTGATGCCATGTCCCAGACATGCTCTTACACGAGATTGTATATTGATGCCGATGCCATGTCCCAGACATGGTCTTATACGGGATCACATTTCGATGACGATGCCATATCCCAGATATGGTCTTACACGAGACCTCCTTAGTCTCATGTCATGATAATAGTATCTTTCGTATTCTTACGGTTTAACTGGGATTTCTATATAACATAACTTCATCATTTCTTTATCAAAATCTCATTAAAAAATTTCATGAAAACAACATATATTTCATACAATATCAAACATTAAATACATAATATCATAGTGTTGAGTTATTACACATAAACTTACCTCGGATCCAAAATACAGGTAGGTGTTTGATTTAATCTGCCACATTGTTCTTTCCTCGGTTTAGGTCTAGACTTGTGTTTCTTGATCTATAATGACAAATTACACTTATTTAATTATCACATTGACAAAACAATCCATAAATCATACTTTGGCAAAATTATAATTTTGTCCCTAAACTTTCACATATTTGCAAAATGGTCTCTAGGCTCGTATGATGAAATGTATTTATTTTCTTGGTTACCCAAGCCTAGATGATTCATATTCCCTCTTATAGTAGCCCATATTTTTCACTAAATCACTTTCTCTACACATGTTTCACAACTTTTACAATTATGTCCCTTTAAGAGATTTCATCAAAAATCACCTAGTAAAAGTTGTTTATCACACTTTAAACATTCATTTTTTACCATAAAACATCAAAACACATGCATGTCACACATGGGTAAAATTTTAAACATGAACTCTAGCTCAAAATAATGGTAGAAATAGGTAAACCGAGCTACAAGGACTTTAAAAATATACAGAACATTAAAAACGGGGCTTGGATGTACTTACTTTGAAGCTTGAAAAATGCCAAAACCCTAGCTGTGGCTTCTCTCAAATGTTCGCACTTAGGGAAGAAGATGGACACAAATTTTGACTTCTTTTCCCCTTTTTATTAATTTATTAACTAAATGACCAAAATGCCATTAAGGTCCTTCCTTGAGATTTTTCCCTTCCATGTCCATTTTTGTCCATCATGACATAAAATGGTCTACTTACTAAATAAGGATCTCTAATTTTCACATGCATTTTAATCAAGTACCTCAAAGCTTCTAGAACCTCATATTTTACTACTTTTGCAATTTAGTCTTAAAAGACAAATTAATCACTTATTCATAAAATTCCTTCATGAAACTTTCACAGAATCATGCAAACATGTCATAGAGTTCATAAAAACCATAAAAACATATATTTCTACCTCGGATTTGTGCTCTCACAACCACTATTCTAACTAGGCCCTAAATCGGGCTATTACGACACTATTTATAATTTTTGCATTTTAGTCCTTAATGACAAAACTATTAAAATTTCACTTACAATTTAGTCCTACTAACATTTAAGCTTAACATGTTAGCCATTAACACCAAAAACTTCAATAATTATTCAATGGTAACTTTTCTAAACTTTAATAGATTCACAAATTAGTCCTTGGGCTAGCTAAATTAAGTTGCTGAGATTCCAAAAACATAAAGATTACCAGAAAATGACTTGAATAACTTACCAAATTGAGGGACTAAAGATCCAAAACCCTAAAAAGTTCTTCTTCCTCGTTGAGCTTATGAAATTTTGATGGAATGAGTTGAGAAAGACTTTGTTTTTCTCTTTCCATCCACCACCCTTTTGTTTCTTATTTTATTTTACTATTTAATTATAAATTTGACATAATTTATAACTTATACTTCACCAAATCGGCCACTTAATAACAAAGGGATTTAATTTCCATATTCATCCTTATAGATTCATTAATTAAACCTTTTATCAACAAAAAATTCAATAGCGATTAAGTTTTATGATTTTTACGATTTAGTCATTGTACCCTAATTAAGCATTCAATCACTAAAATTATTGCACCAAAACTCAATTTAACTCTAATATAGACTTGATAATATTAAATAGTAATATTATCAGATTCGATCGTCAAAGAACGGAGTTTCAAAACCATTATTTCTGTTATCATTGAAAACGGGCTATTGCACACCCCTCTTGGTATTTTTGGGGGCTTTTTTTTTTCAAAACTGGCCCGAAAAGCTTTATAATTTACACAAATGACCTAGTTTCAAAATGTATAATGAAAATGACCTAAAATGAATAGTGTCAAGAGGTGCCAACACCCCGATGGTCGGAACCAAAGTCCATCATCGTGTAATCATTACTTTGTTATTAGGTTGGGGATAAAAAATTAATATTTTTGGTGTCGGCACTGCCATGGTAGCACACATATGTAATTTTTTCGAGTACTTTATAAAAAATACGGGTATTTCTCAGTTAAAAAAAATTCAAAACAAAATTAGAAAATTTTCTAAGACTCTCTTAGCTTCCAAACAATAGTTAACATTCAAAATGAAATTAAATTTTAATTGGAAAAAAAATAAATAAATAAATTTATTTAATGATGATGATAAATATTCAACTGTATTCATATCCCAATTTAAAAGAACACATTAATAAAACTCACAATTTAAAAGAAATTAAATTTTACTTTATTGCTAAGTCTTTTGATTTTCCAAATTTATTTCTTCTTCTCTTCCTCTCTTCTTCTCTTCTCCCCAAGTCATTTCATTTTTTTAAGTGTCTTTAACTTCTTTTAAAAAAATAATCACTGATTTTGGCAATCAGAGCACGCTAACAAATTTTTTTCAAAAATCACACCGGTGCTGGTAACGAGAATGTTGACACCAATACTGACAAATTTTTTTTTTAAAATATAAATTGAAGTCGGCAACATGAACACTGACACCAAAAAACACTGAAAAAATATTTTAAAATTTTTTTCCGGTGCTGGCCACCTACTTGTTGACACTGATTAAAAAAATATATATTTTGAACTGGGAAATAGCTGTATTTTTTAAAAAGTACTCAAAAAATTACATACGGGTGCCGACCATGGCAGTGTTGGCACCAAAAAATTAATTTTTTTTATCCCTAACTCAATTACAAAGTAATGATTACACGATGGACTTTGGTGCCGACCATTGGGGTGTCGACATCGCCTATCACTATTCATTTCAAGTCATTTTTGTTATATGGGTCATTTTCGTAAATAATAAAATTTTTCGAGTCATTTTTAAAAAAAAACCTATTTTTGGGCCTAGAAAAATAATAAAAAAAGAAACATAAGTTTAATGTTCAAATTCAAGAATTTTAACAAGCACGAAAAGTGTATAACAACAACTATGTATATTACCTTATCATTAATTAAAATTTTTGATCGACATCACCTGCTTTTATTCATTTCAAGTCATTTTCATTATATATTTTGAAATTGGATTATTTTCATAAATAATAATTTATTTGGGTCATTTTTGAAAAAAAAACCTATTTTTGAGCCTAAAAAAACCATAAGTTTAATGTTCAAATTCAAGAATTTTAACAAACACAAAAAAGTGTATAACAACAACTATATATATTACCTTATCATTAATTAAATTAATCTATCATTTCTCCACCATTGCTTTACTGTTACATTTTTTTTTTTATCTAACAATCTCTCTATTCTTTTTCTAAGTAATTTTACTTAGATGTTAATTGATTGAATATATCTAACAATTGAATGTTATTTATAAAGTTAATTTAAAATTTAATTGATATATAACTCTAATATTAATTAAGTGAAATTAATATATAATTCTTTTTCTTTATTTTATACTTAAAAGTACTGTTCAAATTAAAACTCTATTTAGATTAATAGATAAATATTTTTTTTAATGTTTAAAGTTTTATTCAAATAATAACTCTATATTTTTAATAACAGAATTATTGTAATTATCTCAAGTTCTATTTTATGTAAACTTTTTAACTAATAATATTAAATTAAATTATAATTATATTTTAATTTTAATTTTAATTTTAATTTAATAATATGATGAAAAATAAAAGATATTTTTATTAATTCAAAAAAAATTAAATTCATATTTTTATATACGTTATAGATATATTTTTAAAAAAATATTTGATACGTTCAAAAAATAAAGTTTAAAAGGTGGCACAATTTTTAGAGTATAATAACAAACTTTTTTTGTTGAAGAAAATAGTCATGTGACAATAGTTTAATCCTACTTATAAAATTTTCATTTATCATCAACAATGATAATAACCCCTTTTTATATTAGATGGAAAAGGGAAATTAAAGCATTAGATTTGCATTCCAACAAAATCAAATACTTATGAATATTTTTGGAATATTATGAATACTTAAATTAATCAGATCATCAATTTAATTGATTCATCTAATTTAAAATAAATAAATCATTAAAAATAAAAATAAAAATAAAAATAAAAAAGTTCAGTTGAATTAATTTTTAATTTAATTTAAACTATTTTCAAGTTAATTAATTTTTTATCACTTTTTCAATTAATTTTTATCCAATTCGATTAAGATAACACTAAATCTACTACAGGGCAGCCATTTTCATTAGAACCAGCAAAAAAAAGCATGTCTGATTTTTAAACAAAAATATAAGATAAATTTTGGGCAAGAATCATTATGTGGGTGGAAAGGCTCATTTTCCAAAATCTACATTGAATGACATTGAATACGATGCTTCTTCGCTCAACTGCCTTTATTTTCTCATCCTTCTACTTTGACTTCCTCATATCTATGCTCCTCTATTTTTGCAACATTTCCTTCTCATTTTTCCCACCTTTTGCTTTAGCTCGGTTTTTTTTTTTTTTTTTGTAATGATGGCCTAACTCTTATCCTTTTTGTCAAAAATTGAACTCTAAAGACTTAAATCTTGTTTTTGTTAATAATAACCAAACCATATTCTTAAAATTATTTACTATGTTTTATTATTCATTTAACATTAAATTTATTTTTTAAAATATTAATAAAATCGATTTTGTTTGCCCTTTAATTTGATTTATTTTAATTATAAATAAGATATTGAAATATTAATTTTCGAGTGGCTAGATTTCTTGACAACTTGCATAACATTTTGGAAGTAATTATTTTACTGAAAACATGAACTTTTTGCTTAACCAATAGATAATATTTTAAGTTTAGTTCTACGTACGTACGATAATAAACTAGCACTACCCTATTCCCAAAAGGTTGCTATTTCCTTGCCTGTTTGAAATGCAAAAAAAAAAAAAAAAAAGCGTGGAAATAGCATAAATTCGAATAATTACATTAAAAGAATCAATATTTAATTCAAACCATAATATTGATCTAAGGGCAGCGTGGGTTATTCCCAGGCCCTCCATAGTAAAAAAATGTGCCCCATTCCTTGTTATATGAGCTCCTGATGTTGTAACAATTTGTATTTTCAGCTAGGGTTGATATGCCACGAACAGAGCTCAAGCTATTATCCGCATCAACAACCTCTAAGTTCCGAAAATAGCTCGATTTTCCGAACCCATCTTCGGGAAAATGACCGGAACCCATCTGAGTTGAGGTGTGTTGGCCATTGGCCCTCGAGTTCACCACTTCACCACCCCATTCCACCATGGTTGCACGGTCTGCTAGGTGAGTAAATAGCTCCGCTGGCCAATAACCTATCAAAGTATTGTCACCTAATCCCATCCACCAATTCCCTAGTTTAGGATCCTAAAATTAGAAACACAAATCAGAAACATATTAAACCACGTTATATATATAATGAGAATAATATTAACTATACATACATATATTTTAGAGGTATAAATTAAATATTGATACTCGCAAGCTATTTGAGTTCGGCTAAAAAAATAATTTGAACTCAAATTGATAATTTTCAAGTTGAATTTGAATTTGATAATACTTAACTTGAATGGCTTGCGAGCGTTACCAAACTTTTCATTTTTTATATTATCAAATCATGTTATTATCCTTAATATATATTATTAAACCTAAACATAGTTATTAAGTCAAGCTCGGGTTACTCAGTTATATCTAAAATTTAAAAAAAAATATTCAGTTGAGCTCAAACTTGACAATATTAGAATTCAACTCGGCCCGGTTACACGCATATATATATTCATATACCTTCCAAATGAGGATGGTAATGTCATATTGATTTGCAGTATATTGAGAAACAGGCGAAATAGAAGCCCCAATTGCAATTCTACTATTTGTTTGAACGAAGCCGGCGCATAGAAGGTTGTAACATCCAGTTGCTTCATAGGAGTCGGTCTGTAATTATCCAAAAATATATATATATAATTAATAATAATTGAAAAAAAATAATTTGCTTGCATGACATTCAATAAAAATGAAATCTTCTTAGAATATAAATGTCGAAGATAATTTAATATATAAAATATATTTTATTAATTAATGTGAAAGTAATAAATTACATGAAATCTCCAATCCCCTGAACAAATAAATGTCAAATTCCACAAAGTAAATGAAGTTGTCTTTTAACTTCTAGACATATTAAAAAGGTTGTTGAAAAGCATAAATCATGCGATCAACATTTTCTCCCACTATGGTATTTATACAGTAATTTTGTTTTTTCCACTTCTAACATGCATGTGTTTTTTATTCACCTTCTAAAAATTAAATTAAAATCTGAAAAATATTTATTGATAATGTTGAAGAGTCAACTTATATTAAATTAAATACATAAAATTAAAATATAGAATAGTTTATTTTTTTTCAACATATAGAGCCATTTAAAGTTAAAAGTGTTTGGAAGAATGTGATGCAAACCAAAAAAGTTAAATTGAAGATTCCTCAATAATAATGTGGCCATTGTTAGTTTGTTTCATTTAATAATTGTATGGCTGTTTTCTATTTGGTTTTTTATTGAACGTTGGCAATGAAAGAATGGTTAACTAACCATTTTCCAAAACTAACTCATCTTTTAGCAAACAATCATTTTCATTTCAGACCACTTTAGACCAATAATGCAAGTTCTAAAGTTACATTCTCAAAATATAACTATAATATATAAAATTGAGAAATTTATATATTATTTGTAATATTAATAATAAATATAATATTTTAATACTCAAATTCTATATCGTCAGATCAACCCAAGTTAAAGCTTATAACTTTTATAAAGAAAAGACAGATTTCAATCCTAAAATCTCAATAATCTCTTAATTAAAGCAATTATTTCCCATTTGTATAAAATTATCCTTTAAAATTTCATTTAATAACAAAATAACAACCATATAAATCACATTATGAACATGCATACTGCATCAAGATAGGTCTAACCACTATATGCATGCACACGAAAAATTCCATATCATTAATATAATATAATTATTTTCATTGACATTATTTAATGATATAACACATATATAATTAAAATTTTTATGTATCTCACCATTTGAGCCATAAAATAATTAAAAACATAAAAATGATTGATTAAACAGAAATATAATATTAAAGTATAATTATATAGAAAACTCACCGTCCAATAAGTGAACAATCTTGGCCTATTGTCACCATAAAGCTCCGGACTGACCTGTCTAGTACAAATATCATCAAAAACTTCTAAAACCCTAATACAAGTATTTTCATTTTATTTATATAATTTAAATTTAAATCAACTGTTAATAAATCAATCAAAACATTTGAAAAGCGACTTATTTGAAAATTTGTGTTCGAGTAAAACAAACCTTTAAAAAATAAGAAATAGTATAGGATTAGGTGCATGCGAGGACAGGAAATGGAACGAGTACCTGCCATCCAGCTTCGATACTGTTGAGATCAGAGCCGTCGAATGATCCCGAAAGAATCCAAATCTGTGATAGACTGAACTCGTTGACTTCTTCGATTGATGGGTCCCACACGTTTATGGTTGCCCTCGCCCCATAGAACTCTTTGGTTGTTCCCGTATATGCAATCGCATGCTAAATAAATGTACGCACATGCATCATTCACCATACCAATGTCATTAATTACTTCAGAAACTTCATTTAAAAAAAAAAAAACCTGTTTCATATTGATTGTTTATAATACCGAAACATTAACTTAAATCAATGTTAAGAAAATAAATTATGTACTTCGTGACCGTTGCCGCTAACGATATCTGGTGCATCGGCACGGCGGCGTGCAGGGTTGATAAATCCACGTTGTTTCTTGCCAAAATGGAACAAAGACTTGGCCCTCAAAACATCATGCACCGAGCTTCGCCGTATGGGAACCGTTCCTTTGGGACATCTTGTCCCATTGCTATGCCACATTTGCCATTGCCTTGGAGAACCCTTTATAGTTGCCTCATTGCTCATTGAATTTCTTACCTCTTCTTGTTTCAACCTTTTTGGCATCTCTGGTGAAACTCTCTGGTATAGTATATTGCCACATAAATTTAAAAAAAAAAATTACTCCCATCAAAGCATGACCAGAAAAAAAGAAAAAAAATACACTTTTGGTATAATGTTGATACCTGAATCTTGTGATTTTTTAAAAGAGGATGATCTAAAGCTGGCTGTTTTCTTTTGTGGACACAATCTATGATATCTCCATCTGGACTCTGAAAAAAAAAATCTCCATGAGAAATATATAAGAGAAGAAAATATATACAGGTAGAGCAATGGTTTAAAATACTTGAATGGTGATGAGAGGAGGCTTATTAATCTTTTCCAAGTGTTTTTGAATTCTTTCAAGCCTCAACCTACTCGCTTGCTTGATATACTTTGTGTAGTTTAGGCCTGAAACATGATCAAATTCCCCCACGACAAGGCAACAAAGAAGAAAAAGATGAAGAAGAAGATATAAAACACCATTTTTGTTGGCTACAATGTTACACTTACCCATTATCTCATGCAGTATGCCACGCAAAGCCAAAAACGTTACAAGAAAAAAGAAAAACAATGGAAAAGAAAGGAGGAAAAGGACACTTTTTTTGTCTGTGTATAGCTTTTAATGGTGAGAGAAGGGAGGTGGGTGAAGGGGTTAATGAACCCTGAAACAATGCCAAGGCTGCCTTACTCTTTCACCATCAAAGTCATGATTGCCTGCATTGGTTTCACATAGTGAACCAAAACATTCATATTTTTAATTGATGGAAACCCCATTTTGTTTTTGTGTGTGTTTTGTTTAATAAATTTGCAGATAATGCAAAGAGACGAAAAGTAAAAGGAGGAAGAGAGACTTGAAGGCATTAATAATAACACAGACCTACCCAACTAAACTGATCCCCCCTTTTTTTTATTGCAGTACTCCTTCAATGTTCGTATCTGCCACCATACACTTTGCCATTAATATATTTCCCACTTTTTTTTTCTTGTAACTTGTTTAATCTTGTGTTATATTTTATCCTTTTAAGTTCAGATTTATTCTCTTTTAATATATCGTTTTTTAAGTTAAAACTCCAGTTTTCTTTTTAAGAGTTTAATGTGCCATATTAGTTATTTCGTGTTATATTTAATCACTATATTATTTCGGTTTGGAATTATATTATTGTTAAAATATGCAAGTAGTCTTTGTAGTACTTCTACATAATTTGAGATTTAATCATTATATTTTAAAAGTTAAAAATTCAATCTATTTACTTTTTCAATTAGAAAAATTAATTGTAGTTCAATCATTTTGTTTTTTTGTAGTTTTTGTCAGAATTTATCAACTTAACAAGTTTATTTTTTACAAATCATGTAAAATGTCATATGAGGACCCTAATTAATATGTCAAATTAACAAAATTTTTTTAAATATTAACAAAGGTAATGACTGGACTAAAAATTTTAAATTAGAAATATTTAAGTATAAGGACTAAATTTTAAATTTTATCAAAGTACAAGGACTGCTTGATCTTTTAACCTTATATTATTGATATACTTAATATTTTATTATTTTTATATATTAAAAAGTTATATTTTTCTATTTATGTTTTAACATGTATTACCCATAATTATTGAAATTAAATATTTTTTAAAATAATCTAAAAAGATAAGCGTAATATTTGAATATGTTGTCAAATAATCAGATGATAATATATCATTTAATAAATAGATTTATTTTTTAAAAATTTAAATATGATCAAATAAATAGTGACACATTATATGAAATAAATTAAGTGAATTTACTTTAAAAAATTTTAAATGGAATATTGCCATCCGATTCTTTGCCTATATACTACATAAGATTACACATTATCAACGTATCAATAATAAATTCATAACACAAAAATCAATATTTGATTTACTACCATATATACGATGAGAGATGAAGTGGTTCATTCTTTAGAATTTTCTTGTAAACTTTTCTCCGTTCTACATTTCCTCATTTAGATGTGGGATAATTTGAATGGGCGTTTACGTTTAGTGTAATTCATTTAATTTTCTTTTTATTTTATACTATAATATTATTATAGTATCTAGTCTCACCACCACCATTGATTTATACTAACTGCAGGTAGACGCACCGTCCATCCAAAAAGGCTCGTGATATATTACTATCTTTCACCTTTCTCACATGTAACACAAATTGATGCAAGTTTCAAGGCTCAAATTTAGGCTTATGGATGTGATGAGCTTACAGTACCTCAATGCTCAACCAAGATATCAATTTCCAAGCTGAAAAGATTAGTCAACTTGCGATAAATATTTATATGGCATCTAGGCATTTATGGATTAAGATGTCTCCATAGCGTTTGAAGATCTATCTCTTAGCTTCGAAATGCACTTTGAATCACTCAATTCGAGTTCTAGAACTCAAGTTATGATCATTTTAGTTAAGACTACGCGAGCAAAAATTCTATGGACAGGATTATGATCGGAATTACGAGTTTTGGGCTTTTAATTCGAGTTTAAATCATATTGGGTTCGGGTTTTAGACTTAATTTTTATTATATATAAGCTCAATGTTATATTATCAATTATTTTTTTATTATTTTATTCCAATTTTTTATAATTATTAAGTATTTGAAGTTATTTAAGAGTTTTATGTCAACAAGAAAATTTAGTTTAAAACCACCTCTTGTTTTGGTTAATTAGAGTTCTAATATACCTAAGAGTTTTATTTAGATTTATTTAGCTAGCCTATAAAAAGGCCTTTACATTGTACACAAAAAAATAATTTATCATTATTCAATTTATCTTCTGAGTTAATAAATTCTCTTTGAGTTTTTTTTTCAAGAATTTCTCTTGAGTTTTCTTTTAGAAGAGTTTTAATAATATTTTCAAATTGTGGGGACCATATTTAAACTTTTTCTTGCCAAGTTTCTTTCTTGAAGGGGAAATTAGAGTCGCTTGAAATCAGTTGTGGGTTCTTCTTATTTCCAAGGCTTCTTAGGACTTCTACATGCCACGTTCTATCTTTCCATCCAACTTTTTATTTTCCTTTTTTATCATTCTAATCTTTGAATTATTATTCTATTTTATTTATCTTAGTTATTTATTTTAATTATTTTCTTTAATTTTTTTACTTGGATTTGTTTGCATTTCAAGTTGTCAGAATCAAAGTTTCTTTCTTAACGTCTAAAGTCAAATTCGTGACTTGAATAAATCTACAATCCTCTTCCTCTCATATTTATCATTTGGTATCAAATTTTAGTGTTTTAGGTGTTATTTATATTCTTATAAGATTGATTTCCAACAAACATTCTCAAAACAATTTTTTTTACTAGAAAGTTTTCGGAAAAAAATATTTTTCAATGGGTAAACATTTTTCAAATGATATAAAAATTTACATACTACTTTTTGGCACTATGTTATAATATAAAAAAATTTCCCCCAAAAAAAGTGATTGAAAAAAGTGAAAATAGAAAAATACGAGAAATAAAGAAAAATTACAAAATATTTTGTGGGTTGAATTTTGTGCTGAAACTTTTCATATCATGTAATGCCCCAAAAATTTGAACATTTATTTGATAAATTCCGTTAATAATTAAGTCTTTGTATATGTGATTAAGTACTCTGTTTATGTGTATAAGATCAAGGGTTCAAGTCTTCCCTCTTGAAAATTTATAGTTTATTTTGGTATAACTCCTATCATTGAACTAACGACTTAAGTTTAGTTATGCATTCATTTGTGTTAAGAATGAGCCTACTAGTTCGATGGTTAAATTTCTATATACTCTGTGGTCCTGTGTTCAAGTCTTTGCATAAACAAAACGGGGATATGTTTTTGCTACTTTGCAGAATTAGTTTTGTTTTAAAAGAAATTAGTTTCTGAACATTTACTTTTTTCCTCTTTTCCTTTTTTTTCTTTTGGTTGCCCAATCACTGAAGTTGCAAAATTTTGCTGCTGTGAGCTTGGGTAGGTGTGCATTTTGTTGTTTGTTGACTGGAAAGTTAATTGTGTGAGTTTTATTGTAGAATTTGTGTAACAGCCTGAAATAGAGCCTAAATAGAATAGTGGTTTTGAAACCACAAATTTGAGGTTAAAATATTTATTGCGATTGAGTTTTAAGGTTTATATAGTGATTGAATGCTTGTGTGAAATTTGGGTTGAGAAATTTTATTGTTTGGGTGTCCAATTTAATAAGTTGGACTAAATTGCAATAGGTGAAAAATGTGTGTTTTAATCTATAAAGGTACTTGATTGAGATGAGTTTTTAAATTGGAAGTCATTAGTTGATAATAAGACCATTTTACTTTAGTTTGGACAAAAATGCCCAAGGAAGGATAAAATATTAAAGTTATGAATGAATGGCATTTTGGTCATTTGGTTATTTAATGAATTAAAAAGGGAAAATAGTCAAAATTTGGTGTCCATCTTCTCCCCTTGGCCGAATTTTGCAAGGACTACATAGCTAGGGTTTTTTCATCTTTTCAAGCTCAAAGTAAGTGACCCTAAGCCCCGTTTTTAATGTTCTTTGTATTTTTGAAATCCTCGTAGCTCGATTTAGCTATTTCTACCACTATTTTGAGCTAGGGTTTGTGTTTAAAATTTTACCCATGGATGACATGCAAGTGTTTTGATGTCTAGTGGTAGAATATGAAAGTTTGAAGTGTGGTGAACATCTTTTACTAGATGATTTTTGGTGAAATTGATAAAAAGGACCAAATTGTAAAAGTTGTAAAACTTGTGTATAAAATGTGATTTGGTGGAAATTGTAGGCTGATATAAGAGAGAATATGAATTGGCTAGGCTTGGGTATGTGAAAAATGAACACATTTTGTTTTACGAGCCTACGAACTAAAGTGTAAAAATTGAGAAAGTTAGGTGCTAAATTGTAAATTTTACCATAGGGAGATTTTTTATTGATTTGAATAATGTGTGTATTAAATAAGCTAAATGTGTCATTATAGATCAAGAAGAACGTGGAATCGATCTTGACCGAGGCAAAGGCAAGGTTTCGGGCTAAATTGCAAATCATCATCTTTTGTACCGAGGTAAGTTTATATGTAAATGATACATCCTTTTCATTGATATTTTTATACGTTGATGCCTAATGTGAAATGTGAGTAATTTTTATTTTTATTTGATAAAGTGACAAAAAGTGAGAGGATACGAAAATGTTCTGTGTGAATTATTATTATTGGTAGGCTAAGTGCGAACCACTGGGTATTTGTTATCATTGGTGGGTTAAGTGCGAACCACTGTGCATCTATTAATATTAGTGGGCTATGTACAAAACCACCCTGAATTATTGATTTTGGTGGGCTATGTGTGATACCACCGTGTAATTGATAATATTGGTGGCTATATGTGAATAACTGTGCATGTACTATTAATCTGAAGTGTACATTGAAGAAATGATTAAGTGAAATTACGTGAGTTGTTGTGGTGAATAAGTGCAGTGAATGAATATATGAATGTGTGAGCATTGTGAATGTCATGTGTTTGAGAATGTTGGGTAAGGAGTGAAATGATTAAGTGCAACTATAAGAATTGAACCATTTATTTTTTTTAGAATATGTTCTTGAATGCTAAGTGTGTTGTTATGATGTCTATTGTTTACAGATAGGGTTACTAAGCTTAAAGCTTACCCCGTTATCTTTTTCCTTTGTTTTATAGATTAGCCAAGCCAGCTCAGGATTTGGAGATCGTCAGAGGATCACCCACACCATCAACACTTATTGGTATATTAAGATTTACTTTGAATTATGGCATATATAGGAGCTTGGTCATTTTGTAATTGTTATAATTGTTGGGCTAAATATGTGAGCCTATGTTATTTGATATTACATTTTGTATAAGGCCATATGATGTGACTAATATTGATTTTGTTATGAGTATATGATGAGGCCTTTCATGAATGAGTTGCTTGCCTGTGTGGGATGAATAATAGCATGATGATGTGTGGAAAATGTGATGAGTGGATAATTGTGTATATGCATGATGAATGGAGAATGTGTTTGGATTGAGATTGAGTTGTGGATGCTATGAATTTGGGTATTTGGACGGGTATTTGGACGTGTATTTATGCTTTGATAAGTTTTGTTAGAAATGGTTCAAGTGTGATTGATTTTAAGGGTGGAAAAAGGCTTGCTAAATGACCTTATATTTGTCCACACGGGTAGACACACGGGCATGTGTCTAGGCCGCGGGTGACAAACGGTCTACCCCATAGGCATGTGGTCTGGTTGTGTGTCCCCTACTCCTAATTTGCGAAAAATTGAGTTCGTCACACGGGCCAACACACGGGCATGTGTCATGCCGTGTGACCTAAAATGTATGCTGACGCCATAAATAGAATGTCCAGGTTTTTGCATATGGGCAAAGACACGGGCTTATGTCTCGATTGTTGGAAGGACACGACCTAGGACATAGGCGTGTGCTCGGTCGTGTAAAACCCTTATAAGTTCGAAATGAAAAATAAATTCACACGGGCTAGACACATGGGCTTCTATGACCACACGGCCTGCCTACACGGGCGTGTGCCCTGTTTTGCATGAAATTTTTTGAAATTTTTTAAAGTTCTCAGTTTGGTCCCGAACCATTTCCAAAGTATGTTTTGGGCCCTATAAGCCCATTTTAGGGACTTTATTATTGAATATGAAAAGTTTTAAGTCTGACGAAAATTTATGGTACGATTTTTGTGTGATGGTTTGTGTTATGTCCAGTAATGCCTTGTACCCTGTTCTGGCGTTGAATACGGGTAAGTGGTGTTACAATTTATGTTAAACATCCATTTTCGTTCGTTTTTGGTCGAAGTTGTTTTCGGCTTGTTTTGTTTCAATTCGTTATTACGTGATCGTTTGGCTTTCTTTTAAGGCGTAAATGTTGAAGGTAACGATCTCTAATGCACTAATTCGAGTAATTATCGTTGACTTGCCGGTAAGTGGTAGTTCATTTTGAGGTTTTGCATCGAATTTTTGGCATCGTTAGTTAAGTTTTTATTTGTGCGAATTTGGTCATTTATGTTGCTTTAAGTTATGGGATTCTTCTACGTTGCTCCTTCATCGAAGTTATACCAGGTGTGTAATGAAATCCCGAGATTCTGTAAGTTTTAAATGCTGAAAAACATGGCTCATGACGCCACATGGCCATATGCCAGGTCATGTGAGCCACACGACCGTGTGTCAGGCCACCTAACTCACTGTTTTCAAATTAGAGACACACGAGCTAGAGACATGGGTGTGTGTCTAGGCCGTGCGTGTAACTCACTATTTTCAATTAAAGGTCATATGGGCCAGGGACACAGGTGTGTGTCTAGGTCTTGTGAGGGGTTGTGAGTCACACGAATGCGTGCTTGGTTATGTGATTGACCATGTAACTCACTTTTTTGAGCCACACGAGCGTGTGCCAGGTCGTGTAGAATACACGGGCTAGACACTCAAGCCATGTGGATCCACACGGGCAAGTGGGCCAAAATACTGAAATCTTCCCTAGGGCCGTAAGTGTTGTAAAAATCAAATGTAGGCCTTCCATAGGGTCCGTATGATCTGAATTAGATTCTTAAACTTGATATTTAATATTTCGAGACAAAATAATCAATGATCTATATGTATAATTGATACTATAACTATTGAATGATAATGATAAGTATTTTATGATTATGGATTGTAATTGAATAACTGTTTGTACATCCCTGATGTTTGACATCAGTAATTTGCATTTGCATTGGGTGGGAATGGTATAAAAAATAAAGTGTCGACAGTTTAATGATTTTCCAAATTAAGTTGCTAAGCCACAACTCTGTATCTGATTCTAGCGATTTTTCGCATTTTGATCTATTATACTGTAATTACTCTGAAATGTGTCATAATGACATGAATTGGTGCATAGGGCTGTATGGGTACTTAATAACCTATATGGTGTGTAGCAGATGGATGTAGGAAACTGCATCTGATTCTAATCTCTTTTGCATTTGTATCTGATCTGTTCTGTGTCTTACCTGAACTATTATGATATTGCTAAGTACCATCAGTTTTTGATTCTGTATATGAATTTGGGCAAGAACCATTATATTTGTATTACTATTTTACCTATATATCGGTTGCACACGTTGAGTTATAATCTCATTTTATTTGTTGTCTGCATTACAGGTAACCCACAGAGTTAAGAGGCTTGACATGTCAGGAGCTCGGTCATATCACTTTATGTAATATCCTAAATTAAGGCCTAATCGAAATAGTGGTTTCGTGACCATAAATTCGAGATAGAAATAATCATTTTATAATTATTTTGAGGTTTATGATATGATTGCATAATTGTGTGAAAATTTCGTGAAGAAATTCTATGCATAAAGTGCTTAATTTGAAATTAGGGACTAAATCGAATAAGTTGTAAAACTTGCATTCTAGAAGCTTTTAGTATGAAATTGCTTTGGAATATTAATTAGGAGGTCTTAAATAGCAATTTGACCAATTTCTAAAATTTTGGACAAAGATGGGCTTGTACATGAAAAATTACAAAGAAAGGCATTAAGGGCATTTTTGTCAAATGGTAAATGTGTTAAATTGAAATGTGTTTTATTTATATTTTTATGGTTTACATTTTTATGAAATTATTTTGTAAAAAAATTTCGTATGAAAATTTTGACGTTTGGGCACTCAATTTAGTCAAAAGGACTAAATTGTAAAAAGTGCAAAAGTTGAGTTCTATATATTAGAGGTGTCCAATTGTTATGAAAATTTAAATTGGAGGTCCTTAAATGGTAATTAGACCATTTGTTAATTTATTGGACAAAAATGGACATTAAATGGGTGGGAAAAAAAATATTTTTAAGTTAGGGGCATTTTGGTTATTTAGTGATTTAAATGAATTAGAAATCAAATTAAAACCCAATTTTTGCTCATCTTCTTCCTCAAGGCCGAAAATAGCATGGAGAAACCATGGCTAGGGTTTTTCAAGCTTCCAAGCTCGATTGTAAGTCCGTTCTAGCCCCGTTTTTAATGATTTTTACGTTTTTGAAATCCCGGTAACATGATTTCTCTATTTCTACCATTTATTTGAGCTAGGGTTTGATTTCAAAAATTGACCCATGTTGAATAATAGTGTATTTTGATGTTTTATGATAGAATATGAGGTTTTAAATTATGTTAAACAACTTGTGCTACTCGGTTTTAAGTAAAAACGAGTAAAACGGCTTAATTGGTAAAAATACCTATTGTTCATAAGTACATGTTATAGTGGGAATCTGAGGTTGCTATTAGTAAATAAATGATCAGCATGTCCTAAACCATAGGAATTATGGAAAAAGTTTAATTTTCGAGCTTTGAGGCAAAAGTGTAAATATGCAAAAGTTTAGGGGCAAAATGTAATTTTTCCAAAGTTAGAGTTAAGGACTATTTTGATAAATGTGAGTATTAAATAAGCTAAATGTGTTATTTTAGATCAAGAAAGACGTGGAATCGACCTTAATCGAGGAAAAGAAAAGATTGTGGACTAAATTATAAAATTTCTATATTTTGTACCGAGGTAAGTTCATGTGTAAATAATGTAACATAATTGTTATTTTTAAGTTAATTGATGTTATTTATATGATATGCTGATTTTTATCATGAAATATATGCTTTGTGGTTATTATCGAATAATATGCAAATTATGTGTGCTACTTGTTAAATATAAATTGCTACCGAGTATTGGTTTCGGTATTCTGTGGAAGACGGCAAGGATATGTGATTGAGGAAAATCCCGTTTGAACCTTAGGAATAGATTAGGATACAAGTGACATGTCACTAGGATGGTTGGGCATCCGAACTCGTTGAGTTGAGTCCGAGTTCACTTAAGGATGCAAATGTCCGAACTCGTTGAGTTGAGTCCGAGTTCGTGAGATGTAACTAGGCATCCGAGCTCGTTGAGTTGAGTCCGAGTTCACTTATGGATGCGAACGCCCGAGCTCGTTGAGTTGAGTCCGAGTTCACTTATGGGCGGGTTACATGGTCGCTTGATTACATATGTGGCACTTATGTGCAAATTATCCATGTATCCGAGTTATATTCCGATGTGTTCAACGGGTAAAATTCTGGAGAAACAGAAGAACACTCAAGATGCAAGTGTCATTTTGATAAGTGTTGTGAAATGGACACTTTGGACAGGTATGTACTTAACCCTCGGGTTGAAGCTTGATACAACAACAATAATGTGGTAAGATGATAAATGATGATTAGAAATGTGATATATGTTTTGGTGATACCATGCTAGTGTTGTTTGGAAGAATTGCTTTGTTATGTTACTTGTTATTTGCATGTGAACTTACTAAGCATTCATGCTTACTCCTTCCTTTCCATTCATTGTAGTTTTGACAAGCCAGCTTGGAAATCGGGAAGGGTCGAAGGAACTATCACACTATCCGGGACAATTTGGTATAATGGCTTGTATTTTGAATATGGCATGTATAGCATTATAATAATTTTGTGTGAATAACCTTATGATATGGTGATGGTTTGATAAGGAAATGCTTGGAAATGGTTAGCCATTGGAATGGCCAATCTAGATCATATTTGGTGTCATGTATGTTTAATGTGCTACTTAGTCCATGAAAATCCATAAAAAGGTGAACTTTGTTATAAAACAGAATTTTTCAACAGCAGTGATGTGAGTTTGAAAAATCACTAAAAATAGTAGAGACAAGTTTAGGTGATGAATAAAATATGAAATTGAAAATTATTGTGTCTATTTTCATATGGAAGAAACGAAACAGGTAAAAGAGTTGTATTTTATGAGATATTTGGGTTTTGGTGGAACAGGGTCAGAGCGATTTCTGAATCCCCTGTTCTGACTTTAAAAATTCACTAAAAATTGTATAAAAATAATTAGGAGTCATAATTTATATTCACAGATTCCTTATTGAGTCTAGTTTTAGCAAAAATAAATTAAATAGTCATTATAATTTTGTATAGGGAGAAAAGTGATTCGTAGTGAACAGAGGTCAAAGCAGTCAAATACTGAAATAGGGAAAACTTTAACTAATAAACTGTACTAATTGGCCCAATCAAAAATTCTATAAAAAAATTAGTAGATATATATATGAGTCTAGTTTCAGGAAAAATTTACGGATCTTAATTTCAAATTTTTGAACTTAAGATATGATTTTTTTATCAACTGTGACGCAGATGAACAGCTTATCACGAAAGTTAGAATAAATGATTTAAAGTTCTTTAAGTGATAAATTAAGTTTAGTAACACCTCAAGCTCGACTCCGGCGACGGTCTCGGGTAAGAGGGCGTTACACTTTATTAGATATTTTACTATTTGTTTAACTTTGAATTAACATATGTTTTATTTTGGATTTCAGTTTGTAAGCTCAAATTTCCACGTTGGTTTGTTTGGTTTGGTGTTTTCTAAATGACAAACTTTAAATTACTTTAATGTTGGTTTTTTTTAAACATTTTGATGTAACCTCCAAACTTGGTAGTAACATCTAAGCTGAGTATGAGGTCTTACATATAAGATCTATATTATTTGAGGAGGCTCCAGTTTAAATTTCATGATTTTTGGAAATTAGGAACACCTCGAACGAAATTTGTCAAGTTGTTTCATAATTCTTTTGTGTTTTTGGGCTTAGTGATTTTCATTGACTCTTAGCCTTAGGTTTTCATTGATTTTTTATTTTTATTATTCCTATACACGTTATAAAACTTTATTGTTTCTTCTGTTATTAGGTTAAAGCATGTTGCACGTTCCTTCCTCCATGCAACACAATTCTTTGGTGTCTAGTCGATTTTAGACTCCTACTACTACTAGGTTTGCTTTGTTAGTTTGATTCTAAAATATTTTGATTAATTGATATAAACACTTTTAAAAGACTTACAAGATTAATTCTTATCTCATTGAGAATTTTATTTTATTTCTGAGTGCATAAGGTGAGGTTTGCTTAATTTTTCTTTTGAGTTGTGTTTTTTTCCAGGTTTTCATAATGACTCATGACACTCGTAATCGTAAAAGCCATGATGAGACACCATCCAATGACAAGAACAAGTTGTTATGTTTAAGGATATTGTGGGGATATTAAATTATCGACATCAACAATTGAACAGGTCACGTGATATAGTTGAGGCCAATTTGACTAAGTTTCAAACGAAACAAAAAAGGGAGCATTACTCAGCTTGCAAATCAAATTCAAATGTTGACTTAAGTAGTTATTCATTTGGAGAGTTCTTTGAACTGATGGTTTTGTGGTTGTGACAGTGATGATGATGGGGATAATGAATAACCTCGTATTCGTTCTAATACTAGTAGACGAGCATATCGTCACACTAATAAAACTTTGGGTACTCATGATCGTCACTTTGGTTAAACTAAAGTTCTCAATTCCATAATTTCATGGAAAGAATGATCCTGAAGCATATTGTGATTGGGAATAAAAAATTGCACTTATGTTCCGTTACTATAAATGCCCAGAAAAGGAAAAAGTCTCATTAGCGACCCGTGGATTTTCGGATTATGTGTTGAGTTGGTGGATTCAACTTGAAATTAATCATCAATGAAACTACGAAAGCGTAATTGAAACATGGGACAAGTTGAAGCAAGTGATGTGAAAGCGTTACATTCCTTCTCATTAATATAGAGAGGTTAAAACAAAATGTCAGTGCCATGTTCAAGTTAACCAATTAGTTGATGAGTACTATACGAAGAGATGGCCAAACAAAAGGAGGAATACAACTGACCTTTTACATGTTGTGAAATGTTATTGGTGTAGTTCAAAAGATCATGAGGGTTTCCAATGTCCAATTAAATATCAAACTAGAGAAGAAAGTAAGTATTACTTTACGCCTTTTGCTGACTCTTACTCTAGTGGAAAAGAGATTTGTGATGGCGAACTTTGTGAACTGAAAAAAAGATGATCGTGATGTGGTACACCATAGCAAATTAAACCGTTACTTCCTAGTCTTTAAAGGAAAAAAATGTAGTTTAGCCCATTTGGAGCCTAAAGATGTGTATAAAGTCCAATTGAAAATGATGAAATTTTGTGAGGGGGTTAAGAGGAAAGAAAAAATTAAAAAGACTGAGAGAAAATAGACCTTGAGTAATAAAAGTCTACTTGATGGTCTACTTTTGGTGAGTGAAAATACATATGAGGTAAAATTGGAGATTTCTCAAGTGGGAAAAGAAACTGAAAAACAAGAAAATATTCGTGCAAAAGTGAGGAATGATTATGCTTTAACTAACTATAACTCAAATTTGTTTAGTGGTGTTTCCTTGTTATAGGATTTCAAGGATCCATTGATGGACTTCCAATTACATTACTCTATCATCGATAGACAATTTTACTTGTGGGAGAAAGATAAGTTGAATATTGATAATTCTCCATAAGTTCTATAAGGTAAGAAATGTAAGGAAGCATTGGAAATTGAATTAAGAAGGCATACATTGCATGTGTTTGATAAGTATGCTAATGATTTTAAATTTCCTAACGACATATTTTCTCGTTTGTCAAGTTTCAATAAACCTTTATTTATTTCAATTGATTTTATGGGTTTATCTAGATTTTCAAAGATTTTCAATTAATTTTATGGGTTTATCTAGATTTTTAAAGGTTAAAAATAGTAATTCCATTGCACTAATTAGGTTTATTAAAACATTTCATATATTTTCTCTTGCAAAGAAATTTTCTATATTGACCTTTAATGATTAAATTTACATAATAATATTAAACTTCTTGATTTTTATAATTATGTGAAATTTTTGACTCATCGCTAGAAATTCTTATGGATGACCATGCATATTCAAAGAAAGTTACAAGTTAATTTTTACTTGAACACTCATGTGCCTAATATTTCTTTGTTTAATGTTGATGATTTGTTTTTGAAAGAGAGATACTTGATCCATGCTGATTTGGGAGATCAAAATCATATATTTGATCCTAGAAATAGTTTTGGTGCACAAGAAGGCTTAGGTAATTATTTTTTTCATTTTATTGTTATTAATTCTAATATCTTTCATTTTTATGCAGCTAAAGATTAGAGGATGAATCTTCTTGAGGAAGGGGGAATGATACGAGTCTCAAGACTCAATTTCAGACCCATGGATGTGACAGACATACACTACGTCAAAGCCCAACCAAGCTAGCAATTTTCAAGCTAAAAAGAAAAGTCAACTTGCGACAAATATTTGTATTAGATCAAGGCATTTAGGGATTAAGATGTCCCTACAACATTTGAATATCTATCTCTTAGTTTCGAAACACACTTTGAACCACTTGATTTCGAGATCGAGAACTCAAGTTATGATCATTTTAGTGAGGACTACGTGACCAAAATTTCTGGACGGGATTATGATGAGAATTACAAATTATAGGCTTTTAATTCGAGTTTAAATCATATTAGGTTCGGGTTTTAGGCTTAATTTTTATTATATATAAGCTCAATATTGTATTTATTAGCTCTTCTTATTATTTTTATTCTGATTTTTTATAATTTTTGAGTATTTTAAGTTATTTAGGAGTTTTATGTCAATAAGAAATTTTAGTTTAAAACTACTTATTATTTTGGTTAATTAGAGTTCTAGTATACTTAAGAGTTTTATTTAAATTTATTTGGCTAGCCTATATAAAGTCCTTTACATTTTACACACACACACATACACAAAAAAAAAAAAAAAACAATTTATCATTATTCAATTTCTCTTTTGAGTTAATAAATTCTCTTTGAGTTTTCTTTCAAGAATTTCTCTTGAGTTTTCTTGTAGAAGAGTTTTAACAATGTTTTCAAATTGTTGGGATCATCTTCAATGTAACAGCTTGTTTTCAGTGATATCAAAAACAGTGGTTCGAGACCATAATTTCGATGAGTGAATTATTATTTTATTATTTATTTAGTGTCTTTGGGATATTATTAAGGTCGTATTAAGGTTTCGTTAAGAAATTTTGATGTTTGAATGGTTAATTAGGTAAAAAAGAATAAATTGTAGAAGGTGTAAAAGTTGAATTCTATTAGTTAAAAGGGCTAAATGATTATGGAAAGGAATGTTAATGGACTTGAATGGTAGATATACCAATTATTAAGTTAGTAGATATGCATGGATAGGTTTTAATGAAATTTCAATGAATTTTTAAGGTTAAAATGGTAATTTAATAATTAAGTTGAAATATTAAGTTAATGAAAATTAAATAAGGAATCATCTTCCTTCTTTTTGGAAGCAAAATCACCATTGGAGGAACTCCATGCTTCGTCACCTTCTCCTTGTGCATGTGAGCTAATTTTTCTCCTATTTCTTGTAATTTTTATGTTTTTGAGATCATTACAAATAGGTCCTACTAGCTTGCACCTTCGTTTTTGAATCTGTTAAAAATTTTAAAAGTTTCCATTGATGAATTTTGAATTTTTTTTATGATAGCTATGTGTTTGAAGCTTTGGTTATGGTATTTGGTTGTTTTGTTAAGTGATTTTTGCTAGATTTTGAGTGTCGAATTTAATTGTTAAAATGCCAAAATTACAAGGTTTAATAGTGAATAAAACGTATAATATGGACAGTTAAAGGTCTTGGTAAATTCAACTATAATTTGATTCTTAGGAAATGGTTAATTTGATGATTTTTGGGTCAGAGGACTAAATTGTAAAGGATGTAAAAGTTTAGGGAAAATGTGTAATTAATATAAAAGTTAAGGCTCATCTACATTGAATGGAATGTGAAACATATATGAGATTAATATATTGTTTTTAATTATTATATAGATCATAATTTGGATAAAAAAGATAATAACTGAGGAACAGGGAAAATAGAGAATTAACCCTTATGTGTTGTTCGGAATCAAATAGAAGGTAAGTTCATAGTGTTTCAATATGTAAATGAATTTCTACTTGTATTTTTACATTACACTTCTTTAGTTAAATGTCGATAGTTAATTATTGAATGAGTGCACATACGTGCCCTTATTTGTACTTCGATACCCCTGGTTGCACATACGTGCCCCTGTTTGTACTTCGGTACGCTTGATTGCACATACATGCCTCTATTTGTACTTTGGTACCCCAGATTGCACATACGTGTCCCTGTTTGTACTTCGGCACCCTTGATTACACATACGTGCCCCTGTTTGTACTTCGGCACCCTTGATTACACATACGTGCCCCTATTTGTACTTCGGTACCCCAGATCATACACACGTGCCCCTATTTGTACTTCGATACCGCTGATTGCACATACGTGCCCCTATTTGTACTTCAGTACCCTGAACTCATTTACGTGTATTGATTACACTCTAGTAACACTGAAATCTAATAGTGTATGAATTATATCTAATTGTGTAAGATTAAATATTAGACTATGATCTTACTAAGTTTTATTCAAACTTACCGATTCTTGTGGCTTGTTTTGTAGATAACTGTTGCTTATACTTCAGAAGGATCAATCAATGGCTCATACTATCCATCGAATTTGGTAGTTTTTGTGTCTTTTAGGGTAGTGGCATGTATATGTGGCTAAATATGTTGGTTTGGTACAATTTGATACTTCACTAAACTATGTCACTTGGTATTTTAACATGCTTGTAAATAGGTTCCTTTTTGGGTGTAATTAGAATGGTATGAAGGTGAATACTTATGGTATGTTTTGATATATGTTTGAACTAAATTACTATTCATGAAATGAATCAATGTTGACATGTTCTGATTGTTGATGTTTTGCTATAATTGAGGTGTCTATGAATGGCACGTTGGTTAGTTGATTTTAGGACATTAAAATGGCATGTTTAGGTAGTGGTAAATGATGTTTAGGTCCATTGGTTGCATGATGAAGTGGTTAGATTGGTTAGGTGTGAATTGCTTGTGAAATGGCTTAATTATAGGTAAATTTTGGGTTTACATAACTTGAGACATAGGCGTGTGACACAGCCGTGTGAGACACACAGCCTAGTGACATAGCTGTGTGAGACACACGGCCTAGTGACACAGCCGTTGGCCATCTGAAGTTTTCAAATAGTTCAAGTCAGTGAGTTACACAGCCTGGCACTTGGTCGTGTGGGGCAACTCAGAGAGTTACATGGCCTGGCACATAGGCATTCGACACGGCCGTGTGACCCTACTCAAAGTGTTACATAGGTGAGGACATGGGTTAGGACAAGGCTATGTGTCCCTAGTTCAAAGGTTACACGGCTTGAGACACGGGCGTGTGTCTCAACCGTGTGAGGCACACGGCTTGGCCACATAGCCATGTGACCCTTGTTTCTAAATTTTTGTGACTTTTCCTAGACTCTCCAAATGATTTCAATTTGGTCCCAAATCGTTTTTAAGGTATTTTTAAGGCCTTGAGGGCTTGATTTAGGGACGGTATGTATGTGATTGATTGGTTTATGATATGTTTATGATATGTTTATTTTATTGAATGAACTTAAGCTTAAATGTTCTATTTGTACTATAATGCTCCATAACCCTAATCTGAAAATGGATACGGGTTAGGGGTGTTACATTCAAACTTTTTTGTAACACCCCTAACCCGTCTCTATCACCAGATCAGAGTTACGGAGTATTACAAAATATATTGAAACATTCAATAACATACAAGTGTTCATATATTAATTTAAATATGAAAAATTTAAAACTAAAATTTAGACATGACATACATACACATACAAGTCTTAAATCAAACTTATGAGGCCCTAAAAATAGTTTAGAAACAATCAGGGACTAATTTGAAATAAAATAGGAAAACATGAAAAATTTTGAAAATTTTGGAAACAGAGGTCACACGGTCATGTGACAAGGCATAGACCGTGTGGCTTAGGGACATGGTCGTGTGGCCAAATTGTGTAACAAACTATGCCCGTGTAACATAAGGTCACACGGCTATGTCTTTAGGCCGTATGACTCTCTGTGCCTATGTGGACCAACCTTCACTAGAAAATCAATAAGACACATGACTGTATGAGTAGGCCATGTATGGCACACGGCCGTGTGACAGCTCGTGTTCCAGATTGTGTGCACCAAATATGCCTTCCAAAATAAGCCAAATCAATGTCATTTCTTAGGTACCAAGCCACAGCAAAAAACAATCATTTTCATGCCTTCAAAACACATTTAAACAAACTTATAACATACCAAAAATCCAATCTAAGTGTCTAACCAATGTGTTCTCACTGACACCACAATTCAATTTCCAAATCAACTCATACATCACACCAAGCTACTTTGCATTTAAACCACAATAATCAACCATAAACACATACCAAACCTATATTTCATTCTTACCATTCATGTTAACCACAAACATATTATAAACCATTCATAAGTAGATGGAATTAAAATACCAAAACACCATCTTTTATACAACTTCAAACCAAAACTAAGCCATACATGTACAAGTAGCTAAAATAAGATTAAAACAACATCATAATGACCAAATAGCTTAAAAGTTCCTAGTCCATGCCATTTAAAACCAACACCAAAAGATCAAAATATCTACCGTGATGATGAACAAATAATGTGTGTGCTTTGACTCGATCTTCGAATTGTCATAACTTTTCAAGATGTACAAAAGAAAATACAAAAAACATTAGCAAATTATGCTTAGTAAGCTCGTAACATAATTCATTAATATCAAGATTATATAACTTAATTATGCATTGTGTCATAAAGCATCTATATGATCATTTGATTCTTTTTTGTACAACAAATCTTAATAGTTCAATGAAGTATTCACTCCAATGAGGTACCTTGCTGAATAATTCATCATTCCAAAGGATGCCATGGTATCTTTTAACCATGGTCTTATACATTCTTAAAGTAGTGCCATAGTATCTTTCAACTATGGTCTTATTTGTATTGGATTTAATGCCATTGTATCTTTCAACCATGGTCTTTTATATTTTCAGTTTAGTGCCATAGTATCTTTCAACTATAGTCTTATTCACTCTGGTTTAATACCAAAATATCTTTCAACTATGGTATTTCTTATTTCGGGTAAAATATTATGATATCTTTCAATCATGGTCTTTCTTGTTTATCAACCCAAGGAATTTGATAAACCAACCATATATGGATAAACATTAACATCAATCAATTAATTATTAAATTAACTTACGAACTTACCTAAATAAAAACAATTGTAGAAACAAAACCAGTGACTATTCCGTTATTTTAGCTTTTCCCCGATCTTTGCCCGATTGATTTATCTCTTGATCTAAATATTACTTTCACTCAATTAATAAAATTCCGACACTTAAATAAGCAAAATTATACAATTAAGTCCTTCCAGGATCATATTACGAAATTACCTGAACATTCTACCTTTTATGCAATTTAGTCCCTAGAGTCGAAATATACAATTTAACCACATGTAATTAGAATCCATGCTAGCCAATTTATATATAATTCCTAATCAATCCACAATTATCAAAATGTCACAAAATTCCATGAAATTTCACTATTTCAATAATTAAATCCTAAAATATTAAAGTTACTAAAAATCACTTAACAAAATACTTATATCTAACTAATTAACTCAAGAATCTATCAACTAAGTTCACAAGAACACTTAATTCATTCATGGTAGACCCTTATAATTTTAACAGCTTCACAAATTAACCCCCGAGATAGCTAGATTAAGTTAAGACGGTTTAAAAAACATAAAAATCTTTAAAAACAGGCAAGGATTACCTACCACGCAAGTGAATCTCTTTAACCGAACACCAAGCTTCTCTAACAGTGTTTTCTCTTTTTAGAAAATCGATAGTGGCCTAAGGAAGATGACAACTTCCTTTTTGTTTAATTTGTTTTAGTTTTAATTTTCTAATCAACTTTTTAACCTTAAAAATTTTTACTTAACCATTAACAAAACATTGTCCATAATTGTCCACTAATTATCTATATGATTTATTTACCATTTAAGTCTATTAACATTTCCAAAAACATTTAACACATTTAACTAATTGAACTAACTTTTGTAATTGTTATGATTTAGTCCTTTTTACTTAATTAACTAACTAAACATTAAAATTCCTTATCCAAATTTGAATATGACCTTGGAATAACCCTATAAATAATAAATAATTAATATAACATTGACACACTATTTGGAATTATGGTCCCAAAACCATTGTTTCCAACACCACTAAAAATAGACTGTTACGTTTTTCTTGCCAAGTTTCTTTCTTAGAGGGGAAATTAAAGCTGCTTGAAGGGAGTTGTTGATTCTTCTTATTTTCAAGGATTCTTAGGACTTCTATATGACACGTTCTATCTTTTCCATACATCTTTTTGATTTCCTTCTTTACCGTTCTAATCTTTGAATTATTGTTCTATTTTATTTATCTTAGTTCTTTATTTTAATTATTTTCTTTAATTTTTTACTTGGATTCGTTTGCATTTCAAATTGTCAAAATCCAAGTTTCTTTTTAAACGTCTAGAGCCCTAAATCAAATCCGCGACTTGAACAAATTTACATTCCTCTTCCTCTTATCTTTATCACTAACTAGTTTAAATTATTTTAATATTTTCAACATTCCTTTACATAATAAACTAATATCTAAGTTCTAGTTGTATAATATATAGTTCTATGATGTGAATAAAAAACAAATTATGTAACAAATATATTTGTAAAAAGTTGACATAAATAAGGTTTTGGTTGAAAGAAAAAATATAAATACGAAAAATTAAAAAAAATATGGGTTCAAATCTTATTACGTATATATTTTTTTCTATAAAATGATTAAAAAATAAAGAAATCCTCAAATTACTTTTTAAAGAATATATTTTTTATATTTTTCAATTGAATTGATACTCGATGAACTCATTCCACCAAGAAGTATGTAATAATATATAATGTTACTTAAATTTAGCATTTAATTTTATTGAGAGATTGAAATATTAGGTATCTACATTAATATTACAATGTTGGGTAATGCAAATGCTTTATACAGCAAAATATACAAGATTAACTGTTAAAATTAATTTTTACGCACATCTTTTAATGCAGTGGCTTTATATTTTCAAATAATTTTTTGTATCACATAATTTTGTTAACGAATTCTTCAAGAATATTGGTTATTATGTATATCAAAATTCATATACTAAATGCAGTAATTGACAAATTTCTATTGACTAAAAGTCACCTAATAAAATGATTTTAGTTAGGAAATATTTCGAAGACACGTGTTAGCAGAATGATATAAAATAAAACAGTTTAAATGATGAAGAGATTAATTGAAGGTGTTGAATAATATAGTATGACTAGGAGTATGTGGGGTTGGAAATTGAGTTGGTAAAAAAGAGTGTCGTTTCTTGAAATTTCAACATATTTATGTATTGGGGAATGCTTTTAGCGTTGCGAGTACGCCTGTTATTTTCTTGATTTTACCGGTATTCTAAATGGGAATCCAAAGCACTCATCTTCATGTGGGAATCAATGACAACATAAAAAAATAGCATTGAAATACTATGGGGATTGTAAAGCTTCTATTTCTCCGATCTCCATTTCTTAATTTTGTGTTCAATGTTCAACACAAACTTTTTCTTTTTCTTTTATTAGATAAGTTAAATTACACTGAATCTTCTTCCATGAATCATGTATTTTCCATGTTCTATAAACTTCATTTGAGGATTTTAAATATTAAAATCTAAATTCAATTTCACTAGATATTGTTTAATTAATTTTTTATTATAAAACTTAAGTCTATATTTAAGTAATTCCAATAAAGAAATTCTCTCATGAATTTTATCATCTACCCCGAAAAGATAAGCTTTTTTTTTAATTAATTTTTTAACTAGCTAATAATTTTCATTTTAATGCATCGTGTCATGAACTGCCTTCTCCTTACCCGAAGTAGCATGATTCCATGCGACATCATGACTACTTTAACATTGGTTACCTTTTCTCATGTCCTTTTTCAAATAGTATCTTAGTTCCCATGTCTCAAAGACCTTTCACTTGGTCTAGCCATTCATATTTAATCACTTAACTCAAGAGAGGACACGTATTCTCATTGTGCGTTTGACACTCATACTCAAGGTCTTACGCATAATTTCTATCAATGATCTTGAGCACGGACTATTACAGTCTAATTTGCAAGGTATCTTTGATCTAAGGTCATGAGTAGAACTATGATCAAACACTCTCATATGAGATTTAGGTTTCTTTTTTTTTTTTTCTAACAAAAACCTCCTTCACCTCTTCCTCAATTTCTGATCACAATTCTATTCATGGCCATTGGAAACACTCAAGCTACTCTCCCAAACACTCAAGACCTAGAACATCTTCTCACCTTTGTAACATCTCTTACCCGTGTTCAATGCCGGAACAGGGTACGAGGCATCACTGGATTTTTACACTTACAAATACACAAATCGGCTATAAAATTTTCTTTCAATTTAGAATCTAATCACATTTTTATCATATATACATTAATTCATTTACTAACATGCAAGCATACTCGTTCATGTATTGTATCATTATGACTCATAACATAGCTACTATTAGTCATATCACATGGTCTTGTACAACAATAAAATTTCCATCAATTTAGGCCAACATTCTAGGCCAACTCAGTAACATATATACATATATTCAAGTCCTTATACATGCTATAAACTTATAAATATTTCAAAATCTTTTAATACTAATCTCAGCCTGATAGTGTGATAGTATCTCCGACGACCTCCAACTCGAGCTAGCATCTAAAACTCTATAAGAAAAAGGAAGGGAATGGAGTAAGCATTATAGTTTAGTAAGTAAATATGTAAATAATAATAATACATTATTAATGACATTTATAAATCCCAAAATATGTCTTCACAATTATACAATCTTAATCTCACATGGAATTATCATTTACTTAAAATCAGTACAAGCTGTCCATTTGAGTCCCCGTCACTAAATTATTTTTATCTAGAGCTACAGAACTCCAAATTAAGATCCGTAAATTTTCCTAGAAACTAGACTCGGATATCTTATTACCATAAAATTTCAGAATTTTTTGTTGGGCCAATTAATACAGCTTATTCATTGAAGTCTCCCCTATTTCGTGGTTTAGCAGCTCTGACCACTCTTCACTAAAATTTAATTATCTTTTGCTACCAAATTCAAATGAGGTTCTTGTTTCTTTATTATGAAAATATACTCAATAAGGAATCCAACCATATAAATTATGTTCCTTAACTATTTTTGTACAATTTTTAATGATTTTTACAATTCAGAACAGAGGATCACAAAATTAGTCTGAACCAGTCTTACAAAAATATAAATATCTCAAAATACAGAATTCCTTTGTTTTCTGTGTTTCTTTTATATGAAAATAGACTCAATAAGATTTAATTTTTTATCTCATTCCACTTCTAATTCAACTTCTACAATTTTTGGTGATTTTTCAAAGTCACTCCCCTGCTGCTATTTTAGACTGTTTACCCCAAATTTCATTCCTTCACTAAAATTTCTTATTATCAACTTTCAAGATAATACTTATCCATATTCATCTTATCAAAATTCAATCACATAACTAAATTATAATTCAAAACTCATATATTCATATTATGGTATTTATCCCACATTTTTCACGTTAAATTTCATTTAGCAAACTTGTTTCTCTCAGTGAACACTTCGGAATGTAACCATATCCGGTGGTTTTAGCACATAGCTCCACCTTCTGTAATTAATGTCCAACTTAGTGGTATATGCACATAACACTACACTATTGGGCTAACATGTAATTGTGGCACACGCACTTAGCGCCACTTTTCAAATTAACATGTATGATCGTGGCATATCCACTTAGCATCACGTTACATGTTCAACCGTGGTATATCCACTTAGCACTACGTTAATGAATCAATATATGTAACCGTGGCATATCCACTTAGCACCACGTTACATGTATCAATATGTGTAATCGTGGCATATCCACTTAGCACCACGTTACACGTATAACCGTGGTATATCCACTTAGCACCACGTTTTCCATTCCGAAGGTTCAACCGAGATTTCCTCATTTAATTTTAATTCATCAACCACAAATCCCTGTTTATGTCCATTAATTGAACAATACTAAAACTTATTTTACATGTCACAAAATAAAATATTATAACATAATAAAACAATACATTATTTACATATAAACTTACCTCAATGCAAAATATAGAAATTTTACAATTTAGTCCATAATTTTTTCCTTTCCCTGATCAAGGTCGATTCCACGTCTTTCTTGATCTAAAATAACATATTTAGTTTATTTAATACTCACATTTATCAAAACAGTCCTTAACTCTAATTTTGGAAAATAACAATTTTGCCCATAAACTTTTGCATATTTACACGCCCTAAAGCACAAAAATTAAACTTTTTCCCTAATTCTTATGTTTTAGAACATGCTGGTCATTTATTTACTAACAGCAACATCAAATTCTCACTCTAACATATACTTATGAACATTAGGTATTTTTACCGATTATATTGTTTTACTCGTTTTCACTTAAAACCGAGTAGCACAAGTTGCTCAACATAATTTAAAACCTCATAATCTATCATAAAACATCAAAATACAAAATTATTCAACATGAATCAATTTTTGAAATCAAACCCTAGCTCAAATAAATGGTAGAAATAGAGAAATCATGTTACCGGGATTTCAAAAACGTAAAAATCATTAAAAACGGGGCTAGAACGGACTTACAATCGAGCTTGGAAGCTTGAAAAGCCCTAGCCATGGTTTCTCCATGCTATTTTCGGCCTTGAGGAAGAAGATGAGCAAAAATTAGCTTTTAATTTGATTTTTTAATTCATTTAATCGTTAAATGACCAAAATGCCCCTAACTTAAAAATATTCTTTTTCACCCATTTCATGTACATTTTTGTCCAATAAATTAACAAATGGTCTAATTATCATTTAAGGACTTTCAATTTAAAATTTCATAACAATTGGACACCTCTAACATGTAGAACTCAACTTTTGCACTTTTTACAATTTAGTCCTTTTGACTAAATTGAGTGCCCAAATGTCGAAATTTTCGTACAAAATTTTTAAAAAATAATTTCATAAAAATGTAAACCATAAAAATATAAACAAAACATATTTCAATTAAACACCTTTACCTTCTAGAATGCACATTTTACTACTTTTGTAAATTAGTCCAATTTATCAAATTGGACACACAAACAATAAAATTTTGTAACGAAAATTTCACAAAATATTGCAAACACAAAATAAATTTTAAACTCAATCAGAATAAATATTTTGACCTCGGATTTGTGGTTTCGTAACCACTATTCTGTTTAGGCCTTATATCGGGCTATTACAACCTTGGTTACCTTCCACAACTCCATAAAATTTACTTCAAGTAATTATCTCTCCTAGAAATCTTAGATAAAATCCATCCTCATTGGTTATGATCTCTGCAAATTTATTGATGGTTCTTATCCATTCCCTCACCACAATCACCGACAATAATACACCCTCTCCCAATCCTGTATATCAAACGTGGCTAAGGCAGGACAAGCTTTTATTTGGAGCACTTATCGGCACAATCTCAACTAATCTTGTGCCACTTATTACGCAATCCACAACATCTCGTGATGCTTGGCGTATCCTTGCCAACACCTATGCTCGTCCCTCTCGTGGCTATTCAAACAGCTCAAAGACAACTTGAAGAATCCAAAGGGTCAAAGTGTGTCACTGACTGTATGCAAACCATCAAAACCAAAGCTGATGAACTTGCTCCTCTTGGAAAGCCCCTTGATCATGAAGTTTTAATTAAAAAAGTCTTAGAAGGCCTTGACGACCGCTACCAATCTATCATTGATGTAGTCAACAGTAGAGATACTCCAATCACCTTTAATGAACTCCATGAAAAGCTCATTCACAAGGAGCTATCCCTGCACACCATCTCACTCTCCCTACCATTACCAGCCTCTGCTCACCTCGCCAATACTTGCTCTAACCCACGAACTCCAACATTTCGCCTATCTGGGTTAATTTTAAATCGGTGGTATCAATTAGTCCCTAATGCACCCAATCGACGTACTTATCAACCCCGCTGACCTTTTCTTGGCAAGTGTCAATGGTGTCGTGCTCAAAGACATGTTGTTTCTTAGTTTCCCACCTTTCGTAACCAATTTCCCCATGCTTCTCCACCACTACCACCTAGTAATGCTTATCCCATCCGTGTGCCTCCTCCTTGGCAAGCTCAAGCTCATATTGCTACATCTTCCCTGCATATGACTCTTGACTACTGGATAGTGGTGCCACTTATCATATTGCAACTGACCTTCAAAATCTTTCCCTTCACGAACCTTATAGCGGCACTAATGAAATCATGATTGGTGATGGCTTAGATATTCCTATCACACATAGAGGTTATGATACCTTGAGGAGAAGAGGGATTGGTTAGAGGATGTTGGTTTGTGATTTGTTGTGTGGAAATTGGGATGATGGCTTGTTTAGGTGTAGGTGTAGATGTGGGAGGGAAAATGGTCTGTTAGAACGTTGATATGGTGGGTTGTTCAGGTAGAGGGGCAGATGTGTGAGGTATAGTAGTGGGTTAGGATTGGGCATGAGATGGTGACACATCAGAAGTAACAGGTAATGTCATGGCACACCACTCTGAGGCAGTGGATGAAGTGACACGAGGGAGACTAGGATGGGAATTAGCATAAGGAAACATAGATTCCACAAAACAGACATGATGAGATGTGTATAAACGGTTGTTAGATGTGTCTAGAAAGAGATAAGTACTTTGTGTGGAGGATTACCCAACAAAAAGACAAGGCAGTGAACGAGGTTCAAGTTTGTGAGATGTGTAAGGTTGAAGCCAGGGATAACATAAGCAGCCAAAGCACCGAAGTTTGTTGTAATTAGGGACAGTGCCAAAGAGTTTAAAGAAGGGTGATTTATTGTTGAAGGTAGGTATGGGAAGGCAATTTATGAGGTAAACAATTGTTTTGACTGCAAAAGACCAATAGGAATATGGCATAGAGGCATGGGAAAGAAGAGAAATTGTAGTTTCAACAATGTGACAATGTTGACGTTCGTAGTAGCCATTATGTTCAGGAATATGAGGAGGAGTAGTGAGATGTGAACTGCCATTTACTGTTAAAAGGGAGGAAATGGCTTGATATTCTCCTCCATTGTCAGCGTAAAGTGTTTGGATGGTGTAGTTGGAAGAACTTTCCACTAGGGCCTTGAAACGAATGAAGACATCACGGACATCAGATTTGCTTTTTAGTGGATACAACCAAGTATATTTTGTAAAGTGATCAACAAAGATAATATAATATTTGAAACTGTCAACTAAATAAACTAGTGAAGTCTAAACATCTGTAAAGATAATTTTAGAAGGGGATGAGGCGGATAAAGTAGAAATAGAAAAAGGTAGCTTGTGACTCTTGTTGCAAAGATAGAAATTACAATGAAAATTAAAATGAGAAAAACCAAAGACATTTAGGTGAAAGGAGGAGACCATTTTCTTGAATGTCAACATTGATGGATGACCAAGTTTGTGATACCAATTATTGGATGTCGTCTTTGTTGGGGAGAAAACAAAGAGAGGGGATGAGGAAGAAGAACTAGGCCACTCATAGATGCCATTCTTAGTTTTTCCTTGGAGGAGAATCAAGCCCGTTTGAAGATCCTTCACATAGAAAGAGAAGGGTAAGAACTCAACAAAGGCATTGTTAGATTTGCAAAACTGAGAAATGAAAATTAAATTTCGTTTCCTAGTTAGTACACAAAGAACATTAGAGAGAGTAAGAGACTTGGAGGGAGTTTTGAAAGATATGGAACTCGTGTGTGTGATAGGAATACTCGAGCCATCACCAATCATGATTTCATCAGTGCCACTATAAGTTTCGTGAAGGGCAAGATTTTGAAGATCAATTGTAATATGATGAGTGGCACCACTATCCAGTAGCCAAGAGTCATGTGTAGGGAAGATGTAGCAATATGAGCTTGAACTTGCCAAGGAGGAGGCGCACGGATAGGATAAGTATTGCTAGGTGGTGGTGGTGGAGAAGAATAGGGAAATTGGTTACAGAAGTTGGGACACTAAGAAACAACATGTCATTGAGCATGGCACTACTGATACTTGCCAAGAAAAGGTCGACGGGGGTTGAGAAGTAGGTCGATTGGATGGATTAGAGACTGATTGATATGGCCTATTTAGAAATGACCTGGATGGGTGAAAAGTGAGAGTTTGTGGGTTAGAGCGGGTATTGGCAAGGTGAGCAGAGACTGGTAATGGTAGGGAGGGTGAGATGGTGTGTAAGGATAGCTCTTTATGTAACGCCTTGATTTTCGAGATTTTTCGAGTTTTGTAAATGTTGGTGCAGTTTTAAAATTTTGGTATTCTGAAGGTTGAAAATGTGTTTAAATGTGTTAGGGGGCCTTTAGAAGGCCCAAGCTTAAGTTAAAACCTGGTAAAATATTAAGTTGGATTTTCAAGTGAAAGGGAACTTGGTTAAGTGGGCCTTTAAGAAAAACTGGGTAAATCATGATTCAAAGAAAGCTTTGGCAAAGTGGTAAGGTGGCGCCACTAAGTTCCTAAAAAATTGACGCCTAAGTGGGTATTCAAAGACAAGGGTTCGAGTTGCAAGGTAAGCGTAGTGTTCTTTTTAATTTTTAAGCATGTGCCGGGCATGTGACTAACTTAAGTGAATTTCGGCAAGGGCTTTAGGGACTTGGGCCGATTGCTTTAGAGAGATTATTAGGGTTTCATCTTTTTCTTTTTCTATCATGACAATTAGGGTTAGCCACCTTAAGTCTTATTCTTTTCTTTTCTATCAAAAAGCTGAAACTTGCCTCACTGAGATCATCTAGCCGATTTCTTCATCTTCTTCTCCTCTACCATCGTTTTTCCTCTTTTCTTTTCACTCTGTTGATCTTTTCCTTAGCCGAACATCCTTCTTACTCAGGTTTACTCTTTCTTTCGATCCTATCCCTCTCAAAAACACCCATAGCCGATTGTTCAAAGTGCCAGAATCTCGAAAACTACCTTTTTCTGCCGATTTCTTTTAAGCTAAATTACCCCTATTCTCTTCATTTGTGGTGGTCGATTGCTGCATCCCTTCAATCGCTACCCTTGTCGACACCATCACCCTAATCTATAGCCCAAAACGTCACCTTCTTCATCAGTCTAAAAGCTGAAATCGCCATTGTCTTAGAAGCTTTAGCTGAAACCTTAAGATCCCAAAGATTCGGGTTCTGTTAGCGCGTAGGGGATAGACCTACTTCAGAATGAGTTAGAATCAAGGTAAAAGCAGTGATAAGTGGTTAACTACTCAGATCCTTAAGATATTTCATACTTTGGAAAAGCCGAAAGTCTCTAAAGTTAAGGAGGTTGTCAATTTAATCTATTAGTAATTCGAAGTTGTATTTTGGTTCTTTTTGAGTGGTAGTTAGTGAAGAAGGCGAGCAAGTGAGGCAGTGAAGGCATCGAAATCATCAGATCTAGATCTAAAGGGATCTAAATCGGTAAAGGTAAGATTTTTAGGCCATTAGAGGTATTGGCCGATTATGGTAAGGAACTGTTTACAGTGATTTTCGTGGATCTATTGGCTAATCTATTAGGAAATGGATTGTAGGAGTTAGCACGTGGAGGATTTCGTTGGTAGAATCACAAAACAGGTGTGTGTTCTGAACCCCTTCGTTGTTCAATTTGGCAAATGCCGAAAACCTGAAATGTCGAAGATCTGGTATTTCAAGGGCTTGTGAGCGTGTGAATGCTCTCAAGTTGGTAGGAAAATGTTGGATTTGAAATCGACACTGAAATGAGAGCTAACTACGGAATTTTAGGCGCTACGGTAAGTTGGGCCTCGGTGGGCCGAATATGAGCCCAATGGGCTTTTGGGCCCATTTGGGATAAGAATAGGTTTAATGGTAATAATATGGACTATAGTTGTAAAAACTGTTAAAACGAGTAATGGATTAAAGAATTAAGGCTTAAGTGGGCCTAATGGGCTAATTGGTATAGTATGGCCCATTAAGGGTTTTAGGGCTTAAAGGCTAAAACTGATAAACTGGGTTAAATGAGATTCTGTAACGACCACTAAAATAGTAAAGGCTGTAATAGTCATAAAAACTGTACTAAGATAGCAAAATCACTGAAATACCCTTAGGGTGAGGAATTACTGATTTGCCCCTAGGTGGAAAATTACCATTATACCCTTAGGGCTAGAATCGACTGTACTGATGACATGACTGTATTTGTTATTGTATACCATGATATATGTATGTTTGATGCATGGGATGGGTTATTATTGGAGGAAGTGTGAGTGGCACTGCCACGTTACTGAAAAGGGCTATACCTCGTACTGTTTCTGAAAGGGGCTTTGCCTCGTATACTGTTTATCTGAGCAGCCATGCTGCAACTATGGTGTGTGGGCTGGGTGGGTCGAGTTATTCCCCACATGGCATGTTGGCTGGTACGGGTGGTGTGTAGCGGTTGGTGGGTTGAGTAGCCTCCCCAATTGGGTTGCATTTATACTGTTATACTGTACTGTACTGTTATGGGCCTATGGGCTAAACTGTTATCTGAATAGGGCTTCGGCCCAGTATCTGTTATAGGGCTTTGGCCCAGTATCTGTTATAGGGCTTTGGCCTAGTATCTGTAATATAAATAGGGCTTCGGCCCAGTATCTGACTGAGACTGGTTAGGGCTTAGGCCTAGTGGGCTCGAGCTATTTTGGGCTTTGGATGGGTTTTTCACACACTGAGTTTTCCAAACTCACCCTTTCTTTTCCATCCTTACAGGTGAGCCTTAGATCGCGACTTGGATGCTAGGAGAGATTCAGAGTGGCCACAAGGACTGAGCACGGTTTTGAAACTAGTTTTACTACTTTATATTTTTTTATTATCGGATCTACTTTTGATTCTGTTACGGGTTGTAATAAGGCCATTATAATTGTTTTAATTGGGGTTTTCAAATGCTTTACTTCAACTAAGAAAAATACACATGTTTCCGAAAACTAAATAAACGTTTTTCGTAACCAACCTGTCAATACAAAAGGCTAAGTAAGATAATAAGGCTAAAGTGAATCGCCTAACAAATGGAATAGAGGTTAAGTCGATTAATCTTTAATTCGGGGATTTCCAAAATCAAGTATTGCTTTTCAAAACTCACCAACGGACTTGTAAATAGGAGGCACAGGACGGTCTAGGTGATGTAGCACACCGAACATGTCCATAATGTCTGGGCCGGGTTTGGGGTGTTACATTTAGTGGTATCAGAGCCTGGTTGCAGCAACTCGGCTGTGGATCAGGTCCAAAAAGGGTTTCCAAAATTTTTAAGCCCACGAAGGGTATTTTAGGAAAAATCAGATTTTCTGGAATAATTTTTGTTTTCGAAGTGATTTTTTTTCCAAACTTGTATTTTCTAAAAAAATCTTTAAAGAATTGTTTCTTAAAATGTCTAAAATTTTATGAATTTTCTGGAATCTGGTACTTCGAGAGGTGGCATACTGAATCCCCGGCACCAAGTTGTAAGTATTTCCTGCCTTAGATTCTATACTGTACTGAAAATAAAACTGTAGATAGTACTGAGCCTTATGTATAATACTATAGGTGAGGTAGTATTGAGACTGTAAAACTGAGACTGTAGGGTAAACTAAACCCTAGGAAACTGAGAAAGTAGCTAGGCTACGATCACGCGAACACAACTCTGAAACTTTATCTGTTCATAAGATATTCTGTAATAAACAACTGAAACACTAACTGATGTCATAAAATTCGTAACTTAGATAATCGATATGAGTACAAGAGCTGCTCGAGGACGAGGCCGGGGACGTGGCCAAGGTAGTGCTCAAGCTGGATCTTCGTCTTCTAGGCACATGCTAGCTGAGGAAGTGCGAGCTCCGCCGGCGACGGAGACTGGATCTTATGATAGGGCTGCAGGGGACGACGCTCTGTCCCAAGCCATGCTGAGGGTATTAGAGAGGGTCGCTGGGGCAAGCACTGGAACTGTGGCTAGAGGGTCTATATCTGAGCGACTCTGGGCTAACGGAGCTAAGATTTTTAGGGGCATATCTAGAATAGTCCTGAATGTGGCTGAGTATTGGTTAGAAGCCACAGAGCGAAAAATGGATGACCTAAACTGCTCGGTGGAGCAGAAATTGAAAGGAGCGGTGTCATTACTGCGAGATGAGGCGTATCAGTGGTGGATCACTATGAGAGAGGGTACTTCAGCTGGTGGGGTAACTTGGGAATTATTTAAGAAATCCTTCAAGGCGAAGTATGTTGGAGCTAGTTATGTGGATGCACGTAGGAAGGAGTTCCTGAGCCTGACCCAATGTGGTAAGACTGTTGCTGAATACGAGGTAGAATTTCTGCGACTGAGTCGGTATGCTAGTGGTATTGTTTCCATTGAATATAAACGTAGTGTTTGTTACGAGGATAGCCTAAGAGATGAGCTGAGAGTGTTGACTGCACCGCAGAGGGAACACGACTTTGCTGCACTGGTAGAGAAGGCTAAGATAGCCGAAAAGGTAAAGCGAACTGAGCGTCAGAACCGCGATAGAGATCGTAATCATTTTAAGAGAGATTCTGGATCATCTGGTGCTGCAAACAGAAATTTCAAGAGAGCTAGAGTAGAGGAACCAGTGCGAGCTGTGCCAGTGAATGTTGTTAGACCACAGGCTTGTGGAGACTGTGGTAGAGTTCATCGAGGAGAATGCTGAAAACACAGTGGAGCTTATTTTCGTTGTGGGTCTAAGGATCATCAAGTTAAGGACTGCCCACAAAAGCAAGCTCAGGCTCAAGCTGTTGATCAGAGGGTTGCTCAGCCTGCGCCAGGAGGACTGCCACCGCCAAGGGGCCGTGGTCAAGGTAGAGGAGGCAATGGTAATGGACGTGGTCGTGGAGCACCTAGCAGGGGTGCTGGTAATGCTGAGGCTCGTTAGCCAGCCTTAGTGTATGTTGCTCACCGTCGCGAGGAGGGTGATGCACTTGATGTTATAACTAGTACGTTCCTAATATCTCATACACCATATACTGCTCTAATTGATGTGGGTTCGACGCATTCGTATGTTGCTTGTGAAATTTCTGGGTCGTTGGGTGTGTATTCTGAGGAGACTGTGAGTGGGGTCACAGTAGTTAGTCCTTTAGGTCACTCTGTTAAAGTAGACAAACTATTTAGGGAAGTGCCTTTAGAGACTCAGGGTAGGATCTTTACTGGAGATTTAATGGAGTTACCTTTTGGAGAATTCAACTTGATTTTGGGCATGGACTGGTTAAACAAGCACAATGCAACGCTGGATTGTGCGGCCAAAAGAATGGTATTGAGAATAACCGAAGGCGAGGAGGTGATGGTTATTGGTGAACGTAGGGACTATTTGTCCAATGTGGTTTCTGCTTTAAGGGCTGAAAAGTTGATGCGCAGAGGTTGTGAAGCATACTTGGCATTCGTAAGTCAAATTGAACCCGAAGGGGTGACAGTGGAGACAGTGAGGACTGTTAATGAATTTCAAGATGTATTTCTTGAGGAGCTTCTTGGATTACCTCCTAACCGAGAAGTTGAATTTGGGATCGATCTGTTGCCTGGAACAGCTCCAGTGTCCATTGCGCCTTACAGAATGGCACCAAAGGAGCTAGTGGAATTGAAAGCCCAGATTCAAGAGTTGTTAGATAGGGGCTTCATTAGACCGAGTGTGTCTCCGTGGAGAGCACCAATGCTATTTGTGAAAAAGAAGGATGGAACGATGCGTATGTGCATCGATTATCGCTAGTTGAACAAACTGACGATAAAGAATAAGTATCCTCCACCAAGAATTGACGATCTGTTTGACCAGCTTAAAGGAACTTCAGTGTTTTCCAAGATTGACCTTCGATCTGGATACCATCAGCTAAGGGTATAGGAGGTGGATGTGCATAAGACGGCATTCAGAACTCATTATGGTCACTACGAGTTTTTGGTTATGCCCTTTGGATTGACGAATGCACCGGCAGCTTTTATGGATTTAATGAATCGAGTATTCCAGTCGTACTTGGATCGATTCGTGGTCGTCTATATTGACGATATATTGGTGTATTCGGAGACAGAAGAGAAGCACGATGAGCATCTTCGAATTGTCCTGCAAATTTTGAGAGAAAAGCAACTGTATGCGAAATTTAGTAAGTGTGAATTTTGGCTGCGAGAAGTGACTTTTCTAGGGCATGTTGTTTCTGCTGAGAGAATTAAGGTGGATCCTCGCAAGATTGAGGCAGTCTTGGACTGGAAGCCGCCAAGGTCAGTATCGAAAATTCATAGTTTTCTGGGTTTGGCAGGCTATTATAGAAGGTTTGTTAAGGGGTTTTCTCTCATTGCGGCTCTATTAACGAAATTGTTAAGGAAGGGAGTAGCCTTTATTTGGACTGAGAGGCAGCAAGAAGCTTTTGACAAGCTGAAAAAGGTGTTGACTAAGGCGCCAGTGTTGAGTCAGCCAGAATCTGGGAAAGACTTTACGGTTTATAGCGATGCTTCGCATGTGGGATTAGGTTGTGTACTGATGAAAGAGGGTAATGTGGTTGCTTATGCTTCGCGGCAGCTTAAGTCTCATGAGGCGAATTATCCTACGCATGATTTGGAGTTGGCAGCGGTGGTATTTGCATTGAAAATCTGGAGACACTACCTTTATAGGGAAAAGTGTATTATATACATTGACCATAAAAGTCTCAAATATTTGTTAACTCAGAAGGAATTGAATCTTAGGCAACGGAGGTGGATAGAGTTTCTTAAGGACTATGACTGTTCGATTGAGTACCACCCTGGCAAGGCGAATGTAGTGGCTGATGCACTGAGCTGAAGGACCGTTACTGAGTTAAAGGCAATGTTTGCTTGGTTGAGTCTGTACGATGATGGGAGCTTGCTAGCAGAACTGCAAGTGAGACCATCTTGGACCGATAAAATCAAAGAGTTACAGTTGAAGGATGATTCGTTGATTCCTCGATTTCAGCAAGTCAAGAATGGTGAGAGTGAGGATTTTAGACTGAATTCTGATGGGGTTCTTTGTTTCCGTGGGATAATTTGCATTCCTAAGGACTCTGATTTAAGGTAGTTGATTTTGGGAGAGGCTCATGGTGGACCTTGTGCTATGCACCCTGGAGGTAATAAGTTGTATAGGGATTTGCGAGAAGATTACTGGTGGCCTGGACTTAAGCGAGAAGTGACTGATTTTATTGGGAAATGTCTAACGTGTCAGCAAGTTAAAGCTGAGCACTAACTGCCTTCTGGATTGTTGCAGCCAGTAAATATTCCGCAGTGGAAGTGGGAAAGAGTAACAATGGATTTTGTGAGGGGGCTACCTTTGGCACCTTCGAAGAGAGACTCTGTTTGGGTAGTCGTGGATAGATTAACGAAGTCTACTCATTTTATACCAGTTAGAACCGATTACTCACTTCAGAAGTTGGCCAAGCTGTATGTAGCAGAGATAGTGCGTTTGCATGGGGTGCCAGTTTCGATAATTTCTGATCGAGATCCTAGATTTACATCTTAATTCTGGAAGAAGTTGCATGAGGCGTTAGGTACGCAATTGGACTTCAGTACTGCATTTCACCCTCAGACAGATGGTCAGTCTGAGAGGGTCATTCAAGTGTTGGAAGACATGTTAAGAGGATGTGTTATCGACTTTCGTGGTAGTTGGGAAGATTATTTACCGTTGGCGGAATTTGCATATAACAATAGTTATCAAGTGAGTATTCAGATGGCTCCATATTAGGCACTTTATGGGCGAAGATGTCGTACTCCTACATGTTGGACGGAGTTAGGGGAACGTCAAGTTCTTGGACCAAAATTGATAGCTGATACTGAAAGTAAGGTTAAGCTGATTCGAAATTGATTAAAGGAAGCATCTGATCGGCAGAAGTCTTATGCTGACCTTAAGCGCAAGGAAATTGAGTTTGCTGTTGGAGATATGGTATTTCTAAAGGTTTCACCATGGAAGAAGATCTTGAGGTTTGGTAAAAAGGGCAAGTTAGGTCCACAATTTATTGGGCCTTATCGGATTCTTAAGCGGATTGGGCCAGCAGCATATCAGTTAGAGTTGCCAGTAGGGTTGGATCGTATTCACGATGTTTTCACGTATCTATGTTAAGACGATATCGGTCGGATCCTTCGCATATTGTACCGATGGAGGAGATTGCCGTAAATGCTAATTTGACCTTCGAGGAGGAACCTGTGCAAATCTTGGATCGTGAAGTCAAAGTCTTGAGAAAGAAGACAGTTCCGTTGGTAAAGGTGCTATGGCACAACCATGGTAGAGAAGAAGCTACGTGGGAGCCAGAAGAAGCGATGCGTCAACAATACCCTCAACTATTTGGATCAGGTAAATTTCGAGGTCAAAATTTCTTTCAGGGGGTAGACTTGTAACGCCCTAATTTTTGGGATTTTTCGGGTTTTGTGAATGTTAGTGCAGTTTTAAAATTTTGGTGTTCTGAAGGTTGAAAATGTTTAAATGTGTTAGTGGGCCTTTAGAAGGCCCAAGCTTAAGTTAAAACCCGATAAAATATTAAGTTGGATTTTCAAGTGAAAGGGAACTTGGTTAAGTGGGCCTTTAAGAAAAACTGGGTAAATCATGAGTCAAAGAAAGCTTTGGCACAGTGGTAAGGTGGCGCCACTAAGTTTCTAAAAAAGTGGCGCCTACGTGGGTATTCAAAGACAAGGGTTCGAGTTGCAAGGTAACCATAGTGTTCTTTTTAATTTTTAAGCATGTGCCGGGCATGTGACTAACTTAAGTGAATTTCGGCAAGGGCCTTAGGGACTTGGGCCGATTGCTTTAGAGAGATTATTAAGGTTTCATCTTTTTCTTTTTCTATCATGACAATTAGGGTTAGCCACCTTAAGTCTTATTGTTCTCTTTTCTGTCAAAAAGCCGAAACTTGCCTCCCTGAGATCATCTAGTCGATTTCTTCATCTTCTTCTCCTCTACCATCATTTTTCCTCTTTTCTTTTCACTCTGTTGATCTTCTCCTTAGCCGAACATCCTTCCTACCCAGGTTTACTCTTTCTTTTGATCCTATCCCTTTCAAAAACACCCATAGCCGATTGTTCAAAATGCAAGAATCGCGAAAACTACCTTTTTCTGCAGATTTCTTTTAAGCCGAATTGCCCCTATTCTCTTCATCTGTGGTGGTCGATTGCTGCATCCCTTCAATCCCTACCCTTGTCGACATCATCACCCTAATCTATATCCCAAAACGTCACCTTCATCATCAGTCTAAAAGCCAAAATTGCCATTGTCTTAGAAGCTTTAGCTGAAACCTTAAGATCTCAAAGATTCAGGTTCTGCTAGCGCGTAGGGGATAGACCTACTTCAGAACTGAGTTAGAATCAAGGTAAAAGCAGTGGTAAGTGGTTAACTACTCAGATCCTTAAGATATTTCATACTTTGGAAAAGCCAAAAGTCCCTAAAGTTAGGGAGGTTGTCGATTTAATCTATTAGTAATTCGAAGTTGTATTTTGGTTCTTTTTGAGTGGTAGTTAGCGAAGAAGGCGAGCAAGTGAGGCAGTGAAGGCATCAGAATCATCAGATCTAGATCTAAAGAGATCTAAATCGGCAAAGGTAAGATTTTTAGGCCATTAGAGGTATTGGCCGATTATGGTAAGGAACTCTTTACAGTGATTTTCATGGATCTATTGGCTAATCTATTAGGAAATGGATTGTAGGAGTTAGCACATAGAGGATTTCGTCGGTAGAATCACAAAACAGGTGTGTGTTCTGAACCCCTTCATTGTTCAATTTGGCAAATGCCAAAAAGCCGAAATGCCGAAGATCTGGCATTTCGAGGGCTTGTGAGCGTGTGAACACTCTCAAGTTGGTAGGAAAACGTTGGATTTGAAACCAGCACTGAAAGGAGAGCTAACCGCGAAATTTTGGGCGCTACGGTAAGTTGGGCTCGGTGGGCCGAATATGGGCCCAATGGGCTTTTGGGCCCATTTGGGATAAGAATAGGTTTAATGGTAATAATTTGGACTATAGTTGTAAAAACTGTTAAAACGAGTAATGGATTAAAGAATTAAGGCTTAAGTGGGCCTAATGGGCTAATTGACATGGTATGGCCCATTAAGGGTTTTAGGGCCTAAAGGCTAAAACTGATAAACTGGGTTAAATGAGATTCTGTAACGACCACTAAAATAGTAAAGGCTGTAATAGTCATAAAAACTGTACTAAGATAGCAAAATAACTGAAATACCCTTAGGGTGAGGAATTACTGATTTGCCCCTAGGTGGAAAATTACCATTATACCCTTAGGGCTAAAATCGACTGTATTGATGACATGACTGTATTTGTTATTGTATACCATGATATATGTATGTTTGATGCATGGGATGGGTTATTATTAGCGGAAGTGTGAGTGGCACTGCCACGTTACTGAAAGAAGCTATGCCTCGTACTATTTCTGAAAGGGGCTTTGCCTCGTATACTGTTTATCTTAGCAGCCATGCTGCAACTGTGGTGTATGGACTGGGTGGGTCGAGTTATTCCCCACATGGTGTGTTGGCTGGTACGGGTGGTGTGTAGCAGTTGGTGGGTTGAGTAGCCTCCCCAATTGGGTTGCATTCATACTGTTATACTGTACTGTACTGTTATGGGCCTATGGGCCAAATTGTTATCTGATAGGGCTTCGGCCCAGTATCTGTTATAGGGCTTTGGCCCAGTATCTGTAATATGAATAGGGCTTCGGCCCAGTATCTGACTGAGACTAGTTAGGGCTTAGGCCTAGTGGGCTCGAGCCATTTTGGGCTTTGGATGGGTTTTTCACACACTGAGTTTTCCAAACTCCCCCTTTCTTTTCCATCCTTGCAGGTGAGCCTTAGATCGAGACTTGGATGCTAGGAGGGGTTCAGAGTGGCCACAAGGACTGAGCACGGTTTTGAAACTAGTTTTACTACTTTATATTTTTTTATTATCGGATCTACTTTTGATTCTGTTATGGGTTGTAATAAGGCCATTATAATTGTTCTAATTGGGGTTTTCAAATGCTTTACTTCAACTAAGAAAAATACACATGTTTTTGAAAACTAAATAAACGTTTTCGTAACCAACCTGTCAATACAAAAGGCTAAGTAAGAAAATAAGGCTAAAGTGAATCACCTAACAAATGGAATAGAGGTTAAGTCGATTAATCTTTAATTCGGGGATTTCCAAAATCAAGTATTGCTTTTCAAAACTCACCAACGGACTTAGTAAATAGGAGGCACAGGACGGTCTAGGTGATGTAGCACACCGAACATGGCCATAACGTCTGGGCCGGGTTTGGGGTGTTACACTTTGTGAATGACTTTTCATGGAGTTGATCAAAGTTGATTGGAGTATCTCTATTGTTGACTGCATCAATGACAGATTGGTAGGGGTCGCCAAGGCCTTCTAAGACTTTTTTAATTAAATCTTCATGATCAAGGGGCTTGCCAAGTTCAACAAGTTCATGAATTTTGGTTTTGATTGTTTGCATATAGTCAGTGACAAACATTGACCCTTTGGTGATATTTTTCAAGTTGTTTTTGAGCTGTTTGATATGGCCACAGGAGGGACTAGTATAGGTGTTGGCGAGGATACACCAAGCATCACGAGATGTTGTGGATTAGGTAATAAGTGGCATAAGAGTAGTTGACATCGTGCTGACAAATGCTGTAAATAAAAGCTTGTCTTGCCTTAGCCACGTTTGTGATCGCGATGAAGTAATAAAATCTGATCGTACCTGGAAACTAACTAATATCACGATAAAAGGCAAGTGCACCTATCAAATAATAGTATAGTTTGTGGCAAGACCAGAATATTGAATCCACGAAACTATGAGTACTAGTAATGACTTTCTTCCTATTATCTAGCCTAAAAATAAAGAGGGTTTGGTTATAAACTAATCTAAACTAACTAAAGAAAAGACAAAGAGTAAATTGGGAAATTGCTTTTGAGAAAGACTGATTGATGAGGGCAATACCTAAGGAAGAATCCACCTAGACTTCATCCAACTCTGAACCAGATGATTTCTTTATTTGATTTGATCCGTAGAGATCCCTAAATTATGTTAATACCTCCGTCGAGGATAAGAACAACTAATCCTAGGTTGATTAACTGAAATCTCTTTCTAGTTAAAATCCCTAGTCTTGCATTAATTCGATCTACGGCTCCCCACATTAGATTTGACTCTAATTCGATAGATTTTCGTCTTCCTATGTCTAGGATTGTGATGAACTCCACTTAATTGTGTTGGATCTACTCCTATGTAAGCTCCTATAATGAGCACATTTGACTTAAATTAATATATCGGAAATATTAATTTAAGAATTAAAAACACAATTAAGAACAAATCAAATATTTATCACACAGTTCAGATAACAATAACAAGATCTGTCTTAGGTTTCATCCCCCTTAGATATTTGGGGTTTTAGTTCATAATTATAAAAGAAAACATCTCAGAAGAAATAAAATAACAAAACGTAAGAAAACCCAAAACTCCTGAAAGGATTAAAGGGAGATCCTCTGTCTTGATGTAGATCCTGGCTTCTGAGATGGATCAATCGGCTTCTCTTCGAGTAATTCCCTGCCTTTAATTCCCCGTCTTGGCGAGAATAATTTCTATCCTTCTAGTTGCCTCCTAGAGTCTTTATATAGAATTTAGAATGTCTTTCGTAGCCCCTAAGTAGCCTTTTCTGTAACACCCCTAACCCGTATCTGTGAACAGGGTTACGAGGTATTACCACACAAAGCTAATATTTGTTAGCCAATTCTACACATTCATATGATAACCAAATTCTATTATCAATTAAGTTGTAACATATAATAAATCAATCAATAATCATATAGCTATGAATATGATATTTGAAATTCTTTACTTCTCAACTTACAGAAACAACTACGAAATTCCCATCGTTTTATTTGCACATATAACAAATATCAAATATTGACTTAATTAATGTTACCAAAAGCCGATTATACTAACTTAGTAATATAAATCGTTCAACGTAAACATAACTCATTATTCTATCATATGAGCACTTATCAATTTTTGAAAGTGATTGCTTACCAAAGGGCTTAGCCGAATCTTTTAATGTCAAAGTAACTACTACAAGTCTTATTAAGCATTACCACCATTTAAAACTTATACTATCTCATTCAACCATACAAGAAGAATAATATGATTTTTTTTACTTACTTGACCACTTAAACATACTTATCAAATTACGTAGCCATTTTCGCATGGCTTAAATATATACAATTTCAAAATATCATTTGTTTCAAAAGGGAGTTAGGCCTATACATGCCATCTTTCAAAATATAGACTATTTAAAATACCAAAATGATGACGATAGTGTAGTAGATCCCCGAACTCGTAGCTTCTAACCAAAATCTATAAAATAGAACAAAACACAAATATTCACAGTAAGCAAATTATGCTTAGTAAGTCTTAAGTAATTTAAACAATTAACTCACTTGTGAACCTAATTCACATATGTAATCACATCCGAAATAATTTCTACTTAATAAACGAAATAATCAATATCACACATAACATTATCAAAGCATACTACCAATTTGCCGAATATACATAATTACATATATGTACTTGTAGTAAGTCACTCAATTAGCTTTGAATTCATATAGTCATGAACACTTTAATGTCTCAATGCCAACTTTACTTCAACCAAAATGAACTAGAGTATAATACCGTTTCCACATTTAAAACATTCCTTCCCTCTTCATAATCACATACATAATAATATATTTTCATGAATAATTTCACATGAACCGAATGTTCATAAATGAACATAATCATAAACCATTTTGCATATGTTCCTTTGACATTGAACATATAATTCATCAAATTCTCAAGTGCATAAATAGGTTATACATACCTGGATAACTTAATTTATGGAGTAAATCCACATATAGTATTAGTACATAGACCCTTGGCATCACACTTTTAATAGTTCACCGGCAATTTGCCTGCTAGGTAATAACCTCATTTCATCACTGACTATAAGCCCGCTAGACTTTTAAGTCCAAAATTTCTTCACCAGCATTACGCCTGCTAGGCTCAAGTCCCGATATTATTTCACCGGCATTACGCTTGCTAGGCTCAAAGCCCGATAATTTTCACTAGCTTTAAGCTTGCTGGGTCAATTCTCGAAGAACAATTTGAGTATAAATTTCACAAAAGTCATAAGTATATGCACTTCAAGTTTTTATGTATTTCGCACAAGGTGACCACATTAGTTAACTTGACTTCATTCGTGTATAATCACATAATATGTATCACATTATCGTTCCTTATCACAATATTCGACAATAAAACATAAAAATTACCTTATTTCACTATCATGCATATCATTCAGCAATATGCGTGTATATATGTATATTCAAATAAAGGATACCAAATCTTTCATGACATACCATGACATATTCACAAGAACTTATGTTTAAATACTTAAAACTTACCTCCGATGTTGTCAAGCTATTACGGATCGACTATTCAACTAATCTCGCTTTCCCCTTATCCGAACTTGGCTCTCTTTGATCTTAAGCTTAATTAAACAAGTAAACTAGTTCAATCATCTTATCAATTCATCATCATCCAATTTAATAAGCTCAAACTTATCTTACAACTATTTCCAATGCACAACAGTAAAACACCATTAAATTGCACATACATACCATGACCAAATGCATATAGCTCTTAAACTCAACCAACTTGTCTTAACATTTTCGTATTAGCAGCATATAAAATCTCAATCAGACATACATTTAATTAAAATCAAGCAAAACAATTTCTCTTCCTACTATCTCATATACGACAAACTCAATTCCTTTCATGTCAAATGCATTCAACTAAACCATGCCTTGATATCAAGTACATTCGGCAATGGCATAAACAAATTTAACTTCCAACATTTAACATTTTTCAATTATTGTTTATACATAATATAACTAGAGCAAAAATCACATAATAGCCCCTTACAAAGCCGAATATTAACCATTTGGTCCTATCATATTTGATAAACAATTATTCAACATTCTACCTCCCATACCTTAGTCGAATACTCCCTAGTATATCTCAACCCTCATAAATCAATCCAAGTGCATAGAACTTGCCTAAATGAATTTATCCATGGCACTTTTTAAACCAAAAATGGTATATTAGCACTTGAATCCCTCTATCTCATGATTCAACGAAAACAATAATCAATTTCAACTTAATTTCTTCCATGACCGAATGTACAAACCTAAAAACAAACAACAAATTATTCACACCTTTATTCAAGTCCACATACGGCCATTATAAAATGTATATCAAAATGCATAATAACCACTTTAGCCAATTATCACTTATCAAATAAATCACATATATCAATTTACAAGCTCAAACTCATCATTCTCTTCATTTCTCACCTTAGTTCACATTCGGCTAACATATAATCACATACTAACGATTTAATTAACAAATTTAAAAAAATTAAACACAATTGTCACATTTCCATAATGGCCGAATGCTATTTACTCAATTTAGCCACTCATAGCAAAATTCAACAAATTTATACTCACTTATAATCATCCCCCCATACACAACATCAATTTATCAACAATTTTAGCACATCATGATCATGGCCGAATGCATCATTCATCACAAATTCAAAGATTAATACACGGGCCATGTTAAGCACTTAACAATCAACTAAATTTCACAAAATCTAACGAAAATAACACGAATTCAGACCTTAAATTGGACACTAGAATGGCCGAATGCCTTAGCTTCTTTTTCTCTTCTTTTCTTTATGGTTTCGGTAAAGACTAAGTAAAATGAAGCAACCATCTCTTGATTTACTATTACATGCATGAACACTACTTATTAATTTACCATTTTAGCCCTTTTTATAATCATTTCTTCTCCACTATCATGTGGCCGATTTTGTCCATGCAATTTATGCATGGTCTAATTACATCTTAAGTCCTTTATATTCAAAGAACATCTACAATTCGACACTTGCACATTGTTCCATTAATTTTTCTTTTATGCAATCAAATCCTTACTCAATAAATTAACATCCAATTGCCAAAAATTAAAACACCAAATTTTCATACATGGTAATTCACATAATAAAAACATAGAAAATAATATTTTAAAAATTTTTTTGACTCGGTTTCGTGGTCCCGAAACCACTTTTCTGATTAGGGCCAAAAATAAAGTTGTCACAACTCTCCCCCTTATGGATTTTCGTCCCCGAAAATCGTACCGGTAAATAGGTTAGGGTAACATTCTTTAATTGCGTCCTCAAGCTCCCAAGTCGCTTCCTCAACCACGTGTTTGAACCACAGCACTTTCACTAACGAGATTTTCTTATTCCGCAATTCTTTCACCTCGTGAGCCAGAATGCGAACCGGTTCTTCCTCGTAACTCAAATCAGACTGAATCTTAATTTTTGACGGGCTAATCACATGTGAAGGATCGAATCTATACCTTCTAAGCATCGAAACATGAAAAACATTATGAATCTTTTCAAGTTCAGGTGGCAAATTTAATCTAAACGCAACCGGCCTAATTCATTCTGAAATCTCATACGGTCCGATAAATCTCGGGCTCAATTTCCCTTTATGACCGAATCTGAGTACCTTTTTCCAAGGTGAAACTTTAAAAAACACTTTGTCTCTGACTTGATACTCTATAACTTTCCGTTTCAAATCTACATATGATTTCTGACGATCTGATGCTGCTTTCAGGCTTTCACTGATTACTTTTACTTTCTGTTCGGCCTCTTTAATCAAATCGACTCCGTAAATCCTATTCTCACTGAGCTCGGTCCAAAACAATGGTGTATGACATTTAGGACCGTAGAAAGCCTCGTAAGGTGCCATCTTGATACTTGATTGAAAACTATTATTGTATGCGAATTCAATCAAAGGTGTAACAGCCCACTTTATACCCTAGTCGGAACGAGTGGTTTCGGGACCACTTAACCGAGTCAAATTATTAATTTTATGGCTTTAATATGTTTTACAGCATGATAGAATTACCGTGTGAAAGTTTCCTTTAGAAATTTTATTGTTTGACTAGTTAATTTGATAAAAAAGATTAAATCGCGTAAAGCGATAAATTAGAGTTCTATTTTATAAATGGCTTATTTGAACATGGCTTTATAAAAGGAGGTACTTGCATGGCAATTATGCCATTTTTATTTGGAGTGGTTGGTGATGGACCATTATGTCCATATTTTATAAGGTTTTATAATAATTTTACAAAGGGTAAAATAGTCATTTGGTTATTAAATGTTTTATAACAAAACATAATATAGAAATAGCTTTAATTTCTTTTCTCTCTTCACCGATTCTCATAAACAAAATAAAAGTTTTTATGCTTTCAAATATTCGGCTACTTCAAGCTTCAAATTGAGGTTCGTTTTTGTTCCGTTTTCGATAATTTTTACGTTTTTAATATCGTTGCTTTGTATATTAACCGACCCGTACCTCAATTTTTGATTTTGATTATGTTTTTGAAAAATTCCATTGATGAATCTATGATATTTTAGAAGATTTTGATGAATTATGAAATATTATGTGGAAATATACAAGAATTTTAAAGTGATTTTTGAAGAAAATGGGTTTTGAGGATTTGATTGTAAAAAGGTTGAATTTTTGAGGTCAAATTTGTGATTAATTAAAAGATATATGCTTGTATAAATCCCTTGAATATTCGGCTATGGTGAATTGGGGGATTGATTGTGTAATTTGTCATTTTTGTGATAAGAGGACTATATTGCAAAGTGTTGATAATATAGGGGCTAAATTGCAAATAGGTCAAAATATATGTTTTTGGATTGAATTGAATATGTGGGTTAGTAAATAGCTGAATTTGATTTAATTTAGATAAAGACGATCGAATCCCGGAACTTGATCAGGGAAAATAGAATAGATACGGGATTACGAGGTAAGTTCGTATAACGAATTTAATGTGTATATATATATGTTCATACGTATTGTTATTTGAAAATATGAAATGCTAGATGATTAAATAGCCTAATGGAAAGAGTATATATGAAATTGAAATAGAAATGTTAAATTGTTACAAGTGATAAATTGAATACCGAGCCCCGTTAGAACCGTAGAAGTCGATAGGATACAAGTGACATGTTACTAGGGCTGCAGGGTGGTTCGAGCTCCTGCATTTGTTGCGGACTCACCACGTGCTCATGAGCTACAGGTTTATCCTTCAAGATTACATGTTCAGCCTACGGGCTTACCGATTATCCTTCGGGATTATATGTTCAGCCTCCGGGCTTACCGTACAGGCTCGAAAGAGCATATATGACACATTGACGGATTATAGGTTATATGTATATACACTGTGTGTGTATCACCCGAGTATCTTTTGATGTTCTTATAGGTTCAACGGGCAATATCGATACATGTTACAAGAAACAAATTATATGGTACATGTGTATAAGAGATATATGTCATATGTATTACATGAATGTTTGACATACGAAACCTGAACTATATGTTCCTCATAAGTCAAAGATGTATAAGAACTATGATGTTGTATGTGCCTATGGATGTGAATTACATGTTATACTCTTATATGAGATTGATTATAAAGTGATATGAACTAACATGAATGAGATTGTGTAATAGGCTATATGGTCATGTGATTGAAATAGCCTTACTTATATGGATTACCTTATCGAATCGGTAAGTTTAATTTCATGTTATATGGACTTACTAAGCTTTAGAAGCTTATTCCATTTATTTCTTTCACTGTCTTTTAGATTCGGAAGCTAGCTCGGATATCGGACGAGTCGGGGATCGCTATCACACTATCGATACAGCTTCGGTACTTTTGAGTATTTTGCAAACGTTTGGTCATGGCATGTATAGGCTAGTACTTTAGTGAACATGATATATATTTTGGTAAATGATCAAGCTATGAGAGGTGGCTTGGGTCATATTTGTATATAATCAAGTACTTGAGTTGTTCTTTAGCTATATATGTGCTTATGGAAAGATATGTGATTTTGATGAGACTATAAGCTTGCATAGTTGATATGTTTACTATGTTATATGTGCAAGATTTGTGCATTGTTAGTAGGTGAAAGGTAAGGAGATTATGTATATTTATGTGTGGATGAGTTCATGAATGTGGCTATTTTACCTATTGAATTGTTATGCCTAGTGGGTGCAAGATTTATGATGATTTTGGTCAATTATATGCTTGAATTGGTTTGTTTTTGGGTGGTAATTTGGCTTAAACCGAGCCTATAATGTGCCCACGGCCAGGGAACACGGGCGTGTGCTTCGACTGTGTGTTCCCTGCACCTTGATGTTTTGGTCAGTTTTGGTACACGGCCTAGACACACGGGCGTGTCTGGTAACTTGTAGCCGTGTGAAATTTGGCAGTATGGTCACACGGTCTGCTCTGTTTTGTACACGGGCGTGTCCGGTAACCGTGTGGTATTTGACAGTTTCGACCATGGGGTAAGGGCACGGGCGTGCCTAGGCCGTGGGCGACACATGGCCTAACCCCATGGGCGTGTTGGACAGCCGTGTGGGGTAAGTCAGATTCGACCATGGGCTGAAAGGTTTGGGCGTGTCTGGAGGGACACGGCTGTGTGAGAAGAACACGGGCAAGGGGCACGGCCGTGTGTCCCTAACTTAAAAAAAAAATTTCGCAAATTTTCCCTATCTTTTAGCATGTTTCCAATTAGATTTCCAATAGTTATATGCATCATTTTATAATCAATTGAAGCATGCTCTGATGATTGATGATACGTGTTGGATATTGAATAAAAAGTTTAAAATTTTACTGCTCCGATATATGTTACAAGTTCGGTAATGCCCCTTACCTATTCCGGCGACGGTTACGGGATAGGGGTGTTACAAAAGGTAAGTAGTGTTCCCATGAGCCACTAAACTCAAGGATGCAACATCTCAACATATCCTCAAGTATTTGAATAACTCGTTCGGATTGACCATTGGTTTGAGAATGGAAAGCAGTTCTAAAATACAACTTAGTACCCAATGCTTCTTGCAATTTCTTCCAAAATCGCGATGTGAATCTCGGATCTCTATCTGACACAATAGAAATGGGCACCCCGTGCAATCTCACAATCTGAGAAATGTACAATTCGACTAGTTTATCAAGTGAATAATCGGTACGAACGGGAATAAAATGAGCTAACTTTGTCAATCTATCAACAACAACCCAGATCGCATCTTTCTTGCTCAGTGATAATGGCAACCCGGATACAAAATCCATCGTGACCCGATCCCATTTCCACTCAGGTATCATAATTGGCTGAAGTAATCCTGAAGGCACTTGATGTTTCGCTTTCACTTGTTGACATATTAAACATTTCAAAACAAAGTCAGAAATGTCTCGTTTCATACCATGCCACCAATATTGACGTTTCAGATCGTTGTACATTTTCGTGCTACCAGGATGAACCGACATTCGGCTACTATGAGCTTCATTCAAAATCATCTGAATAAGCTCTGAATTTCTCGGAACACACAACTGATTTCTGAATCTCAAACAATCGTTGTCATCAATCTGAAACTCTGAATCCTCTTTCGAATCACATTAAGCTTGTTTAACGATCAAATCATCATCAACTTTTTGAGCTTCACGAATTTGTTACTTTAACATTGGTTTTGCTTTTAACTCCACTACTAACACATCATCAGCAGACATAGACAAATGTACATTCATTACTTGTAAGGTAAACAGTGATTTTCGACTTAAAGCATCCGCAACCACATTAGCCTTTCCTGGATGATAATCAATGACAAGCTCGTAATCTTTCAATAATTCTAACCACCGTCGTTGTCTCAAATTCAAATCTTTCTGAGTCATCAAGTATTTGAGGCTTTTATGATCGGAATAAACATGGCATTTCTCTCCGAACAAGTAATGACGCCAAATTTTCAAAGCAAAAACGATGGCAGCTAACTCAAGATCATGCGTCGGATAGTTTTTCTCGTGAGGCTTTAACTGTCTCGAGGCATAAGCAACAACTCTCCCTTCTTGCATCAAAACACAACCCAGGCTGTTCAAAGAGGCATCACTATAGATCACAAATTCTTTACCGGATTCTGGCTGAACTAACACTAGAGCTCTGGTTAAAAGAGCTTTCAACTGATCAAAACTTTTCTGACACTTTTCTGACCATTCAAATTTGACATCTTTCTAAAGCAACTTTGTTAATAGTGTTGCTATCATCGAGAAACCTTTCACAAATCGTCTATAATACCCGACAAGTCCTAAAAAGCTCCGAACTTCTGAAACATTCCTCGAAGGTTTCCAATCAAGTATAGTTGAGATTTTACTCGAATCAACCTGGATACCCGATGCGGATACAACATGTCCCAAAAAGCTAACTTCACGTAACCAGAACTCACATTTACTGAACTTCGCGTAAAGTTGTTTATTTCATAAAATCTGTAACACCAATATCAAGTGTTCGGCATGCTCAGTTTCATCGCCTGGATAGATTAAAATGTCATCTATAAACATGACTACAAACCGATCCAAATACTGTCGAAAAATTTGGTTCATTAAATCCATGAAAATCGTAGGGGCATTAGTGAGCCCAGACGGCATCACCAAGAAGTCGTAGTGTCTGTACCTCGTTCTAAAAGTAGTTTTAGGCACATCGGAGTCTCTAACTCGCAACTGATAATAGCCTGATGTCAAGTCTATCTTCAAAAATACTGAAGCTCCCTTTAGCTGATCAAATAAATCATCTATTCGTGGTAACGAATATTTATTCTTTATCATAACTTTATTAAGTTGGTGATAATCGATGCACATTCTCATGGTTCCGTCTTTCTTTTTCACAAACAACGCTGGTGCACCCCAGGGAGAGAAACTCAGTCGAGCAAAACCTCTATCTATCAATTCTTGTAACTGAGATTTCAATTCTTTTAATTCGGTCGGTGCCATACGATACAGAGCTATCGAAATTGGAGTTGTTCCAGGAACGAACTTTATACCAAACTCTACTTCACGAACAGGTGGCAACCCAGGCAATTCTTCGAGAAATAAATCCAGATATTCACAAACCACAGGTACGGTTTCAAGCTTTCTTTCTGATACTCTACTATCCTTTACATATGCAAGATAAGCTTCACATCCCTTTTTCATATACTTCTAAGCCGTCATCGAAGATATCACTGCCGGTAACCCATTCAAATCAGTGGACTCAACCCGAATTATTTTACCACTCGAACATCGCAAGTCAATTGCTTTTTGTTTGTAATTTACTATAGCATCATGCACAGATAACCAATCCATACCGAGAATGATATCGAAATCTTCAAATGGAAATAACATCAAATCAGCCCGAAAGCAAAAATTTCGAATCATTAGAGGACAATTCTTGCACACTTTGTCAACTAACACACACCGGCCCAAAAGGTTTGACACTCGAATCACAAAATTAGTAGACTCAACAGATAGAGTCTTACTAGATGCCAAAGTTTCACACACATAGGAATGAGTTGAACTGGGGTCAATCAAAGCAATAACATCAGTATCGAAAAGGGTAAAAGTACCAGTGATAACATTTAGGGAAAAAGCCTCCTCACGAGCACGTATGGCATAAGCTCTGGCAGGTGCACGAGCCTTGGATCAAACAACAGTATCTCTAGTCCCTCTCTGACTACCACTAGCACTACCCATATGCCTAGGTGGTTTACCTCGTGCTACGGTGTTATTAGGCCTCCCACTCGGATCAGTATTCTTCTCAGCTAATTTCGGATAGTTCCGGATAAAATGATCAGTCGACCCACACTTGAAATAGGAGCGATCATGCAATCTGTAGCTCCCCGAATGCCATTTACCACAATGCTTGCACTCGCATCTATTTTGACGATCATTGCCAACACTAGCAACGGAGGTAGCTCGTGTACTCACAGGAGGTTGATCGCGATCTCGTCTGGGGAAACCCGAAGTATTCTTGGATTGGCCGGAGTCATCTCAAAATTTCTTTGATGACTATTGGGATGTTTTTCTTGATGATCTTTTACGAAACTCTCTAGCTCCAGCTTCGGCTTTTTTTCTCAATTCCGAGCTCATCGGCTTTACAAGCTCGTTCAACAAGTACCACGAATTCTTTAATTTCAAGAATGCCTACTAAAAGTTTGATATCTTCGTTCAACCCATCCTCGAAGTGTTTACAAATGATAGCTTTGGAAGAAATACATTCACGGGCATATCTGCTGAGTCTTACAAATTCCCGTTCATATTTTGTAACTGACATTCAGCCCTATTTAAGCTCAAGAAACTCTTTACGCTTTTGGTCAATAAATCTCTGGCGGATAAACTTTTTACGGAACTCCGTCAAAAAGAATTCCCAGGTAACCCGCTCTCTCGGAAAAACTGAAACTAAGGTATTCCACCAGTGATAGGCAGCATCACGTAGCAAAGACACGGGACATTTCAAGCTTTCATCGGGTGTACACTATAATTCATCAAAGATGCGTATAGTATTATCGAGCCAAAATTTCGCTCTCTTAGCATCATCAGTAATTGTGGCTCTAAATTCTTCAGCCCTGTATTTTCTAATTTTATCAACCGAGGGCTTACTCAATCTCAACGGATCGGTCACACTAATGCGGGGGTTGTGGAACAGCCGGATTAGTTTGAATATATTGAGTGAAACAATCACTCATCACAGCATAGAAGGCTTGTTTCGCCTCCTCATCTTGATTACTCACATTCGGCTGAGAGTCTTTAGGCGCTGTCCCTTACGCGGGAGCAGGCCCTACGCTCTCAACATCGTCGGCTACGGCTCGATCGGGATTGGGATCCATTTACTAAGCGAAAAACACATTTCAATTGTCAGAAGTCATTACACTATCATATTAACACATTATGGCATGTATAGCTAGACTCGCACATGTACGTTAGTCCTAGAATTGACTAAACCGTAGCTTTGATACCAATAAAATGTAACACCCTTAACTCGTATCCGTCACCGGAACAGGGTTACGAGGTATTACCATACAAAGCTAACATTTGTTATCCAATTCTACACATTCATATGATAACCAAATTCTATTATCAATTAAGTTGTAACATATAATAAATCAATCAACAAACATATAGCTATGAATACGATATTCGAAATTCTTTACTTCTCAACTTGCAGAAACAACTATGAAATTCTCATCGTTTTATTTGCACATATAACAAATATCAAATATTGACCTAATTAATGTTACCAAAAGCTGATTATACTTACTAATATAAATCATTCAACGTAAACATAACTCATTATTCTATCATATGAGCACTTATAAATTTTCGAAAGTGATTGCTTACCAAAGGGCTTAGCCGAATCTTTTAATGACAAAGTAACTACTACAGGTCCTATTAAGCATTATCACCATTTAAAACTTATACTATCTCATTCAACCATACAAGAAGAATAATATGATTTTTTTTACTTACTTGACCACTTAAACATACTTATCAAATTACGTAGCCATTTTCGCTTGGCTTAAATATATACAATTTCAAAATATCATTTGTTTGAAAAGGGAGTTAGGCCTATACATACCATCTTTCAAAATATAGACTATTTAAAATACCCAAACAATTACGATAGTGTAGTAGATCCCCGAACTCGTAGCTTCTAACCAAAATCTATAAAATAGAACAAAACATAAATATTCACAGTAAGCAAATTATGCTTAGTAAGTCTTAAGTAATTTAAACAATAAACTCACTTGTGAACGTAATTCACATATGTAATCACATCTGAAATAATTTCTACTTAATAAACGAAATAATCACTATCACATATAACATTATCAAAGCATACTACTAATTTGCCGAATATACATAATTACATATATGTACTTGTAGTAAGACACTCAATTAGCTTCGAATTCATATAGTCATAAACACTTTAATGTCTCAATGCCAACTTTACTTCAACCAAAATGAACTAGAGTATAATAACGTTTCCACATTTAAAGCATTCCTTCCCTCTTTTTAATCACATACATAATAATATATTTTCATGAAAAATTTCACATGAACCGAATGTTCATAAATCAACATAATCATAAACCATTTTGCATGTGTACCTTTCACATTGAACATATAATTCATCAAATTCTCAGGTGCATAAATAGGTTATACATACCTGGATAACTTAATTTATGGAGTAAATCCATATATACTATTAGCACATAGTCCCTTGGCATCACACTTTTAATAGTTCACCGGCAATTTGCCTGCTAGGTAATAACCTGATTTCATCACTGGCTATAAGCCTGCTAGACTTTTAAGTCTAAAATTTCTTCACCGGCATTACGCCTACTAGGCTCAAGTCCCGATATTATTTCACCGGCATTACGCCTGTTAGGCTTAAAGCCCGATAATTTTCACTAGCTTTAAGCTTGCTGGGTCAATGCCCGAAGAACAATTTGAGTATAAATTTCACAAAAATCATAAGCATATGCACTTCAAGTATTAATGTATTTCGCACAAGGTGACCACATTAGTTAACTTGACTTCATTTGAGTGTAATCACATAACATCTATCACATTATTGTTCATTATCACAGTATTCGGCAATATAACATAAGAATTACCTTATTTCACTATCATGCATATCATTCGGCAATATGCATGTATATATGTATATTCGAATAAAGGATACCAAATCTTTCATGACATACCATGACATATTCACAAGAACTTATGTTTAAATACTTAAAACTTACCTCCGATGTTGTCAAGCTATTACAGATCGACTATTCAACTAATCTCGCTTTCCCCTTATCCAAACTTGGCTCTCTTTGATCTTGAGCTTAATTAAACAAGTAAATTAGTTCAATCATCTTATCAATTCATCATAATCCAATTTAATACGCTCAAACTTATCTTACAACTATTTCTAATGCACAACATTAAAACACCATTAAATTGCACATACATACCATGACCGAATGCACATAGCTCTTAAACTCAACCAACTTGTCTTAACATTTTCGTATTAGCAACATATAAAATCTCAATCAGACATACATTTAGTTAAAATCAAGCAAAACAATTTCTCTTCCTACTATCTCATATACGACAAACTCAATTCCTTTCATGTCAAATGCATTCAACTAAACCATGCCTTGATATCAAGTACATTCAGCAATGGCATAAACAAATTTAGCTTCCAACATTTAACATTTTTCAAGTATTGTTTATACGTAATATAACTAGAGCAAAAATCACATAACAGCCCCTTACAAAGCCGAATATTAACCATTCGGTCCTATCATCTTTGATAAGAAATTATTCAACATTCAACCTCCCATACCTTAGCCGAATACTCCCTAGTATATCTCAACCCTCATAAATCAATCCAAGTGCATAAAACTTGCCTAAATGAATTTATCCATTGCACTTTTTAAATAAAAAATGGTATATTAGCACTTGAATCCCTCTATCTCATGATTTAACTAAAACAATAATCAATTTCAACTTAATTTCTTCCATGACCGAATGTACAAACCTCAAAAAAACAACAAATTATTCACACCTTTATTCAAGTCCACATTTGGCCATTATAAAATGTATATCAAAATGCATAATAACCACTTTAACCGATTATCACTTATCAAATAAATCACATATATCAATTTACAAGCTTAAACTCATCATTCTCTTCATTTCTCACCTTAGTTCACATTTGGCTAACATATAATCACATAATAACGATTTAATTAACAAATTTCAAAAATTAAACACAATTGTCACATTTCCATAATGGCCGAATGCTATTTACTCAATGTAGCCACTCATAGCAAAATTCAACAAATTTATACTCACTTATAATCATCCCCTCCATACACAACATCAATTTATCAAAAATTTTAGCACATCATGATCATGGTCGAATGCATCATTCATCACAAATTCAAAGATTAATACACGAGCCATGTTAAGCACTTAACAATCAACTAAATTTCACAAAATCTAAAGAAAATAACATGAATTCATACCTTAAATTGGACACTAGAATGGCCGAATGCCTTAGCTTCTTTTTCTCTTCTTTTTTTTTATGGTTTTGGCCAAGACTAAGTAAAATGAAGCAACCATCTCTTGATTTACTATTACATGCATAAACACTACTTATTAATTTACCATTTTAGCCCTTTTATAATCATTTCTTCTCCACTATCACATTGCCGATTTTGTCCATGCAATTTATGCATGGTCTAATTACATCTTAAGTCCTTTATATTAAAAGAACATCTACAATTCGACATTTGCACATTATCCCATTAATTTTTCTTTTATACAATCAAATCCTTACTTAATAAATTAACATCCAATTGACAATAATTAAAACACCAAATTTTCACACATGATAATTCACATACTAAAAACATAGAAAATAATATTGTAAAAATTTTTCTGACTCAGTTTCGTGGTCCCGAAACCACTTTTTTGATTAGGGCCAAAAATAGGGCTGTCATATTTTTCGAGTGAAATTGAACTTCCTTACGACAGGGACACGTCTGTGTGCCAAGCTCGTGTGAGTTGATGTCGAGGCCGTGTTCGAGCCTATTAATGTGGCACGACCGTGTGCCACACCCGTGTGCCGAACCTCCAGGCTGTGTTGATTGCTGAATTGGGCCTAATTTGCCCATTTTCGGCCCGTTCCTTACTCTTTTCTCTTCCTTATGCTCACCTAAGTATAAAACATGAAATAAAAGGATTAAAAGCACCAATTTTCACAAATTCAATGATAATTCATCTAGAATTTAGGCTAAGCATGAGGTAAAAATATGTATAATTTACGGTTTATCAAATACCTCCACACTTAAACCTTTGCTTGTCCTGTGACAGCCCTATTTTGGCCATAATTGGAAAAGTGGTTTCGAAACCACTAAATCGAGTCAGAATTTTTTTTAAAAATAATATTTTCAATGTTTTTATTAAGTGACTTATTGTGTGTGAAAATATGGTGGTTTAATTTTGTCAATTGGATGTTGAATTACTAGTTAATGACTCAATTGCATAAAAATAAAAATTTAATGATTGTAATGGGAGTGCCGAATTGTGGTTTGTCCATAATGTTGGAGAGCTTAAGAAACAAATTGACCAAGTCTTTATTGCATGGACAAAATTGGCCTTTGATAGTGGGAAGGAAAAATTATAAGTGAGGCTAGAATGGTAAACTAATAACTAAAGTCTATGCATGTAATAGTAAAACATGCAAAATGGTTGTCTAATTCTTGGATTGTGCCGAAAATAAGGAAAAAGAAAAAGAAAGAACACTAAAGGCATTCGGTCACTTTGTGTTTGGAATTAAGGTATGTTTTCATGAAATTTTCCTTAAAAATTTATGTTTTTGAGTTCTTTTGTAACACCCCAAACCCGGTCTGGACGCGATGACCAGATCTGGTGTATCACATGATCCTAAACTGCGCTTGTAACCTTTTAATTCACGATGAGTCTTAGGTGATATCTTAAAACTAGCAAGGTGGGAAAAGTTCTTGTTAAAGCTGCTTTAAGATGTCATTACTCAAGATTGTTTAAATTTTATAAACGTTATTTTGAAAACGTTATTAAGGTTTTGAAAACCCGCGCAGCCTATATCTAGCAGTTTCGATAAAGTACGAATCAAATCATTTAGAAAGTTAAAACCCAAAAAGAAAATTTAATAGCGGCCTTATTACACATTAAAACCCAAAAATAACATAAAATTAAATTACTAAAACATAAATGAAAACCAGTCTTATTGCAGTCGCTGTGGCCATCCCGAATCTCTCGCAGCTCCAAGCCCACTATGGTTGAGGGTTACCTGCAGGGATTAATTAAAAAGGAGGGTGAGTTTGACAACTCAGTGTGCAACATTATCTCAACCATAGGCCAAAACAGATCAAGCCTCAGAAACAGAGTTAATTGGGCCTTGGCCCATTACAGGAATCAGGTTAAGCCCAAAGGCCCATAACAGAAACAGATCAGATATAAGCATTATGCAAACAGAAACCCAACCCAGATCCATCCTTAACACCCCCGTACCAGCCTTACACCATGTGGGGAGACTACTCGACCCACCCAACCGCTACACACCACAGATATTTGCAGCGAGGCTGCCAGATATAATTTGCAGTGAGACTGCCAGATAACATTTGCAGCAAGGCTGCCAGATATATTTGCAGCGAGGCTGCCAGATATTATGACGAGGTCACCAGATATAAATATTGTGGCGAGGCCACCAGATTGCAACGAGGTTGCCAGATATAATGTGACAGAGTCACTAGATTGCAGCGAGGCTGCCAGAACGCTTCCTCCATCATAAACCCATACCCCATGCAACAGATAATCATACTATCATGCAAGATATAGCATCAGATATACTCATATAGATAATTAACTCATGCAGATACATAACATCATACATTTCATACAGAATTGACCCTAGGGGTATAATAGTCTTTTTACACCTAGGGGTATTTTGGTAATTTTCCATATTTAAGGGTATTTTAGTCCTTTTTCATATTTTCAGAAATTTTATGCAAGTACAGCTGATTATTAGTTCCCAATTAACCACGGAAGTCCATTTGTGCCAAATTTCCAGTTTTGCCCTTTTTGCCTAAAACCCCTAATGGGCCTTACTAAGTCCAATATTGTCTCAAGCCCTTTAAGCCCAATTTTAGGTTTAGTTTACCAAATTAACATGTTATTACTAACTACGTCGCCAGATAGTCTTTATTAGCCATTTTACCTATTTGGGCTCGGAAGCCCATTAGGCCCGTCTTTGGCCCATTGAAACCCAACTTACCGAGAAGCTCGAAATTGCACCTTCTGCAATTTTGCCACTGTCATTTACTAGTTTGATCACCACAGGGTATTCGGTTACCCTCAGATCCTTTCAAGACAACTTTTTCGGTCACTTCAATCGGACACTTTAGCATAATTTCGGTCATTACGGCCTTTAGCCATCCTAGTCTATGATAGAGACACGTTACACACCTGTTTTGCAGTTCTGCCAACAAAATCCTCCACGTGCTTATTCCTACAATCCATTCCCTAATTGGTTAGCCAACAAGCTTTACAAACTAATGTCAAAAATCCTTTATTGCATTCGGCCATACCCTCAAATAGCCTTACAACCTTACCTTAATTGTTTTAGATCTCTTAGATCTATCTTTAGATGAATCGCAACTTCCTCCTCCTTGCTGGATCTCCTACTCTTGCTATCGAAAGCACACAAGAAACAACCATAGTATTAGAGTCTTAAAAGCAATGTCGACATGCCCCCTAAAGATCTAGGGGTTTCGGCTTTTCTTTCTGATGTTGATAAACGAATGTACTTAATGTTTAGATCGCTTACCGTTGCTTCCACTCGAAGAGTATCGTTTCCACGCTTCCACTAACTCGAGACTATATTAGATCCACCGCAAATCTAACTCTAACGTCACAAGAGTGGCCCTAGAGATATTCGGCTTTTTGAATGATTAGAAGGAGATGCTTTCGGCTTTTGAAAAAAGTGATATGGTGCACTTGTTGTTTTAACCAATAAAGTAGGTGGGGTAAATCGGCAAATAGAAGAGATAGAAGAATAGGGTTCGGCTTGCTAAAGAATCAAGAAGGAGAAGAAGAAGAAGATTTCGATCAATCGGTAACAAAGGGAGTGTGGTTTCGGTCATAGAAAGCATTCGGCCATGGGGATTTTAATCATATGAGTATTCGGTTTAGAGCTTGAAGAAAAGAAGTAGGAGAAAGCTTATTCGATTCGGCCAAGAAGGAGGCAACAAGATAGGTTTCAATTTTGAGAAAGAAAGATGAGAAGAAGATAAGAGTAGAAGAGAGAACAAGGGAGGTGTTTAGTCGAATGTAGATTCGGCTTAAGAGTGGGTTAAGGGTTCGGCTATTAGGTTGATGAGAGGAACAAAATGGCAAAAGAAAGGTACCTAATACACTATGCAAAATTGACAGAAAAAGGAAGCTTTTCTTACCTAGGAAAAATCGGCACCAAATCATAAAAAGACCAAAGAAGAATTCGGCACACCAAAACACCTATTTGCCGAAAATGCTACCTAGACACAATGCCGAATTTGCCTTCCCTCAAGAGTCCTTTGGCCGGCCATCAGTTTGAAATTCAAACTCTCCTTGATTTGCTCCTCAACCTCCTCCGTGATTTGCTCTTTGACCGATTCAAATCTCCTCCAACCAGAGTTCCAGTCGGCTTCAAACTCTTACCTGCTCCAGCTTAAAAATAAACAATACTTTCACAACCTCTGGCGCTTGAACCCTTGACCTCTAGGCTCATTTAGGCGCCACCTTTTAAGGAGCCTAGTGGCGTCCCCCTTGCCACTTTGCCACTGATTCATTTGTGCTACATTTCGCACGCAATTCCTTAAGACCCTTATTTCCACTGATCCCCTATTTCCTAAGGCAAAAATTCAAAATTTTGCCGAGCTTCCAACCAACTCATGGGCCTTCCATAAGCCCATTAACACATCCCAAACATGCATTACACACCTGATTACCAACATTTAAACATTTAACAGATAATGATAAATCTAAGAAAAACCCGAAAATTAGGGCGTTACAACTCTACCCTCCTTAAAGAAATTTCGTCCTCGAAATTTACCTTATCCAAACAAATGGGGATATTGCTGACGCATTGCCTCCTCTGGTTCCCAAGTAGCTTCCTCTCTGCCATGATTACGCCATAGTACCTTTACCAATGGGACTGATTTTCTTCTTAAAACCTTCACATCTCGATCCAGAATCTGCACAGGTTCTTCCTCGAAAGTTAAGTCAGGCTGAACTTCCACTTCTGCAACTGGTAGAATATGGGCAGGGTCAGAACGATATCGTCTTAGCATGGATACGTGGAACACATCATGGATTCTATTTAACTCTGGGGGTAATTCTAACTGATACGCCACCGGACCCACTCGCTTAAGAACCCGATAAGGCCCGATAAACCTCGGACTCAGCTTGCCTTTCTTACCAAATCTCAATATCTTTTTCCACGGCGAAACTTTCAGAAAAACCATATCACCTACTGAGTACTCAATCTCTTTACGCTTCAAATCTGCATAAGATTTTTGTCGATCAGATGCCTCTTTCAAACGGTCCCTTATCACCTTGACCTTCTCTTCAGTCTCTGCTACCAATTCAGGTCCAAGAACTTGCCGCTCGCCCAATTCGGTCCAACAACTAGGTGAACGACACTTACGCCCATACAATGCTTCATAAGGTGCCATACGGATACTAGCTTGATAGCTGTTATTATATGCAAACTCTGCCAACGGTAAATAATCCTCCCAACTGCCTCGAAAATCGATAACACAACCCCTCAACATATCCTCTAAAATCTGAATAACCCTCTCAGACTGACCATCAGTCTGAGGATGAAAAGTCGTGCTAAAGTTCAGCCGCGTTCCCAACGCCTCATGCAACTTTTGCCAGAACCGAGATGTGAATCTAGGATCTCGATCAGAAATGATAGACACTGGCACCCCATGCAGTCGCACAATCTCTGCCACATAAACTTGGCTAACTTCTGAAGCGAATAATCAGTACGTACAGGGATGAAATGAGCAGATTTAGTCAACCTGTCTCCAATCACCCAAATCGAGTCCTTCTTTGATGGCGTTAAGGGCAATCCACTTACGAAATCCATGGTCACCCTTTCCCACTTCCAGAGTGGTACCTTCACTGGTTGCAGAAGTCCAGAAGGTAACTGGTGCTCAGCTTTCACCTGCTGACAAGTCAGACATTTCCTCACAAATTCTGTTACTTCTCGCTTCAGTCCAGGCCACCAATACAACTCGTTTAAGTCATGATACATCTTATTACCTCCAGGGTGCATAGCACACAACCCTTTATGAGCTTCATTCAGAATTGCTTGCCTCAACTGAAAATCCTTCGGAACACAGATTCTACCGCGAAAACACAGAACTCCTTCACTGTTAAGTCCAAACTCAGAAGTATTCCCATCTTTAACCTGCTGAAATCGAGCATCCAGAGACTCATCCCTCAACTACTTTTCCTTAATCTCATCCACCCAGGTCGGTCTTACTTGCAATTCTGCTAACAAGCTACCATCGTCATACAGACTCAAACGAGCAAACATAGCTCTCAGGTCAGATACAGTTCTACGACTTAGGGCATCAGCCACCACATTAGCCTAGTAGGCGTAACGCCGGTGAAGCAAATTCGGACTTAAAAAGTCTAGCAGGCTCTGAGCCAGTGACGAGACTCGGGTTTTATACCTAGCAGGCCAAGTGCCGGTGAATTATTAAAAGTATATAATAATGAAATCCTGTGTGAAAATGGCAAATTGAATTCGTATTATACACTAAGTTGTTCAGGTATATGATACTTACTTATTTCCGCGAGAATGTTCCGAATTGGATTATGATTATGTTCATCTGTGAACATTCGGTTCATGTGAAATACTTCGTGGTTTTATTTATATTAATTGTGTATGTGATTACGAGTAAAGAAGGAATGTTGTAAATGTGGAAATGGTTTTATATTACAGTTCAATTTGAGTAAATTAATGTTGGAATTGAGATCTTGAAGTATTCATGTCTATACGAATTTTTAAACTAATCGAATGACATGCTATTAGTGCATATAAGTGATCATGTATGTTCGGCTAAATGAGGATGCTTGAGGTTATGATATGAGTGAATAATGTTTATAAATAAGTTCAATTATTTAAGATACTTAAGACTTACTAAGCTTAATTACTTACTATGAATATTCGTGTTCCTCTCTATTTTATAGATCTTGGTTGGAAAGCTATGAGCTCGGGGATTCAAGTTCAAAGTCAACCATACTATTGTCACTCTTTTTGGTACAGTTAAAAGTCTATAGTTTTGAAAGATGGCATGTATAGGCTTAACTCTTCTTTTTGAAACAAGTCATATTTTGAGTTTGTATATATTAAAGCCATGTGAAGATGGCTTATTCATTTGTTTGGTAAAGTCCTATGAATGAAATGATGTTTGAAAAATGTTTTGGTTGGGTCTCATTTTCAGTTAAGGTATATACTTACATACATATGGCTTGTTATTTTGGTAAATGTGCTTAAAAGGTTAAGTAAGTTAAATATCATATTACCGTGTAGGGTTGAATGAATTAGTTATAAGCTTTCATTGGTGACCAACGTATAATATATTTTGTGATTAGATATACTAGAACTTTGGATAGGTTGCTATATAGTAAATTAATGTGATATGTTGTATTAAATGTGTTTTGCTGCTAGTTAGTACATTCAGCCATTGGTCATAAGAATAAGGTCACTATTTGCTAAATGTCATATGTTTGATTAAAATGTTGTTAAACTCATAATTGTTTCTATAAACTGACAAGTTTATAATTTCGAATATCATGTCCGTAGTCACAAATATCGATTGTCTATCTAATTGTTATAAGCTCAATTGTAAATGATTATTATTATTGTGTGGAATTTGAGTGTTATTCGTCTGTGTTGGGTGGTAATGCCTTGTAACCCTACTCTGGCGACGGATATGGGTTAGGGGTGTTACATGTCCTCAAGCAAAATCTCAATTCACAATTAAAAATCATTCTTCTTAACTTATAATCCTTATCAATAATGTTTCAAACTAATCTACAAGTAATCATACAATAAAAATTCAACCAGAAAAACATTAAAGTCTCAAACACTCTTAGTTGAGAATCTTATCACAAAAACATAGGTTTTCTCCCTTCTCCTAAGTAATTACCTTTCAATTCAAAATCGAAAAGAGTTGACATCCTTACTAAAGATTCACTCTATCCACTCGAAGTGTTTAGGGCTCAAAAAATTAAGCACTCATTAATCAACCTGAAAAGTTATTACTATAAGCTTGCAAGAAAATCAAATCTCCACCACTATAGATTGATATGACACATCGATCAAAAGGTATTTCAGTAGTTGTAATGGGGCTTTGGTTAGGGGTGTTGTCACAAGCTGAAAAAGAGGGTTATAATCGAGATTGAATTGAAAAATCATCTAACTAGAAAAATCTCTATCACTGAAACATATTCCTAAAATGAAGCCTTTTTGATGACATCGTTTTGGATTCGGAAGCTTATTGTAGAACTTATGCAAAAATATTGAATTACAACTGAAATATGAATTACACTAATATATATACATCTTTTTTTTTAGAACAAATCAAATAACAATAAATTGAATATTTATAAACTTTACAAACTGAAAAAGAGAATAAAGCTAGACAATTATTCAACTCAAATCTCGACAAAAATAGGGATCAAAATAATTGAATGGAATTCAACAAAAAATGGGTTATAGGTTAATGTTAAGGGTAAGTCAAAGAATAGTTTGTTAGGCTCAATAGGGTTCACTAGGGGTTAATTTATGGAGGTAAGCTTTTATGGAGTAAGTGGGTTAAACCTAGGTGCCTTAAAGTTTGAATAATCAAAGCATAAGTACCTATGTCTTAATTCTCAACATATCAATAAAAATCATAAATCAATTAGAATTAATTCCTAATAAGAGATTGAGATTAATGTAGAGAGTGAAAGTGAGAATTCAAAATTTGAGAACAATGCAACAAATTAGTGGTAAAAATTTTCAGGGGTTTCAAAGATAATACAAAGAATGAAAGTGAGTTTTCCCCCCACTTAAGATGTACATTGCCCTTAATGTACAAAGATACATTAGTAGCAATAGAAGCATAAGATTATAAGATAGGGAGAGAAGTGAAACTCCCTGAACATTTGGATGATTTTGTAGAGACGAATATTGGAATTGTACGAGCTGGTAGTTATGGCAGGGTTTTCCCATTAGATATGGATATGAGATGTAAAGCTCCTTTGAAACTGCGATAGCATAAATAAGAATTTAGGGATTTAATTTAAACACATTTTGCTCGTTAGGAAATAGCTGATATATAAAAATAAAATTGCAATCTAAAATAAAATATTCAATAAACATAAAGATCGAAATAAAGAAAAATCTAAAGATCCTAAAGAAACATAAAATGTGAGAGAAGGTAAAAATAAAGATCAAGAAAGTAAAAAAAATAAAAAAGAAGATAAGAGGAATAAAAAGTTCTAATCCTCAGATGGTCCGCGAGGTGGGGGCGGTGGTGCAAGATGGAGTTGCTGACAAATCTAAGCTAATGTAGCGTCAATGTGATCGAATCGTTGAAAACATTGTTGCTGGAATTGGGCGAATTGCTCAGAAGTGACGTAGCTTGAAGCTGCCGCATGAACTGGGCGGCGAGTCGGTAGTGGCTCAGTCGATGGCTACTCCTGTGGTTGGACATCATCAGTAATATTCGCTGGGTCCTCCTGCTCGGTAGATTGAGCTAACTGATACTGAGGAGGGTTGCTCCCACGTCGGTGCTGAATCATTCTCATGTGTAGCATAGTTTGGATGCCTTATGGGGACATCTGGCCGATCAATGTGTAAGAAGATGTCTGGGTCGCTGTGTTGAAGAGGCCATAGTAGCGAGCCAATCACGTGATGTACGGGCCCATAGAGATCACACCTCTCTGATGCCTTTCGGTCTGATACTGGATGGCATGGGCAATGAAGTAGGCGAGGTCGACACATGTACGTTTGCCATGCTCTATAAAAAGTAGGCGTCATGGGTGTTGACGACACCGGTGCTCTCGCGTCTGCCCGTTAATGTGTGCGCGAGTAAGGCATGGATGTACCTCAATGAAGGGACGAGAGCTATCGTTTTGGAGTGACTGGGGTCGTATGTGGGCTGGCTAGGGACTAATGCGCACCAACAATTGACTAGAGAGAGGTGTATGTGGTAGTGGAGCTCGGAGAGGTCCTCCTCTTCTAAGAATTGTTCGGTGTATAGGCCCAGTACTGTACTGAATTCTGGTACACTAAGCTATCTGACAAGGCCTCCTAGACGGAATTGGATCATCCCTGGATCGTCGTGTCAGTTTAAGACCATTTGGAGATGGAACGTTGAGCAGAACTCTAGAGTGAGCTCGAGGTATGTGGGCTCAACGATTTGGAAAAACTGGTCCCATGGGTCTGTCGTCAACAAGGCCCGAACCTCGTCTGCTAGTTAGACCTGCTCTAGTGCGGCCCAATCAATGCATCTTCCCACTCCAAGTGGTCTCGCCCGTAATATTTGGAATAGTTCCTCTTGGGAACTTTGCGAGAATTAGAGAAAAGGGTGTCGTATCTCAGCGGTGGGTCTGGAGGAGGACCCTTCGAGCCCCTTTCGCTTTTTGGAAGTGGGTACGGCAACTTTCTTCCCTCGTGAAGATGATATTTTACCTGAAACAAAACAAAACTAAAAAGAATAAAAATGGGCATATATTGTCATGAGGGTTAATGATAATCAAAATTATTCAATCAAAGACTTAATACCTAATTCAATGCAAAAGTTAATAAAATTTGATTTATCTAATCATGAATTATGGACAGAATGTGAGTGTTTAAATAGCATAATGTACTAAAAACTAATTGCCTAAGATAACTAGAGATGGCAGCAAGAGAATGGTTCTAAGTGGTATGATGAGTATTCTAGATTAATCATGCTAAATGAATGAAATTCCTATCAATAATAATGTAAATAACTAAATAAATGAAATTATTAACAGATAAAAATACAAAAGACATTAGAAACTGAGAGAAAAAGTAAGAAATGGGGAACTGAATGAATGGTTAGGAGTGGAGCACGGTCGTGGTGATGCTTGTACGGGCGTGGTGGCGTGGTTGAGGCCGGCGACAGCGCTAGAGAGGGCTGGTATGGGTTTTAGGTGGAGGGATTATTAGGGTTTGAGTGGAGAAGGAGATGAATAGTGGGGGTTTATATAGGATTTTGGGTCACACAGGCATGGTACACGCCCGTGTGACTCAGGGTTAGCCCGTGTGGTTTTAAGTTTGAGGATTTTGGCATGCCTGATTCGTCACACACGCCCGTGTCCTGGGGCATGTTAGGGCACACGGCTGTGTCACACTACCGTGTTCTTCGATGTTCGCTTCTCCCACGGTCGTGTAGGGGGTCACACGCTCGTGTATTAAATGGTAGGTTCGACCACGGCCTTAAGACACGGGCGTGTCGCACGCCCATGCTGGATTAACAGGATTGGCCACGGCTTTGGGACACTGGCGTGTCACACGCCCGTGTTGAATTGTCAAGATTGGCCACTGCCACTTCGCACGACCGTGGCTAGTTGTCGTAGCCCGTGTGTTGGGGAAATCTTACTCTGCTGATACACGACCATATCGCACGGCCGTGTCTTTGCTCATGGTGTGCATACTACTTGAGGCATGCCTGTGGGCATGGCCGTGTGGCTTAAAAAACCTACATTTAAAGGGTTAATTGATGTATTAGTGAGCCTAAATAAAAGAATTTACTATGTCAGTGCTCAGGTTGCCTCTCGAGAAGTGCTTGTTTATAGTCTAAGCTTGATTTTTCTCAAGCTTGTTTGGTCATGGTGGTTTGAAGAGTTGAAACTCTTCTATCCTGCTTTCAATCATTATCAACATAAGGTTTGAGTCGAGTATTATTTACCTTGAAAGTGCCGAGTGACTCATGCGTTATCTCGACTGTACGATAGGGAAAGATTTTCATTACCGTGAAGTAAGGTGTGTCACTTGTATGTTCTTGTGAATTTAAGATTCGAGGACCGTCCTCCCCTAAGATTACCTTATCCCCTACCTTGATTTGATTCGTTTTTACCTGAGGGTCGTCTTGGTGATGCTTTAGGTTGGTGTGGCATATTTTGGGTTTTTCTTCATATTTTGGGCTTTTCTTTATATTTTAGCCACTCATCTAGTTCCTCAATTTGGAGCATTCGGTTGTAATGTATGTTTTCCTTAGATGGACTCGTCTGTGGTTAGGTCGCCCTTATGTGAAGTGTATCCTGCGAAGAAGGTTGGATGGTAAGATCATTCTTTTTACAAGGACTCGAAACAATATTTTTATCGTCAACAATCTGAATCAAGTTTCGGGCTTGTAAAGTAACTTTGTCATCACTTACATGTAGTGTAAGCTCGCCTGTTCCTACATCAATTATTGTTCTAGCAGTTGCTAAAAAGGGACACCCTAGAATTAAGGGTACATTGCTATCCTCATCAATGTCTAAAACAACAAGTCAACTGGGAATATGAATTTATCAATTTTGACAAGCACATCTTCAATTATGCCCTTTGGAAATCTAATGGTTTTATCAGCCAATTGGATGCTCATCTTAGTTTGTTTAGGTTTCCCAAGACCTAGTTGTTTAAACAATCTATAAGGCATTACATTAATACTAGCCCCTAAATCAGCTAAAACATTTTTGACGTCTAAACTACCAAGTAAACAAGGAATTGTAAAACTCCCTGGATCTTTTAGTTTGTTGGGCAGCTTATTCTGTAAAATAGCTGAGCACACTGCATTCAATTCTACATGAGATGTCGCATCTAGCTTTCGTTTATTCGTTAGTAGCTCTCTTAAGAATTTAACGGCATTTGGCATCTACGATAGAGCTTCAATAAACGGTAAGTTAATGTGTAATTTCTTTAAAAGTTTAAGAAATTTACTCAATTGTTCATCTGTGTGGTCTTTCCTTAGCGCATTTGGGTATGGGATACGAGGCTTATACTCTTTGAAAATTGCTTCTTGGAACTTACCTCATCCTTACCTTTACTTACCACAGTCTCCTTATATGGCTTCGGGTTGGTTTTGGTTAACCCTACCTCATTTATTATATCCACGGCATTAAGTTGCTCCTTAGGGTTAGTCTCAGTGTTGCTTGGTAACCCACCTTGTGGTCTTTCAGAAATTAGCTTAGCGAGCTGGCCTATTTGAGTTTCAAGTCCTTGAATGGATGCTTGCTAGTTCTTCAGTGCCATTTCGGTGTTCTGGAAACGGGTTTCTGACACGATGAAAAATTTTGTGAGCATCTCTTCAAGGTTTGGCTTTTTCTCTTGTTGGAATGGTGGTTGTTGAAATCCCGGAGGAGGTGGTTGTCTTTGTTTCCTTGTCCTCCCCATGAAAAATTGGGGTGGTTCCTCCAACCTACATTATAAGTATTACTATAAGGTTATTTTGAGATCTAAAATTATTACCCATATAGTTGGCTTGCTCGGTTTCCATGACATGTCCATAGCAGGAGTAATCAGGATTGTACATGTTTCCTTGAATTGAGTCACACTGCATCACTCGTGTACCTGCGTAGAACCAACAAAATTATCAATCTTTTTATTAAAGAGTTCTACTTGGTTAGAAAGCATAGTGACTGCATCAATATTAAAAACTCCGGTAGCTTTCTGTAGCTTTGTTCTCATGACTTGCTACTGATAGTTATTTAGTGACATCTCTTCTATAAACTCATAAGCTGTTTCTGGTATTTTATTATTGATTGTTCCACCGGCGGCTGTATCGATCATTTGTCTCGTCGAAGGATTCAAACCGTTGTAAAAGGTTTGAACTTGTAGCCATAAAGATAACCCATGATGAGGGCACTTTCTCAATAAGTCCTTGTATCTCTCCCATGCGTCATAGAGTGTTTCTAAATCCATCTGCACAAAAGAAGAGATATCATTCCTTAATTTAGCCGTTTTAGCCGGCGAAAAATATTTGAGCAAAAATTTTTCTATCATTTGTTCCCATGTAGTGATAGACCCTCGTGGTAAAGAATTTAACCACTGTTTGGCTTTGTTTCTCAAGGAGAATGGGAATAGCCGAAGATGAATGGCATCATCAAAAACGCCATTTATTTTGAATGTATCGCATAATTCCAAAAAGTTGGCTAGATGCGAGTTAGGATCTTTATCCTGCAAAACATCAAACTGAACAAACTGCTGCATCATCTTAATAGTGTTAGGTTTTAGTTCAAAATTGCTTGCAGCAATAGTAGGCTTAACAATACTAGATTCAGTACCGGCTAAATTAGGTTTAGCATAATCATACATAGTACGTGGAGCACGATTTTGCTCCAAAGGATTTGCGGCTACTACAGGAGGTAGCTGATTATCGTGATTTGCCTCCATCTCTTCAGTAGGTTCAGGTTCTTCTTCTTGACCTTGTTCTGTATATTGCAAGCTTCTTCTTATCTCTCTGCGAGTTCGATGAACTGTAGCTTCTAAATCATCGTCAAACATTAATAGCCCTTCCGCGTTTCTTCTAGTCATAAACTAGAGATACCTGAAAGGAAAAAGAAAATTTAAGTAAATAAAAACTAAATAAAAATAGGAAATAAATTACAATAAAAATTAAAAAAATGGCTAAATTAATAGGAATGGAGTGTTCCTAATATCTTAGCTCCCTGACAATGGCGCCAAAAACTTGATCGCGATGATTGTGATAAAGTAATAAAATCTAATCGTACCTGGAAACTAACTAATATCACGATAAAAGGCAAGTGCACCTATCGATTAATAGTATAGTTAGTGGCAAGACCTGTACTACCCCATACCTAGCCTAGAAGTTAGGCCCGAGTCTAGCGTGCCACATTGAAGTGTTTTTCGAAAACCATGTTTTCAATGAAACCCTTCTTAAAGAAATTTGTTGCAAACTAAAACTTATGTTTGTTTATTTTCAAAACGTGGTCAACTAAAAGTTAATCCCTTTTAAAAACATTATTACCTTTAAATCCTTCTTTGTTGCGAAAGCTTAATTTAGTTAGTTGCGGAAGACGTAGTGTTCGAAAACAGTTAACATTTTGGAAAACCACGAGTCACCTCTAGCAGATATAATTCAAAGTAAATAAAAACCTGAAAATAAAAATCCAGAAATTATAAAAGGCCTTATTACAAACCAAACCCAAAATAAAGTACTTGAGAGTAAATAATCAAAACAGAAAGCATAAGCAATGTGTAGCCTTCTCCAAGTCCCTCGCAGCTCCAATCCGTCTAAGGCTGGGAAACACCTGAGAGGTTAATAAACGGGGTGAGTTTATGAAAATTCAGTGTATAATCCCCTACTACAAATAGAATAGTCAGTCATGTAAAAGAATTAAAAAGTTTGCCCTACCACAGTTCCAGTATCTATTGGGTCTTAGCCCACTATAGCAGGCTACATCAGATGGGCCTTAGCCTATTACAGAATCAGAAACATCATCAGAACTAGAATCAAAATGAGAATCAGAATCAGAATCAAAGTCAGAATCAGAGTTAGTATCAGTATCAGAATCAGAATCAGAATCGGAATTAGAATCAGAATCAGAATCAGTATCAATTAATAGAATCAGAATCAGAATCAGAATGTGAATGCAATCCCAACCTAGTCCAGCCATCACACCACCCGTACCAACCAGCACACCATGTGAGGAATAACTCAACCCACCTAGCCCACACACCAATGGGCAGCAAAGCTGCCAATAACAGAATATTGTGGCAAAGCCACCAGAATCAGATAACGTGGCAAAGCCACTTAACAGAATACGTGGCACAAATCCATCGGTAATATGTCTATAATCGGCACAAAGCTTGTGTTATTGGCACAAAGCCTTCGGTAATAGCACAAAGCCCATAAAAACGGCACGAAGCCTACAATATTGATACGAAGCCCATAATAATGGTACACAGCCTTCGGTAATGGCACAAGCCCATAATAACAGCACGAAGCCCACAATATCGATACGAAGCCCACAATAACGCACACAGCCTTCGGTAACATGATCGGCACTCAGCCATTGATCGGTCCACAGTTGTCTTAGGTGACCCGTGCGACCTTATCAAATCGATACGAATATATGGCTCTTAAGCCTTCGGTGGATCCACAGTCGTCAAGCAACCATGCGATCCTAACAGATCAGATCTTCCTCCATACAAAATCCTAACCCATGCAACATGTCATGTATGCAGAATGTCATGCCCATATTTGAATCAAACAATCACAGTCAAGTCATTCATATCACCAACATAAATTCACAATCAAATCCGTCAAACACACAGTCCAAGTCAGTCACTTGCCCACAAGGGCAAAATAGTCATTTAACACCCTAGGGGCAAAACGGTAATTTTTCCCCACAGGGGTATCTCGGTAATTCTACCCTACAGGTGTATTTTAGTAATTCTACCTTATAGGGGTATTTCGGTAATTCTACCCTACAGGGGTATTTCGATAATTCTACCCTATAGGGGTATTTTAGTAATTCTACCATACAGGGGTATTTCAGTAATTTCACTAATTAGGGGTATTTCGGTAATTTCGTAAATTAGGGCATTTCAGTAATTTTACAAATCGGGGGCATTTTGGTAATATTATAAATTGAGGGTATTTCGGTAATTTTCACAAGTCGGGGGTATTTCGGTAATTTCATAAATTAGGGATATTTCAATATTTTTGAAAGTCAAGGGTATTTCGGTAATTCCAAACGTCAAGGGCATTTCGGTAATTTCGCAAATCAGGGGTATTTCTATAATTTCATGAATCGGGGTATTTCTGTAATTTTGTAAACCAGGGGTATTTCAGTAATTTTACAAATTAAGGGTATTTCAGTAATTTTACAAACTAGAGGTATTTTGGTAATTTTCTAACCCAGGGGTATTTTTGTAATTTTACATATTAGGGGTATTTTGGTAATTTTCCAAACCAAGGGTATTTTAGTAATTTTGTAAACCAAGGGTATTTCAGTAATTTTGTAAATCAAGGGTATTTTAATAATTTTGTAAATCGAGGGTAAAATGGTAATTTTGTATATCGGGGGTACTTTGGTAATTTTACAAGTCGAGGGTATTTCAGTAATTTGGTAAACTAAAGCATTCTAAACAGAGATAACAATGCGAATGGGCCTAGGGCCCATTCTTGGCCCAAATAGGCCCACACGATCGTGTAGCCCTTTTAGCCTAAATCTAGCCACAGATATGAGATTCACCTAGTCTAGTCCAATATTTACTACACAATCAAACAACTTATCCAATTGGGCCCGTAGGCTCATTGGGCCCACATGGCCCCTTTTGGCCCATCGCGGCCCGAAGTAGCCGTCCTACAGCTAGAGTAGTGAGAAATACACACCTGATAGGAGACTAGAGTTCATCCACGCTCCGAGCACTTTTAGCGGACGCCCAACCCAAACGAGCCTGCCATAAAGCGAAAGGGATCAGCCAAGAAAAGTACCCTTACTCTCCTCATGGTTCTCTCTACTTAAAGCCAGCTTCGCATCCACTCTTATGTTAGCTTCCCGATGTGGGATCGTCCCATCATCAGAGTTTAAATTCAACACCTACTCTTGCCGCCCTCTGTTAGCAAAATAAAAGCTCTTTGATTACCATGAGTTTTGAACCCTGGACCTCCTTGCCAACTCTGTGATGCCACCTTCCTACCTCTTATGTGGCGCTACTTTGCCACTAGACCACAAGGCTTTTTGTGGCACAATTTCTCCAACAATATTCTTAAGGCCTACCTACTACACCAGGGTTTAATTCACCTTAAACCAAAATTTTTGCTGGAGTCCAGGTTTGAACCCAGGACTTCTCCAACACTTCTCGGCACACTTAACCACTGAAACAAGCCTTCATTAACGGAATTTGCATGCACAACAAAATATTATAAGCTGCTTTCAACCGCTTCCATGCTCAAGGCCCAAAACTTCTAGGCCCAAATTTAGGGTGTTACAAGACCAGAATATCAAATCCAAGGAACTATGAGTACTAGTAATGACTTTCTTCCTATTATCTAGCCTAAAAATAAAGAGGATTTGGTTGTAAACTAATCTAAACCAACTAAAGAAACGACAAAGAATAAATTGGGAAATTGCTTTTGGGAAAGACTGATTGATGAGGGTAATACCTAAGGAAGAATCCACCTAGACTTCACTTGTTATCTAACTTTGAACCAGATGATTTCTTCATTTGATTTGATCTGTAGAGATCCCTAATTTATGTTAATACCTTCGTCGAGGATAAGAACAACTAGTCCTAGGTTGATTAACCGAAATCTCTTTCTAGTTAAAATCCCTAGTTTTGCATTAATTCGATCTATGGCTCCCCATATTAGATTTGACTCTAATCCGGCAGATTTTCGTCATCCTATGTCTAGGATTGCGATCAACTCCGATTAATTGTGTTGGATCTACTCCTATGTAGGGACTTTTGCTCCTCTACATAAGTACATTCGACTTAATCAATATCCCGAAAATATCAATCTAATAATTAAAAACACAATTAAGAACAAATCAAATATTTATCACACAGTTCAGATAACAATAACAAGACCTCTCTTAGGTTTCATCCCCCTTAGATATTTTGGGTTTTAGTTCATAATTATAAAAGAAAACATCTCAGAAGAAATAAAATAACAAAACATAAGAAAACCCAAAACTCCTGCAAGGATTGAAGGGAGATCCTCTGTCTTGATGTAGATCTTGGCTTCTGAGATGGATCAATCGGCTTCCCTTCGAGTAATTCCTTGCCTTTAACTCCCCGCCTTGGCTGGAATAATGTCCATCCTTGTAGTTGTCTCTTAGGGTCTTTCTATAGAGTTTAGAATGTCTTTCTTAGCCTCTAAGTAGCTTTTTTTTGAGTGAAATTGAACTTCCTCGCGATAGGGACACGCCCGTGTGCCACGCCCGTGTGAGTTGATGTCGAGGCGGTGTTCAAGCCTATTAATGTGGCACGGCCATGTGACACTCCCGTGTGGCGAACTTCCAGGCCGTGTTGATTCTTGAGTTGGGCCTAATTTACCCATTTTTGGCCCGTTCCTTGCTCTTTTCTCTTCCTTATGCTCACCTAAGTATAAAACATGAAATAAAAGGATTAGGAGCACCAATTTCCACAAATTCAATGGTAATTCATCCAGAATTTAGGCTAATCATGAGGTAAAAATATGTATAATTTACGGTTTATCAGTTTGATATGCTGGATTGGGAGGGGTGTATTGTTATCAGTGATGGTGGCGGGAGGGGATGGATAAAAACAAGCAATAAATTGTAGAGACCATAGCCAATGAGGATGGATTTGATCTAAGTTTTCCAGGAGAGATAATTACTTAAGGTAAGTTTTATGGAGTTGTGAAAGGTGACCAAGGTGAGAGGATGTTCTGGGTCTTGAGTGTTTCCAGTGGCCATGAGTAGAACTGTGATCAGAAACTGAGAAAGAGGTGAAGGAGGCTTGTAACAGCCCGAAATAGGGCCTAAATGGAATAGTAGTTTTGAAACCATAAAGCCAAGGTTAAAATATTTATTACGGTTGAGTTCTAAGGTTTATATAGTGATTGCATGCTTGTGTGAAATTTTGGTTGAGAAATTTTATTGTTTGAGAGTCCAATTTAATAAGTTGGACTAAATTGCAATAGGTGAAAAATGTGTGTTTTAATCTATAAAGGTACTTGATTGAAATGGGTTTTTAAATTGGAAGTCCTTAGTTGATAATTAGACCATTTTACTTTACTAAGAAGGATAAAATAGTAAAGTTATGAATGAAGGGCATTTTGGTCATTTGGTTATTTAATGAATTAAAAAGGGAAAATAAGTCAAAATTTGGTGTCCATCTTCTCCCCTTGGCTGAATTTTGCAAGGACTCCATAGCTAGGGTTTTGTCATCTTTTCAAGCTCAAAGTAAGTGACTCTAAGCCCCGTTTTTAATGTTCTTCGTATTTTTAAAATCCTCGTAGCTCGATTTAGCTATTTCTACCACTATTTAGAGCTAGTGTTTGTGTTTAAAATTTTACCCATGGATGACATGCAAGTGTTTTGATGTGTAGTGGTAGAATATGAAAGTTTGAAGTGTGGTGAACATCTTTTACTAGATGATTTTTGGTGAAATTGATAAAAAAGGACCAAGTTGTAAAAGTTGTAAAACTTGTGTATAAAATGTGATTTAGTGGAAATTATGGGCTGCTATAAGAGATAATATGAATTGGCTAGGCTTGGGTGTGTGAAAAATGAGCACATTTCGTTTTACGAGCCTACGGACTAAAGTGTAAAAATTGAGAAAGTTAGAGGCTAAATTGTAAATTTTACCATAAGGAGATTTTGGACTGATTTGAATAATGCGTGTATTAAACAAGCTAAATATGTCATTATAGATCAAGAAGAACGTGGAATCGACCTTGACCGAGGCAGGCAAGGTTTCGGACTAAATTGCAAATCATCATCTTTTGTACCGAGGTAAGTTTATATGTAAATGATACATCCTTTTCATTGATGTTTTTATACATTGATGCCTAATGTGAAATGTGAGTAATTGTTATTTTTATTTGATAAAGTGACAAAAAGTGAGAGGATACAAAAATGTTCTGTGTGAATTATTATTATTGGTAGGCTAAGTGCGAACCACTGGGTATTTGTTATCATTGGTGAGCTAAGTGCAAACCACCGTGGATCTATTAATATTGGTGGGCTATGTGCAAAACCACATTGAATTGTTGATTTTGGTGGGCTATGTGCGATACCACCGTGTAGTTGATAATATTGGTGGCTATGTATGAATCACCGTGCATGAACTATTAATTTGAAGTGTACATTGTAGAAATGATTAAGTGAAATTACGTGAGTTATTGTGCTGAATAAGTGCAGTGAATGAATATATGGATGTGTGAGCATTGTGCATGTCATGTGTTTGAGAATGTTGGGTAATGAATGAAATGAGTAAGTGCAACTATAAGAATTGAACCATTTATGTTTTTTGGAGTATGTTTTTGAATGTTATGTGTGTTGTTATGATGTCTATTGTTTACATATAGGTTTACTAAGCTTAAAGCTTACCCTCTTCTCTTTTTCCCTTGTTATATAGATTAGCTAAGCCCGCTCGAGATTCGGAGCTTGTCAGAAGATCATCCACACTATCAACACTTTTTGGTATATTAAGATTTACATTGAATTATGGCATGTATAGGAGCTTGGTCATTTTGTATGTTTCATAATTGTTGGGCTAAATATTTAAGCCTATGCTATTTGATATTACATTTTGTATAAGGCTATGTGATGTGGCTAATATTGATCGTGTTATGAGTATATGATGAGGTCTTTCATGAATGAGTCGCTTGCCTATGTGGGATGAATAATAGCATGAATTTGATGTGTGGAAAATGTGATGAGTGAATGATTGTGTATATGCAAGATGAATAGAGAATGTGTAAAAACAAGTGGAAAGGGTTATACTACAAGTTGATACAAGTCCATGTATCTGTACACTCATGAGCAATATGCTCTGTATGTGATCGAACTTTGGTAAGAATATAAATGAGTAAGTTATACATATGAGGACAATTTTATGATGACCTTGTAAATTTAGCTCTATACTTATGAAGTATGAATATGTGGTAAATTTGATTGATGATCAAGTGTGAGGCTTTTAGGCCAAATTTAAATTGAGAAATGATATGTTCAAGTCTTTATTGTGAATGTATAGATTGAATTGGCCAATGAATGGCATGTAAGTATTTATCAATGGCTAGTTATGAATATGTTTTGGTGATATGTATGTGTAAATGGAAGTTGAGACAAAGAAATCATGAAAGAGTAAATTAGAAATCAAATAGTTTCAAACAACAACAGTTATGTGATTTTGAAAAATCACCAAAAATGGTGGGAATCGAATTAAAGGATGAATAAGATATGAAATGAAATATTATTGAGTCAATTTTTACATAAAAGAAACATTGTAAGAAAAATAATTTCAAATTTTGATATATTTAAATTTTTGTGAGACAGGATCAGAGTGATTTCAGGATCCCCTATTCTAAATTTGGAAAATCATTAAAAATTGTATAAAAATGATTATGGGTTATAATTTATATGTTTAAAATCTTGAACAAGTCTATTTTCAAGAGAAACAAACGAGAATATTATCCAATTCTCGTACCAAGAAAAAAAATTATTTTTAGTGAAGAAGGGTCGGAACTATCAGACAGCAGAAAGGGAAGACTTTAAAGAACAAACTGTACTTATTGGCTAGACCAAAAATTCTGAAAATTTTATGGTAAGAAGATATGTGAGTCTAGTTTTAGGGAAAATTTTAGGATCTTAATTCAGAGTTCCGTAGCTTAAGATATAATTAATTTAGTGACTATGACTTAAGCAGACAGCTTAAGATGAACATGAGTGAATAGTGATACTATAGGCAATTATGATAGTATTACCTTGAGAACACATTGTGAGGATTGGTAAAAGCATATTAATTAATTGCTTATTATTTTCATACCAACTTACTAAGCTATAAAGCTTACTCCCTTCTTTCCATTTCCCTTAGTGTTGTCAGGTTGGCTCGGGTTGGAGATCGCTGGGGATGCTATCAAGCTATCGAGCTGCTATGTTGGGTAATTGATTGTAAATCATTGAGTTTATAGCAGGTATAGGGATTTGGTTAATTGTGTATATATGTTATTATGAGTCGATCTAGAATATTGGCCTATGCTATTAAAGTTCGTTATTGTACAAGGCCATCTAGTGTGACCAACATTTGTTATGTTATAAGCTTATGATGATGCATTTCCTGGATGAGTATGATGGCATGTGGGTATGGATGTTTCGTTAGCTCAATTATGTCAAGGAATGTGTCATTGAAGTTATGTTCAAGTATGTGCATAATAGGGTAGAGAATGGCTTGGAAAATAGCCAATTTCTTGGCCACACGGGTAGAAACATTGCTGTGTGTCTTAGCCGTACGGAGGACACGACCTAGCGCACTGGTGTGTGGCATGGCCGTGTGCCCTAAATGAATGATGATGTCATAAACAGAGAGTTACACGGGTGGAGGACACGAGCGTGTCTTGATCCATACGGGCATGTGAGACCACACGGTCTGCCCATACGAGCGAGTGACTCTCCAAATTATGGAAATTTTTTTAGTGTCTCAAAAGTTTCAAAAGTTCTTTATTTAGTCCTAAACCATTATCAGTGTATGTTTTGGGCCTCGTAGGCCCATATAAGGGACTTTAAGATGGAAATTGAAAAGTTTTAAATTTGAACGAAAATTCATGGCTCGGTTTTTCATGTTCATGTGTGTTTAAGCCCAGTAATGCCTCTATCCTGTTTTGACGTTGAATCCGAGTAAGGGGTGTTACATTTAGTGGTATCAAAGTTATGGTTTAGTTGATTCTCAGACTAACCTAGCATGAGTGAGAGTCTAGCTATACATGCCATATATAAACCATGATAGTGTGATATCTCTCGGCTCTAACTAAATTGTTCACGAGGGCCAGTTATTCTCCGTGGTGTGCTCCGGTACTTTTTGTGAAAAAGAAAGATGGTTCAATGAGATTGTGTGTAGACTACCGACAACTCAATAAGGTAACCGTAAAGAACAAGTATCCCTTACCTAGAATCAATGATTTGTTTGACCAATTGAAGGGAGCCACTGTGTTTTCAAAGGTAGACCTGAGGTCCGGTTACTACCAGTTAAGAGTGAAGGAGCAAGATATACTGAATACTGCATTTCGGATGAGGTATGGCCATTATGACTTCCTGGTCATGCCCTTTGGCTTAACGAATGCCCCTGCAGTATTTATGGATTTAATGAACCGACTTTTCTGCCCATACTTGGATAAATTTGTGTTGGTTTTTATTGATGACATATTGATTTACTCTCATAATGAGATTAAGCATGAAGTGCACTTAAAAATTATTTTACAAACTTTAAGAGATAAACAGTTGTATGCTAAGTGAATTTTGGCTTAAAGAAGTTAGATTTCTGGGGCAAATTATTTCAGGTGATGGTATTAGAGTTGACCCGAGAAAGATTTCAGCCATTGTTGAATGGAAACCATCGAAGAACATATCAGAGGCCAGAAGTTTTCTAGGCCTAGCCGGCTACTACAGATGGTTTGTTAAGAGATTTTCTATGATTGCCATTCCTATGATGAGGTTGCTACAAAAAGATGTTAAGTTTGAGTGGACAGAAAAATGCCAATAGAGTTTTGAAGAGTTTTAATTTGAATGATCATTTTAAGTCTCAGTTTATTACGATTACATGTGTGCTATTCTAATAATGCCTCGTATCCTGTTCCGGTGTTGAACATGGGTAAAAGGTGTTACAGAATTCGCTTACAACAATAGTTTTCAATCGAGTATCAAAATGGCACTACATGAGGCATTGTATGGTCGTAAATGTAGGACCCCTTTATGTTGGACGGAGCTTAGTGAAAAGCACATCCATGGGATTGATTTGATTAGAGAGATCAAAGAGAAAGTAAAGGTAATTCGTGATTGTTTGAGAGCTGCTTTGGATCGGCAAAAGTCTTATGCAGATTTGAAAAGAAAGGCAATTGAGTTCCAAGTGGGTGATAAAGTGTTCTTAAAAGTATCGGAATGAAAGAAGATTCTGAGATTTGGCCGGAAAGGCAAATTGAGCCCATGTTTTATCGGACCATATGAGGTTGTAGAAAGAGTTGGACCAGTGGTATATCGATTGGTTTTACCAATAGAGTTAGAAAAGATTCATGATGTGTTCAATGTATCGATGCTACAATAATACCATTCTGATCCATCGCATGTGATCTCACCAACCGAAGTGGAAATTCAGCCGAATATGACATATAGGGAGGAACCAATCAAAATTTTAGCATGTGAAGTGAAACAATTACGGAACAAAAGCGTGGCTTTGGTAAAAATACTATGGCAAAAGCATGGTATAGAAGAAGCTACGTGGGAATTGAATGAGACCATGAGGAAACAGTACCCACATCTTTTCACTAGTAAGATTTTCGGGGACGAAAATCCCATAAGAGAGAGAGTTGTAATAGCCTAAATTAGGGCCTAAATGGAATGGTGGTTTCAAGACCACGAATCAGACATTGTAAAATTTATTTTGATTAAGTTTTAAGGTTTATTGTGTGATTGAATGCATGAGTGAAAATTGTAGTAAATGAACTTTACCGATAAAGTGCTCGATTGAGTAATAGGACTAAATTGCAAAAGTTTCAAAATATGTGTTCTAGAAGCTTTTAGTGTGAAATTGAAATGAAATTATAAAATAGAGGTCCTTATTTAGTAATTAGACCATTTTTGGGCATTATGGACAAAAATGCCCTCGAAAGGAAAAGTTTACAAAGAAGGCCATTAGGGGTATTTTGGTTATTTGGATATTAAATGAAATAAAAAGGAAAATAAGGCCAAAAAGTGTCCATCTTCTCCTACCCTTGGCCAAATATCAAATGACACCATAGCTAGGGTTTTTCATTTTTGAGATCTTTGTACCTTGGCCTAGCTTTCTATACCACTATTTTAAACTAGGGTTCATGTTTAAAAATTTACCCATATTGTGGGCTGTTATAGAAGAGAAATATATTTAGCTAGGCTTAGGAATGTAGAAAAATTGATACATTTCATTTTACGAGCCTAGGGACTAAATTGTAAAAATTGATAAAGTTAGGGGTAAAATGGTAAAATTTACCATAGGATAATTTTGTGTCCAATCGAGTATTGTATGTATTGAATGAGCTAAATTTGGTGTCATAGATCAAGAATGACGTGAAAACGACCTTGACCAAGGGAAAGGCAAGGTGTCAGATTAAAATCGAAAAGATTAGCATATTTGTACCGAGGTAAGTCTTATATGTAAATAATGAGTTATTATTAATCATTATGTTTTAGTTTAATTAATTTGAAATTCTAAAATTTTATATCAAAATATTGTTTATGGAATGTGATAAACCGATAAGTAAAGAAAAGTCTCGGTTGGACCTTAGGAATCATTAGGATACGAGTGACATGTCACTAAGAAACCATCGACTGTTATCGATTGTTTATGTAGTTCTGGGTGCTGGTCTAGTTTGACTACCAGTGGCTAGGTAATCCTGCATTTGTTGCGGATACCTGTCAGCTTGTGTGAGCAGCACTCAGTAGAATCGACTACACTAGCAGCTTGTGTGAGCAGACCCGATAATAGCTCATTATTGAGCCTTATGTGATAAGTGCTAGCTTCGGCTACATTATGTGTGTGGCACTTGTGCCTTATTTTCATGTATCCTTTAGTGTTCCACGTGGTTCATCGGGCTATTCGAATTAATATGATACAATGTGAATGCATGTGAAAAGATTTAACCGTGCATTCAAGATTGTGTATGTGCAGGTTATATGAAAATTATTGTGTGTGCTAAGTGTTTAATGTATGTAATGAATCATGTGGTAAGATCACATGAGTAAGTGATAATTCCCAAACTTAATTGTATGATTGGAAAACTTATTTTCCATTAGCAATGTCAATTTAGTTTAAATGCTCATTTCTTTTACATATAGACTTACTAAGCTTTATAGCTTATCCCTTCGTTTTTCCTTCCCCTATAGGTTCGTCAAGCTAACCCGAGGTTCGGAGATAATGGGATTCCATCAACACTATCAACAAGCATTTTGGTATTTTGTTTAAATACTTAAGATTATGGCATGTAGAGAAAGACCTAGTTCCTTATGATTACAGATTGAGTGGGTGATGAATATCCCATCTTTTAAAAGAAAAGTTGTAACACCCCTAACCCATATCCGTCGCCAGACTAAGGTAAAGAGGCATTACCAGACATATCGGAACATTTCATGATCATTTCATAAACATAAATTATACATCAACAAATCATCATCATTCGCAATCACATTGTCCCTTTAGAAGGTCTACGAGGCCTTAAACATGCTTTCGAAAAGGGTCAAAACTAAATCGAACACATACAAAATTTTTCCAAAACCTAACAAATTTTAAAAGTTACAGAGGCCACACGCCCATGTGATCAGGCTGTGTGCCTTACATGGCATTAGACAAACCCATATGTCTAGGCCGTGTCAAAACATGGCATACATACTGACTTATCCACACGACCACATGACACGCCCGTGTGCCAAGCCGTGTGAAAATGAGGGAGGCTACTGACTTAGTCACATGGCCAGCCACACGCCTAGGTGTCTAGCCTGTGTAACTCTCTGACTTAACCACACGGCCTGGTACACGCCTGTGCGTACAACCGTATGGTCTGCCCAGGCTTATTTCGAAATGGCCTTCGAGCAATATGGCAGAGACACACGCCCGTGTCCCTACTCGTGTGGGCAAAAATAGGCCATTTACAAGGCCACCTTGCCACCCAATTTGGGTCCTCCCTATAAGCACCATGTAACAGCTTGATTTTGACACTGTTTAGAATGGTGGTTTTGAGACCACGAATCCGAGTCAGAAAAATATTTAAAATATATTTTCTGTGTTTATTATGTGTGAATTTATATCTATGAAATTTTCGTGTTTGAATTTTAGCGTTTGAGTGCCCGATTTAATAAAATTATTTAATCGCGTAAAATGCAAAATTTGCATGCTATTTGTTAAAGTGCCTATTTTCTTTGTTCTTTTAATATGGAGTCCTCAAGGTGTAATTTTATCCTTGTAATTCTACATGGACGACTAGGGACATGGTTATAATGTTTGCATAATTTATTCATTAAGGTTATATTAGTAATTAAGGTATTAATACATATGATATAATAAAATAACATACAAAAGCCATGCATCATTTTTTCTTTAAGTGCCAAAACTTCAAATAAAAAGAAACAGAGTTTGAGACATTTGGCCATTTGAAAGCTAAATCAAGGTATGTTTTATTTTTTATTTTTAATAATTTTTACGTTTTTGAGATCGTTGTTTCGGATACTACCTGACCCATGCTTGAATTTCTAATTTTGATGAATATTTTGGGTTATGCCATTGATGAATAATTGTGTTTTGTGGAGTTTGATGATGAATTATGAAAGATTTGTTATGGATTAATATGTTTTGTATTGGAATTTTTGATGAATTTGAGTAATTAGGGCTTAATTGAAATAAATGTTAAATTGAGGGACTAAATTGTGAAATAAATGAAATGTAGGGACTTGTATGAACAAGATGAACATTCAGCCTAAGCATGGTATATGCAAATTTTGCATGTTTTGTGATTTGTGCAATTTGGACTAATTTGTAAAAAGTGTAAAATGTCAGGGGCAAAATGGTAATTTGCCCATTTATCTTTTTTGGATAAAATTGAATGAAATGGTGTTTGAATGAGCTTAATTTGAAAATGTATAGGTTAAGAATTATAGAAATCAGACTTAGATCGGGGGAAAACAAAAATAGTCGAATGGATATAGGTATTCGGCTTTTGTCATTAAAATTGGATTAATATATGTCTTTTGGTATTTGCTAATTGATTAATTATGCATATGAGGTCTATCGTGTTGGATGCATGTAAAATGAGTTGATGAGTTAGTATTTGATGATTGTAATGCCATATATGTGAAATTGGGTACAATTATGAAATGGTTGTGGAATGAGCTATAAGTGTTTAATAAGTTGTATTCGGCTAAAGCATATAGAAGTGACCAAAGGAATAGTGTTTTTGGTTTTATAAAAGATAATTGTTTGCATGCAAAGTTGGTTTATGCGCATGATTATATGCACTTTGAGAAAAGTACCATTTCATGTTCTTTTAAATTTGGTTTAATTGGATAGTAAATCTTCTAATGTGGTGCACAACCACAATTTTTGAAATTTCATGTAGTAAAGTATTGTTTATATAATTACATATTTATATTATGGTGCCGAGCGTACATGTTAATAATGATAAGCATTTTTTATATGTTCTCTCTTTATAATTTATGTTTATATTAATTGATTGAATTACTTGTAATGCATTTGATATACACATATGCTATGTGATATGATGTTATTTGTGACATTATTTGCTTATAATTTTGTAATTTAGTATATGTTTGCAAGAATGTTATAATATGATTAGAAAAAAAAATTAAATTGGATATTTATGTTATCTTTTGATTGATATTCTAGTTTTAAGCATGAGTATGTCTGTGATTGTTTGGAAGTTGTGTCTCATCTGGTAATACCTCATGACCCCATTCTGGCAACGGATACGGGTTAGGGGTGTTACACGCCAAATATCACATGTTTTTTCAACCAAAATGTAGCCAAAACATTACCAATTCAATCACCATTCTTGCTACAAAATCATCAATCTCTTTCCATACACAAATCATACTCAAACATGCCAAATCCATGTACCAAAATCATACCAAAAACACATAATTCATATCACATTTCTATCAATATCAATTCATAGAAAAATCTTACCATTTCAAACATGAACCATACCATTTCATTCTCACCAAGACATACCAAACTGGTCATCAACACAAGACCATAGACACATATAAAAAATATACCATAATTTCATCCATTATCAAGCCATATCATATGGCAAAATATGTATACATCTTAAAATATATCCAAACTTCTCTAGCCTATACATGCCATACTTTAGTATATACATTTTCAAAAGGTACCAAAATGTAGTTTGATAGTGTGGTGATGATCCTCGACGATCCCTGAGCTTCCGGTAGCTTTGATAATCTATGAAACAAAAGACAACAGCCAAAAAGTAAGCTTTTAAAAGCTTAGTAAGCCATATATAAATAAACTTAACATCAAAGTAATTATACATCATATTATACATATAATCCATAGCCAAATACCTACTAAAACCTCTTAGTCACATATATTTCATATGTTCTCAATTCAATTGCACATAAAACATATTTTCTCATACATATATCATATATCCTCAAATATACATATATTTACCTTCCATTATCAAATTTTGTATACATATGAAACGTACCTGAATCTGATAGTCATTCACATAGTCATTCATTTCTCAGAATGCCCGTTGAACCATTCGAAATCAATAAGGATACTCAGATAACTCGAAAAACTCGTTCTATTCCATATCCTATATATGGTCTTACATGTAATCAAATATCGATGCCACTATCCCAAACAGGGTCTTACAGAAAATCATATACGATGCCGATGTCCTAGACATGGTCTTACACATAATCTCTAATCGATGCCAACATCCTAGACGTGGTCTTACATGAGAACACATATCAGAGTCCTATGTCATGACATAAGTATCCTATACTATTCCTATGGTTCGTAAGGGGCTTTCTGATGTCATAACTTTGTCTATACTTTCTCAGATTCAATAATTGAGCTCTGATAAACCATAAATTATACATATTTCTACCTCATACTTAGCCTAAATTCTGGATGAATTATCATTGAATTTGTGGAAATTGGTGCTCTTAATCCTTTTATTTCATGTTTTATACTTAGATGAGCATAAGGAAGAGAAAAGAGCAAGGAACGGGCCAAAAAGGTGTAAATTAGGCCCGGTTCAATAATCAACACGGCTAGGAGATTCGCCACACGGCCGTGCCACTTTAACAGGCTCGAGTACGGCTTGGGCCCCTATACACACGGGTGTGGCACACGGCCGTGTCCTGTCGCGAGGAAGTTCAATTTCACTCGGAAAGGGCCACTTAGGGGCTAAGAAAGGCATTCCAAAACTCTATATAGAGACCCTAGGAGGCAACTACAAGGTGTGTTTTATTCCCTACTAAGGGTATGCTTTTCTCCCGCGAAGACAGGGAGTTAAAGAAAGGGAATTACTCGAAGGGAAGTTGATTGATCCATCTTAGAAGCCAGGATCTACATCAAGACAGAGGATCTCCCTTCAATCCTTATAGGAGTTTTGGGTTTTCTTATGTTTTGTTATTTTATTTCTTCTGAGATGTTTTCTTTTATAATTATGAACTAAAACCCCAAATATCTAAGGGGGATGAAACCTAGGACAGATCTTGTTATTGTTATCTGAGCTGTGTGATAAATATTTGATTTGTTCTTAATTGTGTTTTTAACTCTTAAATTGGTATGTCCAGGATATTGATTTAAGTCGAATGTGCCTATGTGGAGGAGCAAAAGTCCCTACATAGGTGTAGATCCAACACAATTCAGTAGATTTGATCGCAATCCTAGAGATAGGACGACAAAAATCTGTCAGATTAGATTCAAATCTAATATGGGGAGCCATAGATCGAGTTAATGCAAGACTAGGGGCTTTAACTAGAAAGAGATTTCTGTTAATAAACCTAGGATTAGTTATTCTTATCCTTGACGGGGGTATTAACATAATTTAGGGATCTCTACGGATCAAATCAAATGAAGAAATCATCTGGTTCAGAGTTGCATAACAAGTGAAGTCTAGGTGGATTCTTCCTTAGGTATTACCTTAATCAATCAGCCTTTCCCAAAAGCAATCTCCCACTTTACTCATTTTCGCTTCTTTAGTTAGTTTAGTTTAGTTTACAATCAAACCCTCTTTATTTCTAGGCTAGATAATAGAAAGAAAGTCATTACTAGTACTCATAGTTCCTTGGATTTGATATTCCAGTCTTACCACTAACTATACTACTATTCAATAGGTTGCCTTTTATCAAGATATTGTTAGTTTCCAGGTACGATCAGATTTTATTACTTCATCACAATCACGAGATCAAGTTTTTGGCGCCGTTGCCGGGGAACTAAGATATTAGGAACACTCGATTCCTATTACTTTAGCTAGTATTATTTTTATTTATTTTCAGCCTTTATTTTTATTTTCATTTATTTACTAAAATTTTCTTTTCCTTTTCCCTTCTAGGTATCTCTAGTTTATGACTAAAAGAAACCCGGGAGGACTATTATTGTTTGACGATGATTTAGAAGCGACAGTTCATCAAACCCGCCAAGAGATAAGAAGAAGCTGGCAATATCCAAAAAAAGGTCAAGAAAAAGAGCCAGAACCTACCGAAGAGATGGAAGCAAATCAGGATAATCAGCTACCTCCTATAGTAGCCACAAATCCTGTTGAGCAAAATCCTACTCCGCGTACTATGTATGATTATGCTAGACCTAATTTAGCAGGCACTGAATCTAGCATTGTTAGGCCTACTATTACTACAAATAATTTTGAACTGAAACCTAATACTATTCAAATGATACAGCAATTTGTTCGGTTTGATGGTTTGCAGGATGAGGATCCTAACTCGCATCTAGCCAACTTTTTGGAATTATGCGATACATTCAAAATAAATGGCGTTTCTGATGATGCCATTTGTCTTAGGCTATTCCCATTCTCCTTGAGAAACAAAGCTAAACAGTGGTTAAATTATTTACCACGAGGGTCTATCACTACATGGGAACAAATGATCGAGAAGTTTTTACTTAAGTATTTTCTTCCGGCTAAAACAGCTAAATTGAGGAATGATATTTCTTCTTTTGTGCAGATGGACTTAGAAACACTTTACGATGCTTGGGAAAAATACAAAGATCTCTTAAGAAGGTGCCCTCACCATGGGTTACCTCTATGGTTACAAGTTCAAACCTTTCACAATGGTTGAATCCCTCAACAAGGCATATGATCGACGCAGCCACCGGTGGAACAATTAACAACAAAACACCCAAAGCAGCTTACGAGTTTATACAAGAGATGTCACTGAATCACTATCAGTGGCAAGTCATGAGAATAAAGCCACAAAAAGTTGCAGGAGTTTTTAATATTGATGCAGTCACGATGCTTTCTAATCAAGTGAACTTCTTAATAAAAAGATTGACAACTTTGTTGGTTCTACACAGGTGCACCCAATGATGCAGTGTGACGTAATTCAGGGAAACATGTACAATCCCAATTACTCCTCCTATGGACATGGCATGGAACCCCAGCAAGCCCACTATATGGGTAATAATTCTAGACCTCAGAATAACCCTTATAGTAACACTTACAATGTAGGTTGGCGAAAACGCCCTAATTTTTCATGGGGAGGACACGAAAATCAAAGACAACCACCTCCTCCGGGATTTCAACAGCCACATTCCAACAAGAGAAAAAGCCAAACCTTGAGAAGATGCTCACAAAATTTATTTCTGTATCAGAGACTTGTTTTCAAAATACTGAAACGGCACTGAAGAACCAGCAAGCATCCATCCAAGGACTCAAAACTCAAATAGGCTAGCTTGCCAAGCTAATTTCTAAAAGATCGCAAGGTGGGTTACCAAGCAACACTGAGACTAACCTTAAGGAGCAATTGAATGCCGTGGAGACAATAGATGAGAAAGGGTTAGCCAAAACCAACCCAGAGCCACATAAAGAGACTGTGGTAAGTAAAGATAAGGATGAGGTAAGTTCCAAAGAAGCAATTGTCAAAGAGTATAAACCCCGTATCCCATACCCAAATGCGCTAAGGAGAGACAGCACAGATGAATAATTCGATAAATTCCTTAAACTTTTAAAGAAATTACACATTAACTTACCATTTATTGAAGCTCTGTCGCAGATGCCAAATGTCGTTAAGTTTTTAAGAGAGCTACTGACAAATAAGCGGAAGCTAGATGAGACATCCCATGTGGAACTAAATGCAGTGTACTCAGCTATTCTACAGAATAAGCTGCCCAACAAACTGAAAGATCCAGGGGGTTTTACAATTCCTTGTTTGCTTGGTAGCTTAGATGTTAAAAATGCTTTAGCTGATTTAGGGGCTAGTATTAATGTATTGCCTTATAAATTGTTTAAACAACTAGGTCTAGGAAAACCTAAACAAACTAAGATGAGCATTCAATTGGCTGATAAGACCATTAGATTTCCAAAGGGAATAATTGAAGATGTGCTTGTAAAAATTGATAAATTTATATTCCCAGTTGACTTTGTTATTTTGGACATCAATGAGGATAGCAATGTACCCTTAATTCTAGGGTGACCCTTTTTAGCAACTGCTAGAACAATAATTGATGTAGGAATAGGTGAGTTTACACTACGTGTAGGTGATGACAAAGTTACTTTACAAGCTCGAAACTCACTTAAGACTGTTGATGATAAAAATACTGTCTCAAATCCTTGTAAAAACATTGATCTCACCACCCAACCTTCTGTGCAGGATACACTCCACATAAAGGCGACCCAACCACAGAAAAGTCTATCCAAGGGAGATGTACCTGAAAAGCGAATGCTTCAGATTGAGGAACTAGATGAGTGGCTGAACTATCACGAAAAGCCCAAAATATGCCACACCAACCCAGAACATCACCAAGATGACCCTCAGGTACAAACGAATCAAATCAAGGTAGGGGATAAAGTAATTTTAGGAGAAGACGATCCTCGAATCTTGAATTAAAAAGAACATACAAGTGACACACCCTACTTCACGGTAATGAAAATTTTCGCCTATGGTACAATCGAGATAAAACATGAGTCACTTGGCACGTTTAAGGTAAATCACACTTGACTCAAATCCTACGTGGATAATGAAATTGAAAGCAGGATAGAAGAGTATCAACTCTTCAAGCCACCGTGACCGAACAAGCTTGAAAATGTCAAGCTGGGACTATAAACAAGCGGTTTTCGAGAGGCAACTCGAGCACTAACTTAGTAAATTCTTTTATTTATGCTATCTAATACATCAAGTAACCCCTTTTAATGTAGGTTTTTCGAGCCACACGGCCATACACATGGGCTTGTCTAAGGCCGTGGGCACACCATGGCAAAACAATGGTTGAGACAAAGAGCCACGGTCATGCGATGTGGCCGTGGCCAAGCCTCACAAATTGACACGGGCATGCGACATGCCCGTGTTTTAAAACCGTGGCCATACCTTTTACTCTAAACACGAGTGCGCGACACGCCCATGCCTCAAGACCGTGGTTGAACTTGCCATTTCAAACACGAGTGTGTGACCTCCGACACGGCCGTGGAAGAAGCGAACATTGAAGGACATGGCCGTGTTGCCCCAACACTCCCTAGGAACACGGGCGTGTGACACAAATTCAGCGTGCCAAAATCCCTAATTTTCGAACAACACGGGATAACCTCGAGTCACACGGGCATGTGATGCCCGTGTGACCGAAAATCCTATATAAACCCTCACTATTCATCTTCTTCTTCATTAAAAACCCTAAGAAACTCTCCCACCACCATTCATACTAGCCTTACCTAGCAATGCCGCCGGCCTCAACCACGCCTCCACACCCGTGCAACCCTTGCCACTACCGTGCTTCGCCCCATAAGCACCCATTTGGTTCCCCTTTTCTCACTTTTTCTCTTTATTTTTACATGTCTTTATCTAATTATCTGTTAATAATCTCATTTATTTAGTTATTTGCATTATTATTGATAGAAAATTCATTCATTTAGCATGATTAATCTAGAATACTCACTATGCAATTTAGGAACGCTTCTTAGCTGCCACTTATCACTATCTTAAGAAACTTGAAATTTCTATATATTAAAACCTATTTTTCTTTAATGAGATGATCCTATACTTGCATGACTTATTTAGAAATTGATATGCTCACGATATTAAGTAATAAAATTTATAAAAACTGATCACACCAAAAACTAACTAATATCACGATCTTAAAGGCAAGCGCACCTATCGAACAGTAGTATAGTTTAGCGGCAAGACTGAGTTATCGTACCCAAAGGAACCAAAAGTACTAGTACTCACTTCCTTTCTATTATCTAACCTAAAAATAAAAGAGGTTTGTATGAAACTAATTCTAAAACTAACTAAAGGTGCACAAGAAGTAAATTGGGGAAAACTTTAGGGAAAAGCTGATTGATATGAGCAATACTTAGGGGAGAATCCACCTAGACTTCACTTATTATTGGTTCTTGAGCTAGACAATTTATTCACTTGACTTGATCCGTAGAGATCCCTAATTTATGGTAAACCCTCCATTGAGGCGAATAGCAACTAGGCCTAGGTTGTTTACTAAAGTTCCTTTATTAATTAACACCCTAGGTTGCATTAATTCGATCTATGGTTCCCCATATAAGGTTTGACCCTAATCTGGCAGATTTATGTTGCCATATGTCTAGGGTGGCATGCAACTTCGCTTAATTATGGTAGATCTACTCTTATCACAGGGACTTTTGCTCCTCTGCTTTAAGTATATCTGTTTCTTGAATTAATACCTAGGCTTATTAACACAAGAATTAAGCACACATAATTAAGAACAACTCAAGTATTTATCATATAACTCAAGAATAAATAATAACAAGATTCGTTTTAGGTTTTATCCCCCTCAAGTATTTGAGGGGTTTAGTTCATAATAAAGAAAGAAAACATCTCAGAAGAATTAAGATAACAAAACATAAAGAACCCGAAAACCCCTGAAGAAAGAGCGCCATAGTTCTACCAACACAAGGAGTGAAAGCAAAGGATTACTCCAAGGGAAGCCGATTGATTCATCTCAGAAGCCAGAATTCTACATCAAGACAGAGGATCTCCCTAAATCCGAGTGAAATTCCTCTTCCTCACGACTAGAACACGCCCGTGTGCCACGCTCGTGTGATTTCGACAAGAGGCTGTGTTCGGGACTGTTTAGGTGGCAAGGTCATGTGGTCTGGCTATGCTTGTCGGTGGCTAGACCGTGTGATCTCCGTGTGGCACGGCCGTGTGGCATGGCCGTGTGGTGACTTCTTGGGCCGTGTTGATTACACCTTTTGGCCCATTTTCTCCGTTTTTGCTCTATTTTCCATTCTTTTCTCTTCCCTATGCTCTCCTGAGTATAAGATATGAAAAAGAAAGATTAAGAGCACCAATTCTCACAAAATTAATGATAATCCATCCAAAATATAGGCTAAACATGAGGTAAAAATATGTATAATTTATCGTTTATCAGAAATCTTGATTAGTTTAAGTTGTAAATAGGAACTTATTAATATTCCTATCTTTATTTTCAATTTTTAGGACTAATGCATACTTTTTTTTTGTTTTGTTTGTAGGAATCATGTCGTCTTCTCACGGAAAGAAAGCTGCCGTCCATACCTCCAAAAAGCGCAAAGGGCCCCATGGCTCCTCTTCTAAACCCACTGTCAAAGCCCGACACCCTTTCCTTCAATTCTCATAGAACTCACATGAAGAACTATTTTAGATATTACGGGCAAGACCTCTCGAAGTTGAAAGGTGCATCGACTGGGCCGCACTAGAACAGGTCTAGCTAGCTGAGGAGGTCCGAGCCTTATTAACAACAGACCCCTAGGAGCAGTTCTTTCAAATCATAGAGCCCACCTATCTTGAACTCACCCTCAAGTTCTACTCCACATTCCACCTCCAGATGGTGATGAGCCAACATGATGATCCAGGAATGATACAATTCCAGCTCGGAGGCCTCGTTCATCAACTCAGTGTACCAGAGTTTGGTACAGCACTAGGCCTCTACACTGAGCAATTTGTGGAGGAAGAAGACCTTTTTGAGCTCCATCCACACATCCACTTCTCACCTTCCAAGTGTTGGCAAGCCCTGGTCCCAGCCTCGACCACATACGACCCCAGTCGCTCCAAAGCGATCGCTCTTGCCCCATCTCTAAGGTACATACATGCCCTACTCGCACACACACTGATGGGCAGACGCGAGAGTACTGGTGTCATCAACACCCACGACGCCTACTTTTTATGGAGCATGGCGCATATTCATGTGATCGATCTCAGCTACTTTATTGCCCATGCCATCCAACACCAAATAGAGCGACACCGTAGGGGCGTGATCTCGATGGGCCCATACATCACTCAATTGGCTCGCCACTTCGGCCTATGATCATGATTTGATGAAGTAATAAAATCTGATCGTACCTATAAACTAACCAATATCATGATAAAAGGCAAGTGCACCTATCGAACTGTAGTATAATTAGTGGCAAGGCCAGAATATCGAATCCAAGGAACTATGAGTACTAGTAATGACTGTTTTCCGATTATCTAGCCTAAAAATAAAGAGGGTTTGGTTGTAAACTAAACAAAATAACTAAAGAAGTGACAAAGAGCAAAGTGGGAGATTACTTTTTGGGAAAGACTTGATTGATTAAGGCAATACCTAAAGAAGAATCCACCTAGACTTCACTTGTTATCTAACTCTGATTTGATTTGATCCGTAGAGATCCCTAAATTATGTTAATACCTCCGTCGAGGATAAGAAAAACTAATCCTAGGTTGATTAATAGAAATCTCTTTCTAGTTAAAACCCCTAGTCTTGCATTAACTTGATCTATGGCTCCCCATATTAGATTTGACTCTAATCCGACAGATTTTCGTCGTCTTCTCTCTAGGATTGCAATCAACTCTGCTTAATTGTGTTGGATCTACTCCTATGCAGGGACTTTTACTCCTCTACATAAGCACATTCGACTTAAATCAATATCCCGGAAATATCAATTTAAGAGTTAAAAACACAATTAAGAACAAATCAAATATTTATCACACAGCTCAGATAACAATAACAAGATCTGTCTTAGGTTTCATCCCCTTAAGTATTTAGGGTTTTAGTTTATAATTATAAAAGAAAACATCTCAAAAGAAATAAAATAACAAAACATAAGAAAACCCAAAACTCCTAAAAGGATTGAAGGGAGATCCTCTGTCTTGATGTAGATCTTGGCTTTTGAGATGGATCAATCGGCTTTCCTTCAAGTAATTTCCTCCTTTAACTCCCCGTCTTGGTAGGAATAAAGCACACCCTTGTAGTTGCCTCCTAGGGTCTTTATATAGAGTTTTGGAATGCCTTTCTTAGCCCCTAAGTAGTGTTTTCCGAGTGAAATTGGACTTCCTCACAATAGGGACACGCCCATGTGCCACGCCCGTGTGGATCGGCTTGGGCCTGTTAAAGTGGCACGGCCGTGTGGTCTAGCCATGCGAGTCGGGGTTGGGCCGTGTGACACACCCGTGTGGCAAACTTCAAGGCCGTGTTGATTATTGAATTGGCCTAATTTGCCCGTTTTTGGCCCATTCCTTGCTCTTTTCTCTTCCCTAAGCTCACCTGAGTATAAAACATGAAATTAAAGGTTTAAGAGTATCGATTTACACAAATCAAGGGTTAATTCATCCAGAAATTGGGTTAAGCATGGTGTAAAAATATGTATAATTTATCGCTTATTAAATACCCCCACACTTAAGCCTTTGCTTATCCTGAAGAAAAATCTCAACTCACAATTAAGAATCATTATTCTCAACTTATAATCATTATCAATAATGTTTCAAACTAAGTAATCATATAATGGAAATTCAACTAAAAGAACATTAAAGTTTCAAACACTCTAAGTTGAGAATTTTATCACAGAAACATAGGTTTTCTCCCTTCTCCTAAGTAATTACCTTTTAATTGATATCAACAAGAGTTGACGTCCTCACTAAAGATTCACTCTATCCACTCAAAGTGTTTAGGGTTCAAAAGTTAAGTAGTCATTAGTAACCTTAAAAGTTATTACCATAGGCTTGTAAGAAAATCAAATCTCCACCACTATAGATTGATATGACACATCGATCAAAAGGTCTTTCAATAGTTGTAATGGGGTTTTGGTTAGAGGTGTTGTCACAAGCTGAAAAAGAGGGTTAGAATCGAGATTGAATTGAAAAATCATCTGGCTAGAAAAATCTCTATCACTAGAACATATTCCTCGAGTTAAGCCTTATGATGACATCGTTCTGGATTCGATAGCTTATAATAGAAATGTGCAAAAAAATATTAAACTATAACTATAATATGAATTACAACTGAATTAACTATATATACACCTTTTTTTAAGAGCAAATCAAATACAATACTTTGAATGTTTACAACCTTTATAAACTAAACAAGAGAACAAAGCTAGATAATAATTTCAACTCAAACCTTGACAAAAATAGGGATAAAAAATAATTGAATAGAATTCAACAAAAAAATGGGTTATAGGTTAATATTAGAGGTAGGTCAAAGAATGGGTTATTAGGCTCAATGGGGTTCACTAGGGGTTAATTTATGGAGGTAGGATCTTATGGAGTAAGTGGGTTAAACCTAGGTGCCTTTATCATTTTAGTGTATCAAATCAATGATGTAGTCTCGATATGTATAATCGGAGCAAGTTCTAGAATAACAAATCAGTATGGACTCACTCAAAGAAACAATAAAAGTGAGCACGAAATGATGTATGATCAAAAGGCTCAAACATCTCACCAAAATTATGGCTTTTGATGTCAATCCTGCGAATTTCAAATCTCAAGATAACACTTAAAATTAGGGAAAATAACCTAGAAAAAATTTAAATTCTCAAAAATTTCAACTTATTATGCTTGATTCCCTAATGTCTTAAAGTTTGAATAATCAAAGCATAAGTACCTATGTCTTAATTCTCAACATATTAATAAAAATCATAAATCAATTAGAATTAATTCCTAATAGGAGATTGAGACTAATGCAAAGAGTGAAAGTGAGAATTCGAAATTTTGAGAATAATGCAAAATATTAGTTGTAAAAATTTTTCAGGGGTTCAAAAAGAATGCAATGACTGAAAGTAAGTTCCCCCCCATACTTAAGATATACATTGCCCTCAATGTACAAAGATACATTAGTAGCATAAAATCATAAGATAGGGAAAGAAATAAAAACTCCCTGAATATTGGATGAATTCCTTGAAAGTAAGGAAAGCTGGATTAGAGAGATGATTATTTAAAGTTCATGATCCTGGGTAACTTGAAGCACAACTTCGTGGGGAATTGAAGTCTTACTCGATAAGAAGTGAAATGTAAAATAAAAGGAAAAATATAGAGTGAAGAGAATAAAAGTAAAAATAAAATAAGATTAATAGGGAATTGGGCACACGGCCGTTGGGCACGGGCGTGTGGCCTAGGTCTAACCCATGTGTTTCGTGCTCCTACCAGTTCAGCCACGGCTAGTTGGCACGGGCTTATCCTATGCTCGTGGTAATTTCTTAGTCTTGCCCACAGTTAATTAGCACGGACGTGTTGAGTCACATGGCCTTATAGCACGGTCGTGTCTTTTTTATATTCGCTTTACCCACGGTCGTGTTTGTAATCCCACGCCCGTGTATGAATAGACAGGTTTGGCCATGGCAGTATCGCACGGCCTTGTTTCTACCTGTGGGTTGTCCACGGCCTTAGGCACGCCCGTGTGTCTGGTCTGTGGTCATGGGAAATCTACGTTTTAAGGGGTTAGTTAAAAATTTAAGAAAATTAAACTTGTTAGTGCTCAGGTTACCTCCCAAGAAGTGCTTGTTTATAGTCTAAGCTCGACTTTTCGCAAGCTTATTTATAGTCTATGAAGATGTGTATCGACTACCGACAACTGAATAAAGCCATTGCAAAGAATAAGTATCCGTTGCCCAGGATTGACGACCTGCTTGATCAGTTGAAAGGAGCTTCAGTGTTTTCGAAGATTGATCTGTGATCCGGTTACTACCAGTTGAGAGTTAGAGATCCTGACGTGCCAAAGACCGTATTTAGAACGAGGTACAGACACTACGAATTCTTAGTGATGCCGCTCGGGCTCACTAATGCCCCTGCGGTTTTCATGGACTTGATGAATCGGGAGTTTAGGCCGTATTTGGACCGTTTTGTAGTGGTGTTCATTGATGATATTTTAATTTACTCTCGCGATGAAATCGAGCATGCTGAGCATTTGAGACTTGTACTTCAGACTTTACGTGATAATCAATTGTATACAAAATTTAGTAAGTACGAGTTCTGGTTGAGCGAGGTCAGGTTTGTGGGACATATAGTATCTGCTTCGAGTATTCGAGTTGATCCGAACAAAATTTCAGCTATTCTTGACTGGAAACCCCCTAAAAATGTTTCTGAGGTTCGAAGTTTCTTAGGACTTGCTGGCTATTACCGACGATTCGTCAAAGGTTTCTCGATGATTGGGACACCGTTGACAAAACTGCTGTAAAAAGAGCTCAAGTTCGAGTGGTCTGATAAGTGTCAGCAAAGTTTCGACCAGCTGAAAACCCTTTTGACGGAAGCTCCAGTGTTAGTTCAGCCAGAGTCTGGCAAAGAGTTTGTAGTCTATAGTGATACAAGTCTGAGCGGTTTAGGCTACGTTTTGATGCAAGAAGGTCGAGTTTTCGCTTATGCTTCGAGATAGTTGAAACCTCACGAGTGAAATTATCCGACTTATGATCTTGAATTAGCCGCTATCGTTTTTGCCTTGAAGATCTAGCGACACTATCTATTCGGTGAGAAATGTCACATCTTCTCTGATCACAAAAGTCTCAAGTATCTGATGACTCAAAGAGATTTGAATTTAAGACAAAGGCGGTGGCTAGAATTGCTAAAGGACTATGAGCTTGTTATTGATTATCACCCGGGGAAAGCTAATGTAGTTGCAGATGCTCTTAGCCGAAAATCCCTATTTTCTTTGCGAGCTATGAACGTGAAATTAACGTTGTCGGCAGCTAATGTGTTAATTGCCGAATTAAAAGCAAAACCCATGTTACTTCAACAGATTTGTGAAGCTCAGAAAGTCGACGACAATTTAGTTGCTAAACGAGTTCAATGTGATTCAGGTGTGAATCAGAGTTTCAGGTTGACGGTAATAATTGTTTGAGGTTTAGGGGTCGTGTGTGCATTCCGAGGAATTCAGAGCTTATTTTGACAATTCTGGACGAGGCCCATAATAGTAGAATGTCTATTCATCCGGGCAACACTAAAATGTATAACGACTTGAAATGTCAATATTGGTGACACGGTATGAAACGAGACATCTTTGATTTCGTATCTAAGTGTTTGATATGTCAACAAGTAAAAGTAGAACATCAGGTGCCTTCGGGATTGCTTCAGCCAATTTTGATACTCGAGTAGAAATGGGATCGAGTTACGATGGACTTTGTGTCCGGATTACCGCTAACACCGAGTAAGAAAGATTCTATTTGGGTTATTGTGGACAGACTAACCAAATCAGCTCATTTTATCCTGGTTCGTGCAGACTTTTCACTTGATAAGTTAGTGGAATTATATGTCTCCTAGATTGTACAATTGCGCGGAGTGCCGACTTCCATTATTTCAAATCGGGATCCCTGATTTACTTCGCGATTCTGGAAGAAATTACACAAGGCATTGGGTACTAAGCTCCACTTTAGCACCGCTTTTCATCCGCAGACTGATGGTCAATCCGAACAGGTTATTCAGATACTCGAAGATATGTTGAGATGTTGCATTCTTGAGTTTAGCGGTTCATGGGAAAAATATTTGCCCCTGATTGAATTCGCGTATAACAACAGTTTTCAATCGAGTATTCAAATGGCACCCTACAGAGCTCTTTACGGTCGAGTGTGCCGTACACCTTTATTTTGGACCGAACTTAGTGAGAATAAGATTTTCAGAGTTGACTTAATCAAAGAGGCTGAGCAGAAAGTGAAAACGATTCGTGACAGTTTGAAAATGGCATCAGACCGTCAGAAATCGTACGCAGATCTGAAACGTAAAAATATAGAGTATCAGGTTGGCGATAAAGTGTTTCTGAAGGTCTCACCGTGGAAAAAGATACTCCGTTTTAGCTGTAAAGGCAAGTTGAGTCCGAGATTAATTGGACTGTATGAAATCTCAGAACGTATTGGGCCAGTTGCTTATCGACTAACTCTGCCCCCGGAACTTGAAAAGATCCATAACGTTTTTCACGTTTTGATGCTTCGTCGTTATAGATCCGATCCCTCGCATGTGATTAATCCATCAGAAATTGAAATTCAGTCTGATTTGAGCTACGAAGAGGAACCGATATGTATTTTAGCTCGCGAGATGAAAGAATTGCAAAATAAAAAGGTTCCGTTAGTAAAAGTATTGTGGCTCAAGCACGGGATTGAGGAAGCGACTTGGGAGCCCGAGAATGCTATGAAAAAAAGATATCCAAATATATTTTCTGGTAAGATTTTCGGGGACGAAAATATCTAAAGGGGGAGAGTTGTGACAGCCCTATGGGAGGTGGTTTCGGGACCACTAAACCGAGTCATTGAAATAATTGATTTTAATATTCTATGTCTAATTTATGTGATAAATTTATGTGTGGATTTTTAATGCTTGAAATTTGACTTATTAAATGCGAGTTTAATAATAAGGGCTTAGTTGAGAAACCTAGAAACTTTGATGGGCAAATTAAAGTGACTAAAATTAGGAAGGCTTCAAAATAATTGGGCTTGCATGTCAAATTAGCCATTTTGTGGTTAGTGGCCAGCCATGTGGTTTGATAATTTTAAAATATGTGTATATTAGGTATATTTTATAATTATAATGCATTATTATGTGAAGGAAATAAAAGTATATTACATGTATATTATATGTCATGAAATGGATAAATTAATAAAAGAAAAAGGTGAAAAGAACAAGGTTAAAACATTGTTTGTTCTTCATTTTATTTTGCCGAAAGTGAGAGGGGGAAAACTAAGCATTCGACCACCCTTGTTTTGCTTGATTAAGGTAAAAACTTCTTATCATTTCCTTTGAATTTCTAAAATGTGGTTGATAATCAAGTGTTTGACATAGCCCATTTTGAAATTTTGAGTTCTATGGTGATTGGGGCATTCGGCCATTGATGAGTGAGTTGAAAGTTTAAAACTTTGGTAGGTTTTGATGATAGTTTATAAAAGTAGCATGCTATTGAAGTGCTTTGAGGTTGAATTAGTTTATATATGAAATTATACTTGATGAATGTTCCATGAAAAATTATTGGTATAATCGGCATTGGGCATTAAGATGCTTTGTAGATGTTTTGATGTTTGGGGATGTACATCTCCTGTTGGTTTAATGAAAGGAGCTAGATTGATTGCTAGAATTGAGAGTAACATCCTTGATGAGTGTATAGGCTAGCCGTAGTAAAGGAAGCATGCTAAGAAAAATGACATTCGGCCATTTTGAATTAAATATGAGTTATGAGATTGAAATCGTAAAAATTTAAGTTTTAGTGAACCAAATTGCTAAAGTAAGTATTCGGTCATGGGAGTTTATATTCAAAATTTAGTCTGTATGACACAAATTATAATTTGATGGAGTGATTAAATTGCAATTGGACATTTACTTCATAAAGGTTGAATGTGAATAGTTTGTTCAATGAACAATAGAGGTTAATGAATTTCCGTATGTGTGTGTATGCCGAATGAGAGCCAAATTTAGAGCTCCTTATGTGAAAGCATAATTGGCCTTTGATGACTATTTTGTTATGAATGTTAGGATTAGCTCAAAGAATTAGGTATGTTAATTTAAATCCATAGGCTGGTCGTAACTTATAACATTTGGTATAAAGCCGAATGTTAGTGTGAAAGAAATAGGTGTGTGTGTGTGTGCTTTATTGAAAACGAATGAATGTATGTATCATAAGAGAATATTCGTACTACTTACCTTAATTTAGTGAAGTACATGGAAGTCGATACATTTAAATTGCTTGATTAAGCTCAAGAGCTTAGAGGGACAGCTTCGGATAAAGGGAAAGCCAAAGTCACGGAATAGCCAAATCGAAATCGCTCAGAAAGATACGAGGTAAGTTCCTGAGTAACAAATTTTAGCTCCTGACATGATGAAAGCATAGTACATATGTATTATATATATATTCAGACTTAAAGGTTATACTTGAATGTCGTTTGGGAAAAGATAATCTTTGTAATCGTTGGAAAACGCATGGTAAAATTTAATTTTACTATATCTTGAAACGAAATGGTGCCCTTTTTGGTTTATGACTAGTGAACCGAATGTATATGCTAGGAAATCATGCCTTGATTTTATTCGAGTATTGGGATAGATTCCCAAATGTGATATGATATATGTATTTATACGGGTAAATGCTAATTGGGGTTTAAAGCCGAGCTTAGACTCGAAGGGCTTTCGAGCCAGTGTTAAAATCCGAGCTTAGACTCGAAGGGCTTTCGAGCCAGTGTTAAAATCCGAGCTTAGACTCGAAGGGCTTTCGAGCCAGTGTTAAAAATCTGAGCTTAGACTCGAAGAGCTTTCGAGCCAGTGTTAAAATTCGAGCTTAGACTCGAAGGGCTTTCGAGCCAGTGTTAAAAATCTGAGCTTAGACTCGAAGGGCTTTCGAGCCAGTGTTAAAATCTGAGCTTAGACTCGAAGGGCTTTCGAGCCAGTGTTAAAATCTGAGCTTAGACTCGAAGGGCTTTCGAGCCAGTGTTAAAATTCGAGTTTAGACTTGAAGGGCTTTTGAGCCATTGATTAAGAACCGGGCTTAGTCCCGAAGGCCATCCGTGGGGGCGTCATATCTGGGTTAAAATTTCATAGGCTTTCGTACGAGAAATTATATAATAAATGTTGACACAGTTTTTAAACAAATGTGCTACCTACCATAAGATAGCCAGGTATGCATTATACTCTCGTAGAGACTTTGATTACCTTCAAATTTTGATTTTGAAATCTGGTAGGGATGTTTAAACCATTGTTTAGAATCACTTGTACGTTTAAAATATGATTTTAATGTATGGAATTCTATTTTAAAGAGTTCAACTTCACGAGTGTGAGATGTATCTGTATATATACATGATTGACGTGGAAAGTGAAATGTGCGTAGTCAGCTATAGGTTGAAGTTATATGAATATATTGATCTTTCCTTTGTGATATGCATATGATAAGTAGTAACTTGGTTATGTTCATATTCGGCCAAAGAATGAATTAAACAAGTTTCAATATTACTATGCCTTTCATATTTTTTTTAAGGATTTAGTTACTTAAGAACTTGCTAAGCAAATGATTGCTTACTCCGTTGTCCTTACTTTCTGTTTTATAGATCTCACTCGGTAGCTACAGTTTCGGGAGTTCCAGGGTTGAAGTCATCCACACTATCAAAGCATCCTTCGATATTTTGTAGCTAAACCTTGAAAATGGCATGTATAGACTTGACATTTTGTTGCTAAACAAACATAATTTTGAAGTTGTAATTAAGTCAGCCATGCGAAAATGGCTTACTCGAATGTCTTACATCTATATCCATAATTTAAACTTGGGCACGTTATGTGTGAATGGAAGTTTAGTTATGTATTTTGTAAACTAGGCTCGAAGTATGTCATATATATATATATATATATATGCATAAGGGCTAAATGGAGTTTATATGAAATCCGTTGATATGTTATGTTGTACGTTGTTTTGAACTTGGTAAATCAGCCTAGTTGATTTTGGTTTTGAACTTTGCTAAACTTTAACATTCTTTTTATCCGATGATTAGTAATGGTCTTAAAAGAAATGGTTAGGTGTGATCATTGATCCGATATGTGAGTGTCGAAATATGATTGTATTGACGACGAACTGCGCGTATGAGTTGTTGCTTAGTCAAATGATGGTCGGGTGATGCCCCTTGACTCTCCATCGACGGGCATGGGTCTAGGGGTGTTACATTTACAATCATATTACATATTTTAAGAGTGCCAATTCCTATAGTCTGTCAGAACACCCTTAATGACAATTTTTACCTATATGGGCTCGGAAGCCCATTGGGCCCATATTTGGCCCATCGAGGCCCAACTTACCAAAACGCACGAAATTGCACTCTTTACAATTCCACCATCTACGATCTCAGATCCAACCATCAGAGAGCAATCGGTTACCCATAGATTCACATGGTGCAACTTTTTGGTCACCTTTCGGTCACTTTTCGGTCAATACGGCCTTTACCGATTTAACCTATAGTAAAGGCATGATACACACCTATTAACTGCCGATACGTTGTCGAGATCCTCGCATAAACAGCCTACAATCGGTCACTAGCACGTTAGTCTAATAATCGACAACCTAACGCCTTGACCTCCTTACCATAATCGGCCAACATGGCCTAAGTCTCAAAAATCTTACCTTTCTGCCAAATATGGACTAGATCTAGATGTCCAACTGCGTTAGTCTTTCAAGCCTCTTGCTGTACGTCCCTTTGTCCACGCTAGCACATACAAAACCAAAATGAAAAGCCCACAAGACCCTTAGTCCAAAACATTAGCCTCCCCTAAAGGGGTTTCGGCTATAACCTTAAACATATGAAACTAACGAAAATTGTTTGAATACTTACCAATATGCTAATCGGCCCAAGAAGAGTCCTTAAGTGCCCTCTTAATCCCGATCTATGCTAGATCCAAACGTGAACCAAAATCAAACCTAATCTGACTAATCTAGAGATTCAGCTAACAAGTGATAAAAATGTTTAATAGAGGGAAAAGTAAAGAAGGGAGAGAATGATGATGAGATGATTCAGCTATGGGGTTGTGGAAGATACTAACAAATGAAGAGAAAGAAAAGAATATGAGACTAGGAAGAACTCGACAAAGTGCAATGAAAGTTTCGGTCAACAAGAGCAATCAGTTTCAATGGCTTTCGGTAAAAAGAAAAGTCGACAATGGATGTAAGATGAAGAAGAAGAGATAGGTTGACAAGAGGAAGATGGATTTGGCTAGAAAAGGGAATGGTGGTATGGAATCAGTTTATGGTGTGAGAAGAGAAGTAAAGAGGAATAAGAAAGAGAAAGGAAAAGACAGTGGTTTTGGTCAAATAAGGATTCGACAATAGGGGTGTAGTAGGGTTCGGCTACTAGGTTAGAAAAGAAGAACAGAGTGGCAAAAAGAAAACCTAATGTGCTATGCAAAATTGGCAAAAGAAGAGAGCTTACTGACCTAGAGAAATCGGCACAAGAAACTCAAGAAGAACCTAAGAGAAATTGGCACCACTAGCACCCTAATTGCCTAAATACTCTCCTATGCAAAATGCCGAAATTGCATTACCAAGAGTCCCTTGGCCGGTCACTTTCTTTCAAAATTCAAAAGCTCATCAACTTACTCCTTGGTTTACTCTCTTGACCAGTTCAAACTCTTCAAGACAAAGTTTTACTTGAGCACCAACACTTGACCCCACATGCACATAAAAATAAAAGTGCTTGAAGCTTACTTTGTGACTCATACCCTGGACCTCCAAACCCTCCTAGGCGCCACTTTTTTAGGAGCTTAGTGGCGCCCCTTGCCACTTTACCAAAGCTCTTTTTGTGATCCATCTTGCTCGCTCAATTTTTAAAAGTGCTCTTCACTAGAACCCCCTTCTCTTTAAAATTAAAAATTACCAAATCCGTTAGGTTTCTTCCTACGCTTGGGCCTTCTAGAGGCCTACTAACTTACTAGAGTATGATCTATACAGTCAGAACACATTAATTTAAGAATTAACCAAACATCACAGAATTTCCAAAAAGTCCAGAAAATTAGGGCGTTACACGGCAGATTTTCGTCGTCCTATCTCTAGGATTGCGTTCAACTCCGCTTAGTTGTGTTGGATCTACTCCTATGCAGGGACTTTTCTCCTATACATAAGCACATTCGACTTAAATCAATATCCCGAAAATATCAATTTAAGAGTTAAAAACACAATTAAGAACAAATCAAATATTTATCACACAGCTCAGATAACAATAACAAGATTGTCTTAGGTTTCATCCCCATAGGTATTTAGGGTTTTAGTTCATAATTATAAAAGAAAACATCTCAGAAGAAATAAAATAACAAAACATAAGAAAACCCAAAACTCCTAAAAGGATTGAAGGGAGATCCTCTGTCTTGATGTAGATACTGGCTTCTGAGATGGATCAATCAGCTTTCCTTCAAGTAATTCCCTCCTTTAACTCTCCGTATTGGCGAGAATAAAGCACACCCTTGTAGTTGCCTCCTAAGATCTTTATATAAAGTTTTGGAATGCCTTTCTTAGCCCCTAAGTAGCCTTTTCCGAGTGAATTTGAACTTCTTCATGATAGGGACACGCCTGTGTGCCACGCTCGTGTGGATCGAGGCCTAAGTCGTGCTTGAGCCTGTTAAAGTGGCACGGCCGTATGGTCTGGCCGTGCGAGTCGGGGTTGAGCCGTGTTCGAGCTCAAGGTGGCATGGCTGTGTGACACGCCCGTGTGGCAAGTTCCCTAGCCGTGTTGATTATTGAATTGGCCTAATTTGCCTATTTTTGGCCCGTTCCTTGCTTTTTTCTCTTCCCTAAGCTCACCTGAGTATAAAACATGAAATTAAAAGTTTACGAGCATCAATTTACACAAATCAAGGGTTAATTCATCCAGAAATTGGGCTAAGCATGGTGTAAAAATATGTATAATTTATCGCTTATCAGCCTACTTAACACCGCAGCCTAGACATCCTCTTACACCCTCATTAGCCAGATGTCCCCACAGGGCATCCAAGCTATGTTACATATGAGGATGATTCAGCGTCGACCTGGGACCGATCCTCCACAATACCGTCTACTCCGAGATGCCGAGCAAGAGGCCCCCAAGGATGTTACTGATGATGTCCCACCACCCGAGGAGCCGCTCACTGAGCCACCACCGACTCGTCGCCCAGTTCATGTGGTAGCTTCAGGCTACGTCACTTCTGAGCAGTTCGCCCAATTCCAGCATCAATGTTTTCAGCAATTTGACCATATTGATGCAACATTAGCTCAGATTTGTCAGCAACTCCATCTCGCACCACTGCCCCCACCTCGTGGACCATCTGAGGATTAGAACTTTCTATTCCTTTTATCTTCTTTTTTATTTGCTTTCTTGATCTTTATTTTTACCTTCTCTTGAACTTTATGTCTCTTTAGGATCTTTAGATTTTTCTTTATCTTTATTTCGATGTTTATATTTATTAAATATTTTAGTTTAGATTTCAATTTTATTTTCATATCGGCTATTCCCTAACGAGAAAATTATGCTTAACTCAAATTCCCTAAAACTGATAAATGCTTTCACAGTTTCAAGGGAGCTTTACAGCTCAAATTCATATGTAATGGGAAAACCCTGCCATAACTATCGGCTCTTACAATTCCAATGTCTGTCTCTACAAAATCATCCAAAATTCAGGGAGTTTTATTTCTCTCCCTATCTTATGATTTTATGCTTCTATTGCTACTAATGTATCTTTGTACATTGAGGGCAATGTACATCTTAAGTGTGGGGGGAGGGAACTTACTTTCAGTCATTACATTATCTTTGAAACCCCTGAAAATTTTTGCAACTAACTTTTTGCATTGTTCTCAAAATTTCGAATTCTTACTTTCACTCTCTACATGAGTCTTAATCTCCTATTAGGAATTAATTCTAATTGATTTATGATTTTTATTAATATGTTGAGAATTAAGACATAGGTACTTATGCTTTGACTATCCAAACTTTAAAACATTAGGGAATTAAGCATGATAAGTTGAAATTTTTGGGAATTTAAATTTTTTCTAGGATATTTTCCCTAATTTTATGTATTATCTTGAGATTTTAAATTTGCAGAATTGACATCAAAAACCATAATTCTGGTGAGATTTTTGAGCCTTTTGAGCATACATTCTTTCGTGCTCACTTTAATTGTTGCTTTGAGTAAGCCAATACTGATTTGTTATTCTAGAACTTGCTTTGATTATACATGTCGAGACCACATCATTGATTTGATATACTGAAATGATAAAGGCACCTAGGTTTAACCCATTACTCCATAAAAGCCTACCTCCATAAATTAACCCCCAGTGAACCCCATTGAGCCTAACAACCTATTCTTTAACTTACCTTTAATATTAACCTATAACCCGTTTGTTGTTGAATTCCATTCAATTATCTTGATCCCTATTTTTGTCGAGATTTGAGTTTACTTATTATCTAGCTTTGTTCTCTTTTTCAGTTTATAAAAGTTTGTAAATATTCTATTTATTGTATTTGATTTCTTCTTAAAAAAATGTATATACAATTAATTTAGTTGTAATTTATAGTTCAATATTTTTTGCATATTTCGATAAGCTTCCGAATCCAGAACGATGTCATCATAAGACTTAGCTCTAGGAATATGTTCTAGTGATAGAGATTTTTTCTAGCTAGATGATTTTTCAGTTCAAATCTCGATTCTAACCCTCTTTTTCAGCTTGTGACAACACCTCTAACCAAAGCCCCATTACAACTATTGAAAGACCTTTTGATCGATGTGTCATATCAATCTACAGTGGTGGAGATTTGATTTTCCTGCAAGCTTATGGTAATAACTTTTCAGGTTGACTAAAGAGTGCTTAAGTTTTGAACCCTAAACACTTTGAGTGGATAGAGTGAATCTTTAGTGAGGATGTCAACTCTTGTTAATTTTGAATTAAAAGGTAATTACCTAGGAGAAGGGAGAAAACCTATGTTTCTGTGATAAAATTCTCAACTCAGAGTGTTTGAGACTTTAATTTCTTCTGGTTGAATTTTCACTATATGATTACTTGTGGATTAGATTGAAACATTATTGATAAGGATTATAAGTTGAGAAGAATGAATCTTAAATGTGAGTTGAGATTTTGCTTGAGGACAAGCAAAGGCTTAAGTGTGGGGGTATTTGATAAACCATAAATTATACATATTTTTACCTCATACTTAGCCTAAATTCTGGATGAATTATCATTGAATTTGTGGCAATTGGTGCTCCTAATCCTTTTATATCATGTTTTATACTTAGGTGAGAATAAGGAAGAGAAAAGACCAAGGAACGGGCCAAAATGGGCAAATTAGGCCCAATTCAATAATCAACACAGCCTGGAGATTCACCACCTGGCCATGCCAATTTAACAGGCTCGAGCACGGCCTGAGCCTCGATACACATGGGCGTGGCACACAGGCGTGTCCCTATCGTTAGGAAGTTCAATTTCACTCAGAAAAGGCTACTTAGGGGCTAGGAAAGGCATTCCAAAACTCTATATAAAGACCCTAGGAGGCAACTACAAGGTGTGCTTTATTCCCCGCTAAGGGTGTGCTTTTCTCCTATCGAGACGGGGAGTTAAAGAAAGGGAATTACTCGAAGGGAAGCCAATTGATCCATCTCAGAAGCCATGATCTACATCAAGACAGAGGATCTCCCTTCAATCCTTATAGGAGTTTTGGGTTTTCTTATGTTTTGTTATTTTATTTCTTCTGGGATTTTTTCTTTTATACTTATGAACCAAAACCCCAAATATCTAAGTGGGGTGAAACCTAAGATAGATATTGTTATTGTTATCTGAGCTGTGTGATAAATATTTGATTTGTTCTTAATTGTGTTTTTAACTCTTAAATTGGTATGTCTGGGATATTGATTTAAGTCGAATATGCCTATGTGGAGGAGCAAAAGTCCTTGCATAGGAGTAGATCCAACACAATTAAGCTGTAACACCCCTATCCCGTAACTGTCACCGGAATAGGTAAGAGCATTACCAAAAATCAGAAAAACATCACAGAATAGAATACTTGTAATCATCACCATAGAAATCAGATATTAAGTCCCTTATGAGGCTTACTAGACCTCAAACATGCATTACATAATGTTCGGGACTAAACCGATCACAACTAGAAACTCATATACAAAATCAGAAAATTTTTACAAGTTAGGGACACACGGCCGTGGCCCTAGCTCGTGTACTCACACACGATCGTACCCTACCAGACATGCCCAAAGTACTCAACCCGTAGTCGAAACTGACCAAACTCACACGGTCACTAGACACGCCTGTGTGTCCAGATCGTGGCCAACACTGCCAAATACCACACGGCTACCAGACACGCCCGTATGTCTAGGCCGTGTGTAATTTTGTCCAAATACAGTAAGATGTAGGGTTTACATGGCTGGATACACGCCCGTGTCTCCTGGCTGTGTGGCACAAATATAGGCTTGGTTTAAGCCAATTTGCCACCCAAATAAGGGTCAAACCTACAAGCATAGATATGCAACACATATGCCTCAATTACCAACCATTTCGAGCTCAATTCATACCTCATTTCAACCATTTCATGATTTATCATGCACAAGTATAATAGCTCAACAAATGTTTACAAATTTCATACCAAAGTGACCTTATACACATAGCCAAAATAACCACTCTTCAAACAAGCATATAAGTAGCCACAAGGCTTCATAATTCACATACCAAAACCTCACCTTGCCATTTATCATACATAGCATTTTTAAAGCATCCATTGCTAATCACTCACATAACATAACATTTTAACATTTCAAAGCTTAACAAAGACTTTCTAGCCTATACATGCCATAATTCACATATTTACAAATCTCAAAAGTACCAAAGACGAAATCAATAGTATGTGACGATCCTTGACTATTCCCGAGCCTTCAGTAGCGACGAAAACTATAAAATAGTAGAAAATACAAACAGAGTAAGCTACTAAGAGCTTAGTAAGTCAAATACACATAATTCAACTATAAATACACATAATGTGCCAACCATGAGTGAATACACATATCCATTTCATTCCAATTCATGAAACAAACCTTTATCCAATTTTCATATGCATTCCATATCTCCATTCCACATTTAACAGATCATTAGCAATCAGAATCTCTCTACTCAGAATTTCGTACGATACGTACGTACCTGAATCAGACATATAAGGTAAGCATTTACCCATTTAACAAACGTTCTCTTCGAGTCGTTCAGAAATATATAGAATTAAGATAGGCCATATACAATGCCGACGTCTCACACGAGGTCTTACATGTTGTTCACTGTCGATGCCACTGTCCCAGACAGGGTCTTACACGAGTCATAAGTGATGCCTGTGTCCCAGACATGGTCTTACACACTATTACAAATCAATGCCTTCGTCCCGGACGAGGTCTTACATGATCTTGTTTCATCATTTCCCAATCGAATATGATTCTGAATTTCCCTGTCAGGCTTTCAAGGCCATTCAATATAGTTTATTATTTCAAAATAATATTATCAGACAGTTAATATAATACATATTTGTAATTTAACTTACCTCGTACGGAGTTAACGGATGTGAGTCGACTAATCGACGATTTTGGACTTCCCTCGATCTAAGTCCATTTTTCTTTGTTCTTGATCTAAACAAATTCAGATTCAATCATTCAATCTATCATCTCATTCAATTCAATCCAAAATTACACATTTAGGGTAATTTGCATTTTAACCCTCATATTTACACATTTTGACACTTTGGTCCCTAAGTCACAAATCATCAAATAAACATAATTTCTTTACACATTGGCCTAGCTGAAACTTCATATTTCTCATATAGGCCCATTTATCAAACTCATTTCACAATGTAGTCTTTTCAAAGTAGCATTTTCACAAATAAGTCCATATAGCCCAAATTTATCAAGATTTCATGGCAAATCATATAAACTCATCATCTACTCATATTTATACACTCAAATTCATCACAAAGCTCATGAAATCAACAATGGCAGTATTCACAGACTTTATCGAAAATAGAAATTAAGACATGGGCATGAAAGAATACAAAGAAACGATCACAGAAACGTAAAAATTATTAAAAACAGACGAAAATCCATAACTTAATCAAGGTTTAAAATTACCGAACCCTCAAATGGTTTTCTCCCTTTTTTTCTTGATAAAAATCGGCTAAAGATGGACACAAATGACTAATTTCATGCTTTGGTTTTGTTTAATGAATATAAATTATTAGTTTACCATTTTCTCCCTCATTAAAACTATTTAACAAACACATAGTCTAAAGTCATTTATGACCACTCATTCTTCAAATGGGTTAACTGCCACATAAGGCCCTCATATTAAAAAGCCACATACAAAAGGCACATTTCACATGTGGAATGCTAGCTTCACCTTCATGCAGTTTAATCCTTTGCCACAATTAAGCACAGAAACAATCAAATTAATATACAGAAATTTCACAGATGCAAATTCGTACAGCACAGACACAGAAAATAATATCAAAACATTTTTCAGACTCGGGTATGTGGTTCTAAAACCACTTTCCGACTAGGGTCTAGATTGGGCTGTTACAACTCTCCTCCCTTTAGGGATTTTCGTCCCCAAAAATCTTACCATTAAATAGATTCGGATATTGATTTCTCATAGCATCTTCGGGTTCCCACTTCGATTCTTCGACCCCATGTCCATGCCACAGATCTTTAACTAATGGAATTCTTTTATTTCGCAATTCTTTGATCTCACGAGACAAAATATGGATCGGCTTTTCTTCATACGTCATATCAGACTGTAATTCAATCTCAGAAGGATTTAGTACGTGAGACGGATCAGATCTATATCACCGAAGCATAGATATGTGGAACACGTTGTGTATCTTTTCTAACTCAGACGGTAGTCTTAATCTATAAGCAACTGGCCCAATACGCTCAATGATCTCATACGGTTCGATGAACCTCGGACTCAATTTATCCTTTTTACCGAATCTGAATAATTTCTTCCACAGAGATACTTTCAGAAATACTCTATCACCGATTTCAAATTCAATGTCTTTTTGCTTCAAATCCGCATAAGATTTCTGACGGTCAGAAGCAACTTTTAGACTATCTCGGATTACTTTCACTTTCTGTTCAGTCTCTTTTATCAGATCAACACGTGACTCTTATTTTCGCTGAGCTTAGACCAGTATAACGGAGTTCTACATTTTCTCCCATATAAAGCTTCATAAGGTGCCATCTTAAGGCTTGATTGAAAATTGTTATTGTAAGCGAATTCAATCAAAGATACGTATTGATCCCACATACCTTCGAAATCCAGTATACAGCATCTCAGCATATCTTCAAGTATCTGAATGATCCATTCAGACTGGCCATCTGTTTGCGGATGAAAAGCAGTACTGAAATGCAATTTAGTTCCCAGAGCATCTTGTAACTTCTTCCAGAATCGTGTAGTGAATCTCAAATCTCTATCAGACACAATCGACAAAGGTATTCGGTGCAATCTTACGATATCAGAGATATAAAGCTCAGCTAGCTTATCAAGTGAGAAGTCAGATCGTACTAGAATGAAATGGGCTAACTTTTTCAATCTATCAACCACCACCCAAATCGAATCTTTCTTTCTTGGAGTCAGAGGCAATCTCGAAACAAAATCCATAGTTACACGGTCCCATTTCCATTCAGGAATCATAACTGGTTGTAGCAAACCAGACGGTACTTGATGTTCAGCTTTAACTTGCTGACAGATCAAACACTTCATAACGAAGTCAGAAATATCTCTTTTCATTCCCGGCCACCAATACAACTGTTTCAAATCGTTATACATTTTCGTGCTTTTAGAATGAATAGACAGCTTACTACCGTGAGCTTCATTCAAAATTGTTTGAATTAATTCTGGATTTCTCGGAACACAGAGTCTATTTCTGAATCTCAGACAGTCACTACCATCTATTCAGAATTCAGAATCAGAATTACACTGAGCTCATTTTGTTAACAATTCATTATCAGACTTTTGAGCCTTACAGATTTGTTGAATAAACAAGGGTTTTGCTTTCAACTCAGCACAAACCAAATGTGTTTTCATCGCACACAACATAGATAATGATTGTCGACTCAGAGCATCTCCTACCACATTTGCTTTGCCCGGATGATAATCAATGACCAATTCGTAATCTTTTAGCAGTTCTAAGCACCGTTTCTATCACAGATTCAGATCTTTTTGCGTCATTAAGTAATTTAGACTTTTATGATCAGTAAACATAAGGCACTTCTCGCCAAACAAATAATGGCACCAAATTTTTAGAGCAAAAACAATCGCAGCCAATTCAAGATCATGGGTCGGATAGTTCTTCTTGTATGGTTTTAACTTTCTAGAAGCATATGCAATAACATTGCCTTCTTACATCAAAACACAGCCGAGACCATTCAGTGAAGCATCACTATAAACAATGACCTCTTTGCCTGATTCAGGTTGCATAAGCACTGGAGCTTAGTTAACAGAACTTTCAGCTGATCAAAGCTTTTCTGACACTATTCAGACCATTCAAACTTCATTTCTTTCTGAAGCAATTTAGTCAACGGAGTTGCTATCACAGAGAAATCTTTCACAAAACGACGGTAATAACCAGCCAATCCCAGAAAACTACGAACTTCAAAAATGTTTCTCGGAGGTTTCCAATCCATGATAGCAGAGATTTTGCTCGGATCAACTCGGATACTAGATGCAGATACAATATGACCCAAAAGCTAACTTCGCTTAACCAGAACTCATATTTGCTGAACTTTGCATAAAGTTGTTTATCACGTAGAGTCTGAAGCACAATTCTCAAATGTGCAGCATGTTCACTCTTATTCCGTGAATAAATCAAAATGTCATCAATGAATACAACAATAAATTGATCTAAATACGGTCTAAAAATTCTATTCATCAGATCTATAAATACAGCACGAGCATTCGTTAACTCGAAAGGCATAACTAAAAATTCATAATGCCCGTACCTTGTTCTAAAGGTTGTCTTTGGAATGTCAGAATCATTCACACGCAATTGATAATAACCTGATCTCAGATCTATATTCGAAAATACAGAAGCATCTTTCAATTGATCAAACAAATCATCAATTCAGGGCAAAGGGTATTTATTCTTCACAGTGACTTTGTTGAGCTGACGTAGTCAATACACATTCTCATCGTACCATCTTTCTTTTTCACGAACATGACAAGAGCACCCCACGGTGAAAAACTCAGTCTAGCAAACCCTCGATCAGTTAATTCTTGCAACTGGGTCTTTAATTCTTTCAATTCTGTAGGTGTCATCCTATACGGAGCTATAGAAATCGGAGTAGTTCCAGGAACTAGCTTAATACCAAACTCGACTTCACGAATCAGAGGTAAACCCGGAAGTTCTTCAAGGAACATATCAAAAAATTCACAGACAACAGGCACAGATTCAGTTTTCTCTTCTGACACTTTTGATTCTATCACAAAAGCAAGATAGGCTTCACAACCTTTTCTCACATATTTCTGAGCTTTTAATGTAGATATCACAGTTGGTAACCCATTCAGATTACTAGACTCAATACGAATAATCTTATCATTCTTGCATCTCAAATCAATAACTTTTCGCTTACAGTTCACAACAGCATCATGCAATGTTAACCAGTCCATTCCTAGAATTACATCAAATTCATCAAAAGGCAAAAGCATTAAATCAGCCAGAAAATAGATATCACGAATCATTAATGGATAGTTCCTACAGACTTTGTCAACTAGGACACTTTTACCTAAGGGGTTCGATACTTTCACTACGAATTCAGTAGACTCTATTGGCAAGGTCTTACTATATGCTAAATTTATACAGATATACAAATGCGTTGATCCAGGATCAATCAAAGCAATTACAGAGGTATCGTATAGAGTAAAAGTACCAGTGATCACGTTTGAGGATGAAGCTTCCTCAAGAGCTCGGATCGCATAGATTCTAGCAAATGCACGAGTCTCAGATTGAACTATAGCATTTCTATTGGCTCTCTGACCACCACTCACATTACTCGGGTTTCAGGAAGGTCTACCACGAATCGAAACATTACTCAATTTTGCACTTTGTTCTATTTCTTGATCAGTAGATTCAGGGTAGTCTCTCACAAAGTGATCTAATGATCCACATCGAAAGCAAGCTCTGTCATTCAATCTACAATTTCCCAGATGCCTTTTACCACAGTGCTTACATTCAGGTTGGTCAGATCGGGCATTACCCACACTGGTAACAGAATGTCCCAGATTAACCTTTGATATTCCAGAATCATCTCTAAACGTTTTTAACGAAGTCTGGATTGATTTACCAGAGATCTCTTTCGGGCTTCTCTATTCTCAGAATCAACTTTCTTCTTTTCTCTAATCAGTTCTTCAGCTTTACAAGCTCTTTCTACTAGTACCACGAACTCATTCAGATCAAGTATACCAACCAGAAGCTTTATGTCTTCATTTAGGCCCTCAACGAACCTTTTACACATAGTAGTCTCAATTGCAACACATTCTCGAGCATACTGACTTAGTCGAATGAATTCTCGTTCATACTCAGTAACAGACTTATTCCTTTGCTTTAAGTCCAGAAATTCTTTACGTTTCTGATCAATGAACCGCTGGCTAATGTATTTCTTTCAGAACTCAAATTGGAAGAAATCCCAGGTAACTCATTCACTCAGAACCACAGAAATTAAAGTCTTCCACCAGTGATACGCTGAGTCTCGTAACAAGGAAACAACACATTTCAGACATTCCTCAGGAGTACATGATAACTCATCAAATACTCTCACAGTATTCTCAAGCCAGAACTCCGCTCGTTCAGCATTGATATCAGTCATAGCCCTAAACTCTTCGGCCCTAAATTTACAGATTCTATCCACCGGAGGTCTATTAACTCAAATCAGTTCATTTACAGGTAACACGTTCGGAGCTTAAGGGGGTAGAGGTTGCTGAGCAGCCAGATTCGTACGAACAAATTTCGAAAACTGCTCACTTATTATGTGGAAGAAGGCTGTCTTTGCCTTTCCACTATGATCATTAACATTTGGTACAGACTCAGCAGGCACTGTCCCTTGAGCGGGAGCAGGTGCATTACTTTCGACATCGTCAATTACGGCTCTTTCGAGATCCATTGCTATAAGAAAAACACATTTAATCGTCAGGATTTCATCACACTATCGTAGTTCAGATTTATGGCATGTATAGCTAGACTCAAACACGCTACGTTAGTCTTAGAACCGACTAAATCGTAGCTCTGATACCAATAAAAATTGTAACACCCCTATCCCGAAACCGTCACCGTTACTGGAATAGGTAAGGGGCATTACCGAAAATTAGAAAAACATCTCAGAATAGAATACTTGTAATCATCACCATAGAAATCAGATATTAAGTCCCTTATGAGGCTTACTAGACCTCAAAAATGCATTACATACTATTTGGGACTAAACCGATCATAACTAGAAACTCATATGCAAAATCAGAAAATTTTTACAAGTTAGGGACACATGGCCGTGGCCCTAGCCCGTGTACTCACACACTGTCGTGCCCTACCAGACACGCCCAAAGTACTCAACCCATGGTCGAAACTGACCAAACTCACACGGTCACTAGACACGCCCGTGTGTCCAAGCCATGGCCAACACTGCCAAATACCACACGGCTACCAGACACGCCCGTATGTCTAGGCCGTGTGCAATTCTGTCCAAAAACACTAAGATGCATGGTTTACATGGCTAGAGTACACGCTCGTGTCTCTTGGCCGTGTGGCACAAATATAGGCTTGGTCTAAGCTAATTTGCCACCCAAATAAGGGTCAAACCTACAAGCATAGATATGCAACACATATGCCTCAATTATCAACCATTTCAAGCTCAATTCATACCTTATTTCAACCATTTCATGATTTATCATGCACAAGTATAATAGCTTAACAAATGTTTACAAATTTCATACCAAAGTAACCTTATACACATAGCTAAAATAACCATTCTTCAAACAAGCATATAAGTAGCCATAAGGCTTCATAATTCACATACCAAAACCTCACCTTGCCATTTATCATACATAGCATTTTTAAAGCACACATTGCTAATCATTCACATAACATAACATTTTAACATTTCAAAGCTTAACAAAGACTTTCTAGCCTACACATGCCATAATTCACATATTTACAAATCTCAAAAGTACCAAAGACTAAATCGATAGTGTGTGACGATCCTCGACTATTCCCGAGCAGTCAGTAGCGACGAAAACTGTAAAACAGTAAAAAATACAAACAGAGTAAGCTACTAAGAGCTTAGTAAGTCAAATACACATAATTCAACTATAAATACACATAATGTGCCAACCATGAGTGAATACACATATCCATTTCATGCCAATTCACGAAACAAACCTTTATCTAATTTTCATATGCATTTCATATCTCAATTCCACATTTAACAGATCATTAGCAATCAGAATCTCTCAACTCAGAATTTCGTACGATACGTACGTACCTGAATTAGACATATAAGGTAAGCATTTACCCGTTTAACAAACGTTCTCTTCGAGTCGTTCAGAAATATACAAAATTCAGATAGGTCATATACAATGCCGACGTCTCAGACGTGGTCTTACATGTTGTTTACTGTCAATGCCACTGTCCCAGACAGGGTCTTACACGAGTCATAAGTGATGCCAGTGTCCCAGACACAGTCTTACACACTATCACAAATCAATGCCTTCGTCCCGGACGAGGTCTTACATGATATTGTTTCATCATTTCTCAATCGAATACGATTCTAAATTTCTCGGTTAGGCTCTCAAGGCCATTCAATACAGTTTATTATTTCAAACTAATATTATCAGACAATTAATATAACACATATTTGTAATTTGACTTACCTCATACGGAGTTAACGGATGCGAGTCGACTAATCGACGATTTTGGACTTCCCTTGATCTAAGTCCGTTTTTCTTTGTTCCTAATCTAAACAAATTCAGATTCAATCATTCAATCTATCATCTCATTCAATTCAATCCAAAATCACACATTTAGCGTAATTTGCATTTTAACCCTCACATTTACATATTTTGACACTTTGGTCCCTAATTCACAAATCATCAAATAAACATAATTTTTTTACACATTGGCCTAGCCGAAACTTCATAGTTCTCATATAGGCCCATTTATCAAACTCATTTCACAATTTAGTATTTTCAAAGTAGCATTTTCACAAATAAGTCCATATAGCCCAAATTCATCAAGATTTCATGGAAAATCATATAAACTCATCATCTACTCATATTTATACACTCAAATTCATCACAAAGCTCATGAAATCAACAATGGCGCTATTCACAGACTTTATTAAAAACAAAAATTGAGACATGGGCATGAAAGAATACGAAGCAACGATAACAGAAACGTAAAAATTATCAAAAAGAGACAAAAATCCATACCTTAATCAAGGTTTACAATTGCCGAACCCTCAAATAGTTTTCTCCCTTTCTTTTCTTGATAAAAATTGGCTAAAGATGGACACAAATGACTAATTTCATGCTTTGGTTTTGTTTAATAAATATAAATTATTAGTTTACCATTTTGTCCCTCATTAAAACTATTTGACAAACACATAGTCTAAGGTCATTTATGACCACTCATGCTTCAAATGGGTTAATTGCCACATAAGGCCCTCATATTAAAAAGCCACATACAAAAGGCACCTTTCACATGTGGAATGCTAACTTCACCTTCATGCAGTTTAATCCTTTTCCACAATTAAGCACAGAAACAATCAAATCAATATACAGAAATTTCACAGATGCAAATTCGTACAGCACAGACACAGAAAAAAATAGCAAAACATTTTTTGGACTCGGGTATGTGGTTCTGAAACCACTTTTCGACTAGGGTCCAGATGGGCTGTTACATAAGCGGAGTTGATCGTAATCCTAGACATCGAATGACGTAAATCTGTCGAATTAGAGTCAAATCTATTATGGGGAGCCATAGATCGAGTTAATGCGAGACTAGGGTTTTTAACTAGAAAGAGATTTCTGTTAATCAACCTAGGATTCGTTGTTCTTATCCTCGACGGAAGTATTAACATAATTTAGGTGTCTCTACGGATCAAATGAAATGAAGAAATAATCTGGTTCAGAGTTAGATAACAAGTGAAGTCTAGGTGGATTATTCCTTAGGTATTGTCTTAATCAATCAGTCTTTCCCAAAAGTACTCTCCCACTTTACTCCTTGCCGCTTCTTTAGTTAGTTTAGTTTAGTTTACAACCAAACCCTCTTTATTTTTAGGATAGATAATAGAAAGAAAGTCATTACTAGTACTCATAGTTCCTTGGATTCAATATTCCAATCTTGCCACTAACTATACTACTATTCGATAGGTGCATTTGCCTTTTATCGTGATATTAGTTAGTTTCCAAGTACGATCAGATTTTATTTCTTCATCACAATCACGAGATCAAGCTCCAATAGCAATTCCATACATTTCCAGAATAATCAACATATATAATTAAATTGAAATAGGTTTGTTTGCATATGGATGTGGTCTTCATCTTCAGGACATATGCCAGCTAAGGAGGCACGAGCGCCGCCAGCGACTGAGACTGGGTCGTATGATCGGGCTGCAGGGGACGATGCTTTGTCTCAGGCAATGTTAAGGGTTCTAGAAAGGGTCGCTGGAGCGAGTACTGGGACTGTGAATAGGGGATCTATTTCTGAGGGACTTCAAGCTAATAGAGCAGAGGTTTTCAAGGGCATATCTGGAGTAGCCCCAAATATGGCCGAATACTGGTTGGAGGCCACGGAGTGAATCATAGACGATTTGGATTGCACAGTGGAGCAGAAGCTGAAGAGAGTAGTATTTCTACTGCGATACGAGGCGTACCAGCGGTGGATCACCGTGTGGGATAGTTCCCCAGCTGAGCGGGTAACTTGGGAGCTGTTTAAGATGGCCTTCAAAGAGAAGTACGTCGGGGCAAGCTATGTGGATGCCCGAAGGAAGGAATTTCTGAACCTGACCCAGGTTAATAAGTCCGTTGCTAACTACGAGGCTGAGTTCTTGAAGTTAAGCTGGTATGCTAGTGGAATAGTTGCTACGAAATATGAACGTAGTATACGATTTGAGGATGGCCTCAAGGATGAACTTAGGGTGCTGATAGCTCCGCAAAGGGAGCATGACTTTGCTGCTTTAGTGGAAAAGGCTAAGATAGCCGAGGAGGTGAAACGAACTGAATGGCAGAACTGTGAGAAGGATCAAAGTCGATTCAAGAGGGATTCTGGACCCTCAGATGCTGCAGGCAGAAATGTTAAAAGGGCTAGAGTGGATGAACCAGTTCGAGTAGTTCTGGTGAATGTGGTTAGACAGTAGGCTTGCAGGGATTGTGGTAGAGTGCATCTAGAAGAGTGTTGGAAGCCTACTAGGGCATGTTTCCGGTGTGGATCCAAGGAGCATAGAGTTAAGGACTGTCCTCAGAGGCTAGCTCAGACACATGCTACTGAATAGAGGGTTGCTCAACCAGTGCGAGGTGGACCACAACCACCGAGAGGTCGTGGTCAAGGTAGGGGCGGCAACAAAAATAGTCATGGACGTGGAGCACCAGGCAGGGGTGCTGGAAATGCTGAGGCTAGTCAGCCAGCGTTGGTGTATGCTGCTCTTTACTGAGAGGAGGGTGATGAACCAGACGTCATAACTAGTACTTTTTTATTTCTAGCATGCCATACACTGCCTTGATAAATATTGGTTCTAGCCATTCTTATGTTGCATATGATGTATCTGGGTCATTGGGTGTGCACTCTGAGGACACTGTGAGTGGGGTAACTATGATAAGTGCACTGGGTCACTCGGTTAGGGTAGACAAACTCTTTAGAGATGTGCCTTTAGAGACGTAAGGTAAGATTTTCTCTGCGGACTTAATGGAGCTACTGTTTGGAGAGTTCGATCTTATCTTGGGAATAGACTAGCTTGCTAAACATAGGGCGACTCTGCATTGTGCGGCTAAATGGTTGGTGTTAAAGACCATGGAGGATGAGGAGGTGATGGTTATAGGGGAGCGAAGGGACTACTTGTCCAACGTTGTTTCAGCCTTGAGGGCGGAGAAGTTGATTCACAAGAGTTACGAGGCGTATTTGGCATATGTGAGTCAGACAGATACTGAGGGTTTGACCGTAGGAAAGGTTAGAACTGTTAAGGAATTTCAAGATGTCTTTCCTGAGGAGCTTTCTGGGTTGCCTCCAAATTGTGAAGTCAAATTTGGAATCAACTTGTTGCCTGGAACGGCTCTAGTGTCCATCGCACCTGACAGGATGGCACTAAAGAAGCTAGTGGAGTTGAAAGCACAAATCCAAGAGTTGTTGGATAGAGGTTTTATTAGGCATAGTGTGCCTCTGTGGGGAGCATCGATACTGTTTCGTAAAGAAGAAGGATGGGACAATGCGTATGTACATCGAATATCGCTAGTTGAACAAACTGACGATTAAGAACAAGTACCCTCTACCAAGGATTGATGACCTATTTGACCAGCTAAGAGGAGCTTCGGTATTTTCCAAGATCGATCTTCGATCTGGATATCATCAGTTAAGGGTCAAAGAGGCGGATATTCATAAGACAGCATTCAGAACTCGGTATGGTCATTACGAGTTTCTGGTAATGCCATTTGGATTGACGAATGCACCTACAGCTTTCATGGATTTAATGAATCGGGTATTCTAACCTTACTTGGATCGATTTGTAGTCGTCTTCATAGACGATATTCTGGTGTATTCGAAAACTGAGGAAAAGCATGATGAACATCTCCGCATTGTTCTGCAAGTATTCAAGGAGAAGCAACTCTATGCAAATTTCAGCAAGTGTGAATTTTGGTTGCAAGAAGTGACATTTCTAGGTTATGTTGTTTCTGCTGAGGGGATTAGGGTGAATCCTCAAAAAATTGGGGCAATTTTGGAGTGGGAACAGCTGAGATCGGTATAAAAAATTTAGAGTTTTTTGGGTTTAGTAGGGTACTACAGAAGGTTTGTGGAAGGATTTTCCTTGATTGCCTCACCGTTAATGAAACTTTTAAGGAAAGGAGTACCGTTTGTATGGACTGGGAGATAGCAAAAGGCTTTTGATAGGTCGAAAAAGGTTCTGACTGAGGCGCTAGTATGGATTCAGCTGTAGTCTGGAAAGGATTTCACTGTGTATAGTGATGCATCACATGTTGGTTTAGGCTGTGTACTGATGCAAGAGAGTAAGGTGTTTGCTTATGCATCACGATAACTTAAACCTCATGAGGCAAACTACCCTACACATGATCTGGAGTTGGCAATAGTGATTTTTGCGCTAAAGATTCGGAGACATTACCTGTATGGAGAAAAGTGTATTATATACACGGACTATAAGAGTCTCAAGTATTTGTTAACTCAAAAGGAGTCGAACCTTAGGCAACGAAGATGGATAGAGTTGCTTAAGGATTACGATTGTTCTATTAAGTATCACCTAGGCAAAGTGAATGTAGTGGCTGATGCACTGATTCGAAGAGCTGTAACTGAGTTGAGAGCAATGTTTGTTCATCTGAGTTTATATGACGATGGCAGCTTGTTAATGGAATTACAAGTGAGACCAACCTGGATTAAGCATATTAAGGAAAAACAGTTAAAAGATGCGTCACTAGTTTCTCAATTTCAGCAAGTTGAGAATAATGAGACTTCTAATTTTGGACTGAATAGTGAAGGAGTTTTGTGCTTTCGAGGAAGAGTTTGTATTCTGAAGGACTTTGAATTAAGGCAATCAATTCTGAGAGAGGCTCATAGCGGACCTTGTGCCATGCATCCTGGAGGAATAAGTTGTATCGAGATTTACGAGAGTTGTACTAGTGGTCTGGACTTAAGCATGAAGTAACAAAATTCGTAGGGAAATGTCTAACATGCCAGCAAGTGAAAGCTGAGCATCAACTGCCTTCTGAACTTCTGCAACCGGTGAAGATTCCACTATGGAAGTGGGAAAGGGTAACTATGGACTTTGTGAGTGGGCTACCTTTGACACCTACCAAGAAGGGCTCAGTTTGGGTGATTGTGGATAGGTTAACCAAATCTGCTCATTTCATACCTGTCCGAACTGACTACTCACTTCAAAAATTAGCTAAGTTGTATGTGGCAAAGATAGTGCGACTTCATGGAGTGACAGTTTCGATTATTTCTGATCAGGATCCTAGATTTACATCTCAATTCTGGCAGAAGTTGCATAAGGGGTTGGGTACACGGTTGGATTTCGGCACTGCTTTTCATCCCTAGACAGATGGGCAATCGGAAAGGGTAATTCAAGTTCTGGAGGACATGTTAAGGGGTTGTGTTATCGACTTCTAAGGTAGTTGGGAGGATTACTTGCCATTGGCGGAGTTTGCTTACAACAACAGTTATCAGGCAAGTATTCAAATAGCACCATATGAGGCACTGTATGGTCGAAGGTGTCGTACACCTACCTGTTGGACAGAGTTGGGAGAACGACAGGTTCTTGGTCTAGAGTTGGTGGCAGATACCGAAGATAAGGTTAAGCTGATCAGGGATCGGTTAAAGGAAGCATCTAATAGATAGAAATCTTATGCTGACTTAAAGCGTAAGGAAATTGAGTACTCAGTAGGAGATATGGTCTTTTTGAAGGTCTTGCCTTGGAAGAAAATATTAAGGTTTGGTAAGAAGGGCAAGTTGAGTCCACGATTTATCGAGCCTTATCGAGTTCTTAAACAGGTAGGTCCAGTAGCTTACCAGCTGGAATTATCGTCGGAGTTAGACCGAATTCATGAAATTTTTCATGTCTCTATGCTGAGACGGTATCGATCTAATCCTTCTCATGTCGTACCAGTGGAAGAAATTGAGGTGAAAACTGACTTGACTTTCGAAGAAGAATCTGGACCGAGATGTCAAAGTATTAAGAAAGAAGTCAGTTCCTTTGGTGAAAGTACTTTGGCGCAATCATGGCAGAGAAGAAGCTACGTGGGAGCCAGAAGAGGTGATAAGTCAACAATACCCTCACCTATTTGAACCAGGTAAATTTCAAGGTTGAAATTTCTTTAAGGAGGTAGAGTTGTAACGCCCTAGTTTTTGGGATTTTCAGGATTTTGCATGAATTTAATTTTTACTTGTCTGGATGTGTTAATTTATGTTTTGAGTGTGTTAGTGGGCCTTTAGAATGCCTAAGTTTAAGTTAAAACCCGGTAGAATTTTAGAATTTTAGACCTAAGGAAGAAGGGGCTCTAACTAAGTGGGCTTTTAAAGAAATCTTGGTAAACTAAGACACAAGTAAGCTTGTGTTAAAGTGGCAAGATGGCGCCACTTAAGACACAAGGGGTGGCGTGTGGAAGTTGTGCAAGAGCTAAGGTTCAAGTCTCTTAGTAATCAATGTGATGTTTTTTTTAATGCATATGCAAGGCATGTGGTGGACTCCAAGTGAAACTCTGCTGGGAAGAGTTTGAGGTGCTCATGGGATATGATTGAGGAGTGATAAGGAGAGTGATAAGGGGAGAAATTTTAGGAATTTCGAATGGGAACAAGTGATGGCCAAATATGGGGATCTTGGGGGAGCATTTTCGGTTTGGCCTATTGGTTTTGGCATAACCGGCAAGGGGGAATTAAGGGGGCTAGCCGAATGCTTTCTGGGTTCTTCTTGGGGTTTTTGTTTGGCATATTGGGTAGGTGTGTGCCGACTAGGTAAGTCCCTAGGGTTCTTTCTTCTTTTCTCTTCTCCTCCATTTGCTCTAGAAGCCAAAACCGCAAGCACAAACCACTTGTGTTGATTTGTCCCGAACTAATCCCTCTCCTCTTCTTTTCTTTTCTTTTCTCTTCTATTTTCTTCTCAAGCCAAATCCATCTCTTCTTTCTTCTCTTCTTCTTTCTTCTTTTCTCTATCAGTTAAAGTAATCTTTTTTCTCGAAGCTTTCTAGCTGATACCATAAAAGTAGAAACCCGAAGCTATTGTTGCCGATTTCTTCATTGGCTAAATCTCCATTCTTTTCTTCAACCCAATTTTTTCAAAAGCCGAACCTCATAACTCTCTTACGCTTCTGTCGACATCTCCTCTCCATTACATAAACTTCTAATCTTCTTCTTCTTCATACAAAAGCCGAAACCTCTATATCCATAGTGATTTGGGAACTGAGCCTTTAGATCTCTTGGATCCATTCTCTTTTCAAGTTTCGATTAGATCTATACTAGATCTAGATTAGGTTGGATCATGAACGCTTCTTTGGAAAATAGATCGTTGGTAAGTATTCAAAACCCTTTTCATTCTTTATCTTGTGATTTAAGAAAAGCCAAAAACCCCTAACTCCTTAGGATGACTGTCGTTTTTGGACTAAGGGTTTTATTAGCCTCTTTCTTTCGGTTATTTTGTGTTTTAGTGTGATAGAAGGTGATCTAACAAGGAGCATTGGAGGCTAGGACCGTGGGGCAATCTAGATCTGGATCTAGTTATTGATTTTGCCAAAGGTAAGCGATTAAAGGCCTTAGAAGGTGTTGGCCGAATATGGTGGGTTGTTAGTTTCATTGATTCCATTGATTTTAGCTAACAGTATGGTTAAAAACGATTGTAGGATTAATTTGGTGCGGATCTCAATGTAGTAGCGCAAACAGTTGTGTAATCGACACCCACTAGTATACTAGATCGGCAAAAGCTGAAAAGCTGAAATGCTAAAATTCTGACATTTCGAGGGCTTGCGAGCGTGCGAACGCTTATGGGTCGATTTGAATTGGTAAAATCTATAATCGCAAAAGGTAAGAATGGTGTGTGCGCGATTTCGTACACATTGGTGGTTTTGGGCCTCGGAGGGCTAAATTTAGGCCCAATGGGCTTACAGGCCCATATGGGTAGAAATGGGCAGTAAGTATGTTCCGGTGGCCTAATTGCTAAAACTGTTAAAACGGGTGTAAAAATCAGATCTAGTGGGCCAAAGTAGCTAATGGGCACCGTTGGGCCCATTAGGGGTTTTAGGGCCGATGACTCTGTAATAATAAAATGGGCTGAATAAGTTATTTGGATGCCATTAAGACTGTTAACAAACTGTAATGAGCATGAAACCCTAAAAACTGGAAAATTTACTGAAATACCCCTTAAGGGTGAAAATTACTGTTTTACCCCTAAGTACAAAAAGACCATTTTACCCCTAGGGTTAAGTTGACTAATTTGCAAGCTAAATTTATATTTGTTCACTGTATGCCATGTCATAATATACACTGTTGAATGGGATCGGGTTTTTGATGGAGGAAGTGCTAAGTGGCAATGCCACATTTACTGTTAGGGGCTTTGCCTCGTTTTACTGTTTAGTGGCTTGGCCACGTTATCTGATTAAGCAGCTAAGCTGCGACTGTAGTCTGTAAGTTTGGGTGGGTTGAGTTATTCCCCACATGGTGTGTAGGGTTGGTACGGGTCTTGTGTAGGGCTAGATTGGGCTGGGCTTTGCATTCATGCATAAATACTGTTCTGTTACTGAAATGGCCTAAGGGCCACACTGATTTCTGAATAAGGCTAAGGCCTAGTAATTACTGTATACTGAATAGGGCTAAGGCCCAGTTAATATTGTAACTGGATAGGGCTTAGGCCCAGTTAAGCTTGAACTGATCTGGACTCTAATTGGGCTTAGTTTACACACTGAGTTTCACAGACTCACTCTCTTCATTTCATTTATTTAGGTGAGCCCTAACCTTAGAGGACTTGGAGCTGGTGGGATTCAGAGTGGCCACGAGGACTGCTTTCTGGTTTTTAAAGAAATTACTTTTAAGTTACTTATTTTATTATTTCATAGTTTTTGGGTTTTCAATTTGTAATAAGGCCGCTCATTAATTATTTCGTTTTGGGGATTTATTCATTTCATTATTACCTGTTAAAAAATTGATAAACTAGACCTACGCAGATTTTTAATTTAAAATTAATTAATGTTTTCAAAACACATCGTACGTTACAATTGGATCACCTAATAACAAGATAAGACCTTCTAAAAAATAAACACCAATTGATAGTGGATAAGGCTTTCACTAAATAACCTGTTATTTTCCTTAATACTCTTAAAATGATTTTGCTAAACTTGTTAATAAAAGAACGAGGTGTCATTCATCGTCCATGTGACACACCAGATTTAGCCATAACGCCTGGACCAGGTTTGGGGTGTTACAGTACTAGCAAATAATCAAACTTCAACCCGCCTTTAAAAAAACAAAAAAAAAAGGAAATACATGCTAACTGAAATTAGATGAAGAATAATAGAAAGTCAACTACATGGAATAAAAGTAAGGCATGGTTTGACATATTAAAATAAGAGTGGCCAATCAACTTACAATACATCTAAAACTAAAGGAAATGCGAGCTGACAAAAAGGTGCTAAGAACAAATGTAATGGTGACACTTTAACTATTTTTACTAGGTCCCTCTCTAACAAGAAAAAACTTGAACTATAGCACTGTAGTTCTTTCTTCCCCTATTCTATTTTGGTCCTCAAAACACAAAACACTAATAAACAAATAAATTATTAGAATGCTAAAGTCATATAATCTTACACCAAATTTGGGTTTCCTTTTACATCTTTCTACTTCCTTGTAACACGCCAAACCCGACCTAACAATTTGATCCAAGTATGATGTCTCACAACCTAATTTAGACAATTTATAAGCAAATCATATAGTGGAAACTTTATAAAATTTTTACAAAGTTGTAAGTACAAAACATATGACAGCTATTATTTTGCAAAAGTTTAAATGTGCATCATTGGCAGTTCCAAATAATGTTTAAACCATTTGGTATTGAATAAATAAACTTCATTGAACAGGATATAATAGTTCAAATCCAAGCATTGAAATTTGATAAGGTTCTCAAAAAAACAATGTTTTGTCCAAATAGTAGTTCGTTATACAAATCATTTTTAAAAGTACATTTACACACCACCCCAAGAAGTCATGCATGATCCAAGACAAAACAAACAACTCACAGTAGCAACGGTTCTTTGGTGTAGTCCCTTCAACAAAAAACCTTCTTTTAGTCAGTAAGCTTGAGAAGGAAAAGATAATAGAATAAGTTCATACGAGCTTAGTTAGTTACAAAACATAAGCAGAATTCATACACATCATTACTTGGGATAATACCAAATCTTTTATATAGGTTTACACAAGATAATAATAATACGCCCACTGGCATTCACAAAACACAAACAGACTTAATACGCCAACTTACATAACATATTGGCGGATATTGGATGCTAACTTAACACAACTTAGACAACCCATCCTTATGCCAACCACGTATCCAGAATTCAGAGCCAGAAGCAGATCATATAGTCTCATTCGTATACATACTCCTCCTTAACTCCTCATATCACTTTCATTTAGAATAGCGTGTTTTATCATGATCTACCAGTTTGGTTTACAATAAAGCTGTAACAGCCCGATTTAGTGCCAAGTCAGAATAGTAGTTACGGCACCATGAATCCAAAGTAGAAAAATTTATTGTGATAAAGTTTTAAGATTTATAATATGATCAAAAGCATGAATGAAAGTTTTGTTATGAAATTTTATCGATAGAGGGTCCAATTTGACTATTAGGACTAAATTGCAAAAAGTGCAAACTATGTGTTCTAGAAGATTGGAAGCTTAATTGAAATGAAATTGTAAACTAGAGGTCTTTATTTAGTAATTAGACCATTATATATCATGATGGATAAAAATGGACATTAAAGGGACAAAATTTTAAAGAAAAGCTAAAACGGCATTTTGGTCATTTGGTTAATAAAAGAATAACAAGGGAAAATAAAAATGTTGTCCATATTTCTCCCTTGGCCAAAAATACCTAAGAACACCATAGCTAGGGTTCCTTCAACTTCCAAGCTTCATAGTAAGTGCCTCCAAGCCCCGTTTTTAATGTTCTTTACATTTTTGAAGTCCTCGTAGCCTGATTTACCTATTTCTACCATTATTTTGAAGTAGGGTTCATGTTTAAAAATTTACCCATATGTGACATGCATGTAATTTGATGATTAATGGTAGAAAATGAAAGTTTGATGTATGATAAATAGCTTCTACTAGGTGGTTTTTGATGAAAATGCATAAAAGGACTTATCTCTAAAAGTTGTAAAACATGTGTATAAAATGTGATTTAGTGTAAAATATGGGCTGTTATGTAACACCCCAAACCCGGCCTAGACATTATGGCCAAATCTGGCATGTCACATGGTCTTACGACTAAGTATGTGTTCTTTGTTTAAAGCGACTAAAGTGATTTTTTTAAAGGTAGGACAAGCCAGTTATTTAGGTCCTTAGATTATCCGTTTGTTTTTTTTTTGTGTTTTGAAAACATTCATTACAATTGGAAACCTGCGCAGCCTATAACTAGCAGTTTTGATATAAAATAAATAAAATCAGTAAATAAAAACCATAACGGAAAAAGAAATTTAAAGAGCGGCCTTATTAGAACTTAAAACCCAAAAATATTAAAAATAATTAAAATAAACTAACTTAAAAGAAAACCAACTTTGCAGATGACGTGGCCACTCCGAATCCCTCACAGCTCCAAGCCCACTATGGTTGGGGATTACCTATCGGGATGAAAATAAAGCGTGAGTTTGGTAAACTCAATGTGTAACATAACCCAACCATAGCCCAAAACAGATCTAGCCTCAGAGTCAGATTTATTTGGGCCTTGGCCCAGTACAGAAATCAGAATGAAGCCCATAGGCCCATAACAGATATAGAATAGATATATCATATATGCAGAAAGCCCAACCCAGATCCATCCATAACACCCCCGTACCAGCCTTACACCATGTGGGGAGACTACTCGACCCACCCATCCGCTACACACCACAGAATTTGCAGCGAGGCTGCTAGATATTGTGAAGAAGTCACCAGATACAGATATTGTGGCGAGGCCACCAGAACAGATATAAATGTGGCAAGGCCACCAGAACAGATATACATGTGGCGAGGCTACCAGAACGCTGCCTCTATTAATATATAACCCGTAACCCATGCAACAGATATACATGTCATGGCATATATCATACAGAATCAGAATATCATGCATCTTAGATAAAATTAGCCTTAGGGGTATAACAGTCATTTTGTACCTAGGGGTATAATGGTAATTTTCCATACTTAGGGGTATTTTAGTAATTTATCAGTTCTTTAGGGATTCCATGCATATTACAATCACTCCTATTCCATATGTCGTCACAGTAATCTATTTTAACTTAATCTAACAGTTTTGGCAATTAAGCCCCAAAAGCCCCTAATGGGCCCTACGACGTCAAACAGTAATTCAAGCCCAATAATCCAAATTTTACAGTTAGATTATAGATTTCAACAGTTTTGATTATTATAGTCTGCCAGAACGCCCTTAATGACTATTTCTACCCATATGGGCTTGGAAGCCCATTGGGCCCCTATTCGGCCCATCTAAGCCCAACTTACTGAAACGCATGGAATTGCCCACTTTTCAATTCCATCATCAACAATTCCAGATCTAATCATCAGAGAGTAATCAGTTACTCATAGATCCTCATAGGGCCGACCTTTCGGTCACTTTTTGGTCATTTTTCAATCACCTTTTTTATCATTACGGCCTTTGCCGTTCTAGTCTATAGCGAGGGTATGATACACACCTATTAACTGTCGAAGCGTTGACGAGATCCTCGTACAAAAAGCCTACAATCAGCCACTAACACGTTTATTCTGATAATTGACAACACTAAAGCCTTAACCCTTTACCACAATTGGCCAGTACCCCTAATGGCCTTGATATCTCACCTTGTCAATTTAGATGTACTAGATCTAGATCCGCTTGTATCGATGCCTTTAGTTCCTCACTGGCTCGCCCCTTTTGCTAACTATCACGTAAAAGAACCAAAAATACAATACTATGTTATCTATAGACTATGTCGACAAAGCCCACAAGAACATAGGGGTTTCGGCTTCTTCATAGATGCTAAGAAAACGAATGTATCCAGTGTTCAGATCACTTACCAATGACTCTATTCGATGAACACTACTTCCATGATCTTTCTAAACTAGATCCAAAGTAGTTCTAGCCTCAAACGTTAACAAAATGTGGCTCTAAGATGTTTGGCTTTAAGATCTATTCCCTAGGTACTCTTGTCGATTTTTCAGAGGATTAGGGGTTATGAACTGATGGTAAAAGAGATGAATGATAAGGGGTTCGGCTTACTGAAGGGTTTGAGAAAAGAGAGGGTAATCAGTTTTGGCAAAGAAGTAGTCAACAAGGCTTGAAGGTGAGAAGGAAAAGAGAGTGTATTTGATTCAGCTTGAAGGAGAAATAATGGTGTAGATTCGGTTTGAGGTGCAAGAGAGAAGATGAAGAAGAATGTGACTGAAGAAGAAGAAAGGGAAGTGAATTTGGTCAAAAGAGGAATTGGCAACAAATGTCTTTTTTTGGGGTATAAGGTTCGGCTTTTAGGTTAGAAAAGAAGAAAAGAGTGGAAAAAAGAAAACCTAATGTGCTATGCAAAATCGGCAAAAGATGAGAGCTTACTGACCTAGAGAAATCGGCACAAGAAACTCAAAAAGAACCTTAAGAAAATCGGTACCACTAGCACCCTAATTGTCGAAATACTCACCTATGCAAAATGCCGAAATTGCATTACCAAGAATCCCTTAGCCGGCCACTATCTTTTCAAAATTCAAATGCTCCTCAACTTCCTCATTGATTTACTCTCTTGAACGGCTCAAACTCTCCAAGACAGAGTTTTACATGAGCACCAACACTTGGCCACACATGCACATAAAAATAAAAGTACTTGAAGCTTACCTTGTGACTCGTACCATGGACCTCCACCCTCCTAGGCGCCACTTTTTAAGAAGCTTTGTGGCTCCACCTTGCCGCTTTGCCAAGGCTCCTTTTGTGACGAATTTCACCAAGTTTTTCTTAAGAGCCCTCTTGACCAAGTTCCTCCTTTTACTTAAAACATATTATTGCTATTTCTATCGGATTTTAACCAGAGTTTGGGCCTCCTAAGGGCCCACTAACATACCTAAACACAAATTTAGCAGACCAACACACAAAATTCATAATTTCCACAAAGATCGCAAAAAACCCAAAAAAATCTCGAAAATCAGGGTGTTACATGTTATGAGTATGTATATGTGTTGGTTAGGCTTGGGTAACAAAGAAAATGAGTACATTTCATTGTACGATGTAAATATGTGAAACTTTAGGGGCAAAATTGTAATTTGCCATAGTGTAATTTTTGGACCAAATTGAGTAATGTGATAATTAAATGAGTTAAATTTGGTATTCTAGATCAAGAAAGATGAGGAATCGACCTTGATCGGGGAAAAAAAAAGATTTTGGACTAAATTAAATAACTTGTCATTTTGGACCGAGATAAGTTTGTATGTAAATAATGCATTGCAATATTATTTTTTTTTTTAATACTTTAACATTAGTATGCTTTTTAAATAACTATTTGAAAGTGTATACTGACCAAGCTTTGACAAGTGAGAAAGATCCCGATTGAACCTTAGGAATCGAATAGGATACAAGTGACATGTCACTAGGAAACCAAGTGTTTAAGTGATAAGTGATAAGTGGTAGCTTTGGCTACAAGTGATAAGTGGTAGCTTTGGCTACAAATGATAAATGGTAGCTTCAATTACAAGTGATAAGTGGTAGCTTTGGCTACAAATAAGTGTGGCATTTATGTGCAAGACTCCCAAGTATCCTTTAGAATTCCAAGTGGTTCAACGGGTGATTCAGTGAAATAACGAAGCGTGAGTGTGTAACAACCTGAATTTGGGCTTAATCAGAATGGTAATTTTGAAATCACTAATCCAAGGTTAGAGAAATGATCTTTGCATTATTTTATGAGTTATAGTATGTTATTGTGAGCGCATGAAAATTTTGGAGAAATAATTTTAGCGATTGTGAGCCCGATTGCGAAAAAGGACTAAATCTCATAAAGGGCAAAAGTTGTGATTATTAGTAAATTGTGTTAAATAGCTAGAGAGTTATAATTGGGGGTCTTTAATAGGCAAATAGACCCATTTTATTTAGTGTGGCCGGCCATGAGACAAGGAATTAAAGAAAATCAATTTTTGTCAACCTTTAGTCAAAATTAGGTGAGATATTTATCAATTAAATAATGGCCTAAGAGCTAGCTATCATCTTTTTCATTCTCTTCTTCATTTCACTGAAAATTTTAGTCAAGAAAGGGGTTTCGGAAGCTTGAAAACTCAACCACTTATTTCTCATCCAAGTAAGTGATTCTTATGGCCTTTCTTGATAATTTTTGTACTTTTGGGACCCTTGTAGCATGGGCTACCTATTGAGGGGACTATTTTGCATAATGGTTGAAAGTTTAGAGATTCACCACGAGATTATATATGTTGTTTGCTGGAATGTAATGGAAGAAAATAAACCATTGTTGTTAAATAAACAACTTTTGTGAAAGAGTGCTCATGGAAAACACCTAAATTCCACTTAGTTGTAAAAGTTATATATTGTGTAAAAATTGCATGAAATAATAGAAATTGCGGGCTCTTATAAGAGTGAAAGGAATTTGGTTAGGCTTGGTTAATAAGGAAATTCGATAAATATCAATTTCCAAGCGTAGGGGTAAAATGGTCATTTTGCAAAAGTCTAGGGACAAAATGGTCATTTTTCCAAATTATGAATTTTTGGATTTTTCTAGATTAAAGTAGTGATTAAATTAATCAATTGTTATTGTTATAGATCAAGAATTAGAAAATTCGAACCTAGATCGGGATAAGGCCAAGCAAATTGTAACGCCCCAATTTTAGGGTTTTGAATTTTTTGCATAAATTGATATTTACATAATTTGATATGCTGAATTGATGTTTTCTATGTGTTTAGGGGGCCTTTGGAAGGCCGGGTTAAATCCAAGCCTTTGGGAAAATTTTAATTTTTGTGCTTAAAGGAACATGGATGTTAGCTTGAAGGGCTCAAGTTAAGTTATGATTGTTTCATGACACAAAGCAGCTAGTGGTGGAGTGGCAAGGAGGTGCCACATAAGGAGCAAGGCTTGTGGTGTCATTAGCAAGGGGATCCAGGTTTCAACCCTCACTATGGCAAAAGGTTTCTATTTTGCCGAATAGGGTCGGTAGGAGGTGGATTGGGTTTCAAATACTTAAAGGTGGTTGTGGAAGTGGTCAAACAAGATTTGGATGAAAGTTAGCGGGGATTTAGAGGAGAATATCATGGAGGAAAAAGTGGAGGAATATGTGGAATTTCGAATGGGGAAGTGGTAACTGAATGGGAAGTGTGGCTTAGCCAAAATTGGCTAGGGGGTTTGTGAAGGGTACATTTCAGAAATTTGTGAGTGTAGTGTCGAATTCTCTCTTTTGATAACTGGGATTTTGCGTTTTTGGGATGTTTTTGTATTATTGTATCTAGTGCCGAAGGGGTATAGTTCATTTGGTGTTTCCATTCATTTCTTTTCTTTTGTTCAAAAAGCCGGAATCGCAAACACTCTTGTTTTTAATCTTTCTCATTTGGCTGAACCTTACCACATCCAAATCTCCAAGTTAGCCAAATCTTATTGAAATTGAAACTAGCCTTCTTTCTTCTCTTGCTTGGCTCCAATGTCTTCTTTTTCTTCTTTCAATTCTCTTTGACTGAACACCATTCCTTTTCTCTTCTCTGCTTTTACTTTTCTTTCTAGCCAAACCAGGGTTATCTTCTGCGATTGAATACTTTTCATTGACCGAATTCAACTCTTATCCCATTCTTCATTTTTGCCGATTTCTTCCAATACTCTCTTTTGCCGATTATTTCACCTCTTTTCTCTCGAACGAATTCCTTTATCCTTCACCTTTTTTGCTAGTAACATTCTTTGTGTTTGGGGGCTGATCATATTATTTGGATTGTTGTGGTCGGCTAGTGGCTACTGTTATTCAATCAATTGTCCTTCATCTCCACGACACCTATTGGGGAATTGGTTATCTTAAGTGAAGTTCATTTAAGCGGTAAGTTGTTCTCCCTTGCCTCGTTTTAAAATCGTATATCCCTCATCCTTTTTTGTCATTTTCTAATTGTGGTCTCCTTATTGTGGGATCGTTAAGGTTTTGCAAGGTATTGGAAAAGCAAGTCCTTAGGGTGGCGATTAATTTCTAATCAACGACTCTGGGGTATTTGATTGGCATGCAATACAAACAAGGTAAGTTGTAATAATAGATTTCGGGATTCTATGTAGTGATGGTTAGTAATGGAAGGCTAACTTTGTATGTAATTGGAATGTAGGCGTTGGTGTAGTGGTGAACTCGACTTCACGAAACAGATGTGTAACTACAACCACCAGTAGCGTAGATCAGAAAATGCCGAAGAGCCGAAATGCTGACATTTCAAGGTCATATGTGCGTGCAAATGCTTGTGGGATGATCCAAAACCACAAACCATGGGCTTTTGACTATGAAGGCTATTGTACGCGTTTTTGTGCACTTGGGATGTTATGGTCCTCGATGGGCCTACAGGCTCATATGGGTAAAATATTCGTTAAGTGATAATTGATATGGTAGATGTTAAGATTTGTGAAACCATGCATAAACCTGGAGCAATGTTAGACCTGTTATGAGGTCATATTAGTTGCCAAAGCACTGAAACTTTGTAAAATAACCAAAATACCCCTAAAGGGTAAAATTACCATTTTACCCCTAATTAACCCAAAAAACTATTATATCCTTAAAAATAGGTTTTTGATATATGTATGATTATATCTGTGTCTATTAATCTGTATGCATGTTAAATGTAGTTATGTTAGTCTACATGGGGATGGGTTGATATCGAAGGAAGTTCTGTAACATCCTGAATTTAGGCCTAGAAGAATTGGGCTTTGAGTCTGGGTTTGGATAGAAGACAACCTGAGTAATTTAGATGACGTCCTGATTTTCGAGATTTTTTAGGTTTTTGTGATTTTGGTGAAATTTTGGAATTTTGGTGTTCTAATTATTGAAATTATGTTTAAGTATGTTAGTAGGCCTTTAGAAGGCCCAAGCCTAAGTTAAAACCCGACAGAAAAATCAACCTGGATTTTAAGTGAAAGGGGACTTGGTTAAGTGGGCCTTTAAGAAAAAGTTAGTAAGTTGAGACACAAAGAGGGCCTTGGTAAAGTGGCAAGGTGGTGCCACTAAGTTCCTAACAAAGTGGCGTGTAGGATTGAGTTTAAAGGCCAGAGTTCAAGTCGCAAGGTAAGCAGATGGTACTTTTATTTTTGTGCATGTGCCGGGCATGTGATAGAGCTTAAGTAGCATTTGGCTAGGGCTTTAGGGGGATTGCGCCGTTGGTTTGAATGGCCATTAGGGCAAGTTTTATTTTCTTTTTGCCTTTTTGAATTAGGGTTAGCCACCTAAAGCCTTCACTTTCATTCTATTCTCTTCTCAGTGTTGAAAAAAGCCGAAAACGCAAAGTTAGATCTCCTAAGTGCCGAATTTCATACTCTCCAAACCCATAGGCTCTATCGACAAACACCCCTCCAACCATAGCCTCAAATCATATCTTCTCTCACCACTTAAAAAGCCAAAAACACTATAGTTTTTAAGGATATATAACCAAATCCTTAGATCTCTAAGATTCGAATTCTGCTAGTGTTTAGGGGCTAGATCTGCATTAGATCTGAGTAGAAGAATCGCCTTGATTAAGGAAAACCTGTGGTAAGTACTTGACATCTCAGATCTACTCGTTACCTTTGAATTTAAGAAAAGCTAAAATCCCTAAACTCTTTAGGGAGGCTGTCGAATGTGATGATAGGTAAAGATAGTTCTTTTAATTGGTTTTGTGGGAACTTGTTGTGGAAGGGGCGATCTAGCAAGGAGCACAAGAGGCTTGGACCTTTAGAACGACTAGATCTAGATCTAGTCACTAGTTTCGGCAAAGGTAAGATCTCAAGGGCCTTAGGTGGTGATGGCCGATTATGGTAAGCAGAATTATGGAGATTGTCATTGTATTTTGGATCTGATGTGTCTAGTAATCGATTGTAGGATATCTGAGAGATCTCGTTAGCAGTCGTCGCAAATTAGGTGTTTATCGAACACCCTCTTATAGTTCAAATTGGCAAAAGTCGAAAAGCCGAAATGTCAAAATTCTGGCATTTCATTGGCTTGTGAGCGTGCAAATGCTCATAAGTCGATTGGATATCACTAGATCTATAATCGCAAGTGGTAAGATGGTTGAGTGCTCAATTTCGTGCACTTCGGTAAGTTTGGGCCTCGATGGGCTAAAATTGGGCCCAATGGGCTTCGGGCCCATATGAATAAAAGTAAGTGGTAAGAGTGTTCTGATAAACTGTAGGTTAAATTTGTTAGACTAGACTTGAATTTGGGCTAAACGAGCCAAAATAGTATTATGACACTGTAGGGCCCATTAGGGGTTCTAGGACCCAATGACTATAATCTGCCAAAATGTACTAAACAAACTACTCAGATAAAAGTTAGACTATTACAGATTAAAACGTGCATGAAACCCTAGAAACTAGCATAATTACTGAAATTAGGGGTAGAAATTACTATTTTACTCCTAGGTGCAAATGACCATTATACCCCTAAGGCTAAATTTGACTGAAATGCATGTTTTACTGTTTCTGTTCACTGTATGTCATGACATGATTATCTATTGTATGGGACTGGGATTATTTGATGGAGGAAGTACTGAAAAGAGGCTTTGCCCCAGTTTACTTAAAAAGGGGCTTTGCCCTAGTTTATCGTTCTGGTGGCTCGACCATAATATATGATTATGTAGCTATGCTGCCACCGTGGAGAGTAGCGGTTGGGTGGGTTTAGTAGTTTTCCCCACATGGAGAGTTTGGTTGGTACGAGTGGAGAGTAGCGGTTGGGTGGGTTGAGTAGCTTGCCCACATACTGATATGGGTTTTGCTTTCATGCATCGTTATTACTATTCTAGTACTGAATTGAGCCTACGGGCCGTATTAATAACTGAAAAGGGGCTAAGGCCTAGATAAACCGTACTGAATAGGGCTACGGCCCAGTAATCGAATATTGAATCGGGCTTCAGCCCATTTGATACTGAAATTGGATAAGGGCTTAGGTCCAGTGAGCTTGAGCTGATCTGGGCTCTGGATGGGCTTCTTTACACACTAAGTTTCCAAACTCACCCCTTTCCTTTCATCCATGCAGGTGAGCCCTAAACTAGTGGACTTGGAGCTGGAAGGATTCAAAGTGGCCATGTGGACTGCAAACAGACTGTCTAATTTAAGCATTAAATTATTTTTAGTATTCTCAATTAATTTACTTTTATTTGGTTTTGGGTTTTTAATAAGGCTGCTTTAATTATTTTTAATTTTTTTTTAGCTTAGGTATGATATTGTTTAAATCATTTTGAAATCAGTTAGCTCTAGGGCGCGCTTTTATAAAAGTTACTTGTTTCAAAATATCACGATAACAGAGCAAAGCTTCTGCAACGTAAACGTTTTCAAAGGAAATAAATATGTTAAATAAACTTAAACCTAATTTGTGTTCCATGGACAAGTTTTAAGGTTAAAGTGTGGCAATGGATGTGTGCATGTCTAGGATTGGATCTGAAAGAGCTTGGTAGTTAAGCAGTCTAATTGACTCACCTCCTCTTTTCTGGAATCCTTCCTTCTGTATAGTATCCATTCACTTTAAGCCATAACGAAGAAGAACTAATCTTTTCGATACTTAAATCGTTTTAAAATAACAAGTTCCTGCAAACTACAAAGATTTACAAGCTTTTACAATTTCCAATAAAATTCTACAGGGTTATTAACAATGTTTGAAAAGGGAATGATTGTTTCAAATCACGTTTTGAAAATTAACAAACACAAGCTGAGGTTTTATACAAGTTTAACAGTAGTAGTTTCTAAACACTAAGAAGGGTTTTCAATGAAAACATGGTTTTCAAAAAACACTTCAATGTGACACACCAGACTTGGCCATAATGTCTGGGCCGGGTTTGGGGTGTTACATTTAGTGGTATCAGAGCCTGGTTGCAACAACTCGGTTGTGGAACGGGTCCAAAAAGGTTTTCAAAAATTCTTGAAATTTAGCCCAAGAAGGGTATTTTTGGGAAATCGGTTTCTAAGAAATTTAGAAAATCCTTTTCAACCTCGTTTTCTTCAAGTTATACATGTTTTAAGGATTGGATTTTAAAAGGATTAAGTTTTTCTGGGTTTCTGAAATCTGATAACTGAAGAAGTGGCACACTGAATCCCGGGCACCAAGTCTGTAAGTATTCTTCTTTACTGTATTGTACTGTAGATAGAACTAAGACTCTACTATGATACTGTAGCTAGGGCAATACCGAAAACTGTAGAGACTGAGACTATAGGAAAACTACAAACCCTAAAAGATTAAGACTGTAGCTAGGCTATGATTCTGTAAAAACAAAAACTTTGAAATACTATCTCGGCATAAAACATATGAATAAAACACTAAAATACTTGAATCGAGAATTTTGTAGTTATTTGATATGTGTACTGGTAATGTAGAGTATTGATAAGGGTTCTGAAGGTAAGCAAAGTCTGCCAACTTTGGGTATGGTAACTCAGAACTTGGTATTGAAGTACTAAGTCAGTTGGTAAAGGAGGTACTATCGGAGGTTAAAGAGATTAGTGAAGCACTTCGGGTTAGGTGTGTGGACTGTAAAAAGAAAAGGGATCGCAGTTCGTCAGAATTGCAGCATCGTTCTGTGAAGCATGTTAAGGTGCATCCGAACTTTCTGGCTTGCGAGCATTGCAAAAGGCGTCATCCGGGCGAATGCTGGAGGAAGTCAGGAGCGTGTCTCAGATGTGTGTCTAAGGAGCATCGGGATTAGGATTGCCCAGGTTATTCTATTTAGATGTGTGTTGCGAATTGTATGCGTGCTTGATAAATGTTTATTTACTTTGGTAATTAGATGTTCTGGGTCGTACTAAAAATTATTTAGATCAGAGTACGCAGTGGTAGCGTAATAGCATAGGGTTGCACGACTATTTTATTATTTGGAAATTTCGAGGACGAAATTTCTTTAAAGGGGTAGAGTTGTAACACCCTAAATTTGGGCCTAGAAGAATTGAGCTTTTTCGGGTTCAGATGGAAGACAGCCTGAGTAATTTAGATGACGTCCTAATTTTCAGGATTTTTCGGGTTTTTGTGATTTTGGTGAAATTTTGGAATTTTGGTGTTCTGATTATTGAAATTATGTTTAAGTATGTTAGTAGGCCTTTAGAAGGCCCAAGCCTAAGTTAAAACCCGACAAAAAAATCAACTTGGATTTTAAGTGAAAGGGGACTTGGTTAAGTGGGCCTTTAAGAAAAAGTTAGTAAGTTGAGACACAAAGAGGGCCTTGGTAAAGTGGCAAGGTGGCGCCACTAAGTTCCTAAAAAATGTGGAGCGTGGACTGAGTTTAAGGGCCAGAGTTCAAGTCGCAAGGTAAGCAGATGGTACTTTTATTTTTGTGCATGTGCCGGGCGTGTGATAGAGCTTAAGTAGCATTCGGCTAGGGCTTTAGGGGGATTGCACCATTGGTTTGAATGGCCATTAGGGCAAGTTTTATTTTCTTTTTGTCTTTCTGAATTAGGGTTAGCCACCTAGAGCCTTCACTTTCATTCTATTCTCTTTTCAGTGTTGAAAAAAGCCGAAAACGCAAAGTTAGATCTCCTAAGTGCCAAATTCTTCCTTCTCTTCTCCTCTCTTCCATTCTTTCTTTTTCTTTTCCTCTCTAGCCAAAATCACCTCTCCTCCTCCCTCATCTTTCATTTTCCTCCCTTCAGAAACCAAAATTGTCACTCTTTTCTTCTCAAACTCATTAACTACTAAAAGCCGAAATCCCGAAAGGTTACTTCCTGTGCCGATTTGCCTATAGCCAAACCCCCTTTGTTTTTCCTCACTTGTAGCCGAATTTCATACTCTCCAAACCCTTAGGCTCTGTCGACAAACACCCCTTCAACCATAGCCTCAAATCATATCTTCTTTCACCACTTGAAAAGCCAAAAACACTATAGTTTTTAGGGATATATAGCCGAATCCTTAGATCTCTAATATACGAATTTTACTAGTGTTTAGGGCTAGATCTGCATCAGATATGAGTAGAAGAATCGCCTTGATTAAGGAAAACCTGTGGTAAGTACTCAACATCTCAGATCTACTCATTACCTTTGAATTTAAGAAAAGCCGAAATCCCTAAACTCTTTAGGGAGGCTGTCGAATGTGATGATAGGTAAAGATAGCTCTTTTAGTTGGTTTTATGTGTACTTGTTGTGGAAGGGGCGATCTAGCAAGGAGCATAAGGGGCTTGGACCTTTGGAATGACTAGACCTAGATCTAGTCACTAGTTTCACCAAAGGTAAGATCTCAAGGGCCTTAGGTGGTGATGGCCGATTATGGTAAGTAGAATTATGAAGATTGTTATTGTATTTTGGATCTGATGTGTCTAATAATCGATTGTAGGATATCATGGGAGATCTCGTTAGCAGTCGTCGCAAATCAGGTGTGTATCGAACACCCCCTTGTAGTTCAAATTGGCAAAAGCTGAAAAGCTGAAATGCTAGAATTCTGGCATTTCGTGGGCTTGTGAGCGTGCAAACACTCATAAGTTGGTTGGATATCACTGGATCTGTAATCGCAAGTGGTAAGATGGTTGAGTGCTCAATTTCATGCACTTCGGTAAGTTTGGGCCTCGATGGGCTAAAATTGGGCCCAATGGGCTTCGGGCCCATATGAATAAAAGTAAGTGGTAAGAGTGTTCTGATAAACTATGGGTTGAATCTGTTAGACTAGACTTGAATTTGGGCTAAACGAGCCAAAATAGTATTATGACACTGTAGGGCCCATTAGGGGTTCTAAGGCCCAATGACTATAATCTGCTAAAATGTTCTAAACAAACTACTAAGATAAAAGTTTGACTATTACAAATTAAAATGTGTATGAAACCTTAAAACTAGCATAATTACTGAAATACCCCTTATCGGTGGAAATTACTGTTTTACCCCTAGGTGCAAATGACCATTATACCCCTAGGGCTAAATTTGACTGAAATGCATGTTTTACTGTTTCTGTTCACTGTATGTCATGACATGATTATCTGTTGCATGGGCTGGGATTATTTGATGGAGGAAGTACTAAAAAGAGGCTTTGCCTCAGTTTACTTAAAAAGGGGCTTTGCCCTAGTTTATCGTTCTGGTGGCTCGACCATAATATATGATTATGTAGCTATGCTGCCACCGTGGAGAGTAGCGGTTGGGTGGGTTTAGTAGTTTTCCCCACATGGAGAGTTTGGTTGGTACGAGTGGAGAGTAGCGGTTGGGTGGGTTGAGTAGCTTCTTCACATACTGATATGGGTTTTGTATTCATGCATCGTTATTACTGTTCTGCTACTGAATTTAGCCTACGGGCTGTATTAGTATCTAAAAAGGGGCTAAGGCCTTGATAAATCATACTGAATAGGGCTACGGCCTAGTAACCGAATATTGAATCGGGCTTCAGCCCATTTGATACTGAAATTGGATAAGGGCTTGGGCCTAGTGAGCTTGAGCTGATCTGGGCTCTAGATGGGCTTCTCTATACACTGAGTTTCCAAACTCACCTATTTCCTTTCATCCATACAGGTGAGCCCTAAACTAGTGGACTTGGAGCTAGAGGGATTCAAAGTGGCCATGTGGACTGCAAATGGACTGTCTATTTTAAGCATTAAATTATTGTTAGTATTCTCAATTAATTTACTTTTATTTGGTTTTGGGTTTGTAATAAGGCCGCTTTAATTATTTTTAATTTGTTTTTTTAGCTTAGGTATGATATTGTTTAAATCATTTTGAAATCGGTTAGCTCTAGGGCGCGCTTTTATAAAAGTTACTTGTTTTCAAAATATCACGATAACAGAGCAAAGCTTTCGCAACGTAAACGTTTTCAAAGGAAATAAATATGTTAAATAGACTTAAACCTAATTTGTGTTCCGTGGACAAGTTTTAAGGTTAAAGTGTGGCAATGGATGTGTGCATGTCTAGGATTGGATCTGAAAGAGCTTGGTACTTAAGCAGTCTAATTGACTCACCTCCTCTTTTCTAAAATCCTGCCTGGTGTATAGTATCCGTTCACTTTAAGCCATAATGAAGAAGAACTAATCTTTTCGATACTTAAATCATTTTAAAATAACATGTTCTTGCAAACTACAAAGATTTACAAGCTTTCACAATTTTCAATAAAATTCTACAGGGTTATTAACAATGTTTGAAAAGGGAATGATTATTTCAAATCACGTTTTGTAAATTAACAAACACAAGCTGAGGTTTTATACAAGTTTAACAGTAGAAGTTTCGAAACACTAAGAAGGGTTTTCAATGAAAACATGGTTTTGGAAAAACACTTCAGTGTGACACACTAGACTTGGCCGTAACGTCTGGGCTGGGTTTGGGGTGTTACAAGTTCTGTATAGTGGCACCGCCACGTATTCTGTAAAGTGGCTTGGCCACGTGTTCTATATTTAATGGCTCTGCCATGATATTTGTTATTAGTAGCTTGGCTACGTATTAGTGTGTGGGCTGGGTGGGTTGAGTTATTCCCCGCATGGTGTGATAGTCTGGTACGGATGGTGTGATTGATGGACTGGGTTGGGTTTTCATATTATTCTGTTCTGCATCTGTAATGGGCTTGGGCGCACTCTTGGGCCCACTCTATTTTTGAATAGGGCCAAGACCTAGATAGATTCGTTTTTGAAAAGGGTTTCGACCCAGTCTGTTTTGCATGTCTGTTCTTTATTGTTGGTTGGGGAAGTTACACACTGAGTTTTTGCAAACTCACCTTTAATTTTAAATCTGCAGGTAACCCCCAGCCATAGACGATTTGGAGCCGCGAGGGACTCGGGGTGGCCACATGCTTTCTGATTTCGGTTTTGCTTTAATTTCAAATAATTATTATTTTGGGTTTTCTACTATGTAATAAGGCCATTATGAGGTTTCTGTTTAATTTTCTTTAGTTGGGTTGATTTATCATTTCAATCGGTAAAGTAATTAAATCGGGTTTTCAAAACTAACAACAAACGGCTTTAAGTACTTCACGCGAGACGTTTTCAAAATAGTAATTTAATTAAAAGTTTTCTTAACCTTAAGTAACTGATATCAGCAAATAAGATGATCTTTTCAACTGTTGGGTTTCTAACTTATAATATGTTTAAACTTGAAAGCATTCAACGTCCCAAATCTAAACGAGGCTTTTAAATGAAGGAAAAACTTTTTATCGAATGTTCTGAATTTGTATGTAACTTCCATGTGACACACCAGATTTGGCCATAACATCTAGGTCAGGTTTTAGGTGTTACACAAATAGACTAAACCGAGCAGTTATTCACATTTTGTATACCGAGGTAAGTTGTAGGTAAATAATACAACTTTTCCTATAATTATGCATGAAATTAATGTTTTGGCATATATTGAATAATTGTGATATTGAGAAATGCATTGATGAGAATTTAATGAGTTAAATCCTGGTTGAACCATAGGAATAGATTGGATATTCATTGTTGTGGTACTAGGGTCATACGAGAGCTAGTGTAAGACCATTCTGGGACATGGCATTAGTCTCGTTATGTGTCAGTGTAAGACCATGTCTGTGACATGGCATCAACGCCGATATGTGCTAGCCAGTGTAAGACCATGTCTGGGACATGGCATTGGTCTCGATTTGCAAGCTAGTGTAAGACCATGCCTGGGACATGGCATTGGCTTGGAGATGTGTTAGTGTAATACCATGTCTTGGACATGGCATTAGCACGGATAGAGGAGAGCCAGTGTAAGACCATGGCTGGACATGGCATTGGCTTCGATAGATGAGAGTCAGTGTAAGACCATGCCTAGACATGGCATCGACTTGACATGTGAGCTAGTGCAAGACCATGTCTGGGAATGGCATCAGCATGATTCCCTTTGTATGAGGCTTACTGGATATCCTTTCATAATCTAATTGGTACAACAAGAAATTAAAATTTTATGTCAAATTTGATAGATATCATGATGACATTATGAGTGGTGCAGGTACATATATGAATTGTATAAAATATGAGCTTGAACTTATGTTGTTTAGGTTGTAAAATATGAAAATGAGTAAGTTATGCTTGTAGCCATTCATTTATATCATGCATAAATTATAATGTAATGGGAGCATGTTATAGAATTGGTATATTATTGTTAATTATTTACTTGTAAGTTACTAAGCTTTACGCTTACCCCCTCTTATTTCTATTTTCTTATAGTGCCGCCTAAATAGCTCGTAGTGTAACAGCTTGATTTTGACCCTATTCAGAACGGTGGTTTCGAGACCACGAATTTGAGTCAAAAAAATATTTTAAAATTATTTTTGGTGTTTTTAATGTGTGAATTGGTTTTATTTGAAAATTTTATCGTTTGGATGTCGATTTAATAAAAGGGCTTAATCGCGTAAAATAAAAATTAGATGGTTTAATAAAAAATGCTGAATTGAATATGTCTTTTTAATGTGGAGTATTTATGCTGCAATAATACCATGAAAACTTAGTATGGACGGCCCTAAACATTGTTTTATAATGATTTCAAATTATTTTATAGAGGTTATAATAGTCATTTGAATATTAATAAAATATCATGATAATGGTCACTTATTTGCTCATAAAAGTAGCCGAATATTAGCAAGAAAGAAAAGGAAAAGACTTTGAAGGTTTCGGTCATTGTTGTTATTAATCAAGGTATGTAATTAGCTCGGTTTTTGATAATTTTTACGTTTTTTAGATCGTTGCTTCGAATAATACCTGCACCATGCTTGAATTTCTGATTTTGATGAATATTTTGAGTTATGCCATTGACAAATAATTGTGTTTTATGGTGTTTGAAAATAAAATATGGAAGATAAGTTTTGGGTTAATATGTATTTTATTGGAAATTTTGATGAATTTGAGTAATTAGGGCTTAATTGCAAAAATAATAAATTGAGGGACTAAAATGAAAAATAAATGAAATGTGTGTACTTGTATGTACTAGATGAACATTCGGCCCAAACATGATGTATTGAGATTTTGTGTATTTTGTGTTTTATGCAAATTGGATTAATTTGTAAAAAATGTAAAATGTCAGGGCAAAATGATATTTGACCATTTATGTGTTGTTGGATTAAATTGAAAGAAATTATGTTTGGATGAGCTTAATTTGAAATTGTATAGATCAGGAACTAAAGAAATCAGACTTGGATTGGGGGAAAACAAAAATAGCTGAATAGTCAACCTATGTCGTCTGTCAATATCTGAGGTAAGTCTATAGGCAAATAAATGTTGTTAATTTTGATTATATGTAAAACTAATATGCTGATTTGAATTTTATAAGTTATAAATGAAATTGCCGAATGTGATTAGGCATGGGAGAATGTATTCAAGCTCGATATATAAAGTATGTGTAAGACCGATTCGGTGTCAGTAATATATTAGGCTTATTGCCTAGCAGGCTTAGTGCTGGTGTATTATATTAGGCTTATTGCCTAGCATGCTTAGTGCCAGTGTATTATATCAGGCTTATTGCCTAGCAAGCTTAGTGCCGGTGTATTATATCAGGCTCATTACCTGGCAAGCTTCGTGCCGGTGTATTATACTAGACTTTATGCCTAGCAGACTTACTGCGGGCAATGATAAGTTATAGATGAATGTGAATTCAGACTAAAATGAACAGGTACGTGATAATGTTTGCTTACTTGAAAGCAAAGAAAGTTGATTATGTGATATGTGAATCAAGTTATAAAGAATGTTAATGGAGATATATGTGTATATAACATTTTATATATGGTTTATTGAATAAGTATGAGATCTTGTAATTTGATTCATGATTATGTATATTTGGTTATGCAATGATATTATAGCTTTTTATTAAATGATTCTTGATGATGGATACATGTGTATATATTCGGCCAAAATAAGTTTATATATGAATGTGTATAAGGTTTACAAAATTGTAAGTTTTGATACTTTAACGTGTTATAAAAGTATGAATTGATTTAATTAGGTTGAGTTTATAATGCTTATAAGCTATTAATTTGCTTAAGGCTTACTAAGCTAAGTTAGCTTAGTTTGTATATATTTATTTTTCTTTGTTTATTAGATTTTGGAGATCCTTACGTGCTCGGGGATCATTAGTGAAGTCAATCACACTATCGACTACTTTCGGTACTTTTAAAAGTTTTAAACTCAAACATATGGCATGTATAAGATAATGTGTGTTTGTCTGATTTTGGAAAATGTCTATAATATGCCATGCTAAAATGGCTAAATTGAATTATTAATATGTGTTATATCAAGTATAACTTATATGTGTGTTATGTATGATTAATGGTGGAGTGAAATTGATTATGATCTTGGTTATTGGTTTTGTGATTGATTTAAGTGATTGCTTTATATTTGCTAATGGGCGATGAATCAGTTAAGAGCTGTATCTGTGAATGAATATATATATTTATATATATACCAGGTTGGATATTTGGTTATGAGATGTTTAAATGTATGTGAACCTTTGTTGGTATTTTGGTTAAGATTCGGCTATGAAATATTACTAGATGTGAATTATGCTTGGTTGATTGGTGACTTGGCTATGATTTTTATACAAGTAATTATAAATGCATATGATTTGATATGTTTGTAATGGTGAATCGATGATGTGGTATATTAATAAGTAGATTTAGATTTGGTAACTGCGTTGGAACTAGTCGATAATAAATAATGTGATTAATACTTGTTTATGGTTATGTGCTTCAGTATCAAATAAGTTAGTTATGCATGTTGAAGGAGTTAAATTAATATGGTCTGTTAATGTTTGAGAATTAGTATATTTTTTATTGAGTGATGTTTTATAATTATTTTTAATGGTTTGGTCAAGCTATGTAATTATATTTGAAACATGTTTCATTTAGATCTATTTTGAATTGTGGTAAATAGGAAATTCGGTTTTGGCATGGGACAAGAGTGAGGTTAATATACTTTCATTAAGTAAAGGAAGGGATAAGAAAAATGTTAGTAAATTAATCATGATTTGGTGTTTATATATGTTTGTATATAAGTATATGATGTGATGGGTTGAATTAATTATAATTGTATGTGCTTAGCCAATTATGTATTTGCTAAATTAGAAATTGAATATGACGTTTGTTACATTGCAAAATAGGTGGTATTAGCATGTTTAGTTATGGTTTTGATATTTTAAAATATTAGCCAAATGGTTGTTAAGATATAAGTATAAATATATAATCGTGATGTTCTTAATGTGACATGGAAATTTTGGATATTATTTGGATTTATTTCTAAGTTAGATTTTATGCTTGTTCAGAGAATGAATTATTATATTATATATATTATGAGCATATACCATGTGATATGATGATATGTTCGGTGCTAATTGCTTATGATGTATAAATCTGGTTATATGTTTAAAATATTAATATTATGTTAAATTGCAAAGTGATTAATTTATTTATATTAATACTTATCTGGTTTAAGAGTTTGAGTAAAAGTATGCATCTGATGGTTCGAAAATTGTGTTTCGTCTGGTAGTACCTCATAACCCTTTCCAGCAACGGATACGGGTTAAGGGTGTTACATTTTTATTGATATCAGAGCTATAATTTAGTCGATTCTAGAACTAACGTAGCGTGTTTGAGTCCAGCTATACATGCCATAATTTTAAACTGTGATAGTGTGATGACTCCTGACACTTAAAAATATGTTTTCGTATAGTAAATGGATCCCGATCGAGTCGTAGCAAATGATGTTGGGAGTATAGCGCCTGCTCCCTCGCAAGGGACAGCGCTAGTTGATTCTTAGTCGATCTTGAGTAGCCATGAGGGGGAGGCTAAACAAGCCTTCTATCAAATGATGAATGATTGGTTTACTAAGTATATCCAAACTAATCCGGCTGTTCAACAACCCCTCCCCCGAATAATCCACCTCCGATACCTGTGGTACCTCCGATGATTGATCCGATGAGATTTAATAAGCCTCTTGTTGATAAAATTAGAAAATAGAGGGCTAAAGAATCCAGGGCCACAGTTAATGATGATGTTGAGCGAGCTGAATTTTGGCTCGACAATATTATCCGTGTATTCGATGAATTATCATGTACACCCAACGAGTGTTTGAAATGTACCATATCTTTGTTACGCGATTCTGCCTATCATTGGTGGAACACTTTACTTTTGGTTGTGCTGACAGAGTGAGTCACTTGGGAATTCTTTTAGACTGAGTTCCACAAGAAATATATCAGTTAGAGATTCATCGATCATAAACGAAAAGAATTTCTTAAGCTTAAATATGGTAAAATCGTAATTTTAGGGGTATAATGGTTATTCAAGCAGTCAAGGGTAAAATGGGAATTTTACCCCTCAAGGGTATTTTCGTCATTAACTAAAGTTTGAAGTCTCGGTACCTATTATAACCTCTTAAAAGGTCTATCGTTGCTTCAAGTGACTCAGATAACCTACATGACTAGAACAGTACATATAGGCCCAAACCTGCTATTGGGCCCAAGTGGGCCCACACGCTCGTATGGCCCATTCAGCTCGGTTTCACGTATGGCATTGCAAGCCACATAATCCAAGCTATCAACAATCACCTACCGAGTATTTTACCCAATGGGCCCGAAAGCCCATTAGCCCCATTAAGGCCCATAACGGCCCAAGTTCATGAAAATGCGTACGAAGGCCCCTACAGTCTATTGCCCACAATTTGTAGGCTCAGTTTACCCCACGTGCATTCGCATGCTCGTAAGGCCTCGAATGCCGACGTTTCTGCATTTTGACTTTGCCGACGTTTCTGCATTTTGACTTTTCAGCTTTTGCCGATTACAACAAAAAGGGTGTGGTTACACACCTGATTACGAATCATGCGATTAAATCACTCGTACCAAACCTATAATCCAACAAACATCTTGTTAGCCAATCATCACTTTAGGGTTAAACACCTTCCAAAACTTAACCAAAATACAACATTCCTTACCTTGCATGAACGAAGTCCTTAGATCACCTAAAGCCCCTAACTATAGCCAACTACACTTCTTAGCCAAATATCTGTAATTGTGCACATCTTATTAGACAAAATCGTCTATCAGAAAATGACTTAAAGTCCCAACACACAGTTATAGAGCATTCAGCCATATAACACTTACCCCAAAATCAATTGATTGCTGATGGAGGGGTTTTTAAATCCTCAAACAACTCTTCACCCTTTGTGGAATTGACACCCCACGAACATGCTCATAATAGAGAAGACATTTGTGAAGCCCAAAAGCCTAATAATGATTTAGTTGCAAAACGAGTTCAATGTGAATTGAATGCTAATTCAGAGTTTATAGTTGATGCTGAGGGTTGTTTGAGATTCAAAAACCAAATATGTGTTCCAAGAGATTCAGAGTTGATTCAGATGATTTTAAATGAAGCTCATAATAGTTGGTTGTCTGTTCACTTGGGTAGCTTGAAAATGTACAATGATCTGAAATAACATTATTGGTGACACGGTATGAAACGAGACATTTTTGACTTTGTTTCGAAATGTTTAATATGTCAGCAAGTAAAAGCCGAGCATCAAGTACCTTCTAGATTGCTTCAGCCGATCATCATACCTGAATGGACATGGGACCGAGTCAAGATGGATTTTGTATCCAATTTACCATTGACATCGAGGAAGAAAGATGTAATCTGCGTTATTGTTGATAGATTGACAAAATCGGCTCACTTTGTTCCGGTCTGTACTGATTATTCTCTTGATAAACTTGCTGAGTTATACATTTCTCAGATCGTGAGATTGCACGGGGTACCTATTTCTATTGTTTCAGATAGAGATCTGAGGTTTACATCGCGGTTTTGGAAGAAACTGCAAGATGCACTAGGTACTAAAATGCATTTTAGCACTACTTTCCATCCCCAGACAGATGTTCAGTCTGAACGAATCATTCAGATACTTGAGGATATGTTAAGATGTTGCATTCTCGAGTTCAAAGGTACATGGGATTGATACTTACCTCTGATTGAATTTGCATACAATAATAGCTTTCAATCGAGTATTAAAATGGCACCTTATGAGGCTTTGTACGGCTATACACCTGTGTATTGGACTAAGCTCGGTGAAAATAATATACACAGGGTTTACTTGATTAAAGAGATAGAATAGAAAGTAAAAGTGATCTGTGAAAGTTAGAAAGCAGCGTCAGATCATCAGAAATCATATGTGGATTTGAAACGTAAAGATATAGAGTTTCAGATCAAAGATAGAGTGTTTTTGAAAGTCTCGCCGTGCAAGAAAATACTTAGATTTGGTCGTAAAGGCAAATTGAGTATGAGATTTATTGGGCCGTATGAGATTATAGAGCGGAATGGGCCGATTGCGTACATATTGTTATTGCCACCTGAATTAGAAAAGATTCATAATGTATTTCATGTTTCAATGCTACAATGGTATAGATCCGATCCTACTCATGTGATTAGTCCGTCAGAGATTGAGATTCAGTCTGATTTGAGTTATGAAGAAGAACCGATTCGTATTCTAGCTCATGAAGTTAAAGAATTGCGAAATAAGAAAATTTCATTAGTGAAAGTGCTATGGCATAAACACGGGGTCGAGGAAGCAAATTGGGATCTAGAGGATTCAATGAAAGAATATTATCCCAACCTATTCACCGGTAAGATTTTCGGGGACGAAAATCCCTAAGGGGGAGAGTTGTAATGGCCTGATTTTGACCCTATTCAGAAAAGTGGTTTTGGGACCACGAATCTGAGTCAAAAAAATATTTTAAAATTATTTTTGGTCTTTATAATGTGTGAACTGGTGTGTACTAAAGTTTTTTGAAAATTTTATTGTTTAGATGCCCGATTTAATAAAAGGGTTTAATCGCATAAAATGAAAATTAGATGGTTTAATAGAAAAGGGTTGAATTGAATATGTCTTTTTAATGTGGAGTATTTATGCTACAACAATACCATGAAAACTTAGTATGGACGGCACTAACCTTGTTTTCTAATGATTTCAAATTTTTTTTATAAATGTTATAATAGTTATTTGAATATTATTATATGGTTTAATAAAAATATCATGATAATGGTCACTTATTTGTTCATAAAAGTAGCCGAATATTAGCAAGAAAGAAAAAAAAAGACTTTCAAGGTTTCAACCATTATTGTTCAGGTATGTAATTAGCTTGGTTTTTGATAATTTTTACGTTTTTCAGATCGTTGCTTCGAATACTACCCGACCCAGGCTTGAATTTCTAATTTTGATGAATATTTTGAGTTATGCCATTGATGAATAATTGTGTTTTGTGGTGTTTGAAAATGAAATATGGAAGATAATTTTTGGGTTAATATGTATTTTATTGGAAATTTTGATGACTTTGAGTAATTAGGGCTTAATTGCAAAAATAATAAATTGAAGGACTAAAATGCAAAATAAATGAAATGTGTGTATTTGTATGTACAAGATGAACATTCGGCCCAAACATGATGCATTGAGATTTTGTGTATTTTGTGTTTTATGCAAATTGGATTAATTTTTAAAAAGTGTAAAATGTCAGGGGCAAAATGGTAATTTTCCTATTTATGTGTTGTTGGATTAAATTGAATGAAATTATGTTTGAATGTTGCATAGAGCAAGAACTAAAGAAATCGAACTTGGATCGGGGGAAAACAAAAATAGTTGAATAGCTGATCTATCTCATCTGTCGATATCCGAGGTAAGTCTATAGGCAAATAAATGTTGTTAATTTTGATTATATGTAAAACTAATATGCTGATTTGAATTTTTATAAGTTATAAATAAAATTGTCGAATGTGATTATGCATGGGAGAATGTATTCAAGTTCGATATATGAAGTATGTGTAAGATCGATTCTGTGTTAGTAATATATCAGGCTTATTGCCTAGCAGGCTTAGTGCTGGTGTATTATATCAAGCTTATTGCCTAGTAGGCTTAGTGTCGGTGTATTATATCAGACTTCTTGCCTAGCAGGCTTCGTGCCAGTGTATTGTACTAGACTTTAAGCCTAGCAAACTTACTGCTGGCAATGATAAGTTATAGATGAATGTGAATTCAAATTAAAATGAACAGGTACGTGATAATGTTCGCTTACTTGAAAACAAAGTAAGTTGATTATGTGATATGTGAATCAAGTTATAAAAAATGCTAATGAAGATGTATGTGTATATAACATTCAATATATGGTTTATCGAATAAGTATGAGATCTTGTAATTTGATTCATGATTATGTATATTTGGTTATGCAACGATATTATAGCTTTTTACTAAATGATTCTTGATGATGTATACATGTGAATATATTCGGCCAAAATAAGTTTATATATGAATGTGTATAAGGTTTATGAAATTGTAAGTTTTGATACTTTGAAGTGTTATAAAAGTATGAATTGATTTAATTAAGTTGAGTTATAATGCTGATAAGCTATTTATTTGCTTAAGGCTTACTAAGCTAAGTTAGCTTACTTTGTATATATTTATTTTTCTTTGTTTATTAGATTTTAGAGATCGTTACATGCTCGGGGATCATCAGTGAAGTCAATCACACTATCGTCTACTTTCGGTATTTTTAAAAGTTTTAAACTCGAACATATGGCATGTATAGCATAATGTGTGTTTGTCTGATTTTGGAAAATGTATATAATATGCCATGCGAAAATGGCTAAGTTGAACTATTAATATGTGTTATATCAAGTATAACTTATATCTGTGTTATGTATGATTAATGGTGGAGTGAAATTGAATATGATCTTGGTTATTGGTTTTGTGATTGATTTAAGTGATTGATTTATATTTCTAATCGGCAATGGATCGATTAAGTGTTGTATTTGTGAATGAATATATATATTTATATATATATATTAGGTTGGATATTCGGTTATGAGATGTTTAAATGTATGTGAAGCTTTTTTGGTATTTTGGTTAAGATTCAACTATGAAATATTACTAGATGTGAATTATGCTTGGTTGATTGGTGACTTGGCTATGATTTTTATGCAAGTAATTATAAATGCATATGATTTGATATGTTTGTAATGGTGAATCGATGATGTGGTATATTAATAAGTAGATTTAGATTTGATAAATGCGTTGGAGCTATTTGATGAATAAATAATGTGATTAATACTTGTTTATGGTTATGTGCTTCAGTATCAAAGTAAGTTAGTTATGCATGTTGAAGGAGTTAAATTAATATGGTTTGTTAATGTTTGAGAATTAGTATATTTTTTATTGAGTGATGTTTTATAATTATTTTTAATGGTTTGGTCAAGCTATGTAATTATATTTGAAACATGTTTCATTTAGATTTGTTTTGAATTGTGGTAAATAGGAAATTCAGTTTTGGCATGGGACAAGAGTGTGGTTCATATACTTTCATTAAGTAAAGGAATGGATAAGAAAAATGTTAGTAAATTAATCATGATTTGGTGTTTATATATGTTTGTATATAAGTATATGATGTGATAAGTTGAATTAATTATAATTGTATGTTCTTAGCCAATTATGTATTTGCTAAATTAGAAATTGAATATGACGTTTGTTACATTGCAAAATAGGTGGTATTAGCATGTTTAGTTATGGTTTTGATATTTTAAAATATTAGCTAAATGGTTGTTAAGATATAAGTATAAAAACATAATTGTGATGTTCTTAATGTGACATGGAAATTTTGGATATTATTCGGATTTATTTCTAAGTAAGATTTTATGCTTGTACATAGATTGAATTATTATATTATATATATTATGAGCATATACCATGTGATATAAAGATATGTCCAGTGCTAATTGCTTATGATGTATAAATCTGGTTATATGTTTAAAATATTAATATTATATTAAATTGCAAAGTGATTAATTTATTTATATTAATACTTATCTTGTTTAAGAGTTTGATTAAAAGTATGCATGTGATCAGAAATTGTGTTTCGTCTGGTAATGCCTCATAACCCTTTCCGGTGACAGATACAGGTTAGGGGTGTTACACGTGGATCATAGGACGTAGGAGACTTTGTTCACACTATCAACAAAGCATTCGGTATAGTTAATTCTAGAATTTTGAGAAATGGCATGTATAGGGACTAGTCTTTGTTATATGTCATTTTATTTTGGGCCAAGTGTATTGACTTGTTTTGAAGATACACCATTTTGTATAAAGCGATGGATAATGGCTAATATTCATCATTGATATATGCAAATGAGGTTGTTATAAAGTGCAAAGTATTGTGGATGAATATTTGTACTAGGAGTAGTAATATGCATGCTTGATTGGATTGGTTTTATGAAGTTGTGTGGATGCCAAATTATGGTTATTGGTTAAGTGTTGGTACCTTGTGATGAATTGGTATGTAACACCCCAAACCTGGCATAGACGTTATGGCCGTATTTGGTAGTGTCACATTGAAATGTTTTGAAATCGTGTTTCACTATAACCAGATTTGTTGTAAAAACCCCTTGTTCTTTAAGGTTTGAAGAAAACATCATTCCGTTACCCTTGATTAATCAGATTAGGAAAGTTGTTTGCTTTGGAAAAAAAACATAATGATTGCGGAAGCTTTGTTTGAATTCTTGTTTGTTGTGAAAACGTGATTTTTGGAAAACATATATCATTTTGTAAAACGCACCCTAGAGCTAAAAATTTTAAATGAAACAGATAAACCCAATATTTAAGAAAAGTTAAATAGTGGCCTTATTACAAACCCAAAATAAATACCATAATCAAAGTAAATAAAATCCAAAAGTAGTGTAAAAGCAAAGTGTGGCCGCCTCCAAGTCCACGTAGCACCGAATCGCCTATGCCTTGGAATTACCTATACTGTAAAATAAAAGGGTGAGTATACGAATACTCAGTGTGTAACGCCAGCAATAACAATATAATAGAATCAATCTGGGCTAGAGCCCATTACAATAGCATATAACAATCAGTGGCCTAAGCCCATTACAGTAACAATATAGCATGCAATCAGAATCCTACCCAACCATCATCTACACTCCATCTCCGTCCAATGCATCACTCCATGTGGGGATATAATTAGCCCACCCAACCTTATACTCCACAGTGTAGTACCGATGCGGCACTATCAATATAAATGCAGCAGGGCTACCAGAATATTAGGCTGTAAGCCAACACAGTGTAGTACCGATGCGGCACTATCGATAAAAATACAGCAGGGCTGCCAGAACAGTACACTTCCTCCATAATCATATACCCAAACCCCCATGCAATGCAACATACTCAGTGTCATGTCATGTCATAATGCAGAATATACACACATACATATATTTTAGAGCACGCATAATCATTCAAACATCATATAAGGTCAAAAAGGACATTTTACCCATGAGGGGTATTTTGGTCATTTTGCCCGTAGAGGCATTTCAGTTATTTATCAGTGTGATCCTACGTATGTGAAGACCCATCAGCAGGCCCATGGTCGTCTAGCGACACATGCAGCCAAATAGTCCAGAGATACGAATACAGTTTAAAGCCCTTCTAACGGGCCCACGGGCCCATTGGACCCTTTTGGCCCGTTTCGGACCAACTCATGAAATCGCTCATGAAAGCCGCTTTCCGATGTAGGGCCACAATCCGTGGCCTCAAACAATCACATGACCATTTGCATGCCCATGTGGCCATCAGCCCATCCTTCGAGTTTTAGACGACTAACAGGCAAAGCAATGTATACAGTTACACACCTTATCACGTAGAGTACTAAATAATCCTGAGCGCCGCCACCTAAATTAAACATAACACACAGTTAAGCCACTTATCTAAAAATTTAAGGAAATTCTAATTCAAACACTTAGCCAAAGTATTTGCTTTCACTTGCCTTCACTAGAGTGATCAATTGCGATTTTCCTAGTCAAACCGTAGTTTGACACGGTCACCCTTCCGCATCCCGGCAGAAAGTCCCTAACTTTCGACACTCTACGTCGCTTGAACTTGGGAGTAGAAACCGCGAGTGCACTTCTAGTAGATACTCTTCCACGACCTCCCTCAGTTTGATTATCGCTTGCCTCCATGATCTTTTCCAAAAGCCACAAGTGTAACGTCCTCTTACCCGAGACCGTTGCCGGAGTCGTGCTTGAGGTGTTACTAAACTTAATTTATCACTTAAAGAACTTTAAATCATTTATTCTAACTTTCGTAATAAGCTGTTCATCTGCGTCACAGTCGCTAAAAAAATCATATCTTGAGTTTCAAAACTCGAAATTAAGATCCGTAAATTTTCCCTGAAACTAGACTCATATATCTATCTATTATCTATCTATTAATTTTTTATATAGAATTTTTGGTCAGGCCAATTAGTACAGTTTATTAGTTAAAGTTTCCCCTGTTTCAGTGCTCGACTGCTTTGACCTCTGTTCACTACGAATCAATTTTCTCCCTTTACAAAATTCTAATGACTATTACATTTATTTTTCATAAAACTAGACTCAATAAGGAATCTGTGCATAAAGTATGACTCCTAATTATTTTTTTATAATTTTTAGTGAATTTTTAAAGTCAAAATAGGGGATTCAGAAATCGCTCTGACCCTGTTCCACCAAAACCAAAATATCTCATAAAATACAACTCTTTTACCTATTTCGTTTCTTCCATATGAAAATAGACACAATAATATTCAATTTCATATTTTATTCACCACCTAAACTTGTCTCTACTATTTTTAGTGATTTTTCAAACTCACGTCACTACTGTTGAAAAATTCTGTTTTATACCAAAGTTCACCTTTTTATGGATTTTCATGGACTAAGTAGCACATTAAACATACATGACACCAAATATGATCTCGATTGGCCATTCCAATGGCTAATCATTTCCAAGCATTTCCTTATCAAACCATCACCATATCATAAGGTTATTCACACAAAATGATTATAATGCTATACATGCCATATTCAAAATACAAGCCATTATACCAAATTGTCCCGGATAGTGTGATCGTTCCTTCGACCCTTCCCAATTTCCAAGCTAGCTTGTCAAAACTACAATGAATGGAAAGGAGGGAGTAAGCATGAATGCTTAGTAAGTTCACATGCAAATAACAAGTAACATAACAAAGCAATTCTTCCAAACAACACTAGCATGGTATCACCAAAACATATATCACATTTCTAACCATCATTTATCATCTTACCACATTATTGTTGTTGTATCAAGTTTCAACCCGAGGGTTAAGTACATACATGTCCAAAGTGTCCATTTCACAACACTTATTAAAATGATACTTGCCTCTTGAGTGTTCTTCCATTTCGCTAGAATTTTACCCGTTGAACACCTCGGAATATAACTCGGATACATGGATAATTTACACATAAGTGCCACATATATAATCAAGTAACCATGTAACCCACCCATAAGAAAACTCAGACTCAACTTAACGAGCTCGGGCATTCGCATCCATAAGTGAACTTGGACTCAACTCAACGAGCTCAGATGCCTAGTAACATCTCACGAACTCGGACTCAACTCAACGAGTTCGGACATTCGCATCCATAAGTGAACTCGGACTCAACTCAACGAGTTTGGATGCCCAACCATCCTAGTGACATGTCACTTGTATCCTAATCTATTCCCAAGGTTCAAACGGGATTTTCCTCAATCACACATTTCCCAGTCGTTCTCCTCGGAATATCAGAACCAATACGTTGCTTGCATCTCATACTTATCAATTTAATCACATACTTTTCATACCAATATATAATATTTCACAAAGCATAATATTCATAATAACAAGTATCATATCATATAAATAGCATTAAATCACTTAAAATAGCAATTACGTTACATTATTTACACATTAACTTACCTCGGTACAAAATATAGAAATTTTGCAATTTAGTCCACAATCTTTTCTTTTCCTCGATCAAGGTCGATTCCACGTCTTTCTTGATCTAAAATAACACATTTAGCTTATTTAATACTTACATTTATCAAAAAAAGTCCTTAACTCTAACTTTGACAAAATTACGAATTTGCCCCTAAACTTTTGCATATTTAGGCTTTTGCCCCAAAGCTCGGAAATTAAACTTTTTCCATAATTCTTATGGTTTAGGTTATGCTGATCATTTATTTGCTAACAGAAACCTCAAATTCCCACTATAACATGTACTTATGAACAATAGGTATTTTTACCAATTAAGCCGTTTTACTCGTTTTTACTTAAAACCGAGTAGCACAAGTTATCTAACATAATTTAAAACCTCATATTCTATCATAAAACATCAAAATACACAATTAGTCAGCATGGGTCAATTTTTGAAATCAAACCCTAGCTCAAATAAATGGTAGAAATAGAGAAATCATGTTACCGGGATTTCAAAAACGTAAAAATCATTAAAAACGGGGCTAGAACGGACTTACAATCGAGCTTGGAAGCTTGAAAAACCCTAGCCATGGTTTCTCCATGCTATTTTCGGCCTTGAGGAAGAAGATGAACAAAAATTGGCTTTTAATTTGATTTTTAATTCATTTAATCACTAAATGACCAAAATGCCCCTAACTTAAAAAAAAAATTTTCCGCCCATTTCATGTCCATTTTTGTCCAATAAATTAACCAATGGTCTAATTCCATTTAAGGACCTCCAATTTAAATTTTCATAACAATTGGACACCTTTAACATATAGAACTCAACTTTTGCACTTTTTAAAATTTAGTCCTTTTGACTAAATTGAGTGCCCAAACATCAAAATTTTCGTACGAAATTTTTTTACAAAATAATTTCATAAAAATGTAAACCATAAAAATATAAATAAAACACATTTCAATTTAACACCTTTACCATTTGACAAAAATGCCCTTAATGTCTTTCTTTGTAATTTTCATGTACAAGCCCATTTTTGTCCAAAATTTTAGAAATTGGTAAAATTGCTATTTAAGACCTCCTAATTAATATTCCAAAGAAATTTCATACTAAAAGCTTCTAGAATGCAAGTTTTGCAACTTATTCGATTTAGTCCCTAATTTCAAATTAAGCACTTTATGCATAGAATTTCTTCATGAAATTTTCGCACAATCATGCAATCATATCATAAACCTCAAAATAATTATAAAATGATTATTTATATCTCAGATTTGTGGTCACGAAACCACTATTCCAATTAGGCCCTAATTCGGGATATTACAACAAGACCAACGCTTAGAAAAAAACAATTAATCACATAAGGTACACGTAATCTTCCAAATAGTGTAATCAACACTGCGATTAAGGTACTTACCCAAAACTAGAAAACATTCACAGTGGAAAGGACTTCGAGTCACGGCCGCTTGATCAATATCGAAATCAAGAATTGAGAAGGAAAAGGGTACAATCGGTTCGAAAAGGAGCAAAAGAGAAAATTGACTACAATCAATATCACTACTTGGTCGAATACCTGAAACGACATACATCTTATTAGACCATATCACTTAAGAAAACATGCCTTACAATCCCAATATATAGACCTATGGAGCATTCGGCCAACAACACTTACCCACGGTTTGATCGATAAACCACTAACAAGATTCGGTAGGTACAAGATTGTTAGGGGTTACTCCTATATTTGGCCCTTGCTCCCTTTAAACAAATTGATCCCCTAATCACAATCGATCATAACACGGTGTTATCACTTAGATGGAAATAATTGATCACATACGGGAATACGAAATCTTAGCATAATCGATACACGTGATTTAAATATCTTACCCAAGATTAGAGGACGTCTCTGAAGAAAAGTAGTCAAAGTTCGGATCTAACCAAGGCCCTTAGATTTGGCCTACACCATTATAGAGCAAAGAAAAAGAATAAGATGAATAGCAAAGGTGCAATTGGCCATTATTGGTAACTAAAAAGGAGTAGTGACGACAAGAAGGAATATTCGGCCGTCATATATATAAAAAAACGATGATAAGAAAAAGAGATGGGAGCACTTACTGAAATCTCCCCTTTCACCCTACGAAAATAAGATGATTCGACTAGAGAGAAAATAAGAAGAGATAGGAGAAAGAAAGTATCGGTAGGCCAACCAAGAGAATGGATGTAATTTAAAAGTGTGATCACTTGGTTTAGAGATGAATGAACAACAGACAAGGGTCAAAGGATAAGGGCTCGGTTAAAGAAGGAGAATTGAAGAATATTCGGTTTTCAAAAAGAAAGAAACATTCAGCTATATGGAGAAGTGAAAGGAGTAGAAAGAATTGATGAGGACCAAGGTTGAAGATGGATTCGATGTTTACAAAGTCAAAAGAGAATAGAAAGTGACCAAAGGTGCATTTGGTGTTGCCAAATCCAAAAGAGAAGAGAAGGTGCAAGAGGGGAGAAGAAAAACAAAATCGGCACCCAAGACTAGTGCCTTTCAGTCAATGCTAAGTAAACAAAAGGAAAGTAATCCCCTACCACCACAAATGTCGAAAAACCCTAGCCTAATCTCTTTAATTTGGCAACAAAAATCACAATGACCGAAGGGACAAACAAAGTCCCACATTCGGCCGAATCTTCCCACAATAATTCCTTTAATAGTAGTTTAAAATCAGCCAGCAATCAGTCCAATTCCAAGTAATGCCTCCCACCACTTGATGCACTGCTTGATCGAGTCAATACTTACCAAATTCAGCCAGCCTCAACTCTTCCTTGCACGAGCAGCAAAAATTAACCTCATTTCTACAAAGGGAAGCTCGAACCCCAGACCTCACCATCGTCACTACGCCTCACAAACACACTGCTTGCCACTGCACCGCAACTCTTCTTACACTATAATATGGTCACCACTAATTATAACACTTACCTGTTGAAGCCATGGTTATTTAAGAGTAAAAAAATAAAAATTCTGCCTGCCAAGAGACTCGAACCTGCGCCCTTTCTAAATACCCAATACGCTGTTTGCCATCCTTCCACAGTCTCTTTTGTGTCGTAAATCACTCCTAAATAACTATAAGATTTACATGCCTGCTACCATGCCCATATATGCAAAAATAAAAGAATTATGCTAAGGCCAGGCCTTGAACCTTGGATCACTCCTTTCTACCCAACGCTCCTAGCCACCACACCACCTGCTTCTATACGCTCAGCTTTATCCAAAAATATTTATAAACCTTTCCTTGTGACGCCAATTCCACATAATGAAAAAAACTAAAATTTTCGTTAAAGTCCCTTTTTGAACCTAAGAGTTCTCGAACATACCCAAGCACTCCAAATCACTTAACCAACAAACCAAACATGAACTTGCGAAATTTTTCTTGACCACAAAAATCTAAATTTCTTCAATACACGAAGCCCATTTCTCCTAAGGCAAAAATTCAGGGTGTTACATGGTATGATTTTGAACTTGCTTTAGGGTGGCAAAAGGCTTAATAAGTAGCCTTATTTTTGCCCACACGGGTATACACAGGAGCGTGTGTCTAGGTCGTGTGTGACACACGGTCTGCGCCACGGACGTGTGGTTTGGTCGTGTGTCCCTTGCACCTTAGGTTAGCAAAATTAAATGCCCAGTAGTAAACACATGAGCTGAGACATGGCCGTGTGTCTCAACCGTGTGGAAGACACAGCCTAGCACACGGGCGTATACCACAACCATGAGACCCTTAAGAGCTACTGACATTAGAAACAGAATGTCAAGGTTTTTGCACACGGGCTGTGACACAGGCGTGCCATGCCCGTGTGAGGGACACGGGCTGAGCACACAGACGAGTGCCAGGCCGTGTGAAAACCAATAGTAGGTTCAATGTTAAAAAATAAATCTACACGGATGAGGGGCACAAGCGTGTCCCTAGGTGCTTAGGCTGTGTGAACCACATGGGCCATTAACACGGCCATGTTTAGAGGGCACACGGGCGTGTCGCCCTTCCACACAAGCATGTGCCTAATTTTTAATATATTTTTTTGAAAGTTTTCTAAGCACTCAGTTTGGTCCCAGATTCTTTTCAAACCATGTTACGGACCTTATGGGTCCATATTAAGGACCGAAAAGAATGTTTGAAAAAGTTTTAAATTGGCACGGATTTGACTGACTCGAGGTTGAATGTTTGTATGTGTTTTAGTACGGTAATGCCTCATACCCTGTCTCGACGTCCGATACGGGTAAAGGGTGTTACAGAGTGCAAGTGATTATGTATTAGTTGGCACAGGTATGTATGTGAAACTCCTAAAAGATGAGTTCGTTATGTGATGACTATTGGTAAGGTTGTGAATAAGTAAGTTGTGATCGTAAGGTTTTGGTAGTATCCATGAAATTGTTATAAATTCAATTGTATGTTAAATGTGTGTTTATAATGCTCATTATTTGCATATAAACTTACTAAGCTAGTTAGCTTACTCCTCTCTTTTTCTCTTATCTTATAGGGTCACAAAGCTAGATTGGATTGGGAAAACATCGAAGGATCGTTTCACACTATGAAATTATCTTTTGGTATATGCAGTTATTGGCATTTTGAGTTATGGCATGTATAGGGGACTTGGTTATTTTGTTATATGTGTCATATTTGATTGGGCCAATAATGTTGGCTTATTTTGAGGAATGATCATTTTGTATAAGGCCATTAACAGTTGGCCAATATTGATACTTGGTGTATGCATATGATGATGTTATTCATGATTGAGATAGTTTGCATGTTTAAGTTGCTAAGTATGTGAGATATATGCATGATGGATTTAGTATGCGAATGATGTGTGGATGACTTGATTTTGAGATGTTTGATAGCTTACTTATGTTATGTTATGTGACTTTGAAATGGTGTAAGTGTGCTTGTGTTTCAGGGTGGCAAATGGCTTGGTAAATAGCCTTATATTTGTCCACACAAGTAGACACATAGGCGTGTGTCTAGGCCGTGTGTGACACACGGTCTGCACCATGGGCGTATAGTCCAGCCGTGTGTCCCCTGCACCCTAGTTTTGTAAAATAGAATGTTCAGTAGTAAAACATGGACAGAGACATGGCCGTGTGTCTCAGCCGTGTGAAGGATACGGGCCCCGAGACATAGGCGTGTGTCCAGGGTGTGTGAAATTTACACCTATTTTTCGAAAATTAAATTCACCACACGGCCTGGCACATGGGCATGTGACTTGGTTTTGTGGCTCCTTTTGGTGCATGATGTCATAAACAGAGAGTTACATGGGTTTAGGACACGGGCGTGTGTGACCACATGGCCTACCCATACGGGCATGTCCTAAACCACACGAGCGTGTGACTCTCCAAAACATGAAAGTTTTCTAACTATTCCAAATATCTTGGTTTAGTCCTGAACCATTCTCAATGTATGTTTTGAGCCTCATAGGCCTATAATAGGGACAATATGATTACATATGAGAAGTTTTAAATTTGAATGGAAATTTATGACTCAGATTGGTATGATTGTGTTTAAGTAAAGTAATGCCTAGTACCTTATCCGACACGGATGCGGGTAATGGGTGTTACATTTTAATGGTATCAGAGCTATGGTTTAGTCGGTTCTCGAACTAACATAGCAAGTGTGAGAGTCTAGCTATACATGCCATAAAATATTTTGATAGTGTGATGACTCCTAACAATTTAAATTGTGTGTTTATATAGTAAATGGATCCCAATTGAGAAGTGGCTGATGACCTAAAAGTAATGCACTGGCTCCCACGCAAGGGACCGCGCCTATTGAAAGTAGACCGGTAATGCATAGTCAGGGAGAGAGAGCTAGGGAAGCCTTCCTCCACATGATGAATGAATGGTATACAATGTTCATTTAGGGAAATTCGAATGTTCAACCTCCTCCACCACCTCTTATTCCTCAGTTGGTTCCTATGGCTCCTCAAGGTGCAGAGTTGGTAAGACTAAATAAGCCTTCGATTAATAAGATTCATAAGCAAGGGGCTGAAGAATTTAGGGCTAATGTAGATGATGACCCCGAGAAAGTAGAATTTTGGCTTAAGAACTCTATTTGGGTATTCAATGAACTTTCTTGCACCCTTGAAGAATGCTTGAAATGTGTTGTATCATTATTGAAAGATTCTGCATATCATTGGTGGAAGACATTTATATCTATAGTACCGAGAGAGAGGGTTACATGGGCACTCTTTCAAGAGGAATTCAGAAAGAAGTATATAAGCCAGTGATTTATCGATCAGAAACGCAAAGAGTTTTTAGAGCTGAAATAGGGTCGTATGTTTGTGGCCGAATATGAGTGAGAGTTTGTTAGGCTTAGTAAATATGCTCAAGAATGTGTTTCTACCAAGGCTATCATATGTAAGAGATATGAGGATGGGCTGAATGAGGATATCAGATTATTTGTTGGGATTTTAGAGTTAAAGGAATTTGCTGTACTGGTTAATCGAGCTTGCAAGGTTGAAGAATTAAGCAACGAGAATAGAAAGGTCGATAGTGAGGCTAGAGATTTGAGAAAGAGGCCAATAAGTAAGTCTTATCAGTCCTCGTTAAAAAAATCGAGGGATATGCATATTTGTTCTACTGTTTCAACTGGGAACCTAAACAAAGCTCGTGGGAAGCAATATTTGGGTTCTAAGTGTAACGCCCTAATTTTCGGGACTTTTTGGGATTTCTGTGATTTTTGGTGAATCTTAAAATTCTGATGTCTGAATGTGTAATTTATGTTTTAAATACATTAGTGGTCCTCTAGAAGGCCCAAGTTTAAATTAAAATCCGGTAGATTTGGCAAATTTTTGTTGCTTAGAGGAAAAAGATCTGGTAATGTGGGCTTTTAAGATTAAGTAGGCAAAATGGATCACAAGAAAGCCCCTAGCAAAGTGGCTAAATGATGCCACTGAGGTGCTAAAAAAGTGGCGTGTGGGAGATAAGGGTGAGCTAAGGTTTGAATCCCTTGGAGCACAATTATGTAGTTTTTTTATAAGTAGGAAAGGTAAAAGTTGGACTTCAAGTAAAACGCTGGCAGGAAGTGTTTGAAGTGTTCAGAAGAGTGGAATTAGGAGTGATAAGGGGAGGGAATTTAGGAGCTGATTGGGGAGAGAAGTGGCCAAGGGACTTTAGCTAGGCAAACGGCTAAGGGTCCTAGGTGCTTAGAATTTCGGCATTTGAAGGAGTGTTTGCCGAATTCTTTTTGTGCATTTTCGGGTTTTTGTTGCTCATTCTCTTGTTTTGCAGAAATAGGGTAGGGTACCTTAGGTTTTTCTCTTTTTCTTTCTTTTGCTAGAAGCCGAACCCACACCCTACACTTGTGTCGACTTGTGTAAGTCAAACTAGCATCTTTTCTCTTCTTGAAAATCGAACTCTCTCATCTCCTCCCCTCTCATTTTCTTTTTTCCTATCGACTCTCATCTTCTTCACCTTTGTTTGTCCCAAAACCAAATACCTGCTGCCGTTTTCCCCATAATCGAACCTATATCCTCCATATTTCTCTGCTTCTCTTCCTCATTAACACCTATCAAAGCTGGTTAGCCAAATCTATTCTGCTCATATTTCTCTTTCTCTTTTTCTTTTCTTTATCAAAATCTCTCACATATTGTTAGCCGAACTCTCTTGTGGCCAAATCTCATTCTTTTCTTTCAAAAACTGAAACTTTCTTATACTGGGGTACTTCAGAAGCCGAATCTTTGATTATACTCTTCTCTTCTCGTGTTCGTGATTGGAGCTATGGTAGATTGGGATTAGATTGCTATCTAGGACTCTTCTTTTGCTGTGTAATGCTTTGGGTAAGTATACAAACCTTGTTTTTTTGTTAATCTATGTTTTAAGCTAAAGGCAAAAATCCCTATCAGCTAAGGGTGGCTAACATTGGACTAAGGGCATATTGCCCTCTTTCTTTTGGTTTTGTATGTGCCAGTATGGACCAGGGGACTATCAGGAAAGAGCTTTGAAGGCTAGCGCTGTTGGACATCTAGATCTAGTTCATATTTCGGCAAAGGTAAGAACTTTAGGGCCTAAGGTGTTAATGGTCAAATATGGTAAGGAGTTTAGTACATGATAGTTATCGACTTGTAGTCTAACATGTGGGTAACTGATTGTAGGATATCGTAGGGGATCTCGTCGTCACTTCATCGCTAAACAGGTGTGTAAACGACACTCTTCTATGGACTAGATCGGCAAAAGTTGAAAAGCCAAAATATCAAAAAGCTGGTATTTCGAGACTTGCGAGCGTGCGAGCACTTGCAAGATGGTTTGACTAATAAATCTAGTAAACTCAATGTTAAGGTTGCAGGGTGTGCAATTTCGTGCACTTTGGTGAATTTGGGCTTAATGGACCGAAATCGGGTTAATGGGCCAACGAGCCCAACTCGGTAAAAACCACACGGTAAGTGTTTCTACTAATACGTTAATGGCTATAATAAGCATGAAACCCTACTTATAGGTGAAATTACTAAACTGCCCCTAAGTATGAAAATTACCATTATACCCCTAGGTTCAAAAGGATCGTTATACCCCTAGGGTTAATTTTGACTAAAATGCATAAAATTCTAATTATGTATGCTGTATGCCATGACATGTATATCTGTTGCATGGGATATGGGTTATATTGATGGAGGAAGCATTCTGGTGGCTCTGCCACAAATATCTGTTTCTAGTGGCTACGCCACAAACATCTGTTCTGGTGGCTCTGCCATAATATCTGTATCTGGTGACTCTGTCACATTATCTGTTCTAGAAGCTCTGCTACAATATCTGTGGTGTGTAGCGGATGGGTGGGTTGAGTTGTCTCCCCACATGGTGTAAGAATGGTACGGGGGTGTATACGGTTGGATATGGGTTGGGTTTCTGCATACATGATATATCTACTCTATTTCTGTCATTGGGCCTATGGGCTTTATTCTGAATTCTGTATAGGGCTAAGGCCCAATTAAATCTGACTGTAAGGCTTGATCTGATTGGGACTATAGTTGGGTTATTTTACACACTGGGTTTCCCAAACTCACCCCTTATTTTCATCCATGCAGGAAATCCCCAACCATAGAGGACTTGGAGCCGAGAGGGATTCGGAGTGGCCACATATTCTGCAAGTTTGGTTTCATCACACATTTTTTCTGTTTTTTAATTATTTCATTTTGTTTTTGGGTTTTAAGTTGTAATAAGGCCGCTGTTAATATTTTTATGCTTTTATTAACTGCCCCTATTTATACTCAATTTTTAACTGTTAGATTTACATCGCTTGGATTTTTGTTCAAAATTAATAAACGATTTCAAAATCAACGAATGTAATAAATGGATAATCTAACGACTTAATAATCGGTGTTTCTTTTAATCAACAATTAACAATTGTTTTTCAAAATCACCCTGATTACTAAAAATAAAGAACACAATCAACTGTGACTCAACGTGACACGTCGGACTTGGCTGTCACGTCCAGGCTGGGTTTGAAGTGTTACACTAAAGTTGAAACAACATTTATAGCGAGCGTTAGTAAAGCTAAACCTAATAACCCTGAGTGCCAATATTGTGCTAGACAACATCCTGGTGAGTGTTAGGTGATTAACCGGGCTTGTTTCAAGTGTGGTTCTCAAGAGCACTTTATCAAGGATTGCCCTAAAGTGGTTGAGAAAGATGATGTTCGGAATGTAAGATCGAGCAACACAGTGGCTAGAGGGAGACCAGTGAAAAATATGGGAAATGTATCGAGTCATAGAGGTGTATCTAAGGATTTAGCTATGAAATCCGAGGCTTGAGCACTTACTAGACCTTATGCCATTCGTGCTCGGGAAAACGCATCATCCCCTGATGTTATCACGGGTACATTTTTTCTTTATGATGCTAATGTTATTGCATTGATTGATCCCGGGTCTGCTCATTCTTATATTTGCATGAATTTGGTGATTAATAAGAATTTATCTCTTGGGTCTACTAAGTTTGTGATTAAAGTGTCAAAACCCTTAGGCAAATATGTGCTAGTCAATAAGGTTTGTAAGAGTTGTCCTTTGATGATTCGAGGTCACTATTTTCTGGCTAACTTTATATTATTGCCATTTGATGAATTTGATGTTATACTGGGTATGGATTGGTTGACTCTTCATGATGTGGTAGTAATTTGTAGACAAAAAGTTATTGAATTGAAATGTTAGAATAATGAAATTCTTCGGGTTGAATCAGATGAATCAAGTGAATTGCCTATTGTGATTTTGTCAATAACAGCTCAAAGGTGTATAAGAAAGGGTTATGAAGCACTTCTTGCGTATGTGTTGAATTCAAAAGTGTCTGAGTTTCAAATTAAATCAATGCCGGTAGTTTACGAGTATCCAGATGTGTTTCCAGAAGAGCTGCCTAGGTTACCACCGGTTAGGGAGATAGAGTTTGCTATTGATTTGTTACCGAGGACTGCACCTATATTGATTGCTCCATATAGGATGGCTCTGACTGAATTAAAAGAATTAAAAGCTCAGTTACAAGAGTTGATAGATAAGGGATTTGCGAGACCAAGTTTCTCCCCCTAGGGAGCTCCCGTTTTGTTCGTAAAGAATGACAGATCTATAAGGCTTTGTATCGATTATAGACAGCTCAACAAGGTGACAAGAAAGAATAAGTTGTCTAGAATTGATGATTTTTTTGATCAATTGAAAGGGGCGACCGTGTTTTCAAATATTGACTTGAGACCCGATTACTACCAGTTGAAGGTTAAGGAGTCTGATGTGCCGAAAATGGCTTTCAGGACATGGTATGGACACTATGAATATCTTGTGATGCCTTTCGGTTTAACTAATGCTCTAGCTGTATTTATGGATTTAATGAATTGGATTTTCTGACCATACTTGGATAAATTTGTGGTTGTCTTCATAGATGATATTTTGATCTATTCTCGAGATGAGTCTGAGCATTCAAACACTTGAGAACTGGATTGCAGATTTTGAGTGAAAAGAAATTATTTGCAAAGTTCAGTAAAAGTGAGTTTTGGCTTCAAGAAATTAGGTTTTTAGGACATTGTTTCGGGTGATGGTATCCGGGTTGACCCGAGTAAGATTTTGGCAATCGTTGATTGGAAACCGTCGAGGAACGTATCTGAGGTTAAAAGCTTTTTGGGCTTAGCCAGGTACTATAAATGGTTTTTCAAGGGATTTTGATGATTGCTACACCTATGACTAAGTTGCTGCAAAAAGATGTTAAGTTTGATTGGACCAAAAAGTGTCAGCAAACTTTTGAGAAATTGAAGGCGTTGTTGATTGAGGCACTGGTGTTAGTCTAACCTGAGTCCAGGAAAGAGTTTGTAATTTATAGCGACGCATCTTTAATGGTCTTGGATGTGTGTTGATGGAAATGGGCAAGGTGATAGCTTATGCCTTGAGACAGTTGAAATTGCACGAAAAGAACTACCCAACACACGATTTGGAATTGGTTGTCATTGTTTTTGCTTTAAAGATTTGGCGACATCATTTGTACAGTGAGAAATGTCGTATTTTTACCGATCATAAGAGTTTGAAGTATTTGATGACACAAAAGGATCTAAATTTACGATAACGAAGATGGCTCGAGTTGTTAAAAGACTATGAGTTGGTGATCAATTATCATCCGAGGAAGGCGAATGTAGTCACTAATGCTTTGAGTAGGAAGTCCTTGTTTGCTTTGAGAGCTATGAATACAAGGTTGGCTTTTTCCGATGATGGTTCGATTTTTCTGAGTTGAGAGATAATCGTTGTTTCTTCAGCAAATTTGTAAAGCTCAGAAGATGGACAGTAAATTGAAATAAAAAAGAGCTCAGAGTGAATTAGATAGTGATTCAGATTTTCGAGTCAGTTCAGATGATTGTTTGATGTTCCGAGATAGAGTATGTGTACCAAAAGATGCTGAGTTGATTCAAAAAATTTTACGCGAGGCACACAGTGGTTGTTTGTCAGTACATATGGGTAGTGTGAAAATGTATAGTGATCTGAAGAAATTGTATTAGTGGCCAAGCATGAAATGAGACATTTTTGAGTTTGTGTCAAAGTGTTTAGTTTGTCAACAAGTGAAAACCGAGCATCAAGTGCCTTCGGGTTTACTTCAGCCTGTGATGGTTCCCGAGTGGAAATGTGATAGGATTACGATGGACTTCGTGATTGGTTTGCCTCTGACTCCGAAAAAGAAGGATGCTATATGGGTTGTTGTTGATCGATTGGCGAAATCAGCTCACTTTATTCTGTTACGCACCGATTACTCACTTGATAAGCTAGTTGAGTTGTATATTGCTGAAATTGTGAGATTGCACGGAGTGCCTATTTCTATTATTTTGGATAGAGATCTGAGGTTTACTTCGAGGTTTTAGAAACAGTTGCAAGAAGCCGGGCAAGAAACTAAATTTTTGTACCGCATTTCATCCGCAAATCGACAGTCAATCTGAAAAGGTAATTCAGATTCTCAAAGATATGCTTCATTTTTGTGTTCTAGAATTCGAGGGTAGTTGGGAAAAAATCTACCTTTGGTCGAATTTACTTACAACAATAGTTTTTAGTCGAGTATAAAAATGGCACCATATGAGGCATTATATGGCCACAAATGTTGAACTACATTGTATTGGACTGAGCTTAGTGAGAGACAAATTCATGGAGTTGATCTAGTTAGATAAACTAAAAAAAAGTGAAAGTAATCCGTGATTGTTTAAAAGTTGCTTCGGATTGACAAAATTCGTATGCGGATTTGAAAAGAAAAGAGATTGAATTTTAGGTTGGTGATAGAGTGTTTCTGAAAGTGTCTCCATGGAAGAAGATTTTGAGATTTAGCCGTAAAAGCAAGTTGAGTCCGTGCTTTATTGGTCCATATGAGGTTATTGAAAGGATAGGACCAGTGGCTTATTGGTTAGCTTTACCGATAGAGTTGGGAAGAATTCATAATGTGTTTCATGTGTCATTGTTACGACGATATCGTTTCGACCCTTCGCATGTCATTTCTTCGATAGAAGATGAGATTCGACCAGATATTACATATGATGAAGCACCGATTAAGATTTTGGCTCGGGAAGTCAAACAATTGAGGAATAAAAGTACAGTATTAGTGAGAGTGTTGTGGCATAGACATGGGGTTGAAGAAACTACGTGGGAACCTAAGGAGGCTATGAGAAAGCAGTACCCAAACCTATTTCTTAGTAAGATTTTTGGGGATGAAAATCCTTAAAAAGGGAGAGTTGTAATAGCCCGATTTAGGGTTAAGTCAAAATAGTGATTTTGGGACCACGAATCCAAAGTAGAAAATTTTATTGTGATAAAGTTTTAAGGTTTTTAATATGATTGAATACATGAACAAAAGTTTCCTTATGAAATTTTATCGATAGAGGGTCCAATTTGACTATTAAGACTAAATTGCAAAAGAGCAAAATATGTGTTTTAGAAGCATTGGGTGCTTAATTAAAATGAAATTGTAAATTAGAGGTCCTTATTTAGTAATTAGACCATTATATATCATGATGGACAAAAATGGACATAGAAGAGACAAAATTTTAAAGAAAGGCTAGAAGGGCATTTTGGTCATTTGGTTAATAAAAGAATGAAAAGGGAAAATAAAGCCAAAATGTTGTCCATCTTTCTCCCTTGGCCGAACATCGCTAAAGACACCTTAGCTAGGGTTTCTTCAACTTCCAAGCTTCATAGTAAGTGGCTCCAAGCCCCGTTTTTAATATTCTTTACATTTTTCAAGTCCTCGTAGCTCGATTTACCTATTTCTACCATTATTTTGAAGTAGGGTTCATGTTTAAAAATTTACCCATGTGTGGCAAGCATGTAATTTGATGATTAATGGTAGAAAATGAATGTTTGATGTATGATAAACAACTTTTACTAAGTGGTTTTTGATGAAAATGAATAAAATGACTTATTTGTAAAAGTTGTAAAACATGTGTATAAGATGTGATTTAGTGTAAAATATGGTTGTTATGAGTATGTATATGTGTCGATTAGGCTTGGGTAATAAAGAAAATGAGTACATTTTGTTATACGAGCCTAGGGACTAAAGTGTAAATATGTCTAACTTTAGGGGCAAAAATGTAATTTTATCATAGTGTATTTTTGGACCGAATTGAGTAATGTGATAATTAAATGTGTTAAAAATTTGGTATTATAGATCAAGAAAGACGAGGAATTGACCTTGATCAGGGAAAAGAAAAGATTTTGGACTAAATCGAATAACTAGTCATTTTGGACCGAGGTAAGTTTGTATGTAAATAATGCATTACTATATTATTTTTTTAATACTTTAGCATTAGTATGCTTTGTGAATAACTATTTGAAAGTGTATACCAACCAAGCTTCAACAAGTGAGAAAGGTCCCGGTTGAACCTTGGGAATCGAATAAGATACAAGTGACATGTCACTAGGAAACCAAGTGTTTAAGTGATAAGTGATAAGTGGTAGCTTCAGCTACAAGTGATAAGTGGTAGCTTCGGCTATAAATGATAAATGGTAGCATCAACTACAAGTGATAAATGGCAGCTTCGGCTACAAATAAGTGTGGCACTTATGTGCAAGACTTCCGAGTATCCTTTAGAATTCCAACTGGTTCAACGGATGATTTAGCGAAATAATGAAGTGTGAGTGCAAGTGATTATGTAATGGTTAAAACAGGTACATATGTGAAACTCCTAAAATATGAGTTCATTATGTGATGACTATTGGTAAGGTTGTGAATGAGTAAGTTGTGATCGTAAGGTTTGATAGTATCCATGAAATTGTTATAAATTCAATTGTATGTTAAATGTGTGTTTATAATGCTCATTATTTGCATATAAACTTACTAAGATATTTAGCTTACTCCTCTCCTTTTCCCTTGTCTTAGAGTGTCACCAAGCTAACTCGGATTGGGAAAACATCAGAGGATCGTCTCACACTATCAAATTATCTTTGGTATATGTAGTTATTGGCATTTTGAGTTATGGCATGTATAAGTGTAATAGCCTGGTTTAGACCCTAGTTAAAAAAGTGGTTTAAGGACCACATATTCGAGCCTGAAAAATATTTTATTATTATTTTCTATGTTTGTGACATGTGACTTAGCATGTGTGAAAATTTCATAAGAAAATTTGTTTGTTTGTGTGTTTAATTTGAGAAAAGGATTAAATTGTAAAAAATGCAAAAGTAGCATTATATATGTTCAAGGTGTTTAATTGTTTTGGCTTTTGATTATGGTGGCCTTAAATGGCAAATAGACCATTGAATGCATTAAATGACATTAATGGACATTGGTTAGTGGATTATTAAATGAAATGAGTAAGGTTAATTTAGTAAATGGCAAATTAGGTATGAATTAAATAAAACAAATACACAAATTAAGCCATTATCATCATGTTTAGCCGAAAATAACTAAGAAAAAAAAAGGAAAAGCAAGCTAGGGTTCAGCTAATTATAAGCAAAATTATGGTATGTTTTTGTCTTGGTTTTTGATAATTTCTACGTTTTAGTGATCGTTGCTTCGTGTTTTCTCAAGCCCATATTGTAATTTGAAGAATTGTTGGTGGTTATGAGATGTGCCATTGATGAAATGGTGGGTTTTGTGATGTTAGTTCATGAATATGTATTTGATTGATATGTTTGTTCTTGGATTTTTGGTGCATTTAGCTAATTTGGGCTAAATTGAGAAAATGATATTCTGGAGGACTAAAATGTGAAATTTATGAAACATATGGGCTTGAATAGACTAGAGGAAAATTTAGCTAGGCCTTGTATAAAGAAATTTGGTGTATGTGATGATTTTATTAAATAGGGACTTAAATGTCAAAATGTGAAAATGTGAGGGCTATTTTGTAAAATGCCCTAATTGTGTGTCCTTGGTTTGAATTGATTGAGTGTGTGATTGAAAGAGTTATTTTTAAGAAAGAGTTATTTTTAATACGTATACATCAAGGAAAGCAAAATCCGGACTTGGATCATGGGAAAACAAAAGTTAACAAGTAATCGACTTATTTCAATGAATCACACTCGAGGTAAGTTCATAAGTAGTAATTTAGTTATAAATGTTGTTAATTGCATAAATTTGATATGAATTGTAATGAATGAAACCTCGGAGGAGGTGGAGATAGTGAAATTGATGTTATGAATGTTTTATTAAAGAAATCGATATAGAGGAAGCTCGGTTGAACTATAGAATTTGTTTTGGAATGTAGTGACATGTCAATAGGATTCAACTTGGCTACGGGCCATGTTATCGGCCCTACGGGTGCGAGAGATACCTTGATTTGGCAATGGACCATGGTATAGGTATCGAGAGGAAGTGACCTTGAGTTGGCTACGGGCCATGGTATAGGTGCTCTGAGATAAGCTACTCTGATTTGGCTTTGGGCCATGGTATGAGTACTTATCGGATGAAATATTCATGTATTTGACTTGTAATTCGAATGGTTTAACGAATGAGTTTTGATTATGGAAATGAGTGAGTTTGTACGGAATGAACAGGTACGTATAATGTACATACTTATTGTGAATGAGTATTAGATGAGATCTTGTGAATTTATGGAAGGAAGTTCATGATTTTGAATAAACCATGTGGTAGGACATGGATAAAGGTTTGTGAATGGTTTAATTTGGATAACTGAATTTTTTACCATGGAATTTATTTATTAAATTACTTGCTTATGACTTCCTAAGCTTTTAAAGCTTACTTGGTGTGTTTATTTCTATTTTATAGATTATCGTAGCTATTGTAGGCTCAGGAATCGTCGAGGATCTTCATTTTACTATCCAAGCTCATTTGGTGACTTTTGCGGTTGTAAATAGCTAAGTATGGCATGTATAGGCTAAAGGTATTTTGAATATATTTGGGTTGTATATATATGTTATGCCAAGTGATTTGACTAACTAATAGTTTGTGAATGTGCTTAGTTTTGGCTTGTGTTTATAATGCAAATTTGATATGTTATAATGTGCATATATGGCCAAATTGTGAATGGTCATTTTGAGTATAAACTAAATGATAAGTTGATAAGTTTTGGTTTTGATTGAGATGGTAAATGAATGAGTTATGATGTAAGTGTTTTGCTATGGATATAGTTTGTGATATGATATGTTTTAGCATGAATTTCGTGAATGAATTTGGTTGGTAATGAATTGGTAAAATGATGTTTGTGTTTGGTATAAAATTGGCTGAAATTAGCTCACAAATGTTGCATGATTTGTGCTTGGAGGTACTAAGCATTTTGGGGTGTGAAACTGGCTTAAAACAAGCCTATTTCGTGCCACACGGACAGAGCACATGGGCATGTGACTCGACCGTGTGACCCCTATTTTCTGGGTATTTTAGTCAGTTTTGCACACGTGCTAGACACACGGGCGTGTCTGGTGACCATGTGGCTAACTCAGTATGACACACGGGTCGAAAACACAAGCATGTCCAGAGACTATGTGACCCTAGTCAGTGTTGCACACAGACTGAGGTAAGATGCATGGCACGGCCGTGCAAGGTACACGACCTAGCCACACGGGCGTGTGCCCTGTTTCAAAGGCAAAAGTTTTATATGATTTGTAAAGTTTTCAAAAGTTTGGTCCCGACCCTTGTTTAGTGCATGATTTAGGTCTCGTAGACCTTCTAAAGGGACATATTGTATGGGATTGATAATGGAATGATGACGTATGATTTATAATTATGTAAATGATGTGAATTATTCCGGTTATTCGTAATATATCGTAACCCTAATTAGGTGATGGATTAAGGGTTAGGGGTGTTACGTTTCGTTGGTATCAAAGCTACGGTTTAGTCGATTCTAGAACTAATGTAGTATGTTTGATTCTAGCTATACATGCCATATTTATGAATTGAGATAGTGTGATGAATCCTGACAGTTGAAATGTGCTTTCGTATACCAAATGGATCCTGAAAGAGCCGTAGCTGACGATGTAGAAAGTAATGCACCGGCTCATACTCAAGCGACAGTGCCACCTAAATCTAGAGGTGTTACGAGTAGCCATGAGGGAGAGGCCAAACAAGCCTCCTGATGTTATTACTGGTATATTCACTCTTTACGATACTTCTGTGATTGCATTGATAGATCCTGGATCAACGCATTCTTATATAGTTATGAATTTGGCACACAATAAGACTTTGCCTATAGAGTCTACTGAAGTCGTAATTAGAGTATCGAACCCCTTAGGCAAAAGTGTCCTGGTTGATAAAGTATGCAAGAATTGCCCGTTAATGATTTGTGATATTTGTTTTTCAGCTGATTTGATGCTATTGCCTTTCAATGAATTTGATATAATTCTAGGTATGGATTGGCTTACTTTGCATGGTGCTGTTGTGAACTGTAAATGGAAAGTTATAAATTTGAGATGCAAGAATAATGAAATAATTCGGGTTGAGTCTAGTGATTTGAATGGGTTACCTGTAGAAATATCTGCAATGAAAGCTCGTAAATATGTGAATAAGGGCTGTGAAGCTTATTTAGCTTATGTGATAGATTTGAAAGTGACTGATAAGAAAATTATATCAGTGCATGTTGTTTATGAGTTTTCTGATGTATTTCCTGAAGAACTTCTGGGACTACCACCTATTCAAGAAGTCAAGTTTGGCATTGAATTGATGCTGGCGACTACTCCGATTTCGATAGCACCATATAGAATGGCACCGGCAGAATTAAAAGAGTTAAAGTTTCAGTTACAAGAGTTGGCAGATAGAGGATTCGCAAGACTGAGTTTCTCACAGTGGGGTGCTCCGGTTCTATTTGTTAAAAAGAAAGACGGCACGATGAGAATGTGCATAGATTACTGTCAGTTGAACAAAGTCACTGTAAAGAATAAATATCCTCTGCGCAGAATTGATGATTTGTTTGATCAGTTGAAAGGGTTGCTGTGTTTTCAAAGATAGACTTGAGATCGAGATATTACCAGTTACGAGTTAAAGACTCAGATGTGCCAAAGACTACTTTCCGGATGAGGTACGGACATTATGAGTTTCTTGTTATGCCTTTCAGACTAACAAATGCACCGTTGTTTTTATGGGCTTGATGAATAGAATTTTTAAACCATATTTGGATTGATTTGTGGTTGTATTTATAGATAACATACTAATCTATGCACATGATGAGTTAGAGCATGCTGAACATCTGAGAATAGTGCTACAAACTTTGCGAGATAAACAGTTGTATGCAAAGTTTAGTAAATGTGAGTTCTGACTACGAGAAGTCAGTTTTCTGGGACACTTGTATCAACATCGGGTATTCGGGTTGATCCTAGCAAGATTTCGACTATACTTGATTGGAAACCTTTGATAAATGTTTTTGAAGTCCAAAGTTTTCTAGGACTTGCTGGTTATTACAGACGGTCTGTAAAAGGCTTTTCAATGAGTACAACTCCGATGACGAAACTACTACAGAAGGATGTTAGGTTTGAGTGGTTAGAAAAGTGCCAAAAGAGTTTTGATAAGCTGAAAACTCTATTGACCGAGGCTCTAGTGTTAATTCAACCTGAATCGGGTAAAGAATTCGTTATCTATAGTGATGCATCTTTAAATGGTTTGGGCTACGTTTTGATGCAGGAAGGCAAAGTTATTGCTTATGCCTCGAGACAGTTAAAGCCGCACGAAAAGAATTATCCGACTCATGACCTAGAATTGGCAGCTATAGTGTTTGCATCAAAGATTTGGTGTCACTACTTGTTCGAGGATAAATGTCACATTTTTCCACTCATAAAAGCTTAAAATATTTGATGACTCAGAAAGACCTGAATTTGAGACAGAGGCGATGGTTAAAGTTATTAAAAAATTATGAACTTGTGATTGATTACCATCCAGGAAAGGCTAATGTTGTTGCTAATGCTTTAAGCTAGAAATCTCTGTTTGCTCTTCGTGTAATGAATGCGTATATGTTTATGTCTAATGATGGCACGATTGTAGCTGAGTTAGAAGCAAAGCCGTTATTCATTTAGTAGATTTGCAAGGCTCAGAGAACTGATAATGAATTGATAGCAATACGGGCTCAATGTGATTTGAGCAATGATTCAAAGTTTTGAGTTGATACCGAGGGTTGTCTAAGGTTCAAAAATCGAATTTGTGTTCCGAGGAATCCAAATTTGATTCGGGTGATTTTGAATGAAGCTTATGATAGTCGGTTATCTGTTCACCTGGGTAACACAAAAATGTATACCAATTTGAAACAACTCTATTGTTGGAAAGGTATGAAATGAGATATATTGGAATTTGTTTTGAAATGCCTAATATGTCAGCAAGTTAAAGCTAAGCATCAGGTTCCGTCTGGATTACTTCATCCGATTATGATCCCGGAGTGGAAATGGGACAGAGTTACAATGGATTTTGTATCAGGCTTGCCATTGACACCGAGCAAGAAAGATGATATGGGTTGTTGTAGATAGATTGACTAAATCGGCTCATTTTATTCCGATTCACACAGACTACTCACTTGATAAACTAGCAGAGTTGTACATTTCTCAGATTGTGAGATTGTACGGGGTACTTATTTCTATTGTATCGGATAGAGATCCGAGGTTCACATTGTGGTTTTGGAAGAAACTACAGGATGTTGTAAGTACAAAACTTCATTTTAGTGCTACTTTTCATCAGCAGATAGATGGCCAGTCCAAGTGGATTATTTGGATTCCAGAAGATATGTTGAGATGTTGCGTTCTCGAGTTTGAAGGTACGTGGGAACAATACCTGCCATTGGTTGAATTTGCATACGATAATATTTTTCAATCAAGTTTGAAAATGAAACCATACGAAGCTCTTTTTAGTCATAAATGTAGAACACCTTTGTACTGGCTAAGCTCAGCGAGAATAAGATTCACGGGATCAATTAGATCCGAGAAACAGAGTAGAAAGTGAAAGTTATTCGAGAAAATTTGAAAGCAGCATCAAACCATTAGAAATTGTATGCGGATTTGAAACAGAAAGACATCGAGTCTGAGATTGGTGATAAAGTGTTTCTGAAAGTGTCATTGTGGAAAAAAGTGTTACGATTTGGCCAGAAAGTCAAATTAAACCCGAGATTCATCGGACCGTATGAGGTAATAGAGCGTATTGGGCTGGTTGCTTATAGATTGCTTTTACCACCTGAGTTAGAGAAGATTCATAATGTATTTCATGTTTCGATGCTTCAGAGATATCGATCGGATCCTTCACACATTATTTCACCTACAGAAGTTGAGATTCAGCCTGATTTGTCGAATAATGAAGAACCAATTTAAATTCTAGCTCATGAAATTAAAGAATTGAGAAATAAGAAAATTTCTTTAGTAAAAGTGTTGTGGCACAAACACAGGGTTGAAGAGGCTAGGTGGGAGCCTGAAGATGTCATGAGACGATAGTATCCAAATCTATTTAATGATAAGATTTTCGGGGACGAAAATCTTGAAGGGGGAGAATTGTAACAGCCTGGTTTAGACCCTAGTTGAAAAAATGGTTTCGGGACCACATATTCGAGCCTGAAAAATATTTTATTATTATTTACTGTGTTTGTGACATGTGAATTGGCATGTGTGAAAATTTCGTAAGAAAATTTGGTTGTTTGTGTGCTTAATTTGAGAAAAGGATTAAATTGTAGAAAATGCAAAAGTAGCATTATATATGTTCACGGTGTTTAATTGTTTTGGGTTTTGATTATGATGTCCTTAAATGGAAAATAGACCATTGAAGGGATTAAATGACATTAATGGACATTGGTTAGTGGATTATTAAATGAAATGAATAAGGTTAATTTAGTAAATGGCAAATTAGGTCTGAATTAAATAAAACAAATACACCATTATCATCATGTTTAGCCGAAAATAACTAAGAAAAAGAAAAAGGAAAAGTAAGCTAGGGTTCGGCTAATTCTAAGCAAAATTAACGTATGTTTTAGTCTCAATTTTTTATAATTTCTACGTTTTTGTGATCATTACTTCGTGTTTTCTCAAGCCCATATTGTAATTTGAAGAATTGTTGATAGTTATGAGATGTGCCATTGATGAAATGGTGGGTTTTTCTGATGTTAGTTCATGAATATGTATTTGATTGATATGTTTGTTCTTGGATTTTTGGTGAATTTAGCTAATTTGGGCTAAATTGAGAAAATGATATTTTGGAGGACTAAAATGTGAAATTTATGAAACATATGGGCTTGAATAGACTAGAGGAAAATTCGGCTAGGCTTTGTATAAAGAAATTTGGTGTATTTGATGATTTTATTAAATAGGGACTTAAATGTCAAAATGTGAAAATGTAAGGGCTAGTTTATAAAATGCCCTAATTGTGTGTCCTTGGTTTGAATTGATTGAGTATGTGATTGAATGAGTTATTTTTAATGCGTATAGATCAAAAAAAGCGAAATCTGAACTTGGATAGCGGGAAAACGAAAGTGACGAGTAATCGACTTATTTCAATGAATCACACTCGAGCTAAGTTCATAAGTAGAAATTTAGTTATAAATGTTGTTAATTGCATAAATTTGATATGAATTGTAATGAATGAAACCTCAGAGTAGGTGGAGATAGTGAAATTGATGTTATGGATGTTTTATTAAAGAAATCGATATAGAGGAAGCTCGATTGAACTGTAGGATTTGTTTTGGAATGTAGTGACGTGTCACTAGGATTCAACTTGGCTTCGAGCCATGATATCGGCACTACGGGTGCGAGAGATACCTTGATTTGGCTACGAGCCATGGTATAGGTATCGAGAGGGAGTGACCTTGAGTTGGCTACGGGCCATGGTATAGGTGCTCCAGGATAAGCTACCCTGATTTGGCTTCAGGCCATGGTATGAGTACTTATCAGGTGAAATATTCATGTATTTGACTCGTAATTCGAATGGTTTAATGAATGAGTTTCGATTATGGAAATGAGTGAGTTTGTACGGAATGAACAAGTACGTATGATGTACATACTTATTGTGAATGAGTATTTGATGAGATCTTGTGAATTTATGGAAGGAAGTTCATGGTTTTGAATAAACCATGTGGTAGGGCATGGGTAAAGGTTTGTGAATGGTGTAATTTGGATGAATGAATTTTTTACCATGGAATTTATCTATTAAATTACTTGCTTATGACTTACTAAGCTTTTAAAGCTTACTTGGTTTGTTTATTTCTATTTTATAGATTATCGTAGCTATTGAAGGCTCGAGAATCAAGGATCTTCATTGCACTATCCAAGCTCATTTGGTAACTTTTGTGGCTGTAAATAGCTAAGTATGGCATGTATAGGCTAGGGGTATTTTAAATATATTTGGGTTGTATATATATGTTATGCCAAGTGATTTTGCTAACTAATAGTTTGTCAATGTGCTTGGTTTTGGCTTGTTTTTACAATGCAAACTTGATATGTTATAATGTGCATATATGGCCAAATTGAGAATGGTCATTTTGAGTATAAACCAAATGATAAGTTGATAAGATTTGGTTATGATTGAGATGGTAAATAATGAGTTATGATGTAAGTGTTTTGTTATGGATATAGTTTGTGATATGTTACGTTTTAGCATGAATTTTGTGTATGAATTTGGTTGGTAATGAATTGGTAAAATGATGTTTGTGTTTGGCATAAAATTGGCTGAAATTAGGTTACAAATGTTGCATGATTTGTGCTTGTAGGTACTAAGCATTTTGGGGTGTGAAAGTGGCTTAAACCAAGCCTATTTCGTGCCACACAGACAGAGCACACAGGCGTGTGACTCGACCATGTGATCCCTATTTTCTGGGTATTTTAGTCAGTTTTGCACACGAGCTGTACACACAGCCATGTCTGGTGACCGTTTGAACCCTGTTTTATAGTCATATAGGTCAGTATAGCACACGGGATAGACACACAGGCGTGTTTGGTGACCGTGTGGCTAACTCAGTATGACACACGGGTCAAAAACACGGGCATGTCCAGAGACTGTGTGACCCTAGTCAGTGTTACACACGGGCTGAGTAAGATGCATGGCACAGCCGTGCAAGGTACACGACCTAGCCACACGGGCGTGTACCCTGTTTCAAAGGCAAAATTTTTATATGATTTGTAAAGTTTTCAAATGTTTTCAATTTGGTCCCGACCCTTGTTTAGTGCATGATTTAGGTCTCGTAGACCTTCTAAAGGGACGTATTGTATGGGATTTATAATGGATTGATGATGTATGATTTATAATTGTGTAAATGATGTAAATTATTTCGATTATTCATAATACCTGGTAACCCTAATCAGGCGATGGATTGCGAGTTAGGGGTGTTACAATAAGGGACTTTGTTATTTTGTTATATATGTCATATTTGATTGGGCGAAGAATGTTGGCTTATTTTGAGGAATGATCATTTTGTATAAGGCCATTAAAAGTTGGCCAATATTGATACTTGGTGTATGCATATGATTATGTTATTCATGATTGAGGTAGTTTGCATGTTTAAGTTGCTAAGTATGTGAGATATATGCATGATGGATGTAGTATGCGAATGATGTGTGGATGACTTGATTTTGGGATGTTTGATAGCTTAGTTATGTTATGTTATGTGCCTTTGAAATGGTGTAAGTGTGCTTGTGTTTCAGGGTGGCAAATGGCTTGGTAAATAGTCTTATATTTGTCCACACGGCTAAACACATGGGCGTGTGTCTAGGCCATGTGTGACACACAGTGTAACACCCTAAACTTGGCCTGGACATTATGGCCAGATTTGGTGTGTCACATGGATGATTTATTCACAACCAGATATTTTGACAAATCATTATGTTATTTATTGGAAGTCCATGACTAGTAGCTTGTAGTTATTGAGCAAAATCAAATTAAAACTGTTTTTATTATTATGAAGTGTTTATACCAAAATCCTATTTGTTGTCGTTATTATTATTAAGTCATCTAACCATTACGTAAGGCTTGCTTGAAAGCGTTTATTACTAATTTTGAAACCTGTGTATCCTAGTCTACCGCTTTAAGCAAATAATAGAGTAACCTAAAATCAACACCCATAGTGGCCTTATTACAAAATAAACCTGAAATTAGAATAAAAATATATTAAAGCAAAGTGAAAACCAGAAGCATAAACCATGTGGCCACCCCAAGTCCCTCGCAGCTCTAAATCCTCTATGTTTGGGGGTTACCTACATAAGTGAAAATAATAGGGTGAGTTTGTGAAAACTCAGTGTGCAATTTAACCCAACCAACAAAAGAGATCAAACATGCAGATCAGTCTAGGCCGAAGCCCTATTCAAATACAGATCAATCTGGGCCTTGGCCCTATTCAGAAACAGAGTGGGCCTTGGGCCCATTACAGATACAGAACAGAATATATGCAAAACCCAAGCCTAGTTCAGCCCATCACACCACCTGTACCAGCCCATCACACTATGTAGGGAATAACTCGACCCACCCAGCCCTACACACCACAGACGCAGCAGAGCAACTAATACATATATCGTGGCAGAGCCACCCGAACAGAATTATGTGGCGAAGCCAATAAACAGATTACATGGCAGTGCCACTATACAGAACTTCCTCCGAATCCAAACCCAACCCCATGCAGACTAAAGTACTACATATCATATGCATACAGATTAGCAGATTCAGATATAGACATACACAAATCAGTTAACCTACTTCTAAGGGTAAAATAGTCTTTTGACAGCTAGGGGTAAAATGGTAATTTCATCCTTTAGGGGTATTCTAGTCATTTTACTAAGTCTCGATGTTTCAACACCTAATACGACCTTCTAGTAGGTCTAACATCGCTTCGAACGACTCAAAAAGTATATACAGTCAAACCGGATTTATGGCCCAAAAACCCCTAATGGGCCCAAGTGGGGCCACACGCACTCAGTCTAAACTTATGCATATTATCACAGATTTACCATCTAATGCACCAGATATCATCTTACCTTACAACTTACCCATATGGGCCTATAGGCCCATTGGGCCCACTTTGGCCCATCGTGGCCCAGAACAGCCCAAGTACACGAGATCGTGCACTACGGCCTTTGTAGCCTATCGCCCATAGTTTATGGGCTCAGATTGGCCCACAAGCGCTTGCACGCTCGTAAGGCCTCAAAATGTCAGCATTTTGACATTTCGACTTTCTGGCTTTTGCCGATCTATGATATTAGAGGGTGTCGTTACACACCTATTTACTATTAGCGTTGGACGATCCCGCGAACGATTAACCTACAACAGTTTAACCACCACATTAAACCATGATCTGATTGAAAACAAATCATCACCCTAACTTTAACTTATGCAGCCAACACTAACACACCACCCATCACTTACCTTTGCCAAAATTTAGCCACACATCTAGACTGCTTCGCTATTCTTATCTACTAACCACCCTTCACAAGAAACACGTTCATGAAAAGCTACGAAACACAAATAGTCAAAAAAGAGACAGCTTAAGTCAGCCCTCAAGGAAGAGATCCAAGCCGATTAGTACAAAGGGAAAGAAATAAGGGTTTCGGCTTTTCCACCAACCGTTTAAAATAAGGGAAAGAATGAATAGAATACTTACCCAAGAGTTTGCTTGATTGACTTATAAAAGAAAGAACCCCCAATCACTAGCCTAAGCCCAGATCTATTATAGATCTAATCAAAATACGAAGGAGGAGGAGAGATCTAAGGAGTTCGGCTATTTGAGAAGTCCTAGATTCGGCTAAAATAAAAAGAAAACCAAATAGCAAGGTGGGGAGTATACAAGAGAAGAAAGAAAAATATCAAAAAATGAAAAGAGAGGGATGTGGGTTTCGACTTTTGATAGATTCCATCAAAAAGAAATAGGATAAAAGAAATATTAGAAGGTGATGGACACAAATAAAAGGTGAAGGAAGAAAAGAGATTGTGGCGTCGATTATGAATGAAGGAGAGAAAGATAAAGTTCGGCCAATAGTGATTAACGGGATGAAAGAAGAATTACAACTTAAAAGTGCACCAATCAGCCAAAGAGAGAAGAGAAAGAGACTATGGTTTCGACTTGAAAAGAAATATATCAGAAGTAAAGAGAGAGTGGAGAGAGTAACTACACTAATTCAGTTTTTCTTGGGAACAAAAGCCTAAGTGGTCTAAGTCAATACCACCTAGATGCACCAAAATGCCAAAAACCAAAGCACTAAAGAAAGAAATCAGTAACCTACTCCCTAATTGTCGAAACGTCCAAAAGCAATTGCCCTTGCCGATATTGCCAATACAAGCCCCTTACATTTGGCTAACTCTTCCAATGCCTTGAAAATCTCCACAATTTCCTCCATGTTTATCTTAAATTTTATCCTGGATTATAGCTCAAATTTTCAAGATCATGCCATCCTTATCTCTCCACCAGCCTGAAGATTTTACCTCCAACACCATCACTCGCCAAATACAGCTAACAAAATAATAGCTTCTTGCATTCAAGGAGACTCGAACCTTAGCTTCCCCCACCTAATAAATCATGCCACACCCAACCCCACATGTGGCGCCTCATGCCACTCCACCACAGGGCTTTTTGTGTTATGAAACCCCACCATTAATTTATAAGCCCTACCTAGTAGTGTCCAAATTCACCTAAGGCTAAAATTAAAATTTTTGTTAGGGGTTGGGCCTAAACCTAGGCCTTCCAAAGGCCCCTTAGACACACTCAAAACATGAATTAAACATACCCAAGCATGCAAATGTTAACTCAAGCAAAAATCTTGAAACCCTAAAATTTGGGGCGTTACACACAGTCTGCACCATGGGCGTGTAGTCTGGCCATGTGTCCCCTACACCCTAGTTTTGCAAAACAAAATGTTCAGTAGTAAACACGTGTGTCTAGGGCATGTGAAGTCTGCACCTATTTTTCAGAAATTAAATTCACCACACGGCCTGGCACACGGGCATGTGACTTGGCCTTGTGGCTCCTTTTGGTGTATGATGTCATAAACAGAGAGTTACACAGGTTTAGGACACGGGCGTGTGTGACCACATGGCCTACCCACATAGGTGTGTCCTAAACCACACGGGCGTGTGACTATCCAAAAAATAAAATTTTTCTAAGTGTTCCAAAGATCTCGGTTTAGTCCTGAACTGCTCTTAATGTATGTTTTGAGCCTCATAGGCCTATAATAGGGACAATATGATTACGTATGAAAAGTTTTAAATTTGAATGGAAATTTATGACTCGGATTGGTATGATTGTTTGTGTTTAAGTCAGATAACGCCTCATACCCTGTTCTGGCGATGGATGCGGTAAGGGGTGTTACAATAACTACCCTATCAGAGGATTCACAAACTTATTTCCCTTTTCCATCACCATAGATCGTATCTCACATATCAAAAATAGATGGTACTAGTTTGGCAAAAAGGATGGTGCTTACTTCATAACACAGACAGACTAAACTCAGACTGATTACACTGGACAACCATTACCCACACATACACCATTCATACATTACTAAGGAAGATTACCAACCAAATTAGCATGCACTAAAATAACTAAGAAATCTAAACAACTATGAACTAAAATAGTTTGCCCAAAGCATCTTTGGTGGGCGGATACTTAACAAAAGAGCCCACCAAACCCTAAGTGTAGCAGCCTAAATTTGGGCTTAGTCAGAAAAGTGGTTTCGGAACCACTAACCAGAGGTCAAAGAAATTATTTCCAATATTATTTTATGCGTTATAGCATTTTCATAATGGTGCGTGAAAATTTTGGTGAATTAATTTATGCGATTGGTAGCTTAATTTCGAAAAATGACTAAATTGAAAAAAGGGTAAAAGTTGTGATTTACTAGTAAATAATGTTAAATAGCTAGAGAAATTCAATTGGGGTCTTTAATGGACAAATAGACCCTTACTAGAGTCATGGCCTACCAAGGGAGACAAAAAGGGTAGAAAAGTTAAATTTTGTTGGTATTATGTAGCTTATTATGCAATAAAATAAAATAAAAAGAAAAGGTGGTCGTCTTTTTCATTTTTCATGTCTCTTCCACCGAAATTACCAGCCATTTTAAGGGTTTTGAAGCTTCACAATTTCAGCCACTCTTCACCCTTGCAAGTAAGTGATTTTGGTGACTTTTCTTAATGATTTTTGTATTTTTGGGACCCTTGTAGCATGAGCTATCTATTGAGGGGACTATTTTGCAAAATGATAGAAAGTTAGGGTTTTTCCATGAAAGTGTTCATGTTTTTTGCTGAAATTTAATGGAAGAAAATGAATCATAGTTGTTAAATAAACAACATTTGTGAAAGGGTGATCATGGAAAACACCTAAAATGGACCTAATTGTAAAGTTTATAAATTATGCTATAAATGCATGAAATAATGGAAATTGTGGGCTATCATAAGAGTGAAAAGAATTCGGTTAGGCTTGGTTAATAAGGAAATTCAATAAAAATCAATTTCTGAGCCTAGGGGTAAAATGGTCATTTTGCCAAATTATGAATTTGGATTGTCTTAGTTAATGTAGTGATCAAATTAGTGAAAATTTTATTCATTTTAGATCAAGAAGTACGAAACCTGAACCTAGACCCGGGGAAAGCTAAACTAGCAGATTGAACCAAATTATCCATCTATATTTTGTATACCGAGGTAAGCTGTAGGTAAATAATGCAACTTTTTCTATAATTATGCATGAGTTTATTGATTGGGGATAAAATGATTAATTATGATTATGAGTTAGGCATGAGAGCATTTATTTAGTATTAAATGATAAATTATGATTTTGAGTAATGAAATGATGAGAATCTATGTGATAGAACTCGCTTGAACTATAAGAATAGACTGGATATTCATGTCATGATACTAGGGACGATACAAGTGCTAGTGTAAGACCATGTCTAGAACATGGCATCGGCCTCGTTACGTGTCAGTGTAAGTGTAACACCCCTAGCCCGTACCCGTCGCCGGAGGGTCAAGAGGCATTACAAGACAAGTACAAAATTTTAGATAAAACCAACTGACCTAAGTCATGCTCCTAAATTTGCGGATCCTAGCTCTTGCATACGACTAGTTTTGAAATGAGACGTATGAAAAGTTATTAGCATTCACTCTTATAAGATTTCAAACACTTATTAAACTCAAGCATGTGCACATGAATAGACAATATGCATAGAACCAATAATACCTCTAAAAAAAAAGTGTTACAATTCATATGGTAATGATTTAATGGTTTAAACATATACAAAAGTCATGGAGTATCTTGATGTTTACAAAGCTTAATACACTATTCATTTTGTAGTTAATCTTATGCATGGTCGAACATGAGTAATTTCCTATTTAATGAGTGCATTGATTCATACAAATATCTAAATTCACTTAAAATTTTCAAAACATTTACCAAATACATCCACACATTCACATCAACTATACGGAATACATATGGTAACATGGAAAGCCATTTTCGCATGGCTATACATATTTACAATATCAAAATGACACTCATTTGGAAACAAAAGTCAAACCTATACATGCCATTAACGAAGTTTAGCTACAAATGTACCGAAATGAGCTTCGATAGTGTGGAAGACTTCGACTTTGTGATTCCCGAGACTGTAGCTAACGAACGAGACTTAAAAAAATAGAGAATTAAGGGCAACAGAGTAAGCATTTCTATGCTTAGTAAGTTTTAAGCAATGAAATCATTTAAAATTTAAAGCATAGTAATCTTAATGCTTAACATTTTCTCTTTGACCGAGATGAAACATGACTAAATATACTACCCTTAAACATAAATTCATATCACAAAGATATTTTTTTTTCCTCCATCAATTTTTATCCCTTGGCCGAATGCATACAATTCAATTACAATGCTAATTTATGCTTATACGCATACTCACATATTTATGTAACTTAACACTTTGACTAAATAAGCTCATATACTCAAAATCAATCTTAACATATTTCCACTTGAATCAACACACATACATCATAAGTAGGTTATAAACTTTCATGTAATCTTAAGTAATGGCCAGAGCATCACTATCCAAATGTATATCACAATTTAAAACAAATCTAATTCACAGACAAGTATGTGGTACATACCTGACTATCTTAAGGTAGTAAGCACATTAGTTGATATTATTATGTCAAAATCATATATTTCCAGCACGAATGTCGTCGGGACTTAGCCCGTATATAACACCAGCACGAATGCCTTCGGGACTTAGCCCGGTTATAACACCAGCACGAATGCCTTCGGGGCTTAGCCCGAATATAACACCAGCACGAATGCCTTCGGGGCTTAGCCCGGATATAACACCAGCACGAATGCCTTCGGGGCTTAGCCCGGATATAACACCAGGCATATAAGGACTTAGTCTATTTTGTTTTGTGTCATTGAGAAATTGGCCAAGTGTGTTAGCTTGATATGAAATATTCCATTTTGTTTAAAGCCATGAATAATGGCTAATATTCATTTTTTATATATGAAAATGATGTTTTATAAATGTGCAAAGTAGTGTGGATGAACAAGAGTACTAGGATAGTAATATGAATGCTTGGTTGGATTGGTTTTGTGAAGTTGTGTGGATGCCAAATTACGGTCATTGGTTGAGTGTTGGTGCCTTGTTATGTTTTGTTTTGTGTGTGATCTTGTTTCAGGGTGGCAAAAGGCTTTGTAGATAGCCTTATTTTTGTCCACACAAGTAGACACACGGGCATATGTCCAGGCCGTGTGTGACATACGATCCTCTACATGGGCGTGTGGTCAGGCCGTGTGTTCCCTGCACCTTAAGTTCGCAAAATTAAATGCCCAGTAGTAACCACACGGGTTGAGACACGGCCATGTGTCTCAACCGTATGAAAGACACGGCCTAGCACACAGGCATGTGCCACGGCCATGTGACCCTTAAGAGTTACTAACGTCAGAAATAGAATACCAAGGTTTTTGTACACGAGCTATGACACGAGCGTGTCAAGGCCGTGTGAAGGACATGAGATGAGCACATGGGCGTGTGCCAGGTCGTGTGAAAACCCCTATAGGTTCGAAGTTAGAAAATAAATCTACAGGATGAGGGCACGGGCGTGTCCCTATATGCTTAAGTCGTGTGAACCACATGAGCCTTCAGCACAGCCATGTCTAGAGGCCACACGGTCGTGTAACCGATCCACACGGGCATGTGCCCTATTTTTAGTAGTTTTTGTTGAAATTTTTCTAAGTACTCGAAATGGTCTCGGATTGTTTCCAAACCAAATTTTGGGTCTTGTAGTTCCATATTAAGGACCGTAAGACAATGTTTGAAAAGTTTTAGTTTGGAACGAAGCTTTATGAACAAGAAATGAATGTTTGTATGTGTTTTAGTAGGGTAACACCTCGTGCCCTATCCCAGCGTCGGATACGGGTAAACGGTGTTACATAGAGCTCACCAAAACTAGGAGTTTGCCAAATGGTGAATGTAACACCCCTATCCGGTAACCGTCACCAGAATAGGTAAAGGGACATTACTAGACCTTTAACTCAGTTCAGAACAATATTTAAACAAACATTTAACAAATGTCATCTCATTTTAGTGATTATCACATAATTACACTCAAAACATGCTTAATTCAGGCATACAAAGTATAATACATAGATTCAGGACTAATTTGATAACATAGGAAAAAGATAGGAAAACTTAGAAAATTTCTCATATAAGGGTCACACGGCCGTGTGCCCAGGCCGTGTGCCTCACACGGTCACTAGACATGCCCATGTGTCCAAGCCGTGTGCAAACAGGGCATACCTACTAACTTGCACCAAACGGTCATGGACATGCCCGTGTGTCAGGCAGTGTGAAATCTAGAGGGGTTACTGACTTAGGTCACACGGCCGATCACACGCCCCTGTGCTAGCCTGTGTGCCACACACGGCCAGTAGACACACTCGTGTGTCTAAGCCGTGCCAATCCTATAGGGTATGCAGACTTAATTAACTAAGGTGAAGGGGTCACATGGCCGAAACACATGCCCGTGTGCACAGACTGTATGGCACGAAAATAGGCTTGGTTTAAGCGACAATTTCCACATATTTCTCTTGTACCTACAAACATCAATTTGCACTAAATTCATGTGCTAAATAAGCAACCAATTCAGCCAATACAATACACATTTGAACCCTTTCATAACCAACCAATAAAACATTAACTATTTCACATATATGTACTAACTTCCATGTATCAAATTTTCATGCCATATACATATATTTCATATCTCATTTTCATTCATCTCACACATAGAAAAATCTTACCAATTCAATCATGAAACTTATTAATTTGTTCACAATAAAACATATCAAATTTTCATCATTCAAGCATCACCTAAACCAAAATATCATTCATCCATTTTGCCACAACATAAACATATCATTTTAAACTTTCATACCAAACCATTCATTACTATTTCAAGCCATATCACATAGCTTGTTTAGGTACCAAAATTCATACCACATTCACTAGCATAAGTGACCCCATGATTCAACCTATAAACTAGCCTATACATGCCATATTTACATCATTTACAATAGTTCCAAAAGTACCAAAAAATTGTCTGGATAGTGTGATAGCAATCTCCGACCTCGTCTGAATCGAGCTAGCTTTCGAATCAATTAAAACATCAAAAAATAAACGGAGTAAGCTTAAAAGCTTAGTAAGCCCGTATAATATAGAATTAAACTTACCATTATGTCGATAAGCATTAAAACAACTTATAATCCAATTCATTTGCTCATAATGCCTATTCACATCACCATTCACAAGTTAGTCATCTAACATCCATATATTCAACTATTCATAAGGATGAAACCAAAGATATAACATTCATGAACAACAAATTCATCTCTCAATTCATATAAGTCAAATATCATTGTATCAACACAAATCATAAATGTCATATACCTTATCATCCACAAAATCCATGTATTCAAGTATCATATAACTCATTTCAATCATGTAATTCATATAACATAAACTTCATGTAAGACTTATAATTCATGTAACATATAATTCATGTAAGTCATGTAACATATAATTCATGTAATTCATATATTTCATGTATCATATACTTCATATAAATCTTGTAACTCTTGTATCATGTAATCTTTAAGTTTCATATCGGTATAATGCCCGTTGAACCTACAGAAATATCGAGGAATACTCGGGTGATACACACTAAGTGTATGATCGGTTATCCATCAATCCATCATCATGTATGTTCTTTCGAGCTAGAATCGGTATGCTCCTCCTGAGCCGGTAAACTGTAAGCTCAAATGAGCTAAACGGTAAGCTCCGTAGAACTGAAACGGTAAGCCCCAAAGGACTGAAACAGTAAGCCCCAAAGGACTGAAATGGTAAGCTCCGAAGAGTTGAACAGTAAGCTCCATAGAGCTAAAATGGTAAGCTCATACGAGCTGTGGTGAGTCCGCAACAAATGCCAGAGCTTGACCAAACAATAACCCTAGTGACATGTCACTTGTATTCTACGACTTTCTATGGTTCAACTGGGACTCGGTAATTAATTTAAGCATGTAATCAGTAGGCATTTAAATTCAATAATTCATATATACATCCATTCAAAATTCAAGATAGCAATTTCAATTATAAATATAAGTTCAATTTTAATTATACGAACTTACCTCGTATTCGCTCAATTAACTTTCGTCTACCCGTCTACCCTTTGTTTCCCTCGATCAAGTTCTGATATTTGTTTATCTTGATCTAAATATTATCAAATTCAATACATTCAGCATTCAATCAATTCAAGTTAATCAATAATTCATATTTTGGTAAATTTACACATTTGCCCCTAGACTTTTCAATGTTTACAATTTAGCCATTTTTCAACTAAAATGGAAAATTTGCACAATTAGGCCAAAGCCCACCTTAGTCGAATTTCATATAGTCTCTAATCAGCCCATATTTTTATTTATTTCACAATTTTAACACAATATTTCTATCTTTCTCAATTTAATCCTTAATACTCATTTTTATCAAAAATCACTTTATAAAACTTGTATATCTATTAACAACCATCAATAATTTATCAAGAAACATCAAAATATACATGTATTCAATAATGGCATATTTCAGAATCTTCAAAAATTTTAGAAATTGAGGTGCGGACTTAATAGATTACTAAGCAATGATCTCAAAAAGGTAAAAATCATCAAAAACTGAAGCAAAACATACCTTAATCTTGCCAAAATAAGTGTCGAACCCTTACAACCAAATTTTAAGCTTCTTTTTCTTTTATTTTCAGCTATGAATGATAATAACATAGCTTATTTTAACTTTGTTTTAATTAATAATAACATATTAACCAATTTACCATTTTAACCTTACTTTATAAACTTATAAAACATATATATATTAAGGCTACTAATGTCCACTACCATTTAAAATGGTCTAACTACCATTTAAGGCCACTATATTCAAAAGCCAAAGCAATTTAACACATTTAACATATAGATTGTCACTTTGATCTTTTATGCGATTTAGTCCTTTTTACCGAATTAACTATTCAAACGGTAAAATTTCTTTACAAAATTTTCACACAGTGATTCTATCATGCTATAAACATAAAAAAAATAAAATAACTATTTTAACTTGGTTAAGTGGTCCCGAAACCACCTGTTTCGATCAGACTCAAAATTGGGCTGTTATAGTGAATCACTCAAAATACTCTACTTAGCTAGGGAAAATACTTTACTTACTCAAATCTATCCTTCATTTACCATATCTTTGCCAAATAGTAACTGAATATGGAGACTCCACTGGGTGAGCTATTACATTCCTACCCCCGAGCTCTAGAGTCATGGGATTCACATTACCTTTTTGGGTTTAACAAAATAAAAGTTTAACATAAGTCCTTGTATTATACCCAAATAGCATCTCCTACAACTTTATCAATAGGCATAATAAAAGTTTTCATACAGGCTTTTCAATATGCATAAATTGAGGAGCCAACAAGTAACAGTGCTTGAGAAATGAAATTGCCTTCTTTCATAGACTTCATGGTTGCAAATCAAACATAAGGTCTTCTTCATGTATGTATGAAGTTTACTCTGATAACAATTGAAAATTCACTGGATTTGTTAAATGTTCCAACTGGTTATCCCAATTGGTGTTCCAACACATATTGAAACTAAGCAAGTTAACAAATAAATTATAAAAAAGCAAGGTAAAGAAATAAAAATAGCACATGCGATTTGTTAATATTGTTTGAATAACAATCCTACTTTTTAAAGCCTTGCTCGGTAAATGATTTTATTTAATAATTGATCCAAAACCTTATTTGCTACAACCTAATCTACCCTTACAACTTGTGATAATTGCAACCCAACAAAGAACTCCAATTATTACAATCACTAACCCTAAACACCTCACTTACAAATAATGTTTGCTCTCCAAAGAATGGATGAATAAACGAGTGCCACCATACATAGCAAATAATCTTGGAAATTATGAAACAAGCTCTCACACTTTGGAATTCGGATGTTAGCCTTAGGCAATTTTAAATAAACTTTAGTACCAAGTAAGACTAAGTTAAAGACTTTAATATAAGGATAAAGTTTGTTGCAAATCACCCACTTCTCCTCCTTCTCCCATGTGAAAATAAATCCTCTAGCAAAAATACAATCAATTTCAACTCAAACGAGAGATAATTTGCTTATAGGAAACAAACCAAGATTAAACAAATTACACATGCCAACAAAATTCACTGTATTTTAATTGTTCCAACTTGTTGTCCAAAGTGATGTTCAAAAATATTTGGTAACAAATAAACCAAAGGCAGTTGAAATCCCAACAACATTTTTTCTGGATGCATTTTGTAACACCCCTTACTCGTGTTCCACGCCGGGACAGGGTACGAGGCATTACTGTACTTAAACTTACTTAAACATACAAACCCAAACCATAAAATTTCGTTTCCATTTTAAAAACCTTTCATACATTCTCTTAAAATCCTTATCATGGGCCTACGGGGCCCAAAACATACTTCGGGAATGGTTCAGAGCCAAACTGGAAACTTTCGGGCACTTAGAAAATTTTTACACAAAATAGGGCCACATGCCCGTGTAAGGTAAGACACGCCCGAATGGGTAGGCTGTATGGTCGTACATACCCCTGTCCCTAGCTCGTGTCAAATTTATTTTTCATTTCGAACCTACAGGGGTGTTCACACGGCTTGGCACAAGTTCAGTCCCTGGCCCGTGTCCTTCACACGGCCCCGACACGCCCGTGCCTTAGCCCGTGTGTGAGAACCTAGGTATTCTATTTCAAACATCAGCATGCAATTTGGGTCACACGGCCAAGCCACATGCATATGTGCTAGGTCATGCCCTCTACATGGTTGAGGTACACGACCGTGTCCCCGCCTGTGTAAAAATTACTGGGCATTCTGTTTTGCATAAATTAGGTGCAGGGGACACACAGCCTATCAACATGCCCATGGGGCTGACCATGTGTCACACACGACCTAGACGCATGCCCGTGTGCCTACCTATGTGGACAAATATAGGCTATTTTCCAAGCCCTTTGCCACCCTGAAACTTAATCAAACACAAGGCCAACTTCAATAACAAATAATATGGCATTTACAAACATCTAATATCCAAAACTTAAGGCATTCGCATGCCACAAAACACCACATTAACCAAGCATTTTCACCATTCATTTATCTACTTAGATATGCAGTTTTAGGCTATCATGAATAAAATTCACTTTGCATAATTGAAACTTAATCAATATTAGCCCATTTCCAAAGGCTATTACAACATGACTTAAGTAACATCAATAGCCAACACATATGGCTACCCAAAATTACAAATATCAAAATGACCAAGTTTTCTATACATGTCATACTCAAAATAATTAGACTTTACTATACCAAAATGGAATGCTTGATAGTGTGACTTCGTGCTCTGACTTTTAACGATCCCCGAGCTTGCAACACCCCTTACCCGTACCCACACCGGGGCAGGATATGAGGATTTATCAAACCAATTTTCATACGACATCCAACTTTGACACATAAAAAAAATCCAAATTGAAACTTTCTTAAAAATGATCTTATGGACTTCCATATGGGCTTACAAGCCCTAAATCATGGTTTCGAAATAACTCGGAACCATTTTGGGTACTTAGAAAAATTCTTTCGAAAACTATCATAAATCACGTCACACGCTCGTGTGACCCTTTTCACACGCCCGTGTGGACTTATAACACGACCGTGTCCACAGCTCGTGTTGAATCATGTCTAAAACTCAAGCTACTGGAATTTTAACACGATCGGGCCACACGCCTGTGTCCCCAAACCGTGGGCCTTCACACGGCTTAAGCACGCCCAAGACAATATTCTGTGGGGCATCATGTTTTAAACACACGGCCAAGGCACACGCCCGTGTGCTTAGCCGTGTGGGTAACAGCAGGCTATTTACCAAGCCTTTCGCCACCACAAACACGTACACAACTTGCCTCAACTAATAACATTTAAAATACAGCCCAAGTATCTATCTTAATGTCTATAAAATAAGTACCCATACGTAGTTTAATTTAAGTATAATATACCCACTTAACAAGCTAGTAATTGGCACAATTCTCATGTATTATCATCCCATTTCATCAAATAGACTAGAATCATTTTAGCCAATTCCAATGGCCATTTACAAAATAAGCTTAAATGTCATAAATGGCCAACACAATTGGCTCAACAATGTTCTTTACAACAAAATGACTATTTAACTTATGCATGCCATTTCCTAACACACCAAAATACAACCATACTGAGTATCTCAGATGATAGTGTTGGCGTTACCTCCGACGTTATCAAATCCTCAGATCACTTAGGCGACACAAAAGGAAAAAGGAAAAGAGAAGGGTAAGCTTAAAGCTTAGTAAGTTTATAAGCAAACATTTAATACCATAATCAAGCATTAGTAAATTAATTACAGCATCTACTATACCAATGCCTCCAATCAAGGATTCATTTGCTTTTTCCTCAAATACAATCTCACAAAGGACAACACAATTCTACGCACAAAGCCCACCTTGAATTTCTTATACAATCCCTACATTTATCGATCATCACCACACACATAGAATTTCGTTCAAGAAATTTCATCGTAAATGTATCTATACTTGATAGATTCATGCATAATCATTCATAGCGACCTTTGTGATAATAAAATAATTTCGCACTTAGCCTATCATCATCAATAAGTTACGACGATATCGCACCTAGCCCGCCTTTATTAGTTAAGTTATGGTGGTATCGCACTTAGCCCACCTTATTGATTAAGTTACGGCGGTATCGTACTTAGCCCGCCTTTATTAACTTGTGTTTGATGGCTTCGCACTTAGCCCATCGATAACAATCGCTAGCCAAGCGATTTACTCTTAGCTCACTAATTTTAACAGTTACCCAGTGGTTCACACATAACCCACCTTTGTTCATAAGTTATAGGAATTCAATTACGTTTCCACTTATCACAAATTCATTATGTGACCATAACATTTAATCACACATCACATAAAACATTCATAAGCAACAGTTATTAATTAATGAGGTATTGTTTACATATAAACTTACCTCGGTATACAAAATAGGAGAAAAGTGGAATTTACTCTGAAGCCTTGCCCTTGACTCAGTCAAGGTTGACTTCACGCTCCACTTGATCTATACGAATACAAATTCATCCATTTAATTACTAAATTAATTAAAATATTCCAAAATGTACATTTTGGCAAAATGACCATTTTGCCCTTAGTCTCTTAGCAAAATGATCATTTTGTCTCTAAGCTCGAAAATCGATTTTTATCGAGTTTCCTCATCAACCAAGCTTAAACAACTCTTTTTATCCTCAATACTACCCCAATTTCTCATTATTTCACACAATTTCTCCTCATTTTACAACTTCTACAACTAAGTCCAATTTGAGTGTTTTCATGCAACCTCTTACATAAAAGTGGTTCAATGGACAACCTACATTCATTTTCCTCCCCAAAATTTCCAGCAAAAATCATTTATTCAACAATGGCAAAACTCTCAAATTTCCACCATTTTGCACCATATACCCCTCAAAATGTAGCTCATGCTACAAAGGTCTCAAATATGCAAAAGTATTCAAGAAAAGCCTTAAAAATCACTTCCTTGTGAGTGCACAAAGTTGCTGAAATTTCAAGCTCCTAAAACCCCAAATTTTGCTGAAATTTTTGGTGCTTATGGAGAAAGAAGTGAAAAAAATGAAGGCTATGCTATAGGCTACAATTAAAATGCTAAAAATCTCACCTAATATGACAAAATTTTGACTTTTCTTCTTTTCACATGTCATGGCCGGCCACTCTCTTTTAAATGGGGAAAATTGCTCATTAAAGGCCCCCAATTTCAGTTCCAAGACCAATTGAAACCTTTATGACTATTAAATCAAACTTTTCCCCTTTTTTCGATTTAGTCCTTTTTCGAGTGTGAGCCTTCAATCGCGTAAATTAATTCTCCAAAATTGTCATGCACACTTATAAAAGTATTATAACATATAAAGAAATGCTAAAATGATTTTATTAAACCTTGAAAAGTGGTTTCAAAATCACTATTCCGACTATGCCCTATTTTAGGCCGTTACAGAGCTAGCTTGGCAAAACTGCAAGGAAAAGGGAAAAGAAAGGGAGTAAGCATAATTGCTTAGTAAGTTGCATAAAATAAATAGCAACATAAATCATGGAATAAGCATCCAAATAAGGTATCATGGAATATCATATAAATTCTCTACACATTTTCATGGCTTACTTATGCTTTTCTCACCATCATACTCATATCATTACGTTTTCATTTTTCTCGTGACTTATTCATGTGCACATGTATCACTCATCACAAAACTTTAGTTTTTCTCGTTAAATTCATCAACTTGAAACTTTTCCTGTTAAATTACTTAGAATACCGAAGGATACCCAAAATGTCATTCTCATGGTATGATGTCAATGCCATATCCCAGATATGGTCTTACGTGGGATCACAAGCCAATGCTGAAGTCATATCCCAGATATGGTCTTACACGGGGTCTCATATCGATGTTGATGTCATATCCCAAACATGGTCTTACACAGGATCACTCTTAGATGCCAATGCCATGTCCCAGACATGGTCTTACAGAGGATCTAAATCTCGTTTCGGTGCCAACGCCATGTCCCAGACATGGTCTTATACGTGACCATATATCGATGCCAACGCCATATCCCAGACATGGTCTTATATGGGATCTGAATTCGGTGCTGATGACATGTCCCAGACATGGTCTTATATGAAACCTACAAATTCTCATGTCATGACTACGGTATCCCTCGTATTCTTTAAATTTTAACCGGGATTTCTCAAATATATCTTCATCATTTCTTTGTAAAAATCATATTAATCAATTTCATAGAAATAACATAAATTTCATAGAATATCATTACAATAATTTTCATAATTCATAATGCTAATTTATTGCATAGAACTTTCCTCGGATCCACAATATGGGTGAATATTTGATTTAATCCACCACCTTGCTTTTTCCCCGGTTTTGATCCGGGCTTCGTGTTTCTTGATCTAAAATGACAAATTTCACTTATTTAGTATTCACATTGGCTAATTAGCCCATAATTTATACTTTTCCAAAATTTATAATTTTGCCCCTAAACTTTTACATATTTGCAAAATGGTCCCTAGACTCGTAAAATGAAATGCACTTATTTTCTTGATTACCCAAGCCTAGCCGAACCTTTTATGTGCTCATAACAGCCCCTATTTTTCATAAATTTTCACTTTTACTACACATTTTACTACCTTTACAATTTGGTCACTTTTAGGGATTTTCATGAAAAATCACCTAGTAAAAGATGTTTACTACACTTTAAACTTTCATATTCTACCACTAGGCATCAAAATACATTCATGTCATGCATGGGTATATTTGTGAACATAAAACCTAGCTCAAATTAGTGGTAGAAATAGCTAAATTAAGCTACGAGGATTTCAAAAATATGATAGAGAATTAAAAACAGGGCTAAATTGCACTTACTAGTGAGCTTGAAAATGTCAAAACCCTAGCTATGGAGTCCCTTGAAATTTCGGCACAAGCATGGAGAAGATGAGCACATTTTTTACTTATTTTTCCCTTTTTATTTCATTAATTATCCAAATGACTAAAATGCCCTTATACCCTTTCTTTAGAAATTTTCCTTCCTTGGGCATTTTTGTCCATCATGCTAATAAATGGTCAAATTGCTAAATAAGGACTTCTAATAATTTTTCTAATGCCAATTCATCCTTAAAACTTCTAGAAACCCATATTTTGCAACTTTTTCAATTTAGTCCTAAAAGATAAATTAATCACTATTTCATAAAAATTCCTTCATGGAATTTTCTCACTATCATGCAATCATATCATAAACTTAAAAATAATCATGAAATATATAATTCTACTTCAGATTTGTGGTCTCAAAACCATTATTCCAACTAGGCCCTAATTCGGGCTATTACACATTCATCTTGTACAAGAAAGACTTTAGCAACAGAAAAACATTGATCATAAGGAATGAAAGAATGGTGATGAATGAAACCATTAATCTGGATTGTGGGAACATTAAGGTCACGGCTATGAAATTTTTCAAAGAGGAGGCTGGGGAGATCGGATGGAATGATGCAGACCGCACTTTATCTTATTGAGGTGAGAATCAAAAGGAATTTTCTAATTTGAAGAGAACTGGTTTTGAACAAAACGATGTCGATGGTAGGAAAAAGTGGAGTGGTGATTGGGTATGCTGAGCTCCATGTGTTAAGAAGGGGAAGGTTTGTAGAAAGATATATCGGAGGTGGATTTTGGCATATTGGTAGACCAAGTGAGGTGCCCATGTTGTAAGTGTACTGCAGGCAAGGGGCTGAATCATGTGCTGGTGTGAATTTTTTTTTTAAATGGTGGAACTAGCAGGGTATGGTGGGGTCTTGAAGAATGAAAGAGAAGTGTTGCTGGAAACAAGACTTGGCTGTAATTCTATTTTGGTTATTAGATCTGACTGAAAAATGCAGTTTCTTGTTGTTTCAAAGTAGCATTTGATCATGAGCATTGCTATGTAGCAATACCCAAAAATTTACAATAATTTCAATGTAATCAATCATTACACATTCTAAATGAGACAAGGGTTCCTCAGGAAATTACGAAGAATGAATATAATTGTCGGAGAAAAATTACATACAGAAATTGATATGTTAAACTTGAAATCCCAGATAACAGCAAATTAGATATTTCACTCACATGCTGAGACACCGTCTTTCACCATTACTGTTCTCACACTTAGCCAAGCTGACAATCCACAAAAATATGAAAATTTTCAACCATAAAAAGGAAAAAAACAATTGAATTGAAAAAAGCTAAATCTGACAAAATAATTACTGGTTCATAAAATTTAATGCAATTTTCGATCACTCCTTTCCTTTTTTTTTTTTTTTTCTTGTTTACAGTTGTAAATAAAGTCAAGTAATCATCAACTTCTTTTATGGTGATAGAGATGAGGTTAATAATCACACTAAAAGATAGAACAATGAAAAAGAAAGTTCGGTTGCAAATTGCATTGCAGCAATTTAAGCCACGCCTCAGTTAACAAAAGAAAAAGAAATAAATACACAATCACAAATAATATGTGAGTGTAAGATATAAATATATGTTTAATAAAAATATATTCAATTTTTATCAAAAATTTCATATATTTTAAAGGCTATTTAATGAATCATATCTTTGTATCTATGTTCAAATATGCATAACATATGAATGTTAAGTACAAATACCGGTAATAGATTATAGTAACATAGGGATCTCCTAGGCTTCAATCAATGGAATTTTTTTTTTTTAGTGGAGGGGAAAAACTCAAATAGAAAGATATGATAGTGAAACTATTTAAAACCTTACAAATTCTATCACGTTGATGATTGAAAGTCGTGGTGTAGCTAATAGTGACAAACTAGAGGCCTTTTTGTGGTCCATAATTTTGTGACTTTTTCAATAGGGTTGGAAGTTTGAGTGATTTGATATTTATATCAAACTTGAAATTGAAAACTTTTCACACACAACTTATAATTTGGTTCACCATTTACATAAAAAGTGTTAATAATCTTATTTTGTATATTAGCTTCAAGTGATCATTTTCTTTTGTCAAGTTTAGATTAAGAATTGAAGTGCTCGCACTACTTCCAAATTTCCAGCCATTACCATTAGATGTTGCAAAGAATAGAGGAAAATATGAAGCAAAATTGGGCACCATCAATTTTATTGGGTTAGGAATAAATTCTTTGTTAAGTAATACTAATCTCGTAGGGGAATCATAATAGATATGGGTGGCGGCATGGATATAGGGCATATATGGTAACTTTAAATGCAGGCACTAGCATTATCTTTTAAAATATTCTTATAAATTTTATTCAAGTGTTCATGAGTCAAGTTGGGTTGAATTCGAGTTGAGCCTTAATAAAATTTTAAGTCTATTTTTAGGGTTTGGACCGACCTAAAAAATGGGTATGAAAATTTTCCCAAGCCCGACCCAAATTATAACAGTTAAGCCCGACTCGACTTGGCTCATATTAATTTTTTTATATTATTTTATTATATAAATAAATTTTAAAATATAATATATCAAATAAAGTAAAAAACATTAAAACAAATATTAAAACAATAAACAAATTGAAAAATACAATAAAAAAATTTTATATTAAGATAATTACAACTAAAGTAGTGACAAAATTAATAATAAAATAAAAGTTTTACAATATCCAAATAATATTAAAAATAAAAATCAAATAATATTAAAAACAGCAACAAGAAACATAATAAGCAGCTGTGAAACAACAATAAAACAACACTAAAAACAGCACCCAAAAAGAGCACCAACAACAACATGCAAAATGTAATCAATTAACCAAAATATCTATATATCAACCAATTAACATATTAAAAAATTAGTATTAGTAAATTAGAATAAAATTAAAAATAATATTAAAAATCAGTATTACAAATTCAGATTGGGCCGGGCCGAGCTCGAATAAAAAAATTGTACTCGAGGCTCGGCCCATTTTGAAAATGGGCCTCGTTTTTTATTCAAACCCATTTTTCAAATTTAAATTTTTATCCAAACATTCTCACTTTTTAGACGAACTTCAAAGTCAAACCGAGTGAACCAACTCATGATAAACCGAGTGAACCAACTCATGATCAAGTCTACCATTATCTTATAAGAATACAAATTAATATAACTAGCCTCGACTCAATATAGAATGTTTCAGCTGAGGAGATATTTTCTAAATAAAATATGGATGTGAGTTGTGGAGTAGGATAGTTGTGGTAAATACTTGCTACACCTCAACTTTACTTAACCTTCAACTATTATTTTACTCATAATATTTTATATGGGGTGTTTGGTAAACAAAATTTTAAATTTTTTTAATTGATTTAGGTATGATTAGAGGATTGAGTAGTCAAACCCTCTAATTGTATTGTTTGGTGAATGGAGGTTTTCAAAAACTTATTGAGTTAAAACCTCAAAAAAAACATTGGGATGTGCAACTTTTTTCACAATTGATTAGGAATGAGATATGTGGAATGATATATCTAACCATTCTTATTAAAAAATTACTCCCTTTTGCCACATGTATCTATTTCTTGAATATTTATATACTCTTAATTTATTTTTAATTTACTTATGTAAAACGATTCTTATGAAACTTTATATTAATTGAAATATGCTACTTGACAAATTTATTTAGAGTGTGACATAATTATCACTAATTTTCGTACTAAGAACATGACATCATTATCACTAAGAGTATAGTTTACAATTATATTGATATACTATTAATATTTATCAATTTCCACAAGATTAATATTTGCAAATAAGAAACTTAAGAAATTTGTTTATTTAAATTTTCAAAAATATTTACTAATTAATTTTCATAATGGATGTTTTAATTCTTTGGTAATAGTGTTTTATTTCTATAATTTCACCCAATAAAGACTAAAGTATTATAAACAAATAAATATCTAACAATAAAATCTATCATGCTCTTATTTGTCATTTTACACATATCAAATTTCAACTATCAGTTAAGTTTTACTAAGCACTTTTAAATAAATTGTTAATAGAATTAATTAGTTAAATCAATTAATAGAATCAATTGATCAAACTAATCACTGCAATCAGCTATCAATCAATTACCAAATAAGACCTATTAACTTTTTTTTATACTTTTAGTATATATTGTAAATATGTTTATACTAAATAATTTTATAATTAAAATTATGTTCATTAGATTATTGCACACGATGTGGGTAATAAATTATGTAATAAATTTATAAAAAATGACATAATAATTAATTGTGGCTTCAGTTGCTTTAGTTTAAATGGTAAAGTTGAAATAATAAAAATTATAATGTTTTGGATTTAAATCCCATCATAGATAAGGATTTTTCTAGATTTTATATAAAATGATAAAAAGTATCCTCAAAATAATAATTGATGCTCTATAAAAAAAATAAGGGGTAAGTAAAATGCCAATCACTCTAAAATAGCGCTATTCCTATTTTGGTTATTCTATTTTTTTTGTCAATTTAGTTATTTTAATTAAGATAATTGCTTGAACTGATCACATCCATTAAAATTTTCGTTAATTCACTAATGGATTGATGACATGATTTTTTTTTGTACTTTTGGCTAAAGTTAAGGATCTCTTTACATTTAGTCCAAAACCTTTTTTTTTTTTTTTTTTTTTTTGTCTGTTTGCAACATAAGAACTCCCAATCCTCATCATTGCCAAACACCCACAATAAAAACCATCAATCCTCATCATCGCCATCATCGCCCAATACCTACTGCCGCCCCCATCTTTATCACTCCTCACCCTACTACCCCCACACCATAAGATCCTCTTAGCAAAGTACTTAATTAGAATGTTTTAAATTTCAAGGACTAATTTTAAATTTGAGCAATAATTTAGAGAATTTATTTGAATCAATGCCAATGCATCTTTTGTTTCAGAGTTGTGTTTTATATTTCTGCTTATAATTTCTAAAATTTACTTACAAAATTGGAAAGTAATCATCAAAATTTCAAAACTAATGGAAAGCATAATTTCATTTTTCAAATTTCGAGTTTGATTGAATCTTAAAATATTAAGCCATTATACTATTAAGAATGAAATGAAATGAAACTTAACGGAAAAAAAAAAAAATACCATATCCACTTTATATTCTAGGTATAAAAACCAAACTCCCTTAAGAAAGGAAAAAGTTGTTGCTAAGAGAAAGTATTTCAGTTTCTATTAAGGTGTTGTGAAATACTTTGCTATAAGAAACTTACGGTTCGAGAGGAGTGAGGAGCGATAGAGATGGGATGGTGAGTTCTTATTGTGGGTGTTGAGTTGTGACAAGGATTGGGGGTTCTTATGTTGTAAATAAATAAAAAAAATATTTTGGACTAATTATAAAGAAGTCTCTAGTTTAGTCAAAAGTCAAAAATATCAGATCAGCAATCCGTTAGTGGATTAACAGAATTTTTAACGACAGTGTCGATTTAAGCAATTATTTTAATTTGAATGATTAAATTAACACAAAAAATATTAAAGTTATCAAAATAGAAATGACGCTATTTTAGACTGACTTACATTATAGTATTTGGGATTTTTGATAACTTTATATCTAAGTTGAGACTTGATTTATAAGTAATATCAACTTCAACAAATTTTTAAATATAGTATAGATGAATAAGTATATAATTATATAATTTTAAAATTAAAAAAAAAAAAGGTGGAGCGGTATGGAACAATGTAACGCCACATTGATGAATATAAATGTTTTTAATTTGCATGCAAACGTGGACCATGGATGGATGGAGAAAGGTAGTGATTGAGATGAGAGAATAAAGACACTAAATCAACTATATGTTGGAGCAGAGGAAAGTGGCAAAAAGATTTGGAATTGAGTTCATTATAACCATAATTTTATTTATCAATTTGTAAATTAATTTATATGTATATATATACATAGTTCAAAGACATTTATTCCCCTCTCCAAAAGTTTTTAAGGAATTGAAGAAAAAAGAAAGGAACAAGCTAGCAGTTATTGACACTCTCTTTTGGCTTAATTTATTCCAAAAACAAAATTAATACCCTAATTTGTGAAATAACCTTAAATGTAAATATGTATATGCCATTCCCCAAACTTGATCTTCGCCATTCAGAACTTTATATTTTTGGCATTGATTCTCCATGTTGTCTATGGATATATGGAAATGGAATTAATTCCGTCTTCAAAAACTAAAAGAAATATAGTAAACAATAAATTTTAAAATTATTGGAAATTATATTTTAAAAATATTTGTATTATGGTACGAGAGTTTGAGTTCAACCCTTAGTGATTCCATTCTTATCCTCAATTATAAAAAAAATAATTATATTACTTGAATGAATTAAGTTGAGTAAAAACACCATGAAGGTCTTTATGCTAAGAGACAGATTGCATTTTGTCCTCTTAAAAAATTGGCAAATTAATCTTTATATGTTAAATTTAAAAAATTGATCTTTCTGTTAAAAATTTTATCTATTTTCACTATTAAGTGATGATATGGTTGACGAGGAAATAAATCAAAAAGTAACCAAACAACAACATATAGTGTGACACGTGTACCTAATACTGGAGGTGGTTTCTCTATCAACTACATCAGTACTTAACAATAGATATGAATGAAATTTTTAACAAGATGACTAATTTGTTTTTTCTTCTAACCAGCGAGTATTAATTTTTAAATAAATAATACAAATAACAATTCAAACCTCTATATGGAATTTAGGTTTTACCTTTTATCTTTACTCATTTTCGCTTTTTACAAAAATAATATAAAAATAATTAATTACTAAAAAGGGTCAAGGAAAAATTAATTACAAAAATGGTTTGTTTTCAATAGTCCCCAGCTGCACCACCCCACTTTCCCTTCCAATCATCATGCAATTATGATTTTTTTTTTAAAAAAGTTTTGATATTGTCATTGTGTTAAGCGACACTAATATATATTTTTTGAAGAATACTTGAGAAAATATGAATATACAGAAGAACAAAAAAATTTATTTTTAATGGTGCCGTTGATGTGTGAAGCGGCATTGATCAAAGTAATATATATATATATATATATATATTTAAATGAGTGTCGTTGGTTTATCAGATGGCACTGCTATATGAATTAGCTTCACATAGCATGAAATAAAATTAGCGGTAAATTAATTTATGATTTGCGAATTAAAAAGTCACTTTTTTTTTCTTTGATCAAATTGTAGGACAAAAAGATGTATTTACCTTTGAATCAGTAATAGGATTCAGTAATAATCCTAATATCGGCTTGTTAGGTAATTTTATCCCATTTGATAATTTGAGATTAAAAGTATTTAATTTGAATATTTATTAGTTGGAAATAAATTATGAATAATTTTAAATATTATATAAAAATAAATATAATCAAAATTTATAATAAATTATTGTTAAAAAAAAAACTCTCCAATAACATTTCAACTATATTCATTTATTTATGAGTTTTGTCTATTATTATTAATTGAGAAAATTTAACATTTGTCTATTGTATGGATGATATTACTTTTATTTGTAATTAATTAATATTATTACACGTGAGCTTTTTTTCATTATTGAATTATTTCTTCATTGAGCTCATAATTTTTTTCTAGTCAACTTTCACTCTCAAGAATTATTTTTATTTTTTTACTGAAAAAACCTTTTAATCCTTATTTATGGTTGAAGGCGTTGTAGTAAATTGTGTTTATAGATAAATACCTTTCATGAACTAAATTGTAAATATTTACAATGTGACATGTAATTTAAATAAAAAGTAATCCTAATACCAACTATAATTAAACATTTTCCCATCCAAGTTTCCCTATGTTAAATAATTATTTTACAATCTCTTTTTTGAACACATATAGATGTTGAGAATTACAAGGAGAAAGCAAACTTTGATCATACATTTGAGGGTGATCGTTGACCATCTGTTGAAGGACTTGCATTGTTGGGTTCAATTTTGGTCATCATGAAAGCTGGTCTCATTGAAATATCCTCTTCATCATGGTACACATAAGCAAATCCCCCATGCCTAGTCAAGTCCATCCCTGCTGTTTCATCCTCTCTTGAAATCCTTAACAAATTCATCTTTTTTAGCACATAAAACAATGGCCCCATTGTGGCCGTCACCCACCCTGTTATGACCAATATCTGAATGATTTGAGCCGCTAACAGCTTCCCTCCACCGCCCATGAACATCCCATATGGCCTCCCCGACAGCTCCGGATACACCTCGTTGACGTAGGCCTTTGTCGCGAACAACCCGGTGAAGAGTAAACCCCACGCGCCGCATCCTCCATGTAATTGGGCTGCTTCTAGTGGGTCATCGTACTTGAACTTGACTGCAAGCATGTTGAATCCAATTAGAACCCATGCTGCTACAAAGCCACATATGATTGCAGCCCATGGTTCCACTACTGAACACCCTGAGGTAATTGCAGCAAAGCCTCCTAATAAACCATTGCACACATCAATTACATTCCAATGGCCAACTAATATTCTCTTGCTAAACAAGGTTGTAAGAGCAGCTGTGCACCCGGCCAATGTCGTCGTGACAGCTGTCCTCCCTACGGCACTCCATTGTCCATAATAACCTCCACCACCACCATACCCTTTCATGATAGTCAAGAATGAACCCGGGTTGAACCCGTACCACCCGAACCACAATAGAAACGTCCCGAGCACTACTAATGAGGCACTGTGCCCACGTAACGCCACGGATCGACCAGCTCGATCGAATCGGCCAATCCTTGGACCCTCGATTAATGCACCCCATAACCCGGCAATGCCACCAACCATGTGAACCACACCTGAACCGGCAAAGTCAATCGCACCCGAATCGAATAAAAGGTTATTGGGTAGGATCGGGCTGGCCCAACCATCTCCAGACCAAAACCAATGTGAAACAACAGGGTAAACAAAGCCGGTTAAAAAGGAAGAGTAAATAAGGTAAGCTACGAATTGGGTTCTTTCAGCTATGGACCCACTAGTGATCCCAGCAGCAGCTATAGCAAAAGCCCATTGATAAAGAAAAAAACTATAATCACCGTCGGGTGAAGGGTATGCTTTAAGACCAAAGAAGTGACGTCCAATGAAACCATTAGAAGGGGCACCAAAGGCAAAGGCAAAACCAAAGAGATAATAAGAAAGAGCACCGGCTGCAGCGTCAAGGACGTTAGTCAACATGATGTTCATGGTGTTCTTAGCTCTGACAGAGCCAACACAAAGCATGGCAAAGCCGAGTTGCATGGCGAAGACTAGGTAAGCGGAGAAGAGGAGGTAAGTATTGTCAATGGCGTGAGTGGAGTCAGAGAGTTGGCTGGAGATGGTGGAGAAACGGGCGCAAAGGAAGGAGGCGAGGGCGGTTGCATTGGTGGAGGAAGAGAGGAGGGGGACGAGGTCAGAGGCCGTGCAAGTCAGGGAATCCATGGCTGAAATAGGGTATGCAAACACTGAGGATGGCTAAGAGGGTGATTATATAGAGGAATTTGAAGGGAATGGTGGACGGTAAGGGACAATGACAAATTATTAAACTAATATTGGAAATAAATTTTATTAAACTATAACAGAAATCAATCAATTTAAACTACTTTCATATATATTAAAAAGAAATACATGTTTTCATTATTATAGCAACAGAAAATTAATTTAAATTTATATGAAAATAATTTGAATTATTTAGAAAAAAAACATAATTAAAATTATGTGAAATATTAAAATTTTGCTCATTCATCTTTTACTTTAGTAAAATATCAAATAACAATTTTCACGAAAATAATGTTAGATGTAAATATTTAGAATAATAGTAAATTAAAATGCATGTAATATTATATATTGGATCAAAGTTTATGTAAAATTTTTATATTTATCTATATTTCAATCAATGAAAATATAATAATATTACAATTTAAAATTTTATATAATATCATTTTTAAACAATTAATTCACTTTTTAAAATTATTTACTTTCATATAATTTCTCATCAATAATCCACTCTTTTAAAAATATATATATAAAGCATACATAAAAAAAATTTGATGTGTATCGCAAATTCTAGTAATACATTAATCTTATATCTGACATATTGGGGGGATTCAAATATTACGACTTAATAGTGAAAAAACATTTTGGATTTTTTTTTCTTTTATAAAAGGAGGGGCTAAGATGAGTATAATAATAAAAATCTAAGATCCAATCTCAATCAATATTTTATTTTAATCAAACAACTGATCATTTTGGAGTGGAAAAAGAATGAATTAAAAACAATTTTAAATTGGGTGGAAAAATATTTGTGAATGGTTCAATCTTCGAAGAGATTAATGAGCAAAATGACACATTAAAAAAAATCTAAAAATAATGACACATGTGAAAATATTCTAAAATTCCTTTGAGATATAAACTTTATTCGTGTAGAAAATAAATTATTTTATTTAATTAGTTTTTTTTTTTTTTTTTTTTTGAGAGGGAGAGAGAGTTGAAATAAGTAAAAGATTAAGTTTCATTAGGCGAAGATAAAATTTTGGTAATGAAATAAAAACTAAAAATTTATGTCAAAATTATGAATTTACTAAATTAACAAGTGAATGTGTGAAGGAGATAAAGATGAGAATGGAGTGGTGGCAATTTGTACAGCAACCAGTTCTATATGGTCTCAGTCTCAGGCTGTGGAAAAGAAGCAAAAATCTCCTTAACCAATTAACACACCACTACCCACGTATTTGATAAAGTTTCAAACTATTTCTCATAAATATTTCTATAAACTTTTAATTTTTCAAGTAAATAAAAAATAATCAATAATTTTTATATCATCTTTTTTTTAAAAAAGAAATTGTATAAAATTTTCAAATTATTTTCACTATTTTAAATATAAAAAATAATTATTTTTATATAAAAAATTAAAATTAATTATGAATTAGTTAATTCAACATAATCTTTTAACATACATTTTATAAACCGTTCAAAAAAGTCGTTTAGCCCTCATCACCAGGGTCATGCTCTAAGTTCAACCCATGACGACTACTACAACTATTACGACTTATTATTATTATTATTATTATTATTATTATTATTATTATTATTAATTCATTTTAAGTTTAACATTAACTTTAACTTTATAAAGAGAATTATTTTAATGTAGATGAATTTTGGCTTAACTTTTAACTTTAACTTTAACATTAACGAGTGTCAAGCTTTTTTCTATTTAACATATATTTTTATGGAATTTGATTTCCATTATTTAGGCATGATGATTATAGTTATTTCGACACTCATAAACATTAAAGTAATTTATACAAATAGTCATTCAATTATTAATATATTTCTATTTTAATCAATAAATTTTAAAATTTTTTAATTATGTTAGTATTGTTTTTGATCATTTTTGTTTTGCTCATTCTTTGTTACCTTGTTAACAAAAAGATGGTGTGATCTTTTCTTAATTGATATAATAATATATTTAGTCTTCAATACTTACAGATTTTATTAATTTTTTCTTATTCTAAAGAATTTAACAAATTTAACCCTTCATATTTACAAATTTTATCAAGTTGGTCCTCCAACTCATCTTCATCATAAATCGAAATTATAAACATATAAAAAACTAATTGAAAAATGTTTATAATTCCAATTGAAGTTTGAGATAGAAACATTTTCCAATTAAAATTTGTGATGTGTTTATTCCAATTTATCATGAACATGTGTTTGAGGACCAAATTGATAGAATATGTAAGTATTGAGGACTAAATGTGTCATGATATCAATTTTAAAAATGTCATGTTTTTGTTAACAATTTAACAAAGAGTGACCAAAAGAGAATCAATCGAAAACGTTAGTGACAAAATTGAAAATTTTCGTAATTTAATGACCTAAAAAAAATACATTGATAATTAGATGACTAGTGGTGTAATTTACCTAAATATTGTTAAAGAGAGACTCAAATTTTTTATACTGTTTTGTAGATTGGTTTAAAAAAGAGTTTTTTTTTTTTTTTTATATAATTGGAGATGGAGAACGAGGTTATTTGGGATTGAATTCAAGCTATCATGCATATAACATAATATTTATGCCACTAGTGGGGCCAGAAAGTTGACAAGTGTCCTATAGAGGTATAGTAAAATATTAAAAAATTATTTTAAAAAAGAGATATGTGGCAATTTTTAAGGTTGTTTGTGGAATAAAAAAAGTATACTGTTAGTGTATCAAATACTAATCTTTAGACTAAATAATAACATTATAAAAATACAAATACAAAATTATTTTAAAAGTTAAAATATAAAGATTAGTTTTAGTCACAAAAAAACCTCTAAAGATTAACTTTCAAATTCAAGCGTGTTAGAAACATCAAAACTAAAAGTTAACTAATGCATCATACAAAATTCAAGGAATGTATGCATTCATAAATGAATGAATTTCGAAGCACATATTCCCTTTCTCCCTATATTATCTTCCTATAAAAGAGACGTATTTTTCATAACTTGGACACACATGAAATAAATATCAAAGTGAGAGTTGTGTGTACTTCTGTGGACATTCCTCTAATTATATTTTCTCTTTATTAATCCAATTTGTGACCAATATTGAAATGAGTCAACAAGTGAATTTCGTTGTTTACTACAACGGTCAAATCTATAGTATAGGGGTCGGGGTGGTGTTTGTGGGAGTAAAGTCTGTGTATTTGGCATTTAATCCTACCATTAAATTGCATGAACTACAGACCAAAATCAAGAGGAAAGTTGGGGGATCAACCCAAAGAAAAATTTCAAAGTTGCAATGCAAATTTTTTGCCTCCGTTGACCCCTATAGGTATGAGCTATTTAATGTGACTAGCAAGATCTATCTCCAGACGATCATATCATTGCATTGCTCAAGCGAAAAATGTTGTAATGGAGTTATATGTTGTGTTCACCGAAGCTGATGGATCTGACCCATCTTCGACTACCACTGCGGTGAATACGGGAACCAAAGTTGAAGCAAAAAGTCCTACTACACATTTGTGCAGTGGGTTCACTAGCTTGTTACAAAGCGACTACTATGATGTTCTTTAAACATCTATGGGCAGACACTCATTGGTCTTCGACATGGATCTAAACTTTGGTGCTTAGTACTGGTCGGGGTTTGAGCACAACCTAAATCTTAATATTCAGGCTTGACATTCAATCAATGTATTCGATTTCAACTTCAGCACTATGTCAATGTCATGGGGCAGAAGCAGATAAACAGAGGAGGAGGTCATCGACGTGCACCGGACATTAAACCAGTGCATTTTTTGGCGAGTACATGAGTTATAGGAGAACTGATGCCCTAATATTTCGATAGAGACCATCAAGGGTACGTCCAATCCCTTACTCGAAGGTGACAATGAATTCATAGATGAGGAAGAAGACGTAGCCTATGAAGAACATACTGGTGAGGAAGATGACTAGAATTTCTTCTTGAGCTAATTGTGCCATCACGTTTGCCCGCAGTTGGACATATTTGTCATATCAAACAAGGGAACTAGGATGCTGTCCGTGATTAAGTGTCATGAAAGCCTAATGGATCCCACCTATCATCAGTACTACTTACGACATGTGGGATCCAACTACCACAAAACATATCATTCAGAAACTGAACAAGATATAGTCATTGACATGGGTTTGTAGTCTTAACTATTTAATCACCGTACATCGAATAACCATATTAGGTTAGTTCATTGCACAAATAAGTAGGCATTTCTCAATAGTTTACCAACTCATCTAACATCGATTCCATGAAATGTTGAACAACAGAAGCACCATCAGCGCTTACGATGCGGCGTACCTAGCAAATATATCCTTCAAATAGTAAATGTAATTATACAACGGAGGTCTACGATACAGGCACATGATGTCAAACTTAGTTGAGTTCATCAATTTCGTAATAAATAGGACGCAGCATTTTTTGATAACCTTGGTTGTCAAAGAAACATAATCTCGCTTGGTCACCTTATTTTCAAAGAGCACGATGGTGTATGCTACATAGATAGCGTGCGGCGATACTTAGTGCGATGATGTCATGAAAGAGGCAACACTATGTATGTATTGTGGCACTCGCATCGAAACCTCGATTTTTAAGTCACAGAGCACGCTAGGCATGGCCATGACATGTTAGGGGCATCCTATTGTGTGAACCTAACAGTAGGGACTGTGATTGTGGGAGTTTTGAGGCCCTTTAGTTCCCATGTGTACATGCAATTGCTACATGTGGGAACATACGAATTAAGTACACGCCTTAGATCAACGACGTATACCAACTTTAACGCATTCATAGTGTATGGAGTCCTAAATTCTCAACCATCCTATATGAGAGTATATGGTCGCTAGTGTCCAACACGCCGTATGAGTTACCGTCAAATAAGAACCTATGTCGCATCCCTAAAGGTCACTTGAATTCAACCAGGATAAGAAACAATACGGATATTATGCGGGTACTGTAGAAACCCAAGGCATACAAAGACAACATGTTCTCTGTATAGGGGAACATTGGGGCTTTAGCGTTGATAACATTATTTTCTTCCAAATAATATATTCATTACAATACTTCCATTATTCAAGTGTTGTAAATTTGTTATTTCTTATTAACTTACATATAACTCATGTTAGACAGTAACGAAGACAAATGTAATGTTCGAATGAAAAATCTCAATTTTTTTATTTAATCTAAAAATATATCTTTACATTGCACTATTTAGAAAAAATATATATTAATCGTAAAAAAATACATCAATCGTCTCGTCAGGGAGAATTGTGTCATAAGATGGTGAACGACAGTTGCGTGGAGGATTTCTATAGGGCTCTGGAGGTGCGGTCCTATAGACTTTCTCCTAGCGTCATTATCGCCTCTACCTACACTTAGTAATGGCTCTTAGGTCTCATCTCTAGCTACGCCAATGCCATCATAGTCCTCCGTGGTCGACTATTATGTCATCCTAGGTTCCTATCGTGTATCCTTTACTCCGCGGCCCATAGTTGCGTCAATAAGCCACCCCGATAAAATAGTGATGTGTGCAGTGTTTGTGTCACTATCGGCGTGTAAGAAAAAGGTGACCAAAATCCCAGGTACATTGACATTGTTCCCGACATCGACACTAGCACTGATTGCTGCATGGGCATCTGTATCAGTGTCATCATTGCTGGCATTGCATGTGTCAACATCTAGCCAGACATTTGGGTTGGCATCGACGTCGATATGGGGGTGAAGAATATGGAGACGTCGGTGCCCCAAAATGTGTACCTACGAGAATAGAAGAGCCACCCACGTGTAGCTGTGGTGTGTAGTGTAGTGCTTCTGAAAAAACATGGGGTTAGTAAAAAGAACAGGAATAATTGAAGTGAGCTGACCTGGATATTACGTAGACATAGACGATACTTCCTTTGCCAGAGTTGATGCCGAACCCGTCATACGACTGCATCCCCTTCTATGTTGCTGATGTGGTGTCGTTGCCTATTCGACTGAATTTGCCTCCTCCTCACTTCTGACGAAAGCAGATACAACTTCTCGATGACTCTAAACTGCGTCATGTGATCAGTATCTATTATAGTGTCCAATGAGAAAAATGGTTCGTGGACAGGTAAGGATTCCATCCTACGATCCCAAGCCTGGATGTGCTCCATTTGCTTCTCTGCCCAATCTTTGTCATTCTTCCTCCGCATGTCTAGCTTGTGCAACTCCTTCATGTCTCATGGTGGCGGTAGAATCCGTTGCCTCTATCCAAACTATAGCAACACCCAGTTCGATTCATGCATTTCCATCGTCATGTACACTATCAACGACACTTTCATGTCCCACATATCCCGATTTACAAAACTTTCGATCGGATGCAAGATATGATATCGGTGTCATCGTACGACATCCATTCAAACTAAAAAGCAGAATTGAAAATACTGTTATGTATTATTTTTTTACTAATCATTACGTAATTAATATAGGTTAGAAAGAATAAGTAACTAACCATGGCTTCGGTGCATTGATCTAACAACAGTCTAAAATCTTTAAGCTCTTCCAACAATCCTACGTAACTTGGCCCATGGTTTCACCTATGCAGATGATATCTTAGTTGAAAAATATAATAAATAAAAACATTTACTATACAAACTATGTATGTATCAACAAATTTAAAATTTTTACCTAGTCACCAACAGGAACACGCATGGGTCGGTCATTCTGGGACGTAGAAACAGTAGTCGCCACCAAGCCCATAACTGCAGCAGGAGTAAGCAACCATCGATCGACATTGTATTCGGTACTGTGGCCCGACACAACTCTTAGTATAACATGGACAATATGACAAACCTCAACTTAGTTTTCTACATGCGGTGAAGACCACTAGATGTAGTAGCCACTTAACGTGCACCAAATTTTGAGATTTATCAGGCATTAAAATTTCCTCGATTAACCTCATGATGAATGCTCAGGCATATTATTCTATGACCTGCTCTGTTGGGTCTTCAGGAAGCTCTTCAAAATTATCCTCCAACCAATTGACCGATATCCGAGCATTGTCAAACATGTTCAGGACCTTTCCTAACATTGTTCTACAGAGGTTCACTTTACCAGGAACGACTGCTGATCCCATGACGACTAACCCATCCACCGTCAAACTGAGTTGTAACACTACATCCTTGAGTGTGATTATACACTCGCCACATGGAATGTGGAAAGTGTGTGTTTCGGACCTCTATTTTTCCACCAATGCGTGGATTAGCATAGGATTGAGTTTGCAGCCCTCAAGCATGCGAGATTTATGTAAGAATCTAGCCTTTGTGCAAGTAGCCACGAATTTGAGGGATCAGAGGCTTTCCCATATTTTGTATGAACCTTTCCAAAATACGATCATCTGACTATTTATAACATAAAAAAATTATTTCAAATTATCAAAAAATAACTAATTAAATTTAACATAATTGAAAATAACAAAATTTAAAATTTTGTCTTACTATTGTTGCTTGGGCGACGAAAATATGCTTGTTGTCAAAATGAATTAGAGAGGCAACCATTCGTGAGAAATTAATTTGAACGAATAAAATACAAGATAATTAAAAATGAGAATATCAATAAATTTAGAAAAAAAAGTTTAAGAGAGCTAAGAGAAAGATGTGAATGAAAAAAATGAAATTTAGAGGGGTATTTATCGAGTAAAAAAAGTTACCGTTAGCCCCATTAATTTTTTTTACTGTTGGAGTGGCAACGTTTAAAAAGCTATTGGTTTTTTATGATTTAGAGGAAGTGCATTAGAGTTGGTGGCCCGGCCCGAAGGCCCGCCCGAAAAATGGGAGGGTTTGGGTAAAAATATAAGCTCATTTAAAAAACGGGCCGAGCCACGGGTAAGAATTTTTTGACCCGTGCCCGGCCCGGCCCGAAATATATATTAAATAATTTTTTTATTCTTATTCCTTTTTTAATTTTTAACTTTACATTCCTTTTACTTTAACTTTCATTTGCCATTTCCTAATAAAATCTAGAAAAATTTTAATGTTTTTGTATTTTATTTTAGTATAATTTTTTATTTGTTTCTTGTTTTAATTTTTTTTAAATGTATTTGATTCATTATATTTTTTAATAAAATAAGCAAAAAAATTAATATGGGCCGGGCCGGGCCAGGCTCGGGCTTACCAATTTAATGTCGGGCCGGGCTTGAACAATTTTTTAGGCCCATATTTCGGGCCGGGCCGGGCCGGGCCCGGGCCCGACAAGCGGGCCTAAAATTTTTTGAGCCAGGCCAAAATCCGACCCGACCCGGCCCATGGTCACCTCTAAGTGCATCCAATTGGCTCACTTTTCTACTACTTATGTAGAAAACATGCCCATTTCACTTTCTCTCTTGTAAAAACAACTTATCTTCTTAATTGAAAAAAAAAAGTAAAAGCCCAATTTAAAAAAAAAACGACATTAAAGCTTAATTTTGTCAATTTATTTAAAATATAAAAAAATGTGCCACTTGTAAAAAAAATGTTTTAAACTTTTCTTTCATATATATAAGTACATAAGTAAAACAACAATACTGGTTTACAATTCAATGGTCGTCACGCTTATTTAAATGAGTTGGAATTAAGGATTAAAATAGTAGAATCTAGAATACACTTTGATTTGATTATTAACCAAAATTTAGATTTGAGTTTTAAAAAGATTGCAAATATTCATGGTGGGTTTTCTTAGATTATTATTTTAGAAATAGTTTATTAAATTTCAAATTGAGCTTACATACAGATTCAGAATCTCCAGTTTGATTTCAAATCTTGATTAAGAGAACCTCAAGTCTCTCATCAGCACATGTTTCCATTGGAGGAATCTTCAACAGACCCTGTCACTTAATTATTAGATTATAATTCAGAGCAAATTTGGTTGGATTTGAATATCCCCTGTCCATTTTTAGACCTACATAAATTGGTTTTTTTTTTTTTTTACTGCTGATTTAAGTATGAATGGTACGAATAAGTGCTTATCAATAATAGATTCTCTGATATATTTAATCGATTTGTCTACTTGCAACCCTTTATTGCACATCTCAAGAAATCAAAAATTGCAATGCTATTCCTAGGCATTTATTGTTCACCTAAGAGGTATGCAACCATTTGTAGGAACAATTTATAAAATAATTATTCTCCAAGTTAAAACTTAAAAACTATTCCAATGAAAACCAATTCTTCTTCCTTCTAAATTTCTCATCAACATTTAACTTTGGTTTTTTATAATTTGATAAATGTAAATTAATCAACTATATTATTGCACATATATGATTTAAATAAAAAATTATGCGAAAAATTATATTTATAAAAAATTTACACGAAAAGTTAATGAAGTTTTTATTGAAATATCAAAGTTAAAGCTTTAGTTTAGGGATTTTGGTGTCCATAGTTCAAGTCTCATCATATTTCGGGTTTTCTTTTAAATTTATTTTATGTTTAAATTAATTTTATATAAAAATATAAAAACATCTTCATAGTAATCTTTGTTATTTTTAGAATGATTTGTAAAGTTTTTTCTAATTGAGTTTGTATTTAATTAATTTATAATAGGATTGAGGGTTTTTTACAAATCTAATATAAAAAAAATTATTATATACGAAAATAGGTTGTCAGATAGATTATTTACCAAAATAGGTTACTTTTTTTAGTCGCGCCTACCTAACAGGCGCGACATATTATTTTATTAATAAATTTTTCTTAATATTTTATTATTATTATTAAAATATTTTAAAAAAAATCAGGTCAAAAACGGGTCGCCCGTGACCCGGAGGCGCCACATGTGGCGCCTGCTGCAGGGGCGCCACACCCTGCAGCATCAATCCCTTCATGTCAGTTGACCCTCCCCACAGTCACTTGTCATGTCAAAAATGGGGAGGGTAAAATTTAATTGTTAAAATTTAAAATTAAAACCCCAAATAAGGTCCCCCCATAATGTTTCCTGCGTTAGAAGCAGAAGTAAAGAAGTAAAGGTAGAAAAAAAAAAAAAGAAGAAGAAGAAGAAGAAAGAAGAAGAAATAAAAAAAATGTTAGTTAAATTTTTATAATTATTTTAAAATTAATTATTTGTAATTTAGAATTATTTGATAAATTTTTGTGTTAGTAATTAATTTAAAATTAATTTATTAGTAATTTAAGATTATATTTTAAATTATTTTGTTTAGTTTAATAATGAGAAATTTATTTTGTTAAATATGTTGTTATAAATAATTTGTAACTATAAAGAAAATAATTTAGAATTTTTTAGAAGTTTAGAGACTAGAAAATCGAAAGTAAAAGAGATTGAGAAAAAAATAGAAAAGACGGACGGAATTGAATGGTTTTTGTAAATGATAAGAAATTATAAAATTAATTTTTAAAATGTATTAGTGTATTGTGATTTTTTTTGATAATGTATTTTAGTGATTTTTCTGTATTATGATTTTTTAGAAATATATTTTTTTAAGAAAATAATTTTATAGTTGTTTTGTATTAGTAATTAATAATTATAAGTTGTTAGTGTTTATAGTTTAGTGTTTTATGATTTTTTAATGTAAATTTTATATAATGTAAATTTAATTTATTTAATTATTTATTTGATAATTTTTATTGATTGATTAAAATTTTGATTAAATTTGTTGTTATATAATTTTATAGGTTATGTGAAAGAAACTACTTAGGAATGTTTCAATTTCAATTATTTTTAATTCATATGTTTTTTAATCTTTAGATAATTTATATTTATTTTTTATTGTATATAAATGATGGGGAATTGTAAAATTAATTTTTAAAATGGTTGTGCAATAAAATTATTTTTTAGTAGTGTATTAGTGTAGTGTGATTTTTTAATGTAATTTTTATATAATGTAAATTTAATTTATTTAATTATTTATTTGATAATTTTTATTGATTGATTAAAATTTTGATTAAATTTGTTATTATATAATTTTATAGGTTGTGTGAAAGAAACTATTTAGGTATGTTTCAATTTCAATTATTTTTAATTCATATGTTTTTAATCTTTAGATAATTTATATTTATTTTTTATTTTATATAAATTATGGGGAATTGTAAAATTAATTTTTAAAATGGTTGTGCAATAAAATTATTTTTTAGTAGTGTATTAGTGTAGTGTGATTTTTTTGATAATTTATTTTAAAAAAATGATTAGGTTATATAAATTTATTTAATTATTTATTTGATAATTTTTATTGATTGATTAAAATTTTGATTAAATTCGTTATTATATAATTTTATAGGTTGTGTGAAAGAAACTACTTAGGTATGTTTCAATTTCAATTATTTTTAATTCATATGTTTTTAATCTTTAGATAATTTATATTTATTTTTTATTGTATATAAATGATGGGGAATTATAAAATTAATTTTTAAAATGGTTGTGCAATAAAATTATTTTTTAGTAGTGTATTAGTGTATTGTGATATTTTTGATAATGTATTTTAAAAAAATGATTAGGTTATATAAATTTATTTAATTATTTATTTGATAATTTTTATTGATTGATTAAAATTTTGATTAAATTTGTTGTTATATAATTTTTATTGCAGATTTGTGGCAAATGGATTCATTGATTGATAATACTAATCACATATCAAGTAGCATTAATGAGATGGTAATGAAATTTTTATTTGATATTCAAATTACATTATTTGTTGAATGAAATTATATTGTATTAACTATTTCGTTAATATAATAATGTCAGGTCGAGTACCGCGCATTGAAGGCCCGTATTCATAGTGTAGGGTTTTAACCGGATGAACGCCTAATACCGTTCTTAGAGTTAGCCGGGTTCGGATCAGCAGCATTGATCCGGACTTTTAGTCTACGATATGACTTGATTTCTGCCTTAGTCGAGCGATGGCGTCCGGAGACCCACACATTTCATTTGCCGTGTGGGGAGTGCACCATCACTCTAGAGGATGTTGCACTACAGCTGGGGCTCCCCATCGATGGGAACGCGGTCACGGGCGTAAGTTTGATCTCCAGGCCAGCTCGCCTTTGCTATGACTTACTTGGACGCTCGCCAAGTGAGGGAAAATTTCAAACCTTGAGGTTTTCATGGCTAAAGGCCAATTTTGAATATTTGCCTAGTACTGCCACTGAATTGGAGGTTATGCAGGCAGCGCGAGCTTATATTATGCACCTTATAGGAGGTGTACTCATGCCGGATACACACGGCAGTGAAGTCCACTTGATGTACTTACCGCTGCTATCAAATCTGCATAACACACGTTCATATAGTTGGGGGTTCGCAGTGTTAGCCGTTTTGTACCGCGAACTTTGTCGGACGACAGATGCCTCTGTGGTTGACATAGGTGGATGCCTTATACTGTTGCAGTCGTGGGCGCTTTATCAGATGCCATTCTTGGCATCCATTAGTCACCAATCATATGTATTTCCACTCGTTAACAGGTGATGAATCTTTAAGCATTACAGCAATTAATTGTCTCTTTTTCGGATTATATTGTTCTAACAATTTATTTTCATAGATAGAGCACGAATCCGGGTATCGGGAGGTCATACACAGTTCCGATATACCGTCTGATGATCGAGAATCATTCTGGAGAGGGAGTAAGTTTTTCTAATATTATTTTTATTTTATTATTTTATCTCACTTAACCCGCGTTAATATAAAAATGTTATGAACTGTGCAGTTCATTTGGATGCCATATTCTGTTCCTGAAGTTACAGCTGTTATTCCATCGTATGCCCACGTCCACTCACACCTATGGTGCATTAGCGCACCCCTTATCCAATTTCAAACGGTGGAGTGGTACCATGGCGATCGAGTACTCCGGCAGTTCGATTGTATACAATATATCTCGACACAGCCAGTAAGATTGAATGAACAGCTACATTGCATGACTAGGAGGGGGAGGCATGGAACTGATTGGGGAGATGAGCATTCAGAATATATTACGATGTGGAACAACCGGTTTAGTAGGGTACCTCAGATGCATCGTTGTTTGGATCTGCGGCCCTCGCCACAGTACTTACAGTGGTACTATGAGAAGGGGAAACCATTTTTATTTGGTGGGCGGTCGATGGTAGTCCTCCCTCATACGACACGGATTGGGCAACATCTTCCAGATCCATATCATGCACCAGCGCCGGAGGCAGACCCAGAGCCGGAGCCGGAGCCGGAGCCAGAGCCGGAGCCGAAGCCAGAGCCGGAGCCAGATCCGGAGCTACACTCCGGGAGTAGCTCTTATTATCTAGATTTTAGGGGCAATGACTATTTCTCGGGCTCTTCAGCCCACGGATATTATTCAGATTTTGATATCTTCAGCCCCCTACCACATCAGTACTGTACTACTTCTAGCTCCTATCCACTACCGTACTCCGCTTCTTCCGGTTCCTATCCACCACCATACTCCGCTCCTTCCGGCTCATATCCACCACCGTACTCTGCTCCTGCTGGCTCATATCCACCGTCGTACTCTGCTCCTCCAGAGCCGTATCCATTGCCGTTCTCTTTTCCCCCTGGCCCATATCCAGCGTCGTTCTCTACTCCCCCCGGCCCATATCCAGCGCCGTTCTCTACTCCCCCTGGCTCGAGTTCATCAGTGGCATTTGAGTCGTTCTCTACACCCATACATATGGATGAAGAGAACGTTGATCATCGTAGTCGCCCACAACGTGAACGTCGAGCTCCACAAAGATATACCCCTAGAACCACACCATCAAACCATCAATTTTAAGGGGTTTTGTATTGTAAATTACTTTATTTTTTATGTAAATTACTTTATTTTTATGTAAATTATTTTTTGCATTATATTTATCAATTTTTTTATTTGGCATTTTATTATCGAATTTGAGTGCGAATTCTGGATATTGCTTAGTTGAAAAACATAATACGAATTAAAAAGGTAATAATTTTTCTTTCAACATGCAATAAGCAACATGTAATGAATAACATCTTAATTTCTATCCGATCGTGATGATTGTCCAGTTTGGTAATTTCGGAGTGGGTAGTTACTCCGATTGTGACCAGCTAATCTGCATACTCCACACAGTTTCCCGTCAGATTTCTCTCTAATGTCCATTTCGTTACGGATTCTTGATGATTGCGGACGACCTCTCGGGTTTCTACGTAAGCCTTTGTCTGGGATAAGCTCAAAGGTCGTCTGAGGAATCTCTCAAGTAGATAGGTCAGGAAGCACGGGAAACTCATTCTCCCATACACGCAACGTGCGTTCAAGTGTGTACACTTCATCAATAAATTGATCTACATTGAGCGAGACCTTAGCACAAGCTGCCACAACATGTGCACAAGGATAATGAAGTGTTTGGAACCTTCTACAATCGCACCGTCTATTTCGGAGATCAACCCCGTATGACCTAGGTGGAATACCGGGTGGACGACCGATGGTCTCTGTAACCCGAAACGTTTCATTACGTCGTGAATATACTTCTACGTTCATCGACCTCACCATCCGACGGTTTGCAACAATTGCATCCCTGACATGTTCGACAAACACGTGTCCTGCCTCCATCTGGTTGACTTGTTGCTGACCCATTCTTGGCATCAATGTAGCCAACCTATAGAATGTAGCTGAGAAGACAGATGAATCGGAAGATGTCACATTTTTAACAACACAGTGTTAATCCCCTCCACCAAGTTTGTCGTCATTTGACCGTAACAAAAGCCCTCGTCAAAACTTTGAGCCCATTGCCATGGCTCCATGCTACCCAACCATTGTCGGAAGGATGTGTTCGTCTGACCTTCCATGTCACTCTCAAGCTGAGTCATCCTCTGCCGAAAAATGTGTGGTTCTAGCTCGTAAGCTGTGTATGTATTAAGACGATATAAGTTAAGTTACAGTCTCGCCATAAAAAAATGTATGTTATATATTGAAATGATAAGGTTGTTCTTTACCTATTTTCACAACTTGTCTCTTCCAATCTGCATTCTTATAATCTCGATGAAAGTTAGCCGCAATGTACCGTATACAGTAAACGGATCTTCATGGTACACCAGAACGCCTAATGGCGGCAATTAATCCTTTCCCTCTATCGGAGATGATGCAAATATTATCATTACTAATTACATACCTCCGCAGATTGTAAGAAAGAATTCCCACGACTCTATGTTTTCTTTATCTATGATGGCAAACGCAATCGGTAGCACGTTCCTGTTCCCGTCTTGAGCAATCGCAATAAGTAAGATTTGTGTATATTTACCGTATAGCCATGTCCCATCCACTTGCACAAATGGCTTACAGTGGGGAAATGCACGCACACATGGATCAAATGTCCAAAACATCCGTTGGAAAATCCTTTTACCCAGTTGTCGTTGCTCATCCGGGCTATAATAAGGTCGTGTCTGCAACTCAATGACAGTCCCTGGTATGTACTCCCTCATTGCTACAATCCATCCCTGTAACTCATTGTACGATGCATCAAAATTTCCGTACAATTGCTCCATTGCCATCTGTTTAGCTATCCATGCCTTTCGGTACGATACTCGGTACTGGAATCGTGCCTATATTTCGGCAATTAATACCGAAACTTTAATGGTTGGCATGTCTTCAACCATTGGCATGATGCATGTACAGATAGTTTTCGAATCAAGTTTTCGATGATCTTCTATCATTCGTGTTGAAGTACATGTGTGAGGCCGAACAAATTTTCGTATCTCCCACATCTGAGACATCTGGATAAATGCAGCTCGTATCCACCACTTGCAGCCTTCTGCCGACTTCCAACACTCTCCAATATATAATGTCGGTTTAGACTCGACGACTTTGTAGTCTACTGATATATTCATACTATACCACTTAATGGCAAATACGCACTCTTCCTTACTTTCGAATCTCTGGCCCACGAACAACTCCTCAGGATCAGAATATATGGCCATCTGGTGAGCAGGTAGTATCTTAGGGTACTCCGGGAACTCGGCTGCATGCGCCGCATCGGGGTCTATCTGAGACATGTGTGCCCCAGGATTATTGTGTATCACAATACGACGGATCTGGTTCCCGACGAAAGACGCATTAATGTTTCCATCCTCGTTCACACATTCATCATCAATATCATTTGGGACATCATCCACGTTGGGATCACTATCAATATCGACTTCATAATCAGAAAGATCACTACTTCGGTATACATTATCACCACCCACATCAGTATTGGGTGTAGCATTAAGATCAATGTCGATCCCATGTGTAGTTGATTGACTACCAACGTATGATATCGGAACCACCATACACGGCTCTTGAGGTCCATCTTCTTCACCTAATGGAGTTGGATTTTCTGTTGACTCCACAATAGCTAACTCAGCAAATAAGTGAATCGGTGCATTTTGGTTGCTATGGCAGTAAAGAGCGACCATTGTCTCCACATCTTCATCGTCTACAAGTTCCATTTCGGTGAATTTTATGGGATCCATCGAAACTGGAAACTTGTAGAAAATTTTCGAGATCCTTCTTCCACAACGTCTATAAATTTTTTCACTAATTTTTTCCTTCATATCATCAAACGAGATATTTCTATTAAATCTCATTGCAACTTGTTTGCAGCATTCAAATATACATCCGACGCTTGTTGTCAAAATTTCTCTATCGAGATAAATGCATACGAAAAATTGGTTCTCCATCTTCAATACTAAATCTGTTAAAAACAGTTCAAAATTTTCACAATTTTCAAAATTTTTGATGCAAAATTTTTCATTCAAAACCTAGCAAACAAAATTATTTATCTAACAAAATAACATTAAATAATAAAATTTGTAACAAATTTCTACATTCTATTTAAAAATAAATAAATTAAAATACCTTGTTTTTCTTCTTCTTTTCCTTTCTTCCCTTCTTCTTTCTCTCTTTTTACATCTACTAATTTTTTTACTAGTTTTTTTGCTCATGCTTTCCCGGGGAGGGGGTATATAGGGGAAATGGGTTGCGCCTAACGAGGAGGCACCACATGTTGCCCCTACCTGATAGGCGCGACATGTTGAGCTTGTCAGGTAGGCGCGACATGTGGTGCCTTCTCAGGAGGCTCAACCCGTATTTTATTAAAATCTATTTTCGTATATAATAAATTTTTTATACCAAATAGGTAAAAAAACCAATAAAACCACTATATAAACTAATCATAAATTACTAATAAAATAGCTATAAAAATACTTTTTTAAAATACATTATAAAAAAAATCACAATACAATAATACACTACTAAAAAAAATACCATTTTAGAAATTAATTTTATTGTACCAACATTTACAAATTTTATTGCCCTCAAACTGTAATACTACTTTCACCAATATCATATTTTTCCATTCAATTTTGTCCGTCTTTTCTAATTTTTATTCTCAATATCTTTTACTTTCAATTTTCTAGTCTTTTGACTTCTAAAAAATTCTAAATTATTTTCTTTACAGTTACAAATTATTTATAGCAAAATATTGAACAAAATAAATTTAACATTATTAAACTAAACAAAATAATTTAGAATATATAATCTTAAATTATTAATAATTTAATTTTAAAATAATTACAAACATAAAAATTTATCTAATAATTCTACATTTGTACGGTTTCCTCATTCATAAAAGTAAAACCTCGATTATAGTAACATAGATAATACCCTCAATGTATAGATAACACCTAAACCCTCTTCATGCTCTTCCACCAAGGTGTAAACAAGATTTCGAAAATTTATTCGTTTAATTTTATAAATTATAAAAAATTTTCAATCAATTATTTGATTCAATTGATTTTTTGTCTAATTTAATTGGTTCCAATAATGGAGGTAAAAAATTGTTTTGAGATCGAAATTAAATTATATATTTTTACAATGATAAAAATATAATTTCATCAGTTAATATTTTATTATTTTTATATGATTAAATTAGATTTTTATTATTTTTTTAAAGAGTTAAAGTATAATTTTACTATTATTAATTTAAAATTATATAAATTATAAAAAACGTAAATGAAAAATTTCTCATTATAGGAGTAAATTATAACAATTGAAGACATATATTGATTTTTATTTTATTAAAAGTAGTTTTTAGGTCAAGTCTTTCTTAAGATTGATATATTGATTTTTATTTTATTCCATCTAAGTTACAGAATTATTGATAAAGAAATTATGTAATTATTTAATATCAAAAGATACAAGATGCAATTATTTTAAAATTGCTTTTATTATAATAAAAAAAATTGAGTTTCTAAAATAGTAGTAAATTATAACAATTGAAGACACACTATACCTATACTTTTTCTGCCATATAATGCTGTTCACGGCAGTGATTTGGCACTCCCTTGTTCAAATAAATTAAATATTTATACTGTTTGAGTAATTAACCAAAAACAAAACAAAGAAGAAAACAAACAAAGAAAGGAGAAAGGACGAGTCAGCAACAGTTGCTGCAGGGTGTGGCGCCCCTGCAGCAGGCGCCACATGTGGCGCCTCCAGGTCACGGGCGACCCGTTTTTGACCCGATTTTTTTAAAAATATTTTAATAATAATAATAATAATAATAAAATATTAAAAAATTTTATTAATAAAATAATATGTCGCGCCTGTTAGGTAGGCGCGACTAAAAAAAGTAACCTATTTCGGTAAATAATCTATCTGACAACCTATTTTCGTATATAATAATTTTTTTATATTAGATTTGTAAAAAAACCCAACAACATATTTAACAAAATAAATTTCTCATTATTAAACTAAACAAAATAATTTAAAATATAAGCTTAAATTACTAATAAATTAATTTTAAATTAATTACTAACACAAAAATTTATCAAATAATTCTAAATTACAAATAATTTAATTTTAAAATAATTATAAAAATTTAACTAACCTTTTTTTTATTTCTTCTTCTTTCTTCTTCTTCTTCTTTCTTCTTCTTCTTCTTCTTTTTTTTTTTTTCTACCTTTGCTTCTTTGCTTCTGCTTCTAACGCAGGAAACATTGTGGGGGGGACCTTATATTGGGTTTTAATTTTAAATTTTAACAATTAAATTTTACCCTCCCCATTTTTGACATGACAAGTGACTGTGGGGAGGGTCAACTGACATGAAGGGATTGATGCTGCAAGGTGTGGCGCCCCTGCAGCAGGCGCCACATGTGGCGCCTCCGGGTCACGGGCGACCCGTTTTTGACCCGATTTTTTTAAAATATTTTAATAATAATAATAATAATAAAATATTAAAAAATTTATTAATAAAATAATATGTCGCGCCTGTTAGGTAGGCACGACTAAAAAAAGTAACCTATTTCGGTAAATAATCTATCTGACAACCTATTTTCGTATATAATAATTTTTTTATATTAGATTTGTAAAAAACCCTAGGATTGAATAATAGCAAGTATAGATATTGTCTTCAAAGTTAATGTAAATATGCTATGTGTTTTTTTTTTTAAATACAAACAAGTGCAAGGTAAATCAGAATTTGTGCAACGATGGATGAGATAAAATTTTTAAAAAAATGGAAGCTAAACCTAAAAATTTTGTATTAAAATACATTTAATTGAATTTTAAGTTTTTTAGAAGGGTTGATAACTCTCATATTTAGAGTTATGTTGGTATAGTTTTTATAGTATTTTAATAGATAATCTGAGCATTTAGGTTAGTGTTACTGCATTTTATAATTTTTTCAACTTAATTATATTTTATTTGATTTTTATTATTTCTAGAGTTAGCTCGGAGGAAGAAGGGAAGGCTTGGAGCATAGAGTAAATAGTAGTGAAGAGAAGTCTTCCGCTCCACCGAATTTCAGTGCAGTGGAGCACAATCTTCAATTCAGAATTTTCAAACAACAAGCAGTCATTCCATTGCAATTATGTGTTCGGTGGAGTGAAACAATTAAAACCCTAAAAATAAGAGGTGACATAATGATGTGATCCGGCTCGGGTGATTGAGTCGAATCCACGTAGTTGCCCGATCGTAGACGAGAAGGGTCGTTTGCGTTTTGGTCTTGGTGGAAGAAGTTGGATGGATAGGTTTGATGGAAGCGAATAGGGTTTAAGAGGGGAAAGATGATGATAATAGGTTCGGTTAAGGATAATAAAGATGGATGTTAAGGAGGTGGTTTGGTTTTAGAGATAACAAAGAAGAAATAACAAAAGGTGGAAATGGTTTAGTGATCTTAACGTCAGGAGCGATTCAACACTAGAAAGTGTCACCCAGGATCTTATATTATTAAGGTGGATAAATGGAATAGAAGGATAGGTGAATGCCACACCAAGAATGGTGATAAGTTCAAACAAGATCGGTAGACGCCACTAGCACAACTAGATAATTCTTCGAAACTTGTACGAGATATGAGAGAAAGCAACCTCACAGAAACAAAGTTTCATTAACAAATTGGCAAAAGTCCCTTACAAATGAAGTTCAACAAATATTTATAGTTTAATAGGTGATAGCCGAATGGACAAATTCATAAACTTAATAACTAAGTAAATTCAGCTTTTAATGTAATGGAAGAATCTAGAATGAAGTCATTGAACCTTCAAGTCCACATTCGGCCGAATGGTAGTTCATTGGGCAGCTTCATGATTAAGTAAAGTTGACTTTGATGAAGGTGAATGAATGGCAGCTCAATAGCTTGTCTAAATTCGTCCGTGGATTGAATGGAGCATTAAAGAAGTGTTTTTTGGCCAAATAGACACCTAGGGAAGTCATTTGGGCAGCAAACGATTCATGAATCAAGAACTAGATGCATTCTCCCATTCGTTGTAACTTGCTGTCCATGCATCGTCTCTTAATCTTCATTCATGAATTGAAGTTGGAAATTGATTATGTAGCTACCCCTTGGCTGAATAAGTACTTAGGAAACTCAATAGATCTCCCACATACATTCAGTCATGCATGGTACTTGGATGGGAGTTTGAATCTGGCCGTACATGTACATTCATTAAATGCTCTCCATTCATGCATGTATGCTGTCCAAAGTGGATGTATCTTCCAATTCCAATTGCATGTAATTAACCTTCCATGTATATGAACTCAATTCCTCCAAGCATTAAATCGAACTGTGCATGAAACTTCTCATTCATTGAACAAACCCGTACATGCACCTAGCCCTTACTGTATCTCCATATTCGGCTGAACCTACAAAGACATGGACACATTTAATTATATAAATTAAACATAATTAAATAGCAACTAACCAACCTAAATAACAACCAACTAATTTTCAGACACATTAAATTAAAATTAACTAGCATAATAAATTTGGCTAGCTCAAATAAACAAAAATAATTAATGAACTAATTTGAGCTAAGGAATTCGGCATGAGCTGTAGCAAATTAAGTTAAAACAAAGTTGAAACTTAGTTTATTGAAATAGTAAAAGAAAAGAGCTAGAAAGAAGCTAAATTGAGCTCAAACGAGCTGAAACAAGCTCAAGTGAGCTGATTGGAGCTGAAATTGGTTTGCAAGAGGGTGCATCGAGTCTTTAAAGAGTTGTCCACAGCTTCTCCAACGTCAAGGAGCTTTGTTTCATCCCAAATTTGAGTCAAAAAGAGCTGTTAAAGCTTCTTGAAGTCACTTGGTATGTGCTCGAGTCATGGGACCTTTTGGCAGCTCGATTGGATCTTGATTCGCACTTGAGGGAGCCCCGGGTGTGCATACATCACATAATTTAAGAGAAAAAAAGGGGGAGAAATCAACTTGGAGGCTAAAAAACAACTCACACACACCAAGGAGAACTTCAAGCTTGCAAAGATGAAAAGAAAAAGAGGTCCGGAGCACTCAACACTAAATTGATAATTATTTTTCTCTTTAGATTATTTCTTTTTACTTTTTCTCAATGCAAGTTCGTTTTGAATTTCTTCTTGTGATGCTTTTATAAATCAACATGAACTAAACTCTATTTCCTTGGAACGATGATAGATCATATTTTTAGTTAATTAATTTATTCTCTCTTCAATTGTTTCAATTCTTATGTTTGAAATGTTATGTTTCAGTCACATTGTTATTGTTTTGTAATATTTTAGTCATTGAGCCATTAATTGCCGTTAACGGTGTAACAATAAGTTGATGTGACACGTTAAATCATAATTTCAAACAAAAAATTTAGGTTAAATTATACAATTGGTCCCCATATTTTTTCGTTTTGAGCAAGTTAAATTTTCTTTTATGTTTTTTTAACTTTTCTTTTTTTTTTCTTTATTTTCCATTCTCGTTCATTTCTCCCTCTGTTTTCCTACCTTCTCCATTTCTTTTAACGTATCAAGAAGTCGAATTGGTAGTGAAGAAAGAAGTAAGGAGTTGAAACCCATCAAAACCCCAAAACTCATACCATCTACTAACTATCAAAACCCTCCGCCACCACCATCATCTTCATTTCATCCACTAACAACTTTACCACTACCATGGCCTCATTCATTACAAACCCAACAATATCATTCCCTCACCAAATAAACTCACGTTCAAATCAATCAATAATCCAAGTAAACAACAATTCATAAGCCTCAAAAAATCACAAAGAGCTAAAGATTAGACAATGAATGGTGGAGGAGAACATATTAGAAAATTGAGCTGATCTAATGGCTAGTGACGGAGATTAATAGGCAATGATGGCTTTTGACTTCCTGCTTCTTTCTTCATTGCCAATTCGAGTTCCTGGTATGTTAAAAGAAATAGAGAAGGTAGGAAAATAGAGGGAGAAGCAAAAGAGAATGGAAAATAAAGGAAAAAAAAAAGAGGAAAGTCTAAAGAACATAAAAGAAAAAAAATTAAATTGCTCGAAATGAAAAAATATGTAGACCAATTGTATAATTTAACCTAAATTTTTTGTTTGAAATGATGATTTAACATGCCACGTCAGCTAATTAATGACTTAGTGACTAAAATTTTACAACAAGATAACTTAAGTGACTAAAACGTAACATATCAAACATAAGTGACTAAACTGTAACTCGAGGTAAACAAAAGTGACCATGGGTGTAGTTTACCCAATTTAATTATTGATTCGAATTAGATGAAAACTGAATAATTGGTACTTAGCAACTTAAAATTTGGTCATTGTGGGAATGATAATCTTCTTATCATTTTATTATTTGATTCAACACGTGCAGTTGTGTAACGAATTTTTACTTATCAAGAGTCAAAAATGAAAATTTTTTTTTATTTTCGACGATGACGCTAAAAGGGACCATATTGAATTATTAATATTTGAGAGGGAGGGAGATTGAAGTTGCACCATTTAACTAAAGGGGACATTGACGAATAATTATTTTTTTAGGTGTTGGTAAGTGCTCTACTTGTTTAATAATCTAAGGTGACGAGATGATGGGTCCAATATATATATATATATATATATGTATGTATAGATACCAATTGAAAGAATAATATTCAATTATATAAAAGCAACAAGGAGAACCATATTTATAGAAGCAACCTTTGGAGATTAATCTAATCTCAGTGGACAAAATATCAGAGCTAAGGGGCATGGCTTCTCAGTGAGGTAGCAGTCAAGAGTCTCAAAGTCTGAAGAAAACCACTTATATTAAGCTTATTATTGTGATATTTTTTAAAGCATAATTTAACCCATCATTGATGACATAACCTCAATTAATTAAAACCTAAACATTTTTACTTAAAAAGCATTGTTGTCCGGTGTCTCAGCAGATTGTGACAGCATCTATGGTGGTCCCAAAACCTTACAATTCACAGTGTCGGATGGCCACATTTTGAATGTTATAATTTGTTCAACAAAACTAAAAACTGACAACCAATGCTCGCAACTTAACATAAATTATTATTATTATTATTATTATTATTATTATTATTATTATTATTATTATTCAATATAAAACCTTGCATCAGCAGGCACGATCGTTGAAGAATCTTGAGTGAATGGAAATTATGAAATGTAAAAAGTATAAAACATGGCTTTATTACCAAGTCGCCGCGGCATGTCTTTGTCTTGCTGTTAACATATAGCAACAGTTTAACCAACAGACTTTAATCATTTAGCTGTTATGAGTTAATTTGCATAGTCAACTATCAATATGAAAGGGTTTCCCATAGCATGTTGTTTTACGATAAGCAACTCTGACAAACATGGAAGTTATTACCTATTCCTGTGAACATGGAAGTGCATATAATTTGTACATGCTCAGTAAGTTTAATACAACAAATTCAGTTACAATAACCCAGCGGATTAGTTTTCCCTGGTTCTGACACTCTTTTTTGTACTTATATAACTAAATTAGGTCTTAATAATTCATCGCGGAACTAAGTTATAAATGGGAAACAATTTATCTTAACATTATTTTCTTCATCCACAAGACTCAAACCTGAGATCTTACTTAAAATATATTAAACTCTTTACTATTTAACTCATCGTGTATTGGTAACCGATAAATTTTCTTATGTGTATTTATTTAAAAGGAACATATAGAAGAAACGTCCTCCTATTTAAATGAAAAAATAGTCTTAATACATATAACAAAATTTATCGATATAGAGATATGAATTTAAAAATGGGTAGGTGTGACTTTAACTGTAAAATCATCTGAGCTAAGCTTTTGATGTACAAAGGATCGTTAAGTTTAACAGAAGCATATAATAATTTATGTATGTGTGCTAAGCTAATTCAATATTGTTTGCAAATGAATTATACGGTAAGAAAATGAAAGCTGAAAAGAGGTTTGTGGTATGAAAAAAAACAACTCTTGAGTTAGGTATGGACATTTGTGGGCTTTAACACTGCCAATTTGCGGGGAGTTCTTGTACAAGTTATGGGCTCTTTCTAACTGCCCCAAATACAAATCATATAACCATAATATCAATGGACTAACTCAAGAAACATCCAAACTACCATATGTATGTTTTTACATTTTGTCTTTTTCAATGCAAATTAAGCATTAGGTACACGAGAAATGAATTTTTCAGTGCTAGAATAATAGACCAGTGCTCACATCCTTACATGTAATTTTACGTTTTAAATTTTTAAAATTTAAAATTTTAATTATTGTAATTAGTGTAAAATTATTTTCCTTACTTAAACCGTTGAATATAATTAAAATATATATTAATTTATTTTAAAATTTTAAAATTATAATAATAAAAATTTTAAAATCATAATTAAACTATCTTTTAACATATTCAATATACAATACAATTTTACGCAATATAATTAATGTAAAATAATATTATTTAAAATAATAACTAGTTAACATATATATAAAGTATTTTGATAATTCAAATATAATGCTGATAAAAAATTTCTAATCGTTGTTAAATCATTTATAAAAAAAACATACAAGAATGATATATTGTAAATTACATTATTCAGAATTCAACTTTTATATATTTTTTCTTAACAAGCAATAAATTGACAACAATAAATTTGCAGATAATATAAAAGTAATATAAATATATTAGATTAGATTATAAAAAAATATTATTTATAAAATTTATTATATAAATAATTAAAATTTACTATTTGAAACAAAAAGTAAAATATTTTTCTTTTTACTTTTTTTTGCTAAGGAAAACATAATAATTAAAATATAAAAATTTGACTTTTTTATTTATTATTATATAGATTCATTTTGTCACATCCCAAAAATAGAGTTAGTAGAAATTGAGTTAGTAAAATCAAGAGTAGTTATGTTCTGTTTTTGAATTAAAGCTGTGAAAATTTTGTCAAGTGAATTGATTTGGTTCAGTGGTTAAGTGTTGTGTTTGTGTGTGAGAAGTCTTGTGTTTAAATCCCTTCCTTTGAAATTTTTGTTATTTTTATCCTAATCCCTGACTTTGGATATTAGGGTTATATATTATTTTCGCTCAATTGTTGATAAAATCAGTTTACTAGTTCAGTGGTAAGGTTTCAGTTTAACTTTTGGTATTGTGTTTGAACCCCTGTATGTGCAAACAAAAATAATTTTTGCTTCTTCTTGAGTGTGTCGCCCATATTGTTGGTGTTTGGGTCAGTTTCAAATTCTAATGAACAAATAAGTCAACAGTAAATCTGATAGGTTAGGAATCTCTCCCCAAAATTATTGTCCACTTCTCCCCACCTTCCCTCTCTCTCACTTTCTTTTCATGTTAGTTCCTTTGTTTCTGTCAACGAAATTTCCCTGTGGTTCTTTTGAAAACTTTCAATTCAATTACTAGAAAATTCCCTTTTTCTTGCTTATCTCTGTTTCGACTATTTTGATTTTGAGTCGTTCGTTGTTATCGACCTAGTTAATTTCCCTTTGTGAGGTGGTACGTGGTTTAAGTGTTTGGTTTGTAAGTACTCTCTATTTGTTTTCTATAATTATTATTAAGCATAGCTGGTGGATTGATTGTGGGTTTATAGTTTAACTATTTTCAGATCCATTTAGGAGAAGATCGTGAAGCGGGAGATGCGTAATCCTTTGGTTTGCTAGAGAACTTTAGAATCGTTATTCTATTAGGTGAGTGCACGAAACCTTTAATTGATGGCTAGTACATTTTGGTTAAGGCCTAAAACTTAATGGTTGTAACCGAATTTGTGATTGGATTTTTAGTGATTTAGGTTGGTAATTTATGCTAATTAGTCATTTTTTAAATAACGGTTAGGAGCTTGGAAGTGTGTTGTGGCATCTGTATAGGGAACCCAAAAACAGCGAATGGTGCGAAGCCAAAAAGTGGACTCACACGGCCGTGGATTAGGTCGTATGGGTGCATTTCTACATATTTTATAGTCAGGGCCATATTTTGAAGTGCGTTCCGAGGTCAATGATTTCGTAGGTTTAATAAGTGTTATGCATAATGTCTGTTAAAAGAAAACTATTAGTTCTGATATGATTACATCAATTCTAAAGTTATGTTGCTTATGACAACATGGTTTTGATATGTAAACTAGTGAGCATCATTGGTACGTTTCTAATTAGTTAAGTTATGTTTTGTGTAATTCCCATAACATGTGACTTTGTGGCTTTTCTAATTAGTTAAGTTACACACTGAGCTTTATAGCTCACCCTTGTAATTTCTTCATTTAAGGTAATCAACAATCTTAGGATCCGATGGCGTGCAGGAGCTTGGATTGATTTTCTGGATAATACCATTAAACAAATTATGTTTAATTCTTTCTAGACTGTAAATCTATTTTTGGACTTTACTTTTTGGTTTTTATTTATTTTGTCAAATATTGATGTTTTAAACTTAAAGTTGCAAAATCGTACTAAGTGCCAAATTAGAAATCGGATTTCAAAACTAAACTTTTAAAATTTTCCACTACTAAATTAAGAAAGTGATTAAGGGATTTTTTTATAAAATAAGTGTTTTTGAGTATGAGATTTTCTAAAGAATGCACGAAAGGTTTAACTAAAAATTATAATTTTCTGACTATTCGTTTTCTAAATCTTCGTGTAACACCCTAAACCCGGGCTAGACGTTATGGCCAAATATGGAGTTTTACATAAAACAGTTGTAAATTTAGTTTTCAAAAATTTTGAAAAATGGTGTAAGACTTGTTACTTAAAAACTCTAGTTAAAAAGAAACTACTTTTAATTAGCTTCTTAGTTGAAATAATAATCACTCACGTTTTCTATGTAACACCCCTAACTCGTATCCGTCACCGGAACAGGGTTATAAGGCATTACCAAATTTTACAAATCATTTACAGATAATTCAAGTTGACTATTATTCATTTTCTGTAACATCCCGATTTAGGGCCTAGTCAGAATTGTGGTTTCGAGACCACAAATTTGAAGTAGAAAAATTTACTGTGATAAAGTTTTAAGGTCTATAATATGATTGAATGCATGTGTGATAATTTCGATAAGAAATTTTATCGATAAGGTGTCCAATTTGTCTATTAGGACTAAATTGCAAAAAGTGCAAATTATGTGTTCTAGAAGCTTTGGGGGTTTAATTGAAATGAATTAGTAAATTAGAGGTCCTTATTTAGTAAATAGACCATTTTATATCATGATGGGCAAAAATGGACATGGAAGGGTAAAATTTTCAAGAAAGGCCTTAAGGGCATTTTGGTCATTTGGTTAATAAAAGAATGAAAAGGGAAGATAAAGTCAAAATTGTGTCCATCTTCTCCTATATTGGTCAAAAATCACAAGGAGACCATAGCTAGGGTTTCTTCAACTTTCAAGCTTCATAGTAAGTGCCTCTAAGCCCCGTTTTTAATGTTCTTTACATTTTTTAAGTCCCTGTAGCCCGATTTACCTATTTTTACCATTATTTTAAGCTAGGGTTCATATTAAAAAAGTTACCCATGTGTGACATACATGTATTTTGATGTTTAAAGGTAGAAAAATGAAAGTTTGATGTGTGACAAACAACTTTTACTAGGTGATTTTTAATGACAATGCATAAAAATGACCTATTTGTAAAAGTTGTAAAATATGAGTAGAAACTTGTGAATAAATGGAAAATATGGGCTGGTATGAGTGTGTATAAGGGTCGGCTAGGCTTGGGTCTTGAGAAAAATGAATACATTTTATTTTACGAGCCTAGGGACTAAAGTGTAAATAAGTGAAAAGTTAGGGGCAAAAATGTAAATTTTCCCTAATATGATTTTTGGGTAAAATTGAATCATGTGAATATTAAACAAGCTAAATGTGCCATTATAGATCAAGAGAGACGAGGAATTGACTTAGATCGGGGAAAGGGCAAAGTTACAGACTAAATCGCAAAAATTTACTATTTTTGTACCGAGGTAAGTTTGTATATAAATAATGCATCATTTTATTTGTTTTAATGTCTTAATGTTGTATAAAATGTGTGAATTATATTATATGATAAAATTGATAAAATTTCGATAAGTGACAAAAGTGAACAGAAAATCTCGGTTGAACCTTAGGAATAGAATAGGATACAAGTGAAATGTCACTAGGACCTTAAGTGTGATTATGTGATTATGTGATGTCCGGGTGTTGGTCTTGTACGTCTACCAGTGGCTAGGTAATCCTGCATGTGTTGCGGATACCTGTCAGCTTGTGTGAGCAGCACTGAGTAGCTACGTCCTGACCGTCAGCTTGTGGGAGTAGACCCGTGACTAGTTCGGGAACGAGCATAAATGTGACAAGTGGTATCTTTGGCTACATATATTGTGGCACTTATGTGCAAATTTTCTGGGTATCTGTTAGTATTCTGATGTGTTCAACGGGAATAACAAAAGATGTGAAAATATGTATGTTTGTATGATGATGTGGTACAGGTGTGCAAGAGAAATGCCTAAGTATGAAAGTTATAATTGATGATATCGTGGTAAGTTGTGATTGAGTAAGTTTAGCTTAAGTGAGCTCAATGGTAAATGTATCAACTCTCTTATATGAATTTACATGGTTAAGATGTTATTTATTTGCATATAAACTTACTAAGCTATATAGCTTACCCCTCATTTCTTTTCCTTGTTTTATAGTGTCACCAAGCTAGCTCGGGATCGGGACTTGTTGGAGGCTCGCATCACACTATCAGAATTGATATTTTGGGTATTTGATACTTGTGATATTTTTGGAAGTATGACATGTATAGGGGACTTGGTAATTTTGTTATGTGTCATATTTGTTTTGGCTAAATTTGTTGGCTTATTATGATAAATATTCATTTTGTATAAGGCCATTAAAAGTTGGCTAAAATTGGTCATGCTGATATCCAATTGATGAGACCTTTTATGAATGTGCAACCTTGCATGTTTGAGTATCAAGTATGTGTTGTTTATGCATAGCAGTTGTGCCATGTGAAATATGAATTAAGGCCTTGGTTGTGGACATTTGGTTGCTTAATTATGTCATGACATGTACTGTTGAAATTTGTAAGACCCTATACCCGAGTCCGACGCCGGGACGGGGTACAAGGCATTACTATACTTAAACATACATGAAATCTAACTTGGGCTATAAAAATTCATTTCATGTCAAGGCCCTTCATGCATTCTCTTACTATCCTTCTTAAGGGCCTATGAGGTCCAGAACATATATCGGTGTATTTCGGAACTGATCCGAGAACTTTCGGGCACTTAGAAAACTTTTGCCTAAAACACAGCCACACGCCCGTGTGAGATAGAACACGCCCGTGTGGGTAGGCCGTGTGGTCACACACACCCATGTTCCTAGCCCGTGCTAAGTTTATTTTTATTTTGAACTTGCAGGGGTTTTGAAATGGCTTAGGCACACGCCTGTGTCAATGTCCCGTGTCCCTCACGCGGCCTAGACATGCCCGTGTCATTATCTCGGGGAGGACTCTGACTTAGAACACTATAACATCTTGGGTTCACACAGCCAAGACACACGCCTGTGTGCTTAGCCCATGTGCAATACTGACTTAACCCCAAAAACAACTTGGGTTTAACACGGCCAAAGCACACGCCAGTGTGCTCTGCCCGTACTCAACACTAACTTAACTAAATCGGATGCAGGGGACACACGGCCTACTAACATGCCCATGGAGGCCGACCGTGTGTCACACACGCCTAGGCACATGCCCGTGTGCCCATCTGTATGGACAATTATAGGATATTTTCCAAGCCTTATTGCCACCCTGAAACTGAACCAAAATAATACCAATTCATATCACATATCATGGCACAATAAAATATCCAAACATTCACAACCATAATGTTCAAACCATCATATTCATTTAACAATTAACTTGATTAATATTAGCCTCTTTTCAAAAGCTATTACAAAATGACTTGAACACTACTAATAACCGACACATTAGGCTAACAAAATGACACACCTCAAAGTGACAAGGTTCCCTATACATGCCATACACAAAATAACTAACTATACAATACACAAAATGAATGGCTTGATAATGTGACTTCGAGCTCCGACTTCGATTGATCCCTAAGCTAGTTCGGCAAATCTACAAGGAAAAAGGGAAAGGAAGAGGTGTAAGCATTTACATACCTAGTAAGTTGCATGAAATAATATAGCAACATAGATCATGAAATATCATTCAATTTGAATATCATAAATTGCCATAAACTTTCCTACTCATTTCCAAAACTTACTAAATCTCATGAATTTCTCATTCTCATAACTTACTCGTTCTCATGGCTCACTCGTTCTCATAGCTTATAGACTCGTAACTTACTCGTGCCTTTCTTGCTATATTACTTACAGTAGCACTATACTTTTGATTTCTCATAACTTATTAAAGCACACGTGTATCACTCATCACAAATCTTTAATCTTATTTGATAGCTCAGTAATTTGCATACTTTTCTCATTAAACTTACTTATAATATCGAAGGATACCCGAATGTCACTCTCATGATAAGATGCCAAAGCCATATCCCAGATATGGTCTTACATGGGATCTCAAGTCAATGCCAAAGCCATATCCCAGATGTGGTTTTACACGGGATCTCATATCGATGTCGATGCCGTGTCCCAGACATGTTGTTACACGAGATCGTAAACTGATGCCAATGCCATGTCCCAGACATGGTCTTACATGGGATCTCTCTTAGATGCCCATGCAATGTCCCAGACATGGTCTTACAGGGGATCTATATCTCTTCTCGGTGCCGACGCCATGCCTCAGACATGGTCTTATATGGGACCTCATATTGATGCCAACGTCATGTCCCAGACATGGTCTTACATGGGATCGTATCTAGATGCCAATGCCATGTCCCAGACATGGTCTTACATTGGATCTCAGTTCGGTGCCGATGCCATGTCCCAGACATGGTCTTATACGGGACCTACATAACTCATGTCATGACCTCTGTATCCCTTGTATTACTTAACATTTTAACAAAGATTTCTCATTTATAATTCATCTTTTTCTTAATAAAAATCATGCTAAATAATTTCATGGGATTCATATAATCACATAGAATATCATTATCATAAATTTAAATAATGCATAGGGCTAAATTATTACATACAACTTACCTCGAGTCCAAAATGTGGGTGGGTCCTCAGTTTAGTCCACTACTTTACTTTTCCCCCGGTTTCGATTCAGGCTTCATGTTTCTTAATATAAAATGAAAAATTTAGCTTATTTAGTACCCAAATTGACTAAATGGCTCATAATTCACATTTTGGCAAAATTTATACTTTTACCCCTAAACTTTTACATATTTGCAAAATGGTCCCTAGGCTCGTATGATGAAATGCACTTATTTTCTAGTTACCCAAGCCTAGCCAAACCTTTCATGTGCTCATAGTAGCCTACATTTCTCATCAATTTGTACATTTACTACACTTTTTACTAACTTTGCAATTTAGTCCCTATTAGGGACTTTCATGAAAAATCACCTAGAGAAAGGCGTTTACTATACTTTAAACTTTCATATTCTACCACTAGACATCAAAATACTTGCATGTCATGCATGGGTATATTTTTGAGCATAAACGCTAGCTTAAATTAGTGGTAGAAATAGCTAGATTAAGCTACGAGGATTCTAAAAATACGAAGAACATGAAAAACGAGGATTGGAGTCACTTACTTGGAGCTTGAAAAGATGAAACAAACCCTAGCTCTAGATCATGAGAATTTCGGCACCCATAGGAAGAAGATGGACACATTTTTGCTTCATTTTTCCCTTTTTAATTCATTAATTTACCAAATGACCTTTATGACCCTTTTTTAAAATTTTACCCTTCCATGGGCATTTTTGTCCATAGTGCCAAAAAATGGTCTAATTGCCAAATAAGGACTCCTACTAATTTTTCTAATGCTATTTCATACTTAAATCTTCTAGAAACTCAATTTTGCAATTTAGTCCTAAATGACAAATTAATCACTAATTTATAAAATTAACTTCATGAAATTTTCTCACAATCGTGGAAGTATGCCATAAACTTAATTATGATCATGAAATATTCTTTTCTACTTCAGATTTGTGGTCTCTAAACTACTATTCCGACTAGGCCCTAGCTCGGGCTATTACAAAATTGGTATAAATGTGCTTGTGTTTCAGGGTGGAAATTGGCTTGGTAAGTAGCCTATATATTGACCACACTGGTAGGAACACAGGCGTGTGTCTAGGCTATGTGTGACATACGATTAGCCTCATGGGTGTGTGAATAGGTCGTGTGTCCTTTACACCCTAATTAGGCAAAACAGAATGCCCAGTAGTAAACACACAGGCAAAGACACGACCGTGTGTCTCAGCCGTGTGAAGGACACGGCCAAAGGACATGGGCGTGTGCCCTGGCTGTGTGAAGTCTACACCTTAAATGCAAAAATTAAATTCGCCACATGGCCTAGCACACGGGCGTGTGACTTGGCCGTGTGACCCAAAATTGTTGACGACGTCATAAACAAAGTGTTACACGGGTTGAGGACATAGGTGTGTCCCTAGCCATACTAGCGTGTGTGACCATACGGCCTACCCACACAGGCGTGTGACTATCCAAATCATGAAAATTTTCTAAGTGTTGTGAAAATTTTGAAGGTTCTCGGTTTAGTCCCTAACTACTTCCAACGTATGTTTAGGGCCTCAGAGGCCCGTGATAGGGACATTATATGTACTTATGAAAAGTTTTAAATTGGACGCAAATTTCATGTTTTGGTTTTGTACGTTATGAGTGTTGAAGTCCGGTAATGCCTCATACCCTATCCCGATGATGGATATGGGTAAGGGATGTTACATTTTCTGAGATTAATTATAACGAACCTTAAATGGACCCTCGAGGCCCAAAACATGCATTAGAATTGGGTTAGAACTAAATCGGGATCTCAAGAAATTTTTGCAAAATTTCAAAAATTTTCTCATATATATAAGTCACACGCCCGTGTGGTAAGGGACATGCAAATGTGATCAAGCCGTGTGGCTCACATGACCATATGACATGCCCATGTTTTAAGCTGTATGGCAACATACGCCTGTGTCCCTAACCCGTGTAACTCTCTAAGTTGTGATCTATGAGGAAATTGAAGTTACACGGCCAAGTCACACGCCTGTGTGCTAGGCCTTGTGGTTAATTTAGTTTTCAAAAATTAGGTGCAGGTTTCACACGGCCAAGTGACACACCCGTGTTCTAGGCCGTGTACCTCACACAGCTGAGACACACGCCCGTGTCTTCGCCCGTGTGCTCAATCCTGAGCATACTATTTTTCAATTTTTAAGATGCAGGTGATGTATGGCCAGGCCACATACCCTTGTATCAAGCCGTGTGTCACACACGGTCAACACACACACTCATGTGTCTAATCGTGTGGATAAAAGACTATTTTCCAAGCCTCATTCCTCACCTAATTTCATTATCCACCTGCACCAGCTTTTACCAATATCAACCAACCAATTCAAGCATTATATTCAAGCAAATTTAGACATCTAATATAATGCTATATCATATACACACTAATCAACCACACCAAACACCTACGTGTACATTATAACATTACTTATGAACATACAAAAATCAAGTTATTTCTAGCCACTTCAATGGCTAGATTACAAGCATTCATTTCAATATCAATATTGGTCATGTTACGTTATACATCCCATTATATCAAAATAACACTTCTATTTGTATCAAAATAAGCTAAAAGATAGTGTGCTTCTTAAGCTTCCGAGCTTTATAAAACAGAGAAAGAAAACCTAGTAAGCATTTATTGCTTCATAGGTTCGTATAATAGGAAAACTAACTTACCATATATTTTTATTAAATTTAATCACACACATATGCATTCGAGCAATTGGACTATTGGCCTATCACTCAATTTTAACAATTTGGGTTAGTCAAGTGAGTTCACATAATAACATTAACATGGATGAGCTTACCATGTAATGATTTTTCCATATACTGATAATTTCCGTATCACATGTACATTCTGAGGACAAATTCATTCAAGTTCCACTAACCATTTCTAAATATTTCCCGTTGAATTTGTTAGAAATATCAATGGATATTTAGGTAGTATACACAAAGTATACAAATCCATGATTCGTCTATTCATAGCCAGAAGTACCCAATTAGGGTCTTCAATCAAGTAGCACACTCTTGAGTCATTTATCAAGATATTCAGGTAAATTGTGTAACATGTATCAGGAAGCTTATCCAAGCTAACCAAGATTGCTTATAAGAGCCATGTATCATGTATCAAGAAGTTCACTAATAACTTTTAGTTCACAAAGAACTTTTAACCGGGAAAGTCGTGTAATAGAAGCCTCGGGTAGCCATATATCATGGAGTTCATAGGGGCCATGTTAGGACGCTCACATAGAGCTGTGTTTGTGTCAACAACTTATGCAAGAACACAACTGATTGAATATCATTGAGCTCACAAAGAGCTATATTTATGTCAGCAACGTATGTAGGACCATATCGAGGCAAATAGTGTATCAAGAAGCTCACACAGAGCTACGGTAGTCCACAACACATGCAAAATTACTATAGATCAGTACACTCGTAGAACTATACATCATGATGCTCGAGAGGATTTTATCAGGATTACTCGTCCGAGTTAAATCCTGTTTGCAACATACGCAGAGTCATGTTCAATACGTAACTATCGAATTTCCTCATTCAAACGAAATTTACCCTTTTCTCAAACATTTTCAAGTATTTGACTAATTTTGTACATTTAATATTTATATGATATTCACACAATATAACAAGCAATTTAAACATATCAATATTCACGGTTAGCGTACACGAACTTACTTTGATATTTGTTCGCACTTGAAATCTACTAATCCGAAATCTTTTCTTTTCCTCAATCTAACTTTGTATTTGAGTTTTTCGAATCTATACAAATAAATTTAATCATCAATTTCATTCAATTCATATTCAATTGAATTCAATTTACTTCTTAGGCAAAATTACTATTTTGCCTTTTGCCCCTAGACTTTTTATTAATTCCAATTTCGTCCCTAGGCTCAAAAATGAAATTCATGCAATCTAATCCTTATTCCAAGCCTAACTGAAATTTTCATGTATCATTTATAGCACTTATGTTTCACAAAATTCAAAAATTTTTCATGAATTTTACAACTTTATAATTTAGTCCCTAAATCATGTTTTCATCAAAATTTTCTTTGTAAAAGTTGTTTATCTACTAACAACCTTTCATATTCAACCATAAATTTCAAATTTTCAGCATATTCATCTATGACACAACTTTTATAGTTTGATATCTTTTCACATTAGTCCCCAAAATAGAAAGATTTCACTATCCCGATCTCAAAAATATAAAAATTACTAAAAACGGGACATGAATACTTACCCAATTAAGCTTGATTAGTTTCTTTCCTCTCTCCTAGGGTTTTCATAGAAAATTCAGGAAAGATGATGATAATAAGATGATTTTTTCTCATTGATTTAATCATCATCTTTTAATTTTCCTAAATTTCAATTTAGTCCTTTTCTTTTTCTTAAATTCCATGGATAATTCATCCATAAATATCTACTAACTTTTCTTAATGGTCTAATTACCTTATAAGAGCCTCAAGTTTTGAATTCTATACCTATTTAATCCTTCTAGCTTCTAGAATTCAACTTTTACATTTTATGCAATTTGGTCATTTCTCTAATTATTCACATAATTGGTAAAATTTTCCTATCGAAATTTTCATACGACTTTCTTATCATATTATAGACCATGCAATAATATTAAAATAAATTTTCTTTCTAGCTTGGATTTGTGGTCCCAAAACCACTGTTCTGATTTCACTGAAATTAGGCTGTTATATTCTAAAATTAGTTAATTTGCAGTAGAAATTCTTAAGTCATTATATTTTGGAAAGCCCAGATTGTTGTTTCGAAATCGATTGGTTTACAGAAATATCAACACTTTTTTTTAAGAAAACATTTATATAAATATCATGCGGAAAACAGAAATAAGTTCAAAAACCAAAATAGTCCCAAAGAGTCCAAAGTTACAAAACACTTTAACCCTAAAATTAGAATAAAAATAATAGAAAAATTGAACAAAAAGTTATATAACCAAGCTCTCGTCGCACCGACCCGCCTAAGTTTAAGGGTTACCTGAAAATATCAGTCAAACAGAATGTGAGTTTTCAAAACTTAGTGTGTAACAAATATATAACACCCTAAACCCAGCCTAGACGTTATTGCCGAATCCAGAGGTGTCACAAGAAATGGGTTTTTAAAACGAAATCGTGGTGATAAAACTAATTCAGTTTTCAACTCATAGTAGCTTGTGTCCTTGTCAAAACATTATTTATTTAGTTAATTACTTTGCCTTAAAACATTTCTAATAGCGAAAGCATACGAAAAATGTTATGTTTAATGAAAACAGTCCGTATTTTTAAAAAACCTTGGTTTTAGTGGAAACCACAGTTAAAAATATCAGTTGCAGATTAGAACTGAAACAAAAACCCAAATCCAAAGAAAATTAGAAAAAGAGTCCGGAGAGTCCAATTTTACAAAAATCCAGAAATAACCCTTAACTTAAAATAAAAAACATAAAAAAAGTAGTCTACGAACTCGTGGTCACTGAGTGGCTCCGTTGCATCGATCCGCTTAAGTCTGTGGATTACTTGTACAGAACAGACAAAAAGGGGCGAGTTTACGCAAACTCAGTGTGTAACCCAACAGAATTAAACATGCACACAACCAGAATATCACATCATTTACAGATATAGATTTGGGCCCAAGCCCATTTCAGATGTAGTATACAGAAATCAGATTACAGTACAGATAGTCAAAAATCTACCCTATCCTCTACGCACCAACTCCGACCATCCCATCACACCATGTGGGGTTAAAAACACCTACCCAACCCTGCACACCATATTGTACCATCACGATATGTAACAGATAAAATGCAGCATTGCTACTAGAATATTGGCAAAGTTCACCTTTCAGAACACTTCCTCTATATATATGTCATCCCACCCCCAATAACAGATACAGACATGCAGATTAAACATGCTCACATGCTTATATATGGATATAGAATGCAAATACAAATACAAATAACATATACAGAATTAACAGATCTTACATGCTTATTATGCATAGAACAAAATATCAAATCTATAGTTTATAGGGTTAGGATAGCTCTTACCGACCTTACGGACGGCCCACAATCATTTGGAACGACTCGTACGACCCTAGAAAATTTTAAAATTTTGGGCCCACATGCTCGTGTAGGCCCCTAAGCCCGTGTGGCCCACACGCCCCACTTGGCCTAGCTCGTGTGGCTTACACGGCCACACTCCAAACACCACACGGTCGTGTCTTACGGATGACCATGCTTTCATCGATCACATGACCATGTCACTGTGTAACACCCCTATTCCGTGACCGTTATCGGAATAGGAAGGGGTGTTATCGAATATTTAGAATAGATCAGAACAGAATATTAAGAAATTATGACAAGATTCAAACATAAAGTTCCTTTTGGCAATCTATTAGACCTCAAACATACACTTAGATAAGGTCGGGACTAAACCAAACACATTCAAGAACTTCAGGACACATGCAAAAGTTTCCAAATTTAGAAGGTCACACGCCCGTGTAACCAAGCCGTGTGCCCCATACGGGACTCAGGCACGCCCATGCACCCAGACTGTGTCAAAACAGGACAAGCATACTGACTTTTTGCCACGGCCATAAGACACACCCTTGTGTCTTGGCCGTGTGAGTTTTTGTGCCAATACTGGAAAATCAACACGGCCATAAGGCTCTCCCCTGTGCCATAACCTTGTGGCACTAAGCAGACTTGGTTTAAGTCATACCTTCCACCCACTAAAGGTCATTCCCTACAAGCCAATTCATGCCATAAATAATACCATAATTTCAACTAGATTCAATGACTAAAACATACCTCAACATAATCAAACTATTCATAAACGCATTCATATTCAAATCTCACACCCAAACATATCCATATCATAAACAAAGTTTATGACTAAACACATAGTACATAATTCATTCATACCACATCCAAATCTTATCATTTCTTCACATTGACATGTTTCAAGAAGACCAAATCATACTAGATCATATAACCATTTTAAGTTTACACAATTTGGCATCACAAGCCATAAACCAAAACTAAGCACAAAGATACCATTTGCTAGCCAATTCTCATGGTATTACATATAGACATATCAAAACCTAACACATAGACATTCTAGCCTATACATGCAATACTTAAACTTTATACATTCAAAAGGCACCAAAATTAAGCTCAATAGTGTGGTGACGATCCTTGACTATCCCCGAGCCCTCAGTAGCTACGATATTTATAAAACAGTTGAAAGAAATTATAGAGTAAGCTACAATGAGCTTAGTAAGCTAAATACAATCATATGCAATCCTTAAACACAATATGGTCTGATAAACATAGATGTATTTTAATGTTTAGTGGTGGAATATAAAAGTTTAAAGTGTGGTGAACAACTTTTACTAGATGGTTTTTGATGAAAATTTCATAAAAGACTTATTTGTAAAAGATGAAATGTGGTGTGCATAAGTTGTGGAATAATGGAAATTCTGGGCTGCTATAAGAGGAAAAATGGTTCAACTAGGCCTAAAATGCATGAAAATTGAATGAAAATCATAAACCGAGACTAGGGAGTAAAGTGTAAAATTGAGAAAGTTAGGGGTCAAATTGCAAAATTTGCTATAGGAAGATTTTGGGCTATTTTGAATAATGTGATTATTAAATAAACTAAACATGTCATTATAGATTGAGAAGAACGAGGAATCGACTTTGATTGAGGCAAGGGCAAGGTTTTGGACTAAATTGCAAATTATCGCATTTTGCTATCAAGGTAAGTTTCTATGTAAGTAATACATCGATTTTGAATTTCATAATAATAATTTAATGTATGTTATGGATAATGTTGGATGACTTCTATGGTTTCGAGAATTATAGAAATTTGGAGTTCCAGTTGAACCTTTGAAAAACAAAAGATACGGTTAATGTGTAGCTAGGTCACATGTGTGGGTCTGAGGTAGGGCACCATGTGTACAATAGAGCTATGAGATAATAAATTCATAAGTAGCTAGTTCACATGCGTAATACTGGGTGTATACCATGTGTACACGAGAGCTACGGGTTAAAAATAGCTAAGTCGCATATATGGTACTGATGGTACATCATGTAGACACGAGAGCTATGTTATATGTAACTAGGTTGCATGTGTGATTTCGAGTGTAGGACACTATGTAGACACGATAGCTACAGGATTTAATGGCTAGGTCACATGGGTGATATTGAGAGTTCACCATGTGTACACGAGAGCCGGATTATATATTGGTGTTGCTATTGTTGAGACCACCGAGTATCAGATGTTTTTCCGAAGGGTGCAACGAGAAGGCTTACTAAAAGAGATTTCTGTGGTTATGTGGTGTGTAAGTGCAGGTGTATTTATGAGCAAGTGAATATGTGGGCAAGTGTATATGTGTGCAAGGGTGCATGTGAACTTAAGTATATGTAAAAAATGTGCTTGGCATGTATGTAATATTGGTAAGGTTAGGTGGGTAAGTTGATATGTAATGATATGATTTTTGGACATTAAGAGAGTTGGTATGATGTTAACTATTTACATATAGACTTAATAAGTTTTTTAAAGCTTACTCCTTTCTTTTTTTCCTTGATTTATAGAGTAGTCAAGCCAGCTTGGAGATTGGGAAGCGTTGGCGGATCACCTACACTATCCACAACATTCTTTTGGTCTTGTAATATGAATTCTTTTGAACTATGGCATGTATAGGGACTTAGTGGTGTTGTAAGTGTCGGGTTGGTTTGGCTATCATGTGGGCATTTATCTTTTGATAAGTTGTTTTCTAATTAAGGCCATATGATATGGCCAATGATGATATTGGTTTATATATATATATATTTATGCGGCAATTCATGAAATGCTTGATGTGCTTGTGTGTGGATGAATTTATATATGTTGTTAAACTATCAAATGTGGTCATTTAGATGCCTAAAAATGTGTATGGTGTGTGGTGATAAAAATGGTATATGTTTGTATGTGTTTTGGGGCAAAAGATGGCTTGGAAAATAGCCTAACTTAGGGTCACACGGCCAGCCACCATGGCCATGTGTGTAGGGTGTGTGAAACCTGCATGAAAATTTTAGAGATGAAGGACGTCACACAGCTTGGTTAGACAGGCGTGTTTTGTGGTCATGTGACCAAATTTGCATGCTGACGTCATAAATAGAATACTCCAATTTTGCACACGGGGTGACCACATGAGCGTGTCGAGGCCGTGTGAAGGATACGGGCGTGTGCTCGGCCGTGTGAAAACCCTTGTAAGTTCGAAATGAAAAATAAATTTGCAATAGTTCCACATGTGTTGGGGACACGGGCGTATGTGACCTCACGGCCTGCCCACACGGGCGTGTCCCTGTCTCACACGGGCGTGTGCCCTGTTTTTGACCAAATTTTTCAAATTTTTCTGAAGTTCTCGGTTTGATTCTAGACCACTCCCAAACTATGTTTTGGGTCTCGTAGGCCCATTTTAAGGATTGTATGATTTATTATGAAAAAGTTTTAAATTGGAACGAAAATTTTATGGCCCGATTGTAAATGATTAATTATGTTATCATTCGATAATGCCTCATACTCGGCACCAGCGTCGAACTCGAGTAAGGGGTGTTACATTTAGTGGTATCAGAGCTATGGTTTAGTTGATTCTCAGGCTACCGTAGTGTTGTGTGCGAGACTAGCTATACATGCCATAGATATATTGTGGAAGTGTGGTGACTTCTGACTTTTCTACACTATGTTTTATTTTTATACAGTAATGGATCCCGAACAAGCTACGGTAGATGATGCTACTAGTAATACGCCGGCTCCCATGCAAGGGACCATGCCTGTAAAAAGTAGACATGAGACATTAAGTCAAGGAGATGAGGCTCGGGATGCCTTTCTCCGAATGATAAATGATTGGTACACTGATTTTGTTAGAGCAAATCCTAATGCTCAACCCCCTCCTCCCCCGCCTATACCAGAACAGTGTCCTAACGATAGGCATATTAATTAAACCAAAAGGCATCACAAGAAATTCATAATGTCCATACCGTGTCCTGAAGGTGGTCTTCGGAACATCTAACTCTTTAACTCTCAACTGGTAGTAGCCGGACCTTAAGTCTACCTTTGAAAACACTGTTGCCCCTTTCAATTGATCAAACAAATCATCGATCCTCAGCAACAGATACTTGTTCTTTATAGTCACTTTATTGAGCTATCGAGAATCGATACAAAGTCTCACAGATCCGTCTTTCTTCTTTACAAACATAACGGGAGCACCCTAGGGAGAAAACTCGGTCTCGCAAATCCCTTATCTGTCAACTCTTGCAACTGAGCTTTTAACTCTTCTAATTCAATCGGAGCCATCCTATACGGAGCAATTGATATCGGGGTAGTCTTAGGGACTAAATCAATAGCAAACTCAATCTCTCCAATTGAAGGCAACCTAGGCAACTCCTCTGGAAATACATCTGGATATTCACAAACTACCGACACTAATTCAAGTTTCAATTCAGGCATCTTTGTATTCAACACATAGGCAAAATAAGCTTTACACCCTTTTCTTACATATCTCTGAGCAGACATATACGAAATCACCATAGGCAATTTGCTTGATTCATCTATTTCAACCCAAATAATCTCACCATTATCACATTTCAATTCAAGAGTCTTCTGTATACAATTTACCTTAGCATCGTGCAGTGTCAACCAGTCCATACCCAAAATAACATCGAATTCATCAAAGGGTAACAAGATTAAGTCAGTAAGAAAATAGTGACCTTTAATCATCAAAGGACAATTTTGGGACAACTCTTAGTTCAATGTAGGTCCGAAAAATGTTTCTGAAGTCCGTAGTTTTCTAGGACTTACTGGGTATTATCGTCGTTTTGTAAAGGGTTTCTCAGTAATTGCAACTCTGATGACAAGACTGGTACAAAAAGATGTAAAGTTTGAATGGTTTGATAAATGTCAGAATAGTTTTGAACGGTTGAAAGCTATGTTAACCGAAGCTCCTGTACTTGCGCAACTTGAATCGGGTAAAGAATTTGTTATATACAGTGATGCTTTGTTAAATGGACTTGGTTGCGTTTTAATGCAAGAAGGAAAGGTTATCTCATATGCCTCTAGACAGTTAAAGCCACACGAAAAGAACTATCCAACGCATAATCTTGAATTGGCTGTGATTGTTTTTGAGCTAAAAATTTGGCGTCATTATCTGTTTGGTGAGAAATGTCACGTATTTTCAGATCATAAAAGTCTGAAATATCTGATGACTCAGAAAGATTTGAATCTGCGGTAGCGAAGATGGTTGGAACTGTTAAAAGATTATGAGCTTATTATTGATTATCATCCGGGTAAAGCAAATGTAGTGGCTGATGCTTTAAGCCGTAAAGCTATATCTACATTATGTGCCTTAAGTACCAGTATTAATCCGAATGATGATGATTCAATTTTAGCTGAATTAAAAATGAAACCTTTGTTTTTGCAACAAATCATTGATACTCAGAAAGTAGATAATGAACTGTTAATGAGACGAGCTCAGTGTGATTCTGATTCTAACTTCGGGATCGATGTTGATGATTGTCTAAGATTTAAGAATAGAATTTGCGTTCCGAGAAATTCTGAATTGATTCAGATGAATTTGAGTGAAGCACATGGTAGTAAATTCTCTGTACATCCGGGTAGCACAAAAATGTATAATGACTTAAAACGGTTATACTGGTGGCCAGGAATGAAAAGAGATATCTCTGATTTTGCTCTAAAATGTTTAATATGTCAGCAAGTAAAAGCGGAACATCAGGTGCCTTCAGGTTTGCTACAACCGATTATGATTCCTAAATGAAAATGGGACCGAGTGACTATGGATTTTGTTTCTGGTTTACCTCCATCTCCGAAAAAGAAAGATTCAATTTGGGTTGTTGTTGATCAATTGACGAAGTCTGCTTATTTTATTTCGGTACGATCTAATTATTCACTTGAAAAATTAGCTGAACTTTACATTTTTGATATTGTGAGATTGCATAGAGTACCATTGTCTATTGTGTCTGATAGCGATCCAAGGTTTATTTCAAGATTCTAGAAGAAGTTACAAGACGCTTTAGGTACTAAATTACATTTCAGTACTGCTTTTCACCTGCAAACAGATGGCCAGTCTGAGCGAATCATTCAGATACTCGAGGACATGCTTAGATGTTGTATTTTGGAGTTTAAAGGTACGTGGGAACAATATTTACCTCTGATTGAATTTGCATACAAGAATAGCTTCCAATCGAGCATTAAAATGGCCTCGTATGAAGCCCTATATGGTAGAAAATGTAGAACTCTGTTATACTAGTCTGAACTCTGTGAAAATAAAATATATGGAATTGATCTGATAAAAGAAACAGAATAGAACGTAGAAGTGATCAAAGATAGTCTGAAAGTAGCTTCTAATCATCAGAAATCATACGCGGATCTGAAATGGAAGGATATTGAATTTGAGACTAGTGACAAAGTATTTCTGAAAGTGTCTCCGTGGAAGAAACTGTTTCGGCTTGGCAAAAAGGGTAAATTGAGTCCGAGGTTTATCGGACCGTATGAAATCATTAAACGAATCGGGCCAATAGCTTATAAACTGATGTTGCCACCTGAGCTAAAAAAGATACATAATGTATTTCACATATCGATGCTTCGACATTATAGATTAGATTCGTCTCATGTAACATCCCCTTCTTAGATTGAATTAAAGTATGATATGTCTTATGATGAAGAGCCGATCTGTATCTTAGCTCGAGAAATGAAGGAACTGAGAAACAAGAAAATTCCATTGGTAAAAGTACTGTGGCATCGTCACGGATTGAAAGAGGCTACCTGGGAGTCTGAAAGTACAATGAGACAGTAATATTGGAATCTGTTTAACGGTAAGATTTTCGGGGACTAAAATCCCTAATGGGGGAGAATTGTAACAACCCGATTTGGACCCTAGTCAGAATAGTGGTTTCAGGACCACATATCCAAGTCTGAAAAATATTTTAATATTATTTTATGTGTTTGTGATATATGATTTAGCATCTGTGAAATTTTTATGATTTAATTTGTTTATCTCTATGCTTACTTATGAAAAAGGATTGAATTGTATATGTGGAAAAATTAGTATGCTATATGTTCAAGTGTTTAATTGAAATGAGTTTTAAATAATGATGGCCTTATGTAGCAATTAAACCATTGAAGGTTTGAGTGGTCATAAATGACCTTAAAACATATGTTTAATTAAGAGCAAATTGGTAAATGGCATTTTAAACATGAATTGATTAAACAAAGGCATGAAAATGGTGATTATTTCATCCACCATTACCGAAAAAGAAAGAAAAGAATAAAAGCCTTGCAAGGTTCGGCCATGAATGTGCTTGATTAAGGTATGAGTTCTCATCCGTTTTTGATAATTTTTACGTTTTTGTGATCATTGTTTTGAAATCTTCCATGCCCATGTCTCAATTTCTATTTTTGATGAAGTTTGTGAGAAATGCCATTGATGTTATTTGAAGCTTTGTGATCCCATCACAAAGTCCATGGTAATACGGTCCCATTTCCACTCGGGAACCATGATAGGTTGTAATAAACCAGAAGGTACTTGGTGTTCCACTTTCACTTGCTAACAAATCAAGCACTTCGATACAAACTCGGAAATATCTCTTTTCATATTCGGCCACCAATACCATTTCTTCAAATCATTATACATCTTGGTGCTACCAGGGTGAATAGACATACGGCTACTGTAGGCCTCATGTAAAATTTTTTGAATGAGCTCATTCGGTACACAAATCTTGTCTCGGAACATTACACAACCATAGGGCCAATCTGAAAATCTGAGTTGATACCCGATTCACACTGAGCCTTTTTGGCTTGCAATTCACTGTCACTTGACTGAGCTTCACAAATCTCTTGAATAAACATCGGTCTAGCTCTCATTTCTGCTAAAACTGAACTATCCTTGGTTATAGCCAACTGTGTATTCATAGCTCTCAATGCAAATAAGGATTTCCTATTAAAAGCATCAACGACCTTGTTCGTCTTTCCCAGGTGGTAGTTAATCACTAACTCGTAATCATTTAATAATTTGAGCCACCTTTGCTGCTGTAGGTTCAAGTCTTTTTGTGTCATGAAGTACTTAAGACTTTTGTGATCGGTGAATACTCGACATTTTTTGCCATATAAATGGTGTCTCCAAATTTTTAACGCAAAAACAATTGCGGCCAACTCTAAATCATGTGTCGAGTAATTTTTTTCATGAGGTTTCAGCTGTCTCGAGGCATATGCTATCACCTTGCCTTCTTGCATAATTACACAGCCCAATCCATTTAAGGATGCATCATTGTAAACCACAAATTCTTTTCCTAGTTTCGGTTGTACTATAGCAGGAGCTCCAGTCAACAATGTCTTTAACTTCTCAAAACTCTGTTGGCATTTTTCTATCCACTCAAACTTAACGTCTTTTTGCAACAACTTTGTCATCAGGGTAACAATCATGAAACATCCTTTGACGAACCGTCTGTAATAACGGACCAAGCCCAAAAATTTGACTTCTTTAAGCCAAAATTCACTTTTACTAAACTTGGCATATAATTGTTTATCTCGTAAATTTGTAAGACCATCCTCAAGTGCTCAATATGCTCGATCTCATCATGAGAATAAACCAAGATATCATCAATAAAGACTACAACAATTTATCCAAGTATGGCCGAAAGATACGATTCATTAAATCTATAAACACAACAAGGGCATTAGTTAAACTGAAAGGCATGACAAGAAATTCATAATGGTCATACCTCGTTGCAGATGCAGTCTTCGACACATTAGACTCCTTTACTCCCAACTGGTAATACCTAGATCTCAAATCTATCTTGGAGAACACTGTGGCTCCTTTCAATTGGTCAAATAAATCAGTGATCCTTGGCAAGGGATACTTGTTCTTTGTGGTCACCTTATAAAGTTGTCGATAATCTATGCACAACCTCATAGAGCCATCTTTCTTCTTCACAAATAATACGAGAGCACCCTACGGAGAATAACTTGATCTTGCTAAACCTTTATCCGTCAATTCTTGTAATTGAGCCTTTAATTATTTTAACTCGGTCAGAGCAATCCTGTAAGGATTAATTGAAATAGGCACAGTACCGAGAGCTAACTCAATACCAAATTCAACCTCTCTAACCGGAGGCAATCCGGGCAATTCTTCCGAAAACACATCTAGATACTCATATACTACTGGCACCGATTCAATTCTCATCTCAGACTCTTTTTGTAACACCCCTCACATGTTAACTCGATAGTGTGATGTTATCTCTGGCCCTTCCAACTCGAGCTATTGTACAGACCTATAAGAAATGGGGAAAGAGAATGGGGAGTAAGCTTTAAAGTTTAGTAAGTTCATAAAAATACAATAAGCAACTCGTTAACAAGTTTTATCAATGTTTGCAACAAAATCACAAATTCACTGCAAGCTGTCTTCCTGAGCAATAGTCACTAAATTATTTAGAACTGGAGCTACGAAACTCCAAATCAAGTGCCGTTAATTTTCCCTGAAAATAGATTCTTATATCTTCTATCCATAAAATTTTTAGAATTTTTGGTTTGACCAATCAATACCAGATTATTCTTAAAGTTTCCCCTATTTCACTGTTTGACTATTCTGAACACTCTTCACTACGAATCAGATTTCTCATTGTACAAAATTCAAAATATGTTCTAATTTATTTCATTTGAAACTAGACTCATAAGGAGTCTAAGCATATAAATTTTATCTTATAACCATTTTTGTACAATTTATAATAATTTTCTAAAAACAGAGCAGGGGATCTCAAAGTTACTTTGACTATGTCCCATGCCACATCAAATATCTCATTATCAGCAATTCTTTTGCTTACACGGTTTCTTTTATAAGAAAATAGACTCATTAAGCTTTAATTACATAATTTATTCAGCCTCTAACTCAACTCCCACAATTTATGGTGATTTTCCACAATCATGTTACTGCTACTGACTCAAGCAGATTTATTACAATTTTACTCTTTCACACATTTGTTGCATTCATATCAATTAAACATGTATATCATATCGTTCAAGATTGAACTCATATAACATAGGCATTTAAAATGCTTCACTGTCAACTTTAATTCAATCAAAACGAACAAAATACAATGTCATATCCATATTTAATTTCCCATGATCGTAATCACATATAAAAATCATATACTTCCATAAAACATTCCACAAGGACCAAGTGGTTATATATGAATATAAACATAGAGTCACTTCACATATACTTCGCATCCATCATCTAATTCCCTTAGTTCTCATGAGCATAAATAGGTTATACATACCTGGATAACTTAATTAATGAAACGAATCCACATGCCGTATTAGCACAAAGTCTCATAATCACAACATCTAAATGCCTCGAAGTAATTCTTTAATTCGACTTTATAGGATTAATTTAGAGCACTACATTCACATATAATTTCAATGATCATAATCACATATATAACATATACTTTCATGTACTAAATTCAAAATGACCGAATATAAATATACACAAACACATTTCATATACTTCTTGTTTCACTTTGTAATTTGATTCACATTATCCTCATATGCATAAACAATTTATACGTACCTAGACAATTTAATCTATCAAATGAATCCAGACGTTGTATAGCACAAATCTCATATTCATAGACTTTTATTATTTCACCGGCACTTAGCCTGCTAGGTATAAGCCTGAATCACACATATAAGGTAAGTATTTACTCGTTTAATGAACTTTCTCTTCGAGTCGTTTAGAAATGTGTAGATGTCAAATAGGCCTTATACAATGCCGACGTCCCGAACGTGGTCTTACATGTTATTCAAGGTCGATGCCACTATCCTGGACAGGGTCTTACACGAAACATAAGTGATGCCAGTGTCCCAGACATGGTCTTACACACTATCTCAAATCAATGCCTTCGTCCCGAACGAGGTCTTACATGATATCGTTTTACCATTTCTCAATCGAACATGATTCTGAATTTCTTAATCATTTCATACACTTAGTGCCACAACAACCGATCTCGTACACATAGTACTCGATTAAAGGAATTCACACACATAGTGCGTCTACAACTGATCTCGTACACATAGTACTCGGTTAAAGGAATTCGCACACATAGTGCCTCTATTCATTCGCACAAACAGTGCTCGCATTCACTCGTCATTACACGACGAAATGACTTAACCAAGTCTATAAAACATCATACATATATAACAGTATCAAAGCATATACTGCACATCAAATCCATCTTTAATAGATTACATATATATTTCGCCCATACACATAAAATCATGAATCAAAATATAACCCCTCATGTATACACATCACAAATATCTGAATATACTTCATCATATTTTATTACATAACACATTCGGCAAATCACATTACATATCAACACTACAAATGTATTTTATACTTCTATTCGGCTATATAAACACATATATATATGTAACATTTACTCACATACATAATTACAGTTTGACCGAATATATATAAATATACAACCATTTCTCATATGCTTTTCACTTCACATCCACAATTCGATCCACCATTATCTTCATAAGCATAAATAATTAACACGTACCTGGATCACTTAATGCCTTATACGAATTCACATGTTATCTCATACTTTCATGACTTATACTACAACCACATATAATTGAGACCCATATTTTTGTTCAAAGGTTATCATCGTTACATAACACATAGGGCATAAATTTCACATCAAAACACATATCTTGGCACATCAATTTCATCATATCAAATTCGACTAAATATGTTAGTCATATACGGCTTCTAACCTCGTTTCAATATTAATTTGGTACTTTGAATACAAATATTTAATCTAACATTTTCTTAATGACAAATTATTCAACTGATAAGCATACAATTCAATAAAGTTCAAACACTTACGAACTTACCTTGAATGTCATTGAACAATTACGGATTGGCTATTCAGTTACTATAGCTTTTCCTTTATCCACGTTTAGCTCTCTATGCTCTTGAGCTAGATTCAAAAATATTAAACTAGTTTAATCACCTCACTAACTCATTATAACCAACAAGATAAATTTCTCAATGAAACACGTACACACACGGCAACACTTTTAATTAAACATAACCACCTATTCAGCATTTCATATTAAACCATCCCAATTTCCCAAAGTCACAATATCACTAATTAACCGAATGTTCATAAACTCATATACATTTATTCTTGAATCAATTTTTTAATACTTCAGGCTTATAATTATCATGTAGCCGAATACCATTTGAACATCACTCATCATACCATTACTTTCCATTTTTAAATATTCTTGCCTTCTTTTCTAATATTAATTAAACATGGTCGAATGTCATTAGCAACTAATGCCACACACATACACATGCATTAAATTAATCCACGCATAACCTTAAGCATACTCCAAACATATTACACATATATAGTATATGAATTACTCATCTCATCATTTCTTCTCCTTCGGCAATTGCTCCCACATATAATAAAAATTTAGCATTCAAACTTTATACTTAAATCTCCCTAGGCCGATTATCAAACAATTTCAAATTGAATAATTCTTCAACAAATTCGGTATTTCAACTCAAAATCTCTCTAATTATCCAAGTGGACCGAACATTAATAATACTTTAAAACCAAACATATATTTAAATTAACAACTCCACAACTCATCTTACCACCATTTCAACTTCAAAAACATTAAAACACCACTCATCTAAAATCTTATCTCCCATGGCCGAATGCTCAAATCACTACCAAATTCAAACTTTTAACATACTTAACTTCATTAACAACATTTATTCCTCATGACCGAATGCTACTTAGCCATCCTTCTTTCTCACAAATCCTCAAAACATCATCTATATAGTACAAAATATACATAGTTGAATGCATCACCAACCAAACATTCATGGTCAAATGAAATCTTTACATTCATTCATTCTAACATCAAGACACCATTTCAAACACACAAAACCTTCATAGCCAAATGCTCAATTTCATCATTTAACCAACTTTGAACCATGGATTATATAAAATACAAGATAACAACACCAAATTTGCAAAGATTACAAAGAATGAATGCCAAACATACCTCAAAATTAACATGCTTGTAGCTGAAATTTAAAGAGCTTTCAACTTGGTTTTCTTTCTTAAATTTTCAGCCATAGCTTAAGGTAGAAGATGATACTATTACATGCATAAAAATTTCATGATATAAAATTCATTTTTCTTTTTATTTTCTTACCAAATATAATACATAATTAATTAAGTAAAGGAAATAAATAATTTCAATCAAACCATGGCCGGCCACTACCTTAATAATGGTGTATTTGACATGCAAATCCCCTATTTTGTAAACCTTACACTATTCGGCCCTATAGATTTACCTATCATAGTTTCAAAGTTTTTTTTTTTTTTCAAGCAAGTCTTTTTTATCAATTTCACATTCAAATGACCAAATCAAAGCATGAAATTTTCACACATGCAAATTCACATATAATAGACATAAAATATAACATTTAATTCTTTTTGTGACTCATTTTTGTGGTCCCGAAACCACTTTCTGACTAGGGTCAAATTAGGGCTGTCACACTTTTGTATTCATCAAAAAAGCAAGATAAGTTTCGTACCCTTTTCTTACACATTTCTAAGCAAGCATAGAAGAAATCATTATAGGCAAGCTATCCGATTTATCTGATTCAATCCGAAGAATATCACCATTTTCACATTTCAATTCAATAAATTTTCTCCCACAGTTCACTATCACATCATGAGTAATTAACCAATCCATACCAAGGATTATGTCAAATTCATCAAACGGCAATAACATAAGATTAGCCGGAAAACAATTACCCCTAATCATTAAAGGGCAACTTCTACATACCTTGTCAACTAGCACATACGTGCCTAAAAATACTCGGCAAGTCCCAAATAACAATCCTTAAAATTTGGTTAACATAGCATGTAAGGCCGAAGGGTTGGCCAAGGAAAAGAGGAAAGCAGATATGGAGTCTAGTGACTCAAAGAAAAGACAGATGGGGAAATCGCATCAATCCTCATCCAAGAGATCTAGAGAGTTGACCACCCAACCCAATACCTCTGTAACGCTCCGAATTTTGGGCCTAGAAGTTTTGGGTCTTAAGCATAAGGACAGTGAGAAGGTTGCACATAAGAGTTTAGTTTTGCAATTTAGTGACAAGAATGGGCCTACTGATCTAGTGGATAGATGAGTGTTAATGATGTAATAGCCCGATACATGGCTTAAATGGAATAGTGGTTATGAAACCACAAATTCGAGGTCAAAATAATTATTTCAATTGAGTTTTAAAATTTATTTTGTGTTTGCAATATTTTTTGAAATTTTTGTTACAAAATTTTATTGTTTGTGTCTAATTTGATAAATTGGACTAAATTTTGCAAAAGTAGTAAAATGTGCATTCTAGAAGGTAAAGGTGTTTAATTGAAATGTGTTTTATTTATATTTTTATGGTTTAAATTTTTATTAAATTATTTTGTAAAAATTTCGTATGAAAATTTTGATGTTTGGGCACTCAATTTAGTCAAAAGGACTAAATTGTAAAAAGTGCAAAAGTTGAGTTCTACATGTTAGAGGTGTTCAATTGTTATGAAATTTTAAATTGGAGGTCCTTAAATGGTAATTAGATCATTGGTTAATTTATTGGAAAAAAATGGACATGAAATGGGTGAAAAAGAATATTTTTATGTTAAGGGCATTTTGGTAATTTAGTGATTAAATGAATTAAAAATCAAATTAAAAGCCAAATTTTGCTCATCTTCTTCCTCAAGGCCGAATATAGCATGGAGAAACCATGGCTGGGGTTTTTCAAGCTTCCAAGCTCGATTCTAAGTCCGTTCTAGCCTCGTTCTTAATGATTTTTACGTTTTTGAAATCCAAGTAACATGATTTCTCTATTTCTACCAATATTTTGAGTTAGGGTTTGATTTTAAAAATTGAACCATGTTGAATAATTGTGCTTTTTGATGAATTATGGTAGATTATTCATGTTTAAGGTTAGAGAAATGATTTTTACCGAGTGATTTTCGACGAAAACGTCCGAAAGGACTAAATCATAAAAGTTATAAAATTGGTTATAAGCGTGTGTTTTAATGATAATTGTGGGCTGATATATGTATGAAATGGTTCGGTTAGGTCTAAAATGCAAATAAATTGAATAAAAATTTATTTACAAGCCTAGGGGCAAAAACGTAATTTTGACAAACTTTAGGGGCAAAAATGTAAAATTTTAAAAGTGTGATTTTTGGACTAATTTGAATAATTTGGTCATTAAATGAGTGTTATTTGATGTGTTAGATCAAGAAAATACGAAATTCGAACTTAGAACGAGGTTATAGCTAAGTCGGAAAAGTTGGCCGTTTTTGCATTCAAGGTAAGTTGGTATAATAATAATAATGCAGTAATGTCATAATGTCAGTTTGAAGCCTAAATTGTAATATTAGATTTGATTTTGTCTAATTATATGATTATGATATTATTATGTTGGTGATTTGATTTAATAATGCCTATGATACAAGGTGACATAGATGACATGGAAATGAATTAAGATGTTGTGGTTAAAAGTGCTTTCTATGATTATGGTGACTATGTGAATTGTAAGTTTGTATGTAAATAATATATCATTTTACTTATGTTATAATATTTTGTTATTATATGAGTCGTGGTTGCATATTGAATGCTCACTTGAGGAAATGTAACACCCCAAACCCAGCCCGGACGTTATGGTCGAATCTAGCGTGTCACATTGAAGTGTTTTATCGAAAACCTTGTTTTCATTAAAAAACCCTTCTAAAGAAATTTTAAGTAAAAATCTAGTTTGTACGTTCTTTTATAACAAGGTACATTCAGAAGTCATTTTTAACTTTTTACTTCATGTTAAAAGTTACTTTGGAAAAATTTACTTTAACTGCGGAAGCTTATTTTTTAAAAAAAAAAGTGGTTTAAAAAAAAAACTTTAAATGTGTTTAAAATGAATAGATCCATGTTCCAGTCTTAAAGCATTATAATGTACAGTAATAACCAGAGAAAATGCCTTATTACAATTTGGACTAAAATAATTAGAAATACTAGAAATCATAAATAAACCCAAGTTTGGTCGTCTTGCTAGCTGGCCACCTCTGAATCCCACCATCCGTCGAACCGCCTACTGAGGATTTCCTGAGAAAAATAAAAGAGGGAGTGAGTTTCGAAACTCAGTGTATACAACCCTCAGCAACAAACTATATATATCATGCAACACAAATCATCTTGGGCCTGAGCCCAATACAATAACAATATTTAGAGCAATCATGTATGCAATAATGCAATTATGCAATTCCCACCCCATCCAACTGATACACAACATCTCCGTCCAATCAAATCACATTCTGTGGGGATGACTACATCGACCCACCCATCTGATACATATCAAGGGTAGCGCCGGTTGCGGTACTACCTAACGTTGCAGCAAAGCTGCTGATCATATATTGGGCTTAAAAGCCTTCGTTGGATCCACGGTCGTCAAGCAACTATGTAATCCTCATATAACACTTCCTCCAACAAAATTCCCACCCACATGCAACATTATAACACATGAGTACAACATATAGCATATAGTCATACTTATAACACACAAGGGTAATTTAGTAATTCTACCCTACAGGGGTATTTCAATAATTTACCAATGTATGGGTCTTAATTACGAATTTTGGCCCATCAACAAGTCCTCGTTGGCTAAAGTGAACAGATACTATGCACCAGGTAGGATTCCAGAGAAGAGGAGGTGGGTCATTAAGACCGCTTAAGTACCAAGCTCTCCCTAGATCCAATCCTAGACATTCATATGCCCATTACCACACTCTAACCTTATGACTTGTCCATAGACAAATTTGATAAATTAATTAAGTTTTATGCTACTTAAGGATTTATTAGAAACTAGGCCTGCAAGTCCATTACAAAACCCTAGCAAGTCTATAGGCTTTCATACATTCATATGGCACATCAGGCCCTATCATATTTATACGGCTCGTTAGGCTCAATCACACTTATATGGCCTATCAGGTCCAATCACATTCATATTCATGCAATCATATGCTTATTCCATCACTTAGTATCAAATTGTCAATTTTGCCTATTATGGGCACTATGACCCATCGGGCCCATTTAGCCCATTCTGGCCTGGTTGGCCAATACACGGCCTAAGTCCATGAGATCGCTCATGGGGCCTCTGCTAATGTATCGATTACCCTCGTTCGAGTGTTCATGAACTCGCGAGACTGCCGTAGCTAAACTTTCGGCTATTCGGCATTTTAGCTTTTCGGCATTTCGGCTTTTACTGATCTACTGTGTGTGTAGTGTGTGTACACACCTAGTAAATGAGATGTGTTATGCTATCCTTAGCCTCGAACCTACAACCAATACCAACCTTCAATTAATCACACACTTATCCACAATATTTACCAAAAACCGAAGCCTTACCATAACCTTACCATGTGCCCCAAGTCCTAATAGCCCTTCCTTAGCTACTAATCACGAATATTCTCTCAATCTGTATCAATCTTAATCGTTAAAAACAAAATAATAGGTGACTTGTATCCAACTCAAGTCACCCTTTTCCTCACCATAGACTATTCAGCCAACTTAACCCAAAATAAGGAACACTTACCCAAAATCCAAAACGTATGGATAGCTTTTTGGTAGAGATCTAGAGATCCAATCTTGATTCCAACTCTCCAAAATCCGATCTACCAAAATCGAAGGAATGATGATAGCCCGATAGAGATTCGGTCACTAGAGTATTTGACACAAGGTTTTGGGATGGTGAAGAAATCGGCTCTAAGAGCAAAGGTTTTCGGCTTTTGAAGTCACGAATATTCGATCCCTAACAATTGATTTGAAGGTAGGATGGTACAAGCAATGGATAAAGAAGAGAATGATATTTGATTTAAGGCTTTACGAGAGAAGAAAAGAAAACACAAAAGGAAGAGGCGAGGTTTAGAATAGAAAAAGTGAAGGAGAATTCGGTAGAGCACTATAGTTGCCGAAATAGCACAAAGGGAATTCCAATTGCCGAAATAGCACAGAGGGAATTCAACACCCCCTATTTATACACAAAATCAAAACTTTTCCTACCCCCAAAGTCCCAATCGACTCCAACTCTTCCCCATCTCATCTCCTCGTTTTTCTACCTGATAACTCCCCAATCCTTTTCCTAAATTTTCTCTTTTGATCACTCTCCTTAGAGTCCATCATGACACCACTTCCAACCTTCTAGAAGGCCAAAATTAAACTCCTAAAAAAATACTAAGCTAGGATTCGAACCTAGGATCTCCTTGCTAGCCCATAACGCCACCTTTCTATACCCTAAGTGGCGTCACTTAGCCACTCCACCACAAGGCTCTTTGATGTCATTCTTCCCTATTTTTATTTAAAAGCCCAACTACTTACCTCCCTGTTTCATTTAATAATTAATTAAAAATTCCTTCACCTCAAAGTTCAAACCCAGAACTTCTCCAACTCCAAATTTATTAAACCCTTAAAGCCAACATGTCATTTATCATTTTCTTGCTTACTAAAAATTTATGAAACCCAAAGCCCAATGCCCAATTCATCTAGACCTAAAATTTTGGGCGTTACAGGTAAATTATGAATTGAAATTGAGTACGGATGAATTGGTAAAATGTTGAAAAGTGAAGAATTTCCCGGTTGACCCTTTGGAATAGAAAAGATATGAATGATCCGTTGTGAGAACACATGTGTAGTACTATGTACAGGCTACTATGTGTTCAAGATGGTTTAGGTCACGTGTGTAGTACTAAGTGCAGGCTACTACGTGTACCAAATGGTTGGGTTGCATGTGTAGTACTATGTGTAGTCTACTATGCGTACTCGATTATTTCATTCACATATCTGGTACTAAGTGCAGGCCACTATGTGTAAGAAATGGTTTTGGTCACATGTGTAGTACTAAGTGCAGGCTACTATGTGCACCAATTAGATTCGGCTACAAGGGTGGTACTATGTGCAGGCCAATGAATATCTGTTACTATTCTAACGTGTTCAACGGGAAAACCTATTAATTGCAAATTCATATGAAAATATGGTGTTAAGTATAGGGATATGAATATATGTGTTGTGAGCAATGTGCTCGATAAGTAATCGAAGTTTGGTAAGTTTGATATAGTTAAGTGTTACTAAGAAAAATTGATACAAGGAAATTTATGAAAAAGTGAAACTTGAAATATAACAGTTTTTGGCAGCAGCAGTTAGGTAACTTTGAAAAATCACCAAAAATGGTAGGAATTGAATTAGAGGTTGAATGAGATATTTAATTAAATATTATTTAGTCTATTTTCATTTAAAAGAAACAGAGAAAGCAAAGGAATTCTGTAATTTTAGATATTCATATTTTTGTAAGACTGGTTCAGATTGATTTCGTGATCCCCTGTTCTGATTTGGAAAAATCATTAAAATTTGTACAAAAATATTTATGAAACATAATTTATATGGTTAGATTCCTTATTGAGTCTATTTTTCGAGGAAACAAATGAGAATATCTTTTGAATTCTGTATAAAGAGAAATTGAAATGTTAATGAAGAGTGGTCAAGACTGTCAAGTAGCGAAATAGGGGAAGCTTTAATGAATAAACTGTATTAATTGGCCCAACCAAAAATTCTGAAAAATTTATATAAAGAAGATATATGAATTTAGTTTCAGGAAAAATTGATGGAACTTAATTTCAAGTTTTGTAGCTTAAGATATAATTAATTTAGCGGCTGTGACTTAGGAAACAGCCTAAGCTGAACATGTGTTAAAACTAGAAACATGTATTCAATGATTTTATTTCTTAAGAATATCTTTTGAGAAATGGAAACATTTTGTTCATTTAATTGCTTATTATTATATGCAACTTACTAAGCTTTAAAAGCTTACACTCTCTCTTCCATTTCTCTTAGTTTGTCAGGCTGGCTCGGGGTTGGAGATTGTCGGAGATGGCATCACACTATTGTTTTGTCAAGATGGCCCAATAAAGATTCCTATTGCTTACAAGTGAGTGGCATGTAAAGTATTAGTCATAGATAGTAGGTATTGGCCAAACGTATTGGCTTATATCGTTACGTTGTATATAGCCAAGAAATGTGGCCCATGATAGTTATAGGTAAACAAATTCTATTTTATGCATGTGTTGTGGAATTGTTTTGATGTAGATAAGTATACTACATGTGTTTGATGGTTAAGTTAGGATTAATTAAAGGCATAATATGGGTCCATGAAATTCATATGAGTGTAAAGAGTTAAGAGCAACAAAAAGGGCTTGGAAAATAGCCAAAGTGTTGGTCACATGAGCGTGTGACACCGTTTTGAGTGAAAATTTTAGTAGTGTTCGAAAAATTCCAGTTTAGTCCCAGATCATACTCAATGTATCGTTTGGGCCTCGTAGGCCTACAATGAGGGTGTGAACTATATGAATGAAAAAGTTTAAAATTTTTCATGGAAATTATTTGTCGAAATCAAACGACCGTGCGAGTGTTGTTTGGTAATGCTTCATATCGTGTTCGGCGATGGTTACGAGTAAAGGGCGTTACAAGTGAACATGGAGGTCCTGTGTTTGAGTCTAGGGAGAACTTTTTTTAGATAGTTATTTTGAGTACTTTTAACTTATAGATATTTTAATTATTATTTTATTACTTTTAATTTTTATGGGGATTACACTTCTTAGGGATTTTTTTTCTTTTTCACGTTTTCCACTTCCCCTTTCATCTCTTCCAAAATTTTTGCTCCCTAAAATTGTACTGAAGGATGATTGTTTCTACGGTTTTTGGGATTGTCTCTCCTCCACCTTTGTCTACCTCGACTGAAACAGGTGTGGCATTCGAATCCTATTACTACATTTTGATTTTAAATCAATTGTTGTCTTGTTTTGCGAATCCTTCCTTCGACTTTTCGTAGCCATGCAGTACCCCTTCGTTTTTTGTTTTTTAGACGATAGAAGTGGAGGGAAATCATTGTTTTTTTTATCTATATGTTGATAGGGTAAAGGTTAGGGATTCTGATGGTGGCCAAAATGGCATTTTCAGGGCTGAATTGGGGTGGTTTCGTAGCCTCTTCGATGACGCCCTTGTGGATTTAGGAAATAAGGTTTCTAGGTTAAATTGGGTGCCACACGGCCTGGCCACACATAAGTGTGGTCGATTTGGGGATTTTTCTTAGAATCCACACGGCCGTGTGACAGATTTGGGAAATTAAGGCTTCCACACGAGCATGTGCCTTGGGACACACAGTTGTGTGACTAATTTGGGACCTAGGGATTCTGCACGGGCATGTGTTATGGGACACACAGTCGTGTTTGATGGCCACACGGCGTGTCTGCCCTGTACCTTAAATTAGTGAAATTGGACGGTGAGTTACACGGCCTGTTTACACGGCCATGCCTCTACACCACACGAGCGTGTGCCTTTGTTACACGGCCATGTGCTACCCCTCTTACAGGCGTTTGGATCCCCACACGACCTAGACTGCTCCACAAGGTCAGAGTATACGGGCATGTGGCCCTAACTCGCCAAATTTTGGTTATTAGGCAATTTAAGTGCAATCACGATTCGATGTATTCCAACTTCTCGAATAAGCTTACTGAGGGTTGACACGATGCTACTCTGATTGTATTTTAAATGTTACTAGTGTTTGGTTGTGCGAAATAATCGGTACCGAGATTGAGTGCACAAGTGTGGACGTCCTTGAAACTGAATGATTGCCTCTAAATGCTTGCTTTTGAATGATTGTATGTAATTGAATTCTGAATTGGTGCATCCGCATTCTTGCATCTGCATACATACATCTGCATATAAAGTATTTTGGGATGGGATGTTGAAGAGAAGGGAGATTTAAGATTTGGTAGTTTAACTGCATACTAAAGCCCTTAATACCTAGAAGGTCATAGGCAGTCCCAATACCTAGAGGGTCATGGATGATTTGACTGATCTGGCAGTTTTACTGCAACTTATCGGTATAGCGGTTTACCACATTGTACTGTACCACATGTACGTTAGCTACGCTACGTGCTATTATCTGATTTAGCAGTTCATACTGCATGTATGTACCGCGGTTTACTGCATTGCACAGTACAACTCATAAGCTAGCATTGTTGCGTAATATATAAGACTGGCAGTCTAACTACAAACTGTTAGCCCCAATTCCCAGAGGGTCGAGGGCAGTCCCAATTTCCTGAGGGTCAAGGACAATGTTAATTATCATCGTTGCCAGAAAACCTGACATGACATCCTATAGTGTATAAGGTTGGATGGGCTTTTCGAGGTCCTACTCAGAGTGCAGGGATAGGTGGGTTGATTATATCCCCACAGAATGTATAGGGGTGGACGGAGATGGTGTGTTGGCTGGATGGGTGGGTTATTTTATAACTCATTTGTACTTATATGCGTTTGATTGAATCTGATTGACTGAATGTGATACTTGATGGTATGTGATTGTATTGTTTGTCAGAAATATCTAATCGATTGATCTATGGAAATATCTGAATGTCAGATGGACTGAAATATCCTATTGTAATATTCGACTGAAAGGCACTCGTACCTATAAGAATCTTGTAGGTTTGTCTGCGACTGTTTGACTAGATAATTAATGAGATGGGATAAGGCCCAAAATGGTATTGATTTTGGAAAGGGCTTAGGCCCAGTCTGTAACACTTGGGAAATATTGCTACTATGTCTGACAGAGCTATATGACTGTAAAGTTACATATGGTTTGTTCTTGTTTTAAACGGTCTGTAAGTATGTTCTATTTTGAAACTGTTTCCAAATCTTTATGTCTCTGTTCAGTTTCTGTTTCTATAGTTTTACTGGTTTTGATTTCACACTGAGCTCGAGTAGCTCACTCCCTCTTTTTTTTCTCTTTCAGGTATAGTTCTGGTTTCTGGATGCTAGACTCAGTACGCGGACGTCTTGAAAAATCTTGGTGGATAAACTATGGGTTTTTAATTTTGGTTTTATTCATTATTCGATTAAAGTTTAAACTGTAAGCATTTATAATGTTGTGGCATAGTTTTTTAGTTATGTTTTATTCGTATATTTTAAACGAGTTTTACCTTGAGTTTTATTTTAAACTTGTACAGGTTTGTTAATAAACGATCTTAAATGATTTTGGTTTGCTTGGATAAATTGATTTGTAAAATTTGTTCACAATCACTTCGGTGATCAATGTAGCATCTCGAATTCGGTCTAGACTCTTAGGCTGGGTTGGGGGTGTTACAGCTTTGGTGGGATTTTCGTGTAGAAGCAAGAATAAGCAGCATACTGCACCCAAAGCTCAGACCACCTCTGTTGCGAGTGTTGGTAGTGCTCGACCGGATAGACCTAAGTGCTCACAGTGTGGTAGGCGACACTTTGGGGAGTGTCGAGGAAATGAAAGAGGTTGCTTCAGGTGTAGTTCACTTGATCACTTCATTTGAGACTATCTTGAGATGGATGAGGGAAATAAAAAGCAAAATGTGAGAGCGAGTAGTGCTCCTTTGAGGGGTAGACCACAGAAGAACCCAAATAGTAGGGCTAGTAGCCGAGGTGCCCCTAAAGAGTCCGCTGTGAGGTCTGAGGGTAGAGCGCCTACGAGGACCTATGCTATCCTTGCCCGTGAAAAAGCTTCGTCTCTTGACATGATTATAAGTGCCTTTTCTATCTATGATATTTCTGTGATAGCTTTGATTGATCCGATTCTACCTATTCCTATATTTGCATGAAACTGGTGTCTAGGATGAAAATGCTAGTTGAGTTTACATAATTCATGGTAAAGGTGTCTAACCCACTAGGCAAGCATGTATTAATTGACTAAGTGTGTCGGGATTGTCCCCTGACAATTAGAGGTCATTCTTTTCAGTTAACTTAATGTTATTGCCATTTGACGAATTTGATGTAATCCTGGGTATGGACTGGTTAACTGCCCATAATGTAGTGGTAAATTGAGGAAAGAAGTTTATTAAGTTGAAATGTGAAACTGGAGATATGCTTCAAGTTGAATCAGGTGAACCAAATGGCTTACCGATAGTAATGTCTTCTATGACCACTCAGAGGTATTTAAGGAAAGGGTATGAGTCGTATCTCGCTTTTGTGTTGAATATCCAAGTATCGGAGGCAAAGATTGATTCAGTGCCAGTGGTATGCGAGTACCCAGATGTGTTTTCGAAAGAGTTGCCTGGATTACCTCCAGAGAGAGAAGTTGAGTTTGGTATTGATTTGGTCCCTAGTACGGCACCTATCTCGATCGCTCCATATAGGATGGCTCCAACAGAACCTAAGGAATTGAAGACTCAGCTGCAAGAGTTAACAGATAAGGGTTTTGCAAGACCAAGTTATTCTCCGTGGGGAGCTCTGGTATTATTTGTTAAGAAAAAAGATGACTTGCTGAGATTATGTATAGACTACCGTCAGCTCAACAAGGTTACAGTGAAGAATAAATATCATTTGCCGAGGATCGATGACTTGTTCGACCAGTTAAAAAGAACAACTGTGTTCTCTAAGATATATTTAAGGTTAGGATATTATCAGCTAAGAGTTAAGGAACAAGATGTAACACCCTGATTTTCGAGATTTTTCAGGTTTTTGTGATTTTTGGTGAAATCTTGAAATTTTGGTATTTGGTTACTGAAATTATGTTTAAGGATGTTAGTGGGCCTTTAGGAGGCCCAAGCCTAAGTTAAAACCCGGCAAAAATATCAACTTTGGTTTTTAAGTGAAAGGGACTTGGTTAAGTGGGCTTTTAAGGAAAGTTAGCAAATTAAGACACAAAGAGGGCATTGGCAAAGTGGCAAGGTGGCGCCACTAAGCTCCTAAAAAAGTGGCGTGTGGACTGGGTTTAAGGGCCAGAGTTCTAGTCTCAAGGTAAGCAGGTGATACTTTTATTTTTGTGTGCATGTGCCGAGCATGTGATAGAACTCAAGTAGAATTCGGCTAGGGCTTTAGGAAGGTTGTGCCGTTTGCTTGAGTAGCCATTAGGGTTAGTTATAATTTTTTTCTGTCTTGCTGAATTAGGGTTAGCCACCTAGGGTCTTCACTTTTGTTCTATTCTCCTCTTAGTTTACCAAAAAGCCGAAAAGTAAGGAAAGTTCTCCTCTTGTGCCGTTTGCCTATTCTTTTCTTCTCCTCTCTTCTTCTATTCTTTTTTCTTCTTCTTTTCTTATCTGGCTGAAACCACCTCTCCTCCTCACTCGTTCTTCATTTTCTTTTCTTCAGAAACCTAAGTTGCCATTCTTTTCTTCTCAAACTCATTAGCTACTAAAAGTCGAAATCCCGAAAGGTTGCTTCCTGTACCGATTTGCCTATAGCCGAATCCCCTTTGCTTTTTCCTCACTTGTCGCTGAATTTCATACTCTCTAAACCCTTAGGCTCTATTGACAAACACCTTTCCAACCATTGTCTCAAATCATCTTTTGTTTCATCACTTCAAAAGCCGAAAACACCATATTTTTAGGGACTTAGTGGCCGAATCCTTAAATCCCTAAGACTAGACCTTTGCTAGTGTTTAGAGGTTAGATCTACATCAGATTTGAGTAGAAACGGAAGTGGAATCATTTGGATAGAGAGAACATGTGGTAAGTACTTGATATCTCAGATCTATGCTTTATTTCGGGATTTAGAAAAGCCGAAGTCCCTAGAGGCTTAGAGAGGCTGTCGATTAGGGCTTAAGGCTCTAAGGGTTATTAAAAATCAATTTATTTTGGTGTTAGCGTGATCTAGAGGCTACTGATCGAGGGCTTGGACAAGTAGAATGACCAGATCTAGATCTAGTCACTAGTTTCGGCAAAGGTAAGATCTCAAGGGCCTTAGGTGTTGATGGTCGATTATGGTAAGTAAGCTTATGATGGCTGTCATGGTATTTTGGATCTGATGTGTCCAGTGATCGATTTTAGGATATCGTGGGAGATCTCATTGGCAGCTGTCGCAAATCAGGTGTGTATCGAACACCCTCTTGTAGTTCAAATTGGCAAAAGCCAAAAAGCCAAAATGCTGGAATTCTGGCATTTTGTGGGCTTGGGAGCGTGCGAGCACTCGTAAGTTGGTTGGAAACCATTAGATCTGTAATTGCAAGTGGTAAGATGAATGAGTGTGCAATTCTGTGCACTTTGGTAAGTTGGGCCGCGATGGGCTAAAGGTGGGCTCAATGGGCTTACAGGCCCATATGGGTAAAACTAGGAAATAAATGTGTACTGATAGACTGTAGGTTCAAAACTGCTAAAATTGGTAAATCAATCGTAAAACTTGAACTAAATGGGCTAAATTAGCTAAATGTCACTGTAGGGCCCATTAGGGGTTTTAGGGCCCAGTAACTAAAGACTGCTAAAATGGGCTAAGTTGACTACTGAGATGAAAGTTAGACTACTGAAGACTGAAATATACAATAACCCTAAAAATTGATAAAATTACTGAAATACCCTTAGGGGAAAGAAATTACTATTTTACCCCTAGGTACAAAATGACCGTTATACCCCTAGGGCTAAGTTTAACCAAAATGCATGTTCTACTGTTACTGTTTACTGCATGCCATGTCATGAATATCTGTTGCATGGGACTGGGATATTGATGGAGGAAGTACTGATAGTGGCTTGACCACGTACTGGAGGCTTTGCCTCAATTTATTGTTATCTGAGCAGCTATGCTGCAACTGTGGAGTGTAGAGCTGGGTGGGTTGAGTTATTCCCCACATGGAGTGTAGGGCTGGTACGGATGGAGTGTAGCGGTTGGATTTAGGTTGGATTTGGGCTTGCATTCATGATTGACATCTGTTCTGTTCCTGTAATGGGCCTACGGGCCGTACTGTTATCTGAGAATGGCTAAGGCCCAGATTACTGTATCTGAATAGGGCTGCGGCCCAGTAATTACTGAGACTGGATTGGGCTTAGACCCAGTAGGCTTGAACTGATTTGGGCTCTAGATGGGCTTCTTTGTACACTGAGTTTCCAAACTCACCCCTTTTTCTTCCATCCATGCAGGTGAGCCCTAGACTAGTGGACTTGGAGCTGGGAGGGATTCAGAGTGGCCACATGGACTGCAATTACATAATTAAGTTTTATTTTATTTTATTTCTATTATTTTAAATTATTTTTTATTCTGATTTTGGGTTGTAATAAGACCGCTCGAATTATTTTATTTTGGGTTTTAATTACTTATACTTACATTGCTTAAAATATTTTGCATATGGCTGCGCGAGTTTTTCAAAATTAATCAAACGTTTTCAAAACCAATCACACGGTTCAATCGAGTAACAAAGCTAAGTTTTATAATAAACCTCTTAATAACTAGTATTGAATAGGACGTCCACCAATAAACCGAGAATTTTTCTTAAGACTATAAAATCAATCTTGCAAAGCTCACCCTAATCTTAGTAACTAGGTAACATGGTTAGTTTTACGTGATGTGACACACCAAATTTGGCCATAACGTCGAGGCCAGGTTTGGGGTGTTACACAAGATGTGTTAAAAACTGCCTTTCGGATGAGGTACGGCCATTATGAGTTCCTTGTCATGCCCTTCGGCTTGACAAATGCTCCTGCGGTATTCATGGACTTAATGAACCGCATTTTTCGACCCTACTTGGACAAGTTTGTTGTCATCTTTATTGATGACATACTCGTTTATTCTCATGACGAGGGTGAGCATGCGGAGCACTTAAGGACCGTATTGCAAGCTGTAAGAGATAAATAGTTGTACGCTAAGTTCAGTAAGAGTGAATTTTGGCTACGAGAGGTTGGATTCTTGGGACACATTATGTTGGAAGATGGGATCAGAGTCAACCTGAGTAAGATATCAGCTATTGTTGAGTGGAAATCACTGAAAAATATGTCAGTGATAAGAATCTTTTTGGGTTTAGTAGGCTATTACCAACGATTTGTTAAAAGGGTTTTCAATGATCGCTACTCCGATAACGAGGCTACTTCAAAAGGATGTTAAGTTTGAGTGGACAGAAAAGTGCCAATAGAGTTTTGAGAAGCTAAAGGCTTTGTTGACTGAAGCCCCACAACCGAAATCGGGAAAGGAGTTCGAAGTGTATAACAATGCATCCTTGAATGGATTAGGGTGCGTACTCATGCAAGAAGGCAAGGTGATAGCCTATGCTTTGAGACAACTGAAGCCACACGAGAGCAAATGTAGTTGCTGATGCGCTAAGTAGGAAATTATTGTTCGCCTTGAAGGCAATAAATGCTCAGTTGACTATAAGTGATGATGGATCGATCCTAGCTGAGATGAGAGCCAGAACAATATTTTTGCAAGAGATTGCCAAAGCTCAGAAAAATGACAAGGATTTGCAAGCTAAGATAGCTTAGTGCGGGATGAGTAATGAATCAGATTTCAGAGTTAGTACCGATGGTTGTTTGATGTATCGAGATAGGATTTGCGTATCGAAGGATGATGAGCTTGTTCAGAGGATTTTACGAGAGGCACATAGTAGTCGCTTATCTATTCACCCGGGCAGCATGAAAATGTATAACGACTTGAAGAAAATGTATTAGTGGTCGGGAATGAAAAGAGACATATCAGAGTTCAAATCTAAATGCTTAAATTATCAGCAAGTAAAAGCCAAACACCAAGTAGCATCAGGTTTGCTTCAGCCGGTGCTGATCCCCGAGTGGAAATGGGATCGGGTTACCATGGATTTCGTATCAGGACTGCCTTTATTGCCAAAGAAGAAAGATGTAGTATGGGTTGTTGTGGATAGACTAACCAAGTTAGCTCATTTTATACCAATTCATGCGGACTACTCATTAGAGAAACTAATCGAGTTGTACATTTCTGAGATAGTGAGACTGTACAGAGTGCCCTTGTCGATTATTTTGGACAAAGATCCGAGATTTACATCTTGGTTTTGGAAGAAGTTGCAAGAAGCCTTAGGGTCAAAACTAAATTTTAGCATAGCTTTCCATCCTTAGACCGATGGCCAGTCAGAAAGGGTAATTCAGATTCTCAAAGACATGTTGAGATGTTGTGTTCTCGAGTTTCAAGGCAGTTGGGAGAAGTACTTACCATTAGTTGAATTCGCTTACAATAATAGTTATCAGTCGAGTCTTAACATGGCACCTTATGAGGCTTTGTATGGGCGAAAGTGCCAAACGCCCTTGTATTGGTTGGAACTTAAAGAGAATCAGATAGACGGGGTCGATTTGGTCAAGGAAACCGAAGAGAAGGTTAGGGTGATTCGAGATTGTTTGAAAGCCACATCGGATAGACAGAAATCCTACGCGGATTTGAAAAGAAAAGAGATTGAGTTTCAAGTTGGGGATAATGTGTTCTTGAAAGTTTCCCCATGGAAGAAAGTCCTCAGGTTCGGTAGGAAAGGCAAGTTGAGTCCACGATTTATTTGACCCTATGAAGTGACTAAAAGAATTGGATCGGTGGCATATCGATTGGCCTTGCTTCGTGAGTTAGAGAAAATCCATGATGTCTTCCATGTATCAATGTTACGTCACTACCCTCTAACCCTTCCCAGGTGATTTCACCTGCAGAGATTGAGATAAGTCCAGATATGACCTACAATGAAGCTCAAGAATTTCAGCTACCTTTCACCCTTGCAAGTAAGTGATTCTTAAGGCCTTTCTTGAATATTTTTTGCATTTTTCGAACCCTTGTAGCATGGACTACATTTTGAGAGGACTATTGTCTAAAATGGTTGAAAGTTTAGAGATTCACCATGATTGTATAAGTGTTGTTGCTGGATTTTTATGGAAGAAAATGAGTCAATGTTGTTAAATAAACAACTTTTGTGAAAGAGTTGCATGAAAACAATTAGATGGGACTTAGTTGTAGAAGTTATAAAATAAAGAATAATTATGTGAAATAATGAGAATTTTGGGTTGCCATAAGAGTGAAAAGAGTTTGGTTAAGCTTGGTTAATAAGGAAATTTGATAAAAATCAATTTCCGAGCCTAGGGGTAAAATGGTCATTTTGCCAAGGCTTAGGGCAAAATGGTTATTTTGCAAAATTATGAATTTTGGATTGTTTAGATTAAAATAGTGATTCAATTAGTGAGTTTTTGTTATTATAGATTAAGAAGTACGAGACACAAACCTTGACCGAGGGAAAGCTAAGCTAACGGATTGACGGAATTATTCGTCTACATTTTGTATACCGAGGTAAGTTATAGGTAAATAATACAACATTACTGTAATTATGCATGAAATCATTGTTGTAGCATAAAATGATGAATTGTAACAATGAGTTATGTATGAGAACAATTGTTGAGCATAAGTTGTTAATGATGATTTTCTAGTAATGAAATTATGAGAATATATGTGATAGAACCTGGTTGAACATTAAGAATAGACTAGATATTCATGCCATGATACTAGGGTCGATACGACAGCTAGTGTAAGACCATGTCTGGGACATGGCATCGGCCTCGTTATGTGTTAGTGTAAGACCATGTCTGGGACATGGCATCAGCGTTGATACGAGTGCTAGTGTAAGACCATGTCTGGGACATGGCATCAGCGTTGATACGAATGCTAGTGTAAGACCATGTCTGGGACATGGCATCAGCCTCAACTTGCAAGTTAGTGTAAGACCATGCCTAGGATATGACATCAGCACGAATAGAGGAAAGCTAGTGTAAGACCATGTCCGGTACATGACATCGGCCTCGATACATTGAGAGTCAGTGTTAGACCATGTGTGGGACATGGCATCAACTTGATATGTGAGCTAGTGTAATACCATGTTTAGGACATGGCATCGGCTCGATACCCTATATTGGAGGCTCATTGAATATCCTTTCGTATTCTAAATAGTTCAATGGGAAATTTTAGTTAATGATAAGCTTGAGAGATATTAAAGGATGGAAACGAGTAAGTCATGTTTGTGGCTATTCCTTGCATTCTACAGAAATTGTGATGTATTGAAAATATGCTAACACATAGTAAATTGTTGTTAATTATTTACTTATAACTTACTAAGTTTTGTGCTTACCCCTCTCCTTTCCATTTTCTTATAGTGTCACCTAGCTAGCTCGTGGATCAAAGTTCGTCGGAGGCTTTGTTCACACTATCATCCAAAGCTCTCGATATAGTTAGTTTTTAGCATTTTGAAAAATGGCAAGTATAGGAACTAGACATAGTTTATTGTCATTTTATTTTGGGCCAAATGTGTTGGCTTACTTTAGAGTTTGACTCTTTTTGTATAATGCCATGAATGATGGCTAATATTGGAAGTTGATAAATGAAAATGTTAAGGTTATTCATGAAAGTGCATGCGGTATGGATGAATACAAATATTAAGATAGTTGTATGAATGTTTGGTTGAATTGAGTTGTGTGATTGCAAAATTATGGCCTTGGTTTGAGTCTTGGAGACTTATTATGTTTGGTATGTGTTTCACCTTGTTTCAGGGTGGGAAAAAGGCTTGGTAGATAGCTTTATTTTATCCACACGGGTAGACACACGGGCGTGTCTCTAGGCTGTGTGTGATACACGGTCCGCCCCACGGGCTTGCAGTTAGGCCGTGTGTCCCCTACACCATAATTTGTTGAATTAAATGCTCAGTAGTAAACAAACGAGCTTAGACATGACCGTGCGTCTCAACCGTGTGAAGGACACGGCCTAGCACACGGGCGTGTGCCACTGCCGTGTGACCCTTAGGGGCTGCTGATGTCAGAAATAGAATGTCAAGGTTTTCACACACGGGCCGCGACATGGGCTTGTCATGGCCGCGTAAGGGACACGGGCTGAGCACACGGGCGTGTGCCTTGGCTGTATGCCATTATGTGATGACGTCAGAGTCAAAGAGTTACACGGGTTACGAGCACGAGCGTGTCACAGCAGTGTGAAGGACACGGGCTATGGACACAGCGTGTGCTCAACCGTATGAAAACCCCTGTAGGTTGAAGATGGAAAAATAAATCCACACGGAGGTGGGACACGGGCGTGTCCTTAGGTGCTTAGGCCGTGTGCAACATATGAGCCATCAGCACGGCCATGTTTAGAGGCGACACGGGCGTGCTTCCCTTCCACACGGGCGTGTGCCCTATTTTTAGTAGCTTTTGATGAACTTTTCTTAAGTGCTTGAAATGGTCTCGGGTTGTTTCTAAACCACGTTTCAGGCCCCGTAGGCCCATATGAAGGACCGTAGGTTGGTATTTGATAAAGTTTTAAATTGTAACGTATTTTTTTATCTAGTTGAAGTTGAATGTTTGCATGTGTTTTAGTAAGGTAACACCTCATACCCTGTCTCGGCACCAGATACAGGTAAGGGGTGTTACAATAAGACTTTAAGATGTTGTTATTTTGCCCAAAAAATAGTGAGAGTTTATTCTCTAAGTTTTAATTCTATTTTTCGGAATAACAATTAAGTTGGTTTCTATTAAGAGAAGTTTTGCTTTCACAGTGAAAGTAAAAAAAAAAATTCGGTTTTGTGTTTGATTCGAATCATTCAAGCCCACACTCAAAATAGCTCGTGGTATAAGAGTAGTGGAAAAGACCATTCGGTTGAAAGTTGAGAATGATAAGGACCCGTCTAGCCAAAACTCAAGTACGATTTTGGTAAATGGTTTATTGCTATAAATATCACAAATCAACTCGGTTTTCAAAATGTTAATTTTCTGCTGTGCAAGAAAATCATTTTCAAACCAGATTTTTTCCAAGTCACAAATTTTATGATGTGCTCAACATAGTAAATGAAGATATATACAAGTATACATTTATACGTAGTTTTGGTCTAATCAAGTAAGATCAAGCAGACTTGAAAATCTTCATAATATGGTAATCAATTAAGATTTGAACACTATTAATAGCGTAATGTGGGATAAAATGTATGATATGAGGTATCACCAAATGTCTATGAATGGATCAGAGAAGAGGATTGGGGTAAGATAAATGGTCGACTGGCTAGAAAAGAGACAAGTATGACATCCACTATGGTCAAAGGAGATAACTTAAATAGAGTATAAGCTTATTTAGGCAGGCCAAGTGAATAACTGCGAGAGTAATATGATTAAATGGGAAGTAATAAAGGTAAGCAGAGTTAATTGTGATATTTAATGCTAAGAAAACTTGATAAGGAAATTAAGTGGAGTGAGTAGAGGTAGGTATGAGTATAAATATAGTAGTGACTAAGTAAAAGAAATAAGACCAATATTAACCCTTTCATGAGAGATAATAGGAGACGTAAGAAAAATCTACATAGGAGTAAGTGTATTACGGTGAGAAACTTGTGAAATTTACATGGTGACTAATATGATGTTCGAGATATCCTTAGTGGTAGTGGTAATATTGAATATGTGGAATTATGGGAGTGGCGTAATAAGCTTAGAAGCCCTATAGTCTCGAATCAAATAATGACTAGTGGCGCTAAAGTTGATGTCAAACTAAATGCGACCTTAGGGACTATAAGAAGGACTGAATAAGAATAAGAAATCTTTGGAATTTTACTTAATTAGAAAGAATTGATGAATAGCCACGTATCAGTAGTAAGTGTATAATAAAGAGAAGTCTTAGCATCGAGGAAACTAATTGGGAGCCGGAAGGAGCAAACTTTGTATGATACTCACATTTGATTTCCAATAAATTTTGAGACGAAATCTTTTAAAGGAGAAGAGAATTGGAATGAACTTATTTTCTATAGTTTTAGAATCGAATTTATTAAATTAATCTGTTTAAAAATTTAATCGAGACAACAAACACTAAAGTTAAAAATATGAAATAAAGGAACTATTCTCAAAGACATGGTTTCACTGTCTCAAGACACATTGTTCAATTTTGATAATTTAAGTTTGCATTTGAATCCTGACTCTATATTTGATCTTGTATAACTTTGAAATACTAAAAGTAGGACCATGAAACTTTTATTATGTATGTTAATATGTATAATTAGAAATGTGTGAGATTTATTATGGTTTTATGCTAAAATCTATTAATTATGAATAAATTTATTTTGAGTTGCTTTGACAACGAATGTGGTGTCTCGCGTTTGGACTCGACGGTTGGATCGGGTGTGGGGTGTCACAAAGCCACTAATTAAGTACTACTAATAAATTGCTATAAAAATCATTTATAGTTTTTGCATAAATTTATATAGTTACTAAATACTATTTATTCAACATTATGATAAAATTAAGAAATCAATATATTATTATGGTTTTATTTTAAAAAATTATGTCAATTTAGTAATATAATGAACACTTAAAGGGTGTTTAGTTCAAATAATGTAATATTATCTTTTGTAATAGGATTATAGAAATGTAATATTACAGACGGTATATTACATTACCTTATTTGGTTCATTTGATTGAAATGTTATATTGGAGTGTTTGGTTGACGAAATATAAGATTACCTAGAAGCACATTTTACTAAATTGTCCTTGTCATAGAATTTTTGGGTAAAGTACATAAATGGTCACTAAACTATTGACTTCATTCTATTTTGAACTATTAATTTCTTCAATTAGTCACTAAACTTTTCAAAATCAAATATTTTGGTCACTCTCTTGTTCGTTTTTGTTAGATGAGAGACCAAAAGCTAATGTGGGCTTTTTTTTATAGGTCTAATACCAAATTTAGCCCTCTAATGGTTACACAATTTATTATTTTAGTTCAAATTCTAAAAAAAAAAAATTAATAAATTTATCCCTCAACATTTACAAAATTTATCATTTTAGTTTTAATTCTAAAAATTTCATTAGAATATTTTTTTAAAATCATTTTTAACCCTTTATCTCACCCCCTCGAAGCATTATGTTGCTTTTACGAACCGGTTAAGCGAAAAGATTTGTTGGGTTGTCCTATTATTTGGATGATGGTGGATGGAATATTGCTGATGAAGAACTGATGTAGTGTTTTTCTTTCACTTGTTTGGGCTTTTTATACATGTTATTATGTTCTCATATATTTATCTCATAATTCAGAGTATAAGTTCCTCTAAATTTTCTTCTTCTTCTTATGGTTCTTTTGGGATTACGTCTGAAAATATGTTTTTTTTTTAGAATTACGTCAACATTCATTCCATGCGGTTTTTAGTTAAATAATATATATAGTAAAAAATTACCAAAATAAAATGTGTTATGAATTGTTTATTACGGTTTTTAGTTAAATAAAATAAATAATGAAAAATTACCAAAATAAAATGTATTATGAACTGTTTATTAAAATAATACAAAATGAATAATAAATTTTTCTTCTAACAGTAAATCACCACTTATTATAATTGTTGAAAAACATGAAACTGACAATTTGATGTTAGAGGAAGTGCCCACTTCCTTGCCTACGAAATCTGTATGAAGATAATTTCCATATTTAGGTGTTGACAATTTATTAAACCTTACATTTGGGCTATGTTTATTACTTCATGAATATTGAACTTGTTATGGAATATCATGTTGCTAGGGAATACGTATAATGGTAATTGATTTGGAACAAAATTCCTCAAAGGAATCCCTTAAACTATGGACTTTAAATTGGATCATGGTTCTGATGTTGAGCTACCTAGAGTTCATATTTATCATGTATGTTACTATTATATTTTATTACTATTGATGGAATTACTATTTTATTGGGGTTGTATTGGATCTTCTATTGTAGGAAAGTCTCTAAATTATGTCTATATATTTGAGAGACTTGCATAGGAAAATGGATTGATTATTAGACACTTAATTTATTCTTGAGAGAATACTTTTGTTGCAGTGTTGTCTTTAAAGCAAAACTTGCTGGTGTAGTTTTACTTGTCGTGATTACAAGGGGTGTTCACAGTGGTGAGAGTATTGTATCTTCAAAGTGCAAAGGTGAGGGAAACAATCATGCTATGTGTGATTAAATAGGTTCACTTTGTAATTGTCGATGAGAGTACATATTTCTCACTAAGCTAGGCTCTGCAGATGTAAGGAAACCAAAGTACGTAATTATCTTCTTGTGTTTTTTGTGTTTTCTATTTTCTCATTTAGTGTTTGGAGAAGTGTCCACCAACTTAGGTATCAATTTCTTTGTGCTCTTAGCAATGCCTTTTTTGCTAAGAATAATGATTTCAACTCTTTTTTCTTCTTCTCAATTTTGGCATGTGACGACTAAGGTCAAATAAGAATTAAAAAAATTTAGATAATTGTTGAATATTTTATATTTAGGTTCAAATTGATAGAATATGTATATTGGAGGGCAAAATTTACTATTACACCAATAAAAAACCCACATCAGCTTCTCGTCAATTATCTAACGTCAACTAAAAAGCGAGTGGCCAAAATATTTGATTTCTAAAATTTTAGTGATTAAATCAAAAAAATTAATAGTTCAGTGACGAAAATAAACCGAATGTAATAGTTTAATGATTATTTTTGTGGTTTAGCCAATAAATTGGAAAAAAAAACCACAAGAGCTTTCCAACACTCTTTTAATATTTTTTAATCTTAATTTTCATAAAATTATGAAAAATTAATACAATTATTATTTTTTATTACAATATATATTAACAAGTAAATATATAATGTTGAAATAAATTTATAAATCATAGTTATAACAATTCATGAAAAATAATTGCATTACCAACCATAGTTATAATTATAATATAATCATAATTAATATACTTATAAATAAATTATTAGAGTAAATATAATAATTATAATTTCAAAGTATGACATATGTTGTTTCACTGTTTAGAGATATTTTTGTTTTTAATTAGTCTTAAATTTTATTTGAGAAAAAAGTCTAAATTAACTATAATAATAATAATAATAAGTGCAAATTACTCCAAAATATAAGATTACGCCCGTAATTTAGGATAACTTAAGGAATGGGCTGTAATGAAATTACACCTTATTATGACATCTTGACACTATCTGAGAATATAAAATTACGTAATGACCAAAATGTTTAGAATCCAAATAGGGGGTGTTTGGTTTGTCGAATGTAACATTACGGGTCGTAATGTTACATTTTGGAATGAGATTATGATGTTTAGATTTCAATATTTCAGTCATTCTGTAATTTCACATTATGACCATCCCATAATATAGAAATTAATCTCATTAGAACTTATTCCTTAAATAATATTAGATTATAGGCGTAATCTTAAATTTTGAACTAATTTATCCTTTGTTTTTTTATTATTTTAATCAATTTAGGTTTTTTCTTAAATAAAATTTAAGACTAATTTAAAACAAATATAATGATAATAAGTCAGTAAATATCATACATTATAATTATAATCATTATATTTTATTTAATAATTTATTTATTAATATATTAATTATGGTAGGTGTTCAATCACTTTTCATGAATTATTATAATTTTAATTTATAAATCATTTCAATATAACATATTTGCTTATTAATATGTAAATTGTAATAAAAACTAAGAATTGTAATAATTTATTTTAATTTTATGGAAATTGAGACTAAAAAAATATTAAAGGAATTAAACTTATTTAAAAACCAAATTTTATAAGAAAATAATTAAGTAAAATATACTTTTAAATAATCTCACATTTCACCTATAATATTAAATTCTCAAATTCTCATAATTTTATTACGAAACATAATCTAAACTTTGATAAACATGTAATCTTATTTTGGAATGTGAGATTATGAGCCATAATACAAGATCTGGCTAACCCAACGCAGCCTAAAACATAATTTTGTCACTTGTAGATAAAAATCTTATAGGCAATAATAATTAATGTTAAATTCTATTTTTAGTCCTTATATTATGTATAAATTGTAGATTTAGTCACAATACTTTAATTTTTTTCATTTTTAGTACATATACTTTTTAAAATTTAAAATTTTAATCCTAACCAAACAGTAAATATTAAATTCATTAAATACTGCTATTTCTAAAATATTATGTGACAAACATATTATCACATGTGTAATGTTATATCAATTTATTATTTTTACATATTACCCACAAAAAGGCCAACTAAGGATTTAATGGTTATTGTTTGCATTAATACAAAAATTTGAAAGTTCCAAAGTATAGGAATTAAGAATGATCTAATTGGAGAACATGGACTAAATATAAACTTTACACATAGTAATAGTATAAGACTAATATTAGAACTTAAACCAAATAGGTTTAACTGCTACATTGAGACTAAGATTGAAACTTTAAAATTTGTAAAGTACATTAACTAATATTGACCAATTTAAAAAATATATATATAGGATTAAAATGGATCAAATTAAGGTACATGGACTAAATCTACAATATACACATTGTACAGGGACTAATATCAGAATTTGACCAATAATTAATAACCTATAAAAATAAATAAATAAATAAATGAATTTATCCAAACCGATGGGAACTCAGCTTCACCTCTTCCTTGAGCTTCCAACTCCACCTCTCACTTCATCACCTCTTCTCAGACTCAACAAATCCTTAGTAATTACTAACAACATCCTACGCTGCAATTCCACTGGCTTCAACCGCACAAATGGACGGTTCAGATTCGATCCTCCAAATCCCGACGACGATGACGATGAATTCGAGTTCACCAGCGCCGCGAAGCAGAGGAACTGGTGGTCTGATTATGATGATTACGATGATGTCTGGGAATTCGACGAGGATGATGAGTTCTTGGTTTTCAAGGTAATCAAATGGTATTTATTTTTTGTAGTCAAGCTTTTCTGGGTTGCTTATAAAATTGTTTGAATTATGGTTGAAGATTAACATTACTAGTAAAAATAAATTTATCGCGTCAATATTTTGTTGTTGGGGGAATGATTTGAATTTCGGAATCATTTGATTTAGAGAGAAATGAGGGTTTAGCTTTGAGGAAAGCATGATTCTTGGTTAGAAAATGGAGGAGTTGCTTTGCCATACATTCAATTTGATGCATCTGATGATTCTACAATAATTAGAAGTTATCTTACAATGGGGCTGCCAGGATAGGGTTTTTCTCAGTTGCTAAGGATTTTTCTTTCGAGGATATGAGGATATTCTTGCATTGTGTGTCAGTGTTTATTTCTGTGGCATATGGTAAGAGTATCATGGTGGTAAGGTATTGTTATCTTTGGGTACTGTTGTGCTGAAGAGCGATGCACTTGCAAGGTTTTGTCCCTGGCTCTAAGCAGAGCTTATGACACCTCTTGAAGTTGTTGAAGAATGAGATTATAGTCCTTGAAAAGTGAGCACATGGCGTGATTTGCACCCATAACCTCTAGCACATAGAGGATTCATGGGCATGGAACCCATTCTTCAACTACTTCAACATGCATTTAGGCTCTCTTTAGAGCTTGAGGACAACGCCTTGAGGGCAGCACGATTCTCTGACTGCATACATGCAATGGATGTAGGTGATATGAAGAAAAAGCTTACTGTCTTTTAAATGGTGTTTTCTGTGAGTTTATGCGACACAAAGTTCTTTCTTCACATCATTGCTAGTATCATATTGCAAACAATGGTCATCTAGAAGTATTTGAGGCACATTTACAAAGAACAATGGAAGCTATAATGAGATATCCCGTAATTTCTGATGTATTTGAAGTAGTTAAAATCTTGAAAATAGTTGTAACAGCCATATTATTCAATTCATTGTAAATTAGCTTGTTTTGTTTGTTTACTTATTACATTTTCTTCATGATATGATATGATGTGGATTTCGGGTTTACTTCTTTCAGATGACTATATTAAGATACTTACCTTAAGATTGTTACCTACAGATATTTAGAGCTTTTGGCTGGATGCTACCAGCCATTGCCATATCGTTGTTGCTTGGAACTGGCCCAAATGCGTTTATCATGGCATTAGCAGTTCCACTAGGGCAGTCAGCACTTTCACTTGTGTTCGATAAATTTTCTGGAAGGACAAGTGAGAGTTGGAAATCTGCACCCAGACGCAAGACCAAGAAGAAACAATTTACAAGAGCTGCTGCTAGTAAAACAAGAACGAACAAGGGAAAACAAGAACCGCATAAGACGGGTGGAGAGAAGGAAAGTTACAGCTCATGGTTGAATACGGATGGTGGTTTACAAGATAAGGCTGGTCAGAGAGTCCCAAAGTATGGCGGATGGGATCAACTGGATGATCAAGTAAAGACCCAAAAAAGGGCAACAAGTTGGAAGGGAAATGGAGCACCGAAGCAACGAAAGGAGGATAAATTTAGCAGGGTAGGGAGAGACAGAGTCAGAGACACACCGTTGCTGCTGAGGTTGTTGATTGCTGTTTTTCCGTTCTTGGGATCTTGGACTAGGTTCCTGTTTTGATTTTTCTACTAGTAGAAAATACATGGTCGTCATTGACAGAAAGAAAAATGAACATATACTGCGGCTGCTTAGGCACTGTCCATACTGGACATGGGAAGAAGCCAGTGCAATGTGATGCTACCACCCAAGTGCCAGTTTGGTGCTGAAAGTAAGTTGGGAAAGAAAAAGGCAAATTAGCCGTAAGCTTGTTTATACCTTATAAACTGCACACCAATTGGATAAATTGAGTTGGGATAGGAGGTATTGAGATGTTATCATAGGTGATGTTGTATCAGCGAATGGATTGTGTGATCTTTGCCTAACCCTATGCCACTGCCATTTTTATTTTTATTTGGTAAGTCCTTGGTCATTTGTTCGTATGTGATGAAATCTGAAGTAAAAATTGAACCATTATAGTTTGTTTTCATTCTATTTTGTATGGTAACATCCCGTAATCCTAATTCGATGACAGAAACGGGTAAAAAATGTTACATTCAGTGATATCATTTTTGTTATGCATACATTTTTAAATGATGAACTCTTGAACTGTTTTGAGGCTTTTGCTCACAAAATTGCTAATTGAAAATGTGCTTTAATTGTACCTATTTCAAAGCATTAAAAACTTTAAAAGTTACAGAAAATTATTGGAACAAGAAATTGTATTAATTAAATTAATAAACCGGCTACTTCAATATAAAAGATAAAATTAGCAGGGGCATAGTGGATGGTAACATTTTACTTCAGAAGACCTACGCGCATTCCACATATTAATTAAGCTATCGTTGGGAAAAAAAAAATTGTTATCCCAAAGGATGCATGGTTCATGCAAGTTGTGTGTGCAACTTGCATTTCTTATTCTTCCTATCTATTAACATTCAAGAATTATTTATTAAAAGATATAATGACTATTTGATATTTATTTTATTTTATTTTTATTAAAAAATCTATAAGGTTTTTTTTCTTAAGTTATTATAGTCTTTATTTCACTAAATCAAACACATTAATGCTATTATAATATTTATCCATTTCATCCAATTAAACTATTGCTATAAGTATTCTATTCAACTACAGCTCTATTCCGTTCTAGTGAACTAAATGTGGTGTATGTTTATTATACAAAAAAGGTTTTAACTCACAAATTAATACCTAAATTATACATTATTTTTCAAATTGCTACCTATACTTTTTTTTTTGTCAAAAGTAGTATTCAAACTATTTTCTTTTTACTCATTTTACATCAAAATATTATATCTATTAAAAAATTTCAACCAATAATAGATTGTGACCTCTTAAACTTTTTAAATAATTTTTTAATTCTTTTTCCTTTTACATTTTTTTAATTTGTTTATTTATTTATTTTTCTCCTTTTTCCCTTTCTTCCATTATATTGATTGCCACTACCAGTAATGCTAAAATTTTGCCTTGACGAGGTTAAGATGTTGGCTTCTGTTTTCAAACTTCACTACCTATGTGCTCACCTAACGTGATTGGGAAAGTTCTTTCATCAAACAAAATCAATATTTTTAAAACTGAATCGAATCAATCGGTTGGACTATGAATCGGCCGAGATACTGGTCCATAGATAAGGATTGAATCAATCTACCTGCAAAACATTACAAACCGATTGAACTGAGCTAAAAAGTTAGTTGAACCAATTTTTCCTATTTTTATTTTTATTTTTATTTTTATGAATTTTTTAATAATTTATTTGATTGAGCTAAGTGCATGCAAAAGTCATGTCAAGCCGACTAGACCAATCGAATCGGTTGATTTCGATTTTGTTGAGTCAATTTATTCAGTTGCGGTTTTAGGTTGGTTGCAAAGGTCAAGTAAAACAATTTAGTCAAATCGTTTTCAGTTTTGATAAACCAAAATTGAGTTCATCGACATTAAAATATCTATTATTTTAATATATTTTAAATATTTAAATCCAACCAATATTCAAATATATTACCCAAGCCCAAACCCAAAATATACACCCCAAATATATTATCTAAACCCAAACCCAACTAAAAATTAAACCCAATACTAAAAAAACATAGTAATGTCGATTAGCCAACCAAACCGACCATCAAAAGTCAATTCGATTTATTCAATTTTATTCATAAATTCAGTTCGTTTCAGTTTCTAGAAATATGAAGTTGATTTTTTGTTTTTTTGAATCGAATCAATGAATTGCTCATCCTTAGATCAAATTGAACGAACTAGTTAAATTAAAAACTAATGCCATGACCAATTTGACATTGATCCAGTTTTGAAAACCTTGATCAAACCATGAAGATCACAATGCTTGTACTTGTAGAAAATGCCCAAGATGAGAGGAAGAAGAAATAAAAAGTATAAAGTAATATATCTATCTATATATATAAATGTAACTTTTTATCTTTTTTGTCACATGATCATTTTTAATTGTTCATCTTTGTTTTATATAGACTAAATGGTTTTACTAATAGTTAAATCAACAAATGTACCAACTTGGAAAAAAAAAAAAGTAGTTTAGGTATCAATTGTGCCCTCAAAAAAATTAGAGACCAAAATAAGTAAAAGGACATAGTTTAGATATCCATTTATAGATTAAGCCCTTTGTTTAAATAGATCTAACGATGTAGCTAACAATTGAACTAATAAATAGATCAATTTGAGAAAAAAGTAGTTTAAATTGCTAAAAAAAATTTAGATATCAAACTAAAAAACTAATATAATTTAGATACTGGTTTATAAATTAAATCTTACATTAACAAATAAAATTAATAATTACAAAAGTAATAGCAACACTAAAATTAATTTGAATCAAATCTTACACATTCACTTCTATTCTTTTAAAAATAGTGAAGCTTGACATTAATCAATAGTCTATATTCTTTCTATCCGAACGGAATAGCGGCAAGCAATAACCAATGTTTTTTTTTTTTTTTTTGATAATTTTTAAAAATAATTATTTTAATATTTTTATTATATTATATATTAATTATTTTTATCAGATTTTTTATTGAAGTAAATTTTTTTATTAATATTATTTATAAAATTCTTTGAACTTCTTATTTCATTGAAGTTCTTATGGAAGTAAATTTCTTGTAATTGTTATTTTTATAATTTTTGGGTGTATTTGCAACTTTGTTTGGAGCAGATATTTTTTTATCAATGTTTTCAATTTTTTTTAAATAAATTTATTTGCTTGAATAAAAATAATGAAGAAATTTGAATTTTGTGAAAACTTTTAAGAGAAGATTTGAATAATTTAAATTCCTTATTTGAATTTATCTAAAGAATGTTTTTCAAAGTTTTTCATAATCTTATTTCAATTTAACATATATATGCTCTCACTATAACACCTTTTACCCGTGTTCGTCACCGGAACAGGGTTCGAGGTGTTACTGGACATTAACACATGCATACAAACATTTCCGAGTCATAAAGTTTTGTTCAGATTTAAAACTTCTTAAACTTCATCTTAAAGCCCCTAATATGGGCCTACTAGGTCTAGAACATACTTTAGAAATGGTTCGACACTAAACCAGGAACTTTAGAAAACTTTGGAAAATTTCACTAAAAATAGAGGCACACGCTCGTGTGGCAAGGGACATGCCTGTGTGGGCAGGCCGTGTGGTCACACACGCCCATGTCCCTAGCCCATGTGGATTTATTTTCATTTCGAACCTACAGGGATTTTCACACTGCTTGGCGCACGCTTGTGTCCATGACTGTGTCCTTTACACAGCCGAGACACACGCCCGTGTCTCAGCCCGTGTGCCAAAACCTTGGCATTATGTTTCTGATGTCATTAACAATTTAAGGGCATACGGCCAAGGCACACGCCCATGTGCTAGGTTGTGTGGTGAATTTAATTTCACATTTAAGGTGCAGACTTCACATGGCCTGGGCACATGCCCATGTGCTGTGGCTGTGCCTTTCACACGGTTGAGGCACACGGCCGTGTCTTAGTCCGTGTGGTTACTACTGGGCATTCTGTTTTGCCAAATTAAGGTGTAGGGGACACATGGCCGGACTACACGCCCATAGGGCAGACCGTGTGTCACATACGGCCTAGACACACACCCGTGTGTCTACCCGTATGGACAAAAAACAAGGCTATTTACCAAGCCTTTTTGCTACCCTTACTTGCACCAACCTATACATAATTAAGTAACACCATTCCACTTATAAATACATGACCAAAATCTGCCACAATCAAGACATCCACACATCAAGGCCATTACACTCCATTCACATGTAAAACTTATCACATACTTTATTAAGCAAATCATGCAACTTATTCATTCATGCATTAACACACCATAAACTCAACCATGCAAATTGCACATTCATGAAAAACATCATCATTCACATATATCAATAACAAGTATTAGCCATCATCCATGACCTTATACAAAATGAATCAATCTTCAAGACAAGCCAACACATTTGGCCAAAACAATATAACACTTGACAAAAAGACTAAGTCTTTATACATGTCATACTTAAAATGATAAATATAACTATACCAAATGTTCAGAGTGATAGTGTGATCGAGCCTCCAATGTCCTTTGATCCCCGAGCTAGCTTGGTGATACTATAAGAAAATGGAAAGGAAAGGGATAAGCATAAAGCTTAGTAAGTGTACACATAAATAATTAATAACATCAATCATACATTATCACATGCACAATACGTTATAAACTTACACAAAATTCTCATATGATTATAGGTATAACTTACTCATTTTCGTCCTTACTATTCATATAACATAAACCAAGCTCATTTCTCATGAGTTTCGTGTAGGTACCTGTACCACTTACAACATAATTATAACTTTTCTCATTTTGATATAACCTTTAAATTACCCGTTGAACCATTCAGAATATTAAAGGATACCCGACAAGCCTCACACAAAAGGGTATGATGCCAAAGCCATATCTCAGATATGGTCTTACATGGGATCATACATCGATGCCGATAGCCCAGCTATGGTCTTAATCGATGTCACATACTGATGCCATGTCCCAGACATGGTCTTACACGGGAATACTTACCGATGCCATGTCCTAGACATGGTCTTCCACTAGCTCACATAACAATGCCGATGCCATGTCTCAGACGTGGTCTTACACTGGCTCACATATACCCCAATGTCATGACCTCGGTATCTTGACTATGCTAAAGGTTAAACCGGGAATTTTACCACATTAAATCTCATCAAACATATACAGAATAATAATTAACACTTTATGCAAAGTAAGTGATTAATTGCATAATAACATTAAGTTACATTATTTACATGTAAACTTACCTCGGTCTACATAATATGAGCGACTAGTCCAAATTTAGTCCGAAAGCTTGGTTTTCCCCTGGTCTAGGTTCGGATTCCGTTTTTCTTGATCTATAATGACAAAATTTACCTATTTAATCACTACATTAATCAAGACATTCCAAAATTCCTACTTTGGCAAAATTATTGTTTTGCCCTTAGACTTTGACATAATTATGATTTTCCCCTAGGCTCGTAAAACGATTTTCTTCAAATTTCTTCATTAACCAAGCCTAGCCGAATCTATTTTAAGCTTATAGCCACTCACAATTTCAATTATTTCACACATTTACCACCTATTTTACAACTTTTACAAAATGGCCATTTTTAGGTGTTTTTATTAAAATTACTTCACAAAAGTTATTTATTTAACAACCATGATTCATTTTCTTCCATAAAAATTCAACAAACAACATGAATACTTTCATGGAAAAACCCTAGACTTTCAACCATTTTGCAAAATAGTCCCCTCATTAGCTAGATTAAGCTACAAGGGTTCCAAAAATATAAAAATCATCAAAAATGACCATCAAGAACACTTACTTGTAAGAGAACTAAGTGGCTGAAAGTTTGAGCTCTCAAAACCCTTATTCTTGTTGAAAATGTTGGTGGAGGGAATAAAGATGATAGCTTTCCCTTTTTTGTTTTATTTATTAATCAATTAAGTCACCAAATGTTACCTAACCTTTGACTATTATCGAAATTTTGTCTCCATGTCTAGCCACCATATTATTATTGGTCTATTTTCTCAATAAAGACCTCTAATTTAATGTTTCATAGCTAATTAACACCTTTAACTAATAAAATAAAACTTTCACCCGTTATGCGATTTAGTCCTTTTTCGAAATTATGCAAGTAATCGGTAAAATTAATTCACCAAAAATTTCAAACACTCATAAAATCATGCTATAACTCATAAAATAATATTAAAATAATTTCTTCGACCTCGAATTTATGGTTTCGAAACCACTGTTTCGACTAGGCCAAATTCGGGCTGTTATAGCTTTAATGGGATTTGGACATCTAGACAAACTTGTAACCGCAAGCACTTCTTCGAGGCAAAAGCAAGAGCCTCAGAATCATAGTCCAGAAATGTGCCAAGAAAATTTTCGAATTGCTTGGCCAATTGCTCGTTGTAGAATCGAACGGGGATGTCATGAACTTGAACCCAAAAATAAACATAACATAACAAGACTTGAAGAGGGTCCTCCCATTTCTCCACAAGTAAGTGGTTGTTAAAAGTCCAAGGATTGCCCTGAATAACCCGTGCAATATCCACTTTAGCATAAAACCAAAAGAAAAAATCTTTTCTCACCCAAATCAAAAATAGAAATTCTATTAATCGAGTTGTAACACCCCTTACCTGAGTCCGACGCCGGGAGAGGGTACGAGGTATTACTGGACTTAAACATAACCAATCGTACAAAATCGGGCCATAAAATTTTATTCAATTCAAAACCATCCATACACATGTATATCGTCCCTTATACGGACCTATGAGGCTTTAAACATACATTGGAGGTGGTTTGGGACTAAACCGGAAACTTTGGAACACTTAGAAAACTTTCAAGTTTTAGAGAGTCATACTCTCGTGTGGGTAGGCCATGTGGTCACACACGCCCGTGTGGCTTAGGACACGCTCGTGTCCTCAGCCCGTGTAACTCTCTGTTTATGACGTCATTAGCAAAATAGGGTCACATGGCCAAGTCACACGCCCGTGTGCTAGGCTGTGTGGCAAATTTAATTTTTGCATTTAAGGTGTAGACTTCACGCAGCCTAGGCACACGCCCATGTCCTATGGTCGTGTCCTTCACACGGCTGAGACAGACGGCTGTGTCTCTGCCCATGTGACCAATTCAAAGCTAAAGCAATAAATGTAGAGAATACACGACCGTACTATACGACCATGGGGCTGGCCGTGTGTGACAACACATGCCTGTGTGTCTACCCGTGTGGACCATTTTGAGGCTATTTTCCAAGCCATTGGCCACCCTCAACTACTCGTTCACATGTACACTTTCAATGGCACTTAACAAGGCATGATTGAACACTTAAACATATACAAACAAGACATGATCATGATCATTTCATCTCTACTTATACATGTATAAGACTTCATACTTCATCAATGTAACACCCCTTACCCGGGTTCGACGCAGGAACCGAGTACGAGGAATTACCGGATGATAACACAACCAATCATACAAAGTCGGGCCATAAAATTTCATTTCAATTTAAAACTTTTCCATAATGCATCATAAAATCCTTAAAATGGGACTACGGGGCACAAAACATAGTTTGGGAGTGGTTAGTGACCAAATCAAGAAATTTGAAAAGTTCTAGAAAATTTGGCTGAAAACAGGGCACACGCCCGTGTGAGACAGGGACACGCCCGTGTGGGCAGGCTGTATGGTCACACATGCCCGTGTCCCTTACCCATGTTGAATTATTGGAAAATTATTTTTCATTTCAAACCTATAAGAGTTTTCACACGACCGAGCACACACCTATGTCTTTGGCCTATGTCCTTCACACGGCCTTGACACGCCCGTGTTTTCTCCCCGTGTGAAAAACTGGAGTATTCTATTTATGACATCAGCATGTAAATTTGGTCACATGGTCATGGGACACGCCCGTGTGACTAGGCCGTGTGACGTCCTTATTCTCTGAAAATTTCATGCAAGGTTCACATGGCCGTGGTGGTCAGCTGTGTGGCCCTAAGTTAGGCTACTTTCCAAGCCATCTTTTGCTCCAAAACACAACTTATACCATTTTTATCACCACATACCATACACATTTTTAGGCATCTAAATGATCACATTCAACCATCAATCATCCATTTCAGTTCGTCCACACACAAGCACACAGAACATTCCGTGAATTACCTCATAAAGATATATGTAAAAGCTAATATTATCATTGGCCATATCACATGGCCTTAATTAAAAAATAACTTATCAAATGATAATTGCCACAATATAGCCAAACCAACATGACACTTACAACACCATTAAGTCCCTATACATGCCATAGTTTCAAAAGAATTCATATTAAAATACCAAAAGAACGTTGTGGATAGTATAGGTGATCCTCCGACGCTTCTTCGAGCTGGCTTGACTACTCTATAAAATAAAGAAAAAGAGAAAGGAGTAAGCTTTAAGAAGGTTAGTAAGTCTATATGCAAATAATTAACATCATACCATCTCTCTTAATAACCAAAAATCATATCATCACAAATCAACTTGCCACCTAACCTTACCAATATCATATACATACCAAGCACATCATTTACATAAACCTAAGTTCACATGCACCTATGCACACATATACACTTGCCCATATTTTCACTGGCTCATAAATACACTTGCACTTACACACCACATAACCACACAAGTCTCTTGTAGGAAGCTTTCCTGTTGAACCCTTCGAAATAACATCTGATACTCGGTGGTTTCAGCACATAGCTCCACTAACACATAATTCGGCTCTCGTGTTCACATGGTGAACTCTCAATATCACCAATGTGACCTAGCCATTAAATCCTATAGCTCTTGTGTCTACATGGTGTCCAACACTTAGAATCACACATGTGACCTAGCTACATGTAACATAGCCCTCGTGTCTACATGATGTACCCTCAGTAACATACATGCAACCTAGCTATTTTAAACCCGTTGCTCTCGTGTATACATGGTATACACCCAATATTACAAATGTGACCTAGCTACATATGAAATTATCATCTTGTAGCTCTCTTGTACACATGGTATACACACTGTATTACACATGTGACCTAGCTACCACATAGTATCTCGTAGCTCTCTTGTAAACATGGTGTCCTACCTTCATAACCACACATGTGACCTAGCTACATATCATCTGTATCTCTAAATTTCCACAATTCTCAAAATTATAAAAATCATCCAATAGTATCCATAACATACATTAAATTATTATAAAGTTAAAAATCGATGTATTACTTACATATAAACTTACCTTGACAACAAAAAGTAATAATTTGCAAGTTAGTCCGAAACCTTGCCCTTGCCTCAGTCAAGGTCGATTCCTCTATCTTCTCGATCTATAATGACACATTTAGCTCTTTAAATAACTACATTATTCAAAACAGCTCAAAATCTTCCTATAGCAAATTTTACAATTTGACCCCTAACTTTTTCAATTTTACATTTTCATCCCTAGGCTCGGTTTATGATTTTCATTAAATTTTCATACATGTCAAGCTTAGCCGAATCACTTTTCCTCTTATAACAGCTCCCAATTTCCATCATTTCACAATTTATGCACACCATATTTCATCTTTTACAAATAAGTCCTTTATAAAATTTTCATCAAAAGTCACCTAATAAAAGTTATTCACCACACTTTAAACTTTCATATTCCACCACAAAACATTAAAATACATCTATGTCATCCATGGGTAAAATTTTTAAACATCAACCCTAGCTTGAAATAGTGGTAGAAATAGCTAGAGCAAGTTACGAGGATTTTAAAAATACGAAGAACATTAAAAAGTGGGCTAGGAGTCAATTACAATCAAGCTTGAAAGATGAAGAAAACCCTAACTATGGCTTTACCAAATATTCGACTAAGGGGATGAAATTGGAAGAAGATGAAAGCTTTTGTTTCTTTTGATTAGACTTTATTTACCAAAAGAGTAAAATACCCTTCATTAAAAACTTTTAATATTTTATCCTTCCTTGGGCATTTTTGTCCAAACTATGTTAAAATAGTCTAATTACCACATAAGGACCTCTAATTTAAAAACTCAATTCAATCAAGTACCTTTATGGATTAAAACCCATATTTTTCACCTATTGTAATTTAGTCCAACCTATCAAATTGGACATGCAAACAATAAAATTCATGCACCAAAATTTCACATAATTGTTCAAGCACCCAATAAACATCAAAACTCAATTGAAAATATTATTTTAGACTTTGGATTCATGGTTTTAAAACCACCATTTTGTTTAGCCCCTAATCTGGGCTGTTACAATCAAGACCAATTTCACCACTTCACATACAATTAAACTTCATTCACTTGCTTACATGCATTTTCATACCAACATATACACTCACAAAACCATCATCTTTCATCAAATTCAAGTTTAGTAAATCACATGCAACATATCATCATTCAACCATCAATAACTATAGGCAATATCACAATGGCATGGGCACATGCATGCATATATGAATAGGTTTACAACCCAATAATCAATATGAGCCACATCTCATGGCCTTATACAAAATGAATCAATTATCACCATAAGCCAACACATTTGGCTAAACCAATATGACATATAACAAAAAGACTAAGTCCCTATACATGCCATACTCAAAATGTTGAGACTAGCTATACCCAAATGTTCCAATTGATAGTGTGATCAAGTCTCCGACATCCTTCGATCCCGAGCTAGCTTGGCGATACTATAAGAAAATAGAAATGAGAGGGGAGTAAGCATAATGCTTAGTAAATTTGCATGTAAATAATTAACAATATTAACCATGCACTATTATACACATAATATAATATAATTTATCACAATGTCATCAAGTATCATAGATACATTTAAAATCATGTCATTTACATAACATACAATAAAACTCATGATCATAATTCATTTATTCATTCATTTCTTACCGAGGTCTCAATGATTCATAATCTCAACATTTATGAGCTTTGTGTACATACCTGTACCCTTTTAACATGATCATACCCTGTCATTTCTTTGACATTATCTTTGGATTACCCGTTGGACTACTTGGAATACTAAAGGATACTTGGGAATCTCGTACACATAGTACCTTACCAATGCCATATCCCAAACATGGTCTTACATGGAATCTCACATCGATGCCAATAGCCCAGCTATGGTCTTACATGAAGTCTCACATCGATGCCCTATCTCAGATATGGTCTTATACGAAGTCTTATTTCGAAGCCATGTCCCAGACGTGGTCTTACACGAAATCACATGCCGATGCCATATCCCAGATATGGTCTTATATAGGATCTCAATAACCCTAATGTCATAACATTTGTATCCTATCTATTCCTAAGGTTCAACCGGGATTTCGAGGTATCAAATCCTCGTTGAATCATTATTGAGTCATCATTAATCAAATACACAAAGACAATTATACAATTCATGCAATATTAAAGCATTAAATACATAATATTATAATATTGCATTATTTACCCACGAACTTACCTCGGTACCAAAATATGGCTAACTATTCGATTTAGTCCACAACCTTGTTCTTTCCTCGGTTTAGGTCCAGACTTTGTTTTTCTTGATCTATAATAGCAAATTTCACTTATTTAATTATCACATTATTCAAAATATTCCAAAAATATAATTTGGAAAAATTATAATTTTGCCCCTAAACTTTCACATATTTACAAATTAGTCCCTAGGCTTGTAGACTGAATTGTACTCATTTTCTTTGTTACCTAAGCCTAGCCGAACCTATATCATGCTTATAACAACCACATTTTTCCTTAAAACACACTTTTACTACACATTTTATAAACTTTTACAAATAGGTCCTTTTGGACATTTTCACCGAAAATCACTTAGTAAAAGTTGTTTATTACACATCAAACTTTCATAATCTACCACGAAACATCAACACACATGCATGTCACATATGGGTAAATTTTTGAATGTGAACCCTAGCTCAAGTAAATGGTAGAAATAAGTAAATCGGGTTACGAGAACTTTAAAAATGTAAAGAGCATTAAAAACGGGGCTAGGATGCACTTACTATCAAGCTTGAAAATTTAAGAAAACCCTAGCTATGGTGTCTTGTAAAATTCAGCTATGGCATGGAGAAGATGAACAAATTTTGATTTCATTTTCCCTTTTTATTCATTTATTAATCAAATGACCAAAATGCCCTTTTTGCCTTTCTTTGAAATTTTGTCCCTTCCATGTCCATTTTTGTCCATCATGAGTTATAATGGTCTAATTACTAAATAAGGACCTATAAAATTTATAATTTCATTCCAATTAAGCATTCAAAGCTTCTAGAACTCATATTTTGCAACTTTTGCAATTTAATCCTTTTAATCAAATTGGACTCTCTATCGATAAAATTTCTCAACGAATTTATCACACATGCATTCAATCATACTATAAACCTTAAAATAATATCAAAATAAATTTTCTACTTTAATTTGTGGTCATGAAACCACTATTCGGACCAAGCCCAAAATCAGGATGTTATACGAGTGCTGCAAATTGGCCATGGTAGTTCGCATCACCTTGAAATGGACAATATTAGCCGTCAAAAAGCAACCCACCAAATAGAAATCAAACTCAGTCACAAGGTTCAAAGTGCTAGAATTAACCAACCACGTTACTTCCTCATCATCCTGAAGAGTGAGACTAGCAATGTCTTCTTCCATAATCAGACCAGAAACACAAGAACAGACCCAAACTGTAAAAAATCACACAACCATAAACTTCAGACAGAGAAAACTAAAAACACATGCCAAGAGGAAAATAGAAAACACTATAAACTAATTTTTAATATAACCAGGATACTTCCTCTAAAAGCTTTTGGAAATGACAATTTTCCTTCCTTGTGTTTCCAGAAGTACTAGTATATCGTTGGACTTGACATTACAGGCTATTGTTTAGGGGTGCTTCAGGGGGAAGCCTCCCTCTTTGAGATCAATAGTATGAATATTATCCTCATTCCAAAAGTAGCAAATCCAAGGCACGTGTCACAATTTTGCCCAATTAGCGTTTGCAATGTAATTTACAAGATTATGTCCATGATGCTCATGAATCATTTTAAGAAGGTATTGAATGTCTATATTGAGGAATCTCATGGTGCTTTTGTTCATGGGCATTTTATCTCTGATAATATCCTTATTGCCTATAAAGTGCTTTACTTGTTTAAATGGAGGCGGTTAGGGAAGGTAGGTTCTTTTGTGCTCAACTGGATATCAATAAGGCTTATGATCGAGTTGAGTGGCATTTTCTGGATGCTATTATGCTTCAGATGGGGTTTTACTTTGACTCGGTTTCCTTGATCATGCTTGGTGCCTGTACAGTATCCTATTCCATTCTTCTCAATATCTAAAGAAGGCATACTCGAAAGAATATTTCCATTATCCTCGATCTACAGATTTATAGATAGGGCAATAGGTCATAGGTTCCTAAGTTTTATGTATACATTTTCTAGATACAACCAAATATAGATGGACCCCAAAAACCATGAAAAAACCTTTTTTTGTCATGAAAGATGGAAATGCATTGCTATAGGGTGATGCCTTTTGGGCTAAACAATGTAGGAGTAACTTATTAAAGATTAATGAATAAAATTTTGAAAGATTTCATGGGCTCCTTATGAAAGTCTATGACATGTTAGTAAAAATCCACATGATGAGCAATAACTTTTTATACATGACGGAGCAACATATAGTTATTTAAGAATCTTTATATTGTAATTCTAATATTTGATTGTGTTAAAATTTTCCATAGTTTCATGTTAAATTGTAACACCTCTTATGGGGCCTGGAAGCCCTACCGGATAAAAAATGTCACATTAGTCAACAAAGTGACCTAATCAATCAAACATTCATCTAATGATTTAACACAACTTATATACAAATAAATAATCTATTCAAGCATTAATGGATCAATACAAATAAAAATCAAGTTTGAACAGGCCTTAGATGGATGATTTAGGCCTTAGGTCATTTCTTTACTTCAAATCCACCTAAATCAACATAACTTATGAAAATGAGAATTCACAAAGGAATTTCCATAAAGGCATTGAAATAAAGCAAAAATAAACTAATAAAGTAAAAGAACTCGAATCGAATAAAAAAGCAACAAGAAAATAATAGCACACCAAATGTTTGAAAAAATGATCTCAAATATATTCAGTACCTTTGAATTTAATATGAGGGATGATTACAAAAGAGGGGGAAGACCTCTATTTATATTTGAGCTCCTCAAAATGAGATTCTTAAGGGATTTAAACTCTATACAATCTTATCCCTTAGGATTTATAATAATTACCTAGGTAACTCTAGTTTTACTAAAGTGTTTCACTAGGCCACCAAAGCTTTCAGTAGATGGGCATCTCCATGTATTCCACGAATTGGGCTAGTTCAAGTAGGTCAAATGAGCCCCATTTAATTAGTTGTCCTTCATGGGATGCTCCATGCACATTCATCACAGGTTTTGATCTATGGTCCCTGACATTATCCCCTACCTATTCTCGTAATGTAACATTCTTCGCCCAACCCCATCACCGAGTCCTAGCTACAGGATGCCACATTCATTGCCAAAGTAACTACAGTCAAATTTGTTAGAAAAAGATAGATTTGAAAATGATTTTCTTGCACAATGAAAAATAAAAAATTTGAAAACTGACTAGATTTGTGATATTTATAGCAATAAACCTTAATTGAATTCGTACCTGTGTTTTTGGATAAATGAATCCTTGATTTTTTCAGCTTTCAACTAAATGATCTTCTCCATTATTCTCGTACTATGAACGTCTTTGAGTGTCGAACTAGTTGAATCAAAATACAAAACTAGAAAAAGTTTTCCTTTTGGGGTGAAATCGAAAATTCTCTCTTCTATAATAAAAACAGGTAAAATTGTTATTCTGAAAAATATATTTATAAGTTGAGAATAAATTCTTTCTATTTTACGCCAGAATAGCAATCTCTCAAAAGTTGTATTTATAGCTCTAGTAGTGCAATCTATTTATAAGAAAAGAATGTAGAACCCTTGTAGAGTTGTAGAAGTTTATTTTAAATAGAAAAATAAAATCCTACTGAGACTAAAAGAAGGGTGAATGACTCACCCTTGTATTTCTATTAGTGTTGCCGCCCCTTCATGTTACATGAGAGGTTTAAGGCCTCTCTTACATCAGGTCTAATTACGAGTACTTCTTAGCCCTTTTGACCCAATACTCTATAATATGATCCAACTCGATTAAGTTTTTCTATTTCCTAGAATAAACTTTAATATGTACATATTAAATAATTTTCTAACGCCAATTTTACCCAAGTAAAATTTTGACGATTTTACCCCAAGTAAAATTTTGAGAAAATTCGTTTGATATGTCACAAATCAATATGTTTACTATGATCGAATGATTTGCTTTCATTTTTGGGCTTCAAAATAGTCTAAAAACATAAACTTATTCTTCCATCATTTCTTAAGTAATCCTATATAGGATTGCATGTTTCCATTTTCATTTTTGGAAACCTACATTTATTTCCAAATTATTCAATTTCTCCATTTCAAAGAAAACCATAATCATTTCTGAATGTTTCCTATTTCTCTTTTTCTATTGATTCCGTTCATTTTCATTCGAACATGCAATTCATTTCTGGTTTCAATGAGCGGGCGAAGGGACCGATTGGACATATGTAGTTGAGGCTCAAATGATTTATAATTAAGTTTTAGCTTTTCGCCTATTAATTTTAAGCTCATTTAGTCATGAAGTCATTCCACTATAGTATCGTGATTGAGCTCTCCTCATTGACATACCATTACGAAAGCAACTACGCACTGCTCGTCCAATGAACTTGTCATAAGTTTGTTACCCTCATAAGATATCATTGATCTCTTTGGGATAATATTTGTTCTCCCAATATGATCCTATTTTATCTCATGGTAACCATTACATATTCCTTCATGAAAAGTCAATCACTATCAAATAGTGATCAAGTCATCCATCACAAAGACGGATGACCTGTGGCCATATTTACTTTTCATCAACCATGTAATGCCAATGAGAGGGTATCATTTACCAATGTTTTGGGCTATAATTCCACTGTTGTGAATGATGCTACATACTACAGAAGTTGTATACCTAATGCACTAGCTTTCAGCTTCTTATCTATTTGAACTCAGGCTTTTATCTACATCAAAGTGTACAAGTCACATATACATAGTCCGCTAAACACTCCAGATTTAGGTATGCTACATTATGAATGTCACAAGTGAATAAATCCACAAACGGATTCAGGATCTATTCTACTTGGGTTCTATCCAGTGTACTATCAGTCTAGTTAGTCACATCTATGTCTCTATCATTTAAGAGCCATTCACTTCGATGCCCAAGGCAAGGCATCTCCCCAATTGGACTTGATATATGACATTATTAGTCTTTAAATCAGTTTGCTCATTTCTGATTAGACTAAGGACATGATTAAGTTCATCTATTAATACAAGTTGTCTTTTTGTATTATGATCTAACCACATAGTATCACTTAGTATTAGTTAAAAGTTAGATAACCAGTGAGCAACATTTGCTTCCATTTTGCTTTGCATGCAAAAACCATGTGAGGACAATATACAAAGTATTAATGTAATTCATGAATAATTTTACTAACCAATCTATTCGAAAAAATTACTAGTGTACTTAGGCAAAAATGCTAAACTTAGGACACCAAATCCAACAAAATTATAGTAAAATATTCACATACATAAATAATTAAATGCCAAACATATTCATTTATGATTAAACAAACAAAAATAAGTCTTAATCAAGCTTATAGAAACCATTTTGTTGACCTGAGCATGAAATATGACCAAATTGCAAAGTTTCAAAGTTTCAGGTCGACATTGTGACGTCATCTCCTTCATGTTGTGACGTCTCAGAATAGTTTGTCACGTCTTGACCTTAAGGCATTTTCTATCCAATACTTGGCTCTCACAGGATCGTCATCTTTTTTGCCTTTGAATTCCTCCACCTCGCATTTATGGAGTTTATCAATCGGAGGATAATTAACAGTTACTAAATTAGGACCTTGAGGACAATGAGGTACCACAGGAGGCACAATCAGGGGAGGAGTGTGCATTTGAGGTTGTAGAGCTGAAGAGGTAGCTCTCATGTGTTGAGTGAACCACTAGTTCATCATTTGGAAGAAGACGTCTCTTGCCTCATTCCATAGCCCTTGCGGAATGGACAAACTATGAGCAGCTCCCTATTCGGAAGTAGGAATGTTACTTTCAACTTCATCAGACATGATTTGTAATGCCTTCAACTCGATCTGATTCACCAGACCAAATCTCGGGTGTTACAACACAAATATAGACTTATATCTATATACTCATACCTGAGTTTCATAAATTATTACAACTTAATTTAAAACAATCTCTCAACCAAAATTTGAATTGAATAGACATTGGGCAATTATCATTATCGTACAAGAATTTCTATTACAAAGACTTCTAGGTGAACCTCAAAACTTAATTACATTATCTTAAAGTGTAAATATTAAGTAATGCTACCAACTACATTTATGTTACAAACTCGCTTTGTATAATAGGCCACCCTACTATTACTTTGGCAATGCCTTGGCATTGTCCCTCCTAATGTAGACCCAAACCAACTTACCTATAACATAAAGCACAAAGGTAAGTTCATGAGAACTTGGTGAGATAAACACCCATTTACTTGAATCATTCTTGTATTTTGCATCTGGTAATTCAATTAGCCATCCCATTGTTCTTTGTTTCTCTACTTGTCTATACCAAATACCTTCTCAAAATGTCATTCTTCGTATCATAGATGTCACCCTTGACTTTGAAATCATGCCTTACTTTTTGCATCTTTAATTCAATACTCACATTCTTCACTGTGCACTTTCGTGATTCCTTAACCATACCCATTCCAGAGGCCCATACAGATAAAATATTGTTATTCTTACATATATACTCTAAGCCATCATTTCTTCAAAATCTATGGATAATTTCGTATATAGATGGGGATACATTCTTTAATTATACGATCTGATTCTTTCTAGAGAATACCCTTTTTCCTCTAATAATTATAAACATATAACCTTCTTCAATTTGCTAGACATAGCCATTACCCATATTTATTCTCCAAGTCTAATTAACCCATACTTTGAATTCGCCACATGTTCTAGCGCATTCCAATTTTTCTGTTCTTATCTTAATACTATGTAGGATCCGCCCTAACAACTCATATGGAGCTCACCATAAAGAAAACTCATTAGATTATCTTATCAAAAGTGTAACAAGATACGGCACAAGAGCTTTTCCTTTAGAGTTCATTATACCTATCGTTCCTTCAGAGTTTGCTATTCATACTATCCCTTCAATGTTCTCCACACATTCTACCTCTTCAAAATTCATCAGAATACCATTTCTTTTATTTAAGGTCTACCACAGAGGCGTTTCCTTTAGATGGTTGCCACAAGGGCCATTCTTTTGTGTGCGCCACGAAGGCGTTCCTTTCATCATTTGCCACATGGGTTTTCCTTTCCTTAGATCGCCACGAAGACTTCTATTTCATAGATTGCTATAAAGGCTTTCATTTTCTAGATTTCCACAAAGGTTCCATTTTCTGGCGTATTAACGATAGGGATTTGTCTCGACTCATATTCCATGAGGTTTTCCCCTTATCGTCTTGGATTACGAAGAGAACCCTATTAGGTAATAACCTTCCTTTAGTTCATTCCATATGATGCCATAGCCCACCATCTATGGACTTACACAGTGTGGTCTTTCTATATGATGCCACAACCTAGCTATTGTCTTACATGATATGGTGTCATGGCCACGACCATGGGCTTTTCCTTTTAGAGAACGTGTTTAAAGTCCCAATGGACCCATTTTGACTACACTACAAGGAACCTACACAGACTCACCTAGTAGACCTTTCATATATTGACCTTATTTAAGACTTAACGCACACTTTATTTCATATCATCTCATACATTCAAGACATGCCCATACATTTATGCTTCCACTTCAGATAATTTATCATATACTCTATACTAGTTAGATTCGTACCACTGCACATGCAACTCTCAACTAAAATTCATATATCAACATATTTATCATATCATCCCTTTTTAGTTTTAGATCATAGTTCATATGATTTTTCATAGAAGTATCTAGAATGAACAACATACAACATACAAGATTTGGCTTAGAGACTCACCTGACACCCACGAACAATAGTTTAATCTCTATCTCCCAAACATCCAATATGAAAACCCAGCAATATCTACTTTTAAGATATAGGAACACTGTTAAAAATCGTTCATATAACTTTTATCATCATTTGAAACCTAGATAACCTCCATGCAACATATTATTTCCTCATCTTACTATTTACGCACATAAAATAGACTTACTCTTTCAAAGTTCAATATGCAAGTCCATAATACTAATACAGGATATGAAATAATGTTCTACATGAACTTCGATCCTTAGTTTCAACTTAGCAAGAAAGATCCACTATTAGCTTCAAAGGAAGCTAATAATGGTGTTTTCAAATAGAAGGAAAAGGATAACTCCCCTTTTTCTTATAAAGCTCACATCAATAAATATATAAAACCAATATTCTTAGAGTGGGGCTTGACACATGTAACTAACTTTCAAAACTGCCTTAGTAGTGGCTTACAATTGTAGAGAAACATATACAAGGATCCAAAATCTTTATGTATCCTTAAGTTATCCCTTCGTTTAATCCTAACCATCTCGTTAGAATGTAGCTTGCATAGTAACTAGACCAACTTGGCGTATCTTACCTTTGGCAATACCCTCATTACCTAAGAATCCTTGATACACCTACCAATCACTTCTTCTATACATATCCGCACATTTCAATAACAATCCTTACCTTATACTCTATCATTAACTATGCACTCGAGATATCCACCAAAAGCATCGATTGGGCGAATAGGATCCTGCCACACAGATTATTCCTATTTACTCACCAACTTAAGACTCGTCAAAACTGTGTGTTACATGGCTCGATTTGATTTAGTCGACACGGTTTATCTATATAAGAAATGTAGCAGCCCGATTCAGGGCTAAATTGAAACAATGGTTTCGGGACCATGAATCTGAAGTAGAAAAATTTATTGTGATATTATTTTGAGGTCTATAGTATGATTGAATACATGTGTGAAAATTTCGTGAAGAAATTTTATCGATAGAGGGTCCAATTTGATTAGTAGGACTAAATTGCAAAAATTACAAAATATATGTTCTAGAAGCTTTGGGTTCTTAACTAAAATAAATTTGTAAATTAGAGGTCCTTATTTAGTAATTAGACCATTATATCTCATGATGGACAAAAATGGACATGGAAGGGTAAAATTTCAAAGAAAGGCAAAAAGGGCATTTTGGTCATTTGGTTAATAAAAGAATAAAAAGGGAAAATAAAGCCAAAATTAGTCCATCTTCTCCAACCCTTCGCCGAAAATTTGGAGCTCACCATAGCTAGGGTTTCTTCAACTTTCAAGCTTAATAGTATGTGCATCCTAGCCCTGTTTTAATGCTTTTTACGTTTTTGAAATTGTTATCACCCAATTTACCTATTTCTACCATTGTAGGGTTCATGTTTAAAATTTTACCCACGTTAGACATGCATGTATTTTGATGTCTAATGGTAGAATATGAATGTTAGTTGTGTGATAAACGACTTTTGCTAGGTGATTTTAGGTGAAAATGTCAAAAAGGATCTAAATGCAAAAGTGGTAAAATATGTGTACAAAAATATATGAATAAATGAAAAATGTGGGCTGCTATAAGCATGTATAAGATTCGGCTAGGCTTGGGTTTTGAGAAAAATGAATACATTTCATTTTACGAGCTAGGGACTAAAGTGTAAATAAGTGAAAAGTTAAGGGCAAAAATGTAATTTTTCCATAATGCAATTTTTAGACCGAATTGAATGATGTGATAATTAAATGAGCTAAATTTGTTATTATAAATAAAAAAAGATGAGTTTCTTACCTAGATCGAGGAAAGAACAAGATTGTGGACTAAATTGCGATTATAGCTATTTTTGAATCCAGGTAAGTTTATATGCAAATAATGCATTGTTAATTTATGTTTTAATACTTTAATGCTGCATGAAGTGTGTAATTGACCCATCTGATATATTTGACAAAGTTTCGATTAGTGAGAAATCCCGATTGAACCTTAGGAATAGTATAGGATTCGAGTGACATGTCACTAGGGACCTATGTATGATTATGTGATTATGTGATCCGGGTGCTGGTCTTGTATGTCCTACCAGTGGTTAGGTACTCCGGTATGTGTTGCGGATACCTATCAACTTGTGTGAACAGCACTGGGTAGCTATGTCCCAATCGTCAGCTTGTATGAGCAAACCCGTCACTAGCTCGAGAACGAGCATATATGTGGAATGAGATATGAGGTAGCTTTGGCTACATATGTGGCACTTATGTGCAAGCTTTCCGAGTATCCATTAATATTCCTAGTGTTCAACGGGAAAAATAACAAAGGTGTGAAAATGTGTGGTTGTATGATGATATGGTACAGGTACTTACGTGAAATTCATAAGTATGAATGCTATAAGTAATAAATTTCTGGTAAGATCGTGAATGAGTAAGTTGTTGTTATGTGGATTTAATGATGATTATCCTATCTTTCATTACAAGAATTGCATGATAACTTTTATGGCTAAAATGTTAATTATTTGCATATAACCTTACTGAGCTATGTAGCTTACTCCCTTTCCTTTCCATTATTTTATAGTGTCACCAAGCTAGCTCGAGATCGGAGACCGTTGGAGGCTCGCATTTTATTATCAAAACCATTATTTTGGGGTATTGATGATCCTAGTATTTTGAAAGTATGGCATATATAGGGACTTGGTTATTTTGTTTATGTGTCATGGTTGATTGGGCCAATGTTGTTGGCTTATATTGGTTAAATGATTATTTTATATAAGGCCATTGAAAATTGGCTAATGTTGCTTATAAGTAAAATTACATGATGATGCATTTCATAGATGTGGTAAGTTGTATGATTTGGGTTGGTGAGTATGTGATTGGTTGAGTTTGATAAATATAGCATGAGAATGATGTGTTAGTGTCTTGGTTGTGAATATTAGTTGCTTAAGCATGCTATGATTTATGCCTATGAATTAGTGTTTGTGTGTATGAGTTTCAGGGTGGCAAATGGCTTGGTAAATAGCCTATATATTGTCTACATAGGTAGACACACAGGCGTGTGAATAGGCCATGTGTCCCATGCACTTTAATTTTGAGAAACAGAATGCCCAGTATGGAGCACACGGGCGTGTCTTAGCCGTGTGGACAGCACGGCCTTGAACACGGGCGTCTATCCAAGGCATGTGAAGCCTGTACCAATTTTATGAAAAATTAAGAAAATTAAATTGATCACACAGCTTAAGCACGCGGGTGTGTGACTTGGTCGTGTGACCTTCAAATGTTGATGATGTCATAAATAGAAAGTTACACTGGTTAGGGATACGGGCGTGTAAGACCACACGGCCTGCCCACACGGGTATGTCCTATAACCACATGAGCGTGTGACCCCTGTATAGTGGAAATTTTTCTAAGTTTTGTAAAATTTTCTAAAGTTCTTGGTTTAGTCCCGAACCGCTCCCAATGTATATTTCAGGCCCCGTAGGCTTGTTTTAGGGACGTTATGATCGAATGCAAATAGTTTTTAATTCAAACGAAAATTCATGTCCCGTAATTCTATGTTTGCTCATGTGATAAGTCCGGTAATGCCTCATACCCTGTTCTAGCGCTGAATACAGGTAAGGGATGTTACAAGAAAACAAAGTCAATTTGGATCAGAGGGTATTACACTATCACAAGTTATCGTGGCATGTATTTCTAAACTCAATACACGTTACGTTTCAGTCATAGAATTGACTAAACTGTAGCTATGATACCACTAAATGTAACACCTCTCACCCAACCCAATCGCTGGATCCAAACTACAGCATGCTACATTTTTTGTCGGAGAAACTACAATCAAATTATAGTAAAATATTCACATGCATAAATAATTAAATGCAAAACAAATTCATTTATGATTAAAAAACAAAATTGAGTCTTAATTGAGCTTATGAAAGCCTTTTTGTTTGACCCGAGCATGAAATAGGACCAAATTGCAAAGTTTCAAAGTTTCAGGTCCAACGTCATGGCATCATCTCCTGCATGCCGTGATGTCACAAAACGGTTTGTCACATTGTGACCTTTGGCCACTTAATGATGCGACATAACTCACTATCTGCTGACATTGCGATGAGAAAGATTTCTCATTGAGACGTGGACTTTGTTTTTGATAAAAATGAACCATTTGGTACCTATTTCATGGTTTCCAAATAAACTCATCAAATTTCACACAAATTACTAACTTTACCTAAATCAAAACACTTCAAGTGCATATCAATTAACTTCAAATAACCACACTTAACTTCTTACAATTTTTATTACCTAGTTAACCATTAAACATATCATTCCATTGCTATGACATACATATCATTCAAAGTATCTAACTACCAAGCATTTACCTATACCATACTATCTTGATTCATGCCATTTCAAGTCCTATACATTTTTCAAATACGTCAAGCACAATATGTCATTTCAACTAGGTATCAACCATTTTCAAATCATGTATTTCAAACCATATATCAAAATCACATATAAAACATATATACCAAGTTCATTACCATATTCATATCATAAGTACTTATATACATCAAAACACTAATATACATGCCACAAACCTAGGGTTCAAAACAATTAAATATCTATCGATTCAGTAAAAGGATAGTGTGAGCTTCGAGTTGATTCTACTTGATGCATTCTACAAGGTAACGATCTATAAGGAAAAGGGAAAATAAATAGGGTAACCATATAAAATGCTTAGTAAGTTCATATGCATTAACAGAACTTACCTTATCTTAATATCAAATACAATAAGTTACTAAGCTTGGCATAGTTGGTTAGACATGTCAAACCATATCAACAAGGTGTGTCTTAACTTGTAAATAAAACATATAATACCACAATCACTTATCATGTCATTCATGTCATTTTGATTAACTGGATCAAAACATATTCAATCATGGAATGAAACAATTGCACATATGCTAATGTCATTTCTTCAATACCTTGTTCAAGTTCAAATTCAAAATTTCATAAGTGAATATCAATATCATTATCTCATTTCAATTTTCTAAATTCATGTATTCTGTTTCACCTAAAAAACCCTAGTAAAGAGGCTCAAATACATAGGTATCTTGGTTACTCCAATTGCTCATCTAAGCTAAGTACACTTATGTTAGGTTACCAGTCTAGGCTAAACATTTATAATGACACGTCTGATTTCTTGTCCAAGTTGAATATATACATGTCAAGCTACCCGTCTGAACTAAACCTTTAAAATGACATCAGGTTACCAATCTAGGCTAAACATGTGTCACATATATCTTCGAGTCCACAAGCAATTTTGGATCTAGTTAACATATGTAGCCAATCCCATAAAGTGTGTACAAAACCCTATTGACATGTCAATCATAATCTAACCTTTATTAACTTCAAATGAGCATCTATTACACAATTAAACACTTTTTTACAATTTAGTCCAAATGTCAACTTTCATACCAAATTACCACCAATTAGTTCACAATCAATTATACATAAACAAATCAAACACTTTATTGTTAAACACACAAATACCATATGAACTTACCTGGTCAAAACAACAAGCATATTGAATCCTCAAGGACTATTCAACAATTTTGGTTTTTCCCTGATTATCCCCGATTTGATTAAATTCTAGATCTAAAAAATTATTTTAGACAATTCATCAATACCAAACATTTTTATATCAATCCATGCTATGCACGAACCTATTTAAGTCTATTTTTTGATTGCCCCTTAAGTTTTACATTTTATCCAATTTAGCCCTTGAAATTGAAAGAACAATTTCTTTCAAATTTGAGTTTCAATTTCAAAAACAATCTCAATCACATTCCTTAGGGACCCTCTTCTATCTATTATTACAAAAATTTCACATCAATTTCACAATTTAATCACTTTGGTCATTTTGAAAAAAAAAAACTAACAATTAAACTTTACAATCTAGTCTTTTTTCACATCTAAGCTTAAAATCTATCAATTTAACACCAATTTCTTCAAGAAATAAACAATGGAAACTTTCAAAAACTTTAAAAATTTTACAAATTGGTACATGAGCTAGCTAAATCAAGCTCCTATGATCTCAAAAATATAAAAATTACAAGAAAAGGATTTAATTGAACTTACAAATAGATGATCGAAAGTTTGAGCTTCAAAAATGGCTTCCCCTTAGATTCTTCAATGTTTGGCCAGTTGAAGTGGCGAGAAAGATGACAATTTTCCACTATTGTAATCTTTTATACTATGTTTAAAACTTAGTTAACCTTAATTCTCTCATTTAGTTAATACTTAATCACAATTAACCAAACTTAGTGGAAAAAATAATCTTCCACTAATTGGTGAAATAAAATGGTTTATCTACCATTTTGAATATTTAGCTATCTAAAAATCTATAGCAGTAAGACTTTTACAATTTAATCATTGTACCTTAATTAAGTAATTAATAAACAAAATCTAAGGACCAATGTACCACCCCTTACCAGAGTCCGACGACGAAATAGGGTAAGAGGTATTACCATACTTAATCTTGCTCAAACTTACCAAATCGAGCCTTATTTGTAACACCCATCACCCGTATCTGACGCTGGGATAGGGTACGAGGCATTACTTTACTAAAACACACGTAACATCCATTTTCGATTCATAAACTTTTGTCCCAAATTAAAACTTTTTCAAACATTACCTTGAGGACCTTAATATAGACCCACGAGACCTCAATCATAGTCTAGAAATAACCCGGGACTAAACCGAGTGCTAAGAAAACTTTTTAGAAAAATCCACTAGAAACAAGGCATATGCCTGTGTGGCCTCTGGACATGGCCGTGCTGATGGCCAGTAAGCCTCACAGGGCTTAAGCACCTAGGGACACGCCCGTGCCTCTCGTCCGTGTGGAATTAATTTCTAACATTGAACATACAAGGGTTTTCGCATGGCCTAGCAGACGCCGGTGTGCTCAGCTTGTGTCCCTCACACGACTATGACACGCCTGTGTCGCGATCGTGTGCAAAAACCTTGACATTCTGTTTCTGACGTCATCACTCACACGATCGTGACACACGCCCATGTGTTGGCCGTGTCCTCCACACGTTTGAGACACACGGCCATGTATTTACCCGTGTGGCCAACATTTAGACTATTTTCCAAGTCATTATTTACCAAATCATGCCCATACTTGAGCATATCATCAATAACATATTTCATGACATAACCGAACTATCAAAATACCTATCATACACTTAATAAGTCATAGCATACATCTCACTCAACCATGAACTACTTCACAATGAGCTTATAGCATAACAAATTTATCAGCCACATCGAATGGCACTGTACAACAATGAACTTCCAATATCATAGGCCAATATTCTATGCCAACTCATAATAACATATACACATGACCAAGTTCCCTATACATGCCATAACCTTAAGTATAAAAGTTGTCAATACCTAAACTATAGGCTTGATAGTGTGATATGTTCTATGGAGGCTTCCAACCCGAGTAAACTTTAGTACATTATAAACACGGAAAATACAGGAGTAAGCTATAAAGCTTAGTAAGTACGTATGTAAATATCAAGCAATTGATTAACTTGCTTTTAGCGGACCTTATTATATGACCTCAAAATGATATCACCATTAAAGCATGAAATTTCACTATTTACTTAGGTTCATCTCAAGCTATTTACTCGTGTCACATTCACTAAATTATTTTTATCCAGAACTATGGAACTCCAAATTGAGATCCGCTAGTTTTCTTTGAAATTAGGCTCACATATCTTCTTACCCTAAAATTTTTAGAATTTTTAGTTTGGCCAATTAGTACAGTTTATTTGTTGAAGTCTCCCCTGTTTCGATATCCGACAGTTCTGACCCCTCTTCACTAAAAATCAATTATTTAACTACAAAGAACTCGAATGGTGTTCTTGTTTCAAGCATAAAAAGTTTCCCCAATGATTATTTTTGTACAATTTTTAATAAATTTCCAAAGTCAGAACAGGGGATTCCAAACTCATTCTAACCCTGTCTCTCTAAAATTCAAATATCTTAGAATATGGAATTCTTTTGCTTACACCGTTTCTTTTATAAAAAAATATACTTAATAAGCTTTAATTTCATATCTCATTCAACCTCTAATTCAATTCACACCATTTATGATGATTTTTCAATATCACATAACTGTTGTTGTTCAATACTGTTTGACTGCTAATTCCACTCTTTCATGATATCATTGTTTTAACTTCTTTTAAAATATACATATTATCAATCAACTTTATCACATTCTCATGCATCATAAGTGTCGACCTATAATCACAAGGTCATCATAAAGTCATTCTCATATGTATAACTTACTCATTTACCACTTTACTATATTCCTCAGTACATTTTTATGCACAAAGCTCATAACATAATTACATTCACTCCCTGCACATATTCATCACAACAATACTCATAATTTCACTTAGATAATCCCACAACATATACTTCCATGAAACAATCCACACAAAGTAAATCATACATAGCCTTTCATTTTAACAATACTAAGGTGGTTTCGCACTTAGCCCACCAATATCAATAATTTATAGTGGTTTCGCACATAGCCCACCTTTATCAATAATTTACGATGGTTTCGCACATAGCCCACCTTTATCAATAATTTACGATGGTATCGCACTTAGCCCATCAATATTAGTCATCAACAAGGTAATTCACACTTAGCTCATCAATTTCAACTATTGCCCGATGGTTTCGCACACAGCCCACCACTAATGACACATTCACGATGGTTCGCACATAGCCCCCCACTAATAACACAATTACGGTGGTTTCGCACATAGCACCACCCTCGTAATTAATGCTATCCCGTACACATATTAGCTCACGCATAATACTACGCATGTAACCAAAACTACCTTATCCCACAATTTCACATAAAACCATATCTCGATGCCATAGCCTAACTATGGTCTTACACGATTTCACCTAGACACACTCAGTCATGATTCGTTCATGGTTCTTTTCGTCATTACATCCTTTAGTACCAAACAAAAGTGTTCAACTTTGCATTCGATAGTTCTCAAACATCGAATTATCATTATATCGCAATTAATATAATTAAATTTACTATTCATTCTTCAATACAACAAATAAACATTATATTTAACATGCGCACTTGCCTCGATCCAAAATATCAAGTTTTGCATTTTAGTCCATAGTCTTCTCCTTCCCCTATTCTAAGCCCGAACCTCGTCTTCCTTGATCTATAACAATACATTTAACTCATTTATTCATCATACTACTCAAATTGACCCAAATTCACATTTTCGCAAAAATTACATTTTTGCCCCTAAAGTTTCACATATTTACGATTTAGTCCTTATCACGTAAAAGTATGAACTCATGAAATTAATCACATCCCAAGCTTAGAAAAATTTTAGAATCATCCCCAGCTGCCCATAAAACACACTTTGGCTAATTTGTAATTTTACCCCTAAACTTTCATAAAATTATGATTTAGCCCCAATGCTCAAAAATAAATTTTTATCGAATTTCTTCATTCTTTAGGCCTAACCGAGCCCTTTTTACTCTTATAACAACTCAAGTTTTCCATTATTTTACAACATTACTACCCATTTTATAATTTCTACAAACTAGTTTATTTAGTGATTTTCCATGCAAATCCTTTCACAAAAGTTGTTTACTAAGCATTTAAGATTCATTTTCTTCTATAAAATTTTAGCAAACAACACAATTTCTCTAATGGCAAAACCCCAAACTCTTAACCTCTTTGCAAAATAATCACCCCATTAGCAAGCTTATGCTATAAGGGTCTCAAAAGTACAAAAATAATCAAAAATACCCATCTAAATGACTTACTTGTGAGGGAACTAAGTGGCTGAAAATTTGGAGCTCTCAAACCCCATGTTTGCTGCCATTTTCGGTTGATGAAGGAGAAGAAATAAAAAAAAAAATGACAACCTTTCTTTTTGTTTTATTTTCTTAACTTATTAAGTCATCTATCCACCAATTTCGACTTTTTAACTCCTTTATCCACATATGACCTCCTATGGCCAGATATGCACATTTTAAAGGGCTTATTTGCTCTTTAAAACCCCCCCACATTTTAGTCAATTAACTATTCAACATAATTTGATAGCAAAATAGAACTTTTGACCTTTACGCGATTTAGTCCTTTTTCAAAATTAAGTATGCAATCGCTAAAATTATTTCACCAAAATTTCCATACACTCATACAATTATACTAGAACACATAAAATAATATTAAAACTAATTTCTTGATCTCGAGTTTTTGGTTTTGGAATCAATGTTCTAATTACGCCCAAAACCGGGTTTTTACATTATTTCTCGCTTTAATTTAAACTTCTACAAACATACTCTTAATCTCCCTAGCATGGACCTACAAGGCCCAAAACATACACTGCGAGTGATTTGAAATAATTCAGGGAACTTTCGAGCTCTTTAAAAAAATTTTGCTTAAAACAAGGCCATACGTCTATGTGAGTGGAACACGCCCATGTGGGCTGGCCGTGTGGTCACACACGCCCATGCCCCTAGCATGGCTTGAGCACACGCCCGTGTCTTTGTCTCGTGTCCCTCACATGGCCTAGACATGCCCGTGTCATTAACCCGTGGACTATTCTGTTAGAACACTATGGATTACTTGATTTCACACGGCCAAGACACACGCCCATGTGCTTAGCCCGTGTGCAATACTGACTTAACTACTTAAGATGCAGGGGACACATGGTCGAGCTACATGCCCTAGGTACAAACTATGTGTTACACAGCCTGGACACATGCCCGTGTGCCTAACCTTGTGGGCAAATATAGGTTATTTTACAAGCCTTTTTGCCACCTTGAAACACAACCATCTCATACCAATTTCAAACTCACAATTTAAGGCACTCACATGCCACCATACATATCATTCTCATCCATCATTACTCTACTTAAACTTGCAAACTTGCACACTCATGAATTTCATCCACCTTGCATAATTATAACACAATGAATATTAGCTTATTTCCAAAGGCCATTACAACTTGACTCATGTGATAACAATAGCCATCATATTTGGCTACTCAAAATAACATATCTCAAGATAACCAAACTTCCTATACATGCCATACATTAAAATAACTAACTTTACTATACCAAAATGAATGGCTTGATAGTGTGAGTTTGAGCTCTGACTTTGATCGATCCCCGAGCTAATTTGGCAAATCTACAAGGAAGAAGGGAAAATGAAGGGGTAAGCATAAAATGCTTAGTAAGTTGCATGGAATAAGATAGCAACATAAGTCATAAAACATCATTCGAATAAAGTATCATGAAATGTCATTTACTTTTCAACTCATTCTCATAAGTAGTTCAATCTCATAACTTACTCGATATCACGACTTATTTGTTCTCATGACTTACTTTTCATTTTCTCGTAACTTACTCATGTTTACTTGTAACACTCATCATAAACTTTAATCTTTCTTAATTTAACTAATCAACTTTAATGCTTTCTCTATTAATGTACTTAGAATATTGAATGATACCCGTAAAGTCATTCTCATTGAAAGATGCCAAAGCCATATCCCAGATATGGTCTTACATGGGATCTCAAGTCAATGCCGAAGCCATATCCCAGATATAGTCTTACACGTGATCTCATATCAATGTCGATGCCATGTCCCAGACATGGTCTTACACGAGATCGTAGGCTGATGCCGATGCCATGTCCCAGACATAGTCTTATACGGGATCTCTATTAGATGCCCATGCCATGTCCCAGACATGGTTTTATAGGGGATCTATGTTTCATCTTGGTGCCAAAGCCATGTCCTAGACATGGTCTTACATGGGACCTACAATTTCTCATGTTATGACTACGAAACCCTTCGTATTCCTTAACATTTAATCGGGCTTTCTCATTTAGTTCATTATCATTTCCTTGTGAATTTCATATCAATAAATTTCATAGAAATACATAAAATTCATGAAATATCATCATAATAATTTTCATCATGCAAAATGCTAAATTATTACATACAACTTACTTCAGAAATCAAATTGTGGATGGATGTTCAATTTAGTCCACCACTTTGCTTTTTCCCTGGTTTCGATCCGGGCTTCATGTTTCTTGATCTAAAACAACAAATTAAGCTTGTTTAATATTCACATTGGCTAACTAGCCCATAATTAACACTTTGGAAAAAGTTATAATTTTGCCCCTAAGCTTTTACATATTTGCAAAATGGTCCCTAGGCTCGTAAAATGAAATGCACTTAATTTCTTGACTAACTAAGCCTAGCCAAACCTTTCATATACTCATAACAGCCCCTATTTTTCATAAATTCTCACTTTTACTACACATTTACCACCTTTTCCATTTGGTCCCTATTAAGGATTTTCATGAAAATTCATCCAATAACAGATGTTTACTACACTTTAAACTTCCATTTTCTACCACTAGGCATCAAATTACTTGCATGTCATACATGGGTATATTTTTTAACATAAACCCTAACTCTAATTAATGGTAGAATTAGCTAAATTAAGCTACGATGGTTTCAAAAATACAAAGAGAATTGAAAACGGGGCTAAATTGCACTTACTTGAAGCTTGAAAATGTCAAAACCCTAGCTATGGAGAACCCCTCAATTTTCGGGACACTTGGGGAAGAATATGGACACATTTTTGCTTCTTTTTCCCTTTTTAACTCATTAATTAACCAAATGACCAAAATGCCCATATGGCCTTTCTTTGATATTTTTCTCTTACTTGGGCATTTTTGTCATCATGCTAATAATTGGTCTATTTACCAAATAAGGACCTCTAATAATTTTCTAATGCTATTCCATACTTAAACCTTCTAGAAACTCATATTTTGCAACTTTTGCAATTTATTCCTAAAGGACAATTTAACCACTATTTCATAAAAATTCCTTCATGAAATTTTCTCACTATCATGCAATCATGTCATAAACTTAAAAGTAATCATAAATTATACTTTTCTACTTCGAATTTACGGTCTCGAGACCACTATTCTGACTAGGCCCTAATTCGGGCTGTTACAACCAAACATTAATAAACTTTTATACCAACCCCGTAAATACTCATATTTAATGCTTACGGGCCCAGTTTACATAAATAGGGTTCTAAAATTGCATTTTCCAATACTACGAGAAATCGGGCTATTACACGCAACGCCCATGTCGTTTCCTTGGAATGACATTGGTTTGGCTCATCTCAAAACTATCTTAATGCCTCGACTAATTCCCAACTAGTCTCATTGTCGGGTTGTTCCGTCCCTTAGAACATTTGCCTTGACTTATGTCTCTACCATCGTGTAACTCGAATCGTTTCTCTTTTTTGTACATCTCGTCTGCAAGAGCCCACTACTCTTAGTTACCCCCATTATGACTTTTCATTATCAGGATCCCTTTGATCTACACACATAGGCTTAGGCAAGACTACATTGAACACTAAGTTTGTAATAACCCTAACCCGTCTGTGTCATCAGATTAGCGTTCCGGAGTATTATGACACATAGAATCAAATGACAACATAAAACCATTCAATTATTAAATTAAATACTAAATATTCAAAACAATAATAATTCATAGCATAAATACTATCACAAGCCTTATATCAAGCTTATAAAGCCTAAAAATCAATTCAGGAATAATCAGTGACTTATTTGAAACAAAATAGGAAAATGTAGAAAAACTTGAAAATAGGGGTCACACAACCGTGTGACATAGTTTGTGTAGGCCGTATGGCTTAAGGACATGGCCGTAAGGCCAAATTGTATACTATTTGAAAATAAGGTCACACGATTTTGTCGCAAACCGTGTGCCCACCAATGTGCACATTGAAATAGAGTCACATGACTATATCGCAGACTATGTTAGATTCGAAATAAGGTCACACGGTTGTGTAACAACCTATCATCATGTGGGTCAAACTTGCACCAAAATTTAATTGTCCACATGGCCGTGTGGTGTGACCATGTGTGGCACATGGCTATGTGACAGCCCGTGTACACCTAAAATAGCTTCCAAAACAAGGCAAAACCATACTTATTCCTTAGATTCCAAGACAAACCAAAATCAACCATTAACGTGCCTTCAAAACACATTCAAATAAGCTTAAAACATACCAAAACATTAAACCTAAGTGCCTAAACAATATGCCCTCATTAGCACCACATTTTATATATCAAACAAAAATCACATTCAAGGATCAAAACTCTTAACATGTATACATATCAAACATGCCATTTCATCCATTCCATTCACATGATATTTACCATATTTCAAGAGGCAATAGCCACACAACTAAAGGCACTTATAAGAGAACATATACAATTCAAAACAAAGATATATACACAAGTATACTTAAACCAAATTTAAACAAATCATTATAGAGAAATGACCCAAAAGCTCCTAGTACGTGTCATTTATAACCAACTCAAAAATGACTAAAACTTCTACCAAGATAGAGGGTGGATAGTGCGTGCTCTGACTTGATTCCAATCGGTTGAGACTTTTGGTGATCTACAAAAAAAAATCAACTAACATAAGCAACTAGTGCTAAGTAAATTCATTTAAATCATAAACGTAAACTTACCAAATAAAATTCAGCCAACAATTCATGTATAAAATTTATTCAATAGATCTTGAATTCATTCAATTCCTATACACACCACAATCTCACAATTTAATGAGTTCATATACATATAAAAATTGCAATCACCATATCATTTAACATTATCAATAACCTATGAAATTCAAAACATCCATATCACGTGGACATTATATAAAGCATTTATCATTCGATACATATTACCTAATAAACAATTGTTCATGATGCCATAGCTTCTTTCAGCCATAGTCTTATCTATTTCTGACAATATGTCATAGTGTCTTTCAACTATGGTCTTATTCATTTTTGGTATAATGCCATAGTGTCTTTCAACTATGGTCTTATTTATTTTTGGTATAGTGCCATAGTGTCTTTCAAATATGGTCTTATTTATTTCCGGTATAGTGCCATAGTGTCTTTTAACTATGGTCTTAATCATTTTTCAATCCAATTAACTTGATCCCCACATAAATAAATAGATATTAAATTACCAAAACAACAACTAATTAATTTAACTAAATTACGAACAAACATCGATAAAAATGATTGCAGAAACAATGACTATTCTATTACTTTAGCTTTTCCGCAATCCAAGTCCGGTTGATTTGTTTCTTGATCATGCAAGTGAAATTATCTTGGCCGAAAGCTTTCTCTCCATTAACTATGGAGTTTCGATTCTTCCAAGCAAAAGATGAGGAAGATGGTTTGTTTCATTTTTTATTTTGTTTAAAGTTTAATTATTTATCAATTTACATCTTTGTCCTTTAAATTTTAATTAAATTTCATGTTATTAGCCATAAAAATCATCTAATAATAAATAAATAGGTAGATTTACCACCTAAGGCCCTCAAGTAAAATTTCTAAAGCCATTTGAAACCTTTAATCAAAAAAAGCTAACTTTTGCAATTTTCACGATTTAGTCCTTTTTACTTAATTAACTTTCTAAACGTTAAAATTTGTTAACCAAATTTTAATACAACCTTATAGTAACCTTATAAATAATTAATAATTAATAAAACACTGACACATTAGTTGGACTTGTGGTCCTAAACCATTATTTCTGACACCATTGAAAATTTGTTGTTACAATGTTAACCGTAAGTATAACTACCAACTTCAGTTTATAAGGCCCTTGGCTTACCTACTTTAGAACTCTAAAATGGCATATGTTTCTTTGCCAAGCCAATGGTAAGTCATAAAGTAAAACACTAGATAAGAGTTTGAGATGTACCTCATTCTTAGCATTTACTAGATAAGCCCAATGCACAACCCACCTCTCTCATAAGTGGTAGACCCATTGATAACTCAATAGGCTTCATATCGGTTTATCAGACCTCTAACATTTCTAAGGTGTTCTCCTTAGCACCTTGATCTACAAAGCCACTATTCTTACCACAATGAACATCTTTAGCTTACCTTTCATGTCTCTACTCACAGACACAATGTATTATTGTTGTTGTTAAGTATCCAAAATACATATACAATCGACAAAAAGAACCAAAAGAGCATTAATCTTGTTAAGGAGATTTAAGCAAAAAATAAAGTCGTAATCATCTAAGTGAATTACCTCGAAGTCTTCATTGCCTTTCCATTGACCAATTTGTGGATCAACTCATTGTACTATTCCCATAGTTGGGACCTCTTTGAAATTTATAGTCTTGATCTTTTTAGTCAATTTTCTAACTAAAAAACCAAGTTTACCCATGACTTTCTTCGATATGAAGAAGTTTGATGCCCCCATATAAACAAGAGCACTCCCTTTTCAACCTCCGATGTTGATGTCCACAAACATTAATCCTTTCTGCTTACGATCCCTCTTTGCTTTTGTATAACTAAGAATGATTGACTCAAGCTTTAAAGCCTCACTCTTTGGCTCCATTTTATCTTTTCTACTAATCGTGGATATATTGGATCGCTCTAGATAGTCCCGTATCCTATACAGACCACCATATAAGAAGGACATCACTAACTTCTTTTCATTCTCATTGACCCACTGGGCTTCAATAGAACTCATGTTCGAACTAAGCTTCAATGGTGCATTTTTTGGATCATTATCCTCTTTTATGGAAAAAAAACACGAATCATTTTAAATAATCCTTTACCATATGCGGGCCATCACAAAGGAAGCATTTCAATGGCCCTTTTAGTTTGTTGTTAGGCTTTCACTTCCTATTATACGGTTTCCCATTGCCACTATTGTCATTGCTATTCCCAATCTGCCCTTCTTCATCTCCCCCACCATTGCCCTTCTCTTTAGGCTTGGAAAGCTCAAACTTATCTTTTCTCAGAACAAGCTCGATTAAGGACTCTGACACAATCATATCTTTGGACAGTTTTTGGACCCCTCAACATTCCAATTCTTGTTTAACCCATGGTTTCAACCCATCCATTAAGAATAAGAATGCCTCATTTTCACTCAGATCAGTGATTTAGAACATCAGTTCAGTGAAGTCCTTTATATACTCCCTAATTGTGCCTTATTGCGAGAACCGACACAACTTAGCCTGGGCCTACTTCTTGGGATATTATGGATAAAACTACTTTTTAAACTCTCTTTGAAACTCCTCTCAAGTCCTAATTTCAGTCTCACCTTGCTTTTCATCTATGGCCCTATGGCACCATCATAAAAGAGCGACATTAATAAAATACATGGAACCAATATTTACCTTAACACCATCATCGTTGATGCCCACAACACCGAAGTATTACTTTATTTCCCATAAGAAGTAGTCCACTTCTCTCGTGAACCTTGCCCTATTAACTTTTATCGATTTAGGACATCAATCTTATGACTTTGTGTCACGCTCAATACCACTTTACCCACAATAGCTTTGCACTTAACAAGCTCTCCTTCAAGCTCCTCAAATTTCTTGCTCAAAGTCTTCACCGTGGCTTAGTTTTCTTCCTTCATAGCAATCATTCTAGCTTCAAGAGCATCATTGTTTTCTATTAGCTTACCCACATCAATATTGAGGAGTGCTTGCAACGTATCCATATTGGAACTAAAAGCCTTCGCCATATATACCTCAATAGCCTCAAGTGTTTCCTTCATTTCACCCATGCATTCCTCGAGAGGGACTACACGACTTTCTAAAGCTGACAATATATCCCTTGATCTACTATTTTTCCTCCCCCTCCCAACAGCAGTCTCCATAATAAAATTGCATGAAACGGAAAAGCACATGGATTAAAGTGAAAAATTTCCCATTTTATGGAGGAAGAACCTAAATGTAATTTTTCCATTTTTAATTGATATTTAGGTACATAATGATGGGGTTAAAATCCCATAGCTGATGAGGTGGAAAGTGTAACAGCCTGATTTTGAGCCTAGCCAGAATAGTTATTTTAGAACCACAAATTCAAAGACAGAAAAATATTTTACTATTATTTTTAGTATTTATGCATGAGATTGTGCATGTGTGAAAGTTTCGTGAAAGAATTTTATTGATTGGTTGCTTAATTTGCAAAAAGGACTAAATCGCATAAGTAGCAAATTTGACGTTCTAATTGATTATGTACTTAAAAGCTAAGGTTTATTAAAGGAAAAGTCCTTATTATGAAATTTAATCATTTTCAAGGTTAGTGGACATCTATGTCCATGATTTATATGTTATATATCAATGTTTTAGTAAGGTTAATGTAGTAATTAATTAAATGGCTTAGTAAATTAAAGAAATACATGAAATATTATCATCATTATTCTTTGTTTCAACCGAAAATAAGAAAATAGCTAGGGCTTGAAAGCTTTGAAACATTCAGCTACTTCAAGGCTCAATTGTAAGTTCATTTTTATTCATTTTTTGATGATTTTTATATTTTTGTGATCGTTGCTTTGTGTTCTAGCTAGCCCATACCTTGATTTCTAGAATTGATGATAATTTTGAGAAATGTCATTGAGGAATGTATAAGCTTTGTGATGTTTGCTGATGAAAAATAAGTATTTGTTGATAGATTATCATATTATATAAAGTGATTTTGATGAAATTGCATAAAAAGGATTAAATTGTGAAATTTGTAAATTGAGGGGTTAGAGTGTAAAATAAATGAAAGTTCTGGGCTGCTAGGGACTAATGAAAAATTCAGCCAAGCTTGGGCCCAAAAAAATTGTGTGAAATTTGTGATTTTTATGAATAAGGACTAAATTGAGAAAATAGGAAATTTTAGGGGCTAAACTACAAAATATCCTAATTACGTATTTGTGGATTGAATTGAATAAATGTGTGATCAAATTAGTGAAATTTGAATTTATATAGATCAAGAATTAAAAAAATCGAAATTAGATCGGGGAAAGTCGAAGGTTGTCGAATAATCGACTCGTTTAGCCATTCTCATTTTTGAGGTAAGTTCATATGCAAATAAACATATTTTGATTGAATATATATGTTTACATAATGTTTAATTACTTGGGATGTTGAAAATATGAATACGAGAAGGTATCGACAGTGTTACGATGTCCAAAAGCCCCATACGAACCATAGGAATAGTATAGGTTACAAATGTCATGACATTACGAGTCTGAGGTGTGATTTCGTGTAAGACCATGTCTGGGACATTGGCATCAATTTGAGATTACGTGCAAGACCATGTCTGGGACATCGGCATTGTATATAATTTCGTGTAAGACCCTGTCTGGGACAGTGGCATCGATATTTGATAACATTTAAGACCATATCTGGGATATGGCATTGTACGAGTTTTACGAGCTATTCGAGTATCCTTGTTGATTCCAAACGGTTCAACGAGCAATATTGTGAAATGAATGAAAATGTGAATGAGTATCCGATTCACGTATGTATGAAATGTATATGTTTTTCAAGAATGAAAGGTGAGTATGTTTATAAATGATCACATGTGAATTTCATGAGAAAGAATGGTGGTTAAATGCAAGTGAATTAAGAACAAATGAGTTAGTTGTGAATTATGAAAATTGTATATGTGTTTTGCTATGGATTCCATGGTTAAATTGGCTTATAATTGTCTTATGTGTTAAGTTTATTTGTCTATGGCTTACTATGCTTTTGAAAGCTTACTTTGTGTATGTTTTTTATTGTTTTATAGATTATCAAAGCTACCGTGAGCTCGGGGATCGTCAAGGATTGTCGTCACACTATCAAACGATATTTTGGTACTTTTGAAGTGGTAAATTTTAGTATATGGCATGTATAGGCTAGAGAGAATATGTTATGTTTTATGTTTTTAATCTTGCCATGTGATATGGCTTGAGTTTAATGGAAAGGATAATAATGTTTTGGTTCTGATAAGTGATGAATTATTGTGCTTATAATATGTTTATATATGGCCTAGTGATAACAGTCATTTTGGTAAGTTTTGTTGTAGATTTGGTAGATGAAATGATCAGTAAATGACATGATTTGAATGGATTAAAATGAGATATGAAACATATGATTTTGGTTTGAAATTTGGTACATGAAATTGGTATATTTGAGTTGGAATTGTGTTTGGAAATGGTTAATGATGTTATGGCATATATTGTACATAAATTGGTGATGGTTTTGGCTAAAAATGTTATGAGATTGATGCTTGGATTTGAACTTGTAGGGATGACCCTAAGGGGTGGCAATTTGGCCTAGTAAATGGCCTATTTTTGCCTACACAGGGGTGTGTCTCTGCCGTGTTGGTTGAGGGTTCAATTCGAATTGAGCCTGGGCACTTCACATGGCCTCACACACGGGCGTGTGCAAGCCATGTGGCCAAGTCAGTATACCTTACAGGTTTGACACGACCGAGCACAGAGCCCAAACACGAGCGTGGGAGGCCCTTTCGAATAGCCACACGGGCTTAACACATGAGCATGTGACTGGCTTTGTGATCAAGTCTATAACCTCTCTAATTTTTTCAGTGCCTGGCACACGAGTGTGTCTTGTGGCCATGTGGATAGGTCAGTATGTATGCCCTGTTTTGCCACAGCCTAGACACCCCGGCGAGTCTAACACCATGTGAGGCACACGGCCTGTTCACACGGGCGTGTGACCTCTGTAACTTAGAAAATTTATAAGTTTCAAAAAATTTTATACAAGATTGGTTTAGTCCTAAACCCTCTCTGAAGTATGTTTAAGGTCTCGTAGACCTTCTTAAGGGACTATATGTTTATGATTGAAAGTGTTATGATGTTGTGTATGTTTAATGTATGTGAAAGGTGTGAATAATGTTATGAAATGTTGGGTGATGCCTCTTAACCCTAGTCCGGCGATGGATATGGGTTAGGGGTGTTATATTTGTTTGGTATCAAAGCTACGGTTTGGATGATTCTAGGACTAACATAGCGTGTGAGAGTCTAGCTATACATGCCATATATATGAACTGCGATAGTGTGATGATTCCTGACAAATAAAATATGTTTTCCTATAGTAAATGGATCCCGACTGAGTCATAGTTGACGATGTTGAAAGCAATGTGCCCGCTCCCACTCATGGGGCAGCGCCGACTAATTCTAGGCCGATTTCTAATGACCACGAGGGAGAGGCAAAGCAAGCCTTCTTCCAAATGATGAACAAGTGGTTTACGGAGTTCGTTCGAATGAATCTGGCTGCTCAATAACCTCCACCCCCACCTAATCCTCCACAAGTTCCAATTGTGCCACAAGTTTTGAATCTAATTCAGTTGAGTAAACCTCCGGTTGATAAAATCTGAAAGTATAGGACTGAAGAATTTAGAGCTACAGCTGATGATGATGTTGAGAGAGCTGAGTTTTGGCTCGAGAATACAATCAAAGTATTTGATGAATTGTCTTGTACTCCATAAGAATGTGTTAAATGTGTTGTTTCACTATTGAGAGATGCAGCGTATCAATAATGGAAAACATTGACATCTGTGGTTCTGAGAGAACGAGTCACCTGGGATTTCTTCCAAACTGAATTCTAAAAGAAATATATCAGTCAATGATTCATAGATCAGAACGCAAATAGTTCCTTAAGTTGAAACAATACCATATGTCTGTTACAGAATACGAGCATGAATTTGTACGATTGAGTTGTTATGCGTGGGAATGTGTCTCGACTGAAGCAATAATGTGTAAAAGATTTGAAGATGGTTTGAATGAAGATATCCACTTGTTAGTTAGGATTCTGGAAATAAAAGAATTTGTTGTGCTTGTTGATCGAGCATGCAAAGTTGAAAAACTCGGGAAAGAGAAAAGAAAAGCCAATTCGGAAGCTAGAGATGCAAGAAAAAGATCGACAAGTAAGTCATTTCAGTCAACATCAAAGAAGTTCGAGATGATTATAGCCGTTCAAAGGCTAATGTGGGTCATTCAAGTAGAGATCGTATAAGGCCACATTCGAGCTTTAAAGGTCCAGCTATGTCGATAGCTAGTGTTGGGAGTGCGAGATCTGATCGACTTGAGTGTAGAAATTATGGTAAAAGACATCCCGGTAATTGTAGACTGAATGATCAGGCTTATTTTACATGTGTATCTTTGGATCATTTCATTTGTGATTGTCCCGAGTTAGTTGAGCAAGAGATTATGAAGAATCCGAGGCCAAGTAACACTATAGCTAGGGGTAGACCACCTAGAACTGCAGGAAATATGAGTGGTAGCCAAAAAGAAACTAAAGATACAGCTATGAGATCCAAGGCGAAAGCACCTGCCAAAGCTTATGTTATTCACGCTCGTGAAGAAGCTTCGTCTCCAGATGTCATTACTGGTACCTTTACTCTTTATGATACTTTTGTGATTGCATTGATAGATCTAAGATCGACACATTCGTACGTATGCATGAACTTAGTATCCAGTAAAGCTTTTCCTATAGAATCTACTGAATGTGTAATTAGAGTATCGAACCCCTTAGGCAAATGTGTTCTGGTTGACAAAGTGTCCAAGAATTGCCCATTGATGTTTCGAGATATCAATTTTCCGGCTGATGTTATTACCCTTTAATGAGTTTGATATAATTCTAGGTATGGATTGGCTAACATTGCATGATGCTATTGTGAACTGCAAACAGAAGACTATTGATTTGAGATGTCAGAATGATGAGATAATCCAGATTGAATCTAATGATTTAAATGGATTGCCGACTGTGATTTCATCATTAAAAGCTTTGAAATATGTGAAAAAGGTTTGTGAAGCTTATTTTGCCTATGTGATTGATACGAAAGTAACTAAAAAAAGATTGAATTAGTGCCTATATTTGTGAGTATCCAGACTTGTTTCCTGAAGAATTATCGGGATTACCACCAATCAGAGATGTTGAGTTTGGCATTGAGTTAGTGTTGGGGACAACTCCGATATCAATAGCACCTTACAAAATGGCTCTAAAAGAGTTAAAAGAATTGAAGTCTCAGTTGTAAGAATTGACTAATAAAGGATTTGCATGACCGAGTTTCTCACCCTAGGGTGCTCCCGTACTGTTTGTGAAAAAGAAAGATGGCACGATGAGAATGTGTGTAACACCCCAAACCCAGCCCAAACGTTACGACCAAGTCTGGTGTGTCACATCAACGACAGATTAACCATGTTCCTCAGTTATTATGATTAGAGTGAGTTTTCCAAAACTGTACTTGTAGTTTGGGAAGAAAATCCAGGTTTAATTTATGTTTGACCTATCCACTACTAGTTTAGAATTCATCTTGTTATCAGATCTTGTTCATTGACTTGTTATTCGTTTGTTACAAGTGCTTTGTTTTGAAAACATTGATTAATTTTAAGAAAACTCGCGCAGCCTTATTCAAATCATTTAAATCAAATTGTAGTTAAAGAATAAAAATCCAAAACTAAAAATAATTAAGAGTGGCCTTATTACAACCCAAAACTAGCATGAAAAATAATTAAAAATAATAAGCAAATAAATAACTTAAGCAAAAACCAACAATGTAGTCCACATGGTCACTCTGAATCCCTCCAGCTCCAAGTCCACTAGTCTAAAGCTCACTTGTACAGATAAGAGGAAGGGGTGAGTTTGGAAACTCAGTGTGCAAAGAAAGCCCAACCAGAGCCCAAATCAGCTCAAGCTTACTAGGCCTAAGCCCTTTCCAGTCTCAGTAATAACTGGGCCGAAACCCTATTCAGTATTCAATTACTGGGTCGTAGCCCTATTTAGATACAGTTCCACTAGGCCGAAGCCCTATTCAGTAAACAGTGCGGCCCATAGGCCCATTACAGTAACAGAACAGAATAATGCATGTATGCAAAGCCCATCCTATGTCCATCAGCTACACTCCACTCGTACCAGCCCTACACACCATGTGGGGAATAACTCAGCCCACCCAGCCCTACACTCCATAGTTGCAGCATAGCTACTCAGATAACGTGGCCAAGCTACTAACAGTATAACGAGGCAAAGCCCCTTTCAGTAATACGAGGCAAAGCCCCTTTCAGTAAACGTGGCAATGCCACTTGCACTTCCTCCATCAATAAACCTAGTCCCATGCAACAGATAATTATGTCATGGCATACAGTGAACAGAAACAGTAAAGCATGCATTTCAGTCAAATTTAGCCCTAGGGGTATAATGGTCATTTTGCACCTAGCGGTAAAATAGTAATTCCTCACCCTTAAGGGGTATTTTAGTAATTACACTACTTTTAGGGTTTTATGCATGTTCAGTCATTAACAGTCTCATTTTCATCTTAGTAATTTATTTAGCCATTCTAGCAGTTTAATGTTATTGGGCCCTAAAACCCCTAATGGGCCCTACAGTGCCAATTAGCTATTTTAGCCCATTTAGCCCAAATTTTATGAATGTCTAACCATTTTAACTTACAGTCTACCCGAATACACTTACTACGCATTTTGACCCATATGGCCCCAAAAGCCCATTGGGCCTAAATTCAGTCCATCGGGGCCCAAATTTACTGAGATGCATGAAATCGTGCATTTACCAACTTTATCGATTTCGGTTACAAAATATTAGAGCTTCCAACCAAACCACGAGTGCTCGCATGCTCACAAGCCCAGTAAATACCGGAATTTCAGCATTTCAGCCTTTCAGCTTTTGCCGATCTAGTCTACTAGAGGGTGTTCGTTTACACACCTGGTTTGTGATGAACGTTTAACGAGATCTCCCATATGATTATCCTACAATCGCCCACTACGACATTAGATTACAAATCAATGATAACTAACACAATAATCACTTACCACATTAGGCCACTATGAGGCTTTATTAACAACTCACATTGCCGATCTTAACTACTAGATCTAGATCTACCAGTCGCTCCAATGATCCAAGCCTTTAATCGGTAGCCTTTAGTCTACACTAGCACAAAACAATCCAAATAATAAGACCAACAGAGCCTCTAGCCCCAATCGACAGTCACCCTACCTAGGGGTTTTCAGCTTTTCCTTAAATCCCGAAATAACGAATGGAAAGGAAGAATCTGAATACTTACCAAAGATTTACTAAACAAGAATGCTTCCAATCCTGTATCTAACTCAGGTTTGATGCAGATCTAGCCTCTAAACTTGAGCAAAGAGTGAGAATAAGAGATCTAAGGGTTCGATTTCCAAATCACTATGAGTATGATGATTTTGGCTTTTATGGAAATCGGTCAAGAAGAAATCGGCTACTAGGGTGAATGTTTCGGGTTTGAAAGGAGATCACTAGAGACAAGGGTAAGATTAGACTCTTACAAGACTTGAATGGAAAGAAGAAATAGTTTTGATTAATGAGGTATTCGATAATGGTGGATTTGGTTTCGGCTCTTTAGGTAATCGACAAGAATGGTGGAGAAAAAAGATTGCTTCAATCGAATTTGGCTTGAGAAGAAGATAGAGGAGAAAGAAGTGGGTTCAGCTTCTATAGAAATTGAAGAGAAAAGAGATGAAAGTAAAGAAGAAAGGAGAAGAGAAGAGTAGATTCCGTTATGGACAAATCGGCACAAAGAGAGTATAGAGGCCTAGGTTTCGGTTTCTAGCAAAAAGGAGGAGAAGAAAAAGAACCCTAAGGTACTATACCCTAATTCGGTAAGATAGAAGAGAGGCCAAAACAAATCCCGAAAGGTCCTACACCAAGCATTCGACACACACTAACTCCACTTGCCGAAATTGAAACCTCAAAACCCAATGTCGAATTTGCTTCCAAGATCCCCACAATCGGCCACCACCAACTTCCATTCAAATTTCCTAAAATCTCTCCCCCTTATCCTTTTTGATCAAAATCCCATAAACATCTCAAACTCCTCCCAGCAGAGTTTCACTTGAGTTCCATCACATGACTAGTACATGCAACAAAAACAAAACACTAGCTTGCTTAGCATGCAACTTGAACCTTGGCCCTTGCACTCATCCACACGCCACTTTTTTAGGAACTAAGTGGCGCCACATTGCCACTTTACCAAGGGCTCACTTGTGTCTTATTTTGCTCACTTTTTCTTAAAAGCCCACATAACCAGGACCCATTCTCTTTAAATTCAAAATTCTGAAATTCTACTGGGTTTTAACTTAGGCTTGGGCCTTCTAAAGGCCCACTGACATACTTAAAACACAAATTTTAATGATCTACCAAACAAATTTCAAGATTTCACCAAAATCTCAAAAATCCCTAAAATTGGGGTGTTACAATGTGCATCGATTACAGACAGCTGAATAAAGTGACTATCAAGAATAAATATCCTCTGCCGCGAATTGATAATTTATTCGATCAGTTAAAAGGGGCTACAATGTTTTTAAAGATAGATCTGAGATCAGGTTACTATCAATTACAAGTTAAATACTCAGACATACCAAAAACTGCATTCAAAACACGGTACAGACATTATGAGTTTTTAGTAGTGCCTTTCAGACTAATAAATGTTCCTGCAGTTTTTATGGACCTAATGAATCGTATCTTTAGATCGATTTGTTATTGTATTCATTGATGACATCTGGATTTATTCACGTGATGAATCTGAGCATGTCGAGCACTTGAGAATTGTGTTACAGACTCTGCGTAATAAATAGTTATATGCAAAGTTTAGTAGATGTGAATTATAGCTGCGCGAAGTTGGTTTTCTGGGGCATATTGTGTCAACATCGAGTATTTGAATGGATCCAAGTAAGATTTCAGTAATTTTAGATTGGAAGCCTCTATGAAATGTATCAGAAGTCTGCAGTTTTTTGGGACTTGTCGGTTATTATAGATGGTTCGTTGAACACTTCTCGATGATTGTAACTCTGTTGACAAGACTGCTACAGAAAGATGTTAAGTTTGAGTGGACAGATAAGTGTCAGAAAAGCTTTAATCAGTTGAAAGCTCTTTTAACTAAAGCTCCAGTATTAGTACAGCCAGAATCAGGTAAAGAATTCGTGATCTATAGTGATGCTTCGTTGAATGGTTTAGGTTGTGTTTTGATGCAGGAAGGCAAAGTTATAGATTATGCCTCAAGATATTTAAAGCCGCATGAAAATAATTATTTGACACATGATCTTAAATTAGCTGCTATTGTGTTCGCATTGAAGAATTGGTGCCATTATCTATTTGATGAAAAATGTCATGTGTACTCAGATCACAAGAGTTTGAAATATCTGATGACTCAAAAATATTTGAATCTGCGACAGAGAAGATGGTTAGAACTGTTAAAAGATTACAACCTAGTGATTGATTACCATCCGAGAAAAGCAAATGTTGTTGCTGATGCTTAGAGCTAGAATGCTTTGTTTGCTTTATGTGCGATGAATACTAAGTTGGCTATATTTGACGATGGTGCGATTGTAGCTGAATTGAAAGCAAGATTGTTGTTTTTACAGCAGATATGTGATGCCTAGAAAGTTGATAATGAAATGCTAGTGAAATGAGCGTAATGTGATTTGAACCCTGATTCAGAATTTCAGATTGATCTTGATGATTGTTTGAGATTCAAAGATCGAATTTGTGTTTCGAGAAATCTAAAGTTAATTCAGATGATTTTGAAAGAAGCTCATAGTAGTCGTTTATCTATTCATCCGGGAAGCACCAAAATGTTTAACAACCTGAAACAGCTTTACTGGTGGCCTAGTACGAAACAGGACATCTCAGATTTTGTTTCAAAATGTTTGATTTGTCACTAAGTTAAAGCTAAACATCAAGTACCGTCCGGTTTGTTACATCCGATTATGATTCCCGAGTGGAAATGGGATAGAGTGACTATGGATTTTATTTCGGGTTTGCCCTTATCTCTGAGAAAGAAAGATGCGATCTGGGTTGTAGTTGATAGACTGACAAAATTAGCTCATTTTATTCCAGTACGATCAAACTACTCACTTGATAAGTTAGCTAAGTTATACATTTCTGATATTGTGAGATCGCACGGAGTGCCACTATCTATCGTTTCAGACAGAGATCTAAGGTTCATTTCACAGTTCTGGAAGAAACTACAAGAGCCTTTAGGTACGAAATTGCATTTCAGTACTACTTTTCACCTGCAGACGAATGGTCAATCCGAACGGATTATTTAGATACTCGAGGATATGTTAAGATGTTGCATTCTTGAGTTTGAAGGTACGTGGGAATAGTACTTGCCATTGATTGAATTTGCATACAATAATAGCTTTCAATTGAGCATTAAAATTGCACCGTAAGAAGATTTATATGGTCTCAAATTTCAAACACCTTTGTATTGTACAAAGCTTAGTAAGAATAAGATTCACGGGGTTGATTTGATCAAAGAAACTGAGCAGAAAGTGAAAGTGATTCGTGCTAGTCTGAAACCAGCATCAGATCATCAGAAATCATATGCAGACTTGAAACAAAAAGATATTGAGTTTGAGATTGGTGATAAAGTGTTTTTGAAAGTGTCTCTGTGGAAGAAATTACTCTATTTCAGTAGCAAAGGCAAATTGAGTCCGAGGTTCATCAGGATATGATATTATTGAGCGTATCGAGCCAGTTGCATATAGATTGTTGTTGCCATCTGAGTTAGAGAAGATTAATAATGTTTTTCACGTATCGATGCTTCGACAATACAAATCCAACCCATCACATGTGATTTCTCCATCTGAGATCGAGATTCAATCCGATATGTCATACGATGAAGAACCATTCGGATTTTAGCTCACGAGGTTAAAGAATTAAGAAATAAGAAAATCGTATTAGTGAAAGTGTTATGGTATCAACACAGGGTCGAAGAATCTACATGAGAAACCGAGGATACAATAAGAGAGCAATACTCAAACCTTTTCACCTGTAAGATTTTCAAGGACGAAAATCCCTAAAGGGGGAGAGTTGTAACAGCCTGGTTTTGAGCCTATTCAAAACAGTGGTTTCAGAACCACAAATCCAAAGTCAGAAAAATATTTTAATATTATTTTTAGTATTTATGGCATGAGATTATGCATGTGTGAATGTTTCATGAAAGAATTTTACTGATTGGTTGCCTAATTTGCAAAAAAGACTAAATCGCATAAGCAGCAAAATTGATGTTCTAATTGATTATGTGCTTAATGGCTAAGGTTTATTAAAGGAGAAGTCTTTATTATGAAATTTAATCATTTTCAAGGTTAGTGGATATTTATGTCCATGATTTATATGTTATATATGAATGTTTTAGTAAGGTTAATATAGTAAATGGCTTAGTAAATTAAAGAAATACATGAAATGTAATCATCATTCTTCTTTGTTTCAACCCAAAATAAGAAAATAACTAGGGCTTGAAAGCTTTGAAACATTCGACTACTTCAAGGCTCAATTTTAAGTTCGTTTTTGTTCAGTTTTTGATGATTTTTATATTTTTGTGATCGTTGCTTCGTGTTCTAGCTAGCCCATACCTTGATTTCTAGAATTGATGATGATTTTGAGAAATTCCATTGAGGAATGTATGAGTTTTATGATGTTTGATGATGAAAAATAAGTATTTGTTGATAGATTATCATATTATATAAAGTGATTTTGATGAAATTGCATAAAAATGATTAAATTGTGAAATTTGTAAATTGAGGGGTTAGAGTGTCAAATAAATGAAAGTTTTGGGCTACTAGGGACTAATGAAAAATTCGGCCAAGCTTGGGCCTAAAGAAATTGTGTGAAATTTGTGATTTTTATGAATAAGGACTAAATTGAGAAAATGGGAAATTTTAGGGGCTAAACTAAAAAAATATCCTAATTACGTATTTGTGGATTGAATTGAATAAATGTGTAATTAAATTAGTGAAATCTGAATTTATATAGATCAAGAATAAAAGAAATCGGAATTAGATTGGGGAAAGTTGAAGGTTGCCGAATAATTGACTCGTTTACCCGTTCTTATTTTTTAGGAAAGTTCATATGCAAATAAACGTATTTCGATTGAATATATATGTTTACATAATGTTTAATTGCTTGGGATGTTGAAAATGTGAATACGAGAAAGTATCGACAGTGTTATAATGCCTGAAAGCCTCATACGAACTATAGGAATAATATAAGATACAAATGTCATAACATGAGGTGTGATTTCGTGTAAGAGCATATTTGGGACATTGGCATCGATTTGAGATTACGTGTAAGACCATGTCTGGGACATTGGCATCGTATAGGATTTCTGTAAAACTCTGTCTGGGATAGTGGCATCGATATTTGATAACATGAAAGACCATATCTGAGAAATGGCATTGTACGAGTTTTACGAGCTATCCGAATATCCTTGTTGATTCCGAGCGGTTCAACAGGCAATATTGTGAAATGAATGAAAATGTGAATGAGCATCGGATTCAAGTACATATGAAATGTATATGTTATTCAAGAATGAAAGGTGAGTATGTTTATAAATGATGACATGTGAATTTCATGAGAAATAATGGTGGTTAAATGCAAGTGAATTAAGAATAAGTGAGTTAGTTGTGAATTATGAAACTTGTATATGTGTTTTCCTATGGATTCCATGGTTAAATTGGCTTATAATTGTCTTATGTGTTAAGTTTATTTGTATATGGCTTACTAAGCTTTTGAAAGCTTACTTTGTGTGTGTTTTTTTATTATTTTATAGATTATCAAAGCTACCGTGAGCTCAGGGATCGTCAATGATTGTCGTCACACTATCGAATGATATTTTGGTACTTTTGAAGTTGTAAATTTTAGTATATGGCATGTATAGGCTAGGGAGAATATGTTATGTTTTATGTTTTGAATCTTGCCATGTGATATGGCTTAAGTTTAATGGAAAGGATGATAATGTTTTGGTTATGATAAGTGATGAAGTATAGTGCTTATAATATGTTCATATATGGTCTAGTGATAATGGTCATTTTCGTAAGTTTTGTTGTAGATTTGGTAGATGAAATGATGAGTAAATAACATGATTTGAATAGATTAAAATGAGATATGAAACATATGATTTTGGTTTGAAATTTGGTACATGAAATTGGTATATTTGAGTTGGAATTGTGTTTGGAAATGGTTAATGATGCTATGGCATATATTGTACATAAATTGGTGATGTTTTTGGCTGAAAATGTTATGAGATTGATGCTTGGATTTGAACTTGTAGGGATGACCCTAAAGGGTGGCAATTTGGCCTTGTAAATGGCCTATTTTTGCCCATACGGGCAAGGACACGGGGGTGTGTCTATGCCATGTTGCATGAGGGTTCAATTTGAATTGAGCTGGGCGCTCCACACGGCCTCACACACGGGCGTGTGGTAGGTTGTGTGCCCAAGTCAATATACCCTACAAGTTTGACATGGCCGAGCACACAGCTTAGACACGGGCCAGTAAGGCCATTTTGAATAGCTACACGGGTTGAACACACAGGCGTGTGACTAGCTGTGTGATCAAGTTAGTAACCTCCCTAATTTTTACACGGCCTGGAACACGAACGTGTCTTGTGGCCGTGTGGATAAGTCAGCATGTATGCCCTGGTGTGACCTTTGTAACTTAGAAAATTATAAGTTTCAAAAACTTTTATACGAGATCGGTTTAGTCCAAAACCCTCTCTAAAGTATGTTTAAGGTCTCATAGACCTTCTTAAGGGACTATATGTTTATGATTGAAAGTGTTATGATGTTGTGTATGTTTAATGTATGTGAAAGGTGTGAATAATGTTATGAAATGTTAGGTAATGCCTCTTAACCCTAGTTTGGGGACGGATATGGGTTAGGGGTGTTACAGAAAGTTTGGTGGAAATTTATGGAAATTAAGTTTGAAAAGTGTTTAAATTTGATTGGAAATGGAAAATAAAAACAAGAAATTGAAATAAAAGGAAAAGTGTAGAATTTTCTACACTCTTTGGGGAGTGAAATGGTAGCAAGCATCAACTGAAGAAAAACAATAAGTAAAAGGGAAAAAGGGAAAAGAAAAGAAAGAAAAGGAGAGAAAAAGAAAGAAATTCTCCATGAATTTTGATTGAGTTCTACCTTAAAACCATAGTCTAATTTCATACCTTAGAGTGTTATGAGATCATTTTCTACCATGGAAATCAATTAGGTGAAGGAAAATGTGAAGGAAAGCATGGGAAAAGTGAAGAAATAGGTAAGTACTTAATTGAATTCAAGCTTGTTTATTTTATTTTGATTGTTTGAGTATTTAAAATTTAATATAAAAAATAAGATATGATTATGAATATTGAATTTATTAGTGAATATGTAAATAAAGGTATGCTACTAATGTAAGAAATGATAAAGTGATAATTTAGTGATTAGTGAATTTCATGAAACTAAGGATTGAATTACAAATAATGAAAATTTATTTATTTGTCATAAATTGATAAGTGAATAGATGTAGTATAGTGAAATTACTATAGAGAAGACTAAATTGTAAAATGTATAAAAGGTGTTATTGGAAATCAATATTGCGATTAAAGACTTTAATGAAGTGTTATGTAATAGCAATGAAATGTAAAGTGATATAATAATTATTGAATTTTCATGAATTTAATGACTAAATTATAAAATGTTCAAAAGATATTGTCTGTACTTACTAAGCTATTCACATAGCTTAATGTGTTTGTTTTAGAACGTGTAGGTAAAAGATAAAGGTAGAGATGAATGCAAGATTGCAACGTCAGTTTAGGTCACATCACTCCAAAAGCTCTAAGGATAAGTTTTGGTATATAAATTTTGAACTTTAATATGACATGTACTTAAGTTTAAATATGGTATTTGTATACGAGTACTAGTGAAAATACTTGATAAATTTTTAAATAATATATTAGCTTAGTGACTTGGTTAAATTAATAACTAAGTGACTAAATACGATACCTATTGCTTGGGCTATCGGTTTCACACGATTGATGGGTGTTACAATTAAAGCATGCTAACATTCCATAACATAAATAAAATAAAATCCATTTAATATAAACAAAAAAAGTCACCTAGTGCATCATTATACATGCATTTGGAAAAGAACAACACACTAAATGATTTGATGATGTTTGATTGTATTTATATGTATTAAATTGATGATATTATTTTGTTGTAAAGTTTAGGTGTACTTAATGTGTCATTTGGTATACTTTGGATTCTTAAAAATGTGCATTTAGGACCAATTTATCATTGAGTCTCGAGACAACATAAACATGTCTCGAGAGCATAAGAACAAAATTTACCTTATTTTGCACCTACATGCTTAGTGTCTCGAAAATTGGCCAACTAGTCTTGAGACAATCTTATTTAAATCTCAAGACAAAGAGCCTTTGCCTTGAGACAAGTAAACTTCGAAGCTAAATTAGTTTTGCTCTGCTCCAAGTCTCGAGACATCCAAACATCAAAACTAAAATAAAGAAAACAGAAGAGGTTGGTCTTGAGACCCAGTCTCAAGACTTATGAGACCATGTCTTGAGACACAATTCTTAATGCCTCGAGACAATCTAACTTCGAAGCAAAAAATACCTAAAATAGATTGAAGCCTATCTTGAGACAATAAGCTCCCTGTCTTGAGACACATCATTAAAATTTGATAATGAAGTTTGGATTCGAGTCCCAACTCTTAAATTGACTTTGTATCACCTCGTACTTCGATGAATTAAATTATTATAAATCTATGAAATTAAGATTGTGATTTAAATGGATAATTGTTTTGATATGAATGATGTTTATATTTTAAATGATATGATAAGATAAGTAAGTTAGCCTGAGTTGCTTCGGCAACGTAATATGACATCACGCACTTGAATCCAACGATCAGGTCAGGTATGGGGTGTTGCACCTTCCTCCCTTAGCCAACAACTCATAGAAGCCATTGTACACTAGAGAGTTTCCTTAAGTAAAATACCTCATTCCATAACTAGCATTTTATTTTTATGAATAATTTTAATCAAACAGAAACTTTTACCATGGCCAAGTTGTCCACACAAGAAACAATAAAGCGTAAGATGCTCATATTGGAAATGAGCATAAAGCTAACATTTTTGCGAAACAACAAAAATTTTCCATTTTTTAATGAACTATGACTATCCACTCTTAAATGAATACGCATGAAACTTCGAATTCCACGAGAAATAGACTTTGCATTAAAATCAATAAACTTCCTAATGAAATTCCTTATTGTCTTGCCCTGACTTGAGACATTAAGCCACGGGGAAAGTCATGAACCTTAAGCCCAAATCTACTAAATATAGTGGAACTTGCAAATGATCCTTGCCATCCTCCAATCTATAAGTTACCGAGAGGTGGTTATTGAACGTCCATGAACCCCCCCCCCCCATTTACCACCCTATCAATATCCACCTCATAATAAAATTGGAAGAGAAAATGCTTCTCACCCAAATCTGTGATAAAAACACCTCCTAATGGATGCCAAATATTTGTCAATGTAGTGAGTATTGATTGAAAATCACTCACAGTGAGAAAGCATCCAAAGAAACAAAACTCATAACTAGAAACCAATTCGTCCCCCTCCAAATTAAGTTGCCAGGCCTCTTCTTCACCACCGTTAGTAGTAAGACCAGCAATTTTGCTTTCCATAAAGAAACCAAAAAGGAAAACAAAATCCTAATCAAACCGGAGGAAAGAAACGAAAAAGAATATATTTTTTAATAGAACATGCTACAAGAGCAGATTATATTATGTATTATGACACATCAAATACAAATATTTAATATATATATATATATAAGGCAAGATAATAATCTTTATGAAAATGCTAATCACAACTAAGATCCATATTGAAAATCAAATGAAAAAGTTCGGGGGTTTTATCTAGTTGCGAATTGAGAAGAAAAAAGTAAACAATAAAAAAGAATACTAAATATGGTACAGACAGATAAAATTATAGATATGCAGTATAAATGTCCATAATAAATTAAAGAAACAATTTCCTTTTTCACATCAAAACAAATAGATAAAATAAAACACATTCCCTCCCTTTTCACACACTCTCCGCTCCTTTCCTCCTCCATTACTACCAAAAGCAACTGCCATCGCCCCTCTTCTCTTTCCTTGATGCGCTTACTCTTTTCTTCTTCTCCCTACCCGATCCCAACTCTCTTCCGACTCGCCCGATCCCACCGCCCAGTCTGCTCATCGCCACCTCCACCTACTTGGAGATCGTCAAATCCAATGGCGATCCTTCCAAAGTCCTCGTCTGCTGCTGTTATCCCCTCAGAGGAGCGCCTAGCGACAAGGTTCTGGATCAAGTATCGTAGGGAATCCGTGCTTTCTCTTTACTCGCCTTTTGCTCTTTGTTTGGCTTCTGGGTCTCTCAAGATCGACACTTTTCGTCATTATATTGCCCAAGATGTACACTTTCTCAAAGCCTTTGCTCATGCGTGAGTCCTTTTTTTTTCGCTTTGTTTTTATTTCGCCTTTTTGATGGATTTTTCAGTCTGGGTTTTATTTGTTTTGGCGAGTGTGTTTTTGGGTTTATATGCATTTTTTTTCTTTTTTGTTTGATTTATTTGCTTATTTTGTATTATTGTATGGTTGCTTATATAAGAAGTTGGAAGGGAATTGAAATCACAATCTTAGATTTTGTTTATGGAGATTGATTTTTGCCCGTGTTTAGATGCATCGAATTGAAAATTGACGAAAATTGTAGAATAGGCATAACCATTTTATCCTTTGGTATTGTCCAATTGGTGCATGCTTCTGCATCCTTGCTGATATTCTGTTTAAAGGAAATGATCATGGTTTTTGTTTCGACTTGTTGGGTTGCGAAAAGTGAGAATTTGAGATCGAGATCGTCCTTTGGTTGCAACTCTGTTGATGTCTGAGAGTTAAATTTCTATAATGAGATTGTTATAGCTAACTTCAACCCGCTTCCTAGTTTTGGTTGCTGAGAAAGTGTAGGAGAAGAAGATGAATGAAACTTTAATTTCTAATTGCCACTTGGTTGCTTAAGTAATTATTCCGATGTTTTTTTTCTTTTCTTTGTGTCGACTTTCTCAGCAACCAATTGGAGGGTTATATGGTTATTATTTGGGGAAAAAGTAATTACATTGCTTGAGGTGAGTTTCAGTTTCCAGAATTTAAATTGACATGTAGTGGTAAGTTAAAAGAATATTTTTGTTCTCTTAGCTAGTTTTAGTTAGAACGGCCTTGTGTTGTTTTTATGTAGGTCCGTAATTGATTTCTTGTTTTTTTCTGATCTGGGTTGTAGATATGAGTTGGCAGAAGACTGTGCTGATGATGATGATGCTAAGTTAGCGATCTCAGAGTTAAGGAAGGGTATCTTAGAGGAGCTAAAAATGCATAATTCTTTTGTACAGGTATGGTAAACGGCTTCTTCTTTTCCATTGCTTAGTACATGCTCAATTATTGGAAAGTTAAGATAAAAAATGGAAATTTAATCTCATCCTTTGCCATTGCTTAGAGATTTTATAAAACGTCTGATCACCAAGTATTTGATATATTGGTGTCTAGGAGATGCCAACATAGGTCCAACTGGCATATGATATCATCTCCAATAGAACTTTTTGCATGAGTTTTTGTACATTGCTTGGAAATCATATTCCTTTTGATTCTTTCTTTCTGACAATATAGATGGCTAGCATGTGAAATGTGCAGTTTTCTACGTGGATGACAATTTCCAATTGGATGAGGGTTGGACTTTGATGTTATAATTCCAGTAATCCATCAGTCAGAGAAATCTTATAAAGAGACTTGAGGAATTAATCATACTTTTTAATTGAATAATTACTATTTGCTTTGTTAGCTCTCTAAGATGGGTCACTTATTGGTCTGAATTACTATCTTATAACAAATTGTAAGGCTTCTTAGCTCTCTAAGATAGGTCACTTAATAATCTGAGTGTCTCTTTAGTTCTTGTCTTGTTAAGGGTATCTTATTGGTCTGAATGCTGGAGTTCTGCAGGAATGGGGTTCTGACTGTGTCAACGAGAGCCCTGTCAATTCTGCAACTTTGAAGTATACAGAATTCTTGCTGGCAACAGCTTCTGGGAAGGTTGAAGGACTAAAAGCTCCAGGAAAACTCGCCACTCCATTTGAGAAAACAAAAATTGCAGCTTACACTCTAGGTGCCATGACGCCTTGCATGAGGCTGTATGCCTTCTTGGGCAAGGAGTTCCAGAGACTTCTAGAACCCAATGAGCACAACCACCCATACAAAAAGTGGATTGAGAATTATTCTTCTGAAAGTTTTCAGGTATGGTATTGATTGCATTCATTGTTTTTAGTGGTCAACTTGATTGTAGTCTCAGAGCTAAAATCTTTAAATAAATTGCCCTTCAAATCCCACAGCTCAACTATTGATTCTTTGAATTTAGGCATCAGCTCTGCAAACTGAAGACTTGCTGGATAAACTTAGTGTCCCTTTGACTGGCGAGGAACTAAACATCATTGAGAAACTTTACCACCAAGCAATGAAACTTGAAATAGAGTTCTTCTATAGTCAACCTCTTATTCAGCCTACTATTGCTCCTCTGACTAAGCAGCATGACCCTGGACAAGATCATCTTATGATATTTTCTGATTTTGATCTTACTTGCACAGTTGTTGATTCATCTGCCATTTTGGCAGAGATAGCAATAGTAACAGCCCCAAAATCTGATCAGAACCAACCAGCAAGTCAAATTGCTAGGATGTCGTCTGCTGAGTTGAGGAACACATGGGGTCTACTCTCCACACAATACACAGAAGAGTATGAACAATGTATAGAAAGCATTTTGCCTTCTGAGAAAGGTGCAATTCTTAACTATGTGTAATCTTCAAAAAAAGTGTCTGGATAACATTGAAATTAGTTTCTTTATATTGATTTTATGCTTCCTATGGTTTTACAGTGGAGTTCAACTATGAAGCTTTGCATAAAGCACTTGAGCAACTCTCAGACTTTGAGAAAAGGGCAAATTCTAGGGTGATTGAGTCAGGGGTACTTAAGGGTCTAAACCTTGAAGACATTAAACGAGCTGGTCAAAGGCTGATTCTTCAAGATGGTTGCATTAGCTTCTTTCAGAAAATCACAAAGAATAAAAGTCTTAATGCCAATATCCATGTTCTTTCTTATTGTTGGTGCGGTGATCTCATCCGGACCGCTTTTTCTTCAGGTAGGTTTGTTCTCTCTCAATAGCTCTCTTTCTGAGTGTGATGTGATTCAACTATTTAATGTCTCTTGAAAACTGAATGTCTGAATTTATCCCTTGACCATTAATACTGAGAAATTTTGTTGAGACAGGAGGCGTGGATGTTTTGAACATACACGCAAATGAATTCAATTATGAAGAATCAATATCCACAGGCGAAATTGTTTGGAAAGTACAGTCCCCTATTGACAAGATTCAAGCTTTCAATGATATCTTACAAGATTGCAGCAATGAGAGAAAGAAGTTGAGTGTTTACATAGGAGACTCAGTAGGGGATCTGCTGTGTCTGGTGAAGGCAGATATAGGGATTGTGATAGGATCAAGTTCAAGCCTAAGGAAAGTTGGGAGTCAATATGGTGTTTCATTTGTGCCATTGTTCCCAGGCTTGGTTAAGAAACAGAAGGAATTTGGTGAAGGAAGAAGCCCATGTATTTGGAAGGGGCAATCTGGAATTCTTTACACTGCTTCTAGTTGGGATGATATTCACGCCTTCATTTTGGGGTGGTAGAATTTATTGTTTTATTCTTATTATTATCATCTTGTTGTTAGTTTAGGACAAGTGAAGCAATTATTTTCTTCTCTTTTATACAAGTGACTGATTTACAATCAGAGCAAGGTGCAGCAATCCAAAATGAAAACCTGTTTGATGGTATTGGGCAGCTGCCCTTGGAATCCTTAAAAAATGACAATATTATGTAATTATTTTTTAGGTATATTTTAAAAAATTAATTACAAAAATGAAACGTGAAGGTTTTTTTATTAACGTTTATGAAGTTTTTCAAAAATATTATTGTTAGTCAATGTATCAAAATAAATTTTTATTGCAAGTAGTCTCTCATTTTAACTTCGATTAGTGTATTATTTTCATAGAAAAAGCATCAAATGACCATATATTACGTTTGTAGGTTTAGTATGCAGTGTATAACGTTTGTAGGTATTGTATACATTGTACGTTATACAATTAAATATTTAAATATGTTGTCGATTGAGTATTGGTTTAATTGACGTTGACATTGTTATTAGTATAGGAGGACATGAGCTTTAATGCGTCGAAATGCATTATCCTACCTATAATGAGATTAATGTTTGCTATATTTAAACACGTTTAATATCAGCATTATCTTTTGTCTTTTGAATGAAAATAATACTTGAAATCCAAATATTGGGTTGAAAAAAAAACATAAAAAATTAATTAGTGTTACTATCAATGTTATTTAAAAGAATTATGGTACAATACCATGTTCAACCTAAGTGGTCCATGCATCTATTTAAATAATAATTATGAATTTCATTCCTTACAAAAATAAAAATTTGTGTCTCTATTTTAATTTATTAAAATTTTATCTTCATATTTTATAAAAATAAAAAAGTTAGCCCAATTAAATAATACTGCTAAACACTATCGTTAATTCATTGACTTTAAAATTAATAGTGCAACACTTTATACACTCGAAATTAATAAAGGAATAAATCTCAAAATTATACATAAATTTTGATTCAATGCGCAATTTGATACATAAATTTTGATTTGGTGCAATTATATACTCAAAATTTTGAGAGTGGTTAAAATATATACATGAAACTTTAATTTTGAATTCAATCATACACAATTAAAGAAATAAATACATCAATTTATTTATATATTGGATAAATATAATTATCTCTGTATGCAATATATAAATATAAAATGACGTTATATCAATAATTGTGTTAATAATTTGTGAGAGTTGAATCAAATCAAAATTGCATGTATAAAATTGCAAAAAATTAAAGTTCATGTATAAAATTATACATTAAACTAATGTTCATGTATAAATTTGAAATTTATCTCATTTGCAAATAAGTAATTTAACTATTTATTTGCAACAAATTGGTTGTTAAGTATGACTCCCATTTTAGTCAAATTTGAGAACTAATCTTCCTGTTAAACTTTGTTTATTTGTTTCAATCAAACTTTGATTAGTCTAAATTATTTTATTATTATTTGACCTATGAATTTAGCCTATAAATAGACTCTTTTACATCCTTATAAAAACACTCATTAGAGATTAGAACTCATAACATTTTTGGAGAATTTTTGTGTTTACGTTTTGAGGGTTCTTTGTTCTTTGGGTTTCGGGTTTAAGGGTTTAGTTTTTATCTTCATCTTTGTACTCTTTGGTCTTTTGCTATTATAGTAAAGTTATCTTTTCCTATGGTGTTTTATCCTCTTTGGAAGGGGTTTTCCACGTTAATTTTGTGTGTTCAACTTCTCAATTTCTTTCGTTATTTTTACTTGTTTGTTACTTAATCAGGTCGACCCCCAACAAGTGGTATCAGAGCTAGTTTAATTTTCGTAGATCAGCCCGTTTAGAGATGGAAATAACAAGGTTTGAAATTGAGAAGTTCGATGATGTCACAAATTTCAATCTGTAGCAAGTTCGGATGATGACAATTTTAGTTCAAACCGGCTTGAAAAATGTTGTTATCGGGGAAAAGCCTGAGAATCTAAATCAAACAGAATGGGAAGAGCTTGATGAAAAGGCCTTGTCTGCAATCCAATTGTGCCTCAGGAATACGGTATTGCATGAGGTATTGATGGAGAAGACCTCATCCGCCTTGTGGAAAAGGTTAGAAATTGTTTATGCGACTAAGTCTCTGGCTAACCGTTTAGTGTTGAAACAACATCTATTTACGTTTCGCGTGAATGAATGTGAGCTTCTTAGAGGTCACATCGGTCAATTCATTACTCTTTTAAATGATTTAAAGAACGTTGGGGTTCAGATTGATGATGAAGATTAGGCTATGCTATTATTGTACTATTTACCCCATTCATACAAATCTTTCAAGGAGACCCTGATTTATGGCAGAGACATACTCTCATTCGAAGATGTGAAGGGTCATTTGTTGAGTAGAGACAAACTCGACAATGAGTTTGGTTCGGATAACAAGCCAGATAGGCAAGCTTCTATAGCATCAAAGAAGCGAGACAAAATGTGTCACTATTGTAAAAAGTTAGGTCACATCAAAGCAAATTGTTATAAACTGCGAAATAAAAGAGTTGCTAAGAGTAACGAGGAAGTTGTAGCTGGTTTTAATTTGGCTGATGAAAGCGGTGATGATTTCTTGTTAGTATTAACAAGCGATAACTCCAAGCTTATGTCCGAGTGGATCCTAGATTCAAGATGTTTTTTCCACATGTGTCCCAATAGAGAATGGTTTTCTACATACAGTTCGGTTAAAGGTGGAGTTGTGTGCATGGAAAACGATTCATCTAATAAGGTAATTTGTATTGGTACTGTTAAAATTATGATGAACGATGAGACGATTAGGACACTCTCAAATGCCAAGTATGTACTTGATTTACAAAAGAATCTTATCTCCTTGAGTATTTTAGACTTGGAATGATGCATAATCAACATCGAGTCGAGCGGCATTAAGGTATCTCGTGGAGCTCTCATTTTGTTAAAAGGTAAAAGGACTGTCAAACTTTATATTTTGGGTTCTATAGTGACCGGTGAAGTCGAACATCCCTCGTCTGTTATGGAGTCAAAGTCAACTCGTTTAGAGCAGAAGCAACTTGGTCATAGGAGGGAAAATGTATGATTGTTTCATTGAAGAGAGGTTCTCTTTTAGATGCAGGTTTTGAAAAGTTAAGGCACTGTGTTCATAAAAATCAGACTCAGGTTAGTTTTGGTTTGGCAGTGTACAAGTCAAGAGCTAGAAGTCTTCCAGTTTCTAAGCAAAGATTCGACTCAATCAATTCCTTGTATAGTTCAACATAGGCCAGTGGCAGGCTTTGGCAAAGAAGGCATTGTGGAAATATGAGTCAAGGTAGAGATTTGTTAAGTATGACTCCCATTTTAGTCAAATTTGAGAATTAATCTTCCAATTAAACTATGTTTATTTGTTTCAATCAAACTCTGATTAGTCTAGATTATTTTATTATTATTTGACCTATGAATTTAGCCTATAAATAGGCTTTTTTACATCCTTAGGAAAAAAACACCCATTAGAGATTAGAACTCATAACATTTTTGGAGAATTTTTGTGTTTACGTTTTGAGGGTTCTTTGTTCTTCGGGTTTCGAGATTTAGTTTTTATCTCTAACTTTGTACTCTTCGGTCTTTTGCCATTATAATAAATTATATTTGCCCGTGGTTTTTTATCCTCTTTGGAGGGGTTTTTCCATGTTAAATTTATGTGTTCAATTTCTCAATTTCTTCTATTATTTTTACTTGTTCGTTGCTTCATCGGATCGATCCCCAACATTAGTAAAAATTAAAACTTCTAAGTTTATGAGTTTACGGATAGCTAGAGTAACTTCTTAATGTTAGTAAAGTACAATGATAAAATTATGACAAATTATACTAGAACTAATTTCTCAATTTTATAAAGTAGAAGGATGAAGTTCATAATTAAATATTTAAAAGAGGTGAAATCCAATAATTTTATGAGTAAACTACATTATGGATCACCCAAATATTAGTGTGTTTCTGTTTTGGATATTGAACTTCAAAATTTTTCAAGTTCGTCACTAGCAGTATCAACAATGAATATTTTGCAATGATGTTTGAACCAGACCGACTGATTCGATCAGTCCAAAGAATGACTTTGAACTGGTTAACTGGAAATTGGTACGAATTGGTTGAATCGGTATTAAGCTAAATTGTTTTTAAATTTTAAATTTTTTTTGAATTTTCAATGATATTTTAATCAAATTGGTTGGACTATTCAAAAACCAATATACTAACCGCTTTGACCACTAGTCCAGTTCTAAAAACATTGCTATTTTGATCAGCCCTCGTTAAATCATTAACGAAAGGTTGACATGGTTCCTTAATTGGTATAATCCAAATTTAACTCTCAAAGTTTGCATATTCTATTAATTTGATCTCAGTTCTAAAAATTTTAACCCTAAATATTTACACATTTGTTGAATTTAGTCATGACCCAAACTATTCAAAAACAATTAAAACATTCAAAAATAAAAAGAAATTAAAAATAATAAATATTCAATAATAAATAAAAATTCAAAATTTATTCTTCAAAGTTTTAGGCTTTCTTTCAACTATTTCTACCACCTACTGAAGGTCCAAATATAAAAGAAACATCTCTCTTTTCCCTCTCTAATTCTTGCTTGAGCTAGCTTTCCTCTTCTGTTCCAAGAAACATAAGCCCTTCAGGCAATAAAAATAATATATAATAATCGAAAACTCAATAATGGACGAGTAAAAACATTCCCCTTTTTTTTTTCACTAGAAAGTTTCATTTTTATTTCAAAATCTCTCACTTTCACAAAGTAAATCCATTTGACTTCCACATCAACTTTTTCTTTATCCACGACAAGCATTTACATAACAACATCCAAATGACTACCCTTTTGAAGGGCCTCAAACTGATTTTTCCTAAAGTCATCCAATAGTTTCGACTTAGCCACGCAGAGCTTGCTGGTAGGCAAGGACCATGTAGTGAGGAAGAAAAGTCCCTAACAAATCCATGCTCCACTAGAATATACTTCTCTCGATCTATCTCAAGCTTCCTCGATTTCCTTAACAACAAATGTTCAATCATCGAGCCTTTCCTCTTACTTAAACTAAATAGTCCTGTTAGAATAGCAAACAAAGAAGAAGAAGAATAATAAGAAGAAGACTTGTTTTTCAATTTAAGAACCACTTTATAGAATGAAATACTATGGCTATTTAATGTGGCCATGTACTTATACCAGAAATAACAAAAACAACTACTTAGCCTAACAACTAGGCAACTTCTTTAATCAACTATAACAATAACAGTAGTACTAATTGGTTTTAATACTCATAACATTCCCCATGCTTGGTGACTATTTTTTCTCCTTGTAACTTCATGACTACTGTTAAAGACTTTAAGATGACTTCTAAACTTCATGAACAACCTTACGAATAATGGTTTAGTAAAGATATCTACACTATGATCTTGACTAGAAACTTGACCAACCTAGAGTGAACTAGCTACAACTCTCTCCTTAACAAAGAACAGATTCAATGTGACATGCTTGAATTTGGAATACAAAATAGGATTCCCTACAACCGTAATAGTTGTTGAATTATCACATAATACCAAAGCTTTGCTCTTAATTGGTACATATAGTTCAGACAACAAAGACTGGAGTCAAATCATTTCTGTTGTGACATGTGCGAGGCTTCTATACTCAGCCTCAATTGTGGACCTCGATACTACTTGTTTTCTTGAACTCCAGGAAACTAGATTCCCTTCAGAAAGGAAACTAGATTCCCTTCAGAAACACATAATACCCTGACGTGGATCTTCGATCATCAACATATAAACCACAATTCACATATGAATATCCTTTAAGAAAAAACTTCAAAGCTCGAGTGAAACACAACCCATGATCTAAGGTATCCAACAAATAACACAAGATCCTCTTGACAGCTTTAAAATGGAGATCCAATGGTTTGTGCATAAACTAACACACTTTATTTGCAGAAAAGGCAATGTTTGGCCTCGTGATAACAATATTGTAGAGTACCCATTATACTCCTATACAGAGTTTCATATTCAACAGGACTTCCTACTTGAGCTGACAAATTCATGTAGTCACTGTTGGCATGGGAGATCCTTTCGACTTGTCCATGGATGCCCTTTGAAATAGATCAAAAATATACTTCTTCTGATCAGGGAAAAGACCATTTAGAGTATAAGTAACTTCAATGCCCAAAAATTAACTTAATTTCCCTAAGTGCTTCAAAGAAAACTGAATATTGAGCTCCTTAACAAACTGATCTATCATATGGGAGTCATTTCCAGTGGCAATAATGTCATCCACATATACCAAAACATAAAGCAGCTAAGACCCCTCACGATGAATAAAAGGAGAATTATCAGCCTTTGACACATCAAATTTAGTAGCTACAAGATACTCCTTTAGCTTGTGGAACTAGGCTCGAGGCGCTTGCTTGAGGCCATATAAAGCCTTTCTTAACCTGCACACCAATTGCTTTCCATTACTCCCTTGTTCAAAACCTGATGGTTGCACCATGTAAATTTCTTCATGCAGATCACCATTTAGAAAGGCATTACTTGTGTCCACTTGCCTGAAAGACCACCCCATTGAGACAGCTAGTGCAAAAACCATCCTAATTATTTTTGGTTTAACCTCAGGACTAAAGGTCTCCTAGAAATCAATGCCTGCCTCTTATAAATAACCCTTTACCACCAATCTATATTTGTACCTAGCCACCGAGCCATCAACATTCCTCTTTAGTTTAAAAAATACACTTACAACCTATTAGCTTACGTCCTTCAGGTAAAGGCATTAGTTCCCAAGTTTGATTAGTGATCAAGGCGTCATATTCCTTCTGTGCAGTATCTGTCCAAGCAGCACTCTTGAAAGCTTCTTCAATGGACATTAGTTCCTTCTCAGTCAAAACTGATGAGAACACTTTAGGCTTGAATATTCTAGTCTTCGATCGAGTTTGCATGGGATGTAAATTGAAAGAGGTATGTAAAGGTGAGACCTGTAACACCCCTAACCCTTTACAGTGGTCGAATTTGGGTTACAGAGTATTACAAAGAATTTTCCATCAATTATCCTTAATTCCAAATCTATATTCCAATATAAATATCAATAAACAAATCACATTCAATTTAAGCCAAACATGCATCTATAGGCCTTGAATCAAACTTACGGGGCCCTAAAAATAATTTAGAATTATTCTAAGGTCAATTTGAAACAAACTGGAAAAGTTATGAAAAAATTGAATGTAACACCTCTTACACGTATCCGACGCCAGGACAAGGTTCGAGGCGTTACCGAATTTAAACGATAACAGTCATACAAAATCGAACCATGAATTTCATGTCCAAATTTAAAACTTTTCGTTTAAACTCAAATTGTCCCTATTACAGGCCTATGAGGCCCAAAACATACTTTAAGAATGGTTCAGGACTAAACCAGAAACTTACGAACACTTAGAAAATTTTTGCTCAAAATAAGGTCACACGCCTGTGTGGAATGGGACACACCCGTGTCCCTATTCTATGTCAAATTTATTTTTCATTTCGAACCTACAGGGATTTTCACATGGCCTGGCACACGTCCGTGTCCATGGCCCGTGTCCCTCACACGGCCATAACACGCCCGTGTCCTATCCCGTCCGTGAAGACGCCTGTGTGCTAGGTCGTGTGGGGAATTTAATTCTCACAATTAATGTGAAGACTTCACATGGCCTGGGCACACGCCCATGTCCTGAGGCCGTGTCCTTAACACGACTGAGACACACGGTCGTGTCTCTGCCCGTATGTTTACTATTGGGCATTCTGTTTTGCTAAATGTGGATGTAGGGGACACAAGGCCTATCAACACGCCCATGGGGCTGATCGTGTGTCACACACAGCCTAGACACACGCTCGTGTGCCTACTCGTGTGGACAAATATAAGGCTATTTACCAAGCCATTTGCCACTCTGAAAACAACCACACTTATATCATTTTTAACAACACATAGCATAGCAACGTTACACATCCAAACATCCACAATCATAACATCCAAACTTTAGTTTCATGCTACTTTCATCATGCATATACCTTACACATTCCCATTCAATTATGCCAGCTTGCACTTTCATGAGTTTCATCATCTTTGAATAAACATAACTTAGCTAGTATTGACCAATTCCAATGGTCATTTACAACATGAATAAGTAGCATTTCTAGCCAACACATTGGCTAACCAATACGACATATAACAAAGGGACTAAGTTCCTATACATGCCATACTCAAAATGATAGAATTCACTATACCAAAAGGTCAACACAATAGTGTAAAGCGAGCTCCGACTTCTTTGATCCCCAAGCTAACTTGGCAGAACTACAAGGAAAAGGAAAAGAGAAGGAGTAAGCTTAAAGCTTAATAAGTTGCATGCAATAAATAACAACATAAGTTTGAATTTAACATTCACAAGCACATCATGGATCATCATATAATTTCCATTGATCATTTCAATAGCTTACTCATGTTCTTTCTTACCGGTAATTTATATTATACCGGGCTCATTTCTCGTGAATTTCTCGTGTGTACCTGTATCACTCGTCACATAACTTTAGTCTTTCTCATCTTTAATATCAACTTTAATTCTTTTCCCGTTCAACCACTTGGAATACCAAAATATACCAAGAAACATCATTCATGAAATAAGATGCCAATGTCATATCTCGGACATGGTCTTACATGGGATCACGTGTCAATGTCGATGCGATATCCTAGATATCGTCTTATATAGGATCTCATCTCGATGTCGATGCCATATCCCAAAAATGGTATTATATAAGATCATATGTCGATGTCGATGCCATGTCCTAGACATGGTCTTACACGAGATCGTATATCGATACCGATGCCATGTCCCAGACATGGTCTTATACGGGATCACATTTCGATGCCAATGCCATATCCCAGATACAGTCTTATACGCGAGACCTCCTTAGCCTCATGTCATGACGATGGTATCCTTTGGATTCTCAAAGTTTAACCGCGATTTTTATATAGTATAACTTCATTATTTCTTTATTGAAATCTCATTAACAAATTTCATGGAAACAACATACATTTCATTCAACACCAAAACATTAAATATATAATATCATAATGTTGATTTACTACACACAACTTACCTCGGTACCAAAATATGGCTAACTATTCGATTTAGTCCATAACCTTTTTTCTTTCCTCAGTTTAGGTCTAGACTTCGTGTTTCATGATCTATAATGACAAATTACACTTATTTAATTATCACATTGGCTAAACAGCCCATAAATCATATTTTGGCAAAATTATAATTTTATCTCTAAACTTTCACATATTTGCAAAATGGTCCCTAGGCTCGTATAATGAATTGTACTCAATTTCTTGATTACCCAAGCCTAGCCGAACCCTATATGTACTCATAGCAACCCATATTTTTCATCAAATTATACTTTTACCACTTTTACAATTTGGTCCCCATTAGGTGTTTTCATGAAAAATCACCTAGAAAAAGATGTTCATCTTACATCAAACTTTTATATTCTACCATTAAACATCAAAATACAACTATGTCACACATGGGTATATTTTTGGATATAAACTCTAGCATAAAATAATGGTAGAAATAGCTTAATCGGGCTACGAGGATCTCAAAAATGTAAAGAGCATTAAAAACGGGGCTAGAATGCACTTACTTTAAGCTTGAAAATGAACAAAACCCTAACAATGGCTTCTCTTCAATTTTCGGCACTCAGGGAAGAAGATGGACACCAATTTTGACTTCCTTTTCCCTTTTTATTAATTTATTAACTAAATGATCAAAATGCCCTTATGGCCTTTCTTTAAAATTTTCTCCTTACTTAGGCATTTTTGTCCATCATGCCATAAAATCGTCTAACTACTAAATGTAACACCCCTTACCCATATCCGACACCGGGATAGGGTTCGAGGCATTACCATACTTGAACGTGCTTAAACTTCTTAAACTAGGCCATAAAATTTCTCAAAATTTAAAACTTTTCAATTTCCATCTTAAAGTCCCTTATACGGGCCTATGAGGCCTTAAAACATACACTGGTAATGGTTCGGGACTAAATCGAGAACTTCTAAAACTTTTGAGTCACAAAAAATTTCCCTAGTTTGGAGAGTCACACGCTCGTGTAGGTTGGCCATGTGGTCTCACACTCCTGTGTGGCTCAGGACACACCCGTGTCCTCCACTCTTGTAACTCTCTCTTTATGACGTCACCCAATATTTAAGGACACACGGCCAAGTCACACGCTCGTGTGCTAGGCCGTGTCCTCCACATGGCTGAGACACACGACTGTGTCTCTATCCGTGTGGCCAACACTTAGGCTATTTTCCAAGCCCTTTTGTTGCCCTTAATCATTTACACACTTATTCATTCAAATACATGTAATATATCACTAAACATTCATGACAATTAAACATAATCATATCACACAAGATCTAATCACATGAATACATAAATAGGTTTACATATTCATGGTCAATATGAGTCACCTCTCATGGCCATTTACAATGTAGCAATATAAGCCAATAAATTTGGCCAAATCTCAAGAATGCATATTACCAATATCTAAGTTTCTATACATGTCACTCACTCAAAAACACCTAAGGTTCGTCAGTAACCCAAACTTACAATTTGATAGTGTGATACTGTCTCCGACAATCTCCAACCCCGAGCCAACCTGACAACACTAAAAGAAATGGAAAGGAAGAAGTAAGCATTATAGCTTAGTAAGTTGGCATATAATAATAAGCAATTTATTAACATGATCTATCCAATCCTCATAATGTGTTCTAAAAAATAAGAATCATTATTTTACAAGTTTCCACTTTTTACTAATATTTAACTTAGGCTATCTTCCTGAGTCACAGTCGCTAAATTAATTATATCTTAAGCTATGGAACTCCAAATTAAGTTCTGTAAATTTTCTCTAAAACTAGACTTACATATCTTCTTAAAATAAAATTTCAAAATTTTTTTATATTTCCAATAAGTACAGTTCATTCATTAAAGTCTCCCCTTTTTTGCTATCCGATTGTCCTAACCTCTCTTCACTAAAAATCAATTATCTCATTATACAGAATTCAAATAACATTTACGTTTATTTCTCTTAAAAGTATACTATTTGAGGAGTTTAAGCATATAAATTATACACCATAAACATTTTTATACAATTTTTGGTGATTTTTTGAAGTTAGAACAGTGGATTTCTAAATTCATTCTAACCCTGTCTAATAAGCTTTAAATATCTCATAATATTAAACTCTTTTGCTTACCATGTTTCTTTTATAAGAAAATAGACTCCATAATATTTCATTTCATATCTCATTCATTCTCTAATTCAATTTACACTATTTTTGGTGATTTTTCAAAATCACGTAACTGCTATTGTCCAACACTATTTGACAGCTAATTTCACTCTTTCATGGTTTCATAGTTTTAACTTCTTTTTAAACATACATATCATCAATCAAATTTATCAAATTCTCATACATCATGGGTATTGACCTATAATCACATGGTCATCATAAGATTATCTTCATACGCACTACTTACTCGTTTATATTCTCGTTAAAATTCATTCACATACCGAGCACATTACTCATAAGTTTAAGTACAAACCTGTACTGTTTTATAACAATTCATATTCACATATACTCATTCACCACCTTACCGATGGTCCATCATGTATTTACCTCATTACATAACTTCTGGCTTTCTCGTTAAATTCATCAACTTGAATACTTTTCCCGTTAACTTACTTAGAATACTGAAGGATACCTGAAATGTCATTCTCAAGATAAGATGCCGAAGCCATATCCCAGATATGGTCTTACACGGGATCTCATGTCGATGTCAATGTCATGTCCTAGACATGGTCTTACACGAGATTGAAGGCTAATGTCGATGCCATGTCATAGACATGGTCTTATACGAGATCATAATCTGATGCCGATGCCATGTCCCAGACATGATCTTACATAGGATCATTCTTAGATGCCAACGCCATGTCCCAAACATGGTCTTACAAGGGATCTGAATGTCATCTTGGTGTCGACGCCATGTCCTAGACATGGTCTTATACGAGACCTCATGTCGATGCCAATGCCATGTCCCAGACATGGTCTTACACAGGACGTACATATCTCATGTCATGACTACGGTACCCTTCGTATTCTTTAACATTTAACAGGGGTTTCTCTTTTATTTCTTCCTCGTTTCTTTGTGAAAATTCATGTTAATATGTTTCATTGAAATATCATGCATATCAATTCATCACAATGTCGTAGACATATTTTAAATTATTTCGTATGGATAGCATACCATGTAACGTTCTCGGAGTATTTCAATATCACTTACATATCATCATAATATTTAATCTGACATAGTCTACTTGAAATATTAATTTAGTTTTCAAGCAAAATCAACAATAATATTGCTTTATTATTTACACCAACTTACCTCGGACATGAAAGTAGCTCATTTTCTCGACTCGGTCCATAACCTCGACCTTCCCCTTTCTAAGCCCGAATCTCGTTTTCCATGATCTATAATATCACAATTAGCTTATTTATTAGTCACATTATTCAATGTGACCCAAAAATCACATTATGGAAAATTTATGTTTTTGCCCCTAAACTTTGTCAAAATTAAACTTTTGCCTCTAGGCTCGTAAATTAATTTTTATTCAATTTCCTTGTATTTTGGACTTAGCCAAACCATTTTCATAACTATAGCAGTCCCCATTTCTCACTAATTCATACACTTATGACCAATTTTACAACTTTTACAATTTGGTCCTTTTAGACGTTTTCGTCGAAAATCACTTGATAAAACTCGTTCCTCTCATTATAGACAAGCATAATCTACCATTAATCATCAAAATACCCAATTATTCATCATGGTTAAATTTTTAAACTTAAACCCTAGGTCAAAATAATGGTAGAAATAGCTAAACCGAGTTACCAGGATCTCAAAAATGTAAAGAACATTAAAAACGAGGCTTGAGTGCACTTACTATTGAGCTTGGAAAGCTTGAAAACCCTAGCCCTGGAGAATATGAAAGGTTCGGCCACTTCATGGAGAAGATGAACATGTTTTTGGATTGATTTTGTCTTTTTAATTCTTTTAATTATCAAATGACTAAAATGCCCTTTTGTCCTTTCTTGAGATTTTTTTCTACCCATGTCCATTTTTTTCCAAACTAAGTATAATGGTCTAATGACTATTTAAGGACCTCCAATTCAAAACTTCATAACAGTTTGACACTTCTAACATGTAGAACTTAACTTTTGCACTATTTACAATTTAGTTCTTTTGACTAAATTGAGTGCCCGAACGTCGAAATTTTAAAACAAAATACTCGTGAAATCTTTCCGTAAAATTGTTGACCATAAAAATATAATAAAAATAAATTTTTCCTCGTCGGATTCATGGCCTCGAAACCACTATTCTGACTAGACCCTAATTCAGCTGTTACATTAAATAAGGACATCTAATAAATTTTCTAATGCTATTTCATCCTTAAAACTTCTAGAAACTCATATTTTGGAATTTTTGCAATTTAGTCCTAAAAGACAAATTAATCACTTATTCATAACATTCATTCATGAAATTTTCACAAAATCATGCAATCACCTCATAGACCTTAAAATAATCATAAAACATGTATTTCTACTTCAGATTTGTGGTCTCACAACCAATTTCGACTAGGCCCTTACATTGAAAATTTCAGAAACAGAGGTCACACAGCCATGTGGCCAGTCCGTGTGGCCAAAAACATGGTCGTATGTCTAACACACACACACCCATTTGTTTAATCCAGATGTCTGTATTCTCAACACATGTAACTCACTATCTTGGGCCACACGGTCGTGTCTCAACTTGTGTGTCCACCCGTGTGTGTATTCGAAATAGGGTCGTACGGTTGTGTCTCTAACAGTGTAACTCACTGTTTTGGAACACACGACCATGTTGTAGGTCATATACTGGATCGTGTGAAACTTGCACCTAAAACTTAAAAGACACATGGCTGTGCAAACAAACCATATGTGACACACGACCGTGTGACAACCAATGTCTCAGGCCGTGTGTACCAAAATGTACCTTAAAAGTCAAGTTTACCAAAAAATGTTTTCTTGTGCCTCAAGCATACCATTAGCCAATCCTTAGACCAATTCAATACTTATTTAAATAAGGCTTAAATAAGCCAAAGTCACACATACACAACCTATTTCCATCAACCAACCAATGTACCCTCATTGGTACTACATGTAATTATTCAATCAAACCCAAGCACCAACAAATTCCATATATCAATTATTGCTAATTATATATGTATATAAAACATCATATTTCCATATATGAATACCAAATTATCAAACACACCATACCAACATCAAAATGACCATTTCCAACTTACTAGTTCAACTACATATTATATCCTAATATTACAAGACCTTTTAGTTACATGCCACTTTTAACAAACTCAAAATGCACAAAATAACGACCAAGGTATGGATGATAGTGTGTGAACTCTCGAACCGATCCAACCGACGACCCGATTCCAAGAGACCTACAAAAATGAAACCAACCAAATAAGTTTAACATAGCTTAGTAAGTTCATGTATTTAACCTAATTACTTCACAGCTCAATTCAATGTTTTATAAAACATCAATAAACTAAACAACTTGATTTACCGACACAAAGTCTGTTAGGTGCTAAGCCTGATATGTTCACCAGCACAAAGCCTACTAGGCACAAAGCCTGATATCACACTGACATTTAGCCTACTAAGCACTAAGCTTGATAGATTCACCAGCAAAAAGCCTGATAAGCTCACTGGCACAAAGCATGCTAAGCACTAATCTTGATAAATTCACTGGCACAAAGCATGATAGGCACAAAGCCTGATAACTACACTGACACAAAACCTACTAAGCACTAAGCTTTATAAATTTACCGGCACAAAGCCTACTAAGCACTAAGCTTAATAAATTCATCGACAAGAAGCCTGCTAGGCACAAAGCCTGATAATTTCATAACATACCAAACACTCAGTGAAATTCCTTACAATTAATATACAATAATATAACATCAAAATTAAAAGAATTAACCATAATTTCCATAATACGAACTTACCTCGATTCTTATGATTTCAAAAACAAAGTTCAAGATTAGTCTAAGACTGGCTTTTCCCCGATTTATGACTGATTGTTGTTTGTCTTAATCTAAATGATAAATTAACTTAACTAAATGTTTCCAACAACTTTGAATACTAGATTAAAACCTATAATCCATGTTTAATATAAATTTTCAACATTACTCGCAAATATTTAAAGTTTTAAACAATTTAGTCCCAAATTTCGAAATTAACAAAGATACCATTTTTACTCTCTAAACATACTAACTGAACTTCCTAAGCACCAATACTAGCCCATTTAAATAATCAATTCACAATGTTACCATGAAAATTTATTATTTCATAAATAAGTCCCTAAATCACATAATTACTAAATAATAATTAACAAAACTTGTATATTTAACAACTCAACTTAAAATATAGTATCTAAATTCAAAACACATTCAAACCCTAACATGGCAAGTCCATAAACTTTTAACAACTTAACAAATTAATCCTTGGGCTAAGTAAACTAAGTTGAAATGAACTCAAAAGTGTAAAATTCATCCAAAATAAAGTTCAAATACATACCATGCACTCAATTTTTTGCTTAACCGAAACTCTATTTTCTTACAACAATGGCATTTCGGTTTGGTAAAGAAAATAAAGAAGATGACACACATTGTTTTTCTAATTGTTTTATTTAACTATTACTTTAATTCTTAACCGACAAAAATAACCTTTAAAAACAATTATAAATACATTAAAATATATCCATAAACCTTCACTAGCATGTCACATGATATAATTACTACTAAAGTTCCTTAGTTTACCTTTTAAAAGCTAATTGGTCCATTTAACAAAGAGAAACAAACTTTTGCTCCTTTTTCAATTTAATCCTTTTTACTTAATTAACCATTTAAACTTCACAATTTCTAAATGAGAAGTTAATACAACTTTAATAACCATATAGACATTAAATAAACATTAAAATATTGGCTCACTCGTGGTCCCGAAATCACTGCTTCCGACACCACTAAAAATAGGCTATTCTAAGGTCGACCTTTTAAAACCTTCAAGTGGAGTCAGATCAGTATTATTAATATAGGCCACTTCTGATGGTCCTAAAATTTGATCGTTAGTAGGAGATCTAGACATAACATAGCTTGCTAAAGAATGGCTTGCTATAGAAGAAACTTGTGGTGGGCTTTCCAAAGAAAATACCCTAACTGAAATTGATGAGGGATTTGAGTCACACTCACGATACCTAGGTATAGTAGCCACAACCACAGGCGTATACGATTGCTGATGCGATGTATTATGGAGCCCAATCGAGACTGTGATGAAAAATACCACCTAAAAGAAAACTTGTACAAATCAAATACAACATGTCGAGAAATAAATACTCGACCTTCTTCATCAAGACACTTGTAGCCTTTTTATTTGCACCAAACCTAAGAAAACACACTGCTTCGATCGAAATTGAAGTTTATGTCGATTGAAAGGCCTCAGATAAGGGAAACAAGCACACCCAAACACTGTAAGCTGTGAATAAATAGATTTTGCTCTGTATAGCTTCTCATAAGGAGTACATCCTTCCAGAATAGTAATAGGCATGTGAGCTTCTCACAAGTTAGGAAAAGCTTGTCATAAGGAGCTTCCAAAATAGATTTGGCTCTGTAAAGCTTCTCATAAGTAGTTACCTATTTTGGAAGGAAAAGCTCATAAGGAGTACATCCTCATGTGAGCTTCTCATAACCTATGAATAAATAGATTTGGCTCTATAAAACTTCTCACAAGTTACTTATTTACCAGAAGAACAACATAAGAAAAGGCATGTGACCAAAAATCTAAATGCATGAACGCCTGAGCCAAAAGAGTGAGTCTTATGTCAACAACATGCCTATGCTTCCTTTCAGCTACCCCATTCTGCTCAGTAGTATGTGGGCATGTGACCCTGTGCTGAAACCCAAATTAAAGAGCTCATTCGAGAGAGAACGATACTCACTTCCCCAGTCACTTTGAAGCATTTTGATAGAATATCCAAACTGAACCTGAACAAACTTCTGGAAATGAAGAAAATAACTTAAAACTTAAGATTTATTCTTGAGAAAATATAACCAGGTATATTGGTTGTACATGTCAACAAAAGAAACATAATAGAGAAAACCATCTGATCGTGTATGTGTTGGTCCCCAAACATCCGATATTCAAAAGGTATACATTATTTTAGAAGAATCAAAAGGCAACTTGTGAGCTTTTCCTAATTGCCAAGCCAAACACACATGAGGCATCTTGTTATTACTAAAAATAACATTACAATCATGTAAAACACGACCAAGAGTGTTATTGCAAGCATAACCAAGTCATTTAAGCCGCAATTCAACAGAAGTTCATAGCTAAGCATTGCACACAAGTTTTGATGCTGACCCTTATGTGCTAATAGCTACACCAGTGGCTGAGTTGGAAGTTGTACATAAAACATCAAATCTGTAGAGTCCATCATGGATAATCACTAGCAGTGTTTTCCCTGTCTGAATATCCTTCACAAAACAAAGAAATGGATGAAACTTAAAATAAACCCCAATGTCTTTTGCAAATTGTCCTACTAATAGCAACTTTTTACAAATAATTAGACATGAAGCATATTCCTGAGTTGCAAAAACCTAGTACTAGCTATTAGAGCAGAAGGCCCTATAGTAGCTATAGATACTATTTCACCATTGCCCATAGACAACTTACTTGTACCTGTATAGGTTGATGTTGTAACACCCCCATGCCCGAGACCGTTTCCGGAGTCGAGCTTGAGGTGTTACCGAACATAATTTATCATTTAAACAACTTTACATCATTTATTTTGATTTTCGGAATAAGCAGTTTTTCTGCATCATGGTCGCTAAAAAAATCATATCTCGAGTTACGAAACTTGAAATCAAGATCCATAAATTTTCCCTGAATCTAGACTCACATATCTATCTACTAATTTTTTTTCTAAAATTTTTGGTTGGGCCAATTAGTACAGTTTATTAGTTAATATTACCCCTGTTTCAGGACTTGACTGCACTGACCTCTACTTACTACGAACCACTTTTCTCCCTGTAAAAAATTCATATAACTATACCGTTTATTTCTATTAAAATTAGATTCAATAATGATTCTGAGCATATAAATTACACCTCCTAATTATTTTTTTTCAATTTATAGTGAATTTTCAAAGTTGGAACAGGGGATCCAAAAATTGCTCTGGCCCTGTTTCACTGAAACTCAAATATGTTATAACATATAACTCCTTTACCTATTTCACTTCTTCCATTTGAAAGTAGAAACAATAAGCTTCAATTTCATAGTTAATTCTTCACCTAATTCGTTTTCTACTATTTTTGGTGATTTTTCAAACTCATGTCGTTGTTGCTGTAGTGTTCTGTTTTATGGCAAGTTTCATCTTTTTATGAATTCTCATGAACTATATAACATATTAAACTCACAAGGCATCCAACATTATCTAGGCTAGCCATACCAATGACTAATCATTATCAAGCATTTTCTCAACTAAACCACAACCATATCACAAGATTATTTACACAAAACAAGTATATTGCTATACATGCCATACATCAAAACATACAAACCAATATACCAATTCTTCCTCGGATAGTGTGAGCGTTTCTTCGACCTTCCCGATATCCAAGTTGGCTCGCTAAAAACTACAATGAATGTAAAGGAGGGAGTAAGCATAAATGCTTAGTAAGTTCACATGCAAATAACAAGTAACATAACAAAGCAATTATATCAACAACAATAGCATGATATCACCAAGATACAAACCACATTTCTAGCTATCGTGTATCATCTTACCACCTTATTTCTGTTGTATCAAGTTTCAACCCGAGGGTTAAGTACATACCTGTCCAAATTGTCCATTTCACAACACTTACCACAATATCATTTTCATCTTGAGTACTCTTCCATTCCGCTAGAATTTTACCCGTTGAACACATCAGAATATAACTCGGATACACGGATCATTTGCACATAAGTGCCACATATGTAATCAATCAATCATGTAACCCGCCCATAAGCGAACTCGGACTCAACTCAACGAGCTCGGGCGTTCATATCCATAAGTGAACTCGGACTCAACTCAACGAGCTCGGATGCCTAGTTACATCTTACGAACTCGAACTCAACTCAACGAGTTCGGACATTTGCATCCATAAGTGAACTCGGACTCAACTCAACGAGTTCGGATGCCCAACCATTCTAGTGACATGTCACTTGTATCCTAATCTATTCCTAAGGTTCAAACAGGATTTTCCTCAATCACATATCCTTGCCGTCTTCCACAGAATACCGAAACCAATACTCGGTAGCAATTTATATTTAACAAGTGGCACACATAACTTGCATATTATTCAATAATAACCACAAAGCATATATTTCATGATAAAAATCAGCATATCATATAAATAACATCAATTAACTTAAAAATAACAATTATATTACATTATTTACACATGAACTTACCTCGGTACAAAATATAGCAATTTTGCGATTTAGTCCAAAATCTTTTCTTTTCCTCGATCAATGTTGATTCCACGTCTTTCTTGATCTAAAATAACACATTTAGCTTATTTAATACTCACATTATCAAAATAGTCCTAAATTCAAATTTTGGCAAAATTACAATTTTGCCCCTAAAATTTTTCATATTTACACTTTTGCCCCAAAGTTCAGAAATTAAATTTTATCACAAATTCTTATGTTTTAGGACATGCTGATCATTTATTTACCATTAGCAAGCTCAAATTCCCACTAAAACACATACTTATGAACAATATGTACTTTTACCGATTAAGCCGTTTTACTCGTTTTTACTTAAAATTGAGTAGCACAAGTTGTCTAACATAATTTAAAACCTCATATTCTATCATAAAACATCAAAATACACAAATTTCACCTATGGGTATTTTTCTAAATATGAACCCTAACTTAAATTATTGCTAACATAAGCTTTATCGAGTTACCGGGACTACGAAAACGTAAAGAACATTAAAAACGGGGCTTGGAATCACTTACTATGGAGCTTGGAAGCTTGAAACAAACCCTAGCTATGGTGAACCCTTGAAATTTCGTGGTAATGAAGAAGATGACCAATTTTGTGTTATTTTTCCCTTTTTATTTCATGTTAATATCCAAATGACCAAAATGCCCCTCCTTACTAAACTTCCAAAAATTCCATCCATGTCCAAATTTTGTCCATGAACTTAAAATTGGCCAAATTGCTATTTAAGACCTCCTAATTAATATTCCAAAGCAATTTCATACTAGAAACTTCTAGAATGCAAGTTTTGCAACTTATTCGATTTAGTCCCTAATTTCAAATTAAGCACTTTACGCTTAGAATTTCTTCACGAAATTTTCACACCATCATAAAATCATATCATAAACATCAAAATAATTATAAAATAATTATTTCTACCTCAGATTTGTGGTCACGAAACCACTATTCCGATTAGGCCCTAATTCGGGATATTACAGATATATTCGTGAGAGTAGCTATATCATAAGTAATGTGATTAGTTGCTCCTGAATCAAGATACCAGGTTTGATCTACATTGGTAGAAGAAGAGCCTTGAAGATTGTTTTGAATTGATTTAGATGGAGTTTGTGAAGATGAAACAATTGATCCACAATAATGGAACATGGTAGAATAGTGAGGTACTTGAGTAGCACATCCTTATTCATTAAAGTGATGGTAATTGACTAACATCGAAGAACCTTGATCAACACTAAAAAAATTCTCACCAAATTTGTAGTAGCAGTTTTGAACCACATGACCAACTTTGCTACCAATTAACATTATGGCTGAGAACGAGACCAACCATTGCCAATACCACGAGTTCTGACACGAGACCAACCTCTTCCATGCCTTCTGTGTCCATGCTTGAACTCTTGAGGATAACTCCTGGAATCCTTAATTTGTTTTGTTCCAATTGCATCATCTTGTTTCTGGTGAGATGCCAAATTTTCCTGCATAGGGACTTCAATAAATAAAGCTAACTATCTTGCTTCACAATTAAGAAGCATCTCAGTCAGTAAATCAAGTGACACCGAAGTTGCTGAAGCAAACACACAAATAGATTCATATTCCATCGAAGGTCCTGCCAAAATAATGCTCACTTGTTCCTGATCAACCACCATATTACCAACTATAATCAAACTATCATTCATACTTTTTACCTTGAACAAGTATTCTTTGATAGTAAGATTTGCTTTCTTTAAAGAATAGAAGGCATGACTCATACTTGAAATTTTGACACTGGACTTTGCACTAAACTCCTTTCAATAGTTGTCAAAACTTTAAAACTAGTACTAGCCTTTATGAGATACACCAATACATCATTTGTGATTGTAGATAATAACCAAGAAGCTAGAAACTTGTCCTACTTCTTGTGAATAAGAAAAGCTAGATTTTTAACTAACTGACCCTCGTTGCCAGTTACAAATTGTGAAGGAACATTAACTATGCCTAAAACATATCCTTCAAGATCGTACCCTTTAAGAATCAATATAATTTGATACTTCCATAAAAGAAAATTATTCTCACCAAGTTTTATCGTGTCATACTTTGAAAAATATTGAACCTTCTACAAAACCACACCACCATTATCTTGGGAATGGACTGCCTCCCAAGTGTTTAAGGAATGGCTAGAAATATCAACAATTGGAACATCCCCTGTAGCCATTAAACCACAAGACTAGGCACTTGTTATACCAAGAAAACACGAGCTCTAGAAACCATGTTAGAATAGCAAACAAAGAAGAAGAAGAGTTGCTTTTCAATTCAAGAACCAATTTACAGAATGGAATACTATGGCTATTTAAGACAACCATGTACTCATACTAGAAGTAACAAAAACAACTACTTAGCCTAACAACTAGGTAATTTCTTTAACCAACTATAATAATAACAGTAGTAACCATTGGTTTTAATACTCATAACAAGTCCGGCCAGTCTAGTCTGGTCCAGTGTAACACCCCTTCCTAGTATTCAACGCCAGAACAGGGTACGAGACATTACCAGAACACAATCACATATAATCGTACCATCCGAGACATAAATTTTGCATACCATTTAAAACTTTTCAATTTTCTTCATCAAGTCCTTATATGGACCTACGAGGCCCAAAACCATACTTTGGAGGCGGTCTGGAACCAAACCGTGAACTTCAGAAAATTTTAGAAAATTTCATGCAAAACAGGGCACACGCCCGTGGGGTTCAGGGACACGCTCGTGTGCGTAGGCCATGTGGTCACACACGCCCATGTCCCCAGCCCGTGTGAATTTATTTTTCATTTCGAACCTACAGGGGTTTTCACACGTTCGAGCACACGCCTGTGTCCTAGGCCGTGTCCTTCACACGACCGAGACACACGCCCGTGTCTCTGCCCGTGTGCAAAAACTTGGACATTCTGTTTATGATGTCAGCATGCAAATTAGGTCACACGGCTAAGGCACACGCCTGTGTGTTAGCCCGTGTGATGTACTCAATTTTTCGCAAATTGCATGCAGGGGACACACGGCTAGACTACACGCTCATGGGGCAGACCGTGTGTCACATACGGCCCAGACAGACGCTCGTACGTCTATCCGTGTAGACAAATATAAGGTTATTTACCAAGCCTTTTTGCCACCCTGAAAATCAACCACATTTATACCAATTTCAACAACACTTTACAAGACATAAACCCACATCAAAATATCCCAAAATCCACACAGTCACAACTCATTCTCATCTCAAACACATTGCCCAATCATCATGCATATACACAACCATTTACTCACACATTTTTCACACACCAATTTCATCCTATCATACATTCCCACATACGCAAACAACTCATTCATGAAAATGAAAAGCCTCATCATAGACTTATAACACAATCTATATTAGCCACATCTCATGGCCTTATACAAAATGTAGTACCAAGTAAATTAGGCTCACATATTTAGCCAACCAATTGTGACACTTACAAAATGACCTACTCCTATACATGTCATAATTCAATATAAGTTTCAAAGTACCAAAAAGTGTTGATAGTGTGGGTGATCCTCCGATGATCTCCGTATCCCGAGCTGGCTTGGCTACTCTATAAAACAATGGGAGAGAAAGGGGAGTAATCTTTAAGCTTAGTAAATCTATATGCAAACAATAAACATCATAACGACACACTTAGCATTCAAAAAAACATAACCAACCATACAAATGATTCAAATCTTATAATTTCACTTACTCATCTCACACCTTACCCAACATTCTCAACACTTAGCATGCACAATGCTCACACATTCCCATATTCATTCCCTACACTTATTCATCACAATCACACTCGTAATTTCACTTAATCATTTCCTCAATATACATTTCGGTGTAATAACCCATGCATGGTGATTCGCACATAGCCACTCGTATTAACAATTATAAGGTGGTTTTGCACATAACCCACCAATACCAACAATTCACGGTGGTTTTGCACATAGCCTACCAATATCAATATTTCATGATGGTTCACACTTAGGCCATCAATATTAATAGAAGCAAGGTGGTTTGCACTTAGCCCACTAATGTTAACAATTACTCGGTAGTTCGCACATAGCCTACCAATATTAATAATTACACGGAATTTATCTGTATCCTCACTTTTTGTAATTTCATAAAATGACAGTAATAATCATTCACATTTCATATAGGACATCCACATGTAAAAACATCAATAAAAGGATGTATCATTTACATATAAACTTACCTCGGTACAAAATATGTCAATTTACAATTTAGTCCAAAACCTTGCCTTTGCCCCGGTCAAGGTCGATTCCACGTTGTTCTCAATCTATAATGATACATTTAACTTATTTAATACACACATTACTCAAACCAGTCCAAAATCTTCCTATGGTAATATTTACAATTTGGCCCCTGTCTCAATTTTTACACTTTAGTCCCTAGGCTTGTAAAATGAAATGTGTTCATTTTTCACACAACCAAGCCTAGCCGATTCATATTCCCTCTTATAGAAGCCCACAATTTCTACTATTTTGCATTTTACACACACATTATTTCATCTTTTACAAATAAGTCATTTTTATCAATTTCACCAAAAATCATTTAGTAAAAGATATTCACCACACTTCAAACTTTCATATTCTACCACTAGACATCAAAATACATGTATGTCATTCATGGTAAAATTTTAAACATAAGCCCTAGCTCAAATTAGTGGTAGAAATAGCTAAATCAAGCTACGAGGATTTCAAAAATATGAAGAACATTAAAAACGGGGCTAGGGAGCACTTACTATCAAGCTTGAAAGATGAAACAAAACCCTAGCTATGGAGCTTGAGAAATTCAGCCAAACATGGAAAGATGAACACAAATTTTGACTTATTCTCCCTTTTTACTTCATTAATTATCCAAATGACCAAAATGCCCTTCATTCATAACTTAGATATTTTATCCCTTCCATGGGTATTTTGGTCCAAAACAAAATAAAATGGTCTAATTACCAAATAAAGACCTCCCATTTAAAAATACATTTCAATCAAGTACCTCCATAGACTAAAACATACATTTTTCACCTATTGCAATTTAGTCCAACTTACCAAATTAGACACCCAATCAATAAAATTTCTCAACCAAAGTTTCACATAGACATTCAATCACTCAATAAATATTAAAACTCAATCAGAATAAATATTTTAACCTTAAATTATTGGTTTTGAAACCATTGTTCCGTTTAGGCCCTATTTTGGGCTGTTACATCCAGGGCATTGAGAGAAAAAAAGGTTTTGAAACACCTCAAGGAAAGAAACCTCATTCCTTTTATGATAAAGAATAAGTATGCCAATCAAAATCCACTGAAGATCTAAAATGCTACCCAGGTGCCACCCCATAATAGTTCAAGACCTCGCAAATAAATTCATAGGGTGGCAGATGAAAACTAGCCTCTAAAGTGTAAAGTGGCAAGACTCGGCTTCCCATTATCGTACTTTGGTCCATTCATGGTGCTTAACTCATTCTCTCTACTCTAAACTCAAACTCATAGTTGTTCATTTGTAACCTTCTACCATAGCAACAATTTCCACATCTCGTTAACCTCGGTTATAACATCCTGAATTTGGGCCTAGAAGTATTAGGCCTTGAGTCTAGGTCTGTATAAAAGAAAACCTGAATAATTGAGAAGTTTTAAATATTATTGTTATAAAAATTGGTGTTTAGTTTAGTAATTCAATAAATTAAGAAGGATTTATAGTGCGGGAAAAGTCTTGGGTTCGATCCAAGACTCTAGCAAAAAAATTAATTTTTGTTTCTTTAAAGGAAACTGGGAAATAGGCCTTATAATCAAGCTGGGCTAAGATTAGACATAATGAAGTGCCTGGCCCAGTAGCTAAGCACACTAGGGAGCGGGGGGAAACAGGTTCAATTCTCAATGCGCGCAGGATGTTTCTTTTTTTTAATAATCAGGGGTGTAGTAAAATAGGGCTTAAGATAAGTTGCGAGCTGAGTTTAACGCAAAGAGCACTTGTGGTGCATTGGCAGCAATGCGTTAGAGGGTCCAAGTAGGCGTTAGTTTGAGTCCAAACGCAGGCGAAATTTTAGTTTTAATTTTTTTACAGCAGAGGCTTCAGCGGATAAGCCTTAAGAATAATTGCGACGATATATTACTAAAAGCAAAGACGCGACGCAGTGGCCAGCAGTATGCATGTGCGCCTGGAGGTCCCAGGTTCGAGCTGCTGTGCACGCGAAGGACCACCTTTTTGCTGCATGCGTGGGAGAGGAGTTGTGCTGGACCGAAACTCCTCCTAGCAGTAGATTTAATCGGTGGAAAGGTGGATAAGGCTGCTGCTAATCGGTGGAAAGTTTGAATGAATTTTTTTAGCTAAAATCAAGGAATTTGAATTTGAAAGGGGCTTTTGTGCCGAATCAAGGGCTCCTTCGGCTATAGGCATTAAGTGTTGAATTGCACTTAAAATTTTGGGTTTGGATGGATTATTTTCTTCTTCGTCGATTAGGGGATTTTTCATAGTGATAGCCAAATTGATTTTTCTTTCTTTCAATCGGTTTTTGTTTTTGTTTTTGTTATTTTATTTTATTTTACTCATATTCTCTTCTCCTCTCTTCTTTAATCTTCATTCTCTTTTATTTTATTATTCTCACCTAAAGCCGAACCTACCCCTTCCCCATCCTCTTACTTCTTGCCGATTCATCTAAGACCTTAGCTAGCCAGATATCTCAACTCCTATAACCCTTGTCGACATCTTTTTCTTTTACTTTACAAAACTTCTATTTTCTTTCTCCATCATTATATCAAAAGCCGAATCTCTATAGGTATAAGGGATTCGGGAACTGAACTCTTAGATCTATTGGATTCATTCTCTGCTCACGTTTGAGGATTAGATCTACGTCAGATCTGGATTAAAAAAGGACTGGAATCATTCTGGTTTAAGTAAACTCTTGGTAAGTACTCAAATTCTCTTATTTCTATTCCTTATTCGGGATTTAAGAAAAGTTGAAAACCCCTATATGTATAGGGTGGCTGTCGTGTAAGGCTAAGGGTTTGTTGTTTTGTCGTTCTATTATGAGTAAGGTGGATTAAAGGCTGTTGATCAAGGAGCTTTGGAAGGCTAGGACCATTTGGGTGACTAGATCTAGATCTAGTCTTAGTTTCAGCAAAGAGGTAAGTATTCAAAGACCTTAAGGGATGTTGGCCGAATGTGGTAAGCAAGAATTATGTTAGTCATTATCAATTTGTAAACTGATATTATAGTGACCGATTGTAGGATATCGTGGGAGATCTCGTTAGTAGTCGTCGCAAATCAGGTGTGTATCGAACACCCTCTTGTAGTTTAATTTGGCAAAAGCCGAAATGCCAAAGTTCCGGCATTTCGTGGGCTTGTGAGCGTGCGAACGCTCATAAGTCGGTTGGAATTTGTTGGATCTGTAATCGCAAGTGGTAAGTTGATTGAGTGCGCAATTTCGTGCACTTCGGTAAATTTGGGCTTCGATGGGCTGGAATTGGGCCTAATGGGCTTACGGGCCCATATAGGTAAAAATAGGCTATAAATATGTTCCGATAAACTGTAGGTCCAAAATTGCTGAAACTGGTAAATCGATCGTGGAACTTGGGCTAAATGGGCTTGAGTTGCTTATAGACACTATAGGGCCATTAGGGGTCTTAGGGCCGAGTAACTGTAAACTGCTAAAATGGGCTAAGTAAGCTACTAAGATAAAAGTTGGATGAATAGACTGTAATTTGCATAAAACCCTAAAAAAATTGATAAAATTACTGAAATACCCCTTATGGATGAGGAATTACTATTTTTACCCCTAGGTGCAAAATGACTGTTATACCCCTAGGGCTAAATTTGACTGAAATGCATGATTTACTGTTTCTGTTTACTATATGCCATATCATGATTATCTGTTGCATGGGATTTGGGATTGTTGATGGAGGAAGTGCAGGTGGCATTGCCACGATTTCTGTTTTCTGAGAGAGGCTTTGCCTCGTACTGATATCTGAAAAAGGCTTTGCCCATTCTGTTTTCTAAAAGAGGCTTTGCCTTATATTTCTGTTAGTGGCTTGGCCACCTTATCTGAGTAGCGATGCTACACCTGTGGAGTGTAGTGGTTGGGTGGGTCGAGTAGTTTCCCCACAAGGTGTGTAGGGCTAGTACGGGTGGAGTGTAGCGGTTGAGTGGGTTGAGTAGTCTCCCCACATGTGATGGGCTTTGCATTCATGCATGATACTTGTTTTATTACTGTAATGGGCCTATGGGAAGCACTGATATCTGAATAGGGCTTCGGGCCAGTTATTTCTGAGACTGGATAAGGCTTAGGCCCAATGGGCTTGAGCTGACTTGGGCTCTAGATGGGCTTCTTTACACACTAAGTTTCCCAAACTCACCCCTTTTTCTTCCATCCTTGCAGACGAGCCCTAGACTGTGGACTTGGAGCTGGGAGGGATTCAGAGTGGCCACGAAGACTGCATTTTCTGGTTTAAATAAATTATTTATTTTATTACTCATTTCAATCGCTTTATTTTAAATTTGGGTTTGTAATAAGGCCGCTCTAATTACTTTAATTTGTTTTTAGCTTAAGTCTAATATTGTTTAAATCGTTCAAAATCAGATAGCTCTAAGACGCTCTTTTATAAAAGTTACTTGTTTTCAAAATATCACGATAACAGAGCAAAGCTTCCGCAACGTAAACGTTTTCATAAATAAATATCTTAAATAGACTTAAACCTAATTTGTTGTTCGTGGACAAGTCATAAGGTTAAAGTGTGGCAATGGGTGTGTGTGCATGTCTAGGATTGGATCTAGGGAGAGCTTGGTACTTAAGCAGTCTAATTAACTCACCTCATCTTCTCTTGAATCCTACCTGGTGCATAGTACCCATTCACTTTAAGCCATAACAAAGAAGATCTGATTTTCCGATACTTAAATTGTTTCAAAAATAACATGTTTTTGCAAGCTACAAAGGTTTACAAGCTTTCCCAATTTTCCATAAAATTTTACAAAGTTATTAACAATGTTTAAAAAGGGAATTATTATTTCAATGAACCACGTTTTGAAAAATAAACAAACACAAGCTGAGGTTTTATACAAGTTTACTGATAGAAGTTTCTAAGAAGGGTTTTCAATGAAAACATGGTTTTCGAAAAACACTTCAATGTGACACACCAGACTTGGCCGTAACGTCTGGGCCGGGTTTGGGGTGTTACATCGGTGGTGTGACACGGAGCTAGAACTTTAGTCTAGAAAATTGCACAGCCTTAGGAGATTTCTTGGGTTCAAATCTACCTAAGTCAGCCTAACTCTAAAAATATAATTTCTAATACACTGAAGCAAAGAGGAAACAAATTAAAAAAAAAAAGACACGAACAAACAAAAAAGCCACAAGAAAAATAGTGCACATTAAGTATTTGAGTAAATGCTCAAAAGTATTATATTGCTTTGAAGATTTACAACTGAGTGATTACAAGTGAAGGGGAAGGCCTCTATTTATAGTTGTGCTCCCCTAGACCTATGGTACAGATTAAATTACATCAACGGTTGAGATTTGTGCCGATCTACAAAATGAGAGTCCTAAGAGATTTAAACTCTATATATCTTTCTCCTTTAAGATTTACAATAATTACTCTGATAACTCTAGTTTTACTAGAGTGTTTCACTAAGCCACCAAGGCTTCAAGTATATAAGATTCTCCATGTGTTCTACGAATTGGGCTAGTTCAAATGGGTCGAATGAGCCCCATTTCATCAGTTGAATTGATGTTCTGTGCGTATTCATCACTAGCTTTGATCCGCAACTTATGACAAGTGTACTGAGTTAGGCCACCAACATAGGGAACCTTCATTAACCTATTACTACTACCCCTCTTTTTACCCTCTCCACTATCACTACTACTGGCTTCCCCACTACGATTACTCCCTCACCATTTTACTACAAACAAAAAAAGGGATCACTATAAATTAATAACTTACTAAAGAATCTCCACAGAGTTACCTCGAAGAACCCCAAAAAAATACGAGCCCAAACGAAGAGGAATGGAAAAGAAAATAAAAAAAAGTAAAAAGTTGTTAAAAAGAAAAGATTTTAAAAACTTTAGAAAATTTCCTTAGATGGATAGAAGAAATCTAACAAAAATTTGATCATTTTAATAAGCTTGAACACACTAAAGTAGTTTCTAGAAAACATTTTTGCTCCGGCAAATGAAAACTAAACACCTGGCACCCTTTAGCAAAGAAACGACAAAAAATAGTTAGCAATATCTACTAGGATGTGTTGTAATGCACAATCATAGATGCAAGTGTATACAAGCTCAAAATACTGTGTAATGCACACGTCGTGTATGTCTCATACGCAAGCATTTGATGACTCAAATTTTAAAAAAAATTAAATACAATACAATAATAATATTAGACGCTTTGGATTAAAAGACATGTGGTAATGTCTCAAGAAAGGTTGTTATATAACCTACTTTTTGACTAGGGGGCAATTATTATAGCCATACCCCTCGAAAATACTCCTTAGAGAACCCATCAGACACTCACTCATCAGAGAGGTCACCATGCACAACTCCTAGACCATACGTTCATGTGGATCTTAGGTAACTGCTACCTTAACATCAACTATTATGTCCCATTTGAAGTGATTGATAATGTGTCTAATCGCCACCCTATCTAGAACTATGGCCGCAGATGTTAAAATCGAAAGAGTTTGATATAAAACCTAAAATCATAAACCAAAATCTGTCATGTCAAATCATCAAGAATAAATCAAGAACAAGACTAAATACGAAAGCGTACCTAAATCCATTGATATCTTGAAATCTTTGAGACTTGTGGTTTCAATATTCCAAATTAACACACAAGTGATTTAAAGAATGTAACTCTCTCTTTTCTAAAGATGAGATGTCAGAAAAGTTACGCATGTGTAGTTTTAACGACCCCTTCATGATAAATCCTATTATGAGTATGCCATACTACCCAAAAATAATCCCCTACACTTTGCATGTGCCTAAATTGTTATTCACAAATTCCTGGGCTAACCATAATTTCCAACCATTTGTTCTGTTGGAGGATGAAAATGGCACCTCCAGCTCCTGCAGAATTTGATTATAGACCAGGCACTTGCTAAACATGTGTTCGACCGACTCCTCAGCCCTTCGACAGATAGGACAATAGCTTACCGCAGTGGTTCTCCTCACCTGAAGATTACCAAGAGCAAGCAAAAAATTATTAGCAATCTTCCATCATGTAATTTTGACTTTGGTAGCAACATCTAGGGTCCAGAGCTTTTTGTAAAAAGCCTTTAGCATTGAATTTTGATTTGTTGCATCATTTGTTGTTGTATCATCGTTTTGTAACATGAGCCACTTGTAGCCACTCTTGGCTGAGTAAACCCTAGTATTATCCCCTCGCCACACAAGCTCATCCATTCGAGCAAACTGGGAAAGTGGAATTGACACAATTCTATTCACATTCTCACTATCAAAGAGCTTATTTAGCACATCCATTTTCTAGGTAGTTAAATTTTCCTCGATCAAGTCTAACACTTATGTATTATTAATATTGATATCCTGACCCCTCACCCTTCCTTGCCTAGGTCCTGGCAACCATGAACCATTCCAAATATTTATCATCTTGCCACTACCCATTCTCCACCCACAACCATCCTCTAACAACTTTCGAGCACTCCAAATGCTCCTCCAGGTATATGAAGGGTAAGACCCCAATCTTGAACTCATAAAATCACGTGTCTGATAATACTTAGCTCTCATAACATGAGCAAACAAGCTATCTAGCTTCGTTAATAATCTCTAGGCCTGTTTTGCTAATAATGATATATTAAATTTGCCTAAGTCACGAAATCCAAGGCCACCATCACTTTTCGACATACATAATAGTTTCCATCGGCACCAATGTATCCCCCTCCTTGTTCTACTATTTTTACCACCAGAATTTGCTCATAATGCCCTCTAATACGCAGCACAAAGTAATCAACAATAGAAAACACCACATAGCATATATCAGAATCGCTTGCAAATTGATTTAATAAATAAGTCATTTCCTCTTGTCGAAAGGAGCCTTACATTACAACTCTCTATGCGCTTGAGAAACCTCTCTTTAAAAGTAACAAACACTTCCTTCAAAATCAAAACCTATAAAACTAAACTTAATACTTAAAACTCAAACAAATCTTTAAAATAATATTCAAAATATTTAAAACCAAACTTAAAAAACTTAAACCGTTTTTTTAATACTTAATTAAGTACCCATAAAAATATTTAAAATAAAATTAAAAATTAAATTTTATAAAAATCAAATCTTAAAACTAAATTCGTATTATAATTTATATGAATTTACATCAAAATACCCAAAAATTAAATATATATCCATATCAAAAAGATAATTTTGATAAATGTCCATCAAACCAATTTGAAAACAATATATAAAATTGAATCCATAAAAAAAATTATCAAAAACCTTAACATCAATACACACAAAATTTAAAACCATAAACTTCTATAAATTCAAGAATATCCATTTCACGCATTATACCCTCAGAATCATTTATATGAATATCAAAACCAATCAAAAATTATATATAGATTGAAAGCCTAATAATTAGCAATTACTTGTATATAAAATTTGGCACAGATATGATTACACCAAAACTGTTCAAATAAAAATTTACTGTACCATTATTGGTTTTTAATTAAATAATTTAAAAGGATAGATGAAGGCTTCAAAACACAACATACCAAATCAAATTCTATTTTGATACTTCCTTGAAAACTTGACTTTTGATTTTAAATTTAAACAGTAATCCAGGAGTTCCATAATTAGACGCAGAGTTAGAGAGTCCATACTAAGCTGCTTTGAAGTGATTATTCATCTTCAAATGTGAAACCAACTTCAAACATTCTTTTTGAAATATATCACTAAAGTTGGTTATTATAAGAGAAGGTAACATCGTTAGCACAGAAGATCATTTATTATTATTATTATTATTATTATTATTATTATTATTATTAAACATGAGGATCATGTCAAACATCATACATAAATCAATCAGCAGTAGAAGATTGACTAACCTGAATAAAACACTACAACAATCCCACAACTTAATTGACATGGGGCCATGGGAAAGCACCACTAGAACTCCCCATTAGTATGCAGGCACAATATTAACTACTGAAACAAATAGAACAAGCCTACTTCTTTGACAACAAAGAGTAAATATGATATAAATGACAAAAAGGTTAGGCAATAAACAGCTTGGGCACTTAAAACAAATTCAGAAGTGAAGAGCCCAACCTAAATAAAGGTCCTGAACACACCCCTCAAACTTGACTTATATGGACAATTATCACTTACAAAGAAATAACTTGACCTGCCATCAAACTAAAGGATTATCCCCTTTCCAATTACATGACAGAGGTCCAATAGTTCAACTGCATAAAGGTTGCAATCCAGATTCATTTTAGCAGAACAAAAATATGACTTCTTTCAGTTTATTAACACAGTTCATAGAAACCAAATCCCCAAAACACTGAATAAAGCCTGGCCAGACTATATGCAAGGGCACACATCGGTTTTCAAGCCAATAAACTGAATCCATATATTGAATATAATGAATCAATTGTGCGTATTTATTTTAATAATCAATCGAATTTTTAAACACAAATTTAAAAGATTTAATATGTATATAATCAAAAATACTAAATCTATAAAATCTGATGAATTAATGAATTAATTCAAAATTAGTAAAAATAACTCATTAACTCAAAATTAATAAAAATAACTTATTCTCAATGATTTGACATAACGAGGCTTTGATGCCACTTGTTAGAACCGAAAGAATTTGATATAAAACTTAAAATTATAAACTAGGATCTGTCATGTTAAATTATCAATAATAAATCAAAAACAAGATTAAATGTGAAAACGGATATAAATCTATAATCTTAATCTATAACTTTTGCATATAAATATTAATTTCTAATCAGCACATCATCAATTAGAAATTAGTTACGAGAGTATTTACATATATTTTATTTATTAATTTAAATCTAATAAACTTTAACTAAATTAAATCACTTTTAATTTAGACTAATAGTAAATAATATATAATTATGCTTATTATGTACATATAATGTCTCACTTACCTTTTATCCACCAATAGAAACAAGCCACATGGCTCCTCTAGATTAGAATCAAGGGTATAAAACCCCTTCCCCCCAATCAAAAGAGGATCTTCTTCTTCTCTCTTCTTTTTCTGTAGGTATATTTCAATGTATTCCCCTCTCTCTCCTCAATACACTCCGACGGCAACCAACAACAGCTCTCCACCTTACACTAAGCAAGGTAAATCTCCCATCACCGTCATCTACTTCGCTTTGTATAGCTATATCAACAGTACCGTTTACGCTTTCTTGCATTAATTAAATTAAAGAAAATGATGTCTATATTTATAGACTTAAGGAAACAGCAATGTAAATTAAATCGTGGGTTTCTTTCATGTGGGTATCTTTGGGAAATGTTGGCTGGGTTTCAAAATTCCTGTATTATTATTCTATACGTTTATTCTGAATTATGATTAGTTTATTGATGTTTCAATGCTTTTGATTGGGATAAGTTTTATCACTGATGAAATTTTAGTTTCAGTTTGTGGATGGACAAAATTTGGGCTTTAGTATGAATTTCTGAAATTGGGAAGATCCCTAAGCTACAAACTACTTTTTTCTTTTTTGGTTTGTAGTTTCTGGTTTAGCCTACTAAACCAACAATTCATGATAAAATACTTAAATATTAAAGGTTAAATTTTTAGAATCAAGATCAAATTAATAAAAATATATAAATATTAAGGATAAAATTTATCATTATACCAATTAATAAAATATCCTGTAATTCTTCTGGAATGATCAAAATATTCAATTTTTAATAATGTTGGTGACAAAATTAAGAAAAAAAATTAGAGTTCACTAACAAAAAAAAATATACTAATACTTGAATGGACTAAAGATGTAATTTACCTAAATTTCAAATGAAAAGATTATTGAATTATATTTTTAATAAAGGATAAATCTTATAAAATCCTTAAACTAAAGGATATTACGCACCCTCAAACTAATGACCTAGTAATATATATATATATATATATATATATATGTATATATGTATATATGATTGTGGGTTCAACAAATAAAAATAATTTATATAATTGGTAAATCATATAACAAATAACAATAATTTATATAACAAATTTACCCAAATATAATATGAAAGATAAAAAAAATTTATATAATAACTTTTTAATTTTTAATATATATAGTAAATTATATTAAAAATAATACTTTTGATTTAAACATTTATAAATTTATTGTTAATCGTAATTACTTTAAACGATAATGCTATTTTACATTAAAAAAGTACTATTGCATTTTAAATCATTGATATTTATAATTATCAAACTAATAATAAATTACGTTAAAAATTTATAAATAATTCTTATTTTGTTAATAAATATAAAGAAAATTATTCATATGCTGTTGTAGAATTTTTTTTAAAAATTCTACAAGTAAATTTAGGTTGTGACAGACATGTTATAGAGTACAATAAAAAAAACAAAAAAAACTATATATATATATATATATATAATTAAATGTGATATTTTTTATGCCCTCAATCTGCTTATGGGTCTGAAAAACTTTGTAGGCGAAATAATTATCCTAAATATAATACATTTAAAAGTTTTATAAGATATTAATAATATAAATAATTCAATAAAAAAATCATGTAAATAAAATATTATTTTTAATTTAAGGGTAAAATTGTTAATTTCAATTTATTCATTACCTATTCTACAATATTATTTTATCCAACCAAACAATATAATACCTATTACACTAGTTTTCTTTACCCGTGGGATGCAAAAGTTGATTGTACGTATTAATTAAATTACATTTAATTAATTATTAAAATTTTTACAAAATTTTTAATGTTTTATTAATAATACAGTTACAGAATTAAAACATAATAATATATAAGTTTAATTTTTTTAAAACACGATAATTGATATTAGACTGAATCAAAATAAACAATATTTTGAAATTATTTTTTTATATATTGTGTGAATTTTTTTAAATAAACATGATAATTGTATGAAATTCTATTTTTGTTATATATTTTCTAACTGAATCTTAATTATTAATTAGTTAATCTAGATTGTTAATTAAATGTAAATATTGTGAATACTATATAATTTATTTTAACATTATTTATATTTTTGAATATCTATTTCAATGTTAATAGTGTATTTAATTTGTCAAAGTAGTGATAAACCTTAAAATTCATAATGACGTAAAATTGTAAATTCAATTATTAAATATAAACAAATTGGAAGGAATTATTATGAAAGTATAACTTAATAAACATAATTAAAAATTATATAAAAAGATTGAGGGGTTTATGTTGTAATTTTAACCTCTACAATACTTTCTTTCTTTCATTGTCACATGTGAAAAAATATACATATATCCATTTAATCCAACCAAACTATTGTTATTCTATTGCAAGTATATTACATTTTAACATGATAACAATCCATTACAGTTTTTTTTTATTTCTCCAAATTAAGCGGTTTTTATTTTGTGAAATAAAATCACTTGTTTTATATTGGATTCATGAAAAGTTTTATAAATATTTAGCTTAATTTTATATTGCATCTCAATTTATGTAATTTGTCATAATGAATTTATTTACAAATTAAATGCTAACTACTGAATTTTTGTATAGAATTATTAAAAGTTATTTATTTAATATTTTTAACAACATTTAGAAAGTAAATAATTTAACCATTTCGGGAAAATGATATGGAGAATTACGAAAAAGTAAGAGTTAATGAAATTTATTTGATCTATTGATTATTATTTTGATAATTTTATGACTATATTAGAGCTTGATTTATCTGATACTAATATTAAATATTAATTTATATGACTTTTTTTTTAAGAAAAATTTGATTTCACAAATCAATTTTTTTTTAGCTCCACCCAAACAAGAATCCACAGCCTCATACTAAGAGTAATGTAAAAATGATTAGAATATTTTCTAAAATATTGAGGGTGTGTTTAGCAATGTTTTTGAAAAGTGTTTTTGAAAAGTGTTGTGGAAAAGTGCTGTGGAAAAGTGCTTTTGAGAATTTTAAGTGTTTGGTATTGCTGTCAAAAAGTGTTTTTGAGAAATAAAATGTTCATTTTAGACATGATATTATAAAGTAACAAATATGTATTCAAATAATGTTCAAATTAGTTAATATTATGATATTTTAACAATAATATAAAAAAGTAATTTATTATAACTTATTGTTAATATTTTAATATATATTATTAATTTTAAATATTTCTAAGTAATTAATATTAATTATTTACTAAATTTAAGTCTTCTAACGTGAAGGAGAAAAAGTGCAAGGTTAAAAAAGTAAAATACCATCTAAAAGCACTTTTGGCTTGAGAAAAGTTAAAATTTTATGCTTTTTCATATGTGAAAAAGCACTTAAAAAAAGTTAAAAAATTTGCCCCACTGATATCTGTTTTTTATTACTTTTTAGAGAAAAACACTTTTTTTGTGGAAAAATTCATCCCAGAAACAATGGAGAACGCAACCTAAAACTTCTATTCTTTTTATAGCGAAGAATTAAGTAAAATGGCTAGATATAATGAAAACATCTAATCAATTTTAAAATAAATAAATAAAGGGGATTTAACCCTAAACTTAGTTTTTTTTTTTAAATTTTCTCCTAAATTTTTGTTGGATCACATTGACTTTTAAGGTTGGCATCTATTAAACAAATAGATTCTTATGGTTAACACTGTTAAATTTTTTAAACCTAATATATAGGTTGGTCCTTAAACTTGACAATTTTTCTCATGTTGGCCCTTAATTTTTTTTTTGGATCATATTGGTCTCGAAGGCTGGCATCCGTTATACAGATTGGTTCCTACACTAACACAATTTTATTTTTGAATAACTTGCTGATGTGGACAAGTATGGGGCCAACACGTGTAGAAATAAGAAAAGGACACGTGGATTTATCTTTAATCGTTCTTAAAAAATTAAAATAAAACCTTAAAATTTTGAAAAAAAATCAAAAAAATTTTAAAATTTAAGAATATTATAAATTATAAGAATTAAATAAATTGAATATATAAAAAATAAAAAAAGTTAAAATTTAACATTTAAAAGCTTACTCTATAAATATTCAACTTTTAAAAACAAAAAAAAATATTTTTAAAATCTTAAAATATATAACAAATAAAATTAAAAATATACAAAAATAATAATCACTTTTTTAAAAAGAAATTTACAAAAAATGAAAAAAAAAGACAAAAAAATAATGAAAAACTGATTGAGTGTTGACCGAAGTTAACTAGGCTTGACCAATATTGACCGACGTTGACAGCGAATTGACCAATGTCAATTGATCAATTTTTCTTTAAATTTTTAATTTTTTAATTTTATATTTTTACGATTTCTTGCAATTTACTAAAAATTTAACCAAATTTATTTATTTATTTATTTTTAAACATATTTAATTTTGTTTTGAATTTTTTGAAATTTTATCTAATTTTTAATTTTAAATATATATTCTCTTTTTTTATTTTCATTTTATATATTTTTATTTTTATTTAAATTTATATATATATTCTTTTTTGAAGTTTTATATTTTATATATTTCTTATATTTTTTAACAAAATTTATTTTTTTCAGAATTTTAAGGTTTTTTAAATTTTTGGAAGAAGTGGTTAAAAATGAATCCAACCCCCTTATTTCTTAATGTGTCAGCCCAATGCTTGTCCACGTCAACAAATTCTTAAAAAAAAAAGTTAGTGGAGGGATCAATCTATATAACATATGCCAACCTTAGGAACCAATATGATCCAAAACAATTTTAGCGGCCAATGCGAGAAAATTTGTTAAATTCAGTGGTTAACCTATATATTAAGCCATAAATTAATAAACATGAGAAAACAATGTGTCGCGAAACCAATGGTGTATTTTCTTAATATGTCACACTTAAACTATCATTATGTGTTGGGTAAACTACACTAATTGTCACCTAACTATTAGTATTTTTTTTTGTCACTCAATTATGAAAAGTTACAAAATGGTCACTTAACTATTAGTAAATTTATTTTTTGGTCACCCAACTATGAAAAGTTACAAAATTGTCACCCAACTATTCAATTTTATCTTTTTTGCCACAAGAGGAGTAATGGTGACAGTTTTTAAAATGGACATAATAGCAACTTTAACCCTCAAAATTTATATATTGTGACAATTTAGTGTTGAATCTAATAAAATCTAACCGTAAATATTTACATATTGTGTAGCTTGTCTTTTTTACAGTGTTGCTTTCCATTGTAACTCTTTCACCTAAAAAGGTAAAAAAAATTTATCAACTAAATTTGATTGAAAATATTAAAAAAAAATGGAAACACCTAAAGATTAAAGATACTAATTTTCATCTTTTCTCATTCTTTTAAAATTAACCCTCAATGTCACAAAGAAAACAAAATTGCAAAAAAAAAAAAAAAATCAAATTACACAATGTGTAAATGTTGAGGGTTTAATTTCTTTAGAATCAAGACTAAATTGATATAATTTATAAATGTTGAGGGTTAATGTTGCTATTGTGTCAATTTTAAAAACTACAACCGTTAGCTAACTAATGATAAAAAAAGACAAAAATAAATAGTTAAATAACCATTTTGTTACTTTTATAGTTATGTAATAAAAAAATTATTAATAATTGAATGATTACTAATATAATTTATCCTAACACAAAAATACACCTTAGAATAATAATTGAGGCCATGAAAAATGCTTTTCTATAAAAAAATATATATTCCTTTCCTTATTTAAAACCTTATGGATTTGTAAATTGTAATTGTTTAGCTGTGTTAAAAGGTTTGTTTTATAAAATAATAACGGACCTATAAATAAAAATTAGGTTTGAAGACAAATCTTGCTTGGTGGAAACCATGATCCAACTTGTACGAGAATAATTATTTTATTTTATAATTAATAAATGATTGAGTGGTTTAATTATAATGTTTTGTTCATCCATCTATACTATAATAAAATGATAACAAAATATAAAGAGGGGTATTTAAGTCTTTTAAGTTTAATAAATAAAAATTTTATTTTATAATATTGTTACAATTTTACTCATCATATTTTTTTTTAGAAATTTATTTGATACATTAGAGTTTTTTAAATTTCAAAAGTAGTTTAAGGGTTTGACAAATATATTATACGATATAATAAAAAATTAATTACATAAATAAATGCCACACTTTCAATCAGATTATGGATTTCAAAAAAGTTGATAGATGTATCAAATTTTATCTATATATATTATTTTACCAATAATTAATAAATTTTAAAAAAATATTTATCGATTAAAATTTTATTTTTTTCACTCGTAATAAAGATTAATAAATAAAATCTCTTTTTTATATTAAAAAAACAGAGATAATAATCTTTGAGTTCAGCTTATGAAAAAAAAGAAGAAATGGTTATGAATATAGGTTTAGTTATCATTATTTGCACTAACTATATATTATATTGTTGTTAATGGAGTTTGGTGGTTTGGTTAAGAAGCTAATTGGTAATTACTTGTCTAATAATAATTGGGTCATATTAAAAAAACAAAGTTTGAATCACCTTTTAATTGCTTTTTAAATATATTGCTAAATTAAAAATAAATTAGTTGAATTATGTATGAATATACATCTATATATTTCTTATCTATTTGCAGCATTGTTGGTAACATCCTCACATTTTAATCTTAAACTTTCCTCCTTTTTTTTAAATCATCTTAAACTGGCCTTATTAGCAAACTACAACATCCCTCCATTTTTTTGGACCCTACAATTAGCTGGTTCACCATAGATTCCCACTTCAAACAGAGTCTCTTTAATTTATTTAATTTAAGCAATTTTGTTTTTAACATAACAACCCATTTATACAAACATGTGAAGTAGGCCCTCACATGTAAGTGGACCTCTTCTCTTCATTTTCCATTTAAAATATTTTATTCCTTTTTAACTATTGTTTCATCCGTCCAACATACCAAGAACTATGCAAATTAATACTATTCTTCCCTCCTCAATTATATATATATATATATATATATAATCTACGATGAATTTATAGATTTATATATGAATAAGAAATCATGCCACACATTAAAAAAAATGTAATTACATGTATTTCTTATTATCCTTTTATAATTAAGGTACAAGGATTGTTTGGAATTGAAGCTTGATTTTAATGTCTCATAATATAATACTTTGTCACTAGTTAATTAAGAGGTTGCTAGCATTAGTATTTTTTTCAGGGGAAATTATTTTTTAAACTTTTATGTTTTAATGTTAATAAGTTGTTATCATAAAATTCATTAATTATAGATATTTATAAAATCTCGAGTTGAATTCTTAAACAGGTTATATACCCATGTACCTTTATCAATATATATAAAAATAAATTATATATATATACATATTAGTCTATGTTTGGCTCTCGAGTATCTCATCCTATTCTCTACCTAGCTATTGATATCTTCTTTTTCATTTTGGGGTCTTTTAGGGTTTTAATTGGTAGATGTTGGATGAAGGAGAGGGAGATGATGAGCATGGAATTACTTGCAGAATTGAGGGAAGATTTCAAGGCCAAGTCTTCAACGGTAATATCATTGCACAGTCCAAGAATGGTTTTGCATACGAGCAATGGGCTTAAATAATTGGAGCAAATTATGAAGACGATGATCTTGGCTTCGAGGAAATATTAACCTCTAGGCAAGTCTAATGCTTGGCTTATCCTCCTCTCTCTGGGTTTTCTTTTTTTTTTTTTTGGTTGTTCTTGATAGTGTTTGGTTGCTGAGAAAACGGAGTATATCATATGAATAAGATTTGGAATCTTGACTTCATCTAAGATTTCCACGACTTTTCTTCTTTGAAACACTATTGTCTTTTTAGCAACCGAACAGGTTTTTAATTTCTCTTTTCACTTTATATGATCTTTATGACTTGTGAATGACATAGTTTCTTGTTCATCATTTATACATTCATAACCCCTTCCTCACTGGTTTTAATCTTTATATAGCTATAATAATTAATTCCATGGTAGAATTTAGATGAATATCAGTGCAGAAAAATAATGCAATCTGTCAAGTTATGAAACATGCTTGTTCAAGAATGAATTGCATGCAACCTGAACTTGTTTTTGTGTTCCACCATTGCTTGAATTACTTGTTTTTCTCATTTTATATATGTTATTTCAATCTTTCATTTTCATCTATATTTATGTCCAATAGGCATTCTATTATTAACATACAGGATATATCTTTCTGATACATGAATAAATAAATAAATAGAAATCGAAGTACTATACGGATATCTGACAAAATGCCTATATCCAGAGATATATATTACAATGGAAAGCCAGCTGCCATTCATATATATAAACCCTAAGGTAGAAAGAGGAAAGATAATTTTGGGAAATCTTGGTCGTGAAGTAAAGTTTATACTTGAAAATTTTTAAGGTTGTCTGTAATTGATTGAGCAAAAACATGATATATATATATATATATATATATATACGTGTGTGACCTTTGATAAGGTTGAAGGGGGAGTCCGGGATTTTGGCAGACTTTTAGAGGACACTGAGAACTTGACCTCATTTATAACATCCTTAGGGACATCCACCCAACATAGAAGCTACAAATATGTAAAATTCACAAATTAACATTACTATATAGTATTCGATTAAATATATCACATTTTGATTAATGTAAATGTAAGCTTAGAGTTAGTTGCTAAGTACATATTTTCATTTTCTTTTGATGTTTTTTGAGAGTTTTATATCAATCTAAAATGATGAAATCAAAACATAAGATACCAATGTCCGATTATGGAATCTTTTTTTTTTTTTTCAATTAATTAGAGTAACGGGCAGAAAGCAATGCGCAGATTTTGCAGCTTTCTTTTGCTTTTTCTTTTATGTAAAAAAAAAAAAAGGAAAAAAGAGTTGTCAAATTCAATCAGCTTTTTAACTTTAGGATAAGGATGATGAATAATGATTGATATAAATTCCATTTTATCATTATTAAAGTTTTAGCCGCCCTCCAGGTGTCTTTACCACACACATCCATAGCAAAAAAGTTGGAAAAATAAATTATTAATCGTTCAATTAACTATTTTGTGTTGGCTAATGACTCATCACAGAAATTGGGAAAGGAGTGTTTACTATTCGGGAAGATATCCTTCTTCCCAGGCCTTTACTTCACAGACTGACCATGGCTTTTATTCGGCTTTTTGTCAACACGGATTAGGTAGTTGGGTATACCAATGTTTTAAAAATGGATAGGAAATCGAATCCGTCAAACTACTTATTTTCAATTTAATTAATTTAATCAGATAAAAATTATTAATTAAAATTTTATAAATCAGTTCAATTATAATTTTTACAGCGATTTAGAGATTAATTCAGTTTTTTTATTCAAATCAATATACCAATAAATTTTAATCTAACTAACCAATTCGATCCAATTCCCGTTGTTTATACTCGACTTAATTGTTCCTAACAATTGGACTAACGTACCCTCCTAACCTCTCTCATGTTTTTTTTTTTTTTTTGGTAATAATCTCCTAACAAGCTCTCACATATCTTTTTTTTCTTTTCTAATAATCTTGTGTCACATGACACTTTTCAATGAGAAAGAAAACAAAAACATTCAAATATAATGTAATAAAATTATATATACTATTTGTTATACCCTTATGCTAGAATATCCCTTGTGCCTTAAAAGAATGGAACCTATACCCTTATAGCTACTACAGGAACCATTGTCAGAACACCTTCAAGACAAAATACGTTAGCGAATAAATATAAATATAAATATTTATATTAAATACAAGTTTTGAAAAAAATATAAACAAATATTTATATTTATTTAAAACTTCAGATTTGAAAACAATTAAATAAACAAGAATTTTGAAAAACCAGAAATGGAATAAGAGAATCGAGTTTTACTAGATGTTGAAGCCTATAACGTTAGTTGACTGTCTCCCAGGATACAACAACAAAATGATATGGCAATAGTACATTTGCAGTTATCAACAAACAAACATTACCTTCTTTTATCACCGAAACGTTTGAAAATTTGGAGAGGAAAAAGAAAATAATTTTTTAGAGTGAAATAAATTTGTTGTGGCTGTAAAGAATTTTGCATTATTCTTTAGGTTTTTATAGGTATTCAATATGGAGGAATTTTAGAAACTTCCATGAATAAATATACAAATCTGCGTTAAAGGAGCCTTCAAATCAATTTGACTAAAATCAAGTCAATTTGAAAATTAATTTGATTGGAATCAAATCAAATAGAGATATTTGTCCTTTTAAAACAAATTATGTATAATATCTGAGAAAAATAAATTATGTATTGGGCTAAAATATCCACAGGCCTAGAAGAGCCTAACCAGTCCAGACATTTCACATCACCCACGTCGTGCGAGTGCGCTCCCAACCTCGATGGATTTGGATTTGCACCCCCTACATGTAAGAGAAAGCATTAGTTTAGTCATTTAATAATTATCAAGTTGGTTTACATATATATACAAGTTCCACACTTGATTACTAGTTAATGTGGGACTAATGCTTTTCATTTTCCTCAACATAATTCACAAGTAGCTTACTTTGAGCATCAATTTCTCATTCATCACTCAATCATTTTGAGCATATGATATACTGTTGTAAAGGTCTCATGGAGTGGAATATAAACCATAATTTTATGATTCAACTCTCCACCTTTACCAATCGATAATATGCCTCAAATTTTTCAAAAACTACATTTTTTCTAACACAATCATCAGATTAAGTCTTATCTCATTTAATGATCCCAATTATCTAAGCTCATCAGCCCCCAAGAAGGTTGTATCCAACCCATACAATAAGCCAAGCCTAAAAGAAAGTCATCATGAGATGGGAGCCCACTTTAAACTCATCTCCATCTATAAATACCACATCTTCTAAGACCGAAAGACAAGAACGAAATACTAAAACTCAACTCTAATATTGCTTCAACCTTCTCTAATCACCCAACCCAACCAAGCGACCTCGGCACCATTCACAATGTGAATTGCCCTCAATTAAGTAGCTCTCTACACCCCCATACGGTGTGAACCAACTTTATTGTAATGCCAAAGAGTATGTGTAACCTTAGTGTTATAACAAGTGGCACCGTATGTGGGAAACACTAAACAATAATCTACAGCTCAACTAGCTCAAAGCATGCCAAGAGCACGAGTTTACGAGGATAACTACAAGCAATGAGATTAGTACTACTAGGACTGATATTATGACTAACATGGATATAAATGTAATCAATACGAAAAAAGAGAAGGATTACTAGCAATATCCTTGGACATAGTATCAGGGTTATCCAAGTCATAACCAACACAACCAACCAAATGGCCAAGGAAACAACCATTAGGAACATTAGTAAGAACAACCATCTTGATACTATCAAGAGTCTCTTAATCAACTAAATCTCGTGGGAGGCAAACTGTCAACCACAACACCAAGAGGTCAATAACTTGACAAAACAACACTTCGATGGCACATTAAGATAAAAAAACTTCAAGAACAACTTAGGCTTTTGCTAGAGAAATACAATCAACAATAGGAGATCATATAACAAAATGAACAAATTATTTGTGAGCTCAAGGCAAAAAGAGGTTATTAAAAAATGGTGAATATGACACCAAGGCATGAAGAAATGGCATCATTAACAAATGGGCGAAGATAGCACCTTACAAGAAGGGTAAAGAGGCTTAGGGCGTGGCCTAATAGGGGTAGCTATGATGCCAATGAGTTTCTTGCTTGAGCAATAAATGGAATCTCTGATAAGAGAAATGGATCTCTTAATGGTATTAACAAAACCTGAAGAGATTTCATGTAACACCCCTAACTCGTATCCGTTGTCGAAATAGAGTTACGAGGCATTATGATGGTTTACAAAACAATTACAAATAACTCGAGTCAATTACTATTTATTTCTAGAGATTAGTCATAACATCCCTTATATGGACTCCCGAGGCTCAAAAATGCATTAGAACCGAGTCGGGACTAAATCGGGATCTCAGGAAATTTTTTACAAAATTTTAAAGTTTTTCTTATATAAAGGAGTCATACGCCTGTGTGGTAAGGGACACGTCTCTGTGGTCAGACCATGTGGTTTCACACCCCCGTGTCCCTAACCCATGTAACTCTCTGACTTCTACCTCATGTAGAAATTAAAGTCACACGGCCAAGTCACATGCTCGTTTGCTAGGCCATGTACCTCACATGACTAAGACACATACCCGTGTCTCTACCCGTGTGCTCATTTCTAAGCATTATATTTCAAATTTTTAAGATGCAGGGGACACACGACCAGGCTACACGCCCATGTAACAGACCGTGTGTCACACACGGTTAAGGCACACGCCCATGTGTCTACCCGTATGGACTAAATATAGCTATTTTCAAGCTTTATTTCTCACCCATTTTCATCCATCACCTGCACTAATTCTCACCAATAACAACCAACCAATTCAAGTATGATTTTCAAGCCAATTTAAGCATCTAACATAATGTATTTTCTTACCTTCTTGCTTCAATTTTACCTTTCCAAAACATACATGTTTAATCCAATTATGTTAAGCTATATCAACATATGTATAAATATTATATCTTAACTTTGCAACATTGGTCTTAATAGCTTATTAGCTTGGTCTTAATATCGAAGTAATATTTCTATTTATATCAAAATGTGCCGGTAGATAGTGTGATGATACTCCAACCGATCTCCAACCTTCTTGAGCTTTCGAGTACTATAAAATAGAGAAATAAAACCTAGTAAATATTTTAATGCTTAGTAAGTTCATGTAACAAAAATCTAACTTACCATATCTTTTTATTAAATTTAATTATACACTTATGCATCGAAGCAAATGGACTATTAGCCTATCATACAACTTCAACAATTTGAGTTAGTCAAGTGAATTCACATAATTACATTAACATGGACGAGCTCATCATGTAATGATTTCCATACTCATACAATTCCTATATCACATACACATTTCCATGATCAACCATTTCAAGTGTAGTTTCTTATATCAGGATTGTGCCGTTGAATTTATTAGAAATATCGATAGATACTCTCATGTAGTAAACTTAAAGTGTACAAAGCTCTCGAGCCACTTATCAAGTCATTCGGAAAAATCGTGTAACATGTATTATGAAGCTTATTTGGGGTAATCAAGTTTGCTCATAAGAGCCATGTCTCATGTATCAGTTTACAAAGAACCTTTAGTTCACAAAAAACTTCAAACCGGGAAAGTCGTGTAATGAAAGCATCGGATAGCCGTATTTTATGAAGTTCATGCGAGTCGTATCTAGACATTCACAGAGCTATGTTTGTGTCTACAACGTATGCAAGATCACAACCGATCGATTACCATTATGCTTACAAAGAGCCGTGTTTGTGTTTGCAACGTGTGCAGGATCACAATCGGGCAAATCGTGTATCAGAATGCTCATACAGAGTTATGATTTTTATTGTTAAGTATAGTTATGATTTTTTCGCTCGATCTGTCTATTCAGCAAATAAATGGAAGTTCTATCTATCAATATGTAGTAGTCCACAACATATGCGTAATTACTACCAATCAATATACTTGCAGAACTATATATCATGATGCTCGAGAGACTTATCAGGATTACTCGTTTAAGCTAAATCCTGTCTGCAACACATGTAGAATCATATTTAACACTAATCCATCGAATTCCTTTATTCAACTGGAACTTACCCTTTTCTCAAGCATTTTCAAGCATTTAATTAATTTTTTACATTTAACAATCATACAATTAAACATGCAATTCAAGCATATCATTAATCATAATTAGGTTACACGAACTTACCTCAATACTTGTTTATACGAAAATCTACTAATCTGAAATCTTTTCCTTTCCTCGATCTAGCTTCATGTTTGAGTTTTCTGGATCTATATAAATAAATCTAATTATCAATTTCATTCAATTCATACTCAATTGCATTCAATTTATACTCTAGGAAAAATTACCATTTTGCCCCTAAACTTTTCATTAATGATAATTATGTCCTTAGGCTCGGAAAATGAAATTCTTACAATTCAATCCTTATTCCAAGCCTAATCGAAATTTCTATGTATCATTTACAGCACTTATGTTTCACAAAATTCATAATTTTTCTATGAATTTTACAAGTTTATAATTTAGTCCTTAAATCTCAACTTCATGAAAGTTCACTTTGTTAAAAGTTGTTTATCTATCAACAACCTTTTATTTTCTAACATGAATTTCAAATTTTCATCATTTACATCCATGGCACAAACTCTATACTTTGATATCTTTTCAAATTAATCCCCAAATTAGATAGATTTCACTATCCAGATCTCAAAAATATAAAAATTACTAAAAACGAGACTTGATTACTTACTTATTTAAGCAAAGAAAGTTTGTTTCCTCTCTCCTAGCATTTCCATAGAAAATTTGGGGAAGATGATGATAATAAGATGATATTTTCTATTTAATGATAATATCATCTTTTAATTTCCTTAAATTCCAATTTAGTCCTTTTCTTTTCTCAATTTCCATGGATGATTCATCTATAAATATCTACTAACTTTTCTTAATGGTCTAATTACCATATAAAAACCTCTAGTTTTGAATCCTATAGCTATTTTATCCTTCTAGCTTCTAGAATTTAACTTTTACATTTTATGCAATTTGGTCCTTCCTCTAATTATTCACATAATCGATAAAATTTTCCTATCAAAATTTTCATACAACTTTCCTACCATATTGTAGACCATGAATAATATTAAAATAAATTTTCTTTCTAGCTCAGATTTTTGGTCTTGAAACCACTATTCCGATTTTACTGAAAGTGGGCTGTTACATTTTATCCTCTCAATACACCTACAATCTTTTGATCATGCAGGTAGCAACGAAGTCAATCCCAGATTCCTTTAAACTTCCAAAGGAAACTTATTATAGAATAGAAGACATGATAAACCATTTATATCAATATAGCAATTACATGAAGATTATGAGAGTCTTTTAGACCTTTAAATGCTAGTTGTTCTATATAACATTGCAAAACCACACTAGGAGTTGGTACCTAGCACTCCTAAGCAGATCTATCAACAACTTTGATAAGCTAGCTCAATAGTTTGAAGGTCACCACTCTACCAATATTACCATAAAAAAGAACTTGATCATGTTCTTCAACACCAAATAGGAAGAATGTAAAATCTTATGAGAATATATCCAATGATTCAATGTTTCCAATAAGGGAATTAAGGGCTTGATAGATGATTTGCAACAGCCCAATTTTGGGCTTAGTCAAAATAGTGGTTTCGAAACCAAACATCCGAGGTCGATAAATTATTTTTAATATTATTTTATATGTTATAGTACAATGATATGGGTGCATGAAAATTTTGGCGAATTAATTTTAGCGATTGGAAGCTTAATTTCGACAAAGGACTAAATTGCATAAAGGGTAAAAGTTGCGATTCACAATTAAATGGTGTTAAATAGCTAGAGAGTCATAATTAGGAGGCTTTAAAGAGTAATTTTAAACTTTTTAAGCAGGGTGGCCGACCATGAGACATGAAATAAAGAAAAGTCAAAGAGTTGGTAAGTTTTGGTGACTAAACTGATAAAATAATTCCTAAATTGCCTAAACTTCATTTTTCTTCATTTTTTGTCTTCTTCTTCACCGAAAATATCAGCATATTAAGGGGTTTTGAAGCTTAAATTTCATCCAAGCTATTTCTCTTGTAAGTAAGTGATTCTCATGGCCTTTCTTGATAATTTTTGTATATTTGGGATCCTTATAGCATGAGCTATCTAATGAGAGGACTATTTTGTAATTTGGTTGAAAGCTTAAGGAGTCATCATGAGAGCATTTATGTTGCTAGCTGAAGTTTTATGGAAGAAAATGAATCTTGGTTAATTAATAAACAAATTTTGTGAAGTAGTGTTCATAAAAAACACTTAAAATAGACCCTTTTGTGAAGGTTAGAAATTATGTAGTAATGTTGTAGAATAATGGAAATGTGGAGTTGCTATAAGAGTAAAAAGGGTTCAGTTAAACATAAGAAATGAAAAAATTCGATAAAAAATGAATTTTGAGTCTAAGGGCAAAATAGTTATTGTGTGAAAGTCTAGGGGCAAAATGGTTGTAACACCCAAACCCAGCCTAGAAGTTAGGCCCGAATCCGGCGTGTCACATTGAAGTGTTTTTGCAAAAAACCTTGTTTTTCATTGAAACCCCTTCTTAAAGAAATTTGAGTAAAATTTCAGTTTAAAGTTATTTTTCAAACGGCTTGTGTTTAAAAATCAATCAGTCTTTCTATAGGTTAAAAATTATTTTTTTAACTTTTTAGGGAAAATATTTTTATGTGCGGAAACTTAATTTTGAATAAATCCATTGTTTCAAAATAAAACGTGGCATAACTTAGAGGGAATAAAGTAAAGCGTTCAATGTAACAAATAGCAGAGGTAAAGCCTTATTACAACCCGGAATCAAAATACTTAGAAACTATCAAGAAAAAAAATAAAATAAAGCGTCTTGCTAGCTAGCCACCTCCGAGTCCCTCCATTCGTCGAACCGCCTACTAAGGGTCTCTTGAGAAAATTAAAGAGGGGGTGAGTTTCGAAACTCAGTTTGTACAACCCTCAGCAATCATTAACATGCAAGCAATCAATTGGGCCTAAGCCCTAACCACAGTATCATCGTAATATATCACATATGCAATGCAGTAAAAACCCTCCCCAATAATCCATCCTCTACACAACATTTCTCAACCAACCTTATACACCTGTGAGGATTTCTAAATTGACCCACCCATCCGCTATACAGTAATGGTAGCCTGGTTGCGGTACTACCTAACGTTGCAGCAAAGCTGCTAATCACATATTGGGCTTTAAAAAGCCAACGGTGGATCCACGGTCGTCAAGCAACCATGCGATCCTTAAATTCTTCCTTCGTACCATAATTTCCCACCCACATGCAGCCTAAGCAGTATATCACATGAATGCAGCATGTCACGCCCATAAATCCCAAGTTTAACTCCTAAGGGTATTTTAGTCATTTTCGCCCTTAGGGGTATTTTGGTCATTTTTAAGTTTTATGAATTCAGTACCTACCTGGCCCATTAACAAGTCCCCGTTGGCCAAAGTGAACAGGCACTATGCACCAAGTAGGATTCCAGAGAAGAGGAGGTGGGTCATTGAGACCGTTTAAGTACCAAGCCCTCGCTAGATCCAATCCTAGACATGCAAATACCCATTACCACACTTCAACCTTATGACTTGTCCACGGTTGCATTTGTGTTTTTAAGTTTTATGAATGTTTGGCAGTTAACAGATACTAAGCCCAAACCCATATACAAAGCCCATTCTCAATCATATGGCCCATTAGGCCTAAATCACAATCGTATGACCCATTAGGCCCAAATCTCTGTTAAGTGGGCCATTAAGCCCAAATCCATTTCAAATCACGTAATATGCATGACTAACTCAATTCATATAACCAAATTAATAAATTTCACAAAACTTAGCCTCAGGGCCCACCGGGCCCATTTAACCACTTTCAGCTTTTCGGCATTGCTGATATCGTGTGTGTAGTGTTTGTACACACCTGGCGATAGAGCGTGCTGTGATTTCCTCTTAGTCACGAACCTACATTCGATATTACTTAACAATTAATCATAGGCTAAATACAAACTTTATCTACAGAAATCCCGAAGCCTCACCGTAACCTTACCATGTGCCAAGCCTTAATAGCCCATTTTCTTTATCACCAACCTTGATTAGACCCTAGATCTGTACCAAGTTAATCATAAAACCCGAGTATTAGGTGACTGGCATCCAATCACGAGTCAAGATCGATACTATAGCAACTAAAACGATACTCAAAAAGCTGTTAAAAAAAGGACTTTCGGCCATCCTTACCAACCCCTAATGTTACCTTAATTTCGCGGACACGGTAGCCTAAATGAGGAATTCGGCTCTTCCTGATAAGCCCCTAGTCGACTTTGGAAATTCAAGATCTAGCGAAAGTAGGTAATAAAAATCAAAGGAATAAGGAAAAGGGACAAGCCCGAATGTAGAGGATTTCGGCAAGAAAAGAAGAAAGAAGAGAAGAAAAAAATACAAATCGGCACTTGAGGAAAAGATAAGAAATTTGGCATTAGCCTAGGATCCCAAATTCGGCACATATTTATAGCCCATAGCCTCAATTCCCAATTCAGCTCCATCACTTCCCCCTTCTTATCTCTTCGTTTTTCTCCCTAATAACTCCCTAATCTATTTCCTAAATTTTCTCTTATGATTACCTCTCTGAGAGTCTAGCTTTACGCCACTACCAATCTTCTAGAAGCCTAAAATTAAACTCCAAAATAAATTTAATATTTTCCCTTTTAAGCTTGGACCCAAACTCTACTATGGGCCTTCTAACACCCAAATAATATTTGCCTAAGACTACTAAGCACATATTCACATAAATATCACATAAAAAAAAGTTCGGGATTTTTGGGGCGTTACAATGGTCATTTTGTCGAGTCATAAATTGTGGAATGTATGAATTCATCTGATGATTAAAATTAGTAAATTTTTATTATAGATAAAGAAAGACAGGAAATCGACCCTGACCGAGGGAAAGGCAAGGTTACAAACTAAATCAAAAAGTCTAGCATTTTGTACCGAGGTAAGTTTATATGTGAATAATGTTTTATTTCAAGTTTATTATTTATTTTGTTAATCTTACCATGTGGGAAATTATGCGAAGTATAAATCGATATGTATCGACAAGTGTTAGAACCCGACTGAACCTTAGGAATCGAATAGGATACGAGTGACATGTCATTAGGAAACCTAGTGTATAAGTGATTAAGTGTTTTTCGGGTGCTGGTCTAGTACGACTACCAGTGGCTAGGTAATCTTACATTTGTTGCGGATACCTCTCAGCCTGTGTGAGCAGCATTGAGTAGTTATGCCTGACCGTTAGCTTATGTGAGCTAACCCGTGAACAGCTCGATAATGAGCATCTAAGTGATAAGTGTTAAGTGGTAGCCTCGGCTACAATAAGTGTGGCACTTATGTGCAAACCTTTCCATGTATCCTTTAGAATTCCAGTGGTTCAACGGGAAATGAAACTATTATGATTAAACGTATATGATCGGGTTATGAGATGATGCATGTACAAGTCTATGTTTAAAGTGTATATATTATGTGATATGTGTTCGTCGTGTTATTCAATAAAGTGGTAAGGTTAAGTGAGTAAATGATGAATAAACTCTCTTTGTGGCTAAGTGAACTTATTGTATGTTATGATTAAGTATTATAAGCATTAATTTTCCATTATTTACATATAGACTGACTAAGATTTATAGCTTACTCTTTTCTTTTCCCCATTTTCCCTTATAGGTTCATCAAGCTAGCTCGAGGCTCGGTGATCATCGAGAAATCCTATCTACACTATCAACCATTATTTTGGTATTTTGTTTGAAACACTTAAGATTATGGCATGTATAAGTAGTCTATTCATTTTGTCATGTGTCATAGTCCTTTGGCCAAATGATTGGCATATAGTTGCTGATAGCCATTTTGTAAAAGGTCACTTGAAGTTGGCCAAAATTAACCAAGTTTATCTTAATAAGTTATTTGTGATTACGGGGTACAAATGTTGCGTGTGATGCATGGATGAGTTTTACGTTTAATATTGAGTATGTGATGGTGAAATCAATGTCATTAATGTTATTATGAGTGTTTGGAATGTTATAATAAGTGTTTGTGATATTGGCATGTATATTCAAGTGTTTCAGGGTGGCAAAAGGTTTCGTAAATAGCCTTATTTTGGTCTACACGGGTAGACACAAGGGCATGTGTGTAGGCCGTGTGTGACACACGGTCTGCTCCATGGGTGTGTGGATAGGCCGTGTGTCCCTTGCACCTTTGGTTGGCAAAATTAAATGCCCAGTAGTAAACACACGGGCTGAGACACGGCCGTGTGTCTCAACTGTGTGGGAGGCATAGCCTAGCACAAGGCCGTATGACCTTAAATGGTTGCTGACGTCAGAAACAAAATGTCAAGATTTTTGCACACAAGTTGCAACACGGGCGTGTCATGGCCGAGTGAGGGACACGGGCTGAGCACACGGGCATAGATATGCAAGGAGTAGATCCTAGTGTAATGGAGAAGTCGCTAAAGGTTAACCAACACCAATGTCATACAGTAGAAAATTAGGAAGTTTACCTTTGATAAGATTGTAATAGTGAAAGAAAAGGTGTAGAGTCTACTTGCAACCAACTTTATTAGAGAAATCACATACCCAAAATGGTCATTGTTAGCCCTAATTTTTTAATGTTTTAATATAACAAAATAAAATAATAAAATCTCAAATTTGAAATCAAGTGATAATCTCATAAAATTATTTTCAGGTGTTTACAAATTCATAAGATGGTGTAAATTATAAAATGCCTTTGAAAAATCTCAATTCAAAACCATTTTTACTAAATATACTTCTACTGGTACAAGTGAACAATTGTATTATAGAAACAAGTCAAAAAACACCCCAAGTAATCCTTCAAAATTCTATGACTTTAGGGCTCTTCTTCCAAAATTTGTGTTATTGTACTAATACTTGGGAACACTTCTACTGATACAAGTAAGTCAGTGAGCATTTTTTGTTTCCCCTACACATTTTACCAATACAAACATCGACACAAGTCATAAACCTGGAAACCCTCAAACTTCTACCAATACAAATACTTTTCCATCAGTACACTAGGCTTCAATGGTCACATTTTCAAAGAATTCTACAGGTACAAGTCCACTTTTTCCGATACAAGTTGCCTACAATATACAATTAATGCTCTAATTTACTCCCAACTTCTCCAAACAACTCCAAGGTTGTTAAAAGGCATAAATATAAGTTGATAGTTTTATATTGAAGATAAGAAACAAGTTTGAAAGAGTTAATTGTACAAAAATCCAATTGTTTCGTTGATATGCTCTTTGTTTTTCACAACGCACTTAGGTAGTAATCTCTTTCATTCTTTCAAGTGTTTTATTGTCATTAAGTGAGCTTGATCATTATAATATCTTCCTTAGAGAGGTGTCATTAATCTTTAGCTGCCACATTTGTTTCATCTTCGGTCCGCAACGAGACAATATTATCTCTAAGATCTTTCGTTTCCTTAAATCCTTGTAGAAAAACAGACACATGGTTAATGGCTCCTGAATAAATGACTCAATAGTCTATTGAATCTTCCACTAAACAAATATCTTTCATAAAAAGTTTCATACATTTACCCTTGGTGGCTAGGTAATCCTTCTACTCTTTGTAGTTGGCCTTGAAGTTCCCTTTTCTTATTGTAAAAGAAACATTTAGACTTAGATAAGTTTTTAGGCTTCTTAGTTCTTTTCTGCTCCACTTTAGGTGGCCTAGAGGACTTTGTCTTGCTTCTCTTAGCATGTTTTCCTTTCCCTTTAGAGGAAGAAGCAACTGCTAAGTAAGCTTTTACTTCAGACCGATTGACTTCCATTTAACATCAACTCATAGGATTGTAACTCACTCATGAGTTGTGTAAGTGCCCGTTTCTTATTTCCATGGTTATACGGGCATGAAGCTTGCAAAGTCCTTGGATAAAACTTTTGAACACCATTTCAATTTGTGTGTTTTAGTCCAAATTGGCCTTTTTATTTGTGGTCTCAAAAAAGTAACTCATAAGAGTAATCATATGGTTTTTGACCAAAGTACTGAGCTTCTGTTGGGCATTCATCAAACTAGTTATAACTGACTGTCAAGCCAAGGCAGCTTAGCCTCTAAACATATCCTCTAGTTTGTCTAACATAAGAGTAATCATAGCTCTTCAGTTTCTTATAAAGTGTACTGTTCACACTTGCCAACATATAATAATGAACTATCTCATTAGATTCTTTTTGTAATGCCCTAACCTGTCCAGATTCAATAGGTCCAGATCTTGGGTGTTACTAAATGATACAAACATTTAACAAAAACAATTTGCTATTTCCCATATATTTAAAAACCTGTTATGTGAAGTTGCAAAAGAAAAACTCAACATTTGGAAATTTAAAAAAAAATAACTCATTACATCAGACTTGATATAGACATTTAATAGTTAAACTATTTTAAGACAGACTAAAAAGGCATATTCAAGATTGCGCCACAAATCCACTATATGCATAATAGCCGACTCTGCCACCAACTTGGCGTACTCCTAGCGTTGTCCCTCTAGGTGAAGCCTCTCCTCAACATACCTAAAAAGTAATAATAAACCCTACAAGTACAAGAGTACTTAGTGAACTCACTATAACCATACATGTATGAATATTTTGTAATCTTTTATGAATGGCTAAGACTCAACCATATTTTGCTCCATTTACTTCAGCTGATATCATAACAGTGTTATCATTCCCTTATATGTCAGTTGTCATACCCTTATCATACTTAATCTTCCATATCTTGTTAACTGAGGAATCCTTCCAACCATTTCATAAATCTCTTAACCCATAATACTTACTTAACAGAACATACCCTTAGCAACCACATCTAACAATCCATACATTAACCCATACTCTTCTCTCAAACAATTGTTCACTGATATTATCTTAGGTGGATACTGTAGGATCGCCCGGTGCCTCCAAGGCGCAGCGGAAAATTAGAATAATAAATTTTACCGGCGATCCATACCATGGATCCATGTGTAAGGAACGAATCGGGGTGATAAAGGTTTCGAAATTACCGAAACTTCAATCTGAGTAGACAGCGACGCCAAGGCAACGGGAATCCTGAAGCACTATCGAACCAAGCCGCAACCTTTAACGATGTCGGCCTCTACGTAGTCCACCCAATTGACAATGAACGGAAATCTCTCAGAAACTATTTTCAGAGAGTATCACTTTTGACGGCTGCTAGGCCTCACTTTTATGGTTTCGGGATTGCCTATGTATATCCCCTTTAGGGTTTTTACCCTTGCCATATTTAAAACTTTGTGTTAATTGGTATATATTCATAATGAATATTTATTACCATAAATAATCCGAATCATAATAATCGTTATTAAATAAATATAATAACGTTTAACCGAAAATTATAATTACGTTAATTATAATAAAGATTTCGGTAAACTATATTTATTTAAATTTATATATATATGAACCAAAATCATATATTAGAAAATTATGTTCTTGATTATGTGTACAACATCCTTGTACATATAGTATGTTCAATAATTTGATTGCCGAATTTAATTAATTCTATAATTAATTTAATTCATGCGACAACCAGACACAATACCAACTATGTTTTACTCCGTTCATTTCAATTAAAAGGTGTGACCCTATAGGTTCTTGTAACATTAGCAGTAATATTAGAACTATTCTAATATTACAAACAATGAGTGGCATCTAGCAATGCATCATTGCTACCTAAGTTACAAGAAGTCATGATTCGACATAACCTTTTGTGATTAACTTTTCATGCATTAATCCTTAAGTCCAATATCTTTAGAATAGACACAAGTCATGGAATAGTCACACTTGCATAGTCCATCCTATGTTTCTTGATACCTTGAGTAGACTATGATATACAAATAAGTATGACATCTCATATCAACTTATTTGAGCATGGCCATGCATTTCTAGTCTCACTCAATCAAGTGGCCTGAGATATTACTCCTATTATGTAGGAGGGACTTATCCTATATTGATCAACCATATCCCTCTACATAGATTGTGGTATATCCAACATTAGTCTTAATAGAACAACCAATTACAGTGTTCGTTTGACTATATCAAAATATACAACTCACGATGTTGGAATGATGATGATCTCAAGTATGAGGATCATATACATATTAATCACTATGAGTAATATTGTGACAATTACATAACAATCCAAGAAACATACTCATAGCGGGTCGGTCCAATATGTTGTTCTCTAACACACACATTCATGCATTGATTCTGATACTCGATATCAATGACAACTCTTTATCATCAATCAACTACATGTTAGTCTCAATGCATTATTATTGTCCTAGCCAACAATAATACTTGACTAAGGATCTTTTAAGAATAATCATATTATTCTTAGGACATTATTATAAAACAGTTTATTTATGCACACAGAAATGAAACTGAAATAATAATGGCAAAGCCTTATATTAATAAACATGATAAATCAAGTATGTTGTTACAACCATCTCGTGATTGATCTTTGGGCATACTCTTACAATCTCCCACTAGCACTAAGACCAATCACTCATATATCTAATACCAAGTGACTTAGTGTGACGATCATGCTTCTGCTGTGTCAGAGGCTTGGTCAGGGGATCAGCAATATTATCATCTGTAGGTACTCTGCATATCTCTACATCTCCTCTATCGATAATCTCTCGAATAAGATGGTAGCGCCTTAGTATATGTTTGGATCGCTGGTGAGATCTGGGTTCTTTAGCTTGTGCGATGGCTCCATTGTTATCACATCGGAGTTCTATAGCATCTGATATGCTAGGCACAACCCCTAGTTCAGTAATGAACTTTTTGATCCAAACTGCTTCTTTTGCTGCCTCACTAGCTGCAATATACTCGGCCTCTGTTGTAGAATCGGCTACTGTACTTTGCTTTGAACTCTTCCAGCTCACAGCACCACCGTTAAGGCAAAACACAAAACCTGATTGTGATCGAGAATCATCCTTGTCGGTTTGGAAGCTAGCATCAGTGTAACCTTTTACACTTAATTCTTCCTCACCTCCGTATATTAGGAACGTATCCTTAGTTCTTCTTAAGTACTTAAGGATATTCTTGACTGTGATCCAGTGACTTTCACCGGGATCTACTTGGTACCTGCTCGTCATACTTAAGGCATATGAGACATCTGGACGGGTACATAACATGGCATACATGATAGATCCAATAGCAGAAGCATATGGAATTTTACTCATGCGTTCTCTTTCTTGTGGAGTTGAAGGACACATTTCCTTCGAGAGTGAAATACCATGTCTCATAGGTAGGAATCCTCTTTTAGATTCTTCCATATTGAACCTTTTCAATACTTTGTCTATGTATGTACTTTGGCTTAGACCTAGTAGTCGTCTCGATCTATCTCTATAGATCTTGACTCCTAAGATGTAAGTGGCTTCGCCCAAGTCCTTCATAGAAAAACAACTTCCTAACCAAGTCTTAATAGACTGTAAGGTAGGTATGTCATTTCCCATGATTAGTATGTCATCCACATATAGTACCAAGAATGTGATTATACTCCCACTAACTTTCTTGTAAACACATGGCTCATCTTCATTTTTAATAAAACCAAACTCTTTGATTGCATCATTAAAACGAAGATTCCAACTTCGAGAAGCTTGCTTTAATCCATAAATGGATCTTTGTAACTTACATATCTTTCTAGCATCCTTTGGATTGACAAAACCTTCAGGTTGTGTCATGTACACATCCTCTTCAAGGTTCCCGTTAAGGAAAGCTGTTTTGACATCCATTTGCCAGATTTCATAATCATGAAATGCAGCTATAGCAAGCAAGATCCTGATGGATTTAAACATAGCTACAGGAGAAAAAGTTTCATCATAGTCCACACCATGAATTTGGCGAAAACCTTTAGCGACTAAACGCCCCTTGTATGTTTGTACATTACCATCCATGTCAGTTTTCTTTTTGAAAACCCACTTGCACCCTATAGGTTTTACTCCTTCGGGTGGGTCAACCAAAGTCCATACTTGATTTTCATGCATGGAATCCATCTCAGATCTCATAGCCTCCAGCCATTTCTCAGAGTCTAGGCTCGCCACCGCTTCTTGATAAGTCCTAGGCTCATCTTGATCTAAAAGAAGAATGTCACCATGCATTGTAATGAGAAATCCATATCTCTCAGGTGCACGGCGTTCTCTTAAAGATCTACGTGGTGGTTGTGTTTCTACAGCAGTTACTTGTTCCTCAATTTCTTGTGGAATTTGCTGTTGTTCTATCTCTAGTTTGGTGGTATCTTGTGATTCTCGAATTTCTTCAAGTTCAATCTTTCTCCCACTTCCTTTTCTAGAAATAAATTCTCTTTCTAGGAAGACACCAGTCCGAGCAACAAACACTTTGTTCTCAGTGGGATTAAAGAAATAATATCCTTTGGTTTCTTTTGGATACCCCACAAAATTACACCTTTCAGATTTGGGTTCAAGCTTAGTAGACGTCTGACGTTTAACATAAGCTTCACAACCCCAAATTTTCATAAAAGACATACTGGGACGTTTCCCAGTCCACATCTCATATGGCGTCTTTTGAACCGATTTAGATGGAACACGATTTAGTGTGAAAGCAGCTGTTTCAAGTGCATGTCCCCAAAAGGAAGTCGGTAGATCAGCATGACTCATCATGGACCGAACCATGTCTAACAGAGTTCGATTTCTTCTCTCAGAAACTCCATTCCATTGAGGAGTACCAGGAGGAGTGAGTTGTGAGACAATCCCACATTCCTTCAAAAAATCATCAAACTGTAGGCTCAAATACTCTCCTCCTCGATCAGATCGAAGTGTCTTGATAGTTTTGCCTAGTTGATTTTGTACTTCATTTTTGAATTCCTTGAACTTTTCAAGGGCATCAGACTTATGGCGCATGAGATAAATATATCCATATCTACTGAAATCATCAGTGAAAGTAATGAAGTAGTGAAATCCACCTCTGGCCTGTGTATTTATTGGTCCACATACATCTGAATGTATTAAGCCCAATAAATCATTAGCTCGTTCACTTTTACCAGTAAAAGGAGATTTAGTCATTTTTCCTAATAAGCAAGATTCACATACTTCAAATTGTTCGAAAACAAATGAATCCAAGAAACCATCTTTATGGAGTTTGGATATACGTTTCTCACTTATGTGGCCCAAACGACAATGCCAAAGGTAAGTTTGATTTGAGTCATTTATTTTAGATCTTTTAGTATTTATGTTGTAAATGGGATTCATTTGATCTAAAATATAGAGGCCATTAATCAATTGTGCCGAACCATAAAAAACATTATTGAGATAAAAGGAACAACAATTATTCTTAATTATTATCTCAAAGCCAATTTTGTCTAAACAAGAAATTGAAATAATGTTTTTAGTCAAACTAGGCACAAAATAACAATCCTCTAAAATTAAACCAAGTCCACTAGGCAAAGATAAAGTATATGTTCCTACAGCTAATGCAGCAACTCTTGCTCCATTTCCAACTCGCAGGTCCACATCTCCTCTAGCCAAAGTCCTACTCCTTTGTAGTCCCTGTACAGAAGTACAAATATGAGAACCACAACCAGTATCTAATACCCAAGAAGTAGTAGTTGATAAATTAATATCAATAACATAAATACCTGAAGCAGACGTTCCGCTTGCTTTGGCTTTCTTGATTTCCTCAAGATAGACAGAGCAGTTCCGCTTCCAATGTCCAGTCACACCACAATGAAAACAGTTTCCTTCCTTAGATACCCCACCTTTAGGTTTCAGTGCAGCCTTTCCCTTTCCAAGATTGGGCTTACCTTTGCCCTTGGGCTTTGTCGGGACTTTGGCCTTTCCCTTGCCCTTATTGTTACGGACCATCAGTACGGGCTTGGGTCCAACCTTTTTCATGTTGCCTTCAGCAGTTCGTAACATACTGAGCAGTTGTGGTAGAGTCTTGTCAATTTCATTCATATTGAAATTGAGAACAAACTGGCTGTAGCTATCCGGCAACGATTGCAGAATAACATCAGTGGCCAACTCTTGGCCCAATGGAAACCCAAGTTTAGACAAGCTTTCAATATAACCAATCATCTTAAGGACATGAGGTCCTACTGGGCTTCCTTCAGCCAGCTTACATTGGAACAAGGCCTTAGAGATATCGAACCTCTCTTGCCTTGCTTGCCCTTGATATAGTTCTTTCAAGTGCTCGATCATATCATAAGCAACCATATCCTCATGTTGTTTTTGAAGATCAGGATTCATAGTGGCAAGCATAAGACATCCGACGTCTACCATATCATCGAGATGCTTCTTATAAGCATCTTTTTCAGCCCTCGAGGCATTAGCAGGTGGTTCATCAGGAAGTGATTTTTCAATGACATATAACTTCCGTTCTTGTTTGAGGACAATCCTCAAGTTACGGAACCAGTCAAGAAAGTTCAAACCATTCAATTTGTCCTTCTCAAGGACCGATCGCAATGAGAGTGTATTAGTGTTTGCAGCCATAATATATCTACAACAATAAAATATGCGTGTGAATAGATTTACCAAGTTTATATTAATCATTAAAAGGACTTTATTAGATGATGTTTCCCACTATTTCAAAATTAATAACCCTCATATATTAATTTCGGAAAGACTTTCTTCAAAGAATTTCTAGTGGGTCAAGGATCCATATTTCACCTTCTCTTAAGTCAGCTTTGGCTTTACTCTCAAGATTATGGTTTATTTAGGTAAGCAACACTTGCTAATTACATCATATGTAACTCCTACAATTTGGTGAACAACTCTTGTTCTAATCATCTTATGATATATCCAAATTACTTGCCTCTAGATTTCTAATCCTATTAGAGTAACCTAGTTAAGTCATTAACCAATTTTTAACCAGCGAATATCACTTGTTTATTCTTCGCGTTTAACCAAGATAAATACTAGTACTTCGCTTTGGCAAAACCTACATAGTATTGATCGAGGCTTTAACGAGGGCATAAATTGGAAGGCCTATATTGACTTAATATTTTAATTGAGGGATTTTATTAAAATGTTACATCTCACCAATTATGGTCTACTTTAGTCCATTTAATCTTTTAATTGATCTCATCAATTAGTGGGGTTTATTATTATTACCAAATTTGCATGCTTTAGACATCCATAGCATCTCATACATGAATAAGTAAAGCAATAAATAAATGCAATAGTTATAGCCCATAAACTATGGTGGTTCAACCCAAGCCAATGGGAGAACTAATAGGGAACCTAAAGGTGTAAGCCGTTTCATACGCTGTCGATCCACACTTGTCAGCCAATCTTCCTTCTCGTCTTGTCCATAGCAATTTTTACAAATTACAAAATTCAGAAACTCGTTTTACATACGAGGGAGTAAGATGAGAAGAGAAATACAAAAGAATAGTAGTAAGGCACGACACGCAGGCCGTATTTATAAAATTACAACCTTTTATCAAATGGGTCAACGGGCTATAACTATGCATTTCAAACACCGTGCATTTCAAAAATAACATGTACCATTCAACGTTTTGTTAAGTGACATATTAAAATATCCTTTCAATCCTTTTATGGCCCATTAAGTTTTATTTATTAAAAAAAAAATACTGGAAGATGATGGGGATCAAAAGGCGGTGACAGGGAGCGGGCCGAAGGCCCGCGACCGGAACCGCCTGATCCCCATCCCCGGGGGTGCGGGGGCGGAGCCCCCGCGGTATGGACCAGGGGTGCGGGGCAGAGCCCCGCGGTACGAACCGCATGCCCCAGTCAAATGAAACCTCACGATTTGATAACTTTTATCAACAGAATCGTGTTTTCAGGATTTTAATCCTTCAGGTTTCATATCGGAACAACTCTTGTTCCACTGGCCAGTAAACTCTTACTGGAAATTGAAAAATCACCGCTACATCATAACAAACTTGTTAATGTTTACAGTAATAACATAAAACTGAATAGGCCATAATACCATGATTAACATTTAATCACTTATCGAAAGGAACAATTATCAGATTTCGCTTAAACGATTTAAACAGGGAAAGCAAAATAAAATTAAAACATGTATCTCATACAATTGCATCACCCAAGTATTTAAAACCCGAGTTCGTATCACACAAGTGGCTCTGATACCACTGTTGGATCGCCCGGTGCCTCCAAGGCGCAGCGGAAAATTAGAATAATAAATTTTACCGGCGATCCATACCATGGATCCATGTGTAAGGAACGAATCGGGGTGATAAAGGTTTCGAAATTACCGAAACTTCAATCTGAGTAGACAGCGACGCCAAGGCAACGGGAATCCTGAAGCACTATCGAACCAAGCCGCAACCTTTAACGATGTCGGCCTCTACGTAGTCCACCCAATTGACAATGAACGGAAATCTCTCAGAAACTATTTTCAGAGAGTATATCTTTTGACGGCTGCTAGGCCTCACTTTTATGGTTTCGGGATTGCCTATGTATATCCCCTTTAGGGTTTTTACCCTTGCCATATTTAAAACTTTGTGTTAATTGGTATATATTCATAATGAATATTTATTACCATAAATAATCCGAATCATAATAATCGTTATTAAATAAATATAATAACGTTTAACCGAAAATTATAATTACGTTAATTATAATAAAGATTTCGGTAAACTATATTTATTTAAATTTATATATATATGAACCAAAATCATATATTAGAAAATTATGTTCTTGATTATGTGTACAACATCCTTGTACATATAGTATGTTCAATAATTTGATTGCCGAATTTAATTAATTCTATAATTAATTTAATTCATGCGACAACCAGACACAATACCAACTATGTTTTACTCCGTTCATTTCAATTAAAAGGTGTGACCCTATAGGTTCTTGTAACATTAGCAGTAATATTAGAACTATTCTAATATTACAAACAATGAGTGGCATCTAGCAATGCATCATTGCTACCTAAGTTACAAGAAGTCATGATTCGACATAACCTTTTGTGATTAACTTTTCATGCATTAATCCTTAAGTCCAATATCTTTAGAATAGACACAAGTCATGGAATAGTCACACTTGCATAGTCCATCCTATGTTTCTTGATACCTTGAGTAGACTATGATATACAAATAAGTATGACATCTCATATCAACTTATTTGAGCATGGCCATGCATTTCTAGTCTCACTCAATCAAGTGGCCTGAGATATTACTCCTATTATGTAGGAGGGACTTATCCTATATTGATCAACCATATCCCTCTACATAGATTGTGGTATATCCAACATTAGTCTTAATAGAACAACCAATTACAGTGTTCGTTTGACTATATCAAAATATACAACTCACGATGTTGGAATGATGATGATCTCAAGTATGAGGATCATATACATATTAATCACTATGAGTAATATTGTGACAATTACATAATAATCCAAGAAACATACTCATAGCGGGTCGGTCCAATATGTTGTTCTCTAACACACACATTCATGCATTGATTCTGATACTCGATATCAATGACAACTCTTTATCATCAATCAACTACATGTTAGTCTCAATGCATTATTATTGTCCTAGCCAACAATAATACTTGACTAAGGATCTTTTAAGAATAATCATATTATTCTTAGGACATTATTATAAAACAGTTTATTTATGCACACAGAAATGAAACTGAAATAATAATGGCAAAGCCTTATATTAATAAACATGATAAATCAAGTATGTTGTTACAACCATCTCGTGATTGATCTTTGGGCATACTCTTACAGATACATATATATATATATATATATATATGGTGGATGCTTTCATAGAATTTCATACTATTGGTCCATACTCATATGTACCCTAATCTAGCTCTGTACGTATATCCATACTAACAATTCACTGTGTATAACATTTAGATGAACTCCATATCATGCTATTTCAGAATTTCATAATTCAAAATAACATTTACTCATATTCAAAATAGTTTTAAAAGAAGATGTAATACCTCTTACTTTCCATATTTATATTTCATTAAGATGGATACTCTTCTCAACATACAGATATATATATATATTTCTTTTTCATAGAACCCTTACGACTTTATTCAACTCTTACTCTAAAGCATATCAATACCTTGTCTTGGTCGTACTTATTATAGAACTATTATAATTTACTCATATCTTACCATAGAGACAGGCATTCAGATTCATAGCTTGCCAAATATTCCTAACAGTTCAAACCATATAGACTTAGTAGAACACACCATATAGACAATCATATAGAGTACGCCACTAATGCGATCTGTTCAGAATTTGCCACAAAGGCATTCCTTTTAGAGTTCCCCACTAAGGCTATTCTTTCAGGGTTCTCCATTAAGGTTATTCTTTTAGAGTTCGCTATGAATGCTATTCCTAGCTATCGTGTTTACGATATGGATTTGCCCAAACTCACATTATAAGAGGTCTACCCATCATCGTCCTGGGACACATAGAGAACCCTATTGGTTAATCACCATTCCTTAGTTCTTTTTTTTAGAGCGTGTCATGGCCATGAGCTTTTTCTTTAAAGTTTATATCAGAATTCGTGTTTTCAGTCCCAACAGACTCCATTAGACACCACTGCATTGAACAGACATAGACTCTCTTAACAGACCCTTCATGCATTGACACAATCTAAATTCAACCTTTTGTTTCACCAACTTACACCCAGTCAAAACACACACATCTCATAGCATACATTTCGGACATATTTATACTCAATCATACTCCAATGTTTCAATACTCGTACACCAATCATCACATATTATACTCTCCATGACTTTATATTATAGTTCAATCAATTTCCTATAGATGACTCACAATATGAACAACATTGATCTCGTGATGTGATGAAGTAATAAATTGATCGTACCTGGAAACTAACTATTATTACGATAAAAGGCAAGCGTACCTATCGAATAGTAGTATAGCTAGTGGCAAGACCAGAATATCAAATCTAAGGAACTAAAAGTACCAGTAATGACTTTCTCCCTATTATCTAGCCTAAAAATAAAAAGGTGGTTTGGTTTTAAAATATTCTAAAATTAAACTAGAGACACGACAAAGAGTAAATTGGGAAAATTACTTTGGGAAAACTGAATGATGAGGACAATACCTAAGGAAGAATCCACCTAGACTTCACTTGTTATCTAACTCTAAACTAGACGATTTCTTCATTCGATTTGATCCGTAGAGATCCCTAAATTATGTTAATACCTCCGTCGAGGATAAGAACAACTAATCCTAGGTTGATTAATTGAAATCTCTTTCTAATTAAAACCCCTAGTCTTGCATTAACTTAATCTATGGATCCCTATATTAGATTTGACTCTAATCCGGCAGATTTTCGTTGTCCTATTTCTAGGATTGAGGTCAACTCCGCTTAATTGTGTTGGATCTACTCCTATACAGGGACTTTTGCTTCTCTGCATAAGCACATCCGACTTAAATTAATATCCTAGAAATATCAATTCAAGAATTAAAAACACAATTAAGAACAAGTTAAATATTTATCATATAGTTCAGATAACAAAAACAAGATTCGTCCTAAGTTTCACCCCCCTTAGATATTTGGGGTTTAGTTCATGTTTAGAAAATAAAACATCTCAGAACAAATAAAATAACAAAACATAAAGAAAACCCAAAACTCCTGAAAGGATTGAAGGGAGATCTTCAGTCTTGATGTAGATCCTGGCTTCTGAGATGGATCAATCGGCTTTCCTTCGAGTAATTTCCTTCCTTTAGCTTTCCGTCTTGAAGGGAAGACTATACCCTTGGCGGGAATAATGTACAGCCTTATGGGCCTCCTAGGGTCTTTATATAGAGTTTAGAATGTCTTTCTTAGCCCCTAAGTAGCCTTTTCCGAGTGAAATTGAACTTCATCACGACAGGGACACGCCCGTGTGAGTCGATGTTGGGTCGTGCTCTAGCCTGTTAATGTGGCACAGCCGTATGACACGCTCGTGTGGTGAACTGTAGGCCGTGTTGTTTTCATACTTTGGCCCATTTTCTCTGTTTTCGACCCGTTTCTTGTTCTTTTCACTCCCCTAAGCTCACCTGAGTATAAAACATAAAATTAAAGGATTAGGAGCATCAAATTCCACAAATTCAATGAGAATTCATCCATAAATGTGCTAAATGTGGGATAGAAAATATGTATAATTTGCAGTTTATCAAGTATACATGCAAGAGTCAGCATATAAGTCACCTAATTCTCACTAATGGTAGTTTAAAACTCCATATATAGATATCCATCTTAAACCATCAGCAACCATTACTTTTAGAACATAAAAACATTATTAAGCCTCAGTCGTATACAATTTACCATCGATTCGAGCATTGACAACTCCCATAAAAAGCCTTATTCTTACATCTTACTATTCATGCACCTCTTATACACTTACTTTTTTAGAATTTAACATGCAAAATAGCAATACTTACCTAAGTATGTGTAACATCCCTAACCCGTATCTAACACAGAACAGGGTTACAGAGCATTACCAGACTTATACGTCATACAATCATACATTTCATATTCATTTCTTATTCCAAATAAAAACCATTCAAACTCAATCATAATGTCCTTAATAAGAGCCCTTGAGGCCCAAAATAATCATTAAAAACATTTCGGGAGTCAAATGAGAACTTGAGGAAATTTTGGGAAAACATTGAAAATTTTCAAAGTGCAGGGGACACACACCCGTGTGGCCAGGCTGTGTGTCTCACATGTTCAAGAGACACGCCTATGTCTCAAGCTGTGTGGACATTCGAAATGGGATCACATGGCTGTGTCCTAACTTGTGTCCAACCTTGAATAACTTACTTACTTGGGTCACATAGCCAACCACATACTCGTGTGACTAGCCCATATAACTCACTAACTTGCTTTCTATAAAGGTAACAGGGGGCACATGGCCGCGTCACCTGACTGTGTGTTACACACGGCTAAAACACATGCCCGTGTCTCTGCCCATGTGGAAAAAATAGGCTACGTTCCAAGCCACATTTTTCACCTAGTACCAACCTAATCTCAACAATGCACATATAACCTTGGCATAATAAGCATCCAAAACTAACCAATATAAAGATTATAACATATAATATTCACGCATACTACATGATATCTGTAAACTCATCAATTGATCACTTTAAAACATGCCAAAATACTTCCAAAGTTTACCTAAACGGTCAACCACATAAATGAGACATTATACCTAAAGTTTAGCATGCATACCACATCTCATTTTCAACCATTTGGCACCCATAATACCAATTCACAATAAGACATTCACATAGCAACTCCACACTACATATTATAGGGCCACTTATACATATATATATATACAAATCAAAATATATGACCACATTACAAGCCATTTCAAATGACCAAAACACAACAAGACAATTAGGCCACATAACCAAAACACTTATACATGCCATATAACTAATATACATTAAGTCCAAAAGTACCAAAATAATTGTTGAATAGTGTGATGCAATCTCTGACAACTTCCAATCCGAGCAAGCTTCCGAATCACTATAAAACACAAAAATGCAAATAGAGTAAGCTATTAAGCTTAGTAAGGTCGTATAACTTAAAACTTAACTTACCATTCAATCACAATTTAAGTAATTTAACTTAGCATAATATAACTTGATTTAGTCCATAAACCTATCACATATTCAATCATAAAGTTAGACATGAATTCACAAATCTCATAGCTTCAATTCTCATATAACATCAAGTACATACTTTTATTGATACATATCGATCTCATACTCTTTCATATCATCACTATGCATGTTGAACCATTTGAAATAATATCGAATACTCAGGAAACTTGCACACTAAGTGCCAATACATGGTCGAAACCATCTCTATCTCATATCTCATATAAATGCTTACTCTCGAGCCATCACTGGGCCTGCTCACACAAGCTAACGGCCAAGACGTAACTACACAGTGCTGCTCACACAAGTTGATGAGTAACCATAACACATATCAGAAAACTCAACCACTACTAGAACATACAAGACCAAAACCCATAACACGGTAACTCCTAATGACATGTCATTTGTATCCTATCTATTCCTAAGGTTCAACCGGGATTTCATACGTCACTACATCCTCGTTAAGTATTTCTGTAAAGTCGTATTCATCAAGAATATAATAATAAAGCATTTAAAACACAATTACTTTAAGGCTTATTAACATACGAACTTACCTTAAATTAGTTATGGAGAAAATCGATTGATCAATCCATGACTTTGTTTTTCCCCTGATCTAATTTCAAACGTCACTTTTCTTGATCTATATAATCAAATTTATCCACTTTAATTCATATTTTACTCAATTCAACCCAAATTCATATTATGGCAAAATTGATATTTTGCTCCTAAACTTTTAACTTCTTTACAATTTAGTCCCTAGCTCATAAAAAGGCAAATTCATGCAATTTAATCGACACCCATGCTAGCCAAATTTCATACAAGTTTATAGCAGCCCACATATTTCATTAATTCACATATTTCACCACGTAATTTTCACATTTTACAAATAAATCCCTATTGACATTTTTAACAAAAATCACTTAACAAAAGTTGTTTAATTCACAACAAAGATTCATTTTCTTCCATTAATCTTCAAAAAGCAAGCATGCTCATATATGGCAAAACCTCAATAGTTTAACAGTTTTACAAATTAATCCCTGGGCTAGCTAGATTAAGCTACAATGACTTCAAAAACATAGAAATCATTAAAAAGGGGATGAAAATACACTTACATGTAATGCAATAGCTTGACTGAACATAAAACCCCTCTCCAATGGTGATTTCTGGTTCAGCTTTGATAAAATGAAGAAGATGATACCTTTGTTTTATTTAATTTTTATCTTTATTTACTAAATTAACTATATAACCTTGATATATAACCTTTAAAATCACCTAATATGTGTCCAAATTTTTCCACTCAACATGTCAATGGTTTAATTGCCACATAAATCCTTTATCTAATTAATAACATAGCCATTTAGTACCTTTAACTTATAGAACTCAATTTTTGCTCTTTACGCGATTTAGTCCTTTTTATCGAATTAAGCATGCTAACGATAAAATTTCTTAACGAAATTTGCATATGACTCTAATAACATGCTGTAGACATTAAAATAATAATAAAATAAATATTTTCAGTTCAAATTTGTGGTACCAAAACCACTATTTTGATTTCACTGAAAATGTGCTGTTACAGTATGGAATAGTCATTGATCATGACATAACCTTAGCTTCTAGATTATGGATAAAGAGATAAATCCAGACTTAAGGAAGGTATCTGTAAATTTCACTTAACGAAGAGGAAGAAGAAAGAAGAATAACCCATTTCATAACACACTTTCACATATAAATATGACTCATCTTGCTTAATGGACTTTAATAAGTGTCATATGTACCGGAACTTTCTTTTTTAATAGTCTACAATTTCTGAGAAAAATATAAATAAGTTCCCTTTATCAATCTTATCAGGTTAAACTATACGGTTGGTTTCTAACTAGATTACTTAAAGTCTAACTAGCATAATATTCCATACAAACTAAGCATACTATACATTTGACGAATATTCATCCCATATTTCCTTTTATCCTGTAACACGAACGCCTCCTTAATATAACAAAATCTTATGAAATCAAATTCTTACTAACTCAAGTGGTTGTTACTATATACCCACATATATGTGCCAAAATGATCATTTGGACAGATAACACCACACCAAACAAATTGTTCACTGCTATATGCCAAAAACTTTAGATCTGCCAAAACTAGGGTGTTACACTTTTTAGCGATTTCTAACCTCAGCGTGGTTGGTCGATAGACATTTATTATTAAGAATCGCCGTGAGTTTCTCATAGCTTAGGACATTCATGAGGTTCCTTTTCTATTCCTTATAGTTAGTTTCGTTCAATTTGTTCTTAGTAGAGATATTCAATAAGGGAGTTATAGCCATTTTCAAACTAAAATTAAAAAAATCAATTCATTAATATCTTTGTATTAAGGAAATATTTTGAAAAGCTTTTGCAACATACAATATGCATTAAGATGATGCATTTGCCTGACATTAAACCTTGAAAAACATTTATAAGTTGTTGCAACAATAACTCCTACATCCATTAAATTAATTCACCTTTGGGAAATCTTAATCAACTAGTAAGAACATGCATTTCCATCCAATTAATACATGAACCTAATTCCTTAGGTATTCACACATACTAATAATCATTTAATGCTTGACCGTTATTCTCACATTATCACATTTGGTGTTGCCATCTTCAAGGAGGTCTCCAATGGTTGGAGTAGCATAAGGGGTAAGGTTAAGCACTTTAGAATCTAGAGTCTCTTTATTCCAATTATCTTACACCTTACTAGTAGGGTTTTTTATATTAACAAAATTTGGTAAAAACTTAATGGTTGTCAAGCGAATGCTTGAAAAGTTAAAAGACCCATACAACATTTGAACACAGGCTAACATTATAGCCTAGACTTGGACAATGTTCAAGGTAACTCTTTACAATTTTCTTTCCAAATAGTGTCCAAGGCCGAGCAATGTTTTTTTTTTAATTGGTGATCTTTTCCTCTTTGACCTTTTTTAGTGACACTTAGCTCAAGATGGAAACCATCTAATTCTCTCATTGATAGATCTGCTACTTTTTTCAATCCATCAATCTTTTGAAAAGATATTACAGTTTTTTCCTTCAACCTTGTCATTTCTTATCCATCTATTTTTTTTCCTACAAAGAACTTCAACCTCCTCCTTAGAAGTGGCTAGCCTCACCTTTAGCTCTCACACGACCCTTTTATCAACAACTAACTCTTTTTTTCAAACCTTTCTTCTAAACCATAAACACTACCAACTCAATGCTTGATTATAGCCTCATTTTTCTTTTTAAAGTTGCATTAACCATAAGGTATTTGTTGTTCATTGCAATCATCATTAGCAAGGCCTTAAGTAATAAAGAGACTCCTTATTGAGTCAAAGTTTAGATTGGTTGGAGAATGAAATGCCATATGTCACATCCCAAAAATTGAGTTAATAGAAATTGGGTTAATAAATTGAGAGTGGTCACGCTCGAATTCTTTTTTTGTAATTGAGTAGTGGTGGAGTTTTCCTTGATAACCTGTGTTAGAATCCCTTCCCTCACATTATTTTCTATGTGGTGCAATTTTGCCTTAAACCTTAGCAAAGGTTACACCATGTTTTTAAAATAAATGTTGTAGAAATTATAACAAGGACGTGAGTTGGTTTAGTGGTTAAGTGCTTAGATAATTTTTTAAAGGTCCAATGTTCAATTCCTCACATTCTCATTTTTTATTTAATTTTTGGCTCATAATAATTTGGTCAAAGCTTCCATAATCGTCCACTCCTACTTACCATGCAAAGAAAGATTCTTTCCTCCTTTAGCTAGTAAACATTTCCTCAATATCCCCCTTTTCACTACCATGATCCCCTTTTTGCTGTTTTGTCCTCGCAACATGCCTATTTTTCCACATTACCCTATGTGACATACACTGAACTTGGACAAGGTGAATGACAACTTTTTGTTGCTCATCTTTTATTTTCCTATTTATTTTTGCCACCCCCTTTTTTTTCTCCTCCTTATTTCCCCTTTTTTCTTTTGTTTTAGCCATCAACCACTATTTTAATTATTTTTCCTCCTCTTTTCCACCAGTCCTTTTCCTCGAACAACCATCGTCACCACTGGACCTCTACCTTGCTGCTACTTCTCTCCTCTATTTTCTCTACCACTGCCCTTAGCGCAGCCCTTATTCATCGTGTCAACCATCGCGAGCCACTGCGCATCTTCCCTCTTTTCTTATATTTTTTTATTTTCTCCTCTCTTCTCCATTAAGAGAGTGATCGAAACCATAACCCCTTTTCTTTCTCCCCTACCAGATCGCCGCCTCTGACACCAAACTACCACTGTCGTTACTGCCATAGCACCACCACCGACAGTGGAGATTCTTTATCCATTCTTCTTTATTTTCAATTATTCGTTATTCTTTTTAGTAGTTAAGAAACTTCTACACTAATTATTTTGTTTATTTCTTAATCCTAAACTTTATTTTCTTGGATTTATTTTCAAATAGTCCTCCTTTTTAGATCATTCTTTCCCTTCCAATTCATGATCAGTATGATCCGTCGGTCCTTTCATTCCAATCGTGATAGTGTAAGTGTAAGGGTGGTGTTGAAATATTTTTCTCCTCCCTATTTCTTCCCTGGCCGAATACTTTTGAGGGCCTTAATGATTTATTCTCTCAAATATTAACATATCATATGTCTTGTTTATTGAAGGGCTGATCAGTACCAACTCGAGAGATCATTAAAGTAAGAACCGAAATCATTAATCCAAGTGATTACTTTTCTAAGGGTAAGTGTTAATAGAAAAATCCATACCAACTAACATATCAACCTTATTAACGATCGTTATTAACGAAGGATCATTATTTTTTGATTGAATAGGTAATCTAATTGTTAGATCCAAGTGTGGGCATTCTTAGAGAGTTGTTGCACACCGGATCTACGATCAGGTGTGAGTTTTAACACTAAACTAAATTAAGTCTTTATTTTATATTGACAAATATGTTGTTATTTAAATAGTGTTATTGATAAGGATACTTTATGTATCCATAAAGAGAGATAAACCATTAATATGGATTTCATCAAGTAAGTGTTTCCCCAAACCGTATATATTTTGAAAAGCATGTTGTGTGATATTGATGCTTATTATTGATTTGGAAAATATGTACATCTCATTCTCATGTTATGTGATTATATGGTATACGTAATGTTCGCATGAAAATAAATTGTGAAATTTTGGTACCATGTATACATATGAGATTTGCATGTTAAACATGCCTATATGATTTGAGTGATTTTGGTCATATCACATGCATGAGGTGAGATATGTGGAAGGTGGAAATATGAGGCGATTTATTTGCATTAATGTGACACCGTTCACGATTTTGATTATGTGGCATTATATCTATGATTTTAGGTAGCTTGTCTATGATATTGATTATTGACAGTTTATCTGCGATTTTTGTAACATTGTTCACAATATGGTGTGTTGGATGGATGATTTCTAGGAAAAACTCGATTATGGTGTGTAGTGGAGATGGGTAGGATCATTTTTACAAAATCTACATTATTCTACAAAATGTGCATTGACATGATCAGGCATAGTATAAGTGTGAAATATTGAGTAATATGAAACTGATACGATTACTGTGATTATATAATGTATATGTTTATATGTATGTGATTGTGTTTATGTTAATCTCATACTGAGCTTTATATATCACCCCATTTAGTTTTCTAATTTTACAGATAACCCCGAGGTTAGTATTCGAAGACGACATTTGAAGGAGTTTCTCGAAAGTCTTTTTAAATTAAAAGAATTAAATTTTATTTTGACATTTTACGTTTGTAATAATCTGTATATGGACTATGACATGGGACTTTATTTTGGGGATTTTTCATCCTAATTTGCATAAATTGCTTGCATGGCATTAAGTTTTAAAAATTACATAAATTAGTATTTGATGAGATTTCGCTTGAAACTTGGTTTTTAAAATAGAATCTGTCAATAACACATTTTTTCGCTGCATATCTGAAAAAAATAAGTTTTTAATAAAATTAGACTTAGTTTTCAAAATTATTAATATTTACAAATAAGTTTACTAAAGACATTTGATTTATAAAGTTAATATGCTTTTATTTCCGAAATAAAAATGAATAACCAAGTTCTCCAATTTCGAATAAAAAGACAAATGATTTAGAAGAATGATTGAAAATTCGAAATAGTTTTGAATAAATGAATGAATGTTTACAATTGAGATATTATTTATTTTGATTCCTGAATTTGAACGGTTTTTATGAAATTAAAATAAACGTTTTATTTCATTTGTTTTGAATTGATAAGACAATGGTGTTAAAATATTTTTTCAAAATTCTGAAAGTTTATTTCGGCCATTTTTGTAACACCCCTACCCGTAATTGTCCCCGGAATGGGTAAGAGGCATTATCAGACTTGTAACTCAGATCAAAACAATATAACATCAAAATTATAACATATATCATCATAATCCAATAGCTTTTCAAGCATTCATAATCAAATCATGCTATAAACAAACTTATAAAACTCTAATCATATCATAAGGACTAATTTGATATCATATAAAATATATAGGAAAACTTAAGAAAATTTTTGAAATAAGGTCACAAGGCTATGTGCCTCACATGGCCACCAGACACGGCCATGTGTCTAGGCCGTGTCAAAATAGGGCATACATACTGACTTGGTCACATGGTCACCAGACACACCCGTGTGTCCAGCCCGTGTGTCATCCTAACTTGGCTACACGGGTACCAGACACACCCGTGCATCCAACCCGTGTGCTATCCTGATTTATTTGCACGGAGACCAGACATGCCCGTGTGTCTAGCCCGTGCTCTATACTGACTTAGCTAACCATAAAACAGGGGTTACACGGTCGAGACACATGCCTGTTTGCTTTGGCCATGTGACACAAAGTAGGCTTGGTTTAAGCCATATTTTTCCCACATATTCCTCTTGTACCTACAAGCACCAATTTACAACAATTTCATATACCAAATGAGCAACCAATCAAATCAACCAAAAACAAACACATTTATACCAATTCATAATCAACCTATTTCAACTTACCAAATCATTCACCGAAGAGACCTTTCAATTTAGCCACATTCAATATCATCAAAGCCAAAACTATCCATCAAATTTTCCATATAAAAACATAACATATAATGCTTCCAATATAAACCAACCATTATCAAATCAAGCCATATCACATGGGTTGAACAAGTGCCAAAATTCATACCATAATAACTAGCATAAGTGACCAAAAGATTCAACTTTAAACTAGCCTATACATGCCATATTTACATTATTCACAATAGTTCCAAAAGTACCAAAAGATGCTTGGATAGTGCGATTGCAATCTCTGACTTCGTCCAAAATCGAGCTAGCTTCCGAGATCTATAAAACACGTGAAAAATAAATAGAGTAAGATTTTAAAGCTTAGTAAGCCTGTATAATATTGAATTAAACTTAACAAATTGACAATAAGCATTTAAAGTAATCTAAAATCAATTCATTTGCTCACATTGCCTATTCACATCATTCAACCACATGTTAGTTACATATAAATCATATAATCCTCCATTCAAAGGATGAAACCAAACATATATCATTCATGTACCTTTCAATACTTATAACATATCATATTTTTCATTTAACAAGTCATCATATAGTATTTATACTCTTGTACCATATAATTCTTTTAAACCATGTAACATATACCATGTAATCGTATACTTATAGCATGTAATTCATATAATTCATGTAGTTCATGTATCATACACCATGTAGTCATATATTTCATGTATCATATCATTCATATACATCTTGAATCTTTTATAACATGTATTTATATCGGTATAATGCCCGTTGAACCTTTGGAAACATTGAGGGATACGCGGGTGATACACATTAAGTGTATAATCGGTAATCCATCAATTCATCATGTATGCTCTTTCGAGCCATGTACGGTATGCTCCTCTTGAGCCGATAATGGTAAGCTCTGTAAAGTTGAAACTGTAAGCCCGAAGGCTGATTGTAAGCCCGAAGGCTGAACGGTAAGCTCGAAGGCTGAACGGTAAGCTCGAAGGCTGAACGATAAGCCCGAAGGCTGAACATGTAAGCCTGAAGGCTGATTGGTATGCCCTAAGGCTGAACATGTAAGCTCATGAGCTGTGGTGAGTCTGCAACAAATGTAGGAGCTCAACCAAACAGTAGCCCTAGTGACATGTCACTTGTATCCTACGACTTTCTACAGTTCAAACGGGACTCAATACTTAATCAGAGCATGCAACCAATAGGCATTTCTATCCATTATTTCATATATACATTCATATAATATGCAATTCGATTATTTTGATTATAAACATAATTCAATTCTAATTATACGAACTTACCTCGTGATAACTCGAAAAGTCGATATCTACTCATCTACTTTTCGTTTCCCCAGATCAAGTTCCGATATCTGTTTTTCTTGATCTAAATTTATCAAATTCAACCCATTTAATCATCAATACAATCAATTTAGTCCATAGACATGTAAATTGGCCTATTTACAAAATAACCCCATAACTGTCACATGTTAACACTTTAGTCCTTAATACACAAAATGACAAATTATACATTTTTAGCCATAAATCACTATAGCCGAATTTTCCATAATCTCAACTAAGCCCATATTTTCAATTATTTCACATTTCTAACCATAAAATTTCTATCTTTTTCAATTTAATCCTAAGCACTCAATTTTATCAAAAATCACTTTATAAAACTTGTATATTTATAAACAACCATCAATAATCTAGCATAAAACTTCAAATTACACCTATACTCAACAATGACACATTTCAAAATCACCAATAATTTCTTAAATTAAGGCATGGGCATGATAGGTTACTAAGCAACAATTTCAAAAAAAACGTAAAAATCATCAAAAATCAAAACAAAACATACTAAGCAACAATTTCAAAAAACGTAAAAATCATCAAAAATCAAAACAAAACATACCTTTAATCAAGTAAAATAGTGGATGAATATCATGAAAAATTTAAACCCTATTCTTTTGTTGAGTTTTGGCTAATAATGAATGAAAAAAATGAAATTTTCATTTGTTTTCATTAAAATTATAACTAAATGGTCATTTACAACTTTAACCTTAATGAAACTATACAAAAGCCATGATAAATATGGACATAAATGTCCACTAACCTTAACCAAGGTATATTATCCACTTAAGGACTTCCATTAATAAAACCAAAGCCAAAAGAGTCATTAAATAAATAGAACTCAAATTTATCGCTTTACGCGATTTAGTCCTTTTTACCGAATTAACTAATCAAACAGTAAAATTTCTTTACAAAATTTTCATACGGTAATTTTATCATGCTATAAAACTATTTAAAATAATAAAAATAATATTTTAAATCGGTTAAGTGGTCCTGAAACCACTCACTCTGATCAGACTCGAAATTGGGTTGTTACAATTTTCATGGACAAATAGTTTCTAAAATGAGATAGAAATTAGTTGAACATTCGATTTTACTAGTTTTGAACGAATAGCTCAAATGGTTTAAAAAATACATTTGAAATCTAGAAAGTTTTTCTAGAACACTCTAGTGGCCAATGTAGCTTTTCAAATTCGGCCATAACGACTAGGTTGAGTTTGGATTGTTACACCATTTAATCAATTTTCACATTGATCTTTAAAAAAAGTGTATTATGCTTAAGGAATCTAAAGGAAAACCATCAGTAGATATGGACTTTCATCAAGAAAAGGGTTCTTCAAAATCTTCTTTACTCAATTCCTTCTTTTAGCTTTAAGAACCCTCAACCATGGTTGTGATCTACATAGCCCTCACTTTGACCTAGCTTAGAGGCATAGGCGATGAGTAAAGACACAACAAGATGAGAAGTTTGGTCGATTGGCATAATGATAGCACCAAAAATAGGGATAGCCACAAACGTATCAGTAGTGGTACGCATTGCCTCGCCATGCATAGTGATATCCATAGCCAGCATCATCACTGGTGAAGATGATGAAAGAGGAGAAGGGTTAGTAGTTAGGGTAGGCATGACCTAACAAATGTAGAAGAATTAGGAGCATTAACAACCCTCTTCCTAATCCATTTTTACTAAGCTACTTGCTAACCGATAATGCATAGTATTGTTCCTATAAAGCATCATATAAGGAATAAATACACAAGGAATAAAACCAACTCCACATTTTATGTATGCCGAAACCCAAACCTCATGGTTCTCATTAAATTACCAACAATTGAAGCGCCCATACCACCTTTGGGTGTAGCAAGACTTAGCTTCACCCTTGTATGTTTTTTATCTGTTTGCAAATAACATACTCTTCATTAGTAGGAATAACCTCTCCAAGAGGATGGGTTTGGGTTTGGCAAGCCCTTTTGAAAATGATGATCACCAAAAGAGTTATGCTTACCACCCTTTGCTTTTTTAGCACCCATGAGGAAACAAGCTTCGCCACTTTTTGTTTAGACGAAGATTTTAGGCAAGGGGAGGAAGCACATGTATTTTCCATTTTCCTTTTAGATGTCCTCTATCATCTCGACTAGCATGCACCCCAAATTGTCAAAAGATCCTACAAGCTAAACCCCATCTTGTGTGGACCAAGCCTCTATTATTTAGCCCTTAAAGTTTTTAGCATTAATAGGGACAACCCCATTTAAAGTCTTACTTTCCAAGAAATGAACCCAAATGGGGTCAAGCTTTAGTAACTTTTTTTTACCAAAATGTAAGAACTTGTCTTATATGTAACACCCCATACCCGGCCCAGATGTTACGTCCAAGTCTGGTGTGTCACATCAACGACGAACTAACCATGTTACCTAGTTACTACGATTAGGGTGAGTTTTGCAAAACCATTATTGAAGTTTAAAGAGAAAATCCCGGTTAAATTGTGAACGTCCTATCCACTACCAATTTTTAGGGGTATTCCTTATTATAAGATTTAACTTTGTTACTCGTTTGAAACGTGTGATTGATTTTTGAAAACGTTTGATGAAATTTTAAGAAAACTCGTGCAGCCTTATTCAAATCAATCATTGTATAGTAAAAATAAATAATTTAAAACCCAAATTAAAATAATTAGAGCGGCCTTATTACAAACCCAAAAATCACAATAAATATAATTAAAGTAAATAATAAAATAAAACAAATAACTTAATTAAACCATAAATGCAGTCTACGTGGCCACTCCGAATCCCTCCAGCTCCAAGTCTACCAATCTAGGGCTCACCTGCATGGATGGAAGAAAATGGGTGAGTTTGGAAACTCAATGTATAAAGAAAGCCCATCCGGAGCCCAAATCAGCTTAAGCCCACTGGGTCTAAGCCCTATCCAGTTTCAGTAATAACTGGGTCGAAGCCCTACTCAGTATTCAGATAATTGGGCCTTAGCCCTTTTCAGATAACAGTATGGCCCATCAGCCCATTTCAATAACAGAACAGATATCATGCATGTATGCAAAGCCCAAAGCCCATCCTATGTCCATCTGTTACACTCCACCCGTACCAGCCATAAACACACCATGTGGGGAAACAGCTCAACCCGCCCAGCCGCTACACTCCACAATCGTAGCATAGCTGCTCAGATAATTTGGCCAAGCCACTAACAGTATATCGAGGCAAAGCCCCTTTTAGTAAACAGTACGAGGCAAAGCCTCTTTCAGTAATCAGTATGAGGCAAAGCCTCTTTCAATAATCGTCGCAATGCCACTTGCACTTCCTCCATCAATAAACTCAGTCCCATGCAACAGATTATCATGTCATGGCATACAGTGAACAGAAACAGTAAAACATGCAGTTTAGTCAAATTTAGCCCTAGGGGTATAACGGTCATCTTGCACCTACGGGTAAAATAGTAATTTTTCACCCTTAAGGGGTATGTCAGTAATTACACCAGTTTTTAGGGTTTTATGCATATTTTAGTCCCTAATAGTCCAACTTATATCTCAGTAGTTAATTTAGCCTATTTTAGCAGTTTTTTTAGTTATTGGGCCCTAAAACCCCTGTTGGGCCCTACAGTGTCATCTAGCTATTTTAAGCCCGTTTAGCCCAAATTCTAAGTCTAGTTTAACAGATTTAACCTACAGTATACCAGAAAACACTTACCGCTTACTTTTACCCATATGGGCCCGTAAGCCCATTGGGCCCAATTTCAGCCCATCGAGGCCCAAATTTACCAATGTGCACGAAATTGCGCACTCCTCCATCATACCATTTACGATTACAGATCTCATTATTTCCAACCGACTTACGAGTGCTCGCACGCTCACAAGCCTACGAAATGCTAGAATTTCAACATTTCGACTTTTCGGCTTTTGCCGATTTAGATTACAGAAGGGTGTTTGTTTACACATCTGATTTGTGACGACCGCTAATGAGATCTCCCACGGTATCCTACAATCAGTTACCACCAAATCAGATCCAAGATTTTAATGACACTAATTGTAAACTTGCTTACCAAGGTCGGCTAACATCCCTTAATGCTTTAGAACACTTACCTTGTCGAAAATAGGGACTAGATCTAGCTCTAGACCACCTTGAAACCGTTGATCTTACTAGCCTCCAAATAGATCTTGATTGCTAGCCTTCAATCTGCACTAACACATAATAAACCGAATGAAAATACTAATTTAAATCTTGACCAAAAATAATAGCCTCCCTAAAGCGTTTAGGGACTTTCGGCTTTTCTTAAATCCCAAAATAATGAATGAATAGTTGATTCCGATAACTTACCAAAGGTTTACTAGCCTTGAATCGTTTCCACACACCTTCTTACCCCAAATCTGATGCAGATTTAACTTAAAGTACGAATAAAGAACAGATCTAGAGGTTTAGATCCCGAATCACTATGAATATGGAGGCTCAGCTTTTGATACAATAAAAGAGAAAAAGGTAGAATTTGTAGTGGAAAAGAAGAGATGTCAATAGGGGGTAGGGATGTTGTGAGGTTCGGCTAAATGGATTGAAGAAAGAGTGGGGTTTCAGCTTTTGGTGGTAATCGACTAACAAGGTTGAACAAGAGAGGTTTTATGATTGATGATGTAAAGAAGATGGAGAAGAGAAGATGAGTAAAATAAAATAAAATAAAATAACAAAAACAAAAATCGATTAAAAGAAAGAAAGTCAAGTCGGCTAATACCATTAAAAAAAATACCTTAACCACAAAAAAGAAAATAATCCATCAAGGCCAAAATTCTAAGTGCAATTCGGCACTTAATGCTTATAGCTGAATGAGTGTATTTTAGCATAAAAATTCTTCCTAATTCAAATTATTCTTGATTCTTAGCCAAACACAATGTTTCAATTTCATTCAAACTCCCCATCGATTAGCAGCAGTCCACTGCTTGGCTGACTCCAACTGCTGCTAGGGAGAGTTTCGGTCCACTGGAAACTTTCTCCCTACGCGTGCAGCAAAAATACAGCTCCTCGCACGCACAGCAGCTCAAACCCGGGACCTCCAGGCACCCACACATGCTGCTGGTCACTGCAACATGATTTCACTTTTGATATAATATAGTCGCATTTAATTTTAAGCTTTACCCGCTGAAGCCTCAGCTGTTTAAAAAACAAAACTAAAATTTCACCTACCCCTAGATTCGAACTCGCATCCCCTCGGCGTTCCTAGCGCGCTGCTACCACTACGCCACAGGCACTCTTTGCGTTAAACTCCAGTCGCAACTTCTTTTAAGGCCTATTTAGTTGTAATCAGATTACTCAAAAAAAACATGACAGCTTGCACGAGCGAGGTCTCAAACCCAGGCTCTCTTTCACGCTCCTAGCACCTCATGCCGCTGGGCCAGGCTTTCCTTTGTGTCCCCTTTTAATCTAACTTTATTATAAGGCCTCCTTGTGACGGTCCCTACTTGTAAAAAAAAGCCCACACTTGTGCGCGCTGGGAATCGAACCCCAACTCCTCTTCCTGCTGCCTAACACCTCTTACCACTGGGCCAGGCACTTCTTTTGTGCCTAAACTTAGCCCAATTTAATTATAAGGCCTAATGCTCAGATTTCCCTAAGGAAGCAAAATTTAATTTTTTTGCTAGAGTCCTGGGCGAGCCCAGGACTTTTCCCACACTATAAGTCCCTCTAATTTATTTAATTACTAAACTAAACACCAAATTAATAACAATAATATTTTTATTCTTATTTTTTTATAATAATATTTAAAATATCTAAATTATTCAAGCCGTCTTCTATCCGAACCCAGACTTAAGGCCCAATACTTCTAGGCCCAAATTCAGGGTGTTACATTATAAGGATTAAATTAGGCTTTGACGCAATCCTATTTATGGTTGGGCCTACGAGCAAGACTTAAAAAATTGGAATCTTGCTACACAATAGGAAAGGGGAAGACATTCTAATAATCATTCACAAAGATATACTAGCCTTTCTCTAGGTGTCAGTTACTTGACTTGTAATAGCCCGATTTTAGGCTTAGTCGGAATAGTAGTTTTGAGACCACAAATTTGAGGCCGGGAAAAATAATTTCAATATTATTTTATGTGTTATAACATGATTATATGAGTGCATAAAAATTTTTGTGAATTAATTCTAGCGATGCATTCTTAATTTTGAAAAAGGACTAAATCATGTAAAAGGTGAAAGTTTTGTTTCATTAGCTAAAGGTGTTAATTAGCTATGAAACATTAAAATAGAAGTCCTTATTGAGTAAATCAACCATAAATTCATTAGTGGCTGATCATGGAATTTTTAAATGGATACAAAATCCTGAAATGTTAAAGGATTAGGTGGGTTTTTGGTGACTAAATTGACTAAATCCATCTTCTTCCACAGAAATTCTCAGCAAAAACAAGGGTTTTGAAAGCTCAAACTTTCAGCCACCTATTTCTCTTACAAGTAAGTGATTTTGATGGTCTTCATTGATGATTTTTGTACTTTTGGGACCCTTGTAGCATAAGCTAACTAATGGGGGACTATTTTGCAAAATGGTTGAGAGTCTAGGGTTTTACCATGAGATTACCCATGTTGTTTGTTGAATTTTCATGGAAGAGAATGAGTCATGGTTGTTTAATAAACAACTTTTATGAAAGGATTTTCATGGAAACAACTAAAATGGACCTTTTTGTAAAGGTTGTGAAATAAGTGATAAATGTGTAAAATAATTAAAATTAAGGGCTGCTATAAGCATAGAATAAATTCGACTAGGCTTGCTTAGGGAAGAAATTTGATTAAAATTATTTTACGAGCCTAGGGGTAAAATTATAATTTTGTGAAAGCCTAAGGGCAAAACGATCATTTTGTCAAAGTAGGAATTATGGATTGTCTTGATTAATGTGGTGATTAAATAAATGCAATTTGTTATTATAGATCAAGAAATATGGAATCTGGACCTAGACCGGAGGAAAACCAAGTTATTGGATTAAATCGAATTGGTCACTCATATTTTGAATATTAAGGTAAGTTGTACGTAAATAATACAACTTTATGGTTAATATGCTTTGAACAATTGATATTGCGTAAATTGTTTGATTATTGTTATGAATAAGCATGATGAAATTGATGTGGTAAACTCCCAGTTGAACCTTAAGAATAGATCGAATATCCATGCCATGACATTGGGTTATATGTGACCTAGTGTAAAACCATGTCTGGGTGATAAACGATAAATTATACATATTTTTACCTCATGTTTAGCCTATATTTTGGATGAATAATTATTAATTTTATGAGAATTGGTGCTCTTAATCTTTCTTTTTCATGTCTTATACTCAGGAGAGCATAGGGAAGAGAAAAGAACAGAAAACGGGCCAAAAACGAGTAAAATGGGCCAAAATGTAAAAACGACACAGCCCAAGGAGTCACCACACGGCCGTGGCACAAGGTCGTGCCACCTAAGGTCCAACACGGCCCAGCCCCGACAAGCACGACCATGCTACACGGCCGTGCCACCTTCAACAGGCCCATACGGTCTCTTGTCGAAACCACACGGGAGTGGCACATGGGCGTGTCCCTATCGTGAGGAAGTTCAATTTCACTCGGATTTGGATGCTTAGAGGCTAAGAAAGGCATCCCAAAGCTCTATATAAAGACCCTAGTAGGCAACTCTAAGGGTGTGCTTATTTCCCACTAAGGGTACACTCTTTTCTCCCAAAAAGAAGCGCCTTCTTTCTGCCAACACAGGGAGTGAAAACGGGGATTACTCCAAGAGAAGCCGAGTGATCCATCCCAGAAGCTGGAATTTTACATCAAGACAGAGGATTTCCCTTCAATCCTTCAGGGGTTTTTGGGTTCTTTTATGTTTTGTTATTTTATATCTTCTGAGATGTTTTCTTTCTTAATTATGAACTAAACCCCTCAAATACTTGAGGGGGATGAAACCTAAGACAGATCTTGTTATTATTCATTCTTGAATTATATGATAAATACTTGAATTGTTCTTAATTATGTGTTCTTAATTCTTGATTTAATAATCCTAGGTATTAAGTCAAGAAACTGATGTGTTTAGGCAGAGGAGCAAAAGTCCCTATTTTAAGAGTAGATCTACCATAATTAAGCGGAGTTGCATGCAACCCTAGATATAGGGCGACATAAATCTACCGGATTAGGGTCAAACCTAATAGGGGGATCCATAGATCGAATTAATGCAAGACTAGGAGTGTTAATTAATAAAGAAACTTTAGTTAAAAACCTAGTATTAGTTGTTCTTATCCTCGACGGAGGTATTAACATACGTTAGGGATCTCTACGGATCAAGTCAAGGGAATAAATCGTCTAGTTCAAGAAACCAATAACAAGTGAAGTCTAGGTGGATTCTCCCTTGAGTATTGCTTATATCAATCAGCTTTTCCCGAAAGTTTTCCCCAATTTACTCTTTGTGCACTTTTTAGTTAGTTTTAGAATTAGTTTCAAACAACCCATTTTTATTTTTAGGCTAGATAATAGAAAGGAAGTAAGTACTAGTACTTTTGGTTCCCTTGGGTATGATAACCCGGTCTTGCCGCTAAACTATACTACTGTTGATAGGTGCGCTTGCCTTTAAATCGTGATATTAGTTAGTTTTTGGTGTGATGAGTTTTTATAAATTTTATTACTTAATATCGCGAGTATCAAGTTTTTGACGTCGTTGCCGGGGAATTGAAATATTAAGAAAACTCGATTTCTATTACTTTAGCCATTTACTATATTTATTTATTTTTGGTGTTTATTTATTTTTATTTTATTTTAATTTTCTTTGCTTTTTCCTTCTAGGTATTTCTAGTTTATGACTAGAAGAAACCCAAGAGGACCACTACTTTTTGACAAAGATTTGGAAGCGACATTTTGCAGAACTCGCAGAGAAATCAGACGAAGCCTACATTATCCCGAACAAGACCAAGAACAAGAACCTGAACCTATGGAAGAGATGGAAGCAACTCAAAACATTCCACCACCTCCCGCAATAGCCAAGCAACCAGTGAATCAAGATGAAGCTCCTCGCACTATGTATGATTATGCTAAACCTAGTTTGGCTGGTACTCAAACTAGCATTATTAGACCTGCCATTGCTGCTAATAATTTTGAATTAAAACCTAACACTATTCAGATGATAAAGCAATTTGTGCAGTTTGATGGTTTACAGGATAAAGATCCCAACTCACATTTAGCCAACTTTTTGAAATTCTACGATACGTTTAAAATTAATGGCGTTTCTGATGATGCCATTCGTCTAAGGCTATTTCCATTCTCTTTGCGAAATAAATCCAAACACTGGTTGAATTCTCTACCATGAGGATCAGTCACTACATGGGAATAGATGACAGAAAAATTCTTACTTAAATATTTTCCTCCAGCTAAAACAGCTAAATTACGAAACAATATCTCTTCTTTTGTGCAGATGGATTTAGAAACACTTTATGATGCCTGGGAGAGATACAAAGATTTGTTGAGAAGGTGCCCGTACCATGGGTTACCTTTGTGGCTACAAGTTCAAACCTTTCACAATGGTTTGAATCCATCAACAAGGCAAATGATTGATGCAGCCGCAAGAGGAACAATCAACAATAAAACACCCGAAGTAGCTTATGAGTTTATAGAAGAGATGTTACTGAATAACTATCAGTGGCAAGTCATAAGGACAAAGCCGACAAAAGCCGCAGGAGTTTATAATAGTGATGTTGTCACTATGCTTACTAACCAAGTAGAACTTCTAAATAAAAAGTTTGATAATTTTGTTTGTTCTACACAGGCACAGCCAGTGATGCAGTGTGACACAACTCTAGGAAATATGTTCAATCCACACTACTCATCTTATGGACACAACATAGAAACTGAGCAAGCAAACTATATAGGTAAGAATTCTAGACCTTAAAATAACCCTTATAGTAATATTTACAATTCAGGTTGGAGAAATCACCCCAATTTTTCATGGGGAGGACAAGGAAATCACAGACAACAGCCTCCTCCGAGATTTCAGTAGCCACAACCATAACAAGAGAAAAAGCCGGATCTTGAAGAGATGTTTACCAAATTCATGGCCATGTCAGAAACCTGTTTTCAAAACACTAAAATGACATTAAAGAACCAGCAAGCATCAATCAAAGGCCTTGAGAATCAAATTGGTCAACTCGCCAAGTTAATATCAGAAAGACCACAAGGTGGACTTCCAAGTAACACTGAGACCAATCCTAAAGAGCAACTACATACCGTAAATACAACAGATGAGGAGGTGTTAACCAAGGACGACCCAAAATTATGCGAGGAACTTGAGATGCAAAACGCTGTTAAATTCTTGAAAGAGCTCTTGACAAATAAGCGGAAGCTAGACGAGAAATCTCATGTGGAATTAAATGCAGTCTGCTCAGCTATTCTACAAAATAAACTACCGACCAAACTAAAAGATTCAGGGAGTTTCACTATCCCTTGTTTACTTGGTAGCTTAGATGAAAAAACTGCTTTAGCTGATTTAGGGGCAAGCATAAATGTCATGCCTTATAAACTGTTTAAACAACTAGGTCTTGGAAACACTAAGAAAACCAAGATGAGCATTCAACTAGCTGACAAAACTATTAGGGCACCTAAGGGAATAATTGAAGATGTACTCATCAAAATCGATAAATTTATATTCCCAGTTGACTCTGTTGTTTTAGACATTGATGAGGATAACAACGTACCCTTAATTCTAGGGTGACCCTTTTTAGCAACTGCTAGAACTAAAATTGATTTAGAAATAGGTGAACTCACATTACGAGTAGGTGATGATAAAATCACCTTACGAGCTCACAACTCAATTAAAACTATAGATAAGAATAAAGTTTTGAGTCCCTGTGAAAACACTGAATTCACCATTCAACCTTCTGTGCAGGATACTCTCTACATAAAGGCAACAAACCAGCAGACAAGTCCATCCAAAGGAGATGTACCTAAAAAGCGAATGCTTCAGCTCGAGGAACTTGATGAGTGGCTGAACTATCATGAGAAACCCAAAATATGCCACATCAGCCCAGAGCTTCACCAAGACAACCCTCAGGAACAAATGAATTAGTTCAAGATAGGAGATAAGGTAATTTTAAGGGACGACGATCCTCGAACCGCAAATTCAGAAGAACACACAAATGATACACCTTACTTCAAGGTAATGAAAGCTTTTCCATACGGAACAGTAGAGATAAAACATGAGTCACTCGGCACTTTCAAGGTAAATCACACTCGACTCAAACATTATTTCGATATTAAAATAGGACGGAAGAGTATCAGCTCTTCAAGCCACCGTGAACACATAAAGCTCGAACAGAGTCGAGCTTAGACTATAAATAAGCGCTTCTCGGGAGGCAACCCGAGCACTAACCTAGTAACTTTTCTTTTCTTTTAATTTTAGTCTTTTTATACAGCAACTAATGCAGCAATTTAGGACCACACGGCCTGGCACACGGGCTTGCCTAAGGCCGTGTGACACTTTAAATGGAGACACAGTCATGCACCTAGGCCGTGTAAAGATTTTCCCAAAGCACAAGCTGTCGACAAATCGCCACGGCTATGCGACATGGCTGTGGCAACCTTTCAACTTTGACATAGGCTTGCACAACTCCACACGCCCATGTCCCCAAGCCATGGCCAACACTGTCAAATTAGACACGACCGTGTGACCTATCACACGATCGTGTGAAAAACGAACACGATTGCAAACAGCTATGCGAGACGGCCAGCACAGGCGTGTGCCTTGCTTTAGGCGCGCCAAAACCACTAAAATTCGAAAAACACGGGCAAAATTCAAGTCACACGGGCGTGTGCATTGCCCGTGTGACCCAAAAACTATAAAAAAGGGGCCACTATTCATTTTCTCCTTCACTCAAACCCTAAATCCTCCCACCCAAACTCTCCTCCAACCACCCTAAAAGCCCCACCATCGATGTCTACAGTGTTCCACGACCGTGCTGTCTCACCAACGACCGTGCACCATCTCACACCTCTCCTATATTAGTTCTATTTTTTCATTTTCATTTACATTTTTACTGTTTTATTTCTAGTTTATTTTAAATATTATGAATATATTTAGATTCAAGCATGGAATTAGTTACACTAGGATAAATAATTTAGAATGTTATATGCCATTTTATGATTTCATCACATTTGGTTGCCATTTTTCTCGTGCATTTAGTAGAATACATACCCATATTACTTATTTTGAACATCAAATTAGAATGAATAATTAGTTTAATCCCCATTTTTAGGCACATTATTATATTTATTTACAAATGTTGATTCGATTTCATTTTAGGATTAACGTTTATTATCGTGTTATTTAGGCATTATGTCGACATCACGTGGAAAGAGAGCTGTTGCCCCACCATCAAAAAAACAAAAGGGGCCAGGTGGTTAATCCTCGAGGCCTACCTCCGAGACTCGCCACTCGTGCATATCATTTACCCAAGACTCCCAAGAGGAGTTATTTCAGATACTGAGAAAACGTACATTAAGCGCAGGCCGATGCATCGACTGGGATGCGCTAGAGTAAGTCAACCTTGTAGACTCGATCCGGGCCCTACTGATGACGGACCCGTAGGAGCAGTTCTTCCGAATCATTGAGCCCACTTACCTTGAACTCACTCTAGAGTTCTGCTCCACCTTCCATCTTCAGACCTTCATGAGCCGGTTCGACGATCCCGGAACGATAAGTTTCACTTAGGAGGTCGTGTATGCCACCTTAGCATACCAGAGTTCGGCTCAGCTCTCAACCTCTACACGGAGCAATTTATGGCAGAGAAAGACTTTCCTACGCTTTCCCGACGTATCCACCTCAAACCTGTAAATTGTTGGGACAACATCACCCCTGGCTATCCCTCCTACGACCCTAGTCGCACGAAGGCGACCGCTCTCCCCCCGCCATTGAGATACCTTCATGCTCTTCTCGCACATACTTTGACAGGTAGACGGGAGAGCACCAGCATCGTCAACACTTATGACGCTTATTTTTTATAGAGCATGGCGAATGCGCATGCCATCGACCTCGCCTACTTTATCAGGCATGCCATGCAGCACCAGACCTAGCGTCATCGCAGGGGCGTCATATCCATGGGCCTATACATTAGATGCTTGGCTCGTCACTTCGGGCTACTCAACATAGCGGCCCAGACATCTTCCTACACACTCATCGGCCAGATGTCCCCTCAGGGCATCCAGATTCTGCACCATATGAGGAGGATCCAGAGGAGACCAGGAGGCAACCCCTTTCAGTACCGCCTCATCCAAGAGGGCGAGGATCCAGCGGACATTCCTGATGATGTCCCACCACCATCGAAGGAGGATGCACCTACCGAGCCACCACCACCCCGCAGACCAGTTCATGCGGCAGCTTCCTATGCTAACTTATCTGAGCGCTTTTCACAGTTTGAGCAGCAATACGTCCAGCGCTTCGATCACATCGATGCGACTTTACAGCAGATATGCCAGCGTCTCCACATCACGCCACCACCACCACAGCGTGATCCATCCTAGGATTAAATATTTCTATTCCTCTTATGTTTATTTTTATCTTAGTTTTTATTTTTCACTTTGATTTTTATTTTTCCTTTATTTCCAACGTTAGTTTCCTTTTTATTTTGAATTTTATTTTTATTGTGTTTAATCCTTTTAATCATTTGAGTATTAGTATTTTTAGAACTTAGTTTATTATTTTTCTATTATTTATTTTTCTATCTTTCATATCGGCTAATCCTTAACGAGTAATCTCTATTAATCCAAAATTCCCACGACTAATTAATATTTTCGCAGTTTCAAAAAGGAGCTCTACAGCTCATATTTACATGGAAATGGAAACACCTCGCCACAACTGCCGACTCTTCCGATTTCTGTCTCACAAATTCATCCTAAATTCAGGGAGTTTCAATTCTCTCCCTATCTTATGATATTATGCTTCTCTTGCTATTTATGTATCTTTATACATTGAGGGCAATGTACATCTTAAGTGTGGGGGGGAAGCTTACTTTAAATTTTTATATTATCTATGAAATTCTTGAAATTATGCATTGTTAATTCTGCATTATCTTCAGTCTCCTATTAGGAATTAATTCTGATTGATTTATGATTTTTATTGATATGTTGAGAATTAAGATATAGGTACTTGTACTCTAATTATTCAAACTTTAAAACATTAGGGAATCAAGCATGATGAGTTGAAATTTTTGAGAACCCCATTTTTTGCATAAGTAATTTTCCTTGATTCTAAGTATTATCTTAAGATTTGAAATTTACAGGATTGACATCAAAAGCCATAATTCTGGTGAGATTTGAGCCTTTCTGAGCATACATTCTTTCGTGCTCACTTTTATTATTGCTTTGAGTGAGTCAACACTGATTTGTTGTTCTAGAACTTGCTTGATTATATATGTCAAGACCACATCATTGATTTGATATACCGAGATGATAAAGGCACTTAAGATTTCACCCACTTACTTTATAAAGGCCTACCTCCATAAATTAACCCCTAGTGAACCCCGTTGAGCCAAACAACCCATTCTTTGACTTACCTCTTAATTATTAACCAATAAACCATTTTTTGAATACCATTCAATTACGTTGATCCCCATTTTTGTCGAGATTTGAGTTGAAATTATTATCTAGCTTTATTCTCTTTTCCAGAATGTAAATGATAAATGATAAATTATACATATTTTTACCTCATGTTTAGCCTAATTTCTGGATGAATTATTATTAATTTTGTGAGAATTGATGCTCTTAACCTTTCTATTTCATGTTGTATACTCAGGAGAGCATAGGGAAGAGAAAAGAATGAAAAATGGACTGAAAATGAAGAAGAAAATGGGCCAAAGTGTAAAAACAACACGGCCCAAAGAGTCACCACACGGCCGTGGCAAACGGCTGTGCCACATAAGGTCCAACACGGCCCAGCCCCGACAAGCACGGCCAGACCACACGGCCGTGCCACCCTCAACAGGCCCACACACGGCCTCTTGTCGATCCACACGAGCGTGGCACACGGGCGTGTCCCTGTCGTGAGGAAGTTTAATTTCACTCAGATTTGGATACCTAGAGGCTAAGAAAGGCAACCCAAAGCTCTATATGAAGACCCTAGGAGGCAACTCTAAGGGGGTACTCTTTTCTCCCAAAAGGAACGACATATTTCTGCCAACACAAGGAGTGAAAGCAAAGAATTACTCCAAGGGAAGCCGATTGATTCATCCCAGAAGCCAGAGTTCTACATCAAGACAGAGGATCTCCCTAAATTCCTTCAGGGGTTTTTGGGTTCTTTATGTTTTGTTATCTTATTTCTTCTGAGATGTTTGCTTTATTAATTATAAACTAAACCCCTCAAATACTTAAGGGGGATGAAACCTAAGACAGGTCTTGTTATTATTTATTCTTGAATTATATGATAAATACTTGAATTGTTCTTAATTATGTGTTCTTCATTCTTGATTTAATAGTCCTAGGTATTAATTCAAGAAACTGATGTGCTTAGGCAGAGGAGCAAAAGTCCCTATTTTAAGAGTAGATCTACCATAATTAAGCGGAGTTGCATGCAACCCTAGACATAGGGCGACATAAATCTACCGGATTAGGGTCAAACCTAATAAGGGGATCCATAGATCGAATTAATGCAACCTAGGGTTGTTAATTAATAATGAAAGTTTAGTTAACCACCTAGGATTAGTTGTTCTTATCCTTGACGGACGTATTAACATAGGTTCGGGATCTCTATGGATCAAGTCAAGTGAAGAAATCATCTAGTTCAAGAAGCCAATAACAAGTGAAGTCTAGGTGGATTCTCCCTTGAGTATTGCTTATATCAATCAGCTTTTCCCAAAGAGTCTTTCCCCACTTTACTTTTTGTGCACTTTTAGTTAGTTTTAGAATTAGTTTCAAACAACCTTCTTTTATTTTTAGTCTAGATAATAGAAAGGAAGTAAGTATTAGTACTTTTGGTTCCCATAGGTACGATAGCTCGGTCTTACCGCTAAACTATACTACTGTTCGATAGGTGCGCTTGCCTTAAAATCGTGATATTAGTTAGTTTTTGGTGTGATCAGTTTTTATAAATTTTATTACTACATATCACGCGATATCAAGTTTTTGGCACCGTTGCCGGGGAACTAAAATATTACGAAAACTCGATTTCTATTACTTTAGCCATTACTATATTTATTTATTTTCGATTTTTATTTATTTTTATTTTATTTTTATTTTATTCTATTTTAATTTTCTTTGCTTTTTCCTTCTAGGTATTTCTAGTTTATGACTAGAAACAACCTGGTAGGGCCATTACTTTTTGACGAAGATTTAGAAGCGACAGTTTGCAGAACTCGTAGAGAGATCAGATGAAGCCTACATTATCCAGAACAAGATCAAGAACAAGAGCCAAAACTTACAGAAGAGATGGAAGCAAATCCAAACATTCAACCACCTCCAGCACTACCCCTAGAACAAGATAAAGCTCCTCGTACTATGTATGATTATGCTAAACCTAGTTTGGCTAGTACTCAAACTAGCATTATTAGACCTACTATTGCTGCTAATAATTTTGAACTAAAACCTAACACTATTCAAATGATTCAGCAATTTATGCAGTTTGATGGTTTATAGGATGAAGATCCAAATTCACACATAGCCAATTTGTTGGAACTTTGTGATACTTTTAAAATTAATGGCGTTTCTGATGATGCCATTCGTCTAAGGCTATTCCCATTCTCTTTGAGAAATAAAGCCAAACAGTGGTTAAATTCTTTACCATGAGGCTCAATCACTACATGGGAACAGTTGACCGAGAAATTCTTACTTAAATATTTTCCTCCAGCTAAAATAGCTAAATTACGAAACGACATCTCTTCTTTTGTGCAGATGGATTTAGAAACACTTTACGATGCCTGGGAGAGATACAAAGATCTTTTGGGAAGGTGCCCTCACCATGGACTACCTTTGTGGTTACAAGTTCAAACCTTCCACAACGATTTGAACCCATCAACAAGGCAAATGATCGATGCAGCCGCAGGAGGAACAATCAACAATAAAACACCCGACGCAGCTTATGAGTTTATAGAAGAGATGTTACTAAATAACTATCAGTGGCAAGTCATGGGGACAAAGCCAACAAAAGCCGCAGGAGTTTATAATATTGATGTTGTCACTATGCTTACTATTCAGGTAGAACTTTTAAATAAAAAGTTTGATAACTTTGTTGGTTCCACGTAGGCACAACCAGTGATGCAGTGCGACGCAACTCCAGGAAATATGTTCAATCCAGACTACTCATCTTATGACAATGGCACAGAAACCGAGCAAGCCAATTTTATGGGTAACCATTTTAGATCTCAAAATAATCCCTATAGTAACACATATAATGCAGGTTGGCGGAACCACCCCAATTTCAGCAGCCACTGCCGCAACAGGAGAAAAAGCCCAATCTTGAAGAGATCTTTACCAAATTCATGGCCATGTCAGAAACTCATTTTTAGAACACTGAAATGGCATTAAAGAACCAGCAAGCATCAATCAAAGGCCTTGAGAATCAAATTGGTCAACTCGCCAAGTTAATATCAGAAAGACCACAAGGTGGACTTCCAAGTAACACTGAGACCAATCCTAAAGAGCAACTTCATGCCATAAATACAACAGATGAGGAGGCGTTAACCAAAGACGAGCCAAAGTTATGCGAGGAACCTAAGGTGAGTAAAGGTAACGTAGAGGTAAGCAACAACAAGCCAGACATCAACGAACACAAGCCTCGTATACCATATCCAAGAGCGCTACAAAAAGACCGTACAGATGAGCAATTTGGTAAGTTTCTCAAACTGTTAAAGAAATTACACATTAACTTACCATTTGTTAAAGCAATTTTATAGATGCCAAAGGCTGTTAAATGTTTAAAAGAGCTCTTGACAAACAAGCAAAAGCTAGACGAGAAATCTCATGTGGAATTAACTGCAGTCTGCTCAGCTATTCTACTAAATAAACTATCGACCAAACTAAAAGATCCAGGGAGTTTCACTATCCCTTGTTTACTTGGTAGCTTAGATGAAAAAAATGCTTTAGCTGATTTAGGGGCAAGCATAAATGTCATGCCTTATAAACTATTTAATCAACTAGGTCTTAGAAACCCTAAGAAAACCAAGATGAGCATTCAACTAGCTGACAAAACTATTAGGGCACCTAAGGGAATAATTGAAGATGTACTCGTCAAAATCGATAAATTTATATTCCCAGTTGACTATGTTGTTTTAGACATTGATGAGGATAACAATGTACCCTTAATTCTAGGGCGACCCTTTTTAGCAATTGCTAGAACTAAAATTGATTTAGAAACGGTGAACTCACATTACGAGTAGGTGATGAAAAAATACCTTACGAGCTCACAACTCAATTAAAACTACAGATGAGAATAAAGCTTTGAGTCCCTGTAAAAACACTAAATTCACCATTCAACCTTCTGTGCAGGATACTCTCTACATAAAGGCAACAAACCAGCAGACAAGTCCATCCAAAGGAGATGCACCTGAAAAGTGAATGCTTCAGATCGAGGAACTTGATGAGTGGCTGAACTATCGTGAGAAACCCAAAATATGCCACATCAGCCCAGAGCTTGACCAAGACAACCCTCAGGAACAAATGAATCAGTTCAAGATAGGAGATAAGGTAATTTTAAGGGACGACAATCCTCGAACTGCAAATTCAGAAGAACACACAAATGATACACCTTACTTCAAGGTAATGAAAGCTTTTCCATACGGAACAGTAGAGATAAAACATGAGTCACTCAGCACTTTCAAGGTAAATCACACTCGACTCAAACATTATTTCGATATTGAAATTGAAAATAGGACGGAAGAGTATCAGCTCTTCAAGCCACCGTGAACACATAAAGCTCGAACAGAGTCGAGCTTAGACTATAAATAAGCGCTTCTTAGGAGGCAACCTGAGCACTAACCTAGTAACTTTTCTTTTCTTTTAATTTTAGTCTTTTTATACAGCAACTAATGCAGCAATTTAGGACCACACGGCCTGGCACACGGGCTTGCCTAAGGCCGTGTGACACTTTAAACGGAGACACGGTCATGCACTTAGGCCGTGTAAAGATTTTCCCAAAGCATGGGCTGTGTGACATGGTCGTGGCAACATTTCATCTTAGACATGGGCTTGCACAACTCCACACGCCCGTGTCCCCAAGCCGTGGCCAACACTATCAAATTAGACACGGCCGTGTGACCTATCACACGACCGTGTGAAAAACGAACACGATTGCAAACGGCCATGCGAGACGGCCAGCAAGGGCGTGTGCCTTGCTTCAGGCGCGCCAAAACCACTGAAATTCAAAAAACACGAGCAAAATCTGAGTCACACTGGAGTTTGTCTTACCCATGTGACCTAAAAACTATAAATAAAGGGCTACTATTCACTTTGTTCTTCACTCAAACCATAAATCCTCCCATCCAAACTCTTCCCCAACCACCATAAACGCCGCTGCCGACCCTCAAAACACCACCTCACTCACAGAGGACCATCCCACGCCGGTGCAAAGCACCCTACGACCGTTTAATCCTTGCCCACGACCATGCACCTCTCCCATTTGGTTCTATTTTCTCATTTTTCTCTCTAATTTTTACTAATCTATTTTATTTATTTTTATATCATGATTATTTTTAAATTTAGAATTGATTCAAGCATGGAATTAGTTACACTAAGATGAATAATCTAGAATATTATGAACATTTCATGATTGCATGCCACTTAAAATCACACTTGGTTGCCATTTTTCTCATGTATTTAGTATAAATACATACTTATGTTGCTTATTTTTGATATCATGGATAAATTATACTATTTAGGTTAGTCCCCATTTTATGTTTTTAGGAACATCGTTATTTTAATCTTCATTGTAGTTCATATATAGTCAATTTCATTTCGATTTTTAAAGACTAATTTTTGTTATTTTATTTTTAGGTACTATGTCATCATCGTGCAGTAAGAAAGCTGCCGTCCTCGCTTTAAAGAAACGCAAGGGACCCGGTGGTTCATCCTCGCGACCTATTACTGAGAACCGCCATCCATTCCTCTAATTTTCGCAAGCCTCTCAGGAAGAATGATTTCAGATACTCCAAGCTTGCCCTATAACCACTGCCCGATGCATAAATTGGGCTGCCCTCGAGCAAATACACCTAACAGATAAGATCCGGGCCCTATTAATGACCGATCCATGGGAGTCATTTTTCCAGATCATGGAGCCTACATACTTAGAACTCACTCTCGATTTCTGCTCAACATTCCATCTTCAGACCGTGATGAACAGATACGATGATCCAGGAACAGTCCAATTCCGTTTGGGAAGTCTCGTACACCATCTCAGTATCCTAAAGTTCGGCATAACCCTCGGTCTCTACACCGAGCAATTTATGGAAGAGGAGGATCTCTCCAAGCTTCATCGCCATATCCACCTATCACCACCTAGGTGTTGGGAGGCCCTAGTCCCTGCATCATCAACATACGACCTTAGTCACTCCAAAGCGACTGCCCTCATCCCACCTCTAAGGTACATGCACTCTTTACTCGCGCATACATTGACGGGACGACGCGAAAGCACAGGTGTCGTAAACACCCATGATGCCTATTTGCATGGCAAACGCGCATGTTATCGACTTAGCCTACTTCATCGCCCATGCAATCTAGCATCAGACAGAGAGGCACCGTAAAGGCGTAATTTCCATGGGCCCATACATCACGAGATTAGGACGCTATTTCGGCCTATTCAACACCGCAACCCAGACATCCTCATATACTTTAGTGGGCCAGAAGTCCCCACAGGGCATCCAGAGCATGCTTCACATGAGGATGATCCAACGCCGACGTGGGACCGATCCTCCACAGTACCAGCTACTTAAAGATGCCGAGCAGGAGGATCCTGAGGACATTCCTGATGATGTCCCACCACCACCACCGGAGGAGGATGTACCTACCGAGCCGCCACTACCCCTTCGCCGACCAGTTCATGCGGCAGCTTCCTATGCCGACTTATCTGAGTGCTTTTCACAATTTGAGCACCAATGCTTCCAGCACTTCGATCACATCGATGCGACTTTACAGCAGATATGCTAGCATCTCCACATCACGCCACCACCACCACCGCGTGATCCATCTGAGGATTAGATATTTCTATTCCTCTTATGTTTATTTTTATTTTAGTTTTTATTTTTCACTTTGATCTTTATTTTTCATTTATTTCTAACTTTAGTTTCCTTTTTGTTTTGAATTTTTTTATTATGTTTTATCCTTTTTATCATTTGAGAATTAGTACTTTTAGAACTTAATTTATTATTTTTTATCTTTCATATCGGCCAAACCCTAATGGATAATCTCTATTAATCCAAAATTACCACGACTAATTAATATTTTCGCAGTTTCAAAAAGGAGCTCTACAAGCTCACATTCATATGAAAATGGGAACATCCTACCACAACTGCTGACTCTTCCAATATCTTTCTCACAAATTCATCCTAAATTCAGGGAGTTTCAATTCTCTCCCTATCTTATGATATTGTGCTTCTCTTGCTATTTGTGTATCTTTGTACATTGAGGGCAATGTACATCTTAAGTGTCAGGGGGAAACTTACTTCAGTCATTAAATTCTCCTTGAAATCCCTAAATTTTCTTGTAATTTGTTGCATTGTTCTCAAATCTGCATTATCTTCAGTCTCCTGTTAGGAACGAATTCTGATTAATTTATAATTTCTATTAATATGTTGAGAATTAAGACATAGGTGCTTGTACTTTGATTATTCAAACTTTAAAGCATTAGGGAATTAAGCATGATAAGTTGAAATTTTTGAGAACCCCATTTTTTTCATAAGTTAATTTCCTGAATTTTAAGTGTTATCTTGAGATTTGAAATTCACAGGATTGACATCAAAAGCCATAATTCTGGTGCGATTTTTGAGCCTTTTGAGCATACATTCTTTCGTGCTCACTTTTATTTCTTTGAGTGAGTCAATACTGATTTGTTATTCTAGAACTTGCTTTGATTATACATGTCAAGACCACATCATTGATTTGATACACTTAAATGATAAAGGCACCTAGGATTTAACCCACTTACTCCGCAAAAGCCTACCTCCATAAATTAACTCCTGGTAAACCCCATTGAGCCTAACAACCTTTTTTTTGACTTACCTCTAATATTAACCTTTCACCCATTTTTTTTTTGAATTCCATTCAATTATTTTGACCCCTATTTTTGTCGAGATTTGAGTTGAAATTTTCATCTAGCTTTATTCTCTTTTCCAGATTGTAAAGTTGAAAATATTCAATTTATTGTATTGTACTTGAATTGTTCTTAAAAAAAAAATCTTATGTATTAATTCAGTTGTAATTTGTAATAGTTCAAATAGTTTTTGCATATTTCTATTTTAAGGCTACCAAGGCGGAAATGATGTTAACATAAGAATTAGCTCGAAAAATATGTTCCAGTGATAGAGATTTTTCTAGCTAGATAATTTTTCAGTTCAATCTCGATTTTAACCTTTCTTTTTCAGCGTATGACAACACCCTTAACCAAGCCCCATTACAACTGTTAAAAGACCTTTTGATCAATGTATCATATCAAACTATAGTGGTGGAGACTTAATCTTCTTGCAAGCCTATGGTAATAACTTTTCAGGTTGACTAGAGAGTACTTAATTCATGAACCCTAAACACCTTGAGTGGATAGAGCGAATCTTTAGTGAGGATGTCAAATCTTGTTAATTTTGATCAAGAGATAGTTACTTAGGAGCAGGGAAGAAAACTTATGTTTCGATGATAAAATTCTCAACTTAAAGTAATTGAATCTTTAATGTTCTTCTGATTGAATTTTCATTGTATGACTACTTGTGAATTAGTTTGAAATATTATTGATAAAGATTGTAAGTTGAGAGGAATGATCTTAATTAGGGATTGAGATTTTGCTTCAAGACAAGCAAAGGCTTAAGTGTGGGGGTATTTGATAAACGATAAATTATACATATTTTTACCTCATGTTTAGCCTAATTTCTGGATGAATTATTATTAATTTTGTGAGAATTGATGCTCTTAACCTTTCTATTTCATGTTGTATACTCAGGAGAGCATAGGGAAGAGAAAAGAATGAAAAATGGACTGAAAATGAAGAAGAAAATGGGCCAAAGTGTAAAAACAACACGGCCCAAAGAGTCACCACACGGCCGTGGCAAACGGCTGTGCCACATAAGGTCCAACACGGCCCAGCCCCGACAAGCACGGCCAGACCACACGGCCGTGCCACCCTCAACAGGCCCACACACGGCCTCTTGTCGATCCACACGAGCGTGGCACACGGGCGTGTCCCTGTCGTGAGGAAATTTAATTTCACTCAGATTTGGATACCTAGAGGCTAAGAAAGGCAACCCAAAGCTCTATATGAAGACCCTAGGAGGCAACTCTAAGGGGGTACTCTTTTCTCCCAAAAGGAGCGACATATTTCTGCCAACACAAGGAGTGAAAGCAAAGAATTACTCCAAGGGAAGCCGATTGATTCATCCCAGAAGCCAGAGTTCTACATCAAGACAGAGGATCTCCCTAAATTCCTTCAGGGGTTTTTGGGTTCTTTATGTTTTGTTATCTTATTTCTTCTGAGATGTTTGCTTTATTAATTATAAACTAAACCCCTCAAATACTTAAGGGGGATGAAACCTAAGACAGGTCTTGTTATTATTTATTCTTGAATTATATGATAAATACTTGAATTGTTCTTAATTATGTGTTCTTCATTCTTGATTTAATAGTCCTAGGTATTAATTCAAGAAACTGATGTGCTTAGGCAGAGGAGCAAAAGTCCCTATTTTAAGAGTAGATCTACCATAATTAAGCGGAGTTGCATGCAACCCTAGACATAGGGTGACATAAATCTACCGGATTAGGGTCAAACCTAATAAGGGGATCCATAGATCGAATTAATGCAACCTAGGGTTGTTAATTAATAATGAAAGTTTAGTTAACCACCTAGGATTAGTTGTTCTTATCCTCGACGGAGGTAGTAACATAGGTTAGGGATCTCTACGGATCAAGTCAAGTGAAGAAATCGTCTAGTTCAAGAAGCCAATAACAAGTGAAGTATAGGTGGATTCTCCCTTAAGTATTGCTTATATCAATCAGCTTTTCCCAAAGAGTCTTTCTCCAGTTTACTTTTTGTGCACTTTTAGTTAGCTTTAGAATTAGTTTCAAACAACCTTCTTTTATTTTTAGTCTAGATAATAGAAAGGAAGTAAGTACTAGTACTTTTGGTTCCCTTGGGTATGATAACTCCGTCTTACCGCTAAACTATACTACTGTTCGATAGGTGCGCTTGCCTTAGAATCGTGATATTAGTTAGTTTTTTGTGTGATCAGTTTTTATAAATTTTATTACTACATATCACGCGATATCAGTAAAGTTGTAAATATTCAAGTTATTGTATTTGATTTGAATTGTTCTTAAAAAAAATGTGTGTTTATACAGTTAAATTCAGTTGTAATGTGTAATAGTTCAAAAGTTTTTGCATATTTCTATTTTAAGGCTACCAAGGCATAAATGAAGTTATCATAAGAATTAGCCCTAGAAATATGTTCCAAGTGATAGAGATTTTTCTAGCTAGATAATTTTTTAGTTCAATCTCGATTCTAACCCTCTTTTGCAGCCTGTGACAACACCTCTAACCTAGCCCCGTTACAACTATTACAAGACCTTTTGATTGATGTGTCATGTCAATCTATAGTGGTGGAAATGTGATTTTCTTGCAAGCCTATGGTAATAACTTTTTAGGTTGACTAGAGAGCGCTAAATTCTTGAACCCTAAACACTTCAAGTGGATAGACTGAATCTTTAGTGAGGATGTCAACTTCTGTTAATTAAGATGGAGAGATAATTACTTAGGAGAAGGGAGAAAACTTATGTTACAATGATAAAATTCTCAACTTAAAGTGTTTGAGTCTTTAATGTTCTTTTGATTGAATTTTCATTGTATGATTACCTGTGGATTAGTTTGAAACATTATTGATAAGGATTGTAAGTTGAAAAGAATGATTCTTTATTAGGGATTCAGATTTTGCTTAAGGACAAACAAAGGCTTAAGTGTGGGGGTATTTGATAAACGATAAATTATACATATTTTTACCTTATGTTTAGCCTATATTTTGGATGAATAATTATTAATTTTGTGAGAATTGGTGCTCTTAATCTTTCTTTTTCATGTCTTATACTCAGGAGAGCATAGGGAAGAGAAAAGAAAGGAAAACGGGCCAAAAACAAGGAAAATGGGCCAAAATGTGAAAACGACACGGCCCAAGGAGTCACCACACAGCCGTGGCACACGGCTGTGCCACTTAAGGTCCAACACGGCCCAGCCCCGACAAGCACGGCCAGGCTACACGGCCGTGCCACCCTTAACAGGCCCACACAGCCTCTTATCGAAACCACACGGGATGGCACACGGGTGTGTTCCTGTCGTGAGGAAGTTCAATTTCACTCAGATTTGGATGCTTAGAGGCTAAGAAAGGCATCCCAAAGCTCTATATAAAGACCCTAGGAGGCAACTTTAAGGGTGTGCTTCTTTTCTCCCAAAAAGGAGCGCCTTTTTTCTACCAACACAGGGAGTGAAAACAGGGATTACTCCAAGGGAAGCTGATTGATTTATCCCAGAAGCCGGAATTCTACATCAAGACAGAGGATTTCCCTTCAATCCTTCAGGGGTTTTTGGGTTCTTTTATGTTTTGTTATTTTCTATCTTCTGAGATGTTTTCTTTCTTAATTATGAACTAAACCCCTCAAATACTTGAGGGGGATGAAACCTAATACAGATCTTGTTATTATTCATTCTTGACTTATATGATAAATACTTAAATTGTTCTTAATTATGTGTTTTTAATTCTTGATTTAATAATCCTAGGTATTAAGTCAAGAAACTGATGTGCTTAGGCAGAGGAGCAAAAGTCCATGTTTTAATAGTAGATCTACCATAATTAAGCAGAGTTGCATGCAACCCTAGATATAGGGCAACATAAATCTGCCGGATTAGGGTCAAACCTAATAAGGGATCCATAGATCGAATTAATGCAAGACTAGGAGTGTTAATTAATGAAGAAACTTTAGTTAACAACCTAGTATTAGTTGTTTTTATCCTCGACGGAGGTATTAACATACGTTAGGGATCTCTACGGATCAAGTCAAGTGAATAAATCGTCTAGTTCAAGAAACCAGTAACAAGTGAAGTCTAGGTGGATTCTCCCTTGAGTATTGCTTATATCAATCAGCTTTTCCCGAAAGTTTTTCCCAATTTACTCTTTGTGCACTTTTTAGTTAGTTTTAGAATTAGTTTCAAACAACTCTCTTTTATTTTTAGGCTAGATAATAGAAAGGAAGTAAGTATTAGTACTTTTGGTTCCCTTGGGTACGATAACTCAGTCTTGCCGCTAAACTATACTACTGTTCTATAGGTGCGCTTGCCTCTAAATCATGATATTAGTTAGTTTTTGGTGTGATCAGTTTTTATTAATTTTATTACTTAATATTGCGAGTATCACTGGGACATGGCATCGGCCTTGATATGTGAGTCAATGTAAGACCATGTCTGGGACATGTTGTGACAGCCCTATTTTGGCCCTAAACGGAATAGTGGTTTCGGGACCACAAATCCGAGTCAGAAAAATTTCATAATATTATTTTACATGTTTAATTTATGTGAATTAGCATGTGTGAAAATTCTATGACTTAATTTTTGTCGTTGGATGTTTAATTTAGAAAAAGAACTTAACTGCGTAAATTATAAAAGTTGATAATTATTTAGTAAGTGCTAATTTGCTATTGTCTTTTAAAGGAGGAGTCCTTAAAAAGAAATAAGTCAATTTACAATGAAATGGGCAGTAGTGGACTTTAATATATGCTTTTATATTATTATTATAAAGATTTAAGTGTATAATTAAATAATAAAAGCATAAAGTAATAAAAGATAAAAGAATTAGAAAGCCATTTTTTTTTTGTTCATTTCTTCTTTGCATGGCCGGTTATGAAAGAAAAGAAGAAGCTTGAGGTTTCAGTCCTTAGCAAGCTTGATTGAGGTAAGATTTTCTTGTAGATTTCCTTAAATTTTATGAAATTGAGTTAGTTGTTAAGTCCTTTACATAGCCCATGTATTAATTTTTAAGGTTATGGCAAGATACTCATTCGGCCATGGATGATGTGAAAAAGATTTTTGGTAATTTGGTGTTTTAATGGGAAATGATTTTAGGATGAGTATGAGCTTGTTAAATTTTGGTAATTAGGACCTTAGGGACTAAATGGTATATGGCTATGGTTGTTATGGACTTAATGGTATACGATTTTGGTTGTTAACTTGCGAAACCATATGTATAAATGATGAGATATGTATATTCGGTTATATGATTAACATATGTATATGGAATTATATTAAGACATGTGATTTTTATATTTGTGTATGTGACTAGATACATATATTAAATATTTGGTCTTGAAAGTTCAATGATAATAAGTTTGTTTTGGCTTTATAAACATTCCGTTAAGGTGATAATAAAAATGGAAATAATTATATAAGTAGTATATGTACATGATATCATAATCGGATTCTTGAGCTTAGATAAACATGTATATATATATGTGTTGGTTTTATAGTGACATATTAACTTAGGAAGTCGTTTAACACTTGGTTAATATGTCCTGGCAAGCATTCGGCCAAGGTAGATTTGTGCATGAAAATGCATTTTGAGATGAATGGAAATGAGGTTGCCGTATGTGTGTTATTGAATAAGAAATTTACTTTTATTTTGAATAGAAAATGACTTTGTTGATTTTTAATTCTTGAACAATTGAATTGAGAGGAGCCAAATTTATTAGTAAGCCATAGATGAGCATTTTGGTAAATAGAGCAAGTTCGGCTTAAGTACATCTTGTACAAATCATTGTTGCTAAAAAATTTATTGAATTTGGATTTAGTTAGCTATGTGTATAATAAAAGGGGACTATGTTAAATTTTGCACATGTGATATATTTGAATGAAAATAATTTGGTTAAATGATTAAATAAGTTGGTTTATTTAATTTAGCTCAAGAACAAAGGGAACCGAATTCGGATAGGGGGAAGATGAAAATAGCTGAATAGCCGATTCGTATTTGTTCGATGACATCCGAGGTAAGTTTTAAGTAATTAAACATGTGTTAAAATCTTGAAATTTAATGTCCCTTGTATGAATGTTATCATCGAATGGAAATGCTATAGAGAAATGGGACTTTGATATGTGTAAATCGAATAGATACTTGGAATCGAAACTAAGACTTGGGTATGTATTGAGGTTAAATGATAAGTAGTAGAATGAAATTTAATGTGTGACATGTGCTATGTTTGAATGATGTAAAATTTCATGTATATATATATGTGTCTGTACTATATGAAAAAAAAAAATAGTGATATATGTTATGAAGTATGCGAAACCTTGTGACTTGGTTATTGTGATATGTTATTTAGGCCTTTGGCCTAGCAAGCTATAAGCTGGTGTTAATATCGGGCTTCGAGCCTAGCAAGCGTAATGCCGGTGAAGAAATATCGGACTTATAAAGTCTAGCAGGCTTTGTACCGGTGATGAATCCAGGTTTATACCTAGCAGACTTTGCACCGGTGATGAATTCAGGTTTTTATCTAGCAGGCTAATTGCCGGTGAATTAATAAAAGTCTAAGATCATGAGGCATTGTGCATAAATGGAAATTGGATGTGTTCAGTGAATTAAGCTGTCCAGGTATATGTTATTTATTTATATACGAGAGAATGACCTGGATTGATTTATGAATATGTAATGGGAGGTACTTGTGAAATTGTTGCATATATACATATATATGCATATATTCGGCCATTTTGGAATTTGGTATGAAAGTAAATGTTATATATATATATATATATATATGTGATTACAAACTTAGAAATTTAATGTGGTTATGGTGTTATGAACTAGTTTAACTAGATCGAATTAAAGATGGCATCACAAGATTTAGATGCTCATGACATAAAGATTTCAAATTTGAATGAAATGATATGTCAAGATGTGTATAATGTGGCCATGTTTATTCGGCCAAATGATAGTACAGAGCTAATGATATATGTGGTTTTAGATATTGGGCTTTATAAGCGGTATTGGTTTATAAACTGAAACTTTGATTTGTGAGCTAGTATAAATAGTTAAAAGCATATGTGAATAATGTGCATAAATATGTTTAGTTGTTTAAATTACTTAAGACTTACTAAGCTTAATTGCTTACTATGAATATTTGTGTTTTGTTACATTTTATAGATCTTGGTTGAAAGCTACGAGCTCGGGGATTCAAGTTCAAAGTCATCCACACTATCTTCTTTATAATTCGATACTTTAAAGGATTTTATATTTCAATGATGGCATGTATAGGCTTAACTCTTTTGAGAGAAAATTAGGTTTCGAAAGTGTATAATTTGGTCATCTTTTGAATGAATGATATTTTGGTTATGTATATATATGTGAGCCATGCGAATATGGCTTCTTTAAGTTCTTTCTATCATTCTAGACTTTAAACTTTGTTTGAGCATAGTATACTCATTAATGTTTTGATAATTGCATAGTTGAATATTAGATGTGTATGGTTGAATGTATATTGTGTATGTTTGGGAAATGTATTTTATTAATATTTGATTAAGTTTTATTCATATAGTGGATTGTATTAAAATGTATATTGCATATGTTCACACTTAGTGAATAAAATACTTATTTTATATGAGTATCATTAAATGTACAGAAGTTGTGTTCTGTTAGGTAATACCACGTAACCCTATTCTGGCGACGGATTTGGGTTAGAGGTGTTACACATGTCATCGGCATTGATATGAGAGCCAGTGTAAGACCATGTCTAGGACATGGTATCGGCCTCGATATGTGAGCCAATGTAAGACCATGTCTGGGACATGACATCAACCTTGATACGTGTCAGTGTAAGAGCATGTCTGGGACATGGCATCGACGCTAATATGTGTAAGCCAGTGTAAAACCATGTCTAGTACATGGTTCAACGGGTCACTTAAAGTTTACGATAAAAATGAGAAAAGTTACGACTATGTTGTAAGTGGTACAGGTACCTACATAAAACTCATGAGAGATGAGCTTGATTTATGTTGTATGATTAGTATGGATGAAAATTAGTAAGTTATACCTATGAACATTTATGGATTATGTGCAAAGTATAATAAGTTACGAATATGATGACCCATGGTAAATTGTTGTCAATTATTTACATGCAACTTACTAAGCTTTATGCTTGCTCACTTTCTTTTCCATTTTCTTATAGTGTCGCCTAGTTAGCTCAGAATCATAAAACATCAGAGGCATCGATCACACTATCAATTGAAGCACTTCGTATAGTTAGTCTTAATATTTTGAGTAATGGCATGTATAGAGACTTAGTCTTTTTGTGTTATGTGCCATTGTTAATTTGGCCAAATGTATTGGCTTGATATGAAATTATTCATTTTGTATAAGGTCATGAATGATGACTAATATTGGGTTATTGGTATATGCATATGGGGAAGTCTTTTATGAATGTGCATTGGGAATGGTTTATTATATGGTGTGTTAATGCATGAATAAATAAGTTGTATGATTGAATTAATAAACTATGTGATAATTGTTGTTTGTGAATGAAGTGTAGTGGCCTTGATATGTGGTTGTCTTAGTTATGGCTGATTTGGTCATGTGCTTTTGTGTGAATTGGTTTTGCTTGGTGTCGTTTAGGATGGCGTAAGTAAGGGTGGCTACAAGGCTTGGTAAATAGCCTTATATTGTCCACACGGGTTGTAACACCCCTTACCTATATCTGACACCGGGACAGGGTACGAGGCGTTACCTTACTAAAACACATACAAACATACATTCTCGAGTCAACAAATTCTGTTCCAATTTATAACTTTTTAAACTTTATCTTAAAGTCCCTAACACAAGCCTACGACGCCCAAAGCATGCTTTGTAAACAATTCGGGACTAAACCAAGCACTAAATAAACACTATAAAATTTCATTGAAAATAGGGCACACACCCGTGTGGAAGGGCAACACACCCATGTGACCTCTGAGCATTGCCGTGTTGAAGGCTCGTGTGGCTCACATGGCCTAAGCATTTAAGGACACGTTTGTGTCCCATGCCCTTGTGGATTTATTTTCTAACATCGAACCTACAGGGGTTTTCACACTGCCTGACACACGCCAATGTTCATGGCCCATGTCCCCCACACGGCCATGACACGCCTGTGTCTTCCACTTGTGTAACTCCCTAACTTGTACCCTATGAAAAAATTGGGTTGACACGGCTAAGGCACACGCCCGTATACTCAGCTCGTGTCCCTCACATGGCCATGACACACTGGTGTTGCAGCCCGTGTATAAAAACCTTGGCATTCTGTTTCTGACATCATCAACTCTTAAGGGTCACACGGCCAAGGCACACGTCCGTGTGCTAGGCCGTGCCTTTCACACAGTTGAGACACACGACCGTGTCTCAACCCATGTGGTTACTACTGGCATTTAATTTTTTTGAATTAAGGTGTAAGGGACACACGGCCTGACCACACACCCATAGAGTGCACCGTGTGTCACACACAGCCTAGACACATGCCCGTGTGTCTACCTGTGTGGACAAACATAAAGCTACCAAGCCTTTTGCCACCCTGAATCATAATCAAACACATACCAATCTTCCCAATACATAACATGGCATAAATACATAACCAAAAAACCACAATTAGACCTCAACACATCAACACACGACCCATCCAACCATAAACTAATGCTATTACCCTCATGCACTTGCAAGATTCAACACTTACTTTGTCTCTTCAATTATGCACTAAATTATCCATAGTCATTTGCACATTTGTGAAAAACATCATCACTTGCATATATCAATAATGACTATTAGCCATTAACCATGGCCTTATACAAAATGAGTTAATTTCTATGACAAGCCAACACATTTGGCTCCAAAACAATATGACACTTAACAAAAGACTAAGTACATATACATGCCATTACTCAAAATATTAAAACTAGTTATACCAAGTGCTTCAGTTGATAATGTGATCAATGCCTCCGATGTTCTTTGATCCATGAGCTAATCCAGCGGCACTATAAGGAAATGGAAAGGAAAAGGAGTAAGCACAAATCTTAGTAAGTTGCAGGTAAATGAATATCAACAATTTACCATGCATCCACATAATAACAACATATCATAATTTGCACATGAACCACAAATGGTTATAAACATGACTTTCATTCTCATCCCTTACTAATCATACAATATAAGTTGAGCTCACATCTCATACATTTCATGTAGGTACCTGTACCACTCACATTATCATCATAATATTTCTCATTCTTGACACAAACTTTAAATTTTCGTGTTGAACCATTTAAAATATGAAAGGATATTCAATAAGCCTCAAACATAGGGTATTAAGCTGATGCTATGTCCTAGACATGGTCTTACACTAGCTTACATGTCAAGTCGATGCCATGTCCCAAATATGGTCTTACACTAACTCTCATATGTCGAGGTCGATGCCATGTCCAAGACATGGTCTTATACTAGCTCTCACATATCAGTGCCAATGCCATGTCCCAGACATGGTCTTACACAGACACATAATGAGGCCGATGCCATGTCCCAAACATGGTCTTACACTAGCTCTCGTATAACCCTAATTTCATGGCATGAATGTCCTATCTATTCCTACGATTCAACTAGGAGTTTACCACATTAAATTTCACCATACATACTCATAAGCACATTCAAAAATATTAATCAAAATCAATCATTCAATTCATAATAACAGTAAAGTTGTATTATTTACATACAACTTACCTCGGTATGCAAAATGTAGGCGACTAATCGATTTAGTCCACTAGCTTAGCTTTTCCACGGTCTAGGCCCGGATTTTGTATTTCTTGATCTAAAATAACAAAAATTCATTAATTAATTCATCACACTAATCAAGGCCTCCCATAATTCATAATTCGGCAAAATGGCCATTTTGCCCTTAAACTTTCACAAAATTATGATTTTACCCCTAGGCTCGTAAATAGATTTTCATCAAATTTTTTTCATCAACCAAGCCTAGCCGAATTCATTTTATTCTTAAAAAAACCCCTAATTCCAATTATTTCATACATTTACCATATAATTTATAACTTGTACAAAATGGTCATTCCTTAGGGTTTTCATGAAAAGTACTTCACAAAAGTTGTTTATTTAACAACCAAGATTCAATTTCTTTCATAATATTTTAGAAAGAAACACAAATTATTTCATGGAAAAACCCTAAACTCTCAACCATTTTGCAAAATGGCCCCTTCAATAGCTAGGTCATGCTACAAGGGTCCTAAAAGTACAAAAATTATCAAAAATGGCTATTAAAATCACTTTCTTGTTAAGGGTGGAGAGTGGCTGAGTTTTCAAGCTTCTAAAACCCTTATTTTGCTGATATTTTCGGTGGAGGAAGAGAGAAATGAAAAACATGAAGCCCTTTTTGTTTTATTTTATTATTTCTAGTCAAATAAGCCACCAAATTCCACCTAATTTTGACTTTTTCAATTTTCTTATCTCCCTCGGCCGACCATCACCTATATTTAGGTCTATTTGCTCATTAAAGACCTCCACATTATGATTCATAGTTATTTGACACCATTTACTAGTAAAATAAAACTTTTACCCTTTATACGATTTAGTCATTTTTCGCAATTAAGCCCACAACCAATAAAATTAATTCACCAAAATTTTTATGCACTCATATAATCATGCTATAACACATAAAATAATATTAGAAATAATTTTTCTGACCTCAGATTTGTGGTTCCGAAACCACTATTTTGACTAGCCCCAAATTCGGGCTATTACACGGGTAGACACACAGGCGTGTGTTTAAGCCGTGTATGACATATGGTCTGCCCCATGGGCATGTAGTTTGGCCGTGTGTTCCTTGCACCTTAAGTTGGGAAAAAAATGCTCAGTAGTAACCATAGGGGCTGAAACACAGCTGTGTGTCTCAACTGTGTGGAAGACACGGCCATAGGACATAGGCATGTACCCAGGTCGTGTGAAGTCTACACCTTGAATGTGAAATTAAATTCACCATACGGCCAAGCACACGGGTGTGTGCCTTGGCCATGTGACCTTAATTTTTTGCTGACGTAAGAAATAGAATGTCAAGGTTTTTGCACACGGGCTGAGACACGAGAGTGTCATGGCTATGTGAGAGACACAGGGCATGGACACGGGCATGTGCCAAGTCGTGTGAAAATCCCTAAAGGTTTGATGTGAAAAATAAATCCACACGGAAAAGTGACACGGGCGTGTCCCTATATGCTTAGGTTGTGTGAGCTACACGGGCCTTTAACAGAGCCATGTTCAAAAGTCACACGGGTGTGTTGCCCTTTCACACGGGCATGTGCCTTATTTTCAATGTCTTTTTTTAAGTTCTTTAGTGCTTGGTTTAGTCCCAAACCGTTTGTAAAGTATGTTTTGGGCCTCGTAGGACCATAGTAGGGTCGTTAAGAAGAAGTTTGAAAGATTTTAAATTTGCTTGAAATTTTATGACCCAGAAATGTTTGTATGCTTGTGTGATAGTTAGGAAATGCCCTATCCCAGCTCGGATACAAGTAAGGGGTGTTACATTTAGTGGCATCAGAGCTATGGTTTAGTCGATTTCTGAACTAACCTAGTGTGTGTACGAGTCTAGCTATACATGTCATATATGTAATATGATAGTGTGACGACTCCTGAAAAATTTAAATTGTGTTTTCATATAGTAATGGATCCCGACAGAGCAATGGCTGATGATGTGGAAAGTAATGCACCGGCTCTCGCTGAAGGGACCACGCCAGTCGAAAGTGGGCCTGTGACACTAAGTCTGGGTGGAGGGGCTAGAGAAGCCTTCCTTCACATAATGAACGCTTGGTATTCGAAGCTTGTTCGTGCAAACCCGAACTCTCCCCCTCCTCCACCCTTACCAATCCCTCAACTACCCTTGTGGCTCCTCAAGGAGTAGAAATGGTTAGAAGGGAGAAACATCTGGTAGATAGAATTTGAAAACAAAGGGCCGAGAAATTTCGTGCGAATATAAACGATGACTGCGATCGAGCAGAGTTCTAGCTAGAAAATACCATTAGGGTATTCGACGAACTGTCCTGCACACTTGAGGATTGCATGAAATATGTAGTGTCACTTCTAAGAGACTCAGCCTACCAATGGTGGAACACCCTTGTGCCGGTTGTACTAAAGGAGAGGATAACTTGGGAATTCTTCTAAGAAGAGTTCCATAAGAAATATATTAGCCAAAGGTTTATAGACTAGAAAAGGAAAGAATTTTTCGAACAGAAGCAAGGCTGGATGAGGGTAACAGAATATGAGCGTGAGTTCGTGAGACTCAGTAAATATGCTCGGGAGTGCGTGTCTACCGAAGCCATCATGTGTAAGAGGTTTGAGGACGGACTAAATGAAGACATCCGGCTTCTTGTTGGCATCCTAGAAGTAAAGGAATTTGTGGTGCTAGTTGGGAGAGCGTATAAGGCCGAAGAATTGGCGAAAGATAAGAGAAGATTTGATATTGAGTCTCGTGACTCAAACAAAAGATAGTTTCAGAAATCACATCTGTCCTCATCCAAGAGATTGAGGGAGTTTACTACCTGATCAAATGCTTTAGTGGGGTTCTCAAGTAGAAATAAGAATAAGCAGTACACGACGTCTAATGCTCAAACCACTTCTATCGCGAGTGTTGGTAGTGCTCGACCAAATAGACCGAAGTGTTCACAGTGTACTAGACGACATTTTGATAAGTACCGAGGAAATTATAGAGGTTGTTTCAAATGTGGTTCACTAGACCACTTCATTCAAAACTATCCTGAGATGGATGAGAAAGAAAAAAAAGAAATATATGAGAGTGAGTAACTCTCCTTCTAGAGGTAGACCACAGAAGAATCTGAGAAGTGGGACTAGTAGCAAAAGTGTGCTTAGAGATTCTACTGTGAGATCCGATGGTAGAGCACCTGCAAGGACTTACGCCATTCGCGCCTGTAAAGAGGCTGCATCTCCCGATGTGATTACATGTACTTTTTCTATCTATGATATTTCTATGGTTGCTTTGATTGATCCAGGATCTACCCATTCTTATATTTGTATGAAATTGGTGTCTAGTATGGAAGTGCATGCTGAGTCTACTGAATTTGAGGTAAAAGTGTTGAACCCATTAGGCAAGCATGTGTTAGTTGACCAAGTGTGTAGAAATTTTCCCTTGACCATTAGAGGTTATTGTTTTCTGACTAACCTCATGTTGTTGCCTTTTAATGAATTTGATGTGATTCTTGGTATGGACTGGCTAACTACTCATGATGTGATAGTGAAAATAAGGATGTTCTTCGGGTTAAATCAGGTGAAATTGATAGCTTGCCCGTAGTGATGTATGAGAAAATGGTATGAGTCTTATCTCGCGTTTGTGTTGAATACCCAAGTGTCAGAGGTAATGATTGAATCAGTGCCAGTAGTATGTGAGTATCCAGATGTGTTTCTAGAGGAATTGCCCAGATTGCCTCCAACTAGAAAAGTGGAGTTTGGTATCGAGTTAGTTTCTGGTACGGCACCTATTTTGATTGCTCCGTATAGGATGGCTCTGACAGAATTAAAGGATTTGAAAGTTCAATTGAAAGAATTAACAGATAAAGGTTTTGCGAGACCTACTCATTCTCCATGAGGTGCTCCGGTACTTTTTGTGAAAAAGAAAGATGGTTCGATGAGATTATGTATAGACTACCGATAGCTCAATAAGGTTACAGTTAAGAACAAGTATCCTTTACCAAGGATCGGTGATTTGTTTGTCCAATTGAAGGGGGCCACCGTGTTTTTGAAGATAGACCTAAGGTCTGAGTATTACCAATTAAGAGTTAAGAAGCAAGATGTGCCGAATACCCCATTTTGAATGAGGTATGGCCATTATGAGTTTCTCGTCATGCCCTTTGGCTTAACGAATGCTCCTATGGTATTTATGGACTTAATGAACCACATTTTCTGACCGTACTTGTATAAGTTCGTCGTTGTTTTTATTGACGATATATTAATTTATTCTCATGATGAAAGTGAACATGTAGAGCATTTGAGAACTATTCTTGGGACACATCGTGTCAGGTGATGGAATCAGAGTTAACCCGAGTAAGATTTCGGCTATCGTTGAGTGGAAACTGCCAAGGAATGTGTCAAAGATTAAAAGCTTTTTGGGCTTAACGGGATACTATAGACGGTCTGTTAAAGGGTTCTCTATGATTGCTACTCCTATAACAAGGTTGCTGCAGAAAGATGTCTAGTTCGAATGGACAGAAAAATGCCAGCAGAGTTTCGAGAAACTAAAGGTATTATTGACCGAAGCCCTAATTGTAGTACAACTAAAACTGGGAATAGAATTCGTGGTGTATAGCGATGTAGTCTTGAATGGATTGGGATGCGTACTCATGCAAGAAGGCAAGGTAATAGCATATGCCTCGAGACAGCTGAAGCCATATGAGAAAAACTATCTAACCCACGATTTAGAGTTAGCCGCTATCGTGTTCACATTGAAATATGGACAGACCATTTTTATAGCAAGAAATGCCGAGTATTCGTCGACCATAAAAGTCTAAAGTATTTGATGACTCAAAAGGAGTTGAACCTACAGCAACGAACATGGTTAGAATTGATAAAGGATTATAAGTTAATACTTTACTATCATCCTAGAAAGGCGAATGTAGTCCCCGATTCATTGAATAGGAAGTCATTGTTCGCCTTGAGGGTTATGAATACTCAGTTGTCTATAACTGATGATGGTTTGATCATAGCAAAGTTGAGAGCTAAACTGATATTTTTTCAAGAGATTTGTGAAGCTCAAAAAAATGATAAGGATTTGCAAGCCAAGATGACTCAGTGCGAGATGGATAATGAGTCAGACTTCCAAGTTGGTATCGACAGTTGTTTGATGTTCTGGGATAGGATCTGTGTACCCAAAGATGGTGAACTTATTCAGAAGATCTTGCATGAAGCACATAATAGTTGTATGTCTATCCATTCGGGTAGTGCAAAAATGTACAATAACTTGAAGAAAATGTATTAGTGGTCGGGAACAAAGAGAGATGTCTCTGAGTTTGTCTATAAGTGTCTGATCTGTCAGCAAGTGAAAGCCGAACACCAAGTGCCTTCAGGGTTACTTCAGCTTGTGATGACTCCCGAGTGGAAATGGGATCGTGTTACCATGTATTTTGTATCAGGGTTGCCTTTGACGCCAAGGAAGAAAGATATCGTACGGGTTGTTGTGGATAGGCTAACAAAGTTAGTTCATTTTATTCCGGTGCGTATGGACTATGCACTTGAGAAATTGACCGATTTGTATGTTTCTAAAATTGTAAAACTTCATAGGGTGCCTTTGTCGATTATTTCGGATAGAGAAATAAGATTTACATCTCGGTTTTGGAAAAAGTTGTAAGATGCATTGGGAACAAAAATAAATTTTAGCATCGATTTCCATCCGCAAACTGACGGCCTGTTCGGAGAGGGTAATTCAGATTCTTAAAGATATGTTACGGTGTTGTGTTCTCAAGTTTCAAGGTAGTTGGGAAAAATACTTACCACTGGTAGAGTTTGCCTACAACAATAGTTATCAGTCAAGTTTGAAAATGGCGCCTTATGAGGCTTTGTATGGGCCTATGTGCCGAACGCCCTTTTATTGGACCGAACTTAAAGAGAATTAGATTCACGAGGTTGACTTAGTCAAAGAGACCGAAGAGAAAGTTAAGGTAATCCGTGATTGTTTGAAGACAGTTTTGGATAGATAGAAATCCTACACGGTTTCAAGTCGGTGATAAGGTGTTTTTGAAAGTATCCCTGTAGAAGAAAGTCCTCAGATTCGGTAGGAAAGGCAAATTAAGTCCACGGTTTATTAGACGTTATAAGGTGACTGAGAGAATTGGACCGGTAGCATACCGATTAGCTTTACCATCTGAGTTGGAGAAGATCCACGATTTATTTCATGTGTCAACGTTGTGCCGCTACCGATCCGACCTTCTGCACATGATTTCACCAGCAGAGGTTGAGATTGGACCATATATGACCTATGGTGAAGAGCCTATTAAGATTTTAGCTCAGGAGGTTAAGAAATTGAGGAACAAAAGTATAGCACTTATGAAAGTGTTATCGCATAGACATGGGTTAGAAGAGGCCAAATGGGAGCCCGAGGAGACTATGAGAGACCAATACCCAAACCTTTTCATCGGTAAGATTTTCAGGGACGAAAATCCTTAAGGGGGAGAATTGTAACAAACTTATTTTGGGCCTAGTCAGAATTGTGGTTTCGACACCACATATTTGACGTCATGGAAAATTATTTTAATATTATTTTATGTGCTATAACATGATTATATGAGTGCATAAAAATTTTTGTGAATTAATTTTAGCGATTGCATACTTAATTTTGAAAAAGGACTAAATCGTGTAAAAGGTGAAAGTTTTGTTTCATTAGCTAAAGGAGTTAATTAGCTATGGAAAATTAAAATAGAAGTCCATATTGAGTAAATAGACCATAAATTCATTAGTGGCTAATCATGGAATGTTTAAATGGAGACAAAATCATGAAATGTTAAAGGATTAGGTGGGTTTTTGGTGACTAAATTGACTAAAAATAATATAAAGAAAAAGAGGCATAGTGTTCATCTTCTCCCACCGAAATTCTTAGCAAAAACAAGGGTTTTGGGAGCTCAAACTTTCAGTCAGCTATTTCTCTTACAAGTAAGTGATTTTAATGGTCTTTCTTGATGATTTTTGTTCTTTTGGGACCCTTGTAGCATATGCTAACTAATAGGGGACTATTTTGCAAAATGGTTGAGAGTCTAGGGTTTTACCATGAGAGTATTCATGTTGTTTATTGAATTTTCATGAAAAAGAATGAGTCATGGTTGTTGATCATGATTGTGATGAAGTAATAATATTTTTATGATCGTACCTAGAAACTAACTATTATCACGATAAAAGGCAAGCGCACCTATGAATAGTAGTATAGTTAGTGGTAAGACTAAAATGTCGAATCCAATGAACTAAAAGTACTAGTAATAGCTTTCTTTCTATTATCTAGCCTAGAAATAAAGGGAGGTTGTTTGTAAACTAAAATTCTAACTAAACTAAAGATGCGACAAAGAATAAGTTGGGGAAATACTTTGGGAAAACTGATCGATGAAAGCAATACCCAAGGAAGAATCCACCTACACTTCACTTATTATTTAACTCTGAACTAGACGATTTATTCATTCGACTTGATCCGTAGAGATCCCTAAATTATGTTAATATCTTTATCGAGAATAAGAACAACTAACCCTAGGTTGATTAATTGAAATCTCATTCTAATTAAAACCCTTAGTCTTGTATTAACTCGATCTATGGATCCCCCTATTAGATTTGACTCTAATCCGACAGATTTTTGTCGTCCTATGTCTAGGATTGCGATCAACTCTGCTTAATTATGTTGAATCTACTCTTAAACAGGGACTTTTGCTCCTTTGAATAAGCACATTCGACTTGATTTAATATCCTGAAATATCAACTCAAAAATTAAAAACACAATTAAGAACAAATCGAATATTTATCATATAGTTCAAATAACAATAACAAAATCCGTCTTAGGTTTCATCCCCCACAGTTATTTAGGGGTTTAGTTCATAATAAAAAGGGAAAACATCTCAAAATAAAGAAAACAACAAAACATAAAGAAACCCAAAACTCCTAAAAGAATTGAAGGGAGATCTTCAGTCTTGATGTAGATCCTTCCTTCTGAGATGGATCAATCGGCTTCCCTTGAGTAATTCCCTGCCTTCTACTCTGTGTGTCAGAATCCCTCTTTACGTCACCTCCTAGGGTGTTTATATAGACTCTGGAATACCTTTCTTAGCCCCTAAGTAGCTTTTTCCGCGTGAAATTAAAATTTGTCACGATAGGGACACGCGGGACACGCCCGTGTGGCATGCCTGTGTGAATCGAGCCCAGGTTGTGTTCAAGTCTGCTAATGTGGCACGGGTGTGTGGTGCACCCATGTGAGGAACTCCAGGCCGTGTTGATTTCTCACTTTGGCTCATTTTCTCTGTTTTTGGCCCGTTTCTCATTCTTTTTACTCTCCTATGCTCACCTAAGTATTAAAGGATTAGGAGCATCAAATTCCACAATTCAAGGGATAATTCATCCAAAATTATACTAAGCATGGGGTAAAAATATGTATAAATTATGGTTTATCAAATACCCCCATACTTAAGCCTTTGCTTGTCCTCAAGCAAAATCCTCAACTCACAATTAAAAATTATTCTTCTCCACATATAAATCTTATCAATAATGTTTCGAATCAATCCATGAGTAATCATACATTGAGAATTCAACTAAAAGAACATCAAAGTTTCAAACAATCTAAGTTGAGAATTTTATCACAGAAACATAGGTATTATCCCCTCTTTTAAGTATTTACCTTGAATTCAAAATCAACAAGAGTTGACATCCTCACTAAAGATTCACTCTATTCACTCGAAGTGTTTAGGGTTCAGAAATTAAGCACTCATTAGTCAACATGAAAAATTATTACCATAAGCTTGCATGAAAATCAAATCTCCACCATTATAGATTAATATGATACATCAATCAAAAGGTCTTTAGAGGGTTGTAACGAGGCTTTGGTTAGGGGTGTGGTCACAAGCTGAAAAAGAGGGTTAGAATCAAGATTTAACTGAAAAATTATGAAACTAGAAACATCTCTATCACTGAAATAAATTCCTAAAATTGAGCTTTTCCTCATGAATAACATCGTTTACAATCAATAGTACATAACTTCATAATAGAATGCTAACATTAAATTACAACTGATTTTTTTTAAGAATAAATCGAAAATTTTATGAACTTACAAACTGAAAAGGAGAACAGCTAGATAATTATTTAGTTCAAATCTCGACAAAAATAGGGATCAAAATAATTAGGGGGATTTCAAAAATAATAAGTTATGGTGTAACACCCCTATCCCGTAACCGTCGCCGGAATAGGACGAGGCGTTACTGGAAATTAGGAAAATAGATCAGAACAGTAAAATTTTGAACATTTTCTTGAATAAAAGATCATTTGTTTATAAAAATGCTATACATAAACAAAGATCGAATTTAAAACTTATAAAAGTAAACTTCCAAAAGATGCCATATCCGCATGGCTTATATACAATAGTCAAAATATCATCCTACTTATAGTCTATCCTATACATGCCATAAGCTAAGTCCAAATCATATGGTTACCACAATAGTAGATAGTGTGACGAAATGCTGATGATCCCCAAGCTAGTAGTAAGAGTCAACGGTCTATAAAATAGAGTAACATAACATTCAAAGTAAGCTTTCATAAGCTTAGTAAGTCTTAAGTAAAACAAACAACTCTACTGAATTAAACACATTTATCTCATATACAATATTTAGTAAAATATTATTTGGTCGAATAAGCCTGACCATAAATTGCACATAGTTTAATTGACATTTCTTTGGCCATGAGTTTGATATTACAAAATGTTTTCATCCAATACCAATTATCATTCATTACTTCTATTCGATGAAGTCAATCTAGAGCTCCATAACGAACTATAATTTCAATAATCACATCACATAGCTACCACATATACTTTCATGATAATGTCCAAAATAGCCGAATATTCACAAGCACACAATACACACTTAGCATACAATTTCAATTAACCTTGAATTCATATTTCAGAGGAAAAATCAATATTTGCACATAATTTCACACATTGGCCGTATGTGTCATAATCAATTAGATGATCTTAACACTCATTCACTTATATAAATATATAGACATCTCATTTACTTAAGATTCGGTGTCATACAATCGGATCATCACATATCACAAAATCATTCATTAATTCAACTCAATAGAGTTAATTTAAGGTACTATATCATCATTTAATTTCAATGACTGAAAACACCTATACATAAAACTTATATCTTCTAGCATATAATTTCGCAGGGGCTGGATATATATATATATAATCACTCATGTGCACTAATAGTAGGTCCTTTAATTACTTCCAAATTTATGTAAACATGAACACTTTAAGATCTCCATGTCAATAATTATTAGCTCAAATTGAGCTGTGATACAATACAATTTCTACTTTCAAAACATACCTTCTCATTTCGTACCACATACCTAATTGGTATACTTTTAAGAATAGTTTCACATGACTCGATGTTCACAATTGAATATAATCAAAATCCATTCTGAGTCATTCTCACATCAAAAGGTAAGTATCACATACCTGAGTCACTTATTGTGTAATACGAGTTCAATTTATCCTCTTAGCGTAGGATCTCGTAGTCATATACTTTTAGTAAATTCACTGGCACATGACCTGCTAGGTATAAAACCCGAATTCAATCATCGGCACGAAGCCTGCGGGACTTTTAGCCCGGACATATCACCAGCACAAAGCTTGCGGGACTTTAAGCTCAGACATATCACCAGCACGAAGCCTGCGGGACTTTAAGCCCGGACATATCACCAGCACGAAGCCTACGGGACTTTAAGCCCAGATATATCACCAGCACGAAGCCTGCAGGACTTTAAGCCCGGATATATTACCAGCACGAAGCCTGCGGGACTTTAAGCCCGGATATATTACCAGCACGAAGCCTGCGGGACTTTAAGACCAGACATATCACCAGCACGAAGCCTGCGGGACTTTAAGCCCGGATATATTACCAGCACTTCATATACTTTTAGTATTCACATAACACAAACACATTAACAAGGTGATGCCTTCATTTGAACCTATTCATAAATCACATAATTTGCTTTCATTCTATATTAACCAATAGGCCATTCAACATTCTCATTAGCTATATGACCTCACTATGTGTATATATATATATATATATATAACTTGCACACATTTAACATTAGCCATTTTGGCCTCACCACATATACATATCTTGTACATATTTCACATTAGCCATTCGGCTTTACCAAATATACAACTTTCATTCGAATCACATTGATCATTCGACCGTATCAAATATATAAATATATATATGCCATTTAACTACATTCGGCTATAACACAAATATAATGAAGTCTTGGTCCTTATGATAAGTATACAATTACATATATATAACATTTACTCACATGCTTTTCACTTCACATCCACAATTTGATTCTTTATAAGCCTAAATAATTAACACGTACCTGAATCACTCAATACCTTATACGAGTTTACATGTTATCTCATACTTTCATGACTTATAATACAACCACATATAATTGAAACCCATTTCTTTGTTCAAAGGTTATCAACATTACATAACACATATCTTGGCACAACAATTGCATCATACCAAATTTGACTAGGTATGCTAGTCATATACGGCTTCTAGCCTCATTTCAATATGGATTCGGTACTTTGATTACAAATATTTAATCAAACATGTTCTTAATTACAATTATTCAACCGTTAAGCATACAAAGTTAATAAAGTTCAAACACTTAGGAACTTACCTCACTGCTATCATACAGCTATATCGACTACTTAACTACCTTCATTTTTTTTTCCTGATCCAAGTTTGCCCCCTTAAGCTATTGAGCTAAAATTAAACAAATTTTTATCTTATTAACACTTATCTCTTCTACCGAAAATTCATAAATATAAGCATATATATATTCGACCCTTATACTCATAATCTCATAGCGGAAGTTATGCACATTAACAAGCAATATCATTAGAAATGTCATTATTTAATCATAATGCAATTACTTTTATACATAACGATATATATATATATATATAAAATCAAATTGAGGTGCTATTAATAAAATCACATTCGGCAATTTGCCAATTCAATTACAATATAAACATTATTACAACCTCATCATAAGGCTTTTATAAGTTGACCCCAATAGCCGAATGCCATCCCAAGTAACCAAACATAGCATTTATCATCATTTCATCATGAACATGCACCATGACCGAAAGCTTCCTTAAGTTATCAAAACATTTCATAAATAAATCAAATATCACAACATTCATTCCAAGTCTTCTCATGAACAAATAAAAAGCACCACAATTTCTCAAGTCCTCTCTTAAATTCACATTCGGCATTAAGGGCATTCCTAAGCTCATTAACCAAATATATCCTTTATAAACATACCTCTTAACTCATTATAGTAACTAAATTTTACCTAACCAAATAAACTCATATTTGGCCAAGCATTAATAGCCGAACCTACTAACACATAGGGTCCTTGGCCGAATATCATTTTAACACAAGACACACAAACATTTTTCCTTAAATCATTTCCTAAAATCACATTCGGCACTTTGAACAATAAACACCAATAATTTAACTTTTTAATTTTAACATCAAAGTAAACTCAAATCTCCTCTACTTACCAAAGCCGAATGGAGTAACTTCATCACATATATACAAATTCAACACATCATTTTCATATGCACAAAAACTCATAGCTGAAACTAATGATTTACTTAAACTAAAAATCAACATGTGGTTTCGGTAGAAGCAAAATAAGGAGTTCATATTTCCAAATCTCAAAATCGCAAATGGTTCAAATATAAGCTAATGGCACATTCGGCAATTGCATTACATATATACAAGCAACTCCTCAATTAAATTTTTTTTTCATCTAAATAAGCTCAAACTCCTTCTATATGCCAAGGTCAAGTGGAGAAATTTCATCACTTAAGTCTAAAAGCAAAACACCATTTTCAGATGCACAAAAACCTCTTGGCCGATTGCTCAACCCTCAACCAACTTATAAATTTTAACATGGGCTTAACTAAACAATGTATTAACTATGAAAATTCCACAAGAATAACAAGAAAATCATCAAATTTACCGTTGAATCTTGCTAAATCAAGAACCAAAACCTAGCTTGAGTTCACTTCTTTCTCTCCTTTAAAAATCGGCTAACCTCCATCAAGATGAATAACTTCTTTCTTTTTCTTTTGTTTATTAATTTTTCTTATTTTAATTTTTTTATTTTTTTATTTAATTTACACCACTATCTAATATAATAATAACATAAAATGTATACAATGCCCATCATAATTACCTTGGCCGGCCACTTACTTATAAAAGGGTAAATTGACATGCAAAACCATTCTTTTACACCATGCAATTATTTGGCCCCTTTTAATTAACCTCACACATTTTCAATGTTTCACACTTAAGCCCTTTAATAAAATTCATATCCAAATGACAAAATCAATACACCAAAATTTCACACATGTAATTTCACATATATTAGACATGAAATTTAACATTCAATTATTTTTGCGACTCAGTTTAGTGGTCTCGAAACCACTTCCCGACTAGGGTCAAATTAGGGTTGTCACATATGGGTTAATATTGAGGGTGAATAAACAAAAAAATTATTTGTTAAGCACAAGGGGGCTCACTAAGGGTTAATTATGAAGGTAGGCTTTTATGGAGTAAGTGGGTTAAACTTAGGTGCCTTTATCATCTCAGTATATCAACTCAATTTTATGGTCTTGACATGCATAATCGAAGCAAGTTCTAGAATAACAGATCAATATTGACTCACTCAAAGCAATAATAAAAGTGAGCATGAAAGGTGTATGCTCAAAAGGCTCAAAAATCTCACCAGAATTATGGCTTTTGATGTCAATCCTGTGAATTTCAAATTTCAAGATAATACCTAAATTTGGGGAAACAACCTAGAAAAATTTTAGATTCTCAAAAATTTCAACTTATCATGCTTGATTCTCTAATGTCTTAAAGTTTGAATAATCAAAGCATAAATACCTATGTCTTAATCCTAAACATATCAATAAAAATCATAAATCAATCAGAATTCATTCTAATAGTGATATGAGAAAGTAACTTGAGAGACAAGACAAAAAAATTCAGGGATTTGAGAATAATGGCTAATAACCCCCCCACACTTAAGATGTAAGTTGTCCTCAATGTACGAAGATAGATAAGAATATAATTAGAAATCAAAAGAGAGGGAGAGAAGTGAAACTTCTTGAATTTTGGATGAAGTCTTGGAGTAGTGATAGTGGTTTTGGGACGAAAGCTAATTTAATAAACTAGGCAGAGGTGAAGGTCGGGGAGGATACTCTAATGGTTCCACAATCACAACGAAGATGGCCGTGGTTGAGTAGGAGTGGTAGTTGTGGAGTATCTTTCCTCAGTGGATTTATCATTGTCTCAATCACTTTGATCCTTTTGAAACTACGGAGTCAATATTCTAGGGAGGTGTATTAATTATATTAGCAAGTTACTCATTAAGAAACAACCATAAACGGAAAATTCAAAATTACTAAAGGAAATTTTGGATAAAATAAGAACTAAATAAAAATAAAACTGAAGGTAAAAGAAAATAAAAGTTATAAAAAATAAAAATAATAAAATAAAAGGGAAAAATAATAAAACTAAATTAAAGAAAACTAGGGTATTTAATTAGGGATTGGGTTACACGGCCATGTCACATGGCTGTGTCCTGCTTCGTTCGCTTCTTCCACACCCGTGTTATAGTTTCCACACCCGTGGAGTTTTAACAGGTTAGGCCACGGCCTCATCACACGGTCGTGGCAATTTATCAGTTTCGCCCACGGTCATATCGCACGACCGTGGCGATTTGTCAGAGGCCGTGTGCTTTTGTTAGTTTGGGGAAAAAATTCTGCCCTGTTTTCACACAGCCAAGGACACACCCGTGTGTCCAGGCCGTGTGGGTTAAAAACCTGCACTAAAAACATGAAAAATAGACGGGTTAATAGTGCTAGTGCTGGGTTGCCTCCCGAGAAGTGCTTGTTTATAGTCTAAGCTCGACTTTTCTCAAGCTCGTACGGTCACGGTGGTTTGAGGAGTTGAAATTCCTCTTTCTTGCTATCAATTTCAGTATTAAAATAAGGTTTAAGTTGAGTATAATTTACCTTATAAGTGCCAAATTCTTTATGTGTTATCTCGACTGTACCATAGGGAAAGATTTTCATTACCGTGAAGGGAGTTGTGTCACCTGTATGAAGCTTTGAATTCGAAATTCGAGGGTCCTCTTCCTTTAATAATACCTTATCCCCTACCTTAAATTGATTTTGCTTACCTGTAAACTCATCATGGTTTTGTTTTGGTTTCGTGAGGCATACCTTAGACTCCTCTTTGCTATAGTTTCGCCATTCGTCTAGTTCATCAATTCGTAGCATTTGTTCTTTGTGGATTGTTCCCTTGTTGTTGTATGAACTTACATGTGGCTCAATTATATTCTTGCGAGAGTGTCCTGCAAAGGAGGTTGGACAGTGAAATTAATCTTATTAGAAGAACTCGTAATAACATCTTTATCATTAGACATCTTAATATAATTACGAGCTTGGAGAGTAATTGTGCCATCGCCTACATGAAGTGTGAGTTCACCTATGCCCACATTAATGATAGTCCTAACAGTTGCTAAAAAGGGTCACCCTAAAATTAATGGCACTTCACTATCATCATCTATATCTAAAACAACAAAATCTACTAGGAATATAAATTTGTCAATTTTAACAAGCACATCTTCAATTATACCACTAGGAAATCTAATGGTTTTATCAGCCAATTGAATGCTCATCCTAGTTTGTTTGGGTTTCCCAAAACCTAGTTGTTTAAACATTTTATAAGCCATTACGTTTATACTAGCCCCTAAATCAGCCAAGGCATTTTTAACATCTAAGCTACCAATTAAACAAGGAATCATAAAACTCCCTAGATCTTTCATTTTGTTGGGTAGCTTATTTTGCAGAATAGCTGAGCAAACTGCATTCAGCTCTACATGCGACGACTCATCCAGCTTCTGTTTGTTTGCTAAAAGCTCCTTTAAGAACTTAACGGCATTTGGCATCTACGAAAGAGTTTTAATAAATGATAAGTTAATATGTAATTTCTTTAAAAGTTTAAGGAATTTACCGAATTGTTCATCTGTGCAGTCTTTCCTTGTCGCATTTGGGTATGGGACACGAGGCTTATATTCTTTCATTATCGGTTCTTTGTGACTTACTTCACCTTTACCTTTATTTATCACAGGTTCCTGACTTGGTTCTGATTTACCTTTAACTAACTCTCCTTTATCTAACACGGTGATAGCGTGGAATTGCTCCCTAGGGTTGGTCTCGGTGTTGCTCGGCAAACCACCTTATGGTCTTTCAGAGATTAGCTTAGCAAGCTTACCTATTTGAGTTTCAAGTCCTAGAATGGATGCTTGCTGATTTTTAACTGCCATCTCGGTATTCTAAAAATGGGTTTCTGATATGGAGATAAATTTCTTGAGCATCTCCTCAAGGTTCTACTTTTTCTCTTGCTAGTAAGGTGGTTGTTGGAAGCCTAGAAGGGGTGTGATCTCTGATTTCCTTAGCCACCCCACGAAAAATTGAGGTGATTTCTCCAGCCTGCATTATAAGTGTTACTATAAGGGTTGTTTTGAGATCTAGAATTATTACCCATATAGTTCAGTTGTTCGTATTCCATGCCATGTCCATAGGAAGAGTATTCTGGATTTGAGTCACACTACATCACTGGATGTACCTGCATAGAACCATACAAATTATCAATCTTTTTATTAAGAAGTTCTACCTGATTAGAAAGCATGGTGACTGCGTCAACGTTGAAAACACCGGTAGTTTTTTTGTGGCTTTATCCTTATGACTTGCCACTGATGATTTGATAAACGATAAATTATGCATGTTTTTACCTCATGCTTAACCTAAATTCTGGATGAATTAACCCTTGATTTGCGTAAATTGATGCTCTTAAACCTTTAATTTCATGTTCTATACGCAGGTGAACCTAAGGAAGTGAAAACAACGAGAAACAGGCCGAAAATGGAGAAAATGGGCCAAAGTATGAAAACAACACGGCCTAGAGGTTCGCCACACGGCCGTGCCACCTTGAGCTCAAACATGGCCCAACCCCGACGAACACGGCCAGACCACACGGCCGTGCCACCTTAACAAGCCCGAGCACCACCTGGGCCTCGATCCACATGGGCGTGGCACACGGGCGTGTCTCAGTCATGAGGAAGTTTAATTTCACTCGAAAAAGGCTACTTAAGGGTGAAGAAGGGCATTCAAAAACTCTATTTAAAGACCCTAGGAGGCAACTACAAAGGAGTACTTTCCTCCCCTCAAGAGGGTGCTTATTTTCCCTGCAAAGTGTGCTTTATTCCCACCAACACACAGAGTAGAAGCAAGGAATTACTCCAAAGGAAGTCGATTGATTCGTCTCAAAAGCCGAATTATCCTTCAAGACTGAAGATTTCCCTTTAATTTCCTACAAGGGTTTTAGGGTTCTTTATGTTTTGTTATCATTATTCTACTGTGATGTTTTCTTTTATAATTATGAACTAATCCCCCAAATACTTGAGGGGGATGAAACCTAAGACAGATCTTGTTACTAGTTTCTCTTGAATTATATGATAAATACTTAAATTGTTGTTAATTATGTGTTATTAATTCTTGCTTTAATATTCCAGGATATTGATTCAAGTATTGATGTGCTTATTCAGAGGAGCAAAAGTCCCTGTCTAAGAGTAGATCTAGTATAATTAAGCGGAGCTACTCGCAATCCTAGACATAGGAAGATGAAAATCTGTCGGATTAGGGTCAAACCTAATAAGGGAATCCATAGATCGAGTTAATGCAATACTAGGGGTTTTAATTAGAAAGAGATTTCAATTAATCAACCTAGGGTTAGTTGTTCTTAGTCTCGAGAGAGATATTAATATAAGTTAGGGATTCCTACGGATCAAGTCAAGTGAATAAATCGTCTAGCTCAAGAGTTGATAACAAGTGAAGTCTAGGTGGATTCTCCCTTGAGTATTGTCCAAATCAACCAGTTTTCCTAAAGAGTTTTCCCCAATTAACTTTTTGTGCATTCTTAGCTTACTTTAACAATTAGTTTACTTTAATAAAAATCCCCTTTTATTCCTAGGTTAAATAATAGAAAAAAAGTTAGTACTAGTACTTTTGGTTTCTTTGGGTTCGATATCTCGGTCTTGCCACTTAGCTATACTACTGTTCGATAGGTGCGCTTGCCTTAAATCATGATAATAGTTAGTTTTGGGTACGATTATATTTTATAAATTTTATTGCTTCATATCACGCATATCATAATTATTCAATAACATCTCTTCTATAAACTCATAAGACTCCTCAAGTGTTTTGTTATTGATGGTTCCACTGGCGGCTGCATCAATCATCTGTCTTATTGAGGGATTCAAACCGTTGTGGAAAGTTTGAACCTGTAACCATAAAGGTAACCCATGGTGAGGGCACCTTCTCAATAAATCTTTGTATCTCTCCCATGCATTGTAGAATGTCTCTAAATCCATCTGCACAAAAGAAGAGATATCATTCCTCAACTGTACCGTTTTAGCTGGCGGATAATATTTAGTAAAAACTTTTCGGTTATTTGTTCCCAAGTAGTGATAGAACCTTGTGGTAGAGAATTTAACCACTGTTTTGCCTTATTTCTTAAAGAAAAAGGAAACAACCGAAGACAAATGGCATCATCAGAAACACCATTTATTTTAAATGTGTCGCGGAATTCCAAAAAGTTAGCTAAATGTGTGTTAGGATCTTCATCCCGCAAACCATCAAACTAAACAAACTATTGAATCATTTGAATAGTGCTAGGTTGCAGCAATAGCAGGCCTAACAATACTAGATTCAGTACCAACTAAATTTGGCTTAGCATAATCATACATAGTACAAGGGACAGATTTTGATTCATAGGATCTGTGGCTACCACAGGAGGTAGCTGATTATTTTGGTTTGCTTCTATCACTTCGGTAGATTCAGTTTCGTCCTCTTGTCCTTGTTCTGTGTACTATAGGCTTCGCCTTATTTCTCTTCAGTTTCTACGAGATGTAGCTTCTATCTCACTATCGAAAAGCAAGGGTCCTGGCGGGTTTCTCCTAGTCATAAACTAGAGACACCTGTCAGGAAAAATAAAAAGAAAATTTTAGTAAATAAAACGTAAAATAAAAATAGAAAATAAATTGCAATAAAAGTAAAACTGGCTAAAGTAATAGAAGCAGAGTGTTCCTAATATCTTAGTTCCCCGGCAACAGCACCAAAAACTTGATCGTGATTGTGATGAAGTCATAATATTGTTATGATCGTACCTAGAAACTAACTATTATCACGATAAAAGGCAAGCACACCTATCGAATAGTAGTATAGTTAGTGGCAAGACCGGAATGTCGAATCTAAAGAAATAAAAGTACTAGTAATAGCTTTCTTTCTATTATCTAGCCTAGAAATAAAATAAGGTTGTTTGTAAACTAAAATTCTAACTAAACTAAAGACGCGACAAAGAATAAGTTAGGGAAATACTTTGGGAAAACTGATCGATGAAAGCAATACCCAAGGAAGAATCCACCTAGACTTTACTTGTTATTTAACTCTAAACTAAATGATTTATTCATTCGACTTGATCCGTAGAGATCCCTAAATTATGTTAATATCTCCGTCGAGAATTAGAACAACTAACTCTAGATTGATTAATTGAAATCTCTTTCTAATTAAAACCCCTAGTGTTGCATTAACTCGATCTATGGATCCCCCTATTAGATTTGACTCTAATCCGATAGATTTTCGTCGCCCTATTTCTAGGATTCCGATTAACTGTGCTTAATTGTGTTGGATCTATTCTTAAACAGGGACTTTTGCTCCTCTGAATAAGCACATTCGACTTGAATTAATATCCTAAAATATCAACTCAAAAATTAAAAACACAATTAAAAACAAATGAATATTTATCATATAGTTCAAATAACAATAACAAGATCCATCTTAGGTTTCATCCCCCTCATGTATTTAGGCGTTTAGTTCATAATAAAAAGGGAAAACATCTCAAAATAAAGAAAACAACAAAACATAAAGAAAACCCAAAACTCGTAAAAGAATTGAAGGGAGATCTTCAGTCGTGATGTAGATCCTTCCTTCTGAGATGGATCAATCGGCTTCCCTTGAGTAATTCCCTGCCTTCTACTTTGTGTGCCAGGATCCCCCTTTAAGTCGCCTCCTAGGGTGTTTATATAGACTCTAAAATACCTTTTTTAGCCCCTAAGTAGCTTTTTTCGCGTGAAATTGAAATTTGTCAAGACAGGGACAAGCCTGCGTGGCACGCCCGTGTGAATCGAGTCCAAGCTGTGTTCAAATCTGCTAATGCGGCACGGGCATGTGGTGCACCTGTGTGAGGAACTCCAGGCCATGTTGATTTCTCACTTTGGCTCATTTTCTCCATTTTTGGCCCGTTTCTCGTTCTTTTTACTCTCCTATACTCACCTAAGTATAAAACATAAAATTAAAGAATTAGGAGCATCAAATTCCATAATTCAATGGATAATTCATCCAAAATTATGCTAAGCATGGGGTAAAAATATGTATAAATTACGGTTTATCAGTTGTTTAATAAATAACTTTTATGAAATGATTTTCATGAAAAACACCTAAAATGGACCTTTTTGTAAAGGTTGTGAAATAAGTGATAAATGTGTAAAATAACTGAGATTGAAGGCTATTATAAGTATAGAATAAATTCAACTATGCTTGCTTAGGGAATAAATTTGATTAAAATTGTTTTACGAAGCTAGGGGTAAAATCGTAATTTTGTGAAAGTCTAGGGCAAAACCGTCATTTTGCCAAAGTAGGAATTATCGATTGTCTGGATTAATGTGGTTATTAAATAAATGCAATTTTTCATTATAGATCAAGAAATACAGAATTCGGACCTAGACTAGGGGAAAACTAAGCTATTGGATTAAATCGAATTGGTCACCTATATTTTGAATACTGAGGTAAGTTATACGTAAATAATACAACTCTATTGTTAATATGCTTTGAACAATTAATATTGCATAAATTGTTTGATTATTGTTATGAATAAGCATGATGAAATTGATGTGGTAAACTCCCAGTTGAACCTTAAGAAAAGATCAGATATTCGTGCCGTGACATTGGGTTATATGTGAGCCAGTGTAAGACCATGTATGAGATATGGCATTGGCCTCCATATGTGAGCCAGTGTAAGACCATGTTTGGGACATGGCATCGGTATTGATATGAGAGCCAGTGTAAGACCATATTTGGGACATGGCATTGGCCTCGATATGTGAGCCAGTGTAAAACCATGTCTAGGACATGGCATCGGCATTTACCCTTTTGTATGAGACTTACTGGGTATCCTTTAGTATTCTAAATGGTTCAACGGGTTACTTAAAGTTTATGATAAAAATGAGAAAAGTTACGACTATGTTTTAAGTGGTACCGGTACCTACACGAAACTCAAAAGAGATGAGCTTGATTTATGTTGTATGATTAGTATGGATGAAAATGAGTAAGTTATGCCTATGAAAATTTATGGATTATGTTCAAAGTATAATAAGTTACAAGTATGATGATTCATGGTAAATTGTTGTCAACTATTTACATACAACTTACTAAGCTTTATGCTTAATCCCTTTCTTTTCCATTTTCTTATAGTGCCACCTAGTTAGCTCGAGGATCAAAGGACGTCGGAGGCATCGATCACACTATCAATTGGAGCACTTGGTATAGTTAGTCTTTGTAACAGCCCAGTTTAGTTTAGACCTTAGTCAGAACAGTGGTTTCGGGACCACAAATCTGAGGTCAAAAAAATATTTTAATACTATTTTTGATGTTTATGGTGTGTAATAAGATATGTGTGAAAGTTTCATGTGGTAATTTCACCGTTTGTTTGTTCGATTTGAGAAAAAAGACTTAATCGCGTAAAATGCAAAAGTTGTGTGCTAGAAGTTAAAAGTGCTTAAATGCTATGCTATGTGAAAGGTGAGGTCTTTAGGTTGTAATTGGGCCATAGTTAGTGGATATGGACATAAATAGTCATCCATTATGTGAATTTTAAATGTATTAATAAAGGGTAAAATGGAAAAATAAAAATTAAGGTTAATAAAATTAAAACAAAATAAAATTTTAACCATTTTTTCATCTTTTCCAGCCGAATTTGAGAAAGAAATACGGGTTTTGAAGTCTTTAGATATTCAGCTACTCCAAGCTTGAATTGTAAGTCAATTTTTAATCTATTTTTGATGATTTATATGTTTTTGTGATCGTTGCTTTGAGTACTAGCTAGCTTGTACCATGATTTTCAAATTTGATGATGATTTTGTGAAGTACCAGTGTTGAATATTTGAGTTTTATGATGTTTGATGATAAAAACTAAGTGTTTGATGATTGATAAACATGTTTTGTAGTGAGATTTTTGATGAATTTGCTTAGTGTGGACTAAATTGTGAAAATGAGAAATTGAGGGGTTAAAATGTGAAATAAATGAAAATATGGGCTTATATGAAGTGTATAAACATTCGGCCAGACATGTGCGTAAGAAAATTTTATGTTTTTTATGATTTTGTGAATTAGGGACTAAAATGTCAAAAGTGAAAATGTGAGGGCTAAATTGCAAAATGCCCTAAAAATATGTTTGTGGATTGAATTGAATGAAATGTGAGATTGAATAAGCAAATTTAAATGTATGTAGATCAAGAGAGGAGAAATTTGAACTTAGATCAAGGCAAGAATAAAGTACTTGATTAATCGACTAATATCGTTGTTACTACGTCCGAGGTAAGTTCAGATATAATGCATATTGTTTTAAATAATGTTTGAGATTGAGAAACTAAGTATGTGAAATGTGGATTGAATATCTGAGGCACTAAGTGTGCGAATATCAAATAACTACAGCTACCAAAAATGGCACTAAGTGTGCGAGACTAAAACAGTGTTGGCTGAATAATTGGCACTAAGTGTGCAATACCGAGCCAAATTCTATTTAATATAAAGCCACTAAGTGTGCAATATTTTATAGCTTTGGCTAATTAGTTGGCACTAAGTGTGCGATGTTGTTGTACGATAAAAGATGATCAAATGCATTAATGCATCGAGCATTGAGGTGGTAAATGTGATAAATAAGTACAAGATGGTACAGGTATGTACGAAACCTATGTGGTTGATTAAATTGAGTATAAAATGAATGAAAGATTATGTGAATGAATGGTGAAAAGAATTGGATTGAGTAGCATTATGAATGCTTATTAAAAGCTTAAATATGTGGTATGAAAATGAGATATAGCCTTGAATGAGAATGAGAATGTGATGAGTTGTCCTAAGTGTTAGTTAATTATTTGAATTATGAATAATTGTTGAGTTAAATGTGTTATATTACAAACTTACTAAGCTTTAAAGCTTACTGTGTGAATTGTTCTCTGTTTTATAGTGTTATAAAGCTATCAGACATCTATTTTGGTACCTTTTTGGAAGTTGTATATATGGTGTATGACATGTATAGGCTAGTGTCAATAGGATATGTTTTGAGATATGAAATTAGCCATGTGAGTTGGCTTGTAAATGATGTATGTTTTGGTATGTTTTGGCCATTTGGTATGGATTTGAAATGTTCAAATAGTTAATGGTAAGTGATGCATATATGCCTATGATATGTTAATTTGTGGTTAGGTACTTATAGGCCAAATTGGTTGGTTTAATGCTTGTTTATGATATGTACCATCTAAATGATTTAATGGGTAGGCATATGATTGAATAGGTAAAAGAGGAATGATGAATCATGTAGGCTTAGTAGATGGATATGAATTGTGCTTGAAATGTAGGCATATATTTGGATGCCTATAAATGTATTGAAATGATACAAAATGATGTGGTTTAGGTAGGCATGAGAAAGGGATGTAATATGGCTTAAACCAAGCCTATTTTCGTGCCATACGGCTAAGTACAAGGGCATGTGACTTAATCGTATGTCCCCTGCACTTACAAATGAAAAAAATTAGATTACCACACGGCCTAGCCATATGGGCGTGTGCCTAGGCCGTATGACCCCTTGTTTTCTCTTAAATTTCAAGTCAGTGCACCACATACCCTAGAGACATGGCCATATGAGCCACATGGCAACACCACACAGCCATGTCCTAGGCCACACGAGCGTGTGCCCCTGTTTTTGACGAAAATTTTTAAAGTTTTCTAAAGTTCTCGGTTTAGTCCTGAACTACTTCCAAAGCATGTTTTGGGCCTCGTTGAGCCTTCGCAAAGGACAATATGATTGTGTTTGATTGATAAATATGTGGAATTGAATAATGAATGAGGATTGTATATTTTATGCTGTGGTTTGTTTGGTAATGCCTCGTAACCCTAATCCGATGGTAGATACGGGTTAGGGGTGTTACAGTCTTAATATTTTGAGTAATGGCATGTATAGGGACTTAGTCTTTTTGTGTTATGTGTTATTGTTAATTTGGCCAAATGTGTTGGCTTGATATGAAATTATTCATTTTGTATAAGGTTATGAATGATGGCTAATATTGGGTTATTAGTATATGCATATGAAGAAGTCTTTCATGAATGTGCATTGGGCATTATTGATTATATGGTGTGTTGATGCATGAATGAATAAGTTGTATGATTGAATTGATAAAGTATGTGATAAGTGTTGTTTGTGAATGAAGTGTAGTGGCCTTGATGTATGGATGTCTTAGTTGTGGCTGATTTGGTCATGATTTAATTGTGAATTGGTTTTGCTTGGTGTGGTTTAGAATGGTGTAAGTAAGGGTGGCTACGAGGCTTGGTAAATAGGCTTATATTGTCCACATGGGTAAACACACAGGCGTGTGTCTAGGCCATGTGTGACACACGGTCTACCCCATGGGCATCTAGTTCGGCCGTGTGTCCCCTGCACCTTAAGTTAGCAAAACAAAATGCTTAGTAGTAACCACACGGGCCGAGACACGGCCATGTCTCTCAACCGTGTGAAAGACACGGCCATAGGACATGGGCATGTGCCCAAGACGTGTGAAGTCTGCACCTTGAATGTGAAATTAAATTCACCACATGGCCTAGCACATGGGCGTGTGCCTTGGCCGTGTGACCTTAAATTGTTGCTGATGTAAGAAACAAAATGTCAAGGCTTTTGCACACGGGCTGAGACACGGGCATGTCATGGCCATGTGAGAGGCACGGGCCATGGACATGGGCATGTGCCAGGCCGTGTGAAATCCCCTGTAGGTTCGATGTGAAAAATAAATCCTCAAGGACAAGGTACACGGGCGTGTCCCTATATGCTTAGGCCGTGTGAGCTACACGGGCATTCAACATGGCCATGTTCAGAAGTCACACGGGCGTGTCACCCTCCCATACGGGCATGTGCCTTATTTTTAGTATCTTTTTTTTAAGTTCTTTTAGTGCTCAGTTTAGTCCCGAACTGTTTCTAAAGTACGTTTTAGGCCTCGTAGGCCCATAGTAGGGTCGTTAAGAAGATGTTTGAAAGATTTTAAATTTGGTTGAACTTTTATGACCTAGAAATGTTTGTATGCTTGTGTGATAGTTAGGTAACGCCTCATACCCTGTCCCGGCGTCGAATACGGGGAAGGGGTGTTACATGACTTGTCAACAATAGGTGTGCTGACATGTTTTGGTTGTTGAAAGAAGGAAAGCCCTTGTTAACCTTGCTTATGAGGAAACTATACAAAATAAAAAATTTGAAACCTATCAAGGCCTGGCACCTCTCCCCTAATTCAACAATCTAGGGAAAACCCCACCAATTGGAACTAAGATCTTCGATGTTGTATTAGTGGTGTGTTAGATTCAATATAAACAAATTAAAAGTATAAAAATGAGTTGACACCTGTCAAACCACAAGTGCACGATTGTCATCAAAGTAATAAAATGAAATGAAAACTTTCTAAGGGTACATCGAGGATTTTGTCCTAAGGTATTTATCGTACAAACTTAAGAAATAGAGGTTGGGACGTATAAAAAGGTTAAATACTAACTAAGATAACTTATGGTTACTAATAGAATTACAGAAATATTATCAATGCGACTGAAGAGTTAAATTTATAATAACTAAGGGCTAAACTAATAGGTAAATTAATGATTAACAATTAAATACCAAGCTAGATGCAGAATGAGCAAATAATGACTAATAATATTACTAACATGCTAACATGAATTTAATAATTACGCTCTACTTAACATGCAAATATGCTACCCCTATATTCCAAATCTATCTCTTGAGATGCATCAAGTAGAATGAGCACCTCTAACACTTAACTCTCACAAATATTAGGCTAGCAAACACCTCATATCTCCAATCTAGTGCTCAGTGTGCTAAAGGAATGGTTCTTGTAAAGGTCAACTCTCACAAATCTTCCTTAAACAAGTTCCTACTTAGGGCATCATTCCTAAGCCTTTTAAGTCCATCCATTTAATTTCATGCATCATAAACAAAGCAAGATAAACCCACTTCACATATTTTGCCACACTAGTAGTCATGTAAAAGTTTAGCTATCCATGGAATTCAAACACTAAATAGCAACAATATCAAGAATCATCATCATTTGTGCAATAAAAATGAATAGATTAATTTTAGAGATGCTTAGTGATAGATGATAACCCAATATTGAAGAATCCAAGTGTAGAATCCAAGCTTCTTCTTGAAGTTCCAACTTTGTGCACTTCATTTAAAGAAAAGGACCAAAATAAAAGAAAATTTTACTGAATTAAACTATGTCAAGGTCTTACAAAATGTGTTCTAACCCAAAATTCACGGGCATCGAAAAAGTGCATATCTGGCCTTTGTCTTAGTAAACTAAATTTGTAAATATTTATTAGAAATATTTATGAGCCTAGTTGTGTGTTTAATTAGCTTAGATTAGGTGAATTTAGCTTAAGTAAGAGTAAATAAGAAAAAGGACTAAATTTAATAAAGAGTGAAAGTTGAATTATAGATCAAAAGAAAATAAAAGGGACTAAATAGGCAATTAAGCCTATTTAGTTAGATGAGGCAACATACATGAATAAAAATCTAAGATTTTTGTTATATTATAATTATATAATTATATTATTTAGAAATAAATTATATTAAATTAATTTAAAATAATTATATTCTAAGATTTTTATATGATAAATAAATTAAATTATGACAAGTGTATGGTGATGATTTAATACAAGTGTAATAATAAAAATACATACATTTGTAATATATGCAATAATTATTAAATAGATATTTATTAAATTATTATATTATATTATTATATTAATAAATAAAGAAAGCATATAATAAAAGAAATAAAGTAAATGAAACAAAGAAGAAAAGAAACAGAAGCATTCGAAATAGGGGAAGGAAAAAGAAAGAAAGAAAGGAAAAAGGAAAAACTGCGGTTTTAAGGTTTAAAGCTTTAATTGGTAACTCAATTAAGTCATTTTCTTTTAATTGTGATATTTTTGAAGCCTTAGAACAAAGTTTTGTTGAGTTTAAGTTGAAATTTTGAAAGTTCTTAGGTTTTTTAACATAATTCATGTTGAACAAATTGTTGAATTAGGGGTTTAATTGATAGAATTTCTAGTTAGAATTGATAGAAGGATGAAATTGTAAAAGAAGCTATAAGTTTTACACATTAGGGACTAAATTGTAAAATTTTCAAAATTAGGGTTTTATGATGAAATTTAGATAATTATAACTAAGTTTAGTTGAAAATTGAGTAGAAATAAAGTATGAATTGAGATAGAAAAGTAAGTGAATTTAACTAGGATCAAATTGAAATTAAGGTAGAAATTGAATAGAAATTCAATTATTTAATGTAAATTAGTGTTGTATTAATAGTGTCATAATTTTAATTTTCGTAGCCAGCAAAGAACTAGAGACATCGGCTCAGAAAGGAAAGGAAAAAGTTATCAAGGAGTAGACACGAAAAAATCACGGTTTATATTACTAAAATTCAAACTACTATTTATTAAATATTATATTTAAATTTATGTGTAAGGTAAGTAAATTTATAAGGTAAGTATCAATATTGACATGAATGAATTTGAGCTGAAGTATGAATATGTTTGAATATTTAAATGTTTATTGATTGGAAAGTAGAAAAATGTATGGAATGAAATTGTGGTTAAATTAAAAAATGTGTTTTGAATTGAATTGAGATTGAATTGAGAATGAATATGAAATATGAAATTGAACACCCTATTAACTAGTCGGGCTGAGTTGGATATAGTTGGCATGCCATAGGATTTGGAAGAATTTGGGGATTTTCGGCTTGGCCAAGGAGACAGTGATGTTACTATATTTCTTCGGACTATTCGAAGAGGCAATTAGTGCCATTTTGGTGTGTTTGGGTGGATAATTCTGGTGTGTTTGGGTGGATTATTCTGATGAGTTTGGGTGGATCATTTTGGTGTGTTGGTTGGAATTTTTGTATCCACCAAGGTCCAAGTCTTGTTAATAGGGGTGAATAAATGAAATAAGAAAATCGAATGAATTTGATCAATCGAACTATTGAAAGTATGAGAAAGTGGAAATATGAATTTGGATGTAAATTTATTTCTTATGATTTACAATGATACACATTCGATGTTTATAATTCATTAATGTTATATAGTTTGAATTATGGTAATACCACTGAATATATGTATACTCAGCGTACGGTTGTTTCCGTGCGTAGGTTAGTAGAAGTCAAAGGTCTTGGTTCAGCATCCAGATCAATCCCGACTTCAGCACAACTTTGGTGATGTATTTTTCCTTTTGGTAAATGTGGCATGTACCTAGGTCATATACATGGGTCATATGATTTTGGTTATAAAATATGGATGGTTTGTAATGTTTTAAACTTAGTTTAAATGAAATGGTAAATAGTATATTATAAAACTTGGCATTAAGTTTAAATGGAAAATGAATGAAGTTATCGGTCAATTTGAATGATATTATGAATGTTTAATTGTTAAATTACTATGTTAATGAATTGGTTATGATTTAGGTACATTTGAGTATAAATTGTTTTAGTTGTGCCATTGGTTTTGGATTGGTTGCAGTTAGAAATTGCAGGGAAGGTTAGATGTTTATAAAGGGGTTATATTGAGTTCACACATAAAAAAATTTCTAGAGTATTCGAGTAGGTCCCGATTTACTTCTAACACGTATTATGGGCCTCGAAGGTCCATTAAAGGGACTTAATAAATTAATTATTGTATGTATGTTAATTATTTGTATATTAATCGTAAATTGTCTGAAATGTTCGGTAATGCTCTGTAACCCTGTTTTGGCGACAGTTTAGGGTTAGGGGGTGTTACAAAATATATTAAAAAGGAAACTACATGAAACTCTTAAAATAAAAAGGAAAAGACTAGAAAATTACAGGAAAACCTAAAACAAAAACAAAGGAAAACTAAAACTTATCCTAGATTCGATTTTAAGTCTCCTCTCCTACCCAATAGCTAAAATTGGAATTTATATATATATATATATATATCAAGGAATACATGCAAGATAAAAGATAACTTTGCCCTTAATGAATGTGTAAAAAACAAGAAAAGGTTGCAACCTTGCTTGCATCGTGTCACGACCCTACGTCAATTTCCTTTAGGTTACCCTTGTAACTATCCTAGATATAGCTTAGTGTCATGAACTTCAATGGTGAATGTTGTAACTCTTAAGTAATGAGTCGTCTTGTAATATCCCGAATTAGGGCCTAATCGGAATAGTGGTTTCGTGACCACAAATCCGAGATAGAAATAATTATTTTATAATTATTTTGAGGTTTATGATATGATTGCATGATTGTGTGAAAATTTCGTGAAGAAATTCTATGCATAAAGTGCTTAATTTGAAATTAGGGACTAAATCGAATAAGTTGCAAAATTTGTATTCTAGAATCTTTTAGTATGAAATTTCTTTGGAATATTAATTAGGAGGTCTTAAATAGCAATTTGACCAATTTCTAAAATTTTGGACAAAAATGGGCTTGTACATGAAAAATTACAAAGAAAGGCATTAAGGACATTTTTGTCAAATGGTAAAGGTGTTAAATTGAAATGTGTTTTATTTATATTTTTATGGTTTACATTTTTATGAAATTATTTTGTAAAAAAATTTCGTACGAAAATTTTGACGTTTGGGCACTCAATTTAGTCAAAAGGACTAAATTGTAAAAAGTGCAAAAGTTGAGTTCTATATGTTAGAGGTTTCCAATTGTTATGAAAATTTAAATTGGAGGTCCTTAAATGGTAATTAGACCATTTCTTAATTTATTGGACAAAAATGAACATGAAATGGGTGGAAAAAAAATATTTTTAAGTTAGGGGCATTTTGGTCATTTAGTGATTAAATGAATTAAAAATCAAATTAAAAGCCAATTTTTGCTCATCTTCTTCCTCAAGGCTGAAAATAGCATGGAGAAACCATGGCTAGGGTTTTTCAAGCTTCCAAGCTCGATTGTAAGTCCGTTCTAGCCCCGTTTTTAATGATTTTTACGTTTTTAAAATCCCGGTAACATGATTTCTCTATTTCTACCATTTATTTGAGCTAAGGTTTGATTTCAAAAATTGAACCATGTTGAATAATTGTGTATTTTGATGTTTTATGATAGAATATGAGGTTTTAAATTATGTTAAACAACTTCTGCTACTCGGTTTTAAGTAAAAACGAGTAAAACGGCTTAATCGGTAAAAATACCTATTATTCATAAGTACATGTTATAGTGGGAATTTGAGGTTTCTGTTAGTAAATAAATGATCAGCATATCCTAAAACATAAGAATTATGGAAAAAGTTTAATTTTCGAGCTTTGGGGCAAAAGTGTAAATATGCAAAAGTTTAGGGGTAAAATTGTATTTTTTTCAAAATTTGAATTAAGGACTATTTTGATAATGTGAGTATTAAATGAGCTAAATGTGCTATTTTAGATCAAGAAAAACGAGATTCAAGTCGTGAACGAGGGAAAAACAAAGTTGTCGAGGAATAGGCTCGATTCCAAATATTTTGCCATAAGGTAAGTTCATGTGTAAATAATGTAACATAATCATTATTTTTAAGTTAATTGATGTTATTTATATGATATGCTAATTTTTATCATGAAATATATGCTTTGTGGTTATTATCGAATAATATGCAAATTATGTGTGCTACTTGTTAAATATAAATTGCTACCGAGTATTGGTTTCGGTATTCTGTGGAAGACGGCAAGGATATGTGATTGAGGAAAATCCCGTTTGAACCTTAGGAATAGATTAGGATATAAGTGACATGTCACTAGGATGGTTGGGCATCCGAACTCGTTGAGTTGAGTCCGAGTTCACTTATGGATGCAAATGTCCGAACTCGTTGAGTTGAGTCCGAGTTCGTGAGATGTAACTAGGCATCCGAACTCGTTGAGTTGAGTCTGAGTCCACTTATGGATGCGAACGCCCGAGCTCGTTGAGTTGAGTCCGAGTTCGCTTATGGGCGGGTTACATGGTCGTTTGATTACATATGTGGCACTTATGTGCAAATTATCCATGTATCCGAGTTATATTCTGATGTGTTCAACGGGTAAAATTCTAGTGAAATGGAAGAAAACTCGAGATGCAAGTGTCATTTTGATAAGTGTTGTGAAATGGACACTTTGGACAGGTATGTACTTAACCCTAGGGTTGAAACTCGATACAACAACAATAATGTGGTAAGATGATAAATGATGATTAGAAATGTGATATTGTTTTGCTGATACCATGCTAGTGTTATTAGGTATAATTGATTTGTTATGTTACTTGTTATTTGCATGTGAACTTACTAAGCATTTATGCTTACTCCCTGCTTTTCATTCATTGTAGTTTTGACAAGCTAGCTCGGAAATCGGGAAGGGTCGAAGGAACGATCACACTATCCGGGACAATTTGGTATAATGGCTTGTATTTTGAATATGGCATGTATAGCATTATAATCATTTTGTGTAAATAATCTTATGGTATGGTGATGGTTTGGTAAGGAAATGCTTGGAAATGATTAGCCATTGGAATGGCCAATCTAGATTATATTTGGTGTCATGTTTGTTTAATGTTTTACTTAGTCCATAAAAATCCATAAAAAGATGAACTTTGTTATAAAACAGAATTTTTCAGCAGCAGTGACGTGAGTTTGAAAAATCACTAAAAATAGTAAAGACAAGCTTAGGTGGTGAACAAAATATGAAATTGAATATTATTGTGTCTATTTTCATATGGAAGAAACGAAACAGGTAAAAGAGTTGTATTTTATGAGATATTTAGGTTTTAGTGGAACAGGGTTAGAGCAATTTCTGAATCCCCTGTTATGAATTTAGAAATTCACTAAAACTTGTACAAAAATAATTAGGAGTCATACTTTATATTCCCAGATTTATTATTGAGTCTAGTTTTAATAGAAACAAATGTCATAGTCATATGAATTTTTTACAGAGAGAAAAGTGGTTCGTAGTAAGCAGAGGTCAGTGCAGTCGAGTTCTGAAACAGGGGTAACTTTAACTAATAAACTGTACTAATTGGCCCAACCAAAAATTCTAGAAAAAAATTAGTAGATATATATATGAGCCTAGTTTCAGGGAAAATTTACGGATTCAAATTTCAAGTTTCGTAACTTGAGATATGATTTTTTTAGCAACCATGACGCAGAAGGACAGCTTATTCCGAAAGTTAAAATAAATGATTTAAAGTTGTTTAAATGATAAATTAAGTTTAAAAACACCTCAAGCTCGACTCCGGCGATGGTCTCGGGTAAGAGGGCGTTACACGTCTTCTATGTTAACTAGCCTTAAGCATCACAACTCCACATTCATGTAACATCGTAACTTCCACATTAATGATTGGGCTCCATTTTAGATGGCCTTCGATGTCATAACCTAGCTTCAGATAACATTGTGATTAAAGTCTACTTCAGCCTTGTATTGCAACATAGGACTTAAGGTTGCAACCTTGCTCAGGTTCATGCCATGACCCACATTGTTATTTCAACTCTTTTTATAGAATTTGGCATTTTCCACCTTTTCCATGAAGACAAAAATCATAAGATTTATTCAAACACTAAAGTAGTATGAAAATACAAGGAAAACAAAGAATTTCTAAACTAGCATGCATAATCCTAAAACACTAAAAAGACTTGTAACACCCCTAACACGTATCTATCATCGAAATAGGGTTATAGAGCATTATCAAAGTTTACAGAATCAAATACAGTTATTTCATATCATTTAATATTCATATCAGAAATCATTCAGATAGTCCCTTATATGAGCCCTCGATGCCCAAAATATGTATTGAAAACAAGTCAGGACTAAACCGGGAACTCAGGAAATTTTTCACGAAATTTCAAAAGTTTCACCTAGGTGTAGGGTATACACATCCGTGTTGTCAGGCCGTGTGGCTCACATGGTCATGTGGCTTACATGGTAGTGTTCCAGCCCGTGTTGGTACCCATGTAACTCCCTGACTTGTGTCACACGGCTAAGCCACACGTCCATATGCTAGGCCGTGTGTAGGTGCAGGGGTCACATGGCCAAGTGACACGCCCGTGTGTCAGGCCTTGTGAAAATACTTGAGTATTCTATTTTGAATTTTTAAGATGTAGGGGGCATACAGCCAATACACACGCCCATGTGACACACGGCTGAGACACACGCTTGTGTCTCTACCTGTGTGGACAAAATAAGGCCATTTCTAAGCCTTATTTCTCACCCAATCTTGTCTTCCACCTACAATAACATTTAAACACAATTCCAATCCAGTTCAAGACATTTGAATCAAACCAAAACCAAGTCTTAAGCATGACATATTACTACATTCAACTAATGCGCCTTTCGGCACCTCAAGTGACAATCTATTTTCTTGTCAACCTAATATTCTTATGCATATTAAATCTTCATTTCTCATTCATTGGTTCATCTACATACGTTAACCATATTTAAACTTTTATATACACAACAAAACATATCTATCACAAGCCATTCCAATGGCTAGATACAACCAAAAATCATTTATATTCCATCATTGGTCAAATTAACCTATATATGCCATTATATCAGGTTGTTTTAATAATTGTACCGAAAAAGGACGGTTGATAGTGTGATGTGGCTCCGACCGACTTCCAACCTTAATGAGCTTTCGGTTTAATATAAAACAGAGGAAATAAAATAGAGTAATCATATAATTCTTAGTAAGTTCGTATAACGGGAATTTAACTTACCATTCATTTACACATAAGGTAAGTAAACAAGATATATTCCAAGCAACATGGCCAAAAGCCTAACACATATCCTTAAAACTCAAGTTAGTCATATAACCACTAACACACATGTATGAGCTCATCAAACATCAATTTTCCATATTCATAACTTTTCTTTTCATGTGTACACATATATCAATTCCATCTATTTTAGGTACATTTCTATAATAATTCATCTCAAGTTCATGTTATCCCATGTCGGAATCCTTGCCCGCTAAATTTATTTGAAATATCGATAGATACACCGATAGTACACTTGAGGTGTACAAATTAGAAATCCGTCAATTCATATTCGTGGGTGCCCATTAGAGCACATAAACAAGAAGCCCTCCCTTGAGCCATATAACAAGAAGCTTACAAAGAGCCATATAGCGAGAAGCTTATCCAAGCTATATAACGGGAAGCTCACAAAGAGCTAATAACGGATAGCTCCGGATAGCCATATAACGAGTAGTTCAAGCGAGCCATAACGGGAAGCTCACAAAGAGCCATATACGGGATGCTCATAAATGCTAAGGTGTGCCCACAACACATGCAAGGTCACGACTGATTGGGATGCTCTGAAGAGCTATTAGCAGGAAGCTCGCAAGAACCATGTAACGGGAAGCTCGAGAGGGCTAATAATGGGACACTCATGAGAGCTAATAATGGGACGCTCTTTTGAGCTATGGTGTGTCTGTAATATATGCAAGACCACAACCAAATCGAGAAACTCTATAACCATCGAATTTCATTTATTCAAACGAGACTTAACATTTATCGGGTTTTGTCAGGTATTTTCAGATATGTGATTACTTTCACATACATGGGAGTAATACAATCACATACGTATAATTCAATTCAAACATATAATATGCAATTTAGTTACATGAACTTACCTCGATAAGTGTTCGTGTATTTGTATTCTACTAATTCAATAACTTCTCTTTTCCTCGTTCTAACTCCGTATTTGGTCTTTCCGAATCTATATAAATAAATTTGACATCAATTCATATTCATTTCATCTCATTTCACATCTTAGGAAAAATTACTATTTTGCCCCTATACTTTTAATTAATGACGATTTCGTCCCTAGGCTCGAAAAATGAAATTCACACAATTTAATCCTTATTCCAAGCCTACCTGAATTTTACATGTAACAATAGCAACCGATGTATTTCACAAAAATTAGAATTTTTTCTATGAATTTTACATTTTTTCAATTTAGTCCCTAAATCATGTTTTCATCAAAATTTCCTTAACAAAAGTTGTTTAGCTATCAACAACCTTCCATTTTCTACCATGAAACTTCATAATTCATGCATACACATCCATGGAAAAACCCTAGTACTTTGATAACTTTGCAAATAATTTCCAAGATAGCTAGATTAAGATATTACGATCTTGAAAATGTAAAAATCATTAAAAACAAGACAAGAAAACACACCTGATCAAGCCAAATAAGTATGCTTGAATTCTTTTCTCTTAGCTAGGGTTTCCATGAAAATAATTTGGGAAAGATGATGAAAAAGATAATATTTTCATTATTTAATTAGTTATCATCTTTTATTATTTCACTTTCCAATTTCATCATTTTCTTTATCTAATTTTCCATGGATGAATCATCATTCTTATCTACTAACCACTCTTAATGGTCTATTTGCCATATAAGGACTCAAATTTTGAATTTCATAGCTATTTGATACTTATAGCTTCTACAATTCAACTTTTGCATTTTATGCAATTTGGTCCTTTTTATCGGATTAGACATAAAATCAGTAAAATTTCTGTACGAAATTTTTATACGACCTATCTATCTTAATGCAGATCATCAAATAATATTAAAATAATTTTCTTATGAACTCAGATTTGTTATCCCGAAACCACTGTTCCGATTTTACTGAAAACAGACTATTACAAGACTCCTAAAATTGAAGGCTTTCACTAAAAAAAGTCAAGAATAAGAATAGAAAGAATGCCAAAATATACACTAATTATCTACTCATGAATCCTCCTAATAATTAATTTGGTCCCATGTTGCATGATTGCAAAACCTCCCCAAACCAAAGGTAAATAAAGAGGTGAAAACCTAATTCAAAGATATAGAATGGTAGGAGTGTACCCATTTGGTTGTATGTTATGTCACTTAGTTGGTGCTCACCCCTCTCTAATGGAGAACCTATACCGATTAAGGGATCCTCAAGCCTACTCAAGTGAAGAACTTGGCGTATGTCCTCCACCGTGGTGGTACAGAAGACATGGTCACTCATGGTAGGGATATCATTCCCTTGTACTTTCCTTTCCCCTTTCCCAAGTTTTACAGAAAGGCCCATCATGGATACAATGCAAACAGAAAACAAAAGGAAAAGGCAAATAAAGAAAACCAAATTTCTAAAAGAAAACGAAGGAAAAACTTACCCAAAGCAAAAAAGAATTCCTGATGGTTTTTGGAAAATAAAGAGCAAAAAAAATATCAACATTATAGGAAAAACTCAAGAAGCATGAAAATGCAAACCATAAAGCTTCAAATCTTATATTCATAAATAAGGAAATGATAGGATGTTGAAATGACAAAAGGAAAGTAACTCTTGGAACCAGTGTAACTATTAGTCAGTTAAATGACACCATGCCAAAAATAAGCAATTAGGCCCATTAAAGGCGTAATTTCGAAAGAACCACACAAGTAATCATTGTATCCCAACATTGGTATTTTAAACAACAACAGCCCCTGCCATTTCCAACAAGACATTGCCCATGCATCGTATTATGATAGTTTCAAAGTAACTTGCTTTATATGTTCCTCTTTAATTGGGGGAAATTGTTATACCCTTATGCCAGAACATCCTTTACACCCTAAGAATAAAGCTTATGCCATTATAGCTACTTAGGGATACATCGATAGAACACCATCAATGGCAACCATCACAACGGCTCATCTCATTTAATGATCTCAACTTCCTAAGCTCACCAACCCCTTGAAAAGTTACATCCAACCTCTTCCCCAAGCTCACCAATTGTCTAAAAGGTCATATCTAGTCTCAACCCTAAACCTAACCTAAAGTTGGACTCTATTTGGAAGTCATCATGAGATGAGGGCCCACTCTATTTCATTCTCCATCTATAAATACCTCATCCTCCAAAAAGAATGATAGGTATTGAAACTTTGCTCTAATATTATCTCAACCTTCTCTAACCATCTAGCTAAATTGGTCTTTGCACTACTCACGATGTAATCATCTTCAATGAAATTACTCTCCGCACCATATATAGTGTGGATTGCTTTCATTTATAATGCCCAAAACCTTGTATAAGTTCGTTTTTATAACACAATTAATAGATATTTAATTTAAAATTTTATTATTATTTAAAAATAATTCACTTAATAAATTACGTTTTTAAATAAAAAGTAATACGTCAACTTGCTTTTTCCATAAAATTAAACTTTTTCTCCCTCAAACAATTTGGTGGATTAATTTATCAAATTTGAAGAATATTCAGCATCTCTCCTAAAGATGGTTACAAGTTGGGATTTGGATTGACAACCTTTTCAATAGCACGCTATAACCTTATATATATATATATATATATATATATAAAGCTTTCTAATAAGTTTAATACCCAATTATGGATAGTACTACATAATTTGAAAGTGGACAGTGGAAATAATTAATGATCTGAAACATCCTTTATGGAATATTTGCTTCTTAATTCTTTGGTGGATTGTCTGGTTGTCATAAATGTTCTTTAGTACATAACTGAAAGCAATATTACAGCCTTACTTTAATGGAGCTTTGTAACCTTTAAAATTTAATTTCACTTTTGTCAAAAAGTGCTTTTGTTCGCTACATTAGACAATCCATGAGGTGGGATTTATTTTTAATTTGTTTATTTATAATCAAGATATGCAGCAGGGCAGGTGGAATATCTTAAGCAAACTCCGCTGGCTTCCAGAAAAAATAACAATAATACTCAGCTTTGTGAAAAGCTTTTTGTATAAATTTTATAGGATAAATTAAAGATAAAGTTTTCGTTTTGGTCATTTAATTAAAAAAAGTTACAGTTTAATCACTAAATTATTTCAAAGCTTTCATATAAGTCACTAAACTATTCAAAAGTCTTTATTGAAATCACAAGCCTGTTAAGTTTTTTTAAAGAAAAAATTCAATTTGCGAGATCCAAGCGATAATTCGACGATCAATACAATGGATCAATATTCATTGACGAGTAGAAGAACATACACTAAATCCAAATCGATCTAACAACCAATATCAAAGATCAAAAAAAAAAGTTGTTTGAATTTTGGTTCGCGGGTTCATGATATCTAAAGCTATTTCATGAAAAAAATTTTGAACTATAGAACAAAAGGGAAAAAAGAACTTTCAATTGGTGTAGACAATATGAACAGAGAAAACAATATAACATCGATTTTAACAGCCGAATAACTTAAATGAAAACTTTTGAATAGTTTAATAATTAAATTGTAGCTTTTTTTTAGTTAAGTAACCAAAACAAAAACTTAACATAATTTAGTGACTAATGATGCAATTTACCCAATTTTATATTTGATATTAGTAATTTTAATCTTTACTTTGCGTTAACTAAATTTTAATTTGGTTGGCATCAACATCATTTCAATGTAAGAGGAGGATTTAAACACGCTGAAATGTTTTATCTTCTATTTAAGAGTTAGAGAAAATTATACCTATAAGTAATTCTAAGTGTCGAAACCATTTTTAATTTGAAAAACGAGGATCGACTTTTGAAAACGAAACATGGAGTCGCCACCAATCCTTTTTTTGAGGTGTAATTAGGCCACCTTATAAAATATTTTGGTCTACAAATTTTAAGAAAATAGGTTCGGGAGTCGGTTACATACGAGGAAGGATTAACACCCTCAATACGCCCAAAATTGGTACCTCATTGATTAATTTATGTCTTAATGTCGAAAATTGAAGATTTGAAAAGAATTTAAAACACGATCCTCCTTTTATGGACTTTTAAAACATTTGGGTAAATTAAACATGTGTTGAAGACCATCTCACATCAAAGTAAAATGTCACATCCAGTACATTAGGACACAATATTCTCGACCCTCGAGTATGAGCTTGCCTTTTATTTAAAACGTGCATTTATTTTTTAAGAGGATATTCAGATATTTAAATCAAACGGAAAAACCGAAACCCAGTACGTTAGGGCACGATTCCTTGATTTTTTAAATACAGAACATTGCCTTATTATTTCTTTAAAACCTTGACTCAAATATTTAGACCCAACAAAAATCGAAACCCAATACGTTAGGGCACGATTATTCAATCATCTAAGTATAGAAAATTGCCTTTTTATTTAAAAACAATTGTAGGTAAATCGTTGAATAAATGAATTAGAGAAATTTAAAATTTGAAAGAACAATAATAATGATATGCAACATGATAATAAAAATTAACAATATTAACAATACATTAATAACAAAAATATAAAAAAAATAATAGTAACAATAGTAATAAATAAAATAATAAATATAGTAATAGTGATATTTATGATAATATTTAAAAAACATAATGGAAATAACGATAATATGTAATTGATAATACTAAATATAGTGACAAAAGTAAAATTAAAATAACAACGCTAGATTAATAATAGTGAGAAATAATAAATAATAATAATTTAGTATAGAAAAACAATAATAATAATAATAACAGTGGTAGGAAAAAAAATAAAAATAATATAGTAAGTATAATAATAATAACCCTATTTGAAATAATTAATTTTTAATAAAAATATATATACAAAATGAACAAAATAATAATGATAATAATTAATATAATAAAATGGCGATAAAACAGTAAAACATGTTTGTAAAGAGAATAATAATAATAATTAATCATAATAAAAAAAAAACTCATACTAATTAGCCTAATAGAGAAATAATAAAAAAGGGAAAGAGGAAAAAAAGAATATAATAATAATGATAAGAATTAATAAAATAGTACAATTATTAAAAAACAATTAATTTTAAAACAAAAAAAGGCGAAATGGGACTAAATCAGAAAAGAAATAAAATCAGAGGTAAACTCCCTCTCTTTTTCCTTCTTTCGTTTGTGTAAAAAAAAATGTGAACACCAAAGTAAACAAAATAAAATAATATGAAAAGTCACCTTAAAAATCTGATTTGCATTCTCTTTGATTTCGTATGTGTATTCTCAAAAAATTCCCCCCCCCAAATACAATCCTTTTGTATGGCTTTTATAGTCAAATTTTACAACTTATAGGCAAGTGGGGTGATGGAGTTAGTGGGAGTGATGGAGGTAGTGGATGGTTTAGTAGGGCGATGGAGTTAGTGGTCGATTTAGTGGGGTGATTGGTTTAGTGGTCGGTTTAGTAGGGTGTTTAATTTGGGCTGGTTTGATTGGACCAGGGCAGAAATTGGGTCTTACAGTTGTCCCTCTTTACTCGTTGTTGTGTAACGAGAACGAAGCAAAGACTTTAGAAGGGCCAATTTTGCCCGTACCTGCCGAGTCTTGACTTCTTGACCCCTTCTTTCCTCGCTCTAACCCACTGCATTTTTAGGGAAATAAAGCTGGTGCCTTAAATCTACTCCATTGCCGATACACGGAGATGAGATTTGCCGAAATTTGATCTGTTCCACTCCTGCTCAGTGGGGTAAGACCTACTGAAATTTGATCAGCTCCGCTCCTACTCAGTAAAGATAAGATCTGTTAGCCTGCTCCACTTCTACTTTGTGGGATAGGGCTAGTGGTTTGAATCTGCTCCATTACCGATACATGGAGATAAGATTTGTCGAAATTTGATATGTTCTACTCCTGCCAGGGGGATGAGATCTGCTATATTTAGCCTGCTCCACTCCTGCTCGGTGGGATAAGGCTAATGGTTTGAATCTACTCCATTGCTGATACATGGAGATAAGATTCGTCGAAATTTGATCTGTTCCACTCCTGTTAGTGGGATGAAATCTGCTATATTTAGCCTGCTCCACTCCTGCTCAGTGGGATAAGGCTGGTGGTTTGAATCTGCTCCATTGCCAATACATGGAGATAAGATTCGTCGAAATTTGATCTGTTCCACTTCTGCCAGTGGGATGAGATCTGTTATATTTAGCCTGCTTCACTCCTGCTCAGTGGGATAAGGCTGGTGGTTTGAATCTGCTCCATTGTCGATACATGGAGATAAGATTCGTCAAAATTTGATCTGTTCCACTCCTGCCAGTAGGATGAGATCTGCTATATTTAGCCTGTTCCACTCTTGTTCAGTGGGATAAGGCTGGTGGTTTGAATCTGCTCTATAAGATCCGTCGAAATTTGATCTGTTCCACTCCTGCCAGTGGGATGAGATCTGCTATATTTAGCCTGCTCCACTCCTGCTCAGTGGGATAAGGCTTGTGGTTTGAATCTGCTCCATTGCCGATACATGGAGATAAGATTCGTCAAAATTTAATCTGTTCCACTCATGTCAGTGGGATGAGATCTGTTATATTTAGCCTGCTCCACTCCTGCTCAGTGGGATAAGGCTGGTGGTTTGAATCTGCTCCATTGCCAATACATAGAGATAAGATCCACCGAAATTTGATCTGTTCCACTCCTGCCGGTGGGATGAGGTCTATTGTATTTAGCCTGTTCCACTCCTGCTTAGTGGGATAAGACTGGTCGGAATCTATAATTTTAATCAATCTTGCTACACTGTCCACTGGGAATCCATCTGTAGAAGTGATTTTTTGGGGTTTATGCTTATGCCAAATGATTAGGATGCCATGATCAAAATGAGTCAAATGCTCCTAACTAAATGTATTATGAGTGACATTTGTATGAATGCAGAATGCCATGAAAATGATCCCTTTTTAGGTTGTCATTATTCTTTGTGGGTTAAGGTTATCATTTCATCGACGTGGGTCTTCTTGCTCAGTTGATATCTTCTGACAGAGAACTCGTAAAACCAATCCCATTTTGTTCAATTGGTTTGCCCCACTATAACTTCAAGGTCTAGTCCACTGTACTTTTGGGACATAAAGCTTGCACTATCTTCAAACCCTCCCACTGCAACTTAGGGGAAATCCATTCCCACCATAATCCAAGGATATAGGATTTGACTCTTCTTCCATCAATTTGGTCCGTTACACCATTCCTTGGGTGTCATGACCGGATGTGTATACCTGATATTTGCATGGATGCAGAATATCATTTTTCTCTCGAGAATGATCCCTTTTAAAGCTTGGGTTGACATTGCTCGTTATTTGTCAAGATTGTGTTACCAACGCAATATTTGCCTTTGACAGAAAATCTTAAGGGGTAGTCTCTCAGACAATTCCAACCCCTAGGCTTGGTAAGTTCTAAACAATAGTCTTGTTTCAGATTCTCGTATTTATTTAGAAACTTCTAGAATAATAAGCAGAACTCCTTTTGTGAAAGTATTATTAGTCCATTAATCATTATTTCAATGCAAAATGCTTGAAAGAGATCACAACAAGGGACAAGAACGAAATTAATTAAGAGCATAGCTCGAAATAATTAAATTAATCAAAGATAGCCAAGGTAATAAAATAAAATTGATTGGGACATATCTCGAAAAGAATAAGGTAATCAAGGATAGCAAACATGAGTAAGATAGAAAACTAGGTGCCCCAGATATCGCAGCCTAAGCTCTTCTGTACAAACTTCTTGATGATCATTTTGAGCTCAATATGTGTTTAGAGGATCTGAAGTACTTTGTCAATGCCCTAAGATGTAGCATATTTCCTCATTGTCAACTCATGCATAGTAAGGCTATCGCATGCCCCACTTTTGATCAAAATTTGAGCCGCCCTTTTCGGGTTTTCAACTCAAATCCCCTTTGGTCTCAAAGCGCCCTTTGCGGGTTTTCGCATTGGCCTCTCATTTTCTTTTTATTTTTTTCTTTTTCTCTTTATTTTCTTTGTTTTTTTTTTGTTTTCCTTTTCCAAAAGCGAAGGATTCTTCGATTAAATCCAAACTCGCAGGGTTAAGCAGTTTCTTGCCATCTACCTTGGTCAATATCGATACCCCTCCAGGGATAAGGTCATTCCTAAGTTAACATCTATTTTCTCTGAGATTCTTTTGTATGGGAAGGATCCTTTTCAAAACTAACTTTCCCTGATATGATTTTTTGGGACAATTTTTTCGTCATCACTTTGTATCATCTTGGTATATTTGACAGAGACGGATAGTTTTCGACCACCTTTCTTCAATTATGTTCACTTGATCATTGAAATTGAATTTATTCTCCTTTAACCAACTTCAACTCTGACAAAACTCGTGGAGAAGAAAACTCGACGGACAAAACCGTATTTATTCCATAAATCAACGAGGAAAAGGTTGCCCCGATAGAAGTTCTGATAGAGGCTCCCACTATCTTCTTTTTTTTGCGCCGTTCATTTTCGGGCGATATGGTGTTTAATCTTGAACAGACCGGATGCTTCTGATATTGTGCCGCTATTTAAATTTAATACATCGTCAGATGTGATCCTTTTGGCATTCTATACTAACATAGAATCTGCCGGCTATTGACCCCACGTCATTGGCATGTGAAGCAGCTTCTGTCCACCTGGCAACGTAATTAACGACCACAAAAAGATGAACCGATACTCGTTAGAGGCTTTTGGCAAAATCGGCCTGACGACATACATGCCCCATATAAAAGAAGATTATGGGTTCCACTGATTCTTTGTAATACAAGGTTTACTTCTCACCTTGTTTATCGTCATTAACAGATCAGGAGATAAGCTACAATCTTGGTCTTCTTTAAAGTCCTGAGATCCCACTAAACACATATCTCACTCAAAAGGAGATTTTAAGTTAGCAGCAGTGTCACTCATATCATTGATATCTGGAGACCTGTTGTGTGGGCGAAGCAAGATCCGAAAAATAATAGAATCCAAGAATATAATCATGAACGAAATGGCAATAAAAAGAACAATTGTTTGAAATAAGAAACAAAGATGCATTTTATTGAAAATAAAGAATGCTGGACATAAGCCTATTTCACAAAAGGATTCTTATTGCCTTTAGGCTTAAAGTAACAAGTGTGTTTTGAATATTACTCTAGATTAACCCTAAAAATACAGGAATCTCTTCTACCGTCCCATTGTTCAAAACATTCTAAGGTATGCAAAGGTTAAATTCTCTTTCCCACATTCTCGATTATCGTATTTACCCCCTTATCAACATGATTGGGTAGGATTTTCTACACCGGACTGGTTGTCAAACTTCACAATGCCCATGTCAACAAGCCTTTCGACTAACTTCTTAAAAGGGATGCAATTTTCTATCGAGTGCCCCGTGATTCCCGTGTGGTATTCGCATTGGGCGTTTTCATTGCATCACTTTGGGTATGGAGGTTGCACGGGTTTCGAGTAGAACGAAGCTACCACATGCGCATCAAACAGATTTTGGTATAACTCCCTATAAGTCATCGGGATGAGAGTAAACTGGAGTTTTTCTGAGTTCAGCCTCGATCTGGATTCTCGCCTTAAGGGGCCTTAAAAGTTAGTAGTCACGACCCTCGGCTGGCCTACGGTAACCAATTTGGAATACCCTTTACTCACATTGTTCACTTCATTTTCATTTTTCTTTGGGTTTGACCTTTGGGTGCTTACTCCTGTATCTATCTTCCCGCATCTTATCGCGTTCTCTATCATCTCGTCGGACATTATTATATCTGGGAAGCTCATGGTAGTGTTTCCCAACATATGGTTAATGAACAGGGCTTTTAGAGTGTTGATGAAAAGCATTGCTATTTCCCTCTCCAAGAGAGGTGGTTGAACTTGTGTGGCTACTTCCCTCCACATTTGTGCATACTGCCTGAAGCTTTCGTTTGACTTTTTCCCCCTGCTCTGTAGCGTGATCATGTTAGGAGCTATATCTGTCACATGTTCATATTGCTTTATGAAGGCCTGCGCTAAATCCTTCCATGATTTGACTTGAGCATGACTCAGCTGATTGTACCATTTGGCCGCGGTCCCAGTCAAACTATCTTGAAAACAGTGAATTAACAATTGGTCATTGTTGACATACCCTGTCATTCTCTGACAAAACATTGTGATATGGGCCTCAGGACAACTGGTTCCGTTGTATCTTTCAAACTCTGGCATCTTGAACTTTGGAGGAAGTATCAAATCTGGTACCAGACTTAACTCTTTAGCATCCATTCTGCATTGGTAATCAGCACTTTCCAGTGCTTTGAACTTCTCCTCCAACCATTTGCATCGGTCTTCGAACTGTTTACGAAGCTCCGCCTTTGCCTTTTCCACTTCTACCGCATCATCGAAGTCGGGGACATCAAGGGTTACAGGATGGTCTCAGGGGTATGAACTTGAACCTATTAGGAAATTTACTGGTGCCGAGGTACCGGATTGATACTGAGGTCTAATATTAACAGACACCTTCGGTGGTTGTGCTTGAATGTTCATTGGGGCAAAGCTTGTAGGACAAGTAGAGTCTTCATTGTCATTTCCAGTATCAACCATAGGGCATTTTCCTTTGTCAGATCCCCTTTAAACAGCTGCGTTAACTGACTTATCATGTTGTTCTGAGATTCTAGCATGCTTTTCTGAGATTTTAGCATCTGATCCCTCATCTCTTGTTGGATCCTGGCCAACTGTTCTTATATCTGAATTTGCAGTTGGTCCTGCATCTCCTTTTGCATCCGTTCTAACCTCTCCAACTTTTGATCCATGACTTTTGTTTTTCTTTGAGTGTAGTAGCGATGCTTCAGGGTAACCTTAATACAATCTCTAGTTAATAGTGTTCTTTTATGAAATTTTATGCACATGATGTAATGTAATGCAAAATGCATGTTGATGAATGCAAAAAGAAATAGAGGCGTTGATTCTGAATTCAATTTCATTAGAATAACTTTTCTAGAAAACAGACTTCTTTACACAAAACAGATTACATATGCAGCCCTGCCCTCATAGTTCAGGCGAAGACATCGATCTTTTCCTTCATATTGGGATGTAAGGTCAAATCTCGCGACCTTTCAATGGATGCCTCTACTAGCTCCTTTTGCTTGATTCGGGCCGTGACTCACTGCTCACTTATCCTTGCGATACTTGTTTAACTTCTTTAAGAAAGTTGAGATGTGACATCTCTCAAGTAATCCTTGTTAACTTGAATTCTCACAATAAATCAAAGTCTTGTATTCTTCTGCAAACTATCAGACTTCTCTCGTTGTGTTTACTTGGACCATATTTGGACGACCGTATTATAATCCACCTTATCAAGAAATCTGTTTCCTCATGACAAACTATTCTATTTAGCAATCGAATATAAATCAACACTTCTTTTTTAAAATAATGCAATGCGATGCGATGCGATGTAATCATAAACAAAACGAAACACGTTAGTACAGAAAAAATAAATAGCCTAGAACACCTATTTAGGTGACCACTAAGGTTTGGTGTAGTTCTACCTAAGGTGGGCTCCTAAGGTTCACTATATGTGGTTCGGTTCTAAAGAAAGGGTACCTGAACCAGCAGATTCCTTGATCCTCACCCATTATAGGCTCATATGGACTAAGTTCAGTTCAGGGGGATACATTTCCCCATGGCCATGAGGAGGTGAAAACCTCACGAAGACATAGGTACAGATGTATCTCGGAAGCGATCCCCTAGCCCATGCGGAGGTGAAAACCTCACGAAGGCACTTAAAAGGCACGACCACAACGGTCATGCAATATGATGCAGGAATAACAAAGGAGATTTAAACCAAAAATGACACAAACAAATGTGACGAAAGAATCATAATTTCCAAAACAAAATTTCATTTTCGACAAAAGGACATAAATTAACCAATTCCACGGCTTGACTCTCTTATTGGTCCCCAGTGGAGTCGCCAAGTTGTCGAAACCATTTTTAATTTGAAAAACGGGATGAAATATGGAGTCGCCACCAATCCTTTTTTTGAGGTGTAATTAGGCCACCTTATAAAACATTTTGGTCTACAAATTTTAAGAAAATGGGTTCGAGAGTCGATTACGTGCGAGGAAGGATTAACACCCTTAATACGCCCAAATTGGTACCTCATTGATTAATTTATGTCTTAATGTCGAAAATTGAATATTTGAAAAGAGTTTAAAACACGATCCTCCTTTTATGGACTTTTAAAACATTTGGGTAAATTAAACTTGTGTTGAAGACCATTTCACATCAAAGTAAAATGTCACATCCAGTACGTTAGGACACAACATTCTCGACCCTCGAGTATGAGCTTGCCTTTTATTTAAAACGTGCATTTATTTTTAAGAGGATATTCGAATATTTAAATCAAACGGAAAAACCGAAACCCAGTACATTAGGGCACGATTCCTCGATTTTTTAAATACAGAACATTGCCTTATTATTTCTTTAAAACCTTGAGAATGAACCGATAAAGGGATACTCAAATATTTAGACCGAACAAAAACCAAAACCCAGTACGTTAGGGCACGATTTTCCGAGCTTCTAAATATCGAAAATTGCCTTTGTTTTAGAAAAAGTTTAGAGAGTAAATCAATGAGAAGGATATTCGAATACTTAAATCGAATAAAAAAACCGAAACCCAGTACGTTAGGGCACGATTATTCAATCGCCTAAGTATAGAAAATTGCCTTTTTATGTAAAAACAATCGTAGGTAAATCGTTGAATAAATGAATTAGAGAAATTTAAAATTTGAAAAAACAATAATAATGATATGCAACATGAAAATAAAAATTAACAATATTAACAATACATTAATAACAAAAATATAAAAAAATAATAGTAACAATAGTAATAAATAAAATAATAAATATAGTAATAGTGGTATTTATGATAATATTTAAAAAACATAATGGAAATAACGATAATATGTGATTGATAATACTAAATATAGTGACAAAAGTAAAATTAAAATAACAACGCTATATTAATAATAGTGAGAAATAATAAATAATAATAATTTAGTATAGAAAAACAATAATAATAAAAACAGTGGTAGGAAAAAAAATAAAAATAATATAGTAAGTATAATAATAATAACCCTATTTGAAATAATTAATTTTTAATAAAAATATATATACAAAATGAACAAAATAATAATGATAATAATTAATATAATAAAATGGCAATAAAACAGTAAAACATGTTAGTAAAGAGAATAATAATAATTAATCATAATAAAAAAAAAAACTCATACTAATTAGCCTAATAGAGAAATAATAACAAAGGGAAAGAGGAAAAAAAGAATATAATAATAATGATAAGAATTAATAAAATAGTACAATTATTAAAAAACAATTAATTTTAAAACAAAAAAAGGCGAAATGGGACTAAATCAGAAAAGAAATAAAATCAGAGGTAAACTCCCTCTCTTTTTCCTTCTTTCGTTTGTGTAAAGAAAAAATGTGAACACCAAAGTAAACAAAATAAAATAATATGAAAAGTTACCTTAAAAATCTGATTTGTATTCTCTTTGATTTCGTATGTATATTCTCAAAAATCCCCCCCCCGGAATACAATCCTTTTGAATGGCTTTTATAGTCAAATTTTACAACTTATAGGCAAGTGGGGTGATGGAGTTAGTAGGAGTAATGGAGGTAGTGAATGGTTTAGTACGGTGATGGAGTTAGTGGTCGCTTTAGTGGTGTGATTGGTTTAGTGATCGGTTTAGTGGGGTGTTTAATTTGGGCTGGTTTGATTGGGCCCAGGCAGAAATTGAGTCATACACTAAGGATTGTATAAAAAAATTATCCAAAAAATTCTTTATAAGTTGATGAGAATCACTATATTTAAATTCCACATCATCAAAATTTAAGGTTGTTATTCGTTAATCGAATCCAAATTTGGGTTAATGGAATCATTGGTGAAGCAGCAAAAAATTTTACATTAAAATCTTCAATTTCTCGAATATCCTTGTAGAAAAATTCCCTTGGCAGATATGGCCTGCATACTGGAAATTAATTTCCATGGTTTCAAATGATTGTACCTTTAACCACTTTGTCAAATATAAGGTTTGAACTTTACCTTTGCACTAGCATCCATCTTCATGACATTTTGGACCGTCAAACTGTTTCCATTCTTTATTTCCTGACTTTGGCAAAATATTGGAAACTCAATCCAATTGTTTTCGATCCATGAACAGATCTAATCATTATTTTCAAAGATGACAAGAAATGACAAAGATCAATGATGCATGAGTTGAGTAAGGGCAGGAAAAGGAATACTTAATTTCAAATGTGTGTGAAAGTACTGAACCGAAAGGATGATGTTACAATAAAATAAACAAACACCTAATATATAAAATTTGTTTTTATAATTTGACAATTTTCTGCAATATTCTACAAATTAATTGTTGTGATTGTATGTTAAATAAAATGCAAGATTAAAAGGAAAAATGCAGTGGTAAGTACCATGAACAATTTTGAAGCCTTCTATCAACATAAAAAACATTCCCTCGATTGCGTGGTGTCCCGGTCTTCACAACCTTTCAAGAATGACCTAATTGCGAGATGCTCCAAAGCATATGTCATAAAAGATGCTAATATAATCCCTCCGACTACCATTAGACCCAACCTGGTATGAAAATGTCATGGACCATGAAAATTAATCAGACTGATTTGAGAACATTTTAAAGAATTCCAGACATTTGATTCAACGGTTTAACACCCAAAACCCTGACGACAAGTACACGCGAAGAAACAAAGCCAGCAACCTGCAACGTATTCTTTTCCCTTTTCCTTTTTCAGATTTGAACAGTCTTTTAAAAATGTTCGGAGAACACAAGGATATACCACTAGAAATTACCTCAAGAACAGAGCAGTGATCCCGAAAATACATGGCAAGGATGGGGCCACAATAGCCAGAAAGGCCATCCCTAACCCGTAGTACCAAGAAACAATATCACAAGAGGATGCCTGTGGATGATCTGAAAAGGAATATACAAGTCTTGTAAACCAACAGTATTAGACGAATATGAAAAGAGAACTCACATTGTATTTTATCATGACTATGTACAATATTTTATGTATTTGTTCCAAGTAAATAAACCTTTTTTAGAATCAGAATTAAACAAATATGTATCAGCAGAAACTGGGGTCAGTTGCGTCACTATTCTCCTTCCCCGCTGATAAATCAAATGAAGAAAAGCTCCAAACAAAAGAAAGAAGATTGTAAACGTCCACTCATACATCAAGAACAAACCAGTCCATGGCATCACTTGTCGAGGCACAATTGCGATAGAAATTCCAAGGGACACCACAACAGCCATAAAACATACAAAAACAGAAATGCCACCCAGGTAGACAGGCACCTTGGTCTGTGAACCATTATGAAACAGGATAACATTACATCAAAAAAAAGAAGAGAAGAAATAACAATTCACAGCATATTCCATAGACTGATTATGAACCAGAAAGAATTCAGCTTAAAAGATGAAGGAACCTAACTGGATTATTAACATTAATGTTAGATGATGAAGATACACCACTGTAAGCAACTGTTCCACTTGATCTAATTATGAAGTAAAGGTGTCTGATGTGATTGCATAATGAAGTTCTGAAAAGAAAGCCCCCTGTCTGCACCAAAAAACTAATATGGTTTGGGAACAGGACAGCACTCATCTATGCATTGATTTAGAAAAAGTAAAATAATTTGTATCCACTAACCTGAAGAAAAGAACGATAGTAACAAAAGACTAGAACACAGAAAGGTAACAGGAAAAGGAATTTGACCAAAAGCTCATCATTCGGATTTTTGCCTCCTCCAGTACCAGGGAGGGTTTCTTCAAGTTGTTCCCTAACATTCTACAGAATTAGCAAATAAATCACATTTGGCAGTTGTCCTAACATTCAGAGCTTTTAATATAAATTTGCCAATGAGTCAATACACCTGCCAGACATCAACCGGTTTTAATAGCCAAGATGTCCACCAATCCCATGGTTTAAGTGGCCCAAGCGTATAGTGAATAACACGAAGTTCACTCTCATCTACCATCCACTGAGAAAGAAGACATCAAGAAATCAGGATACTTATCAGAAAATAAGAACTTAGTTTCTGTTTTTTGTTTTTGCATAAAGTCTCATCACTTTATAGTGAAAAATAAGTCCTGAAAATCAAAGAAAAGAATTGAAACAAATCCTTGTGATCTAAAAACAAGAGAAAGCCACAAAAGTCTGTCATCATAATGTAACAGTACCTTGTTGGCAATCATGTAAAGCCCAACATCTGCATTATATAGAGTAGAGAGTCGCTCCATCTCAGGAACAGGTCGGACTTTCAACACCTCCTGAGGTATATTAGGGTCAAAAACATGGGCATTTGGGAAATCAGAGTAATAAGAATTCAGAAATCCCTGATCTCCTCCAGTATAAGATGGCAAAGTATTCACTTTGCTCATCATGTCATTGAAAACAGCCTCAGATGGTTCAACTACCATGACTCCTGAATTTAGCCTCTCAGAATGCTTCAAATTTGCACAGAATTTCTCACATTTAAAAAGATCTTCAATGCTTTTGACTACTAAAGTATCTGCATCAAGATATACAACTGCACAAGCAAAATCCAACAGTGAAACACTGCAACTCACCAAATAAACACAAAAGGAATAATGGACTAAAACACAAGTAGAATAGCTAACAATAGAAGAGATGCAAGAAAACCAATAGAAGAAACTTACAGGAAACATATTTCTTGTTCTAGATTTTACTCTTTAAGAAAGAGAACTTTACAGGATACGGGTGTTCTTTTATGCAATAAATGGGTTAGCAAATCACAAGCTGCTACCAAATTTAGGTGCAAACTTTTAAATACATTCATTTAAAATTTTCCAACCTTATTGGTGTTACTTTGGAGGACTTCTGTACATTTAAATTTGCTCATAACTTAGATGGTCTCATGTTATTCACATTCGCATTGAATTTATGCTCTGCAGTACATCAAAAATAAGCTAAAACTCTATCCATCCAATGTCCTCTCTACCAACGAAAATGAGCCATAAAAAAAAAAGTTTTACCTCTTTTGTAGTTAAGTCATATTAAAAATTTTCAATTTGGTATAAACACCCCAAAACCTCTTCGGCCGAACTTGATTTGGATTCACCAATAAACTAATATTCTCCACTATCCAACCATCAGCCTGCTCAATTAACCATCATTGCAAAATGAAAAATGAAGTTAAAACAAATGTTAAAAATTCAAACTTCAGTTTATTATGCCAAAAGAGCAATGCCAAAACTTTTTATAAATTTTGTCAGTGAACAAACAGAGCATTAACTGTAAAGCTAATAATTACAGAGCATCAATGCAAATCATTTTTGTGGTTTTTTCAAAAAATTATAAAGTAACCGACTGTGAGGATCGTAATTTTCTATGAAAATATGGAAATAAATATAAAAGTAAAGGGATCGCCAAATTGTAACCTCGAGAAGCTTCTTGGCATAATCGGAGACGCCGTCACAACCATGTCTTTAGTTGATCCAGTGTCCCTTATCGATTTTCCCAAAACCCTAACTCCCAAAAGGAACTCATCTCCATAAAGCAGCGTCACGTAAGCTTGTTTCGATGAATATTGAGCTTTAGCCCCCAATGCCAACTTGGATTGGATCGTAACCAGAAGAACTAGAAACAGGATTCAGAGTTTTGGGAATTTCATAGTATTTATTTGCTCGAGAAAATGATCCAGATTTTCTCGAGAAACAAAAAAAAAATTCGGTTTCTTTTCACTTGTGTTGGATCGAAGGAAGCTCTAAAAGTTTATGAATGCAGTGGGGGTTTAGTGGAGCAGAAGCTTCTTCCTTTCCGTATTTCTTTTTCACTCATTTTAGTTGCCAAACATTGGAAATATTTTAAGAAGGGATAATATATTATTTGGTATCCAATTTTTTTTTAATATTTAATTTGGTATTTGAATTTTAGTATCCGAGTTTGTTCAATTTGATATTTCAATATTTTTTATCTCATTTAAGCATATGAATTTCAGTGTAATGTTATGTTTGCTACTCTACCTTTACTTATGTCCCAAAATTAATCATTAAAACCAAAAAATACCAAATAATATTTTAGTCCTTTATCAAAAAAGGTTAAATTAAAGCTTAGTTTAGTTTAGTTTTTTCTATTTTAAAAAAAATTACATTATTTTTTTATTATTATGTAAAGCTTTGACTGAATTGTAAAATCGCTTGTAAATCCATCCTTTTATGTCATTTTATATTTTAAGTAAATTATAGCAAAATGTACAAGATTCCATATGAACTTATATTTAAGAACTTATCATTTCATTTCAATTAAAACCCTCATTTGTTTATTATTTTAATTTTTTATAACATATTTGTTATATAATTTTTTGTCATAATATAGTACTAGTAAAAAATTAAATAAAAATATTAGTTAATTATGTTTTCTTAATTAAAAAAAGTATTCACATGTGTTAAGGATAGGAATCAACAAGGGAGGATCATGATGGTTTCTAATGGTTCACCTAGCTAAATGTGATGCGGAGAGTTGTTGTGGACAATGGTCAGAAGAGTAGATGGATAAGAAAGACGTAAAGTCAGGAGTAAAGATGGGGGAGAGAGAGATTCAATCCTCAATTTTGGGAGTCATTGTTGGTTATATAAGTTGGGTTGTAATCTGAAGGAGCCACGTATCTTAGTATTATTGGTGACCAGGGGTGATTATAATAGTTGGTTGGCCATGGTAGGTTTGGGCTTAGGTGTGGTTGGTTGGGTGGCGATTGGACAGGCTGTCAATCGTGTTAAAAGAATTAGTGTCTAGCGATTGGTTTCATAAATGATGGTTTTGTGGGATCCCCACATGGTTTATGTGCAAGTATGTCTATATCGAGGCGTTCTCATATCGTGGTCGAGCAAGGTGTTAATGAGAGGGTTTGGTTCTCGAAGAGTGGTTTTCTAAATATATTTTATAGGGTGTTAACCTTGATCCTTAAGGAGTTGTGCATGAGGGTTAGGGGTATAACAATTACCCTCCAATCTAGAGGGAGGTTATAAAAACCTCCCTCTAGACATTGCTATGTGTCAGCTAAGTTCGAAGTGTTCGTTAGGATTTTTGAATTTGATTTGTCTTGGCGTTGGCGTATGTAACATACGTTTGGCTTGCATTGTTTATCCTTTCTATTTGTGCATGCACTTGCATTGATTGCCATAGGGTACCGTTCATTTTCAAGAAATGGCAAAGTTTGTTTCTTCTATGATATGTCATTTTGTTGCATATGTGCCTATTGTCTGTTGATTGTACTTCGTCGCTTGTTTTAAAAGCTTCCTTAGTTGAAAAAACCGCTATAATTTTTTTAATTTTTTTACCCTAAGGATTTTTTATTATAGTTGAAGTGTTTTCAGAGTCAAATTTCTTGCTTCTTTCTTTCTTTCTTTTGAGTGGTAATTCTCTGTTTTTCTGGTGTTGGTTAAACTTCAAGTTTTGGTAAGTTACTTTTATGGATCTTGTTTTTCCTTGTTGGTAGAGTGAAAATGGTGAGGAGTAACCTGTTAGGAAATGTGCCCATATTGTAGTAAGCATGTAATTGTTTTCTATTTATTTGAACTATGAATAAATAAATAAAATTAGTTTCACATTTCACTGTTACGTTTTTCATGTTTTTGTCTTTCATGTTTTGTATGCATAGCGAAATTGTGGCAAGAAAATATTAGTTCATTGATTGTCTAAGTTCAATCTGATGATAAGTGACACTGTAAGAACTTTTACATTTCGAGAAAAATAACTTACTTCAGTAGATAATCTAAACAAATCTGTAATCCTATAAAAGAATCAAAGTGAGCATTTGATTCAAATATTTAGAATGATTATTATGTCGTTTACAATTCCAAATGGGGAGATGACTAGTTATGACTATCGGAGTAGTTGATTCCACGGGTAGAGACATAGATGTATTCATTGGAAAAATGATACATTAGACTGGACTCAAGATGAATTAATTCTAAATCTGTTTATGAACTAATTCACTTATAATGTTCATAGTGTGATATACTTAAATTTTGAGTTAGTCACTGACCATGCGTATGTAGAGGTGTGCATGGGCCGGGCATCCCGGCCCGACCCGAAGGCCTGACCAAAATGTGGGAGGGTTTGGGCAAAAATATAGGCCCAAAAATGGGCTTGGACAAAAAATAAGGCCCGTTTAAAAAATGGGTCGAGCCTCGGGTAAGGTATTTTTGGCCCAGGCTCGGCCCGACCCGGCCCGAATTCACTAAAGGACAAAAAAAATCTTTTTTTTTTTGTTTTTGAATGTTATTTTCTTGTTGTTTTCTCCTATTTTGCTATCATATTACTATTATGTTGCTACTATTTTGTTGTTATTGTTTGGATATTGTATAAAACTTATTTTATTATTAATTTTGTTATTATTTTAAAGGCATTTGTTAATTTTGTTATCATTTTAGAGGTATTTGCTTATTAAGTTGCATTTATCTTAGTATTATTTAAGTCTACATATTTTTAAAATTTATTTTCAATTTGTTGGGAAATATTTATTTTGATTTTTTTAGTATTTTTGATGTATTATATATATTTAAAAATTATATAAAATAATATAAAAAATTAATACGGGCGGGCCAGGCCGGGCTCGGGTTTTAGCATTTTTATATGGGTCGGGCTTAGGCAAAATTTTAGGCCTATTTTTTGGGCCCGGCCTAACCGGAGCCAGATGAATGGGCCTAAATTTTTAGTTGAGCCCGGTCCGGCCGGCCCATGCACACCTCTATGCGTATGTAACTCATGTACTTTGATATAAGTGGAGGCTTTTGCTCTAAAGATGATCGAGCCTATAACCGATATGTTGAGTACAAGACTTCTGTATGGCATGGCTTTACTAGAAATAATGGAATTCATAGATCAATTAAAGAGTTAACGATATCCTTTCATTAGTATTGTGTGGATTGATAAATATGGAACGTGGTCACTGGTTGCTTGTTCTCTAACGAGCAATTTATCACAGTCATTTGTTGACGGTGATCATATTAACCATTAAGAATACACAATGGTAATAATGAGATAAAATATGATTGTATTAAGTAAACGGATTTAACTCAAAAGAAGCAAGAATATCATATGAGGGTAACACACACATGACGAGGTCATTGGACAAAGTAGTTGGATGAATTGCTTTCATAAAGAGTATACAATAAGGAGTTTTCAATCATAGTACTTCTTGTGGACTAACTCCATGATTAAGTAAATTATGAATTATATGAATGATGCTTCTAGATATAATTGCAATTAATAGAACTTAATTGTATATGTTCGATTGGCCCATCTACTAGCTCAACAAAGCTCGACTGGACATCATTTGAATTATAAGAAAATTCTACAACTTTTGAAATAATTTATTTGAGTCAGTTTATTCGAAATAGAATTAAATTAGGTGGTCATGAGAATTGTTCAACTAGAGAATTTGATTAAAGAATTTTCTTGAAAAAATAATTTGAAAAATCTTAGTGTGATTTTTGGGAAAATTAATTTTGATAAAGTAAAATTAAATTAATCAAATTAATTAAAATTAATATGATTTTGTAAGAAATTAATTTTCAAGTCAAACAATTGACTCAATGGGTAATTGAACTTAAAAATTAGACCTAGGATCAAAAATTGGGCTCGGGAACCTAAAATCGAGACCGAGATCGAGACCTAAAATAGGTCGAATCGAGCATGGTATGTGAAACCAGGTCGATGGTCCAACCAATGGTTGGACCGAACTGATCGGGTTGTCACTGGCACAGACTAAATCGGCAACAGTCGAACTGACTCACGGTGTCATGAAGGTGTTGCGCCTACACCACTAGGCATTGTGGTACTGGCAAATGCAATGGTGGCATTCCAATGGCCGACAAATGGCCAGCGGTGGTAGTTCTTTGGTGGTTGAGCAGTGGAAGAATTACACTCCTACTGGGACTCCACTGGATAATTTAATTTCAGATTAACTATTTCAAAAATACTATTATTTTAATAAATTTAATATTAAATTTAATTTAATACTTTTCTTGATAATTTTATTAATTTAATATTAAAGTGATTATATTAATATTAAATTTAATTGAATATTTATTTTGATAGGTATAATATTAATTTAATATTAAAATGATTAAGTTTAATTATAGTTGAACTTTCTAAACTCTCCCTATATAAAGAGAACCATGGATCATTATTTTTCACACTTGAATTCAAGAGAAAAATTGTAAAGAAAAAATTCTCTAAAGAAATTATTTCAGAAAATTTCTAGAGATATTCTTCTTATTTACAACTTGGCCAAGAAGTTTAGAGAAATTATGAAATTACCCCACAGGTAATTTTGTGGAAAATTTTCTAATTAAAGGCAAGCCCACACTCGACAGATGTGAGCTTGAGGATAGCAGAGAAGACTACTTGGTTGAAGCATTCATCCTAGATTGTTATCTATTTTAGAAGTTGTTCAACACAATTTTCTTAGATTGTTGGGAATCGTCTTCAAGCTTCTACTTGCCAAGAGATCTTTCTTGGAGGTGAGATTAGAATCGATTGAAAAGAGTTGTTGGATCTCTTGTTCCAAAGGCTTCTTAAAGCGTCTATGCAAACATCCATACTCCATCTTCCATCTTCAATTTCATCCACCCATCATCTTTTTCATCTCTTCTTTAGTTTTACTTGTTGTTTATTTTATTTATTTACTTTCTTGAATCTAATCACTTCAAGTTCTTATTTTTCAGGTTCAAGAATCTGAAAATCCATTTGGTACTAATACTGCAATTTTCCATTCAAGTTGGTCTAGTGTTTAAGCCAAGTTTGCAACTTGAAAGCTTTTAGATCCTAATCCGTTGCCTATATCAGTACGGGAGATGGATTCTTAACTATAATCGATTTGTGGGAATCTGTTCTATCTTTAGATGCTATATTATGGGGTGTTCGGGATGACTTGATGATTGCACTTGATAGAGGATCTGACAGATTGATTATTTTATCAAACAATCAAGAGGCGGTACAAGCTATACAAGGCAGTTCTACAAAAGCGTCGAATTCTGCTTTGGTTAGAAGAATCCAATTGTTATTGGCTAAAATGGCGCATTAATCGATTCATCATGTTTCTAGAGAATACAACAAGAAGGTCGATAGTCGAGCTAAAATGTCTATTGGTAATAATGATGGCCTTCATCTATTTGAAATGCCTCCAAGGGGGCTTGGGCATAACTCTTAACTAGTTTTTTGTAATATTTTTTATTCACCAAAAAAAAATTAGAGTGATCAAAACATGAATGAATAATTTAGAGTGACTATTTAGGTAGTTTACATAATTATTTTTCCATATTTCTTTTTAACTTTGTTATAGATTAAATTTAGATTTTTTTTAAGGGAATATTAATTTTTTTTAATAATCAATAAAATTGTGATATGTGTAAAAATAAAATGGAGAGACAAATTTTTTTTTTCATGTTCATCCAAATAAACCACATTTGCCCTGTCAATCTCTTTCAACCAGAAATGCAAGTGATTTAAAAATTAAAAATATTATTATTTCAAGTCAAGCAATTCAAAAATTAGTAATATTATATTTTAATTCATATAATAGAATTGTGTTAACCAACGAGATTAATAAGGAAAGGAAGTGGTGGATTGTATTAGTAGGATGGAGAGCCACTAGAAAGGTGGTTTGAGTCTTTGGTGGGAGAGTTTAGGAGAAAGAAGTTTTTGATATGGAAAGGTGACTTAAAATTTCTTTAGCTATTATTGTGGACTTTTATGTTAGAAGATGAAGGTTATTTACGTGTTTAAATGTTGTTAATAGTGAGATTATATTTAGTTTTTTTTGCAGTGACGGTGATTAGAATATTTTTTTTTGTTACAAAAAATTTTAATGGTAGCGTTGTTAAGAAATAGACTTAAATTTTTAAATTTAAAAAATAAAGATACTAAACAGTTGAGAATAAAAATATAGAGATTAAATTCTAAATATACTAAATGTAGAAAAATTTTGAGCTTTAAATTTTTACTCTATAAATTAATATAAAAAAAATAATTAACTGAAGACAAAATGTTGGCGAAACCATACCACAATCTAAAAGTGGCAGGAAGCACACAAATTCTTACAGATTTTAGAACAACTACACTACATAATTGTTTTCTTCTTCCCCTTAAGAACCGTAAATACCTAGAATTGAACATATCTTTCTTCATGTCTACTTTTTAGCATCAAGATCACCTCTCTCAGTTGACATTATCCCTACAAAAAATTGGTCAAACACACTACCATTCTCCATATAGTATGACTATTGAGTAATGAAATAGTAATTGCCATTTCATGGATAACTTGATGAAGCAGAATCTTCAAAGTTTTTACCTAGTTTCTTGGTTCTTTTCAATCACTTGTACTCTTGGTACTTCCTGCAAAAAAAATGGCCGTCCCGGATTATTAATTAAAATAAATATAACACTTTTTGCTACTTTGAAGAAGAAAATGATAGTTGAGAACATGAATGAGTGTGGAGAAATAGAAGAGTTGTTCTACACTTCATCATATTGAATGTTAGTTACAGCTACAATAACTTTTATGCTAGAGCAAACCAAAAATTTTTGTTTTGATATGCTATAGAAGTGAGATATTCTGTTGAATATTTCTCATCTCAATTTTTATTTTTACTTTTTTGTCATATTACTTAAAAGTACAATGATACTCTCATTGTAATTCATAGAGTGAAAAATAACTAATCATAAGAGAAGAATGAGCTTGCCTCACCGGAGGTTCTAGCGGCCCTATCAAATCAAGAGCATAATTTAGCCACCAAAGGTATTGCATCTTCATCATGTTCATCTTCTCCTGCATCTTCTCCTTCACCTTTATCCTCATAAAGCGAGCAAAATCGAAGTCCAACCACTCCTTGTAATCGAACAATTCTACAGGCCAGGTGGATGGTAGGTTTAAAGCTTTAAATACCTCTTCTTTCTTTATATTCGTTGAGCAGATCCATATATCAGTCCTCTTGAGATATATTTTCTTGTGAAGCTTGGCTCTATTAGCTTCATCCCAATTTACTGCATCTCCTATCAACTCAACACAAAGGTTTCCACTCAGGAGGTCTAAATTTTCTAGATCCCCAATACTGAATTCATCACCATCACTTTGATCTACTCTCATCTTGATACCACTTAATCTCGTGAGAGAGGTTAAATGACGTATCCCTTTAGGGTAGTAACTCAGACGAGGACATTCGTTAATACAAAGATACCTCAAGTTAATCAGTTTCCCCATTCCAACTGCCAGTTTCTTAAGATCCAAGCAACCTCGAAGATTCAAAGATTGTAGATTAATCAACTCACAAACTGATTCAGGTAATTCTTCTAACCCCGAGCAAGATACCAAGCTAAGGTACCTCAAGTAAATCAAATTTTTCATGCCACCAGCAATTTGTTCAGGGCGTAGATGAAGCGAATCCAACTCCAAGAACCTTAGAAGCTTGGATCGGCTGAGCAAATCTTGTAAGGCATCACCGGATGTTTCATCACCGGATGTTTCATCATCGGAGACTACTACAAGGCTTCGCAATTTCTCTATGCGACAAATGGACAAAGGAGAAGAGTCCCAACTTTGAATTACCAACCTCAAATGGCGAACTCTTTTGGACGATATGTCCAATGTAGAATTCCTAGGCACCTCTTCTGTCACAAATCTATGTTCAGTCAAAAACTGAACAAATTTATGTACCATATCATGCATCTTACAAGAAATTATGCTGCCAGAAGTATCTTCTTCAAAATCGTGGAAAAAAGAACGTGTGGCTAAGTACTTAAAGTAATCTTCCCCTATCAATTCTCTTCTGTTGTCATCAGAGTTCAGAAAACCTTGTGCCATCCAACATTGGATCAATTCATCTTTATAAATTGTATTGCTATTAGGAAAGATTGCAAAATATGATAAGCATTGCCTTATGGGTGAGGGCAAATCATAATAACTCAATAATAGAGGTGAAAAATTTTCATGTGCAGAACTTGATTTCCATATCACCTTATTTAAAACATTTTGCCACTCTTCTCTTCCTTGTTTATCTTGTAGTAAACCTCCCAAAGTTTTTGCTGCAAGCGGTAAACCCTGACACTTGTTTGCAATCTCCCTTCCAATGTCTTCCAAAATTTCACGGCTCGCTTGGCTCCTTCCGGAAAATGCTTTTTGAGAAAGTATCAACCAACACATTTCCTCGGATAAAAGTTTTAGGCGAAAAACATGAAGCGACTCCATTAGCCTAGCAACTGAATCCTTATGAGTAGTCACTAAAATACAACTCCCAGGCATGCCGTATTTAAAGGCCGCTTTTAGTGGTTCCCAATCTTGATCACGATCCGTCCACACATCATCAAAAACAAAGAGGAATTTCTCCCTTGTTAGCTTTTCGCTTATTTTACTTAAAATACTTTGCAATTTTGGAGTTCGGAGGGATATTAGTGAATCAGGGCTAAGATAATCCAGAATTGCCATTGCAATTTGGGTTTGATCAAAGGGATCCGACGCACAAACCCAGATTGTTCTGCTGAAATGAGTCTGAATTCTATGATCCTTATAAATCAATTGGGCTAGAGCGGTTTTCCCTGTCCCTCCCATCCCTACTAAAGTGATAGTGGGAACATTTCTACACTTGTCTTCACATAGCAAAATGCTGATTATCTCTTCTTTCATTGCATCTCGACCAATTAACTCTGAAACAACGTCAAAAGAAGTAGTTTCTGGACGTTTGGGTTGCTTGATTTCTCTTTGTATCAACTCAAACTTTACCTTGTCTTTAACAATCTCATCTACTTTTTCATTGATTTCCTTTATTTTGGTAGCAATATTATAACGCCTGACAACTTGAGAACCGGAAGAAAAGCATGAACCGAAGGGGCATACCTTCCACTTACGAACAGAAGCAGAGCCAGAAGGATCTGTTTGAAACTGCTGAACTGCAGTTTCCCACTCATTTAATACATCTTCCATGTCATAAGAAACATCTCTGAACTTGTCTAACCAAAGTTTAACCCGTTCGTCCACGTATTCTTTCTCCTCTGCATCTTCAAGCTCCAACCGGAGTGCTTTAAAATTGGTTTCAAGCCTTTCCACCTCTTCCTCAGCACCTTGCACCAGACTCCTGGCTTCGACTGCTTTATTAATGGCGATTGCAGTCATCCGCTCCAAGATCGCCGAAACAATCGCTTCCGCCATATCTTCAAACACAGAATTTACACTACACCAAGCAAAGATCGATATATATAGGAAGTACAAAGTAGAGAGTTGCAGTCGACGTTCAGTGGGTAACTAAAACACCGCGTAGAATTGATTTGGAGGTATGGATACTGCAAAAACGCTGAATTTATGAATAGTTAGATAAATATATAAAATAATATGTGAAAAAAGGTTGTGAATTTATGAAAATATATAAATAAATCTTACCGTAATTGCATTGAAATAAATCTGTTAATAGGAGTACACAACATAGCTTGTACACCTTACCCATTCACTATAAATTTGGCTTTGAAAACACACCACTAATTTCTTCAAAGCCAACCACCATGTCCCCATAACATTAATAAAAATTGACTAGTTACTTCAGTCGCTGCAACGCTACCATCCAACATTTCTTCTTTATTATAAAAATTTATCCGAATTTTTAATAGTTTTATCTTTTTAGATTTTTATTCAATTAGCTGTTTTGTAGAATATTTTTATTTTATATGTTGTAATTTACTTTATATTATGAAATCGAAGTTAACTAATTCTTTTTTTTTTTTTAATATAGAGACAATACAATTACTTTCAAATGCGTCATAAATAATCAAGTACTACTGTTATTGTTTATTCCTTTAAATTCCCAGACACATCTTTAGAAGATTAGGCACTTGATTTGTCTAATTTAGAACATGTTCTTAGGTTACAGAAACAAATATATGAGTATATAATTAACATGTGTAATGAAATTCAAAAACCTTATATTAAGTCTAAAACATATCAATTTAGGGGAGTATTCAATCGAATCGAATTGAATGAAAAATTTTTGAGTTAATCGAGTTGACGAATTATATTTTATCGTCCTAACTCGATTTGAAATTTTCTTAAATCGAGTCGAGTAAGATGGAAATCAAATAAAATCGAATCGAATATATTTGTTCTAGTTAAATTAAAAAATGAGTTTGGGTTATTGTACTCACTGTTACTCACTGTAATTAAATTTGTTATTAACTTTAATTCCCTCATAATTTATTTATTAATTTTTTATATATAGGTTTGCTTCTTTGCTTGCTTAGGTGCTTCAATTATCTTCTGGTTCTTGTCACCATATATTTTGAAATTAAAAATAATTTTAAAGATAGAATATGAAATTGATACGAACAGAAAATTTTAACAAGAATATTTTATAGCATCATTAATAATTTAATTTTAACATAAATTGATAAAGGTTCAGCATGATTAAACAATTCAATAATATAAATAGTACAAAATGTGAAATTTAATTCAATAATATAAATAGTATACATAAATTTGAAGAAGAAAATATTTAAGATTTGGGGGGAAGTAAACATTTTGGGGAAAAGCAAAAGGAAAAAATTGGGGGTTTGAAAGAAGTAAATATTTTGGGGAGAACATAAAAATAAAAAAGTTTTAAAGGTTTGGAGGGAAGTAAATTTTGGAGGGAAAGTAAATTTTTTTAAGAAATAGTAAAAGGAAAAAAGTTTTTGAGGTTTGGGGAAGTTGTGGTGCAATTATTTCTTTTAACTCAAAACAAGTTGGCATTCCAAACTGCAAATGATGACAAAATTTAAAGTTAAAATCCAAGCAACTTCTTCCCAATCTTATAAGCAGCATAAGCATCAGTTGCTACACATTCAATTTAGTTTTGTTCTGTATCATAAAACCTGATCGAGCTTAAAGCTAAAGACCTTGACTTGAATTGAAACTCCAGCACCTCAGTTGCCAATCTTCTCACGCGTACTCCACGAAGACGTGGTTGGTGAAGTACATCCACAACCAATTCACCAACATCCACTACGTTACTAATTTACAATAGAGTTAGTATTCTTCTCAACTTTTTGACATTCTCTTTCATATGAACACCAACAAATGTTATGTCCTTGTTGCTAAACACGTGTTTAATGCACTTTGAATAGGTATCAAGTACAACACAACCAATCCGAGTTTAGGTTGCTAGTAACGCGTCATTTGGAGCACCCTAGGTTATGTCCAATCCAATAACCATGTCATCATGCTTTATCATATGTTTCAAAATGATAGAAATGCAACTATTCATTCTTCTCATATCTCTACGGCTAAGCACTTCAGCCACCAACTGATGCGTCGTTGAGAGCACCAAATATATCCTATCCCAATAAAAATAATGAAAAGAATAGTATAAGGAAAGTAAGGTCAAATCCTCAGGGGCTGAATTTGCACAATATCTTGTTTCGCGAGATCTCGAACAGAATCATGCCCAAGAAAACCTGCGTTCCTGAAAAAAATAAAAAAAAGAATTTAGAGTTTGGTTGAATTGAAATTACGAAAATTAAAATTAAAATTGAAATGAAAAACAAAGTTTGAGAAAAGAGAGTTTTTTTTATATGGCAAGATTCTAGCCTCCGGTTGTCTCGATCCTCCTTGGGTTCAATCCTTGGCTTTTAGGTGATCCTTATCAAATTGAATAAGCAGTTATAGTGGAAGAGGACGCCTACGACCACCAGCTCCACTTAGGGTTTAGACTTATGATTTAGAGGAACCTGACTCTAGCCAACCATTGCTTTTATGGGACCATCTTACACTAGATCATCACTTCCCAATGGTGAATCCCACGCCATTTTGTCTCTTGGTCTTGAAAACCACTGACGCAGTAAGCTAACGAACCAACTATGTAACCTTCCTAAAATATATAAAATGGTTGTTCCTTCCACAAGTTGAAAAGATTACTTTTGAAGGGACATGGACAGAAGCGTCAGCCCCATAATGTGGAGAAGCGATGAATACTTGTTGAGAAGGCTAAGCGCGGGTTTTAAGCCTCATGAACCCTTTTTAGGGATTTTTTTCAACCTTTGGTTAGATAAATTTAGTGGCTCATGTTTTTGGGGAAAAAGAAATAAATGTAATGGAAATGGAATTTTTTTTAAATAAAGGAATAAAGGCTAAGCTTTTGGGAAAGGAAGTGTTTACAGAAAAGATGATATGAAATTTGTATCATTCCATCCCCTATTTATAGTACTAGGAAACCTAGCCTAGTCCTACTTAAATTCTATAAGATAAATACAAATAAAGATAATTAAAAATAAATAGAGATAAAAGCTAAAATTAAATCTAAATAATAATATCTAACAATTATCCTAATATAATTAAAAATTAAATAGAGTCTTATATTCATAAAATCTCTTCTTTGCACTTTAGCCCTCATGTCTTCCATACTAGCATTTTCGGTACCATATTTTCCCCTATGTCACATGTTAGCCCGTTTTATCTTTAAATTCATGCTTTTTGCCCCAAAATTCCTTTTTTGCCTCAAATTTAATCCCTACAAGATAAAAGACCATAAATAGCCCAAATTAGTAGGATCATACTCAAAATAAATATGTAATTAACACATAAAAACATGTCGTTCTAGAGTATTATGACCAACGTAGTACTATTCATCATTACAAACTTAGCTCCCTTAAGTTTTTTTATTGAACCAATTCTTGATTTAAAAGATAAAGAGAGAATTTAGTTTTTCACAGGACGCATACAATGGCTGAGGCATCAATGTCCTCACCTATTTATAACAAGGGGTATTGGAAACAAATCTCTTCTTAAAACTCTCATTTTAAGTTTATTGAATCTTTGGCAGTGTTTGAAACTTGCATTTTGATGTGGAACGTGATTATTTGTTGGAGGAAGTTGAAAGGATATTGAGTTTCTTCACCAATTATATAAGGAGTTAGTAGTAACCATTGGGATTCTTTTGAGGGATAAATCAATAGTCTGTTTTTGAGACTAACACCTATATTAATTTACAACACTTCATATTAATCTCCAAGTATCGAAGTGTCGGAAATTAGAAAGTCATTATTGAGATATTTAAGATGATTGGTGACACATTATTATCCAAGCTTCATTAGAAATAGCAAACTGCTATTTTGCATGTCGTCAATGCAAGTCTTTTCAACTAAGTTCCTACCTAAACATGAGAATTGGATAATGTAACACTCCAAACTCGACCAGAACCGATCGGCCTAAATTCGAAGCATTATATTATCCACCTAAGTGACTCTCCGGCTAATGACCACCCATGTAACAGCCCGAATTAGGGGCTAAATAGAACAGTGGTTTTAAAACCATGAATCCGAAGTCTAAAATATTTTTTCGATTGAGTTTTGATGCTTATTGGGTGCTTGAATAATTATATGAAATTTTGGTGTATGAATTTTGTTGTTTGCATGTCCAATTTGGTAGGTTGGACTAAATTACAACAAGTGAAAAATATGGGTTTTAATCCATAAAGGTACTTTATTGAATTGGGTTTTTAAATTAGGGGTCCTTATATGGTAATTAGGTTATTTTAACCTTGTTTAGACAAAAATGCCCAAGGAAGGATAAAAATAACAAAGGTTTTAATGAAGGGCATTTTAGTCATTTGGATAATTAAAGAAATAAAAAGGGAAAATGAACCAAAAATTTGTCCATCTTCCTCACGTGTTGGCCGAACATAGCAAGGGGCCATAGCTAGAGTTTTGACAACTTCTCAAGCTCATAGTAAGTGACTCATAGCCCCGTTTTTAATGCTCTTTGTATATTTGAGATTCTCGTAACTTGATTTAGTCATTTCTACCACTATTTTAAGCTAGGGTTGATGTTTAAAATTTTACCCATGAATGACATGCATGTATTTTGATGACTAGTGGTAGAATATTTTGAGCTCATAGTAATTAGAACTTTTACTCGGTGATTTTTGGTGAAATTGTAAAAAGGACTTAGTTGTAAAAGGTGAAATATTGTGTGCATAAATTGTGAAATGATGGAAATTAGGGGCTTCTATAAGAGGGAAAGTGGTTTGGCTAGGCTTGAAATACAAGAAAATGGGATGAAAATCAATTATCGAGCCTAGGGACTAAATTGTAAAATTTGGAAAGTTAGGGGTCAAATTGTAAAAATTTGCTATAGGAAGATTTTGGCCTGTTTTGAATAATGTGATTATTAAATGAGCTAAACATGTCATTATAGATTAAGAAGAACAAGGAATCAACCTTGACCGAGACAAGGTAAGGTTTCGGACTAAATTGTAAACTATCGCATTTTGTTATCAACGTAAGTTTATATGTAAGTAATACATCGATTTTAAATTTTATAATAATAATTTAATATATGTTATGGATAACGTTGGATGATTTCTATGATTTTGAGAATTATGGAAATTTGGATTTCCCGATTGAACCTTCAAAAAACGAAAGATACGGATAATATGTAGCTAGGTTACATGTGTGGTTTCAAGGGTAGGACACCATGTGTACAAGAGAGATATGAGATACTATATGGTAGCTAGGTCACATGTGTAATACTGTGTGTATACCATGTGTACACGAGAGCTACAGATTAAAGATAGCTAGGTCACATGCATGGTACTGAGGGTATATCATGTAGACACGAGAGCTATGTTATATGTAGCTAGGTCGCATGTGTGGTTCTGAGTGTTGGACACCATGTGGACACGAGAGCTACGGGACTAAGTAGCTAGGTCGTATTTGTGGTTCTAAGTGTTGGACACCATGTAGACACGAGAGTTACGAAATTTAATGGCTAGGTCACATGGGTGATATTGAAAGTTCACCATGTGTACACGAGAGCTGGATTATATATTGGTGGAGCTATGTGCTAAAACCATTGAGTAATGTTATTCTGAAGGGTTTAATGGGAAAGCTTACTAAAAGAGATTTATGTGGTTATGTGATGTGTAAGTGAAGGTGTATTTATGAGCCAGTGAATATGTGGGCAAGTATATATGTGTGTAAGGGTGCACGTGAACTTAAGTATGTGTAAATAATGTGTTTGGTTTGTATGTAATATTGGTAAGGTTAGGTGGGTAAGTTGATATGTGATGATATGATTTTTGGACGTTAAGAGAGTTGGTATGATGTTAATTATTTGCATATAGACTTACTAAGATTTTTAAAGCTTACTCCTTTCTCTTTTTCCTTATTTTATAGAGTATTCAAGCCAGCTCGAAGATCAGGAAGCGTCGGAGGATCACCCACACTATCCATAACGTTCTTTTGGTATTGTAATATGAATTTTTTTAAGCTATGGCATGTATAGGGACTTAGTGGTGTTGTAAGTGTCAAGTTGGTTTGGCTATCATGTGGACCTTTGTCTTTTGATAAGTTGTTTTGTAATTAAGGCCATGTGATATGGCCAATGATGATATTGGTTTATATATATATATATATATATATATATATCTTTATGAGGTAATTCATGAAATGCTTGATGTGCTTGTGTGTGGATGAATTGATATATGTTGTTAAACTATCAAATGTGGTCATTTAGATACCTAAAAATGTGTATGGTGTGTGGTGATAAAAATGGTATAAGTTTGTATGTGTTTTGGGGCAAAAAAGGGCTTGGAAAATAGCCTAACTTAGGGCCACACGGCTGGCCACCACGGCCATGTGTGTAGGGCGTGTGAAACCTGCATGAAAATTTTGAAGATGAAGGACGTCACACGGCCTGATCACATAGGCGTGTTCTGTGGGCGTGTGACCAAATTTGCATGCTGACATCATAAACAGAGTACTCTAGTTTTGTACACGGGGTGACCACACGGGCGTATCGAGGCCGTATGAAGGACACGGGTAGGTGCTCGGCCATGTGAAAACCCCTGTAGGTTCAAAATGAAAAATAAATTTTTGCAATAATTCCACACGAGCTGGGGACAAGGGCGTGTGTAACCACGCGGCCTACCCACACAGGCGTGTCCCTGTCTCACACGGGCATATGCCCTGTTTTTGACCAAATTTTCCAAAATTTTCCAAAGTTCTCGGTTTGATCCCGGACCACTCCCAAACTATGTTTTGGGCCTCGTAAGTCCATTTTAAGGATTGTATGATATCTTATGAAAAAATTTTAATTTGGAATGAAATTTTATGGCCCGATTGTAAATGATTGGTTATGTTATTGTCTGGTAATGCCTCGTACTTGGTTCTGGCGTCGAACTCGGGTTGCTACAACCCAAGACACACCCCAACTTTATAACACCTCAATCTTATCTAATAAATAGTTATTTATTAATGCAAAAGCAAACTATGAGCCAAAAAACTTTTTTCTAGATAATTTAACCTAAGGGCATTTTCATCATTTTACATCATATGATAAAACTAACTCGATTTTAGATCTAAGTGTTTGCCTACCTTCTTTTAGTCAAATTATGCAAGCCTAAGAATTTCAGCTTAATTTGAGTTCATTTACTATGTCTTATTCAAGTTTTATTATTAGGGACTAAATTTTAACAAATACAAACTATCAGGACCTCTTTCGAATTACAAATTAAGTGTGTTTCTATCGAATTTTACCCATTATGAGACTAATCTTAAAGATTTACCAAGTTTCCTTATCATCTAAAGCTCTAATTAGACTAATAAATTTTTAGAACTAAATTTTAACTTAAACAAATTAGAATACCAATTTAAAAAGACAAAAATTCAAACCCCCAAAACCCACACGGCCGTGTCCCCTAGATTGTGTGTCATTAATCGACCGTGTTTGCATCATGAAAAACTTGTAGGCTGATCGCGCACGCTCGTGTGGAAATCCTACACGCTCATTTGTGATAGCTCTAGCCTCCACACGTCTGTGTCATTTACCCACACACCCATGTGCAACCTTTTATATGCCAGTATGAACAGGTATATGCCCGTGTAAAAACCACTGCACTTATTTTTGTGAAAAACTCATTTTAAAACCCAATTTTGTATATTTTAATAGCCAATTAAACCCGATTTAACTACGATTAATTAACATACATATACATACACCTTCAATTAAATTTATTGACATCAATTAAGCCTTTATTATATAGAATTAGGCAATCAATTTCATGCATCACAAATCACTGAGTAATCAATCAAGTGGCGTACCTTAGTCGCTAGTAAACGACTCTATGGAATGTAACGACCTGATTTTCAGTGGTGTCGGAATAGTGATTTGAGATCACTAAATCCGATAAGTGAGTTTAGAAAATTAAATAAATTAATAATTATAAGTCAAGTGTGAATTTAGAAATATTTTTGAATAAGTGAATTACATGATTTGAAAGAAATTATTAGGCAAGTTGAGCTAAAAACAAGGTATCGAGACCTTAAGCTCATAAACTGAGTCGTAAGTATTTTTATAAATATTTATGGAGTGTTGATAAGTTAATATTGAAGTTTCGTTAGAAATTTTTAACGTTTTGATAGTTAATTTATTAAAAAGGACTAAATTTGAAAAGGTGCAAAACTTGTGAAATGTGATTAAATAGCTTAAATGATGAATAAGGAGGGACTTGAGGCAGAAATATACCTAAAGTAACATGAATGAGGTGGCATAGGAGAAGAAAATCTGAAAAATTGATGTAATAAGGGCAAAATTGGAATTTTTGAAAAGATTAACAAATAAAAATCTAAATTAAAAGAGTTTCTAGTAATTTCTTCATAATTTTCAGCTAAAAACGCCATTGAAGAGTCCCTCTAAGCTGGTTGTTCATACAACTTCATCATGTAAGTTCAATTCTTGATAATTCTTTGTAATTTTTATGATTTTATGACTTTTACAATTAGGTCCACTTGTGTAATTCATTATTTTTTTATCTTATGAGTGGTTTTGAAAGTTACTGTGGATGAGTGCTGGAAGTTTATGATGAATAAACATAGAATTGAAACTTTAATTTTGTTATATGATGATTTTATTAAGTAATTTTGATGGAAATTGATTTTAGGACCTAATTGTGAAAAAGCTTGAAATTAGGGTTTTATATTGAATTATGAATTTCAAAGGTTGAGAAATAGTTTATAAGGATTAGATAAAGTGGTAATTGAGAAAAATTAGATCAATTGAGGAGCTAATTAGGTAGGGACTAAATTGTAAAAATTCTAAAGTTTGGGGAAAAAGTGTAATTTTAAAAATTAAAGGGTATAAATTGTGAAGTAGAGTAGAATTGAAATAAATGCTAATGAGAGAATGATTTTATAATTATAGATCAAGAACCCGAGGATAAACGTGGAAAGAAAAAATTAGCCGATTAATCTCTAAACTTCAACAATTTTTGCGAATTACCCAGGTAATTTCATATGGCTGAAATTTAATAATTATTTTTTGTTTTATAATTGATATGAAGTAGTAATTCCATATATTCGCTATTAAATTATAAATACTGAAAAATTGTGAAAATGGATTAATTGTGTAAAATTGAGTAGAACGCAGGAATGAGTATTTTCGTTTAGTGATTTGTGATGAATTGACGAAAAAGGCCATGGTTGAACCTTGGCAATATGTGAACATGTGATTATGTACTTCCGTATAAGACCATAGCTGGGCTATGGCATCTGTGTGGATATGTGCTTCCGTATAAGACCATAGTTGGGTTATGGCATCAGTGTGGTTATGTGCTTCCGTGTAAGACCATATCTGGAATATGGCATTGGTGTGTGATTTCGTATAAGACCATTGTATGGCTATGGAAACAATATGTGATTATGTGATGTGTAAGACCGTAGTTGAACTATGGCATCAAGAAAACGAAGTATTCAATTCCGTAAAACGTTCTCTAATTTGACAAAATGTGGTAAGTGCTATGTGGATTTTATATGATAAATCATAGTGAACATTAAAATTGAGCTCAATTGTGTAATCTTATCATTCAGATATTGTGTTTGGCAGGAAATGTAGTGAATTATGTATCTGTGAATTGTTGTGATTAATTCGGTAAGATTTATCTTATACGCATATGAACTTACTAAGCTTCAATTAGCTTACCTGTGTGGTTTAATTGTTCTTTGTAGATAGACATTAATATGGAGAATCGGATCGGCACAAAGGATCACATTATCCAGTCTTTCTCTGGTAGATTTTGTAAAACTTCTGTTGATTTATATGGCATGTACAGGCTATTAAGACTAATATGTGTATTAAAATGGGTGAATGTATCCTAGCCATTGGTATGGCTAGTAATGATTTGGTTTTTGGTATACTTATAATGTAAATTATGGTCTCATATGTATGTTTGGTATGAGTTGTGTTGGTTGAATGAAATAAGTATGTAATAGAAAGGTAAGGTATTAAGTAAGGTGTAAGTATAAACATGATGATAAATGCCTAAAATTGGCTTGAAAACATTGCTTGAATTGGTTGGTTAGTATTGGAAAAGTTTGGTGCAAGTATTGGATGAAAATGGGTGAGAAATAAGGCATGGAAAATAGCCTTATTTTGTCCATACAGGTAGACACACGGGCATGTGTCTAGGCCGTGTGTGACACACGGGCTGCTACATGGGCGCGTAGCCTAGCCGTGTGTCCCTTGAATCTTAAAAATGAGAAACAGAATGCTCAGAATTGAGCACACGGGCAGAGACACGAGCGTGTGTCTTAGCCGTGTGAGGTACACGGCCTAGCACACGGGCGTGTGACTTCGCCATGTGACATCAATTTGTTCATGGGTTGCAAGTCAGATAGTTACACGGGTTAGGGACACGGGTGTGTCCAAGACCACATGTGCGTGTGACTCTTAGTAGTGAGAAAAATTTTTTGAAATTTTCTGAAAAATTCTCTATGATTTCGATTTAGTCCGAACTCATTTCTAATGCATACTTTGGGCCTTTAAGGCCCATATAAGGGACATTATGATTAGTTTCGAAAAATGAATTGTAATTAACTTAGTTTGCTTGGAAATGTTTTGTAAACTCTGATAATGCCTCATAACCCTGTTCTAGCGACGAACACGGGTCGGGGTGTTACATGGAAGCTTCATTTAAACAATTGTTAGTATAAATTTCAAGCATCACACACCATGTTATCAATCACCGTGTTATCAAGCAACAATACACCATAAATTATTAAATAGTTAAACTCAAACATGCCTCAAAATTATTATAAAATCATCCAAAATAAAATGTCGAATGTCCAAAGTCCAATTACAACCAAAATTAAACTAATTCTCGGGAGTTCCATAATGCTTGATTACAGTTTCTAACACGTGTAATAAAGTCTCTACCAAGTCTAAATCTCTTGGAACTCTCTTGCTCGGCTCCTTAGCTCCTCAAGCCCAATGATTATCTACATGAATTGTGAGGGTGTGAGCTTTAAAAAGCTCAATGAATGTAAATAAAACCGACTAGTAAATCAACATCCAAATCATGCTTAGTCACATCCAATCAATCACTAATTATCAGCCATAATAATGAAACATGCCGATTTAATTTCCATATGCACTATCAATATTAAGAATCAATTATTCATAGCTTACAATCATTAAATGATTTAACAATAATCACAGATAAATAGGCTTTTTTATTAAACTAACCCAAAAAAATAAATTAATTATCAAAATAACCACCTTTTTAATTAAATACAAAAATGACCCGTTTTCTACAGTAATGGCTCCACCACAGTGCCACGTCAGCCAAGGGGGTTAAAAAATTATTTTTTGGTGGAGCCATATTGAATGGCGCCACCAGTATAAAATACCAGGGAAATACTTAGAGTTCTGGAAAAATGGGGGACTTAAAAAAAATTAACCATTTTTGGGTGGAGCCATTCTAAATGGCGCCACCACTTTTCTGACACTCCAGCTTTTTGTTTTTTTATTTTTCCTTTTATTTTCCTTTTATTTTCATATTTACTTTTTACTTTTTTATTTTGTTCATTAATAAATTTTATTTTTATTTTTTTACTTTTTTGATTTTTTTCTTATTTTATTTTGTTTTATTTATTATTATTAATTTTAAAAAAATTGTAATGTATATTTAATATATTTTATAATATTTTTTAAAATTTTAATTATTATTTTTAAAAATATTTTTTTTAGCTTTAGATATATATTTTTGAAATTAATTTTTTATAAATTTTAAAAATATATTTTTCAAATTAATTTTTTTAAAATATAAATATTATTTTTTAAATATTAATTTATACTATACCAACGTAACCATTCTAAGTATTTTTTTTATTTAAGTTAAATTAAATAAGTAATAATATATTAATAATAGAATAAAAATTTGTCATAAAATATTAATAATAACACGTAGAAATCAAATGTGATTATTATATGATTAATATTTAATATTTAAAAATATGATTAATATTTAAAAAATAATATTTATATTTTTAAAAAATTAATTTGAAAAATACATTTTTAAAATTTATAAAAAATTAATTTCACAAATATATATCTAAAGCTAAAAAAATATTTTTAAAAATAATAATTAAAATTTTAAAAAAATATTATAAAATATTTTAAATATACATTACAAATTTTTTAAAATTAATAATAAAAAATAAAACAAAATAAAATAAGAAAAAAATCAAAAAAGTAAAAAAATAAAAAATAAAATTTATTAATGAACAAAATAAAAAAGTAAAAAATAAATATGAAAATAAAAGGAAAATAAAAGGAAAAAAAAAGCTGGAGTGTCAGAAAAGTGGTGGCGCCATTTAGAATGGCTCCACCCAAAAATGGTTAATTTTTTTTAAGTCTCCCGTTTTTTCAGAACTCTAAGTATTTCCCTAGTATTTTATACTGGTGGCGCCATCAATATGGCTCCACCAAAAAATAATTTTTTAAACCCCTTGGCTAACGTGGCACTGTGGTGGCGCCATATGATATGGCTCCACCACTTTTTACTGTAGAAAACGGGTCATTTTTGTATTTAATTAAAAAGGTGGGTTATTTTGATAATTAATTTATTTTTTTGGGTTAGTTTAATAAAAAAACCCACATAAATATATTGGCATGCACTTCTCATAGCTTAATCGGGTGAGCATACATTTGATAAACGAATCTCCAACCTTCCACAAATAACAAATACAGTCCACCGAGTTGAGCAGGCCGAAGCACACGCTCCCTTATAGTGCCTCAAATAACCAAATGAGTGGAGACTCATGCTTAACACTCCCTTATCTACTCCAAACAAATCAATCCACCTAGAGCCGTATGCTCACAATGTCAAAAATAAAGGTAAGTACTCACAAATCCTATGGCGTGCCCACTATATCCAATGAATCCACCATGCATGTTGCCAATATATTCAGTAAAACATAGCATATAAATTAGTCATTATTGTGCTCAATTTAATGTGACAAAATGCTTATGAGTAACATTTAACATAGCCATTTAACATCCAATTAAATCAAACATTTCATTTGCCATTTTCCAATATTCAATTACCAATTGTAACACCAACATATTATGATAAAAAAAATCCAGTAAACATGCTTTAATCATCCTTATAATTAACCTAATTAAATAGCACAATACCACCCAAAAACTTACTTACCATTATTCAATAAAAATTCAATTCTTGTGCATTTAATATCAATCTTGTAATAATTAGTCATTCAACCAAAATTAATCAATTGAAGTAATCAATTAAGCTATTAATTAAACATAAATGAGGATCAATTTATCAAATCGCCCTTAGAAACACTCACTACACAATTTATCCTTGTAACAGCCCGATTTAGACCCTGGTTGGCCGGGGTCGTAAAATTATTTTTAATATTATTTTGGCATTTATAGTATGTTAATTTATATGTGTGAAAATTTTGTAAGTTAATTTTACCAATTGGTTGTCCAAATTAATATAAGGACTTAATCGCGTAAAATGTAAAAGTAGTGTGCTATAAGCTAAAGTGCCTATTTGCTTTGAATAATTAAATGTGGGGTCCTTAAAATGAAATTTAGCCATTGGATAACGGGATGGACAGTAATGGACAACCATTATATGGTTTTCTAATTAATTTATAAAGGTTAAATTGTTAAATTATATGTTAATATGTTATTAAATAAAAGAAAACATAAATCACATGTATATATTCTTCTTTGTTGGCCGAATGTAAGAGATAAAAAGAAGTTATTTTCTTGTTTATGTTTCGGCACTCTTCAAGCTAATTTGAGATTGGCAAAAGTGGAATTTGGATCTAGATCGAAGGAAAGTCAAAATATCGGATTAGTTGACTTAATTTGTCATTACTGCAAACGAGGTAAGTTCGTATTTTAATAGGCATTACGAAATCATGTTATAAATGCATATTATTTGTGTGATTTAATTCAATGCCAAATGGTAATGTAAATATATATGTTTTTTGAATAAGTTATATATGTTATTATGATATTGAATTGTTCGAGAAGTAGAATATATGAATACGAGAAAGCATCGACAATGTGATGATATCCGAAAAGCCCCGTACGAACCATAGGAATAGTTAGGATTCATATGTCATGACAAAAGATTCTGATATGTGTTATCGTGTAAGGCCACGTTTGGGACGTTGGCATCGATTTGAGATTTACATGTAAGACCATGTCTAGGACATCTGCATCGTATATAATTTCGTGTAAGACCCTGCCTGGGACAGTGGCGTCGATATTTGATTACATGTAAGACCACGTCTGGGACGTTGGCTTTGTACTAGCCTTTCGAGCTATCAGAGTATCCTTATTGATTTCGAATGATTCAATGGGCATTCCGAGAAATAAATGATTAAGTGAATGACATTCCGATTCAGGTGCGTTGAAAGGTATATAATGTTGAAAATGAAAGGTAAGTATATGTGCAAAGAATGTTATGTGATATATATAGAAATGAAATGTGAACATGTGCAAATGAAACATGAACAAATGACTAAGATGTGATTTATAAAGTTGCATATGTGAAATTGTCAATATATGAATGAAAGGTGAATTTGAGTATAAATGATGATATGAGATTTATATGAGAAAGATATATGACTGAATGTGTTATTTCTTAAAATGTACTCATCCGGCTATATGAAAGTGTGAATGGAATGATATATGAGAATTGAATTGAATAAGCTTGTAAAAGCTAAAGTTAGTTAAGTGAGTAAGTATAATATTGAATGATGATAATTCGATATGAGAACATGTCATAAAATTTAGAAGGGCTGTGTGAGATAGCATATCATGCTTATGGCCTTGTAATGAAATTATTTGTTATGTTAAGTTTATTAAGATACAAACTTACTAAGCTTTTGAAAGCTTACTCTGTGTGTTTTTCCTATATTTATAGAGTTCCGAAGACTTGCTCGGGTTGGAAGTCGTAGGAGACCTCATCACACTATCCGGTTATTGCTTCGGTAAATAAAAGCTTTGAGTTTTGGTTATGTAGCATGTATAAGTTAGTTTTGATATGGTTGGTCTTGTAATTATGTATAAGTAGCCATGCAAAAATGGCTTGATTAAAATGTCAATGCTCGTATGTGTTTGTTCATGGTTTAAGCTTAAATTAGAGGTTTATTTCATGGTATTTATGAATGTGGTGTTTAGTTATATGAATTCGGCATGGAGTAATGATATGTACTGCTATCATTAGCTCATTTTGTTAAGTTTGATACATGGTACGATATGTAATTGTGGATTGTTATAATACGGCTCAAGTGAAGTAAATATGGTTGATGGATGTATTCCGGTGGTGGCTTATTATTGACTTATTTTAGATGTATAAATTGTCTTGTAAATTGGCTTGGAAGTGGAAATTGATATGCATTTATATTTGACTGGTGATGGATAGAATAAATACATATGCCTATGACATGTTTACTTATGATTCGTTTTTTTTTTTAAAGTCAAATGGTTGGTTAAATGAGTGGTTATGAAATGTGCTATATATGTGGTAGTAAATTCGGCTTTGGTATGTGGTTCATTTTGATAAGCATGTAAATTTGAAATTGTTATGACTTATTGAGGTTAAATTGACGATCGAATAGGTGTATATTTGAATGGTTGGACATATGAGATTTAAACGTGATAAATTGCATACGAAATAGGTATGCTTGAATTGTCATTTATGCTGAAAGGGGTCAACTTTTATTTTGATAAAATGGGTATAGATTTTATAAGTAATTTGCTAGCTGAATAAATGAAGAGATGAATGGTTGGATATATATATTAATTTGGATTGGTTGTTGATCATGCAAAATGGATGTATTATGATTTGTATTTGTGTCTGAAATAGGTTAAATGATATTATGGTGACTTGCGTATGAGTTAGTAAAGTACAAGACTATTTTTTTATTATGGGGTAATGTTTGATAATGTCTCATATATAGATGTTATTTAGGCCATAAGATATGTCTTGTTGTGGCTTAAATAATTCGAATATGCATACGTTTATAAAAGATACGTTCGATATTTAGTTAATGTAATGTGATAAGCTTATTTATAATTTGAATATCCGCATGTCATGACTATAGGTTATATGGTTTGGCTCTTGGATTTATAAAGCATTTATAATATGATTTGATATATATATATATATATATATATATATATATGTATTAGTTGATTCGAATATAGAATTTTTGATATATAAAATATGGTTTTGTGGTATGTTAGTTTTATTTGGAATGTGAATTGATAATTGACATTGGTAAGGTAAATTATTAAATATGTTCTGTATATATATGAAAGAGTTAAATAAGCATGATTAGAATTTGTTGAGTATGTGTTTCATATGACTAAATGGGATTTTTAAAGAATGAGATGTACATATGTTTCGAATAGTGGATTTATGATGCATGTGAAATATGATATGGATATATGTTGGTTGGTTTGACTATTTGAATAAATAAATGGTAATGACTTGGTTGATTTTCAGAATATGGTTTGAAATATGAATTTTGGTTTAAGAGATTAAGTAAATTATGGCTTCTGGGTTCGTAAATGATTCATGAATTATTTAATTGGACATGTGATATATATATATATATATATATATATATATACGTATTGACTTGACATTTATGGATGAGTTGTGAGATGCTATTTGAGCTTGAGAATTACGATAAAGAAGTTGATAAAATTTTATACATGAATTGTAATAAGTGATTGTTTAGAAATGTGCTTTTATTCGGTAATGCCTCGTAACCCTAATCCGGCGACGGATACGAGTTAGGGGTGTTACAATCCTACCACAAACAAGTGATCAACCAAGCAAATCCAAGCTTCAATTCCGGTTATCTTAGTCCTCTTCAAGATTTGGAGCTTTAATAGAGATAAAGTAGACATTACCGCATTTCCAATGCTATAACAAACACGAATTTTAATTAGCTATACTAATCGAAATCCTTTTACAAAGATACCTTAGCGGATTTGTAACATCAAGTCAAAAACTCGATTCCTCACAAAATCGATCTCTCCAACCATCCTAAACACTTTCAATCATCAATACTAGACTAAATACTCTTATACTAAGTATCAATTTCATCTTTAAATCAATTTCACAAAACTCCGAAAAATTGGCTCATGAAGACGATGAAATTTAGATTTTTTTTAAATTACCTCACAAATCATGTTTAATCTTGATAAATAAGATCAAAAACCTTTTAATAGATCCATTTTGAGTTGGAACATCCATTGATTTGTGGATTTTCTCTCAAAATTCAAGATCCACCATTCAAGAACCATATGTTCTTGGAAGAAAATGACATTAATAAAAATCCTTTAATTGACTCTCAAATCATGTAAAAATTCTTCTAATCATCATAAAAACAAGTTTAGGATTGAAGATTACCTTTGATTCTGTAACAGCCCTTACCCGTATCCGACACCGGGATAGGGTTCCGGACGTGACTAGACTTAAACGTAAACATTCATGCAAAACTGAACCATAAAATTTCAAACTTTTCATTTACCTGTATAATGTCCCTTATATGGGCCCACAAATTCCAAAACATACTTTGAGGGTGGTTCGAGACTGAGCAGAGAACTTTTGGGACTCTTAGGAAATTTAGAAAATTTTCATGCTTTGGAAAGTCACACTGCAACAGCCCAACACAAGGCCTAAACAGAATAGTGGTTACGAAACCACAAATCTGAGGTCAAAATACTTATTCCAATTGATTTTTAAAATTTATTTTGTGTTTGCAATATTTTGTGAAATTTTTGTTACAAAATTTTATTGTTTGTGTGTCCAATTTGATAAATTGGACTAAATTGCAAAAGTAGTAAAATGTGCATTCTAGAAGGTAAAGGTGTTTAATTGAAATGTGTTTTATTTATATTTTTATGATTTAAATTTTTATTAAATTATTTTTTAAAAATTTTGTACGAAAATTTCAACGTTTGGGCACTCAATTTAGTCAAAAGGACTAAATTGTGAAAAGTGCAAAAGTTGAGTTCTACATGTTAGAGGTGTCCAATTGTTATGAAATTTTAAATTGGAATTCATTAAATGACAATTAGACCATTGGTTAATTTATTGGACAAAAATGGACATGAAATGGGTGAAATAGAATATTTTTAAGTTAGGGGCATTTTGGTCACTGAGTGAGTAAATGAATTAAAAATCAAATTAAAAGTCAATTTTTGCTCATCTTCTTCCTCAAGGCCGAATATAGCATGGAGAAACCATGGCTAGGGTTTTTCAAGCTTCCAAGCTCGATTGTAAGTCCATTCTAGCCCCATTTTTAATGATTTTTACGTTTTTGAAATCCCGGTAACATGATTTCTCTATTTCTACCATTATTTTGAGCTAGGGTTTGATTTTAAAAATTTAACTATGTTGAATAATTGTGATTTTTGATGAATTATTGTAGATTATGCATGTTTAAGGTTAGAGAAACGGTTTTTACCGAGTGATTTTTAACGAAAACGTTTGAAAGGACTAAATCGTAAAAGTTATAAAATTGGTCATAAGTGTGTGTTTTAATGAGAATTGTGGGCTGATATATTTATGAAATGGTTTGGTTAGGTCTAAAATGCAAAAAAAATTGAAAAAAAAATTTACGAGCCTAGGGGCAAAAATGTAATTTTGACAAACTTTAGGGGTAAAAATGTAAAATTTTAAAAGTTTGATTTTTGGACTAATTTGAATACTATGGTCATTAAATGAGTGTTATTTGATGTGTTAGATTAAGAAAACATGAAATTCGGACTTAGAACGAGGTTATGAGCTAAGTCGAAAAAGTTGGCCGTTTTTACATTCGAGGTAAGTTGGTATAATAATAATAATGCAATAATGTCATAATATCTGTTTGAAGCCTAAATTGTAATATTAGATTTGATTTTGTCGAATTATATTATTATGATATTATTATGTTAGTGATTTGATTTAATAATGCCTATGATACAAAGTGACATAGATGACATGGAAATGAATTAAGATGTTGTGGTTAAAAGTGCTTTCTATGATTATGGTGACTATGTGAAATTGTAAGTTTATATGTAAATAATGTATTGTTTTTATCTATGTTATGATATTTTGCTATTATGTAAGTTATGGTTACATATTAAATGCTCAATTGAGGTAAATTATAAATTAAAATTGAATATGAATAAATTGGTAAAATGTTGAAAAGTGAAGAATTTCCCGGTTGAACCTTCAGAATAGAAAGATATGAATGATCTATTGTGAGAACACATGTGTAGTACTATGTGTAGGCTACTATGTGTCCAAGATGGTTTAGGTCAATTGTGTAGTACTAAGTGCAGGCTACTACGTGTACTAGATGGATGGGTCGCATATGTAGTACTATGTGCAGGCTACTATGCGTACTCGATTATTTCGATCACGTGTGTAGTACTATGTGTAGGTTACTACGTGTATCAGATGATATTGGTCACATGTGTAGTACTAAGTGCAGGCTACTATGTGCACCAAATAGCTTCGGCTACAAGGGTGGTACCATGTGCAGGCCACCGAATATCTGTTACTATTCTGATGTGTTCAACTGGAAAATCTATTAATTATGCATTTATATGAAAATGTGGTGATAAATATAAGGACATGAATATATGTGCTGTGAGCAATGTGCTCGATAAATGATTGAACTTTGGTACGTTTGATATGGTCAAGTGTTACTATGAAAATTTATACAAGGAAATATATGAAAAAGGTGAAATTTGAAATATAGCAGTTTTGGACAGCAGCAGGGGAGTGATTTTAAAAAATCACCAAAAATGGTAGAAATTGAGTTAGAAGTGGAATGTGATATAGAATTAAATCTTATTGAGTCTTTTTCATACAAAAGAAACAGAGAAATCAAAGGAATTTTGTTTCTTGATATATTTACATTTTTGTAAGACTGGTTCACATTGATTTCGTGATCCCCTGTTCTGAATTTTAAAAATCATTAAAAATTGTAAAAAAAATAATTATAAAACATAATTTATATGGTTGGATTCCTTATTAAGTCTATTTTTAGTAGAAACAAACATGAACATCTTTCAAATTATGTATAAATAGAAATTGAAATTTTAGTGAAGAGTGGTCAGAATTGTCGAGTAGCTAAACACGGGAAGTTTTAATGAATAACCTGTATTAATTGGCCCAACCAAAAATTCTGAAATTTTTATAGTAAGAAGATATATGAGTCTAGTTTCTAGGAAAATTTATGGATCCTAATTTCGAGTTCTATATCTAAAGATATAATTAATTTAGCGGTTGTGACTTAGGAAACAGCCTAAGCTAAACATGTGTAAAAAGTGGAAACATGTATTTAATGATTTTATTTCTTAAGAATACCTTTTGAGAAATGGAAACATTTTATTAATTTAATTGATTATTATTATATGCCAACTTACTAAGCTTTAAAAGCTTACACTCTCTCTTCCATTTCTCTTAGTTTTGTCAGGTTGGCTCGGGGTTGGAGATCGTCGGAGGCGGCATCACACTATCGTTTTGTTAAGATGGCTCAATAAAGATTCTTATTGCTTACAAGTGAGTGGCATGTATAAAGTATTAGTCATAGATAGTAGGTATTGACCAAATGTATTGGCTTATATTGTTACGTTGTATATAGCCAAGAAAGGGGGCCTATGATAGTTATAGGCAAACAAATTCTATTTTATGCATGTGTTGTGGAAATGTTTTAATGTAGGTAAGTATACTACATGTGTTTAATGGTTATGTTAAGATTAATTAAAGGCATAATATGGGTCCATGAAATTCATACGAGTGTAAATAGTTAAGAGTAACAAAAAAGGCTTGGAAAATAGCCCAAGTGTTGGCCACACAGGCGTGTGACACCGTTTTGAGTGAAAATTTTAGTAGTGTTCGAAAATTTTCAGTTTAGTCATGGATCATACTCAATGTATCGTTTGGGACTTGTAGGCCTATAATGAGCGTGTGAACTATATGAATGAAAAAGTTTTAAAATTTTCATGGAAATTATTTGTTGAAATCAAACGATCGTGTGAGTATTATTTGGTAATGCCTCGTACCATGTCCGGTGACAGTTACAGGTAAGGGGCGTTACACACACGCCCTGTGGCTTTGGGACACGCCCGTGTCCTTAGCCCGGTAACTCTTTGTTTATGACGTTATCAACAATTTAGAGCCACACGGCCAAGTTACATGCCCGTGTGCTAGACTGTGTGGCGAATTTATTTTTTGCATTTAAGGTACAGGCTTCACACGGCCTAGGCACACGCCCATGTCCTGAGACTGTGTCCTTCACACGGCCGAGAAACACGGCCGTGTCTCTACCCGTGTGTTTACTACTGGGTATTCTATTTTTCAAAATTAGGATGCAAGGGACACACAGTCTATTCACACGCTCATGGGGCTGACCGTGTGTCTCACACGATCTAAACACACGCCCGTGTGTCTACCCGTGTAGACAATTATAAGACTATCTACCAAGCCTTTTGACACCCTGAAACATAAGCAAACTCATATCAATTCAAGAGCACATAACATAACACATTTAAATTATCAAACATCTCAAAACCAAGTCATCCACACATCATGTACTTAGCCACTAAACATGCAAGCCATCACTTCCATGAATAACACCATCATATGCATATACCATTAACCAATATTGGCCAATTTCATATGGCCTTATACAAAAGGATCCTTCATAAAAATAAGCCAACATTTTGGCTAACTAATATGACACATAACAAAAAGACCAAGTCCCTATACATGCCATACTCAATATGTTAAATCTAGTTATACCAATTACTTCAAGTGATAGTGTAAATCGAGCTCTGACGTCCTACGATCCCCGAGCTTGCTTGGCGACACTATAAGAAAAATGGAAAAGAAAGGGAAGTAAGCGTAAAAGCGTAAAGCTTAGTAAGTTTGCATGTAAATAATTAACAACACTAATCATGAAAGATCATACGCATAATATGAATATAACTTGATACAATGTCACCAATTATCATGAATACGTCTTAGATTACGTCTTTTATCTAATGTACCATAAAACTCATGTTCATGATTCATTCATTCACTTCTTATCGAGACCTTATCGATGCATAACTCAAGAATTTTGAGCTTTGTGTACATACTTGTACCCTTTCAACATGTTCATACCTTGTCATTACTTTGACATACTCTTGCATTACTCGTTGAACCACTTGGAATACTAAGGATACTTGGGAAATTTAGTACACATGGTAGGATGTCAATGTCATATCCCAGATATGATCTTACATGGGATTACAAATCGATGCCGACACCATATCCCAAATATGGTCTTATACGGGATCTCATAACGATGCCAATTCTATGTCCCAGACATGGTCTTACATGGGATCTCATATTGATGCCAATGCCATGTCCCATACATGGTCTTATATGGGATCACACATAACCCTAATGTCATGACATTTGTATCCTATCTATTTCTAAGGTTCAACCAAGATTTCGAAACTTTAAACCTTGTTACGTCGTCATCGAGTCACTGTAAACCAAAATTCATAAACCAATTGTACATATCATGCAAAAATTAAAGCATTAAACACATAGTAACATAAGGTTGCATTATTTACCCACAAACTTACCTCGGTAACAAAATATGACTAACTATTCGATTTAGTCCTCAACCTTGTTCTTCCCTCGGTTTAGGTTTGGACCTCTTTCCTCTTGATCTATAATAGCAAAATTTTATTTATTTAATAATCATATTGTCCAAATCAGTCCATAAATCATACTTTGGTAAAATTACAATTTTACCCCTAAACTTTTACATATTTACAAATTAGTCCATAGGCTCGTACAATGAGATGCACTCATTTTCTTTGTTACCCAAGCTTAGCCGAACCTAACACATGCTCATATCAACCTACATTTTCCTTCAAATCAAACTTTTACTACTCGTTTTACAACTTTTACAAAAAGGTCATTTTTAGGTGTTTTCATGAAAAATCACTTAGTAAAAGATGTTTATCACACATCAAACTTTCATATTCCTTCATTAAACATCAAAATACATGCATGTCATACATGGGTAAATTTTTGAACATGAACCCTAGCTCAAAATATGGCTAAAAATAGCTAAATCGATCTATGAGGATTTCAAAAATGTAAAGAGTATTAAAAACGGGGCTAGGATGTACGTACTATGAAGCTTGAAAAGTGACAAAACCCTAGCTATGGAACCCTTAAGAGTTTCGGCCCTAGCTTGAAGAAGATGAGTAAATTTTGCTTTCTTTTTCCCTTTTTATTCTTTTATTAACCAAATGATTAAAATGCCCTTAAGGCCCTTCCTTGGGATTTTTCCATTCCATGCCCATTTTTGTCCATTATGACATAAAATGGTTTATTTACTAAATAAGGACTTCTAACTTGCACATGCATTTCAATTAAGTACCCCAAAGCTTCTAGAACCTCATATTTTACAACTTTTGCAATTTAGTCCTAAAAAATTAATCAAGCATTTATTTACAAAATATCTTCCTGAAACTTTCACACAATCATGCAAATATGTCATAAACCTTATAAAAACCATAAAATAAATATTTCTACTTCGGATTTATGGTTTTGAAACCACTATTTTGACTAGGTCCTAATTCGAGATGTTACAGATTCGCTTTAAATTCGTTATTGAAAATCTTGTTTCAAGAAACTTAAGAAATTTCATAATATTTTTGCTACTTTTGAGAATAATTTCGGGTGAATTGAAAGAGTATTTTGACAAGGAAAATGGTTGATCTATTCTCCGATGATAGATCTTCAAAATCATGCAAAGAAAACAAATTTTAAAACTCTCTAATCTAATGTAAAATGTGTGAAAAATGGGCCAGATATATCAGTTTTAAAAATGAAACCACCCACCAGAAATTTAAAAATTGGGAAATTTCCCTAATAGCCACTCCCACATTTCTTTTACTTTACCATTTAATCCTTTTTCCTCCAAAATTTAGAATTTTAAGGTTTATTTGTCATATAAATACTCTAAAATTTCCCTTATTTTACAATTAAATCTTATTTAATTAATATTTAAATTTTACTCAAATTACCCCTAATAAAAATTATTTTAAAATTCTTTTTCAACCCAAATTGATTATTCTCACTAATAATTATTTAAAATAATTAAAAGTAATTTTTTGAAAATATTTTTTTAATTTTTTTAATTTTTGTTTTAATAGGTTTTAGATGAAATTAACCTCCTAAATTAAATTAAAAATTACTAGAAACCCTATAAATTCCTAGTTTCACACTAGAAACCCGAAAAATATACCTGAAACTACTAGACCTAATTTATGGATATTACAGATAATATTGTGTCAGACTACTATTATACCTGTAGGAGTTTAGTTATTGAACACGTTCTTGAAATGAAGTAGAAAGAGGGTATTTATATTTTCACTTGACAAATACAGGCAATGTCATCACCTATTTATATGTAGTTTCTAGAACTTGGGGTATTTGAAACTATTGGTGTTTTAAGCCAAGAAGAACATAGAACAAAAATAGAAAAGTGCAGCAAAGAAGCATGAAAAATATCAGCTACTTCATTCAATTAGAAAAGCAATACATTTTAGTGATAAAACACTACCAAATACACAACCATTCCCACTAATGACATAAAAACAAGAAAAACTTAACTTGCACTCAAGGTAATTATGTCAACCAGCACCTAATTACATTAAAAAAAAATGAAAAACTAAGTTCATTTTCTATAGAATAACATAACAAGAGAACTAAACAAAAACTGAACTAAGTCAGCATGTTATCGAGCAAACTTAGCATGCAACAAAAAAGAAATAGCTGCATGGTTGGCCAACTTTCAACACTCCTCCTTGGCCTTCATACTGTAAATACCAATATCATTCCTTAATTTTTCAAACATGGTAGCCCCAAAAGGCTTTGTTACAACGTTTGCAAGCAGATCTTCAGAACTACAATGAATCAATTTTATCTCTTTTGATTGATTCACTTCCCTTACAAAGTGATATTTGATCATAAAGTGTTTTGTTTTGTCTTTAAACACTAGATTCTTTTTAATTGCAACAGCAGATTGATTATCATTTTAATCTTTGTTGTTTCCTCTTGGTTCAAGTCCAAATCAATCAAAAGTTACCTTAACTAAATGGCATGGTTGGCAATTGTAGCAACTACAACATACTCTATTTTAGCTGTTGATTGATCCATCGATTGTTTCTTCTTTAAGCTCCAACAGATAACACTTGATCTTAAAGTGAAAAAACAACCCGAAGTGTTTTTCATATATTCAATTGATCATACCCAGTCACTATCTGTGTAACCAATCAGCTTAACTTCATCAATTTTCATGAATTTGACCCTAAAGTTAAGTGTTCCTTTCACATACCTCAAAACTCTCTTAGTTGTTTTGTAATGAGTGACATTGCTGCAATGCATGAAGCTTGACAAAAGACTTATATCAAACATAATATCAAATCTAGATGTTGTCAAATATAGCATGAATCCAACTAAGCTCCTATAGCTTGTTTCATTCACCCTTTCAAAGTCTCCCTTATTAGTGAGCTTCTCTCCTTGAGCAATAGAAGTGCTTGTTGGTTTACAATTCTCCATATAATATTTGTTCAGAATCTTCAAGCAAAAGTCATTTGACTTAAGAAAATTATTTGATCAATCTGCAACACTTCTATTCCAGGGATATATGCCATCTCCCCTAAGTCTGATATCTCAAATACTTGTTGCATCTGCCTTTTAAACTTGACAACTAGCACAGTGTTGTTGTCAATCACTAGTAGATCATTAACATACAATACACTACCAGCAATGTTTCTTTCTCAACTTTCTTCACATACAAGGTTGGCTTACTTGTGTTACTTTCAAACCCCAATCATGCTAGATGATTTTCAATTCTTTCATACCAGGCTCTTGGAGCCTATTTCAAGCCATATAAGGCCTTCTTCAATCTGTAAAATTTAGTCTCAGTTTCGGCTGCAACAAAGCCTTGAGGCTGATCAACATAAATTTCCTTATTTAGAAAGTCATTTAAGAAGGTTGGCTTTACATATAGTTGATGTATCTTTCATCACTTTTGAGCTGCAAAAGTCAGCAACAACCTAATTTTGTCTAACCTTGCCCCTAATACAAAGGTTTCACCATAGTCTACACTATATTGTTGACTAAAGTCCTTTGCAGTCAGCCTAACGTTCAATTTGTTGACAAAACCATCAGGATTCATTTTAGTTTTGAATACCCATTTGACCCTAATGATCTTCTTGTGAACTAGTATATCTACAAGTTCTCATGTCTGATTCTTGTTGATCATGTTGATTTCATCCTTCATGGCTTCCCTTCAATTAGTTTCTTGTGTTGTTTTTTCAAAGCTAACTGGCTCCAATATTGCTAAGTTGTATCTTTGATAAACTTCAGTAATAGGCTTGGTACCACTAACTGGAAAGTGATCAAACCCTTCATTAACTTCTACCTCATCTTTTCAAATTGCAAGTCCAATTCAAGCTCACTTTGCTTGAGCATTTCTTCTTCAATTGCATCTCATCTCCATGTTCTACTTTCATTAAACTTCACATATCTACTTCCAATGACCTTATTTGTAAACAGATCAAAGACCCTATAACCTTTTCTATTGTTGTTGTATCCAACAAAGATATCTAACTTTAATCTACTTTCTAGTTTTCTCTTTTTCACTAATAGTATGTGAGCAAAGCAGATACAATAAAATATTTTCAAATGAAAAACAAAAGGTTTGTGTCCAAACCAAGCTTCAAATAGAGTATTTCTCTTCACTGTCTCAGTTTCTTTTATCTTCAAATTTTCAAAATCTCTCCTAAGATTTATGAGTTGTTCCTGCCTTGTCTTGCCAAAGCCTTGAAACTCTTACTTCAGTCTATCCTAAGCTTGTTTGGGAGTTTCAGGCCATGATTCTGGTAAAGATTACATTTAAAACACTATTTTGGAGGCATGACAATACTTTATGCTTTTTGGCACACTCCTTATTATGCTGCCTTAATTAATCTAATGCGTCACGAAACCAACTAAAAATCTAACTAAGGCAAGTACACCTATCAATTAATAGTATAGGTACGGTGAGTACAAATATCGTTCTCATAAAGACTAAAAGCACTAGTAATTACCATCTTTCTATTATTGAACCGATAAATTTGAATGATTGATTAAAAATAAAATTAACTAATTTCATTAACTAATGAACATGATAAAGAATAAAAGAAGCAAATAAAGAATTAACAACCAAGAAGCGAAACAATATCCAAGAAAGAATTCACCTAGATTTCATCTGTCATTATCAATCTAAATTATGCAATTTCTTTACTTAATATCTTGATCCGTAGAAATCCCTAAATTATACTAATATCTCTTTCGAGAGTAAGAGCAACTGACTCTAAGTTGATTAATTGAAATTTCTTTCTAATTAAAACTCCTATTATTGCATTAACTCGATCTATGGATTTTTTATTAGATTTAACTCTAATATGGTAGATTTATGTTGTCCTATTTCTAGGATTGCATGCAACTCCAGTTAATTACACAAGATCTAATCTTAAACAAGGTCTATTCCTCCTCTGATTTAAGCACATCAAACATGGATCAATAATCTTGAAATATCAAACCAAGAATTAAGCACACATAATTGAGAATAAGATCTAAGTATTTATTGCAAAAAATAAAATTTAAATGACAGAATCCATAATAGGGTTCATCTTCCCTAGATATTTAGAATTTTAGTTCATGCTTGAAAATAAAAACATTTAAGACACAATATAACTGAAAGAAATAAAGAAACTTATGATAATCTCTTGAGAAATCAATTGAGAATCTTCAATCTTGACAAAAATCTGATTTAGAATCGACTTTAATGGTGTTTTTCGAGTTATTTATTGAATATTCTATGACGACTACCTCTTATCTTTTTTTTATATTTGTCATATATACATATTAGAATGCCCGAAAAACCTAAAAATGTGTTTCCCCACAGTTCAAAGTGCCAATTTGCTAAATTGACATGGCTTGCCACTTAGCCGTGTGGCAGCCCATGTGGCTCCTGCAGCTTGCTCTAATTTTTCGAGTTTTGCTCATTTTTCATTGCTTTTACTCCCAAATGATCTCTTAAGTATAAAAACATGAATTTAAAAGATTAGAAGCATGAAGTTCACCATTAACTTCAAATAATCACCCAAAAATGAATTAAGAATGAAATTAAAACATGTTACTTTTAGCACTTATCATGAGCAATAATTGGATTTGCACAACTTCCCACAAATCAAAAGCTTGAAGATAAGTCTTTATCTTGACTACCTAAATGTGGTACTTCTCACCAGTAAAGACAAGAGGTGGATGTGGTGAAAAGCTTGTTGAAGACATAATAGTAACAACAAAGTAGAAACAAGATAGAATGTATCTTTCTCGGCAACAAACTCAAAAACAAAAACGATGACCCTCAAAGATAGTAGGCTCTAGGTACCAATTATTGGTGTTTTAAGCCAACAAGAACAAAGAACAAAAATAGAAAAGTGCAGCAAAAAAGCAAGAAAAGTATCAGCTACTTTTTTCAATTAGAAAAGTAATACATTTTAGAGATAAAGCACTACCAAATACACAACTACTCCTACTAACAACATGAAAACAAGAAAAACTTAACTTGCACTCATGCTGATTATGTTAATCATCACCTATTTACATAAAAAATATTTAACAACTAAGTTCATTTTGAACAAAATAACATAACAAGGAAACTAAACAAAAACTTATCCAAGTCAACTGGCTATTGAGGAGACTTAGCATGCAACAAAAAAGTAACAGCTACATGGTTGGCCAGCTTTCGACAGAAACATTTCTTTTCTCGAAACTATCATTGTAATCGATTACACACTATTAAGAAAATTGGTAGGTGTAAGTTAATCAAACCATTGCCAGTATTGGAAACTTGAATTTTTGCTATGAAAAATGATTAATGCAATTTATAACATACATAAATAGTCAAAACATGTCATTTTGAAACCCTCTCATGGAGTTGGAGTGGTTTTTATCTTCATTAAAACAACAGTTACTAGAAGATAAGCATTAAATAACACTGTACCAAAACAAATGAAATCCATCAACTATTAGCCACGAAATTAAATGGGCTAGTGACTAATGACGCACTATCAGAAACTCAAGTTCCCAATAACTTTTTAGCAATCTTGAGAAGGGAAATTCAATTTATGTTTGGAAATTGGAAAGTCTATTGACCTGATTTGTCAACTATTAATATCCTATTCCTATTGGAAGTGGATTATGGAAATTTGTTATTTTGCGGGCCATTAACGCAATTCTTCTTCAGCTAAGGCTCTGTTTATTTCAAGGTAAAAGTTTTTACGAAAAATATTTTCAACCTTTTTCGATGTTTGTTTCATGTAAAATAGGATAGTCAACATAAAAGGCTTTCCAGCCAACATAAAATTACCCCCTTCTTCCCGTAAAATGTTTTACCAAATTTTTTTCCGTAAGACATTTTTCAAACTGATAAGACTCTGTTCACTATAACACCCTCATACCCGACCCGAGCATCGGGTTAAAATATTGAGGTGTTACATTCTCTACTAAATTCACTTATCAAATATTTTCTTATAAACTTTCATAACTTTTCAATTTAGTCCCTTTTTGTCATAAAAGATCAATATTTACTAATTAATCATATTAAATCAATTTTCTTTCTTGTTACACTTTAATCATATAATTTATCTCAATATTTTGTTTCACATATCAAATTTCTATGTATTCCGCTTCTATTATTTCATCCACATATTTTCTTAAGTTTAACAATTTAGCCCTTGTCATAATAAAAAATTTATGTTTTTCCACAATTTCACTTTTACAATACTTTACACATATTTCATCATCTCACAACACATTCATTAAACTTTTATCATAATTTTCTTATTCACATATTAAATTGTTTCACACTTAAACTTTTTTATAATTTTCAATTTAGTACCTATTGCCATGTAATTTATTTTTCATCATATAAGCACTTTAATCAAATAATTCATTATAATATCTTATTTCACATAAAAAAATTTCATGCATATCACTTCTCTTATTTCAATTATAAATTTCACAAAGTTTACAATTTAATCATTAACATCATGAGGACTCATTATTTACTATAATTTCACCTTAACATCACTTTGTAATTAATTCACTACTTCATTTAAACTCTTTATCATAAATCTCAAATGTATGTTTGTTTCATTGAAAACAACTTTTATGAAATATTTTCAAGAAATCTACCAAACAACAGAAAATATTTTACACAGATTCATCAAAATACCAAAAAATACTATTTTTTCCAAATAAGTAAGTCATTTTTCAGAAATCATTTTCCGAAAGCCATTTTCAATAAAACAAACGGAGCCTAAGTTCATAATAAAAATTCTTCTATTAATCGGTATGCTCTAATTGAGTTAATTTGAATTTCTATAATTTTAAATTTTTCGTTTAAGTTACTGAACTATTCAAAAGTGTTTACTTAACTCATTGAGCTGTTAAGTTTTTTTTTTTTTTTTAAGTTCCATCAGTGAGCTCCAAGTGATGATTTGATGATTGGTATGGTGGATCACTACCCATCGACAAGTAGAAGAGCATACCTTAGATCCAAGCCAATCTGACGGTCAAAGTTGTTTTATGAAAAAAATAAATTGTAAAAGGGAAGGGGAAAAAGAGCTTTTAGACAGTGCAAACTAGAAAAATTCGTATAACATCGGTTTTAACAATCCAGTGACTTAAATGAAAACTTTTGAATAGTTCAATGACCAAATTATAACTTTTTTTTAGTTAAGTGACTAAAATGAAAACTCACCCATAGTTTAGTGACTAATGGTGTAGTGTTACCCTTTTGAAATTTATGTCTCAACCTAAATGGTAGTACTTAAATCCGTTAAAGTTAAATTGTATAATTAATCTCGTACTATGTGTAAGTTGTGAATTTAATCTTATTTTTTAATATGATCACTTTTCAAATTTTGAAATTTTAATTATAACTGAAATAGTAGCCGTTAAATTCATGAACTAAAATGACATGATTTTTTTGGAAAAAACAAGAAGACATGATATTACAAATGTGATAATATATTTATTGTATGAAAATTTGAAAATAACATAATTTAACTTAATGAATTTAACAATTATCTTTTGAATTAAGACTAAAATTTTAAATTTAAAAAATATAAAAACTAAAATTAACCAAATTAGAAGATAAAGATTTAATTTACAACTTATTTGTAATATAAAGGTTAATAGAAGAATTTAACTTTAAAATATAAGTTATGGGATAATATTATGTCAAACAATTATGGGATTTTTTCTTTACATGTTATTCAAGGTTTAACAAATTATTTTTTTATATTTAAAATTCAAATATAAAATAGAATACTAAAGCTTATTTAGTAATTTTTTTTATATTTGTACTTTTACATATATTAGTATTTTTTTATATGTTAATGTATTTACCAAAGCGAACCCAAAGTGAACCCAATAATTAGTCTTTCGCATTTTGTAAGACTGTTAAGGGGTAGATACTAGCCACAAGTTTTAAAATTGCTCCATACCCAAGGCGAGGATTGAACCCTCGATCACTGGTTAAGATAGGAGAGACCCTTATCAGTTCACCTAACTCCCATGGTTATACTAATATATTTTAATGTTAAGTGTTTTTTATTCAACAAATAAAATATTTTTATTTCATGTAATTAATATGAAATTAATATTATTATACTTAATTAAAATATATTAATTATTTTGATAATTAAAATATTACAACAATAAACAAACTTCAAACTGTAATTAAATTTTGAATTGAAATAATAATGAAAATTTAAAAAAAGAATTTTGTGATTTCCTAACAACAAATTAAATACATTTTTTTTTATAGTAAATTTGAGTTTGAAATATTGACGGTAGAGAAACTCAACATTAAACAATTTAAAATTAGAATGGACGTGTAATTTAATAGTAAAAAATAAAGATATGATGTATTCATTATTGCAAACCAAGAACATAGAATGTCTTAACAAACGTCACTTTATTATAACTTACTTCGATTGGGCAGGAGACAATTGTTATAAGTACTTCCTTACTCTTATATCCTTATGACGCAACTTCATCAATCAACACTTTAATGAGAGCAATATGTTACTAAAATTAAACTTTGTGATATATGTAAAAATAAAATGGAGAGAATTTTCTTTTTCATGTTCATCCACATAAGTGACCTTTGTCATGTCAATCTCCGTCAACCAAAAATGCAAGTGATTTAAAATTTAAAAATATTATTACTTCAGGCCATGTAGTTTAAACATTAAAAATATTACTTTAATTAACATAATAGAATATTGCTAACAAGTGGGATTAACAAGGAGTGGTGGATTGTATGGTGATTGGTCTCTGAGTGGGGTGGAGAACCACTAGAAAGGGAGTTGATCTTTGGTGGGAAAGTTGAGGAGAAAGAAGTTTCTAATATGGAAAAGGAAATTAGTCTTCTTCAACTATGGAAATTAATCTTTTCAACTATTGTTGTGGGATTTTATATTGGAAGACAAGATTACATATGTGTTTAGAGATGGTTGATAGTCAAATTATATCCAGTTTTTTTACGGTTATAGTGAGTATAATGGTTTTTTTTTTTTTTGTTACATGAATATCAAGTTAATATTTTTGCACCGATAAATTTAATTGAAAAAAATGTAACAACAAATGAACTTAAATTTTTAAATCTAAAAAGTAGAGAGATTAAATTCTAAACATACGAAATGTACAAAAATTTAAGCACATTGTAATAAATAATATTTTACTCTATATTTTACTAAAAAATAAATAATTAACCCAAGTTGGTGAAACCATACTTGCACAATCTAAAAGTGGCAAGAAGCACACGAAGTCTTAAAGATTTTTGAACAACTACACATTATTTGTTTCCTTCCTCCCCTATCGAACTGTAAATACCTAGAATTGAACATATCTTTCTTCATGTCTACTTTTTGGCATCAAGGTCACCTCTCTCGGTTGACAATTTGGTCAAACTCACTATCATGGACCACATAGTATGACTATTGAGTAATGGAAAAGTAGTGGCCATTTCACGGTGAACTTGATGAAGCAAAATCTTCAGAGTTTTTACCTGGTTTCTTGGTTCTTTTCAATCACTTGTACTCTTCCAACTTCCCGCAAAAAAAAAAAAGGCCGTCTCGGATTATAAATTAAAATAAATATAAGACTTTTTGCTACTTTGAAGAAGAAAGTGTTTTTTGAGATCATGAATGAGTGTGGAGAAATAGAAGAGTTGTTTTACCGTTCATCATATTGAATATTAATTCCAGCTACAATAAGTATTATAGTAGAGCAAACCAAAAATTTTTGTTTTGATATATTATAGAAGTCAGATATTCTATTGAATATTTCTCATCTCAATTCATTTTAATTCGTAGGGTAAAAAATAACTAATCATAAGAGAAGACTGAGCTTCCTCACCGTCTAAAAATTGAAGAGCTGCTCTGTGCACAAAGCGGGCAATTCTAATATTCTCCTTCATCTTCATCCTCTGAATGCGAGCTTCATTCAAGGGCAACCACTGCTTGTAATCGAACAATTCTACAAGCAAGGTGGATGGTGGGTTTAAAGCTTTAAGTACCTCTTCTTTCTTTATATTCGGTGAGCAGATCCATATATCTGTTCTCTTGAGATGTATTTTATTGTGAAGCTTGGCTCTATTAGCTTCAGCCCAATTTAGTGCATCTCCTATCAACTCAATACAAAGGTTTCCACCCAGGAGGTCTAAATTTTCTAGATCCCCAATACTGAATTCATTACCATCACTTTGATCTACTCTCATCTTGATACCACTTAATCTCGTGAGAGAGGTTAAATGACGTATCCCTTTAGGGTAGTAACTCAGACGAGGACATTCCTTAATACAAAGATACGTCAAGTTAATCAGTTTCTCCATTCCAACTGCCAGTTTCTTAAGATCCAAGCAACCTTGAAGATTCAAAGATTGTAAATTAATCAATTCACAAACTGATTCAGGTAGATTTTCTAACCCCCAGCAAGATATCAAGCTAAGGTACCTCAAGTGAATCAAAATTTTCATGTCACCAGCAATTTGTTCAGGGCGTAGACGAAGCGAATCAAACTCCAAGAACCTTAGAAGCTTGGATCGGCTGAACAAATCTTGTAAGGCATCACCGGATATTAAACCATCGAAGACTACTACAAGGCTTCGCAATTTCTCTCTGCGGCAAATGGACAAAGGAGAAGCGTCCCAACTTGGAATTACCAACCTCAAATGGCGAACTCTTTTGGAAGATAAGTCCAATGTAGAATTTCTAGCCACCACTTCTGTCACAAATCTATGTTCAGTCAAAAACTGAACAAATTCATGTACCATGTCATGCATCTTACAAGAAATTATGCTGCCAGAAGTATCTTTTTCAAAATCTTGGAAAAAAGTACGAGTGGCTAAGTACTTAAAGTAATCTTCCCCTATCAATTCTCTTCTTCTGTTGTCATCGGAGTTCAGATAACCTTGTGCCATCCAACATTGGATCAATTCATCTTTATAAATTGTATTGCTATTAGGAAAGATTGCACAATATGATAAACATTGCCTTATGGGTGAGGGCAAATCATAATAACTCAATAATAGAGGTGAAAAAATTTCATGTGCAAAACTTCATTTCCATATCACATTATTTAAAACATTTTGCCACTCTTCTCTTCCTTGTTTATCTTGTAGTAAACCTCCTATAGCTTTTGCTGCAAGCGGTAAACCTTGACACTTGTTTGCAATCTCCCTTCCAATGTCTTCCAAAATTTCACGGCTCGCTTGGCTCCTTTCGGAAAATGCTTTTTGAGAAAGTATCAACCAACACATTTCCTCAGGTAAAAGTTTTAGACGAACAACATGAGGCGACTCCATTCGCTTAGCAACTGATTCCTTACGAGTAGTCACTAAAATACAACTCCCAGGCATGCCGTATTTAAAAGCCACTTTTAGTGGTTCCCAATCATGATCACGATCCGTCCACACATCATCAAAAACAAAGAGGAATTTCTCCCTTGTAAGCTTTTCGCTTATTTTACTTAAAACACTTTGCAATGTTGGACTTTGGAGGGATATTAGTGAATCAGGGTCAAGATCACCCAGAATTGTTCTTGCAATTTGGGTTTTTTCAAAGGGATCCGACACACAAACCCAGATTGTTTTGCTGCAATGAGTCTGAATTCTATGATCATTATAAATCAATTGGGCTCCCTATCCCTCCCATCCCTACTAAAGTGATAGTGGGAACATTTCTACACTTCTCATCACATAGCAAAATGCTGATTATCTCTTCCTTCATTGCATCTCGACCAATTAACTCTGAGACATCCACAAAAGAAGTAGTTTCTGGACGTTTGGGTTGGTTGATTTTTCTTTTTATCAACTCAAACCTAACTTTGTCTTTAACAATCTCATCTACTTCTTCATTGATTTCCTTTATTTTGGTAGCAATATTATAACGCTTGACAACTTGAGGACCGGAAGAAAAGCATGAAACAAAGGGGCATACCTTCCACTTACGAACAGAAGCAGAGCCAGAAGGATCTGTTTGCAACTGCTGAACTGCAGTTTCCCACTCATCTAATACATCTTCCATGTCATAAGAAACATCTCTGAACTTGTCTAACCAATGTTTAACCCGTTTGTCCACGTATTCTTTCTCCTCTGCATCTTCAAGCTCCAACCGGAGTGCTTTAAAATTGGTTTCAAGCTTTTTCACCTCTTTCTCAGCACCTTGCACCAGACTCCAGGCTTCGATTGCTTTATCAATGGTGATTACAGTCATCTGCTCCAAGATAGCCGAAACAATCGCATCCGCCATATCTTCAAACACAGATCGATATATAGGAAGTACAAAGTAGAGAGTTGCAATCGACGTTCAGTGGGTAACTAAAACACTGCGTAGAATTGATTTTGAGATATGGATAATGCAAAAGCAGTGAGAATCAGTGGATACGAGTGATGGAGTGTACCGTGTGAAGTCAACTTTTTTAAAAAAAGCATTAACCTCTTTTAAAAAAGACTCTTAAACATTAACCCCTCATTTATTAGGCTGAATTCACTTCTTAAACATTCAAAATATATTAAAAAGGCGTTGAATTTAAAAAAAAATTAAGTTGTTAATTTTTTTTTCACTCAATTAAATATTTAGAAATATTTTATTTTTTTAAGAAAAACGACTACAAGAGTCAAAACAGAATTTATTCAAATAGCATCACAAATTACAGCATTATCAAAAAAAATCAGTAACAAGCATCCGCACACATTTTTTTTACAGATAAAATCAGCCACAATGTTGCACTGTCGACTAGTCCAGACACAGACCGAAAATTAATAAAGGCCTTGAGATTTTCTTTGATCCTTTCTCCAATTATTGTCATGTCCCTATAATGGCCATTGATTTTGTTGACCAACCCTGCACAATCTGACTCAAACATAACATCCTTTAATATTGAAACAACAAGCAATCTTAATGCTTTCATCGAAGGCATGCCATTCAGCCTCCTCAGTCGACAACTGCCCATCTTTAAAGCCTCCACCACCGCCTAAAACAAAACCGTCCTCATCCCTTATAATAACCCTATATCCGATTCTGTTATTGTCAATAGAAGCATCAAAGTTAATTTTGATGCAATCTTTTGGAGGTTTAACCCATTTTCTTTCGTCGATTTGGGTAGTTAGCATAGGCATCTTTAAGCGATTATGGATGCGAAAATCTTTGCTGAGAATACTGGCCCTGCTCTAAATATCTTTCGGCTCCTCCTCCTTGCCATTGAAAACACGATTGTTTCTACTATTCCAACAGTTCCACAAGATAGTCATGGAATCCGCCATGGCTTTTTTATCAAGTACTCTCATCATATCTTCAAGCCAATCAATACATCTATCATACTCTTTTGAAATAACTCTGCTATCCAAACCTCCTAGCATTAAGGTGGCCTTCGAGCTCGGACAATCTTTAAGAGCGTGAATAAGAGTTTCATAATCAGCACCACATCTTGGACAATTATAACCAAGGCCATGGTGAATAGACGCAAGTTTTACGTTAGCAGGCAGAATATCATTACCCACTCTCCAAGTGAAAATGCGAATCTTAGGGAGGGTGTCTGCGCTCCAAAAAAACCTGTGAGGGCCAAAACCAACTTGCTTCAAAAGAAGCCAGGAATAAGCAGACTTTGAATTGTAAATTCCTAAAGAATTATGAAACCACACCATTCTGTCGTAGTGATTCTCATCCCCGATTGGTAAACTACAAATCTTCTCCCCAAGATCTTGACCATAGAGTTCCCAGACTCTACACGTATTCCATCGTCTACTTTCCCTATGCCAAAGATCTCTAACACTGTTTTCATTAGTAATTAACATATATGGCTTGATAGCTGCCCCATTTAAGCCCTCCAACCCCCAATTATCAGTATGGATATTAATGCGATCACCGCATCCGACCTGCCACCCAAAACCACTCTTGAGGACACTAGCTGCAGCAACAATACTTTTCCAAGTAAACGAGGCTCTGTTGACTTTTTTAAAATTGAAAATATTTCCATCCGGAAAATACTTAGAGCTAAGCACTTGATAGCAAAGAGTATATTTATTGTTAATAAGCCTCCAGACTTTTCTTCCGAGAAGCGCCAAATTAAAAAGATGAAGGTCTCTAAAACCGAGCCCTCCCATACCCTTTGGATAACACAAATTCTTCCAAGAGAGCATAGACCAAAATTGGCCCCGATTTTTGCCGGACCACCAAACTCTACTGATCTTTGTTTGCATGTCATCAATAACACCTTTGGGGGCAAGGAACACCGACATTGCGTATGTTGGTAAAGACTGAAGAATCGCGTTTATGAATGTAGGCCCTTAATTTTGCCCGGGCTCAGATTTAATACAAAACCCAAAACTAAACCCAATTACAAGATACCCAATAGACTTTGACCCAATTTCAAAGCCCAAAGAAATAAAATCCAAAATTTTCAAAATACTCAACAGAAAGCTCACAAACCCCAAAAACATTTTCAGCCAAAACCCTAGCCACCCTTGCCTCCAACTGTTGCCGCACTTTCCTCCCACGAGCTGCCCACGTTCACCACGCCTCCATGTCTCCATCACACCCACGTTTGCCCATAACCTCATTTTGTACCTGTAAAAATAGGCTATAAAAGCCAAATTTTGTAACAAAAGAGGGGTTGAATTTTTTTTTTTTCAATACAAAGAATAGAGGTTGATATAAAAAAGAGAGATTCAGATTTCAAGAGAAAAATTACTTTCACACGCTCATCAGTCAGCAAATAACAAAGTTTGTAATTAGATCGGGAATAAAACAGAACTCGAATCAAGCAAAAAAAGGGCATATTATTTATTTTTTTATTTTTTCTTTTGATTTTATTTTCTATTCATATTATATTTTTGTTTTTTAAAACAAACAAGTATTTATAAAATAATAACATAAAAACAAAAAATTACCTTGTTAAACTCCGGCCACCGCGTGTGGTGGCCGGCAACGGTGGTAATGGGTGATGGTAGAAGGCCTGTTTGTGAATTATTTCACTGGAGATTGAGAGAGCATTGGCAATTTTTAAGTTTTTTTTTCAATAACAATAAAATGGTAAAGTGTAATGAAAGAAAAGGGGTTTTAAAAAAAAGTCTTTTGAATGTTCTGAAAAGTTTTTTTTGTTTTTCAAAAGAAATAAAGGTTATTAATTTCAATAGCACTGGGGGAAGGGAAAGTGACGGCTAGCTTGTGGACAGGCTGTGCATGTTCCTTTAGATGGGTAATTTGTGCGAATAGTCCTTCCCATTTGCGCTAGTTTTAAATCAGCCCTATTTGCATTTTATTTGTTTTGTTAAATTTTCCCTGTGATTAACATGTTGTTGCAATTTGGTTCACACTCAGGTGCTGTGTTTTGGGGACTTGGGAAATCTTCATTTTTAGTCCCTATTTGTTTGTGAGCAATGTATTTAGGTCCTCCAGGTTGCATGTATGTTTTATTTCGTTCCCTGTTTCTTTGAAATTTTAAAATTTCTCCCAAATGTTTTGTTTCTAGTTTAAATTGATCCCGATTTCAATTATTTCGCCACTTTATTTATTTATTTATTTTTGAAATTAATCTTTTTCTTGTGTGGTTATTATCATTATAATATTTTTATAATATTTTTATTATATCATTTTTATCATTTTTACTGTCCATTACTACAACTATTAGTCGCTTAGTATTTTTTATATATCATATTATATTACTTTTATATATTGTTTATTACTATTATTAATTTCGCTATAACCATTATATTTAGTTTTTTTATCAACATATCACTGTTATTATTTTATGTTTTAAATATTGTCATTAATATTATTATTGATAGATTTATTCTATTATTATATTTATTATCGTTATTATTGCTATTGTTATTAATTTTCCTTATATTTATTATTTTTAGTATTAATATATATATTGTTGAGTCATTTATTGTATTATTATTGTCATGTTGCATATATTTTTTTTTAATTTTAATCGCTTTAATTCATTTATTCGACAATTTATTTTCAAATTATTTTTTTTATAAAGACAATTTTCTATACTTAATCGTTTAAAAAAGACGTGCCCTACCGTATTGGGTTCGTTTTTTTCCTCGATTTAAATATTTTATTCAACATTTTGTCCCCAAATAGTTTTTAAAATAAAGGCAAATTTCTATACTTAGTCGTTTTAAAAAACATGCCCTACCGTACTGGGTTTTGTTTTTTTATTCGATTTAAGTGTTTGAATATCCTTCTTATCGATCTATTCCTCGAATTTTTTTTCCTCTTCCCCTAAAAAGCCAATTTTCGATATTTGGAAGCTCGAAAAATTGTGCCCTACCGTATTGGGTTTCGATTTTTGTTCGATCCAAATATTCAAATATTTTTCCTATCGGATCTTTTTTTTCTCCCCTCAAAGTTTTAGAAAATGAATGCAATGTTCTATATTTAAAATTCGAAAAATCATGCCCTACTGTATTGGGTTGTGGTTTTACGTTTGATTTAAATATCCGAATACCCTTTTTATAAAGTGCACAATTTTATTTAAAATAAAAGACAAGCTCATAATCGGGGGTCAAAAACGTTGTGTGCTACCGTACTGGTCGGGATGTTTTACCTTGAAGCGAGATGGTCTTTAGCTTTAATTTACTCAAACGTTTCAAAAAAAGAGGATTGTGCTTTAAAATCTTTTCAAATTTCCAATTTTCGACATTAAGACATAAATTAATCAATAAAGTACCAATTTTGGGCGTATTGGGGGTGCTAATCCTTCCTCATACGTAACTGACTCCCAAGCCTATTTTCTCAAAATTCGTAGACCAAAATATTTTATAAGGTGGCCCAATTACACCGCAAAAAGATTGATGGCGACTCCGAATTTTTGTTTTCAAAGGTCGATTCCCCATTTTAAAAAAAAACGGTTTCGACAGCTTGGCGACTCCGCTGGGGACCCCTTAGAGAGAGTCGAGCTATAAATTGATTATTTTCTGTCATCTTGTCGAAATTTAAAGTTTGTTTTCCTAAAAATCCACGATCTTCGCATTGCATCTTTTGTGTCCTTGTTGAATTTACTTTTGATATGTTTTCGCATCATATTGCATGACCGTTGGGGTCACACCTATTAAGTAGGAGTGAGAAACTATGCCTTCGTGAGGTTTTCACCTCCGCATAGGCTAGGGGATTGCTTCCGGAATACATTCGTACCTATGCCTTCGTGAGGTTTTCACCTCCACATGGTCATAGGGAAATGTGTTCCCCTGAACTGAACTTGGTCCATATGAGCCTATAATGGGTGAGGATCAAGGAATCTGCAGGTTCAGGTACCTTTACTCTAGAACCAACCCACATATAGTACGCCTTAAGAGCCTGCCTTAGGTAGAACTACACCGAGACTTAGTGGTTGCCGAAATAGGTGCTTGTTTGTTTTGTTTTATTTTGTATATATGATTCTGACTTGTTTCTTATTTTTTCTTTCTTAAATAGTGATTGCATATCATTTTCTTCATAAAAGGAGGTGTCGATTTACGGTTCGGTTACTAATAGAAAGTTTTGCAATGGAGAGCGAATTCTCTAATAAAGTGGAATATAATGTGTTTACCCAGAGATGGTCAGAGAATACACAATTAGAGAAGGGTGACAGTTTGGCGGAGGGGTATATATCGGAGTTATGGGACTTTACCCGGATTAGCGTGGCACAAAATGATCTTAGGGAGTTGAAAGAGATATGGAGTCATTGGGATGGTGAGATGAAACAGTTATTCTATCATAATTATGGTGATATGTCTTATCTTCTTGATATTAAGGTGGATAAGCGTTTGTTTCGAGCCGTGGCTCAATTCTGGAATTCTGCTTACAGCTGTTTTACTTTTGAAAATATGGATTTAACGCCTACTATAGAAGAATATACAGCTTTGCTTAAATGTCCGAAGTTTCAGATCGACAAGATATATTCTAGAATCGTTAATGTCCCAACTTTCGTCAAGAGATTGATGAATATTACCGGGATAAGTGAACAGTGGGTTATGGCTCGAGTTCAGCAGAAAGGTGATGGGAAGTGCATTCCTTGGATAAGTTTGAGAGAGCTGATTCTGACGCATCCTGATATGAAGAGACGAGTCGACGTTTTTGCTTTGAGTGTTTATGGGTTGGTGGTTTTCCCTAAGGCTTTAAGGCATGTAGACAAAGCAGTTACAAATTTATTTGACCAACTTGGTAAAGGGATCACACATGTTCCTGCAATATTAGCTGAGACTTTCAGATCTTTGAACGCATGCCGAAGGGCGGGCGAGGGTAGATTTATTGGATGTGCACAGCTTTTATTAGTGTGGTTCCATAGTCATTTTTGGAAGATGGAGAAGGTTACTTACCAACCATTCCTCCGAAATTTCTCTCGTTTGAAAGAAATAGCGGCTACGTCGAGGAGGGACGATATATCAGAAGAGAGATAGATGGCGATACTTCAAAATCTCCAAAAGGATAATATCGAGTGGAGAGCCCCTTGGATGATTCCTGGTAAGATTTTTTTCCGGTGTGGAGACTATGATTGGGTACCTTTGTTAGGAATTTAGGGAGGCATAGGATACGCTCCTTTTCTCGTATCGAGGCAATACAGGTCGAGGCAATTCATACCTGCAACACAGGGGCTAGCTCAAAGCGAGTTTTCTTATAAATGGGATAATTACAAGAAGAAGGTTAGAGAAATTTGTAACGCTTGGAATCAAACCTACCGGATGGAAGGAGTTGCTGTAAACCCGATGGTGAAGCCTGGGTATAACGAGTGGCGGAGAAGAAGGGTTAATGATAACATTTTGAGGCCAAACCTAGAAGATGCTAGACCGATAGAGGAATATTTATGAGTGGTTCCCTCTGAATTGGAAATTATAAAGCAAGACTTCGAAAAGAAAAGTTCAGAGTTAGAGAAGAAAATAGAGCGGTTGGAGGAGGAAAATGTGTACTTGAAACTAGATGTGGATGTTCAAAAGGCAGAAGCTGAGAATCTGAGAAAGGGAAAGAGGAAGGTCGATGAGGACCTTGCTGGCTTGAAGGAATATTACAAGAAGTATCGAACTTCGGTAAAAAACGCTGGTTTAGGTAAAACATCTGAGCAGTGGAGGCAAGAAATCCAAGAAGAAAAGGCTAAAACTGATCAGTGGAGGAAGAAGTTCCATGATACTAAGGCACGAGAGGTTGGGTTAGAGAAGAGCTTAGATGATAGTCAAAATGAAAAAGAGATGGTAAGGGCCCGGGCAGCTGAGTTAGAGAAAGCACTACACTAGCATCGGAATCGTAACTCGGTGGTTGAATTAAAGGCCAGCTTAAGCAAGATCGAGGATTTGAAAAGAAAAGTAGAAGAACTGGAGTCTACACTTCAGAATTGTGAGCTCCGAATTGAACAACTGGAAGCAAATAATGGTCAGTTAAGCGAGCAACTTCATCGATCTCAAGATCAGGTCCGGGATAGAGATTACCTGATGGGCGAAGCTATAACCCAAATACGAGAAGTGGCTGATTACTTACAGACTCTAGCAGTTCAGGCAGATATGCTGAGTACCAAATATGAGTCAGTGTCGGAGCGAGGGCAGGAGTTAGCCTCCCTTCTTAGGAAAGTGAAGGCTTTGAGCATTAGGGCTAAGCCATATATGTAATCCGTTTTATGTAAGGGATTTTGTTTTTTAAGTAAAGTTTTTTAAATGGAATTGAATCAAAATCGACGTCTTCTTTTGCATTCATCTCATGCATTTTGCATTTACATCATATCATATGCATTAGCTTTCATAAAAAGATCCCTAATTGATTAAAATTTATTTTAGTTAATCTGGAAACTCGCAAAAGTTCATCGATTAAGCACCACTATAGTACGCGAAGAAAAACAAGAGCCATGGATGAAAGATTAGAGAAATTGGAACAGATGCAAAAGGAAATGCAAGAGCAATTACATTTACAGATGCAGGAGCAGTTGGCCAAAATACAACAGGACATAAGGGATCAGATGTTAGAATCCCAGAAAAACATGATAAATCAATTTGCACAAATGTTGGCTGGAGCTTCGGATAAAGGAAAGAGTCCTATGATTGGTACTGGAAACGAGGATGACGACCCTTCTATTCTCCCAGGCTTTACTCCAGTGGGCATGCAAATGCCACAACCAAGGGTATCTGTTAACATTAAACCTTTGTGTCAAACTGGTACTTCAGCCCCGATAAATTTTCCAATGGGATCAAGCTCCAACCCTGAGGGTAATTTGGTGAATCCCAAGGTCCCTGATTTCGATGAGGCAGTAGAGGTGGAAAAGGAGAGAATAGAGATTCCAAAGCAGCTAGAGGATCGTTGCAAATGGCTTGAGGAGAAATTTAAAGCGTTAGAAAATGCTGATTATCACGGTGGGATTGATGCTAAGGATCTGAGCCTAGTCCCAAACCTAGTACTTCCTCCAAAATTTAAAATGCCGGAGTTTAAGAAATACAATGGGACTAGTTGTCCTGAGGCTCACATCACAATGTTTTGCCGAAGGATGACAGGATACATCCATAATGATCAATTATTAATCCACTGCTTCCAAGATAGCCCGACCGGGGCAGTGGTCAAATGGTATAACCAGTTGAATCGGGGTCAAATTAGTTCATAGAAAGACTTGGCACAAGTATTTATGAAGTAATACGGCCATGTGATGGATATAGCGCCTGATAGAATTACTTTGCAAAATATGGAGAAGAAGTCGAACGAGAGTTTCAGGCAATATGCCCAGAGATGGAGAGAAATTGCTACACAGGTCCAACCGCCACTGCTTGAGAAAGAAACAACCATGTTGTTTATCAATACCCTGAAAGTACCTTTCATTAATCACTTGCTAGGAGGGGCAACCAAGAGTTTCTCGGATATAGTAATGTCCGGGAAGATGATAGAAAATGCGATAAGGTGTGGAAAGATAGAAGCTGGAGAGAGCACCAAGAAGCCGGCCCCACGGAAGAGAGAAAATGAAGTAAATAATGTGAGTAAGGGTTATGCAAGACCGATTACTGTGAATCAACCAAGAGTAATAAACGCGAGCCAGCAAGCCTCATCAAAGCAAGAGTCTGATACAAAGCGAAATACGGAGAAACTCCAGTTTACGCCCATTTCAGTGACGTATAAGGAGTTATATCAAACTTTGTTTAAATAGCATGTTGTATCCCCGGTTTACCTAAAACCAATGCAGCCTCCGTATCCCAAGTGGTATAATGAAAATGTCCAATGCGAATACCATGCGGGAATCACAGGACATGCGATAGAAAATTACACCGCGTTTAAGAGGTTGATTGAAAAGCTTCTTAAAATGGGCGTCGTAAAATTTGATGAGTCATCTGGTGGGGAAAATCCGTTACCCAATCATGCTGACAAAGGGGTGAATGCAGTAGTTGAAAATACCAGGAAGAGAGTTAGAATGACTGTGGCAGAAGTAAGAACACCATTGAAGGAGGTTTGGAAGGAAATTAAGGAGAGAGGGTTAATCATGCAGAGTTCGGGAAACAGATCTCAGAAAATAAGGAGCTATTGTGAGTTCCATGATAAGGAGGACCATGAGATCCAAGAATGTGATGAATTTAGGGCCCTAGTACAGGGACTAATGGACAATAAAGAGCTAGAATTCTTTGAATATGTAGAAGAGGAAGATGTATGCGCCTCGGAAGGAGAGTCGTCAGGAAAAAGCTGTGGGATTAGTAGCCCAAGAGTAATTATTTCACAGCCAAAGATTAATGAAACTGAATTGAAAATGGCACCAAGGATTGTGATAAAGAAACCCGTTGCTTTTCCCTATAAGGATAGCAAGAAGGTACCTTGGAGTTATAATTGTAATGTGACAGTCTCGGGTGGAAAGAACTCGGTCAACACGCAAGAGGAAGCTCAGGATGTAAGTTTTCACACAAAAGACGAGTCAGTAAAGGGGGAATCTTCAATGAAGCAAGAGGAGAAACCGAAGTTGCTTGTTAAGGAGCCAATAGCTGAGAACGAGGCAAAGGAATTTTTGAAATTCCTAAAGCACAGTGAATATAGTGTCGTGGAGCAGCTACACAAACAGCCGGCTCGTATCTCTATACTGTCCTTACTTTTGAGCTCGGAGATACACCGCAACGCGTTAATGAAGGTATTAAACGAGACTTATGTTGCGAATGACATCACAGTAAACAAGCTAGACCGCCTTATCAATAACATAAGCGCAGACAATTTTATCTCCTTTAGCGACGATGAAATACCATTAGGGGGTAGGGGATCTACTAAAGCCTTACACATCCCTACCCGTTGTAAGGGGTATACTGTGCCGGGGGTTCTAATTGATAATGGGTCAGCGCTGAATGTTTTGCCCTTATCTACATTGAATAGGCTACCTATAGACAGCTCTCACATGAAGACGTGCCAGAACATAGTGAGAGCATTTGACAGGATTGAAAGAAAGGTGATGGGGAGGATCGAAGTACCTCTTCTAATCGGTCCAAATACTTATGAGGTAGATTTCCTAGTGATAGACATTAAGCCCTCCTATAATTGCCTCCTAGGGAGGCCTTGGATTCATGCGGCAGGGGCAGTACCGTCATCGCTGCATCAAAAGTTGAAATTGATAACGGAGGGTCGACTGATAACGATAAATGCGAAAGAGGACATTATTGCATCCGTTACCAGTGATGCACCATACATTGAGAAGGATGATGAAGCGCTGGATTGTTCTTTTCGTTCGTTGGAATTTGTAAATGCTACTTTTGTTATGGAGTGAAGTAAGATTCTGATACCCAAAGTGTCCAGTGATACGAAAATGGGTTTACAACTGATGGTTGGAAGCGGAGCATTGCTTGGAAGGGGACTTGGAAAGTATCTGCATGGACGGGTTGAGGTACCAGTCTTGACTGATAAGCGGGATTACTTTGGCTTGGGATATAAGCCGGATGCAAAGCAAATGAGGAAAGAAGCAGAAAAGAGACAAGAAAGACGAAGAGCGCGTTTAAGTGGGGCAGAAGTCAAATGGGAGCCGATGAGCTTTCCCCACATATCCAAAACTTTCGTGTCGGGGGGAATCATTCATCTTGAACCGGGATGACAAAGAAAGAATGTTTTGAAGACATGCTTAATAGCTTGAGCATTAATGCTGTACTTGGAGAAGGAGTGGAAGAAAGAAACTTATCGGGTATTCGCCCTTTCGAGCCTGGAATTGTGCTGAACAACTGGACTGCAGAAGAGATTCCTGTAGTTTTTAGAGCAAATTCAAAGTAATGTTCAGAACATACTTATTATTTTCAGCCTAGAACAATAAGAATCTTTTGTGAAATAGGCTCATGTTTAAATATCGTTATTTCAATAAAGAAATGCATTTTTATCACTCTTCGAGTAAATATCTTATTCTATTTTCATTCATTGTCATGTTATAAATAAGCTATTCTTAGATTCATTTTTGGACATTCTTTCATATTTGCAACAGATCCCCAGATATCAATAACACGAGTAGTACTGATATGGACCCTGAATCTCCTTTTGAGCAAGATTTGTGTTTAGAGGGATCTCAAGATTTTGAAGATGACGAAGATTATAGTTTATCTCCGGACTTGTTAAGGATGGTAGAGCGGGAAGAGAAACAGATTCTGCCTCACCAGGAGACAATTGAGAATGTGACTCTGGAGGAAGGAAAAGAGGTGAAAATTGGCACTTGTATCAATGAGAAGACAAAACAGGACCTTATTGAATTATTGCGAGAGTTCAAGGATGTTTTCGCGTGGATGTATCAAGATATGCCAGGTTTAAGCCCCGATATTGCGGTACACCGTGTCCCCACAAATGAGGAGTGTAAGCCGGTACAGCAAAAGCTCCGAAGTTCGAGGCCCGATATGGCAGTGAAAATAACGGAAGAGGTCAAGAAGCAATTTGATGCTGGCTTCTTACAAGCAGTTAATTACCCAGAATGGGTAGCTAATGTTGTCCCTGTCCCTAAAAAAGATGGAAAAGTATGGATGTGTGTAGACTACAGAGATCTAAACAAGGCTTGTCCAAAGGATAATTTTCCATTACCTCACATTGATACCTTAGTAGATAATACGGCAGGCTACTCACTGTTTTCTTTTATGGATGGGTTCTCGGGATATAATCAGATTAAGATGCATCCTGAAGACATGGAAAAGACTACGTTCATAACCCTATGGGGAACGTTTTGTTATAAGGTGATGCCATTCGGTTTGAAGAACGCGGGAGCAACGTATCAAAGGGCTATGGTAACCCTCTTTCATGACATGATGCATAAAGAGATTGAGGTTTACGTTGACGACATGATCGCAAAGTCTCGAACAGAAAATGAGCACTTGCAAGTCTTAAAGAAGTTATTTCTGAGGTTGAGGAAATTTCAACTTAAACTCAATCCGACGAAATGTACTTTTGGAGCCAGGTCAGGAAAATTACTGGGTTTTGTTGTTAGTGAAAAAGGAGTTATAGTTGACCCAGATAAAGTCAAAGCAATACAGGAACTGCCTCCACCCCGCACTCAAAAAGAAGTTCGAGGTTTCCTAGGAAGATTAAACTATATTTTCCGGTTCATTTCACAACTAACCGAGAAATGTGACCCCATATTTCGTCTCCTTAAGAAACACAATCCAGGTGTATGGGATGATGAGTGCCAAAAAACTTTCGACAAAATTAAGCATTACTTGTCTAATCCTCCAGTGCTGACGCCGCCTAGTCCTGATAGGCCATTGATACTGTATTTAACAGTGTTTGACAATTCAATGGGATGTGTGCTTGGCCAACATGATGAGACCGGAAGGAGAGAAAAGGCGATATATTACCTCAGTAAAAAATTCACTGAGTATGAAATAAGATACTCGTCAATTGAAAAATTATGTTGCGCTTTGGTCTGGACCACTCGGAGATTGAGGCAGTACATGTTGTACCATACGATGTGGTTAATTTCGAAACTAGACCCTTTAAAGTACATAATGGAATCAACTGCGTTGAGTGGAAGGATGGCCTGATGGCAAATTCTGCTTTCTGAGTTTGACATAGTCTATGTGAACCAGAAAGCCATTAAAGGAAGTGCCATAGCAGATTTTCTGGCCAGTAGAGCCTTAAAAGATTATGAGCCTCTGAACTTTGATTTTCCCAATGAAGATTTAATGTATGTGGCAACTACCGAGGAAGAAGCATCGGAAAATTCTTCTTGGAAACTGAATTTTGATGGAGCATCAAATGCCGTTGGTAATGGAATTAGGGCAGTTCTGATATCCCCAAGTGGAGATTATTATCCATTCACCTGTAAGTTGGATTTTGACTGCACAAACAATATGGCAGAGTACGAGGCATGCATCATGGGAATTCGTGCGGCTATAGATCGTAAAATCAAGGTGCTAGAGGTATATGGAGACTCTGCATTGGTGATCTATCAGCTCAAAGGTGAATGGGAGACGAGAGATCCCAAGTTGATCAATTATCGAAAGTTAGTTCTAGAATTAATTGAACAGTTTGATGACGTCACTTTCTTTTATCTCCCACGTGATGAAAATCAGATGGCCGATGCCCTAGCTACATTAGCTTCTATGATCAGAATAAGTGAGCAAGGAGATATGAAGCCAATCCAGATGAGTATTTGTGATGCTCCAGCTCATTGCTGCAATATAAACGAAGAAGATGAGAAAGATAACCATCCTTGGTATCATGACATTTTACGATATGTGAAGAGTCGTGAATACCCTGATCAAGCGACTAAAAATGACAAGAGAACGTTGAGAAGGCTCGCTAATGACTATATCTTAGATGGAGAGATCCTGTATAAAAAGAGGAAAGATCAGATGTTGTTAAGATGCGTTGACGCAGTGGAAGCGAAGAAAATCCTGGAAGAGGTTCATGAAGGTGTTTGTGGAACGCATGCCAATGGGTTTACAATGGCTAGGCAGATCATGAGATCCGGGTATTACTGGTCTACGATGGAGGGAGATTGCATCAATTACGCCAAGAAATGCCATAAGTGCCAAATTTATAGGGATAAGATCCATGTTCCTCCTTCCCCTCTTCATGTTATGACTTCTCCGTGGCCTTTTTCAATGTGGGGTATGGATGTCATTGGACCGATCTCGCCAAAAGCTTCTAATGGTCATCGGTTCATTTTTGTGGTCATTGATTATTTCACCAAATGGGTAGAGGCTGCTTCATACGCCAATGTCACAAAGTCAGCGGTTAGCAGGTTCTTAAAGAAAGAGATTATATGTCGATATGGCATGCCAGAGAGGATCATATCGGACAACGCGTTGAATTTGAATAATAGCATGATAGTAGGGGTCTGCAGTCAGTTCAGAATTAAGCATCATAACTCATCGCCATATCGCCCGAAGATGAATGGTGCAGTTGAGGTAGCTAATAAAAATATAAAGAAGAATGTGGGGAAAATGGTTGAGACTTACCGAGATTGGCATGAAAAATTACCATTTGCTCTTTTTGCTTATCGTACATCTGTTAGAACTTCTACTGGGGCAACGCCTTTTTCATTGGTTTATGGAATGGAGGCAGTTTTGCCTATTGAAGTTGAAATCCCCTCCCTCTGAGTATTGTCGGAATTAAAATTGGATGAAGCGAAATAGGTCGAATCCAGATATGATCAATTGAATTTGATTGAGGAAAAGAGGCTTAAAGCCATACATCATGGACAAATGTATCAGAAACGAATGATGCGAGCTTACAATAAAAAGGTTCGCCCCAGAGTGTTCCATGAGGGGGACTTGGTATTAAAGAAGATCCTTCCTATACAAAAGGATTTTAGAGGAAAATGGATGCCAAACTGGGAGGGACCGTATGTGGTAAAAAAAGCCTTTTCTGGAAGAGCGTTGATATTAGCTGAGATGGATGGCAGAAACTTACCTAATCCAGTCAATGCAGATTCAGTCAAGAAGTACTTCGCTTGAAAAAAAAAAAGAAAAAAGAAAAGGAGAGGCCAAGGTGAAAACCCGCAAAGGGCACCTTGTGACTAAAGGGGTTTTAAATTGAAAACCCGAAAAGGGCAATTCAAATTTTGATCAAAGGTAAGGGCAGATGGTATTCTTGCTATGCTTGAATTGATAGTGAGGAGATATGCTATGTTTTGGGACATCAACAAAGTACTCTAGATCTCCTATACACATTTTGAGTTCAAAATGGGCCTCAGGGTGTTCATAAAGAGAAGCTCAGACTATGATGTTTGGGGCACCTAGTTGACATCTCACCTGTATTGTATTTGTTTTTGTTATTCCATTTGTTCCGAGCTATGGTCTCAATAAATTTCCTTCTTATGATATTGGCTATCTTTGATTAACGTTTTGTTTTAGTTATGTTTCTAAATAATTTTTTGTTAGCCTGTTATTTTCTCTTTCAAGCATTTTTTCATTGAAATGACGATTAATGGACTAATAATACTTTTACAAAAGAGGTTTTGCATATTACTTTGGAAGCTTCTAATGTTACAAAAATCGGAAACAGGACTATTGTTCAGAATTCCTCAAGCCTAAGGGCGGGAGATGCTAAAAAAAGGGGGTCTAAGTTAGTACACCTCTCAAAGATTTTATTGGTCAGAAATACCTCGGCGAATAACAAGCAATGTCCACTCAAGTGTTAAAAGGGAAATCATGCTTGGAAAAGAGATTAAGATTTGGCATTTGGTCATATTATCCAGAGAGGGTTGTATTGGACCATTTAATTGGAAAGATGGTACAAATCCTATACCCTTGAGTCGCAGTGGAATGGTTTTAAAAAGAAGATTTTCTATCAAGGATTCCAGTTGATTATAAAAGAGAGGATTACACAACAGTGATAAAATCTTGATAGAAGATGAATAGTGACAACCCAAAAAGGGATCATTTTCATGACATTCTGCATTCATACAAATGTCATTCATGATACATTTAGTTAGGAGCTTTTGATTCATGTTAATCATGGCATCTTAATTATTTGACATAAGCATAAACCCCAGGAAATCAATTCTACAGATAGATTCCCCGGTGGATAGTGTACAAGATTGAAATTACAAATTTAGGCAGATCTTATCTTCGCTGAGCAGGAGCGGAGTAGATCAAATTTCGGCAGATCTTATCTTCGCTGAGCAGGAGCGGAGTAGATCAAATTTCGGCAGATCTTATCTTCGCTGAGCAGGAGCGGAGTAGATCAAATTTCGGCAGATCTTATCTTCGCTGAGCAGGAGCGGAGCAGATTCAAGCCACTAGCCTTAACCCCCTAAGCAGTAGGGTAACAGGCTGAAGATTACAGATCTTATCTCCCTAAGCAGTAGTGGAGCAGATCAAAAAATGATGAGCAGGCTTTAACTCCCTAAGCAGTAGGGTAACAGGCTGAAGATTACAGATCTTATCTCCCTAAGCAGTAGTGGAGCAGATCAAAAATGATGAGCAGGCTTTAACTCCCTAAGCAGTAGGGTAACAAGCTGAAGATTACAGATCTTATCTCCCTAAGCAGTAGTGGAGCAGATCGAAGATAGTAAACCTTATCTCCCTGAAGTTGCAGAGAGCAGGTTGACATTACAAGTCTTATCTCCCTGAAGTCACAGCGAAGTAGACTGAAGATAGCAGATCTTATCTCCCTAAGCAGTAGTGGAGCAGATCGAAGATACCAAACTTTATTTCTCTGAAGTTGCGGAGAGCAAGTTGAAGATACAAACCTTGTGTCCCTAAGCAGTAGTGGAACAGGTTAAAGTTACCAGTTATTATCTCCTTCAAGTGCCAATAGAGTAGATTGAAGCTACAAATTTCTTCTCTCTGAAACTTATTGGAGTAGATCGACATGTTAATTCCTATACCCCTGAAGATGTAGTGGGATGGAATATGGCTACTTGAGCAAGATGAGCACCAAGGAGTCAGGATTCAGCAAGACCGGGCAAAATTGGCCTTTCTATTGTCTTTGCTTCATTCTCGTTACACAAGCAACGAGCAAAGAGGGACAGCTGTAGGCCCTTAATTTTGCCCAGGCCCAGATTTAATACAAAACCCAAAACCAAACCCAATTACAAGATACCCAATAGACTTTGACCCAATTTCAAAGCCCAAAGAAATAAAATCCAAAATTTTCAAAATACTCAACAGAAAGCTCACAAACCCCAAAAATATTTTCAGCCAAAACCCTAGCCACCCTTGCCTCCAACTGCCGCCGCACTTTCCTCCCACGAGCTGCCCACGTTCACCACGCCTCCATGTCTCCATCACACCCACGTTTGCCCATAACCTCATTTTGTACCTGTAAAAATAGGCTATAAAAGCCAAATTTTGTAACGAAAGAGGGGTTGGATTTTTTTTTTCAATATAAAGAATAGAGGTTGATATAAAAAAGAGAGATTCAGATTTCAAGAGAAAAATTACTTTCACACGCTCATCAGTCAGCAAATAACAAAGTTTGTAATTAGATCGGGAATAAAACAGAACTCGAATCAAGCAAAAAAAGGGCATATTATTTATTTTTTTATTTTTTCTTTTGATTTTATTTTCTATTCATATTATATTTTTGTTTTTTAAAACAAACAAGTATTTATAAAATAATAACATAAAAACAAAAAATTACCTTGTTAAACTCCGGCCACCGCGTGTGGTGGCCGGCAACGGTGGTAATGGGTGATGGTAGAAGGCCTGTTTGTGAATTATTTCACTGGAGATTGAGAGAGCATTGGCAATTTTTAAGTTTTTTTTTCAATAACAATAAAATGGTAAAGTGTAATGAAAGAAAAGGGGTTTTAAAAAAAAGTCTTTTGAATGTTCTGAAAAGTTTTTTTTGTTTTTCAAAAGAAATAAAGGTTATTAATTTCAATAGCACTGGGGGAAGGGAAAGTGACGGCTAGCTTGTAGACAGGCTGTGCATGTTCCTTTAGATGGGTAATTTGTGCGAATAGTCCTTCCCATTTGCGCTAGTTTTAAATCAGCCCTATTTGCATTTTATTTGTTTTGTTAAATTTTCCCTGTGATTAACATGTTGTTGCAATTTGGTTCACACTCAGGTGCTGTGTTTTGGGGACTTGGGAAATCTTCATTTTTAGTCCCTATTTGTTTGTGAGCAATGTATTTAGGTCCTCCAGGTTGCATGTATGTTTTATTTCGTTCCCTGTTTCTTTGAAATTTTAAAATTTCTCCCAAATGTTTTGTTTCTAGTTTAAATTGATCCCGATTTCAATTATTTCGCCACTTTATTTATTTATTTATTTTTGAAATTAATCTTTTTCTTGTGTGGTTATTATCATTATAATATTTTTATAATATTTTTATTATATCATTTTTATCATTTTTACTGTCCATTACTACAACTATTAGTCGCTTAGTATTTTTTATATATCATATTATATTACTTTTATATATTGTTTATTACTATTATTAATTTCGCTATAACCATTATATTTAGTTTTTTTATCAACATATCACTGTTATTATTTTATGTTTTAAATATTGTCATTAATATTATTATTGATAGATTTATTCTATTATTATATTTATTATCGTTATTATTGCTATTGTTATTAATTTTCCTTATATTTATTATTTTTAGTATTAATATATATATTGTTGAGTCATTTATTGTATTATTATTGTCATGTTGCATATATTTTTTTTAATTTTAATCGCTTTAATTCATTTATTCGACAATTTATTTTCAAATTATTTTTTTTATAAAGACAATTTTCTATACTTAATCGTTTAAAAAAGACGTGCCCTACCGTATTGGGTTCATTTTTTTCCTCGATTTAAATATTTTATTCAACATTTTGTCCCCAAATAGTTTTTAAAATAAAGGTAAATTTCTATACTTAGTCGTTTTAAAAAACATGCCCTACCGTACTGGGTTTTGTTTTTTTATTCGATTTAAGTGTTTGAATATCCTTCTTATCGATCTATTCCTCGAATTTTTTTTCCTCTTCCCCTAAAAAGCCAATTTTCGATATTTGGAAGCTCGGAAAATTGTGCCCTACCGTATTGGGTTTCGATTTTTGTTCGATCCAAATATTCAAATATTTTTCCTATCGGATCTTTTTTTTCTCCCCTCAAAGTTTTAGAAAATGAATGCAATGTTCTATATTTAAAATTCGAAAAATCATGCCCTACCGTATTGGGTTGTGGTTTTACGTTTGATTTAAATATCCGAATACCCTTTTTATAAACTGCACAATTTTATTTAAAATAAAAGACAAGCTCATAATCGGGGGTCAAAAACGTTGTGTCCTACCATACTGGTCGGGATGTTTTACCTTGAAGCGAGATGGTCTTTAGCTTTAATTTACTTAAACGTTTCAAAAAAAGAGGATTGTGCTTTAAAATCTTTTCAAATTTCCAATTTTCGACATTAAGACATAAATTAATCAATAAAGTACCAATTTTGGGCGTATTGGGGGTGCTAATCCTTCCTCATACGTAACTGACTCCCGAGCCTATTTTCTCAAAATTCGTAGACCAAAATATTTTATAAGGTGGCCCAATCACACCGCAAAAAGATTGGTGGCGACTCCGAATTTTCGTTTTCAAAGGTCGATTCCCCATTTAAAAAAAAAACAGTTTCTACAATGAAAATTTCATTGCCTCAAAAGGATAACATCCTCTTCGTCCAGCTATTTATTTTACAAGACAAATGATTGTTAATATCCTGAAATGCCAATGACTTTTTCTTACCAATAGGAAGGGGAAGGCCAAGATAGTTGTCTAATTTCTCCACCACTTTCATACTTAATAAGTCACCAATACTCTGCCTTTGAGCAATTGAAGTATTTTGACTAAAGAGAACCATGGATTTACTAAAATTACTCTCCTGTCCTGAAACATTAGTAAAATCCTTCAAAATATTAAGTAGGGCAACAACATCATAGCTTTTATTCTTCACAAAAATAAGAGCATCATCAGCAAAGAAAAAGTGGTTAATTCTTGGGCCATTGATACTAGCCCTAACACCCCGTAAAATATTGTTATTTTGCGCGTGAAGAAGCATACTTGAAAGTGCTTCCATACAAAATAAAAATAAGGGGAAAGGGGATCTCTTTGACGAAGCCCCCTTTCGGGAATAATAACATCAGACCACAAATTGTTACATTTAACAATATAACGAATTGTTCGAACATAATTTATAACTTTGCTTACCCACTTATTACCGAAGCCCATTTTCAACATTACAGCTTCCAAAAAATCCCACTCCACTCGGTTGTAGGCTTTGCTCATATCGAGCTTAACGACGAGGCCTTTGTTAGGACCATTTTTGGAGCTTTGCAGGTATTGAAGTAATTCATGAGCTATTAGAATATTATCATGAATCATCCTTCCGGGGACAAATGCGCTCTGATTAGGACTTATACAATTTGAAAGGACAACTTTAAGTCGATTGGCTAGCACTTTGAAGATAATCTTGTAAATGAACCTGCATAAACTAATCATGTGGTAGTTAGTAATATCAATAGGGTCACGTATTTTAGGGATAAGAATTATCATGGTTTCATTTAAAGAGAGACATCCAGGGGTGAAGCGAGGGGGGCTGGCATGGGCCCCAGCCCCCCTTAAAATGTAAAATTTCCTTTTAGGCCCTTAAAATTTTTTTAAAATTTTAAATTAGTAAAGGTAAAATTGCACTTTGGCCCCCCCTAAAATTATAAAAATTTGATTTAATCCTTTACAAATTATAAAGATATAAACTATAAAAAATTAAAATTTCATCCGGCCCCTCTAAAAAATTTTCCTGGCTTCGCCCCTGGAGACATCTTTATTCACATTTAGAATATCAAGACAAAACCAAATAGTATCCCTTCCGACAGTTTCCCAGTTGAACTTGAAAAAGTTTCCCGAGAGACCATCTACTCTAGGAGTCTTCCTAGGGTCCATTTGTTTGATTGCTTGAATGACTTCACTCTCTGTGTAGTCAACCTCAAGCCATTCATTGGACTCTTTAGTAACACATTCCCTGATATAATTCAAAACATGGAAACCATCAGCATAGTTTTTGGATCGAAACAGATTACCAAAGTAGTCTCTGGCAATATTGCAAATATCTCTATTATCCGTCAGCCAGTTGCCATTGGAGTCTTTCAACATTTCAATGATGTTTTTCTTCATCCGACTAGTCACTCTCGCATGGAAGTAGTGAGTATCGCTGTCACCCTATTTTAACCAGCATAAGTGGGATCTTTGGGACCAATATTTTTCTTCCTTAGCATAAAGATAATTAAGCCTTCTACGTAGAGGTGAGCAAAATCCGATTCGGTTCGAAAAGCTCGATAAAAATTTAAAATTTGAATTAAATAATTCGAGTTATTCGAGCTAATCAAATTATTTAGATCAACTCGAATAAAAAATTAAGTTTTTCGGTTTAACTCGAATATGAATTACACAATTCGATTTATCCAAAAATCTAAATAAGAAAAGACAAAACTACATCGTTTTGATAAATGTTTATTTTTTTAAAAGTTAAAATTCAAAATAATTAAGTTAAAAGGCAAAACTACGTTGTTTTGATAAATGTTTACCCATTAAGTTAAAAGGCAAAATCATTATATTGTTCATGTAGTTAAATAATCTTGTACTTTGTCTACTAGTTAAATAATTTATCCATCTAAACGCAACATTAAGTATAAATAAAAGGATTCGTTAACTCGACTCGATTTGACTCGAAATTTTTTAACGCGATTCGATTCGATTCGAAGAAAATTCAAATTGAGTTCGGTTGCTAAAATTAGATTTGTCAACTCGACTAACTCGAAAATTTTTGACTTGATTCGATTCGACTTGATCGAATACTCACCCCTACTTCTACGGGATTCTTTCAAAGCTGACATGCTAGTAATACCTTGAGGCGAATCGATAATTCTATCAATCTTATGCTTCAGGTGTCGAACTTCATTCTTCATCTTATTATACTTACTATGTTGCCAAGGACCTAACGTTCTACTCATATTGTCCAACTAATTTACAAAGTTACTGTTATTGCAATGCCACACACCTTTAATAATGTTCTTAGCTTCCTTATCAGTAGCCCAACACATATCATATTTAAAACTAAGCCTGGGATCTTTATTATACAAATTAGGCTTACGGCCCCACGTATCCAAGATTATAACACCATGGTCAGAAGTGGTTTGGCGTATCATATACATAGCCATAAAGGGAAAAATCTCAACAACAGAAACCGAAGTAAAGAATCTATCCAACCTCTCCTTAATCATATTATTCCCATATCTGTTGTTAACCCAGGTAAACCAACCTTTATCCGGCTTGATATCAACAAGAGCCAACTCATCCACAAGATCTTTAAACCTGTTTATTTGTGATTTAGCCTTCCTACGCCCACCCTCATTCTCAGCATCATTCAATATAGCATTAAAATCACCTCCAACAATCTAATTCTCACCAGCCGACCCCCTATTCTTCTTAGCATTTTCCAACCACTATTTTAAAGACTCGGATTCGCTTCTCCATAAAAACCAGGAAAACGAACTCTTTTTATTAAAATCATAACGAATCAGGGCATCAACATGGAACTTAGAGTAGCTCTGAATGTTAACATCAGCATCATTCCTCCACATCAATGCAAGACCCCCACTTCTTCCTTCAGCACTAATAGCCAAACCATTTTGTATCCAGCATCTATTTTGAACACGTTGAAAAGCATTAGATTTCAATTTAGTTTCACTAAGAAAAATAATATCGGGGTTATTGGCAACTAAGAGTTGCTTAAGCTCACAAACTGTCGCAAGATTCCCCAACCCATGACAATTCCAACATAGGAACTTCATTATTCTTAGCGGGGCTGATCACCAGCTGCCGTCTGAATAGGTGAAGAGCCATCTATTAACTTTCTATGAGCAATTCTACTAGGGTTATCTTCGTTGAACATTTTGCTATTTTCTCTTGCCCTCTTCTTTTTACTGTTTAGTCTCCCACTAGCTTTACGAATATGCTTAAAAGATCGTTGTTTCTAATTGAGGACTTGAACCCGATTCCTCTCCATTTAGACGAATTCTTTCTTTTTCCTTAGTTACGCCAGATGCATTTATTCTAATATTCTTACTTACACTTCCACTCGTTGTTTCAATGATTTCAATCCCATTTCCCCAGCTCCCACTCTCTTGATTAGCACTCTCTGTAGTAGCTCTTAACCAGTCTCCATATTGATAGCTGGAAGTATTAGAGGTGCTTTGATTGACCACCTTTTCACATCTTTGTGTTGAATGGTTTATAAGGCCACAAATAAAACAAAAATTAGGCAGTCTCTCATATTTTATGGCACAAACAGTTGTGATATCCTTCCTATTCACAAATTGAACCACCCTACACAGAGGTTTAGAAATGTCAATTATAACCCTAAGGCAGATATATTTTGTCCATCCTCCATCTCTATCATGCCAGTCTATGGCAATAACTTCCCTGATAGCACCACCCACGATCATAACTACATCTCTATCTATATATTCAAATAGTATGTTAAAAGTTCTTGTAAGACCCATAATTTACCCGTGCCTTAAACACACAAAAAATAAAAAAACCAGCCCAATTCATATTAGCCCAAACCCACCTAAACCAACATCCAACAAACCCCCTTAAAACTACCAGCCCAATTTCAAACCCAAAACAAAGACCCAAAATTCAAAGCCCAACAAGAACCTAGACCTAAGCCCAACACCACAAATCAGAAAAAACAAAGAAACAAACCCTAGGTGCGGCGCACCTAGGGCCTTCTGACACCGCCGCCCCTGCATTGCTCCACCGCCATTGTCGCATCAGCACCGCCACTGTTGCCACCGCCCACTTGCCTGCAAAAAAGGACAGAGAAATTATTCGGAAAACAAGTTGTAAATAGGCTATATAAATCATGTTAAACCATTATAATGGTTTCAGACACTTTTTCTCTAAGAAATACAACCAAAAAACAGATTTGAAGCATATCAAAAAACACAAAAAAATCAGCAAGCAACTAAAAGAAACATAAAGTCCAAAAGCAAGGCAAAAATTTGTGCTAAGGTTTTTTTATTTTCTTTATTTTCTTCTTTCTTTCGAATCTATTTCTTTTTTCTTTTTCTTTTTTCTTCTTCTTCTATTTATATATATATACACATATATTAAAAATATAAAAAAGGAGGAAAATTTTTACCTTTTTGGACCTTCAGCCGCCGTGCACGGCGGTGGCGTACAGCGGTGAATGGCCGGATCCCTCGCCGGAATCAGAGGACTTTCAGAGAAAAAGGTGATGGGCTTTTTCTTTTTTTTTTAAATTTTGAGGCTGAAATGATTTTTTTTCTAAAGAATTTGGGTTAAATAGGCCCTCAAAACGACGTTGTTTTGGAGTGGCCCCTGAAACCCCAAAACGACGTCGTTTTACCTTATAACTCGCGCATTAACCCGACCCGCTTCCAGGATCCGCGTGTTTTTTTAACAGAAGGGCTAATTGCACTTTTAGCCCTTCCGTTTTTTTATTACTTTTCAATTAAGTTTTTTATTTTAATTTTGCCCCGAACTTGTGCTTGGATTTCAATTGGGTCCTACCTAATGCTGCGCGTTTTAGAGGGAGGGGTTTATTGCCCGATTTGGTCCCTCCTTATTGTTTGCGCTTACGAATCGGTCTTTCTCTCTTTTATTAATTTCAAATTTGCCCCAAAACCTCGTTTTTAATTCGATTTTAGTCTTTTTTGGTTATTTTGACTATTTTATTATTAAATTAATTATTTTTAATATTATTATTATCATATTTATTATTATTAATCTTATTACTATTATATTTGTTACTATTATTAGTATTAACTTTAATTAGTACTATTTTAATTAGTACTATTATTTTTTACATTATTATTATATTATATTTAACTAAATGTTTTTAATATTATTTTTAATATCATATTTACTAGCATATTTATTATTATCACTGATATTATTATTATATTCACTATTATTATTTTCTTTATTTTAAATATTATTATGACGCTATATTTGCTTTCTGTATTTATTATTATATACATTACTTATCTTTATTCTTTATTTTTATTTCATTTTCTTTTTACTCTTTTATTATTATCATTATTCTTTTATTTTTTATTCATATTCTTATTAGCATTATTATTTTTAACATATTATTACTATTAATGCATTATTATTATTTTCTATTCTATTACTATTCTTATTAATATTTTATTATTATTTTCACTATAATTATTACTAACACACTATTATCATTTCCTATTTTATTTTATTATTGTACTTTTACTATTATTTTCATATTATTAAACTAACTAATTATATATTATTATTATGTTTCTTCTTTCCTCATATGCTTACATTATTATTAATTATCATTATTATCATTATTTTTGTTGTTAATATTATGATCCTTATATTACTATTTATCATAATATATTATTACTCTTATTAATATATTGTCATTTTTATTACCACGCTTATTCTATTATGTATATTAACATTGTCATTCATTTCGTATTTTATTACAAATTACATTTTACTCGACAAAAATAATTCTTTCCTACAAGCAATATTCCATATTTAGAAATTCGAGAAAATCGTGCCCTAACTTACTGAGTTTCGATTTTTCTCATTTAACCTAAATAACGAAATATTCTTTTAAAACCGCAATACGATTTTTGAATAAAATGCTTATTCTCGGAGATTTGAGGCGTTGTGCCCTAACTTACTGGATATGACATCTTGTTACTTCGAGATAAGATTTTTTTTGTAATAAAGGTAATATTCAGTATTTAGAAGTTCGAGAAATTGTGCCCTAACTTACTAGGTTTCGATTTTTCTCGTCTACCCTAAATAATCGAATATCCTTTTAAAAAAAGTTAAAAAACACGAATTTTAAATAAAGGCAAGCTCGTTTTCAGAGGTTCAAGATGTCGTGTCCTAACTTACTGGATGTGACATTTTATTACTTCAAGACGAGAAGGTCTTTAACATTCGTTTCAGTTTATTCAAGTTGTTTTTAACAAAAAGAGGGATCATATTTTAAATTCTTTCAAGTTTTCAAAATTTCGACATTAAGACACAAATTAATCAACTAGGTACCAATTTTGGGCGTATCGAGGGTGCTAATCCTTCCACGTACGTAACCGACTCCCGGACCTATTTCTCTGGTTTTCGTAGAGCAAAATCGTTGTTTTGATAAATCAATATGTTTATTAAACAACTGCTTTTTTTCGAGGTGACCCGATCACACCTCAACAAAAAGGATTGATAGCGACTCCCTTTTTTCGTTTTCATTTTCAAAATCCAAGTCGACCGCCGTTTTTCAAAAAATAGTTTCGATAGCTTGGCGATTCCACTGGGGACTTAAAAAGAGAGTCAAGCCACGAGTTGATTAATTTTTGTCTTTTTGTCGAAAATTAAAAATTTGGTTTTAATATACGATCCTTTCATTGCATTTCATCCGTTTTGTGTTACGATCTTCATCATTTTTATTCATATTTCCTTATTTTCTTCGAGCTTTGTGTATAGCTCTGCATATTGTATTGCATGACCACTCGGTTATACCTTTTTAAGTGGGAGTAAGAAACTATTCCTTCGTGAGGTCTTCACCTCCGTGCAGGATAGTGGATCGCTTTCGGGATACATCCATACCTATGTCTTCGTGAGATTTTTATCTCCGTGCAGCCATAGAGAAATGTATTCCTCTGAACTGAACTCGGTCCATATGAGCCTATAATGGGTGAGGATCGAGGAATCCGCTGGTTTAGGTACCTTTTACTTTAGAACCGAACCGCATATAGAGAGCCCTAGGAGCTTACCCTAAGTAGAGGCACGCCAAACCGTAGTGGTCACCCGGATAGGTGCTCTATTTTGTTTATTTCTTTTGTGTTGATGTGTTTGCCTTTACTTCGATCACATTACATTTTCATTGTAGAGATCTTTCCGTTGTATTTTTATTCGTCTTTGTTACGATATCATTGCGATTTATAATTGTTGTGTTGGTTTAAGGTTAGGTATTTTTCTGCATATTGCATTGCATGATCGGTCGATCTTACCCTTTTAAGTGGGAGTGAGAAGATATGCCTTCTTGAGGTTTTCACCTCCGCATGGGCTAGTAGATTGCTTCCGGGATACATTCGTACCTATGTCTTCGTGAGATTTTTATCTCCGCATGGCCATAGGGAAATGTATTCCCCTGAACTGAACTCGATCCATATGAGCCTATAATGGGTGAGGATTGAGGAATCTGCTGGTTCAGGCACCCTTTCTTTAGAATCAAACCCCATATAGCGAGCCTTAAGAGCCCACCCTAGGTAAAGCCACTCCAAACCCCTAGTGGTCACCCGGATAGATACTCTATTTTGTTTATTTCTCTTGTGCTAACATGTTTTCTTTTATTTTGATTGTATTGCATTTTTATCATTTAAAAGGTGTCAATTCACGTTCGATTACTAAATTAGAAAGTTTGACATGGGGAATGAATTTCTTGATAAAGTGGAAAATAACATGGCTGTCCACATATGGTCAGAGAAAACGCAATCAAAAAAAGGGGATAATGTAGCCGAATGGTATATGTTAGAATTATGAGACTACACCCGCATCAGCGTGACGTAAAATAATCTTCAAGAATTAAAAGAGATATGAGACCGGTGGAATAATGAGACCAAGCAACTATGGGGATTGGCCTTACCTACTCGATATCAAGGTAGACGAGCATTTATTCTGGGCCCTCGCCCAGTATTGGAATCATGTATACATTTGCTTTGGTGCCCATTGTGGAAGAATATACAGCTCTTTTTTATTACCCGAAGATACAAGCCAACAAAGCCTATTCTAGAGCCGCTTGGGTCCTGACCTTTTTGGAGAAATTGATGAACATTACAAGGATGAGTGAACAATGGATTACAGCCAAGATTAAGCAAAAAGGAGAGTGTAAATGCATTCCATGGAAAAATCTAAGGGATTTGATTCTAGCGCATCCTAATACGAAAAAGAGAGTTGATGTATTTGCTTTGAGTATGTATGGATTGATGATCTTCCCTAAGGAATTAGAGTATATAGATAAGGTAGTCTTGGACCTCTTTGATCGACTTGACAAAAGGGTCACATCTTCAGGTTGAGCTGCATTGCAAAGTTACAAACTTCGGATAGAGCTTCTTGAAGCAAGTGAGGAACATTGGAAGGAGAAACTTCAAGTTAGAAATAGAGATTACATAATGGGTGAAGCCGCGGCTCAGATTCGGAAGGTAGCCTACCATTTGCAAACTTTGGAAGTTCAAGTTGACATGCTAAGCGTGAAATATAAGCTGAAATCAGATCGGGGACAAAAACTAGCTTCGTTGTTTTAGGAAGTTAAAACTTTGAACATTAGGGCAAGGCCATATTTATAGTTTGTTTTATGTAAAGAGTTTTGTTTCCTAGTGAAGTTTTCTAAATGAAATTGAATCAGACTCGATGCCTTTTTGCATCGCATCGTATGCATTCAAAATCCACAAAGAGACCCTAATTAAGTAAAATTATTTCAGAGGTCTAGAAACAGATAAGGGCTTACCAACCAAACATCGTTACAGTACATGTGTTAAAACAAAAGATATGGACCAAAAGTTAGAAAGACTAGAACAAATGCAAAGAGAAATGAAAGATCAGTTGCAAGCACAGATACAAGAGCAACTAGCCAAAATTCAACAAGACATGAGGGATCAGATGCTAGAATCCCAAATAAGCATGATGAATCAATTAGCACAGCTGTTGTCTGGAGGGCCTGATAAAGGAAAGAGCCTTGTGGTCAATTCTAGAGATAATCATGAGAACCTTGCTTATCCCTCAAGTTTTACCCCGACAGATGCTCAAGCACAACCAGATGTCTATCCACAAAGGGTACCTGTAACCATCAGATCCCAATATCAATCCGGTGCCTTGGCACTGATAAACTTTCCAACGGGCTCGGGTTCTAATCTAGGATTATCCAACTAATCTCTTTGTCTCTAATCTCGATGAGGTGACAGAAATAGAGAGGGAAAAAGTAGGCCTACCAAAACAACTTGAGGATCGGTGCAAATGGCTAGAAGAGAAATTCAAAGCAATGGAGACCACTGACTGCCGTTACCGGGTTGACGCTAGGGACTTGAGCTTGGTCTTGGATCTGGCACTCCCACCAAAGTTTAAAACTCCGGAGTTCGAAAAGTACAAAGGGACTAGCTGCCCAAAGCTCATATCACGATGTTCTATCGAAGGATAACAGGGTACGTTAATAACGACCAACTACTAATTTACTATTTTTAAGACAGTCTGATCGAGTCTGCGGCCAAATGGTACAATCAGTTAAGCCGTCCTCAGATTAATTTATGGAAGAACTTGGCACAAGCTTTCATAAAATGATATAGCCACGTAACAGACATAGCGCCCGATAGAATCACATTGTAAAATATAGAGAAAAAGCCAAATGAGAGCTTTATACAGTATGCCCAACGATGTAAAGAGGTAGCAATGCAAGTCCAGCCACCTTTCTTAGAGAAGGAAATAAATATGCTCTTCATCAATACTTTGAAGGCTTCATTCATTAACCATATGTTGGGAAGCGCTACCATGAGCTTCTCAGATATAGTAATCTCCGACGAGATGATTGAAAATGCGATAAGGAGTAGGAAGATGGACGCGGGAGAAAATGCCAAAAGATCAACCCCGAAGAAAAATAAAAATGAAGTGAATCATGCGAGCAAAGGGTATTCTAAAATGGTCACTATAGACTAGCCAAGGGCCATGACTGTCAGCTATCAAGGCCCTTTAAAGCAAGAATCCAACTCGAGGCCAAACACAGAAAGACTCCATTTCACACCCATCCTGATGACATATAGAGAGCTGTATCAGAATCTATTTGATGCGCATGTGGTATCTTCCTTCTACTTGGAGCCTGTGCAACCTCTGTTTCCAAAATGGTATAATGCGAATACCCAATGCGAGTATCATGCGGGGATCACTAGGCATTCAATTGAAAATTGCACCACCTTTAAAAAGTTGGTCGAAAGGTTCATTAAAATGGGAATTGTGAAGTTTGACGATTCATCATAACCTAATTACTTTGGCAAAGTAGTAAATACGATAGTTGAAGGTGGAGGGCAAGAAAGTTACGATTCCTTCAAAAATTCAAAAGCCTTGAAGGAATATTAGGGAATCTGAATGTATCCGAAGAGGGAACAGTGGAATAAAATTTTCCAAAGCATCTGCCCTTACATAACTGGGAGTGTTTTGAACAATGGGACTGTGAAGGAGATCCCTGTATTTTTTAGAGCCAATTCAGATTAATGTCTAAAACACGCTTATTGCTCTAAGCCTAGGAGCGATAAGAGTCCTTTTGTGAAATAGGCTTATGTCCAGCATCTTTATTTCAATAAAATGCATTTTTGTTTCTCACTTCTAGCAAATATTCTTTTATTATCTCCATTTCATTCATAATCATACCACACAAGTAAATATTCCTAGATTCTTTTTGCCTTCATTGTCCCTATAACAGGTCTCCAGATATCAATGATATGAACGACACTGCTATTGATTCAGAACCTCCTTTTGAGCAAGATATGTGTCCGGAGGAACCTCGGGACTTTGAAGATGACCGAGACTGTAACCTATCTCTTGATTTGTTAAGGAGAGTAGAGTAAGATGAGAAGCATGTCCCACCTTACAAAGAATCAGTGGAACCTATGGCCTTTCTATATGTGGGGCATGGATGTCAGTGGGCCGATCTTTTAAAGAATATCGATTCATCTTTACGGTCGTCGATTACTTCATCAAGTAGACAGAAGCTGCTTCATATGCTGATGTCATAAAGTCAATAGTTAGCAAATTTTATGTTGATTAGGTCTAGCAATACATTAGATTTGAATAATAGAACGATATCAAAAGTTTACAGTCAGTTCAAGATCAAATACCACATCACCCCAAAATGAACATTACAATGGGGGAAAATAAAAAAACAAAACCAAAAATAAGAAACAAAAAAAAAGAGAAACCATGATGAAAATGACTGGGACTCATAAAAATTAGCATGAGAAATTACCAAACGTCTGTCAGGACCTCCACCGGGGTAGCGCCTTTCTCATTGACAGAATAGGGGCGGTTGCTGATTAAAGTTAAGATTTCTTCTCTCCAGATTTTGTCAGAATTGAAGATGAAGCTAAATGGATCCAATCCCAATATGGTTAGTTGAATTTGATCGAAGAAATGAGGTTGAAAGCCATCCATTATGATCAAGCGTACCAAAGAAAAATGACCAAAAGGTTTGCCCTAAAGAATTCCATGAGGGAAACCTAGTACTGAAAAAGATATTTCCTATTCAAAAGGACTTCAAAGGAAAGTGGACGCTAAACTAAGAAGGATTTTATATGGTAAAAAAGGGACCTCATTTGGAAGAGCATCGAGACTGACCGAGATAATGGCATGACTCTGCCTAATCCAATAAACTCATATTTAGTTAAGAAATACTTCACTTACAAAAGAGAAAGAGAAAGAAAAGAGAAGAAAAAAGAAAGAAAAGAAAAAAAAGAGGCCAAGGCAAAAACCCGCAAAAGGCGTTTTGAGACCAAATAGATTTTGAGTTGAAAATCCAAGAATGGGTAATTCAAATTTGTGATCAAAGGTGGGGCATACGGTAGTCTCGTTTTCTTTGAATTAATAAAAAAAGAGAGATTTTACGTCTTGGGGCATCAACAAAATACTCTAGATCCCCTAAACACATATTGAGCTCAAAAAAGGTCCTCAAGAAATTTGTGCAGAAAAGCTCATGCTGCGATATCTGGGGCACCTACTTTCCTTTTGCTCATTTTGTATTCCAGCGATATTTTCTTTCTTTGATCAATCTATTCTTTTTTTTAGATTTTGTCCCTGATAAATTTCAGTTTTATCCATCATTATGACCTTTTTCAAGCATGTTGTATTGAAATAACGATTAATGGACCAATAATACTTTCATAAAATGAGTTCTGCATATTACTCTGGAAGCTACTAAATAGTACAGGAACCTGAAATAGGATCATTAATTAGAACTCACCAAGCCTAAGGGTTAGAAATATTTGAGAGAGAGAAGTCTAAAATTGTGGCTATCTCCCCAGATTCTCTGTGAAAGATATCAGTTGCACGAAAAAACAAGGTATTGTGTTAGTGACGCAACCTCGAGGAACAGCAGGCAATGTTAACCCAAGCATTAAAAGGGGTTCATTCTTGAAAATTTGTCATTCTGCATACCTATCTGGTCATGTTACCCAAAGAGGGGTGTAACGAATTGATTGAAGAAGCCACAAATCCTATACCCCTGAATTGCAGCGAGAATGGACTGAAGAAGATACAAATCCTATACCCCTGAGTTGCAGTGGGATAGATTAAAGATGAAACAAATCCTATACCCTGAGTTGCAGTGGGTTGGATGAAGCAAAAAAAAACTCTCCCTACATTTATAGTGGGGCAAACCAGTTGAGTAAATGGTAATCATTCTTCGAGTTTTCCGTCAGGGATACCAGCTGAAGAAGAAGGCATGATAACACATCATTGATAGAACCTTAATTAACAATGAACAATGACAACCCTAGCATAAAAGGAATCATTCTCATAACATTTCTGTATTCATATATCATCTAGTTAGGAGCATTTGACTCATTCTGATCATAACATCCTAATCATTTGGCATAAATATATGCATATGAAACCGAGTCTACAGGATATGTCCTCCAGAGGACGGTGTAGCAACATCGGTTAATTTACAGATCTTGTCTCCCTAAGCAGTAGTGGAGTAGATCGAAGATGGCAAATATTGTCTCCCTAAGCAGTAGTGGAGTAAATTTAAGGCACCATCCTATCTCCATAACCAGCAGTGGAATAGGCTGAAGATTGTAGATCTTGTCACCCTAAGCAGTAGTGGAGCAAGATCGAAGGCAAATCTTGTCTCCCTAAGCACTAGTAGAGCAGGTTTAAGCCACCATCCTATCTCCCTGACCAGAAGTGGAATAGGTTAAAGATTGTAGATCTTGTCACCCTAAGCAGTAGTTGAATAAGATCGAAGGCAAATCTTATTTCCTTAAACAATAGTGAAACACAATTTAAGCCATCATCCTATCTCCCTGACCAGCAGTGGAATAAGTTAAAGATTGTAGATCTTGTCACCCTAAGCAGTAGTGGAATAAGATTGAAGGCAAATCTTGTCTCCCTAAATAGTAGTAGAACATGATTTAAGCCACCATCCTATCTCCTTGACCAGCAGTGGAATAGGTTACAGATTGTAGATCTTGTCGTCCTAAACAGTAGTGGGATAAGATCAAAGGCAAATCTTGTCTCCCTAAATAGTAGTGGAACATGATTTAAGCCACCGTCCTATCTTCCTAACCAGTAGTGGAATAGGTTGAAAATTGTAGATCTTGTCACCCTAAGCAGTAGTGGAGCAAGATCAAAGGCAAATCTTTTCTCCCTAAACAGTAGTGGAACATGATTTAAGCCACCATCTTATCTCCCTGACCAGCAGTGGAATAGGTTGTAGATTGTAGATCATGTCGCCCTAAATAGTAGTGGGACAAGATCGAAGGCAAATCTTATCTCCCTAAACAGTAGTGGAGCAGATTTAAGCCATCATCCTATCTCCTTGGCTAGCAGTGGAATAGGCTGAAGATTGCAAATCTTATCTCCCTAAAGATACAGCGGAGCAGGTTGAAATTACCAGCTTTCATCTCCTTAAAGTTCCAGCGGAGTAGGTCAAAGCTACAAATCCCTTCTTCCTGAAATTGCATTGAGGATCATTCTTAATTCCTGGAAGTTTCAGTAGAGAAGATCGAAGCTACAAATCACTTCTCCCTGAATTCTTATCTCCTCGAAGTTCCAGCGGAGTAAGTCGAAGCTACAAATCCCTTCTCCCTGAAATTACATTGAGGATCAATTCTTATTTCCCAGAAGTTTCAGTAGAAAAGATAGAAGCTACAAATTTCTTCTTCCTGAATTCTTATCTCCTTGAAGTTCCAGCAGAATAGGTCGAAGCTACAAATCCCTTCTCTCTGAAATTATAGTGGAACCCTTAATCTTATCTCCCTAAAGTTACAGTGGAGCAGATTAAAACGATAAACCCTATACCTCTAAAGTCGCAATAGTTGCAGTAGAGAAGGTTAAAAATAAACAAATCTCATCCCATCGAAGTTGCAGTAGCGGAACAGATTGAAGCTACAAGTTTTTGTCCTACTGAAGTCACAATGGAATGGATCAAGGCAACAAGATATGGTAGACTGGAATAAGGCTACCTGAAGAAGAGGAGCACCAAAGAAGTAGAGACTCGGCGAGACCAGGGAAAATTAATCTTTCTTGAAATTCTTTACTCTGTTCCTGTTACATGACAATGAGCAAAGAGGGGCAGCTGTAAGACCCATAATTTGCCCAGGCCTTAAAAACACAAAAAACCAAAAAAACCAGCCCAATACACATCAGCCCAAACCCACCTAAACCAACACCCAGCAAACCCCCTTAAAACTACCAGCCCAATTTCAAACCCAAAACAAAGACCCAAAATTCAAAGCCCAATAAAAACCTAGACCTAAGCCCAACACCACAAATTAGAAAAAACAAAGAAACAAACCCTAGGTACGCCGTACCTAGGGCCTTTTAACACTGCCGCCCTTGCATTGCTCCACCGCCATTGTCGCATCAGCACCACCACTGTTGCCACCGCCCACTTGCTTGCAAAAAAGGACAGAGAAATTATTAGGCAAACAAGTTGTAAATAGGCTATATAAATCATGTTATACCATTATAATGGTTTCGGACACTTTTTCTCTAATAAATACAACCAAAAAACAGATATGAAGCATATCAAAAAACACAAAAAAAAAAAATTAGCAAGCAATTAAAAGAAACATAAAGTCCAAAAGCAAGGCAAAAATTTGTGCTAAGGTTTTTTCATTTTCTTTATTTTCTTTTTTCTTTCAAATCTATTTCTTTTTGCTGTTTCTTTTTTCTTCTTCTTCTATTTTTATATATATACACATATATTAAAAATATAAAAAAGGAGGAAAATTTTTACCTTTTTGGACCTTCGGCCTAGGGGTGAGCGTTCGATCGAATCGAGTCGAATCGAATAAAAAAATTTCGAGTTAATCGAGTTGACGAATCGTATTTTATCATCCTAATTTGGTTTGAAATTTTCTCGAATCGAGTCGAGTGAAATGGAATTCGATTCGAATCGAATCGAATATATTTGTTCGAGTTAAATTTTAAAAAATAATTCTGGGTCCTTATAACCACTATCACCCATCGTAATAAAATTTTTCCACCATAATCAAATTTTTTTTAACTTTCATCACCTCATAATTTATTTATTTATCTTTTATATACGGGTTAGCTTTTTTGCTTGCTTAGTTGTTTTAATTATCTTTAGATTCTTGTCACTATGTATTCAGGAATTAAAAAATATATTAAATGTAAAAAAAATGACTTTTTAATAAAAGTTATTTTGAAGATAAAATGTGAAATTGATACCAATATAAAATTTTAACACGAATATTTTAAGGCATCATTAATAATTCAATTTTAATATAAATATTCAATATGAATAAACAATTGAATAATATAAATAATATAAAATGTGAAATTTAATTTAATAATATAAATAGTAATATAAATAAAATTATTACTATTTATGTTTATGGGTTTTTTTTTTATAATTGTGATTTTTTATTTGGGAGTAAATAGTGAGAAGTGAAAGTTTAGGGGAAAAATAAAAAGTTGTAGGAGTAAAAGTTTGAGGGAAAGTAAATAAGGGGAGTAAAATTTTGGAGGGAAAATATTAAAAAAAATTGAGGGGAATGAGTTTGGGGTAGATGGGGGGTAGGATAGGAAGAGAGTAAAAGTTTTAAAAGGAAAGTGGGAGGGACTAAAAATTTTGGGGGAAAATAAAAGTTTTGAGGGTTTTTGGGAGTAAAATTTTGTGGAAAAATAAATAGGAGAGTAAAATTTTGGTGGGAAAAGGATTTTGGGTAGATGGGGGTTGGGATGGGAGATGAGTAAAAGTTTTGGGAGGAAAGTAGGAAGGAGTAAAAGTTTTGAGGGAAAAGTAAAAAGGTTTGGGATTTTAGGGTAAAAATGTAAAATATTATAGTTTGATATTCGAATTATTCGAATCATTCGAGTTATTCAAATTTGAAAACTCAACTCGATTCAAACTCGAAATTCGAAAAAGAAATTTGAGTTGACTCGAATAACTCAATTCGTTTAACTCGAAATTCGAATTTTTTTCTATTTTTTCAAGTCGAATCAAGTTTTGCTCACCCCTACTTCGGCCACTGTGCACGGCGGGGCCGGCGGCGGCGTACAGCAGTGACTGGCCGAATCCCTCGCCGGAATCGGAGGACTTTCAAAGAAAAAGGTGAAAGGCTTTTTTTTTTTTTTTAATTTTTGGGGCTGAAATGATTTTTTTTTCTAAAGAATTTGGGTTAAATAGGCCCCAAAATGACGTCGTTTTGGAGTGGCCTCTGAAACCCCAAAACGACGTCGTTTTACCTTATGACTCACGCACTGACTCGACCCACTTCCAGGATCCGCGTGTTTTTTTTAACGGAAGGGCTAATTCCACTTCCACTTTTAGAGGGAGGGGTTTATTGCCCAATTTGGTCTCTCCTTATTGTTTGCGCTTACGAATCGGTCTTTCTCTCTTTTATTAATTTCAAATTTGCCCCAAAACCTCGTTTTTAATTCGATTTTAGTCTTTTTTGGTTATTTTGACTATTTTATTATTAAATTAATTATTTTTAATATTATTATTATCATATTTATTATTATTAATCTTATTACTATTATATTTGTTTTTATTATTAGTATTAACTTTAATTAGTACTATTATTTTTTACATTATTATATTATATTTAATTAATTGTTTTTAATATTATTTTTAATATCATATTTACTAGCATATTTATTATTATCACTGACATCATTATTATATTCACTATTATTATTTTCTTTATTTTTAATATTACTATGACGCTATATTTGCTTTTTGTATTTATTATTACATACATTACTTATCTTTATTCTTTATTTTTATTTCATTTTCTTTTTACTCTTTTATTATTATCATTATTCTTGTATTTTTTATTCATATTCTTATTAGCATTATTATTTTTAACATATTATTACTGTTAATGCATTATTATTTTCTATTCTATTACTATTCTCATTAATATTTTATTATTATTTTCACTATAATTATTACTAACACACTATTATCATTTCCTATTTTATTTTATTATTGTACTTTTACTATTATTTTCATATTATTAAACTAATTAATTTTATATTATTATTATGTTTCTTCTTTCCTCATATGCTTACGTTATTATTAATTATCATTATTATTATTATCATTATTTTTGTTGTTAATATTATTATCCTTATATTACTATTTATCATAATATATTATTACTCTTATTAATATATTGTCATTTTTATTACCACGTTTATTCTATTATGTATATTAACATCGTCATTCATTTCGTATTTTATTACAAATTACATTTTACCCGACAAAAATAATTCTTTCCTACAAGCAATATTCCGTATTTGGAAATTCAAGAAAATCGTGCCCTAACTTATTGAGTTTCGATTTTTCTCATTTAACCTAAATAACAGAATATTCTTTTAAAACCGCAATACGAGTTTTGAATAAAATGCTTATTCTCGGAGATTCGAGGTGTTGTGCCCTAACTTACTGGATATAACATCTTGTTACTTCGAGATAAGATTTTTTTTTTTTTGTAAATAAAGGCAATATTCAATATTTAGAAGTTCGAGAAATCGTGCCCTAACTTACTGGGTTTTGATTTTTCTCGTCTACCCTAAATAATCGAATATCCTTTTAAAAAAGTTAAAATACACGAATTTTAAATAAAGGCAAGGTTGTTTTCAAAGGTTCAAGATGTCTTGTCCTAACTTACTGGATGTGACATTTTATTACTTCGAGACGAGAAGGTCTTTAATGTTCGTTTCAGTTTATTCAAGTTGTTTTTAACAAAAAGAGGAATCATATTTTAAATTCTTTCAAGTTTTCAAAATTTCGACACTAAGACACAAATTAATCAACTAGGTACCAATTTTGGGCGTATCGAGGGTGCTAATCCTTCCTCGTACGTAATCGACTCTCGGACTTATTTTTCTGGTTTTCGTAGATCAAAATCGTTGTTTTGATAAATCAATATGTTTATTAAACAACTACTTTTTTTCGAGGTGACCCAATCACACCTCAACAAAAAGGATTGGTGGCGACTCCCATTTTGTCGTTTTCATTTTCAAAATCCAAGTTGACCGCCGTTTTTCAAAAAATGGTTTCGACAGTTCTTATCCAAAGAGGAGATAAATTGAAAGCATAGGAATCAATTTCCTTATCCTTAACAAAAGGTAACATAACAAAGAGACACTTATCAAACAACTAGGGGGAAAGATTCAAGATTCTCTTCCTATCCTTCACATTTCCGAATTTAACCAAGATAACATCTTCTTCCATCGCCACAAAATTAACTTCTTCTTTCGTATACCAAATAGACTTAAAGACCTGTTACATAGCTTCACGGTTGATCTTTTCAGTAGACCATAATTTTCTTATAGCCCACGCCTCAAAACCCTGTGTATTAATGGATTTCAAATTCGTACTAACAATTTTAATTGTTTCTTCCTCCGAGAAATGTTATCTTTCTAACAAAATATTAAACTCCTCCTCCATAATGGTGATAAAAAAAAAAAAACCTAAAACAAAAACAGAAACACAGGCCTACAACTTCTGATAAAACCCCCACCAAGATTTGAAAGAAAACACAACCAAAAAACCAGCAAACTTCTGTCGTCCAAGGAAAAAACACTACAAAGAAAAATCTAATAGCAAAAGAGAGAGAAAGAAACAAGGGGAAAAGCACAACAACCGATCCAAAACTGGCCTCCAAGCAAAAGACGACAAAAAACCCTAGAAGTAGCCAAGACAGTGCATAGATGAATGCTAACGACACAATTATACAATCTAAAAATGCCCCCCTCCAAACCATCAAGAACTAACATTCACCACCCACCGCAATCAATTAGATACTTAAAAATGTTAAATGCATAAAAAAGGCCATTTGATCGTTAAATTTAACAGTTGGCCGTTAAAGTTAACTATCCCTATTTTTTTACTTAAAGCCACCCCGTGTCACAACGAAGACATGACATATGACAAAAAAATTATAAAAAATAATAATCAATAAAAATTATAAAAAATATTAAATTTTAATAAAAAAATATAAAAATCATAAAAATTATAAAATATTTTAATTTTACAAAATTTATAAAAATTATAAAATATATCAAAAAGGTCCTTTAATGACCTTTAATTTTTTTCAGTTAAAGATGGAATGTAATAAATGAGTATTCGAATAATCGGGAAATTGTCTCCACCATGCCAACTTGGCAACCCCCCATTCAAGCCTTTTTCTGAATGTTTGTTTCTACGAATTTACTTTTTTCTCAAGTGAACCATTTTCCAGAAAAAACCCAAATCACTAAGGTTACAATCGGATAAAGCAGAACGAAAAGCTTCCATATGTTTCTCTGCCCGAATACGCCTACCCTTTTTTTCAAAAGAAAAAGTTATTTCGTTAAAATCACCAACCACTAACCATGATAAACTTTGGACTTGACCCAACTGGAAAAGAAGATCTCAAGTAAAACCTCTTAAACGTTCCTCTGGGTGTCCATAAAACCCGGTAAATCGCTAGCAAAACCCATCGTGCTCTTCATGTATCTCTACATCGATATGGTGATGGGAAAAACTTCGTAAAATTATCACGTCCTGTTGTCTCACCTTAAGTATAACAATCCCCCTTCGAACCATCAACTCCAACTTCTATACCATTTTGAAATCCACATTTTCTTCGAATACCTTCCATCTTTCTCACAATGATTTTTGTCTCCATGAGAAACAAAATCTGGGGACGAATATCTCTCAGTTTATTCCTGAAACGGTGAATTGCCCGTGAGTTCCCCAATCCACGAACGTTCCAACTGAAGATTTTCATAATGTCCGACTGCCTTGCCTAGCAGAGCCAGCCGATAAATCATCATTACCACCTGGCACTTCTGGTTCTCTCAAAGTCCTTTGCCGTTTTTTCCATCATCTAATTGAATAGGGCTATTTTCACCATCAGATCCTAACTCCATAAGCCCATTTACCGTGGCCTGAAACCCGTTTGACCCAACACCCTCTTTATAGGCTTCATTAAATCCTAATATAATCCACTCATTAATAAACTGGAATCTAGGATTGATATTAGCACCCAAATTAAGCATGAGATCCCTTGAATTACGTGAACTCAATCCCCTTCCATATTCAGAATTCGACAATCCGTACCATCTAATTGACGCAACCAGCAGCTAACTCTCGTCGGCCCTCCCCTCATTGAGGCTCACAAAGTGATATCCCAACCAAATACGATCTGAGATAGATCGACTCGAACCCTTATTGGGCAAAAACTTTCTCCATGTCTAAGCTTACCACAAATAAAGCAAACAATGTTGAGTTTTTCATATTAGAACCGAGCATAATACGTTCTATCTCCCAATTGAACCTTCTTTTTTCCGTTTCAGAGCAAAGTGCACATCCAGACGCACTTTTGTCCTCATATATCGCTGCAATCCCAAAGATGGGATCCTGGTGTCATACTCCAGGAACTCACCCAAAAATAATCCAAATCACCTTGCCATTGTTTCCAACATAAGTCCCGAGGGCAAGTCATGGATTTGAATCTGAAACACAGCATAATTCATCGTGATGGTAAGCGAATCTTCTTTCAATTGCAGTTTATGCAGTAATAACAAGTCCACGGCATTCCTGGATTTGAAATAATTATTTTTTTAGTTTTTTTTTTAAATATCTTACAAGAATTATATCGGTGAGTATGGTGAACATAAGTGTTAATACAAATATCTTAGACAACATGAAAATTCTAGCAACATAGGTCAGCCTCGTATAATGCAAAAGGCTTCGAAACTTGGAAAGAAAAAGCATACATTTACAGGATATTAGCAATGTATGGAATCTTCAGCTAAAGAGGTTTTTAGACCGCTCAGGTTGGATTCAAGCATTATGTTAGTTATTTAGTATGCTTGTCATGATTTTGATTAAATTAGTTGGATTGGTCCTTTATCCATACTTATAAATTTCCAAACTGAAAACAACTTGAGATTCCAAACTGAAAATGACGACAAAATTTAAATTTAAAATCCAAGCAACTTCTTCCCAATCCTGTAAGCAGCATAAGCATCAGTTGCTATATATTCAATCTGGTTTTTTGTCAGATTTTCTGGTTCCCTAACATTAAGGCTGCCCCAGCCTACAAATAAAGGCATTGGCTTGAATGGCACCTTCAGCACCTCAGTTGCCAGTCTTCTAACACCTACTCCACGAAGAAGTGGTTTTCGGCTCTCATCTTTTTGACATTCTCTTTCATTGAACACCAACAAATGTTATGTCCTTGTGGTTCAACAGCTTTTTAATGCACTCTAAACCTCCATCAAACGTTATTAGTACACAACCAATCAGACTAAAGATTGCTAGTAACGCGCAACCTAAAGTATCCCAGGTTATGTCTAAACCAGCAACCATGTCATCATGCAATATCATATGTACCAAAATGCTAACGCAACTCCGCATCCTTCCTTCATCTCTACAGCTAAGCACTTTAGACGGAAACGAACCTCCATCCACCATTACAGACTCATCTCCCGTAAGTCGTTCTACTGAACCCATTCTTGATATGAAAGATAAAGAGAGAAATTGGTTTTTCACTGGACGCATATAATGGCTGAGGCATCGATGTCCTCACCTATTTATAACAGGGGGTATTGGAAACAAATCTCCTCTTGAAACTCTCATTTTAAGTTCATTGAATCTTTGGCAGTGTTTGAAACTTGAATATTGATGTGGAACGTGATTAATATTGCTGCAGGAAACTGAAAGGATATTAAGTTTCTTCACCAATTATACAAGGAGGTAGTAGTAACCATTGGGATTCTTCCGACGGATGAATCAACAGTCTGTTTTTGAAACTAACACCTGCATTAATTTAAACACTTGATATCAGTGTCCAAGTATCGAAGGGTCTGGAAACTGGAAAGTCCTTATTGAGAAATTTAGGATGATCTGTTTTTGAAACTAACACCAGCATTAATTTACAACCCTTGATATCAATGTCCAAGTGTCTAGAAACTGGAAAGTCCTTATTGAGAAATTTAGGATGATTGGTGAAACATTATGATCCAAACTCTATTGGAAAATTTGCTATTTTGCATGTCATTAATGCAGGTTTTCTCAACTAAGTTCCTACTGAAAAACGAGGATAAGCTTTTCAACGAGTATTGGAAAGTATGTTGAAGCTAAAACTCCAATTCCTTTTAACTGGTGTTGTATTTAAGAATGAGGCTCTAGAGAGAACTTATTGCAATTGAGTATTTATAGTGTACTTTTTAAACTACTGAGCTGCTTAGATCTAAAAATCAGCTCTTGTTTAGTTAACAATTTTTATGAGTAAAAATCATAAAATATGGATTTAACTATATATATATATATATAGATATATGTACGACACGTGTAATAGTTTGAAATTCCTTTTTAGTAATACTAATATGTTTATTTTTTTTAGATAGATAAATTTAATAAAATAAAAGAATATTTACAATATTTATTTGATTAAATTGTAGGAAGTAAAGAAAATATTTTATTATAATATTTCTTTTCTAATTATATTCTTTTTATAAAATAATTTATTGTAAAATTTAATAGGATAAAAATGTAATTTTGCATTTTAAAGAAAATTTTACTTTTAAGAATGACGATAAAGCGTGATCGGGTAGATGTTGTCAAATTTACTATTGCTCCACAATTGGCATACTCTACTGCATCATATATTACGGATGTGTTATATTAAAAAAACATTATCTCCTAATCCACCTCCATAAATGATAAATGCATCCATTTTCGCTCCACACCATTCTATATTCTTTGTCACCCACCCAACTCCAACCAAAATCTTATGTTAAAAAAAATTTCACTTCAAACGGTTCAAAACCCATGAAGCTGATCAGATATTTCCATCTTACTTTCCTTTCCCTTGTTTTTCATTAGAATTGAGGTAAATAAAAATGATGTAATTCAATAGAATTTCAATTGTTTTTACATTCCTTCAAATGAAAGATATCCAATATATTACTTTGTGTAATTAATACTCCACATTCTGTAAACTCATTAAAGGTAAATGTTGTTTTATAGCCAAGGCGATGATCAAACCTCCGATCAATGGTTAAGATAGGAGAGACCATTGCCATCTCATCTAATTCCCATGATTATTTTATATACTTTTTTAACTTCTGATTATATCTACTCTTTTTGACATAATATATAAAATTACCATAGCCTCTTCTCAATTTATAAATAGAAAGATAATTTACTTTAACACACTCAAATCCTTATATTCCTATATTAGCAATAATTCCTATAGTAATTAAACTAAAATTCAATCAATAAATACTTTATATTTAAATGTGATAGAGTTGTTGAACCCTAATGTACAAATACTTATTGACAGTAACATATTTATATTTCAATGTGCTCAGGAAACCATAAAAATTTTTTTAGCAACATAGCTCACCAACAAAATGAAACTATTAGAATTACTGAATGTTAACAATGTATTGAATCCTCAATTGATTTTTGACAGTTGGATTAAATAATGAAGCAGGTTCTAAATTCTATTTGTTTATGCAATTATATTTAACTTTAATAGAAGTTGTAATCAAAAACGAAAAACGATGACAAACTTTTTTTAATAAGCATGTTCGACATGACATAGAAGCAAACCATGCACCCTTAATACCATGAGCTACTCAAAAAACACAACCAAAAAAAAAAAAAAAAAGACTTTGAAATTACAGAATCCTAACTTAAAATCCAAGCAATTTTTTCCCAAGCTTGTATGCAACATACGCATCAGTTGTTAGACTTTCAATCTCGTTCATTTCCAGCCTTAGGGATCCCCTATAATAAACTTGGGCCATTCTTGAAGACCTTGACCTGAATGGCAACTCCAGCACCTCAGCTGCTAATCTTTCGAGACCTAATCCACGAAGACGTGGTTGGTGAAGCACATCCGCAGCCAACTCACCCACATCCACTGCGTTTCTTATTTCCAGTGGCAAATTATTTCTAATAGAACGATTGACATCCTCTTTTATATGAACACCTACAAATGATATGTTCTTGTTATTTAAGAAACGTTGAAGGGACTGAGGAAGATGGCCAAAAATAAAACCACCAAACCTTATTAGTACACAATCAATCCGAATGCAGATTGCGAGGAGTGGAATATAATCTAGTGAATTATATTGGTACCATGTTACGTCTAAACCAGCAACCATGTCTTCATGCTCAATCATATCTTTCCAAATAAGATCAACGCAACGCTCCAGGCTAATTGTATATAGAATCTCTTCAGTCACCAGCACGGTACCATCCGCCATCACAACCTCGGCTCCCATAAGTTGTGTTACTGAACCCATTCTTGAAATGAAATAGAATGAGGGTATTTAAATTTTCACTAGACAGACACAGGCAATGTCATCACCTATTTATATGGAGTTTGTAGAACTTGGGGTATTTGAAACATTTCTTTTCTTGAAATTATCATTGTAATTGATTACACACGGTAGGTGTAAGTTAATTAAACCATTGGCAGTGTTGGGAACTTGGATTTTTTCCGTGAAAAGTGATTAATGCAGTTTATGACAGAGATATAAATAGTCAAAACATATCGTTTTGAAACTCTCTCATGGAGTTGGAGTGGTCTTCATCTTCATGAGAGGTTAATTAACGCAGCAGTCCATCAACGATGAGCCATGAAATTTAATGGGCTAGTGACTAATGACACGTTATCTAAGAGTGAGACTCAAGCTCCCAATGACTTCTTCGCAATCTTGAGTACTTAACTAAAAAATTTTATAATTTAGTCATTAAATTATTCGAAAGTTTTCGTTTAAATCATTGAACTATTTAAAAGTTATTACTTAAGTCACTAGGCTGATAACTTTTTTTTTTAAAGTTCCATTAATGAGCTCCAAGTGATGATTTGATGATCAGCATGGAGGATCACTATCCATCGACAAGTAAAAGAATGAGAAATAGAGTTTTTGATTGGTGCAAGCGGTGCAAACAGAGAAATATAGCATCGATTTTTAACAACCCAATGACTTAAATGAAAACTTTTGAATAATTCAGTGACCAATTTGTAATTTTTTTAATTAAATAATCAAAATGAAAACTCACCTATAGTTTAGTGAGTAGTGACTAACTATGTAGTTTTGAAAAATCAAAATTAAAGTTTGGATGAAAATAATAATGAAATTTAAAAAAAAAATCTTGTGATTTCCTAACTACAAATCAAATGAAAATATGTGAATGTTGAATATTAATAAATTTTTTTTATAGTAAATTTGAGTTTGAAATATTGATAGTGCAACTCAACATTAAATAATTTAAATTATAATGGACGTGTAAGTTAACATGGATATATTTTTTTTAACAAATATCGATATAGAATATAATAGTAAAAAATAAAGATTAAGAGTTGATAACGTGGGTTATACAACTATTCATTGTTATAATTAAGTACCTTGCTCATGTAACTTCACCACCCTAGTATCTTTGTAACACAATTTTGCCAATCAACACTTTGTCAAAAATAACACGTTGTTGCGACTGAACTTTGTGAACATACATATGCATAACATGTGGAACTCTTATGATCTATCTTGTCAAATATAGGTATTGGGTTGTTTTTTACGTCCCTCACATGTGGGATCTTATCTAGTTATCTCCATCCCATCGTTGGCTATATAGAAGATTATAGTGCTCCCCCAAGTGATTGATCAAGATAGAACTTATATCATATATATTTCACGACCCAAAGTTAAAAAGAGGATCATCCTCACTTATAAATACTTGTTATTATCCTTAAAAAGGATTCATGTTTTTCCATTGCGTCTCCACTTACTACTCTTTGCATGCCTTTCATCGTGTGAGCTTTTATCTCTCATCTTTCTCTTATTTATCTTTAATAAAAATAAATAAATAGTTGGATAATAAAATAAATATAATTATAAATAAAATCAAAATATAAAAATAAATAATTATGAATGTAATAATTAAAAGTAAAAATGTTTGAAGTTTGATTGATGACTTACATTGGGCTCTTTTAAAGCTTCATTTTCACCATTGTTATGTTCAACTTTTTTTTGTTTTCTTATTTTGATTGAAGTACTGGAAAATATGTTGAAGTTAAAACTCTAATACCTTTTAATTATCTTTGATCTAACATATCATTATCTAAACTCACCGAAAAGAGTCATCAACAATTGGTGTTATATGTAAGGATGAGGCTCCAGAGAGAACTTATTGTAATTGAGTATTTATAGTGTACTTTTTAGACTATAAGCTGCTTAGATCTAAAAATCAGCTCTTGTTTAATTAATAAGACATCTACTTAGGGACGTTAGTAGCTCACATTTTGTGAATGATTTATGAAAAATATATTAGAAAATATAAAAATCATATATATAATGATAGTAATTATATGTTATTATTTATTATTAGAAAATGTTAGTCTAAATTAAACGTGATTTAATTTGGTTAAAGTTTATTGAGTTTTAGTTATTAAATAAAGTATGGGTTAAATATGTTTAAATACTCTAGTAACTAATTTCTAATTAATGATGGGCTAATTAGAAATTAGAGTTAATGTGCAAAAGTTATATATTAAGGTTATGGTCACCAAATTGCACATACGTAACTTTTCTGATATCCCATCTTCATAAAAGAGAGGGTCACCCTTCTCAAAAATACTTGTGTGTTAATTTAGAAGATCAAAACCACAAGTCTTGAAGATTTCAAGATATCAATGGATTCAAGTACGTTTTCGCACCTAGTTTTAGTCTTGATTTATTATTAATGATTTGATATGACAAATCCTAGTTTACAGTTTTAAATTTATATTAGATCTTGCTTTACAATTCTAACAAGTGGTATTTGAGTTTCATCATATTGAATCATTAATAACGAATTGATTCTCTATTAATTTTGGATTGAATCTTTTGAGTCTTTAGATTCTTTGATTAAGTATGCATTGGGGTTATGAAGAATTTATTATGCACAGTGGCGAAACTAAGGGGGCTGGTAAGGGCCCGATCTCCTAAAATGAAATATTTTTTATATGATCCCTTTAAAAATTTTAAAATTTTAAATTAGTAGAAGTAAAGTTACACTTTGACCCCCTTAAAAATATAAAAATTTGATTTAATCATTTAAAAATTATAAAGATAATGTCCACTAAAATAGTGAAATTATATTTTTTTTTCTATCGTAAAAATTATAATTTAATGTCGATCCCTAAAAATTTCTAATTTCGCCTCTGGATATCGGTTATTTGAAGAGCTGAAAAGCTAATAATTGATACTCTTTAATAATTATGAGTGGTGTATGTGTAATATTACTTGAACGAATGACAAATTTCAGCTCAAAGATTTAGTTTCAAAGTTATGTACATGGGTTATTTCGATTCTGTGTTTCAATTTCTATTTGCCAATTTTATACGTACTCTTGGCATTTAGTTAAAAAGAAAAAAGAAAAAAGTAGCCCAAAGTGGCATCACCATCGAGTACCCTAAATATGTCGGCTCTTTCTCTGCTTGGTCTTTGTGCTGTATCACCTTTGCTACTCTGTTTTTGCCATTGCCATCAGTTGCAAATACTTCAATGTTTTGTAAGGATAAACAAATCTGATATGAAGATTTAAAACGAGGCAATAGAAAATGATAGAAGGGTTTGAGATTGTGTTTTTTTTTTGTTTGGGAAATAAATAGGAAATAATGAAATTTGTGATTCATGCAATTCTTGCTCAACTAAGTTCATATTAAAAAATTCTGCACTGCTCTGACTTAATTTTAATTTTTATACTTTTAAAATATTGAAAAGGGTAAACTATACCATTAGTTATCAAATTATGGTTAGATTTTTGTTTTGCTCACTGAACTATTCGAAAGTTTTCGTTAAGTCACTGAATTATTCAAAAGTTCTTAGTTAGTCATTGGGTTGTTAAATTTTTTTATTAATTTTAATTTAAAATAGACTTATTAATAGGTAGGGCTACTTACTCAAGTTCGAAGGTTCATCCAAATTTTGATAGTATTTGGATAAAATTATTAGGCCCATTTAAAATATGAGTTGAGTTTGAACTTAAACATTTAAGACTTAAACCTGACCTAACTCATTTTTAAGGGTCATATTTTATATTATATAATTTATAACAAATAAAAATTAAATATATAATAATATACAATATTAACATAATGTAAACATTAAAAAAAATGTAAAGATAATTATATTTAAAATTTTAATAAAAATATTAAATCAAAAATGTAAATATTAGAATACAAAGATTAAACTTACAACTTATACATAATTTAGGAACTAATAGAAAATTTTAACCTTAAAAAATAAGTTTTTCTGCTTTCATGGGATAATATTAATATGTCAAACAACTATAGGATTTTTTTCTTTACATGTTAGTCAAGATTTAATAAATTAATTTTTTCCTATTTAGAATTAAAAAATAAAACAGAATACTAATGCTTATTTAGTAAATTTTTTCCCATATTTGTACTTTTACGTCTATTATTTTTTAACGTTAGGTGTTTTTATTTAACAAATAGAATATTTTTATTTCATGTAATTAATGTAAAATTATAATTATGATTAACATTATTAAAATTATTAAACATAATCAAAATATACTAACTATTTTGATAATTAAAATATTACAACAGTAAATAAACTTTAAACTATAATTAAAGTTTGGATGTAATAATAATGAAATTAAAAACAAATCTTGTGCAACTCAACAATGAATCATTTACATTATAATGGACGTTTAATTTAATACAGATATTAAATTTAAGAGTAAAAAATAAGGATTAAAAGTTGAAAACATGCATTACATGTGAATTTATTATTACAAATCAAGAAGATAAATTTTCTTGAATGTCACTTCATAATCTCCCTTTGATTGGGAGGTAATTATTACAAGTATCTCACTCATTCAGGTTTCGTCATTTTTTGGGCCACAACTTCGCCAACCAACACCTTACAAAAGCAACACATTGTCGAGACTGAACTTTGTGAACATACATACACATGACATGTGAAACTCCTAAAATCTACCTCGTCAAGATAAATGTTGTGTCCTTATATAGCTCACACGTGGACCTTACCTAGTTATCTCCATCCCATCGCTGTTTATTTGCAGGACTATAGTGCTTCCCAAGTGATTGACTGATATAGAACTTGCCTCGTACACATTTCAAGACCCAAAGCTAAAAAGAGAATCGCCCTCACTCATAAATACTTACCATTATCCCTAAAAATGATTCATGTTCTCCATTGCATAACATTTTCTTCACTTACGACTCTTTGTACGTCATTTATCGTGTGAGCTTTCACTTCTCCTCTTTCCCTTATTTATTTTTAATAAAAATAAATAAATATTTAAATAATAAAAAATAAAATTATAAATAAAATTAAAATATAAAAATAAATAATTATGAATGAAATAAACAAATAAATAAATGAATGCAACAATTAAAAGTAAAAATGTTTTAAGTCTCATTGTTATACAGGCCTACCACAGAGTCGGTTTTTTAATATTCTTCATATCCGTTTTACAATTAATGTTCAAGATTTGTGATTGTTTCTCTCAACAATATCGTCTCCAAGATTTGAACATATGTCTCCCCTGAGAATATAATATATTTTATCATTACACCCAACACTTGTTGATCCAAACAACTTGATCTTTAATATTAAATTTTATTATTTTATTTTATTAAAGAAATTACTTTGTGAAGAATTCCGAATATAAATAACAAAATAAACATGTATATATATATATATAAAAGACTAGCATTAACACCCAAATTCAATTCTGAACAATCTTTACTCCTTATAAAAAAATTAATTTAAGAAATTAACCTGAAAAACAATTTTATTAATAAAATTATGAAAAAAATATAATTTTGGATCGTAATATAATTATAAATTTGATTTTAAATCCCCAGAAGGGAAAAAAAAAGGACTATAAAATAAAATTTGATACAGGTAATGTATCTCCCTTGATGATGAAATGATTGATGAAAGTGGTGGGTTTGGCATAAATCCATGTGGAGCACATAATCTTTTAAAACCCCAAATCGGTTTATCAAAAAACTTGTCTGTAAAATACATTCATAATTTTTTATATTATACAAAACCATGGTGCTACTTTCCATGCATGACAACATAAGGAATGTCCCTACAAAATAATAAGGGCATAATTTGAGTGCATATTATTTTATAAGAAAACTGCCCCTTTGCACATGGTTTCCAGCCTTCTCCACCTTCACTTATGCCTTGCATTATTACCCTTTCATCTATTATCTCTAATTATTCACACACACACACACATATATATTTCTCTCATATTGGATTCTTACTATATAATAATTGCTAGAAGCCAGATAGGTACATGTGAATATATATCAAGAAATGGGCTATAATTTTTTTAAAAGAAGGAATAGTGTTTGGTGAGCAAGAAAATAGAGTTCAATATTTCATTATTATGATCCATCAAGCTTTCTGCTTTCTCTCTTAGAAAGTTCCAAGTTGTCTATTTTTTCCCCTTTAAAAAAAAATTGGTAAACTCTATAACGTGAACATGAAGAGATGCTTTTCTTTTCTACAAAAAAAAAAAAAAAAAATCATGTTTTAGGAAAAAAAATTATATTTATACTTATGTATGTTCATGCACAATAGTAAATTATCATTACAGTTCGAACAATACTTGTATATCACAATTATAATTTTAGTAATAGTTTACGAATGAATTTTTATGTGTAATTCGTATAATTTATGTAAATATAAATACAATAAAAATAATTACATGTATCGAAATTTTAAATATATTTTTATGTTGATTGAATCCATTAAAATTAATTATCTCAAATTAAATTTTTGATTGGGGAATGGATTGGGAAATGGACAACTCAGTTTAAAATATTCTGTGTACTGTGTAAGAATAAATAATTGGTATGTCCTTTGGCTTTATTATTAAACTGTTATAATTATGGTATAATGATAGAGAATGATTGTGAGAAATGTTGCTTTGTTTAGAAACCAAAAACTACATATTTATAGAAAAAATGCAAATAAAAGAGATAAATTCAAGCAGGTAAAATATATATATATATAATTGCTTTGATACTGTCAAAAACGAATATTTAATGAAAACTAAAAAGTGGGACTTAAAGATAGCTTTAATTTCCACCATGAAACAGGAAAATAACTTGAGAAAATATTTTTAACTAGTTAATCACCCACATTGGATTGACTTATACTATGATAAATGATTGAAGAAGAAAAATATAAAGAACAATCTCTGGGAACACATTCCATCCATGTTTTAGTGTCTTGGAGATTTGTAATAAGTCCAAAGCTTTACAGTCATTAATGGTGGATAATTATCTGGTGTCAATCCCAAGAACCCACGAACTGATATTAAATTAATCAATCTACCCTCGTCACTGAGTTTTATTAACTATTACTAAGCTAATTATAAGCTTAATTATTCTCACATGTCCTATATATTAACTTTCTTGGTCATCCTCTAGCTCCTTTGTTCCACCATACCCAAAAATGCAAAACTTTTAGTAGGAACAAACTTAGAACACAAGATTTTTCTTTTTTCTTTTTTTAAATGGAACCCAAATCTTGCTTGCTGTTCTTCTACTGTTGCATTGGTCTCTTTCTGGTTATTGCGGAGGGTGCTAATAGCATTCCAGTGCCAAATGATGAAGAATCAACCTTACTTTTGATGAAAAGAAGTTTGATCGATCCGTTGAAGAAGCTCGAAGATTGGAAAGCGGTGAGTAATGCGGCGGAAACCAGATTGGCTCATTGTAACTGGACTGGTGTTTGGTGTAACTCCAGAGGCTTTGTTGAGAAACTTGATCTTTCTAATATGAATCTCAGTGGCATTGTATCGGATCGTATTCAAGGTCTGCGCGGTCTCTCGATTCTCAACCTTTACAACAACAGTTTCGATACGTCTTTGCCAAAGTCATTTGCGAATCTCACTTCACTGAAGAGCATTGATGTGAGTCAAAACAACTTCATTGGCAGCTTTCCAACAGGTCTTGGGATGGCTTCAGGATTGACTTATGTGAATGCATCAAGCAACAATTTCTCAGGGTTTCTCCCTGAGGATCTTGGTAATGCAACTTCACTTGAAACTTTAGATTTCAGAGGCAGTTTCTTGGAGGGCTCGATTCCTACATCTTTCAAGAATTTGCAGAAACTGAAGTTTCTTGGGCTTTCAGGCAATAATCTGACCGGAAAGCTTCCGAGAGAGCTCGGGCAACTTTCAGCATTGGAAACTATCATTCTCGGTTACAACGAGTTCGCAGGGGAAATACCAGAAGAATTTGGCAATCTCACCAATCTTCAGTACCTTGATTTGGCTATTGGAACTCTCAGTGGTCAAATCCCATCATCATTGGGTAGGCTTAAACAGCTAACTACAGTTTATTTGTATAAAAATAATTTCACAGGAAGGATCCCACCAGAGCTCGGCAATGCTACTTCGTTGGTGTTCTTGGATCTTTCTGATAACCAGATATCAGGAGAGATACCAGTGGAGTTAGCAGAGTTGAAGGATTTGCAGCTATTGAATTTGATGACAAATCAGTTGAATGGTTCAGTTCCTGTTAAACTTGAAGAATTGACCAAACTAGAGGTACTTGAGCTATGGAAAAATTCATTTACAGGTTCTTTGCCAATGAATCTCGGACGAAACTCGCCTTTACGGTGGTTAGATGTGTCATCAAATTCATTGTCAGGTGAGATTCCACCAGGTTTATGTGATTCAGGAAACCTGACTAAACTTATCCTCTTCAACAACTCCTTTTCTGGTCCAATCCCAGTAGGTTTATCAACATGTAAGTCACTGGTTCGTGTTCGAGTACAAAACAATCTGATTTCCGGCACTATTCCTATCGGCTTCGGAAACCTCCCTCTACTTCAACGTCTGGAATTGGCAAAAAACAATCTTACAGGCCAAATTCCAGACGATATAGCTTTGTCAACATCTCTTTCTTTCATTGATGTATCTTGGAACCACCTTGAATCAACCCTTCCTTCCAGCATCATTTCCCTCCCTAATCTCCAAACAATCATTGTCTCCCACAATTACTTGGCAGGCAAAATTCCTGATCAGTTTCAAGACTGCCCATTGTTATCTGTGCTTGATCTTTCGAGCAACCATTTCTCTCGAGAAATTCCAGAAAGTATAGCTTCTTGTGAAAAGCTGGTAACTCTAAACCTTAGAAACAATCAGTTCAGTGGAGAAATCCCAAAAGCACTTGCAACAATGCCCACGCTAGCCATGCTTGACTTGTCGAATAATTCTCTAGTTGGCTCAATACCGTTAAATCTCGGCACCTCACCAGCCTTGGAAATGCTGAACCTGTCATACAACAAGCTTGAAGGTCCGGTCCCTGCTAATGGTTTGTTGATAACCATAAATCCTGAGGACCTTGCAGGCAATGCTGGTCTTTGTGGTGGCATACTCCCACCGTGCTCTTCAAGTCCAATAAAAGCACCAGAGCAACCAAGAAAAATGCACATTAAACATGTTGCTGCCGGGTTTATCTTCGGAGCATTGGTAATATTATCTGTTGGCATAACATTTTTTGCTGGAAGATGGGCATATCAAAGATGGTACTTATATAACAGTTTCCTCAGTGACTTGTTCGAAAAAAGTAACAATCAATGGCCTTGGAGGTTGGTTGCATTTCAAAGGTTAAGTTTTACAAGTAGTGATATCCTAGCCTGTATAAAAGAATCAAACATCATCGGCATGGGAGGAACCGGTGTAGTTTATAAGGCTGAAGTCCATCGTCCACGAGCAGTGGTTGCAGTTAAGAAGCTGTGGAGATCACAGACCGATATTGAAAGCAGTGACGATCTATTCGGAGAAGTGAGTCTCCTCGGAAGACTTCGGCACCGTAACATTGTAAGATTGTTGGGGTATGTTCACAATGAGACTAATGTATTGATAGTATATGAGTACATGCCGAATGGAAATCTTGGGACAGCTTTGCACGGTAAACAAGCTGGGAAGGTGTTGGTAGACTGGGTTTCAAGGTACAACATAGCAGTTGGTATTGCACAAGGGCTGAATTATCTCCACCATGACTGCCATCCCCCAGTCATTCACCGGGATATCAAGTCAAACAACATTCTTCTCGATGCAAATCTAGAGGCAAGAATCGCGGATTTCGGACTGGCAAGGATGATGATTCATAAGAACGAAACCGTTTCAATGGTTGCTGGATCTTATGGATATATTGCTCCTGGTACGTTTCAAATCTATGATTTTATGTATCAAAGCTTGTTTTCTTTGACAAGAACCCATTTACTAATGTTCTTATTGAAACCTTTCTTATGACAGAATATGGGTACACTCTGAAGGTTGACGAAAAAATCGACATCTATAGCTTTGGTGTAGTTCTGTTAGAGCTTCTATCTGGGAAAATGCCATTAGATCCTTCTTTCGGAGAATCAGTTGATATAGTCAAGTGGACTCGAATGAAAATCAAGAAAAACAGAGGGTTCGAAGTACTGGATCCAGCCATAGCCGGTCAATGCAAACATGTCCAAGAAGAGATGCAACTTGTCCTAAAGATTGCACTTCTTTGTACTGCAAAGCTCCCCAAGGACAGACCATCCATGAGAGACATCACTACAATGCTTGCTGAGGCAAAGCCCAGAAGGAAAAGTGTGTGTCAAAATGGAAGTCACAATTCTAGCAAAGAGGCTCCTATTTTTAGCACTTCACCTGTAACCGGGCTTATGTAACAGTTCCGTTAAAATTTATTTTTCAGGCTAATGTTTTTCATTAATTTATTGTTCATGTAAATTTTATTGAAAAGCCGGCTCTATTGTAGGCTCAGTTGCAACCATGCAGGCAAAGAGATAAATGTTCATATAAAAAAGTATCTTTAATCTTTTGCAGAATACATAATAAACTTAATCCTCGACAATACTCCGATCCCTCTGCCTCTATGACAGAAAGAGATTGCATGTGCAAGTAGTACTTGTATATAAATGTGAAGTCAAATAGATCTTGCAATAAGCCTTTGTATTGATGATTACAAGACATGCATAACTAAAATCTACAGTCAGAACATTTGATACTTATCCTCTATCATGTTTTGTCCCGCAATAAGTTAACAAATCAACAGATACTACAGAAAAGAATGGAGAAATAAAGGAAAGAACAAGGAACAGGAGGATAACCGTAATTTCAATATTTTTCCAAGCCACAAACATATGCATATACAGTCATCACCTTGGCCATGAACACTGGAAAATGTTATCTTTAGCAGATTTGAAGTTCCTCCATGGATTTCCTTGGAAACAACCGATTGAGGATTTTATTTTTTTTGGTACCATATCCAGAAGATGATCCCCGAGCAGTGAAAACTGGATACTTGATGTGGATACAAATATAGCACAAAATATTCCTTAAAACATGTTTTATTTTGATAAGAACATCAAGGAAACAATTACCTGAATCATTACTGACCTTTAAATCCAGTAAAATAAAGATACGGTTGAGAAGGAAAAATATGACACCTCTTCTCAATCCAAAGAAAGGTTACCTCTCTGTACAACTACTTTCATATCCTAAGCTCAAAAGATTGAAAACCTTTTGCAAAATTCGCCTTTGAGGTATGAATGTAAGAGCTGGATGTTATTTTGGTCTTATGCCGCAACATCTAGAAAGGTGGTTCCTGATGCACTCCCTTCATCAAGAAAGCTTCTAGACAACGGCTGGAAAATAATAACAGATAAAGAGACTCAGTGCTTAAATCAAGTTAGATAACTTTAAAAAGTAAATAGTCATATTTGGCATCAATATGGATTCTAATGACAAAGTAGCAAAATGTTTCCATCACAAATTTTTAAAACTTTATTAAACCAAAAATAATACCAAAAGAATAAATGTCTAGAGTATACCTCCTTATAATCAACGTGCAATAAAGAAAAAGGCTCCTTCTCTCTGAGACCTCGATTTTCATTTAATATTCTTTCCAAATCCTGCAAAAAGAATGAGCCAATTATGAGACTTACATTACTTGTAATTCCTGAAAAATGTATGGACACAGTCAATCCAACTCTTTAAGATGTTCTACGCTTTAACTAAAGAGGTGAATAAAAGCACCAAGCATAAAATATTAGAACATGTTTCACAATGCAGATACAAGGTATTTTGTGCAACATCTTTGCAAGCCAACATAGAAGATGGGGATCGCAGACCGATTACCCCCACAAGTTTCATTATCAACTAATTGGCTATTCTAAATTTTCCAACTATAATAGTGCAACATAACTGGACAACAGCTTCAACAGAGCCTTAATTCAATCACCTCAACATTTCCTTACATTTCAAAGTTCCCTATATAAGTTTATAAATGCATAATTGTAAGCAGAGACCATATAAGAGAAAAACCAAGTTCAGAAGAGCTGTATGATATTTTAATTTAAACAATTTAGACTAACCATTTTACCTTTCCAGTCAAGATTTCAAACTCAAGCAACTCTTCCACAATCTTTTCAAGAACCTGACGATTTTTCTTAAGCATTTCCCTTGCCTTTTCATATGCTAAACCGTAAATCTGCATATATAACAAGCATCGTTTTAGAGATTCAGTAACCAATATCATTGCCAAAAATATAGTTACAATAGTAAATCAACCTCAATGGTTCTATCAAGAATCAAACAGTTAAATGAATATGTGTATCAAACTTGGCATATACCTTTTCAACTTTAGCTGCCATCTCAAACTCATGGTTGTTTCCCATGCTCAAAGCTGTAACCTAATATCAATGAAGAAAAGTCCAACATAAACAATCTATTGAGCAGTTGCAGCAGATATCAACAAAGCATATTATTCCAGAACTTAAATAAGAATCATGTGCAATTGTTTCAGTATTTGGATTTATAAAGAAAAGAGAGTACCGCATTAGCACTATAGTAAACTGCAGGACTATCATCAGGACCCCATCCATACTGAATCACCATCCTTGTAGCTATCTATTGCAATTTTCACAAAAGTAACCCAGAAATAATAGTTAAAATGAAAATTATTTCAAGTAACAAAGTTAATATGCTCAGGCACATGAAACAGTAAGAATAGGATTATATCAACCTCCTGAGCCTGCTTTAATTCTGACGCAGAAAGAAAATTTTCTTCTGCAAACGGTAGCAGCAGTTGGGCTGCAATATGTGATCCAAAGCAGAATACAAGCTTCTTTTCAAGGTAAGACCTTGATTCTGCATTTCCATACATAGACCCTTCATTTCTTGCCTTGGTAATCTTTGTACATCCAATTCCCTAAAAGATAGAAACAGTTAATTAGTTCTATATTCATCCTGCCCTAAACACAGGCTGATTACTGGTGTTTGTTGCCAGTAAAATATGCAAGAATTATAGATTCACATATTCAGAATACAAAAACACAGCAACTGTGATGTAGACAAAAGAGTTTAAATAAAAAGATCAGCTGAAAAACAATATAAACTAGTCATGCTCCCATAGAGCTTTCCTGCGGTTCATCAGTTCCTGATCCATCTTCATGCAGGCAGAATAAAGAACCACTATTTCTGGCCTAAAGAGTAGCATCATAATCATTTGAAGTGCATCACCCTCTTATTTTCTGAAAAGAACCATGTTTTGTTTCTCATTGGTAATTTGAATTGGGCAGATGTCTCATAAAGCTTACAAGTATACTATATATTTAGATTCTCCCTATTACTGTTTTTTGTCATCTACCTAAGCAAAGGACGCCCCCTACAGCAGATACAAGGCTGCAATAAAATGGGGAGGGAGAATATGGTCTGGTGTCAATAATCACACTTTGCAAGTTCAAAATTTATATTAGGATGTATAGTTATTGATAGAACATGATGCTGCTACTGATATTACAAAAATGGCAGGTGAGAACATTTTTTTAATCTTCGACTATAAAAGTATCAACAAATAGATAACAAAGAATTAACATTTAACAGACAGAAAACAAGCAAAAACTAACATAATTGAAGTACCAGAATCATCAGTTTACTCCTCATACCTAAAGAAAGCATTAACAGCCCACTTGCAGTTTTGAATTAAGCATGAAAGCACAATAGTGGCACCATAGTCATAGACTCCTTAAAGATAAATAGCACTTATAAAACATACTTCAGAAATGTAATTGAAGATATTAGAATTGCTAACCTCCCATGAAAAAGGTTCAAGCCATAGATTATCCACAACATCAAAGTTTGGTAGAAGTAGTGCAATGAGACCACGACCAGCAGCCCAAACAGCATGTGGGAACTTAGTCTCCCTTGTCCACTACAAATAATCGCACCGTCATTAATAAAACTTTCATGATAGAAGAAGGCCAAAAGTTTCTATCATTATAGAAGAAGGCCAAAAGTTTCTATCATTATAGAAGAAGGCCAAAAGTTTCTATCATTGTGAGTATCCGAGTACAAAAATCAATACAAAGATTATAACCTCAAACTATCAAACAATTCCATTCATATAAACACATCCATAGAACATTTATGAGCACCATGTCATACTCATTTATCAGCTCTTAAAAAATTAACAGCATGTACGACCTTGCAATTCAATTAATCACCACATTCCGTCCAGCAAGCACTTTATTGGCTTTCTATAAAATTTAAGATTCTTAGACTAGCCCCAGAAATTATTTTTCAGTCCAAAAAGAATCCAACAGAAAATTATTAATTTGCATATTTAAAATGACAAGCAAGTTAGTTACTGACATCAAGGGGAGGATTTAGATATTCTATTCCATTGCTTATCTGACCATATGGCTCCATTAAATCAACCACGTTCTGCAGATCATCTTTGGTCAAATTTAGTCCAAGGTGATTCACCAGCATTTGGCTAATTTGCTTGACAATTTTGGTTTTCCACAGCCATTTTGGGATCATGCTGCTGAAAGTCTGCAAGCAGTACAAATTACACTTAGATAATTTGGTTAAAATTGCTTAGTGCCTAAAACATGAATTTACCACCAATTAAGATGGATTAGTTAAATATGAAACTCAGAGAAACAGAGGTCAACATGTAAACTGAATGAAAACACTTAAATAACTGATTCTTCGAATTTCAGGAAGAATAAAACAAGACATTAATGAGATTATATTGACCTGGTAAGGTACTAACACCCACAACATAAGATCCTTGTAAAAGAATGAAAAAGGGCAACAGAAATATAATAGAAGGTGAAGTATTAAACCATTCCAGGTACATAAAATAGCAATAGGAGTCATTTCTTACCGCAAACCAGCTACAGTAGCTCATAAGTTCATCAGTATCAAGAAACTTGCTTCTAAATGCACTGCCTTCCAAGGCCACAGGAACAAGTTTAAGTTCTATAGGCCGCAGAAGAGCAGTCTTCTCAGCAACCTAAAGAAATAGAAGGATCATGATTTAAGAGTATATTGGCAGACACAACTTAAGTTTAAAATAAAAACCATTAACAACAACATAAATTCCGCAAGCAAATACATGCAGACAGGCAAAATAGAGAGAGAGTGAGAGACCAGTAAGCAATGAAGGTTTAAAGATTTATTTAACAAAACTGATTCATAAATAAGAATAGCAATTGGCGATTTGGGTGGCAAAAGTTGAAAAGAAGCATGACTATGATATGACAGCTTAAACACATGGATGAACTTGCAAATGGAACTTCAAAAGAAAGAAGTTCAGAAACTACCTTTTTCCAGTCTACCATATCTATAAGCTCCTCATCCATAGTTTCTTTTGCAGCAATCTGTAGTATCCTCTCCCTTTCCGCTTGAGTTGGCCTTTGAAGATGAAATACTCTGTCCATACGACCAGGCCGTTGTAAGGCCTCATCGATTTGCTTGATATTTCTAGTAGTAGCCATCAAAACAACCCCATCTTGTTTCTCAAACCTGCCAAAGGTTCACAGTGCATTAGGAAAATAAAAAGATGCCAACCTTTCCACTTTTGTTAATAAAGGTCAATGACTTCACACAGTATTGAAATTACATGAACACAACAAACTTTAAGGACAAAAAAGAAAATATCAGCTCCAAAAGGCGAGGATACATAATCAAGAAAAACAGGCAGCTTGCAAACTATTTGAAAGCTTCCAACAGAACTTAGCAACCAAACTTCCATAAGGGAAAGTTGTATCTCATTGACCAATCTTTTAAAGAAAAACTCCAAAAATTACGTTCAATGATAGATTCCTTCCAGAAGATACACAGGCAGGAATAACTTAAAGCATAAATTATCAAATTATTAAAGCACTGTCTGGCTACTAGAATCCCCAGTCAGTTATCATGAGCAAGCCATATATCTCATGAGCATCTTAATTAATGCATGTAGAGAAATTTTAGTGCCGGTGAACCATATGAACAAAAGGGAAACACAGCATATTACCCATCAAGTTCCACAAGAAGTTGATTGATGAAGGCCTCATGGTCCTGCTTTTTTGTGTGAATAAATTTTCCACGAACACCAGCAAAGAGGTCAAAATCCTCCACAAATATAATTACAGGTGCCTAGAAAAGGGGATTAGACGGGTCAGCAAAGATTGAATAAAATATGGTTATAAAGTGTATATAGTCCTCCCAAGGATAGCAAATTTAAGAAACCATACAGGCACCACAACTAAAAGGTTAGTTTTCTAAAAACTGAAAAATATTTTTTCAAGAACCAAATATATTTAGTTATAAAAACTACAACAGTTACAATTGTTTTATGCAAAAGAATGTTGGTTTACATCTATAAGATATAAACAGAAATGGTACAGTAACAGCAAGCTGAAAATATAATGGAAAACAAATTGGTCACAATACGCTCCAAGTCCCTATTTCGTACATTTGAAATCTAGTCCCTCTACTTTTATTTTCAGGAATTTAGTCCCTCTACTTTTATTTGACAGAGAATGTTAACAACTGAACTTGCATTTTCAAATCTGAAAAATAGAGGGACTAAATTTTAAATGTACGAAGAGTGTAAGGATTTGGAGCATATTTTAACCAGGCAAATTCCAAAAACAAAATCATATCATGTTGGAAATATAGCTAAATGGTTAGGTCAAGTCAAACAAAGCCCAAGGATAAACAAGGAGCAAATAGATAAAAAATTGCATGACTGAAGTACTAAGAAAAAAATTAGAATGTAAAAAAAGCATGACTTCGAAATGTAAGTTGAACATGGTGAAACATTGCCATTAGCAAGACAGACCAGGTTTAGAGGAGAAACAAGTGTACAAGGGAGATTGGAAACTAATGAAGAACCAAATCATCACCATCATTCCACATCTATAACTTACAAGTCTATTCTAGAGAGAGAAAAGGTATAGAAGAATGTAGAATGACATTATTGTATACTTTTGTATCTTTCACCAACATTTCAATCAGGGAAGTTAGACCTTGAATCTGAACCATGTTATACTTGCCAATAAAAATTATTTAATTTCTAGCAAATAAGCAAAATCTGAAAATCAACAATAAGGCTCATAGAGGATTACCAAATCCCTGGCTGTCTGAAAAAGCTCCCTAACATTTGATGCACTTTGGCCAACCCACAGCCCAGCTTCCAATTGTTGAGCTTCAACATTGACAACGGGCACCCTTGCCTCAGCAGCTATGGCTAGTGCAAGAGATGTTTTTCCTGTTCCTCTCTCTCCAACAATAAGAACTCCCTGAAATATAACAACAGATTACCTGACCTTGTCCACACCAAATATCAACATGGATATCTATTTTCTCAAGTGAAGGATCTTTAAAATGCACAGATTAATTTACATGCTCATGCTAACAAGTTAAAATGCAACATTTTTATAGTTGAATAGTTTAAAACAGTTTCAAATCACATTAACCTCAGAAAATATATAATAGAGGACAGATATTATATTCATGACATTGATTGCATAATTTTTTTTCCAGCTGATTGCTGGTCTTCCATAAAATGAGAGAGATTGCTAAAACTATCCAAGTATAAACAGCTCTGTTAATGACTGTGATTACCACTGCAGTGGAAACCTCCCCATAACAAATTTAGAACATGAGAACCAAAAAGGAATATTATCCAGTTTATTGGTTGTAAAAATCTGCCAAAGAAAAGAACCTGAAAAGCAGGACAACCTACAAAATCATCCTTCTCCCCTTCTCAGTGAGAGGAAATGGCAGCATGTCATTCTGTAACTAGCCCAGAGGAACTAAGACCATCATTTCTTTTTTATAATTTTATTTTTGAAATCAAACCATAATTTCATTTTAAGCATCAACACAAGAGTTTAGAAAGGAAAAAAGAACAGTTAAAAGGCATTCCAACTCCAAAATGATGCATAAAAAGGAAGAGGGTAATAATATTATAGCAGGATATGAGTCATTGTCAGCATAACATACCCTAGGTGCACGGGCACCCATTTCTTGGAATGCGCCAGGGTTCTGTAGAAATGCAACTACTTCATTGATTTCCTCTCTCATAGACTCAATGCTAGCAAAATTCTTCAAGGGGATTGGAGGATTTTTCACTCTCTGCATGCCAAAGCAAACTTAAAAATAATCTCATAGAGAACTCCAGTTATTGAATACTTAAATTGTGTGTGTCAGAATCGAACCTTCATTCCATCAAAAGCAGTTCTTATGGGATCAATGCCAGCCTTTTTCTTACGTTTGATCCTCCTCAACCTATAATTAAAATAGCTTTTCTGCAAAGTAAGATAAAAACAATCTTAATACCAGACCACAAAAGTCCAGTGTAGAGAAAACAAATGCCTAACAAAGCCAAAAGAAAACCTCTACCAAAACAGCATCATAAGAATTTGCACTCATAAAAACGCTGTAGTTATAACAAAAAAAAAAAAATGGAATAAAGTAAAAAGGCAATATTAAAAAGGGAAGGAAATAATACCACTCTCCGCAGTTTTCTCATGTTTGGATCTTTACGTATAGGTCCATAACCAAGAACTCGTGGAACTTTTCTTCTAAGGAAGCGGAATGCGTGATACAAAATATATCCATAGATAGCACTTCGAATGAGAAACCAAACAAACCATTTAAAGTCATCTGTCTTTCTGGACTTGAAACTCATTTCTGCTTCAGACTGCCATTTCAAATACCAAGTGGAGGCCACAGTTTGACCTATTTCCTCTGGCCATGCCATCCCCAACTGCATCCTAACCTGTAACCAGGGCAAAGCAGAACTTTTTGAAAAACATAAGCATTGAAAGAAATTGGGAACTATTTTCTGAAATGCACTAACAGAATTCATACCGGATAAGGAATGATATATTCAATGAGTGGAAATACAGTAACCATCATTATATCATCGTTTATATTTCTAATTTTCTGATAAACCCAATCTTTTCCATATGATACAAATTTTGTCTTCCATAACCCAGTTAAGCATCTATGAGCCAGCCTTATTGTCAAGAGAAACTGTTGACGAAAATCCAACTCTGAGAAGGGGATATACATCAATTGAACAGCGGTTGGGATGCCGCAAGCAAGCATTTTCATGTATAACCCATCAAATCCTCCAAAATTCTCATATAGCATGTCAAATTCCTGGAATCAAAAGGAAAGGGAAAAGGAAAACATTAACTAAGAAGAATGCCAATATCGCTCATGGAGTCACTAGAAAGGTTTCTACACTCATGTAACCTTAATGTCGACAAAATATTCCTTATCATCCCCTTTCAGTGTAATATACATCACAGCCCAGTCATGCCTGATTCGGGCATGCTCTACAAACTTCTTAGACACTGCATAAGGAACAGCCATTGGATCCATTTCCCACCTGCTTCTCTCTTCATTGTACCAAGTCTTTGCAACCACTCTATCTCGATCCAAGAGAATTCGTTCCTGCGATAAACATTTTATACAACATTAACCACACACTGAAAATAGTCTCATAATAGGTCTTTTCTTCAATATGTGGAAAATAAGGCTTATGATATCTGAAGATCAAATATACACCTTCCACATCATTGAGCTTCATGATATGAAGGAAGGATGAAATAACAGAACTTTTGTAACGGTAACATATGCATCCTTCCCGTTTTACTTTCTAAAATGACTGTAAAATTAAAATATATATATATATATATATATATATATATATCTCCACAAAACAAGCTTCTGTTAAGGGAAATGCTACCTGTCTTTGAGCTACATAATGTTTGCCAAAATCAACATCTTCCAACAAGTGTCTTTTCAGGTCAGCTTTAGCTTCTTCACGCCACTTCTTCCAACCATGGTGCAAATGTAGACCAATAGCTTTAGGAACAACAACTTCCTTATCTCCAAACATCCACTTCAATTCAACTTCTGGAAATCCTTTCACAATTTCATCCTCAGGTGTTTTTACAACAAAACGCTTTTCACTGCCAAATTTTTTCATCTTTCTTCTTATGCGAGATTCCAGATTCCTTTGCATCTGCCTAGAATCTTTAAGACATTGTTTTATGCGTAAAGCAAAATCCATAGAATCTTGATTAAGGAATGGCCCAAGATCTTCAATCTCCACAACACTAGGCAAAATCATCTGTTCAAAGAGCTTTCTTTGTGCTGTTTGAAGTTCATCTCGAATTTCAGACCTCGAAAGATTGGTAATAGAGCTTTTAGGCAGACTGCAAGCACAAACCCCAATACTTTAGATAAGGAGATGAAGAGTTATCTAACAAAAACATTTTCAAAGTGGAATTAGATTTCCAAAGGGAGATACTCAAGTACTCATGTAAATTATACAACAATTTAGAAAGACAATTACAGTCAATATATCAAAATCAGCATCAGGACAAAGTATGCCAAAACTGTTGGAAGCTAAACTTACAAATCATCCGCATCATCAAAGTTAAAAATGTTAAGAGTGGTTGCAAAGAAACTCCTTTAACACATGAAAGCTAGGCGCAAAGAAACTCCTTTAACAAGCACTGCAAACTAAAAGTAAAATAAAATAACAACTGCAACGCTATTTACTCTTTGTAAGAGGTAGAAAATAAACATTTAGATAACCAAATAATTGCATTTAGATTAGGTAATGAGATAACTTTAAGACTGCGAAGTCTATACCACAAAATAAAGAATGAAGACGGGCAGAATAAGAGAAACAAGATAAAGTGATAAACCATGTGAGCAGATAAATATGGATTATAGGATACACCAAATATTCTATAATTTTACTCAAGCAAACTAATTCAGATTGAAATCCTATAGATGAGAAACAACATATACAAATATATAATAATCGGTAGAAAAGGTTTACCTCTGGAAAAGCTCCTTCCTCCTCATTTGGTTATTAAACCTTTGCACCAACTCCTCACACTCCCTCTCAATAAAACAAAGCTCCCTCACACCAATACTTAGTGCTGTGGTCTCTCTCCTCAGTATCTCATCCTCAATCTCCCCAATTCTCTCCCATATCCTACTATACTCCTCCTCCATTCTCTCTATCCCCTCTTCCAACTTCTCCACTGTATTCCGTCCTTGTCCTTGTCCTTTCCCCTTTCCCTTCCCCTTCCCCCCTCTCCCACTCATCACCTTCTCCTTCTCACTCCCCACTTTCACTGCCTTATCCACAATCTCCTCAGCTTTTTTCTCTAACTCCTCTTTCTCTCTCTTCAACTCCCTAAATTCCCTATACAACCCTTTCATTATCTCCCCTTGGAACTCCTCTTTCTTCACTTTCACAGCTTTTAACACTTTCCCAACTTCCTTAACATCACCATTTCCATTCCTAACCTCCTCTACCCTGCTCAACAACTCCGAAACCACCTCTAACAACCTCCTTGTATAATCCGAAAACTCGTGTTCATTTTTCCTCAAAGCCCCTTCCTTTTCTTCTTCTTCCTTTCCCCTCCCACTCAGTTTTTCCACTACTGCAGCCATTGCCACACATTTAAACTCCCCATTTGGACTGAAATTCGATAACCCAATTGCAAAAGAAAGCAAAGTAAAAGCAAAACTCTTAACCAAACATTGAAATGAAGAATACCCAGACGAGACTTTGACTTCCTCTTCACAATTTTCCTTTCTAGGTAGAACCAAATTTTGATGTTTCACAGGTTTGGAGCCTTTGGGATTTCCTAGGAATGCAAAAGCTTTGAAGTTGAGCTTAATGGAGAGGGTTCTGGTGGGTTTCTTGATATACCTATGGGTTCTGATAAGATGCCTTGTTCTGAAATTGGGAGGAGAGAGTTGAGAGAGGCATGGTGAAGTGAAGATGGAGTCCATTGAAAGAGATGAATATTGGCGAAGCTAAGGAGAGTGTATTAATTGATAAGATGATAGAAATATGGTGGTCATTTTGGAATGTGGGAAAACGTTTGAGGTTAGTTTCGGAAATAGAAAAGTTGGAAGGCTGCAACAATGAAGGAGAAGAAGAAAGGTTTCAGAGACGGAGAGGTTTATGTAGGGATTAGACTTTAGAAGTGGGTGAGATAACATAAACCGATGTGGTTTTCTAACGTTGTTTGATTTGGATTGAACCGGGTTCATAATGATCAGTTTTGTTTCTTAAGTTTACAAAAGAGGTCAAATTCTTATTTTTATCCCTTTACTATATTCAAATTTATATTTTGACCCCTTTGTTTTAATTTGATTAAGTTTAGTATTCTTTTTCTAAAATAAGTTTAATCTTCTACTTTATAATTTTATTAGGTAGCCCATGGATTTTTTTAAAATATAGTTTAAATTAATAATTTTAATTAGTGTGCTTTTTCTTTTAAAAAATTTTAGTAGGTTAATAATTAATTAACAGTGTTCGTCATTTAAATCAATTAGAAATATTATAAAAATAAAAAAATTATATTAAATTAAAATATAGAGATTAAATTTTAAATTTAATTATAATAAAGGATAAAAATCTTAATTTTATATTTTCGAAAATGCCCTTCCAAAATGACACAATCTCCAAAATCCCCGTATTAGAAGCACCCTAAAATCTGTATTCAGAAAATAAAAAGAAAATGGTTTAAGCATTCAAAAAATAATAATAATTGTTTTAAAGATGATATAATTTAAAAGCCGAAATTTTTAGTTCTTTGGTTCCAATTTTTCAATTTTTTCCGTGTCCTAAAAAACGAAGTATATTAAACGTTTCCCTCCTCTAAGAAATCTGAGTTGGATTTCCGCTTCAATCGCGAATCTTCTTTCCTTCTGGTGAGTCAACTCGTTCTCTTTGATCCCCGATTCCCAATTCACTAATCTTTTAGGAAGTGGCTTAGCAGAGTAGCTCGTGGTCGAAGTTGAATAGAGCTTGAACTTGGAATCGCGTGTTCGTTTTTTTATTATTTCTGGTCTTAGTTCTTCTGTTTCTATAAATTTCATTATTTTAGGGTTTTCAAGTGATTTAGCATTATGTAAATGGCGTTGTTGTTATAGGAGTTCAAGAGAGTTTTTATATAAAAATGAGAAATTTTGCAAATGTGAGGTTTTTAGGAGGGTTTTTTGCTGTTCCTAGAAGTTGATATTGTGTTCTAATTTTGATGTTTTATTACTTCTTTTTATCAAGGAATTGCTTAGTTCAAATTGATAACCTGGTATTAGTTAGTTGCGGCCAACTGTTTTGTGTTTATGTTGTCATTAGCTTTTTGTTGTTGATTTGTTTTCTGTGCTTTTCTTTCAGTTAGGGATTTTTTATTGCTTAACTCTCTTAGTATGAAGCAAATTTGTAGTTGGAAAAATATTAGGATTTGATTCCAACAATCCTAACATAAATGTCGAAGTTTTAGTTCCGTTTTCCTGAGTCATCCTTTTGTTCTAACAAAAGTTGGTGTTTTTTATTGCGTAATGTAACAATACAGAGACACCATTGGTGGAAGCCACTTGCAAGTAATTTTGAGGGTAGTTTGAGAAAATTAAGGAAACCACTTTCAAGTAATCATGAATGCTTGCCATCTCTGTTTCCTCTTTGTTGTATGCCAAGACTATGTGATTCTCTTGGTTGATTGATCGGTGCGTTTCTTAGTTTGCTGATATGTTTAGTTGCCATCCTTTTAGCTGCTGCTGCTTTGGAGGGTTATTCTCTTTCTTGATGCAACTTGAATAAAGATGGAGGAAAAACATGATGAAGTTGAAGATGTTGACAGAGCCTCTAGTGGTTCTTTTATCGTTGATTCAGATGATGATGATGAACCATCAACATCTGGACAAGATGATGGGTTGCATTTTGAGGTAAGTCAATACTGATGTTTCTTATCATTATATTACTCATCTTTTTGATGGATTTTAAGAACTTCACCATCATCATCACTGTTGCTACTTATATTCTTCTGTGTTTCTAATGCTTGAATTCTTTTTGTACTTATACACACTTTTTTACATGAAATTTGCAGGAGCCATTGACTGAGAAGGAAATAGAAGAGCTGGTATCTGAGTTTTTGGAGGTTGAGAGCAAGGTACAATGTTTATTCAGGCAACTTTGATGCCTTATTTTTCTTTGTTATGTTGGAATGTTTTCTCACATTCATTTCAGGCTGCAGAGGCTCAAGAAACACTTGAAAAGGAATCTCTTGCTAATGTGGAGAGTGAAGTGAGAGAGGAGCTGGCACAAACTCTTAGGGGGGATGATGTTAGTAAACTCTCTTATTTCTATCTCATCAAAATTATGCTGCTCTTTCCTATCTCTGATTCTTTTTACTTTGTTCATAGTTGGAGACAGCTGTAGCAGATGAAATGGCCACTTTTATAGAGCAGTGGGAAGCTGTGCTAGATGAGCTTGAAACAGAGAGTGCACAATTGTTGGTCTGCTTCTTCTTCTATCTTGGTTAAAATCTTTGCTTCCTGATACATATATTTTTGTGTGAATGAGTATTATTATTCATAAAATTAATTTTATGTGGAAAATTAACATTTGAATGTCAGCTCGGATTTTACCTTTTATATTTTAAGTTGTGCTCTGTAGGCCAAACTTGACTTCTTTTCCTTGGGAGATGAAAAATTTTCTGTTCAATGATGTCTCAGCTCAGCTTTTCTTCTTTTGATGCAACCTAGAGACTAATCTTGAGTTTCTTTAATATTCCCTTTCAATCTGTTCCTTTCTTACTATATTTTCTTCCAATGAATTACTGGTAACCAATGTAATTAATAATTGCCTTTGATATATCATTGTTAACTTTTTGAATCATATGATTCTTCTCCCGAAGATTATTTTAGTGGCAAATGCAGTTTCTTATGCTCCCCCACCCCTTCTTTTTTCTTTTTTCCTGCCTAGAAAGTATGGTTGTTCTTTACATCTGTCTTCTGAACAGGAACAACTTGATGGGGCTGGTATTGAATTACCCAGCCTTTATAAGTGGATTGAGAGTCAAGCTCCAAATGGTTGCTGCACTGAAGCTTGGAAAAGAAGAGCGCACTGGGTAGGATCTCAGGTGACTAGTGAAACTGCTGAGTCTTTAGCTGATGCTGAAAAGCATCTTCAAACCCAGAGGCCTGTAAGGAGGTATGATTCTGTCTTAGGATTCTGAATTATTGAGTAGCAATGAACCAAGTAAATTTGGCCATACCATTTGAGAGAGTGTTGCTAAATGTATTGTACCATACAAAGTAGATAAATATTGTTGCTAAATGTATTGTACCATACAAAGTAGATAAATATTACCCTTGTCCATTTGTGACATTTTAATCCTTAGCTTTTATTTTTTATGCTTCTTGATTGTTGCATTATACAGAAAAAGAGGAGAAAATTCTGTTAGTGCTAGTTAATTAGCCACCATTTTGTGAAACATTGCTTTTGTATGTGTAGTTAATTAGCCAGCCATAGGTAACTGCTGCTCAGCCTAAGCCCTTGATCTAAACCCAAGGTCCTAGTTTCAAGGTTTGATGTTATCTTGACATGTCTAATTCTAGAACTAAAACAAAGTATATGTGCTGTAAAATTTCATCCACCACATCAAGGTTTTAGCAATAAATCTGGTCCCCTTAGTTCTGCTCTAAAAGGCTTAAGTTGATTTGTAGATCAATGTTTTTGATTCAGGAAACATGGTAGACTATTGGAGGAAGGTGCTAGTGGATTTCTGCAAAAGAAGCTTTCTGATGATATTAGCCAGGAGGCACCAACAGGGAAATCAGACATAGAGTGGAGCTCTTTCATGAAAATTTGTTCTAATGGTTTACCTGAGGATGAAACTGGTTTTGGCAGCAAGAACTGGGCTTCTGTCTACTTGGCCAGTACCCCACAACAAGCTGCGTTAATGGGACTTAAATTTCCTGGAGTCAATGAGGTGACAAATTCCTTTTCTTTTATAAGCTAGGACTAAAACCCTTTTAGAAATCTTGTTCTTTTATCATCAACATGGTGTTTCTAGCTCTTAAAATTCCTTTTTCTTTCGTTCTTTTTTTTCCTCGGGGTATAGATGAGGAACTGGGGAGTATTGAAAAAGGGAATTGGACTTTGGACCACAAACCTTAGTATAATGTCTTCCCTAAAATTACCACACGCAATTTTATCTTGTTATTATCAGGCTGAGACAGATGCTCAAAAGCTTTTTGGATTCACCTGAGCATTTGGCTCCATGGTTAGTGAATTTGTCCCTTACTCAGAGCTGGATTTGAATTCCCTCATCCCTCCTCTACCCCTTGTACCAAAAAATAATCTAAGTGGCATGTCTTGACCCCTTACCTATTCTACCATGCCCTAGGATATTCTTCGTTCCTGGTTTTGGTACCAAAGAGTTTGGCAATCAATTTATACCTAGTCATTTTTTCCATTCATGGATATGATTTCTGTCAACTCAAATGTAGTATTTCTTCTTAACAAAAAGAATTTACGATGTTTACCTTTTGTGCTTAAAATTTCTCTTTTTATAAAATCTTTTGTAGTCTGTATAGATTCAGTTGTTCTGTGGATGAAGTTTCTGGTAACCATTTTTTACAGGTGGAGGAGATTGAAGATGTTGATGGCAGTTCAGATAATCCACTGGTTGCAGATGCCATAGAAAATGAGAGAGAGCTGATTCTTTCTGAAGACCAAAGGAAAAATTTTAGAAAGGTTAGTCAGCATCGTTTGATGTAATTATTCTTCATTCGAGAACCTTACTGCATGGGAATGTATATTCAGTTTCTCATATATCAATCTATTGATATTTTTAATAGCAGCTCCCTGCATTGATCACCTTGAGCTGTATCAATTTTTCCAATAATTTTCTGTCATGTTTTGTAGTTGGTACATTGGAGGGGTCATCTCCTTTTCAAACACTTGTTTCTAAATGTTACTTTTTGTTTGAATCTCTTTTCCTCAAATTGATTATCTGGTCTTTTTTGGAAGATGCATCCTGGATGATATTCATCTGGGTAGTGACTACTGATAGAGTTTGCTCAGGGTCATGGACATTCCATGGTGTAATATGTAACCATATGTTATCTTCTACAGTATCCTGCTTGTCAATGCTCCAACTCGTACAGCTCATCTATCCTTGCATTAACATCTATGATGTATTGACAGGTCAAAGAGGAAGATGATGTAAATATTGACAAGAAATTTCAGCTGCATTTGAAAAAGAGGAGACATCGAAGGAGATCTAAACAGGTTTTATGGTCAATTACATTTATTGTTTTTCTTCTTGTGCTGCCCTAGATTAGTTCATGTGTCTATATGGGGACACCTTGTCATTGACTTAAAGTAACAAAACTCTCATGCACTAAGGCTGAAGATTGATGAAATTTAAGTTCCCTTTGATATAGCATTTAATTAGTTTAACAGTAAATGAAATAGATCATGATGTTTAGTAACATATGAGGTTATATTAGAGAATTGACTTACCCTTATATGGTACAAATCTGATAAATCATGTGGCTTTTTGGTGGGTTTGGCTCAAGAAACTTCAAGTGTTGCGGTTATAGTATAATAATAAGACAAAGTTGCATGGATTTAAAGGTCATTTGGAGTTTGATCTAGTTATTCTTGAAGGAATAATAGTGGTTTAATGGGACAACTGTGTTCCTTGCATCAATAAAAGTTGGATTCTCAGTTTTGCTTAGAAGGTCTATTGGTAAGAGTTGGGCAAAATAATTTTTGAAGGTTCAGTTGTTTGATGGCACAAAGCAGAGGACTTGATTTCATTAGGACAAAGAAATTAGTTTAAGGCGTGCTGCTTTTGTGTTGTCAATAGTTGTGAGGAAAAACAGTCAGTTTTGTTGTCAGAAATGTACTAGATAATGGGAAGTCTGATGATGGTATTTGCAGAGACTTCTGGACTTGTCCTTATGCTTCAAAGACTGTCTCCTGCATAGGAGACTACTTAAAGCCACCCTCCCTTCTTGGGAAAAAAAAAAGGAGCAACAAATATTCAACTTTATTCCCATCACATGATACTCTAGGAACTGCTTAACAATAAAACCCAATTACACAAAAGAAGAAAGCTTCTTTTCATATTCATCTATGCTAATTGATCAAATGGAAATAATTTAGCATGTCAGAGGACCTAACATTCTTTAGGGTCTAAGATGAAACTTAAATGATATATGACTATGCATGCCAGGACTTTTAACATTCTTTCTCCTTTTATGTTACTAAAACCTTGTCCCTCAGAGAATTTTGCTCTTTTGATCAGGTGACGGAAAGCAAATTAGATCAGTCCCAGCCTTTAGAAGACAATTCTAACTCAATTTCAAACAAGGCAAATAGAGAAGATAGAGAATGTGTGCCTAATAATGAGAATGGGGTTGGTTGTCAGATTTTCAAGGATGATGTGCTCGAAAGTTTTGAATCATGTAAGCTGACCAGGACACAGTCTAGTCCTAATGGCATGTCCGAGTTAGATATGTCTGGTTCTGGAATACCTGTTGGGTCCAAGCGTTCAAATGAAGATATGGAGGCTAATGAAAATAATAAGAAGGCACGGACTGTTATCACAGCTAGTGATGATGAAGCCAATATTACAGTGAAGGATGACTTGATTTCCTCCAAATTGGAGAATCAGTTTACTATGCCCGAAAAAAGTGATGCTGATGTGGGTGTTGAATCTATTTCTTCAGAGTGTCTGACTGACAAGTTCATTTGTACCGCTTGTCATAAACCGGCTGTTGAGGTGCAGCAACATCCACTTCTTAAAGTAATTATTTGCAGGGATTGCAAATGCTTCCTGGAAGAGAAAATGCATATGAAGGTACTAATTGTGCAGACTAATTGCATTGTTGACAATATGTTGGCGATACTACTAAATAGTCCCATGAAATAACCACTGCATAATTTGTTTCATCAGGTTCTTCTGTTAAAAGTGTCAGTAAATATGTAAGATATGACCTTTTTCTATTGTGACAGGACTCTGAGTGCTCAGAGTGTTATTGTGGATGGTGCGGACAAAGCAATGACCTATTGAGTTGCGAGTCATGCAAAACATTATTTTGTACAAAGTGTGTAAGGAAGAATATTGGTGAAAAATATTTGCTTGAGGTCCAGGCCTCCGGTTGGCAATGTTGTTGCTGCTCGCCAACTATTTTGCAAAAATTAACATCAGATTTAGAGAGAGCCATGGGATCTTCAGACACAACAGTTTCTAGCTCTGATAGTGAGTCAGAGAATTCAGATGCTGATATTAGTACTTCCGTCAGGTACCTGATACTCCTTTGAGATCTGAAAATTTTTGACAATCTGCATCTCTTTTTCATTTCTTCCTTTTTTTCATCATTTATTTGATTTAAAAATATTAATTTATGCTTGTCTTCTCTGAGTTTGTGTTAATAGTATTCTGCAACATCTTATTGGAGTCAAGAATGCTCTTAGCAAGTGTTGTTGTAGGATGTGAAGGTTGCTTGTTGCATAATTTTTATTGATCATACAATAGAAGCTAATGTTTTCAGTACTCATACTTAATTTCTTCCCTGGAGTCATGGCAGACCCAAGATGTTATAATTAATGCTTCAATGTATCCCTTGTTTCTAAACCATGCCTCTCATGCATGTGTCATCGATATGACACAAATATCATCTCTTGTTATATAAATTAATGTTCAGGCTTTTTTATATAGGTGCAGTTTGTGCAATTTATGCCCCTCCTTTTTTTGCAATTTAGCAATTTTGAGTAGTCTTCATTCAATGTCTTCTTTTTCATGGATATTCTGTGCCATTTTATTTACAGTTTGACAATTAAACTATGAGGTTGGTTCAGCCAGTAGGTCTAATGTAATTACGCACCATTTTTCTATATAGCCTCTGTCCTATTAGCCATCGATGTGAATGTGTAGGGGTTTCACGTTGTCTGTTTTGGCATATTTAAAATTTGACCAATTAGCATTTAACAATACCAAATATTCTAAGGCTTGTTTCTCTGAGTTAATAACTGGTTGGGTGCTTCTGTACCAGTTCTAAGCGAAAGCAAAAAAAGAAAATTCGAAGGATTCTCGATGATGCTGAATTAGGAGAAGAGACGAAGAGGAAAATTGCAATAGAAAAGGTATCTTATGCTAAGTTTATTCTTTTTAAATTGAACTGGTTTCTGGTACTGAGTTTTGCATTGTGTTCCAATTTTGTAGGAACGTCAAGAGCGCTTAAAATCAATGCAGTTTTCTGCCAAATATAACATGAACTCTTCAAGCTGCAGTAGGAACTTATTAGATGAAGCTAGTGTAGAGGTGCTTGGTGATGCCAATACTGGTTATATAGTGAATGTTAGGAGGGAGGATGGTGAAGAAGCTGTAAGGATTCCCCCAAGCATATCAGCCAAATTAAAAGTCCATCAGGTTACTCTTTCATACTTGTATAAGTTATTGATATATAAGCTTGCAGTTGATATTGTTGTTTACTTGGGCTATTCATCATTTGTTTTGAGCAAGCTATCATTTAATTTGCTTGATTTTGTCACATCCTATTGTACTGAAAATTGTCATCTGGTTGTAGTTACTTCCTTTTTTTAATTTGCTTGGTAACACATCCTATTATGTAGCTTTCAAGTTTTAATTCTGACATGGTAAACCTTGATTTCATGAGAGTCCTCATGAAAATATATGCTTTTGCTCTTGATTGGGTCTAGATACATCAAACCATTCTCATAGCAATATTTTTACCCATTGACTGATATTACAACGCTTTATGTTATTTTGAACATACAGAAGTGGGGTTGGGGAGGGTGCGTTAAGATGGGTTTTTTTTTTTTTTTTCTTTCCACCCTTTTCGGTTCTGGCTCTTATTAGAGAATTTGGTTGAAAGTCTTTATTGATGATGATGCTAGTAAGTTCAATCACTGTTGAATGTCTTTTTGGTTGATTTATTGCTGCAGATAGCTGGGATTCGATTTATGTGGGAAAATATTATACAGTCAATCACAAAAGTAAAGTCTGGGGATAAGGGTCTTGGTTGCATTCTAGCTCACACAATGGGCCTTGGTAAAACGTTTCAGGTATATTTACACCCTCTTCTTCATATTTCTCTATTCCTCTCTTTCGGCCCCTGTCCTCTTTTTGGTATGACCGTGCAGGCATGCCTGCTAGTATATGTTTTGGTGTCATAGTTCTGACCTTGTGTTACTCCCACTGCTAACACTCAATTTGTGCTCCTTGTGGTCCAAGTTTTTTGGTGGTTAGCTTGCCTGACATGTCTAGTTCTAATTGCAGGTTATAGCTTTCTTATACACTGCAATGAGAAGTGTTGATTTGGGATTAAAAACTGCACTTATTGTCACTCCTGTAAATGTGCTGCACAACTGGCGCCAGGAGTTCATGAAGTGGAGACCTTCAGAATTAAAGCCCCTCCGTGTCTACATGTTAGAGGATGTGCCAAGGTTCAGTTAATGATTTTTTGAAATATTCAACTAGAAGTTTATCCTATTTTGCCATGCCTTACTATAGTTATAACCTTATATGAATGTTTTTTGTGCACGTAAATGATGGTGTACCCAAATTTTATGCCTCTGCAGGTGTCATTGTAAAACAAAGATTTGTTTTCTTTGGCAAGAGCACATTTGATCTGTATAGTGTGGAAAATCCTGCCTTGCAGTTGCCCATGGAGAACTGAAACTTGTTAGCATAAAATAGGATGCATTTTGTAGTTCTAGAAGCCAAGTTTTATAACATGTGACGCTAGAGGAAACAACTATGTGGCTAAGATTAGTTTTATCATTGTCAGGATAGGATAAGGGGGAAGTTTTGCATGTTCTTCTGGATGGATACTAAGATAAAACTATGGGAAGAATAGGAGCTATAATTGGAACCATAAGTGTTGCAGTAATAAATTTGCATTATCCTAGAAATGATTGTGAACTTGCGTCATCAGGTGTTTTAGTGAAAAAAGAAAAAATGAAATGTTTGGGCTGCCCTACAAATATGCCAGTTAACTTTTATGAGACAGTTACTGTTCTCTCTTCCATTTTGTGGAAAATTGCTACTGATTTAGGTGGGGGTAAAAAGGAAAATATCAACTGTCTAACATGCTTGCTGCAATCATTATTTTCTTTCAGGGAGAGACGGGCAGAATTGCTTGCCAAGTGGAGAAGGAAAGGTGGAATTTTTTTAATAGGCTATACTGCTTTTCGAAACTTGTCTCTTGGAAAACATGTGAAGGATCGCAACATGGCTAGAGATATTTGTTATGCTTTGCAGGTGATTGTTATTAACTTCAACAACTTGCCAGGAAATTTTTATTGATTATTCAAATGGTATATTTGACTTGTAGGAATAGTGAAATGTACGGTCAACATAGATTATTACAACATAGATTATTATCTGACTAGTTTAAATGTTGCTGCTTTATTAGCAAAACAGATTTAGATTGCATTGTATTGAAACCATTTGCCATGAGCATTGTTGGTTATAAACTAGTTTAGCTTTTTTATGCACTGTGCTGCAATGCTAGCCTGTGTGGTTATTGAAGCATTGCTTTGTTTTCAAATTGAAAATGGACGTGGGTATTGTATGATTTGAGGTGATTTGACTATGGTATAGGTCAGTGACTGATAATTTGCTACATATATATGTATATAATATTTTGCATCACTTCTGGACAAATTGTCTCTGTTACATCCATTTATAAGGATTTTCTGTCTCTGAATCAAGCTTTGATTCTACTTCCAGGATGGTCCTGATATACTAGTTTGTGATGAAGCCCATACTATTAAGAACACCAGGGCTGATACAACCCAGGCGTTGAAACAAGTGAAGTGTCAGAGGAGGATTGCCTTAACTGGATCACCACTTCAGAACAATCTCATGGAGTACTACTGTGTGAGCTATTATTTTTTAGCTGGAAATCTCCTTTTCCCACGTACCAAACACTGTTCTTATTGGGTTTCCTTGGAACAGATGGTTGATTTTGTAAGAGAAGGTTTTCTTGGAAGCAGCCACGAGTTTAGGAACCGGCAAGGCGCTAACCTCTGTATCATCCTCATTCATCTATGTCTCTCCTTTTTTTGTCAATTTGATGTGATCTTGGTTTTCTGTGTATGCAGCTTCCAAAATCCAATAGAAAATGGTCAGCACACAAATTCAACTCATGAAGATGTAAAAATTATGAATCAAAGGTCCCACATCCTTTATGAACAGTTAAAAGGATTCGTTCAGAGGATGGATATGAGTGTGGTGAAAAAAGACTTGCCTCCTAAAACTGTCTTTGTTATTGCTGTAAAGCTTTCTCCACTACAGCGTAAGCTCTACAAGAGATTCCTTGATGTACATGGTTTTGCAAATGACAGACCTTCCAATGAAAAAATTAGGAAGAGCTTTTTTGCTGGGTACCAGGCCTTGGCTCAGGTACAATCTATACGGCTTGTTCTTTAAGTTTATAAAGCTGCTTTATCACATTATACATGCATGCATGGCAAAACAATCCCTGTATATGTTACGATTATGGTGGAAATGAGGATGTCCTGAATTTTGTATTGGCATGTTTGTCTATTAATGAACTAATCACAAAGAAGAAGATGAAAAAAAGAGGTAGAATCAGTTAACCAAATCAAATGTGTTGAGATGCATGGAAAACTTAAAACTTGAGCTCAAAACCGGTGAGGTTCCAGATTATCCTGCTAGTCTCACCAAGAGTTGTCCAAAACTCTTTGTATGCAACATCCTTAAGTGTTAGTGAATGCAAATACAAGCCACAGCCCCCATTTCTTCAGAGGATCTTCAAGCCTAATGCCCTTCTGGAATTACTGTGTTAGAAAAAAGTTGATTGTTAAAAAAAAACAATTATGAAATAACATGATAAGTTACAATAGGTTTACACCTGAGATTTACAGGATTACCAAAGTAGATCCATGATATCTTATAGAACTGGCCAAACCTTTCTTAATCTAAAAGCAGGTGCACTTCAACCTTTTTAGAAAATAATATGGTCTTCACTTTTTTTCAGTATTTTATAGGCAGCCTTGTTTGAGTGATGCATATATCTTTGTTCTTAAAATATTTTGGTGCCTTATTTTTGAAATGATAGAACATGTCATCTATCTCATTAACTTTGGAGCATTATTTGAGTAATTCAAGAGAAGAGGCTCATTGCTTGGTTTTAGTAAATTGTCAACTAATAGATATTTACAGTGAGAGATGAGAATTATGAACAAACCTAGATATTTTCCGAAGTTCTAGGTTCCATGATGCTTTTAGGATTCTTTTTACTTGCAATTAAATGTTTGAGCTTTTCTAGAGTCTATGGGTTGAAAATGATATAGTAGAAGGGTTCATATCCATTTTTTTCTTGTTTTTCACTCTCTACTTTTTCCCTTAAAAGAAATAATTTTGAATGCATGTTGTTTTGACTTAACTATTTCTTTTAATTAGTAGATATGGAACCATCCTGGGATACTGCAATTGAACAAAGAAGATAGAAACTATATTAGTCGTGAAGATGCTGCTGAAAACTTCCTTGCAGATGAGAGCTCTAGTGATGAAAATATAGATTATAATTTGGGTGTAGGAGGTATTCACTCTTTCTCTTCATATTTTCTGTACCTAGCATTATTTACACGTGGACATGCCAATTTGCTTGCTAAATATGTTAGTTTTGAATTTATGGCTCGACTAGATAAGTTTGATATTTTTTCTTTTCCCTGAATGCAGTGAACTAATGTTGCGTGTTTAGCTTCATATCTTGTTTGTTCTTATGATCTGTGGAATTTGTAGGGTATTAGTTTTTTTTATTGAACTGCTAATAATAACAATATATGTGCTCATTTTTAGTAAGTTGGATAAATATAGAGTAAGTCTCAACTTATTACCATGTATGAGAAAATAATAATAAATAAAAGAGAGTGGGGCGGCGGAATCAGAAACATATTGTCTTTTTAGGGTGTGAAATTGCAGAGTTAGTGTGACACATAGTGGGTGATAGCTTTGATTTTCCAAGTATTTTGATATAACAAATCGTCAAGATTAAATTTATATTTTATATCCCTTAACAGTTTTAAATGAATAGGTCTCAAAAGTCTTCTAGTGTCAAATAAGCTCCAACACTGGCTCTATATGTGTTTTATACTTGATCAAATGTTTTTGAGTTGCTCCTAAAGTATTTTCAAGTGTTCTAAATGTATTCAAGGCAATAAGGGATAAGAATTGATACCAGAGGTCCAAGTATTAGTACATGGCAAGTCAGTAGTCAAATTTGCAAAACAGGGGAGCAGTGTATCTGTACATAGATGGGATGCATCAGTACAAGTCTAGTCAGTAGCCAAATTTGCAAAACAGGGGAGCAAGGTATCGGTACCTGCCTGAAGGTGTCGGAACTTGCTTATGAGGTATTAGTACATGTCTTGAAGTACTGATACCCAGGCTTTTCCAGCAGCTATATTTTTAGCAAAGTCTCAAGAATTGACCCTGTAGACTACATATAATGCACGAAATAAATACTTGTGACAACTCTAATTCATCTCCAACGACTCCAAACTGCTAGATTTCACTTCTTTGATATAAATGCAAGCCAAGAACATTTCAGGACACGAGAGATATTCAAGCATCAAACACAAGAGAATTAGCTTCAAATATTCATTTTCTTCATCTCTTGTACATATTCTTTTGAGAGCTTATTGTAAGATCTTTAATCACTCTCATTTCATTTCATTGGGATCTTAAATTGTGTAGACATATTCCTTATAGAGGATTTCTTTGTTTACTTACATTCATTCATCAATTGTAAACTGGAAGTATTCTAGTTGAGCCACAAAAGGTATCAATTTTAAGTAGTGAAAAGATAGTGTTGCAAAGGTTATACCTTATCCTCAAAAGCTATCAATTTTAAGTAGTAAATTGTGAAATACTTGGTTGAGGTATACCAAGGTAATGGAGGTAAGCAATTGGGGCTGAACCACTATAAACTGAATTTGTAAGCTTTTCTCCTTTCTCTTTTAATTTTTAAAAAAGTTTGTAGATATTTTAGAATATCAATTCACCCCCTCTTGGTATTTCCGGGCCTAACAGGGGGCAATCTGGTAGGTTTCCTTTTCCAGGTCTGGTCTGCTTACTGCTTTCCCTACCCAGGCAATTAATGTTACTGATTATATCAGTAAATGAAATTGAAAACAAACTTTTGAGTAATTTGTAGTCAATGAGTATTGATTTTTGCAGCCTCTTCCATTTCACGTCATTGAGCCATGTTTATAGTTTATAGAATCATTGGATAGCTTTCTCTGTTCAATAGGTTTTCATATATTTAACCTTGGTGTCTAAATGGTCTGGCTTCTTGTATTTCAGATAAAACGAGGAGTATGAATGATTCTCTGCATGAAAAAAATGATTACGGGTTTATTCAAAAGGTACGTGAATGTTTTTTGGGTTTTTTTTTTTTAATGTGCCGTTGTGAAGCTTCATTAGACAATAGCTTATGTATATATTAATTTTCTTGTCACGCTGATGCTTGAATGTTTCTCCTTAATAGGGTTGGTGGAGAGATCTTCTTCACCAAAATAATTATAAGGAACTTGACTACAGTGGCAAAATGGTTTTGTTGCTTGACATCATAACCATGTGTTCAAATGTGGGTGACAAGGCACTGATTTTTAGTCAGAGCATTCCAACTTTAGATCTGATAGAACTATATCTTTCAAGATTACCTAGACGCGGAAAAAAAGGGAAGTTCTGGAAAAAGGGGAAAGACTGGTATAGGTGTGTGTATATCACTGGAAACTGTTTGGAAGTTGTTAAATTTTTTATATATCATCCTCTTTTGACACCATATCTTTCTGTTAATTTACTTATTTTTATGGTGAAAGTGTGTTTGCATATATAGGATTTTTCTATGAATGGTTCTTGCTGCATAAGCATTTTTTTTATTATGCCGTAAGCTTCTCCAAAAATGTACCTGATTTTGCTGGGAAGCTGGTTTATTTTTAATATATAGCATATTGTGATCCTTAACAAGACTGCTGTTCATAAATATGACGGTTGTAAGAAATGCTGAAAACAAAGAAGTCTCATGCACTCTTTTCTTTGCCATGCACCATACAGGCTGGATGGAAGAACAGAAAGTTCTGAAAGGCAAAAGTTGGTTGAGAAGTTTAATGAGCCAATGAATAAAAGAGTCAAGTGTACTTTGATCTCTACCAGAGCTGGATCTCTTGGGATTAATCTATATGCTGCAAATCGTGTAATTATTGTTGACGGTTCTTGGAACCCTACATATGATCTTCAAGCTATATATCGGGCCTGGAGGTGGGTTTAAGTCAATTATTTCTGTTAAATTTGACTCATGTTTTGACTGCATAATATGCTTTTTATTACAGGTATGGCCAGACAAAACCGGTGTTTGCTTATCGATTGATGGCACATGGGACTATGGAAGAAAAAATTTATAAGCGTCAGGTAAGAGAAACTTTGTCCTTTGGTTTTTGTTTCTTGAATAACCTTTTGACTAGAAAATGGTGCAAATAGGTGACGAAAGAAGGTCTTGCTGCAAGGGTGGTAGATAGACAACAAGTACATAGGACTATCTCCAAGGAGGAGATGTTACATCTGTTTGAATTTGGTGAGGAAGAGAACTTTGATACTTTGATGGAACTTAGTGAAGAGAATGGAAACCAGAATATGGCTAGTGAAGTTGGAAAGTCACTGAACCCGAAGATTCCTCTCTCCCATGGAAGCTGTTCCTCTGACAAAGTAATGGAAAGTTTACTTAGTAAACATCATCCTAGGTACGGTCAATCTGTTTTTGTCTATTTGTCTCAGCTTTTATTAGCAAGGAATAGGTATTCTCCATTCTTTCTGTTGCGGTTATGTTCATTTTTGTTTAAAAAAAAAAAACAACAAAATCAGAAGCTTCTTTATCTGATTCTGCTGTTTGAGTGCTATGTTATACAACATTTGTTCCCGTAATAATTAGAGCAACTTACCTACTATTGATGTTTTTAGGTGGATTGCCAATTTCCATGAACATGAGACCCTTTTGCAAGAGAATGAAGACGAAAAGCTCTCAAAAGAAGAGCAAGATATGGCTTGGGAAGTCTTTCGGAAAACCTTAGAATGGGAGGAGGTACAGCGAGTATCCCTTGATGAATCTGCAGCAGAGCGCAGGCCTCCTGTTCCTGATGTGGCCCCTCCTCCTAAACCAGAGCCTGTGATGAATCACTTAACAAAACCCCAGGGTATTTTCAGGAGTCGGATTGTGCAACGAAAATGTACTAATCTTGCCCACCTGCTCACTCTCAGAAGCCAGGGGACAAAATTTGGTTGTAGTACTGTATGTGGGGAATGTGCCCAGGAGATAAGCTGGGAGGACTTAAATAGGGACAGCAAAATAGCAAGGTAACAAAGATAATGATCATTATTTTTTCCTTCATTATATGGTCATTCCAGTGTAATTTGTTGTGATTGTACATGACAACTTATATGATGTCAGTTCAATCCCCTTTTGAACACAATACATTCTTTCTGGGGCCCCTTCATTTACAGTCATTTTTGTGTATGTTTCTTTGGGGGCATGCTGAGGCCTGGGGCGTTGGATTCATGTTCTGGTTTGATGAAGATCATGAAGTTACCTTTTTTGAAAATTTTGAAAGGGCACACAGGTTGGAGGCAGTGAAAATTTGGACTGGCTGGAATTTGCCCTCTGTTAATCTGAGTTCTAATAAATATTTTATTGAAATGAGTACATCAAAGTTTTATCTGCTTCTATGCCATATTATAAAAGCTTTTGCTCTTATTTTCATGCTAAAGAGGTGGAAGTCTGAAATAGGCGAAAATTACAGAATGTTGGACTATGCTGCTCCAAATTGCAACTCTTTTTGGATATCAAGTTTTAGTACATCCTTAAGGCTGTAATGGTACTTTTTATCAGTATGTTTATGGAGTTATTACAGCTCATAACCAGTTAAGATTTAATCTAAAGGCAAGGGTACATATCCATCTAGAGTGTCAAGCCATGGTTTATGATGTACAGGACAGCCATCCATTATTACATACCTTAGGATAAGCTTGATTGCACTAAATGTCTTTTAACGTGTTAAAAACTAAATTGGTTGTATAATTTCTGAAGTTTCTAGTTGAGTTTTAATATTATTACTATTCTTTCATTCTTGTCATTCGTTAGCTTTTTTTTTTTTTGTTAAACTCTTTCTTTGCGAAAGCTGTGCATTTAATTTTTATATTTTTCTTTGATCAATTTTAGTTTATATAATTTTGAAATTTTGAAATTTTAAATTTTAATCTTGATTCAAACAATAGCGGTTAAACTCATTTGGTTAAATTCAACTATTAATCTTGTATTATTTATATAGTTGTTTGGCGCATTAGTCTTTGCAAATATCAAAATTTAATGAATTTTATAATTATAGACTTTGCAAATATCAAAATTTAATAATTATCGTTTAGTGAGTATTGAAATTTTATAAAATTTAAAAAATACAGAGATTTTGAAATTATATAAAATTTGAAAAGTATAAGGAATAAATTTAATTTTTTTTTTATTAGATGATGTTTCATTATCTGGTTGCAGCATGTCTCATTGTTTTCTTTAAGTTCTCTTTTCCTTATTTACACCTTTTTTTTTATCTTTTCATTTTCATAAACAAATACAAATTAAAATAAAAAGTAATGTCATGATTAAAATAAACTTTAGATTTATAATGAATTATAAAATTATCTAATTTACCACTTTTATGAAAAAAAATTTCTTTTTTATATGAATATACTATAATTCAAATTAAATGTTTTAATGAAATATTTTATGAATTATTATTGAACTAGTTCATAATTTATAATTTAATGGTAATGCTTATTGATCCTCATTCTTTTTTCATTTTTTTCTTCTTTAAACTACAAGGAAAAACAAATAATATTATTTCTTCACATTTCTTCTTTTCGTTTTCTTTATTTTCGTTTCAATTTTCCCTCGTTAGAATACAAACATAAACAAATAAAAATTCTATCATCCTATTTTTCTCTTCCTACTTTTTTTTTTGTAATTTTTTTCTTCTTTAGAATACAAGCAATAATAATATAAAATTTATTGGCTCATAAATACTTAAAATATCTTTCTTATATTTTTTATAATTTTTTTCTTTTTATCTAATTATAAATAAATACGAAAAAAACAAGGAATAGTTGATATCTATAAGTATTTTAGTTGCACTAAAATAATTGAAGCAAATAAAAATAAATAAAGTAAAATATATGTATGGTATTAATTAAGTAATGTAAATAAAATTTTTGTACTTCATAAATAATGTAATTTTTTACATAATTATTTTACTCAAAGGGAGTACTTTAATTATAGAGTCAATTATTATTATTTTTGTCCATTTATAAAAGGGAACCTAATAGATGTCGCCATCCACGCCACCAACTGAAATCTATTGGAAGTCGAACAAAAATAGAAATCTATTAGAAAAGTTAATAGAATGGCTGTTGGAAGAACCAAATTAGAATGATAATGACAACTTAGGGAGTCAATTTTGAAGTTTAAATTTTAAATCGTAATTCAGGGACTCCCGGTGCAAATGCAATTAACCCAATTAGACAGAAAAATTGGAGGGAGAATGACAACAGGTTTCACATATACTCTCGGTTTCAGATTTTACAGATCCACTCAAGGACTAGTACACAACCTTTAACCAAAACACTATTTATTTAAGGATCGCCAAACAACACATTTTTTATACAACTTCCCCCATTTGAACCTACTCTCTATCCACCTTAAAAGAATTTGTATATAGCCACACGGATGCATACTACCTCTGCACTCAGCATTCTGCATTCTGCTTTTGATTCCTCAATTTGTGGTTTCTCGCTATGAAGGGAGCATGGGCACATCCTTTGTTCTTGACCGGCTACCCATGCCGACTTTAAACAGTGGAAGGTCTATGGACTATGAATACCATGCCAGTATGAATGTACACAAAGTAAGATAAGGTATCAACTTCTTTCATCTCCTACCCAATTATCCTTTTCCTTGGGTCCAGTCGGACCTTCCTCGCCATAAAGCTCTGTTGGAAACAGGTCAAAGATGTTCTCCACCGAAAACCGAACAAACAATGGGAGGAGGCTAATTATCTTATCCAGTTCAGACCTTGAATCATATACTATGGTTGGACCCCATTCTCTCATATACTGCAACCAACACGGTTCTGTAACTACTCCTCCGAGATACTCAGCTGCAACAATCTGATACCTAGTGCTTGAATCTACAAAATATTTGCTTCGAGCAGTATCGTTTCTAATTCCAATTCCGAGTTTATCCGACCCCTGAAGGTAAATCCCAGGATGTGGAAAACTAGCATGCCCGTGTTTGGATGAGTAAACAATCGGCTTATTACCTTCAATAAATTCCAAGTTGAAAGCATCAACCCACTCACCACCACTATGCTGTGAGAAGTATACTTGCCATAGTTCACCAGTGAAGTTGCTTATCCGAAGAGTGAAGTGTTCCCAGTCACCTACATGTTGCCCGATTTTGTTCATTTGTATATTCATTAACCCGATCTTAAGGTTAGCCGGTCCGTTGAAGGGACAAAATATCCACATGACAATATCAGTAAATGCTCCACCCAATGCTGGTTTTACATGAACATAGAGCTCTGCACTTTCCAAGTTCCCATTGCTAACAATTTTTCTTGCATTATCATCTCTTGGTAAATCTATCCAAAATGCACCATCATTTGTCCCTCCACTCGGCAAGTTAGAGCCCAAATAATCAATAGGTTCACCATTAACCTTGCCATCTTTGTACAAAAGTGCCCCATTTTTGAAAAACCATTGCACAGATGACGGCATACAATCTTCCTTGGGATGAAAGAAAACCGTTGCACCATAGTGCTTGATGAGAGCATGAATTTGGTCCAAATTTGGCATTGCGTGTAATGAAGGATCAAGATTCTTCAAGCATGCAATCTCCAACTCTTGATTTTCAGAAACAAAGTAGGTGCAACAGAAGAAAGTCCCAACCGAAACGCCTTTGCAGAACATTCCCCTTTTGCAAGGTCTAGTGGTCCAAACCTGAAATGTGTTTGCATCAGTAGCAAGTATGGTGTCCATAATTTCACAAGTCTCGGTAAGATCTTCCCTGACACATCTAACTTCTTCCACATCAGGCTCATCGGGGGTGTCAGTAACCAAAATTCCCATCGCTTTGTATCCCAAAGGCGGGTTCGGCAGCCAGAAGAAACCACAACCACTACCACAATCTGTACTCCAAATCAATGAGTAGTTAACAGGCTTTCTCAGTGCAGGAAAATCTGTATCAGAGTCATAGTCACAATAAACTTCTGTACTCGAAGCTACCCTCTCCCGAGCCGCAAGAACATACCCTCTCAACGGCTGGTCATTTGGTTGACAATAATAACCGAGAGAGAAGAATCCATCTGGAATCCCCACAGGCTTATAAAACGTGACACCTTCCGCTTTACCTCGCAGCAAACTGCAGCTCCATACCCTCTCAAACTCAGTAATTTTAACCACTTCTAATTCCCCTAGGTTAATTTTTCCAGTGCCAAATCCTTGACCTGAGAAAAATATGGAAGTATATCATTATCAAAGTGCATAATAAAGCTCAACTACCATATAATGATTGAATAATAAAGTAGGCAAGCTTATCAGTTGTTCAAACAAGAAATTTTGCAGGGAATGTTAGTTAGATTGTTTCTTGGTTATCAAGTCATCAAGAAAACAACCATCAAATTGCTACCCTCTCTGAAGTAAAGGGCAAAGGGGATAGACACCCCACACCTCCAAAAGCAATCTAGAATGTTTGTAAAAAATACAAATATTGACTAACTTGTTGTTCAAGTTGCTTAAGCTATTGAAATTCTTCTTGAAACAAGAAAAAACCATTTTTTTACAAAAGGAAAAAAGAAATAAAATAATGCAACTAAAGGTATTGGAAATGAAAATATACATTAAAAAAAAAACAGACAAACAATATCCTTATGACTTTTTCTTTATGACTGTGGTGTGGGAGTCCCAAAGAAAAAGGATGACTTTATTAATGAAAAATGTTGGTAAATAGTTAACATCATTGGTAAAAACATATTTTTAGAAAGAAAAACATGCTATTTTATTATTTTAAGAATTGGTAATTAAATAAAAATATTTTATTTTATGAATATTAATTAAAATTTAATATTTGGGATCCTAATTGAAAGAAAACAGTGGTGTATATATAAGGTAGAAGTTAATTTCATGTCAAAAGAGTATGGAGAGAAATTCTTTCAAAAGGGGGGGGGGGGGGGAAGAAAAATAAGAAAACATGGTTACATTGATAAAGGCAACAAAGAGTAAAGAAAGTTTTAGATTTTTGGAGGCAAGCAAGTTTCTCCAGAGTTCCAATTCATCAAAGAGCCATTAATTTACAAAATCCAAAGCAAATATTGGGGCCACCACCACATCCATAAAGGCTTTTTAATTTTTATGTAAGGTAAGAGAAAGGAAGCAAAAATCTCTAGAGCCATACAAGCATATTCCTTCTGCTACTTAATTTTGTTTATATTCATAAATTTATATTTAATAATAACCATATTTTTTTGGATTAACTATTTTTTAAAATAATGTTTATATTATTATCCAAACAATTAGCTAAAAATCTTCATAATCATAATACTACATAGTAAATTTTATTCAATAATTAAAAGAAAACAATTGTTGCAGAAGAAATTAGTGGGAAAAGGGAGGAAAAAAAACCCATATCTCAAGTAATCATGATTATATTTAGGAAGGGAAAATAAAGACATAATTTGAATCAGAAATTCCGGAAAATTAAGAAGAAATCAAAGGAAATAATGGGTTGTGAACAGAAAAAGAGAAAGGCATACCTAGAGGCCATTCTGGAATTGGAGAAGGCAAGAAAAAAGGCTGAGGCTGAGGCAAAGGGTATTGATGATCAGTATGTTTGTGCCAACAAAAACATTCACACCCAAACATCTTACCTCCCAATAACTCAAACATAAATCCCACCCACAAAATTATCTTCAACAGTATCACCCCCCAAACCCTCTTTCCACTTCAATTCCTTTTCATACTTCAATACAAAGAAACTCAAGGAGAAAGAGAAGATGGAGGAAAAGGAGAGAGAAAGCTTCCCTTCTCTCTGTGAAAAGAACAAACAAAGATGACTAAACAGAAAGTCTCTTAACTTTTTGGTTTTATAAAAGAGGAGAGAGTCTGGGTTTTGAGGGGAAGTTTTGATGGGTGGTGATGACGGGAATCATGTTAGAACTTGTACTCTAATCCAACACAAATACATATCTATATATATATATATATATTATAATAGCTTTCATATGTATGTATGGTGTTATTAATTGTTTGGTTTGGCTTCGGAGTTTACTTTGCTTCAAATATTCATTATAGGAGGAAACCTACCATTATTTTTCTTTTTAATATTTCACACCAAATATTCCTACTCTCTCTTTAAAGAAATTGTACTTCACTCTCTCCTCTTCTCATTTTCTTTCGACAAATTTCAAGTTTGATAAAAAAAAGTTTAGGTTAAATTAGGTTTCAAATCTGTGTATTGTTATGTATTTTTCGTATATTTAAAATTTTATTTTATTTTTATTTTTATTTTTAAAAATTTAATTTTTCTTTACATTTCAAAATTTAAATTCAATTACTGTCTTATATTAAATTCTTATTTTCTTTTCTTTTCTTTTCAAATGCTTTTATTATTTTAATAGATTTCATTATTAATAATTTTTTGATTTTTTTTATCATTGCAATATTGATATTCAATTTAAATAAAAATAGTTTAATGTATTTATTTCAAATATAATTGAACTAACTATAAGTTCAAAATATTTAAAAATTGCTTGAATTAAATATAATTTAATCTACTGATAGAGTATTAATTCAATTGGTATGAGCATTATTATCAATGCAAGAAGACGTTAGTTCAAGTATGCTAAAGCATATTATCCTCCTATTTATGGATTGGAGAGAGGTTATGAGTAATTTTTGGCATTATATGAAAAAGACTAGATCAGAACCTATAATGCAATTATTTAAAAATATATAATTTAATTCTATAGAAATTCAAGATAATTTTAAAGTTTAAAAATTTAAACCATTTAAATTTTCATTTTTTATTAATTAAAAATTTAAAAAGGAATGGAAATAAAATAAAAACATGATGAATTAATAAGAGTATAATAAATTTTTAGTTAAAATTAAAATAATAGCCAAACTTTATCAATAAAAAATAAGGAGATAAATGTATTTTTCAAGAAACGTGAACTTTAGGCTGCTTTTAATATGCCTTCCATCATGTGGCCCACATTTTGGCTCTTCCTTTTGTTTTCGTCTTTTTTCAATCCTTTATTTGAAGGATTTATTTTCACTCACATTTCCAACTTTAATTATTATTTTATCCATAATTCTTCTTTCTAAACATGATTTAAGTAATGAGTCTACCAACTTTATTTTACTAATATGAATTTTATTTTAGTTTATTTACATAAATATTTAATTAATTTAATATTTTAATTTCATTTTAGCATTTATAAACTCTATTTCATCTCTTATGCTGACATTAGGGGCGAGTTTCGTTCAAATCGAGTGAAAAAATTTTGAGTTAATCAAATTGACAAGTCCTATTTTATCATCCTAACTCAATTTAAAATTTTTTTCGAATCAAGTCGAGTAAAATGAAATTCAAGTCGAATCGAATCGAGTGAAATTGTTCAATTTAAATTAAAAAATTAAACATGTCAAATAAAATTCTTCTTACAATATAGCACATAAATTTGAAATCTTTTCAAGGCAAAATAATAAAAATAAATAATAAGATACTTTAGCATGATAAACTTAAATTATTAATTAACTTATTTAGGTTCTAAAATTATTATTTTAGAAAATTTTTAAAATTTTAGCTTTCTTTATATATTCTTTAGAATTTTTTAGAACTATTATAATTTTTATAAATATTTTTCATTTTTGAAAATTATTTTTATTTTATTTTTTTGTAATTTTTGTTTAAAGAGAGATCAATTTGCTTATTTTCAAAATTGAGATAGACTAAAGTGGTATTATAATGCCCTCAACTCAACCCCATTCACCGAGTCTAGGTCTCGGTTGCTACTACACAAAATACTTATCTGAATTATCGAAATAGTTGACAAATATTCCTTACTGAAAACATTTTTCTTATTATTTTAATTGAAATACTAAATATCTAAGAACAAAAGAAAGTATTTAAAATAAAATAAAATATTACAACAGGCTTGTTACAACTCATTATAGAATAAAAGTTTGTTAAAGACAGACTTTTAGGGGTAACCCTAAATTACACCATTATCTCACTGTATGTATAATAACTCACTTCGTCACTAACTTGGTGTGTTCTTGGCCTAACCCTCCTAGCGCATTCAAACAACTGTCACACTTGAAAACAAGAGCAAATCTTGCAAGTTCAAGAGAACTTGGTGAGGTTAATAATAAAAATACTCTGACGAATAGTTAATCAAGTTAGAAGAACATCAGTGTGCTAACTACTTTTTTGAACCACTTACTCCCATTTTAGGCAAATACTATCATAGTTTTGGCTTACACTTACACACCAACTATCATACTTTTAACATATCAATTCTTTCTTAACTGTTTAATTGAAAATCCTTCTAAACATTTCATAAATCATAGGTAACTTCTCAAGAGAATATGCCTTCATAGCCCCATTTCATATAGACCATTTCTTAACACACACACTTACTCCAGAACAGTTGTTCACATATATTAATCACTAGCGGATACATACACATTTGGCGAATATTTATGCAGATTTGAATATCATCAAACTCATAAAGATAATATACTACATAGATCATTCAGATGAATTCCACAACCATTTTATCATAAGATCCCAAATACACAAGATAAAAATAACCAAGTCCCATTCGATTTCGGAAGAAGACATAATACAACTCAGACATGGCAAATTCCAAATAACTCAAATTTATCGATTACATAACTCAGACGAACTCACATTAACAATTTCTTATGTCTATCATAACTACGAATACACCCAATTTCAACACTAATAGAATATCATGGTGGATACCCTTTTTTAACACATAGATACATACTTTTTTTTTAGAACTTCCTTTATCTAATTCAACCAAACTAACCTTAGACGTTTCATAACCTTATCATAGCAATATCTATCACAAAACAATTAGAATTTATCCAGAACTTACCATAAAGGCGGATAACGTCTTACCGGATAGGCTTAGCTGAGCACGCCACAAAGGCCAACCAAAATACACCATAAGGCTTCATACAAAATCACGTGCTCATTGTCCCAGTAAACTATCACAGAAGGTGTCATGAGTTTCTTCCTCATGGATTTATACATAATTTCATGTACCGCAATCTACCATTTCGATTCATATATTATCGAAGGCTATACCATGAACATACATACAAACATATCTTGCCATGGGTCTTTGCCATATGGACTTACACATACATTCATGTATCTAACCTGCCATTCCTGACTTCGTCTTACTGGAGGCTACATCATGAGTGGTTCTAAATCATATTAAGATGTCTTGGGTCTCAACCTCATGGTCTTACTCTTGTTTTCATATCGTGATTTACTTGTCTGGTTAGCAATATAACTGCCCTACCAAAGGCATCATAGAGGAACATTTGCTTAATAATCACTTACCTAGATGATCACATTTTTCTGATTCGTACAACTCATCTATCAGACCTAACCTACATGTTTACCAAACATTATTCTTTTAACAGAACCTTATACATATCATCATGGCACATTTCTCATCTTTACTATAATCATACTCTTACCAATTACTGTAGACATCATCATCCCATATATCTATATTTCTTATTTGAACAGTTCATATGAAAAACTCAGGATAGAAACTCACCTGACACTCACCTACTGTAGTTCAAAGCTACAGGCTCAACCATCCTTCTGGAACCAACAGCAACAACTGCTTACAAAACATAAGATCACAATTAAAACTCATTTACATACAAATTATTATCATCTTAATCACTAATAACCCCTAGGGGTGTTCATTCGGTTAACCGACCGGTTAACCGACCCGAAATTATATTAACCGAATTAACCGACCATTTAAAATTTTTAACCGTTAACCGAACCGAAATTTTTTTAAAAAAAATTAACCGACAAGAAATTTTTTCGGTTAATTCGGTCGGTTAACCGAATTAACCGAAGTTTTTTGTTTTTAACTTTTAGTTAAAAATTAACCGAATTAACCGAGTTAACCGAATTAACCGATTAACCGATTAACCGAATTAACCAAATTAACCAAATTAACCGAATTAACCGATTAACCGAATTAACCAAATTAACCGATTAACCGAATTAACCGAATTAAATCACTACATATTAAAAATATTACATAAGTCTTTGAATCACTACATAATTAAAAACATTACATAAGTCTTTGAATCACTACATAATTAAAAACATTACATAAGTTTAGGTTAAATTATTTATTAAATTATTTATTTATTTGTAATTTCTATCATTGGGTTTTAGTTTTAGTTTTAGATTTTTATTTTTATTTTTATTAAATTATTTATTTATTTGTAATTTCTATTATTGGGTTGGGTTGGGTTGGATAATTGGGTTAGGTAATTGGGTAGTTGGGTTTGGGTTTGGGTTGGGTTTAGGTAAATAAAAAGCCTATTTATATATTTTATTTATTATTTTTAATTTTTTAGGTTAAACCGAAAAATTTCGGTTAACCGACCGGTTTCGAACCGAATTAACCGTTAACCGAAAATTCAAAAAATAATTAACCGACCCCCGACCGAAAAAATTCGGTTAACCGACCGATTAACCGAATTCGGTCGGTTAACCGAATTTTTTCGGTTTTACCCGAATTTTGCACACCCCTAATAACCCCCATGCAAAATCTTATACTTATAACTTACTGTTCAAATACCACATACAGACTTACTTATTCAGAACTCAACATGCAGAGCTGTAATACTTACTCGGAGATGGAATAACCACTCATTAACTAAGAACAATAGCTTCTAACTTAACAAAGAAGAGATACTATTAGAATTAAGAAAAAGAATCAAATAGTACTTTTGAAAGAAGAAGATGAACCTTTCTCGGAATCCCTTTCACACATAAATATGACTCATCCTATTTAGTGAAACTTAACAAGTATCACACATTTCATAATTTGCCTTCTTAATGGTCTACAGTTTTTGAAAGAAATATAAATGAATGCCTTGCAGTTACAAATATCATACTAATCTATCCAGTTGATTCCTAATCAGGTTACTTTCCAACCTAATTAGCACAATACTTCAGACAATCAAGGCGTATTATACCTTTGACCATAACTCATATTATACTTACCCATTTTCGCTCAACACCATCTTGTCCTTTAAATAGCAAAACATCTTGAAATAAAATCTTTAGTTACTTACTTATATGGCGATTACTATACGCTCACATGTATACGCCAAAGTAAGCAATTAGGCGGATTATACTTCACTAGACAAATTATTTTACTAGAATATGCCTAAATCTTAGACCTGCCAGACTTGGTATGTGACAGGTATTTATACCAATCTATTATTTGAATTATTCAAGTTGTTTGAATTGTAAAATTCAACTCGATTCGAACTTGAAACTCAAATTACTTATTTGAATTTACTCGAATAGCTAGATTCGATTAACTCAAAATTTGAACTTTTTTTTTGATTTTTTTGAATCGAATCGAGTTTTACTTATCCCTACATAACATATTGGAAATTTGAAAAAACTTGAATATATTTGTATCTAGATCATAATAAAGTTGGATAGGACTCATGGTGAGATCGAAACCCTAAATAATTTAGAAAAACACGCATGACATTTACATATGATAAGACTCGAACCTTATCTAGGGACGAAGCTAAAGGGACAAGCAAGGGCTTTGCCCTCTCCACCACCCTCCCCACCCCACCACAAAAAAAAAAATGAAAATTTAGTCCCTTAAGCATTTGTAAAATTTTAAGATTATTTAATGGTAAAATTATATTTCAACTCCTCTCAAAATATAAAATTCATTATGCTCTCTCCAAAAATAAAAAATTTATAATTTAATCCTTTAAAAATTATAAAAATTTTACATTAATAGAATAATAAAATTACAATTTTAACTATTCTAAAAAATTTTAAATTTAACCCTTTTCTTAACGTTATCCATTAAGAACCTTTCCAACATAACATCATCAGCAACAACAACCTTTTCATGCCTACGAAGTGTCAAACTAATTTATGAACATTTATAAGATATTGATATTATCTAAAACTTAATGATTTTAAAATATAAATTATAGGATCAATATTTTCATGTCGTGCCTGTAAGTTTTTTAAATTTTCTGATTTTCAAGTGCAATTCACACATCCAAAGGTGATGAAATTTTGAGGGACTTGGATAATTTATAGTGGCTAAATATAATGGGAGCCAAAAGGGTTTTGCCCCCAATATTTTGGAATATTTTCATTAATTTTTTGAAAATTTTAAACAAACCCTCAAATTATTTTAGAAGTTCTTATTAAATCCTTCAAAAGTTTTGGAAATTTCAAAAATTTTAAAAATGTTCATTAATCTTTTTAAAATTTTAATTAAAGCTTCAATTTTTTAAAAGAAAATTCTCATTAATATTTCCATTTTTTTTTTTAAGATTTTAAGTAAACATCTCAAAATTTATTAAAAAAAAGTTTAAATTAAATAGGGTCTTCCAAAATCTGATGTTCTGGCGCTGCCGATTTATATACACACGACAAGACTCACGCCCCACCCGCCATGTTGGATAGTGAGGTGATCTTATAATAAATGCTCTGCATTCGGCTGTGTTTCTATTTTTATTTTTTTTAATTTACAAATAAAATTTAAAATTTTATCATTTCTCTTAGTTATATAAATATATTCAGCAAATTATTTATTATAATAAATTTAGAGAAGAGATTATTTATAGTGGTAGCCATAAACTTCAAATGTATTGTAAAACAAATATAAATAATATAAAAAAATTAATTATAAAAGGTTATTAAATAAATAATTTATGCCAAGTGAATTTTAACTCAATTAACATTTATATTATTACTATTTTGAGGAGACAATGATTTGAATACATTGGAACACGTCTAACTTTTTATTTAAGGGTTAGGAAAGAAATTATAAATACTTTTAGAATAAATTATTTTATGTAAGTTTCTCACCATATCATTTATGGTCCCTTTTAAATTATTTAATGATATTTCAATAATATTTTTCATCTTGTTGATACAAAATTTTGATATTTTTTAATCCAAAATCCTAAACCTCGAATTCTAAACTCTAAATTCTAATTCCAAAACTCATAACCTTAAACATTAAACTCTGAATCTTGATTCAGGGTTTAAGATTTAAGATTCAAATTTAAAATTTAGAATTTGTGTTCAAAATAAAAGAAATACCAAAAATTATATATCAATTACATGAAAAAATTAATAAAATATTATTAAATAATTAAAAAGAAACCATAAATAATACCGTGGGAAGAGTACGTAAAATTATTTATGTTATTTTTAGGCATTGTAATTAAATTTTTTTCTTGTAATACAAGTTTTTATTATAATAATAATAATAATAATAACATGAAACACGTGGAGTTTTGGAATTGAAACAGCAACTTTTGATAAACAATGAAAAAACTTGTTCGTTTATACTTTCTTCTTCGACAGGGGCAGTTAGGGCTACGCGTCCTAAAATAATAAAAAAAATTATTTAGGTTTTTTAAAATTTTAAATTAATAAAAATAAAAATATATTTTAATCCCTCAAAAATAATAAAAAATTAATATAATTTTTTAAAAATTATAAAAATATACACTATTAAAATAATAAAAATTATATTTTTATTATCATAAATAATTTAATTTCGACTCCTAAATAAATTTTTTTAACTTTGCTCTGTTATTAAATTGTAAAAAGTTTGATTAGTAAAAAAAAAAGAATAAAACAAACATTTTAGAAAAAAAGAATTTATTATTTTAAAAAATTAAAATATTATAAATATTGTAAACTGTTATTTTAAGTTTATTAAAAAAACGCATTTAGAATTAAGTTTGACATATTTATGTTTAAATTCGTTTGAATTTAGAAAATCGTTTATACGTAACGAAACTTTTTAATAATTTTATATTTTTATAATTTCAAAGAAAAAAAATTTTCTAATTTTAATGGGATGAACTTCAGATGCATTTACCCAGTTTCATTATCAACATGCAAACATTTCCCAAAAATTATTCATTTTTAATAATTTTTTATATTTTTATAATAAATAATGTAAAAGAATCTCATACTTCTATTTTTGTTATAAATCTATATGATTTATTTGTTATGATTTTGTATGAATTCTAATATTTATTTATTTAAATTATTTATAAGTTTTATAAATTTCTAAGATTTTTTAAAAATCTAATTAATGATTTTGTCATCCCGAGTTTTAAAACAACTACTATTGGACCGAATTTAAATTCAAAAACTAATATATAAAAAATTCAATTATCTATTTGAAAAAAGAAAAATTAAGCCTCTATTTGTTTTAACGTATAAGTTTTTACGAAAAATATTTTCAGCTTTTCCAATGTCTGTTTCATATAAAATAGGATGATTAACATAAAAAATTTTCCAGTTAACGTAATTTAAAATTACTCCCTTATTCTCGTAAAATGTCTCATCAATTTTTTTTTCCGTAAGACATTTTCCAAACTGATAAGACTCTGTCTACTGTAACACCCTCATACCCAACCCGAACATCGAGTGAAAGCATCAGGATGTTGCATTCTCTACTACATTGGTCAAAGCACCAGAATGTTACATTCTCTACTACATTCTTCACTTATCAAATATTTTATTATAAACTTTCATAACTTTTTAATTTAGTTGCTTTTTGCCATAAGAGTTCAATATTCAGTAACTAATCATATTAAATCAATTTTCTTTCTTGTTATACCTTGTTTCACATATCAAATTTATATGTATTACACTTCTATTATTTCATTCACATATTTTCTCAAGTTTAACAATTTAGTCCTTGTCGTCATAAAAATTCCATATTTTTCCACAAGTCACTTTTACAATACTTTATGTATATTTCATAATCTCATAACACATTCATTAAAATTTTATCATAATTTTCTTATTCACATATTAAATTGTTTCACACTAAAACTTTTGTACAATTTTCAATTTAATCCCTATTACCATACAACTTATTTTTCACCATCTAAGCACTTCAATGTAATAATTCATCATCATAATGTTTTATTTTACATAACAAATTTTCATGCATATCACTTCTCTTATTTCAATTATAAACTTGATAAAGTTTACAATTTAATCCTTAATATGATGAAAATTCATTATTTACTATAATTTCACCTTAACATCACTTTGTAATCAATGCACTACTTCATTTAAACTCTTTATCATAAATCTCAAATATATGTTTGTTTCATTGAACAACAACTTTTATAAAGTCAAACACCAAAAAAATATTTTACACAAATTTATTTGAACTCCAAGAAATATTATTATTTTTAAAATAAATCATTTTCCAAAAACAGCCTAAAAAGCTTCATTGCAAAACAAAATACATAAAAAATTACATATAGCATTTATAAATAAATGAATATATATATTATTTTCTAACACAAAACTTATTTATTAAAATAATAATTTTATAAGTAAAACAAATTAAGGGGGAAAAAATCATGAATAAAACTTGTACGGATTCAACTTTTTCCCTTTTCAATATTAGTGACCACCATGTTCATGTTGGATCAAAACTACAGTCTAGGGTTGAAACAAGTAAGACTATGTTTTTAGGTTGTTGTCCAAAATGACTTTGTTGCATTTGAGGACAAAAATGATCTGAGGGATACTTTGGTGAATATGAGGTCTTTAAGATCCAGAAGGTAAAAGGTCATGTTGGCAATTCTATAACTATTTTCTAGTTCACTGAAGCATGGTGGAGGATGTGAAAATCTAGGAGTTTGAAGTAAGAGTTATTTGTGTCAGTGGTCGTGGGCAAAGGTGATGCCTAACGCTTGACAAATTTAGTTAGGGTTCAGGAGTAAGACTAAACATGTAATAAAATTTATTATTTAAAAATAATCTAAAAAAAGTTTAAATCTTGTTAAATATTGTTTATGGGTTTTTTAAATGTAAGTTTTATTTACAAAATTAATATTTTAATACATAAATTTCATGTCAAAAAAAGTGAAAAATGGTATTCCTTTATTTGAGATTTGCATGTATTATTATAAAATTTTATGTGTTATTATTGAAAATTGAACTTTTAAATCATTTTTATTTTTAAATTTTTTTAGAAAAAATTAACTTTGGATTTTTAAGAAGTGAAACGAAATTGACAAAATGTATAAGGTTGAGGGCTAAATTTGTTATTATGCTAATAAAAAAGTCCTTATTAGTGATTTAATAAACCAATGATCAAATATTAAATTTTGATTATTAATTAAAATAAAAAAATAAACTTTGGTGACCAAAAATAAAAGATGCTAATAATTGAGCGAATATTGGATAGTTTACCCAATTTTTTATTAAAAATAATGCTTTTTACAATAAAAATATTACTTTTTTGTTAACTACAAAACCAGACCAATTTGTTTTTGTTTCTTTATTTTTTTAATTTCTCTTTTTTTTTGTAAGATAAATAATTAAATAATTAAATAAAATTATTTTTTATTCTAAATTTATCCATGATTTATATGTTTATTTGATGGTGAAATATTTATATTTTGTGTTTACCTAAACGAATATTGAAAAAAATAAATAATTCATGACTTGAGTTTTAAAATGTTATTATTATTATTAATCCAAGGTTAGTATGATTAATGAATTATAAAAATTGATGATGATGGAAGGACCACAAATCCAATGTTTTTATTTAAGCTTTACATAGCAAAGCATATCCACCATTTGCTCATTAAACAATATTTAAAAGGCTATAGCCAGCCCAAAAAGATAACAATAAAGTCAAATAAAATGTACCCAATTAATAAATGCTTAGGTATCTCCTTTTTCTGGTTATAAATTAGATTTAGAATTTGACCTGATCAATCTCCTATTCAAACCGGCTTTGGTTTAATAATAAACTTCACATTTTAGGTTGGGTCAAATCCTAACTTATGAAATTATGTATGGGTTTTCAATTAAAATTTAGTTTGGTTTTAAATTTTATCATTTGTAGTTTTAGCTTAGGTTTGAATATATTTCAGTTATTAGTATTTTTATTGAAATGATTAATTTTAGTTGTGGTTATACGAATGTATTAATTGTTACTGCAATATCGTTTGTACATTGTATCGATTGATTTTTAGTTAGCTCATTGACGTCCTTTGCATGATTCAAGGGAAGAGAGGCCCTTTGTTTTCAGTTAGCTCATGGGCGCTCTTTGTTTTCTTCACAGCACCACTGTCAACATGAGAAACCTCTCGTTGTCTTATGTGAAAAGTTGTCATGGGATTCCTACACATATCTTTAATAAGCATATAAAGCAAATTTCTTACAAGAAAAGAGCAAACAACATTAGTAGAGGATCAACAATGTAAAGAATGATAAAACTTCAACACACACCGAAATTCTCTAAAGCTAAAGATTCTTGAATATCCTATCTTGCAATATAAACAATTATTCCCTCGTCTTGAAGAGAGAGAGTAGAAAGATGAACCCTCCACTTCTTTAGAATTAAAAAGCAATATTTTTTTTTTTTGATATCATTAGAAGTCACTAAAATAGTAAGAGGAATAATAGATTTTGTCATCATGTTATTAGGACCGATACCTACATCCGCAACTTCACCAATGGTCATAGCAATAGCTTTGGTATCATTTTCAATTACGTATCCAAATTTTCATCTACTTTAGTATTTTGAGTAATAGGCTCAACCACTACTACTAACAATAAGCTTGTAATGCATTTTCTCTTAACCTTCATAGGTGGGAACAAATACAATCCTTACCAAAGTTTTAAACTTTAGTAGCTCACTAGTTTTTGTCCAAGCCAACTCATCCTTAGCCTCAATGACCATTTATCACGCTCCATAGGCTAATTTGAAATGTCTAATGTTCCCTTGAAATGGTTTGTATCAAAAAGATCCTTGCCATTTGGGTTTTTCTCCTCCATCCAGTAAACTTAAATCTTATTCAACTTTAAAATGTTCCTTATGGAGAAACAAGAGCCACAAGCATAACAAGTAACTTAATATATGACGATGTTAGCCTCTAAGACAAGCATTTACATCGTCAAAGCACAAGCATTTTCTAAGATGTGGGAAAAGGAAAAGCATTCCTTTACATATCCTCGTTGTCGTTGAAATTTTAATCAAGACTTGGCCATAATGGATTGGAGACCCTAAGTTATTTTATATGTTTCAATTTGATCCTACAACATCCTATTTGTACCAAATTGTAAATTTTAGAGGCTAAATTGGGCATTAGTGAGGATTGTAATTTTTTTGAGAGACCTGTTAGGAAAAATGGCTCATTCTAATATTTTATATTAAAATTAGGTTAGGGCTTGCATGGAAAATGTTAAACGACCAATATAAGCGTAGCTATATAAGGGGACTTGGGAAACAATTAACATATATTATTTTTCCTTTTTCCACATTCTTCTCAATTAACATTTTCTCTCTGAATATTTTGGAACCATAGACAGAGGAATGAAGGGATCGAGCTGCATGAGGGTGAAAAATAGCAATTTAGTTTAATCAAATGCGAAATTTGTGAACTGGTAACATTCCTATACTCTTATGTATCTTTTCTATTTTGAAGGAAAGAAATAAACTCTGAATATTTAGCTAAGTTTTGCGAGTAAAAAGAAGAATGTTAACTAGAGAATTTACTATTCATGTTATCAGAGCTCGATTATCATACTCGTAAATGTCTCATTATAACACCCTATACCTGGTCTGATCACTTGGCCAAAGCTATAATGTATTACAGTTGTAAAACATTACTATCATACAAAGATTCAACATAAATAATTAGCAAATCTATTAAACATCATTAATACAAGTGTGATGTGATTTACAATCAAAATCGGGCATTGATTAAGCATACAAAACCACTAAACCAACTCAAAATCAACTTAGGACTAAACTGAAACTTTTACAAAAATTCAAGTAAAAAATGCAATAGGGGTCACATGATTGTGTGGCTAGGCCATATGATAAGGCTGAGACCGTGTGGTCCTAAGACATGGTCGTGTCGCCTAACTGTGTGACAAACTGATGCTGTGTAGTCCACGGTCACATGGCTATATAACAAATTGATGTCGTGTGAACAAACTAGCACCAAAATCAAATAGACCATATGGTTGTGTCATGCAACCATGTGTGGCACACGGTCATGTGCACCTAAAATGCCTTCTAAACCAAGCAATCTCACCTAAGTTCACTTGTGTTACAAGCCATGCAATACACCAACCATTTAACCTATTCAAATGCATCAAAAACCTATCAAAATATACCAAATGACATCCATCTTGAGTGTCTAACCAATATACCACAATTGGCACCACAATTCAAGCATATTACTGTTAGCGTTCAATATCATTCAATCACATTATGTCTTTGATTCCATGGCTATCATAATACCAACCAAAGTTCACTAAGTTACCTAAAACATATAGACTAATTCAACAATCTAAAATGCATTTAGGTACCAAAATATATCTATGTCATCACACACCACAACCAATCAAAATAACCAATAATGATTTACATCTAAATACATATCTCATATCTCAAATGGCACAAAACATAACCAAAGCGCTTATAAACAAACATAGCCAAGATCCTATTTACATGCCACTTGTAATTGGCCTAAAATAAGTGAATAGCTACCAAAAGTATTTACGAATAGTGTGATCTCCAATGACGATCCAATCGACAACTTGAATCTGACAATCCACAAGGAAATAAAACGAAACAAGGTAAGCTTACTTAAAGCTTAGTAAGTTCGTAAAAATTAAATATCACATACATGTCATTTAAAGCATATAATCCAATTTAACATATAGCAACAATCCTCTGCCATAATTCACATTACCTACCATACCAAAAGATTAGTAATATTCATAACATTGGCAAGATTCATAAGATATGTGTTCCACATACCATTTCACTTCTATATAAGTAAGCAACCATTCATGCCACCAGTTCCATTTCTATATATTTCACTAATTGTTTTGCATGGAGAATTTTAGTAACTAACTTTGGATACATAGGGAAATAATTGCTCACATGAGCTGATCATTGAGACGTTAACCAATACACAATGCTGCTTACACAAGCTGGTGAGAATCTGCAACATTAAAAAATATTAAAATTTATAAAATGATTAGTAATTTATAATTTTTAATGAGAAGTAATTTTCTATTCTTGTAATTTCTAATTTTTTATAAAATTTTAATAAATTTTAATAAAATTTAAAAACTTTTTTAATAAAAAATTACAACTCTTTTTTATTTTCTTTTGCACACTACCTTACGTCATACCTTAGTTCATCCTTATCGAGTTCTCTCACTTCACCTCTCTTTAACCAAAACATTACTCATTGCTTACCTTAAGCCACTAAACATTAAACTCATTGTCACTCAAACCTTTCACTCGACACCCCATACAAGTGTTAAGAAATGTGTCCATATTGTAGTAAACATGTAATTGTTTTCCATGTATTTGAATGACTAATAAATAATTTTTACATTTCACTTTATGTCTTATATTTCTGTCTTTCATATTTTACATGCATAGCGAAATTGTGATAAGAAAATATTAGCTCTTTGATTGTCCAAGTTCAAACTGATAATAAGTGGCATTGTAAGAGTATTTACGTTGCGAGAAAGACAACTTACTTTAATAGATAATCTAAACGAGTCCATAATCCCGTAAAAGAATCAAAGGGAGCATTTGATTCAAATACTGAAAAGGGTTTTTATGTTGTCTACAATTTCAATTGAGGAGATGGCTAGTCTTGTCTATCGGAGCAGTTGGCTCCACAGGTATAGATATAGATTTATTCATTGGGAGAATGATAAATTGGACTAGACCCAAGATGAATTAATTATGAATTCGTTTGTGAATTAATTCACTTGTGACATTCATGGTGTGATTTACTTAAATCCTGAGTTAGTCACTGACCATGCGTATGTAACTTATGTGCTTTGATATGATAGTAGATGTTTATGCTCTAAAAATGATCGAGTCGATTGCTGGTATGTTAAGTACATGACTTCTGCATGGCATGACTTTACTAGTAACAGTGAAATTCATAGCTTAATTAAAGAGTTAACGATATCATTTCATTGGTATTGTGTGGATTGATAAATATGGAACATGGCCACGGGTTGATTGTTCTCAAATGAGCAATTTATCACAGTTATCTTTTAACAGTGATCATATTAATCATTAAGAAGACACAATGGTGACAATGAGATAAAATAGAATTATATTGAGTAAATGAATTTAATTCAAATGAATCAAGGATATCATATGAGGGTAATAAACACATGATGAGGTCATTGACAAAGTAGTTGGATGAATTACTTTCGTAAAGAGTATACAATAAGGAGTTTTCAATCATAATACTTCTTGTGGACTGATTCCATGATTAAGTAATTGCGAATTATTGGAACAATACTTCTAGACAGAATTGCAATTACTAGAGCCCGATTGTATATGTTTGATTGGTCTCTCCGCTAGCTCAACAAAAGCTCGATCAAACTGCATTTGAATTAGAAGTAAATTCTACGACTTTGAAAATAATTTAATTGAATCGATTTATTCGATGTGGAATTAAATTGGGCGATCGTAAGAATTGTTCAACTAGAGAATTTGATTAAAGAATTTTCTTGAAATATTAATTTGAAAATTTTAAGTGATTTTTGGGAAAATTAATTTTGATGAAGTAAAATTAAATTAATAAAATTAATTAAAATTAATATAATATTTTTGGAAATTAATTTTCAAGTTAGAAAATTTGCCCAATGGATAACTAAACTTGAAAATTAAATCTAAGATCGTAAATTGGGCCCAGATGCCTAAAAACGAGACCAATACCCAAAAATTAATTGAATCAAGCCTAGTATGTGAAACTAGATCGACGATCCAACCGGTGGCTAGACCGGACCAGTCGGGCTATCACTGGCTTTGACTAAACCAACAAAAATCAAACCGCTCGGGGTGCCAGCGACTGTGATGATGACATTTCGGTGGCCGGCAAATGGGCGGCGGTGGTGGATTTTCAGTGGTTGAGCGGTGGAAGAATTACACTCCTACTCAGACTCTACTACAAAATTTGATTTCAGATTAAATATTCAAAAAATAATATTATTTTAATAGATTTAATATTAAATTAAATTTAATGTTTATTTTGTAGATAAATATTTTATAAATTTAATATTAAAGTGATTAAGTTTAATCCTAGTTGAACTCTCTAAACTCTCCATTTATAAAGAAAGCTTTGGGTCATCATTATTTACACACTTGAATTCAAGAGAAAGTTATAAAGAGAAAATTCTTTAAAGAAATTATTTAAGAAAATTTCTAGAAATATTTTTTTTATTTACAACTTGACCTAAAGGTTTAGAGAAATTACGAAATTACCCTAGTGGTAAATTTTGTGAAAAATTTTCTGATTCAGTTGAGTCTACTATAACCTTGAGGATAGTAAAGAAGACTACTCAATTGAAGCGTTAATCCTAGACGAATCGAAAATGTACAATTTTGATTAAGTGTTTATTACTTTAGATATGACAATCAAATTCTTATTTTGATTTTTTTAAAACTCTGGTTTTTTTCTAAATTTATTTTCTATTGCGTTTTCCAAACCCGATTTTCCTACAACAAGTCTGATCACCAGCTCACTTTAAGCTCTCATTTCTTTATTATTGAATCCAAAGACTGCAACCTTCAAAATAACAAACATTTTCTATATATATTTTTATATTTTTCACAACTATTTAATATATTTTTTTAATTTTTCTTATCATTTTAATATTTTTATATAACTTTCTATAAGTTCTATTATTTTTTTCATTATTTTAATAAATTTTAGGGTAAACTACTATGTTAGTAACCCTAAAATAAAGATGGTTTCTATTTTCATCACTTTAATTTTTTATTACAATTAGGAAAAATTTTTCAAAACGGTCATTCAATTGTTTTCTCATTAACAAACCACGTCAACATTTTATTTCACGATATTCTATTGAAAAAAATTACAAAAAAAAATGAAAAAGAATTGTTCTATTAGTCCCTTTAATAATTACAAGTTTTAAGTTAATTCCTTAAATCCCTGTCAAACAGCCAAAAATGCTAGAACTAACTTTCAATATGCTTTTATTGTCGTCTTCCCCCTCTATCTTCTTTGATCTCAACACCAAGTGAGTGCTAGTTTTTCAACCATTACTTTCCGAACTCTGTCATGTTACAACCACCGATGTCTTTGTTGGAAAATAGTTATGAGTAATGAATGATAATTGTATCTCTTGGTTTAATAGTGCATTTTTTCCAAACAGTTGTATCTTTTGAAAAAAAAAATGTATCTCTTGGTTTAATATTGAATTTTTCATTAATTGTCTCTATTCACTCGTGTCTATTAATTTTTCAACAAATCTTTTCATCCTCTATATAAAGCCAAGTTAGGAGATTTCAAAAACATATCAAAACTATCAATATCAAAAATTCCTTCTAAATTCATTTCTCTTGGTAATAGAGAAAGGTAAGATTGTGTTCGATTGATCATTGTTGTTGTGCTACTACTGTAATTATTTGTTGTTGTATCTTGGGAGACAGACGTCTAACGTTACTCAAAACACCGAGGAGAGGACGAATCTTTCTTAAGGAAACTACTTATATAGGCCTCGACAAAATTCTTCTTCTAATTTTTAACTTTGTTCGATTACAGGTATTCTATTGTATTACTGCTACTACATTGTATTGCATTATTATTGTTATTGACATATTAATACTACATATAATATCAGATTTTCTTACATTCTTAAGACAGATTAATAGTTGTAGTTTTAATCCAAGGCATATAGATTACCATCATAACTTATTTAAAGATTGGTTTATACTTCTATTTCAGATTTTAAGTTAAATACAGATTCTGGTTTTTTATTCTGATTACAAAAATATCTTATAAGTTAAACAACTCATCTAATTCAAAGGTCGAGGCGATTCTCGTTCCTCAGGCTCAGGCTGTAAGCCAAACGTTACCTGTGACTATGAGTCACAATGAAAAGCATGTGAAATTCACTGGAGAGAATTTTAAAACATGGCAATAGAAAATGTTGTTCTATTTGACCATGTTGAATACGACAATTTCTGAAGGATGATCTTCATATTTTTAGAGAAGATGAGGAAAATACTATTACAACCTTCAACATTGATGAAGCATGTAACAACTCTGATTTCCTATGTCGTAAGTACATTTTGAACGATTTATATGCTGAACTTTATGAACTATACAGCATTAAGAAAACAGATAAGGATTTATGGGAATCGCTGGACCATAAATAAAAAACTGAAGAAGTTAGTGCTAAGAAATTCTTAGTTTCCAAGTTCTTAAAATTTGTCATGGTTGATTCTAAAGTTGTTGTAAATCAGGTGCAGGAATTCCAACTGATCATTCATGATATTCTCGCAGAATGGATAGAGATAAGTGAATCCTTTTAGGTGGTAGCCATTATTGAAAAACTCCCCCTACTTGGAATGACTTTAAGAACTATCTTAAGCATAAGAGAAATGAAATGACAACGGAAGATCTAATTTTCAAACTTCAAATTGAAGAAGACAATCGAGGTGTGGCTAAAAGGCTAAACAAAGTAACCAATCCTAACTTTGCTAAGGCAAACGTAATGAAAGTCAAGAATGACTCCAGGAAAAGAAAACATTCTCAAATTCGGTCTAAACTAGGACCAAAAGACGTTTTCAAGAAGCCAAAATTCCAAGGAAAATACTTTAATCGCAATAAGATGGGACATAAGTCATTTGATTGTAGGCTTCCAAAGAGGGTCAAAACAAACGAGGCCAACACTGTGGAAAATATTTCTAAGGAAGTATCTGATCTTGACCTCTGCGCTATGATTTCTGAAGTCAACTTGGTTGATTCAAATACAAGAGAATGGTGGCTCGATACTGGTGCTACACGTCATATTTGTTGTAACAATGACTCTTTTGTTGAGTTGGTTCCTTGTAAGAAAGGGAAGAAACTCTATATGGGTAACACTGCAACTTCCAAGATTAAGGGGAATGGCACTGTGATTTTGAAGTTGACTTCTAGCAAAGAGTTAAAACTTCAAAATGTGTTAAATGTACCTGACATACACAAAAATCTTGTTTCTAGGACCCTCTGAAGTATGCATGGCTTTAGAATGGTATTTGAATCCATAAGTTAGTTTTGTTAAAAGGGGGAACATTTGCGGGAATGTGATATGTATTAAATGATATGTGGAAACTCAATGCTATCTCTATAAAAGCTAATACTATGAATAAGAATAATGCTTCTTCTTCTATTTATATGCTTAAGTCATTTAATTTATGGTATGGTGGGGTTGGACATATTAATTCTAATACTTTACGTAGATTAATTAATATAAAGCACATTCATTCATTTCACATTAATTATAATCATAAATATCAAACGTATGTTGAGGCAAAACTAACAAGATCTTTATTTTAATCTGTTGAAAGAAATATTGAATCACTTGATCTAATACATAGTGATATTTGTAACTTAAAGTTTATTCAAACAAAAGGAGGGAATAAATATTTTATTACCTTCATTGATGATGGCACAAAATATTGCTATGTATATTTGCTTAAAAGCAAAGATGAAGCTATAGAGAAACTTGTTCTCTATAAGCAAGAAGTTGAAACCCAACTTAATAAAAGAATTAAGAGGGTGAGAAATGACAGTGGTGGTAAATATGTTGAACCATTTGGTAAATTTTGTGCACAACATGGTATTATTCATGAAGTGGCACCACCATACTCTCCCCAATCTAATGGAATAGCAGAATGTAAAATCGAACCCTAAAGGAAATGATGAACACAATGTTAGAAAGTTCTGGGTTGTCACAAAACATATGGAGGAAGCTATTTTATTAGCGAATTACATTTTAAATAAGGTTCCTCAAAAGAAAAAGAACAAAACACCATATGAGTTATGAAAGGGCAGGAAGCCTTCCTACAACTACTTGAAAGTGTGGGGGCGTCTTGCAAAGGTAATGGTTCATTTTCCGAAGAAAAAGAAAATAGGTCCTAAAATGGTAGATTGTATTTTTATTGGTTATGCACGCCATAGCAATGCATATCGGTTTCTTCTACATAAATCAAAGAATCCTAAAATTCACAAGAATATGATATTGGAATCCAAAAATGCCTTATTCTTTGAAAATATATTCTCTTGTAAAACTAGGGAAGATGAGTCAAGTTTAAGAAAATGAACTTCAGAAACTACTGATAGTCAAGACGTTCAACAAGAAGTTGAAGTCAAGGCAAAACCAAGAATAAGTAAAAGGGCAAGGGTGGAAAAATCTTTTGGATCAAATTTTCTAACCTATATGCTAGAAACTGAACCTCAAACTTATAGTGGATCTATATGCTCATCTAAAAGCATTTTTTGGAAAGATGCTATCAAGAGTGAAATTGATTCCATCATGAAAAATCATATGTGGGAATTAGTGGATCTACCTCAAGTATTTAAACCACTAAATTCTAAATGGATTTTCAAACAAAAAATGAAAGCAAATGGAACAATTGATAAGTACAAGACCAGATTAGTTATAAAAGGTTATAGACAAAAGGAAGGCATTGATTACATTGATACATTTTCTCCTGTATCAAGAATAACTTCTATAAGGATGATACTTGCTATTGTCGTTTTACGTAATCTAGAAGTTCATCAGATGGATGTTAAGACAACTTTTCTAAATGGAGATCTTGATGAGGAGATTTACATGAAACAACCTAAGGGTCATGTAGCTCTAGGGCAAGAAAGAAAAGTCTATAGATTGGTAAAATCTTTGTAAGGACGTAAGCAAGCACCAAAGTAGTGGCATGGAAAGTTTAACAGTGTCATGATATCAAATAGATTTAAAATTAATGAGTGTGACAAATGTGTGTTTGTTAAAACCACTATTGATGCATATATATTTCTATGTTTATATGTTTATGAGATACTCATTGTTGGAAGTAACATTGAAATGGTCAAACGTACCAAAAACTTGTTAAATTAAAGATTTGATATGAAAGATATGGGACTTACTGACGTGATATTGGGTATCCAAATCAAAAGGTCATCTGAAGGTTTTGTATTGACTCAATCACACTACATAGACAAGATTTTTATGAAATTTGGCAATAATGATTTTGGTCTAGCCAGAACTCTGATAGATATAAATCAATATCTATCTAAAAACAAAGGTGAAAGCATTAACCAAGTGGAATATGCAAGAGTTATAGGCAGTCTAATGTACCTTATGAGTTGTAGTAGACCTGATATTGCTTTCACTATAAGCAGTTTAGCAGATTCACAAGCAATCCAAGAGAGAACCATTGGAAAGCGATTGTAAGGGTACTGAGATATCTCAAATATATTCAGAACTACGGATTATAATATTCCAAAGATCCTATTGTGTTAGAAGGATTCTTTGATACCAGTTGGATATCTGATATTCAAGATACCAAAGGCACAAGTGGTTATATTTTCACATTGGGAGGAGGAGCTGTGTCATAGAAATCCTCAAGGCAAACGATTATAACAAGATCTACAATAGAATTTGAGTTTATAGCTCTAGACAAATCTAAAGAAGAGGCTGAATGGCTACGAAACTTTTTAGAGTATATTCTTGAATGGCCAAAGCCTGTGCCCACAATATACATATATTATGATAACCAAGCAAGAATTGGTAGAGCACAAAATGTAATGTATAATGGTAAGTCAAGACACATGCGTCGTTGACACAATACCGTTAGACAATTGATCTCAACTAAAGTTATCTCTATTGATTTTGTAAGATCAAAAGATAATACTGCAGATCTGCTAACCAAAGGGTTAAATTGAGATTAAGTTGATAAAACATTGAAAGGAATAGAACTAAAGCCCATGAATATTTAAGGCGCTATGTGAAGGAAAACCCAACCTAGCTGACTGAAGATCCCAAGATTTAGGTTCAATGGGACAACCTACTTGTATAGACCTTGTGATGTTACTGTGGGGGTTCTTATCCTGAGTTCATTCCTATAATGAAAACAGTGATGGAAAAAGGTTAAGCAATGCTTTTAATGACCATTGTTTGTTTCGATAAAACGAACAAAATAAGTCACCTATGTAAGAGTGAAGTAGAGCCACTTCAAAGAGACTATTGAAGCATAATTCTCTAAGCTCTTGTAGAACCACGATGATGTTCACAGGTATATAAACATACCCATGAGAACCAAAAATCTTACTAGGGAGTTATTTGCATGAAGAATTGTAACACCCCAAACCTGGCCTAGACCTTATGGCCATGCAATATCAAAAAGTTTGGTATCAAACAATACGGTAAACCACACAGGTAAACTACACAGGCGTGTATGATTATTTAGCCGTTTATACTTATTCGAACTCACACGGGTAAACCATACGGGCCCTTTATAATATTATGGAAATAAATAAACGACTGGTAAGTTGATAACGTTTGGAAATAGAAACCATTTTACAAACAAATGACATGGTTTTGAATTAACAAAAGACTACGAAAAGTGTATAAACGGAGAAATGGTTTTTAGCAACGACTTAGTTTTGAAAACACTTTCATGTGACATCGCCAGATTCGGCCATAACCTCTAGGTCAAGTTTGGGATGTTACAAGAATATCATCGTTTACACAAACGGTAGAACAATTCAAGGACATTGTGTCTACTGGTCAGCTAGTAAAGTAAATATACTTTCACAAGGGAAGGTTCAAGGGTTGATGCCAACCTATCCTATGCATCGAACATAGAATCTATTACCTCTTTGAGTCTTTGAGTCTTGTTGATCCATCAATTTCATTCATATGGGGGATTGTTGGAAAATAGTTATGAGTGATGAATGATAATTGTATCTCTTGATTTAATAGTGTATTTTTTCTAAACAGTTGTATCTTTTAAAAAAAATGTATCTCTTGGTTTAATATTGAATTTTTTCATTCATTGTCTCTATTCACTCACGTCTATTAATTTTTGAACAAATCTCTTCATTCATTTCCTCTCCTCTATATAAAGCCAAGTTAGGAAATTTCAAAAACATATTATCAAAACTATCAATATAAAAAATTCCTTCTAAATTCATTTCTCTTGGTAATAGAGAAAGGTAAAATTATGTTCAATTGAACATTATTGTTGTGCTACTACTGTGATTGTTTGTTGTTGTATCTTGGGAGACAGAAGTCCAACGTTACTCAAAGCACCGAGGAGAGGACGAATCTGTCTTAAGGAAACTATTTATATAGGCCTCGACAAAATTCTTCTTCTAATTTTTAACTTTGTCCGATTACAGGTATTCTATTGTGTTACTGCTATTGCATCATATTGCATTATCATTGTTACTAACATATTAATACTACATTCAATATCAAATTTTTTTACAGTCTTTCCCCAAAGTAATAGCAAGGGAAGATTCAATCTAACATTGAATAAATTTGGGGGAATAGTCATTTTTCCCTACCAACTCAAGTAAAACAAAAAGCTTTCAAATTTGATCAACCATTTCTATACATGTATCCTGCAATTTTGATTGTTGATTGTAGCTAAGAATCTCACACTGTTTTCCCATTAAATGCCTTCTAATGTTTCATCTCCAATTCCATGCGAAGCAAATGATGTTGATAATGGAAAACGCAACATCTTCACCCTTCCTAGACATCATAATTATATTTTTTTTTTCAAAAGTGTTCTACTAATTGTTGACCTATGAGTTCTTCTTACATTGGGTGAATTTCTTAAACCAATAGAATTCGACCAAGAAAACTACCAAATCCATAGTTTCTTAAGGGTAATAACTTGCTCGAAATGTAATGCTTATTGCTTGACAAACTAATTTTATCCATTCAGTGTGGCACTTTAAGGGAAGATGGCGGTGGTTGCTGTGACGGAGCTTAGAAAGTATCAGTTAGAAAACTTACATGCACTTAATGTCTAGATCAGAAGAGGAAATGGAGGAAATAGTGGGAGAAGGCGACGACGAAAGCATATTAGAGGTTGGATCTAGCATTTTTGGGTTTTTTATGGGGATTTAAAGGATTAACTTAAAATTTTGTAATTTTTAAAGAGACTAAAAAAAGAAATTTTCATTTCGTAATTTTTTCAAGAAAATATGGTGAAAAAAAATGCTAAAGTGGCAAGTTTAGTCAACAATCTATTAATAAGATAACAATTGAGTGACCATTTTGAATTTTTTTTAACTGCAATGACTAAATTGACAAAAAAAATTAGAGTGATCATATTTTAGGGTGACTAATGGGGCAATTTACCCTAATTTTTTTTAATTTCTAAATTTTTTATAATATATTAACAATATTTTATAATATTTAATACTTTTTTTTATAATTCTAATATTTTTTATAATTTCTAAAATTTTACAATTTTTTTCATAATATTAATAACATTTTGTAATATTTAATAATTTTAGCGTTCAATTAATTGTAGTTTTTAATTAAAAACTTGAATGCCCTTTAAAAAAGTAAACGATTAGTCATGAAATATGACACATTATCATTAACAAAGATTGAACCTTCAACCATATGATCAATGGATGGGGTCAACAACCATACCCTGTCTCATTTTAGAAGTTAATTATATTTTGATGTATAAAAATATGAGCAATAGTAATTTTTTGTAATCACAATTAATAAGTTTCGCTCCGATTGGATCAGATTCAGAATAGTTTTTTAGTGTTTAATTAGCTCAACTCATTTTATTTTTTTGTTTCAATAATAAAATGTTTTTAGTTTTTAATTTTATCATTAAATTTTAATATTTATTGTATCTTAATATTTTGAATAATAAAGGGTAAACTACAAAAATAGACGTTAACTTTTCGATTTAGTCACTCTCCTATCAATTGCCATTAGATGAGTGACAGAAACTTGACTTGGGCTTGTTTTATTAGCCTAATAATAAATTTAGCCCTCTAATATTTACATATTCTATCAATTTCATCTTAAATCTAAAAAATTCAACAAATTTAACCTTAATGTTTACAAAATTTGTCATTTTAGTTCTAATTTTAAGAAAATCAATAAATTTAACCCTCAACATTTACAAAAATTTATCAATTTAGTTCAAATTCTAAAAGTTTAAAAAAGGCTTTAAGGGTGTAAAAAGCCTTCAAACTTTTTCAAAAAAAGCAATTAAACCCTTGCTTTTTTTTTTTTTTTTGCACTTAATTGGGTACTTGAACCATTAAAATGCATCAAAAAGGCCTTTTGATTGTTTATTTTAGGCATAATTGCAAAAAAAAACCCTTAAAGTTTGGGGGCTTTTGGTTTTGTGCCCTTGCCCTTTTTTATTTTTTGATTGACACCCTTAAATTACGATTTTTTAAGGAATCAGATCAATTTTAATGGTTAACGTGAGTTGATCGTTAATCAAACCGTAGGTCAACATAATAGCCCATGTGGCATGCCACATAAGTGCACGACGTCATAGATGACTTCATCTATGTAATATATTTTTTCTCTTATTTTCTCTCTTAATTTTCAGTTTTAGATTGAGGAAAACTAAAAGAACCAAAAGGAAATTAATGGAATAGTAGTAAATCATTTGATCTGGCTACAAATTTCAATTTTAAAACTGAAAAAATTAGGGTTTCTTTTTTCTTTTCAGATTTCTTTGATTTCGTTTTTCATTTTATTTTATAAAAGAAAATGAACGATCATCAGGCTTAGATGATGAATCAGCCACCGCAAATGATGATGAACATAGTTCAAGTTCAAGTTCCAGTTCAGCCGTAGATGATGAATCAGTATCATGGGTTGATGGCGTCGGCGGCTCACTCTTAGGCGATGAATCAATTGGCGACGTCTCAATCACAGCCTATAAACTCCAGTCCTCAGATGATGACTCAACTACCACCTCCGATAATGTTGAATCGAAGCTACAAGCCTTGGCAATCTCAGAACCCAAACCAAACCCTAACCCTAACAAGAAATTCTCTTCTTTCAATCGTAATAACAATTAGAAGGGAAAAAAAAGTTTCATTCGATAAAGATTCTTGGAAGTTCAAGAATAAGCCTTTACCCATGGGTTCTATTTCTACTATTTCTTTTGTTCCTGCCACTTCTGGTAGTAATACTCAAGGATACAAACCTTCAACTCTTAACGAGCTTCAAAATCAGAATTGGCTAAAAGCTAGAAAATTCTATGGCAACAAGAAGAAATTCAATAACAGCAACAACCAGTTTGCTCCTTACGCTCCACAAAATACAACTTCATTTATAATTCGAGCGAAAAAGTCAGGTGGAATAACATCTTTAGTGTCACCATGTCCTGTGACGCTCGCCGTTCTTCCTACGCCAATATTTTCACTATCGAGGGCGGTTTTGGGTGATATGGCCAAGGAAGAATAGGGCTTGGATGGTTATGGGTCGATGAAAGTGTTGATTCTTGTAGATGAAATGAGCCAACGATATGTTTTGAAGAAGAAAAATGGTGTTTGGCAAGAGAGAAAATGAGAGAAAAAAAATGGCAGCAACCATGTGTTTTGAAGAAAAAAAGTGGTGTTTGGCAAGAGAGAAAATGAGAGAAAAAAATTTGTTAAATAAATGACGTCATTTATGACATTGTGCGCTTATGTGGCATGCCACATGGGCTATTATGTTGACCTACAGTTTGATTAATAGTCAATTCATGTTGACTGTTAAAATTGGACTGATTTCTTAAAAAATCTTAATGTTGAGGGTGTCAATCAAAAAGGAAAAAGGTCAATGGCATAAAACAAAAAGCCCCCAAACATTAAGGGTTTTTTTGCAATTATGCATTTATTTAATAGTTGACCATTAAAGTTAGCTGCATCTATTTTTTTTAGTTAAGCCACCACGTATCACAACCATGACATGACAGGTGGCAAAAAAATTATAAAAATCTATAAAATTTATAAAAATTATAAAAAAATCGTAAAAAAAATTAAATGTATCAAAAAGGCCCTTTAACTTAAAATTTTGTAATTTTTAAATAGACTAAAAAAAGAAATTTTCATTTTGTAATTTTGTCAAGAAAATATGGTGAAAAAAATGCTGAAGTGGCAAGTTCAATCAGCAATTTATTAATGAGATAACAATTAAGTGACCGTTTTGAATATTTTTTTAACTGCAGTGACTAAATTGACAAAAAAAATTAAAGTGATCATATTTTAGGGTGACTATTGGGGTAATTTACCATAAACTTTTTTTAATTTCTAAATTTTTTTATAATTATAATATTTTAACAATATTTTATAATATTTAATACTTTTTATAATTCTAAGATTTTTTTTTATAATTTTCTTATAACTTCTAAAATTTTATAATGTTTTTTATAATATTAATAACATTTTGTAATGTTTAATAATTTTAACATTCAATCAATTGTAATTTTTAATTAAAAACTTGAATACCCTCTAAAGAAGTAAACAACTAGTCATGAAATGTGACACATTATCATGAACAAAGATTGAACCTTCAATCATATGAGCAATGGATGAGGTAAGCAACTATACCTTACCCCATTTTAGAAGTTTATTATATTTTAATTTATAAAAATATGAGGAATAATAAATTTTTGTAATCGCAATTAATAATTTTGGCTCTGATTGGATCAGATTCAGAATAGTTTTTTAGTGTTTAACCAGCTCAACTCATTTTATTTTATTGTTTCAATAATAAATTTTTTTAATTTTTAATTTTATCATTAAATTTTAATATTTATTGTATCTCAATATTTTTAATAATAAAGGGTAAACTACAAAAGTAGACGTTAGTTTTTCAATTTAGTCACTCTCCCATCAGTTGTCATTAGGTGAGTGACAGAAGGTTGACTTGGGCTTGTTTTATTAGCCTAATAATAAATTTAGCCCTCTAATATTTACATATTCTATCAATTTTATCTTAAATCTAAAAAATTCAACAAATTTAACCCTCAATGTTTACAATATTTGTCATTTTAGTCCTAATCCTAAAAAAATCAATAAATTTAACCCTCAACATTTACAAAAATTTATCAATTTAGTTCAAATTCTAAAAGTTAAAAAAAGGCTTTAAGGGTGTAAAAAGCCTTCAAACTTTTTTAACAAAATGCAATTAAAAAAAATTAAACCCTTGCTCTTTTTTTTGCACTCAATTGGGTACTTGAACCATTAAAATGCATCAAAAAGGCTTTTTAACCATTTATTTTAATAGTTGACCATTAAAGTTAGTTGCATCTATTTGTTTTAGTTAAGCTACCATGTATCACAACCATGACATGACACGTGACAAAAAATTATAAAAATCTATAAAATTTACAAAAATTATAAAAATAGTAAAAAAAATGAAATGCATAAAAAATGCCCTTTAACCGTTGACCATTAAAGTTAACGACCCCCAGTTTTCTTAGTTAAAGTCATCACGTGTCGCAACATAACGTGACATGTGGCAAAAAATGATAAAAAATAAAAATCAATAAAAGTTATAAAAATAGAAAATTTTAATTAAAAATAGAAAAATATCATAAAAACCACAAATTATAAAAAATTAAAAATTTTTATAATTTTTTACGATTTTTTATTTTTTTATTTTTAATAAAATTTAAATATTTATATTTTTGTTAAAATTTAATAGTTTTTATAAATTTTATTGATTTTTTATCATTTTTTGCCACATATTATGCCGTAATTGCGACACGTGGTGGCTTTAACTGAAAAAAATTAAAGACAATTAACTTTAACAATTAACTGTTAAAAGATTTTTTTTGATACATTTTAATAATTTAAGTACTCAATTAAATAAAAATAACTTAATTTTTTTTCTTAAAATAGTTTGAGCTGTAACTCTTAAACCTTTAAAAAGTAAAAAATATTAAAAAAATTACTTTTGAATTAAAAATATAAAAATGATTTAAAAATGTGAAAAATATAAAAGATGGTAATGAATCACATCGTGATAGAAAGGTACCGAATTGGGACAATATTATTTCTGCATTTGATCAATACTTGTTTAAGTATCTTACTTAAGCTCAACCAAATACCAATACTTAACTAATTATAACAACTCTAATCCCTTATTTTGCAAAACTAAAATGGACATCCTCATCTTCAACCTTCCTGCTCTTTGAAAATCCACTCACTATGCAAAAGTTTTGGAATTAAAACTAATTTGATGAATTTTAATGGTTAAATTTATTAATATTTACTCAGTTACTTTTATTATTCACATAAACATTCATTACCTATCAATGATAATTTTTTATTTATTAAGTTTTCTACCCCTGAAAACTTTATTGAGTACTAAATTAAATTTAATTAAGATAAAAAAAGGTTTTAATATTGGTGATAAACATATATTTCTTTTTTCTATATTTTTTTGAATAACTTCATTATAAGTTCGGATCATTTTTATTTTTCTTTTTACATAATATTTACAACTATTTATAATCTATTCTTAACTCATAAAAAAAAAAAAAAAAAAACTGTTATCATCCAAATGGAGTGCCATTATTTATCCATTTCTTCTAAAATATAAAATTATAGATAAGAGTTAAAAAAAAAGGGCACCAACCAAGATGCTTGGAATCTTTTAGTTATATACTCATCTCCTTCCAATTAATTTATTGAAATAATGTTTCCCCAAATTTCATTATCAAAATCATAAAGCTTTTGGTTGTGGATGTGAGGTTGGTTCAGAAATTAATTAATTCAGCCGCCCATTTAGAATTCAATATTCTATTATTATATACACCACAAAGCTGGACACCAAATTGATTTGGAGGAGTATATGAGTTGGAAGAAGAATGTAAAGCCAAAGGAAATTTGGATAATTTACTCTGTTAGTCACTCTAAAATTATTTCATTCTTGTTTTGGTCATTTTGTTTTTATTTTTGTCAAATATGACCTTGCCATTAATAACTATTCCTGTTTTGATCACTGTTCTTAAAATCTGAGTAGGCTGTCATATGTATATATAATTTTAAACATATAAAAAATAACAGTCCAAAAAAGTAAATGGCGTTTCAACCAGTAAAGTAGAAAATATTAAAAAAACTGGAGGTAAAATATACGGGGATAACTTTTGGAAAAACCACTCCCAAAATATCCCCATATGTTTAAATTCCAATGATTTCTTTTTCTCCAAAATTGAGATATTTTCGGGATTTTTAGTTTTTATATGTGTAAAATTATATATACAACAAGAATAGTTATTAATAATATTATTATATTTGGCAAAAAAAATTAAAGTGATCAAAACAAAAATAAAATAAATTTGAAGTCATTATCTGAATAATTTTTCTATTATTCTCAAAAAAAAAAGTTTTTTTTATCAAATATCTGTAAATCCAATCACACAATCTTATAATAAGAATAAGAGATTTTTCTCGACCAATCCCTTTACTCCTCATTCTTTGAGAAGCAAAAAAGATTATTTGTTCATTTGAAACCTAGGTTCTTCTTCATTTTTATTTGCTTATTTATTATTTTTATTTTTTTCTCCTCCTTTTTTGATTCTTTTATTTCCTTCCATCATTCCTTAAATCCCATCAATTTTATCCTACAAAATTTGGTATATTTTCTCATTGAATGTGGGGTAAAAAATAAATCAAATTGGTTTTTCAATCAAAATCACTATGTAAAATCTTCGATTTTTCCTCTTTCTCTATCCCTATCTCATAAATACAACATTTGAATCAAGAGAAAATATTTTCCTCCTATATGAATCAATATTATTACATTCTAATTCTTTACTATTAATTATGCATCAATTATCAAGGGACAATTTTTATTTTTTTTATATATTTATTGAGTTGTTCCTAGTTATGTTATTCAGATTTTTCTTTTTTGGGATTCCATCGATCTTTAAACATTGCCATTTGAGTAGTTATGAGAGAGGATATATAATTAAAATTTGAATATTATTATTTATTATATTACTAAATTGACATTTGAATATTTTTATTTTATTATTAAATTTTGAATGTTGAAAAATATTCATTATAATTAGGCTCAAAGTGTTTAGTAAAATTTTTTAAAAAAACCCTTAAGAAAATACTCAATTCAACCCTCAATGACAAAAAAAAAAAAAAAATTAATTGAGCCATTTTGATAATAAATGAAAACTGTAAATCAATGAGAAATTAATACATGACATACCATTTGGACAAATATATTGACGTGACATGTCACGTATCATATATTAAAAAGATTTAAAATTTTAAAATTTATAAAAATACACTAAATATGCACGTCTAGAATACTTAAACAAATCAATGTTCTAGTTTATTTAAATTTGGACATTAATTTATCCAACTCATTCTAAATGTAATTCTAGATATTACAAAAAATTATAAAAAAATTTACAATGTTGTAAAATATTATAGAATTATAATAATTAACTATAAATAATAAAATTTTCTAATAAACTACAAAAATTATAAAATGTTAAAATATATATAAAATATTATAAAAATAAAAAAAATAATCTAGATTTTGTCCATGTCATGTGGTCTTATATACCCTTATAGAATTTTTGCATCTACTAGAAATGAAAACAAGTCATGTTACTTGATCAGTTTCGTTATTCATAAAAAAAGTCTCAAATTAACAATAAAAATTATTTCAAGAGGTTTCCATGTTCATTTTTATGAATTATAGGTACAATATTTTATATAATCATTATATTTAAATTTTGTAAATTTGAATAATTACTAACTTTGAATATTTATTATAGATATAAAATAATTACATTAAAAGTTATTTTATATTCATAAATAATGTTTTCAAAATCTATTTTAATTTATAATTTAACATAGATTTATTTTTGTTATTTATAAATTTTCAATATAATTATATAATATTTAAAATATATTTTCGTAACTTTAGACTTTTTCGGGTTTTAGATTCGAGTTACGAAAATATAGATTTTGAATAAAACTGAGTTCAATCTCGGATTATTTCGGGCTTGTGCTTTCTTAAAGTTGGATTTTTCTTAAACTTGGATTCTTTTGTGCTCGAATTTTTTTGGGTTCGGATCGTTACAAGGTCAAATTGAATAGGCAAATTTTTAAGCTCGGGCCTGTTTTGCTAGCTCTATATGGTTGGCGATTTGATCTTTCTTTGTCTATAAGAATGGAACTCATTTTATTTTATATAAATTTTGTGTTTGATTTTTGAATTTGATAGATATTTTAAATATGATGTAATGGCCTTCAAATGTATAAAAGGGTTCAAAGAATTGAGTTGTATCGAACACTTTGACTTTGTATTTGACAATTCATTCTTCTAGTTGATTATCGAGATATCATTTGTGAATGATACAACTTAAATTTCTCTGTATATAATAAATATTTATCCTTTAAATGTAATATCTTTCGCACTAAACTACGTTTATTACATGTGATTTTACATGTTTAATATTTAATTATTTTTAAATTAATTTACTTTTAATTGTAATAATTATAGTAAAATATTATTTATTATAATAAAAAATTTTCAAATAATAATTAAAATATTTTAAAGTAATAATTAACATAATTAACTCTATTATTAATTATTAATAATTAATAATTAATATACTTAAATTTTTATTCAAATAATAACTCTATTTACACAACTTTTGTTTACATCAAAATTTTTTAATTAATAATGATAAATTATAATTATAATTATAATTATTACAACTTTTTTGTGCTTAAAATTTTATACCAACTCAAATATTGTCTAAGAATTCATTGTGAATCCAACAACAATTTGTCCATGAGCCCCCAACTTTTTTACATAAATCTGAATCGTAATCTTAAATTAAGAGAAGAGCAAAAATGATGAAAGTGGCCATTTTGAGTGTGTTTAGTATTCTTTTAAGAAACACTTTTAGGATAAAAAGTATTCCTAAAAGATAAAGACGATGCAAGACGTGTTGCATCAGCAAGTCAAGCTCCCACACATTCTTGTAAATTTTGCATTCAAGTCCCTCTTCTTCTTCTTTTTCTTATCTTGGATTTATTTTAACTTAAGACTTCATGAATCTGTGATTGAAGACTTTGACGAACTAGATAATCCCATGATACTTCATGGGCAAATTATTATTTCCTCCTTTATAAATTACCATTTTCATCTATTTTGAAATTAATGGAACATACGTTCCTAATCGCTAAAGTTTTAGTGAAAGTTGAAATGGAACATATGCTCCTAATCAACGAATAGTAGGGATTTAATTGAATAAAACTGACGTACCCATTAACCTATAGTTATTATATATTTACATAAACACAAAAAAACTACATAAATTAAAAAATAAATTATAGAGAAGATTAGCCCTAACGAATTAGGTTCCATAAAAACTACTGAGCGGATCTGTATTCCAAGTACTTGTTGAATTTCCAAAAGGTTTTGGTATCATTATGCTCTATAACCAAAAGCATGGCCTCTTTTTCAAAAAAAGGCATAGGCATGGATCACATTTTAAAGGGCCTTGCTAGGCCCAAGTATATTGGGGGCTTAGAACAGGCTTTATTCACCTCTTTTTACGGTACTAGGGATGTGCAAGACTTGAGTTGCTAGAATTAAATAAGTAATTTAAGTTTCGAGTTCGAGTTAATTTAAAATTTATCATTCGAATAATAAATTAGCGTAAATATCTCTTTGATTCCTGTTAATTTTAAAAATGAGCAAATTAACCTTTCTCTCAACAAAAAAATTTAAAAAAAATATATAAAATATTTAAAATATTTCTTAAAAATCTAAAATTTTTATATATATATTTTAAAAAATGATAATTTTAAAAAGTTAAAATTTTCAAAATGTTATAAAATAATAATTTTGGAGACTTAAATAAAATTAATTAACGAGTCAAGTTTATCATATTAAAGTATCTTTTTTTTTTTTTGCTTTGAAAAAATTTTCAAATACACATAATTTCAAATTTATTGCTCTAATATAGAATTAATTATATTGTAACAAAATTTTAATTTGACATGTTACAAGAAGTGAAAGTAGTGGTTAATGAAGGAAGTAAATCCAAACAACCTCATCACCTACCTACTTCTTTGCATATTCATCTACTCTGGGGACTCCATGCATGTACAAAATTTCCATTTAAAATATGTCACCTCTAAAATGGGAGATAAATAATTTTATAATCTAATTTGAAAGTTATAAATCTTATCAAGAGTTATTATATTTGATATTTAACTTTTCAAAACAAGTTTAAAGAGTTGTTTTCTTTGAAATTTCTTGAGAGTTGATCAAATAATCTTTGAAACTTTGATGTTGGATCAATGAGATTTACTTTAAGGGTTTCCAAAATTGATATTGAAGAATGAGTTGGATCACTTTTGTGATGTAGGAATAAGATTGAAAAGATTTTTGATCTAAAGATTTTCAAGACTTGATCTTAGATGATTGAGTTCATTTCAAACATTGTTGAGAATTAAATCTTAAAAGAACAAATTTGATCCTTTTTTATGTTGGCTAAACAAGATCAAGGAATAATTGATGAAAGTTATTTAAAACTGGTGTAGATTTTTTCAGAATTTCTTCAACTTGTTCAATTCCTTTAAAGACTTCTTTAGATTTTAGAGAGTTTCATTCTTCAAATCTTCTTCTTAAACTTCTAAATTTTGCACTTGTGAACTTGTATTGAAAGGCTTGGAATTGATCTCTGTATAATGCCAATGATAGAGTTCTTTTAGTATATAGTTTCTCAAAGATTATTTATCTCATGATTAATTAGAGATAATATAATATTTACTATTTATCTTTTGATTAATTTAAATTAATTAGAGATGATGCGACACTCTTAGATTATAACTGCATCATCACTTGAAAATATAAAAATATTTTAAAGTTTCTAAATATCACACTTTTACAAAATTCAAGTTTAGGAATCAAATTGGATCGTTGTTAAGTTTAGGTACTAAGTAAACCCAAAAAAATACATGTGCCAAAATTGACCTACTTGTCAAATTTAAGAGCTAAAAATTGTATTAACCCTTATATCAATTAGGTCATTCTATTAGTCTATTGTCAATTTAGACGTTAAATGTTAGTTAAAATCTAAAGTGGAGCATACTTAATATTGAGGATTAAATTATAATTAGGTCTATCCGTACTGCATAGGCAGCTTGGATTTGACGTGTAAAAAAAGACATTGTTAATAAAGCTTAGAATTTAGAAGCGTTATTTCATTTTTTTAACACATCATAGATACATATTTCAAATATACTTCGCATCATATTTGAGTTGGCATTTAATATTCAATTTAAGGGTTAGGTTGATTATAAGATTTGATTCATATCATATTAAAACTTTTAATGACCCAGTTAAAACATTTTGAAATTTAGTATTGTTATACTTATACTTAGTGAGCCCACCTTATGTGCCTATAGCCTCGTGGGTTAGTGCCTTTGACTATGGGGGATTGCCTTCTCAACCTAAGATCTCATAGGTATAAATCATCGAGATCACATGCTTAACATGGATGAGATGCCTACCCTTCACATACCACATATATTTATTCTCAGACATGCCAGCAGATACATTAAAATTTACCCAATACAACCAACGATGACAAGACATCAATAGACCAATTAACTTAAAGGGAGTTTGAAACCAATATAGGGGCGACATGTAGCACCTCAGGAATTATTAGAGAGAATCCCCTTAAAAGACTTTTGGGCACCAAGTAAAAAAAGTAGGTACTTTCTTTTCTAACTGAACTCTCAATTCTTTCCTCTCTTCTCTAATCCTCTTCCAACATCTATATTCTGGTCATCTTAACTCACCTAGGACTTTCCACCCTTCAGCGGGTAGAGTTTTTTAAACAATCGATTTGGTTATTAATTAAAGCGAACCATCATTAATCAAAATTTTTAAAACTCTTATTCATTAATTGAATTTTTTTTTTAAAAAAAATTAATTTGTAACATGTTTTTTTCTTCTGGTTCAAACGACTTAAACATGATTAAAATTACAACGGTAGTATTTTTTTTTCCTTGTTTTAGTTCAAATAAGTTTAAAATATGAAAAAAAAAAAAACACAATGGCAAGAATTGCATTCATCTCCTACTCATGTCATGGGATCAAATCACAAGAATTGTTTGCCAGTGATTTGTTTGCTTGTTGTAGTCATTTGCTCCTACAAGCGATGCACGAGTTTGTACCAAAAAAAATTAACACAATAATAACACTAAATTAAAATTATTGCTCTAAATACATAACTCTTAATTGTTTCTTTTAATTTTAATTAAATTCATAAGATCTCTTTTTTTCTTTGGCCCATCATATCACATTCAATTGGGCCTATTAGGTTAAAAGTATACTGGGCTTATGTAATATTTATTGTTATTAATTTCAGTTAAGGTTAATTAATCATTTTCGAAATGGATTACAAACTTTCAAAAAAACCTTTAATTTATCTTAATCGAACTAATTTCGATACTTAACTGATTACCTTAATTAATTTGATTTAGTTGATTGGTAGCGTGGAGAAATATGAAATGATTGAGATGTGTTTGAGGAAGTACCCAATTTCTTTAAATATACAAAAGTAAAAGAAATTGTCATTTGAGTGTGATAGACTTAATTTCATTTATTATAAGTGTTTGAAGATAGTGCATACTTTTTACTTTGTTGTGTCTATATATTTTCATAATATATAGTTGGAAAAATACCAACTTCCGTTGCTTGTTATTTAGCAACTTGCTTTGAAGTCAACAATTGATATTAAGCATGCACAACCCTACTTCTGGATGAACCGTCTCAATTTAAAATCTAAGCCTTGCGGTATATATATATATATATATATATATATATAGAATGCTCAAACATTACAAACAAAATACAGTATGAGAACGAAGACTATAGTAATAAGCAAACAACCACACACTAGGAGAAAAACTAAATTAAAGTTAAAATAAAAAGAGCTTAACAATGGCTCCTTTTGCATTTTACATCCATTCATCATTTTTAGGTTTCTTCATTCTCCCATCCAACTCTCCATTCTCCACTGCTTCTTGCTCATTGTTCAATTGAGGAGATCGTGGCTGAAAACGATATAAATTGGCTCCTTCGTTGTCAATGAAAGTTATGCTAACCTGCTTCGTCACTTCTTTGCGATGAAAATTCCGATGACAACCACACGCTTCACAATCAAAATCAACGACATCTCCCGTTTCCGACGACGGCGAAATTCCTTTGGGAGCGAACTCTCCACAACCATCCACAACATTGATACCAAGTTGAGGTGCATGGTTACGCTTGCATTCTTTGTATTTAACGTTGAGTGTTTTTGTTCTCCTGGCTATGATCTCAAAAGGTGGCTTGACGGGCTTTTGTTCGAAGAAACTGCTGGCCATGACCAAAGAAAAAACAGAGAAAACAATGGGGGTTTGTGTTTGTGTTCAGGCAAAGGGGGGTTTGATTGATTTATAGTTGGAAGCTGGTACCTGCTTCATTCTCTCTATTGGTTGCATGGCTGACACACAAGACAACTGTGATGATTAAGCGTTAAGGATGGTGAGCTTGTAAGCGTTAGAAATTGCATGTGTCTCAATATCTATAAGATTCTTTCCCCTTTTCATGAACACATTCATTTTGTTTTTCAAATTTTCCGAGTTTATTTATTTTTGGTTTAATATATTCTTGAATTTAACATTTTTATCTAATACGGTACCTCAGTTATTTTTTTAATCCAATACTTATATTTGATAAAAGTTATATATTTTGATACTTAAAAATAACGGTGTTAACTTTTTAATGCTTAATTTAGGTTTTAGGATTGATTTGACGAAAGTTAATTTCTAAAATCATAAAGTTTGAATTTTTTCTTGATTTTTTTAATAGAATAAAATTAGTTTTGATTGTAAATTTATTTAATTTTGCTTTTAATTTACGAAATGCAGTTAGATGGATAAAATTTAATTTGGATTTAATGGTCGATTTGATAAAAATTAATAGTTAATATTATTAATTAATTTTGAATTGTCATCAAATCGACTCTATAACCCAAATTAAGAACTAAAACTTAGGTACTAAAATGTATAACTTTTATTAAATACTTGTACCACACCGTACTAGAAAATAACTCAAGTACCACATTAAAAAAAAATGTCCAGTACCAAATTATATATTAAAATTTTTTTGAATGAAGATAATTTCAATGTGTTTATTATTTCAAAAGAAGAAATGAAAATGAAAAAAAAGTATGATAATTAAAACTAACAGGTATTTTACGATTTTTGTGGATTATAAAAGGATGAGTTATTTGCACCAAATATTCCTAAATTATGACATTCATTTTAGATTGGTCTTTAAATTTTAAAACATTTTAATTACATCTCTAATTTTAATTACATTTTTAAATTATCAATGTTATATCAATTACATTCTTTCATTATTAAATCCGTTAATTTAACTATTAAATGACACGTCAAATCTTATACAATTAAATTTAAAGTAAAAAAATTGAATGTTGCTACATACCTTTTACTACAACAAAACAACCCTAATACACACTTTTGGGTTGTGTAATACTCCGAAAATTACTATAGTAGGAAAGTAAGATATTATCCTTAATATAGTAAAGTAAGGAAATAAAGTGACAAAAAGGGAAATTTTGAGTTATGTCAACATTGGGAAGTATATTATGATATATTAATTCAAGAAAGGACTAAATTATAAAAGTGAGAAAAGTTTTGTTGCCTAAGAATAAATACTCAAAATTTGAGGGGTTAAAGTGTAAATATGAAAAAGTTGAAGACCAATAGTGCAAACATTTTAAGGGTGGAATGATCTAGAAACTAAGGAAAATGGACGAATTAGGACCAAATTGAATAGGTGAAGAATTATGATAGACTAAATCACAATTTTACCAAATTAAGTGATGACTCAATGATAGAATTTTAAAATATCATAAAGGGCAAAATGATCAATTAGAAGGAGAGAGAAATCTAGAAGGCAATGATGATGTATCGCTCGTGTCATGCTCGCATGACCTGGTTCGTCGTCTACACGGCCGTGTATCACCACACGGCCTACAACATGGGCAATCCACACGCCCATGTGGCGTTGACAGTTTGTTTTTCGCCTACAATTACACCCGCTACTCTAACTAATTGTCCACCCCTTCCAAGTGTGATTTCTATGTTATGTATGGCCGTGCCTAAGGGCATATCGGTTGAAGTAGATTCTTCTTTTTGATCAATCCAACGAGCAACCAAACTTACCCTCGAGCAAGGATCAACGTCTCTGTAACGCGAGAACCCAATTAAAACCTTCGAGCAGCACCTAAATGCGAGTGAAATGTTTCCTCCGTTATTCGCTTAATAAAAAAAAAGACGCAAGAATCCAAGAAGAACCACTTACCGAAACAAGGGAATAATTATTGCACGACAGAGAATCGATTGTACGAGGAACAAAAAGAAAAAGAAAAGAAGGCAAATGAGTTTTCGGCCAAACAACAGAGAAGCAGAAAGAAAGGTAAAACGTCAAAAAAGAATCAGAGAGTAAGAGGGAAGCCAAAATTGCTATACCAAGATTGAGTTATCCACATCCCTTATTTCCCTCCTAAAATTACTTCCACACTCCCCTACTACACCACTACTGCTTAGAAACCCCAGTCAAAACCAACTCTTGTCGAATCCTACAGCAAAAATATCATCCCTTGTCAACGTGAGGTATTAAAACCCAGACCTTTCAATCACTTAACACTCAACTTAGCCACTAAATCAGCAAGCCCATTCTAATATATTTGTACAAATAAATACTTATAAGCCTATTAACCAAAAGTAAGACTTTATTCAAGAAAAACTAAAAATTTGCCCAAGTTAAGACTTGAACTTGGGACCTCTCAAACACTTTTCAAAACACTTAACCACTGAAGCAGACATGTATTTGTGTTAAAATAAATCTAGAAACACATACATACATTTTTATGCTACAAATTCACCAAAAGCCGGAATTACATAGCTTGAAGCTAAATGCGGTGGTTCAGATTTGGTCGTTTCCTGTCCAACCAAATTGGCAGCTCGATTTTGCCTTGATAAAAATTATAGACGAAGAAAATGGTTACATCATTAATTAAGGATACATCCAACTTGCTGGGTATATCAATTGGAGGCGTTAATGATTTTTTTTTCAAAAATAATTTATAAAAAGTATAGAATAATAAAAGAAACAGTTTATGTGTAAATCAAAATTTTAATATTAAATATTATTATAAATCCAATTGAATAATATAAAGATTTTCACACAAAAATATATATTATCATCATTTTATTATATATTAAATTTTGAATTAATAAAAAGAGATTAAAAAAATTACAATTAAAGTTAATTTTGTTTTTATTGAAAATGACTTAATTACAGTTGATAAATTATCAACTTCAGGGGTTTGTGTCATTTAACAAAACCTATTATCTGTTTTTAATTAATTCTATTACTCTAATGAAATCTAACTAAATTATCCAACAAAATACAATACAGGTCCCTATCACAACTTTTTTTTTTACCTTTATATTGAGAAATTTTATAAATAGAACAATAAAAATTAAAATATTCTCAACGTGGGGAACAAAATGAATGTTTTTAAGCTTTAAATTTACTATTTATTTTTTTAATTTTAATGAGTTAGGATAATTTATAAATCTAAAATTTAGAAATATTTATTTTAATCCGAAAGTGGATAATATTTTAATTTTCATTATAATTGTGATCCATTTGGAATATTGAATTTTTCCAAGCTGCTGGATATTTCACTTAAGTCACAAGGGACTTGAAACTAATCCCTAAGGGAGTTAAAGTTCAAAGCAACCTTGAAGCCTGTGAAACACAGTTTCTTTAAGATAGATTCGAACACAGTTTCTTTAAGATAGATTCGATTGTTCCTACGGTACTTGAAGTAATGTTAGTCGAATGTCTCCCAAAATATAACAACAGCAATGATCAAAGTAGCAGCATATCTACAACGATCAATGAACGAACAATGTCTTTTATACGTGTACACCCCAACCCTAGATTTGATTGTTCCTACGGTACTTGAAGTAATGTTAGTCGAATGTCTCCCAAAATATAACAACAGCAATGATCAAAGTAGCAGCATATCTACAACGATCAACAATGTCTTTTATACGTGTACACCCCAACCCCGTCAAGTTTGGATTACAAGCTTAGTCATTAACTTATTTTTTAAGAGAGTTCACATATATAAACACATCTCACACTTGATATCTAACCAATGTGGGATCTAAGTCTTTACTTTTTCTCAACAATATTTTCAAGTAGCTTCCTTTGAGTATCAATTTTTCATTCATCACTCAACCATTTGAGCATATGATATATCGTTGTAAAGGTATCATGAAGTAGAATATGAAACCATAATTTTATGATTCAACTCTCTACCTTTACCTATTGAGAATATGCATCAAAGTTCCCATAAAAACAATTTTTCCAACAAGTTTATTAGAAAGGATGATGGGAACTTAAATTAATTAATGATCTAGTAACAAAAAGAGAAAAAAAAAGATTAAAAATAAAACCCATAACCTAATATAGTGCACAAAGTATTAAATTTCAGTGAAAAGAAAATCGTGGGGACATAAAGTGAAAGAAAAATGAAACTCTAGGGGAGCATATGCGCAATTTAGTTTACCAATATAGATTAGTTTTTGTATGTTCTCATGGGTCAAACCCCATATTGAAACTTCTTCGATTCTAGTTGACCCTACAACAAGATTGCGACATGAAAATTATGTAAAAACTGCTAACAAAAGGCGACGTCGAGAAAAGCATGAAAGAGCATTACTTTTACATCAATGTAATTCACAATAGTGGTAATAATGCTTAGATATTTCTATGCTTCATTCAGCAACAAAAGATCAGTGATGATGAATATCAAATGGTAGGCTCAAATTCGTTACGAAATAATAATATATAAAAGTTGATGACATGATTTTTCTTATGTTTTGAAGTTAATGCTAAATGGCTCTATACAATTCAAATTTGAGGTACAAAGGAAAACCGAATTACTTGGTTAAGATATCTAAACTACTATTGATTATTTGAAATAAAACTAATTTATTATTATTGGGCCGGAAATTTGAATTAATAAAAGCCCATTTTATTTCGGTTAGGGTGTTAGTTATATTGTTTTGTTGGATTCAAGAGAAATCATAAATTTTATTAACAATCTTTGAAAGTAAGTAGATTTAATGTTTAATTTAAAGCAACGAATTATGATTGTAGTAGGCTCAATTTGTCCAAGCTCAGTATCAAAAGAAAGCAAAATTAAACAGTTAAGTTACAAATTACAAATTCAAAAAGCAATTAAAATTACAACCCAAAAAATTGAAGGTCCAGTAACCCAAAATGCTTAAATATTTTCAGTAAAAGAAAAACCCTAGAATCCTAGTTGTCCCTCGATCTCGCTGCCCGTGCCATTTGACACCTCCGCTGCCACTATCACCTGCAAAGAAGAACAAACACGCAACATCACAGAGGCAGCAAGAACAACAGCAGACAGAGAAAGAAAAAAAACAAATAACATGTATTATTTGGCTATATAAGCCACAACAAATTTGTAATGTTTTTTACACGGAAATATACAAAAAAAATGAGAAAAAGAATAAAAAATTTTAAGGTGCTCTGCTTCCTTTTTTTTATCTGCTATTTTTTATGGCATAAAAATACAAAAATAAAGAAAAGAGAAAGGAACCTCACTTGGCACTTGGTCTTCCGTCGCCGTGGGCGAGGCCTCCGTCTCCAAAAGGAGGGAAAATCGAGAGGTTTTCATCTCTTTTCTGAAATTTAGGCTTTAGTTTTGGCTTTTTGACTCCAAAATCGGAGTTTCGTGTTGAAAACAAGTGAGGGGATAATTTCCCATTTTTTGTTTCAATTTAATCTCATTATTTGTTTTTCTTTTAAGTTTACCCGATAATTTTATTTTTATTTCATTTTAATCTCCGGATAAATGATGCCGTTTTAGGGACTGGGAATAATTTCCCATCTAGTCTCTACACCTTTGTGCGTGTTTTATTTTAGTCCTTCAATCTGGCCAATCCTTTCTTTATTTTGAAATCTATCCTAAAATTTTGTCTAAATTACAATTTAAACCTTGGTTTTTAATTCCAACGCTTGATATATTTTATAAGTTTTGTTCATTTATTTATCTATTTATTATTTGATACTCTTTATTATATATTAAAATTTGTAAGGCTTATATTTTCTTTATTTAAATATTTTTTATTCATATTATCTTCATTGTTACTACCATTATTTTTTATCCATTTATCTATTATTTTTTTATACATGTTTAAAATAAGATTGTTAATTTTTTTATTTATTCTTTATTATATATTTTTATATTTCATTTTTTTCCTATTTTATCATTTCTTTTATCATCTTTGCATTATTTTTTAGGCATATAGCATTTTTATTTCTTATTTGTATTACTTTATTTATTTTATTATTAACACCACTAAATAATATTCTTATTATTGTTATAATTATATTATAAATATTATAGTATTCTTTTATTCACCCATTGTTTATCATATTATCCGTATAATCTTTTTAAATTGTCTCATTATTGTTATATCATATATTAGGCCTTAAGTATTTATTCATTTATATATTATGTCCGAATAGGTTAAAATGATCGTCTCTATAGGCATCATTTTCGTTTTCTATACGATGAAATAAAATAAGTTTTTTTTAAATCAAAACGACGTTCGTTATTTTGGAATAAAAAGTTATGTTCCTAACTTACGAAATATGATTTTTTTCTAAAACCGAGATAATCGAATATATTTTAAAAAAAAATTGGTGTTTATTCTTGTTTCGAGGATTTAAGGCATTGTGTCCTAACTTACGGGACATGATTATTTTTCTCGATTAACTTGAAATAAACCCCTTCTCACAAAAATAAATTTAATTAAGTAATATTTAAAGGACCGTATTTTAAAATATTTTCAAATTTTTAATTCTCAACACTAAGACATCAATTAATCAGTTAGGTACCAATTTTGGGCGCTATGAGGGTGTTAATACTTCCTCATATGTAACTGACTTCCGAACCCATTTTTCAGATTTCGTAGACCAAAAATCATTGTTTTAGTAAATTAAACCTTTTATTAAAACATTCAAATTACGAGGTGATCCGATCACACCTCATAAAAAAGGTTTGGTGGTGACTTCCATTTTCGTTTTTAAAATATAAAGTCGATGATTTTTCAAAAAAAATGGTTTCGACAATAAAAATGAAATGGTGTTTGTTCACTAATTGAGCGAGAAATTAATAATTGATTCATGAAAAATTATATAAGGTTTGTTTTGCCTCTTTTATTAAAAACCAATTTGTATTAAATTGGAGGTTGTACTACTCTTAATTATATTTCAATATTCACCACAATTTGCAACCAAGATCAACATCCATTGTTAAAGTAAATATTATATCAATAAATTAATTGATTAGCATTTTGATGGGGATTTAGGATATGGACTTAAAAAAGACAAATTATATATGATCAATGAAAGTAAGTTAGAGAAAAGTAGTGTATATTCATTAATTGAGTAAAAAAAGTTAAGTAACTTCACTTGGCATGTATGTAAATAAAGGAAAATGTAAACAAAAATTCCAATGCCCCCATTGAAGGAAAACCGGAGAATAATAAAGAAAACCCTCTAGTAAAATTTACATTTGTACAAACTTTGTTGAATCACAGCCCCGTATGATATTCATTCACTGTAATCTTATTTTTCCCATTTTTTCAATATGAGTATCTTCCGAATTTTACGTTAACAAGCTTCTTTGTGTGATCTTGTGTAACGAACCATGTCGAATAACTTGGATTCTGATTCAGTTCGACAGCAACTTATGGTTCCAAATTCATTTTTGGAGCACATGTTACAATTGCATCTTCCACGGTGAGGAAGATCCTATCTTCCCCTATCATCTCATGAAACTTTGATGCATGGAGCTTGTCAACCACAACTAGCCCTGGATTTGCCAAAACAAGCTGCAAAAAGAATGTATTATGATGCATGAACAATAGTACTTAGTTTAAGTTATGGTACGTATGATGTATGATGAATGAATAGTAATACTTAGTTAAACTATACTGGCATGGATGATGCAAAAAGAACGTCTAATTCATGGAAAATAGTACTTGGCTTAATTGATGGCATGTATGATTCATGAACAATAGTACTTAATTTAATTTATGCCATGCATGATGTATGATACATGAATAATAGTACTTAGTTTAATGTATGGCATGTATGATGCATGAACAATAGTACTTAGTAAAAAGCATGTATGGCATGGATGCCATTACAAATTTTTTTGGGTTTAATCTTGATGTATGTTACCTTAATATCTCTCTTCTCAAGACTTCTGAATAACTCTTCCATGGCATGTATGCCACTAGTGTCAATGTCAGTAACAGCTGAAAAAGAATGTATAAAGTAAGTGACAGTTCTATGAACCCGGAAAACGAAAAATCGAAGATAGCTTACGTGACATTTCGACGATGAGATACTGGACTCTGGGTCGGGAACTTTCTTTTAGTTGTTCTTCTTCATCAGCCAACCATCTTAAAATCCTACAAAAAGTTTGCAGTTTGTCAATGTCCATACATGCTTTTTGTTACTTCATGTATGTGGAAAAACTAACCTTTCTTTTACATAGTTGGAGTTGGAAAAGTAAATTGCAGAATCAACTCTAACAATGAGTATGCTAGGAACTTTCGTTGTAGCTGGATATTGAAGGATGTTTCTATAGATCGTAGTCCTCGGGATTTTTTCGAGAACCACGGTTCGAGCTCTTGTAACTTGTAAGAGGATTTTTGCGAATGATATCGAGACCTGTTGCGACAACAACATGGATCATATAGGTGGATATGTGTGGCAAATTGATAAAAAAACTTAAGAATATGTCAACAATCTACTTGTGTTCCACACTGTTATTAGAAGGCCGATCTCGACGGAAGAGAAAACGACATCAAAGAAGGCTCCCATACAAGCAACAAAGTCGAACTTATCGATCTTCCATATTAGGGTCATCGCTTCAATGTCTACTAAGCTAATCACAGCAGATATAATGATGGAAGCAAGTATTGCATTTGGAGTGTACTTGAATAATGGAGTCATGAGTTCTAATGTTAGTAGTACGATAGAGGACATCATGATATTAGATACAACAGTATTGCATCCAGCCATGTAGTTTACTGCCGAGCGAGAGAAGGATCCTACACGAGCATGTAGATGATTGATATTGGAACATTTTATTTGATTATATAAATCGGAAAGAGGTGATGAATCGTGATGGATATGACTTTCTATTTTCGTACCTATGGCCACATAACAAGATGTCATCGAACCGACGACATTTATTGTTCCCAATGCTACCATTTCTTTGTTTCCATTCAACTGGTAGTCCTTCATGGAAGCAAATGTTCTTCCAATTGCCATGGCTTCCTAAAAGATGAAAGACACTGCTATTAAGATCTAATCTCCTTAAGCAAAATCAAGGAAAAATGAGGCTGGATTTGCATATAGTCAACGCAATCATACCAGCTAAAACACCTATTCTGAAACCTATGGCAAGATATTTTCCAAAGAAAAATATTTCATTCAAAGATGATGGGTTGATTCCCCTCTTAATATGTTTCACCTGAAGATAAACATTGTGAAAACGAATCTTTATTACTTTTGCAACAAGCCAAGGCTCGTAAATAAATCGAACAGAAGAAAGGATTATGCATACAATCTGAACACCATGCTTGTCAGCTCGTGTGATGTACACGAAAAAGGTGGAGAGGACAACCGAAATCAAAGGAGCAATTGCCGGCACCCAAAATAGTTTCTTCTTCTTTTTCCCCTGCTCAGTTTCATACAGCGTCATGATTACATGAAGAAAGCTTTCTACATATACAATAAATGAAGAAATTACGAACTAAGATTACGAACTACGATCTTACAATGTATTTTGTGATCAAGAGGAAGGCTAGAAAGGACATTCCTATTAGTATAGTTTCCCAATTCCACTGTAAAACAAAGTTGCCATTACGATTAGCCGAATTCAAACTTAAAATTTAACAATTAATAATAAAATTCGAATTATGGTAATACAAACTGTAATTCCTCGATCTATTCTTCGTCTACTTTTTCTTTCCCCTTCTTGGCTGATGTTTTTGGCACGACATTAGCTACGTAATTAAAACAATTAAAAATTTATCAATAATTATAATTTCACATACAACTTTTACCTAATTTCTCAATTTAGTCCCTAATCTAAACTAGTTTTATTTTCACAAAACTAACTCCATATTTTTATTTAATGTCTATTATAATCTCATTTTAACCTTTTAATTTCACGATAAATCCCTGATTTCAAAATTCTTTCAATTTAGTCCCTAATATTCAAAACTTATGTAATATTTCGCAATTCAATCCTTTACTAACTTCTAACTTGAAATTCCATCAATTTAACCCTTAATTCATCAATTAATTCAACATGAACAATGTCTAAAAGTCTACTATCTTTCAAAATTTCAACATAAACCATGAAATATTTTGTTCTAGGATTCCAAAAACTCAAAAATTATAAGAAAATGGACTAAATTGACTTACCGATTTGAGTTTGAACCTTAAAACCCTAAGCTTTCCTGTTTCTTTTCTTTTCTTCTTTATTTCTTTCTATTTCATCCCAACTTCTGTTTCTTTTTGTTTTGTTTCTTTATTTAATTTCCTTTATTTATTTTATTTACTTAATTAATTATAATATAATATAATAATATAATTATAAAATATCTGTTACTTAAATAATAAGAAAATACATATATGTATTACAAATGTATATATATAATTAATACACATGTATATTATTTTTACCACACACATGTCAACAATTTGGTTTAATTGCTTATTTAGTCCCTTGAATTTTCTCTATTTTATAATTAAGCTTTCACACCTAATTCAATTTAGTTCTAATACTTAATTAACCTTAATTCAACCTAATTCTTTTAACCAAAACCTAATTAAGCACATAACTAACTTCGTAAATATTTTTAATAAATATTTACGAATCCGTTTTACTAAAACGGAGACCCGATAACTCACTTTTCCAATGCCTGTAACTTTGAGGTTATTACAGGTAGTCAATAACCAGATCATAATCTTTCAGTAATTCTAGCCACCATCTCTGTCTCAAATTTAGCTCTTTCTGAGCCGTTAAATATTTCAAACTTATATGATCTGTAAACACGTAACATTTCTCGCCGTACAAATAATGTCTCCAAATCTTCAAAGCGAATATGATTGCTGCCAACTCAAGATAATGTGTAGGATAATTCTTCTCATGCGACTTTAATTGTCAAGAAGCATAGGCTACTATTTTTCTGATTGCATCAGTACACAACCCAAACCATTAAAAGACGTGTCACTATAGACAACATATAGTACACCAGATTTTGGCTGAGTCAAGATTGGAACTTCTGTCAACATTTTCTTCAGCTAATCAAAACTCTGTCAACCCTCATTGGACCAAATAAATTCAAAATTTTTCTGTAATAGTCAGGTTAACGGGTAAAACAATAATCGAAAAGTTTTTGACAAAACGTCGGTAATAACCTGCTAAACCCATAACACTTTACACTTCCGAGACATTTTTCGAAGTTTTCCAATTTACCACAACAGATACTTTACTCAGATCAACTTAAATCCCATCAGATGATGCTATATAACCCAAAGATCCAACCTCATGAAGCCAGAATTCACATTTGCTAAACTTTGTATACAATTGTTTTTCTCTCAAAGTCTGTAGTACAATCCTCAAATGCTGTGCATGCTCAGATTCTGTCTTCGAATAGATTAGTATATCATCGATAAACACAGCCACAAATCTACCCAAATAAGGTTGAAAAATCTGATTCATTAAATCCATGAAAGCAACAAGAGCATTCGTCAATCCAAATGGTATTACCAAAAACTCATAATGACCATATCGAGTTCTGAAAGTAGTCTTTGGCACATCATACTCTTTAACCATCAACTGATAATACTCAGATCTAAGGTCTATCTTCGAAAACACTGCAGCACCTTTCAATTGATCAAACAAATCGTTGATATGTGGCAAAGGATATTTGTTTTTAATTGTGACTTTGTTCAATTGTCTATAATTTATGCACAATCTCAAAAAACCGTCTTTCTTTTTTATAAGTAAAATAGGTGCACCCTACAGCGACATACTTGGTTTGATAAACCCTCTGTCTAATAACTCTTGCAATTGTGCCTTTAATTCCTTTAACTCAGCTGGTACCATTCGGTATGGTGTTACTGATATCGGAACAATTCTAGGAATCACATCAATTGCAAACTCAACTTTATGATCAGGTGGTAAACCTGACAATTCCTCAGGAATACATCAGTAAACTCATTAACAATCGATAATTGTTCTAGCTTTAATTGAAAACCTCAGGTATCAAGAATATAGGCTAAAAATGCCTCATAACCTTTTTGTATTAATCTCTGAGCAGAAAAAGCTGAAATAATTTTAACAATATCTTTCGAATTCTTAGACTCAACTGAAATTATTGCTCTTGCTTGACATTTCAAATCAATCCGTTTCTGTCTACAATTTACCATAGCATCATGTAAAGATAACCAATCCATTCTCAGAATAAAATCAAATTCCCGAAAGGGTAGTAACATCAAATCAGCAGGGAATTCACAACCTTTCACTTTCAGTAGACAATTTTGACACACTAAATTAACTATTACACTTTGTCCTAATGGATTAATAACTTGAATATCATAATTGGTAGATTCGACAGGCAATTTTTTTCCGTTACTAATGCAGTGCAAATATAAGAATGTGTAGAGCAGGGTTAATCAATACATACAGTAACATCAAAGAGATGGAATATACCAGCAATCACATCTAGAGCTGTAGCCTCCTCTCTTGCTTAGATGGCATCGGGCAGTAGTATCTTTCATACCCGAACGAGTAGTTCTAGTGGCACTATTTTGGCCTGAACGTCTACTTCGCTGGGAAGTGACTAACTATTTCTCTTTTAAGTTTTCCTTTTCTTTTTGCAATTGAGGAAAATTTCGGATAAAATGGTTAGTGGCTCCACATTTGTAACAAGCCCCTACTTTGCTTCTACACTCACTAGGGTGGTACTTTCCACAATACTTGCATTTAGGCTTAGAAATATTTGCACACTACCTACACTAACATCAGGTCTAGTAGATACCCGACAATCAAGTTGAGTATTCTTGTTTTTATTTGATCGTTCAGGCATTGATGTAGCTCGATTGAAATCATATCTAGAATTTTTTGTAGGAAATGCCGAAAATGATTTGGAGGAACGTCTTTTGTAAGACTCTTTATTTTGTCTATGTCACTGCATTTTTCTATTGTACACCTCTTTTATCTTCTATGCACAATCTGATAGAAAAACAAATTCTCGTATTTTAGTACCCCCAATCATCATTCAAATTTCATCAGTTCAACCCTTCTTCAAACCGAATACATATTTCTTCTTCGGTTGGTACAATTTCCCAGGCATATTTACTGAGGTATATAAATTTCCTCTCATACTCGACTATTGATCTGTACACATCGCACTATCACAGATTTATATGGCATGTATTTCTAGACATTTTACACACTACATTCATTTTGAGAATCAGCTAAATCGAAGCTCTAATACCACTAAATGTAACACCCCTAAACATTATCCATCATCGAAATAGGGTTACGGAGCATTACTAGACTTTTCAGATCATATATGAACATTTCATATACATATCAGAAACCAATTATAAATCACTCATATTGTTCCTTGTATGAGCCCTCGATGCCCAAAATACACATTAGAAGTAATTTGGGTCTAAACCGAAAACTCATAGAATTTTTCCCAAAATTTCAAAACTTTCTATAACGACCCAAATTTCACGGGGCACCGGAAAAGTGAGTTTAGGGCCTCCGTCTTAGGAAAACAAATCCTACGAAGTTAGTTATGAGTTGAATTAGATTTTTGATAAGTGAATTTAGTTTAAATAGAAATAATTAGTAGAAAGGATTAAATTGAATAGAGCATAAAATTTTAATTATAGAATAGAGAAAGGTTAAAGGATTAAATTGTTAAATAAACTAAATTAGTGACATGTGTAAGATAGAGAATAAATAAATGTGTATTTAAATTATTAGTACAAATGTATGTTATATATATTTACTTATAAATTAAGTAAAAGATATTTATTTATTTATTATTATTTATAAATATGTAATATTATATTTTTTTAATTACTTGTGATAATGACAAATATATGGTGATGAATTATTACATGTGTACATGTGTGTATGAAAACACATGTAGTATTTTTATTTGTATTAATTAGATATTTTATAATTAATTATTAATTAAGTAAATAATTAAAGAAACAAAAGAAAGAAAAAGATAGAAAAGTTACAGAGAATAGAAACAAAATTGGGGAAGAAAAGAAAGAAATAAAAAGAAAAGAGAAAATTAGGGTTTTAGAGCTTGGAGATTATTTGGTAAGTTTAATTAAGTCATTTCTTTGTAATTTTGATGTTTTTGGAGTCCTAAAGTTGAAAATTTTTGAATTTGTGTGGAAATATTGAAAGTTGATAGATATTGAGTAGGTTTCATGTTGAACAAGTGATGAAATTAGGGATTTATTTGATAAAATTATTGATTAGAATTGATTAAAGGACTAAATTGTAAACTAGAGTATAAGTTTTAAGTTTTATGGGCTAAATTGAAAGAAATTCGAAATTATGGGAAAATGATGAAAATTTTATGGTTATATTGAAGTTTTGATGGAAATTGAATAAGGAAATGATATGAATTGTAAAATGTAAGAAGATGAAAGCGGTTAGGACAAATTTGAGATTTAGGTAAAAGTTACATGGAAAGTTATTATTTTTTTTATAAAATATGTGTGTTATTAATTAATTATAATTATGCTAATTTTTGTAGCAAACGAGGAAACCGAGACGTCGAATACAAAGGAAAAGGAAAAAGTGATCGAGGAGTAGCTCGAGAGAAATATTGGTTTGTATTACCTTAATTCAAGTTATTTATTATTGAATGCTTAATTTCAATATATGTGTATGGAAAATAAATGTGATTTGGATATATTGATGAATATTTATATATGTGTGTGAAATTGATTTGAATTGTGAACATAAGAAATTATGAATTGAACGATATTGAAATGAAGTATGAATACGTATGAGCATTTGATAGTATATTGATTGGAAAGTGGAAAATATATGGAATTGAATTGTGAAAAGTGATTAGAATTGAATCAAATTGAATTGAATGTGATTACTTGAAATGCATATGGATTGTAAGTATGAGTAGGTATTTGAATTGATATGTGATTTCGATACCCTATTAACTAGTCGGGCTAGGGTGGATATAGTTGGCATGCCATAGGATTGGAAGAGTTCAGGGATTCTTCAACCTCGAATCGATGAGACTCTTGGTGTGTCATTATATTGCTTCAGATAGATTCGATGAGGCATTGGTTGCCACTTTACTTCGGCTATATCGATGAGACGTTGGTCGTCACTTATTTGCTTCGAACTATCCGATGAGGCGTTGGTCGCCACTTTACTTCAGCTATGCCGATGAGGCGTTGCTCGCCATTCTGGTGTGTTTGGTTGGATCCGTGTATCCGCCAAGGTTCGAGTCGAGTTAATAGGGGAAAATAAGTGAAATGATAAATTTTAAATAAATGTAATTGAGTTAGTAGAAGAGATGAGAAAGTGAATTTGTGAAATAAAGTATGAAATGAGATTTGTGATATGATATTAAATGCATGAACCAAAGGTTCATGAAATGTTCAAAGTTGAAATGTGATTTGAAGTATCTTATGTGATTGAGAAATAATTCAAGGATTTATGAATTGTTAGAAATCTTATTGATGAGATATTAAACCAAATATTGGAATTGATACAATGGAAATATGATAGCTTAGTATGAAATTATAATTATGATTTGTTATTATTTATTTATGATATGATATATTATTATTGTTATAATTTGAATTATGGTAATACCACTGAGTATTTCCAATACTCAGTGTACGTTGTTTTCCGTGCGCAGGTTAGGTAAAGTTGAAGTTCATTCAAGCATCCGAGTCGATCCCGATTCCAGCTCAATTTTGGTGATGAATCAAACTTTCAGTAAATGTGGCACGTACTAGGTTTGGTATTTGTCACTTGTAAATATTTTATATTTTGATTGTAAATGTGGTACATAATCCTTTAGAAGTTTTTGGTATGAATGTATGAATTTTAGCTAAGTTTGAAAGGTATGATGGTGTTACTTGATTCAAGAATTATAAGTAAATGAGTTGGGCACGAATTAAGTATGTTTAGTGGGTGGAAAATAGCTTAAAAATGATGAAAAATCATGTTTTCACACAGCCAAGTCACATGGGCGTGTGCCCAGGCCGTGTGGCAAAGTTAGAATTGCCCACAGGCTAGTCCCACGGCCGTGTGTAACAAGTCAGATCTGCCCACGGGCTGGCCCCACAGCCATGGGAGCCCCACGGGTAGGCCACACGGGCATGTCCCAAGCCACATGGGCTTGTGCCCCTATTTTTAAAGAAAAGTTTCCAAAGTTCCTGGTTTAGCCCCAAATCACTTTCTAAGCATATTTTGGGCCCCGTAAGCTTATATTAAGGACTTTTATATGGTAATTAGAAGGTTTTAGATTAAAACTCAGATTTATGACTCGATTTTGTTTGTTTACTAGTGTATAAGTCTGGTAATGCCTTGTAACCCTGTTCCGACGACGGTTTGGGGTTAGAGGGTGTTACACTTTCCTTAGGTGCAGGGGACAAACGCCCATGTGGCCAGGCCGTGTAGCTCACATAACCAAGAGACACGTTCGTTCTTAGGCCGTGTGGCATTCGATGAAAGGCACACGGTCGTGTCCGTGCCTGTGTAACTTTCTAACTTGGGTCATACGGCCAAGCCACATGCCTGTGTGCTAGGCTATGCGAACATATTAATTTGTGAAATTAAGGTGCAGAGGTCACATAGCCAAGCCACACACCCGTGTGCTAGGCCGTGTGCCAAAACTTGGGCATTCTGTTTCTCAATTTTAAAGATACAGGGGACACATGGCCAGACCACACACCTATGTGCTAGGCCATGTGTCACACACAGTTGAGACACATGTTCGTGTCTCTGACGTGTGGACGAAAATAGGCCATTTTAAGGCCACATTTCTCACCCATTTTGAAATTAACCTATACACAACATTTTGATACATCATTACATCCCAAAACAAGCAATCAAAACAAATTAAAATCATGTTTTAAGCATAACATAACATCATGTATACTTTAAATACTCAAACTTACCTATTTAGTTTATTTAACAAATTTTTACTAAATTTTACTACTAATTAATTACCTATAAGCACACATCAATCATAACCACATCACAATTTACTTTATTTCCAAACCAATATATATATAGATATTTAGGTAGATTATGTAACAAAACGTCATTTAGAACCTCTATACAAGACAACTTTAATCTAATCCACCACTTTAATCTAATCCACATCAATCCTATACATGTAATATAAACCATAGCTATCTTGCAAAAACTATCAGAATAAGCTAGATAGTGTGACTTGATGTGCTGATCAGATCTTCCGACCTCACGAAAATCTACAATAACATTAAACAACCCAAGTAAGCTTAACGAAGCTTAGTACGTTCGATGGGTTAAACATAATTCTTACTAAACCTACTATATCATATCAATTTAAATAAATTCATTTAATGTAATTTCCCCATCAATCACAACTTCAATTGATAAATACATTATTTCAGATCAGTACAAAAAATAACAATAAGTCTTCCAAAATCAATTTCATAGGTCACTTACCAAATCTTACCGAATCAGAGAATGGCTTACGAATTTGAGTACATCGTTTTCAAAAGCCCGAAGGCTGAACAGAAGCACATAAGTGCTAAATAGAAACCTATAAGTGTTGAATAGAGAAGCACATCGTTTTCAGATTTTTTGTAGTTTTTGGTTAGGTATATCTGCTTTATCTTTGAGAAGCTTTTTATACTGTAATGTGATTGAATATAGTGATGATTAATAGATGATTTTCTTAGGCCATCGTTTCTATTCTCTAACATATCATAAATTTTCAGCAACAGATGTTTTTGAACTAGTTATTTAATCAAGTTCATTTCTAGATTTTTTTTTTTTATGGTTTTCATATTGTTAGTCTAACCATGAACATAATATAACATATCAAATAAAGTAAGCATAACATGAGCCTGCACACCTTTTGCTAGACAAAAATTATTTATTATATTCCTTCCAGTTAACCTATTGTTTGAATAAATATCAAATGCCTGTTTGCTTTCAGTGTGAAGCAATTAGAAGAGTCGTTGATGTTATTTAGATTCCAACATTCTTATGTTGTCAGGTTAACCTGATATTTATTATTAACAACATTCCATGTTCATGAAAAAGAAGTTATGATTGACCTTGGTCTATGGTTGACAATATTTTGTCATTGTTTGTTTGACAGATGGATCTTCTAGTTGAGGCAGCCAAGACTAGAACAATTATCAATATTAAAAAAAGGCCAATTTTGTGCTCCTTCTGTGAGTGTTCTACTTTTTATGCTAAAACAAATTTCAAAACTCTTATTTGGAGTACAAACTCTCAAGTTTAAGTAAATTCTACTTTTCTATTATTATACAAGGTTGTTCATTGTAATTATGCATATCTGTAGGAAGTAGAATCTTGATTCCGTGCGGAGGTCGTAGGGCGAGAAGCTCTTTTGATAGTTGAGATAGAAGAAAGGTTTATGAAATTAACTGAAATTCGAGAGGCAAAGTTCATGGATATGATGGATGCTTGTGCGAAAAAGTATAATGCTCTCCTCAACGAGTTGATGAATGTAATTATCCCATAATTTTTTGATGTAATGGGAAATAGGTTGACAGCATCACATTCACTGAATGTAGTTACCAAGTGATGTAATGACAATAAGCTGACAATATGTTATCATTGTGTTGGAGTGCTTTTATTAGGATTTTGTGTATAAACTAATAAGTGCATTATGCAATGGTAATTTGTATAAATATGATCAATTTATGTTAATTAATTGTTTAATTAATATCGTATCAAACTTTTTCAAACCCAACACATACAAATTTGCTCATATTTCGCCAAAATAGGCTCTTCAAAAGTTGAGAAAAAAAAGTCGTAAAAAATATGGGACCTAAGCCAACTATGTAAGGTGTTGGCGCAGACAAGGTCTATCCCAACCTTTTTAAGGTTGACATAGAATGGTCTATCCTAACTCTTTTAAAGTTGGTATATGAATGCTTTATTCCGATCTTATTTTGGTAGTCTATTTCCTCCTATCCTAATTTTTTTTTAAATGTTGGCCTTGATTAGGTCTTTACCAACCCTTTAATAAAGGTCGGCCTATGTTGAATTATGCCAACGCTTTTTCCAAAGCTTTGTGGTACCTATGGTAACGGTGCTAACAACGATGTTTTCGGAAGCGTCAGAAGAATCGTCAGGATAGCTTATGTCAACGTTTTATTGCGTCGTCCTAAATAAAAAAAAGTGTCATTGTAGGCTTATTTTATTTTTGTGTTTTAAAAGTAAAAACTAAAAAATAAAAAAAATAAAACTTATGTAAAAACTTTAAAAACCTCGAAACTAAATTTATTTAAATAAATTTATTATTAGTATTTCTTATTGCTTTGTTGCTATAAAATATTGTTACTATAAAATATAAAACACTGTGTTCTATAACAACAAAATCAGATTTTATTGAGTTAATTTTATTGATAAAAAATATAGAGAAAAAATCAAGTGAATAAATGAAGTAATTGCATTTAGACATTTAAAAAAAAAATAACATATAAAAAGGAAAAATATTAAGAATAAAAAATGGACTTAATTCATTTTTTTTCATTGTATTTTTATAGTATTTTTATATTCTTTATTTTTTTTTCTCAACTCTCAATATTCATATTCACAACAGTGTATCCAACCCCAAAAAGCCAATAACTCATATTTTCCAGAAAAATAATAAAATTAAAGCTTCGAATTCTTGCTGTTCCATATTTGAATTGAATAAGATTCAAACAATAGATTGGCTATAATCATCATCCGCATCGCTTAGATGATAAACTTTATAATTGCTGCCATTGCCATTAATGCCTCCTTGTGCTTCATTTCCTCCACAAGTAATGGAAATCTCAATTCCGAATGAGTTACTAAAACATGAGAACAACTTGGTACTCCCTCCCCTTCCTTTTTTCCCTCTGATCGATTTGCGGGATACGGTTGCCGCCGGTGGGATTTTCGTTTCCCACCTCTCTATCTTCATTTCTAGCTCTTCTTCGTCTCTCTCTTTCCTTGTCCATTCCTTTATTCTTATATTTTCTTTCGTCTGAACTTGGTTGTTTACCGGTGGTTTGTACAACCCATGTGCAATGGCGGCTGCTACCACGGAAGCTGATGGCCCCACGTCGGTGCTACATACAGAGCCACCGTTCACCATGCTACCACCATTCACCATGCTGCCTTTGCATTTATCGTCCAACTCACTGGCATCGAAACCACCATTGATAGTCGAACCCTTTACAGGCCTTTCTATTGAGTTATCTTCCATTTTTAACTCGGTTCTGTCGCTTTGTGAACGGGTCATTTTCGTATTAATGTTTACATTTAGCTTGTCGTTTTGCGATTCATCGTCCTCGTGGTGATCATTTTCAGTTGGTTTTGATGTAGGTTCTTCTAACAAAGGCAAGCTACGCATGGTACTATCAACGAGGGCAACTTCCATGTTGAGAATCCCTTGAGGGCGGCCCGAGGGACGGCGGACTTGAAGCGTGACGGTTCTAGCGGTGGAGTTATTGATCTTAGAGTCGGTAACGGAACGTAAATGGAAAATATCGTTGATGTTAACGTTAACGCATCCGACCAAGGCATCTTTAACCCAAGCAGCCGCGTAAATCTCAACAAAAATCTTAGCGTCCTCCTCGGAGCTAAGAAACTTGTCATCGACACGGAACGAGAACTTGTCATTCCAAGCAGGATGGGTTCCGCCGGTTTGGTCAATACCGGTTGCGAGTTTCCGGTTGGGTTGGACCCAAACAATGGCGTAGGTCTTCATGGTTTTGTAGACCTCGAGAAGATCTTCGGCGGAAAGGAGTGTGACCTCTAGGATCCTGGAATGAGCCATTGTAGTTGGCTGCCGAGAGTCACCCACGATAATCTCTATAGGGAAGATGCATGAAAATAGTGGGATTGGAGGCTGGCAGGAATAAATATGGAGACGACTTTTGGGGCGAAATGGTAGGGAAATTTGTTAGCTGCCATCGAATTTATGCCATCACTTTTTTTAAACAAGGGTTGTTTTTTTTGTTCAGTAGAATGCCAATTTTTGGATTCTGTAATTTCTATTAAGCAATCTAAAAAACAGGATTGAAGTGAGTTTTTTTAAGTCGTTTTGCCCAAGGTTTATATAACTTGGCTGTATATTTGCTAAATTTTCTTGGTATTATTATTATTATTATTCTTAGGAAAGGCTCAAATCTGAGTAGTCCAATTAAGAAGGAATTGTGGAATTGGATGAAGCTTTATTCATGAAAAGGTTAGTAAAGATTGAGATTAATGGCCCATTTACTAAAAAAACTTTTTTTAAATTAAAATTACGAAAATGACCCAACTTTTTTATTATTTACCGGAATAGGTCAAATACCACAAAAATACGTCCATGTCAACGTGTTGTCAGGGTACAAGTAGCGTTTTGCCTGTGTTTTTAAACCCCCAACGGTCAATTTCTTTTGTCTGTTTGGCCCCCAACGGTCAAAAAAAAAATATAAAACCTCATCCCCTTTTATTTTTTTCACACACAAATCCTCTCCAAATCATCTCCAAATTCTCTCAAATTTCTCTAAAATTTTTCTTAAATTTTCAATAATTTGCTCAAATTCTCTCAAATTTGTCTTTAATTTTTGCAAAAAAGCTTTGTTTACAATTTTTTTGAATTTATTTTTCTAAAATTTTAAAATTTTGATCGTGTTAGCAATGGCTTCCGAATTAATTCGTCTCGATCCTAAACACATCTCTGTCGAACAAATGAGAATGGTAAGTGTTCATTTTAATTTTTCAATATTATTTAATATTTTTTTATTTATGCAATTTTAATTAATTTTTATTTTATAATTTTTTATAACAGTCTGTAGATCGGGTGTTGCAATGCTATATCCGTAATATGTCTGCTCCTCCATCGCCGTTGATAGAGAATTACCTGCGTGAAGCGGGTTTTTGGCACGTGGCCACAATAGGCAGGGGATGCAAGTTGGACCTGAAACTTATCAGTGCGTTGATAAAGAGGTGGAGACCTTAGACGTACACATTCCATCTTCTATGTGGAGAGTGTATTATCACTCTGGAAGATGTGCAGTTGCAATTGGGATTGCCGATGGATGGGTACGCAGTCACCGGGTGCGCTCAATCTACTGATTGGGGTGCCGTATGCTACGAGCTTTTGGGTGCTGTTTTAGATAGAATTAACAGAGGTCGGATCGAGATGGGCTGGTTACGGACACATTCCCGGAGCCTGATGATGATTTTACCTAACTAAAAAGAATATGATATGCTTGGGCATATATTCTTGAGATTATTAGAGGTTATCTGATGCCGAACTTGTCCTGAAACTTTGTACATTTAAGGTGGCTACTAAAACTCATTGATTTTAGGGCAGCCGGTGAACTTAGTTGAGGGTCTGCCGTGTTGGCAACATTATATCGATAGATGTGCGGGGCGACGGTACCGAATAAAGCCAAAATCAGAGGTTGCCTATCATTACTTCAATCATGGGCACGATATTGACTTCTATTTTTACGTCCTCGAGTGAACCACCCACATACATTTCCACTCATAACGAGGTAAATTTTATAATAGATTTTACAATTATTACGTAGGTTTAAAATATAATTGTATGCTAAAAATTTATTTAATTAGGTGGAACCATTCGGCGAGTTATGTTGGAATACCGACCTCTCTTGAAGATATACGGCTTTTATTAGACCAACGGTCGGAAGCACAAGTAAGTATCAAATAATATATGTATACATAATAAAATAGTCATTTCATAGATAGCATTTAGTATTATGTATATAACTAATATTTTTATCATGTTCATATAGTTTCAATGGACACCATACGAGGATTCGGTAATTCGGGCGGTAATTCCAGATGAATTCTTCCAAAATCCTAACATTTGGCATATGAAGGTTCCAATGGTCACATATGCTATCGTGGAGATGCACCAGTCAGATAGAGTATTGCGACAATTTGGATTTCAACAACCGATTCCCGTGACACCTGAGAAGCTAGATGATGAGCACAAAATCGACTTACGATAATTGAATACGGATTGGCCAAGATACTAGTTAGATTATATCGAAATGTGAGAAAATCAGTATGATTATATACCTATTCGGGAATCGATCATCGTTTCAGAGTTGGCATGCGTTTCAGAATACATGCCATGGTTTAGGATCCATGGCAAGCCATATTTATTATCGGAAGAGGAGAGGCAGCGACAAATTCGTGTCAAAAGGGAACGACGAGGCCCTTTAAATCCAAGAGGAAGAGATGACCACGCGAGCCTATCAATAGCGGTCACATAGTCACCAGGCCCATCAGCAGCACCCACACAGTCACCGAGCCCAACAGTTCAACCGACGACACCTACATTACAGCCTTTTCAGATTATGCCAGGTATGTACCCTAGCCCTTTTATGCATCCTAACCCTTATATGTTTCCTTTTTTTCAGTCTCATGGCAGGTTAGAATGCATGACCCGGTTCATCTCCATTTTCGATTACTTCTGCTCATCCGCCTATCTATAGGCTGCCGTCGCATGAGGGATCCCACGAGGCGCCTTCGAGGAGCTCTTCTTTTTACCAATCCCTATCACTTTATGTGATTCAAACACCTTTGCCATGGATGATGCAAACATTTCTGGGTTCATTATTTTATCAATGTGGGTCATCCTCCCAACACCCACAATTAGATCCCCTACAGGAGGAACCACAATCCCCGCCCGAGGAACCACAACACCCGCCAGAAGCTGAACCAAGGAGGAATCCGATCCGTAACTGTCGACGACCCTTATGTGGCACTGATTCTGACCGCCACTAACATTGATTTTTTGTAATATACTTGTATAAACATTTTTTATACTGTTTCATTTAATAAAATAAAATTTTTTTAATATGTTAATTGTAGTTTCCTTTTATATTTTTAATAAAATAGAAGTTCTTTTGAATAAGGTAATATTTTTAATTTTTAGATTTTTTGTAATATATTTGTATAAACATTTTTTATACAGTTTCATTTAATAAAATAAAAGTTTTTTTTAATATGTTAATTGTAGTTTACTTTTATATTTTTAATAAAATAGAAGCTCTTTTGAATAAGGCAATACTTTTAATACTCTTAATGTTACAACAACTATCAGTCATTCCGATTGGGACATAATCGACTTGTATGACCTGGGTTCCTACACCATCCACACAATTTTTGTAGGTTGGTTGTTTCTCGGATATCCATATTGTTGCGTATTCTACTTGAGCAAGGTCGACCCTTTGGTTTGCGACGCAGTTCTCTATCCGATAACAACTTAAATGGAGCAAGCGATATAGACGACCACTTACGTTCATCTGGGACTTGTGGGAATACGTGTCTCTACACGTTGTACATGTATTCTATTTTATACACATCGTCTACATAGCTCATGGGATCCAAACGGAGATTTTGACAAGCTGAAATTGCATGAGCGCATAAATAATGGAGTGCGTCAAAGCTCCCACAGTCATAAGTCCTATTCTGCAAATGTGCACGATATTACCCGCCGGCAATACCTTGGTTCGGTATGTCAAACGCTGTCACACGAAACCATAGGTTGTCGCGATCGTGACACACTGTGTACATGGTGTTCGCCCGCGCTTTGGATTTGTTAATTGCTTACAACACCTTCCAGTACCATACATGGCCTCCTTGCATTTGGCCTTTATAACTCGCTGCTCACTTTGGAAATAATACCGCTAAATGAAAATATGTCTCTCGTACAATCGATGTTATCGATAAATGAAGCGTTCATTTTAGAATAGAGTTTATGCATTCGGCCAGGTTTGTGGTCATATGACCATATCGTAGGTTGCTGTTATATGCTTGTGTCCACTGTTCAAAAGGTATGTTACAGAGGTAGTCCGCGCCTTCTTCGTTAACTGAATGCAAAATCGCCAGCATCTCATGAAAACGGTCCTTACTTATCTCATACCCTGCCAATATAAGTTTATAGCGAAAATTACATACCACTCTTCCATTCAGAATAAATTGAATATTACAAATGAAATTAATTAATAGAGAATAAGTTCTTTACCCATGTTGGTCACTTGTCGTCATTCAGTTGTAGATTGATATTACCCGTAGTAGTTGGACGCAATGTGCCTTAGGCAATATCGATGATGTGTGCGCTGCCATAGGCTTCCTTGTCGCTCAATTGTAGATAATATTCTAGTGCTCCAATCGAATATAGCGCAGATATCAAGTTGGGGGCAAACATGCCTCCTCAACCTAGAAAGAAAAAAATCCCAATCATCAGTTGACTCCTTCGGTGTTATTGCAAACGCAATTGGAATGATTCTCCCACTACCATCCTGTGCCACAGCTAGCAATAGCCGATGGGTATATCTACCATACATAAAGGTACCATCAATTTGCACCAATGGCTTGCAGTATAGAAATGCGTCTCGACATTACTTAAAGGTCCATAAAAGGCGCTTGAACACTTGGCATCCACAGAGCAATCGGTCATTGTAGTACGCAGGTGCCATTTCAAGGTCTGTTATGCAACCTGGAACGTATCTCTCCAACACATGACACCACTGCCACACTTCATTATATGAAGCGTCCCACCCACTATGCATCTACTCCAATGCCTTCTGGTTAGCTATCCAAGCCTTACGAGAAGAGGGCGTGTACCTCAATTGGCTATGAATATGGAAAATTAAGACCAATACTGAAGTTCTAGAATCCTCCTTCACCATCAGTAATATTAAGCTAGCTAACATACTTGAATCCATTTTAAGATGATCTTGTGAAACACCTGTCAATGAAGTATGTTAAATAATGTAACATTACGTATTAAATAATGTAACATTAATAACCCTAAATACTGTACCTTCAACACATGTATGCGGATCTTTTTACTTTTTTATCTCTCACAACCCTGTCCTCTTTTCTTAATGAGGCCATGATTTTTCATGAACATGTACAGTCTTTCACCGTACACTTGCCCTCAAACTTATCGGATTTGGACTTAACCACATTGTAGTTAACCCCGTTCATGATGTTATGTTGTTTCAATGCACTAAGAAAACTATCTTTATTGGAAAACTCCTTGCTAACTTCCAATTCACCCGAATCCAATGATGAATTTACACGGTCACACCTTCTGTGTAGTAGATCTAGAAACTCAAACGCATCATCTTCAGATAAATCGACATTATGCATGTGGGTTGGAGGCGGGTACGCCCTAAATCGTGGATCTTCTTCTTTTTCATTGGAACCCCCTTCAAGTTTGGTTGGCACAAGCTCCAGTTTAGAAAATAATGCAACTTCTGAACCATCAGGCCAGGGCTCTTAAATGGATCTACATCGGACTCATCATCCAACCCACCATCAGCTGTAACGCACGAGGTCCCCTCGCCAGTGGACGTCATAGGGAATACATCATCCCTTCTTCTGGACGTTTATAACGTCCTTAATCAGATGTGGCTTGCCAACCAGTAGAAGTTGATGTCCTTCCCCAGTATGTGTTCCCAGCATCAGATATCAACCCACTGAAGTGCATATCCCATCCACTAACGGAGTGTCGTGCAGGGGTTGCGTATTCCGTACTACTACTAAACACCGGAGCTTTTGTGTTTTACCGCCCACTAACAGAGTGTCGGGCAGGGGTCGTGTATTCCTCTTGAATAGCAGTAGATGTTGAAGCTGCAAATGCATCATTTGGTGATGAAAATTGTACATATAACTCAAGATATGGTGCTCCACTAGCGAGATAAGTCTGCACCATTACCTCCAAGCCACGAGCACCTTTGATGTCGAACGAGTCATATGTCACCGGGTCAACAGAAGCACAAAATCGATACTTAATAGATAAAACTTTCATTGGCGTCGTTTCGAAGATTTTACGCCTAATTCTTTTGCGAAGTTCTGTCAAATCAATGTTCTGGTTAAAAACTAGTCGCGGTGTATTCTCCGATAAAAAAACGACACCGTTCTCGGTGTAACGAACCTCACCATCATAGTAAATAATAGCACTAATACATTCACTCATTTTCAATTTCTATTCTTCTTAACCTCTCTATTTTTTTCTTTGTTGTGAGTTATGCAACCTGAGAATGAAATTTGGCTTATTTATAGGCTCAGGCCAAATAAGAAATACTGTAGCAAAAGCGCATCCACGTAAGAGCTTTTTTCATTACTTTTGCTGATAGTGCATCCTACTTGAAGCGTTTTTGACACTATTTATTAAAAAGCATCTTCTCAAAATAATTTCTTCAGGAACTACTGTAGCAAAAGTGCGTCCACATGGGAGCTTTTTTCATCACTTTTGCTAACAATGCATCCTGCTTAAAGCGTTTTTGACACTGTTTGTTCAGAAACATATTCTCAAAATAATTTCTTCAGAAACCAAATCAATTAAAAAAACAAAAAAAAATATTGCTAATATATATTTTTTTCAAAACCTTAAACACAAAACTACTTAAAAATTAATCCATAATTAAATCTTTAAACCCTAAAATCAGAAACACTAATTTAAAATATATACTTTTTAATTACTAATTGATTTAATTAATTAACCATAATCCCTAATTTATTTGATTTAAAAAAAACCCTAAAACACCTAAAACACCTAAAAACCTAAAAAGCCTGACCCTAAAACCACTAAACCACTACAGCCCTAAAAATATTGTTTATTCAGAAACGTCTTCTCAAAATAATTTCTTCAGGAACTACTATAGCAAAAGCGCATCCACGTGGGAGCTTTTTTCATCACTTTTGCTGACAGTGCATCTTGCTTGAAGTGTTTTTGACACTGTTTGTTCAGAAATGTCTTCTCAAAATAATTTCTTCAGAAACCAAATCAATTAAAAAATAAAAAAAATTATATTACTAATATATATTTTTTCAAAACCCTAAACACAAAACTACTTAAAAAATTAATCCATAATTAAATCTTTAAACCCTGAAACCATCAACACTAATTTAAAATATATACTTTTTAATTACTAATTAATTTAATTAATTAACCATAACCCCTAATTTATTTGATTTAAAAAAAACCCTAAAACCCTAAAACACCTAAAAAGCCTGACCCTTAAAAGCTTGACCCTAAAATCACTAAACCACTACAGCTCTAAAAATACTTTTTTTCAGAAACATCTTCTCAAAATAATTTCTTCAGGAACTACTGTAGTAAAAGCGCGTCCACGTGGGAGCTTTTTTATCACTTTTGCTGACAGTGCATCCTGCTTGAAGTGTTTTTGACACTGTTTGTTCAGAAACGTCTTCTCAAAATAATTTCTTCAGAAACCAAATCAATTAAAAAAACAAAAAAAAAATTATATTGCTAATATATATTTTTTTCAAAACCCTAAACACAAAACTACTTAAAAAATTAATCCATAATTAAATCTTTAAACCCTAAAATCAGAAACACTAATTTAAAACATATACTTTTTAGTTACTAATTAATTTAATTAATTAATCATAATCCCTACTTTATTTGATTTAAAAAAACTAAAAAAACATAAAAATGATAAGCCCTAAAATCACTAATCGTAAACTCTAACCCTAAAACTACTAATCCTAAACCCTAACCCTAAAAAATAATACAGCTCTAACCCTAATCCTAAAAAAACACGGGCAAAACGCTTCCTTGAGGAAGCGTTTTGTCCACGTCAGCACAAATCGCGTCCTCAAGGAAGCGCTTTGTGTTGATGTGGACAAAATGCTTCCTCAAGGAAGTGTTTTATTGACTTGTACCCTAAGATCGTGCTGACATGGATGCGTTTTCGCGGTATTTGGTCTATTCCGGTAAATAATAAAAAAGTCAGGCCATTTCCGTAAATTTTGTTTCAAAAGGGCTTTTAATGGTAAATTGGCCGAGATTAATAATCAGGTTATTCGTCCAGCACTGGATACGGATCCGAAATTTGGGTGGATCTCAATAAAAATATTAGATTCAAAAAATGGACTTTCACAAAAAATTAGATCCGTTTAAAATATGGGCTGGGCTCGAATTTGGACATTCAAGGCCCGAGCTCAGCCCGATCCTTTTTAAGTTTATAATACTTTATATTATGTTATTTTTGTATATTATGTAATTTAGAATATATTAAAAAAATAAACCTACACTAAGTATATAATACTACTCTAATATAAACATTAAAATAATGTCAAAATAACTATATAAAAACTTTCAATAAATAAAAAATATATAAAATTTTATTAAATATTAAAATAATATAATATAAATATTTTTTTTAAATTTTAAAAAATAATATGAGTGGGTTTGAACAAAATTTTAGACTCATATTTCAAGTTGGGTCAAGCTTGAGCAAGCATAAAATATGTTAATATCATGCTTAAACCCAACCCAAATTTAGCCCAACCCGACCCGAATTTAGCCCAGCCCAACCCAACCCATGAGCATCTCTAAATTAATAATAAATTGTATTTGGATGTAATTACTTTTAATTACACATATACAATAATTATTATAATTAATAGGTTTTACTGAATTGAAAATTTTTAGGAGAAGGTGAGAATTGAAATAGTTACAAATAATGTCAAATTTAATTACTTTGTATAGATTTTCAAACATGCCTATTTAAGTTTTAAAAAAATATTTTTATACAATAATAGTATTTTAATTTTAGGATATATATATTATTTTAAAAAAATATATTTTATTAATTTTATATCAATAATCTAAAAATTTTATTGATAAGAAAAGTATATACTTAATGTTAGCGAGAGAATTATCCAATAAAAATGAAATGTTAGAGTAATTAAATAAAACTACAAAAGATGTTTATTTTCTTGTTAATTTTATCAATGATTGTATTATCAAAATACTTTATTTGACTACGTATTATATATATATATATATATATTTGATTTTTAAGTTTTGTTACTTGTATAGAGGATTTTTTTTCATGTATTATTGATAATTTTTATGACAATTAGTATTTTTTAGAATTCAAAATTATGTAGTTGTGTAATTACAAATAATGCTACAGAACATAGTATAGAAAATTACAATGTAATTACACTTTGTGAGCAAAAAATATTTAAGTAGTGTTTGGAAAGCCACCTAATAATTGGATTTGGATATAATTGTTTGTAATTATACAAGACTGACATGTTTTAGTAACCATTATAATTTTTCGGTGCCATTGAATTGGATGTAACTGAACCACCCTAATTACACTTTCCATTTTTTAAGTAGAATTTGAGAATTGGAATAATTACACCCAAATCCAATTTAAAAAAAGATTATTTTATACAAGTTATAAACATTATATCATAAGTACGAACACATATGAGATTTTGAGATAATTATGACAAAAAATTTCTAATATTATAATTCACAAAAAAAAATTTTATAAAAATAATTTGTGTATTTGATAACAAAAATATATTATTTAAATCCTAAAAATTTAAATTTATGGTAAAAAAAAACTTATTATAAAAAATAATTTACATGTTATAGAAGTGTTATAATATATTTATCTATAAAAAGTTATGGTCAAAAAGTATAGACATAGTTTATTTATATGTCTATACTATATATTATAAAAATAATATATTTATTCATAAAAAAATGTTTATCATAACTTATTTATAAAAAATAACTTTCTAAAATTATAAGAAAAAGTATATTATTTATAGGAAGGTTATGAAAGGTTTGGAAACTTTATAAAATATTATTTTTTATTTAACTTATGTATTATAAAAAAGATATAATCTAGCATAACTCTTTCTCTAAATTAAATTTATATAAATTTTTATAATTAAAGTTATAAACTATTTAGACTATGAACAAAAATATTATAAGGTCGATGCTAATTATGTAAATAGAAAATATTTTTTTTGCACCATATCATGAGATATGATACCATTTAAGAGAATGAAGCCAAACACAAGCATTATAGATTGCTCACATCGCTCACAGACTCTTTACTTTGAGATATTCAAGGTTTTGAAATGTGATTGAAAAGACGTTTGTTGTTTTAAAAAAATATTTCTCATATTAGCACCACCACCTTGGTATAATATTAAAGAAATTAAGCTTGGATTGTATTAGCATGTTGCATATTTCGTAACTTCAATCATAGGTGGAATTAAAATGATCCATAATTCAAAGAGTATATGGAATGATGAGATTTTAATAATCCTAATGATGCATATTCACTACAGCAAAACAGATTTTTAGCGGCGTTTTTTGGCTTTTAGCGGCGCTTATAAGCGCCGCAAAATGTATTAGCGGCGCTTCAAAAAAGCCGCTATAAGCCTCACCCCAAGTTTTGTGGCGTTTATGTAAAAAAATGCCGCTAAAGATCTGTACTTTTAGCGGCGTTTGAATGCAAAACGCTGTTAAAAGTACAAACCTTTAGCGGCGCTTAAGACACAAACGCCTAAAAGTATAGATCTTTAGCGGCGCATTCACACAAACGCCGCTAAAAGTACAGACCTTTAGCGGCGCTAATCCCTCAAACGCCGCTAAAAGTACAGATCTTTAGCGGCGCTAATCCCACAAACGCAGCTAAAATTACAGATCTTTAGCGGCCCTAATCCCACAAATGCCGCTAAAATTACAGATCTTTAGCGGCGCTAATCCCACAAATGCCGCTAAAAGTACAGACATTTAGCGGCGCTAGTACCACAAACGCCGCTAAAAGTGCAAACATTTGGCGGCGCTTTACCTAAAAACGCCGCTAAAAGTGCAGACCTTTGGTGGCGCTTTACCTAAAATCGCCGCTAAAAGCGCAGACCTTTGGCGGCGCTTTATCAAAAAACGCCGCGAATTTTACAGATTCAAAACAGTTCGTTTTAACCAATATCGGACCCTCCTGCATTACAAATTCAACCAATTACAGCAAATATGACATACAAATCCAGCCAATAACATTAAACCTAAATAATACTTCAAATTCAATGAAAGATATATGATTTACATTAATAAATGAAGTATAACTAAGTATATTGTTACAATAATATTCAATGTAAAAATGTTAAAAATATCGTCACAACAGGAAAATAAATATCTAAGATGGCGGCTGCTGCGACTGCTGAAACATCTTCATTATTTGCTGAAGCTGTAGCTGCAGCTCATCATACTTTCTGTTCTGCTCCGCCTCCCTCGCTGCTGCCGCTGCCTCCCTCGCTGCTGCCGCTGCTGCATCGGCTAGAAGTTGTTGCTGGAGTTCTTCATATTTTCTTTGAACCTCTGCAATTTGCTCAACTGTGCTCGATTGCATCTGAGCTAGCTGATCTCTTAACCTCTGAACTTCAGCTTGAGCTTGACTTCCGGAAAGCATGTATTGCTGGGAGCTGGATCCAAAATATTGGGTCGGGGTAACACCAGATCCTTGAAATCGAACCCGAGCATACCTCTCAGGACCTAAAACTTCAGTAATAATTCTGTTATCAATGTCCTCATGATTAACAGAACTATCAGTCGAAGCAGTCGCTTCGTACTCCGCCTTCTTTTCCTTTAGTCTCTCCTAAAAAATAAATGAAAGAATTAGAAACGAAATATATAATGAAAAAGAATAAAAAATAACATAACATTATTTAAAAAAGAATGTCAAATTTTATTAAGTTAATATACCATAATTTCTCCGGCTTCGGATGTCATTGGCGATCCATCTTTCTTCCTATGCGTAATGTTAAAAAGCTGAAGGCGTCCAACTTTTTGACCAGACGAGACTTCCTACAATATAGTAATAAAAATATTATTTAATAGTAGAGACTCATCGTAAGTTGATAAAATTAATAAATTTATAATACCTCGGCCTCAGCTACGCGAGCAAAACTTCTCGACCCTGCCGTGTGTGTGAATTTTTGTTTCTGTCTACTACTTGTTCCAACATGCTCACGGTCCTACATTGAGTAATTATTATTACGTATATAGTAAATACTAGAAACCGAACAATTTAGAAGAGTTTGAAAGTACGTAATACCTTTCCTTTTTTTGAATTCCAAAATCTAACCGTATCTTCCCACTGGTACCTCAGCATTCCCGGCGGAACATTGCACAATTTTTCCTCGAGGCTTATGTCTTTCTTAAAATATTACTTTTTTAAAGTACTTTTATTGTCTCTCCATTTTTTGCCCAAGGTCTTATTGATATACTCATCAGAAACCTCTAAAATAAATCTCTCCTAAAAAAACATAAGGTTAAAAAATAAATAAAAATTAAACTTAAACCAAAGCATTATAGATTAATTTCACGTTTTCTTACCTTAATATTGTCGAGAGCTTGATTTTTGTTGCTGTCAGGCATGTGATGCCATGATTCGTAGTTGATGGGCAACATATTTGAATTTCGTGCAAGAATGCCCAAATAGCCAGCTAAAACTTGAGCTTCAGTTTCGACAGGCTGACCATAATTATTTCTACGAACTTTGACACGCTCGGTAGGAGCTAAGTCGTACAAATCTGTCAGTAGCGTACGACCTCGACCTCTGCGCGTCCCGGCAGTCTCAACTGAAAAATGACATATTAATATATTAAAAATAAAAAATAAATTAATAATAAAAGCGAACACGCATGTAAAACAAACTAAACATTACTCTGAACTTCTGCAGTATCATGAACTGTCTCCGGCACACTTGAAGATCCAACAACTGTTTGCTATTCACTATTGCCTTCTTCTGAATTTGGATTATTCTGAACAATATTTAAATGTCGTAACTTTCTTCTACGCATTTTTCCTATAATAAACATAAAACGGTGTAAATTTTAGTAACAAATTAGAACAACAGTACACATAAAATAGTTAAATTATATAACATGAGCAAGATTAAAATAAAAACATTACATATAAGTAAAAAAATTGTAAATTCTTACTACATTATAATTCGTAAATATCTTTATCCACATCCCGACGAACCCATTGAAATTGCATACTAGTACTAGGGATATTTTCATTTAAGTTATGTTGTGGAAAAGGCAAAGTTTCTGATCTTTCAACGATATCATCTCTACTTTCATTGCCCATGTCAAACAAGTCTCTAGGGCTGTTTCGGAGTACAATGTACCAACCCTCATCAATTGGATCTTTCGAGTAAAAAACTTGTTTCACTTGAGAAGAAAATACGTACGGCTCGTCTATTAATTGTTCTCCGGTGTGAATCAATCGAGAGAAATTTACCATTGTAAACCCGAATTGATCGTTTTTAATACCGCGAGCAGTATTCACATCAGCCCAATCACCTCGAAATAAGACAACTTTCCATTTTCCATAGTAATCCAATTCAATAATGTCGGTAAGAAGTCCGTAAAAATCCACATTTCCCTCGACAGGATTACTGTCCCTAGCACTAGCATAACTCGTAATAAAAGAATTAACAACTAGTCCGCAATTTTGGGTTCTCCTCAATCTCTCCCGATATTTGGTATGAAATCTGAATCCGTTGATGATGAAGCCACTGTATCTTTTCACTAATCGATTCGGACCCTGGGAAAGCCATTTAACTACGTCACTAACGGCCTTCCCACTCCAAACCTATTGAATCAAAATATGATTTGAGTAATAATTATAAATGTTACGAGAAACTTTATGATTTAAATCAATATATGATTTGAGTAATAATAAAAGAACACGTTGCATACCGTTTGGCTTAACCATTCATGAAAAGATTCAGTGAATAACTTATTAATCTCTCGATGTGGTAATCTTCGTGAGCGTGAACGAGATCTCAATATTTGTTTGTACTCACTATGTTGAAAACAGGTTTAGTTGGTTAGAAAATAAATAAATCAAGAAGATGAATATTTATCATATTCTAAAACTTACTTGCATAATGGTTGAATTGCATCGTGGTGGAAAAGAACATATCTATGTGCTTGTATCCAAGATCGGTCATCTAATTCCGCAACTTCAACTTTGCCGATTGGTTCTCCATAACTTTGAAATAAATAAGTTTCGGCCAAGTTAGGATCATTGAGCCCAGCATTTCTACTTGGTTTATTCAATCTTGTTTCAACATCTTCTAAATATCTAGAACAGAATGTCATACATTCCTCTGCCAAGTAGCCTTCAGCAATTGATCCTTCCGGATAACGCTTATTACGGCAATAAGACTTCAATTTGCTCAGGAACCTAAACAAGATATACTACATTATCAAAGGTTGTAACTATATGTATAGAGTTGAATGAATGAAAGAGCTTGAAATAAATTAGCACCTTTCTATGGGATACATCCAACGATAGAACACCGGTCCACCAATTATTGCTTCACGAGGGAGATGAATTACCAGGTGCACCATAATAGTCCCTTAACCCCTAAATTTCTAACCCCCAACCTTTAAACCCTAATATCACTAAACATTAGATCATAAACACTAAACACAAAACTCCAATTCAACCCAAAATAACAAACCCTAAACCATATAATTAACATGCCAATATTAAACCTAAAATCATAAAACCCTAAACCACAAACATTAAACCTTAAACCCAAAAATAAGAACTATGCAAATACAATTCAAAACAAGAATAAGAAAAAAATATGAAAATTAAATCCGAAGAAATCAAAACGAGTGCCTAAACAAAAATGGCTACTCAACTTTTAGCGGCGTTTTCCCAAAAACGCCGCTAATGCCCCGTTCTTTAGCGGCGTGTTTCCAAAAACGCCGCTAATTCCCCATTCTTTAGCTGCGCAATCCCACAAACGCCGCTAATTCCCCGTTCTTTAGCGGCGCTTTCCCAAAAACGCCGCTAATTACCTGTTCGTTAGCGGCGCTTTCCCAAAAACGCCGCTAATTCCCCGTTCGTTAGCGGCGCTTTCCCAAAAACGCCGCTAATTCCCCGTTCGTTAGCGGCGCTTTCCCAAAAACAACGCTAATTCCCCGTTCTGTAGCGGCGCTTTCCCAAAAACGCCGTTAATTCCCTGTTATTTAGCGGCGCTTTCCCAAAAACGCCGCTAATTCCCGGTTCTTTAGTGGCGCTTGCCCAAAAACGCCGCTAATTCCCCGTTCTATAGCGACGCTTTCCAAAAAACGCCGCTAATTGCCCGTTCTTTAGCGGCGCTTTCCCAAAAACGCCGCTAATTCCCCGTTCTGTAGCGGCGCTTTCCCAAAAACGCCGCGAATTCCCCGTTATTTAGGGGCGCTTTCGCAAAAACGCCGCTAATTCCCCGTTCTTTAGCGGCGCTTTCCCAAAAACGCCGCTAATTCCCCATTCTTTAGCGGCGCTTTCCCAAAAACGCAACTAATTCCCCGTTCTTTAGCGGCGCTTTCCCAAAAACGCCGCTAATTCCCGTTATTTAGCGGCGCTTTCCCAAAAACGCCGCTAATGTATAATATTTACGTCGTTTTTTATCCAAACGCCGCTAAAAGTCTGTTTTGGTGTAGTGATTCAAATTCCAATGATGATGAACTTGGTCAAAGACCAACAAATGATGATTATAAGAAACATGTGTTAAATATTAAAGAGGGAATAACCGATAAATATGCACTAAAACAATTAGATAAAATTGCATATGATGTTTATTTTTCTTATTATTTTTAATAGTAATCGTATTATCAACTACTTTTTTAGACTAACATGATTTGATTTTAATTCTATTATTTGTTTAGAAATTACTTTTATCATACTGATTTTTTATAGTAATTAATTTTTTTTTTAAAAATATGAATTATGTAATCCTTTAACTACAATCTGTACTACGAAACATGACATGGGAATTACAACGTAATTTCACTCTGTCAGTCAAATACGTCTTGGCTTTTGGGAATTTCTATTCTTTGTAATTACAAGAGAGTGTAATTACTATCATTCAATTACTTTGTCTTGTCCAAACAGACCATAAAGAATTTAGAAATTTTTTTTTGAATAATCTCATTATAGGTTCTAATCATATTTATACTTTTTGACCCAATACTTATAAGTACCTATAGCTCCCCCTCAACCCATAAATAGAAAGATAATGCGCTTCAACATGCTTGAACCAACGCCCTCTTGTATTGGCCAATCGAAGTAAAACTCAATTGACAAAAATTTAAAATTTCTTATAATTACAAGAAAATATAATTACTACATTAATAATTATATTTTCATCTAATTACCGCAAAGGGAAGCAAGAGAAACCATAAAACCTTTTTCTTGTTTTAAGTACACTTTTTTAAGGGAAAGTGAGGAAAGATGAGGATATGTTACTTTCCCTCTAAATACTCAATTTATTCCATACAACAGTTTGGAATAAACCGAAAGGAAAGTCAAAATTTTATACTTTGATACAATTTAAAATTTGGTTTATAAAATTTAAGTTTTCTTATTTTTACGATTTTAAAATATCATTTATTAATTTTGTTAGTATTTTTCATCCAAATTTAGTAATTTGAAATGTTGATTAAAGAATATTCATATGAGTCGGAAAAAAAATAAACATACAAAATTGAAAATTTTTGAAAAAAAAGCACTAGCAGTTTTAATGATTGGTAAGACTTTTAAATTGAAAATGTAAGATAAAATTAAATCTTAAATTTTATCAAAATAGAAGGACTAAAGCCATAATTTCTAGAGGTTCATAAAAACAAGAAAAGTTACAATGAGAAAAGAAATTATAATCAAACAAGTTTCCCAATGTTAGATAAAGGTAGGAAGGAAATACAGAACCAAAATCCCAACTCCCTATTGTCACTTTCTGAACTATTTTAACCACTCAACTATCCAATCGAATCATATTCAAACTGCTGATTCATTCTTTAATCCTTTTTGTCTTTTGAAAAACCAGCTACATATGTTGTCTGAAACCCAACATAAGAAGTAAAAAACCAGCTTCAACATCCAAATTTCCATATGGAATCATGGGTTCAACCTTGAAACCAATGTCTCTTCTTCCTCAAACACTAACCCTTTTAGCCTTTTCACATATGGTAATAATCCTATCAAATGCAGAAACCACTTCAGATTATAGTACCTTTATATTCAAGAACTGCACCACCAACACATTTGCAGATTCAACCAAGTTCCATTCCGAATCCCTTTCGACCTTTTTCGAAGAACTTGTATCCAAATCTTCCCAAGAAAAGTTCTACAAAACTACCACGGGAGATGATAACAATGGCATTTCAGGCTTCTTTCAATGCAGGGGTGATCTAAACAACAATGACTGCTACAAATGCATAACATCTCTTCCTGAAATGTTGACCACTTTGTGTAATAAAGCTGTTTCGGCTCGGATTCAGCTCCATGGCTGCTATGTTCACTATGAAGCTGATGAGTTCATTGAGGAAAGGCCTAAATTCGAGTTGCTTCACAAGGTTTGCGACGAGAAAAAGGCGGTGGTTGTGGAGTTCGAAGAGGTGAGGGATGCAGCATTTGCAGGTGTGGAAAGTGGGGTGATAGATGGAGATGGATATTGTAAAGAAAATTATGGACTGATGCAGGTCATTGCACAGTGTGAAGGGGATTTGGGGCCTTGTGATTGTGGTGAATGTGTGACCGCTGCACTTCAGATTGCTGAAGAAGAGTGCGGTACCTCACTTTCAGGACAAGTTTATTTGGACAGTTGCTTTATTAGCTATGGTTACTACCCAGATGGAATACCAGACAAGTTCAATCATGGTAATGATGATGTGAAATTGAGAAAATTTTTCTATTATTTAATTTTTATTGGAGTAATTATGGATTTGTGTGACAGAAAGAGAAGGTGGGAATAATAACAATGGGAAATTGGTAGCAATTGTATTGGGAGGGGCAGCAGCTTTATTCATTGGCTACATATTATTCTTGTCTCTCAGGAACTTGGGGAAGAAAGAGGATGGTATGTATAATTTTTAAAAGAACATTGCAAGATTAATCTCACGTTTGCCTGAATTGTTTTGTAATAATTTAATTGAAAATTATATTAACACTTGAATTGATTTGTTTGTAGATTTTTGAAGAAACATGCTTAAATTTGATCTGTGAAGATGGTGAGAGCATTGTTGTTTTAGGTAGGAAAGAAAGATCAAATTTTCTTCAGCTGGTTGTTTAAATTTGGTGAAAGAAGAGTGGAAATTGCAGAAAAAAAAAAGGTCAATTTGATCATGATTTCTCCTTATTATTTTATAACCTTTGAAATTTATTATATATGAAATTTTAGTTATATAGTTAACTCCCTTTATAATAGCCACAAGTTTCTAGTAAAATTGATTCTTTTTATGTTTTATTTTAATCTTTTATAATAACTTTTCACTTATAACAACAATATCTATAGTTATGAAGTACATTTTTTATTAAGAATATTTGCTCATAAAGGTGAAAGCATAGGTCAAGTCCTTAAATGTCTTCGAGGTTGGCAGATTGAGAGGGTCTTCACTATTACAGTTGATAATACATCCGCAAATAGTGTTGCCATTGTATATTTGAGAAAGAAATTAAATAATCGAAATGCTTCTGTTGCAAATGAGAAATTTATGCATATGAGATGTGTTGCACATATTCTTAATCTCATTGTGCAATATGGTATTAAGGATGCTTCTGTGACTGTGGATCGAGTTAGAGGTGTTGTGAGGTATATAAGAGCATCACTATCAAGGTTGACAAAATTCAACTAATGTAAAAACTTTTAAGAGAAAAATGACTTCCTTCCTCTATATTGATAGGCCAGAAAGAGCCATATATATACATGATAAACATGGAAAATAAATCACCCAGTAAATCTATGTAAATCTCTAACTTCTCTCTTAAACATATTATTCACATAACTAAATATAGTATTTACATATTTAACAAATATTTGCATATCTTAATATATTCATTTATTTCTTTCCTAATACCCCTCAAGTTGGTGCGTGAAGATTATGAAACCTCAACTTGCATAGAAGATACCCAAATTGTTGTGTCCCCAACACCTTAGTGAAGATATCATCTAGTTTTTTAGAAATACGAATGGAAGCTGTTTGAACATGTCCATGTTAAATCTCATCACGAATAAAATGGAAATCAATTTCAATATGCTCTGTTCGCTCATGAAACACGAGATTTGCACTAATATGTAAGGCTGCTTGACTATCACAATACAACAACATATGATCAGGGTGAACAACACAAAAAGACAACAAGAGACCTTTTGACCATTTCAATTCACACACAATTGTAGCCATGGAACGATATTCTGCTTCAGTAGAAGATCTCGATATTGTATATTGCTTTTTAGTCTTCTAGGAAATAGGAGAGGTGCCGAGCATAACAAAATACCCAATGAGGGGTTTTCACATTAAAGGACAACTTCCCCAATCAGAGTCACAATAACTGTATAGTCGTAGATCACAATCAGCTCGTAGAAGTATTCATTGTCCAAGACTTCCTTTCAACAAACCACGCTTAAAGCTATTTCCCAATGAGCTTCTTTTGGTTGATGCATAAATTGCACCAAGATATCAACATTTTAGGACAACTCAGGTCGAGTGAGAGTCAAGTAGATCAATCTTCCCACCAATCTTCGGTACTTCTCCGAATCTTCCAACAACACATTCTCTGCCAATGCTAAATGATGATTTTTTTTTGATGGGAAAACCAGATGGTTTAACACCCAATTGTCTAGCTTCACTAATAATGTCCAAAGCATATTTACGTTGGCAAAGAAAAATCCCTTCGTGCTTTCGTGCTACCTTTACAACCAACAAAAATTTCAATATCCCTAAATCTTTCATGTGGAAATAGTGGCATAAATAATCTTTAAACTTTTGAATGGCAACATTATTATTTCCCACAATAACAAGATCATCAACATAGACTAGTATACTTAATTGTATTTTATCCTGATTTAAAGTAAATAGTGAATAGTCATACTGAGATTAAAGAAACCCATACCACTTTAATGCAGTTGTAAACTTCGCAAATTAACACCGAGGGTCTTGTCATAAACCATAAAGTGATTTACGTAGTCAACAGACTTTGGCAACCTATTGAGTGACAAAACTAGAAGGCATCTTCATGTACACCTCTTCTTCTAAATCTCCATGCAAGAATGCATTATAAACATCCATTTGATAAAGTTCCCATGTCGTTGTTGTTGCCACAGAAAGAAAACTACAAACGGTCACCATTTGAATCTAATTATTGTCAAGTATCACCAATCGAGCTTTATAGTGTTCAACTGACCCATCTAAATTTTATTTGATTTTGTAAACCTATTTACTCCCTATAGCTCATTTTTCCAGTGGTAAATCTTTCAAAGTCGACGTCCCATTAGCTTCAAGAGCCTCTGTAACACCCCAAACACGGCTTAGAAGTCTAGACCGAATCCAGAATGCTACATTGATCACCGAAGTAATTGTAGGAAACTTTAACAAAAACCAGTCGTTCAAAATTTCATTTCTAAAAATATTTATCTCAAAACAAACTAAAACGATTAACTGTTTAAAAATACCGTTCGCAAACATAACAAAACATAATGTATGAACAAAGTTTAAAACAATAATTGTACCATAGTATTATAAATATTTACAGTTCAAAACCAAATGTAAAAACTAGAAAACACAAACTGCTCAACTATTGTTCACAAGCTTGTCTAAGATTGTCGCGTACTGAGCCCAACTACAGAATCCAAAATTGTACCTGAAAGGGAAACAGAAGAGGGGGTGAGCTACTCAAGCTCAGTGTGAGATCAAACCAGTTAAACTACAGAAGTAGAAATAGAGAACTAGAAGCAGTTCAGAACCAGAACATACTTACAGATTCAGACAGTAACCTTGAGACAGAAGTCTCAATTGGATAATTTCAATCTAAATCAGTCACACATTCTAATCAATCATTCAGTTACAATCAGAGTACAGTAATTGCACAAAGCCATAGGTGCTTTGTAGTCATTAGAGACAATCAGCCACTGAATCAGTAATTTCCATTCAGTCGTAAGTATTAACTCAGTCAGTCAAATTCAGTCAAAGTTTACAAAACTTGCATAGGCACCAGTGTCTTTCAGTCAAACAGTACAATCACGTTCAGTCACAGTATCAATCGGATATATATGAGTGCAAATGAGTTATAAAATAATAGCCTACCCATCTAGCCAACACACTTCTCCATCCAACCTTGCACTTACTGTGGGGATTTAATCAACCCACCCATCCCTACACTTATAAGTCGTACCGAATACGGCATAGATAGAAATTTGCAGCTGAGCTGCCAAATCAGATAGTCGTACATAGCGTAGCTAACGTATATACGATACTGTGCAATGCGGTAATCCACTATATCGATATCAGTAAAGTCCACGACCCTCTGGGTATTAGGGCTACAGTATGCAGTTAAATTGCCACTCTCGTATACTACGCAGCAAGCCTAGCGTATAAGCTGTACTGTGCAATGCGGTAAACCGCAGTACAGATATGCAGTTTGAACTGCCAGATCAGATAGTAGTACGTAGCGTAGCTAACGTACATGCGGTACAGTGCAATGCAGTGAATCGCTATATCGTCCATAGGATGTCATCCCAGGTTACCCGGCAACAATGATCATCAGCATTGTCTAGATCAGATCAGTCTTCCTTCTCTTCAAAATCCCACCTAAAAACTATATATGTAGATGTGTGTATGCAGATGTATGTTGTAACGCCACAAAATACCTGTATATATTTCTGTATTAATTTGACACACAAATATTTGTCTGCTTCAATGGTTAAGTGTTCTGGGTGTGTGTATGAGGTCCCAAGTTCAAGCCACAACTTGGGTCAATTTTGGTATTTTAATGAACAAAGCCTAAACTTGGTTTATTAGGCTTATATTTTATTGGTTGTAAAAGCATAACAGAATGGGCCTACTAGTCTGGTGGTTAAGTGGAGAGTTGTTATGCTAGAGGTCTTATGTTCGAATCTCTGCAGAGCTAAGGGTATTATTTTTGATACTGAATTTCAGCTAGAATTTGTGTTTGACCCAAAAACTGAGTAGTGGAGAGGTTGAGTGAGAGAAATAAGGAGAGTGGGTAAATGGATTTTAGGCCAGGTCGTGTGGATAAGGTCAATTTGGGCCGTTTGGGCCATACGAGCAAGCTACATAAGCGTTTGAGCCCATTTTTCTAAATTGATCTGCAAGGTTGCACAGGTTGCCCAAGTCGATTGTGACCGGTTGTAGGGTCGGTAAGCATTATTGAAATCCCTAATTCCATGATTTGATTATGTGATGTATGATTTGAGCATGTTACACTTAGCATGTATATCTGGTCTGACTGTTTAATCTGATAAAATGTATTATAGCATGTCATATTTGTACATTGCATTGCATTGGGGTTAGGTTAATGAAGTTGAAGGAAGTACCTGAAAGGCTTTTATGGCCTGTTATCGAGTAGCTAAACTGCATATTTCTGATATGTGCTGCATTCAGTACTATATGGTGTGTAGGGATAGATGGGTATTATATACCCTATTTGGTGTGCAGGGATGGGTGGGTCAATTTTATCTCCACATGGTGTGATGGGTTGGACGGAGTTGGTGTGCAGGGCTAGTGGGTGGTATACTGTTAATCTATTCTGTATATTGTATTTGATTGGGCTAAGGCCCTAATATATATATCTGATTTTGTATCTGATTGGGCCAAGGTTCTAATTTATATCTGATTATGCTTATTAATGGGCTAAGGCCCGAACTAATTCTATAATGGGCTTCAGCCCAGGTTGTATGTTATGACATCTGATATGTATGACCATATGCATGATTTCTGTGGGGGAGTACACACTAAGTTTGCAAAAACTCACCCTTTTCTATTTAATCTTTTCAGGTAGTCCCTATTATTAGGCGGGATGGTGCAACGCAGGACTCGACTGTGACCACTGCCACATTCATTTTGATTTTATGATTTTTTAGTGCTTTACTGCTTTAAATATTATTTTTAGGAATATTTGATGTAATTTGTGGACTTGGACTTTTTGGTTTTAATTTGGGTTTTTGAACTATTGATTATGGGTTTATAAACTGCAATGCAACAAAGTATAGTTTTCCTAAAATAAACTAATAAAAATGATTTTAAAAAATTATTTGGTTTCAAAAGCTTCCGTGTAAAGAAATATTTTAAAGCAAAACAATTAGTACACATTTTTCTGAACTAAATAAAAGATAATAACTAGAACGGTTTTAATGTACCAATGCGTTTTCGAAAACTTTCTCATGTGACATCGCCAGATTCGGCTATAACATCTAGGCCAGGTTTGGGGTGTTACATTTAGTGGTATCAGAGTTAGGTTGCAAAACTCAGCTGTGGATTTTGGTTTTAAATATTGATTTTAAAGAAATGATTTGTAAATGATTTGAAATGTTTTGGGATAAGTTAATGGTTCACCGAGTCTCCGGTGCGGATCTTGTAAGTTTTCTGAAACTCTATTTAGGTTTGGCTGAATATGTTATTAGAATATTCTAAAACTACTTTAGGTAGTACACTGTACTGAAAACATTCTAGATAGTGTAGACTGAAAACCGTAGTGAGACTATTACTCGCGATAACTGACTCTAAACCTTCTGATACTATACTGCATAAAATATCTATTAATAGAATATCAGAACTGTAACTAATGCATAAAACTGTTAATACAGATAAATTTTGAAAACTACGATAAGCGCAAGAGGTACTCGTGGACGGGGTACTAAAGGTTGATGTAGAGGCCGTAGAGGGGCTCGAGCTGAGTCCTTGGCATCTAATACTATTCCAAATCTGGACACTAGCGAGACACCGGTGTCGCCTGTTACAGAGACTGGGTCAAGTTCTCATGATCATGCGCCTGGGGACGATGCACTGTTCCAAGCCATGCTACAAATTTTAGAGAGGGTCGTTGGGCCCAACATTAGATCTGGGGGTCGTGGATCGATTACGGAACGACTCTGGTCCAATGGAGCTGAGTTATTCAGGGGCGTCACTGGAGTCGCCCCTAATATGGCCAAATATTAGATGGAGGCCATAGAAAGAATTATGGATGACTTAGATTTTACTGCTGAACAAAAACTGAAGGGGCCTATTTCACTACTTCATGATGAGACGTACCAATGGTGGTTGACGGTTAAGGAGGGCACTCAGCCCGATCGGATGACGTTGGATCTTTTTAAGACGACCTTCCAAGGTAAATATGTGGGGGCTAGTTATATTGACGCTAGGAGGCGGGAGTTCCTTAATCTCACTCATGGAGATCATTCGGTGGCCGAGTATGAGGCTGAGTTTCTAAGGTTGAGCGGTTATACATGAGGCATGGTGGCGATTAGGTACGAGCACTGTGTCTGTTTTGAGGATAGTCTCAGGGATAGTTTGCAAGTTCTGATAGCTCCGCAGAGGGTGTGTGATTTTTCTACTCTGGTTGAGAAGGCGAAGATTGCCGAAGAGGTAAAGTACACTGAGTGCCAAAATCGAGATAGAGGAAAGAATAAGAGGGATTCAGAGCCCTCAAATTCAAGGATGAGGCCTAAGAAAAAAGTCAAGACTGATGGACCAGTGAGAGTTGGACCTCCTGTTATACTTACTAGGTGGCACTTTGTGAGTACTGTGGTAGACGCCATCAGGGTAAGTGTTGGAGGACTACTGGGGCATGTCTGATATGTGGATCGATTAAGCACCGTGTTAGAGATTGTCCTTTGAGATTTAATCAGATGCAAGCTCTGGTTATTGAGACAGCACAGCCGCCAAGAGTAGTTTAGCAGCCACCTAAGGACCGAGGTTAGGCCAGGGGTGGTAATGGTATAGGCTGAGGACAGAGAGTACCGAGCTGAGGTACTGGACTGATTGAGGTGAGGTAGCCTACTTTAGTTTATGCTGCTCGTCACCGTGAGGACCGAGATTCTCTGGACGTCATTACGGGTACATTTTTAATATGTGATGTACATTATCTTACACTGATAGACATAGGCTCTACACACTCATATGTAGTTAGTACTGCGTTGAAAACTTTGCGGTTTTCAGTTGAGAGTACTGATAGTGAGTTAACTGTGTTAAGTCCGTTGGGGCAATCTGTCCAGGTTAATAGACTGTATAAAGATGTGCCACTAGAGGTTCAAGGGACAATATTTCTAGTTGATCTGATGGAGCTTTTTTTTGGGGAGTTTGATTTAATTTTGGGCATGGATTGGCTGGTTAAACATCAAGTGAGTCTGGACTGTACCACAAAAAAGGTTGTCTTGAGGACCGAGGAGGATAAAGAGATAGTTGTGATTGAAGAACACGAGACTATCTGACTAATGTGATCTCAGTTTTGGTAGCGGTAAATTTGGTTTAAAAAGGATGTGAGGCATTTTTGGCCTACATTAGTGTTTCTGTTTCAGTGAAATCTTCAGTTATGGACATCAGAACCATGAGAGACTTTCTAGATGTTTTTCCTAAAGAATTACCGGGATTGCCTCCAAGCCAAGAGGTGGAGTTTGGGATTGAGTTAATTCTTAGTACAACTCCGGTGTCTATCGCCCCTTACCGAATGGCACCAAATGAGCTTACGGAGCTTAAGGTTCAGATCCAAGAACTGTTAGATCGTGGATTCATTCGTCCCAGTATGTCTCTGTGGGGAGCACCAGTTCTATTTGTGAAAAAAAAGATGGGACGATGAGGATTGTATTAACTACCACTAGTTGAACAAGCTAACGATGAAGAATAAGTACCCACTTTCGAGAATTGATGACTTATTTGACAAGTTCAGATGAGCCTCTATGTTTTCTAAGATCGATCTGTGTTCGGGATTCCATCAACTGAGAGTTAAGGAGGCCGATGTACAAGAGATGTCATTTAAGACTCATTATGGACATTATGAGTTCCTAGTTATACCCTTTGGGTTAACTAATGCATCAATGGTGTTTATGGATTTGATGGATCGAGTGTTCTAGCCCTATTCAGACCAATTTGTGGTAGTGTTCATCGACAACATTTTGGTGTATTCTAAGTCTGAGGACGAGCACAATGAGCATCTCAAGGTGGTACTGCAGATTCTTCGTGAGAAATAGCTGTATGTGAAGTTCAGCAAGTGTGAATCCTAGCTCTGTGAAGTAACCTTCTTGGGGCATGTGGTGTCTGCTGAGGGGATTCGTGTTGTCCCTCATAAGATTGAGGCTGTGTTAGATTGGAAACAACAGAAAAATGTGTCAAAAATTCATAGCTTTTTTTGGCTGGCTGGATATTATCGACATTTTGTCAAGGGTTCTCCTTGATCGCAGCTCCGTTGACTAAGCTTTTACGTAAGGGAGTTTTTTTCATTTAGACTGATGCATAGCAAGAGAGTTTTGATAAACTTAAGACTGTTCTGACTCAGGCACCAGTTCTAATATAGCCTGAGCCTGGTAAGGACTTTATGGTATATAGTGATGTATCGCATGTAGGTTTAGGTTGTGTTCTGATGCAAGACGGTAAGGTGGTTGCTTATAAGTCTCAACAGCTCAAAACTCATGAGTATAATTATCTGACGCACAATTTAGAGTTGGCGGTAGTAGTCTTTGCTCTAAAAATCTAGATGCACTATCTGTACGGTGAGAAGTGTACTATCTACACTGATCACAAGAGCCTCAAATATCTCCTCACTCAGAAGGAGTTAAACCTTAGGAAGTGAAGATGGGTTGAACTACTTAAGGATTATGACTGTAATATTGAGAATCATCTTGGTAAGGCCAATGCGGTGGCCGATGTGCTGAGCCATAGGGCTATAACCGAGCTAGAAGCGATGTTCGCTTGACTTAGCCAATTCGATGATGGAAGTCTGTTGGCTGAGTTACAAGTGAAACTGACATAGATTGATTAGATTAAAGATAAACAGATTAGGGATAAGTCTCTTGATTTGCGTTCCCATCAGGTTGAAAGTGGTACTACGACTAATTTCGGGATTAACAGTGATGGGGTATTATGTTTCTGTGATCAGATTTGTATACTGAATGATGAAGATTTGAGATTGTCAATTTTGAGGGAGACGCATAGTAGCCATTATGCTATGCATCCCGACGAGAACAAGATGTACCGAGATCTGTGAGAGTTATATTGGTGGCTAGGTTTGAAGCATGAAGTTACTAACTTTGTTGCTTGCTGTTTGACTTGTTAGCAGGTTAAGGCTGAGCATCAGTTACCTCTGGGTTTACTGCATCCGGATAAGATACCGATGTGGAAATGGGAACGAGTAACAATGGAGTTTGTTAGTGGGTTGCCTCTAACACCCACTAAGAAGGATTCTGTTTGGGTCATCGTGGATCGATTAACTAAGTCTGCACACTTCATTCCGGTCAGAATAGACTTCTCTCTGCAAAAGTTGGCTAGGGTCTACATCGCTGAGATAGTGAGGTTACATAGGGTGCCTGTTTTGATAATCTCTGATAGGGATCCTCGTTTTATGTCTCGGTTCTGGAAAAAGCTTCATGAGGATCTGGGTTTGAGGTTAGACTTCAGTACTGCTTTCCATCCTCAAGCAGACGATTTAGACTTCAGTACTGCTTTCCATCCTCAAGCAGACGATTAGTCAGACAGGGTGATTCAGATACTAGAAGACATGTTGAGGGGCTGTGTTATTGAGTTCCGAGGCAGTTTAGAAGAGTACTTGCCATTAGTAGAGTTCACTTATAATAAAAACTGCTAGTCTAGTATTCAGATGGCACTTTACAAGACACTGTATGGTCATAAGTATCGTACTGCCTTATGCTGGACTGAGTTGGGTGAGCGACGTATTCTGGGTCTGGAATTGGTTTCTGAAACTGAGGACAAGGTCCGTTTCAACTGAAAGTTGCTTCTGATAGACAGAAGTCCTATGCTGATTTGAAGAGGAAGGATATCGAGTATTCTGTGGGGGACTTGGTTTTCCTTAAGGTCTCGCCATAGAAAAAGGTTCTGAGGTTCGGTCGCAAGGGCAAGCTGAGCCTTCGATTTATTAGGCCATACCAGATTCTGAAACGGGTGGGGCCAGTCGCATATCAGTTTGAGCTATCCCCAGAGTTAGATTGCATACATGATGTGTTTCATGTCTTGATGTTGACACGTTGTTGCTCTGATCCTACATACATTGTTCCTGTAGAGGAGATTGAGGTTAGACCAGACCTAACGTTTGAGGATGAGTCGGTTCAGATTCTAGATCATGACGTTAAGATTCTATGAAGGAAGTCTATCCCCTTAGTAAAGGTGTTGTGGCAGAATCATAGTACTGAGGAGGCCACTTGGGAGCCAAAGGATTTGATGCATCAGTAGTATCCTCACATTTTCTGATCAGGTAAATTTCGAGGCCGAAATTTACTTTTTGGGGGGTAGAGTTGTAACGCCCAAAATACCTATATATGTTTCTTTGTTAATTTGACATACAAATATCTGTCTACTTCAACGGTTAAGTGTTTTGAGTGTGTTTATGAGATCCCAAGTTCAAGCCATAACTTGGGTAAATTTTGATATTTTAATGAACAAAGCCTAAACTTGGTCTATTAGGCTTATATTTTATTGGTTGTAAAAGCATAACAGAATGGGTCTACTGGTCTAGTGGTTAAGTGGAGAGTTGTTATGCTAGATGTCTTGTGTTCAAAGCTCTGCAGAGGCAAGTGTATTATTTTTTTATACCGAATTTCGGCTAAAATTTGTGTTTGATCAAAAAACTAAGTAGTGGTGAGGTTAAAGGGGAGAAATAAGGAGAGTGGGTAAAGGGAGTTATCAGAAATCTTTTTTGATTTTATTTTTGCAAATTCAGTTTTCTCCATTTCCATAAAAACTCTCAGACGCCTTTTTTTGTCTCCTTTTCTCCATCGTCTTTTCCTGCCAATTTTTGGCCTTTTGCTATCGAAATGTCGATATCCCAATCCATCTTTTTTCCTTTACTTTGTGACATAGATGGGTATTGTGCGGTACCGGTAAGTCCTCTCTTTTTTCTGCTATGGGTTCCTTAATAACAGAGTAATAACATGCTCCTATATAATTAAATGGTGTAGGAGGAGGCTATCATCAATAAGATTGTGAATCATAGGGATCGGTATCACTAACGAAGAATTGTTTTGGGGGTAAGTCAGATTTTTGCTCCTCTTTAGTTATTTGAGTTCGCTAAGAAATCTGTTAAACTGATATACGATATCTTATTTTTAGGCCTAGGAGTGCTCAAAATGATTTTTGTAGCAAATTGAATTCAGGTGTGTACTCGAAAACACCGAAAACGAGAATCGACGAAAGCTAAAAAATGAAACTGTCGATGCCACACGGGCGTGTGGGTGACTGTATGGTAGGCCTTGTGACAATACATGGTCGTGTGAAAGATGAACCAAGCCATTAATGCGTGACACGGGCGTATGACATGGCCGTGTGATGTCCCGTGAGGCTGTCTACGAGACACGGGCTCAAGCTATTGGGCTATGTGGGCCACAGGGGTGAACCACACGGGCGTGTGAGATTTTAGGCCAGACCGTGTATCCACACTACCAAGGTCAATTTGGGCTGTAACATCCTAAACCCGGCCCAGACGTTATGGCCAGATCTGGGGTGTCACATGGACAGTTAATTGCGCTTCGATCTTCCTCTAATAATCCTTAGGTTGACTTAGCAAAACCATCTCATGCGTTTTCTAAAATAGAAAGTTATTTAGTTTATAAAAACCCTATCCACTATCAGTTGAAATTTACTTCTTAAAAGATCTTGTTATAGAGTAATTGCCACTAGGTAACCCATTTGTAGCGTAGGGTATGTTTAGAAAACGTTTGTTAATTTGAAATAAAAATCCGCGCAGACTAAACTATCATTTTAAACAAGTACTAAATAAATAAGTAAAAACCAAAATAAAAATAATTACCGAATGGCCTTATTACAGTTTAAAACCCAAAAATTAAAGAATATTAAAATAAAGTAAATTTTGGAAAATATAAAAACCGGGAAAAACAATTCACGTGGCCACTCCGAATCCCTCGCAGCTCCAAGTCCTCTAAGGTTGGGGTTCACCTGCATGGATGGAAAGAAAAGGAGTGAGTTTGTGAAAACTCAGTGTGTAAGCTAACCCAACCAGAGTTAGAGATCAGTTCAAGCCTAGGCTGGGCCTAAGCCCTATTCAGATACAGTGATAACTAGACCTTAGCCCTATTCAGAAAATAGTGTGGGCTTTAGACCCATTACAGTAACAGATCAGTGTATTATGCATGTATGCAAAGCCCAAGTCCAATCCAGCCCTACACACCACCCGTACTAGCCCTACACACCATGTGTAGAATAACTCAACCCACCCAACCCTACACACCACAGTCGCAGCATAGCTGCTTAATCAGATATTATGGCCAAGCCACCAGAACAGTAATACGAGACAGAGCCTCTGAGCAGAATACGTGGCATTACCACTTTAGCACTTCCTCCATCATAATAACCCAATCCCATGCAATAGAATATAATATGACATGGCATACACACTATTAGATATAATAGCATGCAAATCAGTCAACTTAACCCTAGGGGTAAAATGGTCTTTTAACACATAGGGGTAAAATAGTCATTTCCACCCTTAAAGGGTATTTCAGTAAATTTGCCAGATTTTAGGGTTTCATGCTCATTACAGTTTACTACAGACCTATCGTCATCTAAGTAACTTAATTAGCCCATTTCATTATTACAGAGTCATCGGGCCCTAAAACCCCCTAATAGGCCCGATGGAGCCCACAAGCTACTGTGGCCCACTAAGTCCAAATTTTCCACTCGTTTTAGAAGGTCTAATAACCAGATTATCAGAATATACTTATCGCTCAATTTCACCCATATGGGCCTGTAAGCCCATTGGACTCAAATTCGGCCCTTCGTGGCCCAAAACCACTCAAATGCACGAAAATGTGCACACAACAGTCTTACCGATTGCGATTACCAACTTTACCATTTCCAACCGACCCACGAGAACTCGCACGCTCGCAAGCCCTCGAGATGCCAAAATTTCGACATTTTGGCTTTTTGGCTTTTGCCTATCTAAGCTACTAGAGGGTGTTGATTACACACCTGTTTGCGATATACTCAAAAGTCCTTCGAACGATTAACCTACAATCGTTTTAACCATACTGTTAACCCATCATTCCATAAAACTTATCACCATACTGTCTTACCCATTCGACAACATTCAAGTATAACCGACACTTACCTTGCCGCAATCTATCTATTAGATCTAGATCTAGATTGCCTTGATATCGCTAACCTCATTTAACGAGATCCGTCACAATGAATAGTTGTTCCCAAAATTGACCACAAAAAGAGGAGTTAAATCAGTCTATTAGACAGAGGTCCCAAAACCGACAAGTACTAGGGGGTTAGGGGTTTCGGCTTTTCTTGATTCGTAAGAAAGAATAGAGTAGGAAAGAAACTACTTACCCAACAGTGTTCTTGACAGCCTTGCCACACGAAAGAACCACCAAAGTCGTTTTCTACCAAATCAAACTCGATCTCTACTAGATCTAGCCCAAAACCCGGAGGTGAAAAAGATGCCTAAAGTATTCGGCCAGAAGATAAGTTTTTGCAAATGGATGAGAGGGTTCGGCTATTAGGGAGTGAAAAAAAAAGTAAAAAGATAGAGAAGAGAAGGACAAGAGATTCAGCTAGAAGAGAAGAAAAAGAATGGAGAGATTCGACCAAGGAGAAATCTATACAAATCTAAACTTTTCAGGATTTTGGCTTTTTGAGAAATCGGCTAGGTAAGGTTCCAAGTGAGTCTAGACAGGCTATGAAGTGAAGAAGAAAGAAGAGAAAGAAGAGATGGATTCGGCTTGAGCAGGAAAATAGAAGAAAAGGGTTTGGCTCTTAGACAAATCGGCTCAAGAGGGTTGTGTACTGCGTTTTCAGCTTTTAGAACAAAGAGAGGAGAAAAGAAAAGAAGAAAAGAATGTAAGCACTCTAGGGATTTACCTAATCCACACTTACCTACCAAAAATGCCGAAACTAAAACTCCAAAAGAACCCAAGAAATATTCGGATTACACCCTTAACTCCACTTGCCGATTATGCCAACATCAATAGACCCCAGCCAAAAATGCTCCCTAAGAGACCCATATTCGGCCATCACTTGCTTCCCATTCAAATTTCCTAAATTTTCTCCCCTTATCCCTCCTTGATTCAATCTCATGAGCCATTTAAACACTTTCCCCTAGAGTTCAACTTGAGTTCCATCACTTACCATGCACAATCATTAAAAATAAAATAACACCTTGCTTACCAAGGGATTTGAACCTTAGCCCTTACATAGCCTCCACACGCCACCTCTTTAAGCTCTAAGTGGCACTACCTTGCCACCTTACCACAGGTTTTCTTGTGTCTTAAATTACCAACATTTATTTAAAAGCCCACTTACTTCTCCGTTAAGTCTAAAATTTTAAAATTCTACCAGGTTTTAACTTAAACTTAGGCCTTCCAAAGGCCCACTAAAACACATTTAATACATAACTTAGCACATCTAGAAAAGCAAAAACAAATTCAAGCAAAATATTAAAAACTCAAAAATTGAGGCGTTACATGGGCCGTGTAGGTTACACGAGCATGTGGGCCTACATGAGCAGGCCACATGGGCATGTGAGCCTATTTTTCTGAATTGATCTGTAAGGTTGCATAGGTCACCCAAGTCGACTGTGACCAGTCGTAGGGTCGGTAAGCATTACTGAAACCCCTAATTTCATGATCTGATTATGTGATGTATGATTTGAGCATGTTACACATAGCATGTATATCTGTTCTGTCTGTTTAATCTGATAAAATGCATTATAGCATGTCATATTTGTACGTTGCATTGTATTGGAGTTGGGTTGATGAAATTGAAGGAAGTATCTGAAAGGCTTTTATGGCCTGTTATCGAGTAGTTAAGCTTATTTCTGTTAGTGCCGCATTTGGTACTGTATGGTGTGTAGGGATAGATTGGTATTATATATCCCATTTGGTGTGCAGGGATGGGTGGGTCGATTTTATCCCCACATGGTGTGATGGGTTGGACGGAGTTGGTGTACAGGGCTGGCAGGTGGTATACTGTTAATCTGTTCTGTATATTGTATTTGATTGGGCTAAGGCCCTAATATATATTTGATTTTGTATCTGATTGGGCCAAGGCGCTCATTTATATCCGATTATGCTTCTAAATGGGCTAAGGCCCGAACTAATTTTGTAATGGGCTTCAACCCAAGCTGTATGTTATGATATCTGATATGTATGATTGTATGCATGATTTTTGTGGAGATTACACACTGAGTTTGCAAAAACTCACCCTTTTTTAATCTATTCAGGTAATCCCCAGCAGTAGGAGGGAGGGTGCAACAGAGGACTCGACAGTGACCACTGCCATATTTATTTCGATTTTACGATTTTTAAATACTTTACTGTTTTAAATATTATTTTTAGGAATATTTGATGTAGTTTGTGGACTTGGTTTTCCTGGTTTTTATTTGGGTTTTTGAATTATTGATTATGGGCTTATAAACTGCAACGCAACAAAATATAGTTTTCTAAAATAAACTAATAAAAACTGTTTCGAAAAATTATTTGGGTTTAAAAGCTTCCATGTAAAGCAATATTTCAAAGCAAATTAATCAGTACACATTTTTCTGAACTAAATAAAAGATAATAACTGGAACAATTTTAATGTACTAATGTGTTTTCAAAAACTTTCTCATGTGACATCGTTAGATTCGGCCATAACGTTCAGGCTAGGTTTGGGGTGTTACATATGCATGCAAATGTACCAATTCAAAATGCAATTTCAAACAGTCATTCATAGTCAGTCAATCAGTTTCAGAAGTGTGTACACTCATACACTCAGATTCAGTATCTAACATACCACACATTCAATCATAAGCAATACATGAACTGCAGTCAGGATAGAGTCATATTTACCCTTAGTAAACAGTCGAAGGTTGGAACACATAGAATGGCGATTGCACTTAATTCGCCCTAAAATAAAAATTTAGTGAGTTAAGGCCACAAGCTCGTGTGCTCTAGCCATGTGGAGCATTCTTGGCCGTGTGAGGGTCCAAACACTTGTGTGGAGGGTAGCTCATAGCTGTGTGATAGAGGAACACGCCTGTGTGGAGCAGGGACATTACCATGTGAATAGACCATGTAACTCACTGTCTAATTTCACAAAAGTAGGGTGTAGGGCAGACACGACTATGTGAAGGTGTCACACACCAGTATGGCCATTAGACACGGCCGTGTGTCCCTATACACATGCCCGTGTAGAATATCTAGGCCCCAAATCAGTCATACAGTCGTGTATCCCGAAACACATGCCTGTGTAGAAGCCCTAATTTCCCCAAACCAGTCACACGGCTGTGTGGCCAGGTCGTGTGACCCTAAAATTGGTCGGAAACCCTAGTTCCTAAATCCACACGGCCGTGTGCCTCTGTACACACCTATGTAGCCATCGAGGAGGCTAGGAAACCACCCTAATTTAGCCCTGAAATTGCCATTTTGGCCACCAAACTTGTCTCCAACCTTACCCACATCAAGTGTACATCAAATACTAGCGTTTTCCCTTCTCGTACAGTGTCTAAAACCCATAACCAATGGGTTAGCATATCATTTCAATAAGCTGAATCAACAATTCAATACAAACGAAAGAAAGGAGCAGTTAAGGTCAGAATCCCACACCTATTTGTGATTGGAGCCGACGATAGAGGAGTGACAATCCCAGTATCCACAGATAAGATCATTTTCAAAGGTACAGAATGTAACACCCCTTTCTCGTATTCGACGCCAGAATAGGATATAAGGCATTACCTCACTAAAGCACATGCAAAAATCTCAATCTTAAACCACCAAAGTTCGTCCCAATTTAAAACTTTTTCAAACAACACCCTACGAACCTTAATAAAGGCCTATAAGGCCTAACAAGTGGTTTAAAAATGAATCGGGACCATTTCGGACACTTAGAAATCTTTCAAGAAATTTCTCTATAAGCATGGCACACACCCGTGTGGAGGGGCTACACACCCCTGTGGCCTCTAGACATGGCCGTGTTGATAGCCCATGTACCTCACACAGCCTAAGCAATCGAGGGACATACCCGTGCCCCTCACCCATATGGATTTATTTTCTAACATTTGACCTACAGGAGATTTCACACGCCCTGGCACACCCCCGTGTGCCCAGCCCATGTATAAAAACCTTAACATTTTGTTTCTGACATCAGTAGACACATTGCCGTGGCACACACCCGTGTACTTAGCCCATGTCTGTCACACGGCAATGACACGCCCGTGTCATAACCCGTGTGCAAAAACTTGGGTATTCTATTTCTGACGTCAGCAATCACACGATCATGGCACACGCTCGTGTCTCAGCCGTGTCTCTCACACGGTTGAGACACATGACCATGTCTCATGCCCGTGTGCAACACTGATGAGCATTGATCTCGTGATTGTGATGAAGTAATAAAATCTGATCGTACCTAAAAACTAACTAATATCACAATAAAAGGCAAGTGCACCTATCGAATAGTAGTATAGTTAGTGGCAAGACCGAAATATCTAATCCAAGGAACTATGAGTACTAGTAATGACTTTCTTTCTATTATCTAGCCTAAAAATAAAGAGGGTTTGGTTGTAAACTAAACTAAACTAACTAAAGAAGTGACAAAGAGTAAAGTGGGAGATTGCTTTTTGGGAAAGACTGATTGATTAAGGCAATACCTAAGGAAGAATCCACCTAGACTTCACTTGTTATCTAACTCTGAACCAGATGATTTCTTCATTTGGTTTGATCTGTAGAGATCCCTAAATTATGTTAATACCTCCGTCGAGGATAAGAACAACTAATCCTAGGTTGATTAACTGAAATCTCTTTCTAGTTAAAACCCCTAGTCTCACATTAACTCGATTTATGGCTCTCCATATTAGATTTGACTCTAATCCGACAGATTTTCGTCGTCTCCGCTTAATTGTGTTGGATCTACTCCTATGCATGGACTTTTGCTCCTCTACATAAGCACATTCGACTTAAATCAATATCCCAGAAATATCAATTTAAGAGTTAAAAACACAATTAAGAACAAATCAAATATTTATCACACAGCTCAAATAACAATAACAAGATCTATCTTAGGTTTCATCCCCTTAGGTATTTAGGGTTTTAGTTCATAATTATAAAAGAAAACATCTCAGAAGAAATAAAATAACAAAACATATGAAAACCCAATACTCCTGAAAGGGATTGAAGGGAGATCCTCTGTCTTGATGTAGATCCTGGCTCTAAGATGGATCAATCGGCTTCCCTTCGAGTAATTCTCTGCTTTTAACTCCCTGTCTTGGCGGGAATAAAGCACACCTTTGTAGTTGCCTCCTAGGGTCTTTATATAGAGTTTTGGAATGCCTTTCTTAGCCCCTAAGTAGCCTTTTTCGAGTGAAATTGAACTTTCTCACAACAGGGACATGCTCGTGTGCCACGCCCGTGTGGATCGAGGCCCAGGCTATGCTTGAGCCTGTTAAAGTGACACGGCTGTGTGTCGAACCTCCAAGCCGTGTTGATTTCTGAACTGGGCCTAATTTGTCCGTTTTTGGCCCGTTCCTTGCTTTTTTCTCTTCCCTAAGCTCACCTGAGTATAAAACATGAAATTAAAGGTTTAAGAGCATCAATTTACACAAATCAAGGGGTAATTCATCTAGAAATTTAGCTAAGCATGGGGTAAAAATATGTATAATTTATCGCTTATCAAGCATTTAATTCTAACCATGCAAGGTGTAGGGGACACATGGCCTAGTCACATGCTCGTGGGCTAGCCGTGTGTCACACACGGCTTAGGCACACACCTATGTGCCTACCTATGTGGACAAAAATAGGCTATTTGCCAAGCCTTTTTGCCACCCTAGAACAGAACTAAATACAAAGACAACATATCAAGACTTTCATACATAACTAATAGCCCTAAGTTGACATTCCAACCTAGTCACATATAGCAATCTATCTACGCTTCACAAGGTGTGCATGCACCAATAATCTAAACAACCATTTAGCAATTTCATGAACTCATTCTCATTTCTTTAAAGATCACTACAACAATTCTTTTAGCCAATTCAAATGGCCATTTACAAAATGAGCTTTATAAATAAATGTCCAACACAATTGGCCAACTAAAGTATCAAATGCCAACACGACCAAAAGACCTATACATGCTATTATCCAAAAATACAAAATAAGATTATACCAAGTGCTTCGATTGATAGTGTGAACGATGCCTCCGACGTCTCTTGGATCCTTGAATTACTTAGGCGGCAGTACAAGGAAAAATAAAAAGGAGAGGGGGTAAGTGTGAACTTTAGTAATTAGAATGCAAATATTAACAACTGAGTATCGCAAACTAACATTGATCAAATCCTTACATCATATGAATGGCTAGGAAAACAACTTACTCATCATATTATCCTTACTAATCATACCATATATGATCGAGCTCGTATCTTATACGCGATATATATATACATAGTTACCTGTACCACTCACAACAAAGTCATCACTTCTTTTACAAAAATATTCAACTATAAAATCTTTTCCCGTGGAACTCATTGGAGTAGAAGAGGATACTCAATGGCCTCAAATATGGGTTAAGCGTTGATGCCATGTCCTTGACATGGTCTTACACTGGCTCTCATCTTATCGCCACTACGATGTCCTTAACATGGTCTTACAATGGCATTAAACTCATCGCCAATGCCATGTCCTTGACATGGGCTTACAATGGCATTAAACTCATCGCCAATGCTATGTCCTCGACATGTACTTACAATGACATTAAACTCATTGCCAATGCCAGGTCCTCGACATGGTCTTACAATGACATTAAACTCATTGCCAATGCCATGTCCTCGACATGGGCTTACAATGGCATTAAATTCATCGCCAATGCCATGTCCTCGACATGGGCTTACAATGGCATTAAACTCATTTGCCAATTATCCACTCTATTCCTACGGTTCCACTGAAAAATTATCATTATGACAAATCATTCTCGTTTCATAGATACAATCAATGTATTATACAATATAAGTACATAAATGAATATACAAATGAGTTTATTATAATATTTACACCCCACTTACCATGGAATACAAAATGCGACTATCCAATCGGGTTTAATCCGTTAGCTTGGCTTTCCCCCGGTCCAAGTCTGGATTTTGCTGTTCTTGATTTATAATAAATAAAAATTCACTAATTTAATCACCAATTAAATCTAAGCAATCCAAAATTCACAATTTTGCAAAAAAACCATTTTGCCTCTAGACTTTGGCAAAATGACCATTTCGCCTTTATGTTCGGAAATTGACTTTTATCAAATTTCCTTACTTCTCATGCCTATCTAAACCCTTTTTACTCGTGGCCACTTCAAAATTCCATCATTTCATGCATTTACCATGCAATTTATCAACTTTTCATTTTAGTCCAATTTAGGTGTTTTCCATAAACACCCTTCCATAAAAATCGTTTATTTGACAACTAAGACTCATTTGCTCTCATAAAAATCCAGAAAACTACCTTTAGAAATTCATGGAAAATCTCTAAATTTTTAACCAAAATGCTAAATATGCCCCTCAATAGATAACTTATGATGTAAGGTTCTCAAAAGTACTAAAATTTTTTAAAAAAGACCTTAAAATCACTTACCTTTGAGGGCTAAATATTGCTGCAAATTTTCAAGCTTCTAAAACCTTTTTCTTGCTTCAAATTTCGGTGGAAGGATGAAGGAGATGAAAAAAAAATGAAGTTTTAGTATTTTTAATCCAAACTAGTCAAATAGGTCACCTAACCCCACAAAATTTGACTTTTAAGCATTTCCTTGTCCTTATAACTTCCCCTATGGCCGGCCACCTAAAGAAAGGGGGCTATTTGCCCTTTAAAACCCCCAAAATTTGGTTTTAAATCTATTTAACACCTTTAACTAATAAAATACAACTTTTGGCCTTTACACGATTTAGTCCTCTTTCACGATTAAGCCCTCAATCGCGTAAATTAATTCACGAAAATTTTCATATATACTTATAAAAATACTACAACACATAATTTAACACTAAAATAATATTCTTAAACCTCAAGAAGTGATTCCAAAATTACTATTTCGACTAGCCCCTAAATCGAGCTGTTTCACAGAAAATAGCAAAAAGATAACCAAGAAGAGAAGAGGATGAGAAACGTCCAAATATCCTTAAAAGAATTAAAATTAAAAAAATAAAAATAATAACTAAAATCATAACAAAATATAAAATAATTATTTGGAAAAATAGTAACTAAATGACATAAATAAAAAATCCACAAAACATCTCCCTAGCTCATGTCGAGATTCGAACATAGGACCTCAAGCATAACAATTCTCCACTTAACCACCAGACTAGCAGGCCCATTCTTGTCACTAAATTTCATTACTAATCACTTATGTGCAGCCTCCTTACTATCCTTATGCTCAAAACCTAAAACTTCTAGGCCTAAATTTTGGGGCGTTACAACCTCAATTTCTTTCATCATAGCTTCTTTCCATCAATTATCTTTTATAGCTTGAACATATGAGGTAGGCTCCCTTTCGACTATTATAACTGCTACGAAAGAATGATGTTTTGTAGAACATGATTGGTTTGGATGAACGTACAGAGGGGCTTATTCATTGTATAGTATATGTCACAAAATCTCATATTCGAGTAAAAACTTATTTTGTTCTATAACTGCACCCAAGTTGTTCTTGAACAAATTCACTTGAGACTTTACTAACACCCCCTATCATCGTTATCACATTAAGTCACAGTTGAATTCTCAAGCACCTCATTTCTTCATCCTCATTCAAGTCACCATCAGCATGATTGGTGATACTGAAAGGAGCACTTTATAATAGATCTGATTGTGCACCCTCTATACTAACACCAACAAATGAAAATTCATATTCAGAGAACACAACATCTCTTGATACAAAAAAATTCATGTATCAAGATCATAAACTCTCCACCTTTTTTTTCTAAATGGATATCCTACAAACACACAACATTGACTTCTACTAGCAAATTTGTCTTTTTCCTTATTCAAATTCCGAGCATAACAAAGACATCCAAAAGTTCGAATATGAATATAACTAGAAGGTTTACCAAATAAGATCTAATAATGAGTCTTTCCCACTAATAATTTAGAAGGTGTCCAATTGATCAAATATCCAGCCATCATTTAATATATGGTGATGCTTCCTTTCAACACAACTATTCTATTGAGGTGTTCCAACTCATAAAGTCTAATATAAAATTCTATTTTAAAAAAAAATAGTATTTCAAGTACGCAATTTCAGTCCTATTATCAATTCTAACTACTTTGACATCATTATGAAATTGTCTTTTAGTCATAGCAAAGAAATTACTCATGACAAGGTCCACTTCTCTTTTTTCAGTCAACAAATATATCCATACACCCTTAGAAAAATTGTCAACAATGGTAAAAAAATACAAGGCACCACAAGACGCATTAACACGATAAGGTCCCCACAAATTTCAATGAATTAATTCAAAATTTTCATTCGCTTTATCGTCACTAGAAACAAAAACTTACCTTGTTTTCTTAGCTCTCAAACAAATGTCACATGGTTTATTCTTCACCAAATTATTACTAAGTTTAATCTAAGGAAAAGATTCAACTATTTTTGCAGACGGACACCCTATTCTCCTATGCCATAATTCAAAGAATCTATATGACTAGCCTTGCATGCTTGGACTGATGGTGCTGACTTCAAACAATAAAGCCCCTTGCGTTGTTCACCCGCTCTAATAACCATCCTCGAGGTGTTGTCTTGTGCAACACAAATTTTATTAGTAAATTGGACATCACAATTAGATTCATAATATATCAAATTGCAATTTAAATTTGGAACATAAAGAATATTGTCCAATTTGATATATTTTCTCAAGCAAACGAAACTGTAACACCCTAACTCGTATCCATCGCCAGAATAGGGTTACAGAGCATTACTGTAAAATCGTAACTTCAAACATTAATTTCTAAACATTCGATAAATCATAGTATAAGTCATTCAAACACATGCATATCATCCCTTATTCAAGCCCTCGAGGCCTTAGAAACACTTTAAAGACGATTCGGGACAAAATTAAGAACATAAGAAAACTTAAGGACAAAGTTAGAAAAATTCACACCGCAGGGGTCACACGGCTGAGACACACGTCCGTGTTTCAGGCCATGTAACATTTGAAATAGGGACACACGGTCGTGTCCCAACCCATGTCTGTGCCCATGTAACTTTCTGAGTTGGGTCACATAGGCAAGCTATACGCCCGTGTACCAGGTTGTGTGCTAAGCTGTGTAACTGCTTGACTTGCAACCCTATTAAACCTTCAAGGGACACATGGTCATGTCGCATGACCGTATTTTACACACGACTGAGACACACGCCCATACCTTAGGCCGTGTGGACAAGAAATTGGCCAAAATCAAGCTATTTCTTTCACCCATTTCCAACAAGTACCTACAAGCCAAATGCATCTATGATCAATGCACCAAAACATACATAATATAACCATTTTAGTATACAAACAATTCATTCAATCAAATGTCAATAAGGCACCTCAAACATAATTCATCTAATCTACTTAAACATATAAATATTTTAGCCATTCATCAACCATTCATGTCTAATCTATTTTCATACCAAACTTACCACAATGACCACATACCAAATCACATCCTAACATACCAATTTGGTTATTCAAAACATACATTCACTTAGCCATATTAACACCAACCATCAAAGCATCAAAGTGCCAAAAGCACACCAACCAAAAATACCACATATACATGCCAAACATATCAACTAGATCAATAAAAATTAGTCCACCTATACATGCATTTATAACCATGACTAAAACATCAAAGTCTAGCGATATAATCTCTAGATAGTCTTATAGGTCTCCAATGAGCTTCCAAATCGATCGAGCTTCTGATAAACTATAAAATATAGGAAAGAAAACTGCGTAAGCATATAATGCTTAGTAAGTTCATAATTCATGAACATAGTTTACCATTTCAATGTAAAAACCTTATAAAATATACATAAATCAATCCAACATAAGCTTGGCACAAGCTTAAGCACCATCAACAACCCAAGTTAATGCATTAACATATAACTCATAAACATCGTCACATGGTAAAGTATAATACATGAGCATAGCATCACTTAACTCATACTTTCTATCAAACTTCAAAAATCACACAAACACATTCGTGGAAAAACCCTAACCCTTTAACAGTTTTCCAAATTAGTTCTTGGGCTAACTAGATTAAGTTATAATGATCCTAAAAATATAAAAATCATTAAAAATGACACAAAAAAAACACTTACATACAAGGGGAATGTCTAGCTGAATGTTCAAGCTCCTTCAATGGAGTTTTTTACCTTTATTTTTGATGGAAAAGATGAACAACCAAGATGATGTTTTTGTTGTCATTAATTTACTAACATATATTTATTAAATTACATATATAACCTTATTATTTAACATTAAAATCACTTAATTCATGTCCATGAATGTCCACTATATAACTTAATGGTCTAATTACTATTTAAATCCCTTAACAATTTAATTTCATAGTTAATAGACACCTTTAACTAATGGAACTATACCTTTTCAACTTTTACGATTTAGTCATTTTTACTTAATTAAGATACGACACTACTAACATGTCATAGATATTAAAAATAATAATAGAATAAATATTTTTACGTCAGATTTGTGGCATCAAATCTACTATTTCGATTTCACTAAAAATGGGCTATTACAGGATCCCTCCTTCAATGCTATTACCTCTTCACTGTTAGGCAAACCAATTGGACATGCGTCAATTTCTTTCAAATTTGTTAAAAACTCTAAATTACCTGCCATATGTTGGGAAGTACCTAAATTAGTGATCCAACTTAGATTACTTTTACCATTCAACTTTTTGTTAGTACCCGATTTGCACTAGTTCAACAAATTGTGAAAGAGTGTCCATTGTTCAGCTCTCAAGGCCTCAGAAGTTATATTTTCTCCTATTATTGCAACTGATGGTGATGGTTGCCCAATTACATAAGCTGTATTAACCTTTGGCGTATTACTACATCCTTGCCCTATACTTTATCCCCCTTGTCCACTTCTATCCTCTTAAATCGGTCACTCCACCATTATGGATATCCAATGAGTTAGAAATATGTTTCAGAATCATGTCCCTTTCTTTTGCAATGTGAGTAAACAATTGATTTGTCTCTTTTTTTTGTTTTATACTTTCACCCTATCTTGCCTTGCACCGAAACTTACAACTTCTTCATGTTTCTCTTTCCCTCGTGAAATATTTTTAATGCTTTCTTCTTAGCATTCCAACGAGTATGCCTTGTTTAAGTTTTGCAATGGATCTGTACTTAAAATATTTTAACGAATAGTTCTATATAACGCATCTTCCAACCCTATCAAAAATTGAAGAAGCCTATTTTCTTCTCGTTTTTTGTCAAGTTCAGCTACAATATTATAATTGCATTTTCCACAACAACAGATGGAAATCTGCTTATAATTTGCGAGTTCTTCCCATAGTTGTTTAAATTTCCCATAATAAGTCATTATTGGAAAACCTCTCTGTTTGAAGTTGGCAAGTTCTACCTTAATCTGTTGAACACGAGGTCCATTAGTAATAAAGAATCATTCTTTGATACCATCCCATAAATCTTTTGCAATCTTCATAGAAGTTATAGTAGATCGCAGGGCTGGCTTCATTGTGTTGAGCATATATGAAACTAACATAGAATTTATAACCCACTAATCCTCCAGTTTAGAGGAATCATCATCAGGTTATTCAATTATTCCATCAATAAATCTGAATTTCTTCTTGGCCCTCAACGCAATTTGTATCACTCGAGCCCATGCATCATAGCTGTCTCATTTCAATTACACTTGAGTAATTATATTACTAGGATTATCGCTCGAAGTCAACACGTAGGTGGAAGCAAGTTTCTTTCCCTTGTTATTCATGACTATTTTGTTTTTCTTTGGCTCTTGATACCATGTAAAAACTTTTGAAAGAAAAATGACTTCCTTCCTTTGTATTCACAGGCCAAAAAGAGCCATATATACATGATAAGCATGGAAAATAAATTACCCAATAAACCTATATAAATCCCAACTTCTCTTCTAAATATGTTATTTACATAACTAAATATATTATTTACATATTGAACAGATATTTGCATATCTTATTATATTCCTCTATTTCTTTCCTAATAACTTACAAGATGGAACTCAACATATATGATGTTAAAGATGGTAGAAAAATATGAGCGTGCATTTGAAACATATGTACGTGATGATCATAACCTTTTTTCTTGACCTCATTGCTAGAGATGGAGTTCCTACATTTGATGATTGAGAAATTATTCAAAGATTTATAAAAGTGTTAGAGCATTTTTATCATCTTACAATAAAGGTGTCCAGATATTTACATGTTATCTCTTGTTCACTTTTTGAAGTATTGATGAATGTGCATTATCTTTTTAATGGGTGGCAAGATTGTGGAGATTTATACATAATTTCTATGACTTCCAGAATGAGAGATAAGTATAATAAGTATTAAGGTGAAGGAAATAAGATCAATATACTAGTTTGAAGGCAAATCTAGTTCTTTGACAAATATTTTGAATTCAATGGAAATGGATCGTTAGAAATGCAAACATGCTTGGCCAAGCAAAAATACCTTAAGAAGAAAAAACAAGTTAGATTATAAATTAAATATGAGTTAGATAAGTATTTGGGTGAGGAGGATGAAGTAGACAATTCAAGTTCATTTTATTTATTATTGTGGTGGGAAATGAACAGTTCTAGATTCTCTATTCTTGTAAAAATGGCTCAAGATATTCTTGATATTCCTATCTCAACAGTTGCCTCGGAAAGTGCATTTAGCTTGGCTAGACATGTTCTCGATAGTTTTAGAAGTTCTCTAACTCCTCTCATGGTCGAAGTTTTGGTTTGCACACAAGATTGGCTTCGAAAATCTAAGGATCCCATCAATCTTGAAAACTATGTTGATGAACTTCAAATTGTAGAAGATGGTAATATATTAATTTTGATTCATAAAATAAGCTTTTATGTTATTTATATTAGTAAGCATTCTCATAATTTAGGTAACACTTTTGTTTTTAAATTTACTAGATTTATCCAAAATACCCGAAAATCAAGAAGGTAATATACTTAACATTAGTTTATAAAGTTAAATGTTTGTTTAATCTATTTGCAAATATTTTTTTATTATTTAACTAACTCATTCAACACTTTTACTAAATGTTTAAAGTTTACAGATAGTGTTTGAAGCAAAAGAAGAAGCTTAAGCTATTTTATAACGGTTTTTGAACTGATGTGTTATTGTTTCCAGTCTGTTGTGTTATTGTTGTTGGTTTATTAGAATTTTATTGTGTTTCTTTTATTTTTTGTTGTGTTGCTTGGACTGGTGTAATTTTCTACTATATTTTGGACTTTAGCTTATGTTTTCTATATAATATTATTGTGTTGTTCATGCTGTGTTGCTTTTATTTGTTCACTTGTTGACTTCAAATTTCCTTTGTATGGTCATGTTTAAAAACTTTTATAGAAGAATATTTTCAAAAAAATATTACATAAAAATAAATAACACCAAATTCAATTTTTTAATTCAACTTGAACAAATACGTTCAATTCAAATTTCATCTCACTCGAATCGATTTGAGAAATTTTAAATCAAGTTAGAATGATAAAATAGGATTTGTCAACTTGATTAACTCAATTTCTTTTCATTTGATTCGATTGAATGTTCACCCCTATTGTCAACGAGAAAGCTATCATCAAAAATTCTTTAACAAATCGCCAATAATATCTAGTTAGTCTCAAGAATTTCGCACATCTGTGATATTCTTTGATGGTCTTTAGTTCACAATTACTAAGAATTTATTTAGATCAACTGGTGTGCCTTCAGTCAATATCACATAACTCAGAAAGCCTTCTCGTAATTAGAACTAACATTGTCTGTAAGATAGTATTCAAATTCTAATCAAGTTTAGTTTTGGGACATGTGGTTATATGTCTCGAGACTTGTATACCAAAGTACTTTAAAAACATTTTAAACACCTTAGAACACTTTGGTATTGTCCCAATAACATCTAGATAAATTAAAACACAATTAAAACATGTTTTTGAGTATATTGCAAGTATTTTAAAATATTTCGTAACGCCCTGAATTTGGGCCTAGTAGGAACGGGCCTCGTGCATGGGAGCCGCTAGGAGGCTGCACATAAAAGTTTATGGGTGCAAGAAATATCACAAGTTGCATGTTAGCTTTAATGGTTAAGTGAATTGAGAGTGTTTGGGAGTGCCTGAGAAGTCCTGGGTTCAAGCCCTGGCTTTTGCAAAATTTTTGATTTTGCTCTTAAGTGAACCTTGGCTTTAGCAGGTAGGTTTTATAAATGGTTGTAGTGGAAATGTGACACAAAGGAGTTGTGGTCTAGTGGAAGGTGGCGTGTAGGATTGTCTTGAGGTCTGGGGTTCGAATCTTGGGTTGCTCAATGGAATGTTTATTTTTGTCATCTATGCGGTGAGGTGGTAGAGTTCAATTGAAACACTATGGGGTGGAATTTGAATAGGTCTTGGAAGGTTGTGTAGAGAAAATCAAGGGGAGATTTATGAATGATTGTGGGAGTTGTTGGCCGAATGTTAGGAGAAAATTAAGGGAATTTGAAATGGAGATGTTGTGGTGCCGATTTTGGGGTCTCTAGCTACTTAAAATTTGGTTTGGGGGATATTGAGGGCATCTAGGAGAGTAGTTTTGCTATTGTCAAATTTCCTAGTACATTTTTAGTTCTGTCCTTATTTGTTCTAGTGGTCGAAGTTCACATTTCTTTTTGGGTATTCTTCTCTCTATGATTTTGGGGAGCATTGTTAATTACTTTTTATTTTTGGTCAATTGTTGTATAAGCCGAACTTCTCTTTTTCTCGTTTGTTTTCATTTTACCGAAATCTCTAATGTGCTAATTGCTGAATATTGCTAATTCCCTCTGAAACCTTTCTTTTTCTTCTCTTTTCTCTTCTCTATATTTCCCCTTTGCCGAACTTTTGCTAGTGCTCGCTTTCTATTGAACCATTACCATCTTTTCTTGTATGGAAGTTGAATATCTTAGTCTTCTCTCAACATTTTCTTCTTCTGACATAATACTCTGGTAAGCCGTACACAACCCCTTCCTTTTCCCCTCTCTTATTCTCTTTTTTTGCTCAATTTTGGTCGAATACTAAACCTTGCCTTATCATTTCAATACTACATTGGCGCTAGTCTCTGGAAATGGACTGAGCATCGACTATCTTGATCTCTGCTTCCTCTTTCAATAACCCTGTTGGCCGAATGTTGTGGGGTAGGTATTGGTGTTCTTTTACCTTCTTACTTTATGGTTTGCCTTCCTATGGATACTGTTTCTGTTGTTTCCCTGTACTGATTACCTTTCTTTGATCTACTCTCGCAGATTAATCACGTTACTTAAACTCTCGTGCACTACTTCGTTAATCGATAATCGATTCGGTGGGTTGGTAAGTATTTATGAGTAAGGTCTAGAATGCATTAGGTGCTTGTTGTAATATTGTATATCTTGATTGGTTCTAAAGAAGAAGAGGATTTTGGTATAGGTTGTGGCCAAAGGTGTTTGGTCTATTATTTGAAAATTGGGGAAACGTTTACCTCTAATTTTGGTAAGGACGTTGTAATCGATTTAGTCTTCCATTAGATCTTTTTGGGTATCATAGATTAACTTCTAATCAGGTTTGTGATTGAAATAGGTTGGGTTTTTGAGGATTAACTGCAAGCACATTAGGTGTGTAATCGTATATCATGTTTGTTAATCGGCTAAAAAGCTGAAAGTGTGTGTACTAACACCGCTTTGATTGTTGATCGGCGGAAGCTGAAAAGCTGAAACTTCGACATTTAATGCCACACGAGCGTGCGATCGTACGTATGATGAACCGAGCCTACGAATATGGGCGTTAGATTAAAGGGGCCGTCATGAGCGTTCTTATGGGTTTGGGCCGTTATGGGCCACATTGGGCCGAAATGGGCCATGTGGATCCAATGGGCTTGTGGGCCCCACATGGATAAAAAGTACGTCATGTGGTAAGTTTGGAATTGGGCTGTGTCATTCGCATAGCCATGGCTAAATCTAGGCTAGATGGGCCACACGAGCGCCACATAATGGGCCTTAGGCCCAATTACACTATTATGACTGTTAGGGTGCGCGTGACGATCGTAGACCTTCTGTTGGGTTGGTAGGTAAGTTTAGACCCATTCAGATGCAAATGACTGAATTACCCTTAGAGGGTAAAATGACCAAATTACCCTTGGAGGGTAAAATGACTGAATTACCCTTGAAGGGTAAAATGACCAAATTACCACTGGAGGGTAAAATGACTGAATTACCCCTAGAGGGTAAAATGACCCAATTACCCATATAGGGTAAAATGACCGAATTACCCCTGTAAGGTAGAATGACTATTATGCCTTATATGACGTTTGATTGATTGGGTGTTTTATGTGTTATTTATGTGTTTCGCATACATGCACGACATGTTGCATGGGTTGGGTTATTGTTATGGAGGAAGTACTGATCTATTAGGATCGTACGGGTCGCACGAGACGATTGTAGATCGACTGATGGCTTTGTGCCGTTCATACTATCGATAGCTTAGTTCTATCCATTTTACCGATGGCTTGTTGCCATGCATATTATCGATGGCTTAGTGCTATCTATTTTACCAATGGTTTTGTGCCATTTTGAAGGCTTTGTGCCTCTAATGATGGCTTTAAGCCACCTAACTTACTAGCAGCTATGCTGTGATTCTGATTACTGGCAGCTAAGTTGCAATTTTATTATCTGGCAGCCTTGCTGCGATATTGGGGTGCTGGCTGGATAGGCTGATTCTATCCCCACATGGTGTGTTGATTGGTACGGGTGGTGCGTTGGCTAGATTGGGATGGTTTGCATGTTGCACCATTGCATTATTGTTTTAAACTGATACTGTATTGGGCTAAAGCCCACATGTGTACTGCTTCTGATTCTACTACTGTAATGGGCTAAGGCCCATCTGATACTGTCTGCTATAATGGGCTCAGGCCCAGACTGCTCTGTATTCTGTGTATTTTGACTGACTATTTGTTTTTATATTAGGGGATTACACACTGAGTTTTCATAAACTCACCCCGTTTCTAAATTATGTAGGTAATTCCCAGCGTTAGGCAGACCGATACTACAAGGGATTCGAGGGTGGCCACACTACTGCTTCAGCTTTATTTTATTGAGTTTTGAGTTACATTTAAATTTTGTTTTGGGTTTTGATGTAATAAGGCATCTCTTTAAATTTCTAGATTTAGTTTGGGTTTTTATTTATCAAAATTTTATATCTGTTAGACGTAGGACGCCATTTTTTTTGGAAATGATAACTGTTTTCAAAATAACACATTTCCGCAACACAAATTTTTAAGTTTCCGCAACAAACACTATTTTTAAAATGCAACAACTTTTGAACGTGATTTTAGAGTTTCAATTAAGTCGTAATAAGGTTTTAACATGATTTTATAAGTAACAAAGAGGCTTAAACCTTCAAATGAGATTTTATCTACAAGGAATATGGTTTTTCAAAAAGCACTCCAATGTGACATAGCCAGATTCGGGTCTAACGTCTAGGCCGGGTTTAGGGTGTTACATATTTGATAAAAATTTCAACTATATTTTCACCAAATGATTTAGGAAATATAATACATATAAAATTTAGTTTGAATGTTGTTATATCAAAGCTAACAAAATATAAGGGATTAAGTTGGAAAAAAATGTACAAGCCCCAATTTGGGAACAATTGTTAAGTTTAGGGACTAACTTAGACAAAAAAAAGTTCAATCCCCTAGGTAGGAAAACTTGTCAAGTTTAAGCCCCAAATAGTGCATTAACCTTATTATATAAGTATGGAATCAGATTGTCATGACAAAGAATAATTTATTAAAAATTAAAATTGAAATTAGAAATATGAGTAAAACTCTAATTATGGCCTATTGCCGGGTATTCTCCTTTATAAGTAAAAAAAAAAAAAAAAAAAATTCCTTTCTCTTTGCTCAAAACAAGTCTTAAAATGAACTTCAAGTTATAGCCTATTGTCGGGTATTCTCCTTTCCAAGAAATAGCTTGGGTTAAATTTGCTTGATTAAGTTCAATTAGTGTTATGTATTATGCATTGTAGATTTAATTAATATTTTTTAATTGGATTATTCTAAATCTTTATATATTTTTTTAATTTTAAAAATTTAATCTACATTAATATGATCAATTTCAATGTAAAATCTAGTCAATACATCACATAATAGTGGCAAATCAATAGGGTCGGGTCCCGATCCTCTCTAAAATAGAAATTTTTTTATTTAGGCACTTTATAATTTATAAAATTTTAAATTAGTTATATAAAATTATATTTTAACCCTAAAAATGATAAAAAATTAATTTAACTCTTTAAAAATTATAAAATTATAAACTGAAATTATAATTTTACTATCTAAAAATATATAATTTAATTAGTCTAAAAATAATTTTTCGGATCCGCCGGTGTCACATGATGAACGAATTGATAAATTCTCACCTATATGTCCACATGTAACAGTCACAATAGATGAAACTTATACTCGAGATGTCATCATCAACCATGCCAATCCCTCGTTGTTGGCTTTTAATTTTAAAATATGCAAGGGCTTTAAATGGTCAATAACCTAATTCAACCTACAAAGACCTGCTTTTAAATATCCAAAATATCCTTGCTCTCGTCTCAAACCCTCCAAAACTCCAACTTTTCTTACTCTTTCACAATTGCCAAAAAAAAAAAAAAAGGAAAAAAAGAAAGAAAGCTTCAGCTTTTCAACAAATTCTCCAAGTTTCCAAGTTTCCAACAACTATTTCGTAAATGCTGTATAAACTGTTGCTACTTCTTTACTTGTTTTAGATTTTCTCTTGTGGTAGAATTTGTAGGATTTTTTAGCTAACAATTTGTCGTTTTCATGCTTTATTATAGGTGAGTTGTTAAACTTAGAGACTGTGAGGCTTTGAGAAAATTGGGAAATGAAATTTGGATGTGGTTATAATTTTGAGTTATGGCATGAATATCTCTGCTAGACAATCTTGAAATTATATTTCTGTGGGTTAAATTGTTTACCAAAGTTTCGTACAAATTACTCTTGAGATTTCCTACTCAAATTTCTCTATTGTGGTTTTTGTTTGTGCTAGAAAATTTTAGGATTTTAGAAATTAAATATTGACCATATGGCTAACATTAGCTGATAGTGATGAGTTGGTTGAGATTTCGTTTCATACTTCTAAAAATATAATGCATAGTGAGAAATGAAGTATTTAGTGCATTCTTGGTTAGTAGTTCAAGAGTAACTTTGTTGATTGCTTTGTGATATTTGGGGAACATATAATTCTAGTGTCCCTTGAGTGTGTTTTAATTGTGCGAAAAATTTCATCATTGTTGGTTGTGAGTAGAAGATTATGGCACCTAGAAGTTGAAAGATGGTGGCTTTGAGTTCTCAGCCATTTGACAACTCAAAGTTTGTTTTAGACACTAAGGAACGGTACGAACATTCCTTCTTAAGAAAAATCTGGTAACCTACCATGGATTTGTGCAAAATAGTATGGAGTTAATTGAGATTTAATACACACATTAAGAATCGCAATTGGGAAGTGTTTTTGCACATCCCCAAGCGGCGGTCCTCCAGGTCATACAGGAATTTTATGCTATTTTACTAGATTCAGGTGGAAAATCTGTGTTTGTCAAAGGGAAGCAAGTTCCCTTTGACGCTGCACTAGACTCTTGCCCACCCTAAAACATGATTGCCACGATTACATTCTCAATTGAGGTTTTGGGAAGGATTTCTGTTGGGAATCTTGTGGCTAGCATTGTGGTGCAGTGTGATATTGGTTTCCATCCTAAATGTGTTAAACCATCTTCAGCTAAACATGGATATCACAGGCATCTGCTTATCTGTATGGAGTCGATTAAAGAAGACAATTTTGGAGAATATCATTGTGATGTTTGTGAGAATGAAAGGAATCTAAAGCATCTTGTGTATTATTGTCCAAGTTGGAGGTATATGGCTCATGTTGAATGTGCACTTGCTGATGTAATAATTCCTTTTCACCCTTCAATTTATCTTTGCTAATGTCGTTGCTATTTTTCTTTTTTTTTTTAACCTTTTGTTGTCTTTAATTTTTTCCAAAATAAATAAAGTAAATAGAAAAATTATCAACAAAATTTGTCAAGCTCTTTGCTTTGATAAGTTTAGATGTATTAACGATTAATATTTGTTTGATCTATAAGAAAAAAATTTCATCTGGAAAGGTCTCATCCTTATTTTCCCGGTCCATAGAAAACAAAGCTTTGGCATTTGAACGAAATGGAGCAGAATGAAAGGACCAATGTAATCCGCACTTTGGTTTGCAACTATATTTTGAATATATTAACTTACTTTTATTCAAACTAGTCAAAGTTTAGATGCTTCCTCAATTAAATTATAGTATATAACTTGATTTAGATGCAACATTCGTTTGCTATTTGTAATGAGATTGATATGTTAGAATATAAGTTACTTTGCCTATGCAAATTATAGTATATAACTTTGATGAGGTAACTAAAGTGTTAAAAGGAAAAGTAAAAGGAAAAAAATATTGCAACGGTTGTCGTCTGGTAATTAATGGTCCTAGTTACCGTTGTAAAATGTGTTTTGACCTTCTTAAATCTGCAGGACAAAAAGAATTTTACCTACATAAACGATACGCTAACTTGCCAAATAAGATACAACACCCATCCCATTCGATCCATCCTCTTAACCTCTATACTTCACATCACCCTCAATTGGTCAAACCATTTCATGTGATGAGTGTAGAGACATTTGTCTTGGCTTCATTTATCTTTAAGAGCAGTGTGATTTCAAGCTTGATGTGAAATGCGCTGCTCTAAGAACTCATAAAACTGTGGTTTCACAAGAAAAAGAGATGGCTAGAGTAACTGAGTCACAACATTTCTACCACCACCATAAGCTTGTACTTAGCTATTGTAATGACCCTATAGATGAAACCAAATGCACAATTTGTGAATTGCCAATCATAGGTCCAGCCTATTTGTGCCATGAGTGTAGGCACCCAATTTAGCCCGGGCCCATAGCAGTATTAAAAAACCAAAAAATAATAAAAGTCCAATGTTTTCTTTTTACAATAAAACAGGTCCAAATACATATTTTAAACGGTCCAAAATTTAAACCACTACCCAACAGAAATCAATTACCCCAAGCCCGAATTGAAAACCCAATGACCCAAATACTATCTAAGCCTACCCCTAAACAATTACCCGAAACCCAATTACATCCAAGACCCAAACCCGCCTAAGACTTAAACCAAAAACAAATTAGCCCAATTAGCCCAACGCGTTTTCAAACCACGGGAAACCCTAGCAGGGTCTCGCGCCACAAGCACTAGGCAGACCCCTCGTCTCGCGCCGAAATCGGCGCGCCAGTGCACCAATCCCTCGCCGCATTTGCGTGTTCAGCTGCAAAAGGAAAGAAAGCAGCAGATAAATGCAAAATATAGCAAGAAATAAAAAGATACCAAAACTTGTAATGTTACAGTGGCTATAAAAGCCCGAGGAACAACAATGTAAAACACAGATACTACGCATATACACAATAAAAATACAACATTTTTTAATCGCAAGAATAGAGGTGATTCTCGATTATTTTACTTATTTTTATTTTTCTTTATTTTTTCAGTTTCGATACACAAATCCTTATTCATATACAAATTTTTTTAAAAAATAATACTAAAAGGGTAAACGAAGGGGGATTTACCTGAAATTTGCATAGAAAAGGGATTTTTTCGACCTCCGGCCACCGTATACTGCAGTTGTGGCGGAGGCGCATGAGCGCGTGCGTCGCCTGAGGAACAGAGCATGGCCGGATCGGGGTCGGAGCTCAGAGGGCCGATTTGTTTTTTGAGAAAATTCTGGAATTTTTTTTAAAACGGGTTTAGAATGATTTTTTTTAAATGAAGCATGACTTATATAATGATATAAAAACGAAGTCGTTTAGCTTAATTCAATAAGCTTCAAAATGACGTCGTTTAAAGGCTAGGATCCGCGTGTTGACCCGTTTACCCGGGGAGGATCTGCGTGTTTTGCTAAAATGGCTAATTGCCCTATAGGCCCTTGTGACAGCCCTAAATTGACCTTAATCGAAAAAGGGATTTCGAAACCACTAAACCGAGTCAGAAAACTTTCAAAAAAACTGGTGGCATGGTATGAAACGAGACATCTCTGACTTTGTTTCTAAGTGTTTAATATGTCAACAAGTGAAAGCGAAACATCAAGTGCCTTCGGGATTGCTTCAACCGATTATGATACCCAAGTGGAAATGGGATCGTGTTACAATGGACTTTGTATCGGGTTTGCCGTTGTCACCAAGCAAGAAAGATGCAATCTGAGTTGTGGTTGATAGATTAACAAAGTCGGCTCATTTTATTCCAGTCTGAACGGATTATTCACTTCATAAGCTAGCCGAATTGTATATTTTTCAAATTGTGAGATTTTGTGAGATTGCACGGGATGCCTACTTCTATTGTTTCTGATAGAGATCCGAGATTCACCTCGCGGTTTTGGAAGATATTACAAGAAGCTTTGGCTACGAAGTTGCATTTTAGTACCGCTTTTCATCCCCAATTTGATGGTCAATCTGAGTGAATTATTCAGATACTCGAGGATATGTTGAGATGTTGCATCCTTGAGTTTAGTGGCTCGTGGGAACGATACTTGCCTTTGGTTGAATTCGCATACAATAATAGTTTTCAATCGAGTATCAAAATGGCACCTTATGAGGCTTTATACGGTCGTAAATGTCGTAAACCATTATTTTGGATCGAACTCAGTGAGAATAAGATTTATGGAGTTGATCTGATTAAAGAAGCCGAACAGAAAGTGAAGGTAATCCGTGATAGTCTAAAGGCAGCATCTGATCATCAGAAATCATATGCGGATTTGAAACGAAAACATATAAAGTATCGAGTCTGCGACAAAGTGTTTCTTAAAGTTTCACCTTGGAAAAAGGTGCTCAGATTCGGCCGTAAAGGCAAATTGAGTCCGAGATTTATTGGACCGTATGAGATTTCAGAATGAATCGGGCCGGTTGCTTATAGGTTAATTTGCCACCCGAGCTTGAAAAGATCCATAATATTTTTCATGTTTTGATGCTCCATCGGTATAGATCCGATCCCTCGCATGTGATAAATCCATCAGAAATTGAAATTCAGCCCGATTTGAGTTACGAGGAAGAACCGGTTCGGATTTTGACTCACAAAGTAAAAGAACTGTGGAATAAGAAAATTTCATTAGTAAAAGTGTTATGGCTCAAACACGGGGTTGAAGAAGCAACATGGGAACTCGAGGACTCGATGAGGGAACAATATCCTAACCTATTCATTGGTAAGATTTTTGGGAACGAAAATCCCTTAAGGGGGGAGAGTTGTGACAGCCCTAAATTGACCTTAATCAAAAAAGCGGTTTTCGAACCACTAAACCGAGTCAGAAAACTTTCAAAAAAATATTATTTTCTATGTTTTATTATGTGAATTGCTATTGTTAAAATTTGGTGCTTTAATTTTGTTATTTGGATGTCAAATTATTAAAAAGGGACTCAAGTGATAAAATTGAAAATGTGATCGGTAGAATTTGGGTGGCCGAATAATGCATAGCTTAATTATATGAGGTACTTGCATGTCAAATGGACCATTTTTAATTATGGTGGACGACAATGATGATGGTTCTTGGCATTTTGTGCAGTATATATCAGTGAAATTAAATTAAAGGTATTAAATAAGAAAAACATGAATAAGAAAATAGGAAAAAGGTGATAATTCCAAAGTTGAATGCTCATTCCATCTTCCATTACCGAAACCTTAAAGAAAATAGAAGGGAAGAGAAGTTTAGACATTCGGCTGTCCTATTGCAAAAATTAAGCTATGGTTTCATGTTAATTTCTTTAGAATTTGTGAAATTGAGTTGATCATTAGGTCCTTGATACCACCCATATGTAAATTCTTGAATTTTGGTACATGGGCATTCGGCTATGGCTAAGAGACACTAAAATGGTTGAAGTTTTAATGGTAAAAAATGTGAATAAATGTTAGATGGATTCTATGATGGTAAAATCCGTGAGATTATGAGATCTTAAGTTAAATTTATGAATTAGAGCCTTGTATGGCTCGATTTCTTGAAATGAATATTCGGCAATGGCATGAAATGCATAAAGGTTGAGTGTTGGGTGTTTTAATTGGTTCCTATGATCATAATTTGAGCTTGAAGCTAGAAAATTTTGTGTTAAGAATTAATGCAAGGACTTTGTGACATTCGGTCATTAACATGAGTGCACTTTTAACATTTAAAGTGAATGATGCATTCGGCTATGGCAATTGAGCGTGAAAGTATGGTGTTGAAAGATTTTATTAATATATATATATATATATATATATATATATATAGTTGTAAATTGAGTTTGAAGCTTGGTATTTATGTTAAAGATGAAAGTTATACTCATATGATATACGGTCTTGTATATTAGGTGTAATATCAATGATGTTTTGATGCTATTAAATGGAACTAATAATTGAGTGAGTTCTAGATTTGTTAAATTTGATAAAGTGGAGTTTAAAGGAAAATTTGGGTGTTCGGTAAATGTGGATTAATGTGAAGCCTTGAGAGATTTGAGAAAGCTTAAATTTCATGTTGTAATGAAATGAAAATAAATTGTTTGGATTAATGTATATTGTAGTACTTGAGTGAACTAATTGCACTTGTTTAAAAGTGGCTTAAATGAGTAATTCTATATGGCTCAAGGAGGGGGTATTGTATAAGTTTTTGTTGTAAAATGCTCTATGAAATTGGAATTTAGTTATATGAAATTTAATAGTAATTGATAAGTGGCTAAGTGTTTAATATTTATTTATATATGTCTGAATGATGTTAAATATTAGGAAGGAATGTTAGTTAAAATTTTTATGTATATATATGTGCATAGTTGCCGAATGTGGTTAGATAATAATTTAAAATTTTGTATATGTTGAGATGAGATTGAGTAAGATTTTCGCATATGCTTATTTGATTAAGCCAAGTTGATATGATATATATATGAACTTAGTAGTGAGTAAAGTTATTTTTGATTGAATTGTGATAAGTTAAATTTTATCTAATTTAGCTCAAGAACTCAAGGAAACAAATTCGGATCGGGGAAAAGGGAAATTGGTGGAATAGTCGAGGTTGACATACGCTAGCCATCGAGGTAAGATTTAAGTAATTTGGCTTGACTTGTGTTTGGGACAAATGAAGCTAATTGCATGCTTAAGTCTATTCGAATGTGAAAATAAGATGAAAGGTGCATAATAGAAATGTTTTATGGTTGATTCGTATTTATGAAATTGATGTAAAAATCTTATGTGCTCTATTGTGTATCCAAGCCGAATGGCTACATTTTTATATCAAAAATGAGGTTAATGTATATGCTAAGATCAAATGCTAGTGTAAAGTGTATGTATTCATTTGCTAAGTGCAATGTTCGAATGGAGCAATAAGTTTTATGATATGCAATGAATCATGTGTAAATTAGAAGTATATGTTCTATGATATATGATAAATTTAATGTGTGAGCCATTGAAAAATGATATTCGGGCTCTGAGCCTAGCAGGCTATATGCCGGTGAAATGATATTCGGGCTTCGAGCCTAGTAGGCTATAATGCCGGTGACATAATATCGGGCTTCGAGCCTAGCAGGCGTAATGCCGGTGATTTAATTATCGGGCCTTGAGCCTAGCAGGTGTAATACCGGTGAAGAAACTTCAGACTTAAAAAGTAGCAGGCTTTGAGCCGGTGATAAAACTCGGGTCTTGTACCCAGCAGCCCAAGTGCCGGTGAATTGATAAAAGCATATGACTATGAGATTCTGTAATAAAATGGCGAATTGAAATCGCACTAAGCATTAAGTTATCCAGGTATGTGATATTTACCTATTTATATGCGAATGAATTTAATTGAATTATGAATTTGTTCGTTGTGAGCATTCGGCTCATATGATATTATTCATGAAAGTCTAATTTGTATGAAAGTGGCTTTGAAATAAGAAGGAATGTTTTAAATGTGAATTGATTATATATGTACATGCATATTCGGTCTTGTGGAATTGAATGTTGATATGATGTCTTCAATTAACTCTATGGAGTTGATTAATTAATGGCTTTGTGATATATGATGTTACGATTATGGAATTCCGAATTTTTAGTAAATGAAATGTCAATGTGATTGTGTATACTTGTAGTTAGGCCTATTCGGCCAAATGAGATTGTATGTAGATTCTGAATAACATGTCTGTAGCGACGAAAAATTTTTAGCTTAGGTCGCTAATTGTGGCGATTTAAAATCTTGAAAAACGAATTTTGATTTTTATTAAAGCAAAGGAGTCGCCACCGATCCTTTTTCTTAGGTGTGATCGGGCACCTAATAAAACCTCTTTCTAGCAAAAAATTCGTTTTTTAATAAAAGAGGAAGGCCGAGTTTAGGTCTACGTTGAAATTCAGAGAAAAAGAGGGTTCGGGAGTCGGTTACGCGCAAGGAAGGTATTAGCACCCCCGCGACGCCCAAAATTGGTATCTTTCAAACATGCGTTGTCTTAATTTTCAAAAATACGAAGTTCAACTTAAAATTTAGTTGTGATCCGATCAAAGTACGAGCATTTATGGTTTTCTTTGAAAAGGATATCCCGCTTTTAACACGAGTTATTCGTGATTCACCCAATATAGCGATGAAATCACTGACATAATGTTGAAATCGGCACATTGCCTTATTTTTAAAACATGAAAAGGTTATAGAAAAAGCAACGTCGATGTAGAAAGCAAAATATGAACTAATGTGCTAGAATCATAAGCAAATAATGATAACGGTGAAGAATACATGAAACGAATAACATATAAAACCTTAACGATGCATACGTGATGCAAATAAGAAGGAGTAGTAAACATATATAAAACGTACAATGCTAGGTTTAAGAAGAAGCATATATACATATAATAAGTATTATTAAAAAGTAACATAAAAATAACTAACGATAATGGTATGTACAAATATACATAATATATAGAAAGGAAATAATACACGTATATAAAAATATAACATTAAAAATGTAATACAAGGATATATATATATATATATATATATATAGTAGTATTAAGAATAAACACGTAAAGTAATATATACAAAAAAATAAGTAATGAAATAATATGTGTATATTTGTATATATAAAAAAAATAACGATAATAATAATGAAGTTTGTACGGGAGTGTGTATATATATATATATAAGAAAATAGAATAATAAAACTACGTGAAATAACATATTTATGAAAATATACACGATAAAAATATCGAAACTACAGGTAAAACATACATACATGCATAATGCTGATGTTAAACCTAATATTAAAGACATATAATATATATATTACGAAAGGATAATACTAAAAAACAACTATAAATATATATAAGCACATACCTACACACATTTAAGAAACAAATAAATAATCATATTAAAAATAGGTACGTAAAATACATATACATATATATGAATTAGTAATGACAATAATAAAATTAATAATAAAAATAATGATAATAAATAATAATTATGTATAATAATAATAAGACAATAAACAAAATAGTAGTTTTAATAATATGAACAATATACATATATATATGATAATAACATTAAATAAAAGGAAACAAAAATAACTAAATAAACTGACAAAATGATAAATCAGGATTTAATTAAAAACAAAACGAAATAACCGGGCCAGATTTAAAAATATAAGCATGCGAATGGGACCTATTAGAACACGCTAGAAAACTGTGGGGACCGAAAACGCAATTTACCCAGCTATCTTAAAACGCACAGCAGCTACGGGGATTAAATCGAAACACGGAACAAATTCCAGGGCCAATTTAAAATAAAAATAACTTAATTGTAAATTGATAAAAAAGCGGGAGGGCTGAAAGTGAAATTAGCCCTTCCGTTTAAAAACACGCGGACCCTGGCCTGGATCGGGTCGGATCGGGTCGGGTCCTTTAATGAAACGGCGTCGTTTTTTTGTTTGGAAAGGGTTGGGACCAAAACGCACCGTTTTGGTCCCTATAAAAGACAAAAATTTTCATTTTTGGTCATTTGTGCCACGGGAAAGAAAGAAGAAAAGAGAGAGAGGGAGAGAAAAGGGAAGAGAGAAGGGGGAGGGGAGAGGTCCGGCCCCGGGACCTCGTCGGCCACCGTTGCTCCGGCCACCGCACGCGGTGGCCAGAAAAAGGTAAAAAAAATTCTTCTTTTTTTTATTTTTTATTTATTTCTTTTCTGTTTTAATATTATTACTATCATTATTATTTTTTTTTAAAATATGTATAAATAAAAAATTACCTTATCTTTGAATCTGTTTTCCGATTTCTGCTTCTATTGGGGGTATCCCTTCGTTGTGTTAGAGTTAGAACTCTTGTTTACCGCTTTGAATTCGCTGTCTGTATTTTGAGAATAAAAATCTCAGTACATTGCTTCTATTTTTCTAAAGAAAAAACTCGAGCCCTTTACATTATGATTTTGATCGGCTTATATAGCCATACATTTTATTTTTTTACTATTACTTTCTGTCCTGTCTCTATTTATTGTTTGCAGGTTCCTGGGCGATGCTGAGAAGAAAGTAGGGCGGTACTGATGGGACGGGGCGGTGAAGCAGCTGCTGGCAGAGGCGGCTAGGGCAAGTGGGTATTCGGGGCCAGGGTTTTTGAGGGTAAACGGGCTTAGGTAGATTGGGTTAGTTGGCAATTGGGCTGTGGGATTTGGGTCATGGAAATGGGTCTGTTTTGGGTCACGGGTAGGGAATTTGGGTAGGATTATTTTTAGGTGGGTTTAGTGTAAAATGTAGTTGGGTTTGGTTTTTGTAAATGGACATTGGTGTTTGGACTTATTCATTTGGGTTTATTTCTGTGTGCAAAATTGGGCTATAACAATGTCTAATTGAGTTAAGCTATTTAAATTACTTAAGACTTACTAAGCTAATTAGCTTACTTCGAGTGTATTTGTTACTCTGGTCTTATAGGTCTTGTTTTGAAGCTACGAGCTCACGGATCAAAGTTCGAAGACATCCACACTATCGTTATGGTTTTTTTGGTACTTTTGATAATCTTTTTGAAAGAATGGCATGTATAGGTTACTCTCTTTTGGTTTGAACAATATTTTGAGATTGTATATATAAATATTAAGCCATGTGAATATGGCTTGCCAAATTTACTAAGCATGAATGTGTGTATTGATGAAATTATATGGTTGCTTTAGGTAAATGTTCACTGTGATTATCTTGATAGTTGTCACAAGTATTAGTGGTTAATTTCATAGTCTTAGAATAATCTTGTGTTCGACTTTGGATTGAAGAAATTATTAAATGAATGGTATAGATTATGCATGATTGAAATTAGCATTTAGTATATTGAATCTTATCAACTTCAATTATATGGTACATCGATTAGGCAATGATATGTATAACATAGGAAGATTAAAATTTGAGTAAATGTACGGTTCACATTGGAAAGAAAATGCATACTTACTTTCGGCTAAGGCCGAGTAATATTGTGTTCTGTAAATTGTCTTTTGTTAAGTAATACCTGATGACCCTATTCCGGCGACGGATGAAGGTTATAGGGTGTTACAGCCCTTCCTATTTTTTCCATTTCTATAATTACACCCAATCACATTTTTCTTTTATTTTCTATTCGGCCCTTAACTTTGGCCTTTGTTTCAATTTAATCCTTTGGGGCCATTTAAGGCATTTTTGGGAACGAAGTCATTTTGGGAATAGGGTAATTTGCCAAGTAAGTCCCTCTTATACTACGTGCGTTTCGATTAAATCCTTAAATTATCCCTGTTCTTTCAAATTACCCCCAAAATTTTATTAAAATATAAATTTGATCCTTTTTTTATTTTATCTACTTTATTTTAATTCAATTTTATTATTATTATTTATTTCAATACTTTGTTTTTTATTTTAAGTTATTTTTTCCTTTGTAAAATTATTTCATTATACATTTTTATTTTTACATATTATATATATAACGTATTATTTTAAAATTTATAAATTATATTATACTTTCAATTGATTTAATAATGTAAAGTTTTTATATATTATTTATTTTCAAATATGTATGTTACTTTTTTTTTTTAAACTGTTATATATCATATATTTTTTTTAAAAAAATCTTAAGTCTTTTTCATATAAAATTATCTTATTATATATTTTATTATATATTTTTATTATGTATTATTTTAAAATTTTTATATTGTATTATATTTTAAATTGATTTATTATTAATATAAAATTTTATATTGGTCATTTTTAATAGGTATATTATATTTTTATAGAATTATGTCTAAATTATTACACATTATAATCTTATCCTTTTTTTAAAGAAAAACCCTAGGCTTTTATTTATTTATCTAAACTACATTAATTATTTTTTATATACATATATATTTTTTTAAAAATATTATTTTCTTTTTATCATAATATTAATTTGATGTTTAAAATACCCCCATTCATTTTCTAGTGTTATTTGTCGTTTTTTATATAGTTTTGTTTTCATTCTAAGTTTTTATATTTTATAATCTGTTATGGCTCATTTTATATGTTTATTTGTTAATATTATGTATTAGTTTGTTATTTACTTTGGTATAATCATCTTATCACATGTATAAATCGTTAGTTTATTGCCTATATTTGTATGAAACATGAATGTATATTACAAATTGCTTTAATATTTATGCTTTATAATGTATGAATATTGCATTTTGATCAAAGCATCATTTTAAAACATATTTAATTATTATTTTTTATCCAAAAATTATTTTCTTTAAAATTAAGGCAATATTTGACATTTGGGATTTTCGAAAGAATCGTGCCCTAACTTACTAGGCTTCGATTTCTTTCGTTAATTCTAAATGGTTAAGTATCCTTTTCAAATTAAAACGAACGATTTTCAAATAAAAAAACTATCTTTGAAAATATAAGATATTGCGTCCTAACTTACTGGATGTGATGTTTTGATATTTCAAGATAGGGTTTCTAAAAAATGAAAGCTATTTAACGTCTCTAACTTACTGAGATTCAATCATTTTTTATCCTAAATAATTAAATGTCTCTTAAAAGGGGTAATAAGTTTTTGAAACTCAAAAGGATCATATTTAAAAAATCTTTTCAAATCTTCGACACTAGGACATTTTATAATCAGTTTGGTACCAATTTTTTGGGCGTTACGAGGGTCCTAATCCTTCCTCGTACGTAACCGACTCCCGAACCCATTTTTTTGAAATTTTGTAGGCCAAAATCAATGTTTTAAAAAAGGTGATCCAATCACACCTAAAAGATTGGTGGCGACTCCATTTTCATTTTTTAAAGTCAACCCCGTTTTTTCCAAATCTAAAAATGGTTTTGACAATGAGTACAACTGTAATTATATTCTTCACGAATCTTGCCTTAGGTTACCACAAAAGATAGAAGTCCTATTTCAAATGCATCAAGTCCCTTTTCATCATGAACATGTTTTTGTTAGTTGCGTCTTCCCCTATGAAGATTCAAAGCCATAATGTTATGCTTGCCCTTTTGCGTTAAAGTCACTCATGTTTGTATATAATTGTGAACATTGTCCCATCAACCTCCATCCTACATGTGCTAGTTCCTTAAGGTGACCCTTGAAAAATGAGTTCTACAGTCACATGCATGACCTTTACTATTTTGGGCCAAATTTTCAGTTACTCATTGCCAAGTATCCACCACTGGCAAAAAGTTTTCTTTGTGTTGAATGTGGAAAACGTATTAAAAGAGAACCCTTTTATTGTTGTCCACAATGTCCTTTCTATTTTCATGTGAAATGTGTTCCCATTCCTGGTATGGTTAAATCCACATATCATGTTCATGTTTTAACTCTGAAAGTTTCTTTTGTTGAAGATGATTCTAGAGATCATCGTTGTGAATTTTGTGAGGAAGATAGAAATCCAAATGATCACGCATATTATTGTGTAGAATGTAACGGTCAAGTGATCGCTCCTGTGGAATGCATATTTGTTAGGGTAAGTTAATTACATCAATAACCTTTTAAATCTAAAGATAAAATACATTTTGCTCTAGAAAATCTCTAACATATGCTAGTTGTTAGGCAGTGGAGGCACTATTTTAAATTCGACCTTTGGGGCAAAAAGAGTCACTTATTCTTCATGAAATTGAGGGAAGATCTGAAGATTTTAACCCAGTTATAATTGATAAGTAGTAAGAGCCTTGGTGCTAATTAATTTGAAAGGTTGGTTATTTGTGTTGTGTGGAATTGGGAATATAGATTTTGCTTTCTATTTCTAAGTTAAACTTAAAAGTTCATCCATGACTCTTTGCTATTAACAATTTCTTACTAGGGTCTTTGTTTTTGTGAGATAATAGTTGTTATGACACTTGTTATCACCGGCCCAAAACCCAAATGGGTTCGGATCGGATTACATCAAGCTCGCATACTGAGTTCGTGGACCAAGCTCGCTCGCATAATTACGAGTGCTCGCAAGAGGGTACCTATATTCTCCTGTGAAGTCACATGTGAGATCGCGCATGAAACCGTATAAACACATGTTAATTCTAGAATAGGATACATGTCTATATACATGGAGCCTACCTAGTATGTCATATCAGTAAATAGTACCCATATAATCTAAATAGACAAACATCATCATCTAAAAGAGACAGAAAAATGCTCAACAATAGTATATTAGTATTGTTAACAGTTTTCAACTAAAATTAACTGTTATAATGTATATATACATATTAAATTCTAAGGATAATTCTTGTAGTTATCAATTTATGCAAATTTAATCTTTATTTTTATTAGTTCAAAATTGGTCTTACTTTTGAAATGGTTCACTTTCAGTAAGTTGAGTAAAAAATTCAGCATAATCATAAACTTAAGCTCTCAAACCTTTATAACTTTGGAAAATTTGACCCCTACTACTTTTTCCTTATACTCATATTCTATAACACCTTGAGCCCGTATTCGTCACTGAATTAGGGTTACGAAGCATTACTGAAATTTATAGATCAAGTAAACAAATACTTTATTTTATATGGTATTCATGTCAGAAATCAGACATAAAGTCCCTTATATGAACCCTCGAGGTCCAAAACATGCATTAGAAATAGGTTGGGACTAAACCGAGTACTTAGAAAATTTTTTGCAAAATTCCAAAATTTTTCCTAGCTCAGGGGTCACACACCTGTGTGGTCAGGCCGTGTGGCTCACACGGCCAAGTGACATGCTCATGCCTCAAGCCGTGTGGCTTATAAGGTAAGGCACAAGCCCGTGTCCCTAACCCGTGTAACTCTCTGACTTACAACTTAAAAAAGTGCAGGGGTCACACGGCTAAGTCATATGCCTGTGTGCCAGGCCATTGGTTAATTTTGAGCATTTTGTTTCTCAATTTTAAGATGCAAGGGACACACGCCCAAAATACACGCCCATGTGCTAGGCCGTGTGTCACACAAGGTTGAGACACACACCCATTTCTCTGCCCGTGTGGACAAAATAAGGCTATTTCCCAGCCTTATTCCTCACACATTCTTGTCTTTTGCCTACACCAATACTTTAATATATTCACAAGTCAATTTAAAACAATTAATTCAAGTCAAAATCGAGTCTCACGCATGACATAACATCACATGCAACCAATATGCTCTTAGGCACCTCAATACACTTTACCATCATGTAAACAAACATACAAAACTTACTTAACTTATCAAATTCACCTATATGCATATTTTACCAAATATGCTACAATTAATTATCAATATGCCAACATGATTTCTATCATTCTACCATTTATGTACACACCAAACATGTTATAGCCTCATCCATACATATCAAAACATGTTCATCACAAGCCATTCCAATGGCTTGTTATAACCAAAATGCTTACATGCCAAAATTGGCTAATCAACCTATACATGCCATTATAACCGTAATTGATTTACCACATATACCTAAATGGGCTAATGGATAGTGTGAGTGATCTCCGCTAAGCTTCCAATCCAACGAGCTTCCAAATTTCTATAGAATAGGGAAAAATAAAACAGAGTAAGCATATAATGCTTAGTAAGTTTGTATAACATGGTAAATAACTTACCATATATTTATGTTCAAAATAAACATGGAAGACACTAACAACTAATTTGGTCACAATCCCTAAACACATATTCTTAACATGTTAGCCAAATGATCACATATAATAGTCCTTAATCATGGATGTACAAAGTCATCAAGCATGATTCACATTCATGTAACAATCAATTTATGTATCATCATATCAAGTAATGTCATTTTCATGTACTCCAAGTATATACGAGTAATAGTTCGTTTCTAAGTCATACTATCTCATATAAACATCAAGAAACATGTATGGGCTCAATAAAACCAAATTGTCATATACATATACTTTCCATATCTTGAATTCAAATAACATATTCAAATCATACTGTAACACCCTTAACCCATATCAAGAAACATGTATGGGCTCAATAAAACCAAATTTTCATATACATATACTTTCCATATCATGAATTCAAATAACATATTCAAATCATACTATAACACCCTTAACCCATATCTGTTGTCGGAACAGGGTTACGAGGCATTAACGAGATTTACAGAACATTTACAGAGAATTCGAGTCAAACACCATTTATTTCCTGAGATTAATCATAACGTCCTTTAAGTGGACCCTTGAGGCCCAAAACATGCATTAGAATCTATTCGAGACTAAATCAGATCTTAAGAATTTTCGCAAAATTTCAAAATTTTTCTTACATAAAGGAGTCACATACCCGTGTCCCCAACCCGTGTAACTCTTTGACTTGTAACCCATGAAGAAATTGAAGTCACATGGCCAAGTCGAGCGTCTATGTGCTAGATCGTATATCTTACATTGCTTAGACACACGCTCGTGTCTCTATTCGTATGCTCAATTCTGGGCATTCTGCTCCTAATTTTAAAGATGCAAGAGACACACAGCCAGGCTACACGCCCATGTACCAGGCCGTGTGTCACATACAATCAAGACACATGCCCGTGTGTCTATCCGTGTGGACAAAACAATGCCATTTTCCAATCCTTGTTTCTCACCCATTTGGTCTTTCATTTAAACCAACACTTAAAACATATTTAAGAGTCAATTTAAGACATTTAACCAAGCCTTAACTAAGTATTGTATATAATTTAGCAATTCATATGATTATGTATCCAAACTTACCAATCAACCATTTATACACATATAGGCAAGTTCATAAGTTTTATAACAACCTTAACTATCATCCTTATGCCTATACCATTTCATCATTTATTCATTTCAAGCACATATCAAACATATTAAAACTATAATTATATGCAACTCAAAAAAATGCCAAATACGAGCTATACCAATGGCTAGTTACAATTAAAACATTTATAAGCCAACGTTAGCTTATCAATCTATACATGTCATTCTAACCATAATTAATTTATCGTATATAATAAAATGGGCCAATGGATGATGTGAGAGATCTCCGCCAAGCTTCCCAACTAACGAGCTTCCGAGTCACTATTGAACAGGGGAAAATAAAACAGAGTAAGCATATAATGCTTAGTAAGCCCGTATAACTTGGTATTTAACTTACCATTCATTTATATTCACAAGAAACATGTAAAGCATGTTCAATCAATTTGATCACGAGCCCTAACACAAATCCTCATCACCGTTGATAGTCATATAATTCATGTAAATATCAAGAAATATATATAGGCTCAACACTCATTAGATTTTTCCTTTATACACATACTTTTCCTTTCATGTGTTCACATAACATATATAAATTACATCTCTGTATTTCAACTATGTTTTGATAATAATTTGTCTCAAATACTAATTATTTCGTGTTAGAACTTTATTCATAAAGTCATTTAGATTATCATTGTCACATGAGTAGTACATTCAAGGTAGATGATTTTATGACCATAATTGAACATATTTATCAAATAAACTCCATGTTCATATATCATTATCTCACATTTCCATATATTTTATATCATTATTTTCATGTACTTCAGGTAGATACGTGTAACAGTTCATTTTATGTTCATGTTCTCTCTTGCCAAGATTTTTCTCATTGAATTTTGTTAGAAATATCGATGGATATTCTCATGTAGTATACTTAAAGTGTATAAAACTCTTGAGCCACTTATCAAGTTATTTGGGTAAATCGTGTAACATATATCATAAAGCTTATCTGGGGTAATCAATTTGATCATAAGAGCCATGTATCATGTATCATGAAGTTCACACAGAACTTTTAGTTCACAAAAAAACTTTTAACTGAGAAAGTCGTGTAATAAAAGCACCGGATAACCGTATCTCATGAAGTTCATGCGAGTCATTTTAGGACACTCACACATAGCTGTGTTTGTGTCTGCAACATATGCAAGACCATAACCGATCGAATATCAAGATGCTTATAAAGAGCTGGATTTGTGTCTGCAACGTATGTAGAATCACAATCGGACAAGTCGTGTATCAGGATGCTCATATAAAGCTACGGTAGTCCACAACATATGCTGAATTACTACCAATCAGTATACTCACAGAACTATATATCATGATGCTCGAGAGACTTTATTAGGATTACTTGTCTGAGCTAAATCTTGTCTGCAACACATGCATAATCATATTCAACACTGATCCATCAAATTTCCCTAATTCAAGCGGGACTTATCATGTATCAAGTGTTCTCAGATATAAGATTAATTCCATTTATATGTCTATGATACTTTTCATCTATTTATGACATTTACAGAATCATTTAACATTAATCAGGTTATATCGGATATTCATTTATCAGGTATTATTAGATATTCAATATATTTCTTGTACCTAACAATTATATATTTCACATATATAACATTTAATTCAAACGTATATTTTTAACATTTTTCATTTTGACGAAATTTATCATTTAAAAAGTATAGTCGGGCATGTAATCAATTCATGCACAAGACATTCACACAATTCACACAATTCACACATACAACATTTATTTCAAACATAAAATATACTCAATTGAGTTACACGAACTTACCTCGACAAATGTTCGTGTACATAATATCTATTAATCTAATATTTGCCTTTTTCCTTGTTCTATCTCTGAATTTGATCTATCCGGATCTATATGAGTGAATTTAGCATCAATTTAATATAATTCATACTCAATTTAGTCCAATTCACACTTCAGGCAAAAATATCATTTTGCTCCTAAACTTTTAATTAATGACGATTTTGTCCTTAGGCTCGGAAAATAAGTTTCTTATAATTTAATCCTTGCTTCAAGCCTAATTATTCTCATACATAACAATAACAGCCCATGAATTCCATGAACTTTTAGAATTTTCCATAATTTCAACACCTTTCAATTTAATCCCTAAAACATGATTTAACCCAAAATTCTTTGATAAAATACCTTTAAACATCCATTAACATCTCAATTTCATCATTAAATAACTAAAATCATGTGAACTTATCAATGGTATCTTCTAAAACTTTCAACAAAACAAAAAACTAATGAAATAGTAAGTTGGACCTAATTATAAAGTCCCAAAACATAGAAATTTCAAGGAAAAAGCAAGAATTAAACTTACATGAAGCTAGAATAGGAAAACCAGCCTTGAGAGCTCTTCCATGGTGTTTTTGGACAGAAAATTGAAGAAGAAATGGTCTAGAAACTATTAAAATCAATTTTAGCCATGTAACTTTTGTTTTAATTCCAATTTTGTCCTTATCACATAAAAATCCTTGATTTTTTTATACTATGCCGCCTTAGCCATTTAAAAAGGTTCATTTGCCCTTTTACTCCTTCCTTATTTAATTGTTAAGCTATTTAATCACTTTAGCAAGTTTTTGCACCTTTTTCAATTTAGTCTTTTTTATTTAATTGACAACCGAAACGTTAAAATTTTCTAACGAAAATTTAATATTACCTTATTGACACTCCGTAAATATTTATAAAAATATTTATGGCTCAGTTTATAACACTGAGATCTCGATACCTCTTTTTCTCAATTACTTGACCTAACAAATCTTTATAAAACACAATTTATTATTTCAAAAATCTTTTAAAAGCTACATTTGGTTCGTAACTATTAAATAATATAATTTACAAGTTCATTTACTGGATTTGGTGGTCTCGAACCATAATTTTTGACATCACTGAAATTCGGGCTATTATACATACCCATGTATTTCAAGTACATTTCCATAACATTTTTTCTCAAGTTCGGATTATTTCATGTCAGGGATTTGCTCATTAAATCAATTAAAATATCAATGGAAACCCAGTAATATACACTTGAAGTGTACAAATCTATAATATTAGATGAACATATTTATCAAACAAGTTCCATGTTCATATATAACCATCTCATACTTCCATAAATCATGTATCATCATTTTTAATTTATTTCAGGCAGATACATGCAATAATTATTTCGTGTTCATATTTTCTCATGTCAGGATTTTGCGCGTTGAATCGTTGAAAACATCGATGGATACACAGTTAGTACACTTGAAGTGTACAAATCAAAAATCATCAACTCATATTCAGAGGCACCCATAAGAGCACATAACCAGAGAGCACACTTTCGAGCCACATATCAATATGCTCAGATGAGTCATGTAACCACCTAACAGGACACTTATCCGGGCTAATCAGGGAACTCATATGAGTTTAACTCAGGAAGCTTATAGAGCTTATCAGATATCTCCGAAGAGATAATATCAAGGAGCATTGGATAAAGTAACAGGGAGTTCAAGCGAGCCATGTTAGGAAGCTCATAAGAGCCTATATCAGGACACTCACGTAGAGCTGTGTTTGTGTTCACATTATATGTTGGATCACAACTGATCGAGTCATATAACAGGAAGCTCACACAGAGCTGCGATACTGTGCAACACATGCTAAATCACTACCGATCAGGATATTCGCAAGGAACTATATAACAAGACGCTCGAGAGGGCTATATCAGGATTACTCGTCTGAGTTAAACCCTATCTGCAACATATGCAGAACAATATTCATTACGAAAAATTCATGTATCCATTGACTTTTATTTATTCAAACAAGATTTAACACTTTTCAGGCATTATCAGGGTTGTGATTATTTCATACATTTACAATATTTATATAATTCAAATGAACACATTCCACATTCATTTCAAGCATAAAAGTAACATTTTTATCATTTATCATTTATCGGGCATTATCATTTATCGGGCTTTGTCGGATATGTTTTCAATGTCATATATATATAATATTTATACCATTTCCATACACAACATTTAATTCAAACATATAAATATACACAACTTAGTTACATGAACTTACCTTAATAAATGTCCATGTATGTAAAATCTACTAATTCGACATTTTTCTCTTTTCCTCGTTCTAACTCCAAATTTGGTCTATCCAGATCTATACGAGTAAATTTAACATCAACTTAATACAATTTAATCTCAATTCAGTCCAATTCACATCTTAGGCAAAATTATCATTTTGCCCTTAAGCTTTTAATTAATGACAATTTGGTCTCTAGGCTGGGAAAACAAAATTCATGCAATTTAATCCTTATTCCAAGTCTGACCGATTTTCTCATGTAACATTTATAGCCCATGTATTGCATAAAATTCATAATTTTTCCATGAATTTTATAACTTTCCAATTAGCTCCCTAAATTATGTTTTCATCAAAATTTACTTTGTAAAAATTGTTTATCTATCAACAACCTTTCATATTCTACCATAGATTTTAAAATTTCAGCATATTCATCCATGGCAAAATTTCTATACTTTGATACCTTTGCAAATTAATCCCCAAAATAGATAAATTAGATTACTACGATCTAAGAAATATAAAAGTTACTAAAAACATGTAACGCCCTAAATTTTAGGCCTACAGGTTTATGGAGTTTTGTGGTTAGGGATTGTGAGGAGGTCGTACATATGAGTTAAGTTGTGCATTTTAATGTCAGAATGAGCCTGCTGGTCTAATGGTTTGATAAGTGTAAGCTTACTTCAAGGTTGTGAGTTCGAGTTTTTGGGTGCACTTTTTGAAGAGACTTTTTGTTTATATCTTATTTTTAGTCAAAATTGATAATTATTTATTTTACTTATTTTATTGGGTTTATTTTGATTTTATTCGATATTATTTTATTTTTGGAAAATGGGGCATTCTTTTGTTTTTTCTTCTCTCTGGGTTTCTTTTTTTTTCCTTCTTTTTCCTAAAATTTTAAATATGGTGGTGTTTGATTACGGAAGAGTCGCTCCTTCGTCATCTTTTCCTATTGCAAAAACATGTGTGGGATTCAAACTTTTTCTGCACTATCTTTGCTACTCATTTGTTTGTGCACTTTTGTTTCAGTATAACTTAGTTGTGTGCTAACCCATTGGTTTTAGGTTTCTAATCGATGGAAGTGAGGATAATACTCCAGGTTTTGATATAATTTGATGTGGCAAAGGTTAGGGACTATTTTGGTGGCTTTGACGGGGGTTTCGAGGCTGTTTTGGGGCAGTTTCATGACCTCCCCAGCGTCCACACTGGCGTATGTCGAGTCATGCGACCATGTGATATTGAGAATTAGGGTTTCTAGGCCAATTTGGGTGCCATACAGCCATGTGGCTGATTTGGGGATGTTGTCGATATTCACATGGTTGTGTCCCCTAAGCACACGGACGTATGTATTTAGGAATTAGGGAATCAGGGATTTAGAGTCACATGGTTTTGTGGTTGATTTGGGAATTTAGAGATTCCACACGGGGGTGTGTTTCAGGACACATGACCCTGTCTGGTGGGCACACGGGTGTGTGAGACTCTCATACGTCTGTGTCTGCCTTACATTTTTTTAGCAATTGGATAGTGAGTTACACGGCCTAATCACACGGCTATGTTTTTGCTTCACACGAGCATACGCCTCTATCACACAGCCGTGTGCCTCTCTCCACACGGGCCGTTTGACCTCCACACGGCCTGGGTTGTGCCATACGGTCAGAGCACACGGGCACATGGCCCTATCTCGCCAAACGTTGGTTTTAGGTCAAATTTAAGTGTCGACTAAGCTTTAGTGAGAGTAATTACGACTCTATTTTGGGCTTGATTTGTGTGTTACTAGTGATTGGTTGCGTGGCATAGCTGATACTGAAACCGAGTAAATGAGTATACACCTTTCTTATTCTGATTGATTGAATGCGAGTGTCTAACTCTGAATGACTGTCTGAAATCGGTATTCTGATTTGGTACATCTGTCTGCTTACATATATTTGCATAAAGTTATTTTGGGTAGGGTTCTGAAGAGAAGGAAGACTGAATCTAAACTGAACTGACAGTCTAACTGCTTCTTGTTAGCCCCAATACCTAGAGGGTCGTGGGCAGTCCCAATACCCTGAAGCTCGAGAACTCTTATTTTACTAGTATAGCAATTTACCGCATTACACTGTACCGTATGTACGTCAGCTTCGCTGCGTATCATCTCTATCTGATCTAGTAGTTCATACTATATGTCTGTAGCGTGGTTTACCGCATGGCATTGTACAACTTATATGCCAGCTTTGATGTGTAGTATATGATTTCTCTGTTTATCTACTTACTGTTAGCCCCAATACCTAGAGGGTCGTAGGTAGTCCCAATACCCTGAAGGTCGTGCACATTTCTGATGGCCATCGTTGTTGGGCAACTCAGGATGACATGATATGGTGTGTAGGGTTAGATGGGCTTTTCGAGGTCCTATATAGCATGATGGTGTGATGAGCTTAATGGCTCTTATGTAGTGTGATCGAGGGATAGAGATGTGTATTGGCTAGATGGGTGGGTTTTATAATTCAACTGCATTCATATGCATTTATAAATTGTTCAGCGTGTTAGACTGTCTGCTTGTACTGTTCGACTGAAAAGCACTTAAGACTATGTAAATTTTGTAGACTCTGATTACAACTGTCTGACTAAGTAGTTACTGTGACTGAATGGTACTTGCGACTATGTGTCTGAGTGTGTTTTTAATATGCTTTAAATATTGCTATCTACCGATATGTACGTTTTGAATGTACTAATTGGTTCTGTATAGCTCTTTAAGTATGTTTTGCTTCTGAACTGCTTTCTGGCTATCTGTTTTTGATTTTGTAGATAGTCGGTTTGATCTCACACTAAGCTCGTGTTAGCTCACCCCCTCCTCTGTTTTTCTCTTTTAGGTACCTTTTTAAATTTTGACAATGGAGTCAGTACACGGAGGTCTAGGGCAGTCTTGGTGGAAACAATTTATCAATTTTTATTTTTAGATTTTAATTACTATATGACTTTTAAACTGTAAGGATTAATTATATTGTGGTACAATTTTCGCTTTAAAATTTTATTTAGAAATTTTAAATTTAGGTTTTGAGATGATCTTAACTGCAATTTTTACATATAGAATTTTTAGTAATTACATGCTTTGGGTCGTAAACATTTAAATGGTTTCAAAAATGAAAGTAAGGTCGACTTGTTTTGTAAATTTTTCCTACGATCACTTTGGTGATCAATGTAGCATCCTAGATTTGGTCTAAACCCCTAGGCCGGGTTTAGGGTGTTACATTTAGTGGTATCAGAGCTAGGTTTACAAAAACTCAGCCTATGGTTTTACGTGAATATGTGCGCAAGTAATCGATTTTGAAAAAAATATTTGAAAATTTGTACAACAGAAACTTAAAATGGTTTATGTTTTGAAAAATGGTTTACAAAAATAAAATGTCCGAGACTCTGGTGCTGGTTCAGGTAGAATTCAAAAATGTAATGTTAGAAATGTGAAATTTCGTACTTACTATGTGTTTACTTTCTGAAAGTGTAGATAACCTAAATTAGGCACGAAATTGTTCTGGATTCTGAAGGTAAGCAAGATTTAGAGGAGCCATCTACTTCTCTGGAACATGTGACTGTTCAAGAGTTTGAGGTCAATAGAATTCTGCCAACTTCGGGTAGCGATAACCCAAAGCTTGGTACTGAGGTATTAACTCGGGTAGTGAGGGAGGTTCTGGAAAAAGTCTTTGAGGCTAGTTTGGGGAGAAATAGAGAATTGATTTAAGGTAGGTGTGAGGATTGTGGAAAGAAGAGAGATCACAGTTCTTTGAGGTTGGAGCCTCATTCTACGAAGCGTGTTAGGACGCATCTGAGTGATAGTAGAGGTAGTGCTAGTAATGGTGCGAGTGTTCTGTGTTGTGAGTATTACAAGAACCATCATCAGGGCGATTGTTGGAAGAAGTTAGAAGTGTATTTCAGATACGGGTCTAAGGAGCATTAGATTATAGATTGTCCTCAGCGTTTTTGAGTCAGGTATGACTGGAAGTGTTTGGATGTGTTGACTGAAGTATAGAAATTGTGTGTATAGTATCTGTCTACTTAAATGGTTGAGTGTTCTGGGTATGTGTGAGAGGTTCCAAGTTCAAGTTTAGTGTGGTAGTATTTTGGGATTAGAGTACGCAGCGGGAAAGTGGTGGTGTAGTTTGTTTATACAACTATTTTGTTAGTTAGAAATTTTGGGGATGAAATTTCTTTAAGGATGGATGAATTGTAACGCCCTGAATTTTGAGCCTAGAAGTTTATGGGGTTTTGTGGTAAGAAACAGTGAGGAGGTCACACATATGAGTTAAGTTGTGCATTTTAATGTCAGAATAGGCCTGCTGGTCTAGTGGTTTGATGAGTGTAAGCTTACTTCAAGGTTGTGAGTTCAAGTCTTTGGGTGTGCTTTCTGAATAGACTTTTTGTTGATATCTTGTTTTTAGTCGAAATTGATAATTATTTATTTTACTTATTTTATTGGGTCTATTTTTATTTTATTTGATATTATTTTAATTTTCGAAAAGAGGGCATTTTTTTCCTGTCTAGCTTTTTTTTTTCCTTCCTAAGACTTTAAAGAAGGTGGTGTGTGATTACGAAAAAGTCGCTCCTCCGTCGTCTTTTCCTATCGCAAAAACAGGTGTGGGATTCAAACTTTTTCTACACTATCTTTGCTACCTATTGGTTTTGGGTTTCTAGTCGATGGAAGTTTGGATAATACTCCAAGTTTTGATATATTTTGATGTGGCAAAGGTTAGGGACTATTTTGGTGGCTTTAACAATGGTTTCGAGGCTATTTTGAGGTGGTTTTGTGACCTCCTCGATGGCCACACGGGTGTATGTCCAGTCACACGGCCATGTGATATTGGGAATTAAGGTTTTCGAGCCAATTTGGGTGCCACACGACCGTGTGGCTGATTTGAAAATTTTGTCGATATTCACACGGTCGTGTCCCCTAAGCACACGAGTGTGTATATTTGGGAATTAAGAATTTAGGGATTTAGAGTCACACGGCAGAGTTGCTGATTTGAGAATTTAGAGATTCTACATGGGCATATGTTTCGAGACATACAGTCGTGTCTGGTGGGCACACGAGCGTGTGAAACCCTCACATAGCCGTGTCTGCCCTGTATTTCTTTTAGCAATTGGACAGTGAGTTACACGGCCTGATCACACGGCCGTGTCTCTGCTTCACACGAGCGCATGCCTCTATCAACAGCCGTGTACCTCTCTCCATACGGGCATTTTGACCCCCATACGGCCTGGGTTGCTCCACACAGTTGGAGCACACGGGCATGTGCCCTATCTCGCCAAATGTTGGTTTTAAGTCAAATTTAAGTGTAATTGTGACTCTGTGCGTTTCAACCCTCGGCTAAGCTTTAGTGAGAGTAATTACGACTCTACTCTAGGCTTGATTTGTGTGTTACTAGTGATTGGTTGCGTGGCATGGTTGATACTGAAAATAAGTAAATGAGTGTACACATTTCTGATTCTAATTGATTGAAGGCGAGTGTTTGTCTCTGAATGATAGTTTGAAATCAGTATTCTGATTTGGTACATCTGCCAGTATATATACATTTGCATAAAGTTATTTTGGGTGGGTTTCTGAAGAGAAGGGAGACTGAATCTGAACTAAACTGGCAGTTTAACTGCTTATTGTTAGCCCCAATACCTAGAGGGTCGTGTGCAGTCCCAATACCCTGAGGGTCGTGGATTATTATTTTACTGGTATAGCAGTTTACCGCATTGCATTGTACCGCATGTACGTCAGCTTCGCTGCTTATCATCACTATCTGATCTGGCAGTTCATACTGCATATCTATACAGTAGTTTACTGCAAGGCACTGTACAGCTCATATGCCAGCTTTGTTATGTAGTATATGATTTAGCAATTTATCTACTTACTGTTAGCCCCAATACCTAGAGGGTCGTGGGCAGTCCCAATACCCTGAGGGTCATAGACATTTCTGATGGCCATCATTGCCAGGCAACCCAGGATGACATCATATGGTGTGTAGAGTTGGATGGGCTTTTCGAGGTCCTATATGGCGTGATTGGTTGGATGAGCTTAATAGCTCTTATGTGGTATGATCGGGGGATAGAGATGTATGTTGGCTAGATGGGTGGGTTTTATAATTCAACTGCATTCATACACATTTGTAGATTATTCTGCGTGTTAGACTATTTGCTTGTACTGTCTGACTGAAAAGCACTTAAGACTATGTGAATTTTGTAGGCTCTGATTACAACCGTCTGACTGAGTAGTTACTGTGACTGAATGGTACTTGCGACTGTGTGTTTGACTGTGTCTTTAATATGCTCTAAATATTGCTATTTGTCGGTACGTCTGTGTTGAATGTACCAACTAGTTCTATATAGCTCTTTAAGTATGTTCCGCTTCTAAACTGCTTTCTGGCTTTCTGTTTCTGATTCCGTAGATAGTTGATTTAAGCTCACACTGAGCTCATGTAGCTCACCCCCTCCTCTGTTTTCCCCTTTCAGGTACCTTTCTGAATTCTGATGCTGGACTCGGTACGCAAAGGTCTTGGGCAGTCTCGGTGGAAGCAATTTATTAGCTTTTATTTTCAGATTTTAATTACTATATGGCTTTTGAACTATAAGGCTTAATTATACTGTGGTACAATTTCTACTTTGAACTTTTATTTAGAAATTTTAATTTTGGGTTTTGAGATTATCTTAACTGTAATTTTTACCGACGGAATTTTTAGTAATTACATGTTTTGGGTTGTAAACATTTAAATGGTTTCGGAAATGAAAGTTAAGATTGACTTGTTTTGTTAATTTTTCCTACGGTCACTTCGGTGATCAATGTAGCATCCTAGATTCAGCCTAGACCCCTAAGCCGAGTTTGGGGTGTTATAAAACGGCACAAGAATTCATACCTATTTAAGCTTGATTAGTTTCCTTTCTCTCTCCTAGGGTTTCCATATATTTTGGGGAAAAATATGCCATAAAATAATGGTATTTTGTTATTTAATTAAGTTATCATATTTTATTTTTCATCTTTCCAATTTCATTCTTTTCTTTATTTTATTTTCCATGGATGAATCATCATCCTTAACCACTACGCATTTTTAAATGGTCTATTTACCATATAAGGACCTCCACTTTAAAGTTCTGTAGCTATTTAACCCTTTTAGCTATTAGAAGTCAACTTTTGCACTTTGTGCTATTTGGTCCTTTATCAAAATAAATAAGTAATTGGTAAAAATTTTTTACGAAATTTTCATATAACATTATTACCATACTGTATATCATAAAAATATTTTAAAATAATTTTTTTCAGAATCGAATTTGTGGTCTCGAAATCACTATTCTGATTTCTATTGAAAACAGGCTATTACAACTCTCCCCCTTTAAGAATTTTCGTCCTCGAAAATCTTACCAGTAAAGAGGTTTAGACATTACTTTATCATAATTTCTTCCACCTCACATGCCAGAATTTCAATCAATCCTTCACTATGAGTTATGTCAAGCTGAATTCCAATATCTATCAGAGAAATAACATGTGATGAATCTGATTGATACCGTCATAACTTATACACATAAATAACATTGATGAATTCTATCAAGCTCTGACAATAATGCCAATCTGTACGTAACAAGTTCGATTCTTTTCAATGATCTCATACGGTCCGATAAACCGCAAGTTTAATTTGCCTTTACGACCAAACCAGAGAACTTCTTAGATGGAAAATTTTTATTACTAACTTAGATCTCTATTTCTTTTTATCTAAGATCTGCATAAGACCTCTGACAATCAGAAACTGCTTTTAAACTATCTTAGATCACTTTTATTGTTTCTTCAGTTTTAAGGATTAGGCCAACTCCATGTATTCTTTTTCTTACTAAGTACAATCCAATACTATGGAGTTTTACTTTCATAATCATACAGAGTCTCGTATGGTGTCATCTTAATATTGACTAAAAATTTTTAATATTCACAAATTCAACTAACAACAATCATTTCTTTTCTTATTGCCTTCAAATTCTAAAATAAAACACCGAAACATATCTTCAAGAATCCAAATCACAAATTCAGATTAACCATTCATTTGAGAATGAAATGCAGTACTAAAATATAACCGCGTATCCAGAGCTTCTTATAATTTGTTCCTGAATCTTCCTATTACTTTGGCTGGATTATTCCTAACCGCATATTTACAATACAGATGTGGTGATCAGTTGGACCTTTGATTAATTAACATACCTTTTTTTGACTAACCCATTTAATTCTTAAATTTTTGAATTTCAATTTATTTAATAATTTTAATTTAATAATTTAATCCAAGGAGGTCAAATTCAAATTGTTGTTCAATTTTTTCAGTTTGGTGTAATTTTTTACCTAACAAGAGCGGAATCACGCTCTATAGGATTTGAACCTACGACTTTGGGTTTTGGAGACCCACGTTCTACCAAACTGAAATAAGAGCACTTTCTTATCATAATAAATAAGACTATAAAAAAAGATGATTCTTTTATTTTATAACCCCAATACATCGCGCACAACTATACTATCATATATCATATATAATATGAGAAAATGATAGATTATATATGCTTAATTTTAATCAATCTAAAACAACTCCCTCGTTACTGCTCAAAGGAGAAATAATAGGTAGGGATGACAGGATTTGAACCCATGACATTTTGTACCCAAAACAAACGTGCTACCAAGGTGCGCTACATCCTTTTCAATTGGCCTACAATGTCATTGTAGAGAATCCCTGCCTTGTTTTCCACACCCTTATTTCATCTATTGATATACAAAATGGATTTTCCATTTCCTCTTTTTGGTTTCATATCATATAACAACCATATAACGAATAATAAATGAATATTTTTAGGGGGAATTCTTAGGCGGAAAGGGACCTATTTTGTTTTGCTGTTTTAAGAAAGGGAAAATCTTATTTATCGAATCATTGTACATTTAAATTTGAATTTTGAATTAGGAATCTCGGGTACAAATAGACAAATCCAAGTGGTCTTTAACCACACATACATGTGATTATATATGTATTACCATAATGTAATACGATAAAGAATGAGGATTTTAAATGCAGATCTAAAAACATATCTTTCCGTAGCACCGGTATTAAGTACTCTTTGGTTCGGTTCTTTAGTGGGTTTATTGATAGAGATCAATCGTTTCTTCCCGAATGCGTTAACATTCCTTTTTTTAATTCGAGTTATTGTCGCGGGATGGGCAAAAAAGATTAGATCGAGATACAATCAAATATCTGTGACTACTCCCCCCCTTTTTTTTATTTTTTATTTTAGATTTTTTTAGAATTAGATAAGAATTAGATAAAATAAATAAGGAAGGTAGAACGAAAAAAGTGGATTCAACCTCACCGAAACTTAGGTTCAAGCTCCAATTAAATTACTAGTAGAGCGAAAAGTGAAATGTGGCTGGAACAACAGTATCCTACAAGATACTTAAAGAAAATACCGTATGGTGGTTTGATTCTAAATAGAGTTTGAAATTGTTTTATTACTTATTCTTATTATTTACTATTACTATAAATCTATATTGATTTACTATATTGATTGTAACAAAATCTTGAAAGATTTTGTTTTGAGTTAGCAACTTTTATTTCTTTTTTTTTTTTCATTCCTTCTTCACTTTTGATCGGAAAATAGAAAAGTTGGGTGAATTAAAAACTAAAAGGAGGTTCATGGCCAAAAGTAAAGATGTCCGAGTAATGATTATTTTGGAATATACCAGTTGTGTTTGAAACGGCATTAATAAGGAATTAACGAGTATTTCTAGGTATATTACCCAAAAAATCAACACAATACGCCCAGCCGATTGGAATTGAAGAAATTCTGTCCTTATTGTTACAAACATACAATTCACGGGGAGATAAAGAAATAAATCGAATCAAGTGCTCGTATATCACCACTTCCCGAGAATATGAAAATATGACATTAGGTATATAATATATTAAGTATAAGTATATAATTAGTTATATATAACGCATATTTTTTTCTATATTATTAATTTTATTTATATATTATTAATATTTTTTTCATTTATATATATTCAAATTATATATTGAAATGATAAATAATAATAAAATAAACAAACAAAATCCTATTTATTATATTAATTCCATAATTTGAAGAATGTGAACCGTGGATTTCAATTAGAAATAATAGAAACTGGCATATCATGAAATCTGACAATCTCAAAAACAAATATTTCAGACAATCTATTAAGTGAGGAGTTCACTCATACCAAGATAGAATATGCAGACTTCATCAAATAATCAATGATTATCCAAATAATACCTTTCTTTTTCATACAAAATGGTAATTACAATACAGAATCCACAGTAACTTTATCCCATTTTTATTCGAGTATAGTCACTAGTTGTAACAATCCTGAAGGTATCAGTACCTGATGTTCAACTTTAGCTTACTGGCATATAAAGCATTTAAATACAATTTCAGAAATATCACATTTCATTTCAGGCCACCAGTACATCTTTTTCAAATCATTATACATTTTATTTTTCCCCAAATGACAGACATACTACTATTGTAAGCTTTATGCAAAATTTTCTGTACAAACTCTAAACCTTTTAGTACACAGGCTCTGTGTCTAAATAGCAGATAATTATTAGATCCATTCTTAAATTCTAAATCAAAAGTTTTCTTGCTATATACCCATTTAACTTGCAACTTATTATCATTTTTCTAAGCTTCACTGATCTAATGTAGAAACATCCATTTAGCTTTAAACTCAGCTGCAAATTGAGCCATTATCAGACAATTACAATCGAGTATTCATGACTCGCAAGACAAACAGAGACTTTCTTCTTAGAGTATCTATAACCACATTTACCTTTCCCGATTGATTTTCAATTGTCAAATCATAATCTTTCAACAGTTCAAATCATCTATACTATTCAAACATTTTATGATCAATAAATATATAATATTTTTCGCCAACTAATAATGTCACCCATTTTCAGTGCAAATACAATAGTTGCAAATTCTAAATCATGTATTGAGTAATTCATTTCATACCATTTAACTATCTAGAAATATGAGCTATTACTTTGCATTATTACATCAAAACACAATCTAACTCATTCAATAATGCATAACCGTAAATCATAAATTTTGTACCGATTCAGACTAAACCAGAACTAGTGTTTCGGTCAACAAAACTTTCATCTAGTCAAAACTTTACTGACACTTATCAAGCCATTCAAATCTTACATCCTTCAATAAAAATACATGTCACCAATGTAGCTTTTTCAATTATTAACATCGGAGATTTGAATTATTCTGAAGCCACAATCATCAGATAGATTAAACCATAGTGTCATAATAAGACTGAAGTTTCAACAATATAGATGGATCAATACCTCAACATCAATAGTGCACTCCTACACAGGAGAGGAAAACCGAAAGTAGTCCCAATAACAACCAGGGCAGTAATACAACTTCTATAATCTGATATCCATATTACTGAACTTTCATAATCAAGTTAGGATTTATATCAGTAAATGTAGTTACCTCCGGCTAACAAATATCTTTCACAGATAAACCAGTTTGCTAGATGAGATTAGACCATAAAAATATCAAGAATACCGAGATAATGAAATCCAATATGTAAAACTTTACTAAATTTCTGAGAATACAACCCATATTTAATGATAAAGAGATTGATGATATCTTAGAGAAAATCCAGAAGAGTAATATCGTACATACGTTCTAGAAATAACTGTGATAAAGACAATATAAATTGCATATTTGCATTTCAGAGCTTCAACCAGTAGAAATAAAAAAATAGTATCATATGAATCTTATCATCAAATCTTCTCTCAAACATAATTGATTAGCAAACCAGAGAATAATAGAGCAATATCACTCATGAATCATCCAAGCTTTCAATAGTTTCCATCTGATATTATAATTCACCAACCTTTCTATATGATAAGCATAACATCAAAAATTGAATATTTATATTTGTTTCTGAAAATAGTAGAACATGTAGAATACTCAGGAAAATTTGCTATAAGATACCCAATTATAACAACTGCGTTCAGATATCTTTACAGTTTCATCACTATTTCACTAACTACTAGAGTCATCAATAATCTCACATTATTCAGTTCACTAAAGAAACTAATTCAGAAGAAATTGCCGGTTAATTCGTTCTGTAGATACCTTAACTAAATAAATCAATTATTTATGAATAACATCTTCTTTAATAGTGACATTGCATTCTGTAAAATCCTCAGAATAAATCTGATATCTCTTTTAAAATCATCTTTACTTATTAACAAATTCTTAGCTTTGACTGTATTGTTAATCATTCAGCCATTGAACTCTACAGTTCCACACTTGTGAACTTAACCAATATAAATCTTGTAAATTTCATCAAATAAAACCATACTGGTGAGGGGGTGGAGATCGTACATTTTACTTTCATACATATACACGGATAACATGACATTTATCATCAACATAATCATCTCAAATATTCATTCATACCTTTATGATAATTATCGAAATTAGCTCAGTTGGAAAGCATCTCTGTCTATTAATAAGATAATTCTCATTAGAGTTGGGAGACATCACAAAATCACAGGTTATATAATGGCATATATAGCTAATCTTCTATACACTACATTAGTCCGAGAATCGGCTAAACCGTAGCTCTGATACCAATAAATATAACATTCTGAGCCCGTATCCATCGCCGGAACAGGGTTATGAAGTGTTACTAGAATTTACAGATCAAGTAAATAGATACTTTATTTTATACAGTATTCATGTCATAAATTAGACATGAAGTCTCTTATATGAACCATCGAGGTCCAAAACATCCATTAGAAATGGGTAGGGACTAAATCGGGTACTCAGAAAATTTTTCTCGAATTTTCAAAATTTTTCTTAAGTGCAAGGGTCACACGCCCGTGTGGTCAGTGTAACACCCATATACCCCTGTCCATCGCCGGAGTAAGGTTTCGAGGTATTACTTAACTAAACACATCTTACTAAAGTTCATAGATACATGCTAGACTTAGATTTATTTTTTTTTCTATAACCGAATATACCACTTGCAAAAAGGTTCGATCAGTACATCATAACTCATTGAATTTTTTTTATAAGCATTTAGCAAATTTCCACAATGTAGCTACTAGCAATCAAGCCAAATCAATTTCTCAAATAATAATCTACCATGTTCGAACTTCATTGCAGTTTTGTTACTATCTAAAACTCATGCTACAAAATATCAAGCCACATAAATTTTATCTAAACATATACTTCAAACTTAAAGACTAAGCAAGCCATTTTCGCATGGCTAGAATATTTACAACTCAAAATGTAATTCGATTCAAAAGAAGGGAGATTAGCCTATACATGCCATTGTTCTCAAAATAACTATCGAATGTACCAAAATAACGACGATACCGTAGTGATTTAAGCTTGAATCCAGAGTCTGTAGGTTCAAAATGAGATCTATAAAACAGATGAAACAAAGTAAACAGAGTAAGCATTTCAATGCTTAGTAAGTTTTAAGCAATGTAAACAGATAAACATTTCAGGTATAGATTGGTCACTAGCATTTTCATTTCAATCTTCTTTTGGGTATTTCACCCCTTATCTGGATATACACACTTTCATCATACACCATAAGCAGATAAACTTTCACTTGAAAGTGAGCTCATATAAACATAGATACAGTACATAATTTCACATAACTTGTCACAATGACCCGATGCCATATAATCATAGAAACAATCTCATTGTTTACTCACGTATGCATCACATAACAACCTTATGAATTTAGTCCAAATCAAGCTTACATATAATCTCAAGGTACATACCTGTTTACCTTATCGCATTGAACGTATTTATAAGCAATTCTTATTGTGAAGTCTTTTAATCTTAGACTTTACTCGAATCATCGACGAGACTTTTAGCTCGGATGAAATCTCCACACGAAGCCAGCGGGTCTTAACCTGGACGTAATCTCCGCACCTAGCCAGCGGGTCTTAACCCGTACATAATCTCCGCACATAGCCCATCGGGTCTTTAAGCCCGGATATAATCACCACAAATAGTCAGCGGGTCTATAAGCCCGGATATAATCTCAAGTTTCATATATAACTAATCACATGGTACAACATTTCACATAGATAATCACATTGACCATTCGGCCTTACCACATATGTACACTTTCACATTCATCACATTGGCCATTTGGCCTTATCACATATATACATTTTCACATTCATCACATTGTTCTCATAAAAACTTAATTACCTATGCTGGTAAACAGCATTATTAATTCACATCCAACTCTATTCCCATAAAGGCTTAATTACCTATGCTGGTAAAAAGCATTATTAATTCACATCCAACTCTGTTCTCATAAAGGCTTAATTACCTATGCTGGTAAACAGCATTATTAATTCACATCCAACTCTGTTCTCATAAAGGCTTAATTACCTATGCTGGTAAACAGCATTATTAATTCACATCCAACTCTGTTCTCATAAAGGCTTAATTATCTATGCTGGTAAACAGCATTATTAATTCACAGACATCTCTGAATTATACACTAGGATAGATTACTTAAAACTTACCTTAACCTTTTTCGGGATGGTTACGGTTGGCTATTCCGTCACCTTCGCTTTTCCCTTGTCCCATGTTGTTCCTCTATTGAGCTTAATATAAACAAAATTCCATTTATCAAAATCCTATTATGCTAGGTTATGACCGAATGTTCTTTAAGGTAAACAAGGTACATATATAAAACATATACACGTAAAACAATTATCACAAAAAGGTTTCTAAGATATCAGATTAATCATGTCCACAATTGCTTTAAAACATAAACATTACTCAATTCATTCACAAAAAAAAATAGCATTCGGCCAAAAGTTCATGCCTAGATTAGTATTCACATCACATTTTCTAGGCTTGAATAAAATGTTTTACAAGCATAGAAACTAGTACCAAATTCTCCTTTTGATTACCAAAATCATGATACTAAATTTATTCATAAATGTACATTCCAAAACCCCTTTAATAACTAATTAAAACACAACCGCCAATTAGCTAACACCAAGCTCATATTCGATAATTCATTTAAACAATTCAACCCATTATCCAACTATTTTTCCCTGGCACACTAGGCCTTAGCAATTTCCTTTCAAAAATCTTATTAGCTAATACACGAACAAATTTAAACATTTTCCTTATATTACTTTACTACTCAATCAATTTTAACAATTCAATTAAATTTTAAAACTAAGCTCACAAGCGACACTAGCGAATTTCATTTCCATCATAATACCCTTAAACACATCCATGTATACCTTAAATTCATTCGGTCCTTATGGAACAACTAAGTTTACAAATTAACATCTTTACTAACATCAACTAGCATGAATTTCCCAAGCATTAATTCATCCTAAATTACATTTTAACAATTTAATACCTCAACATTCGGTCACTACTCTCACCTAAGCATAAAAGCCGATTTCTCTTTTTTTTGCAAAAATAATATATCTAAACACATTTGGCTAATTCAATTTCATCTATCCACCATTTCATCCCAATTACAAGAAAACAACAAGCATTTCACAAAATAAATTCCATGACCGAATGATTATAATACCACAAACTTCCAAATTTTCACTATCACACCTTACAAACTCATAGGCACATGAATTTGACTTCAAAAAGTCCATCAAACACTCAATTAGCAACTTCTAACATAAAACTCAAAAATCCATACTTTGCTACTCATGGCCGACTCCTTCATCAACACAAAGATTCAAAATTTCTTCATGGGTTTAAGGCTAGACTAAAAATGGAACTCAAAAACAACAAATTTAAGCCAAATTACCAAGAATTACCTTGAATTTATGAGCTTCAAATGGCCGAATGGTGCAAGCTCTATTTTCTTAGTCTTTCTTATGGTTTCGGCAAAAATAAGAGAAACAAAAGAGAGATGAAACAAAATTCACTTTGTTTTTACCACCCAAATAACATATTCTAATATTTTATTAAACAAAATTATTATTACCTATTATAATATATAAAACACATGTTTTTTAATGATTATTACCCACATGGCCGGCCACTAACTAGAAAAATGTCAAATTGACATGCAAGCCCATTTGTTTCACTTCAATCCATAATTAGTCACATTAATTTAGCCACTTATAATTCAATCTATCTCACATAAGTCCTTTTTACTTAATTTCACATCAATTAGCAAGATTCATAACCAAAGAAAGTTTACACATGCATAAACACATATTTTCCACACACATTATTCTATTTAATTATTTCGCGATTCGGTTTAGCGGTCTCGAAACCAATTCCCGACTAGGGTCGAAATAGGCTATCACAACTCTCCCCCACTTAAGAAATTTTCGTCCCCGAAAATCTTACCGGAAAATAAGTTTGGGTAACATTCTTTTATCGAATCCTCAAGCTCCCAAGTAGCTTCTTCAACCCCGTGTTTGACCCATAACACTTTCACTAACGAAATTTTCTTACTCCGTAGCTCTTTAACCACGTGTGCCAAAATACGAATTGGTTCCTCCTCATAACTCAAATCGAATCGAATCTCAATGTTAGATGGATTAATTACATGTGATGGGTCGGATCTATATCGTCGAAGCATCGAAACATGAAAAACGTTGTGAATCTTTTCAAGTTCGGGAGGCAAAATCAATTGATATGCTACCGGCCCAACCCGTTCAGATATTTCATATGGCCCGATGAACCTCGGACTCAATTTACCCTTACGGCCGAATCTAAGCACCTTTTTCCAAGGTGACACTTTAAGAAATACTTTGTCTCCGACCTGATATTCAATGTCTTTCCGCTTCAAATCCGCATACGACTTCTGACGATCTGAAGCTACCTTAAGGCTATCACGAATCACTTTTACTTTCTGCTCGGCATCTTTAATCAAATCAACCCCGAAGATTTTACTTTCACTGAGCTCGGTCCAAAACAACAGTGTACGGCATTTGCGACCGTACAAAGCCTCGTAAGGTGCCATCTTAATGCTCGATTGAAAACTGTTGTTGTAAGCAAATTCAATCAAAGGCAAATACCGTTCCCATGAATCACTAAGCTCAAGGATACAACATCTCAACATATCCTCGAGTATTTGAATTACTCGCTCTGACTGACCGTCCGTCTGAGGATGAAATGCGGTACTAAAATGTAGTTTAGTACCTAGAAAATCTTGTAGTTTCCTCTAAAACCATGACGTAAATCTCGAGTCTCTATCCAATACAATAGAAATAGGCACCCCGTGCAATCTGACAATTTGAGAAACATACAATTCGACTAACTTATCAAGTGAAAAATCCGTACGCACGGGAATAAAATGAGCAAATTTAGTTAATTGGTCTACGACAACCCAAATCGCATCTTTCTTGCTCGGTGTCAATGGTAGTCCAGATACAAAATCCATCGTGACTTTATCCCATTTCCACTCAGGTATCGTAATCGGTTGTAACAAACCCGAAGGCACCTAATGTTCTGCTTTTACTTGTTGGCATGTCAAACATTTAGATACAAAATTTGAGATGTCTCGTTTCATACCATGCCACCAATACTGACGTTTCAAATCGTTGTACATTTTGGTGCTACCCGGATGAACCGACATTCGGCTATTATGAGCTTCATTTAAAATCATCGAAACCAACTCTGAACTTCTCGGAATACATACTCGGCCTCGGAACCTCAAACAATCATTGTCATCAACTTGAAACTCAGAATTTACATTTAAATCACACTGAGCTCGCTTGGCAATTAAATCATCATCGATTTTCTGAGCTTCACAGACTTGCCATATTAACACCGGTTTTGCTCTTAATTCTGCTATCAACACAAAATCAGCATATACAGATAAATGCACATCCATTGCTCGTAAGGCAAACAATGATTTCCGGCTAAGAGCATCAGCAACAACATTCGCCTTTCCTGGATGATAGACTAGCTCATATTCCTTTAGCAATTCTAGCCAACGTCTTTGTCTTAGATTCAAGTCTCTTTGAGTCATCAAGTATTTGAGGCTTTTATGGTCGGAATAGACATGACATTTCTCACCAAATAGGTAGTGTCGCCAAATCTTCAGAGCAAACACAATAGCAGCTAATTCGAGATCGTGGTGTCAGATAATTTTTCTCATGAGGCTTTAACTGTCTCAAAGCATACGCAACAACTCTGCCCTCTTGCATCAAAACACATCCCAGGCCATTCAAAGACGCGTCACTATAAATCACAAACTCTTTACCGGATTCAGGCTGAACTAATACTAGAGCTTCCATCAAAAGGGCTTTCAATTAGTCGAAGCTTTTCTAGCACTGTTCAGACCATTCAAATCTAACATCTTTCTGTAATAGCTTCGTCAACGGAGTTGAAATCATTGAGAAGCTTTTCACAAATCGTCAGTAGTACCCGGCAAGTCCCAAAAAGCTCCGGACTTCTGAGACATTTCTAGGAGGCTTCCAATCAAGAATAGTTGAAATTTTATTCAGATCGACTCATATACCTGAAGCAGATACAATATGTCTCAGAAAGCTGACCTCGTGCAACCAAAACTCGCATTTGCTAAATTTCGCATACAACTGATTCTCACGCAAAATTTGAAGTACAAGTCTTAAATGCTCGGCATGCTCAATTTCATCACGAGAATAAACCAAAATGTCATCGATAAACACAACCACAAATCGATCTAGGTACTGCTTAAATACCCAATTCATCAGATCCATGAAAACAGCAGGGGCATTAGTCAGCCCAAACAGCATCACTAAAAATTTGTAGTGTCCGTACCTCGTTCTGAAAGCAGTCTTGGGTACGTCGGAGTCTCGAACTCGCAACTGATAATAGCCGGATCGCAAGTCAATCTTTGAAAACACTGAAGGTCCCTTTAGCTGATCAAACAAATCGTCAATACGAGGCAACGAATACTTATTCTTTATAGTCACTTTGTTCAGCTGCCGATAGTCAATACACATCCTCAAAGTCCCATCTTTCTTTTTCACGAACAAGACTGGTGCACCCCAGGGTGAAAAGCTCGGTCTTGCGAAACCTCTATCAGTCAACTCTTGCAACTGAGACTTCAACTCTTTCAACTTTATCGGAGCCATACGATACGGAGCAATCGAAATTGGAATTGTACCCGGGGCTAACTCAATGCCAAACTCAACCTCCCTAACAGGTGGTAATCCCAGTAATTCTTCAGGAAACACGTCCGGATACTCACAAACCACAGGTACAACCTCAAGCTTTTGTTCGGATATTTTGCTATCTAATACATAAGCAAGATATGTCTCACAACCCTTTTTCATATATTTTCGAGCCAATACAGAAGATATTACTGCCAGTAGCCCGTTTAGATCTGTAGACTCAATCCGAATTATCTCATTATTCAAACATCGCAAATCAATAGTCTTTCGCTTGCAATTCATTACAGCATCGTGCACAATCAACCAATCTATTCCGAGAATAACGTCGAATTCATCGAATGGCAAAAGTATCAAATCGGCCGAAAAACAAGAATCCCGAATCATAAGGGGACATTTCTTACACACTTTATCAACTAAAACACAACGACCCAAGGGATTGGATACTCGAATCACAAATTCAGTAGACTCAACAGGGAGAGTCTTACTGGATGCCAAAGTTTCACATACATATGAATGAGTTGAACTGAGGTCAATTAAAGCAATCACATCAGAATCAAAGAGAGTAAAAATACCGGTAATAACATCTGGGGAAGAGGCATCTTCACGTGTACATATAGCGTAAGCTCTAGCAGGGGCACGAGTCTCAGATTTGGTCGTAGCATCTTTCATTCGTCTCTGACCGCCGCTAGCATTTCCCGTGTTCCTAGGTGGTCTACCTCATGCGGAATTAGTACTCGGTTTCCCACTCTGATTCACATTCTGCTCAGACCATCTGGGGCAATCTCTTATAAAGTGATCAGCCGATCCACACTTATAACATGAACGATCATGAAATCTGCAGCTCCCCGAATGCCATTTTCCACAATACTTGCACTTGGCTCTGTCTCAACGGTCGTTCCCAACACTAGCAGCAGAAGTGACTCGTGAACTCACAGGGGGTCGATCACGATCTCGTCTAGAAAAATCTGAGGTAGCATTAGGTCTGTCCGAGTCACCTCGAAATTTCTTGGATGATTTTTGAACAGACCTCCCCGAAGATCTCTTACGAAACTCTCTGGCTCCGCTATCAGCTTTTCTCTTTTCATTTCGGAGCTCTTCAGCCTTGCAGGCTCGCTCGACAAGAACAACGAACTCTTGAATTTCCAGAATGCCAACCAGTAGTTTGATATCTTCATTCAACCCGTCCTCGAAGCGTTTACACATAATAGGTTCGGATGATATACACTCGCGAGCATATCGGCTAAGCCATACGAATTCTCTCTCATATTCGGTCACTGACATTCGGCCCTGCTTAAGCTCAAGAAATTCTTTCCGTTTCTGGTCGATAAATCTCTGACTGATATACTTTTTACGGAATTCAACTTGGAAAAACTCCTAAGTAACCCGCTCTCTCGGTACAACAGAAACCAAGGTGTTCCACCAATAGTAGGCAGAATCACGTAACAGAGATACGGCACATTTCAAACATTCCTTGGGAGTACATGACAATTCATCGAACACTCGGATTACATTATCGAGCCAAAACTCGGCCCGCTCAGCATCATCATCAACTGTAGCCCGGAACTCTTCAGCCTCGTATTTTCTAATTTTGTCGACCGGGGGTTTACTCGACCTCACAGGGTCGGTTTCAAGAGGAGCCACGGGGTCGAAAGTGGATTATTCGGGGGAGGAGGTTGTGGAACAGCCAGATTAGTTCGAAGAAATTGAGTGAACCAATCACTCATCATTGCATAGAAATTCTATCTCATGTCATCATCTCGATGACTGGTATTCAGCTGAGAGTCGTTCGGCGCGGTCCCTTGCGCGGGAGCAGTCGCTACACTCTCAATATCCTCCGCTACGGCTCGATTTGGATCGGGATCCATTACTATACGAAAAACATATTTCAAGTGTCAAAAATCACTACACTATCGTAGTATCACAAAATGGCATGTATAGCTATCCTCACACGCGCTACGTTAGTCCGAGAATCGACTAAACCGTAGCTCTGATACTAATAAAATGTAACACCCATATACCCCTGTCCGTCGCCGGAGTAAGGTTTCGAGGTATTACTTAACTAAACACATCTTACTAAGGTTTATAGATACATGCTAGACTTAGATTCATTTTTTTTCTATAACTGAATATACCACTTGCAAAAAGGTTCGATCAGTACATCATAACTCATTGAATTTGTTTTATAAGCATTTAGAAAATTTCCACAATGTAGCTACTAGCAATCAAGCCAAATCAATTTCTCAAATAACAATCTACCATGTTCGAATTTCATTGCAGTTCTGTTACTATCTAAAACTCATGCTACAAAATATCAAGCCACATAAATTTCATCAAAACATATACTTCAAACTTAAAGACTAAGCAAGCCATTTTCGTATGGCTGGAATATTTACAACTCAAAATGTAATTCGATTCAAAAGAAGGGAGATTAGCCTATACATGCCATTGTTCTCAAAATAACTATCAAATGTACCAAAATAACGACGATACCGTAGGTGATTTAAGCTTGAATCCCGGAGTCCGTAGCTTCAAAATGAGATCTATAAAACAGAGGAAACAAAGTAAACAGAGTAAGCATTTCAATGCTTAGTAAGTTTTAAGCAATGTAAACAGATAAACATTTCAGGTATAGATTGGTCGCTAGCATTTTCATTTCAATCTTCTTTTCGGTATTTCACCCCTTATCTGGATATACACACTTTCATAAAACACCATAAGCAGATAAACTTTCACTTGAAAGTGAGCTCATATAAACATAGATACATTACATAATTTCACATAACTTGTCACAATGACCCGATGCCATATAATCATAGAAACAATCTCATTGTTTACTTACGTATGCATCACATAACAACCTTATGAATTTAGTCCAAATCAAGCTTACATATAATCTCAAGGTACATACCTGTTTACCTTATCGCATTGAACGTATTTATAAGCAATTCTTATTGTGAAGTCTTTTAATCTTAGACTTTACTCAGATCATCGGCGAGACTTTTAGCTCAGATGAAATCTCCACACGAAGCCAGCGGGTCTTAACCCAGACGTAATCTCCGCACCTAGCCAGCGGGTCTTAACCCGTACATAATCTCCGCACATAGCCATCGGGTCTTTAAGCCCGGAAATAATCTCCACACATAGTCAGCAGGTCTATAAGCCCGGATATAATCTCAAATTTCATATATAACTAATCACATGGTACAACATTTCACATAGATCATCACATTGACCATTCGGCCTTACCACATATGTGCACTTTCACATTCATCACATTGGCCATTTGGCCTTATCACATATATACATTTTCACATTCATCACATTGTTCTCATAAAAACTTAATTACCTAGGCTGGTAAACAGCATTATTAATTCACATCCAACTTTATTCTCATAAAGGCTTAATTACCTATGCTGGTAAACAGCATTATTAATTCACATCCAACTTTGTTCTCATAAAGGCTTAATTACCTATGCTGGTAAACAGCATTATTAATTCACATATTCACATCCAACTCTGTTCTCATAAAGGCTTAATTACCTATGCTGGTAAACAGCATTATTAATTCACATCCAACTCTGTTCTCATAAAGGCTTAATTATCTATGCTGGTAAACAGCATTATTAATTCACATCCAACTCTGTTCTCATAAAGGCTTAATTACCTATGCTAGTAAACAGCATTATTAATTCACATCCAACTCTGTTCTCATAAAGGCTTAATTACCTATGCTGGTAAACAGCATTATTAATTCACAGACATCTCTGAATTATACACTAGGATAGATTACTCAAAACTTACCTTAAACTTTTTTGGGATGGTTACGGGTTGGCTATTCCGTCACCTTCGCTTTTCCCTTGTCCGATGTTGTTCCTCTATGTTCTTGAGCTTAATATAAACAAAATTCCATTTATCAAAATCCTATTATGCTAGGTTACGACCGAATGTTCTTTAAGGTAAACAAGGTACATATATAAAACATATACACGTAAAATAATTATCACAAAAGGTTTCAAGATATCACATTAATCATGTCCACAATTGCTTTAAAACATAAACATTACTCAATTCATTCACAAAAAAAAAAATAGCATTCGGCCAAAAGTTCATGCCTAGATTAATATTCACATCACATTTTCTAGGCTTGAATAAAATGTTTTACAAGCATAGAAACTAGTACCAAATTCTCCTTTTGATTACCAAAATCATGATACTAAATTTATTCATAAATGTAAATTTCAAAACCCCTTTAATAACTAATTAAAACACAACCGCCAATTAGCTAACACCAAGCTCACATTCGGCAATTCATTTAAACAATTCAACCCATTATCCAACTATTTTTCCCTGGCACACTAGGCCTTAGCAATTTCCTTTCAAAAATCTTATTAGCTAATACACGAACAAATTTAAACATTTTCCTTATATTACTTTACTACTCAATCAATTTTAACAATTCAATTAAATTTTAAAACTAAGCTCACAAGTGACACTAGCGAATTTCATTTCCATCATAATACCCTTAAACACATCCATGTATACCTTAAATTCATTCGGTCCTTATAGAACAACTAAGTTTACAAATTAACATCTTTACTAACATCAACTAGCATGAATTTCCCAAGCATTAATTCATCCTAAATTACCATTTTAACAATTTAATACCTCAACATTCGGTCACTACTCTTACCTAAGCATAAAAGCCGATTTCTCTTTTTTTTGCAATAATAATATATCTAAACACATTTGGCTAATTCAATTTCATCTATCCACCATTTCATCCCAATTACAAGAAAACAACAAGCATTTCACAAAATAAATTCCATGACCGAATGATTATAATACCACAAACTTCCAAATTTTCACTATCACACCTTACAAACTCATAGGCACATGAATTTGACTTCAAAAAGTCCATCAAACACTCAATTAGCAACTTCTAACATAAAACTCAAAAATCCATACTTTTCTACTCATGGCTGACTCCTTCATCAACACAAAGATTCAAAATTTCTTCATGGGTTTAAGGCTAGACTAAAAATGGAACTCAAAAACAACAAATTTAAGCCAAATTACCAAGAATTACCTTGAATTTATGAGCTTCAAATGGCCGAATGGTGCAAGCTCTATTTTCTTAGTCTTTCTTATGGTTTCGGCAAAAATGGGAGAAACAAAGGAGAGATGAAACGAAATTCACTTTGTTTTTATCACCCAAATAACATATTCTAATATTTTATTAAACAAAATTATTATTACCTATTATAATATATAAAACACATGTTTTTCAATGATTATTACCCACATGGCCGGCCACTAACTAGAAAAATGTTAAATTGACATGCAAGCCCATTTGTTTCACTTCAATCCATAATTAGTCACATTAATTTAGCCACTTATAATTCAATCTATCTCACATAAGTCCTTTTTACTTAATTTCACATCAATTAGCAAGATTCATAGCCAAAGAAAGTTTACACATGCATAAACACATATTTTCCACACACATTATTCTATTCAATTATTTCGCGATTCGGTTTAGTGGTCCCGAAACCACTTCCCGACTAGGGTCGAAATAGGCTGTCACAGTCAGGCCGTGTGTCTTATAAGGTAAGGCACAGCCCGTGTCTCTAACCTGTGTAACTCTCTGACTAGCAACTTAATAAGTGCAGAGGTCATACGGCCAAGTCATACACCCGTATGCCAAGCCGTGTGGTTAATTTTGAGCATTTTGTTTCTCAATTTTAAGATGCAGGGGACACACAACCAAAATACACGCCCATGTGCTAGGCCGTGTATCACACACGGTTGAGACACACGCACGTGTTGACAGAATAAGGCTATTTTCAAGCCTTATTCCCCACCCATTCTTGTTTTTTACCTACACCCATACTTTAATATGTTCACAAACCAATTTAAAACAATTAATTCAAGTCAAAACTGAGTCTCATGCATGAAATAACATCACATGCAACCAATGTGCTCTTAGGCACCTCAAATACACTTTACCATCATATAAACAAACATACAAAACTTACTTAACTTATCAAATTCACCTATATGCATATTTAACCAAGTATGCTAGAATTAACCATCAATATGCCAACACGATTTCTATCATTCTACCATTTAAGCACACATCAAACATGTTATAGCCTCATTTATATATATATATATATCAAAACTTGTTCATCACAAGCCATTTCAATGGCTTGTTATAACCAAAACACTTACATGCCAAAATTAGCTAATCAACCTATACATGCCATTATAACCGTAATTGATTTACCACATATACCTAAATAGGACAATAGATAGTGTGAGTGATCTCCGCCAAGCTTCGAATCCAATGATCTTCTGAATTACTATAGAACAGGGAAAAATAAAACAGAGTAAGCATATAATGCTTAGTAAGTTTGTATAACATGTTAAATAACTTACCATATATTTATATTCAAAATAAACATGCAAGGCACTAACAACTAATTTGGTCATAAGCCCTAAACCCATATTCTTAACATGTTAGCCAAGTAATCACATATAATAGTCCTTAATCATGGATGTACAAAGTCATCAAGCATGATCCACATTCATGTAACAACCAATTTATGCATCATCATATTAGGTAATTTCATTTCCATGTACTCTAAGTATATACGAGTAATAGTTCATTTCTAAGTCATACTATCTCATATAAACATCAAGAAACATGTTTGGGCTTAATAATAACCAAATTACCATATACATATACTTTCCATATCATGAATTCAAATAATATATTCAAATCATAACCCATGTATTTCAAGTATATTTCCATAACATTTCGTCTCAAGTTTAGGTTATTTCATGTCAAGAATTCGCTCATTAAATCAATTAAAACATCAATGGAAACTTGGTAATATATACTTGAAGTGTACAAATCTATCTTAGATGAACATATTTATCAAACAAGTTTCATGCTCATATATCACCATCTCATACTTCCATATATCATATATCATCATTTTCATTTATTTCAGGCAGATACATGTAATAATTCATTTCGTGTTCATATTTTCTCATGTCAAGATTTTGCCTGTTGAATCATTGAAAACATCGATGGATATACAGTTAGTACACTTGGAAGTGTACAAATCAGAAACCGTCAATTCATATTCAGGGGCACTCATAAAGCACATAACCAAAGAGCACACTCTCGAGCCACATATCAGGATGCTCAGATAAGATATGTAACCACGTTACAGGACACTTATCCGGGCTAATCAGAGAACTCACATGATTTTTACTCAGGAAACTCATAGAGCTTATCAGATATCTCCGAAGAGATAATATCAAGGAGCACTGGATAAGGTAACAGGGAGTTCAAGCGAGCCATGTCAGGAAGCTCATAAGAGCTTATATCAGGACGCTCACGTAGAGCTATATTTGTGTCTGCATTATATGCTGGATCACAACCGATCGAGTCATGTAATTGGACGCTCACACAGAGCTGCAGTAGTGTGCAACACATGCTAAATCACTACTGATCAGGATGCTCGCAAGAACTATATAACAGGACGCTCGAGAGGGTTATATCAGGATTACTCGTTCAAGCTAAATCCTATCTGCAACATATGCAGAACTATATTCATTACGAAAAATTTATGTATCCATTGACTTTCATTTTATTCAAATGAGATTTAACATTTTTCAGGCATTATCAGCATTGTGATTATTTCATACATTTACAATATTTATATAAGTCAAATGAACACATTCCACATTCATTTCAAGCATAAAGGTAACATTTTTATCATTTATCATTTATCATTTATCGGGCATTATCATTTATCGGGTTTTGTCGGATATCTTTTCAATGTCATATATATATGTAATATTTATATCATTTCCATACACAACATTTAATCCAAACATATAAATATACACAACTTAGTTATACGAACTTACCTCAATAAATGTTCATGTACGTAAAATCTACTAATTCGACATTTTTCTCTTTTCCTCGTTTTAACTCCAAATTTGGTCTATCCAGATCTATATGAGTAAATTTAACATCAATTTAATAAAATTTAAAATCAATTCAGTCCAATTCACATCTTAGGCAAAATTACCATTTCCCCTAAACTTTCAATTAATGACAATTTGGTCCTTAGGGTCGGAAAATAAAATTTATGCAATTTAACCCTTATTCCAAGCCTAGCCAATTTTCTCATGTAACATTTACAGCCCATGTATTTCATAAAATTCAGAATTTTTCCATGAATTTTGTAACTTTTTTAATTTAGTCCTTAAATCATGTTTTCATCAAAATTCACTTTCTAAAAGTTGTTTATCTATCAACAACCTTTCATATTCTACCATAAATTTCAAAATTTTAGCATATTCATCCATGGAAAATTTTCTATACTTTGATATCTTTGCAAATTCATCCCCAAAATAGATAGATTAGATTACTACTATCTTAGAAATATAAAAATTACTAAAAACGGGATAAGAATTCATACTTATTTAAGCTTGATTAGTTTCATTTCTCTCTCCTAGAGTTTCCATATATTTTGGGGAAGAGGATGACATAAAATGATGATATCTTGTTATTTAATTAGTTATCATCTTCCAATTTCATCCGTTTCTTTATTTTATTTTCCATGGATGAATCATCATCCTTGACCACTAAGCATTTTTAAATGGTCTATTTCCCATATAAGGACCTCCACTTTAAATTTCTATAGCTATTTAATCCTTTTAGCTATTAGAACTCAACTTTTGCACTTTGTGCAATTTGGTCCTTTATCAAAATAAACATGTAATCGGTAAAATTTCTTTACAAAATTTTCATATAACATTATTATCATACAGTAGATCATAAAAATATTTTAAAATAAATTTTCTTTTCGAAATCGAATTTATGATCCCGAAACTACTATTTCGATTTCTATCTAAAACGGGTTGTTACATATTCATTCCCTTTCCCATCATTTTAAGGTGGGATGCCATGCCCAAGGCTGGCTTTCCTGATTTGTTCTTCTCCAAACATTATCATCCTTTAAACAATTATTTTATTAAAAAAATGTGAATGATTTTTTCAATGAGTAATTTTTTGAATAAAAATATTTCAAATAATGAATAAATTTTTACCTAATTTTTTTTGTTACTTAGAAATATTGAAATAGTAAAAAATAATAATATTTACAAAATTTTATTTATAAAAATAATTTAAAATTAGATGGTATAATCCAAATTATAATAAGTTGAACTCAATATTGAATAGAGGGGATCATGGGCTGGTTGAGCCCAAGCAAACATTTAGGTTCGTTTGTTAGGTTTGGGCCTGGCCTGGCTCGAAAAATGGGCCTAAAAATTTACCCAAGTCTGGCCGGATAAAATGCAAAAATCCAAACTTGACATGGCCTGCCCATATTAATTTTTTTATATATTTTTTAAATATATATAATATATCAAAAATCTTAAAAATATTAAAATAAATATTTCCGAATAAATTGAAAATAAATTTTAAAAAATATGTGTACTTAAATAATACTAAAATAGATGCAACTTAAGAAGAAAATATCTCTAAAATAATAACAAAATTAACAATAAAACAAGTATTATAAGATATCCAAACAATAACAACAAAATAGCAACAATATAATAGTGAAATGGTAGCAAAATTGGGAGAAAACAATAAGAAAATACCATTAAAATAACAAAAAAATAGCAAGACTTTTTTTTATCATTTAATGAATTCGGGTTGGGCTTGGCTCAAGGGCCAAAATGTCTTACCTGAGGCCTGGCCCATTTTTAAAATGGGTCATTTTTTTTTGTCCAAACTCATTTTTTAATACTATATTTTTGCTCAAACCCTCCTACTTTTTAAGCGGAACTTCGAATCGGATCGAATGATGCGACCCATAATTAAATCTAATATCAACTAATAAGTGATAATTGCAACCTAACACATTCACCTGCAACATTAGAAGCATGATCAAATCATGTGAAATTGAAAAAAAATAGCTATTGCAAACAAATTTCATATTCCTAATTATCATAAATTAAGAAAGAAAAAAAAAGGAAAATAAAAATTCTTTTAAAGGCTTTGTGTATTTTTTTCTCTTGTAGATGATACGATTATTGATATTTTTATATCATTATAGATATTTTTTTATTTTTTATTTTTAAATTATTTAATAATGTGGCATATAAAATAAAATAATATCATACTAAAAATGAAATATAGGTGAATTATCATGTAAGTTGTCATATTAGTATTTGGTGTAATTTCAAATGATCTCGTTAAATTATAAAAAAATAAAAGTTGAGATTAAAGCAAAGACAAAAAGGATAGGGAACAAATTGAAAAATAATTGTAAAAGTTGAGAATTAAATTTATAATTGTAATTATTATTTACATAGAAAATTGAAAATGAACAATTGGAAAAATAAAGGGATTAGTTTTAAACTTTAAAATTGAGAGTTTTAACGAGAGCTCAAGTTTAAAAATAAGATTGTCTTGATAATGGATTAAGATGAGGTCATATAATGAAATTGTGATCAAAAGTGAATAAAAGATTCCACAATTCACTTTTCTTATATTTTATGTTAGGTGGAATTGTCAAATCTATTAAAAAAGTAGAGTTCTGAACTCATAGTTAGATACAAAAAGTATATAAACCATCACTTGTATGGTATTGATTTCTTGATAAAGAGAGAGTAATATCATAGCATGTGTTTCCTACCACATGTGCATTACACGACCAATATAAGAAATTGAAAAATTGATCTTTGCTTCAAAGTTGTATAAGACCCATGAAATCAAATAGGATCTATATTTTGTACCCCTATAACCTTTGACTGATTCTTAAAGTTTTAGTTCAATGTAAACTATTTTAAAATGTTATCAATGATCATGAGTGATTTGATTTAACGAGACATATCTATAGAGCAGTTTAATTGAAATGAAGAGATTCAAGAAAAAAGGGAAAAACAATTTAGTGTTGCATTCAATTGTATTTATCGGTCGACTAATTATATTTTATATTGTAAATACAATTGTGAATAAAAAAATATTATTGATATAAAAACAGATCATTAAAAACTAAGAATGTGACTAAATGAATTTAGAGTGCTGCATACTTATTCAACCAAAAAATTTTGGGCATACTGATAAGACACGTTATCATGCGGCTTTATTAATTTAAAATGGCATTATGTGAATGGAAAAGAAAAAAGCATTTGGCCATTGGAATGAAAATGGCATTTTTCCATTATTTAATTTTAAATGATTTTCATATTAGAAGATGTTCTGCCCATGAAATTAATGACACTCATATATAAAGAAAAATAATTTTTTTTAGACAATGGACGTCTATGTTATGAAAATTTTAAGCTGTAAAATTGTAAACAACTTCCTTCATGTGATCTTGTCTCTGACTTATAAATCGAGATCAGTGTTATATCAAACGATAATGTAAATTCACTAAATTTAAATCCGTATTTATTTTTGAGTAATAATTTCATATATAATATCATATTCGTGGATACTTTTACTAGATTTATTTTTGTATCTCGTAAATCATGGAGAAGTTAACCATTGATGCTATTACTGGTTACCATAAGTTTTTGTTTACAGAAAAAAAAAAAGTTTTTGTTTTTCAATGAAGTCTAAAACTGAATGTAGGAAAACAAAATGCAGTCTCATTGCTTTATATAACATACTATCTTTTGATTATGATTTGTAATTTTATCCTTACCTATAACTCAATTTAAATAAAGGTTTATATTTGTGATAGAAGGCCGTATTAGTCTTGCTACTACGCTTACCAACTTGCTTAGAAATTCGAGAAATTGCGGCAATGATAATTCAAGAATAGACTGGAATAGAAACCTTTTTAGGGGGCTGCAATGGTGGGGCAAGGACAAGACTTCTATACGTGTTTGCTACTCATGCTTGACTAACTGAATGAAAAGGCGAATCGATAAGAAGTAATCCACTTCCACAGGGAGAAGACTCTTAATGCTAGGCTGTTATTAGTTTGAACTTTCAACCTGTGGAATTAAAGTACATGCATATGGTTAAATTTGCTACATAATGGTGCAAGTTTCTAGGCTTCTTTCTTGTCTACACACAGTGGAGAGTCCTTAGCTTCAGCTATGTCTAAGAAGAACCAAAACATGGCCAGAAGCCGAATGCCCTCCATGTTTGGTATGTTGTTGTCTTTCTGCAGTTTCTTATTTATAACACATAATAATAGTTTGGTGGCTATCTCTGTTGAGGTAGCATCTTCTTATGAGCCCACAGATATCTTAATCCTAGATTGTTCCTCATCTGATCTACCATTCCTTATAGACAGAAATGATATTGGTTCCCTTCACGTTCCTAGAACTAATTTCTCTGTCGTTTCGAAATATTATGCCTTGGCACCTGTTTATCGTCAAAAACCAAAAGTTTGCATCCACAAAAAACCATTCACATATACATTTCTTGTATCTTCAGGTCCCAAGTTCATTCGACTTCATTTCAATCCATTCTCATTTTCAGGCTTTCATATGTCCAAAGCATTGTTCTCTGTCAGTGCTGCTCACTTCACTCTTCTCAAAACATCCAATGCTTCATACTCTAAACTTCAGTTACATGATAGTTACACTGTGAAGGAATTTTGTATCGACGTCGATGATGGGGTGCTAAATGTAACATTCACCCAATCACCGGATGTTTCTGATGCATTCGCATTTGTGAACAAGATTGAGGTTGTCTCGATGCCTTCAAATCTTTACATCCAAGAAGCTGTTTCGCTGCCCTTGATTGGACAAGCTTCTCCGTATTATATCAAGAATTCGAAAGCCCTTGAGATGATGCACCGATTGAACATAGGTGGAGAGTTCATTCCTGCACTGGAAGATACTGGCATGTTTCGCGAATGGATACCCGATGCAAGTTTTTTGACAACTGATGGAAGTAACTCGGGAATCGTCATCTCGGATGTTCAAATAAAGCAAAGTTCCGGAATACCAGTATATGTTGGTCCTAAGCAAGTTTATGCTTCCGCCAGGACAGTCGTTGCTGATGGAAGAGCTACGTGGTTACTGCCAGTTGACTCTGGTTTCTATTACCTTGTTAGACTCCATTTTTGTGAGATCTCAAATGAGGCTAAGGGTGTTGGTTACAGAGTTTTCCATGTCTATATTAAGGATCAAACTGCTGAAGATCAGGCAGATATATTTCTCTGGAGCCATGGAGCAGGTATTCCGGTTTATAGAGATTACATCGTAAATTTTTCAGAACATACCAAAAGGAGAAAAAATCTGTCACTTTCAATACACAATGGAAATGGTTCAATCAGGACATTCAAGCCAGCGATCTTAAATGGGTTAGAAATTTTCAAGTTGTCCGATTCCAACAACAGTCTTGCCGGACCACTTTCATTTGGAATGGCAAAGTACTCAAATCCATGGAGAAAAGAAGGTGCAAGTTATAAAGCTTTAAAAATTTGCGCCCAAATCATGAGTTGCATTCTTTTACTATTTTTTCTACCTGCTCTTTGGCAAATAGTAGCTGCAATTGATTGGAAAGGGCAGAGAAAAGCTTTCATGCAGTCTCAATCATCTGACCATTGCCAGAACTTCACATTTGATGAGGTAAAGGTAGCCACCAACAACTTCTCTGATGCTTTACTTCTTGGAGCTGGAGGTTATGGGAAAGTTTACAAGGGATCTATTAATGGTGGCATCAATCTTGTTGCAATAAAACGAGCCAATCCATGTTCTCACCAAGGACTAAATGAGTTCCAGACAGAAATTTTTCTGCTATCACAGCTCCGTCACCGCCACATAGTCTCTTTGATCGGATGCTGCAAGGAAAGAAAAGAAATGATACTCGTTTACGATTATATGGCAAACGGCACCTTACGTGATCATCTATACAAGATGAAGAAGCCTCCACTTTCGTGGACGCGAAGGCTCACAATCTGTATTGGTGCAGCTCGGGGGTTGCATTACCTTCATACAGGTTCGAAGCATAGCATTATACACCGTGATGTGAAGAGTACTAATATCCTGTTAGATCAGAATTGGTTGGCCAAGGTTTCTGATTTTGGACTATCAAAAATTGGCCCCAACATGCTAACCCAGTCGAACACGCATGTTACTACAATGGTGAAGGGAAGCTTTGGGTACTTAGATCCAGAGTATTACAAGCGTCAGAAATTAACTGAGAAATCAGATGTGTACTCCTTTGGGGTAGTGTTGTTTGAGGTATTGTGTGCCAGACCTGCTGTTCTACAACTGATAGAAAACATGGAGGAAGAGCAGGAGAAGGTAAATTTGGCTGAGTGGGTCATGCATTGTTACCAATCAGGGAGGGTTGATCAAATCATTGACCCGTATCTAAAAGGAAAAATAGATCCAACAAGTCTGAGAACATTCACAGACATAGCAAGGAAATGTTTGGATGAGAAGGGCAGTGAAAGGCCAACGATGGGTGAGGTGTTGTGGAATTTGGAGCAGGCATTGCTGCAGCAGCAGGAGAGTGATTGTTTCAAAAATGATGGCAACTACTGTGTAGCTGACAAGACAACAGCTAATGGATTATCTATAATTGTAGACGTTGGAGTACCTCTGCATGGTGCTTCAGATCCCACCCCAGGAGTAGAGTTCTCCGAGATCGTAGCCCCGATCGGGCGCTGAAGAATCCCAAGTTTTCGGCAGTAAGGCCTGATTTGTCTTCCTAGTCCTAGGACTTAATTAGTAATGGCTTTTAGATTCAGTGGAACTTCAATTACAAGTGAACAGAGAAGACTAGTGAATGCATTGATCCTTAATATTTAAATAATTAAAATTTAAAAATTTTTAAAGAATAAACAATATTATTTAAAATTTTATGAATGGATATCCAGAATTTCTCATTTGTATTATTTATAATTTATTGACCATTTTATCAATAAAACCTATTTCCAACTTCATTTTTAGAAATAGGCCAATTTTTTCATTATTTACCGGAAAGGGTCGAAATATACAAAACGCGTCCACGTAAGAGTTTTTTTGGGTGAAATTTCAGCAAATCGCATCCTTGGGGGAGCGATTTTGCCATGCCAGCACAAAACTCGCTGACGTGAAAGCGTTTTGCTGATGTGGCAAACTTGCATCCCCAAGGACGCGATTTGCTCCGTGTTTTTTTTCCGAACGGCTATTTAAATTTTTGACCGTTAGGGGTTCTAACGGTCAAAAAAATATAAAAACCCCTCCTATTTTTATCACACAATATTTCTTCCAAATTTGGCAAAAAAGCTCTCAAATTTCTCCCTAAATTTCTCAAAGCTCTCTTTAATTAATTATTTCCTTTAATTTTTTTCTAAATTAGTATTTTTTTTATAATTTTAAAAATATTTGATCATGTTAGGAATGGCTGGGTAATTAATTCGTCTCGATCATAAACATATCCTCATCGAACAAATGAAAATGGTAAGGGTTAATTTTAATTTTTGAATATTTTTTAATATTTTTTTCATTTATGTAATGTTAATTAATTTTTATTTTATAATTTTTTATAACAGTCTGTAGATCGTTTGTTACAATGTTATATTCATAATATGTCTAGTCCTCCATCACCGTTGATAGAAAATTACTTGAGGGAAGCGGGTATTTGGCACGTGGCCACTATAGGTCGAGGGTGCAAGTTGGAATCAATGTGTTAATAAAGAGGTGGAGACCCGAGACACCCACATTTCATCTTCCATGTAAAGAGTGTACCATCACTTTAGAGGTTGAGCAGTTACAATTGGGATTGTTGGTGGATGGGTCCGCACTCACCGGGTCCGTTCAATCTGCTGATTGGAGAGTCGTATGCTACTATCTTTTCGGTGCGATTTTAGATAATATTTACAGAGGTCGAATCGAGATGGGTTGGTTACGAGACACATTTCCAGAGCTAGGGAATGATTTGACTGAAGTAGAAAGAATATGATATGCTCGGGCATACATCCTTAAGATGATTGGAGGTTATCTGATGCCAGACTTGTCACGAAACCTCGTACATCCAAGGTGGCTACTGATACTCATTGATTTTAGAGCAGCTAGCGAATTTAGTTAGGGGTCTACCATGTTGGCAACATTGTACCAGGAGATGTGCAGGATGACACCACCAAATAAAGCCAAAATCGGAGGTTGCCTATCACTACTACAATCATGGGCTCGAATTCGCTTTCCATTTTTACGTCATCGAGCAAACCACTCATATACATTCCCACTCATAACAAGGTAAAATTTATATTAGATTTTACAATTATTACATAGATTTAAAATAAAAATTTATTTAATTAGGTGAAACCATTCGGTCAGTTATGTTGGAATACCTACCGCTTTTGAAGATATACGGCTTCTATTAGACCAACGGTTGGAAGCGCAAGTAAGTATTAAATAAAATATATATACATAAAATAGTCGTTTCATATTTAGTATTTATTATTATATATATAACTAATATTTTTATCATGTTGATATAGTTTCAATGGACACCATACAAGGATCTAGCAATTCAGGCAGTAATTCCGGATGAGTTCTTTCAAAATCCGAACATTTGGCATGTTAAGGTCCCATTGGTCAACTATGCTACTATCAAGATGCACCAGACGGATAGAGTGTTGTGGCAATTTGGATTTCGAAAACTGATTCTCGTGGCACCTAAAGTGTTCGATAATGAACACAAAATCTACTTATGGCAATCGAATACGAATTGGTCGGTATTCTTCTCAGAATATATATCAAAATTTGGGAAAATTAGTATAATCATATACCTACTCATGAACTGACCATCGTTCCTCAATTAGTGTGCGCGTCGAATTACATGCCATGGATTAAGATCCATGGCGAGCCATATTTTCTATCGGAAGAGTAAAGGCGTCGACAAATTCGTGTCGAAAGGGAATGACGAGGCCTTTTAAATCCAAGGAGAATGATGACGGCACTGGCCCATCAACAGCGCCCACACAATCATCAGGCCCAATGCTTCAACCAACGACACCCACACCATAGCACTTTCAGATTTTACCAGGTACATATCCAAGCCCTTATATGTATCCTAACTCTTATACGTTTCCTTTTCCTAATCCTATGTCAGGTTGGAACGCATGGCTCGGTGCATCTCCTTTCTTGATGGCTCTGACTCAACCGATGATATATAAACCATCGCTGCAGGAAGGATCGCACAAGGCACCGTTGGAGAGCTCATCTCATTACCAATCCCCATCGCCTTATGGAATTCAAATACCTCCGTCGTGGGTGATACAAACACCTCCAGCATTCTTTATTCTATCAAGGTAGTTCATCTTTCCAACACCCACAACCATAACCCCCGCCAAAGCAACCACAACCCTACCGAAAGCTGAACCAATGAGGAATCCAACGCGTAACTATCGACCCACCCCTTATGGCACTGATTCTGACTTATACATACATTGATTTTTTTAATATATTTGTACAAATTATTTTTATATTGTTTCATTTAATAAAATAAAATTTGTTTTTAATATTTTACTAGTGAATTATTTTTATATTCTTAATAAAATAAAAGTTCTTTCGAATAAGGCAATAGAGATAATGCAACATAATTTCATTACAGCAATTATCAACTATTTCGATTTGGACATGATCGAATTGTATGACCTGGGTTTCACACCATCCGCACAATTTCTGTTGGTTTGTACTTTTTCGGATATCTATATTATTACATATGCTACTCGAGCAAGGTTGACCTTTTAGTTTGCGACACAATTATCTATTCTGTAACAACTTAAATGGAACAAATGATATAGACAACCACTTATGTTCATCTGAGACTAGTGGGAATACGTGTCTCCACACATTGTACATGTATTCTATTTTGTACACTTCGTCGACATATCTCATGATATCTAAACTATAAAACCCTAAACACGTATCCATCGTCGGAATAAGGTTACGGAGCATTACTGGATTTATAACACACATACACATACATTTCATATATATTTATCATACGCAAGTAAACATCATTAATAAATATCAACATCATCCCTATTACGAGCCTACGAGGCCCAAATCATACAATAGAAGTGGTTCAGGACTAAACTGATAACTCAAAAACCTTAAGGAAATTAGAAAATTTTTTTCCAAACAAGGGACACACGCCCGTATGCCAGGGCATGTGTCTTACATGGCCACAAGACATGCCCGTGTCACAGGCTATGTGGACATTCGAAATGGGAGTACATGGTCGTGTCCCAGCCCGTGTACTCCCATGTAAATACACAATCAAATTAAGCCAACTCTCATGGCTATTTACCAAACCAAAACATTAACCTTTACAAGCCATTTTCAAATAACTAGATTCATCATCAAGACATAACCAAAATGACCAAAGTCCCTATACACGCCATATAACCATATACATAATCTCAAAAGTACCAAAATAGAATATTGATAGTGTGATGAAGTCTCTAACGACCCCTGAATCCAAGATAGCATTAAAATTAATATAAAACACAGAAAAATAAATAGAGGAAGCTATAAAGCTTAGTAAGCTCATATGGAAATAAACTTAACTTATCAAATATATACAATTCAATAAAATAAGCATAACATAGTATGATTCATATCAACCCACAAACCTTTCCTTTATTCAATTCAATAATAGACATGAAACTCACAAGTCTCTTCAATTCAATACTCATATAGTTTTCGTACATAACTGTACCAATTCGGAACGATCTTATTTTCATCCACATTTCGGTTAAACTCGTTAAACCATTCGAAATACTAAAGGATACTCGGCAACACATTACACCTTAAGTGCCATATATATATAGCCGAAGCTATCATAGTCTCATATCACATATATTGTTCATTGTCGAGATATCACAGGGTCTACCCACATAAGCTGTTAGTCAAGACGTAGTTACACGGTGCTGCTCGCACAAGCTGTTAGGTACTGCAACACATGCCGGAAACCCAGCCACTGGTAGAACGTACAAGACCAGCACCCTAATCCCATAAACATGGTAATCCTTAATGTCATGACATTCGTATCCTAATCTATTCCTAGGGTTCAAATGAGACTTCACATTTTTGAATCTTTGTTGATCGTATTCGTAGGATCGTATCCAATCGCATTCACAGTTTAATTTAATAGTAAAGCATTTAAAATACAATATAACAATGCCTATTAACATACGAACTTACCTCAGATGCAAAAACAATGAAACGAGTCGATTAATCTAAAATCTTGTTCTTTCCTCGATCTAAGTCTGTATTTTACTTTTCTTGATCTATATTTAATCAAAATTAACTTATTTAAAATACATTATATTCAAATTAGTCCAAAAATACACATTAAGGCAACTTTACATTTTTGCCCCTAATATTTCACATTTTACAATTTAGTCATCATTTCATAAAATCACAAAATCATGAGATTATTACTCAACCCATGCTTGCTGAATTATAATTAGGTCCCTAGAAGCCTATATTTATCAATTATTCACACTTTGAACAACACATTTAACACATTTCACAAATTAATCCCTATTTTGAATTTTCACTAAAAATCACTTTATAAAACTTGTTATCCATCATCAATGTAACACCTCTAGGCCCGTATCAGTCGCCGGAATAGGTCAAGGGCATTACAGAACTAAACTCAACATTCGATATCTTATTAATAATCATAAAAGAAAACTATCATAAAGTACACATGTAAAGATTTGTTCATATACAAATTCTGCATCAATTCTTTACTCAACAATCATACGAATTCATATATAAATTATTCGAACATAATAATATAATTAAACGCCAAACTATTATCAACTAAAAATCCAATAATCTATATACTAACATATGCGCATATATATATAATCATGACTTCATAAACTATTATAGTATTATTCAAATATAGATATTACTATTCATTTGGTCAAAATTTCATCATTTGCCAAAAACAAAAGAGCATGTGACCGAATCATTTTCTAATACCAACCCATTAAACCCAAAAGTTACTTGTTTTAAGCAATCAACCATAAAATAGGTGCATTGCAAATATATATATATATATATATATATATGCGCAACAAATGAACCAAGTATTAGTATAAACCTACTTCTAAAGATCACTAAATGGTCTATTTTTCAAAGTATCTATTACCAATTACAATGACCTATTTTATCTAACATTATCCTCATATGCTGACAAAAATTTCATACATAGATTTTGCCTATCAAGCTGATTTATCCATCATTATTCAAGTAACATAAATATAAGCTAAAACCATCATTTAAGTCACAAAACTACTGCATTTCATTACATAGATATATATATATATATATCATTACTAGATCAACTAATACAATTATAACAAAACTCATAACCATTTCTTAAGCCATTTCGTATGGCATTATATACATATCATTCAATAGACATTATAAACCCACTAGTCCAAACTATACATGCCATAAGTCCAAATTAAGTAATATATATATATGTACCAAAACAAAAGATAGTGTGATGAGTCTTCTGTAAATCACGAGCTGCTAGCTAGCTTCAAAAGTCTATATAACATAGGAATGAAACAATCAAAGTAAGTTTTTATAACTTAGTAAGTCTTAAGCCAAAATAAATAATAAAAATAAGTAAACCTATTCCCAATACCGAATCAATCATATTAATCAATACTCTCTTTTATATTCTAAGAGCTACTTCTGATATAATTCCGTTTGCACCATATATTCGATCAACTATAAAGTAAATTTTGATATTCTCACATTATTATCTTTAATTGTACTCACTTAAATTACAAGCCAGCCACGTTAATTCAATGAACACATGCTTATAACACATCTTGATTAAGCATTCTTTCATAGCATAGTATATATATTCGGTATTTAATAATCTTACAAATTGACATACCTAGGTGGCCGAATGTCATGCATAACTTTTCCTTAACTGAATTTCACATAACATAGCTTCCATTTCTTTTATATTCTTGATACGTAAAAGTGTAATTTCAATCTCCGGCTATAAGCCTGATAAGCATAAGCTTGAATTTAAACACCAGCACAGAGCCTGCTAGACACAAAGTCCGATAGTATTCATCGGTATTAAGCCTGCTAGGCTTAAAGCCCGATTATATTCACCGGCACTAAGCCTGCTAGACACAAAGTCCGATAGTATTCACCGGCACTAAACCTGCTAGGCACATAGCCCGAAAAAATATATATATATTTCAACCTAGATTTCATACATTCACATATCAAACGATCAATATCTATACTTTTCTTTACCATGGATACGACATTCTTATGCCAAAAGTTAATACACTCTTAATATGACATTTCACCAAATCAACTTAATTCATTCTTCCACATTTCAAATAATGATTTCTATTTCATATCGCTAAAGTAAGTTAATCACTATATTCATATTCGGCATTCGTTTTTAGAACATAACAAATAATGTTCATAAATTCATACACATTCGGCAATGGTAAGGATACATTCAAATAATTTAATTTAGCACTTAATTTTAAACAGTATCAAATTTTAACACAAAATAAAAGCTTAACGACTTACCTCGGATATTCCCGAACGAAAATTTTGACTACTCGACTAATTTAGCTTTCCCCTATCCAAATTAGACTTCTTTTCCTCTTGAGCTTCAATTTGCAAATAAAACCCAACTAAACTAAATTTTTATGCAATTCAATCCAATATAGACATTTTAATCAATTTGCTGATTTCACCCCTACTATTTATCACATTCGGCAATATAGTCCCATTGCACAAAATACCAAATTAATCACATTTTAATTGTTTCTAATTACAGCCGAATACTCCCCTATCAAAAACAAGCCCTCATGTTTAGCACTTTTCATAATTTAATCCCTTTTTTTAATAATTAAGCACCCAAATCTCAAAATTTAAACACGAAACTTTAACACATCGTAGTTCACGAATTTAAAACACAGAAAAATAATATTCGAATATTTTTTGACTCGGATTCATGGTCCCAATACCACTATTGCGACTAGGGTCAAATCCAAGCTGTCACAATTAAACATTCATAATCTACCATTATTCATCCAAGAACACATGTATTCATCAATAGAAACTTACATATACTTTAAAATTTTTGTAAAATAGTCCCTAGGCTAGCTAGATCTAGTTGCAACAATCTCAAAAACACTGAAATCATTAAAAATTGGACAAAAACCATACCCAATTGAGTGAAAATAGCATGACCGAATGGAGAACCCTAGTTTGGCTTTCTTCTCTTTAAATTTTCAACTAAGGAAGATGATAACATCAAATTTTAGTTTTTTCTTTATTTAATTAGCCTTTAATAATCAAATTACTAATTTAACCTTAATGAACATTAATTATTACACCACATGCCATGCCACTATCATCCACTATCTCAAAATTAGACTAATTACCATATAAGGACCCTTAATTTAATTTTCTATAGCTATTAAACACTTTTAGCTAATAAAACTTAACTTTCGCACTTTATGCGATTTAGTCCTTTTTATCGAATTAAGCATTTAAACGATAAAATTTATTCACAAAAATTTCACACAATCATACTATCATGCTGTAAACATTAAAATAGTAATAAAATAAAATTTTCAACTTCAAAATTTATGGTCCCAAAACCACTGTTTTGATTTGACTAAAAATAAGTTGTTACACAAACGAAGATTCTGACAAGCTGCAATTGCATGAGCGCATAGATAACGAAGTGCGTCAAACGTCCTACAATCGCAAGTCTTATTTCTCTAATGTACATTATATTACCTGCCAGTAATACCTTGGTTCGGTCTGCCAAACTCCGTCACACAAAACCATAGGTTGTCGCAATTGTAACACAATGTATGTATGGTGTTGGCCCGTGCCTTCACCTTGTTAATTTCTTGCATTACTTCCGACATTATACATGGCCTCCTTGCATTTGGCCTTTATAACTCACTGCTCACTTTGGAATTAGTGCCGCTAAATGAGAATATGTCTTTCACACAACCGAGGTTATCGGCAAATGACGCGTTCCTTTTAGAACAAAATTTATGCATTCAGCCAGGTTTGAGGTCATATGTCTATATCGTAGGCCGCCGTCGTATGCTTATGTCCACTGTTTGAAAGGTATGTTATAGAGGTAGTCTGTGCCTTATTCATTAATTAAACGCAAAATCGCCAATATATCATGAAAATAGTCATTATTGATCTCGTACCCTACCAATATAAGTTGATAGCAAAAATTACATACCACTCTTTCATTCAGAATAAATTAAATATTACAAACGAAATTATAGTAATAGAGATTAAATACCCCTGTTGGTCACTTGCTACCGTTCAGTGGTAGACCAATATTGTCCGTAGTAGTTGGATGCAACGTGCCTTAGAAAATATCGATGATGTGTGCTATCCTATAGGCTTCTCTGTCGCTCAATTGCGGCTAGTATTCTAGTGCCCCAATATGATATAATGTAGATATTAGGTCTACCCCCTTAACCTAGAAAGAAAGAAATTAAAATCATTACCTGACTTTCCCGATGTTATTGCAAATGCAATTGGAAGGATTCTCTCACCGCCATCCTGTGCCATACTAGCAATAGCTAATAGGTCTATCTACCATACATAAAGGTACCGTCAATTTGTACCAAGGCTTGCAATACACAAATACATCCCGACATTGCTTAAAGCTCTAGAACAAACGTTTGAACACTTGATATCCATAGAGAAATCTGTTATTGTAGTACACAGAGCCCGCTTCAAGGTCTATTATGCAACCTGAGACGTATCTCTCCAGCACTTGACACCACTGTCACACCTCATTATATGAAGCGTATCACCCAATATGCATATTTTCCAAAGCCTTCTGCTTAGCTATCCAAGCCTTGCACTAAAAGGGCATGTACCTCAATTGGCTACAAATATTGGCAATTAAGATCGACAAAGAAGTCATGGGACCTACATTCATCATTAGTGGTATTAAGCTAGCTATCATATCTAAATCCATCTTGGGATGATCTTGTGAAACACTTGTCAATGAAGTACGTTAAATAATGCAACATTAAGTAATAGCAGTATTATTCAAAAACCCTAAACACCTAATGATAATGTACCGGTAACACAGGTACGTGGACCTTTGTACTTTTTTATCTCCCACAAGCTTGTCTTTTTTCTAACCGAAGCCATGATTGTCCATGAACATGTACTATCTTGCACTGCACACTTGGCCTCGAACTTTTTAAATTTAGATTTAACCACGTTGTAGTTAACCTCGTTCATGATGTTATGTTGTTTCAATGCACTAAGAAAACTAACCTTACTGGAAAACTCCTTACCAACTTCCAATTCACCGAATCCAATGACAAACTTGTATAGTTACACCTTTTGTCTGGTAGATCTGGAAACTCCAATGCATCATCTACCGATAGATTGACATTATGTATGTGAGCTGGAGGTGAGTCCACCCTAAATTGTGGATCTTCTTCTTCATCTGAACCCCCTTCAACATCTTTAGGTTCAATTGAAATAGGCTTCAGTTCAAAAAATAATACAACTTCTGCACCATTAAGGCCGAGCTCTTGAGGTGGATCCGCATCGGACTCATTATCCAACCCACCATTATCTATAACGTGCCAAGTCCCCTCGCCGGTGGACATTGTAGGGAGTATATCATCCCTTCTTACGGACGTTTCGTAACGTCTCCAATCAAATGTGAATTTCCAACCACTAGAAGTTGATGTCATTCCCCAATACGTATTTCCAGTATCGAACATCGACCTACCGATGTGCATGTCCCATCCAATAACTGAGTGTCGTGTAGGATTTGTGTATTCCATAATTCCACCAAACACGGCACTTCCGTGTTTTGCCTCCCACTAACGGAGTGCCGGGTAGGGTTCGTGTATTACTCTCGAACAGTAGTAGATGTTGAAGTCGTAAATGCTTCATTTAGCGGTGAATATTGTACATATAACTCAAGATAAGGTGATCCACTAGCGAGATGAGTTTACACCCTCGCCTTCAAGCTACTACCGCCTTTGATATCAAATGAGTCATATGTTATGGGATCAAACGAAGCACAAAATTGATACTTAATAGAGGAAACCCCTATTGGCGTCGTTCCGAAGATTTTGCGCCTAATTCTTTTACGAAATTCTACCAAATCTATGTTCTAGTTAAAAACTAGTTGCGTTGTGTTCTTCGATAAAAAACAACGCCGTTGTCGATGTCACAAACCTCACCATTATAGTAAATAACAGCACTAATACGTTCACTCATCTTCAATTTTTATTCTGCTTAGCCTCTCTAATTTTTCTTAATATAACTTATGCAACCTGAGAATGAAATTTGGCTCATTTATAGCCTAAAGCCAAACAAGAATTATTGTAGAAAAATAGTGTCTACATAGGATATTTCTTCATCAATTTTGCTAATTGTGCATCCTACTTGAAGCGTTTTTGACACCACTTGTTCAGAACTGTCTTCTCAAAATTATTTTTTCAAGAATTACTGTAGAAAAAAAGCGTCCACATGGGAGCTTTTTCAGTAATTTTGCTGATAGTGCATCCTGCTTGAAGCATTTTTTACATCATATTTTTAGAACTGTCTTCTCAAAATGAAATTTTCTGAAACTACTATAAAAAAAAAAAACCAAAATCCTTATTGTCAATATAATTTTCCCTAAACCCTCAACTTAAACACAAAATTTTTTGAAAAAACTAAACCCTAATTTAAGTAATTTTCTTAAAAACTCTAAACTCTAATTTAATTAATTTATTTAAAACCCCTAAAACCTAATTTAATTAATTTTTTAAAAAAACTATAAACCCTAATTTATTTTTTAAAATTCTTAAATTGTACACCCTAAACCTAAATTATTTAACAAAACACTAACCCTAAACCCTAAAAATTTTAAACAAAAAAATCCTAGGGACTAAACATGCAAAAACCCTAACCCTAGAAAAACACGAAGCAAATCGCGTCCTTGGGGGAACGATTTTGCCACGTCAATAAAACACTTCCATGTCATCGTGTTTTGTGCTGAAATGGCAAAATCGCTCCCCCAGGGACGCAATTTGTTGAAATTTCACCCAAAAACGCTCCTACGTGGATGTGTTTTGCATATTTTAGCCCTTTCCAGTAAATAATTAAAAAAATTGGTCCATTTCCATAAATAAAGTTGGAAATGAGCCTTTATTGATAAAATGGACCAATTTATCGTTCTTTTAATCATTAGTTAATAAGTAAGCAACTTCCTTGGATAAAATAATATATAGTTTTTAATTGGCTTAATAATAAATTTGACTACTAACGCTTGTATGCCTTGTCAAAATGGCCCTAATTGTTTTTTTGTGTCTTTTTTTGTCATTAACCTTTATTATTTTTTTCAATATGTGCTTTTTAATAGATTTAATAAATAAATTCAATGTTTCAAATTTTCTTTCTTTCAAAAGATTTCAATCTTTCAGACGTTTGTTTACTAAAATGTTGTTCTACTGAGTTATTTTTTTAGATAATTATGTTTATTTTCTTTAAATTAAGAGTTGTTTTTAATTTAATGTATTATTTATTTATTTTATTATTTTTTATATGTAATTATCTTATTGGGTTATCTTAGTAATAAATTACATCTCATTAAAAATATTTCACATATAAAATTTCACATTATTCCTGTTAACTTTTTTTAACTGCACTTTTATTAAATCTATTAAAAAAACAGATTGAAAAAAAGAACAAAGGTTGATGACCAAAAAATGCTCAAAAATACAATTAATGCGATTTTGACAAAACATGCAAACGTTAGTGGCCAAATTTGTTATTAAAACTTTTTAATTTTATGAAAGCATAAATAATATTTTTAAAAATTTTATGAAAAATAATATTTATCCTTAAATTTATAACAGTCAAAATATCTAAAATATTATTTATCCTTAATATTTAAACAATTAAAATTTTATGAAAGGATAAATATTTTCCTTAAATTTATAAAAGTCAAAATATTTAAAATATTATTTATCCTTAATATTTAAGCAATTAAAATTTTATGAAAGAATAAATAATATTTTTTAAAATTTTATGAAAGGATAAATAATATTTGATTTTTAAATTTAAACAGTTAAAATATTTAAAATATTATTTATTCTTAAAATTTTATTTTTCTCATATCGCAAGTGAAATTATTGGCTTATATAAATCTATCTGTATCTAGAATTTCTCATTTGTATTATTTACATTTCATCATTCTTTTTTTCATTAGCTAGTAAGTAAGTATTTTGGCTTCCTTGGAAAAAAATGCATTTTTTTTTATTTTTTGAAAGAATAAATAATATTTTTTTAAAATTTTATGAAAGGATAAATAATATTTATCCTTAAATTTAAAATATTATTTATCCTTAATATTTAAACAATTAAAATTTTATGAAAGGATAAATAATATTTTATTCTTAAAATTAAAATATTTAAAATATTATTTATCCTTAAAGTTTAATTCTCTTTTTGGCTCTTACCGCAAGTGAAATTAATTGCTATGTAAATTTATCTATATATCCGGAATTTTCTCATTTGTATGATTCATAATTCAGTATTCTTCCGTTAATCATATCATTTAAACTTTAAGTTTTTTTTACTCTTATCTCAAGTGAAATTAATTGTCTACGTAAATCCATTTTTATCCCGAATTTTATCATTTGTATTGTCTTCAGTTAATCATTACTTAGTAAATCAACATTTTAGCTTCCTTGGATAAATAATATATTTTTTAAAATTTTATGAAATAATAAATAAATATTTTATTCTTAAAATTAAAACAGTTAAAATATTTAAAATATTATTTATTTATTTATTTATTTTTGGCTGTTTCTATATTATTCACAATTCAACTCTTCAGTTAAACATGATTAGCAAGTACAGAGCAGTTGTAAAAATGTTGAAGTTGGGAAGCAGTTGAAGTAGTTAGCTTAACCGGTTATGATTCTGTTGCAATTAGTATCCTGTTACAATTAGTTACAGTTTCTTGAGCCTCTGTTGCTTCTGTTTTCTCAGTGTATAAATGCAGACCTGATGTATTGAGCAAATTATGAATGAATTCTATATTTTCTCTCATTTTCTAATAATCATTTTAGCTTCCTTGATTCTCCTTTGAGTGTTTCAGGTTGATTTAGCAAAACTTGAAATCCAATCACCGTCAAATGTCGATTCCCTGAAGGAGAAGAAACAGCAACTGGGTTGTTTATTATCATCCTTCATCACTTTCTCGAGAAAATCTTCAAAAGCAAAAGGTTCTTGAAATATCGATGGAGTCTTCCAGAAATGCCATTGAGGCATCATCCCCTGCTACCTCTCCTCCGGAAAAAGAAACGACTCCTGCTACCTCTCCTCCGGAAAAGGTAACGACTCCTGCTACCTCTCCTCCGGAAAAAGAAACGGCTCCTGTTACCTTTCCTCCGGAAAAGGTAACGACTCCTTCTACCACTCCTCTGGAAAAAGTAACGACTCCTGCTACTGCTACCTCTCCTCCGGAAAAAGTAACGACTCCTGCTACTGCCACCTCTCCTCCGGCAAAAGAAACGACTCCTGCTACCTCTCCTTCGGAAAAAGTAACGACTTCTGAAAAAGTAAACAATTTGGCTTGTATATTTTCTTTTTTTATTTTCCCCAAACATCTATACCTAAAAGTATAGAAATGAATAAGCACATAATTGGTAAAACCTTTGTTTTTATTGTAGAAATCTCCGGTTTCCGAATTTCTCAATGGTCTCTCTCCTATAATGCCATCCAGAGCGAGAGCATCACTGTGTAATCAAAGGCTTTCTGAGTTCAGTTTTACATCGATTTCTTCATTGGTTAACTCACCACCTCTAAATGTACACCAACGACCAATATGCTTAAGCTTCGTTGAAAGGTGTTTTTTTTTTCACTGATAATATTTTTGGAAGTCAACTAATCACTTTGCTCATAACTTAAGATTGTTTTGTCTATGCTGATAGAGATGAAAATGGTGGGTCAAGTTCAAATGGTCACAACCAAGACGATTCTATGATAAAAAATGGTGAATACTGGGCTCAACATGATGAAACACGTGGTGCTTGTTTCAATGCTTCAGAAGTGACGACTGAAAAAACCAAGGATAACGCAAATGATGGCGTGGTTGAGATTTCCGGTGATGAAAGGTGGCGTAGGATGTTGGATTTCTCATCTAAAAACATCTCGGAACATGTTGAATCTGATGAATTTTTGGAACATGTGAGTCAAGGTTTCGATTCTCAGCCCACTTTCCTTGGTGGAAATCAGGGCATGTCGATTCCGCTCCCATCTTATATTCTACAATTAAACCATCATCCTTTCATTTCACCAGCTGGGGGAGTCGTGCCATTAAACCATCATCCTTTGATTTCACCAGCTGGGAGAGTCAGCGATCATGTTGATAGTGATCACCATGGAGGTCGTGTACCAGAAAAAATGGAGGATTCTCAGGAAGTGTCATTTCTTCACCTGCTTAGAAGTAAACAATTTGCTGACAGGGTTGACCAACAATCCAAATCCCAAGTTAGCTCAAAAGGGGAGAGGCAAGTTTACATAATATTTTTTACTTGAATGATTTTCACATTGCTTTTTAGCTGTGGGATTTGTTGAATTCAGGAATAGAGAAACATTCCCAGTGAAGATTCAAGCCTGGAAACACTGCAACTGCATGAGATCCAGATGTTTGAAACTGTAAGTTCACATGCTAGATAAGAACACTTTACTTGAGTACTATGTTACTCGGACTCAGTTTAAGCATATACCCAAGATCGGTATGTTTAGTTTTCTTCATGTATGTAGAAGAAGTTTGGAATATCATACCCCCAACGTCCAGAGGGTGCTTAAAAAAAGAAAAGAGTTTGGAGTACAGCTGTTGAGTTTTGTTGTTTGTTGTGATTGGCAGTTATTGTGAGTGCTTTGCAGCAGGGATTTACTGCGAGAATTGTGCATGCCAGAATTGTTTGAACAATCCAGATTATGACGATACTGTTCTTGATACTCGACAACAAATTGAATTGCGTAACCCTCTTGCATTTGCTTCACCTGTTGTTTTCCCTTCCAATGATTCTCCTAATGTTACTGTAATTATAACTTCTATAATCTTACACCTTTTTCCCTTTAAATTTGTGTAATCCCATAAGTGTTTGACATGAGAAACTATGCGCCAGGGTCATGGAAACTTGATGAACGCTGGATCACCCAGGCACAGAAGGGGATGCAAATGCAAGAGGACAAAATGCCTAAAAAAGTACTGCGATTGCTATCGAGTATGTTTTAACTTTGTAGCTCCATGTTACTTATGTTGCTCCCAATTTCCTTTTTTTTCAAGTACTTATATTCGAGATCCATGTGTAATATATACCTTGACATAGATATGTTATATGACTCTCTAAGTATATAAAAAAGAACTCTTTAAAATATTGAGCAAGTCGGTGTTAGACATAAACTGACAACAATCGAATTTGTGTTTAATAAATGGTTGTAATTACCTCTAATCAATCCGACTGCACAAATGTTCTTCATTTATTTTTAGGCTGAAGTCGGATGCTCTGCCTTATGCCAATGCGACGATTGTGACAATTCTTTTGGCAAGAAGCCAGGTAATTTCTAAACTTGAAAATGATTGAACATATCTATAATGGACACATTTCTGGATCCTAGGGTTGAAACCAGAAATTTTTTGAGATTGAGATTAAGTCACACATTTTTGTTTGAGCTAAAATGTAATTTCATAATTATATTAGTTTAAAACTTCATACTTTTTAGAATGATTAAATCAAAATTTCATTATTTTGAAGGTCAAACTATAATTTAACCATGCATTAACCTATAATTTTATAGATTTTGGGAGCTAAAGAATAATTATCCCATTTTTGTGGGTGGGGGGAGCAGTGCCCCTGCCCCCCTCCCTTCTCTCGTGCTGAATCCGATGCTGACACCCTATCATTAGTAACATGGACCATTAAGTACTTATTTTTCCTGATCTGAATGATGAATGCTTAAACCCTTGCTGTGATGCTTACATACAAGTATTATATACCCAATTATTAGTGACTAACTAACTTCACCAGGGAGATACAAAATCAATGTTCCGCTCCCATGAGATGTTGAATACAACGCAAGTTATGTCTGACAGCACTTTGGTCAGGACTGCAAATCCGTTTTCATCAGTGTGGGAAAAACTTGTTGATAAGAACCATCTCACCGTATCAGCACATTCTTATTCAAGAGCACATGATGTGAGGGACTGCTAAAATGTCTCACAGGCTGAATCAGAAAAGGGAACTAGCTTTCATTCTGCTTTGCCTCGAGTCCTAAGCAACCATGACGGAGTAAGGAGATTGATATCTGTTAGATCATGGTAGATAGTTTTCTTGACTACAAACTTCCAACCCCATTAAAACAGTGAAATCTAGCTCGGGTTTGGAGCTCTATAATGATGAATGACTTTGGTTTAATTTTGTCTGTTGTGCCTAATAAAATTGGTGAATGCATATCCCTCCAATTATGTTATCTCCATATTTTTCCTTTACATGAACAGAGGCTCCGATGCATATAACGTTTTTGTTTGTGTGTATTTTGCTGTTGCAAGTGCCATCCGTTTTCTTTTAAATATTTTGCATTTATGTCTCACTTTTACACTTTAATTTTGACAGAGAGACTATTTTTTTAAAGGGACATTTAATACGGTTTTGTTTCATTTGTTATAAGAGAGGGATTTAAGCTCATTATATATGAGAATGTTGGGATAGCACTTTTCTTAGCTGTATTCATGCTTACCTTTCTGCTACATTGTGGGCTAAATATATAGCGAGTGCTCTTGTAGGATAAAGCATTTCACATCTCTATATTTTTGGGCTCTTTGCTTATTTAGTAATTTAAAGTTCCAATTTGCCTAAGTCCTGATCGAATTTCTAAATTGGACTATTTTTTAGGATTCAGATAGGTTAATTGAGTCATTACTTTTGCATTTTAGCATTGCATGAATTTTGCTAAAAGAGCGCTGTAGCAGGAAGGTAGTTGGTCACATTTGAAAGGTTCACATTGTCTCAATTTTTTTATCTACATATATTCTGATTATATTAGAACTTAAATATTATCATAGTTAGTGACGTCGGCTTTTAATGGTCATTGGTGACAATTTTAAAACAATTTTTGTTTCTACATATACTCTTATTATATTAGAACTTAAATATTATCATAGTTAGTGACTTCTCGGTGACAATTTTAAAACAGCAAACGCAATTGCCTTAAGAGAGATATGAACATGTTGGAGCTTAATCTCATTGAAGGAAAAGTTTTGAGTTTGCTATTTGATTCGCAAAGAGGAAAAGTTGTTTAGAAAATATTTGTATGCTTTGCTTATCCATTCATTTTCTTAACTTTTTTGCAGTTTAAAAACAATAAAAGAGTATTTAAGTTAATCATGTTGTTATACACCGTGCTGTGAAGAGTACTAATATCCTGTTAGATCAGAATTGGGTGGCCAAGGTTTCAGATTTTGTACTATCAAAAATTGGCCCCAATGTTGTTGCAATAAAACGAGCCAATCCATGTTCTCACCAAGGACTAAATGGGTTCCAGACAGAAATTTTTCTGCTATCACAGCTCCGACACGGCCACATAGTCTCTTTGATTGGATGCTGCAAGGAAAGAAAAGAAATGATACGGCAGCTCGAGGGTTGCATTACCTTCATACAGGTTCAAAGCATAGCATTATACACCATGATGTGAACAGTACTACTATCCTGTCAGAAGTTAACTGAGAAATCAGATGTGTACTCCTTTGGGGTTGTATTGTTTGAGGTATTGTGTGCCAGACCTGCTGTTCTACAACTGACATGCATTGCATTGTTACCAATCAGGGAGGGTTGATCAAATCATTGACCCGTATCTACAAGGAAAAATAGATTCAACAAGTCTGAGAACATTCACACACACAGCAAGGAAATGTTTGGGTGAGAAGGGCAGTGAAAGGCCAACGATGGGTGAGGTGTTGTGGAATTTGGAGCAGGCATGGCTGCAGCAGCAGGAGAGTGATTGTTTCCAAAATGATGGCAACTACGGTGTAGCTAACAAGACAACAGCTTATGGATTATCTGTAATCGTAGACGTTGATGGAGTACCTCTGCATGGTGCTTCAAATCCCACCCCAGGAGTACAGTTCTGAAGAATCCCAAGTTTGCGGCAGTAAGGTCTGATTTGTCTTCCTAGTCCTAGGACTTGATTAGTAAACTAATGGCTTTTAGATTCAGTGGAACTTCAATTACAAAGTGATAATTCAACTGCCTATATATTCATCCAATTCTTTTGACAACAATACTAAAATTCAATTCCTAATTCTTAGTTCAATCTAAGCAAACCTAGTTGGCAATTTCTAAGCCATAATCTCACAATTTCCCTACACACACAAAAAAAAACCCTAAGACCTGTGCTCCTAATCCCAAACCTCCAACATAGTATGAACAGAGTCAAAGCTATTTATAGCAAAAGAACAAAAATGATCAATTCAATCATATTTCCAAATTGCACAAGAGATATCATATTTCCAATTCCCAAAATGATGAGAAAAAAAAAAGGAAACAATTCATAAAACCTTCAACTCATAGACTCTTTGTTATTAATCAGAAACAACAAAAGTGTAATCACAACTTGAAATTGAAATTGAAGTAGAAAAAGATAGACGATTACTGGGTTTTGGAAGCTTCAAGCCATGGCATCCATTGCAAAGGGAGGTCTGTTCTTTCGGGGGGGGGGGGGGGGAACAGATCTTGTATTCATTGCACCACGTTTTAATTGTTTAAATACAAATATATAATTTATCATTTTCCTATAATTGTTTTAGAAAATCCAGATTCCCAGAATTTTCATCTCCACAAGTTAAACAGAACTTCTTTGGCAAGCGGTACCTTTAATTTGACCAAATTCCAAAATAAACTAATCGACAAATCTTATCTTAAGTGGATTTGCATCCATTAACAAAAAAAACCCCACCAATTTATGTCCTCAGCCTCTCATAATAACACACGCCAACAAACCAAAATGATAAATTAAGCTTAAACCCCCTTCAATTTATTATTCTTTGAAATAAAACATAATGAAATTTGATTCCCTTGTTATAAAGCTCACAATCATAATTCACAATAATAGTTTTTAATTCACAATAATAGTTTTTTGTGTAACATTCAGAAAGAAATATATTTCTATGTAGTTAAAATTGTAAGGGGAATGAAATTCCATTGTTAATTTGACTTGTCACTAGAATCGTAGGGCGTCATTTGTAAAATGTGAAAAAGTAAGGGACGAAAAAGGGGTTTTCCCCAAAAAAAGGAAGTACTTTTTTTTTTTTTTCCTACTTGCAATAAAATTCGTGACCATGTTGAAACCGAGAAGAAAACAAAACCAGAGCCACCACGTGTGTTAATCAAAAAAGAATATTTCATTCCTATGCTGCTCTTCCCTTTCCTTGTTTTGGTAATTCGATTTTTTGGGTCTCCAAAACATCAGCCCTTTCTATCCAATCATCGACTTCCCACTGATTCATTCACCCCTGATTTCACACCGTTTCCAAGTAAGATTCTTTAATATTTCTTCTTCTTCTTCTTCCTCTTCTTCTTCTTCTTCTTCTTCTTCTTCTTAAATCTACTTTTATATGTTGACCTCAACTAAGATTAACCTTCAATACCCAATTCTTAAAAGTGCTCCTTGTCTGAATTTTGATTTTTCTTAGCTTGTTATAAAATGGGTTGTTTCTGTTTTTGCTTAGTAACCAGGTTTATTTGCTGATTTTTGTTGGTTTATTTTGTGTTATTGACTGTTTGCTTCATGGATTGATTTTCAGGTTTTTGTCTATAAATTTATTGATTGAAACTGGAATAGGTACACTTTTTGTATGTGTGTGCATGTAGTTTACTTTCTTGTTAACTTTGGAGACAGCTAATGATTATGCTGGTGAGTGGTGACTAATCTGATATTCCTGCTTTTTTTGGCTGTAAATAGTTGTCCTTTTTATTATGGCGATTTTCTTCCCTTTTTAGATATATCAACTTGTTGGTCAACATGTTGGGAGCTTTTGGTGAAAAATCACTCAAGTTGTTCTTGTTGATTCTTTCCTTATACGACAAACGTAAAATGAATGTATTTCTTGCCCCCTTATGATTTCCTTCTGTGGCTTTGATTTATTGGTACTGAATTGATAGGCCAGTTGCAAATTCTATAAACATTCATCTTTATAAGGAAAATCGATGTTATGGTTTTGATTTAGGTTGTGCTGTTGTGGTGTTGGGATCCTAGTTTTTTTTTTTATCTCTTTCCAACACATTCAACATCACTGTTCATATGTGTAGGATTCATCCATGAATAGAGAAGGTCATACTTGTCAATAGTGACTAGAATTGTATTGAAAAATGGACGGGAACCAAACCCAAGTGAAGTGAAATTACCGTGATGCTCGCAATGTGCTTTTTCCCGGTAATTTTCTATGTACTAGAAATTGTTTTGTAATCATCATGTCAGCTTTATATGTATTGTTTCTAGAGATATTTTAGTCATTTATTTGTTTGGCTGTCTATGTTATCAAAGCGAAAACTTGTCTGCAGTAAACTAAGAATATAGCAATGATATGTTTGATGAATAAATGTGTAAAATATGTTAGAGCCGCTGAAGCAAAGATTGCTGAGTGTCACGATATCTGGTATTAACAGGCATCTTGCTTTGCTTATTCAGGTTGTTGATATTTAGATATAAAACAGCTGAGGAATCAGGAACTTAGGTCTTGCTGCTATGCCTTCATCTTTTCTGGCACTTACTTCTTTTAAAGACAAGTATTCTACTTCGCCGAGTTCTTTTCAGGTTTCCTTAGGAAGGGAAGTGATGGAGAATTCTGTATCGCTTCAAGAATCTTCGTTAGCTCCCAGCAATGGTACCCTTGGGGATTCGTCTTTGTCCCCTTCCATAGTCACTGACCATATGTGTGCCTCAGCTCTACCACATTTTCAACATTCTCACAATCCCGCATTCATTTCCCAGTCATCAAGGGATTTAGCATCTTTGCCACCACTAGATGCTTCTCTTTCACAGTCCACAGCTTCACTTATTCACACACAAGGAAATAAGGATGGTTCTTGGAGTTTAGACCGGCTTCAAATGTTTCTCGATTTGCCTGAAAATACTCCAGCTCCAAATCAACTGGTGGAAAGCAGCACCGGTGTCTTGGCATCTGAGGATCACAACAAGAAAACTAATTGGCAGGAATGGGCGGATGATTTGATCAATGTTGATCCAGACTGGAGTAAGATTCTTGATAATACCAATGTCTTAAACCCCAGAGTGGAGGTATGTTCCTAGATTCTATTAGAAGCAGTAGGTGCAGAAATGTCTCGAGCGGCTTTTGATTTTCATTCTTTAATTTCTTTCACATAGCTTCAGTTTATTCCTTGTAATATACTAGCTTTGTGATTCTTGAGGTGATACAATTTCACCACTGCTGCTGTAATGTCAACTAATGGATTTTTTTTTTTTACTATTTCGGAATTAGCTACCAAGGCCAAGACTTGTTCATGGCTGAAAACCCCGTTACCTTAGCCTTTGGCTTGCGTAGATGATATGATCTATCTACCTTTTCGATGTACTTTTACTTGTTTTTCCTATCTTTTGGTTAATGAGAAAACTAAAAAATGTATCAGGTGCCAAAACCTTCTGGAGATATCTCAAAGCAACAGCCTCAGTTTCATCAGAATCAACTTGTGCCACATGGAGAATTTTCTAGCCATGCTTACCCATCATCCACTGCTCCTCCTACAAAGCCTCGTATGCGTTGGACACCTGAGCTTCATGAGGCCTTTTTGGAAGCTGTTAATCAGCTGGGTGGCAGCGAACGTGTGTATTTTCATCTCATTAGCATGTAGGCAAATTATCTGTTTACATCATTTGCTAATTTCATCGAGTAATTTAAACTTACAGGAGCTACTCCGAAAGGCATCTTAAAACTAATGAATGTTGAAGGCCTAACAATCTATCATGTTAAAAGTCATCTGCAGGTCTGTATGTAATCTCGTTTTATGGATCCTTTTTACTTTCTCAAACAATCTTATAAGTTTACTGGAACATTTTCCTGTTCGGAATCCAGAAATATAGAACGGCCAGATACATGCCAGAAACATCAGAAGGTAAGACAGCTATAATACTTTCAACAACATTTCACTGTATTTTAATAATAGCATTTTGATTTTTCTTGTTCGTTAAGATGTATAATTTGCTTCTCATTGCAGGAACATCAGAGAAAAGAATCACTTCAATCGAGGAAATGAAATCGATAGACTTGAAGACGTAAGTAACCTTCTCTTTCCTTGTATTTTGAAGTAATCTACCATTTTTAAATTCTATTGAAGTCTCAATTATCTCTGTCTTGAGCTTCGAGCTATGATCTGCAAATTTTATTAGAATGTGTAGTTTTAGCATAGTGAGATTTGGCACTAACCTCACTTTCCTGTAAGAAAGTTTGAGTATATCTGTATGGTTCTGGCCTTGTAATTTCTCGTCACAGGAGTATAGGAATTACTGAAGCACTGCGATTGCAGGTGGAAGTTCAGAAGCAGCTCCATGAACAACTTGAGGTATGCTACTGGTAACTAAGCATTTATTTGTTTCGGTCACAAACTATGCAGGTTAACTCAAAGCACGGCTATGGCTTCTTACTTATTTATAATAATTTCTTTTCCAAGATTTCGCCATGTTAGGGTCTCGGAGCTTTTTATAATTAGCTACTTTAACATTGTTATGTGGAATTCTAATTTTCCCAGCATACCCCATTTTTAATTTTCCAAACAAAGTCATGTTGAACCCTTTTTTATTGAGTTGCTGCAGATCGTTTGCACCCCATGCATCGTTAAAAGCATGGATGTATGTGCTATATAGATGCACATATATTTTCTGATGCCGGTGACATTTTTTCTCCAGATTCAGAGAAATTTGCAGCTACGAATTGAAGAACAAGGGAGGTATCTGCAAATGATGTTTGAGAAACAAAAAAAGGTGGAGGACGAAAAAGGTGGGGCTCCCTCTTCTGCCTCAGATGACCTTCTTGCACTATTACCAGGCTCAAAGCATCCACCTTGCAACAACGGTAAATCAGATTCAGAAGCTTTAGAGCAAGATCACTCAAGAACCGGGATTGGTCCAGGAAATGCTGGCACTAACGAGGACAAAAGCTCCTTAGATGTAAGCACGAAGCAGAAGATGCTGGAAACAGAATCGACTGTCCATGATGAGTCCGGTTTCTCAGTCTCAAAACGTGCAAGAACAGAGAAATAGCAGGATTCTTAGACTTTTTAACATCTGATAAATAATCTTTTGTAGACAACATATCTCTGCTCCCGGAGATGATGTTGTTAATACAGATAAATATGCTGATAGAAACCAGGAGTTGTTGAAACATTACATCATACATCCATCTTTATGTGTATTTCTCTAACATTTGACCACATGCAATATATTCTTTCATTTTGAAAGAACTATAAGCTATATGTCATGATCATAAAAAGGTCTAATGGGTGGAAGCAGATAAATGACATTTGGTAATAAAATCTTACGAGCAATTTGCCTTTCACAACTGGTTTCTTTTCATATGAACAAAAATGTAATTGCAGAAAATGCTGAGCACCAAACTGTTTTTATCTTCGAATTTAAAAAAAAAAAATAACAAGGAAACCCGAAAAAGAAAAAGAATAAAAAGGTCATCACAGTGAAACCTAAATGTAAAATTAAAATTATGACGAAGAAATACACAAATTAATCTAATAATTAAAGGGTTAATGTTATCAAACGTCCCTAAACTATCACCAGATTTTAAATTTGTCCTTAAACTTGAAATATTTTAATTGACCTGGTATTTAACACCCAAGTTAATGGATTTACTGAGAGAATGATCTAAATTAATTTGATATTGATACCTTGAGTATGCAATTAGAACATTTTAAAGTTTGGGACTAATTTAAAATCCTGGTTGTAGTTGAGGATGTCTAATGCAATTAACCCATACTAAAATGTAAAATTGTTGTCATCCTAACGTGCTGAACCAAAGACCCTTGAAAATCGAGAACTCTGCCATCTGAAGGCAACTGAAACAAAAAGAAAAAGAAACTAAATTAATATTCTAGAAATCAAATTTGAAGAAAACAAAAAAAGAAACCTGGTCGAACCCGAAATCAAGATAGCCGAAGCTGGAAAGTTTCAGGAGAAGACAAGAAGCGGCGGAACAAGAAGAAGATGTTGTTTCAAGTGGGAGGACAAGGGGCTCGTCCCACCTTCTTTGAAATGGCTGCTGCTCAGCAACTCCCGGCTAGTCTCCGTGGAGCTCTCACTTACTCAATTGGGGTCACCCTCTATCTGTCTCTCTTTGCCTTTTTTTATTATTAAAAAAGCACTTTTTTTTAATGTATTTATGGAATACCCATTTTAGTTTTCCTTATTTATTTCTCAAAATTGTTCAGTTTTTCTATAAATTTTGCCTAGAGGGTCAAATCTTGGTTTTTGTGTATATTCTTGTCTCTGACACCTTTAGAATGAAATAAATTGATTGTTTAAATTAAGTACCTGGGAAACAAGTTTCGGTTTGTTTCAAATTAGCTTCTTTTCTTATTGTTTAGTGGCATTTTTAGATTTATTACAATTTCTATTTTCAGATTGTTGCATTAATTACAATTTTTTTTTGCTGCAATTATTGATATTATAATCGAAGATTAAATACTTTGAGGTTTATTTGTGAATTTATAGGTATTGGCATTGAGAAGGCCGTTCCTTCATAAGGTGTTAGACTATGAAGATGAATTCTTTGCTTTGCTGATGTTGGTTCTTGAGACTCATAGTCTTCGAAATACAGGTTTTCTTCTGCTTTCATTTTCTTTTAGTTTCTTTATTACTTAAATTTTCTTTTTAGGTATTTTTTGCTCAGCATGTATTTGAATCTTCCTATTTTCGCATTCTAGACAGTGCTTTATGTATCCTAGTTTTAGGTTTCCTCCGAATTACATTTTTTTTTTTTTTTTAAACTTTAATGCTCATTCTGATTTCACTACCATGCTTTCATTGTACATATAGAATAATAATCAATTTTCCATTTTGTGTCTCTGTGAACTGTGGATTTGTTTTTGTTGCTTCTGTGTGATATATGTTGTAATCTATGATAGAAACAGTCTTCAAAACTGTCTGATGTGTTATATATGATTGTTCTTCCATTCACCCATTGAAATTTATTCCCTTATGAAGATGTGAGTGTTAAGGTTGTAGGGTGTAGGAGAAATAAGCGGAGTCTGAGCCATGTATAGGAGCTTGTGATAATGTATTTCATTCTGGTTGTTCTAATGTGATACGGAAAGCTTCTTAAATTTCAAGGCATGACTGAACTCCATGATCTCACTTGTTCAAAATGAGTTATGTAAGATCGTCTCACATAGAACAAGCTTTCCTTGTTACTTTTTTAAACATCAATGAACCTTAGCCAGAAGCCTAGAATCGACCAGCTTGTTTGTGGAAGGAAGTTGTAGTACAAGGGCTTTTCCTTTTTTGAGAAAACTTAATTATTTGATGCATATGCAAAACTATCACTATCAGCCCTTAATGGAATTCAACATCTTGCTAACAAGTTTGTTATATTGGAACCTTATAACAATGCCCATTATTTGTTGTTTGCACCGTTGGTGTAAATATTACCTTAATTTTGTTTGTTGTTGTTGGAAGATGCATGTTTGTTTCAATAGATGAGATTCATTTTTCTAATGTACCGTTCTTATACAGATGCTTCTTTTTCTGAGTCTCTATATGGTTTGCGGAGGAGAGCAGCAAAAATAAGAACAAAACAGGCTGATACCCGATCAAAGTCTAGTGATGGGATCCAACACTCTAGTCTAGAAAAGAGCCAGAGAGTTCTTTCAGTTGTATTTTTGGTAGAATTCTACATCTTTTTTTTCCTTTTTTTTCTTATTAAGGTGTTTTATGAACCTTATAATCAAGTAATCTACTGAAGTTCTTCTGTATAAGCGATTATATTTTTTTGTAGAAAATTACTTTGTCTATTTACAGCATGAGCTCATTTACATGCTGTATGACCAATAACCTTTACTAGAGCAGTAGTAACCTCCGATTTGCTATGTGTTTCTAGGTTGTTTTGCCCTACCTTAAGTCAAAATTGCATTCAATTTATAACAAAGAAAGGGAAGCTAGGCTTCAAGCTAGTTTATGGGGTCCTGGTGATGAGAGATTTGAAGATGTTGACTACTTTGATGAAGCTGAGGCTTCTATTGCTTCAAGAACATCAACAGAAACTGAAGCAACAATAAGAACACGATTGGAAAAGAATATTCAGAAAATTATAGGTGTATGTTATCCATGGCTTCATGCTACCACTGAAGGTGTGTGCAGATCTAAGTTATCATTTTGTACCCCTGTTTTCAAGAATGAAAGTGATTTATTAATCCAATCATTGTTCATGGACTGCCGTCTCCTAAAGTGTTGACCAGTTAATAGTTAAATTATGGTTGCTGAGGATGGGGCTTTCTAATATTTATATTTGTAATGATTTACAACATATCTAGTATAAATCTCCATGATGTAGGTTTTCTGATATTTATATTTGTAATGATTTCTTGAAAGAGCTTTGAGTGTCCATTAGCTGTTTTTGACCGTGCATTGGTTGGATCTCAAGTTACATGCTTTAATCTAATCTGGACTATTGTGGTGCAGGACTAACATTTACTTATCAACTTTTATATCTGCTGGATGCTACTGGGTTCTATTCTGTTGGATTACATGCACTTGGGATTCATGTTTGTCGAGCAACGGGACAAGAATTGGTATTAGATTCAACAATATCTCTGTCTGCATGTATTACATTAAAATCCATGGAGTAGTATTTGTGTTGCTTCATGCTTTTTCCAAGCCCTATAGACATGCATAGAGATACATGCTTGGTTACAGAAGACCTAAGTGTTGATGATAATTTTATTTATTGTGCATTTTGTTTATTTATATTATATATATGCATACATACTCAGTATACTCATTTTGATGTCAAGATAGATGGATACGTCTTCTAGAATATCCAAAATTCGAAATCGTGAGCGTGAGAGGCTTCCAGGTCCTCCATGGTTAAAGGTATTTTTCTATAAATATTTTAGTTAGGATTATTGCGATTGTTTTCGAAGATATTCCATCTAACTTTAACTAATGTTATGTTAAATTTAGCATATTGATTAGACAATATAATTCCTTCAGGCAGTACAAGGAGCTTTGCTTAAATGCACATATGCGGTGTTGGACTATGCACAGACCGGTTTAATTGCTGCAGTATTTATCTTTAAAGTAAGTGTGGTTTACTGGTTATTAAATTTACCATCTTTTGTGGTTTAGCCGTTTGGGGGTAATATATATCATTGCTATCTAATAACTTCATCTGAAAAACATAATTTATGCAAAATATATGATATTACATTTTTCAAGCAAAAAACTGTAATAGTTGGACCAAAGGAAACTAAATCAATCAATTGCTTATTTGTTTTAGTCCAAACCCGTGAGCTCTACAATTAAGTTATGGCCATGATGACTTGTAATATTCCCCAATAGATGCTTTTTTAAACTCGTATTCAGTCACTTTCCTTAAACCCATGCAATCACTGAGATTTGTTATTGATATTAATTAAATCTGACAATTCTTAAAAGTGTCATCCTTTCCGGAGATAATATTTGTGTGTTAACTATTCTATGCCACTTTTTGTTTCTTGAACCTTTATTTTTATGTAACATTCATGCTTTTCTGGAAATAGTAATGGAATTTGCTGTGATTTCATTTTCACTATGGATAACCATTGTTTGTGTACAATAATCATAGATGATGGAATGGTGGTATCAATCTGCCGAGGAGAGAATGTCAGCTCCAACTGTGTATCCTCCACCGCCACCACCACCCCCCCCAAAGGTGAAAAATTCACCTATCTTCTCACACATGGCCATGCATACAAATGCAAACAAAACCATTCCTCATTCTTTTGTGGACCATTTTCTTTTAGTAAAATGGAGAATTATGTAGGAGCATGTTTCTACATATGTTTCATTGTATGCACTGTTGGATATTAAATCTGGGATATGTCACCTAGGATATGATGGCATTTTTTTCTTTTATTGTATTTTTCATAAACTATGCAACTATTTGAGGATTTTGGCAGCAGTTTCTATTTATCAAATATCAGTCTGAACATAGAAGGAATAAGGAGGAGCAAGCTTTTATCACTCTGGTACTCAAAAACCAAATAACTCACTTATCATCTATGCAGGTCGCCAAAGATGGGATTCCCTTGCCACCCGATAGAACAATCTGTCCATTGTGCTCACAGAAGCGTGCAAATCCATCAGTAGTTACAGTTTCAGGGTTTGTCTTCTGTTATGCTTGCATACACAAGTATGTTTCTCAGGTAAGGCCTTCAAACACTATTTGGTGAACCAAATAAATTCTTTCACAGTTCGCATGAGATGATATAGGGGAACTTGCCAAAATGGCTTCATTGATTCATACTTTCTATGAATTCTTTTTGAACGGCTCCCTTTTGTAGTCTAGTAATATTGAATATATCTTCTTAAATCACCTTCAATACATGGCTTTTCTAAGCAAATGAATATGTTTTGTCTTGTTGATTGAGAGTCTCTCTTATCCAACTTCAAGGAGACCCACTTCTTAAAACCAAAGTGTCCCAGCACAGCTATGAAAAGATCTAAAGATTTATTTCATGAATTTACAGATTTAATTATTTTTACTAGTTTACAGTGAAATGTACCTCGTATGCATAAATTTAGATCATCCATGTGGATCTTCATCGTTATTTCCATTTAACATCGAGTAGATTTGTTTTACATGGAAGAACTTATATGGTTTGTTCTGTATTTCTTTGCCACAGTATAAGCGCTGCCCTGTCACATTAATGCCAGCAGACATTGACCAGATAAGGCGACTCTTTCACGACATGTGACATCCTTGCTGGATACTGTGTATGTAAATTAATTCATTTTTATACATTTTCAACAGCCAAATCATCGATAAAAGTAAAGCTGCCAATGCGCAATGAGGGCCAAGACGAACACAAGAAGATAATGTAGGGAATTCCTGTTGCCATTATTTCTCGCGTTCTCAAAAGTTACTTCATATGTAAACGCTTAGATAACTCTACAAATATCCTACCATGGTCAGTTACCTTAGAAACACTATTGTACACCCCAAAAAAATCCATTTACAGTAAATCTATAATTTCGTCATTAACGTGTACCACATTGAACATTTTTTTTTTAAAAATTTAAGTATCACGTTAGACCTCTGACTTGTGAGTTGCTCTATTGAGCTCCCCTGTTTCTCAGCCAATGTTCTTGCCTGGGTACGTGCCGAAGGGTGCAATGCCAAACTTTGACCGGGATTGATAGATGATTTACGGGATTCATTCCATGTTTGAGAGTTTTAAAATCGCTCAAATCTTTGAACTTGGTGTCAAAGCAGATTGTTATTTTCGTGCAAAAATATGTAGACAAGCTAACAGGACAGACTTATCATCCAAATAAGGAATCATTTAGAGAATCTAGTCCCGAAGGATCTTCAGTTATTGACTAATTCTAATTCTTACACAAAGCCAGATCAACTAAAAAATCAAACAACAAAAACTAAAAAGAGCATATAAACAGAAGCATTCATGGGAATGCACCATGCAGCAGAAAATTCATCTCCCAGGATCTCTCATAGTGATGAGACCTACTATACTCCTGCAATCCCTGTATCCAGAGCTATCTCCAACCTTGCTCCAAATGGTATGGCCTTCAACTTCAGTCTCTCTTCCTGGGAAAATAATCATCACTTCCAACATATATATATATGAAAAATGTATATATGAACGCCAACGACAAAGTTACTTTGTATACCTGAATGTGTCTCAGTGTTCGTTTGCTAGGAGAGCCTGAATCAGTATCTATGTTCTGGCCAGTATGACTCCAATAGCTCCCAACAGTCCCTATGATAGGTGCTTCATCTGGACTCCGGCTCCCGCACTTTCTTGGAGAACTGGATGCAGAACGCTGTTTAAGCTCTCCCATTGTTAATGATCCTAAAATAGGCCTATCTTCATGGCTTCTTGGTGAATTCATCTTCTGGGATATTGCTGAATTCCCCACTGAATTAGTACTAGCCTTTGAATTCGGTGTGTTTTCAGGTTCCACTAACCAGCTTGAAAGACTTGTATCAACAGCACTTTCTTTCTCTACCATCTTCTTCCCATTGGAACATAGTTTTGAACTTGCAAGCTTAAAACTAGGCTCTGCACTAATCGGTATACCAAAACCTTGCTCTACATTGATGTTCTCCTTTTCTTGAAGATTCAATGGTATGCTTGCTTTTGCTTTCACTTCTTTCCATTGAGCAAGATTTTCTACAGGATTCAAAACTGATTGAACATATTGACCACCCTTATCTTTACCATTTCGATTTAACAGAATTGGCATTGGACTATTAACTTCCTTCTCATCTGATTCAACTTCACAAACCTGTTTCCTAGACTCTATTGACAAAGAAAACAGTGACTCAGATGACTCTTCTATTACCAATTGTGACTTATTTTTAGCCTTTTCAATGCCATCATCCTCATTACCATCATCTAAATCATTTATTTCTAAATCCAAATCATTCAATTCATCCTCACTTTCTGCACTGTTCTGATATCTATTGTTTTGAGGCTTAAAAACTACAGTCTCCTCACTCTCCTTCCCCTCGTCATTTTTCAACAACTTCGCAGATGATTCAACAGCCAATTCCTCATGAGTCTTCACATACAAATCAAAACTTATCTTCTCTTCACCACTGTTATTCAATAGCTCCCCCAGCTTCTCTCTACATAAATTGACATGAAACAAGCAAATCAACACATGCATAAACATAAATAATAATTTACAAGAAAGGGCCTGAAAATGGATTGCCATAACTTACTTTTTCACTATAATGGGATTAAAGGGTATCCCAAAATCTTCTTTACTTGATTGAACAGCTTCATTGGCTTCAGGTTTCTGGATGGTACAAATTTATTCAAAAAAAAAAAAACCCAAGAATCATAAACCATGAAAGTGATGAACAAAACTAACCTGATCAATAGAGGAAGTCCCATCCACCAAATGCTGGTCTTTTTTATTCTTGGAAGCAGAAAAACAAGCAAAAAGAAGGCAACCCATTATCACCCTAATTGACTTCTCCAAAAAGGTTCACTTTAAAAAGTTCCCTGGTCAAGAAAATAGTCTTCTTGGAGAGTGAAAGAGGAAAGAAAATCAATGGAAAAATAAAATCCAAAGAAACTGGTAAATGAATTTGAAGAAGATCTTGAAAAATATGACCGTTACAAGGTAGATTCGTATAGGCTTCATTTAAAATGAAGTATCCTATAATGAGGCAGAGTTTTGGCACTGAGATTAATGCAACTGTTGGGCTTTAAAAGAGGAAATGGGCTTTCGCTTTTTCACAATTTTGTATATTTTTTTGTGCATTAAAGAGTTTTTATAGTATTTGTGGGGCAGACACAATAATAATGGAACTATCTCTATCTACCTATCAAACTCTAAATTACTTCTTCTATTACTGTTACCATTATTGTTAGAGCTCTCCATGGTCACGCCGTGTTGGGTGAAGTAAAATATTTAGGTTGTTTTTTAACTACCATTTGAAAATAGATCTAAAATTTTATTTAAATTCGACTCAAATAAAAATGTTAAAATTTGAGTTCGGTTTGTCTGTATTAAAAATTTTTATATTATTTTTATATATAAAAATAAATTTTAAAAAATAATAAATTAAATATACTAAAAACATTAAAATAAATATTTCCCAACAAATAGAAAAAAATTAAAAAATATATATACTTAAATAACACTATGATAAGTACAATTTAACAAGCAAATACCTCTAAAATAGTAGCAAAATTAATAATAAAATAAGAATTATACAATATCTAAATAATAACAGCAAATTAGTAACAATATAATAGTAGAATAATAATAAAAAAATGAAAAAATAGTAAAAAAAAAAGAGAGTAAAATAAACAGCAGCAGTATTTTTTTTCTACAAATCCGTGCCGAGCAAAGTCGAGCTCGAGAAAAAAAACTTACCCAAGGCCCATTCTGTTTAGAAAATGGGTTTTGTTTTTATTGTTCAAGTCCATTTTTTGAACCTATATTTTTTACTCAAATTTTCTCACTTTTTGAACTGACATTCGGGTGAGCCATAGACAAGTCTAATTTTGTAGTAACCTTTCTTTTATATATTTATTCATTAGTTACTTTTATTTTTAGTTAAATAGTCCTTATACTTTGATCAATTTTAAAATTTAATCTTTTCATTTTAAAATTTTAAAAAAATTTAAATTCTTCTACTTTTTCAGTTTAAAAATTCAAGTTCAACGATTATCATTATTGGTAGTTTTTGTCAAAATTTTTCAATTTAATATGTTTATTTTTTATCAATTATATGCCACATCATGTGAAGATGACATAACCAAATTTTTAAATTGACAAATTTTCACAAAAAAATACTTACTATTTTAATGATTAAATTAAAATTTTCAAATAAAAAGTTTAAATACACATTTCAATTTTACAAATTTAAGAAATCAATCTAAATTTTCATTTTTGTGTAAGAATTATTGTTTCAGAAGAAGTTGCAAACACCAATAACAATCATAACAAACAGTCTATAGTATAGTAAATTATTGAACAAGGACTAATAAGTAAACTTACTAACAAAGTAGAATATTTAAAAAAAGAAGCCAAAATCTACTTACATGGTTGCTACTTAAACCTCAACCTTCAAATTTTCTAAAATCTCTTTCTTATTTTGAAGCCAAAATATTATTAGCAATTTTTTTAAAATTCTTTTTAGAAACATATCCTAAGATATATTTCACCCTTTTAAATATTCTAAAATCTCCCAATATTGATAATGAGAGTTAAAATAATAAAATTTATCATTTTTCTAAGATATTAAAATAAATTAAATTTTGATTATTTTATTTTTGTATTAAATTTGAGTTTATCATTGGTTGGAATTTTTCTTTCAGTTAAGATTTTCCAAATTCTTTTTTTTTTTTTTTCCTTTGAGCTCTTTCTAGATTTAGCTTTTTCTTTTTAAACTTGTTGAAGTTTCGATCTTTTCAAATTTAAGTCAATTTAGATAAGAACAAGTTCAGCCTCAAATTTTTTTGTAGTGTTTTCGGGTTTAATCTCAAATTGCGACCTTTGCATATGGTGATTGAATTGGTCGTTTAAAATTAAAATTAATTACTTAACTCCAATATTTATCAAACTTCACTATAATTTTGAAAAGAATATTAAATTTTATATATTCATACATATTTAAATAAATAAAAATTTATGCATAGTAAAATTAGAAATTATTGTTTTTAGTGAAAAAAATAAGTATTTTCCAGTAACGAATTAAAAAATATATATCTTTTTTTACTGATAAGATTACATTAAGTTTTGAAAAATTGTTTATTTTTTAATTTTAAAAAATAAGCCATTATAGTCCTTGCTAATAAAGTTAGAGTGCTAATCAAGGAATTATACGGCTTTCTTGTAAAGTAAAGAAACCTTAGAGTGACCTTATGCATTTTTGCACAAGTATTAGTGCCTAGGGAAGAGATATTGATACTTTTTCAAACATAGTCTAAATGAGCTATTTGCCATTAAAGTATCGATACTTAATGGCTCATATAATGCTTCGATTTTTATTGGTGTTCAAAAAATCAATTTCAAGATTAAATTTCTCAAATTAAATTAATTAAAAATTTTAATCGAGTAATTACAAAATATATAAAAAATTATAAGATCAAATTACTACGTGTTTAAATTAAATAAATTATTAAATTTAGTATATGGACTAAAGTAAAAAGTTAGCCATTATTGAGTAAGAATTAAATTGCAAGTAATTATAACTTGAAGAATTACGTCACTTTTTAACAAAGCCCTTAGTCATGATTAAAATCTAGATAGTGGAGTACAATCATTTTCCATTAACTATTATCATTCATTCCTACGCATTAACAGTAATTAAAAGGGAAATTAATAAACAAGATGAATATGTAAGTGTTGTCTTCATTTTTCTTCCTTTTTATATCAAGACTAAAAGTTTTTGATATAGTGATGTCACGAATCTCTTTTCAACCTATAAATAGGAGGATAATGCACTGTAACCCACTCGAATTCACTTCCTCTTGTATTGATAATAATACATATGTCAATCGAATTAAGATTCAATCAATTGCTCATGTTTTTTATTTTACATAATCTTTATGGTGCTTCTTTGGAGTTCATCTTCTTCCTCGTCCAAAAAAGCCTTTGATATCCCTTGTATTAATGTAACTGTTCTGTTCATACTCAAATAAAATGTTCCCACCACCAGAATGCATTCAACTTTCAAAGAGTTTAATAGTTGAGTTTCTAAAAATAATTTCCTGTATTGATAACAATACATATGTCAATCGAACTAAGATTTAATCGACTCCTCATGTTCTTGATTTTCTATAATCTTTATGGCGCTTCTTTGGAGTTCATCTTCTTCCTCGTTCAAAAAAGCATTTGGTATCCCTTATATTAATGTAATTGTTTTGCTCATTCTCAAATAAAATGTTCCCACCACCAAAATGCATTCAACTTTCAAAAGAGTTTAATAGTTGAGTTTCTGAAAATGACCTCCAATTATATAAAATCTCTAACTATATCACCCATAACGGTTTAATTAATGGGATTAATTGGTTATGATTTATTATAAGGGTGAGTGTTTAGTCGAATCAAGTGAAAAAAATATCGAGTTAATCAAGTTGACAAGTCTCATTTTATTATCTTAATTCGATTTGAAATTTTTTGGAATCGATTCGAATCGAGTCAAATCAAGCAAAATTGTTCGAGTTAAATTAAAAAATTAAACATGTCAAATTAAAAATATAACTAATTCCATTTTAAATCATATAAATTTGAAGATATATATTTGAAAACTCTTATAAAAGAAAAAATAAGACAATTTAGTATAATAAACTTGAATCATTAATTTACTTATTTAGGTCCCAAAATTATTATTTTAGATTTTTTTTTTAAAAATCAACTTTTTTTATATATTCTTGAGAATCCTTTTAGAATATTTAATATATTTTTAAATATAAATTTTGAATTTTTATAAATATTTTAGTTTTTATAATTTTTGTTGAAAGAAATCGATTTGCTCATTTTCAAAATTGACAGGGATTAAATAGGTATTTACCTCAGTTTGTTATTTGAATTAGTCGAATTATTCGAATTGTAAAATTCAACTTGACTCGAATATATAACTCAAATTACTTATTTGAATTAACTCGAAAAAATCAAATAACTTAATTTAATTAACTCGAAATTAAAAAAAATCGATTTTTTTAGTGGACTTAATTTTACTCGCCCTTAATTTATTAGATGAATTGGGATATTTCACATTCACACTTTAATTATGACACCAATTGTATATTAAAAAAAAGGGATTATGACACTAATTACATAGTTAACATATAAGTGGATTGCATGATTTAATGCTGTTATATGTCATGTTTTAGATACATAAATGATGGGCATCGAATCCACCAAAAATAATTCCTACAAAAGTAACTTTAAATAGTAGTAAGAGTGGTAGTAGGGTCGAGTCCACAGCGATTGAATCTGTAATCAATTTATATGTTAACTTATGAATAGAATGTCGTCGTGTCAAGAGGAAAACAAAATAAATAAGTAAGCTGGGGGTTGAGAATGTTTAAGAAAGTAAATATTCTGAAATAAACAATTGATTAAATGTAAATTGGAAATAAATTTAGAAATGCGCCAACAAAATAAATAGCCTTAACCTTAGATGCAATAAATTTCGGTTAATAATCGATCCTCGAAATTTGATCTTCTCCTCCAAACGATAAGTTGGTTATAGCAATTAAGAACATCCCAACCACCAATTCTTCCTCTCGTAGCTAGTCCCGGGATGTCCTGCAAACTAACCATTACCGATTATCTAACCAAGATACACGTGTTCCAGATTCAAGATTCTGGCAGCCTTGCATTCTGAAAAACCCAACTCGAATTAATGGCCTCAACCGTGTAGGTCGTTTAAACTCGATCACCTCTTCCTCGATTTATTCTCGGAAATTCGAATACAGCACAGCCAATTCATTTCTCCAACTGTCGGCAAACACGACTCCAAACCAACGTGCACTTTTTGACTTGTAATCGAGTGAACCTTAAGGGATGATTTGTCAATCCCGATACTTAGGAAAAAGGTGAATACCGACCGAAAGAATATTATTTAGTGCGAATTCGTTTCTCACGATTTTGGACCGGGAAGAACACTGGCCTAAGGCTAAGATAAAATTTAGTGTAGCATGAATTTAATCATGCTTGAAGGTTATGGAAGATGATGGAATTACTATGAAAAGGTGATGGAAATTGAGCAGGAAAAAAATATTTGGAAAAAGAATTAGACAAACTTTGTAAAAGTAATACAAAAGTAATTCAACTCACAATTGAAGTAGGAAAACAAAGAGGATAATACAACTCCAAAGTGAAGTAGGAATACAAGATGAATGGATAATTTCCAAAGAACCAAATACCCCTATTTATATACATGGAGTTTACTAAAAATAGTTTAGCTAATTTAATAAATTAAATAAAAATAAATAAAATAAAAACTAAAAATAAAATAAAATATCTTCCTATTTTTAGTCTTTTTACAAAGTCAAAATATGTAATGAATCCTTAACTTTCTCCATATTTTTTATTCAGCCCCATCTCTATAAATGTGTTTCAAATTGACCCCTTTTTGCTCGTTTTTGACCAATCGCATCCCTGATAAGATTAAATCATAAAAACACCAATTTAGTAGGGATTAATTCAGAAATAAACCAAATTAAACATAAGAAATCATGCAAATTAATATGTTTATCAAATCCCCCCTACTTAGCTCATGCTTGTCCTTAAGCATGTTGTTCTTTCAACATTAGAATTCCTCTTGTAATTTATAAAAAATCGAGCCCCTTTTCCACATCCTCAATAAATCCAAACAACATAGGCAAAAATAAATAAATGCTTCAAGACATATAGTTCGATCAACCAATGTCATAAAACTGAAATATGCGAACTAAACAATTTCATTAAATTGAGTTTGAATACAAAAAGTTTGCAAGGCATTATTTATGCATTAGTAAAGAAATTTTAGACACAGTCAAACCTTTTTATGCGAACTAGGATGACAACCCAAGCATCTTATCCCAGTTACTCAGTTCAAACAGTCTTTATTTTTTTCTTTTTTTCTTTTTTTTTCTTTTTTCAGCTTTTGAAGGCTCGGTTAGCGGAATGTTTGTAAGTTCTCGACTTGTCACTCGAACCTTTTTACGCGAGATAAGATGACAACCCAAGCAACTTATCCCGATTACTCAATTCAGTCATGTTTTCGAAACTTCACTCATAACGTGAACCTTCTTTATTTTATTTATGCATAAGCAAACATAATTTTTCCAAACAATCAATTTATATGAAAAATCCAGCTACATATATCAACTTTAAAACACAAATGTCGACCTATCTATATACTTGAATATCTATAAAAAAATTTGTCCAATTGTCCAAATTGATTAAGTATGAGATTAAAGGCTCAATGTCAAATAAACTATCGAATAAATTTAATAAAAGATTGAACTCATGCAAAAGAGAGACACGCAGCAAAAATTACCAATTTAAACCCCTCACTTAATCTATGATTGTCCTCAAGCATATGTTATATAAAATGAAAGTCAGCAGCCCAAACAAATAAAAAGAAAAGTTAAGAATACTCCCCATGTGTTTTTAACGTTGTTGCTGGAGTTGGGAGTAATGACTTTACAGGATGTCGAGGATTGTGGCAACTTGGATTTCCATTGTTCCAAGTCAAGCTTCGATCCGACTTAAACGTGCTTCCATGGTGAGAGGTTGTTCCTCTTGTTCCCTAGTAGTGAAATGTGGGCGTTGGCGAAAACCCATCTTTCGGCGGTGATGCGACAGTGATGAGGGTCGACGAAGGTGGTTGTAGGTGGAGGAGGGAAAAAATGAAAGAAAAGAAGGAAGGGGCATCGACGACGGCGATGTCATCAAAAGCAGTGGTTCATGGTAGTTTTTTAAGGAAGACGTGGCGTGGCAACGGATCGGTGATGGCAACAGCGATGGCGTGCGACAAGATATGGGTAAAGGCTTTTTTATGTTTGCTTGGAGAAGATGAAGAAGATGAATAGAATGTAGGGAAAAATAGTCACAGAAGACTATTGTCAAATAACTTGTGGGCAAGGAAAATACTAAACTAAAAGATTTTAGAAGCAAGAAAAGCTAAGCTCAGATTGTTGTATTATTCACTGCAGAAATGAAATAAACATAGGCCTTTAAATAGCCTTTGCATCACAACAAACTAACATAAAATATGTGTAGCAATATTGCACGATCATAAAAAAAATATAAAATAAGGAAATAACAAATTAAGCAACAGTCAAATCTAAATTTAGAAAAATTGACTTTGAATCATTCTCCAACACTCCCCATTGATTCAAAGTTACAGACACCAAGCTGAAGTCTGAAGTAAGCATGTTTTTCTCTGAGGAGAGACGTTGTTAGAATATCTGTCATTTGTTCATTTGTGCTGCAATATTTCAGAATAATTGACCCATCAGACACAAGATCACGAATGAAGTGTACCCGAATATCTATATGCTTTGTTCTTCCATGATAGGATGGATTTTTGGATATGGAAATCGCTGCTTGATTGTCACAGTAAATTACAGTTGCTTCCTTCTGCTTTATATTAACATCAGCTAGGATTCTTCTTAACCATAGGGCTTGACAAGCTGATGAAGTTGCAGCTGTATATTTAGCTTCCGACGAAGATAGAGCTGTTGTTGCTTGTTTTTTGGAACTCCAGCAAACAACAACTGATCCAAAACCAAAAACATACCCTGACGTGCTTCTTCTATCTTCCAAACATCCAGCCCAATCACTATCTGTATAAGCACTCAGCTTGAACTCTGAGACATTATCATACCACAACCCAAAATCAAGTGTTCTGGCAATATATCGTAAGACTCATTTTGCAGCACCAAAGTGATGCTTTGATGAATAATGCATGAACCTGGAAATAACTCCAACAGCAAAAGAAATATCAGGTCGTGTATTCGTCAGTAAATCAAGCCACCAACTAGACTTCTAAAGCTCCTTGCATCTGTTGCTTTAGTACCATTATCATGTTTCAACTTTTCATCAAATTCATAGGTGTTGTTGTAGCTTTGCATCCCAACATGTTGAATTTTTTAAGTAAAGCTGAGCAACGTAAACTTCCTATTGTAATTCCCCATTCAAAAAAGCCAATTAACATCGAACTGATACACAATCTTTTTCAAATGTGTAGCCAATGCCAAAACAATTCTAATAGTTTCAAACCGTGCAACCGGAGAGAAAGTGTCGTCAAAATCTACACCTGGCTGTTGTAAATACCCTTTCACCACCAGACGTGCTTTATGCTTTAAAATGGTTCCGTCTGCATCGAACTTGGTTCTAAAGACCCATTTGACACCAATGGTTTTTTTTTGTCTTTAGGAAGATCTACAAGCTCTCACGTTTTATTACGTTGTATTGCTGCAATTTCTTCTTTCATTGCAGTTTGCTATTCCTCTTTGTCCACTGCTTCTTCGAAAGTTGTAGGATCAGCAACAAACAAGGCTTGTGTACATGCACAAATTTCAGCCAAAGATCTGAACTTCTTTGGAGGAGTCTCATCATCAGATGAACTGCTACCATTCGGAGATGCACTTGATGAAGTTGGAAAAGATGACGAATTTGGAGAAGGGGGTTGTAATACTTCAGTCTATGGAGCTGCATCTTCACTTGCAATTTCAAATTTGACATCACCTGTATTTTCTTCCCAATACCAACTTGCATCTTCATTGAAAATCACATTCCTATTAATTATTATTTTGCCATTAATAGGACTATACAGCCTGTAAGCTTTGGACTCAGAACAATAACCAATAAAAATGCATTTTGTTGATTTTTCATCAAGTTTGTTGCATTTATATGAATCAACTAAAGTGTAAGCAACACAACTAAAAACCTTTAGATGGCTTACCCAAGGTCTTTTTCCATACCATGCCTCATATGGAGTTTTGTTAAGGACAGCCCTTATTGGTGACAAATTCAGCAAGTAGACTGCAGTAGCTACAGCTTCTGCCCATAATTGATTCGGACGACCTTTGGCTTTCAACATACTTCTTACCATTTCTACAACCGTCCGATTCTTCTGTTCAGCAACACTGTTCTGCTCCGGAGCATATGGAGCAGTCAATTCTCTTCTTAGGCCATGTTCATCACAAAAATCATTAAACTCTTGTGATACAAATTCACCGCATCTGTCTGTACGCAGTGCCTTGATACATCTTCCAGTTTATTTCTCCACAAGTGCCTTGAATTTTTAAAATTTTTCAAATGTTTCTGACTTGAACTGCAAGAAGTACACACAACTCATCCGGCTATAGTCATCTGTAAATAATAAAAAATATCTACTCCCACCAAATGATTGAGTTTTCATGGGACCAACCACATCAGCATGTACAAGATCGAGGCACTTCACTGCCCTTCTAGACTTCTCAACAGGAAATGGTTTTTTACATTGTTTCCCATATATGCACCCTTCACATGTATCTAAAGACTCAATTCTGGGCAATCCAAAAACCATTTCCTTTTGACACAACAACTTCAGACCTTTGACATTTAAATGCCTATACCTTAAATGCCATAATCTTGACTCACCAATTTCTTTGACAGCGAGTGCATAGTTCTCAACATCAAAAATAACAAGTGGGAATAACTTGTTTGGTGTCATGTGAACATCGATAATGATTTGATCTGATTTTTTATCTTTGATCACACACGAGACATCATCAAACATGATAGAATATCCAGTAGCCATGAGTTGCCCTACACTCAACAGATTTTGTGACAGACTAGGAATGTAATAGACATCATAAAGAAGTTTCACATTACCGGAACTGTTTTTGACTGCCACATTACCCTTTCCTTCCACTTGAATCCGCTTGCTATCTCTAAGTGTGACTTTTTGTTTAAAGGTTTCATCAATCTCGTTGAACAATGACCTCACACCAGTCATGTGGTTCGAGCACCCACTATCCAGAAACCAAATGTTGGTATGACTTGTTGCATTTTCTTGATAAGCCATGAACAATTTGATCTCATCATTCTCTTGCTTTACGTAACTTGTTCCTGCCTTAATCTTCTCCAGCAATCTGCCTTCACATGCCCAATTTTTTTACAATAAAAGCATTCGATAAACCTTTTGTTATCCCGTTGTTGTGTTTGATTTTGGTGCCAATTGCCCCAACCTTGTCCTCTGCCACAACCTCCTCTCCCATGAGATCCAACCTGACCTCGCCAATTTTGTTTATTTTTCTAGGGTAATGCTTCTCCTTTCATATGGAAAGCCTTATCCTCGGTCTTTTCTTTTGATCTATTCAGCCTTGCCTCATGGGACTACAATGATCCCATCAATTCATCAAATGTGAATGTTTCCAAGTCTTTGAATTCTTCTATGGCAGCTACTACATAATCAAACTTAGGAGTAAGACTCCTTAAAATTTTTGCAACAACCATTTGATCATTAATATTCTCCCCATAAGACCGTATTTTGTTAACAATTTCAGCAACTCTCGATAAAAAATCCTGCACCGACTCTCCACCTTTCATCTGCAAGGTTTCAAAATCTCGACGAAGTGACTGAAGTTTTATCATGATTACCTTAGAGGAGCCTTGAAATGTTGTTTGCAAGATCTCCCAAGCTTCTGTTGTTGTATTTGCTGCAGCAATTTTTGAAAAACGGTCTCATGAATGGCTTGCTGGATAAAGAATAATGCCTTTGAGTCATTCTTCTTATTTTCTCTTAATCTCGCCTCCTCATCTAGTTCAGTATAGCCATTCTCAACCAAGTCCCAAAGATCCGAAGACTTGAACAAGGTCTTCATCTTAATGCTCAAAAACTTATAGTTTTCTCCATTGAAAATTAGAATCGACAGTTGAGACACATTCACGACATTACCGTTAGTCACCATTATCTGTACGCCCAGCTACAAACGAACCTGACTCGGATACCAAAAATGTAGGGAAAAATAGTCACAGAAGACTATTGTCAAATAGCTTGTGGGCAAGAAAAATACTAAACTAAAAGATTTTAGAAGTAAGAAAAGCTAAGCTCAGATTGCTATATTATTCACTGCAGAAATGAAATAAACATAGGCCTTTAAATAGCCTTTCATCACAACAAACTAACATAAAATATGTGCAGCAATATTGCACGATCATAACAAAAAATATAAAAATAAGGAAATAACAAACTAAGCAATAGCCAAATCTAAATTTAGAAAAATTGACTTTGAATCATTCTCCAACATAGAAAAGGGGTTTTAGGGATTGGGGTGTTTTAATTTTATTTTATTTTGTTTACTTTCGGTTGGGCCTATTGGGTATTGGGTTTATTTTGTGGTTGGATGATTGGATATTTATTTGGGGGTAATTTGGTTTTTGGGTAAGTGAGTTAATTGGGCCAATTTAGGACTTGTGTTGTTGGGTTGGTATTTGGTATGTTTAGGTGGGTTAAATGGGTTGTTGGGTATTGGATTTGGGTTTTGGGGTTTTATGAAGGTTAGTGATTTTGGATTTTTTTTTGGTTTTTTTTATGTCGTGCCCATGCCACCATCATTATCCGTCTTCTTGAAATTTCATGACTCTCATAGTGTCCCTGAAAATATCAAATTGACTGAATTAAATAGGAATTTATTTATTTATTTATTTACACTCTAAATTTTACTAAAAATTAAATAAATAAAAATAAAAATAAACGGAAAATAAATTTAGGTTGCCTCTTAAAAAGTGCTTTTGTTTAATGTCATTAGCTCGACGACCTAGAATTTTATTCAGCCGGCTCTTCGAGGATTAATTCCTCAACCAAGTGGACTTTAAAATTTTCGTAGAAAGGCTTTAATCACTGTCTGTTGACCTTAAAAATTTTTCTGGATTCATTGTTTTTAACTTCGACTGCACCATGTGGAAACACGTGAGTAACAATAAAAGGCCCTAACCACTTAGTCCGAAGCTTACCTGCAAAAATTCTTAATGTAGGGTCATAAAGTAATACTTTCTGTACTACCATAAATTGTTTACGGGTTATCTTTTGGTCATGGTATGCTTTGACCCTATCTTTATAAATTTAGGCACTCTTATACGCTTCTCGTCGAATTTCCTCAAGTTCCTGAATATGTAACTTATGATGCTTACCTGCGGCCAACTCCATGTTGCATTCTTGATTGCCCAAAATGATTTATGTTCCAGCTCAATAGGAAGATGACACAGTTTATCAAAAATTAGTCAATAAAGAGACATACCTATGGGTCCTTTATAAATTGTTCGGTAAGTCCACAGTGCATCATTAAGTCGCAAACTCCAGTCTTTTCTATCTGGCTTAACGGTCTTCTCCATAACCAACTTGATTTCCTGATTCGACACTTCTGCTTGGCTGTTTGATTAAAGGTGATAAGCCGTAGCGACTCGTTGCACCACTCCGTATTTTTTCAAAAGTGTATCAATTGCTTTATTACAAAAATGCATACCTCGATCACTGATCAAAACTTGCGGTGTGCCAAACCTGGAAAAAATAAAACTTTTTAGAAAATCAACTACCATTTTTGCGTCAACACGACAGTGGCTTTTGCTTCCACCCACTTTGACACATAGTCAATAGCAAGTAAAGTATAAACGTTACCGAATGATGAGACAAAAGGGCCCATAAAATCAATGCCCCAAATGTCGAATATTTCACAAACATGCACAGGGGTTAAAGGCATTTCATTTTTCGGCTCAAGTTTCCTATCTTTTGGCATTTTTTGCATGTTTTACAAAACAAATATGCGTCTCAAAAAATATGTGGCCAATATAGCCCACATTCAAAAACTTTATGCACAGTTTGTTTAGGACCAAAATGTCTACCACATGCATAAGAATGACAAAATGAGAGAATCGGTTGTACTTCAGTCTCTGCTATGCATCGTCGAATTACCTGGTCGGAACAGTATTTCCAAAGGTAGGGGTCGTCCCAAATACAATATCGTGATTTACGTTTGATCTTCTCTTTTTCAGATTGTGATAAGTTAGAAGAGATTATACCCGTGGCAAGATAATTCACCATGTCTGCATACCAAGGAAAAATCATCTAAGTAGCCAGCGGACCTTCATCCAGAAAATCGTCTTTAAGTGGCGTTACATCGTTCGATGGAGGAATTCGGCTTAGATGGTCAGCTACCAAATTTCCACGTCCTTTTTTATCCTTTATTTTGATATCGAACTCATGCAAAAGTAGAATCCACCTTATAAGTCTCGGTTTTGCTTCTTTTTTCCTGATTAGTTATTTAAGGGCTGCATGCTCAGAAAAATCCATAATTTTTCTAACAAATATGAACAAAATTTTTCTAAAGTAAAAACTATAGCTAGAAACTCTTTTTCAGTGGTCGAGTAATTGCTTTGGGTAGCATCCAAAGTTTTAGAAGCATAAGAGATGACATGAGGTTCTGTCTCGATCCTTTGTCCAATGACTGCTCCTAGCTATAGTCACTAGCATCGCATATTATTTCGAAAGGATAATTCTAGTTTAGTGGTTGAAAGATGGTTCCGAAACGAGCTTATGTTTGAGCATATCAAACGCATCTCTGCACGATTGGTCAAACTCAAATTCCTTATCTTTCTGTAAGAGATTGCAAAGTGGTTGCATAATTTTCGAGAAGTCTTTAATGAACCGCCTGTAGAAACCTACATAACCAAGGAAAGAACGAATCTCCCTCATAGTCGTGGGGTAGGATAGTAAGTTAATGATGTCAATTTTCACTTTATCGACAGAAATTCCCTCAGCAAAAATGATATGACCTGGAACTAATCCTCTGTCTACCATAAAATGACATTTCTCATAATTTAGAACAAGATTAAATTCTAAGCATCTTTTCAGAATTTTAGCAAGATTTGACAAACATACCTCGAAGGACTTACCATATACAGTAAAGTCATCCATGAACACTTCAATTATTTTCTCGACGTGGTTGGAAAATATACTTACCATGCACCTTTGAAACGTGGCTGGTGCGTTACAAAGTCCGAACGGCATTCATCTGTAAGCAAACGTGCCAAATGGGCACGTAAACGTCGTCTTCTCTTGATCCTCCAGTGTCTCTGAAATCTAGAAAAACCCTAAGTAACCATCGAGACAACAATAATGAGACTTTTCAGCTAATCGTTCTAACATCTGGTCAATAAAAGGAAGTGGAAAGTAATCTTTCCAAGTTAGGGAATTCAACTTCCTGTAATCGATGCAAACTCTCCACCCGTTTTAGACCCAGGTGTGAACCATCTCACCTGCCGATTTCTCAATTACGGTTACGATGGTCTTTTTCGGTACTACATGGACTGGCTAACCCAATTACTATCGGAAATAGGATAGATCATCCCGGCATCAAGTAGCTTTTGGATTTCTTTTCTTACCACTTCCATCATGAGCGGATTGAGACACCTTTGAGCCTCTCTTTTAAGTACAACATTATCCACCACTTGAATTTTGTGCATGAAAGTTGAAGGGCTCAACCCCTTAATGTCGGCTATCGTCCATCCAATTACCTCTTTATAGTCCCTAAGAACTCGTACTAAATTTTCCTCTTCTACCCTCGAAAGTTTACTCGAAATTATTACCGACAAGATATTTCCTGTCCTGATAAAAGCATACTTCAAGTAGTCTGGGAGTGGTTTGAGTTCCAACTGTGGATCCTGCAAAACAAATGGTACAAGCTTAGTTTGCGAAGGAGATAATTCAAAAATTTTACTTGAAACTTTTAGTAATTGTGACGCCTCCATATGAGCTACTGTTTCATGAACAGTCTCTTCAAAGGTTATTCACTCCACTAATTCTTTCGTGGCATCAAAGTCCATAATTCATCCTCGTCATGATATTCTAAATGTAATTCAGTTAAAGGATCAATAATATCAATGTTAGAAACATTAGAAATCATGCCAGAACGGTTCACAGCCTCATAGATATTGAATTTCACTACCTCTCCATCGAATTCCCATGGTAAGTACCGCATTTCGTATGTCAATTTTTGTTTGTGCGGTACTCAAGAATGACCTTTCGAGAAGTATGTCAAATAATTAGCTGAAGTGTCATCTTCCATGTCGATAATGTAAAAATTTACAGGGAATGTTAGCTCATTTACCTTGACAAGAACATCCTCTAATACTCCCTCCGGATGCACCACAGACCTATTTGAAAGCTGAATAATTACCCCTATTTCCTTCAAAGGACCCGCGTTAAGTAGTTTATAAATTGACAAAGGCATAACATTAATTGACGCGCCTAAGTCACACATTGCTTTTTTTATACCAACACTACCTATCTTACAAGATATGAAAAACATACCTTGGTCCTTACACTTGGGTGGTATTTTTCTTTGCAGAACAGCGGAGATGTTTTCTCAGACACTTAACTTTTCGTTGCCCAGGAGTTTCCTTTTAACCATGCATAATTCTTTCAAGAATTTTACGTACCGTGGGATCTGCTTGATTGCATCGAGAAGAGGTATGTTGATTTCTACCTTTCGGAACGTGTTGAGAATCTCTTTTTTTTCTCGCTTCTGTTTGCACTGGACAAGTCTTCCAGGAAACGGAGGTGGTACTGCAAATGATTATTATGGTGCTGATTCTACTGGAGCCTCCGTGTCAAGTTTCTCCTTATCTTGACTAGTGTCGTGGACACGACTCATCTCAGGTACAGGCTCTAAAATCTTCTCACTTCTTAATGTCATAGCGCTCACATTGTGTCGAGGATTAGGCTCAGTTTGGGATGTCAGCTTACCTTGGGCCAATTTCTCAATTTTTGGCTTAAACTCAAGATTTCCCAATTCTAATCTGGTCATAAGGTAAACAAAAAAAATTTTGAAAAAATATCTCTAATCCTTGGCAACGGCGCCAAAATTTGATGGGCGTCGAATCCACCAAAATTAATTCCTACAAAACTAAATCTAAACAGTAGTAAGAGTGGTAGTAAGGTCGAGTCCACAAGGATTGGATCTGTAATCAATTTATGTATTCACTTATGAACAGAATGTCGTCGTGTTAAGAGGTCGTGGCAAGTGTCATACCCACGACTCTAAACGTACCTGCTAAAAATAAAATAAATAAGTAAGCTAGGGGTTGAGAATGTTTAAGAAAGTAAATATTCTGAAATAAGCAATTGATTAAATGTAAATTGGAAATAAATTTAGAAATATGCCAACAAAATAAATAGCCTTAGCCTTAAACTCGATAAATTCCATGTTAAGAATCGATCCTCGAAATTTGATTTTCTCCTCTAAATAATAAGCTAGTTATAGCGATTAAGAACGTCCCAACCACCAATTCTTCCTCTCGTAGCTGGTCCTGGTACATCCTGCAAACTAACCCTTACCGATTATCTAACCAAGATACACGTGTTCCCGATTCAAGATTCCGGCAACCCTGCGTTCTGAAGAACCCAACTCGAATTAACGGCCTCAACCACATGGGTCGTTTAAACTCGATCACCTCCTCCTCGATTTGTTCACAGAAATCTGAATACAGCACGACCGATTCGTTTCTCCAACTGTCGACAAACACGACTCCAAACTAACGTGCACTTTTTGACTTTTAATCGAGTTAACCTTAAGGGATGAGTTGTCAATCCTGATACTTAGGAAAAAGGTGAATACCAACTGGAAGGATATTATTTAGTGTGAATTCGTTTCTCACAATTTTGGATCGTGAAGAACACTGGCCTAAGGCTAAGATAAAATTTAGTGTAGCATGAATTTAATCATGCTTGAAGGTTATGGAAGATGATGGAATTGGTATGAAAAGGTAATGGAAATTGAGTAGGAAAAAAATATTTGGAAAAAGAATTAAACAAGCTTTGTAAAAGTAAGACAAAAGTAATCAAATTCACAATTGAAGTAGGAAAACAAAGAGGATAATACAACTTCAAAGTGAAGTAGGAATGCAAGATGAATGGATGATTTCCAAAGAACCAAATACCCCTATTTATATACATGGGGTTTACTAAAAATAGCTTAGCTAATTTAATAAATTAAAATAAAATAAATAAAAATAAAATATCTTCATATTTTTAGTCTTTTTATAAAGTCAAAATATATGATCAATCCTTAGCTTTCTCCATATTTTTTATTCGGCCCCATCTCTATAATTGTGTTTCAAATTGGCCCCTTTTTGCTCGTTTTTGACCAATCGCATCCCTGACAAGATTAAATCATAAAAACACCAATTTAGTAGGAATTAATTCAGAAATGAGCCAAATTAAACATAAAAAATCATGCAAATTAATATGTTTATCAAATCTCCCTACTTAGCTCATGCTTGTCCTCAAGCATGTTGTTCCTTCAACATTAGAATTCATCTTGTAATTTATAAAAAATCGAGCCCCTTTTCCGCATCCTCAATAAATCCAAACAACATAGGCAAAAATAAATAAATGCTTCAAGACATATAGTTTGATCAACCAATGTCATAAAATTGAAATATGCGGACTAAACAATTTTATTAAATTGAGTTTGAATACAAAAAGTTTGCAAGGCATTATTTATGCATTAGTAAAAAAATTTTAGACACGGTCAAACCTTTTTACGCGAACTAGGATGACAGCCCAAGCATCCTATCCCGGTTACTCAGTTCAAACAGTCATTATTATTTATTTTATTTTTTTTCTTTTTTTTTAGCTTTTGAAGGCTCCGTTAGCAGAACGTTTGTAAGTTATCAACTTGTCACTCAAACCTTTTTACGTGAGATAAGATGACAACCCAAGCACCTTATCCCGGTTACTCAATTTGGTGACGTTTTCGAAACTTCACTCATAACTTGAACCTTATTTATTTTATTTATTTATGCACAAGCAAACATAATTTTTCCAAACAATCAATTTATATGAAAAATCCAGCTACATATATCAACTTTAAAACACAAATGTCGACCTATCTATATACTTAAATATTTATAAAAAAATTTGCCCAATTGTCCAAATTGATTAAGTATGAGATTAAAGGCTCAATGTCAAATAAACTATCGAATAAATTTAATGAAAGATTGAACTCATGCAAAAGAGAGACATGCAGCAAAAATTACCAATTTAAACTCTCCCCCACTTAATCTATGATTGTCCTCAAGCATATGTTATATAAAATGAAAGTCAACAGCCCAAACAAATAAAAAGAAAAGTTAAGAATAATCCCCATGTGTTTTTAACGCTATTGTTGGTGTTGGTAGTAACGACTTTGTAGGATGTCGAGGATTGTAGCGACTAGGGTTTCCATTGTTCCAAGTCGAGCTTCGATGCAGCTTAAACGTGCTTCCACAGTGAGAGGTTGTTCCTCTTGTTCCCTAGTAGTGAAATGTGGGCGTTCGCGAAAAACCATCGTTCAGCAGTGATGCGGCGGTGAGGAGGGTCGACGAAGGTGGTTGTAGGTGGAGGAGGGAAAAAAATGAAAGGAAGGAAGGAAGGGGCGTCGGCAACGTCAACGGCATCGACGCCGAAGGGAGTGGTTCACAGAGGTTTTTCAAATTTTTTTGGATTTCGAGTTCGAATTTAATTTAATTTTCTATTTCAAATAAACTGAATACCAAACAATAATATTTTACATTTTATCTTTAAGATAACTTTTATTAAAAAATTACATTTTTTATATTTAATATATTTTTTAATTTTAAAATACATAGTAACAAACATGTGATGACCGCGGGTGTCAAAAAATGCATTTCTGGGACTCCGTTTTCATAAATTGAATTTGTAACTATTTATTAAAAATATTTATGAAGCTAGTTGTGTAGTTAATTGTGTTTCAATTAAGTGAATTTACATGAATTAAGAGTAATTAAGTATAAGGACTAAATTGCATATAGGGTAAAAGTTAAATTATAGATTAAAGAATATTTAAAGGGATTAAATGAGCAGTTATGTCATTGGCATAAGATTAAAATATGTGTAAGTTTATTATATATATTATAATATAAAATCTTAATCTAAAATCTTAATGTTTAAGTATATATATATTATATTATAATAATAAAATAAGTAATAAAAACAAAATAGAGAAAAGAAACAAAGTAAAACGAAACAGAAAAGAAAGAAAGAAAGGAAAAGAAAAGGGAGAAAGGAGAAAGACGAAGGGTTTTAGGGATTTCAAAGTTTGAAGCTTAATTGGTTAGTTAATTTAGTCCCCTTTTCTTGTCATTTTTATGTTTTTGGAATTCCGTTGCTAAATACTACTCAATCCATGCCAAAATTTTAGAAATTATTGAGCTTTTAAGTGTTGTTAATGTTGAATAATTTTAGTATTAGGGATTAAATTGATAGATTTTTAAGCTAGAAATGAAAAAAAGATTAAATTGTAAAACAAATAGTAAATTTTGTGTAGGGACTAAATTGTGAAAAATTTGAATTTAAGAATTTATGTGAAAATAGGGAGTTAAATTTAGTTTAAAGTGGAATTTGCATGAAAATAAAGAATTAAATGTGAAGAATAAAAATTAGTCTCGGTTTAGGGACTAAATTGGAATTTTGGCAAATATTGAGTAAAAATTGAAATATTTAATATGAAATCAAATTATGTTGTATTGATGAATTTTAATTGTTTTAATTCTATAGCTAATGTCCTACTGGAACCCTCGACTAAAAAAGGGAAAGATAAAGCCGGCGAGGGGTAGCTCGAAATTTCTGGTTTGTTTTTTTATAATCTGAACTTAGTTATTAATTGTTGTATTTCGATTAAATGTTTATGGTAAGTGATTGAGGTGAGTATTTGGCATTTTGGTATTGAACTGAATTTATATGTATACGTGATTATATGAAAAATTGATATTGGATATTGATTGTTTTTGAATTGTGAGATTAAATCCCATTAACTGTATCGGACTGAGTCGGATATAGATGACATACCATAAGATTGGAAGAGTTCAGGGATTTCTTCAACTTCGAGTTAATTAGAGACTGTGTGTCAATTTACTACTTCGGATTAATTCGATGAGGCACTAGGTGCCAATTTACTTTGGTTTAGCTGATGAGACACTGGGTGTCAAATTATTGCTTCGAATTATCCGATGAGGCACTGGGTGTCAAATTGGTGTGTTTGGTTGGATCCATGTATCCGTCTCAGTCCAAGTCGTGTTAATAGGGGTAAATGAATAATAAAGTTTTGTAATTGATATTAAAATGGCATGGTATGAGAAATGGAAGTGAAATAGTGAATTGAAAATAGAATGTGAAATATGTTGCAAATATATGGAATATACGAGTTATATAGTCATGAAATGAATATGGAATAGATTACGCAATTGTATAATGAAATATGATATGGTTGTTGTAATAAATAAATATTAATATATGTTTATATTTCAATTGTATATTTGTAATTTCTTATCTTTAAATATTCGAAATATAGAAATACCACTGAGTTTTACTCAGCGTATGGTTTTATTTTCTGTGCGCAAGTTAGGTACTTAATTTTGATCGTCGATCCAGCATCCAACAATGGTCCTAAACTCAAACGTGATGATGTTTATCTTTTTGTGTCGACATATACCTAGGGTGTCTAACTATTAGATATTTTGTGAATTAATTGTAATGAGGTTATAAGTTTAATATTAATTAGTTATATACACATAAATAGGTGTTTGTGTTGAAGTTATATTATGGTATGGTAAACTTGTTGTTTAAGGTACATTTTGAGTCCACACAGCCAGACACACGGGCGTGTGATGGGGTCGTCTGAGGGGGTCGTATGAGACACACGGCTAGCACACGGGTGTGCTAGGCCATTTCAAAAGGGCACATGGTCTGGCACACGGACATGTGGCTTGGCCATGTAACCCAAGTTAGAGAGTTACACGAGTACAGACACGGACTAGGACATGACCGTGTGTTCCTATTTCGAATATCCACACGGTCTAAGAAACGATCACGTCTCCTGACTGTGTGAGTTACACGGCCTGACCACACGGCAGTGTGAACCCTGCAGCTTTGAAAATTTTAAATATTTTTCGAAAAAATTCTCTGAGTTTCTAAATTAGTCCTAATTTGTTTCTAACACGTATTTTGGGCCTCAAGAGCTCAAATAAAGGATAGTATGTATGAGTTTCATTGGTTTTTGACCTGAATATAATGTTTGTAATTTATGTCTGTTTGATCGATAAGCTTCGGTAATGCTTCCAAACCCTATTCTGGAGACGAATGTGGGTTAGGGGTGTTACAAAACATCAGAAGATAATTGAAGCAACTAAGCACACAAAGAAGCTAACTCGTACGTAAAATATTAATAAATAAATTATGATGAGATGAAAGTTAATAACAAATTTGATTACGGTGGGTGACAATGGTTACAATGACCTAAAGTCATTATTTTTTTAAGTTAACTAGAACAGATATATTCAATTTGAATTCTATTTCACTTGACTCTACTCGAGAAAATTTCAAATCGAGTTAGGATGATAAACTAGGATTCGTCAACTCGATTAACTCAAAATTTTTTCATTTAATTCGATTCGATTCGATCGAATGTTCACCCCTAATTGCAAGTATGAATTAAAAAATCAAGGTAGACTTATGATTTGATCTATCATGTGATATTAATTATATTTTTTTATTTCTTAAATGTTTTTTAACTTATACTTGCAAGTAAATAATTAGTTATTTGTTAAAAATAAATTAATATATAATAAATTTATCTTTTCTAATAATAAACTAACAATGGTTGAACAAAAGAAAAAGCACTAACTATGACAGTATAAAAACCCTTACTTGCATGTATGTGTTAAAAAAAAATCTATCATGTGATATTAGTTATATTTTTTATTTTTAAATGTTTTTTAACTCATACTTGCAAGTAAATAAATAGCTACTTGTTAAAAATAAATTAATATACAACGAATTTATCTTTTCTAATAATAAACTAATGATGGTTGAAAAAAAATTAACGACGAGAGTATTTGTTAAAATAAACGTCGATAATAGCAATAGGAACGATCGCAAAGCAATAAAAAAAGAAAAAATAAAAACTGACAAATTTTACATGAAAACCCTTTTGGGGAAAAACCACGGGCAGAGAGGAGAAATTCACTACTGTTAAAAAATAAATGATACAAGAGAAGTTTAGCCTACATCTATTTAAGGGGTTGAAAAACCCTCAAATAGAAGAAGAATGATTCTATACAGATTCAACTTGTGTTGTATGGTCCGTACTATGAGGGTACGACCTTTCGCACCCATAAATTTTCTTATTTTGCCACTATATTTATTATTTCAACAAGTGACATAATTCGAGTGACACAATCTCTAATAGTATAAAAAACTTTTAGTTTCTAATATGAGTTAAAAATAAAAAAAATATATCATGTGATATTAATTATATTTTTTATATTTTTTAAATATATTTTGATTCATACTTGCAGCTAAATAAGTAGCTATTTATTAAAAATAAATTAATATATAATAAATTTATCTTTTCCAATAATAAATTAATGATGATTGAAAAAAAAAACACTAACTATAAGAGTATCAAAAACCCTTACTTGTAGGTATGAGTTAAAAAATCAAGAATCTATCATGTGATATTAATTATATTTTAAAATGTTTTTTAACTCATACTTGCAAGTAAATAAATAGCAACAAATAAATTAATATATAATGAATTTATCTTTTACAATAATAAATTAATGATGATTGAAAAATAAAACACTAACTATGAGAGTATCAAATCCTAGTGTGAGTTAAAATAAATAAAGAATTTATCACGTGGTATTAATTATTTTTTTATTTTTAAAATTTTTTAAATTCATGCATAGTTTCTTGTGTCACAATTTTAGGTGGGTCAATTGATAGATTAGGGGCCACTTCACCGTAAGCCTAACTTAAGATAGGGGTTTCCTAAATTTAGAGTGAAAGTATAATAAATTACATGTATGGTCGAAAGAAGAAAATTGATCAAAATTAAATTTTAATTTTTATGATAATAAAAATATAATTTTATCATTTGAATAGTCTATATATTTATAATTTTTAAAAGATTAAATCAAATTTTTATCATTTTTAGGAGAATAAAGTGCAATTTTATCATTACTAATTTAAATTTTTAAAAGATTAAAGGGGCCTAAATAGAAATTTTTCGATTTTAGAAGGGGTTGGTAGGGGTGAGCAAAATCCGATTCGATTCGAAAAACTCGATAAAAAATTTAAATTTTGAATTAAATAGTTTGAGTTATTTGAGTTAATCGAATTATTCGGATCAACTCGAATAAAAAAATTAAGTTTTTCGGTTTAACTCGAATATAAATTACACAATTCGAGTTATTCGAAAATCCGAATAAGAAAAGACAAAACTACGTGTTTTAATAAATGTTTACTTTTTTAAAAGTTAAAATTCAAAATAATTAAGTTAAAAGGCAAAACTAAGTCATTTTGATAAATGTTTACCCATTAAGTTAAAAGGCAAACTCATTATATCATTATATTGTTCATGTAGTTAAATAATCTTGTACTTCGTCTGCTAGTTAAATAATCGGTCCATCTAAACGCAACATTAAGTATAGATAATAGGATTCGTTAACTCGACTCGATTTGACTCGAAATTTTTTGACTCGATTCGATTCGATTCGAAAAAAATTCAAATTGAATTCAGTTGCTAAAATAGGATTTGTCAACTCGACTAACTCAAAAAATTTTAACTTGATTCAACTCAACTCGATCGAATACTCACCCCTAGGGGTGGGGGCTCCGGTCAACCCTTGGCTACATTTTAAGTTACGATTTACGAGTATGAAGAAATTTTTAACTTATCCAAATAGGGATTTATTTTATTATTAATTTTATCATTTTATATTTATTATTAATATTATTTTTTATATTTTAAATATATTTATTTAATAATAAATAAAAAGAATTTAAAATTTTCATATTAAATTACATTTTCAAATATCTTATTTAATGAAAAATGCATTTTTGAAGTCACAACTAACTAATTATATCAACATGTTATATATATCAGTGTTACATTTCATTATTATTTAAATTATGAAATTCTTTTTGGAGTTACAATTGCCTAGTTATATCATCAACTTCAATTAGATTCACTTGTTATAAGCATTGCATTTGTTGTAGCACCTTGAATTTTGAGCCTAGAAGTATTGGGTCTTAAGCATAGGGACAGTGTGGAGGTCACACACATAAGTTGTGCGATTTAGTGTTAGAATAAGCTTGCTAGTTTGGTGGTTAAGTGAGTTTTAGCTCACTATAAGGTTTCGGGTTCGAGGCGTTAAGTGCGCATTTTTACTATTTTATTTCTTTTGGAGTTTTTTTTAATTTTTATTTTGTTTTACTTGTGATTAATAATATTATTATTTATAATTATTAAACTCATTATGATTGGGTTTTAATTGTTATTTCTGTTTCACGTTCTTTGTCTCTGCCTCCCATTTTCTCTGTTTTTCATCCTTCTTTTAAAATAATCCTCTAAGCACGGTTTTGCTGGTTGGTACGAGATTTTCGCTTCTCTATCGTCGTCGACAATCATAAATAGGTGTGGGATTCAAACTGTAACTATGTTACTGTGTTTGTTTTTTATTCTGTAAATTTCCTATTCGGCTTTTCTTTATTGGATGCTAACCTGTTGGTTTTGGGTTTTTAGATGTTGATAGTAAAGGGAAACTCCCTTTTCTGATGTACGTTGATAGGGTGAAAGATAGGGATTGTTACTGGGGCTTAAACGGTGTTTTTGGGGCTGTTTCAAATAGATTTTGTGGCTACCTTGACGGTCACACGGGCGTGTGCCTCTATTTGGGAACTAGGGTTTTCAGCCAATTTTGGGTGTAGGGATTTTTGTCGGAAACCACACAGCTGTATCCTTTAGCCACACGGCCATGTGATTGAATTGGGTAATTAGGGCTTACACAAGGGCGTGTGGTATGGAACACACGGCCGTGTGACCAATTTGGGTAATTAGGGTTCCCACGCGGGCGTGTGCTTCGGGATACACGACCTGGTGACTGATTTGAGGCCTAGGAATTTCGCACAGGTGTGTGATATAGAACACACGACCGTGTCTGATGGCCACATGGGTGTGTGACATCTTCACACGGTCGTGTCTACCTGCACTTGAATTTAGAGAAACTGGACAGTGAGTTACACGACCTATTCATACAACTGTACCCCTGCACCACATAGGCGTGTGCCTCTTTCACACGGTCGTGTGCTACCCTTTACACAGGAGTTTAGATCCCCACACGGCCTAGATTGCTCCAAACGGCCGGGCGTGTGGCCCTAACTCACTAAATTCTAATTTTGAGGGCAAATCGAATGCCTTTGTAAGTCTATGTGTTCCAACCCCTCGACTAAGTTTACTAAGGGTGAACACGACTCTGTGCTGACTTTGATCGTATACAACTTGCAATTGGTTGTATGAAATGATAGGTACTGAAATTGATGCATAAGTGTGCACATCTGAAACTGATTGACTATTTTTAAATGACCGTTTCTGAATGATTGTCTGAAATTGTGCTCTGAGTTGGTGCATTTGCATTCATACATTTGCATACATTCATTTGCATAAACCATTTTGGGTTGGGATATGAAGAGAAGGAAGATTGATTTGATCTGGCAGTTCAACTACATAGATGATCATCGTTGTCGGGCAACCCGGGATGATATCTTATATCGGTATACTGGTTTACCGCATTGCACTATACCACACGTACATTAGCTATGCTACGTACTATTATATGATCTGGCAGTACATACTGCATGTCTGTACTACGGTATTTCGCATTGCATCGTGCAACCCATACGCTAGCATTGCTACGTAATATACGAGACTGGCAATTTATCTACACACTAATAGTCCCAATACCCTGAGGGTCGTGGACATTACTAATAATCATCGTTGCCGGGCAACTTGGGATGACATCTTATATCGATATAGCGGTTTACCGCATTGCACCGTACCACACATACGTTAGCTATGCTACGTACTATTATATGATCTGGCAGTTCATACTACATGTCTGTACTGCTATATTTCGCGTTGCACCGTACAGCTCATACGCTAGCATTGTTGCGTAATATACGAGTCTAGTAGTATATCTGCATACTGATAGTCCCAATACCCTGAGGGTCGTAGACATTACTGATAATCATCGTTGTCGGGCAACTTGGGGTGATTCTGGTAGCTCGACTGCAAATTTCTGTTTAGTGCCGTAACCGATGCTAATTGTAAGTGTAAGGATAGGTGGGTTGATTAAAACCCCACAGTAAGTGCAGGATTGGATGGAGAGGTGTGTTGACTGGATGAGTGGGTGCATTTTGTAACTCATTTGCACACATATGCATTTGATTGAATCTGATTGACTAAATGTAATACTGTGACTGAATGTGACTGTATTGTTTGCATGATATATTTGATTGACTAATTGCTCGAATGGCTACTCGACTGGAATATTTTAACGTCTGATTGACTGAAATGTCTGATTGAATCTACTTGATTAAATACGACTCGGTACGCAAAGGTCTCAGATAGTCTTAGTGGATAAACTATGGGTTTTTAATTTTGGTTTTATTCATTATTCAGTTAAAGTTTAAACTGTAAGGTTTTGTAATGCTGTGGTACAGTTTCCGATTTATGTTTTATTCGCATAATTTAACCATACTTTATATTGATATTTATAGTAAATTTTTACTGTGTGGTTATTAAACGATTTTGGTTTACTAAGATAAATTGTTTTGTAAATTTTTTCTACGATCACTTCGGTGATCAATGTAGCATTCCGAATTCGGTTTAGTCTTCTAAGTCGGGTTTGGGGTGTTACAGCTCTAGTAGGAGAAATTTGTGAAATGTCATCCGTCAAGAGTAGACGAACCCCCTCCCCCAACAAATCTGATATTGTACTCTTAAGATGTCATTGCTTCATTTTAGCCTCGAGATTTTGTTCCCAAATTTTGTTGAGATTTTGGTATTGAAATCCTTGGCAAACTAAAGAGTTTGCTCATGGCAAGGCTCGATACCTTGCTCTCTCATTAATGACCTACAAGCTATAGGTCAAGGGTTCTACCATTGCTATGCACAAACTCTTCAATTTGGTGTGCTTCCCATTAATGACCTATAACCTATAAGTTAGAGGTCCGAGCCTTACCATAAATAAACACTTCACTTTACCATGGCATTGCCTTTTAAAGCACTATGAGGTGCCCCTACTTTGTGAACTTGCAACTTACTTTGCCATTTGATTCTCAACAAAGTCGAGGGACAAATCTTAAGGCTAAACGGTGCATAGACAATTTGAGAATACAATACTGAACTATTGAAGGCTTTACCAACTTTCAATGGATGATACTTTGCAAAGTTTTCCCAACAAAGTCAACTATCCCTCAATAGAATTAAATAACTTAACTTAAGTCTAACTAACTAACTAAACTAAACTATTTAGTCGAAACATAATTTTCACAGTATGAGACTCAAATATGAAAGCTCAAGGTTCCAAAACCTCAGTCTTTGTCAACATAACTAAGGCCTCACTTACAAATTATTTACTTTTGAGTTACATATTTCAATAATATAAAACTAAGGGTTATCACTATAAATTGAATGCCCTAACATTTAAAATCAGGGTATTTCCTTTCAATTAGTTGCTAAAATGAAAAAAAAAAATCAAATTTCATTATTACTTCCCTTAGTTTTTATGGTTTGTGTAAGTGTTGAATTTTTAGTTCAATATTACGAAAGTTGTGACTAAAGAAACAACTAAAACTAGAAAAGTAAAATAATAAACAAAATCAATTGGTTACGCGACTCAGATTTAATCTTACGTTTACGGGCCTTGCTCTAAGAGTAATCAACTATAATATAGACAATACAAGAGATAATTTAAGCTTAATGTCACTCATTTTCATTTTAGCTTCACTCTCGTACAACTATAATGCAGTAACTCCTCCACTAAAACTTTTGATAACTTTGATAAACAATGTATACAAAGTAATTTGCGCTCATAAAGTTCTTTAAATGAAAAGGAATATGTTGTCCTAATTTATATATAAAAGTTGAAACATAAGTCTCCTTTAAATATGCATTGCAACCCTTTTTAAATGAGCAAGTGTTAGGATTTAGTGCTCTTAATATAGTAATTTCGTCTATGTACTTATAATTTTTCAAACAAATCAATTTAAATAAAAATTCATCATTATCATTAATACATTTTGTATATTGTCCTCTACGAGTTTTACTAGAAAAGTAAAATAAAAGCAAATATTAGCTCACTAATTATTCAAACGTTGAACTAATATTAAGCGATTTTACGTTGTTGGATCGTAGTGTGATAAGACAACTTATACTAATAGATAATCTAAACATGTTTTTAGTCTAATTGGAGGTGAATAAATTGATTAAAAGACTAATATGACTCCTATCAATCCTGAGTAAGTAATTGGCTATGTGTGTGTGACTCATATACTTTGATGCATTAATAACATGTGTTCAATTGATAATAGAGTCAATAGCTAGTATATTAGGTATACAACTTCTAAATAACATAGCTTCACTTACAACGGTGGAATTCATAGCCTAATAAAGAGTAAATGATATCCTCTCAACGGAATTACATGATTGATGGAAAGTAACGTGGCCACAAGTTATTCATCTTAGAGAAAAATTATTTAATTACTATTTGTTAATTATTAACTTTTCATTAAGGAAAATGTAATAATTATCATGAGATAAAATATGATTATATTGGGAGAATGAATTTATCCCAAATAGATAAAGATATCTTATAAAAGTAATACACTTATGATAAGGTCATTGGATGAGCACTTGATGAGTAGTTTTCATAATAGTATATAATAAAGGATAATTCAATCATGGTACTATAGTGGAATGACTCAATAATTAAATAATATTAAAATTAATAGACAAAGAGCCGAAACTTAAATTATTTGAATCCTAATTATATATGTCCAATCGGTCCCTTCGCTAGCTTGAGATAACTCGGAACAAATTGTATATAAAACCAATAATATGGAATGAATGAAAACAACTAAGAGAAATGGATCACATGAATCACACAATCCGCAGTGAATGTATTTTCTCGCTAAGTATAAAAAGATGAGTTGAAAATTAAGTTAATTTCTTCGAATTATTATTTAATTATTTGTATTTAAATAATTGAAGTTTGAAATGAGAATTAAATTAATTAATCATCGTAGATTTATTGAATGTGACAATTAAATATATTTCTTCATAGATTTTAATACGATAAAGTTGTCATTACTTTAACTGAATCAGAATTGGATTGAGAAAATGATTTAATTGAGAAATGAATTTAATTAAACTAAATAAATAATTAATTAAATAATATTTTGAGAAATTAAAAATAGTTATTGGGTTGAATAAACTATAAGTGTTGAATAAAAGCTTAAATAAAATATATAATTGTACTCAATACATAAAAAGCCCAAATAGGCCTAGTTGAAGGATGAGGGGTGACAAACTCTAGTCCCTTTAGGGTTGCTGTGGCCCCTTGGTGTTCTACTTCTACTGGAATATCAATTTTTCTATTAAAAGATTATTATTAAATTACATTTTATTCAAACAGAATTGTTGTACAATTTTTTTATAAATAGGAGCTACGAATTAATTTAATATGACATCATTAAACGACATTATTCTATAAAAAATAATGAATATTAATTTTTAGAATAAATTTTATTTTCAGCTCATGGTTTTCAGTTTATATAAAGAATTAAATTTCTTACTTAAATTTAAGAAAAGTTTTCATTCTGTGCTATTAATTTATTTTGTTTGAGGCCACATTCAAAACAATTTAGAGTTCGAAGATAGCAGAGAAGATTGATCGATAAAAAGTCAAGAATCGACTTAGACCACCTCGTTTAAAGCACAAATATAATTTTGATTAAAGGTTTATTGTTATAAATTTTATAAAACTCGATTACAAGAAAAATTTTACATTTCTGTTGTGCCTAAAAATACTATTTTCTAAACCAATTTTTCTAATAATAAATGTAGTTAAAACAAAGCCAAGAAGTTTCTCTCCAATTATATCACTTATTATCATGGGTGAATTAAAGGGGTTGACGAGAAAATTTTCCATTTTGGTCTTTTAAAATTTTAAATTAATAAAAATAAAATTATAATTTAACTCCCTAAAAATGATAAAATTTTAATTTAATTTTTTAAAAATTACATTTTTACTATCATATAAATTACAATTAAATTTCGACCCTAAAAGAATTTTCTTCCTTCACTCCTGCTTATTATGAAATAAAAAAAAAAAACTAAAATATTTATACATAAAAGTCTTGATTAAATAACATCGTAACTAATCTATTTTCCAGAAGGTTGGTGGTGGATGCGCTTGTCCCAGATGCGGCAGAGAAGTGGAGGACTTTATCCATATTTTCCGAGAATGTCCTACAACAGTGGAGGTATGAGAACTTTTAAATCTTAACTGAATTTTATCAAACTTAGTTATGAATTATTGGGAGTGGATTATCTGGATTTTTAGGAGGAGTACGTGCAAACAATATAGGATGTTCTGTTGCTCCATATGGGCTATCTGGACAAACATGAATCATTTAGTGCATGAAAGGAAACAATCCACTAGAAAGGAAATTGTCGAGTGGGTAGATTGATATATCCGAAAACTCGAAGGGTTAGAAGATAGAAAGATTACTAGACTTAAAAGGAAATGAGGAATGGATTCCCCCAACAGACTCGTTTATTAAAATCAACTTTGATGCCTCCTTCAATCAAATCCAGGCCAGATCAGGTTTGGGGGTTGTTGCTAGAAATGCATTGGGTGAGATTGTTGCCTCCAAAACGGTTCTCCATAGGACGGTTGCATCCTCATTTGCAATGGAGGGCCATGCATGTTTCCATGCACTGTTACTAGGACTTCAATTAAGGCTTCTAGTAGTGTTAGTGAAGGGCAATGCAATGACAATAATAATAAAAAATGTAAGACAGATCACCAAGACAAATCAGAAATAGGAGTTATCATTTGAAACATTCAACAGATAAAAGGAGGATTCCAAAAAATCTGTTTTAAGCATGTGCCCAGATCTGCAAATACTCTTGCTCATTATCTGGCCACTGAAAGCTTGAAGAGGGAAAGAGAAGATTAATTGGAATGAGGAGTACGAAGCCATGGGTAGAATGAGACCAAGAGAACCTGACTGAGGGATGGCTGCTGTAAGAATGTTCTGGAAGAGAAAGTGGCAACAGATAAGGTTTGATTTTGGAAAGTTGCTGGTTTTGGGGAACTAAACCGTCTGAATCGATAAGATTGAAATTATCTCAGGAGTGGGTACCAGTTGGTGTATCTGACTGGAATTTGTTTAATTTTTTTGGGTTTTGTTTTCGTAGTGGTGGGTAGACCTGCTCATGGGTTGGGCGGCTCGGCCCGGCCCGAAGGCCCGCCTGAAATGTGAGAGGATTTGGGCAAAAATATAGGCCTGAAAAATGGGCTTGGGCAAAAAAATAAGGCCCGTTTAAAAATTGGGTCGGGCCTCAGGTAAGGTATTTTTGGCCCGGGCCCGGCCCAGCTTGAATTCACTAAAGGACAAAAAAATCTGCTTTTTTTTTTTGTTTTTAAATGTTATTTTCTTGATGTTTTCTCCCTATTTTGCTACCATATTACTATTATGTTGCTACTATTTTGTTGTTATTGTTTGGATATTGTAAAATACTTATTTTATTGTTAATTTTGTTATTATTTTAAAGGTATTTGTTAATTTTGTTATTATTTTAGAGGTATTTGCTTGTTAAGTTGCATCTATCTTAGTGTTATTTAAGTCTACATATTTTTTAAAATTAATTTTCAATTTGTTGGAAAATATTTATTTTGATTTTTTTTAATATTTTTGATGTATTATATATATTTAAAAATTGTATAAAAATATAAAAAATTAATACAGGCGGGCCGGGCAGGTTTAAGCATTTTTATATGGGTCGGGCTTGGGCAAAATTTTAGGCCTATTTTTTGGGCCCGGCCCGACCCGAGCCTGATGAATGGGCCTAAATTTTTAGTTGAGCCCGACCCGAACCCGGCTTGGCCCGGTCCATGAGCACCTCTAGTGGTGGGCCAATATAAGGTTTTTTATCGGAATATTATAAAAAAAATAAATAACGAAAATGGGTTGTACCAAAATGGTATATTTAGATGGGTGGAGGGTGGTGCATAAGCGGCACCACCCTCATTTTCTGACACTATACTATAAAAAATATTATTTCAATAGTGGAGGGTGTCAGATAGGCGGCACCAATTGTGCCTATCTGATAGGCGGCACACTCAGTATATTTTTTGCTATACTACATTAACAAAATAAATATATCTTATAAATTCCAACTCAAACTCCAACTCAATGGTCTCATTCAGAATTTCATCCCAATAGTTTCATCTTTTACCTACATAAAAAACAAAAATTTTATATTAAAATACTAAAAATAATATGCCAATAAAAAATATAAAAAAATAACATAAACGATATATAATAAATACAAGTATTTTTATTATTATTTTAAAATGATAATAAGTAAATTTTTATATTAAAATACTAAAAATAACATGCCGATAAAAAATAACAAAAACATAACATAAACGATACATAATAAATACGAATATTTTTATTATTATTTTAAAATGATAATAAGTAAACATTTTTTATTTAAAATATAATATATATATATATATATATATATATAATAACAATGCAACTTAATTATTGTAAAAAAATATAACTTTTTTTTCATAGAAGTTCAAAAGAAATTTCATTTTTAGTATTTATAAAAAACATAAACTCTTATTCTCAATTATAAAATCTTAAAAATTAAAACATATAAACTAATTCCTAATTTATCTCATAAATTTTAAATTCCATATCAACGGTCTTATCTTTTCCCTACAAAAAAATATTAAAATATCAAAATAATAACATACCAAATAAATTTTATAAAAAATATATCTAATCAACCTAAAATACATATAAGGGTTTTTTTTTTTGAAAAAGTATAATATATATATATATATATATAATATTTCCTTCTTCTCTTCTCCCTCTCTTGTTCTGCTAAATTTTTTTTCATACTGGAGCCAGATTAGGGAGGGAGAGGAAAATATACTGAGTGTGCCGCCTATTAGATAGGCACCACCAGTGTCGCCTATCTGACACCCTCCACTACTAAAATAATATATATATATATATATATATATTTACTGTATAGTGTCAGAAAATGAAGGTGGTATCGCCTATGCATCACCCTCCACCCATCTAAATGTACTATTTTAGTATTTAATTTTAGCAACAACCCATTTTCGTATTTTAATTTTATTTTTTATAATATTCCGGTAAAAACCCCGTGAAAGCACAAATATTTTGAGTATTTGCACAAGTTTTAACTTGACTTTTTTATCTTTAGGTTGAGTTATTTTTTTACATTTTGAGTAAAATTCCAGACGGGTATTTCTCAAAAAAAAAAAAAAAAACATCGTAACTAAAGGAAATAAATCACAGTAGACTTTTTTTGAATTTCGCTTACTTGACTGGAAAGCCACGAAATTTTGTTCACAAGATGTTAGACGAAATTATGACATCAATTACACATTTAACGTATAAGTAAATTAAATAATTCAATGGTTTTTTATGTGATGTTTTATTAAATATATAAATATATATAGGTTAAAATGTTTACTTTTTATTTTTAGAAATACAACCATTCTATTTTTTATATTTTAAAATTCATATTCAATTTTTGGCATTGTCAAAATTATTTTATTAAATTCAAATTTTTTATAACAATATTGTTAGAGTTATGTGACCCAAATTGTTGTTTAAAAAAAAAGAAAAAAGTGATAAGATAGGGGATCAGTTGGGCAAAGGTCAAGTAAAAGAAAAAAAAGTTCAAAACGAACAAAATATAGGGATTAATTGTATAATTTAACTTAAATTTTTTGTTTTGAAATGATAATTTAATGTGTCACATCAGTTTAACAGCAATTAACTGCTTAGTGACTACAATGTTACACCACGTTAATGTGAATGACTAAAACACAACATTTTAAACATAAATGATTAAAATGTAATATGAGAAAAATAAAAGTGACTAATTTAAAAATTTACCCTTTATTTTATAATATATCAAGCATTGAAGTCAAATAACTAATTGTTAAAGAAAGAGATATCGGAAATAATGTGCATTTTAACGTATTTTATCTTTTATAATTACAATTGGAGAGTATAAAAACTATTCCTTGTAAGTCGTAATTATTAAGTTAAAAGCTCAACGTGGGCTCGTGATTTAATGTCCTATGTGATCCCATATTTATTTTATTTTTATATTTATTAAATGCATAGTATATATATATATATAGCACAGTCTTTTGTACCACAATTTTAGGGTCAATTGATAGATTAATTTTAATAACATAAATATTTAATTTTTTTAAGTTTAATATTTAGTTTAAAATTAAAAATTCCTTACAAATTTTAACTTAAATAATATATTAAAATTTATAATTTAAAGTTCGAAATTCAAAAATAAAACATATAAAATATGTATCATAAAGATAAATAATATTTAATTTAAAATAAATTTAAATAATAATTATCTTCATATTTTTAAATTATATTCATCTTAAAATTAAAATTAAATTTAATATTTATCATAAAAAATACTATTTTTATAAAAATACAAAATTGTTATTTAATTATTATAAATATAAATATTATTTGTCTTATTTACTATATTCTATTAAATTATGTTTAATATAAAATAAATTTAATAATAGTCAAATTGTTTTTCTTTTAAATTATTATGTAATTTATTTGTTCTCTTAATCATCTCAATTGCAAAACCTTTTCCCTCATATAATATAATATAATTACATTTTCTTAGCTTTAAAATATTATAATAAAATTAAAAATTAATTAAAAATATAAAAATATAAATTGATACATATAACTTGTATGAATTAGCCATCTCTTCTAAAATTTATTTATTTTATTATAAATTTTTTTTTCATAAAGTTTTTTTCCCAAATTTTGATCTCAAATAGGGAAAAAGAAGAAAGTTAATTATACAAATTTTATTTTTTAAATATTTACTCATAAAAAGTATGTAGTATGTAGTATCTAGGGGGGAGCCAAGGGGCTCACAGGGCCGTTCTCCTTAAAATAGAAAATTTCACCTTCAGTTCTTTTATAAATTTAAAAATTTAAAATTACATTTTAGCTCTTTAAGAATAAAAAAATTAATTTAATCCTTTAAAATTTATAAAGATATAAACTATTAAAATAATATAATTTTACTTTTACTATCATTAAAATATACAATTTTATTTTAGCTCTCTCAAAAAATTTCTAGCTCCACTCCTCATAGTATCTTTCCAACTAGATGATAATGTTTTTTAATTTATCCATACAAAAATAAATAAATAAATCCAAGCTGAGTTAAAGCCATGGAAATTGGTGGAGTTGTTGTGGACCCACATGTTTTGACTTCGCTGGTATTTTATTTAATAGATATTAATATATATAGCTTATACCTTATAGCTTGAAGCTTAGGATTTTAGGTTATATATTATTATTAAATTTATACATAAATTTTATTTTAATGTGTAATTTAATACATAAATTTTAATATGGTATAATTATATATGTAAAATTTAAATTATGATACATGTATATATATAAAGTTTTAATTTTGATTCAATTGTATAAATTTAAAATTTTAAAAAAAATTGTGTATATTAAAAGAAATAAATACATATATTTATTTTCATATTAGACTAATATAATTATTTTTGTATACAATAAACATATCAATGCAAAATGGTGCTAATTCTATAATATTGTTAGTGATTTGTGAAAATTAAATTAAACAAAATTAATATTCATTTATGGTATTACATGTTGGATAAAGTTCATATATAGTTTTAATTTTTCATCATTTTTATAGGTATTTTCATATCTATTTTACTATTCTTATTTGAAATTCATGACTACACCTCCCAATAGTATCCTCTGCTAATTGAATGTTTTTATTTTGACATTTAAAAATTAATATAAGGTAGGTTTTATTATTTTAACATTATTAGTGCACATGAAATGATGGATACATATGTACAAAAAAAAAAGAAAGACCGATAATTTTTTAAAAAAAATATTAATCATTCCTTATGCTTATTTACCTAATTTTTAATAATTTATACTTTATATTAAATCCTAATTCGACACAAAAAATTATTAAAATATTTTTTAATATTAATTTCATAATAGGTTGTTATCATATTTGTTTTTTATTATAGTCCCTCCCCAACTCATAAGATAATGCACTTCAACGCACTTAGACTCACGTCCTCCTACACTGGTAGCAATATCAATGCCAATACTAATCAAACTAAGATATTTTTATAAAAATAACAAATAGTAGTACAACAACTATTTTTATCTTTTCGTGGTTTTAATAAAATAATTTTATAATAGGATTTGAACTTGAAACATGAATTTTAAACTTTTAACTTAATCATTTCAACCAAGACCTTGCCTAATTTTAATATAAACTTTTTATAAATATATCTTTTTACATTTTTTCTCTCAAGTGGGTGTGCCGTAGGTTTTAAAATTCATAAATTTTGAGAGTTTTAATTTCAGTGTTACTCATAAATATAAATACATGTTCGAGCAATTACAACATATTAAAAAGCATCATAGATAAAAAATCGAAAAGAATCAAATAAAATTTATATATAATATAGGTACATAATAAAATTAAAAACTATTACATCACAATTACATATAGTAAAACTTGAACCTTAATACGTAAATATTGAAAGACTCACATTAACCAACAATGCGAAGTCCTAGTTCCATTATTTTTTAGAGCTTTTTCGAGATTCATACGAATAAAACTAACATAATAGTTTTACTTATTTTAATTTAAAACTCAACTCTGCTAAATAGCACGTTTTCTCTATTTGCTGAATAGCACGTTGTATCGAAATCTAGGGTTTTGTGGCGATCTCAAATCCTACAAAATTTGAAAGAATATTGATAAGCATTAAAACAATGGACGAAGATCTTGCAAATTTAAATATATCAGATAATGAAGAAGAAATCATAGAAGGGCAAAGCATCGATGAAGAAGAGGATGAGGAATATGAATTGTGTTTGGTTGGGAAGGTATTAACAGAAAGCATGGTACACTTTCCATCCATGAGATAGACACTAGCAGAAATATGGCATGCAGTGGGTGGAATTTCTATCACTGATTTGGGAGAAAAAAGGATCTTTATTTAGGTTTTATCATGAAATTGATATTAAAAGGATTTTAAGGGAAACACCGTGGTTCTTCAACAGACACCTTGCTTTGCTTTATCGATTGAAAAAAGGGGAGCAACCACTACAAGTTCCTTTAACTTTCACATAATATTGGGTACAAATACACAATTTACTAGGAGGGTTCAAATTCGAGGGAATGACATGTCAACTGAAGGATTTTATCAGAAAAATTATAGAGTATGATACGAAGTCAATCACTATAGGAATAAAAAATAGTTTGAGGGTAAGAGTTAAGTTGGATGTTTGTAGACCATTAAAAAGAAAGAAGCAAATAGCTATCGGTCAAAACGAAACCATATATACTATGTCTAAATACGAAAAACTCTCTTTATTTTGCTATTTTTGGCAGATTAAGGCATGGTGAAGTTTTCTGTCCAGTTAGATTAACGCTAGAGTCATAAAAAGTTATTTTTGGATGGGATCTATCATTAAAAGCACCAATAAGAAGGGGACAAGAAGAAGATTGCAAGTGGTTGAAAATGATAGATTGGTATCCAAATTGATTGTAGAAGGACAATTGGGGGCAAATCATTTGTAGAAGGACAATTGGGGTACTGAGGAAAGGTTGATTGGTGTTAATCAAAAGAATAACAAAGGACAAGAAAGAAAAGGAAATGTGATTGTTTAGTGGGAAGGGATGAATTATGAAGGAGAGGAAGCGAGGTTTATGGAACTTGGTTCTGACACAAAAGAAATATCTATTGGAATGGTTGATACTGAGAAAAGACAAAGGTTCTCGGTGAGTTCTATTGTTTTCCATATAGAGGATTCGAATTACTTAAAAAATTCTCATTCTCTATCGGCGGCTACTGAAAAGCAGACCAACCAGTCACAATGAAAATACTAAGCTAGAATGTCCGAGGATTGGGGCACCCACGGGCAGTAAGGCATCTTAAAAACAAAGTGAGACATATTTTGCCCCAGATTTGGTTTCTCATGGAAACCAAAGTATGTGAAAAAAAGATAGAATGAATTCGAAGAAAAGAAAGTGTAGTTTACAGAATGGCATTTATGTTGATGCTATGGGTTCTAAAAGAGGACTTTCATTGAGATGGAAGCAAAGGTGTAACATTCAATTACGAACCCTCTTAGCGTCACACTTTGATATTGAAACCACAGAAAAGGATGAAGTAAAAGTTTAGAGATTTACAGGATTTTATGAATCACCGAAGAAAACCCGTAGGAGGGATTCTTGGAATCTATTAAGATAGTTAAATAACACCAACAATCTACCATGGCTTGTGGTAGGAGACTTTAATGAAATTCTTTTTTTTCTTTTGAAAAGAAGAGGCGTCAATGAGAAGAAAATCAAATGGTGGCATTTTATCAAGTTTTAACTGATTGTAGTCTTACAGATTTAGGATTTTTAGGTCAGTGGTTTACATGGAAGAAAAGAAGGTTGCTGAATAATAATACACGTGAAAGGCTTGACAGTAGAGTGGCGAACATAGAATGGTGGTCAATGTTCCCAAATTTTCGGGTAATGCACCTCACAAATTTTATGTTGGATCATTGCCTATTACTTGTTAATGTCTTAGATAGAAGTTCAAAGTAGAAAGGACAATGACAACCAAAATTTAGATTTAATGCAAATTGGGTAATTGAAGAAGGTTTAGAAAGTGAAATTCAAAAATAGTGGGAAGAAGACCAAAGGGAAGTTCCTATTAAACTTGATGCAATAAGAAATAAACTAAATCTTTGGGCTCAAGCGAATTAGCTAGGGAGGCAGCGTCAAACGGATTACTGGAATACAAGACTGGGAGAACTACATGCGAAGAATCAGATGAAGAAAATTTGGCAGAATTAACAGAAATTAAGAGTGCACTAAATTTAGAAGCAGACAATGAGAAGTTATTTTGGGAACAACGTGCACGAGCTAACTGGTTACGGTTTGGAGACAGAAATCATTATACTTTCATGGTGTTGCGTCGACTAGAAAAAAGAGAAATATAATTCGAGAGCTGAAGAACGATAGTGGGGAATGGGTTAAAAATGAGAAAACAATGGTAAATGTTGTAATGGTCTATTTTATAGAATTGTTTATGGCTTTCTTTATATGAGATTGTACTCGAACTGTAACACCTCTAACCAGAATCCGTTGTTGGAATAAGGTTACGGAGCATTACCAAAGTTTACAAAACAAATAGATAAAAATTTCAAACATTTCATATCATATAGCATTCATGTCAAAAACCAATTAAAATCATACAATATTGTCCCTTACACGAGCCCTCGAGGCCCAAATTAGGCATTAGAAACAAATCGAGACTATATCAGAAACTCAAAGAATTTTTCAAAAAATTCAAATTTTTTAAAAGGTACAAGGAAAACACGCCCGTATGGCTAGGCCATGTGTCTCACATGATCAAGAGACACGCTCGTGTCTCAGGCTGTATGGGCATTCGAAATAGGTACACACGGCCGTGTCACAACCCATGTCCAAAATTATGAGCTCTCTGACTTGTGTCATACGGCCAAACCACACGCTCGTGTGCTAGGCCGTGTGAATATACTAACTTGTACTCTTTAAAAGACACAGGGGACACACGACCTTGTCACCTGGCCGTGTGTCACACACGGCTAAGACACACGCCTGTGTCTCTACTCATGTGGGTAGAAATAGTTATTTTATAAGTCATTTTTCTCACCCAACAAAGTATTTAATTATAGTTATCATCATATATACAAAAAATGTCATATTATGGCATCCAAAACAAGTAAAAATCAAGCCTTAGATATATAATATCTTATCATACAACCAATATTCCTTTAGGCACCTTAGATGACAGATTATAACATGTGTGTTCATGTATTCAATATATTCATATGTACAACTAACGTATATGCATAATTGTACCCAAGGTTTACCAAGATAATTTGCATGATTTCAAACCAAGTCACTTACCTACCAAAACATACCATCTGGTGCCAAAATATATTTTAAATACTAATATATTTAAATATATTTATAACTTATATATTAAGGTATCGATTCCTGATCAATTTATCACATTCCAAAATACATGTATATAAATGCGCTTTTAGCTAACATTTTATCTTTTACCATACAATGATAAACCAAATCACACATCAATCATATAAGGCTGCACCAAACCAAAATGTGCCTAAACATAAGCCAAATAAGTGACTAATTTTAACAAAACACATATAGGCCAACATTAACTAGAATACCTATACATGTCACTATAACTAAAATCAAAACATCTGAAAGTACCGATAGAACCAATGGATAGTGTGATCTATCTCTGACAAGCTTCCAACTAGATCGAGCTTCCCACAATCTGGAAAGTAAGGGAAAACAACTACATAAGCAATGAATGCTTAGTAAGCTCGCATAAATTTTAATCATATCAATTCATTTCAAATATGAAATTTATACATATCAATAATAATCTAAAATTGACACCGCAATACTCGTGAAGTTATATTCAATAACTCACAAAGTGAATAAATCCACAGCATCACTTATGCATATTATTCCTAGATAGTAGGATTTTAAACAACTTTAACTCTTCCAAATTTCTTTATTTTCATTTGCATTTCTTTACTTTCCACACTCATTTCATATGCATAACACACCAATCATAAACATATCATTCAGCCATAGCCACAAGCTAGTGCATTTAAACATAGCATTTTTCGAATTAATCACATGATAAGTCATTTCATAAGAAATTACAGAACTTAAACCTTACCACTCTTTCATGAGCACTAGCATATTTTCTCTTGACTTCTTACCATTTCAGTGCATCATATAAATAACATATTACCATTCAACCACTAGCTTGGCACTTGCCTAAGCATCAACAACACTACTGGTTAGAGTACTTGCACATATTTCATATAAATTCAACATTGATAAATTTATTTTCTCGACATGTCACATTTGAGTTTATTAATTGTCTCAACTTACATAACTTCCTTGTATCTTCATATTAAAAATATTCATATATGTACATGTCATGATATGTATCATTCTCTTACCATTTCTTCATAAACATATATCATTCATTTCATTATATCAATATATCATATACCATCATTTCCATATATTTTGTATAAATATCAAGAAACATGTATGGGCTCAATAATAATCAAATTTACATATACATATACTTTCCACTTTATGTGTCCATATAACATGTACAAATCATATCCATATATTTAAAATTTATTTTCGTAATAATTCGTCTCGAATTCAAATTATCTCATACTAGAACTTTGCTTATTGAATCGTTCATCATTCAATGGATACATGGGTAGTACACACGAAGTGTACAAATCTATAATCTATCAATTCATATTCGGGAGTGCTCACTAGAACACATAATCAGGAAGCTCTCTCTCAAGCCATATAACAGGAAGCTCATGTGAGCCATATAATGGGAAGCTTATTCGGGCTGTATATGTAATGACCCAAAATTCACAAGCATAAAAAAAGTGTGATATCGAGTCTCCGTTTTAGTAAAACGGATTCATAAATATCTATTAAAAATATTTACGAAGTTAGTTATGTAGTTAATTAGGTTTTGGTTAGGTGAATTTGACTTAATTAGGAGTAGTTGTGAAAAAGGACTAAATTGCAATAGGGTAAAAGTTTAATTAGAAATTAAAGAAAATAAAAAGGACCAAATAGGCAATTATACCTATTTCATAAATTGAGGCGGTTTACATATGAAATATCAAACATATTTCTTAGTTAAAATATATATTATATGTATTTACTTAATAAATAAGTATATAATATATTAATTATATTATATTATTTTATTATAATATATATAACATGAAACAAAACATAGAAAAGAAACATAATAGCAATCGAATAAGGAGAAAAAATGTCAGAAAAAGAGAGAAAAGAAAACTACAAGGAAAGTTAGGGTTTTCAAAGGTTCCAAGTTTAATTGCTAATATCGTATCGAAAACATCAGCCAAAAAGGGAAAGGAGAAGGTGGACGAGGAGTAAATCAAGAATTACGGTTTGTATTACTATAATTCAAATCTAATATTTATTAATTGTTGCAATTGATTATTATGTATGGTAAGTAAATGAAATAAGTATTGGATGTTGTGTTATTAATTTTGAAAGTGAATTTGATTATTGAAATCGAATGGAATATCGATTAAGATGTGAATTGAATTATGATTGCATATGAGCAATTAAAATGTATATTGTTTGGAAATTGAAAAGTGAATTGAATTGAATCAAATTGAATTGAATTGAATCAATGTATGAGTACATGTGATTATTTGAAATATGTATTGATATGATATTGAAAAGTGATTTTAATACCCAATTAACTAGTTGGGCTAAGTCGGATATAGTTGGCACGCCATAGGATTGAAAACGTTCAGGGATACATCGACCTTGAGTCGATGAGACACTGGGTGTCATTATATTACTTTGGATAGATTCGATGAGGTACTGGGTACCAATTTACTTCAGCTTGGTCGATGAGACACTAGGTGTCAACTATTACTTCGAACTATCCGATGAGGCACTAGGTGCCAATTGGTGTGTTTGGTTGGATCTGTGTATCCGCCAAGGTCTGAGTCCTGTTAATAAGGATAAATAAATGACCTGACGAATTGAATGATTTAAGAAATTTTACATTTGAAATGAAATGAAACATTGAATTGAAATGTGAAAATGAAATGTATGAAATAAAGATTCCATAAATGGTTATAGATGAGAATGTGAAATGGATAATGACATGGAGAAATGAAATGTAAATTTAAATGAAGAAAAGCTATCTAAGATAGTTATTATTATGAATTTGAAAGATGAATCCATGAATGATTGATAGAAAAATGGTTGTATGGTTAAATATTTATGTTTAATATTTTACTTTAAGTATTTGGATTATAGTAATACCATTGAGTATAAATATACTCAGCGTACGATTGTTTTTTGTGCGCAGGTTAGTAGAAGTTAGATATCTTGGTCCAGCATCCAAAGTCGATCTCGACCTCAGAAATTTGGTGATATATATCTCTTTTGGTAAAAGTGGCATGTACCTAGGTTATGTATATAGATTATTGTGGATTTGTAATGCCCTAATTTTTTTAATTCTAGTTTTGTAATCTGTAACATAAATATCTATCTGCTTCAGTGGTTAAGTGTTCTAGGAGTGTCTGAGAAGTCTTGGGTTCAAGCCTTAACTTGACCAAAATTTTTGTTTTAATTGAATAAAGTCTTACTCTTGTTCAGTAGGCTTAAGATTAAATGTTGGTAAATTTATATCAGAATGGGCCTGCTGGTCTGGTGGTTAAGTGGAGTGTAAATTTGCTGAAGGTCTAGAGTTTGAATCCCTGTGTGAGCAATTGTTTTTACTGCTTGTGCTGAGTAAGTGTTTGTGTTAGACCGAAATGTTGTAGTGGTTGGAGTGGGGAGTTAAGGTGAGTGTTTTTAGGAGTGTTTTTAGGAGTGTTTTGGGGGATTAGATAGTTATCAGGATTCTATTGTTTCCCTGTTTACCGAAAATTCCCTTTCTTTTCCAATAATTATTTGACATTTTTCCTTTTGCCATCGTTTTGCACTTTCTCTTTTGCTACCGAAGTTTAATTTTCCTTCACTTTCTTCTTTCGTCTCTTGTTTTCGTTTAGTCTTCGGGGCGAGTTGGGTCCTGCGCGCGGTAAGTTTAATTTTTGGTTAGTCCTCTATCATACTCTGAATAAGTGTTTAAGCAGGTTTCCTTTGGTGTTTAGGGGACTATCGAAGGGCCGATTACTGTTCGTCGGTGTTTTAAAGTTACGAAGTTTCTGTTATTGGATAGAAGGTAAGGTTCTTTTTCGCTCGAAATGTGTCTATTCTGTTTCGGGATTTGTTGAATTTGATTGTTAAGTGTTTAATCGGGTGTGTGCTTATCTACTTTAGGTACTGGAGTGTTCAAGAGTGATTATGCATAAAAAATACACCAGGTGTGTACCCAAATCACTAAAATTACAACTCAACAAAAAATCGAAAAAGGGGACTGTCGATGCCATACGGGCATGTGGTTGCCCGTGTGGTAGGCCGTGTGTTTGGACACAATCGTGTGAACTACGAACCAGGCTGTGCACGCGTAACACAGGCACATGGCACAGTCGTGTGATGGCCGGGGAGGCCATATGCGAGACACGAGTTCGACCAAGTGGGTTGTGTAGGCTATACGAGCGTGTGGGCTCACAGGGTGAACCACACGGGCGTGTGAGATTCTGGGCCAGGCCGTGTGATCCACACGGCTAAGGCCAAATTAGGCCGTGTGGTCCATATGGGCGTGTTAGCCCACACGGGCAGACCAACATGGGTGTGTGAACCCATTTTACTGATATGTTTGTTAAGGTTGTATGGGTCGCCCGATACGACTATGAACCTACTGTAGGGTCGGTAAGCAATACTTTGATCTTTAACCAATTGTATGATACCTGTGTATGAATGACTGTATATTGAGCATGTTACTGATTATAAACATGATTTCATGAGATAACATATCACGATTGTATGATGCATTGCATGGGGTGGGGATGATATATATGGAGGAAGTGTACTGAACGGCTTAATGCTTGTTATACTGGCAACTATGCTGCAATTCACTGATGACTTTTAGCCTACTATATTACTGGCAGCTCTACTGAAAATACTGTTTAGTGTCAGAACCGGTGCTAATTTGTAAGTGTAGGGATGGGTGGGTGATTTATTCCTCAGAAGAGTGCAGGGTTGGACAGGAGATGGTGTATAGTGGTTGGTTGGGTAGGACTTGCATACTGTACACCGTATTTTTTCATACTGATACTGTGATAGGCTAAGGCCCTACTACTACTGTTACTGATACTGATACTGTAATGTGCCAATGCCCTACTGATTACTGATATTGTGGTAGGCTAAGGCCCCAAACTGATACTGTTATAGAGAAAGGGCTTAAACGTATACTGTTATTGTTGTATTCTGTCTGTATGATTGCGTAGGGATTACACACTGAGCTTTCGTAAACTCACCCCTTTTGTTTTACTATACAGGTAATCCTCAGACCTAAGCGGATCGATGCGGCAAGGACTTAGCGATGGCCTCATGACTAGTTTTTATACTATTTTGTATTTTCTTCAGATTTTAAGTTTATTTAGGGATTTCTTTTATGTAATAATGGCCTATACGTATTTTGGTTTTTAATTTGGATATTTATATTGCTTACGCTTATATCTGTTAGTGGTAGGTAAAACTCGGTTTTCCAAAATAGATAAATATAATTTTTACCAAACTACCACGAATACGCAAATTGTTTTAAAAGCTTCCGCCAAATATAACATTTTGAAATTGAATAACGAATCATAGTCTGATAATGTTTTAAAATGGTTGACGTTTTGAAAACCAATGAACTAAATTAGGGATAATTTAAGATAATGAAAATTGTTTAAACGGGGAAATGGTTTAAGAACGACTTAGTTTCAAAAGCACTTTCAAGTGACATCGCCAGATTCGGTCATAACGTCTAGGCCAGGTTTGGGGTGTTACAAGATTAGTTGTAAGGGATGAAATATGATGTTTTGCATGGTTATGTGCAATGATAAAATTATGAAATGGTATTTTTGATATGATATTTGAAGTAGAAATGAATGAAGTTGTCTAAATTAATTTGAATTGGTTGTAAAATTGGTTATTGAGTTATTTGTTGTTCAAGATTTGTAGGGTTGGGTAAACTAGTAGCAAAAGGCTCATTTTGAGTTCACACAGGCTGGCACAAATGCGAGTGTCCAAATCGTGTGAGACACCCGGCTAGCACATGGGCGTGTGAGCCTTGCACTTAGGAAAAAATTTAAAAATTCAAGAAAAATTTCTGGAGTGCTCAAATAAGTCCCGATTGACTTCTAACGTATATTTTGGGCTTCGGTAGCCCATTAAAGGGACAATATGATTAAATTATAATACATATGTTAATTGTTCGTATGATATTAGTAATTAGTCAGAAGCGTCTGGTAATGCTCATAACCCTGTTCCGGTGACAGTATAGGGTTAGAGGGTGTTACAGTATAATGGGAAGCTCATAAAAGCCATATTCAGAAAGCTCATACAAGCCAATAACGGGAAGCTCCGAAGAGCCATTTATTAGGAAGCTCCGAATAGCCATATATTGGAAAGTTTAAACAAGCCATATCGAGAAGCTCTGGAGAGCCATTAATGGAAAGTTCACAAAGAGCCTTTAATCAGGAAGCTGACGAAAATCCATATAACGGGACGCTCATATGAGCTGTGGTGTGTCTACAACACATGCAAAATCACAACCGATCGGGATGCTCCGAAGAGCTATTAATGGGAAGATCGCAAGAACCATATAACAGGAAGCTCGAGAGGGCCATGTTTAAGGGCATTTTGTTAAATTCTCAAATTAGTTAAATGATCTTACCTGGCTAAATTGTAGCAATACTAAAGTTTAAGGGCATTTTGTTAAATTTCTATTTTTCTCGATTTTCCACCCGATCTCAATCTAAATTAATAATTTCATTCAATATATTAATTTAGACAATAAAACCATTCATTTCATGCAATTTAGTCATTTTTACAAAATTGCCTTTAAAGTTTAACTTTTATTCAATTTAGTCCCTGAACTTAAGACATCCCATTTTTGCAATAATTTCACAACAAATCCTTGTATTTTTACTAAATTAACAAATTAATCATTAATCAAAAAATTCATCAAAATCACTTAACAAAATACTTTTAATTAACAAATAGTATCTCAAATTTATCATTTAACATAAAAAATCATATAGATTCATCAATGGTAACATCCAAAATCTTTACCAAAATAAAAAACAAAGGTAAGGTTTAGTTGGACCTAATTGTATCAATCTCAAAAATATAAAAATTATAAGAAACGAATAAAATTTGGACTCACATGAAGCAAAAATTGAAAATGCAGCTTAAGCTCTCTCCCATATCTATTTTGAACTATAAATTGGAGAAGAAAATGTCTAGAAAGCTTTAAATTAAATTTGTTTCAGTTTAATTTCCATTTTATTACAATCTTGTCATTGTTTCTTTTTATTTTATTATTTTCCTTCCTTATGCCGCCTCACCTTTAGATTTAGGTTTATTTATTTCCTAAGTCCTCCCTCATTTATTAATAAAGCCATTTAATCACTTAATTCTTATAATTAGCAAATTTTACATCTTTTTAATTTAGTCCTTTTTAATTAATTAACTATCGAAACGTTAAAAATTTTCAACGAAATTTTAATACCACCTTATTGACACTTTGTAATTTTTTATAAAAATATTTACAGCTCGATTTATAGAAACGAGGTACTGATACCTCATTTTATAAAACTACTTGACCTACGGTTTTATCACTTGAACCTAATAATTCATTATAAGACATAAATTACCAATTCTCAAATCTTTTTAAAACTATATTTGACTCATAAATATTAAATAATAGTATTTACGAGCTTACTCCTCGGATTTGGTGGTTTTGAACCACTATTTTTGACACCACTGAAAAATGAGCTGTTACACGAACGCTAATGGGAATTCGATCATGCATTAATGAAGTTGATAATGTGGAGTTGGAAAATGATTTTAAGGAAGAATAGATTGAGGAGGCTATTAAAAGTATGTCGCCAATGAAAGCTTTCGGAGATGATATATTCCTATTCTTGTTTTATCAAAAATGCTGGAGTATCGTGGGAAAGGAGATTATGAAATATTGCATTCAAACTCATAATAGTAAGCAAGGATTGGAAAAGATTAACCATACAAATATAGTGCTAATTCCAAAAATTAATTCTCTTACAAGTATGACTCAATTCAGACTAATAAGCCTTTGCAATGTGCTTTATAAAATCATATCAAAGGTCATTGTTAATAGGCTTATAACAGTTTTGGACAAGTGTATTGATAAAGCTCAAGGCGCGTTTGTACCCGGAAGACAAATAACAGATAATATTCTTGCTGCTTATGAGGTTTTACACTTGTTCAAGAGGAGGAAATATGGATACCAAGGTTCTTTTGCTCTTAAACTTGATATGAATAAAGCCTATGATAAGGCGTAGTGGTGCTTTCTACAAAAAGTAATGATTAAAATAAGTTTTTGCAGTGAATGGATTGACTTAATAATGACATGTATGACTAAGGTGACTTATTCAGTTATCTTAAATGGTGAACAAGGTGAAATTGTAACATCCTGATTTTTGGCCTAATTGAAATAGTGGTTTCGAGACCACAAATCTGAAGTAGAAATATTTTTTTATGATTATTTTGAGGTCTATGACATGTTTGCATGATTGTGTGAAAGTTTTATGAAGAAATTTTGTGAATAAGTGTCTAATTTGACTTTTAGGACTAAATTACAAAAGTTGCAAAATATGAAATTCTAGAAGCTTTAAGTATAAAATTGCATTGGAATTTTAATTAGAGGTCCTTAAATAGAAATTTTCCCAATTTTTATATTTTTGGACAAAAATGGGCATGCATGGATAAAATTTGAAAGTTAAGTAAAAATGGTATTTTGGTCATTTGGTTAATAAAAGATTAAAAAGGGAAAAATCAAGAAAAAATTGCTCATCTTTCTCATGTGCATGCCGAAAATCACAAGGACACCATATCTAGGGTTGCTTCAACTTTCAAGCTTGATAGTAAGTGCATCCTAACTCCGTTTTTAATGCTCCTTACATTTTTTAAGTCTTCGTAACCCGATTTACCTATTTCTACCATTTATTTGAGCTAGGGTTCATGTTCAAAAATTTACCCATGTGTGACATGCATGTATTTTGATGTTTCATGGTAGATTATGAAAGTTTGATGTGTGATAAACATCTTTTATTAAGTGATTTTTGATAAAAATACCTAAAAAGGACCTATTTGTAAAAGTTATAAAATAGGTGGTAAAAATCTAATTTGAAAGAAAAAGTAGGCTGTTATAAGCATGGGATAGGTTTGGCTAGGCTTGGGTAACAAAGAAAATGAGTACATTTCATTCTACGAGCCTAGGGACTAATTTGTAAATATATGAAAGTTTAAGGGCAAAACTGTGATTTTTCCAAAGTATGATTTGTGGACTATTTTGAACAATGTGATAATTAAATGAGTAAAATTTGCTATTATAATCAAGAAAAATAGAGTTTGGACCTAAACTAAGGAAAGAACAATGTTGTGGACTAAATCGAATAGTTAGCCATATTTTGGTACAGAGGTAAGTTTGTGTGTAAATAACGCAACATTATGATATTATGTATTTAATGCTTTAATATTGCATGAATAGCATAATTATTTTTGTGAATTTGATTAATGATGACTCGATGACGATTCGACAAAGATTTGATACCTTAACAATCCCGGTTGAACCCTAGGAATAGATAGGATACAAATGTCATTACATTAGGGTTATTGAGATCCTGTATAAAACCATATTTGGGATATGGCTTCGGCATGTGATTTTTTGTAAGACCACGTCTAGGACATGGCTTCGAAACTATACTTCGTATAAGACCATATTTGGGATATGGCATCGATATGAGACATCATGTAAGACCATAGCTAGGCTATCGGCATTGATATGTGATCCTATGTAAGACCATATCTAGGATATGGCATTGGCATCTTACTATGTGTATGAGATTTCCTAAGTATCCTTTAGTATTCCAAGTGGTTCAATGAGTAAATAAAAGATAATGTTAAGTAAATGACAAGGTATGATCATGTTGAAAGGGTACAGGTATGTACGCAAAACTCATAAATATTGAGATTATGAATCGATGAGACCTCGATAAAAAGTAAAGGAATGAATGGATTATGATCATGAGTTTTATCGTACATTATGTAAATGGCATGATTTTAAATGCATCTATGATACTTGATGACATTGTGATAAATTATACTATGATATGTGTATAATAATGCATGATTAATGTTGTTATTTATTTACATGCAAACTTACTAAGCATTATGCTTACTCCTCTTTCTTTTCTATTTTCTTATAGTATCGCCAAGCTAGCTCGAGGATCGAAAGACATCGGGGGACTTGATCACACTATCAATTGGAACATTTGGGTATAACTAGTCTCAATATTTTGAGTATGGCATGTATCGGGACTTGGTTATTTTGTTATATGTCATATTTGATTTGGCCAAACATGTTAGCTTTTTTTGATGAATGTTCATTTTATATAATGCCATGGTAAATTGGCTAATATTGCTTATAAGTTTAATCATATGATAATGAATTTCATAGATGTAGTAAATTGTATGATTTGGTTCATGAGTATGTGTTGGTTTGAGTGTGATAGAATTAGCATGAAAATGATGTGTTGATGTATTGGTTGTGGATACTATGGTTGTCTTAGAATTCTATGATTTGTGCTTATGAATTGGTGTTATGGTGTATGAGTTTCAGGGTGGCAAATGACTTGATAAATAACCTTATTTTTGTCCACACGAGTAGACACACGAGCGTGTGTGACACACGATCAGCTCTATGGGCGTGTGAATAGGCCGTGTGTCCTCTGCAACTTAATTTCGAGAAATAGGATGCCCAGTATAGAGCACACGGGCAGAGACACGGGGTGTGTGTCTCAGCCGTGTGGACGGCACGGCCTGAAACACGGGGTGTGCCCAGGGCATGTGAAGCCTGCCCCTCAAATGCAAAAATTAAATTCGCCACACGGCCTAGCATACGGGCGTGTGACTTGGCCGTGTGACCCTATTTTGCTGATGCCGTCATAAATAAAGAATTACACGGGTTGTGGACACGGGCGTGTCTTTAGCCACATAGGCGTGTGTGACCACACGGCCTACCCACACGGACATGTGACTCTCCAAAATATGAAAAATTTTCTAAGTGTTACAAGGTTTTCGGTTTTGTCCCGAACCACCTCCGATATATGTTTTATGGCCAGCACCTAAAATTTTTTTTTGAAAATACCCTGGTGCTGACCATCAGTGTTCCAAAAAAAATATTTGCATTAGGAGCCGAAATTGTACTTGGTGCCAACCATTACATGGCTAGTGTACCAAAGTAAAAAAAAAAAAAAAATTTAACTAGTGCCAACCATCAGTATACCAAAGTAAAAAAAAAAATTACGTTGGGACACGAAAAAATACCTAGTGTCGGCCATTACATGGCTACCACCCAAATTTTTTTTTAAAATTTAACTAGTGCCGGCCATCAGTTTAATAAAGTAAAAAAATTGCATTGAGACACGAAAAAAGTACCTAGTGCCGGTCATCTACTGGCCAGCACCAAAAAAATTTTTCTTTTACATCTCTGGTGCCAGCCATTACATGGTTAGAACCAATTTTTTTTAAATACTTGGTATTTTTATATACCAGTATGATATAATTTAAAAAAATACCCTGGTGCCAGCTATTGGATACCCAAAGTCAAAAAAATCAATATTTTAAAGCCTAACACAATCATTAGGCAATCATGAGGCCCAAACACTATGTAGTGCCGGCCATTGAGTTTTCAAAACTCTAATCTACTGTTCATTTTAGGTAATTTTGATGATTATTTTTGAACCTAAGTTATTTTTATAAATATAAAATTCTTTGGATTAAATTGATAAAATAACCTAGAAATAACAAGAATTCGTGAGCACATCTTCCGATAGTGTCCTTTTTTTAATAGGTCCTGCATAGTATGGGAGTATCATTCTCGGCCGACGATGAAAATCAGAATTGGGAAACTTGGTTGGCTACGGAATTGTTTACTCACCGGTTTTTTTTTTTTTTTTGTTTGGTTGTTGTGTTCTGCTTTTTAGGAGTTCTAGAGTTTTCATTTGTGTTTTTAGGAGTTGTTTTTGTAAATATAGTAGGTTGGTGTACTCAGTTTTTTCTTCTTCTAATTAATGCATCAGTAGAAATTAAGTTTAAAAAAAAAATTACTCAATTTTACTAAGAAGACTTGAAAACCCCAACCTAGATTTCTGTAATGACACGCAGACACGTGTTAAAAAATTTTCAATTTCACTTAAAAATTAAAAAAAACTAAAAGAATCATTAAAATCCCCAAAAATCATTTAAAAAAATTAAAACTAAAATATTCTTAATCTATTTTTGAAAATTGTAAAAAATTAAAATTAAAGTTTGCAAAACTTAAAAAATTAAAAAAATCATAAAATAAAAAATTAATTGTTTGTTTGGACTTTTAGGGTATTACAAAAAAGAACCCATAAAATTCTTAAAACTTTTCATCCCAAATGTATTTTTAAAAAAAAAATATTTTTTTATAATTCTCAAAAATAGATTATTTCTTTAGTTTGCATAATTTATAAGTTTATTTTTTAAAATTTTAATGATTTTTAATTTTTTAAAAAATTAACCTGTTACAACCTATTATTGATTGATTTAAAATTTTAATGAAAAATCGAGTTGGAGGTGACGAGCTATATTGAATGAAAATACAAAGGCCAAATCGATAATAAAAATAGTATAAATATCAAAGTAATACTTTAACTATAGTATAGGGTATAAAAGAAGTTTAAGCCCAAAATAAATATTCAAAAAATAAAAAAAATGATAATTATGCGATACGTGGTCATAAAAAATTTTAATTTCATAAAAGGGTTAAAATTGCGTGATGTGTTTTTGCAATTAAAAAATTAAAAAAATTACATTTAATAAAATTTTAACTTCACTTGTGGAATAAATTTTTTTACCACTAATATATCAAATAATTATCTATATAAAAAATAAAATATAATTTCTCTTATTTCAATTGTAAAATTTTTAAAAAAATGTAATACTAGTGTACAAATATAACTTCATCTTAAAGAAAAGAATTAACTTTTTATAATAATTGTCACTTTATTAAACATCTATTTGTACTTATATTTTCTTCTAAATTATTATCGTGTCAAATTCTTGTAGCTAGGGGAAAAATTCGATAATTTTTTTCTAACTCTTTGGATTTTTTTTTCTCAACGTTATTCTTGAAAGATTACAGTTTTCAATTTAGTTTTAAAATTTAAATTTTATTAAAATATAATAATGTGATATTTTTAAAATACGTCACTAAAAAATTTAATAAAGTAATAGACGCAACAATAAAAATGACTCTCTCAAATGATAGGAGAGTGATATTCTATATAAATATTAAAAAAAGATAAAGGTCAACTAATAATTAAAATAAAAAATTTTACTATCTCATTTAACCATAATTTATTAAGTTTAATAATTATAACTTTAAAATAAAAATTTAAAAAAAAAAAAGAAAAGGCAACAGTGGCATGAGATAAGATATGATTGATAGTGTAGCTCTCCATTGCAAATGAGCTGTGCTAATGACATGTTGAATAACGAAACCAGAGACTTGGGGGGGGGGGGGGGGCCTCTCGAAATATGCGAGTATTCTCTCACCTGCCCCGGACCCCCACCCCAAAACAACCCTATATATTTTGCTTTGTTTAATGTTATTTGTTTAAACCCCGCCCCCTCAAGATAGAAAGACAACTGACACATCTTCAATTCTCAAACCAAATGTTCCAATGTCACCATACCAGTCCAAGTATATGACATGTCGGTTTCTGTGTCTTTGTTCTTTCAGAACTCAAAACATGGTTGGTTTCCCAATGTCTTCTTCTTTTTCTTTTTTTTTGATAAAGTTTTTGTTCTTTTCTTCCTGGGTTTTGCTCAAAATATCTCTTTTCTTTTTCTGAAACTATAAATTTTGGAAATAAAAAATGACCACACAACCACAAAGCACACAGTCACACACTTTATAAAAGACACTTACCTTCTGTCATCTCATTTGTTTTGTAGTAATCTCGTGGCATGTGTCTTTTTGCATGTTATTTATTCCCTTTTGTTTACGTTTTTGATCAAGACTATTAAAATTAAAGTTTATCTTTATAATTTTTTTTCTCTTTTTTATGTTCTTAAAACTCCTATTTGAGTTACATCACTTTAAATGGTTCTTTCTCGGTCTCAAAACTTAGACACGACTGTAAGTTGTTGTTTTTGAATTTCTTTTGGGTTCTTCATCAATCATCTCTTTCAATGGCCTTTTTTTCTTTTTATTATGGTCTTGAAATTTTTTAAAAAAACTTGCTGTGTAGAGAAGTCAATTTTGATGAGAATTTTCAATTTAATTTGCAGCTGTAAGGGGCAAGATAGCGATGGACCACTAAAGCTAAGGAGTGTGTGATTAATTTATGAAGTGAATGGTCGAGAATTTGAGAGTGACAAATTAGTAAAATGTGTTTCTTCTTCTTTTTCTGTGTTTTCCTCTGATTGGTTCAACATAAAGCAACTTTCAATACTTTCATGTGATCATAGTTGCTATTCTTACTTGGCTATCTCATAAAAAGAAAAGAAGTTGAATAAAGAAGAAGAAGAAGAAGAAGAAGATGATGGAGCCAACAAACCAGAAGTTTTTGGAAAGAGTTGTTTCACAAAAAGCTCTGCAAATGGGAAGTTCATTCCCATGCCAAATTTGTGTGGTGGGTTTTCTCTGTGGAGTTTGCCTCACTTCTTTGTTCTTGGCTGTTCTTACTTCTGTTGGTACCTTTGGCTTTACTGGGATTTCATTTTCATCCTTATCAATGGGGAATTCTCCATTGAATTCAAGTTCTGAGATTATCAGTAAGTCAAAATTTCCACTCTCAATTACATTTTTTGTAAATATTTGCAATTTTTATGGCTTAAAGTTAGATAATTGGTGTAAGATAAGTGCAGAATTGGGGATTCTTGAATTCCCAGTGAAGATGAGTCAAAATTTGATAGATGGATTGATGCATGGGATGATGTATATGATCCAAGGGTGTTGCTGAAGCAACTGAAAGTTGGAATTACTTGTTGCACAATTTTGGTGTTTACTTCTTTTTTTGTTCATTGCTTTTTGACTAAGTTTCTAGATAATAATAATCATGATTAGCTCTTTAATTCTATTCACTTAACATACTTCAGCTAGAAGCCACCATTACTACTTTTGGACTTCCTAAATGTCATTCGTATTCATGTCCAAATACGTGTGTTAGTTACAAAAATCGCCATCATTACGAACAATTTTGGTGACCTTCAAAATCATTGGCAATCATGGACTTGAATTTGTTTAAATGTAGATGTTATTACGAGTTCGGACTACCAATCTAAAGTAAAAGAAACCGCGAGATGGGTGGATTCGAAACGAAGGGAACCGGAGAGCGATGATGATGAGAGGGTTTCTTTATTGACTGAAGCATGGGGTGCTTTACTAGCTGACAGGGAACCTGAAGAAAGCGAGTTTTCGAAAAGATTTGGACTCAGTAAATCAAGTTTACCGAATACTCCTCATTTGGAGAACTGTAAATTAAGTGCACAAGTGAATAAGCGTCTCGACACACGTTCAGGAGCAGGGAGATTTCCTCCATGGACAACTTGGAAGGGTTCATTGAACATGTATCCTGCAACTGAAACTGATGAAAATTTAAGAAGCTTTAAGGATCAACCTGTCTCTGATGGTGCTTATCCTCCATGGGTATGTTACTTAGCTACATAATCCCTGGACACATGCAGATGTGATCATACATTATTCGTTTGTTTCGCGTTTATTGACATGTTAATAATATGTATTTTCGCTTCTAATTTGTTTCTAGAAATTGGAATTGCTTTTTTCCAGATTGTGGGATCAGATGAAGAAAACTATCCTCTTACCAGGAAAGTGCAACGTGACATTTGGATACATCAGCATCCGGTAAACTGCCATGATCCTAACATAAAATTTCTTGTGGCTGACTGGGAAAAACTACCTGGATTTGGCATTGGGGCTCAGCTTGCCGGTATGGCCGGGCTTCTTGCTATTGCAATCAATGAGAAAAGGGTGCTTGTTACTGGATACTTGAATCGTGCTGACCATGATGGTTGTAAAGGTATCAACTGTAACAAGTTATTGCTCGTGTAAAATTTTCTGGGAACTGGAAGAACTGTCTTAACAATAACAGCAATGCTTTACTTTGCTTTGTGGATTATAGCATCGCACGGTAGTTGGTCTTGCTACTTCTTCCTAGAGACGTCCCAGGAATGCCGAGACCGTGCATTTGAGCTTATTACCAACAAGGAGGCATGGGAAAAGGGAACTATAAAAGGAAAAGATAGTTATAAATCAAAGGAAATATGGACAACGAAGGTTCCGAGGTATAATTCAAGGCATTTGCAATTTGCTTGTAAAAATTTTGTACTAACTTGAACTAAGAAAACATTACTGTATTTTTGGTCAACGATTTCACTATTCGATGCAGGGTATGGGGTGATCCTTGGAGTTATTTGCAGCCTACAACAGATATAAATGGAAGTTTAATTGCTGTTCACCATAAAATGGATCGAAGGTGGTGGAGAGCACAGGTACAACTTAAGATTATTTAAATGTTTAGCTATTTCATCTGTTGATTTCCATCATCGAACATGAAGTTTTCAAAGTTACTGGTTTGAGATAGTTTATAAATATATTATAGACTGACACATGCCTTATTTCGTATGGGAATTACATGTTTATTCTTTGACTTAACAGGCTGTTCGATATCTAATGCGATTTCAAACAGAGTACACTTGTGGTTTATTGAACGTTGCTCGCCATGCTGCATTTGGGAAAGAAGCTGCAAAAATTGTTCTTGCAAGTATTGATGGAGATTGGCCAAAGGTATGTTCATCTAAACCGTGTTGGACATACATCCATATCCAACCTTACCTTAAGTTCAAGTAACGTAAATGGGAATTTAACTAGAAAGAACTGAACCTCGAGCACGTATTTAGAAGAGCTATTACTATGCATGCCAAACTCGTTGTTGTTATAAACTGTCTCTGTGCACTGCTACTCATTTAGCTTTAATTAGCAGGTGATCACGACCCAGCCAAAGTCTGAAATTGAAGAATTTGTGTGGTCAAATCATAGACCTTGGGTTCCTCGGCCGTTGCTGAGTATGCATGTAAGAATGGGAGACAAAGCATGTGAAATGAAAGTGGTTGAATTTGAAGGATATATGGAACTTGCTCACCGTATTCAGATGCGTTTTCCACATCTCAAGAACGTTTGGCTTTCCACCGAAATGCAGGTTAGTATCTTTTAACATTTTTACTTGCTCATAGAAACAAAGCAATGAACATGTTGCTGTTGTGCATGCATCTCATCAAGATATCACGAATGGTATAAAACTAAATTTGTAGGAAGTGATTGATAAAACGAGATCATACCCTCATTGGAACTTCTATTACACGAACGTGACACGCCAAGTCGGGAATTTATCTATGGCTACATACGAGGCAAGCCTTGGAAGGAAAACCAGCACGAATTACCCTCTTGTTAATTTCTTGATGGCAGTTGAATCGGACTTTTTTATCGGGGCATTGGGATCGACATGGTGCTTTCTTATAGATGGCATGAGGAACACTGGTGGAAAAGTAATGGCAGGGTATTTAAGCGTCAACAAGGATAGGTTCTGGTAGAGAAACATGGTTAAGTGTAGGCATGTAGTATTAGATCAACAATGTACAGCTATTAATTTTGTTCATGCATGCCATTTTTCAAATAATATTGTGCCTCTTTGTACATATTTAAATGAACAAAGAGATCAGTAACAACATATCTACCAAAAAAATTAGACAAAGTGATTAGATAGGTTTCATGTCCCAGCTTTAAATGAGTATTTACTTTATTTCCTTTTTCTTTTTTTAACAAAACAGCACTAATGCGATATCAAATATAATAATATATTACTAAATGATATTAGCCAAACGATCAATATCTGTTTTGAGTAAATCAGAATTTCTGTAACGATCTGCAACTCATTGCAATATAAATTTGCAATATAAATTTGGAAGTTTAATCATATAGTGAGCAACTTTGTGTGGTTTCTTGGAATATGTTGAAGAAGAACTCTCCAATCACAATACAAGAAATGGAGAATTAGACGCAATTCCGACATCCTACTATTTACAGCACCACTTAGAATAGTTTCAATTTCCATTCTTCATCTTTCTTAGATATATACAAGGTATGATGTTTGAAACATCTTTTAAATACATAAAAAATGTTTGAAATATCTTTTAAATACATAAAAATGTTCAGGCAATAGAAAAATTAACATTGTTGAAGGGTTTTGGAGAAAATAAATCGTTGCAAATAAGTAGAATGGAATGAAATATTTTGGGATTATCTTTACTTCTTTTGCTTTGGTGAAGTAATTTCATGTAAAACATTTCTTGAAAATATATTTACTCGACTAATCTTTTATTCCATAATGAATTGTTCTATAAAGGTGTTCCACGAGAGTGACTATTCTCAAAGAACAATAACTCTAAATAAAAGTTGTTTTCAATGACTATAGTTTTGAATATAGTTCTTGAATGACAAATGTTCTAAACAAGAGCTATTTTTGAAAAACAATTATTATAAACTAGAGCTTTTCTTAAATGAAAATTGTTCTCAACGACATTTATTCTAAATAAAAGTTGTTTTGAAGAGAATTATTTTAAATGTAGTTTTCTCGAGCAACACAACTATTTTAATATTAAATTAAATTTTAAATTAATGTAATAATTAAGAAAAAGTATTTATCAAAACTAAATATAATTTTTTTTAAAAATTAAAATACTTAAATCATTTTAAAAAAAGAAAAAGAAAGAATCAAATCGGTGAGGTCGTATGTGGGTAACTGATGGGACCCGATCACATAATAAAATTGATTTTCACCACAAATTCATTTGATTTAAGCCTATTAATCAAGGATGTGAATTATAGTTGAATGATATGAAAACATTAATTTTCTTCAGATTTAAAAACAACACTTTCGAACCCTCACTCTGCCCAACTCCAGATTTCGAACTTGGAGAATTCCAAACAAATCCAAAAACGTGGCCTAAGCAAGTTACCCAGTTAAAACCATTAAAAACCCCAATTGGAGTGCAAAATAAATGGGCCAAAGAATTATGGGGTTAAAAAATGTGTTGTTAATCCCTAATTTGAGATTTAGTTTAAAATTCGATCCTTTTATTTTTTTAATTTAAAAAATTTAATCTAAATATTATCGTCATTGATAGTTCTTATTAAATTTGTTAATATAGTATTTTATTCTCAGAAAAATTAGGTGTCTATAAAAGTCAACATTTTTTTAAGTTTAAATGTTTGTGACACTCACACTCAAATTTGAGTATCAAATATCACTTAATATTTTAAGCTTAAAATTTATCTGGTTTATTTTAGATGAAATTGGAAAATGAGAAAAAAAATAAGAATAAAAATAAAAATAAAATGAATTATGAAGAAGTAACAATGAGAGGAAAAAGAATATCAATCACAAAAATGGAACATTTGACGACCATGGACTTAGATGCAAAGATTTAATGTCCAATAAAAATTAGAACTGAAACAAGCTAATAAAGAAACCAGGAGATTTTGGTGACTCTCTAATTTTACATCACATAACAGATTCGACAGAAGAAATTTAAAATAATTAAAAGAAATTTAAACATTAAAAAAATCATATAAATTAATGCAAAATACTAATATTCGATAAATCAATTTTTGATATAATTAATTGTAGAATTAATATAAAATTATTAAAAATAATTAAAAATAGATGAAATAAATTTCAATAGCTTGTAAATTTCTCACACCATTATTCATGATAATTTTTCATATATTAAAGTTATTAAATTACCTTCTATCGTCAATGTTATAAACATTTTAGAGAGTCTGTATGAGGGACAATAAAAAGAAGGTTGAGAGAAAAATGTTAAATGTTAAAAGAACAAAGTTATAGATTTTAGAATTTTAAATATAGAAAAAAAAATTATTTTCATATAAATTAATTTATTTAAAAAATAAATATTTAAAAAATTTGTGGGTCATTCTTTCAAAAAAAAATTTGATGGGTTGAATGTGGTCAGATGTGTAGAGGCAGGAACCTTACCTCCTCAATCTGTTGTAGACGCTACTGAAAGGGTAAAACAACCGGGATCCTGTAATTATTCTTCCACCTCTTAGCTCACCTGCTGCCGGCCTCCATCCCCACCTTTGGCTGCTGCTGCTGCTGCTGCTGCTGCCTGCGTGTCTTTTCTGCTTGCTTGGCTAACATGCGGCGTTTTTGCTCGTTAGCATCAATCCAGGTATAGTTAGTTGGTATGTGGAAAGGATCAACCTCATCATGATTATCACTATCACTTGACTGGCCACCACGACTCCCTCTCATCCATGAAGTCCATGATGTTGAACCCTCTGATTCTTTTGACTTGGCATCCTGGAAATGAACCGGGCTGGAAGGAGGTGTTGTAAACTCCTGCATCGGCTGAAGCTCCTCAAATCTAGTGAAAGTCACAAGGACTCGAATAGTTGACACAATAGGGATGGCAACCTAAAATGAAGAACATGAGACATCAATGTGAATAATTATTAATTACAGTAACCATAAACCAACCCAATAAAAATTGTTGAGAAGCAAGTTTGGAATGTTTTATGATATTACACACTACTCCGTACTCATAAGTCATCACCACTTTCTATCATGCTTGCACAACAGTTTCCACAGACAAACATTTAAAATTAAGATCTTTTAGCATAATGGCCATTCACAAAGTTAACATTAACGCTCTAAGAAGGAAAGACAATAGAACTGGCAAGAAGAAATAGGGAAGTATTTTGCTGCCACACTAATAATGCACATTGAATCTGGTTCATTCACAACAAGGTGGCCTCCTGAACCAGAAATACAGATGTAGAAATGTAAATAACTATCAAAACCATGCTTTGTGATGTCAGAATCATATATACGTATTTTAATGAAGAGTTATGGGCAGATTCCAGCAATATGGCAAACCTAATATCAACTTTTATGGATATGTTTAAATGGGTAAAAAAGTGGAAGAATGAAAAGAAAAATAAAGAAAATAGAAAAGATGATATTTTCTACCTTAACCCATAAAAATTAATTTTTTTAAATTAAAATAATAAGAGAAAAGCGACAATTATATATGTTAATTCAAAGTTATATATTTTTTCAAATTTTTTTTTTCAACTCAGTAATATAAAGATAAAACTATAATTTCTTTAATGTTACCATCTTTCCTACTAACAAAATTATATATTTCATCTTCTTATTTTTTTTCCCTTTAATTTTATTTTCATTCTACCAAACAAAATTTAAAAAGCGACTCCTCTCAAATATTAAATGACAAGACAATCAATTCTTATATTAGACCTAAGCTTTCACCTAGTGACTTGAGCCTAGGTCCAAAAGCATCAAGTAATGGCCAACCCTCCTAAGATTTTGTACCAGAAAAAATATATTAAACCGTTAGTAACATAAGAAGGATTTATGATATATATGCCCTTAAGGTTTCCTTGACCTTAATAAAAGTATTTCTCAAATAACAACAGGCTAACAATCTATTGCACTTCAAGACCTGAATTCACTAGTTAACAAAAAACAAGCCCCAACTTCAGTACTAGTTCAAGTTAATTTCCAATCATCACAAAACAATGTGTTTGGATTTGTAACAACATAGGACCAAGGATACCATTAATGGACTCATTCCCTGATTTTGTTAAAATTAATGCGAACAAACTGAGGTGATTAGATCACTGGAGATAAGCAAGTAAGGCCAGCAGAGCGCTCTTCATAGCAATTTAAGTATTTGCTCTAACCCAAGGCATATTTTCCTGCCTAAAGATATTGATAGCTCTTTATTTTCAGACCTGACTACCACTCTAAGTCAACTTTGAAGCCTCAATCCTACTTCAGTATCTTTTATCATCACTTCTGTTCCAACAACAAAATGAATAAATAAAGTACATAGAGAAAATTGCACTTACATAAAAATAAAATAGAAGCATGATTTATGCATACAATTAAAACTAAACTGGATTTTTACCATAAAATAAGATAATTGTTTGAGTTGTTGCCTTTATATGTCTTAAATTACCTTGACTGGAAATGTGCCCGGTGGCAGTTTAGTTGTCAAAATCTCCCTTAATCTCCTTATAGGCTTGACTTTCTGGGCTAATATGTCAAATAAAGGCAGGAGTTCCTCTGTCTTTAAAGGGAAATCTGGTGTTAGCCATAAAACAGGTTTCACACCCTTCTTAATCTCATTTCCATGTTTATCATCACTATTGTCCCCTTTCTTCTTCTTCTTGCTGCTTTTATCTTTACGCTTCTTGCCATCAATAGCATCTTCCTTCGCAAATTCAGACGATGATCTACGATTATCAACTTGTTTCTGATTGCGAACTCCCGGAGCCGATTTTGAGAACTTTCCAATCTTTGAATCATCAGGATTCTCACTGTTCTTTGAGCCTTTCTTATTCCTGCCAAACCAGCTCTTCTTCTCCTTAGCAACACCATTTGATTCAATACTTTCATAGGCACCAGCTGAACGATTTTCTTGACAGTCAAAAGAACCATTTTCCTGACAGTCAACAAATCCATGCTCATCATCATCATCATCACAAAAGCCATCTGAATTTCCCTTACGAAGCTCCGAATTCAACTGCATCCTTTCCTCAGCTGTCAATACATCATCATACTCATTATTTTCACCGCTATTTGCCATCCTCTCTTCATCAGTCATTGCACCAGGAACTCCCCTTGACTTCACACAGACTGTCACATGAAGCATATCATAAATTTTAGCCTTCCAGTTTCCAACCATCTCACTTCTCTCTTGTCGCCTCCAATTCAGTTGAGGAGCAAGCTCAGCCTGAGCGACATCAATACGAGGCCTATACATATTAGTTTTAGACATCTTTCGCACTTCATGAGCAATAGCTGATTCAGTTGGTTGCTCACCACCCCCCTCCAAGGCATTTATAACTTCTTTTTTCTTGTGATAAACAACAATCAAAGAGCCTGCAGGAAGAGAAAGGTTATCATCCTCAGAAGTGTAGCCTTCCCCTAGAAAGAGAACTGTTTTGTGTGATCGTTTAATGTGGAACGCATCAAATCCAGCAAGTGTCATATCAGCACGGAAATTTGAACCCCGCTTCCAAATGCAGTAAGTGTCTGACGGTGCAATGCGCCCAATAAACGGAATGACTGAACTTTCAAAATGAAAAGACATCTCCATGTAAAAATCACGGATTCGAGCTAATGAGGCAATGAACCTGGGAAGTCTGCGACACCATCTTGCCCAGGCAAGCGGTGCTGAGTGTCGAGCAATGATCATGGCAATCGCCTCTTCCCTTGTCCAAACTGCTTCTTCCAAAGCTGTCCAACCCTGCTCATTCCGAAGAGTCCGATCTGCTCCAGCCACCACCAAAATTTCCACTGAGATTGGATCTCTCAATCGCACTGCTAAATGCAGCGGAGTCTCCCTACCTGGGACATCACGACGATCTATGACAGCCGATACAGCATCAGCCCGTTCCTCAGCCTCAAGAGATTCAGCTTCAGTATTAACCTCACCAGCCTCAGCAAGCCGAGGGAGTGTCGAGATAATACGCCTAAGCGCGGCATGGTCACGGCGAGCAACAGCTAAATGAGCAGGACTATGGGCATACTTGGAAGGATCCTCCATTATACTTGACTCTCTTCTTAGGTTTATGCTACTACACTATCGTTTCCTCCATGTCCAAAATACCCTATCATTGAAAACATAAATAATTAACAAAAATACACTCCCACCTTAATCTCAAATTCTCCAAAACGCTATATTTTAAGATAAACGATCCAAATTTTAATAAGGTTCGACAACTACTTATTAGGGCTTTTAGGCTTTGCTATGCAACTTCAATACTAGCTTTAGTTTAAAAATGATACAATAATAATTGGCAATGTGGTAACTTCTTTACATCTGCTCAGACAACGTTCGCTTTTTTATCCTTCCATTTACAAGGAAGTTAAAGCTTCCACGGAGTTCAAATCTGTAAATGCGATCCCCATAAAGGAGAAGTAAACAAAAATGAGCTTCAATAAGTAAAATTTCCATATTAGCACAAGAATTTTGATGTTTACTTTTTTACATAAGAATATGAAATTTACACAAAAGAAAAAAAAAGGAAAAAATGAAGATCAAACATAAAAGTTTTCACTAAATTAAATTTCACGTTTTTTTCCCAATAACCACCAACAATATTCATTTATGTTCCTTCCTTCTACATTTACTTTCGTTCATTTTCCAGGCAGCCAAACAAAAAAGAAACAAAAGTTAAAAACAAAAGAAGAAGAAGAAGAAAGAAAGAAACACAAACCTGAAGAAGCAGGTGCAGGCGCAGCATCCAAATAAATATCCGAAACGCGACCTGATCGAGAAAGTTTTCCTTCCCAAATTGGCTTCGTGGAAGTTGAAACTTCAGAGAGAGAGGGGGGGAAGCTAAATCGGACGGTTAAGGTCAATCTGAGGAAACAGGATCCGACGGGTCAGGATCTGAATCTTCGAAACATAGACTCGCCTATAAAGCACGAGTCCTCATTCAAAATTCTATACGTAGCTCAGATCTCTCTCTGATGCAGCCTCAATTGAACCAACAGAATTTAGAAGAGAAAGAATAGAATACAGAAAGAACAAGATGAGAGAGATGAGTTTTTTTTGGAGGGAAACCAATAACGCTTCCCTCTTTATAACAGAATTCCGATAATTTGTTGGTTACAAAAGAAGCCATTACTAATTTAATTCGGTGATTTTAAACATAAAATACAATACTTCTTTGAATCGGTACTTAAGTACGGAAATTAGAGGAAGATTGTATTTAGGAACAGTATTGATAAAATAGATATATTAATCTTAATACATTTCAAAGGTTAATTTTGAAAAAATATGTTAATTTTTTTAATTAGACCTTTTAAGTCATTTTAAATTTTAATTAGAGAAATATGCATCTGAGAGAGATAGTGAAAGCACGCCTAGCTGAATGCGCTTTTTTGTTTCTGTACAGAAAGTGTGTTCAACTAGATGTGTTTTCCCTCAACAATAAAATGCAAAACTTTTTTATCATTGTCACGCCAATGGTAAAAAAAATTAAAATCCCAAAGGTAATTTTATTTTTTAACTTATAAATACCCCAAATTTTATTTTTTTATTCACATCCTCTCTTAAATTCTCTCAACTCTCTCAAGCTTTTTATTCAATATTTATTTATATTTTCATTTAAAAATATTATTTTTTTTAGTTATATCTTATATTATTCGTTGGGATCAATTTCTCGAGAATGGACACCTCTCTAATTTGCTTCGACGACAACCATATTTTTGCCTTCCAATTAGCAATGTTTAGACGAAATTTAGAATTTCGTTGTTTTTAATTATGTTAATTTTTTTTGACAAATCTAAATATTTTTTTATGTTATAAATAGGCGGATAATCTTGTGTTGGAAGCGTTCATACATAATACGGGGGAGCCTCCGATCTCTGAAATTCGTGGGTACCTGTAGGAGGTTAGATTCTTACATGCATTTCCCATACAATGGGGCTGTAAACTTCATCCCACACTAATCAACGTGTCGCTGGAAAGATGGAGACCCAAAACACACATTTTCTACCTTCTATGCGGCGAGTGTACAATCACAGTCGAGAACGTAGTGTTACAGCTCGGTCTTCCAGTGGATGGGTCAATTATTACGGGATCAACAGTGGTTGGGGGGAAAGTGGACCTTTACACTCCAATGTTAGGGAAGGTTCTAAACAAGTTCGAAGGTGGTTGAATATCGATCAACTAGTTGAAGAAAATTTTCAATAAGTTTCTTGACGACGCAACGGAGGAAGTCATACAACAATACGCCCAAACATTCATCATTAGGTTAATCGGGGGCATTTTAATGCCTGATAAATTTAGAAATTTGGTGCATGTAAAATGGTTTCTACATCTAGTGGACTTCATCGATTGTACAAAAGTAAGTTAGGCATTTGTTGTGTTGTCCACGTTATACCGGGAGCATTGTTGGCCAACGCAACTGGATAAGATGTCGATCGGTGGTTGCCTATTTTTGTTGTAGCCATGGGCTTGATAGCGAATATCGTTTCTACATCCTAAAGTGACTAACCTATATATGTTCCCGTTGGTGATGAGGTAAACATCATTTATCAATAAATACGTAGTTTGTATAGTAAATATTTTTTTATTTATTATATGTTTCGACTAATATATTGTTTGTATAGGTGGAACCATGAGCCGAGTTACGTGGAACTGCCTAACGAGTTGGAAGACGTTAAGCTGCTGTTAGATCAATGCTCGGAAATTGAGGTTAATTACCTATCCTTTTTCAAACTAATATTAATTACGCAATGATTCATTAAAAAAATTTGTACATAACGATATTTACAATTCTACTTTTTAGTTTGAATAGATGTCGTATGTTGACCCCAAGATCATATCTTGTATCTTATAAGAAGTGTTGGACAATCGGGAGATGTGAGACGGAAGGTGCCATTAATAGTGAATACGAAGGTGAAAATGCACGAACCGGACCGGCTTCTACGACAGTTCGAGTATAGGCAACGAATTCCATTGCCACCGTGAGACCTGCACAATGTGGACATGTGGGGAAAAAACGACGAGGATTAGACAGAGAAGCACAAGAAGCACATCCAGATTTGGGATCGTAGGATGGAATCCATACCCGTCTGTGAACCATTTTTTTAGGTGGACACGATGGCAGTTGATGATTAGTTGACATGGTTTAGAGCCATCAGCAAGTCGTATTTGCTACCACCGGAGGCAAGGAATAAACAAATTAGGTCGAAAAGGCAACGCTGACTGCCACAATAACATAGGAGGGAACGTGGTCGCACAATAGATTCGTCACCAGCTCTGGTAGAAGATGCGTCGCCTATGGCTACGCAATATCCCAGTTAATTCAATCCTCTTATTCTCGTTCAATTCAGTAACCATATATTTTTTTCACAAGCACCACCACATTACGGACTATCGCTATACGTGGTTGGTTCTTTTATTCCCGCAAATATATATTTCGGGACATCGATGTCTTCCGCATACTACATGCCCATGCCAATGTCGATGCTGAACCCCATGTTAGGACATATGTTGACGTATGCATTGCCACCGATGACGATATCAATACAGACGTCTATACAGTAGCCAATAATGATATCGATGTTTGGTACATTTCCTATGTATCCGAGATTAGGGGTACCTTATAGTTACACGTCTATATTAACCCAAACATCACGCGCATTACTGTTTTATCGAGGTGGCTCATCTTTGCAACTACCAGATACGAAAATGACGAATACAGGATTGCAGGTGAAGACGACGTAGCAATCAACTACGAAGAAAAATGATGACACTGGCGAACTTGAAAAAATGATTGCCCAGGAGGCAGTGCTAGGTACATATTTAGACGACAATGACGATGGCAAGGAAATCTATAGGCCAGCACCTCCAAATAAACCTCCGGATGCACCTCCAGTTGTACACTTAATTCCATGTAGAAATCCTCCATGCGACTGTTGTCCACCGCCTTGTAACACACATTCTCCCCAACGACACAATTGAGTGTATTTTTTTTGTTATTAATATTGTAATGTAAATATAAATATGTCATAAATAAAAAAACTAAGGTTATTCATTCAAACAATACCTTTGTTTTTATTAATATCTATCATGAGTTATGCGTAAGTTAACAATAAATAACAAATTGAACTAAAAAGAATATGTGAAGCACACTAATGAATATAAAATTTGGTAGAAAGTAATGTTATTAACGCTGAGGCCTCAACATATCCCTGTACAGAAAACATGTTGTCTTCATATGCCCTGGGTTTCTACAATACCCACATAATTTCTGTTGATAGTCTCTCTCTTGAATATCCATGTTGTTTCTTATCCAGGTAGAATTTGGGCAACCTTTCAGAACGTGATGTAATTCATTGTTTGGCACCAACTCAAGCTGTGCTTTATACGCCAGCGGTCACATACTCTCCTCTTGGATGGATGGGAATTCAAGACTTCACACACTGTGAATGAGTTCTAGTCGGTAGATGTCATTGAAGTAAGGTGCATACTCAATCTATACGTTCACACATGCAGTAATTGCATATGCATATGAGAATCGAAGTGCTTGAAAACTCCCACAATCGCAGGTCCCTTGTAATAGCCCGATTTTAGGCCTGTCGGAATATTGGTTTCGAGACCACAAATTTGAGGTCAAAAAAATTATTTTAATATTATTTTAAGTGTCATGGCATAATTATATTAGTGTTTGAAAATTTTAGTGAATCAATTTTAGCGATTACATGCTAAAATTTTAAGAAAAGACTAAATCGCATGAAGTGCGAAAGTTTTGTCCTGCAAGCTAAAGGTGTTAATTGTCTATGGATCATTAAATTAGAAGTCTTTATTGAGTAAACAGACCATAAACTTAGTAATGGCTGGACATGAATTTTTAATTCATGAAATTGGTCAAAGTTAGGTGGAAATTTGGTGACTAAATTGACTAGAAATAAAATAAAATAAAAAGAAAACTTCGTCTTTTTCATTCTTTCTCTCCATCACCGAAAATTTCAGCAATGAGGGAGCTCTGAAGCTTGAAACTTCCAGCCACCTATTCCTCTTGCAAGTAAGTGATTTTAGTGACCATTTTTGTTAATTTTTGTGTTTTTAAAACCCTTAAAACTTAATCTAGCTAATGAGGGGAATATTTTGCAAAATGGTTGAGAATTTAGGGTTTTACCATGAGAGTGTTTATGTTGTTTGCTAAAATTTTATGGAAGAAAATGAATCTTGGTTGTTAAATAAACAACTTTTGTGAAAGGATTTTCATGACAAATACCTAAAATGGACTTTTTTTGCAAAGGTTGTAAAATAGGTGATAAATGTGTAAAATAATTGAAATTGTGGGCTACCATAAGTATAAAAAGAATTCGGCTAGGCTTGGTTAGTGAGAAAATTTGATGAAAATCGATTTACAAGTCTAGGGGTAAAATAATAATTTTGTGAAAGTTTAGGGACAAAATGGTTATTTTACCAAAATATAAATTGTGGAATGTCTTAATTAACGTAATGATTAAATGAGTGAATTTTATCATTATATATCAAGAAATACGGAATCCAGACCTAGACCGAGGAAAGCCAAAGTAGTGGACTAACACAACTAGTCGCTGATATTTTGCATACCAAGGTAAGTTGTGTGTAAATAATGCAAATATATTGTTATTTGGCATTGATTAATTGATATAGCATAAAATGTTTGAATGTGGATTATGAATATGCATGATGAAATTGATGTGGTAAAATTTGACTGAACCTTAGGAATAGATTGGATATTCATGCCATGACATTAGGGTGTTATGAGAGTCAGTGTAAGACCACGTCTAGGACATGGCATCAGCCTTGCTATGTGTCAGCGTAAGACCATGTCTGGGACATGGCATCTACACCGATAGATGAGAGCCAGTGTAAGACCATGTCTGGGACATGGCATCAACCTTGATATGCGTTAGTGTAAGATCATGTCTGGGACGTGGGATTGACACTGATAAATGATAGCCATTGTAAGACCATGTCTAAGACATGGCATCGGCCTCGATGTATGAGAGTCAATGTAAGACTATGTCTGGGATATGGCATCGACTTGATGTGTGAGCTAGTGTAAGACCATGTTTGAGACATGGCATCAACGTCTTACCCTATATTTGAGGCTCATCGAATATCCTTTAATATTCCAAATGGTTCAACGAGAAGTTTATAGTTTACGTTAAAATGATAGTGGTTATGACCATGTTGTAAGTGGTACTGGTACCTACACGAAATTTATGAGATGTGAGCTCAATTTATGTTGTATGATTAGTAAGGGATGAAAATGAGTAAGTTGTGCTTATAACCCTTTATGTATTATGTGCAAATTATGATATGTTGTGAGCATGTTATTGCATGGTAAATCTGTTGTTAATTATTTACATGTAACTTACTAAGCTTTATGCTTACCCTTTTTTCTCTTCATTTTCCTATAGTGTCACCTAATTAGCTCGTGGATCAATGGACGTCGGAGGCATCGATCACACTATCAATAGAAGCATTTGGTATAGTTAGTTTTATCATTTGAGTAATGGCAAGTATAAGGACTTAGTCTTTTTGTGTTTTGTGTCATTGTTAAATTTGGCCAAATGTGTTGGCTTGATACGAAACTAGTCATTTTGTATAAGGTCATGAATGATGGCTAACATTGAAATATTGATATATGCATATGAGAAGGTCTTTCATAAATGTGCAAATTTTGGTATGGTGGGACATGTGGTGTGCTAATGCATGAATGGATAAGTGCATGATTGGATTGTTTAAGTATATGATTAGTGTTGCTTGTGCATGAATTACAATGGCCTTGATGTGTGGTTGAATTGGTCATGTGATTGTGTGTGAATTGGTTTTTCTTAGTGAGGTTTAGGTTGGTGCAAGTAAGGGTGGAAATAAGGCTTGGTAAATAGCCTTATATTGTCCACATGGGTAAACACACGGGTGTGTGTCTAGGCCGTGTGTGACACACAGTCCACCCCATGGGCATGTGGTCAGGCTGTGTGTCCCCTGCACCTTAAGTTGGCCAAGTCAGAATGCTCAGTAGCAACCACACAGGCTAAGACATGGCCATGTGTCTCAACTGTGTGGAAGACACGGCTATAGGATATAGGCATGTGCCTAGGCCGTGTGAAGTATGTACATTGAATGTGAAATTTAGATTTACTACGCGGCCTAGTATACAAGCGTGTGCCTTGGCCGTGTGACCCTTAAGAATTGATAATGTCAGAAACAAAATACTCAGGTTTTTGCACACGGGCTGAGACACGGGCATGTTATGGCCATGTGAAAACCCCTAAAAGTTCGATGTTAGAATTAAATCCACACGAACACGGGGTACGAGCGTGTCCCTAAATACCTAGGCCGTGTGAGCTACACGGGACTTCAACATGGCCATGTTAAGTTATCACACAGGCGTGTCACCTTTCTACACGAGTGTGTGCCCTGTTTTTATTGAACTTTTCTAATGTTTTTTATAGTGCTCGGTTAAATTCTGAATTGCTCCTAAAGTGTGTTTTGGGCCTCATAGGCCTATATTAGGGACTATGAGACAAAGTTTGAAAAGTTTTAAATTAGAGCGAAGTTTTATGACCCACAATTGTATGTTTGTATGCGTTTAAGTAAGGTAACGCCTCGTACCCTATTCCAGCGTCGATCACGGCTAAGGGGTGTTACATCCTTTCCATTAGGTTCACATAATAAGATGCACCTGACATTTCCTGGTCGAGCCTAACGTGCTCCATGACTCAAAAATTGAGGTTTCGACATGAGTGGCATACTACATACATGGCGTTTACTCCCACTGTACTTAGTCAAATCTCTTTTATCACGTCATTGTAGAATGTACGACAGTCCACTACCTGTCTAGTATACATCGTCATACTCTTAATAAATAAGGCGACCAATAAAAAATATGTCTTTTTGATAACTGATATTACTGGTAAATGATATGTTCCCTTCAGTATGAAATTGATGCACTCGACCAAGTTTGATGTCATGTTTTCGTATCATAGACCCCCGTCGTACGACTGTGTCCACTGTTCGAATGGTATATTTGATACATACGCTGCACTGTAGACGTTAATGGTGCTCAGGTTATTCAACGTTTGATGGAATCGGTGTTGGACAAGCTCATAACCTGTCGAGAAATAGTCAACAGTTAGTTCAATAAAATAACCCAGTATGAATATTTGATTAGTAGTGAATACTTAGTTCGACCTAATAACCCATGTCGATGATTAGATCTCGCTTAGTTGCCAAAAGATATTTTTAGTGGTAGTTAGATCCTTCATACCATATGTAGTATGATGAGTGCGATCCTAGAGGTCTCCATGACGATCAATTACCGATAGTATTCTAGGTCCTCTGTTTAATATGACACATATGTTGGGCTGCGAGCAAACGCGACGGCCTAACCTACTCAGGAAGAAATCTTAATCATTTACCGTTTCTTTGGGATTATTGCGAATGCTATAAGAATAATTTTCTAATTACTGTCCTAAGCAACGGCAAGCAACAGATGTTGTTGATACCTTTCATATATCCAGGTGCCGTCAATTTGAATCATAGGCTTACAGTGTTGAAATGCCTTTCTGCATTGCTCAAAGGTCCAAAAGAACTGATGAAATACTATTTTTCTAAGGACAAATTGATCGTTGTAGTACATTGGGTGCATTTCAAGATTAGTTACGGAACCTGGTACATACTGATCTAATGCTTGACACCATTTTCATAAATAGTTATACGAACCCTCCCACCCGTGATGCAACTTCTCCATAGCCTTCTATTTCGTAACTCATAATTTGTAATACGTTGGAGTGTACTAATATTGGCTACATATGTTCACAATCAACACCAGTATTTGAATCCAGGGACTGACCTTTACAATTGGTGGAATAATGTCAGCAATCCTAACTTGCACTTGTCGTAACACATGTATGGGGACCGAAATACTTCTTTATCATTCACATCATAGTTTTCTTCTGGTAAGACGCCATGATTTTCATCTTACACCTCTTATCCTTCGTTGTGCACTTTCCTTTAAATTTCTCAGAACGGGACTTCATGATGTAGTAGTTCACGCTGTTCTTGAAGTTGTACCACTTCAGTACAGCAAGGAAAATATCTTTGTTGAGGTATTCCATTCTAACTTTCAGTACTTGTAAATCATAATATGTGCTTGCATGACCAGGTGTTCTGTGTAGAAGTTACAAAAACTCTATACCACTATCGGCTGATAGATTGATGTTTATCATGTGGGGCAGAGTTTCATACGCCCTAAATTATGCATCTGGATCCAGAGCATTGTCCAAAGCGTCATTGTCAGACTCGCAAAGTTCTAGCTCCGTTGTAAACGGATCTGGTTCATAACATAGTGCCAATTCTAAACCTTTCGAACCGCGCTATTGAATTGGCATAAATTCTAACTCATTCCCCTTGTTTGTGTCATCAACTCCTTCTTCCTCACGTGCATCTCCTTCCTCGTTCGGGCCTTCATTGTCACCTTCGAGCACGATATTTGATGTACCCTCATTAGCCACGGTTGAACGAAGGTCATCAGTTCTCCTGTAACCTATGTGCCAGCCAAAATATTCAACGGGTTGATGCACGATGTACGTTGGTAATCCCTCGGTATAACTGTTTTCGCCCCATAACATCGATCCAATGCCAAGGTTAAAATCGAACATACTGATTGAATGTTGAGCCCAAAGTGTCTAAATTTAGGTTATGCTGATACGCTAATTGGTACTGACCCCCGAAGTTTAGATCGATACCGGATACCAATGTGTGTCTACCCATAAATGTTTTGGGAACATCGTAGTAGCCACTTTGTAACAAGTCAAAAAACCCACCGCACAACCATGTAGTACAACTTTTTGATTTAGCTTTGGTACCCTTAGTCGCCATGACAATAATCGAAGATGTGCCAAATCTATCAGCATTAGTGAACTTGACGTATAACTCAATAACAGTATTTTTGCTTAAGATGTGTAATGATATGGTTGTCTCAAGATGCGTCTCGCTAATCACATCGAATAACTCATACTTATAGGGGTCAACTGAAGAAATAAATCTACATTGCAACCTTGTAATTGTTTTGTAGGTCGATCCACCAACTTTCCTCCTAGTTTGGTTCCATAGCTTATGCATTTGAATGGTACTATTAAACGCAAATTTTACGGACTTCGCTCCTACAAACACGACCCCGACCTCTGTATTATAAATTTGACTGTCATAGTATATAATAGATTTCATTCATCGATCATTTCAATATCGGTCACAAATTGGATGAACAAATGCCAAAAAATAAGTAGAGAGTTATCCAAAGGAGTACACACAACTCTCACAACATAAGGTTCTTCTATTTGGTATTAACTTGATGCATGTCTATGTTATGAAAATTGTGCCCCTTTTATGAGAGAATTATGTACAGGGAAAGAGAATACATGTTTTGAATTTCATTTACGAATACACACATTTTTTGCATATTGTATGGTGCAAATAATTTTCAAAACTCGTTCAAAACTTATATAATTTCATCACGCCTATGCTTCCGAGAGATTCTACGTTGTATAACGTGCTCTACAGGCATTTGACAATGTACTTTTACTCTTAGAAGAAAGGACATTTATTAGAGGAAGCTTGCCTAGAAGGGGAGCTTTCCCGCACACATTTCATATATCATGCCGAGATGGGATTATTGCCTCCGAAGCCTATCCTAGGGAAATTGGTTATTGGGTGATTTTGCTTTCTACAGTCAATGTTGGAAGTCGATGTGGAGGTCTCAATCAATGGTCGTTATGCGATAATGGATCAGAGTATAAAATAGGAGCCAATTGACAGTCATTATGAGGTCACGAGCTCAATCTTTTCGAATACCCAAAAATGATGCCTTATAAATACCATACAAAAGTTTAAGGGCATATTCATACGGAAAAACTTTTGGGCTTCCCGCTATAACTGGTGTAATTTTTTTCTCCATTTTTAGGCAACCGGTACCTTTAACCTTTATTCTTATTCGAAGGTTAGCATCATCGTAGACACAAGATGACTCTCAAGCGGAAAGCGACTGTTGTGATACAATAAAGGTGATGCTCCTTTTAAGGTGACGATAGTTGTCGTTATTACACAACCCATTAATAACAACAACTACTGCCGCTCCAACTTGAGTTTGACCTCTACTATACCAGAACATCCGTTTTCCACCTAAGAGCCCTCTTGTGTCCATCTCAGTGCCAGCCTTCGGATATGAATGAAAGGTTAAAGATACCGGATACTTGAAAATAGAGAAAAAAAATTTATGTTAATTACATTAGAAATTCCCAGAATTTTTCTATATGATTATAGCCTCAATCTTATGTATGGTATATATAGGGCATTGTTTGCGGGTATCTAAAAAGGTTAAACTCACCTATCCCCCCGATTATAGTTGAACCCATGAGCGCATCACAGTCGCCAATTGGGATCTCCACTTAGACTTCGCCCCCTGATCGTATCAAATATTGTTACCCTAAAACCTGATTTCCTTACGATGAATTTTTAAGGTGATGGTCCTATCCCGCTATGACATATGAAATATATGTGTACTGAGGGGCGTTTTCAAATCCTTTACGCCTCAAAACTACCTAAGAACTTTCATTGTTTCAGTCAGAAACCTTGAACACTTTCAAAATACCCTAACCCATAAAAACCTTAAAAACCCTAACCCTAAAAAAAATAAAAGCCCTAACCCTAGAGAGAGAAAGTGAAAGCGCGCCCAGCTGGGGGCGCTTTCACTTTCTCTCTTATAAAAATGACCTATTTCCCTAATTAAAGTTTAAAATGGCCTAAAGGCCTAATTAAAAAAATTAGCATAGTCTGCTAATTTAGCCCATTTCAAAACATATAAATTAGTCACTTCCTTAAATTTTTTCTGCTAAATGATGACGTGGAACATTATATATATGTTGGAAATTGTTTTTATAGATAAACTATAAAAATGGTCACCTAATTATATCTTCCGTTCTATTTTGATTACTCAACTATTAATTTTTTTATTTAATCCCTAAACTTTTCGAAATTAAATATTTAGTACTCTAGGTTGATGTTGGCTTTTTTATTAGTTTAATAACAAAATTACTCCTCTAACATTTACACCTTCTATCAATTTGATCCTAAATATAAAAAATTCAACAAATTTAGCCTTCAATATTTACAAAATTTGACATTTTAGTTCTAATTCTAAAATTTTCAATAAATTTGGCCTTCAACGTTTATAAAATCTTTCAATTTAGTCCTAACTCTAAAAATTAAAAATATATATTTTTTAAGAAAAATCATGTTTAGCCATTTATAACCTCTTAGCCTCTTTTAAGTCACTTATAAAATAACTCAAAAAAGTTTAGATAAAACACAAAAATTAAGATCCAAAAGAAAATAAAGGCATTAAAAATGCTATATGTTCGAGTAGTAATGCAGTCAATTATCCAAGATAGGTTCCAAATCAATTGGTTTGGTCTAGCATGAAGCCTAAATTATAGTAAAAGAAATTGATGCAAGTGACTTGAAATATGACACTATTTTTCGTATTTTAATATCTTACATGGGTTAGCCGATGGGTTATAAAGGGTTAAAAATGAATTTTTTTTAAAAAAATTAATTTTTAAAGTTAGGACTAAATTGATAGATTTTGTTATATTGAGGGCCAAATTTATTGAAGTTTTTAGAATTAAAACTAAAATGATAAATTTTGTAAACATTGAGGGCTAAATTTGTTAAAATTTTCATATTTGGGATCAAACTGATAGAATATTTAAACATTAGAGAGCTAATTTTATTATTAAACTAATAAAAATACTCACATCAACTGAGAGTGAATAAAATATTTAATTTTGAAAAGTTCAGCGATTAAATAGAAAAATTAATACTTAAGTGGCTAAATTAAGACGAAAGACAAAATTAAATGACTATTTTTATAGTTTACTTATAAAAAATAATTTTCAGATTTAACGTCACCATTTAATAGAAAAAAATTAACGGAAATTAATATTTGCACCTACTTTTCAGTAGAGAAATCGAAATGCAATCCCCTACTATTGCCCCTTTGAATGATAACTATAACCCATAGATGAGTCATTCAAATTTCTATCTTAAATTATTATAAACATTGCTTTTTTTAAGAAGATTATTAGTTTATCATTAAATTCCTTTAATGGTTGGCATTAATTAAGCACTTCAATAAGTTCATTCAATTAATCTAGACGTGAATAAATCTATAGAAATCCAAACATGGTAAAAAATAGATCAGAATAGATATAGACTGAGAACCGACACAATCATGGGATCTTAAAGTTTATTTTTAAAAGATCTATTCTTAATGAAATATTTGTTTGTCTTCTCTTTTACTTTTTGTTTCTTTTTTAATAACATATTTATACAAAAAATAAATTCTTGATCACACTAAAATTTGTAACTTTAAAAAATCTCGTCCTAAGGATGTCTGCCGATAATAGCAGTTTAGGTTTTATTTTCATTTGTATTTAGTCTGCCGATAGTAGTAGTTGTAGGGGTTGGTCCCAATTTCTTTAAATTTTCTAGGGTTTCAAACTAAGGAAAAAGCAATATTAGTATAGAAGGTGGTCTATAGAGTAGTATGCACGAGACTTGTTAGCGATTCTATCGAGAAGCAATCGCAAGGTTCATTTTTCGTTTCCATTAGTATTAGGTTTTTAGAGATTCAAAGAAAAAGCAAAATAGATCCAAAAAACTTGGGTTTAACAAACAAGGCAATAGAGGAAGAGATGACAAATTTAAACATAGTTGATGAGGAAGAGAAACCTGTTCGTGATCAAGAAGAAGAAAAGGAAAGCGATGATGAATTTAACTTGTGTTTGGTAGGAAAGGTCCTAACAAACAGTGCAGTCCACTTCCCATCTATGATGTTTGTTCTTGCTAAACTATGGCATCCAATTGAAGGTATTTCCATAACAGAAATCAAAGACAAAAGAATCCTCTTTCGTTTTTATAACAAGTTGGATCTAAAGAGGGTAATGGATGACATACCATGGTTTTTCAATAGACACCTAATTCTTTTTCCACCGTTTGGAGAAAGGAGAATATCCAACTCAAGCTTATTTGATTTACTCGAATTTTTTAGTACAAATTCACAATTTACCCATTGGTTCTATGTCAGAAGGAATGGCAAGATAGTTGGGTAATTACATTGGACGCTTTTTAGAATACGACGCAACGATAATAACAAAAGGCGTGAAGAAATATATACGATTTAAAGTTTGCTTAGATGTATGAAGCCCTTTGAAAAGAAAAAAGTGCGTAATATATGGAAAGGACAAATCTACCTATGCCACTTCCCCAATATGAAAAGTTATCGTTATTTTGTTTTTTATGTAGAAGGTTAGGGCATGAAGAGAGTTTTTACCCTTTATGATTAACTACAAAAATACAATAGATGAATCTAGGATGGGATCTTTCTCTAAGGGCCCTACCAAGAAGGAATGTACAATTTGGGAGTAGATGGTTGTGAAAAGAGTCAAGAAATAAGGTAAAAAGTGGAAGTAGTGTTGAGGAGCGAAAGGGAAGAGCAATATTGGTTGGTACATTGAAAATCCAATCATCCAAAATGAGGGGTAAGGAAGTAATAACAAGGCCCAACGATAGAGACATTCTTAAGAACTACCGAAAAAGTGCCGGCGGATATGGTATTGACAAAAATTTAGAGCATAACCCTTTATGGAGGATGAACAAAGACCATGAAGAGGATTTAATTGGCATCCTAAAAGGAAAGAAATGTCAGAGGATGAATCAACTAGAGGATACACACACTATAAGTATGGAAACTGATCTTGATATCAATTTATCGGCAGCCACTAACAAGCAGGCCGATCGGTCCCAATGAAAACCTTCCGTGGTTTGGGGCAACTACAGATAGTAAGACGTTTCAAAAATCAAAACCTTCCGCAGTTTGGGGCAACTACAGACAGTAAGACGTTTCAAAAATCAACTAAGATAGTACCAACCCCAAATTTTGTTCATTATAGAAACAAAATTTAGTTAAAAATAGATGGAACAAATACGAAGAAAGTGTGGATATGTAAACGAGATTGATGTGGATGCAGGTGGATCTAGAGGGGGTCTCTTTTTAGGATGGAAGGAAAACTTATCTATATATCTTAAAAGTTTTTGTAGCTCGTATACTTATGTGAAGGTCAATGAAGAAAGCAAAGAAGCCAATGAAGATTTACAGGTTTTTATGGATCCTCAGCAGAGCATCTAATGAGCGATTCATGGAATAAGCTACGACGCTTGCATTGTAACACCCTTTACCCGTATCCGACACTGAGATAGGGTACAAGGCATTACCTTACTAAATTACATGCAACTCTTAAACTTACACTCATTGAAATGTGTCCCAATTTAAAACTTTTTCAAACAATATCCTATGGACCTTCGTATGGGCCTACGAGGCCTAAAACATGATTTAGAAACAATCCAAGACCATTTCAGGAACTTGGGAAACTTTCAAGAAAATCCACTAAAATAGGGCACACGCCCGTGTGGAATGGCAACACGCCCGTGTGGCCTCTAGACATGACCGTGCTGATGGCCCGTGTGCCTCACACGGCCTAAGCACCTAGAGACACGCCCGTGCCTTTTATCTATATGAATTTATTTTCTAACTTTAAATTTACAAGAATTTTCACACGGCATGTGCTTAGCCCGTGTCCCTCACACGGCCATACCACACTCCTGTCGCAACCCGTGTGTAAAAACCTTGACATTCTGTTTCTGACGTCAGCAATCACACAGCTGTGGCACACACCCGTGTTCTTGGTTGTGCCCTCCACACAGTTGAGACACACAGCCGTGTCTCAGCCTGTATGTTTACTACTGCACATTTAATTTAACAAATTCAAGGTGTAGGGGACATACGGCTTAAGTACACGCCCGTGGGGCGGACGTGTGTCACACACAGCCTAAACATACGCCCATATGTCTACCCGTGTGAACAAAAATAGGCTATCTACCAAGCTTCTTTGCCACCCTGAAACAAGATCAAACACATCCAAGCATACCAAGACTTCAATACTCAACCAATAGCCATAATTTGGCATCCACAAACCATACATTCAATACTCAACCAATAGCCATAATTTGGCATCCACAAACCATACATTCAATTTATTACTCCTAACACATACAATTGCTCATGCTAAATTCTCATTCTTGAAAACGTTATCATTGCATTTGATACCTAATGGTAAATATTAGCCAATAACTTTGGCCTTATACAAAATGAAGTATTTCAAAGACAAGCCAACACATTTGGCTTCAAAATAATATGACATTTAATAAAAGAATAAAGTTCTATACATGCCATATTCTCAAAATGCTAAAGCTAACTATACCGAATGCTTATACCGATAGTGTGAACGAGACCTCCCACGATGATCCATGAGCTATTTGAGCGGTACTAAAAAAAATGGAAAGGAGAGGGGTAGCGTAAAGCTTAGTAAGTTATAAGTAAATAAATAACAATAATTTACCAAATCATGACAAACTTTCATTGCATCACAAATTATGCATGATACAAAGAATAACCACAACATAACTTACTCGATTTCATCCTTTACTAATCATACAACATGCTAGTTAGCTCACATTTCTTGCATTACACTTAAGCACATGCACCACTTACAAAGGTCATTGCAATATCTCACAACTAAGCATTTACCCTGAATTTTCCCGTTGAACTATTTAAAATACTAGAGGATATTTAGGGAGCCTCTAACGAAGGGTATCGAGCCGATGTCATGTTTCAGACATGGTCTTACACTGACTCTCAATAAACTGAGGTCGATGCCATGTCCCAGACATGGTCTTACACTGGCTCTCCTCTATCTGTACCGATGCCATGTCCTAGACATAGTCTTACACTGACACATCTCCAAGCTGATGCCATATCCCAGACATGGTCTTACACTAGCTTGCCTGACGAGGCCGATGCTATGTCCCAGACATGGTCTTACACTAGCACTCATATCAACGCCAATGCCATGTCCCAGACACGATTTTACACTGGCTAGCACATATCCGTGTCGATGCCATGTCCCAGACATGGTCTTACACTAGCTCTCGTATCAACTCTAGTGTTACAACATGAATATCCAATCTATTCTTAAAGTTCAATCGGGCTCTATTACACATTTTCTCATCTTTTCATGACTAAACATCATCATTCGACAATTCATGCTCAAATATACATTCTCATACATAGCTCAATTCACAAGGCATTATCTTATGATAAAACAATGATTTCATGCATAAAAATTGGTAATGTTTTATTATATACTTATAACTTACCCCGGTATACAAATTTGAGATGACTATTCGGTTTAATCGATTTACTTGACTTTTCCTCAATCTAGGTTCGGATTTGGTAAATCTTGATCTATAACAATAAAAATTCACTAATTTAATTATCAATCTAATTTAAACAAGTCAAGAATCATAATTTGGAAAAATGACTATTTTGCCCCTGAACCTTGGCAAAATAACCATTTTACCCCTAAGCTTAAAAATTAATTTTTATCGAATTTCCTTATTTACCAAGCCTAACCGAACTCTTTTTACTTTTATGGCAACCCAAAATTCCTATTATTTCACACACTTACTCTTTATTTTACAACTTTACAACTAAATCCAATTTAGGTGTTTTTTATGAACATCCTTTTACAAAAGTTGTTTATTAAACAACCATGACTCATTTTCTTTCATAAAAATCCAGCAAACAACACTCATTCATTAATGGTAAAACTTTAAACTCTCAACCATTTTGCAAATTAGTCCCCTCAATAGGTAGCCCATGCTACAAGGGTTCTAAAAATGCAAAAATATTCAAGAAACACCTTAAAAATCATTTACTTGTGAGTGCTAGAAGTTGCTAAAATTTTTTAAGCTTCAAAACCCTCTAATGGGTGATATTTTCGGTGAAGGTTAAGGCAAAAAAGAAATAAAAATTGAAGGCTAGGCAATTAGGCTATTATTTTTACCAAATTAAGTCACTTAACTTTGACTTTTCTTCTTTTTTTGTCTCATTTGCTTCTCATGGCCGGCCAACATATAACTAAAGGCCTATTTACCCTTTAAAACCCACAAATTTTAATTTTCTAGCTATTTAACTCAATTTACTAGTAATTTACAACTTTTACCTTTTATGCGGTTTAGTCTTTTTTTGCGATTAAACCTAAAATCGCGTAAATTAATTTACCAAAATTTTCATGCACCCTTATAAAAATACTATAACACATAAAATAATGCTAAAATAATTTTCTCTAACCTTGGGTAAGTGATTTCAAAATCACTATTCCAACTAAGCCCAAATTCGGGCAGTTACAATTCTCCTCCTTAGAGATTTTTGTCCCCAAAAATCTTACCGTTAAAGAGGTTCGGGTACTGATCTCTAATAGCCTCCTCAGGTTCCCATGTGACTTCCTCGACTCCATGTCTATGCCATAACACCTTCACTAACGTTATACTTTTGTTTCTCAATTCCTTGACCTCCCGAGCTAAAATCTTAACGGGCTCTTCACTAGATGTCATATCCGAACTTATCTCTATCTCTACCGGTGAAATCACGTGTGAAAATTCAGAGTGGTAACAGCGTAACATAGATACATGAAACACATCATTAATTTTCTCTAACTCCCGAGGCAATGCTAATCGGTATGCTACCGGCCCAATTCTCTAAGTCACCTTATAAGGTCCAATAAGCCGTGGACTCAACTTGCCTTTTCTACCGAATCGACGGATTTTCTTACATGGGGAGACTTTTAAAAACACTTTATTCCTGACTTAAAACTCAAATCTCTTTTCTTTTTAAATCTGCGTAGGACTTCTGTCTATCCGAGGCGGCTTTCAAGCAATCTCGAATAACCTTAACCTTCTTTTCGATCTCTTTAACTAAGTCGACCCCGTGTATCTGATTCTCTTTAAGTTCTGACCAATATAAGGGTGTTCGGCACTTACGCCTATATAAAGCCTCATTAGGTGCCATCTGAAGACTCGACTAATAACTATTACTGTAGGTGAACTTAATAAGCAGTAAATACTTCTCCCAATTGCCTTGGAACTCGAGAACACAACACCATAACATGTCTTCGAGGATCTAAATTACTCTCACTGACTGGCCATCAGTCTAAGGATGAAAAGCCGTACTAAAATTCAACTCTCCCTAATTCCTCTTTTAACTTTTTCCAAAATTGAAATGTAAATCACAAATCTTTATCCGAAATTATCGACAAGGGCACTTTGTGCAACCTCACTATCTGAGAGATGTATAACTTGACTAGTTTTTCAAGTGAATAATCCGTGCGAAATATTATGAAATGAGCCGACTTTGTTAGTCTATCTACAACGACCCATACTGCATCTTTCTTCTTTGGCGACAAAGGCAGCCCTGACACGAAGTCCATGATAACTCGGTCCTATTTCCACTCGAGAACCATTAACGACTGAAATAAACCCAAAGGTACTTGGTGTTTGGCTTTTACTTGTTGACAAACTAGACACTTAGAGACAAACTCTGATATGTCTCTTTTCATTTCCGTCCACCAATACATTTTCTTCAGGCCATTCTATATTTTAACACTACCCGGGTGAATAGATAGGCGACTACTATGCACCTCTCGTAAGATCCTCTAAATAAGTTCAGCATCTTAGGTACACAGATTCGGTCTCGATACATCAAACAATTGTCGGCACCAACTCTAAAGTTTGATTCATTTCCCATCTCACACTGAGCCATCTTAGCTTGTCGTTTCTTGTCACCTTTCTGAGCTTTGACAATCCCTTGCAAAAACATCGGTCTAGCTCTCAACTCAACTAAAATCGAACCATCATCGATCATTGACAACCGAGCATCTATAGTCCTCAAGGCAAACAATGACTTCTGACTCAACGCATCGACTACATTCGCCTTTTCGGGGTGGTAGTCGATTATCAACTCGTAGTCCATTAGCAACTCTACTCATCTTCGTTGATGTAGATTCAACTTTTTTTTTGCGTAATCAAATACTTTAAACTTTTGTGGTCCGTGAAAACTCGACATCTCTTGCTATACAAATAGTGTCTCCAAATCTTGAACGCAAAAACTATGGCTGCAAGCTCTAAATCGTGTGTCGAGTAATTTTTCTCGTGTGGTTTTAGTTGCCTCGAGGCATAGGCTATTACCTTACATTCTTGCATGAGCACACACCCTAATCCATTCAAGGAAGCATTACTATACACCACGAACTCTTTTTCTGATTTTGGTTGCACTAACACTAGGGCTTCGGTTAAGAAGGCCTTTAATTTCTCAAAACTCTGCTAACACTTTTCCATCCACTCAAACTTAACATCTTTTTGAAGTAACCTCGTCATAGGAGTAGCGATTATTGAAAACCCTTTAACAAATCGTCGATAGTAACCCGCTAAGCCCAAAAAACTCCTAATCTCTATTACGTTCCTCGGTAGTTTCCATTCAATAATAGCTGATATCTTACTTGGGTCAACTCTGGTCCTATCTCTCGACACAATATGTCCTAAGAATCTGACCTCTCGTAGCCAAAATTCACTTTTGCTGAACTTGACGTGCAATTGTTTATATCTCAAAGTCTGCAAGACAGTCCTTAAATGCTCTGCATGCTCACCTTCATCATGAGAATAGATGAGTATGTCATTAATAAAGACGACAACGAACTTATCCAAGTAGGGTCAGAAAATGTGATTCATCAAATTCATAAATACTGCAGGAGCATTTGAGAACACGATAGCTTCCTTCAATTGATCAAACAAGTTGACGATCCTCGACAAAGGGTACTTATTCTTCACTGTTAACTTGTTGAGTTGTCAGTAGCCTATCCACAATTTTATCGAACCATTCTTTTTCTTAACAAATAAAATCGGCGCTCTTCATGAAGAATAAGTCGGTCTCGCAAAACCTTTATCCGTCAACTCTTGCAACTGGGTCTTTAATTCCTTAAGTTCTATCGGAGCTATCCTAAATGAAGTGATCGAGATAGGTGCCGTACCAGGAACCAACTCGATACCAATCTCGACTTCCCTCTCTGGAGGTAATCCGAGTAACTCTTCTGGAAACACATCTGGGTACTCGTATACCATTGACACTGAATCAATCTTTGCCTTTGACACTTGAGTATTCAGTACAAAAGTGAGATACGACTCATACCCTTTTCTCAAGTACCTCTGAGCCGTCATAGAAGAAGTCACTATAGGTAGACCATCCGATTCACCTAATTCAATCCGGGAAACATCCCCGTTTTCACATTTCAACTTAATAAACTTCTTTCTACAATTTACCACTATATTATGGGTAATCAACCAGTCCATACCCAAGATTACATCAAATTCGTTAAACGGCAATAACATTAAGTTAGCTGAGAAGCAATGACCTCTAATTGTCAAAGGACAACCCTGACACACTTAGTCAATTACCACATGCTTACCTAGTGGGTTCAACACTTTTTAGACACCAATTTCATGTAAATATAGGAATGGGTAGAACCCTGATCAATCAAAACTATCACAAAAATGTCATGGATAGAAAAGGTACCCGTGATCACATTGAATGATGAAGCCTCTTCATGGGCACAGATAGCATAGGCCCTCGCAGAAACTCTGCCCTCAGATTTTATAGTAGCATTTCTAGGGGCACCTCGATTACTAGCCCCACTCCTGGGTTCTTCTACGGTCTACCCCTCGAAGGAGCACTACTCGCTCTCACCGATATTTCAGGACAGTCTCGGATGAAATGGCTAAATGAGTCGCACTGAAAATAACCTCTTTCATTTCTTCAATACTTGCCGAAGTGCTGTCTAGCGCACTGTGAGCACTTAGGTCTATCCGGTCGAGCACTACCAACGCTCGCAACAGAGGTAGCCTGAGCTTTGAAAGTCACATGTTACTTACTATTATTCTTACCCGAGAATCCCACTAAAGCATTGGATTGGGTAGTAAGCTCTTTCGATTTCTTAGATGAAGATTGATACGATTTCCTCATCTGTCTTTTCTTTGAGTCCTGAGACTTCATATCAGCTTTTCTCTTCCCTTTAGCCAACTCTTCAGCCTTGCACGCTCTCTCAACGAGCACTACAAACTCTCGAATATCTAAAATACCCACCAACAAATAGATGTCCTCATTTAAGTTATCTTAAAATCGCTTACACATGGTGGCATCAGAAGACACACACTCCCTAACGTACTTGTTGAGCCTTACGAACTCACGCTCCTACTCGGTAACTGTCATCCGATCTTGCTTTAATTTAAGAAACTCCCTTCTCCTTTGGTCGATAAACCTTTAACTAATATATTTTTTCCGAAACTCTTCTTGAAAGAACTCCCAGGTTACTCTCTCTCTCTCTTGGTACCACTGATACGAGAGTATTCTACTACTGATAGGCTGAATCTCGTAGGAGTGACGCTACACACTTTATGCACTCATTTGGTGTGAACGACAGCTCATCGAACACTCTAATGGTGTTCTCTAACCAAAATTCGGTTCTCTTTGGGTCGTCATCTTTATTTGCCCAAAATTTCTCGGCCCCATGTTTTCTAATTCGATCTACTAGGGGTTTTTCTCTCCTATCCATTTCTGCTCCTAGAGGAGTTACTAAAGCATGCTGATAAATCGGAGAAGGTGGGGGAGGTGGAGTGTTTGGATTGGCTTGAACGTATTTCGTATACCAAGCGTTAATCATTTGGAGGTAAGCTTTTCTAACCCCTCCGCCCTGACTCATCGTCACAGGCCCGGTCTCGATTAGCGCGGTCCTTTCAGCGGGAGCCAACACGTTACTCTCCACATCATCTGTCATAGTTCCTTCAGGATCCATTTACTGTATGAAAAATACAATTTATAATCGTCAAGAGTCGTCACACTATCATATTTCAATTATGGCATGTATAGCTAGATTCGTACACAAGCTAGGTTAGTCCTATAATCGACTAAATTATAGCTCTGATACCACTAAATGTAACACTCCTTACCTGTATCAGACAACGAGATAGGGTACGAGGCGTTTCTTTACTAAATCACATGAAACTCTTCAACTTACACTCATTGAAATATGTCCCAATTTAAAATTTTTTTAAACAATGTCCTACCGACCTTTTTGCCCTTTAAAACCCCCAAATTTTAATTCTCTAACTATTTAACTCAATTTATTAGTAATTTGTAATTTTTACCTTTTATGAGATTTAGTCCTTTTTCGCAATTAAGCCTTCCATCGCGTAAATTAATTCACCAAATTTTCATGCACCCTTATAAAAATACTATAACACATAAAATAATACTAAAATAATTTTCTCTAACCTCGAGTAAGTGATTTCGAAATCACTATTCTGATTAAGCCCAAATTCGGGTTGTTACATGCATGAGGATTGTCAACTCCCTTGGCTAGTCATGGGAGATTTCAATGAAATAATGTACTCATTTGAGAAAAAAGGGAGGGAAGGTTGAGAGAAGAAAGACAAATGGCAACTTTATGGAAGTCTTGAAAGATTGTGAATTAAGTGACCTTGACTTTTCAGGGCAATGATTTACGTGGGAAATAGGACGACTAACGAAAAATAATATAGGAGAAATATTAGATAGAGGAGAGACAAATCTGGATTGGTGAAGTTGTTTTCCTAGTTACTTTTTGTGTCATTTAACACATAGTTTCTCGGACCATTGTCCACTATTATTGGATACCTTGGGGCATCGAGGTGGTACAACAATAAGAAGAAAATTCCCCTTCCATTTCAACGGAAAATGGGTGCTTGAAGAAGATTTTGAGGTACAAGTGAAAAGAATATGGGACTCAATTAATGAAGAACTCCCAGGGAAACTTACAAGTTTGGGTAACTTCTTGAAAGAATGGGTCAGGATCAATAAAGGCATTCGACACAAAATAAGAAAATAAGTAAGTCAAAAGCTCGCTGAAGTTAATAATGAAGACCCCCGAAGAAGAGTGCTAGCAAAAATCATAAAAGTCAAGCTAGCATTAAATATGGGAGCTAATAAAGAAGAAATTTTTTGGGAGCAACGAGCAAGGGAAAACTGGCTTAGAATGGGTGATCGTAATATAACTTTCTTTCACAACTATATATCTTATTGAAAGAAAAGAAACACAGTAAAATGGCTTAAAGATGAAAATGGCAGATGGATCGAGAGAGGTAAATAATTTCTAGCTTTAGCGACAAAATATTTCAACGATCTTTTCTCCTTAAAACCCTTACAAGATTGCAAAAATTTATGAACAGAAATTCAATCTTGCATTCCTGAACACCTTAACAAGGAATTATTAGCTAGTTTTAAAGAAGAAGAATTGTAGGAAGTGCTAAAATAAATGGCTCCTCTAAAGGCTTCAAGTACGGACAGATTCTCTGCTCTTTTCTTTCAAAAATATTGGCATATTATAAGGAAGGATTTGTCTAGATTTTGTTTAGTGATTTTGAACAATTAGAAAGAATTAGGTGCTATTAACAGTACCAACTTTGTCCTAATTCCTAAAGTTCAAACACCAAAAAATATGGGGCAATTTAGGCCAAATAGCCTTTGCAATGTAGTTTATAAAATAATCTCAAATTCTATAGTCAATAGATTTAGAAAGGCCCTTAGCTACTAGGAAACACAAGGTGCATTTGTACCAAGCAAACAAATTACTGATAACATATTAGTGGCTTATGAATTATTGCATTCTTTTAAGAAAAAAAAAGAGATGGACTAGGAAATTTTGCTCTAAAACTAGACATGAACAAAGCATACGACAGGGTAGAATGGACTTTCGTTGAAAATATGATGAGAAAGCTTGGATTCTACGACAAGTGAGTTTCATTGATCATGCGTTGCATCAAAAACGTTTCATACTCAGTTGTGTTTAATGGAGGAAAAGGGTTTGAGTTCACCCTACTAGAGGCATAAGGCAAGGAGATCCTTTAAACCCATATCTATTCATCATTTGTGCTAAGGTTTTTCAAAACTTCTTAATATCGCAAAAAGGGAAGGAAGAATAGAAGGGGAAAAAATAAGGAGAGGTGGTTTGTCAATAACCCACTTATTTTTCCCCGATGAAAGCATTTTATTTGGAAAAACAATAGTGGAAAGAGCTTTGGCCATAAGATCAGTTGTTAATGATAACGAAAAAAATATCGGGACAGTTAGTGAATTTCGAAAAGTCGTTAAGTTATTTCAGTAACAATGTTAACAAGGCGGTCAAAATGTAAATATGGAGTGATTTGGGGTTCGTATTGCCATCAACCTCGAAAAATATCTTCCGTTGTTGACAATGGTGGGAAGGAGAGAGAAACGCCTTTGTAAAAATCAAGAAATTTTTTTTGACAAAAGTGAAAAATTGTAGTAATCGTAATTTGTCAATTGAAGGAAAAGAGATGTTTATTAAATCAGTTTTACAAGACATCCCAATCAATGCTATGCAATGTTTCAAATTACCAATTTCATTATGCCGAGAGTTAGAGAACATTATGTGTAAAATCTGGCGGCGAAATTTAAAAACAAATAAGGGTATTCGTTGGTGTAGTTGGGCGTCATTATGTATCCCCAAGGTGCAAGGAGGGCTTGGATTTAGAGACGTATCGTTTTTTAATAATGCCTTGTTGGCAAAGCAAGGGTGGAAGTTAATCACCAATCCCACAAGTTTACTCGCGCAAGTAATGAAATCTAACTACTACCCAAGAAGTGACTTTTTGAATGCTGAATTTGGGCTTACCCTTCGTTTACATGGAGAAGCAGATGGGGCGCTCAAAGTATTTTAGAATTAGGCATGGGTTGGAGGACCAGAGATGGCAAATCAGTTAATATATGGAACGATGCATGGCTTCATAGAGAAGGAAAATAACAGTTTCAGAATATTGATTACAAGTACACCTTAGTTGCAGATCTAATTAACTATGAATCTGTTACCTGGAAGGAAGAAACCTTAAGAGGGCTTTTCCCCGAAGAACAAGCTAAGATAATTGGCTCCATCCCCTTAGGGAACGCCTTACAACCAGATACAACGGTTTGGCGAGGTGACAGGTTGAGGGAATACACGACAAAAAATGGTTACAAACGGTGTGTCACAGAGGAACTAAACCTGCTGGGAAATGAAATAACAACATATCTAGAACTAACTAGAAATTATTATATAAAAATTTGGAGCCTAAAGATTCCCAGCAAGGTATGGATCAATCTATGGAGAATTACAAATAATTTCTTGCCTACATTAAGTAACTTAAAAGCCCGTAGGCTGAGATATGATGCCCTATGCCCGCTATGTGGAGAAGAAGATGAGTCAGTTAGCCATATTTTTCAAGATTGCAACCTTGCGAAACAAGTCCTCTGGCAAATGACAATAACATTGGCACCCATACATGACAATCAAGAACGGAAACAATGGTTAGCTGAGACTTTCAATATCAATAATGCATATAAATGTACATGTCTAGCAGTATTGCTATGGGCAATATGGCATAACAGGAACAAATACTACCACAAAGGTATTCGACAAAGAATATGCGAGATAGTGGCCTTTATCAAAGCATATATAACAGAAATTGACATGCTATAGGAAGCACTGAAATGCAAACATATTACAGAGAAAATCCGGTGGGAACCCCCAACAGAAAGTCAAGTAAAAGTAAACTTTGATACCGCGTTTCAACAACAAAGCAACAAAACAGTTTCGAGAATAATCATTAGAAATCATATGGGGCTAGTTATGGGTTCATGCACTTAGTCGATCAACAAAGTTTGAGATCGGACAACCTCCGAAGCGTATGCATGCCTTCAAGGAGTTGTCTTTGCAGAAGAAATGGGGTTTGGCAATGTAATCATCGAAGGGGACTCAAGAACCGTCATAAAAAAGCTATAAAATCCAGGAAACGAAAAATCAGTTACTAGGGGTGTTATAAACGAAATAAAAGAAAAGTCGAGAAATTTCTGGAATATTGTGTTCCATTACGTATCGCGAGAAGCCAACGGAGCAGCGCATGCGATGGCTGCCTGGGGAAGAGGAAGCAACTCTTCGGCTTTCTGGGTGGAAGAAACTCCGTTGGAGGTTGAACCCATAGTGCTAAGGGATCAAGGGAGAAGTGTTTAGTGAAAGTAGTATCGGTGGTTGTGGTGGGCTGAGTCCAGAGAAGAGAAAGGGTCAACGGAGCTCCGAGGAACTCAGAAAATGATGGATCTGGGGGTAAAAATTAAGACGAGGACAATGGGTTTGTTTACCAAGTCCATCGTAGAAGAGACATTCGGCGACGCGGCAACAGAAAGGGAGGGCAAGTGAAATTAAGTTTTAGGGTTTACATTTTGCTTTTCTTTAGTTTTATTTAGGAAATGATTGTTTTTCTCACCCGCAGAGGGTTTAGGGGCCTGGTAGGAAATGCAAAACCGAGGCACCGTCCACGGTATGCAACGGTTGAATGACAAATGGCACTCTTAGGTGGCTTAAGGTCAATTTGAATGAGCGGTCCATTTACCTATAGTTAGTGTAAAAACAGCAGTGACGATGAAATTAAATATTATAGTGACACTGTAGCATGAGACAAAAAGTAGATTAAACGCACCGTACCGTACTCAATCGCCCATCCAAATTAGGCCTTAGTGAATTTTTAGGATTCCTTATTTCAACGCAATGGCCAAATTAAATTCAAAAAGAAATAATTTCATTCAATTAATTTCTTTCAATAATGAAATAATAGCATATTAAATTTAATAATTTTTAATATAGAAAGTATTCATATCTCTTTTAAGTTTGATAAAAAGAAATTCACATTATCTCATTGTTTGAAAAATATTGATGAAATATTTATTAACTTTATTAAAGTTTTGTTTGGATAGTATAGAGTAATTTTATGAAAGTACAATTATTAGGATAATAGTTACACTCTTTTATAATTATAAATAATTATAATTCTCCAGACATATTTAGCTGAGAGAGTCTAATTACATCATAATTCTTTATGTCATATTTTATAGTACAAATTGTAATTAAATAGTGTTATACAAAGTTTTATTTGATAATATATTTTGATATAAAAAATTAAAGTGTTTATGAATAAAAGTTAAAATTGAACAAAATTGACAAAATAATGTTTCAAATGAAGTCTAAAAGATAAAATTGTGAACCCATTATTTTTAACTCTTAGAATTTTTTTGAATCAACCTTTAAATAAAGTTCAAATAGTTTCAATCAAGTTAGAATTTTTTTTCAATCAGTTAAACTATTTTTAAAACAAGTCACTATAGCTACAGGCCAAAAAGTTTTGATACTTTTTGGCCAAGTATCGATAGTTTCCAAAATATCGATACTCTTTCAAAAATCGATACCAAATTGACATTTTGTTTTTCGACCAATTCAGTTAAGCATCGATCTAGTATTGATACTTTTCATATGGCATTGATTAAAGTCCACTAGTGTCAATATATTTAGCTCCAACGATCATTGAACTTTGCATTAAATGCAAAAAAATATTGATACCTTTTTAGCAAATATCGATACTCGTACTCGCAAGTGAATTAAATGCACTAGTTATTTCATCTCCAATGGCTCTATTTTTTTCTCCAATAACTACAACGGTTGGAAATCAATTAAGGGTATAAATATCAACTTCCAAAGGTCTTACAACAAGAAGATAGATAATCAAGCTTAAAGATCAATAAAAAAACAACCTTGTAATTACAATTCTCAATAATTTTCTTTAAACTCACACTTGTGGGCCTTCATTGTTTTCATTTAGCTCAAGTGTTTCTATTTGTAGTTGAGCTTAATTTGCAAACATTATAATCTGGTAAGGGTTATTTTTTTGTTTGTTCATTTGTATCTTTTTGAGTGAGTTTGTGTTTTAAGGTTTTGGTAGAAACCTTAAAAGAGTTTGCAAGGTTAAAACTTGTCCTCAAAGGTTGTCAAATTAATGAATTTAGAAAAATCTTTAGTAATGGAAAGCTAAGGTAGGGGAGTAGACAATTGGGGCCGAACCATTTTAAATTCTTGTGTTCGATTTTTCTGTCCTTATCTAGCCTCCACAAAATTTTAAAAAGCTAATTCACTCCCTTTTAAAAATTTTGGTTTGATTATTTGAGTTAACAATTGGTATCAGAGTTAATCTCTTTTAAACAGTTTAACAACCAAAAAGGAGATCCTTGAAGTAGCTCAACTTTCAGCCAATCAATCTACAAGAAAGACGTCTACATCCAGTTCAGTTTTTCTTGGAGAATCACAATTTATCTTCAAGCCTCCTTACTTCAACCATGCTAACTATTTTTATTAGAAGACAAGAATGATGTTGTTTATACAAGCAAATGATCTTGTTGTATGGGACGTCATCATAGAGAGTCTTTCCATACCTCTCAAAACAAGAAAGAAAGCTCATTATTCCAAAAAGTAAGAAAGTGCGGAATGAGGAAGATAGAAGAAGTATTCAATTGAATGCCAAGGCTATGCACACCTTATTTTATGCACTTGGTCCGAAAGAATATAATAGAGTATCAACATGTTTCAATGCCAAAGAGATATGGAATAAGTTTGAAGTCAAACATGAAGGAATTCAAGAGGATTGTTAAGTGCACAATTGCAAATACTGCTTGAGATATCTTGGAGACTACTCATGGAGGAACATCCACAGTCAGACAATCAAAGACACATATGCTAATTTCAAGTTTTGAAAGCCTAAGGATGCAAGAGTCAAAAACAATTGGTGAATTTTATTTCAAATTGTGTGACTTATCAAATTAGACTTTTACCTTGGGTGAAGAATATCCCAATGCTAAGTTGGTTAGGAAAGTATTAAAGTCTCTCCTTGAAAGATTTTCAATTAAGGTCACAACCATTGAAGAGGCCGAGGATCTTGAAATATTGGTCATTGATGAACTCATTGTTTTTTTAAAGACCTTTAAGATGAACCTAGATGAGGCAAAATGCAAAAGAGCTACAAAAGATAGAAACATTGCTCTACAAGTAAATAAGGAAGTGCAAAGTCCTTAAAATGCTACTATAGAAGATCTCTGGGAGTAGATAGCCTTACTGGCTCAAATTTTTTAAAACTTTCAAGAAACATGAAAGAAGATTCAAGAAGTTCAAAGCTAATGCAAATGTTCCCAAAAACAAGTCAGAGGGATTTCCAATCAATGAAGAATTTGAAAAGGACAAGAAAAAATGTGTGCATTACGATAAGTGTCAGGGTTATGGTTACATTCAATCAAGTGTACTTTAAAAAGAATAAAAAGTCACTTTGTATTACTTGAAGTAATGAGGATTTTTCTAGTGGATCTAATTCAAAAGAGGATCATCAAAATTTTATTGTTTTTGCTGCTAATACAATTAGTGGAGAAGATTCTGATGAAGAATACAGTGGTAGGACCAATGAGGATTTCTTGAAGACATATAAATTGATTTTAGGCAAATAGGAGATGGTATGTGAAATCAACACTCAATTATCCTAAGAAAATAAGCAATAGAAATATGAGAATGCAACTTTGATTAAATAACTGTTAAAGAAGCTCTTATTGCAGAGGAATCAGATACAATTGTGAAAGTCAAGAAATAGCTTTTTGAAACTAAACTAATGATTGAGAAGTTCACTACCAGCAATAACAAACTCGGTGATATTCTGGCAGCTAGAAAGAGAAATCAAGGCAGGGGAGGTTTAAGCTTTGTAGATAAAGGTAAAACTATAATAGGAAGTGTCACAATTTTTATAAAAGCCACAAGTTCAAAGAAAGTTGGTGAAAACTTTAAATTAGTGTTAGTCAAATCATCCAAGAAGAATATTCATTCCCATAAGGTAATTTGCCATTATTGCGGTGCCCCTAATCATATAAGACTACATTTCTTTAATATGCTACATGATTTGATATAGAGGAATTCAGTGCCTAAGCAGTGCCCACTCCCCGAAGCACTGCAACTAAAAAAGTGCAAAAAAAAAAAGTATGAGTGAAGAAAAAAGATAAATGTTTACTTGTTTCTCATTATTCCTTCAAGTCTACTATTGGTGGAATTTGGTATTTTGACAATGTTTGTTCACAACATATGGCAGGTAACTAGTTCTTCCTCACTAATAACATTGTCCTATTGGAAGAGTGACATTTGGTAATGGGAAGAAATGTCGAATACTTGGCAAATGGATTTTGAATGTTTCAGGTATACCCTAATTGAATAATGTGTTACTTGTATATGATCTCAAAGCCAATCTGATGAGTACTAGTCAACTCTATGTTTAAGGTAAGCTTGTAAATTTCACTAAAAACAAGTGTATTGTGACTAATGATATTGATGAAATGATCATGAAAGGTGCTCATACCTTTGATAACTGCTATAAGGTGATGTTGTATATCTATTGTAATAGTGTTATAACTTTAAAATTGGAGTTATGGCATGAGAATCTTGGCCACATGCATTTTAAAGGATTGTAAAGACTAGTCAAGTATGAGACTGTTCGAGGATTGCTAAGCTTACAAGGACTATTCTTAAAGTATATAGTAGTTATATGAAAGGCAAACATCACTGAGAAAAGCACTAGAAGATGGTTCATGTTTAAACCAAGGCACCTCTTGAACTTGTTCATATTGATCTGTTTGAACTTGTGCAAACAAAAAGCCTTAAAGGGAAAAGATATATTGTTGTTGTTGGATCTGATGCCCTAAGTGCAGTATATTCGTTTGTACACTTATATTTTTTTCGTGCAGATTGGTTAATAATATTATTCATGAATTACATTAATATCATTTTTATAATTTTCTCACGTGGTTTTTGTATGTAAAGAAAAATAGAAGCAAACATTAACTCATTGGTTGTCTAATGGCCAACTAATACTAAGCAATATTAAATGGTCAGATCGTAATACGAAAAGACAGCTTGTACTAATAAACGAACCTAAACATATCTTTAGTCTAATCGAAAATGAGCAAACTAATTAAAATGCTAATCTACTGTCTATCAAATCTAATTTGGGAGATGTTTTATCTTGAGTATCTGAGCGAATGACTCCCAGAAGATAGAAATATAAATGTGACTAACTAGACCAACAGTACATCGAAATGAACCCAAGCAGAATAGATCTTGAATTTGTTTACGGATTTATTCACTTGTGATATTTATAATGTGGTATACCTAAATCCTGAATGGATGATAGGCTATGTATGTGTGACTTGTATACTTTGATGTAAGTAAAAGCCTAAGTTCAAATAGATAAGGAATCAAAAGCTAGTACGTTGAGTATACGGCTTCTGTAGTATGTAGCATCATTCACAATAGTGGAATCTATAACCCAAAATATGGGTAAATGATATCCTCTCATTGGCATTACATAATAGATTAAAAGTAAACGTGACCACAGATCATTCATCTTTGTGATGAAAGACTTAATTACTATTTGATAATAATTAACTTTTTATAAAGGAAGATGTTATGGTTACTATGAGATAAAACAGAATCATATTGGAAGTGGATTTATCCTAAAGAGATTAAGGATATCCTATTAGGGTAACACACTTACGACAAAGTCATTAGACGAGCACTAATCGAGTTACTTCTATAATGGTATGAAATTAGAGAGAGCTCAATCACGATACTATAGTGGAATGATTTCATGACTAAATGAGTTTAAAATTAATAGGCGAAAAACTAGAACTTAATTATAAATCATTTAAGCCTTAATTACATATGTTCAATTAGTCCCTTTGCTAGCTCGTTGAAACCAGAACTAAATTGCATGTTGAATCAAATAAAAAGAAATGGTACAGTTGGAGAAATAGGAAACATTCAAAAATGAGTGTGGTTTTCTCTCTAAATGGAAATGATTTGGAAAATTAATTTATGAGTTTTTGAATTATTAATTAATTAATTAATTTAAGTTCAAAAATAAAATTAAATAAATTGGTCATAGTGAAACTGTTGAATGTAGAAATATTAGATATATTTTCTCATAGATTTTTTATGGTAAAGTTGCAATAATTTTAAAGGAATTAGAATCAAGTTAAGAAAATTATTTAATTGATTAATTAATTAATTAATTAAAATTAATTTATGATGTTTATTTTGAAAAATAGAAAAACATATATTAGGTTGGATTAAATTATAAAGTATTTGGTTAAAAGTACAGGAAATACTTATAATTGAACCTGATACGGGAAATGCCCAAGCCCCTCATGCTAAATATTGGGATGGCAAACCCTAGTATATTTAACTAGGGTTGTCACCCCCCTAATTCTAGTTAGACTAGGACTTTGTTTTTCTATTAAAATAGACTTCTATTAATTCAACAAGTGTTTCACTTTTTCTTCCTATAAATAAATGACATTATACAACTTTGAGATATTGTTATTTTACCCGAAAATGGTGAGAATTTATTTTCTAAGTATAAATTCTATTTTTCGAAATAATGATTCTACCGGTTTCTATTGAAGAGGGATTTGTTTTCTATTGAAAGTAAAGTAAATAATTTCTAGTTCTGTGTTTGATTCCAATTTGTTCGAGCCCACACTCTAAGCAGTTCGTGGTACGAGAATAGCAAAGAAGGTCATTCAGTTGAAAGCTGTAAACGACAAGGATCCGTTTAGCCAAAAACACAGATGCGATTTTAGTAAAGGGTTTATTGCTATAAATATTACAAATCGAGTCGATTTTCAAAATTTTAATTTTTCACCGTGCAAGAAAATCGTTTTTGAACTGGATTTTTTCCAACACTTGTGTGTGTTGATGTCTACTCCAAGTATACTTGGTTAAGGTTCTTAGCGAAAAATCAAATGCATTTGATGAATTTAAGAGACTATGCAAGGGGTTGATTAATGAATAAGGAAAGATCATTGGGATGGTGTGAAAGATACGCAATGACCATGGAAATGAATTTGAGAATGAAGAATTTGTCCAATTCTGTGATGAAGAGGGGATCAGACATGAGTTCTCAACACCTAAGACACTTCAGTAAAATTGTGTGGTAGAATGCAAGAATGAAGTATTTGGACAACTTTTGTTTAGAATAGTGATTGTTCTTTTGTTGAGAAAACTACATTCAAAATAACTTTCTTCAAAACAACTTTTGTTTGGAATAGTTGCCATTGAGAATAACTTTCATTCAAGAATAACTCTTGTTGATAATAATTTTTGTTTAAGAATAGTTATTGTTTGAAACATTTGTCATTCAAAAACAACTATGTTTGTTGGGACTAGACTTGTCTATGGGTCGGGCCACCTTACCCGACCTGAAGGCCCTCCTAAAATGTGAAAGGGTTAAGGCAAAAATATAGGTCCAAAAAATGAGTTTAGGCATAAAAATAAAGCTCGTTTAAAAAATATTTCGGGCTTCGAGTAAGTTTTTTTTTGCCTGGGCCCGATCCGAATTTGCAAAAAGAAAAAATTTGTTGTTTTCTTCTTGTTTTCTCACCATTTTGCTACTATTTCACTATTATGTTGTTACTATTTTGTTATTATTGTTTGAATATTATATAACTATTATTTTATTATTAATTTTGCTACTATTTTAGAGGCATTTGCTTGTTAAGTTGTACCTATCTTAGTGTTATTTAAGTATAAAAATTTATTTTCAATTTGTTGGAAAACATTTATTTTAATGTTTTTAGTGTTTTTGATGTATTATATTTTTTTTTAAAAATTATATAAAATTTTAATATGGACAGGTTGGGCCCAAGTTTTAGCATTTTTATCCGAATTGGGCTTAAGTAATTTTAGGCTCATTTTTTGGGCTTAGACCTATCAAACAAGGCTAAATTTTTGTCAATGCTTGACTTGGCCCATGGACAGTTCTGGTTGGGACCTTAGCTATCATATATCTGAAGTTTCACCTCATGTTCAAACAACTCATTGAACTGCATGTTTTGTCACCATGTTCTATCCCTTGTTCGAATAGCATGTTTGGGCAAACCTTTAGACAACAATCTAGACATCTCTTTAGGGCAACCTAAGTGTAGTATAAAGTTGATTTTTTATTTTGATCTTCATTGTGCATTACACTGTCAACAAATGATCCTTAGTCTATGTTTTATTCTTTCCTAAATGATGATGGTCAAATATGAGTAAAGAAAAGAATAAATGATCGACTTGCCTTATCTCGAGATATCGTCTTTATCCTTTAAGCCTTTTTGTTGGTGATTAAGCTGACTATTCTACTTGTTTTCCTAAATGAAAAATCAAATTTTATTACTAACCTTGAATACACAATTTATTGCAAAGTAAGAACATAAAATGTTAGTAACTAAAGTATCTATAATCATATTTACATTAAAATAGGTACTCATATTTTTAGTATTGTGCTAAATTTGAATCTCACATACCAGACATGAAATCTTATATAAGGGATTAACCACTAATCTTGTATGTTAAGTGCGATTAGCAACTTATCCGAACCTATTTGATTTAAACTGTATTTTAACCTTAACTAAGGAATCCTAAAAAGTACTAGTTTCTTTAACCTTAACTAAGGAATCCTAAAAAGTACTAGTTTCTAGCCTATCTTATCATAACTTGATTATGAAGTATGAATATCCCAAACGCGTGGGCAATACCTGATTAGTTTTATAATAGATCAAATTCTTCTATTTCTTCATATGCATGAGTTGTGAGATTCAATCACTATACTCTAAATCCGTCATTTTTAATTTTTTTTTTTAAATTTCAAATGATAAGAGTTAAACACATTAAGCATATAAAAAAAAAAATCCTCCATTTGTGGTTTTTAATTTCATACTCTAAAAACTTTAGTTGAGTAATTGTATAGATAATATAAATTAATAAATAAAATCAATTTGAGAGTAAAGAATTAATGAATGCTCAGCTTATACAATAACTGAAACCTAAGTAACATTCAGATAAATAAAAATAATTAAAACCATATAATAAAATATCTAAAATAAAATTTAAACTACAAATAATCAAATCAGAATTAAAAAAAAAAAGCATAATTCATACGTGACATGCCCATCTACTCAATTATATTTATTACTAAAAATTTTAAATACTGAATTAAATTTTAAATCTATGTAAAATAATTGAGAAAAAGTAATTATCAAAAACCAAATATAATCTTTTTAAAAATTTATAAATTTTAAACTATAAAATAAAACAACATAATGAAAAAAGAGAGAGAGAGACGAATGAGTGAGGTCGCATGTTGGTCATTGACCCTACCCGATCACATTATAAAAGTAGTATTTCATCTCTAATTCATTCTATTCAGGAAACTCAGTGTTGAGGTTTAACCTGTGCAATGTGCATATTTTAGTGCGGACGACCTAATCAAAAAAAGGTAAGAAGACTTAAGCATAAAGACTAAATCTCAAATTTTATCTAAGTATAATACCGCTATTAAAACCTCATAATTCATTAAATATGAACCAATTGGATATTTAATTGCATTCAAAATGGAATGGACTTAAACCAAGAAAAAACTTGACAAAATTAAGTGTGTGCAGAATTTGACACTCATCTGGGTTTAGACTTTAGATGTTTGTGATACTCGTACCCAAAGTCAAGTACCGAGAATCACTCGATGTTTCAAGCTTGAAATCTATCTCAACCCTTAACCAGTTTGCCTTTAGACAAGACAAAGGAGAAAAAAGATCATTATGAAGAAGTAACAATGAGAGGAAAAAGAATATCAATCACAAAAATGGAACATTTGACGACCATGGACTTAGATACAAAGATTTAATGTCCAATAAAAATTAGAACTGAAACAAACTAATAAAGAAACCAATTTCACATCACATAACAATACAACAGAAGAAGACAAGGCTCTTCTTTCTTTAATCAAACTGATTCATTCCCCCTACCAATCATTCAGCAAATCAACTGCCCCATTTTGCCAATTGCAATTAGTAAAATGTCAAATGTGTATAGGCAGTAGCCTTACCTCCTAAATCTGTTGTAGATGCCACTGAAAGGGTAAAACACCCGGGATCCTGTAATTATTCTTCCACCTCTTCGTTCACCTGCTGCTGACCTCCATCCCCGCCTTTGGCTGCTGCTGCCTGCCTTTTGTGCTTCTTGCTTTTGGCTTTCTTAGCTTTCATGCGACGTTTTTTCTCATTAGCATCAACCCAGGTATAGTCGGTTGGTATGTGGAAAGGATCAACCTCGTCCCTATACCGGTGGCTATCACTATCACTTGACTGGCCACCACGACTCCCTCTCATCCACGAAATCCATGATGTTGAACCCTCTGATTCTTTTGACTTGGCATCCTGGAAATGAACCGGGCTGGAAGGAGGTGTTGCAAACTCCTCCATCGGCTGAAGCTCCTCAAATTTAGTGAAAGTGACAAGGACTCGAATAGTTGGGACAATAGGAATGGCAACCTAGAATAAGGAACATGAGACATCAATGTGCAAGATTGGAATGTTTTATGAGCTTGCACAACAGTTTCCACAGACAAACATTTAAAATGAAGATCTTTTAGCATAAGGGTCATTCTCAAAGTTAACATTAACGATTAAAGTGTTAGAAGGAAAGACAATAGAACTGGCAAGAAGAAATAGGGAAGTATTTTGCTGCCACACTATAATGCACATTGCATCTGATTCATTCACTACAAGGGGGCCTCCTGAACCAGAAATACAGATGGAGAAATGTAAATAACAATTAAAACCGTGCTTTGTAACGTCAGAATCATATATGCATATTTTAATGAAGAGTTATGCGCAGATTCCAGCAATATGGCAAACCTAAATATCGACATTAAAAGTGGCTTCTCCATCATTTTGAAATATTAAATGACAAGACAATCTCTTAATACCTATATTAGACCTAAGCTTTCACCTAGTGACTTGAGCCTAGGTCCAAAAGCATCAAGTAATGGCCAACCCTCCTAAGATTTTCAACCAGAAAATATATATTAAACCATTAGTAACATAAGAACGGCTTATGATATGCATGCCCTTAAGTTTTCCTTTACCTTAACAAAAGTAATTCTCAAATAACAATAAGCTAACAATCTATTGCACTTCCAGACCTCAATTCAATAGTTGACTCAAAACAAGCCCCTACTTCAGCTCTCATTCAAGTTAATTTCCAATCATCACAAAACAATGTGTTTGGATTTTCAACACCATAGGACCAAGGATGCCATTAATAGACCCATTTCCTCTGTTTGTTAAAATTAATGTGAAGAAAATGAGGCGATTAGATAACAGGAGATAAGCAAGACAGACCAGCAAAGTGTTCTTCATAGCAATTTCATATTCGCTCTAACCCAGGACATATTTTCCTGCCTAAAGATATTGATAGCTCTTTATTTTCAGACATGACCATCACTCCAAGTCAACTTTGAAGCCTAAACAAGATTTTCACCATAAAATAAGATAATTGTTCGAGTTGTTGGCTTTATATGTCTTACATTACCTTGACTGGAAATGTGCCCGATGGCAGTTTAGTTGTCAAAAGCTCCCTTAATCTCCTTATAGCCTTGACTTTGTTGGCTAATATGTCAAGTAAAGGCAGGAGTTCCTCTGTCTTTAAAGGGAAATCTGGTGTTAACCACAAAACAGGTCTCAAACCCTTCTTATACTCACTTTCATGTTTATCATCACTATTGCCCCCTTTCTTCTTCTTCTTTTTGCTGCTTTTATCTTTACGCTTCTTTCCATCGACAGCGTCTTCCTTCGCAAATTCAGACGATGATCTATGATTATCAACTTGTCTCTGATTGCTACCTTCAGGAGCCGATTTTGAGAACTTTCCAATCTTTGAATCATCAGGATCATCACTGTTCTTTGAGCCTTTCTTATTCCAGCCAAACCAGCTCTTCTTCTCCTTAGCAACACCATTTGATTCACAATTTTCATAGCCACCTCCTGAACCATTTTCTTGACAGTCGACAACTCCATGCTCATCATCATCACAAACACCATCTGAATTTCCCATACGAAGTGCCGAATTCAACTGCATTCTTTCCTCAGCTGTCAATACATCATCATACTCGTCATGTTCACCGCTATTTGCCATCCTTTCTTCATCATCCACAGAAAAAAGTTCTTCATCAGTCATTGCACCAGGAACTCTCCTTGACTTCACACTGACTGTCACATGAAGCATATCATAAATTTTAGCCTTCCAGTTTCCAACCATCTCACTTCTCTCTTGTCGCCTCCAATTCAAATGAGGAACAAGCTCAGCCTGAGTGACATCAATACCAGGCCTATACATATTAGTTTGAGACATCATTTGCACTTCATGAGCGATTTCTGATTCAGTTGGTTGTGCACCAGCCCCCTCTAAGGCATTTGTAACTTCTTTTTCCTTATGAGAAAGAACAATCAAAGAGCCTGCAGGAAGAGAAAGATTCCCATCCTCAGAAGTGTAGCCTTCCCCTAGAAAGAGAAATGTTTGGTCTGATCTTTGAATGCGGAACCCATCAAATCCAGCAAGGGTCATATCAGCACGGAGATTTGAACCCCGCTTCCAAATGCGGTAAGTGTCTGATGGTGCAATGCGTCCAATAAATGGAATGACTGAACTTTCAAAATGAAAAGACATCTCCATGTAAAAATCACGGATACGAGCTGCTGAGGCAACAATCCTGGGAAGTCTGCGACACCATTTAGCCCAGGCAAGCGGCTGGTAGTGTCGAGCTATAGTCATGGCGATTGCCTCTTCCCTTGTGCAAACCGCTTCTTGCAAAGCACTCCAACCTTGCTCATTCTGAAGACTCCAATCTGCTCCAGCCACCATCAAAATCTCCGCTGAGATCGGATCTCTCAATCGCACTGCTAAATGCAGCGGAGTCTCCCTACCTGGGACATCACGACGATCTATGACAGACGAGACAGCATCAGCCCGTTCCTCAGCCTCAAGAGATTCAGCTTCAGTATTAACCTCACCAGCCTTGGCAAGCCGAGGGAGTGTTGAGATAATGCGCCTAAGCCCAGCATAGTCACGGCGGGCAACAGCTAAATGAGCTGGACTATGGGCATACTTGGAAAGATCCTCCATTCACTTGATTCTCTGCTTAGATTTATGCTACTACACTATCATTTCATCCATGTCCAATACCCTATCATTGAAAACATAAAAATAAACAAAAGCACACTCTCACCTTAATCTCAAATTCTCCAAAACGCTACATTTTAAGATAAACGATTCAAATTTTGATAAGGTTCCACAACTACTCATTAGGGCTTTTAGGCTTTGCTATGCAACTTCAATACTAGCTTTAGTTTAAAAAAGATAATAATTGGCAATGTGGCAACTTCTTTACATCTGCTCAAATAACGTACGTTTTTTAGCCTCAGTTCAATTTACAGAGAAGTTAAAGCTTCCACAGAGTTCAAATCTGTAAATGCGATCCCCATAAAGGAAAAGTAAACGAAAATGAGCTTCAATAAGTAAAATTTCCATACTAACACAAGAATTTTGATTTTTCCATTTTTACACCAGAATATGAAATTTACAGAAAAGAAGGGAAAAAGAAAATCAAACATAAATGTTTTCACTAGTTTACACTAAATTAAATTTCATATTTTTTTTACAATAACCACCAAGAATATTCATTTATGTTCATTCCTTCTACATTTACTTTCGTTCATTTTCTAGGCAGCGAAACAAAAAAGAAACAGAATTAAAAAAGGAAAAGAAAAAGATAGAAGGACAAACCGGAGGAAGCAGGTGCAGCATCCAAATAAAAATCCGAAACGCGAGAGGATCGAGAAGGTTTTCCTTTCCCTTTCAAAATGGCTTCGCGGAAGTTGAAACTTCAGAGAAAGAAGGAGCTAGATCGGACGGCTAATGTCAATTAGAGGATACAGGATCCGGCGGGTCACGATCTGAATCTTCGAAACATAGACTCACCAATAAAGCACAAGTCGACTCAGTCCTCTTTAAAAATTCAATGCTTAGCTGAGATCTCTCTGGAACAACTTTCGCTTTTTTTCTGTATCTATTTTGATTTTCTATCTATCTAACCATTTTCCTTCCCCTCTGCATACTTTCAGGTCCCGTCTCTTAACTTTTTCGCTTTCCCTTTTTCTCTTGCCGTTTTGGAACGTTAAATGTCCCTCGTTTTCATATAAAATTACTTTTTCTGCCATTCACGGCAGTTATTCTGCCCGGCCTAAATCACTGATTCATTAAAGAATTCCCCATTTAGAATGTAATTAATTAATTTAAATATAAAAATATTAAGGTAATTATTCTATTCTGTTAGATATAATTTTTAATTTTTTAAATATAATTACATTAAATATCACAGTATTTATAACTTCTTTTATGAGTGTCAATTAAGTTTTAACTCAATTAGTATAGATATTATTGTCAATACAGGATAACGTAAATTCAAGTAAACTGAAACGCATTATCTTTTTATTTATAAATTAGAAAAGGACTTTGAATAGTTTTAAATTTAATGTGAAAATGAGTAATTTTTTTTATGTATCCACCAATAACCTTAAAATACAACAATTACTTTAACCCATAAATGAAGTCATTTAAATTTCTATTTTTAATTATTATAAACATTACTTTTTGAAGAAGATTTGTTAATTTATCATTAAATTCCTTTAATGATTAGCATTAATTAATCACTTCAGTAACTTCATTCAATTAATTTCCTTCAATAATGAAATTTAACAAATGAAAATGTTAATGATTACATATAATTAATGCCATATTAATAATCAATATTAAATTGAATAATTTTAAATATAAAAAATGGTTCAAATCCCTTAAGTTTTGATAAAATTCACTTATTATATTATTTGAAAACTACCAAACTAACTTATTATGATTTGTTTGTTAAATAAATTTTAAATAAAAAATAACTTTATCTTTTATTATTTTATTATTTATCTTCAATATTTATATTTAATAATCTACAAAATATTTATATTCAATTATTTTCAATTTAAAAAATCTAATTGGTTATAAAAATATTTTTATTATTAATTAGATTATAAATTATATTATATATTAATATAATCATACGTCAAACATAATATATTTTTTGAATTAATATATGTAAGTTTATTTTAAGTTACAAATACAATCACAATTAAAATTATATATTTAAATAACTATATTTAAAATTAATCATTAAAAAACACGATCAAACTGATAATTATTATAATATTTCTATACCTAAACCAAAATAAATATATAATATATAGATAAGACATAACCAAAATAAATGTAATCCTTTATTTTTTTTATCTTTTATATTTTAATAATCCTCTTCATTGAAATCTTCTAAATAATTGTAGCTAATTACTTTTACAAATATAAATTTAAAATGCATGGATAAATAAAAATAATGGTCTTTTTATTTAAAATATAAGATTTTCTTCAAATCGGAATTAGTAAATGTCTTTTCCCTCTTATTTATATTTGTAATATTGATAATATAATAACATTTTAGTGGTATGTTAACATGATAACAAGTATTGCTAAAAAGTGATTGGAATGTATTAAATATTTTTACTCCAATTTATTTATTTACTTAAATTTTTTTTTTACTCATAATTTAAACTGATTTAGTTTATTTTAATTCCGTATGTTATTTTTAGTTTCATTAATTGATGGATATTATTTTAAAATGCAAATTTGTATTTTAAATATATGATTTCCACACACGTGTATAATACAATTATTAGTATTAATTAAATACAAATAGACCGGCAATTTACATGATCATATATAAATCGACCGATTTGTGATCGCAAATAAATTGTAAAATCCAAAATATAACAAAATATTAAATGTAATTACTACTGTATAAAACACTTATAATCTAATCATTCTATCACATATGCCTATATTTTTAGCTTTTCATGAGAGGAAAAGCATATAGAGCGGGCGGGATAGCACTTGTGAAAGTAGAACGCAACCATTTATTTCATTCATATCCCATAGGAACGCAACCACAAAGCACTTTGTACGTGAATGCCAAAACTATTAACGCTAACTGTATCTTCTAATCATATGAAAAATGATTAATAATGAGAGATACATTAAAACAACAATATTCCCAAACTGATCTGACATTGACACTCCTCTGATAAGCTAGGGATCTAACCCTAAGTTGAAATTTCAAAGGATTGTCATCACCCACTTCTTCAAAGAATGTGCTTAACAAATGAGAATGAATTATTCCCATCATAACTTTATTTTCAATTGGTTATACCTTACAATATTATTCTACACTCACAGCATGAAAAAATTAGAAAGTAGAGGTTTCAAACTACCATTGTTAATTAAAATTGAATGATCCATCAGCAGGAGCCACTTGAACTTTCCTATTTGACTAATGAAAATGATTATAGCAAGGAAACTTAATTGCCAAATTTGACCTAACATGAGTATCAAATATATAAATAATTTTAAATTATTCTTATTTTGGAGGCATCAACATTATTGTCAATGCAGAAGTATATTGGTTTGAATGCGTTGAAACGTATTATTCTTCTATATAAGAATTAAAAAGGATTATGGGTAGTTCTAGACATTGTATCAAAAGAACCTATATGATAAAAACTAACATATATTATTCTTTTTTGCTCCACCTTAAGAATCATGTCTTTCTTTTTAATCATTTTCTTAAAGCTATTTCAGAAACAAATACACCCTAAATATTATTCTTTTGGCATGTGATATTTAATAAATTCGAGATTTGAACTTTATTTTTTATTTTTTTACAAATTATAACTTTCTTTGTATAAAAATATAGGTTAATATTTTATATCTCAAATTATGATCTAAATTTTAAATTACTTACTAAACTTCAAAACATTTTAATTAAAATTTTAAAGTAACAGTATTACATTGATAAGATTCTTCCATCAACCTCAATGCTAAGTTGAGAGTTAAATTCAACAAAGAGGTAATCATCATCTCTTATTTCATGAATACATGAAGCAAACAATTGGACTCTTTTTTCTTTGTTTATGTTTATTAATGTTAGATCTGATGGGATTCCAAATTTCTAACATATTTCATGCAAAAAGCTAAACCACTCTTTACTAAAAAGTTTAGTACTTTGTTAGGGCTATTTTAAGGAGGGGTGTGGACCATAGAGGTTGAGGTCCATATGATTTCAGTGCTACTGAGCTCCAAAATGTGCTTTCTTTGCTTAACACACTCATCATTTTGCCCTTTAAAACTGTCATTGGTCCCCCTTTTTTCCCCATGTGAGCTGTGATTTCCCATCATAAAAACCTTTTGTAATTTTGTTAATTTGTTGCTTTGCTTTCTGTTTCCCTATTAAAGAGTGAAAACACCACAACTTATGGGCATGGACATAATTGAAAACCTTGGCACTTATCACCTTATTTTTCTCTTAAGGACAGGGTTTGAGAGGAGGGTGTGGGTTCAAAATCTGACCCAATTCTCTGCCTCTCCTCCAAAGGTCTTTTCACTTATTTATAGCCGAACAAACAATGGTCCATTGAGAGATACATTTTGGATCTATGCTCTTTAGATTCTTTTCCTTTTAAAATAGATTCAATTATAAATTCCAAAAATTGAAAAATTAATTTCTCTACCATAATATATCAAAATTTAGTCTTTAAACATTACAAAAATCAAGATAATGGTTGTATTACTGGTAGATTTGGAAATTTGAATTGTTGACTTTTGATAATGTTGTGTACTGATCATATTCAGTGACATAATTCAACAATGCTATCTAAAATTGGTCTAATTTCTTAGTTTAAGTATGAGGATCAAATTCAAATAAATTAAAGTACAAAGATTATCTTCTCAATTTTCATATAAAGGAATGAAATTCATAATAAGACACTTAAAATATGAGTTTGACATCTATGTCCATATATTCAAATGTGGATAGTGGATATACATAGATGATCTTCTATATATACACATATATATATATATATTATATAAACTTGAAAAAAAAGAAGAATATCCATATTTGATACTCATAATTGCTAATCGGTCACAATTATCACCATAAATTATGGCTGATATGATTGGTAACTGAGTTTGTACTTCAAGTAAAACAGGCTATAATTTGTACAGTTGGTGACAACTCCTAAATTTCTTTGAATTATTGGGATAAAGTTTGTATGTATACAGGTTAAAATGTGTCAGAAGTCCCTGTATTTTTCAAAAATTAGAAATTCAGTCTTTGCATTTTTATTTCATGGAATTTAATCCCTCTAGTTTTTAGATTTCAAAATTCAAGTTTAACTGTTAAATTCTTTTTGTTAAATTTATTATTGTAACAGAGACTTCTGGCACATTTTAAACCATGTATACACACATACACCTTATAAGACAGAGGAAAAAGGACAAGCAGAAGGGTAGGTGAAGTTCCAAAAAATTGTTATTTCCTCCCATAACAAATATCTATATCTATCAAAATATTAACATAAAATGTACAGTTTATGAGCCTAAATTCTATACAAACCAACTTAAATATAGAGAAAGGGGGGGGGGGAGGAAAGATGTTTAATGGCATATTTCAATTTGGTAGCATTATATTACATTTAGAGTTTGCTGCATTAGATAAAAAAGAACAAGGTAATTACACAGATATATCATGCAATATAAATGATATTCCTAAAAACGAATATAATAATCCAATTAAACAAGTCGGGTTAATTGTGTTTATCACACTATTTTCTTAATTATTAATCATATCATGTTCGTGCCGTGTTACATCCATAATTGCATATTCTTATAATAAAGCTATAAGTAGAACTCCAGACTTGACTGATTAGAAACTTTTCTTGCCAAGAACTAAAGGCCAAAATATAAGCAAATTGCTAGAATGCTACTCATAACTACCAAAAAACAACAAAGCTAAGCAGCCTCATTAAGACAAATTAGAAGATGTGACTTGGCACAGAGTTTTCTCAAATGGTTAGACATGGGGCTTAGTCAAGGTTCTAATAATGATGATTTGATGTTTTGCAATCAAATTAGTAGGATGTTGTGGTGACAACCTAATTTTGATGGAATGAAGACATCTCACATGCAAATTGTTTGCCCCAATTTGGAAAATCATTTCACTACACTTTATAGTTTACTTATTGAAAAAGCATCTAACCATTTCACTTCTTTTAAAATTAGCCCCTCTTTTTTTTATTGTACTCAAATAAGCTATTGTTTTTTTTTATTTGTACCTAAATAAGCTGTTATATCACATGACATGTTGATTTATGTTAAAGGGTTTGTTTAGATATAAATTAAAGCTTGGGACTTATTTGGGTACAAGTTATAGGTTAGGGGCATCTTAGATTTATTTTGGACTAATAAAAATATAGGGACTTAACTAGATAAAATGGTAAAGTTCAGGGTTTTTTTTCTATTACTGAAGCCTTCTTATATATAACAGTAGACAAAAACAAGAAATTCCCAATCAGAATATTCCACAAAATCTTGCAATTAACATTTAAATTTGACTTTACCATGGTTCTTTAGATTCCTTGAAATATAAAGAATACTTGATTGTAAAGACAAGAAATCTAACAAATAAATTGACCAAAGCATTACCTCTTCATCCAAGAACAAGCCACATTGGTGTGGCTGTTTTAACTTTCAGAAAGGAGTTTCTTTGATGACTGATCCATCCCTTGGAGTAACAAATGATGGAATTGCCAAAGTGAAGTAAAGTATCAAGATTTCCGAGCAAACAGCTCACAGGTGATTATATCATTTGTACATGCAGCAGATATTCCGGCACCTAGGACCGGAACAAGATTGAAGATAGGCTTCCCGCCTACGTTGGTACCACCATTCATCTGATCAAGTTCCTTGAATCCATCCGCGAACAAGTTTGATAATGTCTCCAAAGGCACATGAAGGTTAGGTGGGAAGTAGAGTCTCAAACTCTAGAAAAAAAAATGGGCAGAAAAATGTGTGAGGAACTGTAATGAAAACAGTAAGGCATGAATATAACACATTAAAGGAGAGGATTACTAAAATAAATGATAACCACAAGTGACAAATCCAGGAACCAATAACCAAAATAAACTTTCTGGGTGAAAAGCATTTTCCTAACCTTCAACAGGACATAACTCTATTTAGAATCAAAAAGGAAAATGAGGTGCTTGCCTAAGAAACTTACCATAGTGTCTTTCCAAGAAAAATCATTTTCGATAATGGTTTTGTTTAGAATAAAGATGCAAAACCTAGATATTCTTTTCATTTGACTCTCTGTGAGAGAATTCTGATGATTGTTGTTGCTCCAATTAGCATTCATAGAATCTGAACAAATCTTCATAGTAACTACACTTGTGATTGACAAAACCACTGCACATATCTTTCCAGGAATGACACATTTCTGAATACATGAATCATGCCAATCTGCAGGTTGAAAACCAAAAGAACTAGGTGCTACTACGCTAGAAAGTTGACAGGTAGTTTCTTCAGGTGTTTCCATAGTCTCTGGGACATAAAGAATCGGCTTTATTTCTACAAGTGCTCTGCAATATCAAAAACAGAAGATGATGGAATGCCCTTCCGTTGGACACAACGCAGACTACTACTTCTATTATACATCCAATAAGAAAAACAAACACAATTTCAAGGTGAACATTTCCCTTTAGAAGTCAGTTAATCAGCATCCTTATGATTAATCAAAAGTTAAGTGTGGACCATTTACCTTTTCGGCAGATCTGGAACTAGAATATAAAGAAAAATAGGATCAAGCATTTCAGGCTTGGTCCCTTTATCCAAATGAGACAGCTTAAGTTGTTTCACAAATGTATCCAGATTGTCGTGAATTTTTGGTCTCTCATCTAATGGAATATTCGTCGAGCAGTAAACCACGAAGAGAATAGCAGAAGTAGAAACTGAACAATTAAAGCTTTTTGCTATTGCCTCACTGTTTTGAAGCGCCAATTCCAGTTCTGCAGTTGAGCCACCATCACATAGAGTCATTGTTGGTGGATCGAGTCCCAGCTGACCAGCCATGTGTAGTATCTCCTTATGCAAAGTCGCCTAAAAGTAACATTGATCAAGTTAAAAGTTGACTGCACTGCATGTGGACAGAAAGAGTGCACATTCATTGAAATCTCAGGCATGTTCAGAAAAAAAACCAGTCATCTTTTAACATTTATGAATGAAACCCTAATGATTTATTATTCCTGAGCTTCTCTCAATTCAATCTTTTGCCACAAAGAAAATGATTACTGCGTTTCACCCCTTTCAATTAAGCCCCACCCCAACACACCCACCGGGAAAAAAGAATCAACCAGACCATTAGAAGGAAAAAAGGTATCTTACTGGTCAGAAAATTTCTTTTAATTATTTAAATATTCTTTTGAAAAATATAAAGTATAAAAATGCAACAAAAAGGAACCTTCTTTCATAGATGCCAATTGCCATGATTCAGAGTACCTGGCTATAAGGTCCAATACAACTTGGTGCCCAGCATGAAATACTTTGAACATGCAAAACTCTTTTGCTCTGATCATTGGCCACTAGAACTTCAATATACGCTCTCCCTAAACCCGCTTGAATTAAAGGAAGTTCAATAGTACTTCGTGATGGAACACCAAAAGGGCATTTATCCTGGGTAATAAATCTCACATATGTCTCATTTGCCTGAGCGAACTGATCCATATCAGAAATGTAGAGATGGATATAAAGCACATGCTCCCAACCTAAACCACATCCTTCAAGCTGCAACTCAGTTTGCCTAAGGGTCAGCTTCAGGTCTTCTTGCAAACCTATCAAACAAAAAGTAACAGGAAACAGTTATTAACCGGAGTGTTTGATTTGGAAACAATGGTTAAATACAAAGGAACATTATGTTGCATGGGATGACAACAACAAATCTGCATAGCAGTCATTTTGTACCCGTGGAAGGTCCTGATGTATCTTGCAACCAACAACAAATAGAAAATGTATTATCTTTTTCCGTTTTAGAGAGGTGAAGCCTATGACTTGAAACTTCAATCAAATCATTAACTTCAGGACCAGGCTCGCCTGGAGCTTTGCATTCTTCCAGGTTTACTCCTTGCACTTCGAGTACAGAACTGATATTCTCCCGACAGAGATCATTGGTTTTGTTATTACCACTTAATGAGTTGGACTGCTTACTTTCCAAATGAAATTTCAATGGATGCAGCACTCCAACTGGAGCTATGGAATCTGAAGAGTGCAGTACAACTTGGAAGTCATCAAGCATAATTCGAGCATTCTGAAAATTTTAGACCTTAAAAGTTATGAAAAAAATACTTGCAAAGAATCTGTTAAATGCAACTGAGCTGCAACCCCCCCCCCTTTTTTATTCAGAACATGAATACTAATTAAATCCTTGGGAATAAATAAAAGAAACTACTAAAATGAAAGAAAGACATAGTTGGGGTTGGAGGCTGGGGGAAGCCATGAGTAGAAGGTAAATATTTCACCAGGGGACTAGTCAACAGAAAAGCTTACCTGGAAGAGTGGGCAGTCAAGAGTCAGGGTTTCATACTCCCCTCCCTCGCCACATACATTTATTCCATACAAGCTGCCAAAAAGGAGTTCAAAAAGAAAATTCTAAGTTTCCAGCCACACTTGAAATATTAAAAGGTACATCATGCATCACACACACACACACAGAGGAACAGCACTAACATACTCTTTCAGTTTATGAAGATAAGGTTCCAAGAATGCTATTTCTTTGCCCAAGTGTTTCGCAGGGTCCAGCCCCATGGCTGCAACCTATGGCATAATAATCCAATATGAAACAGACAATACTTCAACTAAAATAGATATGATAAAACATCTCATAAAAGAAATAGCTAGAAAATAAATCTATATAGCACAAGCATGAAAGACATCACATGGTTTCTAAACAAACATTTTAAGAACAATAAGAAACAATTCATCAAAGATACTACATACCTTGACTGTAATAGCCATAATTTCATTTGTTATCTGAACAGGAAAGAACAGATAGTAATATGTGAGGAAAACAAACCATCTAAATTTTTATTAAGTATTCATATTAACAAAATACAAATTACCATTTCTTGAAGAAGCAATGATTGATCTTGTTTCCACAAATATGCCAGAGAAACAAGCCCTAACCTTGAACAGACACTTTCCACCCGTAGCCTTTGATAATCTGACGCAATTGCACCAGAAGAAACGGCTGTTATAGAAGGTATCTGCTTCTTAACTTCATTCAACAAAATAAACATATCTTCAACTTCATCACCCGGTGTCCTTTGGTAGCTAAGTTTATGGTGCCTACAATAATCACCAAAAGCTTCAGAAAAGAAAATGTGTATAGTGTTCATTTGTCAAGTTGAAAGGGCATATGCTTAGCTTAAAATTGACTAATCAGCAGCCCTTCTGAAAATCATCTCAACCAAATATTAAGTAAATTTCTTCACAATATGCCTACTTACAAAATGGATTAACAAATTTTAAATGTTGTATCCTGACCATTATGCAATGAAAGAGATATATATGACTTGCCAGCATCATACTTAGTACAATCTGTTAAGCGCATGATATGCACACAGAAAAGCCTGTAAAGTTCTTAATAACATTGTGTAACTTGAAGGAAATGCCATAACTAAAAAACTGGAAAAGCCCAAGGTACACAACAAACAAAGTAATTGTGCAATGACAAGCAAGGATGCTGCTTTTTTCCCATTTCATAATTGTGATACAAAGTGAAGACCATAAATTCCCTGAACAACAAAGATGTATGGTTTTACCACAATACTCGTTTAAAGGGCTTGCCTTGTGGATCCTTGTATTCGCCTTCGGAACAATGGAACTCCCATGCATTCTGCATAGCTTACAATTATTTGGTGCCCTACCTGAAAGAAACAAAAAATCAATATTCATGTCCAACTCATGCAAAGAAGCATACTTTGTATACTCTTAACGTCAAACAATTGAAGTAGTATGATTTTGCTACCACTTTCTTACAAAACATAAATAAATAAGTGAAATCAAACGACGAGAATCAGCAGAGACTTACAGTTTGGTACATGTAGCTATCCAACTCATCCACTGATTCATCAGCTGGTAATAAATTAGCCACAGCGACAATCTAAATAAAAAAGCAACAAAGAAGTCAATTTCTTTTAATAACTAAAAATTTTAATTTCTAAGGAAAAAGATGAGGAAAGGACATCTACTAGTACTGCTTTCAGGTACCCTTTTCGTATAAGACACTATAATTCCCAAATCTTTATGAGTTTTTAGTTAAAATTATTGTTGGTATTATTTCCTAGGGAAACAAACAGAAAAACCTGGTGGCCGTATTGGATGCATTTCATCATAGCATAACAGCTATCTTTTCCACCGCTGACTAAAGCAACCACCTTCATTTTCTGTATGTCTGCTGTTGAATCAAATTGCGGAAATTGAATTGATCAATCTCTTACTTGTGAGATGAATCCAGGAGGCCGCTTGGGAAAGGGCTTAGGGTTTAACACACTCTTATTTTCTGTCTTCAAGTAAAAAAAAACCCAGTTCAGCACATCAGCTTGGTTTGTACGGACAGCACAAATTTACACTTTGCAAATTGCCACGTCACTTTTTTCTATTTTAGAATTGAAATTATTCCTGGCCCAAAATAATATTTAACTAAAATTGATTTATTTTAAGCTGTGTTAAAAGGAAAATGTTTTTTTGAATATATTTTTATGTTTTGATAATAAAAAATGGCTTATTGTTCATTTAAAAATAAGCTCGCACTAAGTTTTCGGAAAATATTTTTTTATGGTCAATTTTATTTTTATATAAAATTAAATTAAATCAAATTTAATATTATTCTATTGATAGTAAAATTTATTTTTATTTTTAAAATATTTAAAATATTAATATAAAATATTATAATTTTCAATATTATTAAACATACCTATTTAATTATTTATATTTAATCATATAATAAATTGTTAATATAATTTATTGTTTTAATAAATTAGTTACTATTTTAATTTTATTTAATAATAAATTTTAAAAATAATAATTTTAAGTAATATTCTTCACATATTATTAAAAATATTCAATATTAATATTTTAATAATAAATATTTACTACAATTATAAATATATTAATAATAAATATTTTGTAGTATAAAAGTTAATATATGCTATTTAAGTCCATGTACACTTCATACATTTGGAATTTAGTTCAAGTACTTTTATTTTTAAGAATTTAGTCACTCTACTTTTTTAAATTTAAAAATCAAGTTCAATTGTTAACATTGTTAATTTTTTTTGTCAATTTTGTTGATGTCACATTTTTGAATTAAAAATATTCACTTGGTAGTCATGTAACTAAAAAAATGGCGTTGTAATGAATCTGAATTTAATAAATTTTTTTAATGTATGCAAAAACAAGGTGAAATATTACTTTATAGATATAAAATAAAGTCAACTAAATAATGAAAAGATAAGAAAATATCAAATGTATGTTTGTTTCATTAAAAACAATTTTTATGAAATATTTTTAGGAAATCTATCAAATAACAGAAAATATTTTACACAAATTCATCCACACATTAGAAAATACTAATTTTTTTAAAAAAAGTAAATCATTTTTCGAAAGTCATTTTCAGTGCAACAACGGAGCCTTAACGAAAACATTTCATGGCAAATATATTTATAAAAAATTTAATATAAAATTTAAATGAGGTTTTGGTTGAAGTAATAAAATTAAGATATTAAAATTTTAGAGTGCTTTAAGTTCAAATTTTATCATGTGTATGCATTTTTTTTAGATCGTATATAAAAATATGAAAAACAAAAACACAATTATAACAATATTTGTTACTTACCAACTGACAATTGCCGCTGTTTGACACATTGCACTCATAAAAGAGAGAACGTGTGTTTGAACATTAGAAACGACATTATTGAAAGAGGTAATTACAGACTTTATAAAAAGAATGGGTTTTTGATAATTTTTAACTAAGGCTTGTTTGATAAATCATCAAAAAAATCAACCAACTAAAAATTAACATGTTTGATAACCCACAATAAGATCTACTAGATAGAAACTTTTTTTTTCTAAAAATAAAGGTGTGGAAAATGATAATAGATAGAACCTACTTCTCACTTAATAGAGAATAATTTTAACTATTTTATATTTTAATTTATTTCTTTTATGATTATATTATCATTTATCAAACAATCTAATTATACTTGATATATAATTTTAAGTAACATACTAAACAAATTTTATAACTTAACTTCAAAACTTATTTTTTAAGTACTTGTTTTTTCAAACATTTATTTTTATGCGCTTAGTTTTTTAATTTATCTAACATAGCTTAAACTGAGATATATTGATCAACTTAGCTTCTTAAATAGTATTGATTTTTTTTATTTGTTAATACAATGATACAACAAGGAGTGAGTATGGAGGAAAGAGTGGTCATTGTTGTGGAGGTCAGTTCTCTCAGTCGAGACAGAAAGCCGAAAGTTATGGGGAGTGGTGGAGAAGAGAATGTAAAGATTGGGGGTTAAAAGAAGGTTGACAAAGTGTAGACTTAGTATTCTTTTAGAGTCGGTCCTTTTTCATCATTCCTAGAACGATTTATAGGCAGGAGTCTCGTGTAAATTGGTGTTAACATGTTGGACTTATCATCTAGTCATCATTATGGAGAACATGAAAAGAATGTCTTAAATGGGACGAGGATGTTTGTGATAAGGCAGATTCTATCATTGATTCTGGCTCTAATGGAATAAAACAATTGAGCGCACTTGATGTTTGTTGACTAACAATTTAATGCTCCCAATAAAAATTAGGTCATCCGTTGCCTGAATAGTCATCTCGGAAGGATGAACTCATAGGTGACTTCAAGTGTGTTCTTAGCTGGCCAGGTATCCTATCATGAGTGGAGATATAGCATTATTATTATGTCATAAGGAAGTTATAAACTTTCTAAAAGGGGATTTCTTGTAGCAAGTAACAATGAAAACAAGATTTTGCAGTTTGGTTTTTTAGTTTTGATTGTGAAATGGATGCAGGGTTAAATTTATTTTTAGATCTTAATAGTCACTAGCCAAAAATAGTCAAAACCGAAATCTTAATTAAGAAACATTTAATTTCTTACACTGTAAACCAAGAAACATAGGTGGTTTAAATTTTATGCAAAGTACATCCTAATTCCGCCTTTAGACTCGTTAAAACATGTTTATTTCATCTAAAATGGACTTCATTTATTGATCAATTTAAGTTAATAGTGTAGAAATGAATGAAAAAACTTAAAAATATTGAAGCAAATTGTGTTGGGGCTTGCGCTAATAAAATTGATTACGGACGACTCCATTATAGATTTGATTTCAAATAAGAATAAAAATACAACATATTAAACGAAACACTAAAGTTTAATCCATAACACATTGTGCTCATGTTATGTTTGCATTCCCGAATTATGAAACATCGATCCATTCCCAGGAGGAATTTTAATCAATGATTCTTGATTGCACTTCCATAATAACTCCCACTTCTTTATTCAATTAACTTACAACAGATTTGAAAATTTTCATAATACAACACCATTAATCTATGTTTCATTCATAACACAACTCAATGGTAAATGGACCGACCCAAATTGAAAAATGACAAATAGAGGGAGCCAAAAACAATTGCTACACAACCAAACCATGATCCAAACTTATAAATAGGACAATCCTACACTCAACCATACCACTGAAATTACACTACTAAATGAATCAACCCAGATCCCAGAGAGGAAAATACGGACTTAGTTTGTACCTTAGAAATCAAGAATGGAACGGGAATTAAAATGTTCAGAGATTCTTTAAGCCTGGATTTTGATTATCGTCTTCGGCCATGTGAAATTTGTATACATAAAGCTCACTCCAATTGCATCCTTCATCATGTTCTGTAAAATCATGCATGCAAAGGCCTGGAACCCCCTCACTGGTGCATCAATATTCCAGAAGGCAAAGCCCAAAATTTTCCTCCAACGTGATCCAATGTATCTTCTTCGCCCATCAAGGCAACATTTTCTTTATGGTGCCCAGCATATAAGTGTGTTGAGCTCTTCTCTGAGCATCTGTGGAGATATAAGGATAGAGAAAAATCAGTATAAGTGATGAACAAACACTTGGTGTCTGAGTTTCCATGAACTTCCAGGTCACTTGATTATAAACGTTTATTCTTCAATCCGGTGCCTTTGCAGGACAGCCAGCAATGCATTGGCTAGTGCCTTCTTTCACACAGCTAATTTTCTTCTCTTTTGGAAAAAAGGCTGGAAAAGTATAGAACAGCACAACATGAACTAGACAAGCTTACCCTATTCAACTTAGAAGGGAGCCTCAAGTGATTCATCCCAAACTTCTGCACTTCCATTAGAGGCATCTTCGACATCATCTTCCATTGAAAGCCTAATATATTCTCTATGTGCAAAACGGTCCCACTCTGTCAATGTAGGATTCTCACGCTCCTGTTTGTTCCGACATAAACAAGGCTGTTATCCAAAACTTGCATAGAAATACGATGGTATATCGATCCTAGTAATGGTAATGTTAAACAAGTAAGAACTAAACTATCACATGTACCTGACGTATGAGGAATGGATCACGAGTTTCAAAGGCCATGAATTTGTTAAGATTGAAAAGGATATTGAAAACACTTCCAGAAAGTTTAGAGCCCTTCAGGTCACGCAATGTGATATAGCTCTCAGCCTGCAAACAAGAAAGCTTCAATTGCTAAACACGTAAAATAATCTATTTTCAATTGAGCCTATAGAAAGGAACATTCAATGGAAAGTCAACTCCTAAAAGATCAAACCAGTATATTACAAAGTGCCATAAATCACCTTTCAAAGGAACAATATAATTAGCTCATTAAATCACGCTAAATGATCTATTACAAAGTGTCATAAATCACCTTCCAAAGGCGTTAGAAATATGTGAAACCCATATATTTTGGGGATATATTTTAAAGATATTTAGGAAGATAAATCTTATCTAGCTAGATAAATTTTAGAATAAATCATCTGAGATATTCTAGGATTATTTTATTTTATATTTTAGTAGTTTTTCCTTATCTTTTGGTAGTTTATTAAAATAAGTTTATTAAAATAAAGGAATTATTTTACTAATTAGGTTATGACTCTTTAGTTAATAAAAAACAGAACAATTTTATTAGATGCTCTTTTAAAAACTTTCATCATATTAGAGTTAAATTAAATCTCTAGTAACATCATGATTAAACCAGTCTTCACTGGAGATAAGAGATCCAGCAAACAAATAGAGGTAGAAAGTTTTACCGTTGAAACAACTACTGAGAGTACAATGACTCAAGGGACAGAGGCGTCTCACCTCTCTTTTCAGTTGAGGTCTCACAAGCTGAATGGCAAGAATTATCTAGAATGGTCGCAGCCCGTAAAGTTAGCAATTGATGGGCGCGGCAAACTAGGTCATTTAACTTGAGAAGTCAAGCAACCACAGGTGGGCGATCTAAAGATGATCAAGTGGAGGTCAGAAAATTCTATGATAATTACGTGGCTTATTAATTCCATGGAAGCATCCATAAGTAAACCTTTTCTTTTTCTCTCGGCTGTTAAAGATGTTTAGGACATTGTGAAAGACACCTATTCAGATTTAAAAAATACTTCACAGATCTTTGAGTTAAAAATAGAACTCTGGAAAGCTAGACAAGGTGAAAAGAAAGTTACTTTTTATTATAATGAGATGATGTCTCTTTGACAAGAACTGGATCAGTGGTATAAGGATGAATGGAAGTGTCCCAGAGCCGATGTAAAAGCTATGAAAAAAGAAGAGAATGAACGAGCTTATTTATTTCTGGTTGGTTTAAATGAAGAATTTGATGAAGTGAGATCTCGGATCTTAGGAAAAAACCGCTTCCAAGACTCCGTGAGATTTTTTTTAAGGTTAGAAGAGAGGAGACAAAGAGAAAAGTAATGTTAAGGCCAAGGTTTGAAGCTAATGATGATAATTCTGAAGCTAATGATAATAATTCTGCTCTTGTAACTGTTAAAAATAATGATGATAGTTAAAAGAGGAAAAAAACCTTAGTACGATCACTGCAAAAAATATTGGTACACTTGAGAAACGTGTTGGAAGCTCCATGGAAAACCGACAAATGAAAAAAAAAAGAGTGACAATGGTCGTGGTTCACAATCAGGGGATAACAGAGCTTTTCAAACAACTAATGAAAATTATGAGGACCAAAGTTCTCTGAAAGGGTCTCCATTCACTAAGGAACAATTAGAGCATCTACAAAAAATTCTTCTGTTCCTAACTCATCCAATAATCTTTCTTTCTCCTTTGCCCAATCATGTACTGATTTTACTCCTTTTTTTTTCAGTGTCAAGCCTTGTAAAACAAACACGTGGATCGTTGATTCTGGAGCTAGTGATCATATGACTAGTAGTCATTTTCTTTTCTCAACTTACACACCTTGTGCAGGAAACAAAAAGATCAAAGTAGTAGATGAGTCGTTCTCAGCAATAGCCAGAAAAGGCATTATTAAAATTTCGCCTTACTTGGTTTTACATGATGTTTTGCATGTACTAAATTTAGCTTGTAATCTCATATCGGTTAGTAAATTATCCCAGTCCTTAAATTGTCATATTATATTTGACTCCTCTATATGTAAATTTCAAGACATGGTTTCGGAGAGGATGATTGGTAATGCTAAAGAATCTGGTGGAATTTACTTTTTTAATGACAACCATCTAAGTCAACTAACAACTTTATGTTTAAATTTTGTTTCTAATTTTGATAAGGTTATAATTTGACATTATAGGCTTGGACATCCTAATTTTTACTATTTAAGATATTTGTTACCTGATCTATTTAAAAATAAAAATCCTTCATATCACTGTAAATTTTGTAAATTAGCTACACATCATCGGTCATTCTTTTCACCTCAAAAATATAAAACTTCCAAACCTTTTTCATTAATTCATAGTGATGTTTAAGGACCTTCGAGAGTCTCAACTTTTTCAGGAAAACGTTGGTTTGTCACATTTATTAATGATCATGCTCGCATTTATTGGGTGTTTTTATTAAAAGATAAGTCTAAAATTAAAAATGTGCTTCAGTCTTTTTATGCTATGGTGAAAACACAATTTGGTATGAGAATAGAAGTATTTTTCAGAGTGACAATGGTGGGAAATTTTTTAGTAACCAATTAGGCATTTTCTTAACCAAACATGGAATAGTCCACCAAAAATCTTGTACAAATACACAACAAAATGAGATTGCAGAAAGAAAAAACCGACATCTTTTGAAAGTAACTAAAGCCATGATATTCACTAGTCAGGTTCCATATTATCTTTGGGGCGAAGCCTTGTTAATAGTTACATATCTTATTAATAGAATGCACGGTAGAACTCTAAACTATAGAACTCCTTTCTCTCTCTTTAAATATAACTTTCTTAACTCTAAATTGATCACAAATTTATCCCTCTGATTTTTTGGGTGTAGTGTTTTTGTTCATCTTCACAATCAAGGTAAACTAGATCCTAGAGTAAAAAAATGTATCTTTGTTGGCTATGCTTCTAATAAAAAGGGTTACAAATGTTATGATCCAATTGATAGAGAGATTATTATTACCATGCATGTTATATTTGTTGAAATGTATGTTTACTTTAATTTTAATCTTCAAGAAGGAATTATAATAAGGAAGATTCTATAATTGATTAAGAAAAACCTAAGAACATACAATATAGAAATTCTAATAATGAGGAAGACGAATTTATGATTAACACAGAAATTAATGATGTTAATGTTGTTAATAAAAAGAAGTATAAAGGTGTAGACTCTGACCATGAGGATAAAGAACAATCAAAAGAGTTAATTGTTTACTCAAGAAAAAACCAAAATCAAGAATGTGAAATCCACCAAATCTAGGTAAAGCTTATATTCCAACCAATGAATTTTCTGATTTAGATATTCCAATTGCTAAAAGAAAATGTGTTAAAAATGTTGTCAAATATCTCATGTCTAACTTTGTCCTATAAAGCCTTGTCTTCGACATTCCCAGCAAAAATATGAAAGATGTTTTACAGGTTCATAAGTGAAATAAAGGCTGGGAATGTCGAAGACAAGGCTTTATAGGACACAAAGAAAATGTTTTACAAGTTCATAAGTGAAAGGAGGCTATTTTAAAAGAGATGTGCGCTCTTGAAAAAACAGGTACTTGGAAAACAATGGAATTACCTGTAGGGAAAAAAATATTAGGCTATAAATGGGTGTTCACAACAAAATTCAAACCGAATGGATCTTTAGATAGATACAAAGCCCGACTGGTGCTAAAGGTACACTCAAACATACGGGATAGATTATCTTGAAACATTTGCTCCAGTAGCCAAATTATATTCTGTCAGAGTTCTTTTATCAATTGCTGTTAATCTTGATTGGTCTTTACAGCAGCTAGATGTGAAGAATGATTTCCTAAATGGGAAACTTGAAGAAGAAGTTTACATGGATCCTCCTTCAGATTTTGAAGAAAAATTTGTAACTCGAGTATGTAAGCTCAGGAAACCTTTGTATGGTCTAAAGCAGTCTCCTCGAGTTTTGTTTGAACGGTTCACTTAAGTTGTTAAAAAACAAGGTTACTCATAAGGGTAGACTGATCACACAATGTTCTATTGACACTTACAAAGAGATAGAATAACAGTTATTATAGTTTATATCGACGATATCATTCTTACAGGAGATGATGTGAATGAAATAAGGCGTCTCAAGGAGCATCTAGCATTGGAGTTTGAGATCAAAGACTTGAGTCCTTTGAAATATTTTCTTGAAATGGAAGTTACTCGATCAAAGAAGGGTCTTGTGGTCTCTCAGAAAAAATATGTGATTGATCTTTTAAAAGAGGCTAGGATGAGTGGTTGCTGCCCAACTGAGGCACCAATTGATACAAATGTAAAATTCGAAAATAAAGGTCGAATAGTTGATAAAAGGCAATACCAAAAATTAGTTAGTAAGTTAATTTACTTATCACATATAAGGCCAGACATGGCTTTTGCAGTGAGCTTAATAAGTCAATTTATGCACTCTCCAACGGAGGAACATGAAGAAGCAGTGTTTCGGTTTCTGAGATACTTGAAGAGTTCACCTGGAAAGGGCTTATTCTTCGAGAAATCCAAACAAAGAGGAATTGAAACTTATACAGATGCAGACTAGGCAGTCTCAATAACAAATAAAAGATCTATATTAGGATACTGCACATTTGTTTCGGGAAATCTTATGACTTGGTGAAACAAAAAATAAAGTGTTGTAGTAAGAAGCAGTGCAGAGGCTAAGTTTAGATCAATGGCTCAAAGAATTTGTGAAATGATGTGGCTAAAAAGAATTATGGAAGAGTTGAGGCAACCAATAACTTCACCAATAAAGTTGTACTGTGAGAGCAAAATTGTCATTAATATTGCTTACAACCTAATCTAGCATGACAGAACTAAACATGTTAAGATTAATAGACACTTTATCAAAGAGAAGATTGAAGAAGGCCAAGTGTGCATGCCGTTTGTTCTTTCAAAACAATAAATTGCTAACATACTCACCAAAGGGCTCTAAGACAAATTTTGATTTTCTTATAAGTAAGTTGGGCATGATTGATATATATGCACCAACTTGAGGGAGGGTATTGAAATATGTGAAACCCATATATTTTGGGGATATATTTTAAAGTTATTTAAGTAGATAAATCTTATTTAGGTAGATAAATCTTAGAATAAATCATTTGAAATATTCTAGGATTATTTTATTTTATCTCTTAGTAATTTATTAGAATAAGAGAATTGTTTTTCCAATTAGGTTATGACTCTTGAAAACTTTCAAAAGGAACATGAAAAGAGATTAAACTCAAAATTTGCTAGAAACCTGCGCTCTAGACAGTTGTACTATACCAGCACAATTCTCTAAGTTTGAATTTACAAGCTGTAAAATGAGTATTCTGATTCATTTCCATGAACACACTCCAATAGGAACCATACTGAACAGGCAGGAAATAAAATGAAAGCAGCGATAAAATGGCAAACCTCCGGCTTAATCATATCAATTATCTGACATAAGATGTCCTCAAAGAGCACAGGTTCCTGTGCCATGCATTCCATTCGATGCAACTGCTCCTCATAAAAGAATTGCATTTCATTACGTGTTAGAATTCCATTGCCATCCAAATCTATACACTTGAACCTACAAAAGGAAATAAAAACATTGGGAAAAACTAGCCAAGAATAAAAAATACTTGGAACTCCAATCTTAATGTGATCAAATTTTCAAAATTTTTGGGTGAGGAGTACCAAAAATAGGCTTTCAAGTATTTTGGGGGCCTTTTTCAAACAAGTGAGTTTATAAGTAGAAGTATATTCACTTCAACACTAAGGAGGTAAACTTTAAAATTGATAATCAGTGAACAAAACACACTATAATACCGTTGACTGTACAGAGAAAGAGCATAAACATACCAATACTCAAGGCTAGGCTCGGATGACTTGTCCTCCTCCGCAAGGATAAAGTATACAAAATCTTCATACCCCATCTTTCCTTCAACCTTACTGGTAAACTTTCTTGGAACCTAAGATGTGATGGAAACATGAGTAAAAGTTCAAAATTTGTACATAAAATAAGCCAATCAATGAAACAGGAAAAGTGATAGAAGGGTAAAGTGGAATAGACTAAATTCAATTAAATAAAAAGCTTCCTTCTGCAAGTAGAATGTGACTTGGACCAAGGAATAAAAACGGCGTCTGATTCAGACAAACCTGAGAAAATATCCTATCGACAATCCGGTAGGTAAGCGCATGGTTACCATATCTGATAAGGTTCTCCTTGTCGATCAAGAAATCATGATCCGTATCCAGCTCCCAAAACTTGCAGTATATCACATAAAAGTGCTCATATGAAAAGTACCTGTAAATAGAAATATTAAAGAAGAGAAAAAGACTGAAATGTCAAGATAACTGGTATCAGACAGAATGTATTAAGCATGCATCAGAAAGCAATTATACAAATTGATGATTTTGCAGAATTTAAAGCAAAATAAAAACCAGATTCATGCTCTATGCATTCAATGAGATCTCTACCTCAAAACTTTATTAATGTCCTCTTCCTCATCAGCATGTAGCATGGCATCAATCAAGTTTCCGCGTTTCAACTCCCTAAGAGTGAGGCGACCATTCTGAGATCTATTTATGTAGTAATATATTCTGAATATTACAGTTTCAGCTGGCCATGGGAAACAAAAATTATGTTAAAGCAACATCAGACAAAATGAACAACATATTTGACAGCACGAGAGACAATCTAGACCAGCAAACATTGGACAACACAGAGGTAGCAGTTTATATTAACTGTTTGAGCAATAGTAAACAGCATATATAATGGGAAAAGGCCCCACATGTTAAGACTGACATTCTTTAAGCTGTAATGCTTGAATTGGTCTAAGATATTTTAGTTTCACATTCAGCTACACAATATATACAATATGTTTCTATGGCAGCCCCTCTCATATGCTCATCAAAAAGTCAACAATCAGCCCCATTATAATCAGAACAACATAAGATCACTCCAGATTAAACTAAAAAGAAAGGTGTTTTTATAAGAATTTATCGTGCAAACTCAACCTGAAGATAGGCATTTTAGAAAATGGAAGCCTGGCCACTGAAACTAGAGACTAGAATAAGAACTACATGGCCAATCATTCTTTCTAAAGATAGTGTGACCAACATTGTAAACAAGAATCTGTATCCTGTTTCCTATGCACCTCATGCTTCCATCAAGAGAAGTGCACACTAGCTCATCAAAGAATAGGCTTGCATTCCTGCTTTGTCAATATGCTATCTTCATTTTATCAATTGTTTTTAACAATTAACATAGCATTATACATTATCAAACACATTTGAGACAGAACTATATCAGTGAAACAGCTGCATTCATATAAATTCACATGGAAATAGATGCATTTACAGGATTTGCAAGTTCAGATCTCAGGGGGTTTTTAGTTCACGGAATGTAAGATTGCCTCTGATAATAGGATTACCAGAATGTAAGATTACTTAACACATTACCGGAATGCAGTTACAGTACCCCGTGTGGCTCATTTGACCAGAATGTAAAGATTCTATTATTTGGTTGATGGAATGTAAGATTTCCTAAATGCACATTTTAATAAATTGTCTTTGTTATAGAGTTTGTTTTCTTAAACAAGTTTAATTTCTTCAGCATTACTTAGAAGATATGGACACCAAAGTTCTTGGAGCTCTTCCGTTGGACTCCAAATTTTTTATTCTCATTTTTGTTACAAACACCTAAAACTTACATTTAACATAGTGATATTATAATTAATATATTAATTATATTAATTTTCCTTTCCATGAAAAAAAAATACATTCCTTCAAATACAAACCTTATTCCATTATTTGAATACGCTAATCTCAAATTTTTTATTACTACATATCATTTTTCTTTTTACTAAAAGTATTTTAGATAATTTTGAAATTAGGTTAAAATACTGTTTATATTAAATATGATAACTAATCTACTTTTTACTATTTTATTAAGTTAAAATATTTTATTATAATAGTTTTTAAAAATATATCATGATATATTTACTTCATATCTAAAAATGTCATAAAGTAAAGGGATAAATTTGATCAAAATTAAAGGGTAAAAATGTCATAAATGAAGATTATCCCCAGAATCTTACATTACCTATGAAAAAGTTAAAAAGTATTAAGATTACCCCCCTATATTTCAGAATCTTGGCACTACTGGAAATGTAAGATTACCAATTCAAGATAGTATGTTATGCCGGAATGTAAGATGACTTAAACCAAACACCCCATTAGTGGTTCCGATATTTAATGAAGTCAGTTTGGAAACAACTTATACAATGTTCAAACGCCTTAGATATTGTAAAAGGAGGGGGAATCGAAAAGTGAAAATGCACTCAAATCCAAATAAAATGAGAAAACCGCCGAAGGTATCAAAGAGATTAAACACAAACCATATCTTTCCTGAAACTCAGGTGTACTCTGTAAGAATTCCAGCCCTGGATGAGTTGCCAATAGTTCTCGGAGCACAGGTTTGAAGTCATCCTGTCAAATAGGTAAGTGAACAAACTTTAGAAAGAAGATTGTTATTTTATTTTAATTAGAATACAGATTTTATAGGTAGAACTAAGTACAAATAAGGAATCAATCCCTAAAAATCAGTAATTTCCTAAGAATTAGAGATTAGTATTTGATCCTACTATACAAGGTAATTCCTAGCAATAAGGCAAGTATCCTGTCCTTAATCTTAGAGATTCTAACACTCCCCCTCAAGCTGGAGTGTAGATGTTTATCAAACCCAGCTTGCTGATGAGTTCCTCGAACATATTCCTGTTCAGGCTTTTAGTTAGCATGTCTGCAACTTGTTGCCTGGTAGGTAGGTAGGTGATGCACACGTCTCCTGAGTCAATTTTTTCCTTGATGAAGTGGCGATCTATTTCTACATGTTTGGTGCGATCGTGGTGAACAGGGTTATGAGCTATGCTGACAGTTGCTTGATTGTCACAATACATCTTTATAGGTCTAGTGTAGAGCACTTTTAATTCTCTCATTAGTCGTTGTATCCAGAGTCCTTCGCATATGCCATGAGATAGTGCTCGATACTCTGCCTCTGCGCTACTGCGTGCTACAACAGGCTGTTTTTTACTTCTCCATGTCACAAGATTGCCCCACACATAGCTACAATAACCACTTGTAGAACGTCTGTCATTGACAGATCCTGCCCAGTCTGCATCAGTGTAAATTTCCACATTTCGGCTGGCAGTTTTCTTGAAGTGTAGGCCTTTACCAGGAGTCCCTTTTAGATACCTTAAAATTCTATAAGCAGAATCCAAGTGCTTTTCTCTTGGGGCATGCATATATTGGCTGATAACGCTCACACCAAAGGCTATGTCTGGACGGGTGTGAGATAGGTAGATGAGTTTTCCTACCAGTCGTTGATATCTCCCCCTGTCGACTTCTTCTCCATCTTTATCAGTTCCCAATTTAAGATTGAATTCCATGGGAGTTTCGGCTGGTTTACACCCTAACATCCCAACTTCAGATAATAGATCAAGGATATACTTTCTTTGGGAGATGGAAATCCCTGCTTTAGACCTTGCTACTTCCATTCCAAGGAAGTACTTAAGATTCCCTAAGTCCTTAAGTTCGAATTCAGTACTAAGAAATTTCTTTAGACTCTCAATTTCGCTTGAATCATCCCCAGTTAATATTATATCATCCACATAAACAATAAGGATGCAACATTTCCCACCTTGCGAATGCTTGTAGAACATGGTATGATCTGCCTGCCCTTGGGTGTAGCTCCTACTAATCATAGCCTTGGCAAATCGGCTGAACCACGCCCTTGGAGACTGTTTTAGCCCATATAAGGACTTCTTCAATTTGCATACTCGGCCCTTGCTTTCTTCAAATCCGGGTGGAAAATCCATGTACACTTCCTCATTTAACTCTCCATTGAGGAATGCATTTTTTACATCCAATTGAGTCAAAGACCAATCCATGTTGACAGCTAGGGATAGAAGAACTCGAATGGTGTTTAGTTTGGCAACCGGTGCGAACGTCTCATCGTAGTCAAGGCCATAGGTTTGTGTGAAACCCTTAGCAACGAGCCGAGCTTTGTATCGATCAATGCTGCCATCAGGTTTAAACTTTGTGGTGAAGATCCATTTGCATCCTACAGTCTTCTTCCCACTAGGCAGATCTGAGACTTCCCAAGTTTCATTTGCCTTGAGAGCCCTCATTTCTTCCATCACAGCTTTCCTCCACTCAATAGATTCAAGAGCCTCTTCTATATTTTTTGGTGTTTCTACAGAATCAACATTAGATACAAAAGCTTTATAAGACTTAGACAAGTTTCCATAGGACACAAACCGGGAAATGGGGTGTTGAGTGCAGCTTCTTGTGCCTTTTCGAACAGCAATTGGAAGGTAGATGGATGGCGATAGAGGTGAAACTTCTGTTTCGGAACAGTCCTCGGTTGAGGATGAACTTGGCACTGCTGTCTCAGCTTCAGGAGGACGCTGACGTCGAGAGTAAACCCGTAGTTCTGGAGCCTGTTCTTGCTGCCTTTTTTGATCAGGTGGCTGCTGCTCATTTATCATGCCTATTTCTATTTCTTGCTGCACAGAGGAGCCACTGTCTAAATTTGGAACTACATCTAAATTTGGAACTACAATGATACCCTGATTTGTAGGCTTGGTAACAGTGGTAGGATTAGGCTGATTTGTAGGATCAGGAGGTATAATGAGGAGGGTGTTAAGAGTCTCATCTTCATTGAAAATCTCCCCCTGAAGATGAGCTGTTGTAAAGTATGGTTCATTCTCAAAAAAGGTGACATCCCGAGAGATAAACATTCGACGTAAAGTAGGTGAATAACATTTATAGCCTTTTTGCGTTGGAGAATAGCCAATGAAAGCACAAGGATGGGCTCGAGGATCAAGTTTGGATTGATTTGGTTGGTGATTATGAACAAAAGCTTTGCAACCAAAGATTTTGGGTGGAAGATTAGAAACACGAAATAAAGGAAAAGCCTTTTTAAGGACATTTATAGGTGTTTGGAAATTTAGAACCTTTGATGGTAGTCGGTTTATGAGATAACAGGCTGTTAGGACAGCTTCTCCCCACAGGTATTTTGGGACCCCCATGGTGAACATTAGTGCACGAGCCACAGCAAGGAGATGGCGATTTTTTCTCTCGGAAATCCTGTTTTGTTGAGGGGTGTCAGGACAAGAACTTTGGTGTATGATGCCTTGTTCAGCAAGATAAGGACTTAGGACAGAATTAAAATATTCTCTCCCGTTGTCAGTACGGAGAGTATGTATGGTAGAGTTAAACTGGGTTTTACTCATTGAATGAAAATTTTGGAAAATTTTAGGTGTTTCTGATTTTTCTTTGAGAAGGTAAATCCAACAAACCCTAGTGTGGTCATCAATAAAAGTTATGAACCACTTAGCCCCTGTAATATTTTTCACTCGGCTAGCTCCCCATAAGTCACTATGAATTAAAGAGAATGGTTGGGACTGGTTATAGTGTTTCAATGGGTATGGAACACGGGTGTGTTTGGATATTTGGCAGATTTCACATTTCAAGGACTCAACACTTCTATTTTTAAATAGCAGTGGAAGATGTTTCTTCAAGTACAAGAAGTTTGGATGTCCTAGTCTACGGTGCCATAACATGATTGGATCTTCCTTGAAAGTAGATAGAGCCAACCCTTCTTGTCCACTGTCTTTACTCCAAATATAGAGACCATCAACAACTTTAGCAGTGCCAATCATCCTCCCCGATTTCTGTTCCTGTACCACACAACCAGTTGCAGAAAATTCAACAAGGACACTTTCATCCTTAGTTAGTTTACTGATTGAAAGTAAATTGCATGATAGGTTTGGAACATGTAACACTTCTTCAAGAGAAAAAAACTTTGTTACTTGTATTTTTCCAACACCAGCCACAGGTGAGTAAGAGCCATCAGCAATGCGGATTCGGGACTGATTATAACAAGGTGTATAAGTTTGAAACAAGGTAGAATTACCTGTCATGTGATCGGAGGCACCCGAATCGAGTATCCAAAAAGATTGGTTGTTAGGTTCAAAAGTACTGTTGAGAGCAATACCTTGAGTAGCAATGGTTCCATGAGTAGTGGTAGTGCCTAGTATCTTATGGAGAGCCTCAAGTTGATTTTTAGTTAGACGAACATCAAGAGTTTCTTCTGCAGCCTTATTGTCCTTCTGATTTTTTCCCGGATAGCCATGTAGTTTGATAGTATCACTCATGGGAAGGAATAAATCAAGAGACAAGAGAAATTGAAGAGGGGACGTTTGGAATGAGAGATTAGAGAAGTCAGGATCAAAAAATCCAAAGGCTCTGATACCATGAACAAACTTTAGAAAGAAGATTGTTATTTTATTTTAATTAGAATACAGATTTTATAGGTAGAACTAAGTACAAATAAGGAATCAATCCCTAAAAATCAGTAATTTCCTAAGAATTAGAGATTAGTATTTGATCCTACTATACAAGGTAATTCCTAGCAATAAGGCAAGTATCCTGTCCTTAATCTTAGAGATTCTAACAGTAAGTACAGAGGACATTAAGTTTAAACATATACAATTAGACTATCAAGAAATACTGTAGTTGAATTAAGCTCTCGAAAATGCATAAAGACCTGAATGAGGTATTTGAGATCAGGCTGCTTTAATATTGTATATACTTGGGTTGCTATATCCATGGTCAGCATGTTGCCATTGACCCAATAATCAATAAATGCATCTCTGTAAGCAGTTTAGAGGAAAATTCAGTAAAAGCTAACAAAAAGACATCACAACTGAAAAGCAATTAAAAGGAGAAGCAATAACAGATTAGGAATCAGATTCTAAAATAACATTTTCTGTATTTATCACTGTCAATGATAATTTATATTTATAGCACGTAGTTCTCCAACAAGGCCAGCTGGGAGAGCACCAAATTCCCATAATTTTCAAATAAATATCCTAGCAGTTCAAAGCATATGATAGATCCAAGATGTAATCAGCAGTTCCACTTTCATGAACGAGAAAATGTACCTTGTAACAAAACCAGTGCCATTAACATCAATTTTTCTGAAAAGTGATGGGGAGAAAAATGAAGGCAGTTTGCAGATTTCCCTGGTCACTAGTTTGAATTCTGGAATGTATAGATAGTAAAAAATGAATATAAGATGAGTTCCAGAAATTTATGTTAAAGCACACGTGCATGTATCTTACCATGCAGCTGCAGTCCATCCGGATGGCCATAGAAGACCTGACTGGTTCGAAACATGCATTGTTCCTTTAGATCATTTGGAGGTGGACGACCATTTTTAAAGTAAAACTGGAGGAGTTAACAAGTACCAATGTAATACGTTATAGCCAACTTCAGAACAGAAAGGTAAATACAGCAGATAAAACACAGCCAAGAAAAACAACGGAGAAAAGAAAAATAGACTATCAATTAAAAAAGATCCAAACCTGAGGTATCAACTCTTTAACAGGCTCGCTAACTACTTTCAGTGGAGAGCCTAAGTTTGAAAGACCAGCCCTTTGTTTCGTTATACGAGGGGAACCAGATATACTTCTTGGTGAAAGGGGAGGAGCACTGCCAGCAGGAAACATGGAAGGTAAAGCATTGCTTGCTGCTGTACTTCCAGAGGAAGCATTTCCAGGAACATTCAAGGGATTGCGTGCCTTTGCATCATTAACCAATTGTGTCACCTAGCAAAGTAAAAAAATTAAACAAAAGTGCAACTGCACACATAGGCTCAGAGGAAATTTGAATTATTACATGCATAAAGGGTTCTTTTGGTAAGGTTAGGAGAAGTTACAATCTCGCAAAATGAGATGTCGTGGAGAGATGGCAGAGAGGAACATCAGAGCGGACTTTGAAAAGCAAGTGTTGTGGCAGGCAGTGGTGATGGACGCAATAAGGGGCTGAGAAAGATAAGAGCTATGGTGGCTGTTGTGTAGAATGAAAGTTGCAGAGAGAATTTTTGAGTACTCAGTGATCAAAAGTCCCAAATGGGATGCTCAAACTTTTATTTACTGAAAGTGGTTACTTGAACATGGGAAAATGGAAGGTAATTTATATAGATAATGGGCATAATGACGGTTAATACAAGTTGCACCCACCTGAAGTACTTTGGCAAGAAAGGCTTTTAAGTGTTAATACAACGTTTGTTCATTAAAGAAATAAGGAGGAAGCACTTGCATTCCCAAAGAAAGGTTAAGAAGAAATTCTTAACAATTTCAGTATTTGAGCATCCAAGCCATACTCTCCAGGACATCCAAAAGTGGAATAACACAAGAATCCTGCCAACCTTCCAAGGTTATTCCCAAAAAGTCATTCCCAATGAGGTTGTTCCCAAAGGTGCTCATACAAGGAACAATATTTCCCGGAACTACTATTGATAGAACAATTAGTAACAAAAAACAAGCATCTACAACATGAATTCAGTATGTTATGCTTCAAAGACAGCATAAACATTCCATATATAAAAACAAAAAAGAATATTAGCTTTATTATCATTCAAGAATATACAAAAAGCTATTCATGGATTTTGTTAAGACTGTTAAGCCTACAACACAAAATCAATTTACATCTGGAAGATTAGAAATCGGATGCCAAATATTCCTTTCACATCAATTTAATCCATTAAATTAAACTACCTTAATTTCTTCTTTAAATACGGGTTCACATACATACGTACAATTAACTAAATAAAACATGTAGAACATAATAATATGTCCTCAAATATAGTTTAATTAGTATAAAACATATATTTTTCATTTTTTTTAAAAGTATTTTACCATTAAATAATCGAGTAATCAACTGATTACAAGTTAGAACAATACAAAGGCAATAACTATTAATCCTTTTCCGTTCAAGATATAAAGAAAACAAATGAAATCAAACACCGCGAAGATTCGAAATTAGATAAACGAAAAGTACCAGCTTGTAAGCATCGGGAAGCGAAAGCCACTGTTCGAAAAGCGTTTGCGTGAATTCAGGATTGGATTTGAGAGCTAACGGAGACATCTCCTGGAGCTGCAATAGCTCCGGATCCAAACACGCTATATCTCCAACAACACCTGCCTCCATTTTCTCTTCTTCGCATAAACAAACAAAATCTTAAACAAAGTTTCCGCACAGATCAAAAGCAATCAGCTTCAAAAGAACAAAACCAACAATTTTAAGCTCAGAAACTTACCTTTTAATAAGCAATTGAAAAATGCGAATGAGGAACTACGATTTTGAGTTGGGGAACCACTGGAAACCCTAGATCTCCATGGAAACAGGGAACGGAGCTATGCAATTTTTTTTTCTTTTCTTTTTTTTGACGTTAGTAAGTGAGTGATTGGTAGTAAACTAAAGTGAGATACAATTTTTTTTTTCTTTGAGAGAGAGATAGATCAGCTAAGAAATTACAGAAATTACAGAGATTTGAGTACACATCCGAGAAGATTTTTTTCCTCTTCTTAAACTTGAAAGAAAAAGAGTATACTGATTTTCTTGTGAAAAATTAAAAGGTTAAAATCTACGTTAAGTCCCTGTATTCTTCATATTTCGTCTTCTATTTTCATTTTTAAAATGTTAATCTTCTTTTCGAAATTAAGATATATTATTAATATCATTAAAAATTCTGTTAAATTTACTGAAATTTTAAAATAAAAATTATTTTTTATAAAAATTTTAAATAAATAACAAAATAGAAAGTTTCATGACCAACTACAATGTATTTTGTAATTATAAGCAAGAAATTCATCTGATAAAAAAAAGCAAGAAATTCTAAAAAAAATGGAGAAAATTGAACATATTTTAACACAATTAAATAGTTAAGTGGATCGACGTGGCCATGTGGGGAAGGAACCTCTTCAACTATCAGCTTTGTTGCGCAAGCCGACAGACCATGCGAATAAAACTAGGTCTGTAATAAAATATTCTAGTAAAATTTACGGAAGGTCCTTGAACTATGTATTTTTTTATTAATTTCTAATTCCTTTGCTTTTTGAAATTTGCATTTTTAGCCGCAAGACAAATATTTTTCATGAAATCCGTTGAAATAAATACACATTAACATTTATCTTTTTGTTTTTGCCTAGCGGCAGTGTTAGCCTTCCGGTTACTTACCACCTACCTTTGCTCCTGCACATCAACCATTTTTTTTCTTTCTTCTTCTCATTCACTCCATGCGTCTTCTCTCTTTTCAGTTTACAGATCTATTTTGTGGGTATCTTTGTTGTCTTCACAAGTTGTGATGAACAGATGACGATGCCTATCATCGCTGAAACACCACCAACCACCAACCACTAACAGTTTCTTTTAGAAAGTGGATAGCTCTTCATTGACTTCTTAATTTGTTTCTATTTTGAGAGTTTCAGAATAATAAATGATTTCATGATTCAGTTTGGACTCGTGTTGTTTAAGTTTTATATGTTTTTTTTCTATTATTTAATAAGTTTCCACTTTTAAAAGTTTTTGTTTACTCTTGTAGTACGCTTTTTAGTCTTACTTATGCATATAGTCTTGCTTTTGCAATTGATTTTAGGGTTGGTTTTGTCACCATCCTCTCTAGTTTGGTGGATGCTCGGTTCTTTTGTCGATTTATGTGTACTGCTTTAGACTATCCAGGGTTGATTTCCTTATTGTATTAAGTACTTGCAATCACTCCTAATATGTTGTGCTTGAGTTGTGATAGAGCCAATTGTCAACGTACCATAATGTTCTATTGATTCTGAAGCCGAAGCTTTTGTTGTGTTGATGGAGCTTGTCCTTCAACGCGTACAATGGGTGTTTGTTATTTTTCCCCAAATTATATGGTCTCATTCATTGAATGAATTTTCCTTTAAAAAAATACACATTAACATTTTTTTTTACAATTGGGCAACTATAATACATTTATTTCTTTTTTACATATGGAAAACATTTGTCTAACTTTAAAAAAAATTCATAGGAAGTCAAATTAATTGACAAAATTAATGAAAAAAGATTAACCTCAAAATTAAAAAATATACATTTTGATAAATAGGATTGTAAATAATTAAATTATAGTAAAGGTATTAAACTTAAAAAATACACATAAAACAAAATCAATTATCTTTAAATCTAATTGACACAAATTATTATTTGTTAAATAAAAATATTTTATTTAAATTTATTCATATTATTAACAAGTTTATTAAATATGGAGTGAGAAAAACTTAGGCTGAGAAGAGGATGATTTGCAAAACAAAAAGGTCAATATTAGGCATCAAAGTGTAACACCCCTAACCCGTATCCGTCGCTTGATTAGGGTTAAGAGGCATTACATATCAGAACATTTCACGATCATTTCACAAACATAAATTATACATCGGCAATTTATAGCAAATCATAAACATATAGTCCCTTTAGAAGGTTTACAATACCTTAAACATGCTTTAGAAATGGGTCGGGACTAAACTGATAACATACAATTTTTTTCAAAACTTAAAACATTTTTCAAAATTACAGAGGTCACAGCCCGTGTGGTTAGGCCGTGTGCCTCACATGGCATTAGACATGCCCGTGTGTCTAGGCCGTGGCAACACAGGGCATACATACTGACTTGTCCACACGACCACAATATACGCTCGTGTGCCAGGCCGTGTGAAAATTATTGAGGTTACTGACTTACTCACACGGCCAGTCACACGGGAGTGTCTTGTAGCTGTGTGGACAAGTCAGTATGTATGCCCTGTTTTACCATGGCCTAGACACACGGGCGTGTCTAATACCGTGTGAGGTACACGGTTGACCATACGGGCGTGTGACCTCTGTAGTTTTGAAAAATGTTTAAGTTTTGAAAAAAATTTGTATGTCATTAGTTTAGTCTCGACCCCTTTCTAAAGCATGTTTAAGGTCTCGTAAACCTTCTAAAAGGATAATATGTGTATGATTTGCTATGAATTGCCGATGTATGATTTATGTTTGTGAAATGATCATGAAATGTTCCGATATGTTCGGTAATACCTCTTAAACCTAATCCAGCGATGAATACGGGTTAGAGGTGTTACATTTGGTTGGTATCAGAGCTATGGTTTAGATGATTCTAGGACTAACGTAGCGTGTGTGAGTCTAGCTATACATGCCATATATTTCAACTGAGATAGTGTGATGAATCCTGACGAATAAAATGTGTTTTTTGTATAGTAATAGATCCCGAACAAGCTGTAGCTGACGATGTTGAAAGTAATGCACCCGCTCCCGCTCAAGGGATAGTGCCGTCTGATTCTAGACCTATTACGAATAGCCACGAGGGAGAGGCTAAACAAGCCTTCTTCCAAATAATGAATGAGTTGTTCACGGAATTCGTTTGAACGAATCTGGCTGCTAAACAACCTCCGCCCTCGCCTAATCCCCCTCAGATTCCTGTTATGCCTCAAGTTGTGAATCTTATTCAGTTAAGTAAGCTTCCGATCGATAAAATCCAAAAATATAAGGCTGAAGAGTTCAGGGCTCCTAATGATGACGATGCCGAGAGAGCTGAGTTTTGGCTCGAAAATACAATCAAAGTGTTTGATTAAATATCGTGTACTCCCGATGAATGTTTAAAATATGCCGTTTCTTTGCTGAGAGATGCAACTTATCAATGGGGGAAAACTCTGACCTCTATTGTTCCGAAAGAACGAATAACCTGGGATTACTTTCAAATTGAATTTCGGAAGAAATATATCAGTCAGAGATTTATAGATTAGAAACGAAAAGAGTTTCTTGAACTTAAATAGGGCCGTATGTCCATTACGAAATACGAGCGAGAGTTTGTTCGACTGAGTCGATATACACAAGAATATGTTTCTACTGAAGCAATATTGTGTAAAAGATTTGAAGACGGCTTGAATGAAGATACTCGTCTGTTAGATGGAATTCTAGAAATAAAAAATTTGTTGTGCTTGTTGACCGAGCGTGCAAAGCTGAAAAACTCAGAAAGAGAAAATAAAAGTTGATTCAGAAGCTAGAGATGTAAGAAAGAAATCATCGTGTAAATCAGTTCAGTCTGCATCAAAGAAATTCTGAGGTGACTATAGCCGTTCAAAGGCTAATGTGGGGCATTCGAGTAGAGATCGTGCAAGATCACATTCAAGCTTCAGAACTCTAGCTACTTCAGTTGCTAGTGTTGGAAATGTTCGATCTGATTGACCTGAGTGCAGGAATTGTGGTAAAAGACATCTAGGAAATTGTAGATTGAATGATCGAGCTTGCTTTAAATATGGATCTTTGGATCATTTTATCCAAGATTGTCCCTAGTCTATTGAACAAGAGATTACACAGAATCCAAGGCGGAGTGGCACTATGGCTAGAGGTAGACCACCTAAAAACACGAGAAATATGAGTGGTAGTCAAATAGTGACTAAAGATATAGCTATACGATCCGAGGCTAGAGTACCTTTCAGAGCCTATGCCATTCGAGCTCGTGAGAAAGTTTCGTCTCCAGATGTTATTACTGGTATTTTTACTCTTTACGATACTTCTATGATTGCATTGATAGATCCAGAGTCTACACATTCGTATATATGCATGAACTTAGTATCCAGTAAGACTTTACCTGTAGAGTCTACTGAATTTTTAATTAGAGTATCGAACCCCTTAGACAAGTGTGTCCTGGTTGATAAAGTGTGCAAGAACTATATATTGATGTTTTAAAATATCTATTTTCTGGCTGATGTGATATTATTACCCTTTGATGAATTTAATATAATTCTGGGTATGGATTGGCTAACTTTGCATGATGCTATTGTGAATTGCAAACAGAAAATTATTAATTTGAGAAGTCAGAATAACGAGATAATACGAATTGAGTCTAGTGATTTAAATGGATTACTAGCTGTGATATCTTCGATGAAAGCTCTAAAATATGTAAAAAAGGGATATAAAATTATTTTGCCTATGTGATCGATACAAAAGTGATAGAAAAGAAGGTTGAATCAGTTCCTGTTGTTTGTAAGTTTCTAGATGTATTTCCTGAAGAACTTCCAAGATTACCACCAGTCTGAGAGGTTGAGTTTGGCATTGAGTTAGTGCTGGGAACAACTCTGATATCAATAGCTCCATATAGAATGACTCCAATTGAGTTAAAAGAATTGAAGTCTCAGTTCCAAGAGTTGACAGACAGAGGATTTGCACGATCGAGTTTCTCACTTTGGGGTGCTCTTATTCTATTCGTGAAAAAGAAAGATGGCATGATGAGATGTGCATTGATTATCGTCGGTTAAATAAAGTGACCATTAAGAACAAATATCCTCTGCCTAGAATAGATGATTTGTTCGATAAGTTAAAAGGATCTACTTTGTTTTCAAATATAGATTTGAAATCAGGCTATTACCAGTTGCGAGTAAAAGATTCAGACATTCTGAAAACTGCTTTCAGAACGAGGTACGGGCATTATGAATTTTTAGTTATGCCTTTCAGACTAACGAATGCTTCTGCTGTCTTTATGGACTTAATGAACAGGATTTTTAGACTGTATTTAAATCGATTCGTTGTTGTATTCATTGACAACATTTTGATTTATTCGCGTGATGAAATTGAGCATGCTGAGCATTTGAGAATTATTTACTAAGACTCTGCGTGATAAGCAATTGTATGCAAAGTTCAGTAAATGTGAGTTCTGGTTGCATGAAGTTGGTTTTCTGGGGTATATTGTGTCAGCATTTGGTATTCGAGTTGATCCGAGCAAGATTTCAGCTATTTTAGAGTGGAAGCCTCTGGGAAATGTTTCTTAAGTCCGCAGTTTTCTAGGACTTGCTGGTTACTATCGATAATTCATGAAAGACTTTTCTATGATTGCAACTCCATTGACGAGATTGCTTTAGAAAGATGTGAAATTTGAATGGTCTGAAAAGTGTTAGAAAAGCTTTGATCAGTTGAAAGCCCTTTTGATTGAAGCTCCAGTTTTAGTACAACCAGAATAGGGCAAGAGTTCGTGATTTATAGTAATGCTTCATTGAACGGCCTTAGTTGTGTTTTGATGCAATAAGTCAAATTTATACCCTATGCTTCGAGACAATTGAAGCCACACGAAAAGAATTATCCGACGCATGACCTTGAGTTAGCTGCTATTGTATTTGCTTTTAAAATTTGGTGCTATTCTCTGTTCGATGAAAAATGTCACATGTATTTAGATCATAAAAGTTTGAAATATTTGATGACTCAGAAAGACTTGAATCTGCGACAGAGAAGATGGCTAGAACTGCTAAAAGACTACGAGCTTGTGATTGATTATCATCCGGGAAAAGAAAATCTGGTTGCTCATGCTTTGAGTCAGAAGTCGTTGTTTGCCTTAAGTGCGACAAATGCTCATTTAGTTCTGTCTGATGATGGTTCGATTTTAGCCGAATTAAAAGTGAGACCGTTGTTTTTATAGCAGATTTACGAAGCTTAGAAAATTGATAATGAGATAATGGCAAAATGAACTCAGTGTGGTTTGAACTCTAATTCAGAATTTCGAGTTGATGATGATGATTGTTCAAGATTTCGAGATTGGATTTGTGTTCCGAGAAATCCAGAGTTGATCCAAATGATTTTGAACGAAGCTCATAATAGTCGTCTATCTGTTCATCCGGGAAGTACAAAAATGTGTAATGATTTGAAACAATTGTACTGGTGGCCTAGCATAAAAGAGATATCTCCGATTTTGTTTCAAAATGTTTGATCTGTCAGCAAGTTAAAGTTGAACATCAGGGGCCATCAAGTTTGTTATAACAGATTATGATTCTCGAATGGAAATAGGATAGAGTGACGATGGATTTTGTTTTAGGTTTGCCATTAACTCCGAAAAAGAAAGATGAGATCTGGGTTATGATTGACAGATTGACGAAGTCAGCTCATTTTATTCTGGTACGGGAAATTTATGAATTTGTGGCAAAATGTTCGATTTGTCAGCAAGTGAAAACAGAACACCAAGTGCCAACAGGTTTGCTACAACCTATTATGATTCCTGAGTGGAAATGGGAGCATGTTACAATGAATTTTATATCTGGATTATCAGTGATACCGAAAAAGAAAGATTTGTAATGACCCAAATTCCATGGGCACCGAAAAAGTGAGTTTAGGGCCTCCGTCTTAGGAAAGACGAGTCTTAGGGCCTCCGTCTTAGGAAAATAAGTCTGTAAATATTTATTAAAAAAATATTTATGAGGTTAGTTATGAATGGAATTAGATTTTGATTAAGAGAATTTAATTCAATTAGAAATAATTAGTAGAAAAGACTAAATTGAATAGAATGCAAAGGTTTAATTATAGAATAGAAAAAATATTAAAAGATTAAATTAGTAATTAAACCAAAATAGTGATATGAGTGTGGTAAATAAATACATGTGTTTTGAAATTATTGGTACAAATGTATGTTATATATGTATTTACTTATTTATTAAGTAAAATAATAATTATTAATAATTATGTAATATTTTATTAAATTAAATTGTTGTGATAAAGACAAGTGTATGGTGTGGATTATTGCATGTGTCATAATATGTATGTGTACAAATGTAGTTAATATATTAGTTATTATATTAGATATTTATAATAATTAATTGATTAAAGTAAATAAAACAAATAAATAAAGAATTAAAGAAATAAAGAAAAGAAAGAATAGAACAGAGAAGAAAACGTAAAGCAGGGAAAGAAGAAAGAAAAAGGAAAATTTAGGGTTTTGAAGCTTCAAGTTAATTTGGTAAGTTTAATTAAGCTCTTTTCTTGTGATTTTGATGTTTTTGAAGCTTTAGAGTTGAAAACTTTTGAGTTTTTTTGAAGCTTTAGAGTTGAATACTTTTGAGTTTTTGTGGAAATATTGAAAGATGATAGACTTTTGAATAGGGTATATGTTGAACAAATAATGAAATTAGGGATTAATTTGATAAAATTATTTATTTGAGTTGATTTAAAGACTTAATTGTAAAATAGGCTGTAAGTTTTTAGGGACTAATTTGGAAGAAATTCGAAACTATGGAAAAATGATGAAAATTTGATAGTTATATGGAAGTTTTGATGGAAATTGAATAAGAAAATGATGTGAATTGTTAAAAGGAAGATTATGAATGTGGTTAGGACAAAGTTGGTATTAAGGAAAAAGTTGTATGGAAAGTTAGAAATTTATATGAAATATGTGTATTATTAATTAATTGTAATTATGCTAATTTTAGTAGCAAACAAGGAAACCGAGACATCGAATACGAAGGGAAAAGAAAAAGTGGTCGAGGAGTAGCTCGAGAAATTATCGGTTTGTATTATCATAATTCGAGTATTTATTATTTAATGTTTAATTTATTTAATATATGTGCATTGAATTAGAATTGAAATAAGTAGCAATATTTAATTTAAATGTGATTGGATATGATTGATGATTATATATGTATGTGAAATTGAATTATATGATTGAATTGAGCAATGTTAGTATGCAAATGAATTTGAGTTATTAATGTGATTGAATTGGTTGAAATGATTTTGATCAATTGAGAATAGAAATGAAGTGAAAATATGTGATAATGTGAATTTGAACAAGTTGTGCTTGAATTGAGAAATATGTGAGAAAATGTGGCTAAAGTGAAATTGATGTGAATTTTATTGAAAAGAGAAAGAAATTCGATACATTATTAACTTGTCGGGCTTAGTGGATATAGTTGGCATGCCATAGGATTGGAAGTGTTTAGGGTTACTTCGACCTCGAGTCAATGAGACACTTGGAGTGTCATATTGCTTCGGATAGATTCGATGAGGTACTGGGTACCACTTTACTTCGGCTAGGCCGATGAGACACTGGGTGTCAACTTTGCTTCGAACTATCCAATGAGGCACTGGGTGCCAATATGGTGTGTTTGGTTGGATCCGTGTATCCGTTAAAGTCCGAGTCACGTTAATAGGGGTAATTAAGTGAAATGAGAAAACCAATTGAATTTGTTTATTTGAATCATTGAATGAAGAGTGAAAATGATAATGTGATATGAAATAAGAAATGAAATTGTGCTATGAGATTGAACACATGAACCAAGGTTCTTGAATGGTATTATTGAATATGTATATGTGTGATTGAGAGGTGAACTAAATGTTCATGAATTATTCAAGTTTGAAACGTGAATTGAATATTTGTATGTGATTGAAGAGATGGTGAACCAAATATGAAAATATGGTAGTTGGGTACACAACTATATGTTTGATTTGTGTATGATATGGTATATTATTGTTGTTGTTATAATTTGAATTATGATAATACCACTGAGTATTTTCAATACTCAGCGTACGGTTGTTTTCTGTGCGCAGGTTAGGTAAAGTTAAGGTTAGGCTCAGCATCCGAATCAATCCCGGCTTCAGCTCACGTTTTGGTGATGTATTTTTAACTTTTGGAAAGGTGCCATGTACTAGGTTTAGTATTTACTATTTGTAAATGTTTAATATTTTGAATGTGAATACGGATTATAAACCTTAAGAAGTTTTTGGAATGAATGAATAAACATTTGCTAAGTTTGGAATTGAAATGCATGGTATTTGATTAATGTTTATAAGTCAATGGTTTGGGCATTATTTGGGTATGTTTAGTAGGTGAAAGTGACTTAAAAATGGTGAAACATGCAGTTTTCACACGGCCAAATCACATGGGCGTGTGCCCAGGCCGTGTGGGAGAAACAGACTTGCACACGGGCTAGACACACGGCCGTGTGAAGCAAGTCAGAACTGCCCACGGCCTGGCCCCACGGCCATGGGGATCCATACGGGCTGGCCACACAGGCATGCCTTAGGCCATACAGCCATGTGCCCCTGTTTTCAAAGTAAAATTTTCAAAGTTCCCGATTTAATCCTAAATCATTTTCTAAACCTATTTTGGGCCCCGTAGGCCTATATTAAGAATTATTTGATGTAAATTAGATGGTTTTATATTGAAACTCAAATTTATGTCTCGTTTTTTTATTCGTATATTAGTGTATAAGTCCGGTAACACCTCGTGACCCTATTTCGACGACAGTTTGGGGTTAGGGGGTGTTACAAGTTTCGATCTAAGTGATTATGGATAGATTGACCAAATCGATGCATTTTATTCCTGTCAGAATAGACTTTTCGCTTGAGAAGTTAGCGGAATTGTATATATCCGAGATTATAAGATTACATGGGTTCCCAACCTCTATTATTTCGGATCGGGATCCGAAGTTTACATTGAGGTTTTGTAGTAAACTACAAGTAGCTCTAGGTACAAAGTTAAATTTCAGTACCGCGTTTCATCCTCAGACTGACTGGCAATCAGAGCGAGTAATTCAAATTTTTGAAGATATGTTGATATGTTGCATAATTGAGTTCGATGGTAGGTGGGAAAGGTAATTACGTTTAGCTGAATTTGCTTATAATAATAGCTATCAATCTAGTATCAAAATGGCACATTTAGAAGCTTTATATGGGAGAAAGAGTAAGACTCCTTTGTATTGGTCCTAATTGAGTGAATCTAAGTTAATAGGAGTTGATTTGATCCGGGAAATTGAAGAAAAAGTTTGAATTATTTGGGATAGTTTGAAAGCTGCTTCAGACCGTCAGAAATCTTATACAGACTTGAAAAGAAGAGATATAGAGTTCAATGTGGGTGATTGCGTATTTCTGAAAATTTCCCCGTGGAAGAAAGTATTGCGGTTTGGAAAAAAGGGAAAATTGAGTCCAATATTTATTGGACCATACGAGATAATTGAAATAATCAAACTAGTAGCTAATAGATTGGCTTTGCCTCCGGAACTTGAAAAGATTCATGATGTGTTTCATGTGTCTATGTTGAGACGGTACAAGTCGGATCCTTCACACATGATTCCTCATAGGAAAATTGAGCTTCAATCGGGTATGACCTATACGGAAGAACCAGTGAAGATTTTGGCTAGATAGGTTAAAGAATTACGAAATAAACGAGTACCGTTAGTTAAAGTATTGTGGCATCGTCATGGTTCGGAGGCAACATGGGAAACAGAGGAATCGATGAGATCACAGTATCCAAACTTATTCTCAGGTAAGAAATTTCGAGGACTAAATTTCCTAAAGGGGGAGAGTTGTAACAACCCAATTTTCAGTGGTGTCGGGAACGGTGATTCGATATCATTAAATTCGACGAGTGAGTTTAGAAAATTAAATGAATTAATATTTATGATTCAAGTGTGATTTAAGAAATATTTTTGAATTAGTGAATTTCGTGATTTAAAAGAAATTATTAGGTAACTTGGGTCGAAAACGAGGTATCGAGACCTCGATATCATAATCGAGACCTCGATATCATAAACCAAGTCGTAAATATTTTTATAAATATTTACGGAGTTTTAATAAGTTAGTATTAAAGTTTTGTTAAAAAATTTTAATATTTTGATAGTTTATTGAATGAAAAGGACTAAATTGAATAAAGTACAAAACTTGTGAAAATGATTAAATAGCCTAAGTAGTGAATAAAGGAGGACCAAAAGGGTAAATGGACCCTTCTTAGAGGCACGAGGCGGCATAAGCAGAGAAAAATCAAGGATTAGGTGTGAACTAAGGGCAAAATGGTAATTTGGTTAAAAATTAAAAATAAAAACTAGTGGCCAAATTGAAAATCTAGATATTTCTTCAATTCTCTTCATCCTCTTCCACCAAAAACCCCATATGAGGCTTTTTCTTAATTTTTGCATCAAGTGAGTTAAATTCTTGCCCTTTTCTTATAATTTTTGTGTTTTACAATTAGGTCCATTTGTTTAATTCATTAGTTTTTGATTCCATAGGTAGTTTTGAAAGTTTTCATGGAAAAGTGCTGAAATTTTATGATGAATTAGCATGAAATTGAAGCTTTAATTTTGTTATGTGATGATTTTATTGAATGATTTGAGTAGAAATTGATTTTTAGGACTTAATAGTGAAAAAGTTTACATGTTAGGGCTTGGTATGAAATTATGAATATCAAAGGCTGTGAAATAGTTTATAATGTTTAGGTACAGTGTTAATTGAGAAAAATAAGCTCAATTGATGGGTTAATTTGTCAGGGACTAAATTTTAAAAACTATAAAGTTTAGGGTAAAAGTGTAATTTTAAAAATTAAAGTGTATAAATTGTGAATTAGAGTAAAATTGAAATGAATGCTAATGAATGAATGATTTTATAATTATAGATCAAGAGCCCGAAGACAAACAGGGAAAAGAGAAAATAGCTGATTAATCCCTAAATTATTGCAATATTTACAAATCAGTGCAGGTAAGTTCATATGGCTAAATTTAAATGAATATTTGTTAGTTTATTGAATAATATAATGTATTATTGTAATAAATTCGTTATTGAATTATGATTGTTCTGAAAGTATGACAAATTGAAATAAATGTTCAAATTAAGTAGAACGCATAGTTGAGTACTTTCGTTCAGTGTTAAAAGATGATTGAGGGAAAAGACCATGGTTGGACCATGGCAATATGTGAATATGTGACTATGGCAATATGTGAATATGTGACTATGTGATCCTGTATAAGACCATAGCTGGGTTATGGCATCGGTAATTAGTTATGTGATCCCGTATAAGACCGTAGCTGAGCTATGGCATCGATATGTGATTATGTGATTCTGTGTTAGACCATAGCTGGGTTATGACATCGGTATGTGATTATATGATTCCATATAAGACCATAGCTGGGTTATGGCATTGTTATGTGATTAAGTGAATATGTGTAAGACCATAGTGGATTATGGCATCGTGAAAATGAAGTACTTAATTTTGTAATATGTTCTCTCATTTGACAAAGTTAATAATCAATTGAATTTATATGATATATTTTAACGATCAATGAAATTGAGCTCAAACAAGTGATTTCACCATTTGGATATTGTGAATGGCAGGAAGTGTTATTGAATTATTTGTTTGTGAATTTGTTATGCAAATTTGGTAAGATTTATGTTAATGCCTATGAACTTACTAAGACCCTATAAGCTTACTTTTGTATTTTTCCTTCATCTTCTTTGTAGATTGATATGAATTCGAAGGATCGAATCAACCCATTGGGTCACACTATCCAAATTTTCTAGGGTAGTTTTTGCTAAACATCTTTTGGTTTATATGGCATATATAGGATGTTTTGATAAAGTAATAGTTTGAATTGAGGTTATGAAACATAGTGAATATGTATGTATTAGATATGGTAATGTTATATCATGTATAATGCATATTTGGCTTGATTTGGTCGATTAGTTGGACTATATTGGTATATAAATGTGTTTATGTGCATGTTGATAGTGTATGGGTGAGAAAAATGGCTTCAAATAACCTATTTTCATCCACACGGTTAGACATACGGCCTGGCACATGGGCATATGATCTTTCCATATGTCCTCTGCACCTTAAAATTTAGAAACAGAATGCTCAGAATTGAGCACATGGGCAGAAGCACGGGCGTGTGATACTGCCGTGTAAAACTTGCACCTATTTTCAAAAATTAAATTAACCACACGGCCTAGTGTGCCTTGGTCGTGTAAACCTATTTTCTTCATGGGTTGTAAGTCAGAGAGTTACACGGGTTAGGGACATGGGTGTGTGAATTCACACGGCCTGACCACAAGGGCATGTCCCTTACCACACGGGCGTGTAACTTTTATAAATAAGAATAAAATTAAAATTTTGCAAAAAATTCCTTGAGATTTTGATTTAGTTTTGAATCGTTTTTAATGCATGTTTTAGGCCTCGAGGGTCTATTTAAGGGACATTATGATTAAACTCGGAAAGTGAATAGTAATTGCCTCGGTTTATTTGAAAATGTTCTGTAAACTTCGATAATGCCTTGTAACCTTATTCTGGTGACGGATACAAGTTAGGGGTGTTACACCAAGTCTCCTTTCTCAAACTACATATCCGATCTGTGTTTATCTATTTGTTGTTTCATCCTTTCCTAGGATATTTTTAGCTGAAATTGCATCAATTTCCTAGTTGTTTCACGATTCTGGAGGCTTCTGTCCATAGTGGCCACAACTGATGTCCCAGTTAAGTAGGGTATGTGTCGGGGTGGAGGCTACCTATACAAAGCCTCATGAGGGTGAGATGTATTACTGAGTGATATGATAAATTGTACCACGACTCAGCTAATAGCAGCCAACTTACCCGTCATGGGGTTTTTTCCTTGTCATACACCTCAAATATCCTTTGAGGCACCTATTCAACACCTCTTTTTGTCTATTAGATTCAGGATGATAGGCTGTTGACATTTGTAATTTGGTTCCTGCCTTCCTAAATAAATCTTGCCAAAAGTTACTAATGAAGATTTTGTCCTTATCAGAGATTATTAAATCTGGCATCCCATGTAATCTATAGGTGTGATCTAAAAACTTCTAAGCAAATACATCAGTAGTGAATGAGTAGGAGAAAGCCAAGAAATAGCATTTTTTAGTCAGACAATCCACTACTACCAGAATGGTATTTTTTTCTTTGGAACTTGGTAACTCCTCTATAAAATCTAAGTTGATCGATGGCTATGCTCTTTCAAGTATAGGTAGTGGCTGTAGTAATCCTAGGCTAGCCACATTTTCTGTCTTGCACCTCTGGCAAATGGAACATTATTGCACCCATTTTCTAAAATCTTTACCCATTCTCTTCCAATATAGTAAACTCAACATTCTTTTCTTTGTTACATGGATTCCTGAATTCCCCCCAAAGTAATAGTATGAAAGCGCTAAAATAACTCCTGTTTGATATCTGGCACTACTCTAATCACAATCTTGCCTTTTCTTCTAAAATATCTACCATCTCAAGTGTATTTCGGATGTTGTTAGTTCTATTGTTGGACCTCATGACACAACTTCTTCACCTTGTCATCAAGTTGGTAAGAAGCTTGCACTCTAGTAAGCAAGCTGGAACTCACTAAGTTGCCAGATAATTGTCAGAATTGACCTTTACTAGCAGATTGCCTCTTGGAAAATGCATCAGCAACAGTATTGTTGGACCCTTTCCTATATAGAATCACATAATCATAACCTAACATCTTTGCCACCCAACGTTGCTAGAAGGGAGTGATAACAACTAATCAGATAGAAAACACAAACTATGATGATTTGTCCTAATCTTGAAGTGTCTACCTATTAGATAGGCATGCCATTTCTTTACAGCTAATAAGATAGAAAACATTTTTTTCCTGTATATTGATAGTGACTGGTGTCTTACTTTAAGTCTTTTACTAAAAAAAGCCACTGGTCTGTCTTTTGTTGTAACACTGCTCCTGCTCCGTATCTTGAGGCATCAATGTCTATGCAAAATTCTAGCTGGAAATTTGGAAGAGCTAAGACTGGTGTTAAACAAAGAGCCTCCTTAAGTTGGTTGAAAGCAATAGTGGCTTGGTCGATCCAGTTCCAAGCATTTTGTTTGAGGAAATCTATTAAGGGTCAAGCCATTAAACTATAGTGTCTGATGAATTTTCAATAATAGCTCGAAAGTCCTAAAAATCCCCTCAATTCTTTGATAGATGTAGGGACTGGCCAATTAGTTACACACTCAATTTTTGCCTGATCCATAGCTATTGTTCCATTGGATATTATATGTCCCATATATTCCACTTGGTTAGTACCAAAGGAACATTTACTTTTCTTGACAAATAATTGATCCTGCCTTAAAATCATAAACACACTTTCTTAAGGTGCAACAAATAATCGAGCCAAGAAGTGGAGTATAGAGTATGTCGTCAAAGAAAAATATGACAGTCTTCCTCAAGAGTGACTTAAAGATATCATTCATCATTCCTTGAAAGGTTGAGGGAGCATTGGTGAGCCCAAAAGGCATCACCAAAAACTCATAGTGGCCTTCATAAGTCTTGAAGGCAGTCTTGTGGATGTCTCTTTTAGACATTCTTAATTGATGGTAACCCCATTGTAGGTCTAATTTAGAGAAGACCATGGCCTTCCTTAACTCATCCAATAGTTCTTTAATTATGGGAATAGGAAATCTATCCTTGATAGTTAGCTAGTTAAGCTACCTGTAGTCTACACGGAGCCTCCAGCTGTCGTTTTTCTTTTTGACCATAACAATGGGTAAGGTAAAGGAGCTATTGTTGTCCCTAATAATCCCAGCCTGAAGCATCTCATTGATCAGTTTTTCCATCTCAACCTTCTACATAGTAGGGTACCTATATAGTGGAATTTTGACCACCACTTCTTCATCTTTAAGTGTTATTTGGTTATCTTGAAATCTGGATGGTGGTAAACCAGAAAAAGTTCTAAAAATATTTGTAAAGTGATCCAAAAGCAATTGCAAATCGACAGGATATACAACAAGAGGTGTGGTCAAGGTAACTTGACCAGAAATGGTCATTATCATGACACAATGGCCCAATTCATAATTTTTCATCGATAAACATTTAGCAGATTGACTACTAGACATGACTTGAATATGACTAGGAAGGATACCCTTAATGATGCAAGTATTACCACTGTATTAGAACTGCATGGTCATTGACTCAAAATTCCAATTAATGGATCCGAGAGTCAAGAGCCACTATATGCCTAGCACAGTATCACAACCTTTTAAGGGCAAAACCACTAAGTTAGTAACAAAATTCGACCCTTGAGCCTCCCAACAAATACCTTTGCAAGTGCTATTAGTGAACAAACATCTACCATCTAATATAGTCACATTTAACTGCTCATATTGCAAAACTAGTAAAATCAATCGAATTACCAACTGAGCATCAATGAAAGTATGCGTACTCTCTGAATCCACAAAAAAAACAACCTCCATTGATCCCATTTTAGCTATGAAGCGCATTGTATAAGGGCCTTGGGAACCTTTCATAGCATGTAATGATACCACATGTCCTTGAGGTTAATCACTCTCTGTAGAGGGTCTTGCAAATGGTCTAGACACTCTTGAAATTCATCCCCTTCCTTCTCAGAAAGAGACTCTAGCAACATTTAATAAAGTTGAGCCTTAACATACTTATGGCCACTATGATACTTGGCCTTGCACCAAAAACATAGCCTTTTCTACTTTCTGTCTGCCATTATAGCTGGACTCAGTCCTTAGAAGGCACTCTAGTTCTCCAAATCCTCCAAAACCACCAGGTCCTCTAGTCACAGAGTTGCTCGAATGCGGTGAAGATCCAGATGGAGTAGAAGTGTTAACCTTGTGGGTAACAGGAAAGTGTGACACTTGTGAACCATATCTGGGCAAGAAATTTGGGCTCATCGAAAATCATTTCTTAGGAGATTGACTCAGTATATTCTCTGTAATAGCCCGGTTTAGATCCTAGTGGAAATAGTGATTTCAGAACCATATATCCGAGTTAGAAAAATATTTAAATATTACTTTTTTGTGCTTATTATATGTGAATTAACATCTGTGAAAGTTACGTATGAAAATTTGTCCATTTGAGTGCTTATTTTGCAAAAAGGACTTAATCGCAGAAAAGGCAAAAGTGGCATTCTTTTTAATTAAGGGCCAAATTGATGTGTTCTTTTAAGTATGAAGTATTTATGATGAAATTATACCATTAAATTAATAAATGGACATAGTTGTTGGAATGACAAAAATTTGTATAATTTTTCATACCTATTTTTACTTAAAATTAGGCAGTTTTGGTAAAATTCTTGTCATAAAATAATTAATTTCTATAAAATAAATTAAACGTGCTAAATGTTTTAACATGTTGATTTTTAGTCAATTTTATAAGTGTTTTTTAATGAATTTTGATTATTTTTGACAGATTCGCACAAAAGGTAAAAATTGACTCGGCAGACACCATAGAAGAATAAAACCGAGAAGCAATTTGAAGTAATGAGGTGAAATAATTTTCAGCCTAAGACGGTCCAAATATGTGTATTTATTCATAATATAATTAATTTTAATTTATTCCCAATTTAATTTGGGCAAGATAGATTAATTTTAATTAATTATGGAAAAAGGGCCCAGTTGAACCGCACCAGTTGAACCCAATTTATCGAACCGAACCAGCCACCAATTGGGCAGCTTAGAACCGTCCAAATGCTGACCCAAATCAGAATTTTAGCTGATTAAATAATCTTGCAAACAAGTCCTTGAAAGACCTCCAAATTGCTTTCAAACCCCACCTTAATTTACGGCTTTACGGATTTGCCCCAGGCTAATTTTAGCAAAGTTGAAAGCTTCAAATTTGCCATGTGGATGGCCGGCCATGTGGGGGGTCTCTTGGCTGCTGTATTTTGCTATTTTTAGCAGCCCTCCTCAGCTATAAAAGGAACCCTATGCTGCCCATTCTAGTCATCCCTCAACATCCATCATTCACTTTCATTCTCTCATTCATTCCACTATCTTTTCTCTCCATTTCCCATTCTATTTTCCTATAGTTCTTGTGCCGATTTCTCCTCTTGGAAAAGAGGTATTTTCCCAGCCATTTTGGGCAGCAAGTAAGTGTTCATAGAAGCCTTGATCGGCGAGGACAACGGAGACGAAGAACGGAGCAATCAGTCAAGCCACGAAGAAACACCGAATTTGCTTCTTGTTCCTTATCTTTTTAATTTCTGTTGTTTTTATGATGAACATATCTATGAATATTCATGTTCTTGAAATGGTTATTTTAATCAATTTAGCTTGAATTTAATTCGTGTTAGGTTGATTGCATTTCGTCCTCTTAATTTATTAAATTCAAGTTTATGCTGTTGTAGGCCTCAGTAAAATGCTTTGATTAAGTAAAATCATGCTTAGGTTATTCTGGCATTATAATTATTTAGATAACTAAAGAATTAATTGTTTAAACGGATTGAAATTGCAATTAATGGACACAGTACTTAATCAGTGCATGTTTAATTCTTCTAAGGTAGCTGAAAATTAAATTAGTATTTTATTTGGCGATACATATGCCTTGCATAACTTGCAAGATTATTGTGATTAAATTGTTTCAAGATAATGGAGTCTTGTTACCTCACATAGTCTTTTATATGCTTATTAAGTTAAATTAATTGATTGAATCGACATAGGGATATGCGGGAGATGATTTAATTCAATAAGAATGTATGTGCAATAGCATGTTTACCTTCATAAATCTGTTTAATCGATCGAATTGGCATAGGAATATGTTCCAAGGGATGGATGAATTTTTAATTAGTAAATATGTTCATAAGTTTGTAAATTACCGGGTTGCCGTGAATTTATTTGTAACAGTATAACATAAGTTTAATAATTCTAAGTCAAAGAAATGTGATTACCCCAACACAATTACATCATCTTGATTAAATCTTAATTGAAATTGTGCATTAGAATTTTATTTTATTTTGTTATTTTACTTAGTTTTTAATTAGTTTTAATTCATCTCCCAAAACCAAATTATTTTTACCTCACCAAAGTGTTTTAATTACATTCATAAATAATTCTTTTACAGTCCCTGTGGGTACGATAACTCGACATTTACTTGTCACTGTATTACTTATTGCGATTCTGTATACTTGCACATTTTCGTCGTTCCAAGTTTTTGGTGCCGTTGCCGGGGACTGTTCTTTTTTAAAAGCCATTATTTGTGAATTTGTTAGTTTTACATTTTGGTTTAATTTTCTGTTTTTTTTACTTAATTAATTTTTCTGTGATTATTTCAAGTGTTTATGAGTATTGACCAGATTATTGACTTACTCTCTGTACACCCTGAGATAGAACGAAACTTTCGACAGTGAAAAAGACAAGGGAATCAGAGAAGGACTAAAGGAATGAATTTTGAGAAAGTGAATCAAGGATACGGAGCAAACCCTGCTTAAAATCCTACCTTTTTTATTGATGATAGGGATAGAACCCTAAGACAATATGCCGTGCCAGTATTTAATGACCTTAATCCAGGTATTAAGAGACCCGAAATTGAGGCACAATAGTTCGAGATGAAGCTAGTTATGTCCAGATGCTTCAGACGGTGGGCTAATTTAGTGGAATGCCTACTGAAGATCCCCATATTCATTTAAGACTATTTATGGAGGTGAGCGATTCTTTCAAATTAGCCAGAGTACCCAAAGATGCATTACGATTGAAGTTGTTCCCATATTCACTAAGGGACAGAGCATGAGCCTGGTTAAACTCATTGCCACCGAACTCAATTTCTACATCGTAAGAGTTAACAGGGAGATTTCTTGTGAAGTATTACCCGCTTAGCAAGATTGCTAAGCTGAGAAACAAGATTACTGCCTCCCAACAAATGGATGATGAGTCCTTGTATGAGGCATGGGAAAGATTCAAAGAGTTATTACGAAAGTGCTCTCATCACGGAATCTCACATTGCATCCAACTTGAGACATTTTACAATGGTCTCAACGCTCACACGAGGATGGTAGTGGACGCTTCTGCTAACGGTGCTATCTTGTCTAAGTCTTACAATGAGGCTTACAAGATTATCGAGAGGATTGCCACCAACAACTATCAATGGCCAACCAATCGAGCAGCGTCAAGAAGACGAGTCGCTGAAATACATGAAGTAAATGCTCTTTGTAGCACCCCTAACCCGTATCCGATCGCCGGATTGAGATTAAGGGGGTATTAATGAACTAACCTTTCATTACCACATCCACATAGCCATTAAACACCAATAGAGATCGAACTGAAATTTATACATACATTTAGTTGAATGCCATTTTCGTATGGCTAAATATTTACAATTACATAACATCGCTATCATCAGCCTAATCTATACATGCCATATTAAGTTCAAAATATAACAGTACCAAAAAGATCGATAGTGTGACGAACTGCTGACGATCCCTGAGTCGGTGGCCAAAATCAGCTATCTATAAAACAGAGAAACAAAGCACAGAGTAAGCTATCGTAGGCTTAGTAAGTTTTAAACATCACAAACAATTAAAGACTTATCGTCAATCAAAACATTCATTTAAATAAACTCATTCTCAATTCATATGGCCTCTTGGCCCAATATACACAAGTACATATAGATATTTTAGCACATACTTTTCTTTACTTAAAGTCCATACGATGAATTTGAATCAAATACTTTCATATACTAACAAACATTGACCAACTAGGTCATTCTCTCATTAGTAGATATAATAATCATTCACACATATGTATCGTTCTTTGATACTAATAATTCATAAGATCATTGGCCATATGTACACAAGTACACAAAGAAATTTTAGCATATACTTCATTATACAAACATACCATGACCGATTAAGTCATCCACATATTCGCAAATATAATCATCAATCACATTTACATTCTTCTTTAATGCTAATGATTCACTTCGAAATCAACTCACAAATAAGTAGGTATTACGTACCTGAACATCTTAAATGTATCGTACTTACTTAATGGTAGTTTACTGCGAACATTCAATATCATAATCTTACTTAAATCACCGGCATTAAGCCTACTACGTTTTAGAACCCAAAATCGATTTCCAGCACAAAGCCTGCGGGACTTTAAACCTGGATATAATACCAGCACGAAGCCTGCGGGACTTTAGCCCAGACACATTTCCAGCAACAAGCCTGCGGACCTTAAGTCAGGATACATTTCTAGCACGAAGCCTGCGGACCTTAAGTCCGGATACATTTCCAATATCATGCATATTTATTTACATATTAACTCATCTCACATAACATAACACATTAGTAATTCATTTGCTTCATTCGAATATAAGCACAACATGATAACCATCCATTTAACTTTCGATTCCATAGTCACATACAAGAACACATATTCATTTCACTAACCAACTTAATTTCTAATGACCATTCGGCTATAAGCCATATGCACAAATTATTTATCACACAACTTAATTCAAGTAGAACCAATAGGTCACAATTTATCTATTATACACATATCAAGACATCATCAATTATATACTAAAAGTGACTACTCAAAACTTACCTCGGATATACTTGAACGGTTGTGGAACGGCTACTCAATTACTTTCTCTTTTCCCCTATCCAATTTCGATCCTTTTTGCTCTTGGGCTTAATTAAACAAATATAATTTATTCTTAATCAACTAGTCGAGCATTATATCATAGTATATTCGATTTTCTCACTATTAATTATTCAAACCCACATTCAGCACATACACTAAATATCATAATTCAAATTTCGTTAAATAATTTCTTTCATAATCGGTATTGGGTGATGTAACAATAATAATTTCTATTTCCTACTTTCATTTAAACACTAAGCAATTTGTATTAATTTGCTCAATAGCTAAAGAACTTATGCCATACACCCCTCAGCCGAAGATGATTTGTTAATACACTCATTAGACACAATTGACAATCCTTATCTCAACTATTTTAAAGTACAAACCAACTATGTCACCAAAGCACCATTTAACCAAATTTATGCACAACCGCATATATACATGCGTATATATAATACATACTTTAATATCATATACTTCTATTTATTTATCAAATTACACTATAAGTTTCATGACATATAGCTAAGTCCGAATGTTAAATTAATAAACATTTACCACATTACCAATTGTTATTAACCACTAATGCAGCACACACAAATACATACATACTCATATGCATAAAATCCATCTATGCCTAATCTATAACCCATTCGGCCTTAACTACTCAAACATATAAAAAAAAAAAGAAATTTTAATATCATCTTTCTTGGCCGAATGCATGTATATGCACATAAGGCATAATTCACATTTTTATTTACTTTATAAAACTTTCGGTCTTAGCATTATTTCATTAACAACCCTTAATAAACTTTACAATTCAATCACCTCATTTAATACAAATGTTCTATGCATAATATTTCTAACCGAATAATCGTTTATATGATTTAACTATCATGAACACTTCTCCAATTTTTTTAAAAGAAATCTTAAACTCAATATACACATATCATTAACCTAATATTAATTAATTAAGTACTTTAACATATCTCCTTAGCTATCCACCCATTCGGCAAACACCTATATACAATTATTGAAATTTTAGTTTTAATCCTCAAGGACCTTCAATCTCATTAATCAAGCATCAAGATACATTCGACTATACTTAAACATATTCAAAATTTTACTAAACATTGGAACCAATTTAACAACAAGGACCGAAACTAAATCACAAAACCTCTTCAGAAAAATTATTCAAAACACATTCGGTAATCAACCATGATAGCCGATTTTCTCAAAACAACAACATAACCAACAAATTCATTCATCAATCACCTTGCTTAGCCGAATGCATATAACCCCTCATTCTTCAAAGTTTTAACATGAACCAAGAAAAAGACTTTCTAAACAACTCAAAGCATAGGATAGCTTCAATTGATGCATCAAACATATCTTAGATTATCACCAAAGTTAACCGATTATGTAAGCCTTCATCTCCTCTTTCATTTTCGGCTTAACAAGAAAGATGAACAAGAAAAAGAAAAAAAAAGTTTTCATTTTCTTTTCTTTTCTTCTTTATTCATCTTTAATTATTTAATTCATTTTATTATATTATTTCTAACCAATTACCAATTTAATATTATAAGAAAATATGAATTAGTGGAAGGCATCATTTCATGGCCGGCCACTCAATATAAATAGGGCAATTTGACATGCAAGCCCATGTTTTTAAACTATGCTATTATTTAGTCATAACACATTTACCTAACATACTTTCAAAGTTTCACAATTAAGCCATTTTAAGTTAAATTCACATTCATATGACTAAATCAATACATCAAAGATTTCACACATTGATTGACACATATAATAGACATAAAAATGAGTATTTAAAATTTTTTTGACTCGGTTTTGTGGTCCCGAAACCACATTTCGACTAGGGTCAAATTAGGGCTGTCACACTCTCACTTCATTCGTATCTCAGGTATCATCAATATCGTCGATGTTAAAGAATCTTACCACTAATGGGTCTAATAGTCTTGTAGTCCTGCTACCTAATCACTTTGAGAATATAGCCTGTGTTTATTGTGGGGAAGGACGTGTGTTTGAAGAATGTCCGTCAAACCTAGAATCTATGTACTACATAGGTAATCAGAACCAGAACCGAGGGAGGCAGGGACTGCAATCTAACTTCTACAACCTATCGTGGCAAAATCACCCGAATTTTTCCTAGAGTAACCAAGATGCTGGAACCAGTAACACTTACACCCAACCTAGACCGACCCAACCACCTAGTTTTCCTCAGCAAGTTTAGAAACCAGCTTAAGCTGAATCATCCAATAGTTTAGAGAATTTATTGAAGGTATACATGGTAAAAAACGATGCCACTTTAAGGAATTTGGAGAATCAAGTGGGCCAGCTTACGACTGACCTCAAGAACCGTCCACAAGGTGCTCTACCTAGTGATACGGAGAATCCGAGGGGGAAGGAACATTGTAAAGTACTAACATTAAGGAGTGGAAAGACAGTAGTGCCCAACATCATTAAAGCTGAAAATGAGCATGCTAAAGCTCAAGACCCAGAGGAAGTTCAACCGAGTGTTGAAATTCTAGTTTCACTAGAATTAGAAACTGCAAAACCTGACGAGGTAACTTCTGAACCAGCTAATTCTGATCAACTAACAACTTTGTTAGAGACATAATTACCACAAAAGACGAGTCAACCAGTACCAGTTCCAGTAAAGAAACCACCACCACCCTAGCCTCAAAGACTTCAGAAGCAGAAACAGAAGATCTAATTCAAGAAGTTATTAGATGTACTCAAGCAACTTCATAACAATATCCCATTGGTGGAAGCACTTGAGCAAATGCCGAATTGCGTCAAATTTATGAAGAATATCATGTCTAAGAAACAAAGACTTGGAGAATTTGAGACGGTAGCTCTGACGAAAGAATACAGTACATATCTTCAAGACAAATTACCCCCGAAGTTGAAGGATCCAGGATATTTTACCCTACCATGCAATATTGGAGCAACATATTGTAGTAAGACATTATGTGACTTAGGTGCAAGTATCAGTTTAATGCCTATGTCAATATTTAAGAAATTAGGGATAAGTGAAGTTAGACCTACTACGGTTACACTTCAACTAGCGGATCAATCCTTAGCACATCCAGAAGGAAAAATCGAGGATGTATTGGTATGAGTAGAAAAATTTATCTTTCCTGCTGACTTTGTAATATTAGACTTCGAAGCAGACAAAGAGGTGCCAATTATCCTAGGAAGACCATTCTTAGCAACCGGAAGGACCCTGATTGATGTGCAAAAGGGCGAGCTTACAATGCGTGTTCAGGATGATCAGGTAACATTTAACGTTTTCAAGTTTATGCGATTTCCTGACGCAATAGATAATTGTTCTACAGTATCTAATTTAGAAGAGTTAATGGTGGAGAAAGAACTCAACTATATTGAGGATCCGTTGGAATGAATTTTGACATCAGACCCTCCGAATGATGAAGTGGAGGATAAAGACTTAGCTTTGTTAAAAGCTAAACAAAAGGGATTTAATCCGCAATCCCAATTTGAATATTTAGAATTGGAGAAGAGAGATTAGTCACAGCCGAAAGCGTCAATCGAGGAGCCACCTAAATTAGAGCTCAATGTATTACATTCACACTTAAAATATGTTTATTTAGGTAACGCTTCTACTCTGCCTGTGATTATTTCAGCAAAATTAACTTCTGAACAAGAAGAAAAACTTATAATAGTTTTGAAAAAATTCAAGAAGGCTATTGGATGGACCATAGCTGATATTCGTGGTATTAGTCCATCTGTATGCATGCATAAAATTATCTTAGAAGATGGTGAAAAAGGGACGATTGATGGACAACGAAGACTGAACCTCATTATGAAGGACGTAGTAAAGAAAGAAATTATCAAGTGGTTAGATGCGGGTATCATTTACCACATCTCAGACAGTTCATGGGTGAGTTCAGTCCAGTGCGTGCCAAAGAAATAAGGTATTACGGTCGTTGAGAACGAGAATAACGAACTGATACCGACTAGAATGGTTACGGGATGGAGAATCTGTATCGATTACTGAAAGCTGAATAAGACGACTATGAAGGATCATTTTCCTTTGCCGTTCTTGATTCAAATGCCAGACAGACTCGCAGTGCGAGACTATTACTATTTTCTCGATGGATACTCAGGGTATAATCAGATTACAGTAGCACCGGAAGATCAACACAAGACAACATTCACCTGTCCGTATGGTACGTTCGTATTTAGAAGCATGCCATTTAGTTTATGTAATGCACCGGCTACATTCTAAAGATATATGATGTCTATTTTCACTTACATGATTGAAAAGTATTTGGAAGTATTTATGGATGATTTTTCAGTATTTGGAGACACTTATGATGATTGCTTAGCCAATCTGGCTAAGGTCCTAAGACGATGCGAAGAAACAAACCTAGTACTTAACTGGAAAAAATGCCATTTCATGGTACAAGAAGAAATTGTTCTAGGGCATCGGATATCGAGACATGGGATCGAGGTAGACAAAACAAAGGTAGATGTTATCAAGAAACTCCCACCTCCAACATCTGTAAAGGGTGTTAGGAGCTTTTTGGGCCACACCGATTTTTATCGACGATTTATCAAAGACTTCTCCAAAATTGCAAAACCTTTGTACAAATTATTAGAGAATGATACAACGTTCAAGTTTGATGAGGAATGTTTAAGAGCATTCAAAGACTTGAAGAATCGGTTAGTTACGACACCCATAATTATCACACCAGACTGGGATCTGCCATTCGAATTGATGTGTGACGCAAGTGACTTCGCAATTAGAGCTGTCATAGGCCAGCGAAGGAACAAAGTTTTTCATCCCATCTACTACGCAAGTCAGACTCTAACAGAAGCGCAACTAAATTATACGGTAACAGAAAAAGAGTTACTTGCTATTGTATTTACTTTCGACAAGTTTCGATATTATCTTGTAGGTATCAAAGTGACTGTTTATACGGACCACTCAGTAATTAAATATTTACTTGCTAAGAAAGACGCTAAGCCGAGACTAATCCGGTGGGTACTTCTACTCCAAGAGTTCGATTTGGAAATTCAAGGTCAAAAGGGGGTAGAAAACCAAGTAGCAGATCACTTGTTCAGATTAGAGCCACAAGAAGGAAATTCTCCACGTGTATTGATTTAAGAGACATTTCCAGATGAACATATATTGAAGGCAAATCATGTCTATAACACCTCTTGGTTTGCTGATATTGCTAACTATTTAGCTTGTGGTTTGATGCCGATCGATAAGACGTATCAACAACGGAAAAATTTTCTTCACGATATGAAGTACTATTTCTGGGAAGAGGCATATGTGTTTAAAAAGTGTACAAATCAGATGATCAGGAGATGTGTGGCAGAAGAAGAAATACCGAAGATTTTATACCACTGTCACTCAGCTCTAAGTGGGGGACACTTCGGAGGTACTTGTACTGCAGCCAAAGTATTGCAAGCTGGATTCTTTTGGCCAACACTGTTTAAAGATGCATATGCATATGTGAAGAATTGTGACCGATGTCAAAGAGTTGGAATGTCACCAACAGAAGTGAGATGCCTCGAACAAACATCATTGAGGCAGAATTGTTTGATGTATGGGGTAATGATTTTCTTGGTCCTTTCCCTCCTTCTTTTGGCTACAAGTACATACTAGTAGCAGTAGACTATGTGTCCAAGTGGGTCGAGGCTGAAGCTTATCCGACAAACGATGCTAGGGTTGTGATGAAGCTCTTGCAGAAACACGTGTTCACAAGGTTTGGAACTCCACGAGCCATTATCAGTGATGAAGGGACCTGTTTTGTGAACAAATGGTTAAAATAGTTGTTAGACAAGTATTGAGTGAAGCACAAGGTCGCTACAGCTTACCATCCACAGACGAATGGGCAAGCTGAGCTAGCGAATAAGGAAATCAAGGGCATACTTGAGAAGGTAGTTTGCCCGAACCGACGAGATTGGTCCAAAAGATTAGATGATGTTTTATGGGCTTACAGAACAGCATACAAAACACCTTTAGGGATGTCACCCTATAGGTTGGTTTTCAGAAAAGCCTGTCATCTACCTTTAGAGTTAGAGCACAAAGCTTACTGGGCTCTGCGACGACTCAATTTAAATATCAAGCTTGCTAAAGAGAAACAGATGCTCCAACTCAATGAGCTAGAGGAATTCCAGATATTCTCGTACGAAAATGCCAAATTACTCAAGGAGAGACTCAAGAAATGGCATGACAAGCACATTCGAGTTCGAGAATTTGAAGCAAGTCAGCAAGTTTTGTTATTTAATTCCAGATTGAAGTTCTTTCCAGGTAAACCCAAATCACGTTGGTCCAGCCTATTTACGATTCATCGCGTCTATCCATATGGAGTTGTTAAACTCCAATGTAAGGGAGGTAATTTTCAAGTTAATGCTCAGCGTCTGAAACATTACCACGGAGATAAACTTGAACGGGATCATGCCTTGTTCAGGTTATCAGATATTTAAAATTTTCTTCTATTTTTAATAAATTATTTAGAGTATATTTTCGGGTTTATTATGTTTAAATAAATTCTGTCTAGGAGATTGGAACTTAAGCGGGACCACTTGTGACCCCTCCAATCTTTCCTGGGAATTGATTTTTACATAGTTTTCCGAGAAATTATTCCCTAAATAACAAAATAAATTTTTGATTTTTCAAATAAAAAGGGTCAATTTTGATCCAAGATTTAATTAGCAATTCAATTTTGAATTTTCATTAAGTCCAGGGACTTAATTGAATTATTTTTAAATTTTGATTGCTATTTTTATGAATAATAACTTTAATATATAATTATATTCATTATAATTTATATATATTAATTTTTATCAACTTAGCTTAGAATTAGGATTAATTTTCTTTTATGTTTATCTTAATAATTTAATAGCAATTGATAATTTCATATGCATATATTTAAGTATTAATTTTTGTTAATTTTGAGTAGGATTAGAATTAGACTCTTATTTTAATTATTAAATTATACTAAGAGTTCCATTCTAGTTCCTATTGATCATGTTATAAATACCATCTTATTTTTCCCATCCATGCATTACCCAAAGTCCCAAAACACCTAGTGCCGCAAGCCCCTAGCCGTAGCACCACCAAGCAGTCGATCAGCGCCCAGCTCCCACTTGCCCGCAATAGCTGCCCAGGTCGCGTCACCAGCGCTCCAGCTCATGCACGCCATTGCTGCGCCTAGTCCACGCGCATATCCTGCTTGCCGAAGGCCCTTGCTGCTGCTTCCTAGTCCATGCCACAACACACGCCCCACGCCAGGCCTTGCCACGCACTGCTCCCGCACCAAGCCCGCACACCCTTGTCGCGCCCTAGCTCAAATGCGGCACAACCACACACCAACCCTTTAAACCAAACCCTCCTCCTTTTAATTTATCATCTATTCTTCATTATTATTCTTTTAAGAGTTTTTATATTTTTGCAAAAAGGTGGTAAGATTTAATTTCCTTTTAATTTTTAATTTTATTAAATTGTTTAATTTTTCATTTCATTGAATTATTAATAAATTTTATGAATTAAATTTTTGGGAGAATAATTTTTTCCATCTCATGTTCAGGTCAATTATGCCTCGCAAGAGAACTTGTGCCTCTGCCCAAATTAACGAAACACAAAGCAAGTTCCACTGTGAACAAGCCAAATTGAGGGACAAAAACATTTTCAAAAATCAACAAATACATCCTGGAAAAGGCTTTACATTGAAGGAAAGCAACTATAGAGACTTTATGACACGTATTTGTCAAGTTGCTGAAGCCCTCAATTGGGAATTATTTTGTGAAAAGAGACTTAATATGGATGAAGAACTAGTTCGTGAGTTTTATGCCAACTTAATCTCAAGCGAGTTAACTGAAGTCCCAGTTCAAGGAATCAAGGTACCCATAAACTCATGCTATTAATGAATTCTTTGAATGACTGATTTCGAAAATGATGAATATTCTTATTTGATGAGCAACATTGAGCCTGAGAAATTGCAAGAGATTCTCGAGGAACTTACAATTCCAGGATCTAAGTGGTTTGTGTCAAAACAAGGAATCCACACTTGTCGAAGAGAATATTTGACACCACTCGCGAAGGTATGGTTCTATTTTATCTGATTCAGCCTTATGCCTAGTTCGCATGGGATTACAATCTCATTAGAGCGAATGGTCCTATTATACTCAATTCTAACTGGGAAGACCATTGACGTGGGTAAGATCATCCTGAGAGAAATACAGAATTGTGCTACTAGACGTTCTGGCCCAGCTTATTTTCCCTTTACAATAACTATTCTGTGCTTAAAAGCCGAAATTCTTGCAAATGTAAAGAAGGCAGGGTACAGTCAACGCACAATCATCAATTGGAACCTCTACCAAATAGCTGGAGATTCTGTTCTACAACAGCAAAATGAGGATCCTGGAGAAGAAGATGATGATCCCATAGAGAACGAGCCAATACAAAAAGCTGAAATCCCTGATGAAGCAGAGCCAATAGAACAAAAGTTGAACCCAATTTCGAAACTTCAATGTTTGGAGCTCCACCACCTAGTTCAGATGTTCGAGATGAACTGTCAAAGCTAATAGACTTAATGCAACACATGCAATGGCAGCATCAAGCCTACTGGAGATACTCAAAACTAAGGGATGACTCAATGAGGAGTGCCCTTAAGAAAATTTACAGTGACCCATTTATCTTTGTGCCTGAGTTTCCAGATTTTATATTTGAACCATGGAGTGCGTTATCAAAGAAGGAGCAAAGCGATTCATGCCAAGGCAATAATGATGGAGCAAAAAACGAGTCGATTTCAGAAGGATCGGCAAATAAATAAAAAAGGGGAGGATCTTGACTTTATTTAATTTTTGTTTTTAGGTTACTTTAGGATTAGGTTAATGAGGAATTTTTATTTCTGCATAATAAAACAAGAGATAGGAATCATGAAGAAAATTTGAACAAGTCGCAAAGTATAAAGTGTGGCAATAGGTATATACATGTCTAGGATTGGATTTAGAAAGAGCTTGGTACTTAAGCAGTCAAATTGACTCACCTCCTCTTTTTTAGAATCCTACCTGGTGTATAGTATCTATTCACTTTAAACAATGAGGACATTGTTCACTTTAAGTAGGGGGACCGAAAATTTGAATTATTCCTACTCAGAATAAAATTTTCTTTTAATTATGATTAGGATATATTTTGCTCAATAATTTGAAATTTTGTTAAAGTATGCTAAACTTCAGTATTAATAAAGTTCTATTATTTCAATAAATTATTATGTTAGCTTAATAATGATATGAATGTAATTTTGATAAAGCATGCAAATTCGTACCATAAAATATTTAGTTCCTTACGAAAAATTAGGCTTGCTTGAAAGTTTAAGTCTTTAGAATTAACTTAGTAGTTTCTTGAGGCGAAATCCTAGGAAGCATGAAATGTTGGAAATGATTTAGGCAACTTTGTTTGGGCCGTTTGAGCCTTTCAAGCCAACCATGATGAAATTTATCCCTTGAAACCCAATTTTTAGACTATATGGCCTAATTTCATTTGTAACCTTTTGCAATATTTAGCCATCACTTCTCTCTTAATTACCTTTAAATTGTCCCAACCACTAGACTCAGTCTTGTGCAAAGTAGTTTTCGAAAATAAGTTTGGGGGAGTTGAAAGGAATAATCAAGTGCTCGAAAATTGGAGTACATAAAGTGGGTGCTCGAATTTAGAAAAAAACGAGCACATGTATTTGAAAAAAAAGATGTGCAAAAGAACATGTGAAGGTTAAAATAAGTTGGTGTATTCCAAAGGTTCAATTGACGCTGAGTCTAGGGTTTTAAGCCAAAATTTATCTATCTTTACCTACCCCTAGCCTAGCCACATTACAACCTTAATAAAGACCTATTGATTCAGGGTTCCAATGCTACCTACATTAGTGGAGAGAAACTATTAGGATCAACATATGAAGGCATAAGTTAGGCTTAATGATTGCAGCTTGGTCTTGAATAAGGAAATAAAATTCCAATCGGTAAGGGTTAACATGTCTTTGTTAAAGAAGCATTTAGTCTAATTTAGCTTTGTAATAGTTGTTGAATTTAAATTGAACATTATATATACTTAAGTTGCATAATTAGCATATTTCTTGTTTTTGAGCATAAGTATATTAAATCAATAATTTTTGAAAGAATGTTATTCTGAAAGGAGTTTTTCAAGTGTTTCTGAGAGAATTCTTTTCAAAATTTCTGCATTACTCGGGACGAGCAATGATTTAAGTTTGGGGGTGTGGAAATACAAAAAATTATATAATTTTTCATACCTATATTTACTTAAAATCAGGCAGTTTTGGTAAAATTCTTGTCATAAAATAATTAATTTCTATAAAATAAATTAAATGTGCTAAAAGTTTTAACATGTTGATTTTTAATGAATTTTGATTATTTTTGACAGATTTGCACAAAAGGCGAAAATTGACTCGGCAGACACCGTTAGAAGAATAAAACCGAGAAGCAATTTGAAGTAATGAGGCGAAATAATTTCCAGCTAAGACGGTCCAAATATGTGTATTTATTCATAATATAATTAATTTTAATTTATTCCCAATTTAATTTGGGCTAAATACATTAATTTTAATTAATTATGGAAAAATGGCCCCGTTGAACCGCACCAGTTGAACCCAATTTATCGAACCGAACCAGCCACCAATTGGGCAGCCCAGAACCGTCCAAATGCTGACCCAAATTAGCATTTTATCTGATTAAATAAGCTTGCAAACAAGTCCTTGAAAGACCTCCAAATTGCGTTCAAACTCCACCTTAATTTAAGGCTTTACGGATTTGCCCCAGGCTAATTTTAGCAAAGTTGAAAGCTTCAACTTTGCCATGTAGATGGCCGGCTATGTTGGGGGTCTCTTGGCTGCTGGAGTTTGCTATTTTTAGTAGCCCTCCTCAGCTATAAAAGGCACCCTATGCTGCCCATTCTAATCATCCCTCAACATCTATCATTCACTTTCATTCTCTCATTCATTCCACTCTCTTTTCTCTCCATTTCCCATTCTATTTTCCTATAGTTCTTGTGCCGATTTCTCCTCTTTGAAAAGAGGTATTTTCCCAGCCATTTTGGGCAACAAGCAAGTGTTCATAGAAGCCTTGATCAGCGAGGACAACGGAGACGAAGAACGGAGCAATCAGTCAAGCCACGGAGAAACACTGGATTTGCTTCTTGTTCTTTATCTTTTTAATTTCTATTGTTTTTATGATGAACATATCTATGAATATTCATTTTCTTGAAATGGTTATTTTAATCAATTTAGCTTGAATTTAATTTGTGTTGGGTTGATTGCATTTCGTCTTCTTAATTTATTAAATTCAAGTTTATGTTGTTATATGCCTCAGTAAAATGCTTGATTAAGTAAAATCATGCTTAGGTTATTCTGGCATTATAATTGTTGAGATAACTAAAGAATTAATTGTTTAAACGAATTGAAATTGCAATTAATGGACACAGTACTTAATCAGTGCATGTTTAATTCTTCCAAGGTAGCTGAAAATTAAATTAGCATTTTATTTGGCGATACATATGCCTTGCATAACTTGCAAGATTATTGTGATTAAATTGTTTCAAGATAATTGAGTCTTCTTACCTCACATAGTCTTTTATATGCTTATTAAGTTAAATTAATCGGTTGAATCGACATAGGGATATGCGAGAGATGATTTAATTCAATAAGTATGTATGTGCAATAGCATGTTTACCTTCATAAATTTGTTTAATCAGTCAAATTGGCATAGGGATATGTTCTAAGGGATGAATGGATTTTTAATTAGTAAATATGTTCATAAGTTAGCAAATTACCGGGTTGCCGTGAATTTATTCGTAACAGTATAACATAAGTTTAATAATTCTAAGTCAAAGAAATGTGATTACCCCAACACAATTATATCATCTTGATTAAATCTTAATTGAAATCGTGCATTAGAATTTTATTTTCTTTTGTTATTTTACTTAGTTTATAATTAGTTATAATTCATCTTCCAAAACCAAATTATTTTTACCTCACCAAAGTGTTTTAATTACATTCATAAATAATTCTTTTACAATCACTGTGGGTACGATAACTCGACATTTACTTGTCACTGTATTACTTGTTGCGATTCTGTACACTTGCACATTTCTGTCGTTCTAGTTGTACAGGAGCTAGTGGATTTTTAATGTTTATATTAAGGTTAAATATGGTATTTTATTAATAATGTTATAATTAATTAAACCAAAACAATAATTTAGGCCATTATCATCTTCTTGGCCGATTATACAAAGAAAAAAGAAAGGTTTTGGAGCTTTCATGCATTGGGCTAGCTTTTAGCTTGATTAAAGGTTCGTTTTTAATCCATTTTTTTATGATTTTTATGTTTTTGTGATCGTTGCTTATTATCAAGCCCATGCTTCAATTTGAGAATTTGATGATTATTTTGAGTTATGCCATTGTTGATTTTGTGAGCTTTGAAGTGTTAATTTATGAAATATGAAAGATATATGTTGGGTTAATATATTTTGTCTTTGAATTTTTGATGAAATTGAGTATTTGGGCTAAATTGTGAAAAATGAAAATTAGGAGGACTAAAATGTGAAATCAATAAATTTATGGGCTTGTATGTGTTATATGAACATTCGACCAAGTTATGGTCTTATTGAATTTTGTGTATTTTGTAATTTTATGAAACATGGACTAAAATGTCAAAATATGCAAATGTAAGGGCCAATTTGTAAAATGCCCTAATTATATGTTTTTGGATTGAATTGAATGATTTGTTAAATAAAAGAGTTAAATTTGAATCTATTTAGATCAAGAACAAAAGAAAACAGAATTAGATCAAGGGAAGTCAAAAGTGATTGAGTAATCGTTTTCATCAGTCCGAATCAGTACGAGGTAAGTCAATATACAATTAAGTGTATTATTGATTAAATTATACTTATGTTTTTTGTATTTTCTATTGAAAGGCCATGAGAGCCAAATGATTATAATTTGAGATAATTCCAATAATTTGATAATAGTTGAAAAGCTCTGTACGAATCAAAGAACTTTGAGATATGTTTTCGTATAAGACCACGTCTGGGACATTGGCATCGATCTAAGATATCGTGTAAGACCGTGTCTGGGACACATGCATCGATTAGAGATTTAGTGTAAGACCATGTCTAAGACATCGGCATCGTATCTAAATTCGTGTAAGACATTGTCTAAGACAGTGGCATCGATATTGATTACATGTAAGACCACGTCTGGGACGTTGACTTTGTAAGAGCTTTCTAAGTTTTCAGATCTAATTGTTTCTAAACGGTTTAATGAGAAATTCTGAGAAATGTATGCCTATGTTAAAGTATATCCAAATCAGGTACGTTGTGATGTATACGATACTTGATCATGAAAGGTAGGCATTTGTGCCATTAATTATTTGTGAATTATATATGAGTATATGGAAATGAAAGATGTTATATGTGTAATTGAATTGGGAATACGTGATAAATATGAGCAAATGAATATGAATTGGCTCATGAAATTCTTATGTGAAATGGCTAAGATCTTTATGCAATTGAATTGATTTAAATACGAATTATGAATTGAATTTATTTGTATATGGCCTACTAAGCTCTTTGTAACTTACTTTGTGTATGTTTGCTTTGTTTTATAGATATAGAAGCTACTAGAAGCTCGGGGATTGTCGAGGATCTTCACCATACTATCAAATCTTGTTTTGGTACATTTTGAAAGTGTAAATGTTAAATTATGAAATGCATAAGCTAGAAGTCTTTAGAATATATTTTGAGATATATATAAGTTATGCCATGTGATATGGCTAAATAATGGTTGTGCTTTTGCTTGAATTTGGCTTATAACATGTTATGCATTTTGGTCTGCTTTATGGTGCTTATATGGCCAATTGAGAAAATAGTCATTTTGTTATATACTTGGTTGGGGATATGGTAAGTTTAGATATGAAATGGGATGTGTTATGAATGAGTTATGAAACATGAGTATGGATATGATTTGGCTTGTGAATTTGGATTGGGAAATGGTTGATGATGATTTGGTTATATATTGATAAATGTTTTGGTTGTGAATTGGCTGAGAAATGTTGGCATGAAATGTGTTATTTTGGCTTGTGGGGATGACAAAAAATGGGTGGCAAAGTTGGCTTTTCGAATGGCCTATTTTGTGCCACACGGCCTGAGCAAACAAGCGTGTGTCTCGACCGTGTGACCCCTATTTTGTAGCTATTTTAGACAGTATGGCACATGATCTGGATACACGGGCGTGTCTGGTAACCGTGTAGCAAATTCAGGAAGACACACGGGCTAGACACACGGGCATGTTTGGTGATCGTGTGACCTAGTCAGTGTCACGTACGGGCTAATGTGAGATTTGAGGCACAATCGTATGAGGTACACGACCAAGCCACATGGGCATGTGCCCTATTTTTAAAGGAAAAATTTTCTTAAGTATTGTATAGGTTTCAAATGTTATCGGTTTAGTCTCGACTTTCTTCTAATGTATGTTTAAGGTCTCGTAGACCTTTATAAGGGATTTATTGATGATGTTTGTTTATGATGATAATGATTGTGAAATGTCTGAATATGTTTTGATTTTTCCTGTAATGCTCCTAACTTTAGTCCGGCGACAGATGTGGGTTAGGGGTGTTACACTCTCCACCTGCTGAGCAATATGAAACCCTTCCACCAATGCCTGAGGTCTAAAGAGTTGTAAGTTCTGATTTATTTTTGTCTTCAAGTTACTAAAAAATATGCTAAGGGCATATGCTTCAGACGATTGTACCTGGTTTAAAAGACTTACAAACTGATTATGATATTGCTCTATTGAGCCTTGCTATTTTAAGGTAACCAATTCAACCATCGCATCCTTGAAGATGTTTGATCCAAAACGCCTTATTAGGTTATGAGCAAAACAAGTCTAGTCCAATAAGTGAAGATATCCATACTTCTGGGCACAGAAATGATGCCAATCCGAGGCTCGACCTTTAAAGTGAAGCATCATTGTACGCACTTTGTCATAGTCGGACACTTCTTTAGCTACAAAGTATTGCTCCAATTTCGACCACTAGCCTCTAAATTTAACTCCATCAAAACGAGGGCACTTTAACCTGTATGAACGCTCCTGAGGAACCCTTGATTTAGGTGGGCTTGGGATCGTAAGCCATAAGGAAATTTGAGTAACGTCCAAAGAGTCTCTGGGTGGGAAGCTAGGAGGTGGCCCTCCCAAGACCCCTCTCCTTTTAGCTTGAGCAGTAACAGTAGTATTCGAAGCAGTGGGGTTGCCTAGGTAATTCTTAAATAGGGAATGCATCTCCATCCTAAACTCTTCTTTAAAGCCTTGTAATCGAGCCTCCATCTTAGCATCCCACTTGGAATCCAACTGAGAGAGTTTACCTTAGACCTTCACCATTTCCTGTTGAATGATACCCACATCCTTTTACAGTCTCGTGGTCACCCCATCCCCTATCATAGGAAATCATTTGGCTCTGATACTTTGATGAGAATAAAACAAAAAAAAAAAGACAGATGAAGAAGAAGAAGAAGAAGGAAGAATATTTGAGAAGAAAGAGAAATATAGATTGATGGGATTTCTTTAATAATAGTTTTCATAACCTTCCATCCAATTACAACTACATATAAATAAGGAAACAATAGTCCATAATTAGTTAAAACTAATAGTACGAACATTTATTCAAGACGCCCCGTTTTTATTAAAATTACTATACACCGTTTCATTAATGTTAAACACACCGTTTGCCATATTTCAATTCTGACCTGTATCATATTTCAGGTATGAATATGTATTTAAAATTTTTCTTTTGCCTTTTCATCTATGTTTTTAGTTTGCAATATATGCTTCTTTTTATTTATATTTCCAGTGGGTTTTTGTCAAGGTTATTGGTTTTCAGATTTAGAGAATCACTATTTTGTTCCGTTGAATTTATGAATCTTGATGTGGTTTTTTTTGTTTGTTTATCTTGTACTATATGTTCTTCATAATTGTAGCTATTGTGATATGGTCTATTTCTTTTTATTTTTTACTTAGCAAAATATTGTTAGAGCTTGGGTTTTTGGCTTTGGTTTTAGCGTTTAGGTTTAGGTTTAGGATTTTGAGATTTGGGATTCAATTTTCAAGATTCTAGATTTCCATAATAATTTCTTGATAAATAACTAAAATACCCTTTTCATGACAAATTATCATTTTACCCCTTTTAACCCCATGCATGATTTCTTCACAATAATATGCACTTTTCATATCCAAATCTCACAGTTCACATTTACCCTTAATAATACTCTTTACATGGTAAAAATTGCCTTTTTACTCTTTTCTCTATAAAAATAGAAATTTTACGATTTAGTCCCTATACTTTTCAATCTTTCCAATTTCATCCCAAAAGTGTTTTTCATCACTCCAACAAATATTCCAAATTATTCTTATACTAATTAATCATTATAACTCATATTCCTCGTTTTGGTCAAATTTACACTTTAGTCTTCAAACTATTCAAAATTCTCAATTTGATTATTTTTGCCTAATTTCCACATCCAAAATACTTTTCATTGATTTCTATTTCCATTAAAAAATTTCCTCTCATAAAATTCTTTATCTTGCTCATGTTTCAATTTTTTTCTTGTAAATCCACTATTTTAGATTGTGAAATAATGTCATGTGCTTTATAAAAAATTTTAGGGTGTTACATTGCCCATTTCCCCTCTTTTTTTTTTTTTTTTGCCAAAGACCTTATTATTTTTACATAATCAGATCTTGACCAAACAAATATATTTAGCGTCTTATCTCAATTTGGATATTTCTCAAGACATAAGGTGAATGCGAAAAACTCAAATATTCTTATGGACTAATACAAAGAAGCCAATGCCAAACACAATTAGTTCTTGACTTAGATTTTAAAGTGTGGATGAAGAAGGCAATTATTTAGGAATTCTTTTGCTACATAAACGAGTTAATAAAAATACTTATAAATTTTCTTGTTGATAAAATTCATAAACGGTTGAATGGATGGGATTAGACCTGTTTGTAGGTCAGGTCATTTGCCCAGGCCCGCTCGAAATATAGGATGGTTTGGACAAAAAACGAAATTCAAAAAATAGGCTTGGGTTAGAGTTAAAGTCTTGTTTTCTATTTAGGTTTAAGGTTTAGGGCCTAAATCTAGTCAATTATTTGCATAACTAGTCAATTAAGGAATCTGTGAAAAATTGTTCTGCGTATCTTGTGGAATCAATAGTTTCCAAGTATTTGAAACAAGCTCGCTATTCGACTTGAGTTCGATCAAATATCTATTTTCAAACTCGAGCTCGACTCAATAATTAAACTTAAGGTTAATATATATTAAGGGCAATAATGTAATTTAATATTATAAAAATATGAAAAGCTTGATAAAACTCACGAGCCGTTTGAGTCAAGTATTACTAAGATTAAATTCAGTCGATAATTACTGAATCGAGTTTAAATATTTTTCGAGTCGAAAACTCGAATAACTTGTAAGTACCAATGTCTCATTTACACCCGTACTATCAATAATCCTCTTCAGCTTTTTGATAAAAAGATAAATCAAAGTCATATTTAATTATTTTATCATTTTTTAAAAATTAAATAAAATTTTCAGCCATTAGTGTTGTAATCTAGTTATATTAAAATTATTGAACTTTTATTAAAATTTCTAATATTTATATAAATAAAATAATGTGAAGCTTTTAGATTCCGGAGTAATGGGGACACGCATTATATTTATTTATATATTTAACTTTATTTTTTACTATATTGTACAACATATTTATCATATATTTTTCCTTACTGTTAATGTCTTTATACTTTTTCCCTACATTTAATGTCTTAATGTCTTTTCCCTACATTTAATGTGTTTTCCTTGTATTTAATCTCTAAAATTATAACTCTTTTTTTAAAAGTTCATTGGTTCCATTAATGTGTTAGGTGGCACCAAAAGTTATTTTAACAAAGACTCCATTTTCGTAATTAATTGTTTCAAACTTATTTTTATAATTAATTAATTTTTTAATATTATTTTTTATAAAAATTCATTACTATAAGATAAATTTTCATAAAATAATATATGAAAAGAGTAATTCTAAAATTTGCTTTAAAAATTCCCAACTCATTGTATACAAAAAAAAAAAAAAAAAAAACCGACTCACTCTCCGCTCCGTCTCACGCATCCCCGGCGGCAAAGAAGCCTCTCGCGTCGCCAGCTTCGTCTCCCTCAATCTGATACGTGCTTAATTATTCAACTTTTAAGTTTTTACTAAAATTAGATAACTGTTGGGTTTTGGGTTTGTATTGGATTATACTTTATATTGGGCAGTAATGGATTGCAACATGGAGGCCCATAGGATTTATGGAACAATAATAGATGGGAATAGTGCAGTAATTAGTAATGCTTTTGTTCTCTTATTTTCTTGAATTTCTCTCTATTCCTCCTTTCCGTTACCTGTTCTGTGTAAATCTGTAGTGAGTTTGGCACGTATCACAATCCTTCTCTTACCTTCTGAAATACCAGGAAATTGAATAAGGTAAAATTTTTTGAAACCCTAAATTAAGTCGTGAGATTTTCAGTTATTTCTCTTTGCATTTGCATCACTCTGCTGTATCTCATTTTTGTGTTTTCGATCCTACTGCTAGTTATTGTCTCTCTGTTTACTTTGTTGAGTTTAAAACCCATCGGTTTAGCGGAACTAGCAAACTGTTTTCGCCGCTATTTTTACCAAATTGAAAAAAATTGCTTAAGTAATTCTTTCATATTTAGTGTAAAGTTATTTTAAAATATTTAAATTGTTGTTTAAATTTATCGATCTATTTTGGAAATTGATCAATCTTGTCACTGTTAATAATAAAACCATTTTACTTTATGGTTCAGATGCCTCATAGAACACGTCCTATGACAGCTCTGTTAGTGTTCAGTGGCCTCAATGCTGTGCTGGTCTCCACCATTACTCCTGTCTATGATTTTGTTTGCTTCCTTCCTTTCTGGGAGAGACGGGTTTGTTTCTTATTGCTCTTTTCTTTGCTTACTTTCTTGGCCCTGACTTTATATATGTGACATTGTGATATTTAATTGGGTGTTCATTGTTCTATAGTAGCATTTGTTGTAACCAGAGGATTTTGGTTGGTTCCTTTGCCCTATGATGAGTTTGCTTGCTATTATTAATCTTAAAAGTTAGTTCTTGTGACTGTTAGGTCAATCTTGATGAGATAGAAACAATTTAGGATTGTTCAATGTTTGCTATCAATCTAAACTCATTTTCTTCATCGGTTCTTGTGTGTTATAGGACATTAAAACTGTAATTTATTGGTTTAGTCAATTTGGGGTGGTGTTACTTGCTGGAGTTTGGATTTGGTTTTGGTTTTAAGTGCATATATGTATGCCCTATACATCCAATTCTGCAGACATAACCTACTCAAAACAGTATATTTAAACTAATCTTTGAAGGGCTATACACATTAGATAACTAGTAGTTTATTTGCCACTAAGATTAAGCTTGGTTATGGTAAGATCAAAAACGAATCAAGACAAGTACAATAGGTGCTTTCATGGTAAAATTGCAGGTATAGAATAAAATCAGTAGTAGGATGCGTTTGAATTTAAAATAGCTGTGGCAATTAGGTGAGTTATAGTAAGAAGTAAAAATGATTACTAAGGGCACAGATTTTCAAATGAATCAAACTTTAATTTGGTTTAATTATATGCATAAAAAATTGTTTTTTTTTTAATTATACACAAAATTTTGATTCAATTGTATGTATTTTTAAAGATAAATATAATTATTTGTATATATATATTAAATAAACGTAAAATGAGATTACATCTATGAAGCACGGACATGTTGGAAAGCCACTCATACTGGTGCCGTACCGGTGTCCGACACGCCAGAATACGTACAGGACATGTTGGGTTGAAGGTGACTGAAAGCATGATAATGATTGTAATAATCTCTATTCGAAACCCAACCTATGCTTTTTTATGATGATTTTCAAAATTTAATCTTGTGCATGTTATTAGGATGTTGAGAGGGACATCGTGACCGTTTTTTAATTATTCCGGCAGTCGGTGGCGGCAACAGTGGCGCGCTGGTTCTAGATTGAGAGGAAGAAAAATAGATGAAGATAATAGGAAAAAAAAAAAAAGGAGAGAGATGAAAAAAGAAAGGATTTTACTAACTTGAAATGATTTCTTATTATATTTGAAGTTAAGGTATAAATTAAATTTGAAAATTGAATTAATTATGAAAATTTGTAGAATAGAAATAAAATAATTTTGTTAATTATTAATTATATTAGCTAAAAATATTAATATTTTTAGATGTATATTGAATATTAATATATAAAAATAAATTAGAAAGTGTCTTGTATTGTCTGTATCCTCAATTTATAAAACAAAAAAATTGTATGTTGCATTCATATTCATAGTGTAACATCGATGATTTTATGTATATAATTGTACGTTTATTTGTAATTTTAAGATTTATTTCAATTATAAATTATGAAACTTATATACGGTTCATTTTTCTGTCTTTCATTTGGTTTCTAACTATCGCTTGTGGCTTCTTTTATTTGGTTTGTTTCAGCGAGAACGGCGTCGTCTAGAACGGGAAACTTCAGCAAATAAATTTCAATCGTCCTGAAGTATATTTGAGATTATTCTCCCTTTGAAACTAGATTTGTACTAGTGGATGGTTGCCATTGTAAGTGTTGCCGCCACTGACTGCCATCAATCATGTCGGAATGATTAAAAAATGGTCACTGTGTCCCTCTCAACATCCTAATAACATGCACAAGATTAAATTTTGAAAATCGTGGTTTCGAATGGAGATTATTACAATCATTATCATGCTTTCAGCCACCATCAACCCATCATGTCCTGTACGTATTCTGGCGTGTCGGACACCGGTACAGCACCTTAGACGCTTTCCAACATTTTCGTGCTTAATAGATGTAATCTCATTTTACGTTTATTTAATATATATACACATACAATTAACTATATTTATTTTAAAAATTACTTACAATTGAATTAAAATTTTGTGTATAATTAAAAAATAAAGTTTTATGCATATAATTAAACTAAATGAAAGACAGAAAAATGAACCTATATAAGTTTAATAATTTATAATTAAAATAAAGCTTAAAATAATAAATAAATGTGTAATAATATACATAAAATTATTGATGTAACACTATGAATATGAATGTAACATTATGAAACATAGGCACGTAATACACGTACAAAAAGATTTTTATATTTTTATAAATTGAGGATACAGACAATGCAAGACAAAGGTAATAAAATACTTTTTAATTTATTTTTATATATTAATATTCAATATACATATAAATATATTAATATTTTTAGCTAATATAATTAATGATTTTAACAAACTTATTTTATTTCTATTCTACAAAATTTTCATAATTAATTCAATTTTCAAATTTAATTTATACGTTAACTTCAAATATAATGAGAAATAAATATATATGTTAGTAAAATCCTTTCTTTTTTCATTTCTCTCCTTTTTTTTTCCCTATTATCTTCATCTATTTTTCTTCCTCACAACCTAGAACCAGCGCGCCACTGTAGCCGTCAATGTTGCCGCCACCAGATTGATAGACGGAAATTAAAATTCAGGAACTTCAAAAAGTAGAGATACCATATTGATAAATTTATTAAAATACAAGAATTTTGTCATTATCCCAATTAAATGTGACTCAGCAAAATTTTAGAATCAGGGGTGAATTTAACATTGCTTTCCACTTTAGTGGAAATAAAAATAATGCTTAACAAAATGCTTTTGAGTTTTTCAAAAACAAAATCAGAAAATTCTCACTTTTACAAAATAATGCAAAACTAAACCTTCATCTATAAAACATTAAAACTATTTATCATTATTCATGTTTTATTCTATGTTTTGTTTCTTCGTTTATATTTATTATTCTTGAGAAACTCATTATATATTTTATGAATGAACATTTCATTTAATATAACAAGCCAAACATATACACAACATAACCTAAAAAAATAAAGGAAGAAAAACGGAGATGTGTTCATTTCATTTATTATCCCCACAACTTAAGAATAAAGAAAGGGTTACAAATACTGAAATTACATATTAATTACCTCTTAATAGGGTGAAGACAAGTAGGAACAGAAATTGCCAGCCATGAATAAATATTTAACAAATACGTAGGAACATAATTTTTTAAAAACAAAAACAAGGCCTGGATCGATTATCATTGTATCTTTCTCTTCATTATCTCTACAACAACATAGCATGACAACCAGTAAGATCATAATATATATATATATATATATATATATATAATATGACATTTTCTATCAAAAAATATGGAATTTAGCAGTGACGACACCCCATCATGCATGCATGAAATACGTTTCCATTGGGATGGGAACATGAGGACTATACCAAAAAGAAGTGCTCCCTCTCTCTCTTACCAATTGGGACAATCACCCCTTCCTCTTTTCCATAAACCTCAAACGGTGCTCAGAGCTTTGATTCTGATCTTCACGGACACCTTTTGAGGTTGTAGCTCGGGAGAGAGACGATTTTTGCTCTGACCCTGAATGAACTCTCTGGCTTGTGGAGAGGCGACTGCTACCTGAGAGAAGCCAACTTGATCGACTATCGCTGGGCCCTAAAGAAGAGGCTGGCCTGCTGCTTGAGGCGACAGCCCTCCTGGACATGCTGCTAGGCCGGTTGGAAGAAGTTCGCACCCTTCCAGAATCATTATCCTGGAAAACCATGAGAGATATTCAGAACAGACTTTTGAATAATAGATGAACTCTAGACCGATGATTATGAACTCGATATCAAACCTCATACTAGAAGACACGGACAGATGTATTGAATATATTCCATGAAATAGGTTCAGATCCAGATGGAAAATGGATAAGCAAACAATAACTGAGAGCAAAAAAAAAAATTTTGGCAGTTGATGCATACCGTATCCTTTGATGGTGATGCCTTCTCTGATACCTTCTGCTTTGAATGATCACTGAGACGTCCACTGCCTGAAGCATTTTTCCTAGTAAATGCCTCAGCAGCACCCAAAACTCTATCCCGTGTTTCTCGTCCTACAGCCAAAAACGGCAAAGGCAAAGAGGGGGCAAATGTTAATATTCACTTAAAACAAAAGAACTTTTTTCTTTCACAAAGTAACAGCCCAGAAACATGTTGAATCACCCAGCTGTAGATCAGCAAAGTTAAGTACCCAAGCCTCGAGCATGATAATTGCAACTGAGAATCGTATCTAGAAGAAGGAACCCTAGAAAACTACGAAAATCAAGAAATCCAAATACACCCTCAGAGTTCTAAACATTTTAATAACACGACACAACTGTATATCCCTCTCCCAACAATCTCTCAAGAGAACAGAGCACACCTGATGGCTTCTTTGTTCTTTCAGCAGATGCTCCAGTGTTTACAGCAGCTTTTCCACTTGATGGCTGAAAAGACACGATAAAGCAAATAAGAATAATCTGAGATAGGAGAGATGTACAGCTCAAGGTTGACACACACTGACTCGTTGTTTAGAGCTACTGGTGAGCTGAGGATACTTGAGTACAGTCCAGTCATATACATAGTCAAACTGATATCCTGTCAAAAAAAACAACCTCGGGTCAAAAACTGCCAACCACCAGCCTCCAAAGAAATATTCTCAAATGATGCTTTCTCATGATATATAGGAATGTCACCTTATCATGCTTTCGGACAACTTGAAAGCAGGAATATTAACTTCAGCTAGCAACAGAATAAGCCCACAGACACATTATTGATTTTGTAATAACTGTGTTCACCAGTTTCAAATGCATTTTGACAGGAGTTGGTGTACAAAAAGCCTAACTCAATTTCAAGGTGTATGAGTTAGCTACTGATATTTGGGTACAAGTAATTATGACACAGTAACCACCAATCTGTGCAAAGTTTCTGATACATTTAAATGACTGTACACATGACCAGAAGAAACTAGAAAGGTAGGTCATCAGTTCCCCAGAAAGCAACCCATCTTCTAATTGCTTCCACCATAATGCACAATATGTTATATTTCAAAATGGTCATGCTTTGAATGGAAGTGGTTGTGTTAAGATGCACATCGACTAGGGTATTCACAAGTTACAAATATTTTTGGGCATTACAAAAAGATACAAACAACTCCTAACTTCTAGTATTAACTGGAGATAAGAAGAAAGTATTTCGAACATGAAACTATAATGTTTGGTTCTTACCTTCTCGAATAAATAAGTCACGGAAAAGCTTCTTCAAGTATGAATAATCTGGCTTGTCTTCAAAGCGTAATGAACGGCAATAATGGAAGTATGATATGAATTCTGATGGATATGACTTGCAAAGTACCTAAAGGAAGGATTCACATATTTTATGTGATTAGTCAAGAATAAGGGAAGCGTAGTGACAGGGTAATCCCACCAGCCTTGCCTTTTTAGAATTCAATATGAATTCCATGCATTAAAATATAAAGTGACAAGTTGAAACTTATAATACCTCAACAGGAGTTAGCATCTTCTTTTCACTGATTTTATCATACTTCTGTTTTTTTGTCCCTGCCTTAAGGCCCTGCCATGGAAGGCTGATTCCAGCAATATAAAAATTTTAAGATAAAAATGATAAATAATTTTCATCCACATCAAATTTAGGATACACGAAAGAATAGTGCCTATATTGTTATAACCTTCCTCGTAAGAAATACATGAGCACATAACCAAGTGATTCCAAATCATCTCTTCTGCTTTGCTCTGCACATGAATTGTAGATTGCACAATTTACATCATGTCTAACATGAATAAGCAGGCAACAACAAAATAACTAATGTGGCACTTTACCCACCAACTCCAAGGTGAGTGTTAACACTTGCATATCGAGCTGTGCCCGTAAGATTCTTGTTCTCTCTGTGAAAATAGAAAATTCAAAGTATATATCAAACACAGAGAATAAATAGATAAACAACCACTCAGATAAACAATTGAAACTAACCCTAGATGCTAGCCAAAATGTTATCACTTTCTGGACATTTCAAAGTAGCATGCAAGCAATTGAACATAAAAGAATGCAAGTAAAAGCAGCACACAACTGTTCAAGAACTTCCAATGTACCCTAGTGACCTGCCTTCTCTAGCTTGTTTAGCTAGATGCTATCGTTTTCATGAAGAGTCGCCACTCATTAGCATCTAGCTTATAAATATCTACCTTTCAGATAGAAAACATGTTACAAACAGCTAATAAACAAACTAGATTCATGGAACAACAGGAAACAAGACTCATTGTAACACTATTATGGATAAGAAACAAATGGTAAATGCATACCTATATGGTATGTGTTTATGAGTTTGAAGATCCCTATATTTTTTAGCAAGGCCATAATCAATGATATACACCTGTTACAAAATTGATGCAATGGTTAGCAGCAAGTCAAGACATTTAGTAATTGCCCTCTGTATAACAAGTAAATACAGCTATAATAAGTTTTGGGAATATACAAGTTATCAACTATTGGTACAGGCAAGAGAAATTGAAACACACTTCAATATAAAATCAGAAACTGACCTATGGCATCAACATGTATATAAAGCTCAAGATAAAGAAAGGCAACTTTAAAACTTTAAAGAGGACATCATGATAAAATTTTACTATCGTACAAGTTATTTCAATACCTTAAATTAACTCCTCGTTAAATCATATAAGTGCACCACATTTAAGATGCAAAAATGCTTATGTGAAAGCTTCACAAAAAAAAATCTCACCGATGCATCCAGAATACAAGATCTTGCAGACAACTTCTCAGTTAACCATAGTATCGGATATTGAACTATTGAAGCTCACAGTGTACGCAAAAAAAGGATTAGTTTACTTTAAAAACACAATAATTTTCTTTTTTAAAATCTCTTATAGTAATCTGAAGCTATTAACTGCTAAAATTATGAGTGTAAAAATTTTTAAACGCAATAATTTTCTCTTTGAAGGCACAACTGCATTAGATAATCTTAATTTCCACTATTCTCTATTCCACCAACCATGAAGTATGATAAAATTTTAAATGAGTGCACTCCACCATCTAACTAGAAAGAGAAGGCATTTAGCTGAAGTACCTGATTTGCTTTTCGTCCCAAACCCATCAGAAAGTTGTCAGGTTTTATATCACGGTGAAGAAATCCCCTTGAGTGCATATATTCAACTCTGTTAATCTGAAGGTAACAGAAATAGGATAACTCATCACACTTGACGCTAAATAGGCAGAAAAACAATTTCTCCAGTAAGACAGGTAAACATACTAACTGATCTGCCAGCATTAAAACTGTCTTCAAAGAGAGCTTTCTATTGCAGTAGTTGAACAAGTCCTCGAGGCTTGGCCCTAGAAGCTCAATAACCATAATATTGTGCTCCCCTTCAACTCCAAACCATTTGAGGTAGGGAATCCCAGCTTCATAAAAAACAATAAAGAAAAAGAACAATGAACTTTAGCTAATTTTTTTTTCACATCGAGTTCATTTTTTCTCAGTATACTTGTTTATAATCAGCATAGGAAATGACAAAATCTTACTTCCGCCTTGAAGAAGTATGTACAACTTTGACTCATAGTGAAGCTGAGGGTGCTTGGTCTTCACAGGTTCCTAAAAATTTAGGCGAAAGATGATTAAAATCCAATGAGATTAAGGTAGCAATCTGTAGACACATTCCGAATTCACTTTTAACTTTTCAGGAAGAAAATGGTACTTTTCATTACAGAATGCATTCATTGTTGCAACATCTAAGCAACAACTCTCAGTCTAGTTACATTTCTGAAAATTTCAGCCTATGTATAGCACCTCGAGCTTTAGACAGAGATGTTTGGTCAAAATAAATAAATAAATAAATGACGACATAATGTTTACACACTTTTCAGCAATCAAAAAACTTGAAAATGCTCAAAAAAGCTCTATTCCAAAATTCAGTACATCTTTTAATCCAAATCTATGTTTTTCATTAGCATTTTCCAACGCATCACGAGTCTCCAACTCAATATTTTAGCATCCACTCTATCCAATCTAGCAACCAACAGAAAAGTTAATCATTCTGAAAAGAACGTTCTGATCCAATAAATCTCTTAAGATCACACTTACTATATATACATAGCTAAATTAGCCCGTATTCTCATAATGTGATGATAACTTATACAAACTCATTTCCACACACAGAATATTAAAAATCCAACTGATGGCATTGGTAATGCAAATAAAAGAAGCTAGACTGGAATTGTAAAACTAATCCCTAGAAATTTCTTATATCCAGGTGATCATATATCAATATCTAAAATCAGTAAAATACTAACAAAAAATATATTTATTAAAATTCAATTCCAAAAACACAAGGCTCATACCATCTTAATAGCAACTTCTTCCCCTGTCTGTACATTGACCCCTACCAAAACAAATTTCCAGTAAATCAGATTAATTATTACTTCAATTTAAAAGGTAAAAAAAAAAAAAAAGTAAAAAAGAAAGGAAAAGAGAAACAGATTTACCGAGGAAAAGCTCGCCGAAAGATCCAGCTCCGATCTTCCGGCCCACTTTGAATTTTCCACCGACAACACGATCCATTATCAATTTGCTTGATTATTCAGAAAAATTAAATAAAAAAACTGAAATAATTTTTTTAGAATCTTTCATAACAAAATCTGCTCGAAATGAGAGAAATAAAAAGCGGAAATTATTGGGCCAATGAACCACATTGCTGGAAAAAAAAATGAACAGTTCCGTGGGGGAAAAAAATCAATAAAAAGGAATCAAAACAAGAAGATTATCAAATGAAGAGAGGAAACCAAGGCGCGAAAAAGGAGAAAAGCAAGACAAGGATTTAGACGAACAAGAAGAAGAGGAAGAAGAAAGGGAATTTTCTCTGTTTCTCTGATTTTTTTTTTTAAGAAATAAAATTATTTTTTCCCCTTTAACTCAAAGGAAATTTATTTTTTCTTCCTTTTTTACCTTTTTTTTTCCTTGTGTTTTGAGTGTATTTTTTTGGTACATAATTTCCCTCTGCTTTGTGAGCGGTAAGTGCTTAAGAAGGCGAGCGGCTAGAGCAAGCACGTGACCAACACGTGAATAATAGGTGATTACGTGGCATTAGAACGTATCATTATTTTTTTTTCTTGTTTCCCTTTTAATTTTTCCCGGTAACCAAGCAGGGGTAAAGGAGCTAGTTCGGCCATAAAACTAAAAAACAGGGAAGCTAGAAAATCGAGAAAAATGAACGAAAACTCGTTTCGATGAAGAACTAGCGATGGATCATAGATCTGTTGAACCAATTCCAAGCTATGTTTGAATCTGATCCTTTCATGTGAGTGCTTCACGTTTTTTCAAATTTTAGATCGTTTTTTTGTTCTTTTTGTTTATGAAATTATATACAGATTTATCATTTTAACTTCTGGATCATATTCGGAAATTAATATTCCATTGTGCTTAATTACTGATAAAATAAACAAAAAAATTAGAAAATAAATCTTGTTGCATTAATTTAGTTAGAAGAATTATGTGAAGATTTATTTAGGGTTACCGGAATATATTTTATTTTCCCGGGATTAAATTTTATTCCCATAAATTTAATAATTATTTTGGCATGCAACTATGTCTGTATACCTCAATTTGCAGCGGATAGGAAACAAGAAGGTGACAAGTGACAACTCTACTTGGGGTGTTGAAAACTAAATTCTAAGGCAGATTCATGCAAATATACACTCTCTTTTGTCAGTCTTTATCAGCTAGAAAGAATAATACATATGCTGTACATGCTTTGGCATTGCCATTAATGACCATTGATATTTTATGAAACACTTGTATGTGTGATGCCATTAATGTTAGAAAAGGGTTAAGGGGTTTTTGTAAGGAATTAGGCACTGTTCTTTGTAATTTCATTGCCTCTTTTTTATTATTACAAATGCAGTCTAGGTATGTGTGTAGAGTCCAATTCAACTATTCTTTCAATCCTTAAAATGTTTAAGTTTATAATGTTTATATTTCACAGGCTCTTTGGTTTCATCGTTGTTTCCTTTCCCTTCATTTGATGCGGTATTTGATAACTTTTGATGGTATTTGGTGCCGTTCTGAGCAGAAAACCAGCTAGGGTAATGAAATCAATATCTTTTTGGACAATGAATTATTTCTCCTGGATTCTTGATCAACCATTCAAGACATGGAGTTTGAGGATTTCGTAGAACAAGCAATGTCTTCAGCAGTTTACTTTTATGGTTGATGAAGGTAATTGTAACAAAATTGCTTAAATTATATGGAGATTGAACTGTAAGTGAAGCCGAAATTTGGAAATTTGAAGACCATATATCACATAAGACATCTTCAGAAAGATCTTTCCTTTGGGCTTTTTCAGACCTCAGAAGCTTTTAATGAACATCTACATCCCAATTAGTTCATCTTTGTTAAATATTAACTATTTCATAACTTATCTCCATGACTATTTTATGTGGCTTTCGTTAAATTATATGCTCAAATTGGATTGAGGTACTGAAAAATATACTCTAATTGCACTTTTCCTAATGTTTGGGGAGTATTTTATTGACAAGAAGGTGACAAATAATGTTGTGGTGATTGTAACTTCCAAGAATGCATCGTCATGTTTTCAAGCTTTGTGGAGATTAGGATACCCTGAGGATAAGGTAAGCTGTTATACATTTAAGAAATGTCTGACCATCCCTTCTCTGCCTAGGTCCTAGAAAGAAACTTGTATCTGAAAAAACTGGGGGCAACCTATGTTACCCGGATTTAGGGGCAAGTATACAGTACGGGTGTACTCAATGTTTAGTGTTTTTCGTTTCATATATTTAGAGAATCACGTCTCTGTACTCATGCTCATATAGTTTCAAATACAGACATTGGAATGAAGAGTTTGAGTAACATAGGAAGCAACTGCTGGCAAAACTGGAGTTTGCTGATTAGGTATGGAAGCTTTCAGCTTTCTATCAACATATGTGTTGTTTTTGGGTCTACTTATGCTCCCACTCTCTATACCTTTAGCACACATGAAATTTTGTCACTTCACTTTTAATACCAAGAATCCAGTTATTTGACTCTTTTGATTTAATAATTGTAGTGGCCAATATTACATGTGTGAAAGGCTGGATAAACAAATAAAAACATTAAATTTGGGGTTGTGAGGCTTTTTATTCTAAATCTAGGGTTGTAAGGCTTTTTAGCATTGTTTCAGAGAAGCATGATGCAAGTTAATATTTTTGTTGCGAACAATTATTTTTTGTCACATAATCCAATTTAACAGAATGTATTATTGATTAGACTTCAGTTATTAGTTATAATGAGAAGGACTAGATTTTAATTATATGAAGAGTATAAAGATTGGGAGCATATTTAGACCTTATTTTTTTCCGGGTCCAGAACATATGAGTTGGAAGTTTATAGTCCCATTCCTTTTAAATAGAAACGTTATCTTCCCATTCCTTTTAATGGCCTACCAAATTGAAGCCATGGAATATTAGCCAGTTCTTTAGAAATAATATGATTGCTTTCGTTGTCAAGTGGAGCCACTCCTCTCATTCACCATTCCTCACTGTAATATAATGCAGTAAATGTAAAGGCATGTAGTAACCAATGTTGTCGAGTGGGCTTCTCTTTGCTTGAGATTAGCTCAAGTAATCGATGTTGGAAGTTTTTTTTAATGAAAACTGACATTCTTGTTTCAGAGAGCAATTGTTTATAAATTCTTAATAAAATCAAGGAAGGATCGATTCCATGGGTTGATTTCTTTTCCATGAAATCTTGAATTCGAGGACCCAAGGCCACTCATTGGTGTTATCCAAATTGCAAGTCCCCACCAAAGCCAATGATGAAATTTGGGGAAAAATATTCAAGAAAATAAAAAGAAAAATCGGAGCCATTGTTTTGATTCGGATAATATATATTTTATTTTATTTTGTTTTCATGTAATTTGAAAGATATAATTATTCAAACTAGATTAAGACGGTTTTTAATAAATTATTGAAAATTTTCAAAAAAAAATTCTATATGTATTTGATAACCATAAAAAAAGTATTAGATAATCATAATAAATTTTTCCGGGTATTTTACTAAAAAGGGTTTATTTCCAACATTATTTATAGAAATGAGTCATTTAAAAGATTATTTATCGGAATTGGTCAAAAAACTCAAAATGTGACAACGTGGAAGCGTTTTAAGGGGAAAGTGCAGAAAAGCGCTTTGTCAAGGGTGTGTTTTTGCCATGTTAGCAATGGGTGCACTTTAGTTCATGTTTTTTCTAGGGTTTTTTGGTTATTTGCATGTTATGGCTTAGGGTTTATGGGTTTAAGGTTAGAATTTTTGAAAAAATAAGTTATGGTTTATGATTTTTTTAAAATAAATTAGGGTTTAGGGGTTTTTTAATTAGTAAGTATTGTTTCGGAATAAATAAATTTGGGGTTTAGGGTTATGAAAATTAAATTTGATGTGATGTGTTCTGAAAAATTTATTTTGACGAGATGGATTTTTGTTTTATTTTGTACAGTCAGTAAATGTACAGAAAAAGCTTCCAGCTGGATGCTTTTTTTATATAGTTGATTCTGAAAGAATAATTTTGAGAAAATGGTTTTGAAAAAATATCGCGGGATTCACGAGAAATGTGATAGTTGGGGTTGAAAAACGCTTTAAGCAAGATGCATTGTCAGTAAAAGTATTAAAAAAAAGCTCTCAGCTGGATGCTCTTTTCATAGTGTTGGTGATAGTGCATCCCACTGTAATACCCATAACCCGCATCCGTCGTCGGATTAGGGTTACAAGGCATTACCGGACTTTCAACTCAGATTAGAACATTCAATCATCAAACATACACCAAAACTCATCTCATTTGAGTAGTTATTAAACATTCGTAATCATATTGTCCCTTACGAGGCTTAACGAGGCTTTAGAACATGCTTAGAAATGGTTCGGGACTAAACCGTTAACATTTGCAAATTTTGGGAAACATATAAAATTTCCAAGCATTCAAGGGTCACACGGCCACTAGACACGCCTGTGTCAAAGGCCGTGTGAAAACAATGCATACATACTAACTTGGCCACGCTGTCGATCACATGCCCGTGTGTTTAGGTTGTGTAGTTCACTGACTTGATATCTTAAGCATCACGAAGGGACACACGGCTGTGTACTAAGGCCATATGTCACACACGGTCGAGTCACACGCCCGTGTGCTCAGCCGTGTGGACGAAAAATAGGCTTAGTTTAAGCCACATTTTCTCCCCTCCACATGCATACCTAAAACACATCATTTTACAACATATCAATACATTAATAGATAGCCAAAACATGCTATTTTATGCACCAAACATATCATTCCAATTCTCTCCATTTGATCAACTCAAATCAATCCATTTCCTTCCCAATTCACATACCAAAACTAATATGATTCATTAACCAAAGTTCACATATAAAACACAATCAATGATCAACCAAAATAATCATTTATATAAACCTTAAATCACATATATGGCACATATTCAAATCAAGTATTTAACCAACCATATTAGCATTTAAGTACTATACTACAATCAAACCTATCATAAGTATATATACATCACTTACTATTAACTATTTAAACATCTCAAAACCATACCAAAATATAACACTTCACAAGATAATTTATACGCTTTAATTATCATGTTCTATACTTTACAAAATAAGCCAATTTACATGGCCAAGTTCATACCAACTATAAATTCTTTACAAGCCAAATCTCATGGCTAATCACACACCAAACATATAGGCATCAATAGTCAAAATTTACATATACACTAAATAACCAACTAGCCTATACATACCATATAACCAAAACTCAAAACTTTTAATTACCGAAGCGATAACTGGATAGTGTGATGAGGTCTCCTACGACTTCCAACCCGAGTAAGTCTCCGAAACTCTATAAACATAGGAAAATACACAAAGTAACCTACAAAGCTTATTAAGCTCATATCTTAATAAACTTAACATAACAAATAATTGTAATTCAATAACATAAGTATAATATGCTATCTCACATGTCTAAGCACATACTTTTCTCAAGTTTATAACATGTTCTCATATCAAATTTCCACCATCCAATAATATATTCACTTCCATGGCCAACTTTAGCTTTCACAAGTTTACTCAATTCAATTTTCATATACATTCAATTCATACTTCCATATAACCAAAGAGCACATTTTAGTTTATATCATATTTAAACGCATATCTTTCTCATTTCATATACATAGCATGATATGAACTCACCAATTTACTTTCATTCGAATCTCACATATGTTCTGTACATACCTATCTTGTTTAACTCAATCGTACTTTCATTCTCAACTTAGCTATGCCTTTTGAACTGTTCGGAATTGTTAAGGATACTCGAATAGCACATAAAGTTTGTACAATGCCATATCCCAGATATGGTCTTACATGTTATCATGTATCGATGCCACTGTCTCAGACAGGGCCTTATACAAAATCATATACGATGCCAATGTCCCAGACATGGTCTTACACGTAATCTTATATCGATGTCAATGTCCCAGACATGGTCTTACACGAAATCACACCTCGAAAACCCTAATGTCATGACGTTCGTATCCTAAACTATTCCTAAGGTTCGTATGGGACTTTCGGACATCATAACTCTGTCGATCTTGGCACTTATTCATAACCATTCAGCATTGAATTCAATTCCATAATAAATAAGCATTTATAACATAATATCTTAATGCTTATTAACATACGAACTTACCTTGTTCGCGGTAATGACGAATTAAGTCAACTAGTCGATAACTTTGGTTTTTCCCCCATCTAGATCCGAATTCCATTTTTCTCAATCTAGATAATAACAAAATTAACTAATTTATTAAACAATTTATTCAATTTCATCCAAAACACATTAATGGGCATTTTGCACTTTAGCCCCTAAAATTTCACATTTTCTCAATTTAGTCATTTTTTAAAACAACTCAAAATACACAAAATTTCAACATGCTCATGTTAGGCCGAATTTTCGCTAGGTCCCTAGCAGCCCATTAATTCTATTTATTTCACATTTTGACCCCGAAATCCCTAATTTGGATTTTTATCAAAAATTACTTAACAAAATATAATAATCTACCAATAATTATTTATTTTTCATCATCAAACAACAAAACATCAAGCTATCATCAATGGAAAATCACAAATTCATCAACCAATCTAAAAATTAAGGCATGGGCTAGCTAGAATATGAAGCAACGATCTCAAAAACGTAAAAATTATAAAAAACGAAACAAAAACGAACTTACAATTGAGGATCAAAGTGACCGAAACTTTCAAGTCCTAAAATGGCTTTTCTCTATGCTTTATTCGACCAAGAAATGAATGAAAACAAAACCTTTTTGTTTTGTTTTAATTTAAGTAACTTAAAAACCAAATTACAAAATTAACCTTTAATAAAAACCATTAAAACACTTATTAAACAAACCCATAATTGTCCACTCATAAAGCCAATCGTACATTTACCACATAAACCTTCCATCTAATTAATTTTATATCCATTTAGTGCTTTTAACTAATGTAATGCAAATTTTACATTTTACGCGATTTAATCCTTTTATCAAGTTAGACATTCGAACAGTAAAATTTCTTTATGAACTTTTACACAATAATTCTATCATACTGTAAACCTTAATAAAATAATAAAAATAATATTTTAACTTCGGATTGTGGTCTCGAAACTACTATTTTGATTAACCCTAAAATCGAGCTGTTACACCCACTATCCCTAAGGTATAAATAAGTTAAATTTCATTTTCTTGTTACATAAGTTGAGAAGGTATAAGTTGATTTATCGTATTAATATTTATACGAATCATTATATTTTTGCATAATGTTTTTTATTTTGAATTTCTTTCGACAGATAATTTGGTTGAAAATTAGTGAACGTATTAATGTTGTTATTTACTACGACGGTGAGGTCTGTGACATCGAGAATGGCATTTTTTATAGGAGAACATAGTGCGATTGGTTTTTAACTAGAACATAGAATTGACAGAATTTCATAAAAGAATTAGGCGCAAAATCTTTGGAACGATACCAATGAGAGTTTCATCTATTAAGTACCGATTTTGTGCTTCGATTGATCCCATGACATATGACTCATTTGATATCAAAGGTGCTCGTGGCTTGGAGGCGATGGTGCAGACTCATCTCGATAGTGGATTACCCTATATTTAAGTTATATGTGGAATTTTCATCGCGATTTTAACATCAATTGCTGTTCGAGAGGAATATATGACCCCTACCCAACACTTCGTTAGTGGGAGGCAGAACACGGAAGTATCCGCTTTTTGTGGCAATATGGAATAGACGACCCCTGCATAACACTCCGTTAGTGGATGGGACATGTACCTCAATGGATCGATGTTTAATGGTGGAAATACGTATTGGAGAATGACATCAACTTTTAGTAGTTGATAATCTACATCTAATTGGGGACGTTATGAAATGTCTACGAGAAGGGATGATGTATTCCCTAAGACATCCACTGGCAATGGGACCTTGTATGTTGCAGATGTTGGTGGGTCAGATAATGAGTCCGTTGTGGATCCACCCTGAGAGCCTGGTCTCGATGGTATAGAAGTTGCATTATTTTTTAAATTAGAGCCTATTCCAACTGAACCTAAAAATGGTGAAGGGAGTTCAGATGAAGAAGAAGAAGATTTACGATTCACGGTGTACTCACATCTAGTCCAAATGTATAATGTCAATCTATCGATAGATGATGCGTTAGAGTTTCCAAATTTACCACACAAGTTTGTCGTTAGATTCGGGTGAATTGGAAGTTGGTAAGGAGTTTTCCAGTAAAGATAATTTTCTCAGTATATTGAAGTAATATATTATCATGAACAGGGTTAACTACCACGTGGTTAAATCTAAATCTAAGAAGTTTGAGGCTAAGTGTGCAGTGCGCGACGGTACATATTAATGAAAAATCATGGCTTCAGTTAAGAAGAGGACAAGGTTGTAGGAGATAAAGAAATTCAAAGGTTTACATACGTGTGTTGTCGGTACAATACTCATAGGTTGACAGGTGTTTCACAAGATCATCCCATGATGGATTCAGATATGATAGTAAGCTTAATATTACAGATGGTGAAGGTGGATCCCAAGACTACTGTGTCAGTCTTAATTACCAATATTCGTAGCCAATTCAAGTACATGCCTTCTTACCGCAAGGCTTGGATAGCTAAGCAAAAGACATTGGATGATATGCACAGTGGGTGAGACGCTTCATACAATGAGGTGTGGCAGTGGTGTCAGATGTTAGAGAGGTACGTATCAAGTTACATAATAGACCTTGAAACAATTCTTGCTACTACAATGACCGCTCGCTCCATAGATGCCAAGTGTTCAAGCATCTGTTCTAGAGCTTTAAACAATACTAGGACGCATTTGTATACTGCAAGCCATTGGTATAAATTGACGACACCTTTATGTATGGTAGATATACCCATCAGCTATTGCTAGCTGTGGCACAGGATGGTGATGGGAGGATCCTTCCAATTGCATTTGCAATAATACCGGGAGAGTTAGGTGACGACTAGGATTTTTTTTTAGGTTGAGGAGGCATGTATACCTCCAACTTGATATTTGCGTTATATCAGATCGGGGCACTGTAATACTAGTCGCAAATGAGTGACAGGGAAGCCTATAGGATCGCACACACTATCGGTATTATGTAAGACACATTGCATCCAGCTACTACGGGTAATATCGGTCTACCACTAAATGACGACAAGCGACTAACATGGGTATTTAATTGCCACCAATATTATTTGGTTTGTAATATTCAATTTGTTCTGAATGGAAGAGTGGTATATAATTATCGCTATACACTTATATTGACAGGGTACGGGATCAATAAGAATCGTTTTCATGAGATGTTGGCGATTTTGCGGTTAATTAATTATCAAGGCGCAAACTACATCTGTAACATACCTTTCGATCAGTGGACACGATCATACGACGGTGGCCTATGATATAGTCATATGACCTCAAACTTGTCTGAATACATCAATTCAATTCTAAAAGGAATGCATCATTTACTGATAACCTCGATTGTGTGGGAAACATACTTCTGTTTGGCGGCAATGTTTCCAAAGCGAGCAACGAGTTATAAAGACCAAATGCAGGGAAACCATGTATGGTGCCAGAAGGAAGTGCAAGAAATTAATAAGGCCAATGCATGAGCCAACTCCATGCGCATAGTGTGTAAAGATTGCGACAACCTATAGTTTTGTGTGACAGAGTTTAACAGATCGAAATAAGGTATTACCGACGAAAAAAATCGTGTACACCTGAGAAATATGACTTGCGATTGTGGGAGGTTTGATGCACTTCGTTATCCATGCACTCATATAATTGCAGTTTGTCAGAATCTTTGTTTAGATCCTATGAGTTATGTCGATGAAGTGTACAAATTAGAGTACATGTACAACGTGTGGAGACACGTATTCCCACCAGTCCCAAATGAACGTAATTGGCTGTCTGTATCGCTTGCTCTGTTTAAGTTATTACCTGATAGAGTTACATCGCAAACCAAAAGGTCGACCGTGCTCAACTAAAATATGTGATAATATGGATATCCGGGAAAGAACAAACCAACAAAAGTTGTGCGAGTGGTATAGGAACTCAGGTCATACAATTCAAACATGTCCAAATCGAAATAGTTCCTAATTTATTAAATGAAACTATGAAAAATAATTTGTAGTGTCTTTTTCAAAAGAACTTATATTTTATTAAATGACACAATATAAAAATAATTTGTACAAAAATATTCAAAACAACTTTTGTTTTATCAAATGAAATAATATAAAAATAGTTTGTACAAATATATTAAAAAAATAAATACACGTGCCAGTCGGAATCAGTGTCACATAGGGGTGGTCGACGGTTACGCATTGGATTCCTTATTGGTTCAACTTTCGGCCGAGGTTATCGTTACACGATGGAGGTGTTTGAATCTAATAAGGTGATAGAGATTGGAAACAAGATGAGCTCCCCGATGGTGCCTCGTGTGGTTTCTCATGTAACGATGGCTTATATATCATCGGTTGAGTCGGAGTCATCGGGAAATGAGATGCACCAGGCCATGCATTCTAAACTTGCATAGAACTGGAAAAATGAAACATATAAGGGTTAGGATATACACCTAGAATGATTTGAAGGGGCTATAGTGTGGGCATCGCCGCTTACACCGTTGGGCCTGATGATTGCGTAGGCACTGTTGATAGGCCCGCCTCGCTAGTCCTTATCATTGATTTAAAGGGCCCCGTCATTCTATTTCAACACAGAATTACCGACACCTCTGCTCTTCTGACAGCAAATATGGTTTGCCATGGATCCTAAATCATGACATGTAATCTGGCTTGCACGTTAAATCTAGAACAATAATCGGTTCGCAAGTAGGTATATTATCATACCGATTTTCCCATATTTTGATATATTTCAAGTAAAAGACAGGCCAATACGTATTCGGTTACCGTAAGTTAATTCTGTGCTCTTCATCGAGCACATCAGGTGCCACGGGAATTGATTACCGGAATTTGAATTGCTGCAACAATCTATCCGTTTGGTGCATCTCGACAGTAGCGTAGTTGACCAATGTGACCCTAACATACCAGATGTTCGGATTCTATAAAAATTCATTTGAAAATACTGCATGAATTGACGAATCCTTATATGGTGTCCATTAAAACTATATGAACGTGATAAAAATATTAGTTATATACATAATACTAAATACTAAATACGAAATTAACTATGTTATGTATATATAGTTCAAAATGAAATATATACTTACATGCGCTTCGGACCGTTGGTCTAATAGAAGCCATATATTTTCAAGAGCGGTAGGTATTCCCTCGTAACTCGCCAAATAGTTCCACCTATTTAAATAAAATTTTAGCATAAAATTATATTTTAAATATATGTAATAATTATAAAATTTTATATAAATTTTACCTATTTAAGAGTAGGAATGAATACAGGTGCTTCAGTCGACGATGTAAAAATGAAAAGCAAAACCGAGCCCATAATTGTAGCAATGAGAGACAACCTCTAATTTTGATTTTATTTGGTTACGTCTGCAATAGCCGATTTTCAATAGTGTTGAAACAGTGATTCGAGATCACTAAATCTGACGAAAAAGTTAAAAAAATTTATTAATTAATAATTATAAGTTAAGTGTGATTTTAGAAATATTTTTGAATTAGTGAATTTTGTGATTTAAAAGAAATGATTAGGTAAATTGGGTCGAAAATGAGGTATCGATACCTCAATATTGTAAATAGAGCAGTAAATATTTTTATAAATATTTACGGAGTGTCATTAAGGTGGTATAAAGTTTCGTTAAGAAATTTTAATGTTTAGATGGTTAATTGAAAAAGGACGAAATTGAAAAAAAAAGTACATTCCCGGGACTCCGTTCTGGTAAATCGGATTCGTAAATATTTTTAATAAATATTTATTAAGTTAGTTGCGTAGTTAATTAAGTTTTGGCTAAGTGAATTTGCTTAATTAAAAGTAATTAGGTATAAGGACTAAACTGAATAAAGTGTGAAAGTTTAATTATAGATTAAAGAAAAACTAAAGTGACTAAAGTGACAATTATGCCATTTTTATTAGTTGAGGCAGTTTAAGCATGAAAATATCAAAGATATTTAAGATTAAAATATATATTAATATATTACTTAATAAATAAGTAAAAAATATTATTATATTATTATATTATATTATTATTATAAAACCATAAGTAAAAGAAAGAAAAAGAATAAAAACAAACAGAATAGCAAAACGAAACAGGGGAAAGGAAGAAAGAAAAAGAAAAGGGAAATTTGGGGTTTTAATGTTCAAATTCAAATTGGTAAGTCAATTTAGCTCATTTTTTTAGAATTTTTGAATTTTTAGAAATCTAGAACAAAATATTTCATGATTCATGTTGAAATTTTGAAAGTTATTAGATTTTTAGACATTGATTTTGTTGAATAAAGGTATGAATTAGGGATTGAATTAATAGAATTTCAAGTTAGAAGTGGGAGAAGGATTAAATTGTGAAATAAGTTATAAGTTTTATGAAATAGGGACAAAATTGTAAGAAATTTGAAATTAGGGTTTTGTGGTGGAAATTAGAGAGTTAAGTTAAGTTATAAGTAGAAATTGAGTGAAAATAAGGTATAGATTGTGATAGGAATAGAAAAAATTTTAGTTAGGGATTAAATTGAAATTGAGGTAAAAGTTGAATAGGAAATTTAAAGTAATTGATGTGAATTAGTAAATGTATTGATATTGTATTGATAAATTTTAATTGTTTTAATTCCGTAGCTAACATCGTACCAGAATCCTCGACTAAAAAGGGGAAAAATATAGTCGACGAGGAATAGCTCGGAATTCTTGGTTTGTATTTCTATAATCCGAATCTAATTATTAATTGTTGTATTTTGATTAAATGTTAAAGTAAGTGATTAAAGTGAGAATTATTGTGTTTTACAATTGAAGTGGGTTGATTTGGTATGTGATGAATTTATATCGGTTTAATTGAATTGGAATATATATTTATGAATATATGTGTGTAAATGTGATATTGTGTAAATATGATAATTAGTTTATTTTTGATATGTATGAAAATTCAACTTTAATGCCCAGTAGACGAAATTTAGAGCTACTAGGATATTAGTGGCATGCCATTAAAAAACTTTAACGCGCTCTCTAATTATTAGCACATTAGTGCTCTCTGATTATTAGCACATTAGTGCTCTTCGTTTAGCACATTCGTGCTCTCTGTATAGCACTTTAGTGCTCTCTGTTTAATAGTGCATAATAATGCACCTCTGTATTTGTTCCGTATATCCGATGTATTCTATAAAGTCTATTTGGGGCTAAGAATATGGGATAGTGAACTGAAAATAGAATGTGAAATATGTTGTGAATACATGGAATATACGAGTTATATATATATATATATATATATATATATATTTATGAATTGAATGTGGAATGGATAGTGCCATTGTTTAAATGATATGTTAACAAATTATGGAAAGCTATTATATATAACAAGTGATGAAAATTGTGTATTGTATGGTTTTAAATGTTCAATTGTGTTTAACATTTTATTATACATATTATATTGTTTTATTTTTAAATATTCAGGTTATAGAAATACCACTGAGAATTTTACTCAGCGTACGATTTTGTTTTCCGTGCGCAGGTTAAGTACTTAAGTTTGATCGCCGATTCAGCATCCAACAATGATCCCGAACTCAAATGTGGTGACGTTTATTTTTTGTGTCAGCATTTACCTAGGGCGTCCAAATAATAATTATTTTGTGGTAAATGAGGTTATAAGTTAAATTTTTAAATTTGGTAAGTTTATAATTTGGATTAAAATGATGCTTTGATGACTTATTTTGATGACATGAAATGTTTAAAATTTTTGTCTGTTTGATCTGTAAACTCCGATAATGCTCCATAACCTGGTTCCAGCGAGGGATACGGGTTTGGGGTGTTACATTTAGTGGTATCAGAGCTATTCAGGTTTAGCTGATTCTTGGACTAAATCGAGCTCGAAAATTGAGTCTCGAGGTACATGCCATAATTGAGTCGAATTGAGTTGAGATTTTGATGCTGATATATTTGTTTATGTTTTATAGTTGAAAATGTCAGATAATTATAATGATTAGGTTGATGATAAATGTTATGTTATACGTGTGTATATAAGAGAGTCAAATTTTGAGGCTTTACGACCTTCACCCCCTCACCTGTATAATCTTATATAATAGAATTTACAAGATTTATATTGATTAAGCTTACAATTGGAAAACCTAAGAGTTCAGTGGCTGAGCAATTAATAATGTGGTTAGAACTGAAAATGGATTAGCAAGTAAAGACAGTTTTAAAAGAGATATCAGATTTTTCTGAAGATTATTTGGGATATATAATGTCGCTACTAAGGAAGAAATTATTCACGAGTAATCAATTTATTTAGTTATGGTTTTTGAAGAATAGGTTAATCGAAATTTCTTTTGAGTTGATTTCTTTAGTGATTGGGATAATGTGTGATTATGGATGACTTTAGTAATTAGTGGGATAGTGTTGAAAACTGCAAAAATATCTGAATGCAACTGTTATAGTCGGGTATCTTACAGCGATCTCTTCTGGGTATTCTATATGGGTATTCTATATGTTCTTTTATCCTCAGAGGTATATGCAACTATTCATTTTTAGATATGATTCTTATCATACAGAAAGTCTGGTTAATCATAACGTTAGGTGAAAATATTGTTAGTCTGGTTGATTCATGATCGGCATTGCTCTATTTTTCATTAGTTTTCTAATCTATTATGTTAGATAGAAGACTTGATGATCAGCCTCATATGAATCTATTTTCTACTTTTAGTGGTTGATGTTCTAAATTATATATATGCAATTTACACTGTCTTTATCGAAACTGTTTCTAGTGCGTATAAGCAGTATTCTTATTCTGGATTTTCTCTAGGATATAATCAATCTCTTTATCATTCAACGTGGTTTGTATTCTCAGAAATTCAATATAGCTTCACACCTGGGATTTCATTATTTCAGTTTTCGTATCATTCTTATTGTTTAATTTATCAAACATGGTTCATCTATAAAAATGTATTCATTGGCCGGAGGTAATTATATTTATTATTGTTATAAATCCTGGTTCGATCATGGGAGCTCGGTGATATAGATATTAGATTATAGAAGTTGCATTACTGCACTGGTTGTTATTGGGACTAATCTTGGATTTCTTCTTCTATTTTGGAATGCACTATTGATGTGAGGTATTGTTCTATCTATCCAGTTGAAAGGTCAGTTCTATTATAGCACTATGGTTTTTAATCTATCTGATGGTTATGGCTTCGGTATACTACAGAGCTTCGATATTAATAATTGAAATAGCTTTACTTTACATAATTCCTTTCTAGTTTTCGTAAAAAGGTTGACATTGGTAAAAGTGTAAATGAAGGAAGATTGAGCTCAAACTTGTATATTGGTTTTCATTCCTCATGTAATCTTGATTAATGTCAACAAGTTAAAACGGGCTGTTATGTTTCGTTTAAATTAATGCAGTTTTTGAGGATCTTTGATTAGTATTCAGAGGGAATTGTGATAGATTGTATATCTGGGTTGTCTTGACAACAAGAAGAAAGAAAGGATTATTCAGAAATGTTATTATCTGATAGATAAAATTGACTCAGTTGGTTTAATCAAGAGTAGGTTATTTATTTGAAAAGTTAATTGAGTTATACACATTTGAGTCTATACACATTGGAGTCTATCCTGAGGTCTGAAAATAAATTTTGTGCATTCATGGGTAAATAGACGGACAATCAGAACGAGAAATTCAGATTCTAGAAGACTTGATACAGAAATATATCTATCAGGTCGGTTCTAATCGAGAAATGTTATTATGGGTTAAAGTCGTCCCGATTGTTGAAGTTATCGTAGTTGTGTAAAATAATATTGCTTGACGCTTTCAAGGAAGAAGGGGAAACAAATATCAGTTGAAAGTTACAAATGTAACCACGTTCGAAAACATCAGTCCGAGTTTGATAATCAAGGTTTCCCGGTTATGTTTCGATAGCCGATTATTGGAAATTTCTTTGTAGTTACACTACTAGTGAAAAAGTGATGACCGAAGAACATCAGAGCTACTCAGTTAAGTTCAGGTATAGTATCAAGTTCTAAAATGGGTTCTGATATGAGTTCGGAAATTATATGAGTTACGATTGATTTTTATGGAATTTGATTGAAAAGGTGGAAGAAGGATTTGACTTAATAGCTTGTATCAAGTGAGAAATTTCGAGGACAAATTTTTTTTAAGAGGGAAGAGTTGTAACGGCCGATTTTCAATAGTGTCGGAACAGTGATTCAATATCACTAAATCCGACAAAAAAGTTAGAAAAATTTATGAATTAATAATTATAAGTTAAGTGTGATTTTAGAAATATTTTTGAATTAGTGAATTTTGTGATTTAAAAGAAATTATTAGGTAAATTGGGTAAAAAATGACGTATCGAGACCTCGATATTGTAAATTTAGGCATAAATATTTTTATAAATATTTACGGAGTGTCATTAAGGTGGTATTAAAGTTTCGTTAAGAAATTTTAATGTTTCGATGGTTAATTTATTAAAAAGGACAAAATTGAAAAAAAAAAGTACATTCCCAGGACTCCGTTCCGATAAATCAGATTCGTAAATATTTTTAATAAATATTTATGAAGTTAGTTGAGTAATTAATTAAGTTTTTGTTAAGTGAATTTGCTTAATTAAAAGTAATTAGGTATAAGGACTAAACTGAATAATGTGTGAAAGTTTAATTAATAAATATTTATGAAATTAGTTGCGTAATTAATTAAGTTTTTGTTAATTGAATTTGCTTATTTAAAAGTAATTAGGTATAAGGACTAAACTGAATAAAGTGTGAAAATTTAATTATAGATTAAAGAAAAACTAGAGAGACTAAAGTAGAAATTATGCCATTTTTATTAGTTGAGGCGGATTAAGCATGAAAATATCAAAGATATTTAAGATTAAAATATATATTAAAATATTACTTAATAAATAAGTAAAAGATATTATTATATTATTATTATATTATATTATTATAAAACCATAAGTAAAAGAAAGAAAAAGAGTTAAAACAAACAGAATAACAAAACGAAACAGGGGAAAGGTAGAAAGAAAAAAAAAAAAAAGAAAATTTGGGGTTTTAATGTTTAAATTCAAATTGGTAAGTCAATTTAGCTCATTTTTCTTATAATTTTTGAGTTTTTAGAAACCTAAAACAAGATATTTCATGATTTATTTTGAAATTTTGAAAGTTATTAGATTTTTAGACATTGATTTTGTTGAGTAAAGGTGTGAATTAAGGATTGAATTAATAGAATTTCAAGTTAGAAGTGGGAGAAGGATTAAATTGTGAAATAAGTTATGTGTTTTATGAAATAGGGACAAAATTGTAAGAAATTTGAAATTAGAGTTTTGTGGTGGAAATTAAAGAGTTAAATTGAGTTATAAGTAGAAATTGAGTGAAAATAAGGTATAGATTGTGATAGAAATAGAAATAATTTTAGTTAGGGATTAAATTGAAATTGAGGTAAAAGTTGAATAAGAAATTTAAAGTAATTGATGTGAACAAGTAATTGTATTGATATTGTATTAATAAATTTTAATTGTTTTAATTCCGTTGCTAGCGTCGTACCGTAATCCTTGACTAAAAAGGGGAAAAATATAGTAGATGAGGAATAGCTCGGAATTCCTGGTTTGTATTTCTATAATCCGAATCTAATTATTAATTGTTGTATTTTGATTAAATGTTAAAGGAAGTGATTAAAGTGGGAATTATTGTGTTTTACAATTGAAGTGGATTGATTTAGTATGTGATGAATTTATATTGGTTTAATTGAATTGGAATATATATATTATGAATATATATGTGTAAATATGAAATTGTGTAATATGATAATTGGTTTATTTTTTATATGTATGAAAATTCAGCTTTAATGTCCAAGTAGACGACATTTAGAACTACTAGGATATTAGTGGCATACCATTAAGAAACTTCAGCGCACTCTCTAATTATTAGCATGTTAGTGCTCTCTGATTATTAGCACATTAGTGCTCTCCGTTTAGCACATCTGTGCTCTCTGTTTAATAGTGCATAATAATGCATCTCTGTATTTGTTCCGTATATCCGATGTGTTCTATAAAGTCTACTTTGGGCTAAGAATATGGGATAGTGAACTGAAAATAAAATGTGAAATATGTTGTGAATACATAAAATATACGAGTTATATATATATATATATTTATGAATTGAATGTGGAATGGATAGTGTCATTGTTTAAATGATATGTCAACAAATTATGGAAAGCTATTATATATAGCAAGTGATGAAAATTGTGTATTGTATGGTTTTAAATGTTCAATTGTGTTTAACATTTTATTATACATATTATATTATTTTATTTTTAAATATTCAGGTTATAGAAATACCATTGAGTTTTTACTCAGCGTACAATTTTGTTTTTCGTATGCAGGTTAAGTACTTAAGTTTGATCGCCGATTCAGCATCCAACAATGATCCCGAACTCAAATGTGGTGATGTTTATCCTTTGTGTCGGCATGTACCTAGGGTGCCTAAATAATAATTATTTTGTGGTAAATAAGGTTATAAGTTAAATTTTTGGATTTGGTAAGTTTATTATTTGGATTAAAATGATGCTTTGATAACTTATTTTGATGATATGAAATGTTTGAAATTTCTGTCTGTTTCATATGTAAACTCCGATAATGCTCCATAACCTGGTTCTAGCGAGGGATACGGGTTTGGGGTGTTACAACGTCGCCCGACACATCTCCCAGTACAATGTCGACAACATGCAGACCCCCAACTAAGTTTGTCAGCTGCTCTAAAGTCAATAAGTTTCAACAGCCACCTCAAATGTACGAGGTTTTGTGACTTGTCTGGCATCAGATAACCTCCGAGGATCTTAAGGATGTATGCCTGAGCGTATCCTATTCTCTTTACTTCAGTTGAATCATCTCTCGGCTCTAGGAATGTGTCTCGTAACCAGTTCATCTCGATCCAACCTATGTAAATATTATCCAAAATCGCACTCAAAATATCATAACATATGACTCCCCATTCAGCAGATTGAGCGGACCCGGTAAATACGGACCCATCCATCGGTAACCTCAATTGTAACTACACATCCTCCAAAGTGATGGTACACTCCCCGCATGAAAGATGAAATATGTGGGTCTTAGGTCTCCACCTCTCTACGAACGCGCTGATGTGTTTCAGGTCCAACTTGCACCCCCGACCTATATTGGTCATGTGTCAAAAACTCGTTTCCTTCAACTAATTTTCTATCAATGGTGATGGAGGACTAGACATATTTCGAATATAACATTGTAACACCCGATCTACTGACTATTATAAAAAATATTAATTAAATTATAAATTTTAAAAAATTGAAATTAACCCTTACCATTTTTATTTGGTCAATGGAGATATGTTTACTATCGAGACGAATTAATTGTCGGGCCATTGCTAACATAATCAAATTTTTTAGAAATTATAAAAAATAATACTAATTTAGACAAAAATTAAAAACTTAGAGAGTTTTTAGAGCTTTTTTGAGAAAATTAGAGAGAAATTTGGAAGAAATGTAATTTGAAGGAAATTTTGTGTGAAAAAAATGGGTGAGGGTTTATAATTTTTTTCATGATCATTGGCCCCAACTGTCAAATTTTTAAATGACCATTAAAGGTGACCGCTAAGGCAAAAATACGGGCTAAAACGCGCCCACGTAAGCACGATTTTGCCCTGTTAGCAAAAGTGTTTCCACTTCAGCGTGCTTTTGCTGACATGGCAAAAGCGCTCCCACGGGAAGGCGCTTTTCCTGAAATTTTCCCTTAAAACACTTCCACATAGGCGCGTTTTGCCTTTTTCTTGGACCATTCCAGTAAATAATAGTTTAAGTAGCCTATATCCGTAAATAATGTTAGAAATGGATATTTTTTAATAAAATACCCTATTTATCAATCACTTAATGTTAAAAACAATTAAATTCATTTTCTAAATTAACATCAATTGTTATATTAATTAATTAAAAATCAAAACTTATTTGTTTTCCAAGGCACTCAGTAGAGTGTTGATGAGATTATTAAAATCTCATATAGCTAAGCGAAGCAGTATTCCTCAGTTTCAATGATCTCATCTCATGAATCACAAAGTTAACTTCCTAATTGGCTTAAAACTAATGGTTGGGTGTGTTTGAATTCTGATGGTTTTATAAGGATTGACGAGGGATTTGCCGCTGATAGAGGTTGTGTGAGGGATCATAAGGGTGAGTGGATTATTGGGTTCACTAGATATTTAGATAATTGTACAGTGTTGGAGGCAGAGCTTTGGGAGATCTTGGATGGGTTGAACCTTATTTTGGATAGACGCTTCGAGAAGATCCTAATAAGACAGATAGTCTTGAAGCTCTTAATGTGATCATGAAAGATATTTCGGGGAACTCTAATTCTGCCATAGTCAGGAGAACTCTTCAGACTCTGAAAAGAGTGAAGCAGTGGGAAATTCAACATATTCTCAGAAAAGATAACTTAATTGTTAATAGTCTAGCCAAGATAATTCGTACTATTGTCACGAGGCTAGATCACTTTGGCCCGTAACACTAGGAGATTAGGCTTAAGACTGTTTTAGGATTCTCCTTTGAGTGTCTAGTTTACTTACTTTGTATCTTCCTTTCTTTCTTTCACAAAAAAAAATAAAAATATATAGAGTAAGTAATTTAAAAAAAAAACATATTATTATCAAATAACATAATTATTTGGGTTAGTATTTGGTGTAGCTTTAAAAATTGTGCTTTTTAGAAAAAAATAATATTTTACTATACTCTTTATAAGGCATTTGCCAATTCACTAACTCAGCTTGTAAAGTCTAAAAATTTCATGCCAATGTATCAAATATTATTCTTAATTGTTTTATGTATTTGATTTTTATAAACATAACAACTAGTTTTATAATGTAAATCCAATGGTTAAAAAATTCTATATTAAAAATTTTGCACCCACTTTATCAAACATCTAAATTAATTTATATAATATAAAATAAATATATTAATTTCTAAATTATAAGAATTTTTTAAAATTAGAACACCATTTTTAAATTTAAAAAATAGATTAATTAAATTAATATAATTTAATTTGGATTTATAAGAAAAATAATTATTTTGTTCATGGTAAATAAATAAAAAAAAATTCTATAAGCAAATAGAAGATGTTGTTAAGTATTTTTTTAATACTTTAATATATTATAAGGACGCATTAAACTATTGTAAACCTATTTGTAAAGTGTTTTTTAATTTTAATTTCGACATTTTATTTTCAAAAATCAAAGTATTACATATTAATTGTTGTTAATAGGAGATTGAATCAACTTCCAGCCCACTATTTATGGGGAAAAGTTGAAAATGGGAATGTCGGGTCCATTTATTGGGAGTAAATGCAACATGGACAGTGGGCTTCCCGGGTCAAACAGCACCCGAATCCAACCCGATAGCCAAGACAGATTCCTTATCCTTAAGCTATATCACGAAATCCAATTGAAAATCTGCGTGACATACTGTACAAGCGTTGAACACAATCAAACCACTAGGCCACCCAATTTGAACACCCCAAATTTTCAGCTTTATCACCTTTTTCCTTTCACTTTTGCAGGTACACTCACTTCCTTCCTTCAGCCTTTTTCTTTTTTACATAGCAAAATGATCTTCCTTGAACATTAAACACCAGACTATAAAAAAAAGCCTCTAATTTATCAATGACAGTACTGTTTTCAACTGAGTTGATTCCTCATGGCCTACCCTTTCATCCACAACAACTAAAACCAGTTTCAAATTCATCTTCACATCACACTTCTTTGGTGAGTTGCTTGAGCCATGAGGGTACTAAAGACAGTATTAGGAAGTCTAGGAACAATCAAAAGGTCAGGGTTTCAGCTGAAACAAGACCAACCCATCTCTCATCTTTTGATTTTAAAGAATCCCATTTGATGAAATTGCTCAATAGGTCCTGCAAGTCAGGCAAGTATCATGAAGCATTTTACTTTCTGGAATGCATGGTTGGGAAAGGTTACAAGCCTGATGTTGTTCTTTGTACAAAGATGGTTAAAGGGTTTTTCAATGGAAGGAATGTTGAGAAAGCTATTAGAGTGATGGAGATCTTGGAAAAATATGGGGAACCTGATGTTTTTGCTTATAATGCATTGATCAGTGGGTTTTGTAAGATGAACCGTCTCGATTTTGCTAACAAAGTGCTTGATAGAATGAGAAGTAGAGGGTTTTCACCTGATGTTGTTACATACAATATCATGATTGGTAGTTTATGTAGTAGAGGGAAACTTGATTCAGCTTATAAGGTTTTGAACCAGTTGTTGAAAGATAATTGTAAGCCTTCTGTTATCACTTACACAATTCTGATTGAGGCAACTATTCTTCAAGGCGGTATCAATGAAGCCATGAAACTTCTGGATGAAATGTTAGCCAATGGACTTAGACCTGATATGTTCACTTACAATGCAATTATAAGAGGAATGTGCAAAGATGGTATGGTAGGCAGAGCTTTTGAGTTTGTTAGGGGCTTAAATGCTAGGGGTTGTCAGCCAGATGTTATTTCTTACAACATTTTGTTAAGAGCACTTTTGAACCAGGGGAAATGGGTTGAAGGTGAGAAACTAGTGACAGAAATGGTTTCTAGAGGTTGTGAACCAAATGTTGTTACTTACAGCATTTTGATCAGTTGTCTTTGTCGCGAAGGGAAGGTCGAGGAAGCAGTAAATGTATTGAAGATGATGAAAGAAAGGGGTTTGACCCCTGATGCTTACAGTTATGATCCATTGATTTCTGCATTCTGCAAAGAAAGGAGATTAGATTTGGCAATTGAGTTTCTAGATTATATGATCTCTGATGGTTGCTTACCAGATATTGTAAACTACAACACAATCTTATCTACCCTTTGTAAGAATGGAAAAGCTGATCAGGCTTTGGAAATCTTTGAGAAGCTAAGTGAAGTAGGATGTCCTCCAAATGTGAGTTCTTACAACACAATGTTCACTGCACTGTGGAGCACAGGGGATAAATTCAAGGCCTTGGAAATGATATTGGAGATGCTAAATAAAAGAATAGGTCCTGATGAGATTACTTACAATTCACTCATCTCATGTTTGTGCAGAGATGGGATGGTAGATGAAGCTATTGAGTTGCTGATAGACATGGGAAGAAGTAAGATTCAACCAACGGTTATCAGTTACAATATCGTTCTTCTCGGTTTATGCAAAGTACATCGAATCGACGATGCCATTGAAGTGTTGGCGGCAATGGTAGAGAAGGGATGTCAGCCGAATGAAACAACTTACGTATTGTTGACCGAAGGGATTGGTTTTGCCGGATGGCGTTCTCAAGCTATGGAGTTGGCCAATGCTCTCTTCAGAATGGAAGCTATTTCTGAAGATTCATTCAAACGTTTGACCAAAACTTTTCCTTTGCTTGATGTTTACAAGGAGTATGCTCTTTCTGATTCTGATAAGTAAACCCCTTTAACGTTGTCATACTTATTTCATGGAAGCTTTTTTATTATATCATTATTTTCCTGTTAGAATGTGTTTTACTGAACCTTTGCAAGAACACTAAGCAAGACCAGTGGCTCAGTTAGGTAACCAGGAGAAAAGATCACTTTTAGCAAAGAGTATTTTAACTAAATATGAACAGCCTAGGTTATTAGAGAGAGGCTTCTCTGTGGTGGGTAGTAAGCTATCGACTCTTTTTGGTACAAGTGAGACTCAGGCATGAAAATAAGAGAAGAGATTGCAAATACTGGGACCGAACCAATAGGCTAAGCCCCGAGTACAATAAGACCCATCTGCAGCACAATGGTATAGAACAATATCAAGTAGACAATCTATCAAAGTATTATAGTAGTTAATAACCAGCATACTAACTAAAACTGTTTATTTATGTTCAACTTCAAGTAGAAAACTAAGTAAAAAAAGATGAAGCAAAAGCTCAAAAGCCAGTAAAGAGAAATTATTGTAATTGTACTAATTCATTGGTGTAAATAGCCTACCACATTAACCACATGCTAAAAAGAGATTACTGAGCTTTAAGCTGCTAAATAAAAATAAGTTTAAACAGAAATGCATTGGAAAAGCTCTCACCTCAAAATGTTGGCTATCAAGTTCACAAAGTCTTTGACCCTACACTGCCCTTTCTCTGAAAACCCTCCATGCCATCAACTGTTGATACAACTTGGTAGCTTCTTGTTTCATTCCGGTATCAGCTATACCTTTGATTATCGTCAAATAAGTTGTCTCTTCTGGTTTATTCTGACTTAAGACCATCATTTCTAGAGCTTGTATTGCCAAATCTATCTTCCCATTTTTACATAGCCTATGGATCACCATTTTATAACCACTATTTCCGACTGCGTGTTTCCTCTCCGCCATCACCTTTAGTATCTCTACTGCTCCTTCAACTTGATCTGCACGGCAAAATCCTCGTACTAAACATCGATGAGTTATGTCATCGGGATTGATCCCATCTCCTAACATCTGATCATATAATCCCATTGCTTTCTCAATATCACCATTTCTAGCCAAGCCATCTATCAGAGTGTTATAAGTTACCAAACCAGGGGAGCAGCTGCTCCTACTTAAAAATTGAAATAACTGAAGAGCCTCCTCTACCATTCCTTCTTTCGAAAGAGTTCCAAGAAGAATATTATAAGTAACGATGTTCAAAGAGCAATTTTGAGACAACATTTGATCAAACAAGTTGATGGCTCGATCCAAAAGTCCATATTTACACAAACCATTGATCAATATATTGTAAGTAAACACGGTTGGAGGATGAGAAGTTTCCTTCATGATAGCAAGCATCTCATCGACTTCGTCCCAACTCCCATGATTACAAAGAGAATGGATAAGGGTATTATATGTTATAACATTAGGCTCCATGCCTTGAGATAAAATATTATATAAGACCAAAGCAGCATCCTCGTATTTCCCCTGCTTCAAATTAAAACTAACCAGCGAATTGTAGGTAACAATGTCCGGATAACAGCCTTCAATTGCCATATCATGTAATACTTCCATTGCCCGCAAAGTTCCACAGTGCTTGCAGACTAGCTCAACGAGAATGGTATATGTGATTAGGTATGGTGGGCATCCCTTTCTCAGTTGATTCTTCCAGAACCCAACAGCCTGATCAAAATTCCCTTTGTCGAACATGCAGCGGATTATCGTATTGTATGTTGTCACATCCGGAGGGCAACCACTCAAGCTCATGTCTTCCAGAAGGTCAATAGCAGATCTTATCCGTCCTCTCTTACAAAGATCGCGAATCATCATGTTATATGTAATATTGTCAGGAACCCCACCAGACATTATCATAACTTGAAGAATTTTGGCAGCTTTATCAAGTTCATCCACTTTTAGAAATCCCCTTATTAAGTTTATGCAAGAAGGGAAATGAGGAATTTGATTCTTACATGCCATAACTTCTATCAACCGTAACGCACTCTTCAGTTTTCCATTTCTGCAGAGCTTTTGAAGAACATTGTTGTTGGTTTCCTCATCGTTTCTAACAAAAGGTCCATCTAAAGCTGTCATCAAAGAATCCCGAATCTTTTTTGGAACCATTTTCTCTTCGAATTTTCCATTAATTAACATCTTACCATCTTCTGAACTCCTCCATTCATCTTGATCAAATTCATCTCGGTCAATACAAACACTTCTCTGCAGTCCTCTGCACCATAAAGACACCACCTCTCTTTCCGAACGGTTATCTACCTTCCACAGCAAGGAAGAGCAGCTTCTACGACAACATTTGATTAAACAAGGTATACGAGATGTAGTTACATGTACCGTTGGACATTTCAGAGAGCTACAACCTGGACCAGCTTGTTTGAAACCCCATTGCAAACCATGAAAATGGCAAATCTCAACTAGACAGTTCTGAGGGGAAATGACATACCCCATCTCCTCCTATCCAATCAATATATAAATTTGAATCACTTGTTAACAGTCAATATGTTTGAAAAAACATAAAATTGTGCTTACTCTTCAATCAAACTCAACTAATATAAATTCCCAACAGAAAATAACAAATAAAGATCTCCTTATTTCAGGATTTCAGGACAAAATTTATTACTTGACAAATAATTCCCTTGCTTTCTTCGCTCATTAAAATGATAACAAATGATTGAAAGTATAAAAAAGAAAAGAAAAAAAATTTATCCAAAAACCTCAAACTCAACTACTCATTTCCTATAATTCAAGCCATTGATCATGTCACCTTCCTAGCATTCAAAAGATTTTCAATAACCCCACCAAATATAAAAAGCCCCGGAATTAAAAAGCTTACCTGGATACTACGTCAAGGCTCAAATTTGAAGACCAAAAATAAAATGTAATCGTTGGCAACTTTGTTTCTGAACATTGAAAACGCAGTAAAGCTTTCCATTTTTTCTTCTTTTAGTAATTACGTTCAGGGAGGTTTAAGGATCGACGTTAATTACTAGGGTTCAGTTTGTGGTTAAATTACATTTAAGTACTTCTTTTGTAAGCCCGTTTACAATTCAGTATCTTTTCAGGAAGGGGAGAAAAAAAATTGAATAACCATTGCACCCCGAGTGAACCCAACTGATTTAACTCAAACGGGTTGATTTTGATGGTTTTTTTCAAATTGAAAATATCGACATATTTTTTTAATTAATAAAATATTAAATCATATCTATATCTAAGATTAATAGTCATATATTCACTGCTCAATATTAGGCGTGTTTAAGATTTAGGTTACTCGATTAAACATTTAAGAAGGTAATTCGTAAAATAAATTTAAATAAAAAATTAAACTTATTTAAAATGTTCAAATACTGAAAACCATAATCTAATCTAATCTAATCTAATTTTTTTCCAAATTTATAATATGTTAAATTTTCTTTTAAATTATATAATTCTCCCTAATTTTTTATTGAAATTATATTTTAATCATCTCATTTTTAAAAGTTACATAATTATCTCGAATTGTTACATTTTAGTTCCTCCTTTGTTAACTTTCATTGAGAGGATGACATGATATGTTAATTTAAGGGTTAATAATAAAGTTAGCCCTTAAACTATAACTAAAATATCAATTTGATACTTATAAAAAGTTTAATAATAATTCTAAAAAAATTAAAAGAATAAATAATAAAATATTAATTTAAAAAATTCAAACAATCAAGCATATTTACAACTAGCTAAACAAAATTAAAAAAACTAAATTCTCAAAAAATAAGAACAATGTTAATTAAAAAATAGACATAAAATCTCATTTTAATACCTAAATATTTTTTTATCAATTTAATAATTAAAGTTTATGTCGGTTAACCAATTTAGTCCTTCGAATTTAATCCTATTAATTTTTAAACTGAAAACCATGCCACGTATCTTTTTTCTCACATCATATATATGAAATTAAATTAAAATTTTAATTAAGAAATAATTACTTTTTAATTTCCTTCACCCCCAACTCGTTTCTCCCTCCCTCATTCTCTTTCTTCTTCTTTAAAGAACCCCAAAAATTTCTTCTTACTTTGAAGACAAAACAAACGCAATCCCTGTAATTTACCTTTCCCTTCTTTTATTTTTGCTTTTCAAATTAAAGTTCTGAGTTCCATTTCTCTCACAATCCCTCCCAAACTCTCTCCTGTATACAATACTCAGTTGTATATTTGTGGTTATTTTATCTATCTAATTCAAAAAAAATTATATTTACAAAAATAATTTAAATTCAAAAATAATTATCAAAATTACTGAAATGAACAATAGATTAGGATTTTGGGAATCCAATGGCCAGCACTACAGAGTGTTTTGGCCCCATGGTTACCTTATAAGGTTTAAAATATTATTATTTTTTTACTTTGGGAACCTAATGGCCGACACCAAGATATTTTTTTTAAATCGTATCATACTAATATACAAAATTATCAGTATTTAAAAAAAATTTGATTCTGACCATCTAATTGCCGGCACTAGAGATGTAAAAAAAATTTTGGTGCTGACCAAGATATTTTTTTTAAATCGTATCATACTAGTATACAAAATTATCAGTATTTAAAAAAAAATTGATTCTGACCATCTAATTGTCGGCACCAGAGATGTAAAAAAAATTTTGGTGCTGACCAGTAGATGGCCGGCACCAAGTACTTTTTTCGTGTCCCGATACATTTTTTTTACTTTGTTACACTAATGGCCGGCACTAGTTAAATTTTAAAAAAAATTTGGGTCTTGGCCATTCCGTTTTCCAATGCAATTTTTTTTACTTTAGTACACTGATAGCAGACACTAGTTAAATTCAAAGAAAAAATTTGGGTGCTGGCCTTTTAATGGCCAGTACTAAGTACAATTTCGGCTCCCAATGCAATTTTTTTTGGAACACTGATGGCTAGCAACAAGATATTTTAAAAAAAAAATTACGTGCTGGCCATGTAATGGCTGGCACTAAGTACCATTTTGCCTCCCAATGCAATTTTTTTTCTTTGGGACACTGATGGCCGGCACCAACTTTATCATATTCAAAAAATTATTTTTTCTTATTTTAAAACACTGATGGCCGGCACCAAACCCTATATATAGTGGGTGGTTTGGGTTCTGATAGTGTAAATGGATGAGACAATATTTTTTGAGAGAGTCATCAAAATGAGAGTGTTTTTTAGTATATCATCAAAAGAGTTTTTTGTAGTGGATTGTAGATGGGAGTTTTTCGTAGTGTACAACTGAGTTTCAGAGTTGAATTATATACTGTCATGTTTTAACGGAGTTGAATTATATACTGTCAAATCCACCCCAAAGGTTATGCCATTAAGGGTTGGGTAACTTTCTACGCTGTAGATGGCTAACCGAGATGTCCAACGCAGATGGACATTATTTATGGTGCAATAGCGTTTATTTCACAACTTATAAGTGGGGCACTAATGCAACATAGACCTGATTCAAGTAGAAGAAGACTAATTGTGAATAAATTACTATTATAAAATAATTGTATTATTTTTTAGAATGTTTGTATTTTTTATATCTGTAAATTTAATGTAGTTGTTTAGGATTTAAGGTTTCATTTTTATATTTTCATGTATTAATTTCTTAGAATGTTTATATTTTTTTGTATCTATAAATTTAATTTAATCTGTGTTATATGTAGTTTGAATTTAAAATTTTCATGTATTAATTTTACCCATCTATTTGTAGTTTATTGGGTGTTTAAATTTAATTTAGTGCGTATTATTTTTGTTTGAATTTTATATTTTTTTGTATTAATATTGTAGAATGTTTGTATTTTATTGTGTCTGTAAATTTATTTTTCGTGTATTATTACTTATTTGAATTATATATTTTTTTATTAAATATTCGAAGTCATTTATTCAAACAAATAATTATTTTAGAGAAATTAAATTAATATTAAAAACAGAATAATTAAAAAATAAAGTAAATATTTACAGATAGAAATTAAAATTGTCGTGATCTTGATGACGTCCCCAGCGCTGGTGGGTAACGGTTCGGATGCCTCCGTCGGCAATGCCGTTGACCTTGCTGAGGCGTTTGATAATTGCTCGGTTCGGCCTCTGGTGTCCCGTCCGGTGTACTTAGAAAAGTAGTATAATCATATACACCATAATCGGGAGTTAATGGGTATTGCGTGACCGGAGGTGTCGATGGAAAAATATCCTTAGTGGTATGGGTACATGCTTCCATATCGAGCTCCGGGTGGTATGAGGACAATCCGAACTGTGTCGAATGTTGAGGCTCGGGGTCGTCACCAAAAATATCCTCAAACGATAGAGGAAATTGGGGCTCGGGCTTGGGCTCTGGGTGGTGTGATGACGAGCCGAATGCTTCATATTGGGGCTCGGGTTCGGGGTTCTAGACAGAATTAGTCTCGGTGTTCCCGAATGGCGGAACTCGGTTACGACACAGTCGTGTGTTCCTCTGTTGCCATCGGGAATATTTCGATTGTGCGTCTTTTTGGATCAGCAGGTAACGACCTTGGAATATAAAGAGCTTCCCATGTGCCATTACCATGCTGCGTACTCGTGTAGCAACCCGTTTTTAGCTAAATCGAAACAGTGCTTTTGGAACCACAAATTCGAGGTCGAAAAAATTTTTTATTATTATTTTAAGTGTTTACAATATGATAGCATGTATGTGTGAAAGTTTCGTGAAGTAATTTTATCGTTTAAATACGTAATTCGGTAAAAAGGATTAAATCGCATAAAATACAAAAGTAGTGTTGTAATAGTTTAAAATGCTTAATTGCTATGAATTATTAAATTGGAAGTCCTTAGTGGTAATTAGACTATTTGAAGGTGAGTGGACATTCTTGGACATTAAATGGACGATATTAATGGTTTAATAATAAGGTTAAAAGGGTAATTTGTGATATTAAGTTAATTACTTAAAACAAAACAAATTTCCTTCATTATTTCCATCTTCTTCACTGAAATTAGAAGAAAGAATAGCCATTGAAAGCTTGCTAGGGTTCGGTCATTGTTGTTCAAGCATGTAAGTCCATTTTGACTCGGTTTTTGCTAATTTTTATGTTTTTGTGATCGTTGCAACTAGGTCTAGCTAGCCTAGGGACTATTTTGCAAAACTGTTAATGATTTTGAAAGTTTCCATTGATGAATGTTGATGTGTTTTGATGTTTAATGATGAAATATGAAATCTTGTTATTATATTTACATGTTTTGTAAAGTGATTTTGAGTAAAAATGCAAAATAGGGGTTAATTTGTGAAAAGATGAAAATGTGTAGTTAAATGTGTGAAAAGTTGATAAATATGGGCTACTAGGGGCATAAGGGTAATTCAGCTATCATGGGTATTTAAGGAATTTCACTAATTTGTGATTTTGTGTAATAAGGACTGAATTGTAAAAATGTGAAAGTTTAGAGAAAAATGTGTAAAACAGCCCTAATGTGTATTTTAGACTAAATTGAATAAGTAGATGATTAAATAAGTTAAATTTGATTACATATAGATCAAGAAAGGAAGAATTTAGATTTAGATCGAGGGAAAAGTAAAGTGATTGAATAGTCGGTCCGTTTCATCATTTCCGTATACGAGGTAAGTTCGTATGCTAATAAATATTGTTAAATTGTGTTATAAATATATTATTATTTTTTAATTTAATTAATAATGATTGATATGATTTTACAAGACATGACCGGTAGAGAATCGATAAATGAAAGTCCCATAAGAACCTTAGGAATAGTTTAGGATACAAATGTCATGACATTGGGGTTACTGATATTACGTGTAAGACCATATCTGGGATATAGCATCGATATAAGATTTCGTGTAAGACCATAACTGGGCTATGGCATCGATACAAGATTACATGTAAGACCATATCTGAGATATGACATTGGTACTGTATATTTGTGATTCTCGAGTATCCTTTAGTAATTCCGAATGGTTTAACTGGCATAAACGAGACGAGGATGAAAGTAAGATCGATTTAAATGATAAAGGTACGTACAAAACCTATATGAGTATCGATTAGAAGTAAGTTGATGAATTCATATGTGATCATGTTTCAAACATGAGAAAGGTTTGTGAATTGACATGTGTTATAACTTATTATCCTTATTTGATTGAATTGCACTTATTTATTATGTTAAGTTTATTATTATACGAGCTTACTAAGCTGCAAAGCTTAATTCGTTTTATTTTCCTATGTTTTATAGTGAAATTGAGCTAGCTCGGATCTAGGAATCATCAGAGACTTCATCGCACTATCGGACATCTATTTTAGGTACTTTTGAAATTGTATATATATGGTATATAGCATGTATAGGCTTTGGTCATTTTAGTATGTTTGATGATAATATGTTGGCCTTATGAAATGGCTTGATAATGATATAAAGTTTGATGTATATATTGTCTTGTGATATAGCATATTTTGGTATGGTTGCTCAAATGGCTAACTGGTATTTGGTGTATAATTGCTTGAGAAATGCCTTGTTGTGGCTTGGTTTTAGATAATGAATTGGTTGATTAGAAGACAAGTTATATATGTGAATTATGGTTAATGAATATTTGACTAGGTAAATGGTATTGAATTAGGTATTGGAATGGATGGAATTAAAATGGCATGAATTGTGCATGAAATGATATTGTTTGGCTGCCTATTTGTGTATTGAATTGGTACAAATGGTGCTTGTTTAGATGTGCATAAATGGGGTGGCAAAATGGCTTGGTAAATAGCCTATTTTTGTCCACACGGACATATGTCTCAGCTGTGTGTGACACACGGTCATAGTACACGGCTGTGTGTCCCCTGGTGTTGTATTTAGAAGCAAGTCAATATGCTCCACACGGTCTCACACATGGGCGTGTGGCTGGCTATATGGCATAAGTCAGTATACCCTACAGGTTTGACACGGCCTAGCACACGGCCTGACACACGGGCATGTGTGGCCATTTCGAATAAGAACACGGGCTAGACACATGGGAGTGTGGTCGGTCTTATGACCTAAGTCAGAGAGTTACACGAGGTAGGACACGGGGCTAGGACAGGGCCATGTGCTCCCATTTCGAATGTCAACACAGCTTGTGACACGAGTATGTCTGGTGTACACACGGGCGTGTGTCCCCAATTTTAGGCAAAATTTTTTAAATTTTCTAAAGTTGTCTTAAGTTATCGGTTTAGTCCCGAACCACTTTTAAAACATGTTTAAGGCCTTGTAGGCTTGTTTTAAGGATAATGTGATTGTATTTAAGTTATATATGAATATGATTGATGAATGTATGATAATGAATGTGAAATGAATGTATAATTGTGTATTAAGTTTAGTAATGCCTCTTAACCCTATTCCGGCAACGGTTACGGATTAGGAGTGTTAAAATTCGCGCGTAGAAGTGAACCCTCCCTTTAAGACATGCAAGAGAGGGCGCCTTAAATGTCAATCATTCGAAAAAAAGATATACGGCTCATATTTTTCCTCTCAATTTAAAGCGTCCCGACCCGAACCCTTTTTGTTCATTCCGTGAACTTCTGTGATATCGATGGGAGGGTTCGGGATAGGTTGTGCACAACCGAACCGCCTCAATACCCGACCTCCATCGTGCCACTCTACCATATTGAAATGAATCAACTGTACATTTGACACGAACAACTATTGCTGCTCGATAAGCCATGATGGTATGAGCGCCGCAATCTCTTCCTCAACATATGGCATCCATTGAAACTGCATAATATAGACAACACGTTATTAGTTAATTTTTTTCTTGTGCAATTATTGTATTTAAAAAAGAAATATTCGGAATCGTATTTTACGCCATCCCCGGAATAAATCTCTATCATCATATGGTACATAGGTACGGTGAACGATCGCCCGGTTCCCGGTACAGTTACCCATCTAAAAAAAATAAATTATCAGATTATTTTTTCTATGCAAAATATGAGTATACTATATTATACAATTAAAAATAGATGGCAAAATGAACTATATATTTACCTATTAATGAGTGGTCATACATACGGTTGGTGGCTCACTAATGCCAGAAATGACATTCGGTATAATGCCCAAGACTACTGTAACACCTCCTACCTATATTCGTCACCGGAATAGGGTACGAGGCATTACCGAAGTTTACCAAAAAAATTTTTTCTGATTCAATATAACCCCTTTATAGACATCTAACCTTCCCTGCAAAACTTAAACCGAGACCAATCCAAATCAACCAATCCAATTCAACATATTTTCAAAATAGATTCATGCATATTCATAAGATAATCTCATCACATACCAAACCAAGGTTTGTTAGCCACACCAATGGCTAACTTTACATTCATTTCACATTAACATTTACTTTATTAACTTATACATGCCATTGATTTCCAAAATAAAGTTTCTGGATATACCAAAATGTTGAGGTTGATAGTGTGATGTGTCTCCAACCGAATCTGACCTCCGAGCTCTTAATACTACAAAACAGGGAAAAAGAAAACAGGGTAAACACATTGTGCTTAGTAAGCTCATGTAACAAGAATTATACTTACCTAATATTTTCAATACAATATAATAAACATTTATACATCCATTCATTGCATTGTTACCCTAACATGCACAAACTCAACATTCAAGTTAGTCCAATAATTTCAATGTATCAATAATATATACCATGATTGATGAGCTCATCAATACCATGATTTCCATTCCATTATTGTTTTCCCATATTTATCCTGTTGAATTTCTCGAAATTTCGATGGATTTTCAGGGGTACATTTTAGTGTACAAATTCAGGTCCGTCAATTCATATTCATGTGCGCACATTTCCATTTCAGAGAGCACACTCCCGTGAACCTCATCCTTACAGCGGGATTATCAGTCCAGGCTAAATCCCCTGTAATATAAACTCATAGAGTATTGTCGGGATTACCAGTCCAGGCTAAATCCCCTGCAATGACAATTACTCTAATGAGCTTGGATCTGAATTACTAGTCCAGGCTAAATTCAGACCCTAATTCGGATTACCCGTCCGGGCTAAATCCATTTTCCACATATTCTTCAGGAGGGCTATATCAGGATAGGATCACTCGTCCGGGCTAGATCCTTTTTACCGTCAATTCCTTTTCAAAGATCCATCGAATTTTCCCTTCATTCACCCGAGATATCTTCCCCTTTTTATCAAATATTTTAATGTTTCATAAATTTTCATACAATGAACATTCAAATCATATTCACATCAATAACATACATTTCAAGCATTTAAGAATATAATTCAAGTTACACGAACTTACATTGATACTTGTTCGTACACAAAAATCTACTAATCCCGAACTTTTTCCTTTCCTCGATCTAGCTTCGTATTTGAGTCTTCTGGATCTAAATAAAAAAATTTAATCATCAATTTAACATTTCATGCCCATATGTACCATTCTCTACAATTCCACTATTATTTATAGTTCATTCAAAGTTGTCTATTTGAGTTGTAGTCACTAAATTATTTTTATCTTGAGCTACAGAACTCAAAATTAAGATCTGCTAATTTTCTCTGAAACTAGACTCACATATCTTCTTACCATAAAATTTTCAGAATTTTTGGTTTAGCCAATAAGTATATTTTATTCTTTAAAATCACCCCTGTTCTGCTGTATGATAGTTCCGACCTCTCTTTACTAAAAATTAATTATCTCCTTGTACGGGACTCGAATGATGTTCTCGCTTGTTTCTATTGAAAATAGACTCATTAAGGATTTCAAAAATATAAATTTAAGTCCCTAATTATTTTTATACAGTTTTTGGTGATTTTCAAAATTCAAAACATGGGAACCCAAAATCATTCTGACATTGTCTCACAAAATGTATTATATCTCATGATTTACAATTCCATTGCTTACACTGTTTTTTCTATGAGAAACTAGACTCAATAAGATTTAATTAAATATTTTTTTCATCCTCTAATTCGATTTATAAAATTTATGGTTATTTTTCAAAGTTGGACTACTGCTGCTGTCCAAAACTGTTTTAGTGCAAGAGGTTTATTACCATTTTTCCCCTAAGCTTTTAATAAGTGATAATTTCGTCCCTACTCAATTAACCTCTCAATTGAGCTGATTTTTCTCAATTAACACTTTATTCTATCATATTAAACTACTTTATAGCCTTTGGAGATAAGAATTTCAGCACTAGACTTCAATTTCACACTCTTTTATAAATAGGTCGTAAATATCCACTTTCTATTCATTTCATTCAATAAAACCATCATATAATAAGATTAAAGCTTAACTTTCATTCTAAATCATCATATACTTACAGCACTCAACCATGGTGACTTTCAATTTCATCCATGAAATAAAAAACTAATGAATTTAATAGTAGGACCTAGTTGTAAAAGTCTTAAAAACACAAAAATTACAAGAAAAAGGCAAGGATTAACTCACTTGGTGAAAAAATTATGAAATACCAGCTAAAATAAACCCTCCTATGGTGTTTTGGCTGATGAGAATGAATAGAAATCTAAAGAAATCTAGATATTTCCATATTAGTCCTAGTTTTATTTAGTTAATAATGCAATATTCCAATTTTGCCCTTAAATCACCCATTTTCTTGCTGATTTTATGCCCTTGCTGTCCAGCCCAAATAAATTTTGGTTTCATTTGCATTTTAAATCATTTCTCATTAAACACTTAAGCTATTTAATCATCCTAACCACTTTTACACATTTTCCAATTTAGTCCTTTTTATTTAATTGACTGCCCAAACGTTAAAATTTTCTAACGAAAATTTAATACCATGTTACTAACATTTCATAAATATTTATAAAAATATTTTCGACTCTGTTTTACGAGATCGAGGTCTCGATAACTTGTTTTTACCTAATTTCTTCAATAACTTCTTTTTTTTTAACTAACTACTAAATCGGTAAAATTTTTCTATCAATATTTTCATACGATTTTCCTATCATATCAATATTTATGCAAAAATATTAAAATAAATTTCTCTTTTCGGATTTGTGGTTACGAAACCACTGTTCCGATAACCTTGAATTTAGGCCATTACAACTACAGTAGAAGGTAGCAACTGCCCATTGTTTTCGTAGACGGCTTTGTCGAGCATTAACGAGTGACCACACATAAGGTTGGTGGCTCACTAATGCCAGAAATGGCATTCGGTATAATGCCCAAGATTACAGTAGAAGGCAGCAACTGCCCATTGTTTTTATAGACGGCTTTGTCGCTCGACAAAGCTCGCAGTATAAGCATGCCAACATTGCAGAGCCCTAACTAAATCTTCCGTCAAGTTCAAGATCCTTTAGTAAGGGGAGATACATTATTGGGACTTTATTTTGATTGACGCCCGAAAATAGTATCCTACCTACAAGTTGCAGAATGAACACTCTTACAACGTAGATAATGTCCATCTACGTTGGACTGCTGGGAAGATGCTGGAAGTTTTCTTTTAACCAAGTAAATTTAATATAGGTTAATCGTCCTTCCTCGTCGTTGGGGGGCACTCTTCCAAGTAACCGTTCGCAAGTGCCCTACGAACTGGGCACTTTTCCAAGCTCGGTCACTACATCTTATAGTGTAATCATACTAGAGGTGGAACGTATGTGTCTCCGGGTGCCATCTTTCAACTAATGCCGATATTAAATCGGCTTGTAACTTAGATATCTGAATGTACGCAGCTACCCCAAAACCCGCGACATTTAAATACGGCAAAGCTCTTCGATCAGGAAAATAACGGGGATCATGCAACCGGGGACAATTCAGTACAGATCTTGCATTTATAGTAAATATAAAATGTTATATTTCTCGTTTAAAAAAGAATTTAATGAATATTTAAAATTAAATGAGACATTTTTCTCCTTGTTTACCTTATGCACATAGGCTGCAATGTGGTTGTTGTCATTTAAAATAAAATTAGGATTAGGATCCATGGAGTGATTGGCGGTGGTTGACGGTTGTTAGAATGCAATAATATTAGGATTAGGATTACATAGCCAGCACCAAATTTTTTTTTAAATACCTTGTTGCCGGCCATCAGTGTTCTAAAAAAAAATTACATTGGGAGCCGAAATTGTACTTGGTGCCGGTCACACCCAAATTTTTTTTTAAAAATTTAACTAGTGCCGACCATCAGTGTACCAAAGTAAGAAAATTTGCATTGGAACATGAAAAAATTACCTAGTGCCAGCCATTACATGGCCAGCACCCAAAAAATATTTTTTTAAAAAAAATTTAACTAGTGCCGGCCATTAGTGTAACAAAGTAAAAAAAATTGTATTGGGACATGACAAAAGTACCTGGTGCCGGCCATCTACTGGCCAATACTAAAAAAAAAATTTTTTTACATCTCTGGTGTCGGCTATTATATGGCCAGAACCAAATTTTTTTTAAATACTAGTATTTTTCTATACCAGTATGATACGATTTAAAAATAAAAATCCTGGTGCTAGCCATTGGGTTCCAAAGTCAACAAAATCAATATTTTAAAGCCTAACACAATCATCAGGCAATCATGTGTCCAAAACACTATATAGTACTGGCTATTGGGTTTCCAAAGCCCTAATCTACTGTTCATTTCAGATCATTTTCGTGATTGTTTTTGAACCTGGATCATTTTTGTAAATATAAAAAATTTTTAAGTTAGATTAATAAAATAACCTATACTTGTAAGTTGTAACGAGAAAATAGGCAATTCAAGCTTTTGCAAAGATAAAATTTAATATGGAAATTAGGACTAAAAATCTCAATGATCAGTGCCTGCATTCAAAACTTATAGCAGAGAAAAACACAGTGAAAGAAAGGACAAATTTCAAGCTTTTAATGGGAAAATTTCTTAAATGTATAGAAAATGGATGCTAATAAAGAAGCCGACAAATTGGCCAAATCTGGAATCGGAAGATCGTCAAATTCAACTTAATGCTTTAGGTTCTGCTTTCGTTCTTCGTTTTTACTTAAGCTTTCCATTTAATATATATAGATATATATAATTTTTTTTGAATATTTTCATATTTATTTTTAAAATACTTTTAAAATTTTAAAATTATTATTAATTTTTTAAAGTATCAAATTGATATTTTAATTATAGTTCAAGGATTAAAATTGCTATTAACCCTTTACTTAATGGATGATAGACCAAAATGTGATAATTCGATAATATTAGAGATAATTATGTAACTTTTAAAAATTGAGTAACTGAAACGTAATTTTATTCAAAGTTTAGGAGCAGTTGGTGCAATTTACCCTTTCTTTTATATGTTATTAATTTATATCATAAAAAATTAAATATATTATACTACAATATTATATTAAAATATAAGTCTAATGCTTAAAAATAATTGATAAATTAGTCACTTAAACTTTTTTTTAAATTTAATCTTTTTACTTTTATAGTATTATCGTTATTCTAAAAATCAATAGTTTAACTATTCATATGTAAGAAATTAAAAAAAATCAAACAATTTATATACAATAAATTAAGTTAATATATTTACCAATATAATTGAATTAATTTCTTAATTTTTGTAATTCAGCTTAATTATTTCAGTGGAAATGATTCAATTCGATTATTTGGATTTTATCAATAAAATGGATGGATTTTGAGGAATTTGTGAAGTTATTAAATTATATTAGGTAAAAACCAAACCACAAATGCACGCTCTACTATTCAACAGCCATTGAATTGCTCCAAAGAATCTTCTGGTCTGGTTGTATGATTTTCTTAAATCTCATTGTTCTTCTTTATACGACACTTTCAAACGTGCCCGCACTTCAATTCATCAGTCTCCCCATTTTTCGGATGATTTTATTTTTTTAATAAACATTAAATTTATACATAAATTTTAGTCTAATATTCAATTTGATAGATAAATTTTAATCTATTAAAATTTTTTATATAAAATTTGAATGTGATATTTCATGTAAACTTGACAGTTTGGCCGAGTGGTCTAAGGCGCCAGATTTAGGCTCTGGTCCGAAAGGGCGTGGGTTCAAATCCCACAGCTGTCAAAATTTTTTATCAAAAGAATAAAAATTAAACCAAATCAAATTAAGTAACAAAATTTATTACACATTAGATCAAATTTCATGTCTAATTTTATATTTATCCATATTTTTTAAAATGACTCTTTACGTAATTGTTGATTTACTATATTACTTCATTTTCTTCCTTTCGGGATATGCTATTTCTCTGCTCTTTTATTTATCGATTGAAATTAATGATTTGTTTAAGAAGAAATTTGCTGCCAAAAAAAAATACAAGTTATTTTGTCGTTTGTATTTGATTGCTGGATTAAGTTAAAATAAAGTTTGCTCATCATCCTACAATTCTCCCTTCACCCCCCCTCCCCACAAATTTTAAAAATTGCTTAGTAGAGCAAACACACTTGATTTACTACTAATGGTTCAGTCGGTCAAACAGGCTCCACCAAGACAAGGAAGGCGAAAAGCTTCACCAGAGCTGTGCTCACTTGTGCAATATCCCTTTCTTCTGTAGCTTTGGCTTTTTCTGATAATGGTTCTGCCAATGAATTTAAGGACCACATAGATATCCAAAGTTAGAAATACAATTGACACAAAAAATTAAGACTCTGAAAAAAACAAGTGGAAAGTACGTACTTTCTGTCTCACAAGGGCATCCTGATCTATCCTCTCCTTCCAGTTACTCTTTCGAAGCTTGATTGGTCTATTTCCCACATATTTACCTGCAACACATCATTTGTAAACCAAACATATATCAACACCATGAATGCCCAAAAATAAATTGTCCAAATTTGGCTAATGATTGTGAAAGTACCCACCGTTCATCTCTTTAAGTGCAGCTGCAAGGTCAGAAGGGTTAGCAAAGCTAACGAACCCGTAGCCCTTTGTTTTGCCGGTCCGTTTATCTCTAACAACCTGTTGGAAAGATAACATATGCGCACACAAATATCTTAGTTATCAAATTGTTTTCTAGGAACTCATGGATCCCTCGATGCTTTTTTTTAAAGAACAAAGATGGAATCCCAGTAGGTCAACCATAAGCATGACAGAAGGCATGCCATGCTCTCAGACAGAAATACAAGAAACAATATACCGCAAAAGTAATGCCAGTAATGGTACAGTATTAAACAAAATAAACCCGAAGATTATCATAGCTTAATCTTCAAGTGCCAAAAAAAAACTCATATCACACTAACAACTCAACATGAGCATACTCACAAATCTGAATCTTATCACTCTTCTTAGCATGATTAAGACCCCACACCGTATGGGTGACACTGAGAATTCTTAATCCAATGCAATTGAGCAAATATGAGCTTATAGGGGAAATGCGCCACTATATTCAAGTCAGAAGACCAGAAAAAGCACAAAAGGTTTTAAACATTGTTGCCGGTTGGGAAGTGATATAGTAGTTCACAGACAAAAAAAAGGCTCTCTCAAGTTCAATGACACACAATAAAAACTAACAGATAAGGGGAAAACCATACAGTTCCCATTTCCCCTCTTTAAGGCTAGACAAGAGGTAGGCATCCAACTTAAACAGTTTAATAGGTTGACTAACCTTATTCAGACTAGTTCAAAATCAATTCAGCCTGCTATGACTCAAACTACTCCATAAGTCAGGTCAAATATACCATACTCAAGCCCTGACCTGTAAGCCATTTCCAGCAGTCAAGATCCAATATCAATCTCTACAATTTTGACAGGATCAAAGAATACCAATGAAAGTGGATTATCCATTAATTTTCAAACACATAAACATATAACTGCTCTGTGCACATAAACACATACCTTAAAACACATTAATTTTCAAATCTCTACAATTTTAAGGCACAACCTACCTTAAAACACATAAACATACAACTGCTCTGTGCACTTCATACAAAAATCTGAACAGGAACTGCAAAGAGTTGATAGACATGGCAAAAAATGCTAATAAAAAGGAAATCTGAGAAAAACCAAGTAATTGAAAACTTACTCTAGCCATGTTAAATGAAGGAAATCGAGCAAAAGCTTTTGAAAGAACATCATCATTAACCTCATTACCAAGATCACCACAAAATAAGCGAAAGTCATCTGCAGATTATCAACAGGAATAAAATATAAGAACTACAAAACAGAAAAGCACTTGGAAACACACAGAGATAAATAAACTTGAAAGTTGGATAGTTCATACTTTCTGGCCACTCAGCAAGCGTTGGATCCTCCCATGACTGACCAGCAGCTTTCCGTGGGATCGCTTTCTTCTTAGTTTCTGCTTTGTGCTCAATCTCACTGCTTGCAAGAGCTGCCTTTACGCTCTCTAGCGCTTCTGGGGTAACTATTTGAGCATCCCTTTGAAATAATTGTTGGGCCTGTCCAAATATACTGCAACTTATTACACAGGTGAAGGGCGTACTTGAACTCACAGCTATAAAATAAAATCAACCAACAAATAAAAGGCTTGGTTGCACTTCTACATATACTATATAATGTTTTTTTCTCCGAACTTAACATAACGAACAATAATTAGCAGCAAAGAAAAGCAAAACAAAATAAGTAAATTTATAAAAGCGACACTAGTTCAAATGTAATGATTACAAATTAGAGCTAAAAAATTCATTTTTTTGGGTTAAAATTTCAACTCTCTATCCCACAGTTGTTGTTCGAATTTTGATTTCAGTTCTGAATAACATAACCCAGATAATTTTCAAGTTACTAAAAGAGTTGGTAAAACAATTTAAACCCGATATATCTAAAAAATTCCATGAATTCAAATTTTCAAAATAAAAAATCGAAATAATATTTATAGTTTATTGTTCTGCTCACCTGTTGGTATTGAGGGAGAGAATAGACGCCGGGTACGGGAGCAACAGTGGCAGGGTAGACAGGAGCCGGGGCGACGGAAACGGAGGGGGGCGCGGAGGCATAATGTTGGGGCTGTTGCTGGAGATGAAAGGGCAAAGGAAAATACGATTGATTTGCCGTCGTTTGGTAGGTGAATTGAGAAGAGGATGAGGAAGCAGGAGGTGTAGCGGAAGAGGAAGGAATCGACATGGGTGAAATTGAGGATTTAGGGTTTTAAAAGGAGATTGTTTGGAGAGTAAGAAAAATTCGGGGAGAATATAGAGGGAAATTTTTCGGGAGAAATGGGATCCAACGTGCCTTGCGAGTTGCGATGAGGATTTAACAAAGTGTTTTTTTTTTTTTAGGCCTTTCAGCGGTGCAGCCCAGGGGTCCTTAAACGCTGTCGCATTTGCTGTGAAGAAAGGCTAGGCCCAAGAGAACATAATTCGGCTTTGGACTTTATTGGAATCAAATCTAGAAGAGCTAAGCTCAGCTCAGCTTGGTCCAGGCCCGCCCATTACCTTTTTTCTTTTACCATTACGCGCTAAGGTTCAGCTTGTTTATATGTAAAAGGTTTTACGGAAAATATTTTCTATAATTTCATGTATTTGTTTCATAGAAAATAGTTTGGTCAACAGAAAATGACTTACAGACCAACTTAAAATAAGCCATTTTTTCCTGTAAAATTACTTACCCTTTTGAAAAGTGTAACTCATTTTCAGGAAAAGAGCTCCTCTATAGATAATTTTATTTTTATATAAAATTAACTTAAATCAAGCTTAATATTATTATATTGATAATAATTTTTATTTTTATTTTTAAAAATATTTAAAATTATTAAAATATTATGTTTTTCAATATTATTATACTTACATATTTAATTATTTATATTTAGTCATATAATAAATTATTAATGTACTAAATATAATTTATTAAAATAAAAAATTATTTAATATTTCAATTTTATTTTAATAATAAATTTTAAAAATAATAATTTTAAATAATATTATTCACATATTATTAAAAATATTCAATATTAATATTTTAATAATAAATATTTATTATATTTATAAATATATTAATAATAAATGTTTTGTAGTGTAAAGGTTAAAATATGTCATAAGTCTATGTACACTTCACAATTTTGCAATTTAGTCTTTGTACTTTTTTTTTCAAGAATTTAGTCCCTTTACTTTTCAAATTTGAAAATCAAGTTCAATTGTTGACATCGTTAAATTTTTTTGTCAATTTTGTTGATATCACATTTTTAAATAAAAATACTCATTTAGTAATCATGTAACTAAAAAATAACTTGTAATGAACCTGAATTTAACATAATATTTTTAATATATACAAAAAATGTAAAATATAAAATTATAGATAAAAATAAATTCAATTAAACAATAAAAAAAAAAGAAAATCTCAAATGTATATTTGTTTCATTGAAAATAACTTTTATGAAATATTTTTAAGAAATTTACCAAAGAACAGAAAACATTTTATACAGATTCATCCAAACACTAGAAAATATTAGTTTTTCCAGAAAAGTAAATCATTTTCCAGAAATCATTTTCCAGAAGTCATTTTCAGTGAAACAAACGGAGCCTAAAACAGTAAAAAATTTGACTCCCTTTAATTATTCTAAAATTTTATAAATTTCTTCATTACATTCCTTAACATTTAAATTTAAGAAAAGATATTTGGTACATTGTCAGCAGAATTTTTAGACTCTACAAATAAGGTTAGGAATTGACAAGTGTCTATTGGGGTATAATAAAATATTAAAAAAAGACACATGATAATTTTTTAAGATTATTTGTGAAATAAAAAAAATACATTGTCAGTGTATTAAATGTTAACACTAAATTTAAATCTACTTATAAAGCTTGGAAAAAACACACCTTTTCTTTTAAATCTACTCATAAAGTGGGGGAAAAACACCCCACTAGAAATGGTTTTATTTGACAAATTTATTAATAAATGGATATTCATACAACTCCCATGACACCTGAGGAGTTTATAGGTGTCTTAATTTTGTTATTTATGTTTTTGTAACTTATGTTAATTGAAACCCTATAACTAGAAGATATGTACGAGCTTATGGTATCTATTAACTTGATCGATCATTTGAAATAGCCAAGAGGAGGGGTGAATTGACCCTTAAAAAAATTTAGGAAGCAAGGACAATAAAATGAAACAATGAACACAAATAATTTTGATTTTGAGTGATTCAGCCCCAATTGCCTACCCCACTACCTTAGCTTTTCACCACTAAGAATTTTCCCAAATTTCCCAATTTAATCAACCTTTGAGGACATGGTTTAACCATACAACTCCTTTAAGATTTCTATCCAAACCTTAAGACTTAAACCCTATCAAAAGAGTAATCAAATAAGCAAATAAGCAAACAATGAAACAATCCTTACAAGATTAGATTGATTACAACTTAGGCACACACCCAATGAAAAACATTCAAGCTTAGATAATACAATAAATGCTCACAAGTGTTTACAAGAAAAAAATGAAGAATTTAAGCGCAAAAGATTGCTATAAGAGTTTTTTTTATCTGTCTTGATAGCTTTTGATCTTTTGTAATCTCTCTTATTGCTGTAGAAGCTTTAGAAGATGGTATTTATAGCCACTAATTGATTTCCAACTGTTGTAGTTGTTGAGGAATTGAATAGAGCACCAGAGCATTAATAGCTCTTGCAACAAAAGGTATCAATACCTTTGAAGGGGTATCGATCCTTTGGGCATTTAATGCCTCAATTCAGTGATCGTTAAAGCCTAAAGTATCGATACAATAGGGAGTGTGTCGATACTTGCTATGAGGTATCAATACATTGGGGAAGGTATCGATACTTGAGCACTTTTTTCTTTGATATTTTGAAACATCGAACCTCAAAATAATATTGATATCAGGTAGGGTATCGATAAAATTTTAAAGGTATCGATACTCTTTTTAAGGTATCGATACTTTTTTTTGCTTAATTTTCTTAAACATTGAAGCTTAAATCAATATCGATACCAGGTAAGGGTATCGATAAAATAAGAAAGGTATCAATACTTTTGATTTTTGCTCAATATTTCTGAACTTTGGAGCTAATTTTGGTACTGATACTAAGCATGGGTATTGATACTTGGTTCAAAGTATCAATACCTTCGTGAGGGTATTGATATTTTGATCATTAGGAGCAATTTTCACTTGTTAAAAATGTTTGAACCAGATTACCTCCTTCAAGATCTTCATCATCTTCATCACAGGGTTCGGCTTGCACAAACTTTAATCATGCACTAGTACGAAAGTCTTTCTTGTATCCAAGATGTCAAAGTGAACCGACACCAAGAGTTTGATTCAATGGTAAAGGAGGATCGACTCGAGTGGGAATTTTGAGACGTTTGAAGATATAAGAGAGATAGGTTCCAAAAGGTAAGGTTATGGCACTAAACAATTCTTTTCCTAAGACATTGATAATGTTGTTAAACATGATCAAAGCAAGGTCAGAACGCCTATTATTTTAAAAACAATCAAGCCACCAATAATCAATGACTCGAAGGATGACATATTTTGAAAGAGGCCTTAAAATCTTGGTGAGAATAAGGTGAAGAAACCAATTATGAAGATTAAGCTCAGAAGCATTCGAGCTAGGATTAACTAAAAGGCTAGAATCAAAGGACCTTTCTCATTGGAATCACCACTAGGAGGAAGTTTTAACAATTCTCTAAAGTTTTCAAGGGTAAGACGAATATGAGTATTCAACATATAGGAGTTGATAGCAACAACGGTCTCACGAAAGGGGTCATGTTCGAGTAAAGCATTGTAATAAAAGCTCGAACAAGTTTGGCATGGGTAGAAGAATAAATTTTAAAGAAATCAACCCATTGCCAATCGATTATAATTTGGAGATAAGCAAAATTAAAATCGACTAAAGTTTCAAAATCTAGAGGAAAAGAAACGTTAACTTTTTGAGAAGTAAAATAAGCGTAAAAATAATTTCTCTTTTTGAGATTTCTAAAACAATTATTTAAAACTCACTTGGGCCACTAGAAGGGTTAGACGAAGAGCCATCGACATGAGATCGTTTCTTAATAGGCATGGTGACTAATAAGTATGCCTAGACACATTAAAGAACTTAGAGAATTGGTTTGGAAATTTTATTGAACACTTTGTAGGCAAAGGTTTAGAGAAAATCTTTGAAGCAATTTTTGGGTTGGGCAAAACTTGCGCATCAAAAATACAATATATATGTATCAAATTACCCCAATATCAATATTAGAAAAAATAACACAAATCAATTGTATTTTTTTTGAAAAATAAAAGTTAAGTTTTTACCTTGAAAGTCTTGAAATGATGAAAAACCAAGGTGAAGGAATTGGAATTCTTGATGATATGGAGAGATAGGATGTTTTGCTTGATAAATTTTGAAGAGTGGATGGAGGATTGAAAATTTTAGGTTTCGATGTTGAGAGCTTTTGATGGTTTGTAAAACGGTTGAAGAGAAGTATAAAAAAGTTTTGCCCTCATTTGTTTTAAAAAAACATTGTATAAACCCTTTTAAAAAAACCCAAAGGTTTCAATAATTTTCAATACTATTGTTAAAGTATTGATACTTCAATGCCCAAATTAGTTCAAAAATGCAGAAAACTTTCCTGAACTAACTTAAAAAGCTATTTTTGTTATTTCTAATGATTTCATACATCTAATTATGTAGAATTAAGGCATGATGCATATGAATCATAAAAAATCATAAAATTATCAAAAATTGATCATTTGTATCAAATAAAGTCTATTCAAGCATACTCAAAGGCAATAAAAAATTTTATACTAGACCAAATAGACAAGTCATGCAACTCTAACTACCCCTATCTATTTGCATATGAGAACCATAAAAATCACTCATACATGCTTTTTCAATTAATTTTAAGCCATAAAACATGTTAAAAACATCAAAGTGATAATACTCTAGAATGACATATTTTTATGTATTACTTACATATTTATTTTGAGTATAATCCTACTAATATAAGCTATTTATGGTTTTTTATCTGGTAGGGACTAAATTGAAGGTAAAAAGAAATTTAGGGACAAAAAGCATGAATTTAAAGATAAAATGGGTCTGCATGCGAAGTAGGAAAGAAGTGGGAACGAAAATGCAAAGTATGGGAGACTTAAGGGCAAAAGTGCAAAAAAGAGATTTTATAAACACAAGACTCTATTTAAATTTTAATTATATTAGGATAATTGTTAAATATTATTATTTAGATTTTATTTTAACTTTTATCTTTACTTATCTTTATTTATTTGTATTTATCTTTTAAAATTTAATTAGGAATAGATTAGGTTTCCTAGTACTATAAATAGGGGAAGGAGTGACACAAATTTCACTCATCTTTTCTGTAAACACTCCCTCTCCCAAAAAGCTTAGCCTTTGTTCCTTTCATATTATTCAATAAAAATTCTATTTTCATTATATTTATTTCTTTTTCCCCCAAAAAGCATGAGCCACTAAATTTGTCTAGCCAAAGGTTGTCGAAATTCACCACAAAAGGTTCATGAGGTTTAGAATCCGCACTTAGCCTTCTCAACGAGTATTCATCGCTTCTCCGCACTATAAGACTGACGCCTCCGTCCATGTCCCTTCAAAAGTGATCTTTTCATATTGTGCAAAGGCGACCGCTTTGTATGGTTTGGGAAGGTTGCATAGTCGGTTCGTTAGCTTACTGCGTCGATGGTTGTCGAGCCCAAGAGACAAAATGGCGTGGTATTCGCCATTGAGAAGTGATGATCTAGTGTAAGACGGTCTCACAAAAGCAACGGTTGGCTAGAGTCAGGTTCCTCTAAATCGTAAGGCTAAAATCTAAGTAGAGCTGGTGGTTTTAGGCGTCTTCTTCCACTATAACTAGCTTATTCTACTCGAGAAGAATCACCTAAAAGCCGAGGATTGTACCCAAGGAGCATCGAGACAACCAGAGGTTGAAGTCTCTCCATAAAAAAACTCTTTTATCAACTTTGTTTATTTTTATAATTTCAATTTTAATTTCTGAAATTTTAATTAAATCTACTTCTTGGGCACAATTTTATCCGAGATCTCGTGGAACATGACATTGTGCAAATCCAGTCCCTGAGAATTTGACCCTACTTCCCTTATATTATTCTTTTCATTATTTTATAGGGATAAGATATATATGGTAGTCTCAATAATGCATCAAATTTTGGTGCCTTTGCCGGGGACTGGTAACATACTAACCTTGTTTCTTTTGTTTCTTATGACCAAATCTGCTCCAGGTACTCTTGCGTTTCATTTAGAAATAGAGAAGACTACGAGAGCTAATCGCAAGGAAACAAAACTAAGAAAAAAGCAGTCAGCGGTGGTTGAGACTCAAAGTAACCCACAGCTAGAAATTGAAGTCGACGACGAAGTTAAGTCTAGGGTTAATGAAAACCCTACTCAAACACTTGAAAGTGAAAAAGTAGAAGTCGATTCACCAGAAGAAGTGCTCAACGCAAGTGTAACACCTCCAACCGGCCAATGAGTCTAGATCGAGTTCGGAATGCTACATTGATCACTGAAGTGGTCGTGAGCAAATTTTACAAATCAATTTATTCCAGCGAACCAAAATCATTTAAAATCGTTTATTAACAAACCAGTACAAATTTAAAATAGAACTCAATTTAAAACCAGTTTAATATATGCGAATAAGAAACATAATCGGAAACTGTACCACTGCGTTATAAATCATTACAGTTCAAAATTTAACCGAATAACAAATAAAATCAAAATTAAAATCTCATAGTTTATCCACCAAGACTATCCAAGACCTCCGCATACCGAGTCCAGCATCAGAAATTAAAGTGGTACCTGAAAGGGGAAATAGAAGAGGGAGTGAGCTACTCGAGCTCAGTATGAGATCAAAACAGATATTTACAGAAGGAAAACCAAGAAACTAGAAGCAGTTCAGAAATAGAACATACTTACAGATCGATTAAAGCAAATACAGACCATATGTAACTTTACAGTCATATGGCTTTGTCAGACACAGTAACGGTAATTCTCAATAGTCACAAACTGGGCCTAGCCCTTTTTCAGAATCAATATCAGTATCAGCTGGGGCCTTAGCCCCTCTCAGTAACCATCCAGTCAAACAGTAGCAGTCATATCAACAGAATCTCTTAGGCTCAAGTGCCTTTCAGTCAAGCAGTCGTGTGTAAATAGTCAATCAGACCCATCCAGCCAACACACCTCTACGTCTAACCCTACATTTACTGTGGGGATTTAATCAACTCACCTATCCCTACACTTACAATTAGCAACGGTTGTAGCACTAAACAGAAATTTGCAACTAAGCTGTCAGCATATTAGGCTTAAGAGCCTTTCAGAATAAATCCTCAGATATACCACCCCGGGTTGCCCAGCAATGATGATTGTTAGTATTGTCCACGACCCTCAGGGTATTGGGACTACTAGTGTGTAGATAAACTACCAGTCTCATATATTACGCAACAATGCTAGCGTATAAGCTGTAGGTGCAATGCGGAGTACCGCAGTACAGACATACAGTATGAATTGCCAGATCTGATATTAGTACGTAGCATAGCTAATGTACATGTGGTACGATGCAATACGGTAATCTACTATACCATCTATACTATGTCATCCCGGGTTACCCGGCAACGATGATCATCTATGCAGTTGAACTACCAAATCAAATCAGTCTTCTTTCTCTTCAACATCCCAACCCAAAATGGTTTATACAAATGAATGTACGCAAATGTTATGAATGTAAATGCACCAACTTGGAACACAATTACAGACAGCCATTAAGAAAGAGTCATTCAGTAACAGTATTCAGAAGCAGTCATTCAAAAGTAGTCATTCAGAAGTAGACATTCAGAATCAGTCAATCGAGAACAGTCACTCAGTTTCAGAAACATGCACACTTATGCACTCAGTTTCAATACCTATCATTTCATAAACCAGTTGCCAGCAATGCACAAATCAAAGTCAGTACAGAGTCATGTTCACCCTCAGTAACCTTAGTCGAGGGGTTGGAACACATAGACTCAAAAAGGCATTCGATTTCCCCCAAAATTAGATTTTGGCAAGTTAGGGCCACACGCCCATGTGCTCTAACCGTGTAGAGCAATCCAGGCCGTATAGGAATCCAACTACCTGTGTAAAAGGTAGCACATGACTGTGTGATAGAAGCACACGCCCGTGTAGTGCAGGGGTACAACCGTGTGACCAGGCCATGTAACTCACTATTCAGTTTCTCTAAATTCAAGAGTAGGGCTGACACGACAATGTGAAGGTGTCACACAGCCGTGTGGCCACCAGACAAGGTCGTGTGTCCCATAACACAGGCACGTGTGAAATCCCTAGGCCCCAAGTCACTCACACAATCGTGTGTCTCGAAGCACACACCCGTATGGGAACCCTAATTTCCCAAATCAGTTACACGGTCGTGTGTCCCATAACACACGCCCGTGTGGAAGTCCTAATTACCCAAATCAATCATATGGCCGTGTGTCCAAGGGACACGGTCGTGTGGTTTCTGACAAAAATCTCCAAATCGGCCACATGCCCGTGTGGCCAGGCCGTGTGGTATCTAGAATCGACCGAAAACCCTAGTTCCCAAATCTACACGGCCGTGTGCTACCATCAAGGCAACCACAAAACCTCTCCAAAACAACCTCAGAAACACCGTTTAAGCTCCAGTAGCAGTCTCTATCTTTCACCCTATCAATATACATCAGAAAAGGGAGTTTTCCCTTCACTATCATTGTCTAAAAACCCAAAACCAACGGGTTAGCATCCAATAAAGAAAAGTCAAATAGAAAATTTACAGAACCAAAAATAAACACAGTAACGTAGTTACAGTTCGAATCCCACACCTGATTTGACGATGAAGAGAACAGCGGAGGAGTGACAATCTCGAAATCACAATTAAAGACGTTTGAGAAATAGAAAAAACAAAAGTGTGAAGAACAGAGAGGAGAAAAAAAGTCCAAAAGAATAAAAAATTAACAAATAATAATAAATAAAATAAAAATAATAATTTTACTATAACAAAAATATCAAATGACTATCATAAAATAATAATAACTAAATGACTTAAATAAGAAGTTCACAAAATATCTCCCTAGCTTACGTAGGGATTCAAACATAAAACTTCCAACATAACAAACACTCCACTTAACTACCAGACCAGCAGGCTCATTCTTATCACTAACTTGCACAACTCACTACATATGTGCAAACTTCTCACTGTCCCTATGCTCAAGACCCAATACTTCTAGGCTCAAAATTCGGGTGTTACAGCCAGTGTTAACGAAAACCTGAATCTAGCATATCAACCTATGACTCAAATGATTCGGCAACTAGCCGAAGCTCTGGTAGAACAACCGCCTTCGTGCATTGTGTATCCTATTATGGATACTGATTTTGAACTGAAGTTAGGTTTAATCTAGTTACTGCCAACTTTTCGGGGGTTGCATAACGAAAATTCCCACAAATATCTGAAAGAGTTTAACATGGTTTGTCTTAGCATGAAACCTTAGGAGGTAACTGAGGATCAAATCATATTGTGTGCTTTCCCTTTTTCCCTAGCAGATTCAACTAGGGAATGGTTATTTTATTTACCCCCTAGATCTATGACAACTTGGACTAATCTTTCTCGTTTGTTTCTCAATAGGATTTTTCCAACATCACGTGCAGCTAAGTTAAGAAGAGAGATCGTTGGAATAAGGCAAAAAGAAGTAGAGTCTCTTTACGACTATTGGGAATAATTTAAGAAGTTGTGCACAAGTTTCCCACAACATGGTATAACGGAACAGTCTCTACTCCAGTACTTTTATTAAGGCTTGAAACTTATAGAGATGAATATGGTGAATGTCGCTAGTGGAGGAGCATTGGTCAACATAACTCCCCAACAAGCAAGGGACTTGATATCCACAATGGCTGTAAATACTCAGCAATTCCGAGCCAATCCTGAGCCCCTTAGAAGGGTTCACCAGCTAAGTAATTCGACCTTAGAAGGTAAAGTTGATAGAATTACTAATATTTTGAATTCTCTTGTTGTAGAAAAAGTAAAACCAGCCCAACTATACGGAATATGTGTTATACCTGAACATACAACTGATGCATGTCCTAGTTTGTATGACGATACTATGGCCCATTTAGATGCTGTGGGGAACTTTCCTTTGCCACCACAAAGGAAATACAACCCCTACACTAATATTTACAACCTAGGATGGAGGGACCATATTAACTTGAGTTATGGGTCCAACCCACGGTATAATTAGCCATACCAAAATCAGTTTCCACAACAGCCACGAGATTCAAGTACTTCTCTAGAAACTATGGTCAATAAATTAGCAGCTAATGTCCTTGATTTCCAACAGCAAACTCTTAATTTCCAAAAAGAAATGAAGGATTTTCAACAGAAAACCGAGGCGTCTATAAAAGAATTAACCATATAAATTGAGAAAATAAACTCACAAGGGAAACTGTCATCACAAATGAAACCTAATCCAAGACAACACGTAAATACAGTGACGTTGCGAAATGGAAAGGTACTGGAACCAATTCCTAGCAAAAATATTGGCCAAGATTCTGCCTGAACGGTGAACAGGTCCGAACGAAAACTCCATTGCCTAAAATTCAACCTCCATTTCTAGGAAAGTTATACCAGTGTCAAAAAGGTAAAGAGGACAGGGAGATCCTTGAAACATTCAGAAATTTCGAGATCAATATACCACTATTGGATGCCATCAGACAAATTCCGCAATATGCCAAGCTTCTTAAAAAGCTCTGCATCAGTAAGCGAAAATTAACTGGTAATGAAAGGGTAAGCATTAGTGAGAATATATCCGCAGTGTTACAGTGGAAGATGACAGCGAAATGCAAAGATAGGGGCATGTTCACAATACCATGCAAAATAGGCCACTTAGGAATTAAAAAAGTTATATGTGATTTAGAGGCCTCCATAAATGTAATGTCTTTTTCTTTATGAATCGCTTAACGCGAGTTTTTTGAAGAAAACAAGTGCTATCATTCAATTAATAGATAGGTCTATTATGCATCTCGAAGGAGTCCTCGAGGACGTATTAGTGAAAGTCAACGGACTTATCTTTCTTGCAGAATTTTATGTGATAAAAATAGAGGAGGATAACGCTCCTGGGTTTTCAAACATCTTGTTGGGGTGACCTTTTCTTAGAACTGCAAATACTAAGATTGACGTGCGTAGTAGAACTCTCACGATAGAGTTTGACGGAGAGATCGTGAAGTTTAATGTTTATGATGCTATTAGTCACCCGAATGAAATCTTGAACGTAAACAGTGTCGACATGATTTACTCATTAGTAGAAAAAACTTTTGACTCACCTTATGAAGATAAACTTGAAACATTGTTTGATAATAATTTCGATTCAAGATCTATTTGTGAATCTGTTAATGAATTATTGGATCCTATGGATACTAAACTTCTACATTCTATTATGCAGGCACCGGATCTAAAACTAAAACCACTTCCTGAGTATCTCAAACGCACATTTTTGGAGAATGATGAGACTATTGCCAACTTAAAAGGGATTAACCCCTTGAAAGTCACATTTGAGATTTTCTTGGAGGAAAATACGAAACCAAAGAAAAAGGCACAAAGACGATTGAACCAAAAATATGGTAGATGTGGTAAAAAATAAGAATTTCCAAACCCATACGAACGAAAGAATTCAGCTAGAATAGCCTCAATACTAGTTGAGGAGTCAAGCTAACGACGTTAAATAAGTGCTTGTTGGGAGGTAACCTAATTTTTATTTTTATTATTATTTTATTATTTATTATTTTATTTATTACTTTATTTTATTTAGATATTAATAAATTTCTCTTCTTCTATCTAGGTAAACCGGCAAGGAAAAAACTCAAGAATTAGAATGCTTTCACAAACATTCCTTGTTCTATCTCTATTCCAAGTAAGAATAGCACATTCCTACTTTATCCTTACCCAAAACCTGCATCCAAACACCCACTTGCAGCCAAACATCCTTCTTACTACACCTTCAAACCCTAAAATTTTCCCTATTTTTTCACCTAAAACTCACCAGCCACCATTCCTCTTCTCTTCTACCCCCACCACTGAGTTTTCATACCACCATGGTTAGGACTAGAAGCCGTGCTACCACCGAACCCTCTTTTGCCATCAACAACCACCGGCAATGATTCTCAGTGTCCCAACACGTCAATTTAGCTGATGAATGCCTACCTCTCCTTCTTTTCCTCCACGCAACGCTTAACCTTCTCCTCCTTCTAGCTACATGGGGAGTTTTTCTAAAACCTTTTTCTTTCACATATTTGTTTTCCTTTTTCTTTCGCATCAAGGACAATATATTTTAAGTAAAGGGAGGCATTCCTCATTAATTCTGTCATTTTATCTGTTGCTTTTAGTGTTGTGTTGTTGATGTTACTGCCTTATGTTCGTTTCTACTCATATTTATTTTTTTAAATATTCTGCCTTTTTTCATGCCCAAGATTTTTACCAGGAATTGTCCACTATTTTACCTGCAAGCATGATTCTTGTCTATTGAGTAAATTATGATTTTGCTATAATTGATTTAATCTGCACTATTTTATTTCTATTAGGTTAAAATAATTATAATTAATAGAGTTAACCCTATTTCGCTTTTAGTAAAATCGATTAAGTCTAAATGCAAAGAGGGCACTTAATATAATTGCATGCTAAAATTATGTTCATGACTATTAGGTGGTTACTGAAACTTATTCTTGACACTTGATTGTTTTTCCTAAGTCCTCCAAAATAAAATTCCGTTTAATGATAATAACAGATAATAATGTCTCTATGGTTATGAGTGCAGCTTAAAAACATGACTGATTGAGTAACTGGGGTAGGGTGCTTAAGTTGTCATCCTATTTCGTGTCAAAAGGTTGTGTGACGTATTAGGTAAAACTCTATTAACCTAAATTAAACAAATTTTTTAGGAATTTGTTGGGCTGAGTAATCGAGGTGGGGTGCTTGGCTGTTATCTCTCTTCGCGCCAAAAGGTTCGATATGTTCTTAAGAAAAATATAATAAATTAAGAGTTGATCGCGATGATTGTGATGAAGTAATAAAATCTGATCGTGCCCGGAAACTAACTAATATCATGATAAAAGGCAAGCGCACCTATCGAATAGTAGTATAGTTAATGGCAAGACCGGAATATCGAATTCAAGGAACTAAAAGTACTAGTAATGACTTCCTTCCTATTATCTAGCCTAAGAAATAAAAGGGTTTTGGTTGTAAACTATTCTAAACTAAACTAAAGAAACGACAAAGAGTAAATTGGGAAATTGCTTTTGGGAAAACTAATTGATGAGGGCAATACCTAAGGAAGAATCCATCTAGATTTCACTTGTTATCTAACTCTGAACCAGATGATTTCTTCATTTGATTTGATCCGTAGAGATCCCTAAATTATGTTAATACCTCCGTCGAGGATAAGAACAACTAATCCTAGGTTGATTAATTGAAATCTCTTTCTAATTAAAACCCCTAGTCTTGCATTAACTCGATATATGGCTCCCCATATTAGATTTGACTCTAATCCGGCAGATTTTTGTCGTCGTATGTCTAGGATTGTAATCAACTCCGCTTAATTGTGTTGGATCTACTCCTATGCAGGGCTTTTGCTCTTCTACATAAGCATATTCGACTTAAATCAATATCCCAGAAATATCAATTTAAGAATTAAAAACACAATTAAGAACAAATCAAATATTTATCACACAGTTCAGATAACAATAACAAGATCTGTCTTAGATTTCATCCCCCTTAGATATTTGGGATTTTTGTTCATAATTGTAAAAAGAAACATCTCAAAATATATAAAATAGCAAAACATAAGAAAACCCAAAAACCCCTGAAAGGATAGAAGGGAGATCCTCTGTCTTGATGTAGCTCCTGGCTTCTGAGATGGATCAATCAGCTTTCCTTCAAGTAATTCCCTGCCTTTAACTCCCCGTCTTGGCGGGAATAATATGTGTCCTTGTAGTTGCCTCCTAGGGTCTTTATATAGAGTTTAGAATGTCTTTCTTAGCCCATAAGTAGCCTTTTCCGAGTGAAATTGAACTTCATCACTACAGGGACACGTCCGTGTGAGTTGACTTCCAGGCCGTGTTCGAGCCTGTAAATGTGGCACGGCCATGTGACACGCCCGTGTGGTGAACCTCCAGGCCGTGTTGATTATTGAATTAGGCTTACTTTACCCGTTTTGGCCTGTTCCTTACTCTTTTCTCTTCCTTGTGCTCACCTAAGTATAAAACATGAAATAAAAGGATTAGGAGCACCAACTTCTACAAATTCAATGATAATTCATCCAGAATTTAGGTTAAGCATGAGGTAAAAATATGTATAATTTACAGTTTATCAGGAGTATATTGGGCTGAGTAACCGGGGTGGGGTGCTTGGCTATCATCTCTCTTCGTGTTAAAAAGTTTAATATATTCCTAAGCAAAAAAGGAAAGAAAGAAAGAAAGAACAAAAAAGAAAAAAAAAAGATATATTAATAATAAAATTGCATTTAGGGACTAAAGGTAGAAACAAATAGGGTGTCTTGATAAGTTTAGTAAATTACCTAATTTTCATGAATTAACCCAAGTCGATTTTTTATTTTTGTGCGTATTAATTGAACTACTTTTTCAGTTTTACTTGAAGCAAGCTAAGGGTTCTCTTTATTTTTCATATACATTGTGCCTACTTCTTATAAAACTTTGGAGTGGTATTTCTTTCATGGCAAAATTCTAAGTTTCACAGTGGATAAGAACCATACTTAAGGGCAAGCATGGGCTAAATAGGGGGAATTTGATAATACTCTAGAATGATATATTTTTATGTATTAATTACATATTTATTTTAAGTATGATCCTACTAATTTGAGCTGTTTATGGTTTTTTATCTTGTAGGGACTAGATTGAAGGCAAAAGAAAATTTATGGGCAAAAAGCATGAATTTAAAGATAAAATGGGCCAACATGCGAAGTAGGAAAGAAGTGGTGCGAAAATGCAAAGTATGGGAGACTTGAGGGCAAAATGCAAAGAAGAAATTTTATAAACACAAGACTCTATTTAAATTTTAATTATATTAGGATAATTGTTAAAGATTATTATTTGGATTTTATTTTAGCTTTTATCTTTACTTATCTTTAATTATCTTTATTTATTTGTATTTATCTTTTAAAATTTAATTAGGAATAGACTAGGTTTTCTAGTATTATAAATAGGGGAATGAGTGACACAAATTTCACTCATCTTTTCTGTAAAAACTCTCTCTCCCAAAAAGCTTAACCTTTGTTCCTTTCATATTATTCAATAAAAATTCTATTTTCATTATATTTATTTCTTTTTCCCCAAAAAGCATGAGCCATTAAATTTGTCTAGCCAAAGGTTGCCGAAATTCCCCAAAAAGGGTTCATGAGGTTTTGAATCCTCACTTAGCCTTCTCAACGAGTATTCATCGCTTCTCCGCACTACAAGACTGACACTTCCTTCCATGTCCCTTCAAAAGTGATCTTTTCATCTTGTGCAAAGGCAGTCACTTTGTATGTTTTGGGAAGGTTGCACAGTCGGTTCGTTAGCTTACTGCGTTGGTGGTTGTCGAGCCCAATAACAAAATGGCGTGGTATTCGCTATTGAGAAGTGATGATCTAGTGTAAGATGGTCTCACAAAAGAGATGATTGGCTAGAGTCAGGTTCCTCTAAATCGTAAGGCTAAAATCTAAGTGGCGCTAGTGGTTTTAGGCGTCCTCTTCCACTATAACTGGCTTATTCTATTCGAGAAGGATCACCTAAAAGCCGAGAATTGAACCCAAGGAGCATCGAAACAACCTGAGGCTGGAATCTCTCCATTAAAAAAACTTTCTTTTCTCAACCCTGTTTATTTTTATAATTTCAATTTTTATTTCTTAAATTTTAATTAAATCAACTTTTAATTCTGTCTTTTTTATTTTTTCCAGGTACGCAGGTTTTAGTGGGCACGATTCTGTTCGGGATCTCGTGGAACAAGACATTATGCAAATCCAGTCCTTGAAGATTTGATCCTACTTCCCTTATACTATTCTTTTCATTATTTTATAAGGATAGGATATATTTGGTGCTCTTAACGATGCATCAAATTTTGTATCACAAAGTGTATAAAAGCATTGGAACACAAAATCAATGTAAGGTGGTGATACCTAGTTCTCTCCTAAGTGTCCAAAACATTTCTGTATCTAGTGGCTTAGGGAAAATATCAATTGATTGATGCAAAGTATCAACATATTCTAGAACGATATCTCCTCTTTAGACATGATTTCTAATGAAATGATGTCTAATTTCAATATGCTTGGTTATAAAATGTTGGATGAGATTTTTAGTGAGATAAATAACACTAATATTGTCGCACTTAATAGGAATGGTATATATATCAATTGCATAGTCCTTTAGTTTTTGTTTCATCCATAAAACTTGAGTACAAAAACTACCGATGAAGATGTATTCCACTTTAATGGTGGACAATGCAACATGTTTTAGTTCTTTGAAAACCATGATATAAGCAAGTTGCCTAATAATTGGCACGTATCAGAAGTGTTTTTCCTATCAAATTTGCAACCTCAAAAATATGCATCCAAGGAGATATGCAAGTTAAAGGATAAGTCTCTAAGATAACAAAGGCCTAAGTTAGGAGTGTCTCTAAGTTATCTAAAGATTCTTTTAATGGCATGCAAATGTGATTCCCTAGGACATAATTTATATCCAGCAAACAAGCAAACACTAAACATGTTATTTGGTCTACTTGTGGAAAGATAAAGTAAAGAACTAGCCATTGACCTATGAAGTTTAACATCAACACATTTACCTCCCTCATCTTTGTCAAGCATTGTAGAAGGGCTCATAGGTGTAACACCCCCTAACCCCAAACCGTCATCGGAACAGGGTTACGGAGCATTACCGGAACTATCGAACAATGTACAAATTATACGTAAATAAATATTAACTATAATGTAAAATAATCATATAGTCCCTTATATGGACCCTCGAGGTCCAAAATACAAGTCAATAGTAGTTTGGGACTAATTTGAGTACTTATAAAATTTTTCGAACATTTTTAGAGTTATTCTCAAGTGCAGGGCTTACACGCCCGTGTGAATTAGGGACACGTCCGTGTGACCCTATGACATGCCCGTGTTGTTGAATCGTGTAACTCGACACAGCCGTGGTGGTTTGGGACACGCCCGTGTCCATTGCCCGTGTGATTCATAAAAATTAAATTCAAAGTGCAGGGCATGCACGGTCTAAGTACACGCCCATGGAGTTGGCCCGTGGCTCGCCCACGGCCTAGGCACGCCCATGCCTCTACCCCGTGGTTGATTCTGTTAATACTAACACGGTCTGGACACACGCCCGTGTGTCCTGTTAATCAGGCCGTGTAAGGCTATCTACCAAGCCTTGGCCTCCCTAAAAAAAATACACAAGTATACAGTCTAACTTATTTGTATATAACACTTAGTCAAATGCCATTCATTACATTTACAATTTGAAAATAACATACACATAAGACACCCTAGGTACATGCCACTATTAACAATTAACACACTTTACCTTGTTGAATTCGAGATCGGCCTGGGATGCTGATTTAACGTTCTACCTTTATTTAACCTGCGCACGGAAACAAACCGTACGCTGAGTATGGGTATACTCAGTGGTATTTCTATAATCCGAACATTTAAAAATATAACAAATTCTCAAGATTATAATATCAATTACAATTATTTACTTATTTATTTCATAGACAAATTTCAACTACTTTCCATATAAATTCTGTACAAATTATTTAATAAACACAATAACATAATTGTTCAATTCTTACCTAAATTCATTATTATTCATTCCCTTCTTTCACTTGCCAATCGGTATTCGCTTTCATTAATTTATTCACAATTCAATATTAATAAACTATATTCAGCTATACACTTATGAATCATTTCCATTTTATTCTATTTCAATAACAGTCAACTTCATTTATATCATAGTAAATTTATTATTCTTGATTTTCTCATTATATAAATACGATTATACCAAACTAATATAATTCAAATAATTAATTCAATGAATCATTCCTGAGATTTCAAACAATATAAGAACATTTGATTCAATTCCTTCAATCACATACAATTGTTCAACTCACATTTCAAATCACACATTTCAAATTGCATAATTCAAATAATCATCCTCATAGCACAATTTCGTTTCATATTTCATATCACATTGTCATTTTTACTATTCATTCAATTTCCAAATACACAATTTCCATTTGATTTTCTCATTTCATTTAATTACCCCTATTAACATAACTCGGACTTTGGCGGATACACGGATCCGTTTAACATATCAGAATGGCGACCAACGCCTCATCGGATAGTTCGAAGTAAAGTGGCTACCAAAGCCTCATCGGATAGCTCGAAGTAATTCTATGGCACACCTAGTACCTCATCGGCATAGCCGAAGCAAATCTATGGCTACCAAAGCCTCATCGAAACTATCCGAAGCAAATCTATGGCACACCAAGTACCTCATCGGCATAGCCGAAGCAAATCTATGGCTACCAAAGCCTCATCGAATCTATCCGAAGCAAATCTATGGCACACCAAGTACCTCATCGACTCGAGGTCGAAGAATCTCTGAATTGTTACGATCCTATGGCAAGCCAATTGTATCCGCTAAGCCCGGTTAGTTAATAGAGTATCAAAATCACTTATTCTTTTTCACTTTCCATTTATCAAAGTCATACAAATACCATTAAATCATCATAATAATTCACTTCAATTCACTTCAACATCACACAAACACATATTCAAATACCGCAAATCTCGTATATTTATATTAATTTCCTCATATTTCTAATCAATATATTTTCAATATAACATTCACTCATTATTATAGTTTTTACACCAATCATATAAATTATATAATCCAACAAAAATAATTCCATTCACTATACATTCATTAAATTCCTCGTATGCGAAAATCAATCCATTTCAATTATAAGACATCATAATTCGAACACCAACAATTGCCATATGTATATAAATATAACAATTAATGACTAAGTTCGGATTATAGAAATACAAACCGTATTTCCTCGAGCTAACTCCCGTTGTCTTTGCCATTTTCCTTGCTTAGCCAAGATTCCCGGGACCACAATAACTACGGAAATTAAAACAATTCATATTCTTTAATTCGCTATTAATTTATAACTAATTAATACAATTTCTATTTTTCCTCTTCATTCTACTTTCTTTTTACACAATCCTATTATTTACTCATATATTCTTTTAAAGCTGTCTTCTTGCGCAATAGTCACTAAATTGTTTATATCTGAAGCTACGAAACTCCAAATCAAGTTCCGTTAATTTTCCCTGAAACTAGACTCATGTACCTTTCTACCATAAAATTTCCAGAATTTTTAGTTTTGCCACTTAATACAGTTTATTCTTCAAAGTTACGCCTGATTCACTATCTGACAGTTCCGACCCTCCTGTACTAAAATTCAATTATCTCATAACTCAGGACTCGTGTAATGTTCTCGTCTGTTTCTCTTGAAACTAGACTCACTGAGGATTCTAGACATATAAATTACAACTCATAACTATTTTTTTACAATTTTTAATGATTTTATCAAATCAGAACAGGGGATTTCGGAGTCATCCTGAACCAGTTTTACAAAAATACAATTATCTCAATCTACAGACTTTCTTTGCTTGTTCTGTTTCCTTTATCTAAAAATAGACTCAGCAAGCTTTCATTTCATATCTTATTCACCCTTTAATTCGGTTCCTACAATTTTTAGTGATTTTTCAAAGTTAAGCTCAAGTTGCTGCCCAAAACTGTTTTCTTATGGCTTATTTTGCAACTAAGTCCTAACTAAGTTTACTTACATTTCTTATTCAATTCACACTTCTATTTCTAACCAAATTTTACCCAACTCAAGTTTAACTATTGAACTTTCATCATATTTTTCTAATTTCGAAATTCCATCAATTTAGTCCCTACAATATTAAACTTATGAATTACTTTACAAATTAGTCCTCTATTCAATTCAAATTCACTATTCTATCAAATTAATCCCTAATTCCACCATTTTCTTAACAAAAACCCCAATCAAACTCTCATTATTTTCACATGAATTCAAGAGAATCCTTCTCTAGAACTTTAGAAACATCAAAATTACAAGAAAAGGACTTAATTAAACTTACCAAATTAATCTTCAAGCCTTAATTCTTCAATTTTCCCTTTTTCCTTCTTTCTTTCTTTTTCTTTCTTCTTTCCCCTGCTCTACGTTTTCTTTCTCTGTTCTCTTCTCTCTTTTTCTTTCTTCTTTTTCTTTTATTTCTCTTATAAATATATATATCAACTTAATAAATGTCTAATTAATAACAAATATTTATTTGACATTTGTATCCATTTATTTTTATACACTTGTTCCAATTATTTTTATACACTTGTTTTTCTTTTCTTTTATTTCTTTATTTTTTTTTACTTAATTACTAAAATATTTAATTATTATAAAATATCTTTTTAATTACTAAACAAATTTAATACACATGTACCATTAAAATACCTACACTTGTTTTAATCCTTACCATACACTTGTCATTATCATAATTAATCAATAAAAATATAATATCACATTATTATTAATAATTATTATTATTTTACTTAATTAATAAGTAAATATACATACATAATACAATTATACCAATAAAATTAATAAACATGTATTTTATTCATCATACACACATGTCAATTCCATGGTCTAATTACTAGTTTAATCCTTTAATAATTTCTATTCTTAAAATTAAACTTTTGCACTTCATTCAATTTAATCCTTTTATCAAATTATCCTTAATTAAGCTAAATTTACTTAACTAAACTTTAATTAACCACTCATCTAACTTCATAATTATTTTTAATAATTATTTATGCACCCATTTTTCATAAACGAAGACCCGAAAATAAACTTTTCCGATAACCGAAAAATTCGGGTCGTTACATTTCTCCCCCCCTTTTATAAATTTCGTCCTCGAAATTTACCTGAGAGAGGTGGGGGCATAAGTACAAAGATCTCGCTGTTTCTCTCGGTTCCCGTATTGCTTTCTCAATATTATGACATTATTGCACAGACTAGAATTTCAACCGGCTCCTTTTTCATACTATAGATCATATCAAATCTCAATATCCTTTGTTCGAGATAACATGTAAGAGATCTGTTCTATGTCATTTGAACACCAAGTCTTGATAATTTCCCATAAATTTCCGTAACTTCAGAGGCTAAACCATCCAATACATTACCAGTCCAATCTATCCACAAATTCACGTAGCCCAATAAAATAAATACTCAACATCCCGACATTTCAACCTTACATATGATTTCTATCTGACAAACTGTTTCAATCTATCTCGAATCACTTTCATTCACTCTATCTAACTCTTAGATGTCCAACAACTTTGACCATATAGTGCTTCATACAGAGCCATTTGAATACTTGATCAGAAACTATTATTATACATAACTCAGCCAATGATAAATAACATCCCAAAATCAAGAAGTGAACCATAAACTATAGATCTTTATCAAACATATCGGAAACTGACACTCCATATAGCTAGTCAATTTCATAACTTATATCTCATTTTCATTCCAGTATCTTCGCTAGCTGTAATAATTCTGTAAGTACCAGTACCGGATATTCAGTTGAAATTAATCCTTTATCAGATAATAGCAATCTAATTCACTTAATAATATACCACTGCAATGATAAGTTCCTTACCCAAATTCAGACTGAACCAAAACCGATGCTTCAATTATGTAGATGGAGCAGTACTTCAATATCAATAGTGCACTCTAAGATAGAAAATGAATACCGGAAATAGCTCTATTAACCACCGGTATAGTAGCACAACTTCTATAATCTAAGATCCATACCACTGAGCTTTCATAACCGAACCATAATTTATAGCAGTAATATATTTATCTTCGATCAAAGAATACCCCTTCATAGACGAATCATATTTAATAGATAGGATTAGCCCATAAAATAATAAGAAAACCAAAATAATGAAATCCCAATTACGAAGTTATATTGAATCCTCGAGAATAGAAAACCACATTGAACGATAAAGAAATCCATAATACTCCAGAGAAAAACCAGGAGAAGAATATCATTCATACCCACTAGAAACAATGGTTATAGAGATGATGTAAATTGCATAATATAATTCAGAATACCCACTAGTAAAAGTAGAAAATTTCTTCATATGAGTCTAACCATCAAATCTTCTGTCTAACAGAGCAGATCAGAAATCCGAAGAAAGTAGAGGAATATCGATTATGAATTAACCCAATCAATAATACTTCTATCTAATGTTATGACTAACCAAACTCCTTATATAATAAGAACCATATCTGAAAATGAACAGTTGCATATACCTCTGAAGACAAAAGAACTTATAGAATACCCATATAATATACCCAAAAGATATCGCTGTAAGATATCAGACTATAGCAGCTGCATCTAGATATGTTTGCAACTTCACCACTAATCTACTAATATACATAATCATCAGTGATCCCGTACCATTCAATTTACACATGAGACTTGTTTGGAATTTTTTTTTTTTAATTTTATTTTAGACACAATATTTATAGCAAATTCAGCTTCTCTAATCAGTAAATCGGATAACTCTTTTTGAAACATATCAGAATTGCCACTGATTTAAACTTTAACTCAGATACTTTCATATAATCATGAGAATAATCAAACCAAAAGCAGTTTAGAATAACCACATCAATTCGATAAAGAAGAAAGTACCTAGAATGACATCCGGTAGAAAAAATATCTTCTTCAACTGTCTTTAATCAATCACTAAGATGATGATCAGGAGAATCATATCTAACTCATGTTCCGCTCTTTATTCTGCATTCTTCGACTTTATATTTTCATTTAAACCATTTTCAAACCACTTGCATATTATAATTCCTATCGGAATACACCCTCTGGTATATTTAATCAATCGGACAAATTCCCTTCATACGTAATTACAGTCTTATAACTCTGTTTAACTTTAGAAATTCTTCACATCTCAAATCAAGAAATTTCTCACTAACATATACTTCTTTCAGAACTCATTTCAGAAAATTCTAAATAGCCATTTCATAGTCACAACATAAATCAATATTTCCATTATTGGCAAGCTAGATCTTTTAGCAGAATATCATGCGTTTCTATTATTTATTCGGCGAATGAAGCAATTCATTTACAGCCCTGATAATATCCTCTTACCACACTGCAATTCTTTCAAAATCATTTTCAGCTATAATTCCCAATCCTTCCACACTATATTTACGGAATATCCAACAACAGGTACTTTCAGATAAACTCTGTATCTTGAAGCACTTGGGGAACCGATTGAGAAACAGGAGAGGTAGTTATCATAACAGATATAATTTCTTATATTCACTAAAAACATCATTTATAATTATAACATTATAAATCATTTCTTTCTCTATCATTTCATCATTCCATATTCACTGGTTAATTACTCACTTCGGTAATACTCAGTGTTATCAATTCAGTTTCTATTTTATTCACAAAACTCTTCATTCTCAGTATATATCTTATAATCAATTCTATCAATATATTCTTCAAACATTTTCACTATAAAACAAAAGCAAACAAATATATCAGCATCCGATCCCGATTCAATTTCAACTTAATTTTGGCATGTACCTCTAGACTCAATTTCGAGCTCGATTTAGTCCGAGAATCGGCTAAACCTGAATAGCTCTGATACCACTAAATGTAACACCCCCTAACCCCAAACCGTCATCGGAACAGGGTTACGGAGCATTACCGGAACTATCGAACAATGTACAAATTATACGTAAATAAATATTAACTATAATGTAAAATAATCATATAGTCCCTTATATGGACCCTCGAGGTCCAAAATACAAGTCAAGAGTAGTTTGGGACTAATTTGAGTACTTATAAAATTTTTCGAACATTTTTAGAGTTATTCTCAAGTGCAGGGCTTACACGCCCGTGTGAATTAGGGACACGTCCGTGTGACCCTATGACATGCCCGTGTTGTTGAATCGTGTAACTCGACACAGCCGTGGTGGTTTGGGACACGCCCGTGTCCATTGCCCGTGTGATTCATAAAAATTAAATTCAAAGTGCAGGGCATGCACGGTCTAAGTACACGCCCATGGAGTTGGCCCGTGGCTCGCCCACGGCCTAGGCACGCCCATGCCTCTACCCCGTGGTTGATTCTGTTAATACTAACACGGTCTGGACACACGCCCGTGTGTCCTGTTAATCAGGCCGTGTAAGGCTATCTACCAAGCCTTGGCCTCCCTAAAAAAAATACACAAGTATACAGTCTAACTTATTTGTATATAACACTTAGTCAAATGCCATTCATTACATTTACAATTTGAAAATAACATACACATAAGACACCCTAGGTACATGCCACTATTAACAATTAACACACTTTACCTTGTTGAATTCGAGATCGGCCTGGGATGCTGATTTAACGTTCTACCTTTATTTAACCTGCGCACGGAAACAAACCGTACGCTGAGTATGGGTATACTCAGTGGTATTTCTATAATCCGAACATTTAAAAATATAACAAATTCTCAAGATTATAATATCAATTACAATTATTTACTTATTTATTTCATAGACAAATTTCAACTACTTTCCATATAAATTCTGTACAAATTATTTAATAAACACAATAACATAATTGTTCAATTCTTACCTAAATTCATTATTATTCATTCCCTTCTTTCACTTGCCAATCGGTATTCGCTTTCATTAATTTATTCACAATTCAATATTAATAAACTATATTCAGCTATACACTTATGAATCATTTCCATTTTATTCTATTTCAATAACAGTCAACTTCATTTATATCATAGTAAATTTATTATTCTTGATTTTCTCATTATATAAATACGATTATACCAAACTAATATAATTCAAATAATTAATTCAATGAATCATTCCTGAGATTTCAAACAATATAAGAACATTTGATTCAATTCCTTCAATCACATACAATTGTTCAACTCACATTTCAAATCACACATTTCAAATTGCATAATTCAAATAATCATCCTCATAGCACAATTTCGTTTCATATTTCATATCACATTGTCATTTTTACTATTCATTCAATTTCCAAATACACAATTTCCATTTGATTTTCTCATTTCATTTAATTACCCCTATTAACATAACTCGGACTTTGGCGGATACACGGATCCGTTTAACATATCAGAATGGCGACCAACGCCTCATCGGATAGTTCGAAGTAAAGTGGCTACCAAAGCCTCATCGGATAGCTCGAAGTAATTCTATGGCACACCTAGTACCTCATCGGCATAGCCGAAGCAAATCTATGGCTACCAAAGCCTCATCGAAACTATCCGAAGCAAATCTATGGCACACCAAGTACCTCATCGGCATAGCCGAAGCAAATCTATGGCTACCAAAGCCTCATCGAATCTATCCGAAGCAAATCTATGGCACACCAAGTACCTCATCGACTCGAGGTCGAAGAATCTCTGAATTGTTACGATCCTATGGCAAGCCAATTGTATCCGCTAAGCCCGGTTAGTTAATAGAGTATCAAAATCACTTATTCTTTTTCACTTTCCATTTATCAAAGTCATACAAATACCATTAAATCATCATAATAATTCACTTCAATTCACTTCAACATCACACAAACACATATTCAAATACCGCAAATCTCGTATATTTATATTAATTTCCTCATATTTCTAATCAATATATTTTCAATATAACATTCACTCATTATTATAGTTTTTACACCAATCATATAAATTATATAATCCAACAAAAATAATTCCATTCACTATACATTCATTAAATTCCTCGTATGCGAAAATCAATCCATTTCAATTATAAGACATCATAATTCGAACACCAACAATTGCCATATGTATATAAATATAACAATTAATGACTAAGTTCGGATTATAGAAATACAAACCGTATTTCCTCGAGCTAACTCCCGTTGTCTTTGCCATTTTCCTTGCTTAGCCAAGATTCCCGGGACCACAATAACTACGGAAATTAAAACAATTCATATTCTTTAATTCGCTATTAATTTATAACTAATTAATACAATTTCTATTTTTCCTCTTCATTCTACTTTCTTTTTACACAATCCTATTATTTACTCATATATTCTTTTAAAGCTGTCTTCTTGCGCAATAGTCACTAAATTGTTTATATCTGAAGCTACGAAACTCCAAATCAAGTTCCGTTAATTTTCCCTGAAACTAGACTCATGTACCTTTCTACCATAAAATTTCCAGAATTTTTAGTTTTGCCACTTAATACAGTTTATTCTTCAAAGTTACGCCTGATTCACTATCTGACAGTTCCGACCCTCCTGTACTAAAATTCAATTATCTCATAACTCAGGACTCGTGTAATGTTCTCGTCTGTTTCTCTTGAAACTAGACTCACTGAGGATTCTAGACATATAAATTACAACTCATAACTATTTTTTTACAATTTTTAATGATTTTATCAAATCAGAACAGGGGATTTCGGAGTCATCCTGAACCAGTTTTACAAAAATACAATTATCTCAATCTACAGACTTTCTTTGCTTGTTCTGTTTCCTTTATCTAAAAATAGACTCAGCAAGCTTTCATTTCATATCTTATTCACCCTTTAATTCGGTTCCTACAATTTTTAGTGATTTTTCAAAGTTAAGCTCAAGTTGCTGCCCAAAACTGTTTTCTTATGGCTTATTTTGCAACTAAGTCCTAACTAAGTTTACTTACATTTCTTATTCAATTCACACTTCTATTTCTAACCAAATTTTACCCAACTCAAGTTTAACTATTGAACTTTCATCATATTTTTCTAATTTCGAAATTCCATCAATTTAGTCCCTACAATATTAAACTTATGAATTACTTTACAAATTAGTCCTCTATTCAATTCAAATTCACTATTCTATCAAATTAATCCCTAATTCCACCATTTTCTTAACAAAAACCCCAATCAAACTCTCATTATTTTCACATGAATTCAAGAGAATCCTTCTCTAGAACTTTAGAAACATCAAAATTACAAGAAAAGGACTTAATTAAACTTACCAAATTAATCTTCAAGCCTTAATTCTTCAATTTTCCCTTTTTCCTTCTTTCTTTCTTTTTCTTTCTTCTTTCCCCTGCTCTACGTTTTCTTTCTCTGTTCTCTTCTCTCTTTTTCTTTCTTCTTTTTCTTTTATTTCTCTTATAAATATATATATCAACTTAATAAATGTCTAATTAATAACAAATATTTATTTGACATTTGTATCCATTTATTTTTATACACTTGTTCCAATTATTTTTATACACTTGTTTTTCTTTTCTTTTATTTCTTTATTTTTTTTTACTTAATTACTAAAATATTTAATTATTATAAAATATCTTTTTAATTACTAAACAAATTTAATACACATGTACCATTAAAATACCTACACTTGTTTTAATCCTTACCATACACTTGTCATTATCATAATTAATCAATAAAAATATAATATCACATTATTATTAATAATTATTATTATTTTACTTAATTAATAAGTAAATATACATACATAATACAATTATACCAATAAAATTAATAAACATGTATTTTATTCATCATACACACATGTCAATTCCATGGTCTAATTACTAGTTTAATCCTTTAATAATTTCTATTCTTAAAATTAAACTTTTGCACTTCATTCAATTTAATCCTTTTATCAAATTATCCTTAATTAAGCTAAATTTACTTAACTAAACTTTAATTAACCACTCATCTAACTTCATAATTATTTTTAATAATTATTTATGCACCCATTTTTCATAAACGAAGACCCGAAAATAAACTTTTCCGATAACCGAAAAATTCGGGTCGTTACAATAGGAGTAGCTTGTGGTTTGAGGATATTCATCCTCAACTTCTTAAGCACTTCCCTTATGTACTTGCTTGACTGATTAAGATGTCATCTTTCCTTTACTTGATTTAGAGCCCCAAAAAGATTATGAACTCACCCATCATTCTCATCTCAAATTCACTTTGCATTAGCTTAGAAAATTCTTGACAAAGAAGATCATTAGCAACACTAAAAATAATATTGTCAATATATATTTGTACTACTAAAATATCTTTACCTTTTCTTTTAATAAAAAGTATTGTGTCAACCTTCCCTTTACTAAAACCTTTTTCAGCAAGAAAGCTTGATAATCTTTCATACCATGCTCTAGGAGCTTGTTTTAAATCATAAAAAGCTTTTGAAAGTTTGAAAACATGGTTCGGAAATTTTAAGTCTACAAAATCGGGTGGTTGTTTAACATACATTTCTTTATTTATAAAATCATTTAGAAAAGCACTTTTAACATCCATTTGATATAATTTAAAATCATTAAAGCATACAAAAGATAAAATCATTCTAATGGCTTCTATTCTAGCTACGGGAGCATAAGTATCATCATAATCTATCTCTTCCTCTTGAGTGTACCCTTGAGCAATAAGATTAGCCTTGTTTCTCACTATGTTACCATTCTCATCTAGTTTGTTTCTAAAAATTCACTTAGTACTTGTAGTAGATTGTTCACAATGTCTCTCAACTAAAGTCCACACTTTAATCCTTTCAAATTGATTTAACTCTTCTTGCATAGTCAATATCCAATATTTATCATCTAATGCTTCTTCGATATTCTTAGGTTCTCTGTATGAGATAAATGCAACATAATTACAAGTATTTTTAAGAGAGGATCTAGTAGTTACCCCTTTTGGACGACTAACTTCCCTTTCTTCTAGATAGAGTTCCTTTAAAGAATCTTATGTTTGTTCTTGGATATTTTCATTTCATTATTGATCAAATTTCTCATTATTTTTCAATGTCCTTACATCATCATCATCAACATAAGAATCCTTTCTAGGAAGGTAGTTAAGATCATCGAAAATAACATGAATAGACTCTTTAACTGCTAAAGTTCTTTTATTAAAGATTCGATAAACTTTAGAGTTTAAAAATAACCCAAAAAAAAATTCATTCATCACTTTTTGCATCAAATTTGCCAAGATTATCTTTTCCATTATTTAAAACAAAACATTTGCACCCAAAAAGGTGAAAGTAGCTAACGTTAGGTATTTTGTTTTTGAAAAGTTCGTATGGATTTTTCTTCAAAATAGGCTTAACCATTACTCGATTTACAATATAACAAGTGGTGTTTGTGGCTTTCACCCAAAAATATTTTGGCAAATTATTTTCACAAAGTATGGTTCTAGCTATTTCTTTTAAAGTTTTATTTTTCCTCTGAACAACTCCGTTTTGTTGAGGGGTTCTAGGTGCTGAAAAATTGTGACTAATACCATTCAAATTAAAAAAATTATGAAAACCAAGATTTTGAAATTCGGTTCCATGGTTACTTCTAACACTAGAAATTGAGTAACCTTTTTCATTTTGATTCCTTTTGAAAATGTGATTAATTTTTCTAGATTTCCATCTTTAGTACTTAAAGAAAAAAACTCAAGTAAATCTAGAGTAATCATCTACCAGTACAAAAACATATTTTTTTCCACTCAAGCTAGTAGTACTAATAGGTCCAAAAAGATCAATGTGAATCAATTGTAAAACTTTACTAGTAGACACATCATTGATAGGTTTAAAAGAAACTATTTTATGTTTGCCTTTAACTCATGCATCACAAATTTTATTTAAATCAAAATCAATTTTTGACAAACCTTTTACTAAATCATTTTTAGCCATTTTATGCAATATGCTTATATTAGCATGTCCTAATTTCCTGTCATAACCAAGAAGTATTTTCATTTTTTGCCATAAGGAAAATGTTTGAATCATGCAAATCAACTAAATACACCATGTACATGTTTCATACTCTATGACTAATGTTGAAGCCCAATTTTGCACCAAACAAATACAAACCCAAATTTAAAGTCTAAATTATAGATAAACAGTCCATTTACAATAAGTAAACCCAGACCCAAGTTCTAGTGGCCCGAATGGCCCAAAACTCAAACTGAGTTTTGGCTAAACCGAAACCCTAGCTCAGCGGCGCCGTACCTCCTCTCAGTAGTGACCCACGTGCCTCCGCAGCACACTCGTCGCTCGAGGATGGCTCCCTCACCAATGTAGTGCCAGAATAGGCAAACATGCCTTCGTTGACTCCCTGGCGAACCTGCAAAAGAAAATAGAGAAGACAAAAGCAATGACAACAAGAAACAGAAGCCAAAACAGTAGCAAAGTAGATAATAATCTTTGTATTTTCGGCTATAAAGCCAAAATAATGAAACAAATGTAAGGGGGACCGATTACTCAAAAAAAGAAGCATTTTTTATCAATAAAAAAAAAAGAGCAAACTTTTGAAGGTTTGTTGTTTTTTACTTTCGTTCTTTATTTCGTTCTTTTTATTTTTTACATGTTTTATACGAAAATCAAAAGAGAAATGAAGGGAAAGTACCTAAATCGGCCTCCCTCGTCGTCGCCGGGCGTAGTCGGTGTCCGAAGGCCTCAAAATCCTTGTGGGTTCGAAGGACGATTTCAAAAGGCGACGGAGTGGTTGTATATTTGTTTGTTAGTCTTTTTTCTCATTTTGTCAAAAAAAAAAAACTGATTTAAAGTTACTTAAAAAAAAGGGAAAATGGGGATTCAAAAAGGGGTTCAAGAGTAAACTTTGGTAGCCCTAACCGCCGTCTGCGGTAGAGGTATGGTGGCCTAGTGAGGCGGCACAAAAAATGGGTATACAAACCCTAGCAGAGTAAAGGGAAGAAAGAAAGGGGGGCTTCTAAAATTAAAAAATGGCAGAGATATTTTTAAAAGAATTTTGGCTTTATGTTCATTGAATGAAACGGCAACTTGGGGTGACCCACATATTTTTGCCTAAAGGGGAGAACTGCACGAATGCTCCCTCCCTTTTGCAGCTCTCTTTGATCAGGCCCCATTTTCTGTTTTCTTTTATTTTTTAATTCGGCTCTCAGATTTCTTTTGGTTTTCAATTTGGTCCATTGTATTGACAGTTGAACATGCGCAGAGAACTTAGGGATTATTTCCCTATTTGGTCCCCAATATCTTATGTGCGTTTCATTTCGCTTATTAATTCGTTCTTTCTTTATTTACAGTTTGTACCCCGCATTTTTACTTTTATTTCAATTCGATCCTTGACCTTTTACTTCCAATTGTTTTACTACATTATTACATTTTTTCATTTATTCTTTATTTTAAATTTTATGTATTATTTATTAGACATGGCTTTATTTATTTATTTTAAATTCTTTTATAGATCTATATCTATATCTATATATATATATATATATATATATTCTATTTATTCTTAGACTGCCTTATTATATATTAATACATTATTTCATTTATCATATTCTTTAAAATTTGTGTATATATTATCTAGCTAAAAACTATTTTATATATGTAATCATTTTATAATCTTTATTTAGATTTCTTTTTATACATTGTTTATTTTAAACTCGTTATATTATTTTCAAGTTATTTTATATATTATTCTTTTTTCTAAATGTTATTTGAGCTAAACTTTTTTTGTCATTCTAAAATTTGTTTTACATTACTTATTTGTAAATTTTTATGTATCATTTATTTTAAGCTATTTCGTATATTTTATTTATTTTGAATGGTTTTGAATTTGTATCATATATTTCGTATACATAAATTTTTATGTATCATATATTTGATTTTGAATTTGTTTTCATGTATTATCTATTTAAAATTGTTTTATTATTTTAAATTATTTTATATACCTTATTTTAAACTCCATTTTATTTATTTTAAAATGTTTCATTATTATTTATATTAATTTTTTTTCCATATTATTCAGTTTACCCTTTTATGTATATATATTTTAATATTATATTTTTATATATTATGTGTATAGTTTTTAATACTATTATCATATGTATATACTTTTAACATTATTATATATCTATTTTAATATATATGTATATACTTTCATGTAGTACCATTAGTAGTTATTTTTAATTTTATTACTATCATTTTCTAATATATATTGTATACGTTTTTGTATATATTATGTATATATTCTTACATATATTATTTCTAACTCTATATTATGTATATATAGTATCTTTTATATTATATATATTCTTAATACTATTGGTTTATAATTTTACGCTATTCCATGTATATATTTTTTATATTATCTTGTGTATACTTTTTAATAACTATTATGTATGTATTTTTAACACTATACTATGCACATATTTTTAATATTATGTATATACTTTTTATTCCAATTATTACATATGTATTTTAATACATGTATGTATATATTTATATATCGTTATTATTAGCCATTTTTACACTATTATTATTTTTAATATATATTGTATACTTTTATTTTAAATTCTAGTATCATATGTTTTATATATATATATATATATATATATATATTCACTACCACTTCGTATTTGCATTATTACTATTATTATCACATATACATTGTTAATGTTTTACATATCGTTTGTTCCGTATATTCTTGACTTTTTATCATTATTTGTCTATTCCGAATTTAGCATATTAGTTCACATCTTGTTTAACATCATATGTATTGTTAGTGTTTTATAATTATTATTTTTATTATCTGCCTCGTATATTCGCGAGTTTTTCTTATTGTTCGCACATTTTGAATTAAATACATGTTTAGATTACATTTCATTACAACATCGTTGCAAGTTTTTTGTCATTTTAGAAATATTTTTTTCGTGTTTTAGTAAATAAGGCAATGTGCCGATTTTAATATTAAATCATCAATTTCATCGCTATGTTGGGTGAATATTGTCGGCTCGTGTTAAAAACGGAACATCATTCTCAAAAATCAAAAAATTCTTGTGTTTTGATCGGATCACGATTGAACGTTATATTGAGCCCGTATTTTTGAAAATCAAGACAACGCGTATTTAATCAGATACCAATTTTGGGCGTTGTGGGGGTGCTAATACCTTCCTTACACGTAACCGACTCCCGACCCCTATTTTTCTCTGAATTTTAAACGTAGACCTAAACTCAGCCTTCCTTTTTTTTGTTTAAAAAAATGAATTTCAAAGAGACGATTTATTAGGTGTCCGATCACACCTAGGAAAAAAAGATCGGTGGCGACTCCCTTTTTTCTTTAAAACTGAAATTTGGTTTTCAAATTTTTCTATCAATCACCCCAATTAGTGACTAAAGCTAAAAATTAAAATTTTTACGTCGCTACAACTAACAAACACAATATTATTAAAAACAGTGTCAATAACTTTACACCCATTTGAATCAAATATAACATTGAGACATTTATCACTTAATTGACTTATACCTAAAAAATTATATTTAAAACTGTTGACATATAGAACATTTTCAATAAACATTGAAGAATTTTTACCAACAGAGTCAATTCCTTCAATGAGTCCTTTGGAGTTGTCACTAAATATAACTTCTCCTCCATTTTTTTACTTTAGTTTAATGAAATGAATCTTGTCACCGATCATGAATCTTGTCACCGATCATGTGTCTTGAGCATCCACTATTAAGGTACTATGAGTTTCCGCTTGAATTGTTCACATTGAAGGAATGTTCCTTCCTTTACAAACATAGATTTAAGTTTTGATTTTTGGTACCCAAATTCTTTTGCGTTCATAAGCATTAGTTCCTAAAATTATAGTTCTTTTTGGTATCCATTTAAAAAAGATATTCTTGTCTTAAGTAGTGCTAAGTCCTTTAGGGACCCATACATTGTAACAACCCATTTTTAGTGGTGTCGAAAATAGTGGTTTTGGGACCACAATTCCAACAAGTGAGTAAAAATTTTAATGTTTATTTATTGTTTTAGGGTTAAATTAGACTCGTATTAAATTTTCGTTAAGAATTTTTAAAGTTTAAATGGTTAATTAGGTAAAAATGACTAAATGGAAAAAGGTGTAAAAGTTAAATTTTACTATAAATGGATTGAATGGCCTTGGAAATGTAAGTTTGTAGATCTATAAGGTAATTATGCCATTTATATTATTGGTGGACAATGATGGACATGAGTTGGTTGTTTTATAAGTGTTTATTAAAGGGTAAAGTAGTAAAACAATAAATAAAAGCATGTATAAGTAAAATAATGTTATCATCTTTTTCCATTTTCATGAGTTTGCTAAAAATCACCATTGTTGAGCTTGAGAAAATTCAATCAAGTTTCCTTTGGTGCATGATCAAGAAAAGAATCAACTGGACTTGAATCGAGGAAAAGCAAAAGTCTAGAATTAATTCTCGACTTTTATTAATACAACCGTTGTGGTCGAGGTTAGTTCGTGTGAATTTTATATTTATTAAATTTTATTTTGGTTGATTATTTGTTAATGTTATATTATTTACAATTGATTCGGTAATAATTTGATAATTGAATATTTAATGACAAAAGTCCCTTTTGAACCTGGAGAATGCTTCGGATACAATGACATCTCATTAGGGATTATATGTTCGAATGCTGGTTCTGGATGTCCTACCGATGGCTGAGGTCCTACATTTGTTGCAGATTCTCCAAAGCTCATATGAGCAGCATCGTGTAGCTAACATCTTAACTCACAGCTCCTGTGAGCATGCCCATTTCATAGCTTGTGTGAGCATTATTGAAAAGGTTATGGTTATATGAAAAAGTGTTCCGAAGTATTCGATGTTATTCTATACGGTTCAACGAGTAAGAAATTAATAGAAAGGTTTAGATATGAAATTTTAGATATCGATGATTTTATGAAATGATAAGATAAGTTATGAAAATGAATGAATAAAGGCATTAATCACATATGTGAAGTAATGTGAGTAAATGTAACTCATTTCATATTGTATCTTATGTTTTATAAATGATGAATTGTTAAGTTATTTACTAATGATGTAAATTGTGGTGCTTAGGAAAGTCAATTACTATATGATTTAATGAGCATGATTGAATAATTAAATATTAAGGAACAATAAATTTAAGTTTCTCTTATATGAACTTACTAAGCATTAATGCTTACATAGTTGTTTTCCTGTATTTTTATAAATCATCAGAAAGCTCAATCGGTTGGAATCTTGTCGGAGCTTATCACACTATCCACCAATCATTTTGGTAGTTTTTGAACGTTTTAGTTATGGTTATAAATGGCATTTATAAGGCTCATATGTAATAGGTGTATTTGTGTATGCTTGGATACGTATTACAAATGTTATGTATTAAGCTTGGTATAAGTTTACTTGTGTATGTATCTTTAATCTTGCTGTGAATATGTTTATATAAAGTTGTTTTGGTCTTTTGATATAAACCTTATTTAAGTGTTTGAATCATAGTAGGAATGAATGACGTGGTTCAGCTAGGTTGATGGAGTCGAGTCGACGTAAGTTGCCTGATCGTCGTCGAGAAGTGTAGTTCAGAAATTCTTCAAGGTTTGAAATTGAATAAGTATAGAGAGTATATGGATAAATAGGTTCAAAGATAGGCTAGGTAAAGATATTATGGGTTCGATCTAACAAGAAAATAAAGCTAGATAGTTTGGATAGTGGATGGAGCGAAAAATACGAACTTAAACGTCAAGAGCGATTCGACACTATAGAGAGTGTCACCCCGGTTCTTATATTGTTTAAGGTGGAAGGATGGTTGGTAAAAGGATAGATGAACACCATACCAAAAGTTGGTGATAAGTTTAGAAAGGAGTTTGGGTTGACGCGACTAGTACGCTAGATAAGTCACTCGGGACTCGTATGAAATTTGAGAGGAAGTAAACCTCACAGAATAAATGTTCATTTAAAAGTTTGGCAAAAGTCTATTGTCTAACTTCAAATGTTTACAAGAGAGCTATTTATAGACGCAAGATGACTACTCAAATTCGGTATCTATGTGTTCACACAATAATAGAAACATTCACACTAATACATTAAAAATGGCTCATGAATTCGGCAGATTCATGCACTAGCCGATAGACACTTTCTTCCCCCTTGGTGTGTGCATGCATGCTTAGCCTTGAAGAATCCTTTAATCCATGAATGTCTAGCCTTTAAGGTCTCTTTAATCCCCCTTGGTCGAATGCTAGGTGCATGAACATGCATCTCCCTTAATTGAAGCTTTAATGATAGGCTGGTTCATGAATGGTAGCATGAACCTTGTAAATTAGTTCTCCCCTTTGTGCATGCACATTATTCATTCAATGTGCTAAATTAATGTGTCATTTCCCTCATTAGACATTTATGACTTCACCCATGTGTGTATAGAAGCTGATTGGTCAAGTTAAGGTGTGAAAGGGGAATTCAGCAAGTGTGAATAAGGAGCTTGAGAAGTCTTGAGCGTGAGGCATCGGTCTTTTAGGGAGCTCGATGGGATCAGAATTAGGACTTGATGAGCTCCGGGGCGTGGTTACATCAATGAATGTGAATGAATAAGAAGAAATGATAAGTTTGGTATGATTTTTATATATGAACTTATAAATTTGAATGCAAATTAGTTGATATGTTATGTGAATTGATGTTGATAATTGAATTGTAGTGTCAATGAGAACACATTGATTAGGCACTTTGGTTGATTGTTGTGGCATGTTTTAGGCTTGTTTAAATGTGTTTTTAAAGTTTGGAAATGGTTGATTTTGATTTGGCTTGGTACCTAAGTTTTGGATAAAAATATACCTTGTTTTTTAAGCTTTTTAAGGTGCATACGGCTTGGGCTTATCCGTACGGCCGTATGTATGTGCCTTATTAATTTTAAGTGCAAGATTTTTCACATGGTCACAGTGAGTTACACGGTCTGAGCACACGAGCATGTGGGGTAGCTATACAGGTTGGCTTCTTTCACATGGTCGTGTGACCACTATTTCCAAAATTTTCAAATTTTTCATATTTTTCTGTTTTGATTCAAATTTGTCCTTAATTGTTTCCAAACTATTTTTAGGGCCCCGTAAATGTTAATTTCCTATGAATAAAATACATATTTGAATGTTGTTATTTAAATTAATGAATGAATATATTAATTATGTAAATTGTTTTTATATGTGTCGTAATACTTCGTAACCCTAATTCGGTGACGGAGATGGGTTAGGAGTGTTACACACACTCTTAACAAGTTTTTCCTTGTAAATTCTTAAGGTACCTCTATGCCTATAGAAATTAAAGCTTGATTTAACAAAGTTTGTTTTTGAGTTTTCTCATTTTTTAAATCTTTTTGGAGAAACTTTGTTAGATAAAGCTTTTTTCTTCTCAAGCAACTCAAGTTGCTTTTATGATCCTCATGAACTTTTGAAAGTAAATTATGCAAGTCAAAATTCTTTTTCTCAAATTCATTAATAATTTTCTACATTTCCTTTACTTTCTTCTTAAGTTCATGATTGGTTTTGGAAAGTAAGTCATTTTCAACTCACAATTTTAAAATATTTTTCTTGTGTTTCGAAACCATGACTTTAAATTCTAAACCTAAATCATTATAGGCATTATGTAACTCATCAAATGAATAATAAATTGAACTAGATAAGTTAGAAGTTCCTTTAGAGTCTTCGATGGCCATAAGGCAAAAGTTGGCTACTTATTGTTCTTCATCAGAAGAAGAATCTCCATTGCTCAAAATACCAATAGTGACCTTATGTTTTTGTTTGCTTGACTCAATTTTCTTCCATTGGGGACAATCGAACTTGATATGTCCCAACTTTTTGCATTCGTCCTTGTTGGATTCAAGTTTCAATCTTTCTTTTCTTTAAAATCTTCTTCCATTATTTGACTTCATGTATCTCCTAAATATCTTAGCAAACATGGTCATTTTTTTATCCTCGTCCACTTCATCACTTGATTCATTTTCTTCGTTTGTAGTGGATTTGAGAGCAACACCTATCTTTTTCTTTTCAACTTTCACCTCTTTAACCCTTTCGCTGAGCCTCATCTCATGTATAAGTAAAGAACAGATAAGCTTATCTAAAGTGAGTGTCTCCAAATTCTTTGCTTCTTTGATGATGGTCACTTTAGATTTCCAAGACTTTGGCAAGCTTCTAAGCATTTTTCTCACCACCTCTTCATTGGGATATGTCTTCCCATATGACTTGAGCCCATTAATGATGATTGTGAATCTATCGGATATTACTTTGATATCCTCCTCGAGCATCATCTCAAAGGTTTCATAATTGAGGGTGAGAGTTCCAATTTTAGACTTATTTAATTGGCTTGTTTCTTCATGTGTGACCTCTAGCTTGTCTCAAATCTTATTGGTATTAGAACAAAATAACACCCTACTATACTCCTTCGGACCAAGTGCATAAAATAGAGTGTGCATGGCCTTGGTATTAAGTTGAATATTCCTTCTATCTTCTTTGTTCCACTATTTTTTACTCTTTGGAACCATTAGCTCCCTTTCTTATTTTTGAGGAATGAAGGGACCATCCATTACGATACCCCAAGTCACAAGATCATTGGATTGAATGAAGAGTATCATTATTATCTTTCAATAAGAGTAGTTTGCTCCATTGAAATATGGAGTCTTTAAGATAGATTAAGATTCTCCATAAAAAAAACTTTTCCAGAGATGGACGTCATTCTTTATAGAATATGTTGATGATTACTTGAGCTCTCCAAGGATCTTCTTTTAATTGTTAAACTATTTTTAGAGACTAGCTCTGGTACCAATTGTTAGCTTGATGGATCAATTGAAATAGCCAAAAGAGGGTGAATTATCCTTTAAAAAGATTGTGGAAGCAAGGATAAGAGAATGAAATAATGAACACAAATAATTTAGATCGGTTCAACCCCAATTGCTTATTCAACTACCTTAGCTTTCCACCATTAAGAATTTTCCCAAATTTACTAATTTGATCAACCTTTGAGGACGAAGTTTAACCTTACAACTCCCTTAAAATTTCTACCCAAATCTTAAAACTTAAACCCTCTCAAAAGAGTAAGTAAATAAGCAAACAAAGAAACAATCCTTACAAGATTAGAATGTTTGCAAGTTAAGCACACACCCAATAAGAAACACTTAAGCTTAAAAAATATGATAAATGCTTACAAGTGTTTACAAGAAAAAAAGATAAAGAATTAAAGCACAAAAGACTGGTATAAGAGTTTTTTTATCTTTCTCGATAGCTCTTGATCTTTTGTAATCTCTTTTGTTGTTTAGAAGCTTTGGAAGCTGGTATTTATAGCCCCTAATTGATTTCCAATCGTTGTAGTTGTTAAAGAATTGAATAGAGTCGTTGGAGGTGTAAAACAAGAGCATTAATAATTCCTGCAACAAAAGGTATCGAGACCTTTGGAGGGGTATCAATCCTTTGGGCATTTAGTGCCTCAATTTAGTGATCGTTAAAGCCTATAATATCGATACAATAGGGAGTGTATTGATAATTGCTATGAGGTATCGATACCTTGGGGAGGGTATCGGTACTCGAGCAATTTTTTCTTTGATTTTTGAAAAGCTCAAACCTCAAAACGATATCGATACCAGACAAGGTATTGATAAATTTTTTAAGGTATCAGCACTTTTTTTAGGGTATTGATAGTTTTTATTTTTGCTTAAGTTTCTTGAACACTGAAGCTTAAATTAGTATTGATACTAAGTAAGGTATCAATAAAATAGGAAAGGTATCAATACTTTTTTAAATGTATCGATACTATTAATTTTTGCTCAATATTTCTAAACTTCGAAGCTCATTTTAGTATCGATTCCAAGCATGAATATCAATACTTAATTCAATGTATTAATACCTTGGCAATACTTTAAACCTTGGAAGCAATTTTCACTTGTTAAAAATGTTTGAGAAAAATAGTTAACCATTTCGAACTTGTTCAAAATATTTCTAAGTGTTTGAAATATAGATTTAGAAATATTTTAAAATAAATTATCACTTGAAATTTATCAAGTTTTATTCAAAAGAATTATATTTATTATATAAAAATATTTATCAAATAAAACTTAGTTTAATAGTATAAATAAAATTAGAATTATCCTTTCAGTTTATTATAATTCTCTCACTTTTATAACATTTTTAGTTATATTTTATTTTTTTTCCTTTTATTTTTTTATAATTTTTAAAATTATTAAAATTTAACGTTTGAACATGTTTTAGAGATTTTTTAATTCTTTTTCAAAAAATTGGATTTTTTTAAAAATTTTATAACCTTTTAAAAAACTTATAAAATATTATATATTTTTAAAAATATAATTTTTGAAAATTTATTGGAAATATTTTTTTATTTTTTATATATACTTTTGAATTGTTTGGACATTTTTATAATTTTTAATATTGTATAAATTTTCAAAACAAAATTAGTTTACATGTGTATGCTATTCACAGGGTCTTTCTCTATCTCTCACATATCATCTTCAAAAAACAAATTTAAACCGTATAGATCCTAAATTGCCTTGCTTATTGTCGGATAGACTAATTTACTTCTTACCTTTGTAGCTTATCAATATTAATAGTCATTATTTATATTCAATTGTTATTATTTTTTTTCAAATTTAAATTACATAAAAATTAAATTAGCTTATTTATCTAGAAAGGGACTATTTTTTTCTAATTGTACACCACAAGAACTTTTTACGTATTTCTGGAATTTAATCTATTACTATTAAAAAGTGAGTAAATAAAACTATTTTGGAGAGCACCTGTAATGAGGGTATTAATTAGATCTGATCATAAATTGAGTCGGATCGGGTTCAATTTAAGTCGATGTAAAGTTTAGGTTAATTTTTTAGGTCAGGTCTTATTCGACCTGAAAATAGACTTAACTTTTGTCCAAACTCAACCCGGATTAAAAATGTTAAACTTGAGTCCAACCCGACCCACCTATATTAATTTTTTAGATTATTTTTATCTAAAAACAAATTTAAAAAATATAATACATCAAATATACTAAAAATATTAAAATAAATATTTCCCAACAAATTAAAGATACATAAAAAAATATATTAACAATAAAACAAGAGTTATATAATATTCAAATAATAACAACAAAATAGTAGTAATATAATAGGGAAATGGTAATAAAGCAACAAATAAACAGTTGATTTGAGTCAGGCCGAATTAGGCTTGAGCCAAAAATCTTACCTAAGGCCCAACTTATTTAAAAAACAAGCATTATTTTTTTGTCTAAACACATTTTTTGAATCTATATTTTTATCTAAATCCTCTCAATTTTTAGATAAATTTTTAAATCTGAATAAATAATCCGATCTAGATCAAAATTAGTATTAACAATTCCTACTCACAATAAATATTCTGGTTTAAGAAAATATATATTGGATTAAATTTAGTCACTTTCAAATCAAATGTGACAATTTAATCTATAAAATATTCAAAAGTGAGTGAAGTTAAAAATGTACTTAGAAAAAATAATGATAGTTAAAAATGACGTCAACTATTTCTTTAGTAAAATCCAATTTGGTTAAAAAAGGGAAATATAACTTTTAAGAAAACATAGATACGTGTCAATCCATAATTGGTATAATTTCAATATTATAAAATAAATATTAAAAATTATATAAAAATGTTTTTTCTATTAATTAAATAAAACGTAAATTGAAAAAGAATATCCTATGATGTCTTGATAGTGAGGGTGTTTACAGTTTTAAATATGATTTAAATTTGAATCGCGTTAGTTATATTTATTGTTTGAACTTGATATTGTCAAAGAAAATAAACATAAATTAAAAAGAATAATATTAATAAAATAATTATTGCGAACGAATACTTTCATTTCCTAAGAAAAATAATATGATTCAATATAAAATGTTTTCTTGGACGGATATTTCATAAAAACAATAATTTTAGACTTTTTTTTAATTTATTAAAATTTAGATTTGATAATTGATATCAAGGTTTGGTAGCATTTACTTAGGGAGATTTTGATCGTTTGAAAGTTTTGGATTTTTTTTATCTAATTTAAAAATAATATATTTTTAGAATGTTATATAAAATTTCATTTTTATTTTTTATTTGAATTTGAATTTTAGAATATTTTTAAAATTCAACTAACAATGGATTTACATATGTTATTGTTTTTCATTGTCGTATTTTTTATCACCTCAGCTATCCTTAATTGCTTAATTTTGAATTTCTCGTCTATTGTAGTATAGAAATTATTTGCTCACATCATCTTCAACTGTACATATTTACAAAAATCATACCTTCTAATTTCTCTCTCGTTTTCCCTTGAATCCATTACTCTTTAAAGTCAATTTTGATCAAATTGCCGAGGCAATGGATATTGGCCAGGACTGAATTCTGCTCCTGCTCCCAATGTGCAACTATAGATTTCTTTCTGATGATTTCAATAAGTTTATGTATGCTCCAAGCTTGGATATCAGATTGTCACCCCACTATTACTACCCATCTTAACAGCAACACACATGTCTGAGATTTTGCCATCAATGAAAAATCCGATTTTCTTGTCAAGGTTTTTGATGTGAATCACTCATGCCATGCGGTCATTTTTTCTATGCCATCCAACAGTGATGTGATGCATTTCCATGCTATTCAGATGAAAGTCTCCTGGGCCACTTATTCTATTCATGATAATACATAAACAAAATAATTTATTTATTTATTTGTTTTTTATTATATTTATCATAATTAAATTATTAAATTAAAACAAATGAAAAAAACATTTTTTAAAGAAAATGAACAGAATATATTAAATTCAATTAAATTGGTCCGGCAGATGAAATTTTAGGCTGTCCTCCTCCTATGATAATTAAGAATTTAACTTTACCAACCAACTCATTAATTAATTCAAACCGGTTTTTGTCTCTTAAATCTGAAATTTAAATTTTAGGAATAACAGATTATTAATACAAACAACAACTCATTAATTAATTCAAGAAAAAAGGGAAAATCTGAAGAAAATAAATTATATTAATTTCTTATTTCAGGTTATGCATGAATTTGATTGTTTGTATTAAATAAATTATATTTTTTTATTTTTTATTTTTTATAAATTTGTAACATTTCAAAAATACCGTGATTAAGAAACTGAAAAAATTTTAAATATTTAATATTTAAAATCTTTATAGTTTGTATTATTATCCAAATATGTTAAGAATAACAATTTTAATATTTAAAAATGTTAATATTGTCTTTTTATGATTACAAGTTGGCTAACTTAAAAATGGAAGCACCTAAAAATTTAAGATAGTTGAGTGAAAAAAAAAAGACAAAAACGAATAATTGAGCAAACATTTTGTAATTTTTTATAGTCGGATGGACAAAAAATAAAATTACTAATAATTGGGTGACTATTTTATAACATTTCATAATTGAATGACCTAACTTACCTAAAAAATTATTTGTCTTGAAATAACAAGACATAAGTGTTATTGAGTAGAAATTTTTTGTAAGTGAAATAATTTTATAATAAAACATGAAATAGCATCAGCTACTAAAGTTCTAAGCAAAAAAAAAAAAAAAAATCTTTTTAGAAAATTGTATATTTTTACTATAATTAAAATATTTTTAAAATTTTTTGAAGTAATTTAAATTTAAATCTATATTTTAAGTAATTTAAGTTTTATATGTATACATGTATAATATTTCTTAAAAAAATGTTTTTAAAGCTTTAAACTAGATGAAATTTAAATCTATATTTGAATTGTATAAATGACAAATTTGAATAAATTCTAAATCTTAAATTTTAGATATTTTATTAAAAAAATTATAAATTTCAAATTCTAATTCTAATTTCAGTTCCAAATGCTACCTAAATAAATTGTGTAATTTTGATTTCAACAAGCAATAACTAAGGGGTGCTCTCCAAGACTCCAACTACTATATTAATATGTAGTGGTTTAAATGATTAAACCTAACTTCTAACAATATATACCTGCTTTAAACTTTATCATGTGATTGGTTTGTTGAGTTCAGGTCTAGTCAATGTAAAATTTTAAATTCGTTTTTTATTTAAAAATGAACTTAAAATTCTGCTTAATCTCATTTCAGATTAAAAATGTTAAATTCGAGCCCAATTCCGTTCATCTATATTCATTTTTTTCAAATTATTTTTTATATAAAAATATTTTTTTTGTTATTCTTCATGTCTGTTTTATGGTTTATGTTCGGAGTTTGTAGCTGCCTCTCCCAACAATGTTGTCTCCAATGTTCGAAAACATTAAAACACAAAAAACATTAAGATAAATGTTTCCTAACAAATTGAAAATATATTTTAAAAAAATCTTTATAATTAAATAACACTAAAATAATTGCAACTTGGTAAGCAAATGACTCTAAAATAGTAGCAAAATGAATAATAAAACAAAAGTTATACAATATCAAAAAAAATAACAACAAAATAATAACAAAACAATAGCTAAACAACTAATTCGAGGCAAAAAATCCTACTCGGAGCCCGACCTGTTTGGAAAACTAGCATTATTTTTTATTCAAACTTATATTTTTGTTCAAACCCTCTTACTTTTCAAACTGTAATCCACCTATAACCAAATTTACCCTTATTGATATCCATCTAAGCTTTCATGCTCCAAGAGCAGTTAAATAAGCCATGAATTTCTAACATTATCCTCAAACTATAAAAGTATTTATCTAAGGAATTAAACTCCGAGACACAATAAATAAAAAAAATTATAATTTAATGTGAGTTCTATGATTTTAAAATCGATTTTAAGGTTTAATGATGTGTCATCGAAGATAATAAATTTTTGTTGTGAAGTGAGAAAGAATATGCAAATTATTATTATTATTATTATTATTTTAAGATATGCAAATTATTTTTAACATATGCATTTTTTAAATAAAATTGCAATATTTAATAAACTAATTAACATATTTATAGATTAATGTAAACTAAAGAGAAGTAGCATACTCGTGTCGTTACGATTTCCAACGGCTCAAATCTTATTACAAATTTATTTGTACAGAATAACAATTATAATAGTTTATTAATACTACTCTTCTTAAATCATCCTCAAATAAAAAAATAATAATAAATTGAAAATAAACCTACTTATTAGTCGGGTCATTTATTTAAGTTCAAAAGCTTATCTAAAAAATAAGAAGATTTAAACAAAAATACAAGGCTCGAAAAATGGACTTCAATAAAATTCAAGACCTATTTTCTATATGGGTTGAGTCTTGGACAAAAATATTTTAGCTCGAGCCAGAGCTGAATATATTATGTTATAAAAATATTATATTAATTATATATGTTGAATAATAATTATATATTTATATTTATATTAAATCAATAACTCAACAACAATTAAAATCATTATCCAAATTAAAAAAAAAACCTTAACAAAAATATAAAATTTTAAAAAATATATTTAATACAATAAAATATTTATTACATTTATTTATATTTTTAATATAATAAAATATTTATTATATTTATAGTAGTGTTTTTAATATAAATACTTTTTAATGTATTAAAAAAATTATTTTAGTATTTTTAGTGCATTTAATGTTATATTTTAAAATTTTTTAAATAAAAATTAATTTAAAATAAATAAAATATGGACGAGATAAGTTGAATCTTAATTTACCTTTCATAAATTGGACCGGACTTAAACAAGAAGTAAACCCATTTTTAAGTTGAGACGGACTCAAACTTAAAGAATAGATCTAAATACATTATACGAGCCTAGTCTGATCTGATTAACGAACATCTTTAATTAAAACCAATAATTAATTTTATATTGTCTTTGCTACTATACTTTGGGGGGGGGTCCACATAGAATTGTTTGATTGAATATACATCTTTTCTGTTGATAAAATTGGTGATTATTAAGGGGTTATTTGCCAACTGGCTTGGCTAAATAGAAGAGATATTATGATTTTTTTCTTAGTGGCTAAGACCTTTTTATTTATTTATTTATTTTAACTTTTGGCATATCCAATTTCCGTTTACAAATCATTATAATTTCGTACACGTTACTTTCTTTTCTTGCTAACCCCTTTTGACCAAAATTAACTGTTAAAATCCAATATTAAGTCTTTCTTGCTTTTATTCTTACGTGTTTTTTTTATTACTGTGTTATATATAGGGTTTTTTTACATAAATAATACAAAAAAATTAAAAAGTACTAAAATGGTACAGCAAAAAAATTATTTACCAAAATAATACAAAAGGGTGGTGCCGCCTCTACCACTGGCACCATTGGTGCCGCCTCTGCCACTGGCACCTTTGGTGCCGCCTGTGGCACCCCCTTGTTCAGCAAATTTGGTTTTTTTTCAGTAATTTCTTTGAGGGACCTATTATGAAATTTTTCCAGTTTTGAGAAAAGGAAGGAAAGGTGTGCCTGTTTAAACTTTAAAATTGAATAATTGCTTTCTAAGCCCTCCCTATTTATTATTTTCTTTTTATTCCCCTTCAACTCACTATATTGTGTTTAAACAAACTATTAATCTATTTTTGTAGTTAAATAAGCCATTTACTTATGGTTTTTACTCATAAAATTTAAAAACTTGTTGATTAAATTAAATATATATTTTTTATTTAATAGATTATTTTCATCAAATTTACATCAACACAAGATGTGAATTGGTTTATATTTTTTAAATAGCTTTACTTTACACAATTGATAATAATTCACTCTTAGGGCACATATTCGAAAATTATAAACATTATGATATACATTTTTGGACTCTTCAAATTTCATATATCATAGATTTAATAGTTATTATTACATTACTAAGAGTAATTGATATTATATTATTAATAATATATATTTTTGGACTATTCTCATGTTTACGTAACACATTATAATTTTTGTAATATAAATATATATTATTAATAATATAATATCAATTACTCTTAGTAATGTAATAATAACTATTAAATCTATGCATTTATGAAATTTGAAGAGTCCAAAAATGTATATCATAATGTTTATAATTTTCGAATATGTGCCCTAAGAGTGAATTATTATCAATTGTGTAAAGTAAAGCTATTTAAAAAATATAAACTAATTCACATCTTGTGTTGATGTAAATTTGATGAGAATAATCTATTAAATAAAAAATATATATTTAATTTAATCAACAAGTTTTTAAATTTTATGAGTAAAAACCATAAGTAAATGGCTTATTTAACTACAAAAATAGATTAATAGTTTGTTTAAACACAATATAGTGAGTTGAAGGGGAATAAAAAGAAAATAATAAATAGGGAGGGCTTAGAAAGCAATTATTTAATTTTAAAGTTTAAACAGGCAGACCTTTCCTTCCTTTTTCTCAAAACTGGAAAAATTCCATAATAGGTCCCTCAAAGAAATTACTGAAAAAAAAACAAAATTTGCTGAATAAGGGGGTGCCACAGGTGGCACCAAAGGTGCCAGTGGCAGAGGCGGCACCACCCTTTTGTATTATTTTGGTAAATAATTTTTTTGCTGTACCATTTTGGTACTTTTTTAGTTTTTTTGTATTATTTATGTAAAAAACCCTTATATATATATATATATATATATTAATTACAACATTTCTAATAAAAGAAGATAAAACTTTAATAATAATACGACTAATACATTTAAATTTAAATAATACTTAAACTAATAAATATTTTAACCATTAAACCAATACACGGATTAACTAATAAAATGTGAGAATTCATTAGAATACAAAATTTTCAATACATCTAACATTGTTATCTAGCAAAAGTATCATCGGTTACGGATTTGATTTTTATAATTATAATACTAAAATATTTATAAGCAAAGTTAAGCTAGGTTTGTATCGCACCAGGGGCGAATCCTTGTCACCCTAAAATCGATTTTTTATTTAGATTTTTAATTTTTTTAAAATTTTAAATTAATAAAAATAAAATTATACTTTAGCTTCTTTTAAAAATATAAAATTTTGATTTAATCATTTAAAAATTATAAATATGTAGGCTATTAAAATGATGAAATTATATTTTTATTATTTAAAAATTATAATTTAATTTAGACTCTCTAAAAAATCGTTCTAATTTCGCTCCTATCGGACCTATATAAAATATCAGCACACATAATGTTTGTCAAAGCCAAATTTAGCTTGAAATATGGGGATTTAACTTTTGTTTAAATCTACTGCATTTGTAAACAAATAACTTAATATGATGAATATCTTATTAAGTGGATGTTCATCATGATCAAGACAAAGTTTTGGTATACTTTAGATTCTAATAGTTATTAGAATTAGATCTCTACAAGATAAAGTTTGGTATACTTTAAATTCTAATAGTTATTAGAAATAGATCTCTACTTCTTTTATACTTCTTATGCCTATAAATAGAGACTCTGATAAAGCATTGTAACCATCCCTTTGATTAATAAAGTACATTATCTATTGTTTTCATATTTTCTTTGTTCTTTGTTCTCTTCATCTTTCTTTATTTTACAACATGTAATCAGCACAATAATTTTCTATTTTTTTTCTTTTAAAATCTTTCAAAGTCATCCCCCAAATCTAATTCCTCTTTTATCTTAAATTTTCACCTTTACAACTTCATCTTCAAGATGTTGAAAGATTCAATCTCATAATGGATCATGGTGATGACGATGATGTTAAAGATTTTCAGGTATATTTTACTATATTTTATTTATTATATCATGTTTATTATAATTGGAGACTAATCATGACAACATTAATAGATAGCTTGTGATTAAAAATCCATGCATGTTTGCAGGGGCGAAGCCAGAACAATTTTGTAGGGGGGCCGGAAGAAATTTTAATTTTTTATAGTCTATATCTTTATAATTTTTAAAGGATTAAATTGAATTTTTATAATTTTAGGGGGGCAAAGTGCAATTTTACCTTTACTAATTTAAAAATTTTTAAAAATCTTAAGGGCCTAAATAGAAATTTTACCTTTTAGGGGGGGCCGAGGCCCATGCCTGCTCCCCCTGGATCCGCCTTCGCATGTTTGCGATGGTGATTATGAAATAAAGAATCTATTGAGATGTTTATAAGTCCGTCCTACTAGATTTGTTGCATTCCCCAAAGTGAATGTAAACATAAAGAAAATTAAATATATAATCATGGACCACTAAAAGTAATAAATAAGAGAACAATGAGAGTTCTCAAGATAACTCTTCAAATAGTAAAGATAACTTATGTTATCAATGTGATATGAAAGATTATTTGCCACATATGTGGCATATGCCCAAATATTTTGTTTATGTTAATATTTTTTGAAGAAGAATATGTGAATGTAGTAATAAATTCTATCATTATAAATAGAAAGTATTTATCTAATTTTGTACTAAAACAAACAAATATTATTTCAATATTTGATAATATAAAATTAGTTAAAAGTTCTAGAAGAGCTAATATATCACTATCTAAAAAGCACAAAATTTGTGATGGTTAATACATTACTTTTAAAAGTTATTTATAATGGATCTCATATTGAGATTGTGAATGAGGAAAATATTATATTTTATAAGAATAAAAAAAGGGGACTAGTTATTAATTTATAATTTTTGTGATATTTTTTTGTCACCATCCTTATTAAAGGGTTGAAAGTAAAATATTTAATTGTGAAAGATCTACTCATGAGTAATAGAATATGATAATTCTATCTAAAGCTTATTATGGCTGGATTCACCTAAAATTGCAAATTTTTTTTTTAACTGTGAATATAACTCTACAGTATTCAGAATAAATTCTCAATTAAAATTACGTGGTAATTATTACTGATGAGAACTTGCAAAAGAGAAAACTTATGTATGAAAAGTCATTAGTTATGTACCTATTATACACATGGAAAATAAGATCCACTCTCAAAGTTTGCTATTTAATAGATTTTTGGGCATTTGAGATTTTGACATATTCCCTGAAGCAAATACTACATATAATTATTTGGAAATTATGTTTATTGACTTGGTGGCATTATAGACTTCACATTGATTTAGACATTTTTAGTAGTAAATGTCACAATAGTATTTATATGTAGATACAAATTAAAAGGAATGATAGTAAAATTATCAATTTGTTACAATTTAGTAATTGAAACACATGTTAAAGCAAACCAGAAGTTTACTAATACAAATGTGGTTACTACTTGACGTGACCAATTAGACCATCTTGGATCATATATGATGCAAAAATTAATTGGGAATTCATATGGACATCCATTAAAGAACCAGAAGATTCTTTAATTTAAAAAATTCTCATTTGTTGCTTGTTCTCAATAAAAATTGATTCTTAGAAACTCACTAGCTAATATTGAGATTTAATGTCCTTACATTTCTGAAATGAATATGGGCCCATTCATCCACCATGTGGATGGTTTTGATATTATATGATTTTTGTGGATGAATCTACAAAATAATCACTGCGTTATCAACTTGCAGCCTGTCGTTTGCGAGATTGCTTGTTTAAATGATTAATTTCAGATTATGCAATTAAAACAATTCATCTTGCTAATATTGTTGAGTTTACATCACAAGTTTTCAATGATTATTGCATGTTTGGGATAAAAGTTGAACATCTTGTAACTCATGTTCACACACAATAATTTAGCTGAATTGTTTATCAAATGCCTCCAACTAATAGCTAAACCATTACTTATGAGAACAAAACTTTCTATTTCAACATGAGATCCATACTCTTCATTATAATTGATTTTTGGTCAAGAGCCAAATATTTCCCATATCATAATTTTTGGATGTGTGGTATATGTTTCAACTGTTCCACCACAACGTAAAAATTATAATAAGAGTTTGGGAATATATATTTATATGAGTCTCCTTATAAAATTTTTGAGCAATTAATTCGAGATTTAATTGTGATATGAGTTATCAATTTTCCCAACATTAGGGGGAGAGAAACAATAACTTGTAATAAGTTAGGGGGAGAGTAATTGAACCAGAAGTTCAATAATGATAACTTATGACAATTTAACTGTTAGATGTATTTACAACCTTAATGAGAATAACTAAGTGTTATATACCATCTAATATTTTAATTTGAATTAAAGTCCCAGTAGGACAATCAGTTAGAATAAATAATAGATTGATTGGTTTTAAAGATGAAAATTATTCTAGATGGTCATATAGTAGATGCGGGTGTTCTAGAAGAGATCTAAGACATAACTAATAAGTAAAACTTCAGAAAAGATTTAGGTACCTGAAACTGAATTTTAAAATAATGAAAATAAGAGATCTCGATAAGTTATGTCAATTCGAGAAAATGTGGAGCCGAATAATAAAAGTGGTCAACAATGATTTTGCATGTAATTTTATTATTGAAATAATGAAATAAAAGGAAGATCTTGAATAAATCTATTGAGAAATATAGATATGAAATAAATTGATCAAAATAGAAAGACGCAACTCAAGTACAATTAAATTCGTGGAGTTTTTGGACCAGTAGTCCAAATATCTAAAGGTATAAAGCCAATAAGGGTGCAAATGAAGTAGTTTTGCAAAAACAGAATAAAAATATAAAGTTTTCTTCTAAGTACTAGTATTGGTTATGAAAAGATATAATGTTTTTTTGTGGTGGATGCAATAACCTTTAGATATATTATTAAATTGATAATTCATAAAAGATTTAACTTGCGTCTAATGGTTGTTGTTACAACCTTTATAAATCACTATATAGTAAAGTTTATATTAAAATCCTTGAAGGATTTAGAATGCCAGAAGCATATCAAAATTCTCGGGAAATTATTCATTTATATGAACTGAAATAATTTAAACATATGTGGTAAATTTAAGTAGTTGAAGGAGGATTATAAAATGATGCAAAATACCTATTTGTGTTTTTATATAAGAATTATGATTAAAGTTTGCTCTAATTATTGTTGAATCTCCTAAAGAGATCAAAATATATTTCCCCAAATTTCCCTCACTCATTATTTTTAAAAGAATGGTAATATAAATGCTTCGCAAATACATTCAAATAGTCATTTGAAAAACTAGTATTCAAGATTGAATACGTAGAATATGAGAAAGTATGTGATATTTTCATAAGGGGGAGTAAATACGCGTTGTACTCTTTTTTCCTTAACCGATGCTTTGTCTTATTGAGTTTTCCTGGTAAGGTTTTTAATGAGGCAGCATATTGTGCATATTATAGATTGTGTACTATTTTTCCCTCGTTAGGTTTTTATCTCACAGGGTTTTTCCTAATAAGGTTTTAATGAGGCATATTATCTACCAATGGACATTCAAGGGAGAGTGTTATAAATATCTTATTAAGTGAATGTCATCATGATCAAGGTAAAATTTTGGTATATTTTAAATTCTAATAGTTATTAGAATTAGATCTCTACTTCTTTTATACTTCTTATGCCTATAAATAGAGATTCTGATGAAGCATTGTAATCATCCATTTGATTAATAAAGTACATTCTCTATTGCTTTTATATTTTCATTATTATTTATTCTCTTCATCTTTCTTTATTTTATTACACTTAATTATTTTTTAAATTTTTATAAAGATTTATGCTTTTTAGATTTAATATTTAATAAATTTGATAAAATTTCATTTATGTTTATATTATTATATTATATATTATTGCAAATTGAATTTTATATAATATAAATTAGATAATATATGAAAATAAAATAAATTAAAATATTAAAAAAAATCAGATTTGGAATAAATTCGAGTCTTGAATGTTAGAGTCTAAACTTCATCTATATTTTAAATGAGTCTAATTTATTTATTTAATATTTGTTTTTCTAATCTATTTTTTTCATAACTTCTTTAAATATCAAACAAAGATTTCAGGTTATAACAAATAATTTGATCCATAGACAAATCTAATATTGAGTTAGAAATTTCACAACTCGTAATTCAACTCTCACAAGTTGAGCCTGTTCAACTGGACCATTTTATTGTCTTATTCTTTTGAATTTAATGTATAACTAAATCATATCATATCATAAAAAAATAATTAAAGAAAAAGCTAATCTCAAAAATATATTATATAAAAATTATATAATTTTTAAATCTTTACTATATACTTAAAAGTTAAAACCCTTGTAAGTTAATCCAACTAACCATTCATTCTTTTTGGAAAATAATAAATGTATTACTATACCGATAGTTTATTTTAATACTTATATATAGGGGTGAGTATTTGATCGAGCCGAGTCAAATCGAGTCAACAAATTTTAAGTTAGTTGAGTTGACGAATCTTATTTTATCAACTGAACTCAATTTGAATTTTTTTCGAATCAAATAAAAATTTCGAGTCGAATCAAGTCGAATTAATGAATCGTATTAGTTATACTTAATGTTTTGTTTACATGAATCGATTATTTTACTAGTAGACGAAGTACAAGCTTTTAGATTAATTTTGAATAAAGGAAAAAACAAGAGTGGGGTAATTCGAAAATGAAAGTAAGATTAATAGGTAAACATTTATCAAAATAACACATTTTGCAACTTGATATTTTTTACTTTTAACTTTAGAAAAGGTAAACATTTATCAAAACGACATAGTTTTGCTTTTTCTTACTTGGATTTTTGGATAACTCGAATTAGGAGTAAGCGTTCGATCAAATCGAGTGAAACTGTTCGAGTTAAATTAGTAAAATTAATAATGTTAAATTAAAATCTTGTACAATATAACTATTTCCATGTTAGAACACATAAATTTGAAACAATATATATTTGAAAACTTTTTTAAAACAGAAAAAAAGAAAGATATTTTAGTATGATAAACTTGAACCATTAATCACTTATTTAGAGTCCATAATTATTATTTTATTAAATTTTTTATATATATTTTAGATTTTTTAAATTTATACTTTTAAAAAAATAAAAAATTTAAAATTTTTATAAATATTTTAAATTTTAAAAAATATTTTCAAATTTGGAAAATTATTTTGATTTTTTTTTGTAATTTTTGTTAAGAGAGATCAATTTGCTCATTTTCAAAATTGACAGGGGCCAAAATGGTATTTATACTAATCTGTTATTCGAATTATAAAAATTTAACTTGACTCGAACTTGAAATTTAAAATTTCTTATTCGAGTTGACTCGAATAATTCGAATAACTCCAATAACTTGATTCAATTAACTCGAAATTTAAATTTTCTTTCGATTGTTTCAAATCAAATCGAATTTTGTTTACCCTTACTTATATATACTAAAATTTGGAATTAGGATAATATATACTAGCTCTGGTTGTGAGTGTGGAGTAAATATATATATATATATTTAAAGTTATTTTGAGACAAATGAAAAAATATAAATAGAAAAATGAATTTCAAATAATTTTCAATTAAATTAGTCATTTAATTTTTTTTAAAATTTTTAACAATTTTATTATAGATTATGATTGTATGTATTTTTTTGATATAATATTTATAACTACACATAATTTTTTTTTCAACTAATAAATAAAAAGATAATACACTTTAACATACTCAAATTAACATTTTCCTGTACCGAATGCGAATTGAAGTGAGATTCAACAAACTTCCTTTTGTTAAATTTAGAAATTGACGTTTCAGTAATAATAATGTTTTTAAAATTAAAACGTGATAAATAAATAAATGAAGTTACAGAAATAGTCGGTCCATACTATAGTTGATTGCCAGTGTGGGAAGAAAGCGGAAACTTTAGCATTTGTTCCATGCGGCGTCCGCAGGAAAGGAAAACAGCCCACAGGTAAATAAATTAATTAAATTTACAAAAAAAATTATCCTGAATTTTCTCATTGACCTTTTTCTTTTAATTTTTTATTCATCCATTAATGAAAAAACTCTTCACCTTCTCTTTCCTATTTTCCCCAAATTACCCCTCTCAATAAATTAAATACCGTTTATGCTTTCAATTGCTTCATAAAGACACAACAAAAAACTGAAACAAATTTATTAGGTCTATAGAAATTTAACCCTTTTTTTTTATTAAAAAAATTGAATTTTCAATTTATGAAAATCTGTTACTTCTTGAAGCGGTGAATTAACTAATCTTCCATATTTACCCTTATCATCTTCATTCTTTTCCTTGGAATTGTTCTGCGTTCAGATTTTATTTTGAAGGTAGGGGCTTTGATGGTCATATTTGGATTTGTGGGGTACCCTTGTAAAACAAGAAATTTTAGAAAAAAATATATTATTGGTTTTTTATTTTATCAAAAGAAAATAGTAACCTTTTTTTTCCTCTGTTGATTTTGATTTTTCTTCTGGTGTTAGGGTTAGGGTTAGGTTTAGATCCGTTTAAAATCAGATTCAACTTTTCAATTCGTTTCCACTTTATATTTTTCTAAAATTTTTATTATGGTTTTAAATTTAGAAAATTTTTAGTGATTTTTTCTCCCTGAAAAATTGGTCTAGTCAAAAGGAGTTATTTCAGCTGCTTAAGTGAAGTCAAATTATAGAAATCTTTTGGATCATGTAAGCTCCATTTTTTATTTAAATTTATTTAATTTTTTAGATTTATTTTTAGGGAAATTTTTCTTGAATTCCTTTTTGTCTGATGATGACTATAAAATAGGAAACTAGAATTTTATGAGCTGTATTTTATTTTATTTTGTTCTGAAAATTTTCTCGATCAAATTATTTGTTTGTGTTCTTTTAGGGTTTGGGACTGCTTAATCAATTGGGAAAGTAATGCAGGACCTCGATCATGGATTTAGCTGGACATTTATGTAGCATAAATTTTGTTTAGGTCTCCTGATTTGATTCTCTTTATATATATAAAAAGAAAACTGGAAAATCTGCTTATGAGTTTGATTTACAATCTTATCTTTGCATATGAATTTCTGAAGGCTACAGTTGATGAGTTTTATTGTTGAAAAAATTTCTGATCCAAGAAGGGTCTGCATGGTGTTATTTTCCTGTTATGTAGAACTTTCTGGAAATATTATTTTTAGAAATAATATTTGAAGGATCATGATTGCAAGGTTACATATTTGAAGGATCATGATTTTGAAGGTAGAAAAATCACATAGATTTCGACTGCATCATTACTTCCCTGGTTTTAATCGATTATATAAAAAATGAGAAGGCATTAGTCTTGTTGATTCACCTAATTAGGCTATATTAATAATTGGGGTAGGAGTTTTATCAAATGAATCTTATGGCTCTTTGTATAACTTCAGGTGTTGTAGATACAAAATTATATTTGTATCTTCATTTCAGCTATTACCTATGGCATGATTCTAGGATTTGGGGATTGACTTACGCATGAGTCAAAGGAAATATGATTTATCATGCCTCTAAGTGTTAGGCCCAGCAACATACTTCAGCATTGACCCTTACAAGTATAGCGAGAATGAAAATGTATACCAGGGATAAGACTAAAGCATAAATCTTGTGAATTTTATATTATTCAGTCTCTCTCATTCTCAATTAACAATTATCAGTATCAAATATGCAGGAATATGGTCGTCCCATGTTCTTAGCATCCTCATATCTTCTTAGAAGTACTGAATTAACAATTATCAGTATCAAATATGCAGGAATATGGTCGTCCCATGTTCTTAGCATCCTCATATCTTCTTAGAAGTACTGAATTGTGGTTTTCTGGAGAAAACCTGAGATTTATTGTAGCAGTTAATGTGATGTTTACATGATATATGCTGAGTTAAGGAACATAATGGTTTGATTTTGGAATGGAGTGAAGCTTTTGGATTATGTTTGTCTATTTGTTTTCTTAATAACTGCTTTCTATTTCTGTGTAGATAAAGTTCCTTTTTACAGCAGTTCAGAATTATGGTTAGGATGTTGGGATGCTGAATTGATTCTTAATTAAGGTTGGCCTGTTTTGTATTCAGCTATTTCCTATTCCAGATACAGGTGCAGTGTTTGAATTGTCACCTGTTGTCTTGTGTAGCAATACTGATGGGGACAGAACTTATGAGAGTTTGTGTTAAAGAAGAAAATGATGATATTCCACCAGTTCCACCAGGTTTCGAGTCATATGCATCTTTTACTCTAACAAGGGGGGCAGAAGAGAATGTGACACATGAGAGTGATAATGTAAAGTATTGTTCAGCCTCCACAACCACAATTAGTTCTGTTGCCAATCCTGTCCAGAAGGAAACTGAGTTGGGCAATGGTGAAAGCACAAAGATTACAAGGTCTCTGAGGCGAAGACCTTGGATAAACTATGGTAGATACGATAACGGTCCAGAAGAAGAGCTTGATTGTGAAAAGCTTGATCAAGTTAGTTTCTTCTTCTAACTTATTTGTTGAACCTTCTGTTTTCTTTTCTTTGTTTTTTTGAAAGCATTGTTTTATAGAAGTTCTGGATGCTGATTTTTAAAAAAATTCAAAATAGTATGCTATCACTTTATGGCAATTCTATATGTTGGTTGTTTCATGTATGCAATTCATTTGAGCAGAATCAAAGATTGAGACATAATCTTCCTAAAGGTGTCATTCGTGGATGTCCAGAGTGTAATGATTGCCAAAAGGTAAGTTCTTCAACTTCTTTTGTTCTTTCCTAGTTTTGCTAACCTTTTACATGTTTCGCTATCTGGCAGCACCACTCCTCTATTGTCGTTTGTTTTTTTGACCGTACAGTTATATTAATCAATCTGTAGTAGCAACATCCTAGATGTAAGAATGACTTGGAAATGCCTTATAGTTAAGTTTTGGCTAATTTATATTTTAATGTAGCTTAAAGTGACAATGACTGGTAATTGAAGATGGAGCTAAACTATACAATCTGGATTGTACGATTGATATGCTGTTTTTTTTTTCCGTTAGCCGTTGTCTTCAAATATTATTTCATTGATATGTTAAGTGGTGGAACAGGTGATTGCAAGATGGCATCCAGAGGAAGCATGTAGGCCAGGTGTTGAGGATGCACCTGTGTTCTACCCGACAGAAAAGGTATTCAATGTTGCTTACAACTTTGAGTTGTTTGAATATCATAATTTGCCCACTATAGTTGTTACTGGTTAAATCTGCAGTTCTGAATTAGAGAATTAAATATCTTAACTGGTTTTGTATTGTTTCTTCAGGAGTTTGAAGATACTTTGAACTATATAGCTAGCATACGACCAAAAGCAGAAAAATATGGAATCTGTCGCATTGTTCCTCCATCTTCTTGGAAACCTCCTTGTCCTCTCAAAGAAAAGAATATATGGGAAAATGCTAGATTTGCTACTCGTGTGCAGAGGGTTGACAAGCTTCAGAATCGTAATTCAATGAGGAAAATGTCAAAAGTTAATAACAGTATGAGGAGGAAAAGGAGAAGATACATGAGAATGGCTGTAGACTGTAGTTCTGATAGTGGAAGTATCTGGTCTGCTGATGCCGGATTTTGTGAAGTAGAGAGGTTTGGGTTTGAACCTGGTCCAGAGTTTACTCTGGATAAATTTCAGAAGTATGCTGATGATTTCAAGGCTCAGTACTTTAGGAGGAAGGAAAATGATGTAGATATGGAAGGTAAAGTGACCGTTCTGCCAGATCTCCATGAAGCTTCAGTTGAGAATATTGAGGGTGAATACTGGCGCATAGTGGAGAAAGCAACTGAGGAAATAGAGGTAAGATTTGTGAATTTGGAAAAATAACACCTTTCCTTTCTGTTGATTAATTTACTTAGTGCCAGCTGCCGGAGCTATTGAAGTAATGGTCCTGCTCCAGGAGGCTATGTTTGGACCAAATAAGGGTTTGTCAAAACTATTTTTTTTAGCTTTTCTTAAAGCTGAGATGAGTTTCTCAAGGCTGGGAAGTTCCAAATTGGGGATTCTAGAAAATGTCACTAGGAGAATCTGATGGACAAAGGCAATGAAGTTTCAAGTAGACAAAAGGAAATAGTTCATAGTTATTTCCAATAATTTCATCCTGTTAAAGTATTTAAAAACCTCACATCAACAGAACTGTTATTTTTCACTCAAACTAGAGCAATCAAGCTCCTGTTTTTTTATCCGCGCTGTTCTTTCTCTCGTTTAAACTGGTTGCAAAGAGGGGTTGCTAAATCATATGCTCCTTTCCTTTTCAGGTCTTATATGGGGCTGATCTGGAAACTGGGGTTTTTGGCAGTGGGTTTCCTAAGAAGTCCAGTCAAGTTGGACTTGCTTCCAACGAGAAGTACAGAAATTCTGGTTGGAACTTAAATAACTTCCCCAGGCTACCTGGATCCGTTCTCAATTATGAAAGCAGTGATATTTCTGGGGTTCTGGTTCCCTGGTTGTATGTAGGAATGTGCTTTTCCTCCTTCTGTTGGGTAAGACTTCCCTTGTGTGATTCGAACTCTTGGCTCTGGTATTTTCTGATAATTTTGCATTAACCTAGCTTGTGAGAAATGAATTCATGTCTATTTATTTTGTTTGGGTGAGTTTATACCCCATTAGGTCCTCTCATAGATAATGTGCCTGTAATTTGGCATAATAAGAATAGTTAAGAAAGTTGGTATGCCTGAAAAGTGATCAGATCCTGGATAGCGCTGATGTGAAACCATGGATGAATTTGTTACCAAAATAATGGAAGAAACCCTTAACAAAATATTAGGCCACCTATTGCACCATGCAGATTTTGTGGATGTAGTTTTATGTTTTTAGGTGTTCACCAAGTAATGATTCTTTTGGACTTATGAGTTTGAAGTCTCATTTAAGGCCATTACTAGGATGACCTGAGGATGCTTATGATTGCTTTTCTTTCCGTTTGTTTTTTGTGGATGGGACTAGCATGTTGAAGATCACCACCTATACTCGTTGAATTTCATGCATTGGGGTGCTCCGAAAATTTGGTATGGCGTTCCTGGCAAGGATGCTCCTAAACTGGAGGAGGCTATGAAAAAGCATTTGCCTGACCTTTTTGATGAACAACCTGACCTGCTTCACAAACTGGTGAGTTAAAAGATCTATGATTTGGTGTTTATATTTGTAATTATACCTAGGCGACTTTATCTAACTGTTTTGGAGCATGCCAATTGTTACTAAGAAGCCAAATTTATGAGAGTATACTCTTGCTTCTTGAATTATGAGATAATCCTGATAGCTGATAGCTCTTTATTGAGATAGCATGTTTTACTTGGATCAATCATTTAGTGTCTTGGTAAAATCAATTCTAAGCAGAACCTGGCACAACAATTCAAGGGGTACTGGCTATAATGATTCCTAATTAAAATTTTTAATGTTTAAGAGAAGCTCACAAAGCGACCTTTCCAAGCCAAAATGATTTTTAACCTGAACTAGTTTTAGGTAATATATGAATTGAGTGGACCTGAACTGGCTCTAGTCTATTTTCTACTTTGGATATCTGAGAGATGTGAGGATGCTTTTCTGGTTCACTATCATATTAGACTACTGCATAACAAGTCTGTACATCATGTTGCAAATGTAGTGGATGTTTTTAATTAACTGTTCATTGTTGCATGCTACGGAAGATTAAATTTGTAGTCGTAATCCATAGTTGATCTTTTCTCCCATGTATGCTTAATTACTGTAATATCACTGCACAATCCCAAATATGCTCTGACCGTCTTTCTTTCATGCAGGTCACTCAGCTGTCCCCTTCGATACTAAAATCTGAAGGGGTACCTGTCTATCGATGTGTTCAGAATGCTGGAGAATTTGTTCTGACATTCCCTAGAGCATATCATGCGGGGTTCAACTGTGGTTTCAATTGTGCGGAGGCAGTAAATGTAGCTCCTGTTGACTGGTTACCACATGGACAGATTGCTATTGAGCTATACCGTGAACAGGGAAGGAAAACTTCCATCTCACATGATAAATTGTTGCTTGGAGCAGCCAGGGAAGCAGTCAAAGCCCACTGGGAGCTCAGTTTATTGAAGAAGCATACTGCTGATAACTTAAGGTGGAAAGGTGTATGTGGAAAAGATGGAATTTTAGCTAAAACTCTCAAGGTAAGTATTATGTCCATTATTTGTCTTTGGGCTGATTTATTGTGTGGGACTTTATGAATTCTTGCTTAGTTCAGAATGTACATGATCTAGATCTGAACTGTGTAAATTTCATTCTTAAGCTAGATTTTTGCATCAAATTCAAGTTGAATGTTTGGTGAACTTTTTATGCGGTTTTGGAATAGTCCAATCTCTAGTAATCGTTGTTCCCAAATCTCTAAATATTTATGTGCATATATATGCATGTAGATAAATTCATGCATGTATATTTCCATGTTTATTGTATACGTCCATGTTGACCCATGACCTATTATGCTGTATGTGTATATGTGAAATTCATTTTGTAGAAAATACGTATGAATTTATCCCTGGATTTGAATCTAGTATTCAATTGCAGAAATACACAAGTCATTTCTGTATTGTTGATAACATAACCTGTATGTAGTAGTTAATTTAATTTCAATGCAAATTCTGAAATAGAATTCATGTTTACCACAGTTTTGTAATGTTTATTAACTTTTTAGCATATAAGCAATGCTTATATTACCTTGGGTTGATTTTGACCCACTTTATATATTTTTATTGCCCACAGGCACGTGTTGAGATGGAACGTCTAAGCAGGGAATATTTTTGCAGTTCCTCTCATACTGCTAAAATGGAGAGCAATTTTGATGCTACCAGTGAGCGAGAATGCAGTATATGTTTTTTTGATTTGCACCTTTCTGCAGCAGGTTGTCATTGCTCACCTGATAGATATGCATGCCTAAATCATGCAAAGCAGTTCTGCTCATGTGCTAGAGGTTCCAAAATTTTCCTATTTCGATATGATATAAATGAGTTAAATATCCTTGTTGAAGCAGTGGAAGGAAAACTAAGTGCAATATATAGGTGGGCAAGACTAGATCTTGGGCTGGCCCTGAGTTCATATGTAACCAAGGACAATATAGGTGGTAGGTTATCCCATACATTGGAAGGAGTACCTAAAGAAGTGCCTCAACCATCAGTCATTTCCTCCAGAGAATTAACAGGAGAAGATATGTCGAAAAAGAAACCCTTGATATTAGCTCAAATTTCTGCTCAGATGTTATTGCTACAAAGAAATAAACAATCAGAGGCTACTTTACCATCAAAAGATCCAAATTCTAAGTTGAAGAAAGGGGAATCCGTTCTTTCTGCTTTAAACTTGAGCATGCCTGGAAGCCAAACTACCATAAAAAGTGGAGTGAAGAAGCCTTCATCTCCAGCAGTCGTTAATACTATTCTTCTTAGTGATGATGAAGGTGATGAACCAGAGAAACCAGTTTCAGAAATACCAAAAGAACATTCTATCAAAGAGCATCCAGAAGCCTCAGTGAGGGTGGCACCATCTGGTGAAAAAGCAAGCACATGTAATTACAAGAATGAGGCTATCTTAACTACCCCTCTAACTGATGCTCCAATTACGAATCAAAAGGATGCCAATTCCCCTGATGTACAAAGAAATAATCATTCATCTCATTATTCTGAAGTGAAAGATGAGCATTCTGGAAATGGAATCACATTACTAGGATCTAGTCGCCAGAATGATTTTTGCCATTTAGAATCTGCCACTGCAGAATCTGGTAGAAATGTTCAGGATTCTTCTAATACCATAGAGATGGATAATAACAAGAATAATCTGTTGACTGGTGAAAGCAGCCTTCAGCATCTGCTGCCTTGGGGAAGTGAAAAAGTTGACAAGGATAAGCATGAGAAGGTGGGAGCCGTTGCTTCTGCCAATTTAGTTGACAACACAAGAACTAATGTAGGTGGGCCGTCTTGCTCTCAAAATAATGTTGACAGAAATGTCCGGCAGAAAGGTCCTCGCATTGCTAAGGTAGTGCGTAGGATCAACTGTAATGTTGAGCCTCTGGAATTTGGAGTTGTGCTCTCTGGGAAATTATGGTGTAACAGCCAGGCCATTTTCCCTAAAGGTTAGTTGCATTGGTGTTTACTAAGGCTGATGCATGTCAGTATGCTAAGTATACTAGCTAGATGTATTTACTCGGTTATTCTAATCAATGCAGGGTTTAAGAGCCGGGTTAGGTATATTAGTGTTTTAGATCCAACAAATATGGCATACTATGTCTCAGAAATTTTGGATGCGGAGAGGGATGGACCTCTGTTCATGGTAATTGAAAATTTTATGGTATCAACTATGTTTTTGTACCACTATCTTATTAATTTGACACTTTTATCTCTTACCTGAAAAAATGTTTAGTGTTTTTACTACATTTTTATCTCTTACCTGAAAATGTTGTTCTTACTCATATGCCTTCATGATTTTGGGAATTCATAGTAGACACGGACAGATTTTTCTTCGTTCCTGAGTTATTTGTCTCTGATGTTCATTGTGTTGATCTTTGCAGAGAGCAAGAAAGTAGTTTATGTATGCTATGTATCTTAATGATATTTGATTGTTAGGCAGAATTGACGGAATCTTGCCATCTGATCTATAGGAAACAAATCACTCCTATTGTTCTCCAGCAGACTTGATTGTTTTAGATAATAGTATAACTTTCTAAACAAATACCATTTGGAGTGCTTGTTGTCATCTTTTCATCTGATGAGTTTAACTTCTATTTCAAAAGTTATCTTCCAACTTAATTTTGATTTCATCTTTGGTTAGAGCAAAGTGGGCAAATAATGGCCAGAAATGTATTGTTCTTTAAGCATGCATGGCCTTAAATGTTGATTTGGTTTCAGGTATCTGTGGAGCACTGTCCCAGTGAAGTATTTGTTCATGTTTCAGCTGCCAGATGCTGGGAGATGGTGAGGGAGAAAGTGAATCAAGAGATAGCGAAACAACATAGACTAGGAAGGACCAACCTCCCACCATTGCAGCCTCCCGGCAGCCTTGATGGCTTTGAGATGTTTGGTTTTTCTTCACCAGAAATTGTGCAGGTAAATTAGTTTTTACATTATGATATGAAAAATGTTGGTCAACTAGGTTATTTTAACTGTTCCTCCCCACTTCCTTTATGTATTGATTATTATTAATGGCATAACAGTTTGATTTCATGGTAAATGGTTAACTCTGACATTTGAAGTAAAAACTCATTTCTCGTATGGTTTAAAACATAAACCAGGCCATTGAGGCAATGGATCGCAATCGAGTTTGTATGGAGTATTGGGACTCTCGGCCTTACTCTCGGCCTCAAGTGCAGTTCCTACAACATTCTCATAACCCTGGCAATGGTGGCAACTTGCTTAGAACATCTGGGGAACAAAATAATGCAGGGGCTCCTCAGAACAAATGCCTGCCCGGTGAAGTCGACACACTGTTAGGTTTATTCAAGAAGGCAAGCTCTGAAGAATTAAGCTCACTTTGTAGCATATTAAGTGACAAAAGGTCTCCCAAGGATGTAGACCGTGTGGCTCAATTCCTTAAGGAGGAGATTCGCAGTCGTCGACCTACATGATTGAAAATTTTTTTTTGGTGATTCGGATTCAAAATTCGAGTCCATATATCCCACATTTTTCGTCACTGTAAATATCGATATCCTGCCTTCACACTGCACGTACAGCGTCCATTCAATCCACCATTCTTTCAGGTAGAAGAAGAGTGATAAGAGTAGGTTATTTTCCGGTGGGATTTTTGCATACTGACTGATTTTTGTAGCATAAGAAAGAAAAATGCCTTCTGAAAGTTCAACTGGTCCATTTTCGAAACCACCTAATGTCATGTTGGCCTCCAATCTTCAGCGGCTACCACAATCTGCAATTCTGCATTTCCACTTAAAACCACTTTAATTTCACTTATTTTCATTAAAAAAAAGGTTAAATATGGGCCAAAGGATCAGTCTGTATACAGTTCTGACATTAGGTAAAAATATAATTATTGTATTTCTCACTGAAGTTATTTTAGTTTTACATTAGATCATGTTTATCTTTTTTTCAAACCAATCTGCAGCATGTGTCACGGTCTGCCTGAGTAAGGCCATTCTTGGTGCTACAAGTCTGGAATGGTGTGCGTGCAAGAATGAGTTGAGGGGCTGCCGGAATGTTCCTGGATACCCCAGAAGTGTTGACCTAGTCAATTGAGGTGAGGCTAAGTTGCACGAGGATCAAACACCTTACCAAATCCTTTTTAAACGTTTCCTGGTCTTTTGTTTCTCTCACTTCTCTTTTCTTGTTTCATGCTTTCGTTCTCTCTGTTTCAACTCCTTGCAATTGTAGCGTCTTTCTAACAGATTCTTCTATAGAAATCACAACCTACCGATGCACAGAGACTCTGTAATATCCCAAATTTTCAATACAACATTTGGTATCGTTGAATATAAGTTAGTTAAAAGAGAGATCGAGGAATTAATTTCATATTTGAGATGGAAGAGTTGCAATTTTATCAAATCGAGAAAATGTGAATTAATAAAGATTATTTGACATGGGAACGATGTGGAATATGTAGTAATAGGATGAGGATCACATTTGAACTAAATTGGATAAGATTTGAAAGTAAAAAGATCAAACAATAATTTTTCCGTGAAGAGAAAATAAGTTTAATTTTTATTATTGTGGACTTATGTTTAAGAATAATTATGGTTTATGAAGTTTAATGTCAACAAAGTCTAATAAGTGGTAAGAAACGGTTGAAGTGTAAAACTTTCGTTTAAGGGTATTTTAGTTATTCACAATAGATTTATGTTAGAAATATTTTAAGTGGAGATATTATATGGTTGGGATTAAATTTGTGCCATTGGATGTGTTGATAACATGGTGAGTAAATGTGGATTACACAAATTTTATTTGGACTTGGACCAACTTTGACTTGGATTATTTGTAGGGTAAAAAAAAATATCCTTTCGCCTCTACAAGTTGACCTCCTCTCTTGTGAAATAGAAAATTTCCCTTTTCTTTTTCTTGCTTTTTCTCAAAATCAAGTTAACTTTCAACACCCAAATTTTGATTTCTGGTTAAAGTCACTTAGAAAATTACTTCCTAAACTCATTTCCACCGTTTCTTTTTCATTCAAGTTCAAGGTCTCATGAGTTTAATGAGAGAAAATTGAAAATAGTGAAAAGAAACTTCAAATAAGATAAGAAATTATGTTTCTATCATTCCTACTACATTTGGGATTTTTGTTGTGAAAAAGCTAATAAGCTGAAGTATTGATATTTTGTTGTATTTTTTAAATTTTGAGAAAAAAAATTCATAAATAGAAAGATAATGGATATCAACGCACCTGAACTCATATATTCTTACATTGGTAACAATGCCCATGGTAATCCAGCTAAGAATCAATCCACACTAATTTTATCTTTAATACCATAAATATATGTTTGGATAAATTGTGAAATGAATGATTAAAAGTATTATGTGTGCTAATATATGATTAAGTCTGTTTGATATGTTAAGAAAATTTGAAAGAAACTAATAATTTTAATGATACTTATCCTTTTTTTTTGAACGGTAGTGAATTTTATCTTGAAACTTATAAAAATGAAATTGTGATATATTTTGAAAATTTAAGTGTTATAACATGATTCTTGCTTGGAATGAAAATATATGTTAATATGTTATAAAAAGGTAAGTAGTCATAATGTGAAATTGAAACTACGCTAACAGAAAGTGTGATATGATAGGGCAAAGATTAATATGAGATATGAAATTGATAAGGTAATGAAATTGCTTAATAAGCATTGGTATTAAAATTATATGAGAAAATTGTCTAATAAAGTGCATTATGGTGACATTGTCACCTAATGATCAAATCAGAATGTGGATTAAGAAATAAGAATGTGAAATGAGATAATTTGTTCAGTGCACATGTAAACACATGAAGCCATATATGATGATATAGGTTACTTAGGTGACAATGTGATAATGTGGATGAGTATGAGTGATATTTAGGTACGAACAAACATGTGTGTGAAATATAAGCTCTATTGGGTGATTTGGAAACCATGAAAACATATTATGTTATGCAAGTATATAAACTATATCAAATTGATTAGTAAGATGAAATGGCTATTGTGAGCTTGGTAAATTAGTAAGGATATAATAGGCATGCCCTAAGAATTGGAAGCACACTTGTATGGGCAGGTGCATGAGGGAGTTTTGATACAGTGCCTTACAACATAGCACATTTATGCTCTTGATGTGTTTGGACGGTATGCAATTTATATTTGTATCTTGTGTGTTTGGCTAGGGCACCTTGGGTGCATTATCTTTGGAGTCTTTTGGACAGAATTTTGTACATTCGAGTCTATATTACTAAAGCTACAAAATGCTATGAAATCGAATTTGATAATAAATCAATTTGGAATGCGTAATGAACTTAGTCCACAATAAGTTTGTTGGAAAAAATAGATTTTTGGAAGCTTTGAGACATATTTTCATTAGTAAATGTGAAGATTTGAATTATAAAATTATGGTTTTATATTCTACCCTAGAGGCCTTTACAATGGTATATCATATGCTCAAAATGATTGAGTGATGAATGAGAATTGATGCTCAAAGTAAGCTACTTGTGAATTATGTTGAGAAAAATGGATAGCTTAGTGCCGCATATCAAGTGTGTAATATGTTTATATATATGAACCAACTTAGTAATTATTGAATGACTAAGCTAATGCTTTCCCTTACGTGTAGGGGGGTGCAAATCCAAACCTATTAGGGTTGGGGGGTGTAAGATGTTGCGATGTTGAAGTGTCTAGATTGGTTTGGCCCTTCTATACTTGTAGATACTTTAGCCCAATAAGTATTTTTCCCTTTAATTTAGATGTTTGGTATGTTTTTTATATTATATATATCTATATTATTTTGATTCGATCTTGTGAGTCGGGGTTGGGGGCGCACGACATGGGCGACGCGAAATGTCCAGACCGGTCGAGCCCTTCTATGCCAGTGGATATTTTAGCCCAATAAGTAATTTTATTTTTCCTTTAATTCAGATGTTTAGTCTGTTTTTCATATTATATATATATATATATATATATATATATTGTTTTGGTTCAATCTTGTGACTTGAATCAATATTTTACATTACTATTTATTTCACTAACGTGTGTGCAACAAAGTTTAGTCTGCAAACTTGTAAATTAAACTAATTTATTCAAAATATAAAGTGAAAACTTGACTAAGAGGCGTAAATTTGAATATTAGTTGAATGCATATGAGACATATGAGTTATAACTAAGTTGGTAAATGTTAAAGCAAATTGGTTATGGATAAAAGATTTGCCTAAAGAATATATATATAAGGTAATCAGTTTGAAAAAATTAAGTGACTTAGCATACGTGTGAGACAATTCAATAATTGGTTTAAAGTAGGCATGTATGTTGATATGTGTGAGAATAAAATGTGAGATAAGAATTTGTTTTTAAGTATCCCTTGGTTTAATAAAAAAGAAAATCAAATTTTGATGTGTTAAGCTTTATTGTAATGCCTCTAAAACCATTATATAGGTGATGCTATATTGAGAATATGCATAGTATATTTTCTTGGTAAATAAAATATGATATATTAGTGATAGTAGAGAAGGGTATTGGATACCAAATAAATTTGAAATAAGTGGCGTATTATGTGATGTTAATCCAAGTATAGACTAAATTGTAAAGTTATGAAAAGTGAAGGGGTCAATTGTAAAATTTAAAAGATGTTGGCTTAAATTGAATTGTTAAGAAAAAATAGACTAAAGTTGGAATTTTACCAAAAGTGAGAAATGACTCAAAAGTGAAAATAAAGGATTACAAAGGGAAAAATGATCATTTTTCAAGTGAACTTATATTTGGTAAAATTACCAAAATACCATTGGACATGTGTATTGAATTTGAGCCATTGGATTTACTTAATGAAGTGAGAATTAATGTAGACCATTGGATTAAAGATAATTATGTACTTATATTATTTATTCAATTATGGATTTTTGAAAAATATTAGCCATTGGATTTTAAGTGAGATGAAATGGTGACCGTTGGATGGAAATTATTATATTTAAGATATTTTATTCTTTTTATTATTTTATATTATATAATTATAAAAGGAAAAATGAATAATTTTCTTCACACTTTTCCTTATACAAACATGCAAGCTAGGAGATAAAGAAATAAAGTTTTATTTTCTTACAATTTGGTCCTTCTCCATCCAATTTCATATTCTCCTCTCAAAACCTTTGATTTTTAAGTTAATTTTCAAGTGAAATTGAGTCTCCAAAAACATCAAGAATTTAGTTTTCATAATGGAATTCATGAGTTCATAGGTGGAAGTGAGAGAAAGTTAAGAAAGTGTTAGAAATCAAGGTGAAAATGTAAGAATTCAAGTGTTCTCTTTTGAATTTTCTGTTTTGATGAGTTAAGAAACAAGAGATAGTGATTTCTAGTATAGATGTTGATTATGTTCATGGTGTGTTCATGAACAAAAAAGAAAAAAAAGTGATGGAAGTGTTGTAAACAAAGGAAAGGAAGTGACGAAGGGGTGAAAGGAAAAAAGTGAAGCAAAGGGAGTGAAATCTACCCAAAAATAAGTAAGTACCCCTATGAATTCTATTTACTTTAAAATGGACTAAATTGAAATATGGTATAAATTAAGTGATGTGAATGTGAATTTAATTTAAAATAATACTAGTGTGAAAGAATTAATGAGAAATGATATTTAGAAATTATAAGAGTTTAAAGTGAGTAAATTGATTTATTATGTGAAAGTGAAAATACGTTCTTGAAGTGTACTTGATATGTTAGAAAGTGAGACTAATTTGAATAATATTCAAAAGAGTAGTGAAAAGTGTAAATAAGTGATCTTGAGCTAGAAATTATTATGTGATAAGTGAATTAATTAACAAGTAACAAAATTAGTAAAGTGAAAGATAGTAAGTGACATTAAAAGTTAAAGTATGAACAAGCGCTATCACAAGTACTCAAGTGATTTTTTATGAAATAACTATAAAGAATACAAGAAGTGAAAGTTAGTAATTAAGTGATCATGAAAGTGAATCTGATAAGTGATATATAAGGTTAGTGAAAGAATATTTAATAAGTGGATTAAGTGATAATTGATGTTAATTATTCGTGTAAAAGTATATACTTGAATATGAAATGTAAACATGACAAGAAATAAAATTAACGTGTATAAGTGAAAAAGAAAGTGTAAAGGTCCTAATAAACAAGGTAGAATTGGTAGGATATAATTGACATGTCATATGAATTCCATCTACCGCGCTCATGCTCAGCACTTATGTGCTCGCATTTCTAGCACTTTTGTGCTCGTGTTGTTCTGGGTATCCTTCTTGGTTTTCCATCGTTTACTTAGGAGCACATGAAGTAAAGGCTAATTGAAGAAAGTGCTAAGTGAAGAAAGTGTTAAGTGAAGAATTTATACTTGAGACATGTTACATTAATAAAATATTTGATATGCTATAGTAAAGTGATTAAAGCAAGGCATAAATGAATTAGTGTAAATAAATGAAATTAATATTAATACTAAGATAAGTAAAGAATTCATGCAAGTACTTATTAAGCTTCCATGAAATGTTCGAGTGTGTTGTTTTCAAACGTGTAGATTGCACAAAGTGATCGAGAGTGGTTTGCCAAATCACATCTCATCAACAAGGTAAGGAAAATGAAGTATGAATTTCAAATCATGGACATTAGTGCGACATGTATATAGATATTCTTTTGGTATGAAGGTATTAAATAGATAGTGAAATGTCATAAGGACAAGTTGTGTTTAAGTAGATAAGTTTTGAATCTTTTGAAGCATATTACTTGATGATTGAAACTAGATGAATATGTGGTGTTTTGAATGATATTTTGAGGTATTTTAAGGTCTAAGAATGATTGAGAATAAATGCGGTTGATTGGAGTATGAATTGGTATGTTTTAAAGTGTCTTTAAGCTTAATTTTGACTCCACTATATCCAAGTCTCAATACTTACAAGCTTCAAACTTAAAAATCTATAGTAATAGGCTCGAGTATTGATACTTCTTGATGCCTTGCTTCAAGAAAATGTTATTTTCTAGGCCTCCTGAAAGATATCCGAATGACTCTGGAATGCTCCCACTTCATAGTAGGACCCTCAAGAGTGGTTTAAGTGTCGTATAAGACCCGAATAAAGCCCAAAACATGTGTGAAAGTTGAGATGTGTTATAGGTAGTCAAATGTGACATCTCTTGCTCAAGTTACAAATTAGATTCAGGTAAGGGGTGTTCCATTTGTGATATGTGAATAAATCTAAATTTTTTTTATGGAAATGTGTATAGCTTGAAAACAATATTAAGATTGATATGGTATAAATTAGAACACATTAAATGATTAATAAATGCTAGTTATGCGAGTCACCTTAATAAGTGAAATGAACTTGTGTATAGTAGCTTACTTGAGTGTTAAGTCCTAATGTGGAATTAGTTATGAGAATGACATAATTGGGCCCAACTTTATGGTTATAAAAGATTCAACACAATTATATATAGGTAGGATAAGAAATCCTTGTGTACTTACTAAGCTCTTTGAGCTTATAGCATTAGTTGTTTAAATGTGTGGTAAAAATCTTTTTTGGGAGGCTTGAGACCTGATGTGTCCCGAAATTAATTAAAATTTTGACTAAGGTAAGTGTACCTATTAATTAATAGTATAGCTATAGTGAGCAAAGATATTATTTCCACGAAGAGTAAAAGTACTAGTAATTCTCGTATTTTTATTATTTAATCGAATAAATCAAGTGATTGATTAAAAACTACAATTAACTAAATTAATTAACTATCAAACACGGTAAAGAATAAATTAGGAAATAAATGATTAACAACAAAGTAGCAAAACAATACCCAAGAAAGAATTCACCTAGATTTCATCTATCGCTATCATCTAAATTACGCAATTTCTTTACTTAGTAAATTGATTCATAAAAATTCCTAATTATGCAAATATCTCTTTTGAGAGTAAGAGCAACCGACTCTAAGTTGATTAATTAAAATTTCTTTCTAATTAAAACCTTTATTATTGCATTAACTCGTGTTATGAATTCCTCTATTAGATTTGACTCTAATCTGGTAGATTTATGTCGTCCTATTTTTAGGATTTCATGCAATTTCACCCAATTATGCAAGATCTACTCCTAAACAGGGTCTATTCCTCCTCTGATTTAAGCATATCAAACATGGATCAATAGTCTAAAAATATTAAACCAAGAATTAAGCACACATAATTGAGAACAAGAAACTAAGTATTTATTGCGTAAAATAAAAATCAAACGGCAGGATCCATTGTGGGCTTCATCTCTCTAGGTATTTAGAAAATTGGTTTATGCTTGAAAATAAAAACATCTAAGATAAGTATAACCAGAAGAAATAAAGAAATCAACTGAGAATCTTCAATCTTGATTGAAATCTGCTCTATAATCGATTTCAATGGTGTTTTTCGAGTTATTTTCTTGAATATTCTATGACGACTCCCTCCTATCTTCTTATTTTTGTCATATATACATATTATAATCCCCGAAAAACCTATAAATCACGTTTCTCGCTGTTTAGTATGTAAATCTGCTCAATTGACATGTCCTACCACATGATCGTGCGGTAGCCCATGTGGGCCACACGGCCATGTGGAATGGGTCAACTCGTGTGGCTCCTGTAGCTAGCTTCAATTTTTCAATTTTTGCTCATTTTTCGCTTATTTTGCTCCCAAATGCTCTGTAAGCATAAAAACATGAACTTAAAGTATTAGGAGCATAAAATTCACAATTAACAACGAATAATCACCTAAAAATGTATTAAGAATGATGTTAAAATATGTTACTTTTAACACTTATCAAGACCGTATCTTTGGAGGATTACATCACTAGCGTGGTTTAAAGGTTGTATAGTAGTGAATTTATATTTGCTTATTTGCATTTTGTCATGTATATAAAGGCTTAGGCTAGTTTGAGTATTTACAAGTACATTGGCTTGTGTAATCATGTGTGATTTGAAACTATTTGATATTTTAAGTTAGCTTTTTACTCCTAAATTTGATTTGAACATGTGTGTGACTTGAATTTGTGTGTGAATAGATCTTGATTCGGTTTTTAAATGATCTAAAACTCATAGATACCTATGATGATATTTGGGATGATTTCATGTGTTTTGAAGCCAATTTAGCTTCAGGGGACTCGTGTATCGAAACATGAATTGATTCTATCAGTACTACACAAGCCAATAGCTAAAAAGTTAAAGTAACAAGGGCTTGTATCAATACATCTATAGGATGTATGGATACATCTCCTCCTAATACTATGAAAACACTGCTTAGGCCATTTTAAGCCCTCAAAAACTTGTTTAAGGCCCAAACACCTCCAATCATTTATGAATTAAACTTAAATGACATTAGCATGTTTCCTAAGTCCAGTAATTGATTTAAACTTGAATCATTATTTTTTTTTCTAATTGTTTTAAAGTTTTATTTTCTCAAATTTTTAACCGCAATATTTTAAGTTTTTGTTTTGGTAACATCTCCTATCCATACCGATAGACAGGATGGATAAGGGGTGTTATAGAATCTGCTACGTCTATGTACTGCGTGCTACAAGCAGAGTGATAGTGTATATTTCCTTCAGCATGTCGGTGGGACCATCGGCCAACCTGATTCTAGCTTTGCAAATAATGTTTTCCTCCGGTGGTGTTTTAGCCATTCATGAACAATGCAACTAGCAAACAAACCCTAACTTAATAGACGAGGCTACTACAGCTGCATTCATGGCGACGAATCCCATGCCCATGCCTGGGCACGACAAAGTTGCTGCCCTTGTTCTTGAATACAGGATTGCAGCTTGCATGGCCAGCAATTTTTGTTTCTTTTTGTTGGATTAAATAGTGATTTCATTTGTTCTGTTGTTTACCAATTTCTTTCCCTGATATTAATCGTTGGATGATTTTTGTTCTTTTTATTAAAATGGATTAATAAGGTCAATTCCATTGGATATTTTTGGTCATTCTACTTTTACTTTTGTTAATTTTACTGAATAAGCAAATTAGTTGAATTTTTTTTGAAAATATATGATACATTTTGATTTTTTTATTAGATAAATATTATATTTTTAATATCGCTACTAACATGACTTGAATTTTTAAATTTAAAAAATATAGGGCTTAAAATCTTGAATTTGATGTTTTTAGCTTTTTGGTTTTAAGATTATATAGCATTGGTCAAATTTTTAATTTTAGTCTCTATATTACGCTCAAATTTAACATTTAATTTCTATACTTCAATTTTTGATATAATTTAGTAAACCATCTTTTTACAATACCATTAGATAATTTAAATACTTTATTTCAGTTAAAATACTAACATAATTTCTAAATTATTAACACCTAGACTTGTTCATGGGCGCTCGTCCGAAAAGTGGGAGGGTCTAGGCAAAAATATAGGCTCAAAAAATGAGATAAGGCAAAAACTAAGACCTGTTTAGAAAACAGATTGGGTCTCGAGTAAAGATTTTTTGACCTAGGCCTGGCTTGAATTTGTAAAAAGAAAAAAAATCTGTTGTTTTCTTGCTTGCTGTTTCCTTGTTGTTTTCTCATTATTTTGTTGTCATTTCACTAATATCTTGCTATTATTTTATTGTTATTATTTGAATATTTTATAGCTTTTATTTTATTGTTAATTTTACTATAAATAATATTTTTTATTTATTTTCAATTGGTTGGGAACTATTTATTTTTATATTTTTAGTGTTTTTGATGTACTATATATTTAAAAAATTATATAAAAAATTAATATGAGTGGATTAAACCGAGTCTAGATTTTAATATTTTTATCTGAGTTAGATTTAAGCAAAATTTTGAACTTATTTTTACGGACCAGGCCAATTTCAAGCCTATCAAAATAAGCCTAAAATTTTGTTAAGGCTTGATCTGAACTATAAACATATATATTAACATTGTTTTGCAAAATATCTTTTATTACATACCTACCAAAATTATTAATAATTAACCCAACCCAAGTATTAGTAGAGTGTAAATGTAGTGGCCACGGGCAGAAGGCGAGTGGGGGCAAACGCTGAATGTAAGGCCTTGTAGAAAAACAAAAACCCTAGTAGAAAATGGTCATCATATAATTCAAAGAAAGAAGAGTCAAAGATTCGAATCGTACAATGTATGATGGCCTTTCTGAAAACTAATAAGCAGAGCTGCCTATTTTAGAATGACAGAGAGTGACTGCTCAACTGCTTCTCCATACCATTGTGGTTGTTGCTCCATACTCCTGCTTCCCAAATATATTTATAATTTTTTTATCATAATGTATATAATCAAAATAATAACCATAACAGGTGTGAAGAGGTGAAATGAATGTCAAAATCTGAACCTCCAATGATAGTGATAGCGGTGGTGAAGGGGGGGCCGGCCGTGTAATGGGGGGCAGCAAACATTGAAAAAGCAGCAGTTCAATTCACCCATTCCAAAACCATCAATTCCTTCATTACATCCACCCCCCACATTGACATTAACACACAAGCAAACAAATCAACACACAGCTTCCACTCACTACAATAAAATAACATAAAAAAAACACACACAAATAGTTTAGGGTTTTGTAATAAATTTTATAATGATTATGGTGTAAAATATAATAATAATAGTTTTTCTAAATGTTTTCAACTTAAATATTTCAAATTTTACAGAAATACCATTCAACATTCAAACTAATAAAATTAGTACATAACTGGAAGACCTCAAAGTTTTAAGGTTTTATTAGGCAAAAAAATAAAAAAAAAATCGGATCTTTTATATAACAATATTTGCCCACATCAATTTCATTTCTTTATAGAAATATATTAATTATTCTTTTAAAGAATATATTATTTAAATTTGAATTTCTGTATTTACATCATTATATCCCCTACAATAATTGCTGTTAGTCTAATTGTATTTTGATAAATTTGAGATTTAATCATTACAATTTTTATTTAAAAATCGTATTTTGATAATTAATATTGTTGATATTTTTTATTAAAATTTATCAACTTAACTATTAATTAGATTTTCCTTATATAATGTGATATATGATTGAAGGAAAATAAATATGTTCTAACATGAACTATCTATGATGATAATGATTGAAAGATAATTTTTAAACTGACATGTGGGTTGAATTTTTTTTAACTTTTAATATATAGAGATTAAATTTCAAATTCTATAAAAATATAAGAACTAATAATGTAATTATATTTTAATCAATATTAGGAGTAGAGGCACATTTAAGGGGTTGGCAAGGGTCTCGCCCCCCTAAAATGGAAAATTTATCATTTTGATGCTTACAATTTTTAAAAATTTTAAATTAGTAAAGGTAAAATTACACTTTATCTCCCTAAAAATGATAAAATTCTTATTTAATCATTTAAAAATTATAAAAATATAGACAATTTAATTTTAGCCCTCCGAGAGATTATTGTACTATAAATTTAATTTTAACCCTCCGAGAGGTTATCGTACTATAAGATCTAAGGCAATTTAGTTCTTCAAATAAATAGAGCAATTTTTAATTTATTAGTATTTTCATTAATAAATTATTAAATTAAGAGTAATTTATTCAATTTCAAATTAAAGAGAGTAGTTTAGCCCTTATATATGAAAATTTAAAAAGAAAAAGATAATTGATTACAACATTAACTATTTAAATCAAATGTGAAAAGAAAAAGAAAAACATAGTTGTGTAGAAAATCTTCAGTTGTCCATCTTCAATTAGTTTAATTTTAAAAATAAAAAATATATATATAATATTTTAAAACATTAATAAATATTTCCAAAATCTTGAAAAATTAAAAAAAATTAAAATTTCTTTTTAAAACTTTTTAATTTTTTTAAAATTAAAATTTTATTTTTTTCTTTTAAAGTTTTATTAGAAATATTTTAGAATTAATTAAATAAAATTTTGAGTATATTATAATTTATGTGAATATATATTTTTTAAAATTCAACCAATTGTGAATTTGAGCCCAACCATGTTTTTTTTTTTCATTTGTATTTATCTTCCTTTATTTACAAAAAAAAATAAAAAAAATCAACCTTTTATTTTTATAATTAAACTCTTATCAACCCTTAATTCTACTTGTAAAATCTAAAAACTTATATATTAAATATATGATGATTCAACCTAAAAAATAAAATCTGCTTTTACAAATTATTTAAAATCATCCATTAAAATTTTGAAAAAAATATAAAATAAATTATTTTATATAAAAATAAATGAATCTCTTTCCATTGCTAAAATCTAAAAATTCTTTTTATCTTTTATTTTTTTCAACACTTGAAACTTTTCTCTCAATTTTTCTTTTTATCTCTTGCACACTCTTTTTAAAACTTAAGTGATCAATATTTCAATACCTTCAAGTTAATCCCCTAATTTGATAATAACTCTTCCTTGTTATAGAAAATTAATAAAACAATAAATAAAATAGATGAAAATATGGGAGAATTTTCATTGTATTATTTTCATTTACAATGTGCTATTTATATGCTCCTTTACATTCAATAAATGTATCACATTTAATTAACTAAGTTTTATTAATTACTCTATTTAATGATCTCTTGATTATAAATGAACTAAAGAGTTTTATCTCATTACTTTAATATGCTTAAGGGGGTTATAGACATCCATTTAATTTACAACACTCCCCCTTGAATGTCTTTTAAAAAATGTGCCTCATTAAAACCTTTATTAGGAAAAACCCTGTGGGATAAAAACCTAATGAAGGAAAAATAGTACATAATCTCCTATTACAAGTTGCCTCATTAAAAACCTTTACCAGAAAAATCCAGTGGGACAAAACCTTGGTTAAAGGAAAAGAGGACAACGTATTTTAGACTCTCGCTAATGACGACATCACATTATGTCTTTGAGTCGACGCATTCCAATCTTATTTCGTAGTCTTTCAAATGTTGAAGTTGGCAATGCCTTGGTAAAAAGATCTGCTAAATTATCACTAGAACGAATTTGTTGAACTTCTATGTTACATTTCTTCTCAAGATCATGAGTGAAGAATAATTTTGGTGAAATATGTTTCGTTCTATCACCTTTAATATAACCACCCTTTAATTGAGCTATACATGCTGCATTGTCTTCGTATAAGATAGTTGACATATTTTCCTGTAAAGGCAAATTACATATCTTATGGGTATGTTAGGTTAATAACCTTAGCCAAACACACTCTCTGCTTGCCTCATGTATTGCAATTATTTCAACATGATTTGAAGAGGCAGCAGCTAATGTTTGCTTTATTGAATGCCATGATATGGTAGTACCTCCACATGTAAATAAATATCCCGTTTGAGATCGACCTTTATGTGGATTTGATAAATATCCAGCATCAGTATAACCAACTAATAGGGATTTTGAATCATTTGAATAAAATAACCCCATATCAATGGTCCCTCTAAGATATCTAAATATATATTTAATTCCATTCCAATGTCTACGTGTTGGAGAAGAACTAAATCTTGTTAACAAGTTTATAGCAAAAGCTATATCAGGTCTTGTATTGTTTGCAAGATACATCAATGGTCCTATGGCACTTAGATATGGTACTTCAGGACCAAGAAACTCTTCATCATTCTCACAAGGACGAAATTGATCTTTATTCACATCTAATGATCGTACAACCATTGGGGTACTCAATGGATGTGCTTTATCCATATAAAATTTATTTAAGATCTTTTTCGTATAAATGGACATAAATTCCATCTTTTAAATGCTCGATCTGTAGGCCGAGACAAAACTTTATTTTTCCAAGATCTTTCATCTTAAATTCTTTCTTTAAATAATTTACTGCGTTTTGAAGCTCTTCAGGAGTTCCAATAATATTTAAATCATCAACATAAATAGCAATTATTACAAAGTTTGATTCAGACCTTTTTATAAAAACACATGGGCAGATTAGATCGTTTTTATAACCTTCTGTTAACAAATATTCACTAAGACGATTGTACCACATACGTCCAGATTGTTTTAATCCATATAAACTTTTCTTTAATCTGATTGAGCAATTTCTTCGGAAAACACTATATCCTTCAGGGATTTTAAATCCTTCTGGGATTTTTATAAAAATTTCACTATCAAGTGTACCATACAAATAGGCTGTAACAACATCCATTAGATGCATGTCAAGATTTTCACGTACTACTAGACTAATAGGGTATCTAAACTGATTGCATCTACCACAGGAGAATATGTCTCTTCATAATCAATGCCGGGCCTTTGCGAAAATCCTTGTGCTACAAGTCGTGATTTATATGTTACGACTTCATTTTTCTCATTTCATTTTCGCACAAATATCTATTTATATCCTACCAACTTTATATATTTAGGTGTTTGGACTATAGGTCCAAAAACCTCACGTTTAAAAAGTGAATTTAATTATGCTTGAATTACGTCTTTCCATTTTGGCTAATCTTTTCTATTTCTACATTCCTCAATAGATTTAGGCTCAGGATCCTCATTTTATTTTGCTATTTGAATAGCAACATTATAAGTAAATATCTATTTATATCCTACCGGCTTTACATATTTAGGTGTTTGGACTATAGGTCCAAAAACCTCACGTTTAGAAAGTGAATTTAATTATACTTGAATTGCGTCTTTCCATTTTGGCCAATCTTTTCTATTTCTACATTCTTCAATAGATTTAGGCTCAGGATCCTCATTTTCTTTTGCTAATTCAATAGCAACATTATAAGCAAAATTATTGTCGACAACTATATTTTTCCGGTTCCATCTTTTTCCTAAAGTAACATAACTTATTGAGATTTCTTCATTATCATCATTTTCAGGTACCTGAACCTTTTTTGGGGTTTTTAATTAGTTATATCTTTGGCCTCTTCTTGGGCACTTGCCTCCATAATATTATAATCTTGAATAATTGCTCATTTCCTTTTACGAGGATTTTTATCTTTGGAACCGATTGGCCTTCCACGTTTCAGGCGTGGATTACTTTCTTTTGCACTAACAATTTACCCTATTGGGATATCAATTCGTATTGGAACATTTTCAACTGGTATGTGAGATTTTGTAATTCTCTTTAGGTCAGTAAATGAATCTGGCAGTTGATTGGCAATGTTTTGCAAATGTATGATCCTTTAAACTTCTTGTTTACATTGACTTGTGCGAGGATCTAATTGAGATATTGATGATCCATTCCATGTAATTTCTTTTACTAGTTGTATTTTCTCTCCCCCTAATGTTGGGAATGTTGTTTCATCAAAATGACAATCAATAAATAGTGCAGTAAATAAATCTTCAGTTAATGGTTCAACATATTTAATTATAGAAGGAGATTCATAACCAACATATATTCCCAACCTCCTTTGAGGATCCATCTTTGTGCGTTGTGGTAGAGCAATTGGAACATATATTGCACATTCAAAAATTCTAAGATGGGAAATATTTGGCTCCTAACCAAAAACCAATTATAATGGGGAGTACTTATTATAACTTATTGGCCTTAATCGCACAAATGCTGCTGCATGCAAAATAGCATATCCCCAAGTTGTAACAGGAAGTTTTGTTCTCATAAGCAATAGTCAAGCTATTAGTTGAAGGCGTTTGATAAATAATTCAGCTAAACCATTTTGTGTATGAACATGAGCTACAGGATGTTCAACTTTTATCTCAATTGACATACAATAATCATTAAAAGCTTGGGATATAAACTCACCAGCATTATCAAGACGAATAGTTTTGATTGTATAATCTAGAAATTGTGCTCTTAATCTGATTATTTGAGCAAGTAGTCTCGCAAACGCCATGTTGTGAGTCTATAATAAACACACATGTGACCACCTACTAGATGCATCTATTAATACCATAAAATATCTAAATAGTTCACATGGTGGATGAATGGACCCGCATATATCACCTTGAATACGTTCCAGAAATGCGGGAGATTCAATCCCAACTTTAGTTGGTGATGGTCTAATCATCAATTTTCCTTGAGAACAAGCAACACAAGATAAATCCTTGAATTCAAGAATATTTTGGTTCTTTAATGGGTGTCTAATTGAATTTTCGATGATTCTTCACATCATAATAGATCCAGGATGGCCTAATCAGTCATGCCAAATAGTAAAAGTATGTGGTTCTACAAACTTCTGGTTTGTAGTAACATGTGACTCAATTGCACTAATATGTGTATAATATAAACCTGATGAAAAAGCAGGCAGCCTTTCCAAAACATATTTCTTTCCACGTTCAATATTTGTAATATACAGATATTCAATATTCTTCTCATTCATAGTCTCAATATGATATCCATTAAGACGAATATCTTTAAAACTCAATAAATTTCTTTGAGACTTAGTGGAATATAAAGCATTATTAATGACAAATTTTGTACCTTTAGGTAATAATATAATAGCTCTTTCAGAGCCTTCAATAAGTTTTGAACTACCCGATATTGTATTAACATGGGCATTACTCATTGTCAAATGAGAAAAATATTTTTTATCTTTGAGTATTGTATGTGTTGTAGCACTATCTGCAAGACACACGTCTCTATTGATTTTGGGTCCATCAAAATTTTGTTGAATATTCATATTCTTCATAAAAACAAAAAAGATATAATATGAGAAACATTGCAAATATTTATTAAATATATAAATTATTCTTTATGTAAGAAAATAAAATATACTTAAAATAATATAAAAATGTCAAAATAACATAATTTTTTTCTAATGATTCTCAAAGAAATCTGCCACATCTAGGTGAGTTGTATTATTAAGGTAATTAAATTTATCACCCTCATAGGCATGGTCAGTTTTAGTATTATAATAAATATTTTCATCTTTTGCCTCCATTTCATCATTTTGGGATATAAAATTTGTCTCCATATGCTTTCCCTTCTTTTTAATAGATGCTTGATAAAGTTTCACTAAATACTCAAACGTACGACAGGTACATGACCAATGCCCCTTCATACCACATCGGTAGCATATATTTTTAATAGTCTTTGAAAGATTATTTTGACCACTTCTTTCTTGTCTTTCATTGTTATTCTTTTTCTAGTGGTTAGAAGTACCATTGTTATTACCACCATGATAACGATTACTAATACGTCCTCGACCACGTCCCCCACTACGTCCACAACCACGGTCGCGACCTCTATATTTTCTATTTTCTTAATTATTGTGTATTGCTACATTCACTTCAGGGAATGGTGCAGAACCAGTGGGACGAATTCTATGATTTTTGATCAACAGCTCATTATTTTGTTCAGCCACCAAAAGGCATGAGATCAATTCAGAGTACCTTTTAAAACATTTTTTATGGTATTACTGCTACAGGAGCACATTAGTAGCTTGAAAGGTTAAAAATGTTTTCTCTAACAAGTCCTCATCAGTTCTGTTTTCTCCACATAATTTTAGTTGAGAACTAATTTTGAAAAGTTCTAAATTGTATTCACTTACATTCTTAAAATCTTACAACCGTAAGTGCATCCAATCATAACGAGCTTTAAAGAGTATCACAGTTTTCTGATGGTCAAATCGTTCTTTCAAATTTTTCACAACTCAAGAGGGTCTTTCACTGTGAGATATTCTACTTTTAACCTTCATGCAGATGATGACGGAAGAAAATCATTACTTTTGCCTTGTCTTGATTAGATGCTTCTTTATCTGCTAATATAGTATTTCCTAGACCTTTAGCATCTAACACCCATGACAAATAATTCTTGCCTGAGATGTCTAAGGCCGCAAATTCAAGTTTGGCAAGATTTGACATTATAATCACTTGAATCAAAATAAAAAAATAAAAAATATTAGTAAAATAATAAGTATTCTCAATCGTAAAATAATTTAATTATATATACCAAATTTGCTAAATAATAATATGTATGTCAAATATTGGCATAGAAAGGAATAGTCATAATAATAATTTAACACAAATTACATTAATTAAAATTTCTTTAAAAAAATGTATATATAATTATCATTATTAGATATTAGTTGAAAAAATAAATGTGCAAATGTTACCCAAAGCAAATATTTTATCTAGAAAATAAAATAAAAGAATTATGAAAATATGTATACCGTATATAGTTTAACGGGAGTTATACGAGTAAATTATATAAAGTCAAAATGACGTGAACTTCACTATGAACTCGTAGAAGCTCGTGTTGATAACGTGTTATAGAAAATTAATAAAATAATAAATAAAATGGATGAAAATACGGGAGAATTTTCATTGTCTTATTTTCATTTACAAGTTGCTATTTATAGGCTCCTTTACATTCAATAAATGTATTACATTTAATTAACTAAGTTTTATTAATTACTCTATTTAATGATCTCTTGATTATAAATGAACTAAAGAGTTTTATCTCATTACTTTAATATGCTTAAGGGGGTTATAAACATCCATTTAATTTACAACATTCCTTTCTTTTTAAGCTTTATTGATTAATCTTTAGAAAATTAGAATTGTGGTTAACATCTAGAAAATTAGGCTTGTGATTTTTTTTATTGCAAAACTTAACTTTTTTGTTTTTAAATGAGTTTGAGATATTAATTTTATTCCTAACATCTTAATTGTCTAATTAATTTTAGAGATTAATTAATTTAAATCATTGAATAAATTAGGATTGATTATATTTATAATTTTGAATTTCATCAATATTGATTGAAAGTTTAAAATCAACATATTGCATTCTCATGCTACCAAAAAGCTTAACTAATTTTTATTTTTGTGAAAAAAAAATTACTAGTTATATGTTGCTTTGTGAAAACCTTTGTGTTTGAAACTTAGATTTATTTGTTCTAAATGTTTAACATGATTGAAAAATATTTTAAAAGAAAGTTTACTAGTAGATTATTTTCTAAAAGAAATGGTTACATTTATTTGTTCAAAATGTTAACTTGCGTTAATTTTGCTAGTTGCTACAATAAGTGTGGAGAGCATATTTTTGCCAATGAAAATTGTAAAAAATCATTTTGAAGAATAAAATTGGAGACTAATGGATGAATGATTGTTTGATTACATATGTTGAGAAAAATATTTTTAATAACATTGACAAGAAGACAATTCAACAATTTCAACACACAACAAAACATTGTGGACAATTATAAAAGAAGGTACGTGCTATTTAAATTTATTTGATGTAACTTTTCTTTTAGTCACTATTTTAATAGCTCTGTAATAGTCTTACTTTAACCAAATATATTGATTTATCAATGATTAGTATTATGCATTAGTTTATATGATTTTTATGAATATCTTAATTCTGAAAAAAAATTAAACTTAAAATCTAAGTTTCCTGACTTCGCCTTTGACTATCATCAATTATTCTTATTTCCTCAATTTCTTATAATATATGGACTAAATTACTGTATTTATTTGAGAGGAATTAATTTTCTTGTACATAGGCCTCTTGAGAATTTAGTAGATTAATAAATGAGAATTTAAAATTACGTAAAGTTCATAAAAAAATTAGTAAAAGCGTACTTATAATTAGAGTTATTTATGAGTTAAATAGTTCGCTTGGTCTAATTAATTTGGCTTGAATTAAGCTTGAATAAAGATTCTTTTTGTATCTTGTGCAACCCAAATTTAAATTGAATAATTTTAAAATGTTTTATTTAAATTTAATTATATAAATATATAAATATTAGTATAAAAATATATTTTTAAATAGTAAAATAAACTATTTAGACAAATTGGGCCGAATCAAACTTAAACTCTAACCTAATTTTTTTTCTAAATTCATATTGCAATAGTTGTACAACCCGTCAACGCCTTTACTTATGATAAGTGATTGATTTGTACATAATTATTATCTTTTTGATAATACTCTAGAATAACGTATTTTTATGTATTAATTGTATATTTTTTCTGAGTATGATCCTGCTAATTTGATCTATTTATGATATTTTATCTTATAGGGACTAAATTGGAGGCAAAAGCGAAATTAAGGGACAAAAGAGAGAAATTAAAGATAAAATGCGCCAATGTGCGACAAAAGGAAAAGTTGGTGCCAAAAGTGCAAGCATGGAGCACACAGGGGTTGAAATGCAAAAGAAGAGATTTTATTCTATCAAGACTCTATTTTGATTATATTAGGATAATTAATATTAAGATAATTATTAGAGATTATTTAATTTTAGGATTTTATCTTTATTTATTTTCAATTAAATGTATTTATCTTTTGAGAGTTTAAGTAGGATTAGACTATCTCCCCTAACACTATAAAAAGGGGGTGAGGTGACTCAAAATTTATGTTTCTTTTTCTGTAAACACTCCCTTTCCCAAAAAAACTCTTTTTGTTCTCTCCATATTTTCTTCAATAAAAATCTTATTTCTATTATCTTTATTTCTTTCCCAAAAATCATGAGCCATTAAACCAATCTAGCCGAAAGTTGTCGAAAATCCCCAAAAAGGGTTCTTGAGGCTTAGAATCCGCACTTAGCCTCCTAGCCGAGTATTTATCGTTTCTCCGCACTACGGGGCTGACACTTCCGTCCATGTCCCTTAAGAAGTAAACTTTTCAATGTATGCAAAGGCGGCTGCTTTGTATGTTTTGAGAAGGTTGCACAGTCGGTTTGTTAGCTTACTGCGTCAGAGGTTGGCGAGCCGAAGAGACAAAATGGCGTGGGATTCGCCATTGAGAAACATTGATCTAGCATAAGATAATCCCACAAGAGCGATTGTTCGCTAGAGTCAGGTTCCACTAAATCGTAAGTCTAAATCCTTGGAGCTGGTAGTCGTAGGCATCCTTTTCCACTAAAACTGGCTTATTCGATTTGAGAAGGATCATCTAAAAGCCAAGGATTGAACCCAAGGCGGATCGAGACAACTGGAGGCTGGAATTTTCCCATAAGAATTTCTTTATCTAAACTCTATTTCCTATTTTTAATTTTCGCAATTTCAATTCGACTTCTTAATTCTGTTTTTATTTTATTTTCCTTTCCAGATCAAAACTTTTAATTCTGTTATTTTTATTTTTTTAGGAACGCAGGTTTTCTACGGCACGATTCTGCCCAGGATTTCGAGAAACAAGCATTCGTATAATCCAGTCCCTGAGGATTTGATCCTACTTCCCCTTTACTGTTATTTTTCATTATTTTACAGGGAATAGGATATTTTTGGTGCTCTCAACGACCGCATCAAAATTTGGCGTTGTTGCCGGGGACTAGCAACATACTAATCTTGTTTTTTGTTTTCTATGACCAGATCTGCTCCAGGCACTCTTGCGTTTGACTCAGAAATTGAAAAGACTGTGAGAATTAATAACAAGGAAACAAAGCTAAGGAAAAAGCAGTCAGCGGTGGTTGGGACTCAAAGCAATCCATCGCCAAAAATCAGAATCGACGATAAAGTAGAGTTTAGGGTTAACAAAAACCCTACTCAAACATTTGAAAGTAAATCAGAAGAAGTCGATTCACCTGAAGAGGTGCTTGACGCCAGGGTTAACGAAAACCCTAATCCATCACATCAATCAATGGCTCAAACAATTCGGCAACTAGCAGAAGCTCCGACAGAACAACCACCGTTATGCATTGCGTATCCTAATGTGGATACTGATTTCAAATTAAAGTCAGGGTTAATTCAGTTGCTGCCAACTTTCCGAGGGTTACAAAATGAAAACCCCCATAAACATTTGAAGGAGTTTTATATGGTTTGTCTGAGTATGAAACCTCAAGGCGTAATTGAAGATCAAATTAAATTGCGCGCTTTCCCTTTTTCCTCAGCAAATTCAGCTAGGGAATGGTTATTTTATTTACCCCTTGGATCTATTACTACTTGGGCTGATTTATCTCGTTTATTTCTCAACAAGTTTTTTCCAGCATCTAGAGCAGCTGAGCTAAGAAGAGAGATCGTGGGAATAAGGCAAAAAGAAGCAGAGACTCTTTACGATTATTGAGAGCTGTTTAAGAAGTTGTTTGCAAGCTGCCCACAACACGGTATAACAGAGCAATCTCTCCTCCAGTACTTTTATAAAGGTTTGAAACCAATGGAGATGAATATGGTAGATGCCGCTAGTGGTGGAGCGTTGGTCAACATGACCCCTCAACAAGCAAGAGACCTGATCTCCATAATGGCTGCAAATTATCAGTAGTTTCAAGCTAATCCTGAACCCCCTAGAAGGTTCACCAGCTAAGTAATTCTACTATAGAAGATAAACTTGATAGACTTACTAATATTGTGAGTTCTCTTGTTACAGAAAAAGCCAAACCAGGCCAGTTATATGGAATATGTGCTACACCTGAACACACAACTGATGCATGTCCCAGTTTGTATGATGATTCTATAGCTCATTTAGATATAGTGGGAAATTTTCCTGGGCCACCACAGAGGTGATATGATCCCTACGCCAATACCTACAACCCAGGATGGAGGGATCGTTCTAACTTGAGTTATGGGGCCAATCCACGATATAACCAATCAAACCAAAATCAGTTTCCACAACAGCCTCGAGATTCAGGGAATTCTCTAGAAATTTTGGTCAATAAATTAGCAGCTAACATGCTTGATTTTCAACAGAAAACCGATGCATCTATAAGAGAGTTGACCATGTCAATTGAGAAATTTAACTTTCAAGGGAAGCTGTCGTCACAAACAGAACCCAATCCAAGACAACACGCAAATGCACTGACTTTGTGAAGTGGAAAGGTACTAGAACCAATTCCTGACAGAAATCTTGGCCAAGATTTCGTCCAAGAAAAACCTAAGAAATATGAACAGGTCCGAACGAAACCCTCATTGCCCATAATTCAACTTCCATTTCCAGAAAGGTTTTACCAATGTCGAAGAGGTAAAAAGGACAAGGAGATCCTCGAAACATTTAGAAATGTCAAGATCAACATACCACTGTTGGATGCTATCAGACAGATTCTGCGGTATGCTAAGTTCCTTAAAGAGCTCTGCACCAACAAGCGAAAATTAACAAGTAATGAAAGGGTAAATGTTGGTGAAAATGTATCTGCAGTGTTACAGTAGAAAATGCCGGTGAAATGCAAAGATAGGGGCATGTTTGCGATACCATGCAAAATAGGCCACTTGAGAATAAAAAAGGCTATGTGTGATTTAGGGGCCTCCATAAATGTAATGCCTTTTTCTATTTATGAATCACTTAACGCAGGTTTTTTTACGAAGACAGGTGTTACTATACAGTTGGCGAACAGGTCTGTTGTGCATCCTGAAGGAGTCCTTGAGGACGTATTAGTGAAAGTTAACAAGTTTATTTTCCCTGCAGATTTTTATGTGATAAAAATGGAGGAGGATAAAGCTCTTGGGTCTTCAGATATCTTGTTGGGATGGCCTTTCCTTAGTACTGCAAATACTAAAATTGACGTACGAAGCGGAACTCTCACGATGGAGTTTGACGGGGAGATCGCAAAGTTTAATGTTTACGATACTATTAGTCATCCAAGTAAAATCTTGAACGTAAACCGTGTCGACATAATAGACTCATTAGTAGAAAAAACTTTTGAGTCATCTTATGGAGATAAATCTAAAATGATGTTTGATGATTTTTCTATTAATAAATTATTAGCTCCTAAGGATACTAAACTTCTACCTTCTGTTGTGCAGGCACTAGATCTGATAAACACAGATAAGATTTTCTTGCAGGAAAAAATGAAACCAAAGAAAGAGGCACAAGGACGATTGGACCCAAATATGGTGGATGTGATAGAAAATGAGAATTTCCAAGCCTATACGAATGAAAGAATTCAGTTGGAACAGCTCCAATTCTAGTTGGGGTGTCAAGCTAGCGACGTTAAACAAGGGCTTGTTGGGAGACAACCCAATCTTTATTTTTTTATTTATTATTTTATTACCTTATTTTATTTTATTATTTATTACTTTATTTTATTTTATTATTTATTACTTTATTTGGTTATTAATAAATTTCTCTTCTTCCATCTAGGTAAAACTGAGCGAAAAATAAGAAGAAAAAGAGACAGAAAGTGTGCACCAAAACAGCTCTATTCATGGTACCAAACAGCCTCTATTCCAGATTCTATTCTAGCCTAGAATGCCATCTCTCTGCAGCCAAACAGTCCTATTCCAGCCCTAGAATCCCCAAAACCTGCAGCCAAACACCTTCTTTCAGCCAAATAAAACCCAACCCTTATATTTTTTTTCCCAATCTTCCTCTTCTTTCTCCATCGCCGCTGAAACCTCCCCACCGCCCCTCTCATTGCCATTTGCGCCACCACCAAGGTATGTACCCGTAGCCATGTCGCCACCGAACCCTCCTTTGTCACCATCCGTCGCTACTTTTTCTTCTCCTTCCAGCACCGACGCCTCCACTGCATGATTCACGGGGAGTTTTTCTAAACTTTTTTTTACTCGACTATTAATTTATTTTCTTCCACATCGAGGATTATGTGTTTTAAGTGGGGGGAGGCATTCTTTGTTGTTACTGTCATTATCTGCTATTTTTGCTGTTATATTGTTGTTGCTACTATTTTGTGCTCGTTTCTGCCCATTTATTTTAAAAATATTCTACAGTTTTTCATGCCCAAGATTTTTACTAGGAATTGCCTACTGTTTGACCTACAAGCATGATTCTTGCCTTCTGGGGAAATTACAATTTTTTTCATAATTGATGTCATCTTCACTGTTTTATTTTTATTAGGCTAAAAGTAATTATTAATTAATAAAGTTAACTCTATCTTGCTTTTCGTAAATTGATCAAGTTTAATGCAAAATGGGCACTTAATACAATTGCATGCTTAAATTATGTTCATGACTATTAGGTGGTTACTGAAACTTATTTTTGACACTTGATTATTTTTCCTAGGTCATCCAAAATTAAAATTTCGTTTAAATTTCGTTTAATGATAATAAGTGTTTCCAAGGTTATGAGTGCAGCTTAGAGCGTGACTGACTGAGTAACCGGGGTAGGGTGCTTGAGTTATCATTCTACTTCGCGTCAAAAGATTGTGTAACGTGATAGGTAAAACTCCGTTAACCAAAGTTATGATTGCGGCTCAAAACGTTACAGACTGAGTAACCGGGATAGGGTGCTTGGGTTGTCATTCTCCTTTGCGTCAAAAGGTTGTGTGACGTGATGGGTAAAACTCCGCTAACCGTAAATAAATAATTTTAGGAGTATGTTAGGCTGAGTAACCGGGGTTGGGTAATTGGGTTGTCATCTCTCTTCGCGTCAAAAGGTTCAATATATTCCTAAGTAAATAAATAATAACAAACAAAACAATAAAAAATAAAAAATAAATAGAAAAATAAAAAAAGAAAGAAAAAAAGAGAAAAATAAGTACTAATAAAGTTGCAGTTAGGGACTAAAGGAGGAAATAATTAGAGTGTCTTGGTAGGTTTAGTAATTTACCTAAATAGCATGAAATAATTCAAGTCGATCTTAATTTTTGTATGTATTAATTGGAATACTTTTTCTATTTCACTTAAAGCAAGCTTAGTGTTCTCTTTATCTTTCATATACATTTTTAACTAATTTTTATGAAACTTTGGAGTGATATTTCTTTTATGGCAGAATCTAACTTTCGCAGTAGGTAGGAACCATACTTGAGGGCAAGCATGGGCTAAATAGGGGGAATTTGATAATACTCCAGAATAACATATTTTTATGTATTAATTGTGTATTTATTCTGAGTATGATCCTGCTAATTTGAGCTATTTATGATATTTTATCTTATAGGAACTAAATTGGAGGCAAAAGCGAAATTAAGGGACAAAAGAGAGAAATTAAAGATAAAATGGGCCAATGTGCGACAAAGGAAAAAGTTGGTGCCAAAAATGCAAGCGTGGAACACACAAGGGTTGAAATGCAAAAGAAGAGATTTTATTCTATCAAGACTCTATTTTGATTATATTAGGATAATTAATATTAAGATCATTATTAGAGATTATTTAATTTTAGGATTTTATCTTTATTTATTTTCAATTAAATGTATTTATCTTTTGAGAGTTTAAGTAGGATTAGATTATCTCCCCTAGCACTATAAATAGGGGGTGAGGTTACTCAAAATTTATGTTTCTTTTTTCTGTAAACACTTCCTTTCCCAAAAGAACTCTTTTTGTTCTCTCCATATTTTCTTCAATAAAAATCTCATTTCTGTTATATTTATTTCTTTCCCAAAAATCATGAGCCACTAGACCAATCTAGCCGAAGGTTGTCGAAAATCCCCAAAAAAGATTCTTGAAGCTTAGAATTCGCACTTAGCCTCTTCGCCGAGTATTCATCGTTTCTTCGCACTACGGGGCTGACGCTTCCGTCCATGTCCCTTAAGAAGTAAACTTTTCAACGTATGCAAAGTTTAAAATTTGATGCGGTCGTTGAAAGCACCAAATTATCCTATTTTCTGTAAAATAGTAAAAATAACAGTAAAGGGGAAGTAGGGTCGAATCCTCAGGGACTGAATTATACGAATGCTTGTTTTTTGAAATCCTGGGTAAAATCGTGCCCAAGAAACCTGCGTTCCTGGAAAAATAAAAATAACAGAGTTAAAGATTTGATTTGGGAAAATAAAATAAAAGATAGAATTAAGAAATTGAATTGAAATCGTGAATATTAAAAATAGTAAATAAAGTTGAGTAAGAAATTCTTATAGGAGATTCCAGCCTCCAGTTGTCTCATTCCGCCTTGGGCTCAATCATTGGCTTGTAAATGACCCTTCTCAACCTAAGTAAGTCAGTTATAGTGGAAGAGGACGCCTAAGGCCACCACCTCCAAGAATTTGGACTTACAATTTAAGGGAACCTGACTCTAGCCAGCATCCTATGCTAGATCAACGCTTCTCAATGGCGAATCCCACGCCATTTTGTCTCTTTGGCTCGCCAACTTTTGACGTAGTAAGTTGATGAACCGACGGTGTAACCCTTCCAAAACACACAAAGCAGCCGCCTTTGCGTACGTTGAAAAGTTTACTTCTTAAGGGACATGGACGGAAGCGTCATCCTCATAGTGCGGAGAAATAATGAATACTTGGTGAAAAGGGTTAAGTTCGGATCTTAAGCCTCAAGAACCTTTTTTGGAAAATATCGACAACTTTTGGCTAGATGGGTTTAGTGGCTCATGGTTGTGGTATAAAAGAAAAGAATTATAAAAATGGAAAAGAGAATTTTATTGAAAGAAAATATGGAGAGAATAAAAGCCTAGACTTTTTGGGGGGAGAGTGTTTACAGAAAAATATTCATCAATTAGAGTCACTTCACCCCCTATTTATAGTGCTAGGAAGAGAGTCTAACTTAATTTAAATTCTCTAAAGATAAATACATTTAATTAAAGATAATTAAAGATAATTAAAATTAAATCCTAAAATTAAATAATCCTAATAATTATCTTAATATTAATTATCCTAATATAAATAAAATGGAGTCTTATAAAATAAAATCTCTTCTTTTTGCTTTTTAGTCCTTGTGTCTTCCATGCTCGCACTTTTGGCACCATATTTTTCTCACGTTGCATGTCGGCCCATTTAATCTCCAAATTGACGTTTTTTCTCTTGAATTTACTTTTCGCCTCCAATTTAGTCCCTAAAAGATAAAAAAGACATAAATAGCTCAAATTAGTAGGATCAAGCTCAGAATAAACACATGATTAATACATAAAAACAAGTCATTCTAGAGTATTATCAAATTCCCCTTACTTAGCCCATGCTTGCCCTCAAGTATGGTTCCTATCCACTATCAAAGTTAGGTTCTGCCATAAAAGAAATACCACTCCAAAGTTTCATAAAGATTAGTTAAAAATGCATATGAAAAATAAAAAGAACCCTAAGCTGGCTTTAAGTAAAACAGAAAAGTTTTCCAATTAATACACACAGAAATTAAAATCGATTTAAATTATTTCATGGAAATTAGGTAAATTACTAAACCTACCAAGACACCATCTTTGTTTATTCTTTTGGTCCCAAATTTATTTATTTACATATTTTTTTCTTCTTTCTTATTTTTATTATTTTTTTTTTGTTTTTAGGAATACATTGTTATTTCCGGTTAGTGGAGTTTTACTTGTCACGTCACACAACCTTTTGACGGGAAGTAGAATGACAACTCAAGCACCCTACCCCTGTACTCATAACCATGGAAAACATTTATTAAAAATTAAACGAAATTTAAAATTTTTGAGAACTCAGGAAAAACAATTTAAGTGTCAAGAATAAGTTTCAATAATCACCTAATAGCTATGAACATAAATTAAGCATGCAATCATTTTAAGTGTTCACTTTATATTAAACTTGATCAATTTTATGAAAAGCAAGATAGAGTTAACTCTATTGATCATAAATATTTTAACCTAATAAAAATAAAACAGTGGAGATGGCATCAACTAAGGGAAAAAATCATAACTTCCTCAGAAGGTAAGAATCGTGCTTGTGGGGCAAATAGTTGGCAATTCCTGGTCAAAAATCTTGGGCATGAAAAGAGGTAAGATATTCTAAAAAAAATAAATATGGACAAAACGGGGCCTCAAGTAACAACATCAAACAAAAACAGCAACATCAACCGAAATTACAACAAAAAATGACAGTAATAACGAAGAGTTCCTCCCCCTACTTAAAACACATTGTCCTCAATGTTGACAAAAAGAAATAAATAGGTAGAAAGGTTTAATAATACTCCCTGTGTAGTTTACCGTCGATCGCGCATGATGGCAAGGAGTTCGGTGATTTACTGGCCAAAGGTGTCAAGTTGAGCCTTAATGCGCTCTAATCGTTGCTCAACGGTCAATGTCGGTTGAGCTTGGATTGGTGCCTTATTTTGAGTTTGTTGGCGAAAGACTCGTTCAGATGGTAAAGAACGAACACCGGGAGGGACAAAATGGAAGGATGATGGTGTGCCACGAAGTAATCCCATCGAGTTGAGGCATCAAGCATCCAAAGGATCCACCTGACAAGCAATATGTAAGTCTAATAACCTGAATTTGACAACATTCGGTGTATCTAAGAAATGTGACCGTGCCGATGAAATTGAAAAGTAGTATAAAATTCTAAAAAAAGTTCATAATAGGCACAATGAGTTACATCAAAATTTCCAACCCAGCCAATATTCTTGAAATAATCCCGTAACAGTAATTTCAATATTCAAGGCAGCCAAAACAGGTATCGACAGGCATTTACAAGGTATTATAGTTTTATGTCGAAAAAAATCATACCTGTTCCGATCAGTATCAGAAGTAAAAGTAAGGTTATCGTGCAAATGGGCCTCCCGGGGTAAGACATTGATGCGAGAACGGTTGGTACGGCCACGAGAAGGCATTGGGCGGTGCTCGTTACTATCGTCTGAAGTGGGGTATCGGTAACTATCTGCGTTGAAGTCAGAGGAAGATCCTGTAGGGGCGATTGATGGTTGGGTTGAACGGCGTAAATTGTGTTATTGGCACCCGTGTTAAGGCAGTTCAGGTTCATTTGAGGAACCGGTGTTCGACGGTGTCAGTTGGGCTGTTGGCCGTGGTGGTTGATGTAGGTGCCTGCGTTGTGAAGATTCGGGTGCCCGTATGTGCGCCTGTGGTAGAAGGCAGAGAATGGTTTCAACATTTAGAGGAGGAGGCGACGGAGATAGGGACAGCACCAGCGTCGTATGAAGTGGAGAAGGAGAAGCTGCTTCGCTGTGTGCTGGAGAAGAAGGTTGCAGCACCGTGGCGTGCGTCGTAGTATGCGAGGACGGCGCGGTCGGCGTTTGCAGTGAAGAGGTAGGCGGAGTTGATATGCCGTGTGACAGAGCGAGAGAAAAGGAGGTTGAGGGAGAGGAGGCGCGCGTCAGAGAAAAGGAAGAGGAGGAGGCCCCATTGGTGATATCGACAACTTGGGGGTGGAGAAGCGACGTCGGTGGTGGTTTATGGTGAGAGAGGGCCCGACGGTGGCGCAGATTCGAGTACGTACCATGGCCGATAGCAAAACAGCAGTGGGTGATGAAGGAGAAAGGAGTCGACGGCTATGGAGAAGGGAAAGAAAATTTGAGAAAAAATTATAGAAGGTTTTGGGGGTTTTATTTGCTAAAAAGAGGTGTTTGGCTGCAGGTTTTGGGGATTCTAAGGCTGATATAGGACTGTTTGGTTGCAGAGATACGACATTCTAGGCTGGAATAGAATCTGGAATAGAGGCTGTTTGGTACTATGGATAGGGCTATTGTGGTGCACACTTTCTGTCTCTTTTTCTTTGTATTTTCGCTCCGTTTTACCTAGATGAAAAAATAGAAATTTATTAATATTTAAATAAAATAAAAATAAAAGAAATTAAAAAGAAAAGAAAAGGAAAATAATAAATAATAAATAATAAATAATAATAAAAATGAAAATAAAAATAAAGATTGGGTTGCCTCCAACAAGCACTTGTTTAACGTCGTTAGCTTGACGCCTTGAATGGTGCTATGGTGGCTCTAACTGAATTTTTTCGACCGTGTGGGCCCGAAAATTTTCGTAAAATGGCTTCAACCGTTGACCATTAACTATGAACCGCTTTCCTGATTCTTCACTTTCTATTTCAACCGCACCATGAGGGAATACTTCAGTAACAACAAAAGGTCCTTGCCATCGTGATTGAAGCTTACCTGGAAATAATTTCAACACAGAGTTATAAAGTAAAACTCTTTGTCGTACCAAAAAATACTTCTGAGCGATTTTCTTATCATGAAACAACTTGGTCTTGTCTTTATAAATGCGAGCATTCTCATAAGTATCGTTGCGGATTTCTTCTAACTCTTGGATATCTAATTTTCTCGCCCTTCCTGCGGGTTCTAACTCCATATTACATTGTCGAACAGCTCAATAGGCTTTATGTTCTAATTCTACTGAAAGATGGCAAGCTTTGCAAAAAACAAGGCGATACGAGGTCATTCTGATTGGTCCCTTATATGTAGTCCGATATGCCCAATGTGCATCATTTAACCGAAGGCTCTAATATTTTCGATTAGGCTGAACTATTATTTTCTAAAATAGTCTTTATCTCCCTGTTTGAAACCTCTGCTTGACCATTCGTTTGGGGATGGTAAGCCATAGCTATACGATGGTGGACTCCATATTTTTCTAATAGTGCCTCCATGATTTTATTGTAAAAGTGGGTACCTCGATCATTGATTAAGGCTCGAGGTGTGCCGAACTTGGAAAAAATAGTTTGTTTTAGAAACTCCACAACAGTCTTAGCATTATCATTGCGAGTAGGCTTTGCTTCTATCCACTTGGAAACATAGTCTACCGCATGAATTATGTATACATTGCTAAATGAAGAAATAAATGGGCCCATGAAATCGATGCCCCAAACATCAAAGATTTCACATACATGAATTGGGGATAGGGGCATCTGATTTTGTTTAGTAATGTTACCTATATGTTGGCATCTATCGCAAGACTTACAGAAGTTATATGCGTCTCGAAAAATTATGGGCCAATATAGTCCACATTCTAACACCTTATGAGCAGTCCGCTTAGGGCCAAAGTGTCATCCGCAAGCTTCAGTATGACAAAAATTAAGGATGGAAGTTACCTCAGTTTCTGGAACACATCATTGTATTATCTGGTCTGAACAGTGTTTCCACAAGTATGGGTCGTCCCAAATGTAATACCGAGCATCGCGTCTAAGCTTATCCCTCACGAAATGTGCTAACTCAGTGGGTAACGATCCTGTGGCTAGGAAGTTTACCATATCTGCATACCATGGGAGGTGTGCCTCGATCGAGAATAGGCTTTCATCAGGTGGATTTTGCTGCTCCAAGAGTTTGACATCGAAATTCGAGACAAAAGGGGATGCGAGAACCTAGTGGTTGACCACCTGAGTAGAATAAAGGTACCTTTTGACGACATCCCCAACAAGGAATAATTCCCTGATGCAAGCCTATTTTCGATCGAGGCACATCTCAAATTTGATAATACTCTAGAATGACGTGTTTTTATGTATTAATCATGTGTTTATTCTGAGCTTGATCCTACTAATTTGAGCTATTTATGTCTTTTTTATCTTTTAGGGACTAAATTGGAGGCGAAAAGTAAATTCAAGAGAAAAAGCGTCAATTTGGAGATTAAATGGGCCGACATGCAACGTGGGAAAAATATGGTGCCAAAAGTGCGAGCATGGAAGACACAAGGACTAAAAAGTAAAAAGAAGAGATTTTATTTTATAAGACTCTATTTTATTTATATTAGGATAATTAATATTAAGATAATTATTAAGATTATTTAATTTTAGGATTTTATTTTAATTATCTTTATTTATCTTTAATTAAATGTATTTATCTTTAGAGAATTTAAGTTAAGTTAGACTCTCTTCTTAGCACTATAAATAGAGGGTGAAGTGACTCTAATTGATGAATCTTTTTCTGTAAACACTCTCTCCCCAAAAAGTCTAAGCTTTTATTCTCTCCATATTTTCTTTCAATAAAATTCCCTTTTCCATTTTTATAATTCTCTTCTTTTATACCACAACCATGAGCCACTAAACCCATCTAGCCAAAGTTGTCGATATTTTCCAAAAAGGGTTCTTGAGGCTTAGGCTCTGAACTTAACCCTTTTCACCAAGTATTCATCATTTCCCCGGCAACGGCACCAAAATTGATCAAGTTTAATGCAAAATGGACACTTAATATAATTGCATGCTTAAATTATGTTCATGACTATTAGGTGGTTACTGAAACTTATTTTTGACACTTGATTATTTTTCCTAGGTCCTCCAAAATTAAAATTTTGTTTAAATTTCGTTTAATGATAATAAGTGTTTCCATAGTTATGAGTGCAGCTTAGAACGTGACTAACTGAGTAACCGGGGTAGGGTGCTTGGGTTGTCATTCTACTTCGCGTCAAAAGGTTGTGTGACGTGATAGGTAAAACTCCGCTAACCAAAGTTATGAGTGCGGCTCAGAACGTGATTGACTGAGTAACCGGGGTAGGGTGCTTGAGTTGTCATTCTACTTCGCGTCAAAAGGTTGTGTGACGTGATGGGAAAAGCTCCGCTAACTGGAAATAAATAAGTTTAGGAGTATGTTGGGCTGAGTAACCGGGGTGGGGTGCTTGGGTTGTCATCTCTCTTCGCGTCAAAAGGTTCAATATATTCCTAAGTAAATAAATAATAACAAACAAAATAATAAATAATAAATAAAAAAGAAAAAAAGAAAAAAAAGAAAAAAAAAGAAAAATAAGTACTAATAAAGTTGCAGTTGGTGACTAAAGGAGGAAATAATTAGGGTGTCTTGGTAGGTTTAGTAATTTACCTAAATAGCATGAAATAGTTCAAGTCGATTTTAATTTTTGTGTGTATTAATTGGAATACTTTTTCTGTTTCACTTAAAGCAAGCTTAAAGTTCTCTTTATTTTTCATATGCATTTTTAACTAATTTTTATGAAACTTTGAAATGGTATTTCTTTTATGGCAGAATCTAACTTTCACAGTAGGTAGGAACCATACTTGAGGGCAAGCATGGGCTAAGTAGGGGGAATTTGAAAATACTCCAGAATAACGTATTTTTATGTATTAATTGTGTGTTTATTCTGAGTATGATCATGCTCATTTGAGCTACTTATGATATTTTATCTTATAGGGACTAAACTGGAGGGAAAAGCGAAATTAAGGGATAAAAGCGTGAAATTAAAGATAAAATGGCCAATGTGCGACAAAGGGAAAAGTTGGTGCTAAAAGTGCAAGCATGGAGCACACAGGGGTTGAAATGCAAAAGAAGAGATTTTATTCTATCAAGACTCTATGTTGATTATATTAGTATAATTAATATTAAGATAATTATTAGGGATTATTTAATTTTAGGATTTTATCTTTATTTATTTTCAATTAAATCTTTATCTTTTTGGAGTTTAAGTAGGATTAGACTATCTCCCCTAACACTATAAATAGGGGGTTAGGTGACTCAAAATATATGAATCTTTTTCTGTAAACACTCTTCCCCCAAAAAGTCTAGGCTTTTATTCTGTCCATATTTTCTTTTAATAAAATTCCCTTTTGAATTTTTATAATTCTTTTCTTTTATTCCACAACCATGAGCCACTAAACGCATTTAGTCAAAAGTTGTCGATATTTCCCAAAAAGGGTTTTTGAGGCTTAGGATCTCAACTTAACCCTTTTCACCAAGTATTCATCGTTTCTCTGCACTACGGGGCTGACGCTTCCGTCCATGTCCCTTAAGAAGTAAAATTTTCAACGTATGCAAAGGCGGCCGCTTTGTGTGTTTTGAAAGGGTTGCACCGTCGATTCATCAACTTACTGTGTCAGAGGTTGGCGAGCCAAAGAGACAAAATAACGTGGGATTCGCCATTGAGAGGCGTTGATCTAGCATAGGATGCTGGCTAGAGTCAGGTTCCCTTAAATTGTAAGTCCAAATTCTTGGAGCTGGTGGTCGTAGGAGTCCTCTTCCACTATAACTGACTTACTTGGGTTGATAAAGGTCATTTACAAGCCAAGGATTGAGCCCAAGGCGGAATGAGACAACTGGAGGCTAGAATCTCCTATAAGAATTTCTTACTCAACTTTATTTACTATTTTTAATATTCACGATTTCAATTCAATTTCTTAATTCTGTCTTTTATTTTATTTTCCCAAATCAAATCTTTAATTCTGTTATTTTTATTTTTCCAGGAACGCAAGTTTCTTAGGCACGATTTTGCCCAAGATTTCGAAAAACAAGCATTCGTATAATCCGGTCCCTGAGGATTCGACCCTACTTCCCCTTTACTATTATTTTTACTATTTTACAGGGAATAGGATAATTTGGTACTTTTAATGACCGCATCAAATTTCTGACTGAGTAACTGGGGTAGGGTGCTTGGGTTGTCATTCTACTTCGTGTCAAACGGTTGTGTGACGTGATGGGTAAAACTCTGCTAACCGGAAATAAATAATTTTAGGAGTATGTTGGGCTGAGTAACCGGGGTGGGGTGCTTGGGTTGTCATCTCTCTTCGCGTCAAAAGGTTCAATATATTCCTAAGTAAATAAATAATAACAAACAAAAAAATAAAAATAAATAAAATAAGTAAAAAAAGAAAGAAAAAAAGAGAAAAATAAGTACTAATAAAGTTGCAGTTGGGGACTAAAGGAGGAAATAATTAGGGTGTCTTGGTAGGTTTAGTAATTTACCTAAATAGCATGAAATAATTCAAGTCGATCTTAATTTTTCTGTGTATTAATTGGAATACTTTTTCTGTTTCACTTAAAGCAAGCTTAGAGTTCTCTTTATCTTTCATATGCATTTTTAACTAATTTTTATGAAACTTTGGAGTGGTATTTCTTTTATGGTAGAATTTAACTTTCACAGTAGGTAGGAACCATACTTGAGGGCAGGCATTGGCTAAGTAGGGGGAACTTGATAATACTCCAGAATAACATATTTTTATGTATTAACTGTGTATTTATTCTGAGTATGATCCTGCTAATTTGAGCTATTTATGATATTTTATCTTATAGGGACTAAATTGGAGGCAAAAGCGAAATTAAGGGACAAAAGAGAGAAAGTAAAGATAAAATGGGCCAATGTGCGACAAAGGGAAAAGTTGGTGCCAAAAGTGCAAGATGGAACACACAATGGTTGAAATGCAAAAGAAGAGATTTTATTCTATCAAGACTCTATGTTGATTATATAAGGATAATTATATTAAGATAATTATTAGAGATTATTTAATTTTAGGATTTTATCTTTATTTATTTTCAATTAAATGTATTTATCTTTTGAGAGTTTAAGTAGGATTAGTCTATCTCCCCTAGCACTATAAATAGGGGGTGAGGTGACTCAAAATTTATGTTTCTTTTTTCTGTAAACACTTCATTTCCCAAAAAAACTCTTTTTGTTCTCTCTATATTTTCTTCAATAAAAATCTCATTTCTATTATATTTATTTTTTCCCAAAAATCATGAGCCACTAAACCAATCTAGCCGAAAGTTGTCGAAAATCCCCAAAAAGGGTTATTGAGGCTTAGAATCCACACTTAGCCTCCTTGCCGAGTATTCATCGTTTCTCCGCACTACGGGGCTGACGCTTCCGTCCATGTCCCTTAAGAAGTAAACTTTTCAACGTATGCAAATGCGGCCGCTTTGTATGTTTTGAGAAGGTTGCACAGACGATTCGTTAGCTTACTGCGTCAGAGGTTGGCGAGCCCAAGAGACAAAATGTCGTGAGATTCGCCATTGAGAAACGTTGATCTAGCACAAGATAATCCCACAGGAGCAATTGTTGGCTAGAGTCAGGTTCCACTAAATCATAAGTCTAGATCCTTTGAGCTGGTGGTCGTAGGCATCCTCTTCCACTATAACTGGCTTATTCGATTTGAGAAGGATCATCTAAAAGTCAAGGATTGAATCCAAGGCGGATCGAGACAACTGAAGGCTGGAATTTTCTCATAAGAATTTCTTTATCTCAACTCTATTTCCTATTTTTAATTTTCGCAATTTCAATTCGACTTCTTAATTCTGTTATTTTTATTTTTTCAGGAATGCAGGTTTTCTTGGGCACGATTCTGCCCAGGATTTCGAGAAACAAGCATTCGTATAATCTAGTCCCTGAGGATTCGACCCTACTTCCCCTTTACTATTCTTTTTCATTATTTTATAGGGAATAGGATATTTTTGGTGTTCTCAATGACCGCATCACTTTTTGATACAAGTGAACAATAACATTACAATAGGGAAGGGGAAAATGGTATGTAAACATAGGAATCTAACCCCAGATCTCATGCCAATTAACTTAAAACCCACACAAGTTTAACATTGAACCATTAGTATGATTGGCTACTTGTACATAATTATTGAACATAATTGGATTCTAGAATAGTTCTAGAGAGAATTCATAGATGATAGGATTAAAGTCGATACAGATATTCGTAAAAAAAATTCACTCTTTGAGAAATACATAATGATAAATTTAGTCCTTAAGCTTTACTTGGTAGAGTAGAAAGAAAATTCGAAGGATAGAAAATTGAAGGGAAACTAAAATGATAGAAAACATAATTCTTTTTCCGATAAGTGTGGTTGGTAGAAAAGATGCAAGAATGAAAAGGAAGTTATATTTTATCGAAAAATAATTTTCAATCCTTTCCTAACTAAATTCATTCGAATTAAATCAATCAAAATTTTAAATATAACAAATTATTTAATTTTGTATAAATAAAGAAAGGACAACAACTTCTTATTCTCTGGAAGATCATTTTGTTAACGTTTCCGTTGGATTATATATATATATATACACACATTTTTGCCGTGTCAACACCAATAATGCACCTCAAGTGCTAACTTTGTTAAAAGTAATTGGATAAATTATAAAAATAGTTACTCAATTATTACTATCTTTCTGTTCTGGTCATCTAGGTTTAAAACTTTCTATTTTAGTCACTAAACGTTATCAAAATTTAATATTTTAGTCAATCACTAACAGTGGCCTTTTTTTTTTGCCATAATATAAATTTAGCCCTCTAGTGTTTACAAATTCTATCAATTTAGTCCTAAATCTAAAAAGTCAACAAATTTAGCTCTCAATTTTACACATTTTATCAATTTAGTCTTGATTCTTCAAAATTCAATAGGTGATGATGAGGTTTTGGAGATCTAGTATGTGGAAGATCATGCCAACAACTCCACAACCAATTCCTAGTTTGGTTGTGTGATGATGGAGGATGTCAAAATCGAGGAATTTAGAGTAAGGGTTATTGGTGCTAGTGTTTGTGGTGAAGGTGGTACTCAACACTCGACAAATTTGACAAGGACTAAAGAACAATGTTAGATCTATAATAACGTTTATTGTTTATGAAATAAACTAAAAAAGGGAAATGTTTGAATTTGGTTTAAGTCTTGTTTTTGGGTTTTATAAAAAAGCATTTTTATTTATAAAAGTATAATTTTAATAAAAAAATTTCATGTCAAAAAAGAGAAAAATGAGTATTCATTTATTTATTATTTTGTATGTACTTTTATATAATCTTATGTGTTTTATAGAAAATTGAAATTTCAAATATTTTTTTATTTTTTTAAAGTTTTTTCAATTTTGAATTTTGAATTTTTAAGAATTAAAATTAAATTGACAAGATGTGTAAAATTGATGGTTGAATTTGTTAAATTTTTTAGAATGAGGACTCAATTGATAGAATTTATAAAAATCGGAGGAATAAATTTATTATTATACCAATAAAAAGGTCATCGTTAGTGATTTAACAAAAATATTAAATTTTGATAATGTTATTATCAAAAACAAATTAATAGTTCCGTGATTATTTTTTATAACTTACCCAAAAAAAATTAAGATATTTAACAAGTATAAATTAAACCCAAAAAAATTTTAAAATATTTGAAAAGTATAAATTAACTTCAAATAATTTACCCATCATATGATTTTTTAACTATATTCTCTATTGTATTTAAAAAAAAAGATGGATACATATAATATATTGTGGTATGATTTAAACATAAAATTACTATTATAATTAGGAGGAATTGCATAGAAGTAAGGAGAATGGAAATCACCTCATTTTTCTCCCACCTACATTTGTTGATGTTACTACATGCACATACATAGAGAAAACTAAAGAGAGTCTATTATGAAATCAAATGATATAATATTGTTTTGAAAAAACAAGGAGGGACTTCATAATTTAATATTTTATGTATTGCATGGGGATCAGTCCAAAATTATATAAAAATCAATCACACCCACTCTTTATTTAAATTATATTACATTTAATTCAAATTAATCTCTAATGAATTGAAATAAGGAAAAAAAAATTTTCTTCCTTCATAAATGGCAAAAGTAGGCGACGCCCAAAGAAGGAAACATGAAAATTTATAATAAAAAAAAAAAAAAAAGAAAAACAATACCTCGTACGGTCGCATTTCGGTACATCGGAGGGTGAATATGAGGCCATGTGGGAAAAATCAAGTGGACCACGATGCACGAGGCAGAAGCTGCTGTCGTGGGGGGAAAGATTGTCTATTTCTAGACAAGCAGTACAAATGTCCACGTGGGAGCACGAGGCTGGTAGGGTCCACCTGATTGATGCACGTGTCAACTGCTTTGCTCCTTCACCGTAGATTGCGGGGATCTTTTCTTAGTACGGATTTTTTGGTTTATATATGGGTCTGTGCCTTTTGCGTCCCCAAAGAAGCCTTGTAAATGTTACTATTTTTCTTAAAAAAGAAAATAAGAAAATAGTTACTTTTATTTGTTTCAAATTACATTTTAGTCATTTATGTTTGAAATATTACGTTTTAGTTACTTATATTATTTTTTTGTTACAAAATAATCACTCTGCCGTTAAGCTTCGTTACCTCTCTAACAACAATCTTATGTGGTAGTCCGAATGAGTTTTAAATGTTAACTTAAATTGAAATTTTTAAATTAATTACACCTTGAACTGAAAAAAAACCATTCGTCTCCTATTTCTTTTAGTTTTCTTTTTCATTTTGTTTAAAAACTATTCTCATCTCCGTTGAACATTTAAGTTGGCATTTAAAACTCATTTGGACTGCCACGTAGGGTTGCCGTTAGGGAGGTAACACAGCTTAACGACAGAGTGACTACTTCGTAACAAAACGATAACATAAGTGACTAAAATATAACATTGCAAGTATAATTGACTAAAATGTAATCTGAAATAAACAAAATTAACTATTTTTTTTAGTTTACGAAAAAAAAATATAAATAGGACCGAGATTATTTTCTTTTGTGTTACATGTTAATTAATATCTAAAAGATGGAGTATAAAAATTATATTATTACTATTTTATTTTTAATTAATTTAATAAATTATTATTTTTATTTTTTAAATAAAGTAGATCACAACATGAACGTAAAAAGAAGGGTTATCAATTTTTAAATCCTTGTATCGTTTCTAGAGGATATCGCATGCATGAAGAAGAGAGATATTTACCAAAAACTCAAGGAATTGTTTTTAATGCATTTTTTAATATAAATTTATACATAATTAGTTAAATTTTAATTTATGTATTAGTTCTTAATGAAGTGATTAATTGATTGCCAATAAAAGTGTTCCTATGAGACATTCACATGTAAAAAGTAGCGTCTAAATTTCCCATTAAACAACAATATGGGCAGACTTGAAACTTGTTTAGGACAAATAAAGACGAAGATCATGAACTATAAGGCAAGCATATGTTAAAAGTTCTGCATGTTTTGGCTTGGGATACGTCAAGCTTGAATTAGTCAACGAAAACCCTTACTTATGTTGACCCAAGTAATATTTTTCACGTGCAATTATACCTTCTCCATCTATAGGAAGAATTTAACTATATATTATATGGCACAATTTAAAGCTTACGTCAACCGGACATTCTTGCAGGACTTTTGGCTGATAAAGTTGAATCCAGAGACAATTTTAAGACTCGAGGAGGGGGGCGGGGGGTCGGGGGGGGGGGGGGGGGAGAATTATAGAAAACGTTTTACATGAACATCTAGCAAGACATGAGAAATATTTAGAACCACTATATAATAATATATAGCTTTCCAACCCTTGAAGCTAAAGACTTGGAAATTTTACTTAGGTTTATAATTTTTTAATTATTAGTCCTCATCATTATGCGCATCAAATATAAATCCATATATCATTCAAGCTTAGCCAAAAAGAAAATTATCTTTCATGATACACATTTGTTGAACAAAAAAACATGATACACACATATGGTTCAATATGTAGAGCACATTATTACATCCCATTTTGAGCTTAAGATTCTCTAATCACTGAAATTTACAAAGAAGCTTGCAAAATAGCCTCTTCATAATTCTATCTATAAAGCTGTAATGGTTGAATATTGGGCCATTTTTAACATCTTATACCATAAATAGTTATGACTTACTGAGAGGAACTAATAACGTAACTTTTCAATGCTTTAATCAAGAAGTTGTGTTTAGAGTACATTCAAACACACCCAAATACATTATTCAATTTCATTCATATACATTGATCACCTAAGCATCAAACTTTCTATGTGATAAGTACATATATATGATTTTGTAGCTCAAGAGCATCTTATTCATGCTTCTCCACCCTTTCATTCATATGAATATGATTCTGTGCAGAAACATGTACGTGTGTGTGTGTATATACATATATCATGTATGTTACTATTTTGGGCAGTTAAAAATCAGCAGAATAATCAATGGAAATTGTAACTTGAAGCACCTCGCATTTGTTCACCCAAAGACGAAATTGTAAAGGCTTTCTTGAGTTATGTGCTTAGACCGGACTGTCACTGGCACAACAATGTGACTACTCAAGTTGGTGCATGCATGCAGTTTTTATGTTCTGTGATATGGTCCACCATTTCTTCACTGCCAATGCATGAGTTTTCATTGGCAGATACACCAAGGTTTCTATGTTAATTTAACAACACGAACTGCTTCATTGCAACTCACACACATATATATATACACACACACACACACACACACATATTCCATATAGCACGCCATGATTCAGCATTTGTTAGTATTTTCATATAGTCCACAAGAGTCAGTCTAAACTAGCTTGTGTCAGCAGTTCCAGAAACACACGCGAAAGGAATAATTAAATTATGATTTTTTAATGAATTAATCTAAATTCTTAGATTTTATGGAACCTTTAATATTCATTCTTCCAAAGCTTTGAAAATAGTAATTTAATATAATCTTTCAAAAGGATTACGCTAGATGTTAACCAAAAAAAAAGAAAGAGATATTAATCAAACATCAGCCTAGTATTAAACAAGTATTATCCTTAACAATGTTCAAAAGTTTGTCTGCCCAAGTGGATTAACAAATAGCCCTTTGATTAAGCCTCAAACCTTCAAATATTCCATCTGCTTTATTGGCTCAAAATTTTGTATAAGCCTAACACTTTCATGACATGTGTGTGTTCTGTGTTTTGTTTTAGCTGTCACCAACATTAGCAAAAGATGAATCTAGATTTTGTCTTTTTGCCTTGCAATATAGATCTGATTGTTATTATATTTTAATTGGTGTCTAATGACATTACTAATTAAGACTGATGATGATTATATAACAAAAGTGTAAGTATTAGATTAATTTTCTTCATAGAATTTAGTGAAAGTAATATATAAAGAATTAAAATATTTTTCAAATGACAATCAACTAACCTTTAATATCTACAAATACTCGTTAATTAACTGGATCCTGTATCTGATATATTTAACCGACAGTATGGACAAGCTCGTGAGTTTCCACATCCCATTATGCTTTGTCTTCCATTACAAATATTTATTATTATTATTATTATTAATATTTGATACATCCACTTTGTTTAATTTTATATATGAATGATATAGCATCATAATTCACTTATAAATATAAAATTATGCGCTATTAATAACTTGGCTAAATTCTCTAGACATTATGTGAATCATAGGGAAGAGAATTGGATATATAGGAACAGGTTTCATATTAATATATGAAAAAAAAAAAACATAGAAAATTACAAGATATATATGGACTAGCAGTGGCATTGGCTTATACCATCAAATTGTATATATAACATTTTGATAAACTATATAAGCCATTGAAATATGATGAACTAGAAAAAGAGAAAATACCTTAAAAAGAAAAACAAAAACCATTAAACCATATCATCCCAGACAGTTGCTAATTGCAAAAGGACCCCTTTTCCTTGTTCCGATTATAGAGTACTTGCTGCAAAAAAAGAAAAAAGAAAAAGAAGAGAATAGGAAATGTCTCCTTTAGCATCAAGCCAAAAATAGAAAATTGAGATTAAAAATGTCCCAAGAAAAGCAAGCAGCAGCTAGCTAGAAAGATAATCCAAAGTACATAACAGTTTGATGACTGGTTTGAGTATATACCTTTTGTAGAAACAAAATTTAGACCTAAATTTATGAAACTGCATGGACTAATAAGATTAAATTTGAATTTATTTATTATTATTTTACTACATGTTAGTAGGATCTTTCTTTTGTTGCCATCATTTTCTTTTTTGTACTATTCATTCCCAGTTACCTCTGCTTCCTAGTAACTGATCATCATGTCATTACCATTACAAACTGTCCCCTAAAGACCTATTCGAAGGGTACCCACTTTCCAAAGCAGACTAACCTAGTTTTAAAATAACCAAAGCAAAACATACAGAGATTGTACAAGCTCAAATATGGAAAAAAAAGCATAAAATTAAACAAGTTAGAAAAGGGAAAACTCACTTGCAGAAGTGGCATCAGCAAGTGTGGGCGGTGTAGGAGCTGATGATTGTTGTTGTGGTGATGATGGGACAGGTACCTTCAGCTTAGGCCTCTTCCTTTTCTTCTCATAGCTAACACCTCTAGCTTTGGCCTGGAAATCCCTGACTTCCCTCAAGTAAATCCTCACAGCTCTAGCTCCGAAAGGGTTCCCTTCAGACCTACCCCCATGCTCCTCATAGGCAGCCCTGAGTCGGCCAATGAGTGCATCCAGGCTACCCCAAGCTTGTCTAAGAGGACAAGGACAAGGAGCAGGAGGGTTAGGGAGACCATAGAAAGGGCAAGTCTGGTTGTGAACTTTGGTCTTCCCAAATTGATCCAGGTACCTAAGGAACTCAAGGACATGGACACCACTACACATTGAAAGTGAGAGTGGAGGCCTATGGTTTCGCAGGTATTGGCAAAAAGTGTTCCAATCTCTACGCTTCTGGTTCTCATACCGGCTTGGAGTGGTCGATGGAGGTGGAGTCATAGTTGTACCGCTAGAATTAGGCGTTGCAGTTGCACTACTATTACTACTGCTACTGATGATGCTGTTGTTGTTGGTAGCCATAGTTGCTATAGCGCTTGAGCTTACTATCCGACTTGGATAGTCATTTGGGTTGTTTTGTGGGGAAACCAAGTCCATTATTAGTTTCTTTCTTGGGTATGAAAAGATCTTGCAAGCTACTGCTTTTCGTGCCGATGATGTTCTCTTTGCTTCTTGTTTTGATGCTCTTTGTAGGGTTTCACTTCACTCTTCTATGTTTTTCTTGAAAGGTCGGGGGATAATAAGAAAAGTGATGAACAACGTTCACTTGCAAGCATATAGGTGACAGTAATAACTCAAGAAATGATGATGAAATGCAAGATACATGGCTTCCATGAGAGTTGATAAGAAAAAAAAACCAAGAAAAAAGGGTGTCTTAAGATTTTTTTTTTTCCTGGGAGAGAAAATCTGGTAAAATTGAATTGGAAACAAAGAGATGATAGCTTTGGGGTTTGAAATTAATCACACAAACAAAAATACACATAAGCCAGCAAGCAGAGAGAGAGTCAGCAAGAAATTCTTGAAAGACTGCAGTTAACTGGTGTATGAACTATGAAAAAGTATGCTTAAAGATAGGGAAAAAAAGAGAAAAAGAAATCAGAGATGATCACTCAGATTCTCTTTTGATTTCACAGAAAAAGGGCAAGCAAACTGAAGTTAAAACACTATTGATAAAGTAAGAGAGAGAAGGGTTTTGAAATAAAGAGAGAAAGAGAATGAGGGAAAATAAGTGACCCAACTCTCCTTGTCCAATGGGTTAAGAGATGAGAAAGAAAGAGAGAACTGTGAAGGGTTCTCAGACATTGATAGGCCTCTCTGGCTGGTTAATAAGTAGTCGAGAGTTAAAAAAAAAAAAGAAAAATAAAGGAAAACTGTGCAGCAAAAAATAGGACAAAGTTTGGCAGTGATATGCAGAGTTGATGGTGACCCAAGGCCTGTACCCAAATATTTCAGGCTATCATTTTCACTTCATAAAACTTCAAACTCTCCTTCTTAAGCGCGTGTAAATCCCAACAAATGTAATGATGTAAAGAACTAAAGATTTTCAAAATTTCAGCCTCTAATCAATTCAAACTACACTCAAGATCAATAGTTAGGGTTTTTTACCAAAATAATACAAAAAATTTAAAAAAGTACCAAAATGGTACAACAAAAAAATTATTTACCAAAATAATACAAATGGGTGGTGCCGCCTCTACCACTGGCACCATTGGTGCCGCCTCTGCCACTGGCACCTTTGGTGCCGCCTGTGGCACCCCCTTATTCAGCAAATTTTGCTTTTTTTTTCAGCAATTTCTTTGAGGGACCTATTATGTAATTTTTCCAATTTTTAGAAAAAGGAAGGAAAGGTCTGCTACCGTGTTTAAACTTTCAAATTGAATAATTGCTTTCTAAGCCCTCCCTATTTATTTTTTTCTTTTTATTCCCCTTCAACTCACTATATTTTGTTTAAACAAACTATTAATCTATTTTTGTAGTTAAATAAGCCATTTACTTATGGTTTTTACTCATAAAAGTTAAATAAGCCATTTACTTATGGTTTTTACTCATAAAATTTACATCAACACAAGATGTGAATTAGTTTATATTTTTTAAATAGCTTTACTTTACACAATTGATAATAATTCACTCTTAGGGCACATATTCGAAAATTATTAACATTATGATATACATTTTTGGACTCTTCAAATTTCATATATGCATAGATTTAATAGTTATTATTACATTACTAAGAGTAATTGATATTATATTATTAATAATATATATTTATATTACAAAAATTATAATGTGCTACGTAAACATGAGAATAGGGACAAAGTGGCAGATTGAGTCTTTGCTCCTCTTCTCTGGATAATTAGAAAATTTTCAATTTTTCCCCTCCCAAAAATAATAATTCAATTGAAACCTTTTTAATTTTGTAGTAAACTATTATTTTAATCCTCATAAAATTTAATAAATAATTTTAAGAAATTTATTATAAAATTTTTATCTTTACACCATTCCTACATTTTATAAATTTATCTCAATCCAACTACATAAAATTTTTGGACTTCATCTCTGCAAGAAAAAAATATAATAATAGTTGTAGTATAAGACATTCAACGTTAAAAACAAATAAAGCTTTAAATCATAAAAGAAAAAAAAATGATACTTATCATTTTGAAATAGTGTTATAAAAAAGCATGATATATGACATATAAATTTTAAATATCTAAATTATTTTTAATATTTAATTTAAATATATAAATATATATTATTAATAATATAATATCAATTACTCTTAGTAATATAATAATAACTATTAAATCTATGCATATATGAAATTTGAAGAGTCCAAAAATGTATATCATAATGTTAATAATTTTCGAATATGTGCCTTAAGAGTGAATTATTATCAATTGTGTAAAGTAAAGCTATTTAAAAAATATAAACTAATTCACATCTTGTGTTGATGTAAATTTTATGAGTAAAAACCATAAGTAAATGGCTTATTTAACTTTTATGAGTAAAAACCATAAGTAAATGGCTTATTTAACTACAAAAATAGATTAATAGTTTGTTTAAACAAAATATAGTGAGTTGAAGGGGAATAAAAAGAAAAAAATAAATAGGGAGGGCTTAGAAAGCAATTATTCAATTTGAAAGTTTAAACACGGTAGCAGACCTTTCCTTTCTTTTTCTAAAAATTGGAAAAATTACATAATAGGTCCCTCAAAGAAATTGCTGAAAAAAAAAAAAAGCAAAATTTACTGAACAAGGGGGTGCCACAGGCGGCACCAAAGGTGCCAGTGGCAGAGGCGGCACCACCCATTTGTATTATTTTGGTAAATAATTTTTTTGTTGTACCATTTTGGTACTTTTTTAAATTTTTTGTATTATTTTGGTAAAAAACCCTCAATAGTTAATTTATTAATATATTTATATTTTAATCAATTAATTTTAAAAAATTATAAAATAACTATTATTTAAATTTTTTTATTTAAATTATTAAATTGTTAAATTCTTTTTTAAAGTTTATCTAACAAGTTTTATGCTATAATTTAACATGCTTAAAAAAAGTGGCATAATTACACATTTTAAAATTTTTATTAATTTTTCATAAATTTATTTTATATCTATGCATCAATAATTTTATAGTTTGATTTTTTACAATTTATAAAAAATTAAAGGTTTGCCTGTTCGGTATTCATTCACATGTCACTATAAGTATGATATTATGGGGATGACTACTAACAAATATAGTTGCATCGAGATCTATAATTTTATCAAATTTTAATTTAGAAGAAATTTTTATAGCAAGAAAATGTATGTTAAATTTATTGTTTTACTTATGTTGCGTGGATTAAATTTCAATGATTAAGTTATATTAATTTTAAAAGTACGATTGTTTAATGAATTATTTGATAGAAATAAAATGCTAGTTTATCACATGCATAATTGTTATTGGTATAAAATTATAATATATATTATATATCATGCAAAAAAGATGGATCAAAAGCATGGAATGCACGGTTGGGAAAAGATTTATTAATGAATCGAAATAATACTTTTATTTTGAATGATGATGACATTGTCCAAATATTAGTTGAAGAGACTTATATTCAATAAAAACATTATGACCATTCGAGAAAGTTTTTTTAAGCTAAAAATTTGTGTTATTGAATCTAATAGTTACTTTCAAAATATTGGATTGAAATGATTTCTTGAAACCAAAAAGTGCATCTTGAAAAGTGATGTCATTTTAAAGAGCCACTTAGGTATCTATTGATGCATTATAGATAAACAATACGCTTGGAAAATTGAAATTTAATTCATTCGATCCATTTTGTGAGTGAAACTTTTTGGTAAAAAAGTACTCTTTCTTTTTTCATGTTATATATTTAACTTTAGATATGAAGTTATTTCTTTATTCAAATCATGATATTAGTAAATAACATTTGAATGTCATTGATGAGACCTTATTTTAAATGTATTCATTGCTAAAAATGAAAGTTTATAGGTGATCATATAATATGAATAATCTTGGTTGGTTTAAAAAAAATAATCATAAGCTAAATGAATTTTATATATGGTTGAACATTTTTTAGTCTATGTTATAAAGGTTGGACTATAAGTGACTTTGACTACAAATGAAATAAGTCATATGCAATATGCATGGATAATTTTTCTAGTTAAAGTAAAATAGTGGAAAGCATTACTTGATATCGCAAAATTACTATCCTGATATGAAATCTTCTAGTGAGAATGTAAACATGATGATCATATATTTGAAATCAAGATATTACTGTGCATATTTATGATAGTGCACATGATTTTTATGTATGGGTTAGATATGATCTATGATCTCATGTAACTATAAAGTTTGAGATGTAGTAAAATTTGAAATTAACTTTGAAAGCCATGAATCAAAAGATCTCGTATGGAAATATCAATACGAATGTTATTTAACCCATTTAGGTGATGTCATGATTTTGATCATAGTCAGGAAATGACTAATAATATCCATGATAAAGGGTGTATAAATATATAATGTTATAATTTAAGGATTGGATGATTAATGGTCCTCTAATATGACTAAATTCTAAAAATATATGAAGCACCCTTGTATGTGTATGATTTGTTGAGAAAAAAATAATGTTATTTAAGTATGCATACATAACAAGTTTTAAAGGTCATCTATTGACAATGAAAAGAAGCTATGAAAAATAACAAATATGTTGTATTGCTTTATCAAGGGATTTGAGGCCTCTTTACAACAGCTCGCTTAGTGAAAAAGACATGATGTATGACTTTATATATTTGGTGATTGTGAAATTAATTTCTTGGATAGCAAGAAATAAATAAAGTTGACAAATATAAAACCTTCATGATAAAAAAAGATAAATTGATCACTATAATTTAATAATAGTAGAAATGATATCCTTGATAGCATTCTTTAAGAGAAAGAAAAGATAATTAAACATGGCGGGGATGTTGGTATTGTGTGTTGAAAAACTCGATTAAGAAACAATGATTTTAGGTACAACAGAAGTTTAAAATTTTTTCTTAAACCGAGCTATGTGTTATTTATAGTCATAAGCTCTAACCAAAATATACATGTGCTTTGCGTGAGACGGACTAAAGTCGATCTTGACATTCAACCAAACGACCTTCTCCGCTATCCTTAAACCACAAATTGCCTCAAGTGTGAGCTCGAACAACATGAACTAAATCACAAAATGAAAACTTTTATTTTCTTTCTGTAGGAAAGTAAATTATCTTTATAATCGGTAACTGTGCATTTTTTTCCAAAAATTAAAATTTATTCTTAGAAATAAATTTTCATTACTTTCTGGCAGAATAACAACTCATGATAAGGTGTAAATTTCTTATCACATAGTTCCTATTTAAAGCGGAATGGTAAAAAAAGTTATGTTCGAATAAGGCCGGATTGAATAATGTTAGAGTTAAGTGACTCGAATCCTTGTTAAAATAAAATATAGTGGTAAGTAAAATAAAAGTAAAATCCATATAGAACTATACTTATTTTATTTTACATTGATTAGAATAATGTTTTTCAACCTTACTACACTTCATCAGTTTAACATTGATTAAAATAAGGTTTTTTTCAACATATAAATAGATGTAGTCTAAACTTCTCTTGTGTCAGTCGAATTCAACATTAGTGAATTTTCTTCTCCTCTGCCCGTAGTTTTTTCCCAAAAGGGTTTCCACGTAAAATTTGTGTGTTCTTATTTTTCTTTCTTTCTTTCTTTTTTGCGATCATTCTATATTGTCATTGCCGACGTTCAACTTTTACAAATTGGTATCAAGAGCTTTTCGGGTTGCTTATCTTGATCACCGTTGTAACACCCCCAACCCATATCCCTCGCCGGAATCGAGTTACGGAGCATTACTGGAGTTTACAGATCAAATATACAGAAATTTATACATTGATATCACATAATATTCAGGTCAAAAACCAATTAAATTCATACATAATGTCCCTTATTTGAGCCCTCCATGCCCAAAATACGTGTTAGAAACAAATTGAGACTAATTCAGAGACTCAGAGAATTTTTCATAAAATATTAAAAATTTTCAAAGCTGCAGGGTTCACAAGCCCGTGTGGTCAGGCCATGTGTCTCACGCAATTCAATCACAGACCTGTGTGTCTGGCCGTGTAGACTCAAAATGTGCTTTTAACAACGAGTTTACTATTCCCTGCAAGCTTGAACAATAAGTAACTCAAAAATATTCGTTTAACCAATTCAAAACATAATCAAACACATCCAAAATGTGTCAAAACAATCATCCTAGGTGCCTAACCAATGTATCCTCATAGGTACCACAATTATATCATCAAAACATATCATCAAAGAATCATTTTAATCTAAATTATAAACATATCAAATCCAAATCAATTTTGCCTAGTTCATGAGCACTTAAACATAGAATTAAATTCACATGCACTTATCTAGATTTAGTTCAATTTACCATACCATAATATAGCTTCAAAAATAAACACATATTTATATATATAAAACCAACCAAAGTTAAACTTTTAACCTTGTTTACAATCAAACCACAAAATAACTATTATTTAGATACCCTAGGTACATGCCAACACAAAGGATAAACATCACCACATTTGAGTTCGGGATTGTTGTTGGATGCTAAATCGGCAATCAAAAGTTAAGTACCTAACCTGTTCACGGGAAACAAAATCGTACGCTGAGTAAAACTCAGTGGTATTTCTATAATCCGAATATTTAAAAACAAAATAATATAATAGGCACAATTAAATATTAAGCACAATTGAATATTTAAAATTCACATTTATTTATACAATATCATTAACCATTCAATACTCAAATCATAAATACATCATTTTATACCATACTCAATTCTCATTATTTGCCATAAACAATAATACACATTTCACTTAAACAACAATAATGTTCATTCCATGTCCAATTCATGAATACACAATTCATGTGTCTCAATCCATATTTCAATTCACAGTCCCATTTTCATTTCATATATAATATCATTCAATATCGATCATAGTGTCATTTCATTTAATTATCCCTATTAACACGACTCGGATTCGGACGGATACACGGATCCAACCAAAATACACTAGTTTGGCACCCAGTGCCTCATTAGATAATTTGAAGTAATAACTTGACACCCAGTGTCTCATCTGCTAAACCAAAGTAAATTGGCACCCAGTGCCTCATCGAATTAATCTGAAGTAATAATTTGACACCCACTGTCTCATCGACTCGAAGTTGAATAAATCCCTAAACTCTTCCAATCCTATGACATGCCATCTATATCCGACTCAGCCCGATACAGTTAATAGGGTTTCAATTCACTTTTCAAATACAACCAATATTCATTTCAATTCAAATAATCAATATATTCAATATATATATACCAATTCAATCAATATAAATTCAATAAATTCATCACATACTAAATCAATCCGTTTCAATTGCAAAACACAATAATTTTCACCTCAATATTTACCATATACTTTAAATTGAATTATAACAATTAACAACTAAATTCGGATTATAGAAATACAAACCAAAAATTTCAAGCTATTCCTTGATTTTATCTTTCCCCTTTTTAGTTGAGGATTCTAGTATGATGTTAGCTACGAAATTAAAACAATTAAAATTCATCAATACAATACAATTCAATTTCATATTGCATATTTCAATTTTTACTCAACATTTGTTAAATTCCAATTTAGTCCTTAAATTGAGACTAATTTTATTTCTTCACAATCAATTCTATATTTTCATTCAATTTCCACTTTAAACCAGATTTAACTCTCTAATTTCACTTAAATCCCTAAATTTCAATTTTTTCACAATTTAGTCCCTATTACTCAAAATTTACAATTTATTCTACAATTCAATCCTTTTTCACTTCTAACTTAAAAACCTATCAATTTAATCCCTAATGCTAAAATTGTTCAACATTAACAACATTTAAAAACTCAATAATTTCTAAAATTTTGACATGGGTCGGGTAGTATTTTATACTAAAATTCCAAAAACATAAAAATTAAAAGAAAAGGGACTAAATTGATTAACCAATTGAACTTTGAACAATTGAAACCCTTAGCTTTTCTTTCTCATTTTCTTTCTTTTTCCCTTCTGTTTCGTTTCACTTTCTATTTCTATTTCTTTCATTTATTTATTTTATTATACATTATTATATTATTATTTTGTTTTATTATAATATAATATATATACTTAATACTTAAGTAAATATTATAATATATATTAACTTAAAGTTTTATAATGATTTCACAAAAAAATCTACCTTATGCCGCTTCATAAAGAAACAATGGCATAATTGCTTCTTTAGTCCTTTTAGTTTTTCTTTAATCTATAATTCAACTTTCACCCTATATGCAATTTAATCCTTATACCTAATTTACTTTTAATTTAAGTAAATTCACTTTACGGAAACCTAATTAACTACACAATTAGCTTACGAGTCTGATTTACGGGAATGAAGTCCCGGGAATGCACTTTTTTTATTGGTCCTTTTTAATTAATTAACCATCAAAACGTTAAAATTTCTTAACGAAACTTTAATACCACCTTAATGACACTTCGTAAATATTTATAAATATATTTACGGCTCGGTTTATAAAAATAAGGTCCTGATACATTAGTTTCTAAAACCACTTGAACTTAATAAATCACTTATATAATATAAATTATCAAATAAAAAACCTTTTTAAAAATCACATTTGACTCGTAAATATTAAATAATAATATTTATGAACTTACTCATCAGATTTGGTGGCCTCGAAACTACTATTTTTGATATACTAAAAAACGGGTTGTTACAACGGTAATGGCAACAATGAAGTATGATATTCTATTGTTGGATCACAATACCAAATTCGCGTTATGGTAGGTAAAGATGCAGACAATTCTTGTATAGATGGATTTGGAGGATGCCCTGCTAGAGTTAGATAAGATGCCTTTGACATTGATGGATAAATAGAAGAGACGTAAAGATCGAAAGGCTTTAACGCAATTATAGCTGCATTTGTTGAATGAAATTCTATAGGACGTGTTGAAAGAGATGACTACCGCTGCATAATGGAAGAAGCTTGAGTAGCTATGTATGTCAAAAACCTTAACTAGCAAGCTGCATATGAAGTAGCATCTTTATGCTCATCATTTGGAGGAAGATGCATCTGTACACAAACACTTAATTGTGTTTAAAGAAATTCTCTCAGACCTAGAGGCTATGGTGGTTTAGTATGATAAAGAAGATTTAGGGTTAATTTCACTTTGTTTGTTGCCCCTATTTTATTCAACTTTTAGAGATACAATTTTGTATAGCCGTGAAATTTCTCACGGTTGAGAAGTCTATGCTTCATTAACCTCGTATGACAAGATGAAACATCTTGTGGATGGATCCGACTCTCAATGAGAGGGTTTCATTGTTCATGAAAGATAAGAACGAAATACTTATAATAATCATGGGAAGACACAAGAACAAAATCTTTACAATAAATCTAAGGATAGATCGGGATCTTAAAACAGAGGCAAAACCTGTAACTTTTGCAAGAAAAAATGGCACATTAAGTTTGAATGCTATAAGTTGAAGAACAAGATAAAAAAGAAGGCTGCGAATCAAAAAAGAAAACATCCAGAACAATCTGGTAAAGCTAATGTAGCAAAAGATTACAGTGATGGTGAACTTCTAGTTGCTTCTTCCTACAACTCTAAAGTGAGTGTGGATTGAATCTTCAATTCTAGTTACACGTTCCATATAAACCCCAATCTAGATTGGTTTACAATATATGAAATTGTGTCTTAAGGTGTTATTTTGATGGGAAATAATGTTTCATGTAAAATTACAGGTATTGACAGAATCAAAATTAAGATGTTCAATGGAGTCATTAGAACACTTAGTGGCATACAACATGTACCAAAATTGAATAGTAATTTGATTTCATTAAGTACTATTGATTCAAAAGAGCACAAGTACATAGCTGAAAGTGAAGTTATGAAGTTTAGTAAGGGTTCCCTCGTTGTGATGAAAGTGAAGAGAAAGATTGCCAAGTTATATATGTTGTAAGGTTCAATTGTTACTGGTGATGCAATCGTCGCTTTATCTTCCTTGTTAGATGATGAAGTTGCTAGACTTTGGCATATGCGTCTAGGGCATACAAGTGAGAACAACATGGCAGAATTTATCAAAAGAGGACTTCTTGATGGATAAGGCATTAGTAAACTAAAATTTTGTGAGTATTGCGTTTTTGGGAAGCAAAAGAAAGTTCGATTCACTAAATGAATCTATAACACAAATAGAACGTTGGATTACATTCATTCTGATCTTTGAGGATTATCTAAAGTGCCTTCGAGGGGTAGAACTAATTATATGCTGACGATCATTGACGATTTTTCTAGAAAAGTTTGGGCATTCTTCTTAAAGTAGAAAAGTGAAGTGTTTTCCATGTTTAAGAATTGGAAGGCTATGGTTGAGAAGTAGACAGAAAAATAGATAAAACACCTCCACACAAATAATGGTTTGGAATTTTGTTATGATGATTTAATGAATTCACCAAATCAAAAGAAATATGAGACACTTAACAGTTCGCCATACTCCACAACAAAATAGCGTTACAGAACGAATGAATAGAACAATCATGGAAAATGTTCAATTCATGTTGTTGAATGCTTATTTACCAAAGTAGTTTTGGGCTAAAGCGGCCTCTACTACATGTTTTTTGATTAACCGGTCTCCATCCGTTGCCATTGAGAAAAAGACTCTACATTGTCCAGTAATCCTACTGATTATTCTGATTTGAATATTTTTGGGTGTCCTATGTATGCTCATGTTGATAATGGAAAATTGAAACCTAAATCTATTAAATGTGTTTTTCTTGGTTATAAGGCTGGTGTTAAAGTCTATAAGTTACGGTGTCTTGAAAATAGAAAAGTTGTATTCAACAGAGATGTTATTTTTGATGAAAATTTTATGCTACCTAACTTATCTCTTAAATACTCTTCCAATAAAGACAAACAAAAGCAGGTAGAGCTTTAGATTGATCCAAGATCTACAACAAAGTCTACTCCTCAAGTTAGTACAAAAACTTAAAGTAGAGTTTCTTCTTCACCATAATATTCTATTGCTAAAAATAAACCTAGAAGAGAAATTAAACATCCAAAGAGGTACACCGAGATTGACCTAGTTACTTATAATTTAAATGTGGCTGAAGATATAGATACAAATCAAGAGCCATCTACTTATTCCAAGGTAGTTAGCTATGAAGATTCAAGAAAGTGGATGATTGCCATGCAAGAAGAGATGAAATCGCTCTATAAGAACAGAACATGAGATCTAGTGAAGCTTCTCAAATGTAAAAATGTTATTCGTTGTAAATGGGTGTTCAAAAAGAAAGAAGGAACTTTAGAAGTTGAAAAACCCAGATATAAAGTAAGGTTGGTTGCAAAAGATTATAGTCAGATTCTAGGTGTAAACTTCATAGATGTGTTTTCTCCATTTGTGAAGCATAGTTCGATTTGAGCCTTGCTTGGTATTGTGGCAATGTATAATTTAGAGCTTGAGTAGTTCGATGTAAAAACAATGTTCTTGCATAGAGAACTTGAGGAAGATATTTACATACAACCACTAGAAGGTTTTACAGTCTTAGAAAAGGAGGACCATGTTTGCTTGCTGAAAAAGTCCCTTTATGGTTTGAAATAGTCACCAATACAGTAGTACAAGAGGTTTGATTCTTTTATGACTACTCATGATTTCAAAAGAAGCAACTTTGATAGTTGTGTTCATTTTAAGAAAAACAGTGATGGTTCTTTTCTATATTTACTCCTCCATGTTAATGACATGTTGATAGCAGCTAAAGATAAATGAGAGATAAGAAAGGTCAAAGACCAGCTTAGTAAAGAATTTGAGATGAAGGATTTGGGAATAGCAAAGAAGATACTTGGTATGGAGATTTTCAGAGATAGAAAAGCATGTAAATTGCACCTAAGTTAGAAAGCCTATACAAACATCATCAAACCCATAAGTTAGTAAGCTCATTCATAATAAATATGAACTCAATCATAATATAAGTAGATTTCTATAAGCATAACATATATTACAATTGCCTTTTCATAGATTATGATTCAATATCATATTGTGTACTTACCATGCCATTCATTTTCTTACCCATTAAACCATCTAGAATTACATTAGATCCTAGGAAATGCTCACATATAATGTGCCTTCCATATAACCATAACCTTTCTTTGTCAATAGTGCTCACACGAGCTGTGAGTCGGAATGTTAGCTACACAATGTTGCTCACACGAGTTGCGGAGAATCCGCAACAAATGTAGGACCTCAGCCATGGGTAGGACATTCAAGACCAGCAAGCGAAACATTAAATGTAACGCTCCAAAATTTCTATTTTTTATTTTTGTGAATGTGTGACACAATTATTTATCTGCTTTAGTGGTTAAGTATTCTGAGAGTGCGTGAGAGGTCCCAAGTTCAAGCCATGACTTGGGCGAATTTTGGTATATTTCTGAATAAAACCTTAACTTGGTTCAATAGGCTTATATTTTATTGTTTGTAAGATCATATCAGAATGGGCTTGTTGGTCTAGTGGTTAAGTGGAGTGTTACTATGCTAAAGGTCTTGTGTTTGATTCTCTGTGATGGCAAGAAATAATATTTTTGCTTAAAATTTAGCTAGAGTTGTGTTGAAGGAGGACACCGAGTAGTGGATATGTAGTGGGAGTTAAGGGAGAGAAATCAGGGGATGTTGGGGGAATATCCGAAAATCAGATTTTATTGTCTTTCTTTATCGAAAATTTAGTTTCCTTCCTCCCCAAAGTATTGGATGGCAACCTTCCCTCTTTTTGCTTCCTCTTTTGTTTTTTTTTTTGGTTCTCAATCGCTACTCTTCCTTACTATTCGTCCGTATTTACTCTTCTGGAGTTCGCTCTCTATTTTTCGTCGACAGCGGTAAGTGATTTTAGTGTGTTGTAATCTTGATTTTTAAGATATTAATTGGAGACCTATAATATTGTTTTGACTGTCGAGAATCGGGTGTAAGGGGCTATTCTAATGCCGAATTGTGGTGGCAAGCATCTAGGGTTTTCGAGGTAAGTGTTAATTAGATGTTTTAAATCTTTGATAGTGTGAAGGTTCTAGATTAATCATGATTTTAGGCTGATTTTAGAGCGTTAGAATGTCATGTGTAGGTTTGAGAGTGCTCGTGGTTACTTTAGCAGCGTAAACGATACAGACGTGTACCCGAAAACGCAGAAAACATGGTTTCGATGAAAGCAGAAAACCTCACGGTCAACGCCACACAGGCGCATGGTCGCCCGTGTGGTAGGCTGTGTGCAACACACAGGCTAGACTATTTTGGGCCGTATGGGCCACACGGGCGTGTGGACCCACACGAGTAGTCCACATGAGCGTGTGGAATTTTGGGCCAAGCTGTGTGATCCACACGGCCAAGGCTAATTTAGGTCATGTGGGCCACATGAGCATGTGGGCCACATGAGCATGTGGGCACACGGGTAGGTCAAATGGGCGTGTGAGTCTATTTTTATTGAATCGAATTCTAAGGTTGCACGGGTTACCCAAGTCGACTGTGAACCTACTGTAGGATCGCTAAGCATTACTTTGACCCCTAAATGTATGAAACTAATTGTATGATAACCGTACTGATCATGTTAACATTTTGCATGTATATTGGACTGATGTATGCACTGATAATCGCATAATAGCATGTCATTTATTTTATGTTGCATTGCATTAAGTTGGGATGATATTATTTGGAGGAAGTGTACTGAAAGGCTCTTAAGCCTAATATCTAGCAGCTCAGCTGCATTTTACTGATTATGTACCGTATTCGGTACTATTTGGAGTGTAAGGATGGGTGGGTATTTTAAATTTCACATTGAGTGTAGGGATGAACGGAGATAGTGTGTAGAGGCTGGTTAGGTAAGATTGATGTACTGTATATTTTTTATCTATTACTGTTACTGTGATGGGCTAAAGCCCTTATGCTTGACTGTTACTGATACTGAATTAGGCTAAAGCCCAAACTACCACTGATACTAAAAAGGGCTTAGGCCCAAGATTGCTTTTGACTGTACACTGTGCTTACTGTTGTTTGTTTTCTATGGGGTTACACATTGAGTTTACATAAACTTACCCCCTTTTTGTTTAATGTGCACAGGTAATCCCCACACTTAGATAGATCGGTGCGGTGGAGGACTCAACAGTGACCGCAGTTTTTGGACTTTTATGTTTACTATTTATGATTTATGGTTTTATTAGTATTGGTTTTATTTGGAGGTAATTTGAGGACTTTTTGAGACTTTTACTTGAACTTGGCTTTTATTAATTTTTTCAGATTTATACCTGTTAGTCGTAGGAAAAACTCGATTTTCAAAAAGCTAAAATTATTCTCTAATCTCACGATTACTTAAATCATTTTTAAAGCTTCCGCAATGAACTGCATTTTCAAACTACCAATTAATTTAGTAAGAGATTAAGGACAGTAATTAAATGGAAATGGTTTTATCGTAACGATTCAGTTTTCAAACACCCTATCATGTGACATCGTCAGATTTGACCATAACGTTAGGCTGGGTTTGGGGTGTTACATTTAGTGGTATCAAAGCCAGGTTGCAAAACTCGACTGTGGATTATGGGTTTCAAAACTTTTTTTTAAAGGACTGATTTTTAATGATTCGAAATGTTTCTACTGAGTATGTGGTACACCGAGTCTCCAGTGTCGATCTTGTAAGTATTCTGAAACTGTGATATATGTTTAAACTGAAAATGCTATAGATAGAATATTCTGAAAGTACTATAGGTAGTATACTGTAAAAATACTCTAGTTAGTATATACTGAAAACTGTAGTTAAACTGAAACTATAGTAAAACTGCTAGAGACTGCGACATACGAAAACAAACTATAAATTACTGAAACTGTTTACATAAAACAACTGTTAATAACTATTGAACTGTAACTAACTCATAAAACTTTAACATTGATAAATTCAATTAGATATGAGCAAACGAGGTATCCGCGAAACGGGTACTAGGAGCCAAGATAGAGGCCGTAAATGGGCTCGAGCTGAGTCCTCATCATTGGGCAACCAAATCTAGACAGGAGTGAGACCCCAATATCGCCTGCTATTGAGACTGGGTCTAAAGATCGCATGGCTGGGGATGACGCACTGTCCAAGCTATGCTTAAGATTTTAGAGAGGATCGCTAGGCCCAATACTAGATTTAGGGGCTGAGGGTCGGTTACAGAACGACTCCAGTCCAATGGAGCTGAGCACTTCAGGGGTGTTACTAGAGTTGCCCCTAATGTGGCCGAGTACTAGATTGAGGCCTTGGAGAGGATCATGGATGGTTTAGATTGTACCCCCGAACAAAAATTAAAGGGTGCAGTTTTACTGCTGTGAGATGAGGCTTATCAATGGTGGCTTACTGTTAAGGAGGACACTCAGCCTGAACGTCTGATAGTTCTTTAAGACCGCCTTCTAGGGAAAATATGTGGGAGTTAGTTATGTGGATGCCCGTAGGAGAGAGTTTCTGAATCTTACTTAGGGGGATCGATAAGTGGTTGAGTATCAGGCCGTGTTTCTAAAATTGAGCCGCTATACGCGAGGTATGGTGGCATCTAAGTACGAGCGATGTGTCCGCTTTGAGGATGGCTTAAGGGATAATTTGAGAGTTCTTATAGCTCCGCAGAGGAAGCGTGATTTTTCTGCACTAGTTGATAAGGCAATAATCGCCGAGGAGGTTAAGTGCGCTAAACGTCAAAACCGTGATAGAGAGAGGTAGGAATAAGAGGGATTCGGGCCCTTGAGTTCTGTACAAAGGCCTAAGAAAAAGGCTAGAGCTGGTGAGCCAGTTAGAGTTGGGCCCCTTGTTACCCCTGTTGGGATGTTATCGTGTGGGGATTGTGGTAGATGCCATCAAGGCGAGTGTTGGAGGAGGACTGGGGTGTCCCTGAGGTGTAGATCATTGGATCACCGTATTAGGGAGTGACCGCTGAAGGCCGATCAAATGCAAGCTCAGGGTACTGGTACTGCACAGCTACAGATGGTAGCACCGTAACCACTGAGAGGCCATAGTTAGGCTAGGGGTGGTAATGGTATAGGTCGTGGGTAGAGAGCACTGGGTAGAGGTGCCAGAAAGACTGAGGTAAGGCAGCCAACCCTATTATATGCTGCACGCTGCTGAGAGGATAGAGATGCTACGGACGTCATCACGGGTACGTTTCTTATTTATGAGGTACCTTACATTGTATTGATAGATATATGACCCATTCACTCCTATATAGTCTGCATTGTGTCTAAAAATTTGAGAATTCTGGTTGAGAGCACTACGAGTGAGGTTACTGTACTGAGTCTGTTGTGGCAGTCCACTCGGGTTAATAAACTGTTTAGAGACATCCTTTTAAAGGTTCAAGGGGTAATCTTTCTAGCAGATCTAATGGAGCTTCTATTTAGGGAGTTTGACCTAATTTTGGGGATGGACTGATTGGTCAAGCACCGTGTCAGTTTGGATTGTGCGACTAAGAGAGTCGTATTGAGAATTGATGAGGATAATAAGTTAGTCATGATTGGAAAGTGCCGAAATTATCTCTCTAATGTGATCTACGCTAGTGGGGAAGAAGTTGGTTCATAAGGGATGTGAGGCATTCTTGGCCTATGTAAGTGTTTCTGATTTTGAGGACTCTATAGTTAGGGACATCAGAACGGTAAATGATTTTTCGAACGTCTTTCCTGATGAGTTATCGGGTTTACCTCCGAATCGTGAATTGGAGTTTGAGATTGAGCTTCTTCCAGGTACAACTCTGGTGTCTATTGTTCCTTATTGAATGGCATCGAAGGAGCTTATGGAGCTTAAGGCTCTAATTTAGGAGTTATTGGATCGTGGGTTCATCCGCCCTAGTGTGTCTCTGTGGGGAGCACTGGTACTGTTTGTAAAGAAGAAGGATGGATCCATGCGGATGTGTATCGACTACCGACAACTTCATGAAATTTTACTATTTTCATAAATAAATCCCTAAATGCAATTTCATCAAAAGTCACTTAATGAAACATATTTATTTTACAACCAAGATTAATAATCTATCAAATAACTTCAAAATACATTCAAAAAATCCATGGAAAGTCCCTCAACCTTTAAATTTTTTGCAAATTAACCCTTGGGTTAGCTAGATTAAGCTAAAACAAACTCAAAAACATAAAAATAATTAAAAATAGGGCTTGAATTCACTCACATGCAAGATAGGAGCTTGGCTGAACCTAGTTTCTTCCTTTAGCTATGGCTTGTACGATTTCAAAAAGAAAAAAAGAAAGAAGGAAGACGATGATGCATTTTTATCATCTTTTACTTTATTTACTAATTACTTATTTACCAGTTTAACTTTTAAAATCCATTGAAATGTCATTAAAACCTATCCATAAACATCCACTAACATATAACATGGTATAATTACCATATAAGTCCATTAGCTTTCCTTGCCATGGCTATTTAGCCCTTTTAACTAATAGAATTCAATTTTTACACCTTTTACGATTTAGTCCTTTTTACTTAATTAACAGTTTAAACATCAAAATTTATTAACGGAACTTTAATACGACCTTAAAATAATCACATAGACATTGATTAAATAATACAATAATAACTCACTCATCAAAATTGTAGTCTCGAAACCACTGTTTCCAACACCACTGAAAAACGGATTGTTACAATACCCTTCAAACACACCAATATATATATGGCTTAACCAAGATACCTTCTAAACACACCAACTCCAAGTGTAATAAGTAGTCTTGAAAATATATATAAGATCAAATAACCCAATATCTTATAACATGCCAACTATACCTAAACACATTCCAATATTTGATTAATAGGGTCAGTTAAACAATTTAGACATATTTAATAATTTATCTTAAGCACTCTTAACCATTTATATGCAACCAACATACCAACATTTTATATGATCATGTTTTAGAATATATTAAAACCAACAATCACCTCAATCAAATATATCATTCACCAATTTCACAACAACCTAAGAATCTAACTTATATTAACACATAAACTAATATAAAAAACTAGAGAGCATAAATCGAAATCGTCACACTTCTCTTACCTTCTCATTCCTTGTAGCTTTAGAATTCCCACCAACCTCCTTAGCTTTAATTTCATACCAAAACATTAAAATCAAGATAGTAAAACATAAATCTACAATTAAAACACCTAAAACTATTGAAATGATGTAACTTGATTAAGCGAGACATCTATTTCACTTCCTAACTCTCACAAAAGACTTATCCTAAACCTTAATCAAACCTCATGAAAACTATTTCTATTAGTTTAACTATAATCCAAAGCCTAAAAACTTACCAAAATTGATCGAAAATTATCAAGAACCTAACACTCATTTTCTCTCTCTAGAACTTGACTAAAACCTCAACTTCTTATAAATAATGAAAAATCAAAGCTTTCTCTGTTTAACTAAGAAAATGATGTGAATGAGAAGAAAGTGAGAAAATGTTTGATTTCTTGAAAAATCTTGATTCCTAGTAATTTAAAAGAATTTTTAGAACTTGAAAACATCCCATCTCAGATAAATTTTCATCAAGAATCATCAAAATCCAAAACCTCTCCATTATAGAGATTGATGTAGAAGAAACTTTGAAAACAGAAATGTTGGTTCAAGCTTAAAACATCCAAAGCAATAATCAAAATCTTGCGTACCTTGCTAAACTTAATCAATTCACAGTTAATCAATCCATACTCAAACATACACATATATTTATATATATATGAAATCAAACACAAAATCACTCATAACAAAATAAAATAATAAGTTCCATATGAACTTATCTGTTCAAAACGCAAAACAAGTGTTCAGGAACTAGTCCGCAATTTTTGCTTCCCCATATTAGCTCCACTTGGATCCAAATCTTGATCTATACAATTATTTTATATAATCAATAACATTTTCATATGATGCCATGATATGATTGAACCTATATGAACTTATTTTTTGATATCCTTAAAATTTTACATTTTATTCAATTTAGTTCCTAAATTTGAAATAGTCATAACTTCCAATTTTGAGCCTTGATTTAAAATCTAATTTCACATATATTCATTAGGGACCTTCTAGTTCCTATTCCTATAGAAATTTCATAAAAAATCGTTTTATTCAATTTGGTCCATAATGTACGAAACTAACAATTAAGCTTTACAATCTAGTCTTTCTTATAAACTAACCTTAAAAAATATCAATTTCAAACCTAATTCTTCAAGAAATAAAAAATGATCACATACTTAATGTAACACCGCAAACCTGACTTAGAAGTTGTGATCGGATATTGAGGAATTACATCAACTTGTTTAAAGCTTTATTTTAACGAAACTCAGTGCATGTTTCTGTTAGAATTAAGTGACCGGAATCCTTATTTAAATAAAATATAGTGGTAAAATAAAATAATATTAAAATTCATATAGAATTACACTTCTTTTATTTTAGAAAAAAATTTTTTAAATCTTATTAAACTCTAATTTGATATTGATTAGAATAAGATGTTTCAATCTTACTACACTCCTATTAGAATATAGTTTTACAAGCCTATAAATAGATATAGTTTACCTTTTGTAATCATTCGAATTTGACATAGTGAATTTTCCTCTCCTTTGCTTGTAGTTTTTTTCGAAAGGGTTTTCACATAAAATCTGTGTGTTCTTTATTTTTCTCTTTCTTTTTTTCTTTGTGATACATTATCATTACCAACATTCTATTTTTTACAAATTGGTATCAGAGCTTCCAGGTTGTTCACCTCAACCACTATAATTACTTCTTTGAAGTATGAAATTTTGTTGTTGGATTGCAACACCAAATTCACATTATGGTAGATGAAGATGTAGGCAGTTCTTGCATAGATGGATTTAGAGGAAGCCTTGCTAGGGGAAGGTAAGATGCCTTCGACATTGACAGAGGAAGAAAAGAAGTGTAAGGATCGAAATATGTTAACATAGTTACATTTGCATTTGTCTAACAAAATTTTGCAGGATGTAATGAAGGAGAAGACCGCTACTGAATTATGAAAGAGGCTAGAACAAATATGTATGTCGAACACTTTAACCAGCAAGCTGCATATAAAGCAACGTCTTTATGCTTATCGTTTAGAGGAATGTGCGTCTGTGTACGAACACTAACAGTATTTAAAGAAATTCTCTCAAACTTGGAGGCCATGGAGGTTTATTATGATAAGAAAGATCTAGGGTTGATTCTACTTTCTTCGTTGCCCCTATCTTATTCAACCTTTAGATACATGATTTTATATAGCCGCGAGTGTCTCACAGTTGATGAGGTTTAATATTCTTTAACCTCATATGATAAGATGAAGCATCTTTTGGTTAAAACTGACTCTCAAGAAAAGAGTTTCATTGTCCGTGGAAGACAAGATCAGAATGCTGATGATAATTGTGGAAGAACACAGGAATGAAATCCTTGCGGTAAATCTAAGGGTAGATTAAAGTCTTCAAATAGAGGTAAAACTTGTAATTTCTGCAAGAAGAAAGGGCACATTAAATCTGAGTGCTATAAGCTACAAAACAATATCAAAAGGGAGGCTGCAAATCAAAAGGGAAAACAATAAGAAAATTCTAGTGAAGCTGATGTTGTAGAAGACTACAGCGATGGTGAACTTCTAGTCACTTTTGTCAAGAATTCTAAAGTGACTGAGGAGTAGATTATTGATTCAGGCTGCACTTCCATATGAGTCCCAATCGGGATTGGTTTACAACTTACAAAATAGTTTCTGAAGATGTTATTTTGAAGGGAAATAATTCTTCGTGTAAAATCATATGTGGCTGAACAATTAAAGTTAAAATGTTTGATGGAGTTGTCAGAACACTTAGTGACGTGTGATATGTTCCAGAATTGAAGAGAAATTTAGTTTCGTTGAGTACTCTTAATTCAAAAGGGTACAGATACATAACTGAAAGTGAGATTTTAAAGATTTCTAAAGGTTCCCTCGTTGTGATAAAAGGGCAGAGAAAGACTGCCAAGTTATATGTTTTACAGGGTTTTACTGTTATGGGTGATGCAACTATCGTACCTCTTCCTTGTCAGATGATGATATTACTAAACTTTGGCATATGCACCTAGGGCATATAAGTGAGAATGACATGGCAGAATTGAGAAAAAGAGGACTTCTTGATGGGTAAGGAATTTACAAACTAAACTTCTGTGAATACTGCGTTTTTGGGAAACAAAAGAGAATTTGATTTACCAGAGGAATCCATAACACTAAGGGAACGTTGGAGTACATTCATTCTGATCTATGGAGTCCATCCAAAGTGCCTTCGAAATGTGGAGCTAATTATATGTTAACTTTTATTAATGATTTTTCCAAAAAAGTTTTGGCGTTCTTCCTGAAGTAAAAAAGCGACGTGTTTTCGCATTTAAGTCTTGGAAAACTATGACTAAAAAACAGATGGAGAAAAAAATAAAATACCTCGGCACAAATAATGGCTTAGAATTCTGTACTGATAAGTTTAATAAACTGTGCAAGTCAGAAGGAATCGTGAGACACTTGACAGTTCGTCATACTCCAAGCAAAATGGCGTTACAGAACGAATGAATGGAACGATCATGGAGAAGGTTTGATGTATGTTGTCAAATGCCAACTTACCAAATTTATTTTGGGCCGAAGCAGCCTCTACTGCATGTTTTTTAATCAATCGATCTCTATTCATTGCCATTGAGAAAAAAAACTCCGCAAGAGGTATAGTCCGATAATCCTGCTGACTATTTTGATTTAAAGATCTTTGGGTGTCCTGCACATGCTCATATTGATAATGGAAAATTAGAACCGAGACCCATTAAATGTGTTTTTTTTGTTATAAAGCTAGTGTAAAAGCGTATAAGTTATGGTGTCCTAAAAACAGAAAAGTTGTGATTAGCAGAGATGTTGTTTTTAATGAAACTACTATGCTACCTAACTTATCTCTTAAAGATTCTTCCAATAAAGAAAATCAAAAGCAGGTGGAGCATTAGATTTATCCAGAATCTACAACAAAGTCGACTCTTCAAGCCAGTACAAAAATTCAGAATAGAGTTGCTTCTTCACCACAATACTCTATTACCAAAAATAAAACTAGAAGAGAAATTAAACCTCCAAAGAAGTATGTCGAGGTTGATCTAGTTGCTTATGCCTTAAACGGGGTTGAAGATATAGATGCAAACCAAAAGCCATCTAATTATTCTAAGGTGGTTTGCTGTGAAGACTCAGAAAAGTAGATGTTTGTTATGCAAGAGGAGATGAAATCACTCCATAAAAATAAAGCATATGATCTTGTGAAACTTTCTAAAGGTAAAAAGGTTGTTTGTTGTAAATGGGTGTTTAAAAAGAAACAAGGGACTCCAGGAGTTGAAGAACCCAGATATAAAGCAAGGCTTATTGCAAAGGGTTACAGTTAAATTCTAGGAGTGGACTTCACAGATGTGTTCTCCCCAATTGTGAAGCATAGTTCGATTCGAGCTTTGCTTGGTATTGTGGCCATGCATGATTTAGAGCTTGAGCAGTTAGATGTAAAGACTGCATTTTTGCATGGAGAACTTGAGGAGGATATTTACATGCAACAACCAAAAGGTTTTACAGTCTAAAAAAAAAGAAAATTATGTTTGTTTGCTAAAAAAGTCCCTTTACAGTTTGAAACAATCACCAAGACAGTGGTACAAGAGGTTTGATTCCTTTATGACTTCTCATGATTTCAAAAGAAATAGCTTTGACAGTTGTGTTTACTTTAAGAAAAACAGGGATGGTTCTTGTAACGCCCAAAAATTTTGGGCTTTAATTTTACTTGTTTTGATATAAATTGTATGTAAGGTGTGTTGGCTAGATGATTTGGGTGTATTAGGGGGTTTTTAGGAAGCCTGGGTTCGAGTCCTGTCCTTGGCAATTTCTTTATTTTTGCTCATATGTTAATATGGAAGCTAGCAGTTAGGCCTTATAGTTAATTGGGTTTGATTTATGTCACAAAAAGCAAGATGGTCTAGTGGATGTGATGCTACAAGAATAACAATGAGGTCTAAGGTTCAAGGGGTGTGAAGTGCAATAAACGGATTTATTTTTGTCACTCTGTATGGTTGGAGTTTGAGGTGCAGTAGAACTCTGTTGAGTGAGAGTTTGAATGGGTATTGTAAGTAGTTGAGGAGGATATTAAGGAGTGGATTTTGGAGGAATTTGTGGAGGAAGTGGTGGAGTTTGAATTTGAGAGGGTTAGGGCCGAAATAAGTTGGGAGAGTGAGGAGTGTTCGGTTGGTCATTTGGGAATGCTGAAGGCAATTTCTTTTGTAACTTTCAGGATTTTCTTTGCGTTTTGGTTCTTTTCTTTTCTCTCATCTTTTCTGAGTGTTGCCGAACCTGTTGGGAATTTGACCTCTCGTGCACTTTCTTTTCTTACTCATCTCTGCTTCTTTTTCTCCCTTGCCCATTCGATTTGTGTTGGTGTTGGTCGAGTCACACTTTTCTTTCTCTTCATCTCTATGGTTTTCTTCTCTTTTTGACCAAATCTAGCAGTTTTCTGTACTCATTCTTTTCTCTAATCGGTTTTTATCTTAACCGATCTCTCTTTTGCTTCTTTTTCCAATTTCATTTTTCCTTTCTCTATTAGGTAGAACTTTCATACTCTCTCCCTCTTGAATCTCTTTGCTCTGCTTACTTTGGCCGAACCTTCTTAACTGACTGTTGCCGGAATTCGTTCGATTAATCGGTAAGGATGTGTTGCTATCACTTTATTTTTCCATTCTAGCCAAATTTCTTTTGGCTCTTTTATCAAGTTTGGGTTTTCTTTTCTTTCTCTTGGGGGCCGAATGTATAGGTGTCTCTTAACAACTATTGATCTACCGAACCATGCTAAGGGTGGATTCTATTGTGGAAGCTTAGGTCGAGTTCTCTTCTCGTTGGAAGTGGTCTATTCATTTTTTAGGGTAAGTGCTTTTATTATAATGTATTTCATTTTGAGACTTAAAATACTTGCCGGTCGAACAAATGATTCTTTGAAGGTTAAAGTTTTGGAGCGGTACGTGGGTGTAGATCAGTGGGTTCTATGATTGGTGGATTGGTTCTCGATCTCAAAAGTGGTTTGACTATGTTATCGCAACATATGTGTTTTCACACTCTATAGACTACCACGGCAAGTGCTGAAATGCTAAAAAGCCGAAAAGCCGAAAGATTAGGCTTTTGGCCACATGGGCATGTGAGCACTCATATGATCGGCCAAGCCCACGAAATTTGGGCCTACATCAAGAAATGACCACCATGAGCGATTTCATGGGCCTGGGTCAAAATGGGCCATATGGGCCCAACAGGCCGTGGGCCCTTATGAGTAAATCTCATTGTGAAGAGGGTATTATTGAACTGAATTCGTCACATACATGGCTTAAGTCAATTTTGGACTCTGTGGGCTACATGGTTGTGTGGGCCTAAATAGGCCAGCTTAGTGGGCTTTGGGCCCAATATCATTTTCTGTATTGTTGTGGTCGCAAGAGTCGCTTGAGACGATTGTGGGCTTGCTGATGGGCCTAAGAGTTTATGGGCCCAAATCGATAAAAATGACTAGAATACCCCTAAGGGGTAAAATTACCAAAATGCCTTCGTAGGTAAAATGTCTGTTTAGACCCTATATGATGTATGGAGGACTTTGTATGCGATGATATGACTTGTATATGTATATTTGTTTTGTTTACATCTATGATAATATGTAATAGCATGCCATTGATGTATAATGCATAACATAGGTGGGTTTATGTGATTGGAGGAAGTATTCTGTTCTGCCAGCTCTGCTGTATACCTCTGATGGTATTTAGGCTACTGTCCTTGCAGCTCTACTGCAAATTCTGTTTAGTACTGCATCGATGCTATTATGTGGTGTGTAGGGATAGGTGGGTCGATATTATATCCCCACATGGTGTGTAGGGTTGGACGAAGCTGGTGTGTAGAGGTTGGATGGGTAGGATTTTTGTATGCTTGATTATTCTGTCACTGTATTGATTTGGGCCTTACTAATGTCCACTCTGCCTCTGCTTTAAACGGGTTCAGGCCCAGTCTGTTATTGTTACTAAAACGGGCTCAAGCCTAGATTGTTTCTCTGTCTAGTGGAGTTACACACTAAGTTTTCGTAAACTCACCCAGTGGTTTCATTGTACAGGAATCCCCAGATTTAGATGGTTCGATGCTGCGAGAGACTTGGAGATGGCCACATGTTTAAAACCGATTTGGATTTGGTTTACTTTATTTACTATTTTATATTAAGTTGTAATAAGGCCTTTTTCTTTACTTTTAACTTTAAATCTGAGTTTTTCACAATTGCATTTTTTGGAACAAATAGAACTAGGACGCAGTTTTTATAAAAGATAATTGTTTTCAAAATATTCCGACAACACAACAGATAAGTTATAAAGTAAAGCTTCTGCAAAGAATGAGTTTTTGGAAAGTAACCACTTAAATTGAACTAAGGATTACACTGGATTCACGAGTTTCAATTAAGAGAGTTTTCATAACGTCTTTAAAAGAACTTCGTTTGCAAATACACTTTATTGTGACATTGCCAGACAAGGCCAAATCATCTGGGTCGGGTTTAGGGTGTTACAGTTCTTTTGTGTATCTACTCCTTTATGTTGATAACATGTTGATAGTAGCGAAAGATACATGAGAGATAAGAAAGGTCAAAGCCCAACTAAGTGAAGAATTTGAGATGAAATATTTGAGACTAGCAAAGAATATACTTGGTATGGAGATTCTCAGAGATAGAAAAGCAAGTAAATTGCACCAATTCAAAAGGGGTACATTGAGAAAGTTCTTTGCAGGTTCAATATGCAGAGTGCTAAGCCTGTTAAGACTCCTTTAGTAGCCCATTTCAGACTTTCATCGGCTTTGTCTCCATAATCAGATGATGAGATTGAGAACATGTCACATGTTCTATACTCTAGTGCAGTAGGATCTCTCATGTATGCTATGGTTTGTTCACGTCCAGATTGTAACACCCCTATCCTGAAAACGTCGTCGGAAAAGGTCAAGGGGCATTACCGGACTTATAACTCAGTTCAAAACAGTATTTAACAAACATTTATCAAATATCAAATATCATATTCTTTCTGTAAATATCATTCAATCATACTCATAACATACTTAAATCAATCATTTAAAACTTAAAACATGCAATAAGGACTAAATCGATAACATTTAAAAGCTTTACAAAAATTAAGAAAATTTCACAAGTAAGGGTCACACGGCCGTGTGCCTCACACGGTCACCAGACACTCCCATGTGTCCAGGCCGTGTGAAAATAGGGCATACCTACTGATTTGACAACACGGCCACCAGGCACGCCCATGTGTCTATCCCTTGTGCCCTACACGGCCAATAGACACGCCCGTGTGTCTAAGCTGTGTAACTCACTGACTTGTTTATACTATAGTGCAAGGGTCACATGGTTGAGTCACACGCTCATGTACTCTGGCCGTGTGGCACGAGATAGGCTTGGTTTAAGCCATTTTCACACCCAATTTGCCATGTACCTACAAGCATCCATTTTACAACATCTATATGCATAAATAGGCAACCAATTCAACCAATTCAAGTCATATAATAGATCATTTCATAACACAAACATATAATAACTTTCATGTGTCCATTTCATACCAAGTACCTATATTTCATATCTCATATTCCATTCATTTCATACTTAGAAAGATCTTACCAATTCAAGCATAAAACTTACCCATCCGACTTTATCAAAGACCAACCTCATTCATCAATTTATCACATTATAAACATACCATATGGAACTTTCATTTGAAACCAACCATTGCTAACTCAAGCCATATCTCATAGCTAGGGCAAGTAATAAACTTGTACCAAAATCAACCATATAAGTAGTCATATAATTCAACCTATAAACTAGCCTATACATGCCATATTACCACACTTCAAAGAGTTAAAAAAAATACCAATCGTCTCTTGGATAGTGTGATGAAATCTTTAATGACTTCCAACCCGAGTGAGTATTCAAATCACTGTAAATTACAGAGACTAAACAGAGTAAGCTAATAAGCTTAGTAAGCTCGTAAGACTAGTAAGTATTATAAATCATTTAATAATTAATTTAAAATTAGAAACCATCCGATTCAATACCGATTATATTAACAACCCAATAATTCATGTATAAATTCATTAGGTTTCACTTACGTCTCATATGAACCATCAAATATCACTTACATGTCAGAGTCCTTACTGATACCTGAATTAATCTGTATCATTGCTTATATCCTCATCTTTATCGCCATTTTCCAGATGAAACATTTTGGAACATTATCGTATACTTGGTATCTCGCACCTTACCTGCCATATATATGGTTTAACCACCTGTTTCTCATATCACAAGTATCATTCATTCCATATCTTAATAAATTAATACCATAATATCCATAATACACATATATCAATAATAACAGTAATTCACCTATTACAACGATAATTCATTCGTATATACTGTAATTCATTCATTCATAAGAATGAAATCAAACATGTAATGTATATGTAGTACCTAATTCATCTATATAATTCACATAATTCCTGTAACATCTCATCTCTTTAAATTCAAGTAAATCATGTAACATATCATCTTTATAACTCATGTCACTCATGTAACATATAATCCATGTAAATTATTCAATTCATGTAGCACATATCCATGTAAATCATGTAATTTGTATATTATATATTCATGTAAATCATATAACTCTTGTAGCATTTATTCATGTAAATCATATAACTCTTGTATCATATAATATCCATGTAATTTATGTCGGTATAAATGCCCGTTGAACCTCAGAAACATCGAGGGATACTTGGGTGATACACACTAAGTGTATGATCGGTAATCCGTCAATTCATCATGTATGCTCTTTCCAGCTAGAATCGGTATGCTCCTCCTAAGCCGGTAAACTGTAAGCTCAAACGAGCTAAACGTTAAGTTCTGTAGAGCTAAAACGGTAAGCCCCAAAGGACTAAAACAATAAGCTCGAAGGCTGAATAGTAAGCCCGAAGGCTGAACGGTAAGCCTGAAGGCTGAACGGTAAGCTCAAAGGCTGAACGGTAAGCTCATAAGAGCTATGGTGACTCCGCAACAAATGCAGGAGCTCGACCAAAATAGTAACCCTAGTGACATATCACATTTATCCTACGACTTTCTATGGTTTAAACGGTACTCGGTATTTAGTTGAAACATTTAGCCATTAGGCAATTCGAAACCACATCTCATTTATATAATTCATACGAATCATGTCACCATTTACTCATGTAATTCATATAAATCACGTACCATTTCATATATACACATCATACATCTCATGTAACATTTCCTTTTATAACACATTTATTCATATACCAATTTATCTCATACCACATTTACTCATGTAACTTTTGTAACATGTAATATTTATAATACATATCCATCTCATTTACATATACATTTCATATGACTCATTTTACTTAAATAATAATTCATTCAATAATAACATTTCGTTCATATATCAGAATTATATATATATATATATATATATATCAATAATTCTTTTGTATAACAGTAATTCATTTTACACACTTACAAGCATTTAATAATTCAGTTCTAGCTTTACGAACTTACCTCAAGTCGCTCGGATAGTAAATATTGATTATTCATCTATTTTTTCTTTTCCCGTGATATAATCTTGATCTTGACTTATCTAGATCTAAATAATATATCAAATTCAGCATATTAACTTCCTAATTATTCAATTAACACTTTATACAAAATTTGGAAAAATTACACTTTTGCCCTTAATGTTTCACATTTTTACAATTTAGTCCTTATCTCGTAAAATTGCAAATTCATGCAATTTAAGGATAGCCCATGCTAGTTGAATTTTCCATATATTCATATCAGTCCATTTTTCTCATTAATTCACACATTTAACCACAAAGTTTTCACATTTAACAATTTAATCCAAAATTGATATTTTTATCAAAAATTCTTTAACAGAAATTGTATATCTAACAACAATAATTTATTTTCCATCATCTACTATCAAAATACTCATAAATTCAACAATGGAAACATTCAAATACTTTAACAGTTTTGAAATCAGAGATACGAGCTAACTAGATTAAGCTGCAACGAGTTCAAAAACGTAAAAATCATTAAAAACGGAGTTAAAACCGTACCTAATTGAGCAAGAGTAAAGTTTCCAAATGCAAAACCCTTCCATGGCTATTTCTTTGTTTCATAATCAGTTGATGATGAAATTAGGAAGATGGTGATGTTATTTATTTTAACAATTAATAACTAATATACTAAATTAACCTTAAAACTAAATCATAATTTCAATAATGCCAAGCCATGATATTCCGCTATCAATATTTATGGGTTATTTACCACTTAAGAACCTCCATATTTAATTTCATGGCTATTTAATGCATTTTACTAATAGAGCATTACTTTTACTCGTTACGCGATTTAGTCTTTTTTACTGAATTAACTACTTAAACGGTAAAATTTCTCCATTAAATTTTCACACGAATATTCTATAGTACTGTAAACATTAATAAAATAATAAAATAAATATTTTGAATTTGGATTGTGGTCCCGAAACCACCTGTTCTGATCAGACCCGAAATTGGGCTATTACACAGATTTATCATATGCAGTCAGTGCAATTAGCAGATACATGGCGAATCTTGGTAAAGAACATTGGAAAGCAGTTTAGTGGATTTTAAGATACTTATAAGGTACTGTTGATGTTTTCTTATAGTTTGGAAGTACTAGAGATAGAGTAATTAGGGATGTTGATGATGTTTTTGCTAGAGACCTTGATAGAAGAAGATCTCTCACAGGTTATGTCTTTACAAGCGGAGGTTGTGGAATCAGTTGGAAAGCCACTTTGCAAACTACAGTTGCTTTGTTTACCACTGAAGCTGAGTACATGGCAATTACTGAGGCTTGTAAAGAAGTCATTTGGTTGAAAGGACTTTTTAGTGAACTCAATGAAGACCTTCAAATCATCATAGTATTTTGTAACAATCATAGTGTATCTTTCTTACAAAAGATCAAATGTTTCATGAGAGAGCAAACCACATTGATGTTCAGTATCATTTTGTTCGTGATATTATTGCTCGTAGTGATATTATTGTAAGCAAATTAGTACTCATGAAAATCCTACATATATGATGATTAAGTCACTTCCTATAACCAAGTTTGAACATTACTTAGGCTTGATTGGTCTTAATTGTTGAAGTTAAACCTTTAAGGGGTTTTCTGGAAGAGGTGGAGAACTTGTTCGTTGAGAGTTCACGATGAAGAACTTGTTCATTAAAAATTCGTGTCAAGGTGAAGATTGTTAGAATTACGTGACCCGAATCCTTATTTAAATAAAATACAGTGGGAAAATAAAATAAAAGTTAAATCCATATAGAACTACACTTCTTTTATTTTATTTTAAAACAAGGTTTTTAAAATCTTATTAAACTCCATCTATTTGATATTGATTAGAAAAAAGTGTTTCAATCTTACTACACTCCTATTAGAATATGGTTTTACAAGCCTATAAATAGACATAGTCTACTCCTCTTATAAAACATAGTCTACTCCTCTTATAATCATTCGAATTCGACATCGTGAATTTTCTTCTCCTGTGCCTGTGGGCTTTTTCCCGAAAGGGTTTCCACGTAAAATCTATGTGTTCTTTATTTTTCTCTTTATTTTTTTCTTTGTGATACATTGTCATTACCGATGTTCTATTTTTTACAGTTTCAAACGCATAAAATTTTTACAAAACCCAGAATTCGAATTCAAGTTGCATGTTTCGAAAGTAGAATGTTGACAGGTCATTTCCAGTACAAAAATAAATATTCGTTAAAACCACATATTTATTTACAAAAAACACTTAAGTGATTACTTAATCTTTGTAGCAGAATTTTTACTGAGTTTTAATTTTTAAAATCGAATTTTTAGTTTGGTAAATCATGTGATTTTCATATATCAAATTTTCAAAAACATATATCAAAATGTGTTTATGAAAATGTTGTATTACCATAAACATATATAAAATCATAATGTCATATTTTCGGAACATATTTTGGACCGAAATATCATATTTTCATAAACACATATATCATACCAGAGTGTCATGATAGACCAAAACAAATGCAGACACAGATCCTAATTCCATCCGCTATACACCAACTCCGTCCAACCTATCACACCAGTTAGGACTACAAGAGCCCATCCATCCAATCACACCAAGTCGTGGTGGCATGCTATGCATATAAGTGAAGCTGAGATACCAAACAGAAATATTATGGTAGTCCACCTGAATCAAATATGTGGTCAAGCCACTATAATTGCAATCAAGCTGTCATAACTGATATTGCGGATACACCACTAGAAGATGCAATAATATTGCCAGAATCACGCTTCCTACATCACTTATCATATCGTACCCCAATGCTCATGCAAATACTAACAGACATCATATGCACATATGTCATACATCTTTTTCACATCAGAACATACTAACAGAATTATAAAATTACAAATCATATATGAAGTTCACATTTTACACATGCAATTGTAACACATACCTTATCCCTATCACGTACATTTGCAAAATATCATATTTCATATTTTAGAATCATATTTAAGCCTAATGGACCCCATGGAAGGTTTAATTACAAATTTTAGAATCTAGCGAGCCTAAGTAAAATTTTCTAGAAAATAGGCTCACATGGAAGGTGTGGTCCGCACGACTTAGGCATGGTCTAATACACATTCGGGTGGCCCACATAGCTATGTGACATAGAAAAGTTTTGAAAATAGTCTATGTTTATGGGTTTTCCTGACTTTCTAATGTTGTTTTGGGTTAGAATCACACATATGATTACTGATTTGATAAACCACACCACCATAACTCACGAACCTACAAATATTCATTAAACTCACTTTGATTAAACATCAAAAACCCCGACCAAAAATGCATTTTAATGTCAAAATTTCAATCTTTAATATACGATTCGTGCACTTACCACTCTAAAGCAGCGTCCAAACGAGCACTACCCCATTACAGAAACTCGATCTTCTAAACCCTCACCTAACCAGCAATCATGGAAACATTTAATCATAGAATAGAATAGCTAAAACTCAAAGTTAATCTTGAATCCTAAACAAAATACAACTAGAAGTAACAGAAAAAATAATGGTTGAAACATACACTATTAATAAATTAAAATCCAACAGACTTTCAACATAGCCCCACAATAATCAAAAGGTAGCGAATAAGAAATGAACTAAGAAGAACAAAAGAAAATCACAAGAAAAATAAAAGGAAAATAAAAGAATAAGGAAAGAGGAGAAGATGACGAGAAAAGAAATAAATGTGAAAAATAGAATTCGAATTTTGGGAAAAGTGGAAAAACATAGACGGTTGAGGGGAAGCAATTTTAGGGGGAATAAAATTGTTAATAATATATATATATTTTTTAAAACCACCAATATCCTTACTAACTCCTACCAAATCTAATTAGTTATTCTTATCAGATTTTTTCTTCGAGTTTAAAACAAAAAAAATAGTTCCTACTTTGCATCAGTAGGGATTCGAACACAAGACTAGAGAGTAAGCTAACACCTTATTGCTGAACCAACAAACTCATTCTATCATTAGTTAAACAAAAATTAAACTTAAGTTGGATGTCCAAAGTTAGGGATTGAATAAAAAATTAAAAAAAAATCACAAGAGAAAGGTTCAAACCTAGAACCTCACACACACACAAGCACAACATGTATCCACTGAACCAAATTATTCACTTTACATGATTTTCAGTATCTTAACTTAAAATCAGGACATGACTACTCTTGGTTTCACTATCCTAAATTTTTCTAACCTGGTTTTTGAGATGTGACATCTACTCTAGTGGCTTGACCACACTATTTGATTATGGAATATTACCACATTATTTCTGGAAACTTGACTATACTATTCTAAAAAGTGACATATGCTCACTTACAGATGTGTAGGGTTGGATGGATACTCATTACCCTATTTGGCGTGTTGCTGGAATAGATATGGTGTGTAGCGGATGGGGGTAAGATCTACTTTTGTATATGTATTTGCATCTGTAATTGCATCTATATCTGATTCTTTGAATGAAATTGCATTCTTATCTAAAATTGATATTGTATCTGTATCTAAATTGCATTTATATCTGTAACTGTTACTATATTTGAGGTTGTTATGTTTACTTGGGTTGAGTTACACACTGAACTTGTAAGCTCACCCAATTTTTCTAACTTTTCAGGTAATCAACATAATAGGAGTAGGCGACGTTTGGAAACTCGGGCTGATTTTCTTGCATAAGATGGTTTGATTTATTAATAATTTAACTTTTCTAGACTTTTCATTTTTGGATAATTTTTTGGATTTAATTTTGTTTTTTTTATTTAGTTAAATTTTTTTGCATGATTTTTGTAAATTCAAATAAACGCTTGATTTTCAAAGTTAAATGAGCTAAGGATTTTTTGCTGCAAATTTGAAAAGAGTTTTACAAAGGATAATAATGAGAGTTTTAGAACATGCTCAATAAAAAATTATACATTTTCACTTATCGAAGTAACGGATTTCAACTTATCAACTCTAAAATTTCTACTGAAAAATAAAGTATCAATTTAAGTGCTTTTTCGCAAAACAAATAAATTCTGCGGGTGTGTTTTTCTAAATAACACGTAAAAGTATTGCCCAAAATAATATTTTTGATTCACATGATTTCAAAAGCTAGATTTCAATTTTTGGTTTTTTTAAACAAGCTAATGTAATTCCTCTATATTCAACCATAACGTCTAGGTCAGTTTGTGGTGTTACACTTAGTGGTATTAGAGCCCGATTCAAAATTCAAGTTGTGATTTTTGGGTTCAAAATTTTAGAGAAAATTGTTTTAAATAATTTAATTTTTTTAATTGATTTTGATATATGAACTTATAAAAAGAGAATCCGAGTTTCCAAGGTTATTAAGACTGTGGAGACGCCCGTTTCTATAGGCAGGTTATCAAGGAACGGGGGATGATGTTGCCTCCTAAGGTATGCTTGGAGATTTGTAAAGTGTTGTCAAGGCCCGATCTATACCTGTGATCTGAGGGTTAGTGACTAAGTGAGTTTAGTCGAATGAAAACAAGTTGGTGGAAGAGAGTAATAGCTTCGAGGGCAAGGATAAAGAAAGGAATAAACTGCAAAATAAGAAGAGTTTTGGTCCTGCTAGCTCTATTTCTTGACCTTGGAAATAAGTTAGAATGGATAGACCTCAATGGGTTGACACAGCTATGGGTGTGGATCAGGCTCTGATTTGTGCTTCTTGTGATAGGCGTCATCTGGGCAAGTGTTGGAAGAAAACGGGAGCATGTTTTAGATGTGGATCCATTGAGCATCGTGTTAGGGATTGTTCACAATATTATCTTAGTTGGATGCTAGTTTCATCTCAGAAATGGAATTGGAAACTGGTCCACACAACTGGCAACGATATAGGTACTTTTGCAACCCATTTCAATTATACCTTGCATTGATTAAGAATTGTTTATACACAATTTTTTATTGTAAATGGTGTTTCTGAGAATCTGGGGTAGAGGGATCGTTAGTGATATTTATGTAGGAAGTCTTAGAGACAATCTGAGATAGTGAATAGGAAGTTAGCTAGAGATATTATCTAGATTTCATTGAAACCAGAGTTGCACAGTGGTAGCCTGATGGTCAATTTGGAATGAAGAGTTTTAGATTTTGTGGTTAAGTGAATGGTGTGATAGCAGGAATTTCGAGAAAAAAATTCTTTTAAGGAAGGTAAAGTTGTCACATACCAAAAATCGGGTTAGTAGAAATTGGGTTAGTGAAACCAAGAGTAATCACATTCTGTTTTTGAATTTAAGTTGTGAAAATTTTGCCAAGTAGTTAATCTAGTTCAATAGGTAAGAGATCTGTTTATGTGCCTAAGGTCTTGAGTTCAAATCCCTTCCCTCGAAATTTTTATTATTTTTATCCCAGTATCTAACTTTGGATATTAAGCTTATCTATTATTTTAACTCAACTAATGATAAGAATGAGCTTGTTGGTTTAATGGTATGGCTTCAACTTACTCAGAGGTCCCATGTTCGAATCTTGCGTGTGCAAAGAGGAATTATTTTTGTTTTAAACTCTCGGAAAATTCTAATAAGGATAACTAATCAAATTTACTAGGAGTTAGTGGGTGGTTTTTTATTAAAAAATGAAAAAAAGAATAGAGAGTTATCTCCTAAATGCTTTCCCATGTTTCCTACTCGCTCTCACGTCCCACACTCTCTCCCTCTCTCTCATTTTTGTCGTAAATTTGTTTTCCTCATCCCTTTTTCCTAATTCTAGGTTTCTTCATTTTTTTTTCTACCAAAAACATTTTTCAACCGTTTTTTTTGTGATTTCAGCCTATATTCTTTTGTTTTCTATTAACCATTTTTAATATTTCTTCATTGATGTTCTGACATTTTCCGTCTATAGTCTTCAAGTGTGTGATTGGTGTGTACAAGTTGGAATAATAGAGTTGTTGTAAGTTTCACGTAATTGGTGTTTGTCATATTTTTAGATTGATATTTTGAGACAACCTTATTTGAAAATTTTTTGTTAGAGTTGATTGCATTTTAAAGCCCTCTTTTGTGTAGAAATTCGTTAGGTGAAGTTCATGAAGCACCCAACACTTTGCCGACAAGCGGAGTGTCTTAAAAATTGGTTTCATTTTAGGTAAAGGCCAAATACCTTAGCATTTATGGTGCAACAATTGACTCAAGATTGGTAATCCTTGTTAATTTGTTTATTTTGAATGACGTTTTAGGGTCTGAAGTGTGTTGTAACGTCATTTTTTAGAATTGACCAGGTATATAACAAAAATCTCGAAAAATAATGAACGATGCAAATCCAAAAAGGCCATTGTCGACGCCACATAGGCGTATGGGTCACACAGGCTAGGTTAGTTGGGCCGTGTGGGCGACATGGGTGTATGGTAGACTGTGTAGGTCATATGGGATGGGTTATTTGGGCTGTAAGGAACATACAGACGTGTGTTTGGCTGCATGGGCCACACAGGCATGCGGGCTATTTTTTTGTAAAACTTTGTTAGGGCTGTATTTGAAGTGCGATTCAAAAATTTGTCACTTCATAGGTTCCAGAATGTGTTATGTAGGTATTATGGACATGAACTCCGGTATTTTACCTTTGTTAATGTGATTTCTGAAAGCGTGATAGTATGTTTTATATGTACGGTATTTATGATATATAAATACATTTGTTATCTAATTAGTGCTTGCAGGTGAATCCTGAAATTTGAAATACTGATATTGCATGTTTAACATTCGAGAGCATGTCTATGGTATAATCTCTACTTCTGATCTGTAATTTGAGAAATCTGTATAAGCATGATTCATTTATATACATTTGAGTATGTAATATGTTTAGACATGTGCATTGGGGTGGGATAATGATGTGATGGTGGAAGTGTTCTGGAAGTTTAATTGCATACTGATATTAGTAAGTCATCATTGCTGGAAAAATAGGGTGGTAAGTTATCATTCTCAGGCAACTCGAGATGACTTAATTTGTAGTGTAACCATATATCTAATTTGGTGGCTTGACCACACTATTTGATTTTGGTGGGTTACCACATTTTTTCTGAGAGCTTGACTGCGCTATTCTGAAAAGTGACATGCACTCACTTATAGGAGTGTGGGGTTAGATAGGTACTCGTTACCATATTTGGTAATTTGAAGGACAGATGATGTGTAACGGATGGGGGTAGGATCTATTTTTGTGGCTGTTTTTACATCTATAACCATATATGTATCTGATTATATGAATGAAATTGCATTCATATCTGAAACTGAGATTGTATTTGTATCTGAATTGCTTATGTTTCTATAATTGTTACTATATTTAAGGTTTTTTTGTTTGCTTGGGTTAAGTTACACATTGAGCTTGTAAGCTCACCCAATTTTTCTGACTTTTCAAGTAATCTGTAGAATTAGAAGTGGGCGGCGTTTGGAAACTCGAATTGGTTTATTAATAATTGAACTTTTCTAGAGTTTTCATTTTTGGATAAATTTTTGGATTTAATTTTGGTTTTTGTTATTTAGTTAAAGTTTTCTGTGTGATTCTTTTAAATTAAAATAAACGCTTGATTTTCAAAGTTAAACGAGCCAAGGATTTTCCACTGCAAATTTGAAAAGAGTTTTACAAAGGTTAATAACGAGAGTTTTAGAATATGCTCAATCAACAAAATTATACATTTTCACTTATCAAAGTCACGGATTTCAACTTATCAACTCTGAAATTTCCGCTAAAAGATTAAGTATTAATTTAAGTGATTTTGCAAAAAATAAATAAATTCTGCGCATGTGTTTTTCTAAATAACTGTAACGCCCCAAACTCGGCCTAGACAATATGGCCGAATCTGGAGGAATTACATTAGTTAACTTTTAAAGAAAACCTAGAAGTTTAATCCTAGCTTTCGAAGTTGATAATTTTGAAATTAATATTTTTAGCAAAACAGTTACATGTTATTTTGGAAATTACACACCAAACTTATTTATTTTCCAGAATAGCTCTTAACTTGATCTCGTTTGAAAACTTTTGGTTTCAGTAAGTGTTTAAAAAATATAAATATGTCAAACATTTGTCAAAAGCTATTCATTCATTTACAGAAAACACTTAAGAAATTATTTAATTTGCAACAGCAAATTTTCAGAGTTTTAGTTTTGAAAACCAAATTCAATTTTGTTAACTCGTGTGATTTTGCAATTGTACGTTCAAAAATATTAAATATCGACGAATAAAAAAAACTAAAACAAAGCCCAAAAATAGATTATCGTCCCAAAAGTCCAAAATAGATAATTACAAAAATTACCATATTTTCATTAACTGGGAAAAAAATTCGAGCTCCTACACGCCATCCGGTCCTAAGTCAAAAGATTACCTAAAAAGTCAGAGATTAAACTAAGGGGTGAGCTAATAAGCTCAGTTTGTAATAAACTCAAACTGAGAACTCAAATAACACAACCAATTCATAGAATCGTAGAGAATTTCATAACGATCATGTGAGCAAAAATGAGAATGCATGTTTATACCAATGCAATATGTTTTAGAAAACGTAATGCAAGTTTTTTTTCCAGAAAATATCCTACCCAAATCCGCTACACACCAAATAGAGTTCATCAAAACTCATCCATCCAATCACACCAATAGAATAATTGTGGTCAATGCCACTAGAGATTGTAGCTAAATCTGCCAAATCAGATATATGTGGATAAGCCACTATATTGTAGCCTAGTCGCCAGGACAACGTATGTGTATGGTCGACCCACCATAAATACAAACAATCTACCAGACAGAAATGTGAACAAACCACCAGATAATGTAAATCATTATACCGCCATAACTTCCTCCATACCATAATATCTCAACCCCATGGGATATGACATGACATACATAATGTAACGCCCCAAATTTTTGTATTTCCAGCTTTTGTGAATTTGTGGCACGAAAATTTTTTGAATTTGTTTCTGCAATTATTAGACACAAATATGTGTCTGCTTCAGTGGTTAAGTGTTCTGGGTGTGTTTGGGAGGTCCTAAGTTCAAGCCAAGACTTGGGTTAAATTTTGGTTTCTATTAGAATAAAGCTTGATTCTTGGACAATAGGCTTAAAAGAATTTATGTGTAAAAGAATAACAGAATGGACCTGCTAGTATGGTGGTTAAGAGTAGTTTTGGAGTAAGGGAGGTCTTGGGTTCGAGTCGTTGCTGAGGCATTATTTTTGCTATTTAGACATAGGAGTGTTTGAGTTCATTTAAACTACTGAGAGTGGAGTGTGTTGTGGAGAAAATTAGGGGATTTAGAAGTTACCCAAGTCATTTCAATCTCTCTACTGAATTCTCTACAAAAAAATCCCCATCTCTACGTTTCTTTTTTTTTTCGTTTTACTAAAATTCTCTTACCTTTTACTGCCGAAAAATCCATTGTTCCCTTCCTTGCGTTTTTCGTCTTCCCTTTTTAATTGGTTCCTTGTGTTCAATCGAGTGCCGCGTGATTTTAGTAAGTGTTACAGTGCGTTTGGCTTCGTTTCAAGTGAAGTTTTAGAACCCTAAGAGTTCTGTTTCTGTTTAGGAGTCAATCGAGGACGAGGGGGTTGCTGCTCAACTTTCTAACAGTGAGAAATTGCCGTCGATTCGTGAAGGTAAGGTTGTCGTCAGATTTTGGGTTTTGGCTATCATTAACAATTCGATTTAAGTGATTGATTTTGGACACAGAATTGTCAAATATAGGTTCTAGAGTGCTCAGGACTGATTACATGTCAAAAACAAACCAGGTGTGTACTCTAATTGCACTGAAATCCCATTTCGGCGAAAATTGAAAATAAAATTGTTGACGCTACACAAGTGTGTGGACTGCACGTGTGGAGGCCGTATGGCGAGACACGGCCAGGTGATTGACAAACTAGGCCGTGTGCGATCGATACGGGCACGACGAACACGACCGTGTGAGGCTAGCTAGGCCGTGTGTGAGGCACAGGCTAGGCCAATTGGGTCGTGTGGGCCCACACGGGCATGTAGAATATTAAGCCAGGCCGTGTAGATGGTCAATTTGGGTCGTGTGGACCACACGAGGGTGTGGACCTACACGGGTAGGCCACAAAAGCGTGTGATCCCATTATTCTAAATTGTTCTGAAAAGTTGCGCAGGTTGCCCAAGTGGACTGTGACCTGTCGTATAGTCGGTAAGCGTTACTTAGACCCCTATTTTGTGATGTGATAATGAAATGCGTGAGATAGTATGTTATAAATAGCATGTGTACTGATTCTGTTCTAATATGTCTGTATGATTTGTACTCTACATATAAGCATGCTATAACTTTATGTTGCATTGCTTCAGGGTGGGATTGTTGATGAAGTGAAGGAAGACTGAAAGGCTATAAGCCTATTATTTGGCAGCTTTGTTGCATATATCTGTTTCTGTCGTTTTACGGTACCATATGGTGTGTAGGGCTGGATGAGTTGAATTTATCCCCATACTTAGTGTGTAGGGCTGGGTGGGTCGATTTTATCCCCACATGGTGTGTAGGGTTAGATGAAGATGGTGTGCAAGGATGGTGGGCATGTTATTATATTTTATTTCTAATCTAATATGCATATGATATATGTATAGGCCCGAATATATCTGACTCTGATTCTGAGTGGGGCAAGGCTCACATCAATTCTGTCATGGGCTTCGGCCCGAATTATGACTGATATCTATTTCTGTTATCTGTATATATATATATATATATATATATATATATGCATGTTGTATTGTGGGGATGTACATACTGAGTTTGTGAAAACTCACTCCTTTATTTATTTCTCTGTCAGGTAATCCCCAACTGTAGATGGATCGGGCAGCGGAGGGATCGATGGTCACCATTGTTAGATACTTATTGAATTTTACAGTTTTACTGGTTATTTACTATTTTTACTACGGTTAATTATTTTGGGAGTTTTTATGTAATATAGACTATTGGACTATTTTTTATTTTTATTTTGGGAATTTTAAATTGTTATTTTTATTGATTTATAAACTGACACACCAAAACTTGTTTTAAAACTAAATTAAAGATTTTCGTATGAATAGACGGTTTTTAAAACTTTCGTGAAAAAGAAATATTTTCAAGTAAATCAACCAATACAAAATTTTTGGCTAAGAAAAGATAATAATCTAAACAAGTTTTATATTTGAAACGGTTTCCTAAGAACAATCTCATGTGACGTCACCAGATTCGGCTATAATGTCTAGGTCGGGTTTAAGGTGTTACATTCAGTGGTATCAGAGCCAGGTTACAAAACTCAGCTGTAGTTTTTGGGTTTTAAAGTAGGGTTTTGAGAAATGATTTGTGAATGATTTTGAAATATGCTTGATAATCAGTAAGTGGTACACCGAGTCTCCGGCGCCGATCCTGTAAGTTTTTCTGAAACTTTGATTGAATTGTCTGAAAGTATGCTTGGTTATACTGAAACACTGTTTGATCTGTCTGAAAAATATTGATAGTATGTTATGAGACTACTTAGGTAGAACTTTACTGAAACACTCTAGGTAGTGTAAACTGAAACTTTAGTGAGAAGATTTTCTCGTGATAACAGACTTTAAACTCTGATACTGTGCTGTATAAAATATCTATTAATAATTATCAAAACTGTAAACTGATTTACATAAAACTTTTAATAAAGATAATTCGATACTTACGATGAGCACATGCGGTACTCGTGGACGGGGTACTGGAGGCCGAGGTAGAGGCTGTAAAGGGGCTCGAGCTGAGTCCTTCACTTCTGATACTATACCGGTGATGGATACTAGTGAGACACCGGCATCGTTTATGACTGATATTGGGACAAGACTTTATGATCGTACGGCTGGGGACGATGCACTGTCCCAAGCCATGCTTCGAATTTTGGAGAGGGTGCCTTGGCCCAATATTGGATCTAAGGAGGTGGGTAGGTTACAGAATTACTCCGGTCCAATGGGGCTAAGGTATTTAGGGGCATCGCTGGAGTTGCTCCTAACGTGGCTGAGTACTCGATGGAGGCCACGGAGAATATTATGGAGGATCTGGATTTCATTGCTGAGTAGAAATTTAAGGGGTTTGTCTCACTGCTTCGTGACGAGGTATATCAATGGTGGCTCACAGTTAAGGAGGGCACTCAGCTCGAGCGTTTGACATAGGATTTGTTTAAGACGGCCTTTCAGAGTAAATATGCGGGGGTCAGTTATACTGATAATAGGAGACGTGAGTTCCTCAACCTCATACAAGGGGACCGATCTGTGGTCGAGTATGAGACCGAATTTTTGAGGTTGAGCCGTTATGCGAGAGGCATGGTGGCAACTGAGTATGAGCGCTGTGTCCGATTTAAGGATGGTCTCCGGATAGTCTTTGATTTCTGATAGCTCCTCAGAAGGAGCAATATTTTTTTACATTAATGGAAAAAACGAAGATTGCTGATGAGGTGAAGCGCTCAGAGTACCAAAACCAAGAGAAGGGAAAGGCTAAGAGGGATTCTGAGCCTTCTAATTCTGGTATGAGGCCTAAGAAAAAAGACAGGACTGATGGGCCCGTGAAAGTTGGGCTTACTGTTGTTGTTCTTACTAGGGTGGCAATTTGTCAACACTGTAGTAGGTGCCATCTGGGCGAGTGTTGGAGAGCTACTGGGCTTGTTTAAAGTATGGGTCGACTGAACACCGTGTTAAAAATTGTCCACTGAGGGGTAATCAAATGCAAGCTCCAGTTGATGAGATTGCACAACCGCTGAGGGTCATTCAGTAGTCACCTAAGAGTCGAGGACAGGCTAGGAGTGGTAATGGTATGGGTCGAGGTTAGAGAGCACCAGGCAGAGGTGCTGGGTCGACTAAGCTGAGGTAGCCTGCACTGGTTTATGCTGCACATCATCATTAGAATGAAGATGCTCCAGACTTCAAAACAGGTACATTTTTAAATTTTGATGTACCTTATTGTGCTTTGATAGACATAGGCTCTACACACTCTTACGTAGTTAGTACTATGTATGAGACTTTGGGGATTCTGTATGTGAGTACTTTTAATGAGATATAAGTTGTGAATCCGTTAGAGTAGTCTATTCGGGTTAGTAAATTATATAGAGATGTATCGTTAAAGGTCCAAGGGACTGTGCTCTTGGCTGATTTGATAGAGCTCCTGTTTAGGGAGTTTGATTTAATTTTGTGCATGGAATAGCTGGTGAAACATCAAGTGAGTCTAGATTGTACTGAAAAGAGGGTCATTCTAAGAACTGAGGAGGATAATGAGATAGTCGTGATTTAGGAATGACGAAATTATCTAGCTAATGTGATATCTGCTTTGGTAGTAGAGAAGCTAGTGAGAAAAGGATGCGAGGCATTCTTGGCCTACATCAGTGTTTTAGATTCTGTAGACTCTTCGATTAAGGACATCCGCACTGTGAGAACTTTCTAAATGTGTTTCTAGAGAAACTACCAGGTTTACCTCTAAGTCGAGAGGTGGAGTTTGAGATTGATTTGATTCCTTGTACAGCTCTGGTGTTTATCGCTCCTTACAGTATGGCACCAAAAGAATTGACAGAACTTAGGGATCAAATATAGGAGTTGTTGGATTGTGGGTTTATTCATACCAGTGTGCCTCCATTGGAAGCACCTCTTCTGTTTGTTAAGAAGAAAATGGGACGATGAGGATGTGCAGCGACTATCGCCAGCTAAATAAGTTGACGATCAAGAATAAGTACCCACTTCCAAGAATGGATGATTTATTCGATCAGTTCAGAGGGGCTTCAGTGTTCTTTAAGATCGATCTACGATCGGTTTACCATCATTTGAGGGTAAAGGAAGCTGATGTGCATAAGACAACATTTAAGACTCATTATGGACATTGCGAGTTCCTAGTTATGCCCTTTGGGTTGCCTAATGCACTAGCAGTGTTTATGGATCTAATGAACTGTGTGTTCTAGCCCTACTTGGATCAGTTCATGGTGGTGTTCATCAATGATATTCTGGTGTATTCTAAGTCATAGGATAAGCATGATGAGCATCTCAGGGTTGTTTTGCAGACTCTCTGAGAGAAACAGTTGTATGCGAAGTTCTTGAAGTACGAGTTTTAGCTTTGAGAGGTTACCTTCTTGGAGCATATGGTGTCTGCTGAGGGGATTCGTGTGGATCCTCGTAAGATTGAGGCTGTGTTGGATTGGAAATAGTCGAAGAATGTGTCTGACATTCGTAGCTTTTGGGGCTGGCAGGATGCTACTGTTATTTTGTAGAGGGGTTCTCTTTGATCGCAGCTCTATTGACTAAGTTATTGCATAAGTGAGTTCCTTTCGTTTCGACTGATGCACAGCAGGAAAGCTTTGAGAAGCTTAAGACCGTTTTGGCATAGGCTCCAATTTTGATACAGCCTAAGCTTAGGAAGGACTTCGTGGTTTACAGTGATGCGTCGCACGTAGGTCTGGGTTGTGTTCTGATGCAAGACGGTAAGGTAATGGCTTATGCGTCTCGACAGCTCAAGACTCATGAGGTTAATTATCTGACGCACGACTTGGAGTTAGCTATAGTAGTCTTTGCTCTTAAGATTTAGAGGCATTGTCTGTATGGTGAGAAGTATACTATCTACATTGATCAAAAGAGCCTCAAGTATCTCCTCACTGAGAATGAGTTAAATCTTAGGCAGCTTCGATATGTTGAGCTGCTAAAAGATTACGACTGCAGTATAGAGTACCATCCTGGTAAGGCCAATGTGGTGCGGATACATTGAGTCGTCGGGCTGTGACCGGTCTAAGAGTGTTGTTTGCTTGACTGAGTCTATATGACAGTGAGAGTTTGTTGGCAGAACCTCAAGTGAAACCGACATGGATTAATCAGATCAGAGATAAACAGATAGGGGATAAATCTCTCGAATTATGGTTCTGACAGATTGAGATTGGGGTTACTTCAGATTTTAGAGTTAATGATGATGGGGTTCTATGTTTTCGAGGTCAGATTTGTATACCTAATGATAAGGACATAAGATAATTGATTCTAAAGAAAGTGCATAGTAGCCCTTATGCTATGCATCTCGATGGGAACAAGATGTACAGAGATCTTCGAGAGTTATACTGGTGGCCAGGGTTGAAGCGTGAGGTGACCGATTTCGTGGCTCGCAGTTTGACTTGTCAACAGGTTAAGGCTGAGCATCAGTTGCCTTCGGGGTTGCTATAGCCAGTTCAGATTCCAATGTGAAAATGAGAGCGAATGACGATGGATTTCGTTAGTGGGTTGCCTCTAACACCCATTAAGAAGGATTCTGTATGGGTCATCGTGGATCGATTGACCAAGTCAGCTCACTTCATTCCTATTAGGACGGATTTCTGCCTATAGAAACTGGCTAAGCTCTACATCTTAGAGATAGTGAGGCTACATGGGGTTCCTGTTTCGATCATTTTTTATAGGGATTCTCATTTTACCTCTCGATTCTGGCAAAAGCTTCATGAGGCTTCGGGTTTAAGGCTTGATTTCAGTATTGTTTTTCATCCTCAGATAGACGATCAGTCAGAGAGGGTGATTCAAATATTGGAGGACATGTTGAGGGGCTGTATTATAGATTTCCAAGGCAGTTGGGAGGAGTACCTGCCTTTAGCAGAGTTTGCTTACAACAACAGCTACCAGTCTAGTATACAGATGGCACCTTACGAGGCATTATATGGTCGTAAGTGTCGCACTCCTTTATACTGGATTGAGTTGGATGAGGGACGTGTACTGGGTCCAGAGTTGGTATCAGAGACTGAGGACAAGGTCTGTTTGATTCGAGAGCATCTGAAAGCGAATTCTAATAGACAGAAGTCCTATGCTGATTTGAAGAGGAAGGACATCGAATATTCTGTAGGGGACTTAGTTTTTTTAAGGTCTCACCATGGAAGAAGGTTCTGAAGTTCGGTCACAAGTGCAAGCTGAACCCTCGATTTATTGAGCCATACTGGATTTTGAAGCGAGTGAGGCCAGTCACGTATCAGTTAGAGCTACCTTCGGAGTTAGATTGCACTCACGATATGTTTCATGTCTCGATGCTGAGACGTTACCGCTCTGATCCCATGCACATTGTGCCTGTGGAGGATATTGAGATTAGACCAGATCTGACGTTCAAGGATGAGCTAGTTTAGATTTTGGATCGCGATGTTAAGGTTCTACAGAGGAAATTTATTCCTTTAGTGAAGGTGCTATCGCAGAATCATAGCACTGAGGAGGTTACTTGGGAGCCAGAGGATTCGATACGACAGCAGTATCCTCACCTCTTCTGATCAGGTAAAATTTTAAGGACGAAATTTCTTTAAGGGGGATAGAGTTGTAACGCCCCAAATTTCTGTATTTCTGGCTTTTGTGAATTTTTGGCATGAAAATTTTTTGCATTTGTTTTTGCAACTATTAGACACAAATATTTGTCAGCTTCAGCGGTTAAATGTTTTGGGTGTGTTTGGGAGGTTCCAAGTTCAAGCCAAGACTTGGGTTAAATTTTGGTTTTGATTAGAATAAAGCTTAATTCTTGAACAATAGGTTTAAAAGAATTTATGTGTAAAAGCGTAACAGAATGGGCCTGCTGGTCTGGTGGTTAAGAGTGGTGTTGAAGTAAGGGAGGTCTTGGGTTGGAGTCGCTGCTGAGGTATTATTTTTATTGTTTAGACATGTGAGTGTTTGAGTTTGTTTGAACTATTGAGAGTGGAATGTGTTGTTGAGAAAATTAGGGGGTTTGGGAGTCACCCAAATCATTTCAATCTCTCTATCGAATTCTCTGCAAAAAAATCCCCCATTTTCACCTTTTTTCTTCTTTTTTGTTTTACTAAAATTCTCTTTCCTTTTGCTACCGAAAAATCTATTGTTCTCTTCATTACCTTTTTCGTCTTCCCTTTTTAATTGGTTCTTTGTGTTTAGTAGAGTGTCGCGCAATTTTGGTAAGTGTTATAATGCGTTTGGTTTCCTTTTAAGTGAAGTATTGGAGTCTTAAGAGTTCTGTTTCTATTTAGGAGTCAATTGAGGACGAGGGGGTTGTTGCTCGACTTTCTAACAGTGAGAAATCGTCGTCGATTCGTGAAGGTAAGGTTGTCGTTAGATTTCAGGTTTTGGCTATCATTAACAATTCGATTTAAGTGATTGATTTCAGACTCGGAGCAACCCTAGCGATGCACCTAAACACTTCAACCCCATTGGACCAGAGCCGTTCCATAACCGACCCAGGACCCCCAGATCCAGTGTTGGGTCCAGCAGCCCTTTCCAGAATACGAAGCATGGCCTGAGACAGTGCGTCATCCCCAACAGTACGATCATACGGTCCCGTCTCACTATCAGTCGTAGGCGATACCAGCGTCTCACTAGCATCCACGACTAATATAGTATCAGAAGCAAGGGATTCAGCTCAAACCCCTCTACGACCTCTACCTCGGCTTCCAGTACCCCGTCCGCAAGTACCACGTGTGCTCATCGTATCGATCAAATTACTCTATATTAAAAGTTTTATGCATATCAGATTACAGTTTCAGCATATTATTAATAGATATCTTATGTAATATAGTTATCAGAATATTCAGTATTCGTTATTGCGAGAAAGTTATCTTACTACAGTTTCAGTCTATTCTATCTAGAGTGTTTAAGTAAAGTACTACCTAAGTAGTCAGAGTCCTACTTAAGAGGTCTCAAGCATACAAACAGTATTTTCCATCAGATCAAACAATATTCAGAATATCCAACATGCTTTCAATCAGTACAATAGCAGAGATTCAGTAACTTACTCGAATCAGCGTCGGAAGCTCGGTGTACCACTTTCTCAATATAAAAAACATTTCAAAATCAGTTTCAAATCATTTCTCCAAAATCATTTTAAAACCAAGAACCATAGCCGAGTTTTGCAACCTGGCTCAGATACCACTAAATGAAACACCTCAAACCCAGCTTAGACGTTATGGCCGAATCTGGCGGCGTCACATGAGAGTGCTTTTGGAAAGTTTAAGCAGGTTGAAAATTATTTCGATTATTATCTTTACTTAAATCAGAAAACCAATAATCAAGTTATTTGTTAAAACCCTTTTCATTTATGTGGAAACTCTAGATAATTTTAGAAAAACAAAGTCTAGGTGTCGTTTTGCAGTTATAGAAATAAATCCATAATAACAATTTAAAACTCAAGATATGATCGAAATAGTTCAAACCCTAATTTACATCAAATAACCCAATAGAATTAAAACAGTAAAAACATTAAAGACATAAACCGTAGCAAAACGTCTCAGTGGTCACTGACGAGCCCTCCACAGCACCAATCCATCTATTGTTAGGGATTAATAAAATAAAAGAGGTGAGTTTTCGCAAACTCAGTGTGTACATCCCCACAGTAAAGCATGCATGAAATATATATCAGTCTATCAATCATAAATCGAGCCTGAGCTCTTAATAGAATCGGTGTAAACTACAGCCCACTCAGTACAGAATCAGATTAGATATAATCGGGCCTTAACCCATTCAAAAATCACATGTATATCATATCAGTACAGTAAATGCCCACTAACCCTGTACACCATCTCTGTCCACCCTACACACAGTGTGGGGATAAAATTGACCCATCCGCCCTACACACCATGTATGGGGATATAATCGACCCATCCAGCCCTACACACCATGAGGTACCGTAAACGGCACATATCAAGTCGATGCAGCACAGCTGTCTGACATACGGCTAAAAGCCTTTCAGTCTTCCTTCTCTCCAATATCAAGCCCAACTCAATGCTATGCAACATAAATGATGACATGGCATGCTATCACACAGTAAACAAATCATATGTATCATACTCAGATCAGTTCAGAACAATATTATAACATATGCTAGCATACATCTTAGTATCATGTCACAGAATAAGGTCTAAGCAATGCTTACCAACCCTTAAATAGGTCACAGTCAACTAGGGCGACTCGTGCAACCTTTCAGAATAGTTCAAATTAATGGGCTCACACGCCCATATGGCTTGCCCGTGTGGGCCCAATGCCCGTGTGGCCTATACGGCTGAACTTGGCCCCGTCCGTATGGATCACATAGCCTGGCCCAACCCTACACGCCTATGTGGTTTCACCCGTGTGAGCCCATACGCCCGTGTGGCCCACATGGCCTAATTGGCCTAACCCGTGCCTCGCACACGGCCTAACCAGCATCATACACCCATGTCCATTGCACCCGTGTGGTGAGCGCATGGCTTCACTCGTCAAACCCACTACCATGTCTCGCACACGGCCTCTACACGAAAAGTCCACATGCCCGTGTGGTGTCGATAGTCTTCGGCTTTCATTGATATACTCTCGATATTAAGTAATAAAATTTATAAAAACTGACCGCACCAAAAACTAACAATATCACGATTTTAAAAGCAAGCGCACCTATCGAACAGTAGTACAGTTTAGCAGTAAGATCGAGTTATCGTACCCAAGGGAACCAAAAGTACTAATACTTACTTCCTTTCTATTATCTAGCCTAAAAATAAAAGAGGATTGATTAAGACTAATTCTAAAACTAATTAAGAATGCACAAAAAGTAATTTAGGAAAAACTTTCAGGAAAAGCTGATTGATATAAGCAATACTCAAGGGAGAATCCACCTAGACTTCACTTGTTATTAATTTCTTGAACTAGATGATTTCTTCACTTGACTTGATCCGTAGAGATCCCTAACTTATGTTAATACCTCCGTCGAGGATAAGAACAACTAATCCTAGGTGGTTAATTAAAGTTTCTTTATTAATTAACACCCCTAGGTTGCATTAATTCGATCTATGGATCCCCTTATTAGGTTTGACCCTAATCCGGCAGATTTATGTCGCCCTATGTCTAGGGTTGCATGCAACTCCGCTTAATTATGGTAGATCTACTCTTAAAACAAGGACTTTTGCTCTTCTGCCTAAGCACATCAAGTTCTTAAAGTAATACCTAGGATTATTAAATCAAGAATGAAGAACACATAATTAAGAACAATTCAAGTATTTATCATATAATTCAAGAATAAATAATAATAAGATCTGTCTTAGGTTTCATCCCCCTCAAGTATTTGAGGGGTTTAGTTCATAACTAATAAAGAAAACATCTCAGAAGAAATAAGATAACAAAACATAAAGAACCCAAAAACCCCTAAAGGAATTTAGGGAGATCCTCTGTCTTGATGTAGAATTCTGGCTTCTAGGATGAATCAATCGGCTTCCCTTGGAGTAATTCCTTACTTTCACTCCTTGTGTTGGCAGAAATATGGCGCTCTTTCTTGAGAGAAAAGAGTATATCTTTAGAGTTACCTCCTGGGGTCTTTATATAGGGTTTATAATGGCTTTCTTAGCCCCTAAGTATCCAAATCCGAGTGAAATTCCTCTTCCCCATGATAGGGACACACCCGTGTGCCACGTTCGTGTGCCACGACAAGAGGCCGTGTGAGATTCTGTCGATGGAGGCACGGCCGTGTGGCCTGGCAGTGCTTGTCAGAGGCTGGACGGTGTAATCTTCATGTGGCACGGCCGTGTGCCATGGCCGTGTGGTGACTCTTTGGGCCGTGTCATTTTCACTCTTTGGCCCATTTTTCCTCGTTTTTAGCTCGTTTTCAGTTCTTTTCTCTTCCTTATGCTCTCCTGAGTATAAGACATGAAAAAGAAGGATTAAGAGCACCAATTCTCACAAAATTGATAATAATCCATCCGAAATATAGGCTAAACATGAGGTAAAAATATGTATAATTTATCATTTATCAAATACCCCCACACTTAAGCCTTTGCTTGTCCTCAAGCAAAATCTCAATCTACATTTAAGAATCATTCTTCTCAACTCACAATCTTTATCGATAAAATTTCAAATTAATTCACAGGTATTCATACAATGAAAATTCAATCAGAAGAACATTAAAGATTTAATCACTCTAAGTTGAGAATTTTATCATTGAAACATAAGTTTCTTCCCTCCTCCTAAGTAATTATCTCTCCATCTTAATTAACAGAAGTTGACATCCTCACTAAGGATTCACTTTATCCACTCAAAGTGTTTAGGGTTCAAGATTTAAGCACTCTCTAGTCAACCTGAAAAGTTATTACCATAGGCTTGCAAGAGAATCAGATCTCCACCACTATAGATTAATATGATACATCGATCAAAAGGTCTTTCACTAGTTGTAATGGGACTTGGTTAGGGGTGTTGTTACAGGCTGCAAAAGAGGGTTAGAATCGAGATTGAACTGAAAAATTATCTAGCTAGAAAAATCTCTATCACTGGAACATATTTCTCGAGCTAATTCTTATGATAACATCATTTCCGCCTTGGTAGCCTTAAAATAGAAATATGCAAAAACCATTTGAACTATTACAGATTACAACTGAATTAGTACATACGTTTTTTTTTCATATAATTCAAGTACAATACAATAAATTGGATAGAATTTTTACAATCTGGAAAAGAGAATAAAGCTAGATGAAAATTGCTACTCAAATCTCGATAAAAATAGGGGTCAAAATAATTAAATGGAATTCCACAGAAAATAGGTGAAAGGTTAATATTAGAGATAAGTCAAAGAAAAGGTTGTTAGGCTCAATGGAGTTCACTAGGGGTTAAATCATGGAGGTAGGCTTTTTGTGGAGTAAGTAAGTTAAATCCTAGTGCCTTTATCATTTCAGTGTATCAAATCAATGATGTGGTCTTGACATGTATAATCAAATCAAGTTCTAGAATAACAAATCAGTATTGACTTACTCAAAGCAATAATAAAAGTGAGCACGAAAGAATGTATGCTCAAAAGGCAAAAAATCTCACCAAAATTATGGCTTTTGATGTCAATCCTGCGAATTTCAAATCTCAAGATAATACTTAAGATTCAGAAAAATAACTTATGCAAAAACTGGGATTCTCAAATATTTCAACTTATCATGCTTGATTCCCTAGTGTTTTAAAGTTTGAACAATCAAAGTACAATCACCTATATCTTAATTCTCAACATATCAATAAAAATTATAAATCAATCAGAATTAATTCCTAACAGGGGATTGAAGATAATTTTGAGACCACTTTAAAAAGTTCAGGGATTTCAAAGAGAGTGTAAGGACTGAAAGTAAAGTAAATTCCCCCCACACTTAAAATGTACATTGCCCTCAATGTACAAAGATAACATTAGTAGCGATAAAAGCACAAGATCATAAGATAGGGAAAGGTATGAAACTCTCTGCTTTGGATGGATTAGTGAGACGGAGATTGGAAGAGTTGGCAGTTGTGGCAAGGTGTTCCCATTTTCGTAGAGATTTAAGCTGTAAAGCTCCTTTGAAACTGCGAAAGTATTTATTAGTCGTGGGAAATTTGGATTAATAGAAATTACTCATTAGGGATTGGCCGATATGAAAATTAGAAAAAGAAATAAAAGGAAAATAATAAACTAAGTTCTAAAAATTACCAATATTCAAATAATGAAAAAGATAAAATGAATTAAAAATAAAAATAAAAAGGAAAATAAAAGAGAAGAAGTTAGAAGGTGAAAGAGATCAGTGTTAAAATAAAAATTAAGATAAAAATAAAGTTAGGAGGAATAAAAATCTTTAATCCCCATATGGGTCACGCGGCGGTGGTGGGGAAGTGATGTGTAGATGCTGGCATATTTGCTGTAAAATCATGTCGATGTGATCGAGGCGCCGGAAGTATTGCTGCTTGAATCTAGATAAACGCTCAGATATGTCAGCATCGGTGGCTGCTGCACGAGATAGGTGCCAAGGTGGTGGTGGCTTGGCTGGTGCATCCTCCTCCGGTGGTGGGACATCGTCAGGAATGTCCTCTGGCTCCTCGCCCTCCTAGATGAGGTGATACTGGAAGTGGCTGCCTCCTGGCCTGCGCTGGATTATCCTCATGTGAAGCATGGTCTGGATGCCCTGAGGGGACATCTGGCCCACCAATATGTATGAGGATGTCTGGGCCACGGTATTGAGGAGCCCGAAGTGACGAGCCAAGCGTGTGATGTACGGGCCCATGGATATAACGCCCCGGCAGTGACGCTCAGTCTGGTGCTGCTTAGCGTGCACGATGAAGTAGGCGAGGTCGATGGGGATGAGGTTACAAGGGCGTGTGTCGGCTGTATGTGAGCATGGTGGTGGTTTTAAGGTTGGCGGCGGCGTTTATAGTGGTTGTGGAGAGAAGATTTTAGGGTTTGAGTGAGGAAGAAGACAAATAGTGGCTTCCTTTTTATAGTTTTCGGGTCACACGGGCATGTCGCACGCCCGTGTGACTTGGGGTTTGGTCGTGTGAATTGAAATTCGGTGGGTTTGGTGCGCCTGGTTCGAAGTACACGCTCGTGTTGATATTTCGCCCGGCCGTTTGCGATCGTGTTCACTTTCCACACGGTCGTGTAATAAGTTCCACGGCCGTTTCCAAATTGACAGTGTTGGCCACGGTCTGAGGACACGGGCGTGGGGATTTGAGCAAGCCTATGTTTAAATTGAAGGGTTGCCACGGCCATGTCGCACGGCCGTGGGGATTTGTCGACAGCCCGTGTTTTAGGAAGATTTTCACTCTGTTTGTACACAGCCTAAGTGCACGACCGTGTCTCTACTTTAAATGTTCACACGGCCAGAGGCACGCCCATGTGCCAGGCCGTGTGGTCCTAAATTTTTGCATTTAAAAGGGTTAGTGGATGCATGAAAAATACTAAAAACTTTTAAAGAAGGAAAAGTTACTAAGTTAGAGCTCGGGTTGCCTCCCGAGAAACGCTTATTTAGAGTCTAAGCTCGACTCTACCTGGATATATCACGAAGGGATTTTGTGGAGTTGAAGCTCCTCCCTGTAATATTTAGAATTCTCACATCTGTAGTGTTTAAGCCTATGTCTGTTTACCTTGAACGTACTGTAGTTGGGGTGAGTTACCTCAATTGTTCCATATGGAAAGACTTTCATTACCGTGAAATAGGGTGTATCACTTGTATGTCCTTTTAAATTTGAGGTTCGTGGATTGTCTTCCCTTAAAATTACCTTATCTCCCACCTTGAGTTGATCTGTTTGTCCCTGAGGGTCGTCTTGGAGATGCTCTGTTTTGGTGTGGCATATTTTGGGTTTTTCGTGAAAGTTCAGCCACTCATCTAGTTCCTCGATCTGGGGCATTCGCTTTTCTGGTTCATCTCCTGTAGGTGAATTTGCCAGTGTTTACGTTGTTTTTATGTGGAGTGCGTCCTGCACAGAAGTTTGTATGGTGAGTTCAGTGTTTCTACAGGAACTCAAAACTCTATTCTCGTCTGTAGTTTTAATTGAGTTGTGAGCTAGTAGGATGACTGTATCATCACCTACTCGTAATTTGAGTTCACCTGTTTCTAAATCAATTTTAGTTTTGGCAGTTGCTAAAAATGGTTACCTTAGAATTAAGGGTACATTGCTAGCCTCATCAATGTCTAAAACAACAAAGTCAACTGGGAATATAAATTTATCGATTTTGACAAGTACATCTTCAATTATTCCCTTAGGTGCCCTAATAGTTTTATCAGCTAGTTGAATGCTCATCTTGGTTTTCTTAGGGGTTCCAAGACCTAGTTGTTTAAACAGGTTATAAGGCATGACATTTAAGCTTGCCCCTAAATCAGCTAAAGCATTTTTTTCTTCTAGGCTACCAAGTAAACAAGGGATAGTGAAACTCCTTGGATCTTTTAGTTTGGTCGATAGTCTATTTTGTAGAATAGCTGAGCAGACTGCATTTAATTCCACATGATATTTCTTCTCTAGCTTCCGCTTGTTTGTCAAGAGTTCTTTTAAGAATTTAACCGCGTCTGGCATCTGCAAAATTACTTCAACAAATGGTAAGTTAATGTGTAAATTTTTTAAGAGTTTAAGAAACTTACCAAATTATTCATCTGTGCGGTCTTTCTGTAGCGCTCTTAGGTATGGTATACGAGGCTTGTGTCGTTGATGTCTGGCTTGTTGTTGCTTACCTCTACCTTACCTTTACTCACCTTAGGTTCCTCGCATAACTTTGGGTCGTCTTTGGTTAATGCCTCATCATCTGTTGTATTTATGGCATGAAGTTGCTCTTTAGGATTGGTCTCAGTGTTACTTGAAAGCCCACCTTGTGGTCTTTCTGATATTAACTTGGTGAGTTGACCAATTTGATTCTCAAGGCCTTTGATTGATGCTTGCTGGTTCTTTAATGCTGTTTCAGTGTCCTGAAAATGGGTTTCTGACATGGCCATGAATTTGGTAAACATCTCTTTAAGGTTGGGCTTTTTCTCCTGTTGCGGTGGTAGCTGCTGAAATCCCTGAGGGGGTTGTTGTCTTTGATTCCCTTGTCCTCCCCAAGAAAAATTGGGATGGTTTCGCCAACCTGCATTATATGTGTTACTATATGGATTATTTTGAGATCTAAAATTGTTAACCATATAATTGGCTTGCTCAGTTTCTGTGCCATTGTCAAAAGATGAGTAGTCTGGGGTGAACATATTTGCCTGAGTTGTGTCATATTGCTTCACTGCTTGTGCCTACGTAGAACCAACAAAATTATCAAACTTTTTATTTAAAAGTTCTACTTGGTTAGAAAGCATAGCGACAGCATCAATATTATAAACTCCTGCAGCTTTTTTTAGTTTTGTCCTCATGACTTGCCACTGATAGTTATTCAGTGACATCTCTTCAATAAATTCATAAGCTGCTTCGAGTGTTTTGTTATTAATTGTTCCTCCTGCGGCAGCATCGATCATTTGCCTTGTTGAAGGATTCAAATTGTTGTGAAAGGTTTGAACTTATAGCCATAAAGGTAGGCCATGATGAGGGCATCTTCTCAAAAGATCTTTGTATCTTTCTCAGGCATCATATAGTGTTTCTAAATCCATCTGCACAAAAGAAGAGATATCATTTCGTAATTTAGCTGTTTTAGCTGAAGGAAAATATTTAAGTAAAAATTTTTCGGTCATCTGTTCCCATGTGGTGATTGAACCTCGTGGTAAAGAGTTTAACCACTGTTTGGCTTTGTTTCTCAAAGAGAATGGAAATAGCCTTAGACGAATGGCATCATCAGAAACGCCATTAATTTTAAAGGTATCACAAAGTTCCAAAAAGTTGGCTATGTGTGAATTTGGATCTTTATCCTGTAAACCATCAAACTGTACCAATTGCTGTATCATTTGAATAGTGTTAAGCTTTAATTCAAAATTATTAGCAGCAATAGTAGGTCTAAGAATGCTAGTTTGGGTACCAGCCAAACTAGGTTTAGCATAATCATACATAGTGCGATAAGCTTAGGTTTCGCATAATCATACATAGTGCGATAAGCTTCTTCTTGATTTGCTGGTGGCGCGACTATTGCAGGAGGTGGTGGAATGTTTTGATTTGCTTCCATCTCTTCTGCAGGTTCTGGCCTTTGTTCTTGATCTTGTTCTAGATACTGTAGGCTTCGTCTGATCTCTCTGCGAGTTCTACGAACTGTTGCTTCTAAATCTTCGTCAAAAAGTAATGGTCCTGCTGGGTTGTTTCTAGTCATAAACTAGAAATACCTAGAAGGAAAAAGCAAAGAAAATTAAAATAGAATAAAAGAAAAGAAAAGAAGAATAAAAAATAAAAAAATTGAAAATAGATAAATATAGTAATGGCTAAAGTAATAGAAATCGAGTTTTCTTAATATTTCAGTTCCCTGGCAACGGCGCCAAAAACTTGATATGCTCGCGATATTAAGTAATAAAATTTATAAAAATTAATCGCACCAAAAACTAACAATATCACGATTTTAAAGGCAAGCGCACCTATCGAACAGTAGTACAGTTTAGCGGTAAGACCGAGTTATCGTACCCAAGGGAACCAAAAGTACTAATACTTACTTCCTTTCTATTATCTAGCCTAAAAATAAAAGAGGATTGATTAAGACTAATTCTAAAACTAATTAAGAATGCACAAAAAGTAATTTAGGAAAAACTCTCGGGAAAAGCTGATTGATATAAGCAATACTCAAGTGAGAATCCACCTAGACTTCACTTGTTATTAATTTCTTGAACTAGATGATTTCTTCACTTGACTTGATCCGTAGAGATCCCTAACTTATGTTAATACCTCCGTCGAGGATAAGAACAACTAATCCTAGGTGGTTAATTAAAGTTTCTTTATTAATTAGCACCCCTAGGTTGCATTAATTCGATCTATGGATCCCCCTATTAGGTTTGACCCTAATCTGGCAGATTTATGTCGCCCTATGTCTAGGGTTGCATGCAACTCCGCTTAATTATGGTAGATCTACTCTTAAAACAGGGACTTTTGCTCCTCTTCCTAAGCACATCAAGTTCTTGAAGTAATACCTAGGATTATTAAATCAAGAATTAAGAACACATAATTAAGAACAATTCAAGTATTTATCATATAATTCAAGAATAAATAATAACAAGATCTGTTTTAGGTTTCATCCCCCTCAAGTATTTGAGGGGTTTAGTTAATAACTAATAAAGAAAACATCTCAGAAGAAATAAGATAACAAAACATAAAAAACCCAAAAACTCCTGAAGGAATTTAGGGAGATCCTCTGTCTTGATGTAGAATTCTGGCTTCTGGGATGAACCAATCGGCTTCCCTTGGAGTAATTCCTTGCTTTCACTCCTTGTGTTGGCAGAAATATAGCGCTCTTTCTTGAGAGAAAAGAGTATATCTTTAGAGTTGCCTCCTAGGGTCTTTATATAGAGTTTAGAATGGCTTTTTTAGCCCCTAAGTATCCAAATCCAAGTGAAATTCCTCTTCCCCATGACATGGACACGCCCGTGTGCCACGCCCGTGTGCCACGACAAGAGGTCGTGTCAGATTCTGTCGATGGAGGCACGGCCGTGTGGCCTGGCCGTACTTGTCGGGGGCTGGACCGTGTGATCTTCATGTGGCACGGCCGTGTGCCACGGCTGTGTGGTGACTCCTTGGGCCGTGTCATTTTCACTCTTTGGCCCATTTTTCCTAGTTTTTGGCCCATTTTCAGTTCTTTTCTCTTCCTTATGCTCTCTTGAGTATAAGGCATGAAAAAGAAGGATTAAGAGCACCAATTCTCACAAAATTGATAATAATCCATCCGAAATATAGGCTAAACATGAGGTAAAAATATGTATAATTTATCGTTTATCATTCACCAAATCGCATTTTTAGTGCGTTTCAGAGTACACACCTGGTTCTAACTGAAGCCTAAACACTTCTGAGTACTTCCAAAACCTATATTCAGTGAGCCCGAGTCTAAAAATCAATCACTTATATCGAATTGTTACGAAACGATAAATCCTGAAATCGAACAACAACCTTACCTTTTCCTGAAAAACGGTGATTCCTCACTATTTCAAATTCCAATTAGCAATCCTTGGAACCTTGGTTATCTCCTAACAAGGAACTAACACTTAATAAACCAACACTCATTAGAACGAAACTAAACGCACTACTTTACTTATCGGATCGAGAAAAGTACTGAAGCAGAGAATCCCCAAAGCTAAGTGATAAAAGAAACCAATTGAAGAAGGGGTAAATGGGAAAGAATTCGACAGTAGGATGGAAAAGAAAATAGAGATTTCGGCAGAGAGGAAAAATTTGGAGAAAATAGTCAGAAAAATTTTGATAACCTCCTAAACCCTAATTTGCTCCTACTAACACTCAACTATTTAGCCACTTAGATGTTTAACTAAAACTCAAATACTCACACGGTAATAGCTACAAAAGTAACATCCACACCTATCATGTGATTCGAACACGAGACTTCTTACTCATTCGCACATTACTTAACCACCAGACCAGCAGACCCATTCTATTATAATTTACTCAACTTTTACTTAAAAGCCTAAACACCAAAAGCCAGACTTCATTCAATAAAAACTCAAAATTTAACTCAAGTCTTGGCTTGAACTTGGAACCTCCCCAAACACACCCAGAGTACTTATTCACTCAACCAAACAACTATTTATGTCAAATTTATGCAAAAAAATATTCAAATATTTTTATCACCACAATTTTGCAAAAAGCCAAAAATAGGAAAAATTGGGGCGTTACAAACATTACAAATCACCTTAACTAGAAAAGCCACAATGTCACATGCATGGTCATATAATTGATTCAAAAATACAAATTAACAAGATCACATATTATACACATATATACAGACATAACGAATTAGGACATACCATCAGAACTATCAATATCAAATCACGCAAATATATTTCATATACCTTAAACACATCATACACAGAAGCATATTAATAGATACCTTGTTTCCAAGCCTTAATTAAGCAATATGGACCTTACGAAAAATCTAATTACAAATTTCAGAGTTAAATGGATCTAGGTGAATTTTTTAGAAAATGGGCCTAATTGGCCAGTCCGTGTGGCCCACACAGCCTCAAACACGCCTGTGTGGCCCATAACAAATTGATATGAAGCCTGTTGAGTTATCAGTGAGGCTACCACCTACGAGAAAGTAGCTTCTGCATTAGACTTTGGGGGAAAAATAGTGATGTAAACTGGGTAGTTGTAACGAATAAATGCAATGAGCGAGGTACATCTTAAAACTTTCTTAATGTTTTACACTATGACTTACTATTTTCTTGGCAAAGACACGAGGCCTTTTAGGAGTTTTGAAGAGGGTAAGTAGAGGGGCTTACAAACCAAAGTTAGCAGTAATACTCAAGGTTAACCTGGTGTTCAAATAGGTGCTCCGATGCCTATTTGTACGGATCAAAGGGATCCCGACCGAGGCAAGTCACAATGGGGGCAGGTAAGAGTGGTGGACTCTTGCAAACAAGATGTACCAAGGAGAAGAACGATTCAAGTTAGGTGACAGAGAAAGTTGAGGCAAATGTTTCGAGGGGCGAAACTACTTGACAAAGAGACTAGTTGGGACTCGACCAAGAGGTCGAGATAGTTTGAAGACGAGTCAAACTAGTGTCATTTTAAGGATGTGACGAGGGCGTCACAAGAATGGGTGAGATAGAATGTCACAGGCCGTAAATCGAAGCCCGTGACTAATACACAAATAGTATCCCATAGAGATCAATTGATTAAATGGGGCTCATTCGACCCACTTGAACTGACCTAATTCGTGGAACATGTGGAGAAGCCCATCTACTTGAAGCTTTGGTGGCCTAGTGAAATACTTAAAGAAAACTAGGGTTGTCATGGTAAATATGGAAACTAATATTAAAATATATTGTTGGATTTGGGGGAGCTCAACTATAAATAGAAAATTTCCCCCCTCATTTGTAATCATGTCATTAAAAGTAATCAAACGCTTTTGAGAGCATTTAGTCAAATACTTGGTGTGCTATTGCTTTCCTGTAGGTTTTTTGTCCTCTTGTTGCATCATTGTCTTTGAGTTGTTTTCGTTTTACTTTAAGCACTTTAGAGAATTTCTATTAAGAATTCTTATTTTCGAGATTTAGGAATTTGTAACATACGGATTGCGAGACTAAAGCTCAGCCCTGTGACACTAGCATATGGATGAAATCAGAGTTTGTTTGAATTAGAAACTTAAAAGAAGAATTTCATTTATATCAAAGTTTTCAAATTTCTAAAAAATATTTTTTTCTTATTTGGATAAAAAAATTGGAGAATTTTGAAACTTGTGAGGAATTTCAATGAGAGATTTGAAATTCCACATAAGAAATAATTTTTCATAATTTTATTTTATTCAATACACATTCTTCCCCCATAAAATAAAAAATTTACTTCAAACTCATTTTTATTTAATTCTATTATATTTTTAAATTTTATTTTATTAAAAATATTTATAAAATATAATGATATTCATATTGAATTTTTTATATTATTTATTTTTAATACCATTATCCTTTTTATAATTATTTATAATTTGTAAAATCTCAATAACCTAAGTTTTCCTTAAACAATTATTTATCCAAAGAGAGTAATTACAATCGTTAGCATCCTAAGTTGATAAATTCTAAACTGATAACATTTTAAAAATCTCTAAAACTCTCCATCCAAACCTACTTTGAGGGATGCAAAAAAAAAAAAAAAAAACCCATTCATTATCAATTATTGTCATGGGTGAGTATTTGATACATTGATAATGTAATTTTTTTTACTTCACAACAGCCTTAAAAATTGTCATGCGTCTCTTTTTTTTTAATATTTTACTTGACCACCCATAAAACACTTGAAACCCTTTAGCCCTATTTGTGGAGTCTAAAAACTCTACTGATAGTGTACCAAATATTAATCCTATTATTATATCTCTATATATACGTTTTTAATTTTTAAATTAGAAAAATACTAAAAGTATGTTTGGATAGCATAAAAATATTGCAAGAAAATATAATACTAGACTAGTAATTACACTCTCATGTAATTGCAATGAATTATCTTTATCAAACATATTCGGTACATGGGCATAACTACGGGATCACAAGGGCCCCACCCCTAAAATGAAAATCTTTCTATTTATGTCCTTTAAAATTTTTTAAAATTTTAAATTAATAAAGATAAAATTACACTTTTTCTTCCCCTAAAAAATAATAAAAATTTGATTTAGTCCTTTAAAAATTATAAAGATATAATATATTAAAATAGTGAAATAATATTTACTATCATAATGTTAATCATAACGTTAATTATCTCATGTTATATCTTTAATTATCACCCTTTATTATAAATCGAAGAGTATAATTAAAATTTAATGGGATCCAATAATTACATCATTTAACTAAACATATTGTACATATATAATTACAAACAATTACGCTAAAATTTAAATATTAGATAATTTTTGAAGCGAAACTTAAATATATTTTAATTTTATGTATATAATATTAATTTGTACTATTAAACAATGGTAAATATTTCTTTCCGAGCCAAGAGAAATAGGACCACGTCCCTCTGGTAAAAGAGGATCTAGGGAGCAGGGACAGGAGAAGAAATCTTTTTTTCACTCTCTTTTTTACCATATATTTTTATTTTGAATATTGGGATTATCCAAAATATACAGTCTCTTATTATATATTAAGAGGAGCCATGATTGTAACAGGTGAGGAAATAAGGATTACAATATGTTAAAAATAGAAAACAAAATTGTTCCCACTTAGAGTAAGAAAACACATCTCCTGCATTTGGAATCTCAAACCTACAAATAGGGCAGCACACTAAAAAGGATTAAAATATAATGTCCTCTCCATAATTTCCCATAGCTGTTGGAACCAAGGAGATATAGCTAGCTAGATAGCTTGGGTTAACCAAGTTATATAGGTAGGTTGCTTCACATTTAGGTTGTACCAAGAAAGGAATGTAAAGAAAACCCAAATTTTACCCTAATTAGTTAACATTGCCAACAACCACTATTCCTTTAGGGTTTTGTTGTTCCATTTTTGGGCTACATTTCCATGCATTTCTACATAGAAAAGATAACGTTGAGAGATCTTGCAAGTTGCAATGTTTTCTTTCTCATAAAATTTTATGCGATAGACTTTTTCTCTTTGGTACTAGTTAAGAGAATTACAATAATAAAGTTTTGTTTAACTCCTAAATTGATATTTAAATTAAATCTATTTATGATCAGGTAGCTCATCCAACTCGATCTGCTTTAAGTTTGGATAAGTATTTTTACACCTTAACCTAGCCCAATTTGACTCAAATTTAATTTAAATAATATTTTAAATTTTAAATTTAATTATAAACATATATAATATCAACTAAAAATATTTTAAAATTTTTATTAACTTTTAATAGTAAAACAACGTTTTTGGGCTAGTCAAGCCAAGCCGAAAGTGGGCATGTGCTTGAATTTTTTTTTTTTTGGAAACGAACTTTGGTCCGGTCCGACTCATTGACACCTCTGACCTAAATTATACTATTTTCTCATCTTGGTACTTAAACTGTTTTTTGTCAGAAGTGATACCTAAACTACTTTTTTTCTCAAGTTGATACCTCCGTTAGTCTAACTGTTAGTCAAATTGTTAAGTTTATTTTTAAAAAAGGCTTAACCTATGATTGGTACCTAAATTATATTATTTATTTCTCATTTTGGTACCTAAACATTTGTTTTGGTCACAAGTGGTATATAAACAATTTGTATTCCCCAAGTTGGCACCTTTATAGTTTAACCATTAGTCAAATTGATAAGTCTATATTTAAAAAGATATTACTTAAAAATTTTCATGGAAAAAAAATAAGAAGTATCATTTTCTTTATATATATATATATATATATATATATATGTATATATATATTCTTTTTACTTTACTTTTTACTTTTTACTCTTTATTCTTTATTCTTTATTCTCCCTCTTATCTTGGGCTTCTTCTACTAGTGTAAACATTTTAAGTTCTATGGTTTTGATCAAGGTTCTCAAAATCGGAACAATAGTCAAATTGATCAAGCCACCAATACCCAGTTTGAATGATTCGTATGATTTGATCAAATAGGTTATTAAAAAATTATAAAAATATTTTTTTTAAAATAGAGAAAACCACTTCAATCGTTTTTTAGTTTGATTCAACCAACCTGTATAAGTTTTTAGGTCAATTGGTTCAACCCCTATCTCTGGGTTGATACTTTGATTGGCTCTCAATCAATCGGTCAATCCAGTTTGGTTCTAAAAACACTAGTTTGGATCGATGAAAGAACTTTTTAATCCTGTTAGGTCGAGTAAGCAGGTGGTGAATTGAAAACAGAATTAATTGTGAGCATCTTCACCTTGGGAGGATAAATTTTAAGCATTACTAGCATTATCAGACATTATAAAAAATGAAAAAAAGAAAGAAAAAAAGAGGAAAAAACTAGAAATATATATATATATATATATATATATATATATATATAAAGAGAGAAATGATGCAAAAAAGAAAAGAAATTTTTTAAAAAGTTATTTGTTAAATTTTATATGACATGGCAATCTATTATTGGCTAGAACTTTTTTAAGAGATATAATATTTTGATGTATAATAACCGAAGAATAGTTTAGTACCACTTGTGATAAAAGAAAATTATGTACCAAATTGAAAAAAAGGTATAATTTAGGTACTAATTTGGAAAAAAAAGGTATAATTTAGGTACCAATTTGGACTAACGGAAGTACCAATTTGGGAAAAAACATAGTTTAGGTCTCACTTTTGACAAAAAAAAAAAAGGTTTAAGCATCAAGATATATAAGAAAAATGGTATAGTTTAAATATCAATTTGTAGTCTCTCTTTTAAGCTCATTGATAATCAATTCTATAGCATAGAGAGAGATAAATATATGGTTTTTTTACTAAGAATATGCCAGATGGGGTAATTATTTAAAAAACAGTTCAACTTTTAGATTATTTAAAAAGTTATGATATTTTTTTTCAGATATAGATCTCGCCACGCTAGATGACGAGTCTATTATGCAAGTGACATGTCACTCACTGGAAAAAAAATTGAGCGAGATGGCACATGTCAACATATTGTGTAACTGTCACTTGATGTTGTAGTTTCAAATTATGCTAAGATGTGGCATTCTACAAAAAAATTAAAAAAGAAAATAATAAGATCATCATGGAAAGAGGTCATTTTTGACTCCCTAATCGACAAAACTAGAAATTTGTAGAATAATCTGGACATCATCCTCTCACAGCATCAAGTGATTTTTGCACCAATATCTTTTTTCATTTCATCAAGTTTTACTCTCTTGCTGAACCTCATTCCTGTTTGATGGTGCAATTCAAATACACTACCAACTTCAGTATAGCGAATTACCCCCCATCGAAATGGATTGATAAGTGCATAATCTCTGAATTATTTATGATGTTTATTTTCTTGAATTATTTGTGATAAAAACCGAAGTTAATTCATGTCTCAAGCCCAAAAAGATCAAGAAGGTGTCCAAAATATTATAATTAATTTTTTTGAAAAATTAAGATTATTTCATTATTTTTCTTTTTTTTATCATTTGAATTTTCAGATATTTTATTTCAAAATAGAAAAGATTTCTCATGAAAATTGTGGTTTTAATAATCAGGTTTAGATATCTCATTGTGATTTCTTTCCTCTTAACAATGAATATAATTTAATTAAAAATGAATTTTAAAAATTATTTATATTATTATTTTCATTTTTTAACAGAATAATTATAAAGCAAATAATGAAATATGATAACACAATAATTATAAAGGGTAGGCAAGTAAATCAAAGTTGCAAAAGGAATTAAATAGAGAAAATGATAATGGAAGAGATCAAAGTTACCACAATAAAAGGGATGATAAAGGAGACAATGTTACAAATAAAATGTAATTAGTAGCAATAGATTATGTTTATTAAATAGAATTGTTTTTTAGAAATAGAAAGTGTTCTAATATTATTTAAAATTATTGTTATAAATACAAGATACGCAAATTTTAGTTTACATCCTTTACAAATGCATCCCTATTCACCACTTCTAACTAAAATTCATGTAAAAAATATTTTTTATAAAATTACATATTCAATCCCATTAATACTAAAAGTACTTTTAATAACTTCATGATTGGTACTGTTTATTAATTTATTGTTAAATTTGGTTATAATATATTTAGTTTTATTTTTAAACAAACAATTTTGTCAAACTAAACTTCTCTAATCATTTGTATATGATCAACTATAAAAAATTATTTATGAATTACTATAAATATTAAATATTTTTTTTCAAAAAATTAATATTATTAATTATTATTTTAAATTAAAATAATTTTCCGGTACCCTTGTTTTGTACTTTAATTTTGATTCATGTCGTAGGGAAATGAATTCCATTTCACTTAAAAAGAAGGTATTATTTTTATCCATTATTTAGAACATAAGAGTTTATTTTTACTTTTAAAAAAACACCTATGAATATTTTAAAATGAAGAATAATATATATATATATATATATAATGCAACCAACTTTACACCAGTGCCACAACCTAAAGAAACTAAAGTATGAAGCAAATTAATTGATGATTCACATGAAAGGTGGGCCCAACGTCAAATCATGTTTAAGGGGGCTCATATGTCGCTAAATTTTTTTGGTTCTCACCTGAAAGGGACCCAATCTGCCCCTCCCAATGGTCCCTATATATCCTTGCAATATCTGTCTCCTTGTTTGCCACTTCTTCCATGCAACATAAAATGAAATATTTTACTAAATGTAACAGAACTATGCTTTACTATTATGAGAATGCCCTTGCCTTACTTCTTTTTATTTTGTTGTTGGTATGAGAGTAGAAGAAAGGATTGTATATATTCTTATGAGTGTGATCTCTTAAGTATAAAATTACGCGTATGAAACATCCCGAGACGTTGATATAGAGTAGCTCCCGTTTTCTTGGTGCATACCAGTGAAAGCTTGCTACAATATTGAAAGAAGAAGAATATAAGTTGCATGGCAAAAATCATAAAGAGGCTGGAATCTTAAGGGATGATGATGATGATCACCTGAAAGCATGACAAAGTGTAGTGCACATCACTTGATGAAATTTGGTGGTGGAGGACAATTCTCATCCTGAATCACCATAAAACACCCACCATTAACCTATTATATCTAGCTTTAATACTTGTACAACTGTATACTTGTTCCGCTAGTATTGTCGAGTTTCTATGTATGGTAACTGCTAGACATGATATAGGTTCTGTTTTAGCTGATTGAATGCAATTAACCATCCAAAACCATGGTTTTGGGGCTATGAATATATACACGTCATTGTCATTAAACCTGCAAGTTTAATCAATTTCCGAGTAATTGAAAGCAATATGGATCTATGGGGATGGTTTTTTAAGGGAGAATACTGACCTGGATAGGCCCTTTGGCATTACAAGTACACCATGTTCCTCTAAATTCTTGTATAGTTTCTCTGCTGTGATTTTTGAGCCCTCCACTATGTCAACATATATCTGTTGAAATAAAGCCTTTGCTTTTAATTTTTAACATCAAGTTTTCCTTCTTTCTTTTTCTTTTTCTTTTTCTTTTTCTTGGTGAACACGGAAGCAACAAGTTTTGTACATATGATCTTTACTTAAGAACCGAATAACAAATCCAACCATACAAACTCGAACCCGGTTTGCACAGAAAGAGAAAATTGGCATTAATGTAGGTTTAGTAACTATGCCATACTCACAATATTGGTTTCCACTGCAGCAACCTCCACTTTTAGACCTTTGATTTCATTTAGGCCCTCTGAAACCATACAAAACTAACATAAAGTTGATGAATTTTTACACGTTAGTTCATTGATTGAAAGCAGTGGAGAAAAGTAACGTCTGTTCTTCCAAACCGAAAAGTTCGTATATAATGTTTACCTGCTAACTCCTTTGCCTTCTTGTGATCACCATCAAGCTTTTCAACATTCTCTTTCAAAGCAACAAAAGCGGCAGCGCAGATGAAGCCAACCTGCCTCATCCCACCACCTAAGGTTTTCCGAAGTCTCCTAGCCTGAAAAAGCCGAAAAAATGTGGAGTTTGAGCATAAGTTTCATAGATTGTAAAGATCTTTTTGCAGCAAAGTCTTTTGCCTTTACCTTGGTAATGAAGCTTTTCGAACTAACAATGACTGATCCAACCGGAGCACCCAAACCTTTTGATAGACACACCTACCACAGACAAAATAGGAAAAGTTCCTTACTATATAATCACACTGTATGCAAGCTGTTCGATAGATCGAGAATTTTGCAGAATAAAGTTGTAATCTAGCAAAACAAAGACCTATAAACTAACATGACAATTAAAACTGCTATTAAGCAAACTTATCGGTATCGTTAGAAGATGCCGAAGCTGAAATAAAAAACAATGTTTACACAAAGTGTATACCGAAACAGAATCCGCAGCTTGTACAAGCCTCTGAACTGGAACTCCAAGTGCCTGCCAGACCAACCCTTTAGTTAGATACTTGGACAGATACACACTGATAAGAAGAGAATTCGGTTAGTATATAAGCTGTTCTGATTTTTTGATGAAACTTAAACAGGAAGATCAGCGGGCCATACAATTGCAAGAAGATATGAAGTGTAAATATAAAAATGTTTTACTCACCACTGATGCATTAAAAATGCGAGCCCCATCTATGTGAAGCTTCAAGCCGTGCTTCTTAGCTAGCTCTCCAACTCTGTCGGTGTATTCCGCAGACAAGCATCTACCTCCGGAGCTGTATTGAGTATTAGTGAAGTAAACAAATCATTTAAGAACTTCAACTGAATACGAAAACTGTAGACTATAGATCATATTGTCATGAATGATTCTTACTTGGCATGTGAATTCTCCAAGCAAATCAACTTTGTAGTTGGGAACACAAGCTCTCCTCTCGGATCTCTAATAGCGACTTCGATTGAATCGATATCCATTGTTCCATCTTCATTGTTCTTGACTGGTCTTGGATGTACACCTCCAATTGTTGAAATACCACCATTCTCATAAATATGGATATGAGAATTGTCACCAAGAATGACTTCATTTCCTCTTATATCACAATGAACTAGAACACTTATGAGGTTACCCATGGTGCCTGATGAGACAAATAGACCGGCTTCCTTGCCCGTGATCTTGGCGACCTCCGATTCTAACCGGAACGCAGTTGGATCAGCTCCCAAGACATCATCATCAACTTCAGCAGTGGCCATTGCAGCCCTCATTGTCTCTGTTGGTTTTGTTACTGTATCAGATCGAAGATCCACTGTTCTAGCCACCATTGTTGCTGAAATTAATCCCAGAAAAAAAACACAATCAAAACAATATTGATTTTGTGCAACCATTTTCAAACTAAAATGAGACAAATTTTAGATGTCACATGAATTTAGTGTCGAAAACCATATAATTTGTGAATTTATCCCATGACATGTTGAACTAGTCTCAAGGAAACTCCATCCATTAAAAATGAAAAGAGAAGGGAAATTGGAGAAATCTAAAAACCCATTAAAGAACATGCACGTGCACTCACTTTCCTATACTCTCGCATATAGAAAGATATATAGATACGTTTGTATATATGGCCATATTTTACCGGTTCAAGCTCTCCTTGTTTCATTGCCTTAAAAAGCCAGAGCGTAAAACTTATGACCCAACAAACAACACAGAAATACAAGAAGCAAAAGAGAAAGCCAAAAAATCAAAAACTTTTACCACTAAAAGGAATTTCAAGCTCACCTTTTATAGCAAAACTGAAAACAAACTGTTGTAGACACAATCAAATTCAATGAATCAAATATTGAGATATAAAAAATAATTTCTTTTGCATACCTTAACCTTCTCAAAGTTGAGACAGTTTTAATAGCCCATAAAATAAGATGACTGACAAAGGAGCAGATGAAAACCAAGTAGGTAGATTGTTTTTGTCACCTATACTTACCATACAAAGCCGTAGAATAGAAGTTTGAAGAGTCACAAGAGAAACATGAAGTTATAATATAATAGGCAATCCCCCCGAGAAGGGAGTTCATGATTTTAGTTAATGTTTTGGTAGCTTTTGTCCATTATCTTTTTACTTTTCGTGATGGAGACTTTCTCCTTTCCCACTACGTTTGAATTTAGATAACTGAAACAAAATTACGATTTAACTCTTAAATGCTAATCTAACAACTACTTCACCAACTTTAAGATTACTGCATCATATTGGGGGTTACTTTACAAATATTTCCATTAATAGCTGAAATTCAATGATATCCGAGGTGTCATTTCAATCCTAAATCAATATCGGATAATTTTGGGTTTGATCCAAGTTTCAATTGATTTCAGTCGTTATGGTGTTTTTTCAATCTATTTCCTGATTTAATATTTTAAATCAAAACTTTTAACTTTTGTTATCTTGATATCTTCCTTTAGTTTTGGGATGGCCTTTGTGGATCAACATTATTAGAGGATAATATGGATCAAATGAAATATGAAATTTCAAGTTTCCAAACTTCATTTTGGGTAAGAAAATTCCAACACATTACTGCCGCGCATAATATTTGAGTATCAACTTCATGTTTTTAGCTGAACAAAAATGAAGAAAAGATAGCATCAAGATGTCTAAAAGGAAAAACTGAATAAATAAACCATTTCAATACATCTCATAATAATCACATTTTGAACATTTCCGGGTGAGAATCCAAAATCTCTGGCGCAAGAAAACATCGTGATGCAAAGATTACAACAGATAATGGTCTGCTCCAAAATTGCTCATTGCCATGGAAAATTAAAATACAGAGGCAGGTGTGGATCCATGAGTCCCCCCAATATTACTGGTTGAATGAGAGAATTTCCTGACCTAGTTTCTCGTAATTCAAAAAAACTTGTACCTGTTAAGAGCTAAAAGCCTAAAACAGCTATTCCTCCATTGCCGTTTGGTTTTCAGCAGTATCTCCACCCAAGACACATGTACTGTCAATCTTGGCATGATCAGTAAAACCTTCACCTTCAAGCGTTTCTTCGATGCTTTGCAGTTTGGTAGAGACTGTGTCAGGATTTACAGATTCAGCGGCAACCTCAGAAGTTGTTCCAGCATCCTGAGGCGGTGTCTTTGTGATATTATCTCCGTTGTCTTCCACAACCAAAGGCACATTACCAGACATGTTTCCATCTGTTTCCGAATCCATAGTAGCATGCTGTTCTCGGGAATCAACATTCATATCAATTTTCAGGCTTGGCTGGCCATCAAGAGAAGAGTAAACATCCTCCGAGGAAGGTGCAGGCTCAGAAAGTCCTGAGCTTGGCACAGCAGCTTGACTTGCTGGAGCCTCAGACAACTCAAGAGCATGATCCTTTTCAGCTGCCTCTTCTTGTTTTCGTGCTTGTACTCTGTATACATTCATGAGCTTTTGTATCCTTTCTATCTCAGCTATGAGATTCCCGTAGCGACTTTGTAAGGTTTGTTCAAGCTCTTTCTGTTTCTGAACTTCCTCCCAAAGACCATTTATTCTGTGTGAAGCTGCTAGCTGCTCCTGCTTTTGTAATGCTTGAAAACACTCTAGTTCTGTTCCTGCAGTATCAATCTGCTTAAAGGTTGATTCAATCTGACGCCAAAGTGTCACAGCGCGTCTCTGATCAATGAAATTGCCCATTGTTTAGTGCAAAAGGAATTACAATTTCAATTCCCTAACTGAAAGTATGAAACAACATTTACAATATGGAGTAAAATAGAATTAGTGAGTTCATCAATTTATTTTTATAGAAACTGGACAGAAGCAACTCTATGTTAGACTCAGGTGTGAGTGTCGGATACGGATATGTAACTGACATGCGTGTCATTAGATTCTTTTTTATGTTTTTCAGTATATTTCAAGGATCCTTGGATGTTTTATCCCCATATCCATGTGTTGGACACGGGTTCCTCAAGATGAAGAGTCCAAGCAACATAGAAGCAACCTTCATCCATTAAGTAGCACCAAAGGATTGAGTTCTAAGTTTTAACATAAGACATCAAGAATCCCCGGATTATAGAACTTATTTTAAAAAATAAAAAACACAAAGATTCATAGGCCTCCCTAGGAAATTTTAAAACCAGCCCAAAACTGACTAATATAAAAAATGGTTTATGCAATCCTTAGCTTTATGCAGGTACTTCTTTACATGCTAATTCTTCCATCTTAAGCCCATCCTACTCTAATCCAACATGTAATTGTACACTTCCAAACACAGATCTCAAGGCACCAAGTTTACTGGACTCTGACAGAGAAAATACATGTATAAAGTCTTCTTTAAATGTTCTTAAGCACTATGAAACTCCTCAATGAACTCTAATAACAGAAATTGCATAATAGAGATTAGGTGTGCATTTTACAAGTTTCATGAAAATCAAATTATTATAATGGTAGAACAAGAAATCATTAGCCAGTATCTAGTGATGTACCTCATAACCCTGTGTGAGAACATTGAACTTCTTCTCCATGCCTTCTGCTTTCAACTTATCATTATCCATCTTCTTTTTCACATGGTCAAATTCAGTCTGCAGGGCTGCAAGTTTCTCCGCATTTCCAGCAACACTTGACAGGCCATAAGCATGACGAGTAGGGAAGTACATGATATCATTTAGGCAAGTATTATGTGCTTCAACAAAATCATCAAGAGATTCATTTTCGTGCCCCATTGCCACACAAAGGAATTCAGCCTCTTCCTTTACCCACGAATCAGCCTGCCAAGAAAAATAGGATTATTTGTCAGTTTGCAGAAGGCTCATCATCAGTAACGCTCACACATTATTTGTGATATATTGTTATTACAATAGTCAAGGATCAAAAGAAAATAGAAAAGATAAAAAGAATCTTAGCATCAGGTTGACAGGGAACTGAAACTGAAAAGTGAGAATAGTTGGTATTCAGCAGATAGAGACTTTAGAGTAGACGACCTTACATGAACAAGCTGCAAGAATTACAGACACCAAAGTATTTACAAGGTTATAAAAGCAAATGAAAATCGCTTTTCCACCACTCGTATGAGATTTTAGGTGGTTTGAAATCCTTAAATGAATAAAAACCTGTGATAGGCAATATTTAACACAAACTCAACTCAATCCTATAGCAAGCACCAAATGAGAAATTCTTACAGTAATAAGAAATTATACAGTTTGATGATAATCTCCCATGGATTCACTAAGGCTCAGAAACATAAATTGCATATCAAAGAATGAAACAAAGGCAACATAATCAGTGAAATGCATGACAAACCTCTTTCATTTCATCTTCCTCAAAATCTTTTATACTTGGAATAGATCCATTAGCAGAACGCTTGGCACCCTTTTTCTTCCCTTTGTTTGCCTTTTCATCAAGTGGATACTTAGCATTGTCGTGCTCCAACAAGGACAGAAGCTCTTTTCTTATCATTTCATCAGCCTGCTCAATTAGAGTAGGAGGAACAAAGGTACTTTTGTCTCCATCAGTCCTCATCAAAGAATCTCTAATTAGTTCCAGTGATGCACTAGGTGGTCTTGGAAGCTCCCTTTGCAACACTTTTGATCTCTTCTTAAGCAATGCCTGCTGCCGTGCTTCTTCCTCAGCCCTTTCTCTGGCTATTCTATCAGACATGTCTTCTTCACTCTTCTCCTCTGGTTCTTCACTTTCCTCTGGGGGTGGTTGAATGACTATTTGGTACTCATTCTTTGGCTGTGGAAGACTACCAAGCCCAGATTGCAAGTTCCTTCTTATATCAGCTTGTCTTCGCTGCTCAAGCTTGGCACTGTCATGTAGATCCATGTTTTCATTTATGTGGAGCTCATCCCTGATGGGAGTTCCTTTAGGGGTCAGACCAAAAGAGTAGCCATCCCTTAATGGTGTCATTCCAATTCTAGGAATAAGACCAGTACCACCAGGGGTTGCCGCAGGAGTCAACATTGGGTTGGGTGTTTGGACCTGCATTTTAGGAGTGACCCCAGAAAAATCTGAAGGATGCAGCTCAGGATTTTCTCCACCAAGTAGAGGTGTTTGGGATTCTCTCAACCTAGCCAGATTTTCAGCTTCCATCATGATAGCATCCCCTTTTCCAGCAGGTGTTCTTTGTGGGGTCCGTAAAGGTGTCACTCCCTGCCGTGGAGTCTGGGAATAATTTGCAAGAAGAGCACGAGTAGCACTACTCCCTCCAGCCAGTTCCTCATTACCAGCAAGAAGATCACTGGCATATCCCATCTTGGCAATCTCCTCTAGTTCATGATTCGATATCTGAGGTTCTGGTAGCATAAGTTTGGATCTCTTCCTCACTGCTTCTGGATCATTTAGCTTGTTGGCCTGCAATATTGCCGATGCAGCATCCTGCCTCTGTGCAATTTTATTTTTTGCAATATCCTGCTTCCTTAACTGTGCTTCAATATCAACTCTTCTTTTTCCCTCAAGTTCTTCAATGGTTGTTGGGAACTTAGGCTGTTCCACAGGTCTATCTTCATCAGCAACATCATAAAACCCTCGAGGAGGCCTCTTCTCAAAGGGGATTTCAGCATTATAATTAATTCCCTTTCTTTTTCTCTTTCGTTGCCTTGTATCGATCCCAGCAGCCTTAAGTTCCCTCCTTTTCTGCAAAGACGCAAGCCTCCTAGCCTCTTCGAGTTGTTTCTCCCTAGCTTTCCTCTTCGCCTTCTTACCCCTAGTATTAGCTAACCGGGCACGAGCTTCAGAAAGCATTTCTTTCTCATCCTCATCCATATCAACAGGATCCGGTCGTGCAGGTTTTGATTCAGGGTTAGGATCAATCTCTCCAGGACGTAATTTCCTGGGGTCATCACCAGGCTCATAATTTTCATCTCTAGCACAAGCTGCATCAAGGAGTTTCTCATATCGCTCTAGACATTGAGATGGAGTCCGACCAACAATTGGAGCAATTGTCCTCCACTGTGTTGGCATGAGCTTTGCAAGATGCAACAGCTTTTCATCCTCTTCTCTTGTCCACTCGGTCTACATATATCACCAAAGAAAACAAATTATCACTTAAAAGCTCTTACTTTAATCGGAACAAATAGACAAAATTACTGATAATTTAATTCGTCAAAAGGAATCAAGTAAAAACACTTGAATTAACATTAATAATCCAACACAAAGAGATAAAATAGACCCCATCTTTCAGCAAGAATTTCACTGACAATTTGAGCACCAATAGACTCCAATTCATATAAGTAGAATGCTGTTGGTTCTTATTTTGGCCTCTTTCTTTTCAAATGCTCTGAAAGCAAAAGCCATATTTGACACACAAGTACATAGATAGTTAGATTTAAAATTTTGAGACTGTTACTTTTATATCATATAATTACATCCGAGTGCGGGTTAGTTCACATGTTAAATATTTACAAACTTTTGGTTTTCTACAGTTAATTTTTTGCATTCTAAAACCAACTTCTGAGCAACCAAACAGCAAGTAACAAGAAGCTACAACATAGTTTCTTTTAATTAAGCTTAGCTTATTTAACGAAAATAAACCAAATAAAACACTTCTAATGTAGCTTAACTATTCAATACTCCCAAAAAAAAAAAAACCCTAATGTTTAAGAAAGAAGTCATCTTACAAATTGAAACACTGAAAGGCTTCAATGCCGATAACTGAGTTGATGAATTAAGAAGAAAAAAACCCAAATAAACTAACAAATATGAAGCAATGTAAATTTCTATCAACACACATTTTTAAAACAAACCCATCTTAGTAACCTAAAATGATTTCCAAAAAGAAAGAAAATTACCTTTTTGATAGAAGGGTCAAGCCATTCATACCAACGAGCCTTACATTGCTTAGCAGATTTACGAACAAGTAAAGAAGAAATTCGGGCCCATTGATTCTTCCCATATTTCATAACCGCCGCTTTCAATATCTCATCCTCCGTGTTCTTCCATACTCCTCCTTTTATCATAATCCTCATTGTAGCTCACTTGTTTTTCACTTGCACCGCCCTGGAGGATTCAATAGAAAGAAACAAATTGTACACCCTAGCTTCTTCGATTAACAATCTCAGCTTTTTACATAAACCCTAGATTTTTGTATTTTTTTTCTGATCGAGTGGGAAATTAACTAGAACTCGGAGAAGCAAGTGAAAACCAGCAAGGGGATGTTGATCTTTTAAATTGTTATTTGATCCCTCAACTTTTGTATAATTAAATTAGGACCCTCATGGATAAGTGTTTGTTTTCTATGGGCCGTCGGCCTACTAAAATTGCAAATTTGGACAAGTTACAAATTAATTTTGAGACATGCTAGCTTAGTATAATTTATGTTGGCCCACTCCCAATAATTACTTCTTCTTTTTAACAAGTTAAATCACGACCAAATAGCTATAATTAGAATAAAATCAACGAAAAAATAAATCCGAATATCTTTGGACAAATGTTGAGTAGTGTGGTACTTAAATCGGAATAAATGTGGGGAGAATTTAGATTAAATGTATTTGTTAAAAGTTCGCCTAGAATTTAGGAGGTAGGGCAAAAAATTAAATTTGTTTAAAGTATGAGTTAAACTCGACTCATGTAGTCAAGGTCTAAGTAGATCCTAGCTATGCCTGTTTTCTAATATTATAGTGTATTATATTATAATTTTTCTATATATTATGTAATTTATTAGACAAAATTTAAACTTATAGTAACATGTAATACTATAATACAAGCATATTAAGAAATTGTTAGGGTGTCTATATATAAAATTTTAATAAATGATAAATATATAAAAGTATTAAATATTAAATTAAAAATAATATTTTTAAAAAAAATTAAAATAATATGAGTTGACTTAAAATTAGCTTGCGTTAGCCATTATCAAATAAAAACGGACTTGGGCAAAATTTTAGGTTTATATTTCAAGTCAAATTAAGTTTAGACAAATATAAAATATATTAATATCATGCTTAAGCATAATCCATAAACACCTTTAACCCAAACATAATTTACATAATTGAGACTTAAACTTGAGGTAAGAAATTTTTGAAGTCTCGATATTTTCATTAGGTGAATGCCTCATTGCCCCTTTTTCCTCTGCTGAAGCAAAGAATTCAAATGAAATATTTTTTAAATATTTAAAAATCATACATTATTTACTAAATAAAGAGGATAAATAATTTAACAAGGAAAAAAAATACTTGATATATTGTTTTTTAATTTTTCTTTTTCTATTTGCAATTTTGTATAAGTAACAAAGTTATTTATTAGTTAGATTATTCGATCAAGTTCGAAAGTTCAATTAAAATATGAGAAAGTTTAGATAAAAGTATAAGGCCTAGAAAATAGACTTAGACAAAAAAGGAAAAAAAATCTTTTACAATATGGGTTAGACTGGACTTTAATATTAATTCAAAACATCAAACCCGAGTCAGCTTAACCTGTTTTATACTTTTGTAATATATTTATTTTATTTTTATATATTATTTAATTTACTTTACTTAAAATTAAATATATAAAATACAACATTGTGTGATGTTAAGTTGTTTAGGTTTACAATTTTAATTAAAAACCATCTAAAATATTAATATGAAAGATTTTAAAATGGGTTTAATTTAAGATTTAAACAAAAATTTTAATCCCATATTTAATCAACAAACCTTGTCCTAATCTTAAGACCATTGTAAATTGGAGAAGACAGCATTATTGGCTGTAATGAAACGAGATGGGAAATCACTATAGAGATAGGATGACAAAAGAATCTTAGTCTAAATCAGAATGCATAATAAAATTCAATTACTTAAAACCTCGGATTATCGATAACAATAATATATTATTATCTTTGAAGTTCCCTTAAGCATGCTTTTATTACCTATTTAGGCAAATGATTCTTATCGCAAGTTGGAGTTAGTTTAATACAAATACAAACTAAACATGATGCCACTACATGTTGTAGGTCAGCAATGACAAAATCCCTTAGACTGGTGCATGAACCATACAAATACTTTTTTTTTTTGAACTATTTATATTAAACTAATTTGTGTTAATTACTTGCTAAAATCCATGCTTAAACGTTATAATGGATCATGCATTAAATGTAATATATGACCTAAATATATGTAAAAAGAATTAGCTATATATGTTTGTATCATTACTCACATTTAAAGTGGGTTTAAATGGATGGTGCGGTGCGTTTAATTTATTATTTATCTTATGTTATAGTATTATTATATGATATAATCTCACCGTCACCATTATTTTTATACTAACCACAAATAAATTAATGTACTATCCATCTAAACCCACCCTCAATTTTTTTAAATAATAAAACAAGTGTTGAATTCAGTGTAATTCATATCTTATCAAACTAAAATTATTATATATACTATTTGAATCCATACCCCATTTGACCTACCTCATAAACTTCCAAGGAAAACAGACGTCGCTTTGAGATTTTATTGCATACAAATACTTTTTATTTTATATATATATTTAGATATTTATAATAGTAAATTCAGTTCCACCCCCTCAAAAGAAAATAATAGAAATGTAATTTTCGCATGACAAATGCTGTTCAATTAACGTAAGGAGTAACGAAGGGTGGCATAAAAAATAATTATTGTTAGATAATAATATCTACTAATATTCTAAACCCAAATTGTTGGAATGATCGTGGTAACTTAATTAAATTAAATGGAATTACCTAAAGAAAATTCAATGCATGGAAAGAGCAAGTGATTAGTGGTGATGGCATGAGACATTTGGTGTTTTGATAGGATTCCACTTGGCAATTAAACCCTAATCAATCAATCAATAAAATAAAATAAAACAAAGATAAAACCCAAAAAAGATTGGGTTGCTTGCTTCACAAAGCAGGTGGCAGTGAGAGAGTGGTGGGGGCAGGTTTTGCGAAAGAAGTTGAAATTAGTACACAGAAAAAATTTGATATCTGGTGCTGGTTTAGTGGTATTCTTATATCTTTATTGCACTTTTATTTTTAATTATTAGGGTTGGAATTTTGATTAATTTTATATTATATTGATGGTACTATTTTGGTATCATATCCATCTGTTGGAATCTATATATTATAAATATTCGTTTTTTGTGTTAGTTCATGTGATTCTTTTTGGTGGCTTCTTTTGGAATTCTCGCCTGTACAAATGTAAACTGCTAATTAGAAGTTGGAAAAGGACAAAGCACAAATCTAATTTATTGTAAGCTGAACTTTTAAAATAAAAAAATTAATATTTGATAAATCATGTATTTTTATTTCATAAATAATTTTTAAAAAAATTGACATTATCTTTTTTTTTTAATATTTTACTATACATATTAATTTTGTGTGGAATCTAAAAACTCAATTCATAGTGTACCAATTATTTTTCCAATAAAATATAAGATAAATATTTTTTAGAAAAAAGCTTCACATATTAAAAACAAGCTTATAGTAAAATTACATAGTTTTTAAGAAAAATAATAAATTAGAATCTGATCTGGAAAAGACAAATTAATATTGAGTTGTAAGCAAAATTAATATGAAACAAATGAGATGGGGCTTGAATTTTACGATTCTCTATTCATTTATTTTTCCTATGATAAGATCACCAAAGTTACAGTAAATTTTGCAATAATTTAGGGATTGGGATAATAATAAAACTTTCGAAGGTCAAAGTTAACGAATTTGAGAGAAAATAGTCTAAATTAAATCAATAATATTTTAGGAGAGCTAAAGTTAAAAAAATTAAAATCGAACTCTTAATTGTTAATAGGGACTAAAAGGAGAATTATACCATTTAAACAAGAGAACCTTGGCAATTTATATTTTTATATTAGTATATAAAAATTTAAATATAATTAGGTTTTATGTTAGCCATAGGCACTGTGACATAATTTTTTTACTTAGATATGCAACACTTTATGTCAAATCTCAATTGGGATTAGATCCAAGGACTTTACGGGTTTTGAGATCAAAATTAAGAATCTTATCCGAATTAACCTACGTCTTGCTCCTCCACTAATTGTTGCTTTTTCTTTAAAACTTTTCTTTCAAATTTCATTTCTTCTTCCGATCTATAAACATACATTATCAATGTAGGAGGATATGTGTTCAATTACTCTGAAGTACATTATTCTCTTATTAATAGGTTAAGGAGGGGTTATGAGTAATTTTAAGTATTGTGTCGAAAATAACAGAACTTATAATAAGTTTATTAAAAAAACCACACACAAATTTTTTTTAATTTTTTTTGTTCAAGATAGTTCAACTATAAGTTTATAACTATAATTTATTTGAATTCCAACTATTTAACTCTTTTGCAAATTAAACTTTAATACATTTACTTTTAAATTCAATAATTTATTTCTTGTACTATTTCAATTTAATAATTAAATTCTAATTAATAAATTTTCTCAAGTGATTTCCATTAAATTGACTGATGTAACATTTTTTTTAAGATTGACTGATTTAACATTTTTTTTAAGTAAAACAATTTGCTCTAATGGCGAATATTACAAAAGTGAAAGGTTATTTAAGTAAATAAAAAAAGTTTAAAAAAAAAATTCTTACATAACTTCCACACCATTCTAAATTGGTCAGGTAGGGTTGTGCAAAGAAATCGAGAGCCAAAAAATTTATTCAAATTGATGTTTTAAGTTGGAGTAATCATCTAAATTATACAATTTAGTTCGAATTCAGGTTTTTCACGTAGATCTATTTTATCCAAATCAAATTGAATAGAAAATTTTATATTTAAAAAAATAGTTTTAATAGAATAATAAATTGACTATTCAAATATATATATGGACTAATTCATTTAATCTATGTTTAGGGTTGTACAACTGTGCATGATAACTTAAATTAAAATAATTTTTTAAATAGTGTATTATTGAGGATTATAATCTTTTATAAATATATAAATAATTCTAGAGCGCAATATTAATTTTTTTTAAGTCCAAAGTCTCTTTTATTGTATGCACCTAAATAGGTGTAAAACAGGTTTACTTACATATATTTTACATAAAATATTAGCCAAAAATAAAAATCTTGTAATAAAATACTATGTAGATAGAAAAAGATTAAAGCGCATAAATATTAAATGTTTGGTTTATTAAGGAAAAGAAAGCCTTATCCTTATCCCCACTGTCCTTGCTTTGTACCTTGCAGTGACCTGAACAGCATTTATCACCACCACTACTACTATATCCATTATGATCTTTTATAGAAATATTTTAATTTAATCTATTAACAATTAAATTTTTTTAGAAAAGGTAAATTTTAATTGGCAGATTTTTTATGCTATCTACGACTTAAAAAATTGTATTAAGTAGTTTTAAGTTTTCTTTTCCATCAAAATTTCAGTGTACTTCAATTGTTTTTTTGTGTGTTTCGAGTAATATCGACTTGTATTAATGATAAAAATTTTAATTATTTTAATTTTTATAATTAAAATATAATTATTAAACTAAGTTAATAAATTTAAAATTTATATTTACACATAAATATATCTATATATAATATATACATGTTACATTAAATAACTAAATATTGGATTATAGATATATGTAATATATATTTAAAAATATTAAAAAACTCAAAATGTATAATACTCACTACCTTAATTTAATTAAATTAAAAATAATGATTTAATTAAAAAAATGTACAAGGGAGAGCTGAAGAGTTCCTGATTGATTTAAAAAGGATGATTGTTGAGACATACCTGCCTGCCTATAACAAATTAGGTTCTGGTTTAGTGTATTGGTAATTGATTGGATAAAGCTTATTTAAGCTTCAATTATTTGTTGAATTTATTCTTGTACAATAACGAAACCACATTAAATTCAAAGCCGGAGAGGTCTTGACATCACTACCGCATCCATAGATATAATGGGTTTTTTTTTTTTTTTAATGATACGTGGATTGTATGAGAAATTTGGCTTGCACAAAACATTTTAGAATTTAGAATTATTTGTTTTTTATTATTTTTATTTGTTAAAATGTCTTTTTAAGAGATTATTATGATTAGATTATATTTATCTTCAAGAGCAAATAACTTTCTATTTTTTTTAGAAAATAAAAACTTGCATTAAAAGGACGACTTACATTAACAGTATGAGGTCATATTTTGTACTTAGCGATAAAATGCATTTACTACTGATAGTGATACATGTGATCTATTTCTCTTATTTATTGTTTCCATTCATTCCACAATTTATCGATTCAACTCACAATTTGTTTTGGATTATCTCGAGTTAGCAAAAGGACTAACTAGACATTTATAATTAGGGCTCATATAATTTGTAATTAAGTTCGAGCTCTTCGCCTATTAATTACAACTTATTTAATCATGAAGTCATTCCACTATAGTACCATGACTGAACCCTCCATTATTATATACCATTAAGAAGGTTACTTTATTAAGTGCTCGTTCAATGACTTTGTCATCAGTGTGTGACCCTCATAGGATATCTATAATCTCTTTGGGATAAAATTCATTCTTCTAATATAATCCTATTTTATCTCATGGTTTTCATTACATATTCCAATATGAAAAAGTTAATTACCAACATATAGTAATTGAGTAATTTGTCTTACGACAAATGACCTATGGTGTAACACCCCTAACTCGTATCCGTCGCCAGAATAGGGTAACGAGGCATTACCGAAGTTTATAGAATCATTTCAGATAAATCGAGTCAATTACTATTCACTTTTCGAGATTAATTATAACATCCATTGATTGGACCTTCGAGGCCCAATATATACATTAGAATCGAGTCAGGACTAAATCGGGATCTTAGGGAATTTTTTCATAAAATTCTAAAATTTTTCTTACATATAGGAGTCATACACCGGTGTAATGAGGGACACGCCCAAATGGTGAGGCCGTGTGGCTCACAAAACCATATGACATGCTCATGTCTTAGGCTGTGTGATGTCACACGCCCGTGTCCCTTACCCATGTAACTCTCTAACTTGTAACCCATGAAGAAATTTAAGTCACATGGCCAAGTGACACGTCTGTGTGCTAGGCCGTGTGATTAATTTAATTTTTTAAAATTAGGTGCAGGTTTCATACGGCTGAGACACACGGCTGTGTCTCTACCCGTGTGCTCAATTCTGAGCATTCTTTTCTCAATTCTTAATATTCAAGGGACACACGGCCAGGCTACACGCCAATGTACCAGACCGTGTGTCACGCAGGCTCGTGTGTCTACCCGTGTGGACAAAATAAGGCCATTTTCCAATCCTTATTTCTCACCCATTTGATCCTTTACCTACACCAACACTTAACACATTCAAGAATCAATTCAAGACATTCAACTAAGCTTTAACTAGATTTTGTGTAACACCCCAAACCCGACCTAGACGTTATGATCGAATCTGGCGATGTCACATGATAGGGTGTTTGAAAACTAAGCCGTCGTGTCAAAACATTTCCGATTTGTCTATTTTAGTTAACTTTTAATATCTCTAAACCATTTACCAGTCAAGTCTATTTGTGAAAACGTAATTCGTAGCGGAAGCTTTCGAAATCATTTGTTTTAGAAAAATCGATGTAATTAAGTAAATCCTATCATTTTAGAAAAACCCCTTTATTTTAGTAAAATCCATTTGTTTGTTAAGTTGTGCAATTATAAAATCCATAAAACCAATAAAAACTCACAATTTAAGAAAAAAGTCCAAAAAGTCCCAAATTACATCGAAATTAACCAATAATAAAAATATACTAAATTGTAAATTATTCTAAAAAGTGCTAATAACTGTAGTCACCGCTGAGTCTTCCGCGGCACCGATCCATCTAAGTCTGGAGATTACCTGTACAGATAAGACAGAAGGGGGTGAGTTTACGTAAACTCAATGTGTAATCCCCACAGAAATCAAACAAGTAGTAAATCATAGTAAACAGTCAAATACAGTCTGGGCATAAGCCCATTTCAGTTTCAGTAGTAGTTTGGGCCTGAGCCCATTTCGGTTTCAATATCAGATCTGCATTAGGGCCTTAGCCCATCACAGTAACAATCATATATGCAGTGATTAGAAAATAGAGTCCTGCCCACCAACCTCTAATACACCATCTCCATCCATCCCTACACTTCCTGTAAGGTTTAAAACACCTACCCAGCCCTACACTCCTAACTTACTGAATGCGACACATATCAGTATAATGCAGCTGAGCTGCTAGTCAATAGGCTTAAGAGCCTTTCAGTATATATATTGTAGCGGAGCTACTAGTCAATAAGCTTAAAGTTTTTCAGTACACTTCCTCCAAATATCATCATCCCAACCCAAATGCAATGCAAACATACAATAAACGGCATGCAACTACGGAGTAATCAATTATACATACAGTCCATGGTAATCAATCATACATACAGTTCAGTATACATGCATATAATTATCATACTCAGTACATACATCATACATTCAACCCACACATTTAGGGGTCTAAGTAGTGCTTACTGACCCTACAGTAGGTTCACAATCGACTTGGGCGACCCATGCAACTTTAGAACACATTTCAGTTAAATGGGTTCACACGCCAATGTGACTTACCGGGCGTGTGGGCCATACGACCCAATTTGGCCTTGGCCATGTGGATCACATGGCTTGGCCCAGAATCTCACACGCCCGTGTGAACCTACACGCCCGTGTGGCCTACATAGCCCAAATCAGTCTAACATGTGTCTCTTACATGGCCTACCAGGCCATCACACGGTTGTGTCTTGCACGCACGGCCTGGCCTCATCGATCACACGCCCATGTCCTAGCACAATGCCTACCACACAAGCTGTGAAGGCCCTAAATTGACCCTAGTCAGAATGTGGTTTCGGGACCATAAAACTGAGTCGAAAAATTTTCTAAATAATCGTTTATATGTCTATTATATATGTTAATCCATGCTTGAAATTTTGATGTTTTAATGAGGTTATTTAATGTGAATTTTTCTAAGTAGGGCTTAATTGTGAAACTTGGAAAGTATGCTAGGTAAATGAATGAAGACTAAATTATAGTATAGATTAAAGACATGGCTTTGCATGTCTAATTACCCTTGTTAAAGTGAGTGGCCGACCAAGATAATAATGATCTCCACTAAATGAATTTTTTTACATTATTAAAATGGGTAGTGGTTAAAATTAAGTAATAAAAAAAATGTGTTCATCTTATTTTGATTCTTTGGCCGAAAGTTGGAGGGGAAAGACAAATGGGGGAGACTTAGTTCGGTCACCATTTTTGTGCTCTAATTTAAGGTAAATGCGATGAAATTTCTTTGATTTAGTATTATGCAATAGATAGGTGAGTGATTGAACTAACCCATGGAAGAAATTTCTATATTGATGGTGTTTGAGCATTCGGCAAAGTTGAAATGGGAGGGAAAATAGTTGTTGTTTCATTTTATTTTATATGGAAATAGAGACGATTTGAAGCTCTCTACATGATTCATGTGCGAATTCATATTTTTGATACATTGAGTATTCGGTTAGGAGCTTAAAGTACTAAGTGGCTTATGTGAGCATGTGTAATCGGTTAAGGTAGATGAATAAATGAATTAGGAGTATAAATGTATTTGGTAACTTAAATTGAATGTGGAAATTTAGTTAAGTGTGGCTAATGTATGTTAATATTCGGCTAACATGGTTAGATGAATGTGCTTGCCGAATTTGGATTTAAAGTTGTATGAATGATTTGATTAATACATTAGAAATTATTTGGATATAATAGATGGGCATTAAGATATTGAACTCATGAAATTAAGAGTTTATGAGCTTGATGGAATCATTAGTATTTTTTTTTTAGCTTAATGGTTATATACTACCCATTCGGTCATGAATGTGTGTTTCTTTGGTGTTGAATATATTGAAAACTTACAACTTATAATTTGAGTTTGATAGAGTTATACGATTATGGTCTAATAATAAATCTAACTTTTGTTATGTATGTGATGGCTTTGTCGATTGAAAAATTAAGTAGTTAAATTGTTGATTTGAGCTCAAGAGCTTGAGGGGACAAACTCGGATCGGGGGGAAAACTAAGGTAGTCAAATGGTCGATAAAGTCGTACGATATCATTCGAGGTAAGTACTTAAGTATTAAGTTTGACTATTTATGTGATTTTAGGAATGATGTGATTATGTGACTAATATATTTATAAATGACATATGAAATTTTAAAGAACAAGAGTAAATAGAATGTGTATTAATCCTAAAAATGGCTAACTGTAATAGTTGGAGGTACTTGGAATTTTTATGATTACCCGGAAATGGTGTCTCAATAAATTATGTGACGAAATTATTGAAGACATTGTGAGATGATTTGTGAATTAATGTTATGAGGTGAGTGAAACTATTAATGTGTTTGAGAATTGGAAGAAAGGAATTGATATCTTAATAGGTTTCGATTAAGTTAATTGAGGAGTCTTATTTATATATGTGAACGATATTCAGGCTAAAAGCCTAACATCTGAATGCCGTTGAAATATATATTTATATTCGGGTTGTTACCCAGTAGGCGGAGTGCCGTTGAAATAAACTCAGGTTAATTCCTAGCCAGCTTTGAATTGTTGAAATGAGCACTAATGAATTATTTCGGGCATGAGATTCCTTGTTATACCTATAGGGTAATGTTTAAATGATTATATGGAGGTCTACTATGTTAAGTTGTCACAACTAACTATGAAATTGCCAGGTATGGAATATCTTCAAATATTTTGTATAGATGAGTTAAAGTCAGGATTGATTCTTTGTTTTATACCTTTATAGTGATTATAATAATCTTTTGAATGAATTATTTGATGTTATAAAAATAGTGATGAATTAAAAAGCTAAGCTCCTATGTGCGCATATACATTCATGTATATGTATAGGAGGAATAAATTTTTGAACTAGTGCATTAATCAATGGTTGAATACATGATTTAGAGAAGGTGATAAAAGAATTAAGTTGAAATAGATATAAAGTTACATTTTGCCGAAATGTATCCATGAATGCATGAGTTGTGCTCAAGTTGTTTAAATGAAAGAAATGGTTAAAGTAAGGTGTAAAGGAATGTCCAAATGTGACTTGCATAGTATAAATTTTGAATATGTTAGGTGAGAATAATGTGTATAAGTAAGTTTTTAGTGATTAAACATATGATAAGCAAATAATCTTTATTTCTTTTATTATATGTGTGTACAATGTAGCATGTTTTGGTGAATGAAATTGATAATGATGTGTTATTTAGTCAATAAAATTATCACGATGTGAAATGAAACGTTATTATGTCTAAGGCCGAACGGTATTACTTGACATGTATAAGAAATGTATATGTACTATGATAGAATGATGTTGAGTTTTATATATATATATATACATAGATTAATGGCATGAAAATTCGAAAATAAGTATCCAAACATTAGAGAAAGACTGAAATTCGATCTATAAGTGTATTCAGGCAAATGTAGCCTAACAGACATGGTACTGGAAAGTGTCAAGTCGATACTTAGTGAATACTATGCCGAGTGATTAACTCGAGACTTCGATGTGACCTTACCTATATTAATACAAGCGCAAAAGCTAAGTATGGCTATAATTTCGTTAACTCGTAATAAGGTACGTATGTAATTCTTTTACCATGAGCTTTTGACGTACGATAAAATGTGATTGAATTATAATTGCATATTTGAATGTGATTATGCATAGTGTATTTCATGGAATTTGATTTCGAATTGACGTATATATCAATATGAGGCAACTTTCGGTTAAATATGGAATAAGAGAATATGCTTGTGAATGTATTAAGGTATTTGGTCGAATGTAAATTTAATGTGACATTGTATACATGTGAGCAAATGTGGCATGATATGGGAAATTGTTTTGAAAAGTGTATATCCTGTCGAAAGAGAGGTCGTTTATTGTGAAGATTAAGAAATTGTAGTGATGTGTTTGACCTTGAATATTTAGCTTAAATGGGATATGCTTGACGAAGTGTTTATAATGGTTTATTTTGATTCATAAAGATTTATATGATTAGAAATGAGATTGACTAAATACTTAAGACTTACTAAGCTATTTAGCTTACTTCGAGTGTCTTTGTTTTTATTCTGTTTTATAGATCTCGTTTGAAAGCTTCAAGCTCGGGGATTCAAGTCGAAGTCATTCGCTATCTAAACTAAACTTTGGTACCTTTAAAGGTTTTACATTTTATTAATGGCATGTATAGGCTTAACTCCTTTAATAATCAGTTATGTTTTGAATATGTATATTAGCCATGCGAAAATGGCTTATTCAATTTGACAAACAGAGTCTCCTGATTTTTTTTAATGATGTTTGGATTCATCTATGGTTGACATATTTAGTTATGAGTATATTATATACATAGAAGTAATGTTTATTTACATAATGATTTTATGTACGGTGATATAGCCTACTTAGATGCTTATATGCAATAGTTTATAAGATAGGTTAAGTAGTAACAAACGAAATAAGCTTGCATGTTTATTTAATGCCAAATGTTGAGCTATGAGTTGAATAATGCTATAGAATAGGTTCGGCTAATTGATGATGATTTGAGATTGCTTGTAATGATTCTATGTAAAGCCTAAAGGTTTTAAATCTCTACTTTATATGTGTACCTCATAATACCCGATAGTAGTATTCAGATGAGTAATACGGTGTAACCCTAATCCAGTGATGGATGAAGGTTATAGGGTGTTACACAAGCGACCACATGCCAGTGTAGCGTCGACAGTGGGGTTTTTGAGTTTTGCTAAAATCTCGTTTTTTGCATTTTCGGGTACACACCTTATTTCGATTGAAGCTAAAACGATGCTCGAGCCTTCTAAAACCTATATTTGACCAGTTTTCACTCAATTAATCATTTAATAATTGAACTAAAATCGAACATGAAACCAAAATACTCATCCATAAAGCGATTCAAACTTACCCCAACACTTCGAATCTATTCATTACGAAATAGTACAACGAGAGCCTTAATCCTCACGATATGCTGCTGTCAAAACCCAGAAATTAGACTAACAAAATGTAAACAATCATCTAAGAAAGACACTAACCAATATACTACTTATCACACACCCGCGATTTACGATGCAAAGGGAAAAGAAATGGGATGAAAGTAAAAAAGAAGGGGAATTTCAAAGGAATTTCGGCAGCAAGTGGGGAAGAGAAAACGACAGAGAAAGAAAGAAGAAAAATGAGGAAGAAGCGTCAATTTTTGTGAAGAGAGAATTTTGAAAAAAAACTTATTTACTCAATCACATTACCCACATTATCTCAACCACCCACTACTCAGTTATCCACTATGACTTAAACTCTCATTCAACAAATCGAGCAAAAACAATCTTCCTTGCCCATGCAAGGATTCAAACACAGGATCTCCATCACACCAACACTCCACTTATCCACCAGACCAATAAACTCATTCTGATATATCCTTACTAACAATTAACTTAAGCCTACTGAACAAGGTTAAGGCTTTATTCAAAAAAAATCCAAAATTTTACCAAAGGTATGGCTTGAACTTAAGACCTCACACACACACCCAGAACACATAACTACTAAAGCAAACAGATAATTATGCCACACATTCACAAAAACAAAAATAAGAATTTTGGGGCATTACATCTCGTATATGATATATCAATTCATAAGGTTAAGTGTATAAACTTACAAATAAACTATTCATACTTATAGACATATTCATCAATTTTTATAACATCTTTAATTATCATCCTTATGCTTATAACATTTCATCATTTGTCCATTTCAATTGCATATCAAACATGTTAAAAACCATAAATATATGCAACTAAAAAATATGCCAAATACAAGCCATGACAATTAGAGAATATCATGTATCCTTATGGGTCTATGATTCCACTATTGTGGAACAATATTAGATCATGCAAAAGTCATATACCCAATGTATCAACTTTCGGTTCTTTATCTATTTTACCTCGGGCTTTTGTTTACATCAAAGTATATGAGTCATCCATATATAGTTCATTGTCCACTCAGGATTAATGTATGCTACACTATGAACTTCATGAGTGAATAAATCCATAAACGAATATAGGATAAACTAAATTTGGGTCCTGCTGATGTATTAACAAGTTGTTTTTTTGAGAGAAAAAGTAATTCTCTTGGTCCAAAAGTAATTTTTTTAAAAGCTAAAAATTTTAAATTTTCCTTAAAAATATGTATTTTTAAAAACAATGTTAAATTAAGCCTAATAAATATAAGAGCCCGGCCGATGCTACCTATAATCTTATTTAGGCCGTGCTTAATGAGCTCGGTTGATTTAGTAGAGATTCCAAAGTTGAGGTTTGACAAGACGAGTACAATAACCATGGCAGCAAATCTTGTCTTACATGCTAAAGCAAAACATGGGGACATGGATTTGCATTTCATTCATTAGAAAGTCTTTGACCAACATTTCAAATGAATTAAGTGTTGGCTCAGTCACAAGTTGCAAACGTGTTAACTAAGCCATTACCTGCAGTGTTGTTTGCTCCTATGCGTGAGATGTTAGTCTTGAAGAGCTTATTGGTTCAAATCATTTGCCAGGAGAAAAAAAAAAAAAAAAAAAAACCTATGCTGATTGTTGAGCTTTATTCATTTGAGTCTATTTTGATTAGCCACGGTTGATTTGTCACTGCTATTATGAGCTAGCTAACTAAGATTGGTTAGTTGGTTGTACATTTGTTAGCATCATAAATATGGGTTGTAACCTCAAAGTCAGAATCAAAGTTTTCAGCCACAATTTTCCAATGTATTTTAAATTAAATCCTGATTTAATCAATTAAGTCATTAGTTCAATCGATCTTCAATTAAAAAAATATTAAAATTTTAAATAAATTTTTAAAAAAATTTAAAAAATCCCACTTCGATCATTGGTTCAAACGATGCGTATTGATTTTTAATCTAACAAATTCAAAGCACTTTCCAAACTAATATCTTAATCAATTCTCAATCTAACTGAATCGATTGACCAATTCAATCCGATTCAAATAGTATTATTTTTTACATTTGATGATGATAAAAAATTGAATGGACCAAAGCATCTTTAACTTTCTTTATCATATATATGGGACATATCCTATAATAAGCACACCAATGTTAGTAGATCAAAATTTTGAGTTCTAGGATAAAAGATAATGAATAATTTATATGACGGAATATTTGTTTCTTATCCTCTTTATTTTTGTTGTCCAATTCTTTTAGATGTTTTAAAAATAATGCTTTTTTTTTAAACGATCAATATTCTTCTCTTTTTTTTATTTATTTTAATAAAAATAAAAGAACACATCAAAATCATTTTTTAGTTTTTAACTTACAATGGAAGTATCACATAACGACAAATACGAGACGGAAAGAAAACAGAGTGAAGTAATAAAGTTTCCCACTTTCATGAAGTACGAATCATCATATTATATTATGATTCACAAGCCATACTTTCTTATGGTTTAAAGTTTACTAGCAATCCCCTATCATTTCAAAAACTTCATTTTACTCCTCTACCTCAATAAAGTTGATATTTCTATCCCTGCATAGTAACTTTGTCTTTGATGGAACAACGTCAGTTAATGGTTGTTGACATGGCATTAAATCAAATTAAAAGTTAACTGATTTAGAAAACAAATAAAATAACATGACTTAATGATAGTTGACGTGGGCTAATTTACAAATAATTTAAACATAACAATTATGTAAAAATAAATAAAATTGAAAATAATTTAAGATAAAAGTAAAATCATTTTCTTACATCTTCTCGTTCTTCAAAACTGTTGTTTAGCCTTTTAATTTAATTTGATACTACATCAGTCGTCTCATTAAAAGTAAAATTAAAATGTATAAAGTGAAATGTTAACTTTTTAAATGTACATGAATTAAAATATTCCTGGACTAAAATGAAATTTGTGATATATTACAAAGAGTTGATGATTGTTGAAAAATCAAATTTAAAATTTATGTAACCAAGAGGTGTCTGCCAATATATATATGTACACATGTATGTATAGTCCCAATTCTTAATAATTGAGCTGGTTCTCCTTGTGGTTACTTGATGTGACATGCCTCCATCAATGTCATGCTCTGTTGTACAAAAGCCAAAAGTATGGTAATATGAGTCATGACCATTCACCCTTAATTTTTTTTGTTCTTCTTCTTTTTTTTTTTTTTTTAATTTAATTATTAATAAAAATTCACTTGCACTAATTTAAAATTAAAATAGTTTTACATCTTTTAATAATTTTTTATACGATTAATATTTTAACAATTCAATCGTCATATTTCATGTTCTATTTATATAGATCATACATGTCAATTTTAATATAAATTAAAAATTTTTAACTATTCGTTTTATGTAAAAAAAATTTTCAATCATTAAATATATAATAATATAAATAATATTTTAGACCGATATGATAGAGATATCAAATCGGTTCAATATTTTACATACGTAACAAGTGTAAATATATTGATAAATTTAAAGATTAAATTATTAAAATATTTATTGTATAAAAAATTATAGAATAATGTAAAACCATTTTAATTTTATATAGATAGAAATAAATCCCTCCCCAGTTATTAAAACCTAAATCTAGATCATTAATTTGATACTAAAAAGTTTTAATACTTTATCAATAAATATCATAATTATAAAAAATAATTTAATTATTGATTTAATTTTTTTTCTAAAGTTAAACTTTATCCATCTTATTATTGTTGCAATAATACCTGCGTTTTTTTCTTTTTTTGAAATAAAGATATACTGGGTATGTATTATTAAAGCAAAATGACCCAATAAACAGTTTTGCTGGTCTACAATAATACCTGAGTTTAAATGTGTTTAAATATGTAAAGCTTTATTTTAAGGATTAAAAGGATTATGAATGGTTTAGACATTAAAAAAATTTAATTAAGTTTAATATATAATTTAATACCTGAGTTTGATTTTCTTTAATGTGGTAATTGTGTTATATTTTTCTAATTTAATACCCAGGTTTGAAAAAATATATATTTTTTGATACTGTTAATTTTTTGACATTTAATTCGTGTTCTAAAATTGATTTAATGAAGGTTTATTGCTAATATTATTAGGTTTGAATTTTTATGATTTTTCAATAGAATAAATTTAGTGATAATTGTAAATTTATTTAATTTTACGTTTAATTTGTCAAATACAATTCAATGGATATGATTTAATTTAGATTTTAAGGTTAATTTGATATAAGTTAATTTCTAATATTATTAGCTAATTCTGAACTTTCATCAAATCAACTCTAAAACTTGAATTAAATACTAAAAAGTTAACACCATTATTTTTGGGTGTCAAAATATATAACTTTTATCAAATACAAATGCAAAATTTGACAAAAAATAACATAAGTACCACATTAAAAAAATGTCAAACTTAAATACCAAATTATATATCAACCTTTTTAATTAAATAAAAATAGAATAAAAGAAACAAAATCTTGAATGTGCAAAGGTAGCAAAATTTTGGAATGGAATTTATATCAAATAAAATATGGGGAAAGAAAAACAATTCAGATTCCCTACTGATGTCTGTGGCACATTAATGTGAATTTAGTTTACAGTGTAAACATTCATGTTTTTGCTTTTTTTTTTTTCTTTCCTTGACAAAAAGCATTTCTCACCAAAAAAATTTTTAAAATTTCTTAGTGAAACATTCAAATTTTGGGTGTTACAATTTAAGTCAGAAGCAATGGAAAGAGAACTGTGTTTGTGGATTTTACAGTATCTTCTTCTTCTTCTTCTATTAGGGTTTTTTTTTTTTCAATTTCTTCTTAAATTGGGTGGGTTTCCACCGTGCTGGTCACGTTAGTTGTCCCGTTAGGATAATGTGGTTTAGCGCACTCGAACCCATATCTTCCTACGTTGGCAACAATATCAATAGTAATCGAGTTAAGACTCAATAGATAAAAAAACCAAAATATTAAAAATAAGAAATTCTTAAAATAAAATAATTGTTTCTAGATGCCGTTAAAATAGTTTTTGCTTCACCTCTCCTTCTACCAATAAAATAGTTGCCTTGTTGAATATTGAAACAAAATTCAAACATATGGCTGTAAAAACCAAATATTTGGTCTTTTTCTTCACTAAGTCAAGTTGTATTTCCCCCCTTTTTATAGCTTATTTTTTTGGGGGGTCAAGTATAAAATTTTAGAATTATATGTTATAAAATACAATATTTTGGGGGGAATTGCTATACAGTCCTTAAACAAACGTGTTGTGTCTTAACTGCTTTTCCTAATAACCCACCGAATATTCCTCTCTTCAATTCCGTTCTTTTCTCTCTATAAATCCCCCCCTCCCCTTTCTTACTTCCCTAAACCAAAACAAGAAAAAAAGAAAAGTTCCCCCTGAAAAATCGACCAAAACAGAGCCCAGATCACAAAAAGCTCCCTAAAATGTTGAGTGAAACATTGAAGAACAAGTACCAATTATGTGAAGAGATCGGAAGAGGGCGGTTTGGGGTTATCTCTCGAGTGTTTTGCCCTTTAACCCAATCCTCCTTCGCCTGTAAATCCATCGACAAACGCCTCCTTTCCGACCCCACCGATCGAGAATGTCTGGAGAATGAACCCAAAATCATGACCCTTTTGTCCCCTCACTCCAACATCGTTCAAATCTACGACATGTTTGAATCCGATGATACCCTTCAACTCATCATCGATCTCTGCCAGCCTTTTACCCTCTACGACAAGATTCTGGAACCCGATATGTCTGAACCTAAAGCCGCGGCTTACATGCAACAGCTTATGTTGGGTTTGGCTCATTGTCACAGGTTTGGGATCGTTCATAGAGATATTAAACCTGATAACATTTTTTTCGACTTTAGAGGTAATTTGAAGATTGGGGATTTCGGGTCTTCCACATGGTTAGGGGAAGTTGGGACCGCCGATGGGTTGGTGGGTACGCCTTATTATGTAGCGCCGGAAGTTGTGATGGGTAGGGCTTACAATGAGAAGGTTGACGTGTGGAGTGCGGGTGTGGTTTTGTACGTTATGTTAGCCGGTGTTCCACCGTTTTACGGTGAAACGGCGGAGGAGATTTTCGAGGCTGTTCTGAGAGGGAATTTAAGGTTTCCATCTAGGATTTTCAGGTCAGTCTCTGCTGAGGTTAAGGACTTGTTGAGGAAGATGATTTGCAGAGATGTTTCCAGGAGATGGTCTGCTGAACAAGTCCTGAGTAAGTCCTTTTATTGTCTTTCTTCATTTTAATCTCTTTGTTTGGGGCTTCTTACATATTGAAATCAATTGGAAATTTGGGTTGATCTTGGTTTATTGAAATTTGCTTGTTATGAAATGCAGGGCACCCATGGATCTTGAATGGAGGGGAAACAATTTCAATGGACTGATTTAATCAAAGCATTGAAAAGAGCATAAATAAGAGCTTATTAGGAACAACCCCTCCCCCCCCCCCCCCCCCCCCCCCCCCCCCCCCAAAAAAAAAAAAAGAAGAGAGCTTATCAATGTAAATATTAGGCACTGTCTGCATATCAAGAATCCCCATAAGAAGGGTCCCCCAAGTAATCTCTACAAAGCAAAAGTCAAAATCAAGCAAAGCTTCCAGTTTGGCAAGGCCATGGAAGTTATACACAAGAGAGCAGAGTTTCATCACATGGGGGGGTCCAAACCAACCACCATGATCAACCTACCCGTCTTTATTAATATCTTTTTTGGTTTTTTGTTTTTGTTTTTGGTTAATGTTTTTAAGAACTGAGCATATAGAGTGTACATAGATAAAAACAGTAAGTTGAGCCTCCACCTCCTGTACTTGTGTTTTTTTATTAATGAAAGTATGAAGGAAGTGAGAAAAGCCTCTTCTTTTCATATATTATTAAATATAAAAATAAGGGTATCTCTTATAACTTTTTCATCTTTCATTTTTGGAATCTCCATTTCTGGGAATCCAAATGTTGGTGGTGCATGTGTACTAATAGCATGTACTTGAGCATATACTGAAGAACAAAACTGGGTTTCAAGGAATCTGCAAAATTGTTGCAAGGGCAATGTGATTGTGAAGTGGCAGATGATATGACTATTCTTTCCACATTGACATTTGACAAAAGTATATCTGAAATGAAATTTTTAAATTCCATAACTTTGTCAAAGTCATAAGTAGAAGCTTGACACTAAATCAAAATATTGGGGAACAAGCTTTGCATGTTGGCATATGCTTTGGTTTATTCCCTTTCCCCTAAGAAAAACGTGTGGAAGATAATCCTTATTTGAAAATTTTTTTGTTAAGAAAGGGTCATAACTTACACATTGATTTCTATAGCATTTTATAGCTTGTAGAATGGGAAACACACTACTGATTTCACTTTCAGACTCAATGGGAAGCAAAACTCTTTTAGTATTATGTTTTTCTAAACATATGAGATTTGAGTGAGTTCTAGAATTTCTTTGATTTTAACTACCAAAAATGGTGCCCATTGATGTAGATTGGTCGTACAAGGTGAAGGAGAGAGGAGTTATTGAAATCCAGAACATTGAAGGATGGATGAAATTAATGTTTATCAAGGCTTTTATGATACATTTTTAAATAATAATAATAATAACTCAAGCCTTATTATCAAAACTTTGAATATATGCTTTTAGAACCAATCTATTTTGAACATGAATCCCTGGAACCTTTAACACCTGGCATGTGCAAGTGGGGGAAAAAACATGCAATCCTACTTAGATCTGATTCCAGTTTGCAATATCCATTAATAAATAAAAAAGAAAAAGGGTTTTTTTCTCCTAGAGGACAATATTCTCCTTCAATTTTCTGTTCATGGGTCCTCACAACAAGGCTTCATTTTTAAAGTTTGGTTAAAAAAAAACCCATGCAAGTATAAAGATATGTATTGGTAGATCAGTGAAGTAACATATCATATGGTGGTTGATAATGAAGAGAAGAAAAATAATGGTAGTTGGTAGAATATAATAATAAAAATATAATTTTTTAAGGCTCACATGCATACCATATGGCAACATCTTTGATAAGTTATCACTTCTTATTAAACCACAGAATTTATGGATAAAAACCTAATCAATATTCTTCAGAGACAATTTAACTCATAATTTCTATAAATTATTTCATAATAAAGTGTAGCTTTTGCAGGAATAAAATTATAAGGGGCCAAATTACATTTCTTGTAATACTAAAGATTTAATCTGTTATATGCGACCAAAACACAAGAAGAAGAAGATGAGCAAAGAGACATTGTAATGACTTTAGGGAAAAATTTTCTTGGCAACCAAACAAAGAAACTGTTGGGTACTTTTTGTAATATCCATTGCTTATTAAAAGGTTGTAGTGCCCAAACTCCATCAATGCTTTAGACCTACTCCATGTGCCACCTGCAAAATTTAGGTCCCACCATGTGACAACTATAGTCTTTTTTATTTCCAAATATTTTCTTAAATTTAATGGATAATTTAATGCTAAATTATTTGTGGTTGAAAGGGTTCATATTGGTCTTTGTCAATATTGATGACTTCTATTGTCTTCACAATTATTTTTTCTTATTCAAATTTCACTTATTTAATCTTTATTATTCCTGGTTGAATCAAAAGTCATACATGACATGTTTTGAAATCTAGAATCAAAACACTCATCTAGAATAGTAGAATGTATACAATAAAAATACATTGAAATTAAAATCAATAATATTTGTGAAAAAACCATGAATAGAAAAAGATTCTAAAAACTATAACAGGATAAAAACAGTGAATAAAAGAGCAGACAGGAACAGCTATAGGTTGGGTTAGGTTTGGACATAGTAGGGAACATAGTACTTTAAAGTTGTGAAGTTATATGTAAGAAATTGTGAAAAGCAATGGTGTTTTCGAGGAGCTTACGTGCCTGAAATTTGGTTCCAGATGTCGACATATCATTGTGGTTGCTAATCACAATTTCTGATATTTAATTTGAATTTTCCCCTCTCTCTAGAACTCCTAATAAAACAACATTTAAAATAGAAAAAAAAGCCATTTTCTATGACCATTGATAAGTTATCCCCAGTCACTTATAAGTTTTTTCTATAATTAAATTCGGTAAATCACACGGTTTTAAATGATTTTTTTTTACTTTAATTTTATTTATAATTTATAAACTCAAAAATAAAAATTCACAAAAAAATAATTTAAAACATTGTAATATAATAGGAGCAAATAATTGAAATTAATGTTTATCTACAATATTAGGATTTATATTAATTACTTTGCTAACTCTAATTTTACTGGATGTTTCATTGGGTCACTAAAGTTTTAAGTAAATAAGGTTCTTCATAAGTTTCATGAATCGGGCCAATTTAAATGTGTTAAATGAGCTCTATTTGTACTTAATATTAATTAATATTATTTATTTTTTAGTCTAATGTATAAAAATTAATTTACTTATTATTAAAATAAAAAATAAAATACAATTTAAATGTTAATATAATAAAATTTATGATACTTTTTATTAAAGCTTATAAATGTTTGATAAGAGTATGGGAATATAAATGTTGGTACGATTTAGGTTACGGAGGATGTCACACTCAACTTTCGTGTAAAGCAACAAGGAAAAGAAAAATCTGGTGTTTTTCCACCCACAGAAAAAGATGGAGAATAAAGTTTGTGAAATTTTGGAGTGCATGAAAAATGCTCGAGTGTGTGAATGCCTTTTAATTGGAATCCTCATTTCAGCATATTCTTTGTTGGATATTTTTGCTAAAATATTAATTTCTAGAATGGAAATTGGAATAATAACACGCCTACGCCAAAATATTGGACTTCCTTATGTAATAAGTCATATTTGATGAATAATAACAATTTTATGTTTTTTTATTGTTATTTTTTATGACCGTTGAAAGGATTATTTTTTATTTAGGAAAAAAATGTCTACTTTCAATACCATTTGTATCCACAATACATTTTAATTTAATTTTTTAAAAAATTATAAAATTCAGATAAATAGGAATTTAGTTGGGTGGAACATCCATTAAATAAATTTGGTAATGTAATTAAACAAATTGTTAGGGTTTCAATCATGGGTTTGGACATGACAGGGGACCTAACTCCATATTTATTATACAAATATCCTCCTTTACCTGAAGATAAACGGCACTCCATTATTTTTATTTTATACTTTTAAAATTGGGACAAAACAAATCCAGCAAAGCTCACATGTTTTGGGGTTTTTATGTTTATGTCAGATAATCAGAGTTTTGGTGACATACCATTTACAATCACCCTTCCTTTTTAATTACAAATCTAATCAGATTTTTTTTAATTAAAGGTGTATTTGATAAAATATTTAAAAAATTTTAAAAAAACCCTTTCAACGTGTAATCATTATTTTTATAAGTACCAATATTATTTAAATTATCTTCAATTAGACCACGTACTTCATTCGAGGGTAACATCAGTTGCTTTTAAAAAATTCATTACTGCTGATACCTAACTTATCAGGCATATTGACTTATTTGTTCTTAAACTTTATAAAATTTTAACTTTTTTGTTTTTTTTAATTATTAAGTTTGTATTATTTGTTAAATTATCTTAAAATAGATGGAAAAGTTAACATATGTTAACTTTACTGATGTGGCATTCACATGTATATCACATTAGTAATTAATTAATTTTTAAAAAAAATTAAAATTATTAAAATATTTTTTATAATTTTATACCTTTTAATTTTTACAATTATTTTTAATTTTTTAAAAATTAATTAATTGTTGACATAGCATTCACATGACAATTTACGTGTATGTCATGTTAACAAAATTAATAGCCATTAAATTTTTCATCAATTTTAGGGCGATTTGACAAATAATACAAGTTTAATGGTTAAAAGAGATAATGAAAAATTAAATAGAGAATTAAAATAAATTTTTTTATAAAGTTAAAAGGCCAAATAAATGATGAAGGGGATTAAGGATATTAAGTTGATTTAGAAAGAAAAAGAATAGTTGAAATAATGTATTATTTTGTCCAAAATAACTAAAAATAAGTTTGAATATGCGCTAAGTAAATAAGAAATTCATTTGTGATTTACTAGGAATAAATTAAATTTTCTAGATTTTTCTTTTGTGAAAAAATAATGGAAAATTTCTCCAGAAAAATAGAAAAGTGCATGTGCTTATATATAATAACTTGCACAAGTCGTATAAAATTTCTACTAAATTTGTCCCCACCCATTCCATATGGAATATGCTTTTGTTCTATGAAAAGCATCTTTTGACTTGTGGTAAATTATACTGCTTCGAAATTGCCGCCTTCCTAAGAAAATGCCACAATTTCTGCTTCATCTCTAACTGTTTCTTTATCATTATTATTTTTTGTTATCCAAGGTATTTATCGGAATAAGTTAACTCTTTGTATTCGGTAAGTTTATTAAGGAGTTAGATGCTAATAATGAGTTTTAAAGTTATTCTATATTCAGATCGAAAATCGAATTCTAAACCACTGATTAATGTAGAAGAAAAAACTTTTATTATCTCATTTAACTCTCCTTATTTTATTATTAAACTATTGTGAAAACTTTCATTATTATTTTGTTAAATCACACTTATATGAGTTAACCAATAAACAATTATTACTTTTCTTTTACAAAATAATTAATATAAATGTTTTATTTATAAATTTTTTATGAAATATACTTATATAAATAATATTTAGAAGTAAAGTAATAAATTGGATAAAATTAATTCAATAAAAAATTTAACTTTTTATTTATTAATTACTGGACAGATTGCTTCAAAAGAAGTGGGTGTATGGGTTTATAGTCAAATCTGAGTCACTTAAGGAGCAAGAATTTGAGTCAAAACAGTGGTGTGTAAATGTGTTCAAACATTACACTCTCTTTTACTTTACACTGAACCTGGACTGTTTCCAAGTTGAGAATTTCAATTTTGGATATATTTTTACCAAAATCAAGGCCCATACATTTTGGGTTGTCACTTCAAATCAAAGGACTGTCCCCCCACAAAACTTGTTTCTCTTACTCACATATATGAAACAAAATAAATTTAGTCATAGATGACATATATTAAGGGGATATATGACCCATGAATTTTAATTTCAATAAATATTTTGTTTTAGGTCTCAAATTCTACCACACCAAAATTTTATTCAAGGATGGGTACATAATTCTTTTTAGTTAAAAGTATTAGGATTAAAGTAATTTAGTTTTTTTATTATTATTAAATGAACCAATTTAGTTTTTATATTGTTAAAAAAATTAAATAAGTTTAAAATATAATATATTTAATATAAAAAATACTTTGAAAGTTATTCTTTTCAAGCACACTTTTGTTTCAAACAAAATATTTTATTTATACAACGGTCAAGACTTTAAAGATATTAGGTCTATTGAATAGTAAATGATGTTTTTAAAAAAAAATAAATTTTAACTCTATTCTAATTTGGCCTTATATAATTCTATAATGATGTTTTTTACATAGGTTATCGAAATTGTATAATGTGAATTATTAATATTTAATATATCAAATTTTATACTCTTAATTTTTTAATTAAATATATAAAAGGTATAATGGTTTGTTTAGCCCTCTAACTTTGCAAAAAGTCATTTTAACCTTTCATTTAAATTTTCACTTCTTTTAAACTTTAAGAATATATCACATTACTGTCTCAATTTGATTTAAGAATAAATTATAATGTATATAGTTTGATGTTGGGGATTAATTGAGAATTATGTCACACTTTTAACAATACTTTAATAAGATGAAATTGAAAATATACAACAATTATCTTCTTTTTTATTATGTCTTGCAAATATAAAATTCTTTAGACCTCGAAATAATATAGTATGAGTAAAAATAGCAGTTTAGTAAATCATTAATTTTAATGAGATGTAATAAAACAAGTAGTTCTGAACAAAAATCGTTATTTGGTAAGAATTGAATTTGAATTTGAAGAGCTAAATACAAGCAGCCAGCCATAAAATACAATTAAAAATTATGTATTTTTATTTTTCATGCTGCTTATGTCATTGATGATGCCCAAAACCCCTTTGGGTTTCACTTGCTTTCTCTCTCTTTTGCTGTTTCTTTGTTTTTTTACGTTTCTCTGTTTTATATATATAAACAAATGAATTTTTTTAATTTAAGAAAATACTTTAATTAATAGTAGCTATAAACAATAAAAATATAAAGACATAATATATAGTACAAAGGATAAATAAGACAATTTAAATTGATGCACAAATAGAATGCAAAATAATTCCCAAAGAGGTGAAAGAAAAACTACTCATAACCACAATATAAGAAGAATTTATAAATAAACTAGAGATGCATTATGTTGATCAAATCGCTAAAAATTGCTTCCTAGCTTCGTTATCATCAGACCAATCTAACGATGAACTCTAGTCAACCAAGACATTACTATGCCATCTATGCGTGTAGATAGGGGTGAATTCAAAATGGCTCAAGGGTTTTTTTTTTTTTTTTTGTTAAAATGGAAAAATTATATTATGATTTTTTTTTTCAAAATTAATAAATTAATTTATGCCATTTCAATACAAATGATTTAGTATTCTTATCAATATGTTATAAATTTATTTATATTTAACTAAATTTTACCACCTATATATATATGAGGGATAAATCTCAAAACTATACATAAACTTTGGACAAAGTAAATGTGCATTATAATACATGAACTTTAATTTTGTGTATTTTTATACATGAGATTTTCATTTGATTCAATTTTCACTAATCGCTTACACAATTGTCATTATAGAACCTATTTATATTTACACATTACATACACATTGTTATATTCATCTAATATATAAGTAAATTGATATATTTATTTATTTTAAATGTGTACAATTAATAAAAATTAATTTATACATTTGAACCACAACCAAAATTTCATATATATAATTAAAATAAATTAAAATTTATGTATTAAATTACATATTAGATCAAAGTTCATGTACACATTATTAATTAAAATCTTTTGAATTGAGTCCTAACATGTTATATCTTAATTAGTATAAAAACTGTTTATCTAAATGACTTGAGTGTGAAAGTTTTAAATTTAAATGATTTTGTATTAATATTGCAGCTATGCAGTGCAAATGAATTCTTAAAAATAATAATATACTAGATTTGGAAGGCTGTTGTTAATTATAATGAATTGAACGGACTTTAAACGATTTTAGGTGTAATGGTATAAAAGGTTGTCCAAGAATTTTGAAAAAAACTTAAGTTTCTCCCAATTTTTTTTTATTAAATCGAGTTATTAAACGGATAATTTTAATCCATGAAATCTTTTGATCAATATTGATCATTAGAAACTAACAATATTGACATGACCATTAAATGTCACTAAGTTAATTAATGGATGCTGATATAGTATTGTAACATCTGCAAAAAAAAAAAAAAATTAATTTTTTTCATAAAATAAAAAAAATATTTAAAAAAGTCAAGTTCAAAATAAATCTAAATAAATGGTTGTCTAAATACATTTGAATCTAGTCAGTAGTCACTTGTCTGTTCATTTTCTTTCTAAAATTATAAAAAAATTATTAAATTTTATAAAAATAATTTAATGATATAATCTCATGGAAGACTTTTTTTATATATAAAAAGTCTCATGGAATACTTGTTATAAAAAGAAGGTATGATTTTTATCATGAAAAATTAAATGATATTTTAAATTTTCATAAAAAAAATTAAGTATCGTTTCCAATTTAATTTTCTTAAATAAATGAGACCTTCTTTGATATTTTATATTCTTATAATTTTTATAATTTTAATGATTATATATATATTTATAATTTTAGAATGAACTTAAACAAATTCGTGTGTAGTCTCAAATAAACATGGACAATATCTGTCTAGTGTTGAGGTTCTTTTTTGTCTCCCCTTCTTGGGAGTAATTCTTCCATATTTATAAGGTGAGATTTCTTGATGTGACGTGCTAGGAGATAATTGGTGCCATGCATGTGACATGTTTCCCTCTTAGACTCGACACGTACCCTTAGAAGTGTCTCTTCGGTAGAATTCTCACCCAAGAATCATCATAGGAAGTGAGCGATGCCCACATGTCCCTTGTGCTCCACCTCACGAGGTGGAGAGATACGATGGGATCACCTCACAAGGTTGCCATATTGATATGGCAATCCATCTTGCAGTTCGCACATCTCCCTTGCACTCTATTTTGTGAGGTGGTGAGAAGCAATGGGGTGTTTCACCTCGCAGGGAGGGTTGGATTCCAGGTCAGGCTTGCACATCTCCCTTGTACTCCATTTCATGAAGTGGTGAGAAGAGATGCGGCATTTCACCTTGGAGGAGGGTCGGGTTCCAGATTAGGCTCACACATCTCTCTTGTACTCCATCTTGCAAGGTGGTAAGAAGCGATGCGACGTTCCACCTTGTGAGGACGATCGGATTTAGGGTTGTAAGGACAGGCCAAATTTTGGGTTGTGAGGTCAAGCTCGCACATCTCCTTTGTAATCCATCTCGCAAGGTGGCGAGAAGCGATGGGACGTTCCACTTTGCAAGGAACGTCGAATTTCGGGTTGTGAGGACAGGTTGGATTTTAGGTTGTGAAGTGGACCGCCACCAAGCGTGCAAATGTCTGAATTGGAAATATTGTAGCAAAAAAAAAAAAAAACTAAAACTAAGCAGCGGTCTCTGCAAGTATACGGGTCAAATTGTAATATAGTAAAGTGTTACAATGAAACACTCTGGGAAGTATTTCGAGGCGTGTACCCAAGGAAGGTTGAATTAAACTAAAATTAATTTTCTACATTAACAGGCTAAATAGTAATAATCTAAAATTATATTATGAAAAACCAAAATAAAAGTAATTAATCAAAATAACATAAATTCACTAAAATTAAAGACAACCAATTCAGAATCAAAATTAATCCAATAAGCTAGGTAGAACATTAACTCACTTCAGTGTTCCTAATTAACTTCAGAACTCAGATTTTATCCAATTAACTATTAATTAACCAGTTATTATCTCTTGGCCTTTAACTAATTAACATTCTTTTGGCAAAAGGCACGACAATAATGCTATTTGAAGAGCTTGTGTTTTACTTTTGAATTTAAAATAATTTTTTACTTCAAAATTTATTTATTTAGCATTAGTTTTGTCCAAAAATACTTTTGAAAAGTAAACAACAGTATGTACGAATAATCGCAATGCGAATCTCAAACCATATGAAAATAATGGGATTTAGCTATGAAACACTGAATTTAATCCCAATATTAAACTTGTATATAAGTTTAATCTAAAGAGATTGAAATATAACAATCATATGCTAAGTGCCAGAGCTAAAATGGGATAAAGGTTCAGACATGTATGTAGAAATGAAACTAGGCCTTAGGGAATACCTATAGCAACATGCATAAAGACCAGTAATGCCCCTACATGTTAAACACTCATATTGAAACAACCTACCTCTACCGAGCACATCACGCAGCCAATGTCTATATTCATTGGCTAACTTAAATAGTTCAAGATTTACTTAGAGAACTTACCTTGATTCTTGCTAGAAAGTTTCCAGGCTTTGTTGTGGTTGTGCTCCCAAAAAAAACTAGTTGAAGGGCTTCATGGCCTCGCAGTGGTTGTGCTCCCCGAGTTAGACTTTGGCTTTTTTTCAAGATTTGAAAGGAACACATCAAAGTCTCGTCTACACTCATCATGGCTCCAGCATTATCAAACTCCTCACAATAATTGGGTGCTGAAAATATAGTTATTAGTTGTTGATCGACAAAGAACTCTATCCTCCACAACTTGTAATATATTGTAAAATTCCCAAATAAAACTATACATAGTTACGCTGGCAGTCATATCTTTTGCGATTAACAATATGGATTATGAAGCATGTATAAATAAGAGCTAAAACTGTTTAAAGAAGAAATTGTTGTTTGTAACATAGTGAAAAAGTAAGTCATCCCAAGAAAACAATAAACAAGTTGTAAACATAGAATAAAAGTAATTGCAGAACAGGACAAAAAATAGGCATAATCTCCAAAAATAACCAACAAAACCAAATGAAATGTGCGTTTGTTCCTACCAATACATTCTTCTAGGACCTAACTAATAGTAGAGAATATAAACTCCAAGAAAACATAAAACATATAGTGAGCAAGTAAAACTCAAAGGAAAGAGATTCATAATTGTTCCTTACTCAAAGCAAGCAACTACTTGGAAAATGATAAGATAAATTACAACTATTACCAGGAAAACGATTCCTCAAAATGCTACCTCCTATAATAATAACATCAGTAATATGAATGCAGCATATAAACCGAATTGAAGTAACTATGTTAAATGAGTTTATTATTTCATGAACATGTAGCCCTACACCGGATAGTCTTCTGATGTTGCCTTTTTAAACTTTTAAAATTGCATCTATCATGTGTATCAAATAACTAAAATTATTTGATATGTAGGTTCTGCTTCTAATGTGAATGTTCAATGCAATGTCTTGTAAAAAATGTATCATTTTTTATAGAATTATGGTCAATCTTAGTCACTCAAGGAACAAGAAATTTAGTCAAAACAGTTATGTGTAAATGTGATCAAACATTGCACTATCTATTACAACATATTTTTCACTTTACACTAAACTTAGACTGTTTTCAAGTTGAAATTTTCAGTTTAAATTTTGTAAATATTGTTACTAAAATCAAGGCCCATACTAAAACAAATAAAAAATATACAACAATTATCTTTTTTTCTATTATGTCTTGCAAATTAACTACTATAAAATTCTTTAGTCCTCGAAAACTATACTACTTTACTACTATACTATGAATAAATATGATAATTTTGTACATATAGTAGTTTGGTAAATCATTAATTTTAATAAGAGGTAATAAATACAAGTACTTGTGAACAAAAGTCGTTATTTGGTTTTATTATATGTTCCATTTTGGATCGAATTCTGAGAGGAAGAATTGAATTTGAATTTGAAGAGCTAAATACAAGCAGCCAACCATAAAAAAATAATTAAAAGATCATCTGAAATCAATGTATTTTTATTTGTCATGCTGCTTATCTCACTAATGATCCCAAAACCCTTTGGGTTTCACTTGCTTTCTTTTTCTCTTTTGCCGTTTCTTTGTTTTTTGAATTTCATATATATATAAACAAATGATTTTTTTAATTTAATAAAATAATTTAATTAATAGGAGCCATAAACAATAAAATTATAAAGATATAATATATAGTACAAAAGATAAATAAGACATTTTAAATTGATACGCAAATAGCATGTAGAATAATTCGCGAAGAGGTGAAGAAAAACTACCCATAAATACAATATAGGACGAATTTAAAAACAAATTAGAGATACATTATGTTGATCAAATCGCTAAAAATTGAATTCTAGCCTCGCTATCATCAAATCAATCTAACGATTAACTCTGGTCAACCAAGAAACCACTACCAAGAGCTCCAAGAAAACCATTGCATCAATGATGCATAAAAAACCAAGTCTCAGATGGACTATCCTACTCCTTATCATCTCGGATTCCACTTTTATCAATACACCACTATGCTTTATCATGACAATGCCTTCCAAGAATGGTTTTGTTGGGATCAACCTGATTAAGGAATGAACATGTAAAAAATGGCAGAATAAATTGAACACAAATTTAACGTGGAAAAATCCTTCCAAAGAGGATAAAAAACCATAAGCAAAGATAATTTTACTGCAATGGAAAAAGAACAAAAGGTACAAAAGATGGAGATAAAAACTAAACCCTGAAACCCAAAAAACAAGGAACCCTCAAAACATAAACACAAAATTCTCCACAAGTATTATGAGTTCTAATATTTTAGTGGATGTATTTTATAAGGTTGTAAAAGAGCCTATTTATAAGCTAAATTCGTCGCTCAAATGATAATAAAATAAGACTAATCAGAGTTCAAAGAAAACAAATAAACAGAGTTTAACTGGGAGATTATCTTTCAAATTTGACTGAAATATGAGGCATACTCAACAAATCTCCACCTTGACTCGTATTTTCACAATGTCATCTTTATCAAAGCCCTCTATGGGCCTATCTTGAACTATGCAGGGAATTAACTAAGTCGAATCTGTGCTTAGAAGCTGAAAGACTTCTAGCTTTCAACTGTACACTGCCAAATCAAAACTAACCCGGGTCTGATTTTCACGAATACAATGCCTTAACTTTTCAAAACTTGCATCCAAAAGAGAACATCTCTTCAACGAAATGGTCATACCTTTTTCCCTCCTATGACCAAGTTGCATTCGCTCCAAACGAGTTGACTTCGACTCCGTAAAGGACGAGGGACATCCGGTTTCACCAGTCACTGTAGAACCTTCCAAACGAGAGCCCTCGCTCTACTCAATGTTGATTCTGCAACCTTTCGAGTCTAAAATTGTAACATCTCACACTCAGCTTAGACATTATTGTCGGATTATGGAGATTACTAAGTTTATGCAAAAAGAGATGAAAGCTTGACTTGATGGAAACCAATTTCAGTAGATGGAAAATTCAATTGGATTATACTTTTGAAAATCACAGCGACTTTCTAAAATCACTGTTTTAATTTTGTAATTAAAAAATCAAAACCAATGTATTTGTAAACATTTGCATGTTAAAGCATTTTGAGAGAATTTCAATTAACCTTGTAGCGGAAAACCTTTTAGCTTTTTGTATATAAAACCACAGTTCATTTTAATTATCTTTGGTTAAGCGTTCCTAAATGATAAAAGCCTTCGTGTAATGAACATAAAAAATAATCCTAATGAACTAGATAAAAATTAGAATGTTCAACCAAAACAAAAACCCTCAAACAATTCAAAATGTCCATAATAAAACAAATGAAAAAGTTCGTAATGCTTAATTTAAGTTTAAGAAACCCGAGCTTTCGAGTCGTCATCCATTCCTAAGTCAGAGGATTACCTGAAACAAAGCATATAAATTGTGAGCTTTAAGCCCAGTGTGTGATTTGACCCAAAACTTCAATACAGGAAATCATAATCATTAATTTGTTTCATAGCGTATTAAATTTCATATCAAAATATATCTTATCATAACATATTATATTGTAACAAATCATATCATTTCATAACATAGCATAACATATCATGTCTTACCCCCATCCGCTACACACCATCTCTATCCAGCCAATCACACCATATAGGACTACTAGAGTTTATCTATCCAATCATATCAATAGGTGGTGGTTTAGTAAGTTATTAATTTTAATGAGAGGTAATAAATACAAGTAGTTGTGAATAAAAATCATTATTTGGTTTTATTATATGTTCCATTTTGGATCGAATTCTGAGAGGAAGAATTGAATTTGAATTTGAAGAGCTAATCCAATCATACTAATAGGTGGTAGTTTAGTAAATTATTAGTTTTAATGAGAGGTAATAGATACAAGTAGTTGTGAACAAAAGTCGTTATTTGGTTTTATTATATGTTCTATTTTGGATCGAATTCTGAGAGGAAGAATTGAATTTGAATTTGAAGAGCTAAATACAAGCAGTCATCCATAAAAAACAATTAAAAGATCATCTGAAATAAATGTATTTTTATTTGTTATGCTGCTTATCTCACTGATGATGCCCAAAACCCTTTGGGTGTCCCTTACTTTCTCTCTCTTTCGCTATTTGTTTATTTTTTGACTTTTCCCTCTTTTATATATATATATATATATATGTATAAACAAATGAATTTTTTTAATTTAAGAAAATACTTTAATTAATAGCAGCCATAAACAATAAAAATATAAAGACATAATATATAGTACAAAGGATAAGTAAGACATTTTAAATTGATGCACAAATAGCATGTAGAATAATTCGTAAAGAGATGAAAGAAAAACTACCCATAACCACTAGGAAGAATTTATTAACAAACCAGAGATGTACTATGTTGATCAAATTGCTAAAAATTGCTTCCTAGCTTCTCTATCATCAGACCAATCTAACGATGAACTCTAGTCAACCAAGAAACCATTACGAAGAGCTCTAAGAAAACTATTGCATCAGTGATGCATAAAAGACCAAGTCTTAGATGGACCATCCTACTCCTCAATTAACTTACAATCAACAATATGACGAGCGTACTTACCCGAATATACTGCAAAGGATTTAACGGCACCCAACGAGAAAGAACGAACCAAAAATTTAAGAAAAAGAAAAGAGGAATGGGAAATCAAAACAACAAAAGAAAAAAAGAAAAGAAAAGAAAAAGAAAGAACGTTAATTTTAATGGTTAAAACCACCAGTTAGAATTTTGAAAATAATAAAAAATATTTCCTAACGCCCACATTAAGGTTTGAACATAAAACCAAAGAGAATACACAAAACCAGCAAACTCATTCAGGGAAAAATGTTATGCTAAAATAAATAACAAAACTTTCTAAAAGCACAACTCAAACTCATCAGTAGAATACATAGATATAGATACAGAGACTTAATTACACTAATATTTCTTATTTAGACATTCAAATTTTGGGGGGTACACTAGATGTCATTAACGGTCCAACTTATATTTCTGAAGAAGACAGTTTTGGGATGCACAAAGTATATGCAGAAATGCTGCCTCAAATACAAAAAGATGCTTTTCACCTCCATCCACTCAAATTCAAATTACTGGACATGATTGTGTGTGATGCATGTAAAAGACTGTCAATAAGTGTCATCAGTTACAGGTGCATGTACTGTGAGTTCAACCTCAATTTCAAATGTGCTACAAATATTATAAATAATGAGAATGAGATAGCCAAACGTGATGATGAGGATCTCCGAATGACCAAAACTCTATATTTTAGCCAGCCACATCAACTGACCTGCTACAAGGTTTCTTTTCCAATGACCAAGTTGGGAGAAGAGATATTTGAAGGCATATAGGAATAAAGTAAGTTGAAGTGCGTGGCATGCAAACAGGAACTCCAAGATACACTAACTTTTACCTACCTTCCTTATAAATTTGTCATGTAACGCCTCGAATTTTTAGGCCTATAAGTATTAGGTTTAGAGCAGGGGAACAGTTAGGAGGCTGCACATAAAAGTTCAGTTGTGCAAGAAAGTGGCACATATGTATGTCTGTTTCAATAGTTAAGTGTCCTGGGAAGAGTCTGAGAAGTCTTGGGTTCAAGCCTTGGCTTATGCAAAAATTTTATTTTTAATGGATAACCCTTGTCTCTAGTCAGTAAGCTTTTAAATAAATGTGGATAATTTATGACAGAAAGGGCCTGCTGGTCTAAGGGGTAAGTGGCGTGTTACTTATGCCAAAGGACTGAGGTTCGAATCCTAGTGGGGGCAATGGAGTGTTTTATTTTGCTGTTGATACTATGGAGGTGTTGTGGTTTGACCGAAACACTGAGGTGGTGGAGTGGAATTCAAACTAAGTAGTTGAGGGAAGAGTGGTCAGTTGAGGGATTTGAGGAGAGATTTTAGGAGAAAATCGTGGGGATTTGTGGTTGGAAATGATTCGATTTTGGGGGTTTTGGCATTTAGTATTTCATGTTGCGATAGCTAATAACTTTTGTTAATTTTCTTTTCTTTTCTAGAGAAACTGAATTGTTCTAGTAAGTATATCGATATCCTTTATTTTTGGCTTTTTGGGTTTTCATTTTGGGGTCTTTTCTGTTCATGGCTGAATATTTTTTTCTTTTCTCTCAAAGTCTTTCGGCTTTTTACTTCAAGGTCTTCATCGGTTTCTTCTCTTCTCCTTCAACTGATTCCCTCTTTGTCAGAAAACTCTTTTATTTCCCCTTCTTAACTCTTCAGGGTTTTGGCTCTTGTTCTTTTAACTTACGGTTACCTTTTCTTTCCTTGCCGAATTCGTGCTCTTCCCTCCTTTCGATCGGTTTCCCTAGGCCGATTGCTTCTCATTCTTTTCCTTCGCTCAATCGAATCTTAATAGTTCTCTTCCTTTTGTACTATTACCGAATACCTTTCCATTTCCCTCTCCTGCTTACGGTTGTTCTCTAAAAAGAGGAAAGGTTGGTGTTGGCTGCTTTTATTCATAGAGGATTACTTTCAGTTATACCAAATCGTGTTGTACTTGGTTTACTTAAGGAGTGATAGGCTACATCGGTTGAAGCTGTGGTAGGTGCGGTTCATCTCAAGAAGGGGTTGAGTGCTTAGAATCCTATCAGGTGTGTAACCACACTGCTCTAATTGTAATTCGGCAAAAGCTGGAAAATAAGACAATTGACGCTCCACGAGCGTGCGCTCGCTCATGTGGTAATTTGAACACATGAAATGTGGGCGTTGAACTGTAGAGGCCACCATAAGTGATTTCATGGGCTAGGGCCATTTTGGGCTACGTTGGACCGTGTGGGCCCAATGGGCTTGTGGGTCCCACACAGGTAAACCACACGGATGTGTAGAAGATATTGGACTCGGTTGTGTCGTTCACATGGCTAAGGTCATTTTTAGGGTTTGTGGGCCACACGGGTGTGTAGGCCCACATGGGCTCACATAATGGGCCTTTTACCCATTTTTACTATTTGACTATTAAGGTTGCATGGGTTGCCCGAGATGACTGTGGACTTACTGATGGGTCGTTAAGTATACCTAGACCCCAAACTGATAAAAATGACTGTTATACCCTTAAGAGGTAAAATGACTGTTATACCCCTATGAGTTAAAATGACTGGATGCCCTCCTGTTATGTATGACTATTTTTGAGCATGCCATGATTTATATTTATATATATACTGCATCCATGCATGATATTGTGACACGATGTATGACATGTTGTCTGGGGATGGGATTACTATATTTGAAGGAAGTGTACTGTACTAGTAAGGTTGCACGGGTTACCCGAGACGACTGTGGACCTACTGATGGCTTTATGCCGATCATATTACTGGCAGCTTTTCTGCGATACTGTTTAGTGCCGCAACTGGTGCTAACATTGGAGTGTAGGGATAGGTGGGTCAATTTTATCCCCACATGGAGCGTAGGGCTGGACGAAGTAGAGTGTAGAGGCTGGATTGGGTAGGATTTCTGATTGCATATATGTACTGTTACTGATACTGTAATAGGCTTAGGCCCTAACTGAAATTGAACTGTTACTGTAACGGGCTTAGGTCTAGACTGTAATTGCATACCGCATGTTTGACTGTTTATTTGATAAGGGATTACACACTGAGTTTTTGTAAATTCACCATTCTGTTTATCTGCGTAGGTAATCTCCAGTCTTAGGCGGATCGGTGCTGCGAGGGACTCAAAGGTAGCCACACAACTGCACATGATTTCTTATTTTCTTTTAAATTTGCACGTAATTTTAATTGGGTATTTGTTTATGTAATAAGCCCTCTTTAAGTTTTAACTTTTAATTTGGGATTTTATTGATGTGTTGGTTTATATCTGCTAGTACTAGGAAATTCGAGTATTCAAAATAAGAAACTTTTAAACAAATACGTCAAATGCTTTAAAAAGCTTCCGCGATAAAATGTTGTGTTGAAATTAATAATGATTTAATAAGTAAATGATTTTTTTGGATAATAAATCACGTTTTAAATGAAATACATTCAAATTAGGAATAGACACTTAAAAGGGGGTTAAACAGAATAAAGTTTTAGCGACAACTTGTTTTTACGAAAATCACCTCAATGTGACATCCTAGGTTCGGCCATAGTGTCCAGGTTTAGTTTGGGGTGTTACATTTAGTGGTATTAGAGTTAAGTTGTAAAACTCAGCTATGGATTTGGGTTTCTTTTATACGTGGAATTTAAAAAAATAACTGTTTCAAATTATTTGAAATACTTGGAAATGTTATATTGAATGTGTAGTACACCGAGTCTCCGCGCCGATCCTGTAAGTTCTCTCTAAAAACTGTATTTTGATTTTGATTGAAACTGTCATAGGTAGGATTACTAAGACTAGTGTAGGTAGTATACCATATTACAAACTCTTAAGTAGTGTATACTAAAACTGTAGAGAAACCGGTAGACACCAATAGACACTACGTTGTACGAAAACGAAACTCTATACTTTTGATAATGTTTCAATAAAATATCTGCTTTGAGATTTATAACAGCTAGTGGTAGGTAAAACTCGGGTTTCAAAGAAACAATAGTTTATAAAAAAATCACGTATATGTAAACTGTTTTTAAACACTTCCGCAATAAATAACGTTTTAAAAATGATCAACATGATTTTAGAATTAACAAAAGATAATGAAAAGCTATAAAATGGAAAGACGGTTTTAGCGACAATATGGTTTTCCAAACACACTTTCATGTGACATCGTCATATTCGGCCATAACGTCCAGGCCGGGTGTAGGGTGTTACATTTAGTGGTATCAGAGCTAGATTGCAAAACTCGACTGTGGATTTGGGTTTTTAAAACGTGGGTTTTAAAGAACTGATTTTTAATCATTGAAATTAAAAATATTTTTACTGAATGTGTGGTACATCAACTCTCTGGCGCCGATCCTGTAAGTTCTATAAAACTGTTATATGCTTTTGACTGAAACTGTTATAGGTAGTATATACTGAGACTACTATAGATAGATTGTACAGAAAACACTCAAAATAGTGTATACTGAGACTATAGTATAATTGATAAACACTACGTTATACTAAAACAAACTTCACACTTCTGATACTGCTTCACATAAGATATCTACTAATAATTACTGAAACTGTAAACTGATGCATAAAGAAATTTTACTAATTTTATGTCTAAACCGATAAAAAGGATCAATTTGTATAAAATGCAAAAGTTGAATTCTAGTAGCTATAAGTATCAAATAGCTATGGAATTCAAAATTGGAGGTCCTTATATGGTAAATAGGCCATTAAGAGAATTTAGTAGATATTTATGATGATTCATACATGGAAATTTAAAAAAAAATTGACTAAATTGGAAATTGAAATAATTAAAGATGATAAAAATCTAATATCATCTTATTTCATCATCTTCCCTAAATTAAAATACATGGAAACCCTAGCTAAGAGAAAGTGAGTTCAAGCAAGTTGTTTTGGCTCAATTAGGTTATAATAGCCTGATTTTTAGTGATGTCGAAAATAGTAGTTCGAGGTCATTAAATCCAAAAAATGAGCTCGTAAATTATATTATTTAACATTTAAGAGTTAAATATGGGTTCTAAAAGATTTTTGAAATAGTAATTTATCTTTTATAAGGAATTATTAAGTCAAGTGATTTAGAACAAGAGGTATCGAGACCTCGATTTTGTAAATCAAGCTGTAAATATTTTTATAAATATTTACGAAGTGTTATTAAGGAAGTATTAAAATTTTTTTAGAAAATTATAACGTTGTGGTAGTCAATTAATTAAAAAGGACTAAGTTGAAAATGGTGGAAAACTATTAAATTAAGAGAAATAGTGATTAAATAGCTTAACCAATAAATAAGGAAGGAATTAAGACATAAATAAGCCTAACGTAATTGGTTGAGGCGGCATAACAAAAGAAATTAATAAAATAAAACAAAATTAATGGTAAAATGGTAGATTTTGCCAAATTGAAATAAGATAAAATTGATATTAAATATTTTCTAGACATTTCATTATGAGATTCGGCCAAGAACAACCATGGGAGAAAGGGTTCAAGTTGTTTTTTCATAATTTAGCTTCATGTAATTTTAATCCTTGCTTTTTCCTTAAAATTTCTATGTTTTTAGACTTTTACAACTACGTCCAACTTACTATTTCATTAGTTTTTGATTTTGCTGAAATTTTTGGAGGATACCATTGATAAGTTCATATGATTTTAGTTATTTGATGATAAAATTGAGATATTAATGGATGTTTAAAGGTATTTTATCAAAGAATTTTAGGTGAAATCATGTTTTAGGGATTAAATTGAAAAATGTTGAATTTAGGGAAAATTCTAAAATTTCATGGAATTCATGGGCTGTTATTGATATGTATGAGAATAATTACGCTTGGAATAAGGATTAAATTGCATGAATTTCATTTTCTTAGCCTAGGGATAGAATTGCCATTTAGTGAAAATATAGAGGCAAAATGGTAATTTTTCCTAAGATGTGACTTGGATAAAATTGAATGTAAATTGTATTAAATTGATGTTAAATTTACTTTTATAAATCCGGATAGATAAAAAATAGAGTTAGATCGTGGGAAAGAAAAATTATCGAATTAGTAGATTACAACTCACGAACAATGATTGAGGTAAGTTCGTGTAACTTAATTATGTAATTATATGTATGAATTGATTTGAATGATTTGTATGTGAATGTTGTATTGGCCATGTAACTTAATTATGTAATTATATGTATGAATTGATTTGAATGATTCGTATGTGAATGTTGTATTGGCCATGTGTAAGTGTGATTACATAAATGGAAACTACCTGATAAAACTTAAATCCCGTTTAAATGAATGAAATTCGATTAGATACAAAGTTCTGTTTCCTGAAATGGTAGTGATCCTGTATTTGTTGTGGACATACCATAGCTCAAAAGAGCATTTCGTTACAAGTCCTCTTAAACTTCCTGTTATAGTGTTCTTTTGAGCTTTCCTTTTATAGCTCTTTGGAGCATCTTGATCGGTTGTGATCCTGCATATGGTGCAGAAAAAAATGCAACTCTTTATGAGCGTCCTGTTATACGATCGGTTGTGATCCTACATATGTTGCAGACACAAATACAGCTCTTGATGAGCGTCCTATTATGCGATAGGTTGTGATCCTGCATATGTTGCGTACACAAACGCAACTCTATATGAGCGTCCTGCTAGTGCCCTCTTGAACTTCCCATTATAAGCTATCTGATGCTTCCCGTTAAGTGCTCTTCGGAGCTACCCGGTATAGCCTCTTTGTGAGCTTCTCGTTACCAAACTTGAATAAGCTTCTCATTACATAGCTTAATGAGCTTCCCGTTATTGTGCTTGAGAGATAGCTTTCTGATTTAGTGCTCTAATAAGTACTCTCGGATATGAATTGATGAAATTCTGATTTGTACACATTATGTGTACTACCATCATATCCATCGAGATTTCAAATGAATCAATGAGAGAGATTATGACATGAAGCCAAGCAAAAATTAAAATGAAATCAATATATGAACATACATGAAATGCATGGAATTTGATATTCGATGAGCTCATCTTTGTTATTAATATTTACATCGTATGAGTAACTAGCATACTTGATGAGATTGTTTGCTTACGCTATGGCCAAGTTGATTGGAATGCATGTATATATTTACTTAATGTACAAATGAATGGTAAGTTTATTTCCCGTTATACGAACTTACTAAGCAATAAGTGCTAACTCTGTTTCATTTTCTCTGTCTTATAGTTCTCGGAGGCTTATTGGGTTGGAAGTTTTAGTGGAGATCACTCACATTATCCACCGGCCTATTTTCGGTACAAATACGAGACTAAGTTTGGTTATAATGGCATGTATAGGTTAACTTAGTCATAGTTGGCATATAAACAATTTGGTTATAACTAGCCATTGGTATGGCTTGTGTTTGATATATTTTAAGATGTATAAATATTTGTGGCCTTAAAATGTTTGATGTGTGAATTTGAAATGGTTTAATGATGGTAAGTATATGAATGAATAGATGGAGATAACTTAATTGATAAAGTATGTATAAATGTGAATTTTGATCAATTAGGTATGATTGAATATATGAACATATGTAATGATATGCTATGCATGAGACTTGGTATGACCTGATTTAAATGTCTTGAAATGGTTGGTGATTGTGTTTAAGTGTTTATCTAGGTGAAAAGTGAAGTTGAGTGAGGAATAAGGCTTAGAAATAACCTTATTCTGTATACACGGGCAGAGAGACGAGCATGTGTCTCAGCCGTGTGTGACACATGGCCTAGCAAATGGCCGTGTATTCTAGCCGGGTGTCCCCTACATCTTAAAATTTCAAAATAGAGTAATTGGAATTGATCACACGGTCTGGCACACGGGTGTGTGAGCTGTGTGACTCCTACACTTAATTAAGTTGCATGTCAGCGAGTTACACTAGTTAGGGACACAGGCGTTTGCCTACCTCATATGCCACACGGCTTGAGACATGGGCATGTCACTTGGCCGTGTGAGCCACACGACTTGACTACACGGGTGTGTGACCCCTGCACCTAAAAGGAAAATTTTGGACTCTTGTGAAAAATTCGAGCTCCCGATTTAGTCTCAACATGTTATGTGTAAATTATGATTAATTTCTTATACAATTGTGAAATGACACAAAACTGAGTATGATCTGTAAACTTTGGTAATGCTCCTAAACCCTATTTCAGTGATGGATACGGGTTAGGGGTGCTACATAAGTATGAATTCTTGTCCCGTTTTTAGTAATTTTTATATTTTTGAGATCGTAATAACCTAATCTATCTATTTTGGGGGATCAATTTGCAAGTTTATCAAAGCATAAAATTTTTTCCATGGATAAGTATGCTGAAATTTTAAAATTTATGGTAGAAATAAAAGGTTGTATTACATAAACAACTTTTATAAAGGAAATTTTCATGAAATTGTGATTTAGGGACAAATTTGAAATTTAAAATTTATGAAAAATTTCTGATTTTTGTGAAATACATGGATTGTTATTGTTATATGAAAAAAATCGGCTAGGCTTAGAATAAGGATTAAATTGTGAAAATTTCATTTTTCAAGCCTAGGGACGAAATTGTCATTAATTAAAAGTATATGGGCAAAATGGAAATTTTGCCTAAGATGTGAATTAGATTGAATTGAATATGAATTGATGTTAAATTTACTTGTATAGATTCGGATAGACCAAATATGGAGCTAGATCGAGGTAAAGAAAAAGTAACAGATTAGTAGCATACAAGTTCACGAACATTGTCGAGGTAAGTTCGTGTAACTTAATTATGTAATTATATGTCTGAATTGAATGATATGTATGTGGTTTGTGTAATGGTCATGTATATGAAATGTGATCGTATATTCAGAAATACTCGATAAATATTAAGTCCCGTTTGAGTGAATGAAATTTGATTGGGTACAGGGTTCCCGATTGGCCATGATCCTACATATGTTACGGACATACTGTAGCTCAAAAGACGTCCTGTTATAAGCCCTCTCAAGCTTCCCATTATATTGTTCTTATGAGCTTCCCATTTATAGCTCTTCGGAGCATCTCGATCGGTCATGACCTTGCATGTGTTGTGGGCACACCATAGCTCTGATGAGTGTCCCACTAAAAGGCTCTTCACGAGCTTCCCGATTAAAGGCTCCTTGTGAGCTTCCTGTTAGTGCTCGCTTAAACTTCCTGTTATAAGGCTATTCGATGCTTCCTGATTAAGTGCTCTTCGGAGCTTCCCATTAAGTGCTCTTCGGAGCTACCCGTTATACGCTCTTTGTGAGCTTCCCGTTATACAACTCGGATTAGCTTTCCGTTACATGGCTCACATGAGCTTCCCATTATACGGGTTAAGAGAGAGCTTTCTGTTTATGTGCTCGTAAAAGCATTCTCGAATATGAATTGATAGATTTAGAGTAGTGTACACTTCATGTGTACTACCCAAGTATCCATTGAGATTTCAAATGATTTAACGGGTGAAATTCTGATATAAGTTGAAATGAAAATTGAATGAATCGTTACTTGTATATACTCAGAAACATATGAAAACATAATAGTTGATGAGCTCATCTTTGTTCTTGTTATTCGAAAGAAATACATGACTAACATGTTGATTGGAGTTATGTGTTTAGGCTATTAGCCAAATTGCTTAAATGCGCTTTTGTATTCTTACCTTAAGTATAAATGTATGGTAAATTTAATTCCGTTTTACGAACTTATTAAGCACTAAGTGCTTACTTAGTTGTATTTCCTCTGTTATATAGTTCTCGGAGGCTCATTGGGTTGGAAGCTTGGCGGAGATCACTTACACTATCCATCGACCCATTTTCGATACAAATATGAAACTAATTTTTGGTTATAATGGCATGTACAGGATAACTTGGCCAATAATGGTGTATAAATATTTTGGTTATAAATAGCCATTTGGATGGCTTATGTTTTGATGTGTAAATAGTCCTAATATACTTGATATGTGTTTAAAATGGTTAAATGATGGTAAGCATATGAATGAATGAATTGAGATAATATATTTGATAAAATATGCATATATGTGAATTTGGTCAATTAGGTAAGATTGAATTCAAGAATACATGTGATGAAATGTCATGCATAAGACTTGGTTTTGGCTTGGTTTAAATGTCTTGAATTGGATGGTGAATGTGTTAAAAATGTTGAAGTAGGTACAAGACAAATTGGGTGAGAAATGTGACCTTGAAAATGACCTATTTTCGTCCACACGGGTAGAGACACGGGCGTATGTCTCAGACATGGGCTTGTATTTTGGTCGTGTGTCCCCTAAATCTTTAAAATTCAAAACAGAATACTAAAAATTAATCACACGGCATGATACACGGGCGTATGACTTGACTGTGTACCCCTGCACTTAAATGTATTGCAAGTTAGAGAGTTACACGAGCTGGGGACACGACCGTGTGCCCTACTTCAAATACCACACAGCCTAAGACATGGGTGTGTCACTTGGCCGTGTGAGCCACACAGCCTGACCATACGGGCGTGTGTCTCATGCTCTTTGGAAAATTTTAAAATTTTTCAAAAAATTCCTGAGTTTTTGGTTTAGTCTCGATTCGATTCTAATGCGCATTTTGGGCCTTATAAGGGACTATATAAATAATATCTGACATGAACATGATATATCTATATTTGATCTGTTTATTCTAGTAATGCTCCATAACCCTGTTCTAGTGACGGATACGGGGTAGGGGTGTTACAAAATCGGACAGTATGTTATGGGTAGGATTGTAAAGAATTTGGCCAAAACTAGAAATTGGAATGATCAATTCTATCCTAAGATATGTTAGAAGTTACATAAGAGTATCCAAATGAGTTCATATTGTCATGTTAAATGGAATGGAGTAGAAGGGTTTGAAGTGGCCAACTGTAGTGATGTTGTAGTTGTTGACTTATTTCAGTGGTCATGTAATTATGGTGATGTAATTGTAGCCTTGTATGAGAGGAGAAACCATGGTGACTACCCCAACCAAGTGCACCAATAAAAGGAAGGACAAAGAAACTGCTGGTGGGAGTTAAGAAAGTAGGAACACGAAAAAGGCTAAGTCAAAAGACCCACCCAAGCACAATTGTAAGCCATGGAAATAGTTTATATTAATCCATGTTTAATTTGATAGTCCTATTTTGTTAACATATGATGGATGGTTTTATTTTGTTGGATGATTTTGTTGGATATATTTTGATGATGGATGGTTTAATTGATGATTTTATTTTGATGGACACTTTATTTATGTTTGTATTTTGATGGATGGTTCAATTTATGGACAAATTCTTTTTTTCATTCCATTCTATTCATTCATTCTTAACAACTAATGGAAATGGATGAGCAACATTTCACTATCCAGAATCAAAATAACCAAAAAAACATCATCTGTGATACAACTAGCAACAACTTATAAACAACTATTAATTTGTTGTCCCTAGACATTTTATCCTTGTACAATTTTATCTTCTCTTCCAAATGAGTTACCCTTGATCGTATTCTTTGCATTTTGTCAATATTGATGTCATTATTCTCAAGTCTTAATCTCTTGTTCTCTGTTAATAACATTTTATTTTCTAGCATTATTCCTTCGATTGAATCCGTTCCCTCCCTATCACCTTTAACCCACCTAAAAAAATCACATCCCTTGGTCTTCATTTTACACATACAACAAAAAACAAACCAAATATTAAAATTGGTAGTAAACAACAATTCTATGCAAATTGTAGTGGCAGATCAAAACCCTAAATCCTAATTTACCTTTTTGAACTTGGAACACCCAAAAGAATTTTCTCCCTTTGTTCTTTGGAGTATTCGTGTTGAAAGTGGGTGCCCTTAAACTGCAATGGTAGTACACAACACTTCTCTATGCACTTGACTTTCTGTTCGAAGAAGAAGACATGGTGGAGACATGAAGGAGATGGAAAATAAAGAAGAGGGACGAAAAAAAGAAAAAAAAAAGAGGGGAAATTTTAAGAGAAAACCAAAGCTAGAAAAAAAAAGAGATGCAAGATATTAAAAATTGTTGAGAAAACAACAAAAAAGATAATGGCATAGCAGACAATGCAGAGAGAAAACAAAAGAAAAAGAAATGTTGAAAAAGATGGTGAAAATGATGGAAATATAACTTTAAAAGAAAAAATTAAAATAAAAAAATCAAAGCTGTCTGGTTAACGGATGAAAAAAAAGAGTCAAATAGGGTTCCTAGATTGTGACACGTGGCAGCGCGCAATTGACCAGCGCTGTCACATCAACAAAATTTAAGCAAAGTTAGTCTTAGGGACCAAACCAGTGGACGAAAAAACAGTTTAGATACCAATTTGGGACCAAAAAAACCAAAGGTACCAATCTAAGAGAAGTGGATAAGTTCAGGTACTAATCTTATATTTTTCCCTTTTTAATATGCACAAATTGTTTTGTTAATATTTGCATAAATTTGTGTATAAATTCTGTTTAGGAATGTATAGTTTTACATGTTTCACACAAAATTTATTCAATAATTGATAAGTGCTAAAAGTAACATGTTTTAATATCATTCTTAATATGTTTTTGGGTGATTATTCGATGTTAATTGCGAATTCTATACTGCTAATCATTTAAATTCTTGTTTTAATGCTTAATAAAACACTTGGGAGCAAAATGAGCGGAAATCAAAATGTCGAAACAAGTTACAAGAGTCACATGGGCTGTCCCATTCCACACGACCATGTGACCCAAACGGGCGTGTGGTAGAACGTGTCAATTTCATGAGATTGCACACTGAACTATGAAAAATCGTGATTTTTAGGTTTTTTGAGCATTTTAAGACGTATATATAACAAAAAAAGAAGATAAGAGGGAGTTATCATAAAATATTCAAGAAAATAACTTGAAAAACATCATTGAAGCCGATTTTGAAGTAGATTTTCGTCAAGATTGAATATTCTCATTTAATTTCTTATGAAGTTATCATGAGTTTCTTTATTTCTTTTGGTTATACTGTCTCTTGGATGTTTTATTTTCAAGCATGAACTAATTTTCTAAATGTCTAGAGGAGATGAACTCTATGACGGATTCTGTCATTTGATTTTTATTTTATGTAATAAATACTTAGTTTCTTATTCTTAATTATATGTGCATAATTCTTGATTTGATATTTCTAAATTATTGATCCATGTTTGATGTGGTTAAATCGGTGATTGAATAGACTCTGTTTAGGAGTAGATCTTGCATAGTTGAGTGGAGTTGCATGCAATATTAAAAATAGGACGATATAAATCTACTTGATTAGAGTCAAATCTAATAGGAGAATCTATAACACAATTTAATGCGATTATAGAGGTTTTAATTAGAAAGAAATTTCAATTAATCAACCTAGAGTGACAAATAAAATCTAGGTGAATTCTTTCTTGGGTATTGTTTGGCTTCTTAGTTTTTACTTCATTATTTTCTTGATTTGTTTTTTTTTCGTGTTTGTTAGTTAATTAATTTAGTTAATTTTAGTTTTTAATCCATCACTTGAATTATTTGGTTAAATAATAGAAAGACAGTAATTTTTAATACTTTTAGTCTTCGTGGGAACGATATATTTGTTCATTATAGCTATACTATTAATTGATAGGTGCAGTTGCCTTAGTCAAAATTTTAATTAGTTTCGTGACACATCAATAATATATGTTTTTTTAAGTTTTAATGGTTCCATGTGAATGTTATAAAATGGTTCGTAAGGTCTTTGATGGTAAACCGATTGATGAAAAGCTTAATCGCACACTTTTGGTTCTTAATCCAAAAGTCAATGGTCCAGAGCCAATTTCTGTCGATTAGTTTCTGCACTGTTCTATACAAGATTGTTACGAAGGCTCTTGTCAATAGACTTAGACCTATTATGCCTAAAATTGTGGGTCCAAGTCAAGTAAGTTTTGTCGTAGGGAGGAATATATCGGATAATATTATTATTGTAGAAGAAGTCATTCATTTCATGAGATCTTTGAAGACAAAAATGGATTAGATAGGTAGACTTAAATTCAGTAAGATGTTTTTGAAGGATTCTCGCTATGAGGTAAGTATCCCTTATAATCTCATTAGTATTATAAAATGTATCTATTCTGTATCTATGCAAGTACTTCGGAATGATGAACTTGCTGTTGAATTTTGTCGATAAAGAGGGATTTGTCAGGGTGATCCTCTTTGACCATGTTTTTTTTTTTTTTTGGCATGGAACGGTTGAATCATAGCATTTCCAAGGTTGTTAATGTGGGTGTTTGAAACCGATTAAATTCGCCAGGAATGGTCCCCGGTTATCTCACATTTTCTTTGTGGATGATCTTATTTTATTTTGTAATGCCAAGAATTTTCAAGGGTCCTTAAAGAGATCCTTGGACAATTCAATTACTATTTAGGTCACCGCATCAATTCTAGCAAAAGGCATATTTTCTTTTAGAATAATATTTCCGGGAATATTGCAACAATGATCGGTTCAAGTTTGGGCTTCTGACGAACAAAAATTTGGGTAAGTGTTCCCCTGTTCCATAAAAGGGTCACTAAGTATACATATAAAATTGTTTTGGATAGAATTAATTTAAGATTAAGTGGTTGGGATGCGAAACTTTTGTCTCTGGCTGGAAAAGTTATTTTGGCCAATTCAGTGTTGTTGGCAATTCCTGGCTACTTCATGCAAACTGCTTGTTCAGGCCTCGATCTGTATTGAAATTAAAAGAATAGTTAAAAGCTTTATTTGGGTTCAATGGGCAATTCAAAGAGGGTAGCACTTGTGAAATGGGAGGAATGTTGTAAACCTTTTAACCATGGTGAGCTTGGTATGCGGAAACCTAAGGAACATAATGTGTCATTTCCCATGAAACTTGGGTTAAAATTTCTGAATAATGAAAATGCTCTATGGGTCCAAGTTATAAGGACTAAGGCCTTATTTAACATTGTTTAAAAAAACACTTTTAAACGAAAAATTGTGTCAAATAAATTATTTTTAGCTTAAATTTTTAACTTTACAAAAATATTTTTGCAAATGAAAAGTTAAATTTTTTCTTAGTGCTTAATAATAAATGTGTTAAAATCATTAATTAAAAATAAAAATATTTTTATAATAATACGAATGTGTTAATATCTAATTACAAATATTTTATGGTTACACTTAATTATTTAAAATATAGTTTATATATTCTAATTAAATTTTATAAATAATTAATATTTTTTACTTAAAAATATTTAAAATTTATATTTCATATATTAAAATATTAACAAGTTATAATAAATTATTTTTTCTATTTTACTAAAATATAATAATATTAACTAATTTAAATATTATTTAAATGCATATTTATTACTTGATAATACTATGTCTAAAATGAATATTTTATTTTTCAAAATTATTTTTTTACAGCCATGTTAAACAGTCAAAACAGTCAAATGTATAAGGTGAGTGGGACTTTACCTAGCAGCATCAAGAAAGCAAATGTTTCGTTCCTGTGGAGGTCTATTGCTAGAACTTGGGGCTTTTAAAAGGATGGTATAAGCTGGTCTATTCGGAATGGAAACAATATTTGATTTTGGCAGGATACATGGGTTTCGAAAACTGGTCCTTTGAAGGATCATCACTTATGTATGGTGCATGTTCAGGATGAGGTTTTACTAAGGGATATGACCACCAGTGATGGACGTTCGGACTGGAGAAAATCTGCTGGCTGTTTTAACAGTTCTATTCTGATGCGCATCGCAGGCATTAGACCACCTAATAGTCTGGATTCAGATGATAGGTGTGTTTGGCGATGGACTACAAATGGAACCTCTAAAGTTGCCGATGGTTATAAACACTTGAATCAAGAAAACTGGGGATCAAAGGATCCCAAATGGGAGTATATTTGCAAGTTTCAAGGTCCCAATTGCTTCTAACCAAAAACTGTGAACTAATGTAGAAAGATGCAGAAGGGGGCTTATGGATGACCCATTCTGTAGTATTGGTAGTAGTGGCCTGGAAACTATAAGACACGAAGGGACTGCCAAGTTGCTTCAAGTGTCGCGATGCAAGTCGTGCCACAGTGTTTGAAGCAAGATTTTACTCTATCTGATGCCAACTGGATCATGGGGAATATTAGAAATCGACAAGACTACAGACATGAATCAAGAGTTGCACTTATTATTCGAGGTAACGTGTTGGCAGCTTTGGCTGCAAAGAAATTCATGTACATTCCAACTGCAAAACTATTCCAAGGAAGCTGTCATTTCAAAAAGCATTGCTAAAGAAAGATTCATAACAGATGCCCATGGTGGAAATGCACAAAGGAACCAAATTGAATTGAAGTGAGTATGCTGGTCAAAACCTCCTTTGGGATGGGTCAAGCTTAATTGTGATGGTGCAGTCAGAAAATCTATCAATGTAGCCGGAGCTGGTGGCCTTATTAGAGACTCAAACGGAAATTGGATTGCTGGTTTTAGCAGATTTATTGGTTCGAGTATGCCTTTACAGGCTGAATTGTGGGGTATTGCAGATGGGATGAAGCTGGCTTGGGACTTGAGATATAGAAAACTAGTGATGGAGATTGATTCTTCAATTGCGCTGGATCTGCTGGGGGATGTGAATGCCATCAACAGTCCTCTTAGTATGATTAGGAGTAGCAATGATTTAAGGAATAGACCATGGGAGGTCATCTTTTGCAAGATCTACAGAGAAGCAAATCGGGCTGCACCGCTGCAGGCTACATGGCATCAATTTCCTTCAATGAAGCTATTGGTCTTTACAGATTCGACCATCCTCCTTCAAGAATTCAGACGCTGCTAAGGATTGACGTAGATGGGCAATCTGCTATTAGAGTTGTCATTGAATTAAAGGCCTCAAACATACTCATCTCACAACTAACGCCACTAATCTTTACTTGAGAAAATAACAAAAGTTAAGGGCACGATTGGTTGGGTGAATGGAACAGGACTGTAATGTTGTAATAGCATAAGAAAAAAGACTTAAATGACCAAATTATCCTTATTAGAATTTTTTTAATTAGATGATTATTGTTATTGTTATTAAATTTTAATAAAATTATTATTAAATATAATTTAATAAAAATAACAATATAATTTAATAACATTTTAACATAATTATTATTAAATATAATTTAATAACCTTCTTAATATAATTATTTTTAAAATATGAATTAATAAAAATATAATATATAATATTAGAAAAATAATATATAACCTACTTTATTATTTTTAAACTACAATGCATATTTAATGTGTTAAAATATTATTAATGACACAAATAATTTAATTATTTTCTAAACTAAAAAGTAAAATATTAAAAATAATAAATAGCTTAAGAATTATATTTTACATCCAAATATAATGTTCATACATTAACTTGCGAATTATCTTGTGGATTATCCAAACATAATATTTTACATCCAGTTGCGAATTATCTTACGAAAATAGCTCGTAGCAATGAGAACGCTTTACAATTGTCTGAACAACCTCCAAGAAGGGTTTTAGTTTAGGATTATATGATTCCTATGTCATCTTCTCTCTCTTCTACACTTGTTTTCACACAAAATCACACATTTCCTCCCCAAGTGGTAAAAGTAACAAATAATGACCATTATATCACAATCCAAGTTTTGTTATGCAATGTTTTTAAAATATCCTAAAAATGTAAATGTATTCACTTAATTACAACCAATTAATTCTATTTAGAGGCCTTAAATATAACTATTTTCAAGAGTTATCAATCTCCCCATTTTAACGGTAAAAAAATAGTAACCAATAATCATGTAATTCCCTGATTTTAATGATCTAATGACGGTTCTAATGATACTTAGTGATTTTGATTCTCAGGCATCCCTTTTCCATCACTTCTACTCTTGGAGATGACTATTTAAGTATCCACATTCGAACCTTAGGAGATTGGACATCCCAACTCAAGGCCCTTTTCTCAAAGGTGATCATTACAACAATAAAATGTCTCATTTCTAAAGCTTTGATCACCCTACTTCAGTCCCTCCAACATGCCAAAAGTGGTGTGAATATTGTTTCGGGAACACAAGTCAAAACACATTTTGCCAGGCCAAATTGGCACAAGGTCGTCAAACATAATAAATAAGAAAATCTAAGGACTTTATGGCAAGAGCAAAGAATTAAGCATATTAAATTATATAAACCATGAATTAGATAGCACATTCATTAGGCAAAGTGAGATTCCATGCTTCATAAACCACAGAACTATAGGTTATCCAGATCACAGAGAAGATGAAGATTTCAAGAATTAATGTCTTCATTATATTTAAGAACCTATCAATATAAGTGATCACTAAAGGATATAGTGAGCATTGGAACTTGGAATCATCATTGTTTGTAGAAAAAGATTACTTTTCACACAATCTTATAGAAGATATTCTTGATGACATATGAAGTGGAGCAGCTGCAGGCCTCGAGAGATACAGAGGCATTTCATCACTCTCTACATCCTCTTTGGTGGAAGGCATTTCATCACTCTACACATCACTAAACCCTGATGCATGAGCACTGGAAGAACTGACACAACAATTTCAAATTAGAGGTCATTACTCAAAACAGAGTAACAGATGACACACTTCAACATATTGTATATTGACACCAATAAATGTGACAAACACAAAGAAATGCCAACAAGTAATGCCCCATGTTAATAAATTGTAGATCCAACTAAAGTACTAGAATTTATATTACAATAATAGGAAATCAGAAGCATATTGTACTTGGAAGAGGATACAGATACATCTATATCTATTTCCAACTCTATTTATACCTGAAGTAGTCGTCTATACTGCCCACTAGCAGAACTTCTGGTTCCATTTGACCCTCTAGTGTCTGTACATCAATTTGTGTCTGCTCCAAAGCACTATAATGTATATTTCTTAATAAATTTTCATCTGTTGCACCATATATCCAAATTTGAAATACTATAAAATACAATAATGAAAACTAAGTGATTATTCGTAAGAAATTTGGGAATAAAACTCTGATTTAAAGAACGACAAATATTGCAAAAGGGATATGTGTGAGTATTACAGACAATATAAATTCATCAAAATTTGAGTTATCTCCTCCATTAATTTGTTTATTTTTCTCCAGTAGCAAAATTGAAATAATAAAACAAGGATTAAGAGGAAGAGATCAATATGATAATTACGACTGACTCCCTGCAATTCAATTTTAGTCTGTAGGTTTCCCATAAGAGAAAACGAATCATCATCTCTCCCAAAAGACAGAGATTTGAGAGTTGGGTTGTAGCTTTTTTTTTTTTAGAAATTTTAAATAAAACCCATCACCAAAACCCTTCTAAAACAAAATTTGATTATTGGAAGAACAGAAACCAAACGAAATTAAACTTGAAAAGAAAAATCTGCTAACCTAAAAGTGTATTGTTGTGATAAAAGAAGTAACTTCGAATGCATTTGCAGAGAAAGTTTGAAGTAGATTTTGGGGAGAATTTTCTTCATTTCTATTCGACGATGGTCGGAATGGCCATTCAAAGCTTTCAGCACTGAATCCCTATTACGCATTTAAGGGAATAGAAACACTTTAAGTAATTCGGCCGAATGAAGAAACGGTGAACCAAACAAAAGCATTACTATTCATCAAAAAATAAGGAGGGAATAGAATAGCCATTCCCTCCAATCAAACATAGCGTAACTGTTTCAAATCAGTCAATATTGTTGTTGGGTTTAGATACTTCAATGTTATTTTATATAAATCATTGTATGGATAGACTTAAATTGGGGTTTATGTGTTGATTCATGCCAATAGATTGGTATTTTAACGATTCAACTATCATATATATTAAATTTGACATAAACTAAAATTATTTAACTATTTATTTTATATAAAAAATTTCAACTATTAATATATATACTTTTTTAGATTAATAAAATAGAAATATCAAATTAGTTTAAAATTTTACATGTATGAAAAGTATAATTATATCGATAAAATTAACAGATGGGTTGTTATATTATATTAATCATACATAAATATATGGGAGAGAGTATAAAACCCCTTAAGTGGATATGTAGGGGAAAGATCCGCTTACATGTGTGTAAAACTATTTATACGATTAATATTTTAACAATTCAACTATTATACTGCATGCTCCATTCATATAGATCATGCATGCCAAAATTTGACGTAAATTAAAATTTTCTAACAATTTATTTTATGTAAAAAAAAACTTTTAATAGTTCAATAAATATTTATATCTATGCCTTTTTTTTATATCGATATAATAGATATATCAAATTTGTTTGAAAATTTATATACATAACAAGTACAATTATATTAATAAATTCAATAGTTAAATAGTTAAAAAGTTAATTATATAAAATATAAAATAATTTTATTTTACACTAATATAAATAGATCTCGCTTCTCATATTTATTTCTCTATTTCCTAATTAAGTTGACAATTTTATGATAAATTAACTAAATCAAAATGCCTTTAATTTACATGTTCAACATACACAAAGAAAATTTGAGGTATCACAGCTCAAAGAGAAAGGACATATTTATACATATATATTATAATTTATTTTTAATAATTTTTATATGAGTGAAAGAAAATCTTTTTAAAAATATATATTTTAATTTCTCTTTAAATTTGAAATAGCAACATTCTTTTAAAGTAATGGTCGAAGTTTTTCTGCTTTAAGATTAAAGTTTCAAACTTAAATATTAGAATTTAAAGTAAAGAATATTTTATGATACGCATATGAAAATTATATATTTAAAATATAAATTTGTATTTTAAAATAATAGATAATAAGTAATAAAATATATGATTTGAAATTAATTGATATTGTTAGGGATAAATTCGATTAAGCAACGAACAAGTAAAATAATAAAGAAATCAAAAAGATCAAACACAGATATTTTACATAAAAAAACCCCTCCAAAAATGATAAAAAAACCACAGAAAAAAATAATTTCAGTAAAACGGCAAAAACGAAGAATACAAAAGATGAAGGTAAAACTAAACCCTAAAATCCGAAATAAAAACCCTCAAAACATAAACACAAAATTCTCTGAAAGCTTTTAAAAGCTAATACCTAAATGTGTTATGGGTTATTTTTCTAGGGTGGAAATGACCTATTTGTAGGCAAAATTTGTAGGTAAAAAATTATTAAACCTATACTAATCAGAATTTAAGTCTGAAACTAAAAACAAAGTTTAACTAGGACAAAAAAAAGTCGCAAAATACGAGGCATAACTCCACAAATACTAACACATTAAATATGTACAATAGTAAAATAATAAAAAGATTAAATTTCAAGTAAAATGGAATTTAAACATATGAATACATCATATTAAGAATAATAAATGAATATAATTATTTAATATAGTGTTGTCATCAATCCTAAGTTGATGTCGAGTTAATTTGTGACAGTATCTTAAATAGTAGTATAGATATACAATTGATGTGGATAATAAAGTCTGCATAATAAAATTAATATCTATAAATAATTCAACATAAAACTTTGATTGAGTGATAAATTTAAAGTTTTACGCATTGGTGTGGTTTCAAATCCCACCAGAAGTATTTTTTTTTTTTGTTTTTTAGATAAAAAGACTAAAATACTTTTGAATAATATAACTTATTTTAAACATGAAATGATATTTTTATAATTTTACTAACCGAATGGGTCCAAGTTGACTCATAACACCAACTTAGTTAGTGGCTTAAATAATAGTAAGTATAGATGTAACGCCCCAAAATTTTGAGAATATAATCGTGAGACTTTGTAGTAATTAAATCTCTGCATTTGTAGTTTGTTCTCTGCCTATGTGTTTAAGGTCTGGGGTTTGAGTCACATCGTTAAAAGTTTTGTTACTTTTGAAAAACAACCCTTGATCATGCATTACATTGTTAAGTTCAATTCAGTGTAAACTTATGTAAAAAATGAGCCTATTGGTTCACTGGTTAAGCATTTGTATTCCTTTAGGTTTCATGCTCGAATCTCGGAGCATGCGATTGGCAATATTTTTACTAAGGGGTTAGAAGTCTGATGGGAAGTTATCAGAATCTTAATCTGTCATCTTTTTTTCTTTCCTTTCTTCTCTAACGTTCTCGCTTCCTCTTTCTTTTCTTTGGCAAATCTTTTATTTTTTCTTTATCTTGATTGTGGTCGTAAGTAAATACGTTTTAGTCGAAGTTAAATGCTGTAAGTTACTATCAATTTATCCGTTTTCATGGTTTTCCTCTTTGTTATTCGTAACTTGCTCTGAATCAGATGTTTGAATGTATTATGAGAATATTTGATAGACAATAGTTTGTTATACTATTAGGCAGAGGTATCGGAAGTATTGAACAGCGACATGCTAATTCAGCGATTGTTTTTGAGTTTTCGGTAAGTAGTAGATTGTTGAAGGTTTTGTATTGAAACTTTCGACATAGCATATTAGGGAATTCTTGTCAATTAACTAGCTTAATTGTGTAATTGGATGGTTGTGTTAGGTTTTGGAAGTCCTTTACGTTGTTTCTGCATAAAAAATACTTCAGGTGCATACTAAAAACCTTAAACTCTGCGAATTTTGGATGCCAAAAAATGTGGCAGTTGACGCCACACGGCCAAGCACGTGAACGTGTGCCTAGGCCGTGTGGGTGGCCGTGTAACTTACTGTTCATTAATTTGAAGCCACACGGGCATGTGACTAGGCCGTGAAGAGTGTGTGTCTAGGCCGTGTGGCATATAAATCAGGTCCGAATCTTGTTTCTCTGAGGCCGTATGTGTGCCCCACACTGATCTTGACCTCCTCAATGTATGAATGATCTAGATTCAATTATATGATGACTCTCTGATGCTCTATGACTGACATATGAATAACATAACTGTATGTGTACTGTGATAACTATTTCTGATATTGGTTGGTATTATGTAGTTGTGAAATGAGTTAGAATGAATGAATACATATTGTGGATATTTGTACCCTTCATATGCATGGGTTGGGATACTGTGAAGAGCGAAGTACTCTGCTCTGAACTAGTGGCTAAGCCACAATGCGTATAACTCGCAATCTGTTGTTTTGTCACATCTTGATTTAGTAGCTAAGTTGTGTATATGTAAACGTGTCAGACAAACACTCTATGGTGTGTAAGGTTGGATGTGCATTGAACTCCCCTTAACGGCGTGTTGGGAGGGCTGAAGATGGTGTGTAGCGGTTGGGGGTAGGAATACCTGCATATGAATCTAATCTGTTCTGTAAATGAAACTAAATCTACTTCTGCTTCTGTAACTAATTTGTTCTATATCTGGACTGAAACGACTTTTGTTGCTTAATTGAATCTTGGGATTCAAGAATTATCTTTCAATTGTATTTCAATTGAATTAACATCTTTTATGCACTGAGTTTACAACTCATTTATTTACTGATTGGATTTCAGGTGATTTTCAAACTTCAGCGCTACGGGAGCGCGATCAGATTTTTTTCTTGCTTATTAGTATTATTATTAGAAATTTCAGTATTTTATGATGTTATGGTATTTGGGAAGATTATTTACTTAGTTATGTACTGTGATGGATTATATGTAATGAATGGTTCATTTTAACTATGTTATAAATGTGGTATTTATCGTATCGATAATGTAACTCTCGAGACTTGGTCTGGATGTCTAGGCCAGGTTTAGGGTGTTAAATTTAGTGGTATCAGAGTCAGGTTTGTCTATAATTAGACTGTGTTTGGGGCTTATAATGTGTGATAAAAAGTAATTAGGTGATAATTTAGTATCTTAGTTAACCTGGAAACTGAAATATTAGCAAATGATCGAGCCTCCGATGCTGAACTTGTAAGTATTTATGTTATGTTATAATGATTGTATTACCTGAACTGTTATCTGGTTAAATGTTTTGGTGTGAACTGGTGAAATTCTCTTGTTGGATGTCTGAACTGATCTGTGCACTCTAACATTATAGCTAAATTGCTAAAATGAGTTCCCGCAGCAGTCGTGGATGGGAAACTCGTGGGCGTCGAGGATGTTGAGGAGGAGCTCGAGTAGTGTCATCCTCTATGGGTAGTATGCCCCAACTTGAAGACCAGCGAGATGGTTGATACTCCTGCTATTGAGACGGAGTCCTAGACTTTAACGGTTAGGGATAACGTACTGTCCCAGGGCATGATTCGAGCACTAAAGAGGATCGTAGGGACCCATTCAGGATCAAAAGGCCAAGGATCGGTTACTGAACGACTCCAATCGAATGGGACTAAACTATTCAAGGGCTAAATATTGGCTCGAGACTACCGAGCGTATTATGACCAACCTTGATTACACTCCCACTCAGAAATTGAGGGGTGCGTGTCCCTACTTCGAGACGAGGCTTATCAGTGGTGGCTGACAATTGAGCAAGGTGCTCAACCCGAAAAAATTAACTGAGATTATTTCAAGAACGCCTTCTAGAGTAAGTATGTGGGGGCAAGTTATGTCGAGGCTCATTGATGTGAGTTTATGGGCTTTATTCAGGGTGACCGATCTATGGCTGAATATGAAGTCGAGTTTCTACGACTGAGTAGGTATGCACAAGCATTGGTAATGTCTAACTACGATAAGTACGTAAGGTTTGAGGAAGGATTAAGATATGATCTACCAGTTCTGATAGCTTTTTAGAGGGAGCGGGTTTTTGTGGTTCTTGTTGATAAAGTAAAAATAGTGGAAGAGGAAAAAACACAATAAGCATGAGTGGCGTGACCACAAGAGAGATCAGAGTAAGATTAGGAGAGATTCGGGTCCCTTTGGTTCTGGACAGCGCCCTAAGAAACGGGTGAGATTTGATAGGCCCTCGAGGCTCGAGGCACCGGCTGTAGTGACTGAGATTTAGCTGTGTAGTGATTGTAGGAAATGCCATCTGAATGAGTGCTAGAGGAAGTTAGGAACGTGCCTTCGTTACGGGTCAATAGAGCATTGGGTTAGGGATTTCCCCCATTGACCAGACCAAGTACCAGTTACGGCACAGACTCCGGCTCCGGGTTGTTTTCATCCTCCGAGTGTGGTTCAGCAACCACCTAAAGGTCATGGTACTAGTAGAGGGGGTAATGGTTCAAGGAGTGGACAGAGAGCACTAGGTAGAGGTGCAGGTTATATTAGGGCTCGTCAGTTGGCTCTGGTTTATGCGGCGAGATGCCATGAGGATAGTGATGATGTTGACATCATTCCAGGTACCTTATTTATTCATTTTGTTCCATACCATGCTCTCATTGATATTGGATCTACTTACTTATATATAGCTAATGTTGATTCTGTAAAAATGGGTTTAACCACTGAAAAAACTGTTAGAGAGTTTCCTGTGATTAGTCTTTTGGGTCAGTCAGTTCAAGTTAATAAAGTATATAGATGGGTACCCTTAGAAATCTAAGGTATGGTATTTTCAGCTGACCTGATGGAGTTGCCCTTTAATGAGTTAGATTTGATTTTGGGATTGGATTGACTCGTAGAATATTGGGTCAGTCTAAATTGTGAAACTAAGAGAATTACTCTAAGAAAAGATGAGAATGACGAGGTAGTGATGGTTGATGAGTGTCGAGATTACCTCTCTAACATAATCTTCGTACTTGTAGCAGACAAGTTAGTCTAAAAAGGGTGCGAGGCATACCTTCCCAATGTAGCTGAGTTTTTTCTCATAAAGCTTTTTGTGAGAGATATCCGCACTGTGAGGGAATTCTCAGATTTCTTTTTTGAGGAATTGCCCGAAGTACCTTTGGATATGGAGGTGGAATTTGGAATTAATCTGTTACTAGGTACTGCACCGGTGTCCATTGCACTTTACCGTATGTCATTGAAGGAGATGATCGAACTAAAAGCACAGCTTTAAGAACTTCTTGATAGGGGGTTCATCCGACAGAGTGTGTCTCTATAGGGGCACCAGTGTTATTTATTAAGAAGAAAGACAAGTCGATAAGGATGTACATAGATTATTGACAATTGAACAAGTTGACAATCAAGAATAAATACCCGTTATTGAGAATTGGCGACTTGTTTTACCAATTTTGATGGGCATTTGTTTTCTCCAATATTGATTTATGCTCTGGTTACCATCAGCTCGGGGTCAAAGAGACTGATGTGTACAAAACCTCCTTTAGAACTCATTATGGACACTACAAGTTTCTCGTGATACCTTTCGGCTTGACGAATGCCCTAGCGGTATTTATGGATTTAATGAATCAGGTGTTCCAACCGTGCTTAAATAAATTTGTAGTGGTTTTTAATAATGACATCCTGATTTACTCTAAAACTAAGTCTGAGCAGTATACTCACCTTCGCATCGTACTTCTGATACTTCGAGAAAAATAGTTGTATGCTAAGTTCAGTAAGTGCGAGTTTTGGTTATAATAAGTTACGTTTCTGGGTCATGTAGTAACAGTGGAAGGAATCCGAGTCGATCTTAAAAAAATAGAAGTCATAGTTGAATGGAAGCAACCGAAAAATATATCTAAGCTTTGTAGTTTCCTGGGCTTAGCTGGTTACTACCGAAGGTCCGTCAAGAAGTTTTCTCTGATTGCATCTCCTCTGACAAAGCTACTACGTAAGAATGCTCTATTTGTATGGTCTGAGGCACAGTATTCTAGTTTCAATAAGCCCAAGTTCGTTCTAACACAGGCTCCTATTCTAGTTCAACCAGAAGCGGATCGAGAGTTTGTGGTATACAGTAGTGCGTCACATGTCAGGCTATGATGTGTTTTGATGCAAGACAGTAAAATGGTCACTTACGTGTCGTGACAGCTTAAGACATACGAGGGTAGCTACCCTACACATGATCTTAAGCTGGCCGCGGTTGAGTTTGCTCTGAAGATCTGGAGGCACTATCTGTATGGTGAGAGGTACATCATTTGCACCAATCACAAGAGTCTCAAATACTTGCTAATTCAAAAGGAGTTAAACCTTCGTCAGCATAAGGGGGTCGAGTTACTTAAGGATTATGACTGCACGATAGAGTATCGTCTGGGTAAGGCTAATGTGGTAGCTGATACCCTTAGTCGTAGAGCGATTACTGATCTAAGAGCAACGTTAGCTAGTCTGAGTTTGGTTAAGGATGGTGGGTTGTTAGCCAAATTACAGGTTAAACCGACTTGGGTTGAGCAGATTCGAGCTAAACAGTTGAGTGGTGAGTCCTTAGTTCAACGACTGCAACAAGTTGGTTCAAAAGAAACTTTTGATTTCAGCTTAAACAGCGATAAGGTTTTGTGTTTTAGAGGTTGTATTTGTGTAGCTAATGATAAAGAGTTGAGGCATTCGATCCTACAGGAGGCGCATAATAGTCCTCATGCTATACATCCTGGTAGGAACAAAATGTATCAAGACCTCCGTGAACTCTATAGGTGGCCAGAACTGAAACGGGAAGTAGTTGCCTTTGTGCCCTACTGTCTGACGTGCCAAAAGGTCTTTGTGTTTCACTGTTTGACATGCAAAAAGGTTAAGGCTAAACATCAGTTGCCCTCTAATTTGCTTCAGCCAGTTAAGATTCCTCAATGAAAGTGGGAGCGGGTAACGATGGATTTTTTTAGTAGGTTGCCTTTAACCCCCACTAAGAAAGATTCAGTTTGGGTCATCGTTGATCAATTGACCAAATCTGCTCACTTCATTCCTATCAGAATAGATTACTCCGTGCCGAAGTTAACCAAGCTATATATAGCTAATTGTAAGACTGCACAAGATTCCAGTCTCAATTATCTCGGATAGAGATCTACGATTCATATCTCAATTCTGAAAGAAACTTCATGAGTACCGCGTATCATCCTCAGACCAACGGACAGTCTGAGTGAGTCATTCAGATTCTAGAGGATATGCTTCAAGGTTGTGTAATAGACTTCTGGGGTAGTTGGGAGGAGTATCTACCGTTGGCTGAGTTTGCATACAATAACAGCTTCTAGTCTAGTATTTAGATGGCACCCTACGATGCTTTGTATGGTTCTAGGTGTCGTACTTTGTTATGTTGGACAAAATTAAGTGAACGTAGAGTTTTAGGTCCCAAGCTATTTTCTAAAACTGAGAGCGCTATAAAATTGATTTGATATCGTCTGAAAGCTGTCTCTGATCGACAGAAGTCTCATGCTAATTTAAAAAGAAAAGATATCAAGTTTTTTGTAGGTGATCAAGTGTTTCTGAAGGTATCACCATGGAAAAAGGTTTTCCAATTTGGACGCAAGAACAAGCTAAGCCCGAGGTTCATTGGGCTCTACCGTATCTTGAAATATGTCGGATTGGTTGCATATCTGTTAGGATTACTGCCGGAGCTAAAGCAAATTCATGATGTGCTTTATGTCTCGATGTTAAGACGGATTGGTCCAATCCGTCACACATTGTTCCTATTGGCGAGATCGAGTTGTGATTAGACTTAACATTCGAGAAGGAACCTGTCCAAATCTTAGAACGTGATGTTAAGGTACTGAGGAAGAAAACCGTTCCTCTAGTAAAAGTTCTGTAGCGGAATCATGGCGCTGAAGAGACCACGTGGAAACTTGACGAATCGATCTGACAACAATACACGTATCTATTTGAATCAGGTAAATTTCGAGGCTGAAATTTCTTTTAGGGGGAGAGAGTTGTAACGCCTTAAAATTTTGAGAATATAATCGTGACTCTGCAGTAACTAAATCTCTGTATCTGTGGTTTTGTGCTCTACTTATGTAACGACCCAAAATCCGTGGGCACCGAAAAAGTGTGTTATCGGGCCTTCGTCTTAGTAAATCGAGTTTGAAAATAATTATTAAAAATAAGAATGAGTCTAGTAGTGTATTTAATTAGGTTTTTATTAGGTGAATTTAGCTTAATTAAAATAGATTAGGAAAAAGGACTATATTGAGTAAAGGGTAAAAGTTGAATTATAGAACCATAAAAACTAAAAAGGATCAAATGGGCAATTAAGCCACATTTGGAATTTGAGGCGGCATAAAGGAAATAAAATCTAAGATATTTTTTTGTTATTTTAATTATATATATTATATTATGTTAAATTATAGTATTATTAAATTATAACTTAAATAATTAAATAAACAAAAAAACATGCCAATTGTATTGTTATAACAAAATACAAGTGTAAAATATAAGAAAATACACTTGTAATGTATTTGTATTTTTTTAAAATAATAAGTAAAAGATATTTATTGATTATTATTATTTAATTGGTATTATATTAGTGAATAAATTAATAAGTTGGCAAATGTAGGATAATGAGATGATACATGTGTAATAATGTGTATAAAAACATTTGTATTATAATTATGTATTTACTTGAAATTTAATTAAAAATATATTTATTAATTAAATTATAATTTTATAAGATTTTATTTGATAAATCAATTAGATTAAGACAAATGTAAGGTTATGATATCGTACAAATGTATTAATTATATTTGTTATTAAAATAGATATTTTATAATTATTAATTAGCTTAAATATAAAATAAAGTAAATGAAATAAAAAGAAAAACAAACATAAAACAAAAGAAACAAAGTTAAAAGAAACAGAGAGCTACGAAACAGAGAAGGAAAGAAAAAGGAAAGAAAGAAGAAAGGGGAAATAAGGTTTTGAAGCTTAGAAATTAATTTGGTAAGTCAATTAAGCCATTTTCTCTTAAATTTGATGTTTTAGAAGTCTTAAAACAAGTTTTTGATGAAATTAAGTTGATAGTTTGGAAGTTCTTAGGGTTTTAAACAAAGTTCATGTTGAACAAATGATGGAATTGGGGGTTTATTTGATAGAAATTTTGATTGGAATTGAATAAATGATTGAATTGTAAACTAAGCTATAAGTTTTGAGTTTTATGGATTAAATTGAAATAAATTTGAAATTATGAAAATATGATAAAAATTTGACAGTTAAATGTGAGTTTGGCAAGAAATTGAGTAGCAAAAAGGTATAAATTGAGAAAGAAAAATATATAGGTTTAGTTAGGATTAAATTGGAATTAAAGTAAAAGTTAGATAAAAAATTCAGTAATGAAATTGTGTTGTGCTAATGATTGTGAAATTATTTTAATTGTTCGTAGCTAATATCGAGCCGGAAGCATCGGCCCAAAAAGGAAAAGAAAAGATCATCGAGGATTAAATTCGAAGAAAATTCTGGTTTGTATCACTATTATTCAAACTTTATCATTATTATGTTTTTAATTTACTAATTATGTGTGGTAAGTATTTTAAGGTAAGTGTTTAGTAAAATGATAAATTTTTGATTGAGTACTGAAATTAAGATTGATACTGAATTAAATTACGGAATACTGAATATTTTTTGAGTATTGAATTAAACTGGGAAATTACTGAATATTGTTATGAGTACTGCATTGAACTATAAAATTACTGATGTAATGAATAACTGCAATACTGTGAAACTGACCGAAATGAGAAATTATAATTGATACTTAATTGAGATGGAAATTGTACTAAAAAGTGAATTAAATACCCTATTAACTAGTTGGGCTGGTCGGATATAGTTGGCATGCCATAGGATATGGAAGAGTATGGGTTTGCCGGCTTATTGATCAGGCACTTATGTGCCGAATACTGTTACTGTTGCCGTTACTATTACCGATTCGGCACTTTATGTGTCGAATATAGTTACTGTTACCGTTACTGATTCAGCACTTTGTGTGTTGAATACTGCTACTGTTACTGTTACTGTTCCGGATTTGTTCCGATGAGGTACTCTGTGTACCATACTGTTACTGTTACCATTACTGTTACTGTTCCAGTTTCGACCGATGAGCACTATGTGTTATTCTGGTGTGTTGGTTGGAATCCGTGTATCCGCCGAGTCCGAGTCAAGTTAATAAGGATAAATGAAATAAATTTATTGATAAAACTAAATTTGAATGATATGACATATATGGAAAGTGAGAATTGAAATAAAGAAATAAGATTAGTATATATATTCAAATGATAATATAAATGATTGAATTGTTCATTAAGTTATGATAATTGTAATGTAAAAGTATGTATATGATTTAATGTATTTAATTATAAATTGAATTATAGTGATATCACTGAGTATATCCATACTCAGTGTACGGTTGTTTCCGTGCGCAGGTTGTAGAAGTCAAGTTCTGAACCAACATCCAAAGCCAGACCCGACTTCAGTAAACTTTTGGTGATGTATACTTTCTTTTGGTAATGTGGCATGTACATAGGATGTGTATAAAGGTTATTATATTTTGATTGTAAATGGTTAAAAATATTAGTAATATATGTCTAAGAATTATAATGAAGAAGTTTATCCATTTCAATTTAATTAGCACATTGGTAAATTTAAATTGATATTATATTGATTGAGTTTGATTAGAAGAATTTTGGAATGGATAATGAGTATGTGAAATGAATTGGTTGAATTGGGTTATGTTTGGAATGAATTTGATTTTAATTGCACGGGGTTTTACATAAAAATAAGCAGAAATGTTGTCAAAATTTAAAAAAAAAAATTAGAATAACCGAAGTAATTCTATTCCATTTTTAATACATGTCTTAGACTTTAAGAGTCCATTATAGGGACCTAGTTATTAAATTACACTATGAATTATTGTGAATTATTCGTAAATTGTCTGATACGTCTGGTAATACCTCGTAACCCTATACCGGCGACAGTTTGGGTTAGGAGGTGTTATAGCTTATGTGTTTAAGGTTTGGGGTTCGAGTTACATCATTAAAAGTTTTGTTATTTTTGAAAAACAACTATTGATCATGCATTACATAGTTAAGTTCAATTCAGTGTAATCTTATGTCAAGAATGAGGCTACTGGCTACTGGTTAAGCATTTGTATTCCATTAGGTTCCGTGTTCGAATCCCGGAGTATGCGATAGGGAACATTTTTGCTATAGGTTAGAAGTCTGATGGGAAGTTACCAGAATCTAAATCTGTCATTTTCTTTTTTTTTTCCTTTCTTTCCTTTCTTCTCTAAGGCTCTTCCTTCCTCTTTCTTTTCTTTTGCATATATTTTATTTTTCATCTTTATCCTGATTGTGATCGTAAGTAAATACTTTTTAGTTGAAGTTAAATGCTATAAGTCACCATCAATTCATCTGTTTTCACGGTTTTTCTCTTTGTTATTCAAAACTTGCTTTGAATCAAATGTTTGAATGTATTATGAGAATATTTGATAGAAAATGGTTTGTTTTACTATTAGGCAGAGGTATCAGAAGTATCGAACAACGACACGCCAATTCTAGTGATTGTCGCTAAGTTTTCGGTAAGTAGTAGATTGTTGATGGTTTCGTATCGAAACTTTTGACATAGCGTATTTGGGAATTGTTGTCAATTCACTAGCTTAGTTGTGTAATTGGATGGTTGTGTTAGGCTTTGGAAGTTCCTTATGTTGTTTCTGCATAAAAAATACTTCAGGTGTGTATCGAAAACCTTAAACTCTGCGAATTCTGGAAGTCGAAAAATATGGCAGTCAACGCCACACGGCCAGGCACATGGGCGTGTACCTAGGCTGTGTGGGTAGCCGTGTAACTCACTATTCATCTAATTTGGAGCCACACGGGTAGGGGACACAACCGTGTGTCTAGACTGTGTGTGGCCATGTTAGTATAGGGTTCATATGGGCAAGGACATGGGCGTGTGTCTAGGCTGTGTAACTTACTATTTATGACTTAAGACCATAGGACCAGGGACATAGGCGTGTGCCTATGTTGTGTGAGTCACACGGGCAAGGATACAGGTGTGTGTCCAAGCCGTGTAACTCACTGCTTATGTTCTAGAACCACACGAGTAGAGGACATAGGCGTATGTGCAGGCCATGTGAGCCACACAGCCAAGGACATAGAAGTGTGTCTAGGCCGTGTGGCATATAAATCGAGTCTAAAACTTACTTTTTTGAGGTCGTGTGTGTGCCTGACACTGATCTTGACCTTCTCAATGTATGAATGATCTGAATTTAATTATATGAGGACTCTCTAATGTTCTATGACTAACATATGAGTAACATAACTTTATGTGTACTGTGATAGCTATTTCTGATATTGATCAATATTATGTAATTATGAAATGAGTCAAAATGAGCGAACACATATTGTGGATATTTGTACACTACATAGGCATTGGTTAGGATACTGTAAAGACGGAAATACTCTACTCTGAACTAGTGGCTAAGCCATAATGTGTATAACTCTGAATTTGGCGTTTTGTCGCATATTGATTTAGCAGCTAAGCTATGTATATGTAAACGTGTCAGACAAACACTCTATGGTGTATAGGGTTAGATAGGCATTGAATGCCCCTCAACGACGTGTTGGGGGGCCGAAGACGGTGTGTAGTGGTTGGGGGTAGGAATACCTACATATGAATCTAATCTATTCTGTAAATGAAACTGAAACTATTTCTGCTTCTGTAACTAATTTGTTTTGTATTTAGACTGAAACGACTTTTGTTGCTTAATTGAATCTTGAGATTTGAGAAATATCGTGCAATTGTATTTCAATTGAATGAACATCTTTTGTGCACTAAGTTTACAACTCATTTATTTAGTGATTGGATTTCAAGTGGTTCTCAAACTTGAACGGGTCGGCGCTACAAGAGCGCGATCAAGTTTTTATCTTGCTTCTTAGTATTACTATTAGAAATTTCAGTATTTTATGATGTTATGGTATTTTGAAGATTATTTACTTAGTTATGTACTGTGATGAATTTTCTGTGATGAATGGTTCATTTTGACTGTGTTATAAATGTGTACTTGTCGTATCGATAATGTAATTCTCGGAACTTGGTCTGGACTTCTAGGCCGAGTTTAGAGAGTTACAATAGATATACAATTGATGAAGTTAATAAAGTATGAATAATAAAATTAAAATTCATAAATAATTTTAAATTAAAGCTTTTGTTGAGAGGTAAATTTAAAGTTTTGCACATTAGTGGGTTTAAATCTCACTATAAGGGCCCAAATCCATCCAGCCAAATAAAAAAAACAACACAAAAAAATTAAAATGATAACAAAAGTCCAATCTGAGCCAGTAAATAAGAACATGGCTAATGAATTCTTGAAGTTCTTAAAACATAACGAGTATAGTGTAGTAGAACAACTACACAAACAACCAGCTCACATATTAGTATTAGCCTTACTTCTGAACTCAGAAACACATCATAACGCATTGATGAAAGCGTTAAATGAGACTTATGTCGCTGATAATATTTCAGTAAACAAGCTAGATGATTTGGTTAACAATCTGAGTGCCGTCAATTTCATCTTCTTCAATGATGATGAAATACCTCCAAAGGGCATGGGATCCACAAACGCTTTACACATCACTACCCGCTGCAAAGGATATACATTGTCGGGAGTGTTAATTGACAATAGATCTACGCTGAACAGCTTGCCTCTATCCACGCTGAATAGGTTACCAGTGGATAGCTTTCACATGAAAACGTGCCATAATATAGTGAGAGTATTTGATGGTACAGAAAGGAAGGTGATGAGGAAGATTGAAATACCACTCTTAATTGGTCTGAACACATATGCGATAAACTTTTTGGTAATGGATATCAAACCCTCCTACAATTGCTCGCTGGGTAGGTATTGGATTTATTTGGCTGGGGCAGTATCCGAAAAATGAGATAGTATCTAAAACATCAATTTTTGGTAAGGAATGTTGGGAAACTTGAGCATCGATGCCATATCCGAAGAAGGAATTGGGGAAGAACACCTATCAGACATTTGTCCTTATATCCTAGAAAGTATTATGAACAATTAGACTGCGGAAGAGATCCCTGTAATTTTTAGAACTATTTCAGAGTAATGTTCAAAACATACTTATTGCTCTAAGCTTGGGGGCAATAAGAATCCTTTTGTGAAAAATGCATATGTCCACTATTTTTATTTCAATAAAATAATCCCATTTGGAAAATATTCTTCTATTTTTTCATTTCATTCATACTCATACCATACAAATAACTATTCTTAAATTTATTTGTTCTGTAGGTCTTCTTTTATTCCTATAACAGGTCTTCGGATATCAATGATACGAGCAACGCTGCTGCTAACTCAGAGTCTCCTTTTGAGCAGAATATCTGTCCAGAGGAACTTCATGACTTTGAAGATGATCGAGATTGTAACTTATCTCCTGATTAGTTAAGGATGGTAGAACAAGATAAGAAATAGATCTTACCTTACAAAAAGTCAGTGGAAATAGTGAGCTTAGGAGAAAAACAAGAAAAGAAGTGAAGATAGGAGCTTGCATCACTGCAGAGACAAAACGAGACCTCATTGAATTACTCAAAGAATTTAAATATGTCTTCGCATGATCGTATCAAGACATGTTTAGTCTAAGTACCAATGTCGCAGTACACCGTTTTCCTATAAAAGAAGAATGCCAGCCGGTTTAACAGAAACTATAAAGGATGAGGCCAGATGTCCTGTTGAAAATTAAAAAAAAAGGTCAAGAAATAATTTGACGCCAGTTTCCTACAAGTGGTCAAATACTCAGAGTGGATAGCAATTATAGTCCCTGTCATTAAGAAATATGGGAAAGTACGAATATGTGTAGACTACAGGGATTTAAACAAAGCCAGCCCGAAGGACAATTTCTCGTTGCCTCACATCGATACCTTAATGGACAATATGACAAGTCATTCACTATTCTCCTAGATTGATGGCTTCTTTAGATACAACTAGATAAAGATGCATCCTAAAGACATGAAAAAGACCACAATCGTAATAATGTGGGAAACATTTTGCTCTAAAGTGATGCCATTCGGACTAAAAAATGCGGGAGCAACATATCAAAGAGCCATGGTAACTTTGTTTCATGATATGATGTATAAAGAAACTGAGGTTTATGTCAATGATATGATTGCAAAATACCGAACGAAAAAAGAGCATGTGAAAGTCTTGAAGAAATTATTTTTAAGATTGAGTAAATTTTAGGTAAAGCTAAATCCAACAAAATGTACCTTTAGGGCTATGTTGGGAAAATTGCTAAGATTTGTAGTCAGTGAGAAATGGATCAAGCTCGACCCAGATAAAGTCAAGGTTATATAGGAGTTGCCTCCGTCGCGCACTCAGAAGGACGTCTGGGGTTTCTCAGGGAGATTAAATTACATTGCTCAGTTTATTTCACAACTAATCGAGAAATGTGACCCCATATTCCGTCTCTTTAAGAAACATAATCGAGGTGTATAGGATGTGGAATGCTAGAAGACTTTCGACAAGTTTAAACATTGCTTGTCTAATGCCCCAATGCTAATGCTACCTAGCCCAGATAAGCCACTAATACTGTACTTGGCAGTATTTGGGAATTCTATGGGATGCGTGCTTGGCCAACCTGATAAGTCAGGGAGGAAAGAAAGAGCGATATATTACCTCAGTAATAAATTTACTGAATGTGAGACAAGATACTTGCCAACTGAGAAGTTGTGTTGCACCTTAATCTGGACAACCTAGAGACTGAGACAATACATGCTGTACCATACAACTTGGCTCATCTCAAAAATGGATCCTTTAAAGTACATGATGGATTTGACTGCGTTGAATGGAAGAATGGCTTGATGGAAAATTCTACTATTCGGATTTGATATAATCTATGTAAACCAAAAAGCAGTAAAAGGGAGTGTAATAGCAGACTTCCTAGCTAGTAGAGCTATAGAAGATTATGAGCCTTTAAATTTCAATATCCCAAATGAGGATTTGATGTATGTTGCGACCACTAAAGAAGGTGCTCTAGAAGAACATCCCTAGAAACTAAGTTTTGATGGGGCTTCAAATGCCATAGGTAACAGAATTGGAGCAGTCTTGGTGTCACCAGACGGAGATTATTATCCTTTTACTAGTAAACTTGATTTTGATTGCACAAATAACATGGTAGAATACGAAGCATGCATCATCGATATCTGTGTAGCCATAGAACGCAAGATCAAGGTACTAAAGGTATATAGGGATCCTACACTAGTGATCTGTCAACTCAAAGGTGAATAGGAGGTGAGACATCCTAAGTTGATCGATTATCGAAGGCTAAACATTGAGTTAATTAAGAATTTTGATGACATCACCTTCTACTACCTCCCGCGAGATAAAAATCAGATTACCAATGCCTTGGCTACCTTAGTTTCCATGGTTAAAGTAAACAAACAAGAGGATGTAAAACCTATCCAGATGAGTATTTATGAGGTTCTTGCCCATTGTTACAACATTGAGGAAGAAGAAAATGATGATCACCCTTGGTACCACGACATATTACATTATGTAAAGAACCGTAAATACCCTGAGTAGACAATTGAGAATAATAAAAGGACCTAAGAAGGCTGGCCAATGAGTATGTCCTAAATGGAGAGATCCTATACAAAAAAAGAAAGGATCAGGTGCTACTAAGATGTGTGGATGCTGTTAAGGCCAAGAAAATCTTGGAAGAAGTCTATGAGGGTGTTTGCAAAACACATGCTAATAGTTTTACAATGGCCAAGCAAATCATGGGTTTCAGATATTATTGGTTCACCATGAAAGGGGATTGTATCAATTATGCTAAGAGATGTCATAAATGCCAAATTTATTGAGACAAAATTCATGTACCTCCTTCACCTTTTCACGTTATGACTTCTCTATGGCCGTTCTCTATGTGAGGCATGGATGTCATTGGGCCAATCTCGCCAAAAGCTTTCAATGGGCATCGATTCATCTGTGTAGTCATTAACTACTTCACCAAGTGGGTAGAAGTCACTTCTTGTGCCAATGTCACAAAGTCAACAGTTAGCAAATTCTTGAAGAAAGAGATCATATGTCGATATGGAATGCCAGAAAGGATCATATCTGACAATGCATTAAATTTGAATAACAACATGATAGTAGAGGTTTGTAGTCAATTCAAGATCAAAGACCACAATTCGTCATCATATCGCCCAAAAATGAATGGTGGAATGGAGGCAACCAATAAGAACATTAAGAAGATCGTAGGGAAAATGATAGAGACTTATAAAGATTGGTATAAAAAGTTACCATTTGCCCTCTATGCTTATTGAACGTCTATCAAAACCTCCACCGAGACAACACCTTTCTCATTGGTTTATGGAATGGAGACAGTCTTGCCCATTGAAGTCGAGATTCCTTCTCTCTAATTTTTATCAGAGTTAAATCTAGATGAAGTGGAATGGATCCAATCTCGATATGATCAGTTGAACATGATTGAAGAGAAGATGCTAAAAGCTATCCGTCATGGTCAGATGTACAAAAAACAAATGATGCGAACTTATGATAAAAATGTCTGCCCTAGAGAGTTCCATGACAAGGACTTGGTGTTGAAAAAGATCCTTTCCATATAAAAAGACTTTAGAGGAAAAAGGATGCCGAATTGGGAATAACCTTATGTGGTAAAGAAAGCTTTTCCTGGAGGAGTATTAATTCTTACCGAGATGGATGTCAAAAACTTACCCAATCCCATGAATTCAGATTCAATCAAGAAATACTTTACCTAAAAAACTGGTTCTTTTATTGAGAGGCCTAGGCAAAAACCCGTAAAGGGCGTTTTGAGACCAAAGGGGTTTTGAGCTGAAAACCCAGAAAAGAGAGACTTAAATTTTGATCGAAGATAGGGGATGTGGTAGTCTTGTCCTCTCAGAAGTAATAAGAAGGAGAAATGTTGCATCTTGGGGCATTAACAAAGTACTCTAAACCTCTTAGACACATATCAAGCTCAAAATAGTCCTCAAGAAGTTTGTGCAAAGAAGTTCACGCTGCGATATTTAAGGCACCTAATTTCATCTTACTCACTTTGTGTTTTAGCAATGTTTTCTATTTTGATTAATCTTTTCATTTCAAGCTTTGCTCCCAATAAATTTCAATCTTGTCCATTTTTATGACATTTTTCAAGCATTTTTACATTGAAATAACAATTAATGGGTTAACAGTATTCAAGTAAAAGAATTTCTGCATATTGCTCTGAAAGGTTTCTAAATAGTACAAGGACCTGAAATAGGACCACTAGTTAGAACTAACCAAATCTAAGGGTTGGAAATATCTAGGAACGAATAGTCTAAATTGCGATTACTTCTTCGGGTTTCCTATCAAAGACATCACGTCTGAACAAAAAGGCATGGTCACACATCAGTGATAGAACCTTGACGAACAATGAGCAATGTCAACCTAAGCACTAAAAAGAGGATTATTCTCAAAAATGACATTTTGCATTCATACAAATATCGTTCATATACATTTAGTTAGGAGCATTTGACTCATTCTAATCATAACATCCTAATTGCTTGGCATAAAATATGGGCCTACGAAATGGATTTTACAGGTCTTGTTCCAGAAAGCGGTGTAACAGATCAGTGAAACTACAATTCCTATACCCCTGAAGTTGTAGTGGGTCGGAATGAAATTACAATGGTGAATCTTATCTCCCTAAAGTTGCAATGGAACAAGATGAAGCTACAAATCCTATGCCCCTGAAGTTGTAGTGGGTCAGAATAAAATTACAATGGCGAATCTTATCTCCCTAAAGTTGCAATGGAACAAGATAAAGCTATAAATTCTATGCCCCTGAAGTTGGAATGGGTCGGATTGAAGCTACAATAGTAAATCTTATCTCCCCGAAGTTATAGTGGAGTAACATGAAGCTACAGATCCTAAACCCTTGAAGTTACAGTGGGTCAGATTGAATCTATCATAGCAACCCTTATCTCCCTGAAATTACAATGGAACAATATGAAGCTACAAATCTATTACCCCTGAAGTCGAAGTGGTTCGGATCGAATTTACCATAACGAATCTTATCTCTTTGAAGTTACAGTGGAGCAAGATGAAATTACAATTCCTATACCCTTGAAGTTGCAGTGGGTTGGAATGAAGCTACAAATTCTATACCCCTAAAATTGCAATGGGTTGGATTAAATTTACTATAGCAAATCTTATCTCCCTGAAATTGCAGTGGAGCAAGATGAAGCTACAACTCTTATATCCCTGAAATTACAGTGTATCGGATTGAAATTACAATTCCTATACCCCTAAAGTTACAGTGGTTAGAATGAAGCTACAACAACAAATCTTACCTCCTTGAAGTTGTAATAGAGCAAGATGAAGTCGTGATACTAAATCATACCTTCCTAAAGTAGAGTAACCAATAAACTAAAAGAGCGGGTTACTTGAAAAAGAGAAGCATTAGAGAAGTCAAGATTCAGCGGGACCGAACAGAATTGGTCTTCTTTTAAGGTCTTTGCTCTCTTCTCGTTACAAAACAGTGAGCAAAGAGGGGCAGTTGTAAGGTCCCAAATTTGTCCTGCCCAATAAACAAAACAACACAAAAAACAAAAATAATAACAGAAGTCCAGTCCATCGCACAAGCCCAAATCGAGGCCCAAATACATTACTTAAACCAACACCCTAAATACCCAATATACCTAAGCCCAAGCCCAAAACCTAAACTAATAAAAAAACCCGAAGTTCCCTAAGTGCCGCTACTCTTGGCCATGTCAGCAGATACATCGCCCGGGGGACTGCCCCCTGCCATCGTTTCACCGAAATGGCAATAGTGCGACTCCATATCGTCATTGGCCACCATCGCGACCTATAAAGAGAAAGAGATAGAAACAGAAGTAGAAAAGAAAAAAAAATGATAGAATATTGTAAACAACTGGCTATAAAAGCCCAATGAATATTCTGTAACTTTTTACACGCACAAGAAATATAGAAATAAACTACAATAGTTTTTAAAAAGAAGGTATTTTTTCTTTTTTATTTTTTTCAAATATCACATACATATTAAAAAAATAAATAAATACGAAAGGTTGGATTTTTAGCTTTGCTACCATTGTCGGTGTCTTCTCTAGCTTGGAAGGCTGCTGAATCCTTGAGGATTCGCCGATGGCTATGTGGGAAGATGGCCAGGAATCGTAAGGTCCCCTTTTATTGTCGAGTTTTGACTAGATTTTAAGGATTTCAACCCTAGATCCAGGTTCCCCATAAGACAGGGATAAAAAAGGCACCCTTTTTTACAACTTCGACCATCGGAGCCGATGATCACCGTCGCCGATGATCGGTGGCCATGGCGAAGCAATGACAGCCCTAGGGCCGGATAGGAAACAGCTTCAAAGAAAAAAAAAGGAAGCCTAGGGTTTTTTTTTTTAAAACCGAGTAGAAATAAAAAATTTTAAATTTTTTTTGGCATATATAGGCATCACCAAATGGCGTCGTTTTGGCCAGGTTTTAGAAGTCCCAAAACGGCGTTGTTTTAAACTTGACTGGCCGACCCAATCCTAATTTCTTTTTTTTTCTTTTTAGAAATTATACCATTTGATTTTGATTCGTTTTCAGTTTGGTCCTCAGACTGTTGAGATTTTGGGGAGTGACGCGTGTACTATATTGGGTTAATTTTCTTCAGGGTCCCTCAACTTTTGTATCACATTTTAATTTAATCCTTTATATCTTATTTTCTTATAATTTAGGTATTAGATTTTGTTATATTTTCAATTTAGTCCTTTATTTCCCCTTTCTTTATTTATTTCGCAATTCATGCTTTAAGTTTTGTTTAAATTTCTACTTAATCCCTCACTTAGTTAATTTTGCCTCTTTATTTACTACATCCTTTATTTTAACACTTAAAAATTATGTTATTTATATTTCATTTTTATTATGCATTTTTTATTTTTTATTTTATCCTTATTATTATTATTATTATTATTATTATTATTATTATTATTATTATGACAGTAATCATGATATGATTATTGCTATTATTACTATAAATTGATTTTTTTATTATCATTATAGTTGCATTATTATTATTCACTAGCATAGCATTTTTAATTTTACGTTTTTATTTTATTTTATTTTATTTATTTATTATTCTAATATCATCATTTTATTTTTTTACCCACTACTATTTTACTTTATTTTGCTAATCATCATGCCATGTATCATGTTAAAATATATTCATCCATTTTCGCACTAGGCCCAAATAAATTAAATATATATTGTTTTAAAGTTACATTTTTTTTACCTAACGTATAGGAAATATTTAAAACTGAGGCAATGTTCATTATTTTTGGGATTCGAGGAGTCTTGCTCCTAACTCACTGAGTATGGCATCTTTGTAGAATCGAAGTAATTGAATATCCTATTTAAAAAAAAAAAACAAGATTTTGGTAATGATCAAATGACGATTATTCTTATTTTCATAGATTCGAGACATCGTGCCCTAACTTACGTAAGAATGCATTTTTCATAAAATTTAATCTAGTTAAGCAATATTTTAATCAAATAACATTATGCAAAGAGGGATCGTGTTTAAGCTCTCTTCAAATTTTCAATTTTTGACGCTAAGACACCAAGTAATCAACTAGGTACCAATTTTAGGCGTTATGAGAGTGCTAATCCTTCCTCATACGTAACCGACTCCTAAACCTATTTCTCAGATTTTGTAGACCGAAAATCATCGTTTTAGTAAAATTAACCCTTTTTTTATTAAAATGATAAAATCTCGAGGTGATCTAATCACACCGAATAAAATGGATTGGTGGTGACTCCATTTTCGTTCGTTTTAAAATAAAAGTTAATTTCAAAAAGGTTTCGACACCGACCATAAGTTTTTTTATATAAAAAGACTAAAATACCCTCAAACAATATAATTTATTTTAAATAAAAAATGATATTTTGTAATTTTATTAATCGAGTTGGTGTCTGATTGACTCGCGACACCAACTTAGTTAGGGTTTGAGATAATAGTATAGATATAAAGTATTGAAAGATATAAATACCCTTATAATCATATTTTTTGTTTGTAAAAAAAAATGTTTTAAATTTTTCCTAACTCAATTGATATCCGATTGATTCATGACACTAACTCGATGAAGAGTTGTGTATCTTCATGTACCTTTCCAATTTTTTTCACAATTTGTTTTTATTTAATTTTGTGTATCCCAATTAAGGTTAATTAAGAAAAAAAATGCAAATTGAGAAATCGAGTCCAATTGATAATTCGGTTCGAGTTTTTTATAGTTTGATTCGATTTCAATTAGATGATGTCATTGAACTACATCAAATTGACTCAATTTTATTTATTTCATTAGAAACCGAAATATCCAAAAAATTGTTTAAATTTTTCAATAAATAAAGCCAAATATCTTTTTTAAACATATAAGCCCATTTAAAACCAAAACACAACTCGTTGCTCCAACATTTTAAATATAGCTTTTATTATGCTTTTACATATTTTATAATTAAGTAAAAAATAAACCCTAAATCTAATTTCGTTGTCAATCTCTCATGAATTCATTACTTATTTATTATTGTTGTTAAAACTTTTAAGAATTCAAGTATTCATTTCTTTTTTACTTATTATGTGTTGTGCTCTTTTTTCTATTATTTTTGTTGTTAAAATTTTTAAAATTTTTGTTATTATTATTAACATTTCCAAGTTGGGTGCTTTTCTGCTATCATTACTTATTAATAGTTATAAAATACAAGTAATTTAATATTTGATTATGTTTAGTGAAGATTGAGAGTGATTAATTCATGGTTTAATTAGATTTTTAATAAACATTTATAATTATAGATTTTATAAATTATTATTTAAATAAATATATTAATTGAGATTTTATGTATAATTGAATTTTTTTAAAATTATTAAATAGTGTTTTAAAAAATAAAACAAAAATAATTATATCTAATTAAAGTTAAAAAGTCTAAATTTAAAAAACAATTTTTGTCTAAATAAAATCTAAAAACTCAAAGTTAAAAAATAATATAGAACCTCGAGTCCTAAACCGATTTAATACAGTTCGGTAATAATCAGTCTCTTATGTCTACCAATTAAATTTTGATTCAAAAAATCGAAGCCAATCGACTCACCCTTATCCCAATATAGTAAAAGGTAGTTGGATTTGAAAAAGAAAGCAAAGGACAAGATTTATTAAGTTGCTTTTATTATGTTTAATATGTAAGACAACATTGGGGGCTAGACAAGGCATGACAACCCACATATAGTTGATCCAATTCATATGGTTGTTTGTCTAAACTCCAAAGATGTTCTTTCTGGACAAAACTTTACGACTGGGTTTCTCCCGAATGAACCCAAAAACTAGAATTATTTCTCACCCAATTTCATTAATTTTAAGTGGATTTTATTTGTAAAATTATAACCATTTTGATTAAAATGCTCTTAATTTTTTAATGAAGTGGAGAATGTATTAATCCTAAATTTTAATTAAATAAATTAATTAAAGCATAAATATAAAAAATTTTAAATTAACCGTTCAAATCTCAGCATCTTTTTACCTTATATCATTAAATTTACTAACAAATGGTTAGATGAAATGGTAAGAGACATTATATTCTTACGAGAAGAATATTGATTCAAATATTAAAGACAATATTATTAAGAGGGACAAATACAAATCCCAAATATATATCTTGACCAAAATTAGTGAGGATGAATATTAACATTTTATTAAAGGAATCTTTTAAAAATGGAAAGAACAAAACCAAATTTTACAAATCCCTAGTTTCATGTCGGATATATCTTAAAAGGAATATGCTCTCTCTTTTATTTCCAACCAAATCCAGCATTTAAGCTAATTCAATTGTTAGTTACTTGATAATTTATTTATTTTCTAAAATAATAATAATAATAATAATAATAGAGACTTGAAAATTAATTAAAAAAATAGTAATAATTGAAATCTTAAATGCTCCCGGCCATTTGCACATGGCGTTGCCCTTAACCTTATCACTTCGTTCATGGATCTTGTTTATGTGTCTCCTCAACCAATTACAATAAAACATTATAAAATTCATCAAAACCGATCATTAAATTAAATATTACATGCACAGAATCTTTTCTTACAATATAACATTAAAAAGAAAAGAAATCACATGCACAACTAACCAAAAACATTATTAATAATTTTTAGGTTATTAATTCTTACACAACCCACAGAAGAAATTAAAACAAAGTCTTGTAAACATTTTTCATATAGTCTCTTAATAATTTCTTCTCTTTTTTTCTTCATGCTGATGAACACATTCAAACTCCCTGCTCGATCCCTTTCGAACCGGTTTGCTGCTCTCTTTTCTTTTTATCTTAGTAACACTTGATTCTCAACTCAGATTGTTGTTTTGTAATGAAGCTAGCATCAGCTTCTGTTCTTGCATTTCTCCACTGCTCTTGGAGCTGCCAGTACCATGAAAAATTATCCCCATAAGCTTCTATATATTCTTATAAAATTAGTGTACATAGAACTAATAGTTACTAACCAAGTCCGATCGCTTCTGATCCTTTCATGATTCGTAAACGCTTGCATGAATCGACAAACATCCTATAAAATTTAGTTAAAAAATTAGGTTAATTTTAAATCATAAAATTAATTAGTATAACTGTAAAAAAATTATTTAGAGTTTGGAAAATAACTTACTCCCATGGGACATCACCAACAAGCATCCAATCTCCATCTTTGTCTTCATAAGTAGGAACATATTCTGACCCATTCAAGAGATCTATTAATTTGCTTTCATTCATGAAATCTTTCATTCCTTGTGAACCCCCACAGTTACCAATAGTGAAGGAGCTAAACATTTTGCCTAAGGCATCCGATAGTTCTTGGTAACTCTTGTATAATTTCAAGTCCACCTTGCGTAGATAGGGTGCACCATCCATGCTGACCTTAACAAACGCTGCCGGTACGGCGGTGTTAATGGTGTTGCCACTGCCGGTTTTCTCACCCTTGTTGTCGGAGCGGTTCTTCTGAACGGTCATGATGTTTTTCCGAAAGGACCTGACCGGTGGCCATCCTACTACTTGTGCCCTAAAATCCAAGTATTCAAATTTACCATTAAAAAATTAGCAAAAAACAAAAAGAAATTGTCAACTATTGACGTCTACCAAAAGTTTGGTAGCTTAGCTGTGGACTATCTTAGCTATTTTCAAGTTAAAAACTTTTGAATTATTGTTTGGTTGCTGGGAAAAGTAATAAAGATTCCACATGTTTTGTTTTCCCTCTTTTTCCCGACAAACAACTAAAGCCACCAAATATCCCACTAAAAATTGTTTATACGCTTTACATGGCCAAGATTCAATCAAGACTCATCTTCTAGTAACATTCAAACTAATATTCAACGATTAATCTCAGTAACAGAAAGCTTTTCAGCGACGAAAACAACTTCCGTCGCCAAAAAAAAGAAGTATTATTTCATTCAAAACTATACTCATGATGCTTGTACATGCTCACATCTTGTCTCTAAAAAGAAATTAAAAATAATGAAGGAACAAGATCATTAACTAACCAAGAAGCAAGAGAAAGAAAAAGTATAATGGTAGCTTACTTAGCAGGGGGCTTTGCAGTGTTTTTCTCCTTCATCTTCTCAGCTTCATCCACCGATTCTTCCTTTGTTGTTGAAAGGTTAAGCTTCAAATCAACCATATCCGAATACCCTCTTTTCCCATTATTTTTGGCGGTTTCATTATCATTTTCAATGCATGTGGGTAATCCTAAACGTAACTCCGTCTCTTCGAAATTAATCATGCTATACTTGTCACGCTCTGCATCCATAATGCTAGTCATTGCGTTACTTACCAAATTTTACGAACAAAGCTCGAAAACCCTAAAGCAACCCGACTTTAATTTTCTTTCCTGATCTCTTTTCACTTGCGTTCTGCTTTTTTTTTTTTTTTTCCCTTTGTTCCTCTTGAGAATGTGGTTTTGCTAAAGGAAGAGTGTGAAAATGGTAGAGAAGAAGGCCAAAATATGGTTTATGTCAGAAGATAATATACTGTTGCGGAATATTATGGTTGTGGGATTTGGACGGTGACGATTATTCCAAGTGGGAGATAGTGTTAATTCAACCGTCCAAGATGTGTCGGGGAAGTGGCGTCATGGATGATGTAATTGTTAGAATGATACAAGAGTTTGTGTTGTTTGCCTCCCTCTTGTCTGCTAGGCTCCACCAATTTACAACCAGTTTATGAAGATGCCATTAACAATGGTGTTTATTATGGTATAAATTTCATCTTTTAGGGGCATTACATGCGAATTTCATTTGAATTGGATCAGACTTAAAACGGAAGATTCATTTTAGCTCGGTTTTTTTTAGCTTTGAGTTATTTGTTGATTGTAAGTTTAGTTTTAATAAATAGAATAATTGGAAGAGTAAAATAGCATACATGCGTTATTCGTGTCCCTTGTAGTTTTTTTTTAATCAAAGAGTAAATAGTGATTTAAGTTTAACTTACCAAGTTATAATTTCACCAACGGATATAAGGGGAAAATGAGGGCCTGGCCTGCACTTTTGAAAAATTATATCATTTTAAAAATTATAAAATTATAAATTAATACATTATAAAATTTATATTTGATAGCTTAAAAATTTATAATTCAATTTTGGCCCTCCTTAAAAAGGTTTCTAGATTTACCTTGAACCTCACACTTATGCTTCAACTTAGATCACTCTCAAACCGAAAATGAAAATAGTTTGTTTACAATCAAATTGCACTTAATGGAAGTTCTTCTAATGAACAAATAAGTGGTCTTTCTAATTTTTACATGAATACATAGACAATTGTAAATTTTGCTCCAATTGCTGTTCTATTTGGCATCAAATAAGTCGAGATTTTTAGCATTTGAACTTCAATAGAAACAAGATCTCTTTCAAAATAATAAATCAATCACACTTAAACTCTTCAAATAAAGTTCTTGCTTACGATATTCAACATAACCAAATCTAATTAATTTATGCTCAAAACCCTCAAAGAGATGTAAGAAAAATAATCACAAGAATTTAGTCAAAATATATCAACAGATATGAAAAATTGTACAACTGTCCAAATGCAAAGTGAGACATAATTGATAGTACAACTAAAATGTGCAATTAGAACTAGCATTCTCCACTTTTAGCAACTTTTTTACCAAAAACACTATAATGATATCAAGTAAGGTAAATCTAGTATTCAAAATGATACTCCCCCTTAGAAACTTAACCAACCAACAACTATAAGCCAAACTATGAAATCAATCATTAATGTACCAGATCATTATAGCATTAAGATAACATCAAAACAACTCTAGTATCGAACCATCCAGAATTAAATACAAACCATATAAGGAGTTCATCATGTTAGAATTGAATGACCCGAATTATTGTTAAAATAAAATACAATGGTAAAATAAAATAAAAGTAAAATCTATATAGAACTACACTTCTTTTATTTTATTTTGATTAGAATAAGGTTTTTCAACCTTACTACACTTCATCTATTTGACATTAATTAGAATAAGGTTTTTCAACCTTTAAATAGATGTAGTTGAAACTCATCCTCTATCAATCAAATTTGATATTAGTGAATTTTCTTCTCCTCTGCCCGTAGTTTTTTCCCAAAAGTATTTTCCACATAAAATCTGTGTGTTTTCTTTTTCTCTTTCTTATTACTTTACGATCGTTCTTTATTTCCATTATTGACGTTAGTTCAACAAACTAGTATCAAGAGCTTTTCGAGTTGCTTGTCTCGATCACAATAATGGCGACAATGAAGTATGATATTCCGTTGTTGGATCACAACACCAGATTCATGTTGTGGCGAGTAAAGATGCAGGCAGGTCTTGCGCAAATAGATTTGGAGGATGCCCTGCTAGGGTTTGATAAGATGCCTTCGACATTGACGGATGAAAAGAAGAAGTGTAAAGATCGAAATGTTTTAACGCAATTACAACTACATTTTTCGAATGAAATTCTACAAAACGTGTTAAAGGAGAAGACCGTCACTGCATTATGGGTAAAATTGCAGTAGCTATGCATGTCGAAAACTCTAACTAGCAAGCTACATTTCAAACAACATCTTTATTATCATCGTTTGGAGAAAGGTACGTTTGTGCTCAAACAGTTAATTTTGTTTAAAAAATTTGTCTCAGATTTAGAGGCCATGGAGGTTCAGTATGATAAAGAAGATTTAGGGCTAATTCTACTTTGTTCGTTACCCCTATCTTATTCAACCTTTAGAGATACAATTTTGTATAGTCGTGAATCTCTCACAATTAAAGAAGTCTATGCTTCCTTAGCCTCGTATGACAAGATGAAACATCTTGTAGTTGGATTTGATTGTCAAGAAGAGGGTCTCATTGTCCATGGGAGACAAGAATAAAAAATCAGTGATAATCGTGAGAGGACACAAGAATAAAATCCTCGTAATAAATCTAAGGGTAGATCGAGATCTTCAAACAGAGGTAAAAACAATAATTTATGAAAAAAGAAAGGGCACATTAAGTTTGAGTGCTAAAATTGCAGAAGAAGATAAAAAATAAGGCTATGAATCAAAAGGGAAAACAACTAGAATAATCTAGTGAAGCTAATGTAGTAGAAGACTATAATGATGGTGAAATCCTAGTTGTTTCTATTGACAACTCTAAAGTAAGCGATGAGTGGATCCTCAATTCTAAAAACTTATGAAATAGGGTCTGAATGTGTTATTTTCATGGGAAATAATACTTCATGTAAAATCTTAGGTATTAGTATAATCAAAATTGATGTGTTTGATAGAATCGTCAGAACACTTAATGTCGTACAACATGTACCAGAATTGAAGAGAAATTTGATTTCGTTGAGTACACTTGATTCAAAAGGGTACAAGTACACAGCTGAAAGTGGGTTTATAAAGATTAATAAGGGTTCCCTTGTTGTAATGAAAGGGTACAAAAAGACTATCAAGTTATATGTTTTATAGGGTTCAACTATTGTTGGTGACGCAGCCATTGCTTTATCTTCTTTGTCAGATGATGATGTTACTAGACTTTGGCATATGCATCTAGGGTATATGAGTAAGAACGACATGGTAGAATGAAGCAAAAGAGGACTTCTTGATGGACAAGGCATTAGCAAACTAAAGTTCTGTGAGCATTAGGTTTTTGGGAAGCAAAAGATAGTTCAATTCACCAGAGGAATCCATAATATGAAGAGAACACCAGATTACATTTATTTTGATCTCTAGAGACCATCTAGAGTGCCTTCGAAGGGTGGCACTAATTATATATTGACGATCATTGATGACTTTTCCAGAAAAGTTTGGGCATTCTTCTTAAAATAGAAAAGTAATGTGTTGTCCACATTTAAGAATTGGAAAACTATGATCGAGAAGCTGACATGAAGATAGATAAAGCACATTCACACATATAATGGCTTGGAATTATGTTATGATAAATTTAATGAATTCTGCAAATCAAAAGGAATCGTAAGACACTTAACAGTTCACCATACTCTATAGCAAAACGATGTTGCAGAATGAATGAATAAAATAATCAAGAAAAAGGTTTGATGCATGTTGTCAACTACTCATTTATCGAAGTCGTTATGGGTTGAAGCAACCTCTACAGCATGTTTTTTAATTAACCAATCTCCATCCATTACCATTGAGAAAAAGACTCCACAAGAGGTATGGTTTGGTACTCATGTTGATTATTCTGATTTGAAGATTTTTGGGTGTCTTGTGTATGCTCATGTTGATAATGGAAAATTAGAGCCTAGATATATTAAATGCATTTTTCTTAATTATAAGGTTGGTGCTAAAAGGTATAAGTTATAATGTCTTGAAACAAAGAAAGTTGTAATTAGGAAAGATGTTATTTTTGATGAAACAATTATGCTGCCTAACTTACCTCTTAAAGACTCTTCCAATAAAGATCAACAAAATTCAAACACATATGTTAAGCAGGTGGAGCTTCAAATTGATCTAGGATCTACAACAGAGTCTACTTCTTAAGTTAAAAGAGAAACTCAAAGTAGAGTTGCTTCTTCACCACAGTTAGCACCACAATATTCTATTGCCAAGAATAGATCTAAAAGAGTAATTAAACCTCCAAAAAGGTATGTCGAAGCTGATCTAGTTGTTTATGCTTTAAACGTGACTGAAGATATAGATGCAAATCAAGAGCCATCTACTTATTCTGAGGCAGTTAGCTATGAAGATTTAGGAAAGTGGATGTTTGACATGCAAGAAGAGATGGAATTGCTCCATAAGGATAGAACATGGGACCTAGTGAAGCTTCCTAAGGGTAAAAAAGTTATTCATTGTAAATGGGTGTTCAAGAAGAAAAAAGGATTCTAGGAGTTAAAGAACCTAGATATAAAGCAATGCTAGTTGCAAAAGGTTACAATTAGATTCAATATGTAGACTTCACATATGTGTTTTCTCCAGTTCTAAAGCATAGTTCGATTTGAGCCTTGCTTGGTATTATGGTCATTTATGATTTGGAGCTTGAGTAGTTGATGTAAAAAAAAATTCTTACATGGAGAACTTGAGGAGGATATTTAAAAATAACAATTAGACAGAGTTATAGTCTCAGAAAAGGAGGACTGTGTTTGCTTGCTGAAAAAGTCCCTTTATGGTCTGAAACAATCACTAAGGCAGTGATACAAGAGCCAAAGATAAAGGAGAGATAAGAAATGTCAAAACCCAACTTAGTAAAGAATTTGAGATGAATGATTTTAGAGCAGCAAAGAAGATACTCGGGATGAAGATTCTCAGATATAGAAAAACATGTAAATTGTACCTAATTCAGAAAGGGTACATTGAGAAAGTTCTTTGCAAGTTAAATATGCAGAGTGCCAAGCCTGTTAGTACTCCATTAATAGCCCACTTTAAGCTTTCATCGGCTTTATCTATTCAATCAGATGATGAGATTGATTACATGTCACATGTTCCATATTCTAATGCAGTGGGATCTCTCATGTATGATATGATTTACCTACATCCAGATTTATCATATGCAGTTAGTGCAATTAGTAGATACATGGCTAAACTCAATAAAGAACACTAGAAAGCAGTTTAGTGGATTTTCAGATACTTACAAGGTACTACTAATGTTTGCTTATAGTTTGAAAGAATTAGAGATGGAGTCATTAGGTGTGTTGATTGTTATTTTGTTGAAGACCTTTATAAAAGAATATCTCTCACAAGGCATGTCTTTACTATTGGGGTTGCGTAATCAGTTGGAAAGCCACTTTGCAAACTACTATTGCTTTGTCATTACTAAAATTAAGCATGGCGATTGATGAGGCTTGTAAAGAAGCTATTTGGTTAAAGATAATCTTTGCTAAACTTAGTAAATACCTTCAGATCAGTACAATATTTTGTGATAGCCAAAGTGTCATATTCCTTACGAAAGATCAAATGTTTCATGAGAGAATAAAACATATTGATGTTTGGTACCATTTTGTGCATGATATTATTTCTCGTGGAGATATTGTTGTGAGCAAAGTTAGTAATCATGAAAATCCTACAGATATGATGACTAAGTCACTTTATATAACTAAGTTTGAGCATTGTTGGACTTGGTTGGTTTCACTGTTGAAGAATACCTTTTAAGGGGTTTCGTGGAAAAAGTGGAGAACTTGTTCTTTGAAAGTTCGTGGTGAAGAACTTTTTCTTTTAGAATGTGTGTCAAGGTGGAGATTATTAGAATTGAATGACTTGACTCCTTGTTAAAATAAAATACAGTGGTAAAATAAAAGAAAAGTAAAATCCATATAGAATTACACTTCTTTTATTTTATTTTGATTAGAATAAGGTTTTTCAACCTTACTACACTTCATCTATTTGACTTTGATTAGAATAAGGTTTTCCAACCTTTAAGTAGATGTAGTTGAAACTCCTCTTGTATCAATCGAATTTGATATTAGTGAATTTTCTTCTCATCTACCCATGGTTTTTTTCTTGAAAGGGTTTTCCACATAAAATATGTATTTTCTTTCTCTTTTTCTTATTATTTTGCGATCATTCTTTATTGCCATTATCAACATTAGTTCAACACATAAATCAACCACATATTTTATTGTGTATATCTCCCCCCTTTTTGTTTAAAAATCTAAAATCTTGGTTATGTTCCACAAGTAAGAAGACCAATTTTATAACAAAGAGTTCAACTCTTTTTCTATTAAGTAGTTTTATTTAGTTGTTAAAGGAGCTTAATTACTTGTAAATGCAAACCATTTTCTTATCAACATGTTCAATTAGCATAGCCTTCCCAACAGTTATTGCATTGATAGTTATAGGTCTAATAGCAACTAGAGTGTTTCTTTTGTTTTCTTTAGCCTCAGACTCTTCTTTGTCAAGATTGTAACAAGTTTCTATGTGTTTTTATTTTTTCCATTTATAGGAGTATTTTAACTCAAATTACTCAAGTTTTGTAACATCTCATTCCTACAATAGGCCTTTCTTTTGTTGTACCGAGATTTAGTAAATCAATTAGGGAAACTGTTAGAAAAAAATCCTATTTGAAAACGATTTTCTTGCACAATGAAAAATTAAAATTTTTAAAACTGACCTGGTTTGTGATATTTATTGTAATAAACCTTAGACCGAAATTATACATGTGTTTTCGGATAAGTGGATCTTTGATGTTTTCCAATTTTCAACCAAACGATCTTTTTCGGTATTTTCGTACCACGAACTGCTTCGAGTGTGGGCTCGAACCAATTGAATCAAAACATAAAACTAGAAAAAACTTTTTTTCCTTTTAGGTTGAAAATGAAAATTCTCTCTTCTATTAATAGAAATCGGTAGAATTGTTATTCTGGAAAAATATATTTAATATTTGAGAATAAATTCTCTCTCTTTTTGGTAGAGTAATAATCTCTCAAAGTTGTGTAAATAGCTCTATCGGTGTCATCTATTTATAGGAAGAAAAAGTAGAACTCTTATTGAGTTGTAGTGGTTTACATTAGGAGGTTTGGGGCCTCTCTTATATCGGGTCCAATTACAAGTGCTTCCTAGACTTTTTGACCCAGTACTTTATTATTTGATCCAACCTGATTTTGTTTTTCTAGTTACCAAAATAAACTTCAATATATTTATATTAAATAATTTTCTCACCCCAATTTTACCTTTGATAAAATTATAACAATTTTACACCAAGTAAAATTTTGAGAAAATATGTTTAATATTTCTTCATTCAACATGTTCACTATGATCGAATGATTTATTTTCATTTCCGAGCTTTAAAATAGCTCAAAAACATAAACTCATTCTTCCGATTATTTTTTAGTAATCCATGTACATTTCCAAATAAATCACTTCTTATTTTCATTTCCATTTTGAGAAAACCACATTCATTTCCAAATGATTCTATTTCTCTATTTCAGAGAAAACCATAATCATTTCTGAATGTTTTTCATTTCTCTATTTCTATTCATGTTTTTCATTTGGATTCAAACATGCAATTCATTTATGGTTTCAACAAGGGATCAATTGGACATATGTAATTAGGGCTCAAATGATTTATAATTAAGTTCTAACTTTTTGCCTATTAATTATAAACTCATTTAGTCATGAAGTCATTCCACTATAGTATCATGACTAAGCTCTCTTTAACAACATACCATAAAGAAAACAACTACTTACAAAGCCAATGAAAGGAGATTATTTACCCATGTCTTAGGTTATGAATTTTACTATTTTAAATGACGCTATGTACTACAGAAGCCGTACACCCAGCGCACCAGCTTTCAGCTCCTTATCTATTCGAACTCGGGCTTTTACTTACATCAAAGAGTATAAATCACGCATACATAGTATGTCATCCACTCAAGATTTAGGTATATCACACTATGAATGTCACAAGTGAATAAATCGATAAATAGATTCAGGATCTATTCTAGTTGGGTCATGTCTAATGTAATGTCAGTCTAGTCAGTCACATCTATATTTTTATCTTCTGAGAGTCATCTGTCTGATGCTCAAGACAAAACATCTCCTCAATTGGAATTGATAGACGTCATATTATTCTTTCAAGACTAATTGGAAATAAGCAAATCAATTGAAAGACTAATATACTGTCTATTAAGTCTAATTATGGGAGATGCTTTTCTTGAGCATCAAAGCGAATCACTCCTAGAAGATAAAAACATAGATGTGACTGACAGGATTAACAATACATCAAACCGGACCAAGTAGAATAGATTTTGAAGTTTTCTATTGATTTATTCACTTATGACGTTCATAGTGTAACATACCTTAATCTTGAGAGGGTGATGGACTATATATGCGTGACTCGTATACTTTGATGTAAGTAAAAACTTGAGTTCAAATAAATAATAAACCAAAAACTCGTGCATTGGGTATATGACTTTTGCAATATGTAGCACCATTCACAATAGTGGAATTCATAGCCTAAGATATGGACAAATGATATCATCTCATTAGCATTACATAATAGATAAAAAGTAAATGTGGCCAAATGTCGTTCGTCTTTGTGATAAATGACTTAATTACTATTTGATAGTAATTGACTTTTCATGAATGAAAATATAATGGTTACCATGAGATAAAATAGGATCATATTGGGAGAATTGATTTATTCCAAAGAGATTATCATATTCTATGAGGGTAACACGTTTATGACAAGGTCATTGAACGAGCATTGATTGAGTAGCTTTTGTAATGGTATGTAATGAGGGAGAGCTCAGTCATTATACTATAGTAGAATGACTTCTTGACTGAGTTTATAATTAATAGGCGAAAAACTAGTACTTAATTATAAACCATTTGAGCTCTAATTATTTATGTCTAATCGGTCCTTTTACTAGCAGTTCGTTAAAACCATAAATGAATTGCATGAAGAATCAAATGAACATAAATGAGCGGAAATGATAAAGTTAGAGAAATGAGTTAAATTCAAAAATCAATGTGTTTTATCACCAAATATAGAAATGACTTAAGAATTAATATAAGTTTTTTGAATTATTATTTTATTAAATAATTGAAACTCAAAAATTAAATTAAATTAATTAGTCATTGTAACACCCAAAACCCAGCCTAGACGTTATGGCCGAATCTGGCGGCGTCACATGAGAGTGTTTTTGAAAAACCGTTTCGTACATAAAAACTTGTGCAGTTTATTATCTTTTTCGCGGAAGTTATGAAAACTGTTCATTCATATTAAAATCTTTAATTTTAGTTTTAAAACGCGTTTGTGGTGTTGCAATTTATAAATCAATAAAAAATAACAATTTAAAATCCCAAAGTAAAAATTTAAACAATCCAAAGGTCCACATTAAATAAAAATTCCCAAAAATAATCAAATAATAAATAAAACAAAATGTAGACTGTAAACCATGAAATCAAAACGTAGCTAGCAGTGGTCACTGTCGAGCCCTCTATTGCACCGATCCATCTACTGTTGGGGATTACCTGACAGACGAATAAATGAAATGGCTAAGTTTTCGCAAACTCAGTGTGTACATCCCTATAGTAAAGCATGCATACAACAGATATCAGATATCAGTCACAATTCGGGCCTGAGCTCTTAACAGAAATAGTGTAGGCCTTAGCCCACTCAGATCAAAATCAGATATAATCGGGCCTTAGCCCATACAAATACAGAATGCATAACAGATCAGAATATCATATATCATGCCCACTAACCCTGCACACTATCCCCATCCAACCCTACACACTATGTGGGGATAAAATCAACCCACCCAACCCTACACACCAAGTATAGGGATAAAATCAACCCATCAAACCCTACACACCATAAAGTACTGTGAACAACACATATTAGATTTATGCAGCAAAGCTGCCAGATAATAGGTTAATAGCCTTTCAGAATTCCTTCACTTCAACAACATCCCACCCCAATGCAGTGCAACAAACAGATATGGCATGCTATTATGCAGATAAACAGATCATACTTATATAATCAGAACAGATCAAATCGGATATACATGCTATAAACAACATGCAAATACATACATCAATATCAGTTAACAGTATCTGGGACTAAGATATCCTTACCGACCCTACAATAGGTCACAGTCAACTAGGGTGACCCGTGCAACCATACAGTTCAATTCAGAAAAATCGGCTCACATACCAATATGGCCTACCCGTGTGGGCCAACACGCTTGTGTGGCCCACACGGCCCAAATTGGCCTTCCCCGTGTGATCACACGACCTACCCAAAATCTCACACTGTAACACCCCTTACCCGTAACCGATACCAAAGTAGGGTATGAAGCATTACCATACTAATTCTCATGAAATCATTCAACTTACAACTCAATAAAATGTGTCCCAATTAAAAACTTTCTCAAACGTTGTCCTATAGACCTTTATATGAGCTTATAAGGCCTAAATATAGTTTAGAAACAATTCGGGACCATTCCGGGCACCAAGAAAATTTCTCTGAAAGCTTCAAAAATTTACGACACATGCCCGTGTGACAGGGCAACACGCCCATGCGATCTTTAACACGATGGTGCTTAAGGCCTATGTGGTTCACACGGCTTAAGCACTCAGGGACACTCCCATGCCCCTAGCCCATGCGGATTTATTTTCCAACCTCGAACCTTCAGGGGTTTTCACACAGCTTAGCACACGCACATGTGCCCAGCCCGTGTCCCTCACACGGCCTTGACAAACTCGTGTCTGTGGCCCATACACAAAAACCTGGGTATTCTGTTTCTAACATCAATAGTCACACAGTCGTGGCACACGCCCAAGTGCTCAACCCGTGTGCTATACTGACTTGGCCAGCTTAAGGCACAAGGGACACATGTTTGAGCTATATGCCCGTGTGCGACCCGTGTGGGTGATATAAGTCTATCCACCAAGCCTTACTGCCACCCTGAACAAAGATCACACTTGAACCATTCATACCCAAGCCTAATATAACATAACTTGTTAGCCAGACACCACATCTAAGGCTCCTATACATCCTTTAATTACTACATCTACCATACAACATCTTCACATAGATAATAAGCTGAAACTCTTGGCCAAACACTTATCGATCATCAAAATATTAGTAATGACAAACTCTCTTTATACACGATAGACCGTCTAGCCTATACATGCCACTTAACTAAAGTTACAAGGCTTTAGGTACAAAACTATAGTGGGATAGTATGTGAGGTCTCCGTCATCTTCCAACCGGAGCCACCTTCTGAAACCCTATGTCATGGGAAAATAAACAAGGTAACCACAAAGCTTAGTAAGCTCATATGAATATCAGATTTATTTTAGCTTTCGAATACATTTCGAGCAATTACTCAAGCAAAAAGAGTTTGTAAAGTCTCACCATACAATCATCTACTATCTCATAGAGTCGGCATTAATCTTTGGAAGCCTATTCATTTCAATATTCGCATGAACCAATTGCATACTCTTCAAATCGATACATTTACTTATGCATGATGGATATGAAATAATGCATGTTTATTTCATTTATCTTTTCATACGCATAAAATAATATCTCGCATGTCGTCTATAACCTTTTTCCAAAATTTTGGCATGGAACTGTAACGAGTCCTTGGGCTACTACAACTCGATATTCAAAGATTCTCATACGTACCTGCATCACTTAATTTGATTACGTTCTCACCGTCTCCTTGAATTTGTCCTTTAATTCATTTAAACACCGACAACTACAAATTATCTCAGGTCATTATCAATAAATTTCATAAACTCATAAATCTTTCACATTTCAAATGTATATGAAACTATATATGAATTCCACAACATCTGTCTTACTTGTTAAGTCATTCAGTACACCATCGAATGCATCAGAAATCACATATGGTCGGTGCTACTGCCATATCCCGGATATGGTCTTACGTTAGATCGTCTGTCGATGCCATGTCCCAAACATGGTCTTACATTGGCTCACGTCTCTCTGCGCCGATGCTATGTCCCAGACATGGTCTTACACTGACACGTATCGAGGCCGATGCCATGTCCCAGACATGGTCTTACACTAGCTCTTGCCTCACCGTTGATGCCATGTCCCAGACATGGTCTTACACTGGCGCTCATATTGAGCCTGCCATGTCCCAAAAATGGTTTTACACTGACTCTCTCGTATCGAGGCTGATGCAATGTTCCAGAGATGGTCTTACACTGACACGTATCGAGGCCGATGCCATGTCCCAGACATGGTCTTACACTAGCACATATCGAGCTATGCCATGTCTCAGACATGGTCTTACACTAGCTCTTCCATCTCGGTGTTGATGCCATATCCCAAACATGGTCTTATATTGACACATATCTCGAGGCCAATACCATGTCCCAGATATGGTCTTACACTAGTACTCACATTTCCATGGTCCAACCATGGTTTTTTTCCGTCAATTCATCACGAGTAGTAGTACTATTGTACTTGACTCTACATTTCTTCTAATTTGATCTTTCAATCCGATCTCACACTTGCACATTATCATGGTTAGATAACAAGCATATGAAATAATACAATATACCATTTCAAATTTAATAATCATTCACTGTAAATTAATCATATGAACTTACCTCGTTCGCTGAAATAACAATTTAAGCTAATAAATCTGACATTTTTTTCTCCCTCATTCTCTGTCCAAATCTCGTTTTACCCAATCTATAAAATAATCACTTTTACTTATTTAGTCGTCACTTTATAAAAATTTTAATCCAAAAATTCTCATTAGAGAAATTTAGCACTTTTGCCACTAATATTTCACATTCTTACAATTTAGTCCTTGTCACATAAAAGTGCCAATTTATGTAATTAAACACAATTCATGCTTAGCCAAATTTTATAATTACTACTAGCTGCCCATAAACACACTTTGGTAAATTTACAGTTTTGCCCCCTTAATTTTCACAAAATTACGATTTTGCCTCTAGGCTCGTAAATCGATTTTTATCAAATTTCCTCACTAACCATGCCTAACCGAATATTTTCTAAGCTTATAGAAACTTCAAATTCCTACTATTTTACCCAATTATAATAAATTTTTACAACTTTATAAAATGGTCTATTTTACGTGTTTTCATGAAAATCACTTAACAAAAATTATTTATTTAACAACTAAGCTTTATTTTCTTCCATAAAAACTTAGCAAACATTAGTACTATTCTCATGGCATACCCCTAGACTATCAACCATTTTGCAAGATAATCCCCTCTATAGCTAGATTAAGCTTTAGGGGTCCCAAAAGTACAAAAATCTTCAAAAAAAGACCATTAAAATCACTTACTTGCATGAGAAATAGGTGGTTGAAAGTTTGAGTTCTTAAAACCCCCATGTTGCTGCCATTTTCATTGAATAAGGAAGAAAGAAGAAACAAAAATGATAACTTTTTCTTTTTGTTTTCTTTTATTAATTCATGGTTGCCTAATACCCCAAACTTTGACTTTTCAACCCCTTTTTGCATGCTATGGCCGGCTATCACTATAGGGATAGGCTAATTGTCCTTTAAAAGGCCCATATTATAATTCTCAAGCAATTTAACTCCCTTAGCTATTAAAATAAAACTTTTACCCTTTATGCGATTTAGTCATTTTTCGCACTTAAACTCACAATCGCTAAAATAAATTCACCAAAATTTTCATGCACTCATATAATTATGCTATAACTCATAAAATAATATTAAAATAATTTTCTCTGACCTCAAATTGTGGTTCTGAAGCCACTGTTCCGACTAGGCCCAAAATCGGGTTGTTACAATTCTCCCCTTAGGGATTTTCATTCTCGAAAATCTTACCAAAGTACTATTAGTGACCTGCTTTTCTCATTGTCTTATCATTTCCTCACATAACCTGGAATTCCCCATCCTTTAATCTGGCAAGTTGAGGTTCTGATATGTTCTTCACCTTTCATCTAATCCAACAAAATTTTTAACTTCTTTTTTAAAACTAAATCGAGAAATCTTATTTTCGCTACAATATTTTTTTGACCAGCCATTTCACTAATTGAAATTCGTTGTTTTTTCATATTCAGTTGGCATACACATTCTATCAATCTGAAACTACTTCTAACTGTTGTAAATTACATTCATTCTCTACTTATTTTCTTCAATGAAATCGATCCTATGGATCCCTCCTCACTAAGCTTGATCAGGTGACGACTGAGTTCGGGAATTACTGCCATACACACTCCGCATAATGTCATCTTTATGTACGGCTAAAAGATTATGATTGCACACAACTCGATTAATGGTAATTGCTTTTCCCGCTCACTTTCAATTTCTAAAGCACCATATTGTAACATTATCTCAAGGATCGAAAACTTCCTCAACACCCAGACAATTACACAGACCGTAATAGTCTTTAAGTTACTTGATAATCAGTTTTATCTTGTTCCTCACTCGGATATTTGAACATATAGTTACAAGTACCACGTTGCATACTTATTCTCTGGGATAATCGTCTCAGATTATCGTACATCTTAGTACTCTACAGATGAATAAATAATTGTCTAATAATTTCAGAGTTTCTTAATACACGAAGATCTGTCCCAAAACAACGGATAATCATCGGTTCCAAATTTTGAAATTCTGAGTCAGAAGTCAGTTTACTTTAACCCCCCTTTTAGCTTGTAATTCACTACCACATTTATGGGCTTCGTAATTTGATAAATATACATCAAGTTAATTTTTACCCCGCTAACGACTATCCGTCATCCAATAAATGTATAATCATTGCTCGCAAGCTCACATAGGTTTCCTATTCAGAACCTCTGTGACAGTAATCATTACCTCTAGATTATAATTGATCATTGCCTCAAGAGTTTTCGACAGTTCAAGTCACCTTGAAATCTCAATTTCAGATCTCTTCGAACATCGAACGTTTTAAACTCTTGTGGTCGTAAAAAGGGTTACATTATTTACCAAATAACTACTATGGCTAATAATTCAATATTCTTACAATGTCAACCATCTCTAATTTACGTGCCGAACAAATCTTTTCATTGAAACATTAACCATATGAAAATTTAAGCTGTCGCTATACATTCTTGTGTTAAATACACTTCAAGTCATTCACTAGCTTAAAATTGAAAATTTTAAACTCTTTACTTGGTTCAAACTGAACCGGAGCTAATGCTTCAGTTAACAATATATTTAACTGTTTATCGCTTTATCAATAAGTATTTCATCATATAGACTCATCAAGCGTAATAATTTTCCCTCAATTAAGACAACTTTGACTTACAAAGACATGCTTCAATAAAATCGTTCCGATAGATACGATTTAGTGTCACGTCTATTAGAACATGAATTTCACTTTTCGACTATTCATCTACATACTAGAAGGTATTTCAACTTTATTTTCCACCCAATGGATAAATTCAATCACAATTAACTCAAATAATCTTTTAAGTAATCGATATAATTAACTAGACAACAAGACCAATCTAGTCTGTCAATCGACAGCTTTTAAATGTACCGGCAACAGAGTCTTGAACTATTCTGAAGCCATAGCAATCACATAGATCGAAATCATGGTGCCATAATGGGGCTGAAATCTCAATTGTCTATACACATATATCTCGAAGAATATTCGGAAATAAAGTGCCATTTATCTTAATTGTATTCAACTATGCCTAAGGCCATATACAATCTTCCCGTATATAGCAAAGCAACGACTAATGGAAATAGAATATTAGTATCATACACATTTTTCATTGGCTTTTCCATTACTACCTCAGATTAATACCAATTATCACACATCCAAACCAACAACGCTTTCATCTGATATAAATTTTAACTAGCATTCTCATACGATAAAGATTTCATTTAAAAATAAATGGCCACTCATTTCTCTAAGAATAGCTGAGCATTTGGAATATATATAAAAGAACTCATAGTAACTGCCCAACTATAACCACTATACTCAGTTATCATTTAATTCAAACATTGTCCACTGTTTAATTCTGTCATCGCTGATTCCACTTTATTCCATCGCTAACGTAAATCAATTTGAAAGGACTTTTGGTAATTACATACTTTATCTTTATACCTAATTGAGTTGATTGGCCAATATTATCTTCCTTTTTTTTAACGCTCTTGAAATTTCATTATAAAAAGAGACCACGTCGATAAAAAGGGGTGAGGTAGTATAGCCTATAACTGGACTCTCTCAATTGCATACATATATGTGATTTAGTATTGACCATTGTCATTAAATCATCTCAATCATACAATGACTCTCAAGCAATTTAACATGCACATTTTTGTTACACTAACTTTCTAATCGTCTTTATTCATACAATATTGATTAATAGATGCATGTAGGATAATTGCATTACTTGCACCCAGCCTACTATAAGTTTGCACAAAATTATCAAACGATTGTAGGCATATCTTATTCATTTTAGTCCTTACCATTTATGCATCATAACTCGAGCTCATTTCTCATGAGTTTCGTATAAATACTTGTACTTCTTACAACACGATCATAATCTTTCCATCTCTGTCATCACTCTACATTTCTCGTTGAACCACTTGGAATACTAAAAGATACCCAAGAAATCTCATAGGTTTAGTAAGACGCCAACGCCATATCCCAGATATGGTCTTACATGGAATCGTATCATATACCGATACCAATAGCCCAACTATAGTCTTACACGATACTTCATGTTGATACAATGTCCCTGACATGGTCTTATACGGGCATAGATATAACTTTAATGTCATGTCATGGGTATCCAATTTATTCCCTAGGGTTTAACTTGGACCTTATACCTCATCAAATTTCGTTGAACATATTCATAAACAATATTTAAATAATTCACATATAGAAGCGCCCCTTTTTGACATCTATTCGTAAGCCATACTCATAAGCCACATGTGATATAACTATACTGTCAATCTGGCTAAAACCTCTTTATAACCTTTGTAATATTTTATCCATATTTCTCATCTTATAGCTATTTCATTTCGTGCATTACCACATATCTATTAGGAATTTGGATTCATACTTTCCTACATCTTTAATCATTACAACACATTCTAGAATATCTTAATACCTTTCTCAGCATTTTCGTAATTAGCTCGGTTGGAAGCACTTTTGCCTTAATAAAACAATTTCATTAAAGTCAGGAGAAAACACACTATCACGGCTTATATATGGCATGTATAGCTAGACTCTAACACAAGCTAAGTTAGTCCAAGAATAGACTAAACCATACTCTGATACCACTAAATGTAACACCCCTTACCTGTAACAGATAGTGGAGTATGGTATGAGGTATTACCGTACTAATTTTCAAGAAATCATTCAACTTACAACTTAATGAAATGTGTCCCAATTAAAAACTTTTTCAAACGTTTTCTTACGGACCTTTATATGAGCTTACAAGACCTAAATATACTGTAGAAGCAATTCGGGACCATTCTAGGCATTAAGAAAATTTCTCCGAAAGCTTCAAAAATTTACGTTACACGCTCGTGTGACAGGGCAACACACTTGTGCGATCTTTAACACGGTCGTGCTTATGGTCCATATGGTTCACACGGCTTAAGCACTCAGGGATATGCCCGTGCCCCTAGCTCGTGCAAATTTATCTTCCAATCTCAAACTTTCAGGTGCTTTCACACGGCCTAGCACACGCCTGTGTGCCCAGCCCGTGTCCCTCACACGACCTTGACATGCATGTGTTCGTGGCTCGTGTACAAAAACCTTGGTATTCTGTTTCTAACGTCGGTAGTCACACGACCATGGCACACGCCCGTGTGCTATCCTGACTTGGCCAACTTAAGGCGCAGCGGACATACATCCGAGACATACGCCCGTCTGCGACCCGTGTGTCTCACATGGCCTAGACACACGCCCGTGTGTCTACCTCGTGTGGGCGATATAAGGCTATCTACCAAACCTTATTGCCACCCTAAAACAAGATCACACTTGAACCATTCATACCCAAGCCTAATATAACATAACTTGTCAGCTAGACACCACATCTAAGGCTGCTACACATCCTTTAATTACTACATCTACCATACAACATCTTTACATAAATAATAAGCTGAAACTCTTGGCTAAACACTTGTCGATCATCAAAATATTAGTAATGATAATTCTCTTTATACACGATAGATCGTCTAGCCTATACATGCCACTTAACTAAAGTTACAAGGCTTTAGGTACCAAACCATAGTGAGATAGTGTGTGAGGTCTCCATCATCTTCTAACCGGAGCCACCTTTCGAAACCTTATGTCATAGGAAAATAAACAAGGTAACCCATAAAACTTAGTAAGCTCATATGAATATCAAATTTATTTCAGTTTTTGAATACATTTCGAGTAATAACTCAAGCAAAAAGAGTTTGTAAAGTCTCACCATACAATCATCTACTATCTCATAGAGTCGACATTAACCTTTGGAAGCATATTCATTTCAATATTCGCATGAACCAATTGCATACTCTTCAAATCGATACATTTACTTATGCATGATGGATATGAAATAATGCATGTTCATTTCATTTATCTTTTCATACACATAAAATAATATGCCACATGTCATCTATAACATTTTCTCAAAATTTCAACATAGACTCGTAACGAGCCCTTGGGCTACTATAACTCGATATTCACAAGATTCTCATACGAACCTGCATCACTTAATTTGATTACGTTCTCACCTTTTCCTTGACTTTGTCCTTTAATTCACTTAAACATCGATAACCACACGTTATCTCAGGTCATTATTAATAAATTTCATAAACTCATAAACCTTTCACATTTCAAATGTATATGAAACTATCTATGAATTCCACAACATCTGTCTTACCCGTTACGTCATTTGGTACACCATCGAATGCGTCGAAAATCACGTATGCTCGGTGCCACTGCCATATCCCAGATATGGTCTTACGTGAGATCGCTTGCCGATGTTATGTCCCAGACATGGTCTTACACAGGCTCACGTCTCTCTGTGCCGATGCCATGTTCCAAACATGATCTTACATTGACACGTATCGAGGCCAATGCCATGTCTCAGACATGGTCTTGCACTAGCTCTCGTCTCACCGCCGATGCCATGTCCTAGACATGGTCTTACACTGGTGCTCATATCGAGTCGATGCCATGTCCAGGACATGGTTTTACACTAACTCTCTCGTATCAAGACTGATGCCATATCCCAGACATGGTCTTACACTGACACATATCGAGGCCGACACCATGTCCCAGACATGGTTTTACACAAGCACATATCGAGCTGATGCCATGTCCCAGACATGGTCTTACACTAGCTCCTCCATCTCGATGTCGATGCCATATCCCAAACATGGTCTTACACTGACACATATCTCGGGGCCAATACCATGTCCCAGACATGGTCTTACACTAGCACTCACATTTCCATGGTCTAACCATGGTCTTTTTCTGTCAATTCATCACGAGTTGTAGTACTATCGTACTTGACTCTACATTTCTTCTAATTTGATCTTTCGATCCGATCTCACACTTGCACATTATCATGGTTAGATAACAAGCATATGAAATAATACAATATACCATTTCAAATTTAATAATCATTCACTATAAATTAATCATATGAACTTACCTCGTTCGCTGAAATAACGATTTAAGCTAATAAATCCGATATTTTTTCTCCCTCGTTCTCTGTCCAAATCTGGTTTTCCCCAATCTATAAAATAATCACATTTACTTATTTAGCCGTCATTTTATACAAATTTTAATCCAAAAATTCTCATTAGGGAAATTTTGCACTTTTGCCCCTTATATTTCACATTCTTACAATTTAGTCCTTATCACATAAAAGTGACAATTCATGCAATTAAACACAATTCATGCTTAGCCAAATTTTATAATTACTACTAGCTGCCCATAAACACACTTTGGCAAATTTACAGTTTTGCCCCCTTAACTTTCACAAAATTACGATTTTACCTCTAGGCTCATAAATCGATTTTTATCGAATTTCCTCACTAACCATGTCTAACCAAATATTTTCTAAGCTTATAGTAACTTCAAATTCCTACTATTTCACCCGATTATAATCATTTTTACAACTTTACAAAATGGTCTATTTTGCGTGTTTTCATGAAAATCACTTAACAAAAATTGTTTATTTAACAACTAAGCTTCATTTTCTTCCATAAAAACTCAGCAAACATCAATACTATTCTCATGGCATACCCCTAGACTATCAACCATTTTGCAAAATAATCCCTTTTATAGCTAGATTAAGCTTTACGGGTCCCAAAAGTACAAAAATCTTCAAAAAAAGACCATTAAAATCACTTACTTGCATGAGAAATAGGTTGCTGAAAGTTTGAGTTCTTCAAACCCCCATGTTGCTACCATTTTCATTGAATAAGGAAGAAAGAAGAAACAAAAATGACAACTTTTTCTCTTTGTTTTCTTTTATTAATTTATGGTTGCCAAATACACCAAACTTTGACTTTTCAACCCCTTTTTGCATGCTATGGCCGGCTATCACTATAGGGATGGGCTAATTGCCCTTTAAAAGCCCCATATTATGATTCTCAAGCAATTTAACTCCCTTAGCTATTAAAATAAAACTTTTATCCTTTATGCGATTTAGTTATTTTTCGCACTTAAACTCACAATCACTAAATTAAATTCACCAAAATTTTCATGCACTCATATAATTATGCTATAACTCAGAAAATAATATTAAAATAATTTTCTCTAACCTTGAAATTGTGGTTCTGAAGCCACTATTCTAACTAGGCCCAAAATCAGGCTGTTACACACACGCCCGTATGGACCCACACGCCCGTGTGGACCTACACGCCTGTGTGGCCCACACAGCCCAATTAGTCTAGCCCATGCCTAGCACATGACCTAGCCAGCCTCACACGGTCGTGCCTGTGTCGAATACACACAGCTTGGTTCATCGATCACATTGCCATGTCTCGCCACACGGCCTTCACACGAGCAGTTCACACGCCCGTGTGGCGTCGATAGTTTTATTCTTTTGCTTTTACTAAAACGCGATTTCAATGCAATCAGAAAATACACCTGGTTCATTTTAACGTGTAATCACTCCTGAGCACTCCAGAGACTATATGTGACAATCCCGCGTCCAAAATCAATCACTTAAATCGAGTTGTTAATAGTAGCCAAAACCCAAAATCTAATGACAACCTTACTTTCACGAATCGATGATAATTTCTCACTGTTAGAAAGTCCAGTAGCAACCCCCTCATCCTCGATTGACTCCTAAACAGAAACAGAACTCTTAGGGCTCCAATACTTCACTTAAAACAAAACCAAACGCACTATAACACTTACCAAAATCGCGCAGCACTCGATTGAACACAAGGAACCAATTAAAAAGGGAAGATGAAAAGGCAAGGAAGGGAACAATGGATTTTTCGGCAGCAAAAGGGAAAGAGAATTTTAGTAGAACCAAAAAGAAGAAAAGAAACGTGGAGATGGGGGATTTTTTTGCAGAGAATTCTGAAGAGAGATTGAAATGATTTGGGTAACTCCTAAATCCCTTAATTTTCTCCACAACACACTCCACTCTTAGTAGTTCAAATGAACTCAAACACTCCCATGTCTAAACAGCAAAAATAATACCTCAACAACGACTCGAACACCGGACCTCAAGCACAGTATCACACCACTTAACCATCAGACCAGCAGACGCTTTTTGTTATGCTTTTACACATAAATTCTTTTAAGCCTATTGTCCAAGGCTAAAGCCTTACTAAAATAAAAACCAAAATTTAGCCCAAGTCTAGACTCGAACTTGGAACCTCCCCAACACACCCAAAGCACATATTTATGTCAAATTATTGCAGAAATAAATTCAGAAAATTCTCATGCCATAAATTCATAAAAGCCAAAAATAAGGAACATTTTGGGGCGTTACAACTCTACCCCCTTAAAGAAAATTTCGTCCTTGAAATTTTACCTAATCAGAAGAGATAAGGATACTGCTGTCGCATCGAATCCTCTAGCTCTCAAGTAGCCTCCTTAGTGCTATGATTCCGCCACAGCACCTTCACTAAAGGAATAGATTTCCTTCGTATGACATTAATGTCATGATCTAAAATTGAATCGGCTGCTACTCAAATGTCAGATCTGGTCTAATCTCTATCTCTTCCACAGGCACAATGTGCATGGGATCAGAGCGGTAACATCTCAGCGTAAAGACATAGAATACATCATGTATACGATCTAACTCTAGAGGTAGCTCCAACTGATACGCGACTGGCCCCATTCGTCTCAAAATCTGATACGACCCAATAAATCAAGGACTCAGCTTGCCCTTGCGACTGAACCTCAGAACCTTCTTTCATAGCGAGACCTTAAGGAAAACCAAGTCCCCCACAGAATACTCAATGTCTTTCCACTTCAAATATACATAGGACTTCTATCTATCAGAAGTCGCTTTCAATCACTCTTGAATCAGACGGACCTTGTCCTCAGTCTCTGATACCAACTCTGGACCCATTACACTCTACTAACCCAACTCGGTCCAGCACAAAGGAGTGCGACACTTACGACCATACAGTCCCTCGTAAGGTGTCATCTGTATACCAGACTGATAGCTGTTGTTGTAGGCGAACCCTGCCAAAGGTAAGTACTCCTCCCATCATCATACAGACTCAGTCGAACGATCAACACTCTCAGATCGGTCACAACTTACAGCTCAATACGTTGGCCACCACATTGGCCTTACTAGGATGATACTCAATACTATAGTCGTAGCCTTTAAGCAGCTCAATCCATCGATGCTGTCTAAGATTCAACTCATTTTAAGTGAAGAGATATTTAAGGCTCTTCTAGTCGGTGTAGATAATACACTTCTCACCATACAGATAATACCTCCAAATCTTTAGAGTAAAGATTATGCAGCTAACTCCAAGTCGTGCGTCGGATAATTAACCTCATGAGTCTTGAGCTATCGAGATGTATAATTTATGACCTTACCATCTTACATTAGAACACAGCCCAAACCTACATGTGATGCATCACTGTATACCACGAAGTCCTTCCCAAGCTCAGGCTGTATCAGAACTAGAGCCTGTGTCAAAATGGTCTTAAGCTTCTCAAAGCTCTCCTGCTGTGTATCAGTCCAAAGAAAGGAACTCATTTATGCAGCAGCTTAGTCAACGGAACTGCAATTAAAGAGACCCCTCTACAAAATGACGGTAGTATCCTGCCAGCCCTAAAAAGCTACGAATCTCTAACACATTCTTCGATTATTTCTAATCTAACACAGCCCCAATCTTAAGAGGATCCACTCGAATCCCCTCAACTGACACCACATACCCCAAAAAGGTAACCTCTCGAAGCCAAAATGCATACTTAGTAAACTTCACATACAACTGTTTCTCTCGGAGAGTCTGCATAACAACCCTGAGATGCTCATCGTGCTCATACTCTGACTTAGAATAAACCAAAATATCGTCGATGAACACTACCACGAACCGATCCAACTAAGGTTGGAACACTCGGTTCATCAAGTCCATAAATGCCGCTAGTGCATTGGTCAACCCAAAGAGCATAACAAGGAACTTGTAATGTCCATAATGAGTCTTAAATGTCGTAATATGCACATCGGCCTCCTTAACCCTCAACTGATAATAACCTGATCGTAAATCAATCTTGAAGAACACTGAAACCCCTCTGAACTGGTTGAATAAATTATCTATCCTTGGAAGTGGGTACTTATTCTTGATCGTTAACTTATTTAGCTGGCGGTAGTCGATGCACATTTTCATCATCCCATCTTTCTTCTTAACAAACAGAACATGTGCTCCCCACGGGAACACACTGGGATGAATAAATCCACGATCCAACAACTCCTGTATCTGAGCTTTAAGTTCAATGAGCTCTTTCGGTGCCATTTGGTAAGGGGCAATAGACACCGGAGTTTTACCAAGAATCGGCTCGATTCCAAACACCACCTCCCGGCTCGGAGGTAATCCCGGTAATTCTTCTAGAAAAACATCTGGAAAGTTCCTCACAGTACGGATATCCTTAACCGAATAGTCCACAGAATCCAAAACACTGATGTAGGCTAAGAATGCCTCACATCCTTTTCTTACCAACTTCTCTGCTACCAATGCAGATATCATATTACTCAGATAATTCTGTCGTTCCCCAATCACGACTATCTCATCATCCTCCTCGGTCCTCAGAACAACCCTCTTTTCAGCACAATCCAGATTCACTTTGTGTTTCACTAACCAGTCCATGCCCAAGATTAAATCGAACTTCCCAAACGAAAGCTCCATCAAATCAGCCAAGAAAATAGTCCTTTGAACCTCCAACAGTACATCTCTGTAAAGCTTACTAACCCTGATAGACTGCCCCAACGGACTCACTACTGATATCTCACTAGAAGTGCTCTCAGACAAAATCCCTAAAGTCTCAGACACAATGCTAGCTACGTAAGAGTGTGTAGAGCCTATGTCTATTAATACAATGTAAGGTACATTAAAAATTAAGAACATACCTGTGATGACGTCCGGAGCATCTCCATCCTCACGGCGACGTGCAGTATAAACCAGTGTAGGCTGCCTTACCTCAGTTAGTCCAACACTTCTGGTCGGTACTCTCAACCCTTGACCCATACCATTACTACCCCTAACCTGTCCTTGGCCCTTAGGTGGTTACTGAATGACCCTCGACGGCTGTGTAGTCTCATCAACCGGCTGTGTAGTCTCAACAACTGAACAACAATAGTAGGTCCAACTCTCACGGGCCCATCAGTCCAACCAGAATTAGAAGGCTCTAGATCTCTCTTAACTTTCCCTTTCTCACAGTTTTGGCGCTCAGTGTGCTTTACCTCCTCTATGATCTTGACCTTTTCAACCAGTGCCAAGAAATCTCGTTCCCTCTGTGGAGCTATCACAACATGTAGGCTGTCACGGAGACTAACCTCAAACTTGATGCAGTGCTCATACTCAATCACCACCATGCCTCGCATATAATAGTTTAGCCTCAGAAATTTGGCCTCATACTCGGCCACTGTACGATCTCCCTGAATGAGATTAAGGAACTCACGCCTCCTAGCATTAGTATAACTGGCCCTAACATATTTGCTCTGAAAGGCTGTCTTAAACAGATCCCATGTCAAACGCTCGGGCTGAATGCCTTCCTTAACTATGAGCTACCACTGATATATCTCATCGCGAAGTAGTGATACGGCCCCTTTAAATTTCTACTCATCAGTAGGGTCCAAATCATCCATGATACACTCCATGGCCTCCATCTAGTACTCAGTCACGTTAGGGGTAACTCCAGCGATGCCCCTAAATACCTCAACCCCATTAGACTAGAGTCGTTCCGTAACAGACCCACAACCCCAGATCCAGTATTGGGCCCAGCGACCCTTTTAAAAATCTGAAGCATGGCTTGGGACAGTACGTCGTCTCCAGTTATACGATCATACGGTCCTGACCCAGTATCAGTCATGGGCGATGCCGGTGTCTCACTAATATCCATCATCGGTATAGTATCAAAAGCAAAGGACTCAACTCGAACCCCACTACAGCCTCTACCGCGGCCTCTAGTACCCAGTCCACGAGTACCGTATGTTCTCATTGTAATTTTGAAGTTATCTGTATTAAAATTTTTATGCAAATTAGTTTACAATTCTGATATTTGTTAACAAATATTTTATGCTGTACAGTATCAGAGTTTTCAGAGTCTGTTTTCATGAGCAAATAGTCTCACTAAAGTTTTCAGTCTACACTATCTAGAGTGTTTCAGAAGAATCCTACCTAAGTAGTCTCATAGCATACAAACAGTATTTTTCAGACAGATTAAACAGTGTTTCAGTGCAACTAAGCATGCTTTCAATAAGTATATATCAGAATTCAGAATTTTAGAATACTTACAAGATCGGCGCCAGAGACTCGGTGTACCACTTGCTCACTTTATATCAAACATATTTCAAAATCATTTACAAACCACTTCCCAAAAATCAATTTCAAAACCCAAAAACCACAGCTGAGTTTTGCAACCAGGCTCTGATACCACTAAATGTAGCACCCCAAACCCGGCCCAAATGTTATGGCTGAATCTAGCGGTGTCACATGAGAGTGTTTTTAGAAAACCATTTCGTACATAAAAATTTGTGCAGTTTATTATCTTTTTCGCGAAAGTTATAAAAACTATTCATTCATATGAAAATATTTAATTTTTAGTTTTAAAACACGTTTGTGGTGTTACAATTTATAAATCAATAAAGAATAACAATTTAAAATCCTAAAGTAAAAAACCAAAACAGTCCAAAGGTCCACATTACATAAAAATTCCCAAAAATAATCAAATAATAAATAAAACATAATGTAGACTGTAAACCATGAAATCCAAACATAGCTAGCAGTGGTCACCGCCGAGCCATCTGTTGCACCGATCTATCTACTGCTGGGGATTACCTGACAGAAAAATACATGAAAGGGGTGAGTTTTCGCAAACTCAGTGTGTACATCCCTACAGTAAAACATGCATACAATCAGATATCAGATATCAATCACAATTCGGGCCTGAGCTCTTAACAGAAACAGTGTAGGCCTTAGCCCACTCAGATCAAAATCAGATATAATCGGGCCTTAGCCCATACAAATACAGAATGCATAACAGATCAGAATATCGTATATCATGCCCAACAACCCTGCACACCATCTCCATCCAATCCTACACATCATGTGGGGATAAAATCAACCCACTCAGCCCTACATACCAAGTATGGGGATAAAATAAACCCATCCAACCTTACACACCATAAAGTACCGCGAACGACACATATCAGATATATGCAGCAAAGGTGCTAGATAACAGGCTAATAACCTTTCAGACTTCCTTCATTTCAGCAACATCCCACCCCAATGCAGTGCAATATACAGATATAGTATGCTATTATGCAGATCCACGATCATACCCATATAATCAAAACAGATCAGATCGGATATACATGCTATAAACAACATGCAAATACATGTATCAATATCAGTTAACAGTATCTGGGTCTAAGATGTCCTTACCGACCCTACAACATGTCATAGTCGACTAGGGCGACCCGTGTAACCTTACAGTTCAATTCAGAAAAATAGGCTCAAACGTCCATGTGGCCTGCCCGTGTAGGCTCATACGGCCCAAATTGGCCTTGTCCGTGTGAATCACATGGCCTGGCCTAAAATCTCATACGCCCGTGTGGTTCACCTGTGTTGACCCATATGCCCGTGTGGCCCACACGGCCTAATTGGCCTAACCCATGCCTCGCACACCACCTAGCTAGCTTCATACGGCCGTATCCGTCGTGCCCGTGTCGAGGGCGCCTGGTTCGTCGATTACATGGTCGTGTCTCACCACACGGCCTCCACACGGGCAGTCTACAAGCTCGTATGGCGTCCACAGTTTTATTTTTAGCTTTTACTGAAACGCAATCTCAGTGCAATTAGAGTACACACCTGGTTCGTTTTTGACATGTAATCACTCCTGAGCACTCCAGAACCTATATTTGACAATCTCGTATCCAAAATCAATTACTTAAATCGAATTGTTAATGATAGCCAAAACCCAAAATCTAACGACAACCTTACCTTCACGAATTGACGATGATTTCTCACTGTTAAAAAGTCGAGTAGTAACCCCCTCATCCTCAATTGACTCCTAAACAGAAACAAAACTCTTAGGGCTCTAATACTTCACCTAAAACAAAACCAAACGCACTATAACACTTACCAAAATCACGCGGCACTCGATTGAACACAAGGAACCAATTAAAAAGGGAAGACGAAAAAGGCAAGGAAGGGAACAATGGATTTTTCGGTAGCAAAAGGGAAAGAGAATTTTAGTAGAACCAAAAAGAAGAAAAGAAACGTAGAGATGGGGGATTTTTTGCAGAGAATTCAGCAAAGAGATTGAAATGATTTGGGTAACTTCCAAATCCCCTAATTTTCTCCACAACACACTCCACTCTCAGTAGTTCAAACGAACTCAAACACTCCCATGTCTAAACAGCAAAAATAATACCTCAGCAACGACTCGAACACCAAACCTCAAGCACAGGATTACACCCCTTAACCACCAGACCAGCAGGCCTTTCTGTTATGCTTTTACACATAAATTCTTTTAAGCCTATTGTCCAAGGCTAAAGCCTTACTCAAATAAAAACCAAAATTTAGCCCAAGTCTAGACTCAAGCTTGGGACCTCCCCAACACACCCAGAGCACATATTTATGTCAAATTATTGCAGAAACAAATTCAGAAAATTCTCATGCCACAAATTCAAAAAAGTCGAAAATAAGGAAAAATTTGAGGCATTACAATCATTGTGAATCATTTGAATATGGAAATTAAATATATTTTCTCATAAATTATTTTTATAACAAAGTTGCTATGACTTTAAAGAAATTAGAATTGAGTTGAAAAAATTATTTAATTAGAAAATTAATTTAATTAATAAATAATATTTATTTTAGAAAATAAAAAAAAAACATGTATTTGGTTGAATTAAATTATAAAGTGTTGGGTTTAAAGTCCATGAAACACATATAATTGGACCAAAAACAGGAAATGTTCAAAACCTCTCATAATACATATAAGGAGCGACAACCCTAGTATATTTAACTAACGTGTGCCGCCCCCCTCTCCTTGCTAAACTAGGAAACTAGTTTTTCTATTAAATAAGTATTATTTGTGTTATACTAATTCAACTAGAATAAATTCTATTTTTTAGGAATAACAATTTTACCAATTTCTATTGAAAGAGAATTACGTTCCTACTGAAAGTGAGAAATTACTTTTGGTTCTGTGTTTGATTCATGATTGTTCGAGCCGACACTCGAAACGATTCATGGTACAAGAATAGCGGAGAAGGTTTTTTTATTAAAAGCTGAGAACATCTAGTATCTGTTTCGCAATAATCTGTTTCGCAATAAGCATAAGTACTTTTTGAAAAAAAGTTTATTACTATAAATATTACAAACCAAGTCAATTTTCAAAATTTTAATTTTCTACTATGACAAAAAATTGTTTTTTAGACTGAATTTTTCCAACATTAATGACATAAGGGTTATAGAAATGTTGGTTGGTGGAGAGGATTGAGGTTTGAGGAAGAGAGATAGCTAAAACATTAGAGGAGAGAGAATATGTTCTATTTCAATGTGCATAGGCCCTAAATAGGGGGCTTTTTGTCATTCCCAAGATGCCACATGTTGTCCCCATAATGATTTTGTACTTCTTGGAATTCAACCGCCTACTAATGTTTTACCCCATAGATATGAGCTATCATATAAGGGCAACGAATATGTGTGATGTAGGAGTGACATATATTTTATGTATGTTAGGGGTGTAGTCCCCAAGGAACATACTCATGAGTTATGGGCTCGTAAGGTTTTGACCTCATTAGTTTTCTTAGTTTGCAAGATGAGTCTTTTTAGTCTAGGGGTTAACTCACGAGATTGGCCTAAAAGTGGAGCCAAGGGATTGACAAAGGCTTGCCCCTTTAAAATAAAAATTTTTCTTTTTAACCCCTTTATAATTTATATAATTTAAATTACTAACGGTAAAATTGCACTTTATTCTCTAAATAATAAAAATTTGCTTCATTCCTTTAAAATTATAAAAGTATAAACTATTAAAGTGACAAAATTATATTTTTACTATCATAAAAATATATAACTTAATTCTAGGTCTAAATTTTTTTTTGATTTCACCTCAAAATTCATGTACATAAAATCAAGTCACGAAGTGTAATTATAACATGCTAAATATAATTGCACTAGATATATTGGAATAAAGATCTTTACATGCTTATCCACATTCTTTTCCACTTGATGTGGTAACCATTAACAATCACGAATCATGGCCCATTTGGGTGCCACTATAATGACACAAAAATGGTAAAAAGCAAACTATAATGACACTATCCTTTCAATAAAACTATTAATTAATTTGTACCTTCTTTGGATAAAACAACTTTACCTTCTCCTCCATCGATGTGCTTTTTTTTTTCTCCCTAAAATATGTGAAAATTACAAATTCATGTATATGCATATGGATGTACAAACACAGGTATTCGGTGTCAACATTATATGTATACATGCAAATGCAATGTATGTCTTAGGGAAACTCCCCATCCTATATTCTATTTTATTACAGCATGAAATGTTTACCTAATTATCTCTAGGAACGAAGTTGGTCTTCAATATGTGTGTGTTTTTTTAGGGAAAAAAAACAATTATTTTCCATTTATAATTTCATTTTTTAAAGATTGATTTAGATACAAGTAAAATTAATTCACCAAAAGACAACTCTAATGTAGAATATTGATTTGATTGGTATATGTATTGTTATCAATACAGAAGAATATAAATTTGAATATGTTGAAGCGCATTATCCTTTTATTTATGGGTTATAAAAGAACTATTAATAATTTTAAATATTATATAAAATATATATATAATCATAACCTATAATGAGATTGTTAAACAAATCATTAATTTATATAATTATTTTCAAAAATTCAATTAGACTTAAATAGTTTTTTTTATTGCGGTTTTCAAAATTGTCATTTCAGCATTCGTGTTCATAATTAATATTCTAACATAGATGATAAGATAATGTATTTATTTTGGTCATCTGCGGCTCACTATTTTACTTGCCCTTTGAAATTTGTAGTCAATTGGGTAACTAATTTTAACTTTTAGCTTTTGGTCAAAACAATTATTTGACTATAATGTCCTTTTCTTACATTAAATAAATGCATATGGAAAATGGCACTTTTGACTTCTCTACTGCAAAATACAATGTGACAATAACTGTTAGATTAAGTCAGGAAAAAAAAAAAGAATTATTGCTCATACATAATTACATTTGTCAATGTACTGGAGAGGTTGCATAGGAAAATGACATATAAAAATGTTTTCTTCTGTTTGTTTTGTGAAAAAATAATTTAGTGAATTGAAAATAATTTTCTAGTCAATTAAAAACTAGAACCACAAGTCATTTTTAAGAAAATAGTCTTTTTATGATTATCTTAATTTTTATATAAAAATTAATTATTATATTAAAACTAATTTTGAACTTTAAAATACTAAAACATTGATATCAAATATTATAATTTTCAAAATTATTAAATACACATATTTATATTTAATAATATAATAAATTTTAACATTAATGATAATTTTTAATTTTAAAAAATGATAAACTATTAAAATAGTTACTTTTATTTGCTTCATGTTATCGTTTTGTTACGGAATGACTACTCTACCCTTAATATCTATTATCTCTCAAACAATAACTCGATGTGACAATTAAAATGAGTTTTAAATTAGTTGTTTTATTATCAAATGGATCATTTCTTATTTGTAGTATTAAAAAACAAAAATAAAATTTCCTATTTAAAATAAAAACATTTGTTAAACAAAATTTACATTTTTTGAGCAATAATTAATAGTAAAATTGTGAGTAATAGCAGGAGCTGCCAAACACTTTTACCCTTCATTATGTGGAGTGTGCCAAAAGTATGTGTTTTAGGCTAAACGTGTGGGACCGTGAATAGCCAGTAGCTCCAAAACAAAAGAAGAAAAAGAGGGAATTAGCCAAACAAAAGGAGGCCCATTCCAAAATGTCCCCTCGTGTGTGTGCCCACTATCACCATCCACACGTGTGACCATTTTATATATGGTCAATTTCACCTTTTTCTTATTTATTTTGGTTGGAATCTCTTTATTATTACCCATACTTGTTTTGAATATTATTGCAACTCAATTTCATTGAATGAATAATGTTTTACTACATTCATCTTTAGCATTTAGAAATAATTTGGTGGAGTCGACAATTAGGTATATGGGGTGAGAAGGACATTCTCATGTTGGGAATAATAGAGTAGAAATGTGAATGTTTTGTAACATTTTAAGTTTTAAAAACTTTTGACGATAGAGACTTCACTTTGCACCCTAAATATATGATAGAACTATAGGCTCAAAGGACCAAAATTTCATATCATTATCTCTTTAGCTACTGATTTCTTCATTCTTTTAAATAAACCTATTACATACCCACACTTTCCTTTTTCTTTCAAAATTGGATTTCATAATTTTAATAAACCCTAATATTCTAAAACTTGGCTTTAAATATGTTTGACCAAAAGGGTATAATTATAGCATAATTCCTTATATTATGTTTGATGGTATAAATTATAATTATATAACTTTAAATTTTTTTTAAAAATGAATATTGATTATTATAAAAATATTAATAATACTTGAAGTAACAAAATCAAAAGTGAAATATACTATTTTTTTTAAAAAGTATTAAAAAATATGGTTACTAATTACTCTAATTACTCTAGCATAAATAAATTATGGACATCATCGTTGATACTTGGCCAAAGTATAAATAATTAGCAACAATAATTTATAATTTAGTTAAAATTAGTATAAATAATTTATAATAAATACAAGATAATTTATTTAAATATTTAATAGGTCAAAATGTATTAGAAATGCAACATCCCAACCTCGGCCTAGATGTTATGGTCAAATCTGGAGCAGTTACATCAATTCATTTGAAAAATTAAAATCTAGCTTACAAATTGTGGGATCTAAAAATTTAGCTAAGCTCATACGAGTTTCAGGAAATTCTCAAGTTTGAAAACACTTATTTCACAACATGATATCTTAAATATTTACTTATAAAAACAGCGGAAACTTTCAAAAATTTCACTCTAACTTCTAGAAATTTCACTCTAACTTTCAGAAATTAATTGTTATCTAGAAAAACTTATGCGCAGAACTTACTCATTTTACGGAAAAACATTTCGTTTAACACTTAACTTTGTAGCGGATATTTTTAGAATTTTTAAGTTTTTAAAATTGAATCTCAATTTGTTAGCTTCGTATGATTTTGCAATTTTACATTTAATAACACTCAAAAATTATCAAACAAATAAAAAACCCAAAACAAAACCAAATCCAAAAAATTAGTCCAAAAATCAACAATCCAAAAACCTTAATTAAAATAATTCAAATCGTCTTATGTGGAAAACCAATTCGAGCTCCTGCACTCCGTCTAGTCCTAAACTTGTTGATTACATGAGAGGATAACAAACAAAGAGTGAGCTTTACAAGCTAAGTGTGTAGCTTTAAATAGATACATTTTTAGATACATATTCAAACATGTTCTCATATACAAATTCAGATGTATTTTCATAATCAGATATAGATACATATTCAGATTCAGATACAAATGCAGACATAGATGCCATCACACCCCATATTTTTATTATTATTTGGCTCAAGAATGAGAATAAGGAAGTGAGTAGTTTAGTGGTTTAATAACTCATTAGTTATCCTAATGGCCTAAGGTTCAAGTCTTATTGTTCACACCTCTTTATTTAATTTTTTTTACAATTTTACCCATGTGCTTAAAGAGTTTTCGTCCACCCTATAGTCACCATAATTAGGAGGATTCCTTTCCTCCATTAAGAGTCAAACTTACCTTAAGTTGAGGGTGCATGATCCCCTTTTCCCTTCATGTCTCACTCCCTTTCCAAAACTTCTCATCCTTGCCATAGAAAAGGTTTATTAAACCTAGTCCATGTTGACCACCCTTTTCTCATTCACCACCTCTCATTCCCGTCCCTTACTCCAATTTCTCTCTTTTTTCTCTCCATTTTCACCTATTTTTCTCCCTTTTCTAGCCACCACCTTTTCTCTTTTCATTTCTTTTCTTCCATTTCTCCACTATGATCGGCCATAACACCACCTAGCAACGTACCTTTTCACCAAAATCATACCACCCTTTCTTCGCCGCTTCTCATTTCGTCATCGCCGTGATCGTCCTCGTGTGCCACCATAGGTTCATCTCCTCTTCCATTTTCTCTCTTTTTATCTTCTTTTCCACTCTTATTGCGTTGAACATATATAATTCTTTCCTAAATCCATCGTCGGACCACCACTCCCTCGTCATCAAGCTGTCGTCGAACCCTATCGTTGTCGTCGCCGCTGTCAGTGTTTGCAATTCTTCTCTTTTCTTCCTCATTTCATTGCCAACCTTTAATTTTAATTAATCTTATATTCTCTTACTTTAATGATTCTTATAGATCGCTCAACTCTCCGATCTCATTTTTGTTTTGATTCATCATCAGTTCGATTTCATCAACTTTGTAAGTGTAGGTTATTTTGATCATAGACTCATCCTCTTAGTGATTTCATCTCATGGACGAATGGTATAATGGCCATAGGGATAATTATTTTATTATTTATTTATTTTCATGCTAATACTGTTCCTTAAAATCTCTGAAGGACCAAATGGTAATCATTGGGGAGACCCCTAATTTCTCATTGGAAATCAGCTTTTCAAGAGTCTAAAATCATGGGGTAATTGTTGGTGAGGCTATTAGTAATCGATTTATTAGTTATAAAAATACCTTTAACGGATCCTAACCATTAAACGTTTTTCGTGTGATTAGATATGCATTTCGAGTTAGATAAAAGCGAAATCGATACTAAGATTGTGGCATTTTGGATCTACAATAAAAGGTGTGGGATCGATTCTACTTATCGTATGTAAAATAGTTATTTTTGTTTATTAATAACTTAATTATAATTATTTGTGAATGCACTAAGTATTCAAAAAGGAGTTAAAAAACTCATTACAAAGGACCCAAGTAACTGACTCTAACTGAAATACATTTTGTGAAATGCATGAGATATGTGATATGATGTGATTATTGTTATGATAATGATGTATGTGTAGATCCCGTTCTCATGACATGTGTTGCATGGCTTATGTGATATGTTTGATTATTCAAGTATGTGATATTTATATATGAGTATGTGAATATTGAGATCTATAATCTAATGTGACAAGCATGATCAAAACATGTTAAAGTGATGACTAAGTGAAATGTGATTTCGAGAGCATGTCTATATGCCTAAGTGTTAAAAGTGATTCACATGTGTTTAAAAGTGAAATTGCCATGTCATATGTATGGGGTGGGATTTTGTGAAAAGTGGAAGTAAGTGGCAATATATATACATATTAGTGGTGGCTTGTCCATAAAGTGTTATCAATGGTAGTATATCTGCATATCAGTGGTGGCTTGGCCACAAAGTATTATTAGTGATAGTATAGATAGTATATTTGCATATCAATGGTGGCTTGTCCATAAAATTTTATCAGTGGCAGTTTATCTGCAAATCAATGGTGAGTTGTCTACAAATGATGTATTGGATGGATAAGTTCTAGGGAACTCGATATTGGTGTGTAGCAGAGATGAGTAGGGAATTTTATAAAATGTACATAGTTTTTAAAATATGCATCGATATGTTCACGCATAAGTACCAATGTTATAATTGATGGTTATTATGATGTTTGATATGTCTTGATTGATATACTTTGATAAGAACATGTGAATATATTTGTGTTGGTCTTACACTGAACCTTTTAAAGCTCACCCACATTACATATGTATTTCAGATAGTCTTTATGGTCAAGACTCAGATTTGGTCGTTAGTGATGCTCTCGAAAATGGTTTACATAATTATGGAGTTTTCACATATTTCGAACTTTTATGGACTTTAATATTTTCTTTTGGGATTTTAATTTATGTTAGACCATTGAATGGTGGCATGGGATTTTTAAACTTTGGATGTTGGACATTGGACGTTTTGCATGGTTTAATTATTTATGGATTAAGTAATTTGGTATTTTTCTAATAAAATTATTTTTCGCAAACTTGATTAATCGAATTTGAATTTAAAGATCATTAAATTATTTTCCAAATATTAAATAAGGTTTCTTTTAAAGTTATATTGAAAACATCGTTTTAAAAGAAATGTTAGCACGTGTTTTTCAAAGATAAACGAACTTACTTCAACTCATGTTTTTCATCATATCTATGGACTATGTAATTGTTTAGCTTGGGTCGTAATGTCTAAGCTCGGTTTAAGAGGTTACAGATGTAGTCATAGATCCTACCCTAATCCACTACACACCAACTCCTTCCAACCAATCATAGTAATTAGCTACAAGAGTCCTTCTATCCAATCACAATGGGTCGTGGTGGTATGCTACTCATAAAAGTGAGTTGAGTTGCCAAATAGATATTATGGTTTAACCACCAAAATTGCAATAATACTGTCAAATACACTTCCTCCGTCACATATCAAACCCATCCCGATGCACATGTATAAATGAACTAACACATATATTCCATAAACATATGTCATTCATACTTTCATATGTAATCATACTTCTAGAGTTATCAGAACACAAATCGTACACATATTTTTTTCACATACATTACATGTATCACATACAAACACAAAACAACATGTCACATTTCAAGTCTTATTTAAGCCAAACGAACCCCACAGAAAGTCTAATTATGAATTTTGAAGTCAAACGGGGTCTAGGTGAAACTTTTTGAAAAATAAGCCCACAAGACCGTGTGACCCACACGACCGAATTGGCCTAGCTCATGTGGCCTACACGGTTTAACATACGCTCGTGTGACCCACACGACCTAACACACGCTCGTGTGACCCACACGGGGTGCTACACGACCTACTACACAGTCTATTACATAGTTTACCATATGACCATGTGACCCACATGGTTTTTGTAATGCCCCAAAATTTCTATTTTTGTTTTTGTGAATGTGTGACACAAAATATATGTCTGCTTCAGTGGTTAAGTATTCTGGATGTGTGTAGGAGGTCCCAAGTTCAAGCCATGACTTGAGTAAATTTTGGTATTTTTATAAATAAAGCTCTATATCTGGTCAGTAGACTTATAATTAATTGTTGGTAAATTCATATCAGAATGGGCCTGCTGGTTTGGTGGTTAACTGGAGTGCTAGTGTGCTGAAGGTCTTATGTTCAAATCCCTACGTGGGCAAGAGGGATTATTTTTGCTTAGTGCTATAAAGGAGTTTTAGTGGTTTCCAAATACTGAGGTGGTGGAGATTGGGTAGTAGTAGGAAGTTGGGGAAATCTGATAGAAATCTATTTTTATTTTTCTCTCATTTTCTAAAAAAATTCCTCATCTTTTTCTCTGTCGTTCTCTCCTCCATTCTTCCCTTGTTGTCATTTTTCACACTCTTCCCTTATTATTGATCTTGATTTTTGCCTATTTCCTATCGATATTTCACGTTTTCTTTACTCTGGTGCTCTTCGTACGTAATCAGTAAGTTTAGAGGTGCATTTTTTATTTGTTTTAATGAATCGATAGATTATTAAGAGTTCGTATTTTGATTAGGGGACAATCAAAGATCTGTGGGCTGCTAATCGGCATTCTAGCAGTGAGAAATTAGCATTGTTTGTTGAAGGTAAGGTTTGGTCATTTTAGCGGAAAAACCCTTGATTCGAGTTTGATTTTAGATCGCTTTATAATCAATTAAATCAGTGTTATTGGTGTAATTATAGGTTTTGGAGTGCTCAGGGACTATTTTAGCATCAATCAAAACCAAGTATGTACCTAAAAACATAGAAAATAGGGTTTTGACAAAAGCCAAAAATCTCACTGTCGAAGCCATACGGGCGTGTGGTAGGCCATGTGCCCCAACACGACCGTGTGATGGCCAGGCAGGCCGTGTGTGAGACACGGGCTAGACTATTTTAGGGTGTGTGGGCCACACGGGTGATCCACATGGGCGTGTGAGATTTTGGGCTAGGCCGTGTAGAAGGCCAATATGGGCTGTGTGGGCTACACGAGCATGTGAGCTCATACGGGCAGGCCACATGAGCGTGTGAGTCCATTTTTACTGAAATGTTCCTAAGGTTGGACGAGTCGCCCAAGTCGACAGTGAACCTACTGTAGGGTTGGTAAGCATTACTTAGACCCTTTAAATGTGTAGATTGAATAGTATGTATGATTGACAAACATGTGATAGCATGCCATATACTGTTTGCGTAACTGTTAAACATGCGATAGCATGACATATTATTTTATGTTGCATTACATTGGATTGGGGTTGATATTATTCGGAGGAAGCGTACTGAAAGGCTCTTAAGCCTAACATACTGGCAGCTCAACTGTAAATTACTGTTTTGTGCCGCATTCGGTACTACCTGGAGTGTAGGGATGGGTGGGTTGATTTAACCCCCATATGGAGTGTGGGGTTGGACGGAGATAGTGTGTAGAGGTTGGTTGGGTAAGACTTTGTTATTGAATACTACATGACTACTACTGGTACTGTGATGGGCTAAGACCCTAATGCATACTGATACTGTGATGGGCTAAGGCCCTGCTACTTATTTGATATTGATACTGAACTGGGCTAAGGCCAAACTGTCACTGATACTGAAAAGAGCTTAAGCCCAAGACTGTTTGACTGTGCACTCTGATTACTGTTTGTTTGTTAGTTTTCTACGGGGTTACACACTGAGTTTACGTAAACTTACCCCCTTTTGTTTAAATGTGCACAGGTAATCCCCATACCTAGACGGATCGGTGTGGTGGAGGACTCGACGGTGACCACTATATTGGGCTTTCATGGTTTTTACATTTATGATTTATGACTTATTTATTTTGATTTATTGGGATGTAATTTAATGACTATTTGAGACTTTTGTTTAAATTGTTTTTATTTATTTTATTTTTGTGGATTTATAAATGTTAGTCGTAGAAAAATTCGGTTTTCAAAAAGCTAAAGTTTTTTCTAAACTCACGACTACGAAAACTATTCTTAAAGCTTCCGCAACGAGATATGTTTTACAATAGAATATTTAAATAAATAAAATGATATTTTTTAGAACTAATAAGAGACAAAGAAATAAAATAACATGGAAGTGATTTTACTGTAATGACTTAGGTTTCAAACACACTATCATGTGACGCCGCCATATTCGGCCATAACGTTTAGGCCAAGTTTGGGGTATTACAGTTTTTCAGATGACCTACTACATGATCGTATGACCTACATGGTCTGGCACATGGCTTGACACATGGCCATGTGACCCACACAGCCGTGTGACATCAACAGAAAGCTTTTCAACTTTACGCCATTCTCTGTTTTCACATAATCGAGTCACACACTTGATCAATTTATTATGTCAATTCAACACTTGCAATTGCAAAACCTAAAATCAGTATCTATATAACTAATTTTAGTAACAACACACGAGACTTAATCAAGATTCAGATCATAAACGCCTACATTCGACTCCCAAACAAACATTAAGACACTTAAAATAAAACATCAATTAGAACGGATTCCTCAGTTTGTCAGCTGGTTAATTGGAATCAAACCTTCACCTAAATATAAATTCACATGGTCAAAACTATAATTACACACTACAAATCAAAAATCCTATCCCAAATATGCCAATCCTTAAAACTAAATTTGAAACTTAGAACCACAACCTTACCACAAATGACTTACATCGATGCAGAAGAAACGAAGAAAGAGAAATCCCAAAAGTGGAGAAAAGCGTATCAAGGGAAGAAACCGCAGGAGAAAAATCTTATAGCTAAACTTAAATTGAAAAGCAAAGGAACGAAACAAAAAAAAATTGCAAGAAAGAACAAACTGTTGTGAAAGTGGAAGGGGAAAAGAGAGTGGACGGTTTAAGGGAGAAAAATTTTAGGGATTATGCTTTTTAAAAAAAATTAACAAAACAAAGATAATAACAATAATAAAAGTTAAAGAATAGACAATTAATTACCCAAATCCTATTTGAGACTTCCAAGATTTGAATTAAATTCAAATTCTGACTACATGGCCACACGAATAAAGAATAGCAAATATTTTCTCTCTACACACACAATATTCAAGCACAAGACCTCTAGGTAAACTAAAGCCTTACCACTAAACCAATAAGCTTATACTTGTTAATAAATGCGCAAAAATAATTTATAAATAAGATGTTCAAAGATAGGGGTTGACAAAAATAACAAAAATTTAAGAGAAATTATTTGAACACATGACCCCTCTCACACAAATACAACTCTTAACTACTAAACCAAATTAAATCACTTATTAAAATTTTCACAATCTTAACTCAAAAACAAAACATGGCCACTCTTGGTCTCACAAACCTGATTTCTACTAACCTAGTTTTTAGGACGTGACATGAAATTGTCAATAAAATTTTCAAATAGCTTAAACAAGATTAGTAAAATCTGTGTCTTGAAATTAAAATAACTTCTTAAACTTAAATCACATGCTTTAGAAAGGCATATGATAATTGGTTTGAGGATAACTATTTGTTACCCACATAATTATCCCTTTCTCAACCTCTCGTAAGAATTGTAGAATGCAATGGGGTACTACAATTACACTAAATTCAGTAAGATATACTAATTATAATATTTATTCAAACATGTCACACATGTGTAATTACAAGTAAAGATTTTCAAATTAAATACAATGTGCCTTTCTAAATGCACTATTAAGAAATAAAAATAAATTTCTAATTTTATTAAGAAAAACTACATACAATCAACCCTCTCTATAATAGCGAGTCGCTATAATAACCAAGTTTCTAGTAGAACTAAATTTTATGTTTCATTTTAACTCTCTGTGAGTGGGTTTGGATGAGTAGTGGAGTGCGATGCATTTAGCTTACTTTTTGTCTCATGTTATAGTATCGCTACAATATTTAATCTCACACCCACCACTATTTTTACACTAACCGCATGTAAATGCACCACCCATCCAAACCTACCCTATAACAACTTGCACTTATAGCAACAACATCCATAATTATGAAGTACATTCTTTATTAAATTAGTTCTGCATAACAACATAATATCTAAAATTATAGCTATTTCATATAAGCAAGCCTATTAATTATAATTTATTAAATAAAAATGATATTAATTTGTAACACCCTGAATAATTTAACTTTGTTTCTGGGAATTCTGACATAAAAGTATTTGCTTCAATGGCTAAGTGTTTTGGGGGTGTGTATGAGGTCTTGGGTTCAAGTCTCACTTTTGGCAAACTCTGTTATTTTTTATCTTAGCCTTATCCTTGTTGGATGGGTTTAGGTAGTATTATTTGTAAACTCATATTAGAATGAACTTGCTGGTTCGAGTGGTAAGGAGTTAGCTTGTTGGGGGTCTTGTGTTCAAATCTCTGCGAAAGCGTAGGTGATATTTTTGCTTCAGTTATAAGATAGAGGTTGGGTGAAAGTAAAATTCTGAAGTGGTTGTGAGTTGGCGGGTTAGTGAGTGGGATAGTGGGGGTTGAGATATTGTAGGATTTAAAATTTATTTTTATTTTTATTTTTATTTTTTCCTTTACTCAATTTTTTTACATTAGTTTCTCCCCCTTTTTCCTTTTCCTTTACACATTTCTTTTTGGTTCTTTTCTCTCTACTCTGTTTGATAATTGATTGCTCCTATCATTTCGATTTGTTATTCTGGTGGTTTTTCGTCTATTTTGGTAAGTTTTAATGATTGATAAACCGTAAATTATACATATTTTTACCTTATGCTTAGCACATTTATGGATGAATTATTCCTTGATTTGTAGAATTTGATGTCCCTAAACCTTTAATTTCATGTTTTATACTCAGGTGAGCTTAAGGGAGTGAAAAGAATAAGAAACGGCCCGAAAACAGAGAAAATGGGCCAAAACAATGAATCAACACAGCTTGGAGTTCACCACACGGGCGTGTTACACGGTCGTGCCACATAAACAAGCTCGAGCACGGCCTAGACTCGATTCACACGGGCAACCCACACGGCCGTGCCACTTTAACAGGCTTGAACACGGTCTAGCATCGACTCACACAGGCGTGGTACATGAGCATGTCCCTGTCGTGAGGAAGTTTAATTTCACGAGGAAAAAGCTACTTAGGGGCTAAGAAAGACTTTCCAAACTCTATATAAAGACCCTAGGAGGCAACTATAAGGGGCGAATTATTCCTGCCAAGGGTACAGTCTTCCCGCCAAGACGAAGAGCTAAAGGCAGGGAATTACTCGAAGGAAAGCTGATTGATCCATCTTAGAAGCCAAGGTCTACATCAAGACAGAGGATCTCCCTTCAATCCTTTCAGGAGTTTTGAGTTTTCTTATGTTTTTTTATTTTCTTTATTCTGAGATGTTTCTTTTTATAAACATGAACTAAAACCCCAAATATCTAAGGGGGATGAAACCTAAAACGAGTCTTGTTATTGTTATCTGAACTATATGATAAATATTTGACTTGTTCTTAATTGTGTTTTTTTAATTCTTGAATTGATATTTCCGGGTATTAATTTTAGTTGAATATGCTTAGGCAGAGGAGCAAAAGTCCTTGTTTAAGAGTAGATATAACACAATTAAGTAGAGTTGATTGCAATCCTAAACATAGGATGACGAAAATCTGCAGGATTAGAGTCAAATCTAATAGGGGGATCCATAGATCGATTTAATACAAGACTAGGGGTTTTAATTAGAAAGAGATTTCAATTAATCAACCTAGGATTAGTTGTTCTTATTCTCGACGGAGATATTAACATAACATAGGGATCTCTACGGATCAAGTCGAATGAAGAAATTGTCTAGTTCATAGTTAGATAACAAGTGAAGTCTAGGTGGATTCTTCCTTAGGTATTATCCTTATCAATTAGTTTTTCCAAAAGTAATTTTCCCAATTTACTTTTTGTCGTTTCTTTAGTTTACTTTAGATAGTTTACAACCAAACCCCCTTTTATTCTTAGGCTAGATAATAGGAAGAAAGTCATTACTAGTACTTTTAGTTCATTGGATTCAATATTCCGGTCTTGCTACTAGCTATACTACTACTCGATAGGTGCACTTGCCTTTTCTTGTGATAATAGTTAGTATTTTATTACTTCATCACAATTACGAGATCAATGATTTATTTTGGTCATTTTTCTTTTCTTTTAAAGTGACATAGTGATGTGGTTAGAGAAATTAATTTCCTATGAATCTATTACTTAGGTGAAGGTAGTGAAGTAGTGGACTTCGCTCTAACGGCCTAAATGAGGTTAGCAGAAGTTTTTGTCGGCAGTAAGTTGGGAATATTGCCAGATTTTTTTTGATGAAGTCGTAATTAAATTACTAAAATGGTGTTTGGTGCTATCTTAGGGTTTCGGAGGTCTCGATATTTCTGTAGCATAAAAAACAAACTAAGTGTGTAACGAAAACACAAGAAATCGAGGTTCAACGAAAGCCAAAAAAGGGGCTTATCGATGCCACACAGGTGTGTGGCCTACCGTGTGGCTGGCTGTATGTGAGACACGGCTGTGTGACAGAAAAACTGTGGCCATGTGGGCCACACGAGCTAGGTCGAATTGGGCATTCCGTGTGGGCTTACACAGGCATGCCACATGAGCCTGTGGGTCTTGGGCCAGGTTGTGTGGGCCACACGGGTAAGGCTAATCTGGGCGTGTAGGCCACACGGGCATGTGGGCCCAAAAGCCTAAAATTTTCCCTAGAGTCGCACGTGTTGTTCCGATCAACTATGGGTCTTCCGTAGGGTCAGTTAGGGCTAACCAAACCCTATTGTATGAGATCTATTATTCTAATAGACTGATTTGAGTTAGAACTGATATGTATGTCTGATTGATTGTATAAACATGTATGATATCCGTATATAAGCATGCGAGACATGTTAATTCTTTTAATCTGTTATCTGTATTTTGTATCTGTGTATGAGGTGGGATTTGTATGTGGAGGAAGTGTTCTGTACGGCGACCTTTTGCCTATTTTCTAGCAGCTTGGTTGTATATTATTCTATTATGTGTCGTATAGACACTATATGGTGTGTAGCGATGGGAGGGTGTTTTATACCTCACATGGTGTGATGGGATGGTCGGAGATGGTGTGTAGAGGATGGGGGTAGGATTTTGTATATCTGTTTTGATTATCTGATTCTGATATTTATTTCTGTTAAGGACATAAGTCCATATTTTTATATGTTTTGCAATATGAGAATTCTGTGTATATTTGCATGACTATCTCTGTTGGGTTACATACTGAGTTTACGAAAACTCACATCTGTTTGTCTGTTTTGTTCAGATAATCCTCAAACATAGGTGGGTCGATGCGATGGAGGCTTAGCGGTGACCACTAGTATAAAACTTTCTTTTAATTATCAGTTATATTTTAAATTCTGGTTTTTCTTGAGAGTTTGTAATTTATGGGACTCTCCAGACTGTTTGATTTTTAATTTTGGTTTTGGTTGCATTTTAAACTTTATACTATGATGTTTGACAAAATCACAATTTCATGCAAACAATGGTTTTTTTTGTCTGAAAATTCAAATACGATTTTTATCGACAACGATTTATCAAATTTCCGCTGCAAAATAAGTTTTATAAGAGAATAAATCAACAACCAATATGTTTGATAAAAGTGGATTCTTTAGTAAACAATTAAATGCGAGAAACTTAACGTATCAAGATCATTTTTAAAACTCTTCTTCGTAACACTCCCAGATTTGGCCATAACGTCTAGGCCGGGTTCGGGGTGTTACATAATTTATATATTATTTCAATAGAAATAGAATGTTTAAATTTCACATGAAAAAAATCTATTAATCATATTTATTAAATCAAAATAGTTTTCAATAAGTGGAATTAAATATATCAAGTCAATAAACTATTAAATTCACTAATTAAATATTCTACAATGAATTTAGAACATCATAAACTTATAAATTGATTACTTGAATTTAATAACTTGTGATAAATTAATTAATTTAATTTGATAACTCATACCAATTAATTGATCTTGTTAGATTTATGAACTTCATAGTTAATAATGTGAAAGAATGTAAAATAAAACATGCATAAGAGTAATAATGCATGCACATGTTATATGTCTTTTAATTTTGATGATTTGGTTCCCACTTTCTTTCATTTTTGAACATAATTGTCATTTTTTGTATTTGATAGAAATTATCAAAATGAATTCCATGATAAGTTCACAATAATAATCTCCCTATAATAACATGTTGTTATTGGTGTATGACAATAATCACTCTATAACAAACAAAATAGAGAGGGTGAACGGTATATAATATTTGATGAAGCATATATATATATGTATATATATCAACAAAATAATTAATATACATTTTTTAGGATTATTATTTGATACACACGATAGAGTTTTCTAACTTTACAAGCAGGGTAAAAAAACCATAGCGTGTCTCTCATATATATATATATATATATATATATTAGTATCAATTAAGGACATTTATTAAGCTCTTAACGCTACTTGTGAAATTAAAAAAGCTTCATCATTTACATATCAAATAAGTATTATTTTTTTATAGGGATAAATCTCAAAACTATATATTAACTATGGTTTAATGTGTAACTGTATACATAAACTTTGATCTTGTGCAATTTTATACATAAAATTTTGATTTGATCCAATTCTTGTATATTATTAACATAATTATTGATATAACATCATTTTATGTTTATATATTGCATGCATAAATAAGTATATTTATCAAATATAAAAATAAATTGATGTATTTATTTCTTTAAATGTGTATGATTAAATCAAAGTTAAAGTTTCAAGTATACATTTGAACCACAATTAGAGTTTTTTTTTTTTTGAAAGGTAAATTCATTAATTCATTCAATTAATGGAACCATACAATTCAAGGGAAAAAAATATCAAACACTCACTCGTCGTAGATAGTGAAGGATAAGCTCCATCAACACAACAAAGGCTTTAGCCTTAGCATCAGTATAATATTATGACACGTTGACAATTGGTTTTGTCACAATTCAAGCACAACATATTTGGAGTGATTGCAAGCACTTAATACGATAGGGAAATCAACCCTACATGGTCCAAATCGGCGAGTAAAAATTGACAAAAGAATAGAGCATTCACCAAACTAGAGAGGATGACGACAAAATCATCCCCAAGATCACTTGTAAAATTAAGATTACATGCATAAGTAAGACTAAAAAATGTGCTATAAGAGCCGACAAAAACTTCTAAAACTGAAGACTTATTAAACAATAGAAAAATAAAAAAAAATATAAAACTTAAGGCAACATGAGTCCAAATCGACTCATGAAATTATTTATTATTCTAAAACACTCTCAAAACAGAAATAGATTAAGAAGTTGATAAAGAGCCACCCACTTTCCAAGAGAAACTATTGGTGGTAGGTGGAGTTTTAGTGAACGACAAGCCACCGTCAGCTGTCCATCACAACTTATAAAGACAATAAAGATTCCACAAAATAAATCTGTAAATTGAAAAGAGAGAAGACATGTGTAGTGAATGAGAGAAAGAAAAAGTTGATAGGAGGAGAGAAAGGCAGATGATAGCCAGCCCGAAGGTTGACACCGCCACTAGGCAAAACAAAAGATAAGAAGTAAATGGCTTGGAGAAAAAAGGAAACCACAATTAGAGTTTCATGTATATAATTGTACCAAATTAAAATTTATGTATACAATTACACATTAAATCATAATTTATGTATTATTTTAAGATTTACCGTTTTTATATATAACTACAAAATAATGGGTATTAAATTGGAGATTAAACATATCAGAAGTCATTTTAAAAAACAATAGATATGTATGATGAAGTAGCTATCAAGAAATCCGACGCACATCTTGGCAATTAAGGCGTAAACGTGGCAATGCAAAGCTCACGGGTGAATTGTCGCCCTCCTACCCTAACAAGGAATTTATTGAGAAAGGGATTGAAAATTTTAGATGCAATGAATCCCCCTCCGATATTTCTTTCATCCCTTTCCATTATGGTTAGGATGTCTTATTCATAGGGTAAATATGTCATTTTCCTTACATAAAAAGAAAATTAAATGAAATATAGTTATAAAAGAAGATTGATGATAGTAAGGGTAGGGATCTACTTATATCGGTATAAAATTTAAGTGGTTTTATAATATTTCGTAATTTTTTATATGATTAATATATTTATCAATATATTTTTATTTGTCATGCATGTAAATTTTTAAATCGATTTGATATTTTTATCATATCAATTTAAAATATTATCTATATTAATATATATTTAACAATTGATATTTTTACATAAAATGAATAGTTAGAACTTTTTTTATTTAATCCATGCTTAAGGTGCAAGATCTATATGAATTAAGTATGAAATCTAATAACTGAATTGTTAAAATACTAATCATGTAAAAAGTTTTAAAAAGATACAAAACCACTTAAAATTTTATATTAATATATACTAATTACTCCTGTGATACAGAGTATATTATATTACAATATGAGTATCATTAGAAAAAAATTAATATCAATGTCATTAAAATATAAAACAAAAATATATTTATGTTAAATATAACTAAAATGGCAATATTTTGTTTAGGAATTTTATTTTAGGGTTATTATTTGATATACAAACAGTGAGTGTATTTTTTTTATTTCACAAGTAATCTTAAAAAATTGTTACCTCTCTTTTTTTTTTAAATATATATATTTAATATTTTACTATATTTTTATAAGACACTTTTTAACTTCTTGACTTTTCCTGTGGAGTCTAGAAACTCTAATGTTAGTAGTGCCATGTTTATTAAATAAAAAATTGAGGAAATTAAAAAAATAAAAACTAAAATTTGAATGAAGAATTTGAGTTATTTAAATTCCTTTGAAGTTTCATATAAAATTTGAAGTTTTCCATTAATTTGACTTAAACTAGTTAATTAATTTATGAAATTTTATTTTATTTTTATAAAAATGATATTTATTCTCTAAATCCCTCATTCAAACACTCGATTGTATTAGATTTTTCTTTTCTTTTCTTTTTAAAGATAAAAAAGAGCTATTCTGAATTTGTAGACAAAAGTGTTACTATCACAAGATCAACACAAAATAAACCAGACTTATCTAATGTGATTTGGACACTTTAGCTTATGTCCAACATCGAAAATAAATAACATTTTACTAAACTCGTAACTTTAATACAAACCTAGTTTAAAAAAAAATCCTACAATGATTATCTCCCTTTTTTTTTTACAAGTCACGAGGATTATATCTCATTTACTATTTAATTTTAAAAGCTAAACAATCATATTTATTTATAGAGTTTGTTATAATAAACGTGAACAATAACAATAACACTATTGTAAAACAATACGAAAAAGAAAAATAAAATGCACAGATTTTACGTAAAAACCCTTTCAGAGAAAAATCACGGATAAATGAGGAGAAATTCACTAATATTGAAAATCAAATGATACAAGAATTTCGACTACATCTATTTAGAGGATGAAAAACCCTATTCTAATCAATCTCAAATAGAAGAAGTGTAGTTCTGTAACACCCCAAACCCGGCCTAAACGTTATGGCCGAATCTTAAGGTGTCATAAGGAGTGGGTTTTAAAAACGAAGTCAATGTGATAAACTATTTCAGTTTTCAATTCTTATTTGCTCATGTTCTTGTCAAAACGTTATTTATTTATTTAATTTGTCTCAAAACGTGTTTTAAGCGGAAGCTACAAAAACAGTTGTATTTCCAAGAATAGTTTTTGGAAAACCTTTGCTTATATAAAATCGTCGCTTTTACAAAAAACATTTTGTCAAAGCATGCGGTTCATCAACGAATAAAACCAAAACCCACAGTTATAAAACCATAAAGTCCATGCCGTCCAGAAAATTGCAAACCCTTAAATAAACTAGAATTTAATATAAAAATCATAATTAGCAAGTTTAAATAGTTACGATCATGTGGCCACCGCTGAGTCCCCGTTGCACTGATCCGACTAAGTTTGTGGATTACCTATACAGAATAGACAGAAAGGGGTGAGTTTACGAAAACTCAGTGTGTAACGCAGCAGAAATAAACATGTACACATACAAATCAACATAACAACTAGATACAGATTCGGGCCTAATCCCATTTCAAATACAGAATCAGATACAGATATATAGATCAGATAACAAAATCTTACTCCCCATCCTCTACACACCATCTCCGACTATTCCATCGCACCATGTGGTTAAAAACGCCCACCCAACCCTACACACTATATTGTGCCATTATGACACATAACAGATAAAGTGCAGCCTTACTGCCAGAATATAGGCGAATGTCGTCTTTTAGAACACTTCCTCCACATATATATATCATTCTACCCCCAATATCAGATACAAAATATTCAGATACAGACATACAGATTAAACATGCTCACATGCTTATATACGGATATAGAGCGCAGATATAGATACAAATATACCATACATCAGAATAATCAAACATGCTTAACATTATCATACACAAAATAGATTATTAGATCTATAGTTTACAGGGTTTGGATAGCCCTTATCGACCCTACAGTAGGCCTACAATCGTTTGGGATGACCCGTGCGACCCTAGGGGAAATTTTAGATTAATGGGCCCACATGCTCATGTGGTTTGCCATTGTGGGCCCATAGGCCCAGACTGGCTTTGCCCGTATGGGGCACATGGCCTGGCCCAGAAACCTACACGCCTGTATGGAAATACCCGTATGGGTCCACACGCCCGTATGGCTTACACGCTCAACTAGACCTAGCCCATATGGCTCACACGGCCGCACTCTAACCACCACATGGTCGTGTCTCGTGTACAACCATGCCTTCGTCAACCACACAACCATGTCATCGCACACAGCCATCCACACGGGCGGCCACACGCCCATGTGGCATCGACAGAATGGTTTTTCAGCTTTTGTCAAAACCTCGTTTTCTGCATTTCGGGTACACACGTGGTATGATTTCGATGATACTGCAAGCATGAACCCTCCTAAACCTAACAATTAACATACCAGCGCTTAGAATCAGACTTAAGAATATGATTAAATCGAGACTACGAAGCTAACAACAATTCACTTCACATGATCAACATTTACCCCAACATTCTAAACAATTTCGGCTAAAGATCTGCATGAGAAGGGCCCCACTCTACACAATTCACTGCTGCCCAAAACAGAAACATGAATTCTTAAGCGGTACTTTAGAAATCAAAATTATAGAGCACTAGAGCCACTTTCCAAAACGCACAAGAACACCGAAGCAGCGCAATACTAAGATTGAGCAATCCAACTGTGACCGAACACAAAGAGGAATGGAAAGCAATATCAATTGAAAAAAAACATAGAGAGAGGGGGAGACGTCAAATTTTTTTTTTAGAAAGAGAAAAAGAATTTGAAAAAGAAAAAGAAAAATAAATCGAAATATCTTCAGATAAATCCCAACTCCCCACTAATCCACATAACCTCAACCACCTCAGAATCCTGTTTACTTCTAACTACTAACCAACACCAAAAGCAAAAAATAATACCATTGCTATCGCCGGGATTCAAACACAGAACCTCCACACAACACACGCCGTTTCCACTTGAACCAGCAGGCTCATTCTAATATGAACTTACAGACAATTAAATATAAGCCCACTAAATAAAGGCAAGGTTTAAGACAAAAATTACCAAAATTTTCTAAAGGTAAGACTTGAACTTGGGACCTCTCACATATACCCAGAACATTTAACCACTGAAGCAGATACACAATTGTGTCAAATTTTATAAAAGCAGAAATAAATTATTTGGGGCGTTACAAGTTCTATACGAATTCTACTTCTGTGGCATGCTCTGTACTCGATCTCAATTCCAGTACAATTTTATGCTTAATAGGGATCTGTGGCGGGCTTCGACCTTTTGTCCCCACAGATCTCTTTATTTTGCCACTGTATTTTATTTCTTTAACAAGTGATGAGATTTTAAGTCACACAATTCTAACAGAGCTATTAGTTTGATTATCAAGAAATATTATTCATATTTTTTTCTCCTGCCCATCAGCCCTATTTTTCTTTCTTCTTCTCATTCACTCATGCGTCTTCTTTCTTTTTAGTTTGCAAATCTATTTTGTGGGTATCTTTGTTATCTTCACAAGTTGTGATGGACAGAAACACCATCGACCACCAACAGTTTGTAACACTCCTAACCCGTATCCATTGCCAGAACCAGATTACGGAGCATTACCGGAATTTACAGATCAAACAGACAGAAATTTCAAACATTTCATATCATATAATATTCAAGTCAGAAACCAATCAAACTCATACATACTATCCCTTATACGAGCCCTCGAGGCCAAAATACGTATTAGAAACAAGTCGGGACTAATTCGAAAACTCAAAAAAATTTTCAAAATACATTAAAAATTTTCAAAGCTGTAGGGTTCACACGGCCGTGTGACTCACACGACCAAGAGACACGCCCGTGCCTTAGGCCGTATGGGCATTCAAAATAAGGACACACGGTCGTGTCTCAGCCCATGTCCATGTCCGTGCCCGTGTAACTCTCAGACTTGGTTCACACGGCTAAACCACACATCCGTGTGCCAAGCCGTATACCCTTTCGAAGTGGCCTTCACGCCTATGTTCTAGCCGTGTGTCTCACATGGCCAAGTCACACGCCTATGTGTCTGGTCGTGTGGACCTAAAATGTGCCTTAAACAACACATTTACCATTTCCTACATGCTTGGGGATTAAACAACTCAAAAATCATTCGTATAACCAGTTCAAAACACGATCAATTACATTCAAAACATGCCAAAACAATCATCCGAGGTGCCTAACCAATATACCCTCATTGGTACCACATTTATATCATCAAAACATATTATCAAAGCATCATTCAAATTCAAATTATAAACATACAAAATTCAATCCATTTTGCCTTGTTCATAAGCACTTAAACATTAACTTAAATTCACATGCACATATCTAGATTTGGTTCAATCATGTTTATATATATATATATACCAAACCAATATTAAACTTATAACCTAATTTACAATCAATCCACAAAATAACTATTATTTAAACACCCTAGGTACATGCCAACACAAAACGTAAACGTCACCACATTTGAGTTCGGGATCATTGTTGGATGCTGAATTGGCGATCAAAGATGAAGTACCTAATCTGTGCATGGAAAAACAAAATCGTACACAGAGTAAAACTCAGTAATATTTTTATAATCTGAATATTTAAAGTCAAGATAATATAATATGCACAATTGAATTGTAAGCACATATCAAACCACATTTATTTGTACAATGGCATTAGTTATTCAATACTTAATTCATGAATACATCATTTCATACCATACTCAATTCTCATCACTTGCTATATAATAGCTTTTCACAATTTGATCCACAATAACATTATTCATTCCATATCCAATTCATGAGTACATAACTCATGTATCTCATTTTCATGTTTCAAATCACTATCCCATTTTCAATTCACATACAATATCATCCAATATCAATCATGGTACAGTTTTATTTAATTACCCCTATTAACACGACTCGGACCCAGACAGATACACAGATCTAACCAACACACCAGTTTGGCACCCACTGCCTCATCGGATAATCCGAAGTAATATGCACCCAGTGCTGTATAAATTTGACACCTAGTGTCTCATCGATTAAACCGAAGTAAATTGGCTCCCAGTGCCTCATCGACTCGAAGTCGAAGAAACCCCTAAACTCTTCCTATCCTATGGCATGCCATCTATATCAGACTTAGCCCGATACAGTTAATAGGGTTTCATTTCACATTTCAAATACAACCAATATTCAAATTTTCATATAATCACATTATCATATATACATATAAATTCAATTCAATCTATATAAATTCAATAAATTCATCACATACCAAATCAATCCATTTCAATTGTAAAACATAATAGTTCTCACCTCCAATGCTTAGCATATGCAAGAAATCAAAATGCAATAATTTTCAACTTAGTTCTGATTATGGAAATACAAACCATGAATTCCAAGCTATTCGACGTCGATTTTATCCTTCTCTTTTTCAGTCGAGGATTCCGGTACGACGTTAGCTACGGAATTAAAACAACTAAAAATCATCAATAGAACACAATTAATTTCATATTGAATATTTCAATTTTTACTCAATATTTGCCTAAATTCCAATTTAGTCCCTAAACTGAGACTAATTTTTTATTCTTCACATTTAATTCTATATTTTTATACAAATTCTACTTTAAACTAAATTTAACTCCTTATTTTCACTTAAATCCCTAAATTTTGAATTTTTCACAATTTAGTCCCTATTACTCAAAATTTACAATTTATTCTACAATTTAATCCTTTTTCATTTCTAGCTCAAAAATCTATCAATTTAATCCCTAATACTAAAATTATTCAACATTACCAACCTTTAAAAACTCAATCAATGCTAAAATTTCAACATGGGTCAAGAAACCCTAGGTACTGAGATTTTAAAAACATCAAAATTACTAAAAATAGACTAAATTGACTAACCAATTAAACTTTAAAATTTTGAAACCCCTAAGTCCGTGCGTGACTTTCTCCTTTCTTCTTTCTTTTTCTTTCTTTCTTTTCTTTCCAATTTGTATGGCATTCTTTCTTTTTTTTTTTTCTTTTTATTCATTCTTTTAATACTTTTTTATTATACATTAAATTATTATATAATATAATATATATACATTTACTTAATTATTAAGATAATGTATTTTAACTTTAATATTATAATATAGGTATAATTACTACATTGCCCCCCTTTAATTAATTTTTAATCTATAATTCAACTTTCACCCTATATGCAATTTAGTCATTATACCTAATTACTCTTAATTCATGCAAATTTACTTAACCAAAACCTAATTAATTACACAACTAGCTTCGTAGATATTTATTAAAAATATTTACGAGTTTGATTTACGGGAATAGAGTTCCGGGAATGCACTTTCCAACACCCGTGACTATCAGGTCGTTACACAATTTCTTTTAGAAAGTGAGTAGCTCTTCATTGAATTCTTAATATATTTCTGTTTTAGGAGTATTTTAGAATAATAAATGATTTCATGAGTCAGTGTTGACTCGTACTGTCTTAAGTTTTATATGTTTGTTTGTTTATTTTTACATTGTTTAATAAGTCTTAACTTTTAGAAGAGACTTTAATATTCCAAAAAGATAAAAAGATGACTTAACTAAACTTGTAACTTTAATATTCCTTACAACAATATTTGCATGGATAAAGCTTGAAACCTTCATTATAAAAATTTCCATAGGATTATATCTATCCTCTACTACATGATTCTAAAGGTTAAGCCTACTATATATTCATAGGGCTAGTACTTAAGATTTCCTACTAACAATATCTATTTCATTACCAAAAGTTGTATTGGACTAGAATGTTATTCCAATTTAAATTTTGGAATCAAAATATTCTATCCTAACCAAGCTGATCAAGGCTGTTGGCTCTAGGGTAAATTATAGTGTGAAGTATAATCTCAATAGAATGGATCCACTTATTTACAACGATTGCTTAGCAGTTTAAGTTGGTGAATTTTCATCAGGCATCAAACGAATCTAAAGACCATTATTATATTAATATCGAAATGTAAAATATTAGGACGATGCTTCCATCTTTGCCTAGTATTCATAGAATTTGATAAATATAAGCATAATTTATTGAGTTGTGCTTACTTGTTGGGGAACAAAGGAAAATAGATATGTCCAAATTAATCAAAAAAATGAATGGAGCAATTAGGCAAATGGTGATTAAGAAAAATGAGTTGGGTGGTTTTCATGGGACCCAAATTGTCCCATACAATTACTCTTAAAAAGTGTCATCGGATAAATATGATTCAATTTCAATCATCTGAAACCCAAAGAGAGGAGTGGGGTTGTTGATTGGCTGGCATCAATAGGAGAGACCAGGCAGAGTAGAAGGGAAAACCACATAATGAATGCAAAGTATTGTGGACCCTTAGTGTGCCTGTGGTCCTTCACCTTTACCAAACCTTATAGAGTTGTAGCTTAAAAGCTCAAAGATGTATGAGAAAAAACCACAGCTGCTGATAGATGTGGACCATTGTGACGACTATTTCAAAGTCTAAAGTAGTTTGCATTATTGATACGCTCGTGTGCTTCCATGAAAGCAACGCATATGCGATTCATATTAACCAACGCGATTCTATTGTCGGTGCAGGTGCTCATGTTTTCTTACCACCTCCACTTCTCCAATGCATAGAGCTGCATGCATGGGATCAAAGTTACATCTTATAATATCATATTTAATTAACACCAATTACAAATTTAATTTCAAAACAATATACCCTCTACCCTTTATCAAAATTAGCTCCAAAAATGTAAATTAATTGATTATAGGTCTAGCAAAGTTTTGTTTGTTAATTTCCCAACACAAACAAATTTGTTAAATCTTTATGTCATATCATAATTATTTGGAGATTAGCCAGAATATTTCCACCCTTTCATCCTCATCTAAAGCCATATTTCTTTTCTAGCAACTCTCTTTCAGTCCTCATTTTTATCAGTTGGTACGTTGGATTTGTTCTTTTTCTATATACAATGTTTAAAATTATTTGTAGTTTTTTTTTAATCTTTAAATAGTAAGATAATGTACTCCAACACACTCGAACCCACATCCTCCTGCACTGATAACAATATTCATGTTAATAGAGTTAGTAATTAATTGACTATATTTTTTAAAATTATTAATTAATGATACATAACAGTTTCATTGAGTTAAAAAAATTTCACTATTATTAAATCAAATAATTCTTTTATGAAAAAAAAAGACACATAACATCATCCTATAAAATAAAAAGTTAATTTTTCAAAAATTTCTCATAATCTTATTTGATTTAATACTTTCACTATAAAATAAAAAAGTTTAAACAGAAAAATATCATTTTATTTAATTTTAGTATTTTTTATATTTATATTATTAAAATATTTTTTAAATTTTACAAATACAACAATTTTCATATTGCATATCTTTTATGTTCTTTATTTTTAATGTAATTATTTTTTTAACCCATGAAAATTCAACAATCTAAGTCTTTTAAAAAAATTTATTTATTCAAACGCAAATATTAAAATTTAGAAATAATATATTTAAAAATTTCTCATCCAAACATATTTATCTTTTTTAAAAGAAGAAAGCATTCATGTGGTTCCATGTCCTTATCAATATGAGGTTCCAAAGGGAGACCATACCCACATGTATGGTTACCCATAGTTATGTATCAAATGAAAGCCCTAAACTAAGCCATGTCATACCCATAAACAACAACCCATGTGGACTCAACCCAAGTCACTTCGAATCTACCCACCAGTCATTACATCCAATGTCTAGATTTGTTCCCTACAAAACTCATCAATACATCTGAAACCGTCTGATCTTTTCTGATATCACAGACTTCAATATATATATGGGCGGCCAAACCTTTGCCCCAACCTTGTCCCTCTATTTTTAAGACAGCTGCCTAAATTATGCTGTTCATGTGACAGACATCTTAGCTGCCCCATGTCCAAATTCATGCACCCAACATACCTTTATCACCATATATTCCCATTATAAAGTATCATAGAAATTTCCTAACGCTTCAACACATACATATGTTCTTCATCATCATCTACCCTTTCTTGAATTATATATAGCAGAACTCATATCAACATTCCAAATATATACATATCAACCACAGTTCAATACATCGATCTATCGATCAATCAATCAGCCATCAACCTTCAATCAATCATGGTGTTTGAGAAAGATCTTAACCTTGATGCAACGGAGCTCCGATTAGGCCTCCCAGGCTCATCGGAGGAGTCTCTTAGGATCAGTAACAAAAGAGCCTTGCCTGATATGAATGATGATTCTGGTGTTGCAGCTGCTAAAAAATGTGACCAAGAAACTGCTCCACCCACCAAGTAAGCACATGGGAAAAAAAATCCATGTTTTTTCTGTATAGTTTCTTTTTATTGATTAATGATTACTGATGATATACATATATGTAAATATTGCAGGGCACAAGTTGTAGGGTGGCCACCGATCCGATCATACAGAAAAAACAGCCTTCAAACAAAGAAAACTGAGGCTGAAACGGGTGGAATGTATGTCAAAGTTAGCATGGATGGAGCTCCTTATCTTAGAAAGATTGATTTAAAGGTTTATAAAGGATACCCAGAATTGTTCAAGGCCTTGGAAGACATGTTCAAGTTCAAAGTTGGTAAATATTCAGAAAGGGAAGGATACAATGGATCAGAATTTGTGCCTACTTATGAAGATAAAGATGGTGATTGGATGTTGGTTGGAGATGTACCATGGGAGTAAGTTCTTTACTCCATTTTATATATATAAATTCATTATTTTTTAATTAAAACTAAATAAATGCTTATAAATTTTACGTTTTGTCTATACAGAATGTTCATTAATGCTTGCAAAAGGCTGAGGATCGTGAGAGGATCAGAAGCAAGAGGCTTGGGCTGTATTGTATGAAAACAAAATAACCCATAAATTGACAATTTCGAAGCCACTTTACAAATGATTGGGAAATAAGTTGAGGTTCCATTTTTTTTTGCTTTGGGTTGATTGGCAAGAAAGAAAAAGAAACATTTTTTTTGTCATGTATAGTTTGGAAATTGGCATGTTTTGATTTTCGTGGAATTTGTGTACAAAGGAAAATACGATTTTCCTTTTTTTTTCCATGTATCATGTAACAAGGAAAATTATATTATTAATTAATAGGATGGATTCATCCCATTTTGTAATTCTTTTCCTTGGGTATTTACCCAGATGGTGGATCAGTATTTATTCTGGAAAATGGACATTTTGGAGTTTAAAATTCATCTAGTATTTGCCGATATGACACACAAATCTCAATTTTCAATAGTTCCATATAGGCATATCACATCAAAGTTTGAAATAATTGGCAATTTGCTTAACAAAGTCAAATTAATAATTATTACTTGTCTCCTAAAGATGATATTGTAAGAGTTAGATATGTAGTCGAATTTGTTAGTTTTAACAAATTATGAAATTTTTAAGTATTAAAATAAAATTATTAAATACTTAATACAAATAAATAATAACACAAATATTCATTTCATAAATTATAATAATAAATTTATTTACAAATTTATAACACCAATCAAATTTCTAACTTTTAGAGTGTGTTTGATAAATAGAGTTTTAGGTTTTTTTTTTTGGCTGATATGGACGCAAATAGAGGATTGGGTAGTCAAACCCTCTAATTGTAATGTTTGGTGAATGGAGGTTTGCAATAACTTGTTAAGCTAACACCTTCGATGGCAATGTGACAACGTTTTTCACAACTGGTTGGGAATGAGATATGTGGAATGACATATCTTACCATACTTTCTTAAAAATTACTCCATTTACTACATGCTCTTATTTGTAAATATCCTTATTTGTTATTTTACACATATCAGCTTTCAACTATCAACTAAATTTTACAAAACATTTTTAAATTGTTACATATGTGACCCAAATTCATGATAAAATAAAATACAAGTGGTAAAATACAAGTGTGCAAGAGAAGTTCGAATAGAAGTATACTTCCTCTGTTTAATGTCGATTTGAATAAGGTGTTTTAACCTTACTGCATTACTTCTAATTTATTTTGATTAGAGTATAGTTTTACACACCTATAAATAGACATAGTCTACTCCTCTTGTAATCATTCGAATTTGACATAGTGAATTATCTTCTCCTCTACCCGTGGTTTTTTTCCCAAAAGGGTTTCACGTAAAAATCTGTGTGTTCTTTATTTTTTTTCTCTTTTCATTATCGATGTTCTATTTTTCACAAGTTGGTATCTTAGCTTTCCGGGTTGCTTATCTCGATCACGGTAATGGCGTTGCTGAAGTATGAAATTTCGCTGTTGGTAGCAACATCAGATTCACTTTGTGGCAGATTAAGATACAGGAAATTCTTGTACAAATGGATCTAGAGGATGCCTTGCTAGGGATAGATAAGATACCTTCGACATTGACGGATAAGAGAAGAAGCGTAAGAATCGAAAGGCTTTGATGCAACTACATCTACATTTGTTTAACAAAATTTTGCAGGATGTGATGAAGGAGAAGACTGTCGCTGCATTATGGAAGAGGCTGAAGCAGCAATGCATGTCGAAAACTTTAACCAGCAAGCTGCATATGAAGTAACATTTTTATGTTCATATTTTGGAGGAAGGTGCATCTGTGCACAAACACTTAACAGTGTTTAAAGAAATTCTTTCGGACCTTGAGGCCATAGAGGCTCAGTATGATAAAGAAGATCTAAGGTTGATTCTGCTTTGTTCGTTGCCCCTGTCTTATTCAACCATTAGAGGCACGATTTTGTATAGTTGCGAGCCTCTCACAGTTAATAAGATTTATGATTCTTTGACCTTGTATGATAAGATAAACCATCTTGTGGTTAAACCCGACTCTTAGTGAGAGGGTCTTATTGTTCGTGGGAAACAAGATTGGAATGTTGATGATGATCGTGAAAGGACGCAGGAACGAAATCCTCATGGTAAATCTAAGGAAAGATCAAAGTCTTCAAACAAAGGTAAAACTTGTAACTTCTATAAGAAAAAGGGACACATTAAATCTGAGTGTTTTAAGATGCAAAACAAGATAAAAAGGGAGGCTGCGAATTAAAAGAGCACATAACTAGAAAAATCTAGTGAAGCTGATGTTGTAGAAGACTACAGCGATGATGAACTTCTAGTCGTTTCTATCAACAATTAGGAGTGAATCATTGATCCGGGTTGCACCTTCCACGTGAGTCTCAATCGGGATTAGTTTACAACTTACGAATCAGTGTCTAAAGGTGTTGTTTTGATGGAAAATAATGCTTCGTGTAAAACTGTAGGTGTTTGAACGATTAAAGTTAAGATATTTGACAGAGTTGTCAAAACACTTAGTGATGTGCGACATGTTCCAAAATTGAAGAGAATTTTGATTTTTTTTTAGTATTTTTGATTCAAAAGGGTACAAATACACAACTGAAAGTGGGGTTTTGAAGATTTCTAAAGGTTCTCTCGTTGTGATGAAAGGGCAGAGAAAGACTGCCAAGTTATATGTTTTGCAAGGTTCTACAGTTACTGGTGATACAGATGTCACTTCCTCTTTCTTGTTAGATGATGATATTACTAGACTTTGGCATATGCGCCTAGGGAATATGAGTGAGAATAGCATGACAAAATTGAGCAAAAGAGGACTTCTTGATGGGCAAGGAATTTGCAAACTAAAGTTTTGTAAGAACTGTATTTTTGGGAAAAAAATGAGAGTTTGATTCATCAAAAGAATCCATAACATGAAGGGAACATTGGAGTATATTCATTACGATCTGTAGGGGCCATCCAGAGTGTCTTTGAGAGGTGGAGTTAATTATATGCTAACACTTATTGATGATTTTTCTAAAAAGTTTGGGCATTTTTTCTGAAGCAGAAAAACAATGTGTTTTCCTCATTTAAGTATTGGAAAACTATAATTGAAAAACAGACAGGAAAACAAATAAAATACCTCCGTACAGAAAATGGCTTAGAGTTCTGTTCTGATGAGTTTAATGAACTGTGCAAGTCAGAAGGGATCGTGAGACACTTGATAGTTCGTCATACTCCACAACAAAATAGTATTACAAAACGAATGAACAAAACGATCATGGAGAAGGTTTAATGTATATTGTCGAATGCCAACTTACCAAAGTCATTTTGGGCCAAAGCAACCTCTACTGCATGTTTATTAATCAACCGATCTCTATCTGTTGCCATTGAGAAAAAGACTCTACAAGAAGTATGGTCTGGTAACCCTGTTGATTATTTTGATTTAAAGATCTTTGAGTGTTCTGCGTATGCTCATGTTGATAATGGAAAATTGGAACCGAGATCCATTAAATGTGTTTTCCTTGGTTATAAAGTTGCTGTGAATGGGTATAACTTATGATGTCCCAAAAATAAAAAAGTTGTAATTAGTAAAGATATTATTTTTCATGAAACTGCTATGCTAGCTTACTTATCTCTTAAAGACTCTCTAATAAAGAACAGCAAAAACAGGTAGAGCATCAGATTAATCTAGAATCCACAATAGAGTTGACTACTCAAGCCAGTACAGAAATTCAGAATAAAGTTACTTCTTCACCATAATATTTTATTTCCAAAAATAGAACTAGAAGAGAGATTAAACCTCCAAAGAGGTATGTTGAGGCTAATCTAGTTGCTTATACTTTAAATGTGGCTAAAAATATAAATGCAAACTAACAGCCATCTACTTATTTTGAGGCAGTTAGCTGTGAAGACTCAGGAAAGTGGATCTTTGCTATGCAAGAGAAGATAGAATCACTCCACAAAAGCAAAACATGGGATCTTGTGAAACTTCCTAAAGGCAAAAAGGTTGTTCTCTATAAATAGGTGTTTAAAAATAAAAAAGGGACTCTAAGAGTTAAAGAACCTAAATATAAAGCAATACTTGTTTCAAAAGGGTACAGTCAAATTCCAGGTTTAGACTTCACAGATGTGTTCTCCCTAGTTGTGAAGCGTAGTTTGATTCGAGCTTTGATTAGTATCGTAGCCATGCATGATTTGGACCTTGAGCAGTTATATGTAAAAATTACATTTTTGCATGGAGAGCTTGAGAAGGATATTTATATGAAAAAAACTAGAGGGTTTTATAGTCTCAGAAAAAGAGAACTATGTTTGCTTGTTGAAAAAATCCTTTTACGGTTTGAAACAGTTTACAAGACAGTGGTACAAAATGTTTAATTCCTTTATGACTTCTTATGGTTTCAAAAGAAGTAGCTTTAACAATTGTGTTTACTTTAAGAAAAGTAGTAATGGTTCTTTTGTATATCTACTCTTCTAAGTTGATAACATATTGATAGCAACGAAAGATAAATGAAAGGTAAGAAAGGTTAAAACCTAGCTTAGTGAAGAATTTGAGATGAAAGATTTGAGACCAATAAAGAAGATACTTGGTATGAAGATTCTCAGAGATAAAAAGGCAAGTAAATTGTACCTAAGTTAGAAGGGGTATTTTGAGAAAGTTCTTTGCAGGTTCAACATGCAAAGTGCTAAGCCTGTTAGTACTCATTTAGTAGCTTATTTCAAACTTTCATCAGCTTTGTGTCCACAATCAAATGATGAGATTGAGTACATGTCACATGTTCCATATTTTAGTGCAATGAAATCTCTCATATATGCTATAGTTTGTTCACATCTAGATTTATCATATGCAGTCAGTGCAGTTAGCAGATACATGGCTGATGAAATCACGAAACTAACTAATATTCCGACAAAGGCAAGCGCACCTATCGAGTAGTAGTATAGCTATGATGAGTCCAGAATATCGTATTACAAGGACTACAAGTACTAGTAATAACTATCTTTCTATTATTTAGCCTAATAATTAAGGGGATTGTTTTTAATTTAAATCTAAACTAATTAACTATGAATACGATAGAGAGTGAAGAAAATAATCGAATAGACCAATGATAATGACAATACCCAAGAAAGAATCCACTTAGACTTCACTTATTATTCTGACTTTGAATTAAACATTTATTCACTTGTCTTGATCCGTAGAAATCCTTAATTTTTGTTAATATCTCTTTTAAGACTAAGAACAACTGACTCTAGGTTGATTAATTAAAATCTCTTTCTAATTAAAACCCCTATCATCGTATTAAATCGTTCTATGGATTCCCCTATTAGATTTGACTCAAATTCGGCAGATTTATGTTGCCCTATTTCTAGGATTGCAATCAACTCCGCTCAATTATGCTACATCTACTCTTAAACAGGGACTTTTGCTCCACTAAATAAGTACATCAAACTTGAATTAATATCCTGAAAATATTAAAGCAAGAATTAAGAACACATAATTAAGAACAAGAACAAGTATTTATCATGTAATTTAGACGATTAAATAATAAGATCCATCGTAGGTTTCATCCTCCATAGGTATTTAGGGAGTTTAGTTCATAATAATGGAGGAAAACATCTCAAAATAAGAATAACAACAAGACATAAAAAATCCAATAAAACTTCAAAGGAAATTTGACTAGAGATCTTCAATCTTGAAGTGGATCTACTTCTGAGGCGATTCCAATGGCGTTCTTCGAGTAATTTCTTCGCCCTATTCTGTGTGCCCTTTAGGTCCTCTTCTAGTGTGTTTAAATAGATTTTGGATGCTTAAAAACCTTTAAAAATAGCCTTTTCCGCGTCAAATTGAAGCAGGGTTTGAAATCGACACGGGCTGGCACATAGGCATGTGTTCAGCTCGTGTGTCTCGTATGGGCGTGTGGCCAGTCCGTGTGGATATGCCCAAGCCATGTGGCTTCTAAAAACAACCCATTTTGTCCGATTTTGGCCCCTTTTTTTGCTCCTTTCACTTTCTTATGCTCACCTAAGTATAAAAGCATAAATTCAAAGGATTATGAGCATCAAATTCACTAATTCTTGTAATAAATCATCAAAAATATACCAAGTATGGTATTAAAATTTGTTACTTTTATGGTTTATCAATGGCAAATCCCAGTAAAGAACATTGGAAAATAGTTCAGTGGATTTTAAGATACTTACAAGGTACTACTTGTAACACCCCAAACCCGGCCCAGACTTTATGGCCGAATCCAGCATGTCACATCAAATAGTTATTTCAAAACGACTGTGTTTAGTTAAAATTATGTTCAGTAGCATAGTTGCTTGGTTAAAACTTAAACTTGTGACTTAGAAAATCAAAATCCTTATAATTTGTTAAGTTAAGATGAAAGCCCATGTTCTAAGTAAACGTTCACATATTAAGATTACTTAGAAAACCGTGATTAACTTTAAAAAAAATTTTAGTTTGATGATCCAACAGTTGTAGCAATAATAAACCCAAATGAAAAGTCAAATCAGAGACACAAGGCCTTATTACAACCTATTAAAAAACAAACAAGTAATTAAAATAAAGTAATTTGAATACTATTTAAAACTTCTAAGAAGCTTGCAGTGTGGCCATCTCCGAGTCCACTCCCACATCGAGCCGTCTATTGAGGGTCACCTGAAACATTAAATTAAAGGGTGTGAGTTTCGAAACTCAGTGTATACGACCCTTAGCAATCAAATCAATATGCACATTAACACAGTGGGCCTAAGCCTTACTCAATATCGGTGGTCTTTGGGCCTTAGCCCCTGATAGCCTCGGTTGGGCCTGAGCCTACATTCAAATATCAAGATGTTCATGCCATATGTAGTTACCCATAACCAACCCTGTACACCCCCTTCTAACCCATACTCCTGTGGGGAGATACTCGACCCACCCATCCTTATACATCCATTGTGACACCGGTTACGGCACCACTCGTCATTGCAGCAGAGCTACTTATGGCTCAAAAGCCTTCGTTGTAGCACCGGTTGCAGCACTACTTATCGTTGCAGCAGAGCTGCTCGTGGCTCAGAAGCCTTCATTGGGTCCACAGTCGTCAAGCGACCGTGCAACCCTCATATACACTTCCTCCAATCAAAACCCAGCCCACATGCAACATAATATCTCATGAATGCATCATCGTCACATAAAACATACACCAGTCATACTCATAACACATAGGGGTATTTTAGTCATTTCACTACCCAGGGGTATTTTGGTAATTTCTACCCTACAAGGGTGTCTCGATAACTCTACCATTCGAGGTGTTATAATAATTCTACTCTACAAGGCATTTTAGTAATTCTACCCTAGAGGGGTATTTTCGTAATTCTACCCTAGAGGGGTATTTTCATAATTTCCTAATGGTACAGATTTTAATTATGGATTTTGGCCCATCAACAAGTCCTCGCGACTAAAGTGAACGGACACTATGCATCAAGTAGGATTCAAGAGAAGAGGAGGTGGGTCACTCGAACCACTTAAGTACCAAGCTCTTTCTAGATCCAATCCTAGACATGCACACATCTATTGCCACACCTTAGTCTAGCGACTTGTCCACAGACATGTTTAATTATTTAACTAAGTCTTATGTAAAATTTGAAAGATCAAAACTAGGGCTATAGTCCATTAAAAACCCTAGCATGCATTTCTACAATTCCATAAGGCCCACTAGGCCCAATCATATTCCTAAAACCCATTAAGCCCCAAGCATGCTTATATAGCCCATTAGGCCCGATCATATCCAATCATACAATCATGTATATCAATCCTTCATACAATTCCATATCACAACTTGTCAGTTTGGGCTCACAAGTTTGACAGGCCCATTCGGGATTTCGGGATTTCGGCCTTTGTCGATTTGTCGTGTGTGTAGTATATGTACACACCTAATTGACGACTCGCACTACTCTATTCTCAGCCTCGACCTATAACCAAAACTATTTTCGAATCAATTCTATACCTTAACTACAACTTTATCAAATCCCGAAGCCTTACCGTAACCTTACTGTGTACCACCAGTTTTAATAGCCTCTCCTTCGCTATTATTTCCGAATATCCTTAGATTTGCACCAATTCACACATATTATCAACATCAAGTGACTCGTATTCCACACGAGTCACCCCTATCAACCACATTTATATTCGGCCACCTATGAAACCGAAGTTGAGAGTGAGTACACTTACCACTTGTTAGAGACCCTTACCACGCTTGAAATCTTTAAACCCTACCCCTTGTTAATACAGGGTTAACGACAAGAAAAAGATTACATAGTCCTTCGGCTTTTATCAAAACGCACTAAAAGATGGTTAACTAAGTACTTACCGAAACTAGTCTCTGATCTTGCGGCCTAGATATCTACTGAGTGTGATCAGCTTTTAAAATCTTGATTAAAGGTTATAAATAACAAAAAAAAAATTTGTGATGGAGGAAAGTAAACGAAATCGGCAAAGGGGATATGGGTATTTAGCTTTTAAGAGATTAAGGAAAGAAATTGGCAAAGGAGATATAGGTATTCGGCTTTTGCAAAAGAGGAAAAAGAACTAGAAAGAAAGAGAAGAATGAAGCATTCGGTTTGGCAAAGCAAGGGAAAATCTTCAAAAAGAATTCGGCACCCCCTATAAATACCCAAAGCCGAACCCCTAAAGTCCCAATTGGCTCCACTTTATCCACATCACATATCCTAATTTTTCTCCACGATAGGCTCTCATAACCTCTTCCTATATTTTCTCTTCTGATCACTCTCCTTAAAGTTCATCTTCATGCCACTTCCAACCTTCTAGAAGGCCAAAATTAAACTCCTAAAAATACTAAGCTAGGATCCAAAACTTAACCAAGGCCCAATACTTCTAGGCCCAAAATTCGGGGTGTTACACTACTGATGTTTGCTTACAATTTTGAAGTACTAGAGATGGAATCATTGGGTATGTTGATACTGATTTTGCTAGAGACCTTGATAGAAAAAAATTTCTCACAGGTTATGTCTTTAGAATCAGAGGTTGCACAATCAATTGGAAAGCCACTTTGCAAACTACAGTCTCTTTGTCTACCACTGAAGCTGAATACATGGCAATTACTGAGGCTTGTAAAGAAGCCATTTGGTTGAAGGGACTCTTCAGTGAACTCAATGAAGACTTTCAAATCAGTACAATATTTTGTGACAGTCAAAGTGTCATATTCCTTACAAAAGATCAAATGTTTCATGAGAGTACAAAGCACATTGATGTTTGGTATCATTTTGTCCGTGTTATTATTGCTCGTGGTGATATTGTTGTAAGAAAAATTAGTACTCATGAAAATCCTGCAGATATGATGACTAAATCACTTCCCATAACCAAGTTTGAGCATTGCTTAGACTTGGTTGGTGTTCATTGTTGAAGTTAAACCCTTAAGGGGTTTTATGGAAGAGGTGGAGAACTTTTTTGTTAAGTGTTCATGATGAAGAACTTGTTTGTTGAAGAATTCGTGTCAAGGTGGAGATTGTTAGAGGTGTGACCAAATTCATGATAAAATAAAATACAAGCGGTAAAATACAAGTGTGCAAATGAAGTTCGAATAGAAGTATACTTCCTCTGTTTAATGTTGATTTGAATAAAATGTTTTAACCTTACTGCATTACTTCTATTTTATTTTCATTAGAATATGGTTTTACACACCTATAAATAGACATAGTTTACTCCTCTTGTAACCATTCTAATATGACATAGTGAATTATCTTCTCCTCTACCCGTGGTTTTTTTCCAAAAGGGTTTTCACGTAAAAATCCGTATGTTCTTTACTTTTCTCTCTTTTCTTTGCGATACATTGTCATTATCGATGTTCTATTTTTCACATAAATAAACAACTAATAGAATCAGTTTATCAATCCAACCACTACAATCAACTACTATTAGTTAATTGTCAGACAGGACTTAATTCAATCCATCAATTCTAACTACTATGGCTAAAAGTATATATATATATATATATATATATATTCTTTACAAATAATAAAATACGAAGCATACTTGAATGAAAATTACAAATATTAACGATTATTAACATTTCTCGAACTATTTGTGCTCATTTTAGTACCAATATGCCATTAAGTTTGGAGCTTTCAGATTAATTCGGATTCTTTGTTTGTTAAAAATTAAAAATAAATAAATAAACTACACTGCACATCATTTAATTATGTTTAAATTTTATGTCACCCAACTAATTAGATTTTTTTGTCAGCTTCCATTAAACAGTTAAAAAACTACTATAATAGTAAATTTAACCCTTACTCTTTACAAATTGTCAATTTTGTTAGAAGAATTAACCCTCAACGTTAAAGATTATGTCAATTTGATACTAATTCTAAAATTTAAATATATATAAATATGTAAATATTTTTAAAAATATAATAAATTTAAAAAGTATATATTTTAAAGATATTTATTTATTTTTATTTTTTAGAATTAGGATCAAATTGAGATAACATTTAATGTTGAGGGTTAGTTTTTAAAAAATGATTAAAATGATAAAATATGTAAAATTTGATGGTTAAATTTATTGTTATACGAATTTGTGAACTGCACTTTCCTGTCAAACACTTAACGATGCTCATGAATAAAAGAATAAACCCAATTAATTAAATGTTAAATATATATTTTTTAAAATTTCATTATAGGTTCTGATCATATCTTTTTTTTTTTACACAATGCTTAGAATTACCGATAGACCCACCCCAACCCATAAATAGGAGGATAATGCACTTCAACGCACTCGAACTCATGTCTTCTTGCATTAATAACAATCGATTTAAGACTCGATCAACAATATATATATATATATATATATATATAAATTAGCAAAAGAAAAATATGTATTTTAAAGAGGAGGCATTCCCGATCACTTCTAGAGGGGATGAAGCCTATATCTATTTATGAGTACTTAAATTCTTCTATGCTATTTGTTTATATATATACTCTATTTAAGTTATTGAATGTATAAGTTATTAATTGGGTTGCTATTATGAGTCAATCTAAAATTAATTCAGTTGAGAAATGATTAAAAAATTTATTTTTTTACAAAGAAATAAATGTAAGGATTAATATATATATATTGCCCTTTGAATTCGGCTACTTGTATCTAATTGGTAGTTAAAAGAATTTGTGTACCTAACTAGCACTTGAATTTCAATTATCACATTTTGGTACCTCAGCAATAACACCGTTAAATATGTTGATGTGGCACTAACAATCAATAGCACAGTGACACGTGACATCCTCACATTCTGACATGTGGCAAAAAAACATATAAGAATTTAAAATTATATAAAAATTAAAAGTGATTCTATTTTCACATAGAGAATTAACTTGGACAACTAGTTGTCAAGATACATTTGAACCAAGGCAACCATTTGTCTGAAATCATTCCAAACATGTTTTTAGTATTTATATATATATATATATATTTAATTTCATAAATATTATATTATTATATTATTATATTATTGTTATTATGAAATTAAAAATATATAAAATATTATATTTATAAAATATATTATTTCACATCAGATTTTATAAAACCTATAAAATATATTTGCCCAAATATAGACAAGGGAAAATATTTAGTATACTACTAGTGGAGTTTTTAAACTCCACAAACAGGGTCAGGAGATTGATAAATGTCCTATAGGGGTATCTAGTGGCGAATCTAGGGGGTTGGCAGCGCCCCGACCCACCCTAAAATGAAAAATTTCTATTTATGCCCCTTAAAATTTTAAATTTGTAATTGTAAAATCGCACTTTGACCCCCAAAAATGATAAAAATTTTGATTTAATCCTTTAAAAATTATAGAGCTATAGGCTATTAAAATGATACATTTGTATTTTTACTATCATAAAAAAAAATTTAATTTCGACCCCTCTCAAAATTTTTCTGGCTTCGTCCTTAAGGGCATAGTAAAATATATAAAATCTATATATATATATATATATATATATATAATGTATAAAACATCGTATTTTATAAAATATCAAATTTTATGCATTTTTAATTTTTTTTACAAAGAATGTAATTTTATTTTAATAATAATATAAAAATATGATAATTTATGATAAATAAAAATATATAAAATTACTAAAAAGACATATCTTGAATGAATCTGGACAAACTGTTGTCCAAGTTCAAATGTATTGGACAATCAATTGTTTATCTTCATCATTCTAATGTCAAATATCATTTCTAATATTTTTATAAATTTATAAATTTTAAATTTCAAAATAATTTTTTTATAAAAAAGTAAAAAAAAAATATATAAAAATACTAAAAATATGTCTATAATAAACTTAAATAATTATTTATCTAGGTTAATTCCTTACGTGTAAAAAATTATAATTCGTTTATAAAATCGATAAATTTTTATTTATTTAAATTTGATCATGTGTCAAAATATAAGGTTATCGCATGTCTCCATGTTATTCACCTTTAGTACGACCATCACTAAATTGGGAATCAAACTCATGTATAATGCTCCAAAACCCTTATATCGAATTGTTTTCCTGAATGCATCAACCATGTTGAGGTGACTTATCGATCTGCAAATATGGCACGTCAATTCTAACAATAAGTGATAAAAAGAGAAATCACTACAACAAAACAGTGCTAATACGACACTTATGGGGCAACACTTTCTTAAGTGTTGGGATAGACTAGCCAAAATACGCTTTAGGCAACTTTTTGTATAAAGGTTGGGATATGCATGCTTAAAGCAATGCTTAAATAAGAGTTGGCTTTGTCTAGCCCTAACACAACACTATTGTGGCGACCCTTTATTAAATGTTGGGATAGACATGGCAATATACGCTTTAGGCAACATTTTGTATAAGGGTTGGGATATGCATGCTTAAAGCAACGCTTAAATAAGAGTTGGCTTTGTATAGCCCTAAGACAACACTATTGTGGCGACGCTTTTTTAAGTGTTGGGATAGACATGGCAATATACGCTTTAGGCAACTGTTTGTATAAGGGTTGAGATATGTTTGCATAAGGCAACTTTTGAATAAGAGTTGGCTTTTGTGTCGTCCTAAGACGACGGTATTTTGGCGACACTTTCTTAAGTGTTGGGATAGACATGGCAATATATGCTTTAGGCAACTCTTTGTATAAGAGTTGGGATATGTATGCCTAAGGCAACGTTTAAATAAAAGTTGGCTTTTGTGTAGTCCTAAGACGACACTATTTGTGGCGACTATTTGTTAAGCGTTGGGATAGACATGTCAATATACGGTTTAGCCACTCTTTGTATAAGGGTTGGGATATGTATGCCTAAGGCAACGCTTAAATAAGAGTTGGCTTTTGTGTAGTCCTAATACGACACTATTGTGGCAACACTTTGTTAAGCGTTGGGATAGACATGCCAATATACGCTTTAGGCCACTCTTTGTATAAGGGTTGGGATATGTATGCCTAAGGCAACGCTTGAATAAGAGTTGGCTTTTGTGTAGTCCTAAGATGACACTATTGTGGCGACACTTTCTTAAGTGTCGGGATAGACTTGCCAACTTACGTTTTGTCTAACTCTTTGTATAAGGGTTGGTATATGTATGCCTAAGGCGACGCTTAAATAATAGTTTGATTTATCCAGTCTTAAGACGATATATATACATATATATATTCCTAAGTGTTGGGATAGACTTTCCGACATACACTTTGGTCAACTTTTTGTATAAGGGTTGGGATATGTATGCTTAAGGCAACACTTAAATAAGAGTCAGCTTTATCCAACACTATACACTTTTGGGCTGACACTTTCCTAAGTTTTTGGGATAGACTTACCAACATACATTGTGGCCAACACTAATTTGTATAAGGGTTGGTGTATGCATGTATAAGGGGTTTAGGGTTTAGGGTGTCGGGTTTATAAGGGGTTTAGGGTTTAGGGTGTAGGGATTATAAGGGGTTTAAGGTTTAGAGTTTAGGGTATGTGGGTTTTTAAGGGGTTTAGGGTTTAGGGTGTAGGGTTTATAAGGGGTTTAGGGTTTAGGGTTTAGGGTTTATAAAGAGTTTAGGGTGTGGGGTTTAGGGTTTAAGATTTAGTTAGGGTTTAGGGTTTAGTTAGAGTTTAAGGTTTAAGAGTTAGCTTTGTCCAATATGTCTAAGGCATCAACACTTAATTAAATTGGCAAATTAATTATTGTTATTATATTGATCCATTTCTTTCGTTAAAAAGGTAAAAAATTAGGGCAAGAAGAAAATCTTTTTTATTCTCTTTGGATAAAACGTTAATGCATTAATGAAATTTTGTAAAAAGGATCGCATTGTTAGATAAATTATGAGCTTTTGATAAATGTTTTCTCTTTGAAGCAACAATGCCAAGCTTGACACATTTGCATTTTCTCAAAACATTGAATATGAAGAACATGCCCAAAATACTTGGGGAATATTTCCTTTTTATAATTATAGAGATAAATATATAAACTAAATATGCTCTAAGGATTAATTATATACTTCGTACATTTGTAATTTATTACTTTACTTTTATTTTAAGAAATTGAAATTTGTCGATTGAGTATAATTAGCTTAATTGGTATAATAGTATTGTTGCCAATGTAGGGGACGTGGGTTCAAATGCGCTGATGCGTATTATACTTGTATTTATAAGTTGGAGAGGGATTATAGATAATCATTCTAACAAAAAAAGTCATAATATATATTTATGGAATCCTTGTATTTCTGTATATTTACTTGAAGATTAAGAGTTAAATATTAAAGTCATGATGAAGATTTTAGTTCTTAATGTTTAATTTTTTATCAATTTGGCTTTCATTTATTTATTTTAATTAAATCCAATTGATCTTAATCTTTTAAATTTCAAAATTTAATTATTATCCTTTTAAAAAAAGGTTAAATATCATTATTATTTTAATAAAAACTAATTAAAAAGTGAAAAAATTAAACATGGTAATTATGCATGTTAATCCATGTTATTCATATTTTTATTTTTTTACGAACTATTTGTATAATTTTTTGAATTTTAATTTTTATTTAATGAATAAAAATTTTAAATTATTTACTGATATGATATATATATATAATAAATGAATAAAAAATTTAAATTATTAACAATTTATTGTTTTAGTTAACATTTTATGTTATAAAAATAAATTTACTCTTTTTTAAAAATTGTCCAATTTCTCTCCTACTTTGAAATTTCAATTCCTAATTTCCCACCGGGTCCCCAATTAATCAATTCTTCACTTACTGTCTTCTTCCTCCTTTCTTCCCCAATCAACTTGGTTACATCCGCCCCCCCCCCCAAATCCCTAGCTCACACAACCATGTCGCCGGACGGTGATGGAGCCATCAATGGCTGCTGCCCTTGCTCCCTTTCCCTCAGCGAGAATGGTATCCCCGGATCCCACGACGACACTTGTAAGCACTGCACAAGATCCAAATCTTTGTCATCTTCTCCCTCTGCTCTTGGCTCTGATTCTGTTATCTTAGTGGACTCGAATAAGTTGTGGAGAATTTTCGTTGCTTCCGCTAAAGGCTTCTCAATTGGAGCCGGTCTTAAAGGTGGCTTAGCTCTCTTCTCAATTCTTGCACGCTTGCTGCGCAAAAAATCACGGTATTTTGTTAATTGTTATGTAATAAATCTTTTTGTCTCTTGTTCTTTAATTTGATTTGAGAATGACAACAGTAATTTCTTGATTTAGGAAAGTTGAGGCGTTTACTAATAAAGAAGCTATTTCTTTGGCTATTAAGGAGACACTTAGATACGGTCTCTTTCTTGGAACTTTTGCTGGTACATTTGTTTCGGTAGATGAAATTATTGGTGAACTTGGAGGACATAACAGGCAATGCTCTTATCTTAATTTTCCTCTGCTTTGTTGAAATGAAAGTTTTTATGAACTTAATTTTGAATGCAGTATAGCAGAATGATCTGTTTCTTGTACCGCTGCATTTTGTGTTGCATTTGCTGGCTTGATATAGCCACATAGTTGCAGAATGTTCATTTCTTGACATAGTTTCAGAAGTCAACTACGCAGTGCTTGAAAGAGTGGAGCACATGGGCTATGAAGAAAGCCAAAGTGGTAACACACTATGGCTTCATTCCTCTAGTGATCATTATTGGCATGAACTCTGAACCCAAGCCCCAACTTTATCAATTGCTAAGCCCTGTCTGATTCAGTTGCTTATTTCTTAAGCACCCAGATCTTGGTTCAGCTATGTAATTTGTTTGTTGCCTATCTATCGAAACTACATGGTATTATGTTAGGCGTATGCTTTATATGGTGTTGACTGTTCTATTGTATGTGCTTGAGAATACATTTTATGTAATTCGAATCTTATTTGAGTTTCTCAATATTTTCTTTTGCTCATTTCCAGCTTCATGACTTGTATATCTATGCTGCTGCGCCTATAACTTGGGTGGTTAATCAAAGCTTGAGAGGAAATGACTCTTTTCTCGTGTCATTCATATTTCATGGTCCTGGGGACGGGTTTCTTTCCCTGTATGTATGATATAATGGTCAAAATGCTCAATTTGTTTCTATAGTTTTTGCACGTAGCATCGTATATTACAAGTATTCTTTAAATTAAGTTTTATAGCAGAACAGTTGGTTTTTGGGAGAGAGTACCCTTTTTGAGGGCTTTTACATCGACATTGACATTGAAGTTTGAGGACACAGGCTTATGTTTCAGATAATCGCGTGTCAGATACTAGTTTGTGTTCAAATTTTCCGAAGCTTTTCCGTATGTTTGAAGGATTTTATCTCAATCCTCTGAATATGTGTAGGGCATATGTGCCACTTTTGAGAAACGAGAAGAGTCCGTGTAACATAGCATTAAGTAGGATTGAAGTACATATTCGGTTGAACTTAGAAACATGTAGGAAGTCAGTCACTAAGGGCTAGTTTCTCATTGAATTCCGTTTTTTCTTTTTAACTTTCGAATCCCAAAGCTTTCATGTTTGATTTATGTTGATTTTGTGCACTGAAATTAAGCTTCTGTAACTGTATTGAAGGCATTATTATCTGTTTTCTTTTCAAAAGGTTACAGTGTTTGTCTCTTTGATTTACATTTGTCTGATCACGTGAAAGGCATGAGTTTCTAGTGACATTTCATTTTTTAATAGATTACAAGTAATATTAAGTTTATTAGAAAATTTTACAGGATATTTTTTGGCGCTTCTGCAAATTTATGTCCATCATAATACATCTTTAAAATATTTATGGTTGTAAATATTTGGTTAAATTATTATGATAAGAATTATTGTATGAATTGGGAGGTATGCTAACTATTGGAAGTGATCTGTAATTTTGCAGGATTACAAGTGGCCCTTTATCAGGACTTATTGGAAGGTAAAATAGCATATATATTTAGTTCCTGGCTGATTCCTTATGTGCCATTCATCTTACTCCTTTGGCGGTTCCATTGGATTTGTGCATGCAAATGTTATGTTTCATCTTACTGACTTGTTTATGTTGCTTTAAGCCTTTAGCATTACTTGATTCCTGTCCTATTATTCTTGAGACTAAAGGGAGAGGAATTTGAGTCTTATATATATTTGATGAAATGTTTAATGTTGTTTATCTTGTCTTATTTGTTATGTCCTATGTGCAGCTTTGCATATTCTCATAGAAATTTGTTTGGAATAAATTTGTTTGTAAGTATTTTAATGTATTTGTGCTTAGACTAATATATCTGCCGTTAGCTCAGACTAATATATATGTTTCTGCTTCCATCGCAGTCATGGCCTCTGCCTCTGATTTCTCTTCCTACACCGCTTTCTCGTACTTTCTGTTTTTACCTTTTTCTTATTTTCGATTATGCTCTCAAATTTTACTTTTTTAGATTCAACGGTGCTTTTTTCCTTTTGTTTTTCCTCGTTTCGATTTATGTGGAAAATTTAATCTTCTTTTTATTTTTTTCCATTATATCAATATTCCGAGGTTTGATGATCAACATAATTTTAGGTGAAATTATGTGTTTGAATCGGATTAGTTATTAGCTTGGGAGCATAATTTTATTAGGCAAAAACTACGGGTGAAAGATAATTACCTTAGCTGATTTGTAGACTTGTGGATTATTACCTTTTTGAATGTTGGTGCAAATTTGTTTCTAATGCTAATATTTAAAAGAATCCTGTAGCTGTTTTTGCTACTTTGGTGTTCTGGTTTCAATTTATTGGATATTGATTGGTTTCTAGATTTGAAATATGGATATGTTCAGTTTTTAAGTTTAGATCAATTTTAGACCCTAGTATTTATGCTTTCTGTTTCTTATGTCAGCTGAGAAGCTTTGAGTATTGACCTTGGAGGGTATCATTTCAAATTCCAGTTTTGTGTTTTTGTTAAAAATGGAGATGAATGAGAATTTGCTACCTTCAATTTTACAGTTTGCTTGCATGAATGTTTAGCCTACCTTTCTTCTGAAATTTTATTTTAAGCTGAATAATAATATGTAACAATTGTGTCTGGGGAAATAATAGAAAGTTTGTTGTTTCAAGTGTACTTTTGTTCTTAATAGCAAATTTTGTTTCAAACTGAATGATTATGCTGGGGTTAACAGCACAGCAGGAAAAATGAACTGATCTCTATAGAACTTTTCTTCTACTATACATAATGCAGTGATGATGGTTTACAATATAACGCAGTAATTATGTTGGGTTTTTTTGTTTGGTTGTCTTGTAAAATGAATATAAACGTTGGAAGAATTGTCAATTTCTTTTAATTTTTTGCTTGTATGTGTTCCTTGAGCAGCAATTCAGACGAGGTTACAAATGGCAATGGAGGTTAGAGACAGTCTCGAGATAGCTCACACTGCGGAGGACTTCTCTAAGTTATATGCAGGCATTGCAATACTTTGGCTTCATCAAAGCTTGAACCAGCCCTCTGTTGTATATTGTTTCTTCTTCTTTGTGAGTGTGTCTGTCTGTATATGTATTTTTTTTTATGTATTAAATTACATATTGAATCAATGTTAATGGCTTGAATTTAAATTCATTAATTCTTATATTTAGTTTTAAAGTTAAAATTTTAATAGAAAATTTAATTTAATTAATATTTTATTATCCTTCAAAGTCTATAGTTTAAAGTTAAAAAAAAAAAAACATAATATAATATTTATCATAGAAATATATATTATTTAATTAAAATATATTTTTTTAAAGGTAGTGTTTTTTAGCGGCGTTTGTGAAAAAAACGCTGCTAAAGGTCTATTTTATAGCGGCGTTTGCGGTTAAAGTGCCGCTATTTATTTGGCATGTGGTGTGGACACCTCAAAGGTGTGTTGCTACCTTTTTTTTTTTTACTATATGATATTTTCATGAGTCATTTTGCTGGTTGTTTGAATTCTGGTTGCTTAGAATTTTCTTTGTCCTTGCAGGCTTCTGTCTTTGTGCAGTCACATGTTCGTGCTCATGTAGAATTGATGTGGCTACTGAGTTCTGCCACACCAATTGGTTGGCTAAATAGAATGATTCAGTTTAAAGAGCAATCTCGCAAGGCTGTGCGTTTTTAGCTGTATGACAGCTCTATCTCCTTATTATTGATGTTATTTTCACTATTATTATTAGCTTTAACTTTCTTTAGATTCTGTAAATGTTACCTCTTATTTGGAGGAGGGTATAGCATATCTTGTGATTCACTTGTTTATACTTTTTATCTTTTTAGTTGTACATTGAGTTCAATGTTAGTGGTATACATTTCAGCTAAATGTTAGTGTATTTTAATTGTTGGATCGATTTTTGTAGTGAATATTCAATCTTTATTTTAATTTTGATTTTATAATTTTTTAGTTGTATTTAAAGCACAATTCCTATCATTATTCACTGTAAATATTTATAAAAATATATAAATATTGAAATAATAAAAAATAGAAAAAAATTATATTATATGTGTCTATCCCAACTTGTTTAAGGTTGTTTTAGACGCTATCCCAACTTGTTTAAGGTTGTTTTAGACGGATCTATCTCAACCTTTTGTTATAGGTTGTTTTAGATAATGTCTATCTCAACTTTTTTAAGGTTGTTTTAAATAGGTCTATTCCAACCTTTTTTAAAAGTTATCTTAGACAAGGTCTATCTCAACCTTTTTAAGGTTGCCTTAGACGGGTCTATCCTAACCTTTTTTAAAGGTTGCCTTAGACATGGTCTATCCCAACCTGTTTAAGGTTGCCTTAGATAGGTCTATCCTAACCTTTTTTTATAAGTTGTCTTAGACAAGGTCTATCCCAACCTTTTTAAGGTTGCCGTAGACTGCTCTATCGCAACCTTTTTTTATAAGTTGTCTTAGATAAGGTCTATCGCAACCTTTTTAAAGTTGCCTTAGACAGATCTATCCCAACCGTTTTTAAAAGTTGCCTTAGACAAGAACTATAGCAACCTTTTTAATGTTGCCTTAGCTAGGTTTCTCACAACATTTGAAAAGGTTGGTATTGACTAGGTCTATCCCAACCCTTTTCAAGGGTCGTTATTGATTAAGCCTTTCACAACTCTTAAATAAAAGTCGGCTTATGTTGACTTATGCCGACACTTTTTAAAAGCGTCGCCGACCCTATACCAACCGCCGTATATACAACCTTTTTGGAAGCGTCGGAAGAAGCGTCGCGAAACCTATGCCAACCTTTTTTGCGTCGTCTTAGGTCAAAAAAAGTGTCGCTGTAGGGTTGTTTTGTTGTAGTGAATGTCTGACCCTAAAGGTAATACAGAGTCGATCCAACTTAACTCAAATTAATTAAGGTCCTAAATATAAACTCATTAGATTTGCTGCCACAAGAAACTAGTTTATTGTAAAAATATAACATAAGATATCCAATTAAAGATAGAGTTGTCGATTGAGTCTTAGTCTGATTGGCATGAACAGTATTATCAATGCTGGAAGACATGAGTTCGAGTGCGTTGAAGCTCATTATCCTTCTATTTATGAATTGGGGAGGGGCTATGGGTAGTTCTAGACATTGTGTAAAAAAAAAAACATTTATGATTAGAACTTGTAATAAGATTGTTTAAAAAAATATAAGGATAATAGACAAGAACATTCATCCTTCTTTCTTCTTCCTCCTCTCCAAACCACCCCTGCTTCTACTTTTGACACTTATGAATTCAAATTCATAAGCCTTCCACACACTTGCTTTTTAGTAATTTTTTGAGGGGCATGGCCTTTGGGGGGAAGCTCAATGGGGGTGTCATCAATGCCTCAAATGGCTTTAGTTTGTTCTTCATCTTTCTCACTATTGAGTATGTCACGTATTTCAGTCAAATTTGAGAGATAACCACTCAATTAACCCTGTTTATTTGTTTTAGTCAAACTCTGATTAGTTTAAATTATTTTATTATTATTTGACCTGCGAATTTAGCCTATAAATAGACTCTTTTACAACCTTAGAAAATACACACTCATTAAAATATTAGAACTCATAATACTTTTGGAGAATTTGGAAAAAAAATTAAAAATCTAGTTTTTCCCTAAATTTATTTTCCACTGCCTTTTCCAAACACGTTTTTCCAACAGAATCAACATCAAGTCAAGCAGCATTAAGGTATCTTGTGGGACTCTCGTTATGATGAAAGGTAAAATGATCGACAATCTTTATATTTTAGAAGGTTTTATAGAAACTGGTGAAATTGAACATCCCTCATTTGTTACGAAGTCGAAGTTAACTCGTTTGGAGTAGAGGCAACTTGGTCACAGGAGGAAAAAAATGTATGACTGTTTCTTTGAAGAGAGGTTCTCTTTTGGATGCTTGTTTTGAAAAGTTAGAGCATTGTGTTCGTAAAAATCAGACTCGGGTTAGTTTTGATTTGGCAGTGCACAAGTTTAAGGCTAGAATTCTTTCAGGTTCTAAGCATAAGTTCAACTCAATTAATTCCCCACATAGTTTAAGATAGGCCCGTAACAGGTTTTGGCAAAGATGGTGTTGTGGAAATACGAGTCAATGTGGAGATTTGTTGAGTATGCCATGTATTTCAGTCAAATTTGAGAGATAATCTCACAGTTAAACTCTGTTTATTTGTTTTAGTCGAGCTCTGATTAGTCTAGATTATTTTATTATTATTTCACCTACAAATTTAGCCAATAAATAAGTTTTTTTATAACATTAGAAAATACACACCTATTAAAATATGAGAACTCATAACACATTTGGAGAATTTTGTGTTTACGTTTGGAGGGTTCTTTGTTTCCGAGTTTCAGGGTTTAGTTTTTATCTCCATCTTTTATACTCTTCGTTCTTTTTTCATTATAGTAAAATTATCTTTGCCCGTGGTTTTTTTATAATCTTTGGAGGAATTTTTACATGTTAAATTTATGTGTTCAATTTATCAATTTTTTTCACTATTTTTACTTATTTGTTACTTAATCAATCCAATCTCTATTAGAAATACATTAAAAAAAATAGAAAATGAATTTTCTTTCATTTATTTTTTAAAGTAAGGAATGAATCCATGATGTGATGGGATATAAAGAGGCTGAGTTGTTTGGCAAAATTCACATTTCTCTTTTTTGTCGCTTACTTTGTTAAACGAAGTTGCAATTAGAATTTAATAGTTGAGTAGAGTGAAACACGAATATATATATATATATATATATTTATGGAGGATATCAACGACAAAGAAAGCCAGAATCTGAAAAAAGAAAACCTGTAATGATGCATTAATGCATCCTTTGTTAAAACATCTGATCTGTATATAAAATAATTCTACCCAATTGTTGTGTAGAAAATTTTGTCAAAATATCTGTCTCTTGATGTTTAGTTGAAACTCTAAATATTTGTCTCTTGATGTTTAGTTGAAACTCTGAACATTGTTAAGGAACTCTTTCTTCTTAACCTTTGGGTGCACAAATTTTGCTTTCGGATACTGTTTTGTGAAGGTGACAATGAAAGACTTCTCGATCCTATGGTTGCTTTGTTGCTGGCAGAAGGTCTCCTCCTCCACTATCAATTTTTTGAACATAGGTTTCCTCCTCCACTAGGCTTTGTGAGCTAGCCTCATATATAGATACGCACACATAAAGATATAGAAGCATGATTTTGACTTGGTGAATTTGGTGACTTGAGCTTGAATACGTGGCCATTTCCCAAACTAATAAAATTGTGAGGATTGTTAGGTTTGGCATTTTGGGTCAAGCATACAACTATTAACAGTTTCTGCATAAAATCATCTTTTGAATATATATATATATACAAAATGTAGAAAAGGAAACTATAGGATAAGCATATGGTAGCAGTGAGTAAATGAAGAGATGGTGTAGTGGCCAGAAGCAGTGAGCAAAGGAAAAGGAAAAAAGAATGGTGGAAGCAAGGGTGGTGTGGAGGGGAAGAAGATGATAACAATAGTGGCAGTTTAATACCCTCTGAAAATTACTCACTAACATTTGCAGGTTTTGCTGTCGTTATCGACGTTTTATAGCATTTTAATCATATCAATTGGGCAGTTATAGTTCAAAGGAGCAACTGTTGTGATGTGCTACTACTAAATAACACAATAATATAGTATTTAAGCACCTCATAATTTGCCGCATTGCCACCAATTGACATCTACTCTATCAAGTCATATGCATGTTTCACCCAGGCTATAGATTTATTATTCTTCATGCAAGCTCGTGCCCCTTCTATGTGTTCCATCTGCAGCTCAAGTCCTACTCTTAGGATCATCTTCTTTGATCTGATATCTGATGGAGGAGTGGTGGTTTTGCACTGCTTAATGAAGGTAATGAATCTGATTCTGCTGCTCTGCGGATTAAAACCTGTCTTTTGGCTAGATTTTGATAAAAATATGGGTGCATTATCCTCGGTAGCTTGCCCATATATAAAAATTGAACCTGAACCAGATCTGCAGATTAAGGGTCAACATAGCACATTATGTTATTGATCCATTAACTGGCAAGGAGGTAGGCAGGTTTCTCCCTCCACCCAAGTTGCGTTGATGCTGAAAAGCTGCTATATCATGCAATAGATATACTCCACTGCTGAAAAAGCTAGTGAAAATTGTGCAAACTAGCCGAGCTGCTAGTGATGTTGTTCTCTATACACAGGCTGGTGAAGAGGGTGGTAAGCTTGATAAATAAGGGGTATGAGGAGTAGGAAGTATCAAGTGTCTGTGCTTACGAGTCATCAATTTTTTACACTTGGTATAAACGTAAGGCTCTATCTTGTAGATATCAAATAACCAGTTTTGTTCTTCATTTTCACCTTTACTTTGATTTCTGGGATTTCATTCATTATCTACTGGTTTTCATGAGTTTGGCCTATTCTATATTATCTTGTATTTTTATCAGACAATTGAAAGGCAGCACTTGACCACATAATTTTCTTAAATTACTTGATTTACCAAACTCTCGTGTTAAAGCACCCGTAGGAGATACAGGTGCTTTTTAGGCTGCTCAGAAGTTATCTCAACTAATGAGGTCATTCAGAATTGAGGCACTGATGTTCAATAGTTTAAAATGTGTATATACATATATTATTAGGCTTAATGTACACTTTGGTGCCTAATTTAATGTACACTTGTTAAGGACTGAAGTGAACCAAAAACAATTTTAAGAACCAAAGAAAGAAAAAGGATATATTTGGAGAACTAAAGTGTAGATTAAACCTAAATTTATTAATAAGCTAGCATCCGTTTGAACCTTCAACACTACACTTAGTTGCTAAGTGCTTTAAAAATTTAATATCAGACGTATACAATGCATTCCTATTGGATACTAACACAAAATCTATAAGTACATGAAACAAAACCCAAAATCATCATTATTGGAAAACAATAATTGAATTAGACCATATTTAGAAATCACAAAAATAAAAATGCTAAACTTATTTCTTACTTTGATGGCCTGCAATTGCAATCAAATATATATGTTTTGTTGTTGCATCTTTAGTGGGAAAAGATGTGTAGAACAAAACCAACAATAACAAAGATAACAACTTGTTATTGACTTAATCACCTAGTCACAGGTGGCATAAAAGTCAAATAAGTATTATCAGTTGAGGGATTAATCTTTAAGTTTTTATTATATCTGTTTTTTTATATAATATTTAAAAGCGTTTCAATGCTTTTGAACTCACGTCCTCTTGCACTGGTAATAATATCGATATCAATTAAGCTAAGACTCAATCGACACCCTAATTAATTTTTAATTTAAATATTTTTTGATATTTTTAAAAATATATATTGAATTATTTATATTTTATCTAATTATATATAATTTTTGAATTTTTATTTTGAATATTTTGATATTTTTTAATTTATACATATCTAATTTTAACTTTTTATTTTTAAAAAAATTATATAATTAATATATTATAAAAATAAATTTTCATAATATATATATATTTATATATATATTTGAATTTTTGTATTCTTTTCTTTTCTTTTCTTTTTTTGAAATTATTTGATGTAAATAAATACATGAAAATGCTTATGTGATTTTTGTGTCATATGACAATAGTGGCAAAGCTAAAAAAAATTAAATGGGTCGAAATTGAATTATAATTTTTTATGAGGTTAAAATGTAAGTTTATCTTGTTTTAATTTATGATTTATTGTTTTTAAAGGGTTAAATAGAAATATTTTTTTTTATTTTGGGAGGTCAATGTATAATTTTTCCACACATTAATTTCTAATTTTATTATTTATAAAGTGACTAAAAGACAATCTTTTTCATTCAAGAGCAAAGTCCCCTACTTGCCTCCTCTAGATTCACCTTTTCGTGGCAAATTTTAGTTAGTTGAATTTTTTTAACTGATGTAACTTTAGTATGTTTTGGATAACAGAGATATAGTTAAGGTATCGCTTTTGACCAATAAAATTTAGGTACCAAGATGAAAAAATGAGAATAAATTAAGTACTAATTTTTCATTTGAACCTATTTTTTTTATATCAAGAGTAGTAAATGAATGGTTAATAGAATAAAGACGTCTTGAAAGTTAGATGTAATAAATGAACTAATAAAACTCGAAAACCTTTTCGGAATATACATTCATAAAAATTTTGTTTTAATTTTGGTATGCAAAAAGAGGAGAAATTCTTAGGTAAGCTCTTCGTTAATCATGGTCGCATTTAATTAAAAAAAAAAAGTCATGTGGGAATATTTTACATGTGATTATTAGATTAAACCAGGATGGATGTAGTTACTTAATAATTTTTCCAAAAAATGTTAATGTAGGACACAATAATAAATAAACTCAAATTATTTTCAAAAAAAAAAAGAAAGTTGATTTTACTTTTTGCACAAGAAAACAACATAATATAAATTAAACAACTTAAGAAACAACCAAAATATCTTTCATTTTTATATAAATTATTCAGTTGATTTCACAAGACATTAAAAATAAGTAGAATTCCAATATATACTAATCAAAACATTGGAACTAAATAGCAACCCTAAATAATTTAAATTTTATTCTTATTTCAATTTCAACCTCAATGCTACTCATACCCTTAAACACAATAGTTTAAAAGAATTATAGTGAAAAAATATTTGTTTGATTTATACCTTCAACTATAAAAAATAATAGTATGAATTCCGAGTTGTAATATATTGCTCCAGTATTTTTTTTAGGAATAGTTTGTGTTAAAATCATGTTGTACCAAAAAATTTCTCATTATATTTTTTTTAACTTTAATTAAATTCTTTTAAAATTACAAAAAAAATTTAAAATTTTAGTTAGACCCTAATTATTTTTAGGGTAAATTACACCAACAGTCACCCAACTTTGAGGTATCTGACAAAACAGTCACCTAGGTTTCATTTCAGTCACTCAACTTTCGAAAAGTTGCAAAACAGTCATTTCCGTCACAGACGTCACAGCAAAGTGACATGGCAGGTGACGGCGTCTAACACAGTCCAGCTGGCCGTTAACTTTTTTGCTCTTTCACGTATCAGCAGAGGAAATAGAGAGAAAAAAAGTTAATTCACGTTAACTTTTCTGCTCTTTCTGCTCTTTCATTTTCTGAGGAACCAAACTCCTCATTCTCTTCATCTTTGCACCACTTGAAGAAAAAAGTTTGCCTTTTTTTCTTTAGTTCAGACAATTTCATTGTTCTTATACTTTCAAAACCAGTTTTCTTTTTTTTCTTTCTTAAATGATTCTGTTTCTGGCTATATTAGATTAAGATTAGAAAGGAAAAATAGTCATGACCGTTGATACGGCTGATCGGAACGAAACCATCATGAAGGTTGATGATAGAAGCAATAAAGGCAATATTACTGCTGTTGCTTCAAATATCGTCAGTGCTGGCAAGTTAACTGTTTTTAAAAATAGTCTATTCTTCTTGTAGTTTCTTCAGCAACTGTTTTTAAAAGGAAAGCTAATCACATGGGGAAGAATATCTTTGCAACTTGTTATAGAAACTAATTTATGCATTTTGGTGGAAGGTCTCTGTTAGCGGACATTATTCAAAAGCGTTAGCAGACATTATTCAAAAGCAGGACTTGAAGGATATTTGCTCTATTTTGGTAGTTCTATCCCGAGAAGCTACAAAGATACTTGCAGGTATATGGAGTGCTTGTAAAACAGGTATACGGAGTGCTTGTAAAGCCTACAAATCAAACTGAGGAATTGTTTTTACAACGAGGGGTTTCACACGGAGGAGGAGGCATACCAAATACCCAAGAACATTTAAGTACTTGGAGTGAAACACTTCCCTCTCCTGTGCGTAGCAGTGCATTATGATTACTGTTGACAAACTAAAAATTACCACATCGGCTCTCTTTAGATTCGTCGATTGTGGCAAGTACCCAATATCGGCCATGCATGTAAAGAAGCTCTCTATAGCTCGTGCAAGGCAGTAGAGTGATATCTCAATCTGTCTACTTTTCTTCTCAATGGCCAAGGCCAGACCCGTCGGAAACTGCCCAATAACACATGCATCATTAGGAACAAAAACAAAACTTTGGCTTATAACTTGCATATAAATTAGTAAGAGTCTTTTACCGTTCCCATTGCTACCATCAGTATGTTACATCTTCTGAAAAGCCTAAACAGCAGGCAAATCCACAACCTGTTTAAAAGTTAAAGCTTAGCTCAATGTCAAAGGTCAATAATTTAAATCGAACATAAGTCAAATAGCACAAGGTACAAAAGAATCTGATTTAGTAATATGTACAAGTTTGAATGGTAATCAGTTTTTGTTGACGCCAAGCAAAATGGAAAGCATCATCATCATAATCATAACAGCGCTTTGCTCTGTTTTGGTAGTTCTATCCATATACCCAATACCCAGCAGTAGAAACAACAGCAGTAGCCGCCTATGAAGAAACCGACGAGCGAAGAAGAAGATATAGCGGCATTAGGCAAAGGCCATGGGAGAAAGAAGATGAAGAGAAAGGAGAGAAGAATAAGAAAAAATAAAAGAAGCATAAAGGAAGGTTGAGGGAGAAGAAGATAAAGAGAAAGATGATAAGAAAAAGAAGAAAAGCATTCAGACCTTTTGACCCTTTGACTACTCATCTTACGTGGCAAGTTAACTTGCCACATCAGCTGGTTGACTTGCCACGTCAGCGGTCCCGTTAACACTGTAACGGAAACTGTTAATGAGTGACTGATTTGTCACTTTTTTGTAACGTTAGTGACTGTTTTGTAACTTTTCGAAAGTTGAGTTACTGAAATAAAACCTAGGTGACTGTTTTGTCAACTACCCCAAAGTTGGGTGACTGTTGGTGTAATTTACCCTTATTTTTAAAAAAAAATTCATTAAATTCTTAAAATTTTTGAAAACTTTACTAAACTTCAAAAATTAATCTTTGGATGCGCCACTAAATGCAACAAAAAATATGAAACAAAACAAAACATGAGTGAAAACAAAAAATGATTCAGAAAAAAAAAACGTGTCAACATAAAAATATAAAACCTAAAGAGACAATTGACACGAGAAAGAAAAAAGAAAACTAGACTATTGCAAGAGGTGTATTCAAAATTAGTAGTAATTTATATATAAGATTTAATAAATTAATATAATTTGAAACTTTTCTAATTCAATATATGTAACACTCGGATCTGACTTGAACTTTATGACTAAATCTGGAAAAGTTATATTGATTCGTTTGAAAAACTAATTTAAAATCTAACTTAAAAACCGTGTGATCTAAAATCTTAATTTAACTAAGCTCATACGAGTTATATCGATGTTATGACCAAACATCTCTTGATTTTCCCCTAACAGCATGTTAAACGATTAAACTAAACACTAGAAACCACTTATAAAGATCACCCCCTACGCATATATAAGAATTAAAAACCACTATTTCCTATACTTATCCAAATTAGATTCTTTTCTTCAAAGTTTAAAACAAAAATAAACTTCACTTTGCACACTCAATATCTAAACATAAAGGATTTGAATCGAGAACCTCTCATATGCAAGTACAATACTTAATCACTACAATAAATCAATTCATTTGACAAAGTTTCTACAACCTTAATTCAAAAATAAAACATCACCATCCTCGATTTCACTAACTCAATTTCTTCTAATCTAATTTTTAAGATGTGACAATATATGTATATATATCACTCTCTAAAATAATTTAAAAATTAAAATAAACTAATGTTATTAAAATATTAATTATATAATAAGAAAAACCAATGCATTGCACGGGTATAAAAAAGTAGTATTATTAATAAAGGATAATCATGAATTTTATACCTTTATTTTACAAAAATTGGAAAAGTTAGTCTCATTACTTTAACATTTTAAAATTTAATCTTCGTAATTTACAATAAAAATGAAGTTAGTAAACACATGAATTTCAACAGTTGATTTTTATTGATTTCTTGCATATAATTTGTTGAAATATTTCTTTTTTTCCTAATTTTTTACATATAAATTGTTGAATTATCGATTTTCACGACAATAATTTAACAACAAAATTTAATAGTGTTATTGAATTGGACTAATCTTTCAATTTTTGTAAAGTATGAGGACTAAATTTTAAAAATTAGTGTATATGAACTAATTTCTCAATTTTCATAAAATAAAAGGATGAAATTTATAATTGAACCTATTCATAACTACAAATTATTTTATATGAAAATTTTAGGGTGAACCACCTCGTTAATCACTCTAAAATTTGGTCCTTCCTATTTTGGTCATACCTAATTCTTTTGTTAATTGGGTCCCCGTCATTAAAGAAATTGATCAAACTAGTCACTTAACTGTTAAATCTATCTCTTCCACCATTAAATCCCTTTTTTTATTGTTTCCCTTATTTTTTTTCTATCTCCTCTCTTCTCATTTTCTTCATATTCTTTATAATGACCCTATACTCAGGGTTGTCGAAAAGTGTATTTCTGGGACTCCGTTCCCATAAATCGGACTCGTAAATATTTTTAATAAATATTTACAAAGTTAGTTGTGTAGTTAATTAGATTTTGATTAAGTGAATTTTGTGAAATTAAAAGTTATTAAGTATGAAGACTAAATCGCATATAAAGTAGAAGTTCAATTATGATTAAAAAATAATTAAATGAACTAAAGAAGGAATTACACCTTTATTTCTTTAAGTGGGCGGCATTAATGATGATTTTATATATTCATATGTTAACTTATTATATATATTATATGTTTTAATTAAATATGAAATAAAATTTATATGTATAAGTTATAAAATAATAACAATAGTTATAATAATAGAATAGGTAAGTAGAAGCATGCAAATTAATAGAATAAAAAGAAGAGAGAAAAATAAAGAAAGGCAGGAAGGAGAATGCACGGCCACAAAGGGTTCAAAACTTGGTTAGTCAATTTAATCTCTTTTCTTGTAATTTTTATATTTTTGAATTCTCGGCGTTAAGTACTACCCAACCAATGTTGAAATTTTATTAGTGATTAAGATTTTAAATGTTTTTAATGATGATTATTTTTAGTATTAGGGATTAAATTGATGGATTTTTAAGCTAGAAATGGAAAAAGATTAAATTGTAGAACAAATTGTAAATTTTAAGTAATAGGGACTAAATTGTGAAAAAATTAAAATTTAAGGGTTTAATTGAAAATAGGGAGCTAAATTTAGCTTAAAGTGAAATTAGTATAAAAATATAGGATTAAATGTGAAGAATAAAAATTAGTCTCGGTATAGGGACTAAATTGGACTTTAAGTAAATATTGAGTAAAAATTGAAATATTTAATGTGAAATTGAATTGTGTTGCATTGATGTATTTTAATTGTTTTAATTTTGTAGCTAACATCGTACCAGAATCCTCGACTAAAAAGGGAAAGGATAAAATCGACGTCGAATAACTCGGAATCCACGATTTGTATTTTTATAATTCGAACCTAGTTGTTAATTGTTGTATTTGATTTAATGCATATGGTAAGTGGTTGAGGTGAGTATTTGGGCAGTTTGATAGTGAACTGAAATTATAGTTGATTGAAATGGATTGAATTGGTATATACATTATGAATGTATTGATTATTTGAATTGAAATGGATATATGTGTAAATGTGATAATGTACAAATATGAGAATTGGCTATTAGTTGTATTTGAAAGGTGAAATGAATCCCTATTAACTGTATTGGGCTGAGTTGGATATGGATGGCATGCTATAAGATAGGAAGAGTTCAGGGATTTCTTCGATTTCGAGTCGATGAGACACTAGGTGCCACTTTGCTTCGGTTTAACCAATAAGACACTGGCCGTCAATTTATATAGTGCTGAGCGTAGTTATTACTTCAGATTTATCCGATGAGGCACTGAGTGCCAAATTGGTGTGTTGGTTGGATCCATGTATCCGTCCGAGTCTGAGTCGTGTTAATAGGAGTAAATAAATAAAAAAAGTCTTATATTTGTTATTGAAATGGCATGGTATGAGAAATTGATATGAGATAATAGATTGAAAAATGAAATGTGAAATGTACTGTGAACAAAAGACATAAATGAGTTATGTACTCATGAATTGAATGTGGAATGAGTTGTGCCATTATATAAATGCAAAGTTGATTGATATATGGAAAGCTATTTATATAGCAAGTGATGGGAATTGAGATAATTGTTTAAGCCAAATCAAGTATGAAATCATGTGAAAAATTGGATACAATATGGAATGGTGCATTAATATGTATGAAATTGAAATGATGATATCTTGTAATGTTATGCTTAGTTAATAATGTGATTGAAAATTCAATTTGAGCATTCATGTATTATTATGTCTTTAAATGTTTGGATTATAGAAATATCACTGAGTTTTTACTCAGCGTAACGTTTTGTCTTCCATGCGCAGGTTAGGTACTTCTCTTTTGATCGCCGACTCAACATCCAACAACGATCCCAATCTCAAATGTGGTGATATTTACCTTTTGTGATGGCATGTACCTATGATGTCTTAATTGATAGTTATTTTGTGAATGATTTGTAAATGGAGTTTGGTTTGAGTATATAATTATATGTTTTTGTTTGAAGACATAAATTGGCATGTTAATTTGGAACAATTGCTTGTGATGTGTATGTGAACTTAAGCTTGATATTTAGGTAGTTATAAGTTAAGTTAATTTGAATGAATTGGTATACTTAAAATATTGATTTGAATGATGCATTGATGATATGTTTGATGATATAAATGTGATACCAATGAGGGTACATCAGTCAGGCACTTAAGATGACTGTTTTGGCATGTTTTGAGTATGTTTAATCGTGTTTTAAATAGGTTAAATGAATGGTTTTTGAGTTGCTGAGTGCCTAAGTAAGTAGGAAATGGTAAACTTGAGTTTTAAGATACCTTTAGGTGTACATAGCTTGGCCACAGGGGCGTGTGTCACATACAGGCAACACACATGGGCATGTGACCCAAGTTAGAGAGTTACACGGCCTCATATATTCATTTCGTATGGATTTAGATCGGGGGAAAAATAAAGTACTGGACTAGTTGATCTATTTCGTCGTTTTTGACAATCGAGGTAGGTTCATATGGCTAAATTTAAATGAATATTTATTAGTTTATTGAATAATATAATGTATTATTGTAATAAATTCATTATTAAATTATGATTGTTGTGAAAGTATGACAAATTGAAATAAATGTTCAAATTGAGAAGGACGCAGGGTTGAGTATTTTCATTTAGTGTTAAAAGATGAATTGACAGAAAAGACCATGATTGGACCATAGCAATATGTGATTATGTGATATGTGATTCCGTATAAAACCATATTTAGAATATGGCATCGGTATGTGAAATGTGATTCCGTATGAGACCATATTTGGGATATGGCATTGGTATGTGATATGTGATTATCGTATAAGACCATATCTAGGATATGGCATCGGTATGTAATATATAATTCCGTATAAGACCATAGTTGGGCTATGGCATTGATTTGTGATTATGTGACTTTGTGTATGACCATAGTTGTACAAGGCAAAGTGAAAACAAAGTACTCAATTCTGTAAGACGTTCTCTAATTTGACCAAGTGTGGTAAGTGAAAGTGTATATGGATTTAAAAGATAAATTTGTAGTGAACATGAAATTTAGCTCAATTAATGATTTCATCAATTGAATATTGCGTATGACAGGATATGTTTGTAACATCCTGAAATAGGGCCTAAACGGAATAGTGGTTGCGAAACCACGAATCTGAGATAGAAAAATTTATTCCGATTAATTTTTATGATTTGTCGATTGATTAGATGCATGTGTTAGAATATTGATAGAAAATTTCATGAATTGCATGTTTAATTTGCCTATTAGGGCTTAATAGCAAAAGTTGATAAATATGAGTTCTAGAGAGGAAAAGATTAAATTGAAGAGTATAATTGAAGTACAGGTCCTTAAATGGTAATTATACCATTAGGTTTTCATGGACAAAAATGGACATACATAGGTAGAAATAACCAATGTTTTAATAAAGGGCATTTTAGTCATTTGGTAATTAAAAAGATTAAAAAGGGAAAAAGATGGCAAAATTGCTATCATCTTCTTCAAGTGGCCGAATGCCAAGGGTTCTCTGTAGCTAGGGTTTGTTTCAAGCTCCCAAGCTCCATAGTAAGTGATTCCAAGCCCCGATTTTAATGTTCTTTACGTTTTTAGAGTCTTGGTAACTCGATTTAGCTTATTCGAGCAATAATTTAACCTAGGGTTCATATTTGGAAAAATACCCATAGGTGAAATGTGTTTATTTTGATGTTTTATGATAGAATATGAGGTTTTAAATTATGTTAAACAACTTGTGCTACTCGATTTTAAGTAAAAACGAGTAAAACGACATAATCGGTAAAAATACCTAATGCTCATAAGTACATGTTAGAGTAAGAATTTGATGTTGCCATTAAGGGAAAATAATCAACATGTCCTAAAACATAAGAATTAGGGAAAAAGTTTAATTTCCGAGCTTTGGGGCAAAAGTGTATATATGCAAAAATTTAGGGGCAAAATCATAATTTTGCCAAAGTTAGAGTTAAAGACTATTTTGATAAATGTGAGTATTAAATAAGCTAAAATTTCTAATTATAGATCAAGAAGAACGAAATTTGGGGATAGACCAAGGAAAGAAAAATGCAGAAGATTAAGTTGTCAAGTTGATCGTATTTTGCTCTGAGGTAAGTTTACAGTAAATAAATACAATATTTCGATATTTTATATTAATGTTGTTAATTTCCAGAATATATTCATTTATTTTTCAAGAATATTTCAAGTTGAATCGAAGATGAGGTAACAGAGAAAAAGTATCAGAAAGCCCGTTTGAATCTTAGGAATGTATGGGATACGAAATGTCATGACATTTTGGGTTGAGACAGTTGAGGAACATCCCATGTAAGTCTATATCAGACATATGGCATTGGCAGGTTGAGACAGTTCAGGAACATCCCATGTAAGTTCATATCAGATATATGGCTTTGGCAGGACAGGGAACATCCCATGTAAGACCATGCCTAGAGCGTGGCATTGGCAAGCTATTATCAGGCAGGAAAACCCAAGTATCCTGAGTATTCCAAACGGTTCATTGGGCTAATATACAAGCTATGTTACAAGAAAGTTCAGGTAAAGGAATGATAAACAGGAGAGTTAAAGAGTAAGTGGAGAAGTAAGATAAAGATTTTGTTAGTTGATGGTATAATATGAGTATATTTATACTTGGTGAATGTTGTTATTTATTTACTTGTAAACTTACTAAGCATTGTAGCTTACTCATTTTCCTTTCTCTCTTTTATAGTGTAGCCAGGTCAATTCGGGGATCGTAAGGACGTCGGATTTCGTCTCACACTATCAAAGACTATCTCGGTATTTTGTAGTTTGAAATGTTTTTAGTTATGGCATGTATAGGGACTTGGCTATTTTGGATGTATGTCCTTATGACATGATTAAAGAATGGCATGTGAATACTTGATAGTGATTAGCTATTGAATGGCTAATTAAGAACATGATTTGACGTTATGTATGCCTAAATGATAGTTTATGCAAAGAAATTATGAAAGAGTAAAAGTTGGCCATGAAACAGTTTTGGAACAGCAACAGTGATGTGAATTTGAAAAATTACTAAAAATTGTATAAATGGAACTAAATGGTGAATGAGATATATAATTAAAGCTTATTGAGTCTATTTTTATAAGAAAGAAACAAAGAAAGCAAAGGAAGTCTATATTTTGAGATATTTAAATTCTTGTGAGACTGGTTCAGAGGGATTTCGTGATACCCTATTCTGATTTTAGAAATTCACTAAAAATTGTACAAAAAGAATTATGAGTCACAATTTATATATATATATATATATATATATGTATATATATATATTCCTTAGTTAGTCTATTTTTATTAGAAATAAGTAGAAACACTAAATGAAAACTATACTATGAGATAATTGATTTTTAGTGAAGAGAGGTCAGGTCCCCTGGGCTGCGAAATAGGGGAACCTTTAACTAATAAACTGTACTAATTGGCCACACCAAAAATTCTGGAAAAATTATCGTAAGAAGATATATGAGTCTAGTTTTAGAGAAAATTTATAGATTTAAATTCTGAGTTTCATAACTCGAGTTATAATTAATTTAATGACTGTTACGTAGGTGAATAGTTTTATTATAAACAGTGAAATAAATTGTTTTAATTTGAGTAACTAATTGGAAAATTTTTTAATGTTCCTGGTTTGGTCCTGAACTGTTCCAATTGCATGTTTAGGGCCTCGAGGGCACATTTTAGGGATATATTGGATAAATGTGAATGAATTAATTTTAAAAGCAAATTTTTATACCCTGAACTACTGAGGTAAGTCTAGTAACACCTCGTGCTCGACTCCGGCGATGGTCTCGGGTAAGGGTTGTTACAGTGTTAGTGAATTACACATTTTTGAATTGATAGTTAAAGTTTGGTAAGTGATATATAAAATTAATATGAAAATATTTATGATTATTATTAGTATAGATTCTAACATAATGTGTATTCTTCGATGTTGAAATGACTCAACAGATATATCGAGCATCTGAATAAGTATGAGACTAATACGAGTCAGTACAGATATATACATGAGCCTTACCAGCACTGAAATGATAAGACTTGTGAATTGTGTATTAAATTATGAGAAAGAATATGGGATAGATTATTGAATCCTTACGAGTTATACTATGAAATGATTAATTGCTTTAATTATGTTATATTAAGTTATGAATTGGATAATGTATGTGAGATGCAAAAGAGGTGGTTTAACCATATATGTGGAACTTAAAGTGCGAGATATCGAGTATTTGATATATTTACAATGGTTCAATAAGAAAATATGACGATACGAGGATAAGTAATGATACGGATCAATTCAAGTATTCGTGATGAGTTCGATAAGTAGTGATAATTGATAAAATCTTATGCCGAGAAAGTGAAGGATTATGAGTTCATATATAATATACATGGTTGTGTTAATGTGATAAGTTTTGGATTGAAAGAAACTTGTTTTTTTTTTTTATTTACTTATAATTCTTTAAACTATGAATGAATAATAAGATGAACTAATTAGTCGTACGAGCTTACTAAGCTTTCTAGCTTACTTTGTTTTCTTTTCTATGTTTATAGTGTTTCGGAGGCTCGCTCAGGTTGGAAGTCATCGAAGATCACATCACACTATCCGACTATTGCTTTGGTACTTATAAGTTTTGTGATTTTGGTTATATGGCATGTATAGGCTTTGTGGTTATTTGATAAGTATAAGTAATTTTGGAAATTGACGCCTATGTGTTTGATATGTAATTAGCCATGTGATTTAGATTAAATTTGGTATATGTGATAGTTGATATTATATGAATATATGACTTATGTGGTTTGGTTTATAATTGTTATATGATTGTCTTGGTTGTGGATGCTTGGTTGTATGTATATGCTTGGATTGGTGTTATGTATGTTGTGTAGGTGTGTGCATTAAAGGGTGGCAAAATGGCTTAGTAGATAGCATTTATTTTGTCCACATGGGTAGACACACGGACATATTTCTAAGTCGTGTGTCTGCCCTATGGGCATGTGTTTAAGCCGTGTGTCCCCTCTACTTTAGTTTTAAGAAACAGAATGCTCAGAATTGAGTACACGGTAGAGACACGGGCGTGTGTCTCAACCGTGTGGACGGCACGGCCTCGAACACATACGTGCGCCCTGGCCATGTAAAGTCTGCATCTAAGTTATGAAAATTAATTTTCAACACGGCCTAGCACACGGGCGTATAACTTGGTCGTATGATCTTAATTTGGTCATGAGTTACAAGTCAGAGAGTTACACGGGGTTGGGACACAGGTGTGTGTGACCACACGATTTTCCCACACGGGCGTGTCTCATATCCACATGGGTATGTGACCCCTGTTTAGTGGAAAACTTCCTAAGTTTTGAAAAATTTTCTAAAGTTCTCGGTTTAGCCCCGAACCACTTCTAATGCACATTTTGAGCCTCGTAGGCTCGTATCAGGGACTTTATGATTAAATGCAAATGGTTTTAATTTGGCTAAAAATTTATGACCCAAAATTGTATGTTTGTTCGTGTGATAAGTCCAGTAATGCTTCGTACTCTGTTCGGCGTTGAATACGAGTAAGGGGTGTTACAATTAAATAGTATAATAAATTGTAAAATTAGGGGTTTAATTGAAAATAAGGAGCTAAATCTAGCTTAAAGTGAAATTAGTATAAAAACATAGTATTAAATATGAAGAATAAAATTAATCTCGGTTTAAAGACTAAATTGGAATTTAAGCAAATATTGACTAAAATTGAAATATTCAATGTGAAATTGAATTATGTTATATTGATGTATTTTAATTATTTTAATTCCGTAGCTAACGCCGTACCAGAATCTTCAACTAAAAAAGGGAAGGATAAAATCGACGTCGAATAGCTCGAAACCCACGGTTTGTATTTCTATAATCCGAACCTAGTTGTTAATTGTTGTATTTGATTTAATGCATATGGTAAGTGGTTGATGTGAGTATTTGGGCAGTTTGATAGTGAATTGAAATTATAGTTGATTGAAATAGATTGAATTGGTATATACATTATGAATGTATTGATTATTTGAATTGAAATGAATATATGTGTAAATGTGATAATGTGAAAATATGATAATTAGATATTGGTTGTATTTGAAAGGCGAAATGAAACCCTATTAACTGCATCGGGATGAGTCAGATATAGATGGCATACCAAAAGATAGGAAGAGTTCAGGGATTTCTTCGACTTTGAGTCGATGAGACACTGGGTGTCAATTTGCTTCGGTTTAACCAATGAGACACTAGGTGTCAATTTATATAGCGCTGGGTATAGTTATTACTTCAGATTTATCCAATGAGGCACTGGGTGCCAAATTGGTGTATTGGTTGGATCCGTTTATCTGTCCGAGTCTGAGTCGTGTTAATAAGGGTAAATAAATAAAAAAAAGTTCTATATTTGATATTGAAATGGCATGGTCTGTGAAATGGAAATGAGATAATAGATTGAAAAATGAAATGTGAAATATGTTGTGAACAAAAGAAATATATGAGTTATGTACTCATGAATTCAATGTGGAATAAGTTGTGCCATTCTATAAATGCAATGTTGATTGATATATGGAAAGCTATTTATATAGCAAGTGATAGGAATTGAGATAATTTTTTAAGCCAAATCAAGTATGAAATAGTGTGAAAAATTGAATACAATATAGATGATGTATTAATATATATGAAATTGAAATGATGATATCTTGTAATGTTATGCTTAGTTAATAATGTGATTGAAAATTCAATTTGAGCATTCATGTATTATCATGTCTTTAAATGTTCAGATTATAGAAATAACACTGAGTTTTACTCAATGTACAGTTTTGTCTTTCGTGTGCAGGTTAGGTACTTCTCTTTTGATCGCTGACTCATTATCTAACAACGATCCCGATTTCAAATGTGGTGATGTTTACCTTTTTTTATGGCATGTACCTAGGAAGTCTTAGTTGATAGTTATTTTGTGAATGGTTTGTAAATGGTGTTATAAGTGTAATGTTGGTTTGAGTATATAATTATATGTTTGTGTTTGAAGCCATAAATTTTCATGTTATTTTGGAACCATTGCTTATGATGTGTATGTGAACTTAAGCTTGATATTTAGGTAGTTATAAGTTAGGTTAATTTGAATGAATTGGTATACTTAAAATATTAATTTGAATTATGGATTGATGATATGTTTTAATGATATAAATGTGGTACTAATGAGGGCACATTGGTTAGGCTCCTAGGATGACTATTTTGGCTTGTTTTAAGTATGTTTTATCGTGTTTTGAATAGGTTAAATGAATAGTTTTTGAGTTGCTTAGTGCTCAAGTAAGTAGAAAATATTAAACTTGAGTTTTAAGGTACTTTTATGTGCATACAGCCTAGCCACACGGGTGTGAGTTACACACGGGTAGCACACATGGGCATGTGTCACACACGGGCATGTGTCACACACGGGCAACACACATAGGCATTTTATACGGCTTGGTCACACGGGCGTGAGTCACACACGGGTAACACACATTGGCATGTGTCACACACGTGCAACACACATGTGTGTGTGACCCAAGTCAGAGAGTTACATGGCTTGGCCACACGGGCGTGTGTCTCGGCCGTATGAGGCACATGGCCAGGCCACATGAATGTGTGACCCCTATAGTTGAAATTTTTCTAACTTTTTCCTAAATTTTTTTAATGTTTCTGATTTAGTCATTTTTAAAGTGATTCTAAGGCATTGAAGGCTTGAATAAGGGACGTTATGCATGTTTAATGATGGATTATGTTATGATTATTGAAATATTTTGAAATGAATGATTTTGATTACGTTTATTTGGTAATGCTCTGAAACCCTATTTCGGTGACGAATATAGGTTAGGAGTGTTCTATTCTCCCTTTAAGCCATTTCCTTCAAGTTGTTGTCATTGTTTTTGTTGAACCATTGCCAACATGCTCAAAAGTAGAAAGAAATCTCAAATCAGGACATATCGATAGCGGATTAGGAGATCAGAGCATAAAAATTCTAAAGCTTTAGGAGTGACCTTACGATTTTGAAGGATTTTTAAAAATCTAATCCTATAAATTTGAAGAGGAGGTTTTGGGTTTCACTTTGGTGGTTTTGGATTAATAGTCTGATGCCGGAGAAGATGTCAAACAACCACAATAACAACGATGAGTTTGCAATGAGAAACTCTCCTCGTCAAGAAAGGAATAGGTATTAAATGACTTAAAATGTACCAAAACAGAGTTCACGTCGAGACGAGAAACTCTCCTTGTCGCAATGTCGACTAACAATTTGTGACGTCCCGCTAGACATCGCGACGTGACAAACTATTTAGGGACATCACGATGTTGGTCCTAAATTTTCAAAGCTTTACATTTTGATCTTAATTCATGCTTAGGTCAACAAAAGAGTTTTTGTATGCTCGATTAAGGCTTAGATTTAGTTGCGAATCATATTATGAATGTGTTTAAGTAATAAATGTTTGCTTAATCGATATATTCACGGTATTTTGACGGAAGTTACTCCGGCAACGGATATGACTTCCCATAACTCGGACCCGATGATCAGTCGAGCAAGGGGTGTTACAGTGACCTTACAATTTTTAAGGATTTTTAGAAATTTAATCCTATATATTTGAAGAGAAGGTTTTGGGTTTCACTTTGGTGGTTTTGGATTGATAGTCTAACATCAGAAAAGATGTCAAACAACCATAATAATGAAAATGAGAAAAAGTGGCCATGGGTAAGGGGAAGAAATGAGAAGGAAAATAAGAAAAATAGAGAGAAAGAATAAGCATCCTGTGACAACCCGAATTAGGGGCTAGTCAGAATAGTGGTTTCGTAACCACAAATCCGAAGTGAAAATTTTTAATTATGTGAAATTTTGATGATATCTGTTTGATAGAATGTTAGAGTTAAAATACTGTTTGAAAATTTTACTGTATTGATGTTTAATTGCTCGATAAGGACTAAATTGAGAAAGGTGCAAAATGTGCCTATTAGTTGATAATTGGACTTGATTGAATTGTTGCATGAAATAGGAAGCTTTTATATGGCAATAAAACCATTAGTGAGTGTTATGGACCAAAATAGCCTTACATGGAAAATATCTAAGTAATAGATGGAAGGGTATTTTTGTCAAATGTGAGTAAAAGACAAAATAAGATGAATAAAACATCATCTTCTCCATGGAAAAGTCCCCATGTTCAGCCAAAAATCCCTACCTCCATAGCCAAGGGTTTCAAAATTTTTCAAGCTTCCATGTAAGTGCAATTTGGTTCAATTTTCAATTATTTTTGCATTTTTGGACTCATTGAAACTTATATTTCACAATTTTGCCATTTATTTGAAGAAAAATTGAGGTCTAGAAATTTACCATTTGTGATTGAAGTTTGTTTAGCTCCCTAATGGTAGATAATGAATGATTATTGTGTTATATATATGTTTTAATGGATGAAATTGATTGAAAGTGCATAAAAAGGGACTAATTTGTAGAGATTACAAATTGTTCCTAAATGTGTGCAATAATGAGATTTTAAGTGTTATAATTGTGAAAATGGGTTATATAAGCCCATGGAATAAAGAAAATGAAATTTTGATGTCTGAGGGACTAATTAGTAATTATCGAAAAGTTGAAGGGTAAATTTAGAAATTTACCCCAAATGTGAACTGTGTCTGTATTGAAATAGATAATTGATAATTGTGTTATATGTGTTAATTTAGATCAAGAATGGTCTGAAAGAACCCGTGATAAGGGAAACAGAAAGCTCTCGACTAATTTCGAGAATTAGTCATTTTTGACAATTCAGGTAAGTTATATGTAATTCTAATAAATTCGAGTAATTCTATTTAAATATTTGCTTCTATGATGATATATGGATAATTGTTCTGTGAGGTGATTGAATATTGGATACTACCACCGAATATATGAAAAAATAGTGTTGACTATAAATTCCGATTGATCATTGTATGCACTTCTGAAATTACTGATGTATGCATTATCCGTGAATCCCGATTGAGCAAGTAGGAATAGATATAGATATAAGTGACATGTCACTTGAGGCCGACTGTTCTGACTGTTATAGTTACCCGGGTGCTAGGTAGTCTTGCATGTGTTGCAGACACCTGTCAGGTTGTGTGAGCAGGCTCGTGGTTAACTTATGTACTGTTACTGATTGTAGCTTCGGCTACCTTACCGTTTCGTAGCTTCGGCTACCGCACTGATTATAGCTTCGGCTACCCTACTGTTAGTAGCTTTGGCTACCTCATGGCTCTGCCATGTTTGTACGGTACTATGTGCTAACCTCTGTATATTTGTTCATATTCCGAAATTGCTCAATGGGAATTAGATTAACCGTATTGTGATGAAGTGATTGTACAGGTGAACTGAAAAAGGGTACGGTATACTGAGAATGTTATTGTTAAGCATGTTCATGGTTGATATGTGGAATGAGCACGAAGAGTAAGCTATTTGTATTAAGATATATGATAGCATCTGTGATTCTAATTTAATGATATATTGAATTGATTCATTGCTATGAATTTCATATGACTTACTAAGCTATTGTAGCTTACTCCCTTTCTTTTTCTTTCCTCTGTAGACCTTGAGCTTGTCGATTTGGGGTCGTAAAGTCGAAGCCACGCAACGCACTATCAAGCTTCTTTTGGGTATAGAATACATTTTGAGAGTGAATTATGGCATGTATAGAGCAATGGTGGTTGTAAATAGTTATTTTTTTATACCTAAATTACATTACTCGTATGATATTTTGTTATTAATGGTTTAACGAAGTCCTTTTTGAGTAAAACTTATCTTGAAATGGCTAGTCGGTTTATGTTTCTGTTTGCATGTGTTTTGGGGAGGCCAAGGCTTAGTATATAGCCTAACATGGCCTACTTGGCAGGTTACACGGGCATGTGCCATGACCGTGGGTGACACACGGCCTGACCCCACGGGTGTCCCCTGGACCGTGCCTCCCCTGCACCTTGAATTAAATTTTATTGTCCTACACGGGCAAGAGACACGACCGTGTGTCTCAACCGTGTGGGGTACACGGCCCCCAAACGACCGCGTGGGGTGGCCGTGGCTAATTTGACAGTCTCGACCACGGTTTTTAGACATGGGCGTGTGAAGGCCACACGGCCTTATCACACGGCCGTGCTAGGTATCACACGGGCGTGTGACGTTGTTTCAAAAGTGAAAAATTTTTCGAGTTTTCGACGCAATAGGATTCGAATTCTAATGATCCGAAATGTTAGTATTGCGATAGTAAACCCTTGATAAGGGTAAAATTGTAATGATTTGGTTGTAATCATGAGTCTGTACTCCGGTAAGTTCGGTAACGCTCATTACTCGATTCTGGTGACGGTTTCGGGTAAGGGGTGTTACACATCCAATGGCGTCATTCATTGACAGGACAATGTTCACCAGTGGTGGTTCGTCAGAGAAAGCAGAAGCATCTTTAAGGGGGTGACGATAATGGTTTTTGGGTTAGAAAGAAGAAGGTGAAAAAAAAAAAGAAAAAAATTAAAGAAAACAAAAAATAAAAAAGAGAGAGAGTATTCCTTTAAATTTAACGGAGGAGTGATCAATTTGGTCAATTTATTTAACAGTAGTAACCAAATAAATAATTTCTTTTGTTGATTAAAATAGGAACAATGTAATTTTAGAGAGACTAACAACATAGTTTACCTAAATTTTTAAAAAATACAAATAATATTTTGCATAAACAAATCAAATTCGAATATAAAAAAATTACTCTAAAATTAAACTAAATAGAAACAATTATACAATGAAATCTTTAGAAACAATTATACAATGAAATCTTCACTTTGTTATTCAAAGGGATAATTCTCAAAACTATACATGAACTTTAGTCTAATATGCAATTCTATACATGTACTTTAATTTTGTGTAATTTTATACATGAAAATTTGATTTGATCCAATTCTCATAAATTGTTAACAAAATTATTGATATAACATCATTTTATGTTTATATATTACATACATATAATTATATTGATCTAATATAAAAATAAATTGATATATTTATTTCTTTAAATGTGTATGATTGAATCAGAATTAAAATTTCATATATACATTTAAATCACAATCAAAATTATATAATTACATAAAATTAAAATTTATATATCAAATTACACATTAATTTTAAAATTTATCATCAAATCTAACCTAATTTCTCGTGAAGTCACATATATTTTCTAAAAGCATAAATAAAGTAAAGCACTTTTTCTTCCCCCTTGAAACAAATTTATGAGAAAATGGATTTGGGAAGTCATGTCATGTCATCTCCTATATATTATTTTCAAAATGTCCTAACTCATTGTGTATTGAAAGTCCACTTGATTTGTTTTCTTTACCAATCATACACTTTTCATAATGTAAAATACCCGTAACCCAAATGAGTTCAACAAACCCTAATTATAGTGGACTTTAATTATGCCTATCCCTTCCCCCCTCTTCTCCCTTTTTCCTCTCAAAATAAAACCAAAACCAATGTTTTTTCACACTCAATACTATTTTTTTATTAATAGACTCGAAATAAATAAATTATTAAAACTTAAAAAATAAAAATTATAAAAATCAGTTCAATTACAAAATTCAATTAATTTTCAGTCCGATTTAACTGTTCATAACAATTCACAGTTAATCAACATTTTACTTATTATTAGATTAATATTCGATGGATTTTTTATCTAATTAATTTAATAACAATATAATTTACACTTGAATTTATTTACTTCAATGTTTATATTAATTATCACCAAATATTTATACCCAACTAAATTCTTTTGTACTACTATTCTATATATATATATATATATAAAGAAAAGGGTCATTAGATTTGTCCCGTTTTAGAAGATAATATAAAATTATAAAAATAAAGCTTCTTTTGCCACTTTCTCTCCAATACCTCATTCATTCAGAAAAGAAAAAGGACTGAACTTTATTTTTTCAAGGCTAAACCTTTACTTTTTAAAATCAATAAACTTATAACCTTATCCTTATAAATAATGTTAGCAATACATTTTCATTTTCATTTTCATTTTCATTTTCTTTCTGAAAACCACACACTTCCAACCAAACTTTATATATTATCCTAACATACTTCATTCAATACAAATCATCAGAAAAGCCCAGAATAATTAAAATTTTAAATCTTTGATTCTAATCAATTAAATTGACAATAAATATTTAATAGGCTTAATCTCACTAAAATTAAGCTTGAAAACAAATCTTTGTTTTTAATTCCATTGGGTTGAATTTAATTTAATTGGTGAGCAAAACCCATATATATGTAAAAGGTCAAGTTGCACTAAAACTTTCTTCAAATACATCATGGAAATACCTATCCATCCATTTTCAATGGTCCCACTTCCCATTATCCAAGGAAAAAAAAAAGGAAAAAGAAATAAAGAAAGCGAGTTCCTACCACCATTATTTTTTGGTCATCCTCCACTTACATATTAGAAAGATGAAGACACATCAATGGACCTTTGGAATTTGTTTTCCCTTGACTTACACCATGCCTATGGGGTACACATCAAAATAACTTTCCATGTTTTTTTTTTTCTTACTGGAAAAGACAAGGATGGAAAAGTGGCACTGACTTGATTGAAGTTGCTGGTCGGAGTTAGAGTTTGGATCGAAGCACTAAAAAGCCATTGCGAGTGAGCTAGAAGTGAGTTCTTGGCGGGTCATAATGTTGTTTTTTTATCTTTACGAAGGAGTGTTTGATTCGGGTTTGACGATTGTTGGTGCATCAGGTTGATGTGCAGGGAAGATCGCAGATGCCAGTGATATCGGCACGATGCAAAGTGCCTTGGACTGAAGAAACTGCATGGCAGCTCCAATGTCTTCTTCCATCAGCTTAGCAACTTGCTGTTCAGTGCCATCGTTTGACCATTTCTCCCAAGCAGGCTGGGTTCCACCTCCTGCACCATCACCCTATTCATAGAAAATAAAAAAAAAGGGGGGTAAAATCATGGAAAATAAAACTTAGAAGCCACGGCAGGTCTGAAAACGACAGTCAACTACTTGATCCAATAAATAGATTCGTAGAAAACGACCTGTCAAAGTGTAAGATAATGTACATTCATAAAGTCCGAAGCGATAAGGGATTAAGGCAGCAACAAAAGGGATGCCTTAACACACGAGTTATTACATCTTTCTTAAGTTTTCATGCATACTTGATAGTTTAGTACTTGAGACGGAAAGATTCACTGACTTAAGAATTATGCTTATTCCGTATTACCTCAACGGATAGTAGGGGTACATCCGCAACAAGCTGAGCCACCGCACCTGCTGCACCGAGTCTGCTCATGCTCAGAACCTGTTTGAATATTCAACAAACTCGATGACATCGATACCATAAATTTGATGTTGAAAAAAAAGGAAATAAACAGTAAGGCAGTTCACATTCTTCAACTATTCAAAGTAACAATAATGCAGTTCACATTCTTTACTATTCGAATAATAACTTATTTGTGGCCTTGACAGACAAGAGTCAATTTAGTCTAACATTGTAGCAGAAAGTAATGGCTTAAGGTCTTCATAGATGTCTAGGAGTCAGCATACGGGTCCTACAAATTATCAAACAATTAATCAAAGTAGTTGAGGAACTTTTCGGTAGTGATGATGAGGTGTTTTCGTCTCGACTTCCTTTTACTTTTTTGGGCTTAAAAAAATGCGAATGCAAAAGCCACAATGACGATTTTGATGTTCTAAAAGCAACCTTAGAAGATATTTGAAACTTAAATACCTTTAATGAAATGATTCCTTTCTAAGCATAAAGACAAAAAATAAAATAAAATGAATCTTAGTTGATAGGGAGATTTTAGAAGTTAACACCTTAACTTGAAGCCTAAGAAACTTCACATAATCCACAATTTCATCAAGCATAGCGGCCCTATCCGTCTGCAAAAGATTTAGTAATGCATCAGCAAGTAGGTCTGTTTCACTTTTCATATACCACGCAGAAGAACTGAATGGAGGAACCTTATTGCAGCTAGGAACCAACTCTTGCAAAGCCTTCATTCTTTCAGCTATTCTTTCTCTACGCAACTGCATTCACCAGAAAAACCATTGAGATACGGGGAGAGGGGCAAAAGAATAGTAGATAAGGACTAAATAAACAAAACGGGAAGATTACCAGAAATTTTTTTTTTTTTGTCCAAGTTCATCACTAAGAGGAATAGGAACTATAAGTAGCAGCTCATAAAAGATGTTATATCATTCCAGATTCTGAAATTAGAAATTGAGTTTACCCGCTCAGCAATACTGTGGGGATCCGTTGCCTGTCCTCGCCTAGCCCGTACCCTTGGACGGACGGCAGGTGGGTGCGGTGCAGCAGCAACTGGACCTGATGTTGGCTGGCTGTGAAATGGCTGCACCAGCATGCACAGATTATGCAATCAAAATTTTCTCATTCATCGGAATCGTAGCATGCGTAACATATAAATCTTGATAAATAGATTAGTGAACTCAATCAATTTTCACAAAGGGCTCACTTTCTTATTTCATTAAACCCAACAAGTCCAAGACAAGTCTACAACGATCGGAAACACAAGATTCTGGTAATCATAAATACAAACAGCACATACGAACTAATAGTTCTCAATATCAGAAACATGACATGGAAAATCGATGCCTGATTAAATTACTACCATACACTTTGGGTTAAATTTTCAGCATCAAGCTTTCTAAAGCTGAAAAAGAGCCGAAATAAGGCAAACCAAATCGAGGGTACTTGCTATATTTTCTCATAAACTTAGTGAAATAAAAAAAAAATTCTAACAAGTACTTGCATAAGTTGGTAATGCCACACTAAAATATTCACAACATTCTCTTAAAAAATTCTCAAGCCAATAATAAACCCTTCACTTATGAAATTAACAAAATAAGAATTAATTTTGTACCCCAAACTCATGCAAAAAAACTGGAAATTGAAAATAACACAGATATTAAAAAAAATGGCTTAAAAAAACTGAAAACCCAAGTCAACTTTTGTAGCGTTTGCTACACACGCGCTAGCTAGTCGGGTGGGAAATCCATCTCCGACAAAGATCATCACTGCAATGTTGAAAAAGACCACTCGAGTCTCTCACTTTTCACCTTTGTAAATTGTATAGGATGAGATGATGATATCATAGCAGAGTTCTCCACACGTGCACAACACTTTGTATCCGTGTCAGTAATTGCTTCCCTTTCATCCACGCTCTCCATTAAAGAGCGTGAAAGGCACGAGAAATAAAAGGGAAATAATAATTAAACCCCTAGGTTTTCTCCAAATATCAAATATACCCCTGGTTTTAATCATGATGAACCGTACAAAAAGGGCAAATTTTACAGTACAATCTTAAAAGAAAGAACAAAAAGGTAGTTCAATCCCAAATTTTAAATTTCTTTTGGTATATACTAAACATAAAAAATATATATTTTATGATAAGTTAATACATTATTTATAACAATATTATATCAAACATCATAATTGATAATTTTATTGATATTTTACCCATGAAAAAGTAGTCCAAATTAAGGTTCAAATGCTATAGGAAATAGGCTCCTTATAGGGCATCTTTATTAAACACAAAGTCCAAAAAACTTAAGGGGAAAAATGAAAATATAAAGGGTATATCTGTCCCAAAAAAAAGTTTTACCTGGTGGAGCTGCGGTGGAGGCTGAGGTGGCGGTGAAGCGCGGATTTGCTGAGTTTGCATTTGTCCAAAAGGTGGAAACAAGCTTACCATATGCATAGAATCTCTCTCCTGCCACAAAACGAAGTTACAAAAAAAAAAAAACACACACACATTATGACTGAATTACCCTTCTAATTTCTTGATGTTCATATATAAAGCATATAAATACAGAACATTAGAAAAAAATAGCTTTATTTTTCAAAGTAGGAAAAAGCCGACTTTAAGAAGGAAAAATTAGGTAGAAAAGTGAAAATATTTTTCAGCATGAATTATGAAAAAGTAGTTAAAAAATCAGAAACCCTTTGAAATAATGCTTCTATGCCTAATATCCTACCATTGATAAATCTTCAAAAGAAATAATTGGTTCTACCATATGATTTCATGTCATTTTACTGTCAAAGAGAACCTTGTATCAATTCTAAGTGCAAAGGGTATAAAAATTGTATAATAGCCCATATTTTAAAGAAAAGGGAAAGTGAAGGAAGACCAAGTAAAAAAGAAAGGTTTAATAGATGGAAAGTGAGATAGATTGAATTTTCTTACACTGATTCCAGAAACAGCAGAAGCAGCTGAACAAGAAGCATTGTTGTTGTTGTTGTTGTCAACTACAACTCCATCTTCATGTCTTAAGAATCCATGCTCCAAATTCAACCCTAAAGGCATCATGCCTATTCCTCTAAACCCACCACCACCACTATCGCCACCACTGGCGCCAGTTGCACCACCACTTGAACCTAACTGCAACCCCATAGGCAAGGTGGCACCACCACCTCCACCACCACCATAGCCTGGTGGTACTGCCAGGATCTGTTCAAAGAAATCATCACCTAACCCAGCTTCCTGTTGTTGATTACCTGCCATATTTAAAAACGCAAACACGCAAAGCAACTTCTTCTTCCCGGCCCTCTCTATTACTTGGATGTGTATGTGTGTAAATTAAGACTTTTTGTCTTTAGGTTTCACTATATATATAAAAGACGTGTTTCTCTATGTTTTAGACAGTGGGAAGAGATTTTAAAAACAGGGTTCTTTCTCTTTTCTTCTATTTTTGGAGTTTGATTATAATTTTTCTTGGTGGTGGGTTTTATAGAAAGTTAAGAGGGGGTTTAACGGGGTAACCAAGAAAAGGTGGAAGGGGTGTTGGTGAAATGGGTGGCAGATCCGGAACCCGATAATCCGGAAAGGAAATTGTGGATTCCAAGAAGAATTTTCAAGGTATGGCCTTTTCACTTGGTGTTGGTTTGGTGTGTTTTTTTTATTTTTTTTTGGTTTAAATGGATTGGAAATTGTGAGAGAGAGAGAAGGGTGAGTTTGAGAAGAGAAGGGAAGATGAAGTGAAGAAAGTGTTTGATAGTGTGGGTTTGGGTTTTGAGTCTCCAACTTTGTGTTTAGTGAATATGAGAGAGGAGCTTTAGTTTGTGTTGTGAGGTATGGTTTTAAAGGAAAAATAATAATACTAAAGAAAAAGAGTTGGCTTTTAGGCAAACTCGAATAGAAGAGAGTGGGAAAAGAAAAAGGTAATCAAATGGAGTCATGATTGTGGTTTGATGAACTCCATTTTGTGTTGTATTATATATTAACTATTCTCTATATTAATTTTTTAAGATTTTAATTATAAATTTATAAATATTTTTATGTTTTTAATAAAATAATATTTCGTTAAGATTTAAATTTGAAATATTGGATATTTAAACTTTTAAACTTTAACTCTTTACTTGATTTTAACATCAACTTTTATAAATATTTTTTTAGGTGAACCATAATCTAGTATTAATTTACGGTACATACAATCCATGGGTTCTTTTTATTTATTTAAATATAAAATGCAAGTTTAGTTTAATATATAAATCATAATCTTTGATGCGATCGTTGAAAGCACTAAATTATCCTATTCCCTGTAAAATAATAAAAATATCAGTAAAGGGGAAGTAGGGTCAAATTCTCAAGGACTAGATTATACGAATGCTTGTTTTTCGATATCCTGGGCGAAATCGTGCCCAAGAAACCTGCGTTTCTGGAAAAATAAAAAATAACAGAATTAAAGATTTGATTTGGGAAAATAAATAAAAGATATAATTAAGAAATTGAATTGAAATTGTGAACATTAAAAATAGTAAATAAAGTTGAGTAAGAAATTCTTATGGGAGATTCCAGCCTCCAGTTGTCTCGTTCCGCCTTGGGCTCAATCCTTAGCTTGTAAATGACCCTTCTCAACCCAAGTAAGTCAGTTATAGTGGAAGAGGACGCCTACGACCACCAGCTCCAAGAATTTAGACTTACGATTTTAGGGAACCTAACTTCAGCCAGCAATCGCTTTTATGGGATCGTCTATGCTAGATCAACGTTTCTCAATGGCGAATCCCATGCCATCTTGTCTCTTGGGCCCGCCAACCTCTGACGCAGTAAGTTAACGAACCGACTGTGCAATCATTCCAAAACTTGTAAAGTGGCCGCCTTTGCATACGTTGAAAAGTTTACTTCTTAAGGGGCCATGGACAGAAGCGTCAGCCCGTAGTGCGAAGAAACGATGAATGCTTGGCGAGAAGGCTAAGTACGGATTCTAAGCCTCAAGAACCTTTTTTGAGGAATATCGACAACTTTCGGCTAGATGGGTTTTAGTGGCTCATGATAATGGTGGGGAAGAAAATAAATATAAAAATGGAAAAAGGAGTTTTATTGAAAGAAAATATAGGAAGAACAAAAGCTTAGACTTTTGGGGGAGAATGTTTACAGAAAAAAATTGAACACAATTAGAGTCACTTCACCTTTATTTATAGTGCTGGGGAGATAGTCTAACTAAATTTAAATTCTCTAAAGATAAATACATTTAAATAAAGATAATTAAAATAAAATCCTAAAATTAAATAATCCTAATAATTATCTTAATATTAATTATCCTAATATAAATAAAATGGAGTCTTATAAAATAAAATCTCTTCTTTTTGCTTTTTAGTCATTGTGTCTTCTATGTTCGCACTTTTGGCACCATATTTTTTTCCACGTTGCATATTGGCCTAGATAATCTCTAAATTGACACTTTTTCCCTTGAATTTACTTTTTGCCTCCAAATTAGTCCTTAAAAGATAAAAAGACATAAATAGCTCAAATTAGTAGGCTCAAGCTCAAAATAATTGAACTAAATATGATTTATTACTTTTTAATAAAAATAATTTATATATGTAATATTATATGTTAAATTATTCTTAAATGATTGTTGAAGAAAATAATAATAATTTTGTTTTTTTTTTCCTCTTAAAAGGGACTATTGCTTGTATTTTCTTTGATTCATGAATGATTATTCCATATATAAAGTTGAAATCAAAATAAATATGAAACCATGCTCAAGATGAGGTCTGCAAGCTTAATTATATTCACTAAAAATAAAAATATATATGATTATGTAAAATAAAAAAAATGAGTGTTTTCTTATAAAAATAACTATAAACAAAAATTAAATATAAAAATAAAATGAAATAAAAAAAACTCTAACATAATTAAGGTCTTGCTTGATAAAAGGTTAATAATATTAGTAGACTAAAAATTAATATTTTCAATAATTTAATATTTTTTTAAACATTTTTGATGACCTACAATAAAATTCAATTATTTTTTATTTTATTCTATTATTTAATAACTTAAATTCTAATTTTCTTTATTTTATCAAACATAACCTAAATAATTACAACTAACAAATAAGGAAATATATATATATATATAACACTCCATACGCAATCATTTATATAACACAACATATTTTATTTATATGCTTACCAATACTAATGAAAAATTCGTTAAAGAATAATATAAATGATTGCAAATTATTTTATTAAAAATTAAATATCAATTCAAAAATAAAAAAAAAATGAAACACATACATAAATAATAGATTTATTTTATAGAATTCATGCTATTTCTAAATAAATAAATAAAATACATGATACACTAATGAGAACAATTAAGAATATTAATTAATATATATTTTTTATGCAATTGTCCTCTATGATCCTTAAATAGGAGGATAAATTTCTTTTTACATTAACAATAATATAGATGCCAATTGAACTAAAATTTAATCTGCAAAAATATTAATTAATCCCTTAAATTATTTTAAATAATTGAAATTTAAATATCATTTAAAATTTGAATTCTAATTCAAAGATAATTATCAATTGTTTTCTTTTGACAAAAACTCATTTTTAGTCCTTCTCAACTTCAATATCGAGTAAATCAATCCCTCTTAAAAAAATCAAAATCCCAGCTAATGTTGAGTACGCCTCATATTTCAATCAAATTTGAGAGATAATTTCTCAGTTAAACTTTGTTTATTTGTTTCAGTCGAACTCTAATTAGTCTAGATTATTTTATTATTATTTGACCTACGAATTTAGTTTATAAATAGGTTCTTTTACAGCCTTAGAAAATACACTCATTAAAGATTAAAACCCATAACACTTTTGGAGAATTTTATATTTACGTTTTGAGGGTTCGTTCTTTTTGAGTTTTAGGGATTAGTTTTGATCTCCATCTTTTGTACTCTTCGTTCTTTGGCCATTTTAATAAATTTATCTTTGCCCGTCGTGGTCTTTTATTCACATTGGAGGGGTTTTTTCATGTTAAATTTATGTATTCAATTTCTCAATTTCTTTCATTATTTTTACTTGTTTGTTGCTTAATCGATTTGATCCCCAACAAGTGGTATCAGAGCTAGTTCGATTTTCACAAATTAGCCCGTTCAGAGATGGCAGCAACAATGTTTGACATTGAGAAATTCGATGGTGTCACAAATTTTAATCAGTGGCAAGTTTGGATTATGGCAATTCTAGTTCAGACCGACCTGAATAAGGTCATTACCGAAAAAAGCCTGATAATCTAGATTAGACAGAATGGGAAGAGCTTGATGAAAAGGCCTTGTCTACAATCCAGTTGTACCTCACGAATAGGGTATTGCAAGAGGTATTGATGGAGAAAACCTCATTTACTTTGTGGAAAATGTTAAAGACTCTTTATGCGACTAAGTCTCTGGCTAACCCGTTTAAAGTTGAAACAATGTTTATTTACGTTTTGCATGAACGAAGGTGAGCTTCTTAGAGATCACATTAGTCAATTTATTACTCTTTTGAATAATTTAAAGAATGTTAAGGTTATGATTGACGATAAAGATCATGTTATGCTATTATTGTACTCTTTACGCTCTTCATACAAGTCTTTAAAGGATACATTGATTTATGACAGAGACAAACTCTTATTCGAGGATGTGAAGGGTCATTTGTTGAGTAAAGATAAACTCGACAATGAGTTTGGTTCGGATAGTAAGGCAGATAGGCAAGCTTCCATTTTGGTAGCGTCAAAGAAGCGAGACAAAAAGTGTCGTTATTGTAAGAAATTAGGTCACATCAAAGCAAATTATTATAAACTACAAAATAAAAGTGTTGGTGAAAGCAATGAGGAAGATGTAGCTAGTGCTAATTTGGTCGATGAAAGTAGTGATGATTTCTTGTTAGTGTCAACAAGCGAAAGCTCTGAACTTACGTCCCATTAGGTCTTAGATTCTGGATGTTCTTTCAACATGTGTCTCAACAGAGAATAGTTTTCCACAAACAGTTAAGTTGAAGGTGGAGTTGTACGCATGAAAAATGATTCATCTAGTAAGGTAATCGGTATTGGTACTATTAAAATTAGGATCCACGATGGGACGATTAGGGCACTCTTAGATGTCAGGTATGGGAAAAAGGTATGACCGTTTCGTTGAAGAAAGGTTCTCTTTTGGATGCAGGTTTTAAAAAGTTAGGGTACTGTGTTCGCGAAAATCAGACCCGGGTTAGTTTTGATTTGGCAATGCACAAGTCAAAGGCTAGAAGTCTTCCAGCTTCTAAGCACAATTTTGGCTTAGTTAATTCCCTGCATAGTTCAAGATAGGCCCGTGGTGGGTTTTGGCAAAGATGATGTTGTGGAAATACGAGTTAAGATGAAGATTTGTTAAGTATGCCTCATATTTTGGTCAAGTTTGAGAAATAATCTCCTAGTTAAACTTTATTTATTTGTTTTAGTCAAATTCTGATTAGTCTAGATTATTTTATTATTATTTGATTTAAGAATTTAGCCTATAAATAGACTCTTTTACAATATTAGAAAATACACCCATTAAAGATTAGAACTCATAACACTTTTGGAGAATTTGGTATGTTTTGAGGGTTCATTATTTTTGGGTTTTGGTGTTTAGTTTTGATCTTTATCTTTTGTACTCTTCGTTCTTTTGCCATTATAGTAAAATTATCTTTGCTCGTGGTTTTTTATCCTCTTTGGAGGGGTTTTTCTACGTTAACTTTGTGTGTTCAATTTCTCAATCTCTTCCACTATTTTTACTTGTTCGTTGCTTAATCGAGTCGATCCCTAACAATTAATTCTGAAAGTGAGCAACTAAGGATAATTAATCATGAAAATTAACGTTTTTCATCAAATGTACATAACTTTGATTGATATAATAACAAATTAAGCCCTTAATATTTACAGATGTTGTCAATTTGGTCTTGATTCTAAAACAATTATCTAAAAAATGTATACTTTTTTTAAATTTAAAGAATTCAAAAAGAATATATAAAAAACTTTTGCTTCAAAAATATATGCAAATTGATAGAATGTGTAAGCTTTAAGGGCTAAATTTTTGTTAAGTCCAAAAATACCAAGAGAGGGTGAATTGGTACTTTAAAAATTTCTACAGATTTTTCTAAATGATGAACAGAAGGAAGAAAAGCTTGGAAAATCGATTTATAGTGATTTGACCCTAATTGCCTACCTCTGCTACCTTAGTATACCTCAATCAAGAATTTTTCAATTCACTATACTTGAATTATTACCTTTCAAGGAAATATATAACCTTTACAATCTCTATATTCTTCACAAGGCTAAGATAGAACCTTCCCTCTAGCTTTTATGGCTTATCTAAAACCCTCTAGCTTTGGTGCTCAACTAGAAACCTTTTACAATCTACTCAAGGTTTTATACCTTAAAAACTTTAAGTATGTTCTTTACAACAAAGAGAAAATGAGCAAACTAAAAATAAACCTATTGTAGGTATGTGTTTGCAATTTGAAACTCTAAATACAAATGTTTGAGAGTGAAAAACGATATTACAATAAGCTTTCAATGAATATGTACAAGAGAAGATGAAGAAAAATAAAGAATTGAAGGTTTTTCTCTTGATTTCTACGTTTGGATGTTCATCTCTTGTATCTTGAAGTGTTCTTGATGTGTATATATAACAAAGGAAAAATTTATGATTGTTTATATCCATTGGAGATAGTTTCTAGTTGTTGAAAGCATTGTAGATAGACTTGTATCAATACAACTCACAAGATGTATGGGTAGAAGTAGACTTGTATCGGTAAAAGTCTCGTTGAGTATTGGTAGCAGTCTGGAGGAATGTTTGGGGTGCTCTCTAACTTGCTTCTATCGGTAGAACTTCCTCCAAGTATCGATATAGCTTTCCAAACTTGTATAAAATGAGTTTAAAACACTGAAAAACATTTTGGATTGACTCAAAAACATTTAGATAAATTTAAAAAATTAAAACATGTTTATGAGTACTTTTACAAATCTTTGAAATGTTTTGAAAATGTTTAACAAAATTTTTAATAATTATTTTACCAATATAAATAAAAAATTGTCTTAAATGTTGTTATATCAAAAGCTTGGGACATAAAAACAAACAATTTGTTATTATAGCAATCAAAGTTGTGTACATTTGACGAAATATACTAATGTTGTGATTAATTATCCTCAGATGCTCACTTTCAAAATTAATAGAAATTAAATTACTCCGATTTTTCAAATGGACCAATTTGCTTAATATCAAAATTAAGAGAGACTGAATAGGTGCTTTTCTTTTCCTTTATATATTATTTGGATTAAAATTTTAAATTATGAAACAAAATATTATTTTTAATTAACATAATTTTCAAGTGAAAAACTTGATTTAAGTTTTGAAAAATAAACCTCAATAACTTAGATAATTTTAAAGTTCAAGATAGATTATTTTTTATTTAAGTATATAAATATAAAAATAAATAATTTAAAATTACACAAACATATCTATATTAGCACACCAAATTTAACTCATAGATACATCACTTGAAAGATTTCGACTTTTACACTAATCCACCATCAAATTTATTTTATTGTAAATTTTGATTATCTTTTTCCATCTCCGCCACCAAATTCCTTTTTTTTTTTTAAATATAACCAAACAATTACATCAAAGTACTATGAATATCGAAATTAATTTGTTAAATCAAACTTTTAAAGTTATAAGCTCCCTTGGAGCTTCGTCGAAAATATGAATACCCTCATTCCTGTCTGAAGCCATTTTAGCTAAGAAATCTGCATCTTTGTTCTCTTCCCTAAGAACATGTCTTAACTTCCATTGTCCATATGCTCTAAACCTTGAAGAATTCTCCTTACCAAGGTAGAATTTGGGCAGAATTTGAAACTGTTAATTGCCCGTCTTGAATGGCTTTGACCGCCTCTAGGCTATCCGTGAATATATCACTTTATTGAGTTTTTGCTTGTGAGAAAGAATTAGACCATCCAAGATCCCCCACAATTCAACATTAAACATGGAGCACTCTCGCAAATAGTGATTGTAGCGAAGAATTCACTCTCTATTATGATCCCACAACACTCCCCCTCTAAAAGCAAGGCCAACACCCAATTCAACCACCCTATCAGTATTCAAGTGACACCAAGTAGCTATATAGGAATGGACTGAATCGGTTACATGCTGTCCAGATGGATTTTTCAAATGAATCAAAGTATATTATTTCGTTCAACTAATAAAGATTTTTACAATCTCACGAGAGTTTCAAATTATTCCTTGAAAAATGAATAAATTTTTATTTTTCAAAAGCACCAAGTAATCAATCAAAATAAACAACAACTAATCTTAAGGATCTAAAAGTGCTCATTCAGTCCTTAAAAAAAAAAGTAATCTCTCATTCAAATGTCCAAAAAAACAAAAATTAGAGTGATCTATTTAAAAAAAAAAAAAAACCATTTCCTTTCTTAAAAGATGTAAAATCTCATTTAATGCCTAACAAATAAGGAAATAAAGACATGAACAAATAGGAAAACATTTTAAAATATTAAAGTAAAACACGCACATAATCAAACTATTCATTGTTGAACGGGATACTTTTATATTTTTCAAAAAAATTACAATATATCTTTAATTATTTAATTATTGGAAAATAAAATTAGTTAACAAACTTCTGTTATAATCTTAAAATTTAATCATTTCAATGGATTATTTTAAATATTTAATTTTTTGGATAAAAATATTTATAATAATTATTGAAAAACTACTAATGATTTCTATAATATATTTTTTGGATAAAATATTTAAGATAATATAAGTATATAATAATTTTTGTTAAGTGATTTGAAATTAATATTAAAACTTAATGAATAAATAAATTATTTAAGTTAAAAGATAATTCTTTTAAAAATTATAATCATTGGTTTTTTTTTAATTTTACTTTCAAATCAAAATTTAAAATAAATATAGTAAGAGTATTTATTGTTATTTATAACTTCTAAAAAAACTGTAACCTGTAATTTTTTTACCTTTAAATTTTTTTTTATTTTTTATTTTTGATGTGTTAAGATATGAATTTAATGAGGAAGAGATGATGGCAGAGCTGGGTGGTTCACATTGTTCATTACAAGACGGAGAGTCACTACAAAGAGTATTTCGAGTAGAAATGGTGTTAAGGTCGAGTAAAAAGGTTGAAGGTAAGGAGAGAGAGGGTGGAACCTCTTTTCTGGTAAAGTCAAGGACTTTTATACTCTTAGTTGTAGTCTCGAGGTGCTACGTGTTAGGTCCCTAGTGGTGGGTAAGGCACAAGTGGCTAAGTGGACTTCCAACGTAAGCTTAGGTAGGGTGACAATTGGACATGATATTAATCACTACAAATGGGACATGGTAGTTGAGCTCAGAGATAGTAGTTAATGAGTGGGGTCTACACGAACACACACAAATGTTGAGCCAAGGAGTATTTCCAAGAGCTGTGTTCGAGCAGTAGGTAGGCCCTCATGAGGAGTAAATCTGAGGGGTTGTTTTCAAAAAGTGAACAATTGGCCCCTAATCGAGACATTACTAGGTGTTAAGTTGTCTGAGGCATTAAGTGAGAATTACTTTGTTGCATTTGAATTTTAAAATTTGAAACGTAGGGGCTTGCATGTGGGGTACATATGTGTTCTATGTTGCTTGAAGATGCATGTGTCACGAGGTTAAAACTTGGGTCTGGCAAACCACACGACCTTAAATGATTTTTTTGCTTCAAATTCGCCTAAAACAACCTTACTCTTAAAAGCGAGAATTCACAAAAAAAAAAAAAAAATCTTCAAGGCACTAAAATAAAGAGAAAGTAATCACAAAAGACAAAGAAGCTCGAATCAAATAGAAAAGCTATAAGAAAGCAATATCACACCTAGTGTTTGAGTAAATACTCTTAAAATATTCTACTACTCAAGAATGAGGTAAAATGGGATGATTGCAAATGAGGGAGAAGACCTTTGTTTATAGCTGGACTCCTCCAAATCCAACAATATAATTTAAATTACATCAACAGTTGAGATTAAAGCCTAACTATAAAATGTGAGTCTTAGGATTAAACTCAATACAATCTTATTCCTTAGGATTACAAATATTAACCAAGATAACTCAAAATTTACTGGAGTGTTTGAAATGTACCTTGCTCGTAGCATTTACTTGATGTGATTACCTAATTTACATCACAACTTTTTCCCCAAACTTGATACGCAACCCACTTCTCATATAGATAATAACCCAACTGATAACTCAACGATTTACCCTAACAATTACATTTTAATAAATCATCGAAAGGAAAAGAATATTTAAATAAAATCCTTAGTGAAGAAAATTTAGTATTCAATAATTAATGGGTTTCTTTTCAAAATAATTAATTGGTAAATTTACTACTCTAAAGTTGATGTTTTCATCATCCAATGACAAAAGAAAAGTGGGAGAATTGGCTATATATGTCCCCCCCCCCCTCTTTTTCTTTGTTTCATCTTCTCAGTTCGATTTTATTGAATATTTCTCTTAATAATAATTGAATGAAGCAACAAAGTTAACTCCCCAACCCCAACCTGACCATTCTTTTTCAAGCTGAAATTGTATGATTGAAAGTAAATAGGATGTCAAACGGTACTCCATTTCAATGATATCCTCTGGAAGATCCACTGAGTGGGCCATTAGGGTCAGGATCAGTGTGATTAATTTAGCCAATAATGCTCAACTTTTTTGCCCAAATCAAAAGTTTAATCTCACCCTTAAATCTTAATCCCAATTTTCTTTGGCAAACTCATAATTCAAAAGCTAAAACATGTGGCTAGCAGCCAAATTAAGAAAATCAAAAAGCTTTTTTGCTTAGGATACTTGGCCCACCAATGAAATTATTTACTGGAAGAGAAAAGAAAGTCAATGAGTGGGCTCATACTTACCCATCAGGAAAAAAGAAATAGAAAAAGAAAGGGAAGTGGGCTCCTATCATTGTATCTTAAAAATACAATTGAGCACTATGAGCAAAATTAATGTATGAACCATTAATCAACACCATGAGCAAAATTATAATCTTTGAATCACGATGTGTGATATAGTGGTAGCCTATTTATTTTTTAATTAATGTATTTAAAGGTTAAAAATCAATCATATTTTATCATCAATTATTTATCTTTTTAAAATTATAGTTATCAATTCGAAATGAATTCATCAAAACAATTCCTACAAGCCTTGAAAATTGAAAGCACAATTTGAGAAGAAAACCCAATTTAACAAGTAAATTTATCCTCTTTTCTCTCATCTATCATTCAAATTTGAATCACAACTTAATAAAATAATAATAATCTAAGTGTTGATATTTTAAATGGTACACCTTATAAAACAATACCACTAAATCAATTTTTCTTTAGTTTTGCATTTCTCTCCGAAGACTTCTTAGAGATAATCACTACCATTTTTACAATCCAAACACTGTTTTAGTTTTGCATTTCTCTCCGAAGACTTCTTAGAGATAATCACTATCATTTTTACAATCCAAACACTATAATTTTACGGAGGAACTATTTTACACCTTCATCTAATATACATAACCATTTTTTCATGAGGGGACAAAAAAAGTAATTCTAAATATAGTATGGGGATTGTTATAAAAAATAGGTATGAAAAATAATCAAGGCAGGATTTCGGTGACATTTTCTCTAAATCTTTTTATGCCTTTAAGATACAACAAAGTCTTAAAACGTCTAAAAAAGAACAATAGAAATGATTGATCATAAAAATTCTTAAATATCTTTCACTAAATATTATGTCTTTACATAATTCGACTACCCCTTTTTTTATACAATATTAAGGATAAGGGATGGGATATCACGATTTGAACCTGTGCAAAATAACTGTCTAACAAAAGTTCTAACCACAGCTCAATTCAAGTAAAGACATGATGTCATTTTTTTTTAACAATCTCATTATAGGTTCTAATCATATCTGTATTTTGTGACACAATACCTAAAACTACCCATAACCACTCCCCAACTCAAAAATAAGAGGATAATGTGCTTCAACGCACTCGAACCCACGTCCTCCTTCATTAGCAACAATACCGATGCTAATTGAACTAAGACTCAATAAGCTAAATTATGTCATTTTCAACGCAATTATTTCAATGCAAAAAATATATTCCAACAAATATAATAAAATATTAATCAAATAAAATTATTGCACTAGAATATAATATATATTTACCGAATAAAAAATTAAAATTAAATAAAAATAATATTCAATTTGATTCAAATTATCACGTTTTCTAAACACCACAATTTGAGTCAGTTTTTTATTTTTCTTGTTAAATTTTACTTAAGCACCTTTTGAATGGACGGTAGTTATGATGTAGTGGAATTTTTTATCTCACAGCTACGGTAATTAATCTCACCGTCATCGTTATTTTTAACTTTATAGAAAGTAAAGTAGGAACCATTAGGCACCCTCAATTACCGTATCTAACAAAATACTCGGTATAGTTTAGATGGTAGGCAATTTACTCTAAAGCCTTCTTTTACGTCTCTTGGAACAAACATTTGGTAATTGCATACCAAATAATTTTATTCTTTTCCCTGGCTGGGGTAGGGTTTTTGTTTAGCAAATTAGAGCATAAAGGTTTTTGAGGTAGCACTTCAGAGATGTAGAATTGGCTTCCTACCATATCAGTTGACAAGGATGGAACTAAAAGAAAAGCTAACAAGAAGTACAGAAAATCCCACAGCATGCTATGGAAATGGCAGTGGTAAAAACTATCATTCCAGCAAATATAGCATGATTAAAGGAAAGGTTTAGTCAAGCAGTTGCTATTACTACCCAATTAGCCTAAAAACTAACATTGTTTCCATCAGTTAAACCAGAAATCGTAGCACACTTTGCTCAGTTCCAACGCATTCTTCATTATCTTTAGACTCTGCTTGTCTGCCTTGCTCCTATTGCTTCCCATTCAGGCTTACACCCCCACGGATCCGCTTTTGCAGATGCTCCAAGCTAGCCACTCGCTGCAAAGAAGCTGTCCGCCCAATTTTGTTTCGTGTCACTGCTGATCCTTCAGAAACAGGTTGTATATTTTCAACTGAAGAAATATCTGTGAGTGCATTGTTGATTCTAAGGTCATGAGTGGATATCGAATCGTTAGCAGCAGCCTGATAAAGGGTATGCTTTGGACCATCTTCCTCATAAACTGCAGCATCCGTTGAAGTATCAGAGGGACATCCATCAAATGATGACATGCTCGGTATCTCAGGTAATGCATGGAACACAGGGTTCAAACCAGTAGTTCTTTTGACTGCCTCTTCAGCCATTTTTACCTATATAAAGAATTAACCAATTGCATTAAGAACTCTGTGCTCATCATGTTAGCCACTCACAGCTTTCAGCATTTAAGCCAACATTTCAATCAGGTATGAGCCTTGCAAGAGCTAAACAATCACCCTAAAGAAAATTCAAATATTCAATAACTTACCTTTGCTTTCAATGTTTCAACATCAGCTTTTAAAATTCTGTTGTTAACTGCTGCTTCATTGTACCTTTGACTAATGTCAGTCAAACTCTTCAATAAGTTTGCATTTTCAACTCTTAATTGAGAAACCTACGGTAAATAATATATTAGGATATCCATAACTCAAAGGGGAATGCAAGCAAATAGGAAAAGGAAAGGACCATATAGAAAGGGCAGGGAAAGCACCAAACCTGTGACTCAAGTTCTGTCAAATGGGCCTGTTTTCTTCTTCTAGAACGCCTAGCAGACTCTCGATTTGAAAGCATCCTGAACCACCGTACGTATGAGTTGGTGGGAATAGAACACAAGAAAGTAAGTATTTGTAGGATTAATTTGCTCCATTAATTAACAGACCAAACATTTTCAAGAACTTAAACGGAAAAGTTCTTAATATCAAGTGGATCTACCGTAGTATTCATTTTCCAAAATTGTAACGTGCAGGACGTAGTAAAATATCCGCAACTTAAAAGAAGAATCAATGGTTACCTCCTTACACGTTTTACATCAGTAGGATCCATGTTCTCCATTGTTTCATTTTCACCTTCAACTTCATCCTCGTCCGACTGTTCTTTTGACGATCCAATACTTGTGCTTGGCCTCACTTGAGCTCTAAGTTTTTTCTGTCCACTGGGAAAAGAAGGAACTTCAGCCACTGCAGTACCATCCTTGTCACCAGCTCCTGAACATTCAGTAAAACAGGAAAACAATACATAAGATTGCATTACACCAAACACTCAAATGCACATGCCACTGTGAAAACTGTTAAAGAATAAAAAAAGAACAATTGCTTATTAGAAGCTTCAGTGATGAATTTAAACCTCTGGAAACAGTTTTGGATCTCAATTGTGGAATATTAGATGCCTGTGACCCACTGTCGGTTCTAGCAGCAGAGTCTTGAGGTTTTGCAAAAGAAGCCTGTTTGAAATGCATCTAACATACTCAGTCAAAAGTTCTAAGAGCAAAAGGGATTCACATAACTTTTAACAGAGGACAATCAACTCAACATTGAAAAGATGCACAAAAGATTAAAAGTTACAACCATGAGCAATTTCCAGCTAGTTATATAAATATGTTGGACAGGGATGTAAGATAATATGTATTGGATCCAATGAGGAGCAAGCTAAATGCAGTCCATACCTAACTAATCTCCAGATCTTTCTTTGTCCTACATGGAGTTTAAGGAAAAACACACTTTTTCTTACACAAGAAAATACACTCCAAAAATCATTAAAAAAAGCAGACCAACCAAATTTATTCCAATTTGGCAATTTCCAGAATCAAGAGGGAAAGAAAATCCACTAACCAATCAAAAACACAAAAAGGAAAGAAAATTCTAATACTAAAATTAAGCTTCGCAATGATTTACTGTTAAGTCTGATGGACTGATATCAAGAGGCCAGAAACAAGACAAATAAACCAACTTAACTCAACTAATCAGTAAATGATGTTTAAACATTAACCCCTTAGCAAAAGGAGAAGCAAAATAACATTCAAAACAAAACCTTGACTTTCCGACCAAAGCTACACTGGTCAAAACACCCATGAAAATACAACCTTTCTAATTTTACAACATAGGTAGATTTTTTGAACTGATAAAGGAACCAAAATGTAATTAAAAAGAATCAATATCCAGACATACAAGTTTCGCTTCAGGTTTTCTCAGATACCAAACATAACCCAGAAAAAGAATCCCATCTTTTTTCAAAAGAAAAGAAAAAGAACATTAGAGATCTAAACCTTTCCTTCATTATCCTCTATTCACTCCACCTTTTTCTCATCACCCAACTACACACAAAAAAGAAAGGGTAAAAAAGAAGAATGCAAAAGACTTACCATTGACATGGCAACAGCAGCACAAGCCAAGTTAAGTTTCTTCTTAAGAAAAGCCTGATAATCCTCTACATCTGCAGGAATATTGTCGTGTTTATTATTTTCAAAACACCCATTCTCCTTAGCTTCCTCCTCTTCGTTATCTTCACCTTTCTTATCAACTTCTTCTCTAAGGAACTGCTGAAAAGCCCACTCCGAAGCACTACGGTTCATTTCGGAGCCAGGGCTTTTGTTTTTATCGTCGCCGCCACCGTCGGCGGCGGAAGAAGACCAGAAATGGTGGGGGATTTCTTCAACGGAGAAAACTCTATCCATTGTGTGATTGGTTGGGTGGTTTGCTGACTTTTTCGTCGTTTTATGCATCTGCTGATTCGGATGCTTGTCAAATAGATTGGGATTTAGGATTTATTTTATTATTTTTAAATTAATATGTTCGAATGTGGGCCTATTCAATTTTTCTAAATGGATAAGGTGAGGGAAGTTTTGGTGTTCTCGTTGCTACAATTATTTTGGTGCAACCATTATTTGGATAATTTTTATTATTATTTTAGAACTACCCATCTCCTTTTTTTTAACCCATAAATAAGAGAATAATACGTTTCAGCATACTCAAATTCATGTGGTAGCAATGTCCATATCAACCGAGCTAAGACTTAATCAGCTCAATAAACATTTAAAAGTAAAGAAAATAGATAAATTTACTTAATATGGATCTAAATAAAAGGATTCATGTATAAGATGTAGAATTTAACATGTCATATTCAAAATTATAATATAAAAATTATAGTGAAATAGGGGTCAAACTAAATTATTTTTTTTTCTCCATACATCATGGATAAGTTGTTAAAGTTACAATTTAATAAATTTGTTGAATTATTGAAAATAAAAATGGATATGAAATTACAATTCTATATAGATATTGGGGTAGTTGTAATATAAAGGACATTACTACAAATATCTTTCATTCCATGATTGTTAGTTGCAATTTGGCAATTTGCAAATGTATATTGTAAAATGTAAAGCGATGTTTGGGATAGTGGCAATTTGCTATTATATATTTTAGATGTTAGTGATCTTATAATCCACCAAACTTATCACCCCTTTCCAAAATATCTTCAATTTACTATATTCAAATGAAAAAAAAAATTCATGGAAGTTTAAAAGCTCTCCTTGAAATTTGAAGATGTTTTGGTTCGATTGGTATATGTATTGTTGTTAATGTAAAAGAACGTGGGTTTAAGTGTACTAAAACGCATTATCCTCCTATTTATGAGTTAGAGAGATTATGAATAATTTTAAATATTGTGTAAAAAAATAAATATTATCAGAACCTAATAAAATTGTTAAAAAAAATTAAAAGTTAATTGAATATATTAAAGGTGGGATTGTTTGAAAAAAATTACAGTAAAAAGAGATTGCAACCCAAAATTCCACATGCACCAATTAGCAACCCAGAGGAAGTTGACCTCGAAATTTCAGGACATACCTGTTCTAAAATAATATATTTTAACTTATTTTTATTATTTTAAAATATATTTTACTTTTTAAAAAAATTATTATTATTTCTTTTGAAAACATAAAGTGCATGAAAGAAACTTGAGGAAAATCTACTACAAAATTCCCATTGGATAGGAAGGCGGCTCCTTTTGTGAATAATTATTGAATTGGGCGGGTAATGGGCCCCATAGTACTAATCAAAACCTTCCCAAGTCGTCTTATAGTCAGTTTTGCATTGCTTTTCAAAAGTATTTTTGACTCCAAAAATAATTTTGAAAGAAAAGCTCTGCAGAACAACCTGTTTTTGGCTAAAATTTTTAGCTTTTCAGAAGTACTTTTTCTCTCCCAAAAAACACTTTTAGTACTTAATTACTTTTTCACCCATTCAATAACATAGTACTTTTTCTTTTTTTTCTTGGTACTTAATTACAAATGTATTAAAATCATTAGTTAAAAATAAAAAATATTTTTTGAAATACTAATTACAAATATTTAATAGTTATATTTAAATATTTAAAATATAGTTTATATATTCTAATTAAATTTTATAAATAATTAATATTTATTGCTTAAAAATATTTAAAATTTATATTTTATTTATTAAAATATTAACAAGAAGTTATAATAATTTTTTTTATATTCTTACTAAAATATAATAATATTAACTAATTTAAATATTATTTAAATACATATTTGTTAGTTGATAATAACAGGTCCAAAATAGACATTTTATTTCTCAAGAGCATTTTTTGACAGTGATGCTAAACACTCAAATTTTAAACTAAACTTTTCAAAAGCACTTCTCAAAAGCATTTTTTCATAGTACTTTTCAAAAGCACTTTTCAAAAATATTGTCAAACTAGCCCTTAGTCTCATTGATATCATATTCGTAACAGCTAAGTTATTGGTTAAATGTCTGAAATATCTGAACAAGTTAATAAATTATTGATTTGGAAGGATAAAATAAATTTATGAAAAATTAATTAAATATTTAAAATGTGTAATCGAGTTATTTTTGTAAGGTTTTATTCGTTCCCTCTATATCTTAGTGTAAAAAAAAATTATAAATAAATAAATTTTAAAGATACAATGAAACTCATATTTATGAATTGATCACAAGTTAAAATATGATTAGAGTTCTTATGTGTCTTGAACTTATGGTTAATATAATTTTTGAAATAATTTTTATTTTTTTATAATTAGAAATTAAAAAGAAATATTTTCTCAATCTTTGTTATAGTTATAACTGTTGCTGAAGCAGTTATTGGATCAGATATTATGTCCTTAATTTATTGTAAAAAGGCCAATATGTATCTTCAATCAACTTTGTTGAATAAATAATATATAATAATATTAAATTATAAGATTCATCAATTTGAATTATCATGTACAATAAATTGGAATTAACGTCATGTTTTTAAAAATGTAAGAAAACAAAATATTTTGGTCCTTTCTTATGAGTTGATCTTGAAGGAAATTAATTAGAAAATTCTTGGTAGATCGTTGATTCATACTACCTACATATGACACTAATAAAAACAATCGATTGAATATTAAATAGTGTATAACAAGACTATTAATTTTTATAAAAAAAAAAATTCTGCATTAATTAATAAAACAATCTAAGAATATTATAAGATGAAGGAAGAATAGAAAATTCCTTTTTAGTAAATTTCTTGTGCCATACAAATGAAATTTCATTTGTATTTATAGGAGTCTTCATATCTCTTTATAATGACATAATTATTCAACATGTTTCTTTTTGAATAAACACGTCTCTTAAATAAACATAATTATTCAATCAAGTGTCATAACTTTTAGTATTTAAGAGACAGCTTATGACATGAAAAGTGTCAACTCTTGATTAATATTAGTGATTTAACTATTTGTTACTTATAACTTTTTATTTGTAATTATTGGGACATCATATACATATTTGAAAATTTCAAAAAAAAAAAATGAATTTGATAAAAAAATATTAAGACTATTTAAAATATGAGTCAAACCTGAGCTCGATCTTGTTCAACCCGTTTTCATGTTTTTAATAAATTTATTTCTTTTATTTTATATATTATGTAATTTATATAACAAAAAAATAAATATATTATACTATAATGTAAATATTAAAAATTATATTAATATGTTTATGTTAGAAATTTTAATAATATCTAATTAATAAATATAAAAAATTATTATATTTAAAAAAAAAGAATACGGGGTAGTCTAAATATAATAGGATTAACCATTTAGAAATATAAATTATGTAATTTAACTAGCATAGACTAATATTTAACCAGTATATTTTTTTGTATTTTATCTTAATATTTAACATAAATAAGTAAAATAATATAATGTCAAAATTAATAAAAACGATTATTTTATAAAAAAAAATTTCTCTCTCTCTCTCTCCATATATTTAGTTGAAAAGGTTTGGTGGGTCTCCAAAAGCTGCTAATCTGATTGTTTAAAGTCCCATATCCAACATTCTTGCCCAACAATTTCAAAACGACCGTTTCATCCATTTCTTTGAAAAGAATTTGTTGTATCCTCTCAGAGAAATCTATTGCAGGGATGCCATTAACAATACATCGAAGGATGTCTCCTTCCAAAAATTCCAGATCATCTTCAGCCCCAACGCCAGAATTTTCCGTCGCCGTCTTACCAAAATTTCCAGTTTTGTTTTCCAGAAGTTTGTCCTTCCAGGATACAGTTGAGGTCGACATTAGTTCAACCAACATATCAGTGGCTGCCTCGCCTATGCCCTCTCTGAATCGAACTTTCTTAGTATTACGATCCACATTTACTCGAGAACCTTCACCATCCTCGATTCCAGATGAGACCCGTTGTCGCCAGAGTTCAGAAAGGTTTCCAATTTTTATGGGAGTTACCATAATAAGAAAAAAAATCTTTTGGAAAAGCGATTTTAAATTTTAAATTTTATAGTGAAATGAAATTTTAGAAAAATTTATGATTCTAATTAAAATTAAATTATTTTAATTAATCTGTTGATCATCAAATTAAAATTTTTATTATTTGAAGTTCAACCATGGAATTAACAAATCTATTAATGCTAGAACATCCTTTTCATATTATTAATATTAACTATTTGGATTGAAGTGAATTGCAATGCATTTAAAAGTAATATAACAAGGTCGATTGAATCTTAACTCGATTGGTATAGGTATTATTGTTAATATAAAAAGACGTGAGTTTGAGTATCTTCTTATTTATGGTTTAGGGGGAGGCTATGGGTAATTTTAGGCATTATATCAATAAGAACAAATATGATCAAAACCTATAATAAAATTATTAAAATAATAATAATAATAATAATATAACAATACTTCATTCTTTTTTATCAACACACTAACTTAAAAAATAAATGAAATAAGAAGAAAGAAAACATTCCAATTCTAAAGGTAATTGAAATGACAAATAAATCAATGAAGGATTTTTTTTTTGGAATTAAAAAAAAAAAAAAAAAACTATACTTGAAAGTCTATGATAATCACCGGGGTTTAATTTGACTCAAAGTCTTTCTAAACTTTCAGTGAATGAAATGGGCACATCCTGCTGATCATGCACCAAATAACCATTGTCGCCATTTTCACTAAATACATACACCTTATCTCCACCGCAAACCACAAACCTTCCATTTTTGTCCTCTGCAAATGCAAATCCGACACCAAACTGGAGGTCATTGCTCAAAAGCTTTATACAATAAAGCTTCTCCCAAGTTACTAATGGCGACTTCTCCTTCTCCATTATCCATATATTTAGTTCACAATCCGATACTTGTTGTGCCAAGCACAAACTTTCTCTTAAACTCCCCAACTGCATAGTTCTTCGCTGTCTATTTGAACAACAACTTGGGTGTGGGATTGATTGGAACTTCTCCATGTTCAAATCCAACATGATGATAACTTCAGTCTTTTCAAGATGGTAGATGTCATCGGTGAACCAATAAATGGCTCCATTCACATACACACAAGGTGACGAAACATCAATTTTGTAAGGGATTTTGCCAATATAATTCCAAAAGACCTTGGGGTTTGGACGTAAGGTGAAAATTTCACAACAATCATGGTGATGCAAAAGTGGTCCTATATTTGGATAAGGATTAAACACTTTGACAATCTTGAGTCTTTTCGTAACTAGATCACGACCAAACCCCAATTGTTGTTGTTGCTGTGGAAAATTAATAGCGACTTGAAATGGATTTGTAACGGGAGAAAATGAATCCACATCACTTTGATGCAAAATTCGGTGTTCTCTTGTGCTCGGGTTAAGAACAAGGATTTTAAAACGTCCAAGAAAACAAAGGATGCCATCACAGGAATTCAACATGTGATAGCCATCATGTGGAACATCATCCATCCGTTGGTGACGATAAGGGATTCTAGGATCTGGTAATGAAATTCCATTGATGACCATGGAAGCTATAACCATGTGCTTTGTGGCTTTATCAATTTTAAAATAGGCAGTAAGAAATCGAGGATCCTTTTTCCTTTGGTTTGAAAGATATTGATCGGTGAAGTAAGGATGGGTGATGAGCCTAAACCATTGCTTGGAGACACACTTGAATCTGAATAAAGACTTGACGGTAAGTTTCCCCAATATTTCTATTATCAAATCATGAGGAACTCCATGATTCATCTCTCTCCACCTTTTTCTACCACTAATGTTAATAATCCCTTCTAGGTTTTCTTTTTCTTTTTCTTTTTTGGTTATTAAATCGGCTTTCAATGTATATAAAACGAGGAGAGGAGAAGAAGACTAATTGCAGTTAAATTATTAGTACTAGAAAGGATAGACTTCTAGCTATCATAATATTCTTAAACCATTTAAACTTTCATATATGTATTTATATCTATAAATTATTAGCTAGCCGTAATGCAACTCAAATTTCAACGAAGAAACAAAATAAAAGAAAACCCAGGAAACCCCCCCCCCCCAAAAAAAAAAAGAACCATCGTGGCCGACTCTCCCCGAGTGGCTATTACTTTGTTTGAGGATCTCCCTTGACTCGCCATTACTCTGTTGAAAAAATGCCACAGGCAATAGCTGTTTCTGTGTCTGTGGCTGTGATTATAATGCATCACTCTCAGGCATAATATGGATCTTATTTGCGTTGAAAGAAGGTTCTTCAATCATGGGTTTTCTTTTTTGCGTGATTGCATCTATGTAATAACAAGTTTCCACATCAATACATAAATGCAATTATGTCATTTTTCATGAATAAATCATTCTCAACTCATAAGCAAATTTTGACAAAAATACTAATGAATTTATGTTTAAAACTTATTTATTTACCCAAATAAAATTAAACTACAATGATAATTAATTAATTTAATTTTCACTTTATACTCTATTATTTAAGTTATTCATCTAATTAAATAATAATTTAAATAAATTAAATTCATCCTAACTCATCTCTTGTCATCTCGAGAAAATGCATTTACTACATGTATTTTATTTCTCATTTGTCATTGTCCATTCATTCTCAATTCTTATTATGCAATCTGTTCAGAATTATAATTAGTTAGTGGAGGAACCAATCGGATATATATAATTAGGATTTAAATAATTTGTAATTAAGTTTTGACTCTTCATCTATTTAATTACAATATTATTTAGTTATAAAGTCAATCTACTAGAAGTACCATTATTGATTTCCCTATTATATGTCATTACGAAAGCTAAATATATAAAGATTTTGTCAAATGACCTTGTCATATATGTGTCGCCCTTATTGGATGCCCATTATCCCTTTAGGTTAAATTCGTTCATCTAATTCGATCGATTTCATCACATGATCACCATTATATCTTCATTGATGAAAATAATCATTACTGTAGTAATTATTAATATTGTGGTCACGTTAGACTTTTATAATCCATATAATCTCAGTGAAAGGATATCATTTACTCATTTAATTGAGTTATGATTTCACTATTGTGAGTGAAGTCATACCATGAATAAGTCATATACCCAACATACAATTTTCGTCCTACTACCTTGAGAGCGTCAATTTCCAATATATCAATGTACATGAGTTATACACACACATGATTATTCACTTATTCGGGATTTAAGTGAGTCACACCATAAATGATAAATTCATAAATGGATATATGATAAATTCAATTTAGATCAATCCAAATAATCACACACATATATATATATATATATATATATATGCCTCCATATTTGGAAGTTAATCTAACACTAATAGCTTAGACAAATGATTTCAAATGATTTCCCCAATTAGACTTATAAATAATATAATAGTCCTAACATGAATAATTTACTCAATTTGATTTCATGAACTCTTACCAATTTAGATCACCTATTATACTTCTTGCATCATAATCTCATTATATAATACAATTTATTATTTGTTGAACTTTAGTAATAAGTGAGCTAATATTTACGCTAAAAACACAAATCTTAAACAAATTTAAGGTGTTTTCTATTTCAACCTAACTTCTTACCATAATTCACTAATATATTTGTCTTCTGCAATTTTGTGTATAAGAGGGCATTGCATTTTCAAGCTGGTTTACCTGTCAAGTTTTGGGGTGAGTGTGTTTTAGTCGCTACGTATCTTATTAATCATACCTGTCTTTGTTGTCAGGCAAAAGTCGTTTCCACTAAACTCAATTACTCTTATTTACGTGTTTTAATTAGATGTCTGTGTCATGTTTCTATTCTTCCTAGATCCACTAATAAATTCCATGAAGGAGCTGTTCTGTGTGTCTGTTTGGGATATCCTTATGGTTGAAAGGGATACCTTGCAGTCAGCCTATTCTGTATTAAGGGATGTTATATTTCATGAAATAATTTTTCCTTTCAACATCCAATTGTTTAAATCACCACTAAAACGTTTTCCAAATCCAATCCTAACCAACCTCGAGGAGATTAATTTTCATGTCAACTTGACAGGCTTTTGTCAGCCACCAGTCTTACCCATGCTCTCACTATGTTACTTATGATGAATTGCTCAAGTATCACCCATCTTTGCTACTCCATATAAAATTCTATTTGGCAACCTGGTTCCGTATCAAAGGTCTCGGTACTCTTAAAATATTCCTTGGGTTTGGAGGCTTCAGAAAATTTCGACGGCATTGTAGTATCCCAACGCAAATACGCATTACTCATCTCGGTTGAAACTGGTATGAAAGCCTGTAAAATTACGATTGTTAATTTTTTGATAAATATTTAAAATTATTTATAGCCCTTCCCTAGTATTTAAATAAGAGAATAATATATTTCAACGTACTCGATCTCATGTTCTCTTATACTAACAAAAATACGATACCAACTAAACTAAAAAAACTATCTTTCCTATTTCTAAATAATAATAATATCTTTAATTTTTAAAATAAATATATTCTTCCTTTTCATAATTTTGTTTCCACCCATGTTATGTGCCATGTGTATGGCAATCCAGCATATATGAAGTTTGAGAATAAATTAAGAAAAAATTTATAATCCATTTAGGGGCGAAGCCAGAAATTCTTTTAAGGATTCGAAATTAAATTGTAACTTTTAATAATCTATATATTTATAATTTTTAAAAGTTTAAATTAAATTTATATCATCTTTTAAGGGAGCTAAAGTATAATTTTACATTTACTAATTTAAAATTTTAAAATTTCTAAAGGATTTAAATGTAGAATTGGCAACCCCTAAATCCATTTAAGATTTTAAGTTGGTTAAAATTATCATAATTTTGTAGTCAATAGAATCATTTTAATACGTGAAAAGAACCATCTTATCATATACTTAAGAGTCTGATCCTCCTTAACAGCTGACATTGAACTTTGTTTGTTTCATCCAAATGTAAATGTTATTTAAAAAGATCCTACACTTTGCTAAGCTGAATTGTAAAATATGACTTTAAGATAAATTAGTGTTTCAACTATGGAACAAGTAAAGCATTTTTCTTTACTACTTTGCTTTCTTCTTTATCTTGATTGAAAACTATTGCATCTGTCAGCTTCATTTATGTTTTATTTTGCCTTTACTTTAATAAAAGAATAATAAAGGAGTGTAGAGTAAATTAAAAATTTCCTTCTACTTTGGTGGGTCATATTTCTGTTTGGAAAATTGAAATTGAATAGATTAGATTAAGAATTAATCAGGGTAATTGATTTACAAATCATTTGAATTTGTTATTTTTAAAATTTTTATATATTTTTTCAATTAAATTAAATAGATTTATCAAATCCAACACTTATTTAATTATGAAAATCCTAGTTACAAAAATAAAAAGATTTAATCAATTATAAAATAAAATTATTTTTATTCAAAATTATATAAATATTAATATAAAAATATTTGTAAACTGTTATGAAATTTTGAATTGAATTAGTTAAATCCAATCTAAATTTAAATGTATTAATAAAAAAAATTTAAATTTAAATAAAAGGAAAATAATTTTCTTGAAGCGAGGACGTATATTCAAGTTTAAGCACATTTAAAGAAAAATTATAGGTAAAAACCAACCTTCTATTAACACACACACACACAAAAAAAAGACACTTTATTCCACCCAACCCATGAGCAAGTTTATAATTTAAGACCATAAGAATTTCCTTTCCCTAGAGTGCAAGGCACTCGCTCGCATGGTTGAGTAAAGTGGGTTCTTATATCTTTACCACACTTTCACTCAAGCAGTAATATTCATCAACAATTTACCTCCCTTGGAAGAAGTATATTTAAAATGATAGCCAAAACCAAATTACTATTAATTTTTTCATCATGTTCTTTCAATCAAACAAATTAAAAAAAAAAATCAATTAAATAAGATTAATTCGAGATTTTTAGTTTAATTTAAACACATACATAATGTAACATTCCATACCCAATCCGATCATTAAGTTAAAGGTATAGGATATCATGTTTATTGTCACAACAATTACGATCAATTATATATAATTATCGATATTTTTAAGTCAAATATAAATTTAAAATTATGTCGGAATTGAATAATAACCAACATGTAAAGTTAATCACCTTCCTTGTCATTTTAAATCCAAAATTCATTACATATTGAATGTATTAAACGTGGCACGAAATACAAAATGTGTGACTAAACTATTTCCCTTCAACTAGACTGCCTTGGAAGTTGTCTCATCTAATTTTGATGACTGTAATTAAGAATTCTTTTTTCTAAGTAATTAATGTTTTAGTTCATATATTTACAATGAAAAAGGATCATACGTATCTCTCCAATAAGGGAATAATTCATGTTAATCATCTGACAACTGACCCACAAAAAAGTTTTGAAGTAATAGGGAATATACTAAACTTGATAACTTAACCTTTAAAAGAACTATTTATTAGTATATTTTTTTCCTCTATGATCGGATTGTTATCTGTTTAGCAATAGGAAGCTGCAATGTAGATTCCTCGAAAGTGTTTACTTCATTCATCTTGTATCTCTTTTAAAACCTATGCCCTTGAAAGAAAAAGCAGAAACCTCCCTTGTTTGCTCATTTAGTTTGTTGATCAATGTCTTTGAGGTTGCGAAAGCCGAGCGAACCCACCATGCATCGCCAGGTGGAGCCTTCGAAAAGCCCTGTACGAAGGTGGCGAGTGGCGGTTACAGCCATAGGAGTCACAAGGTTTCTTGTGGGGTTGACTAAGAAAGTTGTTGAAAAGAATGCGGAGCTCTTGCGGTCTCTCTCTTTCGTTACCATCGACGTTGAAGGAAGTGGCGATGAACGTGTTCCGATTCTCGACGTCGATCCTCAAGGACTTGCTAAGATGGTGAAAGACAAGAGCTTCCAAAGCTTGAACGATCAGTATGGTGGAGTTAAACAGGTTGCTACTCTCCTTCAAACTGATTTCAAAACAGGAATCCCAGGTAATTAATCTATTTATTTTTCAAAAATTATATATATGCATAGGATTTACATAGGTTGACATTCTCTAATGTTGTTTGTTGGTAACTTTTGGTAACCACAGGTGATAAAAATGACCTTGCTCTTCGAACCAAGGTTTTTGGTGCAAATAAGTACCAGAAACAGCCTGCAAAAAGTTTCTTTAGCTTTGTTCTGGAAGCATTTAAAGACACCATCATCATCATTTTATTGGTCTGTGCTGTCCTCTCTTTAGGCTTCGGAATCAAACAGCATGGCCTCAAAGAAGGGTGGTACGATGGTGGAAGCATCATTGTAGCCGTTGTGCTTGTCGTCGTCGTCTCCGCCGTGAGTAATTACAGGCAAAGTAAACAATTCGAGGAGCTTTCTCATGAAACCAATGACATACGCGTGCAAGTGGTACGAAACGGAAGATACCAACCTGTGTCGATCTTTGAGCTGGTGGTAGGCGATATTGTGTCTTTGAAGACCGGTGATCAGATTCCAGCCGATGGTTTGTTCGTCGAAGGCCATTCGTTGAAGGTCGATGAGTCTAGCATGACTGGAGAGAGTGACCATGTTGAAGTTAATGAAATGAAGAACCCATTTTTGCTGTCTGGTACGAAGGTCACTGATGGCCATGGGTACATGCTAGTCACTGCTGTTGGGATGAACACTGCATGGGGTGAGATGATGAGTTCCATAAGGCGTGATTTGAACGAGGAGACCCCTTTACAAGCCCGACTCAGCAAGCTGACTTCTTACATTGGGAACATTGGATTATCTGTAGCAGTTCTTGTTCTGTTGGTTCTGCTTATCCGTTACTTTACGGGTCACACAAAAGCTGAGAACGGAAGAAGTGCATTCAATGGGAGCAGGACCAAGTTCGATGATGTAATGAACTCGGTTGTTGGTATTATTGCAGCAGCTGTCACCATTGTAGTTGTGGCCATTCCAGAGGGTTTGCCTTTAGCTGTTACTCTAACTCTGGCTTATTCAATGAAGAGGATGATGAGGGACCATGCCATGGTAAGGAAACTCTCTGCTTGTGAAACCATGGGCTCAGCCACCATAATCTGCACTGATAAAACCGGCACTCTTACATTAAACGAGATGAAGGTTACTGAGTTTTGTCTTGGGAAGGAACCTATTGATAATTCTATGAGCTCTGAAATAGCACCTAATGTCCTCCAGTTACTAAGTGAAGGGGTTGGTTTAAACACGACAGGTACTGTTTACAAACCTGAGCCCACATCAGTTCCTGAGATTTATGGTAGTCCAACTGAGAAAGCAATACTCTCTTGGGCTCTGAATGATATGGGGTTGAACATTGGTGAATCAAAACAAAGTTGTGAAATCATCCATGTTGAGGCCTTCAATTCAGAGAAAAAGAGGAGTGGAGTTTTGATAAGGAGAAGCAATAACAAAAGAGTGCTAGCTACCCATTGGAAAGGAGCAGCTGAAATGCTACTAGCCATGTGTTCATGTTATTATGACAAAAAAGGGGTATCAAAGTTCATGAATGAAGATGAAAGAGCACACATTGGAATGGTTATTGAGAGTATGGCAGCTAAAAGCCTGAGATGTATTGCCTTTGCAACTTCGGATGTAACAGTGACAGATGGAAATGAAGAGAATCATACAAAGCTTGAAGAAACAGGACTGACTTGGTTGGGTCTTGTTGGCCTCAAGGATCCATGTCGGCCAGGTGTCAAACAAGCAGTAGAATCTTGCAAGAAAGCTGGAGTAAGCATCAAAATGATCACTGGGGACAACGTGCATACGGCAAGGGCCATAGCTTTTGAATGTGGAATCCTCAATAACGAAAGCAGTTTACACAATGAAGCTGTGGTTGAAGGTGTGCAATTTAGAAATTACTCAGAGGAAGAAAGAAGGCAAAAGATCGAAACTATTCGAGTAATGGCAAGATCTTCGCCTTTCGACAAACTTCTAATGGTACAGTGCTTGAAGCAGAAGGGTCATGTAGTAGCAGTCACTGGAGATGGTACAAATGATGCTCCTGCTTTAAAAGAAGCTGATATTGGACTTTCCATGGGCATTCAAGGAACTGAAGTTGCAAAAGAGAGCTCAGATATTGTCATTTTGGACGATAACTTCACCTCTGTGGCAACAGTTTTAAGATGGGGTCGATGCGTGTACAACAACATCCAAAAGTTTATTCAGTTTCAGCTGACAGTGAATGTTGCAGCCTTGGTCATCAATTTCATTGCTGCTGTATCTTCTGGAGATGTGCCATTAACTGCAGTCCAACTATTGTGGGTGAACCTTATAATGGACACTTTGGGTGCACTGGCCTTGGCTACCGAGCAACCCACTAATGATCTCATGGACAAGCGACCTGTGGGTAGAACCGAGCCACTTATAACAAAAGTTATGTGGAGGAACCTCATTGCTCAAGCACTCTATCAGGTAGCTATCCTACTGATTTTACAATTTAAAGGCAAATCCATTTTTGGTGTGTCGGAGGAGGTCAAGGATACCCTAATATTCAATACATTTGTTCTCTGTCAAATCTTTAATGAGTTCAATGCAAGAAATATGGAAAAGAAGAACATATTCAAGGGGATACATAAGAACAGGTTGTTTTTGGCCATTATCGGAATCACCTTGGTCTTACAAGCAATAATGGTGGAGTTTCTTCAGAGATTTGCCAATACTGAGAGGCTAAGCTGGGAGCAATGGGGGGCTTGCATTGGCATTGCTGCTCTGACTTGGCCCATTGGTTGGATTGTTAAGTGTATTCCTGTTTACAAGAAGGTTCAGACACGAAGTTCTGCTGCTTCATGAAGTTCATAGCTAAGATGTTTGTTTTTTTTTTTTTTTTTCTTTTTGTTAAATTGACAAATTAGCCATGGATTATTTCATTCTAGAAAAGTTTGTAATTTTATAAAACATTCCTGTGCACTCATAACGTAGTTTGTGCTTGTTAGTAACATAAAGATTTGTTCAAACTATAAAATTTTAATGTTATTAGTGGGTTTGGGTTGAAGAAATTGGCAATTAAAACAGCACCGTAATCAAGATTCGGCTGCAAATATGCTGATGCTGATGCTGATGCTAACAAAGCCAAACCTCGACTATAAAAATAGAAGAAGAGTAAATTTGAAGCATATGAAAAAGATAAAAAGCAGATTCCAAGACAAGCTGTTGAAATGGATTTAAAGTGTTTATGCGTTGAGTGTTGGATGATATTGGAATCCTACACTTCAGACCCCCACTATGGAAGACAACAGAAGAAAGGAAACTGGGGAATTTATAGGTGAGTATCTTTACTTTACTCAACTTACAAAGTTTCTCAATGTAGTTTAATTTTAGTTAATTTAATCACTGCATTTTAGGTGTTTGTAAATATCAGTTAAATTGTTATTATTTAATTTATGTGAAATATTTTTTTTTTGTTTTTACAATTTAAAAGATTTTTTATAATATATAGAGACATCCATCATTATATATGCCTGCAAAAGATAATTTTTATAATTTTTCTTTTCTGATTTTGTATTTTGATTTGTTAAAGTTATAACTTTTTTAATAACTTTTTATACTTTTTTTTTATAATTGCAAAAATCTTTTTTTTTTACATTTTAATAATTTTATAATATTTTGAATCACATTTAGAATAAACTTGAATAAATATATCTTTAGATTAAATGAATTTAGACGATCATTTGTTCATATTTATTCTAAATGTGTATTTTTAATAATTTTTTAATTTTTAAAAATTTAAATATATATTGACATGACATGCTATATGTCATCATCTGATAAGTTTATTTTACAATGTTGATTATTTTAATGATTAATGTAGTCAAAGGCGAAAATTATTAACGAAGAGACTTAATTAATTTTTTAAATTACTAACAAGAGCTCAATTGGTACGAACTAAATCGAGGCATAAATGATTTTTTTTTCCTTAAAAATCTTCAAACCTACAAGTTAAACTAAAACTAATAAAACTAATGGAGTCTTAGCATAGTTGACTTAAGTATCTAAGTTCAAGACTCACCATTCTTAATTGTGTAGGTCTCTGAGCCTACCATGTGTTGTAGTCATGTGTGAGTTAATTAATTGTGTAGGTCTCTGAGCCTACCATGTGTTGTAGTCATGCGTGAGTTTTAATCGAATTACCCAATTCATAAGGATTGTTTTAGTTTGTAGCTTATTTTGTATTGTAATTGTTTGATACTTTATTTTAGTTCTTAGTTCATTTATGTTATAATAGTTGATTTTACATTTAGAGGTTATTTGAACATGTATTTATACTTGTTCAGTATTTCAGAGTGTGTCCCTTTAGATGGTTAAGTTGTATATTTATATGATATGATTATTGTTCATGAATGTTATGTCATAAGTAGGGAAACGTACTCTATTCTAGAGTTTACACGTATTCGCAAGATGTGAGTTTGCCTATATGGTTGTGTAAACCCACATCTAACGATCCCATGAGAGTATGCGAACACCTCACGTGTGAACCCAAAATGTAAACCACATAAAGCACAACTCAGAACACAATTAAGTCTGGAATCAAATACCCAATCAGAGTATCATAACAATACTTATGCTTTGATTGTACTATAGTTGAAAACTTAAAAAAAAAATTATTATTTTTACATACACAATCTATAATCATATATTAAATTATTTTTCTCTAATTTTCATTACTATAACTTTTTTGAAAGACATTACTATAACAACGTATTTAAATAATTGTAAGTAACAGATGGCAGCATAAAAAATATGTTGAGTAAGATTTGAATACATAAATATATCAATATATTTAACAAAAATATTTAGAAAAAAATCTTAACAGGTAAAAATTAAGATAAACTTATAACAATAAAATTTATAAAACTTTAAACCTAAAAAATACATTTTCTTTATTTTTCTCTCCCCTCTTTAATTTTTGTTCTCCTTTTTCATTCATCCACAATCTCAAACGTAAAAAGAAAAGCAAAAGAAAGCACTTTTATTATGTATCTTCTTTTGGTAGTTGTTATACATTATAGATATATAGCAGGAATAATTTTGGTTGTGTTTTCTCATTTCTGCGCACCTACTGCCTTTATGAAACTACCTGGAAATTTTGATATAACAAAGGAAGGAGGATGATTCAAAGGTAGAGGTGTAGATGGGTTGGATCGGGTTTAAACATGATATTAATATATTTTATATTTATTTTAAATACTGTCATTAATATATCTTATATTTATTTCAAATACTGCCTAGTCTGAGATATGAATCTAACATTTTACCAAAATTTATCTATATTTGCAAAAGATTACTCAAATCTATTTTAAGCCCACTCATGTTAGTTTTAAATTTTATTTCAAAAAATTATATTAATTTAATTTAATACTTTTTAATTTATTGAATTCTTTTTATATAGTCATCTTAAAATTATTTTAATGTTTACATTAGAGTAATATTATATATTTAGCATAGGTTTATTCTTTTAATGTGTTAACAATTACATAATATTAAATATTATAAACTTTAAAATGGGATGGACTCGGGCCTTGAATGTTAAGACTGAGTCCAACCCATATTTTAAATAGATTTTTTTTTGTCCAAGTCCATTTTTCAAGCATAATATTTTTTTCTAAACCCTCCCAAATTTCAGACAACTCTTCGAGCCTAGACGAATAGCTCGACCCATGGACAGATCTAATTCAAGGTATATGAATTCTTTTTTACAATTCACGCATTATTGATATTATGTGTAGGTGCATACCAATTCAAAATATTTGATTCTTTTTTAGAAGGGTTAAATATAAAATTGGTACCTAAACTTGTGCACTTCTCCCAGATTGATACATATGGTTTTTTTGGTTCCAGATTGGTACTCGAACTTTTTTCCGTCCACTAGTTTGGAACCTGAAACTAACAACGTTAATTTTTTTGTTGATGTGACAGTACTGACCAATCGCACACCACCACGTGGCATCCTATTTGGCCTTCTTTTTTTATTATTCTCTTTTTTATTTTCCCTCCTTCTTTTCACTTTTTTTTTCTTTTTTCTAGGTGTGTCTCTTGATCGCCCATTTCTGAGCTTCATGGCCACTACACCATTTTCTTTACTTTCCTCCTATACAAACACCCATTCTTCATTACCATTTTCTTTCACTTTCCTTCTATCCAAACACCTACCACTTCAATCCCAGCAACAACGAAGACGACTTCTCGACCAATTCCAAACCCAGATAAAGTACAACAAGATCTAAATACAAAGACACTATTAATTTTGATTCAAAATCAGAGCAGCATAAAGTAAACAAATACAAGCATTTCATTATTTCTGGTTTTAGACCCTAAAATCAACCAAATTAAAGTCGATAAAGAGAAAATTTAAAAGGATTGAAAAGGAAAAAAATTGGGGAGGGGAAAGGGTACTTGAGGAGAAGAAAGGGAGGAGATTAAGGTTTGGAAGTTGAAAAAAGTAAGGTTCTTCACAGGCTTTTTGGTCCTTTTGCTTCTCAGTGAAGTCATTTCTATGAATGTTAATGAACCCAAAATCAACACAAAGGAAGATAAAGATTGGCGCTGCCACAGGGGTTGTGCCTTAAAAACTAGCTATAACTTATCGATTGAATAAATTAGAGTGAGAATTAATTTATCTTCTTGTTCAAATTCAATTTTGTTTTTCTTCTTCGCCAACACCTTCCATTTTCATTTGTTCCCAAAACTCTAACTAGAAACCCTAACTCACAAACTCCAGTGTCATTTTCCGGTCGAAAGAAGAAGAATTAAGAAGAAACAAAATTACGGATTAAGATTTGAGAGTTTTTCTTGGAAAGTGAAAATTGATTTTTATTGGAAATTGCAGAAGAAGAAGCGAAACTGCAGAAGAGAAAATTCAAAAGAAAAAATATTTTTTTCATTTTTTTTAGATTATGAACTCTTCTTCCATTTCAAAACCATTAAATTCGAAAGGATTCCATATGGTAGTTGTCGTTGGTCAGAGAACTCATTGGAGGAGGCCGAACGGTGGCCTAGTTAGAGGTCTAGAAGACTAGTTGAATTGCATAAATTTAAAGGAGGGAAAATTAAAAAAAAAAGAGGACTAAAGAGGATGCCACGTGGCAGCACGTGATTGGTCAACATTTCCATGTCAGCAAAAACTAATGGCGTTAGTTTCAGGTACCAAACTAGTGGATGGAAAAAAGTTCGGGTACTAATTTGAAACAAAAAAAACCGTAGGTACCAATCTGAGAAAAGTGGACAAGTATTGATTTTATATTTAACCTCATTTATAATTCACACATTATTACTAAAATTAAATTATTGTCATACATGTTACAAATAAACAATCTTTGAGACTTAAACTCACGAATCTCGTATGAACACTCAAAAGTAGATAAAAATAAATAAAGTCTTATGTTTGCATGAATATTTTTCAAAAGTGTTGGTGGGGATAAACTGAGAATGGGAAAACATGAAGTCCGAGTCAGAACTCACAAATCAAATGAAATGTGAATTACTTCTTTTTGTTATTAAATGCGAAATTTCATTCTAGCATTCTTGTCCTCTTTATTTGCATCCAAATTTTTGGACCAACAAGCATGGATTTTATAAATATAAGTATAGATAGAATTTATACCATAAATTAGAATTAATACATATTTGTTGAGTACTTTTATCTCGTGTCTCATTAATGGGAACATTTGGGTATTTATACATACTATCACTGTTTATGACATGACCCCACTATTCCTAGGACTAACATTCTGAGTGAGACTTGGGCATGCTGGACTTGTGCACCACTTTAGGTCACCTACTAGACCTCACGACCCTCCCACATGCGAACTTAGTGGGCAAATGTGAACTGAGACCACAAACTCCTCATGGCTCATGGGAGCTAATGCTGCGAGCTCCTCTTACTGTCCTCTTATTGTACGCCTCACAAGAACCCATTCTGGTGGGACCTGTCAGGGTTGTGGCCTAGTGACCCAGATCCTATCTGCGTTTCAGGTTGGTGATCACTGATGTATAACAATCTAGTCCTCCTTAGTGGGCTTAAGGTGTGTTATAAAGTGGCACTCCTTAGGGCTATCATTTCACATTTATTATAGCTTATAGAATATGCAGAAGTTACTAGAATATATTGTGTACTTCACCACATGTACAGGTGGATTGTACTTGTATGTATCTAACCATTAGAATTTCTTGGTTATTTGAGCTTTCAAAACACGGGGGAAGAGTCTTTTATTGAAAATGCGGCCTTCTGGGACCCTAAAATTCACACTTAGCACTTCAGAAACCAGAACCAGTCAAAGATTTTTCTTAAGGCAATTTTTTCTTTTTTCTTTTCCTTTCCTTTCTTTATTAAAAATATGTCGAGAATGAAAGGTGCTAGTGGTCGATTACCTTCTTGTTGCCCACCATAAGAGTACGCTTTGAGGGTATTCGTCAAAGCTAACTTTGTCCCCTACACCACGAAAAATGATGAGATAAGGCACACTTTGTGTGCACGGGGAATTGAAATCCCTAACTTTTCCTACAAGTTCTCCATCCCCGAAGGATCGCATAGTAACGATACAGTGATGACAGCTTCTTACTACCCCTTCATGCTTTGGAAGCTGGATTTCATCTACCCCTACATCTGTTCTTTTAGAATCTCATCCGACAATACCAGATCGCTCCTGGTCAACTTTGCGGGTATTCCTGGTAGATTGTGGTGGCCAATTTTATTGATTGCTGTAACCACCATGAAGTATTACAACTTATGATTTTCTAAAGCTTATATTTTTTAAAATCCCAGAATTAAGGAAATTCGATGGGATTTTATTATTTTTCTCCCCGTGGAAAAGATAGAACAAAAACTATAAACTGGTGCACCAACCTTCGGCTAAATTGAAGGAAATATATTAGAGTGAATAGTAGACTCGGAGATGGGTTTGACTTTCCTACAAAGTGGTCTGTACCAAGCAGGGAAATATGCTTGTTCCAATGAACTATTAGGATAGATGTTAGTGAAGACTAATTGAATAGGTTGCGTATTGGTAGTTCTCTAGTTATTAAAGACCTTATAACCGTGAAGAATGTGTTTCTATACTGCCTGAAGGGCCATAGCCCTAATAGATATATGCAGGGCGATAGTAGAGAAGTTGTTGATACACTAGGTATAGTCTATGAGAGGTAGTCATGGCTATATGTGCTCTATGGTGATGACGATGGTCTAGGCCTAATTCTAACGGGTTTAAGACCAGAACCTAGGAATTTCTTTTATAGCCACTGTAGGGTAAAGCCTCACGCCCATGTTGTGGTAGCTTCATTGCTGATTAAGAGTGAAGCTAACATTAATTTGATAGTTTCTTTTGCTAATATTGAGGCTGTTGGTGATGTAGGCATAGCTCGCGATTTAAAAAGTGATTCTGAGGAAACTACTAGCACTTCGCGAGAAATTAACAAAGCTATGGAAGCCCGCCAGGGCTATGGATATGCGAGCTAGTCTGAGGGTTCAGCGCAAAAAGCACAAGACTGACGCAATAGATGTTGTAACAGCCTGATTTAGGGACTAAACAGAATGATGATTTCGAAAACCATGAATTTGAGGTCAAAAAATTTATTCCAATTAATTTTTTAGATTTATTTATTGAATGAACGATTGTGTGAAAATATCGTTAAGAAATTTTAGCGATAGAGTGTCCAATTTAATAATTAGGACTAAATTGTAAAAGTTGCAAAATATGTGTTCTAGATGTTAAAGGGTTTTAATTGAAATGAGTTATTAAAGAGGAGGTCCTTATCTAGTAATTAGACTAATATATTTAAGTTGGGACAAAAATGGGCATGAATAGGACAAATTTGAAAGAAAGGCCTTTAAGGGCATTTTGGTCATTTAGTAATTAAAAGAATTAAAAAGGGAAAATGAAGCAAAAATTTGCTCATCTTCTTCAAGCTAGGGCCGAATATGAAAGGTCACCAAGGCTAGGGTTTTGTTCAAGCTTTCCAAGCTTTATAGTAAGTCCTTTCTAGCCCCGTTTTTAATGTTCTTTATATTTTTGAAATCTTGGTAACATGATCTCTTTATTTCTACCATTTATTTGAGCTAGGGTTTACATTCAAAAATTTACCCATATGCAACATGCATGTATTTTGATTTCTAATGGTAGAAAATGAATGCTTGAAGTGTGGTGAACGTCTTTTGCTAGGTGATTTTCAGTGAAAATCGTAAAAAGGACTTAAATACGAAAGTTAAAAATTTGTGCATAAGTGTGTGATTTAGTGGGAATTTGGGGCTAGTGTAAAGAGAAAATGGTTAAGCTAAGCTAAATATGCAAAGAAATGGAATGAATTATTTTATGAACCTAGGGGCAGAATTATAATTTTGACAAAGTTTAGGGGTAAAAATGTAATTTTTTAAAACATGATTTTTGTACTGAATTGAATAATGTATTAACTAAATAAGTTAAATTTAATATTATAGATCATTAAAACGAGGTTCGGAAAAAGAAAAGTGGGGAAAAACGAGTATTTGGGCAATTCGGTCCGTTTCGTCATTTCTACGATTGAGGTAAGTTTGTATGTTAATAATGTTAGCGAATAATATTATAAATTCATTATAATTATGTATGTTTATTAATTTTTTAAATTAAAGATAAATGTTAAAATAAATAGTAATGTAGGATCGAGTACGATCCTTTTTATAGCGACATATGAATTGTCGGATAAGTCCATGGTTTCATATGGCATAGTGATGATGTAAGCCCATAGTTTGCCTATGGCAATCTAAAGTGATGAATTGATGAAAAAGACCATGGTTTGACCATGGCATTAAGGGATAACTGATTTCCGGGTGCTGGTTTGGGTCGACTACCAGTGGCTAGGTAATCCTACATTTGTTACGGATACTTGTCAGCTTGTGTGAGTAGCACTGAGTAGCTTCACTCTACCGTCAGCTTGTGTGAGCAGGCCCGCGAAATAGCTCGAAAACGAGCCTATGTGTGAAAAATGATTTCATAATTCGGGTGCTAGTCTAGTACACCCTACCAGTGGCTAGGTAATCCGGTATAGGTCGCGGATACCTATCAGCTTGTGTGAGCAGCACTATATAGTTATGTCCGACCGTCAGCTTGTGTGAGCAGACCCGTGATTAGCTAGAAAATGAGCATTTAAGTGAAAAAATTGATAACTGGTAGCTACGGCTACAATTGATAAGTGGTAGCTTCGGCTACATTTGATAAGTGGTAGCTTTGGTTACAAGTGTTAAGTGGTAGCTCCAGTTACATTTGATAAGTGGTAGCTTTGGCTATAAGTGTTAAGTGGTAGCTCCGGCTACATTTGATAAGTGGTAGCTTTGGCTACAAATGTTAAGTGGTAGCTTCGGCTACGAGAGGTAGGTAATAGTTCAATAATAAATATGTGTGCCATTTATGCGCAAGACATTGAGTATCATTATTGACTTCAAATGGTTTAATAAGCAAAACCATAATGGTAGGGTAAGTACTACCGAATCAAGTGAATAAGCACATATTCTATCTATGTGAAATCGAATGACGATGAATTGATGAGTTTATAGTGTAATATGTGTATGAAATGAGAAAGAATTGTGTATGATTGTGCTACATATCATAATGTGTTTACTTGAAAATGAGGATATGTGAAGGTAATGATATAAAAGAACATGAAAATGTAAAATTGACAATAAAACAACTTTGAACAACAGCAGTTACGTGGCTTTGAAAAATCACAAAAAATGGTGGAAATTGAATTAGAGGTTGAACGAGATATGAAATTAAATATTATTGAGTCTATTTTCACATAAGTAATAGATTTCTACATTCTGAGATAATTGAATTTTAGTAAGACAGAGTCAGAATGGTTTTGAAATCCCCTGTTCCAAATTTAGAAAATCATTAAAAATTGTAAAAAAATAATTGTGAGGTATAATTTGTATGATTGAATTCTTTAATGAGTCTACTTTCAAAAGAAACAAACAAGAACGTATTTTGAATTCTGGACGGTGAGATAATTAAATTTTAGTGAAGAGGGTTTGTAATTTTCGGGTAGTGAAATAGAGGAGACTTCAATGAATAAACTGTATTGATTGGCTGAACCAAAAATTCTGGAAATTTTATGGTGAAAATATATGTGAGTCTTGTTTCGGGGAAAATTTGCATATCTAAATTTTGAGTTCCGTAGACCCAGAGAAAAATAATTTGGTGACTATGACTCAAGTAGATAGTCTAAGATGAACATGAAAATTAATGGGACTATGTGCAATTATGATTTTATTACTGCAAGACCATCTTATATGAATTGTTACAAGTTTTTAAATCGATTATTTACATACATACTTACAAAGCTTTATAGCTTACTTGTGTTATTTTTCTATGCTTATAGGATTTTGAAGATTAGCTCAGATTGGAAGCTGTCGAGAATCCCCTCACACTATCTAGTCAAAGCATCGGTATGAAGATATTTTGTAAATTTAGAATATGGCATGTATAGGTTGGTTAGTTATGAAGTGTATAGGTCCTTGTTACTAAAGCATAAGTGAGTCGGATAGAAGTAGTTAAAGTGTCTCGATTTAATTTAATAACTTGTATTTAGCCTTTTAAGTTGACTTATCATAATATTATGTATGTGTGCACGAGTGTCGAGTTACGTTGATGGTTGTGGCTAAATTTGGGTTATATTAAAGGTATGATATGAGTCTTTGAAATGTATATGAGTGTGAAGAGTTAAAAGTACAAAAAAAGGGGGGCTTGGAAATAGCCCAAGTACTGGCCACACCGGCAGAGACACGACCGTGTGTCTCAGCCGTGTGGAGTACATGGCCTAGCACACGGGCGTGTGACTTGACCGTGTGCCTCAAAATGTATGCTGCCGTCAGAAATAGAATGCTCGATGTTTTTAACACTGACTGGGACATGGGCGTGTGTAACCATACGGCTTGCCCACACGGGTGTGTCCCAAGTCACACGAGCGTGTGACACTATTTTTTTGAAAATTTTTATAAGGGGTTCAAAGACTTCGAATTAGTCTCAAATCATTCTTAAAGTATGTTTTGGGCATCGTAGGCCCACAATAGGGACAAAATGAATTTAAATGAAAAGTTTTTAAAATTTAATGGAAATGTGTAATTCGAAAATTGATCGATCATGCGTATAAGTCCGGTAATGCCTCGTACCTATACCGGTGACGGATATGGGTTAGGGGTGTTACATTTAATGGTATCAGAGCTATGGTTTGTCGGTTCTCGGACTAACATAGCTAGTGTGAGAGTCTAGTTATACATGCCATAAATATGTGATAGTGTGATGTCTCCCAACATGAATAAGGACCATCTTGTTTAGACAGAGGTACTCTCCAACCGAGCTACATCTAACCATGTGATAATGATAATAAAGTATTTGAATAAAGTGTAATTATGATAAGTCAAAATTGGAAAAGTATAGATAATAATTCGTGATATTTATGTGATAATGTGTGACATGAAAGTTTATTTGGTGATATGCCCATACATATTTGTTTGGCCTTCATATGATGTTGTATGCTTGACTAAATTGATTTAGTGAATGTGATAAGTAAGGCTATATAAAATTCATAAAATGTATGAATGAGTGCACTTGTTTGAATGAGATAATTGGAAATTTTGTATAAAACAGATATGAATGTTAATTTGTTTGAAGTGGATAGTATAATTATGATGAAATGTGATGATGATAAGAGATATGTCATATGTGTGTATATATGTAAGAATTGAGTTTGAGGTTGTACGACCTCACCCCCTTACCGATGAGGTGTTTATAACGAAATTCATAAGAATCATGTTGATAAAGTTCCTAAGTGCAAAATCAAGGAGTCCAATGGTAGAATAGCTATAAACATGATCAGAGATTGAGCATGGTTGATGTCGGGGCTTTGTCCGTGTGATCTTCGTGAGGCACGGCCGTGTGGCATCTCTTGGCCCATGTGATTCGTGCTTTTTGGTCTATTTTTCACCGTTTTAGCCCCGTTTTCTGTTCTTTCATCTTCCCTATGCTCTCCTGAGTATAAGATATGAAAAAGAGGGGTTAAGAGCACCAGTTCTTATAAAATTAGTAAGAAACCATCCAAATTATAGGCTAAATGTGAGGTAAAAATATGTATAATTTTGTGTTTATCAGTTGACAAGTAAAGAACAGAGTTAGGAAGATAGCAGATTAACCCAAGAATTATTCGGTTTACACAATATCACAGTTAGTGCAGAAGTTAACTTGTGTAAATCAACTTATTTAGATGTGATACCAAAAGGAAGTATTAACTAAAATTTTTCTAAACTGATTTTCTTTAGTGAAAGGAACAATGTGGAATTAGTAATGATAGACTTAGTCAGAAGAACAATGTTTGAAATGTGAATATGTTTAAGTATGACAGTTATAGTTGAGCAAGTTATGACCATTTCTTCTGAGTATTCTATGTGTTTATATATCCTCAGAAACATTCGTAATACATCATTCTTGATGAAAGTATCCTTGGTCTGATTGATTTATGATTTACATTCTACTATCTCCTATCGGTATTCTATTCGCTTACGTCTAAGATAAAAGTCGATAGTGAATTCATATGAAACTATTCTTCTGTTTCATCTGGCTATTGTTCTGTTTATATCTATAAGGAAGATGTCTTATCTCTGTTACAATCGACTTCGAAACATATGAACTGTGTTCCTTTTTCTTCTGGTTTTCTTTGTGGAATCATCAAGATTTCTATTATTTTGTATGAGTGGTGTCGTCGAACATTCAATATCGTTTTGTGTTTTGGATTTTATTATCTTGACTTTCTTCTCATCCTTATGGTTTAAATTATCAAGTATGATTTGTTTTGAAATCGAAACCGATAAAAGTATGGACTATGACAGTCAAATTCAAATGGTATATTGATTTTGTTTCCTCGGATAGTTTTGGTTATTATCAGTTAGTACAAGAATGATGTTCTATTTTGTCTGAGTCAATACGGGTGGTAAATATCTATGATTGACAGGTTGAAAGAATTATGGAAAATAGTATGTTTGATCTGTCCTAACAATATGAAGAAATGATTTCTGTGGAATAATATTGAATAAATAAGATTAACTCAGAACTCTCAATCAGAGTGGATAGATCGATTGGGAAATAAATTAAGCTATGTGTACTTATGTTCATTCTCTGGTTCGAAGATGATATTGTGCGCCTATAGATTTATAGCCAAATAGTCTAAACGAAGGAAGTTTTATTCTTGAAAGCATAATACAAGGACTGATAGAATGTGTGTGATTTCCGACTAATCTTTGGGTAAAGCTGAAATACTTACAGATGCTCGAATGAAAATTTTTCTTACTTTGTGAGTATTGATTCCAAGATTTATCTTAATCATGGTATTCTGATTCTAGTTAAAGTAAAGGCTAAATTAAAGTTTTCGTTATAAATTGGAAGAGCTCAGAAATGGATCGGTAAGTGATAATTTAACTGAATACAACATAAACCGACCAAGTGATTTTGGATTTTAAATCAGATTTGATTATTGTTACTATTATTCCAAGATGGACTTTATGTACTATGGAACTCAGAGTTTATGAAGAGAGTTTTATACAGAGCTTATAGTAGTAGTGTCATGTCTATCTACTCAAAGAGTATTAAAAAGTACAGCAATCTGAAGTAAATGTTTTGGTATACGGATATAAACCCAATATTTATAATTTAGAGTTCAGACGTTGATTTGTCAATAGAGTGAAGTCGAATGTCAAGCAGATTTGGGATTAATACTTTCAGTGACGATATTGAAATGATAATGAGATAGGATTATTATGAAAATTCGTGTTGGGATTTTCTTCTTCTTCAGATAAGGAGAGGGGTGCCAACTGGGTTGTTCTCAAGAAATTGATGGAATTCATATGATTATTTCAGTATGTACGGATTCTTTATTTGACAGAGTTGGCCAATTTATATGTTTATGGAACAGTTAACTTCCGTAAAGTGTCAGTTTCTATTTCTATTATTACTATTTTCGTATAAGAATAAGAGGGATTATATCACGACCATGGAAAAAGCTATAGAAAATTTTGAGCTCGAGACTGAATCGAACTGTGATTTTGATATAAAGGTGAAAACAATCGTGAAAGTTGAAAATAGTGTTGGACTGATATGAAAGTTATACAGAAGTGAAACTTAGTCATATTGGGATTCAGATCAATGGTAGAGCGTTTATGAAAGTATCATCTCGAAAAGGATTATTTAATGATGTTTGGAAATTGTGAGAAAAGATACCAAACCTTATTCCGGTAAGATTTTCGAGGACGAAAATCCCTAAATGAGGAGAGTTGTAACAGCTCGACTTAGGGCCTAAACGGAATGATGCTTTCGAAAACCATGAATCTAAGGTCGAAAAAATTATTCTGATTAAGTTTTGAGATTTATTTATTGAATGAACGATTGTGTGAAAATATCGTTAAGAAATTTTAGTGATAAAGTGTCCAATTTAATAATTAAGACCAAATTGTAAAAGTTGCAAAATAAGTGTTCTAGATGTTAAAGGGATTTAATTGAAGTGATTTCTTAAAGTGGAGGTCCTTATTTAGCAATTAGACCAATATATTTAAGTTGGGACAAAAATAGGCATGAATAGGACAAATTTGAAAGAAAGGCCTTTAAGGGCATTTTGGTCATTTAGTAATTAAAAGAATTAAAAAGGGAAAATGAAGCAAAAATTTTCTCATCTTCTTCAAGCTAGGGCTGAATATGCAAGGTCACCATATCTAGGGTTTTGTTCAAGCTTTGGTGATTTTCGGTGATTTTCGGTGAAAACTGTAAAAAAGACTTAAATATGAAAGTTAAAAATTTGTGCATAAGTGTATGATTTAGTGGGAATTTGGGGTTGGTGTAAAGAGAAAATGGTTCGGCTAAGCTAAATATGCAAATAAATGGAATAAATTATTTTACGAGCCTAGGGGCAAAATTGTAATTTTGACAAAGTTTAGGGGTAAAAATGTAATTTTTGTAAAAATATGATTTTTGGACTGAATTGAATAATTTATTAACTAAATAAGCTAAATGTAATATTATAGATCACTAAAACGAGGTTCGGAAAAAGAAAAGTGGGGAAAAATGAGTATTTGGGCAATTTGGTCCATTTCGTCATTTCTACGATTGAGGTAAGTTTGTATGTTGATAATGTTAGAGAATAATAATATAAATGTTTGGGTCGACTACCAGTGGCTAGGTAATCCTATATTTGTTGCGGATACCTGTTAGCTTGTGTGAGTAGCACTGAGTAGCTTCGACTCTACCGTTAGCTTGTGTGAGCAGGTTCGCGAAATAGCTCAAAAATGAGCCTATGTGTGAAAAGTGATTTTGTAATTCGGGTGTTGGTCTAGTACGTCCTACCATTGGCTAGGTAATCTGGTATGGGTTGCGGATATCTATCAGCTTATGTGAGCAGCATTGTGTAGTTACGTCCAACAGTCAGCTTGTGTGAGCAGACCCGTGAGTAGCTCGAAAATAAGCATTTAAGTGAAAAAAAATGATAAGTGTAGCTACAGCTACAATTGATAAGTGGTAGCTTCGTCTACATTTGATAAGTGATAGCTTTGGCTACAAGTGTTAAGTGGTAGCTCCGGTTACATTTGATAAGTGGTAGCTAGGGCTACAAGTGTTAAGTGGTAGCTCCGGTTACATTTGATAAGTGGTAGCTTTGGCTACAAATGTTAAGAGGTAGCTTCGGCTACAAGAGGTAGGTAATAGTTCAATAATAAATATGTGTGGCATTTATGCGCAAGACATTGAGTATCATTGTTGACTTCAAATGGTTCAATAAGCAAAACCATAATGGTAGTGTAAGTACTATCGAATCAAGTGAATAAGCACATATTCTGTCTATGTGAAATCGAATGATGATGAATTGATGAGTTTATAGTGTAATATGTGTATGAAATGAGAAAGAATTATGTATGATTGTGCTATATATCATAATGTGTTTACTTGAAAATGCGGATATGTGAAGGTAATGATATAAGAGAACATGAAAATGTAAAATTGACAATAAAACAGCTTTGAACAACAGCAGTTACGTGGCTTTGAAAAATCACAAAAAAATGGTGGAAACTGAATTAGAAGTTGAACGAGATATGAAATTAAATATTATTGAGTCTATTTTCACATAAGTAATAGATTTCTACATTCTGAGATAATTGAATTTTAGTAAGACAGAGTCAGAATGGTTCTAAAATCCCATGTTCCAACTTTGGAAAATCATTAAAAATTGTAAAAAATAATTGTGAGATATAATTTGTATACTTGAATTCCTTAATGAGTCTACTTTCAAAAGAAACAAACGAGAACATATTTTGAATTTTGTCCTGTGAGATAATTAAATTTTAGTGAAGAGGGTTTGTAACCTTTGGGTAGCCAAATAGGGAAGATTTTAATGAATAAACTGTATTGATTGGCTGAACCAAAAATTCTGGAAATTTTATGTTGAAAAGATATGTGCCTCTTGTTTCGGGGAAAATTTTTGGATCTAAATTTTTGACTTCCGTAAACCCGGATAAAAATAATTTAGTGACTGTGACTCAAGTAGACAATTTCAAATGAACACGAAAATTAATGGGACTATGTGCAATTATGATTTTATTACTTCAAGACCATCTTATATGAATGCTTACAAGTTTGTAAACCGATTTTTTACATACATACTTACTAAGTTTTATAGCTTACTCGTGTTATTTTTCTATACTTATAAGATTTTGAAGATTAGCTCGGATTGGAAGCTGTAGGAAATCCCATCACACTATCTAGTCAAAGCATCGGTATGAAGATATTTTGTAAATTTAGAATATGGCATGTATAGGTTGGTTAGTTATGAAGTGTATGGGTCCTTGTTACTAAAGCATAAGTGAGTCGGATAGAGGTAATTAAAATGTCTCGATTTAATTTAATAACTTGTATTTAGCCTTTTAAGTTAACTTATCATAATATTATGTATGTGTGTACGAGTGTCGAGTTACGTTGATGGTTATGGCTAAATTTGGGTTATATTAAAGGTATGATATGAGTCTTTGAAATGTATATGAGTGTGAAGAGTTAAGAGTACAAAAAAAAGGGCTTGGAAAATAGCCCAAGTACTGGCCACACGGGCAGAGACATGGCCGTGTATCTCAGTCATGTGAAGTACACGGCCTAGCACACGGGTGTGTGACATTGCTGTGTGCCCATAAATATATGATGACGTCAGAAACAGAATGCTTGATGTTTTTAACACTGGCTGGGACACGGGCGTGTGTAACCACACGGCTTGCCCGCACAGGCGTGTGACACTGTTTTGTTGAAAATTTTTATAAGGGTTCCAAAGACTTTGAATTAGTCTCGAATCATTTTTGAAGTATGTTTTAGGCATCGTAGGCCCGCAATAGGGGAAAAATGAGTTTAAATGAAAAGTTTTTAAAATTTAATAGAAATGTGTAATTCGAAAATTGATCAATCGTGTGTATAAGTTCGGTATGCTTCGTACCCTATTCCGGCGACGGATACGGGTTAGGGTGTTATAGATGTTAATGTGGTAATTAGCAGTGAAGAAGAGACAAGCAGTGGTTGACTAGAGTCTCATTGCAAAAGGAGGGCAGATTATGTGGGCACTTCTGCCTTGATGGCCATTAGCCCTACTTCTCTTTCAACGAGCTCATAAATAATTTCTCGTGAGGGCTCTCCCTTCATTGCTTATAATAATTCTCATCCTCCTATATCTCTCTTTCTCCACCTCCCATTGAGGAGCTACCTGCTAGAGATAGTGGCGAGCTAGCTCTAAGCCATCGGAATTTAAGCACTTGGGAGGTGTAAGGTATTGTTAAGAAGTGGAAAACTTCTGTGCCAAAGGGTGCTAAATGGAAAATATATGTTCATGACTCGTTTAGGAGCTCGTAGAAATCTACGTTGTTAACACTTAGCTCCGCTTTGCATACCTTCCTCACTTAGGGTTTCAAAGCTAGTTTGGGTATTGAAAAGAACATCGTTGGGGTTGCGATGTAACACCCCTGTCCCGTAATCATTACCGGAATAGGTAAGGGGCATTACCAGACTTGTAACTTAGACCGGAATAGTGTAAATTTTTAACTTTAATCAAACATCAGCTCCTTTTATTCAATATCAATCATACATAATCTTAATATGCTTAAAGCAAACATAATAAGCTTTAATCATACAATAGGGACTGATCTAATAACATATAAAAGATATAAGTAAACTTAAGAAAATTTTCTGAATAGGGTCACATCGCCGTGTGCCCAGGCCGTGTGCCTTACACGGACACCAGACACTCCTATGTGTCCAGACCGTGTGAAAACAGGGCATACATATTGACTTGTGCACATGGCCACAAGACATGCCCGTGTGTTTTGGCCGTGTGAAATTTATGAAGCTACTGACTTGCACCAATGGCCATAAGACACGCCCGTATGTCTTGGCCATGTGGCATGAAATAGGCTTGGTAGAAGCCATTTTCACACCTCATTGATCATGTTCCTACAAGCATCATTTTGCAACAAATTCATGTACCAATTGAACAACCATTTCAGCTAAAACAAGCATATATATACCAATTCATAATCAACCAAATTTCATGCCAATTTGCATCATCAAACATGTACGAAATGAGCCAAATCAATACCTATTTCAACTTACCATTTTCATCACAATTGTAACCTATCAAATAACCACATTCAAACATCACATATACCATGTACCACTCATCAAAATTACCATATAAAGGACATAACATATAATACTTTCATAATAAGCTAACTATTTCCATTTCAAGCCATATCTCATGGCTTTAACAAGTACAAAATCATACCACATTCATTAACATATAAGACCATATGATCCAATCATGCCATAATTTACATCAATTACAAAGTTTCAAAAGTACCAAAAAGCTTCATTGATAGTGCGATTGCAATCTCTGACTTCGTCCAAAATCGAGCTAGCATTTCATATCTATAAAACACGAGAAAAACAAACGGAGTAAGCTTAAAGCTTAGTAAGCTCGTATAATATAAAATTAAACTTACCAAAGTATCAATAAGCAATTAAAGTAATAACAATCTCTCATATGCTCATAAGACCTATTCCAATCATTCAAACATATGTTAGTCACTTGTAAATCATATATTCTTTCATTCAAAGGATGAAACTAAGCATATATTATTCATGTACCTTTCCCTACTTATAAGTTCATACAAACTATGTAACATTTCATTTATACAAATCATATAGTTCATTTATCAAGTCATCATATAACATTTATACCCTTCACCATATAATTCTTTTAAACCTTGTAACATATACCAAGTAATCATATACTTGTAACATACCATTCTTGTAATTCATATAATTCAAATAACTCATATAACATGTGTACATACCCTGTACATTTGTATCCTTATAACAAGTATTCCTTATTTTCCATATTGGTAATAATGCCCGTTGAACCTTCAGAAACATCGAGGGATACTCGGGCGATACACACATAGTGTATATATGTAAACCTGTAAATCCGTCAATTCATCATATATGCTCTTTCGAGCTATGTGTTGTATGCTCCTCCTAAGCCGGTAATGGTAAGCCCGAAGGCTGAACGGTAAGCCCGAAGGCTGAACATGTAAGCCCAAAGGCTGAACATGTAAGCTCATAAGCTGTGGTGAGTCCGCAACAAATGCAAGAGCTCAACCAACCTATAGGGCTAGTGACATGTCACTTGTATCCTACGACTTTCTACAGTTCAATCGGGACTCGGTAATCGCTTTACACATATAATCAATAGGCATTTCTATATTTTATTTCATCTATACAATCATTCAATATTCAAGACAACAATTTAAATCATAATTATAATTCAATTCTAATTATACGAACTTACCTCGTCTTAGCTCGTAAATCCGATATCTACTCGTGTACCTTTTGTTTCCCCCGATCAAGTTTCGATATTTGTTTGCCTTGATCTATATAAATTCAAATTAATCTACTTATTCACCAAGTAATTCAATTTAATCCATATACATGTATTTTGGTCTATTTACAAAATAGCCCTCATATTTTCATACTTTAACATTTAAATCCTTTATACACAAAATGGTAAATTCACACATTTAAACCAAAAACCCATAGTAACCAAATATTTATGCATTCAAAACAAGCCCAATTCTTTCATCCATTCACAATTCTAACCATAAGAATTCTATCTTTTTCAATTTAATCCCAAATACTCAATTTTGTCAAAAATCACTTTATAAAACTTGTATATCTATAAACAACATTCAATAATTATCAAGAAACATCAAAATAAACATATATTCAACAATGGCACATTTTAAAAACATCCATAATTTTAGAAATTGAGGTATGGGCTTGCAATATCGTGCTGTAACGAGCTCAAAAACATAAAAATCATTAAAAATCGAGCTTAAACCGTACCTTAATCAAGTTAATTGTGTGCCGAACTCAAGAACTCATCCATGGCTGTTTTTATTTGTTTATTTTCGGTGAAGATGATAGAATGATTAAAAGAATTTCATTTGTTTTAACTAAATTAGCTTATAAATATAAATTACCAAAAATGTCCTTTAATTAATCATTAAAATTTTACTATTTCAAGCACCTAACCGTCCACTTACCTTGCAAATGGGCTATTTACCATGCAAGGACTTAAAAAATAAAAACAAAGTCATTTAAGCCATTTTACTAATAGAACTCATATTTATCGCTTTACTCGATTTAGTCCTTTTTACTGAATTAACTATTTAATCGGTAAAATTTCTTTACGAAATGTTTACACCGAAATACTATCATGCTATAAACATTATTAAAATAATAAAAAATAATATTTTGACTCAGTTAAGTGGTCTCAAAACCACCTATTCTGATTAGGGTTTAAACCGAGCTGTTACAACTCTCTCCCTTTAGGGATTTTCGTCCCCAAAAATCTTACCGGTAAACAGGTTTGGGTATTGTTTTCGCATAGCTTCCTCAGGTTCCCACGTAGCTTCCTTTATCCCGTGTTTATGCCAAAGAACTTTTACAAGTGTTATACGTTTATTTCTCAACTATTTGATCTCTCGGGCCAGAATTCAGATCAGTTCTTCGTTATATGATAAATCAGGCTTTATTTCCACATCAACGGGAGATATCACATGTGATGGATCTGACTTGTATCGACATAACATCAAAACATGAAAGACATTATGTATCCTTTCAAGCTCAGACGGTAATGACAATCGATAGGCTACAGGCCCTATTCTTTCAACTATTTCATACGGTCCGATGAATCGCAAACTTAACTTTCTTTTACGGCTGAAACGGAGAATTTTTTTCCACAGTGACACTTTCAAGAATACCCGGTCTCCGACTTGAAATTCTATTTCTTTACGTTTCAAATTCGCGTATGATTTCTGTCTATCAGAAGTTGCTTTTAAACTGTCGCGAATCACTTTCACTTTTTCTTCGGTTTCTCTAATCAATTCAACCTCATGTATCTTTTTCTCACTCAATTTTTTCCAGTATAACAGTGTTCGAAATTTACGATCATATAAAGCTTCGTACGGAGCCATTTTCAAACTCGTCTGGAAGCTATTATTATAAGTAAATCTAATCAGAGGTAAGTGTTTTTCCCAACTACCTTCAAATTCAAGGATGCAACATCGTAACATATCCTCTAAAATTTGTATAACTCTTTTAGACTGACCATCAGTCTAAGGATGAAAAGCTATATTAAAATTCAATTTAGTTCCCACAGCTTTTTGTAATTTCTTCCAGAATCTCAATGTGAATCTCGGATCTCTATCGGAGATAATAAACAACGGTACACCATGTAATCATACAATTTTAGATAAGTACAATTTGGCTAGTCTATCCAGGGAGTAATCTGTACGTACTGGTATAAAATGAATAGATTTCGTTAATCGATCAACAAAAACCTAGATTGCATCTTTCTTTTTTGGAGTCAGGGGCAATCCCAATACAAAATCCATTGTAACTCTGTCTTATTTCCATTCTGGAATCATAACTGGTTGTAATAAACCTAACGGTACCTAATGTTCGGCTTTTACTTGCTGATAGATTAAACATTTCGATACAAACTCTGACATATCTCGTTTCATTCCTGACCACCAGTACATTTGTTTTAAATCATTATAAATTTTAGTGCTACCAGGATGAACAGAAAAATAACTATCATGTACTTTGAATAAAACTTTCTGAATGAGTTCAGAATCTTTTGGTATGCAAATTCTATTTCAGAACATTAAATAATCATAAGTTCCTATAGTGAATTCAGGATCAAAATTAGACTCACATTAAAGTCGTTTAGCTTGCAACTCTGTGTCACTTTTCCGAGCTTCGCAGATTTGTTGCAGAAATACTGGTTTAGCTTTTAACTCAGTTAGAATAGATCCGTCGTCACGTAGCATCATCTGAGTGTTCATAGCCTACAAAGCAAACAGGGACTTTTGGTTTTGCACATCTGAGCCGTAATGTGACAAGTACAAGTGATATTAAGGAAATGAAACATCTTTTATTCAAAGGGTAAGGAATTACACATAAGACTTCTTGGGATGTCGAGCATTCCGTGTTCGTGGTATAACCGTGCCTTCTATCCTCGCTAGCTTGTATACTCCATAACTAATTTTTTCTTTGATATTATATGGTTATTCCCAATTTAGAGTCAACTATTGCAAAGCTGGCAAACTAGCCTTAGAATTTCTTAAGATAAGATTGCCTACTTGGAACTAGTTGTTTTTAACATTGAAGTTGTAGTAGCGAGCCACTTATTAAGTGTGTGCCGCATTTTTTACTTCAATTGTTTCCCTGAGTTCATTAATTAGACCAAGGTTGAGCTTGGTAGCTTCCTTATTAAAGTGATGCGTTCTATACAACCTTATGCTAATCTTTGTAGGGATTATAGCCTTTGTACCATAAACAAGAGAGAAAGTTGTTTCTTCCATTGCAGTGTGGGGTGTAGTTCGTAAAGCCTACAAAATTTTAGGCAGTTCTTCTACCTATGCACCTTTGGCCTTTCCCACTTTCTTCCTTAAGGCTGATAAAATCTTCTTATTCATAACCTCTACTTGTCTGTTTGCCTGCGGTGTCTTAACAGAGCTTTGAGCCAAAGTAATATGTAGGTTAGTACAAAAGCTCTTGAATTTTCCTTGAAACTGCATGCCATTTTTTGTAATAACCAGACGCGGTACACCAAACCTACATACGATGGACTTCTACAGAAAAGACTCAATTTGCCTCTCATTGATAGCTGCCAGAGCTTCACTTCAATCTATTTAACAAAGTAGTCTATCGCAACCACTATGAACTTCTTTTTTGCTGTGGTTACAGGAAATTGGCCAAGTATGTCAACTCCCCAAGTCACCAATGGATAAGGGTTTGACATGATTTGAAGAGGTTCTATTGGCTGTCGTTGCACTTGAACATGCCTTTGATAGGAATCGCATGTGCAGACCAATTGATGTGCACCCATTTGGATTGTGGGCTAGTAATACCCCTGTCTAAAGATTTTCTGGGTGAGCAGTACCTGACTGCCCCCAGACGTACTAACGTTTAAAGTATGAATACTACTTCCAAATTATATAGCTCTAAGGTGTTGTCTGCAAGTATACGGGTCAAGTTGTAATATATTTTACACCAAAGTAGGTGAGTACTCTGAGGATCATACCCAATGGAGGCTAAGCACTAGAGCAATTTTAATCTAAACAAGAATTAGATCAAATTAGTAGTTTACTTAAGTTATAGTACAAATGATAATAAGAAGGTTTTGGGTTTTTATAATAAATGAATAATAAAAACAAGAAAACTATAAAGAATAAATAAATGGAAAATTGAGAGTGAGTTTCTCAAATTTGGTTATGGGTGATTAGCTCGCTTCAACATGTTTCCTCAACTGTTGCTTCGAGTTTCTTGTTAACCAACTAGTCATTGCTCTTGCAGGATCTTCTAATATGTCTACTCGAATAATAAGTTGATAGGAACTACTTATCTTTTGACCTCAAAGTCCAAACCGGCTCAGGTTAAAGTGCTCACAGATGGGCCATACTAATTTTGGGTTAATTTCCACTTTCATGACTTCTCATGGTTGTCAGGCCTAGGGTTTGTTTCATGTTCTTCCTTTCTTGAACAATTGATTCGTTGAGAAACCCTGCACAACAGTTAAATGATCATGCTTCCACTCGCTAAGCTCATATAGAGGGATTAGTTTTTCATGGATTTCATAAATGATATGTAATCAATAAAAATGAAATGCATAATAAACAGATCAATGATAGAGATTTAGGAAAATCTTGATTTGTATTAAAGTACTTGAAATAAATCCCGAACGTCTGGATACGATCATAAATCAAATCTCCAAAAACAAAGGAAAACAAAGAACAAAAACAAACTAAAACCTAAAAAGAGAATAGACTAAACCTAAATTACAGAAAGAAAATCTAAGCTAAGGAATGAGTGTGTAAAATGAGTGCTTAAAGGGCCTATTTATAAATTTTTTATGGCCGTCATCATTAGCCCTAGGCTAGCTGCTGTTCTCGAGCTTAAAGTTGTATTGTGAAGACTAAAATGCCCCTTACTCGATTTAATTCCACGTCTAAAGGTCAGTGTTACAACACCTAGGTCCTCTGTCATGATATAGTAGTAAGTGTACTTCTCTATGAACATTTTCATGGGTTGTCGTGATAATAATGTTCCGTGTCACGACAGAGTAGGTAGCTTCAGGATTGTTTTGTTCTAGTCCCTATATTATGACGTCTACTGTCCCATGTCGTGACATAGTGATCGGTCTTGATATGGTATGCCTTCTGATGGTCACCTGCACACTTACGAGAGACATTAGCCAACCTTTAGGCCTAATTTAGCCCCGAGGTCAATAAAAGGCTTGATTTTACACTTTTTACACATTTTATTAACTCTATCAAAAACTTTTAAATCCTAAGTAAAATCCAACAATAATACTTAATTTCAAGCTCCGAAAGAGTGAAAACTAGTTTAATCTGCTAGGTCAAATTACGGCATATCAAACTCCCTCACACTTAAGTCATTACTTGTCCTCAAGCAGCTGAAACAACAACAAATAATAGAAAAGACAACATTCGAGCAAACATTATACAAGTATTGACTTCAAAGCACATAACTTAGGCATTTCATATTTACTAACAACTTCAGCATGATGAGTAACTGATTTACCATTTCTTACTACAGACATCTAAGTTCAATATGTTACAAAGTATACAAGCACTAAGGTATCAACTGCAAAAATCAATTAACAAATCATACAAGTAATTTGATTATCCTAGTAGTATACAAATAGGCATTTATGTGACTGTTCAATATAATGTCCATTCATGCATAGAGATGTTTAAGTCACATAGGACTTTTCAGCTTGTAACGTTCTGAGGCTTAGGATATGTATGGAATTCAAAAACAATAAGCATCAAAAGGGTTATGAATACGAAAATAGTTTGGCACATCGTATTGATCTCTATTCTTTCCCTTTAGTGATCTTTATCCGCTTACCGCCTTATTTCTCCTTCTCTCTCCTTCCTTATCTCTCCATATAGGAAAACTTAACATGACATAGCAACTTTAGTTAGCCTACGAGTTTTTATGCACTAATGAATGAGTTTTTCTATTATTGTGACTTTGTCAATTTTCTTTTTCAGTTTTTCTTACTCATAAATGCTTTTTGCTTTTCAAGAACTTTTTCTACTCGTCTTTTTCTCTTTTGAATTTTCTTTTGTTTTGCATTTTCCAGGCTAAACTAATGTTCCTATATCACACCAACCTTTCCCATTTTCACTTTGATTTTACAAACCCCATTTTGATATATCTACTTACCCTCAATACATATGGCCATACATCTATACTCGTGCAGTTCATGATAAAAGAAAAGGGTAAATACAAATTGGCATTTTTAGGCTTGGGGGTTTGTAATAAGGTGAAGTGTCAATAAGCTCAAACATTGGTACTAAAGATAGAATAAGAATATGTCAACTTTTTGGCTCTAACTATTTTCTAAACAATGTCTTAAGTCATCCCTAAATATCTCAATATGCACAAATTTAATCAATCCAACAAACTCAAGTTCAACCATTTATCATACATACTAACATGCTCATTTCCTTATATCTTTTATATTTTTTGGTACAATTAATTGCTTAATACTTATTTATAGTGTAACATATAGAACTGAATAGTCTAATACTCAAAAATTAAAAATCACCCATCATCATGCTAAATTTATTTATAAAAACAAGCAACCTGTGAACATGCTCCTAACTATCATTTGTATTTCTACAAGCTCAAGCACACAACAAAATTAAAATTTCTATGTTACCCCCCACACTTTGGAAAACACATTGTCCCCAATGTATAGTCTCGAAAAAATAAGGAATAAAGTTACTCGATTGATCGTGATCTGTTCGTCTATTATTGGTGGGTGCTTCCTCCTTTAATTGCGTAAGCTTTAATTGTCGTGTCTTCGTACGTTGAGGTTCCTACATAAAAACTTTGAATAAAATCAACTAACAGCAAAGACTCTTACTCTTAATAAAAAATAAATATCCTAATAAGTTTTATTACAACCCATAATAAAAAAAAATCAATCATCCTCATTCATCTCCATCTCTCTCATCTTCACTCTCAGCCTCCTTCTTATCTTGCTCAGTCGATGTAGGCTCGAACATGTCAAGTGTGTAATTGAGGGCCCAGATATTGTTTTGCCGAGCAAACTCTTAAAATAATGGTCCCGATTCCTATATCCACTGTATCATCCAATCAAGCTTTGGATGACTATTTTCACCAACTTCTTGTTGGGATCCTACCAACATTTGCGATGAAGCTGGTGTAACCTCCGTCTCTTGTTGTTTCTTGTTCCAATCTTTGACTTGTTTGGCCTATAACTCGATGTATTGTTGGAACAATGTAATGCCTATGATACTTCGTAATGACTTCAGCGACTATTCTGTGGATGTCATTGGAATGCCTGCCCTTTTACATGAGGCTGTCACTAAGTAGGGAAAGAACACGCCCACTTTTTGGCCACTTACACACCTCCGCATATTTTGGTGAATCCATTTACCTATACAAACCTACTTTTCTGCAAAATTGCAAAAAGTAATATTGCTCGAAAAGTATTAACTTTAGAAACATTCAAAGCATGTACAATTCGTGTGCACACAAATTAGATCCACATCTTGGCCTCAAGAAGCATAATAGCTTGATTAAAAGAAGTAGGGGTACTAGTACTGCCAGTGATATTTCCATTCACCCCTGCCTTCTATTAGGTAATTTATTATATTGTCCATATTTATGTCCCTAAAGTATTCCAAATCAGTTTATTAAATAAAATCATGTTCATAGTATGGAACATTATAAAAATTACAAATAATCTAAAGGGTTACTCTAACATTTAAACCCCTTACCGATATTGTGTCTCATGTATGACCAATATTATTCCTAAACTTGTAGTCCTGTAATAATGCATAGAATTCGTGTACTATCAGGACTACGACAATTTTTTGGGAATCATTCAGAAAAGTTCCCATCATTGATAACGTACTATTGGTCATAATTCCTTACAAATAATCATTGACTGATCAAAACCCCTCTCTTATATGAATGTCTTCCCTTAAAGTTCATTAAAAAAAATTCTTGCATTCATATTCAAACAAGGATGATCAAAACCCCGGCTCATTAGTGCGTCTAATTTTCCTAAGAGGCATGATTAATTATTCTCTAAAACAATTTTAAACAATCAAAATTAATGGAACAGTAAAAATCCAAGTTTAGGAACCCTTAACATGGGAGAAGTTTGTTGATTCCTTGCCTTGCTTGTCCCTTGAATGCTTTCCTTTCCGAAAACATTTGCAAAACAAAGCTGTTAAGAGAAAGAGCAAGAGATTTGCAATTTGGGATTTTAGGGTTTAGATAGTTTAGAGGGTTCAAAAGTTAAAGTGATTTAAGAGGTGTTGAAACTTAACGAGTGTTTAAAGGTGTGTTTAGAATATATAAGGGTTGAGAACAAGAGTTTTAAGAGGTTAGTATCGGTTAAAATAAAGGTTTTTTCATCGAGTCTCGCAGATGGATAGGATTGACCCTCCAAAAAATTACAGCGATGTCGTGACACATGGGTTCCATGTCACGACATCTCTATCATATTACCATTGCCACGGCATAGGGGTTTTGTGTCGCGACACACCTTTTAGTTTGAAATTTTGGGGAGACTATTTTCTATGTCCCAACACAAAGGTATCATGTCGCGACATCGAGGTGTTTTTTCCAATTCTTTTATACTGCACACGGTGTCGCAATCAGTAGTAATCATACATCTAAACAATTCAAAGAATATTAAATCCTAAAATAAATGAGTCTTAATGTACTTCCTACTACACTTTAGAGCATATATTACCCTTACTGTAATATGATTAAGGTGCAAACAAGAAAACTTCCCTGAGAAGACTGAGTCATTGTTGTATTGACATTGAGATTTAATTGCTCTAAGTAGACATAAAGTACCTATAAGAAAATACTATGACAAAAAAATATGAAATATGCGGTAATATAGAGGAAAAGAAATTAATAAATAAATAAAGTAATAAAAAAATTAAACAAAATTGAAACTGAGAAATAAAAATTCTTTAAAAGCTGGGACGATCCGTGTCGCCACCATAAAAAAACTTGTAGCTGGTTCTCGACACTTTGATCATTCATTTATTCTATTGTCGATGTATATGAACCAACCTCTTCAGTCGATTCTATTGATGTTGCCTTATTTTTTACTAACGCGACATCCACATTACAAGCCATTTGGTACCAAATCCAAGCCAATCCTAAATTGTTTTTCGAGGTATTATTTCCTTGAGATTTCTCCTTTCCCTGTTATGTGAGACTTTGGTTGCTTGAGTCTTGCTTCCATTGTCGAATGAGAACGAATCAAACTCATCAACCTCTTTGGTTGGCACATTCTCTTTTATGGCCAGAAAGTGTATTAACTTTTCTACACTTTCATATAACATTGGTTCAAGCTCAATGTTAGTGGTTAATTGGTCTTCCACTTCTACTTTTATGGTTAGTTTTGCTGTTATGTCAATTGGATCACAGACTATTTCAACTACGTTCAACTCATTTCCATGATCTTCAGTAACAAGCTCAGGTTGAATCTCACCATAATTCTTATTATGGTCATTGATAATACAAAGGTTCTCATGATCTGAGTTGTAAATATCATATATGCCCCATTTCCTTGGAGGCAGCACTTCATATATTTCTTGCATCATTTTCAACATTTACGCCATTATGTCTGACATGTTTGATAATACCTCTGAGTTATTCGTGTTAGTGGTTTCACGTGAAGGCATCTCATACAAATCACAGGAAGGCTTGTCTAAATTTTTGGACATATCATGATCTTCTTTAAGTGCCTCATTCAATTTACCAATGAACTCATGTGGTTGTTCGACTATATTATGAACAATATTTTATTTTTTGCTGATGCGTTGAGGTTTTTTTTTCATGTTGACTCAGTTTTGTTATGAACAATTTTTTATTTTCCATGATCTTACATTCTTCATATACCCCATCCTTGTATATTTTATCATCAAGGGTTATCTCATCGTTATACCACATGTAATCAGTTTCATTCATGTTTGAATGTTTTATCTGGGATAGTCTCTATAGATCAGTGACTGTTTAAGCAAGCGTTCCTCTCATTTGAGGCATATACTAAGATTAAAAAATAAAGAAGTAATAAAATTTAGCGTAGAATAAAACAAATTAAAATCGTATCTATAACCTAAAAATTTCATAATTATTCTAATTAAATGCAAAAATTAACATCGAACTAGTAACGTTGCCTCCCCGGCAACGGCGCCAACAACTTGACCACCTTCGGACGTACTAACTTTTAGAGTGTGAATACTGCTTCCAAATGATATAGATTTGAAGTGGTGTCTACAATCATAAGGGTCAAGTTGTAATATAATTTACAATGAAGTAGGTGAGTACTCCAAAGATTTTACTCAAAGGAGGCTAAGCACTAGAGCAATTTTAATTTAAATAAGAATGAGATCTAATTAATAGTTTACTTAAGTTATAGTATGGATGATATTAAGCTGGTTTTGGGATTTTATAATAAAGGAATAATAAAAAAAAAGAAAACTATAAAGAATAAATAAATGGAAACTTGAGTATGAATTTCTCAAATCTGGTTATAGTTGATTAGCTCGTTTCGGCATGCTTCCTCAACTGTTGCTTCGGGTTTCTCATCAACAAACTAGTCATTGCCCTAGTAGGACCTTCTGATACGTCTACTCGGATAATGAGTCGATAGGAACTACTTATCTTTTGATTTCACAGTCCAAACCAGTTTAGGGTTAAGGTGTTCACGAATGGGCCATACCAATTTTGGGTTAATTCCCACCTTTATGACTTCCCAGGGTTGTTAGGCCTAGGGTTTGTTTCACATTCTTCCTTTCTCGAACAATTGATCTGTTGAGAAACCCTGCACAATAGTTAAATGATCATGCCTCCACTCGCTAATCCTCCATAGAGGGATTAGTTCCTCATGGATTTCATAAATGACATATAATCAATAGAAACAAAATGCATAATAAATAAATCGATGATACGAGATTTAGAAAAAGCTTGATTTGTATTAAAGCACTTAAAATAAATTCCCAATGTCTGGATGTATTCACAAATTAGATCTCTAAAAATAAAGGAAAACAAAGAACGAAAACAAACTAAAACCCAAAAAGAGAAAAGACTAAACTTAAATTATAGAAAGAAAATCTAAGCTAAGGGATGTGTATGAAAAATGAGTGCTCAAAGGGCTTATTTATAGATTTTTTATGGCCATCGTCCTTAACCCTAGGTCAGCTACCATTCTCAAGCTTAAAGTTGCATTGTGAAGACCAAAATAGCCCTTACTCAGTTTAATTCCATGTCCAGAGGTCGATGTCACGACACCCAAGTCCTGTGTCACGACATAGCAGTCGGTGTACTCTTTTATGGACATCTTTTGGGGTTGGTTACGACACCCATGTTTCGTGTCTCGACAGATCAGACAACTTTGGAATTTCTTCGTTTTGGTCCCTATGTTGGAACGTCTACCATCCCGTCTCGTGAAATAGTGATTAGTCTTGATATGGTCTCCTGCACATTTACAATATACGTTAGCTAGCCTTTAGGCCTCATTCGATCCTAAGGTCAATAAAAAGGTTCAATTTTACACTTTCTACACATTTTATTGACTCTATCAAAAACTACTAAATCCTAAGTAAAATCCAACAATAATACTTAATTTCAAGCTCCTAAAGTGAGAAAAGTAGTTTAATTTGTTAGGTCAGATTACAATAGATCATCACCGTGAATACCCTTATGTATTTTTTCGCATAATATATTCAACCTTATCTGGTCACAGACATTGCAGCAGAAGATGGGGAAACCCCTTTCCATATAGTACACTCTCCAAGAAGGTGTATCTAGCAAATGTAGGACAAAACACTTTGTTTTAATTATCATGTAATTAAGAGATTTAACAATAATTTACATAGCATTCAAATATTTAATTCCCTCATTAGGATTTTTGCAGGTATTTGTAATTTGAAATAATTACATACCTCGCAGCTTTGCATTGTAGCTTCATGAGCTCCTACTTGTCCAGGTTTTCTTTTATGCCGAGGAGTTTGTAGACAATAGGAGTCATCCAATTCTCCTCCTGATCTATAGATAGGACATGTGATATGCCGTAGCTTGTGGTTTCTCTATGCTTGAGCAATATTTTCCCCCTTTGTTCAATGACAACAAAGGATGTTAACTTGGATAGGGCATCGACTCGTGTGTTATCACTTCTCGGGAGCTGTTTAATTTGGACCTTATTAAACCCTTTGAGCAATTGGGTTGTAATTGTATGATATTTCTTTAGCTCGACCTCCTCTACATCGTATTCATGATTCATTTGTTTTACTACCAATTGTGAATTTGTGTGGACAACTAGGTCTTTCACTCCCAGTTGGCGTGTTAGCTGCAGTATTAATACCAAAGCTTTATATTTAACAATGTTGTTGGAAGTTTGAAATTTAAAAGATAGTCTATACTGCCACTCATTGCCACTAGGGTCAATTAGGAGTATACTTGCTCCTGTTTCTACTTTGGTTGCAAAACCATCGACATAAACTAACCAAATCTTTGAATTATCAGTTGCATGTACACCTTCTAAAGGTAGGCTAACTACTATTATGTCAATAGTTTTCTTGAAAGAGTATTCCACCATGAAATCAGCTAGCACTTGCCCTTTTATTGTTGTTCGTGTCTGAACTCTACTCAAAATTCAACCAATTCAATACTCTATTTTGTTACCCTTCTTAAGGTGTCAGCCTTGGACAATATTTCCTTCATGGGCTGATTAGTGACGACGACAATTGTTTGAGCTTGGAAGTACAGTCATAACTTGCGAGCTGTAATAAAAGTAAAAACACACTTATCTATTTTTGAGTACCTCAGCTCGTTGTTCTAGAGTACCTTGCTGATGTAATACACTAGAAATTGGTGCACATTTTCTTATTTGACTAATATTGTTGCAACTATCTCCTCTAAGCTAGTCGAATATAGATAGAGGGTTTTTCCTTCCTATTGCAATTTTAGAAGCAGAGGAGAGGTAAGATACAACTTCAGTTCTTCAAAGGTCGCTTGACACTCTTTAATCCACGAAAAAGATATTTTTAAAGCTTTGAAAAAAGGGAGGCATATGTCTGTTATCCTGGAAATAAATCTGTTGAGTGCCACCACTATATTTGTGATGCGCTAAATATTTTTTATTGTTCGCGGGGGAGGCTTTTCCATGATCGCATAGATCTTTTTTGGGTTGACTTCTATTTCCCTCTCTAAAATCATGAAGCCTAAAAATCTGCTAGCTTGCACATTGATGGCACACATTTCAGGGTTCAACTTCATGTTGTGGGCCCTTAGGATTGCAAATGTCTTGGATAAGCTTTGTATATGTTCTCCTAAAGATCCACTTTTTACCAATATGTCATCCACATAAACTTTAAGTCCGCGACCTACCTGGTTTTTGAAAATTTTGTTCATTAATCTCTAGGTTGCTCCCGTGTTCTTAAGGCCAAAAGGCATAACCTGAAAGTAAAAAAGCCCTTCTTCAGTGACTAAAGTTGTCTTTTCTTGGTTACCCTGATCCAACAGAATCTGGTTATAACCCAAGAAAACATCAATGAAGCTCATGAATTTGTGATCTGTAGAGGCATTAACTAAACGGTCAATCAAAGGTAGAGAAAAATTGTCTTTAGGGAAAGCTTTGTTAAAGTTAGTGAAATCAATGCACATTCTCAGTCTGCTATTTGCTTTTTTCACCATAACCACATTTGAAACCTAATTTGGATACTCTACCTCCTTGATGAAACCCACTAACAATAGTTTAGCCACCTCTTTCCTCACTATTTCCACCATTTACGGCACAAATTTCCTCTTCTTCTGCTTCACCGGCTTTACTTTTAGAAGCACATTCAACTTATAGACGATCACTTGCGGGTCTACCCCTAACATATTCATTGCTGACCAGGCAAAAACGTCTAAATTCTCCTATAAACACTAAACCAACACACTTTTTTCTTCTGCCACCAACACTGATAAGATTCTTATAGTTTTTTCCTTATTGTCACAGAATAACTGCAAAGTCTCAGTATGCTCTGCAACCTCCGATTTTTTACTTTTCTATTTCTCCCTTACATCCAGACTGTCTAAATACAAGACCTGACTTGTCAACTTTGCTCATTGCGAATTCCGCCATTCAGTTATAGGCTCCTACGCTTGCTTAACAGATAACATATAACATTGCATCATAGTAAGCTGATCTGATCTCAAGAACCCAACCCCCGTCCTTGTTGGGAACTTGTTCTTCATGTAGAATATTACAACCATTATTTTTGTCATCCTCATTATTGGTCACCCAAAGATATCATTGTAAGCCATTGGTTGGTTCATAACGAAGAACTGAACATATTTTGTAGTCATGTTCTCGCCATCCCCTAAGGTAACTGGCAAAGTGATCGAGCCCTTCAATCAACGGGATGGTTCGCAAAACCATACAATGGACTAGCCCTAGACAATACCTACTCTTTCAGCCCCATCTTCTAGTACGCTTCCCAAGACAGCACCTCAACTGTACTCCTACTGTCTACAAGTATCCTCTTAACCTTGAAACCTACAATTATTGTAGAAACAACCATTAAATCATTACCCTCTTCGTCCTAAACCAATTCCTCATCATCATTACCGAATTTAACACTCTATCTTCCCTACTGACATGATCTCTTGGGGGCATTAACTGATATCACACTACTCATATGCACCTTTCTCTTTGTACTAGAACCTACCCATTCTTCATCCGTACCTAAAATCACATGGATGAAACCTTTAACCTTTTGTTTACCCTTAGGATCACCACGGGAACTTTGACCCTACTGGGAAACACCCTAATCAACAAATTCAATGAGCTTATCATTTTGCACTGCTTTCTTAGTAGCATCTTTTAGAGTGAAACAATCATCGGTTTTATGTCCTTGAGCTCGATCTTTTGTAATATTCCCAATTGGGGATGGCTTAGGTAAGATGTCAAGGCTTTTGACCTGGTTTAGAATGTAAGTATGGGTAGTGCTTAAAGGAGTGTAAACTTCGAACCTACCCTAGGGGATGTACCTCTAGGTATGCTCTAACTGAGACCTTTGAGGAACCTTAGGAGAATCACCTTGAGTTTGATTTCCCCGCGGCCTATCACCTTTTATTTGTAATGACAGGCTAGAAGGGCCGTGCCTACAGTGAGGTCCTTCTCTGTTCCTAAATTGCTTGTCCTCCCTCTAAAAGCTGCCAGCAATGCCCTTTTGGTCTCCTCCGCCTTTGCAAACTTATGAGCTTGCTCATACAAATCAGACAAACTCTATGATCTATTATCAGTAAAGGAGTATTATACGTGGTCATTCTGTACCCGCATTATGAAAGAATCAATAGCCCACTGGTCCTTCAAATTCTTCATATTGAGAGCTGCTGCATGAAACCTCTTCACATAATCATGGAGGGACTCACGAAATGGCTTGATTTTGGCTATTTTCTTGTTAACACGGCCTAAGACACGAGTGTGTGTCTCAGCCATGTGTCTCCTGTAGGTTTTAAAGGTTATTTTTCGAGAGTTGCACGGCCCAGCATACTGGCATGTGGCCTGGCCATGTGATCCAAGTTAGAGAGTTATACAGGCATGGACACGGGCTGGGACACAACTGTGTGTCCCTACTTCGAATGTCCACACGGTCTGAGACACGGGCATGTGTCCCAGCCGTGTGAGTCACACGGCCTAACCACACTGCCATGTAACCCTTGCAGTGTGAAATTTTCTATGTTTTTCCATAAAGTTCTAAATGTTTCCGATTTTGTCTTGAACCATTTCTAAAACATTTTTATGGCCTCGAGGGCTCGTACAAGGGACAATATGTTTGTGTTTGATTGAGCTATATTATGTTTTATAGAAATGGTTATAATTGAACGTATCAAGTTAAAATTTTTCGGTAATGCTTCGTAATCCTATTCTGGCGATGAATATGGGTTAGGGTTTTACAAATCAGGGTGAGAAGGGTATGAATGATTACCTTTAATCATCTAGAAAGTCAAAAACAACTTTTATGAAACTGATTACACAATTGTATGTCGATTCCAAGCCACTGCGAAAAGTTTCAACCTCTACATAATCCACCCCGGTGTGACAACGAACAGCAAGAACTTTCTCAACCTTTTCCAGAGAGAAAAACTCATTGACGACTGTTAGACCTCATACACTATATTTCATGTACATAAGGTTTTTCTCAAAAACCCTATATTTCCTAATTCGGGAATAGTTGATATCTTAATATGAATCATGATTCATTAAAATAATTAATCGAAAATAATAATTATAATTACCATAATTATAATATTGTTTGACAGAAAAATACAATTACAATATTATAATAATATTCGATCGTAAATTATAATTACAATAATTATAACAAGGATTTCTTTAAATTATGTTTAGATAAATTTTATACAAATCAAATTCATATATATATATATATATTAATTTAACCATGTTCTCATTATGTGTACAACATACTTGTACATATAATTCGTTTGATATTTAACTGCCCAATTAAATTAATTCTATAATTAATTTAATTCATGTGATAGCCAAAAAATAATACCAACTATGTTTGGAGTCTGTTTGTTTTAACCATAGGGTGTGACCCTGCAAAGTTCTAGTAACTTTAGCAGTAATACTAGAATGATTCTAATATTACAAACAATGAGTGACATCTAGCAATGTATAATTGCTACCTAAGTTACAAGAAGTCATGATTTAACATAACCTCTGTGTGATTAAGCCTTCATGTATTAAATCCTTTTGTCCTTCATATCTAGAATGGAAACAAGTTGTAACACCCCGAATTTTGGGCCTAGAAGTATTGGGCCTTGGTTAAGTTTTGGATTCTAACTTAGTATTTTTAGGAGTTTAATTTTGGCCTTCTAGAAGGTTGGAAGTGGCATGAAGATGGACTCTGAGGAGAGTGATCAGAAGAGAAAATATAGGAAGAGGTTAGGAGAGCTTATCATGGAGAAAAATTAGGAGATGAGATGTGGATGAAGTGGAGCCAATTAGGACTTTAGGGGTTCGGCTTTGGGTATTTATAGGGGGTGTCGAATTCTTTTTGAAGAGTTTCCCTTGCTTTGCCAAACAGAATGCTTCATTCTTCTCCTTCTTTCTAGTTCTTTTTCCTCTTTTGCTAAAGCCGAATACCTATATCCCCTTTGCTGATTTCTTTCCTTAATATCTTAAAAGTCGAATACCCATATCCCCTTTACCGATTTCTTTTACTTCCTCCATCACAAATTTGTTTTTGTTATTTACAACCTTTAATCAAGATTTTAAAAGCCGATCACACTCAGCAGATATCTAGGTCGTTAGTTTGAAGGCGAGTTTCGGTAAGTGTCTCATTCTCAATTTTGGTTTCTTAGGGGGGTGGCCGAATATATATGTAGCCATAAGGGTGACTCGTATGGAAGACGAGTCACCTGATGTTGATAAAATATGTGTGTTGATGCAGATCTAGGAATATTCGAGACTTTTCACTAAGGAAAGGCTAGAAAAGTCGAAGGTTCACGGTAAGGCTACGGTAAGGCTTCGAGATTTGATAAAGTTTTAGTAAGGTTTGGAGTTGATTTAGAAATGGTTTTGATTGTAGGTCAAGACTGAGGATAGTGTAGGAGTGAGTCGTCAATCAAGTGTGTACCTATACTACACATATAGCAAATCGGCAAAAGACGAAATCCCGAAATCCCAAAATCCCAAATGGGCTTACCGAATTTGTGGGCCCAAATTGGCAAAGGTGTGATATGAAATTTTGTGATGGATTGAAATGTATGATTGTATGATTGAATAATGATCAGGCCTAATGGGCTACATAAGCATGTTTGGGGCTTAATGGGTTTTATGGGTATGATTGGGCCCAGTGGGCCTTATGAGACTGTAGAAATGCATGCTATGGTTTAATGGACTTTAGGCCTAGTTGAATGGACTCTCAAATTTTCATAAAAATTAACTAAGTAATAAACATGTTTGTGGACAAGTCAATAGACTAAGGTGTGGCAACCGACATATGCATGTCTAGGATTGGATCATGGAAGAGCCTGGTACTTAAGCGGTCCGAGTGACCCACCTCATCTTCTCTTGAATCCTACCTGGTGCATAGTGTCTGTTCATATTAGCCGCGATAACTTGTTGATGGGCCAAAATCCATAATTAAAATCTGTATCATTAGAAAAATTACGAAAATACCCTTATAGGATAAAATTACGAAAATACCCTTCTAAGGTAGAATTACGAAAGTACCCTTCTAAGGTAAAATTACGGAAATGCCTGAAAGGTAGAACTACTAAAACACCCTCGTAGCGTAGGAGTACTGAAATACCCCTATAGGGTAGATTTACGAAAATACCCCTGGGTAGTGAAATGACCAAAATACCCCTAAGTGCTTAATATGTGAAAATGTGTGAAAATGAGTATGATGTATTCATGAATTGTATGTTGCACTTGGGTAGGTTTTGATGATACGGAGGAAGTGTTTTGAGGATCGCATAGTCACTTGACGACCGTGGATCCACTGTAGGCTTTTAAGCCACCGAGTAGCTTTGCTACACTGTACTTATATAGCAGCCTTGCTACAACGTGAGTAGTGCTGCACCTGGTGCTACCTTTGGAGTATAGAGGATGGGTGGGTTGATGTAGACATCCCCACAGGTGTGTTGGGCTGGTACGGGTGGTGTGTAGCAGTTGGATTTGGGATGGGAACATTTGCATACATGTAATTCTGGTATAATATGAGGTCAATGTAGGCTAAGGCCCAGACCACCGATATTGTTAGGGCTTAGGCCCAATGTGATATGTGTATAATGAATTGATTTGATTGCCAAGGGTCGTACACACTGAGTTGCGAAACTTACACCCTTATTATTAATATTTCAGGTGATCCACAATAGACGGCTCGACGCGGGAGAGGACTCGGAGATAGCCACACTACAAGTTACTTAGGAATTTTCAATATAGATTTATTAAGTGTTTTATGATAATTACTTTTAAATCTCCACTGTAATGTAATAAGACTATGTATCTTCGATTTCATTATTTACTTGAGATTTTATTTAGTTACTGCTATAGTTAATAAACATGTTTTTTTTTCTAATTATTCATTTAATTTAATTCTTTGAATTTTTAACTAAGTAAATTCCTATCAAGCATATTTCGTTTCGAACTAAGTTTTTAACTAAACTATTTTTTGAAAGCAACCATTCAATGTGACATCACCAGATTCGGGCCTAACTTCTAGGCCGGGTTTGGGGTGTTACATAAGTCATGGAATAGTCACGCTTGCATAGTCCATCTAATGTTTCTTGATATATTGAGTAGACTATGATAAACAAATAAGTATGATATCTCACACAAACTTATTCGAGTACGGCCATGCATTTCTAGTCTCACTCAATCAAGTGGCCTAAGATAGTGCTCCCATTATATAGGAGGGACAAATACTGTATTGATCAACCATATCGCACTACATAGATTGTGGTATATCCAACATCAGTCTTTATAGAACAACAAGTTATGGTGGACGTTTGACTGTATCAAAATATACGACTCACGATATTGGGATAATGATGATCTCAAGTCTGAGGATCGTATACATAGTAATCACTAAGTAATGTTGTGACTATTATATAATAATTCAAGAAACATACTAATAGTGGGTCAGTCCAATATGTTATTCTCTTACACACATACTCATGTATTGATTTTGACATCTCATGTCAATAACAACACTTAGTCATCAATAAACTACACATTAGTCTTAATGCATTATTGCTATCTAAACCCACAATAATACTCGACCAAGGACCTTTTAAGAATAATCATATTATTCTCAGGACATTATTATAAAATAGTTTATTTATATACACAAAAAAATTGAAATAATAATGACAATTCCTTATATTAATAAACGAGGTAAAACAAGTATGTTATTACAATCATCTCATGATTGGTCTTTAGGTATACTCTAATACAAATATCAGTCCTTCGCACTTCCCTTAAGTGTGGTGGACAAAGCCTTGCACTTCGCTACATCTGATGCTTCTAGTACATTCATGTAGTCGTTGTATTGCATCAAATGAGCTCGCTTTCAAATTTTATATAAAAATTTCAAAATTTATCTTTTTTAAAAATTATAAATATATATAAAAGTTTAAAAATTTAAAAATTTATAAAATAATAATTTTGGGACATAAATATTAAAAATTTATAAAATAATAATTTTGGAACATAAATAAGTAAATTAACTATTCAAGTTTATCATACTAAAGTATCTTATTTTTTCTCTTATTTTGCTTTGAAAAAGTTTTCAAATATATATGATTTCAAATTTATGTGCTTTAAAATGGAATTGATTATATTATACCAAGTTTTTAGTTTGTCAAAAAATTAAACATGAAAATTTTTATTTTATTTGATTCGGATTTCATTTCACTCGATTTAAAAGAACTTCAAATTGAATTAGGATGATAAAATGAGACTCGTCAACTCACAACTATTTCACTCGATTTGATTCCAATTTGGTTGAATGTTCACCCTTACCTAAAAGGTTGGTGCAATTAATACTGAGTAGAAGCCTTGTTTATTTTTAGTTTCAAAAGTGTTTTCAAGTTAAAAGTAACCATGAAAATATAGTTTTTCAAACTCGCTTTCAAGCCAAATACAAAAAGTAAATGTTTTAGCTTTTAACTTTTCAAAAGTTAGTTTAGGTGGAAAATTATAAATTTATCCCTCTATTCTATTAATATGATCTATATATTCATATTAAATTTTAAAAATAATTTATATTAATTATTTAAAAATATTTAAAATTTATATTTTATATATCAAATTAAGTATTAACAATGAGTTACCATACCAACTAAAAGTGGAAGTGAATTTCTTAGAGTTGATATTGTTGGGAGGACTTTACCTGAATACCACTCTGGCTCAAACATGACTATACTCAAATTGTAAAATGGATAAGGACTCCTGTGGTTATACAAAAAAACAATGAGTTATCACAAATTATTTTACTATGTTGGCACTATAACCTAAGTTGAATTTTAGTTAATACCATAATAATAACTTGAAATCACAATAACAACAATAACATGTGAAAATAAGAATACTTTACATTTGAGTAATTATAATTTTATTATAATTAAGTTTATATATTTCATATACCATAAGACTAACCAATTTGAGTTTATAAATTCCATATATCATAATATTAATTACTTAATAAATTATTTTTACTATTTTTAAGATATGATATCAAATTTAGTCTCAACGTTTACATCTTTTGTCAATTTGGCTTTTATTTTTTTTAATTAAATTTAGTTATTAACCTTTCAAAAATAACAAAATAATTTTTTAATGAAAATGCTGATTAAAACATTAATTTTTTTAACGATGTAGATGTGGCAACCCATGTGTACTTCAAGCTGATATGACACTATTTATTTTATATGTCATGCTAACAAATAATTTACAAATTATAAATATATTCAAAAAAAATATAAAAAATATTTTTTTTTAAAAAAGAAGCATGAAATATATATAGATTGCTATATTTAAAATTTTAAAATTTTAATTAGTGTTTCTATTAAAAAAAAATAATTCAACTATTTTTAAAAGGTTGATGGTAAAATTGACTCTTTTTAAAAAGTTGATTGGAAAATTTAGCTCAAATAAAGAATAAGAACAAAATTGACCAAAGGCATCAACATTGAGGTCTAAATTTGATATTATGCCATATTTTTATTATAATTCTTTTTTTATTTCTCAAGGTATCTACTAGAGCAAGCACAGTAATTAATTCTTCGCATTTTGTAGGCTTATTAAGGGGGTAGATGTTGGCTTCGAGTTTTAAAGCTACTCCATACCCAATGCGATGACCAAATAAGAGTCAAATTGACAAAAAGTATCAACATTGAGGGCTAAATTTGACATTATGTCATATTTTTATTATAATTTAAATTTATATATTTCATACATCATAATATTAATGAATTTAAATATAATTTAAATGCATATTTTCTACTTTATAACATCATGTTTAAAATAGATATTTTTCCTTCTCAAAATCATTTTTTAACAATAATACTAAACACTGTCAAACTTTTCAAAAAAACACTTTTCCACATTAACCCTAATAATAAACTAATACAAAATACAACTATAACAGAAAATAATTAAAACATTATAAGATATTAAAAAAATAATGCAAAGGTAGTATCCATGTATAAATGTCTCAACAAACATATATCACATATTATTAATATATCAAAATTTATATAACTACAAAATATTATGATTATGATAGAGCGAAATAAATTTATAAGACGTGAATATATATATATATATATATATGAATAGAATGTCAATTTTTTTTAAAAAAAATATAACATTTCGTGTTTGTATGAATGATGATCTTTATAATTTTTAAAGAATTAAATTAAGTTTTTATTATTTTTATAGGGATTAAAGTATAATTTTATCTTTACTATTTTAAAATTTTAAAAATATTAAAAATTTAAATAAAAAATTTCTATTTTAGAAGAGTTGTATAATATAATATAATATACATGCAATCAAAAACACGATTTGAAACAACAGAAACACTTCGAGTTCGCTTTTATGCCTTTTTTTTTTCCCTTTCGTTCAAGAAATTGTACGTAAACATCTATCTCTCTCTCTCTCTCTCTATATATATATATATATATATAATACTAGTTCTGATTAAACAAACACACTCAAGAGTCATGACTATAAGAACTGAAAAGAAAAATGATGTATTAATTTCCAGGAAAAAGTGTGAGACCCGTGTATCTTATTTTTCACTTTGGTTAAGGAATTTATTGATGCTCTTGTCGTAATTCTTACTACTATTATCATCATTTTATATTTGATTTTCTCTCTAAATTTTTAGTTTTCTGTTTATTTTTCACCATCCAACCGATGATCTTTCAGACCATTGGAATGCTGTCAATCAGGTCATCAATGCTCTCCAAAAGTTTATTACTTGCCTTCATCAGATGAAACTACAAGGAACTTTCTTTGTAACTGAAAGGGAAGGGAATATTAATGAAAAAAGATTAAATATATAAATGCAAAAGTAAATTCCTACCAACTTATCTCTTAACCCTAATTAAATATTGTCTGGAGAAGTTAAAAGGAAGGTGTACAAGAAATTTCCAGGAAAATATTAGGCAAATTCAGTAAGATTCAATGACTGTATATATATATATATATCTGCAATTCTCCTTCCCATTAGAACCAAAGTATTTCCTTCATTTTTGACTTAATCAAGACTTCTTTTACATCCTTTCCATCACTCATAGTTTTAACCCTTCTTTCCTACCGTTTTAACATGTCGTTAAGACACCGCAACACAGGTTACCCAGAACCAGCCATTTCTGATGGAGAAGATACTCCAATAGTGAAATGCCAGCACCGAAGGTGGCGTTCGGTTTTTGCAGCCATATATTCTGCCAGGATTTTTGTTTCTTTGTACCAGAAAATTATCAACAAGAAACAGATATTGCGTAGTCTGTCCTACATTGCCCTTGATGTCCATGACAGTGACTCGAGTGATGATCGCTTACCTTCTCTCGGTGTTGATCAGAAAACACTCACTGAGGTGGTAAGGAGGAAGAGCCTTGAAACCCTAAGTAAACTTGGAGGCGTGAAACAGATTGCTGCAAGTCTTGAAACTGATGAGAAAGATGGTATCAGTGCTAACGAAGCTGATCTTGCACATCGGGTCGATGTATTCGGTGCCAACAGGTATCAGAAACCACCTAAAAAAAGCTTTTTTAGCTTTGTTTATGAAGCTTTCAAAGATACCACCATTATCATACTCTTGGTTTGTGCTGTTCTCTCTCTGGGCTTTGGCATCAAACAGCATGGCATAACGGATGGAGGGTATGATGGTGGGAGTATTATCATTGCTGTCTTTCTAGTTGTTGCTGTATCTGCTGTCAGTAACTTTAAGCAAAACAGACAATTCGAGAAACTTTCAAAGGAGAGTAGTGATATAAAAGTGGAAGTAGTGAGAGATGGGCGCCGCCAATTTATATCAGTCTTTGAAGTTGTCGTGGGTGATGTTGTGTGCTTGAAAATTGGTGATCAAATTCCAGCGGATGGATTGTTCTTGGATGGACACTCTTTGAAGGTGGATGAATCAAGCATGACCGGTGAAAGCGACCATGTTGAGATCAATGGCAGCAACAATCCTTTCGTTCTTTCTGGTACAAAGGTCACAAATGGGTTCGGTTCCATGCTTGTTACTTCTGTTGGCATGAATACGGCATGGGGGGAGATGATGAGTTCCATAAACCGTGAGTTGGATGAAGAAACTCCATTGCAGGCTCGCCTCAACAAGCTGACTTCTGCAATTGGGAAGATTGGATTGGCAGTGGCTGTACTTGTTCTTGCAGTGCTGCTTATTCGTTACTTCACTGGAAACACAAAAGATGACCAGGGAAACAAAGAATATATTCGAGGCAAGACAAAGTTTGACAGCATGATGAACTCAGTCGTGGAAATAATTTCAGCAGCAATTACCATCGTGGTCGTTGCAATTCCAGAAGGTCTTCCGTTGGCAGTGACCCTAACTTTGGCCTATTCTATGATGCAAATGATGGCTGATCATGCAATGGTCAGAAAACTTTCAGCTTGCGAGACGATGGGTTCAGCCACAACAATCTGCACAGATAAGACAGGTACCCTTACTTTAAATGAAATGAAGGTTACGGAGTTTTGGCTAGGGAAAGAATTAATGGGCAGTATTTCCTCAGAAATAGCACCTAATGTCCATAAGTTACTGCAACAAGCGGTTGCTCTCAATACAACCGGTACTGTTTATAAGCCAAACTCTAGATCACTTCCTGAAATTTCTGGTAGTCCAACTGAGAAAGCAATTCTCTCTTGGGCTGTCTCCGATTTGGGGATGAACCTAGATGACCCAAAGCAAAACTACGAACTCATCCAAGTAGAGGCCTTCAATTCAGAGAATAAGAGAAGTGGAATTCTGATAAGGAGGAAGAGTGAGAGTGGCGGTGCTACACAGGTGCACTGGAAGGGTGCTGCTGAGATGATCTTGGCCATGTGCTCACAATATTATGATAGAAATGGTGCAGTTAAAACCATTGACGAGGAAGAAAGAGTAGAGATGGGGAAAGTTATTGAGGATATGGCAGCCAAAAGCTTGAGGTGCATAGCATTTGCACATACACAAAATCCAAAAGACAATGAACGAGTTTTGCAAGAAAGTGGACTCATCTTGCTAGGGCTGGTAGGTTTGAAAGACCCATGTCGTCCTGGTGTCAGAACAGCAGTAGAAGCTTGCATAAATGCTGGAGTAAACATCAAGATGATAACTGGAGACAATATCTTCACAGCAAAGGCTATAGCAACTGAATGTGGCATTTTGCAACCCAATGAGGATATGAGTGAAGCTGTAATAGAAGGTGTTCAGTTCCGAAATTACTCACCAGAAGAGAGAATGGCTAAGATCAACAAAATTTGTGTAATGGCCAGATCCTCACCTTTTGACAAACTTCTGATGGTACAGTGTCTAAAGCAGAATGGTCATGTTGTAGCAGTCACTGGGGACGGCACCAATGATGCACCAGCTTTAAAGGAAGCAGATATTGGACTTTCGATGGGAATCCAAGGAACAGAAGTTGCCAAGGAAAGCTCAGACATAATCATTTTGGATGATAACTTTACTTCTGTGGTGACTGTTTTAAGGTGGGGTAGGTGTGTCTTCAACAACATTCAGAAATTCATTCAGTTTCAGCTTACAGTGAATATCGCAGCACTAGTCATCAACTTCATTGCTGCAATATCTTCTGGTGAAGTCCCATTGACAGCAGTCCAACTATTGTGGGTGAACTTAATAATGGATACGTTTGGGGCTTTAGCTTTGGCCACTGAGCGACCTACCAATGATCTCATGACAAAGCCACCTGTGGGTCGATCCAATCCCCTCATATCCAACATCATGTGGAGGAACCTCATTGCTCAAGCCTTGTATCAGGTTGCAGTTCTACTAACCCTTCAGTTCAGGGGAAAATTTATCTTTGATGTGGATGAAAAGGTCAAGAACACACTTATTTTCAACACTTTTGTCCTCTGCCAAGTGTTCAATGAGTTCAATGCCAGAAAACTTGAAAAGAAGAATATATTCCAGGGACTACACAAGAACAAACTCTTTCTAGGGATCATTGCCATAACCATAATTCTTCAAGTGGTAATGGTGGAATTCTTGAAGAGGTTTGCTAACACTCAGAGGCTGAACTGGGGGCAATGGGGTACTTGTATTGGAATTGCAGCTTTGTCCTGGCCACTTGGCTGGCTAGTTAAGTGGATTCCAGCATGAAAAAAAATCTCCTTCTCCGTCACAAGGCTTTTGCATCCAAAAGAAATACCAGTTAGCTCCAATGAGATGCTCCTTTCATTTATATAGAACCTTAGGAATATCAGTATATAACCTTGGTACTATTTCTTTTATTATTCTAATGCAGTATTTTAATTTCCTTCTGTTCACTATTTATCTTGGTTCTAGTTCATTGTAAGTGTTGAATTTGTAAGCTTCTATGTGAACAATGAAGATATGTTGTTTATGCATGCATTAATTTCACTATAACATGTTTAGCAATTAGCACCACTTAAATCCTCTGCATGCACAAATAAATTACGTATGTCGTCAGCTTCTAATGGATAACACTGTTGGCAATGCAGGCTAGGCCACATATTCTACCACTTAATACTAGACGATACAACATTAAGCTCTTTGCTCTTTCTAGTGGATGTACACAATAATGAGATGAGACTTCCCTCGTGATCTAATAATCTCTTTTAAGAACAATCTAAGTCTACCATAACTTTATAATGACCAGTTCACAAACATAGACAGTCTGCCATATTGTAATTTCATATAATCGGTACATAACACAATCAACCAAAAGGAATATTTAATTAGATGTTTCATCGTTCTACTTAAAATTTTCTACCTTCAAGAGAAGAAAACCCTTTTAAATGATTTTGCACTCAGATCATCAGTAGAAGGTGACTAATAAAATTCAACAAGTAGTGAATTAGAAAGCAACAGTATCCACAACAACTCATGGTGTTAGGCACTTCTAGCATTGAAAGAAAAGAAAGAACTATAAGAAGCTTAAAACCATCATCCTCATAAAAACTCTAGCTATCCCAACAGCAACATATTGAACCTCACTCCTAATGCCTTGATTGGTTACTAGTATAATAACATGAGGGAAAAACTTGATTATTACATATGTATTACAATAGTTAGCCATAAAATAAGGAATAGTTGGTACAAATTTAAACATAAAATTAGAAAGATGAGTAATAACTCTTGAAAAAATAAGACCTCTTCAAAATAGACAAACAATTTTCCTTCTCTTTGCTAAAAATAAGTCATGGGACTGACTAAATATTACCAATGGAATTAGTTTATTACCAACACATAAATTAAAACATGTGTAAAAAATAATACTCCTATCAAACATAGCATAAGTTACATGAAGTGCATGACCTATTTATAATCAGTGTGAATGCATAATTTCCACTGTTCATTGGTGCAAGAATGTTAACAATGAAAGGCAACTAATTAATCAGTCCATAATATTTTAAGGCTTCCATCTCTCACTTGTACGTACTACATCTTTCCCGCACATCCCAACATAGCATAACTTTCAAAGAATTTGTTGACGTAAAAGATGCAATGTAAATTTGCTACAGTCTAAACAATAGAGCCAGAAGTTTTATCAGCCACCTTATATCATGCTTTCTTAAGTGGAAACACAATCATTGGTGTCCTAAGTTGTTGGCATAATATTATATATTAGGGGTCCATTATTCACACAAAAAAACAAAAACGAAAAGCAAGTTTGGCAAATTGTCGTCACATATTTGCTTCCTCCAATGTTGCAAAATTGTGATCTGACAATATCAACTCCAGCCACTATATTGGAGCTTGCACAAGTATATTGTCATAATATGACTCAAGTATTTTAACACCCCTCATCAAATAAGTAACATACATAACATACATAACAGATCATCTAAATCGATCTAGCTTAATGTCACTATTGAAGTCTATGTTTCTTCAACTCTTCATTTTTCTTGAATTACTTGTTCTAACACATAGTCATACACAGGTACGGGCATATGACTACCCACGGACCCTCCAAAAACATGGAGAAACTTAAAAAAGAATTCGGACAAAATACCCGTATCTGGTACTCGCACCAAATTCCAGTAAAATAGATCAATGTAATCAGTTATTGTGCTGGATGAATCTGATATCATACAACATAATAAAGTAGCCCAAGGAAACAGCTGATTATTCTTGCCAGGTGCCACCAACATTGTCCTACCAGAGAGCAACTAAAAGAACATGGGTAATCATTTTTATTACTTCCATGGAAAACTTTCTCAAACAAAACTTCTTTATGATACAATCCAAAGAGATAATGGGTTATCTAATCTCAGTTTTGTTTATTTCTTTCTTTTTTCGTACAAATTAAAACACCAAGAAAAAAAAATATTAACTTTGTAACACTTCCAATTGTAATAATCTAGATAGCAAAACAGCATCAAGGCACACAGAGCAAGTGGGATAATAAATTATTTGGAATTCATTATTTTATAGAATTAACTATAAACACTCTTGAATATATTATAAAGTATGCAAAGACAGAAACTTGATCCAGCTTATCAGATCAAAATCCAATGATTAAAGTGAAAAAAAAAAAAAATCATATTTTACCACTTAGATTACTATTTTAATGATAAATAGAAAGTCACCCCCATTAAACGAGGAAGCACCTTAATGAGGAAAACTTGAAATGGGTCATTAAAAGACATCAAATTTCAATTAAAAAAAAAAAAAAAACCTAGGATGCAACAGCCGAAATATGTAGGAATAGTTGTTGAAGGACAATTCAATAAAATATGGGTCCCAAAGCCAAGTAAATAGGAGACAGAGAGAGTTTGAAAGTGGGGACTGACCTTGACGAGACACTGCAGACATTGTACTGCAAAAATTCATCTCCATGAATTGAATTGAAGATTACCCTTTTGACGAAGGCCCCAAAGGAGTTTTTTACACAGCTTACATTTGCTATGATTTTTTTAAAAATTAAAACACACACATACAATTTTAGTGTGTGGAAACTGGAAATTTTAAGTTTGAATGTATTTTTTTGAAAAAAAATTATAATGGTATAAGATGAGAAGGAAAAGGAAAAGAGAACAAGAAACATAACCTGTGGGCTGGAAAAGTTTGCTAATAAGGTTAAAATGTGCTATTAGTCCCTGTAATTTTACAAAATTTTATATTTAGTCTCTATACTTTAAAAAAGTTAAAAACTCACTCCTCTTACTTTTTCAATTTAAAAATCGTACTCCAATCATTACTATCGTTGATAGTTTTCATGAAATTTTATCAACTTAACATGTATATTTTCCGTTAATTATACGTTAGGCTTTTTTACCTAAATAATATAAAAATAATTAATTACAAAAATTGTATGAAAAACATATTATTATAAAAATATGCATTTGCTACAATATTCTGACGGTGGTGCTTGACATATTGGTGACACTATGATGATTTAAAATATCTAGGGACCTGATATGCAAATTTACCGTTTTAATTGTCAGCTGAAGAAGAGGCTTTAAGCTTCCGCATGACAGTGTTTCGGCACTAAGCTTTCGAAAGGGTAACTTTCATAATAAACCCCCCTTATTTATTATTTTCTTTTATTTTCCTTTAACACAAAAAATAGAGAGACCTCTTACCAATTAGTTTGAAAAAAAATTTCTACCGAAAAGTATTTTTGCAAAAATATTGATTCCAACTGAAAATTAAATTTTATTTATTTTTTAAGAAATAATTTTTTTGTTCAAATAATATCTTACATAACAGTTAATGGTATTTATATTAGTTTTCTTTCACCCACACTATATTTGAAAACTATAAGTTAATTAATAATTATAATTTATATATAATATTTTTATAAAACTTTTATAATTATAATTTTATATCTTGTTAGTAAATCAAATTGATAATAAAATCAAAATTATTTTTTAAACAATAAATAAAAATTATTTCCAGTTGAAATCAACCTTTTTATAAAAATGAAAATATTTTTGAACTAATTGATAAAAGATCTCTTTATTTTTTGTGTTAAAAGAAAATAATAAATAAGTAGGGTTTATGAGGTAGTTTACCCTTTTGAAAGCTTGGCAGCACCTTAAAGCTGTTTTTTTTAACTGCAAATTAAAATAGTAAATTTATATATCAGGTCCTTGGGTATTTTAGGTCATCATACTTTAATCTCGTGCCTCAATATGCAAGGTAGCACAGTCAAAATACTGTAACAAATGTCTATTTTCGTAATTAACTTGTTTTCCATATCTTTTTGTAATTAATTATTTTATACTAGTTAGGTAAAAAAACCCCATAAGTTACATCACGTTAGGGCAATTTAATCCAATGGCGAATCTAGAGGGGGCTGGCACAGACCCTGGTCCCCCAAAAATGTAAATTTATTATTTAAGTCCTTAAATTTTTAAAAATTTTAAATTAGGTAAAATTGTACCTTGACCCCCTAAAATTATAAAAATTTGATTTAATCCTTTAAAAATTATAAAGATATAGACTATAAAAAATTAAAATTTCATTTAGCCCCCCCCAAAAGATTGTTCTGGTTTCGCCCCTGGTTTAATCAACATGCTAATTTTACAAAATTTGATGGAAAATACTTACAATTTGAATTATTAGACTAATATTTTTAAATAAAAAAAATTGGAGGACTTAACTTTAACTTTGAAATATAGGGAGTAAATCACAAATTTTGTCAAAGTACAGGGACTAACAGCATGCTTTAACCTTGAAATAAAAGCAAAAACACAAAACACTTGTAGTTGCATTTTTCCAGCCCAATTAAGGGAGAATAGTATAGTCTCTTTTATTAAGGCAATGGGCTATCAGCCTAAGAAGACATTATAACAAGTGTTTGGGCTTTTATGGCAACAGGCCCAATCCTATCAATTGATCTACTTATCAACATTCCTTCCATACAGTATCGTTTGCTCTTAAAAGTAATTATTTTCATTAAAATTTGGGTTCGGTTCATTTTCTTTAAAGTAGTTGGAAAAAATATGACGAATTTACAAAATATTATTGAGATAGCTTTACTTGGATGCCTATTTTGATCTGAACAGTGTTATATTTAAACTGTGAAAAGATAAGACCACCAATGATTAAATATATGTTTTAATCTGAGACTATAAACAACAATTAAGATTTATTTATTTTTAAGAAATTATATTTTACTTATTACTTTTAACTTAAATTCTATAATTGATGGTTATATTATGTGTTTTTTTTTTTAGGTTTTTAATTGTTTGATCATTTCTAGTCACTCAACTTTTCAAAATGTGTATTTTCAGTCCTAATTCCAATTTTTACTCATTAGTTTTGTGTTAACTCAAATGGTCAACCGGAATAGTCAAGAGGGGTTGGGTGAATTAACCTTTAAAAATTTTGTGGAAGTAAGGATAAGAAAATGAGACAATGAACACAATGATTTTTGAGTGGTTCAACCTCAATTGCCTCCATTACCTTGGCTTTCCACCGCCACCAATAATTTTTCCAAATTCACTAATTTGATCAACCTTTAAGGATAATGTTTAACCTTATAACTCTCTTAAGATATTTACCCAAATCTTAAGACACAAACTGTAGGCCCAAATTTACGCCCTGGCCCAAACCTAGGCCCACATAATTTAAACCAAAACAAAAACAACCCAAACCCTATCCTAAGCCCAACTACGCCATGACCCAACACAAAACATAAACCCAATACCCTTAGCAAACCAGAACCCTAGCAGCAAAGTGAAATCAGTGCCGCAAGTCTTCAGTCCAAGCACCGTACGTCACGCGCCAAGCTTCCGAGTCGTGCGCTACTCCACGCCACGTCCCCACGCCTCCGAGATATCTGCAACAGAAGAACAAACAGCAATAGGAGATCTTCATTTGATTTTTTAGGCTATAAAAAGCCATTGTAAACAATGTAAAAGAAGAAAAAAAGAGTTTTTTTGTTACGAAATCAGAGAGAAACACAAAAGAAAATAGCAAAATTGTTGAGCAATTTTTCGTACAATCAAATAAAAGCAAGGTGATTATAGCCTTTTTATTTTTATTTTTTTTCTTTCAAATTCTTATCTTTTAATTATTAGGTGTGAATCTACTCTCTTTTTCTTTTCTTTTACTTCTGAAAATTAAAACAAAGTTTTAAAAAAAATCAAAAGGGGTTTAGGAGGGCCTTACCTGGCTCTCATCGGCCGCCGTTGTGCGCGTATGAGGGAAGGGGAGTTGTGATGATGGGCCCTTGGGGTGCCCTAGCAGAAAGAAAAAGGGAAACCCCCCTTTTAATCTTTGATTTCGGCAGGTGAATAGAGTAAGGGAGTGGGGTGTTTTAAATTTCTTTGATAATGGGTAAATTCCGCAGCTGGTCCCTTGATTGGGCATGGTTAATTGATTGGGCCCTTTTGTGTTTCTTTAAATTTGCCCCAGACATTTTTGTGCCATCTCAGTTTGGCCTAGGCAGAAACGTTGAGTTTAGGGGACTGGAGTATTTGAATTTTTGACCCCTATTCATTGATGCGCATCACGATTTGGCCCTCATATTTTTTGTTTATTGTGATTTCACCCTAAAATCTCTGTTTTTTAATTCAATTAAATCCTATTTCGATTCTGTCAGACATTCTTATCATAAAATTAATTTTTTTCTTTTGTAGTATTATATTTCTTATCTTATTACTTCTATTATATATATTCTACTATTAATTTATTTTTTTATATATTATTTATTATACTATTTAAATTATGTGTATATTATTTTTGTTTTACTAATGATCATTTTTTGTACTACTTATTTTAAGTCATTATTATTATTATATATACATATTCTAAATAAAAATAATTATTTTAAATATAGTTTTTTATACTTACTATAATTATTTATTGTATTTATTATTTACTGTTTTCGATATTACTATCCTATCGTATTAATTGTTAATATTACTCTTATACCTCTTTTATTTATTCTTTTAATTATTTCAAATAAGGTTGTTACTATTATATTAGTTTTTATACTTACTAAATTATTTTTATACTTACTAAATTATTTTCATTTTTATTTTTACTACCTAGCTGTTTAGTATTATCTTTTTTTTATCTTATTATTTTTTATATACTATTACTTATTATACTCTATTATTGTAACAACTAGTTTTTTATTATATTTTCTGTTATCAATATTTTAAATAAATGGTCTTTTTATATAAATTTTTTTAATGGTTTTATCGTATAGTTATTTCATTTTAAAGTAGTATTTCACATTTTTTTATATATTATTTTAAAAAAATTAGTATGATATTAAATTCAAATACTTTTATAGATTGTTACCTTACATATACATTTTTTTATTAATTGTTTTATATATATATATATATGTGTGTTAGTGTTTTCATATTATTATTTCCTGTATATATACTCTTTTTTATTTATATATTATGTTTTCATACATCTTTTAAAAGATCCCATTTTATATACTTAGCTCATTTCAAATATCTTCTTTTTTTATTGTTTATATGTATGCTTTATTTAAATCAAGTCTTCGCTTATATTTATGTCTCTCGGTCTTACTATTATTCAGTTGTGCCATATTATCGTATTATATTATTGCTTCATGTTTTACGATTGCACCCTTGTTTCTCTTATGGCATAGTGATTCAAATTTGAGCTCACCTAGACCAATTGTTTTTTTTTTTCCTTTATTTTCAAAATAAATCGAGTAAATGCATTTCGATTGATCGTTTTCAAAGGTTTTTAAAATAAGGCCATATTTCGTATTTGGGGAGTTTGAGAGATCGTGCCCAATCGTGCTAGGTTTCGATTCTTTTTTATTCGACCAAGGTACGGAATATCCTTTTGGCATTTCGTCCAAGTTTTCTTAAATTAAAACGAGGCAATATTTCGTATTTGAAAATTCGATAAATCATGCCCAATCATGCTGGGCTATGATTTACCGTTTGGCCAAATAACGAAATATCCTTTTGAAATTTCAAATGCATGAGTTTTGGGAAATTACGAAATGATCTTGTATTGAGGGTTTGAAATAATGTGTCCAATCGTGCTGGACATGATATTTTATTCTTTCTGAATGAGAGAATCTCGAAATCCAATTCAAGTTACCTAAATGATTTTTAAAGAAGTTGAATTTTAAAAAAATTTTCAAATTTTCGACAATAAGGTCATTTGTTAACAATTTGGTACCAATCTTGGGCGTTATGAGGGTGCTAACCCTTCCTCGTACGTAACCGACTCCCGAACCCGTTTTCTAAAAATTCGTAGACCAAAATACTTTATAAGGTGGCCCAATTACACCTCAAAAAGGATTGGTGGAGACTCCATCCATATTTTAAAAGTCGATCCACGTTTTTAAAATTAAAAATGGTTTCGACACAAACCATCTCAAAAGGGCATACAAAGAAACAATCCTCACAAGATTAAAATGTTTGCAAATGAAGCACACACCAAATAAAAGCACTTGAGTTAAGAAAATATAATGAATGTTTACAAGTGTTTACAAAAAAAGAAAAAAAATTAAGCACAAATAGTCGATAATAGATTTCTTAATGTTTCTTGATAGCTCTTGATCTCTTGTAATCTCTCTTGTTGTTGTAGAAGATTTGGAAGCTGGTATTTATAGCCTCTCATTGATTTTCAACCATTTGTGTTGTTGGGAAAATGAATTGAGCCGTTGGAGGTGTAAAAATTAGAGCATTAATGACTCATGAAACAAAAATGTATTGATACATTTGAAGGGGTATCGATACTTTAAGCATTTAATGTCTACATTCAATGACCATTAAGCCTATAGTATTGAGTCAATAGTAAATGTATCCATTCTTGTTATGAGGTATCGGTACCTTGGGGAAGGTATCGATACTCGAGAAATTGTTCTTTAATTTTCAAAATATCGAATAAAACGGTATTGATACAAAGATAAGGGTATCAATACTTTGATTTTTTCTCAATTTTTTTCTGAATTTCGAAGTTCAAATTGATATCAATACCAGGTAGGAGTATCAATACTTGGGTCAAGGTATCAATACATTCTACATCGATACTTTGATTCTTGGGAGAAGTTTTACATGTGATAAAAATGTTCGAAAAATCATTTATCATTTTAAACAAGTTTGAAAATATTTTCTAAGTGTTTGAAAGATAAAATTAAAAGTTTATCTCGTAGAAATATTTTGAAATAATTTATCATTTGAAATTTATCAAAATTTTATTCAGAAACATTATATTTGTTATATGAAACATACTTAACATTTTATCAAATAATTTAAGGTGACTTAATTTTAAAACATGACACTTTGATATTTTGTTTTACAACTGGACAAAATTTTTGTACATTTAAGAAAAATAAAAATAAGATATAAAAAATTTCAAGGAATAATCATAACTTTTTTGAAAAAATAATCATCTCAAATTGTTGGACAGAGAGGCTAAAAACACCAAATTACAATAAAACCTTTCTACAATTTAACTTGATTTTTATTGAAGTGATTAACTTTTACCTTAAATTTAAACAAACCAATCATATCCCTTTGAAGAGGATAATAACACTTTTTTTTCTATCAAAGCCTTTTATCTTTCAAATGCAAATTTAATTTAAATTGATTGTTAAAAAAAGTATAACATTTTAAGTTTAAATCTTAAAGATAAAAGAAAATAATGGTTAAAATAATTTTAAGTTTGATTATGTGTATGTACTAAACCTTTTAAGTGTATATTATTAAAAAGTAAATAAATGAATAAGGTGGGCTTCCAATCAATTGGATATTAGTTTTTTTTCTTGTAGTTGCCTTTTCTATTCTTCTTTTAATACTGAAAATTCATAATGGCTCTTCGCCTTTGATTAATAGCAATGCAACGCAAACATCAAAAATTTACTTCCCATGCACAATGATGAATAACATATTAGAAAATTTTATGAATGGCCAGCTTGCGCTATTTGCTTCATAACCATATAGTCAAGTTTATAAACTTGGTGTCGCCCCACAACACTTATTTTCAACCCTAAGACCTAATGGATAATGCTGTTCAAACCTGTCACTAACATCATTAACATTAATCATATCCACCAATGACCATAACAAGTATACTATAAATATATACAAGAAAATGTGTATGTGTTGCCAAAGTAAAGAATATTGGGATGGCTTTTCATCTTAAATTTGCAAAAAGGGTAGTTACTTTGACTTATTACTTTGGAGAGTTTTAGTTTGGTTTAAATGGATGTTGTATTTATTTGGGATTTGTAAAAAAAATGGTAATAATGAAATTAAATATTGTAATGTGAAATAAAAAATAAATTAAACTCACCACATCAAACTTCCCCATTCATCTAAACCCACCTCAAATTTCAAATATGGAATGTAGCCAAAACCTGCTTCCAAACAATAGAAGAAGAAACTATGTGCAACATCCAAAAGTTCAACTGAGCTCAAACAAACTGAAATGCTTTGAAACCTATCTGAAATCATGGCTTATTATATGCGAATGCACATGGATCAGTGTACATGCACTGCATCATAGCATTTTTTGAGGTGGGTAAAGAATGACTATATATCCCAGAAATCAGGCAGTGGCATCACACTCATGGCGTAGAAAGTTGACTCATCTGTCCATTCCTTTGAGAACTTGGGACTTGGGATTTCTATCTTTAAAAAAAGGAATAGAAATTTGATGTTTCTATTTCCAGAAAGGCCTATTACTAGGACCACAAAGTGACAGAGAGCTGATCTTTACTCATGAGTGCTGCAGATTTGCGGTGGAGGATTGACCCTTATCAAACTATATTGTTCACTTTGATTGAGCTTCAAAACCTATGAATGTTTGGACAGCTCTTTTTTTTTCTTTTGGTAAGTAAGAATCGAGATTGAAAAAATGCTGTGAACAGTGTCTGGTCTTGCAACCCTACAAAGAAAAAAAAGTTAATGGTATTAGTACAACTTAAAAAATATAGGGACTGAAAGGTGCATGGCTACCAGTTGACTCCATGCTTGAAATTTAATGAGGGATGACAGATCATCAAAAGCTGGGTTGAGCAACTTGTATGTTCTTCTGGTTTTGTTTAATAAAGAGGGTACCGAAATTGGGTACAGACTTAATTTCTGAAATACCTTTTTATTCTCCAAATCAAAGGGGTTTCTTAACAAAAATGGAAACAACTTAGGATTATATAGAACATGTCACTAACATTATTAACATTAATCATATCCACCAATGGCCACATAACAAGTATACTATAAATCATGGATCTATCATTCAGCTCTCAAACATAGAAGAAGAATGAACAATTCTGAATAGATCAGAGAACACATCAGTATAGAACAGTGCAGTAAAAACATACATGAAATTGACACAATCATAGTACAATGAGTACATTAAAAGCATAAAAAATATCCAGAGTAAATGTGAGTTAAATTGCTTAGACTTTTATTTGAATATAGATATGGATATATATAGGTTTATGATCCTTCAAGGTTACTAAAAATATACACAAACATATCTGTATTTGACACTTTTATCTAAGTCCAAGTAAAAGGAATCTGGTCACTTAAACCCTAACAAACATCCTTATATAAGATCCTTCAAATAAATCTGCTATAAATGAAGCATGTCTTGTAAAAGAACAAAAGAGTAAAAGCTGAATTTATATAAGGTTTTCTGAAAGAAAAAAAAAAACAGAAATTAAACACACCTTTTTCAATACCAGGGTTTTGTATCGGAAAATAGGGTTTTGTGGGATGATTTGTATTAGGGTTTTGTTCATGCTACCATGGACAGATGAAGCTGCCATATGATCTAGTTTTCTCCCTGAAAGATAAACTAAAGGAGGGATGGATAGCTAGATCATGCTGGCAGCTTCAACTATCAGTGGTGCGTGATGATATATATGAAAGACTATATAGAGACACTGGCAAGATGTATTGGCGTTGCAGGGCTGCCTTTCATATAAATAGGCTGAAACTCCGTACACTTATATCTTCTTTAGAAGACTTGTTTGATAAGAGGGGAATGAGAGGATATAAATAGCGAGGGCTTTTTAGTTTCTTGGATGATTTCCGTCTTTATTTTTTTTCGAGGAATAGTCTATCTTTGCTACTTCCACTCTAATTTTTCTTTGTCTTACGTAGGATTGGCTAGGTTGGCATGGTTATCCCTTTACATTTTTATATCTGGAATAGTGTTTTGTAGTAATTAAGATCAGCAAATACAGTTGTCAGCTAAAGATATGAACACAAATCTTTTGACATTTCACTTGTGATTTAGTCTATAGATATTTTTTTAACATCAATCATCTTATAAGTTTTTTTATCATATTTATTTTTTTTTATACAAGTCCTTCAGCATTGGAAACAATGTCGATATTAGTTGAGCTAAGTCTCAATCCAATATGTAGATATTCAACATAACTCATAATGATAACATTAATTAAGTCCACAAAAAGTAATAAACGTGATGCAATCCAAACTCATCTATAAATGAGAATTTAAAGCCAGAGTTATAATACATCACCATCATCACTTGTAGAGTGATGGGATTAGAGTGGGGGTGAAGAGAGTAAGAAAGTGGTGGTGAAGGGAAAAGTATAGGAATAAGAAAAGCAAAGAGAAAAGATGAAATGGAAAGTGGTCCCTAAAGGAGGAGAGAAAAATGCAAATTGAATATTGGGTTTGGGCACACCACATGGAGACAGGTTAGTTGAGAGTTTTTAAAATTTTCCAAGGAGGCTAGCTTTTATAACTTTAGTTGGATGAACCTTTCACCCTCTCTTTCTCTGTGTTTTATGTTTGTGTAAGGTAAGCATCAACCCATCAAAGATGGCACCAAACAATTAGAGTATAAAACATAGGAAGGTGTGTCATGGGGGACCAGCTTTGCATGCCTTCTTCAGCTTCACACAATAAAGCAAAAAGCATGTATAGGTAGACTTATGTCTAATGTTTAGTTAATGATATTAGCATGTAATGTTGCTTTGAATTTATGAAACTTATGTTATTTTGATGCCTTGATGGTTGGTGTGCTTTTGGCACTTTGATGCTTAATGGTTGGTGTTTATATGATCAAATTGATGCATGGTTTTATGGCCAAAGTGGTAAGTGTTGACATGTTTGCAAAGTAATCATTTAGGGCATGTTTTGATATGGAATTTAGTCAAGTATTTTTGGTTGAATTATGACCATTTGGACATAAACTTAGGTATGTTTGATTGTGGTGGTTGGGGTGCCTTATTGGCATATTGGTTGTACGGATAAATGGTGTAATGATTTGGTCATGTTAATGCATGTTTTGGTAGGTTATGATGCTTTGTTCATGTGTGTAAATAACTTGTAAGTTCAAGGATGAAAGGGTGAAAGAAACGACTTGATTTTGGCCATTTTCTTGTCAACAAGACCTAAGACACGGGCGTGTGTCTCAGTCGTGTGTCCCTTGTAAGTTTTAAAAGCTACTTTTCGAGAGTTGCACCGCCTAGCATACGGGCGTGTAACTTGGTCGTGTGATCTAAGTTAGAGAGTTACACGGGCACGAACACGGGTTGGGACATAGCCGTGTGATCCAAGTTAGAGAGTTACATGGGCACGAACACGGGTTGGAACATAGCCGTGTGTCCCTACTTCGAATGTCCACACGGTCTGAGACACAGGAATGTGTCTCAGTCGTGTGAGTCACACGGCCTAACCGCATGGCCATGTAACCCTTGCAATGTGAAATTTTCTATCTTTTTCCATAAAGTTCTAAATGTTTCCGATTTAGTCCTAAATCATTTCTAAAACATTTTTATGGCCTCGATGGCTCATATAAAGGACAATATGCTTGTGTTTGATTGAGCTATGACGTGTTTTATAGAAATGGTTTATAATTGAATGTTTTAAGTTAAAATTTTTCGATAATGCTTCGTAACTCTATTCTGGCGACGAATCTGGGTTAGGGGTGTTACAAATCAGGGTGAGAAGGGTATGAATGATTACCTTTAATCGTCTAGAAAATCAAAGATAACTCTTGTGAAACTAATTACACAATTGTATGTCAATTCCAAGTTGCTGCGGAAAGTTTATTATTTATATATTTAGATTAAATTTTACAAATAATTTTTATTAATTATTTAAAAATATTTAAAATTTATATTTTTTTATATCAAAGTATTAACAATGAGTTACCATACCAACTAAAAGTGGAAGTGAACTTCTTAGAGTTAATATTGTTGGGAGGAGTTTACCTAAATACCACCTCAACTCGAACATGACTATGCTCAAATTGTAAAATGGATAAGGACTCCTTTGGTTATATAAAAAACAATGAGTTATCACAAATTATTTTATTATGGTTGCACTATAGCCTAAGTTGAACTTTTGTTAATACCATAATAATAATTTGAAATCACAATAACAACAATAACACGTCAAAATAAGAATACTTTACATTTCAGTAATTATAAATTTATTATAATTTAAGTTTATATATTTCATATATCATAAGATCAACCAATTTGAGTTTATAGATTCCATATATCATAATATTAATTACTTAATAAATTATTTTTACTGTTTAAGGTACGATATCAAATTTAGTTTCAACGTTTACATTTTTTGTAAATTTGGCTTTTATTTTTTTTAGTTAAATTTAGTTATTAACCTTTCAAAAATACCAAAACAATTTTTTTAATGAAAATATTGATTAAAAATTAATTTTTAACGATGTAGATGTGGCAGCCCACGTGTACTTCAAGCTGATATGACACTATTTATTTTTTATGTCATGCAAACAAATAATTTACAAATTATAAATATATTCAAAAAATATATAAAAAATGTTTTTTTTAAAAGAAGCATGAAGTATATATAGATTGCTATATTGGTTGTCAAATTTAAAATTTTAATATTTTAATTAGTATTTCTATTAAAAAAAATAATTCAACTCTTTTTGAAAGGTTGATAGTAAAATTGACTCTTTTTTAAAAGTTGATTGGACAAATTAGCTCAAATAAAGAATAAGAACCAAATTGACAAACTGGATCAACATTGAGGGCTAAATTTGACATTATGCCATATTTTTTATTATAATTTAAGTTTATATATTTCATATATCATAATATTAATGAATTTAAATATAATTTAAATGCATATTTTCTACTTCATAACATCATGTTTAAAATAGATATTTTTCCTTCTCAAAATCATTTTTTAACAACAATACTGAACACTGTCAAACTTTTCAAAAAACACTTTTTCGCGTTCAACCTTAATAATAAACTAATCTAAAATACAACTATTACAGAAAATAATTAAAATATTATAAGATATTAAAAATATAATGCAAAGGTAGTAACCATATATAAATGTCTCAATAAACATATATCACAGATTATTAATATATCAAAATTTATATAACTATAAAATATTATGATTATGATAGAGCAAAATAAATTTATAAGATGTGAATATATATATATATATGAATGCAATGTCAATTTTTTTTAAAAAAATATAGCATTTAATGTTTATATGAATGACAATAATTTTTAAATAATTAAATTAAATTTTTATTATTTTTAGAGGACTAAAGTATAATTTTATTTTTACAAATTTAAAATTTTAAAAATATTAAAAGATTTAAATAAAAAATTTTCTATTTTAGAAGAATTGTATAATATAATATAATATAATATAATATAATATAATATACATGTATTCGTAAACACGATTTGAAACAAAAGAAACCCTTCGAGTCATGACTAGAAAAACTGAAAAGAAAAATGATGGTATTAATTTCCGGGAAAAAGTGTGAGACCCGTGTATCGTGTTTTTCACTTTGGTTAAAGAATTTATTGATATTCTTATCGTAATTCTTACTACTATTATCATCATTTTATATTGATTTTCTCTCTAAATTTTTAGTTTTTCTATGGATTTTTCACCATCCAATCAATGATCTTTCAGACAATTGGAATGCTGTCAATCAGGTCATCAATGCTCTCCAAAAGTTTATTACTTGCCTTCAAAGTATCAGATGAAACTACAAGGAACTTTCTTTGTAACTGAAAGGGAAGGTAATATTAATGAAAAAAGATGAAATATATAAATGCAAAAGTAAATTCCTACTAACTTATCTCTTAACCCTAATTAAATTTTATCTGGAGAAGTTAAAAGGGAAGGCGTACAAGAAATTTCCAGGAAAATATTAGGCAAATTCAGTAAGATTCAATGTGTGTATATATATATCTGCTATTATCCTTCCTTCCCATTACAACCAAAGTATTTCCTTCATTTTTGACTTAATCAAGACTTCTTTTACTCCCTTCCCATCACTCGTAGTTTTAACCCTTCTTTCCTACCGTTTTAACATGTCGTTAAGACTCCGCAACACAGGTTACCCAGAACCAGCCATGTCTGATGGAGAAGATACTCCAATAGTGAAATTCCAGCACCGAAGGTGGCGTTCGGTTTTTGCAGCCATATATTCTGCCAGGATTTTTGTTTCTTTGTACAAGAAAATTATCAACAACAAACAGATATTGCGTAGTCTGTCCTACATTGCCCTTGATGTACATGACAGTGACTCGAGTGATGATCGCTTACCTTCTCTCGGTGTTGATCAGAAAACACTCACTAAGGTGGTAAGGGAGAAGAGCCTTGGAACCCTAAGTAAACTTGGAGGCGTGAAACAGATTGCTGCAAGTCTTGAAACTGATGAGAAAGATGGTATCACTGCTAATGAAGCTGATCTTGCACATCGGGTCGATGTATTCGGTGCCAACAGGTATCAGAAACCACCTACAAAAAGCTTTTTTAGTTTTGTTTATGAAGCTTTCAAAGATACCACCATTACCATACTCTTGGTTTGTGCTGTTCTCTCTCTGGGCTTTGGCATCACACAGCATGGCATAACGGATGGAGGGTACGATGGTGGGAGTATCATCATTGCTGTCTTTCTAGTTGTTGCTGTATCTGCTGTCAGTAACTTCAAGCAAAACAGACAATTCGAGAAACTTTCAAACGAGAGCAGTGATATAAAAGTGGAAGTAGTGAGAGATGGGCGCCGCCAATTTATATCAGTCTTTGAAGTTGTCGTGGGTGATGTTGTGTGCTTGAAAATTGGTGATCAAATTGTTGGAAATTGGCCATCCATATGCTTCCAACCCCAACACAAATTCCAGCGGATGGATTGTTCTTGGATGGACACTCTTTGAAGGTGGATGAATCTAGCATGACCGGTGAAAGCGACCATGTTGAGATCAATGGCAGCAACAATCCTTTTGTTCTTTCTGGTACAAAGTCACAAATGGGTTCGGTTCCATGCTTGTTACTTCTGTTGGCATGAATACGGCATGGGGGTAGATGATGAGTTCCATAAATCGTGAGTTAGATGAAGAAACTCCATTACAGGCTCGCCTCAACAAGCTGACTTCTGCAATTGGGAAGATTGGATTGGCAGTGGCTGTACTTGTTCTTGCAGTGCTGCTTATTCGTTACTTCACTGGAAACACAAAAGATGACCAGGGAAACAAAGAATATATTCGAGGCAAGACAAAGTTTGACAGCATGATGAACTCAGTCGTGGAGATAATTTCAGTGGCAATTACCATCGTGGTCGTAGCAATTCCAGAAGGTCTTCCTTTGGCAGTGACCCTAACTTTGGCCTATTCTATGAAGCAAATGATGGCTGATCATGCAATGGTCAGAAAACTTTCAGCTTGCGAGACGATGGGTTCAGCCACAACAATCTGCACAGATAAGACAGGTACCCTTACTTTAAATGAAATGAAGGTTACGGAGTTTAGGCTCGGAAAAGAATTAATGGGCAGTATTTCCTCAGAAATAGCACCTAATGTCCATAAGTTACTGCAACAAGCGGTTGCTCTCAACACAACCGGTACTGTTTATAAGCCAAACTCCAGATCACTTCCTGAAATTTCTGGTAGTCCAACTGAGAAAGCAATTCTCTCTTGGGCTGTCTCCGATTTGGGGATGAACCTAGATGACCCAAAGCAAAACGACGAACTCATCCAAGTAGAGGCCTTCAATTCAGAGAATAAGAGGAGTGGAGTTCTGATAAGGAGGAAGAGTGGGAGTGGCGGTGCTACACAGGTGCACTGGAAGGGTGCTGCTGAGATGATCTTGGCCATGTGCTCGCAATATTATGTAGAAGTGGTGCAGTTAAAGCCATTGACGAGGAAGAAAGAGTAGAGATGGGGAAAATTATTGAGGATATGGCAGCCAAAAGCTTGAGGTGCATAGCATTTGCACACACAAAAAATCCAAAAGACAACGAACGAGTTTTGCAAGAAAGTGGACTCATCTTGCTAGGGCTGGTACGTTTGAAAGACCCATGTCGTCCTGGTGTCAGAACAGCAGTAGAAGCTTGCATAAATGCTGGAGTAAACATCAAGATGATAACTGGAGACAATATCTTCACAGCAAAGGCTATAGCAACTGAATGTGGCATTTTGCAACCCAATGAGGATATGAGTGAAGCTGTAATAGAAGGTGTACGGTTCCGTAATTACTCACCAGAAGAGAGAATGGCTAAGATCAACAAAATTTGTGTAATGGCCAGATCCTCACCTTTTGACAAACTTCTGATGGTACAGTGTCTAAAGCAGAATGGTCATGTTGTAGCAGTCACTGGGACGGCACCAATGATGCACCAGCTTTAAAGGAAGCAGATATTGGACTTTCGATGGGAATCCAAGGAACAGAAGTTGCCAAGGAAAGCTCAGACATAATCATTTTGGATGATAACTTTACTTCTGTGGTGACTGTTTTAAGGTGGGGTAGGTGTGTCTTCAACAACATTCAGAAATTCATTCAGTTTCAGCTTATAGTGAATATCGCAGCACTAGTCATCAACTTCATTGCTGCAATATCTTCTGGTGAAGTCCCATTGACAGCAGTCCAACTATTGTGGGTGAACTTAATAATGGATACGTTTGGGGCTTTAGCTTTGGCCACTGAGCGACCTACCAATGATCTCATGACAAAGCCACCTGTGGGTCGTTCCAATCCCCTCATATCCAACATCATGTGGAGGAACCTCATTGCTCAAGCCTTGTATCAGGTTGCAGTTCTACTAACCCTTCAGTTCAGGGGAAAATTTATCTTTGATGTGGATGAAAAGGTCAAGAACACACTTATTTTCAACACTTTTGTCCTCTGCCAAGTGTTCAATGAGTTCAATGCCAGAAAACTTGAAAAGAAGAATATATTCCAGGAACTACACAAGAACAAACTCTTTCTAGGGATCATTGCCATAACCATAATTCTTCAAGTGGTAATGGTGGAATTCTTGAAGAGGTTTGCTAACACTCAGAGGCTGAACTGGGGGCAATGGGGTACTTGTATTGGAATTGCAGCTTTGTCCTGGCCACTTGGCTGGCTAGTTAAGTGGATTCCAGCATGGAAAAAAATCTCCTTCTCCGTCACAAGGCTTTTGCATCCAAAAGAAATACCAGTTAGCTCCAATGAGATGCTGCTTTCATTTATATAGAACCTTAGGAATATCAGTATATAACCTTGGTACTATTTCTTTTATTATTCTAATGCAGTATTTTAATTTCCTTCTGTTCACTATTTATCTCGGACGTTCTAGTTCATTGTAAGTGTTGAATTTGTAAGCTTCTATGTGAACAATGAAGATATGTTGTTTATGCATGCATTAATTTCACTATAACATGTTTAGCAATTAGCACCACTTAAATCCTCTGCATGCACAAATAAATTACGTATGTCGTTAGCTTCTAATGGATAACACTGTTGGCAATGCAGGCAAGGCCACATATTCTACCACTTAATACTAGACGATACAACATTAAGCTCTTTGCTCTTTCTAGTGGATGTACACAATAATGAGATGAGACTTCCCTCGTGATCTAATAATCTCTTTTAAGAACAATCTAAGTCTACAATAACTTTATAATGACCAGTTCACAAACATAGACAGTCTGCCATATTGTAATTTCATATAATCGGTACATAACACAATCAGCCAAAAGGAATATTTAATTAGATGTTTCATCGTTCTACTTAAAATTTTCTACCTTTAAGAGAAGAAAACCCTTTTAAATGATTTTGCACTCAGATCATCAGTAGAAGGTGACTAATAAAATTCAACAAGTAGTGAATTAGAAAGCAACAGTATCCACAACAACTCATGGTGTTAGGCACTTCTAGCATTGAAAGAAAAGAAAGAACTATAAGAAGCTTAAAACCATCATCCTCATATAAACTCTAGCTATCTCAACAGCAACATATTGAACCTCACTCCTAATGCCTTGATTGGTTACTAGTGTAATAACATGAGGGAAAAACTTAATTATTACATATGTATTACAATAGTTAGCCATAAAATAAGGAATAGTTGGTACAAATTTAAACATAAAATTAGAAATATAAGTAATAACTCTTGAAAAAATAAGACCTCTTCAAAATAAACGAACAATTTTCCTTCTCTTTGCTAAAGTAAGTCATGGGACTGACTAAATATTACCAATTGAATTAGTTTGTTGCCAACACATAAATTAAAACATGTGCAAAAAATAATACTCCTATCAAACATATCATAAGTTACATGAAGTGCATGACCTATTTATAATCAGTGTGAATGCATAATTTCCACTGTTCATTGGTGCAACAATGTCAACAATGAAAGGCAACTCATTGATCAGTCCATAACATTTTAAGGCTTCCATCTCTCACTTGTACTACATCTTTCCCACACATCCCAACATAGCATAACTTTCAAAGAATTTGTTGACGTAAAAGATGCAATGTGATTTTGCTACAATCTAAACAATAGAGCCAGAAGTTTTATCAGCAACCTTATACTCATGCTCTCTTAAGTGGAAACACAATCATTGGTGTCCTAAGTTGTTGGTATAATATATATATTTGGGGTCCATTATTCACACAAAAAAACAAAAACGAAAAAACAAGTTTGGCAAATTGTCGTCACATATTTGCTTCCTCCAATGTTGCAAAATTGTGATATGAGTATGACAATATCAACTCCAGCCACTATATTGGAGCTTGCACAAGTATATTGTCATAATATGACTCAAGTATTTTAACACCCCTCATCAAATAAGTGCTGCCTACTTCCTACTCCTCAACTAAACTCTTTTCAATTAAAAATAACTAGAAACTGCATTTAACATACATAACAGATCATCTAAATCGATCTAGCTTAATGTCACTATTGAAGTCTATGTTTCTTCAACTCTTCATTTTGCTTGCAGTACTTGTTCCAACACATAGTCATACACAGGTACGGGGATATGACTACCCACGGACCCTCCAAAAACATGGAGAAACTTAAAAAAAGAATTCGGACAAAATACCCGTGTCTGGTACTCGCACCAAATTCCAGTAAAATAGATCAATGTAATCAGTTATTGTGCTGGATGAATCTGATATCATACAACATAATGAAGTAGCCCAAGGAAACAACTGATTATTCTTGCCAGGTGCCACCAACATTTTCCTACCAGAGAGCAACTAAAAGAACATGGGTAATCATTTTTATTACTTCCATGGAAAACTTGCTCAAACAAAACTTCTTTATGATACAATGCAAAGAGATAATGGGTTATCTAATCTCGTTTATTTCTTGCTTTTTTAGTACAAATTAACACCAAGAAAAAAAATATTAACTTTGTAACACTTCCGATTGTAATAATCTAGATAGCAAAATAGCATCAAGGCACACAGAGCAAGTGGGATAATAAATTATTTGGAATTCATTATTTTATAGAATTAACTATAAACACTCTTAGTATATTATAAAGTATGCAAAGACAGAAACTTGATCCAGCTTATAAGATCAAAATCCAAGGTTAAAGTGAAAAAAAAAAAACATATTTTACCACTGAGATTACTATTTTAATGATAAATAGAAAGTCACCCCCATTAAACAACGAAGCACCTTAATGAAGAAAACATGAAATGGGTCATTAAAAGACATCAAATTTCAATTTAAAAAAAAAAAAACCTGGGATGCAACAGCCGAAATATGTAGGAATAGTAGTTGAAGGACAATTCAATAAAATATGGGTCCCAAAGCCAAATAAGTAGGAGACTGAGAGAGTTTGCAAGTGGGAGCTGACCTTGACGAGACACTGCAGACATTGTACTGCAGAAGTTCATCTCCATGAATTGAATTGAAGATTACCCTTTTGATGAAGGCCCCAAAGGAGTTATTTACACAGCTTACATTTGTTATGATTTTTTTTAAAAATTAAAACACACACACACAATTTTAGTGGGTGGAAACTGATTTTAAGTTTGAATGTATTTTTCTCAAAATAATTATAATGGAATAAAAGGAAAGGGGAAAGAAAAACAAGAAACATAATCTGTGGGCTGGAAAAGTTAGCTAATAAGGTTAAAATATGCATCTATTTTTACAAAATTTGATATTTAATCTCCATACTTAAAAAAAAATTAAAAAGTAAAAAACTCACTATCTTACTTTTCTTAATTTAAAAATCATACTCCAATCATTTTCCCTTAATCATATGTCAGGCTTTTTTAATTAAATAATATAAAAAATAATTAATTACAAAAAATGTATGAAAAACATATTATTATAAAAATATGCATTTGCTACAATATTCAGAAAGTGCTACTTGATATATTGGCGACATCAGATTGAAATATGATGACCTAAAATATGTAGAGACATGATATGTAAATTTATCATTTTAATTGGCAACAGAAGAAAAGGGTTTAAGCTGCCGCATGCCAGCGTTTCGGCAACAAGCTTTCAAAAGGGTAATTCCTACTAAACCCTCTTATTTATTATTTTCTTTTATTTTCCTTTTTAACACAAAAAAATAAAGAGGTCTCTTACCAATTAGTCCAAAAAAAAATTCTACCGAAGAGTATTTTTGTAAAAATGTTGATTCCAATTAAAAATAATTTTTATTTATTTTTAAAAAATATTTTTTTGTTCAAATAATGTCTAACATAGCAGATAATGATATTTATATTAGTTTTCTTTCACGCACACTATATTTGAAAATAATAAATTTAACTAATAATTATAATTTATACATAAAATTTTTTTAAAACTTTTATAATTATAATTTTATATCATGTCTGTAAATTAAATTGATAATAAAATTATAATTATTTTTTAAAAAATTAAATAAAACTATTTCAAGTTAAAATCATGTTTTTTTATAAAAAAAATTTTTGGTATAATATATTTTTGAACAAGAGGTCTATTTATTTTTTATGTTAAAAGAGAATAAAAGAAAATAATAAATGTAGAAGGCTCATTTCGCCCCGAGCCTTTAAATTTGTTTATAGCAAATAAATAAACCAGAAAATAATAAAAAACCAAAATCTAAATTATAAACCAAAATTGTTCATAGTCCATAAATACAAAAACCCAAACATTAAAACAAACCCAAATAATAAATTGAAGCCCAAATTTTAACCCACTTCACAAATAAAACCACAGCCCAATTCTAGCCCCAAATACATAAAGACCCAGTTTACATATTATTCTAGAAATAACCCCTAACCCAATTAAACAAACTCGACCCAAAAAGGAACCTAAAACCTATCGACCTAAACCATAACCCAAATACGTGGACTTAATAGTCCAATCCTAGGCACGGGCTAGTAGCCGAATTCCAAGACTGACCCAAAATAGCCTATACTAGCCCAACAAAACTATATGGCTCGAATGGCCCAACAGTGGGTTTCAGTCTGGGTAACCCTTGAAGCTTCTGGAGTCTCCTAGTGCCTCTGCTCGCACGAGTGGCTCCTCCGTGCAGCCTCGTGACTGCTCATGAATGGTTTCCCACGCCGTACACACTTGCAAAACAACCAACAACAGCAACAGTGGCGATACCAGAATGACAGCTATGTAGCAAATAACCGCAACAAAAATAATATAGCAGAAAAAAAAGATTTGTATATTTTTTATTTTTTATTTTCGATTTACTATGGCTATAAAAAAGGAGCCTAATGTACTGTAAATTTTTACGCACATTGAGCAAATAGAAATCAATCAAGAAAATTAAAGTTTCGTAAGGTGATTCCTAGATTATTTTTTTTCCCTTTTCGTTTTCATTTCTTTTGAATCTTTATTTTTGTGTGTGTGCTTGTAAAAGTAGATAGAAAAGGAGAGGATTAACTTTACAAAGTGCGCCATCGGAGCCCTCGTTTTCTCTACCGAAGTCAGAGTTAGATGAGGTCTTCGAGTTTGAAAGAGGCAAGGCTCTTAGATATGTTGATAAATAGGGTAATAGGCCCTCGCATGACGCCATCCGCCACTTCTCATGGCGAAATGGTGGTCGGACGGCCTAGTTCTTTGCTTGGTTTTTGTTTGGCCGAGTAGAGGAGTAAAAAGGGGACTTAGGTTTTTATTTTGTTCTTTAAAATGGCAAAATGTGTTTTTAGGGTTTTATTTAGTTGTTATAAGGAGCATGAAACGGCGACATTTGGAGCCTATTTCAGTGGCCTTAAAATGGTGTCGTATAATGCGACCCGATCCAAACCCAATCCGATACCCTCAGGATTCGCGTGTTTTCGCGGAGAAGGGATAATTGCGTGCTTGGTCCTTCCATTTTGCGCTGGCATTCAATTGGGCCTTATTTGCATATCTTTCGTTTTTAATTCGTTCCCTATAATTTGTGCGTCGTGTCAATTTAGACCATAGCTATACGCTGCGTTTTGAAAGTGCAGATATTTGCGCATTTAAACCTCATTCGTTGGCGCGCATTGTGATTTAGTCCTCAATTGTGCTTCAATAATTTATTTATTTACAAATTACCTCTTTTATTTTGATTCTATTGTAATTGAGCCCTTTTTGTTTCGGATTATGTTCTTTTTCCCTTTTATCTTGTAATTTATTCATTATTTACTTTTTAGAAATTGATTTAATATAATATTTTTGTACTATTTTACTGATTTTACTCATTTTACTTTCATTGTTATTTTTGCACTTATATATATATTTTTAATTGTTGTATTTTATAATTTACTTTAAATTTTCTCTTTTATGTATATTCCCATGTTTTAAAAATTTGTATAATATCTAATTTAAATATTCCTACATATTAGTATTCTGCATATATATATATAATTTTTATTAAAATCATTTCCATTTTACGCGTATATTATTAGTATCATATTATTTATGTATATTTTAAATTTCTTTATGTATTTGTATATTTTCATTTAAATTTATTTTTATATATATTATGTCTTTAAAGTACCTCATTTTAAATTACATTTTGCCTATTTCAAACATTTTCCATCATTTATATATATATGTTTTGTATTAAATTATTTTTATTCAATGTCTATATCATTAGCTTCATATTATTTTATGTATATATTTTGTTTTAGATCTATTTATGTGTATATGTTTCCTTGTAAATCTAGTTGTATATAACTTATTTCTTTTAAAAACCTCAATTTTATACATATCCTTGTTTATTTCAAAACTTTTGTATATTATTATGTCTATATATAAATTACTTATATTAAGTTTTATTTCATGGATATATATTATTTATGTAAATTAATATTTATTATTTCATATATTGTTTACTTTGATTTTCTTCTTACAAAATATTTATTTGTAAATTCATTTATATTAGTTATTTCTATTTTTGTTTTTTAATCTATTTCAAACTTTTACATGCAATTTCAAAACTTTTGTACATATAATTTATAGTTCGCATATTGATGGTCGCAAATGATTTTTCCCTCATGTTATTCATTTTTTTTTTTTATAATTTAGAATTTGTCACATTTGATTTGTGGTATTTCTTTAAAGATTGTCTTTTAATTCATTAGTTTTGAAGGTTAATGTTGGTATTTGTGTAGTGTAGGATGTGTTGCTATTGTATGATTTCTAATTTGCTCTTTTGTGTTTTCATTATTGCTATGTATTGCCACTTTATATTTGCAATTATACCTTGGTTTCTATTATTGCATTGTAATTAAGACTTCCAACTAATTTATGCAACATTGTTCATTTTTATCCAAACAAATCAAATAAAATACATTTTTGAGTCAGTTTTATAATCACTTACTTGAAAGCTTTTCAAAATAAGGTGATATTTTGGTGTGTGGAAATCCGAGAAATTGTACCCTAACGTACTGGATTGCTGTTTTTCGTTTGACCAAATAACTTAATACCCTTTTCAATTGCATGTTTTGGAAATTGTAAGAGGATCTTGACATTGAGGGTTCAAGGTATTGCATCCTAACGTACTGGGTGTAGTATTTTGTTCCTTTGGAACGTGTGAATCTTACATTCAAACTTGGGATATTCCGGCCTTTTTTAAAGAAATTGTATTTTCAAAACTTTTCAAGTTTTCAATATTATGACATCGTTTAATCAATTTGGTACCAATTTTGGGCGTACAAGGGTGCTAACCCTTCCTCATACGTAACCGATTCCCAAGCCCGTTTTCTTAAATTACGTAGGCCAAAATTGGTATTTTAATAAAACAAAATATTTTGTAAAGTGATCCGATCACACCTAAACAAAAAGGACTGGTGGCGACTCCATATTTTTAAAAGTCGATCCTCGTTTTTTCAAAATTAAAAATGGTTTCGACAATAAATAAAGGTGTTTATGAGGTAGTTTACCCTTTTGAAAGCTTGGCCGCACTTTAAAGGGTTTTTTCAACTGCCAATTAAAACAGTAAATTTACGTATCAGGTACCTGGATATTTTAGGTCATCATATTTCAATCTGGTGTAGTCAATATATCAGGCGGCACCGTCAAAACACTGTAGCAAATATCTATTTTCATAATTAACATGTTTTCCATATGTTTTTGTAATTAATTGTTTTTTATATTATTTAAGTAAAAAACCACGTACGTTACATCACGTTAGGGCAACTTAATCAACATGCTAAATTTAAAAATTTTGATGGAAAATACTTACAATTTTAATTATTATACTAAGATTTTTAAATCAAAAAATTTGGAGGACTTAACTTTAACTTTGAAATATATGAACTAAAACGCAAATTTTATAAAAGTACAGGGGCTAACAGCAAGCTTTAACCTTAAAATAAAAGCAAAAACACTAAACACTTGTAGGGTGTGTTTGTTTGGTTGTATTCCATTTTTCGGAAAATATTTTCCTCATTTTCCAGTGTTTGGTAGCCTGAAAACCTTTTCCATTTGGAAAACATTTTCCAAATCACGCGTAAAATCCCTTACATTTTGGGAAAATGTCTTACCCTTTCAATTTCTGTAAGACATTTTCCCATGCTTCTCCTTCATCAAGATAAGGCCCCAATTGCTGTAGACATTTCCCATGCTTCTCCTTCATCCAGGTAAGGCCCCTTCTCTTGCTGCTATGCAATTTCCGTTCTCTTGCTGCTGGTTTCGTTTCCTTTCTCCCTTTCTCATGCAATCTCTCTCTCTCTTTCGCAGGCATTTTCCTCTTCCTGCATAAAGCTTTTTTACTGCTCGATTCGCGTCAAAGGTCAGTAAACTAACTTAAATCCTTAACAATTTTTAAATCGATTTTACATTTTGTTTGGCTGCTGAGAAAATGAAAGAAAATGAAAAATAATTGATCAGAAACTTATGAACTAAAACCAATTTGGGATGGAAACTGTTCGATTTTTACCTTTGTTCTTCCTCTGCGCGCGTGTGTGTGGGTTTTGCTTTCACTTTCTCAGCATCCAAACTGAGATTTAGGGCTTGTTAATATTTTGTACTTTGTTTTAACATACCATTTTATGGAAATGTCATTGACTTGTTTACTAAAGCCGCGTGATATCTGTCGATACCATTTTTTTGTGAAAACAAAACGGACGTCGACTTAAAAATATGAATTGGAGTCGCCACCGATCTTTTTTAGGGTGCGATCGGCCACCTCAAAAAGGGGTTGTTTTTGATAAACTATTTGATTTATTAAAACAACAATTTTGGTCCGCATACCAGAAAAAAATAGGTTCGGGAGTCAGTTACGCACGGGGAAGGATTAGCACCCCCGATACGCCCGGAAACCGGTACCTTGTCGATTAATTAATGTCTTTGTGGTCGATGATTCGAAAATTTGAAAGAGTTTAATATACGATCCTTATTTGCTTTAAAACCATTTGGGTAGGTTAAAGACGTAAATCAAAGGTTGGTTTGCCTTAAGGTAAAACATCGCATCCAATACGGTAGGCACAATATTTCGACTTTAGAAACTAAACTTGCTTTTTATTCAGGAATCACGTATTTGATTTGAAAGGGTATTCGAATACTCAAGATAAATGAAGAAAATCGAAACCCAATTCGTTAGGGCACAATTTCTCAAATTCCTAAGTACCGAATATTGCCTTGATTTTATAAAAATTATTCTTGGACTTTAAAAGGCTATCCGATCATTTAGACTTAAACGGAAAATCGAAACCCAATATGCTAGGGTACAATTTCCCGAGTGTCTAAGTACGAACGTTGCCTTTTTATGAAAGTTGTTTTTTCGTTGGGTAAAAAGGTAATTTGTAAAACGCATAACGAAGGATAATGCAAATTTGTATGAAACATGACGATGTAAATAAAAGCGACAACAGCATGCAAAAATAAAAATAATAGGGTTTTAAACATATGTTTTAAGAAGGATATTCGAATATTTAGATTTAGACGAGGAAGTCGAAACCCAATACGTTAGGGCACGATCTCTCGAATTTCTAAACATAGAACATTGCCTTTATAAAGGAATTAATTTGGCGTAGAGTAGTAGAGTTCGTGATAAAAATATTTAAAATAAAAGAGAAGGATAAATATGTATTAATATCATAAGAATATATAAAATGACAACATGTATGAAAAGATATGTGTATAATAACACTAAATAAAATAATAAATGACGATAGTGAAAATAATAAGTATAAGGATAATAATAGCTATAATATATAAAAATAATTCTATATGTAAGGTATATATATATACACATGATGAAATATATACTAATATTAATAATAAACATAATCGGGATAAAAACGTAATAATAGGTACGATAATAATAATAGTATGTACATGGTAATAAGAATATATTAATTAATAATAGCAATAATAATAATGATATAGAAAGAAAATACATATATAATAATATAATGAGGATAAATAACATACGTAACAATAATAGTAAACAATAATGTAAAAAATTTATTGATGAAAATAAATTAATGGTAATGACAAATGACAATGTGTAAAGAATATTAAGAAGAGTAATAATAATAGTAGTAGTATAATAACGTGTTAATAAAATAATAGTAGCCAAAATATGATAGTAAAGCTAGATAATAGTGACAATATTGATAATGATAATAATAAAAATTAATGATAACTAATAGTCATGTATAGTAATGGAAATAAGAAATAATAATAGTAATAAGAAATAATAATAATATAATACTAACATTATATAATGAAAATAAATGGAAAGAAAACAGAATGAAAGAAAAAAATAATAATAATAATAAATAGTAATAAAACGATAAACAGGACTAAATTGGGAGCAAAACAAAACAAACGGGGCAGATTTTAAAATAGAAAAGAAAGGTAGGGACCTATTAGAACACGCTCGCAACTAGAGGGGACTAAATACGAAATTTTCCCAAGATTCTAAAACGCACAGCAGCTATGGGGACCGAATTGAAAGTCTCGACAAATTTCAGGGCTAATTTAAAACACATTAAAACTTGATTGCAACACATAAGAAAAGCGGAAGGGCCAAATGCGCAATTTGCCCTTCCGTTTAAAAAACACGCGGATCCTTGCGGGTATGGGTCGGGCCGATCCGACCCAGGGCAAAACGATGCCGTTTTTGCCCTGGATTTTGACACCCAAACGGTGTCGTTTAGATCAGGGAATAAAAGGGGCCCTTTTTACCAAAATTTCATTTGAGCTGCGGGAAAAGAAAAAAAAAAGAAGGAAGAGGGAAGGGAGCTCTCCGGGGCGATTCCCGACCAGCGATCGGGCCACCGGTCGACCACCGTCACCGGCCACCGCACGCGGTGGCCGGAAATCGCAAAAGGTATATGTTTTTTTTTTATTTTTTTTATAATATATATTATATATTTATAGATATATGTTTATGAAAACCAAACAAAGTATTTGAAAATGGAAAAATAAGAAAAAGAAGAAGTTACCTTCGGGTTTCTTTTTAAATCTAACTTTTGATTTCTGTTTTGGGGTTATTCGATCTGGTATTGCTGCTTTTGATGCTTAAAATATGTGTTTTTTTTTTTTTATACATAAGAAGTTTTTTTGTATTTCTATTTCATGACCTAAAAAAATCCTCCTCCCGTTTTCAATATCTCATTTTGCTTTATATAGACCTTTACAAATGATTTGTTATCTGCTATTTCTCCTTTTGATTGCGTGCTTGTTCTGATTTGCAGGATAAGGGCAGTAGTTGGACGATCGGCGGAGTAGGTGACTGCTGGCAGAGGGCTGTTGGTGACCGATTAGAGGCTCGGCAGAGGGTGGTTAGGGCTTGCGGCGCTAGGGGTTCACGGGGCTAGGGTTGCTGATTTGGGTTGTTGGGTCAAACGGGTATTGGGTTTGTAATGGTGTGGGCTCCGGGTTTGGCTAATAATTTGGGCTTAGTGGTTTTGGGTAGTAGTTGAATTAGGTTATTGGGTTTTGATGTAAATGGACAATGGACTGTTATAAAAGGACATTTATTTTTGGTTTTAATTGATTGGTTTTTTTTGGTTTTATTTTGATTGGGCCGGGCACAATTTGGGTATTACAATATCATGAATTGTATTTTTGTTGGTTCCTGGTTGGTGCTCTTTTTTACAGCTAGCTATTTATATATATATATATGATTGGTACTCAAGCAACAACTGTCTACAACCAAACTGAAGGGGAGCAGCTTCCTTGGCTTCTTCCTTGACCCTTTTTCTTCACTATAAAAATGCCAATCTCCACCATTCTTCTCCATCACACCAAATCATAACATAAATCCTCTGCTCTGCAAAAAATAATCAAACAGTATAAGAATGGTGTGATGGAGAAGAAGAATGGTGATATTAAAAAAATAATCTATCAAAGTATTTGCATTTAACTTGTTTTGCATTTCAAATATTGTATTTCATTTTCCGGAAAATATTTGATGTGATGATTTGCAACTTGGAAAAACTAGATATCAAATGTTGTTGGATTTTTCTGAGATTGTGCGTATAACTCAAGTCCAACATTTTTAGTTTTGTCAACGCTTTCAACTTTATTGGCAACTCTTCTATACCAGTATAAGAGAGATCAAGACATCCTAGTGAAACCGATTGTGAAATTCCCTCAGGCAGCACTCGTAATCCAAAGTTTCTTGACAAATCCAATACAGTTAGATAAGGTATAAATTGGAAGAAACCATTGCTGATCATTTCCAACACATTGTAGCTAAGAAACAAGGTTCGAATATAATAATATTTATGCGAAAATGGCTTATTTAATTATGTTAAGCTCGATTTTTATGTTTCGATCAAATGATGGTTATGTTTAGTTTTGGTTTTGGTTATTTGGTTATGATTTATATATGTGTGATGTGTGTTTAATATGAGTTGATAGTCTTGTGTTTGATTATATTTATGTTTGATTAATGGTTCAGCTATTCTATAATAGTGGGTGTGATTTATGCTTGATATGTTTGATTAAATTTTAATAATGTGTTTGATGTATAATGAGATGATTATAATGATTATGTAATAAGTTTAGCATGATTAGTTAAGTTTGGAATTTATTCATTGATCTAATGGTGGATATGTACGGCTTTATTAGTTTGGTTATGTGATTAAATAGGTAAAACGCAAGTAAGCAATTGATTTTGGAATGACCATTCAAGTTTTGGTAATGCAAGTATTAGAGTTGAATAAATGTTACATTATGAATTGAATGTAATTTTTGGTATGCTTATTCGGTAATTGAAGAGTCGCAAAATATATGTTTTAAATTTATAAATTTTTAGTTGAATAGGTATTGAAGGATTTGGTATTGAACATGATATTATGATATTGTAAGATAGGTGATATTAATATGTTTATATTCGGCAACTGTAATTGAGAAATAAGACAAATTGGATGATTTACATGATTATTTGATAGCATGTTGTTTTGGTTATATGATAGTTAACAGATTAATGTTTTGATTTTGTGATAAATAATTTGATAGTTTAAATGGTAGTTGACATCTTAAAGTACTTATAATTTGACATGTGTAAATTTGGTTAATCATATTCGTGCATCCGTTCCACTTAGCATTCAAGGAAGATTTCGTAGCCGTAAAGGGGGGATGACACAAAATGTATTGGCTGCCATTATTTTTGATTTGAAATTTTCCTATATTCTAGCTGGTTGGGAAGGTAGTGCATATGATTCTCGTATTTTAAGTGATGCACTTTCACGCCCAAGAGGATTAAGAATTCCGGAAGGTAAGAATTAACATTAAATATCAACTAGTTCTAGTAAGCTCATGCTTTATTAGTAATTTTATATTTTGTAAAATTGTAGGTAAATATTATCTTGCTGATGCTGGATATGCATCCGAAATGGATATATTACCCCCTATCGTGGTGTTCGATATCATTTAAAAGAGTTCAGTGATCAGGGGCCTGCAAATGCAAATGAACTCTTTAATCTTCGTCATTCATCATTGCGAATCACTATTGAACGTGTTTTTGGGATTTTGAAGAAACGGTTTCGTGTATTAGATGCTGAACCATTTTGGAATTTTCAAACTCAAGTAGATATAGTTTTGGCTTGTTGTATCATTTATAATCATATAATGGGAGTTGATCCTAATGATTTACTTAATCAAGGATTATTTGAGGAGTCTGACTCTGATTTGATAATATCAACTCTTACGGAGCGAGAAGAAAGAGAAGAAGCAAGAGAATGGTCTGCTAAGAGAGACGAAATTGCACAAACTATGTGGGCTGATTATATGACTAGAAATATTATGTAGTTTTAGGGTTTAGGGTTATTATTTCTATGTTATGTATGTTTTAGTATTAATTTTTTTTTTGTTAATGTTGGTTGGATAATGATATTGAAATATTAGTTTGTTGGAATTTGAAATTATTATGTATTGAATTTGTTAGATATTGAATTTATTATGTTTTAAGCTTGTTGAATTTATTATGTTAGATATTGAATTTATTTAGTTGGATAATGATATTGATATGATTAACAATGAAAATTCTTAATGTAGAATGGGTAAGGGCAACAAAGAAGGGACCTCCAAGCAATTCAGGTGGACAAAACCGATGGAACATCTTTTTCTTGAAATTCTAGCAGAGGAGGCTCAGAAAGGAAATAAGCCTTCTAATTCTTTCAAAGCATTTTCTATTAATCGAGTTGCTGAAGCTATTTCTGAAAGATTTCAAGTCTATTGCGATGCGAAGCATGTGGAAAATCATTTGAGGACTGTAAAAAACCAGTGGCAGATTATATGCACAATTCGGGATCAAAGTGGTTTTGGATGGGATGATAACATGAAAATGATCACATGTGATAGAGCGACATATGATGCAACAGTAATTGTAATATATGTATATATATGTTAAGTATATTTCAATTATTTTTTACTTGTTATTCTAAATTTGTATAATATCCAACAGGCACACAAGAAGTATGAACCATTTTTGAATAAAAGCATTGATCATTATGATGAAATGGCTTTGGTTGTTGGCAAAGATATGGCAACAGGGAGTTTTGCCCGAACATTTGCTGACATAGATTTGGATGATGATAACATAGATTCAGTGCCTATAGACTGCGAGAATGAAGCAACTGAAGAGGTAATAACAAATGTATCTTCATCTAGCACATCCAAACGTAAAAGAAAAAAGGCTCAAGAAAGTGTCGAAGATGAACAAATTAAATTTGTGAGCGAACAACTTGGCGAAATTGCTAATGCTTTGAAACAATTTACTGCGGATAAGACGCCACATCTTTACGAAGAAGTGATGTCAATGGAGATAGAAGGATTTGATGATGACTTCCTTTGTTCTGTGTTTGATTATTTAGTGAGTCATGAATCTGAGGCAAAAGCTTTTTTAGTTAAAAGTAAGAAGCATATAAAAATTTGGCTTCAAAAATTTTCTCAAGGTTGAAGATATTGATAATGTGGTGTAATATTAGTTATGCACTTGGATAATGTTGTTGTTATCATGTAGTGTAATACTAAATTATGCATTTGGATAATATTATTAATTTCTAGTATTAATTGTGGTATGGAAGCTAATTTATAATTATTAAATCCTTGTTTTTTATTTTTTATAACACAATTACAAATAATTATTTGACTTTGGTGTTTTCAATTTAGGACAGTTAATATTCTAGTTTAATAATTGAGTATTATTATATATTTAAAATGATTTATTTATTTATAAATAATCATTGCAATACATGTAAAAACAATTTAAAATATAAATTTATTAATATATATATATAAAATAAACTCAATCAAACAAAGAAAAGATAATAAATTCTTAAATATATAAATTTTTATTATAAAACAGCTTTTCCGGAAAATATTTTCAGGAAATCTGCCAAACAATAGAAAATATTTTACACAGATTCATCCGAACACCAGAAAAGTAAATCATTTTCCAGAAATCATTTTTCAGAAAATCATTTTCCAGAAATCATTTTTTGGAAAACATTTTACCTGCAAACAAACGGACCCGTAGTTGCGTTTTTCCAGCCCAATTAACAGAGAATAGTACTGTCTCTTTTATTAAGGCAATGGGCTATCAGCCTATGATAGTATAACAAGTGTTTGGGCTTTTATGACAACATGCCCAATCCTATCAATTCATTAAAATTTGGGTTCGGTTCTTTTTCTTTAATAAAATAAAATACCGCTAAGTAGTTGGAAAATAATATGACGAATTTTCCCGATATTATTGACATAACTTTACCTGAATCCAGTATTATACTTAAACAGTAAAAAGATAAGAAAAACAATTATTAAAAAAATGTTTTAATCGGAGACTATAAACAACAATTAATATTTATTTATTTTTAAGAAATTATATTTTACTTACTATGTTAAATTCTATAACTTATCGTGTAAGGATAAGAAAATGAGATAATGAATATAATGATTTTAGGGTGGTTCAACCCCAATTACTTACTCCACTATCTTAGCTTTCTACCACCACTAAGGATTTTTTTAAATTCACTAATTTGATCATCTATTGAGGATAATGTTTAACCTTACAACTCTTAAAATTTTTACTCAAATCTTAAGACACAAATCCTCTCAAAAGGGCAAACAAAGAAACAATCCTCACAATATTAAAATGTTTGCAAATGAAGCACACACCAAATAAAAACACTTGAGTTAAGAAAATATAATGAATGTTTACAAGTGTTTACAAGAAAAAGATAGAAAAAAATTTAAGCACAAACGGTTGATAATAGATTTCTTGATGTTTCTTGATAGCTCTTGATCTCTTGTAATCTCTCTTATTGTTGTAGAAACTTTGAAAGCTGGTATTTATAGCCTCTCATTGATTTTCAACCGTTTTGGTTGTTGGGAAAATGAATTGAACCGTTGGAGGTGTAAAAACCAGAGCATTAATGACTCCTGCAACAAAATGTATTGATACATTTGAAGGGGTATCAATATTTTAGGCATTTAATGTCTAATTCAGTGACCATTAAGCTTATAGTAAATGTATCCATTCTTGCTATGAGGTATCGGTACCATGGGGAAGGTATCGATACTCGAGCAATTTTTCTTTAATTTTTAAAACATCAAACCGTAAAACGGTATTGATACAAGGATAAGGTATTGACACTTTGTCAAGGGTATCGATACTTTTAATTTTTTTCTCAATTTTTTTGAATTTCGAAGCTGAAATTGATATCAATACCAGGTAGAGGTATCGATACTTGGGTCAAGGTATTGATACCTTCTATATCGATACTTTGATCCCTAGGAGAAGTTTTACACGTGATAAAAATGTTTGAAAAAATCATTTGTCATTTGAAATTTTTCAAATTTTATTAAAAAACATTATATTTATTATATCATATCATTTTATCAAATAATTTAACATTACTTATTTTTAAAATATATGATGTTACATGTATACCTTGATATTTTTTTTCAACTAGACAAAATTTGTGTACATTTAAGAAAAACAAAAAAAAAATTATCTAACTGTATAAAAATCATCATAAGTTTTTTTTCTAAAAAAATAATCATCTCAAATTGTTTGATAGAGAGGCTAAAAAAACCAAATTACAAAAAAATAAAAAAAAAAATCTAACCTTTGTACAATCTAACTTTATTTTTATTGAAGTGATTAATTTTTGCCTCAAATTTAAATAAATCAATCATATCGCTTTCAAGAGGATAATAATAATAATAATAATAATAATAATAATAATAATAATAATAATAACACTTTTTTTTAATCAAAACCTTTATCTTTCAAATACAAATTTAATTAAAGTTGATTGTTAAGAAATTTGATATCATATAAGATTTTAAGTTCAAATCTTGAAGATAAAGAAAATAATGGTTAAAAGAATTTTACATCTTAGGAAAAAAAATGTCTACATTGGAAATATCTTTTTAAATTAATAAACCGAAGAACTAAAATTCTTGTGATTGGTTTAATGGCTAAAGGCTATTTATCTATAGATCTAACTTGGGTTTAAACTTCTAGAAAGTAAGTAGTAAATCTTCATTTGAATAGCTACTCTTGGATGTAATGGCGTAGGATATATGAGTATACCCTTATCATTGTACGAGTACTAACCCTTTAATGGTATATTAGTAAAAAGTAAATAAATGAATAAGCTGGGCTCCCAATCAATTGGATATTAGTTTTTTCTTATAGTTTCCTTTTGTATTCTTCTTTGCTTAATAACCATGCAACCCAAACATTAAAACTTAACTTTCGACAATGATGAAAAGCATGTTAGAGAATTTTATGAATTGCCCAGTTGCACTATTTGCTTCAGAATCATATAGTCAAGATTAGAAACTTGGTGTCATCCAAACCACTTATTTTCAACCCTAATGGATAATGTTACTTATGCTAGGAGTACTACTTTTTCACCATATTTTTGTATGAGTTAACAATAAATTGATTTCAATGGATAATTTTTAACTTTACATGGTTTCTTTTAAAAAAAAAAAAGAGGACAATTTTATGATTATTTTGAAGAAATCTTTTTTTTAGTAGAAACAAATAGCACTAAGCGAAAATAATGAAATCACATAACTCTACTTAGGAAATCACTATCTGCTTGTAAAATCTCTTGATGAACCGAAATTGGGGGATCCTCAAAAAGTTTCAACCCAAACTGATTATATCATAAGTACATTTCGCCATTCGATCAGCAGTTATATTCTGAGATCTAGGAATGTGATGGATTCTTGTCTTCTAATTTCTCTTAAGGTAAACATTGATTAAACATAATTTAACTAAGTTACTTCTGGCAGCACTACCCATAAGAACATACTTTACAAGTAGTGCATTGTTGCATTCAATCTCCAACTGTCTATAACCTTTTTCCCATGCAATACGTAAACTTTCAAGAATAACTCGAGCTTCTATGTGAAAGACTGTTTCTTTGTTGACTTTTAAGGAGTACTCGCTTAACCAATGACCATTTACATCCCTAAAAAGACCTCCAATTGAGGCGTTATCATCGTTCATTGACACTGCACCATCCGAATTCCTCTTAATCCATCCATGACCCAGAGGAGACCAACATGTCGCCAATGCTGTAGCGAACGGCTGAGTTCCCTGTGAACTCTACGATAAATAACTCCTTACCCAAGTAATAACTATAACCACAAGATCCTAAACACAAGTGTTACTACTAGCAAAAACATAAGAATTGCGATTCTTTCATAACAACCAACAAATAATAGGAAAAAAAGAACCCCATTCGAAATCTTCTTCCCGCCACTTCATGGTATTTCTCAAATTCCACAAGAGCCAATTCTTATGCGATACTGAAAAAAAAGGTTCTCTTAATAGACACCGGTAGGATAGAAAGCCAAACTGCTTTGGAAAAAGAACAATCTCGGATAGCATGCAGATTCGACTCTAATACATTACCTCATCTAGGGCAGTAACACTCGCTCGTCATATGTCTTCTCATACGTTCTCCATTTGTCAATAGCCTTTCTTGCCACAAAACCTAAAGAAACGATCAAATTCGTTGAGGTGCCTCAGTTTTCCAAATCAATTGCCAACAACTGGAAAAACCACCAGCATCAATTTGGAAAAAATTCCTATAGGTTTCTGCAGAAGAAAATATATCATTCTTCATCTATTTCCAAGCTAACCTGTCATTACCCGCATCATACGAAGGAGGCACCATGGAGGCAATAATGTTAACAACATTATCGGGAAGAAAACTTCGCAGTTGACACCAATCCCCTTCGCCACCACTGGTCATCACATCACATACCCACAGAGCATCATCAAGATACCCAATTCCTTGAAAGACATCCCTTAGCTTACCGACTTGATGAACCCAAATATCATTCCAAAAATTTTTTAAGCAACCATCACCTAAAGACCAATACACATTTTTTATTGCATCCGGCCACACATTAGCTAGAGACCTCCATAAATACGAGCAGTTACTTCTATCAGTAGAGTTCGACAACACTCCATGTAGCTTATATTTGCTTCTTAACAACTTAACCCACAAGGCGTCAGTGTTGGTAAGAGTTGGAAACCCAATTTGATCAGGAAGATCTTGTTTTGAACAACCAAACTCCCAATCCCCAATCCTCCATACTCAATCAGTTTACAGCAATAAGATCAGAAAGAAATCTTATTTTTTATAAGAGTTATATTCATCTTTTTAAATTTAAATTTAAATTTGTTCTAATTATTTTTTTATTTTATGTTCAACGATTGTATTACATATCTAATAAATAAAATTCCCCGTATAGAGGTTGAAAACCTGTCACTAACATCATTAACAATAATCATATCCACCAATGACCACATAACAGGTATACTATAAATACATAGAAGAATATGTATATATGTTGCCAAATTCAAGAATACTGGGATGGCTTTTTATCTTTTCAAAGACAAAATTTGCAAGAAGGGTAGTTACTTAGACTGATTACTTTGGAGAGTTTTAGTTTAGTTTAGAAGTGTAGTGCATTTACTTATATTTAATAAAAAATGGTGATGATGAAATTAAATATTATAACATAAAATAAAAAATAAATTAAACATACCGCAAAACACCTCACTACGCATCCAAACATAGAATGTAGCCATAAACTATGTGCAACATCCAAAAGTCCAACTAAGCTCAAACAAATTGAAATACTTTGAAACCTATCTGAAATCATGGCTTATTATATGCGCATGCACATGGATCAGTGTACATGCACTGCGTCATAGCATTTTTTGAGGTGGGTAAAGAATGACTATATATCCCAGAAATCAGGCAGTGGCATCACAATCATGGCGTAGAAAGTTGACTCATCTGTCCATTCCTTTGAGAACTTGGGACTTGGGATTTCTATCTTTAAAAAAAGAAATAGAAATTTGATGTTTCTATTTCCAGAAAAGCCTATTCCTAGGACCACAAAGTGACAGAGAGCTGATCTCTACTCATGAGCGCTGCAGATTTGCAGTGGAGGATTGACCCTTATCAAACTACATTGTTCACTTGGATTGAGCTTCAAAACCTATGAATGTTTGGACAGCTACCTTTTTTTTCTTTTGGTAAGTAAGAATCGAGATTGAAAAAATGCTGTGAACAGTGTCTGGTCTTGCAACCCTACAAAGAAAAAAAAGTTAATGGTATTAGTACAACTTAAAAAATATAGGGACTGAAAGGTGCATGGCTACCAGTTGACTCCATGCTTAAAATTTAATGAGGGATGACAGATCATCAAAAGCTGGGTTGAGCAACTTGTATGTTCTTCTGGTTTTGTTTAATAAAGAGGGTACCGAAATTGGGTACAGACTTAATTTCTGAAATACCTTTTTATTCTCCAAATCAAAGGGGTTTCTTAACAAAAATGAAAACAACTTAGGATTATATAGAACATGTCACTAACATTATTAACATTAATCATATCCACCAATGGCCACATAACAAGTATACTATAAATCATGGATCTATCATTCAGCTCTCAAACATAGAAGAAGAATGAACAATTCTGAATAGATCAGAGAACACATCAGTATAGAACAGTGCAGTAAAAACATACATGAAATTGACACAATCATAGTACAATGAGTACATTAAAAGCATAAAAAATATCCAGAGTAAATGTGAGTTAAATTGCTTAGACTTTTATTTGAATATAGATATGGATATATATAGGTTTATGATCCTTCAAGGTTACTAAAAATATACACAAACATATCTGTATTTGACACTTTTATCTAAGTCCAAGTAAAAGGAATCTGGTCACTTAAACCCTAACAAACATCCTTATATAAGATCCTTCAAATAAATCTGCTATAAATGAAGCATGTCTTGTAAAAGAACAAAAGAGTAAAAGCTGAATTTATATAAGGTTTTCTGAAAGAAAAAAAAAAACAGAAATTAAACACACCTTTTTCAATACCAGGGTTTTGTATCGGAAAATAGGGTTTTGTGGGGTGATTTGTATTAGGGTTTTGTTCATGCTACCATGGACAGATGAAGCTGCCATATGATCTAGTTTTCTCCCTGAAAGATAAACTAAAGGAGGGATGGATAGCTAGATCATGCTGGCAGCTTCAACTATCAGTGGTGCGTGATGATATATATGAAAGACTATATAGAGACACTGGCAAGATGTATTGGCGTTGCAGGGCTGCCTTTCATATAAATAGGCTGAAACTCCGTACACTTATATCTTCTTTAGAAGACTTGTTTGATAAGAGGGGAATGAAAGGATATAAATAGCGAGGGCTTTTTAGTTTCTTGGATGATTTCCGTCTTTATTTTTTTTCGAGGAATAGTCTATCTTTGCTACTTCCACTCTAATTTTTCTTTGTCTTACGTAGGATTGGCTAGGTTGGCATGGTTATCCCTTTACATTTTTATATCTGGAATAGTGTTTTGTAGTAATTAAGATCAGCAAATACAGTTGTCAGCTAAAGATATGAACACAAATCTTTTGACATTTCACTTGTGATTTAGTCTATAGATATTTTTTTAACATCAATCATCTTATAAGTTTTTTTATCATATTTATTTTTTTTTATACAAGTCCTTCAGCATTGGAAACAATGTCGATATTAGTTGAGCTAAGTCTCAATCCAATATGTAGATATTCAACATAACTCATAATGATAACATTAATTAAGTCCACAAAAAGTAATAAACGTGATGCAATCCAAACTCATCTATAAATGAGAATTTAAAGCCAGAGTTATAATACATCACCATCATCACTTGTAGAGTGATGGGATTAGAGTGGGGGTGAAGAGAGTAAGAAAGTGGTGGTGAAGGGAAAAGTATAGGAATAAGAAAAGCAAAGAGAAAAGATGAAATGGAAAGTGGTCCCTAAAGGAGGAGAGAAAAATGCAAATTGAATATTGGGTTTGGGCACACCACATGGAGACAGGTTAGTTGAGAGTTTTTAAAATTTTTCAAGGAGGCTAGCTTTTATAACTTTAGTTGGATGAACCTTTCACCCTCTCTTTCTCTGTGTTTTATGTTTGTGTAAGGTAAGCATCAACCCATCAAAGATGGCACCAAACAATTAGAGTATAAAACACAGGAAGGTGTGTCATGGGGGACCAGCTTTGCATGCCTTCTTCAGCTTCACACAATAAAGCAAAAAGCATGGCACAATATACAACATCTTCTCAACCTAACTTTATATCTTTCTTTCTTTAAATATTACAATATTATATATTGCCCATTTGATTTTAGATTCATTGTTTAACATAGTACTGAAACTCAAGTTATTTCTTGCATGTTACCTTTTTGTTAGCACATGCTTAAAGGACCCCTTCAATTTTACCCTGAATGTTATTTTATATCTCTTTCAGTATTGTGGTTGAATGAACCTTCAATTGTTTAAAACTTCACTTTTATTTTGTTGTTAATTAAGGATGGCAATCTCAAAAAGAAAAAGGCAATGAGAAAATTGAGCAATCAACAGGCTTTGATGATAGATAGCATGTGATAGAGATTAGGCAATTTGTGAGCCCAGAGGCATTTACACCGCAGATTTCACTTGGTGAATCAATTTAAACGAGTGCCGTCGATGTAACGGTGCCATATCATTCCAAAGGTTAAATTCCGCCATTATTCTATGAATTTTGGTGGAAGTGGTAGATTTAGCCTCAATACTATATTTTTGTTCTTTTTAGTCCATATACTTTTTAATTTTTAAAATTTTAGTCCTCACCAAATAGACTTGTTTATGGACCGAGCTACCTACCTAAGCTCAGCCTAAAAGACTGCACAACTTTTGGGATGATTTGAATAAAAATATTAGACCCAAAAAATGAACTTGACTAAAAAAATTGGACTCGTTTAAAAAATAAGCCAAGCTTGAGCCTACGCATACAAGGCCTGAGCCCAGCTTGACCCATTTTTTAAGTTTATAATATTTTATATTATATTATTTTTATATATTATATAATTTATAACCCATAAAAATTATGTAATATTATATGATTTATATATAATATTACTATAATGCAAACATTAACAAATTTAAGATGAGTATATATAAAACTATGATAAATAAAAAATATGTAAATTTATTAAATATTAAATTAAAAAAATATGCGTAGACTTAAAATGAGCTTGGATTAACCATTTATAAATATAAGCGAGTTTAGACAAAATTTTAGACTCACATTTTAAGTTAGGCAGGGCTTGGACAAGAATAAAATATATTAATACCATGTTTAATCCCGACCCAATCCAACCCATGAGCATCTCTATCACCAAACGATAATCATTAAATTCATTAAAATAAGTTCTTCTATTTTTAAATTATGATGTAAGAAATATTTTATTATATGTGTAATATCATGTCAGCATATTATTTCTATACATTCCTCATTAAAAATTCAATTAAATGAATTAACGACGGTCATTTGCGTGAAAGATTGAAATTTCAAAATTCGAAAAATATAGAGACTTAAAACAATCTAATTGGAGAATATTGATTAATCTACAATTATATTTACAATACAAAACTAGTAATTAAATTTAATAACAGAAATTAATTTTAGGTGAGAATTGAGCTGACCACCAAGATCTTAATTTTTGGAATTTGTAAGTTCTCTAAAAACACCTATTATTATCGCACAAGATCTAAAAATGCATATGATAAGAACAGGGGAATCATCACTACAACAGACCCCATAATTTGGGTTATAAAAGCTTGCTTTCGTTATTGTAAAGCCATTGCCCTTTGACCTTTTCAGATTTGTCAATATTAGACACAAAACATGAAATGATACACATGAACAGGGGATGGAATCACCAATGAATGGAACTCTTGATTGGGTGAAACTTGAGTTTGACTCGTAGCTCAACTTCAACTAATAATTTGAAAGGCTTGCAAATCTGATTGACTGACCTTAACCCCATTACATCTATAACACTAAAGTGTTGTATTGAACTGCAGTGGCAAATTACGCTCATTTATGAATCAGGTAAAAGAATATTACACCACATACAAACAAACCTATATTCCATCCACACATCACATCATTACGTCAAGATGAACTTGTTTGTGCCCATTCTTTTGTTGTTGCATCATCAGGCAATTCACCTAATGCATGGCTGACATTTTCTTAATGTTACCAGCAGCTGCTTCCGAGCTAAAATCATCTGGAACCATGCTTGCAAGAAGTATGTAAGTGGAATCTATTTTAATTCCAGGCACGTTCTTTGGCACAGATACTAAATTTTTGTAACCAAGCCTTTGTATATCAAGAGGATAACCGTACCAATCAAGGAACAGTGTTCTGAAGTTGGCCATATTATGTCCTTCAGGGTGTTCCTTAGTATATCTTTCACAAGGTTTTGACAGTCGGAAATACTTGAAATATAGAACGATCTGAAGAGTTCTTATCGGGGATGGTAGATGAAACCCCAGAATGAGGAATATTCTGCAACTTTTTCTCTCCTTCCATGTTCTGTCTGTTAGAAGTTGGTCATCCATGCAGCCCATGCAGCAACAAAGCAGCAGCTGTTGAAGGTTGGTCAGCAAGCAGCACTAAGAAGCTGGCCGAGTGCACCAAGACATGCAAAACTAGCAAGAACCAAGTGGAGTTGGTGCCATTTTGTTTCATTTGAACTTATTTTGTTAATGTAATGTAACTTAGTTTATTTTGGACTATGTCTGATGCAATTAGGTGGTGATTGAGCTGAAAACTCAGCTTTGTTTTGTTGAACAAGCAAATTTATCAAGTTTCAATGTATTATAGTGGAGTTAGGTGATAGAGTAGGTGAAAGCTCATTTCTTTTTGTTTAACTCATGATTTATATGTAATGGCTTTATGTCAATATTTATTATGAATGAAATTCATCAAGATATATGCTCCATAACTCTTGTTCTTTGTTCTGTTTTTTGTAATCCCTTCGAGTTACTGCTTTTGTTTCTTCCACAAGACACGAGGCTTGCTGCACAAGTTTCTTAATTTTGCTTGCTGCTTTGTTTCAAGTTCCAACACTGTCTCCAAGTTTGCCTGTGATGGAGTGCGCATAAAGATCAATCTCAACCCATTTGCAGCATGAGAATGGCCCAAACTGGGACTCTTCCCAGCAGCCTTAGTGATCTTGAAAGGTGATGCTTGGGAGGGGTATTCTTCTATCCATTTCTTATCAGATATTAACAAATCCACCAAATGAAGAAGATCAGTATTACTGAGAGATCTAAGAACAAATGGCCCTTCCTTCAGCAAATTTTCAGCCAGCTCTTCCCTGCAAAAGTTTTACAACCGCTAAGACATGATTTTGTTAAAACTCCTTCACCTGTTATAGTTGGAAAACAAATTTCCAATTCAATATATGCATTCAGAAACTGCAGATTGCTTCCAACAGGTACTAACATTTGAACAAAACGCAGTGTTTGATCATCTTACATATTCAGTCATGATAATTATTAACACACTAGAAAAGAGAAAACAGATAAAAGGTCACTCTTTCTACTATCTCTGCATGTAAACAAACACACCCTCTTCCATCGACACATAAAAATGCAAGTACAGGATGCTTGAAAACACAAGGACAGTAAACAGATGCCCCTGTAGAACAGAACTAAAAGCTGAAACGAAAATTTGACAAGTTCATAAGTCCAGATATTTATTTTACTTTCTGTCAAATAAACATGGGCATGTGCAAAATACAAAGATATAAAGAAAGCAACCACAATATATTACAAAAGTCAGCAAACATGTGTGAATATTTAACAATGAGTCAATGCCATTCTAGATTCCATTATGAAAGGGGGAATATATAAAAATTTGCAAGCTAAAGACGAGAACAAGCAAACTAGCAGAATTTTGTCAGCAAGGCACGCAGTAAAAACTAGAGGGTGAGAATTAACAAACCTGGTCCTAGACTGTGTGACAGAAAGAGATCCCCTAGGTGAGTCTATTAAGATTTCCATGTCTTCCCAGAAGGATCCCTGTGTAAAAACCTCATGCTTTAAAGTGATCGTGTTTGTTTGGTTTAGCTTTTCATAGGATTGATCACTTGATACCTCAGTGTCTTTGCTACTTCTCCAAAACTTACACTGGCTGGCAATCCAGTTGAATAAACCTGGACTCTTCCCAGAGTGGTTTTCACTTGCTTCCTCAGTTGCTTTAGTGTCAAAAGTTGAGTCATTACTTGATGAAGAAATGGTTATTGAATATGGAACTACATGCGATTTTCCTCACATTCTACCTTCATTTCTTCCCTATCAGAGCTAACCCCAGTGCCTTTTTTCAAAGTACTGTTATTTTGTTTCTCAGTGATATCTGCAAAATCAACAGGCTTTCCTGGAAGGTCATAATCTTTTCCCGCAAGATTGTCATGATCTTTTCCTACACGCGTGTAGTCTTGTTCCAATACATGATTATGAAGACTCTCATGTGCTTGATCATTAGATGCTTCAGTAGTCTTCTGATCAACTGGAAGGGGCTATTGGACTTCCTCCTGTGGCTTCTCTGCATTTATTTTAACAAGATTACCATTTGTTGAAGGAGTTTGTTGTATCTTTCCAGGAGCAACTCCAAAATTAACCTCAGGGGAATGATGCAACCTCAGGGGAGATAGTTCACCAGCTTTTGGGAAAATTCCATGTATATGAAATTTACCATCACGTCGTGACTGAAGCCTGAAAATGTGTGGCATGGACAAAAGAAAGCTGGAGAATTTTTTATCAAGGCTAACATTACTTTTCTTCAGCTCAGAACGAAGGTTGGTATAGAAATTCCGTTTGTCTTTATCAAGGCTAACACATTGATTGAAGTAGTCAAGAGGCTTAATCAGCTCAACTCTTCGTTTGTCTTTCTCTCAAGAGACATGAATTCAATAAATAAATAATATTATGAAAAAATAAGTATTTTGGAAAGTATTAAAAGAAAATATAATACCTATATAAAAATCTCAAATAATAAACTTCATGAGAAAAGGCTTTCATACATAAAAGGGAAATAGGTATTCAAGAAAAGACATTTGTAACGTCCTAAAAGAAGATTTGACGAAAAGAGCAATATTTTACTGTATTTTAAGTTTCTAATACTAATTTATCAAGTAGAAATCAAAGACAAATTTCTGTAGAAGAACAAATGATTATATTTTATCTTATTTCTTGGTGGTTGTGTTTTACTGGAGAATCACCTACAAATACTGTGTAGCATGCACTATTATCATAGTTGTACCATTGACCATTATTTGTAACCATGAACTACTTGTAGGCCCAAAAATTTCCTCTACTATACTTGAATGTTGTATGAAAGCTAACACAAGTGAGAAATAATAGCAAAATTATCAGTATATCTTCGTGCCTTCTCCAGCAGCACCAGCCGGCTTGACATTGTATTCAGACCAACCGACTAAACCCTCAGAGTTCTCTGAATTATCTGTTTTATCCTTACCTTCCTTGCTACTGTGCCATGAATCAAGGATTTGCAACAAAGAGCTATCTTCCTCATTTACTCAAGGCTTCTGTTGAAGCCCTGATCGCTCTGCACTTGAGATTTTGGGAAAATTCCATGTATATGAAATTTACCTCAGGTTATCAAGTGTAGAGGTAACACACACTAAATAAAATAATTTATCAAGTTCTCAAGTTCCATAGCACAGTATCACAAATTAAATGAACTCATTTGTTGGCAGTGATCATATTAATTATTCAGAATACACAATAATAATAATGAGATAAAATATGATTGTATTGAGTGAACGGATTTAACTCAAAAGAATCAAAGATATCATATGAGGGTAACACACACATGACGAGGCCATTGGACAAAGCAGTTTGATGAATTGATTTCGTAAAGAGTATACAATAAGGAGTTTTCAATCATGGTACTTCTTGTAGACTAACTCCATAATTAAATAATTGCGAATTATCAGAATGATGCTTCTGGACATAATTACAATTACTTGAGCCTAATTGTAAATGTCTGATTGGTCCGTCTTCTAACTCAATAAAAGCTCGATCAGACTACATTTGAATCAGATGAAAATTCTACGACTTTGAGTTGATTTATTCAATGTGGAATTAAATTGGACAGTTGTAAGAATTGTTCAACTAGAGAATTTGAATAAAGATTTTTCTTAAAAAAATTAATTTGGAAAACATAAGTGATTTTTGAGAAAATTAATTTTGATAAAATAAAATTAAATTAACCAAATTAATTAATATTAATATGATATTTTTAAAAATTAATTTACAAGTCAAATAATTAGCCCAACGGGGAATTAAACTTGAAAATTGGACCTGAGATCATAAATTAGGCCTAGGAGCCCAAAACTAAGACCAAGATCCAAAAACTAGTCAAACTAGGCCTGGTATGTGAAACTGGGTCGACGGTCCAACTAGTGGCTAGACCGAATCGGTCGGGCTGTCACTGCTCGGATCAAAATGGTAGAAACTGAACCAGTTCGAGGTGTCAGCGACTGCAACAATGGTATTTTGATGGCCAAAAAATAGTCGGCGATGGTTGGTCTTCGGTGGTTGAGTAGTGAAAGAATTACATTCCTACCTCTTGTCTAATAGCCTCCATAACCTGTGGAGCAAACCTTCTTCTTTTTTACTTAACTAGCTTAACTTTAGAGGACACATTTAACCAATGGACAATCACCTAAGGATCCACACCAAGCATGTTTGCCGTTGACCATTGAAAAATGTTTGAATTCTCCCTTAAGCATCGCACTAAGTCCTCATTTTCTTCTTCTACCAATGCTGATGAGGTCCTTACTGTAACACCTCTATACCCAGTCCAACTATATGGACCCGGTATAAGACTATTACATTTGGTGCCAAAGCGATTTTGGCTAGACATTCTATAATTCAATCATTCATACATGGTGTTTTAACTTATTTAACTTAAAAATTATTAATATAAACATCCGGGGTGTAACAGCCTATTTTTAATGAAATCAGAACAATGGTTTCGGGACCACAAATTTGAGTTCGAAAAGAAAATTATTTTAATATATTTCATGGTCTGCATTATGATAGAAATATCGTATGAAAATTTCGTAAAGAAATTTTACTGATTTCATATTTAATTTAATGGAAAGGACCAAATTGCATAAAGTGCAAAAGTTAAATTCTAATAGCTATAAGGATCAAATAGCTATGGAATTCAAAATTTGAGGTCCTTATATAGCAAATAGACCATTAAGAGGAGTTAGTAGATAAGTATGATGATTCATCCATGGAAAATTAAATAAAGAAAATGATTAAATTGGAAAGTGGAAATAATAAAAGATGATAAATGATTAAATAACAAAATATCATCTTTTTCATCATCTTTCCCAAAATATTTTACATGGAAACCCTAGTTAGAAGAGCTTGAAGGTAGCAAGCTTATTTGACTCAATTAGGTGAGTATTCAAGTTCCATTTTTAGTAATTTTTATATCTCCAAGATCGTAATAGATTAATCTAACTATCTCAGGGATTAATTTGTAAAGTTATCAAAGTATTAAAGTTTTTCCATAGATGAATATGCATGAATTATGAAATTTATGGTAGAAAATGAAAGGTTGTTGATAGATAAACAACTTTTGTTAAGGGAATTTTGATGAAATTATGATTTAGAGACTAAATTGTGAAGATGTAAAATTAATGGAAGAATTCTGAATTTTATGAAATACATGGGCTGTTATTGTTATATGTAAGAATCGGTTAGGCTTGGAATAATAGTTAAATTGAATGAATTTCATTTTCCAAGCCTAGGGATGAACTCGTCATTAATTAAAAGTACAGAGGCAGAATGGTAATTTTTGCCTAAGATGTGAATTGAATATAAATTGTATTAAATTGAGCTAAATTTACTCATATAAATCCGGATAGACCAAATACGGAATTGGATCGAGGAAAAGAAAAAGTATCGGATTAGTAGATTACAATTCACGAACAGTTGTCAAGGTAAGTTCTTGTAACTAAATTGTGTATATTTATATGTTTAAATTGAATGTTATGTTTGTGTATTGTATAATCCACATGTATGAAAATCGGTCACATATTCGATAATGCTCGATAAGTGTTAAGTCCCGATTAAATAAATAAAATTCGATGAATACAGGGTTCCCAAATTGGTTGTGGTCCTGCATATGTTGCGGACACACCATAGCTCGAAAAAGCGTCCCGTTATTATCCCTCTCAAGTTTTTCGTTATATGGTTTTTGTGAGCTTCCCGTTAATAGTTCTTCGGAGCATCCCAATCGGTTTTGATTCTACATGTGTTGTGGACACACCGCAGCTCTTATAAGCGTCTCGTTATATGGCTCTTTGTGAGCTTCCTGATTAATGTCTCTCCGAAGCTACCTGATATGGCTAACTTGAACTTCCCAATATATGGCTATTCAAGACTTCCTGATTATGGCTCTTATGAGCTTTCCGTTATATAGCTCGGATAAGCTTCCAGTTATATAGCTCACATGAGCTTCCCGTTATATGGCTCGAGAAACGGTTTCCTGATTATGTGCTCTAATGAGCACCCCCAAATATGAATTGACGGATTTCAAATTCATACACTTCATGTGTACTACCCTTGTATCCATCAATATTTTAAATGATTCAATGGGTAAAGTTCTGATATGAGATGATGTGAATTCAAGATGAATTATTTTGAGAAATACTTGAAATACAAAAATATGATATGTACATGTTCATGGACCCTTCAAGTGATAAATACATGTATGTGGAAATTAAATATTAATGAGCTTATTCATGTTTATTGGTATTTATGTGAATTACATGACTAACATGTTTAATGAGGATATGTGCTAGGAAATTGGCCAAATTGGTTTGAGCGTGTTTATTTGCTTACCTTAATATGAATTAATTGGTAAGTTAAATTCTTGTTATATGAACTTACTAAGCCTTAAATGCTTACTCTATTTTATTTTTTTCTGTTCTATAGTAATTCAGAAGCTCGTTGGATTGGAAGCTTGGCAGAGATATTATCACACTATCCATTAACTCATCTCAGTATATTTAGTAAATCAACTTGCATGTGTAGGTTAATTTGGCCAATGTTTGCATATAAATGTTTTTTGTTGTAACTAGCCATTTGGAATGGCTTGTGATAGACATGTTTTGATGTGAATGTAAGAAGTTATATCATATTTGATATGTGTTTGAAATGGTTGATTGATAGAATCATATTGGTATATTAATTATTAAATTAAGTTACCATATTTGGTAAAATATGCATATATGTGAATTTGGTAAGCTAGTTAAGTTTGTATACTTGGTTATAAAAGGTATTATATCATGTATAAGACTTGATTTTAAATGGATATGAATGTCTTGTATTGGCTTGAGAATATGTTTAAGTGTTTATGTAGGTGGAAGGTAAATTTGGGTGAGAAATATGGCTTAGAAATAGCCTTATTTTGTCTACACAGGCAGAGACAAGGGCGTGTGTCTCAGCTGTGTGTGACACACGGCCTAGCACAGGGGCGTGTGATTTGGTTGTGTGTCCTCTACATCATTAAAATTCAAAACAGAATGCTCAATATTTTTCACACAGCCTAGCACACGGGTGTGTGGCTTGGCCGTGTGACCCCTGCACCTACATACAGGCGTGTGACTTTGTCGTGTGATACAAGTCAGAGAGTTACACGAGTACAGACACAGGTTAGGACATGGCTGTGTGCCCTATTTCGAATGCCCACATAGCCTGAAACACGGGCATGTCTCTTGGCCGTGTGAGCCATACGGCCTGACCACATGGGCATGTGTACCCTGTACTTAGGAAAATTTTGAAATTTCGCAAAAAATTCTCTAAGTACTCGGTTTAGTCCCGACTTGTTTCTAATATATGTTTTGGGTCTTGAGGACTCATATAAGGGACTTTATAAGTAATCTCTGACATGAATGTTAAATAATATGAAATGTCAATATTTGATTTGTTTATTCTAATAATGCTCTATAACCCTGTTCTGATGACGGATACGGGTTAGGGGTGTTACACGGGGTTATTAATGGATATTCTTTTGAGTTTGGAAATGATTTAAATTTGTTTTTACTTAAAACAGGGACAAAATATCGATACTTAAACAAACGGTATCAATATTTTATAAAAGGTATCTATACCGCTACATAAAAACGATACCAAAATAGCATTCTAAAACTCCAAAAATTCAAGTTTTGATGATGGTATTGATACCTTAGGCCTAAGTATCAATACCTAAGCTTATATCGATACCCACCTCAAAAACGATACCAAAACTGCTCTTTGTTTCTTAAAAAAAAAATTGATTTTTGGGTTAAAGTATCAATACCTTTTCCTCAGTTATCGATACCTTGGGTTATGGTGACATAAAAAGCAATTTGGAAAATTGCTAAAAAGCCCCTTACACTAATTCAAAACATTTAAACACTAAATTGCTAAAAAGCCCCTTACACTAATTCAAAACATTTAAACACTTCCAAACCAATTCAATTACCCCCAAACTCATTAAAATTCATCACAAAATCTATATAATAACATCATATCTGTAATGGCCTAAATTCAAGGTTATCGGAACAGTGGTTTCGTAACCACAAATCTGATTTAAAGAAAATTTTTTTTAATATTTTTGCATAAATATTGATATGATAGAAAAATTTGTATGAAAATATCGAAAAAAAAATTTACCGATTTAGTGGTTGGTTAAGAAAAAGAAATTATTGAAGAAATTAGGTAAAAACAAGTTATCGAGATCTCGATCCCATAAAACCGAGTCAAAAATATTTTTATAAATATTTGTGAAATGTTAGTAATATTGTATTAAAATTTCGTTAGAAAATTTTAACGTTTGGGCAGTCAATTAAATGAAAAGGACTAAATTAAAAAAGGAGTAAAAGTTGTTAAGATGATTAAATAGCTTAAGAGTTTAATTAGAAAGGATTTAACAAGCAAATAGACCCAAAATTTATTTGGGCTGTTCATAATTTTTGCACCAAGTGAGTTAATCCTTGCCTTTTTCTTGTAATTTTTGTGTTTTTAAGACTTTTACAACTAGGTCCTACTATTAAATTCATTAGTTTTTGATTTTATGGATGAAATTGAAAGTCACCATGGTTGAGTGCTGTAAGTATATGAATATTTAGCATGGAATTTAAGCTTTAATCTTATTATATGATGATTTTATGGAATAAAATGTAAAGAAAGTGGATATTTAGGACCTATTTGTAAAAGAGTGTGAAATTGAAGTTTGGTGCTGAAATTCTTATTCCCAAAGGTTATAAGGTAGTTTAAAATGATATAATAAAATATTAATTGAGAAAAATTAGCTCAATTGAGAGGTTAATTGAGTAGGGACGAAATTATCACTTGTTAAAAGCTTAGGGGAAAAATGGTAATAAACCTCTTGCACTAAAACAGTTTTGGACAGCAGCAGTAGTCCAAATTTGAAAAATCACCATAAATTGTAGAAATGGAATTAGAGGGTGAAAAAAATATGGAATTAAAGCTTATTGAGTCTAGTTTCTCATAGAAGAAATGGGATAAGCAATAGAATTGTAAATCTTGAGATATAATGCATTTTATGAGACAAGGTCAAAATGATTTTGGGTTCCCCTGTTTTGACTTTGGAAAATCACCAAAAATTGTATAAAAATAATTAGGGACTTAAAAATTTATATGTTTAAAATCATTAATGAGTCTATTTTCAAGAGAAACAAGCAGGAACATCATCCGAGTTCCGTATGGGGAGATAATTAATTTTTAGTGAAGAAAGGTCAGAACTGTCATATAGCAGAACAGGGGTAACTTTAAAGAATAAACTGTACTAAATGGCTTATCCAAAAATTCTGAAAATTTTATGGTTAGAATATATGTGAGTCTAGTTTCAGAGAAAATTTACGGATCTTAATTTGGAGTCCCGTAGCTCAAGATAAAAATAATTTAGTGACTATGACGCAAGTAGACAGCCTTGGATGAACTATAAATAGTAGTGGAATTGTAGAAAATGGTACATATGAACATGAAATGTTAATTTGATGCATAAATTTATTTATTTAGATCCTGAAGACTCAAACACGAAGCTAGATCGAGGAAAGGAAAAAGTTTGGGATTAGTAGATTTTTATATACAAACAAGTATCGAGGTAAGTTCGTGTAACTTGAATTATATTCTTAAATACTTGAAATGCATGTTATGGATGTGAATATGAATTGAATGTTCATTATATGAAAATTGATGAAACATTGGTATATTTGATAAAAATGGGAAGAAATCCCGGTTGAATGAAAGGAAAATTCGATGGATCTCTGAAAAGGAATTGACGGTAAAAAGGATCTAGCCCGGACGGGTGATCCTATCCTGATATAGCCCTCCCGAAGAATATGTAGAAAATGGATTTAGCCCGGACGGGTAATCCAAATTAGGGTCTGAATTTAGCCTGGACTGGTAATTCAGATCCAAGCTCATTAGAGTAATTGTCGTTGCAGGGGATTTAGCCTGGACTGGTAATCCCGACAATACTCTATGAGTTTATATTACAGGGGATTTAGCCTGGACTGGTAATCCCGCTGTAAGGATGAGGTTCGCGAGAGTGTGCTCTCTGAAATGGAAATGTGCGCACATGAATATGAATTGACGGACTGGATTTGTACACTAAAGTGTACCCATGAAAATCCATCGAAATTCCGAGAAATTCAACGGGATAAATATGGAAAAATAATAATAGAGAGGAAATCATGGTATTGATGAGCTCATCAATCAAAGTATATATATTATTGATACATTAAAATTATTGTACTAACTCGAATGTTGAGTTTGTGCATGTTAAGGTAACAATGCATTGAATGGATGTATGTATGTTTATTGTATTGCATTGAAAATATTAGGTAAGTATAATTCTTGTTACATGAGCTTACTAAGCACAATGTGCTTACCCTGTTTTCTTTTTCCCTGTTTTGTAGTATTAAGAGCTCGGAGGTCGGATTCGGTCGGGGATACATCACACTATCAACCTTAATATTTTGGTATATCTAGAAACTTTATTTTGGAAATCAATGGCATGTATATGTTAATAAAGTAAATGTTGATGCGAAATGAATGTAAAGTTAGCCATTGGTATGGCTAACAAACCTTGGTTTGGTATATGATGAGATTATCTTATGAATGTGAATGAATCTATTTTAAAAATATGTTGAATAAAATTGATTGATTTGGATTAGTCTCAGTTTAAGTTTTGCAGGGAAGGTTACATGGTTATAAGGGGATATATTGAGTTTAAAAAAAAAAACTATTGTTCGGTAAACTTCGATAATGCCTCGTACCCTATTTCAGCGACGAATACAGGTAGGGGGTGTTACATTTGTTGGTATCAGAGCTACGGTTTAGCCGGTTCTCGGACCGACGTAGCAAATACGGTATTAGCTATACATGCCATTTAAATTATTATTGATAGTGTGATATCTCCTGACCATTTAAATATGTTTTTCTTATAGTAAATGTCTGCCGACCGAGCTCAATCCGAGGAAGCCGGGAGTCATGCTCCGGCCCCGGAAAGGGAACAAAGAGAAGTTGAAGCTGCTAGTAGTAGAAGGTCCGAGACAAGGGACCAAAGTGAAGAGGCTAAAATGGTCTTTTATCAAATGATGAATGATTGGTTTGCTCAGTATATAAGAACTAACCCTGTAGCGCAGCAAACTCAAGCTCCTCCTCCTCCTCCACCGGTTCCCGAGACTACACAAGGTACAGATATTGAATCTATCAGAAAAGGAAAAGCTCCTGCTGATAAAATTAGAAAGTATGGGGTTGAAGAATTTCGAGCTGCAGTTGATGATGATTCTGAAAGGGCTGAGTTTTGGTTAGAGAATACTACCCGGATTTTAGAAGAATTATCATGTACACTAGAAGAATGTCTGAAATGTGCTATCTCACTATTAAAAGATACGGCTTATCATTGGTGGAAGACTAAAGCTTCAGTGGTTCCGAAAGAAGATATTACTTGGGAGTTCTTTCAGAATGAATTTAAAAAGAAATATATCAGCCAGAGATTTCTTGATCAGAAAAGAAAAGAATTTCTTGAGCTGAAACAGGGTAACAGATCGGTATCTGAGTATGAAAGAGAATTTGTTCGGCTGAGTAAATATGCTCGGGAATGGGTACAATCAGAAGCTGAAATGTGTAAATGATTTGAAGAGGGGCTAAATGAAGACATTAAATTGTTGATTGGAATTCTTGAAATCCGTGAGTTTGCTACACTGACAGAGCGAGCTTATAAAGCAGAAGAGCTGAGTAAAGAGAAGAAACAAGTCGAAAGGGAAGCTCGGATTGCTAGTAAGAGACCGGTGAGTAAATCACAGTTTTCTGCTTCAAAGAAATTGAAAAAGTATCAAGATCGTTTCACTTCAGTCACTGGATATTCAAGTAGAGAACGAGGCTCTCAACGTTCTAATCCAAGATCTACTCCATCAGTGACCAGTGTGGACAGTGTCGGTACTCCTAAGCCGAGATGCCAGTATTGTAATAAAGCTCATTTTGGAGAATGTCGGCTGAAAAGTGGGGCTTGTTATCAATGTGGTTCATTTGATCATTTTCTCAGAGATTGTCCAGAAAGGGGTGAAAAAGAAGCTGAACAGATATCGAAGCCGAGTAATCCAGTTTCGAGAGGCAGACCACCACGGCCATCTGGAAATATCAGTGGTAGCCGAGGAGCCACGAAAGATACTACAAGCAAACCTGAGGCACGAGTACCAGCTAGAACATATGCCATCCGTGCCAAAGAAGATGCCTCAGCAGCCGATGTTATTACTGATACATTTTCTTTACTTGACACTAATATTACTGCATTAATTGATTCTGGTTCTACGCATTCATATATATGTATAAAGCTTGCATGTGTTAAAATTTATCTATTGAACCAATTGAATTTGTGGTTAAAGTCTCGAACCCCCTAGGCCAGTTTGTGTTGGTGGATAAAATTTGTAAAGATTGTCCACTAATGGTAAGAGGTTATTGTTTCTCAGCTGATTTGATGTTACTTACTTTTGATGAGTTCGATGTGATATTGGGCATGGATTGGTTAACCCAGCACGATGCAGTAGTAAATTGTAGACAGAAATATATTTTGTTAAAATGTCAGAACGGTGAATTGCTTCGGGTTAAATCTGATCAGACAGAGGGGTTATCTGATGTCATTTCAGTTATTACTGCTCAAAGGTATATCAAAAAGGGGTATGATGCTTTTCTTGCTTATGTATTAGACACTAAGGTATCTGAGTCGAAGATTCAGGCAGTGCCAGTGGTATGTGAATTTTCTAATGTGTTTCCAGAGGAATTACCAGGGTTGCCACCAGAAAGAGAAGTGGAATTCTCTATAGATTTGGTTCCAGGAACTACTCCAATTTCTATAGTTCCGTACCGGATGGCTCCTACAGAATTAAAAGAGTTAAAGATACAGTTACAAGAACTTGTTGATAAGGGTTTTATTCGACCGAGTCATTCACCTTGGGGTGCCCCGATTTTGTTTGTGAAAAAAAAGACGGGTCTTTGAGACTGTGCATCGATTACCGACAGCTTAATAAGGTAACCATAAAGAATAAGTACCCGTTACCCCGGATTGATGATTTATTTGATCAGTTGAAAGGTGCCACAGTGTTTTCAAAGATTGATCTTCGATCGGGTTATTATCAGTTACGGGTAAAGGAATCAAATGTGCCAAAGACAGCTTTCAGAACCAGGTACAGGCATTATGAGTTTTTGGTTATGCCGTTTGGGCTAACTAGTGCACCTGCAGTATTTATGGATCTGATGAACCGGATATTCAAACCTTATTTAGACAGATTTGTGGTAGTATTCATTGATGATATTTTTGTTTATTCCCGAGATGAAAATGAACATGCAGAACATTTGAGAATAGTGTTGCAAATTTTACGTGAAAAATAGCTTTATGCTAAATTCAGTAAATGTGAATTCTGGCTTCGAGAAGTGGGTTTTCTTGGACATATTGTATCTGCTGAAGGTATTAGGGTAGACCCGAATAAAATCTCAGCTATTGTAAATTGGAATCCACCGAAAAATGTATCTGAAGTTAGAAGTTTCTTGGGCTTAGCTGGGTATTATCGGAAATTTGTACAGGGGTTCTCTATGATAGCTTCTCCAATGACTCGTCTACTGCAGAAAGATGTAAAGTTTGAGTGGACCGATGAATGCCAGCAGGGTTTCGACCGATTGAAAGATTTGTTAACGAAAGCACCTGTACTAGTGCAGCCTGAACCGGGTAAGGAATTTGTTATTTACAGTGATGCCTCATTAAATGGTTTAGGTTGTGTTTTGATGCAAGAAGGTAAAGTTATAGCCTATGCTTCAAGACAACTTAAACCTCATGAAAGAAATTACCCAGTACATGATCTTGAATTAGCTGCTATTGTATTTGCGTTGAAGATATGGCGGCATTACTTGTACGGTGAGAAATGTTATGTTTATACTGATCATAAAAGCTTGAAATATTTGATGACACAGAAAGATTTGAATTTAAGACAGCGCAGATGGCTTGAACTGATAAAGGATTATGATTTGACTATTGATTACCATTCGGGTAAGGCTAATGTTGTAGCTGATGCTTTGAGCTGAGAATCTTTATTTGCTTTGCGAGCTATGAATACCCGGTTATTATTATCTGGAGATGGTTCAATTATAGCTGAAATGAAAGCTAGACCAGTGTTTCTACAGCAGATCTGTGAGGCCCAGAAAAATGATGAAAAGTTACAAGCTAAACGGGCACAATGTGAGTCAAGTACTGATTCTGAATTTCAGGTTGGGATCAATGGTTGTTTGTTATTCAGAGACAGGGTATGTGTACCTCAGAATTCAGAGCTCATATAGAAAATTCTACATGAGGCTCACAAGAGTACTATGTCTGTACATCCAGGGAGTAATAAAATGTATAATGATTTGAAAAAGTTGTACTGGTGGCCAGGTATGAAACGTGATATCTCTGAGTTTGTATCAAGATGTTTGGTATGTCAGCAAGTTAAAGCTGAACATCAGGTACCTTCGGGGTTACTTCAGCCAATCACTATACCAGAATGGAAATGGGAAAGAATTACAATGGATTTTGTATCTGGATTACCGTTGTCTCCAAGAAAGAAAGATGCTATTTGGGTGATCGTTGACCGATTGACGAAGTCAGCACACTTTATTCCAGTACGTATGGATTATTCTTTAGATAAATTGGCTAAATTGTATATATCTGAGATTGTCAGGCTACATGGAGTGCCTGTCTCTATTATATCAGATAGGGATCCCCGATTTACATCTCGTTTCTGGAACAAATTGCAAGAAGCTTTAGGTACTCAATTATATTTCAGCATTGTATTTCATCCTCAAACAGATGGTCAATCTGAACATGTAATTCAGGTATTGGAAGATATGCTCCGATGTTGTATATTAGAGTTTGAAGGTAATTAGGAGAGGTGTCTACCTTTGATTGAATTTGCTTACAATAACAGTTATCAGTCCAGTATTAAAATGGCTCCGTATGAAGCCTTGTATGGTAGAAAATGTAGAACACCGTTATACTGGGCAGAGCTTAGTGAAAAGAAGATATATGGGGTTGATTTGATTCGAGAAACAGAAGAAAAAAGTAAAGGTGATTCGGGATAGTCTAAAAGCAGCTTCCGATCGTCAAAAGTCATATGCTGATCTTAAACGAAAAGAGATTGAATTTCAGGTTGGTGACAAGGTATTCCTAAAAGTGTCTCCTTGGAAGAAAGTTCTCCGGTTCGGTCGAAAGGGTAAATTGAGTCCAAGATTTATCGGGCCATATGAAATCCTAGAAAGAATTGGACCGGTCGCTTATCGATTGGCATTACCACCGGAACTTGATAGAATCCATAACGTTTTTCATGTGTCTATGCTACGACGGTATCGGTCGGATCCTTCACATGTTATTTCTCCGACAGAAGTGGAGATTCAGCCAGATATGAGTTACAGTGAAGAACCAATTAAGATTTTGGCACGAGAGACAAAGGAGCTCAGAAATAAAAAGATAAATTTGGTAAAAGTATTATGGCAAAAGCACGGGATTGAGGAAGCGACATGGGAACCGGAGGAGGCAATGAGGAAACAATACCCGAACCTCTTTACTGGTAAGATTTTCGAGGACGAAAATCCTTAAAGGGGGGAGAGTTGTAATGGCCTAAATTCAAGGTTATCGGAACAGTGGTTTCGTAACCACAAATCCGATTTAAAAAAATTACTTTAATATTTTTGCATAAATATTGATATGATAGGAAAATTTGTATGAAAATATCGAAAAAAAAATTTACCGATTTAGTGGTTAGTTAAGAAAAAGAAATTATTGAAGAAATTAGGTAAAGACAAGTTATCGAGATCTCGATCTCGTAAAACCGAGTCAAAAATATTTTTATAAATATTTGTGAAATGTTAGTAATATTGTATTAAAATTTCGTTAGAAAATTTTAACATTTGGGCAGTCAATTAAATGAAAAGGACTAAATTAGAAAAGGAGTAAAAGTTGTTAAGATGATTAAATAGCTTAAGAGTTTAATTAGAAAGGATTTAAAAAGCAAATAGACCCAAAATTTATTTGGGCTGGACGGCAAGGGCATAAAATTAGCAGAAAAATGGATGAATTAAGGGTAAAATTGGAATATTGCATTATTAACTAAATAAAACTAGGACTAATATGGAAATATCTAGATTTCTTGAGATTTCTCTTCATTCTCATCAGCAAAAACGCCATAGGAGGGGTTCTTTAAGCTGGTTGTTCATAATTTTTGCACCAAGTGAGTTAATCCTTGCCTTTTTCTTGTAATTTTTGTGTTTTTAAGACTTTTACAACTAGGTCCTACTATTAAATTCATTAGTTTTTGATTTTATGGATGAAATTGAAAGTCACCATGGTTGAGTGCTGTAAGTATATGAATATTTAGCATGGAATTTAAGCTTTAATCTTATTATATGATGATTTTATGGAATAAAATGTAAAGAAAGTGGATATTTAGGACCTATTTGTAAAAGAGTGTGAAATTGAAGTTTGGTGCTGAAATTCTTATTCCCAAAGGTTATAAGGTAGTTTAAAATGATATAATAAAATATTAATTGAGAAAAATTAGCTCAATTGAGAGGTTAATTGAGTAGGGACGAAATTATCACTTGTTAAAAGCTTAAGGGAAAAATGGTAATAAACCTCTTGCACTAAAACAGTTTTGGACAGCAGCAGTAGTCCAACTTTGAAAAATCACAATAAATTGTAGAAATCGAATTAGAGGGTGAACAAAATATGGAATTAAATATTATTGAGTCTAGTTTCTCATAGAAGAAACGGGGTAAGCAATAGAATTGTAAATCTTGAGATATAATGCATTTTGTGAGACAAGGTTAGAATGATTTCGGGTTCCCCTGTTTTGAATTTGGAAAATCACAAAAAATTGTATAAAAATAATTAGGGACTTAAAAATTTATATGTTTAAAATCATAATGAGTCTATTTTCAAGAGAAACAAGCAGGAACATCATCCGAGTTCCGTATGGGGAGATAATTAATTTTTAGTGAAGAAAGGTCGGAACTGTCATATAGCAGAACAGGGGTAATTTTAAAGAATAAACTGTACTAAATGGCTTATCCAAAAATTATGAAAATTTTATGGTTAGAATATATGTGAGTCTAGTTTCAGAGAAAATTTACGGATCTTAATTTGGAGTCCCGTAGCTCAAGATAAAAATAATTTAGTGACTATGACGCAAGTAGACAGCCTTGGATGAACTATAAATAGTAGTGGAATTGTAGAAAATGGTACATATGAACATGAAATGTTAATTTGATGAATAAATTTATGAAATGTTAATTTGATGAATAAATTTATTTATTTAGATCCTGAAGACTCAAACACGAAGCTAGATCGAGGAAAGGAAAAAGTTTGGGATTAGTAGATTTTTATATACAAACAAGTATCGAGGTAAGTTTGTGTAACTTGAATTATATTCTTAAATACTTGAAATGCATGTTATGGATGTGAATATGAATTGAATGTTCATTATATGAAAATTGATGAAACATTGGTATATTTGATAAAAATGGGAAGAAATCCCGGTTGAATGAAAGGAAAATTTGATGGATCTCTGAAAAGGAATTGACGGTAAAAAAGATCTAGCCCGGACGGGTGATCCTATCCTGATATAGCCCTCCCGAAGAATATGTGGAAAATGGATTTAGCCCGGACGGGTAATCCAAATTAGGGTCTGAATTTAGCCTGGACTGGTAATTCAGATCCAAGCTCATTAGAGTAATTGTCGTTGCAGGGGATTTAGCCTGGACTGGTAATCCCGACAATACTCTATGAGTTTATATTACAGGGGATTTAGCCTGGACTGGTAATCCCGCTGTAAGGATGAGGTTCGCGGGAGTGTGCTCTCTGAAATGGAAATGTGCGCACATGAATATGAATTGACGGACTGGATTTGTACACTAAAGTGTACCCATGAAAATCCATCGAAATTCTGAGAAATTCAACGGGATAAATATGGAAAAATAATAATGGAGAGGAAATCATGGTATTGATGAGCTCATCAATCAAAGTATATATATTATTGATACATTAAAATTATTGTACTAACTCGAATGTTGAGTTTGTGCATGTTAAGGTAACAATGCATTGAATGGATGTATGTATGTTTATTGTATTGCATTGAAAATATTAGGTAAGTATAATTCTTGTTACATGAGCTTACTAAGCACAATGTGCTTACCCTATTTTCTTTTTCCCTGTTTTGTAGTATTAAGAGCTCGGAGGTCGGATTCAGTCGGGGATACATCACACTATCAACCTTAATATTTTGGTATATCTAGAAACTTTATTTTGGAAATCAATGGCATGTATAAGTTAATAAAGTAAATGTTGATGCGAAATGAATGTAAAGTTAGACATTGGTATGGCTAACAAACCTTGGTTTGGTATATGATGAGATTATCTTATGAATGTGAATGAATCTATTTTAAAAATATGTTGAATAGAATTGATTGATTTGGATTGGTCTCAGTTTAAGTTTTGCAGGGAAGGTTACATGGTTATAAGGGGATATATTGAGTTTAAAAAAAAAAAACTATTGTTCGGTAAACTTCGGTAATGCCTCGTACCCTATTTTAGTGACGAATACGGGTAGGGGGTGTTACAATATATGCATGCATATGTTAAGCTATTATAAATTCCTTTCAAAAGCTAACAAAATAACAAGGTTTCCAAAGTTTGCATTTTAGTCTATCTAACATTCACCTATACCAAGAACCTATATACATGCCATACTAACCTTTAAATTTATACATACAACCTTGCTTCTTAGAATGGTGATGAGATGGGATGCACTCGACCTCGATATTAGACCAACCGAATCTATTTCACCTACTCGTTAGAGAATTAACATAGTAAACCTGTGAAGATCTAGTAAGTATTTCAAGATTTAAAAAATTACTATTAGTAATAATATAAAATAAAATTTTATTCCTATTATAGACATATAATTCTCATCAAATTAGTCACTAAAATTTAATATGTTCTTCTTAAAAATCACACTTACCATTACTTACCGTAACCTATTAATTGATAATAGTCGAACTACGACACTGTAGCCCAATGTAAACTTGCTGAACACTTAGGATATATGGAAATAAATCAATAATGCATTGTTAATGCATATCATATATCTCTAAGTACAAGTGCAAATAACAATAAGCACCGAAGTGCAAAATAATAACGATAAGCACCATAGTGCAAATTTTACAACGATAAGTATTGAAGTACAAAATAATACGATAAACGCACTAATTTTTCCTCAATGACATGCCATCAATATCCCAATAGTTCGAGAGTCGTCTACATGGGATTTTCTTATTACTAAATCTTTTCATTAATCCACTTAACAGAAAATAATATAACTTTTTATTTTTCACGATTTAGTCCTTATTACAATAATAACACTAAAACTTGTAAGTTCTCTTCATTTTTACCACATGCAACACTATAATTTTTACATCACTTTATTTAAACTCACTTTCCACATATTCATAATATCATAACATATTTTAATTTCTTTCAATTTAGTCATTTTTCACTATCACCACAATACATCATATAATGGTATACCAAAGCCAAAATTCATAACATTTACATTATTTAGCCCTACAATATACTTACTATGATATCATTAATTTAGTAATTAACTACTTCATTAACATAATTATCTCCAACATGTGACACTGTCTGGTTGTTTGCAGGATAGATTTCATGAAACCTATCCCCATCCTAGTAAGGAATTTAATCTTCATACAAAAAGTTCGTCCATGAAGCTTATCTCCAACATGGTCCTAAAGATCAGAATGGTCGAACTACGTCTTCTTTCTTAGTTCTTCATTCTATCTTAGTAATTCCTATTGGAATAATTGTTGTTGTTTAAATCTGGCACTTTGTTTAGTCATTTGTTCCTTCATCAACCTCAGTTGCTCCTACAAACTATATAGTTGTTGCGGTGATGCTCCCTGATCATAGGGAAATGGCGGTCCCTAGTTAGAGGGTGTAACGCCCCTAACCCCAATCCGTCAATTAGAGTTATGGAGCATTACCGGAGTTATCAGTTTATTTATCAAATATTTTATTTCATCTAACATTTATATTTGGAACCAATTAAAATTAAACATATTGTCCCTCAAACGTATTTATTTTTTTTTCTCGACATGTTTTACTTGGATTTATTATTCGTCTCAACATACTTAATTTATTTGTATCAGCATGTCAAGATAATCACATATTTACACATCATAATTAATATAATTTCTTTTCCATGTTCAAGTCTCGTATTTGAGTCATCTGGATCTTTATAAATAAATTTGATCATCATTTTCATTTATTTCATGTTCTAATACATTCAATTAATGCTCTTAAACAAAATTACCATCTTACCCCTAAACTTTTAATTAATGACAATTTCATCCTTAGGCTCAAATAATAAATTTCTTGCAATTTAATCCTTATTTCCAGCCGTCACTCTCAGACAAATTGATAACAACCTGTGAATTCTATAAAATATTAGAATTTTCCATAATTTCAACACTTTTCAATTTAATCCTTAAAACATGTTTTTCCCCAATCTTGAACTAAATTAATAATTTCATTCAATTTTGAAATTTTAAATAATAAAATAAACTATTTCATGCAAATTGGCCATTTCTAACATTTTACAAGATTGCCCATAAAGTTATACTTTTATTCAATTTAGTCCCTGAGCCTAAACCATGCTAGCTGAATATTCATACATGTTTTCCTCCTCCTCCTCCTCTCCATTCCACATCCTTAATTTATATAACATGCTATAAGTAACATTATCAATAATTTCACTATTTACTTATGTGTGAATATTCAAGCTGTCCACCTGCATCATAGTCACTAAATTATTTTTATCTTGAGCTACAGAACTTCAAATTAAGATCAGTTAATTTTCCCTGAAACTAGACTCAAATATATTCTTACCATAAAATTTTTAGAATTTTTGGTTTAGCCAATTAGTACAGTTTATTCATTAAAATCTCCCCTATTTTTCTGTTCGACAGTTCTGACCACTCTTCGGTAAAATTTAATTATCTCTTTGTACAGAATTCAAATAATGTTCCCGTTTGTTTCTTATAAAAATAGACTCATTGAGGAATCCAACCATATAAATTATGTCCCAAAATTATTTTTTTAACAATTTTTAATGATTTTTCAAAGTCAGAATAGGGGATCTCAAAATCATTCTAAACCAGTCTTACAAAAATATAAATATCTCAAAATACAGAATTCTTTTACTTTCTCTGTTTCTTTTATATGAAAATAGACTCAATAAGCTTTAATTTCATATCTCATTCAACATCTAATTCAATTTCTACTATTTTTGGTGATTTTACAAAGTTAGATTACTGCCGCTGTCCAAACTGTTTTAGTGCAAGATATTAATTACTAAGTTTATGACACCCTTATTTCTTTCCTCTACAATGTTTTCCATCACTTTCTCTTATTTCCCTTCATTAACATATCAAGAACATAAATCTATATATAAGAAAGCTCTGCATTAACATCATTTCCATGCTTTTTCTATAATATCAAACTTAAAAATATATTGAAATCTTGATGTACTTACCTTGTCCCATTGATTTCAATCTTTAACTTGATTTTCTCTCTCCTTCAGCTTCTATTTCTTGAGTCTAACTTGCCATTCTAACTCCCCATAGTCTACTTAACATTTTTCTTTTTCAGTAGCTATGGAAATTCTTTTGATTTCTAAGTGAAATTGGTGAATTTTTGGTACCAAATTGTAAAGAAAGCAAAACTTTTTTTCTGCCCTCTTCTCTCCTAACGTGAATTGCATGGAAAAAGGGTGGTGGTTTCTTCTCTTTTTTTTTTCCACACACATTCATATATATAGACTAAATAAAATAATAAAATATCTTATTAAAATATTAATAAAATAATAATTATTTAATTATATAATTATAAAATATCATCAATGTAATCATTACTTTCTAGATTTCTCTCTATTCCAATTGACCATTTTACCCTTGATGATCTTTTAAAATTCCATCCTTGAGTTATCACTTAATTTGGTAAAATTACAATTTAGTCCCTCATAATTCTTCACCTATTCAATTTAGTCCTAATTCATCAATTTTCCTTAGTTTCTAGATATCTACCCTTAAAATATTTGCACTATTGGTCCTTCAACTTTTCATATTTACACTTTTAACCCTTCAAATTTTGAGTATTTACTCTTGGGCAACAAAACTTTTCTCACTTTTACAATTTAGTCCTTTCTTGAATTAATATGTCATAATATATTTCCCAATAACATAACTCAAATTTCCTCTTCTCGTCACTTTATTTCCGTATTTTACTATATCAAGGATAATATTTCACTGTAGAAATTTTCGGGGTGTTACAGAGGGAGCATTGAGATCGAAAAAGTTGGAAGCACCTGCTTGGCCTAAGTTGCCCAGAGTTTTTGGTCGGTTAACAAACCAACCAACAAAAAGGTCTATCTCACTAGGTTGATTGCCAGTGCTAGAATCTCTTGCCTGGCCCGATGGGAAATTGCTAGGGAAATTCCCGTTGGGGTGATTCATCTTAGTTTTCTTGTTTTTTGATTGCCGAAAATCTGTCCACGCTCACCGCACCAAATTGTTGATTGTTTTTGGGTGTTTCCCCTTCAAAAGGGTTAGATTCTCTATTTATATGACATAGTTACTATTCATGGATGGGACGTCGTAGGTAGGTCTCCATGCATCCCAACACGTGCCCTATTCTAGGGTTAACACGTGTTTTCTTGATATAGATTACCTTCATGGTAGTGTGAACCCACATCGCGCGGTCTCATAATAGGATGCTAACACCTCACGTGTAAACTTAAAGTGTGAACCATGTAGACTACGAGTTAAGACCTAATTGAGAAACAAGGTAACGAATCGGTAATAGCGATTACCATAACAAAACTATACCTTATGGTGAACTACCAGTTTGTCAACCGATGAGAATTGAACCTATTTAATCCATTTCTATGATGTAAAAATAGGAAAATAAAACAATTCAACTATTTCTTGGTCCAGAAAGATAAAAAGCTTTGTTCCCTTTTTTTGAACAAAACGGAAGTATTGTTGAGTGTTAGAGCTTCAGTAATTGCATTAGTACTGACTTGTTGTCACTTTATATTATTTATATCTTTTAAAATTACCTTAGTCGATCCTTGTGTTAAACATCGCTTATGATTATGGCTATGGAAAATATGAAAATCATATCATATCCATGTACTCTATCCGACGCTTAGTTCAAAGCGTCTTCCATAGTATCATCTTCTGGCCATGGACCACAGCTTTCATGATAATTTTCAAGCCCAGATTTGTTACTTTCATAAAATTGAAAGGATTAATTTAGTAAGAAATGGCGGAAAGTAAAAACCATGAGCCCAATATTCTTACATCATTCATCAAAGCGACAATCCAGACTCTTCATCCTCTTCAAGACTAGAAACATAGATAAAATACAATGCCCAAATCAAACCAAACACTCCAAAAAGGATCCATCCCAGAAGGTTGTTACTTAAGCCAAAAGGAAGTCCTGTTCCTTCCGTGGAAAGTCTCTCATCCACCAACGCCATTGCCGGTGCAGCAGCCGTTGTCACCGCTGCTGCTGCTGCCGTCATCATTGATGCCACCATGCTGGGGTTCGAGCTCAGCCCGTTTGAAGATGACTTCTGCTCTAGACTGCACCTAGCCCTACCATTTGTTGCCATCACAGGCAATCCTAAACATGCATGACAATGTAAAATCCAGTTTTAAAGACAAAGCAGATACCCATTGAAGTATAAAATACACCTACATCTTTGATTTCCAGTTCTTGAATCATCCGATATCGCAATTTAGGCTTAAGAAAACTGGAAACTTACCAAGAACTTTGGATGATTGAACTTTGTTTGAACCCTTCAAAGTTGCCTTAGTCAACACTGCAGCAAAGTTGCTAACAGTTACGGTAGCCATTTCTTTGAAATTAAGAAAAAAAAATCAAAGAGAAAAACCAGAAAAAAAAAGGTAAGAGTTATGTTTATGCTATTGTTAATGAAAGTGGCAAATAGTTCCCAGTGGTTCATGTTGTAAGAAGTGGGCAACAGGTGGCCACAAGGGAACCATACAAAGTGGTGAATAAAAGCCAGGAATTTTATATCCTTAAATCCTTTAGGAACCAACCATTTCCCTTCACTTGTCACTCTGAATCAGTGAACAAAGTCCTACTTATTAGTAAACTGAATTTCTTGGCTCAAATTTCAGATATTTTTCAGAACAACAATTTTTTTTCATTTACACAATGCATATTTCTATCAATAATTTCCAAAAAAAAATAAATTACAATTCAAATTCACTTTTCTTTTATTGTTATAATAATAGATTGAATTAAGGCTGAATCTACTTAATCAACTAATTTGGATTTCACACTGATTTTGTCTAATAAAAGGACAAGCTTAATGGGCTTCTAAAACTAAAAGTGCTTTGGTCTGTAAAGTGTTTCATACAGCCCATAGTCAAGAAAAAGCTCAACCCAATATCTTAGAATTAGATGGATAAGAATAAGAATAACCTAACTTTGACTTCAGTAATTAATTTACCGGTCCAATTGTGCATTGGGGGAAAAAAGTTTTTGAAGTACCTATCTAGAAAATGACAACTTTCAATGCCAGTTTTTCGTGGGAAAACTTGGTCTACAATATGACAACTTAATATTCAATTTCAAATGCATTTATATCCCTATGTTATGGCCTTACCAAACTTCATGTGAATGTCATTTACAATGATTTCTTAAATATATTATATTTAATTTCTAAATATATATTATATTTATGTATTAGAGTTTTTGTCTTGCATTATTAATTATTAAATTATGTCATACAATAAAAATTTATCTTTTTATAAAAAATATATATATAATGTTAAAAGAAAGTGCTTTTGAATCGCATGGTTAAATGAGATGATAAGAGTCTCTCCTACCTTAATTAGTGGTCAAGAGTTTGATCTTCGCCTTTAAATATGGAATAATTTTAAAACTTGTAGTCAGTGTCTACTCCTTTAATAGGCATACAAAATGAGAAGATTGATTATTGGACTCACTTTAGTGAATACCTTAAAAGACCAAAAAAAAAAAACCTCTTCTGTCTCCTCAATTGCTTGCACCTTAACTCAAAGCAAGATTATTCTTTTTTACTGAGTGTTATTTTAATTGGCTTTGTCAGAGCAAAAAGAAAAAGTATGCTCATGCCAAAGAGAGATTGCAAATCAATAAGAAAGATCATAAGGAGGCTCAAAGTGAGAAGACTTTCAATGACCGATCTTGGAATTAAATTTTGGGATTAGTAAAATCTTCAAAATTGGAGGAGTTTAATGAAAATTTTCTTTAAAGAATTGGGGGTCTAATTAAACTTTTTGTGAGATTAATGAGATTTTTCAAAAATTGGAGGACGCTCATTGAAATCCTCTAAAAATTTTAAGGAAAATAAAATCAAAATTTCCCAAAATTTTGGGAGGTCAAGGGGGGAGCTACCTTTGGAAGACTTGCAGGTCCATCATTGTTGAGTACAACGATTCGAAGCTTTTAATAGGGCAGCCTTGCTCACCATGTTATGGTCGTGGGAGAAGGTTTCAACCTTTATTTGGAAAGTCTAAGAAGGTCGTCCAAATGTGACATTCTAGTCATATAACACAACCAAATTAGAGCTAGAGAAATGATTGCTAGATGAGAAAGTTTTCAAAGTGATGAGGTGGGAGCCATGGCAAGGTGGAGATGGATGTTGCCAACGACGGAAAAGAGGTTGATATGGTCAATGGACCAATGTTATTGCCAATGAGATTGAGGGTAGAAATGCTTAAGTTTTGGTGGCAAGATGTGACCATGGAAGACATCGAGGAATGATCCCTTTGTGTTAAGGCTATCGATTTTGTTGGTTTGTAGGAGTGCTTAAGATACCTTTTTTTCCCTAAATACTTTGATTTTTTTTGTGCAATAGATTCTTTTTATTGGCAAAGCCCTTGGTACACGTAGTTGTTAGCGCCTGTTTGAAATGTTTTTAAGAATAGCATAAGTTTACAATTTTTCTTTAAAATTGAACTTTTGTGATATTTATAACAATAAACTATTAACTAAAAGTATACATGTACTTCGTACAAGGAAATTAAGTTAATTTTGACTTTTAGTTGAATGATCTTCTCTGACATTCTCAAACCACAAATTGTTTTAACATGGACTCAAAGCACATGAACCAAACGCATCGAATGAAAACTTCTATTAACTTTCAGTAGGAAAATTAACTCTCTATTTAATCGAAAACTATGCGTTTTTTCAAGAAAATAAAATTCATTCTGAAAAATAAATTTTCATTATTTTCTGACGGAATAACAACACTAATAATATGTGTAAATAGTTCACCACATAATTCCTATTTACAAAGAATCAATACAAGAGTTTTGATGGAATAAGGTCTAATTAAATAATAATTTAATAAAAATACAACTTCTACTCTATGTAGAAGAGCTATGAGTGGCAACATGCCGTAAAGTACATTAGGATTTGTCACCCCTTATATTTCACAAAGCTCATTTGAGTCGTTCATGTATTGAGTCTAATTATATGTATTATTTGGACTTTTATCCAACACTTATAATTTATCAATCCAATAAATATTTTCTATTTCCCAAATATTATTTATTTAATCAACTAATTTATTTAATTAAATCAACTAAATTAGATTCTCAATTAAATTATTTTCTCCACTCCATTCTAGTTCCGTCCGTTAATGTTATGACAACTTTATCGTATTAGAAGCTATAAGGGAATATATTTAATTTGATACTTAGACTAATTCAAGTTCATAATTCATAATAAATCTTTAATATAATTTCATGGGCAGTGAGAATGGCATTTTGGCTCTTTTTCCAATAAAATAAGGAAAATTATGATTTAATCTCTATACTTTTCATTTTTTTTCAATTTAGTCACCAAGAGTAGTTTTCATATCACCAAATCATATTCCAATCTATTTCATGTGAAATAATCCATAATAACTAATATTTTCTTTTTCGAGACAATTTACACTTTAATTCTGGTTCAAAATTTGTGATTTGATCCTTTTTATCATATTTTCACTTTTGAAAATTCCTTTCGCCAAGTACCATCTCTAATCATAATTTCATTTCACAATATTTCTTTATATGAATCATACTTAAATTTCGTCGGTGTTCAAGCTCGGAATATTGCGACGTGTCCAACCGTGATTTTGGGGGCATTATAGATTTCCTCCAGTTGCATGGTTTACGGCTCCTATGAGTGGCCCATTAGCAATGGTGTGGCACAAGTCGAGAGATCCAAGCTTTTGGCATTGCAAAATTTTGGGTTAGGGTTCCACCGAGACAACCCTTAACAAAAAGATGGGTTTGGGGAAGGTCTAGAGTAGAGAAGCTCAGGCAAAGTAAAAAGACAGTGTGTTACTGATTTTTGATTTTTATGTTTTTCACAACTTAATTTAAATGGATGTGATATTGTTAATCCATTTCAAATATTAGGGTTTAAATTATGTTGTTGTCATCCCCTCCCTCGATTTGTAATACGTAAATTACTACATTATAAATGGGGTACAGTTAGTTGGTGTAAAATCTACCCTTTCTTAACTTTTCAATTTTCGCAAAATATAAACATCAAATTCTAACTAATAAAAGTTAGGGACTAACTTGTCAATTTTTATAGAGTAAAGGGATAAATTTCAGAATAAGACCTTTTGTAACAGTAGGAATCAAAGGAAGACCTACTAGTACTTCACAACTCCCCAAAACTAAAGAAAAGAAAAACTATATTTTTAATCGATTTTAGAGAACTGGAAAACCCAAGAAAACAAAATAAAACTCAAACCACCCCATGACTAAGAAAGACTTTTAAAAGGCCGCTGTTTTTCTCTTCTATATCTCTGTTTTGTGTCCAAAAATCCAACCAAATCTCACGTAGTTATGTTGTAAATTTCACCTCCCTAACCCGCCATTTCCTTCACATCTGTTCTCAGTTTAGATCTCTCTCACGATATCTTCATGTAACAATAAAGAAGCCTCTCTCTCTCTCTCTCTCTCTCTCTCTCTCTCTCTCTTTTTTGACACCATTTCAAGGAACCAAAACACACTTGTCAGAACCCAAACCAAACTTCAATCTTCCATTGTTTTTAGGAATTACCCATTGTTCGGTGATGAATTCCCTTCTTTATCGACCCAGTTTCAGCCTTTGAATGTGAAAGGGAAAAAAATAGAAATTTGAAGGAGAGAAAAAGATGGCTGGTCGTCATCGTGTTGTCAAAGTGAAGAGGGAAACTTTAGAGTCATGCATGACATGCCCTCTTTGTAATAAGCTTTTAAAGGAAGCTACAACTATTTCCTTGTGTCTCCATACGTGTTAGTTTCTCTTTTCTTTGATGTTACTTTTTTTAATGTTTTTTTTCCGCTTGATAATTGCTGATCTGGGTTTTTCTTCTTTTTTTTTCTTCTTGTCTTTGGATGATAATTTTTATTTTGGATTATTTTCATCAGGTGTTCACTTATTTTTGCAATTTATGTGATTGGTTGTGTTGTTATTTTGCTGTGTTGAGATATGTCTTTCCCAATCGTCTTATTTTTTCTTTAAAACCGTACGTTTCAGATGCATTGTATTCGACGATATCTATTGAATGCCAAATTTCTGATCTTATTGTAATCCGATTTGTAATTCTTTTGATGTCATGGCCATATGATGGGTTTTAAATTATTTTTATGGGATTTTATCCTTTTTTTTTTTTTTTTTTTGCATTCTGGTTGTTCTGGTTTTACTTCTTTTTATGTATAGGATCATGAGGTGGCCTATTTTGCCCTTCTATGGTTATGCGAGACTTGGTCTCACTTATTTTACAATGGCATTGTGCATAGGGTGTTAGTGTATCATCATGTGCCTACTGGATATTTTGAAGGGTGATGAATTCTTGTCGAAGAATGTATAGTTTTATAATAAATATATTGATTTATTGTTTCCCTTCCTATTTCACTCATGTAACGGCTTTTGTATTGTACTTGTTGATTCATTTGATGTATGAACTACCAAGTTAAAATTCCTACCATGTTTTCTTGGAATTTTTTATGTATGCTTTTCTGGTCCCTCACATTTCAGTGGCTTACTTTGATGCACTGCATCTTGAAATCACTTCAGTTTGTAGGAAGTGCATATATGAGAAGCTCTCTGATGAGGGGATGGATTGTTGTCCTGTTTGTGACATTGAGCTCGGCTGTCTTCCAGTTGACAAACTCAGGTGATTGATTATGTCTATTCAGAAATATATAAATTTTGTGTCATAGTCCTTTTTCAAATATATTCGGAAGTTCTAGCCCAGTCCCACTGAGTGATGCTAGATATCAGTCAATCACAATGTTGTCAACAACACAATGCTGAAGCCAAATTTGGCTAACTTTTCTGAATTACAGCTGGAATAGATTGTCTGGTACCGTACTTTAATTTTTCTTTGTAACCACTGTCCAGGCATGGAAACTATATAACCGTGCTGTTATGCCAATTTCAACAATGTAAATGATAGTTTTTATGCATTGAGTTGTCAGCTTGCTCTGACTTACGTCTTGTGTTGCCCTTTTGCTTCTCAGGGCTTTTTATAAGTCAATGTGTGTCATCGGATGTTGCTAACCTTTGATTTATTTAGCTTATTGCTTTCCAACATATATGCTAGTTTGATGCACTCTGTTTATGTGATGCTATCCAAATTTTCAAAGCATTTGTGTATATAAAAACTTATAGTCAGTATATTCATTATGAAGTTTTATGTTGACATAAGCTTGCATAGAATTAGATTTTCCTATAAATATATGCAGACCAGACCACAATTTACAAGATGTAAGGGCCAAAATTTTCCCTTACAAAAGAAGAAAGATAAGTGCTCCTGAAGTTATGCCTGCAGCTTCACCTCCAGTGAAAAGAAAGGAAAGATCGCTATCATCATTGGTGGTCAATACTCCCAAAGTGCCAATGCAGCGTGGTTTGACTGGAAGGAGAACCAAAGCTACTACACGAAAAAGAATTGCTGCTTTTCGAGGATGTAATTTCTCTGTTGAAGAGTCCCTTAAGAAAGAAGACTCTGCAGAAGATCATCCCTCAGGCTCAAGCTCACCTGATTCCTTTCACAAAATTAGTCAAAGTAAAAGGCAGGTAAAGGAGGCTGGAGAAAGATTCTTTACGATTATGTTATTTTAACTTCAAACTTAGTTTTTGAATCTGTGTCCATCTTCAACAATCCATGCAGGATTCCATGGCACAACCTTCTAGCGAACACAGGCCTAATGAAGATACAGATGATGTTGAAGTGATGGAAGGCAAAGCAGACCTATGGACACCCTTAAACTGTCTTGTTGAAGCTGCTAACAGAAAGTCATCAAAGTTAAATTCACAGGGATCAACAGCTTCCATGACTGAGCAACATAATGGCCCTGATTGTTGCTTACATGCACCTGAAGCAAAACCTAGTCCTCAATCCCCCACCGTTCCTGATGGCAAATTGAGTATTCATAAGTCTAAAAGTAAGGAACATCGGAACAATTCAGTAATCCTGGAGGAAGAGAACGGTACAAATTTGATTAAAAGGCCTGTTAAGCGTAGAAGGTTGCATGCAGAAGCACAAAAGAAAGTAGCTGCCTCCAATAGAATCATGCTAGACACATTGGGATCTAAGTGGAATAGAAAAAACAATCCAATTTGGTTCTCGTTGGTTGCTTGTGAGGGCCAGTAAGATACTGGTTACACAATATATACACTTACTCATGATTTGTCTTTTTCAACATGTTCCGTGCTTGCTTGAGATAGTTTTGAATGACATATTGCATTTTTCATTAAGGACATTCAACTTGAATATCTTCAATTCACTGCCCGATTTTATAAAATGGTTTCAGGATAGGACATACTTCCCTTCCACAGATTTCTGCATGCTACTTGAGGATCAAGTGAGTAGTATGTTCATATTAGCCACTTATGTTTATTATCTGTCCTTTCCCCTCATTTACTTCTATAGAGCTTGTGGTATATTTTTATACTTTATGTTTATTATCACAACTCTTAACAGCAATATAATTCTTGTATTATAGAATTGCGATATTGCGCCCATATAATTGACATGTTTTCTTATGGTAACAGGGATGGTAAAATGCCTGTCTCATTCATCCAGAAGTACCTTGTAAAGAAACTCAATCTTTCAAGTGAAGCTGAGGTGAGATCACCTTTACTAAGTTTTCTGCTCTCACCTGAAAATTCAGGGTGCCTAAATTTTGCATCATGCTAAAGTAGAGATGCTATTTTGCTATAATTCTATGTTATCATGTTGCTTCAGGTGTGCCATTTTTCTTTCTTGTTTTCTGAAACTAAATGCTGAAATGAAATTAGAAGCAAACCATCGGTAACACTCCAGTTTTTAATTCCTTGGTTTCGGGATTGCATCTTGTTGGGTAGCAGGTTTCAGCTCTAGTTCCCGAAGACTCTTTGACCGACCCTTGGTTCATTATATCGATGTTTATTCTTATTTATTGCATTGCTCCTTACCTTTTATTATCTCTTTTCCGAAGTTTTAAACTGGATTTTTATAAATAGTTAATGGTATAAGCATGTTTTGATAACATTAACAAAACTCTTTTAACCCGCCTGTGTTTTCAGACAAATAATGCAGTACCATCTTCGAGATTATTACATTAGTTTTAATGCAAAAGAAGGAATTCATATGTACTGGCAATTTATCTTCATTACGACTCGAATGCATTTTTGTAGGTGGAGATCATGTGTCGAGGTCAGCCAGTCCTACCATCATTACAACTTCACAACTTGGTAGATCTGTGGTTTCGAACTGCATCAACAGCGAAAAAGGTCCCAGCATCTGTTGGCTCATCAGCAAAGGACTTTGTTATGGTTCTGTCGTATTGCCGAAAAGTCCAAGCTCCTTGAGACATCCATTTAATCTGGTTTATATTTTTCATGCTTCCTTTGAATCATTTGGAATTCCAATCATCTAAACATATATGTATTCTTAGGATGATCATAGTTTTAAGTAGTTTCACTTGTCATGTAAGTTATCATGCATGGTGAATTTGTTTTTATTTCATTCTTGAGCAAAACCTAAAACAAGGCCATGAAAATAAAATCGTTGAATTTTTTGTGTTTTACAGACTGGCTTTGGTTTGCTCTCCTTGCACTAAACAGCATTCGCTCCTATCAATTTAAAAAGTGAATTATCTAATTTTTCTTAAAAGAACCAAATGAAACCCTTCAAAGTTCATTTAAAGAAATAAATAAATTTGAAGTAAATAAAATATTATGTATAAAATTATGCGAAACTAAAATTCATATATCAAAATTCACCTATAATTGTAATACTTATGCCTATTAAGAATGCAATTTGCTTAAAGTCAATCTGTTTAAATTATTTGTAAAAATAAATGATCTATAATTATTTTTTAAATTATAATATATTATATATAAAATATAGTTGAAAATAAATAAAAAATGATTAATTTTGAAAATTGATGTTCTAAAAATAAATAAATAAAGAGAATTTTTTTTTATATTCTTTATGTCCAAAACCGAAAAGAACAAAGATGAGAGTTTTGGCCTATGAAGCTGCTTCAGTTCTTTATTACATCTTTTCAATTTAAAATGAAAAATGGCTTGAAGGGTACTGGAGGATCTCAGACGGAGGTTACTTGGAAAGATCAACACAACATTAAACAATAGATTTTCGTGATAGAATTTAGGTCTCCGGCGAGAAAAAAACAAAATCTTATTATCCCACTTTGTATTTACTACTAAATCTGTCCGTGAAATAAAAATTTTTGGTCCAATCAAGCCAGGCAGGTCCATGGATAAATAAATGGTATTAAAATTATTTCTATATTGTTAGTATTGAAATTACTTCTTTATACCCAATCTTATCATTGTTAATAATATCATATGTAATGTTAAATTAAACATAATAATGTGATTACAAAATGTCTTTAAATCACAAGTGTTTGAGTGCTCTTATAAGTAATCCTTTAACCAACAATTATTGGGTATCAAGACAGGTAGAAGTTCAAAGTTCGATGATAATAATATTGGGAGGAACTCCGAACCTCAAACATGATCCGTGAAATGAGCATGAAGAATATAAATAATGATAATAATTTTGCTTTTAACATTCTCGTAGTTACATTTTTGTTGCATTTGACCAAGTGCAAATGTTATCTCAATTTTCCATTTTAGAAAATGTTCTACCATCAATAAACGTTTGCAGTTTTTCGTTTTCTCCGCCTTCAAAATGTGGGGAAACAAATGATAACCTGAAGGATGTGACTAATGATTCGATTCTAACCGATGAGGAAGTAGTAGCACGGTTTCAAATAGAAGAAGTCTTTGCACATGTGCCCAAGTAGAGACCAGGATACAAGACGTGAAGCAAGCGACCACCAACAACTCGAGGAGGAGAAACACTCGGTACCCGCACAAAATGACCGAGTTGAAGAAGACCCTGTATGGGAAGTTCAAGGACACCATCAATCTAAAGAGGATTAGTAGTGTAGGACTGTTTTTGCCTTTTTTTTTGTTTCAATTTTAGGGTAAATATGAACTGGAGTTTTTTACTATTTTCCTTACCTTTAAAGTTTATGGGTTCAATTAGGCTCCCCCCCCCCCCTCTCTTTAATTGAAAAAAAATAACTTGGATAATGCTCAGCATTGTTGTTTTGCTTCTTTTATAGGCAACAACAATTTCAGCGTAATAGCAAAGCTAACTACGATCCTTTTAGCTCCTTTTGTTGGCAATGAACTGAACCGGGCATGCCTTGCTAACTAGAAATATGCCAACAATATGCTAGACATGGTACGGGTATATGTCTAGAAAATAATGTAAAAATGGATAAAATAATTTGGAGCCTCCAATTCATAAAGAAATCTACTAGTGGAGCTTACTTACCATACATATAATGCATGATGCAGTAGTAGAAAAAACAAACTTCCATATAACCAAAATACCACTAGCTCTAATGATCATTTCTAGCGAAAAAAGCACTCATGTAATACAGGTAATCATTGAGTAGGTATTAGTATTCTTAAGGCAACCTAGAATATGTCAAATGAAAAAAAAAATGGATGCTTAAAGAGATGAAAGCTATTCTGTAAACGAGTTATTGCAAATCTAGCACCCACCTAAACTATTAAGAGGTCAGTGCAAGGAGACAACTATACCAGAAAGCAAACCATAACAAACCGCTGGTTGACAACTAGAGTAAAATGGCAGGAACCCACCAATCCTACAACCATCTAACGGGTTCTAATGGTTAGCATTGGCTCCACTAATGGATCATAATAGCACCATTAGGCTTTAGAACCTATATCTATTATTACACCACAATGAATGCAAATTGTAAAACAGCCAAATCTTATATGCAGAATCAAACTACTAGCATAACCTGCCAATGTCAAGGTCATCAAACAACCACTGTGAGACATGCTTTAAGACACCATTTTTGCAGGGAAAGAAAGTTGATTGATCATTAGATTCATTCAGATTGTGCTACAGCAGAAGCCAACAAATTAGTGATTACACTTGCGTGCCTAAAACAAAGTTACTTCCCGAATCAGTGCAATATGCTAACAAACTAATCACCCTAAGCTCCCATGCCAAAACTGCAAATAGAAAATCTCAGTGTCATACTTGTCAGCCTTTGCAACACTGCGCCATCATCATCCCTATCCACAGCCGCGAAATTTATTTTAAAAATCATGTTAATTTACCAAAACATAAAATCCCATCAACATTATCATCAAACTAGCAGCCACACTTTCTCCTATATTGCCCAATTATGTGAACTACTATGCTGCAAGATCTCACCACTTTCGAGCTCCAACCAATGAGGAATATAAAACAACTTGTTATATCCACTTTCAACCAAGAGCCAAAAACCCAACTTTCTTCTCCTAATAACAGTGGCAATTCCAAATGATGAACGATCAAGGGGATCATTTCATGAATGAAACAATTCATTCCTCAAGCACTCACCACTAAAAGGATTACAAGGAGGCCTCCCATCCTACATCCACAATCTTAAACCAAACAGCACCGGGACCAAAACACACCATTAGCCCCATGAACACAGTTCAAAGCAAAGCCCCAAAAAACCAACAAATTCCACAACAATTCAAACCTGAAAACAGCATTATATCAGCTCTAGTTCAATTTCAAACAACAACACTGATGAATTCATGAATGAAACAAGCAAGAACTCAAATACCATCCACTTCAAAGATTAAACTAATAACACCTCACCACAGGCCAGACCTCAAAACAAAATCCTAACAACTAGAAGGACCATGTAACAAAAATGAAACAAGCAATTCCTCCATTCCAACTCCACAATTTAGTAGCAACAAAACCAAACTTCAAATCAACCCTCATAACACGACATTCGCAAAATTCACCACGAAAATAAATCAAATCCTATTATATCCAGAAGTGGGTCTCAAAGGCTGACTTCCAACAACAGAAAGCAACCCGTTTTCCTCCTCTTCACCGGGAAAACCCAAATCTTCAGTTCCTCTAAAGGCAGCATGAATACCAACAACCACCACCCCAATAATCAACCCCACTAAAACGTTAATACCCACATGAGTCAAAACCAATAAAAGCACAGTAGCAAAACTCAAAACCCCCAAGACAACATTATCATCCACCGGTCTGTTGAAAATAACAACTGGGTTGTCATTAAAGAGGTACAAGAACCACCAGAAAATGAAAGTTATCAGAAAAACTATCATTGAAGTAGGGTGCCAGAGGAGAGTTAAGAAGAGGATCGTTAGCGCTATAATTACGTAGTTCACGCGAAAGTAAGAGAGGTTGATCTTTATTCGTGCCTTGGCATCGCCGGCAGAGATGGGGAGGCAGAAAGAGGAGAGGGAGAATAGCTCTGGCCAGGGGCGGCGCGTGTGTTTGGTATGTGAGGGAAAGGTGGTTGGATTGGAGGTGATGGTGCCGTAAGTGGTGGATGTTGATGGCATTTTTGGATATGGACTTTCTGTTTGAAGAAAGAAAAAATTGGATCTCCAAAACAGTAAATAGAGTTTTGAGAGATAAAACCCTAAAGATCGGATCTTTTGGGATTTTTTTAAGGGTTTCTTCTTTAGAGAAGAAAATATGAAAGTTAGTAAAATATTTTTTTAAATGATTTTTAAAAAATAAATTATTTTGGAAATAAATCTGTGTAAAATATTTTCTGTTATTTAGCAGATTTCTTAAAAATATTTTATAAAAGTTATTTTAAATAAAACAAATATATATTTAAGAAATAATTACTTTTCATTGTTTAATTGAGTTTATTTTTTATATATTAATAAATTTATATTTTAAATTGTTTTTACATATATTGCAATGATTTATTTATAAATAAATCAAATTAAATACATAATAATACTCAATTATTAAGCTAGAATATTAATCGTCGTAAATTGAAAACAACCAAAACAAATAAATTATTTCTAATTGTGTTATAAAAAAAAAAAACAAAGATTGAATAATTATAAATTAGCTTCCAAACCACAATTAATACTAAAAATTAATAATATTATCCAAATGCATAATTAGTACACCACATAATAACAACAACATTATCCAAGTACATAACTAACATTACACCATATTAAAGTATCAATATTTTACGTCGCAAAAAAAGAAGTATCAATATTTCAACATTGAGAAAATTTTTAAAACCAAATTTTTCTGTGCTTCTGTAATAGGCCAATTTTGGCTTGGCCTGACTATAAAACAAAACTCAAATTAACCAAAATAAATAAATTAAAGTCCAACTTAATAGTCCAGTTACACATTAAATAGCCCAAAATAAAAATACAAACTCAATTATCAGCCCAATTCTAACCTAGCCTACAACATTTCAAAAAAGGAGAAAAGGAAAATTCCTAACCCTAGTCCCCTTGTCCAGCACTGTCAGCAGGTCACCACGCACACCTCACGCCAGCCACCAGTCCTCCATGCCTCTTTGACATCTGCAAAACAAAGATGCACACACAAGACAGTAGCAGACAACATAGAAACGAAAAAAAATAGGAAACTAAGAAGTCTTGAAATTCAGCTATAAAAGCCATATCAACCTCCTTGTATTTTTTTCTCTGGACACACGAAATAAAAAAAAAAAACGAAAAGAGATTGAATACATAAAACCTTAGAAAGGTGATTTCTGACTTTTTTTTTCTATTATTCTATTGAGTTTATTTATTTATTTTTTATATATATGAGAATAAATAAATAAAAAGAAAGAGAAAAATTGTACCTTTTCATCGTCGGAACCCTCCCTTTTTCGGTGCTGAAATCGGACTAAAGGGGGTCGTGGGTCCTTCAGTGTCGGCGTTTATGAGGTTTTGAAGGTTAGGCTTTCAATCATGCCTTGAAACGGGGCTAAAGGCCCATTTTTGCGCATCGTTGGCCACTGGATACGGTGGTGGTACGGCGGGCGATGAGACAACCATGGCCGGCCACGGAAAAGACTAAGAGAAAAGGAAAAGCTTTGAAATTTTTTTAAATACTACAGTTGACTGAATTTTTTTTTTTAAAATTTGCTTTCATAGAACAGGTGAAACGACGTTGTTTAGGGCCGTTTCAGTGGCATCAAAATGACACCGTTTCAAGTGACCTATGACCCAACCCGTTCCAAGGAAGGGGGATCCGCGTGTTTTCCTCTTTTGGGCTATTTACGCCCACGGTCCTCCCGCTTTTGGGGGCGTTTTCAAATCGGTCCAATTTATTTTATTTCTTTTAGATTTGATTCGTTAATTTTAATTTTTTTAATTAGGTTGTGAATTGGCGCACTTAGTTGGGTTTGGAATATTTTCCAGATTAACCCCTCGATGTTTCAGCGCATTTCAAATCGGTCCGTTGCTTCATTTTTATATCCGAATTTCCCCCTTGATTTTTAGTCAAATTTTAATTTAATCCTTTTTATATACCTACGTTTATTTTTTTCAAATTTGGACCCTAAAATTTCATTTTATTTGCAATCCAACCCTTATTCATGTAAATTTGAACTCTTGGACTTTTTATTTATTTATTTTAAACTATTTTATTTATTTTAAATTTTATATATTATTTGTAGTAAACTGTTTTATATTATTTATTTTAAATTGTTTTAGATATATTATTTTAAATTATTTCATATATTATATACTTTAAATTGCTTTATACATTATTTATTTTAAACTTGCTTTATGTATTATTCATTTTAAATTGTTTTATTATTTACTTTAATTTTTTTCATATATTATCAATTTCCAATTTTTATATATATTATCTATTTTTCATATACCATTTATTTTTAAAATGTTTTGCAAATTACTTATTTTAAATTTCTTTTTACCTAATATTTATTTTAAACTCATTTATATATTATTTATCTTAAATTATTTTACATATTATTTATTTTAAATTTTTTTCCCTCGTATATTATTTATTTCAAAATTTTACATATATTACCTATTTTAAAAATTTTTTATACATATAATCCATTTTTAAATTGTTTTATATATTGTTGATTTTCAATTTCTTTTTTCACATTATTTATTTTAAATTCATTTATTATCATTTTAAAATTTGTTTTACATTTTATTTATTTTAAATTGCTTTATAATTTATTTTTTTTAAAATTGTTATATATATATTTTAATTTATTGGTCTTTGATTATTAATGTTAGTATTTAAATAGTGTATGTTGTGAGATTATTACCATTGCGTGTACTATGATTCGTTTATTCGTATTATCATATTATTGTCATTCACTTGTGTAATATTTTAATCATGTATTATTATTCCATGCTCATTATTACATTTTTATTTCATGTCATCACATCGTGAATCAAACTCCAACGTATTTGTCCAATATAGATCGTTCTATTTTTACTCCAAACAAAGTAAATGCACATCATTAAGAGTTGTACTCGCTATTTTTTTTTAAAAAGGGAAAAAATTTCAAAATAAGGCAATATTTTGTGTTTTGAAAATTCGAGAAATCGTACCCTAAGTTACGGGGTTTAGATTTTCTCGTTAAACTTAAATAGCCAAATATCCTTTTGAATTTAAAAAATACATGGAATTTCAATAGAAATTAAAGGCAAACTTGTTCTTGATGGCTCAAATGTCGCATCCTAACTTACAGGATGTAGCATATTGTTATCGTGAGATAAGTGGGTCTTTGATGCTCGTTTCAATTTAATTCAAGCATTTTTAAAATTAACATTAATAAAAAAGATCGTATTTTAAAATCTTTTCAAATTTTCAACTTTCGATATTAAGGCATTAAATAATCAATTAGGTACCAATTTTGGGCGTGACGAGGGTGCTAATCCTTCCTCGCACGTAACCGACTCCCGAACTCATTTTCTTGAATTTCGTAGGCCAAAATTGCCATTTTAGTAAATCAAAACATTTTATTAAAACGATTAAATTACGAGGTGGCCCGATCACACCTCATAAAAAAGGATTGGTGGCGACTCCCATTTTAATTTTTGTTTTCATTTTAAATATCAAAGTCGATCGTTTTTTTTTTTAAATGGTTTCGACAGCTTGGCGACTCCGCTGGGGACAAAATAAGAGAGTCAAGCCACAAGTTGATTAACTTTTTTCTTTTTGTCGAAAATTAAAAATTTGATTTTAATATACGATCCTTTCATTGCATTTCATTCGTCTTTGTTATGGTTTTCATCATTTTGTTCATATTACTTTATTTGTTCGAGTCTTTTGATATATTTTCGCATATTGCATGACTGCTCGATTATACCCTTTTAAGTGGGAGTGAGAGACTACACCTTCGTGATGTTTTCACCTCCATATGGGATAGTGGATCGCTTTCGGGATACATTCGTACCTATGTCTTCGTGAGATTTTCATCTCCGCATAGGCATAGGGAAATGTATTCCCTTAAACTCCTACCCTAGGTATAACCATACCAAACCCTAGTGGTTACCCGGATAGGTGCTCTATTTATTTCTTTCTTGCTTGACTTTGCTTTGTACTAACCTGTTTCGTTTTGTTTTGGTTATGATTGCATTGCATTTTCATCATAAAAAGAGGTGTTAATTCACGTTTAGTTACTAAATAAAGAGCTTGTCATGGAAAATGGATTTCTTGATAAAGTGGAATACAATGTGGCCGTCCAAATATGGCTCGAGAAAACGCAATAAGAGAAGGGTTATAGTCTGATGGAGGAGTGTGTGATTTTGCTTCGTTGCCCAAAAATTCAAGCTGGAAAAGATTATTCAAAAGTCATCAACATCCCGACCTTTTTTAAAGAAGCTAACAAGCCTCATGGGTATGAGTGAGCAATGGATCGCAGCTCAGATCAAGCAAAAAAGGAACTAGTAAAGGCATCTATTGGAAAGTTTTCGTGATTTGATCTTAACATCCGGATATAAAGAAAAGGATCGATGTCTTCGCCTAGAGTATAAGGGCAAGGCCATATATATATATATATATATATCAGTTTTATGTGAATAAATTTGTTTACTAGAAGAGTTGTTCTAATAGAATTGAATCGGAATCAATGCCTCTCTTTGCATTCATTTCATGCATTAGCATTGCATTACATCATTTACAATAAAACTCACAAAAGACCTTAAAATCATGGCAGATACCCTGGAATATCGTTATGATACACGAGGAAAAACTAAAGTAATAGACCAAAGGTTGGAGAGATTAGAGCAAATGCAAATACAGATGCAAGAGCAATTGACCAAAATTCAACAAGAGATAGAGGATTAGATGCTAGAATTCCAAAAAAATATGATGAGCCAGATCGCCCAGTTGCTAGATGAAGGGTTAGAAAAAGGAAAGAGCCCTATGGTCAATACCGGAGATGATAACGATGACGCTGGTTATCTTCTAGGCTCTACCCCAACAAACACCCAAGCACAACCAAACGCGTATCCACAAATGGTGTCCATTAACATTAGACCCCAATACCAGACTAGTACCCCGGCACTATTAAACTTCTCGACAGGTTCAGGCCCTAGTTTGGGGGATAACATAATCAATCATGTTGTCCTTAATCTGGATGATATAGCAAAAATAGAAAAGGCGAGAGTGGAGCTCCCAAAACAATTTGAAGATCGTTACAAATGAAAAAGGCGAGAATGGAGCTCCCAAATTAATACTTTAAAAGTTTCAAGGAAAAAGAAAAATGAGGTGAATAATGCAAGCACATATAACAAGGGCTATCCAAAACCAATCATTGTGAGCCAGTCGGGGAGAGTAAATACTAGCCATCAGGGCCCTCTAAGGTAAGAACCCATCCAAGACCGAACTCAAAAAAACTCTGGTTCACGCCCATCCTTATCACGTATAGAGAATTGTACCAAAGTTTGTTTGACGCACATGTAGTATCCCCTTTCTACCTAAAACCTATGCAGTCTCCGTTCCTCAAATGGTACGACGCGAACGCCCAATGCGAGTACCACGCAAGAATCACAGGACACTCAACTGAGAACTACACTGCTTTCAAAAAGTTAATTGAAAGACTTATCAAAATGGGTATTGTGAAAATCGATGATCCATCTGATGTAGAAAGTCTGTTACCCAACCATTCTGACAAAGGGGTAAATGTGATAATCGAGAATGCGGGGAAAAGAATCAAGATGAATATAGTAGAAGTGAAAACCCTACTGGGAGGGGTTTGGAAGAAAATGGCAGAAAAATGATTAATCGCATAGGATTTATGGGAGAAACCTGAAGAAGTAAGGAACTACTGTGAGTTCCATAATGAAGAGGGTCATGAGATTCAAAAGTGCAGTGAATTCAGAGCCTTGGTGCAAGGCCTGATGGATAATAAAAAACTAGAATTCTTTGAATATACTGAAGGCCCGAAAGAAATATTGGGGAATCTGAATATTAACGACGTATCCGAAGAGGGAATCAGATAATAGAATTTTTCAAGCGTCTGCCCTTACATACTTAAAAGTGTTTTGAACAATGGGACTGTGGAAAAGATCCTTGTATTTTTTAGAGCTAATTTAGAGTAATATTCAAAACATGCGTATTGCTCTAAGCCTAGGAGCAATAAGAATCCTTTTGTGAAATAGACTCATATCTAAAATTTTTGTTTTCAATAGAAAATGCATTTTTGTGTCTCAGTTTGAGCAAATATTCTTTTATTCCTTCATTCATATTCATACAACATAAATAACTGTTCTTAGATTCATTTATTCTTTGGAATATTCCTTCGTACTATAGCAGGTCTCTAGATATCAACGACATGAGCGGACGCCGCTACTAACCCAGAATCTCTTTTTGAGCAAGATATATGTCTAGAGGGATCTCAGGACTTTGAAAATGACAAAGATTGTAACTTGTCTCCTGATTTCTTAAGGAGGGTAGAACAACAAGAGAAACAAATCCTACCTTACAAAGAATCAGTGAAAATTATGAGCTTAAGAGAAGAGAAAAAAGTGAAGATTAGAGTCTGTATCACTGTAGAGACCAAGCAAGACGTCATTAAGTTATTCCAAGAATTCAAAGATGCTTTTGAATGGTCGTACCAAGATATGCCTGGGCTACTAAGATGTGTGGACACTGTTGAGGTGAAGAAAATCTTGGAAAAAGTCCATAAGGGCATATGAGGAACACATACTAATAATTTTACAATGGCCAAGCAAACCATGAGTTCGGGTACTACAAGTCCACTATGGAAGGGGATTGCATCAATTATACTAAGAAATGCTGTGAGTGCCAAATTTATAGAGACAAAATTCATGTGCCTTATTTATCTCTTCATGCTATGACTTCTCCATAGACTTTCTCTATATGGGGCATGGTTGTTATTGGGCCAATCTCGCCAAAAGCTTCTAGCAGGCATTAATTAATCTTTGTGGTCATTCATTACTTCAATAAGAGGGTGGAAGCAGCTTCATATGCCAATGTTACAAAATCAGCGGTCATAAGCAGAAAAAGAAGAAGAAGAAGAAAAAGAAAAAGAAGAAAATAGATCATGTGCCGATAGGGAATGCTAGAAAGGATCGTATCTAACAATGCATTAAAATTGAACAACAACATGATATCAAAAGTTTGCAGTCTGTTCAAAGATCAGACACCATATCACCCCAAAATGAACGGTACAGCAGAGGTAGCAAAAAAAAAAAGATTGTAAGGAAAATGATCGAGACTTGTAAAGATTAGCATAAGAAGTTATCATTTACCTTCTATACTTATCAAACGCCTGCCAGGACCTCTATAGAGGCAACTCCTTTCTCTTTGGTTTATAGAATGGAAGCAGTTTTACCCATCGAAGTTGAGATTCCTTCCCTTCGAGTCTTGTCAGAATCGAAGTTGGAGGAGGCAGAATGAATCCAATCCCGATATGATCAGTTAAACTTGATTGAAGAGAAAAAGGTTAAAAACTATCCGTCATGGTCAAATATACAAAAAAAAACAAATGATGCGGACTTATAACACAAAGGTTCGCCCTAGAGAGTTCTATAAGAGGGACTTGGTATTGAAGAAGATCCTTCCTATACAAAATGACTTTCGAGGAAAATTAATGTCCAACTGGGAAAGACCTTATGTTGTAAAGAAGGTCTTTTTTCTGGAGGAGAATTGACATTGACTGAAATGGATGATAAGACTCTGCCTAATCTAGTGAATTCGGATGTAATCAAGAAATACTTCACTTAAAAAAAAACAAAACAAAACAAAAAAAAACAACAAACACAAAAAAACACAAAAAGAAAAAGAAAAGAGAAAGAAAAGAAAAGGAAAATAAAAAAGAGAGGCCAAGGTGAAAACCCGTAAAGGGCGCCTTGAGACCAAAGGGGTTTTGAATTGAAAACACGTAAAGGGCAATTTAAATTTTGATAAAAAGTGGGGCATACGGTAGTCTTGTTATGCCTAAATTAACAAGGAGGAGGTATGTTACGTCTTAGGGCATCAACAAAGCACTCTTGATCTCTTAAACACAGGTCGAGCTCAAAATGGTCCTCAAAAAGTTCGTACAGAGAAGCTCAGGCTGCGATATCTGGGGCACCTATTTTCCTCTCACTTATTTTGTATTTCAACAATGTTTACTTTCTTTGATTAACCCATTCTTTTCAGATTTTGTTCTTAATAAAGTATAGTTTTATCTATTATTATGATCTTTTTCAAGCATTTTTCATTGAAATAATGATTAATGGACTAATAATACTTTCATAAAAGGAGTTCTGCATATTACTCTGAAAGCTTCTATGTAGTATAGGGACCTGAAACAAGACTATTATTTAGAACTAACCAAACCTAAGAGTTGGAAATATTTGAGAAAAAAGAGTCTAAAGTGTGACTATTTCTTCAAATTTTTTGTCAAAGATACCAACTGAGCAAAGAAGACAGGGTAACACATTAGTGACAGGACCTTGATGAACAACGAGCAATGACAACCCAAACATTAAAAAAGATCATTTTCATGACATTCTGCATTCATGCAAATATCATTCATATACATCTAGTTAGGAGCATCTAATTTATTTTGATCGTAACATCCTAATTATTTAGCATAAATAGACCCATCAAATGATTTTTACAGGTCATGTTATCTAGAGAATGGTGTAATAGATCAATGGAGTTGCAAATTCATACCCCTGAAGTTGTAGTGGGATGGATTGAAGTCATTATGGCGAATCTTATCTTCTTGAAGTTGCAATGGAGCAGATTGAAGCCACCAGCCTAATCTCCCTAAAGTAGTAGTGGAACAGTCTGAATATTGTAGATCTTATCTTCTTGAAGTTGTAGTGGAGTAGATCGAAGACGACGAATCTTATATTCTTGAAGTTGTAGTAGAGCAGATTGAAGCCACCAGCCTTAAGATTGTAGATCTTATCTCCTTGAAGTTACAGTGGATTAGATTGAAGACGACGAATCTTATCTTCCTGAAGTTGCAGTGGAGCAGATTGAAGCCACCAGCCTTATCTCATTGAAATTCTAGCGAAGTAGATTGAAGCTACAAATCTCTTCTCAATGAAATTACATTAGAGCAAATTGAAGCCACAAACCTTATCTCCCTGAAGTAGCAGTGGAGTAGGTTAGAATTACCAATTCTTATCTCCTTGAAGTTGTAGCAGAGTAGATCGAACCTACAAATCTCTTCTCTCTGAAATTACATAGGAGCGGATCGAAGCACCAATTCCTATACCCCTAAAGATGCAGTAGGAGGGAATGAGGCTATTTGAAGAAATGAGGCTCCAAAAGTCAAGATTCGATAAGACCAGACAAAATTGGCCCTTTTAAAGTCTTTGCTCCATTCTCGTTACACGACAATGAGCAAAGAGGGGCAACTGTAATACGCCAATTTTGGCCTGGCTCGGCTATAAAACAAAACCCAAATTAACCAAAATAAATAAATTAAAGTCCAACTTAATAGTTCATTTACACATTAGATAGCCCAAAATAAAAAATACAAACCCAATTTTCAACCCAATTCTAACCTAGCCCACAACATTTCAAAAAAGGAGAAAAGAGAAAACGCTAACCCTAGTCCCCTTGTCCGCACCGTCAACAGGTCACCACGCACATCGTATGCCAGCCACCGGTCCTCCATGCCTCTCTGACACCTGCAAAACAAAGGTGCACACGCAAGACAGTAGCAGACAACATAGAAACAGACAAAAATAGGAAACTAAGAAGTCTTGAAATTTGGCTATAAAAGCCATATCAATCTCCTTGTATTTTTTTCTCTAGATAGATGAAATTAAAAAAAAAATGAAAAGAGCTTGAATACATAAAACCTTAGAAATGTGATTTCTGACTTTTTTTTCTATTATTCTATTGAGTTTTTATTTATTTATTTATATATATGAGAATAAATAAAAAAGAAAGAGAAAAATTGTACCTTTTCGTCGTCGGAACCCTCCCTTTTTCGGTGTCAAAATTGGACTAAAAGGGGTCGTGGGTCCTTCGGTCTCAGTGTTTATGAGGTTTTGAAGGTTAGGCCTTCAAACCTGCCTTGAAACGGGGCTAAAGGCCCATTTTTGCGTATCACTGGCAACCAGATACGGTGGTTGTGCGGCGGGCAACAAGAGAACCCATGGCCGGCCACAGAGAAGATTGAGAGAAAAGGAAAATTTTTGAATTTTTTTTAAATACTATAGCAGACTGAAATTTCTTTAAAAAAATTGCTTTTTATAGAACAGGTGAAACGACGTCGTTTAGGGCCGTTTTAGTGGCCTCAAAACGACACCGTTTCAAGTGACCCATGACCCGACCCGCTCCAAGGAAGGGGGATCCGCGTGTGTTCCTCTTTTGGGTTATTTACGCCCGTGATCCTCCCGCTTTTGGGGGCGCCTTCAATTCGGTCCAATTTCTTTTATTTACTTTCTTTTAGATTTGATCTGTTAATGTTAATTTTTTTAATTAGGTCTCTCTATTCGCAAAGTGAAATGAAGCACTTAGTTGGGTTTGGAATATTTTCCAGATTAACCCCTCGATGTTTCAGTGCATTTCAAATCGGTCCGCTGCTTCATTTTTATATCCGAATTTCCCCCTTGATTTTCATTCAGATTTTAAGTTAATCCTTTTTATATACCTGCGTTTATTTTATTCAAATTTGGACATTAAAATTTCATTTTATTTGCAATCCAACACTTATTCATGTAAATTTGGACTCTTGAACTTTTTTATTATTATTTTAAACTATTTTATTTATTTTAAATTTTATATATTATTTGTATTAAAATATTTTATATTATTTATTTTAAATTGTTTTAGATATATTATTTTAAATTATTTCATATACTATATACTTTAAATTGCTTTATACATTATATATTTTAAACTTGTTTTATGTATTATTCATTTTAAATTGTTTTATTATTTACTTTAAATTTTTTCATATATTATCAATTTCAAATTTTTATATGTATTATCTATTTTTTATATACCATTTATTTTTGAGATGTTTTGTATATTACTTATTTTAAATTTCTTTTTACCTAATATTTATTTTAAACTCATTTATTTATTATTTATCTTAAATTGTTCTACATATTATTTATTTTATTTTATTTCCTCGTATATTATTTATTTCAAATTTTCACATATATTACCTATTTTAAAATTTTTTTTATACATATAATCTGTTTTTAAATTGTTTTGTATATTGTTGATTTTCAATTTCTTTTTTCACATTATTTATTTTAAATTCATTTATTATCATTTTAAAATTTGTTTTACATTTTATTTATTTTAATTTTCTTTATAATTTATTTTTTTAAATTGTTATATATATTTTTTAATTCATTGGTCTTTGATTATTAATGTTAGTATTTAAATAGTGTATGTTGTGAGATTATTGCCATTGCGTGTACTATGATCCGTTTATTCATATTTTCATATTATTGTCATTCACTTGTGTAATATTTTAATCATGTATTATTATTCCATGCTCATTATTACATTTTTATTTCATGTCATCACATCGTGAATCAAACTCTAACGTATTTATCCAATATGGATCGTTCTATTTTTACTCCAAACAAAGTAAATGCACATCGTTAAGTGTTGTACTCGCTATTTTTTAAAAAAAAGGGAAAATTTTTTGAAATAAGGTAATATTTCACGTTTTGGAAACTCGAGAAATCGTACCCTAACTTACGGGGTTTCGATTTTCTCGTTAAACTTAAATAGCCAAATATCCTTTTGAATTTCAAAAATACATGGCATTTCAATAGAAATTAAAGGCAAACTTATTCTCGATAGCTCAAATTTTGCATCCTAACTTACGAGATGTGGCATATTGTCATCGTGAGACGAGTGGGCCTTTGATGCTCGTTTCAATTTAATTCAAGCATTTTTAAAATTAACATTAATAAAAAGGATCGTATTTTAAAATCTTTTCAAATTTTTAACTTTCGACATTAAGACATTAAATAATCAATTAGGTACCAATTTTGGGCGTGGCGAGGGTGTTAATCCTTCCTCGCACGTAACCAACTCCTAAACTCATTTTCTCGAATTTCATAGGCCAAAATTACCGTTTTAGTAAATCGAAATATTTTATTAAAATGACCAAATTACGAGGTGACCCGATCACACCTCATAAAAAGGGATTGGTGACGACTCCCGTTTTAATTTTTGTTTTCATTTTAAATATCAAAGTCGACATTTAAAAAAAAAAATAGTTTTGACAGCTTCTTACTTTTAACTAAAAAAGCTTTGTCCTCGGATTCATGACCCACAAGATAATCAAACACACTACAAAAGAAGTTATCATCAAATCCTTTTACCTTTATCGACATCACTTCTTCCTAAAGATGTGGTGTCTTATCCGCATTAAATTGTTCCAAAGCATTAGCAATTTTGCCAAGTTGTTCACCCACAAATTTAATTTGTTCATCAAAGACACTTTCTTGAGCATTGTTTCTTTTACATTTAGATGTGCCTGATGAAAATACTTTTGTTCTCACCTCCTCAATCTCTTTTTTGTCGCAGTCTATAGGCACTGAATCTTAGTTACCATCATCCAAATCTATGTCAGCAAATGTTCTAGCAAAACTCCCATTTTTCATATCTTTGCCAACAACTAAAGCCGTTTCATCATAATAATCAATGCTTTTATTAAAAAATAGTTCATACTTCTTGTGTGCTTATTGGATATTATACACAATTAGAATAACAAGTAAAAAATAATTGAAATATACTTAACATATATATACATATATTACCATCATTGCTGCATCATATGTCGCTCTATCACATGTGGTCATTTTCATGTTATCATTCCATCCAAAACCACTTTCAGCCTGAATTGTGCATATAATCTGCCACTAGTTTTTTATAGTCCTTAAATAATTTTCCACATGCTTCGCATCGCATTGGACTTGAAATCTTTCAGAAATAGCTACGGCAACTTGGTTAATAGAAACTGCTTTGAAAGTGTTAGAATGCTTATTTCCTTTCTAGGCCTCCTCTGCTAGAATTTCAAGAAAAAAATGTTACATCGGTTTTGTTTACCTAAATTGCTTGTATGTCCCTTCTTTGTTGCCCTTACCCATTTTACATTAATAATTGTCATTGTCAATTATTTCAATATCCAACAAGCTTAAAACATAATAAATTCAATATCTAACAAATTTAAGACATAATAATTTCAATATCATTATCCAACCAACATTAAAAAAAAAAAAAACAATTTTAATACTAAAACATACATAACATAGAAACAATAACCCTAAGCCCTAAACCTACCTAATATTTCTAGCCATATAACCAGTTCATATAGTTTGTGTAATTTCCTCTCTCTTAGCAGACCATTCTATTGCTTCTTCTCTTTCTTCTCGCTTCGTAAGAGTTGGTATTATCAAATCAAACTCAGGCTCTTTGTATAATCCTTGATTAAGTAAATCACTAAGATCAACTCCCATTATATGATTATGAATGATACAACAAGCCAAACCTATATCTACTTGAATTTGAAAATTCCAAAATGGTTCAGCATCTAATACACGAAATCGTTTTTTCAAAATCCCAAAAACACGTTCAATAGTGATTCGCAATGATGAATGATGAAGATTAAAGAGTTCCTTTCCATTTTCTGGCCCATAAGCACCAGACTCATTTGAATGAGATCGGACACCATGATATGGGGTAATATATTCATTTTGGATGCCATATCCAGCATCAGCAAGATAATATTTACGTACAATTTTACAAAACATAATTATTACTAATAAATTACGAGCTTACTTGAACTATTTGGTATTTAATGTTCATTCTTACCTTCCGAAATTCTTAATCCTCTTGGGCATGAAAGTGCATCACTTAAAATACAAGAATCATGTGCACTATCTTCCCAACCAGCTAGAACATAGGAAAATTTCAAATCAAATGTAATGGCAGCCAATACATTTTGTTTCATCCCCCCTTTACGGTTACGAAATCTTCCTTGAATGCTAAGTGGAACGGATGCATGAATATGAGTTCCATCTAATGCTTCGATACAATCTTTAAAATAAGGATAAAACCTTGGATTGTTTCTAATTTCACTAGGAGTTGACTCATCAGGCAATCTAATAACTAGTTTATACAATTTCAAAATAGCTCTCAATACAATCCTAAAGTAACGGTGAATTGTCTAAATTGATCTATAATATCTAAATCCAATCACTCGAAACCTTACATTCTGACCAATTATATGTAAAAATATAACTACTTGCTCCCTAATATTCACCAATTTAGTTTATTGTAACAAATTATTCCTACTAAGAATATCACACAAATTAAAAAAGACAATCGGTCTCATCCTTATCACATTAATACAATGCTGGTCACCACTATATAATTTCTCTTTCATAATCTCGATTCACACGAGGGTGAGAAGCAATTTCCTTCCTAGTTTTTAATTTTTTTATCCAAAGAGTCCTAAAAGCTAAAACTGAAGCCACGACTCTGACAATTGTATTTTGATTTTAATTACGATCCATCTACACAAAATAACGCCACACAAATATTTAATCCCTACAAAAAAGATGCAAGCTTGCCATAAGATCACAGAAAAAATTACAATTGTCGTGATTAAATATTTTTTGTGTTATAAATTAGATGTTGTAAAGAGACAATCAGACAAGTCATGTCAGATTAATAATGGGACAAAAAAGGTTTCTGGACTTTTAAAGTTATGAATTCATCTATCAAGTTCAAGTATTTCCAACATCTAATTTATGATTTACATCTCAAAGAAAGAATGCAAAGCATTAGGCTTAAAGATCATAATATGCACAACAAATGTAGTGGCCCTACAAGGTCTACATCATGCCATGCATGCATAGATGCATTACATTAATATAAGCAAATTTACAACTTTATCAGTCTATAACACGGTAGCATAATCATAAACTATCAAACATGTCAGAGCGTGTATGTTAGAATCGAAGTACAAAGGTAAAAATATACAAGTTTCTTCTCACTGTAGTATAGTAGAAACAAACTTTTATGGCCTACAAAGGATGGAAGATGCTAGCTCAAGCCTTACAACAGTGCATACATCACAAGATGCATGCGAGCCAATGGCGTCTGAAGAGACATGAACCCTTATACAGTTAGAATCTTCACATTTACCCCAAAAGTTCAGACTTCAGACAACAGAAAATGATAGATGAACTAGCTTTTTATAGTGTCAAACATGCTGCATTGTAACAAAATATTCAGATTGATCTTCTCTGATAAAACAAGAGGTTAACATTTAGAGTTTAAAACAAACGGAAAATGAAAAAACAATTAGAAACAGACTATTAAACAAATAAAAAATGGAAAATAATTTCTAATATATATATATATATATATATATATGATAAATAAAAAACCAAAATGGCAATCGGTCTTGAATTCCAATCTCTTAACAATTCAAGAAAGAAATTCCAATTCCAAAAATTCCCAGTCTCTTAACAAAAAAAATAAAAAATACCAAATACCCTTTTCCCTTACACACAAAAGCTAATTCAAGAGATTACCAAAAAAAAAAAAAAAAAAACCTAATTCAAGAACCAAGCTTGAAAAACAACCAAAACCCCCTGTTAAAATCTTGGTCAGCTTACCCTAAAAAATCACATAAAAGAGAAAAAGAGAAACTCAAAAGTGGCCATGGAGAAAGCAACGAATTTATAGAGTAACTAAAATACAATAACTTTGAAGAACAAAAATAATCAAGGAAATAACTAAAGAGAAAAGCAACAAGTTAAACCCCATGAAGGAAATTCCAACTGCTTATTTACAGAGTAATCAAAATAAAAAATAGTGATATACCTTAATAGGATTGGAAAGCTAGATTTTGGGGTTTCTTCAAAATGCAGACTTTGTAAGGATGACGAGATGACGAGACTCGGATTCGGAGGTGAGGCCAACGAACAAAGATGAGGAGGAGAGGTGAAGGCTGATGGACAGAGAGGAAGCAGAACGACTACTGTGAAGAGAGTGAAGGAGAACGACTGCTGTGATAAGTGTGGAGGAAAATGGAAAATGTCTTACAGAAATAAAACCGGTAAGACATTTTCCATAAAAAGCCATTTCATTTACTCGTGTTTTAGAAAATGTTTTCCCATAGTAATTTATTTTCCTCCTAACAAACACCATAAAATAAGAAAAATATTTTATGGAAAATATTTTACTGGCAAACAAACGGAGCCTTAGTGTCAACACTGATGAATGGGGCTCAACTATTCAAAACCTTTTTGCCCTTAAATAATACTTATTAATAAATATAATAACATATCTTAGATCTAATTTAATGTGATGATGGATCCTACAAGAAATTAATAACCTAATTTCTAAAGTCGTGGCGTTGAAATATGTTTCATGAAAAAAAACTAAATTATATAAAAGGAGGAAAATGAGAACTTTCGACTAAAGTCGATAATGCAAATGAAGAATGCTATATAATGACGATTTTAATTGTCCAGTAACTTAAACAAAATTTTTTTAATAATTCAATGACAATTTTATACTCCTTTAAACTTGAGTGACCGAAATCATAAATTTACTTTTAGTTTAATGACTTTAGATGTAATTTACTTAAAAATAGGACAATTTGTGAAAAATAGTGGGTGCATAATTTTTAAAATTTTAATTTTTTTGTTTTTTTTTTGGAATTTTTATTGATACTTATTTTTTTTGTTAAAATATGTTATTAGCTCATATACTTTGATAAAATTTTAGTTTTAGCCCTAGTACTTAAAAAAGTTAAAAAAAAAGTCATATTTTTTATTTAAAAACTCAGTCTAGTCATTAAAATCATAAGTACTTTGAATTTTGATTTGGTTGTTCTCATATGATATGGCATATGATTGATGGAAAAAACATGACAAGTTGACAAATTTTTTATAGAAACTACCAACAACGATAATGATTGGACTAAGATTTTTAAATTGGAAAAGTAAGAAGATACAATACAAGGACTAATCTCAAATTCTATACAAGTACATGAACTGTAATATATTTTAACCAATTATTTTACGATCTTTTAAGATTACCTCGACAATAAAACGTGTTGAGTTCTTTTAATTGTATTACACTAACAAGTTTTCATTGCCACATTGAATCACAATAACTAAAGAATAATTAAATTAACTTTATACTCACAAGTGTCGAGTTGCCTGCTAAACAAACTACTGTATCTGCATTTAATGATGATCACTAGGCTTTTTAATTGTAATCAACATACGAAAACTAACACCTTAGATATTGAGTTAAATGCAATATGCAATATGTAATATATTTACATGTAATTTGTATGGTTGAAGAGTTAGATCCTAATAAATAAAAAAGGACGTTGACACCAACCGATGTCGAGTTTCTTTTTAATATTGTAACGATTTGGAAAACCTAACCATAATAAACAGTTTAATAGAGCTCGACAATGGTAATTGATAAGTTGTTTGTTTTTTTAATATTCATCATTTTACCATAAACCTAATCTCAATTAGTTTGTTCAATAGAACTCGATACTCGTAAGTATTAAACTTGATTTATCGTACATCCAACAATAATGAATGCTTTCAATGGAGCTCGACTCCCGTAAGTCTCGAGTTTAAGTTAATTTGACTATCTTTCTGATTTCACTGCCTTTTAGTACCTTCACCCTCCCACCATCATCCTTCTTTTCCATCCTACTCAGTTCCACCTTACTATCCCTTTCCACACAATTACCCTCTCCATACCTAGCGTTAACATCCATATTCTCCCTAAACCTTGTTTCCAAATCCTTTCACGCATCTAACATTACTCCAAAATCCTTTCAATGGATCTGTCTTGAGCTAAATTCCATAAGTTCTTCTACTATCCATCCATATCTTCATCAAGTGACCTAGTCTACTACAGATTTCATAAATGGTCCAGGCTGCAAATCGATCAATGTATCAATACAAAATAAGAGATTCAACTTAGGAGAAAACAATTTTCAATTAAAATCGAGAAAGTTGATTCAATCAATTCAGTTTGAGCAATTTTTTGGTTAAGAATTTGGTTTTGTCAATTATTTTGATCAATTATTAATTTTTAAAATTCAAATTCAAGTCAACCCAACCGATAAACCGACTTAATTTAATATTTTTAATTATTAAAATATATTTATAATTTCTAGTATAGAAAATAAATATAAATTATTACATTATTTTTTATAGATTATTGTCGATTAAATTGATTTAATGAAAAAAAAAAGGATCAAATCAATTAAAAAATCAAATGCTTTTCTCTAATTGAATTGATTGACCACAAATCTAATTGAACTTTATAAAAAACTATTTTTTTCTATTTTTTTAATAATCATAATCTCCTTAAAAGAAAAATAAAAATAAAAACTTAGAAAATATGAATCGGACACACACAAAAACTACTTTAGACTCTTTGGAGATTGTCCAATCACAAGACTTAAGGAAATATCACGAAGTTAAAAAATCAAAAGAAAGAAAGACCAAGTAACTGCACTATATCCCACTCTTCAAAAGAAAAAAAAAAAAGGGAGTGCATTGAATTTTAATTTATATTGATATTGTCGTTAATATAGTAGGATGTAAATCCAAATGAATTAAAACGAGTTTATCTTTTTATCTAAAGATTGAAGCGGAGAGAAATTGAATTTTTGAGAAGAAAATATGAGTAGAGAAGAGAGTAAGAGAATAATACCTACGTGTACTGTTTTTCCCAAATACATATATGCGCAACAGAATTACAAGAATTTGACAGCTCCATAACCCAAATTCCCATTTGCAACAGAATATGCTCCAAACGACACCGTCCTAATAATATAAAACGACACAGTACTGACTATTATTATTTAATTAAAAGAAAGGTTAAGTTCTGGTATTAATCTCTGTACTTTGTAAATGTTGTGGATTTAGTCCCTATACTTTTATTTGATCAATTTTAGTCCATACACTTTTTAAATTGGTCAATTTTAGTCCTTTTACTTTTCAAAATTTGAAACTCTAGCCCTGATCCAAACAGTAGTAGCTAAACTTGTTTGGTTAAAGTCAATTACTAGTTTTGTACTATACATATAGTTATAGATTTAGTCCACATTCTTCAATTATATCATTCTAATCCCCTATATTTTCGAATTTTGAACTTTCAGTTTTGATACAAAATGATAGTCATTAATTCATTAGCTAAATTTTTAGTAATATGTAGAAATAACAAGATGACACGGCATACATATGATAATATGTTTGCCACATTAGATTTTAGAAATGGCAAAATTTAACAATTAATCATTTCATGAGGGCTGAAATTTTAAAAATTGAAAAAATATAGAGATTAAAAATGACCAAATTAAAGTATAGGGACTAAATCCATAGCAGGATTTAACCTAAAAGAAAAACGGACTTAAACTAATTTAACTAACTTCAGTTTCTTTCACCCTGTAACGGTACACACTGGGATCGTTACTTTTCTTTTTATATGGCGTATATATAGTATATCGACTACGATACACCTTCATTTTCATTTTCATACTTAGCCTCGATTCAAGAAAAAAGGACCTACGTCTCCCAGATTTATCCCCAAGAATGGCGGCTCAACTTCCTCCAGGAGGAGCACATGCGTGCTTTTTTACCGTTCCTGACACTGTCAGGAGCATTACCATTAAGTTTGAGATGGTTCCGGCACCCCCGGCAGCACCACCGCAACCCGCACCCGCACCTGCCCGTTTTCGTGTTAACCTGCAGGATCTTGCTAACAATCCTGCTGCTGATCCTGGAATAGAGGCGGAGAACGTTCAGAACCCAACCTTTGGCGGGAAGCAAGGCGAACTGCGCTCCAAACTTTGAGAGCAGGTCTTTTCTCCATTTGAATAGTTGATTCTTTTCTTTTCCAATTCCTTTGATGAACATAAAAGAAAAGGATATACACCTTGAGAGCAGTTATGTTTTTCTCCATTTGATTCTTTTTCTTTCCCAATATCTTTGAGGAAGAATGATAAATGATGTGTGTACCTTTGTTTGTTAATCTTCTGTTAGTTACCTGATGATGTAAAATGGTTCCATGGACATGAATGATAAATGACGTATTCTTTCTTTATTCTTCTCTATTTCTGTTTTTTTAGTTTGGTTTTGGTCTATATTATAACAAATGATTTCAATATCTTGATCCAAAGTTTGATGAGTTAGAAAATGTTAAAAGATAAGAGCAGATGATTTCACGAGCAATGGTAATGCTGCTGCTGCTGCTTTGCATCCTATTGTTCCAAAACCGTATTCCTATCACTTCCTAAAATTTGGATCCTATTGTTCCTGGACAAGAAATTTAATGATTTATTCTTTTGAAATCATTAACTTTTCCATCTATCTATATAAGTTTAATGAATTAAAATTTTTTTAAATGAATAGTTAAAAAATTAGAAAATTAAATAAATGATTATACCTATAATATTATTTTTATTTTTAATATAAATGAGGTCTTCTTTATATTCATTTTACGATTCATGATTCATAAAGATTAATTCTTTTGAAGATTTACAACGATTCATGATCCATAAAGATTAATTCTTTTGAAGATTTACAGTTCCAACAATGTTTCAAAATGGACGAAGTTTTTTTTTTTTGTTAAAAGTATGTTAAGTGAGGTTGGACAAGTTCCTTACTAATGTCTTTAATAAAAGAGTTAATATACACATTATTATTATTATTATTATTATTATTATTATTATTATTATGGGGTATAATTAAGGTATTCTTAATGTTTGTTTTACGATTCATGAAATTTAATTTTTTTAAAAATTTATGGTTGTTTTTTCTAATAATATTGTCTCTAATATAATATATATACATATTATGACATATCTCAGTTATGAGAAAAACAACATAATTATATTATAAGTATATTTTTAAAAATTTATATAATTAGCAAAAGAGTCTTTGGTTGAAGGAGGAAAATACAAATATTGAAAATTGTAGATGTTTGGTTAAAATCTTATTATATGTATTTATATTTTTATTCTCTATATAAAAGATATAAAATGATAAAAGTATGTAACATCTTTATACCCGATCCAACCTTCGAGACTAGGTATAAGACTATTATATTTGGTGTCAAAGCGATCTTGGCTAAACACTAGGTGATTTGAACGTTTACTATAGCATTTTAACTTATTCAGTTCATTAAATATTATTCCAAATGTTTGGGGGTCATTATTGATTAATCATTTACATTTGAAAGTGATTTAAAAATTATTTTTAAGCAAAACAGGGGGCAAGTATCGATACCAAAACATAGGGTATCGATACCTATAACAAGGTATCTATACCCCTGATCAGTATCAATACTAAATTAGCTTTATGGAACTTAATTTTAAAATTTTTTATGAAGGTATTGATACATTACCTTTAATATCGATACCAAAATAGCTTCCTATTTCGACTTTTTTTTTTATTTCAAGGCCCATGTATCGATAGCTAACCCTTGGTATCAATACTTTGGGCCAACTTTTGCTAAAAAAATATTTGGAAAATTTGCTAAAAACACCATCAAAGAGTTTGGACCAATTCAACACTTAAAAACCATTTCAAAGCAATTCTAAATCAACCATACTTATCTAATAGTCATACCACATATGCAAACATACATTTAAACTCTTCGGAATTCATTTTTAATAATGCTAAAATACTTCATTTAAATACCAAAATAAGTAAAGCTTTAAAGGTTTGCAATTTTAATCCCTATTTACCAAGTTTCATACCACACCACCTATTTACATGCCATTCTATATCAAATTTTAGTACATACTCTTCTTGAGCTTGGAAATGTGATAAGATAAGCAGCAACAACCTCGACTCGGGCCTGTTGAACCTAATTGTATCTACACATTGAAATACACACTTTAAGCCGATGAAGGCTTGGTAAGCACTACAAGAAAAAAAGAACATAGTGTACATTTAAAATGTTACTAATCTACTACATACTTCCACATATGATCATCATTATAACTATACATTTAATTTAACAAATTTCCTTACCTTGAATAATTTCCATGCTTACCTTGATGCTTTAAATACTTGTATTTCTTACATTTTACACATTAGCTCACAGTAGACTATTTAGAACAATTTAAGATATAAGGATCAAGTACAAATGTGCAACTATATGCACAAATAAATAGAATGCGCTGAGGTGCTATATGGAGAGCACAAGCGTGCTAAACGGAGAGCACTGACGTGCTAGGAAACAGAGAGCATGCTAAAGAATCTTAATGGTATGCCACTAATATCCTAATAGTTCTAACTTGGTCTACTTGGGCATTATAATTGAATTAATTCAAAATATTTAATCCATCTAAAAATATACTCAAATTTCACTTTTCTACAATTTAGTCCTTATGTCTCAACTTACATATAATGTATAACTTCTTCACAATTTACTCATTCACAACATAAGTATCATAACAAAAATCTTTGTATGCCATTTTTTGGTTCTTATTCATATTTTCATAACATATTTAATTGTCTTTACAATTTAATCCCCTTTATATTAACACAACATATCCATAATTTTTCTAACTAATTAATATGCTATATAATTAATACCTAGGAAAAAAAGATAAATTCCTTGTAGTGCTTACAAAAAAAGGTTGAGATGGTGTGATTTCTCCTCTTTTCACCTTATCTTTCTCTTTTCCTTTTCCTTCAATTGGGTCCTCTCCCCTCTTTTCTTTTTCTTCAATTTCATATCAAACATATAATATTTACAAGTCAAAACAACAATCATATAGCTTTACTTTGCTAGATAATAAAAATAAACATGTATGACATGAAGATTTCACCATCTCTTACCTTAACTTTTGATTTAACAATCTAACCCTTTTTTTCTCTTTACTTCTACACTTCCATGGAAATTCTTCACATGAAACTAAGGTTGGTACTAGTCGTCTCTAGTGTTTTTACTAGGGAAACCTCAAAGAATACAAAGTTTTGAGCTTGGTTTGATCAACAATGGTGGAATGACTTATTTGGAATAACATAAAAGTTTGATGGAAGCTTGGGGGTGTAACGGTTTGACAAAGTGAAAAAGATGATAACTTCTCATCCTTTTCTTCACTTTTCTACACAATTCCATTAAAAAATCTCATGATTTTTACCATAAAATGGTCAAATTACTAACTAGTCCCCTTGCATTACATCTTTATACATTAACCCTAATCATTATGTCAGATAATATCTACTTAACTAATTACCATTTTATCCCTCATCATCCTAAATAATCCCATAGATAACTCATAAATATCTTTTGGTAAAATTTCACCCTGGTCCTTCCTTCATTTCTACTAAAACTATAAATCTCCTAACTTTTCTTTTCCCTACTTTAGCCACATCAATTTCTATTCTACTACAATTTAATCCAAAATCTAAATTAATTTTTCTAATCTAGAAAGTATTTTCTGAATCATTATCGGTTCTAACTATTTTCTAAATCATCACTCTAAATTCCCATCTTGCCATTTTTGAAAATTTCCAACTAAATTCTAACCCGATTCCTCTGTTCCCAGCTCCGAAGCATAACGCGGATGTTACAAAGCACCCTTAAAATAATATAATTTAATTTGTAAAAAAAAAAGGTATTTTCGTCATTACTCAATTGAGTTTGTGCTTGGTTGACTCGTGACACCAGATTCAGTAAAAAGTTTAATATTAGTGGAGATTTTATCTCTTGAACTTGTCCATTTGTATCTACTTGATACCTAAACTTTTTTTTGACCTAATTGATACTTGAACTTTGATTCAGTCATACTTGGTTATCTCTATAGTAGCACCATTAAAATTTGTTGACGTGACACTAGCAACCAATAGAAAGATGACACATAACAAGTCTTAGTAAAAATTATTTTACATCAAGAATGAGCTTGGGCAAATGATTGTCTCTGAATCTAGAGAGCCATTTGTCCATGCTCATTTTAGATTTACTTTTAGTAATTTTATATATTTTTTATTTTTTTAAAATCAACTTTTTATATTATTATTTTAAAATTGAATGATATATAAAATATCTAAAATCTAATGTTTTTAAAAATGTATAAATTTAAAAAATTAATTTTACATCAAGAATGAACTTGGACAAATAGTTATTTAGATTTATCTGAACTTAAACAACAATTCATTCAAATTCATTCTTTTTAGTAATTATATATATTTATAAAATATTAATTTTTATATTATTATTTTAAAATTAAAAAATATAAAATATATATTTAAATTTTAAGAAAATAATATAAATTTATAAAAGAATTATAAAATTTATTTCATATACGAAGTCAAAACATCAACACCTTTGACAATATCAAAACCATACAAAAATCAATCACACAAAGATCCTTCCCCTCCCCCAAAAAAAAAAAAAAATCAACATGACAGTAATAGACCTTAATTCCATAATTACATAACTTTAGAATTCTATATTTTCTAATTTTAAGCCAAATTTCAAATGGAGTGTGATTACATATTGTTTCGATTCTAAATCAGTATCAATTAATTTATGTTCCATTTCAAAAAAAAAATTTGGTATATTTTGACCCATTTTGGTTAATACTGATATGTATTAGCTCATATTAGTTAGGATAAAATTTTGATATTTTAAATCAATTTTTAAATTTTTTTAGAATTATATTTAAAATTAATAGCTATCAAATTAAATTATTGAACCAAATTGATAATTTTAAAATTTATATTTACCTATAAATATATTCATATTGATATAAGTAGATATATTTATAAGTAGATATATTTGCATGTATAAATAATATACAAAAAGAATTGGATGAAACTATGATTTTACATCATCCCTATCCCTTTCCGACAGGAGAATGACAAGTTAAATTTGTACTCTTGAATTTTAGCATTTTTAGCAGGAAGAAAAAGCTGAAAATCAATAAGAAAAATTTGATTTGTCATTCTCCTATTGGAAAAATATAGAAATAACGTAGAATCACAGTTTCATACAATCGCATCTCATAATATATAATATATTTTTTATGAAAGAAAATAAAAATTAAATCATCACTAAAACTAAATCAATACACCGAAACATATTAATATTAATATATTAAAAAATTATATATAGAACCTGTGTAAACTCTAAAAGCAAAACTTAAGAACCCACAATTTAAGCTTGTCGCCAACTAACAAAATTTAACAACGCAAAATAATTATAATTAATTTCAAAATTGAACACACCCGAAAATCTTCGCAACCATAAAAATTTCTCCTCTAAATTTAAGTCGCTTCACGAAATCTTCCCCATCAAATACCTACTCCTTCCTTGAAATAAGACGAGATTTCAATGTTATTTTCAAATTGGGTTGTTTGTAGAATTTCATGGAGGAAGAAAGTGGGGGAATGTTTCTTAAATTATTATTATTATTATTATTATCATCATCATCATCATCATCATCATCAATGTAAGCCAAACTACGTTGTTTTATCTTCCTAAATTAATTTTTAACATAAAATTGAAGGATGGTTTAAAATGCTTCAAAAAATGTATATAATAGGATTTTTTTTTTCATTATGTATACATTTCAAGGTAATAAAAAAGTATTTACGATTAGCCTAGAAATTAACAGGAAATAAAACATAGATAACAACACAAAAACTCTGCCTTCGAGCCATGAATATGTTTGATCTCTCTTCACTAGCAAAGGAATATATATCACCAACTTCATACCTCAATAGTTATGGTTTTTTAAATAGATCTCATAACTTCCATGATCCAATGCGAAGGTTAATGTACCAAAAAACAACAATATTCCATTTTATTAATAAATTCATCAACTTCCATTCATAAATAGATGATTTAATTAAAGTTTGATTAAATTGCAAAACTTAACCGAACAGCGCTTCCACCCCCCCCCTTTTTATCAAACAATTATTGAAGTTTCCAATATCTCATCACATTTTTCTTTTGCTTAATAATCACGCACAACACATTGAAATATCATTGAACACATATTCAAGAGTATTAAAATACAAATTCATTAAAAAGGAAAAATGTCTAAGGAACTCTCTCCTTCTTCACTGGCGATAGTTAACGGAGACGATGGGGATCCTCATTTTGTTGAGGATCGAACCACTAAGAAAGTGAGGTTTAAGAGCTGATCTAGTAAGGCTTTAGAAGATATGGTCGTTGACCTTAACTCGGTTTTAGAGCCTTCATGGAAAGACAAGCTTTTGGGTGGAGTCCCGAATAATCATCTGATGGATCACAATGGTTCTGCCGTTGGAAGAGACAGTGCGAGTGATGGAGATCTTGATTTACTTACAGACGACGTGCAAACTTCTATCGTTAATGGGATTCCAGCCATTAGTTTTTCAGATCGTGTTAAAGAAATTCTGTTTAAAGAAATGGAATTAACAGTGATTATCAAACTTTTAGGGCGAAGTATTGGTTATACTATTTTACATAATCGTATCACTAGCATGTGGAAACCTAGTTCTTCGTTTCATCTCATGGATATTGAAAATGGTTATTACCTGGTTCGTTTTTTGAATAGGGCTAACTATGATCGTGTTTTATTGAAGGGACCTTGGATAATCTTTGGACAATATCTCACCGTTTAACCTTGGACCAAGGAATTCAACCCTATACAATCGTACCCCAGTGTGGTTTTGGCTTGGATTTGGCTGTCGGGTCTTCTGGGATTTTTTGTTTCATCGGCAAATTGTAGAGGCTATGGGGGGACTTATTGGAAGGGTTGTCAAATTGGATTTCTAGACGGATAATAGATCCAAAGGCCGCTTTGCTCGTCTTGTTGTTTATTTAAATCTTGAGAAGCCCCTGATTTCTCAGATTTTGGTTGATGGTGCTGTTCAGAAGGTGGAGTATAAGGCTTTTCCCACTGTTTGTTTTGGTTGCGAAAAATATGAGCATGTCAAGGATTTTTGCCCGGAGGTGGTCGCAAATTGAACACTTGTTCGCCCGTTGAAAGTGGTGAACGATGGCTCAGTCGATGTTGTTAGTGAAGCTGTTGGAGAAGCAAGGCTGGAATTCGGTCCCTGGATTTTGGTAGAGAGAAGATCACAGGGAGGTCTGAGGAATGGCTAAGGAAATGTCGGAGTAAATAAATGAGTGAATAACGGAGCAACTTCTTGAAAGGAACCATTGGTTTCTAGGTTCTCGGCGTTAATAGAGGGGGTGAAAATAGTGATAATCACGATATAGCTGTTGAAAATCTATTGTCGGTGAAAGATAATAACTTTAATGCTGCATGAGCTGGTGGATTTAATGCTAGGGTCAGGGATATTCATTGGGGGTTTTGGACTCTAGTGTTGGTCTAAGTAATAAACCCATTTCGGTTAATGGGTCATCCAAAGAGACTGCTACGGATGGTTCAAAAATGGTGGATTTGGGTTATCCGGTTATTGGGCTTGCAGTGGAGTCGACTAAGGAAGGCTCTCTGGGCTAAAATGATGCTAAAATTAATGGGAAAATTTTGGAGAAACGGCCTAGCAATGCGTCAACACATAGACCGAATGAAATTATCAACATTAATAATTTTGCTTTTAATTCTAATTTGAATTTTGATATTTTAGGATCTTCAAAGCAAATTTCTTCTGGAAAAGACGTGGCTTCAGATAAGGTTGTTAGCAGGGATTTTTTCAAGGAGACTCAAGGGGATTTAATTAATGGACCAATTGACAACATTAAAGCACACTTTAGCCCTGCCTTCGAAGGTTATGGGGGTTCCCCTGTTCCCATTTCTGATGGTGTGTTGGATCCCGAGAAACATTTTGCAATCAGTTTTAATGACGCTTCTCATAAGAAAGAAAAAATTAATTCGGTCAATCTATTCCAGGGAAGGATAGGTGACTGAATTCCTTTTTCTAGAGAGAGATATGGAGGTAAAGACTCGAATGGGCGTAGTAGTCGAAAAGTTTCCAATGCGTTACATGGTCAGGGAAGTCATTTCAAAGCTTTCGAGAACTCTAGAGTGTCTTTAGCTGAATCCATAGAGGAAATGGCCAAATTAATTTCAAATCTGAATCTTAGTAATGATCTCACCTCTGATTCGAACGGTGTGGTCTTGATCATGGATGGGGATAATGCCTCTCAACAGTAAATGGTAATTTTTTTACTGGTAATTTTTTTACTTTCCTATGAATTTAACTGTATTTTCTTAGAATTTTCAGGGATGTGCCAACGATAAGTTTCCTCATATTTTTTGAGAACATAATCAGGAATATAGTCCTGATAGTATCAGTTTTCTTGAGACAAGAGTTAGTGGTTCTAAAACTGATAATATTATTTCTAAGTTGGGTTTTCTTTATTCTCATCGCGTTGAAGCAATTGATTTCTCGGGGGTATTTGGATTGGTTAGAAGAATTCTGTCCGCCTTAAGATCATTTTTAATCACTCTCAGTTTAATCTGTCTAGGGTTGGGACTACGTCTTCCTCAATTTTAGTTTTCATGTCTTTCGTTTATGGGAGTCAAAATAGGTAAAAACGTAAGGACCTGTGGGATATTTTAAAACATTCGATTCCTATGGGTAATCACCTATAGGTTGTAATTGGTAACTTCAACACTATTCTTTCATCCTCTAAGAAGTCAGGTGGTACTTCTAAAGGTAGGCGTTACCCTTTATTTGGTGATTTCGTGGACAAGTCAAAGCTTTATGATTTAGGATACGGAGGTCTCCTCTTTACTTGGCATAGGGACTTGCTTTTTGAGAAGCTTGATAGAGCTTTGAGGAATGTTTCTTGGGTCCAACACTTTCCGAATAGTTTGATCACTCATCTCCCAAAAATGAAGCCGAATCATAGGCCTCTTCTCCTTTCTTTGAACCCGGAGTTTATTCTTCTTAGATGAAGGCCTTTTCGATTTTTGGTGGGTTGGGTAGAACATCCGGGATTTGAGGAATTTGTGAAAGATAGTTGGGGTTATTTTGGTGATATGTCAGCTATTTTAAGTACACTTTCCCGGGATCTTAAGGATTAGAATAAATCGGTCTATTGCCACATTTCTTCTCGTAAAAGGCTTTTGGTTTAGGAGCTCACCAGAATTCAAAAGATTATGGATTTCTCAGGCTCTAATCGTCTTGCTCAGGTGGAGTTAAAAATTCGGCAGGAGTTGGAGAATGTTCTTCGTCATGAAGAACTCATTTGGAGACAAAAATGCCGTTGTAATTGGCTTCTTCTTGGAGACCGTAATACTAAGTTCTTTCATGCTCGTACATTACGTCAAAGGAAGAATAATCGTATTACTACGATTCATAATGGATGTGGGGACTAGATTTATGATTCTGAAGATATTGAAGCCGAGGCTAATAAATTCTTTTAGAATTTATATGGAGAGCCTCCTGGTCCTATAGGATGTTTGCCTCTTAGCAAGTTTCCTCGCCTTGGCCAGGATGGTATTTCTTTGCTGGGAAAGTAGGTCACTAATGAGGAGATCAAGGGGGCTCTTTTTGACATGTCCCCTCTTAAAGCTCCAAGTAGTGATGGCTTCCATGCACTCTTCTTCTAGAAACAATGGAACATTGTAGGTGATGTAGTCTGTAATTAGGTTAGAAGCATTTTCAATGGAGCAAACATCGATGCTGATCTGAATAATTCTCTAATTGTTCTTATCCCTAAGGTTGATAATCCAGAGAAGTTTGCACATTATCCTCCAATTAGCCTCTGCTCTATTTTATACAAACTTGTGACGAAAGTTATTGCAAATCGTTTTAAAATCATTTTTCCAAAAATTATCAGTCCCAAGTAGGCTAGTTTTATTGCAAGAAGAAATATTATCGATAATGTTGTTATTGCTCAAAAGGTTATTCACTCGATGAAGAGCTCTTCTAAAAGAAAGTGGATGACTATCAAGATTGATTTGGAGAAGGCCTTTGACAGAGTGCGATGGGACTTCACCAATGCCTCGCTTCAAGCTACCGATATTCTTAATTTTCTCATAAATGTTATTATGTCCTCTATCACTAACTCTACGATGCAGGTTTTGTGAAACAGGGTTCCTTTATCTAAGTTCAGGCCAGCTAGAGGAATTCAGTAAGGATGCCTGCTCTCCCCTTATCTTTTCATCTTATACATAGATTGGCTTGGCCAATTAGTTCATTCATCTATCTCAGAAGGTAAATGGAGCCTCGTTCGTCTTTCTCGGTCTGGTCCTCCTATCTCTCATTTGTTCTTTGCGGATGATTCAGTTATTTTCAGCAAAGTGGATATGAAGCATAGTAGACTTGTTAAGGAAATTCTAAATAACTTTTGTGATTTTTCTTGACACAAAATAAATGCTAGGAAAATGAATTTTTTCTCTAAAGGAGTGGATGCGACGATGGTAGACTCGATTAGTTATTTGTTTGGATTCCAGAAAGTTCAAAATCTTGGCCATTATCTTGGAGTTTCACTTTTTCATAAGAGGTGACCAATAGTACTATGCATTTTGTCGTTGAGAAAGTTCGAGGAAGGCTTCAAAGTTGGGATGCAAAAAGATTGTCCATTGCTGGTTGTATTACTTTGGCACAGTCAGTCCTCATGTCTATTCCTAGCTACTTTATGCAGTCCATGATGATCCCTAAGAAAGTTTACGATGAAATTGAGAGTTCGGTGAAGCAGTTTATTTAGGGTTCTTCTGGGCATAAAAAGAAGATGTCTCTGGTGGGGTGGGACTCCATTTGCCAATCTAAGTGCTGTGGAGGCCTTGGTGTGCAGAAATTATGAGACTAGAATATTTTGTTCCTGTTGAAGTTAGGGTTTAATATTGTGACTGATAAAGAGGCCTTTTGGGTTCGGGTTATCAAGGCTAAGTACCATATGAATGGTACTCTTCCTGACTCTATTAGACATGATAAGAGTTCTTTTCTGTAGACTTCTCTCACTAAAATTTGGTCATTACTCCGAGAAAATTTATATTGGTCTATTGGGAATGGGTGCGAAATTCACTATTGGGAAGATGTTTAGATTTCTAGTGTGGGGCAGCTGTTAAAGTTTATCCCGGCTAATGTGAACTTAAACTCTAAGTGTTGTCTTAATGATATGTTCAATGAAGATAGCTCGTGTGACCTTGATTTGTTTAGACTTTGGCTTCCGGAGGAGGTTATCGAGTTGATTATGAGTATCCCCCTCCTCTTCCTTTTGAAGGGCCAGACAGAATCATTTGGTGTCATACTTCATTTGGAAGTTTTTGGGTTAGAAGTGCTAATAAGATTTGCAAAGGTGTTAAGTGGAATGAGAAGGATGAAAAATGGAAGAGTGTTTGGAAGATTCCAGGTCCACAAAGATTTCGTTTCTTTATTTGGCTAGTTCTTAAGCATCGCCTCTTCAGTAATGTCGAAAGAGTTGAAAGAGGTTTAGCTGATAATCCTTCGTGCTCGATATGTGGTTCTCTTTCAAAAGATATTCTTCATATTCTCAAATATTGTAATGCAGCTACGGATGTGTGGAGCTAGGTCATATCAGATCATCGTTTGACAAACTTTTTCTCTTTTAATTTACAAGATTGGATTCTTTTGAATGTGCAGGATGCTTCAGTGATTCCGGAGGGAGGAACTAGCTAGGCTGGTCTCTTTAGAATTCTGACTTGGCGCCTTTGGAAGAATCGTAATCTATTCATTTTCCAAGGTCAATCTTAGAGTTCGAGAGAGATTGTCCATAATTCCTTATGTTGGGCTACTCAATGGCATTCACCCCCCAGAACTCTTCCTAGTGATGTTTTTGATCCCCCCTTAGATGAGCAAGTTTTTGGATTTGAGATATTCCTCAATATAAATGGGGCTATGAGACTAGATATTGGAAATGCATCTGCTAGAGGGGTCGCAAGAGATGGGAATGGACATTGGCTCTTTGGTTTTAATTGATATCTTGGAAAGTGCTCGATTTTTTATGCTAAACTTTGGGGCATCCTTGAAGGTCTTAAGCTCATCCAAAGAAGAGGTCATGATTGTGTAATAATTCTTTCGAACAGTTTGGACATTGTTCAGGATATCTAAGGGAGATTCTTAGGTATGTCGAATTCTGCTTTGATTCGGCGTATCCAGAATATTGTTTCTCAGAAGAACTTTTGGCAATTGCGTTATATTCCCAGGGAGCAGAACGCAGTTGCTGATTGCTTGGCAAAAAAAAGCTTTAACTTCTAGAGTGGGTTTGCAATTTTTTGATTTCCCCCTTTATGGTTTGAAATTTTTTAGAGGAGGATTAGACTAGAGGTCATTTTTCTTCTCGTATGGATGTAATTAATTAGTTGGGCCTTTTGTTTCTTTTCACCAAAAAAAAAATCACACACAACACAATGCATACACATTGACCACTAACATTGCCTTTTATTTTTTAAGCTTTAATATCTCATTCATTTTTTTTGTGCTCACCAATCTCACATCATGCATATAAAAAGGCCATCACATATTTAGAAATTTTCTACACCGACCTCCCCTTAATTAGGCTCAGCCTTGAGGATTGCTCGAGAGTGCAACCGCCCAGGGCCTAAGGTTGGAAAAGACCCAAAAATAAACATTTTTTTTCAGTTTTTAATGTGAGAAAAAATTAGACTAAAATAAATTAATTAAATGCCTAGAGCTTTCAATTTTTCAGTATAATGATTCATCCTCTAGGGCCCCTAAAATTGTTCAGCTTTTATTGTATTACATTTTATAAATTTTTTTTAAAAGGGACCCAAGTTATTGTTTTGCCTAGGGCCGAAAAATGTCAAGAACGAGCTTGCTCTTAATAAAAGCTAGCCATGAAAGATTTTCATCAACTTAAATTTTTGTATCCTTTTTTCATTTCATATCAAGCAAAGCTTGAGAGAAGAAAGAATCAACTTCATGAAACACTCAACTTAATTTCATATTACACTCTTAAGGTTTAATGAGAGAATCTCATGGTTTCAAGAATCAGTCACTTTCTATATCCATAGTTTCAAGATGAATCACTTTGTTTGTGATCATTTTATCATCATTACCCAAAGCCCCATGTACCATTGTGTCATTGGAGGAAGAAGAATATACCACAGGTGTCGGAGAACTCGTAGGTGGTGAAGTCACAGGCTATTGAGTAGCAAGCGGAGGAACGTTCGTAGGTTTTCTTGCAACACCTCTGACTCACCAAAATATGTATAAAAAATTGCGTCTGCACTCCCATATGGAAGTGCAACATTGTCAAGCTCAATGTTTTCAGCATTTCCATCCAAATACGAAAACATATCCTTAAAAAATTTCACATCACAGGACACAAAGAACTTCTTAGAATCCAAATCATATAAATACCAACCCTTTTTGCTAAAAGGGTACCCAACAAAAACACACTTTCGACTTCGACTAGCAAACTTTTTGCCCTTAGAACATTGATTATTAACAAAACATAAGCAACCAAACACACAGATTATCTAACAAAGGAGGGCTACTAAATAATATTTCATAGGGTGTTTTATTGTTAAGAAGAGGTGAATGAGTTCGATTAATGAGATGAAAAGCAGCCAACACACACTCCCCCAAAAAGATATTGGTAGATTTCCTTGGAAACACAAAATAAGAGCTACATTTAAAATATGTTTATGTTTCCTCTCAACTCATTCAATTCTTTGAGGAGTACCAACATAAGATGTTTGAAAAGTAATGTCATTTGTAAGAAAATAATCCTAGAGGTAATTAAATTCCATCACATTATCACTTCTAACACATTTTATTTGTTGAGAAAATTGACGATCAACCAAAGCAATAAATGACATGAAAACTTTGAAAACCTATTTTCTATTAACTAATAGATATACCCAAATAATACAAAAGAAATAATCAACCAATGTAAAAAAATAATGAGATTCACAAGATGAAGGAGTGGCATAAAAACCTTATAAATCACAATGAACTAACTCAAAAATACAAGTGGTTCACTAATTGGGAAGCTATTTCTAGTTAGCTTAGCACGATGACAATTTTCACATGCTTTATTCAGATGATCTCTAGAGTTACTAACATAAGGAAGTAACTTTACTACCTTCTCGGAAGAGTGACCTAATCTTCTCACTACACGAAAACAGACTTTTAGCGGTGTTTTTAGTGGCATTTTAACAAAAAACGCTGTAAATATTATACACTAGCGGCGTCTGAAAGAAAACACCGTAAAAAGTTGAGCAATAGCAGCGTTTTTGGCCCAAACGCCGCTATAGATCAGAGCATTAGCGGCGCTTCCATAAAAACGCCGCAAAAGGTAAGCTTCAGTGGCATTTTTTCAAAAAATGCCGCAAAAAGTATTTTATTTTAGGTTTAATGTCTATGGTTTAGAGTTTTAGGGTTTATGATATAATATTTATTATTTTGGGTTAAAGGTTTATGTTTTATAGTTTAGGGTTTAGGGTTTTATAGTTTAGGTTTAGGGTTTAAGGTTTAAGGATATTGTTGGAAACTGACTTAGCTATAAGAATGTTTTATTTTAGTTACTTAATTATGAAAAGTTATAAATTGATAACTAAACTATTTAAAAGTTTTCATTTAAGTTACCAAGTTGTTAAAATCGACGCCATACGGCTTTCTCTAAACCCTTAAACCCTAAAAACATAATCCTTAAAACCCTAAACCCCCTTAAAAATTTCATATGGATATTGATGTACATGTGTATACATAGATATATATTAATGTAAAAGCTTATATATGTTTATAAAAAATTGTGGAAGCAGTACTTAATGTTGATGAAATTTTTTTTGGGTTTAAGGTTTAAGAGGTTTAAGGGCTATAGTTTAAGGGTTTTATAGTTTCAGGTTTAATGTTTAGTATTTTAAGTTTATGGTTTAGGGTTTGTTATATTGGGTTTGGGATTTAGTGTTTTAAAGTTTGTTGTTTGGGGTTTAGTTTTTATAGTCGGAGTCTTAGTGTTTAATTATGGTTTTAAGGGTTAGGGTATTATTAGGGTTTAAGGGTTATGGATTTTGATAAAAATGAAAAAAATAAAGTTATTTCAGGGTTTAAGCAAGCAATAAGATTCTTTTTTAATTACTTTTAATTGTACCTGCTTGTAATATATATATTTATGGTTTAGGGTTTAGGGTGTTAGGGTATATCATATTAGAGTTTAGAGTTTAGGATTTAAGGGATGGGTTTAGGGCTTAAGGTTTAGGATTTAGGGTTAGAGGTTTAGTTTTTTATAGTTAGTGTCTTACCGTTTATGGCTTTAAGGGTTTAAGGATTAAGGATTTTGATAAAAATGACAATAAATAAATTTATTTTAGTGTTTATACATTAGTGGCGTTTTAGTTAAAAAACGCCACAAATATGTCAGAGTATGCAAAACGTTGACGTTTTATTCTGTGTTTTTAGTGGCGTTTATTGAAAAACGCCATAAAAAGAATAAGCTTTAGTGGCGTTTTTAGTAGAAATGCTGCAAAGTTGTTTCAGAAATGGCAAAACATTGCGTTTTGGTCTATGTTCTTAGCGGCATTTTTCACAAAACGCCGCAAAAGGATTGAAGTTAGTGGCATTTTTGTATAAAATGCCGCAAATATGTACTTGATGCTGCAAAACGTTGTATTTTGATGCAATATTTTAATGGCGTTTTTGGGAAAACGCTGCAAATGACTATGCTTTAGTGGCGTTTCAGCAATAAACGCCATAAATATGTTTTAATAGTTTCCCAAACGGTGCCATTTTTGCCTATGCTTTTAGTGGCGCTTGTTTGGAAATGTCGCAAAATTTTTTTAAATTTCCTAAACGGTCCTGTTTTTGTCGGTGAATTAGTGGCACTTCTTATAAATGCCGCAAAATATCAGAAAACTTACCTAAATGACGCCGTTTTATTAACCTCGAATTTCCTTTAGTTTTCCCTAAGTCAGATTTCCCCGACTTCATTTCCCCAAGTTTCCCAACTTCGTTTCCCTTAAATTTCCCTAAGTTATTCTTCCCCAAATTATTTTCCCCAATTCCCAAACTTCCAATCCTTTTGTGATCCAAACCTCCAATTTCCCAAATCCCTTTATTTCTTATCGAGTTCCTCCAAGCTACGCCCTCCATTTTCTCCCAAATTCAAACTTTTCCTTTCAAAATTTAAGCTCCCAATCCGCTGCAAAGCTCGATTCTTCAACAAAAGGGTGTTGGAACGGCATCGCATACAAGACAGGAACAACGCCGTTCCTCTATTCTGATTCCTGCAAGAGCATTCAACCCGTTGCTTTATCCATCGATTACTTTCAGATTTTTGGGCTGTAAGTGTTCTTTATTTTTTTTCCTGGTAGTATAGAATTTTAATTTACTTTTTTGTTCCGTAATTGCTTTTTTTGAATTAACGGAGAAAAGAAGTATGAAATTGAGGTTTACTGTTTAGAAGGGAAGTACGAGGTTTGGCAGAGGAAATTGCATCCTGACCTTGTTCTCAAAATCCACCAGGTTTAAAATCCCTCAACTTAACCCTCTTCTATTTTTATTTTTCTAAAAATTTTATAATTTTTAAACTATTTATTTCTTAAAATTTTACATATATATGAAAGGCATAAATGCCTTTACAATAAGAACTGTAAGAGCCATTTGTATGTCTATAGTTTTAGTTAATGGGAAATATTATTGATGTTGCAGTTGTTGATGCACTGAACTATCAAAATTTTGTTGTTTTTGGTTCATATGCTAAAACCAAAGTTTTATCTTAGTAGTTTTTTACCCTTAGATTTCACTAAGTAGTTTATTATTCCATGCCTTTAAACACAATGCTCAAACTAGGAATAGGCATTACCTTATTTTGGTTTTAGTATCCTGTTAACTGCATTATATTCAACCTATAAATTTGCTAATCAATAGTTCATTTCAACTTCAATTCTTGGATGTCAGTTCTAAATGAAACCTTTACCAGAACATAAGAGTGCTTTTAAATCCATAAAAATTTGTACAAGTTTAACCTAGAGAACTTTGGATTTAATATGCGTTGAAACAAGGTTGTAATTTCGTAAACCCTGATATTATTATTATATATCGTGTAACATTGGATTTAAATCGCAAATATGATTTGAGTCACTATGAGACTAACTTGGCTTTAACCGTACTGTGGGATATTGCTTCTGGAAGAGATCTTAAGAAGTTCCTCTATGTATGTTGTTATTTTTTTGCTTGAATGGTTATGGGTTGATCAGTTTTTATTGATACGAGAGCTAAGAATTATGTTATTTTTCATTTCAAAGTTATATCTGAATGGCGTTATGATTGTTCAAGTGATTGCTGCCTTGTGGATATTGTCTATTGTTGGAAGTTGGTGCAACTTTGTGGCATTGTTTTACATAGGTACTAGAAATGCTTCCAAGTGCTTTGGTTTTTTTATTACAAACAGTTTCTTTTTTTAATGTTAATTAAAAGAAAAAATTGTTTAAAGAGAAATGATATCTTGTTTGAAGTGCTTATCGTCGAATATTTTACATTGACATTAAAATTGCTTATTGTTGATAGGCCTATTTCAACTATTTTATTGACTGGTGATTGGCAGAAGAAATTGCATCCTGACCTTGTTCATCCAAACACCAAGGTTTGTTCAATCCAAATGAATAATTTGGTTATTTGGTTTCTGAAGTTGTATTATCACTCCTAATCATGTTACTTTTATTTGCATGAAGTGATTTTTTTATATAAATATATATATATATATATATATATGTAGTCTGTATTATATTTTTTTTACATGTCTCGATACTTGGTTTTGCAGATATTTCATGTTTGTAATTTGAATATGGTTTCTGTTAATTGTGTTATATAAATTTTTATTTTTGTTTGGGTAAATGAAGTTGCAATTTGAGTTGGTTAATATATGTTTTTCCTCTTCACTCCAATTTTTTTCTTGCTCATTGCATCTTAACATTGCCAAATCAGAAAACAGTTAAGTGTGTTTTTCAAAATGACTTGTATGTTGTATGTTGGCATTATATTCTATCTTAATTCATATGATACTCTTGTATACTTGGTCGTATACTTAATGAAATTGCATTGGTTGCTTGTCAAATAACATAAACATTTAAAGAATAAAAAAAAACTTTGGATCATAACTTACATTTAAATAATAAGTATATAGGCTAGTTTTTGTTAATGAGTTTTGCTTTGATGGTTTCAATTAAACTTTGAGGCTAGAAGTTCTCCACCAGAATTAAGGTCCATTTTACTTAGTTTACATTTGCCATCCAATTTTCTGCCTTCAATTTTCTGTTATCTGCCATCTAGCTTGCTTATATAGCTTCAATTTGCATTGTCTCAGGTAAGAAAGTTCAACTTCTTTTCTTTCTTTGATAAGGTTCGATTAGGCCATTATTTTGACATGTAAAATGAAATGAGGAATGTGTGATTGTTACGATGGTTGGGGCCTTATATCAAAGGTTTTAATTTGTATAAAAAAAGATTCAAAGTATTTGGGTCTTGAAAGGTATGGTCGGGTTCGATTTCAAGGATCTGGTGTTACCCCGACCCAATATTTTGGATCTAGCTCCCAGCAATACATGCCTTCCGGAAGTCAAGCTCAAGCTGAAGTTCAGAGGTTAAAAGATCAGATAGCTCAGATGCAAGCGAGCACAGTTGAGCAAATTGCTGAGGTTCAAAGAAAATATGAAGAACTCCAGCAACAACTTATAGCGGATGCAGCAGAGCGGGAGGCAACGGCAACAGCGAGGAAGGCAAAACAGAGTAGAAAGTATATTGAGCTGTAGCTACAGCTTCAGCAAATGATGAAGATGTTTCAGCAGTCGCAGAAGCCGCCATCTTAGATATTTGTTTTCTCGTTGTAAGGATATTTTTAACATTTTCACATTTAATATTATTGTAAGAATATTTTCAATTATACTTTATTTATTAATTTACATAATATATCTTTCATTGAATTTGAAGTATTAATTAGGTTTAATGTTATTGGTTGGATTTGTATGCTATATTTGTTGTTATTGGTTGGATTTTTAATGCAGGAAGGGTTGGATATCGGTGAAAAAGCAGTATGTTAAATCTGTAACAATTAGTGGTGATTGTGGGAAAAACGCCGCTAAAAGACTTTTAGCGGTGTTGACTTTTAGTGGCGTTTAAACGCCGCAAATTTTTGTGGCATTACTTTTAGCGGCGTTTTTTTGCGGCGCTTTCACTATTAGCGCCGCAAGTTTTGCTGTAGTGTCTATGACAAAGTTCCAAAGAGGATGAAGCTTCAACCCAAACCAATTTGAATATCAAAACCTGTCGGAAGTAGTAAAGTTTATCCCATCTCTCACCCGCTCCAATCAACTCCCTGAAATGAAGGTCATGAATAATGTAACGACCCAAATTTCACGGGCACTGGAAAGACGAGTCTTAGGGCCTCCGTCTTAGGAAAAACGAGTCCATAAATATTTATTAAAAATATTTACGAAGTTAGTTACGAGTTAAATTAGATTTTTGATAAGTGAATTTAGTTTAATTAGAAACAATTAGTAGAAAGGACTAAATTGAATAAAGTATAAAGTTTAATTATAGAATAGAAAAATATTAAGGGATTAAATTAGTTATTAAACCAAATTAGTGATATGTGTAAGATAGAGAATAAATAAATGTGTTTTTAAATTATTGGTACAAATGTATAATATATATATTTACTTAATTATTAAGTAAAAGATATTTATTTATTTATTATAATTATTATTAATAATTATGTAATATTATATTTTATTTATTGATTATGATGGTGACAAATGTGTGGTGTGGATGAATACATATGTATATATAGGTATTATACACATGTAATATATATATTAGTTATTAATTAGATAATTTATAATAATAATTAATTAAGAAATAAAGGAAATAAAGTAAATAAAATAAAGAAACAAAAGAAAGAAAAACAAAAGAAACATACTAGAGAAAGCAACGAAAATAGGGAAAGAAAAGGGAAAGAAAGAAGAAAAGGGAGAATTAGGGTTTTAGTGCTTGAAGTTTTAATTGGTAAGTTTAATTAAGCCCTTTTCTTATGATTTTGATATTTTTGAAGCCTTAGAGTTGAATACTTTTGAGTTTTTGTGGAAATATTGAAAGATGATAGACTTTTGAATAGGGTATATGTTGAGTAAATGATGGAATTAGGGATTAATTTGATAAAATTATTGATTTGAATTGATTTAAGGATTAATTTGTAAACTACCTTATAAGTTTTGAGTTTTAGGGGTTAAATTGAAAGAAATTCGAAATTATGGAAAAATGATGAAAATTTGATAGTTATATTGAAGTTTTTGATGCAAATTGAATAAGGAAATGATGTGAATTGTTAAAAGGAAGAAGATGAATGTGTTGAGGACAAATTTGGTATTTAGGTAAAAGTTGTATGTAAAGTTATTATTTTATATAAAATATGTGTGTAATTAATTAATTGTAATTATGCTAATTTTCATAGCAAAAAAAGGAAATCAAGACGTCTAATACGAAAGGGAAGGAAAAAGTGATCGAGGAGTAGCTCGAGAGACATCGGTTTGTATTATCATAATTCATGTTATTTATTGTTATGTGTTTAATTTTATTATATGTGTAATATCCCGAAAATTTCTATCATTGATATAGTAAAATAAAGAAACAAAGAAATAAAAAGAGAAATTTTGAGCTATATCAACAAAATCTATGTAGGAAGTGATTATGATGTATTAATCCAAGAAAGGACTAAATCATAAGAGTGAGAAGAGTTTTGTGGCCCAAGAGTAAATACTTAAAATTTAAGGGGTTAAAGTGTAAATATGGAAAAGTTGAAGGACCAATAGTGCAAATACTTTAAGGGTAGAATAATCTAGAAACTAAGGAAAATTGATGAATTAGGACTAAATTGAATAGGTGAAGAATTATGATGGACTAAATTGTAATTTTACCAAATTAAGTGATGACTCAAGGATGGAATTTTAAAAGATTATAAAGGGTAAAATGGTCAATTGGAAGAGAGAGAAATCTAGAAAGTAATGATTACATTGATGATATTTTATAATTATATAATTATATAATTATTATTTTATTAATATTTTAATAAGATATTTTATTATTTTATTATTTTATTTAGTCTATATATATGTGTATGTGTGGAAAAAAAAGAAGGGAGAAAAACCACCACCCCTTTTCCATGCAATTCACGTTAGGAGAGAAGAGGGAAGAAAGAAAGTTTGGCTTTCTTTACAATTTGGTCCTTCCACCAAAAATTCACCATTTTCACCTAGAAATCAAAAGAATTTCCATATCTACCGAAGGAGAAAAATGTTAAGGAGGCTATGAGGAGTTAGAATATCAAGTTGGATTCAAGAAAGGAGAGAGAAAGTGAAGTTAAAGTTTGGAAACAATAAAACAAGGTAAGAACATCAAGATTTCCATGTATTTTTAAGTTTAATATTATTGAAAAAGCATGTAAATGATGTTAATGTAGAGTTTCCTTATATATGATTCTATGTTCTTGATATGGTAGTGAAGAGAAAATAAGATAAAGTGATGGGAAATGGTGTAGAGAAAGAAAATAAGGGTGATATAAACTTAATAATTAATATCTTGCACTAAAACAGTTTTGGACAGTAGCAGTAAGCTAAATTTGAAAAATCACCAAAAATGGTAGAGACTGAACTAGAAGTTGAGTAAGATATGGAATTAAATCTTGTTGAGTCTATTTTCATATAAAAGAAACAGAACAAGTAAATGAATTCTGTATTTTGAGATATTTATATTTTTGTGAGACTGGTTCAGAATGATTTCGGGATCCTCTGTTTTGACTTTGGAAAATCACCAAAAATTTTATAAAAATAATTAGGGACTTAAATGTATGTGCTTGAAATCATTAATGAGTATATTTTCAATAGAAATAAGCAGGAGCATCATCTGAGTCCCGTACGAGGAGATAATTAAATTTTAATGAAGAAAGGTCTGAACAGTTATACAGCAGAATAGGGGTAACTTTAAAAAATAAAATGTACTTATTGGATAAACTAAAAATTCTAAAAATTTTACGGTAAGAAGATATGTGAGTCTAGTTTCAGGGAAAATTAATGGATCTTAATTTGGATTTCTGTAGCTCAAGAGATAAATAATTTAGTGACTATGATGCAGGTGGACAGCTTGAATGTTTACATATAAGTAAATAGTGAAATTATTGATAATGTTACTTATAAGCATACTATATAAATTAAGGATGTGGAATGGAGAGGAGGAGGAGGAAAATATGTATGAATATTCAGTTAGCATGACTAATTTGTATGTTTTAAGCCCAAGGACTAAATCGAATAAAAGTAAAACTTTATGGGTAATTTTGTAAAAATGTTAGAAATGATCAAATTACATGAAATGGATTATTTTATTATTTAAATTGAAAATTTTAAATGAAAATTGTTAATTTAGTTCAAGATCGGGGGAAAACATGTTTTAAGGATTAAATTGAAAAGTGTTGAAATTATGGAAAATTTTGATATTTTATAGAATTTATGGGCTCTCATTAATATGTATGATGACAACGGCTGGAAATAAGGATTAAATCGCAAGAATTTATTTTTCTGAGCCTAAGGGTAAAATCGTCATTAATTAAAAGTTTGGGGGCCAAATGGTAATTTTGCCTGGAGCATTAATTGAATGTATTAGAATATGGAATGAATGAAAACAATGGTTAAATTTATTTATAATGGTCCCAACGACTCAAAGGCGAGACTTGAACGTGAACAAGAAAAGATATTGGATTAATGAATTTATAAACACGGACAAGCAACGAGGTAAGTTCGTGTAACTTGAATTGTATTTTTAAACACTTGAAATATGTGGTTATGTGATGAAAATATGATTTGAATGATCAATGCATAATAATTGATGAAATATTAATAATACTCGATATAAAAAGAAAGTAAATCCCGGTTGAATGGAATGGATTTCGATGGATCATTGGAAAAGGAATTAATGGTAAAAAGGATCTAGCCCGGACGAGTGATCCTATTCTGATGTAGCCCTCCCGAAGAATACAGGAAAAAGGATTAAGCCCGGAAGGGTAATCCTAATATCAGCCCTCCCGAAGAATATATGGGAAATGAGGTTCGCGGGAGTGTGCTGGTGGCTCTCCCGAAGAATATATATGTATAGGCCCTTCCAAAGAATACATGGGAGCTGAGGTTCACGAAAGTGTGCCAAGAATTGAGGTTCGCGGGAGAGTGAGGTTCGCGGGAGTGTGCTTACTGAAATGAAATGTGTAAGACCATGGTTGAAAGATACCATGGCAATGAATAAGACCATGGTTGAAAGATACCATGGCAACAAATTGAGAAAATGAATAAGACCATGGTTGAAAGATACCATGGCAATGAATAAGACCATGGTTGAAAGATACCATGGCAATGAATAAGACCATGGTTGAAAGATACTGTGGCAATGAATAAGACCATGGTTGAAAGATACCATGGCAACACATGCATATGAATTGACGGACCCGAAATTGTACACTAAAAGTGTACTCCTGTATGAATTGACGGTTAATGAGATTGTACACCAAGAGTGTACTATCGAAAATCCATCGAAATTCCGAGAAATTCAACGAGATAAATATAGAAGATGGTAAACACATAGCTAAAAAGGGTAAATGTGAATTGATGGATTACGGATTTGCATATTTTAAGTATACTATATGATTTTAACTATCGATATTCCGATAAATTCAGTAGATAAGAATCCTGACCAGAAAAGGAAATATGTATATAAAAATATTTGTTCATATATTTCTGAAGTACATGAAAAAAAAAATGACAGTGATACTGGATATATAGAAATATAAGATGATGATATTTGTACATGGAATTTATTGATGAATATATGCATCCATGATTATAGATTCGTATACTTTAATAATATTAATTGTATGACGATGAAATTTTGAATGACTTAATGAATAAAGCCCTGAGATGGAAATAATTTGAGCACGAAACAATAATCATGAAATTGAACTTGAAATACAAGAAAACGATATTTATACGATATTTTAAAAAATATGACATGGAAAATACATGTATATGAAACTTACTTGATAATTATGCATGTTCAAGATTATGAATTGTCCCGGAATAAATATATTCAAAATTCATGAAAACAATGATACATGAAATTTTGGTATAATGAATGATTTATGTTTTTGAAGAAATGGCAAGAGAATAATATGTATCATATTATATGAATATGTGGCTATCTTTAATATGCTGATACATGGAAATTGGGTAAGCCGTAATAAGTAATAATCTCAAGTATGATATGTTGATACAATGAATTTATCGTTTTTAAAACTATATGAAGTATATTCAAGTATACTAATGACTGCTGTTGTTGACGCTTAGACAAGTGCCAAGTTATTGGTTAAATGGTAATATGTTTATTATTTGATACGTCGAAAGGATAAATGATCAAATGAAAATATACATGTGTTTATAGAAGAGTGGTAAAATTTAAGTTGTACAATTTCTTATAAAATGAGTTATCATGTGATAAAAAAAAAGTTCTATAAACTCCGGTAATACCTCGTGACCCTATTCCAGTGATGGATACAGGTTGGGGTGTTACAATATGCATATGTATGGAATTAAAATTAAGACAAGTAGTGATATTTGATTTGAATGTGATTGGTTATGATTGATGAATATATATATGTGTGGAATTGTTTTGTGAATTATATTCGTATCAAGGTGAAAGATGTGAGAAATGTGACCAAAGTGTTAATTGATAAGTGAATTTTGAAGTGAAAGTGAAATTATTAAGTGATTTTGATACCCTATTAACTAGTCGGGCTTAGTGGATATAGTTGGCATGCCATAGGATTGGAAGTGTTCAGGGATTCTTCGACCTCAAGTCGATGAGACATGTGGTGTGTCATAGATTTCCTTCGGATAGTTTCGATGAGGCGTTGGTTGCCACTTTGCTTCGGCTCAGTCGATGAGACACGTGGTGTGTCAGAGATTTACTTCGAACTATCCGATGAGGCGTTGGTCGCCACTCTAGTGTGTTTGGTTGGATCCGTGTATCCATCCAAGTTCGAGTCATGTTAATAGGGATAAATAAGTGAAATAAGTAAGTAATTTGAATTTGATTATTTGAATTATTGAATGGAAAGTGAAAGAAATTTTGTGATATGAAATGTGAAATGAAACTTGTGTTATAAGAATGAAGGCTTAAATCAAAGGTTCATGAATTGTTCATATTTAATAAGTAAATTAGATAATTATATGTGGTTGTGAAAGGAAACAAATGTTCTTGAATTGTTTGAAATTTTAATGATGATACATTGAATCAATTATTTGAATTATGTTGACTTAGTATGAAATTTTATATATGATTTGTTAATTATCTATGTATGTTATGACTTTGTGTTGTTGACATAAAATAAATTATGATAATACCACTGAGTATTTTCAATACTCAGCGTATGGTTGTTTTCCGTGCGCAGGTTAGGTCAAGTTTAAGTCCGTCTCAGCATCTGAATCAATCCCGGCTTCAGCTCAATTTTTGGTGATGTATCTATCTTTTGGTAATGTGGCATGTACTAGGTTTAGTATTTGTCACTTGTAAATGTTTTATGTTTTGAATGTAAATGTGGTTTATAAACCTTAAGAAGTTTTGGAATGAATGAATGAATTTTTGTTAAGTTTGAAAATAAAATGAATGGTATTTGATTAAGATTTATATGTCAATGATTTGGGCATGAAATAGGTATGTTTAGTGGGTGAAAGTAGCTTAAAAATGGTGAAAAATGGTGTTTTCACCGGCCAAGACACATGGGGGTGTGCCCAGGCCGTGTGGGGGAAGTCAGACTTGCCCACGGGCTAGTTGCACGGCCGTGTGTGGCAAGTCAGATCTGCCCACGGCCTAGCCCCACGGCCATGGGGAGCCACACGGGCTGGTCACACGGGCATGTCCCAGGCCACACGGGTGTGTGCCCCTATTTTCAAAGAAAAGTTTTCAAAGTTCCTGGTTTTATTCCAAATCAATTTCTAAGTCTATTTTGGGCCCCGTAGGCCCATATTAAGGACTATTTGATGGAAAATAGGATGTTTTAGATTGAAACTCAAATTTTTGTCTTGATTTTATTCGTTTACTAATGTATAAGTCCGGTAATACCTCGTGACCCAGTTTCGGTGACGGTTTAGGGTTAGGGGGTGTTACAAATAACACATATGTTAGTAGAAAATTGGACAAAACAATTCATATCATCATTCAATTGAGAAACCAGAATTAAATTGCAGTTTAATTAAGGAGCGTAAAGAACGTGTTTTAAGTGAATTTTGCCCGTCAATTTAACCATTCCTTTTTTGGTAGCCACCACTATTTGACCATCAAGGAGTCCTACCGAACATGTTACTGTAACACACATATCTTGTTTCCGTTGCGAAAATAGGATACCAGATATTACCAGTGAAGTTGGAACAGTTAATACGATTTACATTCAATAATCAATTCAATTTCATAATTACAAGTAATATTCAATATGAAAAAGATCGTTCAGTTTCGAGTATTAAATCGAACTTTTGAAGCTCTACAAAAAAAGTTACAAACATTTAGGGACCAAATTGGAACAAATCAGAACTTTCAGGAAAAACTAAATAAAATTCACGTCAGGGGTAACATGGCCGTGTTTTCAGGTCGTATGACAAAGCCCAGCTAGTCTGGCTCCAAACATGGTCGTGTGGTTAACCTACACACTCGCGTGCAACCTCACACGCTTGTGTGCATAGACCGTGTAACTCTCTAATTTGGATCACACGACCGTGTTGCAGGCCGTGTGCCAGTCCAAGTAACATTCGAAATACCCTCACACGACCGTGTCACAGGCCGTGTGTCTGGCCGTGTGAACTGCACCTATATTATTTTTAAACACGTTCTGGGCACACACCGTGTGGGCTACCTGTATGCTTCATATGACTGTGTGACAGCCCATGTCCCAAGCCGTGTGATCCCAAAAATGACCAATTTCAAACTAAATTTTCATCCATTTGCTTAGGAGCTTAAACACATTCAAATACAAACCTTCATAGGCTAAAAACCATCTTCAAATGCATTCAAAATATGTCAATGGATTCAACCTGTATATTAAACCAAAGTGCCCTTATTGACACCACAAATCATTTCATAACATTTCATCTTCAAGGTTGCATATACAAGATATAGTTACACATCAAAACATCAATTCATTTCAAACCATAATCTTGCATATTGTCAATGTTTTCTACCATCATGCTTAACATTTAAACTTAGATGAAACATGCATAATTTCATTTTCCACAACACATAGCACAAACTTAAGTAAACTTGCTCAAACTAGGAGTCAACATCATACATACAAATAAGTCCTAGTACATACCATATATACCAAACTAAAACAACGTCTACCAAAGATCTCCTGGATAGTGTGATTTCTTGTGTTGATCCGATCTTCTAAGCCTTCAAAACGTAATATACAAAATGAGACAAATACAGGTAAGCTTGAATAAAGCTTCGTAAGTTTATTTGTATATAATGATAAACCTTTCCAATTAGACATAGTAATCAATTAAAATTAAATGCTGAAATTCCATAAAACACAACCTTTATCAATAATTAACAATCAGTACAATAGTTCAGTAAATTTAGTGGATAATGCTCATTTGAAATTTACTCAGTAAATTAGTAGATTCCACTTGACTGAGCTTCTTCAGTATATCAGTAGATGACGTTCCATGAGATTTATTCAGTATATTAGTAGATTGTTTTACTTAATAGAGCATTCTTTTCAATAGATTCAGTAGGTATGGCTTGAAACTGCATACATTTCAGTAGATTCAGTAAGTATCGCTCGTTTGAGCACCAATCAATATATCAATGGGTAACGCTCGCTGATCTCATCCGATATATAATATAAAATTCAATAATAGTATATTAACAAAGAGTATAAGGATTATTACAAGCATAAATAAATGCGTGAACTTACAGGATTGATTCATAGTAACAACTTATAATATCTCACTCAATGATCAATATCATTTCAATTAATTATTTCCATTTCCAATTACGCACATCAATATAATCCAATCTTATGCAATTAAGTTCCTATAATAAATTTAAAAATGTCCTAAAATTAAACAGTACGAACTTACCTGGCTAAATTACAACAATGACAAATTACAAGGGCTATTTGGTAATTTTCTCTTTTTCTCGATTTCCACTGTTCAGGATCTAAAATAATAATTTCATTCAATTCACTAATTCTAACATAAAAAATTAGTTCATTTATTCAATTAAGTCATTTTTGACATTTTTACAAAATTACCCCTAACATTTTACTTTTATTCAATTTAGCCCCTAAGCCCTAAACATGCAATTTAACCATTTTTTTTTACAACCCAGTTCAGCCGAACTATCTATGACCACCCAACATCCATGTTTTCAATTATTTCTCCTCAAGTTTATGTTATTTTACCACTTTAACAATTTTGTCCTTAAACGTTGAAATAATCAAAAATCACTTTACAAAATAGTCCTAGCTAACAACCAAGCTTAATAATCTAACATAAACCTTCATAAACATCTCAATTTCATCAATGTAATAGTCCTCAACCTTTAAAAATTTTACAAATTAATCCCCGATAAGCTAAATTAAGCTAATACGAGCTTAGAGGCATAAAAATGACTGAAAACAGATAAAATTTCACTTACCTATTGAGGATTCAAAGTTGGTCGAATGCAATTATCTTCTTACTCTAGGGTTTCGACTTTTATTTGTGAAGAAGATCATGAAATTAAATTGATTTTTAACTTATTTATCTATTACATTTAACTTAATTCCTAATTTACCAAATTGTGCTTTTAATTACTCATTAATTTCAACATTTTAAAGCCCAATACCATCCACTATCTCTTCTAATGGTTTATTTAACATTTAGGGGCCTTGCCTTTCCTTCCCATTTTCATTTGATGCCTTTAATCTATAGAATTTAACTTTTGTAGTTTTAACAATTTAGTCCTTTTCACTTAATTAACTATCTAAATGATAAGATTTCATAACCAAATTTTAACACAACATTAATGATCCTATAAATATTGAATAATTAATATTTACGGTCTGACACATCAAAATTGTGGCCCCGAAACCAACATTTTCGATCATACAGAAAAATAGATTAGTTAGTAAATCCTTAATTTATTAAGAATTAAATACAATTTACGAAAATCTAGAGAATTCATATCATTTCTATTATTAGGTCATTTATGGAGGGTTCAATTACAGAATTAGTCTTTCAATTATATTAAATTCCAATTAAACAAAGTTATTTACAATTTGGCCTTAAACTAGTTAGGACTAAATAAATAAATAACCTAAAAAGTTAGTGGAATGGTTAACATCCATTGCTTGGACTTTTTAACCATGTTTTAATTATCATTTTGATCCTTTTACTATTTTAAATCTATAGCAATTAATTTTTTTTACCTCTTTTACAATTTAATCCTTTTACCTCAATTAAGCAATAAATCATCAAAATTATCGAACCCAACTTCAATTCACATATAATACAACTCTGTAAATATTTAATAAAAATATTTACGGCTTTATATTACGGAAACGAGGTCCTAATACCTCATTTTCAATAACCACTTGACTTTTGAACCAAATCACTTATACTAACTTTAATTCTATTGTTTAAAATCATCAAATCAAAACTCAATATAAAAATTACTATTGAATCATATAATTTAAATACTAATTATACGAACTTACTTGTCGGATTTGTGGTCCCAAAATCACTGTTTCCGACACCATTGAAAAATAGGCTTTTACAACTTTCCCCCTTTAGGAAATTTGGTCCTCAAAATTTTTTTACCTAATAGTACCTGTTTATTCTGAAATTCGCCTTACAAACTGAAATCGTCACTGGTTCATCCAAATATGAAAGATAACAATCCAATAACCATATCAAATAACAGTTTCACTACTCAAGTTTGTCTCACTATTTAGTTTTTGCTCAATTCAACTCGTATAATGGGGTTTTACTTTCCCCAATGATCTTTAACTTGATATGTAGCATTGTAACATGTCTTCTAGAACTTGTATTACCACTCTTATTGCCCATCTGCCTACAGTTGAAATCTTGTACTGAAATTAAGTTTAATGTTTAGAGCTCTACAAAGTTTTGTCAAAATCTAGAAGTAAATCTCGAATTAGTATAAAAAATAATAAACAATGACACTTTATGAAATCTAACAATCTCTGAAACAAATAACTCGACTCCTTCTTAAGCGGATAATCAGTTTTGACTAGAGTAATTAAGTTGACTTTGACAATCTATCAACCATAACCCAAATCGAATATTTCTTTCTCGATGATACAGGAATACCATATACAAAATCCCTCGTGACTCGCTCCTATTTCCATTTAGAAATGATGATAGGCTATAATAATTCCAATAGTAATTGATGTTTAGTTTCTATATAAAAGAATAGAATAAGTGCTACTGCGAGCTTTAAATAAATGTTTCGTTTATCTCCAGATTATTTAAAACACACAATCATTATGATAAGAATTCATACTATCAGTATCCACTGTAACTACTGTAAACGAATTACTCTACTTAGGTATCAGTTTTCAGGTCATCATCATGCAATTCCTGAATTCTTTGTAAATGCAATAGTATACTTTTCAAATAAGCTAAAACAGAACCATTACTATAATCAATATATTCCTTTTTATAATTAGGTTAGATTAGTACAAAATTTCCATTAGTAAGACTTTCGGCTGGTTGTAACTTTCAGATACATTTTAAGAGTTTCGAAACAACAATGGAAAATAACTTATTTTTAGTGAAACCGTAACAGTGGTTTTAGGACCACAAATCTGACGAGTAAATTATTATTTATTATTAATTTAATGTCTATGGGATGTTAGTGAGGTCGTATTAAATTTTTTTAAAGAAATTTTAATGTTTGCATGATTAATTAAGTGAAAAGGACTAAATCTTAAAAAGTGTAAAAGAAGAGTTACATTGGTTAAAAGGTTCAAATGGCTATAAAACTTTAAAGTGAGTGGACTTAGATGGGAATTAGACCATTCTTATAGTTAGTGGACATTCATGGCAAGTTTTTATTGTAATTATTAAAGTTTTTAAAGGTTAAAGTTGTAATTAAGTAAATTAAGGTTAAATTAAATAAAACAAAATCACTTCATCTCTTACATTTTACCATCCACCACCGAAATTAAAAGAGGAAAACACCATTAAAGCTTGCTAGGGTATACAACCAAGTTGTTTTGCTTGCATGGCATATATTTTGCATAAATGTAAAATGTGGACTAAATTGAGTACTAGGGGTATTAAATGGATTGAATTTGTCTATTTAGATCAAGATAGACCACGTACAGATTTAGATTGGGGAAAAGATAAAGCCTTAGATTAGTTCGACTTTATTTCTACGCACTAGTTGTCGAGGTAAATTTGTATGAATAGTTATCGTTTTAATGCTATTTCAAGTAGTATGTTGTTATGTTATTTATCATGTGAATTGATTGATATATAAATAAATCAACGCCATGATGGTTATCGAGTCCCGATTGAATCTTAGGAATTCGTAGGATACAGATGACATGACATTAGGGATTTCATGTTTCGGGTGCTGGTCTTAAATGTTCTAGCCGATGGCTGAGGTCATGCATTTGTTGTGGATACTCCACAACTCGTGTGAGTAGCCTCGTATAGCTTATATTTCGACCCATAGCTTGTGCGAGCAAGCCCATTTCACAACTCGTATGATCAATGATGTAAGATAAAGGTTACGGTTATATGGTTAAGCACATTTTGTGTGAGATTTCTCGAGTATCCAATGGTATTCTAGTTGGTTCAATGGGTAAGAAAAGGGATTGAAATGGTAAGTTTCGAAATGGTGTTACACATATGTTTATGGAAAGGATGAATGATTCAAATGATGTACTTCTATATGGAAATGAGTTATGTATAAATGCACTAACTTGTGTATTGATGATAATGTTCAGGCTTATGCCAAGCTGGTGGTTTGAGATACATTATGCTTATACTTATTGTTCTGTAAATGAAATGGTAAGTTATGTTTTATTTTCTACAAACTTACTAAGCAATATGAGCTTACGTAGTTTCTTTCTTGTGTTTTATAAATTATCGAAAGCTCAATAGGTTTGGAAGCTCGTTGAAGATCTATCAAACTATCTAGCATAAATATCAGTAGTTTTTGAATGTTTTGGCCAAGAATATAATGGCATGTATAGGTGGACTTGTAATGGTGTTTAGTTAAATATTTAATGGATGAATTGATATTTATAACTTGTGTAAGTTGTCTTGGTTGGTATTATTTGATACCTTGTTGGATTGTGTCAATTTGGGTACTTGTGATGTATTAGTGGAATAACTCAAATGGTATGTTTGTATTGATGTGTTAATGGTCATGTTTGTGCACTACAGCAAAATTAACTTTTAGCGGCGTTTTTTTTAGCCTTTAGCGGCGTTTATAAGCGCCGCTAAAACTATTAGCGGCGTTTTCACAAGCGCCGCAAAAAACGCCGCTATAAACGACGCCGCAAATTTTAGTGGCGTTTATTAAAAATAAACGCCGCTAAAGATCAGGACTTTTAGCGGCGCTTTACTCACAAACGCCGCTAAAAACCAGGGCTTTTAGCGGCGCTTTCCCACAAACGCCGCTAAAGACCAGGGCTTTTAGCGGCGTTTCTAGAAAAAGCGCCGCTAAAGATCCGGGTTTTTAGCGGCGTTTTTAGAAAAGCGCCGCCAAAGATCGGGACTTTTAGCGGCGTTTTTGGGAAAGCGCCCCAAAGATCGGGACTTTTAGCGGCGTTTTTAGAAAAGCGCCGCCAAAGATAGAGACTTTTAGCGGCGTTTTTTAGAAAATCGCCACCAAAGATCGAGACTTTTAGCGGCGTTTCTAGAAAAAGCGCCGCTAAAAATCAAACTTTTAGCGTCGCTTTTTAGAAAAACGCCGCTAAAATCCCTGCCTTTAGCGGCGCTTTTTTCAAAAACGCCACTAAATGTCATAAAAAATTTAAAAAAAAAAAAATTTATCAAAATAGCATATTTGCATCAACTTCCACTAAACAGCTTGCCATTAAATATTTTAATTAAATAATATTTATTTCTAAATATATAAAAAAATATTTTTCAAAAATTTAATATGCTAATATTAGACAAAACCACAAATACAAATTCCGTTGCCAATTTTACCATTGGAGTAGAGAAAATCTAACATTTAACTACTAATATGAAAGTGAATCACAACATTAACAAAGTTCAAAGAATCTAATGATAAAGATTTTCTTTTTCCTTCTGCTACAGACAGCTTTACTGAACTAGTGGTTTTGGGGGCTCCTCTTTCACTAATAATAATAGAGTTGGTTAAGTTGACTAACAGAGAAGGGTATAAGAAGGCATATCTTCAATCCGCAACACATCGTCCATTTGAAGTTCTCTTTCCAGCTGAGTCCTTGTCGATTTCAATACTTCCTGAAATCATAATAATAATAAATAATAATTACACGTGCAACATAATTTCAATATTGCAGACGAAACACAATTAGCTATGATCTCAAGAAATAACTAACAGAAATAAAAAAGTTAGCACTCACACAAATGCAGTAGTTGTGAAGCTGAGCATTCAACTGGTGGGTTTTCTAGGAAGGAATAAGGACAGCATTGCAGGCACACTGTCTCCAAAGAAACACACAAACTAAAACCTTGTGAAAATATCAAACTAATGTCAAATGGCTCTTGAAAGATAAATTTCCTCAAAGATGGTTAAATTTGAAAGAAGAAATATTTTTAAGAAGCAAAGGAAATAGAATTTGAGGAACCAACATGAAAGACAACTTTTCTAAATGCTAAAATTAAACGCTTCAAGAAAATCTAAAGGTACAAATCTAGACAATCATAGGAATAATAAAAAAAAAAGCCATTATGAGAATTAAGAAGAAAGCAAGAAAAGATAAATTGCCTGTGAATAGCAAATCTAAACTTATAAGCTCAAGCAAATGAATGCCCACTAGAAGCATAGCCAATTGAACATCAAAAGCTATGTACCCTCTGCTCCTGCATCACTCCTAGTCAACACTAGCATCTAAAAGAGATGAAAAATAGTCAGTATTCCAAACCCATGCAAGGAAACAAACTCTTGTCCTGATGAAACTTCATGATGTAAATTAAATTATAAAATAAACTAAAAATCTTACTAAAATAAGCAACAAATAATTCTAAAATATTAGAGCCATGAATATTATATAAAATTATTTTATTAAAAATAAATTTACTAAATAAATATATTCATGTACATCGCAAGAGACAAAAAAAAACAATTAATAATAAAATGGTGCCCAGAAGCACTTGACCAAATACAAATTCAGTTAAGTAATTAGAAATTTTTATTCTTCATGTATTAATATATAAAAGCAATATAATTGAAAAAAAAAACCAAGAAATACAGCTCTGCAGTTTCCATATTCAGTAGCAGGGCAAGGCATACACTTGGAAACTGAACAAGAAATTATCCCATTACACTCTCAAGGCCTCCACCTGCAATTTATTTTATTTGATAATTGGTGTTATTGTTGGAGAAGAATAAGAGGGTAATCGACGACAAAAGCTTCTTTGGACTGATCAAGAAACAGTGTTGTTAAGTTAGACAAATAAAGTGGCGCAATCGATAAGCTCTCCATTCACAGCGGACAATTTAAGGCTGCAAATTTGACTAAGATGGCTGCCATATAGCAATGTTAAAGCTTTTGAAAAAATGATCCCAAATTAGTGCCAGAAGTTATCATTTTCAAATAATATTTCAAGCAATTTGATGATGTTTCAAAGCATAGGTTTTGACTAGTTCTTTTATCTATCTAAGATGAAGAAAGGGGCAACTATCTAATGTAATAAGATCATGATGATCGGAATATTACCTCAAAAATTTGCATTAGGAAAGACTTCTCAAGGAGTGAAGTAACAACTGTCAAACTGCATATCGAAGATCCCGAGTCAGAAAAACGCAAAATAACCATACAACACATATTAAGAAAAATAGGCATAGAATGTAGGATCAAAACCTCATTGAGATAACATCTTCGACCTGAGTACAGAAGGCCAAACAATCTTCTCCAAGTCCAATGGTGTATTTTCCTTTGCTCACACCATCATGAGCCTCCAAGGCTTCTTGTTTATGTAGGAAAAAGAAAGGAATAACTAAACAAGTGATGCTAATGTAATTGACAGGATCCATAAATTGCATAAATAACATCACATTGAACGATGAATTTAACACATTCAGATAGATCAATTTTAAGCTCACTAACGGTCAATTTAGCATGTGAACGACATATACATGTTTTGCATTTACAGCATGTTTTTCCTTGTAACCACACGGCTGGCCATTACACTATATCTACGTAGTATAATTGTAATTTGCAACTAAAAAGAAGAATGCAATTTTAATCAACACATATGCATAAGTACAGGACATTATCGTATTACTATCATTAGACATTAATATAGTGTACAAAATAGAATTGCAATTTTAATCAAAACATATGCATAATTATGTTCAAAATTAATTATTATAATATACAAACATGGTTAATAACTAAAATATAAAATAAATTTAAATATGATCTAAATTGAAACTTAGTTTATAATAAAATTTACAGTAAATTTACAGTAAACTCGAATATGAGCAACAAATAAATTAATGGGAGAATTTAAGTCCTAAAGTAAAATTTACAGTAAATTTACAGTAAACTCGAATATGAACTACAAAATAGAAATGAGCAACAAATAAATTAATGGGAGAATTTTACAAACTATAAATCACAAATGGCTACATTCAACCTACCAATGACGTATATAATAAATAATAATAAAGTAATGCAGTTAAACAAGACAGAAGGTAGCAGGTTCTAAGAAACAAAGCAGAGAAATGGCAGCACATAAAGACAAAACAAAGGTAGGCCAACCAAGCGAAGGTCCAAGTTGACCAAATATTTCCAGCTACTCCCATAATGCAGGATGTTCGAAATTTCCTCTCTTTTACCACCCCCATTGATTTACATCTTGGTATCTGACAAGAAGAAAGACCCATTCTTTTCTTAATTTATTTCATGGCGGTGGACAATCGTCATGGGGCTGAACCATACAGGCAATTTCCCTTTTCAAATCAAACCGCCTCTGAAAACTTAGCAAGGTTTTCCATGCCCTTTAAATACCCCACCCAAGACCTCACAATTCAATCAATTTCTTTTCTTTTCTTTTCTCTTCAATATCATTCTTTCAACATAGAAAAATAATCCCATATTCTTTTACCAATCACACAGCCAATCTACTTGCTTCAATGGAAACATCATCTGCAAACTCAAACTCCAATATGATACTGTTGTTCCATGGTTTTTCATGTTAAATTTGCTAATTTCTTTGAACATTCATTCCAGATTTAATAACAAACAAATAGTTTTATAATTAATCAAAACCTAGATAACAGAATCATTAAGCAAAAACAAAACCCAGATCTTAAAAACTGTGCAGCTTGCGAGAAAATGCAAGAAACCATAGAAAACCAAATAAATAAATTACTTACAGCTGAAATTTGATCGGGAAACATAGGAAAATTAGCACACTGAGAACAGAAGAACAATAATTTTCAAATTGTTTCAACGTCTTCAGCACACTGAGAACAGTGTATTAAAAATCTCAAAAACAAAATCATACTTACCATTTTAAGACTAACATATTTCGATCTCAAAAACACATTATCTAAACCAATTAACAAAAAGAAATTGGAAACCATATAATAGGGATTTAAGCACTCTTTAGGGTTTTTCGAATTCAAATTTCAACTCAATTTTCTAGATTATAATAACTTTTTACGTCGTTTTAGGTTTCATTGTTCGAATCCATGAATGACACCTTTAATCAATGGGTGTAATTTCGTAAAGAAAATAAAGAAAAATTTAACTATGTTCTATAGAAACAAGGATTGATTTTAGACTTAAGGTTCTATTTTTTTTTTTCTCAGACAACCCAATAGGTTCTTTATGAGTCTGCTTCTTGGCAACAGATGGATTAAAAAGGGGAGATCAGGCTTACCTTGTGAACGGAGCGACTGGTCTTGGAATCACAGAAGCGGAGACTGATCGGGGTTGGAGGAGGAACCCGAATCTGGACTAATTTCTGGAGAAGAAGGCACAGAACGGGAGAAGACACATTGAAAGAACAAAAGGCCAACAGTTTTCTTCTCAGGAGCTGCTCGTTGTATAAAGGTGTTTTAGTTCTTAGGTGTTTTAGTTTCCTTTTTATTGAACCCAATTATACGGTGTGTGTCTCCACTGATTGGCAAGGGATTAGGGTTAAAGGGAAAATCCACTCGAATCAAAGGGTTTGAATGATTTATAAAATGCGTGTATTTTAATTTTAATTTTTATGACATAAAGATAAATAGTGAAAACATTTTATAAATTTTTAGAAATATTTATGAAAAATCTTTGAAATTTTTTCAGGAATAAAATTTAAACTGGTAACAAATTATTTCAGTTATAAATTACAAAATGTATTAATAATGATTAATTTTGATTATGATAACTTGAGTTAATTATTTGTGTTTTGTGCTGATAATTTATTAAAAAATATTTAAAATGTTGTTTAAATGAATCACGTGGAATCCAATTGATTGAATCATTTGACCTTCACTGTAATTTGCTTTAAAAATGTTGTGTTGGATCAAGTTAACAACCTAACCATTCTCCAACTCTATCGTTAAATGGAATTATTTAAAATAATTCATAAAATTTCTGAAAAGTTTCAATTAAATATTTGTATTTCTAATTATGAAATCGAAACTCAAATTGATTAAATTGTTAACTTTTTATTTGATTGATCCTATTAATTTTCGGTTTACTCAATTCGATTCAATTTTATCATTGATACAATAATTATAGAAAAAATATTTAGTAACAAATTAACAACAATAGGAAAAATGGTTTTTTTAAAAGAAAATGGATATAATTTTTATTTTTTTAAATTTATAATGCTTTATTTAATTATTATAATCCCCTGATATGAAAATACATAAATTGGTTTTTTATTTTTAAATAATAGATAAATAGTCATTTTGTTAAAATTTTGCTATTAAATGCATATTTTTGTTTTTATATATAAGACATAAGAATGAATTTAATTCTTGACCTTTACACATTTATTCAATTTGACTTCTATTCAAAATTTTAAAAATAAAAAAAAATGTAAAAGTTTTTAAAGGTTTTAATAAAAATTCCAATTTTTTAAGAGAGTATAAATTAGAATAAATTCGTTGTGTAAAGAATTTGGTTGAAATAGTAAGTTTATAGAATTTTGGATTTAAATATCATAAAGTTTGTTTATTTCTCTAGCTTTAAATAAGATTATAAAAAATAAAAACATTGTTATTTTACTCAAAAAAAATATCATTATAATAATATTTATTATTTTGTAAATGAAATGAGATTTTGGGATATTCTTAACTGCATTGAGATATAAAATATATTATAGATAAATTACCAATATATGTTTATATATTTTATAAACTTAATTATCTACAATATATATTTTATAAATTGAAACTTAAACCCTAAACCACAAACACCAAACACCAAATCCCAAACCCCAAACTACGTGATCTATTAAAAACCATATATAAATCTTAAATCATAAATTCTAGACCATAGTACTTGAACCGTTAAATATCAAAAACCCTAACCTTTAAACCCTAATAGCCTAACCCCTAAAATCATGAAGAGTACTGGGACCCTAACTATAAAACCATAAACCCTAAACCACAAACTATAAATAACAAACACTAAACCACTAACCATAAACCCTTAACCCCTTAAACCCTAAACCACAAAAACATAAACCATGAACCCTTACCCTAAACCCATAAACCCATAAACCCTAAACCATAAACCCTTAAAACTGCTAAACATTAAGATCATAAACACTAAGCCCTAAACTTCAAACCCAAAATAACAAAACCCTAAACCATAAATTAATATTCTAAACATTAAACCCTAAACTATAGACTTTAAACCTTAAATATTAAACCCTAAACCCAAAAAATAAGAACTAAACCTTAAAACTTAACTATGAAAATATAATTCAAAACAAGACTTTTAGCGGCGTTTACGGAAAAACGCCGCTATTGCGAAGACTTTTAGCGGCGTTTTCGGAAAAACGCCGCTATTGCGCAGACTTTTAGCGGCGTTTCCGGAAAAACGCCGCTATTGCGAAGACTTTTAGCGGCGTTTTACCAAAAACGCCGCTATTGCTCAGACTTTTAGCGGCGTTTTACCAAAAACGCCGCTATTGCTCAGACTTTTAGCGGCGTTTTCCTAAAAACGCCGCTATTGCTCAGACTTTTAGCGGCGTTTTCCTAAAAACGCCGCTATTACTCAGACTTTTAGCGGCGTTTTCATAAAGCGCCGCTGTTTCTCAGACTTTTAGCGGCGTTTCCTGAAAAACGCCGCTATTGCTCAGACTTTTAGCGGCGTTTCCTTAAAAACGCCCCTATTGCTCAATTTTTAGCGGCGTTTTTTGCAAACGCCGCTAATGTAAAGTATTTGTGGCGTTTTTATCAAAAACGCCACTAAAAACGCCGCTAAAGCCCTGTTTTGCTGTAGTGGTGGCATGATTTGATAGAAGTTTAATTATAATTAATGATGGAAATGTGACCAAATATGTATGCTTAGGTAAGTTTTGATGTTTGCATTTGAGGTACCTTGAATGACATATTGGTTAGTTGATTTTAGGACTCTTGAATTGGTCATTAGATGTATATTTTGATAGGGTTTTGATGCTTTGATTATGTGCACATAAGGTCTAAACGTTTATTCATGATGTGGTGCTGGAAATTACTTGTTTTGGGCGAATTTTAGGTCCACATGGCCTGAGACACGGGTGTGTGACTCAACCGTGTGTGACACACGGCCTGGCGACACTGCGGTGTGTCCCCTGAAGATTTTTTGCATGCAAGTTAGTTAGTTACACAGCCTAACACATGGTTTGGCACACGAGCGTGTAAGGCAATTTCATAGTTACATGGCTTAGCACGCAGGTGTGTAACATGGCCATGTGACCCTAGTCAGAAAGTTCAACGGGTGAGGACATAGGCGAGGACATGGTTTTGTGTCCCTAGTTTGATAGTTACACGGCCTGAGACATGGGCATGTTTCTCAGTTGTGTGAGGCACACGGCCTGGCCATACAGCCATGTAACCTATGTATTCCAAAATTGTAACATTTTCATGAACTTTTCAAACGATTTCAAATTGGTCCTGAATTGTTTCTAAGGTGTTTTTATGGCCATGAATGCTCAATTTAGGGACGATATATATGTGAATGGTTGTTTTATAACATGTTTATGATAATGTATGAAATGTATGTTTTAAAGTTATGTTTGTACAGTAATTCTCTATAACCCTAATTCAGTGACAGATACAGGTTAATGGTGTTACACACGCTCGTGTGCGTGGATCATGTAACTCTCTGATTTGGATCACATGGTCGTGTTATAAGCCTTGTGCCAGACCATGTAACACTCGAAATACCTTTACACGATCGTGTCACAGGCTATGCATCTACCCATGTGAACTACACCTATACTGTTTTTAAACACGTTCTGGGTACACGCCCGTGTGCTTCATATGACCAATTTTAAGCTAAATTTTAATTCAGTTGCTTAGGAGTTTAAACACATTCAAGTACATACCTTTATAGGCTAAAAACCATTTTCATATGCATTCAAAATATGTCAATGGATTCAACCTATATACCAAACCAATGTGTCCTCATTGACACCACAAATCATTTCATAACATTTCATCTTCAAGGTTGCATATACAATATATAGTTACACATCAAAACATCAATTAATTTCAAACCATAATCTCACATATTGTCAATGTTTTCTACCATCATGCTTAACACTTAAAACACGCATAATTTCATTTCCCACAACACATAGCACAAACTTAAGTAAACTTGCTCAAACTAGGAGTCAAGATTATACATACAAATAGGTCCTAGTACATACCATATATACCAAACTAAAACAATGTCTACCAAACCTCTCCTAGATAGTGTGATTTCTTGTGTTGATCCGATCTTCTAAGCCTTCAAAACGTATATACAAAATGAGACAAATACAGGTAAGCTTGAATAAAGCTTTGTAAGTTCATTTGTATATAATGATAAATCTTTCCAATTAAACATAGTAATCAATTAAAATTAAATATTGAAATTCCATAAAACACAACCTTTATCAATAATTAACAATCAGTACAATAGTTCAATACATTCAGTGGATACGCTCGTTTGAAATTTACTCAGTAAATCAGTAAATTCCGCTTGACTGAGCTTCATCAGTATATTAGTGGATAACATTCATTGAGATTTATTCAGTTTATAGTAGATTCTTTTAATTGATAGAGCATTCTTTTCAATAGATTTAGTAGGCATGGCTCAAAAGCACATACGTTTCAGTATATTCAGTAGGTATGACTTGAATGTGCTTACGTATCAGTAGATTTAATAGATATCGCTCGTTTGAGCACCAGTCAGTATATCAGTGGGTAATGCTCGTTGATCTCATTCGGTATATAATATAACATTCAATAACAGTATATTAACAAAGAGTATAAGAATTATTAGAAGCATAAGTAAATGCGTGAACTTATAGGATTGATTCACAGTAACAACTCGTAGTATCTCACTCAATGATCAATGCCATTTCAATTCATTATTTCCATTTCCAATTACGCACATCAATATAATCTAATATTACGCAATTAAGTTCCTATTATACATTTAAAAAGTCCTAAAATTAAACCGTACGAATTTAACTGATTAAATTGCAGAAATGACAAACTACATGGGTTATTTGGTAATTTTATCTTTTTTCTTGATTTTCCACTCGTTTAGGATCTAAAATAATAATTTCATTCAATTCACTAATTATAATAGCAAATATTAATTCATTTATGCAATTAAGTCCTTTTTGACATGTTAACAAAATTGCCCCCAACATTTTACTTTTATTCAATTTAGTCGCTAAGCCCCAAACCTGCAATTTAACCATTTTTTTCTTAAAACCCAATTTAGCTGAATCATCTATGACCACCCAACATTTCATATTGTCAATTATTTCTCCTCAAGTTTATGTTATTTTACCACTTTAATAAATTAGTCCTTAAATGTTGAAATAATCAAAAATTACTTTACAAAATAGTCCTATCTAATAACCAAGCTTAATAATCTGAAATAAAACTCCATAAATATCTCAATTTCATCAATGGCTTAATCCTAAAAATTTGAGAGTTTTATAAATTAATCCCTGGGTTAAATAGATTAAGCTAATACGAGCGCAAAGACATAAACATTACTGAAAACAAATGAAATTTCACTTGCCTATTGAAATTCAAAGTTGGCCGAATGCAATACTCTTCTTACTCTGTGGTTTCGGCTTTCATTTGTGAAAAATAAGTAATTTTTAACTTATTTATCTATTACATTTAACTTAATTTCTAATTTACCAAATTGTCCTTTTTAATTACTCATTAATTTCAACATTTTTAAGCCCAATCCCATCCACTATCTCTTCTAATGGTCTATTTACCATTTAGGGGCCTTGCCTTTTCGTCTTATTATCATTTGATGCCTTTAATCTATAGATTTTCAATTTTTACGATTCAGTCCTTTTCACTTACTTAACTATCTAAATGATAAAATTTCATAATCAAATTTTAACACAACATTAATAACCCTGTAAATATTGAATAATTAATATTTATAGTCTGACACATCAAAATTGTGGTGCTGAAAGCACCATTTTTTATCATACAGGAAAACAGATTAATTAGTAAATATTCAATTAATTAGGGATTAAATGCAATTTACCATAATTTAGAGAATTAATATCATTTCTATTATTTGGTCATTTAAGGAGGGTCCAATTACACAATTAGTCCTTCAATTATATTAAATTCCTATTAAACAAACTTATTCACAATTTGGCCTTAAACTAATTAGGACTAAATAAATAAATAACCTAAAAGTTAGTGGAATGATTAATATCCACCGCTTGGGCTTTTTGACCATGGTTGAATTACCATTTTGATCCTTTTACTATTTTAAATATATAGCAATTAACTTTTACCTCTTTTACAATTTAATCCTTTTACCTCAATAAAGTAATAAATAATCAAAATTACCCAACTTCAATTCACATATAATACGACTCTGTAAACATTTATCAAAAATATTTATTTCTTTATATTAAGGAAACGAGGTCCTAATACCTTATTTTCAATAACCACTTGACTTTTGAACCAAATCACTTATACTAACTTTAATTCAATTGTTTAGAAACATCAAATCAAAATTCAATATAAAAATTCCTATTGACTCATAAAATTTAAATACTAATTATATGAACTTACTTGTCGGATTTGTGGTATCAAAATTACTATTTCTGACATCACTAAATAATGGTCTGTTATAGTTGCAACATCTCTCACATTCGTCAAACAAATAAGAACACCTGTAACATGATTTGAACACCTTGTATCAATAATCCAATTATTCTAGACTTACCATTCTACCGAGTGGAAGTTGGTTGTTTATTACTAAACATAACCAGAAGAGACTATCATTGCTCAGTGGTAAAACCAGGAATTTGCTCAGCGATAAAACCAGGAATTGTCGCCCCTTAGACACTTGCGTTGTTTCTACTATATTTTGCGTTGATGTTGTTCCATGGCTAGTATTTACACAGTAGCGTTGTGTAACACCTTTAACCCGTCTTTGTTACCATATTAGGGTTACAGTGTATTACGACACATATTAAAACAATGAACATCATTTCTTCATTCGTTAACATCATTTATTCATTCATTTATTAATTTAAATGAAAAAATTCAAATCTATATTTCATTCATAGGATAAATTCATTCACGAACCTTAAATCGAGCTTATGGGGCCTTAAAAATAGTTCGGGATCAATCAGGGACTAATTTGAATCAAAAGAAATTTTTTAGAAAAGTCTAAAAATTTTGGAAACAAGGGTCACACAGGTGTGTGGCCAGGCCTTGTACAATTTGAAGTAAGAGTCACACGACTGTGTCGTAGCCCCGTGTGCCTGTCCGTGTACAAATCAAAATAAGGTCACACGGCCGTGTCATAGGCCGTGTCTCGGATCGTATGAGTATCCGAAATGAGGTCACACGGTTGTGCCTCCAGACCGTATAACAATTTGTCGCCATGTGTGTTAAACCCGCACCAAACTTTAAGAAGACACACGGTCGTGTGGCAGCCCATGTCCCAGGCTATGTGCACTTTAAGAAGCTGACAAAACAAAATCAAATTTCATCCAAAACTTAGGTACCAAGTTAAACCCAAATCAATCATTTCTAAACCTTAAAACACATTCAAACAAGCTTAAAACATACCAAAACAAACAATTTAAGTGCCTAATCAATGTGCCCTCATTGACACTACCATTCAATTGCCAAATAAAATTCACATATCATACTAAACTAGTTTGCAATCAAAGTTCTCAAGTACTTATAATAAATTATGCCAAGCTTACCATGAGACTTATACCACATAGCCAAAAATAAATTCAAAAGAACATATACATACCAAAACCAAAGGCACATATACAAGCAAGCTCAAACAACTTCACACTAAGCTAAAATGTAACATATGAAGTTAGTATCCAAGCATATACAAACACACCTATTACATGTCATATAACCCAAAGTAAACATATCAAAAACTACCAAAAGATATCTAGATAGTGTGATCTTCAAGTTGATCCAATTGCCCAATTCTAAAAAACGTAATCTACAAAGAAATAAGAAAAATGACACAAGTAAGCTTCACTAAAGCTTAGCAAGTTCAACGGCTGAAACGATAAAACTTAACGTATAAACATATCAAACACATAATAACTATTAATAACAATAATACTGTCAATCACAATCATTAAACATGTGAGTCTTTATGTTAATACACATACTGTATAATTTATTCAATTATACTAGGTCATTCGATACCAAATCATGTTAATCAATCAAAAAAGCATGCAACCATTTATAAGATTTAATTACGAATTATGTAACCATTGAAAATCTGCTTGATGAGCGATATAAATGGATTTAGATACGTGGTTACCCGTCTATAACACACCAGAACGCTTAAACGAGCCAAGCCAGCCAAGAGCACACCTGGGCACCAAGTGCCTAGCCCGTAGGCTACTTTCCCTTCGGAACATACCTGGGCACTAGCTACCAAGCTCGAAGGCCTTACATCTGCCCCCATTAACACATTAGAATAGCTGTAAATATAACACGATAGTTTGCAACAAATGCTAGACTTTGGTATATTCAGTGGATAGTATCAAATCGATAATCACCATCGCATCACAAGTCAAACTCGTATCATGCGTATTATAACCTATTGACATGCCAGTTGTTATCCTATCTTATGTTCATCTAGGCTCGATACAGGGAATCATATTTATTTGCAATTCAATTTATTTTCTTGCCATTTATAAATTTGTAACAATTCAAATATATAGGGATATAATTTTGACATATCACAACTCAAAATTCAATGAAATTACCAGGGCTAAACTACAGAGATATCAAAAGTTCATGGACCAATAAACAACTTTCCCTTTTGCTCAATTGTCAACTAGTTCTTGATCAATAAAGTAATTTATTTCAATTTATTAGCCTCAATTTCATATCATATTTAGTGCATATGACTTCCTATTTACAATTTTTCATATTTGCCCCAAACTTTTATATTTTATACAATTTAGTTTTTAAACCCAAGACATTTAAATTTATTACAAATTCATAAATTTCTATGCTAGCTAAATTTTTATTCATATTAGTACATCCCATAATTATTCAAAATTCACAATAACTTTATGTCAAATTTAATATTTTATCAATTTGGTCCTTTAACTAAAAACTAACTAAAATCACTTTCAAAATAATCTTAATCAACAACCAAGATTAATAATCTACCATTAAACTTCAAAAACATTAAAATCATCAATGGCATCTTCCAAAACATTTAACAGTTTTACAAATTGACCCCCGGGTTAACTAGATTAAGTGAAACGATCTCAAAAACATAAAATTACTGAAAAATGAGTGAAAATACACTTACATGCATAGACATTAAATGGTCAAATATTCAAGCTTCTTCCATGGCTATTCTCTTCTCCAATTTTTGGCAAAGAACTAAAAGAAAGATGATAGTTTATTTTTTCTAAGTTTTTAATGTTTTAATTGCCTAATTACTTATTTACCCTTATAATATAACTTAATAACTAATCAAACTTAGTCGATATTTTCCACAAATTTTCTATATGTTTTATTTACCATACAAGTCCACCCACTCACATTTTAATAACTATTTAACACAATTAACTAATAGAACTAACTTTCTTCAACTTTTACTATTTAGGCTTATTTACTTAATTATCTAAACATTAAAATTTCTTAACCAAATTTTAATACAACGGCCTCGTAAATATTAAATAATTAGAATTTACAAACTGAAATGTTAGATTTGTGGTTCCAAAATCACTATTTTCGACACCACTGGAAAATGAGTTGTTACACATGGGCTTGCACACTGCTTTCGCTATGAGAAACTTGTTGCATGGAAGATGCGACACTTGTCTTGCCACCCCGACCATCACTTTTCATCTCTGGCTTTCTATACTTCTTAAGCCACCAATCTGAACGGTCATGCATGTCAAAATAGGTAGTCACCTCATGCCCCTTGCGATGGCAATGAGTGCACAACAAGGCCTACTTATCAATACGATTAGCCCAACCTTCATTACGACCCTCCATGTGCACCGCAAAGCCCAAAATTTTGTGCTTCTCTTCCTTGACTTGTATAATGTTACGTACGCATTCCTCTTAAGTAATTTGCAGGAATGCCCAATCCAAGTAAGGCAAAGGATCTTCACAAAGTAGTATAGTCCTAATTTGGGCATAATAATCAAAATAGAGATAAAGAAGAAATTGATGAAGTTGATCATGCTCACGACGTTGTTCACGTGCCTTCCCTAAGTTACATAAAAATTGTCCACACTTGCAACAAATCAAAGGTTCATGATTATCTAATCCATCCCACAAAATCTTTTAATTTACTGAAATAAACTACAACACTCATAGTCATGGTTTGCTCACGGTGATTAATATTTGCTTTTAATTTTTGAATATGTAGACCATTGACAACAAAAAATGTTTATGTAAATCATCCCATAATGTTTTCAAATTATCATAATTAGAAAGCATCGATCTTACCTTTAAATCGATAGTATTGAGAATCCAGGACACAAGCATACAATAGATGGTAACCCAATCATCCATTGAAGAAGAGGGAAAAATATCTGTAATGGTACCATTAAGAAATCCAAATTTGCACCGAAAAGACAAAGCGACACAGATAGCATAAGCCCAATCATCGAAATTGTCGAGCTTTAATTGAGCATGAGTAATAAACTCCCCAGGTTGATCTTGAGGACCCAAGAAAAATAGAGAGTTAGTTTCAATTTTAGGTGGTGGTGGTGTTGGAGGAGGAGGAGAAGTCTCGCCCCCAGCCATTTAGAATAATGAAAAAAAATTGTGTCAAAAACCTTATCCAGATGCCATGATAAAAATAGGGTAATCTCTTGAATTTTATTGATAGAGCTCAAGGGTATATATATACAATAGTAGTTATGTAGGAATCAAATTGTTAAAAGATAATATCTCATAATAATATCATATGATATTCCGTTAGGAATCAATTGCTAAAAGATAATATCCCACAATAATACCCTAACATTTAAACACATAAACGCATCAGATAAGCAATATTAAATGCACTACAATAATTCATAATGGTTTTTTCAACAATTGTGAGTTAATATCAAGTTTAAGTTGTGACACCAATTCAATTAACAACATTATTAATATATACAACTAATGAAAATAATGAACTCTTATATTAAAATAAAAATATATAAAATACATCAAAATGAAGCTTTGATTGAGTGGTAAATTTAAAGTTTTATATTCAAACATCTTTGAATTAAAATAAAAAAAGGCGAAAATTAGTATTTGTATTAATGTTTTTATTTTCATAATGAACAATGCTGAAGTTTTGTCTGATGACTAGATTGGTGACAAAATTGGCACCGATAAGGGTCGTAAGACAAAAAAAGTCCGGTTTAAGGAGGTGGGAGGGGATCCATCAGAAATCATGATGGTGGACTCAACCCCAGTAAGTGGAGTTTCTTAGAAAGAGAAGCTTTTGGGAGGGAAAGGTTCTGATCTTGTGATGGTGTCACTAATGCGGATCTTTAAATTAAAGATGGCAATATTCTTCGATCCTCCATCAGTTGAATCCCTACCATTGATTTCTCGAAAAAGTTAAGAAATGTTTTGGTTAAGGATATGGAAACTACCGATGTCGTCAAATTTTTTGGATGTAACATTGGTTACGGAGTTTTGCACAATCTCCTTTCAAGCCTTTGGAGATCCTCTCAACCTTTTCGCCTGATGGATGTTGAGAATGGTTATTACCTTGTTCGATTCTAGAGTAAGAAAAATTATGACTTGGCTTTGACTCAAGGCACTTGAGTAGTGTTTGGACACTATCCCTCCGTTTAGCCATTGACGGTTGATTTTGACCCATTGAGACCCTTTTCTAGTGTGATAATGGCCTGGATCTACTTCCTGGTTTATCGAGATTTCTGTATAAAAATGGATCTTTGAGGAGATTGAAAACTTGGTTGGACAAGTGGTTAAATTAGATTTCAAAATTGATAATGGATCAATGGGACAGTTTGCAAGAATGGTTGTGTCGATAGATCTAGGAAAACCATTTACTTTGCAAGTCTTGATGAATGACAGGGTGTAACAAGTAGAGTTTGAAGCCCTACCCATGGTATGTTTTTCTTGTGGTAAATATGACCATCTAAAAGTTCATGTTCTTCTTCTTTGGTCAATCAAATTTTATACGGTGAGAAGGATGACTTGCTTAAAGTGATGAACAATGAAGCTGATTCGGCAGTGACAGGAGATGCCTTCGGTCAATGGATAGTCGTCGAGCATAAATCGAGGCACAACCAGGCTGTAAAACGAAATCATTAGCTGAAAGTTTGGGAAGAAAATCTGGCTTGCTCCATATTTGTGGCGTTAAATTTACTAGACAAACAATTTATAACACCCAAACCTAGCCTAGACATTATGGCCGAATCTGACGATGTCACATGGAAAGTGTTTGAAAATGAGTTGTCAAGTAAAAACCATTTTAGTTATTAGCTTTTATTTAGTCCGAAAAATGCAAATTCGTTGTTAAGGTAAAAGGATCTTTTTACTTAGCGAAAGCCTTGGAAAACATCTTGTTTTAGAAAAACAGTCTCTAAATTTGAAAATCTTTCGTTTTTAGTGAAAAATGAGTTTAGTTGAGTTTGCATTTTAAATTTCCACAGGATACAAAACAATTTAAAACCCAAAACTAAAACCAAAAAGTCCAGTGTCCCAAAAATTAGAACCAAAATAATAAATAGATAATCAGAACAGTAAACCAGTAGATGCAGTAAAAGTTTTACGTGTGGCCACCATTGAGTCCTCCGCTACACCGATCCACCTAATGTTGAGGATTTCCTGAATATATTAAATAGAAAGGGTGAGTTTTGCAACTTAGTGTGTAATCCCCACAGATATCATACATACAGTGTAATCATTAGAAATCAGAAATCAACAGTCTAGGGTAAGAGCCCATTACAGAATCAGTTCGGCCCTTAGCCCACTTAGATGCAAAATCAAATATAAATTAAGGCCTTAGCCCAATTAGATACAAATGTAGAGCAGAATATCAGAATCTTACCCATTAGCCTCTACACACCATCTTTGTCCAACTCTACACATCATATGGGGATAAAATCGACCCACCATCCCAACACACCATGCTGTACCGTAACGTGACACATATACAGAATATTGTAGCTGAGCTACTACATAACAGACTTAAGAGCCTTTTAGACACTTCCTCCAATAAATCATCAACCCACCCGATGCAATGCAACATACGTAGAATGTCATGCTATTATGCAAATACAGTTCATACACTCAAATATTTGAATTCATGCTCAGTACAGAAATTAGACAGTTAGATTACATAATTAGGGGTCTAAGTAATGCTTATCGACCCTACAGTAGGTCTACGTTGACTAGGGCGACCTGTGCAACCTTACAAAACTTTTCAGAAAAAGAGGCTCACACGCCCATTTGGCATGCCCGCATGGGCCCACATGGCCCAATTTGGCCTTGGTATCCACACGACCTAGCCCAGAATCTCACACATCCGTGTTGTTCACCCGTGTGGACCCCCACACCCGTGTAGCCTACACGACCTAACTGATCGAGCCCGTGTGTCATACACAGTCTCTCCGGCCATTACACGATCGTGTCCTTCACGTACGGCCTGGCCTCGTTGATCACACACCCGTGTATCGTCACACAGCCTGCCACACGGGAGACCACTCACTCGTGTGGCGTCGACAGTCCACTTTTTTAGCTTTTTGCTGAGTCTCGTTTTCTACACGGGTACACACCTGGTATCGAATCAACGCTAAAGCAACCCTGAGCACTTCAGAACCTAGAAATCCATAATCCAATCCCAATTTTAGTGTTACTAACTAACTTAAATGAAACTATAATGAGACAGTCAATCGATAAACTACTCTAAAAACCTTACCTTCGATCGAGTAATAGCGTCTCCATACAAATTCAATAACGACCGACAAACCCCAGCCCCTTTAACTTTCTCAAAACATAAACCAAATCCCATTTAATCAATATCCATAAACCAAAAAAAATAAACCACATTACCGAAGGCTTACCACTACTACCAAATTACAAGGCTGACAACTGCGCAAATGAATTCGGATTGGGGAACCACAAAACGAAAAGAAAGAAGACAAAGGTAAAAAGGAAGGGGAAAATCAAAAGAAATTTTGGCAGGGTTGAGGAAAGCAAAACGTTAGAAACCAAAAATAGAATTTTTTTTTGGAATAAGATGAGTTTAACTCAATTCACTACTCTCACGATTTTCTCTCAACAACTGCCCACTATCAGAATTTCACCTCCTCTCAAACTCCTTCACACGCCTGATATATCCAGAAGCAAAAATATTACACTCATTGGTTTCCCTGATATTCGAACACATGATCCATAGGTACACTTACACACACTTAACCGCTAGACTAGTAGGCCCATTCTGATAGCATTTTACAAACACTTTAATGTAAGCCTACTGACTAGAGATAGGCTTTATTCATAAAAATACCAAAATTTGCCCAAGTCTTGGATTGAACTTGGGACCTTCTAAGCACACCCAGAACATATAACCACTGAAACAGACAATTATTTGTGTCACAAAATTATAAAAGCCGATATAACAGAATTAGGGCGTTACACAATCAGTGGATTTAGGGTTAAAAAATTAGGGTTTTAGGACATTGGATTTAAATAGGGAGATTTTATCAAGAAAATAAAAGAAAACAAGCCTGGGTCAAGTTCTAGTTTGTCGGTTGAAAGGTAACTGTTGGGCCCGCTGAGTAGGCCGTTGGACTAGCGCAGTCGAGTGTTGAGCAAGAATTGTTGGACTTGGACCACGACCTAGAATAGGATACGTTTGTTTTGGGGAAAGATATTGGGTCAAAATCAAATGGAGTCCAATTAATTCCTGCAGCAAAACAGAATTTGGAAAATTTAGGGAGTATAGAGCACACTGTCTAGATGGGTCACGAAATTATTTTTCAAAATAAACATTATCTCTACACTTTAATCCCACATTTGAAGGTTCTCTTGAATCGATGGTGCACGAAAATCCTAAGTTTCTAGACTCCAATTGGCATTCAGCTATAATTTTCAAAGAACATTCAGAGTACAATTCGAAGGCAACAGTGGTAAATGAATGATTAGGGGCCTTTAATAATTTAAATGTTCTTTTTAGAGGACATGGGTTAGATAACAAAAAAAGGGAGTGGGTGTAATGCAAGAATGTTAAATAAAACAATTCGTGGACGTGGGGGACGTTTTAAAATTGCTGAAAGTTCGCGGGTCTTGCTTCCTGACACCATGAATTCTATGGCAAAGCTTATAGGTGAACACGTGGAAACTTTTATCGATAAGGTTGCTGCTAATGAAGGAGGAGTTAAAGACTGTTACTCTTTGATTGGTTAGTCTTCATACCTTTAATTTTTATATTTATGAATTTTACTATTTTTCTTAGAATTGCCAAGGTTGTGCTAGTGCAAAGTTCATTCAGGTTGTTTATGAATATAATCGGGATCATAAACTGAATTTGACTTGCCTTATTGAAACAAGGGTTAGTGGAGGGAAAGCTGATTCGATTATCGCAAAACTTTGTTTTCATTATTCCCATCGTATGGAGGTAATTGGGTTCTCTGGTAGTATCTGGATTGGTTGGAGGGAGCCCGTTTGTGTGGAGATCCTCAAAAATCATTCTCAATTTGTGTTATTCAGAGGTTATGGTACCTCTTTAGACAACCCTTTTTACTAACCTTTGTGTATGGCAGCACTAATTGCAGTAAAATGAGACATTTATGGGAGAATTTGCATAGTACTATTCCAGCTGATGGGTCTCTGGGGACGACAATTGGTGACTTTAATGCTATTTTGTCATCCAAAGAGAAGAGAGGAGGACAGACTCTAGGGAAAAGATGCCTCTTATTTGGTGAGTTTATGGAATCAGCTCAGTTGCAAGATTTGGGTTTTCGAGGTTTACAATTTAGTTGGCAAAGAGGGGATCAAGAAGTATTTGGACAGAGCTATTTGAAACAATGCTTGTGTTCAATTTTCTGAATTCTATGGTGACACACCTACTGTGACTTAAATCTGATCATAAACCTTTAAATGATACCTAAATTTCATTCCTCAGAAAGGCATTCGTTCAGGTTCTTGGCCGGTTGGATTGAACACCCAAGGTTTTCAGATTTCGTTAAAGATAACTGAAAAGTATCTACCAACATGTTGATAGCACATTCAGAGTTTACTGATCAGGTTAAAAGATGGAGTAAAGAGGTGTATGGTCATATTTTTACCTATAAGAAGCTTCTGATTAGGAAACTTTAAAGCATTGATATTGAGTGTGATAGAAGAAACTCGGACCATATTAATCAAGTTGAAATGGAAGTTAGAAGGGAATTGGAAAATATGTTGCATCATGAGGAGTTACTTTGGCATCAGAAGGCTCGTTGTGACTGGTTAGTTTTAAGCGACTGCAACACCAAATTTTTCCACACGTGCACTTTGAAGAGAAGGAATCAGAGTAAAATTACTACTTTAAAGAATGAAGAGGGTGAGTGGATTATGGATGAGGAGCAATTGAAGCTTGAAGCAGTCAATTTTAATATGACTTTGTATGGCGAACGCCCCAGTTCAATGAGAGGTTTACCCCTGAATCCTTTTTTGTGCCTCACTGACAAGGATTTTAATCTCCTTAATAATTTGATATCTGATGAGGAAATTAAAGCTGCTCTATTTCACATGGCACCTTTAAAGGCTATAGGAAGTGATGGTTATCACATCTTTTTTTTAACAAAGTCAATGAGATCATATAGTGTATCTTTAATGGTGATAATATTGATCTGGAGTTGAATAACTTATTTATTGTTCTTATCCCTAAAATTTAAAATTTAAAAGGTTTCACTCATTTTCAGCCAATCAATTTATGTTCTGTTCTCTACAAAACTGGTTATGAAGATGATCGTGATCTTGAGTGATGATGATAAAGTAATAAAATCTGATCGTACTTGGAACTAACTATTATCACGATAAAAAGGCAAGTGCACCTATCGAATAGTAGTATAGTTAGTGGCAAGACCGAAATATCGAACCCAAGGAACTATGAGTACTAGTAATAACTTTCTTTCTATTATCTAGCCTAAGAATAAAATAGGGGTTTTGTTTCTAAATTAACTAATCTAAACTAAACTGAAAAGAAACGGCAATAAGCAAAGAGAGAGATTATTTTTGGGAAAACTGATTGATTAAGGCAATACCTAAGAAAGAATCCACCTAGACTTCACTTGTTATCTAACTCTGAACCAGATGATTTCTTCATTTGATTTGATCCGTAGAGATCCCTAAATTATGTTAATACCTCCGTCGAGGATAAGAACAACTAATCCTAGGTTGATTAACTGGGATCTCTTTCTGGTTAAAGCCCCTAGTCTTGCATTAACTCAAGCTCCCCATATTAGATTTGACTCTAATCCGGCAGATTTTCGTCGTCCTATGTCTAGGATTGTGATCAACTCTGCTTAATTGTGTTGGACCTACTCCTATGCAGGGACTTTTGCTCCTCTACATAGGCACATTCGACTTAAATCAATATCCCGGACATATCAATTTAAGAGTTAAACACAATTAAAAACAAATCAAATATTTATCACATAGTTCAGATAACAATAACAAGATCCGTTCTAGGTTTCATCCCCTTTAGATATTTGGGGTTTTAGTTCATAATTATAAAAGAAAATATATCAGAAGAAATAAAATAACAAAACATAAGAAAACCCCAAACTCCTGAAAGGATTGAAGGGAGGTCCTCTATCTTGATGTAGATCCTGGCTTCTGAGATGCATCAATCGGCTTCCCTTCGAGTAATTCCCCACCTTTAACTCCCCGTCTTGGCAGGAAAATAATGTGTTCCCTTAGCGGGAATCAAGCACACCCTTCTAGTTGCCTCCTAGGGTCTTTATATAGAGTTTTGAAATGCCTTTCTTAGCCCCTAAGTAGCCTTTTCTGAGTGAAATTGAGCTTCCTCACGATAAGGGCACGCCTATGTACATCGACTACTAGGTTGTGCTCGAGCCTGTTAAAGTGGCACGGCCGTGTTACACGGCCGTGTAGCGAACCTCCAGGCTGTGTTCATTATTGAATTGGGCCTAATTTGCCCATTTTCGGCTCATTCCTTACTCTTTTCTCTTCCTTATACTCACCTAAGTATAAAACATGAAATAAAGGATTAGGAGCACCAATTTCTACAAATTCAATGATAATTCATCCAGAATTTAGGCTAAGTATGAGGTAAAAATATGTAAAATTTACGGTTTATCAAATACCCTCACACTTAAGCCTTTGCTTGTCCTCAAGCAAAATCTCAATTCACAAATAAAAATCATTTTTCTCAACTTATAATCCTTATTAGTAATGTTTCAAACTAATCCACAAGTGATCATACAGTGAAAATTCAACCAGAAGAACATTAAAGTTTCAAACACTCTAAGTTGAGAATTTTATTACAGAAACATAGGTTTTCTCCCTTCTCCTAAGTAATTACCTCTCAATCAAAACTAACAAGAGTTGACATCCTCCCTAAAGATTCACTCTATCCACTCAAAGTGTTAAGGGTTCAAAACTTAAGCACTCTTTAGTCAACCTGAAAAGTTATTACCATAAGCTTGCAGGAAAATCAAATCTCCACCACTATAGATTGATATGACACATCGATCAAAAGGTCTTTTAATGATTGTAATGGGGCTTTGGTTAGGGGTGTTGTCACAAGCTGAAAAAGAGGGTTAGAATCGAGATTGAATTGAAAAATCATCTAGCTAAAAAAAATCTCTATCACTAGAACATATTCCTGGAGCTAAGCCTTATGGTGACATCGTCCTGGATTCGGTAGCTTATAATATAAATATGCAAAAATATTAAACTATAACTGAAATATGAATTACAACTGAATTAACTGTATATACACCTTTTTTTAAGAACAAATCAAATATTTAAATTGAATATTTATAAACTTTACAAACTGGAAAAGAGAACAAAGCTAGATAATAATTCAACTCAAATCTCGACAAAAATAGGGATCAAAATAATTGAATGTAATTCAAAAAACGGGTTACAGGTTGATATTAGAGGTAAGTCAAAGAATGGGTTGCTAGGCTCAATGGGGTTCACTAGGGGTTAATTTATGGAGGTAGGCTTTTATGGAGTGAGTGGGTTAAACCTAGGTGCCTTTATCATTTCAGTATATCAAATCATTGATGTGGTCTCGACATGTATAATCGAAGCAAGTTCTAGAATAACAAATCAGTATGGACTTACTAAAAGTAACAATAAAAGTGAGCACGAAAGGATGTATGCTCAAAAGGCTCAAAAATCTCACCAGAATTATGGCTTTTGATGTCAATCCTGCGAATTTCAAATCTCAAGATAACACTTAAAAATTAGGGAAAATAACCTAGAAAAAATTTAAATTCTCAAAAATTTCAACTTATCATACTTGATTCCTTAATGTCTTAAAGTTTGAATAATCAAAGCATAAGTACCTATGTCTTAATTCTCAACATATCAATAAAAATCATTAATTCTTAATAGGAGATTGGGACTGATATGCGTGATATAAAGTAATAAAATTTATAAAATATTATCGTACCCAAAACTAAATATTATCACTATTTAAGGCAAGCGCACCTATCGAATAGTAGTATAGCTTAGTGGCAAGACCGGAATGTCAAACCCAAAGGAACTAAAAGTAATAGTACTAACTTTCTTTCTATTATTTAACCTAAGAATAAAAGGGGATTTTATTAAACTAAACTATTATTAGACTGAGCTAGGAATGCACAAAAAGTGAGTTGGGGAAAAATTCTTAGGAAAACTGATTGACTTGGATAATACTTAAGGGAGAGTCCACCTAGACTTCACTTGTTATCAACTCTGAACTAAACGATTTATTTACTTGACTTGATCCGTAGGAATCCCTAACTTATGTTAATATCTCTCTCAAGACTAAAAACAACTAACCCTAGGTTGATTAATTGAAATCTCTTTCTAATTAAAACCCCTAGTGTTGCATTAACTCGATCTATGGATTCCCTTATTAGGTTTGACCCTAATCTGGCAGATTTATGTCGCCCTTGTCTAGGGTGCAATCAACTCAGTTTAGTTATGATAAATCTACTCTTAAACAGTGACTTTTGCTCCACTGAATAAGCACATCAATACTTGAATCAATATCCTGAAATATTAAATCAAGAATTAAGAGCACATAATTAAGAACAAATCAAGTATTTATCATATAATTCAAGGGAAAATAATAACATGATTTATCTTAGGTTTCATCCCCCTCAAGTATTTTGGGGAATTTAGTTCATAATTATAAAAGAAAACATCTCAGAAGAATAATGATAACAAAACATAAAGAACCCTAAAACCCCTGTAGGAATTTGAAGGGAGATCTTCAGTCTTTGAAGGAGAATTCGGCTTCTGAGATGGATCAATCGGCTTTCTTTGGAGTAATTTCTTGCTTCTACTTTCTGTGTTGGCGGAAAAATAGCACCCTTAATGGAGAATCAAGCACACCCTTGTAGTTGCCTCCTAGGGTCTTTATATAGAGTTTTGGAATGCCTTTCTTAGCCTCTAAGTAGCCTTTTTCTAGTGAAATTGAATTTCCTCACGACAAGGGCATCCCCGTGTGTAGAGGTGTGCATGGGCCGGGCCGGACCGGGTTCGGACCGGGCTCAACTAAAAATTTAGGCCCGCTTGTCGAGCTCGGGCCGGGCCGAGCCCGAAAAATGGGCCTAAAATTTTGCCCAAGCCCGACCTGAATAAAAATTTTAAAACCCGGGCCTGGCCCGGCCCGCCCATATTAATTCTTATATTATTTTTATATAATTTTAAAATATATATAAACTATAAAAAATACTAAAAACATCAAAATAAATATTTCTCAATAAATAAAAAATAAATTTTAAAAAATATGTATATTTAAATAACAATAAAATAGATGCAACTTAACAAGCAAATGCCTCTAAAATAATAACAAAATTAACAAATGTCTTTAAAATAATAACAAAATTAACAATAAAATAAATTTTATACAATATCTAAATAATAACAATAAAATAGTAGCAACATAATAGTAAAATGGTAGCAAAATAGGGAGAAAATAATAAGAGAATAATATTAAAAATAGATTATTATTTTTATCTTTAGTGAATTCGGGACGGGCCGGGTCAGGCTCGGGCCAAAAATGCCTTACCCGAGCCCAGCCCATTTTTTAAACGAGCCTTATTTTTTTGTCCAAGCCCATATTTCGGGCTTATTTTTTTGTCCAAACCCTCTCACATTTCGGGCGGGCCTTCGGGCTGGGCCGGGCTGCCCGGCCCATGCACACCTCTACCCGTGTGCCAAGCCTATGTGGATCAAGGCCCAAGTCGTGCTTGGGCCTATTAAGGTGGCACGGTCGTGTGGTTTGGCCGTGCGAGTTGGGGTTGGGCCGTGTTCGAGCTCAATGTGGCACGGCCATGTGACACGGCCGTGTGGCGAATCTCTAGGCCGTGTTGTTTTCATACTTTGGCTCATTTTCACCGTTTTCGGCCCGTTTCTCGTTTTTTTCACTTCCTTAAGCTCACCTGAGTATAAAACATGAACTTAAAGGTTTAAGAGCATCAATTTACAGAAATTAAGGGGTAATTTATCCAGAAATTGGGCTAAACATGGGGTAAAAATATGTATTATTTATCGCTTATCAAATACCCCCACACTTAAGCCTTTGCTTGTCCTCAAGCAAAATCTCAACTCACAATTAAGAATCATTCTTCTCCACTTATAACCCTTATCAACAATGTTTCAAACTAATCCACAAGTAATCATATAATGAAAATCCAACCAGAAGAACATTAAAGTTTCAAACACTCTAAGTTGAGAATTTTATCACAGAAACATAGGTTTTCTCCCTTCTTCTAAGTAATTACCTTTCAATCGAAATCAATAAGAGTTGACATCCTCACTAAAGATTCACTCTATCCACTCAAAGTGTTTAGGGTTCAAAAATTAAGCACTCTTTAGTCAATCTAAAAGTTATTACCATAGGCTTGCAAGAAAATCAAATCTCCACCATTATAGATTAACATGACACATCGATCAAAAGGTCTTTCAATCGTTGTAATGGGGCTTTGGTTAGGGGTGTTGTCACAAGCTGAAAAAGAGGGTTAGAACCGAGATTGAATTGAAAAATCATCTAGCTAGAAAAATCTCTATCACTAGAACATATTCCTCGAGCTAAGCCTTATGATGACATCGTTCTGGATTCAATAGCTTATAGTAGAAATATGCAAAAAAATATTAAACTATAACTGAAATATGAATTACAACTGAATTAACTGTATATACACTCTTTTTTTTTTTAAGAACAAATCAAATACAATAGTTTGAATGTTTACAAACTTTATAAACTGAACAAGAGAACAAAGCTAGATAATAATTTCAACTCAAATCTCGACAAAAACAGAGATCAAAATAATTGAATGGAATTCAACAAAAAAAAATGTTATAGGTTAATATTGGAGGTAGGACAAAGAATGGGTTGTTAGGCTCAATGGGGTTCACTAGGGGTTAATTTATGGAGGTAGGCTTTTATGGAGTAAGTGGGTTAAACCTAGGTGCCTTTATCATTTCGGTGTATCAAATCAATGATGTGGTCTCGATATGTATAATCGGAGCAAGTTCTAGAATAACAAATCAGTATTGACTCACTCAAAGTAACAATAAAAGTGAGCACGAAAGGATGTATCCTCAAAAGGCTAAAAAATCTCACCACAATTATGGCTTTTTGACGTCAATCCTGCGAATTTCAAATCTCAAGATAACACTTAAATTTAGGGAAAATAACCTAGAAAAAATTTAAATTCTCAAAAATTTCAACTTATCATGCTTAATTCCCTAATGTCTTAAAGTTTGAATAATCAAAGTATAAGTACCTATGTCTTAATTCTCAACATATCAACAAACATAAATCAATCAGAATTAATTCCTAATAGGAGATTGAGACTAATGCAGAGATTGAAAGTGAGAATTTGAAATTTTGAGAACAATGCAAAATGTTAGTTGTAAAAATTTTTCAGGGGTTCGAAATGAATGTAATGACTGAGAGTAAGTTTCCCTCCCACACTTAAGATGCACATTGCCCTCAATGTACAAAGATACATTAGTAGCAATAGAAGCATAAAATCATGAGATAGGGAAAGAAATGAAACTCCCTGAATATTGGATGAATTCGTAGAGACGGATATTGGAATTGTAAGAGCCGGCAGTTGTGGCAAGGTTTTCCCATTACAGATGGATTTGAGCTGTAAAGCTCCTTTGAAACTACGATAACACTTAAGGGATTTTAGATATTCGAAGATTAGAACAATTACTCGTTAGGACATGGCCGATAAAATGATAAAATTGAAAACTAAATTAAAATATTCAATAAACATAAAAATCGAAATAAAGATAAAGAAACATAAAGTTCAAGAGAAGGTAAAAATAAAGATCAAGAATGCAAATATAAAAGAAGATAAGAGGAATAGAAAGTTCTAATCTTCAGATGGTCCGCGAGGTAGGGGTGGTGATGAGATGTGTAGATGCTAGCATATCTGATGAAGAGTAGCGTCGATGTGATCGAAGCGTTGAAAGCACTGCTGCTCAAATTGTGTGAGGCGCTCGGATATGTCAGCATATGAAGTTACCGCATGAACTGGGCGGCGAGGGGGTGGTGGCTCAGTCGGTGCCTCCTCCGGTGGTGGGACATCATTAGTAATGTCCTCAGGGTCCTCCTATTTGGCATCTCGAAGAAGACAGTATTGTGGGGGATCAGTCCCATGTCAGCGCTGAATCATCCTCATATGTAGCATAGTTTGGATGCTCTGTAGGGACATTTGGCCAATTAGTGTATAAGATGATGTCTGGGCCGCAGTATTAAGTAGGCCAAAGTGGCAGGCTAGTCGAGTGATGTATGAGCCCATCGAGATCACGCCCTTAAGGTGTCACTCCGTCCGGTGTTGGATGGTATGGGTAATGAAGTAGGCGAGATCGATCATGTGAATATGCGCCATACTCCAAAAGAAATATGCATCATGTGTGTTGATGATGTCAATACGCTCGTGTTTTCCCATTAGTGTGTGCGCGAAGAGGGCATGTATGTACTTCAGAGATGGGGCGAGATTGGTCGCTTTGGAGCGACTGGGGTCGTATATGGGTGACGCAAGGACTAGGGCCTCCCAACACATAGATGGTGATAGATGGATGTAGCGGTGGAGCTCAAAGGGGTCTTCCTCTTCTATTAACTGCTCAGTGTAGAGGCCTAATGTTGTACCAAATTTCAGTACACTGAGATGACGAACGAGGCCTCCTAGCCGAAATTGGATCGTCCATGGATCGTCGTGTTGGCTCATCACGGTCTGGAGGTGGAATGTGGAGCAAAACTCGAGGGTGAGTTCAAGATAGGTGGGCTCTACAATTTGGAAGAACTGCTCCCACAGGTCTGTTGTTAATAAGGCTCGGACCTCGTCAACTAGCTGGACCTACTCTAGTGCGGCCCAGCCAATGCATCTTCCGACTCCGAGAGGTTGTGCCCGTAATATTTGAAATAACTCCTCTTGGGAGTTTTGTGGGAATTGGAGAAATGGGTGTCTGACTTCAGCAGTGGGTCTAGAACAGGAACCACCGAGCCCCTTTCGCTTTTTAGAGGTAGGGACGGGAGCTCTCTTTTCCCGAGAAGACGACATGATTCCTAAAAACTAAAAACAAAACGGAAAATAATAAAAATAGGTGTGTGTTGTCATGATAATTAACGATAATCAAGATTCAATTATTCAATTATTCGATCAAGAGCTAATACTTATTTCAATGCATAAGATGATGTGGGGAAAGTAATTTGTTATTTAATTTATCTAAGTATGGAGTGGAACAAAATGTGGGTATTTAAATAGCAATTGGGATTTAAAACTAATGGCCTAAGATAACTAAAGATGGCAGCACAAGGATGATTCTAAGTGGCATGTTGAACATTCTAGATTAATCATGCTAAATCAATGAAGTTCATGTCAATAATAATGTAAACAACTAAATGAATGAGATTAGTAACAGATAAATGTATAAAAGATATTAAAAATTAAAAGAAAAAGTAAGAAAAAGGAACCGAATGGGTGGTTATAGAGGCGGAGCACGGTCGTGGTGCAGGTTGCACGGGCGTGGTATTGCTGTTAAAGTCGGCGGCTGCGTTTAGGACGGCTAGTATGGGTTTTGGGTGGAAGATTTTTAGGGTTTTTGATGAAGAAGAAGATGAATAGTGAGGGTTTATATAGGATTTTAGATCACACGAGCGTGTGAGTCGGGTTTTGCCCGTATGGTTCGAAATTTAGGGATTTTGGCGTGCCTGGTTCGAGACACATGCCCGTGTTCCTAGAGCGTGTTGCGACACACGGCCGTGTCGCATGGTCGTATTCTTTGATGTTTGCTTCTCCCATGGCTGTGTCGGAGGTCACACGCCCGTGTCTGAAACGGCAGGTTCGACCACGGCCTTGAGGCACGGGCGTGTCACACACCAGTGTTGAATTAACAAGTTTGGCCACGGGGTAAAGGCACGGCCATGTTCAATCTCACACGCCCGTGTATATTTGGTGCCACGCCCGTGTAGTGCTAGGTAGGTTTGCCTACGGGCACCTCGCACGCCCGTGTGAAGTTAACGCATCCTGTGTTTGGGAAATTTTTTTTGACCTTATTTTCATATGGTCGTTACACACGGCCTTGTTTTATCCCGTATTTTTCCCACAGCCTTAGGCACGGCCATGTGTCTGTGGTTTTGAGAAGCCTGCATTAAAAATGAATTAATTAGTCATTAAGTAATCAGAATTAAACCATAAAAGAAATCAAAATTTGTTAGTGCTCGGGTTGCCTCTCGAGGAGCATTTATTTAGAGTCTAAGCTCGACTCTGCTTGTATGTATCATGACGAGGGCTCGTGGAGCTGAAGCTCCTCTCTATTAATCTTAAACTCCTCACTTTTATAATGTTTAACCCTTGATTGTCATGGCTTCTCTTTGTGGCTTCCTTGTATAATCGTGAATTTTCATATGCATTGTAGCGCCATTCATCCAGCTCATTTAATTGCATTAGATGTTTCTCACCTGCAATTTTAAAATCAAGATTTAGGAATTTGATAGCCCAAAATGCTTTATGTTCAAGTTCAAATGGTAGATGACAACTTTTTCCGTAAACAAGTCTATAAGGAGATGTTCTTATGAGAGTTTTGATTGAAGTTCTATAGGCCCATAAAGCGTCATCTACTTTTTTTGACCAATCTTTCCTGTTTGTCTCTACCGTTTTCTCTAGTATACATTTTAACTCTCTATTTGTCACTTCAACTTGTCCACTGGTTTGTGTATGATAAGGGGTAACAGTTCTATGGTGCATTCCATATCTTTTTAACACTTTATCAAATTAAGCATTGCAAAAATGAGTACCCCTATCACTGATAATTATCCTAGGTGTTCCAAATCAAAAGAAAAGTTTTTTTAGAAAACGTACCACCATTTTAGCATCATTAGTAGGTAAAGCTTGGGCTTCCACCCATTTTGACATGTAATCTACTGCTACTAATATGTATTTATTCCCAAACGAAGTAGGGAAGGGACTCATGAAATCAATACCCTATACATCAAATATTTCACATGAGAGTATATACTTTTGAGGCATTTTATTATGCTGAGAGATATTACCTGTCCTCTGGGATTTATCACAAGAGGTCACATACCTGTTGGCATCTTTGAAAAGGGCGGGCCAATAAAAACCTGATTTGAGTACTTTGTGAGCGGTTCTATTTCCACTGTAGTGTCCTCCTGTTGGTCCAGAATGGCAGTGATCCAGAATTTTATATGCTTCCGTCTTAATAACTCATTTTCGAATGACTTGATCTATGTAAATACAAAAAAAGAAAGGATCCTCCTAAAAGTAATTTTTCATATCAGCGAAGAATCGCTTCTTTTGCTGATGGGTCAACCTTTTTGGGGTTATGTTAGCTGTTAAATAATTTACGAAATCGGCAAATCAAGGATCTTCAGTTTCTATTACGACTAGGAGTTGTTCTTCAGGAAACGAGTCATTTATTTCGGCTTTGTCGAAGTCCTTGAGGTGTGGATTTTCCAATCTTGAAAGGTGATCTGCTGCCAAATTTTCAGCTCTTCTCTTGTCTTGTATCTCTAAGTCGAATTCCTGTAACAATAGAATCCATCTTATTAATCAAGGTTTTGCATCAGTTTTAGTTAAAAGGTAACGAAGAGCGGAATGGTCATCAGATATGATCTAAATTTGTCAAATGCAAAAATCACAGCTAGCAATTCTTTTTCTGTGGTAGTATAGTTCTCTTGCGTGGCCGTCAAAGTTTTGCTAGCATAATAAATTGATCGAAAGTGCTTGTCTCTTCGTTGTCCTAGAACTGCACCTACTGCAAAATCACTCGCATCACACATTAGTTCAAAAGGTCCAATCAGGTGCAATTATAATTGGGGCATTAACTAATTTTTTTTTTTAGAGTGTTAAAAGCCTCTAAACATTCTTGATCAAAATTGAAAACACATCTTTTTCTAGTAATTTTGTTAAAGGCTTGGCTATTTTGGAAAAGTCTTTAATAAATCTTCGATAAAAGCCAACATGTCCTAAAAAGCTTCTTATAGCCTTAACCGAATTAGGGGGAGGTAATTTTTCAATAGTTTCAATTTTTGCTTTATCAACCTCTATCCCTTTACTAGAAACTTTATGTCCTAATATTATACCTTCTTGAACCATAAAGTGCCATTTTTCCCCATTAAGCACAAGATTCGTTTCCTCACATCTTATTAGAACACATTTTTAATTATGAAGGCATAGTTGGAAGGAGTTACCGAAAACTGAAAAGTCATCCATAAATACCTCCATGATGTCCTCCACGAGTTCGTCAAAAATAGCTAACATGTATCGCTGAAAAGTAGCAGGGGCATTACATAATCCAAAAGGCATTCTACCATAAGAAAACGTACCGTATGGGCATGTGAACATTGTCTTTTCTTGATCTTCTAGAGCTATCGGGATTTGGAAGTATCCAGAGAGGCCATCCAAGAAGCAGTAATACATATGTCCTGATAGTTTTTCCAACATTTGATCAATAAAAGGTAAGGGAAAATGGTCTTTTCTGGTTGTATCATTCAGCTTTCTATAATCAATACAAACTCTCCATCCTGTGACTGTACTTGTAAGAATTAATTCATTTTTCTCATTAGACACCACAGTCATGCCTCCCTTTTTGGAAACAACCTGTACAAGACTTACCCAAGGACTGTCAGAAATAGGATAAATAACTCCAGCATCTAGAAGTTTAATTACCTCGACTTTTACGACTTTCTTCATGTTAGGGTTTAGTCATCTCTGAGCTTGCACACATAGCTTATATTCATCTTCCATTAAAATTTTGTGGGTGCAAAAAGAAGGGCTAATTCCTTTAATGTCAGAAATCTTCCAAGCTATAGCCTTTTTGTGTTCTCTTAATACTTGGAGTAATTCCTCTTTCTCTTTAGCTCTCAAATCTGATGTAATAATTACTGGTAATGTAGAATCATCTCCCAAAAATGCATATTCCAAGTGCTCAGGCAATTATTTTAGTTCCAATTTAAGAGGTTCATCAATCGAGGGTTTTTGTCTCAGTTCGTCATTTATCTTAATACCCTCATAACTTATCTGTCTTAGAGCAGGTTCGTTAGATTCTAAATCTTTTATCACTTTCTTTACTTCAGTGGTGGCTTCATCTTCCTCCCCACCTTGGACAAGACACAGTTCCAACGTGTCTTCAAGAGTGATTTCCTGAAAGGAGTCTTGAACAGAATAATCAATAGAATCAATAAAATAACAGGAATGATCTTGTTCTCTAGAGAATTGTATAGCATCATAAATTTTAAAAACAATATCTTTATTACCAACCCTAAGTACTAGTTTACCATCCCTTACGTCAATAACAACTCTAGCAGTAGCTAAGAATAGGCGTCCTAAAATTAAAGGTACCTCAACATCCTCATCCATGTCAAGCACAACAAAATCAACAGGGAATATAAATTTATCAACTTTTACTAATACATCTTCAATGATTCCTCTAGGATATTTAACAGATCTATCAGCTAATTGTATACTCATCCTAGTGGGTTTTGGTTCCCCTAGACCTAGTTGCTTGAACATTTTATAAGGCATTAGGTTAATGCTAGCGCCTAAATCAGCTAAGGCTTTTTCAATGTTTAAACTGCCAATTAAGCAAGGAATAGTAAAACTTCCTGGATTTTTCAGTTTGGTAGGTAGTTTATTTTGGAGGATAGCTGAACACTCATCTTTGAGTTCCACTGTGGACAGTTCTTCCAACTTCCTTTTGTTTGTGAGAAGTTCCTTTAAAAATTTTGCGTACTTTCTTTAACTTTGCTAGATATGGTATAGGTGGTTTATACTCTTTAAGTGCTGGTGGAGCACTTTTTTTAGGTTCTGCTTCCTCTATCTTTTTCTTTTTAAATTCTTGAACAGGCTTCTTTTCAGGTTTAGCTAGTACTTTTCCATCCCTTAAGGTAACTGCTTTTACATGTTCCCTAGGATTAGGTTCAGTATTACTCAGCAAACTACCTTGTGGTCTATCAAATATCATCTTTACGAGTTGACCAGTCTGATTTTTGAGCCCTTGAATAAAAGCTTGTTCGTTCTTAAGTGTTGTTTCAATGTTTTGAAAATGAGTTTCGGATATGAATTTTTCCAACATCTCCTCAAGGTTCAGTTTCTTTTGTTGTCAGTACGGTGGTTGTTGAAATCTCGGAGGGGGTGGTGATGGTCTTTGATTTCCTTGACCGCCCCATGAGAAATTAAGGTGATTCCTCCAACCTGTATTGTAAGTATTACTGTAAGGATTATTTTGAGGTCGAGAATTATTACCCATATAATTTATTTGTTTGTTTTCTGTGCTATGTCCATATAGATGGTACTCTGAGTTGCTCACTCCTCCTAGGTTTAAGTCACACTGCATGACTGGATGTACCTGCGTAGAACCAATAAAACCATCACTCTTTTTATTTAGAAGTTTTACCTGAATGGAAAGCATTGTGACTGCATCAATATTAAAAACTCCTGCTGCTTTTGTCGGCTTTGTCCTCATGACTTGCCACTGATATTTATTCAGTGCCATCTCTTCTATAAACGCATAAGCCTCCTTAGGTGTTTTATTATTCTACATCGATCATTTTCCTTATTAATGGGTTTAAGCCATTGTGAAAAGTTTGGACTTGTAGCCATAAGGCCAACCCATGGTGAGGGCATCTTCTTAGTAGATCCTTGTATCTCTCCCACGCATTGTATAGTGTTTCTAATTCCAACTGCATAAAAGAAGAGATCATTCCGTAATTTTGCCGTTTTAGCTGGCAAAAATATTTCAATAAAAATTTCTCGGTCATTTGATCCCATGTAATGATAGACCTTCGTGGTAGGGAGTTCAACCACTGTTTAGCTTTATTTCTCAAAGAAAAGGGAAATAACCGAAGGTGATCAGAAACACCATTAATTTTAAATCTGTCGCAGAATTCCAAAAAGTTGGTTAGATGATTGATAGGATCCTTGTCCTGCAAACCATCAAACTGAACAAATTGTTATATCATCTGAATTGTGTTAGGTTTTAGTTTGAAATTATTTGCAGCCACAGCAGGCCAAACAATACTCGATTCAGTACCAGTTAAATTAGGGTTAGCATAATCAAACATAGTACGAGGAACAGGATTTTGATTTTTCACAACCACAGGGGGTAATGGATTATTGAGGTTGTTAGCCATCACTTCGATTTGGTTTATATCGTCTTTTTGTTCTTCCTCTATGTACTATAGGCTTCTCCTAATTTCTCTTCGGTTTCTACGGGCTAATGCTTCGATCTCACTGTCAAATAAAAAAGGGCCTGACGGGTTCCTTCTGGTCATAAACTAGAAATACCTGCTAGAGGCAAATGACAAAGAGATTAGAAAATAAAAAAAAAAAATTGCAATAAAATAATGGCTAAAGTAATAAAAATAGAGTGTTCCTAATATTTTAGTTCTCCGGTAACGAAGCTAAAAACTTGATATGCGTGATATGAAGTAATAAAATTTATAAAATATGATCGTACCCAAAACTAACTATTATCACGATTTAAGGCAAGCGCACCTATCGAACAGTAGTATAGCTTAGTGACAAGACCGGAATGTCAAACCCAAAGGAATTAATAGTACTAGTAGTAACTTTCTTTCTATTATTTAACCTAAGAATAAAAGGGGATTTTATTAAACTAAACTATTATTAGACTGAGCTAGGAATGCACAAAAAGTGAGTTGGGGAAAAATTCTTAGGAAAACTGATTGACTTGGACAATACTCAAGGGAGAATCCACCTAGACTTCACTTGTTATCAACTCTGAACTAAACGATTTATTTACTTGACTTGATCCGTAAGAATCCCTAACTTATGTTAATATCTCTCTCGAGACTAAAAACAACTAACCCTAGGTTAATTAATTGAAATCTCTTTCTAATTAAAACCCCTAGTGTTGCATTAACCCGATCTATGGATTCCCTTATTAGGTTTGACCCTAATCTGGCAGATTTATGTCGCCCTATGTCTAGGGGTGCAATCAACTCCGTTTAATTATGCTAAATCTACTCTTAAACAGGGATTTTTGCTCCACTGAATAAGCACATCAATACTTAAATCAATATCCTGAAATATTAAATCAAGAATTAAGAGCACATAATTAAGAACAAATCAAGTATTTATCATATAATTCAAGGGAAAATAATAACATGATTCATCTTAGGTTTCATCCCCCTCAAGTATTTTGGGGAATTTAGTTCATAATTATAAAAGAAAACATCTCAAAAGAATAATGCTAACAAAACATAAAGAACCCTAAAACCACTGTAGGAATTTGAAGGGAGATCTTCAGTCTTTGAAGGAGAATTCGACTTTTGAGATGGATCAATCGGCTTTCTTTGGAGTAATTTCTTGCTTCTACTTTCTGTGTTGGTAGGAAAATAACACCCTTAGTAGGGAATCAAGCACACCCTTGTAGTTGCCTCCTAGGGTCTTTATATAGAGTTTTGGAATGCCTTTTTAGCCTCTAAGCACCTTTTCCGAGTGAAATTGAATTTCCTCACGACAGGGACACGCCCGTGTGCCATGACCGTGTAGATCAAGGCCCTGGTCGTGCTCGGGTCTTTATATAGAGCTTTGGAATGCCTTTTTAGCCTCTAAGCACCTTTTCCGAGTGAAATTGAATTTCCTCACGACAGGGACACGCCCGTGTGCCATGACCGTGTGGATCAAGGCCCTGGTCGTGCTCGGGCCTGTTGAGGTGGCACGACCGTATGGTTTGGCCGTGTAAGTCGGGGTTGGGCCGTGTTCAAGCTCAAGGTAGCAGGCCGTGTGACATGGCCGTGTGGCGAATCTCTAGGCCGTGTTGTTTTCATACTTTGGCCCATTTTCTCCATTTTCGGCCCGTTTCTCATTCTTTTCACTTTCCTAAGCTCACCTGAGTATAAAACATGAAATTAAAGTTTTAAGAGTATCAATTTACACAAATCAAGGGGTAATTCATCTAGAAATTAGGCTAAACATGGGGTAAAAATATGTATAATTTATCGCTTATCAGAGACTAACGCAGAGAGTGAAAGTGATAATTCGAAATTTGAGAACAATTGAAAAAGTTAGTTGCAAAAATTTTCAGGGGTTTAAAGAGAATGTAAAGAATGAACGTGAGTTTTCCCCCCACACTTAAGATGTACATTGCCCTCAATGTACAAAGATAACATTACTGGCAATAGAAGCATAAGATCATAAGATAGGGAGAGAAGTAAAACTCCCTGTATTTTGGATGATTTTGTAGAGACGGATATTGGAATTGTAAGAGCTGGCAGTTGTGGCAGGATTTTCCCATTAGATATGGATATGAGCTGTAAAGCTTATTTGAAACTGTGATAGCATAAATAAGTGTTTAGGGATTTAAGTTAAGCATAATTTTCTCGTCAGGGAATAGCCGATATGAAAATAAAGTTGTAATCCAAACTAAAATATTCAATAAACATAAAGATCGAAATAAAGATAAAGAAAATTTTAAAAATTCTAAAGAAACATAAAATGCGAGAGAAGGTAAAAATAAAGATCAAGAACGCAAATAAAAAAGAAGATAAGAGGAATAGAAAGTTCTAATCCTCAGATGGTCCGCGAGGTGGGGGCGATGGTGCGAGATGGAGTTGCTGACAAATCTGAACTAATGTTGCATCAATGTGATCGAATCGCTGAAAATATTATTGCTGAAATTGGGTGAACTGCTCAGAAGTGACATAGCCTGAAGCTGCCGCATGAACTGGGTAGCAAGTGGGTGGTGGCTCAGTAGGTGGCTCCTCCGGTGGTGGGACATCATCGGTAATATCGTCGGGGTCCTCCTGCTCGGCATCCTGAAATAGATGGTATTGTAGAGGATCGGTCCTAGGTCGGCGTTGAATCATCCTCATGTGCAACATAGTTTGTATGCCCTGTGGGTGTAAGAGGATGTTTGGGCCGCGGTGTTAAGTAGGCCGAAGTGGCGGGCCAATCGCGTGATGTATGGGCCAATCGAGATCACGCCCCTACGGTGTCACTCTGTTTGGTGCTGGATGGAATGGGCGATGAAGTAGGCGAGGTCAATCACGTGTACATGCACCATGTTCCATAAAAAGTAGGAGTCATGGGCGTTGACGAGGCCTGTACTCTCGCGTCTGCCCGTCAGTGTGTATGCGAGTAGGGTATGTATGTACCTCAGAGATTGGACGAGAGCTATCACTTTAGAATGACTAGGGTCGTATGTAGGCTGGCCAGGGACTAGGACGCGCCAACAGTTGACTAGAGAGATGTGGATGTGGCGGTGGAGTTCTGAGAGGTCTTCTTCCTCCATAAATTGCTCGGTGTACAGGCCTAGTGCTGTACCGAACTCCGGTACACTGAGCTGACGAACGAGGCCTCCTAGACGAAATTGTATCATTTCTGGATCGTCGTGTTAGTTCATCACTGTCTGGAGGTGGAATGTGGAGCAGAACTCGAGAGTGATCTCGAGATAGGTGGGCTTCACGATTTGAAAGAACTGGTCCTATGGGTCTGTTGTTAATAAGGCCCAGACCTCATCAGCTAGCTGGACCTGTTCTAGTACGGCCCAGTCAATGCACCTTCCGACTTCGAGTGGTCTTGTCCTTAAAATTTGAAATAGCTCCTCTTGGGAACCTTGCAGCAATTGGAGGAAAGGATGACGAATTTCAGCGGTGGGTCTAGAGGAGGAACCGCCGGGCCCTTTGGGCTTTTTGAAGGTAAGGACGGTAGCTTTCTTCCCTCTCGAAGATGACATGATTCCTAAAAGTAAAACAAAACGAAAAAAGATATACATTAGTCCGAAAAGAAAAAAATTGAACATAAAGATTGGGATATTCATAAGTTCCTATTTACAACTTAAACTAACCAAGATTTCTAAACAAGTCATGCAAGCATAGGATCATCTCATTGAAAAAAATGGGTATCAATATATAGAAAAATCAAATTTCTCAAGATAGTGATAAGTGGCAGCCAAGAGATGTTCCTAAATGGCATAATGAGCATTCTAGATTAATCATGCTAAATGAATGAATTTCTATCAATAATAATGCAAATAATTAAATCAATGAGGTTATTAACAGATAAATAGATAAAAGACATTAAAAATTAAAAGAAAAAGTAAGAAAGGGAAACCGAATGGGTGGTTATAGGGTGGAGCACGGTCGTGGCAAGGGTCGCACGGGCGTGGTGGCATGGCTGAGGTCGGCGGCGGCTCTAGATAGGCTGGTATGAATGGTGGTGGGAGAGTTTTTTAGGGTTTTTGATGAAGAAGAAGATGAATAGTGGGGGTTTATATAGGATTTTGGGTCACACGGCCATGGCACACGCTCGTGTGACTCGGGGTTAGCTCATGTGGTTCGAAATTTAGGGATTTTGGGGCGCCAGATTCGTGTCACATGCCCGTGTTCCTAGGGCGTGTTGGGGCACACGACCGTGTCCTACGGCAGTGTCCTTCGGTGTTCACTTTTCCCATGCCCGTGTCGGAGGTCACACACCCGTGTATGAAATGGCAGGTTCGACCACGGTCTTGAGGCATGAGCCTATCGTACGCCCATCTTGGATTAACAGGTTTGGCCACGGCCACATCGCACTGTCGTGGCAAGTTGTCGTGGCAAGTTGGATTAACAGGTTTGGCCATGGCCATATCGCATGGTCGTGTCTTTGCTCGTGGTGTCCACACGGCCTTAGGCACGCCCGTGGGCTTGGCTGTGTGGCTTGAAAAACCTGCATTCAAAGGGTTAGTTGATGTATTAGAGAAAATAAAAAAATTTTACTAAGTCAGTGCTCGAGTTGCCTCCCGAAAAGCGCTTGTTTATAGTCTAAGCTCAACTTTTCTCAAGCTTGTTCGATCACGGTGGCTTGAAGAGTTGATACTCTTCTATCCTACTTTCAATTTCATTATCAACGTAAGATTTGAGTCGAGTGTAATTTACCTTGAAAGTGTCAAGTGACTCATGTTTTATCTCGACTGTACCATAGGGAAAGATTTTCATTACCGTGAACTAAGGTGTATCACTTGTATGTTCTTTTGAATTCAAGATTCGAGGATCGTCTTCCCCTAAGATTACCTTATCCCCTACCTTGATTTGATTCGTTTTTACCTGAGGGTCGTCTTGGAGATGCTCTGGGTTTTTGTGGCATATTTTGGGTTTTTCTTGATAGTTTAGCCACTCATCTAGTTCCTCAATCTGAAGCATTCATCTTTCATGTATGTCTCCCTTGGATGGACTTGTTTATGGTTGGGTCGCCCTTATGTCAAGTGTATCCTATAAAGACAGTTGGATGGTGAGATCATTCTTTTTACAAGGATTTAAAACAGTATTTTTATCATCAACAATTTTAATCGGGTTTCGGGCTTGTAAAGTAACTTCGTCATCACCTACACGTAATGTAAGCTCTCCTATTCCTACATCAATTATGGTTCTGACAGTTGCTAAAAAGGGACGCCCTAGAATTAAGAGTACATTGCCATCCTCATCAATGTCTAAAATAACAAATTCAACTCGGAATATGAATTTATCAATTTTGGCAAGCACATCCTCAATTATGCCCTTAGAAAACCTAATAGTTTTATTGGCCAATTGAATGCTCATATTAGTTTGTTTAGGTTTTCCAAGACCTAGTTGTTTAAACAGTTTATAAGGCATGACATTAATACTAGCCCCTAAATCAGCTAAAACATTTTTGACGTCTAAGCTACCAAGTAAACAAGGAATTGTAAAACTTCCTAGATCTTTCAGTTTGTTGGGCAGCTTATTCTGTGGAATAGCTGAGCACACTGCATTTAGTTCCACATAGGATGTCTCGTTTAGCTTCCGTTTATTCGTCAGTAGCTCTCTTAAAAACTTAACGGCGTTTGGCATCTGTGACAGAGCTTCAATAAATGGTAAGTTAATGTGTAATTTCTTTAAAAGTTTAAGGAATTTACCGAATTGTTCATCTGTGCGGTCTTTCCTTAGCGCATTTGGGTATAGGATACTAGGTTTATACTCTTTGATAGTTGCTTCTTTAAAACTTACCTCACCCTTACCTTTACTTACCACAGTCTCTTTACATAGTTCTGAGTTGGTTTTGGTTAACCCTTCTTCATCTATTGTATCCACGGTATTGAGTTGCTCCTTAAGGTTAGTCTTAGTGTTGCTTGGTAGCCCACCTTGCGGTCTTTCAGAAATTACTTTGGCAAGTTGGCCTATATGAGTTTCGAGTCCTTGAAGGATGCTTGCTGGTTCTTCAGTGCCATTTTGGTGTTTTGAAAATGGGTTTCTAACATGGCAATTAATTTTGTGAGCATCTCTTCAAGGTTCGGCTTTTTCTCTTGTTGGAATGGTGGCTGTTGAAATCCCGGAAGAGGTGGTTGCCTTTGATTTCCTTGTCCTCCCCATGAAAAATTAGGGTGGTTCCGCCAACCTACATTGTAAGTGTTACTATAAGGGTTATTTTGGGATCTAGAATTATTACCCATGTAGTTGGCTTGCTCGATTTCCATGCCATGTCCATCGGAGGAGTAATCGGGATTGTACATGTTTCCTTAAATTGAGTCACACTGCAGCACTCGATGTACCTGCGTAGAACTAATAAAGTTATCAATCTTTTTATTAAGAAGTTCTACTTGATTAGAAAGCATCATGACTGCATCAATATTAAAAACTCCTGCAGCTTTTTGTGGTTTCGTTCTCATGACTTGCCACTGATAGTTATTCATTGACATCTCTTCTATAAACTCGTAAGCTGCTTCTAGTGTTTTATTGTTAATTGTTCCATCGGCGACTGCGTCGATCATCTGCCTTGTCGAAGGATTCAAACCGTTGTGGAAAGTTTGAACTTGTAGCCACAAAGGTAACCCATGGTGAGAGCACCTTCTCAAGAGATCTTTGTATCTCTCTCAAGCATCGTAAAGTGTTTCTAAATCTATCTGCACAAAAGAAGAGATATCATTCCTCAATTTAGCCGTTTTAGCCGGCAGAAAATATTTGAGCAAAAACTTTTCTGTCATTTGCTCCGATGTAGTGATAGACCCTCGTAGTAGAGAATTTAACCACTGTTTAGCTTTGTTTTTTAAGGAGAACGGGAATAGCCTAAGACAAATGGCATCATCAGAAACGCCATTTATTTTGAATGTATCGCATAATTCCAAAAAGTTGGCTAGATGCGAGTTAGGATCCTCATCCTGCAAACTATCAAACTGAACAAACTGCTGTATCATTTGATTAGTGTTAGGTTTCAGTTCAAAATTATTTGCAGCAATAGTAGGCCTAACAATGCTAGATTCAGTGCCTGCTAAATTCAGTGCCTGCTAAATTAGGTTTAGCATGATCATACATAGTACGCGGGGCAGGATTTTGCTCAATAGGATTTGTGGCTACTACAGGAGGTAGCTGATTATCCTGATTGGCTTCCATCTCTTCGGTAGGTTCTAGCTCTTCTTCTTGTCCTTGTTCTGGGTATTGCAAGCTTCTTCTTATCTCTCGGTGATTTTTGTAAACTGTAGCTTCTAAATCGTCGTCAAAAAGCAGTAGTCCTCCTGGGTTTCTTCTAGTCATAAACTAGAGATATCTAGAAGGGAAAAAAAAGCAAAGAAAATTTTAGTAAATAAAAATAAAAAGAAAGACTGAAAACAAATAAAAATAGTAATGGCTAAAGTAATAAAAATCGAGTGTTCCTAATATCTTAGTTCCCCGGCAACGGTGCCAAAACTTGATCGTGATCTCGAGTGATAATGATAAAGTAATAAAATCTGATCATACCTAGAACTAACTATTATCACGATAAAAAGGCAAGTGCACCTATCGAATAGTAGTATAGTTAGTGGCAAGACCGGAATATCGAATCCAAGGAACTATGAGTACTAGTAATGACTTTCTTTCTATTATCTAACCTAAGAATAAAATGGGGCTTTTGTTTCTAAATTAACTAATCTAAACTAAACTGAAAAGAAATGGCAATGAGTAAAGAGAGAGATTGCTTTGGGAAAACTAATTTGATTAAGGCAATACCCAAGGAAGAATCCACCTAGACTTCACTTGTTATCTAACTCTGAACCAGATGATTTCTTCATTTGATTTGATCCGTAGAGATCCCTAAATTATGTTAATACCTCTGTCGTGGATAAGAACAACTAATCCTAGGTTGATTAACCGAAATCTCTTTCTGGTTAAAACCCCTAGTCTTGCATTAACTCGATCTATGGCGCCCCTATATTAGATTTGACTCTAATCCAGTAGATTTTTGTCATCCTATTTCTAGGATTGCGATTAACTCCGCTTAATTGTGTCGGATATACTCCTATGTAGGGACTTTTTCTCCTCTACATAGGCACATTTGACTTAAATCAATATCCCAGACATATCAATTTAAGAGTTAAAAACATAATTAAGAACAAATCAGATATTTATCACACAGTTCAGATAACAATAACAAGATCCGTCCTAAGTTTTATCCCTCTTAGATATTTGGGGTTTTAGTTCATAATTATAAAAGAAAACATCTCAGAAGAAATAAAATAACAAAACATAAGAAAACCCAAAACTCCTGAAAAGGTTGAAGGGAGATCCTCTGTCTTGATGTAGATCCTGGCTTCTGAGATGGATCAATCAACTTCTCTTCGAGTAATTTCCTGCCTTTAACTCCCCGTCTTGGTGGGAAAATAATGTGTTCCCTTAGCGAGAATCAAGCACACCCTTCTAGTTGCCTCCTAGGGTCTTTATATAGAGTTTTAAAATGCCTTTCTTAGCCCCTAAGTAGTCTTTTCCGAGTAAAATTGAACTTCCTCACGACAGGGACACACCCGTGTGTCACGCCCGTGTGGATTGACTACCAGGCCGTGCTCAAGCCTGTTAAAGTGGCACAGCTGTGTGACACAGCCGTGTGGCGAACCTCCAGGCCGTGTTGATTATTGAATTGGGCCTAATTTGCCCGTTTTCAGCCCGTTCCTTGCTCTTTTCTCTTCCTTATGCTCACCTAAGTATAAAACATAAAATAAAAGGATTAGGAGCACCAATTTCTACAAATTCAATGATAATTCATCCAGAATTTAGGCTAAGTATGAGGTAAAAATATGTATAATTTACGGTTTATCAGAAGATTATTGTTAACCAATTTAAAGTGGTCTTTCTGAAAATTATAGCTACTGAGCATACTAGCTTTTTAACAAGACGGAACATCACTGACAACATTATCATTACATAAGAAGTTATTCACTCTATAAGGAGCATGTAGAAAAACAGGAGATGGATGGCCATCAATATTGATCTAGAGAAAGCCTATGATCAAATGTGTTGGGATTTCATTAATGCATCACTTCAAGCTACATGTATTCCTAATTTTTTATGTAATGTTCTTATGTTTGCAATTTCTAGTTCTACTATGCAGGTTTTGTGGAATGGGGTTCCAACTTCGAAATTTTGGCCAGCCAGAAGGATTCAACAGGGTTGCCATTTATCTCATTATTTGTTTATTTTTTGCATGGAATGGTTGGCTCACAGTATACGTGCTGCCATTAATGCTGGTAATCGGGATCCTATTTGTCTAGCTCGTAATGGTTCACCTGTTTCCTATCTTTTTTCGCAGATGATTTGATCCTTTTTGGTCATGCTAATAGGCATCAAGCTCAAGTCATCAAAGGCATCCTCGATAAATTTTGTAATTATTTGGGTTATAGGATTAATATGAAGAAGATAATTTTTTTCTCCAAAGGTGTTGATGGCAGGTTAGAGAGGCGTATTAGTAGCTTTTTTTGTTTCTAAGAAGTGAGATTTTTGTGGTTTTATCTAGGTATGCCATTTTTCTATGAGGTCACCAACAACACGCTACGTATCGTGGTTGATAAGGTGTGTAGCAAGTTGTCTAGTTGGGATGGCAGACAGCTTTCTTTGGCAGGTAGGGTGACTTTAGCTCAATCGATTCTTTTTTCAATCCCAAGTTATTTTATGTAGACAATAATGGTTCCTAAAGGCTTATGTGATGAGATCAAGTGCATTATAAAGAAATTTATCTAGGGATTTAATAATGGTAATGCTAAGGTGGCCTTGGTAAGTTGGGATTCAGTGTGCCAACCGAAAGCTCATGGGGGTCTTCTTCTAAGACACCTAAAGGACCACAATCTTTTTTTCATGATGAATCTGGGTTTTAACTGTAACAACTCATTTTTAGTAAAAATCAGAACAGTGGTTCGGAACCACAAATTCGATTTAGAAAAGAGAATTTAGTTTATTATTATTTTATGGTCTATGGTATGACAGAAATGTTATGTGAAAATTTCGTAAAGAAATTTTATCGGTTACATGTTTAATCGATGAAAGGACCGAATTGCATAAAATATAAAATTTGAATTCTAGAAGCTAAATAGATTATATAGCTATAGAATTCAAAAATAGAGGTCCTTATATGGTAATTAGTCCATCAATCAAAAGATGGGAAAATATCTTGGATGAATCATCTATGGAATTTGAGAAAAAGGCTAAGGACTAAATTGGAAAGTGATAAAATTAAAAGATGATAAATAATTAAATAGAAATAAAAATCATTTGATATCATCTTCTTCCCCAAATATTCCATGAAAACCCTAGGAAAGAGAAAGTAAGCTTTCTTGGCCAAATTAGGTAAGTATTCAAGCCTCGTTTTTAGTAATTTTTATATTTTTGAGATCGGGGTAACTTAATCTATTTATTTTGGGGATCAATTTGAAAAGATATCATAGTATAGAATTTTTACCATGGATGAATATGCTGAAATTATGAAATTTATGGTAGAAAATGAAAGGATGTTAATAGATAAACAACTTTTACAAAGTGAATTTTGATGAAAACTTGATTTAGGGACTAAATTGTAAAAATAAGAAATCCATGGAAAAATTCTGAGTTTTATGAAATGTATGGGCTGTAAATGTTACATGTAAAAATCAGTTAGGCTTGGAATAAGGATTTAATTGCATGAATTTTATTTTTCAAGCCTAGGGACAAAATCGTCACTAATTAAAAGTTTAGGGGCAAAATGGTAATTTTACCTATAATGTAAATTGGACATTTGTCAAATTAGTAGATTTTACATATACGAACATTTGTCGAGGTAAATTCGTATAACTAAATTGTATATGGTTATATGCTTGAATTGAATGTTGTGTATGTAAATTGTATAAATGTTATAAATATGTGAAATGATCACATATTCGTTAAAGCCCTATAAATGAAAGTGCCTGAAATAGAAGATAATGCCCGATAAGTGATAAATAAAAAAATATTATTTTTATGCCTGAGTTGAATGTGAACATTTCGAATTGCATAAATGCATAAATATATGAGATTGATCACATACTAGACAATTGCCTGATAAAATGTTTGATATTATTAAGAAAAGGAGAAAGTCTCGGTTGAAAAAAAAGGGAATTCGATAGATCAAGGAAACGGAAATACTGCATGTGTTGCAGAAGGGATTTAGCCCGGACCGGTAATCCTAATATAAGCCCTCCCGATATATATGTTAAATAATAGATTTAGCTTGGACGGGTAATCTTAATTGAGCCCAAGTCTGGATTTAGCCTGGACTGGTAATCCAGATTAAGCTCTATAAAGTATTTTTCATTGAAAGGATTTAGCCTGGACTAGTAATCTTGAGAAAACTCTTTGAGTATATGTTACAGGGCCTACACTGGTAATGCTGCTGTATGAAATGAGACTCGGGAGTGTGTTCTCTAACAAGGGTAAATATGAATTGAGGATTATGAATTTGTACACTTTAAGTGTACTATAGTGTATCTATCGAAATTCTGGTAAATTCAACGGATAAATTTTTGGAAATGGATAGTGAATCTTGGAATAATTTATTCTTGAAAAGGTATATGTGAAATGTGGCTCAAGAGAGTGTGCTTTCTGATTATGTGCCCTAATAGGTACCCCTGAACATGAATTGATGATTTTACTGATTTGTACATTTTGTGTGTACTACCTGAGCATTCATCAATATTTTCAATCATTCAGTGGAAAAATCCTGACATGAAAAGAAATGGGTTTTTACATGTACTAGCTTGAAGTACATGGAAATGATATTTTATGAAATATGGAAGGGTGAATTTATGATATGTGAACACGGAAATTGATTGATGAATACATCCATCTATGAGAATAGAATTGTACACCTCAAGTTTACTACCTGTGTATCCATGGATATTCCAAACAAATTCAATGGGTAAAAGTCTAGACATGAGAAGCTATGAATAATAGAATGGATTATTACAAGTATCTGCGGGAAGTACATGAAAATGATGATATATGATATATAGAAATGTGAAATGATGTTACATAAACATAGAATTTGATTGATGAATATGTTCATTTGTGATTATAGAATTGTACACCTTGAGTGTACCATCCATGTGACATTGATGTTTCAAATGATTAAATGAGCAAAGTTCCAACATGCAACAATCTGGACTCGATTTGAATTATTATGAAAATGCACCTGAAAATACATGAATATGATTTTGTATACGAGTTAGAAGTATACATGGTTTGGAAAGCATATGACTATGGAAATCTTGTTACTATTAAGCCAATGTATGTTTCTTGGTGTTATTATGGAATATATTACTAACAAGGGCAATAAAGATATGTGTAGGGCTTGAGATCAAATTGATTTAACATGCCTTACATGTTTACGTTGAAATAGAATAAATGGTAAGTTAAGTACCATGCTATATGAACTTACTAAGCATTATATGCTTACTCTGTTTTATTTTTTCCTGTTCATTAGTGATTCGGAAGCTTGACAGAGGTCACTCACACTATCCACTAGTCTGTGTCGGTATATATGGTAAATTAATTAAGGTTATAATGGCATGTATAGGCTAGTAAGGTTGATACATATATTGAAATGGATTAATGTAACCTAGCCATTAGAATGGCTAGTGATGACTTAATTTTTGGTATGTTATAAAGCAAATTAGAGTTTATATGTATGCTTGATAATGATTGAATTGTTGAGATTAAACATACAAGTTTAAAGAGGTAAGATTTGTACTAATTGTGCATGTGAAAATATGACATATTGAATGATGAAATTGGTTAAAAATCATGCCTGAATTGGTTGGTTGCTCTTGGAAATGTTAGGTGCAGGTGTTGAATGAAAATGGGTGAGAAATAGGGCTTGAAAAATAGCTTTATTTTGTCAACACGAGTAGACACACGGGCGTGTGTCTAGGCTGTGTGTGACACACAGGCTGATACATGAGCGTGTATCAAGGCCGTGTGTCCCCTGCATCTTGAAATTTGAGAAATAGAATGCCTTGCATTGAGCACATAGGCTCAACAAGGGCGTGAGCCTCAGCCATCTTAGGTACACAGCCTGGAAGCACGGGCGTGTGATACGGCCGTGTGAAACCTACACATATTTTTTGAAAATTCGAATTAACCACACAACCTAGCACACGAGCGTGTGACTTGGCAGTGTGATGTCAAATTGTTCATGAGTTGCAAGTCAAAGAGTTACACGGGTTAGGGACACAGGCATGTGAACCCACACAGCTTGACCACATGGGCGTGTAACTCTTATATGTGAGAAAAATTTTAAAATTTTACGAAAAATTTCCTGAAATCCCGATTTGGTCATTCTAATGCATGTTTTGGGCCTCAATGGTCCATTTTAAAGGACGATATGATTAATTTCAGGACATGAATAGTAATTGACTCGATTTATCTGAAATGGTTCTATAAACTTCAGTAATTCCTCATGACCCTATTCTAACGACAGATACGGGTTAGGAGTGTTACATTAACATTGTTTTTAATGTCAATGCCCTATGGGTTCGGGTTCTTCGGACAAAGTACATGATTACTAGTAGTTTGCCTGAAATTTTATCAAGTGGCCGTTGTTCCTTTTTATGGAGATTCATTGCTAAGGTATGGCCCCTTATCTATGAAAACCTTGTTTGGTCTGTTGGAGATGGTAATACTATTAAATGCTGGCGTGACCCTTAGATTCCAAATTGTGGCTCCTTATTTTCTCAAATTCCATGCTCTTCTAACCTTAATATGGGTTGTCCTCTTAGTAGTATAATTGCAGGTGATAGTTCATGGAATTTGGATCTTCTCAGGTTGTGGGTTTCAGAAGAGGTTATTAACAATATTGTTGGAGTTCCACCACCTCATTCTTCTTCGGGCCCAGATAACATAGTATGGGGTGCTACCTCAACTGGCTCATTTTCTCTCAAATGTGCTTATGGGAACATTCGTGGTGGTGCACTAAATCTAAAAGAACGTATTTGGGAGTTACCTTGGAGATTTAAAGGCCCCCAACAGATCCGTTTCTTTTTATGGCTTGCCCTTAAACATCGTTTACTTACGAAAGTTAAAAGGGTAAGAAGAGGCATTGGGAATAGCAGCGCTTGTGGTTTTTGTGGGTAGGATTACAAGGAAGTGTTACATGTACTCAAAGATTGCTCTGCTGCTAGAATCATTTGGGATAAATTCATTCTAGAAGAAAGATTTTCCAAGTTTTATAATAGTTCCCTCCACAATTGGATGACGAATAATCTTCAGAATCATTTCTTTATTATTTTAGATAGGGTGGATTGGTCATGTCTTCTTGGTATTATCGCTTGGCGTATTTGGAAGAACCATAACTTACTTTTCAAGGCTTTTCCTAGAGTTACGAAGAGGTCCTTAAAATTTCTTATAGTTAGGAAAACAATATTCTTTAGTGTCGAAAGCAGTAGTTCACAAATCACAAAGTTGTCCTCCTACTTTGTATAAAACTGACAGTTGGGTAAGATTGACAACAGATGGTTCGGTTAGACTTGACAAAAGCTTTGCAGCAACTGGAGGTTTTGTGGGCGATCATAATGATGGGTGGATCATGGGGTTCTGCAAATATTTGGGTAATTGTATAGTGTTAGAGTGTAACACCCCTAAACCCGTTCCGGTCGCTGGAGGGTTAAGAGGCATCACACGACCTTTATGACTCGATTCGATGATTCAAGACAACTCTACTCATGCTCCTAAGTTCGTATTACCTAACCCAATCTAACGAAATTTTCTCACGGATTCATTCAATCGATATGGACCTACCGATCGGTCACATTTAAAACCACATCTCAACCTTCGTTTACTAAGATCTCATACAAATCATTCATCTCATTTCATTTAGACATTAATATAAAAAAATATAAATACAATACTTCAAACCTATTTACCGAACGCGTGACTTAACTGCCATTTCAAACTATGCAACCGAATTTAAAGCTATGGACATGGATATAAACATTCGGTTAAGCCATTTTCGCATGGCTGATTTAATTACAACTTCAAAAAAAAAGAAACCAAGTTCGATTAGCAACCACATGTCTAGTCTATACATGCCACTTTCAAAGTTTAGCTACAAAATACCGAAAGATGTTTTGATAGTGCAGATGACTTCGACCCTGGAATTCCCGAGATCCGTAGCTAGCAAGGACGATCTATAAAAACAGAAAACAAGAACAACTGTAAATGATTATTGCTTAGTAAGCCCTTAAGTAACAGCAGTCATTCGAATAAGTGTATTAGAGTGATCAAATTTGTATATTTCTTATTCTGCCTATTTCGGCTTAACAAGACAATTCATCCATTAGTCAAAACACAGAATTCACATCAAATGTATCAACCAAAAACAACTTATAATCATACACGTACAACTCAAAAATCAAGCTAAGTTCAATGTCTATATTCATACCTGATTATCTTACGGCAAGATACACACTTATTAGAGTGAATTCAACATTTATTTTACAGCAATAGTCTCAATGTCATTAGGGCCCAAGCCCGCTTCCAACGCTGGTTAATAGTTCCTTTGAGATTATATTCGGATACGTCACTGGCATATCGGCCCCTTCGAGGCAAAGTTCAGATCGTACCACTGGCTCGTAAGCCCTTCGAGGCGAAGCTCGGCTATCACTATGGCTCGAAAGCCCTTCGAGACTAAGCTCGGCTATAACTCTGGCTCGAAAGCCCTTCGAGACTAAGCTCGGTTATAACTCTGGCCCGAAAGCCCTTCGAGACTAAGCTTGACTATAACTCTGGCCCGAAAGCCCTTCGAGACTAAGCTCGGCTATCAACGAAATTTATACTTGCACTTATTCGCATATATAACTTGTCACCTTTCAAAATACAAAAACACAACAACCTTGGCATACTACCGATCATACTTCATACGGTTTATTAGCTCGTAAGCAAGGAATACAATTTCATATCTAGATACATTAAGTTTCCACTTTAGTATTCGGCTTCCAACATTTACTCATACTCTCATTCCCCAAATTTCACATTTGAACATATCATTTGCCATTTAAGTTCACATATTGTGCGTATATATATATTATAACTTTACTTTATCATAAATAAGAATTTGTTACTCAAGAACTTACCTCGTATCTTTCTGAGAAATTTCGAATTGACTATTCCGTGACCTTGGCCTTCCCTTTATCTGAAGTTGCCCCTCTAAGCTCTTGAGCTTGAATGCACAATACAATCATATCAACTTTATTTCACATATCTCTATTGATAGTTACACTTTCATTCAAATCAAAACATACATGTAATTCCTTTATCACACATACATTCGGCCAAACACAACATACATTCGGTCAAGCGCAATTACATTACAATTTACAACTAAATTCATTGATCAAATGTAGTAAACAAAGTCTTTTAATCCAACTTAGTACTCATGACACCCTAATTAACAAAAGCCGAATAGGTTAGCACCTAAATGCTTTAGCCATAAGTCGTTTTCTAACATTTTTAACACCTAATTTCCTCCATTCAGTTAAGTTCACATTTGGTTTAGGCTCAAACATTTACAACCACTTTAGAAGCTTTCATGCCAACACTTAGTTTTACTTACCAATTCATTCGACCCACATGGATTTCATAACACATATATATTTTCAATTCAAAACACCAAATAATCATAAAGATGGCACAATGCTACCCTGACCGAATGTTCAAAACATTTAAATCATCCTTAACGAAATCTACTAAGGACATAGAAATTCCATCAATACATTTCTAAATTCAAAATCAGCTACCCACAAGTAAGAATTCGTCACAAATTAACTATTTCTATACTAACATTTAAAATCACATGGAAGCACATATAATTTAGCTCAAAATTCAACTAAACTCCCTATCTTAAAATTTTTAACTCAATATCATAGTTCCCATTCGGCCTATCAAGGTTAACTTATACATTTCTCATCTAGGTAACATAGACATGGCTAAACTAGGGCCCATTTAACAATTATCAAATTTTCAATCATCCATTAAGGGCAAGACCGAAAGCTCACAAGCAAGATATAACACAAAAAGCATGACTTCTTCTATTTACCAACCATTGTCGATTTCATTAGCCTTAACACTCATTGTAATTTGTAACCTACTATTTTTAAATCCAATAATCATGGAAAACCTCCCCTTAACAAGCCATTGACCGAACACTCAAATATCCAAGCTTAACAATGTTTAGCTAATGGTTGAATATAAGGCACCTTGTACCAAACCTTCAAATTCACGTATTCTAAACCCCAATCATAAACTAAATAAGTAACACTCAAATTGAGCATCATTCGGCCATTTGTTTTGCTTAGCCAACCAATTTCATATTTTTAATCCACAAACTCAAGTATTTACCATACAAAACACACGAATTATGCTTAATACTTCAAATTGAAATTCGGCAAGCACAACTACACTAGCTAAGAATTTCCACAAAATACTTAGATCACAAATATGCACTTTCAAGAAGTTCAAAACTCATGCCTCAACCCTTATTCATAATGGCATAAAACAACAACCCCTTTCCTATTGATTTAGTCTTAGCCGAATGTCCTAATCACCATGAAAGTTGAAATTTCAAAATGGGCTAGACTAAACACTTGCTCATACACCTTATTTTAGAAATTAAATGAAAAGTAGCAAGGATTTCTTACCTTGGATTTGAACCAAGTATGACCGAATGGTAGCCTAAATCTTCTCTTTTCTACCTTCTTCAATTCACGGCAAGAAGAACCAAAAATTCCTTTCAAATCTTTTTCTTTCAATACTTTATTTTTCTATTATCATATCATCCCACTAACATAAATTATAAATTATAAAATAATGACACAACCAATGGAGTCAAATGCATGGCCGGCCACTTTCTTCTAGGGGGAATATTGACATGCAAATCCATTTGTTTTTAGCTTATCTTATTTTAGTCATTCCAAATTGTCTAGCTAAGTTTCTAAGTTTTTCAACTAAACCCTTTTCAATAAATTCATATTGACTTTGTCAAAATTCAAATCCACAACTTCCACACATGCAATTAACACATAATTTAAGCATTGAAAATCAATATTAACTATTTTAAGGACTCGGTTTAGCGGTCACGAAACCGCTTCCCGACTTAGGTCGAACTAGGGCTGTCACATAGAGGCTGAACTTTGAGGGATTTTGGATGGTTTAAACTTTATTTTGGACAAATGTATCAAAAGGATCATAATCCAAACTAATAGTATTGAGGCTGTTAACACTATTCAAGAAGGCTCTTCAGAAAATTCCAATTTTGCACTTGTTAGAACAATTCATCATATTCTAGCACAAATGAAGAGTGGAAGATTTATCATATATCTCGAGAAGAGAATTTTATTGTTAATAGCCTGGCTAAGTCTGTTCATTCCAGAAGATTAAACTTAAGATTGATTGACGATCCTTCTATTAATTCGAAGTTTTATTAATTCAATTGGTACGGGTTCAAATTTCATTTTATGCATAATTTTATTTATTTTTATTAAAATAAAAATATTAAAATATCTTTGAATAAAATAATTTATTTTAATTACAGAATGGTATTTCCATAATTTTCTTATGTATTTTAACCAATTAACAAGTTTTAAATATATTTTATTAATATTTTTAATAAGAAATTGAATAACTAATTTTAAGGAATATTTGTAATTTTTATATATAGTTTCTCAAAAAAATTTCAGCATATTTCAATAATTCTGCCTATAAATATTGTTGTTCATTACCTAGCTTCATCGAAAAGCTGCTATCGTTGAAAAACTACCCTTTGTTGGCACTTCAAGATTCGTCCATTTTCAAGATTCATCTACACCGCAAGAATGGCGGCGCAACCTCAAGATGCACGTCACCTCTGCTATTTCGTTATACCTCCTTCTGCGACGGGACTCACCATTACCATCGATGAGGTGACATATGAAATACCGGCAGGACAACTCAGACCTGCTCGGCCTTTTCAACTACCGCCGGCATCTGACCACCAAGGTTTCCCAATTAACGTGGCTCCGATGTTTCGAGGTTACGCAAACAACGGAGCTGGGAAAGCAGATGTGAAGGCTGAATTTCAGAAGGATGAGAAACCTAACCCAACTGCATCAGCCAATCCAACCCCACCGGCTGGAAATCCCGCCAACTTCTGAGGAGTTGCAGCCATTGTTTTTCATTTTAGTTCTTTTTAGAATGCGAATAATGTGATTACTGATTTTCTTTTCTTGAATGATGAATGATCTTTTGTTGGAAATTTGTTCTTTTATTAAAACCGAAAAAGGAAGAAAATCAATAGAATTGGATTTAGGGTTTATGGAATCTCTATACATGCGTAAAAAGTGAAAACTTGTCATCCAGAAGATTGGGGTGAATCCAAAATTCAACTTTGTTTGAAATAAGAAGAAACTGAATGGTTGGTTTGTAATTCAAAATCTGGAATTCAAATTTACACGTGTTCTATTGTGAGAAAGGGGTCAATTTTACAAGATTTATTTTATGTGAATATCTCAACGGATAGTGGGATAAAGACTCTTCTAATAACGGGCAGTTTCACTGAGTGTGGCGGGGTTGGCACCAGGAGTCGAAGCATATTTGGCAGAGTAGTTGAGCAATATTTTAGCCCTCAATTAAGTTTTTTTTTATCCTTCAAATTTAAGGTTTTTTTATATTAAATTATCTCAAAATAAATAGAAAATTTTAACTTTTTTTTTAATTTTGCTAAATGACTATGCCATATAAACATTTAATTAATTTTTTAAAATTTAAAAAATTCAAAAAAAAAGTTATAAATTTGTTTTTAAAATTAAAAATCATTAAATTTATTTAAAAAGTATAAAAATTATTTTTTAAAATATTTTTAAAATTTTAAAAAATTAATTAAATATTGACTTGTTATCCACAATAACAACTACGCGTATGACATGTAAACAAAGTTAATAAATGTTAATTTTTTCAAGTAATTTAACAGAAAGCAAAAATTCAAGAAAAGTGACAAAAAATTAAATAAATAACTAAAATAACTTTCTTTTTTTATAAAGTTGGAAGGGAAATGCGATTTGTATATTATAACTAGTCCTCTCTTAGGTATTAATAATGTCTTGGGGTCTTATCATACACAAAAAAAAATGTCTTACCATAGTAAACATGTTATTTGGTGTTTAAATGTATTGTGTTGCTTTTATCTAAAATTACTGAATTAATATGTGGGCATGCAAATTTTAGAGTTGAAGATTAAAGCCAAAATTTATAGATTGCAGGCAATGAAAGTATGATGGCAGAAATTGGTGTAAGAAATCCTTGGAAATGAACATCTATGATTGCAGAAAGACATTCCAATTGCAGTGGGAATGCAAGAAATTGGAAAATTTCATAAAACAAATAAAAGCTAATCTTCAGAACAGATCTAAAGGGCTGGTCTTATTTCAACGAAATGGATGAATCCATGGCTGAAAAACCAACAAGGACCAAAAACGCGTGTTTTCTTTTTGGTTTAATCAAAGAAAGAACCCTAATCAATTTAATTAATTAATCCAACCTCTTTCTGATTGCTGACTCTAGATTTTTCTAATTAATTAATAATATATTAATATTTACTTATCAAATTTACTCCTCTTTAATCAAATGGATCAATTCTGATGGTAGAATAAACAAACGACCTTTCAACAAGCACCAGTGGTTTAGTGGTAGAATAGTACCCTGCCACGGCTGGTGCATATTGTGGGAGCAATGAAGAGGATCTCGCTCCTGTGTTGGTTAAGGTCCATCACTTGCAACACCCTCTTTTCAAAAATTAATAAGAGAATCCCCACTCAAAGTGAAAGTTGGGTGCATGCCTATGTTGCTGTTTCTTTACCTGTATGTGTACTTGCGAGAAAAGTTAAATTTTTAGAATATGGTGCGGTTGAAATTAGGGTAATTATTATGATATTGTTATTCTACTTCAACTGTATTGGTTAAGCTGGTGTTATAATATTTGAAAATTAAATAATAATATTTTAATTTAAATACGAAGCGGTTGTGGATAAACTTAAATATTAAACTCGACATCTATAGTGTTAAGTTGTGAACATAAATTTTTTTAAAGGATAATGTAATCTAATTAAACTTTAATATATATATATATATATATATATATATATATTAAAGTCAACACTTATGGGTGTCAACTTTCACTTAAAAGCTCTTGCAAAATTCTAACTTTAAAACCTATAAATAAGTAGTCAGACTTTTTAGTTTTCATAGCAAACCAAAATAAATCGTCTTCGACGTTTTAGCCTAAGTACCTCCAAGCTACAATTTCCAATCATACCGTAATGGCTATCAAATTATTGAAATTCGAAGGACATGTTGCTCAAGATGCAATGGTGTTGGAGTATTTTCTTGTCGCTTGGCTTTGCGACAGTATAAGTATAGGTCCGCATGATGCAATGGTGATGTTGTTAAATAAAAGTTCGTTGTCTTAAATTCTAGACTCTAAGGAGGAGAGAAATCTCGTCGCCAGCCATTTAGAATAATGGCAAGAATAGAATAATCTCTTAATTTTTATTGATAGACCTTAAGGATATATATAAACAATAGTAGTTATGTAGGAATCAAATTGTTAAAAGATAATATCCTATAATAATATCATATAATATTATATTAGGAATCAAATTGTTAAGAGATAATATCTTATTATGAATCAAATTGCTAAAAGATAAATCCCATAATAATATTCTAATATTTAAACACATAAATACATCAGATAAGCAATATTAAATGCATTACAATAATTTATAATGGTTTTGTCATCAATTGTGAGTTAATATCGAGTTTAAGTTGTGACACCAATTCAATCAACAACATTATTAATATATACAACTCATGGAATAATAAATTTTATATTAAAATAAAAATATATAAAATACATCAAAATGATGCTTTAATTGAGTCGTAAATTTAAAGTTTTATTAATCCAATTGGTGCGGATTCAAAATTCATTTTATGCATATTTTTATTAATTTTTGTTAAAATGAAAATATTAAAATATTTTTAAATAAAATAAATTATTTTAATTACATAAGTGTATTTCTTTAATTTTCTTATGTATTTTAACCAATTAACAAGTTTTAAATATATTTTATTAATATTTATTTTAATAAAAAATTTGATAACTAATTTTAAGGAATATTTGTAATTTTTATATATAGTTTATCAAAATAATTTTGAGCATAATTTCAATAATTCTGCCTATAAATATTGTTGTTCATTACCTAGCATCATCGAAAAACTGCCATCGTTGAAAACCTACCCTTAGTTGGCACTTCAAGATTCGCCCATTTTCAAGATTCATCTACACCGCAAGAATGGCGGCGCAACCTCAAGATGCACGTCACCTCTGCTATTTCGTTATACCTCCTTCTGCGACGAGACTCACCATTACCATCGATGAGGTGACATATGAAATACCGGCAGGACAACTCAGACCTGTTCGGCCTTTTCAACTACCGCCGGCACCTGACCACCAAGGTTTCCCAATTAACGTGGCTCCGATGTTTCGAGGTTACGCAAACAACGGAGCTGGGAAAGCAGATGTGAAGGCAGAATTTCAGAAGGATGAGAAACCTAACCCAACTGCATTAGCCAATCCAGCCCCACCGGCTGGAAATCCCACCAACTTCTGAGGAGTTGCAGCCCTTGTTTTTCTTTTTAGTTCTTTTTGGCATGCGGATTAATGTGATTTTCTTTGCTTGAATGATGAATGATCTTTTGTTGCAAATTTGTTCTTTTATTAAAACCGAAAAAGGAAAAAAAATCAATAGAATTGGATTTAGGGTTTTTGGAATCTCTATACATGCGTAAAAAGCGAAAACTTGTCATCCAGAAGATTGGGGTGAATTCAAAATTCAACTTTGTTTGACATAAGAAGAAACTGAATGGTTGGTTTGTAATTCAAAATCTAGCAAAATCCGGAATTCAAAATACAAGAGTTTCAAATTTACACGTGTTCTATCATTTGATACAAACTGAGATATTGTGAGAAAGGGGTCAATTTTACAAGATTTATTTTATGCGAATATCTCAACGAATAGTGCGATAAAAATCAAAGCAGGATTGGCACCATGTTCCAGCAGGAGTCACTGAGTCTAGCAGGATTGGCACCATGTTCCAGCAGAAGTCAAAGCATATTTGCCAGAGTAGTTGAGAAATATTTGGGATGTAAACACCATCTTCATCTCTCGTCTCAATTCTTCCAACAACAATTGCGCACTTCTGTCTTGCTGCAAAATGAATTGCCCCTCGTTTGTTCGCATCCTTAATATCTGCCACTGTTTTCGCCAGTCCCTTTCCCTCATCAAGTTGAGCCGCAATTTCTACTCAAAAAGGGGGACCATATTAATATTTAACTATTGGGATAATAAATTAAAGACAAAACATAGTCACCTTACTCTTGAGAATATCACGATTCCTGGTACAAGCAGCATTCAGAAAGTTTTCAACTTTCTGCCTCACTGCAATGGAAGTATCAACAAGTTCCCATATTTATTTTAGAAGTACTGAATATTTGCATTCAGGGTACAACAAACAAAAGGAAAATCTTCTTCAGCTAAACTACATATAACCCCAAAATCTATAAACTCCCATATGCAACGCACACCCAAATTTTAAATTAATATATTTAATAATAGAAGGATTAATTTAATTTGATTAATATAATATAAACACCTCCCAAATACTTTATCCTTTATAGATATCATCAAAGTAACATTATGTGTCATTCGGGAAGCAAATCGAGTCCCAAACTTCATGTCTAAATTAACATGCAACTTTGATTTTAACTAGACCATGCCCGTTCCTATGCTTCGGGAAATTAGAGTCATGTTTTGAATAAGATATTTATATTAATATATAGATAAATTTATAATATATATAATATTGTTGATACAATGTACTATAAAGGAAAAGTATAGAGGAGAAAATGGTGGTTGTTATGAAGGCCGACTCATCCAAGAGCAAATCGCTGGAGGTTATGAAGAGTGGAGGTGAAGAGAATGTAAAAGTTAAGAGTTGAAAGAATGTTGATAAAGTATAGGTTTAGTATTCTTGAAGAGTCAATTCTCTCTTCCTCCTTTCTAGAGGTATTTATAGGCGAGGGTTCCATGTAAGGTTATGTTAATGTGTTGAACTTGCTATCAAGTCATCATTATGGAATACGTAAATAAATCTATTTGATGGGACGAGAATGTCTGTGATAGAACAAATCACGTAATGCATATACTTTAACTTAATATTATGAGGTAGTTGAACTCATGTGGTATTTGGTGGCCAATATTTTCATGTTCCTAATGAAGGTCAAGGATTGAGACGGTGAATGACCTTCCGACATATTGATAGTTGTCTTACCGTTTAGGTGCCTTCTTCACTTGTCATGTCTTCTCCGCTTAATAAATAAATGACTAAAATATTTTTTTTATATAAAGGATGGGATTTCTATATTATAACTAGTCCTCCCTTAGGTATTAATGTTGTCTTGTGGTCTTATCATACCAAAAAAAAAAAAAAAACAGAAGTCTTACCATAGTAAACATGTTAGTTGGTGTTTATTACAGTGTTTACGTGTTTAAATGTATTGTGTTGCTGTATCTAAAATTATTGAATTAGTATGTGGGCATGCAAATTTTAGAGTTGAAGATTAAACCCAAAATTTATATATTGCGGGCAATGAAAGTATGATGGTAGAAATTGTTGTAAGAAATCCTTGATGAAACAGTGATATGAACATCTATGATTGCAGAAAGACACAATGCCCTCGTTCCAATTGCAGTGGGAATGCAAGAAATTGGTAAGTTTCGTAAAAGAAAACAAACATAAAAGCTAATCTTCAGAACAGATCTAAAGGGCTGGTATTATTTCAACTCATGATTAGCAATTGAAAAGTACATTACCACAGTCCAAATTTTCCCAGGGCCAAAATCTCATTGGTTTTGCTCAAAAGAAATGGATGAATCCATGGCTAAAAAACCAACAAATTTTCTTTTTTGTCCTTCAAGGACCAAAAATGCATGTTTTCTTTTTGGTTTAATCAAAGAAAGAACCCTAATCAATTTAATTAATTAATCCAACCTCTTTCTGATTGCTGACTCTAGATTTTTCTTCCTTTGTTTTTCTTCTGCCGCTATACAAACCACCCCTTCTTAAAATGATTGCAGCAGAGAACAAGCAACAGCCTGCGCCCAATGCCTTAACTTAGTCTTCACTAGCTGAGGATCTTCCCCTGAAAAATTAATGCAATTTGGCACCACATTTATTATTACATGATCACACCAATCAACCTGGTGTTATATATATATGTTTAGAATTGAAACATTACCTGGGCTGTAAATTTTCCAATCTGACTCAGTACTTGTAGGGCTTCCAAAAGAAGATGACCGATCACCAAGTGATAACGAAGAGCCACGACTATGAGGGGTTGAAACTGGACTTGGAGAAAGCTGTCGGTTTACAGCGAAATAAAGGTCTAATGCAGGCAATGTGCTTGTAAGTTTTTGGCCTTCTTCTTCATTGAATCCAAATCCCAGCTCTATGCACCCTTTAAGTTCATGCAGGTCTTCATCTGTCAACCCATTCTCAATGAGCCCATTCTTTCTTCTCTCTTGACGAAGAATCTGGCGCCGCCTTCTTTCCCAAGCAATTTCCCGTCGCGTCTCGCACAGCGATAATTGCTTCGATAAATACCTATGGTTTTTCATCAATGGTAATGGCACCAAGGGCATACGTTCCAAATCTTCCGTTTCGGAGTCGCATAATGACGGCGACGATGACGACGATGTAATAGCCTCTCTTCTTGGCTCTCCTTCCTTCACCATTTTTTCCTTTCGAAGCACCTTGTACCTTCAAAAGGAAAAAATGAAAAAGTTCTTGTACCAATTTTCTTATCTATATTTATGGAGAAATGCCATGAAAACAATACGGTTCTTCTTGTTTCTTGTCCGTAATAAAAGGAACCCAAACGGAAGCTTATCGACTCTTACCGGCCGCGGAAGCCACTCGGCGGCCGAGAAATGGTAAAGAAGGAACAAAAAGTGAGGGATGGGGATGGGGGCTCTGGGGGAAATGAGCTATTATATTGCAAGTTCTGGGTGTTTGTTCCTTCAAAATTTTTTGATTTGATATAATGAAACAACACCAGCCCTACCAGGGTAACCTCTTGGAAGGCTTTAATGGAGAAAGAAAGGATGGAATTTGTTAATGAGAATTCTATTTTTTATTAAACCATCCATTTATAACTGTCAGTTGCAACCCCCCACAATTTTATATTTGGAGCATGGCCATAGCCAAATACCAATTTTGGGGTGAGGGTGAAAAAAAAAAACACAAAACCAGACAGTTAAACCATGTCTGCTAGCTACCAAGAGGGGATGGCTCACCAACATTCTTGTAAGGTTGTATTTTGCTACTAGATTTTATCCTTACAATAAATGATCTTCCTTAACCTTTGCAACATAGATTCTGCAATTTTTTTACTTCCCTGAATCAATGGAAAGTCTGCATGTCTTTTCCAAATGACAAATGTGATATCAAGTAAATTTAGTAACAAATGTCTGCACCATTTTCACATCAGATTCATCAAAAAAACATTATGTCCAACTTCTATTAAGTATATTTTTATGCTTTGCAAGTAATAATTAGATTCTCTGTAATCAGAGCAAGTGGTTTTTGTCTGTTAAAACACTGAAAATAATTTTTTTTTTTCAGGTGCCATGTTGATACTAGAGGCTTAAGAGAATTCCATGCCAGTTATAATTTAGTGATAAAAATATAACAAAAGAAGAAAGAAAGGAAACTGACAGTCTATCTGTAACAACAGTCTAAAAACAAGAAAATTGAAAGCAAGTACAAATTTTGGAGAAGAAGAATGCTCAAATTAGAATTTTTGTTTTCATTTACAACCGATTAAATACCAACAATAACGGCTCTCACTCCCCTTCATCAATTTCCAACAACTTTTTTCTCAACAATCATCCTGTCCGAACAAGGAACCTGAAATGGAAAGAAAAAAAAAAAAAAAAGCCATAGCACAAAACATAATAAATAAGAACCCTTTGTTTACCTTTTCTGGTTTGCTCCCTGGAAAGTTGCTGCAAATGTTTTAGTTTCCATGGTAGAATAGAGATAGCTTAGGCTAATCTCATTAACTTTAAAAACAAAGGCAAAGAAAAAAAAAAAAAACTAGTTTAGGTGTATAGGAGAACTTAAATTTGTTGTTTTTTGTTTTCCTATACGCCATTCTAGAAAGCACGGACACAGCTCATCCTTTCTCGTATCGGTGTTGTACATGTGTTCGACACAAACACTCGTCAGACACGCTAGAATACGTATGGGACACGCCGGAATACATAAAAAAAGTCAGACACGGTCATTAAACCGGTGTCTAGAGATAGACATGTGACAGATGCAGGAAAAGTAGATGGTGGCAGACGAACGACGGCTGAAACTTCGTCGAAACGGCTGGCCTCTACAAGTGTTTTTGGTGGCTAAACCCTAAAAACAAAAAAGTAATTTATCGGACGAAGTGAGTAAAGAGTTCGAAACTTAAAAAACCCTAACTAGCACTAACTGTCTGTTGGACTTGGACTTATTCTTAGGCCCAAAAGCTAAACCCATGATGGGCGGTGGCCGAAAGCCTACTGTATGTGCATGAATCTTTATTCCGTTCTTTCAATTCATCTCTGTAGATTATTAACAACTTAGAATTTTCTCCGTTTGTCGTTTTTAATGCAAATATTGTCTAGGTTTTCTATTGAAGGCTTAACTATTACTAAAATTCTCTAACTTTAGCAACTTCAAATTTAAATTTGATATGACATGAAGTATTTTAACATAAAAATATAAATATAAATATTAAAAATATTTTTTTATTACCATATCCATGTCTTCAATTTTTAAAAATTATCGTGTCTCTGTATCTGTATCATGTCGTACCCGTATTGTGCATCCGTGTCCATGCTTCACAGACGCCATTAGATGCTCTTAGTGTTGTTTGTTGACATTTCTAAAACCATGCAAAACGGATGCCCTTTTTTGCTTTCTATTGTTTGGTTTTCTCGCATTGTTACTATTACAAGCCAGTCTTTGGTTGTGGACTGTAGTTCCATGGGTGCAAAGATGAAGATGGAAGGATATGGGGACCTGATGAAAAGTAACTTCAATCATCCGAAAGTTAAACTCAGGTTCAAACACGATTTCAAAACCCTTCACTATTTTCAACAATCCCATACATGAATGCTAGAATCTTCACATCCCCGACAGGCTATCAGTTCCAAATAAAATCCAAGGAACGATAACTGCTCAGGTTTCATTTTTATGCTTCAGCTTTGACTTCAATTTCAGCAATTCATATTTCTCAGTCACTGCCGGAGGAGTCACTTGATGAACAATTTAAATGCTGAAATCATATGCAAAGCACTTACACAAGCTTATCTTGTTAATGAGTGTTATACTATACGTTGATAATGGTAGTGGAAATGATCACAAAATAATAAGAAAGAAAAATAAAAACACGTAGCCTTATCGAGAAAAGCCACGAACAGTGGAGGAAAAATTCACTACTGTTGGAAAACGATAATACAAGAGGTTTTCGACTATGCACAGTTTTTTAAAGGTTAAACGACCTATAGTCCTATAAGGATTCACCCCCACAAATCCCCAAATTTTCCTTTCTATTTTATTTTTTTAACAAGTGAGTTTCACCTTAAACTTTTTAGGCCAGATCAAACGGGACTCAAGTCACACAACTCTAACAATCTCCACCTTGATATGAATTCTTGGCGAACAAGTTCTCCACCTCTTCCACAAAATCCCTTAAAGGGTATTCTTTAACAATGAACACTGACCAAGTCTAAGCAATGCTCAAAGTTGGCTATAAGAAGTGACTTAGTCATCATATCTGTAGGATTATCATGAGTGCTAAGTTTGCTCACAACAATATCAGCATGAACAATAACATCATACACAAAATGATACTAAACATCAATGTGCTTCACCCTCTCATGAAACATTTGATCCTTCGTAAGGAAGATGACATTCTGACTATCACAAAACATTGTACTGTTCTAAAGGTCTTTATTGAATTTACCAAAGAGTCCTTTTAACTAAATAGCTTCTTTGCAAGCCTCAATAATCGTCATGTACTCAGCTTCAGTAGTAGAAAAAGCAACTATAGTCTGTAAAATGACTTTCCAACTGATGGCACAACCCCCAATAGTAAAGACGTACCCTGTGAGAAACCTTCTTTTATCAAGGTCTCCAGCAAAAACAAAATCAACGTACCCAATGACTCCATCTCTAGTTTTTCCAAATTGTAAGAAAATATCAGTAATATCTCATAAATATCTGAAAAATCCACTGAATTACTTTATAGTGTTCCTTACAGGGATTCGTTAAGTATCTACTAACTACACTAACTGCACATGATAAATCTGGATGTGAGCAAACTATAGATACATGAGAGATCTCACTACATTAGAATACAGAATCTATGACATGTAGTCAATCTCATCATCTGATTACGGAGGCAAAGCTAATGAAAGTCTGATGTAGGCTACTAATGGAGTACTAACAAGCTTAGTACTTTACATATTGAACCTGCAAAGAACTTTCTTAATGTACCCTTTCTGACTTAGGTATAATTTACATGTTTTCTAACTTTGAAAATCTCCATCCCAAGTATCTTCTTTGTTACTCCCAATTTTTTCATCTCAAATTCTTTGCTAAGCTAGTATTTGACCTTTCTTATCTCTCATTTATCTTTGGTTGCTATCAACATGTTATCAACATAAAGGAGTAGATATATAGATGAATCGTCACTACTCTTCTTAAAATAAACACAATTGTCAAAATTGTTTTTTTTTGAAATCATGAGTAGTTATAAATGAATCAAACCTCTTGTACCACTGCCTAGGTGACTGTTTCAGACCATAAAGAGACTTTTTCAACTAGCAAACATAGTTCTCATTTTTTGAGACTATGAAACCCTCTAGTTGTTTCATGTAAATGTCTTCCTCAAATTCTCCATGCAAGAATGTTGTTTTCACATCTAACTGCTTAAACTCCAAATCATACATAGCCAAAATACTAAGCAAGGCTCAAACCGAACTATGATTAACAACTAAAGAAAACACATTTGTGAAGTCTACACCTAAAATTTTACTGTGACCTTTTGCAACCAGTCTTGCTTTATACCTGGGTTCTTGAACTCTTAAAGTCATTTCTTTCTTCTTGAACACCCATTTACATGGAAAAACATTTTTACCCTTAGAAAGCTTCACTAGGTTTTGTGTATTATTCTTATGAAATGATTCCATCTCTTCTTGCATAACAATCATACACTTATCTGAATCTTCAAAACTAATTGCCTCGGAATAAATAGATGGCTCTTGATTTGCATATATATCTTCAGCTATATTTAAAACATAAGCAACTAAATTAGCCTCAGTGGACCTATGTGGAGGTTTAATTTCTCTTCTAGGTTTGTTCTTGGCAATAAAATATTGAGGTGCTAACTGTGGTGAAGAAACAACTTTACTATGAGTTTCTATACTAACCTGAGGAGTAGACTCTGTTGTCGATACTGAATCAATCTAAAACTCTATCTGTTCCACATGTGTGTTTGATCTCTACTAGTCTTCATCAAAAGAGTTTTTAAGAGGTAAGTTATGTAGTATAGCTGTCTCATAAAAAATAATATATTTTCTAGTTACAACTTTCCTAGTTTCAAGACACCATAACTTATACCCTTTAACACTAGCCTTATATTCAAGAAAAACACACTTAATATATCTAGACTCTAATTTACCATTATCAACATGAGCATACACGGAACACCTAAAAATTTTAAATCAGGATGATCAGCAAGAGTACCAAACCATACCTTTTGTGGAGTCTTGTTCTCAATAACAATGGACAAAAATCGATTAGTCAATAAACATAATGTAGAGGTCGATTCAGCCCAAAACGACTTCGGTAAATGAGCATTCGACAACATGCATCGAACCTTTTCCATTATTGTTCTATTCATCCGTACAAAGCACTATTTTACTGTAGAGTATAGCAAAGTATCAAGTGTTTCATGATCTTTTCTGATTTGCATAATTCATTAAACTTATCATAAAAAAAATTTCAAGTCGTTATTTGTGCGAAGGTGTTTTATCTGTTTTCCTATCTGCTTCTCGATCATAGTCTTCCAATCCTTAAATGTGGGCAACACATCACTTGTAATTGTTGAACCTTGCAAAACATATAACTTGGCAATCCTTCTTTGTCCTTTCATCACGACAAGAGAACCCTTGCTAATTTTTAGAACTCCACTTTTAGTTGTGTACTTATACCCTTTTGGATCAAGAGTATTCAACGAAATCAGATTTTTCTTCAATTCTGGCACATGTCGTACGTCACTAAGTGTTCTAATGACTCCATCGAACATCTTAATTTTGATTATGTCAATACCTGCAATTATATATAAATCATTAATTTCCCATCAAAATAACACCTTTAAACACTATTTCATGTGTTGTAAACCAATCCCGGTTGGGACACATATGAAAAGTATAATCAGAATCGATGATTCACTTCTCGCTTACTTTACAATTGTCAACAATACCAACTAGGATTTTACCATCACTATAGTCTTCGACTACATCAGCTTCATCAGATTTTTCCGATTGTTTTCCTTTTTTATTCGCAGGCTCGCTTTTGATCTTATTCTGCAACTTATAGCACTCAGCCTTAATGTGTCCTTTCTTTTTAAAAAAATGCCAGGTTTTACTTTTGTTTGAAGATTTCGATCTACCCTTAGCTTTACTACCAAGATTTCGCTCCTGTATCTTCCCACGATTATCACCAATATTTCGTTTGTGTCTCCCATGAATAATGAGACCCTCTCTGTGAGAGTCAGATCCAACCACAACATGCTTCATCTTGTCATACGAGGCTAAAAAATTATAAAAACTTCATCAACTGTGAGAAATTCATGACTATATAAAATTGTATCTCTAAAAGTTGAATAAGAAGGGGTAACGAACAAATCAGAACTAACCCTAAATCCTCTTTATCATACTGAACCTCCATGGTCTCTAAATCTGAGACAAATTCTTGAAAGATAGTTAAGTATTCTACCAAAGATACTTCTTCCAAATAATGAGAATAAAAATTTTGCTTCAAATGCAATTGCGAGTTAGGGTTTTTGACATGCATAATTGCTTCCGCTTTAACCATAATGCAGTAGCAGTTTTCTCTTTCAGCACGTCTTGTAGAATTTCATTCGACAGATGCAAATGTAATTGCAATAGGGCTTTTTGATCCTTACCTTGATTTTCTTCATGCACTAATGTCGAAGGTATCTTATTTAACCCTAGCAATGCATCATCTAAATCCATATATACAAGAACTGTCTACATCTTTACCTACCACAACACAAATTTGGTGTTGTGATCTAACAATGAAATATCATACTTTGATGTCACCATTACCGTGATCAAGACGAGCAACCTAAATGCCCTGATACTAGTTTGTTATATTATACGTTGATAATAGTAGTAGGAATAATCGCAAATAATAAAAAAGAAAAATAAGAAAACACAAATTTTACATGAAAAATCCTTATCGAGAAAAACCATAAACAGAAGAGGAGAAATTTACTACTGTTGAAAAATTATAATACAAAAGGTTTTCGACTATGCGTAATTTTTTAAAGGTTAAACGACCCATAGTCCTATAAAAATTTACACCCACATATCCCCAATTTTACCTCTCTATTTTATTTCTTTAACAAATGAGTTGTACCTTAAACTTTTCAGGCCAGATCAAACAGGATTTAGGTCACATAACTCTGACAATGAGTAATTTTTTGCACCTTCACTGCAGCAAAACAGACTTTTAGTGGTATTTTTTTAGGCCTATAAAAGCGCCTCTAAAATTATTTGCGACGTTTTTACAAGCGCCACAAAAAATGCCACTAAATTTGGCAGCGTTTATTTGAAAAAAAACCGCTAAAGAACATGACCTTTAATGGCGCTTTATTTACAAATGCCGCTAAAAGTACCGTTCTTCAGCGGCATTTTTATAGAAAATGCCACTAACTTTGACAGATTTGCAATCTCCTATTTTCACCCATATCTCACCCATATCTAACCCTTCCTGTAACATGAAATCCAACCAAAAATAGTAAATCTAAATGATACTTCAAATTCAACGAAAAATATATGATATAAATTAATAAATGAAGTATAATTCAAAATATTCTTACAACAATGTTAAAAGTTACAATTTTAAAAATATTCTTACAATAAGAAAATGTCTAAGGTGACAGATTTTGCAACTGCTGAAACATCTTCATCATATTCTGAAGCTGTAGCTAGAGTTCATCATACTTTCTGCTTTGCTCTGCTTTCCTCGCTGTTGCCTCCGCTCTAAGTTGAGTAATTTGCTCAATTATGCTAGCTTGCATCTGAGCAATTGGAAACATTCTTTTTTATTCAAGTTCTGTACATCCTCTTATGTACTGAAATTAATTGCACATAAAACTTATAGAATTTATTTCGAGCAGCACTTAACATTTTGCAGTTAAGTATATAAACAACACTTAACATTTGAACAATTCAATTAATTAAATAAAACCTCATAATTGACAACACATTTGGACAATGAGTTTAACACATTTGGATAACTTTATTGACTAATGAAACAAAATAAATGACGGCACATTAGGACAGTGAATTTAACAAATTTGAGCAAGCAATCAAAAAAGAATAGTAATTTGAATGATAACATTAACATTTAAATAGTTATTTAATATAAAATAAGAGAACTGAATGATGTAAAATAAGAAAACATATATATTTTTTATTATTTACACTTTGTTTCGATATGGCTAAGAATGAAAGAATTAGTGAATATTTTACCAAAAAAATATTATCAATAGAATCACTTCATTTTTTAAAATAAAAAATAAAATCTGTTTAAAATCCGATTTTATAGTAATTAAATTCATCACGCTGAACAAATCCAATTATTAAACTATGTACCAGAAACAAGTACTTGTAAAATAAAACCACTTGCATAATTTTGATTTCCATTTTGGTATGAACAGTACAAATCCAATTCAAATTGGGCGTAATTTAAACAAATCCAAATTTTGCATTATTCTTAAAGACTTTGAATGATGAAGGAAGCATTTAAGCCCTGTTTTCCTCATCTCTTCCATACAATATTGATTCTCACCGTCCAAACTAATTTCATTCTGTAACTTAATTTTATATCACTTCTTTTTATTTTATGGAAAAGTAAAGCATATGTATATACTTTAAACCGTTGGATAAACAGTTCTGTTAAAAAAAAGACATTGGATATACAGTTTTTTATAATATAATATTAAGTTGAGATACAAAAATAATATTAATTTTAGTTACAAATATTATATAAATAGTATTTTGTAAGGTAAAATCAGCATTTTGCATGCAAGTTAACTAAGAAATTAGTAGCAAATAGCAAAGTAAAACTCCAAACAGATTTAACTACTATCATTTGGTCCAAACAGTAAACATATATAAATCGTAATCAATATAATATAGAAAAAAGAAAAACCTGAGATCGTGCTCTCGGAAGTTCTTGTTCAAGTTGAGTTAGCTTTATTCTACTCGACTCTAGTTGTTGAACATGTGCCTGTTTAAACATATATATATATATATATATATGCATCAGTTTATATATTATGGACATGTAAGTAAGAAACTACAAGCAAATGTATGTTTTTTTTTCAGTGTTTATATGTCTTTTTTATGTTACCTTCTTCTAAGACAGCTTTTCTTTGCAGCTTTTCCGTTTTGAGCTAAACGTCGTTTTGTTTTCACGTTGAGACTTAACGAACTAATCTGGACAAAAAAATTAAGCCCATGGACAGCAATGAATTTCTGGAAAAGAAGCAATAATATACTAATGAACAGCAATGAGTTTAGGCACATCAAGACACATACACCACTGTTTACTTTTGGTTTGGATGCATAACAACGAAGGCAAATATATAGTACAGTATATTTTAAAAGATTTTGAAAGGAAAGACATTTTTCCATGATGGGGTCCTGCAACTCAACTGCCTACATCAGTTTATTGCACTAGAAAACAAGCTTAATACATCCAAAACAAAAACCGTCTAATACATCCACTGTTTACTACATGGTATGTAAAGAAAAAATCTGTTTTTTTAATCACAAGATCCCTGCATATGCAATCCAGTTCAAAGAAGCCTAATTACCTCCCCTCAGACTATTTGCTTATGTCTCCAGTATCAACCACAGGTTCAGGCTTAGGTTTGTTTGCTTCAGAAGGAGTTCCTGAAGTTTACAAAATATTTAATATAAAAAAAAAAAACTTAAAACATAATGTAAAATGAATGCAAAAAAGATGAACAGCAACTTATTTAAGTCCAAATTAGGTATCATCACAAAGGTGCTTTAGACATCAAGACACATAAAGATAGTCCTAAATTCAATAGTAGTGTACACATAAAGGTAGTCCTAAATTCAATAGTAGTGTACACATAAGGATATTTCATTATTTCCTACTAAAGGAACAAAACAAACAAATATTTGGGAGAACACATGCTATTCACAACAATTCCTTTCTAACATTAATTTGAATTTTGAAAACAATAAAAAAAGACATAAAGGCATCATATTCATGATGCTGCTGTCAATGGAATGATGAAACATGTAAAAGAATGCGTCATAAATCAATTGCACAAGCAATAATAACAAAAACATACAACGTTGATATCAATAGTTTCTACTTCCTTCTAATCTATCATCTCAAAATTTGGTCGACACTACCATTTTATTAATCAGAATCAGCAGCATTAGAGATCCAAACTGCAGTCATCAGGACCCTGCAACGCAAATCAAATAAATTATTAAAATTATTGTTGGAGATGAAGATTTAGTGAAGTTTGGAATATGTATAACTCGTAAAGTACCACACAATTTTTTAGAATTAGATTAGTGGTTGATCCGTACCGATTCTCAAGTTAACCAATTCAAGGCTTTTCTTCAAATTGATACATCAATCAATCCGCAGTCTAACTAATTCTACCAATCGATCAAATTTAATTCAAACAACCTTAGTATCACACTATTACATTACCAATACAAAACTAATAACTTTTAGATTAAATATACTTCTAATAATAATTTTTAACGTTAATTAAACATTAAAAACAAAACATTTATAAAACTAAATACTTAAATTAATTTAATAGAAAATTGAAATCCGGATTCTAATATCTAATCTGTTCCTTTTTTAACATTGAATTTACCTATGGGCCGGATGAAAAATTAACACAACTTAAACAAAATTTAGATTCAAATTTAACTTCTATAATTCAAGTTGAGCCTAAAAATGAACCTAAAATTTTATTAATACCCAATGTACCACAATCAGTTCTAGATGATGGGAGGATTAATTTAAAATTTAACTCTGGAAGAAACAAAAAAGGAAAAAAAGGAAGAAGAAATGCTTTTCATTTTCTTTCCACTAATACATTTCTCTCTCTGTAGTGTCCCACAAAACCCGATCATTTTGTACTGAAATATGTATATATATAAATAAAATAATAAACTTCCTTTTCTCTCTTTGATTTTCAAAATTTCAAATACAAAAGCTTTTGAAAGTGAGATGCCATGGTTGTCTCTCCAAAACAGAGGATAAGCTCTCTCAAGGTCTCTCCTCCTCTTACATACACATTCATCATATCAACATACTTATACACATCACACAATACGTAAGCATCATCATTCATATGTTCCATGTATCTTTGAGAAGTATACTCAAATTAAAAATACCTCTAGGACCCGAATTTCTAGCGGGGGCGGCGGAGAGAAAATGCAGCAGCGGAGAGAAGAGGCGAAGAATCACCTTTTGAAGTGGCAGAGAGAAGAGTCGAATAGTAATTTTCAGCCGAAAATTAGGCTAAAACAAAAACTTAAATGATTTTGATAATTCGATGCATTGGGGAAGAAATACTGGGATTTGGGAAATGGGGGATTTCAATCAGAAGGGATTTTGGAAGTTGGGAAATTAGGGCAGCAAATTTGGGGAAGGTTAACTTGGGGGAAATTGGGATGTGAGTGAAAAGGTTATCGGGGAAATCTGAATTGGGGGAAAGTAAAGGAAATTCGAGCTAGAAAACGACGTCGTTTAGGTTGAGATTATAAAAAATTGCGACTTTTCACAAAAATGCCACTAACAGAAGCCTTTTGCGGCCACTAAAAGAACTTTCATTTAACCTTTAAATTCAATTTTGTTATGTCTCTTTCTTTTTCCTTTAGTATTGATTAAGAAGGTAAGTGGATTTTTTTTTTTTGTCCTTTTCACAAACAAATGGTTAACTCAAGTTTATTTAAGTTTATCCATTTTATCTTTTTTTTTTAATATATGCTATTTTTAGTTTAATATGCAATAATTATATTTATTTTATTTAAATCTAAATATAAACATTGCATTAACTTAATCTAGTTGCTAAGACAAAATTAATGGTTATGCCATGTTTAAACAATATTAAAGAATTAACACATTTTCAAAGTTATTTTGGTAAATAAGTTGTTTTTGCTTACTAGCAAGCTGATGAGACAAAAGCATGCCTATTTTTTTGAAAAGCATTTTATACAAAATGGGTTTTTCCTTAACATGTCATCTTACCTAGATAGATAATTAAGCACACTTTTCCTTGACTGTCTCAAACTTTTTTGTTTTATGTTTTTCATTCATGTTGCTTTCAAGCTTTTTTTTTTATTTTTAATTAATAAACATGTCGTTTTCAAAAAAAATATTTTTAATTTATGTTTTTAATTAATAATTTTTAATCAATAAACATGCTTGAGAGAGTATTCAAACTTAGGGCCGCATGGATAAAAGACACAAGCATTTAAACATTCTAAAAACAAAGCTTAACATAAAACGGTCTTGCTGGACTTTTTGCGGCTTTTTTAAAGAAGAGCCACTAAAGCTTGATCTTTAGTAGCGTTTTTTAAAAAGCGCCACTAAAGCTTGATCTATAATGGCATCTTTAAAGAAACGCCGTTAAAGATCGAGCATTAGTGGCGCTTTTTAAAAAACACCGCAAAAAAATAGCAAGATGCCGTTGTATCAAGTTAAGCTTTAGCAGCATTTTTAAAAAAGTGGCGCTAATTCTCTTTAGTGGCGTTTATACAAAAAGCGCCGCTAATTCTCGATCTTTAGCAGCATTTTTCAAAAAGCGCCACAATGCTGTCAAAACCATTTTTAAATTTAAAAAAACGGGATTGGCTTTTAAAACATAAATGGGAGTCGCTACCAATCTCTTTTTTGAGGTGTGATTGGATCACCTTGAAATTGATCATTTTAATAAATATTTTGATTTATTAAAATAATGATTTTGGTCTACGAAATTTAAGAAATCGGGTTCGAGAGTCGATTAAGCACGAGGAAGGGTTAGCACCCTCGTAACACCCCAAAATTGGTACCTAATTAGTTATATAATGTCCTAATGTCGAAGATTTGAAGAAGTTTTAAAATATGATCCTCTTTTTGAATAAATCAAACTTGAAAGCTAAGGTTCACTTATCTCAAAGAAATAAAACATCACACCCAGTGAGTTAGTACGCAATATTTCAAGATCTCGAAAATAAGTTTGCCTTTATTTAGTAGAAAATCCTTGCCTCGAGACAACAAAGTGTTATATCCAGTAAGTTAGGACACAACGTCTTAAACTCCCGAGAATAGACTTTTCTTTTAAAATTCGAAAATGTTAAAAGGGATACTTGGATATTCGAACTCAAAGAGGAAAATTGAAATCCAGTAAGTTAGGGCACAATTTTTCTCGAAGCTCCCAAATGTCAAGCATTGCCTTCTTTTTTAAAGAAAACTTTGGATAAAACTTGGCAATTTAGCAAAATATTTTTGTTTAAGAATGATGATTTAAGTAAAAATATTGCACCAATATAAAACATGGATACCAAAAGCAATTTTTCAAAAGATACATGATATATCAACATTTCATACTAATATAGACAATTAAAAGAAAAACAATTTAAAATAATGGATTATAATAAAATAACTATGCTAAAGCAAAAATAAACAAATAAATAACTTAAATAGACAAATAAAAGATATAAAGTAAACCATAACAAATTTCTTAAAAATATGTGAAACATAAAAACTTAAAAAATGGATACAAAACTATAATAATAAAAATAGGTAAAATGACAAAATAAATGAAGTATTTAAAAGAACAAATAGACATTATAATAATGAAAAAATAATTTTTAAATGGGTTAATATATATATACATATAAAATAATTAATATATTTTAATGAATAAAAAAGTATATAAAAGATAACTTATAATAAATATATAGTACAACAGTTTTTACAAAAAGGATAATATACCTATTTTAAAAACAATATAAGAACTTTACCTTGTCAATTTAAAATATTGTACATTACATAAATTTTAAAATAATACATAATATATAATAGATAATATACAAAAATATTGATATAAAAAAAGAAAATAGAACAGTATGTAATGAAACAATTTTATATAAAAAAGGGTTTTAAATAAATAATATGTATATATAGTATAAATAAATAAATAATAAAAACTAAATCGGTACTAAAATAAAAAAGGTTAAATTTAAGTTTTAATAAAATTTATGGGGTGATTTTTAAAAGGAACAGAACTAAATTAGGGCCCCAATTGAAACGCGCATTATAAGTGAGGGATTCATTGGGAAAATATACCCTAATCCCAAAACGGCGTCGTTCCAATGTCGGCCTTAGAATGGCCCTAAGGACTAAATTGAAACAAATGTCATAATTCTGGGCCAAATTGAAAATAATGGAAGGCGCAATTGAACGCGATTACAAGTTGCAAAAATGCGGGAGGGCCTATAGGGCAATTAGTCCTTTTAATAAAAACACGCGGATCTTCCCCGGGTAATCGGGTCAATATGCGAGTTTTGGCCTTTAAAACGACGTCGTTTTGGGCAATAATAGCTTATCCCAAAATGACGTCGTATAAGGGCCTTATATATATTTTAAAAAAAAAAAACCCAAAAAAAAATCATTTGTAACACCCCCTCTTAAAAAAAAGAGTTAGAAATTCTCTAAAAAAATAAAAACTTCAACCCTCTGAGCTCCGGCCTCGGTTTGGCCGTGCTCCGGTCACCGGGCATCACACGCGCCCACGCGCTACCGACAACTCCGCCATATACGGCAGTCGGAGTCTGAAAAACTGCGTTTCTTAGGGTGAATCGAGAGGTAAACCCTTTTTATTTATTTTCGGCAGTATATCGTATGCAAATAAAGTATTTGTACGTATTTTTTAAAAAAATAAAATAATAAAAATAAAAAATGAAACAAACAGAAAGAATCACCTTTTTTCTGATTTAAAACACTGTTTTTGTATGTTTCTCTGTAAAATCGTAATCCTTTTTACATTGTTTTTACATCCATTTATACTGTTGAAAATGAATCTAAAAATGTTAAATCCTGATTCTGATTCTGATTATTGTGGCTGATTGCTTACTTTTGTTTTCAATCTTACCTTTTCTTGCTGGTTAATGACGATAAACAAGGTGGTGGGGGAGTGCCATCCGCGCGCTGATTGCGGCTCGACCAAAGACCTGTGCTAGGTTGTAGCGCCTAGGGTTTTTGATTCGCCTAATCACCTGGGCCATTTGGGCCGGTTCTGCCATTGGGCCAATTTGGGTTTGGGCATTGGGTAGTGTTTGGGTCTGGTCTTAGGCCTGTTTAGGTTTTGGGCCTTTGTAAAATCTGGACTATAAATTGTAAAAGGACTTGTATTAATTGGGTTTTTATTTTTATTTTTATTTTTGGGTTTGTATACGAGCCCGGCTAAAATGAATATGTAACATTGGACTTGTAAATTTGGATTGAAAAGGTATCTGTAAAAGGACTTTTTATTATTTTTTTGGTTTTTAATATTATTGGTATGGCCCGGGCAAAAATGGGCTAATACAGCTGCCCCTCTTTACTCATTGTCGTGTAACGAGAATAGAGTAAAGACTATGAAAGGACCATTTTTTTCCCAGTCTTGCTGAGTTCTGACTTCTTGGTCCTTGTCTTCTTCCAATATCTTCCAACCCATCTGCAATTTCAGAGGTATTGGACTATAAGTTTGACAGCTTCAATCTGCTTCACTACAACCTCAGGAAAATAATATCTGCTATCTTCAGTCTGCTCCCTGCAACCTCAGAGATGCCAGACCGGTATCTTCGATCTGCTCACTGCAAACTCAGGAAGGCGAAATCTGCTATCTTCAGTATGTTCCTTATAATCTCAGGGATGTTAGACCAGTATCTTCGATCTGCTTCACTGCAACTTTAGAAATGTCAGATCTGCTATCTTTAGTCTGCTCACTGCAACCTCAAGGATGCCAGACTGGTATCTTCGATTTGCTTCACTGCAACTTCAGGAAGGCCAGATCTGCTATCTTTAGTCTGCTCCCTGCAACCTCAGGGATGCCAGACTGGTATCTTCGATCTGCTTCACTACAACTTCAGGAAGACAAGATCTGCTATCTTTAGTCTGCTCCCTGCAACCTCAGTGATGCCAGACTGGTATCTTCGATCTGCTTCACTACAACTTCAGGAAGACAAGATCTACAATCTTCAGCCTGCTTCCTGCAACCTCAGGGATACCAAATTGGTATCTTCGATCTGCTCCTGCAACTTCAGGAAAGCCAGATCTGCTATCTTCAGTCTGCTCCCTGTAACCTCAAGGATGTCAAACTGGTATCTTCGATATGCTCTTGCAACTTCAGGAAAACCAGATCCGCTATCTTTAGTCTCTCTCTGCAACCTCAGGGATGTCAAACTAGTATCTTCGATCCGCTTCGCTGCAAACTCAAGAAGACAAAATCTGTTATCTTTAGTCTGCTCCCTGCAACCTCAGGGATGCCAAACTGGTATCTTCGATCTGCTCCTGCAACTTCAAGAAAGCCAAATCTGTTATCTTCAGTCTACTTCCTACAACCTCAGGGATGCCAAACTGGTATCTTTGATCTGCTCTTGCAACTTCAAGAAAGCCAGATCTACTACCTTTAGTCTGCTCCTTGCGACCTCAGGGATGCCAAACTGGTATGTTCGATCCGCTTCGCTGCAAACTCAGGAAGACAAAATCTGTTATCTTCAGTCTACTCCCTACAACCTCAGGGATGCCAAACTGGTATCTTTGATCTGCTCTTGCAACTTCAGGAAAGCTAGATCTGCTATCTTTAGTCTGCTCCCTGCAACCTCAGGGATGCCAAATTGGTATCTTCAATCTACCATACTACATTGTCCTCTAGAGAACATAACTTGTAAAATGGGTATATGCTTATGCCTAATAATTAGGATGTTTTTTATCGAAATGAGTCAAATGCTCATATTTATACATGCTATAATATATGAATGCAAAAATGTTATGAGAATGATTCCTATTTCAGATGTCATCAAGGTTTCATCTTTGTTCCTCTCGGAGTATCAATCTTGTCTTTGTTCAATAACTTGCCCCATGGTAACTTTAAGGCTCACTCTATTTGAATCTTGGGGACACAAGGCTTGTACCACCTTCAAACCATCCCACCAATATTATAGGATTTAATCCATTCCTACAAGATTTGATTCAACTTCAATCTATTCCCCTGCAATTTAGGGTTTTTGAATCATTTTCCATCAATTTGGTTTATCATACTATTCCCCGAATTGAATTAATCTATTCCCCTGCAATTTAGGGTTTTTGAATCATTTTCCATCAATTTGGTCTATCATACTGTTCCCCGAAGGCTATGACCCAATGGGGAATACTTGTAAGAATAATCCTCTTTTAGGATTAATATTGCCCAACCATCATTTGGACAAAAGAAATAGTCTTAATTTAGACCTTTCTCAAGTACCTCTGACCCTTACACATGGGAATTTTTAAACAATTATCCTGTTTTAGTTTCTTGTGTTATCTAGAAATTTCTGGAGTAATATGCAAAACTTCTTTTGTGAAAATATTATTAGTTCATCAATCATTATTTCAATGCGACATGCTTATGAATAATGGACAACAAATAAATTGATCTTAGAAACAATTTGGAGTCGAATAGAAAATACAAAGAAAATTAACTAGGAACATATCTTTAAGAAGAAAAAGAATCCAACAATAGTAAATTTAACATGAATGGGACAACAACCAGATGCCCTAGATATCACAGCTTGGGCTTTCATATACAAATTCCATGAAGACTACTCTAAGCTTAACATGTATTTAGGAGATCCAAAGTATTTCGTTGATGCCCCAATATGTAACACACTTCGTTTCTTGTTGATTCAGGTATAGCAAGATCACTGCATGCCCTTCTAAATTTGAACCGCCCTTTTCAGGTTTTCAATTCAAAATCCCTTTGGTCTCAAGGAGCCCTTTGCGGGTTTTCACCTTGGCCTCTTCGTTTTTTTAAGAAGTCTCAAAGCGCCCTTTGTGGGTTTTCACCTTGGCCTCTTTTCCTTTCAAGCAAAATACTTTTTGACTGAATATAAATTCACAGGGTTAAGTAAGCTTTTCCTATCTATTTTGGTCAAAATCAATACACCTCCAGAGAAAGCCTTCTTTACCACGTATGGTCCTTCCCAATTTGGCATCCATTTTCCTCTGAAATCTTTTTGTATAGGAATAATCTTTTTCAGTACAAGGTCACCCTCATGAAATTCTCTTGGACGAACTTTTTTTATCATAAGCTCGCATCATTCGCTTCTGATACATCTGACCATGACGAATAGCCCTTAGCCTCTTTTCCTCGATCAAGTTTAACTAATCATATCGCGACTAAATCCATTATGCTTCATCTAATTTTATTTCTGACAAAACTCAAAGAGAATGTATCTCCACTTTAATAGGTAGGACTGCCTCCATCCCGTAGACCAATGAGAAATGAGTTGCTCCAATAGAGGTTCTGACAGACGTTCGATAAGCATAGAGTGCAAATGGTAATTTCTCATACCAATCCTTATAAGTCTCAGTCATTTTCCCCACTATTTTCTTGATGTTTTTATTGGCCGCTTCCACTGTCCCATTCATTTTTGGACGATACGGAGACGAGTTGTGGTGTTTAATCTTGAATTGACTACAGACTTCCGCTATCGTGCTGTTGTTCAAGTTTGGCGCATTATCTGATATGATCCTCTCAGGCATTCCATATCGACATATAATCTCCTTCTTCAAGAACCGACTAACTGCCGACTTAGTAACACTAGCATATGAAGCAACCTCTACCCATTTCATGAAGTAGTCGATAACCACAAAGATGAATCGATGCCCATTCGAAGCTTTTGGTAAGATCGGCCCAATGACATCCATGCCCTACATGGAAAAAGGCCATGGAAACGTCATAATATGCAAAGGTAAAGGCGGTACGTGAATTTTGTCACTATAAATCTGGCATTTATGACATTTCTTGGCATAATCGATACAGTCTCCTTCCATGGTAGACCAATATATCCAAACCTCATAATTTGTCTAGCCATCGTGAAACCATTAGCATGTGTCCTAGAAACACCTTCATGCACTTCTTCTAAAATTTTTCTAGCTTTAACAGCGTCAACACATCTCAAGAGCACCTGATCTTTCCTTCTTTTGTACAGGATATCCCCGTCCAAAACATAGTCGTAGGTTAATCTCCTTAATGTCCTTTTGTCATTCTCCGTTGCATGATCAAGATACTCACGATTTCTTATGTATCGCAATATATCCTGATACTAATGGTAGTCATCCTTTTCCTCTTCCCCTATGTTGCAACAATAAGTTGGAACCTCGAAAATACTTATCTGAATAGGTCTCGCATCTTCTTGTTTGTTTACCTTGATCATGGAAACCAGAGTTGCCAAGGCATCGGCCATTTGGTTTTCATCTCGAGGGAGATAATTGAAGGTGATATCGTCAAATTCTTTAATCAATCCCAAAACTATTTTTCAGTAATCAATCAGTTCGGGGTCTCTTGTCTCCCATTCTCCTTTAAGCTGGTAAATTACTAACGCAGAATTTCCATATACCTTTAGCACTCTAATTTTACGCTCTACAGCTGCTCGAATTCCCATGATACACGCTTCATACTCTACCATGATTATTTGTGCAATCAAAATCCAATTTACATGTGAATGGATAATGATCACCACTAGGGTATACCAAAACTGTCCCAATTTTATTTCCCACAGCATTTGACGCCCTATCAAAGTTTAGCTTCCACGAATCCTCTTCAGTAGTTGCCACATACATTAGCTCTTCATTGGGGAAATCAAAGTTCAAAGGTTTATAATCCTCTAAAGCCCTGCTAGCCAAAAATTCTGCTATTGCGCTCCCTTTTATAGCCTTTTGGTTCATATAGACTATATCAAACTCAGAAAGTAATATCTGCCACCTTGTTATCCTTCCATTTAGAGCAGTTGACTCCATCATATATATCAATGGGTTGAGCTTCGAAATTAGCCAGGTTGTATGATATAGCATATATTGTCTCAATCTTCGAGTTGACCAAATCAAGGCACAACACAGCTTCTCAATCGGTGAATATCTCATCTTACACTCAGTGAATTTCTTACTGAGATAGTATATCACCCTCTTTCTTCTTCCTGTCTCATCATGTTGACCCAGCACACATCCCATAGAGTTACTGAACGCCGAAAAATATAGTATTAACGGTCTATCTGGACTAGGCGGAGATAGTACTGGAGCATTTGACAAATATTGCTTAACTTTATCAAAAGCATTCTGACATTCAGCATCCCAAGTGCCTTAGTTGTGCTTCTTAAGAAGGCGAAATATAGGGTCACATTTATCAGTTAATTGTGAAATGAACCGAGCAATGTAATTTAGCCTTCCCAGAAAACCTCAAACTTCTTTCTGCGTGCGGGTGGAGATAATTTTTGTATAGCTTTGACCTTATCTGAATAAACCTCTATTCCTCTTTCACTGACTACAAAACTCAGTAGCTTTCCCGACCTAGCTCCAAAGGTACACTTTGCCGGGTTGAGCTTTAGTTGAAATATCTTCAATCTCAAGAACAACTTTTTCAAGATTTGGATATGTTCCTTTTCTGTTCGAGATTTAGCGATCATGTCATCCACATACACTTCAATTTCTTTGTGCATCATGTCATGGAATAAGGTCATCATAGCTCTTTGATAAGTTGTCCCTGTATTCTTTAATCCGAATGGCATCACCTTATAACAAAAGGTACACAATAGTGTTATGAGGGTAGTTTTCTCCATATCCTCAAGATGCATCTTTATCTGATTATATCCTGAGAAACCATCTATGAAAGAAAACAATGAATATCCCGCCATATTATCTACTAATGTGTCAATATGAAGCAAGGGAAAATTGTCCTTCGGGTTGGCCCTATTCAAATCCCTGTAGTTTACATACATCCAAACCTTTCCGTCTTTCTTAGGGACAGGAACAATATTGGCAACCCACTCTGAGTATTTAACCACTTGTAAAAAAACCTACATCAAACTGTTTCTTAACTTCCTCCTTTGTCTTTAGTACCAAATTAGGCCTCATCCTTCACAGCTTTTGCTGGACTAGCTTGCATTCTTCTCTTATGGGAAGATGATGCACTACAATATCCGTACTTAACCCAAGCATATCTTGGTATGACCATACAAAGACGTCTTTGAACTCCCGCAATAACTTAACGAGGTCTTGTTTTGTCTCCTCGACTATACACATTCCAATTTTCACAACCTTTCCCTCCTCTAAGACTATATTCTCTACTATCTCTGCATGGGGTAAAATTTGTTTCTCTTCTTGCTTTACCATTCTTAACAAATCTAGAGACAAGTCACAATCTTTATCACCGTCAAAATCCTGATGTTCCTCTAAACACATGTCCTACTCAAAAAAGACCTCTGAATCTGTAGTATTGTTGCTCACGTTATTGATATCTAGGGACCTGTGGTAGGCACAAAAGAATATACAAAGAACAAATAAATTCAGAACAACTATTTACATGGTATAAATGAAAATAAAAAATTTGGAATGAAATTGAAGGATCAAAAGTATATTTAAAAGGAATGAAAGAATATTTGCTCGAATTGGTCATCAAAAAATGTTCTTATTGAAACAAAGATGATTGAACATGAGCCTATTTCACAAATGAAATCTTATTATTTCTAGGCTTTAAAACAACAAGTGTATTCTGAACATTACTCTGTATAATTTCTAAAAACTACAGGAAGTTCCTCTTCAGTCTAGTTGTTCAAAGCACTCACAGGTTCATAAGGTCAAATGCCCAATAGGTTTCTTTGTTCAGTTCCCTCCTCGTGTATGGCGTTGATGTGAGGGATTTCATTTCTCAGCCACCCTCTCTCAGGGTAAATTATCCCTCCTGATACGAAAGTTTGGGATATGTGAGGGAATATCATCGACTCCCACTTGACTTCTTCTCCATTCAGCCGTGCCCTTCTTCTCTTTTGTTGCTTCCTATCTCTTTCTTCTTTTGTCTAGGATTTGGCTTGAAACCCAAGCCAAAATGGTCTCTTTTTTCCTTCAGCATTGGTACTTAAACCCCACCTTGGAGATTTCTACCCAACCCTTTTCCTGGTAAGGCTCATTTTTCCACTGTCATTTGTAAGCTCATTCTCGTAGTTCTGGATATCTTGGGCACCGGCACCTCATTCCCCTCTGAAATAAACGTTGCGTTGACGAACTCTAGGGATCGAAAGGAGCATTCAATTGCCTCTTCATTTGCCTCTACATAGGGCACTTCATTGGTAACAGTTGCTATGAGGTCCTCCTCCGCATTTACGGTAACTAACCGGCCCTCCATTACTAACTTTAATTTTTGATATAGTGATGAAGGCACTGCTCCTGCTAAATGTATCCAAGGCCTCCCCAACAAACAATTGTAAGAGGGCTTGATATCCATCACCAGAAAGTCCACCTCATTCGTGTTTGGTCCAATCAACAAAGGTCTATCGATCCTCCCTATTACCCTTCCCTCAGTGCCGTCATATGCTCTCATTATGTTTTGGCATGTTTTCATGTGAGAACTGTCTATAGGCAATCTATTCAACGTGGACAATGGTAAGACGTTCAGAGTAGATCCATTGTCAATTAGCACACTGGCCAGAATATATCCTTTGTAGCGAGTAGTGATATGTAGAGCCTTGATCGATCCCATGCCTCTAGGTGGAATTTCATCATCATTAAAGTAGATGAAATTGTCAGCACTTATGTTACTAACCAAACGATCCAGCTTGTTAACGGATATATCTTTAGTAACGTAAGTTTCGTTTAGTACTTTCATCAATGTTTTGCGATGTACTTCTGAGCTCAAAACCAAAGCTAACATCGATATACGAGCTGGTTGTTTGCGCAACTGCTCTACCACGCTGTATTCACTATGCTTCAAGAATTTCAAAAATTCTTTAGCCTCTTCTTCTTTTACAGGCTCATTGATAAGTGCCTCAGCCCTTTCTCTCACTCAACTGCCAATGCATTTGTTTTCACAGGCTCAGTTCTGACGTTTATCGAGTCATACCGCCTTCCACTACGCGTGTAAGATCCCTCACTTTGGACCTCATTGGAAGTACTAGCTATGTTCTCCCCTCCAGGTATTGTCACATTACAGTCGTAATTCCAAGGCACCATTTTGTTATCCTTGTAAGGGAAGGAAACAAGTTTTTAGATTACGACATTTGGCGCCATTTGTGTTCCGCCCTTAGTGCTTCTTGGTAGGGAGATGATGATTCTCAGGTAATTGACATTGGGATTTGTTAACTCTCCTTCTGTCGTACATATATTTCCTTCTCTTGAGCTTTCTTCATAAAACTCCATCACTTTATTATCCATGAGGCTTTGCATCAAGACCCTAAACTCAATGCATTCCTGGATCTCATGCCCCTCTACCTTATGGAACTCACAGTAGTTCCTTATTCCTTCACATTTTTCCTCAGAATCCGATGTTATCTTTCTCCTTTTCACCATTTCTTTCCAAACCATCTTCAACGGGGTTCTTACTTCAGCTATATCTTCCTTGATCCTTCTCATGATATTTTCCCCAATTACATTTACCCCATTATCTCCATGGTTAGGCAACGGGTTTTCCGCACTAGGGGTATCATCAAATTTTACAATCCCCATCTTAATGAGTCTTTCCACTGTTTTCTTGAAAGCAGTGCAGTTTTCTATTGAATGCCCTGGTATTTCCGCATGGTAATCACATTGAGCGTTTGAGTCATACCATTTGGGATGTGGAGGCTGCAATGGTTTTAGATAAAACGGTGACACCACATGTGCGTCAAACAAACTTTGATATAGCTCCTTGTACGTCATTGGGATTAGTGTAAATTAGAGCTTTTCAGAATTTTGCCTTGTGCCCGATTCATGCCTTTGCGAACCCTGTTGCTCAACTACTTTTGGCTGACAGACAGTTATTGACTTTGAGTACCCTTTACCATAGGTACTTGTATTATTCACTTCGTTCTCCTTTCTCTTTGGAGCTGACCTCCTAGTAGTTTCCCCTTCTATCTTGCCACCTCTTATGGCATTTTCAATTATCTCTCCTGCCATTACTATATCTGCAAAGCTTTTAGTGGTACTCCCTATCATGTGAGTAATGAATGGGGCCTTCAAATTATTGATAAAGAGCATTGTAGTTTCCTTTTCCAGGAGCGGTGGCTGAACTTGCATGGAAACTTCTCTCCACCTTTGCGTATACTGCCTAAAGCTTTCATTTGATTTCTTCTTCATATTCTGCAGAGTGATTCTATCCGGTGTCATGTCCGTCACATGATTGTATTGTTTCATGAAAGCTTGCTCTAGGTCTTTCCAAGAGCTAATCTTAGCACTGCTTAGTTGATTGTACCACCTAGACGCTGCCCCAACCAAACTATCTTGGAAGCAATGGATCAACAGCTGATCATTGTTAACATAGCCAGTCATCCGTCTACAGAACATGGTGATATGGGCTTCGGGGTAACTAGTCCCATTGTACTTCTCGAATTCTGGTATCTTGAACTTATGAGGAAGCACCAAATCTGGGACCAAGCTCAAGTCTTTAACATCAACTCTATGATGACTATCAATATTCTCTAAAGCCTTGAACTTTTCTTCTAACCATCTGCAACGGTTCTCTAGCTACCTTAAGGATTCACTTCTCATTCCTTCCCTCTCGGCTATGTCTAGATCGGGGATGACAGGATTGGCGGGGTTATCTCCTGAATTAGATCCCGAGCTAATTTGGAAATTCATGGGCACCCCAGTATCAGCTTGCCCTTATTGAGGCCTAATTGTGACAGATGACCTTTGGGGATGCACCTCAGGTTGGGTTTATACATGCGGTAAGGTAAAACCCGGAGGGTAATCCTCATTATCTTCTCCAGTATTGGTCATGGGGCCTTTTCCTTTGTCTATCGCCCCATTCAGCAGCTAGGCCATTTGAGCTATCATATTTCTCTAAGCTTCTAACATCTGGTCTCTCATCTCTTGTTGGAGCTTTGCCAACTGCTCTTGCATCTGATCTTGTATATCCCTTTGGAATTGTTCAAGTCTTTGGTCCATATTTTTCATCTTGGTGCATGTACCGTAACGGTGCGTGGTTTCCAGGTTAACTTTATCTTTCCTTCTCTCTCTCTCACTGTAATAACTTTAACTAATTAGGGTCTTTCTATGTATTTTAATGTATATGATGTAATGCAAATGCATGAATGTAAAAAGGCATTAATTCCGATTCAATTCAATTTAGAAAACTTTATTAGAAAACAAAATCCTTTACATAAAACGGACTACAAATATGCTTTTGCCCTAGTGCCCAGAGTCTTAAATTTCCTAAATAACAGAGCTAATTCTTGACCACGATCTGGCTGCAGCTCATATTTCATGCTCAACATATCAACTTGTACCGCCAGGGTTTGTAAATGATCAGCCACTTCTCGAATCTGAGTTATAGCTTCACCCATGAAGTAATCCCTACTTCTTACTTGATCCTGAAAATGATGAAGCTCTTCCTTCCAATGCCCTTCTCTTGTTTCAAGCAGCTCGATCCGGCATTCACAGTTTTGTAATGCCGACTTTAAACCTTCATTTTTTCCCTTCATTTCCTCGGTCTTGTTCAAACTTGACTTTAACTCGATTGCAGAATTACAACTTCGATGTAGATGAAGAGACCATCCTAGTTCTACCACTTTAGTTTTTAATCCACATTTTTCCTTCTGACTTTCGCCAAACTCCTTTCCAAGGCCTGGTTTTGTGCCTGGATTTCCTGGAACTTCCTCTCCTAACGATTAACTTTGACCTTTTCCTTTCAAATCTCTTGTTGCCACTATTCTGAAGTCTTCCTCAATCCGGCTCTTTTTATCGACAGCTGAATCTTCTTATATTCTGTCTTCAAATTATCTCGATCTTCCTCAATCTTCCTCTTCTCTTTCTTTAATTTTTCAGCCTCCAGTTTCTGAATATCCACGTCTAATCTCAGATGCATTTTTTCTTCTTCCAACTTTTCTATCCATTTTTCAAACTCTGAGCTCTTCCTTTCGAAATCTTGCTTTATGATCTCTAACTCCGATGGGATCATTCGTAAGTACTCTTCATTCGATCGAGCGCCTTCTAAACTTAGTACAGGGATATTGTCATTAACTCTCCTACTCCACCATCCCATGTATTCTGGAGTTGTTACTGGGCATACGTCCACTATTTTCATGCGGCAAGTCTGATTCCAAGCATTAGAAATCTCTTTAACCATTTTCTTATAACTATCTCCCTTGTATGAAAACTCACATTGAGCTAACCCATCTGTCACTGGTATGAACTGGCTTGATCTATACTACCTCAGCACGAGCAAAGGTACATATCCACCTGCTCCTCAAATTCTAAGTAAAAGAACCCAATCAAAACTCCCACATTGGTATAAAATTTCATCGGGAACCAACCATGGAGCTCTCCATTTAACCTCATCTTCTTGGAGATTTTGGAGAAGCACTATCCAATTTTCTTCTGATACGTCATCTCTCCGTGGTGCTACCACAATCTCTTTTAAAGGAGAGTAATTCTTGAGAAAAACCTGATAGGAAACTTTATCCACCCTCCAGAAATGACTGTGGAACTAAACCAACAGCAACTGTGCACACCCTATTAACCTGCCTTCGCCAGCTCTCCTATATGCATTCAATGATCGAAATGCCTCAACCAAGACTGCAGGAACAGGTGTAACCTATTTGTCAAGTCAATTAAAAAGATCTGAAACGACTTCATCCACATATTCCAATGCCCTAGGAAAAATCACCAATCCATATATACTTAAGGTAAAAACATCAACTTTCTTTTTCTCATCAGGATGAGTTAGAATCAAATCTTTCAGAACCTTTCATGGGATGCACTTACACTCACCTTTTTGCTTGATTCTAGCTGTGACCCACTGTTCGCTCATCCCCGTGATGTTCATTAATTTCTTCACAAAAGTTGGAATACAAGCAGCCCTTGAGTAAATTTTGTCAACTTGAATCTTGGGACAATGCAACAAAGCTGAATATTCCTCCACCGTGGGTACCATATCAGTCTTTCCAAAAGTAAAGCAACTATACGCAGGGTTCAATATTGAGTGATGGCTCGAAACAAATGTTCATCTACCTTCATGTCAAGTAAGTACGGCAAATCCCCATGGTTGTAATAGAACAACTATTTGGTCTCGTTACTCCATCGATCCCATATTTCCTTTAACTCCTGGAGATTATTTTACGTCACACTGATGCGAGTGTAATCCCATAATTTTGATGTGTATCCTTCGGCTAGGCTATCTCCTTTTGCTAGTTGTGTTTCCTCTGACCATTTACGGACAGCCACATTGTTTCCCACTTTATCAAGAAATTTGTTCTCCATAACCTGCTTTTTAATTTAGTAACTGACTGTGAATCGATACCTTTTAAAATATGAGATGACATGCACCAAAAATAAAACACAACAAGTTAGTATCATGAAATAGAACATAAAACAAATAAACACATATCTGGGCAACCACTAAAGGTTGGCATAATTCTACCTAGGGTGGGCACTTATGTTTTATACGTGCGGTTTAGCTCTAAAGTTAAGGTACCTGAACCAGCAGATTCCTCGATCCTCACCCATTATAGGTTCATACGGACCGAGTTCAGTTCAGGGGAATACATTTCCCTATGGCTGCACGGAGATGAAAAACTCACGAAGACATAGGTACGGATGTATCCCAGAAGCGATCCCCTATCCTGCACGGAGGTGAAAACCTCACGAAGGAGTAGTTTCTCACTCCCACTTAAGGGTGTGACCACAACGGTCATGCAATGCAATGTGTACGAGAAAATAACAAATATATGCAATGATGCAAACACATGCAATAAAAGGATCGTAAATTTTTTAAATCAAACTTCTAAACTTCGACAAAAGGACAAAAAATAATCAATTTTACGGCTTGACTCTCTTATTGGTCCCTAGTGGAGTCGCCAAGCTATCGAAACCATTTTTCAATTTAAAAAAGGGATCGGCTTTTAAAACATAAATGGGAGCCCCCACCAATCTCTTTTTTGAGGTGTGATTGGATCACCTTGAAATTGATCATTTTAATAAATATTTTGATTTATTAAAATAATAATTTTGGTTTATGAAATTTAAGAAATTGGGTTCGGGAGTCGATTACACACGAGGAAGGATTAGCACCCTCGTAATGCCCAAAAATTGGTACCTAATTGGTTATATAATGTCCTAATGTCAAAGATTTGAAGAAGTTTTAAAATATGATCCTCTTTTTGAATAAATCAAACTTGAAAGCTAAGGCTCACTTATCTCAAAGAAATAAAACATCACACCCAATGAGTTAGGACGCAATATTTCAAGATCTCGAAAATAAGTTTGCCTTTATTTAGTAGAAAATCCTTGCCTCGAGACAACAAAACGTTATATCCAGTAAGTTAGGACACAACGTCTTGAACTTAAAAACAATATAAGAACTTTACCTTGTCAATTTAAAATATTGTACATTATATAAATTTTAAAATAATACATAATATATAATAAATAATATACAAAAATATTGATATAAAAAAAGAAAATAAAATAGTATGCAATGAAACAATTTTATATAAAAAAAGGTTTTAAATAAATAATATGTATATATAGTATAAATAAATAAATAATAAAAACTAAATCGGTACTAAAATAAAAAAGGGTTAAATTTAAGTTTTAATAAAATTTATGGGGTGATTTTTAAAAGGAACAGAACTAAATTAGGGCCCTAATTGAAACGCGCGTTATAAGTGAGGGACTCATTGGGAAAATATACCCTAATCCCAAAACGGCATCGCTCCAATGTCGGCCTTAGAATGGCCCTAAGGACTAAATTGAAACAAATGTCATAATTCTGGGCCAAATTGAAAATAATGGAAGGCGCAATTGAACGCGATTACAAGTTGCCAAAATGCGGGAGGGCCTATAGGGCAATTAGTCCTTTTAATAAAAACACGCGGATCCTCCCCGGGTAATCGGGTCAACGCGCGGGTTTTGGCCTTTAAAACGACGTCGTTTTGGGCAATAATGGCTTATCCCAAAACGGCGTCGTATAAGGGCCTTATAAATATTAAAAAAACCCCAAAAAAATCATTTGTAACACCTCTCTTAAAAAAAAGTTAGAAATTCTCTGAAAAAAAACTTCAACCCTCTGAGCTCCAGCCTCGGTTTGGCCATGCTCCCGTCACCGGGCATCACACGCGCCCACATGCCACCGACAACTCCGCTATATACGGCGGTCAGAGTCTGAAAAACTGCGTTTCTTAGGGCGAATCGAAAGGTAAACCTCATTTATTTATTTTCGGCAGTATATCATATGCAAATAAAGTATTTGTACGTATTTTTAAAAAAATAAAATAATAAAAATAAAAAAACGAAACAAACAGAAAGAATCACCTTTTTTCAAATTTAAAACATTGTTTTTGTATGTTTCTCTCTAAAATCGTAGTCCTTTTTACATTGTTTTTACATCCATTTATACTATTGAAAATGAATCTAAAAATGTTAAATCCTGATTCTGATTCTGATTATTGTGGCTGATTGCTTGCTTCTATTTTCAATCTTTCCTTTTCTTGCAGGTTAATGACGATAAATAAGGCGGTGGGGGAGTGTCATCCGCGCGTTGATTACGACGCGACCAAAGATCTGTGCTAGGTTGCGGCGCCTAGGGTTTCTGATTCGCCTAATCACCTGGGCCATTTGGGCCGGTTCTGCCATTGGGCCAATTTGGGTTTGGCATTGGGTAGTGTTTGGGTCTGGTCTTGGGCCTGTTTAGGTTTTGGGCCTTTGTAAAATCTGGACTATAAATTGTAAAAGGACTTTTATTAATTGGGTTTTTGTTTTTATTTTTGTTTTTGGGTTTGTATACGAGCTCGACTAAAATGAATATGTAACATTGGGCTAGAAAATTTGGACTGAAAAAGGATTTGTAAAAGGACTTTTTATTATTTTTTTGGTTTTTAATATTATTGGTATGGCCTGGGGAAAAATGGGCTAATACAAATGCCACTAGAGACGCAACCTAAAATGACATCGTTTAAGCCAAAGTAAAATGTTTTTGAGGGACAAAAACGCCGCTAGTGCCTTTGATAATAATAAATTTTAATAGCTTAATTATTTCTTAAATTCCTTTTAAACTAAGCTTTTTTTGTTTCAAACAATATATCTAATTTGTAAAATTTTATAATTGTGTACGAAATTAATTTTTAAAAATAAAACCAAACCCTAAACCTTATAACCTTAAACCCTAAATCCTAAATATATATATTACAAGGTACAAAAGTTATTAAAGAAGAATACTATTGCTTATTTAAACCCTAAAATAAATTGATTTTTTTTGTCATTTTTATCAAAATCCCTAACCCTTAAACCCTAATACCCTAACGCTTAAAACCATAAACACTAAGACCTTAAACCTTAAACACTAAACCCCAAACAACAAACTTTAAAACACTAAACCCCAAACCTAAAATAACAAACCATAAACCATAAACTTAACATACTAAACATTAAACCCTAAACCATAAAACCCTAAACCTTAAACCTTAAATATTAAACCCTAAACCCAAAAATAAATTTAATCAATATTAAGTACTACTTCCACAATTTATTAAAAATATAAGCTTTTACATTAATATCTATATATATACACATCAACATCTATATGAATTTTTTTGGGGTTTATGGTTTTAAGGTTTAGAGTTTATGTTTTTAGAATTTAGGGTTTAAAGTTTAGGGTTTATGGGTTTAGAGAAAGCCATACGGCATCGATTTTAATAGCTTGGTAACTTAAATGAAAACTTCTAAATAATTTAGTTATTAATTTGTAACTTTTCATAATTAAGTAACTAAAATGAAACTTTCTCATAGCTAAGTGAATGGTGTAGTTTATAGTTTTTATAAAGTCAGTTTCAAATATCAAAATAAAATCGAATTCAAAACAAAAATAAGAAAAAAATATGAAAATTAAATCGAATAAAATTGAAACGAGTGTCGGTTACCCTACATGAACATGGCTGCTCAACTTTTTGCAGCGTTTGGACCAAAAATGCCGCTATAGATCAACTTTTTATGGCGTTTGCACCAAAAATGCCGCTATTGCTCAGTTTTTAGCGGTGTTTGTGCCAAAAACGCCGTTATTGCTCAGCTTTTAGTGGCGTTTGGACCAAAAAGGTCGTATTTCTCAGTTTTTAGCGGCGTTTGTACCAAAAACTCCGCTATTACTTAGTTTTTAGCCTTTTTTGTCCAAACGCCACTAAAAACGCCGCTAAAGCCCTATTTTCTTGTAGTGCTTCAGATTCTAAGATGTTGAACATTACCTTTACACCTTCTACTAATTAACCAACTTTTTTACTTCTGTAAACGGGATCGAATTGATTGGCATGCCAAATTTATTCGGTAATACCACTATGGTGGGGCACCAATCATCATTAGATGCATCGACAAAAAAATTTTAGATGATGTTCAGGTTGAATGTTAATGGGCAATCTATTCCTCCTAGCAAAGATGCTGGTGGGCTTTTAAGGAGCTGGTATAATGATGATAATTACCTATATGGTTCTGCAATAGGCAAAAAGCTTGATGCAAACAAAGATGTTCAAATCAATTACAGAAATATATATCTAATTCTTCAGCTCTAGAATATGTTTATAGGACAGGTAGAGAAATGGGACTAGAGTTTGAGGTCATAAAGTTCAACCTAACATGGTTGTTTCAGGTTGATGCCAATTTCACATACATTGTAAGATTACATTTATATGAGATCGTACATGACAAACTGAACCAGAGAATTTTCAATGTTTACATTAACAATAAATCAACACAAGTTGATCTTGATATACTTGCATGGAAAAAGGTAAAAGGAGTTCCAACATATAGAAGTTATGCAATTGTTGTTTTTTATAGTCTAGGTAATAAAATGGTTCGGATAGATATAGCTCCTTCCACTTTATTGAACCTCGAGTTTTATGATGCCCTACTTAATAGAGTTGAAATATTCAAGTTGAATGATGGGAGCAAGAATTTGGAAGGTAGCAATCCACAACCATCAGCCATGCTTCTCCAATCCACAGATGAGCTTCCCAATCTGTTGCCTCTAAGTCCAACAATGGGGTTGCAACTGCATGGGCTGCAGGAAGAGCTACAGCAGCTTTTGTCGTGGTTGCAATCTTAGTTTTTGCTTACATAAAGAGGAAATGAACCCATTAGGGTGAAACCCATATACCACTTCATATACCATTTTGTGGTGGTTGTAGTCTTAGTTTTTGCAACTTTCATATTCCTAGAAGTAAATCTGAAGAGAGCAACAATAGCCTCTTATTGACATTGTCTCAAGGTCTTTCTCGATATTGAAAATCAGACAAGCAATAAAAGATTTTGATGAATGTATTATGGTTGGAGTTAGAGTTGAAGGGTTTGGGAATGTGTACGAAGGAGTCATCGATGGAGGCACCAAAGAGGCTATAAAACGATCCAATTTGTCATCAAAACAGGGCGTTAATGAGTTCCAAACCAAAATTGAGATGCTTTCAAAGTTGAAACACAAGCATTAGGTGTTTTTGATTGGTTTTTGTAAGGATGATGGTGAAATGTGCTTAGCTTATGACTACATAGCTCTTGGAACTTTTAGGGAACACCTTTACAACCATAATAAATCTCATCTTTCATGGAAACAAAGGTTGGAAATTTGTATTGGAGTAGCCAAGGGACTTCACTATCATCACACAGAAGCCTAGTACACCATCGTTCACAGGGATCTCAAGACAATATTCTCTGGGACAAGAAATAGGTTGCTAAAATTTCGAATTTCGAGTTGTCGAAAATTGATCCTGAAATGAATAAAGGTCACGTGAGTACAGCGGTAAAAGGTAGTTTTGGTTACTTGGACCTTTAATATTTCCGAAGGCAGTAACTCATCGAAAAATCCAATATTTACTCCTTTGGTGTTGTCCTATTTGAGGAACTATCTGCTAGACCAGTTGTGGATGCCAAGCTTCTAAAGGTACAAGTTAGTCTTATAGATTAGGCTCGCCATTGTCATAAGAAAAGAACTATTGATCCTCATTTGAAATGAAAAATAAATTTAGAATACCTAAACAAGTTTTTTGATACAACAGTCAAATGCTTGTTTGATCATGGAATTGAACGCCCTTACATGGGTGATGTGTTGTGGAATCTTAAGCTTGATCTCCAATAGCAAGAAAGTGCCACCCACCACATCAACTCCAATTTAGCGTAATTACCCAAAGACAAGGATTACATTGCAGTGGCCATGATTTGAATTAACAACTTAACAATGACACTACCATCTTCTCAATCCAAAACCACAGTAAAAGGAAAGCAAACCAAAAAAACTGATATGCCAGCCATTGATATTGTTTGAAATTTTGTGTTTTAGAGTTACATAACATCAGACAGATAGCTAGGGGTGTTCATAGTTCGATTAAAACAGAATTAACCGATCGAATCAGTCTAATTTGATTAATTAGTCGTGACCAAATTTAGTTCGTTTGGAGGTCAATTAATAGTATTTTGGAATTTTGGTTATCAGTTAATTCGGTTCGAAATAGGGTAATTAACAAAATTAACCAATTAACTGAAATAAATAATATATATTATATATAATTTTTAAATTTTTGTTTGGTTGTTAACTTTCAAGATTTATGTTGTGTTTCTAATGTCTTATTTGTTGTTTCCACCTCTATTTAAAGTTTTTTGAACTATTAAAAAAATGAACAATTGAAATATTTTATTCGGTTAATGTAATTGAAAATAACTTCTATTCGGTTAACAGTTAAAAAAAATGTACATTTAGGTAATTCGGTTAATGGTAATTCAGTTCCGGTATTAACCGAACTGACCATTTGAACACCCCTACAGACATGCAATCTAAATCAAAGTTTCCTATTTATCTGATACTATATCATACTTTTTGTTTTTCACTAACTATCTATCATGCTAATCATTTGTAGTATTATTTGTTTTGGGCTTAAATCATAAATTGGTATCTAAATTGTACAATTTTTTTTTTTGGTACCTAAACCTTTGTTTTTCAAAAGTGATACTTAAACTATTTTTCTTTTCTCAAATTGGTAACTCTATTAGTCAAACCATTAAATCTATTTTTTTAAGAAAAGATTTAACCCATAAATTAGTACCTAACCTATATCATTTTTCCCGAGTTGGTACCTAAATTTTTTTTGTCACAAGTGGTACCTAAACTACTGTCCCTACTCATTTTACACCAAAATGTAATATCAGTTAAAAATTCCTGCCAATAATAGACTCTCATGTCATATAAACTTTTAAAAATAATTTTTTATTTTATTTTATCTTAATTTTTCTCTCTCTTTATGTTTTTTTCCTTTTTTTTTCTTAATTCTTCCTTTATAATATCAAGCCATGTCAGGTATGCCACAAATTCATCCTCCCAAGATTGAGATGTTGGCGATTAATTCTATTTTCAAACCTCACCGCATGCTAGCTCAACTTGATAGGATAAAAAAAGTTTTTTCACCGATCAAAACCAATATTTTCAGAATTAGATCGGAATGGTCGATCAGACTGGTTCGATTGGGAATTGACTAAGAGTTGAACCGATTGACTTGCAAATCGATACAAGTAAGTTGAATTGATCTTCTATATTTTAAATATATTTTTTAATTTTTATGAATTTTTAATAATTTATTTGATCGAACCAAAGGAATTGATTAAATCGAGAACTTGCAGACTAATTTGTTCAACCATTGGTCTAGCTCTAATATCTTTAATTGACTATCGGTTGAACTAACAGAGGTACTAACTTGGGAAAAAAAAAAGTAGTTAAGGTACTACTTGAGACCAAAAAACATTTAAGTACCAAAATGAAAAGAAAAAAAAAACATAGTTTAGTTATCAATTTGTAGGTTAAGTTTTTTTTTTTTTTATAAAATAAATTTAACAATTTGACTAACTAAAATACTAACTTAGAGAAAAAATAATTTAAGTATCAATATAAAAAAAATATAATCTAAGTAGCAATTTATAAATTATTTTGCTGTCAATATTATTTTGATTTAATAAACTATATTATATAATACCTATTAATTATCGAATAATTATTAGATTATGATGAATCGAACGTGCTGATTGTTTTTCCAAATCTTCCAATCACTCGATCTCCACTTTATCCGACTTTATCTTTACATTATTTTATTTTATTCATTGATTTCATTTTTTTCTTTGGTTATTCTCATGTTTACATCCATATTTAAAAATTTTAAATTAATTTCAGAAGGAATTTCAGAAACTTGAGCTTCTAATTTCAAGACTGAACAGCTAATACAATAAATAATTAATAGTTGTGATTCTAATTATTTGTAATTGTAATTTTAAAAAATAAATCAAATTATTTGATTTTACTTGATATATGATAAAATATAATGATTTATTTAGCTCTTGAATTTCATAAAAAAAAGTTATTTTAATTCTGTATTTAATTTTTCGCAATTTTTCGCAATTTTTAACTTTTTAACTTTTATTTTTTATTAAATCACCCAAAATAGATAGAAAAGATAATAAATACTAACTTTGCTGATGTAGACATGCACATAAATATCATATCAACAATTAATTTTTAATTTTTTAAAAGAATTCATATTTTTTAATTTTTTACAAAATTTTTATATATTTTTAAAATTTTTAATTTTTAAATTTTTTAAAAATTTAATTAATTATTGATATGACATCTATGTGGCAGTCTAACTATATGCCCACATCAATAAAGTTAATATTTGTTAAATTTTCATCCACTTAAGAGTGATTTGATAAAAAAAAATCTAAGTTTAAGTGTTAAAAAATAAGAATATAATTAAAAAGCTAAAATATATTTTTTTATAAAATTAAAAGACTAAAAAATTTATTATGCAAAAAAAAAAAACAATAAGCAATAGAGAATGGACCATTCGATAAATAATTAATAATATAATATTAATATTTAAGGTGAAATCTTAGACAATCTTTTCCCTTTCTGTTCTAACAATCGGCAAGAAAATAATTAAATGGATCAATTCAGATGGTAGAAAAGACGAATAGCATTTGATCTCCTACTAAGAATAAATGAAACAAAAAGCTCAACAAGCACCAGTGGTCTAGTGGTAGAATAGTACCCTGCCACGGTACAGACCCGGGTTCGATTCCCGGCTGGCGCAAACGGTTGGAGTAATGAAGAGAGTTACATTTTTGTGTTGATTGAGGGTCCATCACTCTATCTGATCCAACGATTAGAATTTCCGAACCTGAGCTTCCCTTCTTCCCGTTTTAAACGGGTTGTTTTCATATTTAATATATATCAATCACTAATTTTTAGGTTTTTTTTCTTTTATAAATAGCCAAATAAATTAATTATTTTCAAAAATAACACACTTACAAAATTATATACGAAAATAACCACGGTGTTGCTATTATCAGTGAAGGCACCACTTTTCATAATGGGCCAATGTTTTCATATTTAATATATATCAATCACTAATCTTTGAGGTTTTTTTTTTCACAAATAACCAAATAAATTAATTATTTCTGAAAATAACACACTTACAAAATTATATACGAAAATAACCTTGGTGTTGCTATTATCAGTGAAGGCACCACTTTTCATAATGGGCCAATCATTAGTTAGTTGTAAAAAAAATAATTTTTTTGGGTGTTATGATTGTCATTAGTAACACCAGATTAAAGTGTGATTATATAAAATGTTTAGGGACTTGATGAAGCAATTATACTTTTTAGATTGGATGAAAAAAGGGTTGTCACCATAACTGCTAGCGGCCCCCCAATTAAATGCTTTTAAACTTTTGATCAAATTACTCAAGTATATCCCTAAAAAATTTTCCTCAAGTTTTAAATTTAAGTAATTTGAATAAGAATTTTATATAGTTTGTTTAAGTTTATTGTTTTTCAAAAAGTAAAGAGGATTTATTTTTGTTATTCTTATTTTTTTAAGGGCTATTTAAATTTAATTTCAAAAGAGGACGAATTTAACATGCAAAAGTTTAAAAGCATTTAATTGGGAGCCGCTAGTAATTATGCCAGCACCCATTTTTTCATTGTCTAAAAAGGGTAATCGCTTCATCAGGTCCCTAAACGTTTTATCTAATCACACTTCAGTCCAGTGGCGCCGATAGCAACGGCGGCATCCAATTTTTTTTTAAATCAGCCAATGATTGGCCTATTATGACAGGTGGTACCGCCAATGACAACGACGACACCAAAATTCACTATTCAAAATAGGTCATTTTCATACATAATTTTATAAGTGAGTTATTTTCATAAATAATTAATTTTTTTGGGTTATTTCTGAAAAATATCCCTAAGGCGATTTCAAGTCTTTTATCGATTTCAATTCATTGAATTAATCAAACAATATTTGTTATTGCTTGCATTCCCTCTTTTCAAAAATTAATCATCAAGACAATCCCAAAGTCAAAGTTGCGTGCATGCCTATGTTGGTATTTCTTTACTCGTATATTAGGAATTTTAATGTTATTTATTAAAATGTTTTTGGGAAATTTAATTTTTAAAATACGATCTTTTACGAATATTTTGATATTTATGAGTGTTGAGTTTAAATTTCATGTTAAGGTTTTCAAAATTTTTCGTTGAAATTAAGGTAATTATTTTGATATTATTATTGTACCTTAACAGCTGGTTAAGTTCATGTTATAATATTTGAAAATTAAACGGTGACATTTTAATTTAAATTTAAAGTGACTGTGGATAAACTTAAATGTTAAACTCGACATCTATAAGTGTCAAGAACATAATTTTTTTAAAGGATAATGTAATTTAATTAAACTTTAACAAAGATATATATTAAAATCAACACCTATGGGTGTCAAGTTTCACTTAAAAGCTTTAACAAAACTATGATTTTAAAACCTATAAATAAGCAGTCAAATTTTTTAGTTTCCATAGCAAATCAAAATAAATCATTTTCGACATTTTACTCTAAACATTCCATAGCTAAGTACCTCCAAACTACAATTTCAAGTTATACTGTAATGGCTACAAAATTATTGAGATTTGAAGGACATGTTGCTTAAGATGCAATAGTGTTGGAGTATTTTCTTGTGGCTTAGCTTTACGATAATATGAGTATAAGTCCGCATGGCGAGAGAATCATTCTCTAGTTAATAGACATTGATTTCTATACGCAAGCCAAACTGGGAGATTCCTTGCATTCTATCATTTCTATTTGCCTTGATTGAATGATTGAGATGATAGGATCTAAAGCTCTAAGTGTAGTGTATTTTTCATTTTGTACTTAGAATTTTTCTAATAAATTAATTTAAATAAAATTCCATTACTCATTAGTATTGTTTGTAATTATCCTAAAAGATTTTCGCCCACAAAGCAAACTATAAGCAAATATTGTTTCATTGATTATCTAATGTATAACTAATATTAAGTTGTATTTTGTTGTCGAATTATAATGCGAGAAGACAACTTACATTAGTAGATAATCTAAATAGTTCATAGTCTAATCAAAATTGAGCAAATCAATTGAAAAACTATTATATCATCTATCAAGTCTAATTGAAGAGATACATTATCTTAGGTATCAAAACGAATAACTCCCATAGCATAAGTGAACAAGCAATAATTGTATTTTCATTTATCAATAACTTAATACCCTAAAAACAATAAAAAAAAGGCTAATTTGTCCTAGCAATTTTTTTTTATTTTTTTTACTTTAGTCATATGAGAAAGTAACTCTCTTATTAATTATGAAAGAAATCACTTTCTAAAACTTGTGGAAACAACTTCTAAAGAAATGTTACATTCATTCCCACTAATTAAACACATTGAAAAGTGATAATTCCGTCGTACCAAACCATGTTTTAAAAGATGCACATTTTAAAAAATTTTAAATATGTAATATCTATCGTGGGAACCTCAATGCAAGGAAATAGTTAAAAGAAGCTTGGAGAGTAAGAGTCGATGGATTCCCGACGTACCAACTTTTTTCCAAGCTATAAGTCAAGGATAAACTAAAGGAACGAAACAAGGTAAGCTTTGAAAACAGTGGTGGAGCCATTAAGAGATCTAGGGGGCTATAGACCCTTTTAAAATGGTAAATTTTTAATTTATAATTTATAAAATATTAAATTAGTAATGGTAAAATTATATTTTAACTATTTAAAATGATAAAAATTTTATTTAACTCTTTAAAAATACAAAGATATAGACTATTAAAATAATAAAATTATATTTTTACTATCATAAAAATATACAATTTAATTTTGACCCCAAAAAATTTTTTCGAGCCCCAACACTGTTTGGAAACATATATAAAAAGAAAAACGAGTTAATAAAGTAGTTGAGAAATGTTATAGCAATTGGGAAAAAAGAGTTAAATATTATTGATTTCATATCTATTGAAGAGGAAAGATTTATAAGATTAGAGTTGGAGAAGGCTTTGGAGGAAGAGCATATTCTATGGCTTCAAAAACCAAGGAAAAACTGGATCACTAAAAGAGAAAGGAATATCGGGTATTTTTCATTTTATAGCAGACAAAAGAAGAATTAGGAATACAATACATACAGTTATGGATGAAGATGGTAAGCTATGTGAAAGTCAAGAAGATATCGATCTTCACGACGGATACTTAAATTAGTCAATCAGCATTTTAAATTGGCACCACAGTACATTATCGAATAAATCGAAGAAAGTATACTAATATGCATAGTGCATCATCAAATAAATTGAAGAATGTATACTGGTACATATAGTGCATCACTAAACAAGCCGAAGCAATTATATTAGCACGCATAGTGCATCATCGGATAAACAAAAACAATCATACTAGAACGTAAGTGCATCATCGAATATACCGATGCAATTATACTGGCACATAAGTGCATCATTGACTAAACCAAAGTATAGACCTGTACATTTAATAAATTAACCAATTTCTAATTTCGTCACATAATTCAATTCATATCTCATCATTCTCAATTCAACATCAATTCATCATCATATAATATAACATAATTGAGTTCAATTTCATACCAATTTCCTATATCAATTAAGTCATACAACTTTCTATTCTATTCAATTTAGTTCATGTCTTGGTATTCAATTTCAACCAGAGCATTTGAACTCAATAATTGTTAATAACTTATTTCAATATTTTATAATGCAATACATCATGAATATGTAGTAACTAAATTGGTCACTGGTCATAGAGATACAAACTGAAAACTTGCGTTACTTGTTGTCGGCTCTGGCATTTCCTTTCTTTTTTGACGATCTTGCGTTGTCTTTAGCTATTAATAATAGTTCAATAATAATACAATATAAAATTTCCAGCCAAATTAGAATTAAATATTAAATCTCACATATTTTATAAATTATTCAATTTAGTCCCTAAAAGTGGAACAAACATAACTTTCGATTTAGACTCTTAGATTAAAATCGATTTCAAAATTACTCATTAAAGACCTCCTATTTATTATTTCTACTATTAATTTTACATTTTATTCAATTTTGTTCTTGTAAAAAAACTAACAATTAAACTTTATAATCTAGACCTTTTTCACACCTAAGCTTAGAATCTATCAATTTAACACAAATTTCTTCAAGAAATTAAAAATAGACACTTTCAAAAACTTTAAGAGTTTTGCAAATTAGTATATGGATTGACTAAATCAAACTCTTACGACCTCAAAAATATAAAAATTATAATAAAATGACTTAATAATAATAACCGAAAGTTGAATCATTGAAGCTTCATATTTCTTTCATGGAAATCGGTTTGAAGGATGAAGAAGAAGAGAACTCTCTCTTTCTTCCCACCGAACATGGTTTTTATACCATGATTTATAATTTTCTTTATTTAATTAATCTTAATTATTAAGTTAATAATCACATTTTAATGCTTTAATCCACCAGCATCCACTAATATATATTAGAAATGGGTTTAATTTTCATTCCAGACTTTTGGATCATTGCATTTTAAGTTTTTAGGTCTTTAACCAATTAAAAATTTATAGCGATAAGATTTTATAATTTAGCCCGTGTACCTAAAATAAATAATTAATAGATAAAATTGAAGGGCTAAACTTTAATATTCTATTGTTCAAGAACTTCAACAAAGCCCTGCTGGCCAAACCAAAATAGCATGGAGAACAACAAACAAACAAAGTTGGCTCTTAAAAGAAACCTTGGTCAAGAAATACCGTGCAACTAAAAACTTCCTCGAAAGACAGGAACAATGGGAAGATTCTTAGAAGTGGTTCATATTGAAGAGGAAAGAGGTTATCAGGAATAACATCACATGGCACAATGTTAACAAATGAAAAGAAATGAATCAGACAGAGACACCTAGCCAAGGAATAATTAGAAATGAGATATCTAACATGGATATGCAAAGATGGTAGGATATAAAAATCGTTTCCGAAGGACCTACGAAGCTAAGATGGAAACATACTCACAATGGATATTTTTTACTCTAACTGCTTATTTTCGAGAACTAACTAATCTACAGGTAAGGAATACAAACATGCTTAGTTCAACAATCCCGACGAAAATATGGCAACTTGTGTGGAAACTACAAGGTAATTATGTTTCTCTGGAAGATTCTAAATAAAGTTCCATCATGCAAAACTGTGATTCAAAACAGGATCGATCCATGAATACAAAATGTTCTGTTCAAAATATGGTGTCTGCACAAGTAACCATAGCATAACTTCATGGCTATAACCCAAAAAGATTATTTTTCTTGATGCAAAACTTGGATTACTTTACAATCACCTTGTGTAAAATTTGGATTCATAGAAATAAAGTAGGAGGAGTCAATCCCAATCCAATTGAGTGATTAAGGAGGCAAAAGGAGAATATAAAACAAGTTTTCAAAATGGGATACTTTTAGATCGGGATATAAGGATAGAGATATAAGGTGAAAAAGACCCACATTTACCTATCCTTATCTGGTTTACCTTTGTTGGTGCAGAAGAGAGACAATAGCATAGACAATTCTCATTTAAGGAGGAGACGAGAAGATGGAGTGACAAGAGAGGTATTGTTGCTGAGATTTGCACTTGCAAAAGTGCATCAATTCATACCTACTTTAATATAGTGATTAGTTTTGTTAGGGACTTTAATATTGCTGTTTTCTTTTTGATTTCTTAGTATTTGTCTGTGTATTAAAAAACAGAATCTTAGTTAGGACATAGGTATGATGTATTGCGTTTGACAAATATGAAATAGTGGGATCCGAATTTGATATGACCCAACCCTTATCAATGCATATATGTCAACAAATTTGATGACTTCCAAACAAGATAATGTTTGTCATGTGAACCTGGGAGTTTGTTCACTGAATATGTTATTATTTATGATGTTAGATATTTTGTACATATATTCAAATTTTCATTACTTTATGAAGTTTGCTTTTAACTTAAAAAAATGGGTTTATCATCCTCTTTTTGTCTTTGCTTAGTGGGATATCATTAGAGGGTGTCTAGGTTTCCAACTAAAGGGAATTTAATTGGTGAAAATTATGATGTCAATCCATAAAAATTATTTGATAAATATATCAACTTTTTGAGGAAATGATGATGGGGTAGCTGTCTGTCAATGTCATTCCTATGCTTCAATTTTTAAGATATTATTAGTAAAAATATATGTTTCACTCTAAATGGATAAATATATATATATTAAAGTTCATTTAAATTTTATATTTTTAACTTTTTTGAAAACATATGAAATTTTATAATTTTATTTCTACAGCTAAACATTTACCCTACATAAATATATATTATGTTTAAGCCAGAACCATGTACATATGTTAATAAATGAAATCATGCTTTTAGCTTTCATAATGAGATTATAATATTTAAGATATTCCAGGTTAATACCTTCGTAATACTGTTAGTTTATTCAAATACCAATCCTATAAATTACAAATTAACCCAAATTCAATAATAAAATATAATAAAAATTCCTAATAAATCCAACAAAAGCAAAGACAAAGAGAATCTCTGTCAGTCAACTAGGTCTTCATAATGGATCCCACATTACGCACTACCAGACAATAATTCCTGCCTAGTCAACATTCTTTATACACGTGTCATCTTAATATTGCTTGCCCTCTCCACTCCAGGACCCCATTTTTCACTCCCCACGTTCCCTTTATTTTTTCTATTTTTTACACAAAATCTCTTTTTCTTTACTAACACGATTAATTTTAGTATAACACTGCAAAATCAAAAGAAATGCTTTTTTTTTCTCTCAATTTCTGAAAAAATAACATATTTATTTAATTTGGATTTTATTAATAAAAATAAAATATAAAGGAAAAAAGAGAGAGCATTTATTGGGACCCAAATGAGGATCTTCGACAGAGACTTGAGTTCTTTTTACTTTATGTTTTGCCTCTGAACATCCACAGAAACACTTGGGGTTTTTTTTTTTTTGTTTTTTTCTGCAAATTTCATTTTTTTTAGTTAAAGAAAAAAGAGGAGCTTTGTTTTCTTTAGGGGCGATTTTAACAAGTCTCTTAAACAAAGTAAAAGTCCCCTTTCACGCCTTTCAATTAATGGGATAAAATCTAGGACTTTCTCTTTCTCTCTATATGTTCAAATTTTATCAAGGTTAATTTGAGCTTTTCTTTTTCTCAAGTTTTTGTTTGTTTGTTTGTTTTTATTTCATGCCCAGTTTTTTTTTTATCCCTCTTTTTTGTCAATGAAAACGGCCAGTATTTCGTATGTGTTGTCTTTAATTTCAATCTTGTTTACTTTTGCTTCAAAAGTTTTCAGTTTTGAGAAATGCCCAATTTCCAAGGCTTGGTCTTGGTTCACTTTTTGGTGTTTAATCATTTAAAATCTGACATCATTTAAAACATATGAAACGCTTTGCTCCTCTGGTTTTTAAGGTGTTTTTAGGAATCTGGGTTTGATTTGTTTTTTGATGTTTTTAAGTATGGAGAAGGTTGAAGAAGCAAACAAGGCAGCTATTGAGAGTTGTAATAGAGTTCTTAGTCTCTTGTCTTTACCAAAGGATCAACTTCAGTACAGCAACTTAATGATGAAAACTACTGAAGCTGTGTTTAAGTTCAAAAAAGTTGTGTCTCTTCTCAACAATGATTTGAGTCATTCAAGGGTAAGAAAATCCAAGATGTTTAAATCAAGTTCGCCTCAAAAAATTTTCCTAGAAAGTCCCAATTGTAGAACAATTTTATCACCAAAACCTCTTCAAGTATACCCGTCTAACCTGTTCCAAAAACCACCCCTTGAAGTTAAACCATCACAAGATTTCAGCTTTGTTCATCATCATCATCAGCAGCAACAGATGCAGCAAAGGCTGCAATTTCAACAACAACAACAACAAATGAAATATCATGCAGATATGGTGTTTGGTAAGAGTAACAGTGGTATAAACCTTAAATTTGATGGATCTAGTTGCACACCAACCATGTCATCAGCTGGATCATTTGTGTCATCTTTGAGCCTGGATGGTAGTGTTGCAAACTTGGATGGGAATTCCTTCCATTTAATTGGCATGCCACACCATTTTGGTCATATCTCTCAACATTCAAGAAAGAGGTGTTCAGGTAAAGGACAAGATGGTAGTATGAAATGCGGTACCTCTGGTAAATGCCATTGTTCAAAGAGGAGGTCAGTTTTCTTATCTCAAAAATTCCATGTGTTAATTGGTTCACTCTAATTACTTATCATATCTATGTGTTGTTTTATAGGAAACTCAGGATCAAAAGGTCTATTAAAGTGCCTGCTATTAGTAACAAAGTTGCTGATATTCCCCCTGATGAATATTCATGGAGGAAGTATGGCCAAAAGCCAATTAAAGGTTCTCCACACCCTAGGTAACCCTCCCAATCCCTTGATGCAATGCCAACTAGTTTCAGCTATGTTATCTACTAATGATCCGTAGTATGTTGTGCACAATTGCTATGATTATGGTGTTAAGGGAGAAGCTTTTATGATGCAGGGGATACTATAAGTGTAGCAGTGTGAGAGGGTGCCCAGCAAGGAAGCATGTTGAGAGATGTTTGGAAGACCCTTCGATGTTGATCGTCACGTACGAAGGCGAGCATAACCATTCAAGGTTACTCTCAACACACCCTGCGCATACATGAAAATGCCTTCTTTCATCTTCAAAAAAACCATACCTTCCAGTTGTTAAAATCCGAAAAAACAAAAGCCGGGTTTGCTTCTTAAATGTGAAATAGATAGCTATTAAATTGTTGATCCGTTGCATCGACAATGGAGCCGTATTTGAGAATCTGTATTGGCCCTTAGTGAAAACACCGTCCGTACTATGAGTAGGGGAAGTGGGGTTAGTGTGCATCAACATACCTAATATGGTGTTTCAAACTAAATTTCAGATGGTAGATTAAAATGGTTCTTATATATAGAGAGAGAGAGAATAGAAATTGTGAACTTTTTTGAACTTTGAATTTGTGTAACCCTATGTTTCATCTTAATGTTTTGGATTTGTAAGGTTGATTGTATGTATGATTTGTGGTGACATTGTAGAAGGAAAACTACAAAGGTTATCCAAAATCATGTAACATGAAATTCAGCAGTGCCAAAAGAACTATGCTGCTATGAATTGATTTCCTAATATTCTTAAGTTATATACATGTGTGTACGAGAGACTGGACACTTGCGTCATGTTAATATCCAACTGAAATATTAATGAACCGAAAAGAAATGAGAATTAAAATCGAAAAAACCGATTAAAAATAAATTGAAGTAGAATGTTTATAAATTACTGTTGATTCCAAATTTTAGTAGTTTTATCTTTTCATAATAGGTGAACTTGCGAACAAGATAAAAAATAATTACAATAATGCTCCTCTATGGTCCAACATCATTTTTCTGTTCTCATCGGTTGGCAATCATTCTCTCCCTATTTTTCTATTCTCATCGGTTGGCAATCATTCTCTCTTTATCTTTGCCATATTTCTCAAAACATAACCTTCTCAGCATCTTGTTCCACACCATAGTGCCTTTCTCTAACTCTATTGATTCTCAGCTCCCAATCATTAAGCCTTCTAGGAATTGCCCTATGAGGTAGGTTTTGGTAATGCAAAGGGCTGTTGTTAGTAGGTATATCATACATTAGCTAACTATAAGCTATCAAAAGAGTTTTTATATAATTTTATTTCTTACTTTCATTGAATAATTTTTTTTATTCTAAACAATGGAATTGACCTTTGCATTATATAAAAAATGACCGATTTGAAAATGCTATAAAAAATGGAATGTCACAATTCTTTTTTATACATGTCAAAGTGATGAAAAAGAAAAAAAATATATTTCATGTATCCACCCGTTTAGCAACTTTTGGGGAAATGATACAAAAATATATATATATTTTAGTAAGGAGTTTATAAAAATAGTCGAATCTTTAGATAAAAACTCGTTTCTCTAATTATGAAACTAAAATAGAATACTTGCCTAAACTATATGATCCTTTCTTCCATGGATCCTACCACGGAAGAATAAAAAAAATGGGGTTCTCCTTTAAGCACAAATCAAACTTATAAAAAAAAACATGGATCCATTTTGGATAAATAAGATTCATGCTCTACTTCTTACTGTTGATTATCACGAATTTGAACGGACACTAGATACACTCAATATAAAATCATTAGCAACAGAAAAAGAACTCTCTTTATTAACATTGATAGAAGATGAACAGGGAAATATCGATTTCGAGGATCAAGTCAAAATTTTAATTTTTTTATTCGATATAGTTATAACTAATCCCAACAATCAAACAATTAAAAAATATCTATTGGAATAAAAGAAATAAGTAAAAAAGTTCCTCGATGGTCATACAAATTAATCGACGATTTAGAACAATAGAATGGAGAAAACGAGGAAAATGTAACAGTAGACCATGAAATTTGTTCAAGAAAATCCAAGTGCATAGTGATTTTTACTAATAACTAGGCAAACACCGATACTTATACTAATAACAAGGAGGCTAAAGATCCTGATCAAACAAACGAAGTGGCTTTGATACGTTATTCGCAACAATCAGATTTTCGGCGCGACATAATAAAAGGTTCCATGCGTACCCAAAGACGTAAAACAATTACTTGGGAGCTGTTTCAAGCAAATGTGCATTCCCCCTATCACATGCACATGTTGCTATTTGTTGTCTGTTTTGGTTCGTGTTAACATGTGTCTTTGATATGTATCGCATGTATATTTTTTTAGAAAAAGTTTTATTATTTTTTCAGAAAATAGTATCTTTAAACCGTTTTACTTTTTCCAGTTTTACTGTTATGAAAAATCTGGAACTGATATATTTTTGGTTGTTGGGCACAAAAATAGAAAATTTTACTTTAACTTCCATTCATAATTTGCTGGTACATCAGATGGATGTAAAAACAACTTAAATGGTGATTTGGATGAAGAGATTTATATGGAGCAGTCTCTAGGATTTGTGGCACCTGGTATGGAAGATAAAGTTTGCAAGCTTAAAAAATCTCTGTATGATCTCAAATAAGCTTCAAAATAATGGTACGAGAAATTTTGTAAGACTATTCTCAATTTTGGTTTTATAGTTAATGGTGCAGATACATGTGTGTATCCTAAAATGTTTGGTTGTGATTGTGGCATCATAAGTATGTATGTAGATGACATATTAATTTTTAGTTCTAAGAAAAGAAATTTTCATTAAACCAATTTCACTATATAGAAAAAGTGTTAAAAAAGTTTAATAGTTTTAATGTAATCCCTGTGAGAACTACTTATGATTCTAGCATACATCTGTTAAAGAAAAGAGAAAATAGTGTTTCTCAATTAAACTATGCTAAGATTTTTAGAAGTCTTATATTCTTGATGAATTACACTCGACTGGACATTGTTTATGCGGTTTGTAGATTAAGTAGATATAACCATAATCCAAGTAATGAGCATTGGAATGCTTTAAAGCATTTGCTTAAATACCTTAAAGGTACTATAATTTGGGAGTTAGAATTTTTCGGGTACCCTGCAGTCCTTGGAGGCTATTACGATGCAAACTAGGTAATTGATAATGATGAGACAAGTAGGCATATCTTTACTTTGGGTGGAGCAATCATTTCGTAAAAGTTTGCTAAATAGACCTGTATTGCTCACTCCACGATGGAGTTAAAGTTTATAACTCTTGACTTAGCTAGCAAAAGGCCGAGTGGCTTAGGAATCTACTTGCAGAGATTCCTTTATGGGAAAAAACTAGTACCTCCCATATCTTTATTATGTGACTTGCAAGTTGCAATTTGTGTTGTTAAGAGTCAAGTTTACAATGGTAAGAAAAGACATTAGAATAAGACATGAATCTGTGAGACATTTAATAAAGAATGGAGTGCTCGCTTTGGAGTACGTGAGGTTTGAATGAATTCTAGCTGATCCACTAACCAAATGGTTAAGTAGGAAAATGGTTCATGATTCGTTGAGGATGATGGGTCTTAAGCCTAGTGGTTGAGGAATCTATGGTGGATACTCAACTTAGGGCTAGTTTAGCATTACTTTTGAAAAGTACTTTTAAAAAGTTTGGTTTAAGATTTAAGTGCTTAATATTGCTGTCAAAAAATGTTTTTGAGAAATAAAATGTTTATTTTAGATATAGTGTTATAAAATAATAAATATGCCTTTAAATAATATTCAAATTAGTTAATATTATGATATCTTAGTAAGAATATAAAAAATAATTTATTATAATTTTTTGTTATTATTTTAATATATGAAATATAAATTTTAAATATTTTAAAAAAAATTAATATTAATTATTCATAAAATTTAATTCGAATATATAAACTATATTTTAAATAATAAAATATAACCAATAAAAATTTAAAAAATATCATATTATATATAAAATAAATTTTAATAGGAAAATAATTACATACAAAATATAAATATTATATAAAATATATTATAAGGGTTAAAACTGTCATTTGGTCCAAAAGCACTTTTGTCAATAGCAAAAGCTAAAAAAAATTGCTTTTATTTTTAAGTTTAAAAGTACTTTTCAAAAGCACTTTTGACTTTAAAAGTTGTTTGTTTAGCATTACTTCTTGCTTGAAAAGTACTTTTGACCCCAAAAGCACTTTTGAAAAGCAATGCTAAACAAAACCTTAGTTTTTAAGTTCAATATGGTCAAATGAAACCATGGAAAGACTCATAGTATTCATTTTTCCTATCCCTATGACGAATGATGTACATGTGTAAGGATGAAGTTTTACTTTTAATGAATTCATAGCCCAAAATTTGGGTGGTCCTATTGAGATTGACTTGATGAATTCACTGAACTTAAATTTAAGAGGATGAGCTTAATGAAAGCTCCTAATGATTTCATAGCCCTGATTCCGGTGATCTATGTTGAGATAGACTTGATGAAATCACCTACGTAAGTGTGAAGGACTAGCCAACTTCTATGAGAAACATTTTAGGCAGTTTTTTAAAGCACTTACGAGTGTCCCGAAGTGCATTGGCTAAAACTTGTTGAGTTATTGGGGAACATCAATTGGATCTGAGATTAGTTGTGTATTATGAGTTAACTCCTATTTTAACAAGTTCAAAATTCGTTCATTTGTTAAAGAGAAGAATCACTTATTTCACTATGTTCTAGTTCAAATATACAAGATACTAGTGCTTAAGCAACTAATTTCATTGTTGCTCTTCTCACGTTTTAACTAAAAAACTCTACTTTTTCTCTTGTTTACAAAATCTTCAAATTACTTTGAATTAGTTGGGTATTGTTGGTAATGCAAAAGGTTGTTGTTAGTGTGTATATCCCACATTGGTTAAGTACAAGCTATCAAAAGAGTTTTTATATAGCTTTACTTCTTGCTTTCATTGAGTAATTGGGCCATAGGCCTATCACACATACGCGTCGCCACCGCCCACCCGTTCGTGTTAATGTTAACACGTACCACTTGCATATCTTTTTGGATAAAATTTTTATTATTTTTCCAGAATATAATATCTTTAAACATATTTATTTTTTTCCAATTTTATTTTTTTATTTTTTTGAAAAGTCTGGAACTGATATATTTTTTGTTGTTGGGCACAAAAATAGTGGGGCAGTTTTAAAACTGTTCCTACGTTTTTTACTCTTTTGCCCTTGCCTATTTACTATTTTGCCCTTCTGTTTCTATTACAAATAGAGAGCTAATTTTGTCATTTTTCACACAGAACAAAAAACACAATGCTCTCTAAAAAACACTTTCCTTCTCTTCTTTTCTTTTCTATTTCTTTATAAATTTTGTCGATTTCCCCCTAAATCACTTTAAAGAAAAATTTTGTCATAGGATTTTGGGTTTTAAGCGAGGACCGACTGTGACCCTTCCAAACTTTCTTGAGAATTTATCCTACTATGGTTTCCCTGAGAAGAGCAACACCAATCGAGTTTCATTTTCCTTATTCAGGTGTACAAATATCGAAGCACTATGTTAACCTTGGGGGAAGATGTCTACTACACAATTATACTGATCAGGGCGAATTCGTTTCTAAGGTAGTGGGTTTACCACAACACAATAATTTTTTGATTTCTTAATTCGTTATTTATTTTCCAGTCAATACTAACAAATTTGTTTTGCAGTAGCTTATTTTCCTATAGTAGACCTAGATTATTAATAGGTAAGTTACCAGTTTCTACAACCCATATATTCATCATCCTCAAGATCAAAACCTACCAAAATGATGATTGGTATAGAGAAGTTGATAGAAAGATCATGAGCAAGTTAAAAATTGGTTTAAATATGCCTAAAATCTCTGTTCTCTTTTGAAATTTAAAATTTAATCTCTATATTTTGATTTAAGACATTAAATCTTTGTATTTTTTAGATTTGAAAATGTTGATCCAATTATTAACTTTGTTTACTTCCCGTTAATATTTTCATGGTACAAAGGATATCCTATTAGATTATATTTATTTTGACCCATTTAATTATTATATTTATTTATTTAATTATTATTAAATACTTAATTCCTATTGGTTAAAAGAGAGAATGGAAGTTATTTGATCTTATCAAATAACTGTCCTGGTAACTACCCTAGTAACTGTTCGTTGATGGAACGTTCAAAATCAGGATTCTCTATTTAAAGAGACAAGGTCCTCTTTTCCACTGACTGCACTATCAACAAAATTCTAGATCCATCAAGAGAATTTTATTAAGTTTGTAGCAAGGGTTTGTAAAGAGAAACCAAGTCTCTACAATTAAGTAATTAAAGCATGAATCAAGGTATGTACTTCATCAAATAGTTATATGTGAAAATCATTGTGTTTTAAAGATCCTGTAAAGTTTAGGATCTGTTTTCATTTGGTATCAGAGTCAGGTTGAAGAACGAATGATTTTCCGTTTATTACTTTGATTATTTGGTGTTTTAATTCTATTTATTACTTTGATTATTTGGTGTTTTAAAAATCAAAATATGAACCATTTTTTTTATATCTTATATATATGGATCAAGATTTATGTATGAATTGTATATTAAAATTTTCATTTAATATCTTATTATGATTAATTTGTCAATCACTAAAGTGACCAAATTATAAAGTTTTATAGATATTATATTTAATAGAATTCGATAACTATTGATTATGTGATGCTATAACTGAGATGATATTATGTTTACTGTAATGGGTATATCGAAGTTTAATAACTGTGAAATATTTAAGAGTTACCCAAAGGTTGATTAGTTGTTTCATAGTTATAAACATAATTGTTGTATATTAATATATTTGATTAGATTGTTTAGCATATCCAAAGATGGCAAACAAGTCTATTATCTAATATACTTAATAACCAATAATATGGAAATAATTTAGAGCATCAAATCATGTTTAATGATATCCATTGTTTGATCACCCAAAGGAGAACTTCGATGTATTTGATTGTTTATATTATCTAAATCATTTATGTATTAAAGTAGCATTAATATTTAAGTATTTTATATATATTGCAGCATCTAATTCTGTTTCGCTTCATTCGCAAGCTGCGTCTATTGTTAAGTTTAATGGGCTTAATTTTACTGAGTGGTATGAACAAATTCAGTTTCATCCTGGTGTTCTGGATCTTGATCTAGCCCTCCTGATTGAAAAGCCAACTGCTACTGATGATACTAGCAGTGCTGAAGATAGGTATTTATATAAAGCATGGGAAAGATCTAATAGACTTAGCCTAATATTTATGCGAATGACTCTAGTGAACAACATTAAATCTACAATTCCTAAAACCGACAATGCTAAGGAGCTTATGAATTCTGTGAAAAATAGTTCACATTCTGAGTCAGCTGATAAGTCACTAGTAGGTACACTTATGGGTATGTTGACCACCATGAAGTTCGATGGTTCTCATACCATGCATGAGCATATTACTGAAATGTCAAACTTAGCAGCAAAATTGAGGTTCATGGACATGGAAGTGAGTGAAAATTTCTTTGTCCAGTTCATATTGAACTCCTTGCCTCCTGAGTATGGTCCATTCCAAATAAATTACAACACAATTAAAGATAAGTGGAATGTGACTGAATTGCAAACAATGCTCATTCAAGAGGAGTCAAGACTTAAGAAACAAGGAATTCACTCAGTTAATCTCATGGTCCAATCAAGTGCTGGAAAGAAGTTCGGTAAGAAGAACTGGAAGGGCAAGGGACCAATGAATGTTAGTGAGTCTTCTTCCCAAATCCATAAAAGGAAACACAAAAATGATAAGTGTCATTTCTGTAAGAAATCTGGACACTTTCAGAAAGATTGCCCTAAACGTAAGGCATGGTTCGAAAAGAAAGGTATACATTATGTTTTTGTAAGTTTCGAATCAAACTTAATTGAAGTTCCTTATAACACTTGGTGGATTGATTCTGGTTCGACTACTCATGTTTCCAATACTATGCAGGGATTTCTTATGGCCCAAACTTTAAGTCCAAATGAGAAATTCGTTCTCATGGGGAATCGAGTCAAAGCTCCAGTTGAAGCCATTGGAACCTATCGATTAATCTTGGATACTAGGCACCATTTAGATTTCTTTCAAACTCTTTATGTACCTTCAATTTCTAGGAACCTAATTTCTTTGACAAAATTAGATACATCTAGATATTCTTTTAAATTTAGGAATGGTTGTTTTAGTTTGTTTAAACAAAATCACTTCATTGGTTCTGGTATTCTTTCTGATGGTTTGTACAAATTAAAGCTTGATAATCTTTTTGCTGAAACCCTTCTGACCTTTAATCATAGTATTGGAAATAAACGAACTTTAATGAATGAAAGTTCAGCTTATTTGTGGCATAAACGTTTGGGACACATATCCGAGGAAAGAATGCAAAGACTTGTAAAGAATGAAATTCTTCCAAACTTGGATTTTACTGATCTCGGTATTTGTGTGGATTGCATTAAAGGAAAGTATTCGAACCACACAAATAAAAATGCCACCACAAGAAGCACACAGCTACTTGAAATTATTCACACTGATATTTGTAGGCCTTTCAATGTTCCATCTTTCGGTAAAGAAAAATATTTCATCACATTTATTGACGATTTTTCACGTTATAGTTATGTTTATTTGTTGCATGAAAAATCTCAATCAGTAGATACCCTAGAGGTATTTATAGATGAGGTTGAAAGACAATTAGACTTAAAAGTGAAAATTGTGAGATTTGACAAGGGTGGTGAATATTATGGAAAATATAACGACAGTGGACACTGCCCTAGTTTATTTGCTAAATTTCTTAAAAAGCGAGGCATGTGTGCTCAATACACAATGCCAGGTACACCGCAATAAAATGGTGTTGCAGAAAGGCGTAATCATACATTAATGGATATGGTTAGGAGTATGATGAATTATTCATCTTTACCCTTATCATTGTTGACGCATGCTTTAAAAATCGCTATGTATTTGTCAAACAGGGTTCCTAGTAAGGCAGTTCTGAAGACACCTTTTGAACTGTGGACTGGAAGGAAACCTAGTTTAAGGCACCTGCATGTTTGGGGATGCCCGGCGGAAGTACTCATTTAAAATCCACATGAAAAACAACTGGACGCAAAAACAACTAGTGGATTTTTCATTGGTTATCCAGAGAAATCTAAAGGGTATAGATTCTATTGTCCTAGTCATAGTACGAGAATTGTTGAAACTGGAAATGAAAAGTTCATTGAGAATGATAACATTGGTGGGAGTATTGAACCACGAATAGTGGAACTAAAAGTAGATGAGGTTTAAAATTCTTTATCGAAATCTTCTTCTCAAATTGTTGCTCTAGTAAATCAAATTACTTTACCTATATATTCTAGAATTGCTCATCCTGCAATGGTTGAGCAATTTAATGACTTATGTGAACAACAAGTGAATGACCAATTACTCCATGAAGAAGTCAACAATGAACCCATAATTGATATACCAGAAGTAGCAGTAAGAAAATCTCAAAGACAAAGGAGATCTACTATCTCTGACGATTACATTGTTTATCTTCAAGAATTAGATTTTGACATTGGAATCGATGAAGATCCAGTTTCATTTTCACAAGCCATGAATGGTCCTAATTCTTCTAAATGGGTTGATGCCATGAAAGATGAGCTAAAATCAATAGAGCACAACGAAGTCTGGGAACTTGTTAAATTACCTGAAGGTTGTAAAAGAATTGGGTGTAAATGGGTCTTTAAGACCAAACACGACTCAAATGGCAATATTGAACGACATAAGGCCAGACTTATTGCCAGAGGTTTTACTCAGAAAGATGGTGTTGATTATAACGATACCTTTTCACCTGTTTCAAAAAAGGACTCATTTCTAATAATTATGGCATTAGTGGCTCATTATGACTTAGAGCTACATCAAATGGATGTGAAAATTGCTTTTCTAAATGGAAATTTAGAGGAAGAAGTATACATGAACCAACCTGAGGGTTTTATAGTGGAAGAAAAGGAACACATGGTGTGTAAACTTAACAGATCAATTTATGGACTTAAACAAGCTTCCCGACAATAGTATCTAACGTTTAATAATACTATAACATCCTTTGGATTCAAGGAAAATACTGTTGATCAGTGTATATATCTAAAGGTCAGTGGGAGTAAGTTTATATTTTTGATTCTATATGTCGATGATATTTTGCTTGCTACTAATGATCTTGGTTTATTAAATGAAACCAAGATATTTCTCTCTAAGAACTTTGAAATGAAAGATATGTGTGAGGCATCCTTTGTGATTGGAATCGAGATATTTCGTAATAGATCACAAGGATTGTTAGGATTGTCTCAGAAAGCATACATCAATAAAGTTTTAGAGAGATACAGAATGGAAAAATGCTCAGCATCTGTTGCTCTAATTTAGAAGGGAGATAAGTTCAGTCTTATGCAATGCCCTAAAAATAAATTGGAGCGAAGAAAAATGGAAAATATTCCTTATGCATTTGTTGTTAGGAGTTTGATGTATGCCCAAACATGCACTCAACCAGACATTAGTTTTGTTGTTGGGATGCTTGGTAGGTATCAAAGTAATCCTGGAATGGATCATTGGAAAGCTACAAAGAAAGTTTTAAGATACTTACAGGGAACGAAGAATCACATGTTCACTTATAAGAGATCCAATCATCTTGAGGTGGTAGGATACACAGATTCAGATTTTGCTGGATGTTTAGATACCAGAAAATCTACATTCGGCTCCTTGTTCCTTTTGGCTGGAGGAGCTATTTCTTGGAAAAGTGCGAAGCAGTCTGTCATTGCTGCATCCACTATGGAAGTTGAGTTTGTGGCATGTTTTATGGCCACGAATCATGGATTATGGCTGTGGAATTTTATTTCGGGACTTGGAGTTGTCGACAGTATTGCCAAGCTGCTAAAAATTTATTGTGATAATGCCGCAGCAGTCTTCTTTTCTAAAAATGACAAGTATTCAAGTGGGGCTAAACATATAGACTTGAAATATCTTGCCGTTAAAGAAGATGTGCGAGAACGAAGAGTATCAATTGAGCATATTAGCATTAAATCAATGATAGCGGATCCGTTAACTAAAGGATTGTCCTCAAAGACGTGTAATGAACATGTTGAAGGAATGGGCCTTATTGGAAATCGTTAACCTTCTGTGAAGTTTTATGTTCTTAAAAGATATTGGATACTCGGAGCTCAATTTTATTTTGTTTTCATTATTTAGTATCCTGTTTATTTTTGAAGTATATATACATGAATGACTTATGTGAATATTAACAGGATTTGTCTCCAACAAAGACATTATTGTTGGACCATTATTGTAAATGTCATCATAGATGATATTAAGTTTGTAACTGATATTGTGATACATGGAAGGAACTACACTAAAATAGTTGTGTATTACCGCCTTGATCCTTATTAGTTTCTTACTTAGTAATGACTTATGTGTCAATCGATATTATGAAGGGGATTAATTTATACAATGCATATTATGATTGATAATTAAATTATAATATAATAATTCATGGGCCAAGTGGGAGAATGTTAGATTATATTTATTTTGACCCATTTAATTATTATATTTATTTATTTAATTATTATTAAGTACTTAAGTCCTATTGGTTAAAAGAGAGAATGGAAGTTATTTGATCTTATCAAATAACTATCCTGGTAACTACCCTGGTAACTGTTCGTTGATGGAACGTTCAAAATTAGGATTCTCTATTTAAAGAGACAAGGTCCTCTTTTCCACCAACTGCACTATCAACAAAATTCTAGATCCATCAAGAGAATTTTATTAAGTTTATAGCAAGGAGGGTTTGTAAAGAGAAATCAAGTCTCTACAATTAAGTAATTAAAGCATGGATCAAGGTATGTACTTCATCAAATAGTTATATGTGAAAATCATTGTGTTTTAAAGATCCTATAAAGTTTAGGATCTGTTTTCAGATCCTTCACGTGCTTAGGGACTGCCCAATTACGAAGGAAGTTTAGAAACAAGTTGTCCAATTCAACCAGCATAAAAGGTTCTTCTCTAGATCTATACATAATTGGTTTACTTCTAATCTTGGTTGTCATGTCAAGGTACTTGGTAGAGGGGTTATGCGGTCTTGCATGTATGGTCTTTTGATTGGAGAACAAGGAAAAATAGGAATTTGTTTATATTTCAAGGCTTAACTTGGACGGGTAATGAGGTCAAGGTTTCATTTAATTAAGCAAAGCAGTATGAGTTAAGCCTTTTGAGAGTCTAGCGCACTAGCCATCTTACTGATTCACATGTTGCCTTGGAAGGAACGTGGGTGAATTTATCCACTGATGGACCAATGGCAAGAGATAATGGGAATGCTTCGACAAGTGGTGTGCTGTGAGATCAATATGGGAATTGGATCTTGGGGTTTAGACATTATTTGGAAAGATTAAAGCTTTTGAGGTTGAATTATGGGACATTTTAGATGACCTTCTTATTCTACTTAACAAAAGTATCACAATGGCCATTATTCAAACATATAACCTTGAAGTGGTTAGAGTTTTGTAAAACAATGCGATGCCAGATTTAGGAATCATTTCCTAAAAAATGTAATCTAGTTATCGATTGTCTAGCTAAGTTGAATTTAACATTGGGATCAAATCTACAAGTTTTTAATATCACACTGATTGAGGTCTCAGAGCTCCTTCAACAAGACAAAACTAATGATTTTTTCACTCAATTTAATTTGATGTAACTTTCTTTCAATTTATTACTAAAAAAAAACATAAAAGAAAGAAAAGAAGGTTCTGCTCCCTTCTAGAATAACGCATATTCGCATACTCCACCCCAAATCATGTAGATATTTATTCTCCCCAACCTCAAGCAATACGTTGGTTAGTCTATTGCAGTACTGAACTGAAGAAACTGAAATCAAAGTGTTTTGGCTGGATTTTCGAAGTACACCCTCAATATTATTCAAAGGGTTTTGGTTTATATTTTTTTGAAAATTTAAAATTTATTTCCTATATTTTAATTTTGAGACATTAAATTTTTTTATTTTTTTATTTACGAATCTTATTATTGTTAAAGTTAACATTGTTAAAAATAAAATAACCTTTTTTTAGGTTTCAACATTTATATTTTTCATTAATTTAGTTTTTACTTTTTAAAAATACATAAATTTTTAAAATTAAAAATAAAATTTTAAAATTTTAAATTCAAAATTTTAAAATTTTTAAAAAATAAAAAACGAAAAAATAAAAACACTTTAAAATTCAAAAAATTTAAAAATATAAACAAAAGTTCTAAAATTCAATCTTATCTAAACTAGACCGACTCAGACTGGGACTCGATTAGGTATCGGTCTGGTAAGAAGTGAAAAATTGGTTGACTTGCAAACCAATATGGCCTAGTTGAATTGATTTTGAACTAGTCTGACCAATTGGTTCCTAGAGAGACCAGTCTAATTGATTAAAACAAATAAATTATTAAAAGTATAAAAACCGGTTCAATTGTCAGTTCAATTTATTTTTAGACCAGTTTAATTAGTTTGTATTGATGTGCAGGTCAACTAGTTTTTTACCTCTCATCAGACCGGTATTCTAGTCGATTTTCGATCCAATTGGTCGGTCCAATCCAATTTAGATAACATTGAATTTTAGAATTTTTTATATTTTTAAAATTCATTTTTATTTTTTGAATTTTAATTTTTAATTTTTTTCATTTTTTCATAATTTTTTAATTATAATATTTTTATTTTTATTTAAAATATAAAAAAAGGATCCGTTTTTTACTGAAAATGGCTTCCAAAAGATGACTTACTTTTTTTTTTACAAAAACTAATATTTTTTGGTGTTTGGATGAATCTGTATAAAATATTTTATATTGTTTGACAATTTTCCTGAAAATATTTCATAAAAGTTGTTTTGAATTAAACAAACATACATTTGAGATTTTCTATATTTTCATTGTATAATTAAGTTTATTTTATAGTTTACATTGTTCTTTGTAAAACAAACACGACATAAATATATTTGTTATAAAAAATATACAATGCAATTTCCTTTTAACAATCGAAATTTATTTTATAATAAGAAAATATTTTGTAATAATCAATGTCATATATAAACTTAATAATAAATAACGCTTAATTAAAACTTAATTTAAATTACATATATTACATATATGAGAGTAAATATTAACACACTATACTTGTAAGGAATAAATGAAGCTAAGTATTATTTAAACAAATACTCATATTTATATAATTAAAATATTCATATTTTATACTAAGTTAAAATATGTCATAAGCCCTTATACTCTTCGTAAATTTAAAATTTAGTCCATGTACTTTTATTTTTTGGTTAGTTGTACTTTTATTTTTGGGTTCAAAATTCAGGTTTAACTCTTAGCACTATTAAAAATATTTTGTTAAATTCATGTTCATTATAACATTTTTTTTTAGTTAACTAAATACAAAGTATTTTTTATTTAAAAATGTGACATCAACAAAATTGACAAAAAAAATTAACAACGTTAACAATTGAACTTGATTTTCAAATCTAAAAAATAGAGGGACTAAAGTCTTGAAAATAAAAGTACAGAGACTAAATTCCAAATTTGTGAAAAGTATATAGACTTATGGCATTTTTTTAACCTTTATACTACAAAATATTTATTATTAATATATTTATAATTGTAATAAATATTTTTATTAAAATATTAATATTGAATATTTTTCAATAATATATGAAGAATATTATTTAAAGCTATTTTTAATTAATTATTAAAAAAACTCTAAATATTAAATAATTTATTAATAAATTATATTAATAATTTATTATATGATTAGATATAGATAATTAAATATGTATGTTTAATAATATTGAAAATTGAAAAATTAAAATACATCTTTGGAGATTGTTTAACAACTTTCTGCCTCGTTACAGTAATTTGCTTCTAAGAACTTTAAGGGTTGATGCTATCCGCCCTCTTTTCAAGAAAGCCCCAGAAGACACAGCTCATCTTTTGTGGTCCCGTGACATCCTCCAGAGTGTTTGGGCGTCCTTTCAAATTCGAACAGCTCAACCGGATAGTAATCTTAGCTGCATAATTCTTTTTGGTAATACATTTTATACAGCTGATGAACAGAGCAAACATTTTATTGCTATTTCTATTTGGGCATTGTGGAACAGAAGAAATAAGCTGATCAATGAAGGTCTAAAGTTTTCTTTGCAGGATCTTTTAGGCTTCATCAGAGGATATGAACAAGATTTAAGTATGTGTTAAGAAAAGTTGGGTGTTTGTTGCAGATCGACAATGGAGTTAGTTTGGAATCCTCCAGATCCAGGTGTTCCAAATCAATTTCGACGCGACCTTTCAAAGGGACTCTAGGACTTCTACTTCAGCAGTAATAGCCAGAGATTACAAAGGGGATTATGTAAGAGCAGAAACTTATCTGTTTAACGATGTGATTGATGCGTTTGTGGCTGAAGCGAGGGCCTGTGAACGGGCATTGCTTTTTACGATTAGCATGGGTTTCCGTCGTCTGTTGGTGGAAGGTGACTCTCTGACGGTCATTAAAAAGCTCAAGACAAAGGAAGAAGGCAAATTGATTATTAGACCAATTATCCAGCATATTCATAATCTAGAGAAATATTTTGATGAAATTAGTTACCTTTTTGTCCCCTGATCTGTCGATGGCGTCGCTCATACACTGGCAATGGAAGGAAGGAGAAGGCAACATTCTGGGCTTTGGGCTGAAGAGGTTCCGGACTCTGTCAGGGTGTTGATTGAGAATAATTAGAGAGTTTGGGCACAGAGACACCAAATTTAGGTATGATATGCTTTGAAGATGGAGAAGGTTATCTGAATCTCCATGGCTGACTTCAAAGCTTTTGGGTTTTCCTTTGCTCTTAGTTGATTGTCTCTTCAAAGGTTAAGGAAACTGTTTGGTTGATATTTGGTTTTGTTGCTTGCTTTAATTGGCTTAGGATGGTTTATTATCTTTCATTTATGGTTTCATTTTTCTAGAAGGGTTTTTTAATGGTTTTGTCTGCTGGACCTGATGCTGAAAGGTCTTTTCTTTATTTTTTGCTATATTTCTCTTCCATCTTGGGTCGTGTGTTGAATAGATATCAGCCCTTATTTCAAAAAAATAATATTGAAAATTATAATATTTTATTAGTTTTTAATATTTTAAAAATAAAATTTTATTTTTAATATAATAATATTAAGCTTGACTTAAGTTAATTTTTATATAAAAGTAAAATCACTCGTAAAGGAGTTTTATTATGGAAAATGACTTAGCTTTTTAAGATGGTAAGTCATTTTACAGGCAAAAGTGTCCATTTTCCATTAACATGTAAGTCATTTTCCGTTGACCAAGCTATTTTCCATGAAACAAACACAGAATAATGCAGAAAATATATTCCAAAAGCCATTTTTAGTGAAACAAACGAAGCCTAATTTTTAAAATTTTCATGTGCTTTTAAAAGGCAAGGACCAAATTGATAAAAAATTATAAAGTTAAGGGCTAAAAAATTATTTTACCTTTGACATCGTTAACTTTAACGACAAAATTAGACAGAGAGACCGAAATTTTTAAATAAAAAAATATAATAACTTAATGTCTCAAAATTAAAGTATAAAGATTGAATTTCAAATTTCAAGAAAACCTTCAACATATTTTTTTTTTGACAAATAAACTGCTGATACCATATATTGAAAGGATCAAATAAATGTTAACAGGCCTAAGACACAAGTAAAAAGGCAACCAAAACGACAAACAAATAAAAACATATGAAAAAAGCAAAATCTAAATGCTTAACAGCTAAGCAAACCTGATGAAAGAAAATGAAACGATAGGCCTATCCATCCCTTCTTCTCCCTTCGGCGCATCTGCTAACCATAGAACCTTGTATCAGCCTCTCAAGAGACCCTATTTCCTTCAAAGATAACCCCATAAAAAAAAAAAACAGATCTCTTCGCACAATCGTGAGTTCTTCGAGCAAAATCACCTTGCCCGAACTCAAATATTCCTTCTAGCCCCTGTGAACACTACTACTTCTCTCTCTATTAACCAACTCCTCAACCATGGTCGGTGCTTCCTCAATCTAGTATCGAGCCTGCTCCAGATGTTCACCTTCCTTAGCCATAGCATGAGCCGCCATATTAGCTTCTCTCGGTATATAAGCATAACTCAGCTTTCGGAAGTTTAAACTTCTCCTTTTAATCTCCCTAATCAAGCTACTAATGGCAGATTTATCTTTCTCCAGGAAGCGTAACTTGGTTATAACAGTCATCGAATCCCCTTCGATACAGATATCTTGGAACCCAACTCTTCTGCCAAAATGATAGCCTGCAGACACGCCCTGGCCTCTGCCGTCACCGGATCTGGAATCCCTACCCAAGGAAAAGAGTAGGCAGCCATTAATAAACCCTCCTTGTTTCGAGCAATGATGCCTGAGACAGAGCAATTTGAAATCTGTCGGAACGACGCATCAAAATTGATCTTAATGGTGTCATTATCTGGAGGCTCCCAAGACCTTATACGACTAACACATGTTTCATGCAAGATCTCCCCCAAAAGCAAAACCTCAGAGTAGTAAGCTTGAATAAAGCCCACAACAACAGAAGCTGGCTCTCGTATACCCTCATGGTAAGTCTTATTACAATTATACAAGACTGCCCAGTAGGCAATAGCTCTGACTTTGCAAGTTTCTATGCTTTGGCTTTCAAACTCAGATGCTAGCCAATTCTTCCAACTACTTTCACTACTGCATGTAGAGTCCATAACAACCAAGCCCCGAAAAACCTGTTACGTAAAGGTGCAGTCGCGAAACAGATGGTCAACCGACTCCTTCACAATCCGACACACCGGGCATAGACTATCAATTGCCACTCTGCGAATTTTTAGATTATGTAACGTAGGTAGAAAGTTATTAGCAATTCTCCAAATAAGGATACGTATTTTACTCAGGATTTTAAGCCCCTAAAGCTTTGTAAAGAAGTTTGTAGGAACCTCATCAAATGTCCTTGAGCAATCCTCTGAAATAAGCCATCTGTATCCACTCTTTGCTGTGTAAATCCTACTATTGTCACCTCGCCACACGAGAACATCAGGCAAGCTTCTGTTTACCGAGGGGATTGAGACAATACGCTTCAATTGCTCATCTCCAAACAAATCGAGTATAACCTCTTGTTTCCATGAATTATCTTCAGTATTGATTAAGTTAGAGACTGAGGTATACCTGAAATCGATAGACTGACATGATATTTTTCCCTGTCCAGGTCCTGGCAGCCACCAATCATTCCAGATGTTTACCGATTCCCTGTTACCAATCCTCCAACCCATACCCTCTTCAAGAAGACTTCTGGCACCCCAAATACTTCGCCAGGTATACGATGGGTAAGAACCCAACCTAGCACTCATAAAATCCCCTCGTGGATAATACTTAGATTTCATCACACGCGCAAATAAACTCTGAGGGTTCGTAATAAGTTTCCATCCCTGTTTCGCTAACAAAGCCAAATTAAACTTCGAGAGCTCCCTGAACCCTAGCCCTCCCTTTGACTTGGGAACGCATAGTTCACTCCATCTATACTAGTGAATCCCTTTCCCTGTGTTTGTATTCTGCCACCAAAACTTGCTGAATAAGGATTCAAGATCGTGACATAATGAACTCGGTAACTTAAAACACTGCATTGCATACACGGGAATTACCTGTAAAACAGATTTTAAAAACACCTCTTTACCACCAGACGACAGTAATCGCATATTCCAACTATTCAACAATTTCACACATCTCTCCTTAATTGCCACAAAAGCATGTCTCTTTCGTCGACCCACCATAGTTGGCAACCCTAAATATTTCTCTGGATTATTAAAGATTCGGGCTCCTAACAAATGACCCACCTGGTTCTTCGTATCCAAATCAACATTACCACTGAAGTATATTAAAGATTTATCAAAATTTACTAACTTCCCTGAAACCTTTTCATATTCTTGGATCACCCGATTTCATATTATTTGCTCCCTCAATCGACGCTTCTCCAAACAGGATACTATCGTCAGCAAAAAACAAGTCCGAAACCAAAACCTTTCCTCTACCCAAAGTTGCCCCCGCAATCTGTCCTTCCCTCTTTGCAAGCTCTAACAATCTTAAAAACCTTCAGCACAAATGAGAAACAAGTACGGGCTCAAAGGATCGCCCTGTCGTAGTCCTCTCTGGGGCCTGAACTCAATTGCCATTCAGCCCATTGATCCCTACTGTGCATACCACACTAGGAAAACATTTCATCATGATCGATATCCACCCTTCACAGAAGCCCATACTTCGCATCATCTTTTCTAAAAAACCCCATTCGATCCTGTCGTAAGCCTTACTCATATCCAATTTTAAAGCAAAGCTTTTCTTCAAAGAGCATCTACGTTTTTTAAATGAATGCAAAATTTCATATGCCACAAGTATGTTATCTGAAATCTGCCTTCCTGGCACAAACGCACCTTGTGTATCCTCAATGCACTCCTCCAGCACCAGTTGAAATCGATTTACAAGGACTTTTGAGACAATTTTGTAAATAACATTACAAAGGCTTATGGGACGAAACTTATTCATTGACATGGCCGATTTCTCCTTTGGGATAAGAGCTATGTTCATCTTGTTTATCTCCCCCATGTCCCTCCTACCATTTAACATATCTAGACTCAACCCAGAAACATCATTTCCAATAACATGCCAGTATTTTTGGTAAAAAATTGCTAGGAAACCATCCGGCCCAGACGCCTTGAGAGGTGCCATAGATTTAACTGCCCTAGTTATTTCCTCATCTGTAAACTCCATCATTAAACTATCATTATGAGCATCTGTAATACAAGGTGAAAAAGACTCAAACAGCCTATCGCCACCATATACTTGTTTAGACGAAAACAGCTCTTTAAAGTAGTCTGTAGCCAACGTGACCATTTCGTTCACCTCTGTAGCCAAAACCCCAGAATCATTTTCCAACCCTCTAATCTTGTTTTTTCGTCTACGTTGTGTTGCACTCTTGTGAAAGAATGCCGTATTCCTATCCCCCAACCGAAGCCAATTCACTCGCACCGTCTGCTCCCAATACAGCTCATCTCTATCAACTTCAAGATTTAGTGCTAATTTAGTCGCCGTGATGTCTTCCAAAACAGCAACGTTGATGTCCTTGGAACCAAGCTCCAATAATTTTCAGTTCAGACCTTCTGTACGTGAGCCCCTCTCCATTTTCTCCTGCATCGCCCAGGTACTCAAACTTGTACCCACATTTTTCAGCTTATCGAGCACATCCCGGTCATCAAAGTTTCAAGCCTGCTGTATTCGATCCTCCACAGCCGTATGTAAAACCCAATCAACATTAAAGCGAAATCATTGCTGTGATGAACCTCTATAACTGCTTTCAACACCACCAGTATTCACAACAATCGGACAATGATCAGAAAAACTATGCTGTAAATGACTAACCTTAAACCCCGGAAAAAGATTCCACCAATCTTCATTGGAAACCCTTCTATCAAGCCTTTCTCTAATGTTATTATCAACCAAACAACCTCTCTCCCACGTATACCAAAGCCCATTAAACCCCAAATCATGTAACGCATAATAGTCTAGCACATCCCTAAAATCAGACATCTGTCTCTCCTCGCGTATTCTCCCACCTTTTTTTTCGAAAGAGAAAAGGATTTCATTAAAATCGCCAGCTACTAACCAAGGCTTACTATCCTCTTGTTTCAGCAATCTTAAAAGATTCCAAGACTCGCTTCGTTCCTGCACAACCGGCGCTCCATAAAAGCCTGTAAATCGCCACACCATCATCCCATCTTCAGCCTCCACCTCAACATTAATATAAGACTGCGAGAAACTCCTAAGTGTTACATTCAACTCTTCCTTCCAACCTAAGGACAAGCCCCCACGCGTACCCCTCGCTGCCACATCTATGCCATGCAAGAAACCACACTTCCGTCTAATCGACTCCATTCTTCTACATGTAACTTTTGTTTCTATAAGAAGCATAATTTGGGGCCAGATTTGTCTCAGCTTATTCCTGAGACGCTTAACTGTTCGTGGATGCCCCAACCCACAAACATTCCAACTCAGAATTTTCATTGCTCCCAGTCAGCCACATAATGTGTGGCCGTCGATATAGAATCCCCTTCATAGGGTCCCCTAAACTCATCCACCAATTCCCTCTCTGTTGAAAACCTCTGTCTCTTTTTCCCATCCACAATTATAACTGGCATATCTTCCAGCATCTCCTCCATATCCCTTTCCCCCAACTACCTCAAATTACCACTGTTACTCATGTCCCTATTACATGTCTGCCTCACACCACGACTCAAATGATCAACTTCCTCATGGGAAACTAGATTATTCGACACATCCACCTCAAAACTACGGTATTTGTGTTCCCCATCTATCTCCACAGCACTACTTCTACCCATGCTCGGTGCTTCTCTCAACCATTTACCCACTTTACCTCCCCTTCTAGGCACGACTCTCAGGGACGCATCCCAACCAAACACTATTTGTTGACTCCCAAGAGATAATCTAAGGTCACAATAACTCTCTCCGTGGCCAAGCTTACCACAAATAAAGCAAAACAGTGGCAAACGTTCATACTGAAAAGAGACATATAAAAATTTATTATGCCCCACACCGATTCTTTTCTTCCTTTTAAGCGGTAGACGGACGTCTAGAACAACCCTAATGTGCATGTAACTACCAACCCTTTTAGCAATCAGCGAACTATCATACTCTAAAAACTTACCAACAAAATCCCCAAGTTGACGTGCTGTTCCCTCCGATGTAAGACCAACTGGTAAGTTATGAACCTGTACCCAGAACAACGTATGCCAAAGTGGGACCAAATTCAGATCTTCACCCCCTTCCAACCTGTGAAAAATAATGAGATAGTGATTAAAGAACCAAGGCAACCCATCTAAAACATGCTGCAAGTCAACCTCACAGTGAAAGCGAAACAAAATCCTTTTATTCTCCATCTCCGTAATTGACACCCCCGCAACGGATGCCATAAATCAGTTAAAGTGTTTTTTAAGGCCCCAAAATTCATTACACTTTCCGTGAGGACCCTCCCAACTAAACAAAAAGCAAATAACTTCTCATCCGCACCATTCTCATTCAAAACTACCAACGGTTCTTCCTCCTCGTCTAGCAAATTAAGATCAGCTAACTCTGAATCTACCAGATCCACATTAGCCATGCCAAAGCTGTCGTTACCCAAAAGCTAAAACCCGAATTACGTGTGACAAATGCAGACAAAACCCTAACTTTCGTGCGACAACCTTCAACATATTTAGCTCTTGGGACTTTTTAACAAATATTAATTATTATGGAAATACAAATACATTAACAGAAAAAGCCATGTGGAAATATAAATATAGAAAAGATAAACAAGTTAGTGATTCAAATTTTAAAAAAAATATAAAAATTGAATATCTCAAAATTAAAGCACATTTAAACCTTAAAAATTCAATTGTGGTAATTTAAATTAACAGTAGAATCAATTTTTTTGGCTCTAGGAACATGATCATGTCATTGGTGAATGGGAGATGCGACATTCAACAACCTTGATATACAACTTATTTTCCCTTTAGTTATAGTTTAGATAACGAGAAGATTGATAATAAAGTATTTGAATGTTGAACATAACCTTCTTAACACCCTTAATGGTTTTGTTCTTCAATCATGATTATAATTTGCAAATTGCTTAAAGAAAAAAAAAATGGATACATGGTATTATTTGAATTTAATGAGTGTTTTCTAAATTACAAAATTAAACTTGAATCAACTTAGAACTGTGGTTCCTCTGAAGTATCACCCCCCCAATACTCAAATCATGGGCCAAATTCTTCAAGTGATCAACATATTTATTAACTTCACTTAAAATATCTTGAATTTTCAAGACCCAACCTTTGTTGACCAAATCTTAGTAATCTTTAATTAATGTGTCCATTGTGTGACAATTCTCATGAGGTCTCTTTAACAATCAAGCGTACTACTCCTAAAAAATTGTTCATGGGCCGGGCCAAATCAAGTAAAAAAATTTAGGCCCCATTTTCTAGGTTTAACCCGAAAAATAGGCTCAAAATTTTATCCAAGTCCGACTCGAATAAAAAAGTTTAAACCTGAGCTTAACCCTACCTACCCGTATTAAAATTTTTTATATAAAAATAAATTTAAAAAATATAATACATCAAATACATTAAAAACATTAAAATAAATGTTTCCCAACAAATAGAAAAAAAATTAAAAATTACTCAAATAACACTAAGATAAGTGCAACTTAGCAAACAAATACTTCTAAAATAGTAGCAAAATTAATAATAAACCAAAAGTTATACAATATTCGAACAATAACAACAAAATAATGGCAATATAATAGAAAAATGATAGCAAAACAATAAAAAAATAGTAAAAATTAAAAAAAAGTATTAAAAAACAACAGAAATATTTTTTTTTTGTAAATTAGGGTTAGGCTGGGCCAGACTCAGGCCAAAAAAAGCTTAATCAAGGCCCGGCCCGTGTCACACCCGGCTACCTTTAAACTTAGAAATTGGGAATCTTTAAAGGTTAAATTGAAAGACACCAAAATCTGACGGTCTTTACTAAAAAAATCAGGAAAAGATAGTAACCGAAATTGGATAGTGTTGAGAACTAAGTCTGGTTCGGTTGGATTAGAACCAGTCGGCCCCTTAGTGGGGGACAAAATGATTATAGATGAATGGTTGTGATGAAGTGGAAGGTCGTGCATGAAGGGCTTTATATATAGTTGGGGAATAACTTCCTAGAGGGATTCAACTCCATCCTATTTCATTTTCCTTTCTTCTTCATCTTTTTCCTAGGTTGTTTTAAATATGAGATGGTTAAGGAAGACTCTACATGGAGTGATAATCATGAGGTTCAAATAGGAAAAATAGAAATTCCAATAAGGTGGTAAGGCCCTAAATCCTTCAGTATACATAAGACTTAGAAAACAAAATTAAGAGTTTTCAAAACCATTTTAAGGGTTCTGCATGTTTTTGAAAAATTGAGGTTTAAAGTGAAAACACTAGGTTTAACCCAGGATTTGATTGTCATCTTAGCTATTAGGAGTATGAAAGCTTTGGCATTAGGAAAGCTAAGCTGACAAGGCAAATAAGCATTAGGTGAGTATCTGCACTTTGTCCTCTGATTACTATATGCAATTATGAGAAATTACCATGTTAATGTTGATAGTAAACGTAGATGATTGTTGAATGAATATCTGGCATAATGCAATGCTTAATGATGTTCTGCATGGTATGTATGATTAGAGCATGCATAATATGAAAGGGGTGACTAACTATGGGTTAGGAAAAGCTAAGAATGAGAAAAAGGTATGAATTTGATAGATACCGCCATACAGTCTTACTGAGTGCAAACCTTGATGTGCGAAGCTCCAGGCATTGCGGAGGGAACACTGCGATGTTCGAGCATCAATGTGTAGGATGGTGAAATGGAGAAATAGATGGAAAGAAATGTGATGAGTGAATAAGAAAGATCATGGCTAGGCCATGGAATCGATCAGAGGCTATATGTTTGAGATAAGTATAACCATAGCTGAAAGATGCTATGGCATCATAACAAAAATGAGTAAGACCATGGCTGAAAGATGCTATGGCATCATGGTAAATGGGATTAAAGTCATGGCTAAAAGATGCTATGGCATTATTTGATAGTCCGCTGGGACCTTAAACGTGGGAAACATATAAGGTGTAAGACCATAGTTGGACTATGGCAACCCAAGTAGTCCATTAGGACAATAAGGGTTATATTGAGTAAGACCATAGTTGAAAGATGTTATGACATCAAATGATGATTTGATAGTATAATGAGTAAGACCATAGCTGAAAGATGCTATTACATCATATATAGTCTGATGGGACATTAAACATGAGATAGTCTAACAGGATGTTAAAAGTGAGCGAGTCTATCGGGACGACAAACACGGGTGGAAAATCAAGATAGTAATTATGGGAAATCCCACCACTAAGGAAAAAGGGTTGAAAGAAAAAGGTAAGAAATGGTAAGCGATAGCTAGCCAATAGACCATTGGGAACATAGTTAAATATGGAAAAAAGAAAAGTAGGAAGAGAAATAGTTCGCTAAACAATAATCGTGGAAGCTGAAAAAGCTTTAAGAAGGGTAAATCAATGAGAATCAAATATGTGAATTGTTGCATCAACAGTACGTAGTGTATAAGCAAATGAAAGAGAGAGTAATTAGGGGATCGTATATATGAATCCGCCATTAAAAGCCGCTATAGGGTGTTCAGAGAGACCCTGTAAAGTAGTAAAGTGAGACAAGGAAAACAAGTTTGTCTATAAGAAAAGAGGGCTTGGTTAGAATCTATTAACAAAGAAAGATATACAGGATGATAGAAGTGTATGTTAAGACTATCCCTTTTAAAGGGCAAACCATTAAGAAATTATCAATCAAATGGCGAGTTATACGAGTATGCAGTATGAAAGAGAAATTGTGAACTCAAATGGTCACACAACGATATTTGGTTGATTACTAAAGGCCATAATGGCTTGTAGCAGAATGGTGTGCTACGCTTAAGGGTAAGGTAAAGCTACTAAAACAGATTACAAAAAAGTAATCTGATCACTAATTAAATTAAGTAGGATTTAGTCCGCCAGGGTGGAATGACACTATGTTAGTTATGCCAATGAATGGAAGGTGAGTAAGTCATACAAGATTATGATAAGGAAAAAGTCTGCCATGGACTAAATTGATATGGAAAGGTGGCCAAAAGGAAAATACCTATGGGCTATTAGTAGGGTAGATTATAGGATTACCCTTTAAAAACATGGTGGAAAGAATATTTCCCTCTCCAAAAAACAAAAAGAAGGAATACAGGTAAAGGTAAAGACGGGGTTCACGAAAATGGCAAGACAACCAAATGAACAGTCAAGACTGATCGAAGGTCGATAGGATGGCCAAAAGTCAATCACTCAATGATCTATCTACTAGTGGATAAGACTGGGAATAGGAAGAGTCCACTATGATGAGTTTAAGATAAGTTACCTGCACAAGCAGAGAATTATATGTTTTTAGTTTCTTTAAATTTAAGCCCCTGATAGACGAGGTTAAATTTCAAGTAATATCGAAACTCACTAAGTTTATCTAGACTTATCAAAAAGTTGTATGTGTTTCGTAGGAAATATGGAATGAAGGACTCGACGAAGGGACTAAGCTAGATCATGTGGAATCAATAAATCATTGTAAGATTAAGCCATGCACATAAGAAAGGGGTACCTTTAGGGACTTTGCCAAGGGGACGATTATATTGTATTTATTTAGAACCCTTAGAGTCCGTAGTTGGAACAAAAAACTTATTTGGAAGTAATAGGTAATATGATTTTTTTTTAACTTAGTGAGATCGTAGTATGAACGATACCCCGATTCAATTGTGATGCCCGTGCTTGGATCCGGTGATTAGGTTGGGTGGGGATGTTATAGCCTATTTAGAAAAATGGGCCTTGTTTTTTTTGTCCAAACCCATCTTTTGGGCCTGCATTTTTCCCCAAATTCTTCCATTTTTTGGGCAGGTTTTCGGGCCAGGTCGAGTGGCTCAGCCCATGGACAAGTCTAGTCACACCTATATTCAACATAAAATCCCCAATCTGATTACTATTTTCATTTCACAAGAGACCATCAGTAGAAGCCATTCGGGAGCCAAGCTTAACTGTTCCATCTATATTTAAGAGACAAACCCCAACGAGGGGTTTCTTCCACTGAACCTATTACGACCCTCAAGCAATCCTTAATGCAGCAAGGCCCGTAGCTTTGCTGATATTTGTCACAAAAGGTAAAAGTACCAAGAAACCCCTGTACTTAGAGATGGATTGCATTTTGACCCTTATACTGAAAAAGTAGGCAAATTAACCTTTATACATTTTGAAACGTGCAAATTAGCCCTTCTGTCAAAAATTTTCCATTAAATAATGATGTGGAACATGCTAAAAATAATTTGTTAACATCTAAATGACATGGTTAATATGAATCTTTTTTTGAACAATCTCATTATAGGTTCTGATTATATCTATTTTTCTTACACAATGCCTAGAATTGCCCATAGCCCCTCTCAAACCCATTAATAGGAGGATAATGCGCTTTAGCACATGCAAAGCCACATCCTCCTACATTAGCAACAATACCCATACCAATCGAGCTAAGACTCAATCGATGATTAATATGAATTATTTGTTTAAAATAATTTTATCAATTTAATTTTAATATCATAAATTATCGCTTAACTCATTTAAAAATTGTTCAACTTAGGTTATCTTACGATCATAGTTTTGACTCCATTTATTATCGGAGTTTTGAAATTGTTCAACCAAATAACCACAATACAACCCTAAAATCACATATGATTCAAAAAAATCACAATTTATTAAGCAAAATTCTTTAAAAATATGTTAGAATTTCATCACAGAAAAACCCTAATTTTGACCACTTCTCTCTCAATTTTCTTAATTAAGTTTCCCATTTAAATACTCATTAGCTCCTAACCTAGAAATTGAATCGATTACCATAAAAGCATATAAAGAAAATACAATCCCTAACTCTCATTTTCAACCTTAAACCTCAAAAACTACTTTCCTTTTGCCCTTCACGATCTGCACCTTCCTTGTAACACCCTTAACTCGTATCTACCGCTGGAATAGGGTTACGAAGGATTATTGGAGTTTACAAAACAAATACAGATAATTCATGTCATTTACTATTCATGTCGTCCCTTGATTAGACCCTCAAGGCCCAATTTAAGCATTAGAAACAAGTCAGGACTAAATCAAGAACTTCAGAGAATTTTTTGCAAAATTTCAAAATTTCTTTTATATATAGGGGTCACACGTCTGTGTGGTCAGGCCGTGTGGCATATGGGGTAGGGCACACACCTATGTCCCTAACTCGTGCAACTCTCTGACTTGCAATTTAATTAAGTTCAAAGGTTACACAGCCAAGTCACATGCCTGTGTACTAGGCCGTGTGAACAATTTAATTTTCGAAAATTAGGTGTAGGACTCACACGGCCATGGAACATACCCGTGTGCTAGATCATGGGTCACACACAGCTGAGACACATGCCCGTGTCTCTACCCATGTGCCTAACTCTGAGCATTCTGTTTCCAAATTTTAAGATGCAGGAGACACACGGCCAAACCACATGCTCATGTGCCAGGCCGTATGGACAAAAATAGGCCACTTTAAGGCCATTTTTCTCACCCTTTTTAATATCAACCTGCACACAACATTGATACACACTAATATATACCGACCAAGCAACCAATACAAGCCAAAAATCATGTTTTAAACATAATATGTAATCATAAGAGTCATTTGCATAATCTTACCAATGTAATTTCATTCATTGATTACTAAAAACTACTACTATATACATGCATATAAACACATACATATGTATCATTCACAACCATGTTTTAAGTTTAACTCTTTTCTAAACTAACCCTATACATGCCATATAAACCATAGGATATTTAACAAAATCTACCAGAGTAATCTGGATAGTGTAGTCCGATGTGTTGATCCAATCCTCCAATCTCACATTAATCTACAAGAACATTAAACGACATGAGTAAGCTTAATGAAGCTTAGTAAGTTCATTGGTTTTAAAGTTAAATCTTACCGAACATGCTATAACAAATCATAAAACATGCAATTCACTAACACTTCCTGCCAATCAAAAATTCAAATGATGAATTCACTTGATTGAGCTCAATATCAAAAACTACTTAAATTCTATCACTTTAATTCATGTGACACTTATCAATCATTGTCAAATTAGAGAACGTCTTATGGAATTGAGTATATCGTTTTCTTGATGCCATAGTCCAACTATGGTCTTACACGTATATTGTCATGGCCCTACCATGGTCTTACACTCGTAATGCCATAACCCAATTACGATCTTATCATCAGGATACGATAGCCCAACTATGGTCTTACACCTATACATATACTGCCATGATCCAACCATGGTCTTACATTCACGGTGCTATAACCCAATTATGGTCTTTTTACTAAAATGCCATAGCCCAGCTATGGTCTTACATTTAAACATTGCCATGGTCCAACCATGGTCTTATCCGTCAATTCGTCTTTTATCACGGAACGATCGTACTCAATCCTGCGTTCCACTTAATTTGAACATTCAAGTAGATTTTTATATTATTACAATATTGATAAATCAATAACAATATATGAAATAATACATTATATCATTCCTAAATTAACAATTTATCATGAAATTTCAACCATATGACCTTACCTGGGGTAGTTTGTAGAGGTTGTAGAAATTCAGGGACTAATCTGTTAATTTCTCTTTTTTGCGTTTATCTTCAGGTTCTTGATATATAATGTAAAATTATTCATTTATCAGCATCTAATTCAATTCTAATTCACTTCACAATTTATGCCCTTTAATTTTCAAAATTACACATTTACCCTAAATTTTATAATTTTTACAATTTAGTCCCTAATCAATTAGCCCATCAATTGAGCTAATTTTTCTCAATTAAAATTTTATCCAATTATTTTAGGCTACTATACAGCCTTTGATATTCAGAATTTCAACACCAAACCCTAAATTTTAAAATTTTCACAATTAGGTCTTAAAATCAATTTCTATTGAAATTACTTGATAAAATCATCATATAACAAAATTAAAGATTCAAATCCATGTTAATTCATCATAAACATCCAGAACTCATCAATGGAAACTTTCAAAATCACCCATGAAATCAAAAACTAATGAATTAAATAGTTGGACCTAATTGTAAAAGTCTTAAAAATACAAAAATTACAAGAAAAGAGCAAGAATTGAACTCACATGATGAAAATATATGAAAACCCAGCTTAGAGGGACTCTTCTGTGGCTGTTTTTGGCTAAATATTGATGAAGAAATGTCTAGATTTTCAATTTGGTCTTTATATAATTTTATCTCAATTGCCAAATGACCATTTTGTCCCTAAACCATCCAATTTCAAGATTTTTTTTCCTTATAATGCCGCCTCAGCCATCCCCTTTTGGAATATTTATGCCTTAAGTCCCTCCTTATTAATCACTTAAGCTATTTAATCATTATTCCTTAATTAGCAAGTTTTGCACCTTTTTCAATCTAGTCCTTTTTATTTAATTAACTATCAAAACGTTAAAATTTTCTAACGAAACTTTAATACTAACTTAGTGACACTCCATAAATATTTATAAAAATATTTACGGCTTGGTTAATGAAATCAAGGTCTCGATTCCTTATTTTTCGAAACCAATTAATCTAATAATTATTTCTAAAGCACAAATCACTATTTCATAGCTTTCCTAAATTCATATTTAACTCATAATTATTGTAACACCCCAACCTTCTTATTTCTACTTCTAAAAATATTTGACACAAATATCTATCTATTTTAGTGGTTAAGTGTACTGGGTGTGTGTGTGTGATCCCAAGTTCAAGTTCCACTGCTATTAAATTTTGTTATTTTTGGATCCAAGCCTTACCCTTATTCAGTGGGTTTTTATAAGATTGTTTGTTAAACCATATCAGAATGAGCTTGCTGGTTCGAGTGGTAAGGGGTCAGTGTGTTGGAGGTTTTGTGTTCGAATCCCTATGCGAGCGTGGGTATTAATTTTTGCTCAATTACTTGAGAGAGTTTCAGTGGAGTGGGAATACTGAGTAATAGTTGTTAGTGGGATAGTGGGGAGAAATTTGGGGGATTCTGATATTATCTGTGATAAGTGGTTTTTTCCTTCTTTTTTTTTTGAAAATTTCCTCTTTCCTCCAAAATTCTCAAAAAATTTGACGTGAATTCCTTTTCCTTCTACTCTTTGCTGATTTCTTCTTCTCCTTCTTGTTGCTGATTTTGTTTTGACTTCCTGCCTTCTACTGAGTTTTCGTGACTCGTTATTTCAGCACTTTTGGGTGTTAATTCAGTAAGTTTGGGTAGGGTAGTATTGTTTCTGCTTGTTAATTCTTTATTGATGGGTGTTGTTAATGTCAATTAGGGGAGGATTCAGGGGCTTGAAATCACTTATTGGAGACTTAGTTTTGGGGGAATTACTGTTGTCGATCAAACGTAAGGTTCAGTTGCTTAATAGATGAATATCTCGATTTGGGTCCGGTTTTATTTTATTTTACACGACTAATTCAGTGCTTTGTTGATCAATCTTTAGGTGCTGTGAGGTTCAAGAGTGTTTTCGTATCAAAATCGTATTAGGTGTGTACCCGAAACGCAAAAAATGATGCTTCGACAAAAGTCAAAAAATGAATCTGTTGACATCAAACGGACGTGTGGTCGTCAGTATGGATGGCCGTGAGAGATGACACGGCATGGTCGTGCGAAAGACACGGCCGTGTGGTGGCTGAAATGTGGATGTTTAAGCCACACGGGCTAGGCCAAGTTGGGCGTGTGGGTTTTTGGGCTAGGCTGTGTGAACCACACGAGTAGGGCCAGTCTAGGCGTGTAGGCCTACACGGGCATGTGTGCCCAAAATTCTAGAATTTCCTCTAGGATCGCATGGGTCGTTTCGATTGACTGTGGGCCTACCGTAGGGTTGGTAAGGGCTAACCAAACCCTAAAGTCATGTGATCTGCTAGTCTGATATTCTGATATGAACTTAACATTATTATGCATGACTGATTTACCTGATGTATGCTGTATCTACATCTATATTCTGATATTTGTATTTTATATACGCATGTGAGCATGTTTCATCTATATATTTTGTATCTATTATTGGGGTGGGATGATGTATATGGAGGAAGTGTTCTAAAAGGCGACCTTCGCCTATATTCTGTCAGCTAGACTGCATTTTATCTGTTATGTGTCGTAACGGCACTATATGGGGTGTAAGGTTAGGTGGGTGTTTTTAACCCCACATGGTGTGTTAGGATGGTTAGAGATGGTGTGTAGAGGATGGGGGTAGGGTTATGTTATCTGATCTGCATATATATATCTTATTCTGTATCTAAAATGTGCTTAGACCCGAATCTGTATTTGACTGTTGTGTAATAATCTGTTTGTGTGCATGCTTAATTCTGTTGGGTTACATACTAAATTTACGTAAACTCACCCCTTGTTGTCTGTTCTGTACAGGTAACCCACAGACTTAGGTGGATCAGTGCAGCGGGGGACTCAACGGTGACCGCTCGTCCGTAAACTATTTTATTTTAAAAATTTGTGATTTTATTTAAAGTTTCGAATTTCTTTTTGAGAGAATAATTGGACTCTCTGGACCTTTTGATGGATTTTGGATTTTAGTTTAACTATTTATTTGTTGGACAACTCGCTTAAAACACGGTTGATAAAGGATGAGATGGATGAATATGGAAGCGGATTGTAAAGTTTGTCAAAGTCACGAATTTAACTTAGGGCTCTAGACGTTCGGAAAGAACTTGGATTTTCACACAACCTAAAACGAAATTGAAACCAAGTTAGATAAAATAATTAAAATAAATAACTAAAATAAAATGATAAATCAAAGATTAAGAAAGCGAATAAAGAAGATAAATGGAAAGATAGAACGTGGCGTGTAGAAGTCCTAAGAAACCTTGGAAACACGAAGAATCCACAACCCCCTTCAAGTGGCTCTAATTTCCCCTCCAAGATATAAACATTGGCAAGAAAAAGTTTGAAGATGATCCCCACAATCTAAAAAAATTGTTAAAACTCTTCTAAAAGAAACTCAAGAGAAATTCTTGAAAAGAAAAACCTAGAGAGAATTTATTAACTCAAAGAGAAATAGAATAATAATGAATTGAATATCTTATGTACAATGCAAAGGCCTATATATAGGCTAGCTAAATAAATCTAAATAAAACTCCTAAGTATACTAGAACTTTAATTTTAATCTAAACAAGAAGTAGTTTTAAACTAAACTTTCTTGTTAACATAAAATTCCTAAATAATTTAAAATACTTAATAAGTATCAAAAATTCGGAATAAAATAATAATAAAATAATAAGAGCTGATAAATAAAATATTGGGCTCATATATAATAAAAATTAAGCCTAAAACCCGAACCTAATATGATTTAAACTCGAATTAAAAGCCCAAAATTCGTAATTCCCGTCATAATCCCGTTCAGAAATTCTGCTCATATAGTCTTCACTAAAACGGTCATAACTTGAGCTCCCGAACTCAAAATCGAGTGATTCAAAATGTGTTTCGAAGCTAAGAGATAGATATTCAAATTCCATGAAGAGATCTCAACCCAGAAATGTCAGGATCCCATTCAAAAAGTTGTTGCAATTCTACTGATTTCTCACCCCTGAAAATTGGCAGTTTTGACGATTGGAATCTAATAAATTTCACCCCCTTGGTATGTATCATTCTTCCTTTCCTCAAAAAGATTCGTCCTTGAACCTTGTCTTTGATCAAGTCCTAATTTGATTTGCTTAGGCTTTGACATTGTTGTTGGGCATTGAGTTAGTGTGAACCCATCACATTTATGGGTCTGAAATTGTGCCTTGAGACCCACATCATTCCCCCCTTCCTCAAGAAGATTCGTCCCTGAATCTTTAGCTGCACAGAAGGAAAAAGTATTAGAATAAATAACAATAAAATGAATAAAATACTTACCTAAGCTTTCTTGTTCGCCAAAACTATCACCAGGATCAAAGATATGATTTTGGTATCCCAAATCAGCATGGATTAAGTATCTCTCCTTCAAAAACAAATCATCAACACTAGACACAGAAATATTAGGCACACGAGTGTTCAAGTAAAAAATAACTTGTAACTTTCTTTTAATATATATGGTCATCCATAAGAATTTCCAACGATAAGTTAAGAATTTCACATAATTATAAAAATCAAGTAGTTTAATATTATGATGTAAAAGTTCATAGTTAGAGTCTAAGGTAGAAGATTTTGTTGCAAGATCAAATGCATGAGGTTGTTTAATAAACCTGTCAAATGCAACAAAAGTAAACTTTAAATACCTAGATAAACCCATAAAATCAATAGAAATTTCAAACCATTGTTTATTGAAACTTAACCAATGGGAAAACATATCATAAGGAAAAATAAAATCAGTAGCATACTTATCAAAACCATTCAAGGTATGCTTACATATTTCAATTTCTGATGTATCATTACTTTTCGTACCTTCTAACACCTGTGGAGAATTATCAATGTTCAACTTACCTCTTTTCCACAAGTAAAATTATCTATCGATGGTAATGCGATATAATTGAGAATTTGTCAATGGATCCTTGAAATCCTGTAAAAAAGAAACACCACTAAACAAATTTAAGTTAGAGTTAGTTAAAACAGACTCACTCCTCACTTTTTTATGGGTATTTTCTTGCTTTTTATTTTCTTTTTCCACTTGAAAACTCTCTAATTTTAACTCATATGGATTTTCACTCACCAAATTTGGACCATCAAGTAGACTTTTAGCACTCAAGGTCTCTTTTCTCTCTGTCTTTTGACATGTTTCTTCCTCACTTCCCATATCCCTCTCACAAGTATTATGAATATTCAATTCAATACAATCTATCTCAATAGGAGAACATGACGTTTCTATCTCATCTAATTCCATAGATTTGAGGAAGAAATTCTCATTATCATCTTTTTTTGGTTTACAAAGTTCGCCATCTTCTTTGATCAACAAAAGTCTCGTGTTGGCACAATCACGACTATAATGCCTACGCCCTTTACACATAAAACATTCAATGTCACGAGCTCTTTGTTGTTTTAGTGAAAAATTAGTAGAAATAGGCTGCTTGAAAGATATAGAAGATTGCCTTGTAGGAGCCATACTTTTCCACTCAAAAGGTTTAATCTCAGCATGTTTTGGCGACAACTTATTAGTAGCATAAGGAGGTTTTAAATTCTTAAAAGTAGAATTAGAACTTGTACCTCGATAATAGTGTGATGCTTCAAATGGATGAGATGGATGTTGCTGAAATTATTGCTCAATCTCAATTGCCTTGTGTACCATCTCCTCAAGATCAATATAGATGTGAAGATTAAGAACATTGGCTATCGAAACGTTCAAGCCATCTACAAATCGTACCATGGCAGTTCCTTTATCCTCTTGTATATTTGCTCTTTGCATAAGCATCTCCATCTCCGTAAAGTACTCATCAACAGATCGATTACCTTGAACAAGGCATTGAGTCTTGTTAAGACCTCTCTATAGTAATGAGAAGGAACTTAACATTTTCGCATCACTTGCTTCAACTCGTCCCATGTTTCAATTACCCTTTCGCGGTTTATTTGACGATCAATTCCAAGTTGAATCCACCAACTCAATGCATAATCTAAAAATCCAAGGGTCGCTAATTGGACTTTTTCCTCTTCCTGTCATTTATTGTAACGAAACATACAATCAATTTTTAATTCCCACTCACAATATGCTTCGGGATCATACTTCCCTCGAAATGGTGGAATGTTGAACTTTGGCTTAGCTAAAAATTGTTGCATACGGTCATTATTAACCAAAGTCTCATCATTTGCACAAGAGACACGTTGAGCATTATTTGCATGAAGATGAGGCTGATCAATCTTATCTCTCCAATTACGATTCCGACACTCAATTTTTGTATTTAGAAGTTTTAAATTTTTATTGATCGTGTCTAGAATAGTGTCACTTTGCTGATCTCGAGCATTTCGAACCTTTTGATCTTTTCTCAACTTCCCAACCATAGTATTGCGAATCATTATGAAAGCTTGAAAAAGAACACAACACTCCAAAAGAAAAAATTAAGTAAGCCTCACCTATATGCACTCAAAAAAATAATCTCAATGAGGTAAGAATTAATCTTGTGAGTCTTTTAAAAAGTGTTTATATCAATCAATCAGAATGTATTAGAACCAAACTATCAAAGCAAACCTAATAGCACTATGAGTCCAAAATTGGCTTAGACATCAAAGAATTCTGTTGCACGGAGGAAAATATGCAACGTGCTTTAACCTACTAACACAAGAAACAAGAAAGTGTTAGAATATGTAAGGAACAAATAAAAAGTAAAACAAATGAAAACTTAAAGCTAAGAATCAATGAAAATTGCTGAAACCTGAAAACCTGAAAAACTGCGAAGCAACTTGACAAACTTCGTTCAAGGTGTTACTGATTTTCAAAAATTATGAAATTTAAACTGAAGCCTCCTCAAATAATATAGATTTGATCTGGAAAGTTTTGGCACAAAATTCAACCCACTGAATATTTTTTTATTTTTTTATTTTTTTCGTATTTTATTTTTTGTACTTTTTTATCACTTTTTTTTGTGGGAAATATTTTCTTGTACTCTAAAATAGTGCCAAGAAATAGTATGTAAAATTTCAGATCGTTTAAAAATCGTTTACCCACTGAAAAATATTTTTTCCTAAAAACTATAAGGGTAAAATTTGTTTGGAGGCTGTTTTCTAGAAATCAATTTATAAAATAAAAAGAACACCTAAAACGCCCAAATTTGATACCAAACAATAAAAGATGAGATGGATGAATATGGAAGCGGATTGTAAAGTTTGTTAAAGTCACGGATTTAACTTAAGGCTCTAGACGTTCGGAAAGAACTTGGATTTTGACACAACCTAAAACAAAATTGAAACCAAGTTAGATAAAACAATTAAAATAAATAACTAAAATAAAATGATAAATCAAAGATTAAGAAAGCGAATAAAGAAGATAAATGGAAAGATAGAACGTGGCGTGTAGAAGTTCTAAGAAGCCTTGGAAACACGAAGAATCCACAACCCCCTTCAAACGGCTCTAATTTCCCCTCCAAGATATAAACCTTGGTAAGAAAAAGTTTGGAGATGATCCCACAATCTAAAAAGATTGTTAAAACTCTTCTAAAAGAAACTCAAGAGAAATTCTTGAAAAGAAAAACCCAGAGAGAATTTATTAACTCAAAGAGAAATAGAATAATAATGAATTGAATATCTTATGTACAATGCAAAGGCCTATATATAGGCTAGCTAAATAAATCTAAACAAAACTCCTAAGTATACTAGAACTCTAATTTTAATCTAAACAAGAAGTAGTTTTAAACTAAACTTTCTTGTTAACATAAAATTCCTAAATAATTTAAAATACTTAATAATTATCAAAAATTCGGAATAAAATAATAATAAAATAATAAGAGCTGATAAATAAAATATTGGGCTCATATATAATAAAAATTAAGCCTAAAACCCGAAGCTAATATGATTTAAACTCGAATTAAAAGCCCGAAATTTGTAATTCCTGTCATAATCCCGTTCAGAAATTCTGCTCATACAGTCTTCACTAAAACGGTCATAACTTGAGCTCCCGAACTCAAAATCGAGTGATTCAAAATGTGTTTCAAAGCTAAGAGATAGATCTTCAAATGCCGTGAAGAGATCTCAACCCAGAAATGCCAGGATCCCATTCAAAAAGTTGTTGCAAGTCTGCTGATTTCTCAAGCCTGAAAATTGGCAGTTTTGATTGGAATCTAATAAATTTCACCCCCTTCGTGCATGTATCATTCTTCCTTTCCTCAAAAAGATTCATCCTCGAATCTTGTCTTTGATCGAGTCCTAATTTGATTTGCTTAGCCTTTGACATTGTTGTTGGGCATTGAGTTAGTGTGAACCCATCACATTTATGGGTCTGAAATTGTGCCTTGAGACCCACATCAACGGTTTTTCCTAAAACAAATTTTTTCTTCAAATTGAACTGTTTTCACTTAAAAACTACGGTTTTTGTAAGCTTCTGCTTTAAAACTCGTTTGAAGCACATTGATTAATTTGATAAACTTTTTGGTATTGAATATACGTGAATACGAGTTGAATAACATATTTAGTTTTGTAGTATGAACTACGTTTTCTAAAACCATTCTTTGTGACATTTCTGGTTTTGACAATAACATCTAGGCCGAGTTTGGAGTGTTACATTTAATGGTATCAGAGCCAATTTCAAAACTCGACTGTGAATTTTGAATTCCAAAATTTTGTTTTAAGAAATAATTTTTAAACATATTGAATAAGTTTAGAAAGTATGTGGTACATCAAGTCTCCGACGTCGATCCTACAAGTATTTCTAAAACTTAAAACCGTTCTAAAACATTGTAGATAGTGTATTCTGAAAACACTAAATTTAGTGCTATCTGAACCTGCACTGAAATAGTTAGAGGCTAAAACTTCTAAAAACATTTCTGAACTTCTTGTACTTTATGCATAAAACATCTATTAATAAATACTGAAATTGATGTATAAAATTCTTAATGTAGATAAATTTGAATTAGACAATGAGAGCTCGTAGAATTCGTAGACGTGGTACTCGAGGTTGTGGTAAGGGCCGTAGGGGGCTTAAGCTGAGTCTTCTTCTTTGGGCAGTATGCTGAACTTAGACACGAGTGAGACATCTGTTTCGCCTGCTACTAAGACTGAGTCTTAATACCGTGTGATTAGGGACGACGCACTATCCTAGGCCATGCTGAGGATTTTGGAAAAGGTCGCTAGACCCCATACTGGATCTGGGTGCAGTGGGTCGATAACTAAACACTCTAATCTAATGGTCTTGAGTCGCCCCTAGTATGGTGAATATTGGTTGGAGGTATTCGAGAGGATTATGAATGATTGAGACTGCACTTTCGAGTAGAAATTTATGGGTGCAATCTCCTTGCTTTGCAACAAGGCATACCAGTGGTGGTTAACGGTAGAGGAGAGTACTCAGCCAGATCGTCTAAGTTGGGACTTCTTCAAGACTACTTTCTAGAGGAAATATATAAGCGTGAGTTATATCAATTCTCGTAGGCGTGAGTTCATGAATCTCACGCAAGGTGATAGATCTGTGGTCGAGTATGAGGCCGAATTTCTGAGGTTGAGTCGCTACGCTCGAGGCATGATGGCGTCTGAGTATGAGAGGTGTGTCAGATTTGAAGATGGTTTAAGGGACAATTTAAGGGTACTGATTACTCTGTAGAAGGAGCGTGAGTTCTTTGTTTTAGTTGAGAAGGAGAAGATCGCCGAAGATGTTAAGCATGTGGAGCACCAGAATAGGGACAGGGAGAGAGGTAAGAACAAGAGGTATTCGGAGCCCTCGAGTTCTGCTCAGAGGCCTAAGAAAAAGGCTAAATTTGATGGGCCGATTAGAGTAGGAGGTCTTGCTACTTCTACAGCGATATAGTCATGTAGTGACTGTAGTAGGCGCCATCCGAGTAAGTGTTAGAGAAGGATTGGGGCTTGTTTGAAGTGTGGGTCATTAGAGCACTGTGTCTGAGAATATCCACTGAGGTCTGATCAGGTGCAAGCTTGAGGACCAGGTACCATTACCACCTAGGGACTAGAGATAGGCTAGGGGTGGTAATGGCATGGGTCAAGGGAAGAGAGCACCTGGTAGAGGTGCTGGTCAAACAGAGGTGAGGTAGCCTTCTTTGGTTTATGTTGCACGACGCCGAGAGAAAAGATATGCTCCTAATGCCATTACTGGTACATTTGTTATTTTCGATGTACCTTATACTACACTAATAGACATAGGTTCTATTCATTCTTATATAGCTAGTTCTGCCTCTGAAAACTTAGGGATATTAGTTGAAAGCACTTCTAGTGAGATTACTGTACTGAGTCCGTTGGGGCAGTATGTTTGAGTTAGTAAACTCTATAGGGACATTCCGTTAGAGGTGCAAGGGGCGGTATTTTTGGCAGATTTAATGGAGCTTCGGTTTGAAGAGCTTGACTTGATTCTGGGTATGGACTAGTTGGTCGAGCACCGAGTCAATCTGGATTGTGCAACTAAGAAGGTTGTTCTGAGGACTAAGGATGATGAAGAGGTGGTAATAATCGACAAGCATCGAGATTATCTGTCTAATGTGATCTACGCTCTTGTGGCTGAGAAAATGGTTCAGAAACGTACTTGGCCTATGTCAGTGCTTCTGCTTTTGAGGACTCTACTATTGGGGATATTCGAACTGTGAGGGATTTTTTGGATGTCTTGTAACACTCCTTACCTGTCTCCGACACCGGGACAGGGTACGAGGCATTACCTTACGAAAACACATGCAAACATTCAAACTTAAGCTAATGAAATACGTCCCAATTTAAAACTTTTTCAACAATTGTTCCACGGTCCTTCAAATGGGCTTACGAGGCCTAAATCATGATTTGGAAGCGATTCGGGACCATTTTGGGAACTTCAAAAACTTTCAAGAAAATCCACTAAAAACAGGGCACACGCCCGTGTGTAAGGGCAACACGTCCGTGTGCAAGGGCAACACGCCCGTATGGCCTCTAGATATGGCCGTGCTAATGGCCCGTGTGGTTCACACGGCCTAAACACTTAGGGACATGCCCGTGCCCCTTGTTCGTGTGGATTTTTTTTCTAACATCAAACCTATAGGGGTTTTCACATGGTCTGGCACACGCTCGTGTGCTCAGCTCGTGTCTCTCACACGGCCATGACATGCTCGCGTCGCAGCCCGTGTGCAAAAACCTTGACATTTTATTTCTGACATCAGCAATTACACAATCGTGACACACGCCCATGTACTAGGTCGTGTCCTTCACATGGTTGAGACACACGGCCGTGTCTCAGCCAGTGTGTTTACTAGTGGGAATTGAATTCTACCAATTCAAGATGCAGGGGACATACTACCTAACCACATGCCCGTGGGGTGGACCGTGTGTCACACACAGCCTAGACACACGCCCGTGTGTCTACCTGTGTGGACAAAAATATGCTATCTACCAAGCCTGTTTGCCACCCTGAAACAAGGTCAAATACATACCCAAGCACACCAAGACTCCAATACTCAGCCAATGGCCATAATTTGGCATTCACACAACTTGACAAAATCAATCCAACCAAACATCTATACAACCATCCCAATACTCTTGTTTATCCAAAAAACTTACACTTTTATTAAAAACAACAACATTTGCATTTAATAACCATTAGAAAATATTAGCCAATATCTTTAGCCTTATACAAAATGAAGTCTTTCAAATTCAAGCCGACACATTTGGCTCCAAAATAATATGACACAAAACAAAAGAATAAACTCCTATACATGCCATATTCAAAAGATTTAAGCCAACTATACCAAGTGCTTTAGTGGATAGTGTGAGCATGCCTCCGATGTTCTTTGGTCCTCGAGCTAGTTTGGCGGCACTAAAAGGAAATGGAAATGAGCAGGGTAAGCATAAAGCTTAGTAAGTTATAAGTAAATAAATAACAACAATTTACTATGTTATAACATGTTTTCAATACATCACAATTTATGCAAAATACAAGGAATGGCCATAATCATAACTTACTCATTTCTATCCTTTACTAATCATATAACAAACTAGTGAGCTCACATTACATACATTATACTTAGGTACCTGCACCACATGCAAAAGTCATCATAATATCTCTCAACTTAACATTAACTTCAGATCTTCCCATTGAAGTTTTTAGAATATCAAAAGGGTATTCAATAAGGCTCCAACGTAGGATATCAAGCCGATGCCATGTCCCAGACATGGTCTTACACTGAATCTCAATGTATCGAGGCAGATGCCATGTCCCAGACATGGTCTTACACTAGCTCTCCTCTATCCGTGCCGATGCCATGTCTCAAACATGGTCTTACACTGACACACCTCTAAGCCGATGCCATGTCCCAGACATGGTCTTACACTAGCTTGCTTGACGAGGCCGATGCCGTGTCCCAGACATAGTCTTACACTAGCATTCATATCAACACTGATGCCATGTCCCAGACATGGTCTTACACTAGCTCTCATATATCCCTAGTATCTCGGCAAAGAATATACAATCTATTCATACAGTTCAACCGGGCATTAATCACATAAATTTTCATTAGTGCATTACTCTAATCATAAATTATCAATTCAAGCTCAATATCGTTCTCATGCATAACTCATAGTCACAATTAATCTTTTTATGCCAATTCAATGATTTCATGCATAATTATAAAGAAGTTTTATTATTTACCTACAACTTACCTCGATATATAAAAATGGAAATGATTTTTCGATTTAGTCGATTTGCTTGACTTTCCCCCAGTCTGTGTTCGAATTTTGTAATTCTTGATTTATAACAATAAAAATTCACTAATTTTAATCACAAATTTTAATCTAAACAATTCAAAAATCATAGTTTGGCAACATGACCATTTTGACCCTAGTTTTTGGCAAAATTACCATTTTACCCCTAGGCTTGAAAATTAATTTTTATCAAAATTTCTTATTAACCATGCCTAATCAAATTCTTTTCACTCTTATGGCAGCCCAAAATTCCTATTATTTGGCACAATTACTCTTTATTTTACAACTTCTACAATTAAATCCCATCCAAGTGTTTTCATGCAAACTCTTTCACAAAAGTTGTTTATTAGCCAACTAAGATTCATTTTCTTCATAAAATGCCAGCAAAAAACATAGACATTCTCATGGTAGAACCCTAAACTTTCAACCATTTTGCAAAATGGTCCCTCATTAGAAAGCTCATACTCCAAGGGTATAAAAAATGTAAAAATATTCAAGAAAGACTATGAGAATCACTTACTAGAGAGAAAAATAAGTGGCTACAAATTTTGAGCCTCCAAACCCCAACAATAGCTGAAATTTTGGTGGAAGGGATGAAGAAATGAAAAAGATGATGTCCAGTTTCTTAAGCTATTATTTAATTACCAAATTAAGTCACCTAACTTTGACTTTTCTTCTTTTCTTGTCTCATATCCCCCTTGGATGGCCATGCTACATAAAATGGGCCTATTTTCTCATTGAAGACCCTCAATTTTAGTTCCATGACCAATTAACACCATTTTCTAATAAAATCAAAGTTTTGCCCTTTATGTGATTTAGTCTTTTTTCACAATTAAGCTTGCAATCGCGTAAATTAAGTTACCAAAAGTCTCATGCACTCTTATAAAAATACTATAACACATAATAGAAATAATTTCTCCAATCTTAGGTAAGTGATTTCGAAATCACTATTCCTACTAAGCCCAAATTCGGCTGTTACTTGCCTTTCCTGAAGAATTCTCGGGATTACCTTCGAATCAGGAAGTTGAGTTTGGGATTGAGCTTCTTCTGAGAATAGCTCCAATGTCTATCGTTTCCTACTGTATGGCACCAAAGGAGCTTGCAGAGCTTAAGGCTTAACTTTAGGAACTGTTGGATCGTCATTTCATCCGACCTAGTGTGTCTCCGTAGAGAGCACCAGTTCTGTTTGTTAAGAAAAGGGATGGCACCATGAAAATGTGTATTTATTATCAGCGATTGAACAATTTAACTATGAAAAATATGTATCCACTGCTAAAGATTGATGACTTTTTCGATCAGTTCTAAGGGGCTTCAGTGTTTCCAAAATAGACCTTCGTTCTGGGTATCATCAGTTGAAGGTTAAGGAAGCTAATGTTCATAAGATTACATTTAAGACTCGTTATGGACATTACGAGTTCGTAGTTATGCCTTTTGGTTTGACGAATGCTCCGACAGTATTCATGGATCTGATAAACTGAGTGTTTCAGCCGTATCTAGATCAGTTCATCATAGTCTGAATCGACAATATTCTAGTTTATTCTAAGACTAAGGATGAAGATGATGAAAATCTTAGGGTGGTATTTTAGACTTTACCTAAAAAATGGCTCTACGCTAAATTTAGCAAGTGTGAATTCTAGTTGAGTGAGGTGACTTTTCAGGGGCACGTGGTTTCTGCTGAGGGATCTGTGTTGATCCAAGAAAGATCGAGGCTGTGTTGGATTGGAAACATCCTAAGAACGTATTTTAAATCTGTAGTTTTCTGGGTCTGGCAGGTTATTATCAGTGCTTTGTTAAGGGATTCTCTCTAATTGTAGCTTCTTTGACTAAGCTTCTGCGTAAGGGTGTTCCTTTTGTTTGGACCGATGCGCAGTAATCGAGCTTTGAGAAGCTGAAGTTTATTCTGACTCAGTCTCCTATTCTGATACAACCTGAACCCAATAAAGAGTTTGTGGTATATAGTGATGCATTACACATCAGTTTGGAATCTATATTGATGCAAGATGAGAAGGTTGTATCTTTTGCATCTCGTCAGCTTAAGACACATGAGGGAAACTATCCGACGCATGACCTTGAGTTGGCTGCAATGGTTTTTGACTAAAAATTTGGAGGCATTATCTGTATGGCAAGAGGCGTGTCTAATGAGCTGCTTAAAGATTATGACTGTTTGTTCGAGTACCATCTAGGTTAGGTTAATGTAGTGGTCGATGCTCTAATTCGAAGAGCGATGACTGATCTAAGAGTGATGTTCATTCAACTTAGTCTGTTTGATTATGGGAGTTTGTTAGCTAAGTTGAAAGTTAAGCCAACTTATATTGGTTAGATTCGAAATAAGCAGTTAGAAGATGAGTCTCTGTGTTTACGGTTCCATCAAATTGAGAGTTACAGTACTTTTGATTTTGGGCTGAATAATGATGGTGTGTTGTGTTTTTTAGCCCAGATTTGTGTACCGAATGATTCAGATCTGAGACAGTTGATTTTAAGGGAGGGGCATAGTACTTCTTATGCTATGCGTCCAGGTGGTAATAAGATGTATCGTGATCTTCGGGAGTTGTACTGGTGGCTGGGTTTGAAGTGTGAGGTTACGTACTTTGTTTCTCGCTGTCTGACGTACCAGCCGGTTAAGGCTAAGCACCAGTTGCCTTCAGGTTTATTACAGCCGGTTAAGATTCATTGATGGAAATGGGAGTGAGTGACGATGGAATTCGTTAGTGGGTTACCTTTGACACCCACTAAGAAGGATTCTATTTGGGTCATAGTGGATCAATTGACCAAGTCTGTTCACTTTATTCTGGTTTGGACGGACTATTCTCTATAGAAGTTAGCAAAGCTCTATATTTCTAAGATTGTAAGATTGTATGGTGTTCCTATGTCGATTACTTCTGATAGAATCCTCGCTTTACTTCTCGGTTTGGGAAAAAACTGTATGAGGTTCTAGGTTCAAGATTGGACTTCAGTACTACATTCAATCCATAGACCGATGGTCAATCTGAGAAGGTGATTTAGTTTCTGGAAGATATGTTTTAGAGTTGTGTGATTGATTTCCGAGGTAATTGGAAGGATTACCTGCCGCTAGCTGAGTTCGCCTACAATAACAACTTCCAGTCCAGTATCCATATGGAACCTTACAAGTCTCTATATGGTCGTAAATGTCGTATTTCACTATGTTGGACTAAGTTAGGTGAACGTCGAGTTTGGGGTCCTGAGTTGGTTTCTGAGACCGAGGATAAAGTCGTCTGAAAGAGGCTTCTGATAGACAGAAATCCTAAGAAATCCGATGCAGATTTGAAGAGGTGTGATATTGAGTACTCAGTGGGAGACTCCGTGTTTCTTAAAGTTTCTCCGTGGAAAAAAGTTCTGAGGTTCAGTTGTAAGGGCAAGTTGAGCCCTAAATTCATTGGCCATATCGGATTTTAAAGCTAGTGGGACCAGTTGCTTATCAGTTAGAGCTACAGCTAGACTTGGACCGTATCCCCAATATATTTCACGTCTCAATGTTAAGACGGTATCGGTCTAGCCCATCTCACATTGTCTCTGTAGAGGAGATCAGGGTTAGGCCAGACTTAACTTTTGAAGAGGAGAAGGTTTAGATCCTAGAGTGAGACGTTAAGGTTCTGAGGAAGAAGTCTACCCCTTTAGTGAAGGTTCTGTGGTGAAATCATAGCATTGAGGAAGCCACGTGGGGATCTGAGGACTCGATATGTCAGTAGTATCATCATCTGATCTGACCAGGTAAATTTTGAGGTCAAAATTTCTTTTAGGGGGTAGAGTTGTAATGCCCTCAACTTCTTATTTCTGCTTCTGAAAATATTTGACACAAATATCTATCTGTTTCAGTGGTTAAGTGTACTGGTGTATGTGTGAGGTCCCAAGTTCAAGTTCCACTGCTATTAAATTTTGTTATTTTTGGATCCAAGCCTTACCCTTGTTCAGTGGGTTTTTATAAGATTGTTTGTTAAACCATAAAAAAGAGTTTGTCAGAAAGCTGAAGTGAGAAAATCGAATTAAAAGCTAGAATAACAAAACTAGAAAGGTTGCTTCATCAGCATCGTAGTCGCAACTCTGCAATAGAGCTGAGGGCGAGTTTAAACAAGATTGAAAAAATGAAAAGAAAGATAGAAGAACTAGAGACTGTGTTACAAAACTGCAAACTCCGGGTTAAAGTCCTTGAAGCAAGTGAGGAGAGTTGGAAAGAGCAACTTCATCGTTCTCAAGATCAAGTTAGAAACAGAGACTATATTATGGGTGAAGCCGTGGCTCAGATACGAGAGGTAGTCGATCATTTATAGACTCTAACGGTTCAAGCTGACGTGCTCAACGTGAAATATGAATTAGAGTCAGACCGAGGATGTGAGCTAGCTTGGCTACTTATGAAAGTTAAAACTTTGAGCATAAGGGCGAAGCCATATATGTAATCCATTTTATGTAAAGAATTTTATTTTCTAGTAAAGTTATTCTAAATGGAATTGAATCAGAGTCGTTGCCTTTTTTTTTTTTGCATTCATCTCATGCATTTGCATTACATTACATTACATGCATTAATTTTACAAAAAAGACCCTGATTAATTAAAAATCATTTCAGAGAGAGTTAATCTGGAAACCGACAAAAGCCTACCAAGTAAGCATCGTTACGGTACTCGCACTATAACTAAAGCAATGGACCAAAGGTTGGAAAGACTAGAATAGTTTCAAAGGGAAATACAGGATCAGTTGCAAATGCAGATGCAGGAGTAGTTGGCTAAAATTCAGCAAGATATGAGGGACCAGATGCTAGAGTCCCAAAGGAATATGATGAATTAATTGACCTAATTGCTGAATGGAGGGCTAGAAAAAGGAAAAAACCCAATGGTCAATGCCAGAGATGATAATGAAGATCCTCTCTACCCCCTGGGTTTTACCCCAACGAACGCTCAAACACAACTCGAGGTGTACCCACGAAGGCTATCTGCTAGAATCAGGCCTCAGCAGTTTCAGGCCGGTGCTTCGGCACCCATGAACTACCAAACAGGCTCAGGCTCTAATCTGGGGGATAACCCAACTAATCTTGTTGTCCCCGATCTAGACGATGTAGCAGAAATAAAAATGCGAGAGTGGAGCTCCCAAAGCAGCTGGAGGACCGATGCAAATGGCTGGAACAAAAATTTGAAGTAATGGAACACGCTGATTATCACTATGGAATCGATGCTAAGGATCTAAGCTTTGTTCCGGACCTAGTACTTCCCCCCAAGTTCAAAATGTCGGAGTTTGAGAAGTATAACCAGACTAGCTGTCCCGAAGCTCACTGTCGAAACCATTTTTTATGGGTTTTGAAAAAGCGGGGTTCGACTTTTTAAAAAAGAAAATAGGAGTCGCCACCAATCTTTTTAGGTGTGATTGGATCACCTTTAAAACATTTTGTTTTAAAATCATTAGTTTTGGTCTATGAAATCAGAAAACGGGTTCGGGAGCCGGTTACGTACGACGAAGGATTAGCACCCTCGTAACGCCCAAAATTGGTACCTAATTGATTATCGAATGTCTTTAATGTCGGAAATTTAAAACTTTTAAGATGCAATCCTCTTTAAAAAATATTTTGATTTTAAAAAATTAGGGTTCACTTGCATCAAATGAATCAAAATATTACATCCAATAAGTTAGGACGCAGTATTTTTAAGGCATTCGAAGCTAAGCTGACCATTTTTGAAAATCCCTATCTTGAAATAACAAAACATCATATCCAGTGAGTTAGGACAGAACCCTTTGAAATTTCAAGATAGTTACTCGCATTTTGAAAACCTTGAAAGCTTAGAAGGGTTCTTGACTATTCGAACTCAACGAGAAAAGTTGCAACCCAATTAGTTAGGGCACTACCTCTCTCGAAGTTTCCAAACACCAAGCATTGCCTATATTTTTGATAACTTTGGGGTTTCGTTTTAAAATTGATGCATGAAGGAGTATATTAACATTATAAAACATACAAGATAACATGCTAAAAAGCATAATGACAATGACATAAATGTCATACATTAATTAACATTTATGTACAAGAAATAAAAACATGGCAAATTTAAAAAAGCAAGATATACATAAAAAACAATATATATATTTAAGAAGAAAAGGTAAAACATATAAACATGGAATTCAACATATATTTAAACATATTAATAAACAAGAAAATGATGCATGAGGTACAATTATATACATAAACATAAAAGAAAATAATGATAGAGTATTAGCATACAACAATCATGAATGAAGTTTATAAAAAAGGGAATTAATACATAAAAATAATCACAAGAGAGAATTAATTATGAATAAAAAAACATGATCCCATAATATAATGTTTTAACAACTTTATAAAATAAATAATATAGATAATAAATAAAGTAATTATAGTACATAATATAAAAGTAAATGGGTTTTAAAACTACCAAAATACATAATATATAATAGAGTAAATAACAGAATAATAATTTTATAGCATAGGATATAAAAATATTTAGGTTTGTTTTTAAATAATATAAATATAATTAATAATAATATATGTAAAAATATATAATAAGTAATAATAATATGAAACAATATATGTTAAAATGTAAAATAATGTAATAATATGAAAATATATAAACATTATGTGACGAAAATACAATTTAATAAATAATTAGTAATATAATATATTAAAATATACATTAATAATAATATAAAAATATGAAGTAATATAATAAATATTAAGTGATAAAATATAATAAAAATATAAGTGAGTATAAAATAAAAAAGATGATATATAGATAATATGATATATATAAAATAATAAAGTAATATAATATAAATACATGGAAGGATAATATATGAATAAATAAATTAAAAAAGGATTAAAATAAAAAAATAGATTGAATCTTAGGGTTAATTTTCAAAATAAAGAAAAACCAATTTGGGCCCCCTAGAATACGCATTTTAAAGTATGGGGACTCATTGGGCAATTAGCTTAATCCCTAAAACGGCGTCGTTCTTATAGCTGGCCCTTTAAAGGACAGAGGACCAAATTACAACAAAATAGAAGATTAGGGCCAATTTTAAGTAAAATAATATTTGAATTAAACAAAATTAAGTAAGTTGAAAATACGGAGGGACCGAGGGAATAAATATCCCAACTTAGCGGCAAAACATGCGGATCTCACGGGTCAAATCAGGTCGGATTTTGGGTCTTATATAACTCATTTTATCCCCAAAGAATTTCATTTCTAAGCTACCCTTTAAAAAAAACCAAAAAAAACTCTGAAGAGCCCTCCGAGCTCCGACCAATGGCCGTCATGGCTCCAGTCATCGGGCCTTCCCACGTGCCTCATGCACCACCATATACGGTGGCCGGAGGACCAAAAAAACCCTCCTTTCGCAGGTAAACTCTCTCTTTTCCTTTATTTGTATTATTTTGTAAAAAAGCTTAAAAGAGATAGAAAACAGTAGGTTTATCTTTGATTTTAAAATTGTTTATTACTTTAAAAAAAAACGAAATGTAAATTGCTTCGTCTTTGTTGTTGTTTTTCACTGTATATGCTGGAAGATAAAAAAACAGATATTAAAAAAAATCACCTTTTGACTAAAACGCTTCTGATTTCTCTTGTTAATCTCTGGTTTCTTATTTCTCTGAGTATTCGTGTGTAAAAAAAAGGTCACTTTTACAAATTTACAAACGATGGCTTTATAGCCAATGTTTCGTTACATATTCTAGAAAGAAATCTTTGATTTCTTTCCATTTATCATCTACTGTATCTGTTGTATCTTTGACCGTGATCTACTGAGATTCTCTTTGCTTTAGTTTCCTTTTTCTGCTTTTTCGTATCTGCTGTGTTTCCTTTTTCCATTTTGCAGGTACCCGAAGATCTCGATGGTTTGCTGGCGTGAACTTGTGCAGCACGATTCGACGTTGAAGTCACGGCCTATTGGTGGAGGCGTGATCGGTGGCCAAGCTGGTGCGTTGAAAGGCCTCAGGACAGCACCCTGGTGGTGTGTCGGTTCGGGAGCTGGCCCAACATTAATGGCCTCGATTTTGGGGACTGGGCAGACGCTCCCTGATGCTTCTAGAAGGTGTTACGGCACAAGGAAACGAGCTAGGGTTGGAAACCCCAGCTAAACACTTTAGATTTTGGGTCATTTAGGCCCTTGTGAGTCTTGGGTCAGGGTCTGGGTAGTGATCTGACTTGGGCTTTGGGTATATTTGGGTCGTACGGGTTAAGTGTATTTGGTTTCAAGTATTTTGGGCTTTGTAAATGGACTTTTAATGGACTTTTTAAATAAATATTTATTTATTTAATTCTGTTTATTTTGCTTTAAGCCCGGTCAAATTTAGGCTACTACACTCACATCACTATGTTTTCTAGACGAATGACGGGGTATGTCAACAATGATCAACTATTGATTCACTGCTTCCAAGACAGTCTAATTGGAGCTGCATCCAAATGGTACAACCAATTGAGCCATACCAAGATTAATTCATGGAAGGACCTAGCACAAGCTTTCATGGAGCCGTATAATCATGTGACGGATATGACTCCTAACAGAATCACTTTGCAGAACATGAAGAACAAACAAAATGAGAGTTTCAGGTAGTATGCCCAAAGATGGAGGGAAGTCGCTATACAAGTCTAGCCACCTCTCCCAGAAAAAGAAACCACCATGCTTTTCATCAACACTCTAAAGCCTCCATTCATCACTTACATGTTGGGAAGTGCCACAAAAAGTTTTTCAGACATAGTGATGACTAACAAAATGATTGAAAACGTGGTAAGGAGCGATAAGATAGATGTGGGGGAAAGCATCAAAAGGTCAGCACCGAGGAAAAAGAAGAACGAGGTGAACAACGCAAGCATGTATAACAAGGGTCACTCAAAACCACTTACTGTGAGCTAGCAGAGAACGGTAACTACTGGTCATCAAGGTCCATTGAGACAAGAATCTGGCTCGATGCAAAACATAGAGAAACTCCAGTTTACGCCAATTCCAATGACGTATCGGAAGTTATACCAAAGTTTATTTAATGCACACGTTCTGTACCTTTCTACCTAAAACCAATACAATCCCCATATCCCAAATGGTACGACGCAAACGCCCAATGCGAATACCATGCAGGAATCACAGGGCACTCGATAGAAAACTGCACTGCTTTCAAGAAGTTAGTTGAAAGGCTAATCAAAATGGGCATTGTGAAATTTGATGATACATCTAGTGTAGAAAATCTGCTACCCAACCATGCTAATAATGGGGTAAATGCGATAGTCAAGAATCAGGAAAAAAGATTAAGATGGATGTTGCAGAAGTGAAAACCCCATTGAGATGGGTATGGAAAGAGATGGTAGAAAGGGGATTAATCGTACCAGATTTAGAGAAGAGATTCGAGGGGATAAGAAACTATTATGAGTTCCATAATGGAGAGGGGCATGAGATCCAAAAATGCATAGAGTTCAGGGCCTTAGTGCAAAACTTGATGGATAATAAAGAAGTTGACTTTTATGAAGATGTTAAAAGCCTAGAAGAAGGAAATATATGCGCGTCGGATGGAGAACTGACAACAAATGTCCAGAAAGGCAACTACCCGGTAGTCATCATTTCATGACCAAGAAGTAATGAGGTCAGAGTACAAATAGCACCAAAAAAAGACAGCAAGAGGGTTCCCTAGAATTACGACTGCAATGTGAATATCCTGGGAGAGGAGAACCCAGCCGGCACTTCAAAGGAGGACCAAGAGGAGGGATTCTACATGCGTAACGGGAGGCACTACGATTCAGTAAATGTAAAAGCAGAGCTGGTAAAAGGGAAAGCCTTGGCGGTCGAGCAAAAGAAGGGAAAAGTAGCCAGACCTGAACCACCTGTTAATGAGCTAGTAAAGGAAGAGGAGGCTAAGGAATTCTTGAAACTTTAAAGCACAGCGAGTATAGTGTTGTAGAATAGCTGCATAAACAACCAACTCACATATCAGTACTAGCTTTACTCTTAAGCTCGGAGGTACATCGTAGTGCATTGATGAAAGTACTGAATGAAACTTACGTCGCTAATGATATATCCGTTAACAAGCTCGACAGTCTAGTTAGCAACATAAGCGCGGATAATTTCATTTTCTTTAATGATGATGAAATCCCACCCAGGGGCATGGGATCGACTAAAGCTCTACACATCACCACCCGCTGCAAGGGATATACACTACAAGGGGTGTTAATTGATAATGGATCGACCTTGAACATTTTACCATTATCCACACTAAATAGGTTGACCGTAGATAGCTCTCACATGAAAACATGCCAAAACATAGTGAGGGCATTCGATGGATCCAAAAGAAGAGTAATGGGAAGAATTGAAATACCCCTATTGATTGTCCAAACCACATACGAGGTAGATTTCCTTTTACAATTGCTTGCTGGGGAGGTCCTGGATACATTCGGCGAGGGCAGTAACTTCATCACTGCACCAAAAGTTGAAGTTAGTAACAGAAAGTCGGCTGGTGATAATAAATGCGGAGGAGGATATCATTGCAGCTATACTAATGATGCACCGTATTTAGAAGAAAATGATGAAGCGATCGAATGTTCCTTTGAATCTTTGGAGTTTGTGAACACAACATTCATTACCTAAGGGAACAGAATCCCAATGCCTAAGATATCAAAGACTACGAGAATGGGCTCACGACTGACAGTCGGGAAAAGAGCCTTACCGGGAAAAAAACTTGAGAGATATCTTCAAGGAATGGTTAAGGCTTTGATGCTGAAAAACAAACAAAACCGCTTCAGCTTAGGATTCAAGGCGGACGCGAGACAAAGAAAGAATGAGCTAGAAAAGAAGCAAGAAAGAAGGAGAGCACGTTTGAGCGGAGAGGAGATCAAAAGGGAACCAATGACATTCCCCCATATATCTAGAACTTTTGTATCAAGAGGAATTATTTGTAACACCTTAACCCGTATTTATTGCCAGACTAGTGTTACGAGGTATTACTGAACAAACATATCACTGTACAAATAAATCACATACAAATATCATTCATCATCACATCAAAGTCATCCTCAATCATATAGTCCCTTTAGAAGATCTACGAGACCTTAATCGTGCTTTAGAAAGGGGTCGGGACTAAATTGATAACATTTAAAAATTTTACAAATCATATAAAAATTTTGCTTTTGAAACAGGGCACATGCCCGTGTGGCTAGGCCGTGTACCTTGCACAGTCGTGCCTTGCACCTTACCTTAGTCCGTGTGCAACACTGACTAGGGTCACATGGTCTCTGGACACGCCCATGTGTCCGACCCGTGTGCCATCTTGAGTTAGCCACACGGTCACCAAACATGCCGGTGTGTCTATCCCGTGTGCTATACTGACATATATGACTATAAAATAGGGATCACACAGTCCCTAGACACGGTCGTGTGCCTATCCCATGTGCAAAACTGACCAAAATACCTAGAAAACAAGGGTCACACAGTCGAGTAACACGCCCGTGTGCTCTGGCCGTGTGACACAAAATAGGCTTGGTTTAAGCCACTTTCTCACCCTATAATGCTTAGTACCTACAAGCATAACTTATGCAGCAATTTCAACCCTCTAAAACATACACCAATATGACCAATTTATCCTCAACCATTTCATACACAAAATCATCTCAATTCATACTAATTTATAAGGCATAAACATAGCCAAACATTTGTTTCATAAATCATTCATGTACTAAATCAATTCATGCTCATAATTTACCAAACATCCACCATTTAGTTCATACCAAAATGACCATTTCCACATTAACCATATATGCAACATTTATCACATACCATCACAAGCATATACATATACTTAGTTAGCCAAATCACTTGGCATAACATATATACCATTCAAAATATAATCAAAACACCCTAGCTTTTACATGCCATACTTAGCCATAAATACAAGCACAAAAGGTACCAAATGAGCTTGGATAGTGCGATGAAGATCCTCGACAATTCCCGAGCCTTCAGTAGCTTCGATAATCTATAAAATAGGAATAAACACACCAAGTAAGCTTTAAAAGCTTAGTAAGTTATAAGTAAGTAATTCTAAAAACCAATTCAATAATAAAACATCCATTTATCAAATTAAACCATTCACAAACCTTTATCCATGCCTTACCATATGGTTTATTCAAATTCATAAACTTCATCCCATAGATTCAAAAGATCTCATCATACACTCGTTCGTAACAAATACGTACATCTTACGTACCTGTTCATTCCATACAACTCACTCATTTTCATAACCGAAGCTCATTCATTGAACCATCTGAATTATGAGTCAAATACATAAATATTTCATTTGATCTGTACTCATACCATGGCCCCGAAGCCAAATCAAAGTAGCTTATCCCAGAGCACCTATACCATGGCCCGTAGCCAAATCCAAGTCACTCCTTCACGATACCTATACCATCGCCCGTAGCCAAATCAAGGTATCTCTCACACCTGTAGTGCTGATATCATGGCCCGAAGCCAAATCAAATCCTAGTGACATATCACTATGTTCTAAAACTAATATTACAATTAAACCGAGCTTCCTCACATTACAATTTCATCATTATTCTCATTTGTAACATCACATTCATAATCTTCACCTCATCCGAGGATTCATTCATCATAATTCATATGATAATAATGCAATTAACAACATTTGTAGAGAAATTACTACTTATAAATTTACCTCGAGTGTGATTCGTTGAAACAAGTCGATTACTCGTCGACTTTCGATTTCCCGCGATCCAAGCCTGGATTTCGCTTTTCTTGATCTATATGTATTAAAATAACTCATTCAATCACACACTCAATCAATTCAATCCAAGGACACACAATTAGGGCATTTTGCAATTTAGCCCTCACATTTTTACATTTTGACAATTTAGTCCCTATTTCATAAAATCATCTAATACACCAAATTCCATTTTAATCAAGCATAGCCGACTTTCCCCCTAGTCCATTCAAGCCCACATATTCACAAATTTCTCATTTTAGTCCCTCAAAACACCATTTTCTCAATTTAGCCCAAATTAGCTAAATTCACTAAAAATCCAAAGACAAAACATATCAATCAAACACATATCTTTTATTTTTCATGAACTATCATCACAAAACTCACTATTTCATAATGGTACATTTCATGAACATCATCAATTCTTTAAATTACAACAAGGGCTTGATAGTAAACTAAGCAACAATCTCAAAAACATAAAAATCATCAAAAATCGAAGCAAAATGTACATTAATCTATGTTTCAAAATCGCTGAATATACAAAGAGCTAAAACCTAGCTTTCTTTCTCTCAATTTCGGCAAACATCCACCAAATAATAACCATTTTTCTAATTTGGTTTAATAAAAATCATTTTAATAACCACTTTCCATAATTACCTTTAATGAAAACATTAATAAAACTATTTTAAACCATGGACATAAATGTCCACTAACCTTAAAACGGCTTAATAACCTTTTAAGGACTTTAAGCATTTCAAATCATAGCAATATAACACATCAACAATTAGAATGCTACTTTTACCAACTATGCAATTTAATCCTTTTTCATAAATAACCACACGAACGATCAAATTCTCGTGCGAAACTTTCACACATACTAATCCACATATTATAAACACGAAAAATAATATTTAAAATATTTTTTCAACCTCAGATTTGTGGTCCCAAAACCACTGTTCTGACTAGGGTCTAAACCAGGCTGTTACATTATTCACCCTGAGCAAGGGATGCTAATAAAGGAAACAACGAAAGAAATGTTGGGAAACCTACACATCAATGCCATATCTGAATAAGGAACTGAAGAAAGAAATTTGTCGGGCATTTGACCCTATGTGCCTGGGAGTGTTCTGAACAACTGGACTGCGAAAGAGATTCCTGTAGTTTTTAGAGCTAATTCAGGGTAATGTTCAAAACACACTTATTGCTCTAAGCCTAGGAGTAATAAGAATCCTTTATGAAATAGGCTTATGCCTAAAATCGTTATTTCAATAAAATGCACATTTGCTATCATTTTGAGCAAATATTCTTTTATTCTTTCCATTTCATTCATAATTATATTAAACAGATAATTACTCTTAGATTCTTTTGATTTTCTTTCAAAGATTCTTTTACTCTTCATTCATGATCATACCATGCAAATAATTATTCTTAGATTCTTTTGTTCTTTGGGCCTTCTTTCATCCCTATAACAGGTCTCCAGATATTAAAGATATGGGTGATGCTACCAATGACTTAGAGTCTCCTTTTGAGCGAGATATGTCTATGGAGGATTCTCAGGATTTTGAAGATGACCAAGGCCGTGACCTATCTCCTAAACTGTTGACGATGGTAAAACAAGATGAGAAACAAATCCTACCTCACAAAGAGTCAGTAGAAATTGTGGGTTTAGGAGAGAGAAAGGACGTGAAGATCGGAGCTTGTATCACGGTAGAGATAAAGCGAAACCTCATTGAGTTACTCCAAGAATTCAAGGATATCTTCGCATGGTCATATCAAGACATGCCCGGGTTAAGTACTGATATTGCGGTACATTAACTCCCCATAAAGGAAGAATGTAAGCCAGTTCAACAGAAGCTTCGAAGGATAATGCCCGATTCTTAAAAGTGGTTAAATACTTAGAATGGGTAGCCAACATCGTCCCTATCCCTAAAAAAGAAGGGAAGGTACGAATGTGTGTAGACTAAAGGGATTTAAATAAAGCTAGCGCGAAAGATAATTTCTCATTGCCTCATATCGACACCTTAGTAGACAACACGGCAGAACACTCACTGTTCTCCTTCATGGATGGTTTCTCCAGATACAACCAGATTAAGATACATCCTAAAGATATGGAGAAAACCACATTTGTAACAGTGTAGGGTACATTTTGTTATAGGGTGATTCCATTTGGGCTTAAAAATACGGGAGCAACGTATCAAAGGGCCATGGTAACCCTATTCCATGATATGATGCACAAAGAAATCGAAGTTTATGTTGATGATATGATCGCAAACTCTCAAACAGAGAAGGAGCATGTTCAGGTCCTGAGGAAATTGTTCTTAAGGCTAAGAAAGTTCCAGTTAAGGTTCTATCCAGCAAAGTGTACTTTCGGAGCCAAGTCCAGAAAGCTATTAGGATTTATAGTCAGTGAGAAAAGGATTGAGATCGACCCGGACAAAGTCAAGGCCATACAAGAGCTACCTCTACCGCGTACTCAAAATAAAGTCCAAGGTTTTCTAGGAAGACTAAATTACATCAATCGTTTCATTTCACAGCTAATTGAGAAATGTGACACTATATTCCGTCTCCTTAAGAAACACAATCCAAGTGTATGGGATGAAGAATGCCAAAAGACTTTTGACAAGGTTAAACAGTACTTGTCCAATACCCAGGGTTAGTGCCACCCAACCTAGATAAACCATTGATACTGTACTTAACGATATTTAGGAATTCCATGGGATGCGTACTCGGCCAACATGATGAGTTAGGGAGGAAAGAAAGAGCAATATACTACCCCAGTAAAAAGTTCACTGAATGTGAGACCAAGTACTCACCAATTGAGAAATTGTGTTGTGCCTTAGTCTGGACAACCCGAACACTAAGACAGTACGTGTTGTATCACACCACTTGGCTCATTTCGAAACTGGACCCTCTCAAGTATATGATGGAGTCAACAGCTTTGAACGGAAGGATGGCCCAATGCCAAATTCTGCTTTCTGAATTTGATATAATCTATGTGAACCAGAAAGTTGTAAAAGAAAATGCAGTAGTAGATTTTCTGGCCAGTAAAGCCCTGGAAGATTACGAGCCTTTGAAATTCGACTTCTCGAACGAAGATCTAATGTACGTTGCAGCCATTGAAGAAGATTCTCAAGAAGGCCATCCTTGGAAACTAAATTTTGACGGAGCCTCAAATGCTATGGGTAATGGAATCGAGGCAGTCCTAATATCCCCTAATGGAGATTATTATCCATTTACATGCAAATTGGATTTTAATTGCACAAACAATATGGCAAAGTACGAGGCATGTATCATGGGAATTCGTACAGCCATAGAACGTAAAATCAAAATGCTAGAGGTTTATAGGGATTCTACACTAGTGATTTATCAAGCTCAAAGGTGAATGGGAAACAAAAGACCCCAAATTGATCAATTATCGAAAGATAGTTCTAGAGTTAATTGAGGAGTTTGATGAAATCAGTTTCCACTACCTCACGTAGGATAAAAACCAGATGGCTAATGCCTTAGCTACTTTAGCTTCCATGATCAAATTGAACAAACTAGAGGACGTAAAACCCATTTAGATGAGTATTTACGAGGCCCCAGCTCATTGTCACAACATCAAAGAAGAAGAAAGGGATGACTACCTTTGGTACCACAATATACTGCGATACATAAAAAATTGAGAATACCCTGATTGAGCAACCGAGAATAACAAAAGGACGTTCAGAAAATTAGCCTATGATTATGTCTCAGATGGGGAGATACTATACAAAAGAAGAAAGGATTAGGTACAATTGAGATGTGTGGACGCTGTCAAAGCTAATAAAATCTTGGAAGAGGTCCGTGAAGGCATTTGTGGAACACATGCTAATGGTTTTACAATGGCTAGACAAATTATGAGATTCGGATACTATTAGTCCACCATAGAAGGAGATTGTCTTAACTACACCAAGAGATGTCACAAATGCCAAATCTATGGAGACAAAATTCATGTACCTCATTCGCCTCTGCATGTTATGACTTCCTCATGGCCATTCTCTATATGGGGCATGGATGTCATTAGGCCGATCTCGCCAAAAACTTCGAATGGGCATCGATTCATCTTCGTGGTCATTGACTACTTCACCAAGTAGGTAGAAGCTGCTTCATACGCCAGTGTTACTAAATCGGTAGTTAGCAAATTCTTGAAGAAGGAAATCATATGTTGGTATGGAATGCTAGAAAGGATCATATCTGACAATGAGTTGAATTTGAACAACAGCACAATAGCGGAGGTCTGCAATCCATTCAAGATCAAACACCACAACTCGTCGCCATATCACCCAAAAATGAATGGGGCAGTAGAGGCAACCAATAAAAACATCAAGAAGATCGTAGGGAAAATGACTAGACTTATAAAGATTGGCATGAGAAGCTACCATTTGCCCCCTATGCTTATCAAACGTCTATCAGGACCTCCACCAGGACAACACCTTTTTCCTTAGTCTACGGAATGGAGGCGGTCTTGCCTATTAAAGTAGAGATTCCTTCTCTGCGAGTTTTGTCAGAGCTAAAGTTAGATGAAGCGGAATGGATCTAGTCTCGATATGATCAGTTGAACTTGATTGAAGAAAAGAGGCTAAGAGCTATTCATCATGGTCTGATGTACCAAAAACGAATAATGCGAGCTTACAATAAAAATGTTTGCCCAAGAGAATTCCATGAGGGGGAGCTGGTGTTGAAAAAGATCCTTCCCATATAAAAGGATTTTAGAGGAAATGGATGCCAAACTAGGAAGGACCTTATGTGATAAAGAAGGCCTTTTCTAGAGGAGCACTGATTTTGACCGAGATGAAAGGGAAAAGCTTGCCTAATCCTATAAATTCAGATTCAGTCAAGAATTACTTTACCTAAAAAGGGGAGAAGTCAAGGCAAAAACCCGCAAAGGGCGCTTTGAGACCTTTTCTAAAAAAAAGGAAAAGGAGAGGCCAAGGCGAAAACCTGCAAAGAGCGCCTTGAGACCAAAGGGGTTTTAAGTTGAAAACCCGAAAAGGGCGACTCAAATTTTGATCGAAGATGGGGCATATGACAATCTTGTCCTCTCAGAATTAACAAGGAGGAATGTTACATCTTGGGGCATCAACAAAATACTTTAGATCTCTTGAACACATATCTAGCTCGAAATGATCTTCGAGAAGTTGGAATAGAGAAGCTCATGCTGTGATATCTGGGGCACCTATTTTCATCTTATTCATTTTGTACCTCAGCAAAAGCTGCTAATTTTCTATCTTAATTAATTTGTCCATTTCGAGCCTTGCTCTTAATAAAATTCCATCTTATCTATTGCGATAATCTTTTTCAAGCATTTTTCATTTAAACAACGATTATTAGACTTATAATATTCACATAAAGAAGTTCTGCATATTGCTCTGAAAAGTTTCTAAATAGTACAAGGACCTGAAACAAGACCACTAGTTAGAACCAACTAAATCGGAAACATTCAATAAGGAATAGTTCAAATTGTGATTATTTCTTCAGATTTTCTATCAAAGATACCAGCTGAACAAGAAGGCATGGTAACACATCAGTGATAAAACCTTGATGAAAAATGGGCAATCTCAACCCAAGCATTAAAAGGGGACCATTTTCAAAAAATATATATATTGATTGACATTCTGCATACACATCTGGTCATGTTACCCAGAGCATGGTTTAACAGATCAATTGATTGAAGAAGATACAAATCCTATACCCCTGAGTTGCAGTGGGATGGATTGAAGAAGATACAATCCTAAACCCCTGAGTTGCAATAGGATGGATTGAAGATGATACAAATCTTATACCCTTGAGTTGTAGTGGGATAGATGGAAGAAACCACAAATTTTATCTCCCTGAAGTGAAGCAAACCAGCGGAGCAAAATGTGATTGTTTTTTTTGGGTTTTCTATCAAAGATACTAGCTGAGCAAAAAGGTAGTGTAATACGTTAATGATAAAACCCTGATGAGCAATAAGCAATGACAACCTAAGCATTAAAAAGGGATCATTCTCGAAAAATGACATTTTGTATTCATGCAAATATCATTCATAACACATCTAGTTAGGAGCATTTGATTCATTCTAATCATGCCATCCTAATCATTTGGTATAAGCATAGGCCCATGAAATCAATTCTACAGGTCATGTCCCCTAGAGGACAGTGTAGCAAGATCGATGAATCCATAAATCTCATCTCCCTAAAGTAACAGTAGAGCAGATTGAAGTTATAGATCTTATCTCTTTGAAGTTGCAGTGGAGTAGATCGAAGACAGCAAATCTTATTTCCCGGATGTTACAGTGGAACAGATTAAAGTTAAAAATTATGGTAGATCTTATCTTCCTGAAGTTGCAGTGGAGTAGATTGAAGCCACCAACCTTATCTCCTTAAAGTTGCAATGGAGTAGACTAAAGACAGTGAATCTTATTTCCTTGACGTTGTAGCGGGACAGATTAAAGCTACAAATTATGACGGATCTTATCTTCCTGAAGTTGCAGTGGAGCAGATTGAAGCCATCAGCCTTATCTCCCTAAAGTTGCAGCAAAGCAGACTGAAGACAGCGAATCTTATTTCCCTAACATTGCAGTAGAACAGATTAAAACTACAAATTATGGCGGATCTTATCTTCCTGAAGTTACAATGGAGCCGATTGAAGCCACTAGCCTTATCTCCCTGAAGTTTTAGTGGATCAAGTTGAAATTATCAATTCTTATCTCCTTGAAGTTCCAGCGGAGTAGATCGAAGATACAAATCTCTTCTCCATGAAATTACATTGGAGTAGAAAATAAACAAACCTTATCCCTCTAAATTTGCAGTGGAATAGGATAAAAATACACAATTCTTATCTCCTTGAAGTTCCAGCGGAGTACATTGAAGCTACAAATCTCTTCTCCCTGAAATTACATTAGAGCAGATCAAAGTACCAATTCCTATACCCTTGAAGATGCAGTGGGAGGGAATGAGGCTACTTGAAAGAAAAGCACCAAAAAGTCAAAAATCGGCAGGACTGGGCAAAATTGGCCCTTTTAAGGTCTTTGCTCCATTCCCGTTATACGACAATGAGCAAAGAGGGGCAACTGTAAAACCCAATTTTGGCCCGGGACCAAACAAAACCAAATAAAAAAATAATTAAAGTCCAAGTCCATTACAATTAACAGTCCAGGTTTGTACAATAGGCTCGAAACCCGAATGGTCCAGACTAATAAACAACCCAAACATAAAAACCCTAAGCCTAATCCTATGGCCGAAAATTAGACCAATTTTTGGCAAACAAAAATAAACCCTAGCTAGACGCCGTCGCAGCTTTCACACACGCCACCATGTCAACCTTCATACCTACAGTTGGCCTACGACTCTATACCTGCAAAACAAATAGCACAACAGACAGAGAAAAAAGAAAAAAGAAACAATAGCAAAAGCTTGTATTTTTTTCTGCTATAAAAGCTACCAAGATATGAATGTATTTTTTTACACGGATTAGAAATTAAAAAACAAAAAACAACATTTCAAAGGTGATTTTTTTACTTTTACCTTCGATTTAAGTTCTGGTTTTATTTTATCTTATTATTTTTTATACGAAAATAAAAAAGGAAAAGAGGAGGGAGACTCACCTAGTGGTCGATCTTCCGTCTCCGTAAGCGACCAAGGCTATCACCGCCGATGAATGGTGACTTTTTTTTTTACACCAAAAGGTGTTTGAAACCCTAGACCTGAAAGGTTTTCTTTTTTTTCTAGCGATTTTTAGCCATTTTTTTGAAAAACCGACCCCAAATCGAAGTTTGGAGAGTCAAAAATACGAAAGGACCCTTTTTTTACCTCCAGCCACCATGGACGGCGGCACTGTCACCGATGATTGGTGACCGCCACGGTGGCTGTTGGTCGGAGCCATGGCCGGATTTAGGGGGAGGGGAGAGAGAGTTGAGAGAGTTTTGAATTTTTTTTAAACAAAAGGTGGTTGGAATGAAATTTTTTTCAGATTTTTTTATATTTAAAGCCCTTCCATACGACATCATTTTAGGGCAGGCCACTAACGCCCAAAACGGCGTCGTTTTAAAGTCAGATCCGAGCATCGACCCGACCAGCTCTAAGGATCCGCGTGTTTTTAGTAAATGGGATATTTGCGCAAACAGCCCTCCTGCTTTTGTGGCGCGCTACAATGTGATTCTTTTTTATTTTTAATTTAGCCCTTTTATTTTATTTATTTGGATATTTGCCCAGTCAGTCCCTCTCTTTTTCACGCGCATTTATTTGGATCCTTATTTGTGTTTCATTAATCTTTGCATTTTATAATTTATACCCCATATTTGTTTCTGATTGCAATTTAAGACTTAACCTTTTATAATTTTATTTTTTTTACTTTCTTAAAAAAAATTTGTTTACTTAATGTTTTATTTAGTATTTTACTTATTTATTTGTTTATTTCTTCAATCCCTTTTACGATCAAAATTTATTTATTTGATATTTTATTAGCTTGTTTTATTTTTATGCTTGCCCTTATTATTTTTTATTTATTTTATTCATTTATTACTTTTTTTTTAAAAAGTTGTTCATGCATATTAACATTATGATTTATCAAGGTCAATGTTATTTTTTATGTCTTATTATGTATGTTACGCCATTATTATTCCAAATTCATGTAGTGTCATCGTTATTTTCTAAGTATGACCCCTTGTACGTTTTAACCATTTTCATGCCGATTAAGTAAACTACACGTGTATCATTTTTGAATATTCCATTAATTTCTTTTACCCAAATGCGTAAAAAAGGGGAATTTTTTATAATAAGGTATTGTTTCAAATTTAGGAGATTTGAAAAAATCGTACCCTAACTTACGGGATTTCAATTTTTCTCGTCAAGCCTAAATGGCCAAATAACCTTTCAAATTTTTAAAACGCGTGAATTTTAAATAAAAATAAAAACAATATTCCGCGTTTAGAAACTTGAGAAGACTGTGCCCTAACTTACAGGGTTTCAATCTTTCTCGTTGGGTCTAAATAACCGAATATCCTCTTAAAAATCAAAATACATTTTTAAAATAAAACATTTAAAAGGCAAGCTTATCTTCGAGAGTTCAAATGTCGTGTCTTAACTTACGGGATGTGACATCTTGTAATCTTGAGGTGAGGGGGCCTTTAATGCTCATTTCATTTTATCCAAGCACTTCCTAAAAAAAAGGGATCGTATTTCAAAATCTTTTCAAATTTTTAATTTTCAACATGAAGACATTAAATAATCAATTAGGTACCAATTTTGGGCGTGACGAGGGTGCTAATTCTTCCTTGTACATAACTGGCCCCCGAACACGCTTTCTCGAATTTCATAGACTAAAATTGTGGTTTTAATAGATCAAAAAATTTTATTAAAACAATCAAATTTTGATGTGATCCGATTACATCTCATAAAAGAAAGATTGGTGGCGACTCCCATTTTCGTTTTTAAAATAAAAGGTCGACTCGTTTTCAAAAATGATTTCGACAAAAAGCATTAGCAATTGCCCTTGAATTTTTGGAAGATTTTACTCGTTCAGGTGAAGAAATTTGTTGCTTCAGGGAAGCTTGTTAAAGTCAAAACTTCCTACAAGCTCCCTTTGGCCTCTTTCGTTGCTAAAAAGCCTGCCACCGCGAAGCCGAAAGCTACCTCTGCCGCTATTAAACCAAAGCCTATGGTTGTCAAAGCCCCAACAAAATCGAAAGCAAAATCAAAAGTCGCAACGCCTATGAAGGCAAAGGCTAAAGATACGGTGAAACCTAAGCCTAAAGCTAAAGCAGTGACTAAGCCAACTAAGGTGATGAAGATGGTTAAAACGAGTTCAACGGGGAAGAAAGTAAAGGCTCTGGCAAAGAAGAAATCGGTCGTGGCGAAGAAGCCGAAGAGTGTGAAATCGCCGGCTAAGAAAGCAGCTAAAAAGGCAACGAAATGAGGGGACAGGAATTGACGGTTTTGTTTTGTAGAGTAGGTGTAAATTCGATGATGAAGTAGATGTAGTTCTCAGATTGTAATCTTATATATAAGTATGTAATTTTTTTCTTGAAAAACAAGTTGTAGGTAATTTTATTTGGGTAAACTACAAAAATAGTCACTTTTGTTTGCCTCAGGTTACATTTTAGTCACTTATGTTTGAAATGTTATGTTTTAGTCACTTATGTTATTATTTTGTTATGAAGTGATCACTCTTCTGTTAAGTTCCATTATCTCCCTAACGGTAATGCTACGTGGCAGTCCAACTAGATTTTAAGTGTCAATTGTATTTCCTAATAGGATGAGAATAGATTGTTTATTAAATAAATTTAATTAATTAAAAATTTTAAACCCTAAATCTTAGTTAAAAAACCATTCATCTCCCCATTTTTTTAGTTTTCTTTTTCAATTGACTAAAAAACCTATTATCATCAAAATTTTTTATTCACGTACAAAAACAAAAGAGGATTCAATGGAGGGTCCAACTATGTCTTCTTTACTGACAAATTTATGTTCTAAGACTTAAAATGAAGTGATTGTCAACAAATAAGAAGATGGTAATCGTTGTTGTTCCTAATCATTGTGTTTTCCAATTCTTCACGTTCTTGAATAATTGGTTTCTCAATCTGATTTTTCTAATCTGAATCGGCTTGTTTGTTCGCAATCTCTTTGTGGGTATCCCTTTTTTTTTTACCTGAAATTCTTTTAGTTGTTAATATGCATATCAAGAATTTTAATTTAGTGTTTTCATTAAACAATAAAAACTCTAATCTTTTATTTTTCAGTATTGAATAAAACAGATAGAGGAATGCAAAAAAGACATACCTGAACCCTCCATTGAATCCATCTTTATGAAGCAGTTAATTTGATTTCAACTAATTTGATCTTAATAATAGTTTTTCCAATCAAATGAAAAAAAACCATTGAAAAAAAGAAGAAACTAAGGAAAAAATTGAAAAGAGAAGATGAACAATTTTTTTAGTTAAGGTTTAGGTTTAAAAATTTTAATTAATTAAATTTTTTAATTAAAAATCTATTTTCATCCCAAGTTGGCATCTAAAATCTAGTTGGACTGCCACGTAGGATTACCGTTAGAGAGATAACGGAACTTAACGGTAGAGTGATCACTTCGTAACAAAATAGTAACATAAGTGACTAAAACGTAACATTTCAAACATAAGTGACTAAAATGTAACTTGAGGCAAACAAAAGTGACTATTTTTGTAGATTACCCAATTTTATTTTTAAAGTTCTCTCTTTTTTATTTAATTAATAATTTAGGTTGTAATTTGAGCTTTGATTTGGTTGTTTGATGAAAAATAGTTGTTGATCTTAATTATTTTTTTAATATCAAATTTGGAATATCCCAAAACATTGAGATACACCCTTTTTTTAATTTTTTTTTTTTTTTTGGGTTTGCTAGGTTTATCCATTTCAATTTCATTTGTGTCTGGATATTAGGGGAAATGATGAATTCCCGTATCAAGTGTTAACCATTAAAGGCAGAACCCATATCCACTTCTCTTGAAACTATTGTATTATGCTTATTTCAATAAATAGTGTCTGATATTAACTATTTTGATGATTCTTTTTCTATTTTGCATCTATGAAAATCTACCATAAAATAGCTATAAATTTTCAATAAATTTTAAAGTTGACTTCAGTTGCACAATATTATTTTTGGATAATTCAGATTTGAGAAAAAAGGTTGAAGTTCATGTGATTTTATCATGTTAGATTTGAGGAAAATATATAGCGAGATTTTTTTATAATAGTCTTATTTGTCTATTATAAAAAAAAGTCAAAGTTAACATGTTTATCTTTAACTTTGTGCTATATTTATGTTATTTTGGCCGACACATTGATTGGTCAGGAGGAGAGTACGGGAGTTAGCGGTACTTCGAACGCCTATTTCTTTTGAAGTATAGAGACATGTTACTCGATCAATGTCGCTTACTTCATGGCTCATTGTTGTCACCTCTAATTCAATCAACACAGGAAGGGGCCTATGTATATGGGTCTTTACATGGCTTGTTTGACAAGGTACTTCGGGCTTCTTGACATTCCGGACCAAATTTCATCCTTCACTTTGGTGGGATAGATGGTCTCATAAGGGTTATCGATTATGAACCACATGCGAATGATTCCAAGTCAGCATGGAGCGGGCCTACACTGGTATACACTATCTTATATAGATCCTCAGGATAAGCATAAAAAGCTTCCAGCCGATGACCCACCTCAACATGCAAACCCAACTCGATCCTCTCCACCAAGCCACTCTATTGTTGCACATTCAATCACGCTTGAGGACATCTTTCACACATAGCAGTAGCAATCTGAGCGGATTAACCACCTTGAACGGTAGCATTAAGAGCACTTCGGCCAGCTTCAGCGGCTATAGGATCACATCGAGGCCTATCTACAACGGATATGCCAAAATTTTCATATTCTTTATACTTGATCCTTTTGTTGTATCTGCGCCTCTCGATCTTGGCTTCCCTGTAACAGCCCGATTTAGACCCTAATCGGAACAGTGGTTTCGGGACCACGAATCCGAGTTGGAAAAATATATTTTAAATTATTTTTCGTGTTTATTTTGTGTGAATTTATATTTGTGAAATTTTCGTGATTTAATTTTGTTTTTTGAGTGTCCGATTAAATAAAAGGACTTAATCGCGTAAAATAAAAATTTGGTAACTAAAAGTATAAAAGACCGAATTGTCATTGGCTTGCTAAAAGGAAGTCTTTAAGTTGTAAATTGCCCATTTCCATAATAAGTGGACGGTAAAAGACATGGATTTTATAGTTTATTATTATTTCATTAAGGTTATTTAAGTAATTTATTTAATAAACATATAATAGTTAAAATAAAGTTATGAAATTCATTATATTCATTTCTTCTCTTGATCGAAACTTGAGAAAAGAAAAGAAGAAAGAATAAAAGCTAGGGTTCGGCCTATTTGGGGCTCAATCAAGATTCGATTTCTTGTCGATTTTTGATAATTTTTACGTTTTTGAGATCGTTGCTTCGAAATGCACAAAGCCCATGTTCTAATTTTTTATTTTGGTGATGATTTCATATTCCCGCATTTTTGATATCTTGATGAAATTTTTGTTAGATGTTGTTAAAATGAAGATATGTGTCAGATTATTAAATTTGTATTGGAAATTTTCATGAAAAGTAAGTAAATAGGGCTTAATTTCAAAAATGGTAAATAGAGGGACTAAATTGTGAAATAAATTAATTGTAAGGTTTTAAAAGGGCATGGGAGGTATTCGGCTATAACTTAGAGTAAGTAAATTATGTTTTTTTTTGTGTTTTGAGAATTTTGGACTTAATTTCTAAATGTGTAAAATGTATAGGGTAAAAATGCAATTTGCCCATTTATGTGTTGTTAGATTAAATTGAATGAAATTTTATTTAAATAAGGTTAATTTGAAATGTATAGATCAAGAAACAAAAAGATCGGACTTGGATCGGGGGAAAGCAAAAATCGTTGAATAGTCGATAATCCCTGTCCGTCGATATTCGAGGTAAGTTATTAAGCAAATAGTTGTTGTTGAATTGAATAACTATAATGTGTATGAGCTTATGTCAAATTGAATGATATATGTATATGGTATTGAAGTTGCCGAATGTAAATGGAAATGTGTGGTATTGAGTTGTCGAATTGTGGCACTAAGTGTGCGAATATAATTTGTTTCAATTATGATATTTGCACTACATGTGCGGAAAATATTGTATAGCACTAAGTGTGTGAGTTTAGTTATCGAGCACTAAGTGTGCGGTTTTATATATATATATATATATATATATATATCTTCAAATAGCTATTACCACTAAGTGTGCGACTTTATCGAGTAAATAAGGATGGTTGAGTAAGTAAATATTTTGAATCTCTTGGAAAATAATTATTGTATATTTATGTTTGAATTTGTGCAGGGTAAGCCTCGAACCTATGTGGTGGTTATAATTGAATTTAAATATATGGGTTTGATTTGAGTGAAGAGGAAATGATAGATAAATATACAATTTTGATTGAATTAAACCATTAGTTGATATGCGTATACTATCTTGTTATATATTATGAAAAAAAATACCAAGGAAGATTCGGTCAAATAGGAACATAAAAGGGTACGTTTATTACATAGCTTTGTGCTTGATGATATTGAGTTATATATATATTAATCTAATTGAAATTTCGGTCTTTGATGAATAAAATGTTATATGAGTTAGTAAGATGAAATTATACATTTTAGTATTAGAAATTGGCCAAATAGAATTAAGTTGTTTAATTTGAGTTAGCCAGTTAATTAAATTTCTAAATTGCTTATAACTTACTAAGCTATTGAAGCTTACTTTGTGTGTTTATTGCTTATCCTCTGTGAATTAGACTTTGGAGACCATTGCGAGCTCGGGGATCGCTAGTAAAGATAGTCACACTATCGCCTTTATTTTGGTACTTTTGAAAGTTTAAATTTGGACTTATGGCATGTATAGTCTAATATCGTTTTGGTCAGTTTTGAGCTGTATATAAACTTAAGCCATGCGAAAATGGCTGTTTATAAAGCTAATTTCGGTTATGTGTTTGACTAAATAATAGTTTTGAGTTTGATATTTTGGTTTATGTTTAGATGTATATGTGTTATATATACTTGATATGTTTTAGTTAAAATTGTTGTTGAATATTGATTTATAAATGGTTGTATGAGTTAAGTATGATCTGTTGATGTGTTTCATGAATTATGTAAGTTATCTTTGATTCAGTTTAAAATGAATGTTTAGTGAGTAATGTTGGCTAGTAATTTTGAAGTATAAATTACTTAGTGTTTTTGGCTTAAATAGAAATGCCGTATGAAGGGTATATCAAAGCAAAGGGTTGATTTGATGCTTGTGTTTTATTGATCCTTGTATTAAATGATTTGTTGGCTTATAAAAAGTTGCTACCTTGCAAAGCTTTTAAATTTAATATGTATGTATACGCTAATGTATTGGAAAGTAACCAAATGATCAACGAATCATGTTTTTAAGGATTAGGATGTTTATATGCTCATAAGTAAATGTGGTTCATTGTACCTCTAGTTTTTTTTAATGGTTCGGCCTTAGTATATTTTGTTTATAAATATATGAATTTGTAATTCATGCATTTTGATCAATAGATAGTTGGCAATTAAGTTAATATAGGATATTAATTTGATTAACATGTTTGCGGTCATACGTGAGCATATATATATATATATATATATATATGTTATGTCATATACGTTTGGTTGCATAAATTATTCATGTTACAGATGCTTGGTTAAAATATTTGTTCTTATGTATGTGAATTATTTGAATGTTTTAAGTAGGTTTCGTAATGTTTCGTAACTCACTCCAGCGACGGATGCGGGTTATGGGTGTTACATTCCCACATGACGCCAATCAGTGACTTTATATCTCTTTGTACTTTTACTTGTATTGTTATTTGTTTTTATTTTATTTTTTGAATTTATATACTTTATTTTAATGTATTATGCACTTTACTGATTATGGCTTTTTCGGCTATTTGTATACATTGTTATCTCTTTATCTTATTTTGTTTTAATTATCTCCTTATTAGTGTTCTTGGAACTATATATTTAATTTAGGATCTTTTATGATTCCGAATTTTACTATTTCGACAAAATCATCCACATTTAGGCAGTTTCAGTTCTCTTCCTCCCTTTCGATATTCTACTTCTTCCAATATCCAAATTTAGGATCTTCTGCTTCCTCCCTAAATTGTTGTTGTGTTTAACTAATTTCTCAAACCCAACATTAAAGTTTTTTTTTTAATTTAGAGTTTTATTAATTCTATTTAGGATTAATTTGTAGATTTTTGTGCATTGTTTTATTTATACTTTAAAATACGAGAAAGTTAAGCATGATAAGTTGTTTTCCAAAACTATTTGATAAACGATAAATTATACATATTTTTACCCCATGTTTGGCCTAATTTCTGGATGGATTATCATTAATTTTGTGAGAATTGGTACTCTTAATCCTTCTTTTTCATGTCTTATACTCAGGAGAGCATAGGGAAGAGAAAAGAACGAAAAGCGGGCCAAAAACGAGGAAAATAGGCCAAAAATATAAAAAGAACATGGCCCAAGAAGTCGCCACACGGCCGTGCCGCATGAAGTCCACACGGCCCAGCCCCGACAAGCACGGCCATGCCACACGGTCGTGCCACTATCAACAGGCCCACACACGGCCCTTATCGAAACCACATGGACGTGGCACACGAGCGTGTCCCTGTCGTGAGGAAGTGCAATTTCACTCGGATTTGGATACTTAGGGGCTAAGAAAGCCATTCTAAACTCTATATAAAGACCCCAGGAGGCAACTCTAAAAGGATACTCTTTTCTCTCAAGAAATAGCGCCATAATTCTGCCAACACAATGAGTGAAAGCAAGGGATTACTCTAAGGAAAGCCGATTGATTCATCCTAGAAGCCAGAATTCTACATCAAGACAGAGGATCTCCCTAAATTCCTTCAGGGGTTTTTGGGTTCTCTATGTTTTGTTATCTTATTTCTTCTGAGATGTTTTCTTTATTAATTATGAACTAAAACCCTCAAATACTTGAGAGGGATGAAACCTAAGACAGATCTTGTTATTATTTATTCTTGAATTATATGATAAATACTTGAATTGTTCTTAATTATGTGTTCTTCATTCTTGATTTAATAATCCTAGGTATTACTTCAAGAACTTGATGTGCTTAGGCAGAAGAGCAAAAGTCCCTGTTTTAAGAGTAGATTTACCATAATTAAGCGGAGTTACATGCAACCCTAGACATGAGGCGACATATATCTGTCAGATTAGGGTCAAACCTAATAGGGGGATCCATAGATCGAATTAATGCAACCTAGGGGTGTTAATTGATAAAGAAACTTTAATTAACCACCTAGGATTAGTTGTTCTTACCCTCGACGGAGGTATTAACATAGATTAGAGATCTCTACGGATCAAGTCAAGTAAAGAAATCATCTAGTTCAAGAAGTTAATAACAAGTGAAGTCTAGGTGGATTCTCCCTTAAGTATTGCTCATATCAATCAGCTTTTCCCTAAAGTTTTCCCCAATTTACTTTTTGTGCACTTTTAGTTAGTTTTAGAATTAGTTTCAACCAATCCTCTTTTATTTTTAGGCTAGATAATAGAAAGGAAGTAAGTATTAGTACTTTTGGTTCCCTTGGGTACGATAACTCGGTCTTGCCACTAAACTATACTACTGTTCGATAGGTGTGCTTGCCTTTAAAATCGTGATATTAGTTAGTTTTTGGTGTGATCAGTTTTTATAAATTTTATTACTTAATATCGCGAGTATCACTATTATTTTAGGTTGTCCCCCTAAATTGAAGCATTATATTGAAATTTTAAATTTGACATCAAAATCATAATATTTTTTGTGACCTTTTGAGCCTATGGAGAATTTATTATTTCGTGCTCATTTTATTTTTGGTAGTAAGCATGTCAACTTGATATGTTAGTCTAGAACTTGCTTCGGTTATGCATGTCGATGACTGCATTATTGATTTAATATACTGAGATGATAGAGACACTTAAGATTTAACCCACTTAACCTTTAACAAGCTTACCCATTGAATTAACCCCTAGTAAACCCTGTTGATCCTAGCAGCTTTTTTTTACTTAACAATCGTTCCTATTAGCCCGAAACCCCCATTAATGTTGTAAATCACCCTTTTTATTGACTCCCTTTTTTTAAAAAAATCAATTTGGTTAGTTGTTTGACTATACTTTATCTGTTTGTATTGTTGAATTTTACTTTGTTCTTAAAATAAAAGTTGAAAAAATGAATGAAAATTTTTTTTATTGAACTTGAATCATTAGTCTCATATTTTGTGTAAATGCTCATATCCACTTTTTATTTCTTTTTTATGTAAATTCTTCTAATTCAACGACTGATTTTTTTGTGGTTTGGTAACTTATTAACTCGATTCTCGATTATAACCAACTTTTATGTCATTTTCCTTACCCTTAACCTAAGCCTCGTTACAACCTTGTAAAGTCCTCTTGATTGGTGTGTCATCTCATTATATAATGGTGCAAATTTGATTTTCAAGCAAGCTTCTGGTATAGTATTTCTTGTTTGACTATTGAGTGCACATTATTTGAATCTTAAACACCTTGAGTGTTGGAATGAATCTTTGTAAGAGAGTTACTTGTTGAGTTTGAATTTTAGGTAATTATTGAAATAGGGGAGATGCCTAATGTTTTTAAGCCTTGAAAATTTTTGCTTATATTGCTAGTATTCTTTAGTGTCATTTTAGTTTGAATTTCCAATGCACAGTTATCTATAGATTATTTTAGACACTGTCGGTGAAAATAATAAATTAAGGGAAGTTAACTTGAATGTGGGTTGAGAATTTTGCTTGAGGGCAAACAAATGCTTAAGTGTGGAGATATTTGATAAATGTTAAAAGTAACATGTTTTAACCTCATTTTTAATGTGTTTTTGGGTGATTATTCGATGTTAATTGTGAATTTTATGCTCCTAATCTTTTAAATTCATGTTTTAATGCTTGGTAGAGCACTTAGGAGCAAAAACTGAAGCATCAAAACAAGCTACAAGACCCACACAGGTTGAACCATTCCACACGAAGCCGTGTGGTAAGCCGTGTCAATTTCATGAAATTGCACACCGAATTGCAAAAAATGTGACTTTTAGGTTTTTTAGGCATTTTAAAACGTATATATGATAAAAATAAGAAGATAGGATATGGTCATTATAGAATACTCACAAAAACAACTCGAAAAACACCATTGAAGCCAACTCTGAAGCATATTTCCATCAAGATTGAAGATTCCCAGTTGATTTCTTAGGAACTTTGTTAGCTCAAAAATTCAACTCAAAATTACCAAGAATGGGGTTAATTAGCCTTTTAAAAATTTGTAGTTGCTTAAGAAAATGATAAAGAAAATAGACACTTCAATTTATAGTGGTTCGACCTCAATTGCCTACTCCTCTACCTTAGATTTCCACAATGATGGGCATTGAAACCACCAAAAATAATTCCTATAAAAATAACTCTAAATAGTAGTAAAGAGTGGTAGTAGGGTCGAGTCTACAGGGATTGGTACTATTATCAACTTTTGTGTTTAGCTTGAGATCAGAATTTCCATCTTGTCAATAGTTGTGGCAATAGTCGTGTCCACAACTCCAAACGAACCTGCTGAAAAATAAACAAATAAATCAGGGGAGTTTTGAAATGTTTAGAAATTAAATAATTGAAACGGCATAAATAAATAATTAAATCAATTGGAAATTAAATTCGGATATTGTAATCAGAGATAATAAGCCTTAGCCATAGACTCGATGGATTTTGGATTTAGAATCGATCCTCGAAAATTAATTTTCTCCTTCAAACAATAAACTGGTTATAGTAATTAAGAACGTCCTTGTAATACCCCAGAAATTACTACAGTAAGAAAGTAAGATATTATCATTGATATAGTTAAGTAAGGAAATAAAGTGACAAAAAGGGAAATTTTGGATTATGTCAACATTGGGAAGTATATTATGATTTATTATATTATTAATTCAAGAAATGACTAAATTGTAAAAGTGAGAAAAGTTTTGTTGCCCAAGAGTAAATACTCAAATTTTGAGGGTTAAATTATAAATATGAAAAATTGAAGGACCAATAGTGTAAATATTTTAGGGGTGGAATAATCTAGAAACTAAGGAAAATGGATGAATTAGGACCAAATCGAATAGATGAAGAATTATGAGGGACTAAATCATAATTTTTCCAAATTAAGTGATGACTCAATGATGGAATTTTAAAAGATTATGAAGGGCAAAATAGTCAATCAGTAAGAGAGAGAATTCTAGAATGTAATGATTATGTTGATGATATTTTAAATTAATTAATTAGATAAATATTATTTTATTAATATTTTAATAAGATATTTATTATTATTTTATTATTTTATTATTTTATTTAGTATATATATGTGTGTGTGGAAAGAAAAAAAGCACACACACACACCATCCATCATCTCCTTCCATGCACCCCACGTTAGAAAGAAGAGAAGAAAGAAACTTTCTTTTCTTTACAATTTAGTCCTTCCACCAAAAATTCATCATTTTCACTTAGAAATCAAAAGAATTTCCATAGCTACCAAGAGAGAAAAATATTAAGGAGACTATGGGGAGCTAGAATATCAAGTTAGATTCAAGAAATAGAAGTTGGAGGAGAGAGAAAATCAAGTTAAAGATTGAAATCAATGGGACAAGGTAAGAACATCAAGATTTTAATATATTTCTAAGTTTTATATTATTGAAAAAGAATAAAAAATGATGTTAAAGTAGAGTTTTATTATATATGGTTATATTTTCTTGATATGTTAATAAAGGAAAATAAGAGAAAATAATGGGAAATATTGTAGATAAATGAAATAAGGGTATTATAAACTTGGTAATTAACATCTTGCACTAAAACAGCTTTGGACAACAACAGTAGGCTAAATTTGAAAAATCACCAAAAATTGTAGAAATCAAATTAGAGTATGAATAAAATATTAAATTAAATCTTATTTAGTCTTGTTTTTCATAGAAGAAATGGTGTAAGCAATGGAATTGTACATTATGAGATATAATAAATTTTGTGAGACAATGTCAGAATGGTTTCGGGTTCCCCTGTTCTGAGTTTGGAAAATCATAAAAAATTAGATAAAAATAATTAGAGGCTTAAATTTATATGTTTAAATTCTCAATGAGTCTATTTTCAAGAGAAATAAATGGAAACATTATCCAAATTCTTCACTAAGAGATAATTAATTTTTAGTAAGGAAAGGTCAAAGCTGTCAATCAGCAGAATAGGGATAAATTTGAAGATTTTACTATACTTATTGGATAAATGATAAATTCTGAAATTTTTATGGTAGAAATATATTTGATTCTAGTTTCAAAAACATCAAGTGTATCTTAATTTGGAATTCTGTAGCTCAAGATATAAATAATTTACTGACTATGACTCAAATGGACAGCTTTGAATAAACATATAAGTAAATAGTGAAATTATAGATAATGTTGCTTATAAGCATGTTATATACATTAAGGATGTGGAATGGAGAGGAGGAAATATACATGAATATTCAGCTAGCATGGCTAATTTGCATGTTTTAGTCTCAGGGACTAAATTAAATAAAAGTAAAATTTTATGGGCAATTTTGTAAAAATGTCAAAAATGATCAAATTGCATGAATTGGATTATTTTATTATTTAAATTAAAAAATTGAATGAAATTATTAATTTAGATTAAGAATGGTTGAAAAATCGAGAAAAATAGAAAATTATCGAAATGTCCCCAAATTTTGGTAGTTCTGCAAATTTAGCCAGGTAAGTTCGTGTAACCTAATTATGTGATATAAGGAAATACGAGTTGATGGTACATGAAATATTGATATAATGAATTAATTGATTTATGTTTATGAAGAAACGACAAGAGAATGATATTTATCATGACATGTAAATATGTGATAATCTTTGATACATTGATACAAGGAAATTAAGTATGTTGAGACGAGTAATAAATTTAAGTAAGACATGTCGAGAAAAATAAGTATGTTTAAGGGACAATATGTTTGATTTTGATTGGTTCCAAATATGAATGCTAGATGAAATAAAATGTCTGATAAATAAATTTGTAACTCTAGTAATGCTCTGTAACTCTATTCCGGTGACGGATTCGGGTTAGGGGCATTACAATCCTAACCGTCAATTCTTCCTCTCGTAGCTAGTCTCAGTACGACTTGCAAACCAACCCTTACCGATTATCTAATCGAGAAACATGCGTTCTCGATTCAAGATTCTGGCAGCCTTGCACTCTGAAGAACCCAACTCGGATTAACGGCCTCAACCGCATGGGTTGTTTAAACCTGATCACTTCTCCCTTGCTTTGTTCTCGGAGATACAAATACAGCACGGCCGACTCATTTTCCCAAGTGTTCGCAAACATGACTCCAACCCAACACACTTTTTGACTTGAAATCGAGTTAACTTTAAGGGATGAGTTGTCAATCCCGATACTTAGGAAAAACCAATTGGAAGGATTTTTGATACAGATACGTATCTCACGAATCTTGTCTAGAAAGAATGCCGACCTAAAGCTAATATAGAATTTAGTGACGCATGAAATTATTCATGCTTTGGTTGGCTATGAAGAAGATTTGAATGAAAATTGTGGGAATTGGGAAAGGAAGGGACTTGGAATGTAACACCCCTTACCGGTATTCGACACAAGAATAGGGTACGAGGCATTATCGAACAAACACTTGCACGATTATTTGATTTCGACACATAATTTTCGTATAAAATTTAAAAATTTTTCATTCATATACATAACACTCACATTATGGGCCTACGAGGCCCAAACAATACATTAGATATGATCCGATACTAAACAGGAACTTTTCGAACACTTATGAAAATTTCACTCAAAACAGTGTCACACGCACGTGTGACTCGGGACACGCCTGTGTGGGCAGGCCGTGTGGTCACACACACCCGTGTCCTAGCCCGTGTTAAAAACATCGAGCATTTTGTTTCTGACGTCAGCAAACATTTAGGGGCACACAGCCAAGTCACACGCCCGTGTGCTAAGCCGTGTCATCCACACAGCTGAGACACACGGCCGTGTCTCTACCCGTGTGGTCAATACTTGGGCTATTTTTCCAAACTATTCTCTTTCATATCATGCCCATATCTAAGCATGACTTCCATAACATAATAAAATTTCCAAACACCCATCACACACTTAATGAGTCATAGCATACATCTCACTCAACCATGAATTACTCCATAGTGAGCTTATAGCATAACAATTTATCAGCCATATCGAATGGCATTATACAACAATGTACTTCAACTGTCCTAGGCCAATATTCTAGGCTGACTCACTAACATGTACACATGACCAAAATTCCCTATATTGTAACCTTAATTATTAAAGTCATCGATACCTAAATTGTAAGATTGATAGTGTGATAGGTCCTCCAACGACTTCCAACCCGAGCTGACCTAAATACATTACAACCATAGAAAATAACGAAGTAAGCATTAAGCTTAGTAAGTACGTATGTAATAAGCAATTAAGTAACTTGCTTTTAACAACACTCAATACATAATTTCAATATGATATCAACATTAAAACTTGAAATTTCACTATCTACTTAGGTTCATCATAAGCTGTTTACTCGCGTCACAATCACTAAATTATTTTCATCTGAAGCTACGAAACTCTAAATTTAGATCTGCAAATTTTCCCTGAAACTAGACTCATATATATTCTTACCATAAAATTTCCAGAATTTTTGGTTTGGCCAATTAGTACATTTTATTCATTAAAGTCTCCCCCGTTTTGCTACTCGAGAGTCCTGACCACTCTTCACCAAAATTTAAGTATCTTATTGTACAAAATTTGGATAATGTTATTGTTTGTTTCTTCTGAAATTAGACTCATTAAGGAGTTCAAGCCTATAAATCATATCCCACTATTATTTTTCTACAATTTTAAATGATTTTCCAAAGTTGGAACAAGGGATTTTTTAATCCATTCTGACCCTATCTCACTATAATTTAAATATCTCATAATATAAAATTCATTTGCTCACACTGTTTATTTTATATGAAAATAGACTCAATAATATTTAATTTCATATCTTATTCAACATTTAATTCAATTTCTACCATTTTTGGTAATTTTTCAAAATTGTGTAACTGTTTCTGTTCAAAACCGTTTGATTGCTAAATTTACTCTTTTATAATTCCTTTGTTTTAACTTCCATTAATGTACATATTTGACCAAATCAAATTTACTACATTTTCATACATCATGAGTATGGACCTCAAATCACAAGGTCATCGTATAATCCTCCTCATGTGTATAATTCACTCGTTGGCAACTTAACCACATTCTGATCACATACCAACATATCATTCACCATTCAATGCATTTACTCAATTTACACCTTACCAAAGTTCATTCAAATATAATAAGAATTACTTACATTCACACAAACCCATATGTACACTTGCTCACATGTACAATTGCTCACATCCCTACACTTATACACCACATGGACACACCAAACATCTCTTAGTGAATTCTCCCGATAAACACTTCGAAATGGTAATAGATATATAGTGGTTTTAGCACATAGCTCCACCCCTTTATAAATTCATGCATTATAGTCATGATAACAGCACATAGCTCCACACTATTTAGATCAATATGTTATAGTCATGGTAACAGCATATAGCTCCACGCTATTAATTAATGCATTATGGTCGTAGTAACAGCACATAGCTCTACACCCTTATTTTAACACATTATGGTCATGGAAACAGCACATAGCTCCACGCCAATATCTCAATGCAAATACGAGTGGTTTCAGCACATAGATCCACTCTTTATATATATGATTTCACTTAATCTCACTTAGCGATGACTCATTCATGGTCCTTTCTGTCAATGCAACTTTTAGTACCGAACGAAAGTGTTCAACTTTACGTTCGGTAATCTTGGACGTCAAATTTCAGTTATACAGCAATAACATGATTAAATTATCCAATTTATTCATCAATTAATCAAATAAACATTTATGATTACATACGAACTTACCTTGACACCAAAAACGACAAGTTGATGAAATCGTCAAATTTCTTGGATTTCCTCCCGTTCTAAATCTGAACCTCATTTTTCTTCATCTAAAACATCACATTTGACTTATTAAATTATTATACTATTCAATTTAGTCCAAAAATCATATTATGGCAAAATTATATTTTTGCCCCTAAGCTTTAAAATGATTTTTATTCAATTTTCATGCACTTTAGGTCTAACCAAACCATTTTCCTAATATTGCAATCCAAAATTCTCACTAAAACATGCTTCAACACACATTTTATTACTTTTACAATTTAACCCGTTTTAAGCGTTTTCATCAAAAACCTCCTAGTAAAACTCGTTTCTCTCATCATAGACATGCATAATCTACCATCAATCATCAAAATGAACAATTATCCAACATGGGTAAATTTTTGAACTCAAAGCCTAACTCAAAATAATGGTAGAAATAGCTAAACCAAGTTACCGGGATCTCAAAAATACGAAAAACATTAAAAAGGGGACTTGAATGCACTTACTATTGAGCTTGGAAAGCTTGAACAAACCCTAATCTTGGAGAATATGAAAGGTTCGGCCATATGAGGTAAAAGATGATAACATTTTAGCCTTATTTTTCCCATTTAATTCTTTAATTTACAAAATGACTAAAATGCCCCTACTTTAAAAAATATCTTATCTCAGTTATACCATCTCCATCCTTGTCCAAACTAAAGTATAATGGTTTAATTAACATCTAAGGACCCCTAATTTAAAACTTCATAACAATTGGACACTTCTAACATATAGAACTTTTGCACTATTTACAATTTAGTCTTTTTGACTAAATTGAGTGCCCAAACGTCAAAATTTTCAAAAAATCATTCCGTGAAATTTTGAACCATAAAAATATAATAATAATAATAAATTTTTTTCGTCGAATTTGTGATCCTGAAACCACTGTTTCGACTAGGCCAGAAATCGGGCTATTACATGGAAAGCAACTAAACAAATTTTGAAAAGAACAATTAAATGAAAATGGAATTGCAGTAGCTATTGATGCAAGAATTTAGAAAAGAAATAAAATAATTCTTATTTAATTCAAATGAAATCAAGTGTCAAGTGTATCTTCCAAGCTATCTTAAAGCCCTATTTATATACATATTAATTATTAAATTTGGCTTAACCACCCAATACATAATTAAGATTTAATAAAAAAATAAAATTAGATTTTTATTTCTAATTTTGGCTTTTACAAAGTCAAAAGAAATCTGATGAGTCCTTGACTATCTCCACATTTTTTATTCGGCCCCATTTTATTGATTGTGCTACAAATTGGTCCTTTTCTACTCGTTTTTAACTCATAGTATCCCAATTGCATTCCTGACAAGATTAAAACATAAAATCACTAACTTAGCAGGGATCAATTCAAGAATTAACCGATTTAAACACAAAAAATCATGCAAATTTTACATGTTATCACACAACTAAGGATTTTCCCAAATTCATTAATTTGATAACCTTTGAGGACAATGTTTAACCTTACAAACTCCCTTAAGTTTTACCCCAAACCTTAAGACACAAACCCTCTTAAAGAGATACAAAGAAGCAAACAAAGAAATAATCATTATAAGATCTGTCGAAACCATTTTTTTGAAAATAGGTCGACTAGGATTTTGAAAATGAAAATAAAAAACGGGAGTCGCCACCAATCCTTTTTGCTGAGGTGTGATCGGGTCACCTCAAAAAGCAGTTGTTTAATAAACCGATTGATTTATCAAAACAACAATTTTGATCTATGAAAATCCAGAAAATGGGATCGGGAGTCGGTTACGCACGAGGAAGGATTAGCACCCTCGTAACGCCCAAAATTGGTACCTAGTTGATTACTTAATGCCTTAGTGTCGAAAATTGAAAATTTGAAAGGAATTTAAAATGATCTCTCTTTGTATTGAAGTTAATTTTACTAAAAAATGCTTGGATAAATTGAAATGGATGTTAAAGACCCTCTTGTCTCGAAGTAAATAAAATGTCACATCCACTACGTTAGGACACGACATTTTAAGCCTTAGAGAATAAGTTTGTCTTGATTTTTAAAATTAATGCATTTTAATTTTAGAAGGTTATTCGGTCATTTGAATTTAAGGAGAAAAATCGAAACCCAGTACGTTAGGGCACAACTCCTCGAATTTCCAAAGAACGACACATTGCCTCATTTAAAAAAGGTTAGAATAATAGCGATCCAAAACGATGTAAACTTATTTTTTGGAGTAAAATAAAATGATCTATATCGAATAAATACTTTGGAGCTTAATTCACAATACTATAACATGAAACGACAATATGGTAATGAGCATGGAATAATAATACATGAGTACAACATTATGCAAGTGAACGACAATGATGTGAAAGAGCGGATAAACGAATTAAGGTACATATAATGACAATAATTGCACACCATACATTATTTAAATACTAACATAAATAAACAAATACAAATGAATTAAATAATATACGCGACAATTTAAAAAGAAATAGTATAAGGCAAATTAAATAAAATGTAAAATAATTTAAAATGGTAGTAAATGAGATTAAAATAAATAATGTAAAAAAAAAGAAATTTTAGAATCAATAATATACCAAACGATTTTAAAATAGGTTATGTAAAACAATTTAAAATATGTAATACGTAAATCAATTTAACATTATATAAAAGTTTAAAATAATATACGTAAAAGAGAAATTTAAAATAAACAATATACCAAAACAGTTTTAAAAGAACAATATATATATAAAAACAATAAATAAAATATATATAATATGTGAAAAGAGTCTAAAATAAATAATATATATAAAATAGTTTAGATTAATATATATATATATATATAAAGAAATTTAAAGTTATATAGTATATAAAAATAATTTAAAGGAACTAATATGTAAAGAAAAATCTGAAATAAATAATACATAGCATAATATAAAAAAGTAAAATGTACAAAACAATTTGGTGTTAAAAGGTTAAGGATGAGTTTGAAACCGAAACAATATTCAGGGGATAAATTTGAAATAACAAAAATGGAATGAGGGACCAATTCACAACGCTCTGAAAATACCAGGGGCAAAAGAGCAATGCCCCAGACCCTCTTATGCGCTGCATTTAAGGGGGACTAGAATGAAACAGGGATGAAATTAAAGGGAAAAATTAAAGAAACGTGAAAAGTTGAATCGAAACAAATAAGAAGGCTAAAGGGGCTAACGCGCAAATAGACCGTCTAGTCTAAAACGCGCGGATCTTTGCCTGCGGGTTGGGTCACGCCTGGATAGCCCGATACGGTGCCGTTTTAGGATCAATTGAAACAGCCCTAAACGACGCCGTTTTCCTTACTCTATAAAAACAATTTTTTTTAAAAAAAAATTCAGCTAGCAACTATATTTAAAAAAAATTTAAAACTTTGCTTTCTCTCTCAATCCTCTTCCATTGTCCGACGATCAACCTTGGTTCCATCATCGGACCTCCACGACGGCCGCCTATTTAAAAAAAAAACTTTAAAACTTTGCTTTCTCTTTCAATCCTTTCCCCTTCTCCGACGGTCAGCCTTGGTTCCATCGTCGGACCTCCACGACGGCCACCGCTTTGAAGCCCATCGCACGTGGAGTGAAGATCTGAGGCCAAAACCTCCAAAACTCGACCAAACACGGTGGAGAGACAAAGAAACGCTTCATTTCTGCCCCTCCGATGTAGCCTCTGACGGTGAACGGGCCGACCGAGGGTAAGTTTTTTATCTTTCGCTCCTTTATTTACTTTAAAAAGATAAAAATAAAAATAAAAATGTCACCTCCTTTGATATTCGGATCAACTTCTTTCTTTTGTATTTTTGTATTTGAATTTTTGTTTTTTATTTTTCAAAAGAAAAATCCCCCCGAAATACATTCATTGTTGTGGCCTTTATAGCCAACATTACATATTATATTTTACTATTTTTTCTACTGTTGCTTGCACATGGTCACTGTTCTTGCGTGTTGGTCTTCTTTGCAGGTGGCAGAGGGTGACAGTGGCAAAGACAAAAGTCAACAGTGGTGGCAGAGAAGCTTGCGGCTAGGGTTTCTTCCTTTCTTTTTTTTTGGCTGAAATTTGGTTTAGTTTTGGGCCATTTTGGGCTACTAGGTTTTAGGTTTTTGTTTGGGTTAGGGATTTATTTAAGTTTGGGCTTGATTATGTAAATGGACATGGACTATTAATTTTGGTTTTTTTATTCTTATTTGGTTTGTTTGTTGTTTAGTAGTTTGGGCCCGGCCAAATTTAGGCCCGTACAGCTGCCCCTCTTTGCTCATTGTTGTAACGAGAATGGAGCAAAGACTTTAAAAAGGGTCAAATTTACTTGGTCTTGTAAGATTTCAATTTCTTTTAGTGCTTCTCTTCTTTAAGTAGCCTCGTTCCAACCCACTGCAACTTCAGTGAGATAAGATTTGCAATATAGTAAATTTGATCCGACCTACTGCAACTTCAGAGGTATAGGACTTGTGACTCGTAGCTTTGACCTGTTCCACTGCAACTTCAAGGGAATAAGATCCACTATCTTCAGTTTGTTCCACTGCAACTTCAGGGAGGTAAGACTTTAACTTCAACCTGCTCCACTGCTACTTCAGGAAGATAAGGTTTGCTATGATCTGCTCTACTGCAACTTCAGAGAGATAAAATCTAGAATTTATAGCTTCAATCTCCTCCACTGCAACTTCAGAAAGATAAGATTCACCATGGTAGGTTTGATCTGACCTACTGCAACTTCAGAAGTATAGGATTTATAGCTTAAATCTGCTCTACTGCACTTTCAAAGAGATAATATTTGCTATCTTCAATCTGCTCCATTGCAACTTCAAGGAGATAAGACTCGTAACTTCAACCTGTTCCACTACAACTTCAGGGAGATAAGGCCTGTGATTTGTAGCTAATCTACCCCACTGCAACTTCAGAGAGATAAGATTCGCTACCTTTAGTCTCCTCCACTGCAACTTCAGGGAGATAAGACTTGATCCTCAATTTAATTTCAAGGAGAAGGGATTTGTAGCTTCGACCTACTCTGCTGGAACTTTGAAGGGATAAGAATTCAGGAAGAAGAGATTTGTAGCTTTGATTTTCTCTACTGAAACTTCACGGACCTAAGGATTTCAGGGAGGAGGGATTTGTAGCTTCGACCTACTCCTTTGGAACCTTAAGGGATAAAAATTAAGGGAGAAGAGATTTGTAGCTTCGATCCTCTCTACTGAAAATTCAAGGACATAAGGATTCCAGGGAGGAGGAATTTGTAGCTTCGACCTACTCCGCTTGAACTTTGAGGAGATAAGAATTGATGGCTTCAACCTGCTCTGCTGTATCTTCAGGGAGACAAGACTAGTGGCTTATATCTGCTCCACTACTGCTTAGGGAGACAAGATCTGTAATCTTCAGCTTGCTTCGCTGCAAACTCAATGAGGTAAAGCTGGTATCTTCGATCAGCTTTACTACAACTTCAGGAAGGCAAGATCTGCTATCTTCAGTCTGCTCCGCTGCACACTTAAAGAGGCAAAACTAGTGTTTTTGATCCGCTCCACTACTGCTTAGGGAGATAAGATCTGTAATCTTTAGCTTGCTCCGCTGTAAACTCAGGGAAGCAAAGTTGGTGTCTTCGATCTGCTTCACTGCAACTTCAGGAAGGCAAGATCTGTTGTTTTCAGCCTATTCTACTGCTGGTCAGGGAGATTGGACTGGTGTCTTCGATCTGCTCCACGAGTACCTGGGGAGACAAGATCCGTAATCTTCAGCTTGCTCTGCTGCAAACTCAGGGAGGTAAAGCTGGTATCTTTAATCTGTTTCACTGCAACTTCAGGAAGGCAATATCTATTGTTTTTAGTCTGCTCCGCTGCAAACTCAGGGAGGAAAGGCTGGTAGCTTTGATCTATCTTACGACATCGTCCTCTAGAGGACATAACCTGTAGAATGGGTCTGTGTTTATGTCGAATGATTAGGATGCCATGATCGAAATGAGTCAAATGCTCCTAATTAGACGTGCTTTGAATGAATGCAAAATGAAAATGATCCCCTTTTTTAATGCTTAGGATTGCCACTACTCGCTGTCCATCAGAATTTTATTACTGACGTATTATGCTACCATCTTGCTCGGCTAGTATCTTTGCTAGAAAACCCGAAGAAACAATCATATTTTACCCAAATAATTTGCCCCACTATAACTTCAAAGTCCATTCTATGGTACCTCTGGGACCTTAAGACTTGTACCATCTTCAAACCCTCTCACTGTGACTCAGGGATATAGGATCGCAATCTTTTTCAATCCATTTGGTCTGTTACACCATTCCCCAGGTATCGTGACTAGATGTATACGCCTAATATTTGCATGAATGCAAAATATTATTTTTCTCGAGAATGATCCCCTTTTTTGTTTGGGTTAACATTGGTCCTTTTCATGTCTGACGCGATATCTTATTTTGTTGTCCAACCATTATCTTTGATTGAAAATCCAAAGAGATAATCTCAATTTGGACTCCGATATTTCCAACCCTTAAGCTGGTAAGTTTTAAACAATAATCCTATTTCATGTTCCTATATTATTTAAAAGCTTTCAGAGTAATATGTGAAACACCTTTTATGAAAGTGTTATTAGTCCATTAATTGTTATTTCAATGCAAAATGCTTGAAAAAATATCATAATAATGGACAAGAATGGAATTAATGGAGAGCATAGCTCGAAACAAATAAGTTAATCAAGGATAGCAACGCAATTAAGAAGGAAATTTATTGGGAGCGTATTTTGAAACAAATAAAGTAATCAAAGGTAACAAATTTAAAATGGGTAAGACAAAAATTAGGTGCCCTAGATATCGCAGCCTGAGCTTTCCTGTGCAAACTTCTTGAGGCCCATTTTGAGCTCAATATGTGTTTAGGAGATTCGAAGTACTATGTCGATGCCCCAAGACGTAGCATATTTCTTTATTGTTAATTCAGGCATAGCAAGACTACCGTATGCCCCACTTTTGATCAAAAATTGAGCCGCCCTTTTCGGGTTTTCAACTCAAATCCCCCTTTGGTCTCAAGCCACCCTATGCGGGTTTTCCCCTTGGCCTCTCCTTTCATTTTTCTTTTCTTATTCTTCTTTTTTCTTTTTTTGTTTATAAATTTTTGAAATATCTCTTGATTGAATCTGAACTCCCAGGATCAGGCAAGTCTTTATCATCCTTCTCGGTCAAAATAAATGTTTTTCCATATGAGGCTTCTTTACCATATAAGGTCCTTCCCCGTTTGGCATCCACTTTCTTTCGAAGTCCTTTTGTATGGGAAGGATCTTCTTCGATACCAGGTCCCCCTCATGGAATTTCCTAGGGTGAACCTCTTTGTTGTAAGCTTGCATCATCAGACTGCGATGGATAGCCTGATCATATTGGGATTAAATCCATTCTGCCTCATCTAACTTCAGTTTTGACAAGACACTGAAAAAAAAAGTCTTAACTTTAATGCGCAAAACCACTTCCATTCCATGAATCAATGAGAAAGTTGCTGCCCAAGCGAAGGTCCTGGCCGACATTTAATAAGCATAGAGGTAAATATAACTTCTTTATGCCAATCTTTACAAGTCTAAGTCACCTTTCTGGTGATCCTTGTTTTATTACTTTTGTTTTTTTGTTTTTTTTCTCTTTTTTACTTTTATTTTTTTGGCTACTTTTGCTGCACTGTGATGTAGCGCCTGATCTTTGAACAGACCGCAAATTTTTGACATTGTGCGGTTAGATATGATCTTTTTAGTATTCTTTCTTTCTTTTTCTCTCTTTTTTTTATTCTGATGACTATCAACTTTATAATATTGGCATATGAAACGACTTTCACCCTCCTAGTGAAGTAATCGACGACCACTAAGATGAATCAATGGATACTAAAAATTTTTGACGAGATTGGCTTGATAACATCCATGCCCCACATATAGAAAGCTTATGAAGAAATAAAAGAGGCACATGAATCTTGCCTCCCTAAATAAGTCATAACTGATGCAATCCCCTTCCAATGGCGGATCAACAGTACCCGAACCTCATGATTAGCCTGGCTATCGCAAAACCATTAGCACGTGTCCTTCTGATATCTTTGTAGACCTCTTTTAAGATTTCGGCATGCCCACGTCTTAGTAGCCTAGGCATATCTTGATATGATAGTGCGAAAACATCTTTGAATTCTTGGAAATGACTTAATGATGTCTCGCCCTATTTTTGTGGTGAGCTAGATTTTGATCTTTGTTTGCTCGCAATATCCACTGACCCTTTGTAAGATAAAATCCACTTTTCATCTTGCTCTACCATCCTTAACAAATCAAGAGATAGGTTACAATCTCTGTCATCTTTAAAGTCCTGAGATCCCTCTAGACACATATCTCGCTCAAAAAGAGATTCTGGGTTAGTAGCAGCGTCGCTCATACCATTGGTATTTGGAGACCTTTAATGGGAACAAAAGAGACCCAAAGAATAAAAGAATCTAAGAATAGATATTTGTATGGTATGATTATGAATGAATAATAAAAGAATATTTGAAAGAATATCTGAAAAAATAAAAGAATCTAAGAATAATCGCTTGTATAGTATGAAAAGAAAAAAGAATATTTGCTCAAAATGAAAACAAAGATGCATTTTTATTGAAATAAAGATTTTGGACATAAGCCTATTTCACAAAAGGATTCTTATTGCTTCTACGCTTAAAGCAACCAGCTTGTTTTGAATATTACTTTAAATTAGCTCTAACAATACAGGGATCTCTTCCACAGTCCCATCATTCAAAACACTCCCCAATATGTAAAGGCTTAAAAACTTTTATTTCCCGATTCCCTCTTCAGATACGTCGTTAATGTTCAGATTCTCTGATATTCCTTTCAGGCTTTTAACTTGTTCAAGGCATTGCAACTGTTTTGCCCCCACTTTTAACTATCACATTTACTGCTTTGTCTAAGCGATTAGGTTCTGAGGAATCGTCGAACTTTACCATTCCCATCTTAATGAACCTTTCGACCAACTTTTTGAAAGCAAGGCAATTTTCTATTGAATGCCCTGTAATCCCTGCGTGGTACTCACATTGAGCGTTTGAGTCGTACCATTTGGGATATGGGGGTTGCATAGGTTTCACGTAACGAGGAAATACAACATGCGCATCAAATCAGCTTTGATACAACTTCCTATATGTTATCGGGATGGGTGTGAATTGCAGCCTTTCTGTATTTTGTAGTGTGATTCTGTCGGGTGCCATGTCTGTAACGTGGCTGATAAACGATAAATTATATATATTTTTCCCTCATGTTTAGCCTATATTTTGGATGAATTATTATTAATTTTGTGAGAATTGGTGCTCTTAACCCTTCTATTTCATGTTGTTTACTCAGGAGAGCATAGGGAAGAGAAAAGAATAAAAAACGGACCGAAAACAAAGAAAATGGGCCAAAGTGTGAAAATAACATGGCCCAAGGAGTCACCACACGGCCGTGGCACACGGCTGTGCCACATAAGGTCCAACACGGCCCAGCCCCGACAAGCACGGCCTGACCACACGGCCGTGCCTCCATCAACAGTCTCGCACACGGCCTTTTGTCGATCCATACGGGCGTGGCACACGGGCGTGTCCTTGTCATGAGGAAGTGCAATTTCACTCAGATTTGGATACTTAGAGGCTAAGAAAGGCATCTCAAAGCTCTATAGAAGACCCTAGGAGGCAACTCTAAAGGTGTACTCTTTCTCCCACAAAGGAGCACCATATTTCTGCCAACACAGAGAGTGAAAGCAAAGGATCACTCCAAGGGAAAGCCGATTGATTCATCCCAGAAGCTGAATTCTACATCAAGATAGAGGATCTCCCTAAATTCCTTCAGGGGTTTTTGGGTTCTTTATGTTTTGTTATCTTATTTCTTCTGAGATGTTTTATTTATTAATTATGAACTAAATCCCCCAAATACTTGAGGGGGATGAAACCTAAGACAGATCTTGTTATTATTTTATCTTGAGTTATATGATAAATACTTCAATTGTTCTTAATTATGTGTGCTTAATGCTTGTTTTAATAATCCTAGGTATTAATTCAAGTTTTGATGTGCTTAAGCAAAAGTCCCTGTTTAAGAGTAGATCTAGCATAATTAAGCGGAGTTGCATGCAACCCTAGACATAGGGCGACATAAATCTGTCGGATTAGGGTCAAACCTAATAGGGGGATCCATAGATCGAGTTAATGCAAGACTAGCGGTTTTAACTAGAAAGAGATTTCAATTAATCAACCTAGGATTAGTTGTTCTTATCCTCGACGGAGGTATTAACACAAGTTAGGGATCTCCCTTGAGTATTGCCCAAATCAATCAGTCTTTCCCAAGAGTTTTTCCCCAGTTTACTTTTTGTGCATTCTTAGTTTAGTTTTAGAATTAGTTTAGTTTCATAAAAACCCCTTTTATTCTTTAGGTTAAATAATAGAAAGGAAGTAAGTATTAGTACTTTTGGTTCCCTTGGGTACGATAACTCGGTCTTGCCGCTAAACTATACTACTGTTCGATAAGTGCGCTTGCTTTAAAATCGTGATATTAGTTAGTTTTTGGTGCGATCAGTTTTTATAGATTTTATTACTTCATATCACGCATATCAAGTTTTTGGCGCCGTTGCCGGGGAACTAAAATATTAAGAAAACTCGATTTCTATTACCTTAGCCATTACTATATTTATTTATTTTTGATTTTTATTTATTTTTATTTTATTTTAATTTTCTTTGCTTTTTCCTTCTAGGTATTTCTAGTTTATGACTAGAAACAACCCAGCAGGGCCATTACTTTTTGACGAATATTTAGAAGCGATAGTTCGCAGAACTCGCAGAGAGATCAGACAAAGCCTTCATTATCCAGAACAAGAACCTGAACCTACGGAAGAGATGAAAGCAAATCAAAACATTCCACCACCTCCCGCAATAGCCGCGCAACCAGTGAATCAAGATGAAGCTCCTTGTACTATGTATGATTATGCTAAACCTAGTTTGGCTGGTGCTCAATCTAGTATTATTAGACCTACTATTGATGCTAATAATTTTGAATTAAAACCTAACACTATTTAGATGATTCAGCAATTTGTGTAGTTTGATGGTTTACAGGATGAAGATCAAAACTCACAAATAGCCAACTTTTTGGAATTATGCGATACTTTCAAAATAAATGGTGTTTCTGATGATGCCATTCGCCTCAGATTATTTCGTTTTTCTTTGAGGAATAAAGCTAAACAGTGATTAAATTCTTTACCACGAGGATCAATCACTACATGGGAACAGATGATAGAAAAATTTTTATTTAAATATTTTCCTCCAGCTAAAACAACTAAATTACGAAACGATATCTCTTCTTTTGTGCAGATGGATTTAGAGACACTTTATGACGCCTAGGAGAGATACAAAGATTTGTTGAGAAGGTGCCCGCACCATGGGTTACCTTTGTGGCTACAAGTTCAAACCTTTCACAACGGTTTGAATCCTTCAACAAGACAAATAATTGATGCAGTCGCAGGGGGGACAATCAACAATAAAACACCCGAAGCAGCTTATGAGTTTATAGAAGAGATGTCACTGAATAACTATCAGTGGCAAGTCATGAGGACAAAGCCGACAAAAGCTACATGAGTTTATAATATTGATGCTGTCACTATGCTTACTAATCAGGTAGAACTTTTAAATAAAAATTTTGATAATTTTGTTGATTCTACACAAGCACAACCTGTGATGCAGTGCGACGCAACTCATGGGAATATGTTTACTCCAGACTGTTCATCTTACGGACATGGCACAGAAACAGAGCAAGCCAACTATATCGGTAACAATTTTAGATCTCAAAATAATCCTTATAGTAACACATACAATGCAGGTTGGAGAAATCACCCCAATTTTTCTTGGGGAGGACAAGGGAATCAAAGACAACAGCCCCCTCCGGGATTTCAGCAGCCACCACCACAATAAGAGAAAAAGTCGAATCTTGAAGAGATGTTCACCAAATTTATGGCCGCATCAGAAACCCGTTTTCAAAACACTGAGACAGCATTAAAGAACCAGCAAGCATCAATTAAAGGACTTAAGAATCAAATTGGTCAACTCGCAAAGTTAATATCAGAAAGACCACAAGGTGGACTACCAAGAAACACTGAGCCAAATCCCAGAGAACATGTCAAAGCAATTACTTTAAGAGATGGGAAAGTACTGGCTGAACCAGAAACGAAGCCTGTTCAAGAATCCGCATGAGACAAGGTAGAGGAACCCAAGGAAAACACTCCACCAACACTCAAGGAATACAAACCGCCTATTCCATATCCGGCAAAGTTAAAGAAAGACCGCACAGACGCTCAATTCGGTAAATTTCTTGAACTTTTTAAACAATTACACATTAACTTACATTTTGTTGAAGGAATTTCGCAGATGCCAAAGTACGCGAAGTTTCTTAAAGAACTTCTAACAAATAAAAGGAAGTTGGAAGAATTAGCCACAGTGGAACTCAACGAGGAATGCTCCATTATTCTCCAAAATAAACTGCCAGCAAAATTGAAAGATCCAGGGAATTTTACTATTCCTTGTTTAATTGATAGTTTAATTATCGATAAAGCCTTAGCTGATTTAGGTGCTAGCATTAATCTGATGCCTTATAAAATGTTCAAGCAACTAGGTCTAGGGGAACCAAAACCCACTAGGATGAGTATTCAATTAGCTGATAGATCTGTTAAATATCCTAGGGGAATCATTGAAGATGTGCTAGTAAAGATAGATAAATTTATATTCCCTGTTGATTTTGTTGTGCTTGACATGGATGAGGATATTGAGGTGCCTTTAATTTTAGGACGCCCATTCTTAGCTACTGCTAGAGCTGTTATCGATGTAGGGAATGGTAAATTAGTACTTAGAGTTGGTGAGGAAGAAGTCGTTTTTAAAATTTATGATGCTATGAAATTCTTTAGAGAACAAGATGATCCCTGTTATTTTATTGATGCTAGTGACTATTTTGTTCAAGACAATTTTCAGGAAATTTCTCTCGCAGACACGTTGGAACTGTGTCTAGTTCAAGGTAGAGGGAAGATGAAGCCACCACTGAAATTGAAGAAGTAAGAAAGGAGTTATATTCTAATGAAGTTATCACGAGACACATAAGTTATGAAAATATAAAGATGAATGATGAATTGAGACAGAAACCTTCAATTGATGAACCCCCTAAATTAGAGCTAAAGCAACTGCCAGACCATTTAGAGTATGCATTTTTAGGAGATGATTCGACATTACCTGTGATTATCTCATCGAATTTAAGCAATGAAGAAAAAAGGGAACTACTCCATGTGTTAAGGGAGCACAAGCAGGCTATAGCTTGGAAAATTTCAGATATTATGGTAATTAATCATTCTTTTTGCACCCACAAAATTTTAATGAAAGATGAATATAAACCATCGGTGCAAGCTCAGAGACGGTTGAATCCCAACATGAAGAAAGTCGTAAAAGCCGAGGTAATTAAACTTCTAGATGCAGGTATTATTTATCCTATTTCTGACAGTTCTTGGGTAAGTCCTATGCAGGTTGTTCCTAAAAAGGGAGGTATGACCGTGGTGTCTAATGACAAAAAGGAGTCAATACCTACAAGAACAGTCACTGGATGGAGAGTTTGCATTGATTATAGAAAGAGGAATGACGCAACTTGAAAAGATCATTTTCCCTTACCTTTTATTGATCAGATGTTGGAAAGATTATCAGGTCACGTGTACTATTGTTTCCTAGATGGCCTCTCTAGTTACTTCCAAATCCTGATAGCTCCAGAAGATCAGGAGAAAACAACATTCACATGTCCATACGGTACGTTTGCTTATCGCAGAATGCCTTTTGGATTATGTAACGCTCCTGCTACTTTTCAGAGATGCATGCTATCTATCTTTAACGAATTCGTGGAAGACATCATGGAGGTATTTATGGATGATTTTTGAGTCTTTGGTAATTCTTTTCAACTTTATCTTACTAATTTAAAACGTGTTCTCATAAGATCTGAAGAGACAAATCTAGTATTAAATTGGGAAAATGTCACTTTATTGTTCAAGAAGGTATTGTATTAGGACATAAAATTTCTAGTAAAGGGATAGAGGTAGATAAAGAAAAAATCAAAACCATTAAAAAATTACCTCCCCCTAATTCAGTTAAAACAATAAGAAGTTTTTGAGGACATGCCAGTTTTTTCGCAGATTTATCAAGGATTTTTCTAAAATAGCTAAGCCTTTAACGAAATTACTAAAAAAAGACGTGCTTTTCAACTTTGATCAGGAATGTTTAGAATCTTTTAACACTCTTAAAAAAAAGTTAGTCAATGCCCTAATTATGATTTCACCTGATTGGAATCTACCTTTTGAACTAATATGCGATGCAAGTGATTTTGCAGTAGGTCAAGTTTTGAGACAGCGAAGAGACAAGCACTTTCAACCGATTTATTATGCTAGTAGAACTTTGACAGCCGCTCAAGCAAATTATACTACCACAGAAAAAGAATTACTAGCCGTTATTTTTGCATTTGACAAATTCAGATCTTATTTAATATTTTCAAAAGTTATTGTTTATACTGACCATTCTACTCTTCGCTATCTTTTAACTAAAACTGATGCAAAACCTCGATTAATCAGATGGATTTTATTATTACAGGAATTTGACTTAGAAATAAAGGACAAGAAAGGAGCTAAAAATTTAGCAGCAGATCACCTTTCGAGATTAGAAAATCCACACCCTAAGTACCTCGATAAAATAAACGACTTGTTTCCTGAAGAGCAACTCCTCGCCTTAGCAGAGGCAGCAGTTCCTTGGTTTGCCGATTTTGCAAATTACTTAGTAGCTAACATAACCCCAAAAGGGCTGACCCATCAGCAAAAGAAGCGATTCTTCGCTGATGGGAAAAACTACTTTCGGAAAGATCCTTTTCTTTTTCGAATTTGTGCAGATCAGGTTATTCAAAGATGCGTTGCTGAAACAGAAGTATACCAGATTTTAAATCATTTCTATTCGGGACCCACAGGAAGACATCACAGTGGAGCTGGAACTGCTCATAAGGTACTCGAATCAGGTTTTTACTGGCCTACACTTTTCAGAGATGCCAACAGGTATGTGACCTCTTGTGATAAATGTAACACCCTGAATTTGGGCTAGAAGAATTAGGTTTTGAGCTTGGGTTCGAATAAGTGAAAACCTGAATAAATTGAGAACTTTTAAATATTATTGTTTAAAGAAAAAAAAAAGAGAAAGAATTTTGAATTAAATTGTTATTAGTAAATTTTTACTGTATTTATTATAACTGATGTTTTTTTTTTAATTTATTATTAATGATATTTTAAATTTTTATGAAATTATATTATTATTATTATCATTATTAGATGCAAATATATTTATAAAATTAATGTTGTTAATTTAATGTTTAAATTAAATTATTAGAAATTCTACTGTATTTATTTTTACTGATTTATGAAAATTATAATTATTATGAGATAAAATTATTACTGTATTTGAAATTTTTATTTATTAGATAAGGAAAAAAAAAACATATTTATAAAGTTATTATTGTTATTATTATCATTATTATATTTATTTAAAAATATATATGATATTATTTTGGTGTTTAAATTTAGTTTCTAAATAAATTTAGAAGTGATTATAGTGTGGGAAAAATCTTGGTTCAACCCAAAACTCTAGGAAAAAAATTATTAGATTTTTCCTCTTAAAGAAATCTGGGCAATAAGGGGTTATATATAAATTGGGCTAAGATTGGTCACAAAAAGGAGTGTGGCGTAGTGGAAAAGTAGCGCCACTTAAGGGACAAGGAAGCAAGGGGGTCCAAGGTTCAAGTCTTGGTTCTTGCAATTTATTTTGGTTTTTCTTTTAAATAAATCTGGAAGCGAGTGAGCGGCCTTTAAAGATAAATGCGTTGAACTTATGACACAAAGGAGCTTGTGTCCAAGTGGTGGTGTCTTGGCATGGCTTGTCGAGAGGTCTATGGTTCGAATCCCTTTGCTTGCAAAGGTTGATTATTTTGCTAATACTTTAGTTTTTGAAGGTTGATGGAGGATCCCACATCGGGAAGCTAGCATGGGGTAGGCGAGAAGTTGGCTTTAAATAGAGCGATCCATGAGGAGAGTAGGCATGCCTTTCTTGGCTTACCCCTTTCACGTTGAAGCGTGCTCGTTGGGGTTAGGCATTGGATCATTCGTTGATCTGTATGCCGTTGGGTCATAATGATAGTGACCGTAGTTGATCGACACCCTCGGAGAGTCAAGGGTGCGATTATTGTTGGCTTCTGGGCATAGCAGCGTTCAGAGGGTGGATTAGCTTCAGATGCCTATCAGGTGTGTATTTCTCACTACTCTAGCGGTAGGACAGCTACTTCGGGCTTGATGGGCTGAAGAGGCCATGTGGGCCCAATGAGCTTACGGGCCCAAGTGGATAAGTTGTTTGATTGTATAGCAAATATTGGGCTAGATTAGGTGAATCTCATATCTGTAGCTAGATTTAGGCTAAAAGGGCCACACGAGCGTGTGGGCCCATTTGGGCCGACAATGAGCCTTAGGCCCATTCGCATTGTTATCTCTGTTTAGAATACTTTAATTTACCAAATTATTGAAATACCCTCGACTTATAAAATTACCAAAGTACCCCGATTTGCAGAATTACCGTTTTACCCCCGATTTACAAAATTACTAAAATACCCTTGGATTACAAAATTACTGAAATACCCTTAGTTTATAAAATTACTGAAATATCCCTGATTTATAAAATTACCAAATTACCCTCGATTTACAAAATTACAAAAATACCCCCTATTTGTAAAAGTACTATTTTACCCCTAATTTGTAAAAATACCATTTTAACCCTAATTTGTCAAATTACCGTTTTACCCTTGATTTGTAAAATTACCGTTTTACCCCTGATTTGTAAAATTACTGTTTTACCCTTGATTTGTAAAATTATCGAAATGCCCCTGTAGGGTAGAATTACCGAAATTCTCCTGTAGAGTAAAATTACCATTTTGCCCCTAGGGTGTTAAATGACTGTTTTGCCCTTGTGGGCAAGTAACTAACTTAGACTGTGTATTATTTAGCGAAGAAGGTGATCTCGCAAGGAACTGAAGGAATCTATTCAACCAGATCTAGATCTAGTAGATTCAAATCGATAGAGGTAAGGTTTCATGGCCATTAAATGTGTGGCCGAGTATGGTAAGGAATCTTAGCATCGGTTTTCGTAGTTTATTTGGTTAATCATTTAAATAATGAACTGTAGGATAATCGCGTGGAGATCTCGTCATCGTTCATCACCAAGCAGGTGTGTAACTTACCCCTTGTAGTAGCTTAGATTAATGTCGGCTGAAAAGCTAAAATGCCGAATCCCGGCAGCATTAAATTTCTGGTAACGAGATAAACAGTGAATAGGTTAGAATACAATGGGCTCGGTTAACGAAATCGATGGAACAGGTAAGAGTACGATTTTGAGTATGTTGGTAAGTTGGGCCTCGATGGGCTGAATTAGGCCCAATGGGCCTACGGGCCCATTTGGAGTAAAAATTGCTAAAACGGAATTGTGATAAATGTATGATTAACCCAGATAGAACAATAGTAGTATTTAGGCTAAATGGACTTAGAAGGCTAAATCAGTACTCGTTAGGCCCATTAGGGGTTTTGGGCCCAATAACTCGATTTTGTTAAAATAGGCTAAAAATTTCTGTTTTAATTCTCCGGAATGTTGAATAAGTATGAAAAACCCTAATAAGTGTTAAAATTACGTAATTACCCTTATAGCTTAAAAATGACTATTTTACCCCTAGGTAGAAATGACCATTATACCCCTAGGGTTGTAAAATGATTATGTTGATTGTGATATTGATATTTTTCATGATATGCTATGATATGCACATGATATGCACATGATATGCTACGATATGTATATGATATGCCATGTTATAATCATTACATGCATGGGTTGGGTTTATATGATTGGAGGAAGTGTTAAAGGGCTTTGCCCCAGTATACCGAAAAGGGCTTTTGTCCCAGTTTACCGAAAGGGCTTCTGCCCCAGTTATTACAAGAGGCTAGGCCTCCAGTTATATGATAAAGCAGCTATGCTGCCAGTGGAGAGTTTGGTTGGGTGGGTTGAGTTATTCCCCACATGGAGAGCTTGGTTGGTACGGGTGGAGAGTAGCGGATGGGGGGTTGAGTAGTCTCCCCAAATGGGCATGCATACATACATTATTATTCATATTTGATATTGAAATGGGCCTACGGGCCCTGTGATTTATAGTAAAGGCTTCGGCCTAGTGACATGACTTATGAAAGGCTTCGGCCCAGTATATGTTTTATTAAAAAAGGCTTCGGCCCAGTAACCGTTAAATGAAGAGGCTTCGGCCCGTATATGTTGAGACCGAATTAGGGCTTAGGCCCAGTATGTTGATATTTGTTTAAGCTCCGAAAGGGGACTTGTTGCACACTGAGTTTCCAAACTCACCCTCTTTCTTTAACCTTGCAGGTGAGCCTTAGTTGATGGACTTGGAGCTGGGAGGGATTCAGAGTGGCCACACGGACTGGACTTATGGTTTTTAATTAAGTTAATTATTTCAATTTAATCTTAATTATTTGTTCTTGGTTTTGGGTTGTAAAAGGCCTCTTTAATTATTTTTATTTTGGGTTTTTATTCTTTACTTATTTAAATTGGTTTTAGCTTACGTAGGATATTATTTAAATCGAGTTGAAAATAAATGATTTTAAGACGTGATTTTTATAAAAGTTACTTGTTTTCAAAATAACACGATAACCAAGAAAAGCTTCCGCAATTTTAAATGATCTTGTAGATAAATATTTCAAATAGCTAAAGTGTGGCAATGGTAGTGTGCATGTCTAAGAGTGGATCCAAGAAGAGCTTGGTACTTAAGCAGTCTATTCGACTCACCTCCTCTTTTCTAGAATCCTACCTGGTGCCCAGCTTCCATTCACTTTAAGTCTTAACGAAAAAGGTCAAATTTATTTGATACTTAAATCGTTTTCAAGATAACATGTTTTATAAAGGTTACAAATCAGATTTTTTTTTTCGATATTTTATCTATTTTTAAAATAACATGTTTTTGCAAACTACAAGGGTTCATAAGCTTTCATAAAACTTTTACAAAGGTTTCAAACGATGATTGAAAAGGGATGATCATTTCAATAAATCCCGTTTTGGGAAAAAAATAAACACAAACTAAGGTTTTATACAAGTTTAACGGTAAGAGTTTTTAAACATTAAAGAAGGGTTTTCAATGAAAACACGGTTTTCGAAAAACACTTCAATGTGACACATCAGACTTGGCCGTAACGTCTAGGCTGGGTTTGGGGTGTTACAATAAATGCCAAAGAACAGGTAATATCTCTCAACATAATGAAATGCCTCAGAACTATATACTTTCATGTGAAATATTTGATGTATGGGGTATTGATTTCATAGGTCCATTCCCTACTTCATTTGGGAATAAGTACATCCTAATAGCAGTAGATTATATGTCAAAATAGGTCAAAGCCCAAGCCTTACCTACTAATGATGCTAGAATGGTAGTACGATTTTTGAAGAAACTTTTCTCTCGATTTGGAACACCTAGGATAATTATTAGTGATAGGGGTACCCATTTTTCCAATGCTCAATTTGAAAAAGTTTTAAAAAGATATGGAGTACACCATAGAACAGCTACCCCTTATCATCCACGAACCAGTGGCCAAGTCGAAGTAACAAATAGGGAACTAAAACGCATTTTAGAGAAAACAATAGAAAGAAATAGAAAAGATTGGTCAAGAAATGTAGACGATGCTTTATGGGCCTATAAAACCGCATTTAAAACACCTATAGGAACATCTCCTTATAAACTTGTCTACAGAAAAAGCTGTCATCTGCCATTTGAACTTGAACATAAAGCATTTTGGGCTATTAAATTTGTAAATCTTGATTCTAAGCTCGTAGGTGAGAAAAGACTAATGCAGTTAAACGAGCTAGATGAACGGCGTTGCCATGCTTACGAAAGCTCAAGACTATATAAGGAAGCCATGAAGCGACGTCACGATAAACGACTGAGACAACCTAAACAGTTTAAAACTGATGATCTTGTCCTACTCTACAACTCAAGGCTAAAACTATTTCCTGGAAAACTCAAATCAAGATGGTCAGGTCTATTCAATGTCCAAACTGTCTTTCCATACGGCACAGTTGAGGTAACTCACCCTAACCACGGTACTTTAAAGGTAAATGGCCATAGGTTTAAACACTATAGAGGTGAGAATTTTAAAGATAACAGGGAGGAGCTTCAGCTCTACGAAATCCCTTCGTGATACATCCAGGCAGAGTCGAGCTTAGACTCTAAATAAGCGCTTCTTAGGAGGCAACCCGAGCACTAACTCAGTAAACTTTCTTCCTATTTTTAATTTTAGTATTTTTATACATCAACTAACCCTTTTTAATGCAAAAATTTTGGACCACACGGCCACGCACACGGGTGTGCCTAAGGCCTTGTGAACATTTAAAGCAGAGACACGGTCGTACACCCAGGCCATGTACAAACAGAGAAAAATTTTTCCCAAAGCATGGGTTAACGACAAATCACCACGGTCGCGTGCTTGCATAAAGCCACACGTCTGTGTCCCCAAACCGTGGCCAACACTGTCAATTTAGACACGACCGTGTGACTACCTACACGACCATAGGAATAGCGAAGCCTCATTGCAAACGGCCGTGTGACCGATCACACGACCGTATGAAAAGCGAACAAGGTCGCAAATGGCCGTGCGAGGTGGCCAACACAGGCGTGTACCTCGAACCAGGCGCACCAAAACCACCAAATTTCAAATCACACAGGTAAAACCAGAGTCACACGGGTGTGTGCCATGCCCGTGTGACCCAAAAACTATAAATAGGGGCCACTATTCATCATCTTCTCTCATTCTAAACCCTAAATCCTCTCAAACCACCCTCTCCCCCAACCTCCCTAGCGCCACCGCCGGTGTCTACAGTGTTCCCACGACCGTGCCGCTGCACCCACGATCGTGCTCCTCCGCATACCTCTCCTATTTGGTTCTAGTTTCTCATTTTTCTTTCTAATTTTTACTAATCTATTTTATTTTTATTCTAATATCATGTTATATTTCGGATTAGCATTATTTCAAAGCATGGAATTGATTGAATTAGCATGAACACTCTAGAATGCTATAAAGAACCTTGTGATTTCATACCACTTAGAGCTACATTTGAGGGCCATTTTTCCTAAATTCCCATGCAATTAGTATAAATACATACCCATATTGCTTATTTTTTATATCACATTAGGATGGATAATTCATATTATTTAGGTTAGTCCCCATTTTATTTTTAGGAACATTGTCATTCTAATCTACATATTATTTTATATATAGTTTTTGATTCAATTTCATTTCAATTTTTAGGACTAATGTATGTTATTTTGTTTTTAGGCATTATGTCCATATCACGCGGTAAGAAAGCTGTCGCCCCGCCTTCGAAGAAACGTAAGGGGCCAGGTGGTTCATCATCGAGGCCCACCTCCGAGGCTCGCCACCCGTTCATTACATTTCCCCAAGACTCCCAAGAGGAGTTTTTTCAGATACTATGGGCCCGTGCATTAAGCGCCGGCCGATGCATTGATTGGGACGCGCTAGAGCAAGTCTACCTCGCAGATGCAGTCCAGGCCCTACTGATGACGGATCCTTGAGAGCAGTTCTTCCGAATCATCGAGCCTACATACCTTGAACTCACTCTAGAGTTCTGCTCCACCTTCCATCTTCAGACCGTCATGAGCCAATTCGATGATCTCGGGATAGTCCAGTTTCGCTCAGGAGGTCGTGTATACCACCTTAGTGTACCAGAGTTCGGCTCTGCTCTCGGCCTCTACACAGAGCAGTTCATGGAGGAGGAAGACTTTCCTACACTTCCCTGTCGATCCACCTGAAACCAGTCAATTGTTGGCGCAATATCGCCCCGGGGTATCCCTCCTACGACCCTAGTCGCACTAAGGCGACCGCCCTCACCCTGTCATTAGGGTACCTTCACGCTCTTCTCGCGCATACTCTGATAGGTAGACGGGAGAGCACAGGCGTCGTCAACACCCACAATGCCTATTTCTTATGGAGCATGGCGAACGCGAACCCCATCGACCTCGCCTTCTTTATCACTCACGCCATGCAGTACCAGACCGAGCGACATCGCAAGAGCGTCATATCCATGGCCCCGTACATTACACGCTTGGCCCGTCGCTTCAGGCTCCTCAACACAGCGGCCTAGACATCCTCATACACACTCGTCGGCCAGATGTCCCCTCAAGGCATCCAGATTATCCACTATATGAGGATGATCCAGCGGAGACCAGGAGGTGACCCTTTTCAATACCGCCTCATCCAGGAGGCCGAGGATCCAGAGGATATTCCTGATGATGTCCCACTACCGGAGGATGATGCACCTACTGACCCACCACCACTCCACCGCCCAGTTCATGCGGCAGCTTCATACGCTGATATATCTGAGCACCTATCCCGATTCGAGCTGCAATGCTTCCAGTGCTTCGATCATATCGATACGACACTACAGCAGATATGCCAGCACCTTCACATCACTTCACCACCTCCACCGCGTAATCCATCTGAGGAGTAGAGACTTCTATTCCTCTTAACTTTATTTTTATCTTAATTTTTATTTTAACTTTGATCTCTATTTTCACCTTTTCTTTTCTTCTAACTTTATTTTCCTTTTTACTTTTACTTTTATTTTCAGTTCATTTTACCTTTTTCTTTATTTAAATTTTAGTATTTTTTAGAATTTAATTTATTTCTTTTCTTTATTTTTAATTTCTTCATATCGACTCCCCCTTAACAAACATATTCTTTCAATCTAAATTCCCCACAACTGATAAATACTTTCGCAGTTTCAAAGGAGCTCTACAACTCATATCCATATGGAAATGGGACAACCCTGCCACAACTGCCGGCTCTTCCAAGTCCAATCTCCGTCTCACAAATTTATCCAACGTTCAGAGAGTTTCATGTCTTCCCCTATCTTATGATCTTGTGCTTCTATTTCTACTAATACTTCTTTGTACATTAAGGGCAATGTACATTTTAAGTGTGGGGGGGAACTTACTTTCAGTCATTACATTCTCCTTGAAATCCCTAAATTTTCTTCTAAATTGTTGCATTGTTCTTAAATCTGCATTATCTTCAGTCTCCTAATAGGAATTAATTCTGATTGATTTATGATTTTTATTGATAAGTTGAGAATCAAGACATAGGTGCTTGTTCTTTAATTATTCAAACTTTAAAATATTGGGGAATCAAGCATGATAAGTTGAAATTTTTGAGAATCCTATTTTTTTCATAAGTTATTTTCCTTAATTTTAAGTGTTATCTTGAGATTTGAAATTTGCAGGATTGACATCAAAAGCCATTATTCTGGTGAGATTTTTGAGCCTTTTGAGCATACATTCTTTCGTGCTCACTTTTATTATTGCTTTGAGTGAGTCAATGCTGAACTGTTATTCTAGAACTTGCTTTGATTATAAATGTCAAGACCACATCATTGATTTGATATACTGAGATGATAAAGGCACCTAGGATTTAACCCACTTACTCCAAAAAAGCCTACCTCCATAAATTAACCCCTAGCGAACCCCATTGAGCCTAACAACCTATTCTTTGACTTACCTTTAATTATTAACCAATAATCCGTTTTTGTTGAATTCCATTCAATTACTTTGATCCTCATTTTTGTCGAGATTTGAGTTGAATTGTTATCTAGCTTTATTCTCTTTTCCAGATTGTAAAGTTTATAATGAATTGTACTTGAATTGTTCTTAAAAAAAATGTGTATATACAGTCAAAATTAGTTGTAAATTATAAATTTTTGCATATTTCTATTTTAAGGCTACCAATGATAGAACAATGTCACCATAAAGCTTAGAAATATGTTCCAGTGATAGAGATTTTTCTAGCTAGATAATTTTTCAGTTCAATCTCAATTCTAACCTTCTTTTGCAGCCTGTGACAACACCCCTAACCAAGCCCCATTACAACCATTGAAAGACCTTTTGATCAATGTATCATATCACTCTACAATGGTAGAGATTTGATTTTCTAGCAAGCCTATGGTAATAACTTTTCAGGTTGACTAGAGAGTGCTTGATTTTAGAACCCTAAACACTTTGAGTGAATAGAGTGAATCTTTAGTGAGGATGTCAACTTCTGCTAATTTTAATTGAAAGATAGTTACTTAGGAGCAGGGAGGAAACTTATGTTTCAATGATAAAATTCACAACTTAGAGTGATTGAATCTTTAATGTTCTTCTAATTGAATTTTCATCGTATGACTGCTTGTGAATTAGTTTGAAACATTATTGATAAAGATTGAAAGTTGAGAGAAATGATTCTTAATTAGGGATTGAGATTTTGTTTGAGGACAAGCAAAGGCTTAAGTGTGGGGGTATTTGATAAACGATAAATTATACATATTTTTACCTCATGTTTAGCCTATATTTTGGATGAATTATTATTAATTTTGTGAGAATTGGTGCTCTTAACCCTTCTATTTTATGTTGTATACTTGGAGAGCATAGGGAAGAGAAAAGAACGAAAAACGGACCGAAAACAAAGAAAATGGGCCAAAGTGTGAAAATAACACGGCCCAAGGAGTCACCACACGGCCGTGGCACATGGCTGTGCCACATAAGGTCCAACACAGCCCAGCCCCGACAAGCACGACCTCACCACACGGCCGTGCCTCCATCAACAGTCTCGGACACGGCCTCTTGTCGATCCATACGGATGTGGCACACGGGCATGTCCCTGTCATGAGGAAGTGCAATTTCACTCGGATTTAGATACTTAGAGGCTAAGAAAGACATCCCAAAGCTCTATATAAAGACCCTAGGATGCAACTCTAAGCGTGTACTCTTTCTCCCACAAAGGAGCACCATATTTCTGCCAACACAGAGAGTGAAAGCAAAGGATCACTCCAAGGGAAGCCGATTGATTCATCCCAGAAGCTGAATTCTACATCAAGACAAAGGATCTCCCTAAATTCCTTCAGGGGTTTTTGGGTTCTTTATGTTTTGTTATCTTATTTCTTCTGAGATGTTTTCTTTATTAATTATGAACTAAATCCCCCAAATACTTAAGGGGGATGAAACCTAAGACAGATCTTGTTATTATTTTATCTTGAGTTATATGATAAATACTTCAATTGTTCTTAATTATGTGTGCTTAATGCTTGTTTTAATAATCCTAGGTATTAATTCAAGTTTTGATGTGCTTAGGCAGAGGAGCAAAAGTCCCTGTTTAAGAGTAGATCTAGCATAATTAAGTGGAGTTGCATGCAACCCTAGACATAGGGTGACATAAATCTGCCGGATTACGGTCAGACCTAATAGGGGGATCCATAGATCGAGTTAATGCAAGACTAGGGGTTTTAACTAGAAAGAGATTTCAGTTAATCAACCTAGGATTAGCTGTTCTTATCCTCGACGGAGGTATTAACATAAGTTAGGGATTTCTACGGATCAAGTTAAGTGAATAAATCGTCTAGCTCAAGAATTGATAACAAGTGAAGTCTAGGTGGATTCTCCCTTGAGTATTGCCCAAATCAATCAGTCTTTCCCAAGAGTTTTTCCCCATTTTACTTTTTGTGCATTCTTAGTTTAGTTTTAGAATTAGTTTAGTTTCATAAAAACCCCTTTTATTCTTTAGGTTAAATAATAGAAAGGAAGTAAGTATTAGTACTTTTGGTTCCCTTGGGTACGATAACTCGGTCTTGCCGCTAAACTATACTACTGTTCGATAGGTGCGCTTGCCTTAAAATCGTGATATTAGTTAATTTTTGGTGCAATCAGTTTTTATAAATTTGATTACTTCATATCACGCATATCAGTGGCCATATTGTTTCATGAAAGCTTGTGCCAAGTCCTTCTATAAATTAATTTGGGCACGACTTAGTTGGTTGTACCATTTGGCCGCAGACCCAATCAGACTGTTTTAGAAGCAGTGAATTAACAACTGATCATTATTGACGTATCCTGTCATCCTTCAACAGAACATTATGATGTGAGCTTCGGGGCAGCTAGTCCCGTTGTATTTCTCAAATTCCGGAGTTTTAAACTTTGGTGGGAGCACCAGATCTGAGACCAAGCTCAAGTCCTTAGCGTCAACCCCGCAACGGTAGTCAGCAGTCTCTATTGCTTTAAATTTCTCTTCTAGCCATTTGTACCGGTCCTCAAGTTGTCTTGGCAGATCTACTATTGCCCTCTCCTCTTCTGCTTTATTATCTAAATCTGGGACAACAGGACTACTTGAGTTATCTCCTAGGTTAGAACCTGAGCCCATTGGAAAGTTTATCGGTGCCGAGGTACCGGCCTGATATTGTTGAGGTCTGATAGTACCGAGTACTCCTTGCAGATGTGCTTCTGGTTGGGCCTAGACGCTTATTAGGGTAAAACCTGGGGGATAGGCAGGGTTTTCATGATCATCCCAGAATTGACCACATAGTTCTTTCCTTTATCAGGTCCTCTAGCCAACAGTTGCGCGAATTGGTTCATCATGCTTCTTTGAGACTCTAGCATCTGATCCCTCGTATCTTGTTAGATCTTAGCCAGTTGCTCTTGCATTTGCACTTATAGTTGATCTTACATCTCTTTTTGGAGTTGCTCAAGCCTTTCTAGTCTCTGGTCCATATCTTTGGTCTTTTTCGTGTACCGTAAGGACACTTAATCGATCAACTTTTGTCGGTTCCCAGGTTAACTGAAATAATTTTACCTAATTAGGGTCCTTTGGTGAAAATCTAATGTAAATGATGCAATGCAAATAATGTAATGCAAATGCATGAAACGTAAATACATGAAATGAATGCAAGAAAAAGAGGCGTTGATTTTGAATTCAATTCCATTAGAACAACTTTTCTAGAAAACAAATTTCTTTACATGAAATAGATTACATATACGGCATTTTCCTCACACTCCAGGCGAAGACATCGATCCCGTTCTTCATATCCGGATGTTATGGTCAAATCTTGTAAATTTTTCGAAAACTATTTCTATTATCTACTTTCTGCTTGATTGGAGACACGGCCCGTTGCTCACTTATCTCCGCGATGCTCGTTAGCCTCTTCAAGAAAGTTAAGACATGATGGCTCTCGGATAATCTTTGTCGACTTGAATCCTTGGGCAATAAAATAAAGTCTCGTATTCCTTCACGGACCATCAGCCATCTCTCATTGTGTTTTCTTGTACCACACACGAATGACCGTATTATAATCTACTTTATCAAAAAATCTTTTTTCCCATGATAAGATCTTCTATTTTGCAATCGAATATAAACCAACACATCATTTTTATGATGATGCAATGCAATACAATGCAATCAAAACAAAAGAAAACACATTAGCATAGGAGAAACAAATAACAAAAAAAAAGCACCTAATTGGGTGACCACTAAGGTTTGGCACAGCTCTACCTAATGTGGGCTCTTAAGGTTTGCTATATGAGGTTTGGTTCTAGAGTAAGGGTACCTGAACCGGCAGATTACTCGATCTTCACCCATTATAGACTCATAAGGACCGAGTTCGGTTCAGTGGAATACATTTCCCTATGGCCACGCAGAGATGAAAATCTCACGAAGCACATAGGTACGGATGTATCCCGGAAGCAGTCCACTAGCCCATGCGGAGGTGAAAACCTCACGAAGGCATAGTTTCTCGCTCCCACTTCAAGGTGTGACCACAACGGTCATGCAATGCAATGCAAGAGTTTCTACAAGACTCAAACCACGACAATCATAACACAAACAAATGCAACAAAAGAATCATGATTTTTCAAATCAATTTTCAATTTTCGACGTAAAGACAAAAATAATCAATTTACGGCCTGACTCTCTTAAGTCCCCAGCGGAGTCACCAAGCTGTCAAAACAATTTTTTTGAAAATGGGTCGACTAGGATTTTGAAAACGACAATAAAAAACGGGAGTCGCCACCAATCCTTTTTGCTAAGATGTGATCGGGTCACCTCGAAAAGCAGTTGTTTAATAAACTGATTGATTTATCAAAACAACAATTTTGATCTACAAAAATCCAGAAAATAGGTTCGGGAGTCGGTTACACACGAGGAAGGATTAGCACCCCCGTAACGCCTAAAATTGGTACCCTAGTTGATTACTTAATGTCTTAGTGTCAAAAATTGAAAATTTGAAAGGAATTTAAAACGATCTCTCTTTGTATTGAGGTTAATTTTACTAAAAAATGCTTGGATAAGTCGAAATAGATGTTAAAAACCCTCTTGTCTCGAAGTAAATAAATGTCACATCCAGTACGTTAGGACACGACATTTTAAGCCTTCGAGAATAAGTTTGTCTTGATTTTCAAAATTAATACATTTTAATTTTAGAAGGTTATTCGATCATTTGAATTTAACGAGAAAAATTGAAACCCAGTACGTTAGGGCACAACTCCTCGAATTTCCAAAGAACAAAACATTGCCTCATTTAAAAAAGGTTCGAATAATAGCGACCAAAACAATGTACACTTATTTTTTGGAGTAAAATAAAACGATCTATATCGAATAAATACTTTGGAGCTTAATTCACAATGCTATAACATGAAACGACAATATGGTAATGAGCATGGAATAATAATACATGAGTACAACATTATGCAAGTGAACGACAATGATGTGAAAATGCGGATAAACGAATTAAGATACATATAATGACAATAATTGCACAACATACATTATTTAAATACTAACATAAATAACCAAATACAAATGAATTAAATAATATACGCGACAATGTAAAAAGAAATAGAATAAGGCAAATTAAAATAAATAAAATGTAAAATAATTTAAAATGGTAGTAAATGAGATTAAAATAAATAATGTAAAAAAAGAAATTTTAGAATCAATAATATACCAAAGGAATTTAAAATAGGTTATGTAAAACAATTTAAAATATGTAATACGTAAATCAATTTAACATTATATAAAAGTTTAAAATAATATATGTAAAAGAGAAATTTAAAATAAATAATATACCAAAACAGTTTTAAAAGAACAATATATATATAAAAACAATAAATAAAATATATATAATATGTGAAAAGAGTCTAAAATAAATAATATATATAAAATAGTTTAGATTAATATATATATATTAAGAAATTTAAAGTTATATTGTATATAAAAATAATTTAAAGGAACTAATATGTAAAGAAAAATCTGAAATAAATAATACATAGAATCATATAAAAAAAGTAAAATGTACAAAACAGTTTGATGTTAAAAGGTTAAGGATGAGTTTGAAACCGAAACAATATTCAGGGGATAAATCTGAAATCACAAAAATGGAATGAGGGACCAATTCGCAATGCTTTGAAAATACCAGGGGCAAAAGAGCAAATGCCCCAGACCCTCTTATGCGCTGCGTTTAAGGGGGACTAGAATGAAACAGTGATGAAATTAAAGGGAAAAATTAAAGAAACGTGAAAAGCTGAATCGAAACAAATAAAAAGGCTAAAGGGGCTAACGCGCAAATAGACCGTCTAGTCTAAAACGCGCGGATCTTTGCCCGCGGGTCGAGTCGCGCCTAGATAGCCCGATACGATACTGTTTTAGGATCCATTGAAACGGCCCTAAACGACACTGTTTTACTAACTCTATAAAAACAATTTTTTTTAAAAAAAAATTCAGTTAGCAGCTATATTTTAAAAAAAAAACTTTAAAACTTTGGTTTCTCTCTCAATCCTTTCCCCTTCTCCGACGGTCAGCCTTGGTTCCATCGTTGGACCACCACGACGGCCGCCGCTTTGAAGCCCATCGCACATGGAGCGAAGATCTGAGGCCAAAACCTCCAAAACTCGACCAAACACAGTGGAGAGACAAAGAAATGCTTCGTTTCCGCCCCTCCGATATAGCCTCCGACGGCGATTGGGCCGACCGACAGTAAGTTTTTTATCCTTGCTCCTTTATTTACTTTAAAAAGATAAAAAAATAAAAATATCACCTCCTTTGATATTCGGATCAACTTCTTTCTTTTGTATTTTTGTATTTGAATTTTTGTTTTTTATTTTTCAAAAGAAATATCCCTCCGAAATACATTCATTGTTGTGGCCTTTATAGCCAACATTACATCTTATATTTTACTATTTTTTCTACTGTTGCTTGCACATGGTCTCTGTTCTTGCGTGTTGGTTCTTCTTTGCAGGTGGCAGAGGGTGACGGTGGCAAAGACGAAAGTCAACAGTGGTGGCAGAAAAGCATGCGGCTAGGGTTTCTTCCTTTCTTTTTTTTGGCTGAAATTTGGTTTAGTTTTGGGCCATTTTGGGCTGCTAGGTCTAGGTTTTTGTTTGGGTTAGGGATTTATTTAAGTTTAGGCTTGATTATGTAAATGGACATGGACTATTTAATTTTGGTTTATTTGTTGTTTAGTAGTTTGGGCCCGGGCAAATTTAGGCCCATACAAGATCAATGTGTTTGCAAATTAAGCTCAATTACAACGAAGAACACTTTAGCTAATAGAATAGCAATGAAGCTCACAAGTGTATAAAAGAAAAGTATGAAAATGTTGGCACAAAGATAGTTTGCTTGATCTTTAAGCTTGAATATTCTCTCTTATTGTTGTAGGATATTTGGAAGCTGTTATTTATACCCCTAATTGATTTCCAATCATTATGGTTGTTGAAGATATGAATAGACCCCTTGGGTATGTGAAAACCAGTGCATTTAATTCACCTGCAACAGTGAGTATCTATACCAAATAAAATGGTATCGATCATTTTTGCACTAAATGCAAAATTCAGTGATCATTGGAGCTTATATATTGATACTAGACAAATTTTATCGATACCATATGAAAGGTATCGATACCGAATCAATACTTAGCTGAATTTGTGAAAAACAGATGTCAATTTGGTATCATTTTTCAAAGGGGTATCAATATTTTGAAAACAATCAATAGTTGTTTGCCTGGAGCTATACTCACTTGTTTTAAAAATAGTTTGACTAGTTGAAACAATTCTTACTTGATTAAAATCATTTTAACTTGATTTTAAGGTTGATTCAAAAAAATTTTAAGAGTTTTAAAGTAAAAATTGAAAATTTTATCTCTTAGACTTCATTTGAGAAATCATTTTGTCAAATTTGTTCAACTTTAACTTAGTTTCTTGTTCTCAATTATGTGTGCTTAATTCTTTGTTAATATTTCTAGATTATTGATTCATGTTCGATATGCTTAAATTGATGGTTGAATAGATCTTGTTTAAGATTAGATCTTGCGTAATTAAGTGGAATTGCATGCAATCCTAGAAATAGGATGATATAAATCTACTGGATTAGAGTCAAATCTAATAGGGAAGTCTATAGCACGAGTTAATACGATAATAGGAGTTTTAATTAGAAAGAAATTTTAATTAATCAACCTAGAGTCAGTTGCTCTTATGCTCGAAAGATATATTTGCATAATTTAGAGTTTTCTACGGGTCAAGTTGCTAAGTAAAAAAATTGCGTAATTTAAATTGATAGTGACAAATGAAATCTAAGCGAATTATTTTTTGGGTATTGTTTCGCTTCTTGGTTGTTAATAAATTATTTTCATGATTTGTTCTTTGTCGTATTTGTTAGATAATAAATTTAGTTAATTTTTGTTTTAATCAATCATTCGGATTATTCAATTAAATAATAGAAAAACGGTAATTACTAGTAGTTTTAGTTTTCGTTGGAACAATATATATACTCGTTATAATTATAGTTTTAATTGATAAGTACACTTGCCTTAATAAATTGATGGTAATTTTTTTATCATCTTGATAAAATGATAATCCATAATAATCGATAAATCAACAATGGAAAGAAAAGAAAAAGATCGAATTGCTCCGTTATTGAAAAAAATTATCTTGTTTTTTTTCGGCACATCTCTTGTACGCGATGGCTCCCTTCAGTATCCAATAAGGCCCATAGGCTACGCGTGTATCACCTTACATCCTCTTATTGTATATAATATATATTATATAAAAAAATTCAAATAAAATATATATTATTAAAATTTTATGTTATTTATAGTATATATACTTATATAATATGTATATATAACGAAAAAGAAAAGAATGAAAACCACATCAAATTTTATAGAAATGTCTATATTTCAATCAACATAATCATTCATAATTTTTTTTAAAAGAAATTTTCAAAGAAACACATAGGTTTCTATTAGTATTTTAGACAATGACGCAATAATCGCGAATGAATATTTTTTTTCTTTTTGAATATCTCTCTAGATTCATTCTGATTTGTTAGAATAATTAAAATGCAGCCACATTGTTCTAACATGAAATAAAAGGAAAAATAAATTATTGTTAAAATAGTTTCTGCCTGTATAAATTTATAAATTTTTACTATTTTTGAATCCACCGAATATTTTGTACAACAAGCTGACGCAGCTCAACTCTCACCTATCATCTCATCCCTTAGATTACGTTGTTTCCGCAACTTCCAGCAAATGCCCATTAAGGCATGTCCATGTCACAACCTTACCAGTGACAGAGCAAATTTGAGAGAATTGAAGATACAAGAAGAAAGAGAAGTTGTGATTTCGTTTTATAATTTCCTATCTGTCATCCATAGTCATGACAAGATTAATGCTGAGGAAGCTCAAATGTTGTCTACAACTATGAGAAACATCGCAATGAATGCGGGTTCAATGCAACACTGGAAGCTCGTGCTTTGGAGAAAACATTAGAATAGTAGGGCTCCCGCAACTTATAAAGAATGCAGTCCATCAATATCATAGATGACAACATGGAACTTGGTTGGTCCAAATTAGAATCAATCTCTCTTTCATATATCACAAGATTATATATGTAACCATATAACTTACAGAACATATACATTTCACGTTACCACAAACCACTTTCAAATATAGTAAAAAACAAATTAAATTACAAAAAGAGAAAGGAACACAAGTCATTTCTGCTGACAAGAAAACACGCTAATTCCGTTCAGGACATTCATATTGAACTGGGGAAATTCAAGCCCATTTTCCCTGTTTATGAGTTAGTGAATGACCACATGTTCATGATTGAACCGAGATGTTAGCGCTACTCTGCTGCTCCATGAGTTTAGCCGGCGAGGATTTCGTCACATCTTTTACCTGCTTTGCTCTATCTTTCAACTTGCCACCTCTCTCTCCACTCACCTGACCCTTGTTTTTCTCCTCGTTTACAGTAGTGGACTGTTCCCTAAGGTTACCAAAGCTGTGGCGGTGAGCCCGGCAGCAACTTTTTGCCTTTTCATCCTCGGTTGAGTGGACTACGTCGCTACAACTCTTTCTCCGGCTAAGATTTGGTGACTTTGGCCGAGTCAATGGCAGCTGAAATGAAATAAAAGCGACAAGGAAATTGTTTCATCCCACATATCATGCAAGTAAAACCCAAATTATTGATATCCTGAATGAATATGAAGGTCCATTCCATTCTATGTTTTTCATTTTTGTCCAGTCTAACTACTTCAAAGACTCGTAGTGAAACAAGGAGAAAAGATTCAACAGAATACCTTCTTCAGTTCAACCTTTGGTGGAGGTCCTTCATAGTAGAAACTAGGTACCGGGTTTGCTTTGACAAACAGGCCCTTTCGAAGCTGCTTAATGGCCGCCTCTTGCTCTTCCTGCAACAAAGCAAGGAGGCTGAGTGGATTTTGTTAAGTATCAAAATGAATAGGTCCAAGCAGACTGACTCTAGTATAACTATAAATAGGAGATATTTCAAACAACATGTATGTACCCTGAGCCTGGCCTCATACTGGCTTCTCTCGGCCTCCAGAGCTTGGTGTTTTTCCTCTAACTTTTGTTGAAACTGGATTGAAAGAAGTTATAAATATTAGGATTAGGATTAACTTGGAATGAAATGGGGAGCAAAAAGCATCATATAGAAATCAAATATCAACTGCTTGACCAAAGAATGTACCTCCCTCCGTTTCTCAGCTCGTTCAGCAATTCTAAAAGTTGGAGCAGTCCCAATAGTTACCCTTGATCTAGCAGTTCGTACAGATGCAGCAGTACTAGACACAGCTAAGGAAAATTCAACTAAAACAATAAATATCAATTCCACTACAACTTACCTTCCTGCTAAAGAGTGAAAAAAATAACATAAAGGAGAGTTTCCATGGGAAAGTCCCTCAACAATTTATTAAAATGATAACTGCAAATAACAAGATCATAGCATCATGTCTTCTTAACACCAAATATAGGATACGAGGAAGCAACAGACCAATTATCTTCTTCATCAGTATGCTTTCTTGATATCAAAGGAGTCTTTGGAGAGTTTGTCTGAAAGAAAAGGAAAAACTGACAAGTTCAGTACCATGGGCATAGCAAAAAAATATCACTTATTTTATGTCCCTACTTGAAGTGAATGTCATTCTCCTACCGGTCAAGCCTCTTACATAGAACAGTACTTAACCGAGTTGTCTTAACCCAACCATGATCAGGTTCAAGTCATCCAAAAGTCCATATTGGGTCAGAAAATTCATCTTACTTGAGAATTGTAGTTACCTCAGAATCCTTGGTAGGGAAAGGTGGAGATTCACCATTTGCGATGCCATTTGCAGCAGTTTTGGAGAAAGTGAGGTGTGCTTGAGTATTTCCAGCTCCAGGGGATTTCAATGCTGGGGGACTTGACTTCTTATTCACCGCACCATTTGATTTCACTACGCCGTTTGGCTTATTGTCCACTTCAACACCTCTGAGTTCCCTCCCCATTACACTGCATTAGACATAAGTTGAGCATCAAAATGCTATGAAAATGGATTTTTTTTAGCTCGGAGAATGCAAACTACACTTTCTTTTACTTAAACATATAAAGAAAATGCAGGAAAAAAGGAACAAAAAAGAAAACAGGTAATTGGTTTCCATTTTGTGTCAATATGCATTAGATAACAACTGCAACATGCAATTCCGGGTTGCCAAAATAAGAACTGCACCAAGAATGATAAGTAATACATGATTATATATGAGACTCAAAACAAGTTTCCTTGCGCATGTATAACCGGCAGAATAAAAGCTCGCATATCCAATGAAACCTATTTTCATGTAGATCGGCACACGATCTGCAGTATGAATACAAAATAGATATTCTTTTCTAATAAAAAGAATCCCTTTTATATTTCCAAATTTTGCAATACTTTCACTTTGCTTAAACCTTGGGATACAAAAAAGGTTCCCAAAGAAGAACCTAGAAGAGAATTTATGGAATGATTTGGAAGTCACATGGCACAAGAAATGAAACCTTCAAATACAAAATATAAGGAATTTAAGTCACTATTTTGGTATGCAAAGATGTCTCCTACAGATATGGTTGTAAACAAGTAAAGCACAAAAAGGAAAAGATATCCAAGAAAAAGAAACAAAACCTCTTCTTTTGAATGAATAGAGAATTGAAGATTTATGAAGCCAAAAACAGGAAGGGGGGGGGGGAAGTGTCATCTTTCAGGTTAGCTTACAAATAAAAGTAAATTACAAGGCAACAGAAAAGTCATGTTCATCTAGAAACAGGACAAACAGAGAAGTAAAATTTAGCAACCTCAAATCAAACAACCCTTTTTAAGAATAATTAAATGAATCATGCAATAGCTAAAACAAACATAAGGGAATTCAAAAAGTCAATAACCAAGAAAAGTAAAGCTTTTTTGCAATACTCCTCATTTCTTGGAGAAAATTTCACAAAAGAAGAAGAAGAAGAAGAAAAAGACTTTGCATTTAACTTAAGATAGTTGAAAAATTCCACAAATCCAACAATTTTAGACCAAACTGAGAAAACCCATAATCATAAAACCATAGATGGACAAAGAGAAAAGGAGAAAAATTAGCCAGAACTCATCGTTTCTTTGAAAACTTTCACATAAAACAAACATAATAAATAATAAAAAGAAAAGATTTTACATTTAACATAAGAGAGCTACAAGAATTCCACAAATCCAACAGTTTCTGATCAAACTGAGAAAATCCAGAATAAAAAAACCATAGAAACTTACAAAACTCTTCATTTCTTTGAAAACTTTCACATAAAACAAACAGACCTGATGAATAATAATTAAACAAGAAAAAAAAAACCCCAGAAAACCTGATGAGAAAGAAGATACATACCTTGAAAAAGACAGCAACAAGGAAAATCAGTTAAACAGATCAAACCACATTGCTTATGTTAAAAACCAACAAAAAAAAATGAACAGCAAAAAACCAAAAAAAAAAGATAAGAACTTTGATTCACTTACAGGTTTTTTTTTTTTTCTAGCTTGATCTGACAAAATCTTGAAACCCTTTTCTTCCCTTCCTTCTGCTTCAGTTTCTCTCTCTTTTCTATTTTAGTGTGTTTTCCTTTAATTTAGCTCTCTCCCTAGGCCTTTGAAAGCAGAGTTTTTTTTCTTTCTTTATAATGTGGAGTTGTTGGTTATTTATAGGGGACAGTTTTTTCAGTTTTTATCTTTGATGTGTTAAACGCCATCTTTTTGGTCATTCACGGCGTTACCATTTACATTAATTAGTCTATTTTTATTGATGAGTTGACATCAAACTTGGATTCTATAATTAAATTTGAAAAAAATAAGAAGATAGTTGGAACAAAAAAGAAAGATAAAAGCACAGGAAATTGCAGAATTAGGCATGCTTTTAATGGGAATTAAAATATTTGTAAATTAAGAGCTTATTTAAATGTCTCCCCCACCACCAACTTAATTTGTTCAAATAAATAGTGGCACAACAACATCAATTCCATTGAATTAAATAACTTAATGTGCTCTGCATTTTAATATCTTATAAAATGAAAAAGATGCATATTTTTCTTTTTCTAAAAGAAACAAAAGTGTTACCAACGGAATACCTACTTTATTTATTATAATCATGCTTGTTTCTCCAAATTCCCACTTCATCATAATCATGCTTACCCACTAAACAACATAAAATTTTCAAACTTCCTTCAAATCACATTATACCAATCAATTCGATATAAAATTTTACGAAAATATCTTTTCATATTATATTATTCGAAAGTATTTTAATATTTTATTTTTTAAAAAAATAAAAATATATATACTTATGGTGAGATTTGAACCCATATCAATGTGTAAAATCTTAAATTTATCACTCAACTAAAGTTTTATTTTTAATATTTTATACATTTTAATTTTATCATGCATACTTTATTACCTCCATCAATTGTATATCCATACTATTATTTATTAATTGTATGACACCAACTCGATTAAGAAATTACTAAAATACCCTTACTTTAAAGGATAATTAATATATTTTTGTTATTTCATATTTTTATATAATATTTCAAATAAAACAACTGAAAAATATTATTTAGGAATCTCTTACCGCCCCACCCCATAATCATTTGCTAAAATAATTTTATAAATATATATCTTGTAAAACATGTTTAATCTAATTTTTTATTTTCATATTTTATAAAATATGTGATTTCCTCACATATAATAGAATTTCTAATATTTTATAAAAACTTGTAAAAATTATGTAGAATAATGATTAAAACTCTTAAATTATGGAAGCTCAAAATTTGTATTTTTTTTAATATTATAGTGATAAGAAAAACTAATTTCGTAACTAATAACCGAAAATAAATGAGAAAAAAAACATTTTATTAAATAAATTTTGAATAATTTTAACTGCTTAAGGTTAATTTTAAATAATATTTCGGAGAAAACCAAATGATGCAATGATTATGTGAAGATAATTTTAACGGCGTGAAGTAACGGATAGAATATTTTATGACAAAAAAATAGAACCGACGTGGGATTAACGATGGAAAATGTCCAAAATGTTGAGTTGAAATCTTATAAAAAGATTTGATCTTTTCTTCTTTTCAAATTTCTTTCTTCAGCTTGCAGTATATATTTGTCAGACCTAAAATAGGACAAATTCTTTAAATTACCCCCCTTTCTGTTTTTTTTTTGAGTAAAATTTGAAATTTGAGTATTGTGACATAACGAGAGCATTGTAGAATGTTCTTGGAACATTTGGTGGCAAAACCGAAAAGGCATTTTGGTTTGAAGATGTCAAGAAATAGGGACCATTTTAATGAGCAAACAAAATAAAATCCTTTTGATATTAAAGTTTGTTGGGGTGGTACCAATCATACATATAACACAACAGTGCTTTAATGCCATATTTTGATGGTAAGGGTTTTGAATTACGGGAGGATGGGTGTTGTAAAGTTGAAATTTTGAAGTCAATTCTTTTAGGGAAATTTAAAGTGTATAAAATTTGTATACCCAATTTGACTTAATTAAAATTAATATATATTATCCAAGAATTACATGATGTCTGCTCCGAATATTTGATTTTTATTAATAATATTGTTATATTAGCTCCAAAACCAGCCACTTAAAAGGCTCAATTCCTAGATAGGCAGCATGTAATTGTCAAAATCAATGAAGGCATAGTTGGGTCGAGCCAATAATACATACTCCCACCAACCACGCATTCATCCCCATACACCCATAACAGAGAGTGGGAGGTTTATGAAAAACTAACCCTAAAAACCTTCTATCACATTCTCTCCCACCGTTATGAAGCATAAACTTCGACACCTCCCATACTTCTATCATTGCCTTAACTTGTAAAATCTCTCTCTATACTATAATTTAGTCCCAATACATTATTCAATAGTATTCGTAAATTCATCAAGTTAAAGTATATTATATTTAAAATTTTATGTGACATACATATATGTAAGATTATGTTAATTTGATATTTTTAACATGCACATTATTTTAATTCATGAATTTAATGATTACTATTTTTAGCATCCCTTCCATCAGCATTTGGATCAACTTGAAATTGCTTAGGGTAGAACTTACATTTACTGTTATCGTGTGTATTAGAATTCGAAATTCCCTCAACACTCGCTCGGAAATCCATCTAACCTGAATTTTGCGCCTCTAGTGCTTCCCTATCCCCCGCCCCGATTGTTTCAGGCCATGCCCACACCACCTCTTCCTTCACCCAAATCAATAAGCTTTCGACAAGTCTGCTCCCTAGGACCAATCAAGCCACACAAAAAACACACCAAAGGAACCCTCTCATAAGCGATTTTCGAACATTCAATCTGACCTTGATACACATGAAGCTGTTCCACCCAATATGATTGGAGGTGACATTGTATTCTAGAAAATAGCCCATGACACTTGCCAGTATTCCTTGTAAGTGCTTCTAAATGAAAACCCAATAGAAGATCATGCACCCTAAACTCAAGAATCGACATTATTGAAATCAATAACCTTAGGATTTTCCCCTTTCACAAGTTGGTGTATTAAAATGCAATTGTTGAATGACCACGACCCATCGCATATCCTCTTCTTCAAATCCACCTGATGAAAAAATTGAATAAGATAGAGATTTTCACCAAAAACTCTAATATTTGTTCATTGGATTGCCTTCCAAAAACTAAGAAGCGTTATCTCCATTGCATTGAAATTGATAGCCCTCTCCCCACCAAGCACTGATCAGGATTCTTGTATATCCTCCGGCGATATAATCAACTCTGCTTTCTCCTTATCATGGATAGATAAATCTTGAAACTCCGGATACATAATCCAAGAAAAACAAAATCAATATAAACCAGACCAAACAGAAACCTTGACTAAGCAAGACAACTACCATGCATTATTGACGGCAAAGAAAAACCAAGTACAAAATGCTGGACAAAAACTTGTACTCAAACACAAAAGAGAGAAAACCCTCTAGAGAGGCAAGACATACATAAAACAATAGATATTATTTTATTTTTTAATTTTAAATTTTAAAAAATATTTGTATTTCATAGGATTCAAACTCAAAATATTAACAACATCTCATTTCACAATTTCAATTAAAATTATATTTTATTACAGATGGTAATTTTTTTAAATTAGGTAAGTTCTAGACCTTTCAAACAATTATGACCTGAAAAAGGACAAAGTTGTAGCAAAGAATTTTTGGAATAATGGAAGGAAGGTAAAAAGTATGATGTGATGATTCAAAATGATGGTCAAATTTTCTGCGAAGCAAAGATTTTTTTTTTTTTTTTTATAGAATCTCTGAAATTGTGTCAAGGGGACATTCCTTTTTCTGAACTCTCTTGTAGAAATAAGGACAAAAGTAAAAGTAAAAATTACATATACTTTGATGAAGTTTTGGCTATGCTTACTTTTACGGTGCTGTCAAAAGCTAAGTTGTTTGATGTTTTTGGCAAAGACAAAAGGGTTGGTATGAAATATTGCTTCCATTGCGTACGTGCATGAATTTGGTTATGTTTGTATATGGTTCACACGTTATGGGATACATTCTTAGTTACACTTCTATATTAATTAAATAATTTGAAATCACATTGATATATTATTATTCTAATGTGAAATTCATCGTTTGTTTTGTCTAACAGTAATGTCAACTTTTAATTTTATATTTGCATTGTTGTATATATAAACTTTTATAGATTTAAATTTTTAAGCAATACAAATAACATTATATACATATTTTTTTAAATGAGATTACAAGTACATACATATTAAAATAACTATAACTAAAACCAAAGCACAATCATGCTAAAAAGAAGAATAAAAGTAGATTTAAATCAAAAAAATTTAAATAGGGCGTACAAATAATAAGACATAATCCTATAATAAATTTGAGAGATAAACCATTTATGATATTTGCACATTATTAGAGTTAAAAGTTCACAATTACCATTTATGGGAAAATAAAATATCACATAATTAGAAAATGATTCAAGCGAAGTTTGAATGTTAGTGTTGAAGCCTAACCCATGTTTTTACATCGGTGGCAAAAATGAGGAGCAAGCATTGGCCTTGTTCCCCTTATTAAATGGATAATTTCAATGGTAGCCACTCTAGATAATCATTTATTCAATTTATCTTTTTTAGACTTTTTCAAATAATGAAAATTTTACATATTAAAAAATTAACCACTCAATTTAATACCTTAAACCCCACTGAAATTTTGTAATATTTCCTTGAGCTCCCTTATTTCATAATTATTTTAGACGAGTTTTATTAAAATCCGATAAATTTTTTTAACTTGAATGAATATCTAACTCATTTAAATAATCATTATGAAAAAAGAAAAGAAAAAGTTAGAATAGTGGATATATCATATATGAGTTCCGACTTGGAATGTATGTTTGTAGAAAAGATTCGGTTGTTCTGAATATTCTGAAAAAGTCAAAAAGATGGAAGAAGCGGTATGTTTTGGACATGTTCAGCTGCCCACCTCCTTATTTGATTATTAGTGTACGTACACCCATAAAATTACACCTAACAAAGATTCTATTTTCTAATTTAATTAACATGCTGAATTTTCTTTAAACATATGTCAATTCGAAGTGCGTGTTGAATACGTTACAAAGACCTAATGTGCATCTAACCTTTCGTAGTTTTCATTCCCCAATGGTCAAGACTCGTGAGTCATGCACTGTGATTTAAGCTTATGTATGATCCCATTAAAGTCACTATCTTTCCCACAGCAATGACGGAGACCAAACTCCATCAATCTTCCAATCAACACAATACGTGGCTTCCCTTTTCTAAAATAAAAATAAAAAAAAGTACCATATATTTGGATGAAATAATTATTACAAAATTTAAATAATATTAACTTTATATGAATAATATTTATACTAAAATAAAACTTTAACAAAGTCTCCTCATAACTTATATTTAAATATTATGAATCCTAAATCTTAATTAGACTTGATTTTGGGTCGAATTAAGTCAATACAAAATTTTAGACTTATTTTTTTATGTTCGAGCCCGACTTAAAAAATAAGCCTAAAATTCTGTCCAAGCTTGATTCAGATAAAAAAATGTTTAACTCAAGCCTAATATGGCTCATCTGTATTAAATTTAAAAAATATAATACGTCATATACATTAAAATAAGGGTAAACTATCAAGATAATCACTTTTGTTTATCTCAGATTACAATTTAGTCACTTATGTTTGAAATGTTACATTTTAGTCGCTTACATTAATGTGTTATAACATTTTAGTCACTGAGCAGTTAATTGTCGTTAATAGTGTAACGGTAAGCTGATATGACACGTTAAATCATCATTTCAAACAAAAATTTTAGGTTAAATTATACAATTGGTCCCTATATTTTTTCATTTTGAACAATTTAATTTTTTTCTTTTATGTGCTTGTAACTTTTTTTATTTTATTTTATCTTTCATTCTCTTCTGCTTATCCCTTTGTTTTCCTCCTTTCTCCATCTCTTTTAACGTAGCTTTTCTATATTTTCCATTTGTTAAAACTAGTCCCTATACTTTTATTTTTTGAACAATTTAATTTTTTATTTCTTTTTTCCCCTTTAGTTTTAACAAATCGAAAATATAAAAAAACTACATTAAAGAGATGGAGAAAGGAGGAAAACAGAGGAAGAAGTAGAAGAGAATGAAAAAAAAAATTAAAAGAACATAAAAGAAAAAAATAAATTGCTCAAAATGAAAAAATATGAGGACCATTGTATAATTCAACATAAATTTTTTTGTTTGAAATGATAATTTAAGATGCCGCATCAGCTTATCGTTACACTATTAACGGCAATTAACAACTCAATAACTAAAATATTACAACACATTAACGTAAGTGACTAAAATGTAACATTTCAAACATAAGTGACTAAAATGTAACTTGAGGTAAACAAAAGTGACTATTTTGGTAGCTTACACTTAAAATAAATGTTTCTCAATAAATTGAAAATATATTAAAAAATTTATATTAAATAACGCTGAGATAGTTGCAAAATTAACAATAAAACAACGTAATACAGTATCCAAACAATTGTAACAAAATGGTAGCAAAATAGTTGGTACAGGCCGGGTCGAGTTCGAGACCAAAAAATCCCACTCGATGCTCAACCTGTTTAGAAAACAGATCTTATTTTTGTTTAAGCCCATTTTTTTAACTTGTATTTTTACTCAAATCCCTTTACCTTTTAAACAGACTTTCAAATCTAGATGAATAACTCCACTCATAATCAGGTCTATTATTAACTTTGCCATACAATTAATGCCTTGTATATATATTTTCAAACTTTAACCTTACCGATACAATCACTGCCGAGTTTGATGGAGTTAATTTAATCTAGACGTGGGGGGAGCAATTGGCGGTAAAATTTTATGAAAAAGTGAAATTAGAAAAAGAGGCATTTTGGGGAGAAACATGAAGGGACCCATTTGCCAACATTTTCATTTCTGGTGGCCTTAAGTGAAGGAAGGGAAAGTGGGGTTCATGTAGATGAGCAGGGAAATGTATGGACCAAATTGAAACCAAGATTTAGGGCAATATTTGATTTGGATTCTTTTTTTGTTTATTTGTATGATGTGATAAGAATCTAATTAATGCCTTTCTCAAAAGAAATAAAATAGAATCTAACTAATGCCAAACCCATTCAATTTTCTTTTCTTAACTTGTAAAATGGGTGGATTTTGAGTTATTATAAGACAAACTTTGATTTGACTAATTTTTTAAGGTTAAAATTAAATTATAAAATTTTAAAAGATTTAAATATAATTTTATCATGTACTAATTTATAATTCTATTATTTTAAAGGATTACATAATTATTTTTATATTTAAAAGTTAAAGTATAATTTTACCATAAATTAATTTATTATTTTAAAAAAGACTAAATTAAAAATTTTCATTTTTAGGGTTAATGCCCCTTCCAAGCTCCACCTCTACTTACAAGTTATTTAAAATTAAAATAAAATAAAATTTTTTAAAATTAATCTCATTATAACTCTTTATCATATCAATTTTTTTTATACAAGTCTAAGACCACCCATAACCCCACTCAATCATTAAATAGGAAAATAATACGTTTTAGTGTATTCGAATCCATGTCCTCCTACATTGACAATAATATCGATATCAATCGAGCTAAAACTCAATTAAAAATTTTATTTTTTTGCTTAAAATTTTTACAAATATACTTTTATAATTTTTTTTCATCCACATTATAGATATGTCATAATTGCTCACATTTTTAATTTTAAAAAATAAAATAAAAACATTGTTTCTTCTCATCCTTTCATGCATATGTTATACTTGCTCACATTTCCTTAAATAGTTTATCAATAATGTTTTTCTCTCACTTTATTAAAAGAAATTTTAAAAAAATCATTTCCCTATTTTCTTTTTCCTTATCCTCTCATGCAGTCTTTTTTTTTTTAATAATTGCTCACATACTTATTGAAAAAATTGAGTTTGATTTCCCATTTTATTAATTACTTAGAAATGTTTTTTTTTTTGTTTACCATGCAGTTTTTTTATTAAAATCATTTACATTTTTATATTGACAAAAACATTAGCTTAAAAAATAATATTTATTTAATAAATTTTAAATTTTTTTTTTCTATTTTTCACTCAAGTGAATGAAGTAATTATAAGTAACAGTTTATAAGAAACCAAATCGTATACGAAAGTATAGCATGCTTATATTATTTTAGGCACCAAATTAGACTTTAATTATTCAATTTCTGTAATAAAGCGAAAGGGGGTGGCGGAAAGATGGTACCATTGACTTCAATTTTGGACAATCGTATTTAATTCTCATCATACTTGCCATCAATTTATCTTTCATCCTTTATTCACTATTATATTAGATATTACCCTTTTTTAAAGCTTAATATTATATACGAAACAAAATATTGTGATAAAAAATTACTTATTATTATTTTTTCTTTCTTCACCAGAATTAATCTAGTCTATTAAGGAGGTAAACGCTAATCAAGAGTTTTATTATGATAAGAATTAATTATTAAAAAAATTAAAAAAAAAAAGAAAATAGAAAAACCTTATTTCTAGTAAGCTGGAATCCAAACTATCATTTTTTGGTTAGTCCTAGTCAAACATATTAAAGTTTGAAAATAAAGGCTAATGTTGGACCACCCTCTTAATTAATTGTATACCAAATACAGGGAAGGTGCCTTTATTCAACTTAATATCAAGCATAATCATGATTAAAAATGAAGTAGTCTGAAGTTAAAAAAGGGATTAAAAGATAGAAACTTTATGGGATCCAAATACAAAGGAATCTCAAAAATAAAAACAAAAGCTTTGAAATAGTGTTTGGCTAAGGGTTGATGGCCAAATTATAAAATTGGGGAGCCAGTTGGTGCCGACAAACATTTTTACTACGTGTGTATTAAGACAGCACTTGTTTGTCCCAAGCATGTTTTCTACATGCTTCTTTTTTCTACTATTATTACAAACCTTTTTCTTTTTTTCTTTTTTTATGAGAAAATGACTAATCGCAAAAAATTGGTTTTGTACCAATTCTTTTGATTTCAAACCCATGTATGTAAAAGTAAGGTCTATTTCATCAATCACCGACAATTTTGTGCACGCTTTCCTAATCTTTTTTCAATTTAAAGGAAAAATAATAAAAGAAGAAGTCAATTTCATTTATTAATTTTTACGTTCATTTAAATTTAATAGTAAAATCATATATTTTATTATGGGTGGAATTCTTTTAAAAATCGGGCTTTGGCACTCAAGTTTGGTGACCCTACTTATGAGAGCCCATTTCTTGAAACATGGAAATGGGCCAAAATGATGCGGGAAGCCCATACGGTACGAGGGTATAACCCTCGTTTCATCCGTTTCTAAACAATCTTTTTATCCATTAAATTAAATTAATTCGGTAATTAAAGAAAACCCGTATATCTCTCTTACTGCGTCCACAAACCAATAAAAACCCACCACGCGTTCAATCCTCATTGGTTCTATTTGTTCCCATATATAACCACCCTCCCGTAACGGTATTTTCCGCCCCCAACTTTCCCGCTACACAAAAACGACATAAAAAGAAATCAAGAAAACCAGAGGGAAAAAAAAAAGATAAAAAACAAAACAAGGATCCCAAGAGAGCAAAGAATTTTGAGGAGCATTAATCAGAGGGGAAAAAAAATGGGTGTGGAGGCAGTGGGTGCTACAGGTGGAGGAGGAGGAGGTGTTGAGGCACAGAAGAAAAACAGAATTCAAGTCTCTAACACCAAAAAGCCTCTCTTTTTCTATGTTAATCTTGCTAAAGTATGGGTTTTTTTTTTTATTGATATATTTCTTGAAAAATGATGTTTTTTTTGGTTTTGGGTCTTCTTTAATTTGTCCTTTGATTGTCTAATCTGTTCACAGTGTGTTGCTTTTGCCATACATATGATCTTTCTTTTTATATTAAAAATTAAGATTTAGTGGCTAATTACGATGATTTGTCTTATCTTGATGAATGTTCCCGTTTTGCTAATTGATCTTAAATTTCGTTAAAATCTGCGGTTGATCTGATATAACTTCAAAGATAAAGAGTTTTATTATTACCAATTCCAAGAAATTGTTAGTCTATATGGATGATTCACATTACAAAATCATGTTTCATTTTAGTTTTCTTTTGATGTAGAGATATATCCAGCAGCATAATGAGGTTGAGCTTTCTGCCTTGGGCATGGGTAAATTTCTCTGAATCCATATTATCTCAAACCTTTGTATAACTTTACAACTGCAAATTACTGATATCCTAAACTTACCCTTCTTTCTTTTATACTTTTTATCTGTTTTGATGCTTCAATGCCCATGTAGTTCACCACCTAGTTGTATTTATGGGCTTTGAAATCGATTCATTGTCATAATGCTTGCTCTTTTTTTTTCTTCTCAAACTTGTAATGCAGCAATCACTACTGTTGTCACTATTGCTGAGATCTTGAAGAATAATGGACTTGCTATTGAGAAGAGTAAGAATCTCTGTCTCTTAATCCTAAAAAAGTTCCTCATCAAGCATGGATAATTTGATATTGATTGTTTATGGAACAAAGCAGAAGTTTTGACATCGACGGTCGGCATGAAAGACGAGAACAAAGGGCGCGTTGTCCTAAAAGCCAAGGTGTGTTTATATTCTTACAGTCTATATAGTTTGCTTCTGGATTTGGTAACTGAATATACCTTCCTTCTGATCTCTGCTTGCTTGCTTTTTTAGATTGAAATCGTGTTGGGGAAGTCTGAAAAGTTCGACTTGCTGATGAATGCTTCCAATGTGGCAACGGAGACTGATCCTAAAGACAAGGAATGACAAACTTAGTGAAGCAAAATATTTGATGCTCATTGTTGTAGTCGGATGTTCGAATTCTTTGTTATGTGTCTACCTTGGTCCTTGATAGTGCTTACTAACAGGAGTATAGGTAGATACTGATTGAAACTTGTGGATTAGATAATTGCTCAATAGAGTAGAGAGACATCATTTTATAGAATGATATAAACAATGGGGCAATTCCAATTGTATGCTTCTCTCTATTCTCTAAGTGTGGAGGGATCATCTATGATATTACATTGTTTCTTTTTGAACTTGTATTTTCAATGTTACAATGCAAAAATGGATGATTGAATAGTCAATTAGGTCTGCTTGATTTACTGAATCCCTACATGTTTCAGACACAAATTCAGACATGGTTTTGAGCATATCCGTATCCAACACTCTCCTCTCAAGTTTGGGTCACGTAGTTGAAGCCTAATTCTCACCTTTTATCGGTTTGATAAAATATAACTATATCAGCCGCAAAATATGTAATATGATTGTGTTCTACATCAGTAATAAGGTGTCAACACGGAGGTTTCAAATGGTTGCAAGCTTTGAAAGCTTTTCTCATTACTTTTATGTCTCAATGATTTATTGTCACATTTGAAAAACGGAATGCTGAAGCCCAAAGAGGCTCTCGGTCAACACGGTTCTAACAAAGTAATGTGATTACTCTTGTTTTCTGTTTCTGTTTAAAATGGATTAACAAGCTCAACATGACTGAAATAAGCTGGAGTTCTTTAGATAAACCATTCTTGCATGTGTAAATACAAGGAACTCAAACACTGATCAATGTTTGATATGTTCTTTGTAGGGAGTGATACTTGATCAGCCTGTCACTTAAACCATACTGAGTTTATTCGAATGCATGTACACTACTAAATCCTTGCTCGAAACGGACCGTTCGACTTGATATGGCAGGTTTTGCCCACGATTTTCTTATATGGTGTTAACAACAGATTTGGCAGGTCGAAGCCGGTATCCATGATAACATGGTATGAAAATAATATGGAAATCGTACATGACACGAAGATGCCTAATAAGTTTCTGCAGTAAAACTTATCTGTCATTTTCTGTGTTTCCTAATGCACAAATTAGCTAGCCCAAGGTTTTAAAAAGCATTTCTTGGCTTGGTTTCTGGAACTGATTGGATATAGTCTTCAGCATTGGCAGCCTGCATTTCCCTTCTGTCAGCTTACTCTAATCAATGGATTTCGATGAGTTCGTTCGGTATGCCTGCATAATAATAATCATGCTATTTATTGTTTCTACCCTTTCTGCACTCTGCTTATTTCAGTTGTATCGAACCGGTCATACATCGCATTTCATTTCAGTAGTTAAATTTAAAGTTTATTCTAAAAAAGAATGTAGAGTTTGTATTTAATGGTATCTACATAGTGCAGTCTTTATCTTTTAGACAGTCTTTAATGGAATGCTTTTTTTCATGGAGAGTGGTGTCCACAATTTACCTGAATCGTGTTTTCATGGAGTGATTACTTTAGATATTGTCAAGCTCTTGCATAGATTATTTGCAGCTATATATACTGATGGTTTTTGAGAGCATATGTTGGTGGATCTCATATGGTGCTTCAATGCATAGATCCCCCATTTTCTTATGAAAATGATGCTGCCATTATGAAAGTTGGTACCATATCTTTTTGGAAATTGGTAACTGATAACAATGAAAAACTTGTTAATCTGATGATTAAGGTTAATAATCACTTTCTAAGTTCGTTTTTGTAATTGCCATTTTCCGTATTTCCTACCAAGCAACAGCTTTTTGATGTCATATATTATTGGAAATTGGTCATTGATATCAAAATTGAAGCCTTTGATTGGCATGAAGGAAAAAAAACCCGGATTTTCAAAAGAAAAAAAAAAGCCCACAAACTTGCAGGGTTGTTTTTGTCATTTGAATGTTTTCCTAGGACAAAAAGGCAAAATCAGCTTTCTCCAAGGCCCCCAACATCAATAAACCCCTCCCCAACTGCCCCAAGTCGAGATAATTTCGCATATTTATCGCTTCGTTTCACTCTCGTAAACGAACCTTCCAAAAAACCTAACCAAAAACCTAACCGGATTTGCTTTACTCTCTCAGTCTTCTTATAGTTTTCGCGATTTTCGTACCTGAAGTCAAAACCCATCTTCCTATTCGTATTATTATCTTCTCTCTTCATCTAATGTAAGTCTCCTAATTCAATCAATTTCTATATTTGTAGGGTTTTATCTTGTTGTTCATTTTTTCTCTCTCTCTCTCTCTCTTATTTGAGGCTTTAAGGCTTAATAATAATGGGTTCCCTTTGTTTTGCAAATATATGCAATCCTTTTGGGAGCCGAATTTCCCCCTGGGTTATGTTAGGGTTTTTTAATAGTTTTTCTTGTTCTCCAGTGATTTGAGTATTTAGGGGTTTTATTGGTGGGTTTTTTTTTTAATATAATTATGATAGGAGGAAAAATATTTGAGATGAAATTTATAGATAAAAGAAAGAAGAAGAAAGGTACATTTACAAACTAACACAAACAAATGTCAAAAGCCATAATATTAATAGAGTTAGGCATGTATGTAATTGTTTGTTTCTTTTTCTTCTGTTTTTGGATTTTAATTAGTTGCGGCTGCTTAGTTAAGATCTTTTTCTTGTTTGCTTCTTTCGTAGATTTGATATTGTTGACTTATCACTTGTATGTTTAAGGGATGGGAGTTTGGCACAAATTATTAATATTCGCTATTATCAGTGTGCTATTTTTGACCTTTATTTGACAAACAGTTAGATTGACATGATTGTTTTGCATTGTAGTGTTTTTCATATGTTCATGTTGTCTTTCCTTTTTTATTCACCGCAGCACAACACTTATGGCTGAAGTTGGTCAAAGCTATGGTGAGAATGAAGTAGAACAAGTGCAAGAACATGGGGACTTGGAGCAGAATCTTAACCTGGGGCATGATTTGAACTTGGAGCACAGTGCAAACTTGGAACAAAATGCGAACTTGGAGCACATTGCAAACTTGGAGCACATGGCAAACTTGGAGCATATTGCGAACTTACAGCAGATTGCAAACTTGGAGCACAATGCAAATTTAGAGCACATTGCTAACTTGGAGCACAATGCTAACTTAGAGCACAGTGTGGACTCGGAGCAGAAATTAAACTTGGAGGAAGAACCAGAAGAGAACTTGGAGGTGCAGAAATTGCAGCAGGAATCACAACATCAACCAAAACAAGATCATGAAAATGAAGCAGTGGTTGGGGGTGGTGAAAAGAAGTGGCCTGGATGGCCTGGAGAGAGTGTGTTCCGGATGTTAGTTCCTGCACAGAAGGTTGGTAGTATAATTGGACGTAAAGGGGAGTTCATAAAAAAAATAGTTGAGGAGACAAGAGCTCGAATCAAGATACTTGATGGTCCTCCAGGGACAACAGAGAGAGCTGTAAGTTTGTACCTTCTCTTCTCAGCTTATATTATATTTACACTTTGATTATGATAATAGATTATTAGGGCAGAACCATTTCTTGTTGAGGCTCACTTTCTGTGTCTACTTGAACTATTTTGATATAAGTCATATGAGTATCTTCGTTATCCTCTATTCTTGAAGAACGATTCTGCTACAGAGAGTGGCTTTACTTAACTGCAAAGTTAAGCTGACACTCACTGCTGGAAATTTCTTTATGGTTGTTGGAATTTATTCTGTTCCATTTATATTAGATCGACATTCCATATGCATTTATTTATTTGTGCTTATGATGAAGCCATGTTGGTATATAGTGCTGTGGAAGTGATTTTGACTATAGAAAATAACAAAGATTGCTCTTTTGATTTTAGCTAGATCTCTCATAGTTTTAGGGACTACTTACTTAAATGTTATATTGGTTCAAAACATGAAAAATTGAAAATATAACAAATAAAGGGAAATATAAAAAGATTCATCAACAAGTAAAGGTTAAGCTTTAAAATATTCCTTTGTAAACAATTCTATGAAGAAGTTATAGAATAAAACATTGAAGATTATAGAAGGATGGAAGTGATGAATTAATGGATGTAAAGTTTGAAGTGCTTCACATGGGGGTAATTTGAATAAAATTAATTCTTTGTTACACAATAATTTATCATCATTTCTTAAAATTGCCTAACTTCAGCAGTCAATTCATGCCCAAGGCATGTTATCGTTTTAAATATTTGAGTAACTAAAGAAGATTGTAAGAAAAAGGCCATAAGAAGCAGCCCGTAAAATACAAATACAGTTCCCTTTATTGCAATAACAAAAATGAGTCTGTGCAGGTTCCATCCGCAAATTTTAAGGAAAGGAGTCAATCATCAATAAGACTCCTCTTATGAGGAACCAAATTCTCAGATTGCAGGGATCATCATTGAGCATTTCAAAGTGCTGAAAGTTTGATCTGAACTAACAGACACATCTTGTATGAACAACTGTACCAAGAAGCTCTGCTTTTCCCCTGGTAACTTCAGAACCTGGATGACTGGTGTCAATTGTTAAATGAATCTTAAAGGATCCTGTGGAAATAGCTCAAAGATCCCTTGACATCAAGCTAAAATTAAACTCCTATTTGTAGCATAATACATATATGCCTATAATTATTGTGGCCTAAATTTACCCAAATTCATGTGAAGCCTGTCTTAATAACACATATGGTATATGCATGTGTGATATATTCCCTAACTGGGCTCAAAATCTATGATCCAAATAACTTTCAAAAACTTAACAGATAAAAACAACTTGGTTAAAAAGTCTATCCTCTTGACAAGAACAATAATTTGCATCGATAAAACGGTAATTCAACTAAGGTCAAGAGTGTCAAGATAAATAAAACTGTTTTAGTAAAAGCTCAATATCATTGTTGAACATAAAATGTCAGCTTTCCTTTAAACAAAAAGGAGTTTAACCGTATACTATAAATTACACCTAATCTAATCCAGTATGGCAATTTTCACTTCTTCAAAGCATTATGCTTCGTAGTTTTACACGTTTTCCCTCATTTGCTGGTGTTATGTGGTAAAATTGGGTTTTGTTTGTTTTTCTTACCTTTCCTTCCTAATTTTATCTGGCCGTGTGGATAATGAATCATAACAACTTAGCCTTTGTGCTGCTGCTTTGTCTTGTGAACAGGTAATGGTATCTGGGAAGGAGGAGCCTGATTCTTCTCTTCCGCCTGCTATGGATGGACTTTTAAGGGTCCATAAACGCCTTATTGATGGCTTGGAGGGTGATTCATCTCATGCACCGTCGGCTGTGGGAACCAAGGTTTCAACGAGGCTGCTAGTCCCTGCCCCACAAGCTGGAAGTTTGATTGGAAAACAAGGAACAACTGTCAAAACCATTCAAGAATCGTCTAATTGTATTGTTAGAGTTCTTGGATCAGGTATTTTTTCATCGCTTCTTTTGTACCTTTTCTTTTAGTGGAAAAAATTGCCATTTCTTTCAGATTGTTTGTTGGTGTTGTTGAAATAGTAAAAGCTTAATGGCTAATCTTCTTAAACTATTTTCAATTGTTTATCTAAGTGATGCTTAATATTGCTCCTCTGCGTGTGTTTGACTCTCTTGATTTTTACTCAAATTCAAGAATATGGTTTTTAGTTCCAGTGCTAATAATCTGAAGTTTTTTTAATTACTATTATAAAGATTTGGCATCCTTTGTTTGATATCTCATGCTATCATTTTGTTAAGGGATTTCATTCTTAATTTCTTTAGAGTGCTTTTGATAGGTTTTGTTTATCATAATTTGGTAACATTTCTTTTCTCTTTCTCTTTGTTAAATAAAATAAAATGCTGCAGAAGACCTTCCAGTCTTTGCTCTTCAAGATGATAGGATTGTTGAAGTTGTAGGAGAAGCAGCTGATGTGCATAAAGCATTGGAGCTAATTGCATCTCACCTCAGGAAGTTTTTAGTGGACCGCAGTATAATTCCCTTATTTGAAATGCATGTGAGGCTTCTACTTTTTGTTGACCTACTGATTGATCATGCCTCTGCTAGTGTATAGACTAATGAAAATCTGTTACATGTTTCTATCAGATGCAAAAGTCTAATCCTCAGATGGACCACATGCCACCACGTCAAACCTGGGCCCCACCTCAGGGTGTCCCTCCTAATGCTAGTGGAGGTGGTTTTGTACACAATCCTCAGTACATGCCGCCTCCACGGCAACTCGAGAATTACTACCCACCTGCTGATATGCCCCCTATGGATAAGCAGCCACACCAGGGTATTTCTGCCTATGGAAGAGAAGCCCCAACTGGTGCTCATGGATCATCAAATCCCAATGCACCATCAATGATCACACAGGTACAACAACAACTTACTTACCTGGTGTCCACTTTTTCTCCATTTTCCTCCCCTAATTTTTCCATTTCACTTTAGAAGAAGATGCTCAGGAGCTTTATTCTCTTTGACTGTTAATGCTATTCGTTGTTCTGGATTTGAGTTTTTCAAGTAATGGGGATGGCTTGCTGAATTTTAATATTACAGATCAATGTAAAGTAAGTTATCATGCCTTGGCCTGAAAGGGGGTGTGTGGGAAGGCTTTAGCAAACCTTTTATACTCTTGTGTTTTGTAGAGATCCATGTATGCAACCTCATGCATTGGTATACTGTTTTCTGGTTTTGTTTCTGGCTGTTGGTCAGTTTTTGGCTGTTATTTCAAAGATTGTTTTACTCGGTGTAGGCACAGCAAGGTCTTCCCAGTCTTGTGAAGTGTTAAGTTGATTGGTCTCAGATCGAACAATCAGATTGCAACATGTTAATGAAATTTTTGTGTTTGCAGGTCACTCAGCAAATGCAAATTCCGCTATCTTATGCTGATGCTGTTATTGGGACAGCTGGTGCAAGCATTAGCTATATTCGACGTGTTAGTGGGGCAACTGTCACCATTCAAGAAACTAGGGGTGTTCCTGGGGAAATGACAGTTGAAATAAGTGGTACTGCTTCACAAGTTCAAACTGCTCAGCAACTGATACAGGCATGTTCTTTTCCCTGGCTTCTGAACCTTCTTGATCTTTCTTTCGCTATTTGCTACTGCAAAAGCAATTTCCATGTGTTTTTCATTGCTTATTCTTTTGATATCCTTTGCAATATGGGTTTGACTACTTGTAGTAGGATATGGTTATTCATTCTGATGCATCATTGTAGAGGGCTGAATAAAGAGGTTGTGACTATGCGCTTGTTATAATGATTTTGATATCTCATTTTCAAATAGCTTGCAAAATGTAATAATTTTGTAATAGATTTAGACAGCAAGTACTAGTCGTGCAAATGTTTGCACTAGGTCTCGTTTGGCCTTCGTTAGCTGTCTCTCCCTGGATGCCATGCTCACATATAGAATCTTGTCAGAATATTTTCCGCCTTGGTACCTACTGGGGACAATTTATTGAGTTGAAGACTATGTGCACCGCTCACTGAATTGTTTGGAGCTTTGGTCTAATATACTGGATATTGCTTGTGTTGCAGAATTTTATGGCTGAAGCTGCCGCACCAGCACCAGCACAGGCACAAGTTGGTGGGGCTGCAGACCAAGCTTATAATCCGTATGCAGCTCATGGTTCTCTATACGCATCACCACCACCCAATCCAGGACACGCGGGTGGCTATGGTTATGGTTCAAACTATGGGTACTAAGCAAAGGGTTTCGACCTTACATGTGTTGGAGGTCATAAAATGATGGAAAAATGGAGGTGGTAGAACTAGCAAAATTGGTTTCAAAAGTGCTGTAGTATTGTACCGGTGGTTTATGTGGTGTTAGAGGAAACTGAAAAATACATGTTAGATTTTGCCGTGTGTATTAGGGCTGACCCATTACAATATTTTTGGAATTTTCTTTAATTTCATCAGTCTCTCAGTGCCTTTTTAAAGAGGAGATTAAGTTTCAATTGTATTGAAGCCTATTTAAAATTGAATTTTTTGAAACAGATTTTGGTTTTAAAAAATATTAAAGGCGAGAGATTTTTATTTCTTTTTAGAAACTAGTGTAATTTTTACCGCAAATTGTGCTGTGTTTTTCAAAACTAGCAATACTTGATTTCTTCCAATCCCTAACAATAACAAAACCTCCTCAATCCACAATACTTCTAATTTCTCGAAAGCCACATGGAAATTAGTCTTGATCACTGAACTCTAATTTTTTTAAAAAATTTTTTATTACTATCCTTATTATTCATTTCTATTTTGACCACCTGCATTTATTCCTCTTCTCTCTTCTCTAAATTGTCTGCTTTAGGTTTTCTCAAAGTAGTTCCAAAAAATCGAAAGCATTTCCATCTTCATCTTACAGAAAACATGGCTGCCATTTCTTCTTCCTCTATTTTCTTCTATCTGTTGACTTCTCAACTCTGTAATTACAAGGAGAAATCTTGCTCTAATTTTTCTGCTAACACTCTCAACTAGGTTTTGCATCTCTAGCTTCTTAATTTTAGTGCTACTATATGTTTTCTTTATATATGCATTTGAGAATTTGGCTATCTTTGTTGAAAGTTGAAATAAGTATCCTTTTGGGTGTAATTTATGCAGAGGATGATATGGTTGTTACTTACGAAGCAGTGTATTGCACTTAGGAGAGAAGCTTGTTAAGTTCTCCATGGTGGAATTGTGGAATTTGTTGCATTAGTCTTCACCTTTAGATAACAGGCACCAAGTAACCCAAAGCTGTCGAGCTCATGCGAGGGTTAGGTTTATCAGCAGCCATTTTTGTTTATTGAATTTGCAAACGTGGAAGGTTAAATTTATTGAGAATTAAAGTTAATTTAATAGAATGTATAAGTGTTGATGACTTACTATACCAAGTAAAAAAAGATTATCTCAATATTTCTACGATCAAAACAAAAATATATGATAAAATTGAAATTTTTAGTAGTTCGATTATGAAAGTAGAAACACACTAATCATTAGGTGACTAATTTTAAGCCAAAAATATTTTAGGTAGTCAAAATTAAATTATAATTTTTACAATAATAAAAATGTAATTTTATTATTTAATGTATATATCTTTATAATTTTTAAAAGATTAAATCAAATTTTTATTATTTTTAAGGGGGACAAAGTATTATTTTACCGTTACTAAATTAAATTTTTATAAATTTTAGAAGCAGCTAAATGAAAATTTTTTTATTTAAGGGGTAGAGTCCTAGTTACGCCTTTAATTATATTATATGTGATAAATAATGATTTAATAATCACATCAGCTATCCATCAAAGATTTTAAATAAAATTTTTTGAATAATTAAAAAAAATTATAACTTTTTAATATTAAATGAGCACAAAGTGTAAACCATAAATTTTAAAAATTAGTTTTTTATGTTTGTTTTAAATGGATTCGTTTTATTGTGTTTTTATTTTTTATATTATATTTGTATTGATTATAATTTTTGGCTGCTTAAAGTAAAAAAAAATTATATAATATTTTAAGTTAATAATATGTTTTATGTACATTTTATATATGTGGTGGTAGGTCTATTATATTCTTGATTATATAATATTTTGCATACAAATCTGTGATTTGTTGGTCTTATTTTTTATATGTTTAAATAAATTTATATAACTTTTTTAAATTCATCAATGTATTTATGTTATTATTTTTCAAATCATTCCAGAATTACAATTAGATTTTCTGAAATATATCAATATTATATTTAGTTTTTCTTAACAAAAGATAACTCAAATAGCATTTGAGTTTTCGAATTTTAAAATGAATAACTTATTAATTAATAAGTGTATGTTTAAAGGTGTTTATAAGTTAAATTGAGTTCAGTTAAACTTATAAATTATATCACTCCCATACAACTTACTTAAATTGGATATGATTCAACTTAAATTAAAGATCTTTAACCTCATATTCTCGAGAAATGTTTTTGAAAATTTATTTTTAATTAATAATTAATAATTTTATATAATTTAATTATTTAAAAACTAAAGTTTTAAACATGTAGATGTCAAAATGTTAAGTAAAATTAAAAAAAAAAAAAGGAAATCAAGTCAAGTAAGCTTCATTTAGAATAAAAGTTTCACTCTTTTTCCCGAATAAACTTAATTTATTATCCAAATTAGTCCAATAATTTTATCAAAACATTCCAAGTAGGCCTATTTATAATCTAAAAAATTGATTAATTATTATTTGATTATTTCATTAAAATGGAAAACAGGGGGGGCCAAATAGTAATTGCAGAAACCCTAAAAACAAAAAGGAAAAAAGCGAGGTAGAACGTAGTCTGACATAAATACCCTCGGGGTGGGCAAAATGGAAACATTGTCTCTCTCAAATACCCTTCACCACTCTCCCTCTTCTGCCCCTGTAATTCCTCAATCTCCCCTTTGCCCTTCGCTTCACCCCCTTTCTCGTTAATTCCCGATTTTCTCCCGGAACAAACAAATCCCTCCCCCTAACCATTTTACCCGCCAATTTCCCTCCTTTTCAAATTTCCTACCTTTTTCTTCCCTTCCCAGCTTCACCCCCTTTTGATTCCCCTCCCAATCCCTAGTTTCTTCTTCGATTCTGGGGGGTTTTCTGGCTTCACCTCTTCTTTTCTTGCGTTTTTGCCCAATACCCACACCCTTTCTTCGCTGCTTCTTCTAACTTTGTTTATCGTGCTTTCTTGCCGTTTGGGTTTTGAGCTAGGGTTTCAAGTTCGGTTCTTTTTTCTTTCTCAAACCAGGTACTTCGATCTTCATTTTTTGAGGATTTACTCTCTGGGTTTTTTTACGGATGTTTTTAATTGATGGGTATTTTTCTTTCTTCAGATTTGGTGATTTGATTTACTTAGCTTTCTTGAAGTGTTACAAAGTTACTTATTTTGAAGATTTTTCAAGCAAGCTTCTTAATGCTTTTTCTTCCCTTTAGTGGGTTTCTGTTTTAGGATTTTCATAGTGTTTCGTCTGATGGTTATATCTTATGTTTTGTTAAATTTTGTACCTATTCAGTTAGCTTAGTTTTAAGAGCGCTTAAATGGGAGCTTTTGCATGGTTACACTTAAACTTGAGAGGAGAAATTAAATGCTAGCTATTTGTTTAGATTTGTGGGAACCTGAATTTCTGTATGGTTAAGAAATGCTTACACAAAAGGTCTAATTGTTTCCTTTTGTTTTGAGATCTTACATAGAGGTCGAGCTGGTGTTAAGTATATGTATTTTGTTGTTCTTTTCCTTGATATTTGGCTTTTCTTGATGTTCATTATGTATATGTTTTTATTTCCTATGTTCGTTGACATAGCTTGTGTTGTCGGAACTAAATGTTTTCTTGGGTGTCATGGATGCTCTACCTGGTTTTATTGTACACCAAGAAGTGAAAAGTTAGCTGCTTAGAGTGGACCATTCCTGTATGTAATGTGCTTATGTTTTTGTGATTTGTTCCAATGAAAGCATTGCTAAAACAAAACCGACCTCTTGGTTTCTTAGGCTTGTTGGATGCATTCCTTTATGTGTCGCAGTATACCTTTATTTTCATATTGTAGTGACGGTATTTCATTTGGCAGGTATGCATTAGACATAGGTGGAAAATCTACCTTTTGACCATCTGTCTGCATATTCGGGTTGTATTGTTCCTATAGATTGGTTTATCCAATGGCTAACCATGATTTGATACTTGGACAAAGCCACAATCTAGCATTGAGGCAGAATCAGCCACTGGTGCTAGGCCATGATCATAATTTGGGTCTTACCCAGAACCATGATTTGGAATTAGGACAAACCCATGAGCGTCATTTAGGCTTGGGACAGGATCATGACTTAGGTTTAGGGCATTCTCATGATCATGAGTTGGATTTAGGACAGAGGCATGACCAAGAAGAGGATGTTGGCCACAGTTATGGGCATGATAATGAGTTAGCTAATGATCGAAAACCAGACCACGGTCACAATGAGTTAGCTTTATCAGAGCATAATGAATTGACCGTTTCAGAAAACCAAGAGCTTGATGATAGTCTGGCATTGGCCGTGGACGACAGCCAGGAGATGGGAATTGATCCTGCCCGAGATTTGCAGCACTCCCAGATTGTAGTTAGTCTTCCTCCTGTCCTTCAGGTTCGGAATTCAAATCCAACTTACGAATTGGCTGTTGGGCAAGAGTTCCCGGATGTCAAAAGCTGTCGTAGGGCATTGAGGGATGCGGCTATTGCTCTTCACTTTGAAATGCAGACCATCAAATCTGATAAGACTCGTTTTACTGCCAAATGTGCAAGTGAGGGATGTCCGTGGCGTATACATGCAGCAAAGCTCCCTGGGGTCCCCACATTCACAATCAGAACCATCCATGAGACCCATACATGTGGAGGGATTGCTCATCTTGGCCATCAACAAGCCTCTGTGCAGTGGGTGGCAAACACTGTGGAACAGCGGTTAAGGGAGAACCCTAATTACAAGCCGAAGGAGATATTGGAAGAGATTCACCGGGTTCATGGAATCACCTTATCTTACAAGCAAGCCTGGCGAGGCAAGGAGCGTATCATGGCTGCTATGCGTGGATCTTTTGAGGAAGGGTATCGCCTACTCCCTCAATATTGTGAACAGATCAAGCGGACAAATCCGGGGAGTATTGCATCTGTTTATGGAAACCCAACTGATAACTGTTTCCAGCGTCTATTCATATCATTTCAGGCCTCAATTTATGGTTTTTTGAATGCTTGTCGACCACTCCTTGGGTTAGATAGGACATATTTGAAAAGCAAGTATCTTGGAACTTTGCTTCTTGCTACTGGTTTTGATGGTGATGGTGCTTTGTTTCCTCTGGCATTTGGTGTTGTTGATGAGGAGAATGATGAAAACTGGATGTGGTTTCTCTCTGAACTTCATAACCTGCTTGAAATCAATACCGAAAACATGCCAAGGCTTACGATTTTGTCTGATAGGCAGAAAGGTGTTGTTGATGGTGTTGAAGCCAATTTCCCTACAGCTTTTCATGGATTTTGCATGCGTCACTTGAGTGAAAGTTTTAGAAAAGAGTTCAATAATACCATGCTTGTCAACCTTTTATGGGAAGCCGCTCATGCCTTGACCGTAATTGAATTTGAGGCAAAGATTCTTGAGATTGAAGAGATATCACAAGATGCTGCATATTGGATCCGGCGAATCCCACCTCGTTTGTGGGCAACAGCCTATTTCGAAGGCACGAGATTCGGGCATCTAACAGCAAACATAGTTGAATCACTGAATTCTTGGATTTTAGAAGCTTCAGGGCTTCCAATAATTCAGATGATGGAATGCATTAGGAGACAGCTTATGACATGGTTCAATGAACGGCGAGAGACTAGCATGCAGTGGACGTCAATACTAGTCCCTTCTGCCGAAAGGCGTGTTGCGGAGGCACTTGAGTATGCACGCACATATCAGGTCCTTCGTGCTAATGAAGCTGAATTTGAAGTTATATCTCGTGAAGGGACAAATATTGTGGACATTCGCAATCGCTGTTGCCTTTGTCGTGGCTGGCAGTTGTATGGTTTGCCATGTGCGCACGCTGTGGCAGCACTCCTTTCTTGCAGGCAGAATGTTCATCGATTTACTGAGAGCTGTTTCACTGTGGCAACATATCGGAAGGCATATTCTCAAACCATTCATCCGATTCCAGATAAAAGTCTATGGAAAGAGTTGTCTGAGGGGGACCCGAATGCCAACAAAGCCGTTCAAGTTGTCATTCAACCACCCAAATCACTTAAACCACCTGGTCGGCCACGAAAAAAGCGAGTTAGAGCAGAAGATCGTGGCCGTGAGAAGCGGGTTGTGCATTGTAGCCGATGTAATCAGACAGGCCATTTTAGAACAACATGTGCAGCACCAATTTAAGTTACAGATTTTCTAGTAAGTTAAACTGCTGCTATAGAATTTGGGTATGTCCCCATCTGTGCAAAATGGCTCTTGCTTTCTTCCTCCTTTTTTTTTTTTTTGTTAATTTAGTATTTTATCAGGTATTAGATTTGCAAGTAAATGCGTTGTTCTACTTGTCATTTAGCTATCCACTTGCCTTGTATGAATGTTCCCTTCAATAACATATCCACTTGACTTGTCTCTTTAATTTTTAGGCTAATTGTTCCTTCAATTTAATGTGTTAAGATGATCGAAAAATAGTCGTTTTTGGGTTCAGCTTTGTAGATAATGAGACTTGAACTCATCACGTTGTATTCAATTTGCATTAAAATATATCAAATCTAAATTTGATGATCATCCATTTTTACAGTTTAGAAGGGTTGGGTGTAAGTCAAGGCTAAGTTATAGATATATGCTGAAAATAAATTATTTTTTTTTGAAAAACTATACCTTTTTTTTTAATCACAGTTTTTGAAGAGAAAGAAAAATATGTTCTGCACGTACGTTTTCACTGCCATTTTTATTGTCACGTCAGTGAAAATATGTATTGTAGGAACGGTAATTTTTTCAATGGCTACAAGGAGTCCAACAACTATAATTTTTCTTATATAAATCTTTTTAAATTTCATTCTTTTCAACTCAAAATTTAATACTTAGTTCTCAATTCTCAATTATTTTTTTAAATTATTCTTTGAATCTTATTCTTTTCAATTTTATTTTATTCATTATAAATTATGAAATAAAAAAATCAGTTTATTCACTTGGATGACAAGGCGTTTAATTACAAATAATAAGAAAATATTATTTTTTATTTAAATTGATTGGATATTTATTAATAAAATAGAAGAAAAATTAAGACCCAAAAAACATTGGGCTCAGGCCTATTGAAGCAAACAACTATCAAACTCGGCCTTCACTATATTTTTTTTAGTGAATACCTCCTAAATAAAATTAAACAAAACTTATTAATGGAACAAAGCAATAAATGAATCTAGAAAAAGGAAACTTATTGTCTACCTTAGTCAAATTCAAACGGCTAGACTCCATAAGACTTTATCGACTTTTCATTTCAGAAGTCCGTTCGTTTTGACGATAGCTCTTTTCAAAGAGATCTCTTTTCTTGCTATCTATTTTTAAATCATTTCCTCTCAAAGACAGCTTAATCTGGGCTCTTTGACCATCTCCTTTCCGGAGCAAAAGCATGGCGATTCAACTCTTCTCTCACCAAGTATGAGTTCTCTCTTCTTCCTAAAGCTTCCTTCGCAATTTTATGGGCTCGCGTGTTTTTTGATCTGTGAATATACTAGAAATCAATTTCTTGGAAGCAATATCTCTTGCTCTGGATATCTCTGATAATTGCTCCAATAACTGATTTGTCTGTTGCTGATGTTTGGCTTTTCTTGATGATTGTTCGTGAGTCCCTCATTATTGTTACTGCGTGTATACCCATTGATATTCCTAACTTAATGGCTTCTAAACCTGCATATGCTTCTGCTACAAACGGAGATGAGACGTTATTGTGAAGGGTCGTCTTTGAGGCCAGAAATTCATCCATCAGACCCTAAACTACCAAACCCGATGCCAATTTGGAATTTCTTTTGTCAAACGCTACATCAAACTAAATCGTCATCCTTAGTATGTCCTCCTTATGTCTATGGTTTTTATCCATATTTGAGGAAGTCTTCTTTGCTCTCACTCCTTGTTCCGCCATATGTTTCTATACTCTCTGTGCTAGATCTCTGCCTGTTGTATTTTTCCTCTTGTATATTAACTGGTTCCTTGAATACTAGATTAACCATAAGGCATAACAAAAATATTGGCACTATTCATCGGTTCCTCTCTTGAAGACCCAGGAAAGCCACTTCCAAAAATTTTAACCCATATTGTTTGTGACCTAAGATAGATTTAAAATCTGCCAAACTTCTATGATCATAGGACATTGCCGAAAGATATGGTGACTATCTTCTTCCCAGGAGCAGCAACAGAGACATCTGGCGTTTGTAATTACTCTTCTGTATCTGAGGTTAATTAGACTAGGAATGTAGTTCCAGGAAATACGCCAAATTGTGTTTGTAATTTTTTATGGTAGCTGTAGATTCCATAGTTTTTTTTATAAAATTCTTTGGTTTTGGCCTGTATTAAATAACTACTAGGATCCAAATTAGCATCTTGTAATAGTTTATAGGCACTGCGTACTGAATATTCACTGAACGATTCTCCTTTCCAAACTTGAATGTCCTTGTGATATGTTTCCGCAAGAGGGATCTGCATGATTTTCTGAGCAATTTTCTCTTGAAAGGTATTATTAATTAGATCCGTCCTCCATTTCTTGTTTGTAATATTAATAAGATCCAAAACTAACTTTAACTCCTCATTGTTTGATCTATTGTGCCATTCGATTGTATCGATCCCCGAGATCCAACAATCATTCCAGATAAAGATTTCATTCCCTTTTCCAACTCTCTAGTATAGCCCATTTTGAAGAAGACCCTTTGCTGTCCAAATACTCTTCTACGTGAGTAAAGGTAGATTACCTAACTGTGTATCTAAAAAATTCGAATGCCTATAACATTTTGCTTTTAAAACCCTAGCTAATAAAGAATTAGGGTAATTAATCAGACGCCAGCCTTGTTTGGCTAATAACGCAATATTGAAATGACCAAAATTTTGAAAACATAAACCATCATTTTCTTTTAAAAAACAAAGGTTTCTCCAAGTACACCAATGAATTCCCCTTTTTCCATGTCCCTTTTGCCACCAGAACTTTGCAATTATACTTTCAAGGTCATCACATAGAGATTTAGGCAATAAGAAACAAGCCTTGTGTAAGTTGGTACAACTTGAAAAATGGCCTTTATAAATATTTCTTTCTCGCCCTCAGATAGATACCTAGTACTCCAGTTATCAATTCTCTTTTTAATTCGGTCCTTCAAATTTTGAAAAGATTCATTTTTTCTTCTACCAACCATATTCGGCAAGCCAAGGTAGCGTTTTGGCTCACTCGAACTACTACCTCTAGTAAATTGACAACCGACTGTCTATCCTCCTCCGATGTGTTTTTGCTAAAAAATATAGTTGATTTATCAAAATTTACACATTGACCCGAACAAGATCTGTACTCGCGTATAATTTCTTTGAATAAATTTGATCCCCTACTTGTTGCCTCCCCAAATAAAATGCAATCATTTGCACATAATAGGTGTGATACCAGTGGGCCGCTTCTGCTAACCTTCACACATTTTAAGAGCCCTTCTTTTGTTACAAATCTTATTAAGCTCGATAAACCCTCTCCACATAAAAAAATAAAAATGGGCTTAAGGGGCCACCTTATCGAAGTCTTCTGGTCGGAAGAAACTTTTCTCCAATATGCCTATTAATGACTACTGAATAAGAAATAGTGGTTACACATTTCATAAGAGCATCTATCCATTTTGGAGTAAACCCCATTCGTATACCATTATCTCCTTTATAAATTTCCATTTGACCCTATCATATGCTTTACTCACGTCAAGTTTCACTGCCATAAACCCTTTCTTCCCCAGTCTCTTCTGCTTTAGCGTATTCAATATTTCATAAGCTAACAGCATATTATCTGATATTAATCGTCCTGGCACAAAAGCACTCTACGCGCCATCAATACATTTTTCAATAACTCTTAGAAATCGATTTCCTATAACCTTTGCCAGAATTTTATAACGAACATTACATAAGTTAATCGGACGAAAATGCGTCATATTAGAAGGGCTGGTATTATTTGGAATAAGCATAATATTAGTGGAATTAATTGAACTAACCTCCATATCTCCATTTAGAAATTGTAAACCGAAGGAGGTGACTTCTTCTCCAATAATATGCCAACATTTCTGATTAAATAAGGCTGGGAGTCCGTCTTCCCTTGGTGCATTCGTAGGCCCCATTTCAAACACTGCCTCTCGAATTTTTTCTTTTATATAGGCCACTGTAAGTTTTTGATTATCCTCCTCATAAACACAATGGTTTATCCCTGTAGCAAGTGGTCGTAGCTTCCCCTTTCCCCTGCTGAGAATAATTTTTGAAAATAAGATTGTGCGACACCCTCCATTTCTTATAAGACCTCTGTATCCCTTCCATCTTCGTTTTGCAGCTTATGAATAAAATTTTTTCTCTGACACTGTGTTGCTTGACTATGAAAAAATGTTGTATTTCTATCACCAAATTTCAACTAGTTCAGTCGAGCCCTCTGTTCCTAGTAACATTCATCCTTTTCAATCTTAAAATTTAATTGGATTTTCGTATCAATCATCTTAGCCAAATTTTTATCATCTCTTTCAGCTTCAAACAATTCAGATAATTTTGCCGTTAGAAACTGTTTTCTCTTTTCTCTATTCACTTGTATTTGCCCAGCCCATTTTTTCAAACCTTTCTTTAAATTTTCTAGCTTCTGCACCAAGTCCCCTGATGACATCTCCCACATACGTTTAACTTTATCGATGAATGAATCCTCCAATTACCACCAAGCTTCAAATTTGAAAGCGTTACTCTTCAGCCGTTCTTCTACCATTCTCGTATTAATTAGAAGAGGACAGTGATCTGAAAAAGAATGCATAAATATCGAACTTTAACCTCCGGAAACATAGAAATCTATTTAGCATTGGTGAATCCTTTATCCAGTCGTTCTTGTATGTTCGTCTCCGGTAGATTACCTCTCTCCCATATGAACTAGTTTCCAAAATACCCCACATCGATCAGTTAACATTCCTCCAAAGTTCTTTTGAAGAGTTTCATTCTTCTTTCATCTTTAGGCAACCCTCTCTTTTTTTCAAACCCATACATAATTTCATTAAAATCCCCGCATAAGAACCAATGGATACTCTCAATAGTAGATAAACTTTTCAAAACAACCAATGAGTCATTTCTATCTTGTACATAAGAGGATCCATAAAAGCCTGTATATCTCCATTTGGTTTTTGCTTCATTGTTTTCAACTACCATATCAATATGTCTTTTAGAGAAATTTCAAAGCATGATATTAACATCAATTCTCTATGCCAAACATAATCCTCTTCTAGTGCCTTCTGAATCGACTTCAATACCATTTACAAAATCACAACTTCGTCGAACTCGTTCCATCTACCTTTTACAAAGCTTGGTCTCTATAAAGAAGACTATTTGGGGATTATAGATCTTCAACAAATGCCAAAGTCTTTGAATCGTCCGTGGGTCCCCAAATCACAGACATTTCAGCTTAAGATTTTTATTGCGCCCAATCAGCTAGCCTCTTGGCAATCACTGATGATAAATGATTAAATTCTACCATTCTTCTATTCTTTGTCATTAAATTATCGTTCTCTTCTTTCCTTGGTAAATCTTCCATCTCCCCTCTATTTCTCTTTTTTCCCCTCCTCTCTAATTAAAACACCATTCTCCAAGTCATGCTCCATAGTAGTTTGCTTTTGATCTATCATTAATTTTTCCTTCCACTGATCGAAAGATGACAATCCCCTTTCTAAATTAAATCCCAAAATTGGATCAATAATCTTTCCGTATCTTTCTTTATTTTCCCCATCCTATATTATATTTCCCAATACCCGATTATCCTTCCAGTTTCTTTCTCGCTTCCCTTCGTCTTCTTCGCGTAGCCAGATACTATTTATTGATAAAGCTCTTCGAAATTGTGCTCGCAAAGATAAATCCCAACCTATTTCAGCAATTTTCACTCCGAGCATCATTTTTGCTTCACAAAAAGAGCCACTATGTCCTAATCGACCACAATAGAAACAAAAAAAAGTGATAGTCGTTCATACTTAGATCTGACATACAAACATCTTCCACTAAACATAACCTGCTTCTTCCTTTTTAAAGGACGTCTAACATTAAGTTGGACCCTTATTCACACGAAATTTTGATTTTCTTTCCCCAGATTTGATCCATCATATTCTAAAAAATTCCCTAAAAAATTGCCCAATTGCACTGCTAAATTTTCAGAAAACAAACCAATAGGAACGTCATGAATTTGTACCCAAAAATGAGTAAAAATTAATGGTACTTTTAATGGATCCTCCCCCCTTTGCAATTTATAGAGTACCAACAAATGATTGTTGAAAGTCCATGGTGAACCCTTTAAAACCCTTTCCATATCCATGACATGAAAAAAACTGAATAAATACATTTTTTCCCCTAGATCTCAGATTTGAACACCGCGAACAGGATGTCACAGATTTGCCATAGTACTTTTCATGGTTGGGAAGTGGATTATACTGGTTGTTAGGAAACACCCCACTAGTTGAAACTCCGTCACCTCTCTTTCCGTATTCAGGTCTAATTGAATCTGCAAGATTTTTTCTTTTTCCTCATTGAATGTCAGTTCTGCTAAATCATTTTCCATGAATGCATGTTTGAAATGCAAACGTGATGAACCCTTTTCAACTATAGAATAAAGATTTTGCTTAGAGCGCTGACTGCAACTAGACAGAAAAAACAAGAAGAAAACAAAAAAACCTAAGAACTCATGTTAGAGGTGGCAGACAGTATTATGCTAGAGTGGCAGACTTTTTTTATAGAAAAAAATATTTTAAATGTAGTGAAAATCATAAGAAAATATTATTAAATTATTTTATTTTAAATATTTAATTATTATATTGTCAATATTATTAATTTTTTATGTTTATATACTCAGATCAAAAATCGAATTTTGGAGACGTACATAAATAATTTAAGCGAAGTGTATCAGATGTCATTTACAAACACTTGTGAAATGCATAATTTCTTTATGTGGCTCGTATGCTCGGGGGACTAAATTGAATCCCCCACTTATCAACGCTTTGGTTGAAAGATGGAAATAAAAGGCACACACATTCCATCTTTCCTGCAGTGAGTGTACAATTACACTCGAAGACTTTAGTTTACAACTTGGTCTATTGGTCAATAGGGAAGCCGTTACTAGGCCAGTGACGAGTGCCGATTGGAGTACAACATGTGAGCAACTATTAGGAAAGGTGCCAAACCAGTTTAGAGATAGCTAGATCGAGATGAGATGGTTGGAGGATAATTTAAAAACAATTGAAGCTTTTGCGAGTGATGTTGAAAAAGAAAAATTCGTGCGCGCATTCATCTTGAGGTTAATCGAGGGTTTGCTCATGCCAAATAAATCTCAAAATTTTGGTACATTTAAGGTTACTACTACTATTAGCTGACTTGAAAGAAGCGAGACAATTTAGTTGCGGATCAGCGTGTTGGCAACATTGTACTAAGAAATGGGTTGAGCGACGAAACCAGAAAAAGTTAAAATTGACGGTTGTATGCTCATTTTTCAATCGTGGGCATGGTATCCACTATCATTTTTACACCCCCAAGTGGACCCCCTTATGAATTCTCACTCGTAGTATGATAAAATTCATTTAATAATATCATTATCATTTAATTTTTCATTGTTGTAATTTTGAAATAACATATTATTTGAATAGGTGGAACAACCTTGCGAGACAACGCAGTATACCGACCGAGCTCGAGGATGTTCGACTAGCTTTAAATTAATAAACCAAAAAGGAGGTTAGTTTATGAATTTCAAAGTTATCAGATTTTTATTCCAGCATTTGAAATTAAATGTTAGGCACGTGCTAAAATTTAAAAATTTATACTGTAGTTTGTATGGATTCCATATGCAGATCCGAGGATTCAAAAATGCGTATCGGTCGAACTTTTGGCCAATCGCAACATCTGGCACATCAAAGTGCCATTGATAGTTTTTGCAACGGTCGAGATTCACGAATCTGATTGAGTGATGCAACAATTTGAGTGTACACAACATATTATGCCATCACCCTGTGCGCTCGATGACTTGCAAAATATCGACTTACGGGGGAGACTCAAGGAAGATTGGCCAACATTCTACAAGAAGTATATTAAGATTTGACAGTGTTGGTACAATTACTTATCAACACGTGAACCATTTCTCACATCGGAGTTGGCGACATCTCTGGATTACACGGATTGGTTTAGGCATAACAGAAAGTTATATCTACTGTTGGTGTAATAGCCTGTTATTAGTTAAATCAAAACAATGATTTCGGGACCATAAATCCGACATCAAAATATTTATTTTATTATTATTTTAATGTCTACAGGATGTTGGTATCACCACATAAAAATTTCATTAAGAAATTTTATCGTTTGCATGTTTAATTCAATAAAAAGGATTAAATTACAAAAGGTGCAAAATTAGAGTTCTATAGGCTAAAAGCACTAAATATCTATGGAACTTAAATGTTTGAACACTTGGTTAGTAAATAGACCATTTTTAACTTGAGTGGACATTTATGGACATCATAAAAATGTTTTTCAAAGGTTAAATAAGTAAATAAATAACTTAAGTAAAACAAAACAAAATTTTGGTATCATCTTTCTCACTTTGTTTCCACCAATTTTTGGAGAAAAAAAGCACCATTTTTAGTGCTTTGAAGGTTCGGCTAGGCTACCTTGTGCATATCAAGATAAACCACGTACGGCTTTAGATCGAGGCAAAGAAAAAGCTTCGGACTAGTCGACTTCATTTCCTACGTTTATCATCAAGGTAAGTTCGTATGTTTAAATAGTGTTTTTAATTATGATTTAAATGCTATTATTGCATATTATTAAATTGTGTATTGACAGGAAAATTCAACAATGTAACGGCGAGTATCGACGAATGAAAAGGGATGGCTTCGGCTATCGATCTATAAAAAGGGATAGCTTAGGTTATCAATTATGAAAAGGGTTGGTGAGGACCATCGAATATGAAAAGGGATGGTGACGGCCATCAAATTATGAAAATGGATAGCTTTGACTATTGTACAATGAAAAGGAATGGCTTCGGGCTATCGATCTATTAAAAAGGGATAGCTTCAACTATCAAATATGAAAAGGGATGGTGATGACCATCGATTTATGAAAAGGATGGCGATGACCATCAAATTATGAAAAGGGAAAGCTTCAACTATCGAATTATGAAAAGGAATAACTTCGGTTACCGATTTATGAAAAGAGATGTGTTAACCATCATAGTATTACCTCGTGTGAGCTTCGGTAAGAGCTTTCAATGTAAATTTCATTATTATGATGAAATGTAGGTAATGTGTACCTTTGTGGAAATTAAGAGTATGAACACACACACACACACACACACATATATATATATATGAGTTTTTGAATTAGTTGTTCTCATGTTGAATTGGGATATACATACTTTATGGTTGTTTAATGTATTGTCAAATTTAAACTATATTTGTTACGAACTTACTAAGCATGACATGCTTACTTTGTGTTTATTTTTCTGTATTTGTAGTTATCGGAAGCTCGTTCTGGTTGGAAAGTCGTCAAAGATCTATTACACTATCTATCGGCTTTTTCAGTACTTACGGATGTTTAAATTTAGTTATAATGGAATGTATAAGTATTTTGGCTAAAATTGGCTTATGTGATTTATTGTGAATATGACCATTTGATTTAGCTTGTGTTTTGACATATTTTGGTATGTATATAAGCAGCATTAACATGGTGGATGATATGCTTGATATGGTTGAATGATGGAAGATGAAATGTTAGTTGAATGCACATACTGTATAAAGTCTTGCAACTTGTTGTGAATTGGTACTTGGATATGCATGATCTAATTGGTTATTTGGTGCTAGTTATAGAATGGAAATTTTGGTACCAAATAGTTGTATTTTTGTAAGTGAATTACATGGTATATATTGATGAAAATATGGATACAAAGTAGTTGATTATTGGGTCACATTACACATGGTTGTATATTGTCATTTGAGGTGCCTAAGGGCATATTGGTTGTATGATGTTATACCATATGTTTATGGCTTATTTATGTTTGATTTGGACGTCTTGTTATAGCTTGTAAATATGTGCAATATTGATTGTAGGTACATGCCTAATTGGGTGAGAAAAGTGGCTTGTAAAATGGCTTATTTTTGTCCATATAGGCGTATGTCTCAGCCGTGTGTCCCCTGTAGCTTTCAAAGGGTTGCAAGTCAGGCTGTTACACGGCCTAGCACACAGACATTCGAGACGTAAGTAATTATGTTATTTGTAATTTTTACAACCCAAATGTACACTTATTTACAATCTATGAAACAAATTTATTAAGTTGGTTTACTTTGTACCATATTGTATGGTGAGTTCGAATAATTTTTTTTCATTTGTTACTTTTTCATTTATGTTTTTCTCCATCGATTTGTTAATTACAATATTTTCAAAAAGCAAATGTTTGCTGATAATGTACGAGAAAAGATTAAATTTTTTATTCCGTATTGTAATATATCTTACTTCAATAATTACTATTAACTTACAATTTACAAAAAAAAATTAATGAATAAATGAATAAGTTAGTGTTTACCAATGAATGAGTTAGTGTTTTAGTTAGCACTTCTCCTCGATGTTCCCTGCAGGTGTGGACATGTTGGCTTCATACATCCTGGGCTCCTATAGTAATTGCATAACCTTGGTCTGTCTTTCCACTCCTCAATATCCATATTGTCTCGTATTCGAGTTATGCTCGGTCAAGCTTTTGGCTTGCACCGTAAGTTCTTAATCAGATGCCACAATTGTATGTGCGATCTATATGTGTTGAGGCACATGCCACAATTGTATGTGCGCATGGATAATGAAGTGCTTGAAATCTCCCACAGTCACAAGTTATTTGTTGCAAGTCTATGCAGTACACTCCCCCGATAACTTATTGGTCGGGTCTATGGGACTCCGTAACCTAAAATATTGGGTTTGGACGCGAGTGATACACTAAAGACATTGTGTTCGCTCTTTCTACATTTTCCTTAATATCTTTCAATACCATCTCGACACAATATGTCCATTTATCTATTCCACATATGTCTCAGCCCGCTTTGCAAACAAGGTTGCTAATCGAAAATATGTTTCCTTGACCACTGAGGTTACCAGCAAATGACATGTCCCATTCAGTACGAAATTAATGCATTCCACTGGGTTTGTTGTTATGTGCTTGTATCATAGTCCTCCATCATACGATTGCATCCACTAATCATTGGTTATCCCATCGAGGTACGTCGCACCTTATCGGTTTACAACCCATAGTCTCTTTAACATTTCATAGAATCAATATTGGACGAGCTCGTACCCTGTTGATGACAATAAATATTATATTCAAGAAATGCGACCCAAATGTATATGTTAAATTATTATACATGAAAAAAACCATGCATAACATACCCATGTTAATGACATGTCGCCATTTCACATCCTTATGATATCGACCCATATAGTTAGACCCTATATGATAGAAACAATACCTATGGTGTGCACAATCCCATAGGATTGAACGTTGATCGAATATAGTCTGTGTTCTGGTACCATTGACAGAAATGATGTATACATTGAATTGCAGCACAACATATCTTCTCAGGTTAGTTAAGAAGAAATATCATTCATTTCCAAATTCTTCGAGTGTTATTGCAAAAGACATTGGCAAGATTTTTCGATTACCATCCTGAAACAACTAACAACAACTGATGCTCGTATCTTTCATACATAATGTGTTGTCAATTTGGACAAGTAGTTTACAATACTAGACTGTAGTTATGCATTGCTTGAAAGTCCAAAAAATGATGGAAAAATCTTTTTCAAGGGACTAAGCGATGGACGTGATACATAGGCTCTATTACGAGGTCAGCAATGGAACCTAGTACGTACCGCTTCCGTACTTGACACTATTGCCACAATTCATTGTAGGATTTATCCCATTCGCTATGCATATTCTCCAACACCTTCTGTTTTGCCAACCATGTCTTATGGTAGGACATGGTGTAATCGAGCTTGCTACGAATGTATATGATCAAAACTGGGATAGAAATCTTAAGACTCACTTTGACCATGAGTAATATAAAAAATATAATATCTGAATCTAATTTGTGATAATCGTTTGACACACCTGAAAAATAATAAATTGGGTCATCATACGTAATACAATGTCAGAAAAATGATAGAATTTGAATCGATGTTGTTAACCATGATACATACCAGCTACAACACATATATGTAGAGCGGTAAACTTATTGATCGTCCAAAACACTGACTTCTTCCTCACAGATGGCATGATTTTCCATAAACATATTGTTCCATGCATTTTGTACTTTACCTCATATTTTTTGGATCAAGAGCATGAAACGATGAAGTTGATGGCAAGTTGTATGCTATACTTCTTGACAGTAGCTGCAAAAGCATCTTTGGATTCAAACTCCATCCCCACCTTTAAGTGACCGAGATTTGTTGACGAAGTCACATGCCCTAGTCTTCTATAAGGGAAGTTTGGGAATTGTAAACGACATTCAATAGTAAGATTAATAGTATATATGTGGAGTGGGGGTTCGTATGTCGTGAAACCTGGATCATCCCATCAAATAATGCTTAAAGCTTTACCATTAGATCCACCGTCTTCTAGTTTAATAGGAGTGAGATTCGATTATGAAATTACTGCAATTTCTGCACTACTCGATCCAAACTCCTCTATTGGGTCATTATCAGTTTCAGACCCCTCTTCGTTATTAAGCCCGATTGCAAGTCTGATGTCAGGAGTAGATCATTCGTTCTTGTAAATCCGATGCCAATCCCAAAATCACTTTTGTTTGGCCCATTGAAGTGACTTGATAGTATACCTGTATGAGTGTTACTGGGTTGAACATTAACGTGTCGAAGTTGAAATCAAAGGCACTAGCAGAATATCATGCATGTGTATCATAAAACCAATGACCAAATACGTCTTATTATGCCCCAAAGTTGTAATCGGGGGCGAAACCGATGAATGCCTCACCATTGATGATGATTCTGGGTTGTCTTGGTAGGAGCTTTGCAACAATGATATGAATCCATCGTATAACCGTGTGGTTAGAATTTTTGCTTCTTGATCTGGTGTGGAATTTAGCAGACATGGTATAATTAAGCTCGGGCCACATTCATCCTCTTCGACAAAGTCGACATATAACTCTAGTACAATATTCCCACTAGAGCAGTGTGATTCAATCACCGTCTTCAACTTATTATCCCATGTGATATCAAAATTGGCATATCTAACGAGGTTTAATGACGTTAGATATCTACATTTCAAGCTCGAGATTCTTCTTTGGATTCCCACTTTGCGCCTAGTCACTGTTCGAAGTGTTGGATCTGGTACTTTAAGTGTAGTATTTTTGTCTAAGTACACTTGTAAATTTTTTGAACAGATTGGTTAATAAAACAAATTAATTGATTACATTAATATAATTTGTATAATTGTCCCCATATGGTTTTTGCACGCAAAACAAAATGAAAGCAAATGTTACTCACTTTTTGTCTAATGTTTAACTAATATTAAGAGGTATTATGTGGTCAGATCGTAATATGTAAAGATAACTTGTATTAGTAGATGAACTTAAACATGTCCTTAGTCTAATTGGAAATGAGAAAACCGATTGAAAGACTAATATGCCATCTATCAAGTTCAATTAGGGAGATGTTGTCTTAGGCATCAGAGTGGATGACTCCTAAAAGATAAAGACATAGATATGATTGACAAGACTAATAGTACATTGGATAGGACCCAAAAAGAATAGATCTTGAACCTGTTTATGGATTTATTCACTTGTGATGTTCATAGTGTAGCATACCTAAATCCTGAGTGGATGGTAGACTATGTATGCATGACTCATACACTTTGATGTAAGTAAAAGCCTGAGTTCAAATATATAAGGAATCGAAAGCTAGTGTATTGGGTGTTTGACTTCTATAGTATGTAGCGTCATTCATAACAATAGAATTCACAGCCCGAGAAATGGGTAAATGACATCCTCTCATAGGCATTACATGGTTGATGTAAAGTAAACATGACCACGGGTCGTTCGTCTTTGTGATGGATAACTTGATCACTATTTGATAGTGGTTGACTTTTCATAAAGAGTGATGTAATAGTTACCGTGAGATAAAAGAGGATCGTATTGTGAGAACGATTACTATCCTAAAGAGATCAATGATATAGTATGTAGCGTCATTCACAACAATGGAATTCACAGCCCGAGAAATGGGTAAATGACATCCTCTCATAGGCATTACATGGTTGATGAAAAGTAAACATGACCACGGGCCGTTCATCTTTGTGATGGATAACTTGATCACTATTTGATAGTGGTTGACTTTTCATGAAGAGTGATGTAATAGTTACCATGAGATAAAAGATGGTCGTATTGTGAGAACAATTACTATCCTAAAGAGATCAAGGATATACTATGAGGGTAACACGCTTATAACAAGGTCATTGGATGAGCACTGAGTAGATGTTTTCGTAATGGTATGTCGTTAGGGAGAGCTCAATCACGATACTATAATGAAGTAACTTCGTGACTAAATGATCATAATTAATAGGAGAAAAGTCGAAACTTAATTATAAATAATTTGAACCTTAATTATATATGTCTAATCGGTCCCTTCGCTAGCTCGTTGAAATAAAAAATGAATTACGTGTTTGAATAGAAATGAACGAAATGAATAGGTAAAGAGAAATGAAAAACATTAAAAAATGATTATAGTTTTTTTCTGAAATGGAAAAATGAAATCATTTGGAAATGAATGTAGGTTTCAAAAACGAAAAAAGAAATAGAAATGATTCATTTGCAATTTTATATGGATTACTTAAATGATCGAAAGAATGAGTTTATGTTTTTGGACTATTTTGAAGCTCGAAAATGAAAATAATCCATTCGGTCATAGTGAACATGTTGAGTTGTGAAATAGTATACATATTTTCTCGAAATTTTACCAATGGCAAAATCGTCAAAATTTTATCGGAGGTAAAATAGTTAAAATTTGACTAGGGGTAAAATAAGGATGAGAAATTTTTTTAATATAGAATATTAAAATTTATTTCAAGAAATAGAAAAATCGAATCGGTTGGATCACATTACAAATTACTTGGTCAAATGGCCCAAGAAGCACTCGTAACTGGACTCAATGTGAGAGAGGCCCAAAACCTTTCATATAAGGCGACAACCATAGTAAGAATACTAGGGTGTGTCGTCCACCCCACTCCTACTCTAAGTGGGAAGTTGTTTTTCTATTTGAAATAAATCACTACAACTCAACAAGGGTTCTACCTTCACTTCTTATAAATAGATGGCAGTGGTAGGGCATTAAACACAACTTTGAGAGATTGTTACTTTACCGAAAAATATAGAGAATTTATTCTCAACTATTAAATATATTTGCTCAAAATAACAAATCTACCGATTTCTATTAAAGAAAAGAGTATTTCTATTTTCACCTCACATAAAAGAAGGAACTTTTTCTAGTTCTGTGTTTTGATTCAATTGGTTCGAGCCTACACTCGGAGCAGTTTGTAGTACGTGAATAGTGGAGAAGATCGTTTGGTTGAAAATTGAGAACAATGAACGTTTGCTAAGCCAAAAACACAAGTATGAATTCGGTTACTGTTTATTGTTATGAACATGACAAATCAGGTCAGTTTTCAAATTTTTAATTTTCTGTTGTGTAATAAAACCATTTTCAGACCAATTTTTTTCCAACACAAAGCTCTTTTAACGTTACGCTCTGGTTGAATACCAGATCTTCATATTAGGCTGATATAAAAAACGAGCCCAATTTCAGTCTCACAAATTTGACCATTGTAATGGATAACAGCTCTGACTCGTCTACTCATCTTGAACCAATTAGTTTATTCCACATGTTTAAAACTGAGAAAATAGTAAAAAAATATAGTTCTCATCACCCAAATTAAAAGATCTATACGTAATTTAACGAATGACCTTTGCTTGGACAATAGTGTAGATGCGGAATTCAAGTTTGTCATGATAACACTCTTCTCCTAATATCAAGTATCCTTATGGAAATAATCTGCTTGAAAGCTCGGTATGGAAACTCAAGAGATTGTACTGAGTTTATTTTATAGAGCTCGTACCCCAAGACACATCAAACGATTCCAACAACAACACAAGCCCTATGCATCATGAGTTTTTGAGGTATACAATTAAAGTTGAAATTTGTAGGGGAGAAAACGCTCCCCTACAGTGGCTTTTTTAGTAAAGCAGCAATGTATGAAATTTATCCCGAGAATCCCATGTTGCAAGAGACTCAAAGGAAAAAACAATCAAGTTGGGTGAGGGTTGAAACACCTAGAGAGAAAATGCTCCTTGCAGGGGGCATTTTCAACTGACATGGTGTGAAAACGCTTCCTACAAGGCATGTTTTCATGCCACATGTCTAACTGATATGTTAGTGGAAATGTATCCTGCAGGAAGCATTTTCACTGCTATATTAATTGAAAACACTCCTTGTAGGGAATGTTTTCTCTCTGGGCATTTTGACCTCTACCCCAACTTGATTGCTTCTACCTCTAAGCCTCTGTAACCCGAGATTCTCGAGATAAATTTCATACATTGCAACTCGCGATTCTGGGGATAAATTAAAAAATTTTCTTTTTTACCCCACCCCATCTCCTATATAAATGGTTGTTCTGATCTCCTACTCCAACATATCTTAGTCCCCTTTAAATTATTTTTTCTTTTTCTTACGTGTTAAAATTTCTGAGTTTAAAGATTTATTTCTCTCTAGCTTTATGGAAGACATAGTCATAGTTTTAAGTTGTGTTTTGGGTTCATGGTGATGTTGTAGAGTGATCTCGTGATGATGAAGTAATAAAATTTGATCGCACCTATAAACTAACTAATATCACGATAAAGGCAAGTGCACCTATCGAATAGTAGTATAGTTAGTGGCAAGACCGGAATATCGAATCAAAGGAACTAAAAGTACTAGTAATGTCTTCCTTCCTATTATCTAGCCTAAGAAATAAAAGGGGTTTGGTTGTAAACTATTTTAAACTAAACTAAAGAAACGATAAAGAGTAAATTTGGAAATTTCTTTTGGGAAAACTGATTGATGAGGGCAATACCTGAGGAAGAATCCACCTAGACTTCACTTGTTATCTAACTCTGAACTAGACGATTTCTTCATTTGACTTGATCCGTAGAGATCCGTAAATTATGTTAATACCTCTGTCGAGGATAAGAACAACTAATCTTAGGTTGATTAATTGAAATCTCTTTCTAATTAAGAGCCCTAGTCTTGCATTATTAATTGAAATCTCTTTCTAATTAAGACCCCTAATCTTGCATTAACTCGATCTATGGCTCCCCATATTAGATTTAACTCTAATCCGGTAGATTTTCGTCTTCCTATGTCTAGGATTGCGATCGACTCCGCTTAATTGTGTTGGATCTACTCCTATACAGGGACTTTTTCTCCTCTGTATAAGTACATTCGACTTAAATTAATATCCCGAAAATATCAATTCAAGAGTTAAAAACACAATTAAGAACAAATTAAATATTTATCATATAGTTCAGATAACAATAACAAGATTCGTCTTAGGTTTCATCCCCCTTAGATATTTGGGGTTTTAGTTCATAATTATAAAAGAAACATCTCAGAATAAATAAAATAACAAAACATAAAAAAACCCAAAATTCCTGAAAGGATAGAAGGGAGATCCTCTGTCTTGATGTAGATCTTGGCTTCTGAGATGGATCAATCGATTTTCCTTCGAGTAATTCCCTGCCTTTAACTCCCCGTCTTGGCGGGAATAATGTACCCCATTGTAGTTGCCTCCTAGGGTCTTTATATAGAGTTTTGAATATCTTTCTTAGCCCTTAAGTAGCCTTTTCCTAGTGAAATTAAACTTCATCACGATAAGGACATGCTTGTGTGCCACGCCCATGTGAGTCGATGTGGAGGCTGTGCTTGGGCCTATTAAAGTGGCACGGCCGTGTGGCACGCTCGTGCGACGAACTTTCAGGCCATGTTGATTATTGATTTGGGCCTAATTTGCCCGTTTTTGGCCCGTTCCTTGCTCTTTTCTCTTCCTTATGCTCACCTAAGTATAAAACATGAAATAAAAGGATTAGGAGCACCAAATTCCACAAATTCAATGATAATTCATCTAGAAATTAGGCTAAACATGAGGTAAAAATATGTATAATTTACGGTTTATCATGGAGCTCGATAACCTATAATTTTCATCTGCCATGTGAGTACGGAGCCATTACTTGAAAAGTCGGGATTGCGTTACAAGTCAAGGTCCAAGTTGATGGTGATTATACCGTCTCGGGTTGAAGTGTAACTAAGGCTTCAAGTTTACAAAAGTTATGCTGTCAAAAGATGGTGCATAACTGGGGCCCTAGTTGACAGTGGTTATGTGGGCACGACAACAAGTTTCTTATCATCAGAGGAGTAGCATGCTTTATAGAACTCATATGGAAGTGCGAGGAAGAAAAACACAGGAGCCTTCTAGTATAATCAAGTAATTTGTGTTGTCCATATCCATCGAAGATAGTGATTTTGTTAGTAAAATCTATTACACCTCAACTCTGTCATAGGTTATAGTAACGGGGTCATCGCATTTGGTTGACATGGATAAAATGAATTACTTCATTATACTAAAACGCCACTGTGCTTTTCTTTCTCATACTTTTATTTGGGTTTTATGAAGCATCCTTATCTGATAAGGAAAAACTCGTTGTCGTGCTCACATAACTATTGTTATTTGGGCCCCCATTTATACTCCATCCCTTGACATCATAACCTTTGTAAACTTGAAACCTTAGTTTACACTTCAACCCAAGATCGTATAATCACCATTAACTGGGACCTTGAGTTGCAACGTGATCCGGCTTCTCGGGTGATGGCTCCATACTTACATGACAGATGAAATTTGTAGGTCACTCGGCTCCCACTATAAATTCAAACATACCTTAAAATTATAACAATATCTATCTCAAATATAGAGAAAAATAAATCTACACCTTTCTAATTTCTAACCGTTAAAAAAAAAATTTTAGCAAAATAAAAGTAGACTTTGTAGGATGCGTTTTCCTTTCTCTTAAAAAATAACAAATCGATAAATTAAAAAAAACTATATAACTTTTTATTTTTATTTTCAGCATATACTTAAAAATTAGCCGTAAATCAAAGTACATAAACAAATTTACAGAACTCAGTTATGGCATTAAATTAATCAAAAGTAGAATAATTACATGGAAGATTTAATCCTTTTTGGATCACACAGTCAACACGGTTTTGCAATTTTTCTGTCAATTTTGGTGAAAGAGAAAAAGGAAACAATTCTTTTTTCATATTTCAGTTAGATTAACAGTCAAATCAAATGAAACCCCGAAATTCGTAAGATCAACATATCTTTGCAATAATTCAGAAAAAAAAAAACATATCTTTGCAACTTCCAATTATCGTCATTGGTCGGCCTCCCCTTCAATGCTTTCCACCATTGGTCGGTTGCTTAATTTCTTCACCTACAACTCATACCAATCATCAGCACTATTAAAAAAGTAACCATTTTTTTTTCTTTCTCAAAAGTTTAGAACAACCCCATTTTCCATTCATCCTCCATAACCATATATTTTCTTAACAAAGAAGACAAACTAGGTGTTTTTCTTTTGGGTTTATTACTCCTTTTTTATTTTTTGGGTTTTTGACAGTGAATTCTTTCTGGAATCTTTCCCGTTTTTCTTTTCTTTTCTTTTTTTTTTTTGTCTTTCTTCTACTTTCGGCTTTCAGTATTTTTCTGAATCAGCAGCCGACCTTTTGTTGTTTGTCGGCTGCTTATTATTTAATAATTTAAAAAAAAAAAGAAATTTTCTCTTTATAAATCAATACAAAAAAATACGTGAGAACAACGTGCATCCTTTGTTGTTACCTGTTTTTCTTTTTTTCATTCTTATATATAAAACTACTTCAACTTTTGTTTTCTTTCGTTTCAATAACTGTTAGATGAGTTTCATTAGACGATTTCTCCTCTGAATTTTCAGTAATTCCTTTTTTTTTCCCTATTGGTTTTCTTCCTTGAGTTTCTCACACACAGGTCAGCTTTCTCTTTTCTAGAACTTATAAAAGTTTCTTTTTTGGCCTTGGAAATATCATAGTTTGACCTGCATGTATGATCCAGTTTATGTTCTTGAATTATGTTAATATGATTTAAGTTCTATTGTGTAATTAATCTTAATTTTGATGTTCTGATTGATTTTTAATTAGGTCATCTTGTGAGAGTATTGATTGAAAGTTTACACCTTTTTGTTAGCTTCTGATTTAGGCTGCTATGTTATTTGCTTATAATTTGGTTTTTAAAGTTCTTTATCCATGGTCCATACTGATCTTTCAGAAGAAACTAGCTTGTCTCCTGCTATCATTTTGTTTTGTTAGTTTCTTATTTTTAGCTATTTGCATATGCCCAAAATGATTTTTTTTCCTGTTTCTTTTCTTGATTTTGCTTTATAGTTTTCTTTATATGATTAAAATTGATCCTCTACAATAGCTGACTTTTTTATATTTGGAACTTGTCTCATTATTTTGTGATTTGGATGCATTTTATACACTTTAATATATTGGGTTTAATGAAAATAAATGATGTTCTTGGCCTAATTTTATGATGATATACCTTTTCATCTTTATGCATATTGGGATCCTTAAGATTCTGTGCTTGAATTTGTTTAATATAAGAACTTTAGTTCATTAGTTTGTTGTTTGAGATTTATATTTGGCAATTATGGCTATTGATCTTGTATTGGAATTATGTTTATCCACTCTCTCTTGCATGCATAAATCTTCTATGAAAAGTGGTTTTTGAGATTTTTGATGAATGACATAGAGGCATCATGCGTGATGTTGTTATCAAGAACTTTATGTCATACAATTTGTCTGTCAGATGATGTTTCGTTTCTTTTGATCTTTTCTCTTATCTCTGTCGATCTTTTTCTATTGGCAGCTTTGAATCTAGCTTTGGATTATTGATTTCATTTTGGGAGTTTTGGACTTCGATTTATTTGAAGCAGTTCATTATCTTGTTCTAAGGTCGCATAATCTTCTAGGAGATGGGTAGAGGGGGTACTTCATCTGCTAACACGGGGAGAATTTTCCGTCGGTTTAGTACGGCCTTATCATCAGCCTTTTTTGAATGGCTGTTGCTTTTTATGCTCTTCATTGATGCTATAGTTTCATACCTAATAAAAAAATTTGCTCATAAATGCGAATTGCGAACCCCGTGTATGCTATGCTCAAGACTTGATCATGTTTTCGGCAAAGAAAAACGGAAGTTTTATATGGATCTTGTATGTAATGATCATAAGTTGGAGATTTCATCCTTAGTTTACTGTCATGCTCACAACAAGCTTGTTGATGTTCATGGAATGTGCCAAAGTTGCCTTTTCTCATTTGCTACAATGAATAAGTCTAATGCCGAAACCTATCGGTTATTGGTCGGAAAGTTGGGGGATTTTGATTGTGATCTTGAGGAGGATCCCTCACTTGGGAATCATAAACTTGGATGTTCAACTAAAAGACACTGTTCTTGTTGCAGTGAGCCATGGATGCCAAGAGAGTATGTCAAAACATCGATTCAGACTCGATCGGCTGTGTTTCCGGATACTAAATTTGATCTACCTTTACCAGTTTCTGTAGAACATGGTCATGATGAGCAGAACAGAAGTGGCGATGTGTCTGTTTTGGTTCAAGCTACACATCAGAGGAAAAATCAGCCTGATCCGTTATCTCATGTAGTATATTCGGAGCTTCAGATTGATTCGGAGTCAGAATCTGAAGTGAAAAACGATGCTGGCGGCGAGGAAGATGGCATAATTATCCAAACTCATCATCTAAAACATGATCTTCTTGATCAACACGTGCAGCCAGAGTCTCAAACTTTTACTTTATCTGACAATTTTGCTTCAGAGAAATTCATGGATCCTGTTTCTGCACTTAAGCCTTCAATATTCATTTCACAATCAGAATCAGAATCAGGATCAGCCATCATTGAGCCTCTTGGCACTATACCAGCGGAATCTGCTGATTTGAAACAACATGGCTTGGAGGAACTCAATTGGGAGCAAGCCAGTACCAAAATCGAGCCATCCGCTTCTTCTAAGCTTATTTCTATTGATGATGTCCCTTTATCATCGATGGACAAGGAAGCTTCTATCGATGTGTCAACAGAAATGAATCTTAGTTCCGTTGATAAGGTCTCTCCATTGTCGAACGCTGGTGAAATTCCTAATCAAGGGTCGGAAGATAGTAAGCTTATTTCCCTTGATTTTCTTTCTTCGTCTCCAATCGACAATGAAACTCTGGTTGAAGTACCAAAGGAAAGTAAGAACATTTCCGTCAACAATGTTTCTCCACCAAATGTTGCTGCATCTTCCGTCAAAGAATCAAAAGAGAATAGTAAGTTGAACTTACCAGATACACCCCTCCTACTTAATATCTGTGAGATTGTTTCCTATTAATTTAACGATTTCTGTCACTAGGTGTCATGGAAACTCCTGAAGTTGAGAAGATATCTGAGGCAAAGTGTGAAGAAATCCACATATCGGCAGAACAGCCACTTCCAATACCTGAATCACCGGTGGAAGAAAACCGTGTCATGAATGGCAATAGCATTCAAGCGATCAATTCATTGGACCTAAGCGATGCTTATAAGCTAGCTGTAGGTAGTAAAGGTAGACAGTTATCTGGTTTGCTTGTTGAACAATGGATTGGAAGAGATTCTTCTAGACTTAGTGAAGATTTAAAGGTCTTATTGTCGCAATTATCTTCTCGAGGGATGGAGCAATTGATGAGCGATGTAAGTCCTAGGATCGCTGCAAGTCCGAGGATTGCTGTAAGTCCAAGGATATCTATAAACAGTGATGATTTAAAAGCCTCAGATTCTTCTGCATTTAATGGAATTGAGATACTTCAAAGGAGGGTCTCATTGGAGAGAAATGAGTCTGTTTTATCATTAGATGGAAGCATTGTTAGCGAAATCGAAGGTGAAAGCGTGGTTGATCGGCTAAAACGACAGGTTGAGCATGACAGGAAACTATTGAGTGCTTTGTATAAGGAATTGGAAGAAGAAAGAAACGCGTCTGCAGTTGCTACAAATCAAGCGATGGCCATGATTACTCGACTGCAGGAAGAGAAGGCAACGCTGCAAATGGAAGCCTTGCAGCACCTCAGAATGATGGAAGAACAAGCTGAGTACGATATGGAAGCACTGCAAAACACAAACGACCTTCTTGCCGAGAAAGAGAAAGAGATTCAAGATCTAGAAGCCGAGCTAGAGTTTTACAGGATGAAGTTCCCCAATGAATTCATGCCGGAGGACATAGTTAAGCCGGCATACAATTTGCAAGTAACACGGGACACAATGGATCATTTAGAAGCTAATAGTATTGAAGAAAAGGCAATCTTACATACAGATACAGTTACTGAAAAACCGAACATAGGCTCCACAGTTGAAGAAACATATCAATCATTTGAGGACACAAACAAAGTCACCATGAAGAATCCATTGTCTGAACATGAACATGGGTACCAAGAAGAACTCATTCCTTGAGGCTTTATTTACAAACACTACAAAGGTAAGTACTTTGATTTTCATTGTCTGAAAGTGTGAAAATGCATTTGCATGATACAAGTTTCATATATAAAATATTGCTTACTTATTTTTGTTAATTTAACAGATGCCTGAAAGAGATGCTACTGGCCATGAATTGTAAAGTATTCCAGAGATTGTTTTCTCCTTAGAACATAATAATATAGGACATGATTTAAAACATTATTGCAGAGGTTGTGTGACATGTTCATGTCATGTCTGTGTGTAAATAGCTAGCTGACATGTTTTGCATACCATCAAAATTGGAGTTGGTGAGATTTTTTTACATTTTTCACATTTCTCTTGGTAATCTAAGTTTGCAGTACATTTTTTTCTTGATTTTTCTTTTTCATTTTTTAAGTTAAAATTAGTGGATTGATTTGATTGATTGCATTTTGTAAAAGGGTTTGCTGTATAAGTGTAAAGTTAAGGGATGTAAATTAAAATAGATAAGCAATTCCAAAGTTTGTTTTTGATTGGTTTTGATTGTTTTTTTTTTTTTTACATTAATTGTTAATTCCTATAAATAATATCTGTTTTTAATTATTAATAATAAATGAAAATTTTTTTTTAATAATCTTATTATAGGTTTCTCCTTTCAACCTATAAATAGAAAAATAATACGCTTTAGTGCACTTGAATCAAATCCTTCTATATTAGTAACAATGCCCATACTAATTAAAGTAAACTCAATCGGCACAACTATAACAATACTTAAAAGCTATCGTAATGCATAACTTAGCTTAAATGAAGATTGAACACAATTATTGTTAAATATTTAATAAAAGTATTTATAGTGAAATTAAATATGATAATTAATTTAAGAATTTCTTTATATTTTATTAAAATTAAAACGAATTTATATAATACTTTAATTCTTAATTAAATAGTTATAATTTTTTATTTGTATAAGTTTAACATGTTGATTTTATCACTTTTGTATGTTACTATTGTATTCATGTTATTTTTATATTATGTTTATATTCATATTAACTTTTGGGGAAAATGAGTAGAAAATATCAATTTTAAAATATATTTAAAAAAAATTGTTTTTTTTTTTTCTAAATTTAAAGAAGTAGGTTAGTTTTGGAGAAAGAAAAAGAAAATACTTTTTGTAAGATGTGTTTTCAGTGTCCCTATTACCACCTCAGCTGAAAACGTGTCATGTTGGACGCATTTTTGTCCAACATAAAAAGGTCTAACAGATAATTTTTTTCAAACTAAAAACAACTAGTATATTTGCTGTATAAACCTAAATCTTTTTTTTTTTCATTCAAATTCTATTCTCTCAATTCTTTCAATTATTTAGTTATCAAATTTTTTATTCAATTTCTCTCAAATTCTAGTTGTTTTAATTTTATATTTCGTAATTTCTTTGATTTTAATTGATTTTTATAATCGCAGTGCCATTTATTCGTTTAGACAACAAATACATTTCCGACATCCAATTGCAAATGGTAAGAAAAAAATATAAATTTTTTTAATTTTAATTAAGTTAATTATTAAGTTAACATTATTAATTTTATCAGTTTTTTATGTTCATATAATTAGGCCGAATATCGGATTTTAGAGACGTACATACACAATTTAAGTGTAAGGGCACTGCATGTTATTGAGCAACACTTGCAAGAGGCGGGATTTTTGCATATGTCTCATATGCTCAGGGGACTAAATTGGATGCCACACTTATCAACACTTTGGTGGAAAGATAGAGACCTAAGACACACAAATTCCATCTTTTGTGTGATAAGTGTAAAATTTTACTCAATGACGTAGCTTTACAACTCGGGTTATCGATAGATGGGGCAGTCATTACGGGGGCAGTGGCTGTTCGCCATTGGAGCGCAATTTGTGAGCAACTATTAAGTAAAATGAATGATAGTAAAATTATCAATTTGTTACAATTTAGTCCAATTGAAATGCATGTTAAAGTAAACCAGAAGTTTACTGATATAAATGCATTTATTACTTGGCGTGTAACAGCCTAATTTTCAATGGTGTCGGAACAGTGATTCGGGATCACTAAATTCGAAAAATGAGTAGGAAATATTATTAATTTAGTGAGTATAAGTTAAAGTTAGGAAAAATTTTGAAATAGTGAATAGTGTACTAAAAATAAATATTAAAATAATTAGAATCGAAAACGAGGTATCGAGACCTTGAGAATTTTAAATAGAGACATAAATATATTTATAAATATTTATGGAGTATTAATAAGTTAGTATTAAAGTTTCGTCAAGAAATTTTAAAGTTCTGATAGTTAATTGAACAAAAAGGACTAAATTGTATCAAATGCAAAATTGTGAGAAATGATTAAATAGCTTAAATGATAAAAGAAAGAGGGTTTAAAAGAAAAATAGACCCAAGGTCTATTTGGGCTGGACGGCAAGGGCATGAAATCAGCAAGAAAATAAGGAGAATTAAGGGCAAAATTGGAAAATTACAAAATTTACTTAATAAAGCTAGGACTAAAGTGGAATTATCTAGATTTCTCTTTATTTTTCTGCATTCTCATGCACAAAAACGCCATGGAAGAGTTCCCTTAAGCTGGTTTTTCATATTTTTACTTCAAGTAAGTTCAATTCTTGATTATTTCTTGAAATTTTTGTGTTTTTGTGACTTTTGCAACTAGGTCCACTTGTTGAATTCATTAGTTTTTGATTCTATGAAAGAAATTGAAAGTTGCCATGAATATGTGCTGGAAGTAAATGATGATTTGGCATGGAATTAGAGTTTTAAATTGTTTATATGCTGATTTTATTAAAAGAATTGAATAGAAAGCGAATGTTTGAGACCTAATTGTAAAAGAGTTTGAAGTTAGAATTTTATGTGGAAATTCTGAATTTCAATAGTTATGAAATAACTTATAATGTCTATGGAAAGTATTAATAGAGAAAATTATCTTAATTGAGGGGCTAATTGAGCAAGGATTGAATTGTATGAATTGTGAAATTTGGGGCAAAATGGAAATTAATATTTTGCACTAAAACTGTTTTGGACAGCAGCAGTGGTCTAACTTTGAAAAATCACCAAAAATTGTATAAATCGAATTAGAGAATAAGTAAGATATGAAATTAAAGCTTATTGAGTGTATTTTCATATAAAAGAAACAGAGCAAGTAAATGAATTCTGTATTTTGAGATATTTATATTTTTGTGAGACTGGTTTAGAATGATTTCGGGATCCTCTGTTCTGATTTGGAAAAATCATTAAAAATTGTATAAAACTTATTATGGGACATAATTTATATGGTTAGATTCCTTAATGAGTCTATTTTTATAAGAAGCAAACTATAATATCATCTGAATCTTGTATGATGAGATAATTAATTTTTAGTAAAGAAAGGTCGGAACTGTCAGACAGCAGAACAGGGGAGACTCCAATGAATAAACTGTACTAATTGGATGAACCAAAAATTCTGAAAATTTTATGGTAAGAAGATGTATGAGTCTACTTTCAGGGAAAATTAGTGGATCTTAAATTGGTGTTCTGTAGCTCAAGATAAAAATAATTTAGCGACTATGACACGGATGGACAGTTTTGAATATAAATAAGTAAATAGTGAAATTATTGATAATGTTACTTATAGCATGTTATATAAATTAAGGATGTGGAATGGAGAGGAGGAGGAGGAAAATATGTATGAATATCCAGCTAGCATGGTTAATTTGCATATTTTAGGCTCAGGGACTAAATTGAATAAAAGTAAAACTTTATGGGTAATTTTGTAAAAATGCTAGAAATAACTAATTTGCATGAAATGGATTATTTTATTATTTAAAATTGCAAAATTGAATGGAATTATTAACTTAGTTCAAGATCGGGGGAAAAACATGTTTTAAAGATTAAATTGAAAAAGTGTTAAATTTATAGAAAATTTTAATATTTTATAGAATTCATGGGTTGTTATCAATATGTATGAGAATAACGGCAAGAAATAAGGATTAAATTGCAAGAATTTTATTTTCTGAGCCTAAGGATGCAATCGTCATTAATTAAAAGTTCAGGGGCAAAACGGTAAATTTTGTTTAGAGCATTAGTCGAATGTATTAGAACATGAAATAAATAAAAATGACGATCATCTTTATTTATAGAGATCCGGATGACTCAAATATGAGACTAGAAAGTGGAAAAGAAGAGATATAAGATTTTGGAAATTATAAACATGAATAAGCAACGAGGTAAGTTAGTGTAACTTGAATTGTATTTTTAAATACATGAAGTATCGATATAATGAGTTACTTAATTTATGTTTTTATGAAGTAAAGGCAAGAGAATAATATTTATCATGACATGTAAATATGTGATTTTCATTGATATGTTGATACAAGAAAATTAAGTATGTTGAGACCATAAATTCAAGTAAAACATGTCGGGAAAAATTAAGCACATTTAAGGGACAATATGTTTAATTTTAATTGAATTGCATATGAATGTTAGATGAAGTAAAATATCTGATAAATAAATCGGTAACTCTGGTAATGCTCCGTAGCTCTATTCCGGTGACGGATTCGGGTTAGGGGCATTACATGGCGTGACCAGTTAAACTATCTTAGATCATATATGATGCGTAAATTAATTGAGAATTCATATGAACATTCATTAAAGAACCAAAAGATTCTTTAATTTAAAGAATTCTTATTTGTTGTTTGTTCTCAATAAAAATTAATTGTTGGAAACTCACTAACTAAAGTTGAGATTTAATGTCTTGCATTTCTGATAGAAACTAAAATTGGAACATTATTATATAATTTACAACCTCATAGAGAACAAAATTCATATATAATTTAAAAAAAAAAAAAAGGAAAAGAAAAGTAAGAGGGTTTGTTTGTGTATTTGGACGGGTGTTATGTAGAGAGTATGGATTTGATTGGTGGGTTAAATTTCAGCTTAGCATTAGGCAGTTAGAAGCCAAATATTGGGCTTCTTCTTCAAAATTGATGGATACTTTTTGGGTCTTTCACTTCTTAATGGGCTTTCCCTCTCTTCCTTTCTCTGTATCTCTCTTTTATCGCTCCTAAACCCTTATCAAATCAGAATCTGCAGTTTTCTTCCGTTTCTTCTATTTTCTTTCTGAAACTTACTACGATTTAGTTTCGAACATTTTTTTCCGGTAAGTCGGTTCTTACTTTTTCTGTAAAAGTTAAATCTTTGTCCATTTTCCTTTTACCTTTGTGGAAGCTAAGGGTAGAAGTTTTTCCTTTTTTTTGGTTTGGGGGGTCCAAAATCAGTTCTCATTGCTATTATTTTCGAATAAATTATTTTTTTCTAAACATTTTTATATATTTCCCGTTCTGGTTATTCTTTATTTTGCCTATTTTAATTGTTTCATTTATTCCGATTGGTCCTTTTGAGTTCTAACTTAGACAGTTCCGTTTCTTGCTTTGTTTGTTTGAACTTTTATTTATTTTCTATGCCTTTTTCTGGGATATTTATGTTGTTATTTTTGTCTTTAGTACCATATTTGTGCCTACCTCAAGGTTAGCTGACACTTAAATTATAATTTGTCTTAGGCTTATGTTGTAATGTTGTTGAAGTTCTTTTGGTACGTTATGTTGTTTGCAATGGTTCGAAATTGTGATCAAATTGTGTAACACTTCTTAGGTAATGCTATTCTTCTTTGGAGCCAAAACTCGCTGCGTTTCTCATCAAAATTTCTTGAGGAAGTGACAGAAAATTAGAAAATAATAAACATTAATGCTCCTACAAACCTCAATGGCTGTGTTTTCGAACTCCACCTCTGAACCAGTTTTTTCTTTCAAGCCATCTCAGTTTCTTTCCCGGCAACCACCATCTCTCTCACTCCGCTTCTTCTCAGTCTCCATCGTCGCAGATAACTGCAACCGTAACCATTGCCTCCGGCACTCTTCTTCTTCTTCCTCGAAACTCTACAATCCCATCTTCGCTTGCCGCGCCTCACCTGACTCTCACGAGACCGACTCCTGTCACAGGTTTTATATTCTTCTGGCAATTAATTTATTACCCTTTTTATTGATTTTATATGTTTCCAACAAAACAAAAGAATAAAAAATTTGGGTCCTTTTTGTTATGGTGAATTATTTACGTTCAAATGGTTTTTTTTTTTCTTTTTTGTAGGAAGGATTATGATTCTCCAGTTCATGGTCTATCTGAAAAGATAATTGGTGTATTAGGCGGAGGGCAATTGGGTCGTATGTTATGCCAAGCAGCTTCCAAGATGGCCATTAAAGTTATGGTTTTGGACCCTTCAGAGAATTGCCCGGCCAGTGCCCTTGCTTATGATCACATGGTTGGGAGCTTTGATGATAGTGCTACTGTTGAAGAATTTGCTAAAAGGTCCAATTTTGATACTTAACTTATTTATTTTATTTGTTTTAAATGAAGTATATATGTTCATTATCTGTTTCTTGGTAGTTAGATGTGGAGTTTTGACGGTTGAAATTGAACATGTGGATGTTGCCACTCTAGAGAAGCTTGAAAAACAAGGAATTGATTGTGAACCTAAAGCTTCTACCATTCGAATTATCCAAGTAAATTCCCTAGGCTTGTTTACTTACGAGCGGTATTAATGTCTGTAATAAATTGCATCAGTTTCTTTTACTGTTGATACCTGAATGGATGTTAAGCATAATGTACTTTTTACGACGAGTTATCAAGCTGGATTTGCTATTTTACAGGATAAATATCTTCAGAAAGTTCATTTTGCTCGGCATGGCATTCCACTTCCTGAGTTTATGGAGGTTGCCTTCTGTTATTTATTTTATAGGGGCTTATTCTATTGTATTGAAATTCATTATAACTTATTGATATATTGGTCTCTCTGTATTGATAAAAACAGATTAATAATCTAGAAGAAACCAAGAGAGCAGGTGAACTATATGGCTATCCTCTTATGATTAAGAGCAAGAGGTTAGCTTATGATGGGCGAGGAAATGCTGTTGCAAAGAGTGAAGGAGAGCTTTCTTCGGTCATAGATGGTAAGGGAGATGATATTAGAAAGGAGATTTTTGTAGCATTTCATCATTTTCTTAATTCATAATGACTTACATTAATTTTTTAAGGCATAGGATTTCTCTAAATATTTGTCAAAGACTAAAATATTGGTTGTGGGTATCATTCCAAATCTACAATTTGTATAAATGTTGACTATATCAATATTTACAGAAGAACATGTCTAATTTGATGTAGATGTTCATATGGTGATTGTCAATTGGGACTGGAGAAGTCGTCTTGTATTCTTTCCTTTTATTTATTAGTATCTAATTTTTCCTATGACTAGTTCCTTGTTCTTCTTGACTTTGAAATTTCTCATAAACTCCATTCTTGTAACTTATATACTGAACATTTACTTTTCCAGTTTAAAGAATTTTCATTTTTATTGCAGTCCTTGGTGGATTTGGTCGTGGCCTGTACGTTGAGAAATGGGCTCCTTTCATAAAGGTGGATGTCTAGAATGTACTGTTGACTTTTTTATTATGCATTTATTTCCTCTTTATTTATTTATACTTGATAACTTCATGCTCACTGTATTGATGGGGTATTTTCCGAACTGTCTCATCATGATACAGATAATTACTATTTGTTTATAGACATACTTCTGAATTGTACTGACATTGCTTTTAGGAGTTGGCTGTCATCGTGGCAAGAGGAAGAGATAACTCTATCCTGTGCTATCCAGTTGTTGAAACTATTCACAAGTAAGACATTCACGTTCCTTACTAGAATTCCATTTATTGTAAATTAGAATTATGTGATAATATTTACATACGACTTGCAAGGAGCTCTTGAAATCTACTATGATTGTAAATTTGTGGGCTCTTATAGGGAAAACATATGTCACATTGTTAAGGCACCTGCTGACGTGCCATGGAGGATCAGAAAACTTGCAAATGATGTTGCATATAAGGCTATAAGTTCATTAGAAGGTGCTGGTGTCTTTGCAGTGGAGTTGTTTTTGACCAGGGATGGTCAGGTGTATACATCTGCTATCTTTATGAGTTTTTTATCCCACTCGTAGATGGCCAGCAATAATTCAGCAATTCCACCTTTGACTGACCTATTCTTTGTTTCTATTAGATTCTACTAAATGAAGTAGCTCCAAGACCTCATAATAGTGGTCATCACACTATTGAGTCCTGCTATACATCACAGTTTGAACAGCATTTGCGGGCTGTTGTTGGTCTTCCTCTCGGTGATCCATCCATGAAAACTCCAGCTGCTATCATGTACAATCTACTGGGTGAGGATGAAGTAGGTTCCTTCTCTTCCTTTTCCGTAACTTCCACACCTTTCTGCTTTTATGTTTCTTATCATAAACTAAAATAACTTTATACATGAGTATAATTTACTGAAATTTTCTGTTTTCCTTGTGCTTGTGGGCAGTGAATTAGTTTGTTAGATTTGAGTTACACTAAAAATTGTATGGTTTCAGGGGGAGCCAGGTTTCAAAGTGGCTCATCAACTTATAGCAAGGGCACTGGAGATTCCAGGAGCTACTGCTCATTGGTATGATAAGCCAGGTTAGGTCTGCTTTAAGTTTCCTCAGGCTTATCCATCTCGCTGTCCTATTTTTTTTCATTTTTTTTTCTCTCATACACATGTTCTTATTAATTGGCTGCATGATGTTTTTACCAGAAATGCGAAGGCAAAGGAAGATGGGTCATATAACTCTTGTTGGCCCTTCTGTTGGTGTTTTAGAAGCACGACTGAAATCAATGCTGAGGGAAGAAGGTTATGAAAATCCGAATGAAGGTCAGTTGACGTAGAGTTGATGCTTGAACTTCAATTTTGTTGTCAGTTTGTTTTCTGTTAGACTTACTGAATGCTAATTTATTTAAAGGTTGAATTAGAACTATGTGGACATAACTGAAATTGAACCACGTGGAGAATTTAAACTACTGTTGGTTGGCTTTACTGACATATTGCATCCTTTTTGTTGCTAAATGCAGTTGCACCACGTGTTGGGATTGTAATGGGTTCAGATTCAGATCTTCCAGTTATGAAGGATGCAGCTAGAATCTTGAATATGTTTGGTGTGTCTACTGAGGTAGCATTTGTTTTTAGCTTAGAATTTTTGTCTACAAATGATGCAAATCCACTTTGACTCCCTTGATTAATTTATTTGCAGGTCCGGATAGTCTCCGCACACCGGACCCCTGAACTGATGTACTCTTATGCCTCCTCTGCTCGGGAGCGAGGCATTCAGGTTATCATTGCTGGCGCTGGTGGTGCAGCTCACTTGCCAGGTTAGTTATATATAAAACTATTGTTTAACATCATTCTCCAACATGCATTAGCTATGTTAGTGACACTGATGAGGCCTGTTTTGAATTATAGGTATGGTAGCTTCACTTACACCTTTACCTGTTATCGGTGTCCCTGTCCGTGCCTCTACATTGGATGGAATCGATTCACTCTTGTCAATCGTGCAGGTAAGACTTGAACTTGTACATGACATTGCATTCCCAAATGCTCGATGTTTATACTCATTTTAATGATGCAGATGCCAAGGGGTGTTCCTGTTGCAACAGTTGCAGTAAACAACGCTACAAACGCAGGATTGCTGGCAGTAAGGATGTTGGGAGTTGGTGATGCTGATCTATTGGCGAGGTAAGTTCCCATCTCTCTTTATATAAATAAAAGATGGATGCGTTTGAAATTGAAACGTTGTGAATTCTAATTTTGATTCGTGTTGTGCCGCACTTATCCTTAGAATGAATCAGTATCAAGAAGACACAAGGGACTATGTCTTGACAAAAGCTGAAAAGCTACGGAAGGATGGTTGGGAAGCTTATTTAAATCAGTAAGAGTAACGGCTTACTTGAATTTCTGCTGGGAATTCAGACCATAAACAATGAGATCAAATAACAACCCTGTCATGATCTTTAGCTAATTTACTAATTGACTGAGATACCATAGCTACTACAACCTGTCCAAAATTGGCATTGGTTCAGTTGGAAAATAACAACAATGCAAGGGAAGAATTGATGGGAAGAACAGGTGAAAGGGGCAACGCACAAACCTTTTTTTGCTGTAAGATCATTCTTTTCTTGTCTTTCATTTTGAGTTTAACAACTTAAATTCATCTATATTTTTGTTGAATTGCAGTAACTTATTATTTGTTAATGGAGATTTATTTCATGTTCAAGTCACTGGTTTGTACTGATTTATGAACGGCATTTTGAAGCAATAAAAAAAAGAATCATTTTCTGCAAAAGTAACATGCAAATTTATGTCTCATGTTCAAAAGCTGAAAACTGCTTATTGGAATATATGCTTCCAAGTTCCAATGGTGCTTCCTTTAATGCGTGTTTTTAGAGAAATTATTTTTATCATCTCTGATAGTCAAAAAGCTAAAAAAAAAAAAAAAAAAAAAAAGGGTTAGATTCCAATTTTTTTTTTTTTTTAAAAAGGGCGTCACATTCTAATAAAAAGTGGTAGTATGCATGTCACTGGCTCACTGCTGGCCAGGGCTATCGTTTCATAAAAAATTAAAATTAAATTAATCTGATTAATCAGTGCTTATTTTTCAAGTATCCTTCCATTTTATTATTATTATTATTATTATTCGAGCTTTTAACATAATCTATAGTCTAATATCTAATTCTAATATAGAAATATTTCATTAATATCAATTTTTGTTTTTCTATTTTTTACATTATTTTTAAATAAAATATTTAAAAATTACAAAGACTGAATAATAATATCATTGATTGAGTCAGTGTCACAATTTAAACTATTTTTTTAAATTTAGTATATGTGTTATTATTATTATTTTCCAACCTTACATTTTATTATTTATCGTATTTTATTTTTAAACGCGCACTTGTGTTCTAATCATATGATTTTTTGCGCGCATACAAGTGTATGTGATTTTTTGCGTGCATACAAGTATTATTTAAAAAGTTAATTGAGTTGATGTTACTTATTTCAAACTCAATTATGAAATTTTTAAAAACATATTTAAGCATTAATGGGAGGACATTTTTATCATATAATAATTTATGTAAAATTTTTAAAAAATATATAAATAATAAAAATTAAACTTAAAACATAAAAATATTTAATATATCAACTTTACCATTTTAATTAAAAATTTTATAAAAAAATAATTTTCGTGTATGGATAAAGATTGACTTTCTAAGCTTCAAGTAAAGTTGCTTGAGTTTAATCAACTCAAAATATGATAGGAATGTTTTTATTTTTATTTAATAAGAAAAAGTTTGGAAATGAATCCTAAGCATTAATTTAAAAAAGTGAAGAGGAAATAGACTGATTCAACTTTGAAGTCACAATATGCATGGAGTATAGTCAATAGTGCTTGGCATTCAAGGTCCGTGTATTTGATTTAGACTTCCACCTTATTCTAAAGTCATTAAACCGCGGCTTTTTAAACGGTCAAAACACACATCCATTTCCCATTTCATGTATATAACATCTTTTAACCCATCATTTTTCATATCATCAACACTTGAAACCTTTTGTGTTTTCCAATATGGCTTCGCTTAATGTTACTGTTACATTCCTTTTCTGCATTATTTTGTTATTCGCCTACCAACATGTTTCCGCCATAAGGCCTCTCCCTCATGTTGAAGATCAACTGTTTGCTGCGATTTTCAATCAAAATCTTATAATTCAAGTGCTTCAAAGGGGTACGGTGCCACCGTCTGGTGGAAACCCCTGCACTAATATACCCGGACGTAGCGGCGGTGGCTGCTAGGTGCCCGTCTTGCGCCTCCACGAAAACAGATCAAACAATAAAGTTTCATCAAATTTGTATACACAAGTAATTTATTTCTTGTAAATTGGTTTTTTTTTTCCGGGAAGGAACCCATGGGAAATTATTGTACGATTCAATTAGTTGATAATTCTTTTTATTTATTTTACTATTAGTCCAGTGTTAGTATGGGAAAAAACACCATCGACGAATTTTTCGAATAAAATAAGGCTATGACTACTGTTCAGATTACGTTTTATCTTAATTTCTTTATTCAAATATAACATATTATAAATAGAAATTACAATTTAAATTCATTCATATTAAAAATATTTTCACAATTATTAGCAAATTTATACAATGGCGTTGCTTAATTATGAATAGTTAGAATTTTATCATTCAATTATTTGAAATTCATTATTTAAGTTATCACTTTGTTAGCTTTCTATAATTAATTTGTTATTCCTCAATTACACAATTAGTCAATTAATTATCCATAAATTTTTAATTGAGTCATCTAATTATGAAAATATACAAAAATAATTATTAATATTAACTTCCTAAAGGGCTGATGGCATGGCACATCAACTTACAAGCTTCCAACTGTTACTAAAGTATACTTTTAAAATTTCTTTAATAAATCCAAAACAAATCTAAAAAATTCTTAAAAAATTAATAAAATTATCGCCTAGTGAAAAGAAGGAAATGGCCGTGTGAAGTCATTAGTCATGGACCCAGAGCATTTTTCAAACAAAAAAAAAACACTTGTTAGAATTTTATGAAATTTTTAAAATTTTTAATTAATTTTCACATAATTATAATTTAAAAAATATTTTTATAATTTCAAAGAAAAAATATAAAATTTCATTTTTAAAATTTTTGATAAATTTAGATTTTTTTAGATTTACGTTAAAAATATTCTAAAAATACTAAATTGATATTTTAGTTACATATTAGAAATCAAATTAACTATTAAACTTATGAATTAATATGACATGTTATCATTCCGTTAATAATAATTTTGTAACTTTCATAGCAACCATATTTATCATTAAACATTATATATATGGTTGTTCTTAAAATGGATTAAAATTAATCCACACTCATATTAACTATGTATTCAATAAATCTACACTATATTTAAGCTATTAAGTTATTTTATATTTTATATAAAATTAATAATTATGTTGTCAAATGAAGAAGAACATGGGTTTGAATGTGCTGAAACACATTATTCTCCTATTTATAGGTTGAGAGGAGCTATAAGTAGTTCTAGACATTGTGTTAAAAAGAGAATATATGATTAAAACCTTCATTTAATTATGTATAATTTAAAAAAATATATTTATTACGTGAGGAAATTAGTTGGTTAGTTTGACACAATCAAAATCAACATCCACTTACCTAATATTTTGTCAAATACTAAAAGTCAGTTTCGCAACAAAAGAGTGTAAAGTTATTAAACGCTAATATTTTTACTTGAATAATCCCCGTCAAATTGCTCAAACAATGGAAAATCTTGACCAAACTTTTCTTCAACATTAGTTCATGCCTATTGTTTTGGACCTTTTCAAAATTTCATCCAAACTAAAATTTTTAATGTACGAATTAAATTTTTGTTATATTCTTAAATATATTATAGTTAGTCTACTTTATAATAACTACCGACATTTTATTAATAACCAAATTTATTATAACATCAATTTTTTATATTTTATTTTTACTTTATATAATAACTCTTTATTTATAACAGTAATATTTATAAAATATAAAGTACACTCTTTACTAGGGTTGATAATGAATCAGGGCGAGGATGGACGCTGTTAAATCCACCATCGCCCCATAGTTGGGTACACTTTGTTCCACCATACACCCCGCTCCATTGTGTATGTATAATCTTGAAATCTACTACCACCTTCATTGATGTTGGATACATCCATCCTCACTCAATTTCGCTTTGCTTCAATTTAATTTTTTGCTACTTATTTTTAATATTTTAAAGAAGTAAATATTTAAACATAAAATATGATTTTTTTATAATACATTATTACTCTTTTAATAGTTATATATTTACACGGATATAATCAAGGGTGAAGCCAGAAATTTTTTATAGGAGGGGTTAAAATTAAATTGTATATTTTTACGATAGTAAAAAAAAATATAATTTCACCATTTTAATATCTATATCTTTATAATCTTTAAAGGATTATATCAAAATTTTATCATTTTTAGGGGGCCAAAGTGTAATTTTACCTTTACTAATTTAAATTTTTATAAATTTTAAAGGGGCCTAAATGAAAAATTTTCCATTTTAGGGGAGTCGGGGCCCTTGCCAGCCCCCTAGCTATGCCCCTGGATAAAATGATAAATTTATATAATAGAGTCGGGCGTGGTGGGACAAGCAATTACCATTCCTTTTCCATACCCACTATCTAAAAGAAAAAAAATTCACCCTACCTCACTCCACATCCCCTTTTCAAAAAAAAATCACTCCATATGGAGCGGATTAATTCGAAATCCATGTGGTGGTTTGAGTTTTTTCATCCTTATTATTTACTAATTTAGTTCTCTATAACAACCTCTTGCCTCAAGTTTTAGTAAAATTAATTTTATTCCTAAGTAAAAAAAATAATGAATTTTAGTTAAGATATTATTTCACAAATGTTTAATTTTATATAAAACTGTTATGAATATTTTATTAACTGGATGTTAATCAAGATCAAGATAAGTTTTGATGCACTTTAAATTATAATAATCTCTACTTTATTTATACTTCTTATACCTATAAATAGAGACTTTGGAGAATCTTTGTAAATATTCCAATTGATCAATAAAATACACTCCCTCTTTGCTCTCTAATTCTCTTTGTCCTTTGTTCTTTATTATCTGTCTTTTATTTTATAACACGTTATCAGCACGATTCTCTTTTATTTTATAATACGGTCACTCTAAATTTGTTTCTCATGTTGCTGTCGATTGCCTTCTAGAGCTATTGCTATTTCTGTCTTCAATTGAGGCCTGCGCACTATGGGTAATCATTATCCAAAAAAATCTATATAATCCTTAAGTGGGCGATGACAATGATGTTAAAGATCTTCAGGTGTATTTTATTATGATTTATTTATTATATCATGTTTATTATAATTGGAGACTGATCATGACAACATGAATAGATAGATTCTGATTTGAAATCCATGTATATTTGTGACGGTGATTATGAAAAAAAGAATCAATAGAGACGTTTAAAAGTCTGTCCTACTAGATTTGTTGCATTCCCCAAAGTTAATGCAAATATAAAGAAAATAAAATATATAGTCATGGACCACTAAAAGTGAGAACATAGTAATAAAAAAGAGAACAATGATAGTTGTCAAGATAACTCTTCAAAGGGTAAAGATAACTTATGTTATTAATATGATATGAAATATTATAGGCCACATATATGGCACATGCCTAAATATTTTGTTTCTGTTAATATTCTTTGAGGAAGGATATGAGAATGTAGTAATGAATACTATCATTACATATAGAAAATATTTATCTTATTTAGATATTTGAAGATTTTGACATATTCCCTAAAGCGAACATTGCATATAATTATTTGGAAATTATATTTATTAACTTAGTGGCATTATAAACATGAAATTGATTTAGACATTTCCAGTAGTAAATGTCACAGTAGTACTTATATGTGGATACAAAGTAAAATGAATGATAGTAAAATTATCAATTAGTTACAATTTAGTACAATTAAAATGTATGTTAAAGTAAACTAGAAGTTTACTGATACAAATGCATTTATTGCTTGGCGTGACCAGTTAGACCATCCTAGATCATATATAATGCAAAAATTAATTAAAGAACCAAAAGATTCTTTAATTTAAAAAAAATCCTAATTTGTTGCTTGTTCTCAATGAAAATTTATAACAGCCCGAATTAGGGCCTAGTCAGAATAGTGGTTTCGAGACCACAAATCTGAAGTAGAAAAATACATTTCATGATTATTTTTGAGTTTATGACATGATTGCATGATAGTGAGAAAATTTTATGAAGGAATTTTTATGAAATAGTGATTAATTTGTCCTTTAGGACTAAATTGCAAAAATTGTAAAATATGAGTTTCTAGAAGTTTTGAGGATGAAATAGCATTAGAAAAATTATTAGAGGTCCTTATTTAGCAATTAGACCAATTTTTAGCATTATGGACAAAAATATCTATGGAAGGAAAACTTTCTAAAGAAAGGTCATAAGGGCATTTTGATCATTTGGTTAATTAGTGAAATAAAAAGGGAAAAAGAACCAAAAAAATGTCCATCTTCTTCCTCCTTTTGCCGAATTTGAAGGATCACCATAACTAGGGTTTTGTCATCTTTACAAGCTCAAAGTAAGTGACTCCAAGCCCCATTTTTAATGTTCTTCGTATTTTTGAAATCCTCGTAACTTGATTTAGCTTTTTCTACCACTAATTTGAGTTAGGGTTTATGTCCAAAAATATACACATACATGACATGCATGTATTTTGATGTCTAGTGGTATATGAAAGTTTGAAGTGTAGTAAACATCTTTTTCTAAGTGATTTTTTTATGAAAATCCCTAATAGGGACTAAATTGTAAAAGTATGAAAATAAGTAGTAAAAGTGTGAATTGATGAGAAATAGCAGCTGTTATGAGCACTAATAAAATTTGGCTAGGCCTAGGTAACCAAAAAAATAAGTGCATTTCATTATACGAGCCTAGGGACCATTTTGCAAATATGCAAAAGTTTAGGGGTAAAATTATAAATTTTTCCAAAGTGTCAATTGTGGGTTATTTAGCCAATGTGAGTGTTAAATATGCTTAATTTGTCATTTTAGATCAAGAAACACAAAGCCCGGACCGAAACTAGGGAAAAAGTAAGGTGGTGGATTAAACCGAACATTTACCCGCATTTTGGATCCGAGATAAGTTGTATGCAATAAATTAACTTTACGCATTGTGAAAATTTATCGTGATAATATTCTATGAATTCATGATATTCTATGAAATTTATTGATATGAATTTTTTTTTACAAAGAGAAATCTCGATTAAATTTTAAAGAATACGAAGGGTGCCGTAGTCATAACAAGAGAAATTGTAGGTCCCGTGTAAGACCATATCTGGGACAGGGCATCGACACTAAATTGAGATCCCATGTAAGACCATGTTTGGGACATGACATTGGCATCGACATGTGGTCCTGTATAAGACCATGTCTGGGACATGGCGTTGACATCTAAGAGTGATTCCGTGTAAGACCATGTCTGGGACATGGCATCTGCATCATTTTTTGATTTTGCGTAAGACCATGTTTGGGACAAGGCGTCGACATCGATACAAGATCTCGTGTAAGACCATATCTGGGATATGGCTTCGGCATTGACTTGAGATCCCATATAAGACCATATCTGGGATATGACATTAGCATCTTATGATGAGAATGATATTCGGGTATCCTTTGGTATTCTAGGTAAATTATTAAGAAAAGTATTCAAGTTAATAAAGTTATTGAGAAAGACTAAAGTTTTATGATGAGTGATACAGGTGTATATGACTAAGTTTCGAGAAAATGAACATATAATGACATGGGTGTGATGGTGAGAAAAGCATGAGTAGGAATACGAAATGATATGAATATGTCGGTAAGAAAGAGTATGAGTAAGCCACGCTATGGTGTAAATGATTCATATGACATTTCATGATACCTCATTTGAATGTTTATTCTATGATTTAAGTTGCTATTTTATTTCATGCAACTTACTAAGCATTTATGCTTACTCCCTTTTTTTTCCCTCTTTCTTGTAGTCTTGCCAATCTAACTCGGGGATCGTTGAAAGTCGGAGCTCGAAGTCACATTATCAAGCCTTCTATTTTGGTATAGTATAGTTTAGCTATTTTGAGTATGGCATGTATAGAAATCTTTGTCATTTTAGTGTGTGACATTTTGGGTAGCCAAATGTGTTGGTTATTAGTATCACTCAAGTCATGTTGTAATAGCCTTTAGAAATGGGCCAATATTGTTTAAGATAATTCTATGCAATATTGATGAAGTTGTGAAAGTGCAAGTTACTTGTTTAATGTAGGAAGAATGTATGATGATGAATGCTTAATCATTGCATGTATTTCATAGCAAGAGAATGCCTTAAATTTTAGGGATTAAGTGTTTATGAATGTCATATTACGTGTTGTTGAAGTTGGCCTTGTGTTTAGTTGAGTTTTAGGGTGGCAAAGGGCTTGGAAAATAGCCTATATTTGTCCACACGGGTAGGCACACGGGAGTGTACCTAGGCCTTGTGTGACACACGATCAGCCCCATGGGCATGTTGATAGGCCGTGTGTCCCTTGCACCTAAATTATGCAAAACAGAATGCCTAGTAGTAACCACATGAGCAGAGACACGGCCGTATGTCTCAACCGTGTGGAGGGCACGGCCTAGCACACGGGCGTGTGGCTCAGTCGTGTGTCCAAATTTGCATGTTGATGTCATAAACAGAATGTCTAGGTTTTCACACACGGGCTAAGGCACGGATGTGTTAAGGCCATGTGGAGGACATGGCAGGGACACGGGTGTGTGCCAGGCCGTATGAAAACCCCTGTAGGTTCGAAAGAAAAAAATAAATTCAGCACGGGTGAGGGACATAGGCATGTGTGACCACACGGCCTGCCCACACGGGCGTGTCCCACTTCACACAGGCGTGTGGCCCTGTTATAGGAAAAAATTTCCTAAGTGCCCGGAAGTTCTGTAAACTCACATATATTTGTCTGTTCTGTCAGGTCATCCATAGATTTAGGCAGATCGGTGTGGCAGAGACTCAGTGGTGACCACTCGACCGTAAACTGTGTAAACTTGGCTATTTATGATTTTGATTTTCATTTGAGAATTTGTAATTTCTGGGACTCTGTAGACTGTAGAGTTTTAAACTTTTGATAACCTGCATGCTTTGATTAAATTATTTCATGAGATCGACGGATTTTATGCCAAAAAGAGGTTTTTCTAAAATATGATTCGGATTTTTAAAATGTATTGGTTTTATTAAAACTTCCGCTATAATAAGTGTTTTGGCAAATGAACTATTGAAATGATCTTTTCAGTAATAAACATGAAGGAATATGAGTTATAAAAGTGAACAGTATCGAAACAACTTAGTTTCCAAAACCCATTTTTTGTGACACATCCGGATTCGGCCATAACGTCTAGGTTGGGTTTGGGGTGTTGCAAAACTTCTTATTTCAACATTTGATTATGTTGATTTATGTGTTGTACGCATCATACCAATAAGTTATAAATACTCTCCATTACAATTGATTTTTGGTCAAGAGCTAAATATTTCTCATTTTTTGAATTTTTGTATGTGCGTATATGTTCTAATTGCTCCACCACAACTCACAAATATGAGTGAATCCTCAAAAAAAGTTGGAAATATATATATATATATATATATTAATTACGAGTATCCTTATATTATTAGATGTTTTGAATATATTGGAGATCCAATTATAACATGATTTGTGATTTTTTTTTTGATAGTTTTCCTGATATTAGAGGGAGAAATAATAGCTCGATGAAATCACTACTTGTAATGAATTATCATTATTTAGATCTTTATAGAGAGTAATTTGAGCCAAAAGTTCAAAAAAGACAACTCATTTTATTACAAGTTACTGTCAGATGTATTTACAAACTTAATGAGAATAACCAAATGTTATATACCATCTAATATTTTGATTTGAATCAAAGTCCCAGTAGGATATTCAGTTAGAATAAATGATAGATTGATCGGTTCCAAAGATGAAAATTCGTTTAGATGGTTATATAGTGGAGGCAGGTGCTCCAGAAAAGATCTAAGACATAACTTAAACTCCAGAAGAGATTCAAGTATCTGAAATTGAAGATTAAAGTAGTGAAAATGAAGAAATCTCGATAAGTTATGTCAATTCGAGAAAATATGGAACCGGATAATAAAAGTGATTGATAATGATTTTGCATGCAATATTATTGTTGAAATGAAATGAGAATCTTGAATAAAAATATTGAGAAATATAGATATGGAATAGATTGGTCAAAATAGAAAGACGCAACTCAAGTACAATTAAATTCATGGAATTTTTGAACTAGTAGTCCAAATATCTAAAGGCATAAAGCCAATGAGGGTACAAATGAAGTAGTTTTGTAAAAGCGGAATAAAAATATGAAGTTTTTTGCTAAGCTTTGGCATTGATTATGAAAAGATATAATATTATTTTGTGGTGGATGTAATAACCTTTAGATATATTATTAAACTGACACTTCATAAAAGATTTAACTTGCATCTAATGGTTGTTGTTACAACCTTTTACGAATCATTATATAGTAAAGTTTGTATTAAAATCATTGAAAGATTTAGAATGCCAGAAGCATATCGAAATTATTGGAAAATTGTTCATTTATATTAATTGAAATAATTGAACATATATGGTAAATTTGACTTAGTTAATAGTAGTTAAAAGAGGATTATAAAATGATCCAAAATACCTATTTGTGTTTTTATAGAAGAATCATAATTAAAGTTTGTTGTGATTATTGTTGAAACTACTGAATAGATCAAAATATATTTCCCCTAAATTTTCCCTCACTCATGACTTTCAAAAGAATAGTAATATAAATGCTTAGCACTACATTCAAATAGTCATTTGAAAAACTAGTATTCAAAATTGAATACGTAGAATATGAGAAAGTATGTGATGTTTTCATAATGAGGAGTAAATACGTGCTGTACTCTTTTTTCCTTAACCAATGTTTTGTCTCATTGGGTTTTTTTGGTAAATGTTTTTAACATTGTAGCTTGTAATAGAAGATTGTGTATTTTTTTTCTTTCAGTAGGTTTTTATCCCACAGGGTTTTTCTTAATAAGGTTTTAATGAGGCACATTATCTACCAATGGACATCCAATGGGGAATATTATGAATATCTTATTAATTGGATATCCATAAAGATTAAGATAAGTTTTGATTTTCTTTAAATTCTAATAGTCATTAGAAGTATATCTCTATTTCATTTATATTTCTTATGCCTATAAATAGAGACTTTAGAGAAGATTTGTAAATATTCCGATTGATCAATAAAATACGCTTTTTTTACTCTCCCGTTCTCTTTGTTCTTTGTTCTATGTTCTCTATCTTTTATTTTATAACAAAAAATATATTAATAATATTTTATTAAATAAAATTATATTTATAAATTTTATTAAAGATACCATCTAAATTTCACTAAATAATATTATTGATAAAATATAAAATTTTAAAAATATTAAAATAAAATTTAAATGTGTTAGATTACATCTCTATATTAATATAAATAAGATTATTTTTTTAATCTTAAATTTATCCTATTGGCTTGGAAGTGTGTGTCCCTAGGGGTGCCAAAAAAATGTAGGTCATAAAATTCATAATATAACCTTCCCTTTCAATTCATGACAGTCACATGGCGAGTGGTCAGACCCCAAAAACAATTCTGAAAAAAAAGGAAAAGAAAATAAAACAAGTCTAAAGGAAAAATAATAATAATTTAATATTGGATTGCATCAGCTAGATTAAAAGTTTATAATTTATTCTATCTAAAAAAAAAAACCATGAAAATCGATAACAATTATTAATTAATGGAATCAATTTCCATTGATTTTTGTCCCTTTTATAGATCAAGAAAAAAAAAAGACATGAAAATGAAGAAGATACAAGGTAGTGAAGGTGAGGAAGGACACCATGCTGCGATTGATAAAGCAACAAAACATGAGTTTGCTGCCTTCGCATAGCTATCATAATTCATAAAATAAAAATTTGACTGCAAAAACCTTTCTTTTCTGGCACCCTTTCCAATGGCTTTTCATCTCACACCCTATTCTATTCTAAAACCTACCAACTTCAATTTACTTAATGACCCAACCTTTCTTTTTCCTTAGTGGTCAATATTTGTTATATAATTCGAATAATATTTAAATCATGTTTTTGGGGGTATTATATATATGTGTAAATTTTGTTTCCATAATTTATATAATAGGTGAAAGTAGATGCCGTACCTACAATACAAGAGTTACTTGGTCAACAAGTACAGTAGTTGTTTGTTTTTTTCACCAATAAATCGAAGATGAAGCAACAGATAAAAAAACACCATGTGATTTGGGAAGAATATGTCCTTTTGAATGTGTCGGAGAGTACAATTATCTATTGAAAAAAATGTTATTTTTTGTTATTTATTTGAGATGGAACTGGAATGATATTTTTTTATTTATTCAATCATTAAAAGTACATTTATTTAATACAAAAAATAATTTTAATTACTTTAAATGCTGCACCCATTTTTGGAGTAAAATTTTAAAAATATATATTATTATGAATATAATAAGTTTATAAGTATAATATAATATAAATATATGTCCAAATAATTATAATCTAGAAATAAATAAAAAAATAATGAATGAATAGTTGGATAAAGTACTCCCAATAAATACTTTTAAACAATATTTTAAATAAACTAATCATTTACTATTCTACCCTGCTTGTAAATACTTTTATCCAATAAAATCTTTTTACTTGTTTTAACTCAGTCAAATTAGTTATTGTCATTAAAAATTTCGTTAATCAACTAACGAATTGTTGATGTGATTTTTTTATTACTAAAATTAAAGACTTCTATGTAATTAGTTAAAACACTTTTTTTTTATTTGCAATGTAATATTAAAGCTTGTAAGTTTTCTCTTTTTCCTTATTGTTTGTTTCTTAGGAAAAGTAACAGAAAAAAATTATGATAGTTTTGACTTGTTTGTTTTACTTGTAGGTTTTAAAGTAATACGTTTATATATTTGTACACATTTAATTTGTTCTCGGATTTAACTACATGCTTCTTGGATATCTTTCACAATTTCTTGAAGATTTAATTTTAGTATGATAAATTTTCTTTTCCCTTTTTTTTTTTAAAAGAAAACTTTATTTCCCCCCTAATTCTTAAATTTCCAATTGTGTTTTGTTTCTTTATGTGTGTTTGGTCTATTAATTAATCTAGTTTTGTCGGATGTTCAACTATTTTGATGAAAAATAATGATTCCCCAAATAAAATTTTTTTCTGATATAAATATTTCTTGTCATTTTCATTTTCATGGTAATTACATTATTATTACTGGGTAATGAATGTTGATAATGAAAGGATGATTTTAAGGGTGCTCAAGAGAAGATTTTAAGGTTTTTTAAAGGACTCAAACATGAGGTGTTTTGGACAAGTCAAACAAACAAGTCATAACTATTCTCATTTTCTTCTGTTACTTTTTCTGGAAAACAAACAAGAAGAAAAAAGAGCAAACTAACGAGCTTTACTCTTATGTTGTAAATAAAAAAAAAAGTATTTTTGAGTTAATTGTAGAGAGGTTCCTAACTTTAGTCAAAAGTAAAAAAATGCCACATCAGCAATTTGTTAGTAAATTAATAAAATTTTTAATGACTAACTTATTTGAGCAGTTATATTAATTAGAGTGACTAAATTGACAAAAAAATATAGAGTGACAAAAATATGACCGACTCTATTTTACAGTGACATGTGGTGGAGTTTACCCTAAATTATCTTTGAAAAAGATTAAAATTCTCTTTAAAAATAAGTATCGGTTTTAAAAAATTTTTTTTACTTTGAAAATAAACAAATATCCAACTAAGAATAGATAAATCTAAAAATTATACATGAAATTTGGCCAGATGTGTAATTTTATACATGAAATTTTAATTTGATCCAGTTCTCTTAAATTATTAACACAAGTATTGGTATAACATCAGTTTATACTTATATATTGCCCGATCAAATAATTATATGTATCTAATATAAAAATAAATTGACATATTTATTTTTTTAAATGTATATGATAGAATTAAAATTAAAGATTTATGTATACATTTGAACCACAATCAAAGTTTCATGTGTATAATTATACCAAATCAAAGTTTAAGTTTCAAATTACATACTGAATAAAAGTTTATGTATATTTTGAGATTTATCCCCAACTAAAAATTGTCACTCTTTCTAAAAAGTTTCCGTTTTAATTATTTTATTTTACATAATCTTTTTCACCTACATAATTTTTTTTAAGAAAAATAAATAATTACCTCATCAAACTTATTACTCTTTCAAAAGCTATTGTTTTATTTTAAATTATATTTAACAAACTGAAAAATTAAGTGCTGAAAAAAATAAGTATTGAACAATTAAGTGTTGAATTTAAATAATAAAATATATTTTTGATATTTTATTAAAAATTAAATACTGAATATAATTAGATTATTTACTAAAAGGATAACATAATCTTAAATGCAATCAAACAAAATAAAAACCTTTAAGTGATAGGTCGTTGTTCTCCACTGGTCATTTTCTACATATTTTTGTAGAAAAAAAATCTATCTAATAATTTTCATTTTAAGTTATTATAGGTGTTAAAAAATTAAGTTGTTAAAAATGTTGATTGAATTTTTTCAACACTTTATTAAATAAAATTTTACATTTTTTCTTTTATTTATTTAGTGAGTGTAATATAATGTAATGGGTGTGATTTGGGATTTGAAATTTATCAATATTTTTTTGTGTTAGTTTTTGAAAATTTAAAATTATATTATTCATTTTGGTATGGAGGGTTCTGCAATTTAATTATATGAAATTTTGAATTAAAAAATTAAGCAAATGTGTAAAATAAAATATCAAACTAATATTGATTTTATATAGTTATTCTTAAAAAATAGGGGAAAAACAAATGAAAGAAAAGAAAAGATAGGATTGGAACTTGGAGTACAGAAATGAATGAGACAACCCTAACCATCCATGATGTTAGGGGAGCTGAACCTCACACCATCCATTACCTTTCATTATTTCTTTCATTGTTTTCCTCTGAGCGGCTATGCCCCCACTCCCCCTCTTTCATTTATGTTTACTCCCAGGTAAAAAACCTCTTATGGAATATTTTGTATTTAATTTCACTTTTTTATTAATTAAATTAATCTTTTCAAAATAATATTTGAGTAAGTTTTTTGATACATTAAGTTATTTTAGACGTCATAAGCGAATAAAAATGTGATAAGTGTCACATTTATTTATATATTTAGTTCTTTTACTATATCTTATAATATACGTGTCAAACTCTCAGCCCGCTTATAGAGTCTAAAAAACTCCACAAAATTGTACAGAAAAAATTTCCATGACTAAAACATACCCTTTTTTAATCAATAAAGGTTGGGCACAAATAGTAAGACATATTGTACTTTTAGGAAAAGAACTCATGTTCGAACATTGGACCCGATATTGTTAGGTACAATCATAAATCTAAAAAATTTAATTTTCATGAACAATAAAATGATCATGAATGATATTTTGGTTATAAAAAAACATAATTCTTAAACCGAATTAAAAAAAAATCCAAACTCATTAAGAAAAAACTTAAAATGATATATGTTTTTTTAAATTTAGTTCAACTTGGTAATACATTGATGCAAAATAAAATTGTTAAATTAAGTTTGTGATAAAAAAGGTAAAAGTATTATGGAGATCCTTATAATAGAAGTGAAATTGTATTTTGTCATTTTCACTCAAAAAATAAATAAATTAATCTTTCTATATTAGGCTAAAGAGCAAGCTAACCTTTCTGTTAAAAGTTTCACCCATTTCTACTATTAAAAACTGATGTGACTGACAAAATAATCAAACAGTTACAGAATAGTAGAAATGGATGAATTTTTTTAACAGAAATACCAGTGTACTTTTTGATCTAAAATAAAAAGATTAATTTACCCATTTTTAATAGAAAGAACAAAATGCAATTTAATAATTAATGTAAGGGTATTTTGTGTAGTTTGTAAGTGAAAGTGAGATTTTTTTTTTCACTCAACATTAATATTGTACAATAACTTAACGAAATCCTTGTATTAGTAATATTGATTGAACATGTTTACAAATACCTTTTTTTTCTTTGACATAAAATTTCATAGCACAAATATCCACTTCTAAAATAAATAAATAAAATTGTTAGTTATTTGATTGAATTGATTAAGTTTAAACATTTCTAACATTGTAGTTTTGATTTGGTTTTATAGAAATATGAGATAAAAAGAACGAAAATGAATATGTTTGAAAGAGGGGGGTAAGACATGGAACGGAAGGTAGGGCGAGGCAAGGGCATGGATGGGTGAGTGATATGGTGACCCACAATCCAAAAACATGATTAGGGAAAGAGGACATGGCAGTGGCATTAACACCCAAGAAATTTGTATAGTTGGAGAGAAATGATAAGATGGAATGTCATTTTGACTGAACCTTGTATAATAGACATAATAATAGAAATGAAAGGTCCTAATTTTGGTGCAGTTGGAAATTGACTGGACAGCACTAGAAGAATTGCATGTGAGCCTTTAGGTCCCAATTCCCCCCACTTTGTTTTCAAATCATACTTCTATATTTGTGTTTGTTCAATCCCACCCTTACCAAAATTTTCCTCCCATTTTTAAACTCTTTATGGTGAGATATTTTTCAATCATCTACATCCTATATGTACATGTATTTGGTATATGAGGAATAAAACTCATTTAGTGTAAGAAATAGAAAGTTTTTATGATATATGGTATCCAACAAGGGTATTAGAGCAAATTTTGAGGAAATACGGGCAATTTTGGATATGAATCCTTCTTCAAAGATTAACAAGATTCAAAGATTAACAAGAAAGATTGTGGCACTTAATAAATTTGCTTCCAAAATGGTGGACAAGTGCTCCGCATTCTTTTTAGCCTTGAAATCTCAATTGAGTGGAATAAGACTTGCTAGAAGTCTTTTGAAAGTTGAAAATTTATTTATGTTCTCCTTCATTCTTGGCCTTGTCCTTGTTAGGAGATCACTTATAGCTTTACTTAATAACATCAAATTAGACAATAACAGTTACATTGGTTAAAGAAGAGAGAGCTAGCTAGAGTAATGTTTGTTATGTTAGTTGGATTCTTCAAAATGGTGAGCTAAATTACAAAAAACTAGATAAGATAACTTTTTTTTGGTAGTAATAGTGAGGAAGCATAACCATATTTTCAAGCACATCCAATTTCTATTTTATTTGATCAACCTCTTAAGGAATTGCTTAATAGATTAGATTCTATAAGAAGAATTGTGAAGTAGAACACTGAGCTAAGTGAGTTTGACCTCAAATTTTGCCCAATAACGTTATAAAAGCTTAAATCCTTATAGATTTTGTGGTTGATTTTTGATGGTTAGAGAAGGTCCAAGTACATCTATTTCAAAATAAGATGCACAATAGTCACTTTGAGCAAGGTGAGCCCCTGACCTTTCAAACAATGGATGTTATATATTAATGATTCATCTAGAAAGAATGGTTCAGGTGCAAGAATATTGCTAATTGACTCGGAAGGAAATGAATGAAAATATGGTTTGTGTTTCAAGTTTAATGCCTCAAACAATATAATAAAGTTTGAGGCTTTTATACAAAGATTAGCACTAGCTTGGTAACTTGGGATGAAACAGTTACAGATTTTTGCAAACTCTTGGCTTGTCACAAAGCAAATCTAAGGGGAGTATGAGGTACAAGAATCTACTTTGACTTAGTATTACAAGTTGGTTATAAATTTGTTCAGAAGATTCAAAGCAATCAGGCTCCAACAAATCTTTAGAGCAGAAAATGCAAAGGTGGACTCTTTTTCTAGATTGGCCCTATTTATTGAGATACAATAGTAGGTAAGATTTCATTAGAGCATCAAGCCCACCTCAATCATGATATTGATAAGTTCTTGTTATAATTATATTTTATCCCTCTTTTTACTTAATTTTGGTTTGCCTTTTAAGTGAAATTACATTTGTTTGTAGCATTTAGTGTAATTTACACATCATGCATATATTTTGCATTCTTTGCATGTTTCATAGGGTTTTTTTTTTTTCCATTTTATATATTTTTAGGTAGCTTAAATATAAAAAGTGTTTATGGCCTTTCTGTAGGTTAAAGTGAGCTTTGAGCAAAGGATCACGATTATATAGAAGTTGAAACGTAAAAGGAAATTGAGGAAATGACGCCACGAGAACCAGGATGTGGGTGACTATGACACCTTTTCTCACCATACATGCTAATTTGATCGGGTTTTTTCTTTTTTCAACCCTTTTTTTTCCTTTTAGTGCTAAGTACAAGTCGTAACCCTGAAAAGCCATGTAAACACTTATAAATAACACCTTTTAGGCTATGTTAAGTGTGCTATGACATAATGTTACTTTTCCAGACTTTTGATTTTTAGTTTTCTTTTCTTTTTAAGAGTGGTTGCTTAGGGATTTCATTTGTAGGTTTTAATAAGATCTTGGATCAAATTATTATCTAGACCATTGCTTCAATCGAAGGAGATTTCTTTACTCTTTTGTTTAATATTTTCCATTGTTGTTATGTTCGCGTTTATGTTTTGTGTCAATTTAAACTTCACAATGAACTAATCTTTCCAAGTGATTGTGAAATTGTAGGTTAATGAATTAATAATTGGAATTGGTTAAATATGGGTTTATATCGTGATTAAATTAATTATTTAATTCATTGTTAATAGTTAATCTAAATGACAAATAGGTTAATAAAAATACTAGGAAAGAGTGCAATAAGATGTTTGATTAACCTTAGTGAACTAGTACTTAGCTTATTAAGATATACACCAACTATGAGGCTACTTTTGAGATATACACCAGCTTAGGTAGTGGGGAATCAAATTATAGTGATAATCAATGATTTAGTTAATTCCTATAGGCTATACACCAACTTAGGAATTCTTTTAATGTTTGTAAGCTATACACTAATTTCAAATACCTATGATATGTTGTAATTTGATATGTCAAATTAGGCTCCTCGTGTCACCTAACGAGCTTGTTTTTAAGCAATTCAAATGTCTTTTTAGTAGTTTAGCTTAATTTTAGTTTTTGTAATTAAATAAGTGTGATGGCCTATTTTTACTCATTTTTTAGACCCAGATTGGCCAATTGTGCCATTGGGGACCCTAACGAATGATTAAGTGTAGTAGGAATGTGTTAGTAGTCGAATTTGAATGAGAACATCACCAAAAGAAGGGGTATCATGATATCAAAGCCTGAGAATCGTGATACCCTAACCAACACTGAAATAAAGAAAATAGAGACTACTTACAGTGGTATTGCAGTATCCTCTTTAGGTATTACGATACCCAACACCCCAAGGATCCTCCATTTTGAAACTGCCAACAATATCGTGACATCCATACTTGGGTATCATAATATCGACATTACGAGGAGACAAAAAATGACACCAGGGGTAGCCCTTGTCCAACTGAAGCACCAATCAGAAAGAAACGTTCAAGGGAATTTTGGTCAACAATTGTGGGTTAGAATTTTCTGATAAAACAATCAATTTTGGCTGAGTTGAGAGAAGAGGAACATTAGGCGTAGTTTTAGATAATTTTTTTTTTAATTTTCTCTTAGGTTTGTCTTCATCTTTTCTAGGGTATATCATTTTCTATCTTCTTCCATAGTTGTAGCATTTTCTTCTTGTTATTTCCATTTCCTAAGTTATTTAAGTTAGTTTTTACTGTAATTAGGGTTTATTTGCACATTTAGTACCTCTTCTTTAGTTGTAATGACATTCAACTCTTTATGTTAATACTATTTCAGTTTCTTTTATTTTCATTTGTTAAAAAATTCATCTTTAGTGTTCTTTGTTTATTATTTGGTTGTTAGAAACTTGTCTTTAATTTTCTTTTAAGTTTTTTAGGTTAAAAATCAAAGCTTTCATTTTCTTATTGACCTTGATATTAATGGCTGCCATGTTTCCTTCTTTATTGTTTGCTAGCTTAGTTTTTATCATGAGTAACTAAACCTTAAGGGGGTTGATTGAAGGAGATATGGGTAAGTTGATTTTTGAGAAAGGGACTAAAGTGCAACAAATTGGACTAAATTGAATAAACCTAAAAACTTAGGACTGATGCCCTTAAGGGAAAACCTAGGCAAGTGAGATTGAGAAGTAATCTTGTTGAGCATCTATTCGTTAGTCCTAGGTTAACTGGTGAGATCGAGAGATAAATCAGATTAACTTGTCTAATTTGATAAAATTGAGACTGAGAGGTAAAATGGAACCATTTTAGGAGTTTAAGCATGTAACACCCCAATTTGACCATCTAACTAGTGAACGATAATGTTACCAAAAAATAGAAATCATTTCGTAATGACAAAAACATTGATTTTAGTAGTTAAGCCAATCAATATGATTTTAATAATACAATTTTAAAGTGACGTTTGGCAGAATAGCATTTTTAAAACAAAACCAAAAGAAAATAAAGGTATACATTCCAAAAGGTCACTTGGTGGGTTAAAAGAATTAATACATAAATCAAGGAAAAATAAGAGTAAGCCTTAATTCACATAACATGAAAGTTAATAAATTGGAGAAATGCCACCATTTATTATATACAAATGATTATATAAAAAAATTCAAATTCACTTTTACATAATTTAATGACAAGAGACTTAAAACACAGGCCACCCCGATTTGATATATATGTTACGATTAGGGGTGAGCGAAGTCCTATTCGACTTTAAAAAAATAAAAAAATTAATTTTCGAATGATTCGAATTGAATTAATCGAGTTAATTGAATCAATTTGATTTTTTTTTTTAACTTTGAATTCGAATCAGTTGAACTTTTGAATTCAAATAACTCGAATAATTTGAATAAACCAAATACCAAACCCTTTTACATACCTACCCACCAACCCACCCTTTTAAACCCTTTTACTTTCCCCTAAACCCCCAAATTTTTTTTGCTTTTACTCTCTCCCAAAACTTTTACTTTCCCCCCAAAAATATTATTTCCCTCCAAACCTTTCAATTTTTTTTTTCCTTTTACTTTCCCCCTAAAACTTTTACTTTCCCCAAACCCCCAAAACTTTTTCCTTTTGTTTTCCCTCAAATTTGACCCGAAAAGGTTGTAATACTTTTTTTATCTTATATTTTGGACTCCAGAGTATCTGAAATGAAAGTTGATTAAGTACCAATAGTTTGTGAGTTTACTAATGTATTTCTTGAGGAATTGTTGAGTTTACTATTTGAGCGAGAATTTGAGTTTGCTATAGAGTTAGTGCTAGGGACTTCTCCGTTACCTTATACAGAATGACTCCAACAAAATTAAAAGAATTAAAAGCTCAATTGCAAGAATTGATCGACATAGGTCTTTTTAGACTGAGCGTGTCACTTTGGGGCGCACCTGTACTATTTGTGAAAAGGAAAGATGGGTTGATTATCCATTGGCTTTTATTGATAACCTATTTGATCAGTTGAAATGTGCTATGGTGTTTTTAAAGATTGATATCAGATTTGGCTACTATCAGTTGTGAGTTAAATATGTAGATGTGCCGAAAAGAACATTTAGAACCCGTTACGGACATTACAAGTTTTTAGTTATGCCCTTTAGATTGACTAATGCCCCTGCAACATTTACGGATCTAATGAATTGGGTTTTTCAGTCGTATCTCGATAGGTTCATTGTTGCTTTTCATTGGTGATATTTTGATTTATTCTAGAAAAAAATCTAAGCATGCATAACATTTGAGAACCGTATTACAAGCCTTGTGTGAAAAATAATTGGACGCAAAGTTTAGCAAATATGAGTTTTTGCATAGAGAAGTCGGATTTCTTAGTCATGTGATTTTAGCGGAAGGTATACGGGTTGACCCAAGCATGATTTCTACTATTTTGAATTGGAAGCTTCTGCAAAATGTTTCTGAGGTACGCAGTTTTTTGGGTTTAGCTGGATACCATCGACATTTCGTTAAGAAATTTTTGATAATAGCTTTATCGATGATGAAACTATGATAGAAAGATGTTAGTTTTGCGTGGTCTGATAAATGTCAATAAACTTTTGATCAATTGAAAAGTATGTCGATAGAAGTACCAGTGTTAACACAGCCTAAATTTGGTAAAGAATTTGCTGTTTAAGATGATGCTTCTTTGAGTAGTTTGTAGTGTGTTTTGTTGCGAGATGGTAAGGTGATTGTATATGCTTCTTGACAACTTAAAACACACAGAAAGAATTATCAGACACGCGATCTTGAGTTAGCTACAGTTGTCTCTCCACCAGTATTAACACTAGGTGCCGATGATTATAGTTTCCAAGCACTCTAGGTCGGTGATATATTTTGAGGTGTTATGTACCGGTGTTATAGTTTCTAGGCACTCTGTATCCGTGATATATTTCCAGGTACTACGTACAAGTGGTGGATACCATGCCGATAGCTTGATTCTAGAATTTGTTACAGATTCTCGTTAGCTTATGTGAGCAACATTGTATAATGGTTAATGTCTTGATGATTAGCTCGTGTGAGCATTTTTTATTGCGTATCCAAAGTTAATTTGCTATAGTTCTCTAGGCAAAACAACTAGTAAAAGAAATGGAAATCAAATTATATGACATGAAAATTTATGTTGGTTATGATTTAGTATTTGAACTTTGATATCTTGTGATCTTGATGATATTATATGTTCATATCTAACCATTTGATATGGTAGGAATTATGAAACATGGCAAGGAATGCTAATTCTAAGTTATGTATGATTTGTAAATTTAAAATGGCAGGTATGCAATGTTATGTTCTACGAACTTATTAAGCTTATTGTAAGTGTACCTTGTTTCATTTTCTTCCTTGTAGATTGTTAGATTCGAGCTGCTGATTGGATCGTCTTTGGAGATCACACTATTCGCCAACTCTTTTGGTAGCTATTTGTTCATTTTGTTCCGGTTATAAATGGCATGTAAATATAGTTTTGGTATATGTATGCTTAAGATCAATTGGTCATCTTTTGTGCCATTTGAAATATGAAATATGTGTTTCGATAGAAATCCTTAATGATATTTTGGTTGGTTTGGTACTTGATGACATAGTTGTGTTTGAAACCTATAATGCATTGTTGGTTTGTTGATTTGGTATCTATATGATAGGATAATTGGCAATTGATAATTTTGGAATTTGGTAATTGATGTTGATTTGGTGAATGTATAAGCATGGGAAGCTAGTCTTATTTAGGTTCGGATGGTTTATTCTTATGTTTGAATTGTGTTGCCGATGAGGGCATATTGATTAGGTACTTAGGTTGAATTGTATTTGGTATGTTTTGGCAAGTTTTGGTACATTTTATGTAGGTTTGTTTGCTGGTAATTGCATGAGTTGTGGTTACTTTCACACACAAACAGCCTGTGACATAGTCTACCATACAATTGTGTGTCTCACATGGTTACATGACATAACCATGTGGCCTGTTTAATTTTGGTGCAGGTTTGTCCACACGAAAATAGTTAGCTCATGGCCTACGGACATGACCGCATGTACCTAGAGTACACGGGTTAATTTTATTACATGGTTAGGCACACAACCTTAGCCTTGTCACACGGCCTGGCCACATGGCCTTGTGACTCCTGTTTACACTTTTTACCTGAATTTTTGTAAAAGTTTCAAATTAGTCCAGATTTATTCTTGAGTTATTTTATCTTCTTATGCTCGATTAAGGCTAAGTTATGATGGGTTATCGTTGAATGATTTTAATTATATTATGTTATGAAATGTTTGATCATTTATGTTGGGATAGTGAATAATGTTTATGGTTTACAGTTATAATACCTTATAGGTTGGGTCAAGTGACCAGACCGGGTATAGGGTGTTACAGTTGTGTACGATCTATTGGTGAATTTGTAACACCAAACAGTTAGGGTTTGTTGGCGGATACTATCCGTCGTTAAGTGCAGTGTCCAGTAACTTCAATTTTCATGCGAATATTAGTTAAGTATAATGAAAGACATAGATAATTTCACACCACAACCAAAGTTTGTTCATATGCTGATACTTTTCACTGTTAAGCACAAATCACATTGATACCCATTCATCTAAGTATTATTCACGTGCATTAACCTTACGTAACACTCGCATGCTTTGCATGGACTGTTTAAGACCCATTCCTTGTGTTAGCTTCTGATCCACATATCTCTACGAAGAGCCACAGTTTCATATTCACGGTATTGCTCCTTTGAGTAGTTATTTCATATATCCAATTGAACATCCACAAATCCTCCTTGTTAATTCGAACAATTACGTGTTCCCCCACAAGGTCCGGGCATTCACCATCGCGATTTGCATTCACATGCCCTGCCAGAGGTAAATCTCATATCATATAATAATCTCTATACATTTCTCCAGTCGCATATCAATAGTTTCCACCATTCCCCACTTATTAAGTGTTACATTTGACGACTGAGAAAGTGTTGCATTTGATTTTCTTAAGAAAATCCATATTTTAATTTGTGTGAAGCCAGTTATTAAGTTTGTCCAGTTTCCATCAAAATACCTCATGCATGTAGAATCCCAATTACAAAATAACCCATACGACAATCCATACTTAAATAAACATTACATTCCCAAAGTAAACAAAATTAAATTAAGTAAATTTGAAATAATTTATTGTGTGAAAAAACAAGATAAGACCTCCAAATACAAGTCTGATGTAACTCCCCTCACCCATATCTGTCGCTGGACTAGGGTACGAGGCGTTACCGGACTTAATTTCACATGACCGATCAATTTCGAGACACGAATATTCATTCAAATTTAAAACTTTTATACAGACTCATATTGTCCCTATTATAGGCCTACGAGGCCCAAAACATACTTTAAAAATGGTTCGAGACTCAATCGAGGTCTTTGGAACACTTATAAAAATTTTCATCAAAACAGTGTCACACGCTCGCGTGACTTGGGACACGCCCGTGTGGGCAGGCCATGTTGTCTCACATGCCCGTGTCCAAGACCGTGTTAAAATCACCGAGCATTCTGTTTATGACGTCAGCATACAATTAGGGGCACACGGCTAAGCCACACGCTCGTGTGCTAGACCTTGTCCTCCACACGGCTGAGACACACGGCCGTGTCTCTGCCCGTGTGGCCAACACTTAGGCTATTTTCCAAGCCCTATTTATGCGCTTAACTCTTCACACTTGTAATACCCTATTTTTGCCCGGGCCCCTAATTTAAAAAACCAAATAAATGTCATTTTTTATAAAGTCCATATTACAAAAATATAACCCAAATTACAAAACAACACTCACTACCCAAATCCTTAACCCAATACCCCATTACACCATTTGGCCCAATTCGGCAACTCACAAAACATACCCAGGCCCGATCGGTCAAAATTACATTCCCTAACCCAGCAGACCAAGGCTATACGGCCCAAAAAGCCCAATTGTCTTCAGACTTCGAGAAACCCTAGCAGGGTATCGCGCCGCAAGCACCCAAACACGTTCAGCCTTTAGTCGCGCCGCAATCGGTGCACGAATCAACCGTGATAGCCATCGTGCCTTTGTTTTCACCGAGATCTTCGCCATTACCTGCGGAAAGGGGAAAGAAAACAGCAAAGCAAGAGCAAATAAGGCAAAATATATTGGTGTATTTATTTCCATTCCTTGTAATCGGCTATAAAAGGCCCGAATCGAAACAATGTAAGGGGAGGGATGTAAGCAGAGATTATAGAATAAAAACAATATTCTCAAAATCGTAGCAAAGGTGATTCCAATTATTTGTTATTTTTATTTTTTTCTTTCGATCTCTATTCGGGCAAAAAGAGGGTCATTTGTATACAAATACTACGAAAATAAAGAGGAAAAGAGGCTACCTGTGAAGCGCCTGAAAAAAAAAGAGGGTTTTTGACCCTCTAACCACCGCGACCGGTGGCGCGTGGAACGGATCAGTTGTCGGAGCAGGGCCGGAGTTCGCTTGGCCAGAGAGAAAATTAGGAGGGTTTTCGGGTTAGCTTTAAAGAGGGAAGTTAAAATGTGAAATTTTTAAAGAAAATTGACTTTTTATACATTCTCAAAACGACACCGTTTAGGGTTAATGTTAATAGCCTTAAAACGGTGCAATTTAAGGCATAACCCCAGTGACCCGACCCATCAGCTGAGGATCCGCGTGTTTCCTACTAAAGGGATATTTATCCCTTTAGTCCCTCCTCTTTTGTATCCTTTTAAATTTAACCTATTTTATCTTTTAATTCGACCCAAATTCCTAATCTCTGTTTCAATTTGGTCCCAAGGCCATATAAACGCGCAAACGGAACGACACCGTTTTAGGATTAGGGTATAATTACCCAATGAGTCCTTCGGCTTTAACGCGCGTTTCAGTTGGGTCCAAAATACATTTTTTATTATTTTTAAATTAACCACAAAGTTTTACTAAAGTTTAATTTTAGTCCTTTTTAATTTTATTCTGTTTTAATTCCCTCATATTTTTACTTATTAGTTAATATTATATTATTTATTTTTATTCTAAACACTTTATACGTGTAAAACTATTTATCATATATTATTTTTATAATTATTCTCATATATTCATATAAAATTATTATTATATATTATTTATGTACAAAAGTTTTTTTTCTATATCATTATTTTCATACATTATTTCGTGTATATAAAACTATTTTTATTATATATTACACATATATTTTTAAATTTCTAAACATTATTTATCATTTTCATTATTATATTGTTACTCTCATATATTTATATATTTTTGTGTTAAATATTTTTATATATATTAAATTATTATATATTATTATATTCTCTTCTTTTAAATTTTTTATATTATTCATTTAAATATGTTAATTATTCTATACATATGTTGTTTTTTTCTTACCTTTTTAAATATTCATATTTGTTTTCAACCATTATTTTGCCCTTTTTTATCATAAATTTTGATTTTCACTTACATTTTTATATTCTTTGATTTATTATGAATCGTTTTATATTTCTACTTGCTAACATCATATATTAGTTTATCTTTTAGCATAATTATCTTATAATATGTAAATTTTATTTCATGTTGTTTCTTATTTGCCTATATTATTAAGAATTGTAGCATATTGTAATTAGCCTTATAATGTATCAATGCCATATTTCTGTAAATCATTGTTTTAAACAAAGGAATTCATTTTTATGGAAAATATTCAAAAGTTTTCAAAAATAAAAAGGCAATGCTTGGTATTTGAAAGCTTCGAGAAAGGTAGTGCCCTAACTTACTGGGTTGCAACTTTTCTCCTTGAATTCAAATAGTTAAGCACCCTTCTAAGTTTTTAAAGGTTTTCAAAATACAAGCCACTGTCTTGAAATTTCAAAGCGTTGTGTCCTAACTTACTGGATATGGTGCTTTGTCTTTTCGAGATAGAGATTTTCAAAAATGGGCTAGCTTAGTTTCGACTGACTTAAAAACATTGCTTCTAAACTTACTAGATGTGATGTTTTGACTCATTTGATATAAGCAAACCCTAATTTCCAAAATCAAGATATCTTAAAGAGGATTGCATCTTAAAACTTTCAAATTTCTGACATTAAAGACATTTGATAATCAATTAGGTACCAATTTTTGGGCGTTACGAGGGTGCTAATCCTTCCTCGTACGTAACCGGCTCCAGAACTCGTTTTCTAATTTCGTAAACCAAAACTAATGATTTTAAAACAAAAATGTTTTAAAGGTGATCCAATCACACCGAAAAAAGATTGGTGGCGACTCCCAATTTTCTTTTTTAAAGTCGACCCTATTTTTTTCAAACCCCCATCTTAAAAAATGGTTTCGACAGCTTGGCGACTCCACTGGGGATGTATAAGAGAGTCAAGCCGTATAATTTATTATTTTTTGTCTTCATGTCAGAAATTTGAAAAATTTTGAAATACAATCCTCTTTCATTACATGTGTTTAAATTACTGTTGCATATGTTTGTTATATTTTGGCGCGCATTGCATTTGCATGACCGTTGTGGTCACACCCTTAAGTGGGAGTGAGAAACTATGCCTTCGTGAGGTTTTCACCTCCGTGCAAGATAGTGGATCGCTTTCGGAATACATCCGTACCTATGTCTTCGTGAGGTTTTCATCTCTGTGCAGCCATAGGGAAATGTATTCCCTTGAACTGAACTCGGTCCGTATGAGCCTGTAATAGGTGAGGATCGAGGAATTTGCTGGTTCAGGTACCTCAACTTTAGAGCTAAACCACATATAGAAGACATAGGTATCCACCCTAGGTAGAACTATACCAAACCTTAGTAATCACCCTGATAGGTGTTTGCTTATTTTATTTGCCTTATGATCTATTTTGTGACACTAACTTGTTGTGTTTTATTGCATATCATCTCATATTTTAAAAGGTATCGATTCACAGTCAGTTTCTAAGTTAGAGAGTTTTATTATGGAGAACGGACTTCTTGATAGAGTGGAAGGCAACACTAACGTCCATATATGGTCAGAGCAAACTCAGTTAGTAAAGGGAGATAGTCTAGCTATGGGATATGTGTCAGAGCTATCAGACTACACTCGTATCAGCGTCATACAGAATAATCACCATGAGTTAAAAAAAATACGGGATCAATGGAGTAGCGAAGCCAAGCAGTTGTTCTACAACAACTATGGGGACTTGCAGTACTCGCTTGACTTGAAAATAGACGAGAATTTGTTTCGGGCCATCACTCAGTATTGGAATCTTATATATAGTTGCTTTACATTTGGAAAAGTCGATATGGTACCCGTGGTGGAGGAATATTCGGTTTTGTGGCGTTGTCCTAAGAATCAAGTTGATAAAGTTTACTCAAAGGCTGACTGTATTCCAACTTTTGTGAGGAAGTTGATGAACGTCATGGGGAGAGGGAGCGAGCTAAAAAGTAAAGAGCAAGAGGGAAATAGGGCAGTGTTGGAATTCCTGCCTCTTCCGCCACTGGTGCCTCCTAATGTTGTTCCAATCAAAGCAAAATTGGATGCGAGGAAGATTGTTCGACACCCTATGGTAAGGCGTGCTGCAGGAACTAAAGGGTAGAAGGTAATGTACTCACCAATCACTTCAAAGTGAACAAGAGGAGTACTGATGGACACTTTTACCATTACAACATTTCTCTTTCATATGAAGATAGTCGATGGTAAGAGTGTTGGAAGGAAAGTGATTGACAGAATGCATGGGACCTACAAAAGTGAGTTGGATGGAAAGAATTGTGCCTATGATGGTAAAAGGTTTATTTACTATAGGATCACTACCAAACAACAAGCTTGAGTTTACGATGGTACTTTAGGGTGTTGCACCTATCAGAAACATTAGAAATACAAGCCATGATGGCCTGGATAGCCCAAATAAGCATGAACGAAAGAGATTAAAAAAGATCGTATCATTTAAAGACCTTAAAAAGTGAGGATTAGCTATGCTGAGAAGGTACTTATGTAAGCATTTCAAAATGCTTTGCGTGGATAGGAATCTAAAAGCTCTCAAGAAACACTGAAGGTACTGAATATCATTTTAAGGTAACATGCTGTGAAGCAAGAATGCCTACTTGTTCGCCAATCTTTCTTTCAAGATAATCAGAACAACTTCACAAACATTGGAGGAGGTGTCTATGGCTATAGGGATTATCTCATGGGTGAAACCATAGCTCAAATTTGAGATGATAGTAGATCATTTATGGATCCTGAGGGTATAAGCTGGTACGTTGAGCTCGAAATACGAGCTACAGTCAGATCGTGGTCAAGAGTTAGCTTTGTTGTTTAGGAGAGTTAAAGCTTTGGGCCATAGGGCGAAGGCGTATTTGTAATCTATTCATATGTAAAGATATTCTTTTTCTAAATAAAGTTTTCTAAATGAAATTGAATCGAGATCGATACCTTTTTGCATTCATGCATTGCATGCATTTGCATCTCATTGCATCATATGCATTCAAACTTATAGGAAGACTCTAATTAGTTAAAATTACTACAGAAAAAAAGAGGAAAGTCTAGAAACTACACATCCTTATGGTACTCGCACTAAGACTAATAATATGGATCAAAGGTTTGAGCAATTTCAGAAGGATATGCAAGACCAATTGCAAGAGCAGTTGGCAAAGATGTAAAACGACATGAGAGAACAGATGATGGAAGCGTAACAGAATATGATGGCCCAAATGGCTCAGCTACTGAGAGCCGCGGATAAGGGGAAGGCCCCTATGACCGTCGTTGGAGAGGATAGTGAGTATCATCCTCTGGGTTTTACTCCACCCCATATGCCTACACCAACTGAGGCACCTCCTAGGAGGCCATCTATTGCCCTAAGGCCATAACATGGGCCGGTTGATACTGGAATCCCAATAAATTACCCAATTGGCTCAGGATTCAATTTGGGTGATAATCCTACTAATCCTCTCATTCCTGACTTGGATATGGCTGAAAAGGAGGTTTTGAGAACTGAGGCTGCAAGACAGTTGGAAGAACGTTGCAAATGGTTAGAAGAGAAATTTAAGACATTAGAGAGTGCTGATGGGCATCATGGAGTTAATGCCAAGGACTTAAGTTTGGTCCCAGATTTGGTGTTACCTCACAAATTCAAGATGCCTGAGTTCGAGAAGTATAGTGGGACTACTTGTCTAGAAGCCCATATTACGATGTTCTGTAGAAGGATGACCGGACACGTGAGTAATGATCAGCTATTGATTCATTGTTTCCAAGACGGCTTAGTGGGAGCAGTGGCCAGGTGGTACAATCAACTGAGCCGTACCAAAATAAATTCATGAAGGGATATTGCACAAGCCTTCATGCAGTAGTACAATCATGTGACTGACATGACTCCAGATAGGATCACGCTGCAGAACACGGAGAAGAAGCCTAATGAGAATTTTAGGCAATATGCCCAAAGATGGAGGGAGGTGGCCATGCAAGTTCAACCACCGCTTTTGGAAAAGGAGACCACTATGTTGTTCATCAACACTTTGAAGGCTCCATTCATCACTCACATGATTGGAAGCACTACCAAAAGTTTTACTGATATTGTTATGGCCAGAGAAATGATTGAGAATGCCATAAGAGGTGGCAAAATAGAGGGAAAGGCTGTCAATAGATCGACCCCCAGAAGAAAAGATAACGAGGTGAACAACACGAGTAGTTACAATTCAAAGGCGATTACAATTGGACAACCCAAAACAGCTGCGGTTGGACAACAAAGTACCCAAAAGCAAGAATCTGGCACGAGGCAGAGTTCTGAGAGGATGCAATTTACCCCATCCCTATGACGTACCGCGAACTTTATCAAAACTTATATGATGCACATGCCATAGCTCCTTTCCACTTGAAGCCTTTAGAGCCTCCATATCCCAAGTGGTATGATGTAAATACCAAATGCGAATATCATACAAGAATATTGGGGCATTCGATAAAAAATTGCACCGGTTTCAAAAAGGTGGTAGAAAGGCTTATTAAAGCAGGGGTTGTAAAATTTGACAGTACTCCTAATACAGATAATCCGTTACCCAATCATGGTGACCAAGGGGTAAATGCGATTGGGGAAGTCGATGCAATAAGGATCAAAGAAAATATTACTGAGGTGAGGATGTCGATGAGGGAAATTTAGAGGGAATTGTTAAAAAGAGGAATGGTGATTTCCAAAGGAGGAAGGGAAGGAACAAGAAACTACTGTGAGTTCCATGGAGGAGAGGGTCATGAGATTCATGATTGTGTTGAGTTCAGGGCCTTGGTGCAAGGCTTTATAGACAACAAAGAGCTACAAATTTTTGAAGGTAGCTTTTATGAAAGACAAATATGTATGTTGGAGAAGTTCCATACACGAGGAAGGGACCGAATGAAGAAACCCGTGAGATATTAGACCTTATAAACCTGGAAATATTTTGGGCAATTGGTCTGTAGAGGAACTTCTTGCATTTTTTTTTAGAAATTAGGCAGAATAATATTCAGAACACTCTTGTTGCTCCAAAGCCTAGGAGTAATAAGATTACATTTGGAAAGTAGGTTCATGTTCATTCATCATTGTTTTAATAAAATATATCTTTTATGATCAATTCGAGTCAATATTTCTACATTCTTTATTATTTGAGGTTCTAATTTTCATTAAATTTTTTTTCATACCATGTAAATAGTTGATTCTTGAATTCATTTTGGTATATTCTTTTAAGCCTAACATAGGTTTTCTAGATATCAATGACGTGGGCAACAATACTACAGATTTAGAGTTCATTTTTGAGTGTGACATGTGTTTAAAGGAACCTCAGTACTTTGAAGATTCAATAGAAATTGTAACTTGTTTCAAAATTTGAAAATGGTAAAGCAAAAGGAGAAACAAATTCTACCCTATGAAGAAGGGATAGGGAGCATAGCATTGAAAAAGGGAAAGGTTGTGAAATTGGAACACACATAGCCAGAGAGCCACAACAAGATCTTGTGGAGGCTATTATGGAAATTCAAAAATGTTGTCAAGGACAATATATAACGACTAGGAAAAAACGGGAGGTTTGAACACTATTGGTCCATCTTGGAATGGGATTGTATCAGATATGCTATGGATGCCAAATTTAAGAAGTCAAAGACTTATGGGGCATGGGCCTGTGCTCGTCAAAAGTTTCAAGCTGACAATGGTTCATCTTTGGGGGCATCGACTGCTCTATTAAGAAGGAAAAAGTAGCTTCATATGCCAATATTACAAAGTCGATAGTCATCGATTCGAAAAAGAGAAGAAAGGAAAAAATAAACAAAAAAAAGAAAAAAGAAAAAAGAAAAAGGGGAAAAAGGAAAAGAGGTCATGCAAAGATCATTTTCAACCGCAAAGATTTGCAGTCCGTTCAAAGATTAGGCACCTTATCACAGTACATCGAAGGTTGCCAAAAGAAAAAGAAAAAGGAAAAAGAGAAAAGTAAATTACAGAAGATGACCGAGACTGGTAAAGATTGGCATAAGGAACTACTACTTACTCTCTATGCTGAGCAAACACCTTCAATTCCAGTTGTTTCAAAGGTTCCAACCATCATCCTTGGGATGAATGTGTCTCATGACGATCCTGAGCAGCCCAAGATGCTATCAATGGCGGTGTTGGTTTGCTATAGGCAATGGCTTTTGATTTCTCGCTATAGGGTATCAGTCCGAACATAGCTTGAAATGATAGGTTCTCTTTTCAAACCAATTTTTGACAAAGTGAATAAGGGTATCATGAAAGAAGCTCTCTTAAATTTCTATGTAAGTTCTAGGAAAAGGAAGCCTAATTGGATCAGTGAGTCTTAGTTCAATCAAGTTTTAAACAAAGAACTTGATCAAATTATGGAGGCTTGCAAGTTCCTTGACGAGAATTGGAACCCTAAGTTTGTGGTTATTGTTGCTCAAAAGAACCATTATACCAAGTTGTTCCAGCAAGGATTTCCTGACAATGTGCTACCTGGTACTATCATTGACAACAGAGTATACCATCCGAAAAATAATGAGTTTACCTTGGTGGTCATGCTGGAATGATAGGAACCACAGGACTAGCCCACTATCATGTTCTCTTAGACCAGGTTGGGTTTTTAGCTGATGATTTGCGGAGACATCATCGAGTCATGCGATAGCCAGAATTACTTTTAGGGCAATCCCTTTCTCATAGGTTTATGAATCAAGATATTTTGCTCTAAAGCCTCGATGGAGTCAAGAATTGAATACCTCTAGTGAACTAAGAATAGATGACACAAATAAAGAGGGTTCGTCCACAAGAATTACTCGCGAAAGCCAAGGTGAAAACCCGCAAAGGGCACTTTGAGGCTTCTATTTCAAAAAAAAAACAAAAAACAAAAAAAAAAGAAAAGAAAAGAGAAAAAAGAAAAAAAGAAAATGGAGAGGCCAAGGTGAAAACCCGCAAAAGGCGCCTTGAGACCAAAGGGCTTTTGAGTTGAAAACCCGAAAGGGCGGCTCAAATTTTGAACGGCATGCAGCAACCTTGCTATACCTGATCTAACAAGAAGTGAAGTATGTTACATGCTGGGGCATCAACAAAGTACTTTGGATCTTCTGAACACATGTTAAACTCAAAGCAGTCTTCATAAAGCTTGTATATAGAAGCCCAAGCTGCGATATCTAGGGCACCTAATTGTTGTCCTATTTACTATCTATGGATTCTTTTTCTTCTCAAAGTTATCTTTCCAGTTTCAATTTCTTTGTATTTTTGATAATCTGATTCAATTTATTTGTCCTCCATTATTCATGAAGTGTGTTGCATTGGAATAATGATTGATGAACTAAAATATTTTCACAAACGAAGTTTTGTATATTATTCTGGAAATCTCTAGATAATGCAAGAAACTGAAATAGGACATTTGTTTAGAATAATTCCTGTGATTGGACGATTCAAACGATTCGATCCTAGGAGAGGATCATTTTTTCAAACATCTCCAGTGGGTCGTAACATTTAGGGGATGGTACAATAGAACCCAATTGATCCAGAGCATACAAGTGGAGTTTGATTGACACATTGAGAAGAGCAAGAGATGAAACTTTGAGTAATGACATTTGAAATAGGAATCATTCACATAACATTTTGCATTATAACATGTCTAATTAGGAGTATTTGACTCATTTCGATCAGGGCATCCTAATCATTAGGCATAAACACATACCCATTCTACAGGTTATGTAGATCAAAGACAACAGATTTGGCGTCTCTGTATTTGATGGGGAACATATCCAAGATGGCAGATCTTATCTCCCTGTAATGGACAGGGAGCAGATCTAAGATGGCAGATCTTATCTCTCTGTAATGGACGGGGAGCAGATCCCAGATAACAAATCTTATCTCTCTGTAATGGACGGGGAGCAGATCCCAGATAACAGATCTTATCTCTCTGTAATGGACGGGGAGCAGATCCAAGATAGCAGATCTTATCTCTCTGTAATGGATGGGGAACAGATCCAAGATAGTAGATCTTATCTCTCTGTAATGGACGGGAAGCAGATCCAAGATAGTAGATCTTATCTCTCTATAATGGATGGGGAGCAGATCCAAGATAGCAGGTCTTATCTCTCTATAATGGACGGGGAGCAGATCCCACATAACAGATCTTATCTCTCTGTAATGGACGGGGAGCAGTGTAACGCCCTAATTTTTGGGTTTTTCTTAGATTGATCCTTATCTGATAAAATGTTTAAATGTTAGTATTTGAGTGTGTAATGCATGTGTGGGGTGTGTTAATGGGCCTATGGAAGGCTCATGTGTTGGTTAGGAGCTCAGCAAAATTTTGAATTTTAAGCTTAGGAGATAGGGGATCATTGAAAGTAAGGGTCTTAAGAAATTGTGTGCGAAATAAGACACAAATGGATCAGTGGTAAAGTGGCAAGGGAGACGCCACTAGGCTCCTTAAAAGGTGGCGCCTAAGTGTGCTTGGAGATCCAAGGTTCAAGCTGCAGAGGTTGCAAGGTGGTGTTTTATTTTTGAGCTTGAGCAGGTAAGAGTTTGAAGCAGAATTGAACTCTGCTTGGAGGAGATTTGAATTGGTCAAGGGAGCAAATCGTGGAGGAGGTTGAGGAGCAAATCAAGGAACTTCGAATTTTGAAAGGAGGTAGCCGATTTTGGGACTTTGCAAGTGTAATTCGGCTAGGGGGACTAGTGCTTGCATATTCGGCAATTAGGCTCTAGTGGGGGCCGAATTCTCTTTAGTTCTCTAAGAGTTTTGTGCCGATTTTCCTTAGGTAAGAAAGATCCCCTTTCTTTGTCAATTTCGCATAGTTTATTCGGTACTTTTCTTTTTGCCATTTTGTTCCTCTCATCAACCTAGTAGCCGAACTCTTATTCCACTTTTGAGCCGAATCTTCATTCGACTAAGCACCTCCCTTGTTTCTTTTCTGCTCTCATCTATTTGCTTCTCTTCTTCTCAAACCATAAATCGACCCCCCTTACCACCATTCTTCTGTTAGCCGAATCACATCTTCTCTCCCTCTCTTCTCTGAATCTTTGCCGACAACTGTGAAAGAGGCCAAAACTCTTGGTGACCGATTACCCTTCTTCCAAAGTCGACTGCCTTCTCTTCTTTCAAAACATTCAATTAGTCGAATCCCTATCCCTTCATCCCTTGTATCTGCCGAATCACTCTTCTTTCTCTCTTCTTCTTTTACTTCATAAAACTCTTGTTTTGCCGAAACCGAATCTCCTTTTACCGAAAGCCTCCATACCCGGTGGTGCTTTAAGCCGAATTCTAAGTCATCTTTTATCCCTTCTGGCAGTGGCAAGTGGAGCTGTTGTAGATCGTGGTTAGATTGGTAAGTACCTTAAGACTTATTTCGTTAGTTCTTCAGGATTTAAAGCTGAAAGCCGAAACCCCTTATGGGGAGGCTAACGTTGATGACTAAGGGCTTGTTGGCCATTCTCTTTTGGTTTGATTATGTTAGTGCGATCAAGAGGCTGTGCAACTAAGGACTTGGAAGGCTAAACACGATTGGACTTCAGGATTTAGTTCACAATCGACAAAAAGGGGTAAGATTTCGATGCTTAGGCCACGTAGGCCGATTATGGTAAGGGTTTATGGCTCTTTGGTTATAGATTATTAGACTAAAAATTATCGTTCGATTGTAGGCTCTTCGTACGTGGATTCCGTCGTTGTTTTATCCATTAACAGGTGTGTAACGTATCTCCATCATAGACTAGGATGGCTAAAGGCTGTAATAACCGAAAACTGTGCTAAAGTGACCGATCGAAAGTGACCGAAAATCAGTTTTGGAGGGATCTAAGAGTAGCCGAATACTCTATTGTGGTCACATTGGAAATTGACGGTGGCGAAATTGCAGAAGGTGCAATTTCGAGCGTTTTGGTAAGTTGGGCTTCGATGGGCCAAGGTGGGCCCAATGGGCTTCCGAGCCCAAGTTAGAAAATGACCGTTAAAGACTTTCTGGTAACATGAACAATAAAAAGATGGTTAAGTTGGTAAACTAAACCTAAAAATTAGACGTAATGGACTGGAGACGAAATGGACTTAGTAAGGCCCATTAGGGGTTTTAGGCTAAAAAGGGCAAAACTGGAAATTTGGCTTAAATGGACTTCCGTGGTTATATGAGGGCTGATAAATTATTGGATTTGCACAAAATCTCTGAAAATATGAAAAAGGACTAAAATACCCTTAAATATGGAAAATTACCAAAATACCCCTAGGTGTAAAAAGACTATTATACCCCTAGGGTCAATTCTGTATGAAATGTATAATTTTATGTATATGCATGAGTAATCTTTATTATGAATATATCTGATGCATGAGATGCTATATGTTGCATGCTAGTATGATTACATCTGTTGCATGGGGTATGGGTTTATGACGGAGGAAGCGTTCTGGCAGCCTCGCTGCAATCTGGTGACTTTGTCACATTATTATCTGGCAGCCTCGCTGCAATCTGGTGGCCTCGCCACAATATCTGATCTGGTGACCTCGTCACAATATCTAGCAGCCTCGCTGCAAATTATATCTGGCAGCCTCGCTGCAAATATCTGTGGTGTGTAGCGGTTGGGTGGGTCGAGTAGTCTCCCCACATGGTGTAAGGCTGGAACGGGGGTGTTATGGATGGATCTGGGTTGGGTTTTCTGTTTGCATATTATATCTAATCTGTATCTGTTATGGGCCTATGGGCTTAACCTGGTTTCTGTATGGGCCAAGGCCCAACTGATTTGATTCTGAGGCTTGATCTGTTTTGGCCTATGGTTGAGATAATGTTGCACACTGAGTTGTCAAACTCACCTCCCTTTTATTTAATCTCTGCAGGTAACACTCAACCATAGTGGGCTTGGAGCTGCGAGAGATTCGGAGTGGCCACAGCATCTGTAGAACTGGTTTTCATTTTGTTTAAAGTATTTTATTATTAAGTTATTTTTGGTTTTTATTTTGTAATAAGGCCGCTATCTACGTTTTTATTTGGTTTAATCTTTCTTTGATGATTAAATTACATTTTATAGAATCGCTAGTTTAGGCTGCGCTGGTTTCAAAATCTAAGAACGTTTTCAAAACTCAACGAGTGAATAATATGGATAACTTGAAGGATTAATAAACTGGTTTTAACAAACTTACTCTTTTGATTCAAACCTCACTTAAGACACAACAAGACTAAAAGGGTCGTAAACTTAGTTTTAGGATCGTGTGACGCACCAGATCTGGTCGTAACGTCTAGGCCGGGTTTGGGGTGTTACAAAAACATAAAAATCATCAAAAACCGATCTAAAATCGTACCTTAATTAGGCTTGGAGTGTGCCGAAATGTTTAAACCCTAAATGGTTGTCTTCTTCCTCTAATTTTGGTTCAAAATGGTTCATAATGGACTCATTTCATGTTTGTTTTATTTTATTTTACATTATTTTAAAAATTACCATAATAACTTTTGATATAAAACATGAAAACTATTTAATTCATACCCATAATGGTCGAATCAAGCTATTAATAGTATAATAACATCATAATGACCTTTCATTTAATAAAACATAGCAATTAAGCACTTCAAGCAATTAATATGCATCTTTTGCATTTCACGTGATTTTGTCCTTTTATCAAAATTAACCATTTAATCGATAAAATTAAATCATGAAATTTTCAAACGTACGTAATAACATGCTGTAAACACCGAAAATAATATTAAAATAATTTTTCAACATCGAATTTTTGGTTCCAAAATCACTATTCTGAATTAGCTAAAACCGGGCTGTTACATTACATGATATGATATATATATATATTCCATTGTTGGAAATGAATCATTATTTGAGTTAAAATATTGAATTTGATGTTCGATTTGAATTGAAGGCGGATAGAGTACAATCATGTTTTGGTGTATTACGGGGGTTTGGAGTGGCGATAGTATTGGATGAAGGTATATGTATATTACCCAAGTAAACCAAGGTTCAGCATTTGTTGCGAACTCTCATGTTATAATTTCTGTTTGGCATGTTTCTGATGGATCAACTCTTATGAGTTTCTGTTCAACTCTTATGAGCTTTTGTTGGCTTGTTTTGGGTGGACTAGCTCTTAGGAGCTTCTGTTTGGCATTTTTCAATTGGATCTTCTCTTATGAGCTTTTGTCTGGTGTGTTCGGTCTATCTAATAATGTACTCTTATCCGTAAGTCTTTCTTCGAATGGAAAATCTCGATAAGGAACACATATGGTTAATTTTATGTTTATACTTTGTGCAATGCAGATGAGATAAGTAAGAAAAGGAATGAAAAGGTAATGTTCAATGAAAGTATATTTATGTTCATGAATTTGATGATTTCAAATGATGTTATTGATGTATATCTCTTACCTTATGTTATTTGAAGGGATTTATGAGTTGATGCGCTAACTTGTATATTGATGATGATATATATTTAGGCTTGTTTCAAGCTTGTGTAATTGATTGATGTTTATGCTTACGTCTTGTATTATACAAATGATATCGGTAAAGACATGTAACCAAATGAGATGTTCATAATGGGGATATAATATGATAATGTAAATGGATTGATGAGTTAAAGGGCTTACTTATATGTGAGAAATTTACTTCAGCTATGGATGAATTTATCTAGGTCATGAATAAATACACTAATTCGTGAATTGATAATATTATTTTAAGCTAAAGTAAGTAAATGAAAGGTTTCAAAGTTTTAGGAAAAGGGTTAATGATTGTGTACAAGGTTTTATAAAATTCTTCCATGCTAGGAATGATAAATATACGTGGCGTTGATGGACTTACTCATTTGTGAATTAATGTTTATAGTTTGATAAATCTTGTAGCATTAGTATAGGTTTATGTTCACCTATAAAGTTAATTATTGAAATGAAATGTTATGTTTAAGTTTATACGAGCTTAATAAGTATTCATTGCTTACATAGCTATTTTTCCTATCCTTTACAGATTATCAGAAGCTCGATCGGGTTGGAAGCTCTTCGGAGGTCTATCACACTATCTAGCGATTACATCGATAGAATTTGTTGTTTTGTTCATGGTTATAATGGCATGTATAGGTGGACTTATGTCTAATGTTTAGTTAATGATTTTGACATGTGGTCAATTATGGTATAATTTGATATGGAATTAGGCTATTATATATATTTGGATGAGTTATGATCATATGTAGATATAAGATAGGTATATGTGTATTTGAGATGCATGGAAACAATGATTCAAATTGTAACATCCCAAACCCGGCCTAGACGTTATGGCCGAATCTGGTGATGTCACATGGAATGGATTCTAAAAACGGAGTTAACTTAACAAAACCATTACAGTTTATTAGGTCTTGTTTGCTTTTATCTAGTTTGGAAAAGTGTTTAATCATTTATTCGATTTGTCTTGAACATATCTTATTGCAGAAGGTTTTGAAAACCGTGGTTTTTAAGTAAAAACACTTCAAATTGTAGAAAACCTTTGTTTTAGAAACCTGTCGATTTTAGAGTAAACATTTGATAAAGCAAGCATAAGATGAATAACGAAATCAAAACCAATAGTTAAAAGCCCTTACAGTCCAGAGAGTCGTGAGAATTAGAACTCGCAATTAAAAACCAAATCTTAAATAATACCAAAATTAAGTAAATTTAACAGTTCATGGTAATGTGGTCACCGCTGAGTTTCGCTGCACCAATCTGCCTAAGTCTGTGGATTACCTGTACAGAACAGACAGAGAAAGAGGTGAGTTTACACAAACTCAATGTGTAACCCAACAGAATTAAGATGCATGCATACATTAATCACACATACATAATACTATCATACTCATTACAGAACCTCCGTCTATCAGATTATCATAACATACAGAATGGGGTTTATTTAGCCCTTACCGACCTTACAATAGGCCCACAGTTGTCAGGGACGACTCGTACGACCTTAAGGAAAAATTCAGATAAATGGCCTAGACACTCGTGTGGCCCACATGCCCAGATTGGCCTTGCCCGTGTGGATCAAACGGCTTGGCCCAAAATCCACACACCCGTGTGGTGTGCCCGTGTGGCCCATATGCCCAATTTAATCTAGCTCGTGTGGCTCACACGGCCACACCTCAGCACCACATGGCCGTGTCTTGCACACGGCCTTACCTTCATCGATCACACAGTCGTGTCTCACACACGACCTGCCACACGCCCTACCACACGCCCGTGTGACGTCGATAGTGGCCTTTTTCAACTTTCGCTGATTTTCATTTTTTTTGCGTTTTGGGTACTCACTTGGTACTGTTTTGCAGTGAAAACAATCCCAAACCTCACGGCACATAAGATGACCAACAAAAGCATTGAATTAATCGTTTAAAAATCGAACTAAAATTGAACTCAAATCGAGATATTCATCCATTGAGTGACTAAACCTTACCTTAAATCAAACAACAGTGATTCCCACAAAACTACGTCTCCAACAAGTGATTACGAGTCCTTGGATCTTCCCCTAATCGGCATTAATGACACACATGAATGAAAAGTTAACAATCGAAAGCAAAACAACTTACCCAAACTTACTAAATCAATACATAACAAAAGTTGCACAAGAGAGAGAGATAGATTGATAAAGAAATTTGAAAAGAAGAAGAAGGAGAGGCAGATTTCGATAGAGAGGAGAAGAGAACTGACATCCAAATTTTGGAAAAGAAAGCCCAAATTTTCAAAAAAGAAGAAAAACATAAAAAATAAAATTTGATAACTTCCCAAATCCCTTAATTATCTCTCCAGTCACCCACTAACACCCAACTTCTCAGAATTTAAATTCCACCGAAACACCGACACAAAACCGAGCAAAAAATATCACCTACACTCGTGCAGGGATTCGAACACAGGACCTTCAACACACCAACACCCAGACTCCCTTACCACTTGAACCAGCAGGCTCATTTTGATATGGTTTTACAAATAATTAAACTTAAGCCCACTGAGCAAGGATAAGGATTAAGTCAGAAAAATACCAAAATTTAACCCAAGGTAAGGCTTGAACTTGGGAGCTCCCATACACACTCAGAACACTTAACCACTAAAGCAGATAGACAATTGTGTCAAATAATTGCAGAAGCAGGGATAAATTATTTAGGGCGTTACATAAATGATAAGTTATATTGACATGGTATAAGTCAAGTATGGTATGCTTAAACATGCACATGTTTAGGTATATTTGGAATGACCATATTTGGTATGTTTATATGAGTTTAAGTGGAGTTATGCTTTTAGGTAGATTTGAACTATTTGTAAGAGTATAAATGTGGTCAATCTATGATGAGTTTTGAAATGGAAAATGAATTAAGTGTTGATGAATGGAATGTGTTAAGTACATATATATGTTTAGATAAATTGTATGTTTGCAGGTGCCTATATAGCATATTGTTTGAATGGAATTTGGTATTCGATTTGGTCTTATTATGCATGTTTTAGGTATGTTTTGAAGCTTCATTTTATGTGCAAATGGCTTGTAGGTGTGAGCTTGATTTGGGTGAAGGAAATGGCTTGAAATTGACCTATTTCTTGTCCATACAGCCTAAGACACGGGCGTGTGTCTCAGCCGTGTGTGACACACAGCCATGCGACACGATCATGTGTCCCCTATTGGTGTTAAAGGTTTACAAGTCAGACAGTTACAGGGCCTGGCACACAGGTGTGTGGCTTGGCTGTGTGACCCAGGTTAGAGAGTTACACGAACTGAGACATGGGCGTGTGTCTCAGCCGTGTGAGTCACATGGCCGTGTGACCCTTGCAATTCAAATTTTTTGACTTTTTCCTAAACTTTCTGATTGTTTCTGATTTTGTCCTGAATCATTTCTAAAGTGTTTCTAAGGCCTCGAGGGCTTGAATAAGGGATGATATGCATGTATTTGATTGAATTATGATATGGTTTATCTAATGTTCGAAAATGAATGTCTTTTATGTTACAGATTTTTAGTACTACTCCGTAACCCTATTTCGGCTACGGATACGAGTAAAGGGTGTTATATTCGAGCAGAAAAAAGGATTAACAATGTTAAATCGAATTCAATTTTTGATCACTTACTTATTGGATTTTGGCTTAGAACAGAGATGTGAATAGTTTCTGATGTCACTACTGATCCAAGATATTCGGGTTTGGTCGTTCAATCAAAATAACACTAAAAAGTTAGTATAGAACATTCGACAATGTCTCCAGTAACATTTGACCAGGGCAGTAAATAAAGGAAGGGGAAAATGAGATAAGATCTGATCGAAAGAAAATCTACTTACTCCACTAGAACGACATATTCGAAGAACCAGTGAAAAATTCAAGCTGTATAGATGAATTTGGCCAGAGTAATCAATAATTTAGTAAGAAGAAAAGAAAAAAAAAGAGAACACAAAGGGGCGTGCATGGACGAAAAGAAAATAAATGGAGAAAAGAAAGAAAAATTGAGAGAAAATTGAAAGGGAGGGGGCGACAATAAGGGAAAAGAAGAGGAAAAAGATTAAAAAAAACACAACATAAAAATTAGTATAATCTTTTTAAAAAAACTGATAGCCTTTTGATAATTCAGATAAAGTCTTGAATATCTAAGTGAATCAGATTTTCCATTGTTTGAGTCAGACTAAAATTTGACAATTTGCTAAGGGTGGATGACACATGCTTTAAAAGAAAAAGAATTTGCGAGCAAGGGGAATCAAAATTGGGTCACAAGGATACTTACACTATTTCTTGACCACTGGGCCAATTACTCATTCTTTTTATAATTTGACAATTTTATCAATTAGAAGTTCAGGATATGACAACTCTCCCCCTTTTAAAAGAAATTTAGGCATCAAAATTTACTTGACTTGAATTGATGAGGATACTATCGACAAATTGAGTCCTCTTGTTCCCAAGTGGCTTTTTAAGTGCCATGGTTCCACCAAAGAACTTTAACCAGTGGGATCTATTTTCTTCTAAGAACCTTTACCTCTCTGTCCAAAATCTACATCGGCTTCTCCTCAAAGGATAAGTTTGGTCTAACCTTAATCTCCTCAATCGGGATAATGTAAGAAGGGTCTCATCGGTATCGTTTCAGCATCAATATGTGGAACACATCATGAATGCGGTCCAGCATGGAAGGCAAGTCCACCTGATAAGCCACTGGTCCAATTTGTTTAAGAATCTGATAGGGTTTAATAAATCTAGGGCTCAACTTGCCATTCCGCCCAATTCTTAAAACTTTCTTCTGTAGAGATACTTTTAAGAAAATCTGATCACCGACACTAAACTCAATTTCCTTTTGCTTCAGGTCTACATATCACTTTTGCCTATCAAAAGCCACTTCCAATCTATCCTGAATTTGTTTGATAGTACTTTTAGGCTATTGAACCCAAAACCTTTCTCTTGCCTAGCTTAGTTAAACACAAAAGAGTACGACACTTATAACCATACAAAGCCTCATAAGGTGCATTTATATACTAGATTGGAAACTGTTGTTGTAAGCAAATTCAGCTAACGGTAAATGCTCCGTCCAAGTACCTCGAAACTCAATCACACAGCTTCTTAACATATCCTCCAAAACCTGGTTAACCCGCTCCGATTATTCATCTTCCTACTGATGGAATTCTTTATTGATGTCCAAATGAGTACCGAGTGCCTCACGGAATTTCTTCCAGAATCAAGATGTGAAATTTGGATCCCAATCTGAAATAATCGACACAAACACCTCATAGAGTCTTACTATCTTGGAGATGTACAACTTAGCTTACCTTTGTGGGGAATAGTCAGTTCGAAGCAATAGGAAATGAGCTGACTTCGTCAACCTATTCACAAAAACCAATATCGAATCTTTCTAAGTAGGTGTCAAGGGCAACCCACTAACAAAGTCCATAGCGACTCTCTCCCATTTTCATTATGGAATCCTAATTGGCTGCAACAAACTAGAAGGAAGCTAATGCTCAGCCTTTACTTGCTGACCAGTTAGGCACTTAGATACGAAATTGGATACCTTTCGCTTTATTCTAGGCTACCAATATAACTCTCTTAAATCCCGATACATTTTATTAACCCAAGATGCATAACGTATGGGCTACTATGCACTTCCCGAAAGACGGATTGTCTTAAATCTGGATCAATTGCACACAGTATCTTCCTCTGAAACACAAAATTTCCGTAGGATTCAGCCTGGAATCCTTTATCCTACGCTCTTCAATCTATTTAAACTGAGGCAACAAGGATACATCCAAAGGCTACTTAAATTTTATCTCACTAACCCATTGAGGCTTTTCTAATAACTAAGCCAAAAGACCACCATCCTTATACAAACTCAATCTTATGAATATAGCCTTAAGCTCAGTCATTGATCTTCTTCTTAGAGCATCAACCATAACATTGGCTTTACCAGGATGATACTCGATAGTGCAGTCATAGCCCTTGAATAGTTCAATCTATCTCCACAGTCTTAAGTTCAATTCTTTTTGGGTGATGAGATATTTGAGACTCTTGTGATCTATGTAGATAGTACACCTCTCACCATATAGGTTATCTCTCCATATCTTAAGAGCAAATACTACAGCTGCTAACTCAAAATCATGAGTCAGATAATTTCACTTATGCAACTTAAGTTGTCTCGAGGCATAGGTTACCATTTTACAATCTTGCATCAGTACACAACTGAGACCAGTGTAGGATGCATCACTATACACAACATTGTCCGTCCCAAATTTTGGCGAATAAAAACTAGAGCTTGAGTCAACAGAAATTTTAATTTCTCAATGTTGACTTGTTGTTCATCTGACCACTTAAAACGAGTGTTCGTCCTTAATAACTTAATTAAAGGAATAACTGTAACACCCTTAACCAATATCCGTTGTCAGATTAGGGTTACGACTCATTACCAAACAATAGAAACAATATTTAAATCATAACATTTAATAAATTAATCTCATTCAAAACATTTAGTCCCTAAATCAAGCTTTTGAGGCCTTAAAAATAACTTAGAAGCAATTCGAGACTAATTAAAGACAAAACATTGCAAAAATGTGAAAACATGGATCACACGACCGTGTAACATATCCCAGGCCGTGTAACAATCGAAAAAAGGGACACACGGCCATGTCCCAGCTTGTGTCTTCACCCTTGTAACTCACTAAGTAGGGTCACACGGTCGTGCAACTCTTTGACTTGCCACACACGGCCTTGTAATCCATTGACTTAGAACACTAGGAATTTATAGACGATACACGGCTATGTCTCCAGGCTATGTGTGTCACACGGCCATGTGACAACTCGTGTCCTAGGTGTGATCCATAATTTCACCCTAAAACAAGCCAATTCAAGGCCAAAATACACCAAACCATTCATCGCATTTGTGCACACATTCATGAGACGTAAACATCATTCAAACTTATCTAAGCATACCATTTGAAACATCCTAATCCATCCAACCAATATGCCATTCAAAGGCACCACATTTATAGCAAAACATCAATAACTAGTTTATTTATCTACCAAAATATATCACTTATTACCATTTACATGCCATCACAAACATGCCAAAAGGGTCTTATATACAAGCACTTTTTTTTTGATAAAACTTATAAACAAGCACTTAAAATTGACCAAAATGACATAACTTGTTAAGGCATTAAATTTCAATAAACCAAACATAGTCTTCAAAGCATATGCATACTAAAACATCCATGACACATTTATGAACCACCATTACAAAAGATCCTATACATGCCATTATTAACCTTGGCCAAAATACTCAAAAACTACCAAAATTATTGCTGGATAGTCTAATAGGTCTTCGACAAGTTTCCAACCGATCGAGCTTCCTATAATCTATAAAACAAAGGAAAGTAACTACGTAAGCAAACAATGCTTAGTAAACTCGTATAAACTCAAACAAAACTTACCATTTCATTAGCACAATTTATAGAATAAGTATAATGTCATTACCAAGACCATAAGCTTAGTAAAAGCATATACAAGTATCATTAAACTCACAAATTAGTAAGTTCATCAATGATACATATGAATTCAACCATAATATAAATAGACTTTCATATGCACATCTTTTCATAGATCAGGATTCAATATCCCATTATATAATTACCATGCCTTTCCTTTTCTTATCCGTTGAACCATTTGGAATTACATTGGATACCCGGGAATGCTCACACAAAGTGTACCTTTCCACATAATCGTAACCTTTCCTTTTCAATAGTGCTTAAACGAGCTGTGGTCGGGATGTTAGTTATACGATGCTGCTCAAACGAGCTATGGAGAATCTTCAGTAAATGCAGGATATCAGTCATCAGAAGGGCATTCAAGACCAGCACCCGGAATATGGAATCCCTAATGACATGTCATTCGTGTCTTAAGAATTCTTAAGGTTCAAACGAGACTCATTATCCGTCAATTAATCATAGTATCGAAACATGTATGTTCGAATCCATTTATAACTAACAAAATTTAATAGATAGTCAATTTAATTAACATTAATGCAATTACAATTCATACGAGCTTACCTCGATAACTAGGATCGTTTAGTAGAGTTGCAAACTAATTCGAAGCTTTAGCTTTTCCTCAATTTAAGTTCGGTTGTTATTTATCTTGATCTAAATCAATAATTTCATTCAATTAAGTACTTCAAGTATTCAAATTAATCCACAATTCATATATATGTAAAATTACAAAACTACCCCTAATACTTTAACTTTTCACAATTTAGTCCTTAAGCTCATAACTTGAATATTAATCATTTTAACCTAAATCCATATTAACCAATGCTACAAGAAACCTTGAAACAATCCATAATTACCAAAAATTCACAACAAAACCCATGGATTTACACTATCAACAAACTAGTCCCTAATCCAAAATTCATCAAAGATCACTTAATAAAACAAGTTTGTTTAACAACTAAGATTAATAATCTATCAAATAACTTCACAAACACATCCATATCATTCATTAGAGGTCCTTCAACCTTTAACAACTTTGCAAATTAACCCCTGGGCTAGCTAGATTAAGCTAAAAGAATAACAAAAACATAAAAATTACTAAAAACGGAACTAAAATTACTTACATGCAAGCCCTTCACTTAGCCGAATCCTAAAGCTTAAAATTGGCTATTTTCTTGCCTTCAAAATAAGTGGAAAAGACAACAATAAAGATGATACCATGTTTTAGTTTCTTTTGTTTTTATTTTATGTATTATATTACCATTTTAACCTTGGCTATTAACTATACAAGAACAACAAATTCATGTCCATATTTTTCCACTAACTCCTTTAATAGTATAATTAATATTTTAGTCCATTACTTTAAGATTTCATTGTAACACCCCTAACTCGTATCCGTCGCTGAAATGGGATTACGGAGTATTACTGGACTTATAACAATAACAATCATACATTTAACATTCATTTCTCATATCTAAACATAAACATTCATAAAGTCCCTAATATGAGCCCTCGAGGCCTAAAACAGACATTTAGAAAGATTCGGGACTAAATTGAGAACTTATGAAATTTTTAGGAAAACTTAGAAAATTTTTCATATACAGGGGAACACGCCCGTTTGACCAGGTCGTGTGTCTCACATAGGCCCTAGACACTTCCATGTCACAGGTCGCGTGGGCATTCGAAATGGGATCACATGGCCGTTTCTTACCCCGTGTAACTCTCTGACTTGTATCACACGGCCAACCACACGCTTGTGTGACTAGCCCGTGTAACTCACTGACTTGCTTTCATTAAAAACTGCATGGGACACACGGCTGAGACACACACCTGTGTCTCTGCCTGTATGGATGAAAATAGGCTAGGTTACAAGCCACATTTCTTACCTAATCTTGCGTCAACCTAAACATATCAAATAGCATGTGACCATATCCTCAATAGACATTTAAAATAACCAAATATCATGTCCAATTCATACAATTTCAATACCAACAATCAAAATGCTTATAAGCTTCCAAACTAACCATTCAAAACATACCCATTTCGTGGTCAAGTGTATAAATTCACTTCCATGTCTAAATCATAACCAATATGACATATCTCAAACTCACCAATATGCTACTCAAAATATACCAACTCATATCAAGCAACTTCAACACCATTTAATCAATTTCTATCAATTATCAAAATTGACCATTATAAACATGTCATTTATCAACTTCAAAAGCTACCTAAATGATCATTTGCACATGGTCACTTTTGTACCTATCACATAACTTATATGTGAATTCAAATTACCAATTCACAATCAAGGCAATCACATAGCAATTATAGAGCAAACATCATAAGCTATCTACTCATATAATTACATACTATCACATATACCAAAGTTAAGCCAAATCACATGGCTAATTACAAATCAAACTCATATAACCACAAAGCCTATACATGCCATTTAACCAAATTCACTAAGTTCAAAAGTACCAAAACAATAGTTGGATAGTGTGATTTGATCTTCGATGTCTTCTAAATCAAGTGAGCTTCTGAATCACTATAAAACATAGAAAAGAAAATAGAGAAAGCTATCAAGCTTAGTAAGCTCATATTATATAGAATTAAACTTACCAATTATTCATAATTTAGGCAAATAAACATAGTATAATCCAACCAATTTGTCAAATGCCTAAACATTTGTATTCACCAACATGTTAGTCATGTAAAAGGTCATATAATCATCAATTCATATGGATGAGTACATAAATCATTCAAATTTCATATACATTTATCATCCATCTCAAATCTCAAATTGGCATGTAATACCTTTTTCCATGCAATTCATACAACTCATTATGCTAATTCTCATCAATTCATTTAACTTGTAACAGAACTGTGCTCATTGAACTGAAGTAACAGCAAGCTCCAATGAGCTGAGAAACGGTAAGCTCTTACGAGCTGGAATATTAGTAAGCTCATACGAGCTGTGGTAAGTCTGCAACACATGTAGGATCTCAACCAAATTGGTAACCCTAATGACATGTCACTTATATCCAACGAATTCCTAAGGTTTAAAAGGGGCTCGGTAGTATTCGGAATTCATCATTCAGGCATTTAATGAACATGTATTTTATTTTATAAATTCACATACATATATTTCAAATAAGTACATATTTAAATACTCAATTCCAATTATACAAACTTACCTCGTATAGCACGGATGAAATCGATCGTCTATTCGACAACTTTTCCTTTTCCTTGATCTAATTCCTATCTCTACTTTTCTTGATCTATGTAATATCAAATTCAATCTATTCATTATTCATTCTATTCAATTTAATCCAAATTACATATTTTGGTTGAATTACACTTTTGCCCCTAATATTGTTACTTCTTTACAATTTAATCCTTATCACATAAAAATGCAAAATCATTCAATTTGACCATAACCGATGCTAGCTGAATTTCTCTTATTAGCATATCAGCCATATTTTCATTTATTTCAAATTTTAACCACAAAATTTCCATATTTTTCAATTTAATCCATAATTGACATTTTTACCAAAAATCCTTTAAAAAATGTTGTTTATCTAACAACAACCACTCACAATCCATCATAAAACATCAAAATAAATACATATTCATCAATGGCAAAACTCTAGACTTTTAACAATTTCTCAAATTAGTCCTTAGGCTAGCTAGACTAAGTTGCAACGATTCCAAAAACATAAAAATCATTACAAACCGAGTCAAAATCACTTACAAATTGAGCTTACAAGTTTGGCCGAGCTTAGCTTCAAAAATGACTTCTTTCTTTTGTGAAGAATCAGTTGATGATGATGAATAAAGATGATAGTAAATTTTATTTCTTTTATTTTTTATCATTAATTACCTTTTTACTAATTCAACCTTCATAAACTTTAATAATCACACAATTGCCAAGCCATTATCATCCACTAACTCATTAATGGGCTATTACCATAGAAGGACCTCTATTTTAAATTTCTATAGCCATTAGACACCTTTAGCTATCAGAACCCAACTTTTGCACTTTACGCGATTTAGTCATTTTTATCAAATTATGCATTTAAACAGTAAAATTTCTTAACGAAATTTTCACACAATCATACTATCATACTGTAGAACTCAAAATAATATTAAAATAAATATTCTGACATCAGATTTGTGGTTCTGAAACCACTGTTCTAATTTAACTAAAATAGGCTGTTACATTTATTGCTATTTGACCCTTTTAACTAATGAATTCAATTTTTAGACATTTTACGATTTAGTCCTTTTTACCCAATTAACCAATTAAACTTCAAAATTTCTTAGTGAAACTTTCATACAACCTTAATATAATCCCGTAGACATTAAATAAATAATAAAATAACTTACTCGTCAGAATTGTGGTCACGAAAAAATTGTTTTCAACACCACAAAAAATGGGCTGTTACAACAATTATCAAGGAGAAACCCCCAACAAACCTTCGATAATACCTTGCCAAACAGAGGAAGCTTCAAATTTTAGAACCACTCTTAGGCCGCTTCCATTTTAGAATAGCTTCAATCTTTTTCGGATCCAAACAGATACCCTTAGCAGATAGTACATGCTCCCAAAACTTTACCCTATTTAACCAAAATTCACACTTACTCAATTTAGCGAAGAGCTTCTTCTCACAGAGAATTTGCAAAAATATCCGTAGATGCTTGTCATGCTCAGATTCAATCTTAGAGTATACCAGAATATCATTGAGGAACACAACGACGAACTGGTCGAGATATGACTGAAATACCTGATTCATTAAAACCATGAATGCAGTCGAAGAATTCGTAAGACTGAAAGGCATAACCAAGAACTCGTAATGGTCGTACCGAATCCTAAATGTAGTCTTAGAAGCATCGAATTCTTTCACTTTTAGCTAATAATACCCAGATCCCAAGATGTTTCTAGAGAAAACTATTTATCAAATAGATTACCAATCCTAGGCAGTGGATACTTATTCTTCACTGTCAACTTGTTCAATTTCCTATAATCGATGCACAATCTTAGAGAGCCATCCTTCTTCCTAAAAAATAGAACTGGAGCATCTTATGGTGAAACACTAGGTCTTATGAAACCTCAATCCAAAAGCTCTTGGAGTTTAACCTTTAACTCCTAAGTTCTTTTGGTGCCATGTAGTAGGGAGTAATAGACACCAGTACCATTCTGGAAAATAAGTTAATTCTAAATTCAACCTCAAGATTCAGACGTAACCTTAGCAGTTCCTCAAGAAAAATATTAGGAAATTTGTTAACAGTTTGGATTCTCTCCACAGCTAAACTAGTAATAGTTGCTTCTCAAACATAGGCTAAAAATGCCTCAAACCCTTTTTGGATCAATTTCTCCACTACCATAGTAGAGATCACATTAGATAAATAATCCCAACACTCCCAAACCATGACGATATTTTTACTATCAGAAGTCTTCAATGTTACCTTCTTAGTAGCTCTATCCAAATTGACTTGATGCTCAACCAATGACCGTCTTCAATGTTACCTACTCTGTTGTAACTTTATTATAACAACGCTAAAAACTTGTTGGTAGCACAGCGGATATACAAGTCATGCAAGTATACATGTCGGACAAGTAATAAAGTGATGAGTGAGATCGTCTCAATAAGGATTAGATAGGTGTAATTTGGTCGAGTTATTATTGTTAATTTTGATTAATGCTAAGTAAAATAATAAGAAAAATACAATGGAAAAATGTGAAAATTATGATGTATAAAATATGCAAAACAAAACAAATAAATGGAACAATAATGCCACAGAAAAACCACTAAGAAAAAGGGTTGATGAACTTCAATGTTGATTAGGACGGCTGGGATTACTAATGAATCTACCTTCACTAACTATTAATGCCACAAAAAAGTTGTGAATATTCTATGCTCGATAGGTTTCTACAGTAGTTTGATTTTCTCGAAAGAAAGACCTTGGGTTACCTTTTGATATGTTTATAGGCTTTGAGGTAGACTACCACTAATATTTCCTACCTTCTGTCATATGAAGCAAGGCTCTATGTCTAGAGGTTGCTACAAATAAGTAATTAATCATTCACTCATATTATCCAACCCCTATCTAGTTAGCCTAACCCTATCGGAATTAAGTTATCTTTATAAACCTGCCACACATTCATCAATTTATAACCTGCATATAACATGAAATACCATTGAATAAAACAGTAAAACAAACCAAAGTTAAACTTTAAACATTAATAGAAATAAAGGTTTAGCTCATGCTTAGGAAAATCAAGTTTAAGTTTAATAACCAACATCATCAATAACAAATAAGCTTTAAACGAAGCACCATAAGAAACAAAAGAAGAAATCTAAGATGTCATATTTAGCCTATCTGGCTCTAAACATAGGCAGCGCAATGTCTTGCAGCTGCCAAAAATGATTGCAATTGTTTTCTCTTTCTTCTATCGCCCTTATTCCTGGTCTCCCACCCACTACATTCTATCTCATCCAAGGCTGTTGTTCCCGTCTGCTCTAGGCTGCTCCCTTTAATTTAGGTTCTCTACTTGGTATTATATGTTTCACCTTTTAGGGCAAGTCCATCAGCCCACGATCATTCTTTTATTTCCCAGGTAGATATATATGGTACACGTATATGTGGGGCCATGAGCGGTACGTGTTAAGTGCTGACTAGGCATCTTCCCAGCATTGTCATGACATTTGTGTTGGCAAACTATCCATACTTTGCCACAGAAAACCTTCAACCTTCGCTCTTTTTTTCTACACTCTGCACCTGCCAAACAATCACCAAATAGATTGCTCCCACAATCAGTTAAACGTAACATGTAATAACAATCAAGCGCAATCCAAGATCTTCAATACAATACTTTAAAAGTGCCAATGCAGTATCCTAAAATGCAACTAAAAACACTTAAGTATATGCAATTAACTAAATCTAAGGGCATGAAATATAAGTCTTTTCAAGAGTTATCATCCATATCCTCTAGAATTATCTCAGTAGTTTCCATATAGTATTCAACCACTGTAGTGGCTGTTTCAACAACACCCCAAACAACTCAGCCCCATTAGATCATAACATTTTAATATAATTCTCAGTTTTAGTTTAGGCTCACGATTCCTAATACCAACTTGGGATACAACATCATCCCCAATTCCCTAATTATTGCCCTTAGTGATAAGCATTTTAATAGTCTCACTACTCTCACAATTGGGCATGTTCCCCAAAAAGGATGGCTCAGCTTGAGCCACTTGTTGGCGCCCTCCACGAGCTTGTTTTCCACGAGTACTCATTTTACTATCTCAATTTTACACTTTTAAGTCTTATCTATGATTTCAAAGAGACATAAACACTGAGTTATTTTCTTGTATTTTTAGTTTGCAAAGTCTTAAAACTTTATGCAATTTAGTCCTAGTGTTTTTCTACAGTATGATAGTAGTAGTTCTAATGAAAACAACATCAGAGTCTCAGAGTTTAAATTTTTTTATTTTGAAAATTTTTCAAATAAGGCATTGTGGCAAGCTCTTCCCAAAATACCCCATTTTCGAAAATATTTATGCAAACACATAATTTTTTCTAGGCCAAGTTATTGAACTGGGCTCTAATACCTTCTAATGTAACCTCCCAAATCCAACCTATACATTATGGTCATATCCTGAAGGTTACTGTAACACCCCAGATTTTGGGCTTCTGTGTGATTGCTTAATTTCAATAATTGTATGCTTGGGTGTCTTAAGTTGATGTTAAAGTGTGTTTTGGGGGCCTTTGGAAGGCCTGGGTTAAGCCTAAGCCTTGGTGCAAATTTTGATTTTTAAAATAGGGAAGTAAGAATGTTAGCTCGCATGGTTTAAGTTTAGTTTCGGGAATTCTTATCGCAAGGAGCCTAATGGTAAAGTGGCTGTGGCGTCATCTGTAAGGAGGGGAGCAAGGAGTATGGCACCTTGGGTTAAGGGGGATTTGGGTTCGATTCTCCTTGCAAGCAAACATTTTTATGTTTTGCTAGGTGTATGTGGCAAGTGGTTGATTTGGGGACAACCTTTAAAGGTGGTTGTGACCAGATAAGAGTGGACTTGGTCATGGGAGTTTGAATTGAAATTCAAACTTGAAGGTAGGTAAATCTTGGAGTAGTTTAAGGAGGGAAATGTGGGATTGAGGTGTGAAGGAGAGTTTGGCCGATTGTGGGCGACTTGGGGTTGCAAGTTTCGGCTAAGGTCTTTTGCACTTAGCATTTTCGGTATTTGAGTGTGTAGGACCTAAAGTGCCGATTTTCTTTACCATTCTCAAAGTCGAACACTTCTCTTTTCCCTTTCTTTCCATTCTTGAACCTTGCCGTATTCAGCCTTCCATTATCTTCTTTTTGTCATTTCGTTAGCTAAAATTGGGTTATTGTTAGCCGAACCTTCTTTGCTACCTTACCATCATCATCATCAAATACCGATCACTTTCATCTCTCAAGGCTTAACCGAAAACATCAAAACTGAAACTATCATGTTCCTCTTCTTTTTCTTTCTAAACCCCTTCTTTGCATCGTTATTCACCCTTACACCTCCTTTCGAAATCAAATAGGTTACCTTTTATAGTTCTGCCGAATTGGTACTCTCTCTCAGTTGATGTTGGCAGATGTCGATTTATTCTTCTTCTTTTTCTTTTTCCAAAATTGACTCCTTTCTTTGCCAAACTCCCTAGGTTGCTTGGATCTGCAAAGTTGTGAGGGTTGGGAGTAAGCATCGACTTCTGGTGTTAACAAGTTGGTCAATCGAATAAGGGGACAAGTAGCAAGGCAACCAAGTTCTATTGGTTGGATCGCGATTAAGGTAGGTGTCTACCGAATTCTTTTTGAGTATGGCCGAATGTTTCAAGGATAGGTATTGATGGTGGAAGTTGGATTGTAGTTTAATGGTTGTTTAGGTTAATGTAGGTTGATTGCAGCCGGCGAAACTATTCAACCCTACTCATTGAGGTGTGTAAACTACACCCCTTATAGTGTAAGTCGGCAAATGCCGAAATGCCGAAATACCGACGCATAGAAGCCCATTAGTGTGCGAATGCTATTGGGTTAATCTGAGCTTGATAGAAACGAGAATTCGTTCCATGGAGACCATTTGCTACAAATCGGCACCCTTGAGCTATGTTGGGCTGGATGGGCCAAAACGGGCCCAATGGGCCTAAAGGCCCGTAGGAGTAAAGTTTTCGATAAGTGGTCATTAAACGGTAAAGTTGTAAAATCTAAGTTGTTGATCATAAAATTTGACGTATCGGGCTATTCTGGTGAGTGGGCCACATAGGGCCGTTAGGGGGCTTTAGAGCCCAAACCTACTTATGACCTAGTTAGTGAATCCGAGTTGCTAAGAAAGTTGTGAAATCTGTTAAAAGGTTATATTTAGGGTTAAAACTGCGAATCCGAATAAAAGGCCTAAAATACTGTTAAAGGAGTATGGAAATGACTATTATACCCTTGGAGGATAGGTTCATGACTATGCATGTTAAATTCTGTATCTGCTATTCTGTAAGCATGTTGTGTATGTGTATATTCTGTTCTGTATATCTGCATGGGGTTGGATTACGAATACAGAGGAAGTTCTGTTATAGTGGCTACGCCACACGTCCTGTTAATAGTGGCCTTGCCATTCATTCTGTTTCTGGTGGCTCTGCCACACTATTCTATTATTAGCAGCTTTGCTGCACGTTGGTGTGTGGGTTGGGTGGGTCAAGTTATTTCCCACATGGTGTGTTGGTTGGTACGGGTGGTGTGATGGCTGGTTGGGGTGGGTTTGCATATTATGGACATGATCTGTATCCGTTATGGGCTTAGGCCCGATCTGATTCTGTTTGGGGCTTTGGCCTATTCTGTTCCGATGGGGAGTTACACACTGAGTTTTCGCAAACTCACTCTATTTTCTTAATCTGTGCAGGTAACCCCTAGACCTAGTGGATTTGGAGCCGTGATAGACTCGAGGTGGCTACATGATTTTACTCGTTTTCTACACCGGTTGGACTTCCGCTGTTCTCATTTTATTCTTATTTTCCATCTTTTTGGTTTTAATTGTGTAATAAGGCCATTACGGGGTTTTTAACTTTTTATTTGGGTTAGCTATTGATTTTGAATGGCATAGTATGTAACCGACTAATTAAACACACTGGGCTTCTAAAAAAGTGATAACAAACGTTTTGAAAGAAAAACCACGACCTGTTTTCTTCAAATCAATTCGGTGACTTATCTTTCAACACAATTTTCAAAACTAAAGGAAAGAGGGTTTTTGACTTGTTTCAAAAGAGATTTGGAACTAAACAATCCATAACAAACAGTACGGTAACTTGGTAAAAGAGTTTTTATAAAATTTTAAGGTTTAAGCCTTGTGACCCTCCAGATCTAGGCATAACGTACAGGCCGGGTTTGGGGTGTTACAGTTACATTAGCCACCTAAATGACCAAGTAAAAATGTTTTGATCAAAGATCGCAATTTTGCGCAATTTTGGAAAACTTAGCGCAAGTGCATAAGGTTTGTTACAACAACAGTTCGTTAGGTTATATATAATTTAAGTTCAATTTATTAGAAGGTCGTATTGTTTGAAATAAAACTCAATTAGTTCTGTCAGTAAACCTTTTAAAAACTTCGTATTTCTAGTTTGTGGCAGAAGAAAGTGTTCTATTTTATTTTTGTAAGAAAATCCATTTTTTAAGTCATGTTAAGATGATTATTAAGTTTTTTCAATTCCTATCAAAATACCTCATGTATGCAAAATCCCAATTAAAAAATAACCCATACCATAGTCCATACTTAAATACAAATTACAGTCCTAAAGTAATAAAACATAAATTAAGTAAAACTTGAAATAGTTTATTGTGTGAAAAATTTAGATGAGACCTCCGAATGTCGTGTCCGATCCTATTCTTGAGGGTTACCTGTAAATATTAAACTAGAGGGTGAGCTTAAAAAGCTCAGTATGAGTCTAAGCAAAGATAAACATTTAATCAATCAAGAGGCATACAATTATTATAACAGTTCATATAATTCATTAAGGCATATCGAGCTTTTGTATATGACATGCTTAATGGTACAATGCAATAGTCTTACCTATCCATCAACTAAACACCACGTGTTCCCCAGAACCTGTCATTTGAACACCAAAACAATAAGAGTCGAACCTCGATGTAGTTAAAGCACTAGTAATAGTATGTAGTTAAAATTGCCTGTAAAATGCAGACAAGATGCTAGTAAGATGCCATAAGTCACTAGTACTACACAATACTCAGGGGTGCAATATACTGACTAACCAATGTTGCGATAAACCGCCAGCAGTCCACAAAACTCCTCTATCACCCAATCAATATCCAAGCCCCATGCAATGCAATATGACATACTTTCAATGAGGCAAATCATACTTTTTGATATCAAACTCAATTCAAAGGCATGCTTACATACATTAAATTTATTGGTAACGGTGGCATACTTTTATGCTTTCAAAATTAACAATTTCAATCAATGGTATACTTTTACAAGTAAACAATAAACAATTTCAATTGGCAACAGGCTTTAATACTACACATTATACAACTCAAATATCACACAACCAGTCACAATTTTAGGCCTTAACATTCGACCATTACCTTTTATTACTTACCAATCTTGGTATACCTCTTAACTGTCACCAGGCTGTTCGACCATGTCAAAAATCAGCATGCATATTAATTGCATGCGTAAAATATACAATAATACACACAAAAGTCAGACTAACACTTGATTTACACGAATCAGATGCACTAACATAACCACAACTTTTACAACTTAGATCTAGACAGCTATAGGTCAGATCTGTACACAACATGAGTAAAATTCGATTAAAACCAGCCTTTAGACACCCTTATAAGGTTTGGCCAGAAAAAGGATTAACAGTGTATAGATTATTCGGCTATGACTCAAGTAACATTTGGCCAAAGTAATAAATAAAGGAAGAATAAAATGAGATAAGATCTAATCTAAAGAAAAACTACTTCACCAAAACGACATATTCGAAGAACCAATAAAAAACCCGAGTAGTATAGATGAATTCAGCCAGAGTAATCAATAATTCCAAGAAGAAAAGAAAAAGAAGAAGAGAACACAAATGGGTAACACAAGGATGAAAAGAAAATAAGTGAAGAAAAAAGGAGAAAAGAAAAAAAAAGAGAGAAAATAGAAGGGGATGGACAACAGTAGGGTAAAAGAAGAGGAAAATGATGAAAAAAACAACTCAACATAAAAATTAGTTTAATTTTTTTAAAAAATAATAGCCTTTTCATAATTTAGATAAAGTCTTAAATATCCACATCAATAAGATTTTCCAGTGTTTGAATCAGATTGAAATCTGACAATTTTCTAGGGGTGGATGGCATAGGCTTTAAAAGAAAAATAATTTGCGAGCAAGGGGAATCAAACTCGGTCACAAGGATACTTACACTACTTCTTAACCACTAGGCCAATTACTCATTCTTGCTATAATTTGACAGTTTTATCAATTAGAAATTCGGGATGTGACACTAGGTTAGAACAAGGATGAACAGAGAAATGGAAAATAAAGTCATTCTCTATTAAGTTTTATCCTATTTATATACGAATTTTCCCATAATTCCACTATAACAGGTTACCTAATCATTTTACATACATATACAATTCCATTAATCATATAGGGTTGCACTATTTAGACACTATTAACGAGATTTTATAGGGGTCATGTAAAATGATACATTTCCTACATACAACTTGGCATGTTTCCTGTACATGTCCTACCAATTGCAGATTCTAAAAGAACAACCCTATGCGTTGCAATTGAACACTCCAATGGCGAGTTGATAATGTAAATGCTCGCTAAATGCAAAATAGAAATCTTCAAGATGGCAGAACCTAGCGAAACATTCTGCAGGAGCAACTTCACCAAATGAAATAAGTAAATTCTTGCAAATTTGACTAGATGATTCACAAGTCATTCCCAACCTCACTTATTCAACCAACCAAAACACGGACTAGAAAAACTTGGGGTGTGACAAAGCAATTTAGATCCCTAATTCAAAAATTTGTGAACCAGATTGAAATCAATCAACCCCTATTTTTTATTTACTTGTTAATTTTGTAGCTTTGCACATTTTATGATTTGGTTCTTTATAGCTAGCTTGTAAGTTAGGATAATTACTCTTGACTTTATGGTGTGTTGTACTATAGGGTTGAGTGGTTAGTCCTTTATCGTGCATGCTGTAGCTAGAATTGGTTCAATAGTCGACTTTTTGTGAGTTTGATCCCTAGAGTACTTCGTACCTTGTGATACAATTATATTACAATTGACCTATTACACTTGCAAACATTGCACGTATTTAGTATTTAGTATTTAATTGTTGTTTTTAATGTTGGTTGCTCTCATTGTCTGCGAGGATAACGAAGGCCAGTTAAGTTGTGGGCATCATCACTAAGGAGTCTGTGCTAGATTGAGCTATTTTAAGTTTTGTGCATGTTCTTTAGAGAGATAGTTAGCAAAAGATAAATTTATAGATACGATTGATGTGGTCGTGATAAGTTTTAAATTTTTATGATCGTACCTAGAAACTAACTATTATCATGCATAAGGCAAGCGCACCTATCGAACAGTAGTATAGTTTAGTGGCAAGACCAGAATGTCGAACCCAAAGGAACTAAAAGTACTAGTAATAACTTTCTTTCTATTATCTAGTCTAAAAATAAGGGGGAGTTGTTTTTAATCTAAAATCTAACAAAACTAAAGACGCGACAAAGAATAGATAAGGCAATACCCAAAAAAGAATCCACCTAGACTTCCCTTTGACAAGCATCGTTTTACCTACACAATAAAATAAACCTCCTCAAAAATAATAAAAAAAGGTAGAATAGTGGAAGAGGGTCGATCCACAGGGAGTTTAATAGAATTCTTGATTAAATTTCTTGATCCCGACCCAGGAGGAGTATAAAAATCTCCTCGAGCTAGTTTCGTCAATTTCCACGATCATTGAAAGTAGATTTTTGCTCCAGGGTTCATGTCGGTTACCGTCTACGAGGCCCAACCCATCGTAACTTGCTTTTCTCTCATGTAACTGATCTTCCCAAGTCTATCTTCGAAAGTTGATTCCTAAGTAAATCAGCCACGTGTATTGTCCTTAAAATACTTAGTTTTAAAATAAGAGAAGCCCGACACGGAAGTTGTCTCATCGAGAATCATTTCTAATCTTGTCTTTCCTTAGCAGACTGCCGCTAAGAGTGTTCATATGAAGCAGAAGTGCCATAGGCCGATCCTTCCTTCCAATTGTATAATTAAATGATTCCAGACCAATGGATCCTTTTTTATTTGAAAAACGTTTAAAAGTTTTTAGTAAGGCCAATTGCCAAACTATCTGAGCAGAAAGACGAAAATGTATCCTGAAGGAATTTAAGCAATATTCTATTCTCATGCGTGGAATTGATTCGTACTAGCTCTTAGCTTGAGAAAAATTAGCCAAGCACGATATTGATTATCATGCTTAACATGTTTTGATAATGTGAAAACATAAAATAAAACAAAATAAAGCAGAAATAAAACAAAAGAAGAAAAATTTATTGAAAATGAAAACAAAGTAGCAACAAGAACTAAAGACAAGAGATGATCCTTAGCCTTACGCAAAGGTGGGTATTTATAGGCTTCAAATTCCCAAAAAAACAAGGAAACTAATCAAAAAAAGATAAGATAATAAATTAAAATTATGAAAATGAAATACAAAATCCCCCAAATCACGTCAATAGATCAAGATAAGTTGTTTCCAGAGTATTCCTCACGTTGACTTTTGATTTGCCACGTCAGATCCGCGTCGTACCCAGCGTCGTGCCCACGACTCCAGCCATGACAAAATAAAAAGAAAGAAAACTGTAGATTATGTCCTTTTGTTGCCATTTCCGGTATTGGGTTCACTACATAAGAAATAAATCAAATGCAACCAATTAAGTAGTGAAAAATTCACAAGACAAAGGAATTAACAAGCAAAAAGTGTCAAATATAAGAGTACATCAAATTCCCCCTCACTTGTCTCATACTTGCCCTCAAGTATGTTTGAAATAAATTAATCAAAAGCTTAATCATCTTTCTCCTAAACCGTTGCAAATCTTAAATAAAGTTATGAGAGTTCAAGTGCACAAAAATGACGCGAATAAAACATGAATCAAAACGAATAGGTGCAAGCAAGAACAATCATTCAACCTTACCATTGTCTATTGATATTCGCGATATGAAGTAATAAAATTTATAATAAATGATCACACTAAAAACTAACTATTATCACGATTTTAAGGCAAGCGCACCTAATGAACAGTAGTATAGTTTAGTGGCAAGACCGAGATATCGTACCCAAGGGAACTAAAAGTACTAGTACTAACTTTCTTTTTATTATTTAACCTAGAAATAAAATGGGTTTTTATGAAGACTAAACTAATTCTAAAACTAAACTAAGAATGCATAAACAGTAAATTGGGGAAAAACTCTTTGGAAAAACTGATTGATTTGGACAATACTCAAGGAAGAATCCACCTAGACTTCACTTGTTATCGATTCTTGAGCTAGACGATTTATTCACTTGACTTGATCCGTAGAAATCCCTAATTTATGTTAATACCTCCGTCGAGGATAAGAACAACTAATCCTAGGTTGATTAACTAAAATCTCTTTCTAATTAAAACCCCTAGTCTCGTATGAACTCGACCTATGGATTCCCTTATTAGGTTTGACCCTAATCCGGCAGATTTATGTCATCTTATGTCTTGGGTTGCATGCAATTCCGCTTAATTATGCTAGATCTACTCTTAAACAGGGACTTTTGCTCATCTGAATAAGCACATCAATACTTGAATTAATACCTAGGAATATTAACACAAGAATTAAGAACACATAATTAAGAACAAATCAGGTATTTATCATATAACTCAAGATAAAATAATAACAAGATCTGTCTTAGGTTTCATCCCCCTCAAGTATTTGGGGGATTTAGTTCATAATTTATAAAGAAAACATCTCAGAAGAATTAAAATAGCAAAACATAAAGAACCCAAAAACCCCTGAAGGATTGAAGGGAGATCCTCCGTCTTGATGTAGAATTCGGCTTTTGGGATGAATCAATCGGCTTCCCTTGGAGTAATCCTTTGCTTCTACTTTCTGTGTTGGCAGAAATAAAGCACCCTTTTGAGGAGAGAAAGGTATCTATTTGTAGTTACCCTTTGGAGTGTCTTTCTTAACCTCTAAGCATCATTTTCTGAGTGAAATTGCACTTCCTCACTACAGGGACAGGCCCGTGTGCCACGCCTGTGTGGATTGAGGCCCAGGCCTGGTCGGGTCTATTAATGGTGGCACGGCCGTGTGGTCCAGTCGTGCTTGTCGGGGCTGGGCCGTATTGGGCTCAAGGTGTCACGGCCATGTGGTGAATCTCCGAGCCTTGTTGATTATTGAATTGGGCCTAATTTGCTCATTTTTGGCCTGTTCCTTGCTCTTTTCTCTTCCTTAAGCTCACCTGGGCATAAAACATGAAATAGAAGGATTAAGAGCACCAATTTCCATAAATTCAATGATAATTCATCCATAAATTAGGCTAAGCATGAGGTAAAAAGATGTATAATTTATCGTTTATCAAATACCCCCACACTTAAGCCTTTGCTTGTCCTCAAGAAAAATCTCAACTCACAATTAAGAATCATTCTTCTCAACTTATAATCATTATCAATAATGTTTCAAACTAATTCACAAGTAGTCATACGATGAAAATTCTACCAGAAGAACATTAAAGATTCAAACACTCGAAGTTGAGAATTTTATCACAGAAACATAGGTTTTCTCCCTTCTCCTAAGTAATTACCTCTCAATCAAAATTAACAAGATTTGACATCCTCACTAAAGATTCACTCTATCCACTCAAGGTGTTTAGGGTTCAGGAATTAAGCACTCCCTGGTCAACCTGAAAAGTTATTGCCATAGGCTTGCAAGAAAATCAAATCTCCACCACTATAGATTGGTATGACACATTAATCAAAAGGTCTTTCAATGGTTGTAATAGGGCTTTGGTTAGGGGTGTTGTCACAAGCTGAAAAAGAGAGGGTTAGAATCGAGATTGAATTTAAAAATCATCTAGCTAGAAAAATCTCTATCACTGGAACATATTCCTTGAGCCAAGCTTTACGATGACATCGTTCTAAGTTTGATAGCTTATAATAGAAATATGCAAAAATATTAAACTATAACTAAGATATGAATTACAACTGAATTAATTGTATATATACAAATTTTTTTTAAGAACAAATCAACTACAATACTTTGAATATTTACAAATTTTACAAACTGGAAAAGCGAATAAAGCTAGATAATAATTCAACTCAAATCTCGACAAAAATAGGGATCAAAATAATTGAATGGAATTCAACAAAAACGGGTTATAGGTTAATATTAGAGGTAAGTCAAAGAATGGGTTGTTAGGCTCAATGGGGTTCACTAGGGGTTAATTTGTGGAGGTAGGCTTTTATAGAGTAAGTGGGTTAAAACCTAGGTGCCTTTATCATCTCAGTGTATCAAATCAATGATGTGGTCTTGACATGTAGAATCGAAGGAAGTTCTAGAATAACAAATCAGATTGACTCACTCAAAGCCACAATAAAAGTGAGCACGAAAGAATGTATGCTTAAAAGGTTCAAAAATCTCACCAGAATTATGGCTTTTTGATGTCAATCCTACTAATTTCAAATCTCAAGATGACACTTAAAATTAGGGAAAATAACCTATAAAAAATTATATTCTAAAAAATTTCAACTTATCATGCTTGATTCCCTAGTGTTTTAAAGTTTGAATAATCAAAGTACAAGCACCTATGTCTTAATTCTCAACATATTAATAAAAATAATAAATCAATCAGAATTAATTCCTAATAGGAGATTGAAGATAATGCAAAGAGTGAGAATGAGAATTCAAAAATTTGAGAACAATGCAAAATGTTAGTTAAAAATTTTCAGGGATTTCAAGGAGAATGTAATGACTGAAAGTAAGTTTCCCCCCCACACTTAAGATGTACATTGCCCTCAATGTACAAAGATACATTAGTAGCAATAGAAGCACAAGATCATAAGATAGGGAAAGGCATGAAACTCCCTAAATTTTGGATGAATTTGTGAGATGGAGATTGGAATTGGAAGAGCTGGCAGTTGTGCAGGGTTTTCCCATTTGCATATGGATATGAGCTGTAGAGCTCCTCTGAAACTGTGAAAGCATTTATCAGTTGTGGGAAATTTGGATTAACAGAATATGTTTGTTAAGGGACAGTCGATATGAAATAATTAAGATAAAGAAAGAAAATAAATTAAGTTCTAAAACTACTAAAAGTAAAATAATGAAAAAAGATATGATGAAATAAAATAAAAAGAAAAATAGAAAGGAAAATAAAAGAGAAGAAAAGAGGATTAGGAAGGCCTAATCCTTAGATGGGTCGCGCGGTGGTGGCGGTGCGGTGATGTGAAGGTGCTGGCAGATCTGCTGTAGTGTAACATCAATATGATCGAAACGTTGGAAGCACTGCTGCTCGAATCGTGAGAGGCACTCAGATATGTCAGTGTATGAAGTTGCCGTATGAGTTGGGCGGCGAGGGGGTGGTGGCTTAGTTGGGCCCTCTTCTGGTGGTGGTCGGACATCATTAGTAATGTCCTCTGGATCTTCGGCCTCTCAGAGTAGGTGGTACTGTGGTGGGTCGGTCCTCGGTCTGCGTTGGATCATCCTCATGTGGAGCATAGTCTGGATGCCCTGAGGGGACATCTGGCCGATCAGTGTATATGAGGATGTTTAGGCTGCGATTTTGAGTAGCCCAAAGTGGCGGGCCAACCGTGTGATGTACGGTCCCATGGATATCACGCCCTTACGATGCCTCTCTGTCTAATGTTGGATGGCGTGTGTGATGAAATAGGTGAGGTCGATGGTATGCGTGTTTGCTATGCACCATAAGAAATAGGCATCATGGGTGTTTACGACACTTGTGCTCTCGCATCGTCCCATCAATGTATACGCGAGTAAGGAGTAAATGGACCTCAGTGATGGGACAAGAGCGATCGCTTTGGAGTAACTGGGGTCGTATGTGTGTTTTTGAGGGGCTAAGGCACCCTAGTTCTGAACTGGAGAGACGTGGATGCACGGTCTAGCTCGGAGAGGTTTTCTTCCTCCATGAATTCCTCGGTGTAAAGACCGAGTGCTGTACCGAACTCTGGTACACTAAGCTGTCGGATGAGGCCTTCTAGACGGAATTGAATCTTCCTTGGATCGTCATGTCGAGTCATCACTATCTGAAGGTGGAAAGTGGAGCAGATCTTAAGGGTGAGTTCGAGGTAGGTAGGCTCCACAATTCGAAAAAACTGATCCTAGGGATCTGTCGTCAGTAACGCCTGGACCTCGTCTGCTAAGTGGACTTGCTCGAGTGCGGCCCAATCAACGCACCTTCCCGTTTCGAGGGGTCGTGCCCGTAATAATTGGAATAATTCCTCTTAGGAAGCTTGTGGAAAATGAAGGAACGGATGGCGATTTTTAGCAATGGGTCATGAGGATGAACCACCGGGCTCCTTGTGCTTCTTTGACGTAGGGGTGGCAGCTCTTTTACCGCGTGATGATGACATGGTTCCTAAAAATTAAAACGAGAGGCATTAATCCTAATAATTGGAACTAAAATTTTAAAAAGAAAATAGTAAAAAGTTCTTAAGCTTTAAACAAAACAAAACATTTTGAAATAAAATGTGGATTTTACTAACCTAAATAGTATAATCTATTCATCCTAATCATGGTATCAAATATGGAGGCATGGGTATGAAGTTATACTAAATGAATAATAATCTAAATAAGAAAAAGTGGCAAGAAAATGGGAGTTTAAGTGGCATGGTATCCTAAAATTCTCTATAATATTCTAGATTGTTCATGCTAAATCAATGAATTTCAAGTTTAAAAAGTGATACAAAATCTAAATAAAACATTTTACTAACATAAAAATAGAGAAAACCATTAAAAATTAAATATAAAATTAAGAAATAGAACCAAATAGGTGATTAAAGACGGCGGAGCACGATCGTGGAGGCGTTGCATGGTCGTGGGAATGCCTTGGGAGTCCGATGGCGGCAGTGGGGAAGGCTAGGATAGGTTTTGGGTGGTGGGATTTAGGGTTTAATTTGGGGAAGAAGGTGTATAGTGGCCCGTTTATATAGGTTTTTGGGTCACACGGGTATTTCACACGCCCATATGGCTTGGGTTTTACCAGCGTGGTTCAAAAATTGGTAATTTTGGTACGCCTGGTTTGAGGCACACGACCGTGTACCTAGGGCATGTTGAGGCACACAGCCATGTCGCACGGCATTGTTCTTTGATGTTTGCGTCACACGCCTGTGTCTGAATTGATAGTGTCGACCATGATCTTGGGGCGCGGGCGTGTCACTCGACCGTGTTTGAATCAACACAGCCATATCACACGGCTGTGTCAGCTGGTTTAAGCCCGTGTCTAAATTGACAGTGTTGGCCACGGCTACATCACACGGCCGTGGCACTTTGTCATAGCCCATGTCTCCAGAAAAAAATTTTACCCTGTTTATACACGGCCAAATTGCACGGCCGTGTCTCTACTCATAATGTCCACACGGCCTTAGGCACGCCCGTGGGCATGGCCGTGTGGTCTGAAAATCCTACATTCAAAAGGGTTAGTCGATGTATCAGGAGACTGAAATAAAAAGAGTTACTAAGTTAGTGCTAGGGTTGCCTCCCGAGAAGCGCTTATTTAGAGTCTAAGCTCGACTCTACCCGTATGTATCATGACTTCGTGGAGCCGAAGCTCCTCCCTATTATCTTTGAAATTTTCACCTCTATAATGTTTAAGTCGATGGCCATTTACCTTGAAAGTACCGTGGTTTGGATGAGTTACCTCGACTGTGCCGTATGGAAAATAGTTTGAACAGTGAATGGACCTGACCATCTTGATTTAAGTTTTCCAGGGAATAGTTTAAGCCTTAAGTTGTAAAGTAAGACAAGATCACCAGTTTTGAACTGTTTATGTTGTCTCAAATGATTGTCATGACATCACTTTGTGGCTTCCTTATATAATCATGAGTTTTCGTAGGCATTGCAGCGGCATTCATCTGGCTCATTTAGTTGCATTAGACGTTTCTCACCTGCAAGCTTAAAATCAAGATTTAAAAATTTAATAGCCCAAAATGCTTTAAGTTCGAGTTCAAATGGCAGATGACAACTTTTTCCGTAAACAAGTTTATAAGGAGATGTTCCTATGGGAGTTTTAAATGCAGTTCTGTAAGCCCATAAAGCATCATCTACTTTTCTTGACCAATCTCTCCTATTTGCTTCTACCGTTTTTTCTAGAATACAGTTTAGTTCTCTATTTGTCACTTCAACTTGACCACTGGTTTGTGGGTGATAGGGGGTAGCTATTCTATGGTGCACTCCATACCTTTTTAAAACTTTATCAAATTGGGCATTGCAAAAATGAGTACCCCTATCACTAATAATTATCCTAGGTGTTCCGAATCGAGAGAAAAGTTTTTTCAAAAAGCGTACTACCATTCTAGCATCATTAGTAGGTAAAGCTTGGGCTTCCACCCATTTTGACATGTAATCTACTGCTACTAGTATATACTTATTCCCAAACGAAGTAGGGAATGAACCCATAAAATCGATACCCCATACATCAAATATTTCATATGAGAGTGTATAGTTTTGAGGCATTTCATTATGCTAAAAGATGTTACCTGTTCTCTGGCATTTATCACAAGAGGTCACATACCTATTGGCATCTTTGAAAAGGGTAGGCCAGTAAAAACCTGATTCGAGTACATTGTGAGTAGTTCTAGCTCCACTGTGGTGTCCTCCTGTAGGTCCTGAATGGCAGTGCTCTAAAATTTTATAAGCTTCTGTCTCTGTAACGCATCTTCGAATGACTTGATCTGTACAAATATGAAAAAGGAAAGGGTTTTCCCAAAAGTAATTTTTCATATCAGCGAAGAATTGCTTCTTTTGCTGATGGGTTAACCCTTTTAACATTATGTTAGCTGCTAAATAATTTGCGAAATCAGTAAACCAAGGAACGGCAGCCTCTGTTATGGCTAGGAGTTGTTCTTCAGGACAGAAGTCATTTATTTTATCGAGGTCCTTGGGGTGTGGATTTTTCAATCTTGAAAGGTAATCTGCTGCCAAATTTTCAGCTCCTTTCTTGTCTTTTATTTCTAAGTCAAATTCCTGTAACAATAGAATCCATCTTCTTAATCGAGGTTTTGCATCAATTTTAGTTTAAAGATAACGAAGAGCAGAATGATCAGTATAAACGACGACTTTCGACAATATTAAATATGATCTAAATTTGTCAAATGCAAAAACAAAGGCTAGCAATTCTTTTTCTGTAGTAGTATAATTTGCTTGTGCGTCTGTCAAAGTTTTGCTAGCATAATAAATCGGTTGGAACTGCTTGTCTCTTCATTCCCTAAAACTGCACCTACTGCAAAATCACTCGCATCATACATTAGTTCAAAATGTAGATTCCAATCAGGTGAAATCATAATTGGAGCATTAACTAACTTTTCTTTGAGAGTGTTAAAAGACTTTAAACATCCCTGGTCAAAGTTGAAAAGCATATCTTTTTCTAGTAATTTTGTTAAAGGCTTAGCTATTTTAGAAAAATCTTTAATAAATCTGCGATAAAAACCAGCATGTCCTAAAAAGCTTAAGTGGTCTCTAAACATCGAGACTCTCTTTTTATACGTTTGATCTCAGATCGAGATAGATTGTTCGAAAATTTACCCGTAGCTAGAAAATTTGCCAAATCGGCGAACCATGGGAATGATGCGTGTGCTTTCATCAAGGTTTCATCTGGAAATTGTTCTCGTAGGGGAGGTTCGACCGGTGAAGTAGGCAAACGGCTTAGGTGGTCAGCCACTGAGTTTTCGCTTCCTTTTTTATCCTTGATTTCAAGATCGAACTCCTGCAGTAAGAGAATCCATCGTATCAACCTCGGTTTTGCTTCTTTTTTGTTCATCAAGTATTTTAGCACTGCATGATTGGAAAAAACAAAAATTTTAGTTCCTAATAAATAAGAACAAAGATTTTCTAATGCAAAAATGAAAACAAATAGCTCTTTTTCCGTTGTCGAGCAGTTGCGCTGAGCCGAGTCGAGAGTCCTGGAGGCATAGGCTATCACGTGTGGTCCTTCTTTACTCCTTTGACTGAGAACGGCTCTCACACTAAGGTCGGATGCGTCACACATAATCTCAAATGGTAAAGTCCAATCTGATGGTTGTACAATTGGTGCGGATATAAGCCTTCCCTTAAGCTCATCGAACGAATCTTTGCAAGATTGATCAAAAACAAAATTCACATCCTTTTATAGCAATCGGCAAAGAGTTTGCACCAACTTAGAGAAGTCCTTTATGAATCGTCGATAGAAACCTGCATGGCCAAGAAAACTACGAATTTCCCTCATCGAAGTGGGGTATGGAAGTCAGCGAATTACATCAACCTTTCCCTTATCAACGGCAATTTCTTGGGCCGAAACCACATGACTGAGTACCAATCCTTTACTTACCATGAAATGGCATTTCTCATAGTTTAAAACCAATTTAAATTCAATGCATCGATTAAGAACATAATAAAGATTGGAAAGGCATTGAGAGAATGAATTACCGTAAACAGTAAAATCATCCATAAATACCTCTATTCCTGGCTCGATGTGGTCGGAGAAAATGCTTAACAAGCATCGTTGGAATGTGGTCGGAGCACTGCAAAGACCAAAAGGCATTCGTTGCAAAGACCGAAAGGCATTCTCCTATAGGCGAAAGTTCCGAAAGGGCAAGTGAATGTTGTTTTTTCTTGGTCTTCGGGTGCCACCTGAACCTAAAAAAATCTAGAAAATCCATCAAGACAGTAGTAATGTGATTTTTTAGCAAGTCTTTCGATCATTTGATCGATGAATGGTAAAGGAAAATGGTCCTTTCGGGTTTTTGAGTTGAGTTTCCTATAATCGATACACATTCTTCAACCATTCTGTACTCTCTTCGGAATCATTTCTCCTTCGGCATTTTTGACCATTGTGATTCCAGTCTTCTTTAGCACAACATGGACCGAACTTACCCATTTGTTATCAGAAATAGGGTTGTTAATGTCAGCATCTAACAACTTTTGAATCTCCTCCTTTACAACCTCCATCATTGGCGAGTTTAAACGTCACTAGCCTTCTCTCGTTGGTTTCGTGTCTCCTCTATTTTAATTTTATGCATGCAAGTGGATGGGCTTAAGCCTTGGATATCAGCTAATGTCCATCCAATTGCCTTTTTATAAGTGCGCAAAACAGCAATCAATTCTTCCTCTTCCTGCTGTGATAATTCACTTGAAACGATAATGGCGAGGTTCGGTTATGGCCCAAAAATTCGTATTTCAGATGCGATGGAAATTGCTTCAATTCTAGTTGTGGTGCCTGCAAAATTGAGAAAAGGGGTTTAGATTGACATGGAATTAATCGAATATCAGAAATGGAGGAAAGAGTTGAAATGGTTTCGCTTTCATCGTCAAGATCCTCCAATTCCCTACAAAAATCATAAAACAAAGCAGTTTCGATAAAATCATTGGCTAACAGATCTATAATGTCAACGAAATTTAAACTTGCAATGGGATCAGGATACTTCATAGCTTTGTACACATCAAATTTAACCACTTCCCCATCAAATTCCATGGTTAAGATGCCGTTACGGACATCGATTTTTGTATGCGCTGTTGACAAGAAAGGGCGCCCAAGCAAGATTTTTGATCCGTTATTGCTGCGGTCATTTTCCATGTCAATAATGTAAAAATCAGCGAAGAAAATGAGATCGTTTACCTTTACCAACACGTTTTTTAGTACCCCTTCGGGGTAGATAACTGACCGATCAGCTAATTGAACCGTCATTCGCGTCTTCTTTAATGGTTCTGTTGAAATTTTGTTGTAGACGCTTAGCGGCATGACATTAATAGATCGCACATCGCCCTTTTTATTCTAACTTTTTTGATTTTGCATAGAATTGCGAACATCCCTTGGTCCTTTTATTTCGGTGGTAGGCGTCTTTGAAAAACGGCCGAAATATTCTCGCTGAGGTAAACTCTTTCATTGCCAGACAATCGCCTCCGATTTGTGCATAAGTCATTCAAAAACTTCGCATATTTTGGCACCTTTTGAATGATATCAAGGAGTGGAATATTGATTTCCACTTTTTTTAATATATCCAAAATTTCCTTCTCCTCTTCTTTTTTGTCACGCATTTCAAGCCTTCCTAGAAAGAGATGAAGAGTCTCGTAAGTAGAAAAAAAAGGACTAGGAATGACTTTACCTGAGGTAGGCGAGGATTTTTCTACTTAACCCTTCAAAGAAGTGTCTTCTTTGTCTTTGTCAGTTTTCTCGGGCTCCTTTGTCAGCTCTGGTGAAATTATGGTACCACTTCGTAAAGTAATCGCGCACACATTTTCCCTCGGATTTGTTTCGGTTTAAGAGGGCAATCGTCCTTGAGACTCTAGGCGACCAACGGTCTGGGCTAGTTGGCTTATTTGTTTGTCAATTTCTTGGAGATGGGATTGTGTTTGGGTTTGGAATTTCTCTTGTGAAATGGCCAACTTTTCAACAATGGTCTCAAGAGAGATTTTTTGTAGTGATTGATTTGGAAAGGGAGGTGGTCTTGGTTGGTAATTTTGGTTTTTGTTTCCATAGCTCATATTTGGGTGATCTCTCCAATCGGGATTGAAAGTGTTACCGTAGGGATTGTATGGCCTTTGAGGAGGTCGTGGGAAATTATTTATGGCATTGACTTGGGCGTTCGACTTATCTTTCAGCATTGGACATGAACCAGTTGGGAGGTTTGCCAATATCAGTCAACTTGTCTATTTTATTTTCTAAAAAAAACGGTAATTACTTCGTGAACCCGTCGGCTAGGTTCACTTGAAGATCCAAACTGTTGCGAGTTTGCAGCCATAGTAGAGATTAGAGTTCTCGCATTTTCTGGCGTCATACTGACGAGTGCACCACCACTTGCAGCATCCACCATCTTTTTGTCTATCGGAAGCATCCTTTCGTAGAGATACTAAAGGAGGGTCTGCTCGGATAGGCCATGCTGCAGGCAACTTCTGCATAACTTTTTGAACCTCTCCAGTAGTCGTAGAGAGATTTATCACTCCTTTGCTAGATTCCCAAAATGCTTCGCCCAAGCTCGCTCGCCTTTGTTGCTGGAAAATACCTATCAAGAAGAACACGAGATAGTTCAGCCCATGTGGTTATTGAGTTAGGAGAAAGGTAAAATAACCATTCCTTAGCCATTCGGGCAAGGGAAAAAGGAAATGCCCTTAGTTTGATTTGGTCTTCCGAGACTCCTTGCGACTTCATGATATTACACACCATGTGGAATTCGGCGAGATGTTTTTGTGGACTTTCGCTAGGGAGACCGTTGAATGTAGGGAGGATATGAATTAACCCTGTTTTGAGTTGAAAAGGGGTGGTGCCTTGAGGAAAGGTAATGCAGAGTGGTTGTTGTACGGCGGGGGCGGCGGCAAGCTCTCTAATGGTTTGGTTTTCCATTGGCTCCGATTCAAACGTGGGATTTGTGAATTGAGTAGTGGCGTTGAGAGATGGTCCTTCATTAGGAGTTGGTTCCGGTTCACATGGTGGCGTTGCAGAAGTGGACTCCAGATGGGATTGTCGTTCTCTTTTCTCTTGCTGCTTTTTTCGTTGAAACATTTGACAGTGGTTTCTACAAGCGCTTGCTTTAATTTCTGGGTTATATTGAACTAGAGTACTAGGGTTTCTCCTGGTTATAAAAATCAAATAAATTAATCAATAATTGTCAAAAAACTCCCCGGCAACGGCGCCAATTTTGACAAGCGTCGTTTTGCCTGTCAAAATAAAATAAACCTCTTCAAAAATAATAAAAAGGTAGAATAGTGGAAGAGGGTCGATCCACAGGGAGTTTAATGGAATTGTTGATTAAATTTCTTGATCCCGACCTGAGAGGAGTATAAAAATCGCCTCGAGCTAGTTTCGTCAATTTCCACGATCATCGAAAATAGATTTTTGCTCCAGGATTCATATCGGTTACAGTCTGCGTGGCCCAACCCATCGTAACTTGCTTTTCTCTCATGTAACCGATCCTCCCAAGTCTATCTTCGAAAGTCGATTCTTAAGTGAATCAGCCACATCTATCGCCGTTAAAATACTTAGTTTTAAAATAGGAGAAGCCCGGTTCAGAACTAGATGACTTATTCATTCGACTTGATCCGTAGAGATCCCTAAATTATGTTAATGTCTCCATCGAGACTAAGAACAACTAACCCTAGGTTGATTAATTGAAATCTCTTTCTAATTAAAACCCCTAGTGTTGCATTAACTCGATCTATGGATCCCCCTATTAGATTTGACTCTAATCCGGCAGATTTTCGTCGTCCTATGTCTAGGATTGCAATCAACTCCCCTTAATTGTTTGGATCTACTCTTAAATAGGGACTTTTACTCCACTGAATAAGCACATTTGATTTGAACAAATCGAATATTTATCATATAATTCAGATAACAATAACAAGATCTGTCTTAGGTTTCATCCCCCTCAGGTATTTACGATTTAGTTCATAATAAAAAAGGAAAACATCTCAAAATAAGGAAAGCAACAAAACATAAAGAAAACCCAAAGCCCCTAAAGAATTGAAGGGATATCTTCAATCTTGATGTAGATCTTTACTTTTGAGATGGATCCATTGGCTTTCCTTGAGTAATTCTATGCCTTCTACTCTGTGTGTCCTGTTTAGTCCTCTCCAATGGTGTTTATATAGACTTTGGAATACCCTTCTTAGCCCCTAAGTAGTTTTTTCTGCGTGAAACTAAAACTCGTCACGATAGGGACATGCCCGTGTGGCACATCCATGTGAATCGGGCCTAGGTCGTGTTCAAGTCTGCTAATTTGGCACGGTCGTGTGGTTTACCCGTGTGATGAACTCCACGCTATCTTGATTTCTCACTTTGGCCTATTTTCTCCGTTTTTGGCCCGTTGCTTGCTCTTTTCTCTTTCTCATGCTCACCTACGTGTAAAACATGAAATTAAAGGATTAAGGGCATCATATTCCACAAATTCAATGATAATTTATCCATAAATGTGCCAAATATGGGATAAAAATATGTATATATTATACTTTATCAAATACCCACACACTTAAGCATTTGCTTGTCCTCAAGCAAAATCTCAACTCACAATTAAAATTCATTTTTCTCAACTTATAATTCTTATCAATAATGTTTCGAAATAATCCACAAGTAATCATACCTTGAGAGTTCAACTAAAAGAACATCAAAGTTTCAAACAATCTAAGTTGAGTATTTTAGCATGAAAACATAGGTATCTCCCCTTATCTAAGTGATTAGCTTTGATTCAAAATATCACAGAGTTAACATCCTCACTAAAGATTCATTCAAATCACTCAGGGTGTTTAAGGACAACAATTTAAGCACTCAAGAGTTAATATGAAAAGTTATTACCATAGGCTTGCATGAAAATCAAATCTACACCACTATATATTGAAATGATACATCAATCAAAAGGTCTTTGGAGGGTTGTAACGTGGCTTTGGTTAGGGGGCGTGGTCATAAGCTGAAAGAGAAGGTTAAAATCGAGATTGAATTGAAAAATTACCTAACTAGAAAAATACTAATACTGAGTAAATATAGTCCTGAGTAAATAATCCTAGAATTGAACTTTCCTTCATGAATAATATTGTTTATGTTCAAGCATTATTTAGTACCAAAATGCTAAAGATAAATTAACAACTGAATTGACTTTGTATATAAATATATAAAATTTTTTTATTTTTTTATTTTTTAAGAAAAAATCGAATTAATTAAACTTTACTAATTAAGGGGGAGAACATAGCTAGATAATTATTCAACTCAAATCTCGACAAAAATGAGGATCAAATTAAAATGAGGGAAAATCTCAAAGAATCAAAAATAGGTTTATGGGTTGATATTGAGGGACATCAATAAATGGTTTGTTAGGTTCAACGGGGTTTACTAATGGTTAATTATGAAGGTAGGCTTTTATGGAGTAAGTGGGTTAAACCTAAGTGCCTTTATCATCTCGACATATCAAATCAATAGTGTGGTCTCGACATGCATAATCGAAGAAAGTTCTAGAAGAACAAATCAATATTAACACACTCATAGCAATAATAAAAGTGAGCATGAAAGGATATATGCTCTAAAGGCTCAAAATGTCATAAGAATTATGGCTTTTGATGTCAATCCTGTGAATTTCAAACTTCAAGATAATACCTAGACTTGGGGAGACAACCTAGAAAGATTTTAATTCTCAAAAATCAACTTATCATGCTTGATTCTCTAATGACTGAAGGTTTAAACAATCAAAGCATAACTCCCTATGTTTTAATCCAAGACATATTAATAAAAATCATAAATCAATCCAAATTCATTTTAATAGTGAAAGCCAAGATTCAAGGATTTAAGAATAATGCAAAAAGGGATTTTCTGATAATAATGTAATGTATCCCCCCCACACTTAAGTTGTACATTGCCCTCGATGTACAAGGATAAATTTACTGAAAAATATAAGCATAAAATCATAAGATAGGGAGAGAAGTGAAACTCCCTAAAAATTGGATGAAATCCTTAAGTTGGAAGTGTGGAAACTTGATTCGGAGAGGTGTTTAGTGTTTCGGTGGCTATGGTCGTGGTCGAGCAGGACATGGCAGTTGAGGAGTACATTTCCCATTAGAGTTGGATTTGGGCTCTTAGGTTCTTTAGATGGCGATAGCATCAATGACTTTTTAAATAGAAATAATCGTATTTAAATAGAAATAAACATAAAAATTAAACAAAAAATTAAAAATAAAAGTAAAAATAAAAATAAAAATAAAAAGGACTTAAAAGTCCTCGTCGACAGATGGTTCACGAGGTGGGGGTAGCGATGAAACGTGAAGATATTGACAAATCTGATGGAGAGTAGCATCAATGTGGTCAAAGCACTGAAAATACTACTGCTCAAATCATGTCAAATGCTTAGAGAAGTCAAAAAGTGAAGCTGTCGCATGAACTGGATAATGAATGGGCGGTAGCTGAGACGGTGGCCCCTCGTGAGGTGGAGGGACATCATCAGTAAGCTCGGCGGACTGGATTAGGCGGTACTAAAGGTCGGTCCCACGTCGTCGCTAGATCATCCTCATGTGTAGCATACTCGAGATGCTCTATGGGGACATCTAACTGATAAAAGTGGGGGAGGATGATTGCTCCACTGTGTTGAGGAGGCCAAGTGGCGAGTTAGTCGAGTCACATAGGGGCCTATAGAAATTACCCCTTTCCTATGTCGCTCTATCTTATGTTGAATGGCGAGGGCGATGAAATAAGCAAGGTTGAACATATGCCTGTGCGCCATATTCCATAGAAAATAGGCGTCGTGAGTGTTGACAATGCCGGTGCTCTCTCGTCGACCCGTTAGGGTGTGTGCGAGGATGGCGTGGAGGTACTTCAATGATGGAGAGAGAGCAGTCGCCTTGGAGCGACTAGGATCGTAGGTTGCTGAAGCAGGGACCAAGGCCATCCAACATTTGGACGGAGAATAATGTATGTGACGATGGAACTCAGATAAGGCTTCTTCCTCCATAAATTCTTCTGTATAGAGGCCTGAAGCTATACTGAAGTCAGGCACACTTAGGTGGCATACCAAACCACCGAGACGGAACTGGACTGTTCCAGGATCTTCATACTAGAACATGACCGTCTATAGGTGAAAGGTAGAACACAGCTCCAAGGTGAGCTCAAGATATGTGGGCTCGACGATCTCAAAGAATTGATCCCACGGCTCAGTCGTTAATAGGGCTCGAATTACGTCCGTCAGTTGGACCTGCTCGAGGACTGCCCAATCAATACACCGCCCCACTCCAAGGGGTCACGTCCTAAAGATCTGGAACAATTCCTTTTGGGAACCCTGTGGAAACTGAAGGAATGGATGTCGTATTTTCTTGGTTGTACTAGAGGAGGTAACTTTAGGTCCCTTTCGCTTCTTTGAAGCTGGGACAGCCGTTTTGGATTTTCCACGAGGTTTTGACATAGTGTACTTGTAGGAGAAGTCGAACGATTACTATTACTAAGTGACAAAGATCACAAAAATTCGCATATAATGTTGAAGACTTTAAAAGTCCTAAATGCATGCTGAATAACAAAACAAATCATGAAAAACAAATGAGTGGGGTTAATGAGCTTAAACTAATTACAAATGCGTGGGGCACTAATGCTAACTAATCTCAATAAGAAAGGAATGCGTCATGTGGTCTAATTGAATGAATCACTTGAATATAATATGACTATATATGTGAGAATGAAGTGCAACAAATATAAATCCCTAATACTTTTTACGATAAGAGTTGTAAACTTGAAAGACAGCAACTAGGAGAATTTTGACTCATAGCCGTACCAAGTGCGTGCTAAATGTAAATCTAAATAATGATGTACCAATAAAACAAAGTTGTACGCCCTCAAAAATCCTGAACTTTCCTTTTTCTGTTTTTGATGTGGAGTATGTGTTTGATATTTTTAGTTAAGTATTAATGTGTCAATAGGCCATTGGTTAAGTTTTGAGTTCAAGCATGAAAGTGGGACACAAATTACCTTGTGGTCTAGGGGCAAGGTGGCACCACTAGGGAACATGGGATGGCGTCACAGGCATGGCAAGGAGGTCTGGGGTTCGAATCCTTCCTTGCTCAAAAGAAGGGTTTATTTTTGCTCATTAAAAAGCTAGTAGTGGTGTTGGATGTGGACTCTGAAGGAGGTGATCAGAAGAGAAATTCAAGGAAGTGATAGTAGAGAAAACTTAGGAAGAGGTTGAGGAGCAGAGAAGTGGAGCCGAATTAGGAATTCGGGGATAGGTAAATTCAGCTATAGTATGTGTAGGTGCCGATTTTGGAGATTCTAGGCTAATGCCAAATTCTTCCTTTCTATTTTGCCAAAAACATTTTTCTTTCCAGATATCTAAAAGCCAAAATCCCTTATCCTTTCTCTTTTATTTTGTGCCGATTTCTTCGCTTCCTTTCTCATCAAACTCTTTTCTTTCTTGCTTCTAGTTTACCTTCCCTAAAGTTGAATACCTTTTGGCCGAAATTCTGTGGTACCGCCACTTTTTCTTCAAAGTTGGCCGATCGGTTCTTGTGTAAGTACTTTACATTCTTTTAGTTGGTCTTTCTAGTACTGATTTTGTCTCTCCCTCACTCTTTCTAAATCAGTTTTGGTAGGGGATTAGTACCGAATCTCAGATTTCAGATCTCTACCGAATTGCTCATTAAGCGTTTTGGTGTTTTGGGTAAGTATTCCCCTTTTATTGGTTAAGGTTGGCCGAATGGTCATGAATGGTTTAGAGATGACTTAAGATGATTGCAAGTCACTTGTTGTTTAGTTCTTAATGATTAAGATTGATGGAGATTTAAGAAATACTCGTGATTAGTGATCAAGGAAGGGCTGTTAAGGCTTGTCGTCTAAGGTAAGACAAAGGTGGGATTACAGTTTTTGGTGATAGTATTTGATAAGTGTGTGATTGGTCGATGAGTGGCATCATTTGTAGGTTCGTGGCTAAGGAGATCATAGCACATTTTATTACCAGGTGTGTACATACACTACACACACAATAGATCAGCAAATCCTGAAATGCCGAAAAGCTGAAAGTTTGGCTACGTTAGTCGTTTGAGTGCGCGAGCACTCGTATGAGGGTAACTGTTAGGTTATTAGAGGTCCCATGGGTGATCTCGTAGACTTGGGTCACGTTTTGGCCAACTGGGCTAGAATTGGCCAAATGGGCCCGACGGGCTCGTGGGCCCAAGTCAGCAAAAATTGGTAAGTTGATGATAAGTGACAAGCTGATAAAGTTTGTTGAATAGTTTGGAATGGTTGGGCCTGATGGGCTACATGAATGTATTAAAGCATGTGGACTTGCTAGGGTTTTATAAGAGACTTTTAGGCCTAGTTTCTAATGAATCCTTAAGCGAGCATAAAACTTAATTAATTTATCAAGTGCGTCTATGGACAAGTCATGAGGTTAGAGTGTGGCAATGGGCATATGCATGTCTTGGATTAGATCTAAGGAGAGCTTGGTACTTAAGCGGTCTTAATGACCCACCTCCTCTTCTCTAGAATCCTACCTGGTGCATAGTCTCTGTTCACTTTAGCCAACGAAGACTTGTTGACTGGCCAAAGTTCGTAATTAAGACCCATACAGATATATTTAACTAACCGATCCTCCCAAGTCTATCTTCGAAAGTCGATTCTTAAGTGAATCAGCCACGTCTATCGCCGTTAAAATACTTAGTTTTAAAATAGGAGAAGCCCGACTCGGAACTAGAAGATTTATTCATTCGACTTGATCCGTAGAGATCCCTAAATTATGTTAATATATCTGTCGAGACTAAGAACAACTAACCCTAGGTTGATTAATTGAAATCTCTTTCTAATCAAAACCCCTAATGTTGTATTAACTCAATCTATGGATCCCCTATTAGATTTGACTCTAATCTGGCAGATTTTCGTCGTCCTATATCTAGGATTGTGATCAACTCTGCTTAATTGTGTTGGATCTACTCTTAAACAAAGACTTTTGTTCTACTGAATAAGCACATTCGATTTGAAAAAATTGAATATTTATCATATAATTCAGATAACAATAACAAGATCCGTCTTAGGTTTCATCCCCCTCAGGTATTTGGGGATTTAGTTCATAATAAAAAGGGAAAACATCTCAAAATAAAGAAAGCAACAAAACATAAAGAAAACCCAAAACCTCTGAAAGAATTGAAGGGAAATCTTCAGTCTTGATGTAGATCCTTGCTTCTGAGATGGATCAATTGGCTTTCTTTGAGTAATTCCTTGCCTTCTACTCTATGTATCCTCTTTAGTCCTCTCCAAGGGTGTTTATATAGACTTTGGAATACCCTTCTTAGCCGCTAAGTAGCTTTTTCTGTGTGAAATTGAAACTCGTCATGACAGGGACACGCCCGTGTGGCACGCCCATGTGAATTGGGCCCAGGCCGTGTTCAAGTCTGCTAATTTGGCACAAGCATGTGGTTTACCTATGTGATGAGCTCCAGGCCGTGTTGATTTCTCGCTTTGGCCCATTTTCTCTGTATTTGGCCTGTTCCTTGCTCTTTTCTCTTCTTCATGCTCACCTAAGTATAAAACATGCAATTAAAGGATTAAGGGCATTAAATTCCACAAGTTCAATGATAATTCATCCATAAATGTGCCAAATGTAGGATAAAAATATGTATATATTATAGTTTATCAATGACCTTTCTTTGTATTTGCTTTTTCTAAAGATAAATTTATAGCTAGCAAGAGTGGTGTATGACTAAGACTGGTAACAGGTTCGTACCATTCGAAATGGAATGAAAACAAATTTTTACGCACGCGAAAAGGGTTCAACATGCAAGGGACACCCAACCTCCACCTAAAGACCAGCTGACTGATGAACCAAGAGTAGAGAGACAACCACCACATTGGCACCTGCCACTGATGTAACAAAAAACTTTGAGGGATTATGCTATGCCCAACTTAGAGGTTGTTTGAGGAAGCATTAATCTTCTGACGATTAATGCTAACAACTTCAAAATCAAACCAATAATGATCCAAATGATACAAATAAATATCCAATTTCAGGGATCGATGAACGATGATCCTAACTAGCATCCCAAGCGCTTCTTATCCCTTTGTGACACTTTTAACTATAATAGGGTAATCGGTGACGCCATATGTCTTCGGTTATGTAACACCCCTAACCTGTATCTATTGTCAAAATAGGGTTATAAGTCATTACGAGGATTTACAAAACATTTACAGATAACTTAAGTCGATTACTATTCATTTCTCGAAATTAGACATAACGTCCCTTATATAGACCCTTGAGGCCCAATACATGCAATAGAACCGAGTCAGGACTAAATTGGGATCTCAAGAAATTTTTTGCAAAATTTCATAATTTTTCCTTATATATGGAGTCACACGCCCGTGTGGTAAGGGACACGCTCATGTGGTCGGGCCGTGTGGTTTCACACGCTCGTGTCCCTACCCCGTGTAACTCTCTAACTTGTACCTCATGTAGAAATTGAAGTCACAGGGCCAAGTCTCACGCCTGTGTGCTAGGCCGTGTGGTTAATTTATTGTTTCAAAAATTAGGTACAGGTTTCACTCAGCCATGTCGCACACCCATGTTCTAGGTCGTGTACTTCACACGGCTGAGACACACACCCGTGTCTCTACCTGTGTGCTTAATTCTGAGCATTCTTTTTCTTAATTTTAATAAGCAAATGACACATTATCAGCCTACATGCCCATGTATCTGGCCATGTGTCATTTACGGTCAAGACACATGCCCGTGTGTCTACCCGTGTGGACAAAAAAAAGTTATTTCCAAGCCTTATTTCTCACCCAAATTTACTATTCACCTGCATTAAAACTCACCGCTTCAATCATCTAAGATGATGCATTATTTTATACTCTTACTTTTAATCATACCTTTTTATAACATGCATTCTTAGTCCAAATGTATTAATCTATAACAACATATGTATACATTTTTATCTTAACTTAGTATACACTACAAAATCAAGTCGTCACTAGCCATTCCAATGGCTAGTTTACATCCATCCAAATTCAATATTAACATTGGTCTTAGTAGCTTATACATGTCATTATACCAAAATAAGTTTTCTAGTTATACCAAAATAAACAAGTGGATAGTGTGATGATTCCCCGACCGGTCTCTAACCTTTGCAAGCTTCCGAGCACTATAAAACAGGGAAAAAGAGTCTAGTAAGCATTTATATGCTTAGTAAGTTCGTATAACAGGAATTAAACTTACCAATCATGTTCATGAAAAATTTAATCATGCTTTCCATAAATTTAACAATTTCCCTAAACACATTCACCTTAATCAAGCAAGTTAGTCATGTAATTCATAAACATATCAAATTAGCATAGATGGGCTCATCATGCCAAATCTTTCTAGTGTTTCATGTACATTCAATACATTTTTCTTTTGATCTCATCATCTTTAGTGTCAGGGTATTGCCCGTTAAATTACTAGAATATCAATGAATACTCAGGTAGTACACTCAAAGTGTACAATTCAGAAATCCATCAATTCATGTTCAGGGGTACCCATTAGGGCACAAAATCAGAAAGCACACTTTTGAGCCACATATCATTCAACAGGATTACTAGTCCAGGCTAAATCTTGTCTCCAACATATGCTCACATGAGTTTAATCAGGGTTGCCAATCTAGGCTAAATCCTTTCTATAACATATGCTCTAAAGAGCTTGATTTGAATTACCCGTCCAGGCTAAATCTAATCTATATCTTATGCTCGAGAGTTGTTATATCAGGACTACCTGTCTAGGCCAAATCCTGTCTGTAATGAGGTCAATAGGATTACTCGTTCGAGCTAAATCCCGTCAGTAACAAATGCAGGACCTCATTTAACAAGGGAAATCACCTTTATCCATTGAAATCCAGTATTCAACAGAATTTAACTCATTTCAAATAATTCCAAACATGGGTTCATTTATTATATTGCAACATTTATACATTTCACATACACATTTTCATATATCACATTCAATTTAATACATCATTTAAATCAGCATATTTCATGCTCATCTAAGTTACACAAACTTACCTTGACACTGGTTGGCGTATAAGGCTACTAATCCGAAACTTTTTCTTTTCCTCGGTCTAGCTTCGAATTTGAGTTTTCTGGATCTATATAAATAAATTTAAGATCAATTTAACACATTTCACATCAAATTGAGTTCAATTTATATTCTAGGAAAAATTACCATTTGCCCCTAAACTTTTCATAAATTCCAATTTCATCCCCTGGCTCAAAAAATGAAATTCCTGCAATTAAATCCTTATTCCAAGCCTAGCCGAATTCTATATATCACATTAACACCTTTCAATTTCATAAAAATTAGAATTTTTCCATGGGTTTAATAACTTTCCAATTTAATCCTCAAATCATGTTTTCTCTAAAATTCTCTTTATAAAAGTTGTTTCTCTACTAACAACCTTTTATTTTCTTCCATAAATTTCCAATTTTTAGTGTATTCATCCATGGCATAAACTTTATGCTTTGGTGTCTTTTCAAATTAATCTCTAATTTAGATAGATTACACTATCCCGATCTAAAAAATATAGAAATGGCTAAAAACGGGACTTGATTACTTACCTAATTAAGCAAAGTTTCTTCTCTCTCTCCTAAGGTTTCCATGTAAATTAGGGAAGAAGATGATATAAAATGATAATATATCCCATGTAATTTAATTATCATCTTTAAATTTCCCCAATTTCCAATTTAGTCCTTTTCTTTTTCTCAATTTCCATGGATGATTCATCAATAAATATCTACTAACTTTTCTCAATGATCTAATTACCATATAAGGACCGCTCATTTTAAATTCCATAGCTATTTAATCCTTTTAGCTACTAGAATTCAACTTCTACATTTTATGCAGTTTGGTCCTTTCTCTAATTATCTACATAATCGGTAAAAATTTTCTTATCAGTATTTTCAAACGACTTTCCTATCATATTATATACCATGCAATAATATTAAAATAAAATTTCTTTTTAGCTCGGATTTGTGGTTCTGAAACCACTGTTCTGATATCATTGAAATTGGGCCATTACAAGTTATTCCCTTTCTCATTAATTGATGATGCTTTTTTGTGGATAGATTCACAGCCGATTGGCTCAATAATATGTGGGATGAGTTGCAAATTCAGTTCCTGGCCAAGTATTTTCTTCTTATCAAGATAATGATGCTGAGGATGAGCATCACTAATTTTGATCAACTTGAGGGCGAATTGTTATATGAGGTGTGGAAGCGTTTTAAACTCATACTTCGTATGTGTCCATACCATGGCCTGCAAGATTGGTTATAGCTTCAAGGTTTTTATAATGGGCTAGATGGAAACTTGCCTTCTATTCTTGACGGAGCGTCCGCAGGGGCATTCATGTCAAAAACATATGTAGAAGGTTTCTAGCTTATCGATGATATGTTAATAAACTCCTATATGTGGTCAGCTGAATGGTTCACATATTGAGCCAAGCAATCGACCGTGAATACAGTCAGCAATGAGGATAAGTACCAACAAGTATTCAAAAGGTGCAATCAACTTGAGATGAGTTCAAAAGAAGCACAAGTCCCTAATCAGCCTCTTATAACTCAATTAATTGTAAGAAATAAGAGGGAAGGCATCACTTAGGGAGGACCTAACGAGAACAATCACGCAGAGGCCAACTATTTAGGGAATATATGATATAACCCATACTCTATGTAACACCTAATTTCCAACTAACCTAGAAGCTTGAAATAATTGGAGGACTAAAGTAAAAGAGACCGCAAGTTGGTGACCTCTACTGAAAGAAACGAAAAAGCTAAAAATTAAATTGGACATGGTTGAGAACCAAAATTGGTCTGGTTAGAACAGAACCAGCTGGTTCCTTGTGGGGGACAAATTATTAGGAATGGATGATTCTCATAATATTTGTAATAGCGTGGGAAGGACTATAAATAGTTGGAAATGGGTTCCCAAGGATGATTTTTCTTCCTAACTTTGTTTCATTTTCTCCTCTTCATGTTCTTTAGCAGCTTGAAGAAGGAATAAACATGAAAGGTTCTGCTTGGAGCATGCTTCATGAGGATAGAGATGAAAAAGTAGGAAACTAACAAGTTGGTAAGGTCCTTAGCCCTTTTGTGTGAGTAAGAATAGGTAAATAAGGTTGCGGGGCTTCAGAACCATTTTAGAGGTTCTGCATGCTTATGAAAGTTTAAGTTTTTAAGATGAAGTGCAAGTTTAACCAGTTGATTTTTGAAACACCCCTAATCCAGTGGCCTGATGGAAAATTCCCTACAAATTGAAAATCAGGTGGGGTTTTTTAGTTTTAAAAACTCTACAACTACCTCACTTTTCACTCATTTTTCACCCGAATTAAGAGCTTTTTCTCTCTTCTTTTTTCACTTGTTTTCATAAACCAAGTTTTAGAGAATAGATCTAAATGTTTTCTCACCCAAAATTCTCTATAAAATCTCTCGAAATAATTTTCAAATTGGGCAAAAAGTCATTCGAATTTGTTGAAGCATTTTGATTCAAACTTCTAAATCAATTACTTGAGTTCAATTGAAGGTAAGCCTCATCTCTAAACTAGTTTTTAAGTTGATTTCAATCATAATTTGTTAATTAAAGTAATTAAAATGGGTTTTCAACTTTAATTTCTTCTTTCTTGAACTTGAGGATCAACAATGATGGATCTTTAATTTTGAGTTGGAATCCAAATATTAATGGATCTCTAAGCTCAAAATAGGTCTAGTAAGAGGTTTTCAATCTTAAACCAAAAGATCAAACACGTTATCAATTTTGAGAAATTCGAATTTGATCAAGAACATGGATGATTTTTCTGGAAAATTATGAAACTGATTAAAAGATGAAATTAACACCTAGAATACATGTTATTAGACTATGAATGCAGATTAGAAGTGGTTTGAGGTGCTGAAAAGGGAGTTTAGTTGAGGAATTTCATATTTTAGCTTAGTTGTGTAACATCGGTAAGATAGTTTAGAATAATAATTTAGATTCGTATACTTTATCAAATTTCATGTTTCTTGTTGCTATTGTTAGTTTGTAATGCATATTATGTCTCTGTTAAAGCTCCACATCAAGAGGAGAAAACGTACAAATTAGAATTGAAGCTCAAACTTGCTTGTTTGAACACATTTTTGCTTAAAGAGCTAAGTGTGGAGGTGAGTGATATTAAGGAAAATTTGGTAAATTAGCCTAATTATGTTTTAAATTAAATGTTTAATTGGTGCTCTAAATGAATTAATTGCATATTGGACGGTTGGATTTACAAAAATAGTTTTTATTTTATAAAAGAGCAAAATGACAATTGGTTTGGTAAGTTGTGTATTATGCTTTTAGCATGATTAAATTGTATGGAATAAATTGATATTTGGAGAATGAATTGCTGATTTATTAAACATTTGATAAATGTGTTCTAATTGGTATATGAATATTGGGAAAATGATATTTGCTATGCTTAATTTTATTGATGTTAAAATTACTTAGCAACATGGTTTTACTTGCATTTTAACATCCTAAATTAAGTGATTAAACAAAAACTTTTATGCCTTGTATGTATGATTGTATTGGTAACATTGCATGGTGGATCCATTAGATATAGTTGGCATGCCATAGGATTTGTGAGTACTCACCATTATTTATTATATTGTGAGTATATGGCTCTTGGTGAACTAATTTGTTTGGAGTAGATAAGGGAGTATTGAGCTTGAGTCTCCACTAATCGAGATATTTGAGGCACTATAAGGGAGCATATGGCTTTGACCCACTAAATTTGAAAGATTGTATTTAATTTGTGGGAGTCAGAGATTCGTTTATCCAATGTATGATCACACGTTTACTTATTGCCATGGATGTAATATGCCACTATAATTGATTGATTGAGTTAATATAATTGAATGTTTATGTGTTAAAAGATGATTTTACATGCCATGGAAAAAATGATTCTTAATTCTTGAAATAACATGTGATGTTATGGTGAAATGTTAACATGTTGTGACTGAAAATTTAATGCTTAATTGCTTTGATTTATGCATGGTTGGGTGCATGATTGGGTGCAAATTACTTGATTTTTAACTATCATTCACTGAGCTTTTTAAGCTCACACCCTCGCATTTCGTGCAGAAAATTTTCGGGCATAAGGAGTCAAGAAGCAAGGGCAATTGTGATCCAAGAATAAGGCTTGGCAATGGCTTAAGAAATTTACTTTAGAGACTATATAGGGGCATTGTGATGTTTTTGGGACTCGTTTTATTTTACTTGTAATGGACATTGGACATTCAATTTTGGACTTTAATTTTGGTGATTTTATAATTGCTTCTGTAGACACTCAATTTTGCCCGGGCCCAGAAATAAGTCCAAAAACAAAAATAATAAACCCAAAAAAAAAACGAAGTCCAAATCCAGTCTAGAATTACAAATATAATTTGGCCCGATCGGAACGACCCATTACTTGAAAAGATTTAAGGTCCATCTACAAGCTTGACTCATATAAAAATATAATCTTCAATGATATGCAATCTTAGATATGATATGCAATCTTAGATATGATACAATCTTAGATATGATACAATCTTAGATATGATTACAATCTTAGATATGATATGCAATCTTAGAAGATATGATTTTGTAATCTTAGAGATTTAATTTGTAGATACCCTTTAATCTTAACCGTTGATGTAATTAATCTGTACCGTTGGATTTGAGGAGGCTCAACTATAAATAGAGGCCTCCCCCCCTCATTGTAAACACACTTGAGTTTTAAGAAGCAATAAAAATTCTTGAGAGCTTTCACTCAAATTTCTCTCCCTCTTACGTTCTTATTTTCTGCGGTTTGTTCTTATTTTATTCTTTGTTCATCTTTGCTTTTCAACCTTTTTTATTTTGATTTAAGTCATGTTTCCTTAATTTTTTTATTTTTTTATTGTTTTTTTTAAATTTTACTCAAATCATTATTTTAAAAAATATATTTCATTTAATTGTTGTTTTTATCCAAAAATTGTTTTTTTAATTAAAGGCAATATTTGACATTTAGGATTTTCGAGAAAAGTAGTGCCCTAACTTACTGGGTTGCGATTTTTCTCGTTGAAGTTGAATATCCAAGTACCCTTCTAAATGTTTTGAGTTTTAAAATATAAACAACTATTCTTGAGATTTCAAAACGTTGTGTCCTAACTTACTGGATATGGCGTTTTGTTGTTTCAAGATAGAAATTTTCCAATGGCAAGCTTAGCTTCGAAGATTTTGAAATATTGCGTCCTAACTTACGGGATGTGATGTTTTGATTCGTTTGAGATAAGTGAGTCTTAGTTTTCAAGTTCGAGGCATTCAAATAGTTTTCTTTCAAAAGAGGATTGCATTTTAATACCTTTAAATTTTCGACATAAAAGACGTCAAGTAATCAATTAGGTACCAATTTTTGGGCGTTACGAAGGTGCTAACCCTTCCTCGTACGTAATCGACTCGCGAACCCGTTTTCTGATTTCGTAGACCAAAACTAATGATTTTAAAACAAAATGTTTTAAATGTGATCCAATCACACCTAAAAAGATTGGTGGCGACTCCCATTTTCTTTTTTAAAAGTCGACCCCGTTTTTTCAAAAACTCTTAAAAAATGGTTTCGACAGCTTGGCTACTCCGCTGGGGACCAATAAGAGAGTCAAGCCGTATAATTTATTATTTTTTGTCTTAATGTCGGAAATTTGAAAAATTTTGAAATACAATCCTCTTTCATTACATGTGTTTGAATTACTACTGCATATGTTTGTTATATTTTGGCACACATTGCATTTGCATGACAGTTGTGGTCACACCCTTAAGTGGGAGTGAGAAACTACGCCTTCGTGAGGTTTTCACCTCCGTGAAGGATAGTGGATCACTTTCGGGATACATCCGTACCTATGGTTTCGTGAGATTTTCATCTCCGTGTAGCCATAAGGAAATGTATTCCCCTGAACTGAACTCGATTCAAATGAGCCTATAATGGGTGAGAATCGAGGAATCTACTGGTTCGGGTACCTCAACTTTAGAACTGAACCACATATAGAAGGACTGTAAGAGCTCAACCTAGATAGAATTATACTGTAGTTATTACCCTTGCAGGTTATCTTTGAGTTTATTGTTATCATGTGATACTAACTATTTCCTTTCTTTTGTTGCATATCATTTCGCATTTAAAAGGTATCGATTCACGGTCAGTTTCTAAGTTAGAGAGTTTTATTATGGAGAACGGACTTCTTGATAGAGTGGAAGGCAACGCTAATGTCCATATATGGTCAGAGCAAACTCAGTTAGTAAAGGGAGATAGTCTAGCTGTGGGATATGTGTCAGTGTTGTCAGACTACACTCGTATCAACGTCACACAGAATAATCACCATGAGTTAAAAGAAATATGGGATCAATGGAGTAGCGAAGCCAAGCAATTGTTCTACAACAACTATGGGGATTTGCAGTACTTGCTTGACTTGAAAATATACGAGAATTTGTTTCGGGCTATCACTCAGTATTGGAATCTTGTATACAGTTGCTTTACATTTGGAAAAGCCGATATGATAACTGTGGTAGAGGAATATTCGGTTTTGGGGCGTTGTCCTAAGATTCAAGTTGATAAAGTTTACTTAAGGGCTGACTGTATTCCAACTTTTGTAAGGAAGTTGATGAACTTCATAGGGAGAGGGAGTGAGCTAAAAAGGGAAGAGTAAGAGGAAATAGGGAAACATTAGAATTCCGGCCTCTTCCGCCACTGGTGCTTCCTAATGTTATTCCAATCAAAGCAGAATTGGATGCAAGGAAGATTGTTCGACACCTTATGGCAAGGTGTGCTGCAGGAACTAAAGGGCAGAAGGTAATGTACTCACTAATCACTTCAAGGTGAACAAGAAGAGTACTGACGGACACTTCTACCATTACAACATTTCTCTTTCATATGAAGATGGTTGATGGTAAGAGTGTTGGAAGGAAAGTTATTAACAGAATGCATGGGACCTACAAAAGTGAGTTGGATGGAAAGAATTGTGCCTATGATGGTGAAAGGTTTATTATAGGACCGCTACCAAACAACAAGCATGAGTTTACTATGTTGCACCTATCAGAGACAATGGAAATGCAAGCCTCGATGGCCTGCCCAAATGGGCATAAAAGAAAGAGATTAAAGAAGACCATATCATTTAAAGGCCTTTAAAGTGGAGATTAGCTATGCTGAAAAGATATCCATGTAAGCATTTCAAAATGCTTTACGCGGACAGGAATCTGAAAGCTCTCAAGAAACACTGAAGGTGCTGGATATCATTTTAAGGCAGCATGCTGTGAAGAAGGAATGCCTACTTGTTCGCAATCTTTCTTTCAAGATAATCAGAACAACTTCACAGACATTGGAGGAGGTGTCCATGGCTGTAAGGATTATCTCATGGGTGAAGCTATAGCTCAAATTCGAGATGGTAGTAGATCACTTATGGACCCTGAATGTACAAGCTGATACATCGAGCACGAAATACGAGCTACAGTCAGATCGTGGTCAAGAGTTAGCTTTGTCGTTTAGGAGAGTTAAAGCTTTGGGCCATAGGGCAAAGGCATAATTGTAATCCATTCATATGTAAAGATATTCTTTTTCTAAATAAAGTTTTCTAAATGAAATTGAATCGAGATCGATACATTTTTGCATTCATGCATTTGCATTACATTACATCAAAGAAAAGAAGGTATTGATTCGAAATTCGATTCCTAAATAGAATAGTTTGTCATAAGGAAACGAATTTCTTGATAAAGTGGATTATAGTGCGATCGTCTGAATATAGTCCAAGTAAACACGACGAGAGAAAGTTGGTAGTCCATGGATGAATACATGATTTAATTGCCAGAGATTCTAGCCAACGAAGGTTATCCAAGAGCATGACAAGAGAAAGCTGAAAGTTCACGAAGGAATACATGACTTGATTTAATTGCCAAAGATTCAAGCCAACGAAGATTATCCAAGAGCCGGCACTTTTTGATGAGTATCATGGAGATAAGCGAGCAAGAGATCGAGGCTTGGATCAAGTAGCAAGGAGCTAGCAAAAGCATCTTTTGGAGAATTTACAAGATTCGACCATGAAGAAAAGATAAGTGTTTACTTGGACTATGAAGGGCAAAACCGCATATGTAATCTATTTTCATGTAAAGAAATCTATTTTCTAGAAAGATTATTCTAATGGAATTGAATTCATGATCAACATCTCCTTTTCTTTTGCATTCATGTATTTGCATTGCATCACATGCATTTAAATCCATAAAAAGACCCTAATTAGTTAAGGTTAAAAAGAGAAAGGAAAAGAGAGAGAGAGAAAAGGGTCACGGCTGAGTGGAAAAGAAGACGTTCCCTTACGTATCCCAAACTTTTGTATCTGGAGGGATAGCTTACCCGGAGACGGGGGTGTTTTGAAATGAAAATCGGTTCATCAATACCACACATAAAGAAGGGACTGATTAAGGAAATTTAGAGGGCATCCGTTCTTACGAATCAAGAAAGTCATTAAACAATTGGACTGCGGAAGAACTTCCTGTAGTCTTTAGAAATTATATAGAGTAATCTGTAGAACACTCTTGTTACTCTAAAGCCTAGGAGTAACAAGATTGCATTTGTGAAATAGGCTCGTGTTCAAACATTGTTGTTTTAATAAAATATATCTTTCATGATTAATTCGGGTAAATGTTCCCTCATTCTTTATTCTTTGATTTTCTAATTTTCATCACATTTCTTCATTCATAACATGTAAATAGTCATTCTTGAATTCATACCTTGTACATTCTTTTGTGCCTATCATAGGTCCCTAGATATCAATGACAAGGGCAACGATACTACAGATTCAGAGTTCCTTTTGAGTGCGACATGTGTTTAAAGGAATCTCAGTACTTTGAAGATGACAGAAATTGTAACCTTGTTTCTGAATTTGTTGAAAATAGTAAGGCAAGAAGAAGCAAATTTTACAAAGAGATGGAAGAGAATTTAGCCTTAGAGAAAGAAAATGTTGGAACGCAAAATAAGACCTTGTGGAGGCTATTTTGGGAATTCAAAGACGTTGTCAAGGTTAAAAGAGGTCTAAAGGAATGTCAGAAGGACACATGCAGTAGGATTCATAGTGGCCAGGACGAGCATGAAGTTTGGGCACTGTTGGTCTACCATGGAAGGAGACTGCGTCAGTTATACCATAAATACCGAATCAAATGAGTCAAGACTTATGTGCCTCCTTCTTTTCTTCGCAAAATTTCTACATATGGGGCATATATGTTATGGGTCCGAACTCGTCAAAATTTTAGGCTGACAATGGTTCATCTTTGAGGTCATCGACTGCTCCATTAAGAGGGTGAAAGTAGCTTCATATGCCAATATTACAAAGTCAATAGTTATCTATTTTGCAAAAAAAAAAAAAAGAAAGAAAGAAAGAAAAAAGATCATATCCAACTGCACAATGTCAAAAGTTTGCAGTCTGTTCAAATAAGGCGCCATATCACAGTACATCAAAGGTGGCCAAAAGGAAAAAATAAACAAATAGTACAGAAGATGACCGAGACTTTGTAAAAATTGGCATAAGAAACTACCGCTTACTCTCTATGCTTACGCTAGGGCGAACACCTTCAATTCCAGTTGTTTCAAAGGTTCCAACCATCATCCTTGGAATAGATGCATTGTATGGTTCTCCTAAGCAGTCTGATGTGCCGTTAATAGCTGCGGTGGTTAGCTCTAAGCAGTGGCCATTGATTTTCAGCTATAGGGCATCATGGCCGTACACAGTCTCTAAAGCTTGAAATGAGAGATTCTCTCTTCAAACCAGTTTCTGATAAAATGGGTGAGGGTATCATGAAGGAGGCTCTCTTAGACTTCTATACAAGTTCAGGGAAGAGGAAGTCTGATTAGCTCATTATCGTCAAGGATGGAGTTAGCTAGTCTCAATTCAATCAGATTTTGAACAAAGAATTTAATCAGGTTCCTTGACGAGAATTGGAACCCCAAGTTTATGGTCATTGTGGCATAGAAAAACCATTATACCAAGATTTTCAGTGGGGATCTCTTGACAAAGTCTTGCCTGGAACCATTATAGACAACAAAATCTATCATCTTAAGAACGACGACTTCTACCTTTGTGCTCATGCTGGAATGATAGGAACCACAACGCTGACTTATTATCATGTTCTCTTAGATCAGATTGGTTTTTTGGTCGATGATCTGCAGGAACTAGTCCATGCTCTATCCTACGTATATCAAAGGAACACCACAGCCATGTTTGTTATGACCCCTATTTTTTATGCCCATTTGGCAACTTCACAGTTGGGGCAATTTATAAAGTTTGAGGATGCTTCAGAGACATCATCGATCCATAATGGAGTAACAACTCCAAGACCAGTTTCTGTACCTCAGCCTCGCAGGTTGAAGAATAATGTCAGCAGCTCTATTTTCATCTACTGAGAATCATTGAACCATCTTTTTGTGTAGAGCTTTTGGATTTTAGCTACGATATGCTCTCTATGCTTGTCAAACGTCAGCCAGGACTTTTGCTGGGGCAACACTTTTCTCATGGGTTTAAGAATCAAGATCTTTTCCTTCAAGCTTCGATGGAGTCAAGAATTGAATACCTCCAGTGAACTTAACTTGAAAGTATCCATCCTAATCAAATGTACTAAGAATGGATGACACAGACTTATGACAAAGAGGGTTCCTCCACAAGAATTTCTCACAGAAGCCAAGGTGAAAACTCGCAAAGGGCACTTTGAGACTTCTATTCCAAAAAAAATAGAAAAGGAAAAAGAAACAAAAAGAAAAAGAAGAAAAAATAAAAAATAAAAAAAGAAAAAAGAAAAAAAAAATGGAGAGGCCAAGGTGAAAACCCGCAAAGGGCGCCTTGAGACCAAAGGGGTTTTGAGTTGAAAACCCGAAAGGGCGGCTCAAATTTTGAAAGGCATGCAGTGACCTTGTTATACCTGATTCGGCAAGAAGCGGAGTATGTTACATACCGGGGCACCAACAAAGTACTTTGGGTCTTCTAAACACATGTTAAACTCAAAGTAGTCTTCATGGAATTTGTATATGGAAGCCCAAGCTGCGATATCTAGGGCATTTGATTTTTTGTGGTGTTTACTATCTTTGAATTCTCTTTCTTCACAAAGATAGATTCCTTGATTAACCTCCATTTTTTTGATAAATCTTTCAAACTCTAATTATCCTCAAAGATCAATTTATCTGTTGTCCATTATTCATAAAGCATGTTGCATTGAAACGATGATTGATGAACTAAAATATTTTCACAAACGAAGTTTTACATATTACTCTGGAAATTACTGGATAATACAAGAAACTGAAACCTGACAATTGTTTAAGGAATTCCCATTGAGTAAGGATCGGAGGTCCTTGAGAGAATTTTTTCTTCAGTCCAAATGATGATTGGACAATTTCAAACGATTCAATCCTAAGAGAGGATTATTTCACAAACATCTCGAGTGGGTCGTAACATTTGGTAATGGTACAGTGGACCAAATTGAAGGAGAAGATTCTAGGCATACGAGCAAAATAAGATTGGTACTTTGAGACGAAACTTGAATGAATCAAGACGTCCGAAATAGGAGTCATTTTCATTTTGCATCATAAATATGTCTAATTAGGAGCATTTGACTCATTTCAATTATGGCATCCTAATCATCAGGCATAATCACACGCGCATTCTACAGGTTATGTAGATCAAAGATGACGCGCCTTAACCCCTTAAGCAGTAGGGTAACAGGCCGCAGCATAGCAGATCTGACATTCAGATGTTTATACTGAAGCAGATCCAAGATGGTTTGGCATCCTTGTATTGGCGAGGAGCAAATCGAAGACATAGCTGATTTGGCTTTCACGTGTTTACGTTGAAGCAAATCTAAGATGATTTGGTGTCTCTGTACTGGCGGAGAGCAAATCGAAGTCTGGCATCTTCATATTTGGTGGAGGGCAGACACATAGCAGATCTGGCATTCAGATGTTTATACTGAAGCAGATCCAAGATGGTTTGGCATCCTTGTATTAGCGAGGAGCAAATCGAAGACATAGCTGATTTGGCTTTCGTGTGTTTACGTTGAAGCAAATCTAAGATGATTTGGCGTCTCTGTACTGGCGGAGAGCAAATCGAAGTCTGGCATATTCATATTTGGTGGAGGGCAGACACATAGCAGATCTGGCATTCAGATGTTTATACTGAAGCAGATCCAAGATGGTTTGGCATCCTTGTATTAGCGAGGAGCAAATCGAAGACATAGCTGATTTGGCTTTCGTGTGTTTACGTTGAAGCAAATCTAAGATGATTTGGCGTCTCTGTACTGGCGGAGAGCAAATCGAAGTCTGGCATCTCCATATTTGGTGGAGGTCAGACACACAGCAGATCTGGCATTCAAATGTTTATACTGAAGCAGATCCAAGATGGTTTGGCGTCCTTGTACTGGCGAGGAGCAAATCGAAGACATAGCTGATTTGGCTTTCGCGTGTTTACGTTGAAGCAAATCTAAGATGATTTGGCGTCTCTGTACTAGCGGAGAGCAAATCGAAGTTTGGCGTCTCCATATTCGGTGGAGGGCAGACACATAGCAGATCTGGCATTCAGATGTTTATACTGAAGCAGATCCAAGATGGTTTGGCGTCCCTGTATTGAGAAGGAGCAAACCAAAGACATAGCTGATTTGGCTTTCAGATATTTACGCTGAAGCAAATCTAAGATGGTTTGGCATTTCTGTATTGGCAGAGAGCAAATCAAAGTTTGGCGTCTCCATATTCGGTGGAGGGTAGACACATAGCAGATCTGGCATTTAGATGTTTATACTGAAGCAGATCCAAGTAGATTTGGCATCCCTGTATTGGCAGGAAGCAAATCGAAGATAGTAGATTTGACATTCCTGTAATGACGGGAAGCAGATCGAATAAGCAAATTTGGCAATCCCTATATTGACAGGGAACAGATCGAAGGCAACAGATTTTGCAATCTCTGTATTAGACAGGGAGCAGATCGAAGACATAACAGATCTGACCTTCATGTGTTTACATCGAAGCAGATCTAAGATGACAGATTTAGCATCTCTGTATTAGACTGGGAGCAAATCAGAGATAACAGATTTGGCATCTCTGTATTAGACGGGGAGCAGATTAAAGAAGCAGATTTGGCGTCTCTGTATTAGACGGGGAGTAGATCAAAGATAGTAGATATCGCCTTCCTGAGTTGCAGTGAAGCAGATTGAAGCCGTCAAAAGGCCATTTAAAGAAAATCAAGGATCAAGAACTCAAGACTCGGCGAGCCCGGGCAAAATTGGTCCTTTTATAGTCTTTGCTCTATTCCTGTTACACAACAATGAGCAAAGAAAGGCAGCTGTAGACACTCAATTTTTCCCGAGCCCAGAAATAAGTCCAAAAACAAAAATAATAAACCCAAAAAAAAAACGAAGTCCAAATCTAGTCTAGAATTACAAATATAATTTGGCCCGATCGGAACGACCCATTACTTGAAAAGATTTAAGGTCCATCTACAAGCTTGACTCATATGGAAATATAATCTTTAATGATATGCAATCTTAGATATGATACGCAATCTTAGATATGATACAATCTTAGATATGATATGCAATCTTAGAAGATATGATTTTGTAATCTTAGAGATTTAATTTGTAGATACCCTTTAATCTTAACCGTTGATGTAATTAATCTGTACCGTTGGATTTGAGGAGGCTCAACTATAAATAGAGGCCTCCCCCCCTCATTGTAAACACACTTGAGTTTTGAGAAGCAATAAAAATTCTTGAGAGCTTTCACTCAAATTTCTCTCCCTCTTACGTTCTTATTTTCTGCAGTTTGTTCTTATTTTATTCTTTGTTCATCTTTGCTTTTCAACCTTTTTTATTTTGATTTAATCCATGTTTCCTTAATTTTTTTATTTTTTATTATTTTTTTTAATTTTACTCAAATCATTGTTTTAAAAAATATATTTCATTTAATTGTTGTTTTTATCCAAAAATTATTTTTTAATTAAAGGCAATATTTGACATTTAGGATTTTCGAGAAAAGTAGTGCCCTAACTTACTGGGTTGCGATTTTTCTCGTCGAATTCGAATATCCAAGTACCCTTCTAAATGTTTTGAGTTTTAAAATATAAACAACTATTCTTGAGATTTCAAAACGTTGTGTCCTAACTTACTGGATATGGCGTTTTGTTGTTTCAAGATAGAAATTTTCCAAAGGCAAGCTTAGCTTCGAAGATTTTGAAATATTACATCCTAACTTACTGGATGTGATGTTTTGATTCATTTGAGATAAGTGAGTCTTAGTTTTCAAGTTCGAGGCATTCAAATAGTTTTCTTTCAAAAGAGGATTGCATTTTAAAACCTTCAAATTTCCGACATAAAAGACGTCAAATAATCAATTAGGTACCAATTTTTGGGCGTTACGAGGGTGCTAACCCTTCCTCGTACGTAACCGACTCCCGAACCTGTTTTCTGATTTCGGAGACCAAAACTAATGATTTTAAAACAAAATGTTTTAAAGGTGATCCAATCACACCTAAAAAGATTGGTGCCGACTCCCATTTTCTTTTTTAAAAGTCGACCCCGTTTTTTCAAAAACTCTTAAAAAATGGTTTCGACAGCTTCAATACATGGTTTCATGTTTAATTGATGATTGATTTATGGTATGTTGATGAGTGTTCGTACGGTGGCTGATAACATGATGTATAAAGCATGTATTTTATAATAAACATGTCTAATTGAAGCTTACCATGGAGTGGATTGCTTGCGACTAAGGTATGTAGCTGGTGTGAATTAATTGGTGTTTGCTAAGCATGTAATTTGGTGTTATATTTTGATTAATTATTGCATATTTGTTGTAAATAAATTAAATTGGAGATGTGTGGATCTTTATGGTAATTAATTGTAACTATTTCAAGTTTAATAGGTATGTAAAATATGTAAAATCGAGAAATTAAAACGAATTTTTGAAAAAATAGATGCAATGGTTTGCACATCTTTTCACACGGGCGTGTGGGTTTTTGGGGGTCTGATTTTTTATTTTTGTAATCTAGTATTCTAATTTGCTTCATTTATAATTTAGTCCTAAAACTTGATTTGATTAGTTGAAACCTTTAATGATTGGGAAACTTGGTAATATTTTAGGATTACACTTGTAACTATTAATATTTGGTAGAAACACTCTTAATTTTTAATTTGGAACATGCACTAAAATTTTGTAAAAGTTATGATTTAGTCACTAATAATAAAATTTGAATTAGACATAGTAAATGAACTAGAATTAACTTGAAATTTTTAGGGCTTGCATAATTTGACTAAAAGAAGGTCGGTAACCATTTAAAAACAAAATCGGGATAGTTTAACCTTAGGTGGTAAAAGAATAAAAATACCTTTAGGTTTAAATACATAAAAAAAGTTTAAAAATGGTTCACAAATTGCTTCTGCATTAATAAATGATAGTTAATTAGTCATAAATGAAGTGTTAGAAGGTTGGGGTGTGCGTCGAGTAGTCATTAGCTAAAGAGTCGCTTCGGTGGCCAATGTAAAGCTTCAAATTCGGGTCAGTCTGTCTCGATTAGGGTTGGGGTGTCACAATGTTTTAGATGTTACAAACTATAGAATAGTTTAGTGGATGACCCACTGAAGATCCAAGATTGCATTTATGAATTTTTCTAGAGGTTTGTGACTTGATTAGACAACAGGGTGTTCCTAAAGACACTTTGCGACTTAAACTGTTTCCATATTCTTTAAGAGATTGTGTAAGAGCATGGCTGAACGTTTTGCCTTCAGAAACAATGGCATCATGGAATGATCTTTTCCAGAGATTTTTGCTATGGTATAATCCCCCAAATATGCATGCCAAGCTAAGAAATGACATCACACCTATTCGACAATCGGAGAATGAAACACTATATGAAGTTTGGGAATGATTTAAAGACTTAATTCAGAAATTCTCGATGCATGGATTTCAACATTGGACTCATATGGAGATATTCTATAATGGGTTGAATGCAAATACGATAATGGTAGTTGATGCTTTTACCAATGGTACTTTGTTGGATAAATCTTATAATGAAGCATGTAAAATTTTAGAAAAGATCGCCAACAATGATAATCAATATCCTACCACAAGAGTTGGGGCAGGCAAGAGAGTTGGTACTATGGAGCTATAATCAACCAGTTTGTTAACAACCCATGTATCTTCTTTGGCTAATATAATCAAAAGAACGAAGAAGCCCACTACAGTTCAGGGGATGAAATCAGTTAAGCTTTTGTGTGTTTATTGTGGTGAAGACCATGTGTTTGATGAATGCCCATCAAACACAGCATCCGTGTGCTACATAGGTAATTTCAACCAAAATAATAACCCCTATTCCGACACCTTTGAATAATGTATGCATGAGAAAAACCCATATCTAAAGAAAACCCAAACCATATTCCAAATAAATTTTACAGTCCATAAACTGAATAAAACTTATTAAAAATTATTTTATAAAAAGAATTGCCCGAAGTCTATCGTACTTTTGTATGCCACATCTGACCCTAGTCTTGAGTATTAACTGAGAATTTAATAGTAGGGGGTGAACATATAAAGGCTTAGTGTGAGTCACAACAATTATAATCATACAATTAGTCAAAAAGTAAACAATCACCATTTTCATAACCATACAATTCATGGCACATTTAATCTAACGTTTGATCATGTTATGAGTGTGATGCAATGCAAAGAGAGTCCTACTCATCCATCCGCTACACACCATGAGTTCCCAAAACTCGTCTACCAAATACCAAACAATGCATATATACTACTAATAAAAATAATATGCAGACATGCTGCCATCAATATGTGGACGAGCAACCAATAACAATTTACAGGATAATACGTTGCAAATAAATAGTGAATACACAACACTATCAATGAGAAGGGCGATAATGAGCATCAAATAGGACTGATATGGGCAGCAATAAGGAGGGTTTAAAGGTAGAAACAATGACGTTTAAGAGGTTAAAATGCTCAGCAAGGTGGCTGGAAATCAAAAGCAAAGTATTATGCACAAAAATGGTGAAAATGACCACTGTCTAGATGGCACAAGGAAGAGAAAGAAGAAAACATTGAGAGAGGAGGAGTGGAATGGCTAGGGTTAAAAAAGATGAATAAAGGTTAAAAATGAATCAAAAAAATGGTCAAAACTTTAAGCACCTTGCCAAAAGCTTTGTTTGATTTAGATTGTCTCCCTAAGAGTCGATATACATGTACTTTTTGATCAGATTTATTTCTTTAGATATTACGATAAAGGTTTATTTTAGAAAAATTTTAAAAATTATATTATGCCAACTTAAACTTATTTTGTAAATGATTTTCCAATAGTAAGATCCTTTGTAATGTAAAGGGCTTCTTATTCATAATAACTAAGATGGCATTGATACTCCAATAAAACCTTGCCTCGCTATTTTATCTCAATAGACAAGGCCTGTTTAGAAGGGGAGTTTGCCATTTTCATTTCTCAATCCAGAAGAGCTAGGTGTTTGTAAAATATCATAACTACTTCACCCAAATTGTCGGGCTACTTCTAATCCTAGTATAAAAGCCCCATGTTTTACTATAATATTTAAGGCATTGAAACTAAAATACAAACCATATTACTATTCATTGCTATATGATTCAGTTAGTAAGATTCCTACACCTAAACCATTAACATATAACAATCACCATTTGCTAAAAAGGGGTGCACCTTACTAAAACTAGTTGTGAACCTTATTTTAAAGTAGATGAATTTGGGCCTTTATTAACCATCTATTGCATGTTCGAAGCTACCTTAGAAGGTTGATAAGATAATACATAATTGGATGTGCTTGAAAATACTAGTGAAGCTTCCTTGCTAATACCATCAATGCTAAAACCATTTTCTTTATTTTATGTAATTTAGCCTTCTATTTTGAAGAGCTTGACTAAGATAGTAAACAGTTTGTCTTATTTGATTTTGTTAAGGTAAATGTAACAGCCCGGTTTAGACCCTAGTCGAAACAGTAGTTTCAGAACTACATATCTAAGTCATAAAAATATTTTAATATTATTTTCCGTGCTTATAATGTGTGAATTTATGTTTGTGAAAATCTCGTTTGAAAATTTTACTATTTGGATGTCTGATTAAAAAAAAAGGGCTTAATCGTGTAAAATGAAAAAGTTGATAGTTAAATGTGAGAGTGCCTAATTGAATTTGTCTTTATAATATAAAGCATTTATAATGTAATTAAACCATTGATAAGAGTAATGGACGGTTAAGGACATGGATATAATGTTTTCATAATTAATTCATTAAGGGTAAATATGTAAATGATGTATTAATATGAATTAAATAAAAATAGAACATGAAATAAACTTTTCATGTTCATCTTTATAGCTGAAAATATCAAAAGAAAAGAAAAAGAAAAAGAAAGCTAGGTTCGACCATGGTTTAGCTTAATTCAAGGTTAGTTTTTGTTTGGTTTTTGATACTTTTTATGTTTTTGAGATTTTTGCTTAGTCTATTATCAAGCCCATGTTTCAATTTGAGAAATTGATGAAGATTTCAAAATGTGACATTGGTGATTTTATGAGTTAAATGTTGTTAGTTGATGAATTATGGAAGTTTGATATGAGATTAATATATTTTGTTCTTGGATTTTTGTTGAATTTAGCTAATTTAGGCTAAATTGTGAAAATGAAATAGATAGGGACTAAAATGTGAAATTTATGAAATATATGGGCTTGATTAGACTAGAGGAAGATTCAGCCTAGCTTGATTAAAATGAAATTATGTGTATTTGATGGTTTTGGGAATAGGGACTAAATTATCAAAATGTGAAAATGTGAGGCCTCATTTGCAAAATGCACTAGTTATGTGTTTATGGATTGAATTGATTGAGTGTGAGATTGAATGAGTTAATTTGTAATACGTATAGATTAAGAAAAGTGAAATTCAGACTTATTTCGACTTATCGTGCTCGAGGTAAGTTCATAGGTAGTAATTTACTATAATTAAATGTTAAATGCATTAATATCGTATGAATTGTGATGAATGAAATCTCGAAGGAGACAGAAATAGTGAATGTGATGTTATGGATGTGAATAATGATGGAAATGAAATGTGAGAAAAGCTCGATTGAACCATAGGACTAGTTTCGAAATTCTAGTGACATGTCATTAGGTTATGAGTTAGCTACGGGCCATGATATCGGCACTACGGGTGTGAGAAATACCTTGAGTTAGCTACAGGTCATGGTATAGGTACTCCGGGATAAGTTACCTTGATTTGGCTACGGGCCATGGTATAGGTACTTATCGATCGAAATATTTATGTACTCGATTCCTACTTCGAATGGTTCAACGAGCGAACAAAGGTTGGGAATGAATAAAATAGGTTAGTACGAATTGGACAGGTATGTACGATATCTATACAAGGTTTATCAAAATGAATTAATGAGATGCATTGAGAAGGGCTTATTGAGTTGTATAAACCATGTTATAAGACATCGATAAAGGTTTGTGGCATTATATATTTGATTTGAAATCATGTAAATGGATGATTTACAACTGAATTTGTATATTGAATTACTTACTTGTGAACTTGCTAAGCTCTAAAGCTTACGTGGTGTGTTTATTTCTATTTTATAGATAATCGAAGCTACTGAAGGCTCGAGAATTGTCAAGGATCATCATCTCACTATTCGAACATACTTGGTACCTTTTGTGGTTGTAAATAGCTAAGTATTGCATGTATAGGCTAGGGGTATGTTGTATATATTTTGACTTGTATATTTATGTCAAGTGATTTAGCTAACTAAAGGTTGAGATTATGCTTGATATTGGTATGTGACTTGTGTTGCAAATTGATATGCTATATGGTACATATATGGCCTATTATGAAATGGTCATTTTGGTATAAAAGGTGTTGTGATTTTGGTAAGATTTGGGTATAAAATGAAATAGTTTATAATGAGTTATCAAGCATGTGTTTGATATGAATGTGACTCGTAATTTGGTATGATTTGGCGTGGAAAAGAGTATGAAATGGGATGTTGATGATTTGGTTATATTGTTGTATGTTTTGGATTGGAAATTGGCTGAATTGATTGTCTACTTATGCATTTAGATGTTGTGTAATTGATGTTTGTAGGACAAGGCAAAATGGGGTGTGAAAAATGGCTTAAACCAAGCCTATTTCGTGCCACACAGCCAGAGCACACGGGCGTGTGTTTCGACCATGTGACCCTTGCTTTGTATCCAAATTGGATAGTATGGCACACGGGCCAGACACACGGGCGTGTCTGGTAACCGTGTGACCTAGTCAGTGTTGCACACGGCCTAACCACACGGGCATGTGCCTTGTGTTTAAGGAAAATTTTTCTAAGTTCTTTAAAGTTTTCGTATGAGATTGGTTTAGTCCTGACCCCTTCTTTAAGCATATTTAAAGTCTCGAAGACCTTCTAAGGGGACTATATGATTTCGATTGGCTGTGGTGAGATGATGAATATTATATGTATGTGATATGATTGTACAGTGATGTGTAATGATCGGTAATGCCTTATAACCCTAGTCCAGTGACGGATACAGGTTACGGGTGTTACAGTAAATTTGTGTCAAGGGCGAAGCCAACAATAATGGAGAACTAAAATAAACATTTATCCAGTCAACAAACTTCTTTTCAGCAAGTCTTACTCCAATCAAATAAGACTTTTAAGGCATTGAAGAATGGCAATCATTTGTCTGTCATTTAAGAGAGGAATTTGCTTAGCTGCAAATCTTTTCAGCTAATCTCTAGATCTCCTTAGTATTTTGGAAAGAGCTCATATCCAAAATGACTCATATTTTCTTTTGATTTGCTTTAATACCCAATTGTGTGACACCCCACACCTGACCGATTGCCAGATCCGAGCATGAGATATCACATTTGTTGCCCAAGCAACTCAAACTAACCATATACACTATAGTGCATTAAGAAATCAAAATTAAAACCATTTATAACAAAAATTTTTAAGAAATACATTCAACATTAAGACTTTAAAATCAAGTTGGGATAACTTTAAAGCAATTCCTAAATGTTTGGAGGTGTTTGGGACCAAGTACAGATTCCTAATGGTTTAATTGCAACAAAATTGTATAGGAACCCTATTAGGGGCTTAGGTGTTGGTACTTATGGACTCAAGTATTAGTACCTAGCCCTGTTACTATAGAAATTTGTATTATGGTCTACTAGGTACATGTACGTAAAGTAAAGGTACTATACCCCTAACTCTTGCACTAAAAAAATAACCTTGTAATTGCTTATTTTAGCCCTAAACACTACCATTTATTTCTAGACTTTTGAAACTTTTTAACCAAGTTCTAAATACCATTTTTGTAACAACTTGTTTTTAGTGAAATCAGAATAGCAATTTTGGGACCACAAATTTGACATGAAAATGTTTATTTTAATATTATTTTAATGTCTAGGGTATGTTAGTAGTGTCATATAAAAATTTCGTTAAGAAATTTTATTGTTTGCATGCTTAATTAAATGAAAAGGACTAAATCGTAAAAGATACAAAAGTACGGTTCTATTTGTTAAATATATTAAATTGCTCTAGAATTTTAATGTGAGTGACTTAAATGGTAATTAAACCATTTAATTAGTAGGTGGACAATCATGGACATATTATTAAGTATTTTAAAGGTTAATTTATAAGGTTATTTAAGTAAATTAATAGATTAAGTTAAGTAATAATAATAAAAATAAAACATCATATTCTAAAATGTCTTCTGATAGCACTAGAAAGAACATAGGTTTTCCTCCTTACTTATTGGTTAAATTGTTCCCATTTAGTTATCTTTAGCATATATTTTAGCATTTTCAGTTTAGTAAATTGCATTTTATAACTTAATGAATCCTAGACTATTTTATCCTTAATTTTGCTATCCTTTTTATTAATGCCGCTGCATGAGTTAATTCCAGATTGCGTCCAGAATTGTCGCCGCGCCTGACAGCTGTTCGATTAAGAACTAAAAATGTGTGAGCTGTCTAGTCTGGTATAACCAACCTGTACATACAAGGATAGAATAATTCTGAGGAGACGACACTTGTACTATTGGAGGATGACATAAAAGGCTGACATGAGACAAAAGGGGGGCTTTTTTCTCTCAACTAGCATCATCTTCATCCTACCTTGAAGCTTGTGGCTATGGCAGCTTAAGCCTCTCACGGGTGAGCCAATGTGAAAATTAATGCAGACTAGCTTCTGGCGAGGAGACTTAAGTGCGAGGCAAGAGGGAATTGAGAGATTCAGTTGAGTTGTCTAGGAATAGTTTTCTCCAGTCAATTCTTTCTTATTTCTTTCTAAATGCTACTGATTACTCTTTGTTTTCTGTTTGTATGGAAGTACACAAGAATTCTTGATTAAATTTTATTTTATTCAATCTTGTTTTTATTATTTAATATTGGGGTTTGAATGTTTCTTAACGAGGAAATGTTATTGCGGTCACTGACACTGGAAAGTAAAGTGACAGTTCGAGACAACAAGCATTACAATGGAAGTTGAGTGAGGATTAGAGGAATTTAGTCCACTTGTTCTTAATAGTGCCATGTTGCCATCATCGGAAGGTGGGGTTAATATGCATGTTTAAGTCTCAGATTAAATAGAGGAGTGATGCTTGGTAACATATACATAAAATTTTATTGCCTTGACAAACACCTATCCTTTTATACCTTGTGAGCACTTAGTATTCTGCTGAAGATTCATGTTGGGGATTCTAGTTTATCATTATCATATTTTATTTTATTATTTTCAAGTTATTGCATCAACAACTATCCTCACAATTTATCTCGTTTCTATCTAGTTATTGCACCAACATTAATAGATAAAAGACAACCATCCCTGTGGATCGACATCTGATAGACTCACATCTGTCTACCATACTTGCACCAACAGTGTACGCTTGCACATTATTACTGTGACGTTAAACAGTCGATCACCTTCATCCACCGAAATTGAAGCTTAGAAAACCTCCATAGAAGCTTGTTAGGTTCGGCTAAGCTAAAGTTTGTGCATGGTGAGTGTTTTTCATTTTGTTTTTAATGATTTCTATGTTTTTTAAGTCGTTGTAGCTTAATCTAATAGCCCAGGGACTAGTTTGCCCAACTGTTAAAGAGTTAGGGTTTTTCCATGAATGTGTTCATCTGATTTTTGAAGTTTCATGGACGAAAATGAATCTTTGTTGATAAATAAACAAGCTTTGTAAAGTGATTTTTGATGAAATATCATTTAGGGAATATTATGTAAAAATAGTAAAATGTCATGGTGAAATTTTGAATTAATGCTTTTTTTGAGTTGAAATAAGTCCTTAGGTAAACTGGCTAGCATGGTATGTGGATGCAATTGCATGAATTTCAATTTACGAGCTTAAGGACTAAATTGTAAATAAGTTAAAATAATAGGGGCAAAAGCTAATTTTTCAAAAGGATGAATTTTGACTGAACTGAATGGAATGAATATTAAATGGATTAAATTTGCTTATTTAGATCAAGTTAAGCCTCGTATAGATCTAGATCGAGGGAAAGATAAAGTATTGGACTAGTTGATTCTATTTCGTCATCTTTATATTCGAGGTAAGTTTGTAAGTTTAAATAGTGTTTTAATGTTATTTGATCTAAATGCTATTATGCTATTTATCATATCATGTTACAATAGAAATCCAACGATGTTACGACGACTATTAAGTCCTATTTGAACCTTAGGAATATATAGGATACAAATGACATGTCATTAGGGTTACCATGTTTCGAGTGCTGGTCCTGAATGTCCTACCGATGGTTGAGTTCCAGCATTTGTTGCAGATACTCGTCAACTTATGTGAGCCGCAACGTGTAGCTACATTCCAACTGTCAGCTTGTGTGAGCAGACCCATTTATGGCTCGAGTAAGCATCTATGTAACGGAAAATGAAAGGAATGGTTTCAACCATGTATTTAGCACACTTTGTGTGAGCTTCCCATGTATCCGATACTATTTTAAGTGGTTCAATGGGCATGAAAAGGGAAAGAATGGTAAGTGTACCAAAAGCTAAGTTAAGACTTATATAAAAAGTTATGAATTATTGATGATCAAAGTATGAACGCTCATGATAATGAAAAATATGATTTAAGTGATGCTATGCTCATGTATTATACCTTACCATATAATGATATTGCTAAGTTATGTTTTTAATCACTAACTTGTGTTGTTGATGATACTTAGGCTTGTGCCAAACTATGTCGGATTGATTCATATCTATTTTTAAGATTATGCATTAAAATGGTAAGTTATGTTCATGATTTACGAACTTACTAAGCATTATGTGCTTACGTTGTTTTTCTTTCCTATATTTTATAGATTATCGGAAGCTTGATCGGTTTGGAAGCTCGTCAGAGACCTATCACTCTATCCAACGACTATATCGATAGATTTTGATGTTTTGGTCATGGTTATAATGGCATGTATAGGTGAATTGTGTTTGATGATCTAGTTATTATGTTTGGCTTGTAAATATGGTATTATGGTTGGTGTGCTTTTGGTATTTTGATGCCTTAATGGTTGGTGTTGATGTGGCTAAATGAATGTATGTTTTAAATGACCATTTTGATATGTGTTGATGAAGTTTTAATATGATCAATTATGGTAAGTTTTGATATGAAAATAGGTTGGATATGAATGCTAGATGAATGCTAGATGAATGGTCAATTATGCATATGCTTGGATAGATTTGATGATTTGTGATTGAGGTGTCTTTTGGCATATTGGTTGTATGGATAAATGACCTATTGAATTGGTTTTATTATGCATGTTTTAGGTATGTTTTCGGGCTTGATTGTATGTGCAATTGGCTTGTAGGTGTGTGCTTGAATTGGGTGAAAGAAATGGCTTGAATTTGTCCTATTTCTTGTCCACACAGTCTAAGACACGGGCATGTGTCTCAGCCATGTGTGACACACAGCCATGCAAAACGGCCATGTGTCTTCTGTAGGTTTCAAAGGGTAACAAGTTAGGCAGTTACATAGCCTAGCACACTGCCTAGCACACGAGCGTGTGAGACCATTTTGAGAGTTACACGGCCTGACACACGAACGTGTGGTTTGGCCGTGTGACCCAAGTCAGAGAGTTAAACTTGCACGAACACGGGCTAGGACACGGCCACGTGTCCCTATTTTAAATGTTATGCAACTTGAGACACGGGCGTGTGTCTCAGCCATGTGAGGGACACGGCCGTCTGACCCCTATATTGTGAAATTTTCTATCTTTTTCTGTAAAGTTATAAATGTCTTTGATTTAGTCCCAAATCATTTCCAAAGTAATTCTAAGGCCTCGATGGCTCAAATAAGGGACGATATGCATGTGTTTGAATGAATTATGCTATGATTTGTCAAATGTTTGGTAATGATTATTTTAAGTTATGATTTTACAGTAATGCTCTATAAGCCTATTTCGGCGACAGATACGGGTTAAGGGTGTTACAATTTGAACATACAAAAGCATATTCAACCATCATGGAACATAACCATACTCAACAAGTACCAGACAAAAGTACCAAACTAGATTGCTTTACAAGTAAGAAACTAGCCATTCATATGCATAAAATTCAAAATTCTAATTCAAACTTATTAAATAAGGCCTACAGCAATGAAAAACCATAAAGTATATAAGAAAAGGGGGTTGATCAACAACACATAACAAAGAACTAGATACATCCTAGCTCAGCCATAGAAAAATCAAGTTAAATATTAACATATATACATATAAACTCAACCATTACATATAAAAGACACCCTACGTACATGCCCCAACATTTAGTACATAATTTTCATAGTCTGGTCACCTTGTGGATAGTTTCATGTTCGTTCTATGTATGGTTTCCAGAATTCACAAGTTGAGTATTTACACGTAAGAAATAACAACGCATAAGTATATAATGCTTAGGAAGCTATAATGGAATTCACTATACTTACCTTATTTTTAGGTGAGTACACTAAATACCAAAAGGACATAACATTAAACCTAGCTATGATAGAGTACTAGGAAAAACATAAGGCAAGGTAAGCAAGGCAATAATTATATGCACATATGCCCATTGTCATTCTCATTTACAAAATTAGCATACAAGATCAAATATATATTCATTCATACATTAGCTTATAGCATGGCATGTGATAAGCTATAAAAGTAACATATTTTAATCTCATTCTTAACGCGTTTTTGGATGATTTATTATACAAATTAGTGAATTTGATGCTCCTAATCCTTTAAATTCATGTTTCTATACTTAGGAGAGCATTTGGGAGCGAAAGGAGCGAAAAATGAGCCAAAATTAGAAAAAAAGAACTGCTTTCAGGATCCATATGGGCTAGGCATTTCCACACGGGCTAGGCACACGCCTGTGTGAGCACACGGGCTGGCCATACGCCCAAGTGCCAGACCATGTTGATTTTGCATCTACTTCCCAAATACGCAAAAAAAAACCAATTTTTTAGGCGTTTTGAGCATTCTAAAGACTATAAATATAAATTAGAAGAATAGAGAAAGAGGCAATCAGAGAAGATCGAAGAAAACACTTGAAGAACGCCATCAGAATCAACTCGGAAGCAGATCTCCCTCAAGATCGAAGATCTCCATTTAATTTCTTTCAAAGTTTTACTGAGTTTCTTTATGTCTTGTGGTTATCCTAACTTTGAAATGTTTCTATCCAAGATTATGAACTAAATCCCCTAGATACCTAGAGAGAATGAAATCTATAATGAATCTTATTATTTGATTTCTAATTTACATGATAAATACTTGATTCTTGTTCTCAATTATGTATGCTTATTTATTGTTTTAATATTTCCAGGATATTAATTCACATTTAGTATGCTTATTTTAGTGGAACAAAAGTCCCTATTTAAGAGTAGATCTAGCATAACTGAGTTGAGTTGCATGTAATCCTAGAAATAGGATGGCATAAATCTACCGAATTAGAGTCAAATCTAATAGGGGAATCCATAGATCGAGTTAATGCGATGATAAGGGTTTTAATTAGAAAGAAATTTTAACTAATCAACCTAGAGTCAGTTGTTCTTACTCTCGAAAGAGATATTAACATAATTTAGGGATTTCTACGGATCAAAACACAAGTGAATAAATCGATTAAGTCAGATTCATAATAATAGGTGAAGTCTAGGTGGATTCTTTCCTGGGTATTGTATATCTCATTAGTTATCTTTGATTATTTTCCTATTTCATTCTCTGTTGTGTTATTAGATAAATTAGTTTAGTAATTTTAGATTAAAACACATCACCCCAGTTTGTCAGCTAGTTAATAAAAATATGGTAATTACTAGTACTTTTAGTCTTAGTGGAAACGATAGTTTCTACTCACCATAGCTATATTATTGTTCGATAGGTCTGCTTGCCTTAGTCGTATTTATAGTTAGTTTAGTGACCATCAACATGGCATATTCTTTATACATTGACTCTTTTATATCCGAATTAACTTTTCACCCAATGCAACCTTAGTAAAAACAAACTTAGACACATAAGTGAACTACACCACATCAAGGCACATAAGTATAGAGCTCGTAGGAAATACATATACATATACATCTATCCACCACACCAAGGCCTCCAAAGATACAATACATATTCGATGATTCACAAAAAATGTTGAATCATCCAATGACATAATAGAATCTTCGTAACAATATTAGACCCGTACAGAAATGTACATATGACTCTATTGGCATGCCAACTATATGTTAGCTTTTCTATCAAGTTTACATGAGCATTTATCATTCATGAACATATGCTTATTTTGACAATCACATTTCAATTTCCATAGTTCATTAGCCATAGCTTTGTACAAACACATGAGAATATCATTTGTCAATCTCTTAATTAACATAATAATTATTCTTTTTACTTACAAGCTCACTTCTATCCATTAGTGCTTCCTTTCCAAGTATGTTGATTTCATTTAATTTTTAGCATGTTTTATAGCTATTAACTCTAATAACATGAAGATAGACACAAGCATACACATCAAACATGAAGGATAATAAGCTATATGAGAACTTACCTTTCAAAGTACAAAATGGATAGAAATCTTTCAAGGTTTTAATAAAAAAAAATTGTCTTTTCCTTTATTTACTTCAACTCTTTCTTACTCTTTTTCTATTAATACTTACAAATCATGTAGTTAACACTAGGAATTTAGAAATTAATGGTCACTTAATGACCATTCAAATAATTGGTAATGTCATGAGATGCAAAGCTTTTGTATAACAATTCAAACTCTAATATTTGAAATTCCTGTAACTCAAGTTTTACCCGACTAAATCTCAAACTACCCAAAAACATAACCATATCTCAAAATTTTAAACCCTTGTCTCATTAAACCCTTAATCTCCATTAATGGCTAATTAACCATTTTTCAAAAACAACCTATTCTCATCATTACCTACTAACATTCAAGCTTATGAAAACCATAATTCAACCTCTAAGCACCTTAATATTCATAACCAAGTTTCTCTCTCTAATTTCCTTTAGCACCTAACAATGGTAACTTGACAATACATCAACAATTCAAATTTATAAGGAGTGGGTTATAATTAAATATCTTACCAAGTTAAGTATTTCACTAAAATGGAAAGGAATGTTCACTTACCGATGAAATGGATCTCACGATAATGGTATGAGAACTTAGGTGTTTTTCCATTCTTCTCTTAGGCAAATGGTGGAAGAAGATGATGGTAATTGAAATTATCTCTCCCACTTATTCAAGTTACTATATATGTATATTAATTAACCAAATTAAGCTAATTATCAAATAACCCAATGACCAAAATTTCAAGATGGAAATGTTATTGGAAATTTTTGGATAGGATTTAGCTTTGCCACTAACACAATTTTAATAAAGGTTTATTTGCATTTAGAGCCTTTGCCTAATTGTACACTAAAGACTTGATTAAATATCCAATCTAATATCACTAGTTTAAGTTACCTATAACTTAGTCCTTGTACTATATTTACTTAATAAATGATTCTATTTTCAAATTTTTGCATTTGACTCATAATTGTTATATTAAAAAGTTTCTAGCTAGCTTGACTTAGAAAATTTAGCTTCAAGATCGATTTTCTGAAACTGACAAAAATGAGGCGTTATATATTGGATATCATAAATCCTAGAAACTTTTTAGCTCCCAAACTGAAGGCAAACTTGTTGGGATCTAATCTCATGTTGTAGCCTTAGAGCACCTTAAAAACCTTTTATAGGTCTCACAATTGTTGTTCTATAAAGGAACACTTTACTAGCATATCATTGACATAGATTTCCATGTTTTTCCTAATTTCTTCCTTGAATACTTCTTTAACCAAGTGTTGATACATGCCATCAATATTTTTCAAGTCAAATGACATCACTTTATAGTAAAATAAATTATCTTTATTAATATAAGAGGTATTTTATTAATGTTTTGAAGCCATTATGATTTGGTTGTAACCTGAAAAGGCATCCATGAAACTCAAATCTTTATGTCCAACAGATGCACTTACTTGTTGGTTGAGAGTTAGAAGAAACAACATTAAAAATTGTTTTTTTTATGTCCATGAAAATCAAAGGCATCCATTAATCTTTAGGGTACTTTTTGTTTAAGGTGGTGAAATTCACTCACATTTCCATTTCAAATTGTTTTTTTTTTTTCACCACAACATTAAAAATTTGTTGTCACCTCTTGAATAAAGCTTGAACTAATTATTTACCAACTTTTTATTTCACAACATTAGCTCTATCTTAAGCGAGACTTTTATTTCTTAAAAGGTTTTGTAAAAGACTAACATATGGATCAATGCTTGACATGTCAACTAATTATAAAAATTGTCAACATTATGCCTAAACCAACTAATTAAGGTGCACATTTCTGTTCTTGGTGAAACAAAGGAGATTTGAGTTATCTTATATGGATCTTCATGATATAACTATAAGGCTTTCATTTGTTCTGCTTTGTATAAATTCATCTTAACTCTTGTATCTAATCTCTCAAAGTCACCATGATATTGTTAATTAAATTAACTCGAATGTCAGTCATGATGTAATATTGTCTATGAATGATCCCTACTATTTTTTCCCTAAAGATCTCATTCAACTAGGATCCTTATTTTATTGAGTCAATTGCAGAGACATAATATGACATTGCCTCTCTATTTTAAAATTAAAGTCAATAGAAGCAATTCTTGTTGGGATGATAATTTTACTTCTATGCAAAATGTTGCCATCCTCATCATTGGTTGGTATTATATGTTGAAGGTTGATCAACAACCAAGAATCAACCATATTTGTGGTATTGATTTTACATCACCAAATATAACTGGAGGTTAATTAAAAAAGCTAAAAATCTAGCTCACCCTCTTTAATGTAGTTTTCTTTAGGCCTATTTACATGAAATCCTCTTGATGTAAGACTTCAATCGTACTTCCACTATTAAGTAGAATTGATTTCACTTCATATGCTACTATCATCACTATGACCAAAAAAAAGATCATTGACACTATTATTGAGAATTACATCTTCATCTTTTTTTTATCAAAACTAACTTGTTAGCTTTTGTTGGACAAAATCTCTTTGCTAAATGTCTTATTGACATTGTTAAAAATTGAACGTTGATAAGGGCAATATAGAACGATTGCAAAGTAATAAGAAAGAAAAACACACACATATTTTATGTGGAAACCCTTTCGGGAAAAAAAATTACAGGCAGAGGAGAAGAAAATTCACTAATGTTGAAAATCGGATGATACAAGAAGAGTTTCGGCTACATTTATTTCAATGATGAAATAGCTTATTCTAATCAATATCAAATAAAATAAGTGTAGTTCTATAAGGATTCCCTCGGCCTTAAGCCCTCTACAAATCCCCTAATTTTACCATTGTATTATTTCTTTAACAAGGATTCGAGTCACAAATCTAACAGACATTATACTTCTCAAATGAGAGTTTCACTTAAAGTTAGAGGTTGCCTATTTTTAATTAATTTCAACAATCATATTTATTACTTTTCTAATATAATATTTTCCTTGTGTCTTAACTTGCATATATTTTAGAAAAGTTTTATCTTCATTTAATTTTTTTAGCAAGGAGTTTGCACAACAAATTTTCTAAGTTGCCTATGTCTAATAGTTGTTTTTAATATAATCGCCTAAATAGACACAATCTTATGTTTTATGGTTAACATCCCAATGAAATTGGCATTCGTAAAATGATTGTCTTCTTTGATGACTCATTTTTACTGGTGGTGAGGACTCAAGAATCCATTGCCTCTCTATTTCACTTAAAATGCAAGCAATGAAAGTTTAAAGGGGTATAATTGTCTAACTTGCTATAGTCAGCTCCCTTTTTTCTTATAGGTAAATGATCGTCAGAGAGAGCTTTGTCATTCTTGGGTTATTAAGGGGATTGCAAAAGATGTTGTTCGTTTAAGTTTATTTCTATGTTAAGGCTTATTCATTGTTTATATCTATTAGGAGGTTCTCGCTTCCTAATATGGTAAGTTATATATTGTGCTAAGTTGAAATTATCTTTGAAAACATATGTTCTATGCACATTCATTTTTTTATTTCTGTGTATCTTTGAGCTTTCTTATACAAATAATAAAATCTCTTGGGCTTATCATTATTACGTGCATCTATCAAATGTTCATGATCAACATCAACAATAAATGTTTGGATAGTGCAATCATTTATTAGGTTTTTGGTCCCTATTATTGTCATATTGAAATAAAAAATATTCTTGGAGCGATTCATCGGGCTTTTGCTTGATGGAAAAAAGGCTAGTGAGGTTCTTGTACGTGTTATTAGTTAGGAAATGACTTATGAATTAGTGAGTTAGCTTTTCGAAATTGTGAATAAAACCATCTGGAAAGGCTAGATACTAATTTTTCTTATGTCTTCTTAAAGTCATAAAGAAAACTCTACAATTAACTAAATCAGTGGCACCTAAAATTTCTATCTACTTGTTGTACTCATAAGATAGTTGTTCGTATCTTTGGTTTCATTATATTATTTTTTGATGGCTTGAAATTTTAAGGCATGTATGTAACAACTATCTTAAAGGCTAAAGGATTATTAGAGTAATATATTATTTAACATCATCAAAGTTGATTTTTTTGAAGGCTTGTAATTCTTTCTTAAGGCCTCATTTAATTTTCAAAGGGAGTATTTTTTTGTTGGGATGGTGCCATTTGAGGGTGGTTGTAACCTCTCAAACCCGACCTAAATGTTATGGCCGAATCATGGAGATCACGTTGGTCACCTATACAACACTATTATCTAATCATTTGTTGAAAACCTTTAAGTATCCACTTTTTTAGGAAAAACCACGATTTATCTTTGTTATTTTTGGAAAACATTCATTAATGAAATATGCCATTCTTGGGTCATGTCATTAGTACCTATGTTGTTTGGAAAACAACTATCTCAGCGTTCCTTATTGAGAATTTTGTTATATTTTATCACAGCGGAAAATTTTGATATTAACAAATTAATTATTTAAGCCAAATATCATGCTTTATTCATTTTCAAATAATTCTATAATAACCAAATCTATATGTCAAGTATGCATGCATGAAAATCCCAAAGCAGAAAGAAAAAAAAAACCCAACCACAGTTCAAACAACTTTACAGTCCAAACACCTAATAAATCTAGTTAAAACCCAAAAATAAAAAGAATGTCTGGAGTCTGTCGTATATTTGCATGCCCTGTCTGATCCTACTTACGTTCATTACCTAAGATGGTTGAAACTATGGGGTGAGCTAACTAGCTCAGTTTGAGTCAAATCAATGAGATCATTCAATCGTACATGCTAATATCATTCACCTCTATTACATTTACAACACAAACATGTCATGTAACACCCTATACCCAACCCGGTCGTCAAGCCCAAGTAACAGGATGCTATACCAATGCCACACTATCACATATAACGCCACATCTCATTAGCATCCAAACATTGTAACACTCATAACCTATTTCTATCGTCGAAATAAGGTTACAGTGTTACCGTACAAAATAGAACATTCCATAGCATATAGCATTCAATTATCAAATTGATTTAAATAAATACATATGTAATTCAAAAGGTATAAATTATACATCTGCGAGCCTTAATTCGAGACTACGAGGCCTTAACAATAGTTTAGGAGCAATTAGGGACCATTTTGAAATAAATTAAAAACTTGAGGGAAAAACTAAAAATTTTCAAAACAGAGGTCACACGGCCGTGTGTCTAGGACGTGTGACAGAGCCTAAGCCATGTGGCTCCAGCCTGTGTGGCTATCCCACACGCCCGTGTGGCTACTCCATAAGCCCGTGTGTTCTCCCGTGTAACTCATTGACTTGGGTCACGTGGCCGTGTCGCAAGCCGTATGCCAGCATATATGAACCCTGCACCTAAAACGTTCAAGGAACACACCCATCTGGGTTGCCTGTGTGTGACACATAGCTGTGTGACAGCCCATGTCCCAGGCCATGTGTCCTCAAAAAATGATTAAAATCATGCTTGTTCTTCATTCAATATCATAGCAACCTAAACCAAATTATACCACCTCATTTCATCAACTTAAAACATATAAAGGGCGACCAAATCATGCTGAATATAATCACCTAAACTTACCTAAATTGTCTTTCTAATTCACATCACATGGTACCTATCATCTTTCTTTCTTAAAAACAAACATATAAACCACCATACATACATATTGACTTTGCTTACCTTGACCTCAAACACCATGCCTAATTTCATCCAAATACTTCCATTCATGATCAAACATTTAGCACAACTTAGAATTTAACATTGCATTCCATAAAATGTTCTAAAATTTATCACATCAAGAGCATACCAACCAATACATAACTTTAACATTACAACAAATTAATTAGCCCTACTACATGCCATATAAGCTAAGATGTTTACAAAAACTACCAAAAGAGTCCTCGAGATAGTGTGATTCTTCAAGTTTGATCCAGTCTCCCTATCAAAATATGTAATCTGCAAAATAAAAGACAAAGCACGAATAAGCTTACTTGAAGCTAAGTTCATTAAGCCAAACAATAACCTTACTGAATTAAATACATAACAGAGCAAATTATACGACTAAAATAACCATGATCTTGTCTGTCACAGTTAATATCAAGTAATAATTGAATAGTACATTAGTCTCATTTCTTATTCCAAAACATAGCTTGATATGTTCCCAAGTCAATAGTATCCAGTACAAATCATTACACCAGTTCGAAGCCTGCTGGGCAACATGCCCATTAATTACATTGGCACTAAGCATGCTAGGCAATAAGCCCGATAGATACCCAGGCACAAAGTCTTCTAAGCATTAAGCCTTATAGATACACCGACACAAAGCCTACTAGGCACAACGTAACACTCTAAACCCGGCCTAAACGTTATGGCCGAATATGGCAATGTCACATGAGAGTGTTTTTGAAAACCCATTTCGATACAGAAAAATCACTCAAATTATTATCTTTTACTTAGGTACCGCAGTGCAGCACATGTTACAAATATGCAGCATAGCTACCAGATAACAAGCTCAGAAGCCTTTCAGATACTTCCTTCACTTCATCAATCCTACCCCAATGCAATGCATCATACAAATATGGCATGCTAATATGCAGTTTAACAGATCATATAATCATACAGATACACATGCTCATAGTAACATGCTAACACATATATCACAATATCAGATCATAGAAAAGGGGTCTAAGATATCCTTTCCTACCCTACAACAGGTCGCAGTCGACTTGGGAGACTCGAGCAACCTTACAGTACATTTAAGAAAAATGGGCTCACACGCCCATGTAGCCCCACACGGCCTAAATTAGCCACACGGCCTGGCCCAAAATCCCACACGCCCGTGTGGTTCACCCGTGTAGGCCCACACGCTCGTGTGGCCCACACGGCCCAATTGGCCAAGCCCGTGTCTCACACACGGCCTCATCAGCCCTCACACGACCCTGTCCGTCACGCCCGTGTCGCATCGTGTGGCGTCGACAGAATGCTTTTTGGCTTTCGCCAAATCTCATTTTCTATGCAATCAGAGTACACACCTAATCTCGATACACCGCTAAAGCACTCCTAAGCACTCCAAAGCATACAAATTAGTATACACAGTCTCAATTTATCAAATTAGAGATTAAACTATCGAACTTGTCATTAAGGAATTATCTGAAATCTGACTTATCGCCCGTAGAGAACCCTTGTAATCACTTCCCAAACCAAGAAACGAACCCACTGCTTAAAGATTCTTGCCTAAACCAGCAATTTCGAAGAAAGATTCAGACTCCTATTCTAATAATAAGAAATCATAAGAGAAAAGAAAAGAAAACCTACCAAAATCGCACCAACGCCCTCCTCGAAGCAACAAAAGATCAAAACTCAAAAATAGAAGAGATCAAAAAGGAATAGGAAGGAATTTAGGGGGGAAAACGGTAGAGAAAAGAAAAAGAAAAGAAGAAAAAACATCAAAAATTCAAAAACTGGGGAGGGGAGCCGAAATTTTGCTATACATAAAATTGGGATATCTCAAATCCCTTAACTTCCTCCTAAATTTGCTCCCACACTCCCCCACCACACCACTACTACTTTGAAGCCTACTCAAAATCAACTCTTGCTGAACAGACAGCAAAATAATGCCCTTGGCACTACAGAGATTCGAACACTAGATCTCCAGCAGACTACCACTCCACTTAACTACAATAGGCCCATTCTGATATAAGTTTACTAACAAATACTTATAAGCCTATTAACCCAATATTAAGGTTTTATTCAAAACAAAACAAAATTTTGCCAAAAGAACACTTAACTATTGAAGCAGATAGATATTTATGTCAAATTAATACAGAAACATATACAGACACTCACATGCTACAAATTCACAAAAGCCAGAATTAAGGGAAATTTGGGGCGTTACAACTCTACCCCCTAAAAGAAAATTTCGTCCTCGAAATTTTACCTGATCAGAAGAGGTGAGGATACTGCTGTCACATCGAATCCTCTAGCTCCCAAGTAGCCTCCTCAGTACGATGATTCCGCCACAGCATCTTCACTAAAGGGAAAGACTTCCTTCGTAGAACCTTAACGTCCGATCCAGAATCTGAACCGGCTCTGCCTCGAACGTTAGATCTGGTCTAATCTCGATCTCCTCCACATACACAATGAGCGTGGAATTAGAGCGGTAACGTCTCAACATCGAGACATGGAACACATCATGTATACGATCTAACTTTGAAGGTAGCTCTAACTTATATGTGACTGGCCCCACACGTTTCAGAATCTAGTATGGTCCAATAAACTGAGGGTTCAGCTAGCCTTTGCGACCTAACCTCAGTATCTTCTTCCATGGTGAGTCCTTAAGAAAAACCAAGTCCCCTAGAGAATACTCGATGTCCTTTCTCTTCAAATCTGTATAGGACTTCTACCTATCAGAAGCCGCTTTAAGTCGACCTTGAATCAAACGGACGTTAACCTCAGTCTCTGAAACTAACTCTGGATCCAGAATACGTCGCTCACCCAACTCAGTCCAACACAAGGGAGTGCGACACTTACGGCCATACAATGCCTCATAAGGTGCCATCTGTATACTCCTCTGCTAAAGGCAAGTACTCCTCCCAATTGCCTCGAAAATCGATCACACAACTGCTCAACATGTTTTCCAGTATTTAAATCACCTTCTCTGACTGACTATCTGTCTGAGGATGAAAAGCAGTACTAAAGTCTAATCTCAAACCCAAAGCTTCGTGAAGATTCTGCCAAAATCGTGATGTGAATCGAAGATCCCTATTGGAGATGATTGAGACAGGAACCCCATATAGCCTCACTATCTCCGAAATGTAGAGCTTAGCTAATTTTTGTAGGGAGAAGTCTATCTAACCAGAATGAAGTGTGCAGACTTGGTCAATCAATCCACGATGACCAAAACAGAATCCTTCTTAGTAGGTGTTAGAGGCAACCCAGTAACGAAGTCTATCGTTACTCGCTCCTATTTCAACAGTGGTATCTTAACCGGCTACAGCAAACTCGAAGTTAATGCTCAGCCTTAACCTGCTGACAAGTCAAACAGTGAGCAACGAAGTCAATAACCAGGATGCATAGTATAAGGGCTACTATATGCCTCCCTCAGAATCAACTGTCTTAAATCCTCATCATTCAGTACACAGATCCATCCTTGAAAGCACAATACTCCATCATCATTAATCCCAAAATCAGTAGTAACCCCACTCTCAATCTTACAGAACCTCAACTCAAGTGTGTTATCCCCCATCTGTTTATCCCTGATCTAATCAATCTATGTCGGTCTTACTTGCAGCTCAGCCAGTAAACTCCCATTGTCGAACAGACTAAGTCCAGCGAACATCGCTCTCAAATCGGTCATAGCCTTACGGCTTAACGCATCGACAACCACATTGGCCTTACTAGGATGATACTCCATGCTGCAGTCATAATCCTTAAGTAGTTCAACCCATCTACACTGCCTAAGGTTTAGTTCCTTCAGAGTGAGAAGATATTTGAGGCTTTTGTGATCACTGTAGATGGTACACTTCTCACTGTACAGGTAGTGCCTTCAAATCTTTAGATCAAAGACTACCACTGCCAACTCCAAATCATGCGTCGAATAATTAACCCCATGAGTCTTTAGCTAACGAGATGCATAAACAACCACTTTACCATCTTGCATAAGAACACAACCCAAACCCACATGTGAAGCATCGATGTATACCACGAAGTTCTTACCAGGCTCAGGCTGTATCAGAACAGGAGTCAGAGTCAAAATGGTCTTGAGCTTCTCAAAGCTCTCCTGCTATGCATCAGTCCAAACGAAAGGAACTCTCTTCCGCAGCAGCTTAGTCAATGGAGTTGCGGTCAAAGAGAACCCTTCTACGAATCATTAATAATATCCTGCCAGCCCCAAAAAGCTACGAATCTCAGACACAGTCTTCGATTGTTTCCAATCCAACACAGCCTCAATCCTACGATGATCAACACGAATCCCCTTGACAGACACCACATGACCCAAAAAGGTTACCTCTCGGAGCCAGAACTCACACTTAGTGAGCTTTGCATAAAGCTGTTTCTCTCACAGAGTCTGCAGTACAACTCTGAGATACTCATCATGCTCGTCCTCAGACCTAGAATACACGAGAATGTTATCAATAAACACTACCACAAATTGATCTAAATAGGGCTGGAACACTCGATCATCAAGTCCATAAATGTTGTCGGCACATTAGTCAACCCAAATGGCATAACAAGGAACTCGTAATGTCCATAACGAGTCCTAAATGTTGTCTTATGCATATTAGCCTCCTTTACTCTCAACTGATGATAACCCGATCGTAGATCGATTTTGGAGAACACAGAAGCTCCTCTGAATTGATTGAATAAGTCTTCTATCATCGGAAGTGGGCATTTATTCTTCATCATCAACTTATTCAATTGGCGGTAGTCGATGCACATTCTCATCGTCCCATCTTTCTTTTTTACAAACAGAACAGGTGCTCCCCATGGAGACACACTGGGACGAATGAATCCACGATCTAACAGTTCTTGTATCTAAGCCTTAAGTTTCGCTAGCTCCTTCGGTACCATTCGGTAAGGGGCAATAGACACCGGAGCTGTACCAGAAATCAACTCAATACCAAACTCCACCTCTTGGCTCAGAGGTAATCCCGGTAATTCCTCTGGAAAAACATCTAGAAAGTGTCTCATAGTTCAGATGTCCTTAACCAAAGAGTCCACAGAATCATAAACACTGATGTAGGCCAAAAATGCCGCACATCCCTTCTGATATGCTCGCGATATTAAGTAATAAAATTTATAAAAACTGATCACACCAAAACTAACTAATATCACGATATTAAAGGCAAGCGCACATATCAAACAGTAGTATAGTTTAGCGGCAAGACCGAGTTATCGTACCCAAGGGAACCAAAAGTACTAATACTTACTTCCTTTCTGTTATCTAGCCTAAAAATAAAAGAGGAATGATTGAAACCAATTCCAAGATTAACTAAAAGTGCACAAAAAGTAAATTGGGGAAAACTTTAGGGAAAAGCTGATTGATATGAGCAATACTTAAGGGAGAATCCACCTAGACTTCACTTGTTATTGGTTCTTAAGCTAGACGATTTATTTACTTAACTTGATCCGTAGAGATCCCTAATTTATGCTAAACCCTCTGTCGAGGCGAAAAGCAACTAGGCCTAGGTTATTAACTAAAGTTCCTTTATTAATTAACACCCTAGGTTGCATTAATTCGATCTATGGTTCCCCATATTAGGTTTGACCCTAATCCGGTAGATTTATGTCGCCCTATGTCTAGGGTTGTATGCAACTCCGCTTAACTATGGTAGATCTACTTTTATCACAGGGACTTTTGCTCCTCTTCTTTAAGCACATCCATTTCTTGAATTAATATCTAGGCTTATTAACACAAGAATTAAGCACACATAATTAAGAACAACTCAAGTATTTATCATATAACTCAAGAATAAATAATAACAAGATTCGTCTTAGGTTTCATCCCCCTCAAGTATTTGAGGGATTTAGTTCATAATAAAGAAAGAAAACATCTCAAAAGAATTAAGATAACAAAACATAAAGAACCCGAAAACCCCTGAAGGAATTTAGGAAGATCCTCTGTCTTGATGTAGAATTCTGGCTTCTGAGATCAATCAATCGGCTCCCCTTGGAGTAATTCCTTGCTTTCACTCCTTGTGTTGGCAGAAATATGGCACTCTTTCTCGAGAGAAAAGAGTATATCTTTAGAGTTTCCTCCTGGGGTCTTTATATAGAGTTTAGAATGGCTTTCTTAGCCCTTAAGCATCCAAATCCGAGTGAAATTCCTCTTCCTCACGACTAGAACACGCCCGTGTGCCACGCTCGTGTGATTTCGACAAGAGGCAATATTCTGGACTATTTGGGTGGCATGGCCATGTGGCCAGGCCGTGCTTGTCGGGGGCTGGACCGTGTGGTCTTTGTGTGGCACGGCCGTGTGCCACGGCCGTGTGATGACCCATTGGGCCGTGTCGATTACACATTTTGGCCTATTTTCATGGTTTTTGGCTCGTTTTCTATTCTTTTCTCTTCTCTATACTCTCCTGAGTATAATATATGAAAAAGAAAGATTAAGAGCACCAATTCTCACAAAATTAATGATAATCCATCCAAAATATAGGCTAAACATGAGGTAAAAATATGTATAATTTATCGTTTATCAAATTTCCCCACACTTAAGCATTTGCTTGTCCTCAAGCAAAATCTCAATCCCTAATTAAGAATCATTCCTCTCAACTTATAATCTTTATCAATAATGTTTCAAACTAATCCACAGGTATTCATACAATGATAATTCAATCAGAAGAACATTAAAGATTCAATCATTCTAAACTGAGAATTTTATCATTGAAACATAAGTTTTCTCCCCTCTCCTAAGTAATTATCTCTTAATCTTAATTAAGAGAAGTTGACATCCTCACTAAAGATTCACTCTATCCACTAGAAGTGTTTAGGGTTCAAAAATTAAGTACTCTCTAGTCAACCTGAAAAGTTATTACCATGGGCTTGCAAGAAAATCACATCTCTACCACTATAGATTAACATGATACATCGATCAAAAGGTCTTTCAATAGTTGTAATGGGGCTTGGTTAGAGGTGTTGTTACAAGCTGCAAAAGAGGGTTAGAATCGAGATTGAACTGAAAAATTTATCTAGCTAGAAAAATCTCTATCACTGGAACATATTTCTCGAGATAATTCTTATGATAATAGCTATTCTGCCTTGGTAGCCTTAAAATAGAAATATGTAAAAACTATTTGAATTATTACAAATTACAACTGAATATACATTTTTTTTTAGGAACAATTAAAGTATAATACATTGAAATTTTATAACTTTACAATATGGAAAAGAGAATAAAGCTAGATGTAAATTTCAACTCAAATCTCGACAAAAATAGGGGTCAAAATAATTGAATGGAGTTCAACAAAAATGGCTTATTGGTTAATAATGAGGGGTAAGTCAAAGAAAAGGTTGTTAGGCTCAATGGGGTTCACTAGAGGTTAAATTATGGAGGTAGGCTTTTGTGGAGTAAGTGGGTTAAGTCCTAGGTGCCTTTATCATCTCGGTATATCAAATCAATGATGTGGTCTCAATATGTATAATCAAAGCAAGTTCTAGAATAACAAATCAGTATTGACTCACTCAAAGCAATAATAAAAGTGAGCACAGAAGAATATATGCTCAAAAGGCTCAAAATCTCACCAGAATTATGGCTTTTGATGTCAATCCTGTGAATTTCAAATCTAAAGATAACACTTAGAATTAAGGAAAATAACTTATGAAAAAAAATGGGGTTCTTAAAAATTTCAACTTATCATGCTTGATTCCCTAATGTTTTAGAGTTTGAATATTCAAAGTACAATCACTTATTTCTTAATTCTCAACATATCAACAAAAATCATAAATCAATCAGAATTAATTCCTAATAGGAGATTTGAAGATAATGCAAAGAATGAAAGTGAGAATTTGAGAACAATGCAAAATGTTAGAAAAGTTCAGGGATTTCAATGAGAGTGTAAAGACTAAAGATAGATTCCCCCCACACTTAAGATGTACATTGCCCTCAATGTACAAAGATAACATTAGTAGCAATAAAAGTACAATATCATAAGATAGGGAGAGGTATGAAACTCCTTACTTTGGATGGATTAGTGAGACGGAGATTAGAAGAGTTGGCAGTTGTGGCAAGGTGTTCCTTTTTTCGTAGAGATTTGAGCTATAAAGCTCCTTTGAAACTACGAAAGTATTTATTAGTCGTGGGGAATTTAGATCAAGAGAAATTACTCGTTAGGGGTTGGCCATTAGGAAAAGAAATGAAATAAAATAAAGAAAACAAAATACTAAAAATAAATAATACAAAAGGTAAAATGAGAAAATTTAAAAAGGAAAAGGAAAAAAAAGTTAAAAGAAAAGGTGAAAATAAAGATCAGTGTTTAAAAGTTAGAATAAAGTAAAATAAAAATAAGATAAACAATAAAAAATAAAGTTAAAAGGACTAGAGAAATCTAATCCTCTGATGGATGGCGCGGCGATGGAGTGATGCTCAGGTGCTGGTATATCTGCTCTAAGGTGGCGGCGATGTAATCGAGGTGCCGGAAGTATTGCTGCTCGAAGTGAGAAAAGCGCTCAGATAAGTCAGCGTGGGCTCTTGCTGCCCGAGATGAGTGGCGAGGGGGTGGTGGCTCTGTGGGTGCGTCCTCTACTGGCTGTGGTGGTGGGACATCATCAGTAATGTCCTCTGGGTCCTCTCCCTCCTAGACGAGTCGGAACTGAAGGGGGGTCCCTCCTGGCCTCCGCTGAATCATCCTCATGTGTAACATCGTCGCGATGCCTTGGGGAGACATCTGACTGATCAAAGTGTAGGAGGATGTCTGGGCTGCGGTGTTGAGGAGCCTAAAGTGATGAGCCAGACGCGTGATGTAGGGCCTCATGGATAGAACGCCTCTGCGATGCCTCTCAGTCTAGTGCTGCATGGCGTGTGCGATAAAGTATGTGAGGTCAAAGACATGTCCGTTCGCCATGCACCACAGGAAGTAGACGTCGTGAGTGTTGACGACGCCTGTGCTCTCTCATCTACCTGTCAAAGTGTGTACCTCAGAGAAGGAACGAGGGCAGTCGCCTTACTGACACTGGGGTTATATGTCTGACGCCCCGGGGCTATTTTGTTCCAATAGTCGACGGGCCGGATATGGATGCGATGAGAAAGGTTGAGGAAATCCTCGTCTGCCATAAATTGCTCTGTGTAGAGCCCAAGTGCGGAGCCAAATTCTAGTACGCTGAGATGTCGCACGGCTCCTCCCAAACAGAATTGGACTGTCCCTGGATCGTCAAATCTCGTCATCACCGTCTGTAGGTGAAATGTGGAGCAGAACTTGAGGCTGAGTTCTAAGTATGTCGGCTCTATAATCTGGAAGAACTGCTCCCATGGCTCTGTCATCAGTAAGGCCGGACGTTATCCACCAAATAGATTTGCTCAAGGTCGCCCCAGTCTATGCAGCGGCCCGTGGATATAGGGCGGGCTCGGAGGAGTTGATAATGCTCCTCTTGCGAGGCTTGGGCTAATGTGATAAATGCGTGTCTAACCTTGGAGGTGGGCCTCGATGAAGAACTCCCTGGCCCTTTTCGTTTCTTAGAGATGGGGACAGCAGCCTTCTTAGCGCGTGATGATGACATCGTATCTAAAATAAAATAATAAGCAGTAGTCCTTATTGAAATTAAACTAAATAAATAATAATTAAATTAAAGATTATAATGTTCCTAAGAAAACATAAAATAAGGATTAACCTAAATAGTAAAAATTAATCATTTTGAAACTTGTGACAAAACTAAGAAATATGGGTATGTATATATAGTAAATTTATGACAAAAATGGCATGCAAATATAAGTTTAAGTGGCAATGAAAATGAATTCTAAGTGGCAAGCAAAAATGAAATTAAGTGGCATACAATCCTAATGTGTTTTATCTAATTCTAGATTATGCATCCTAATTTTCCTAATTCCATGCTTGATTAAACATCTAGATAATAATAAAAATGAAATATAAAAAATAAATAAGAAAAATGAGAGAATAGAACCAAATTTGATGTTGCACGGTCGTGGGTCAGGTATGCACGGGCGTGGGTCAGCTGATTGCGAAGGTGATGGTGTTTTGGGGGTGTGTGGCGGCACTTATGGTGGTTGGGGAGAGAGATTTGAGGGTGTTGAGTGTGGAAGAAAATGAATAGTGGCCCCTATTTCTAGTTTTTGGGTTACACGGGCATGTCACACGCCCATGTGAGTCGTGTTTTGCCCATGTCTTTTGAAATCCGGTGGTTTTGGTGCTCCTGGTTCGAAGTACATGCCCGTGGGGAGTTTTACACAGCCGTGGAAGATTAGTTCTTCGTCATTCACACAGTCGTGTGATGGTATACACGGCCGTGTGTGATCGTGTTCGTGTGTCACACGGTCGTGTTATATGTTCCACAGTAATGTGAAATTTGACAGTGTCTTCCACGGGCTGGGGACACGGGCGTGGGGGTTTGTGTAAGCCCGTGTTAATCCTGCAGGGTTGCCACAGCCATGTCGCATGCTCGTGGCTTGTTGTTGGTAGTCCGTGTTGAAGTCGAAAGGTTGCCACGGTCATATTGCACCGCCGTGGTTATATATCGGTGGCCCGTATTTTGGAAAATTTGTGCTCTGTTTATACACGGCCTCGGTACACGACTGTGTCTCTGTTTAAAGTGTTCACATGGCCCGGGGCACGCCCGTGGGACTGGCCGTGTGGTCTTAAATCTCTGCATTAAAAGGGTTAGTTGATGCATGAAAAATACTAAAATCAAAATAGACGAAAAATTACTAAGTTAGTGCTCGGGTTGCCTCCTGAGAAGCGCTTATTTAGAGTCTAAGCTTGACTCTGCTTGGATGTATCATGGAGGGATTTCGTGGAGCTGAAGCTCCTTCCTATAGTCTATAGAATTCTCACCTTTATAAATTTTAAGCCGATGGCCGTTTACCTTGAAAGTACCTTGAGTTGGGTGAGTTACCTCAATTGTGCCATATGGAAAGACTTTCATTACCGTGAAGTAGGGTGTATCACTTGTATGTTCTTTCGAATTTGAGCTTCGTGGATCGTCTTCCCCTAAAATTACCTTATCTCCCACCTTGAGTTGATCTGTTTGTCCCTGAGGGTCGTCTTGGTGATGCTTCATTTTGGTATGGCATATTTTGGGTTTTTCGTGAAAGTTAAGCCACTCATCTAGTTCCTCGATCTGGAGCATTCGCTTTTCTGGTTAATCTTCTGTAGGTGAATTTGCCAGTGTTTACGTTGTCTTTATGTAGAGTGCGTCCTGCACAGAAGTTTGTGTAGTGAGTTTAGTTTTTTTACAGGGACTCAAATCTCTATTCTCGCCTGTAGTTTTAACTGAGTTGTGAGCTCGTATGATGACTGTATCATCACCTACTCGTAATTTGAGTTCACCTGTTTCCAAATCAATTTTAGTTCTAGCAGTTGCTAAAAAGGGTCGCCCTAGAATTAAGGGTACATTGCTAGCCTCGTCAATGTCTAAAACAATAAAGTCAACTAGGAATATAAATTTATCGATTTTGACAAGTACATCTTCAATTATTCCCTTAGGTGCCCTAATAGTTTTATCAGCTAGTTGAATGCTCATATTGGTTTTCTTAGCGTTTCCGAGACCTAGTTGTTTAAACAATTTATAAGGCATAACGTTTATACTAGCCCCTAAATCAGCTAAAGCATTTTTTTCCTCTAGGTTACCAAGTAAACAAGGGATAGTGAAACTCCCTGGATCCTTTAATTTAGTCGGCAGTTTATTCTATAGAATAGCTGAGCAGACTGCATTTAATTCCATATGAGATTTCTCCTCTAGCTTCCGCTTATTTGTCAAGAGTTCTTTTAAGAATTTAACAGCGTTGGGCATCTGCAAAATTGCTTCAACAAAGGGTAAGTTAATATGTAATTTCTTTAAGAGTTTAAGAAACTTACCGAATTGTTCATCTGACTGGTCTTTCTTTAATGCATTTGGGTATGGGATACGAGCCTTGTATTCTTTCATGTCTGGCTTGTTGTTGCTTACCTCTACCTTACCTTTATTCAACTCAGGTTCATTACTTGATTCTGGATCGTCTTTGGTTAATGTCTGCTCTTCTATTGTACTTACGGCATGAATTTGCTCTTTTGGATTGGTCTCAGTGTTACTTGGCAATCCACCTTGTGGTCTTTCTTATATTAACTTGGCAAGTTGACCAATTTGATTCTCAAGGCTGTTGATTGATGCTTGCTAGTTCTTTAATGCCGTTTCAGTGTTCTGGAATCGGGTTTCTGACATGGCCATGAATTTGGTAAACATCTCTTCAAAGTTGGGCTTTTTCTCCTATTGCGGTGGTGGATGCTGAAATCCCTAAGGGGGTTGTTGTCTTTGATTCCCTTGTCCTCCCCAAGAAAAATTGGGATGGTTTCGCCAACCTGCATTATATGTTTTACTATATGGATTATTTTGATCAAACTTCTTATTTAAAAGTTCTACCTAATTAATAAGCATAGCAACAGCATCAATATTATAAACTCCTGCAGCTTTTGTCGGCTTTATCCTCATGACCTGCCACTGATAGTTATTTAGCGACATCTCTTCAATAAATTCATAAGCTGCTTCTGGTGTTTTGTTATTGATTGTTCCTCCTACAGTGGCATCGATCATTTGCCTTGTTGAAGGATTCAAACCGTTGTGAAAGGTTTGAACTTGTAGCCATAAAGGTAGGCCATGATGAGGGCATCTTCTCAAAAGATCTTTGTATCTCTCCCAGGCATCGTAAAGTGTTTCTAGATCCATCTGTACAAAAGAAGAGATATCGTTTCGCAATTTAGCTATTTTAGCTGGAGGAAAATATTTAAGTAAAAATTTTTCAGTCATCTGTTCCCATGTAGTGATTGAGCCTCATGGTAGAGAATTTAACCACTGTTTGGCTTTATTTCTCAAAGAGAATGGAAATAGCCTTAGACGAATGGCATCATCAGAAACGCCATTAATTTTAAAGGTATCAAAAAGTTCCAAAAAATTGGCTATATGGGAATTTGGATCTTCATCCTGTAAACCATCAAACTGCACCAATTGCTATATCATCTGAATAGTGTTAGGCTTTAATTCAAAATTATTAGCAGCAATAGTAGGTCGAAGAATGCTAGTTTGGGTACCAGCCAAACTAGGTTTAGCAAAATCATACATAGTGCGAGGAGCTTCTTCTTGAATTGCTGGTGGTGCGACTATTGCGGGTGGTGGTGGAATGTTTTGATTTGCTTCCATCTCTGCTGTAGGTTCTGGCCTTTGCTCTTGATCTTGTTCTGGATACTGTAGGCTTCGTCTGATCTCTCTGCGATTTTTGCGAACTGTTGCTTCTAAATCTTCATCAAAAAGTAATGGTCCTACTGGGTTGTTTCTAGTCATAAACTAGAAATACCTAGAAGGAAAAAGCAAAGAAAAATAGAATAAAATAAAAATAAAAATAAATAAAAACTGAAAATAAATAAATATAGTAATGGCTAAAGTAATAGAAATCGAGTTTTCTTAATATTTTAGTTCCCCGGCAACGGCGCCAAAAACTTAATATGCTCGCGATATTAAGTAATAAAATTTATAAAAACTGATCACACCAAAACTAACTAATATCACAATATTAAAGGCAAGCGCACCTATCAAACAGTAGTATAGTTTAGCGGCAAGACCGAGTTATCGTACCCAAAGGAACCAAAAGTACTAATACTTACTTCCTTTCTATTATCTAGCCTAAAAATAAAAGAGGATTGATTAAAACTAATTCTAAGATTATCTAAAAGTGCACAAAAAGTACATTGGGGAAAACTTTAGGGAAAAGCTAATTGATATGAGCAATACTTAAGGGAGAATCCACCTAGACTTCACTTGTTATTGGTTCTTGAGCTAGATGATTTATTTACTTGACTTGATCCGTAGAGATCCATAATTTATGCTAAACCCTCTGTCGAGGCGAAGAGCAACTAGGCCTAGGTTGTTAACTAAAGTTCCTTTATTAATTAACACCCTAGGTTGCATTAATTCGATCTATGGTTCCCCATATTAGGTTTGACCCTAATCCGGCAGATTTATGTCGCCCTATGTCTAGGGTTGCATACAACTCCGCTTAATTATGGTAGATCTACTCTTATCACAGGGACTTTTGCTCCTCTGCTTTAAGCACATCCGTTTCTTGAATTAATACCTAGGCTTATTAACACAAGAATTAAGCACACATAATTAAGAACAACTCAAGTATTTATCATATAACTCAAGAATAAATAATAACAAGATTCGTCTTAGGTTTCATCCCCCTCAAGTATTTGAGGGATTTAGTTCATAATAAAGAAAGAAAACATCTCAGAAGAATTAAGATAACAAAACATAAAGAACCCGAAAACCCCTGAAGGAATTTAGGAAGATCCTCTGTCTTGATGTAGAATTCTGGCTTCTGAGATGAATCAATCGGCTCCCCTTGGAGTAATTCCTTGCTTTCACTCCTTGTGTTGGTAGAAATATAGCACTCTTTCTCGAGAGAAAATAGTATATCTTTAGAGTTTCCTCCTGGGGTCTTTATATAGAGTTTAGAATGGCTTTCTTAGCCCCTAAGCATCCAAATTCGAGTGAAATTACTCTTCCTCATGACTAGAACACGCCCGTGTGCCACGCCCGTGTGGCCAGGCCATGCTTGTCGGGGGCTGGACCGTGTGGTCTTCATGTGTCATGGCCGTGTGATGACCCCTTGGGCTGTGTCGATTACACATTTTGGCTCCTTTTCATGGTTCTTGGCCCGTTTTCCGTTCTTTTCTCTTCCTTATGCTCTCCTGAGTATAAGATATGAAAAAGAAAGATTAAGAGCACCAATTCTCACAAAATTAATGATAATCCATCCAAAATATAGGCTAAACATGAGGTAAAAATATGTATAATTTATCGTTTATCACCTTCCTTACTAATTTCTTTGCCACCAACGCAGATATCACATTAGACAAATAGTCTCATCGTTCCCCAAACATGACAACCTCGTTATCCTCCTCAGTCCTCAGAACAACCCTTTTTACAGTACAGTCCAGACTTACTCGGTGCTTAACTAGCTAGTCCATCCCCAAAATCAGATCAAACTCCTTAAACAGAAGTTCCATTAAATCAGCCAAAAAATAGTCCCTTGAACCTCTAACAGTACATCTCTGAATAATTTATTCACTCGAATAGATTACCCCAACAAACTCACCACATTGAACTCATTATCAGTAAACTCAACCAGAATTCCCAATGTCTCAGACATAGTACTAGCTACGTAAGAGTGAGTAGAGCCTATGTCTATCAGTGCAAAGCAGGCTACCTCACCTCAGTCGGTCCAGCACCTCTACCTGGTGCTCTCTATCCTCAGCCTCTAGGTGGCTGCTGAACTACTCTCGACAGCTGTACAGTCTCAGTAATTGGAGCCTGCGTCTAATTAACTCTCAGTGGACAGTCTTTAACTCGATGCTCAGTAAACCCACATCTAAGACAAGCCCTAGTAGCCCTCCAACACTAGCCCGGATGGCGTCTACCACAGTGTCCACATAGTGCAACCCCAATAGGTGCATCAGAAGGCCCAACTCTCACCAGCCCATCTGTCCTGGCCTTTTTCTTAGGCCTCATCCCAGAATTCGAAGGCTCTGGATCCCTCTTAGCCTTCCCTCTGTCTCGGTTCTGGCAGTCAATACATTTTACCTCTTCGGCGATCTTCGCTTTTTCTACCAGTGCAGAGAAATCTCGCTCCCTCTAAGGAGCTATCAGAACCTGTAAACTGTCCTGGAGACCATCCTCAAATCGGACACAATGCCCATACTCAATCACCACCATGCCTCGCGCATAATAGCTCAGTCTCAAAAATTCAGCCTCATACTCGGCCACCGAATAATCCCCCTAATTGAGATTAAGAAACTCGCGTCTCCTAGCTTCGACATAACTGGCCCCCACATATTTACTCTAGAAGGCCGTCTTAAACAGATCCATTGATAGATGATCGGGCTGAGTGCCCTTTTTAACCGTGAGCTAGACTGGTATGCCTCGTCGCGAAGCAATGATACCACCCCCTTGAGCTTCTGCTCATCAGTGAAATCCAAATCATCCATAATACATTCCATGGCCTCCATCCAGTACTCGGCCACATTAGGAGCAACTCCAGCGATGCCCCTGAATAACCCAGCCCTATTGGACTAAAGTCGTTCCATAACCGGCCCACGTCTCTCAGATCTAGTGTTAGGCCCAGTAACCCTCTCTCATATCTGTAGCATTGCTTAGGACAGTGCGTCATCCCCAGCCACTAGATCATAAGACCCTGACCCAGTCTCTGTAACAGGTGACACCAACATCTCGCTAGTGTCCAGATTTAGAATAGTAACTGATGCGAAGGACTCAGCTCGAGCCCCTCTACGGCCTCTACCTCGGCCCCTAATACCCCGTCTACGAGTACCGCGTGTGCTAATCGTAATTTTGAAATTATCTATATTAACAGTTTTATGCAAATCAATTTACAGTTCTGCTATTTATTAGCAAATATCTTATGCAGTACAGTATCAGAAGTTTAAAGTCTGTTATCGCAAGAATAGTCTCACTAAAGTTTTCAGTCTACACTACCTAGAGTGTTTTCAGTGTAGTCTACTACTTATCGCAGTTTCAGAATATATTTTCAAATAGATCAAACAAATTTTTAGTATATTCTAAGCATGCTTTCAAATAATACTCATCAGAGTTTCAGATAACTTACAAGATCGGCGTCGAAGACTTGGTGTACCATATACTTATCCTAAAAATGTTTCAACTCATTTACAAACCATTTCTTTAAATCCAATCTTCAAAGCCCAAAACCACAGCCGAGTTTTGCAACCTGACTCTGATACCACTAAATGTAACACGTCAAATCCGGCATAGACGTTATGGCCGAATCTGGCAATGTCACATAAGAGTGTTATTGAAAACATGTTTCGATACATAAAAATCACTCAATTTATTATCTTTTACTTAGATTGGAAAAACGTGTATTGATTGACTCGTTTGAAAATATTTCTTTTACACGAAGCTATACTATCCAAATAACTCTTAGTTCCATTTTTACTTATAAAACCTTAATTAGTTTTAGAAAATTATACTTGGTCGTGTTGCAGCTTAAAATCCAAAATCAACAGTTTAAAATCCTAAATTAAAACCAAAAGTCCAAGTCCAGAAAATTTACATAAAAATTTTCCCAAAAATAACAGTTGAAGCAATAAGAGCATTAAATCTATAAAGTCCAAAGCGCATATGGCTGTGGTCACCATCGAGCCCTCCGCTGTGCCAATCCGCCTACTGTTGGGGGTTACCTGAACAGATTAAACAAATAAGGGGTGAGTTTTCACAAACTCAGTGTCTAATCCCCACGGACAGACAGCATGCATATAGACATATATCAATAACAGATAATTTGGGCCTGAGCCCTTTACAAAAATGGTGTGGACCTTAGCCCACTTAGAAACATAATCAGACATAGTTGGGCCTTATCCCGTACAGATATAGCATGCATAATAGATCAAAATAGCATAATCATGCCCACTAATCCTGCACACCATCTCCATCAAACCCTACACACCATGTGGGGATAAAACCGACCCACCCAGCCCTATATATAAAATATAGGGATAAAATCAACTCATCCAACCCTACACACTAATAGGTACAGCAATGCGGCACATGCCATAAATATGCAACATAGCTACTAGATAACAAGCTTAGAAGCCTTTCAGATACTTCCTTCACTTCATCAATCCCACCCCAATGCAATGCATCATACAAATATGGCATGCTAATATGCAGTTTAATAGATCATATAATTAGATAGATACACATGCTCATAGTAAATTGCTAACACATATATCACAATATCAGATCATAGAAAAGGGGTCTAAGATACCCTTACTGACCCTACAACAGGTCATAGTTGATTGGGGTGACCCCAGCAACCTTACAGTAAATTTTAAAAAAATGGGCTCACACGCCCATGTGGCCTATCTGTATGGCCCACAGGGCCCAAATTTGCCTTGGCCGTGTGGATCAAACAGCCTGAGCCAAAACCCCACACACGGAAAGAGATTGAGTTTCAAGTCGATGATAAGGTATTCTTACAAGTATCTCCGTGGGAGAAAGTTTTAAGGTTTGGCCAAAAAGGCAAATTGAGTCCATGTTTTATCGGGTCATATGAGATTACCAAAAAGATAGGATCGGTAGCATATCGGTTAGCTTTACGTCTGAGTTGGAAAGAATTCATGATGTGCTCCATGTGTCTATGTTGCGCCATTACCAATCAGACCCTTCACATTTGATTTCACCAACAAAGGTTGAGATTTGCCTAGATATGACCTATGGCGAAGAGCCGGTTAAGATTTTAGCTCGGAAAGCCAAAAAATTGAGAAACAAAAGTATTTCTCTTGTGAAAGTGTTATGGCAAAGACATGGGGTTGAAAAGGCTACATGGGAGCCTGAGGAGGCCATGAGGAAACAGTACCCAAACCTTGTCACCGGTAAGATTTTTGGGGATGAAAATCCCTAAAAGAAAGAGAGTTGTAACATTCTAATTTAGAGTCTAGTCAAAATAATGGTTTCAAAACCACAAATCTGAAGTAGAAATATTTGTTTAATGATTATTTTGAGGTCCATGAGTTTGCTTGATTGTGTCAAAGTTTCATGAAGAAATTTTGTGAATAAGTGTCCAAATTAATTCTTAGGACTAAATTGCAAAAGTTGTAAAAAATGAGATTCAAGAAGCTTTGAATTCTTATTTGAAATGAATTTGTAAATTAGAGTACCTTATTTAGTAATAGACCATTATAAGTCATGGTGGACAAAAATCGACATAGAAGGTAAAATTTTCAAAGAAAGGCTAAAAAGGCATTTTGGTCATTTGGATAATAAATTAATAAAAAGGGAAAAATCAAGAAAAAATATGCTCATCTTCCTCAAGCAAGTGCCGAAATTTCTAAGGGTTCTATAGCTATGGTTTTTGTCGTTTTCCAGCTCAACAGTAAGTGCATCCCAGCATCGTTTTTAAGGTTCTTTACATTTTTGAAGTCGTTGTCAACCGATCTAGCTACTTCTACCATTAGTTTGAGCTAGGGTTCATGTTTAAAAATTTACTTATGTGTGACATGCACGTATTTTGATGTTTAATGAAGGAATATGAAAGTTTGATGTGTGATAAACATCTTTTACCAAGTGATTTTTCATGAAAACACCTAAAAATGAATAAATTGTAAAAGTTATAAAATAGGTAGTAAAAATGTGTTTTAAAAGAAAATATAGGCCGTTATAAGCATGAAAATGGTTCGGCTAGGCTTGTATGTTAAAGAAATTGAGTACGTTTTATTTTACGAGCCTAGGCACTAATTTGTAAATATGTGAAAGTTTAGGGGTAAAATTATAATTTTTTCCAAAGTATGATTTATGGACTAATTTGAACAATGTGATGATTAAATAAGTGAAATTTAACATTGTAGATCAAGAGGAACAGATTCTAAACCTAAACTGAGGAAAGAACAAAGTTGCCAACTAAATTGGATAACTAGTCACATTTTGGTGCCAAAGTAAGTTTACGGGTAAATAATGCAACATTATGTTTTTTATAGGTTCAATGCTTTCATATTGCATGAAGTGTATAATTGTATTTTTGAATTTAATTAATGATGGCTCACTAACGATGTGACAGAGTTTCAATGTCTCGAAAATCCCTGTTGAACCTTAGGAATAGATACGATACGAATGTCATGACACTAGGGTTATGAGATCTCGTGTAAGACCATATCTGGGATATGGCACTGGCATCTGATAGTGTGATTACGTGTAAGACCATATCTGGGATATGGTTTCGTTATGAGATTTCATGTAAGACCATGTTTGGGACATCTGCATCGATATGAGATCCTGTATAAGACCATATCTGGGAAATGGCATCGGCATCGATTTGTGAGTCCCATGTAAGACCATATCTGGGATATAGCATTGGCATCCTACCATGTGTATGAGATTTCCTAAATATCCTTTAGTATTCCAAGTGGTTCAACGAGTAATTTAAGAGTATGTCAAAGAAACGACAAGGTATGAACATGTTGAAAGGGTCTATGTCTGTACACGAAGCTCATAATTATTGAGTTATGCATCGATAAGGTATCGGTAAGAATTGAATGAAGGAATCATGAACAAGAGTTTTATTTTACATTATGTAAATGACATGATTTTAAGTGTATCTATGATACTTGATGACATTGTGACAAGTTATATTTATGCCATGTCTATGGTATTGCATGATTAATGTTGTTAATTATTTACATGCGAACTTACTAAGTTATATGCTTACTCCCCTTTCTTTTCCTATTTTTCTTATAGTATCGCCAAGCTAGCTCGGGATCAAAGGACGTTGGAGACTTGATCACACTATCAATTGAAATTTTGGGGTATAGCTAGTTTCAACATTTTGAGTATGGCATCTATAAGAATTTGGTCTTTTTGGTTATATGTCATATTGGTTTAGCCAAATGTGATGGCTTATGATGATATTTGATGAATGTTTATTTTGTATAAGGCCATTTAAAAATGGCTAATATTGGTCATTCCTATAATCAATTGATGATCTCTTTCATGAATGTGGTAATTTGTATGGTTTATGTTATTGAGTATGTGATTGGTTAAGTATGTTATATATATATATATATGACATGAAAATGAGGTGATGATGTTATAGTTATGGACATGTTGGTTGCTTAAATGTACTATAAAATTTACCAATGCTTTGGTTCTTGTGTGTTTATGTTTCAATGTGGCAATTGACATGGTAAATAGCCTATACATTGTCCACACGGGTAGACACGCGGGCATATGTCTTGGCCGTTTGTAACACACCGTCAACCCCATGGTCGTGTGAACATGCTGTGTGTCTCCTGCACCTTAATTTGGCAAAATAGAATGTCCAGTAGTAACCACACCGGCAGAGACACGGCCATGTGTCTCAGCCGTGTGAGGGACACGGCCATAGGACATGCGCGTGGGCCCAGGCCGTGTGAAGTCTGCAGCTTAAATGCGAAAATTAAATTTACCACACGGCCTAGCACACGGGTGTGTGACTTGGCCGTGTGACCTTAAATTGTTGATGACGTCATAAACAGAATGCTCAATATTTTTTACACGGGTTGGGATATGGGCATGTGTGACCACACAGCCTACCCACACGGACGTGTCCCAAGTCACACGGGCGTGTGACACTATTTTGATGAAAAATTTTCTAAGTGTTCCAAAGTTCACGGTTAAGTCCCGAATCACTTCCAATGTATGTTTAGTGCCTCAAGGGCTCGTAATAGGGACATTTTGGTTATGTATGAAAAGTTTTAACTTTGAATAAAATTTTATGGCCCAGTTTTGCATGAATATTTACGTTTAAGTCCGGTAACGCCTCAAACCCTGTCCTAGCGTCAGATACAGGTAAGGTGTTCTCATATAGTCGATGGATTCTGATAGAGCTATGGCAGATGAGCTAGAGAGTAACGCGCCTACTCCAACTGAAGGAATACTGCCGCTAGAGAGTAGACCTGTGACCGTGAGTCAAGGAGGAAGAGAAAGAGCTAGGGAAGCCTTCCTCCATATGATGAATGCATGGTGTATGGAGTTCATTCGAACAAACCCGAACACTCAACCCTCTCCACCCCTACCTATTCCTCAGCCTAACCCCGCGGTATCTGTAACACCCCCTACCCGTATTTGTCGCTGGAATAGGGTACGAGGCATTATCGGATTTTACCGAATAATTCTTTTCTAACTAACCATTAAATCGAAAAAATTTTTCTATTGATATTTTCATACGATTTTCCTATCATATCAATATTTATGCAAAAAATATTAAAATAAATTTCTCTTTAATTCGAATTTGTGGTTACGAAACCACTGTTCCGATAACCTTGAATTTAGGCCATTACAAACCTCAAGGTATAGACTTTATAAGATTGAATAGACCTTTAGTTTATAAGATCCAAAAACAATAAGCCGAAGAATTTTGAGCTAATAAAGATGATGATCCTAAAAGAGCATAATTCTGGCTTGAAAATACCATCAGGATATTCAATGAGTTGTCTTACACACCTTAGGAATGCATGAAATGTATGGTATCACTCCTACAAGATTCGACTTACCAATGGTAGAACACCCTTGTGTCGGTTGTTCCAAAGGAGAGAGTGACTTGGGAATTTTTCTAGGAAGAGTTCTGTAAGAAGTATATTAGTCAGAGATTCATTGATCAGAAAAGAAAGGAATTCCTTAAATTGAAGCAAGGTCGAAGGACCGTAATTGAGTATGAGCGTGAATTTGTGAGGCTAAGAAAATATGTTCGAAATTGTGTATGTACTAAGGCCATTATGTGTAAGAGGTTTGAGGATGGGTTAAACGAGGACATCTTATTATTTGTTGGCATCCTTGAACTGAGAAAAATTTTGGTGCTTGTACAGAGAGCTTGTAAGGCTGAAGAGTTGGCTAAAGAGAAAAGAAAAGCTGAATTGGAGTCTCGTGACTCAAAGAAGAGATAGATGGAGTCATTTTAGTCCTCATCCAAGAAATTGAAAGAGTTCACTATTCGATCAAATGCTTTAGTGGGGTTCTCATACAAAAATATAGATAAATAGTATTTGGGTCATAAGGCTCAGACCACTTCGATAGTGAGTGTGGGTAATTCTCGACCTAGTAAACCTGAGTGTCCACAATGAGGTAGACGTCACCCCGAAAAGTGCCAAGCAAATGATCAAACTTGTTTCAAGTGTGGTTTCCAAGACCATTTTATTAGAGAGTGCCCTAAGATGATGGAAAAAGAGAAATTTCAGAGTATAAGATTAGGTAACATTGTTAGTAAAGGAAGACCATAGAGAAATCTGAGAAATAGAGTTAGTAGCAAGGGTGCACCTAGAGAGTCGGTTGTGAGACCTGAGGGTAGAGCACTTGCGAGGACTTACGCCATTCGTGCTCGCGAAGAGGCTTCATCTCCTAATATGGTTACAGGTACTTTTTCTCTCTATGATACTTCTGTTGTTGCTTTCATTGATCTGGGATCTACCCATTCGTATGTTTGTATGAAATTGGTATCTAGTATGAATATGCCTATTGAGTCTATAAAATTTGTGATAAAAGTGTCGAACCCTTTAGGCAAGTATGTGTTAGTTGACAAAGCATGTAAGAATTGCCCTTTGATGATTAGAGGTCACTGTTTTCTGGCTAATCTCATGCCATTGTCGTTTGATGAATTTGATGTAATTTTTTGTATGGATTGGTTAACTGCTCATGATGTGATAGTGAATTGTGGGAGAAAATTTATTGAACCGAAATGTGAAAATGGGGATATCCTTTTGGTTGAACCAAGTGAATCAAATAACTTGCTTATAGTGATTTCTTCTATGTCTACTCAAAAATGTATAAGAAAGGGTTATGAAGCTTATCTTACCTTTTTACTGAATACAAAAGAGCTTGAGTTGAAAATTGAATCAGTGCCGGTAGTATGTGAGTTTCCGAATATGTTTCCGGAAGAGTTGCCCGGATTGCCTCCTATTAGAGAAGTTGAATTTAGTATTGAGTTAGTCCTTAGGACTGCATCTATTTCGATTGCCCCATACAGAATGGCTCTAACTGAATTGAAAGAGTTGAAAGCTCAGTTACAAGAATTGACGGACAAAGGTTTTGCAAGACCTAATTATTCTCCGTGGGGTGCACCGGTACTATTTGTGAAAAAGAAAGATGGTTCAATGAGACTATGTATAGATTATCAACAGCTCAATAAGGTAACCATAAAGAACAAGTATCCCTTGCCAAGTATCGATGATTTGTTTGACCAATTGAAGGGAGCCACAGTGTTTTCAAAGATAGACTTAAGGTCCGACTGTTATCATTTGAGAGTTAAAGAGTCAGATGTTCCGAAGACCGCATTTAGGACACGGTATGGACATTATGAATTTCTTGTGATGCCCTTTGGTTTAACGAATTTTTTTGCTGTATTTATGGATTTAATGAACCGTATTTTTCGATCGTACTTGGATAAATTTGTTGTTTTTATTGATGATATACTGATTTATTCTCGTGATGAGACTAAGCATGCTAAGCACTTGAGAACTATTTTGAAAACTTTGAGAAACAAGCAGTTGCATGCTAAGTTTAGTAAAAGTGAATTTTGGCTTCAAGAAGTTGAATTTTTAGGGCACATTGTTTCAAGTGATGGTATTAGAGTTGACCCAAATAAGACTTTGGCTATTGTTGAATGGAAACCGATGAGGAACGTGTCAGAGATTAGAAGCTTTCTAGGCTTAACCGGTTATTATAGACGGTTTGTTAAGGGATCCATGATTACTACTTCGATGACAAGGCTATTACAAAAGGATGTCAAGTTCGAATGGATAGAAGAGTGCCAACAGAGTTTTGAGAAACTAAAGGCATTGTTGACTGAAGCTCCAATTTTAGTACGACCAGAACTGGAAAAACAATTTGTGGTTTATAGTGACATATCCTTGAATGGATTGGGTTGTGTACTTATGCAATAAGGAAAGGTAATAGCTTATGCCTCGAGACAGTTGAAACCGCATGAGAGGAACTATCCGACACATGATTTAGAACTAGCCGCTATTGTGTTTGCATTGAAGATCTGGAGACACCATTTGTATGGCGAGAAATGTCGGGTATTCACTGACCATAAAAGTCCAAAGTACTTGATGACTCAAAAGGATTTGAATTTACGGCAACGGAGGTGGCTTGAATTATTAAAAGATTATGAGCTAGTGATTGACTACCACCCAGGAAAGGCGAACGTGGTCACCGATGCATTGAGTAGAAAATCCTTGTTTGCATTAAGGATTATGAATACTCATTTGATTGTATTTGATAATGGCTTAATTCTAGCAGAGTTGAGAGCTAGACCAGTATTTCTCCAAAAGATCTATGAAGCCCAGAAAAATGACAATGATTTACAAGCCAAGAAAGTTCAGTGTGAATCGGGTGTTGAATTAGATTTTCGAATTGGTTCTGATGGTTGCTTGATGTTTCGAGATAGGATTTGTGTTCCTAAAAATACTGAGTTAATTCAGAAGATTTTGAAAGAGGCACATTATGCTTGTTTGTCTATCCATCCGGGTAGTATGAAATTGTACAATAACTTGAAGAAATTGTATTGGTAGACGAGTATGAAGAGAGATATTTCTGAGTTTGTATCGAGATGCCTGATTTGTCAATAAGTGCAAGCTGAACACTAGGTACCTTCTGATTTACTTCAACCTATTATGGTTCCCGAGTGGAAATGGGACAGGATTATTATGGATTTTGTGACAGGGTTGCTTTTGACTCCGAGCAAGAAAGATGTTGTATGGGTTGTGGTTGATAGACTAACAAAGTCGGCTCATTTTATACCAGTACATACTGACTATTCACTTGATAAGTTGGTTGATTTGTATATTTCAGAAATTGTAAGACTTTACGGGGTACCTTTGTCGATCATTTCGAATAGGGATCCAAGGTTTACATCGCAGTTTTGAAAAATGTTGCAAGAAGCTTTGGGCACAAAGTTGAATTTTAGTATCGCTTTCCATTCGTAAACAGACGGTCAGTCAGAGAGAGTAATTCAAATACTCGAAGACATGCTCCGATGTTATGTATTGGAATCTCAAGGTAGTTGGGAAAAGTATTTACCGTTGGTAGAGTTTGCCTACAATAACAGTTTTCAGTTAAGTTTGAAAATGACACCTTATGAGGCATTGTATGGACGAAAATGTCATACACCTTTATATTGGACCGAACTCAGAGAAAATCAAATTCATAGGGTTGACTTAGTCAAAGAAACCGAAGAAAAAGTGAAAGGAATTCGTAATTATTTGAAAGCCGCTTTAGATAGACAAAAGTCCTACGCGGATTTGAAATGGAAAGAGATTGAGTTTCAAGTCGGGGATAAGCTATTCTTAAAAGTATCTCTGTGGAAGAAAGTTTTAAGGTTTGGCTGAAAGGGCAAACTGAGTCCACGTTTTATCGGGCCATATAAGATTACCAAAAAAATAGGACCGGTATCATATCGGTTAGCTTTGCCATCTAAGTTGGAAAGAATTCATGATGTGTTTCATGTGTCTATGTTGCACCGTTACCAATCAGACCCTTCACATGTGATTTCACCAACAGAGGTTGAGATTTGTCCGGATATGACCTATGGCGAAGACCCGGTTAAAATTTTGGCTTAGGAAGTCAAACAATTGAGAAACAAAAGTATTTCTCTTGTGAAAGTGTTATGAAAAAGACATGGGGTTGAAGAGGCTACATGGGATCCCGAGGAGGCCATGATGAAATAGTACCCAAACCTTTTCACCGGTAAGATTTTCGGGAACAAAAATCCCTAAAGAGGGAGAGTTGTAACATCACAATTTAGGGCCTAGTAGAAATAGTGGTTTTGAAACCACAAATCTGACGTAGAAATATTTGTTTTATGATTATTTTGAGTTCCATAACATGCTTTCATAATTGTGTGAAAGTTTCATGAAGAAATTTTGTGAATAAGTGTCCAAATTAATTCTTAGGACTAAATTGCAAAAGTTGAAAAATATAAGATTCTAGAAGCTTTGAATGCTTATTTGAAATGAATTGTAAATTAGAGGTCCTTATTTAATAATTAGACCATCATAAGTCATGGTGGACAAAAATGGACATGGAAGAGAAAATTTTCAAAAAAAGGCTAAAATGGCATTTTGGTCATTTGGATAATAAATTAATAAAAAAAGGGAAAAAATCAAACAAAAATGTGCTCATCTTCCTCAAGCAAGTGCCATAATTTCTAAGGGTTCCATAGCTAGGGTTTTTGTCATTTTCAAACAAAATAATAAGTGCATCCTAGCCCCATTTTTAAGGTTCTTTACATTTTTGAAGTCGCTGTCAACCGATCTAGCTATTTCTACCATTATTTTGAGCTAGGGTTCATGTTCAAAAATTTACCCATGTGAGACATGCATGTATTTTGATGTTTAATGAAGGATATGAAAGTTTGATGTGTGATAAATATCTTTTACCAAGTGATTTTTCATGAAAACACCTAAAAATGACTAAATTGTAAAAGTTATAAAATAGGTAGCAAAAATGTGTTTTAAAAGAAAATGTGGGCTGTTATAAGTATGAAAATGGTTCGGCTAGGCTTGTATGTTAAAGAAATTGAGTACGTTTCATTTTATGAGCCTAGGCACTAATTTGTAAATATGTGAAAGTTTAGGGGCAAAATTGTAATTTTTTCAAAGTATGATTTATGGACTGCTTTGAACAATGTGATGATTAAAGAAGTGAAATTTAACATTATAGATCAAGAGGAACGGAGTCCAAACCTAAACCGAGGAAAGAACAAAGTTGCAGACTAAATTGGATAACTAGTCACATTTTGGTACTGAGGTAAGTTTGTGGGTAAATAATGCAACATTATGTTTTTATGGGTTCAATGCTTTAATATTGCATGAATTGTATAATTGTATTTGTGAATTTAATTAATGATGGCTCGATGACGATGTGACAAAGTTTCGATATCTCAAAAATCTCAGTTGAACCTTAGGAATAGATAGGATACGAATGTCATGACATTAAGGTTATGAGATCCCGTGTAAGACCATATCTGGGATATGGCATTGGCATCTGATTGTGTGATTACGTGTAAGACCATATCTGGGATATGGCTTCGTTATGAGATTTCGTGTAATACTATGTCTGGGACATCTGCATCGATATGAGATCCCGTATGAGACCATATCTGGGATATGGCATCGGCATTGATTTGTGATCCCATGTAAGACCATATCTGGGATATGGCATTGGCATCCTACCATGTGTATAAGATTTCCCGATTATCCTTTAGTATTCCAAGTGGTTCAATGGGTAATTCAAGAGTATGTCAAAGAAATGACAAGGTATGAACATGTTGAAAGGGTACAGGTATGTACACGAAGCTCATAATTATTGAGTTATGCATCGACAAGGTCTCGGTAAGAAGTGAATGAAGGAATCATGAACAAGAGTTTTATTGTACATTATGTAAATGACATGATTTTAGGTGTATCTATGATACTTGATGACATTGTGACAAGTTATATTTATGCTATGTGTATGGTATTGCATGATTAATGTTGTTAATTATTTACATGTAAACTTACTAAGCTATATGCTTACTCCCCTTTCTTTTCCCATTTTTCTTATGGTATCGCCAAGCTAACTCGGGATCAAAGGACATCGGAGACTCGATCACACTATCAATTGGAAATTTGAGGTATAACTAGTTTTAACATTTTGAGTATGGCAGGTATAGGGACTTGGTCTTTTTGGTTATATGTCATATTGGTTTAACCAAATGTGATGGCTTATGATGATATTTGATGAATGCTCATTTTGTATAAGGCCATTTAAAGATGGATAATATTGGTCATTCCTATAATCAATTGATAATGTCTTTCATGAATGTGGTAATTTGCATGGTTTATGTTATTGAGTATGTGATTGGTTAAGTATGTTATATATATATATGACATGAAAATGAGGTGATGATGTTATAGTTGTGGACACGTTGGTTGCTTAAATTTGCTATGAAATATACCAATGCATTGGTGTTTGTGTGTTTATGTTTCAAGGTGGCAATCGGCTTGGTAAATAGCCTATACATTGTCCACACAGGTAGACACACAGGCGTTTGTGTAGGCCGTGTGTGACACACGGTCAGCCCTATGGTCGTGTGAACAGGCCGTGTGTCCCCTGCACCTTAATTTGGCAAAACAAAATGTCCAGTAGTAACCAAATAGGTAGAAACACGGCCGTATGTCTCAGCCGTGTGAAGGACACGGCTATAGGACATGGGCGTGTGCCCAGGCCGTGTGAAGTCTGCACCTTAAATGTGAAAATTAAATTCGCCACACGGCCTAGCACACAGGCGTGTGACTTGGCCGTGTGACCCTAAATTGTTGATGACATTATAAACAAAATGCTCAACATTTTTCACACAGGTTGGGACATGGGTGTGTGTGACAACACGGCCTACCCACACGGGGGTGTCCCAAGTTACACGGGCGTGTGACATTATTTTGATGAAAAATTTTCTAAGTGTTCCAAAGTTCTCGATTAAGTACCGAATCACTTCCAATGTATGTTTAGGGCCTCAAAGGCTCGTAATAGGGACATTTGATTATGTATGAAAAGTTTTAACTTTGAATAAAATTTTATGGCTCGATTTTGCATGAATTTTTACGTTTAAGTCCGATAACACCTCGAACCCTGTCCCGGCGTCGAATACAAGTAATGGTTGTTACAACTCCCACGGTTCCAAATCTTCATCAAAATTAACCACACAACACATAATTAATCAACAACTATAGACACACTCAAATAATAAAAAATGCAGGTCTAAGGTTCCTTTCTCTTGGAACTAAAATTTTCGACTTGCAAATTCAAAACTTAAATATCTTAATCGTTACTCAATATCTTTACCTAAAATTGATTCCAATCATCTAATTATTAACATAAGAACAATTCCCAACCTTCAAACTACACAAAACTACGTAGATTCATGGTTCCAAAATTTCGACGTATAATAGCCATTTTCACAAAAACTCAATAAAAACTTAGAATCTTTCAACGAAACTTCAAGGAAATTTTAGAAACCTAATAATGACATCAAAACTAATTAAAAAAACTTTGAAACACCATTTTCATTCAAAATCCCGAATTTCACCATTAACGACCCAAATTTCGACATTTATTCAAAACTTTTGATTCAATGGGTAAAAACTCAATTTGAAAGGCTAGTATCATCTAAAACTAATAGGAAAACGAAAAATTATCTTCGTTGGGAGAAAAAACGGATGTTCAATTGAAAATCTGAAAAATCTAAAAGTTTAAACGATAGTAAAATTAATGGTGTTTCTCTTTGAATTTGAAAGGGTTTTGGTGTTAGAAATTTGAAGGAAATCAAATGATTAGAGTTTGGAAGATCAAAATAGATGAATGGGATTTGGGATTTAAAGGGATGACAACCTAATAGATGGGAGAATTAGAATCGTGTAACTAGCGTAGGTGAAGGGATAAAATAGGGTGTTTTTAAAGCTTTGGTATATTTAATTTTGGACACTAAATTTTAACTTGATTTTTAAAATAGTCCACATTTTAAAATTAAATATCTTTTCTACAATATTTTCAAAAATTGGTTTAATTCTCTAAAAGCTATAGACGAAGACATTTCCACTATGCTTCTAATTCTCGAACACATTTTTTAGCACCTAATTTGGCCACTTTAAAAAAACATTTACTTAGCAATTTAATAATCCCGACCCACAAGCTTAATCAACGTTTGTAACATTCAAAATATTATTAAAACACTCAAATTATCAAGTTACAACCCACACCTTATTTTCGCACTACCGCAACACTACTTGCGAAGCACAAGATTTATCCTTAAAATCTTAAATCAAACATAAATTAAAATAAATAGGAATTTATTGAGTTAGGTCGCTGTCAAAACCAACCTTAAAACATACCCATAAGAATTTAATTGAATCAACGTTTCCATAAAAATTCCCGATCCAAAGTTACTAAGTTGCTTACACTGATTTAACACGAAACGTACGCGCGAACATCTAAAGGCTTCATTGTTGGTTCGGGGCATTTAAGTCAGCACCTAACACAATTAAATACTAAAAAATTTATGGTTCTTCAATCATTAAAAACCTTAATCCAATCAGTTAACAATCTCCCCAACAATTAAGTCGAAACTACGTATTAACCTTCAACCAACTGCACTTACACTTCTCAAATTGTCAATTCCAAGTTTTCAAATGATCAATATTGAATTTTTCTAAGTCACACATGATTAGAGGTTGATTAGGAAGGGTTTACGAGACCAAGATTTTGTTGGAAATAGATGGTAAAAATTAAAGAAAATAGCAACCCCTTTTTGTGCCTCTAGGCGCGACGTATCGCCAGCAATAGTGGCAAATCGAGGCTTATTTGAAAGCCAATAAATCACTTTTCAAGGCTATAAAATTACCCACAAAATCATTAAAAATCACTCCAATTCCAAATCTAGAAAATTGGAAATTTTCTTAAAAGATTCGTTAAGAAAAAGAAAGAAAAATGACACTTACACTTGCTAGAAGGAAGGGATAGCAATGAAGTTTCTTAGGCAACAATGGAGATCGTTCTTGGGGCTTAAAGATTTCAAGTTTAAGGCTGGAAAAATGGGAGCAAGAAAGAGAGGAGAATGGTGCAAGAACTCATTGCAAAAGGAAAAAAGAAAAGAGGAATGGTGGATCTTGGTGGTTTGGACGGCGGCACACAAGGGAAAAAGGAAAAATTCTAGCTATATAGCAAGGGAAGGGATTCAAACTTGGAACATTAACTAATTTCCATGCTTACTTATTTCCTTTTAACCACTAGGCTATTTGCTCATCTTTAAAATAATTTCACAAAACTTTGAAGCTAAATTTTGAGATGTTACAGTGGCACTTCTCATGCTTGTTAGGGTTTTGCTGTCGATTGTGATGTGAAAATGCTACTTCTTTTTGCATTGGATATTGATTTTGGGGGGGTTGATTCACTCCAAGTTCTTGAATAACCTGAGCATTTTGCTAAAGGAACTTTTGTTTTTGTTGTTGAAAGAGCTATAATTGTAGCTATTAAAGTTGGTATTGCAAAGCCTTCATATGTTTTTGCAACTCAATATTGTTGAGAATTTGAGTTTGATTTTTTGTGGCTTGACCTTCTGGGGTGAGCTAAGGATGAATTCCTAGTAGTGGTGGTGGTGTGAATGGTCATTGGTTTGGATAAGAGTTTTGATATTTAGGTGGTGGATAATTCTTTTTTAACAAGATACTATTGATGATAAAATTCTCAAGGATAGTAAGGATCATAAGGTTGCCTATTTTGATTCCCTTGTTGGTATTGACTATTTTGACCAACTTGATATACCTATTAGCAAGTGACCTTGTTGATCCTAAGCTACTTGATGTTGGAAATTTCGATTATATTGGTTTTTTTTTCTTAATATTGATTTTCGAGGAAATTCTCATCAAGATGAGCCATGCTTGGTCCACGTTCATCACATCAATTATTGATACAAAAATGTAGATTGATGGTTGGAGATGATTCCCACAGTTTTGTCGAGAACCATGGAATATAATTTTTGGTGGATTAGAGAAGAAGGGAGAGTGTGGAGGTAATTTCGCATTGTCAGAACATGGAAACTGCCTCAATGTTACTTTGTTGATGAGAGGTACTTATAAATTCTTCATATGGCTACTAAGGATTTAGGTGTTCTTAGGAAAATAAATTATTAAGTTGTGGTGGAACTTTTACTTGGAGGCTACAGATAGTCTTGTCTTCACATATTATCTTTTAGGTTTTTAATGTATCATAACGAGATGCATGTGTAAATTATATGTTCATAACCATGCAAAACTATATATTTCTTTAGGATGTAGTGTTTTTAGTGAGTTATCTCTATGTTTCTCTTTATTAGTTAAAGTGATTGACGTGTCGAGAGAGTCCAAATCCGGTCAAAGATTCATAACAAATATCTATAAATATTCACAATTAATCTCCATAAATCATGTTAGACATGAGCTGTAATTTATTTACATTACATTACTTTAGAAAAATCTAAATCTATATTCGTAAAATTTAAATTCTCAAACATAACCGTAGATTGTATTAGAATCATTGGAACTAGAATAAGCTAAGTTTGAGTACGGAGATGGGACCAAAGTGTGTGCTAACACCAACAGACACAGTCATGTCGAAATGAAATGGTAATAATGTAATAAAAAACCATTTTCATTTTTTGGTTTAATGCATTGCATTGCAAGGGGACCTTTCTCTTTCCTACGGTTGAATTTTCCAGCTCTGCTCTGTCTCTCTCAATTCTCTGTATCAGCCATCACGTGACCCTCTCTCTCTCTCTGTCACTGTCTCAATTCTCTCTTACAGACAGACAAGGAAAGGTAGCAAGCAACAACCCAAAAAGGCAAACCCTTTTTTTATGAATAATTTTTTTCCCTACTGAAAACAGAAAGAGAAAATAGCTTTCAAAGTGCTGAGAACCTCACACACTCTTCACTGTCTTCTCTTTCTGCCTTTGTTTTTCTCTCCTTGTGTTATTTGTAACTAAGGGAAAAACAAAACAACAATAACAATAATAATAGCAATAATATTAATAGTGAGAGGCGAGAAAGAAAGTGAAGAAACATAGAAAATAGCAAAAGGGTATCTCTCTATTTGTCTCTCTTTCTCTCTCTCTATCTCTTTCTTTACAATTTTTTTTGCAGTGATTCTCCTCTTTCAGCTCAGTGTGTTTTGCATACAAAAAGAGAAAAAGAGTGAGACAAATATATACATATATATATTAAAACTTTATATATTTTTTCAAATATTTGGAGAGTCTGTGTGTGGATATAAAGAAAGAAAATGCAGCAGCACCTGATGCAGATGCAGCCCATGATGGCAGCTTATTATCCTAACAACGTCACTACTGATCATATTCAACAGGTCCTCCCTTCCCTTTCCTTCCCTTCTTTCTTTCTTCCTTTTTCTTTCATCTGTTTCTTGATCACTATGTATGTGATACAGTATTTTTATTTTCTTAATAATCATTCATTCCTTTGATTAGTGTAAGGTGTTATTGGAAGCTGTATTCTTCATTTTATTGCTTGTAAAAGCTATTAGCTTTTCTCCTTTAGCTTTAATAACTGTTGGTAAGTGGTTTTAACTTTTAATCGTTTATATATTCGGCTTTCATGCTGCCAATGAGAAAATTTTTAATGGCAATTAGTAGGTTATCATGTATAGTTTTTAATGTTTTTCCTTTCTGAAATTTGTGTATGGGTTTGGGTATTTTTCATTTTTGAGATTTATTACTTAACGGGTTTGGTTGTGGGGACATATTTTCCTGTTAATAGCTAGGTTTCATCCTATATTATGCTGTTTCTGGTTGTAGATGTTCTTATTCCAGTTTCTAATGTATTGGTATGTTATCAATTAACCCTAGAACAAACTTTGCTTATTGGATGCATATTTATCAACAATGTATAGCACAATATGAAGATTTCATTTGTTGTAATTTCCTTTTATCTTTGCTATCATTTGTCAAGTTTAAGATGCTAAGTTACAATCCTAGACCATCAGGTATAAGTTACTCATAAAACAAGTTTAAATGATTAGCTAGTGTCTAGCAACCAGAGACACTACTAAAGAAGTGAGGAGATTATTGTCCTCGAGGCTGCCAGGCTGGTGGCTTACGGAACTGCAATGGTAAATCGGAGAAGTCCGGTGGACAAAACCATCTGTATGTACCTAACCGAGCAATATAGTGAGGATTTCTTCTATAATGAATCTCTAAGCACAGAGTAATTGGAGTTTCTTAGGAGAATATAGGTGTTGGTAATTGCAAATGGGAACTCTTGTTTGATATTAACAAACTTGTTCGGATTCAGAGTGTTATGCATGGAAGAACTATGCATTCTTTTTGTTACCTGACTTTTCTTGGGCCCATGACTTTAGTTCTTAATGCTTTTCTGGTAGTGGTCCTCCATTAGTTCAATTTGACACATGACCTTTTGATATGTCCTTTGCTTTGTTTATGTGGTCCTGTCTTGATAATCGTTTACTGGTGGTCCTTTTGATATGTTTTCATGTCATCTTAATGTGTTTCCTTGATACGGGACACCATTTATAACCTATATCTGTCTTTCTGAAACTAGCACTGCATCCTACTAGTTGTTTCGGTGAAGTTGTCAGAAGGAATCTTGTTAATATACAAAAATATATGTTCTTAATTTCTTGTATGTATGGTCATTTGGAATCAGGCTTTCGGATTAAGGTAAATCGTATGATACTTAGATTTGGTTACCTTTTCGGGATAACCCTTGGGTCGTTTTACTTAATTTTTATTGGATTCGCAGTTACCATATTGAAGATCTTAGTACTTTCTCACTCCTCTTCCCTCCCCCTAATTATTATGCTGGTGATGCTTTGAGTTACTTTCTCTGGTTATGAATCAAAATGGTTTTCGGGTTGCTTTTGGTCCCAAAGGAACTTCCACTAAGATTCTATAGCTGTGTTTACTGCATGTTCTTTCCTATTTATTGTTAAATCTTTCTTAATTTGTTCAATGGCTTCATTTTGATGCATGCAGTATCTCGATGAGAACAAGTCATTGATCTTAAAGATTGTTGAGAGCCAGAATTCTGGGAAATTGAGTGAATGTGCTGAGTAAGTGCTAATTTTTAGTCTCTAATATCAAACAAATTTGGCTTTTCGGTTCGTTTTTGTCTCCTTGGCTTGCAATATCTGATACTCAATGTGGTGTTATAGCTTATACTGCTAAGTTCCTGATTTATTCTCTTCTTGCAAGAGGTTCCCCAAATAAGTGTTATTCGATAATTATGAAGGCCAGCTAAAGTATCTATTAATATCAAAAGATGGTATATATGTCGAAGTGTCATTTATTACGAAAATTATCATAGATCTTAATCTTTGGATCTTTGGCTCATGCTTCCTGCTAGATCACTATTCTGCACGTGTTTTTGTAGTTTACAAATTAGGTGTTCTTTCTATATCTCTCCGTATGGTTATTAAGTTAATTGTTACTTTATTTGAGGGTTTGCCAAAACTTAACATCCATTTATTTTCCGATGAGATTTTCATATTTGGCTGATAAAAAACATTTGTTGACATCTGGGAACCTACAGTCTGACTGTGATGGATCATGGATATGGCTTTGGACAATGAAACATATTGAAAATTCTCTTCCTAAAACTAACAGTGCCAAGTAAATCTCAGATCACGAAATTCCCATGGCGTCAGATGCCATTCATTTAAATGGATTAGGATGTCGATAATGGAGATATCAACTGTCTAGGGAAACCTTCTTGTTTATGCTAATTTCTTTTCATTCTTACATCTTTGCATTGGACTGAAACTACTTATGAAGTAACTGGGGATGCATAGTCACTGGGAAAGTTAAGTATGGTGTTGAATCTACCTGAATTTGCTAAGATACCGACAGAAGTCCAAGAATATGGTTATTGTAATAAAAACGAGTAACTATAAATCAGTGTATATTAAGGTTCTGCATGATCCTAAGAATCAGTGCATATCTTTAAGCCAACCATAAATTATAAAGATATTTGAGATTGAGGTCTTAGAAGGATCATTGACTAGCTTCGACTGTTGCAGGAACCAAGCAAGGCTGCAGCGAAACCTCATGTACCTGGCTGCCATTGCGGATTCTCAACCCCAACCACCCACTGTGCATGCACAGGTACCTATCTCATTTCTAGATTCATCGGTCGCTTTCCCTCTTTTTTCCGTTTTTATTGGATTTAGGAGACTGTTACATTTTAAGTTTAGAATCTCTATCATAAGCTCCCTTTGGGTCAATCAGCACCAGAACTCTAAGCTCAGGCAGCCGGAAACCGTGAATTAAATTATACTATGGCCATTCAGGCTTGAATTGTCAAAGATATTTTCTATCAGATTGAGAAAACCAATATTTTTAAACACCTTTTGCATTAAAATTTCACTGGAACTCTTCTTCAAGTTGTAGATTTTCCTACTTATCTTTGTGAATTGCTTGTAGTTTCCATCTAGTGGTATCATGCAGCCAGGAGCTGGGCACTACATGCAGCACCAACAAGCTCAACAGATGACACAACAGTCGCTTATGGCTGCTCGGTCCTCAATGTTGTATTCTCAGCAACCATTTTCCGCACTGCAACAACAACAGCAGCAAGCTTTGCACGTTCAGCTTGGCATGAGCTCTGGCGGAAACACAGGCCTTCATATGCTGCAAACTGAATCCAGCACTGCAGGTGGCAGTGGAGCACTTGGGGCTGGAGGGTTTCCTGATTTTGGACGTGGTTCTTCTGGAGAAGGCATCCATGGTGGCAGGCCAATGGCAGGTGGAAGCAAGCAAGATATCGGGAGTGCCGGCTCAGCTGAAGGTCGTGGAGGAAGCTCTGGTGGTCAGGGTGGTGATGGGGGTGAAACCCTTTACTTAAAGGCAGCCGATGACGGGAACTGAAAGGTAACACCAGTTGGTCCTACGGATCTGTTTTATCATTGAAAAACGGATGGAATGGGAGGAAATTTTCTTGCTCAAGGAACTTGTTCCTTATGCCAAAAAAAGGAGAAGCTAGGAAATAGGCTTTAGACCTTAAACCATTTGGTTTTATGGTTTTCAAGTGTGAGACACTGCATCTTATGGTAATCTAACATGTAAATTTGTAGGGTCTCATGTTTCAGCATTCCTTAATTTTGTGTTTTATTTAATGTGGTTATGGTTCACTTTTATTATGACTCTGTTTCGACCATGTTTCAGTGGATGAATTTTGTATGGTCATGTACAGAGGTTGCATATGAAAAATTGAGTATCTTTGCTTTCCCTTTACACCCATCTCTTTGATTTTAATTATTATTTGCGCTTGCATTTATGTGAGCAGATTGAGGCATCATTCACTAACATCACTGATAAGGTTATTGGTAAAAAGCTTAAATAAAATTACTTTTTTATCAAAATAATGTTAATTGGTTTTTGTTAAATTTAACTCCGTTTTATCAATAAGATTTTAATTTTTAAATTAAACTGAAATTCATTGAATTTTAACTAAAGTTTAAATATCGGAAATGAGTATAGGGATTGGAACATAATTAAACCATTTAAAAGATACAGCTTTTTAATTTTTAGAAAATTTATTGCATGCATAAACTCAAAACTAATACATGAGAAAATTTGAGGAATACAAAGACCAATCGCTATCGTAATTATATCCTTCTATATTCATGGTACCATTCTCTGTAAATCACCAAAAATTCAGATGAGATTTAAGCCAAAGGTCATTTGGTTAAGAGCGAGAAAACAATCAAAAGACTTGGTTTAGTAACCACGAATTTGGGGCGAAAACGAAGGGTTAAAAGAAAAAAACCGAACTTAACGGTATTGTTGAACAATGTCAGACTCTGAATAACCCATCATTCACTTCCATACAACACCAATAACTCATCAATCTTTTCTCTATCTCTCTAATTTCCCCAGAAGTTAATTACATTTGCATTCCATTGCATTGCACTTTCTTTTTCAACAAACTGAGGCTCTTTAATCTTTCTTATTTCTTGCTTTTAATTATTATACATGTTTTGGAGCTTCATTTCTTGCAATCAATTAAGTTCTTTGGCAACTTGGGTTGTTACCCTTTTCTTATCTTAACTTTGATTGATATCAGATTAAGAGGCAAAAAGTTTTGGTTACAAGTGGTTTAAGCATGATTCGATTTTTTGAGCTCGATCGATGGTCTGCTTTAAGGAAGAAAGTAACTACAGGTCGCCAGGCTTCGGATTGAGAACTTAACGATGGTAATCTGAAGTTTAGACACTACTCGATTTATTTAATTCTTTGTGCGCACTTATGCCGAGTTTCGAACTTTAGACTCACTGAATGTTACTATTAAAGGTGATTGCATGGCTGGTTCATGTGTTATTAGGTGCTGTCTGTTGTAAAAGTTATTGTTTTGTGTGTGTGTGAGAGAGAGAAAGATTATGAAATGAAGCATTGAAAGTAGTAATTCATTAGGCTTTGTTGCTTTGCAAAATGTTAATAATGGTTTTGATACTGTGATTGCAGGCAACGGTAAATATTACTGTAGGGTCCCACGTGTGGGTTGAAGACCCAGATGAATCTTGGATTGATGGGGTGGTTTCGAAAATTACTGGAAAAGATGTTGCGATTAACACCACTAATGGAAAAACGGTATGCTTTATTACCTGTAATAACAGAAATTGATTGTTAAGGACTAGTGAAATTTTAGTACCTTCGGAATCTATCAAAATGATACAAACTTATCCCACCTAGATTCAGGACGAGCGTGATGTATATGAGTATGTATGACATGAATGCTTTTATTATTTTTTAAGTTTTTGATTTATTTGGAACATCAATCATATTCGAATATGTGTGTGTAGAAAAATGAAGAGTCACAGGTTCTTAATTTTAGTATTATGTAAAATGTATTCACTTAAGGTTTTCCTGGGATTTGAGATTGACGTTTGTCATGTTGGTTAACTTGAAGGTCACTGAAAAATTATCAAAAATATATCCAAAAGACTTGGAAGCTCCACCTGGTGGAGTTGATGACATGACCAAGCTATCTTATCTACATGAGCCGGGAGTTTTGCAGAATTTGAAAGCTAGATATGAACTCAATGAAATTTATGTAATCTTTCTCTTCCCTTCATGTAATCACAAATGATAGTTTCATGCATTTTTGTGCTTCTTTTGGCTACACACACACACACACACACATATATATCTACTATTGTTTGACATACTGGTGATGGCAGACTTATACAGGAAATATATTAATTGCTATTAATCCATTCCAAAAACTGCCTCACATCTATGATTCTCATATGATGCAACAATACAAGGGAGCCCCATTTGGGGAACTAAGTCCTCATGTTTTTGCAGTTGCTGATGTTGCATACAGGTTATTGTTTTTCTTCTTTACTTTTTCCATTAAGTTCTTTGGGTTAATATATAGTTTGCCCCCTGAATTTATCCAAAAGTACCTAGCTGGTACCCGAATTATTTTTTTTTTTTACCTAGTTGTTACCTGACCTTTATCCTTTTGGAAAAATTTAGGGGCAAACTAAATATTAACCCTAGTTCTTTTTATTTTATTTTTATAATTGGTGAACAAATTTTAAATTATATCAACTTCAATCAGGGCCATGATTAATGAAAGGAAAAGCAATTCAATTCTGGTTAGTGGTGAAAGTGGCGCAGGTAAAACTGAGACCACGAAGATGCTTATGCGATACCTTGCCTTTCTTGGTGGTCGAGTTGCCACCGAAGGACGGACAGTAGAACAACAAGTTCTTGAAGTATGATCCATAACTCGTATTATCTTCCATAAAGCATGTCTTTAATTCTTGCATGATAACTGAGAAGAGCATTATACCATCCGAATGCAGTCTAATCCAGTTCTTGAAGCATTTGGCAATGCTAAAACTGTTCGAAATAACAACTCCAGGTACGACACTCCATTAAAGGAAATAACTCCAACTGATGATTAATCACTGAGAAAATATACATCAGGCAATTTATTTGATCAAATCTTTCTTGCTGCAGAAGAAACTACTCTACTTATCAGATTAATAGCATTTAATGTTCGTTATATACAAGATTCTGTAGTTTGACACTGGTCTTTCCTAAAACTTTTGCTGGTGCAGTCGTTTCGGTAAATTTGTTGAGATCCAATTTGATAAGCATGGAAGAATATCAGGAGCTGCTATCAGAACTTACCTTCTAGAGAGATCTCGCGTTTGCCAAGTTTCTGACCCTGAGCGCAACTACCACTGTTTTTATCTTCTTTGTGCGGCACCACAGGAGGTATTTTTGGCTTATTATGAGATTATCTATATATTGATGAATATTATCCATTTTTCTTTTCTTGGGGGCTTAAGTTATATTCTTGGCAGGAAGTTGATAAGTATAAGTTGGGAAACCCCAAAAGCTTTCACTATCTTAACCAGTCACGCTGCTATGAACTGGTTGGTGTAAGTGATGCCCAAGATTATCTTGCGACACGGAGAGCTATGGATATTGTCGGAATTAGTGACAAGGAGCAGGTATAACTCTTCAAGCTGCAGTATTCAGCTGCATTGTGATACAAAAACGAGGAATGACCGACCTTTTTGTTTCCCAGGAAGCCATTTTCAGAGTTGTTGCTGCAATTCTCCATCTTGGAAACATTTGTTTCACTAAAGGAAAGGAAGTTGATTCATCAGTTCCGAAAGATGACCAGGCTAAGTTCCATCTGAAGACAACAGCAGAGCTTCTCATGTATATGCTTTTTCTTCATGTCACAAGGTCATTTTTCTGGTATCTTCCCTTTCATATTCGTCTAATCGCCCTGTTTCACTTCATTATAGGTGTGATGTTAATGCCTTAGAAGATGCATTGTGTAAGCGTGTTATGGTCACACCTGAGGAAGTTATAAAGAGAAGTCTCGATCCTCAAAGCGCTACAATTAGCAGGGATGGCTTGGCTAAAACACTTTATTCACGATTGTTCGACTGGTGAGAAGCTTATACATGAGATAATCTCTTATGAAAAGGCAAAGCAGATTTGAATTTTCTGATGCTTAGGTAATGGTAAGTTGCGTCTCTTTGTATGCAGGCTGGTAGATAAAATTAATAAGTCAATCGGACAAGATCCAAACTCGAAATTTTTAATAGGAGTCCTCGACATCTACGGCTTCGAAAGCTTTAAGACTAATAGGTATGCTCCATGCTTGTAATCTTTACAAATAGATGGACTATAATAGGTATGCTCCATGCTTGTAATCTTTACAAATAGATGGACTATTGTCTTCGAGATATTGCAGAAAATTACCTTCAATCGGTTAAGCAGTCTTGTGACTTCATTTCACCTTATCTCACTCTGCAGCTTTGAGCAGTTTTGTATTAACTTCACCAATGAGAAGTTGCAACAGCATTTCAATCAGGTAAGGTCTTAAATTATGTTGACCACTAGATCTATTTTTTCAATCAGAAACTATTAACTTAATTGTTTCTGGTATATATTCTTCAGCATGTATTTAAGATGGAGCAAGAAGAGTACACAAAAGAGAAGATCAATTGGAGCTACATTGAATTTGTTGATAACCAGGATGTCCTCGACCTTATTGAAAAGGTTATATTCCCCTACACGTTATGCATATTGGCCATCACCTTTTTCATTTCTATTATTTTTCACTATTTTACTTGATGTACTTTTTCCTTCTTATATTGGCAGAAACCTGGAGGAATTGTTGCTCTTCTAGATGAAGCTTGGTATGATGTTGTTCTTTCATTTATTTGGTTAAAAATTTTGCTACTTCTTCTCAAAGAAATTTATCTGTAATTCATTACATAACTTCAGTTTATGCTGCTAGTCAATGAACAACATAATTACTGTCTTATTAACTATATTTTTCAGCATGTTCCCGAAATCAACTCATGAAACTTTTGCAAACAAGCTTTATCAGACGTTTAAGAACCACAAGAGATTCATTAAGCCAAAATTGTCTCGCACTGATTTCACCATTGCTCATTATGCTGGAGATGTATGTTCCCATTAGCGAAGTGCTTATGAGTAAATAGTTGGAGGTGATATGTCAATTATGATTCCTAACAAGATTCCTTTTCAGGTTCTATACCAATCTGATCAATTTTTGGACAAAAACAAGGATTATGTGGTTCCCGAACATCAAGACTTGTTGAGTGCTTCCAAATGTTCGTTTGTATCAGGCCTTTTCCCTCCACTTCCAGAAGAAACATCTAAATCATCCAAGTTTTCTTCTATTGGTTCTCGTTTTAAGGTAGTTTTGCTTTATGTTTGTCTTCATGATTTTGGTTGAGTCCCTTGCATCAATTGACTTCATTACACTGCCGCGTATAACTTGTTATATGCTGCAAGAGCTAGAGGATTAACACTGTCTTGATAAATGATGCTGCAGCTCCAACTACAGTCTCTAATGGACACATTAAATTCTACGGAACCTCACTACATCCGATGTGTAAAGCCGAACAACCAACTTAAACCTGCTATATTTGAGAATGTTAATATCATGCAACAACTCCGTTGTGGTGTGAGTACATATTTCTTCTTTTATGATCCAATTTTTTCCATTTTGAACTGGTTTTTATCATATCTTCTCTCTTAGATGTTTTATTTTAACTAGAATTTGGTCTTGTAGGGTGTTCTAGAGGCAATCAGAATCAGTATGGCTGGATATCCAACTCGCAAACCTTTCTTTGAATTCATTAACCGATTCGGGCTGCTTCATCCTGAGGCTTTGGAAGGAAAGTAAGTTGAGCACTTTTAGTTTAAATTCATGATTAACTGCCGTGACAATGGTAAAATTCTGTTTGACAAAAGAGATTGGAGCTATGAATTTATTGCTGCACTCTACTGGTTACAACTGAAAACTAATGTCATGCTCTTCTCCTTGATTTCACCTGTAATCAGCTATGATGAAAAGGTTGCTTGCCAGAAGATTCTGGAAAAGGCCGGACTTCAAGGGTATCAAGTAATACAACAATTTTAATGCAACTGTTGGAACTGTTATATTGTTTGACCTATGTCCTTTTGCTTCTTCTCTATACATGCTTTAGGACTAAAAAGTTGCATACATTAGTACTTTATAATTGTAATATTGTACTGAGGAAGCATAATTAATTGATCTCAAAATGGTTTTTGCAGATAGGCCTAACAAAGATCTTTCTGAGAGCTGGTCAGATGGCAGAATTAGATGCAAGGAGAGCAGAAGTACTCAATACTGCTGCCAAAACTATACAGCGGCGGATTCGTACCCATATATCTCGTAAAAGATTCCTTGCAATACAAAAGGCATCTATTAATCTTCAGGCCATATGTAGAGGTGAGTGTTAAAAAGAAATATACTGTAACGACCTCTGATCTTAGTGTATGTTCTGGTGGGTTTCGATAGTATCTTGCCGTTTATTTTGAGTTAACTCTTCTATGGGGAATGGGAAACAAGATATAGGGAGACTGAGACATCTAACATGCTAATTAACTACCTTATGTATAATATGTAGGAAGATTGGCTTGCAAGATTTATAGTAACAAGAGAAAGCAGGCAGCAGCTTTGAAAATTCAGAAGAACATAAGGAGGCACCAATCTAGACAAGCCTATAAGAAGCTTCATGTATCAGCCCTTGTCTTACAGACAGGCATGAGGGCAATGGCTGCTCATAATGAATTGAGATTCAGGAAGTTAAATAAAGCGGCTACATTGGTTCAGGTTATATCATATTAGGTTGCTTGAAAAATTTGCTCCTTGTCTATCCATTTCAGAATTGTCCTTGTTTAAAATGGAAAAACAAAACATTGCAGGCTCGATGGCGTTGTCGCAGAGCTGCTACATATTATAAGAAGCTCAAAAGAGGATGTATAGTGACACAAACCAGGTGGAGGGGAAGAGTTGCAAGAAGAGAGCTTAGAAAGCTCAAAATGGTCTGTGTTGGATTATCTTCTTCTACAGTCTTTATAAAATTTATTTCTTTCTAATAGTCCTTCTTATCTGGCAGGTTTTGAATCTTTGTACTGCACTATGTCCATCAACTGATGTTTCATATTGCTGTCTTGACATGATGTTGTTATAGAATTTAACATCATTAATCAACTGATCTGTGTTTTTCTCAATAAGCTTATAGCAGTTTTCTTGGTGTAAACATACATCAAGCACGGTGCTTCTTCCAAGGACAAACGTTTGATTTTCTTTCTATTAATGCTTTCCATTTTTCCTTGATTTTATATGTAGGCTGCAAGGGAAACAGGCGCACTAAAAGAAGCGAAGGATAAGCTTGAAAAGAATGTGGAGGAACTTACTTGGCGTTTACAGCTTGAGAAACGTTTAAGGGTAACTATTTAATCATGCAGACCGATAATGTTTGGTAGAGAAGTGCTAAACCATGAAACATGACAGTTCTAATGGAAGTTACCCGGTTGTATCCTGTGTAATAACAAGCAATAATGTCAACATTCTAGAATTTCATCAGTTTTTAAGTGTTTCGAAATCTGCAGATATTATACTGTATCCTATGCTGCTTTCTTTTATATATATATATGTTCATTGAAAGCCTTGAAACCATGTATGCAGACTGATCTAGAAGAAGCAAAAGCTCAGGAGGTAGCAAAACTGCAAAACACATTGCAAGAAATGCAGAAAACAATTGATGAAACCAATGAATTGCTTGAAAAAGAACGAGAGTCTGCAAAGAAAGCCATCGAAGAAGCGCCTCCTGTTGTACAAGAGAAAGAAGTTTTAGTTGAAGATACAAAGCAAATTGAATCTCTAACAGAAGAATTGGAAACCCTAAAGGTATAAAGGTTTACTTTAAAATTAGTATGTGGTACTTATTTTTCATTTAATGGATCAAGCAAGTAATAGAACATAAACAATTTGCTCTAGAACAGAATTATATACTCGAAAATACTGCAGTTTTATAAATAGCTTATGATCTTGACATTTCTGTTATGTCCAAACAGACCTCATTAGACTCGGAAAAACAAAGAGCAGACAGTGCTGAAGAAAAATACAATGAACTCAAAGAGTCAAGTGAAGAAACTGGAAAAAAACTGGACGAAACAGAAAAAAAACTTAAACAACTCCAGGACACATTGAGAGGGTAGTGTATGAACAATAATTTTCCGTACTAGTTTACTATAAGTGCTCATGTTTTTTTTTTTTTTCAAGAACATATAATGCATGAGTTTTATACTGTTGAAATTCTTGCTCACTTCCATATATCACCACATTAAACTCATCCTGACATGGTTACTTGAAATCAGGTTAGAGGAGAAGCTCACTAATCTAGAATCGGAGAACAAAGTACTACGGCAACAGGCTGTATCTATGACTCCAAATAAGTTCCTTTCTGGACGCTCGAGATCGATTTTGCAGGTATTGAGAATAATAACGAGCTTCTAAATATTTCCAATTTAACTTTTATTGTCTCAAATGACTAAGGAGATTTACCTGCTGTCTAATGATTGGCAGAGAGGTTCTGAAAGTGGGCATCTAGAACCAAGGGTACCCATTGTGAGTAAATTTCTTACAACTTTATGCTATAAAAGGAGTCAAGAAAACGAAATAAAAATCCCATACATGGTGTTCTTTGTTGTCTAAAATTTCTTGTTCTGAACGAAGTATTTTAACAGGATCTTCACAGCAGCTCAATAAACCATAGAGAGCCACACGAAGTGGAGGAGAAACCACAAAAATCACTAAATGAGAAACAACAGGAAAACCAGGATTTGCTCATTCGATGTATTGCGCAACATTTAGGCTTTGCAGGGAACAGGCCTATTGCAGCTTGTATCATTTACAAATGTCTTCTGCAATGGAGATCGTTCGAAGTTGAGCGAACTAGTGTCTTTGACCGGATCATTCAGACTATAGGCAATGCTATTGAGGTGGAAACGTCAAACTTTTGCACCAACTTTTCTAAAAGATATGGTTAGAAACCTCAGATTCTTAAGGCTGATTGTTGGCATTTTAATTTCAGACCCAGGATAACAATGATGTCTTGGCCTATTGGTTATCCAATGCCTCCACACTTCTCTTGCTACTCCAGCGCACATTAAAAGCTAGTGGTGCTGCTGGAATGACTCCACAACGCCGTCGATCATCATCAGCTACTTTGTTTGGGAGAATGACTCAAGTAAAAAGCTTTCTCATTAATGCCAAATCATGACGTTCAGGAAATAACATTTCTGTAACTAATCCATGTGTTGCTATTATTTTCTTGAAGAGTTTCCGTGGAGCTCCACAAGGTGTCAGTCTTGCCTTAATTAATGGAGGTGTCACCGCTGGGGTGGACACTTTACGGCAAGTTGAAGCCAAGTACCCAGCCTTGCTTTTTAAGCAACAGCTTACAGCATATGTGGAGAAGATATATGGAATGATCAGAGATAATCTGAAGAAAGAAATTTCACCATTGCTTGGATTATGCATACAGGTAACATATATATCAGAATCAGATTATGTGAAGGCAGGAATCATAAGAAATAAACCACAGCTACTTCTATGACTCATATATGGATACAATGATATAGGCACCAAGAACATCCAGAGCAAGCTTGGTTAAAGGAGCATCGCGATCCGTTGCAAATACTGCAGGCCAACAGGCTTTGATTGCTCACTGGCAAGGGATTGTGAAGAGCCTTGGAAATTTCTTGAACACGTTGAAACTAAATTTTGTTAGTTTTCACATCCATTCCCCCCCCCTCCTCCTCATTCATATCTCCAGCTTGTCTTCTGCACAGAGCTTCAAACTAAAGTTTCAAACTGAACTTAGTTCCGCTGAGTCTTTGAGTTTAAGTATTCATATCTTTACTATTTGCAATGTATGTTTAATCAAGATTTCCCTAAGGATTAATGTTGTTTGATTCCCTTTACAGGTACCTCCATTCTTAGTCCGTAAGGTGTTTACACAGATATTCTCATTCATCAATGTTCAGCTATTCAACAGGTTACTGCTCATGCTGTTACTTTAATGCTTTACGCTTGGGTTTTTCTGCTGTATGCAGAAACTTTTTTATATGGCATACCAATACACTATTCTATTGCAGTCTTTTGTTGAGGAGAGAGTGTTGTTCATTCAGTAATGGTGAATATGTTAAAGCTGGGTTAGCTGAACTTGAACACTGGTGTTATGAGGCAACCGATGAGGTACCTTTAACTGCCTCCCTGTTTGCTTTCTGGTTCAAGGAGAATACTTGCAAAACTTGATAGATCTGTAAATGCAGTATGCAGGTTTAGCTTGGGATGAGCTCAAGCATATACGGCAGGCCATTGGTTTTCTAGTATGGTCCCATTCTTACAACACTTTAGATCTGTTCTTCCATTTTCTTGTTATGACATTCAGGAATAAAAGAAGTGGTGCACGATATAAATGTTATTCTCTTTTTGATTTAGGTAATACATCAAAAATCTAAGAAAACACTGGATGAAATAAGCCACGATCTTTGTCCGGTAAGCCACTGACATCACTACTTTCCAAATCTTCCCTGGATCTGAAGCCTTAAGCGATTTTCATTTTTCACCTACAGGTCCTCAGTATACAGCAGCTGTATCGTATTAGTACGATGTATTGGGACGACAAGTATGGCACGCATAGTGTGTCCCCGGATGTAAGTTTTAAGGGATGCAGTTTGTCAAACTAGATTAAAAGATATCCACTAGTTTAATAATATGACTTGGCTCGATTATCGACTTCTAGGTAATAGCCAATATGAGAGTGTTGATGACAGAAGATTCCAACAATGCAGTTAGTAATTCCTTCCTGCTGGATGATGATTCAAGGTTAGCATTTACATTCCACTATGTGATGATGATCTATTTGGCCCTCTACCTTTGTTTTTCACCATTTAGGATGCATTGCTCTTAAAGCTAATTGAAAACATTACCTGGAAACCAGCTGAGCTCGTTTTTTAACTTTTATCGTTTTGCAGCATTCCATTTTCAGTTGACGACCTATCAAAGTCGATGGAACAAATAGACATTGCGGACATCGAACCACCGCCACTTATTCGCGAGAACATAGGCTTTAGTTTCTTGTTGCCACGTTCAGATTAATCCAATCTGATTCCAGCAAAGGATTGCTTCTTCCAAGGTGTAGATTCACCTTCCAACCTCGTTAACGGTGAATGTCCTTAAGGTGTTCATTCATCTTGCTTTAAGACTAGAAATATTTGTCCAAAATTTTGTTCCCACATTATAGGTCATTGATTCAAAGAGGAATATGTCTTTGTTCCCTACTTAGCACAGTTGTCTAAATTTTCACTTATGTTGTACAATTAGTTCATCCTTTTTATCTATGGGAAAAATAATTAAAGCAGAGAACTATTTTCACATTTTGCAGTATTTCTAGTCCAATCTTCTAGGCCAATTATTTCACTATGTAACTGTAGAAACCATTTTTTTGAAATTGAGGGGTCGACTAGGGATTTTGAAAATAAGGATTAAAATAGGAGTCGCCACCGATTTTTATTCCGAGAGGTTATCGGATCACCTCATAAAAGTCAATTGTTCCAATAAAATGATTAGATTTATTAAAACAACAATTTTGGTCTGCGAAGTTTGAGAAAACAGGCTCGGGAATCGGTTACGTGCGAGGAAGGATCAGCACCCTCGTCACGCCCAAAATTGGTACCGATTTGATTATTCGATGCCATTTCGTCGAAAGTCAAAAATTTGTAAAGATTTTAAAATGCAATTCCCTCTTTTAATGTTGAGTTAAATGCTTGAATTAAGCCCAAAATGATTGTGAAGACTTCCCCGTCTCGAGACATTGAAGCATCACATCCCGTGAGTTAGGACGCAATACCTTGAAATCTCATATACGAGTTTTGTCTTTAATTTATTAAAACATGGTTTTTTAATTCAAAAGGGTATTTTGCTATTTTGGGTCTAATCGAGAAAATCGAAACCCCGTAAGTTAGGGTACGATTTCTCGATATTCCAAAATGCAAAATATTGCTTGAATAACCACGACCATCATGCTTGAAAGAGATGATTATTTGAAAACATTGTTTGAACGAATTAATTAACCGATGAAGCACGATGCAATAACATAAGGATTACGGATTGTAACATTATGAAAATACGAATAAATAAATCTAGGTGCATATGATGACAATACACATTCAACATTTAAATCATGACATTGATAAATAAAAAGAACAACTAATGACATAGAATAAATTGATAACAAATTGGATATGACAAATTGAAGCAGGTAGAATGTAAAACAATTTTTAAGTGAGAATAAATGAGCTTGAAATATAAAGACGATTTACCGCAAAAAGGAACAAAAAGAAAATAAACGATAAAGATAAATAAAATGATAATAAAAACTAAACAAAATAAAGGGAGACCATCCAAAGAATATTTAAAATAATATGCGTACGTATATGAAAGTATAAAATAAGTAAAAGAGACTTAAAATTGATGCCTAAGAAAGCATTTTAACTTGGCAAACAGAGTTGAAAAGCTACCCAAAGTAATTTAAAATAATTAATCATAAAATGATATATTTAATTCTTAAAATAAAAATAACATCATATAAAGTATATTGAAATATGTATATATAAAAACAAAACAGACAATACATGTATTCATTTGAAATACTAACATATATATCTAAAAATGAAAATAACATATAATAGTTTAGATTATATAACAGAATATTAAAATGTTGTAAAAATTAAGGACCAAGTTAAAAATCCAAATGAAATTCAAGGTAAAATAAATAAAAAAAATAAACAAAAGTGGGCTGTCAAGGACTAAAATAAAGCGCGCTTAAGCTCACGGGGACCAAAAGGGACAATAGCCCATGGTCTTGACGCGCGTGCTTAGCCTAGACAGGTCCAGGGATCCAATTGGAAGCCCGAAGAAATTCTAGGGCCAAATTAAAAGGTGAAAAAGGGTGATTGAATGGAGCAACAAAGGGGGAGGGATCTTTCGCGCAAATATCCCACGGTAGAGAGGACCGCGCGGATCCCCCTGGTGTGGGTCGGGTCGCACGGATGGGGCCCCTATACGGCACCGTTTTAGGGACTATTGAAGGGGGTCTAAACGGTGCCGTTTAATACCCTTCTAAAGCCCCAAAATAGGGCTTATCCCTTCCTTTTTCAGTTTAGAACAAACCCTAAGGACCCTCCCCCCATTTCATCCTCCGCGCCGCGAACGAGGGAGAATGAGGTTACGCGAAAGGTAATCCTCTACCCCTGTTTTAAACACTCAGAGGCTCCCATATTTTATTTTATTTTCGCTCTCTTAAATCTAACCCTAAATGGTGTACGAATGCAGGCCAAAAGACACTGAAATCATGAAGAGAGTAGCCGAGCCACTGTTTGCTCCTACCCTTGTCCGAATCCAAAAGGAAATCGCGACATTCGGGTCACCGGAAGGCTTCGACAGCCGGAGAGGACTAACATACAGTAAGATTTTGTTATTAGTACTATTATTTCGAAATAAAAAGATAAAAAAAAAACAACCTTTTTCTTTCTTCCTTCAAATTCTGTTCTCTGTATTTTTTTTTGTATTCCAAAAGTCCCGTTTTACATTTTTTTCGGTGGCTTTATAGCCGAATGAAAAATAATACAATATTGTTATTGTTTCTCTCTTTCTCTCTGCTTTGCTGTCTTTTCTCTTTAAATTTCTTGCAGGTGCCGGCGCGGGCAGATGGTGGTGGGAGGCTGAGTAGCGGTAGCAATCCTCGGTGGCAGTGTCAGAAGGCATATGCGCGATTTGCGCTGATGGCGGCGGCACTAGGGTTTCAACTTGTCTGAAACCCTAGTTTAACTATAGGGTTAGTTGGGTTTGGGCCATTTGGGCTTCCGTTTTAGGGTATTGGGCTGGGGTTATGTTAGTTTAGTGTTAGGTTATTAGGTCTGGTTATGTAATGGGTTGTGGGTTTTGGGTAGTGATTTGGGTTTATTTTGTTTTTAGCCCAGGTCAAAATTGACCTATTACAGTAACATTTCCTCAGTTTATTCTTTTCCATGAACACACTATTACTACCAATAAATGCAGAACTTTGAATAATTAGCACCATATACTATAACAGTCCAAGAACTCATGACATGAGGTAGAGTCATCAAATGAAAGGAAAAAGCCACCAATATAAGAACTAATCACGAAGAAATAATAATTTTTTTTGACATATCAAGAAAATTGAAGTTTTCCTCCCATACTTGTAAACTTGGAAAGATACTTAAAAAGAACAATTCCCTCAAAACTTGCTTTTTCCTTCATTGTTCACCAAGAAAACAATAATTTCGGCCATCCATGACCCAACTACTAACATTCAATCACATATTCATGATATATATATATATATATATATATATATACATACATATATATATATATCAATGCCACTAAAACAATAAAATGAAGATAGTTTCCTGAGTCGCAAGTAGAATATGAATGGGGTTATCTTAAAAACACTAGGTAGAACATCCAATGCTTAAACTAGCACAAACCCAGATGTCAAAATGAAATGATCGACCCAAAATATGCAAGTTTAACAAGATGAAATGCCCTTCAAAGAAAAAAAATATTATGTTGTTTATCTTGTTTGGCTATAGAGAGAGTATCCATAAAAGGCTTGATAAAAGGAGGAACCAACTGGGAGAGCTTCCTCAAAATAATCGGAAAAGTAAATGAGGAAGAATTTTTGAAGTCAAAAGTCAAAACTATACTAGTAAAAGTGCTTATGTGTTGGAGAATGATTCAAAGTATTGGTTGTTTAGTTGACCAAGTATCTTGGTAGAATATTTTCTACCTCAAGATTTTATTTTCAGTTTTAGATTTTATTTTTCAGTTTAATTTGTTAACTATTTTTGGCTTAGAGTAGTTTGTAAGCCTATAAATATAGGCATTTATGCTTTGTTTTTAATCAATTCTATGTGTTCATCAATAATAGACATCTCCTTCGTCAACAATTTTGGCATCAGAGCCAGGTTCGATTGTTATTAGGTGTATTTCTCATGGTGACAAACAACAATATCGTGAGTGTTTATCAACTGGCAATTCCTGTTTTCAATGGTGCCAATTATGAATTTTGGAGCATCAAAATGAAGAAACTGTTTAAGTCTCAAGAATTGTGGGACTTAGTTGAGAATGGGTATCTTGATAATGATGGGGAGGCTAACTTGAGAGAAAATCAGAAAAGGGACAACAAAGCATTATTCTTCATTTAACAAGCTGTTCACGAGTCAATTTTTTCAAAAATTGCAGCAGCAGAAACTGCAAAAGAAGCTTGGACAACATTGCATATGGCGTATCAAGGCACTTCGAAAGTTGTAACAGAGAAGCTTCAGACTCTTCGTCGTGATTTTGAGACGTTGCAAATGAAAAATAAAGAATCTGTGCAAAATTATCTTACAAAGGCAGCAACGGTTGTCAATCAAATGAAGTCCTATGGAGAGCAAGTTACGGATCAAACTACTATTAAAAAAGTGTTGCGGAGTTTGACTCTAAAGTTTAATCATGTCGTTGGAGCTATTGAGGAGTCTAAAGACTTGGCTATACAGGGATCTTTGTAGTCCCACGAAGTGAGATTGAACCGCGCAAATGAAAAATCTGACGAAAAGGCATTCCAAGTGATGGGAGAGCCTTCCAAGCAACAAGATGATTCAAGAAAGGCCACATACAGAGAAGGTTATCGTGACAGAAGTGGTTATTATAGTAGAGGAGGTCGAGGCAGAGGTAGAGGTGCTGGACATGATGAACAAAGGCAGATGACAGAAAATAAAAGCAATACAGAAGTAACGTTCAATGCTATTATTGCAAGAAATATGGGCATGTGAAGGTGGATTGCTGGAAAAGGGAAAGACAAGCCAATTATGTAGAAGGTGACGAAGAGATTAAGCTATTCATGGATTATCAAGATGACGTTATAGCTTCAAAACACATATGGTTTTTGAACAGCGGCTGTTCAAATCATATCACGGGGATAAAATCTTTGTTCAAGGAGCTAGATGAGTCATACAAGGTAAAGGTGAGACTTGGTGATGACAAGCAGATGCAAGTTGAGGGCAAAGGCACTGTGGCGATAAGCAATGGTCATGGTAACATAAAGCTCCTTTATAATGTCTATTTTATTCCTACTTTATCTCAAAATTTATTGAGCATTGGGCAGCTTATTGGTAGTGGATATTCTGTCATTTTGATGATATGTTTTGTGTGATTAAAGATAAAAAATCAGGAAACATTATTGTTGATGTTCAGATGGCACCAAACAAGCTCTTTCCTCTTGAAGTCTCTAATGTAAAAAGTCAGGCTTTTGTTGTTAAAGAGAATAGTGAGTCTAAGTTGTAGCATTTACGATATGGGCACTTGAATATAAAGGGTCTAAAATTGTTGAGTCAAAAGGAAATGGTGTTCGGGCTGCCAAACATTGAGTCTTTAGATTTGTGCGAAGGGTGTATATTTGGGAAACAATGTAAAAAACCATTTCCTCTTGGAAACTCTAGAAGGGCGTCTGAGTGTCTTGAGCTTGTATATGCTGACATTTGTGGTCCCATGAAGACAGAATCCTTGGTTGGAAGTCACTATTTTTTGTTATTTACAGATGATTGCAGCCGCATGAGTTGGGTATATTTTCTTCACTCCAAATCAGAAGCATTCGAGACTTTTAAGAAGTTCAAGGCGCTTGTTGAAAAGTAAAGTGGAAGAAGTATCAAGGCTTTGCGCACTGATCGAGGAGGAGACTTTTTGTCTAATGAATTTAACTAGTTTTATGAAGAGCAGGGCATACATAGAGAGTTGACAGCACCTTATACATCGCAACAAAACAGTGTAGCTGAACGTAAGAACTGAACGATTGTCGAAATGGTAAGAAGTTTGCTGAGATCTAAGAGGCTACCAGATAAGTTTTGGGCTGAGAGTGTTGCCGTTGCTGTTTATTTGCTGAATTTGTCTCCAACAAGGGTGGTTCTTAACCGGATACCTTATGAAGCATGGAGTGCTAGGAGACCTTCGGTAAGCCATTTGAAAATATTTGGTTGTATTGCCTATTCTCTGGTAGATTCATACAATCGAAGCAAGCTTGATGAAAAGTCTGTGAAATGAATCTTTGTTGGTTATTGCTCTCAATCCAAAGCATATAGACTTTACAACCCTTTAAGTGGCAAGGTGATTATTAGCAGGAATGTTGTTTTTGATGAAAATGCAAGCTGAGATTGGAATGAAGAGCAGGTACATCAGCAAATTTCTATACCCATTGAGGTTTCACAAGATGAAAGGCAAGAGTTAAATTCAGCAAGTTCACCTCCTAATCACCAAGAGGTACAACTCCTAAAGAGCCTGTAGCTGAGCAACTCCCACTTAAAAGATCGGTAAGGGCCAGGAAGCTGAATCCAAAATATGTTAGTAACACTTATGCAACTTGTCAGTTTGCTCTTGCTGTTTCAGATCCTAGATACTATGAAGAAGTTGCTGAAAAAAAAGAGTGGCAGAAGGCAATGGAGGAAGAGATAAAAGCTATTGAAAAGAATGGAACATGGGAAATTGTGGACTTACCGAAAGACAAAAGTGCAATTGGCTTGAAGTGGGTGTTCAAAACAAAGTTTGCTGCTGATGGAAACTTACTGAAACATAAAGCTCGTCTTGTGGCAAAAGGTTATGCACAACAACATGGTGTTGATTTCGAAGACACTTTCTCTCTAGTAGCTCGGTTTGAAACAGTGAGGCTTGTTCTAGCATTGGCTGCACAATTGCAATGGCATGTTTATCAATTTGATGTCAAGTCGACATTCCTTAATGGAGATCTACAAGAAGAGGTTTATGTAGCATAGTGGGAAGGTTTCATAAAAAAAAGACAATGAAACGAAGGTGTATAAGCTGAAAAAGGCGTTATACGGACTGAAGCAAGCCCCTCGAGCATGGTACAGCAAGATTGATGGGTATTTTCAGAAAAAAAAGGGTACGTGAGAAGTGAGAACGAGCCCACCTTGTATGTGAAAAAGGAAGGTAATGATTTCATCATTGTCTGTCTTTATGTTGATGATATCAGTTATGCTAGTTCTTCTACTTTTTTTGTGGATGAGTTTAAATCTCAAATGATGAATGAATTTGAGATGTCGGATATGGGTCTACTGTATTATTTCCTTGGTCTTAAAGTTCATCAGGCTGAAGATGGTATTTTTATCTCACAAAGAAAATATGCCAAAGACCTTCTTAGTAAGTTTGGCATGCTTAATTGCAAGTTTGCAACTACACCCATAAATATCAATGAGAAATTGCAGCAAGAAGAGAAAGGACAAATGGCAGATGCAAGAAGGTTCAGAAGCCTGGTAGGTGGTTTAATTTACTTGACGCACACCAGGCCCGATATTGCATTCCTTGTTACTGTTATTTCCTAGTTTATGCAACAACCTTCAACGGTTCATTATGGAGCAGCAAAAAGAGTCTTGCGTTATATTGCAGGAACTTTGGAGTATGGTGTTTGGTACTAAAAAACTCCAAATTTCAGATTGCATGGGTTCACAAACAGTGATTGGGCAAGTTCGTTGGATGATAGACGAAGTATTTCAGCAAATGTTTTCACTCTAGGTTCGGGAGTGATCACTTGAAGTTCAAAAAAACAAGCTACAGCAGCACTGTCAACTTCAGAAGCTGAGTATATAGTAGCAACCTCAGCAGCTAGTCAAGCCATTTGGCTAAGAAGAGTATTAGCAGATTTTCAACATGAGCAAAAGAGAGCAACGAAAATATTTTGTGACAACAAAGCAACTATTGCCATGACAAAAAATCCAACATTCCATGGTAGAACGAAACATATAGACATTCGCTATCATTTTATACGCGATCTGGTTGCAAAAGAGGAGATAACTATAGAATATTGCAGCACCCAAGATCAGCTGGCAGATGTGCTGACCAAGTCATTATCTAAGGAGAAGTTTTGCTATTTTAAAACCTTACTTGGTATGTGCAAGTCTGAATCAAGGGGGAGTGTTGGAGAATGATTCAAAGTAATGGTTGTTTAGTTGACCAAGTATCTTGGTAGAATATTTTCTACTTCCAGATTTTATTTTTAAGTTTAATTTGTTAACTATTTTTGGCTTAGAGTAGTTTTTTGTAAGCCTATAAATATATAGGCATTTATGCTTTGTTTTTAATCAATTCTATATGTTCATCAATAATAGACATCTCCTTCGTCAACATTATGTGCAGTCGGATTCGGGTTGGACCCGGAAATAAGATAAACGGGTTTTGAGGTGACCAAAACAAGGTTCATGGGAATGGGATATTGGGCTGTGTAAATTTCAAAAAAGAAATTAATAATAATAATTAAAACTTTACTCGACCTGGTAACGGCGTCGTTCGGCTTTTCTTCTCTGGTGTTGCTGGTTCAAGCTTTGCTGCAGATTTCTAAAATTAGATTTATCATTCGTTTTCTTTGATCAGTTATTGCATTGGAAACGATAATCGGCTGGAATTCAAGATGGAAACTTTCATAAATCCCAAATCACTTTTTCATTTACTTTTATTACCGTGTTTGCTTCTCTACAGTTCGATTGCATACAATTCTTCTCCTGTCGAAGCCGCCATGCATACTAACAATTGGGCTGTCTTAGTTTGCACCTCTCGTTTCTGGTAATAAAAACCTCAATTTGTGCACTTTTTCTATATTTCCCTGTTTTTTTTTTTTTTTCTTTTCATTGAGTTTTAGGATCAAATGAATCATACCCGTGTAATATTGGGGATAATTAAGATAACCCATCTTTTTTTCCCTTAATTTTTTGTTTGATTTGATTTCTAGCTACATTTGTTTGGCACCAATCTGAAGTTGAGAGGATATAGAAGAGACTTTTAGATGCTATTTTGATGTGTAATTCATTTGATTGTTTGAACTCTGTGGCTTTGTTTGATTATGTCATTGTAAGTTTGATATAATGAAACTCTGCCTCTTTGTACTCTGAGAAACTTTTTTGTGTTTTGATATTTACTTATTTTCTTTGTGCAAGTCCTTTTGACCCCTCAAACTAGTGGTAATTACTAATGATGAATAAACTATCAGCTTTCCGTTTTTCTTTATTAGAAGCTATTCTTTTTGTTAGTGCTGGTGAGGTGTTCCTCAGTTGATGATTTCAAAGCAAATGCTTTTTTTTACTTCTGGTTTATCAATGCAAAAGCAAATTCAAATGTGGTAATGGCTGTGGTCAAGGTTCTGCTCCTCAATAAAATTCTCTTTTCTCACCTCTCTATCTTCTGGAGCAATGAAATATTTAGATGTTTGTATGGGACAGCTATCTTGTTAGTTTCTGTCACTTAACAAGGAAGACAAATTCGAACAAGGTTGCACTACACTATTTTTAGCATCCTTTCTCTAACTGTATTTGATCAGCTAAAACAGAGCACAATGTAGAGTCCTGAAATTGTTAATTGAAATAATTGTGACTTTTCCCTTTCAGGTTTAACTATCGTCATATGGCGAACACTTTATCCTTGTACAGGTAACCAGGAACCAGCCTAGTCTTTTTTTTTTTTCAGTTATAATTTGTTTATTTTGGTTAATTTTTTTCCTTTGTTTGGATTTCCAGGACAGTTAAGCGACTAGGAATACCTGATGAGAGGATAATCCTCATGCTTGCAGATGACATGGCCTGCAACACTAGAAACAAGTACCCTGCTCAAGTTTTCAACAATGAGAACCATAGACTCAACCTTTATGGAGATAATGTTGAGGTTAGTTCTTAGTGATCAATTACTTAATTGGCTTGATTGTGTGGGTGGGCACGGGCAAGAGGGGGGCAGGGAGTGTAGGCCACATGGTGGGCGTAGTAAGATGGTCTAGCCTAATGTAATGTGCATGGTACCAAACATTGATTATCTTAGGTGTTTCACTGGGTGCATATTGTTGCATGTTGTGCTTGAAGGGTTGTCCTTTTTCCCCCTTTTATTACTCTGTTCATTTGACCAACCCGAATTTATCCAAGTTGTAATCACTCAGGTCGATTATCGAGGTTATGAAGTAACAGTGGAAAATTTTTTGCGTGTTTTAACTGGACGTCATGAGACTGCTGTTCCAAGATCAAAGCGGCTTTTGAGTGATGAAGGCAGTCACATTCTTCTATATATGACAGGGCATGGGGGAGATGAGTTTTTAAAGTTTCAAGACTCGGAGGAACTACAGAGTCATGATTTAGCTGATGCTGTGAAACAGATGAAAGAAAAGCACAGGTGAGAACATAGGAAAAAGCAAATGATACTATTTATCTACCCAATACTTTAAAGCAAAACATAGGTAGGAACCTTGATTTATGTTTTGCTTTATATGCACTTTGCTGATGGTTTATAGTTGTAATTGCTATGCGAAAATGGACTCGTATTGTTGCTGATGCTACAAATTCAGATTTAAGGAATTGCTGATAATGGTGGACACTTGTCAAGCAGCCACTCTCTTCAATCAGGTTTTTATCTGCTTTAAATAGAGCTTTACTTCCTCAAATATAACATTATTCAAATCTTTGCCATAAATTTATGCATTTCTGATGGGAATATTGCTCTTTGACCATTTATTTATGTGGAAAATGTGTTTATTTGTCAAAAGATTCAATTTTATTCTAACTTCAAATAGATCCATTGCTGCATGAAATCACGTTTTAGCCCACCTCCTGATAAGTATGTTGTCATATACATTTGCAATTCAGGACTGTTTTTGATTGCTTATAGATGCGACATTCTGAAACTTCTATGTTTGTAGGCAATAAAATGCACCTTATCTGATAACTAATCTGACGCTAAATTGATGATCTTTTTTCTCTATTTTTGCAGCTTCAGTCCCCTGGCGTTTTGGCTATTGGAAGTAGCATGAAGGGAGAGAACTCGTACTCACATCACTTGGATTCTGATGTAAGTGATCAGAGGAAATTGTTTTTTCATTTTAGCAGCCTCTGAATGACATGTCCCCCAAAAAAATGCCATGCATGTATGTATTTATCACCTAAGTGGTATCAGGTTTTGGTAGATTGGCTTCCGGGTTACACGGATACATGTTCTCATTCTTATTCATTTCTTATTTTACTGCAGGTTGGTGTATCAGTTGTGGACCGTTTCACCTATTATACCCTTGCTTTTTTTGAGAGGCTAAATATATATGACAATGCCTCATTGAGCAGGTACATCCGCTTCAGAATTTACAATAATAAGATGGCTACTTTTGTTTTCGCACTGAAGTGTCTTAAAATCCTTATTGAGCTTTTTCTTGTCAAGTATTTCAATTTTCTTGTATTCTATTTAGCATGCTTTTCTCAATTGAAGTTTTCTCTCTTCATCCATTTAAGTTGGTTTTTCTTTTTGGCATATTTGTCACTTCCTCAGCATTTTCATCTGAAAAGTAAACTCTCGTTTTCTGGTTATTTGCAGTCTTTTCAGTTCTTACAATCCAAGTTTGTTGATGTCTACTGCATATTACCGCAAAGATCTATACAAGCGACGTTTGGAGGAGGTATGAAGTTTCCAAATCTGTTTTTAATATTAATATTTGTGCCTCTGTATGTTTTTAGATGCTTGTACTTTTGTACTTCTCTAGTATTTTTGTGAGGAAGCTTTGGTGCCTATTGCCGGTAATAAACTTCTTACTATCAGCTATATATGCTTGTGTTGGTGAATCTAGTGTTGCACCATGAGAGCAGTGTGCGAAATTTCAAACTTTCTCCTATCAAATCTGCATTATTTACTGCCTGTATTATTGTTGGTACAGTTTTCAGTGATTGAAATTTCTTATTTGTTTGTATCGTGATGAAGTGCCATGGACAATACCTAAGATCGAGGCATCGTGTAACCAAGTTGCTTTCTCTCTAGGTACCTGTTACAAACTTCTTTGGCTCAGTCATGGAAACGATACATACTGATGCAGCCTACAACGCCCTTTCAAGGAGAAATTCTGGCAGATTTGAAGACGAAATGTCTTTGGATCAGTCAGTGCACCACATCGAGAGAAGAATGTTGATAAAAGTAAATGATGGGGACGAAATTCACGACATTAACCCTGAGGTGATTGTTTGTACCCTTCCCTTCTGCAGTTATCTACTTGCTTTAAGCTATATATAATCCCTAGCTTACAGTAGGGAAATGCACAAGTTATTGCAGGGTGAAGAAGGTGCTTGTAAATGTCCATGGAGTACCTTTCGTAACAAGTTTCAAAAGGCTGAAAATGTTGATTCCTTAGTGAACTATGGCTTGGTAGCAATGATTCCTTTGTTGGTGATTTCGACATGGCTGGTTCAGTGATCTCTCTCATTACACTTTCTAAAAAAAAAGGACTGTATTTGCTATAGCTTTGGTACAAATTTGTTTACTCTGAAGCTTGTATTCATTGATTTTGATGATTGGTGATGATTTAACATGCCACTTCAGTTTATCACTACACAGTTAACAACAATTAGTGTTTTAGTGGCTAAAATATTACAATATGATAACGTAAGTGATTAAAACGTTATATTTCAAACATAAATGACTAAAATGTAACCTAAGGTAAACAAAAGTGATCATGAATGTAGTTTACCCTTAAAAGTATAAATGTAATTATTAACACCGTAAAATTTTTTATGTTAAAGTCATGTTTATTAAGCATCATTTTCTTGTTATGTGGCTACCAAGTGGAATTTTTGTCTATTTCAAAATTTCAAACCAATGATTTTAATTCAAGAAGTTTGATGAGGTTAAATGACCATTGGACTTGAATTTTAAAATTTGAAAAATAGAAATAGAGAAACTAAATTCTTAAAAATAAAAGTAAATAGATTAATTTCAAATATATGAAGAGTATAAGAACTTGCAATATATTTTAACCAATTAGCTAACCACTAAAAGTAAATGATGTAAGTGCCCAGAAAATTTTAATTTTATGGAAGTTATGGTACCTAAATATGTGTTTTTATTATTTTATTTAAACTTAAAAAAATACTATTTAAAAAAAGATTTCACATTGTAAAATTATGTAAATATGTTGAAAAAATCAATTGAGAAATTAGGTTGTTTTTTTTTAGAATTAATCGATTTACCTTATTTTTGGAGAGAGAAAAGAAAAAGCATCTTATAGGATATGCATCTGATTTGGCAAAGAAAGCGTGCCCTATAGGACACACTTTCTTCTCTTTCCTAAAAGCGCATCCTACGTGGTGTGTTTTCTTTGCCAAATCAGTGAAAACATGCCTTATAAAACGTATTTTCTGTTTAACGGTAATATTTCCTAACGAGCAAAAATTCCAACGACTATGGGACTCCAACAACCATAGTTTTCCCTATATAAAGCCCTCTAACTCTCATTCTTTTTAACTCAACTCTCAACTCTCAACTCTTAATTTTCACAATTTGATTCTCAATTTCTTATTTTTGATATGTTATTCTCAATTGTCAATTCTTGATTTTTTTATTTTAAATTCCCAATTCCATTTTTTTTAAAATGTTTAAATCTTTTTATTTTATTTTATTTTATTTATTCATTCTTCGATGACAAATCAACTTATTCATTTGGATGTCAAGTAAATTTTTTACGTTTAATTACAAATAGTAAGAAAAAATTATTAAATTATTTAATTTTAATCAGTTAATTATTATGGTGTGAAGAAAATATTATAAAATTATTTTATTTTAAATAGTTAATTATTATGTTGTTTAGATTATTAATTTTTTATATTTATATTTTCAACCGAAAGAACAAATTTTAGAGACGTACATAAACAATGTAAGTGAAGGTGCACCATCTGCCATCTATGGTCACTTGCAAGATGCTAAATTTTTATACGTGGCTCGCATGTTTGAGGAGACTAAATTGGACCCTCCACTTATCAATGCTCTGGTCGAAAGATGGAGATCGAAGACACACACATTCCATCTTCCCTGCGGTGAGTGTACAATTACACTCGAAGATATTAGTTTACAACTCGGTCTATCGATCAACAAGGAAGTTGTTACGAGGCCAGTGATTAGTGCCAATTGGAGTGTAACATGCGAGCAACTACTAGGGAATATACCAAATAGGTTTAGGGTAGGCGGATTGAGATTAGATGGTTGGAGGACAACTTCAAACATATCGAGGCCCCAGCGAGTGATGTTGAAAAGGAACAATTCATGCGAGCAATCTTGAGATTGATCAGGAGTCTACTAATGCCAGATAAATCTCGTAATATAGTACATTTAAGGTGACTACTAATACTAGCCAACTTTGGCCCTAGTTGGTTGTGGTTATGCTGCGTCGTATTCATCTTGAGTTGGAGGGCTTTATATAGTGAAAAATATGGTTGGAGTCCCATAGCTATTGGGACTCTAAAACCGTTGGAATTTTTGCCTGTTAGGAAATGTTATTGTTGGACAGAAAACACATATTACAGGATGCGTTTTCATTGATCTGACAAAGAAAATGCGTCACATAGGACGCATTTTTAGGATAGAGAAAAAAACGCATAATAGTGAAAACGCATCTTATAGGACGATTTTCTTTTCTCTCCAAACATAGCATAGATCGATAAATTTTTTTAGAAAATGAACCTAATTTCTCAATTGATTTTTTTTCAAACATATTGAGATAATTTTGTCATTTCACATTAAATTAATCTACTTCAAAATTAATAAAAATTAAATATGATTTATTTATTTAAATTTCAAAATTAACCTCTCAGACTATCTCATCCACTCGATTTACAATTTTTTTTTTAAAAAAAATCTATTCTATTCACTTTTAAACTCATCATTAAAACCCACTATTTAATCCCTTTTTTAAAACCCAATTGCCAGTTGGTCCCCAATTCCCCTTGCCATAAACTTTTATGTTTCACTTTCTACTCATCTACTTCTCAACTATCGAAGTTTAAACTTCAGAATTGAGAATCACCAGAGGAAGCGAACAACATATAGATCAATCTATGGAAGAAGAAGTAAATAAGAGTCCCAACAATCAAATTTTGGAGCCTGATGAAGCAAACGGCGACAGCATCAACCGATGAAGATGAAGCATGATGAGCCCAGTTTAGCCGGTTTTCATCGGTTTTTAACTGTCCGGATAATTTTCAATTTGATGGAGGTAGTTGAGCTGACGTAACTATCCTTTCTTTGATTTAACCAATTCAATCAATGCAACTATATAAATTAATTATATTAAAAAAATAAAGTATAATAATTTCACATTGAAATATAATTCATTAAATTTTAAATTTTTAAATTGATTTTATAATAATTTCTTATGAAAAGTTTCCAACATTTAATAATTTATGGATAAAACTATAGTAAATATGAAAAAGTAGTTATGCACTAAATGGTTCTTCTTTAATATGTCACTAAAAGTTCGCAAATATCTAAACAATTTTTATTAAAACATTTCAACCAAGTTGTTTTTTAAGTTGGGGGGCCGGTATATCTAAAATGAAAATTTTCATCTTTAATATTAAAGTTTTAAATTAGTATATAATAAAATTATATTTTAATATTTTTACTAGGTTGATTTTTCTGAGAGGAAGCCGATTATATAAGTTGTTAAAAATAGTTTTTCAATTTCTCATTATATTAGGAAGCTTAAGAGATGCCAGCTTAGAATCCGAGATTCCTTAACATGTAAATTCAATAATAAAGTATAATAAATTAGCCAATTATAAATTCAACTTGAGTGAATAGTTAATTAATATTTAGTTTTTAAATAAAAATAATTTTAACAATTATGTAAACAATTAATAGTGGATGAATCAGTTAAGGTAAAATTTTCTCTTAAAATTACTACCAAAAAAACAAAAATCTCTTAAAACGATTGTGTCATTCATTGGCAGTATTTCAAACTAAAGACATTGATTTTAGTAGTTGAGGAGTGGGAAAATAAATATAGATTCCCTTAATTTCGACAGCAACACTCATAGGCGGCTCAATTAGACTAAACAAATTGAATTAGATAAGTTGGAATGCATGAATGGCTATTCAAGTTGTAGAATCTACGTACACCTTACCATTCATTTTCTCGAATAGAAAAATAAATATAGGAATAAAACTTGTTTGATTCTAAACTGGAAAAAAAAAAAAAAAAAAAAAACATAACGAACATGAATTATTACAAGCAAAACCCCAAACATTAATAACCAAAACCCAAACATAAAAAGCATGAGTGCATGAAGAACAATCATCTTGCACTTTGATTGAAATAAGAAAGAGCCGAGAATATAGTTTGCAGAAAGGAAAGTGTGAGCAAGGCAGTGGCAACAGAAATGGAAGCGAAAACCCAATCCCAAGGGACTTTGAAATATTTCTGCCTCAGTGTCACCTTCCATAAGGTTAATGGTTGACGGCAGTGCTTGTTCACCTCATTAAATATATGGGAATAATGGAAGTTTTCGGTGCATAGATAAACGTACTCGTTAAGCTTGTTAATCATTTTGGCTACATCTTCGTTGCTACCCAGCCGATTCTCGATTACCCCACAGTCGCATAGCAAAGCCACATCGTCGGCATAGTTGATGAGGCAGTCCAGGAATTTAGCATAATCCATTACGATGCTAATATCATGTTTGAATTGTTCGTAAGCAATGAGGTTCCGAAACATTCGCTCGGTATCGTGGTCGACTATCAAGGTCGGAATAAAAAGTATTCCACGTTCAAATTGGATGTTAAACAAGCAACTTCCTGAACTTTTGCGGAACCTGATTCCTCGCTCTGACAGCTCCGTTGCGGATCTTATGACTAACCGTGGTACGCGTCTCTTTACTTTACGGACTGGAGACTTCTTCCGACTTCCTTCGGCCTGCCGCCTTTTTTCAGAAAGACTTGTTTGTGAATTGGTTTCCTCCAAGCCCAAAGTCTCTATTATATGGGAGGGATCTGATTCTGATATTGGTTGTGGTTGTGGTTGTGGTTGTCGTCGAATCCAATAATCGTGCACCAAGCCTAGTAGATGCTCGTCCTTTCGGATAATAATTTCTTCTCTAAATAAAATTGGGATAAGATCATCTTCATCTAACATTCTCTGCCGTGGTTCTGTTTCTGAGAAGAAAGTAAGTGCTTCCTCTATTAAAGTTGCTCCATGAATCCCAAGCATATTACCGAATCTTTCTAATACAAGAAAAGGAAGTTGATTTTCGAGCAGCAACAAATCTTGTGCCACAATAGATAGATTCAAATTCTGCTTGAAGAGGGCATCGTTTTCTTCTCTCAATTTTGGATCCTTGACTTTGCGAAAGAGTTGAACAACAAACAACCCATCGAGGACTATAATCGCCCTAAATTTGTCACGTTCCTTTTGATCATGTTCCGCGTAGGAATCCCAAACAAACTGTTCTATGGACATATAGGCGTCGATGTAGTGTTCCAAACCTTCGGGCTGTTGGCGAATAATGCTATCTAAAAAATGGAGTTTCTGGCTTTCCATTGCCTCCAAATGAGGTTTACCGTGATGGTTTGGGCCTATGGAGATTATTTGCGGCTTAAAGGCGCCTTGAAAATGAAAGAAGGGGAAGATGCCTTCTTTGAAAGTTCACCCAACTTTGACTCCAAAATCTTCCCAACTGTTTCAATCGAAACTTCACACTCCGCCATTACTAGAAATATGAGATCAAAGAAGAAATTTACTATAAAAATGAGATGAAAGAGGAAATTGTTGAAGTCGAAGTTGGATGAGAAAGATTGGCTTATTTATAATTACGAAAAGCAAAAGAATAACACTGCTCAAACAATGAGATGAACCATTAGTCTGGTGTGTTGTATCATGTAACTTTAGCATCATCTATAGACATCACTTCAAAACATATGTATTTATGGCACCTTTGAATCCACTACATTGACATATTTAGACCTACATCGAGTGGACCACCATCTGTATTGTCGGACCACCATCCGTATTGTCGGTCACATGGTACTACATGATAACGTGATCTTCTTTAATATATATCCCATCACACGAAGAGAAAGATTTTCTTCCCCCTTAAGAACTTTTCTTATAGCCTAGACAATCCCCTTAAGTCTTCTTACCTTCACTTCTTTATCCCTAATCCCTTTCTCCAGCTCTTCACTTGTTACAAGTGAACCAACCTCTAAACAACCACCAACTTCTCCTCCTTGTTGAATATCAATATCAACAATTGGCATGATGAGCGTGGATCGTACCATGACTCATTCTTCAATTGATATTCATGCTCACCCAACAAACCCTAACCTAGAGCTTCCTTTAACCAAAACACAAAATTAACCACTTGTGCAACTCATATCGCAGCCACATCTCAACCCTGGTCAGACCATTCAACACTAATCTCAACATTTACTAGGAACTTCTTCCGCTCTCTGTAACACCTTATACTTGACCCCATCCAATAGTCTGAGTACTAAATGTCACAACCCACATGTAACTTAATAGATCTCCTTGACTATCCTATTTAAATGTTTTCATTTCCACATTTTACAAAATTTAACTTCAATCATAACCCACTTCAAACAAACTTTAGAATTCTTACAATTTCACTATATTGGTACTCTTCTGACATTATTCGCCATTCTGATTTAAGTCTATAACACTAATACATCCAATTTAATTTTCAAGGTATAGCCTCTAAGGAGTGCACTTCCATACATATGAACAACAATCATGCCATTCCCACAAACTGATGATGTCTGGCTTGGTTCCTTTACTTGGTTCTTGAGTTAAAACTTTATCCTGCGAGTAAGTAGTAAATTTGCAAGTCCAAATGAGCATAGTGAGAATATGCAAGACGACACTATAGCAATAATTCATAAATTTTAAAGAACAAAGTTTTAAGTAGAGATTTCAACTCCCTGATCATCTTTGGCCTTTCAAAGATTTCTCCGGCAAGGTCGATGCCTCCCCCTTTTATCGCAACTTACTGTTGGTGGACTTATTCTCTATCTGAAACATAAGCAAGTTCTTTTACAGTAACAGTCATGGTACAGAATTGATTCTACCTCATCCCAACTTCCCTTACTACCTAACAAACTTAACTTCCCCTTTTACTCGCAACTTTGGATGTAAACTCCATTGTCTACCACTTGTTGTCTTCTGTTTACTTCATCAGATCTCATATCCTTACCCTCCACTATTCTTGACGAACTGTCTATCCCAGTGTAGTCCTCGGTGAACATTTCTCCTATTAGCCCTACAAAATCTAACCGGCATTATTTAGTCCTAGTCAAACATCCTTCCTCTTTATAGTTTTCTGATAAACTCTACTAATCATACCATTATGATATCATTGTTCCCAAGTGAACCCCGGTGGACTTACTCGCCTAGGTTGTCTTTTACCTGCGGACCCCTTAGACTTAGGTTCTACTTAATCCTCATATTTTCACCTTTGAATCGGGTTTACTCAGCAAAATTTGCAGACTCATATGTTCTTACTTATCTTTCTTATCTTCTTAAGTTGGCAGATCACCTATACACAAAAACCCATACACATAACCTAGGTACATGCCACCTTTACCAAAAAGAAATATGCATCACCAATTTTATGAGGTTGGGATCGGCTCTGGATGCTGGACCGGAACGTTTGACTTCTACTAACCTGCTCATGGAAAACAACCGTACGCTGTGTATATTATACTCAGTGGTATTACTATAATTCAAATTTGTAAATCATGCAGATAAGTATACTTATTCAATTTATACTTTTAACCTTTTAATAACCGATACATATATTAAATCAATTTATTCAATAATAATAGTAACTTCTCAAAACTTGTTTCCAATTGATTTCATACAATATTACACTATCTCAAAATTCATTCCATTCTCACATCTCATATCAATATTTCATTCATTTCATATATAAAATCATTCAATATCATTCATATTGTCAAAATTATGCATTTGCCCCTATTAACGTGACTTGGACTTTGGCAGATACTCGGATCCAACCCAACACAGCAACATGGCACCTAGTGCCTCATCGATTAGTTCAAAGCAATAAGTGACACCCAGTGTCTCATCGGACAACCTGAAGTAAATTGGTACCCAGTACCTCATCGAATCTATCCGAAGTAATAGAGTGACACCCAGTGTCTCATCGACTCAAGGTCAAAGTATCCCTGAACATTTCCAATCCTATGGTATGCAACTATATCCGACCTAGCCCGACTAGTTAATAGGGTTTCCAAATCACTTTTCAATTTCACTTTCAGTTCAAAATCACTTTTCCACTTTCAAATCAATATATAATTCAATTTCACAAATATATTCACTATTCAATCCAATTCAAATTCAACTCAAATATCAATACTTACCTTAAATTTCACTTACCATATACATTAATTAAAATTTAGCATTTAATAATAAATAATTCAAATTATAGTAATACAAACTAGAATTTTTCCCGAGTTACTCTCTGGCAATCTTTTCCTTTCCCTTCTGAGCCGATGTTTCCGATCCGATGTTAGCTACGAAAATTAAATCAATTTAAAATTATTAATACAACACCAATTATATCTAATAATTAGATTTTTTTATTGAACTTTTACCTTAATTTCAATTTAATCCCTAACCAAAAATCATCTTTTTTTCCATCATCATTTATACCTTATTCCTACTCCATATTTTTCATCATAAATTTCTAATTTCAAAATTCTTGCTTACACAAAATTTATAATTATATTACAATTTAATTATTTTCCCAATTCTAACTAGAAATTCTACTAATTCAACTCCTAATTCACACTTTTACTCAACAAAATTAATATCTAAAAATCTAATAACTTCTAAAATTTCAGCATATACTTAATAGTATTTTGTTCTAAAATTATAAAAACTCAAAAATTATAAGAAAAAGACTTAATTTGACTTACCAATTTGAATTTAAACATTTGAAAACCCTAAATTCTTTCTTTTCTTCTCTCTCCCTGTTTCGTCCCTCCTATTCTGTTTCTATTCTTTATTTTAGTTATGTTTTTTTACTTTATTTTGTTTATTAGTTAATAATAATATATTATAATAATATAATATATAAAATATAAAATATCTTTATTATTAAATAATATAATATAATATATATTAAACTTAAAAAAAATCACCTCAATTTATTAAAATGGCCTAATTCCCTATTTAGTCCTTTTTATTTTCTTAATCTATAATTAAACTTTTACCTCTATTGCAATTTAATCCTTTTTATTAATTACTCCTAATTAAGTCAAATTCACCTAACTAGAACCTAATTAAACACACAACTAGCTTCGTAAATATTTTTAATAAATATTTACGAATTCGTTTTACTAAGACGGAGGCCTGACAACACACTTTTTCGATGCCCTTGAATTTTGGGTCATTACAACGCGAGCTACTTTAGCCTAGATCTAATTGTGTTACCCGATTGTTAACTACCTTTTAGTTTATGGTTTTAACTAATTAGCTAGTAATTAACTCAGTTATTACCTCTCTACTAACTAAATTAACTAGTCAACATAACCTACATATCTCCCGACCTCAGATTATACCAGGATAGATTAAGGGATTCTGGCTGACTTATCTCCCAGCCTCATCTCATCTTACCTGTGTTACTTCCTAGTGTTGTCAATCCTAGGGTTTACGTACTCTTAATATAATGCAACCAATCTAGATTAAATATTATTTTGCAGTTAATTAATTAGGTTAAAACAGTTGAAACATGCGAAATGTGTATAAAACGTAAACTTGCTCTAATATTTACACAAACATCCAATTAATAGAGTTAAAGAAACAGGTAGGCTGTCAAAAATGTCTATAATGTCTATAATGCCCTTGAAGTACTTAGAGTTTGACTAGAAAACGAACCTTGCTTGGTTGTCAAAAATGCAAGTGATTAAGTCAAGATATTGTCACGATTTCAACTCTATTTTGGCCCTTATTGTGTCTATCTTCGGTGTCACGATGATGATATTATATATGGTGTCGCAATTGATAGCAATTTCAACCCAAAGGTGCTCTACATGACCATGTACTTCATTTAGGTATCTATAGTGTAATAAAAACTACTAAAAAACATAAATTACTAATCCAAGTATAAAAACATAAATATATACTAAATAACTTGAGACTATTAATCAGACTAAAATAAGTGGAAAAAGGTATGCAAATAAATATTTTATAATTTTTTATCTTCAACCTTATTAAGAAAATTTTATATATTTTTGTTTTAATAGTATACATGTTTATCTTTTAGTGTTATAACTAAATTTAAAGTATCATATTATTTATTTAAATTTTAACAATTTATTTTATTTTATGTAACATTTGAAACATTTGTACATTCATGTCATATTTATACGAGTTATATAATTTATTTTTATAACTTTAGACACATTTGTATATACATATTTATCTTATTTTATATAGTTTACCACAGTTATTTGTACTTAAAAATTAAAATTTTACAGTTGTTATTAATAATTAAATATTATATTTTAAACTTTAATAAATAAATTTGTGAGACACTCAATTTGGCGTGGGTTAGAATCATGTTATCTCACCCACCTCTAATATTGTATTAAAAGAAATATTTTTTGTTTAAAATTATCCCAGAGTTTGATTCTCATATTATGTATAGAGTATTTTTAAAACTTATAATTAGTATCTAAGTCTTTAATAAACTTACAAAATGCGAAGAATTAACCACTAAACACCCTCTGAATACTTAAAAAAAAGATATTAACCAAAATTTTCAAAGTATAACAGGGGCCTTTTCTAGAATACAAAATGTCATATGTAACAATGAGCGAAATGGCATGAGAAGAGAGGATGGGTCGTGTACGAAACATAAATTCTTGACAGGCTCCATTATTGTACGATTCCCCGTTGCTTCTCTTTCTTGTTAATTTTGTAGAAATTTCAACTCAGTACATTTGCAATTGCATTGCACCAACCAAAGTATAACGGAGTAAAAGCATTAAAAGGCAAGACGAAGATTTTGTATCTGCTGGACACCCATCTTAATTCCTCGCACCAATTTTTTTGTAAATTTATAATTTATTTCACCTTTTTTATTACTTTATTTGTGCCTGTTTATTTTATTGAAACATAAATTCTTGACGGGCTCCATTACTTCTCTTTCTTTTTAATTTTGTAGAAATTTCAACTCAGTACATTTGCATTGCACCAACCAAATCATTAACGGAGTAAAAGCATTAAAAGGCAAGACGAAGACTTTGTATCTGCTGGACACTCGTCTTAATTCCTCGCACCAATTTTTTTTGTAAATTTATAACGTACTTCACCTTTTTTATTACTTTTAGTTGTGCATTGTTTAATATAATTCACGTATGAAAGGAACTTTATATGTTAATGTAAATTCCAAACAATATGAAATAAATCTCCAAAAAATATATAATAATGATATACATAAACTTTAATTTTACATAATGATATACATAGAATTTTTATTTCACTTAATTTTCACATATCACAATATAATTATCAATATTGCATCTTTTTCTATCTACCCATTTCATACAAAAAATAATTTTATTTATCTAATACAAATATAAATCAATTTATTTATTTTTTTAAATACGTACATTTGAGTCAAAATTAAAGTTTCATTTTTAAATTTGAATAACAATCAAAGTTTCATGTTACAATTACAACAAATCAAATTTCCTTTATCAAAGTTTATTTATAATTTTATAATTTCTGCGCATTTATTAAAAAAGCCAAAAGTCACCGGATGTTTGAGCGACTCCAACATGACAATTTCTTTTTCTTTTTTACGATTTTCTCTCTTCACTTGTTATTTTCTCTCATTAGTTAGATATTTTAAATAGTTGAATAATTTTTTTTGGTGGAATTAAGGTTTTTTCCATGTATGTTTTAGGATTCATAGAGCTTATTTTATTCAAGGCTCGTAATTGTCCCTCCCAATAATACCGTCTCATAATTTAAAGAGTCTAATTCTTTCAAAATTTATAATTAACCCTCCCAAGAATATTGTCCCAAAATCTTGCCTTCCTCCCTCCATTTTTTCATGCCAAATGTTAGAATTAAGTGACCCAAATTCTTATTTAAATAAAATAAGATGGAAAATAAAATAAAAGTAATATCCAAATAGAACTAGACTTCTTTTATTTTATTTTAGAATAAGGTTTTTTAAACCTTATTAAACTCCATCTATTTTATATTGATTAGGATAAATTGTTTCAATCCTAATAGAATATGGCTTTACAAGCCTATAAATAGACATAGTCTATTCATCTTGTATTGATTCGAATTTTCGACATAGTGAATTTTCTTCTCCTCTGCCCGTGGTTTTTTCCCGAAAGGGTTTCCACGTAAAATCTGTGTGTTCTTTATTTTTATTTTATTTTTTTATTTTGTCATTAACGACATTATATTTATTTTTCACAAATTGGTATCAGAGCTTCCGGGTTTTTTCATCTCAATCACGTTAATGGCGTCTTTGAAGTATGAAATTCCGCTGTTGGATCGCAACACCAGATTTGCGTTGTGGCAGATTAAGATGCAAGCAGTTCTTGCGCAGATGGATCTAGAGGATGCCCTACTAGGGATAGATAAGATGCCTTCAACATTAATAGATGAAGAGAATAAGCGTAAGGATCGAAAGGCATTAACACAGTTACATCTGCATTTGTCTAATGAAATTTTGCAAGATGTGATGAAGGAGAAGACTGCCGCTGGATTATGGAAAAAGCTGGAACAAATATGCATGTCGAAAACTCTAACCAGCAAGTTGCATATGAAGCAACGTCTTTATGCTCATCGTTTGGAGGAAGGTGCATCTGTGCACGAACACTTAACAGTGTTTAAAGAAATTCTCTCAAACTTGGAGGCCATGGAGGTTCAGTATGATAAGGAAGATCTAGGGTTGATTCTACTTTGTTCGTTGCCCCCGTCTTATTCAACCTTTAGAGATACAATTTTATATAGCCGTGAGTCTCTCACAGTCGATGAGGTTTATAATTCTTTAACCTCGTATGATAAGATGAAGCATCTTGTGGCTAAAACCGACTCTCAGGGGGAGGGTCTCATTGTTCGTGGGAGACAAGATCGGAATGTTGATGATGATCGTGGAAGGACACAAGAACGAAATCCTCGCGGTAAATCTAAGGGTAGATCAAAGTCTTCAAACAGAGGTAAAACTTGTAACTTCTGTAAGAAGAAAGGGCACATTAAATCTGAGTGCTATAAGCTACAGAATAAGATCAAAAGGGAGGCTGCGAATCAAAAGGGAAAACAACCAGAAAATTCCGGTGAAGCTGATGTTGTAGAAGACTATAGTGATGGTGAACTTTTAGTCGCTTCAGTCATCAATTCTAAAGTGAGCAATGAGTGGATCCTTGATTCGGGCTGCACCTTCCACATGAGTCCCAATAGAGATTGGTTTACAAATTACAAGATAGTGCCTGAAGGTGTTGTTTTGATGGGAAATAATGCTTCGTGTACAATCGCAGGTGTTGGAACGATTAAAGTTAAGATGTTTGATGGAGTTGTCAGAACACATAGTGACGTACGACATGTTCCAGAATTGAAGAGAAATTTAATTTCATTAAGTACTCTTGATTCAAAAGGGTACAAATACACAGCTGAAAGTGGGGTTTTGAAGATTTCTAAAGGTTCCCTCGTTGTGATGAAAGGGCAAAGAAAGACTGCCAAGTTATATGTTCTGCAAGGTTCTACTGTTACTGGTGATGCAGCTGTCGCCTCCTCTTCCCTATCAGATGATGATATTACTAAACTTTGGCATATGCGCCTAGGGCATATGAGTGAGAATGGTATGGCAGAGTTAAGCAAAAGAGGACTTCTTGATGGGCAAGGAATTTGCAAACTGAAGTTCTGTGAGCATTGCGTTTTTGGGAAGCAAAAGAGAGTTCGATTCACCAGAGGAATTCATAACACGAATGGAACTTTAGAGTATATTCATTCTGATTTGTGGGGGCCATCCAGAGTGCCTTCGAGAGGTGGAGCTAATTATATGTTAACTTTTATTGATGATTTTTCCAGAAAAATTTGGGTGTTCTTCTTGAAGCAGAAAAGTGATGTGTTTTCCGCATTTAAGTCTTGGAAAACTATGATTGAAAAACAGACGGGAAAATAAATAAAACACCTCCGTACAGACAATGGCTTAGAGTTCTGTTCTGATGAGTTTAATAAATTGTGCAAGTCAGAAGGAATCGTGAGACACTTAACAGTTCGTCATACTCCACAGCAAAATGGCGTTGCTGAACGAATGAATAGAACGATCATGGAGAAGGTTCGATGTATGTTATCAAATGCCAACTTACCAAAGTCATTTTGGGCCGAAGCAGCCTCTACTGAATGTTTTTTTATCAACCGATCTCCATCCATTGCCATTGAGAAAAAGACTCTACAAGAGGTATGGTCTGGTAACCCTGCTGATTATTCTGATTTAAAGATTTTTGGGTGTCCTGCGTATGGTCATGTTGATAATGGAAAATTGGAACCAAGATCTATTAAATGTGTTTTTCTTGGTTATAAAACTGATGTTAAAGGATATAAGTTATGGTGTCTTGAAGATAGAAAAGTTGTGATTAGCAGAGATGTTATTTTTGATGAAACTGCTATGCTACCTAACTTATCTCTTAAAGATCCTTCCAATAAAGAAAATCAAAAGCAGGTGGAGCATCAGATTAATACAGAGTCAACTCCTCAAGCCAGTACAAAAATTGAGAATAAAGTTGCTTCTTCACCACAATACTCTATCGCCAAAAACAGAACTAAAAGAGAAATTAAACCTCCAAAGAAGTATGCTGAGGCTGATCTAGTTGCTTATGCTTTAAATGTGGCTGAAGATATAGATGCAAATCAAGAGCCATCTAATTATTCTGAGGCGGTTAGTTGTGAAGACTCAGAAAAGTGGATGTTTGCTATGCAAGAGGAGATGGAATCACTCCACAAAAAAAAAACATGGGATCTTGTAAAACTTCCAAAAGGTAAAAAGGCTGTTCGTTGTAAATGGGTGTATAAAAAGAAAGAAGGGACTCCAGGAGTTAAAGAACCCAGATATAAAGCAAGGCTTGTTGCAAAGGGTTACAGTTAAATTCCAGGAGTGGACTTCACAGATGTGTTCTCCCCAGTTGTGAAGCATAGTTCGATTCGAGCTTTGCTTGGTATTGTGGCCATGCATGATTTGGAGCTTGAGCAGTTAGATGTTAAAACTGCTTTTTTGCATGGAGAACTTGAGGAGGATATTTACATGCAACAACCAGAGGGTTTTACAGTCTCAGAAAAGGAGGACTATGTTTGCTTGCTGAAAAAGTCTCTTTACGGTTTGAAACAGTCACCAAGACAGTGGTACAAGAGGTTTGATTCTTTTATGACTTCTCATTATTTCAAAAGAAGTAGCTTTGACAGTTGTGTTTACTATAAGAAAAACAATGATGGTTCTTTTGTATATCTACTCCTTTATGTTGATGATATGTTGATAGCAGCAAAAGATAAAGGAGAGATAAGAAAAGTCAAAGCCCAACTAAGTGAAGAATTTGAGATGAAAGATTTGGGACCAGCAAAGAAGATACTTGGTATGGAAATTCTTAGAGATAGAAAAGTAAGTAAATTGTACCTAAGTCAGAAAGGGTACATTGAGAAAGTTCTTTGCAGGTTCAATATGCAGAGTGCTAAGCCTGTTAGTACTCCTTTAGCAGCTCATTTTAGACTTTCATCAGCTTTGTCTCCACAAACAGATGATGAGGTTGAGTACATGTCACATGTTCCATACTCTAGTGCAGTGGGATCTCTCATATATGCTATGGTTTGTTCACGTCCAGATTTATCATATGCAGTCAGTGCAGTTAGCAGGTACATGGCGAATCCCGGTAAAGAACACTGAAAAGCAGTTCAGTGGATTTTAAGATACTTACGAGGTACTACTGATGTTTGCTTACAGTTTGGAAGAACTAGAGATGGAGTCATTGGATATGTTGATGCTGATTTTGCTGGAGATCTTGATAGAAGAAGATCTCTCACAGGTTATGTCTTTACAATTGGAGGTTGTGCAATCAGTTGGAAAGCCACTTTGCAAACTACAGTCGCTTTGTCTACCACTGAAGCTGAGTACATGGCGATTACTGAGGCTTGTAAAGAAGCTATTTGGTTGAAGGGACTATTTAGTGAACTCAATGAAGACCTTCAAATCAGTACAGTATTTTGTGACAGTCAGAGTGCCATCTTCCTTACAAAAGATCAAATATTTCATGAGAGAACAAAACACATTGATGTTCGGTATCATTTTGTTCGTGATATTATTGCTCGTGGTGATATTATTGTGAGCAAAATTAGTACTCATGAAAATCCTGCAGATATGATGACTAAGTCACTTCCTATAACCAAGTTTGGGCATTGCTTAGACTTGGTTGGTGTTCATCGTTGAAGTTAAACCCTTAAGGGGTTTTATGGAAGAGGTGGAGAACTTGTTCGTTGAAAGTTCGCGATGAAGAACTTGTTCGTTGAGAATTCGTGTCAAGGTGGAGATTGTTAGAATTAAGTGACCCAAATTCTTATTTAAATAAAATAAGATGGAAAATAAAATAAAAGTAATATCCAAATAGAACTAGACTTCTTTTATTTTATTTTAGAATAAGGTTTTTTAAACCTTATTAAACTCCATCTATTTTATATTGATTAGGATAAAGTGTTTCAATCCTAATAGAATATGGCTTTACAAGCCTATAAATAGACATAGTCTATTCATCTTGTATTGATTCGAATTTTCAACATAGTGAATTTTCTTCTCCTCTGCCCGTGGTTTTTTCCCGAAAGGGTTTCCACGTAAAATCTGTGTGTTCTTTATTTTTATTTTATTTTTTTATTTTGTCATTAACGACATTATATTTATTTTTCACACCAAGGTTGAGGTTGTTGCTTTTGAAAGACTGGACATGGCTGGAATTCTAGGTTTCTATTATGGTTTTGGTCTTGTATGTTGAGTGAAAAGATAGGCTCATCATGTTGTTGCTGAAATTGAGGGGAGGGTTTTGACCTTTTCTTAATTATCTCATTGTTTTTATTGTTCTGATGAAGCTATTCTTGATATTACTGACACTAATTATTCATATCTAAAATCTTATATAAATTTAAAATACTTTTAAAATAAAATAAACACAAATAATTTCTCTATAAATTGAACTATTATGGTAAATTATGTAAAACATGTAATAAGTTGAAGTTAAAATGAAAATATATTTTTTTCTAAATTAAATTTGTCGAAATCATTTTTTTTAAGGTCAACTTTTATTAAAAAAATAAAAATGGGAGTCACCACCAATCTTTTTTATGCGGTGTGACCGGATCACCTCATAATTTGGTCATTTTAATAAACAATTTGATTTACTAAAATAACGGTTTTGGTCTACAAAATTCAGAAAATGGGTTTAGGAGTCGGTTATGTACAAGGAAGGATTAGCACCCTCATAATGCCCAAAATTAGTATCTAGTTGATTACTTAATGTCTTAATGTCGAAAATTAAAAATTTGAAGAGATTTTAAAATGCGATCTTCTATTACTTAACTAAGTTCATTTTCACGAAAAAATGGTTTATTTCAAGTCAATCAAGAAAAAGGATCACGTCCCGTAAGTTAGGAAACAATGTCAGGATCACGTCCCGTAAGTTAGGACAAAATGCCTTAAATACTCGAGAATGAGAATGAACACTGATTACTCAAATCTCATTTTTGGCTTAAGAGTAAATATTCGACTATCTCAGTTTTAGAAGGAAGTCATATCTCATAAGTTAAGAACACGACTTTTCTAATTCCAAAATAATGAATATTCGCCTCAATTTGAAAATTTTCCTTTTTTATGCATTGTGCAAAAATGGACGTAATGTTTGAAGTAACATGTATTTAGCCTATTCGGGTACAGTGTTAAAACGTGTAAATATATTCAAACATAGCGTATGACATAATGATAATGAAGTAATATGAAGTAGCTACAAGGATAGGACTTTTATATTAGAATGATAAATAATAACATGAATATGGCAAGAACAAGAACATTAATTTATGGCATTAATAATAAAATAAATAAAAATAACTCAAAATAAATAAATAAAAATGAAAATGAAAGTTACTTAATGAAAAGGAGATATAAGCAGTATTCGATTAAAATATTTAAAAAATAAAAGAATAATAAATAAAAGGATAAAATAAATAATAAATAACATCGAATTTGAATGTTTAAGAAGTAAAAGAAAAAAAATTAAATAAATAAATAGGTAAAACAAATATGAACAATGTTCAATTTAAGTATTCAAAGGGTAATAGAATAATAAGTAATAAATAAATAGATAAAACTAATATGAGTAAGATTTCATTTAGGTATTAAAAAAATAAAAAAATAAATGAATATATAAAACAAACATGAATGATATGAATTTAAAAAAAAACAAAGTAATAATAATAAATAAGTAAATAAACAAATAATAAAAAAATAAAAAGGAAATCCATGAAAAGTCTGAAATTAAATGAATAAGGGTAAATTGCAATTTAGGCGAAATTAGGGGATAATTTTTTTTTTTTAAAGAAAGGCCAAAATGGAAGGCGTGTAAAGGAACGGGGATTAGAGGGAAAATTATTCCCAATCCTCCGAACGCACCATTTCATAGTGGATTGAAATAAAACAAAAATAAAATTATATGGTAAAATTTTAAAATGCACAATATATATATATATAGGACTAGATTGAAAATTAAACAAAAAGCGGAAGGGTTAAAAGCATAAATATTTCCTACGCTAAGAAAACACGCGGATCCTATCTGCTGGCTAGTCAGATTTCGAGTTTGAGGCAAAACAGCGTCGTTTTGACTTTTGAAAGTCGGCCCAAAATGGTGCCGTTTTGCATCACTTATTTAAGCTGAAAAATTTCTTAAAAAAAAACCTTCTCTTCTATTTAAAAAAAAAATCTCTCTTTTTTTCTCTCTCAAAAATTCCCTTAGGCTAGCCATAGTTCTGGTGAACTGCAACCGTTCTGACCACAGGTCACCGGCTTTTATAGCCGAATGATACAATATTTTATGCTTTTTTTCCTATTATTTTTTATGCTTATCTGATATTTGTATTGCTTCTGTTTTGCTTGCTTTCGTTTCTATTTTTTTTTTGTAAGCAAGCTCAACGGACGTTGAAAGGCCAACCCTTGCTATTTTGGTGCAAGGTCGGCAGAGGAGGGGTGTCAGGCCTTGAGCGGCGTGCGCACTGTGAAGGCACGTGGGTGGCAGTAATGCGATAAGAGAGGGATTAAGAAACCCTAGGGTTTCTGAATTAGTTTAGGTTCTTAGGCCAATGGGCCTCTTTTGTATTTGGGTTAGGGTTTTCTTTTGGGCTTGTAAAAAAATTGGACTATTAATATTTTATTTTGTTTGTTTTTCTGGTTAGGCCCGGGCAAATTTGGGCATTTACAGCTGCCCCTCTTTGCTCATTGTCGTACAATGGAAATGAAGCAAAGACTTTAAAAAGGGCCAAATTTGCCTGGTTTTGCAGAATCTCGACCTCTTTGGCGCTTTCTTTTTCAATTAGCTCCATTCTAACCCACTGCAACTTCAGAGGTAGTAAATTTATAAGTTTAATCTGCTCCTCTGCAACTTCATGGAGATAAGATTAGTGGCTTTCAATTTGCTTCACTGCAACTTCAGGGAGATAAGATTAGTTGCTTCAATCTACTCCACTACAACTTCAGGGAGATAAGATTAGTAGCTTCAATTTGCTCCACTGTAATTTCAGGGAGATAAGACTAGTAGCTTCAATCTACTCCACTATAACTTCAGGGAGATAAGATTTGCTATGGTAGATTTAATCCGACCTATTGCAACTTTAGAGGTATAAGATTTGTAACTTGTAGTTTCAATTTATTCCACTGCAATTTTAGGGAAATAAGATTCACATCATCAATCTGCTCTACTGCAATTTCAGTAGATAAGATTTATGGTTTTAAATTGCTCCACTGCGACTTCATAGAGATAAGGTTTGTGGCTTTAATCTATTCCAATGCAACTTCAGAGAGATAAGATTCACTATCTTTAATCTACTCCACTGCAACTTTAGGGAGATAAGGCTTGTGGCTTTAATCTATTCCACTACAACTTTAGAGAGATAAGATTTGTTATCTTTAATCTACTCCACTGCAACTTTAGGGAGATAAGATTTTTTATCCTTAACATGCTCTACTGTAACTTCATGGAGATAAGGTTTGTAGCTTTAATCTGCTTTACTATAACTTCAGGAAGAGAAGATTGGCTATCTTCAATATGCTCCACTGCAACTTTAAAGAGATAAAATTAGCGGCTACAATCTGCTCCACTGCAACTTTAGGAAGATAAAATTTGTCATGGTAGATTTAATCCGACCTACTACAACTTCAGAGGTATAGGATTTGTGACCTGTAGCTTTAATCAATTCTGCTACAACTACAACTTTGGGGAAATAAGATTCGCTATCTTTAATCTACTCCGCTGTAACTTTAGGGAGATAAGATTAGTGGCTTCAATCTGCTCCACTGCAACTTCAGGGAGATAAAATTCGCCATAATGATTTCAATCCGTCCCATTGCAACTTTAGGGGTCTGAGATTTATAACTTTAATCTATTCCACTGCAACTTTAAGGAGATAAGATTTGTTATTTTTAACCCGCTCCACTACTACTTCAGGGAGATCCATTACTTTTTTAGGGAGATAAGATTCGTCATGGTAGATTTGATCCAACCTACTACAACTTCAGAGGTATAGGATTTGTGACTTGTAACTTTAATCAATTCCACTGCAACTTCAGGGAAATAAGATTCACTATCTTCAATCTACTTTGCTATAACTTCAGGGAGATAAGATTAATGGCTTCAATTTACTTCACTACAACTTCAGTGAGATAAGATTCGCAATAATGATTCAATCCGTTATTACAGCTCGATTTAGGGCCAAGTCAGAACAGTGGTTTTGGGACCACGAATCCGAAGTAGAAAAATTTATTGTGATAAAGTTTTAAGGTTTATAGTATGATTGAATGCATGTGTAAAAATTTTGTTAAGAAATTTTATTAATAAAGGGTCCAATTTGACTAGTAGGACTAAATTGAAAAAAGTGCAAAATATGTGTTCTAGAAGTTTTGGGGTGCTTAATTGAAATGAATTTGTAAATTAGAGGTCATTATTAAGTAATTAGACCATTTTATATCATGATGGACAAAAATGGATATGGAAGGGTAAAATTTCAAAGAGAGGCAAAAAAAGGCATTATGGTTATTTGGTTAATAAAATAATAAAAAGGGAAAATAAAGTCAAAATTGTTGTCCATCTTCTCTTCCTTGGCTTAAAATCCCTAAGGAAGACATAGCTAGGGTTTCTTCAACTTTCAAGCTTGATTATAAGTAAGCTTGATTATAAGTACATCTTAGCCCTGTTTTTAATGCTCTTTTCATTTTTGAAGTTCTCATAACCCGATTTACCTATTTCTACCATTATTTTAAAGTAGGGTTCATGATTAAAAATTTACCCATGTGTGACATACATGTATTTTGATGTCTATTGGTAGAAAATAAGTGTTTGATGTTTGATAAACAACATTTACTAGGTGATTTTTTTTGAAAATGTCAAAAATGACCTATTTGTAAAAGTTGTAAAATATGTGTAGAAATATTTAAATAAATGAAAAATATGGGATAATATGTGTATGTATAAGGTTCAGTTAGGCTTAGGTTTTGAGAAAAATGAATACATTTCATTTTACGAGCCTAGGGACTAAAGTGTAAATAAGTGAAAAGTTAGAGGCAAAAAATTAATTTTTTCATAATATGATTTTTGGACCGAATTGAATAATGTGATAATTAAATAATCTAAATTTGTTATTATAGATCAAGAAAGATGAGTTTCTGGCCTAGAATGGGGAACGAATAAGATTGTGGACTAAATCGCACTTTTAGCTATTTTTGAACCGAGATAAGTTTGTATGTAAATAATGCATTGTTATATTTTGTTTAAATACTTTATTCGACAAAGTTTCGACAAGCAAGAAATCTCAGTTGAACCTTAAGAATAGAATGTGATACAAGTGACATGTCACTAGGGACCTATGTATAATTATGTGATTATGTGATTTCAGGTGCTGGTCTTGTACGTCCTACCAGTGGCCAGGTACTCCAGCATGTGTTACAGATACATGACAGCTTGTGTGAGCAGCACTGGGTAGCTACACCCCGATCGTCAGCTTGTGTAAGCAGACCCGTGACTAGCTCGACAACGAGCATATATGTGAAATGAGATATGAGGTAGCTTTGGCTACATATGTGACACTTATGTGTAAGTTTTCTGAGTATCCGTTAATACTCTTTATGATGATATGGTACATGTATGTACGTGAAATTCATAAGTATGAATGCTATAAGTGATAAATTTCTGGTAAAATTGTAATTGAGTAAGTTATCGTTTATGTGGAATTAATGATGATTACCTTGTCTTCCATTACAAGAATTTCATGTTTAATTATATGGTTAAGATGTTTATTATTTGTATATAAACTTACTAACATAAATAGCTTACTCCCTTTCTTCTCCTTTTTCTTTTAGTGTCACCAAGCTAGCTTGGGGTTCGGAGATCGTCGGAGATCCATACACACTATCAAGAATTATTTTGGTATTTTTGAATTCAACATTTTAAGTTATAGCATGTATAGGGGACTTGGTTATTTTGTTATATGTTATAATTGTTTTGGCCAAAAATGTTGGCCTAATTGGTTGAATGTTATAAGGCCATTAAAAGTTGGCTAATATTAATTATATTTATGAGCATATGATGATGCCTTTCAAAAATGTGTATATTTGCATGGTTTGGGTGATTAAGTATGTGATGTTTATGTATGATTGTTGTATTGGTTTATAAAAGGTGAGTTTATGTCTTGGTTGTGGATGTTTAATTGCTAAATCATATCATGCTATGTATTGTTGAAATTAGGATAAGTGTGATTGTGTTTCAGGGTGGCAAATGGCTTGGTAGATAGCCTTATTTTTATCTACACAGGTAAACACACGAGTGTGTGTCTAGGTCTTGTGTGACATACGGTCTACCTCATGGGTGTGTAGTCTGATTGTATATCCCCCTGTATTTTGAATTTTAGTTTCAAATTGGCCACATGGGCAGAGAAACGATCGTGTGTCTCAGCTGTGTAAAGGATACAGCCTCGAGACATGGGCGTTTGTCCAGGGCATGTAAAGTCTGCACCTATTTTTTGAAAATTAAATTCGCCACACGGCCTAGCACACGGGCATGTGACTTGGCCATGTAACTTCCTTTGGTGCATGACGTTATAAATAGAGAGTTACATGGGTTAGGGATATGGGCGTGCGTAACCACACAACTTGCCCACACGGACGTGTCCCAAGCCACACGGACATGTGACCTTATTTTGATGAAAAATTTTCTAAGCATTTCAAAGTTTTCGATTTAGTCTCGAATCGATTCTAATGTATGATTAAAGCCTCGAAGGCTCATAATAGGAACTTTATGATTAGATGTAAAAAGTTTTAAATTGGATGAAAGTTTATGGCTCGATTTTGTATGAATGTTTGTGTTTAACTACGATAACGCCGCGTAACCTGTTCTGGCGTCGAATATGGGTAAGGGGTGTTACATCTGTCTCACTGCAACTTCAAGGGTATGGGATTTGTTACTTCAATCTACTCCACTGAAACTTTAGGGAGATAAGATTTGTTAATTTTAACCTGCTCCACTACAACTTCAGGGAGATAATGTCTATGACTTAAATCTGCTCCACTGCAACTTCAAGGAGATAAGATTCTCATAATAACTTCAATCCATCCCATTGCAACTTCAAAGGTATAGGATTTGTAACTTCAATCTACTCCACTGCAACCTCAGGGAGATAAGATTTGTTATTTTTAACTTGCTCCATTGCAACTTCAGGGAGATACTGTTTATAACTTCAATCTGCTTCACTGCAACTTCAGAGAGATAAAATTCACCATAATAACTTAAATTCGTCCCACTGCAACTTCAGGGGTATAGGATTTGTAACTTTAATCTACTCTACTGCAACTTCAGGGAGATAGGATTCGTTATTTTTTTTAATATGCTCCACTATAACTTCAGGAAGATAAGATTTGTGACTTCAATATGCTCTACTGCAACTTTAGGGAGATAAGATTCACCATAATAACTTCAATCCATCCCACTGCAACTTCAGGGGTATAAGATTTATGGTTTCTCTAATCTGTTACACCAATTTCTAAGGAACATGACCTATAGAGTCCGTTTCATGGCCTATTTATGCCAAGTGGTTAGGATGTCATAATCAAAATGAATAAAATTCTCTTAACTAGATATGTATGAATGATGTTTGCATGAATGCAAAATGTTATTTTTTCGAGAATGATCCCTTTTTAGTGCTTAGGTTGACATTGCTGGTTTTTCATCAAGGTTCTATCAATGAGGCACTACCTTGCCTTCTTGTTCAACTAGCATTTTTGACAGAAAACCTAAGGAAATAATCACAATTTAAACTATTCTTGTCCAAATGTTTCTAACTCTTAAATTTGGTTAATTCTGAGTAGTGGTTCTATTTCAGGTCCTTATACTATTTAGAACCTTTCAGAGCAATATGCAGAACTCATTTTACTTGAATATTATTAGTCCATTAATCGTTATTTCAAAATAAAATGCTTGAAAAAGATCATAACAGTGGATAAGGTTGAAATTTATTGGGAGAAAAGCTCGGAATAGATTAATCAACATAGCAATTTTGCTAAAATACAAAAGGAATAAGATGAAAACAGATGCACTAGATATCGTAGTATGAGCTTGTCTATACAAACTTCTCGAGCAACCTTTGAACTTGATACGTGTTTAAAAGACTTAGAGGATATTGTTGATGCCCCAAGATTAGCATCCCTCCTCCTTGTTAATTCGGATAAAACAAGAATATCACATACCCTGCCTTCAATCAAAATTCGAATTGCCTTTTTCTGGGTTTTCAACTCAAAACCCCTTTGGTCTTAAGGCACTCTTTGCGAGTTTGCACTTTGGCCTCTCCTTTTTTTTAAGGTGAAGTATTTTTTGACTGAATCTGAATTCACAAGATTAGGCAAGTTTTTTCCATCCATCTCGATCAAAATAAGAGCTCCTCTAGAAAAGGCATTCTTTACCACATAAGGTCCCTCCCAGTTTGTCATCCTCTTTCCTCTGAAGTCTTTTTGTATAGGAAGGATTTTTTTCAACACTAGGTCTCCCTTATGGAATTCTCTAGGATAAACCTTTTTGTTGTAAGCTCGCATCATTCGTTTTTGGTACATTTGACCATGACGAATAGCTCTCAGTCTCTTCTCTTTAATCAAGTTTAGCTGATCATATCGGGATTGGATCATTCTACTTCATTCAACTTCAACTTTGACAAAACTCGGAGAGAAAGAATCTCGACTTCAATGGGCAAAACAGCCTCCATTCCATAAACCAATGAGAAAGGCGGTGCCCCGGTGGAGGTCTTGACAAACGTCCAATAAGCATAGATGGTAATTTCTCATGTCAATCTTTATAAGTTTCAATCATTTTCCCCACGATCTTCTAAATTTTTTATTTGTTACCCCCACTACATCGTTCATTTTTGGGCGATATAGTGTTTGATCTTGAACAGACTGCAAACTTCTGATGTCGTATTGTTGTTCAAATTTAGTGCATTGTCAGATATGATCATTTTTGGCATTCCATTCCGACATATGATTTCTATTTTCAAGAACTTGTTAACTGTCAACTTTGTGACATTAGCATATGAAGTATCTTTCACCCACTTAGTGAAATAATCGACGATCACAAAGATGAATCGATGTCCGTTAGAGGCTTTTGGTGAGATCAGCCTAATGACATCCATGCGCCACATAGAGAAAAGTCATTGAAAAGTTATAACATGAAGAGGTAAAGGGGCTACATGAATTTTATTCCATAGATTTGGCACTTATGAGATTTCTTGCTATAATTGAGGCAATCTCCTTCTATGATGGACCAATAAAACCCGAATCTCATGATTTACCTAGCCATTGTAAAACCATTAGCATATGTTCTGCAAACACCGTCATGGAATTCTTTTAAAATTTTCTTTGCCTCAATATCATCCACACATCTTAGTAGCCTAGGCATATCTTGATACGACCATGCAAAGACATCTTTGAATTCTTAAAGTAACTCAATGAGGTCTCACTTTGTCTTTAAGGTGCTACAAGCTCTGATCTTCACCTCTTTTTCCTCTCCTAAGCTCACCATTTCTACTGATTCTTTGTAAGGTAGGATCTATTTCTCACCTTATTTTACCATCATTAACAAATTAGGAGATAAGCTACAGTCTCAATCATCTTCAAAATCCTGAGGTTCCTCTAAACACATATCTTGGTCAAAAGGAAGTTCTAAGTCAATAACGGTGCCACTCATATCATTGATATCTAGAGACCTATTATAGGGACGAAAGAGGATCCAAAGAACAAAAGGATCTAATAATAACTATTTGTATGGTATGATTATGAAAGAATAAAAGAATATTTGCTCAGAATGAGACAAAAATATGCATTTTATTGAAATAAAGATGTTGGACATAAGCCTATTTCACAAAAGGATTCTTATCGCTCCTAGGTTTAGAGCAATAAGAGTGTTTTAAACATTACTCTGAAATAGCTCTAAAAACTACAAGAATCTCTTCTATAGTCCAATTATTCATAACACTTCCAGGTACATAAGGGCAAATGCCTGATAAGTTCTCCTCCTCGATTCCTTCTCTGGATATAACATTGATGCTCCAATTTCCTAATATTCTTTCCAGGCCTTTGACATCTTCAAAGAATTCCAACTCTTTTAATTGATTAAGGTCTTCTTGAGAAACTTAATGAATGTGATGAAATGTAATGCAGATGAATGAAATGAATGCAGAAAGAGGCGTTGATTCTGATTCGTTCTATTAGAATAACTTTTGTAGAAAATGAATCTCTTTACAGAAAATGGATATTTACATATACGTCCTTGCCCTAGTACTCAAAGTGAAGATATTGACTCTTTTCTTCATATCTCGATGTTAAGATCAAATCCAATGAGCTTTTTCAAAGGATGCATTTACTATCTCTTTTTTGCTTGATCTGGGCTGTGACCCATTACTCACTCATCCCCATGATGCTCGTTAGCTTCTTTCAAGACGTTGACGGCTCTCAAATAAGCTTTGTAGGCTTGAATCCTCAGGCAACAAAGTAAGGTCGTGTATTCCTCCATAGTAGGCACCAAATTTATCTTTTGAAAGTAAAGTAGCTCTTTCAACTCTTCGAGATTATTTTGAGTCACACTGATGCGTGTGAAATCCCACGATTTTGACACGTACTCTTCCGTCAGACTATCACCTTTCTCTCACTACGTTTTCTCGGCCGCATTCAGATGGTTGCATTGTCTTCCACTTTATCAAGAAATCCCTTTTCCATGACAAGCTCTCTATTTAGCAACCAAACGTGAATGAACACTCATTTTCTATGATGAAAATGTAGTCCAATCATAACCAAAACAAAACAAAACACGTAAGTACAAAATAAATAACAAATAGAGCACCTATTTGGGTAACCACTAGGGTTTGATATGGTTCTACCTAGGGTGGGCTTTTAGGGTTCATTATATGCGATTTGGTTCTAAAGTAAAGGTACCTGAACCAACAGATTCCTCGATCTTGACCCATTATAGGCTTATACGGGCCGAGTTCAGTTCAGGGGAATACATTTCCCTATGGCTACACGGAGATGAAGATCTCACGAAGACATAGGTACGGATGTATCCTGAAAGCGATCCATTATCCTATGCGAAGGTGAAGACCTCACGAAGGAATAGTTTCTCACTCCCATTTAAGAATGACAAAATTGAACAATTATGCAAGTGCAATATGCAAAAAAAATACAAAAGGAAACTTTTGAACCAATAACAAATAGAATAGATCGCTATACAACCCTAGATATCAAAACATAAAGGATGAAATGCAACAAAGGGATCATAAATTTAAACCAAATTGTCAATTTTCGATAAAAAGACCAAAAGTAATCAACTCGCGGCTTGACTCTTTTACTTTTCCCTAGCGAAGTCGTCAAGCTATCGAAACTATTTTTTTTGAAGGTCGACTTTTTATTAAAAAAATAAAAATGGGAGTCGCCACCAATCTTTTTTATGAGCTGTTATAGGATCACCTCGTTATTTAATCGTTTTAATAAAGGTTTGATTTACTAAAATAACAGTCTTGGTCTACAAAATTTAAGAAACGGGTTTGGGATTTGGTTATGTACGAGGAAGGATTATCACTCTCATAACGCCCAAAATTAGTATCTAGTTGATTACTTAATGTCTTAGTGTCGAAAATTGAAAATTTAAGAGATTTTAAAATGCAATCTTTCATTACTTAACTAAGTTCATTTTCACGAAAAATGGTTTTATTTCAAGTCAATCGAGAAAAAGGATCACGTCTCGTAAGTTAAGACGCAATGCCTTAAATACTCGAGAATGAGAATAAACACTAATTACTCAAATCTCATTTTTGGCTTAATAGTAAATATTCGACTATCTCAGTTTTAAAAGGAAACCATATCTCGTAAGTTAAGAACATAACTTTTCTAATTCCAAAATAATGAACATTCGTCTCGGTTTAAAATGTAATGCCCCTAACTCGAATCTATCGCTGGATAGAGGTTGCGGAGTGTTACTAGAGTTTATAAATTAACTATTAGACATTTCGTTTCTTCTAGCATTCATATTATAAACCAATCAAAATCATACATATTGTCCCTTGAATGGACCCTTGAGGCCCAAAATAAACATTAGAATCGAGTCAGGACTCAATTGGGAACTCAAAGAATTTTCGTGAAATTTCAAAATTTGACCCATATACAAGGGTCACACGCCTGTGTAGGTAGGTCGTGTGGCTCACATGGCTAATTGATACACTTATGTCCTAGGTTGTTTGGTGAATGAAATAGGTCACAAGCTGTGTCCCCAGCCTAGGTAACTCTCTACCGTGCAAAAATATTAAGGTGCAGGTTTCACACGGCTAAGACACGTCGTGTTCTAGGCCTTGTGTCACACAACCTGAGACACATGCCCGTGTCTCTGCCTATGAGGATGAAATAGACCATTTTTCCTAGCGTCATTTCTTACCCAACTTATCAACAAACTAACCAAACATTTTAGAATATCAACATTATGAGGTAAATTGTGTGTATACCAAAATACCAAAACACATATAGGATAATATTTAACCAAATTAACCTATACATGCCAATATAACTAGAACTAGATTATCCAAAATTACCAATAGAACTGAAGGATAGTCTGATATAGCTCTGACAAGCTTTCAACCTTTTCGAGCTTCCGATAATTTTTCACATTTCCACCATTTGCATAACATACTAGCCATAAGCTTATCATTCCATCATAGCTACAGGCTAGAGGATTTAAACATAGACCTTTTTTTTGAATTAATCACATGGTAACTTATTTTATAAGAAACTGCACAACTTAAAACTTACCACTCTTCCATGAGCACAAGTATATTTTCATTTGAGCACTTACCCTTTCAACGCATCATACAATAAACATATTACCATTTAACCAGTAACTTGGCATTTGTCTAAGCGTCCACAACAACACTTGTTAGCATACTTGAACATATTTCATATAAATTTAATATTGATAAACTTATTTTATCAACATATCGTACTTGAGTTTATTACTCATCATAGCTTACACAATTTCCATGTATTAACATATTAAAGATAGTCACATATTTACATGTCATGATGCATATCATTCTCTTGTCATTTCTTCAAAAACATAAATCATTCATTTTATTATATCAAAATTTCATGTATCATTGTTTTCATGAATTTCGCGTATATTTATTCCAAAAGAGTTCATAATCTTGAATATGCATAATTATCAGGTAAGTTTCACATACATGTATTTTCCACGTCATATTTCAATATATCACATAAATATCATTTCCATGTATTTCAAGTTCAATTTCATAATTATTTGTCCCGTGCTCAGATTATTCCGTGTCGGAACTTTATTCATTAAATCATTCAAAATATCATCGTCATACAAGTAATATTTTCAAGGTATACAAATTTATAATCAAGGATGCACGTATCCATCAACAAATTCCATGAATAATTATCATCATCTCATGTTTCTATATACATTTACTTTCCACATCATGAACTTCAAATAACATATACAAGATATTTCAAGTACGTTTTCATAATATTTCATTTCAGATTCAGATTATTTCATACTAGAACTTTTCTCATATCTCATTTGAAATACCAATTCACACGGATAGTACACTCAAGGTGTATAAATATATAGTCACAGATAAACTCATTCATCAACCAAGTTCTAAGTTCATATCTCATCAACTCGTATTTTCATATATCACATAATTCCATATAACACTTACCAAACTTTATCAAATTAGTGAACGTCTTATGAAATTGAGTATATCATAACCAGAAGCCCAAAGGCTAAACAAAAGCACATAAGTGCTAAATGGAAACCCATAAAGGTTAAACAAAAGCTCAAAAAAGCTGAACTGAAACCCAAAAGGGTGAAACTAAAGCTCAAAAGAGCTAAACTGAAACCCAAAAGGGTTAAACCACTACACCAAAATAGACTTTTAGCGGCGTACTAAAACGCCGCAAATATTATACATTAGCGGCGTTTGCAAGAAAACGCCGCTAAAAACAGAGCAATAGCGGCGTTTTTAGGGAAGCGCCGCTAAATCTCAAGCTTTTAGCGGCGCTTTTTTGGAAACACCGCTAATGCATAAGCTTTTGGCGGCGCTTTTTGAAAAACGCTGCTAATGCTCAAGCTGTTAGTGGCGCTTTTTAGAAAACGCCGCTAATGCTTAAGCTTTTAGCGGCATTTTTCTAAAAGACGCCGCTAATGCTCAAGCTTTTAGCGGCACTTTTAAAAAACAACGCCGCTAAAGATCAAGCTTATGGTATTTGTGGTTTATGGTTTAATATGTTTAGGTATACGGTTTAGGGTTTAATTTTGGATTTTTAGAATATAAATCTAAATAAGATGAATATAAATTATTATGTTAAAATATATATATATATCAAAATTAATGGGTTAAATTCCAAAAGCATACATGAATTATATATTAAATAATTTTAAAATTTTTTAGGTATATGACTGATTGCTTTTTAATTTATATATTAAATAATTTCTTATATAATCGTAAAAGAGATAGTATTAATTTTAAAATATTGAATTAATTATCATTATAGTTTAGGGTTTAAGATTTAAAAGTTACTATTTTGAGGTTTTATGGATTATGGATTATGGATTTTTGGATTATGGTTTATGGTTTACGGTTTAAGGGTTGGGGTTTAAGGTTTAGAGGTTAGTGATTATGGGTTTAGGGGTTAAGGGTTATGGGATAGGGGTTAAGGGTAAGGAGTTTAGTGTTTAGGGTTTATGTTTTATGGTTTAAAGATTAGGGGATAGGGATTTAGGGTTTAGATTATTTAGTGTGAGCATTGTTATCGATATTAAATGCCATTTATATAAAAATCTAAACAACTAATGCGGACCATACTTAAAAGAATAATGCTTGTATTGTTGTGTCATTTTGTATTTTTTTTAATAGATCGATTCCATTTTATTTATGTTAAAGTTTCCTTTTGTATTTTGTATGTTAATTTAAAATTATAAAAATCTTCAAAAAAATTTTAAAATTTAAAAATAAAAAATTTAAAAATAAAAAATAAAAAACTTAAAAATTTAATATTTAATATTTTAGTCCATATTTCAGTTAAAAAGTTCAATATTCAAAATTAAAAAAATTATAAAAAATATAATATAAGTAGAAAAATTTTGAAAAAAAAATAGAAAAAAATAAGTTAAAAAAATTAAAATTGGACAATAGTAGCGTTTTTATCCTATTAATTTAGTTTTTATCATAATATTTATATCTTTTTTATCAATTTATAATATTTTTATTGGTATAATAGTTTTCATTATTTACATGTCTTATCAAATTAGTTTCAATTTAAAAAAATAATAATAAATTTAGTCCTCACATTTATAAATTTTATTAATTTAATTTTAATTCTAAATTTATTAATATCTATTGAAGATGAATTCTGTTGAAAATTTTAGAATCAAGATCAATAATAACAGAATTTGTAAACATCAAAAGCTGAATTTATTATTATATTAATAAAAATAAAAAATGACAAAAAATTAAATATTATAACTCACTTTTAAAATTAACACGAATTAAATTATTTTATTATTTAATATAAAAGAACATAAGTTTTTATATGAAAAATACAATAGTTTAATTAAAAATTATAAAAAAATTCAAGAATAGCGGCGTTTTTATATAAAAACGCCATAAAAAACTATGCAATAACGGCGTTTTTAATAAAAACCCCGCAAAAAATCTTTTTATTTTAAAGAAGGCACGGCTTAACTTCTGAAAAGCAACCATAGTTTTTGAGCGATTAGGGTTTTTCTTTATAGAGCTTCTTCAAATCTAGCGAAGTGCCTCCGCCAAGAGCTTCCTTGTTACTTCCAAGGATCGCTTAGGTTCGTCTGCAGCTTCTTTATTTCTTTATTTTGTTATTAATTTTGTTTCAAATTTCATTTCTTATCGAATAATTTGGGCGATGATGAGAAAATTAGAGAAAGTCATGCACCACGCTGATTTTAATTTGTGCTGATAAGTCTCTCTACCCATAGTTTTTTTCTGAGCTCTTTTTCATTCTATTTTTCTTATAAAGGAATTTTTTACCATTGTTTGATTATCTTCGTTTTTCAGTTCCAAAGGTTAAAAGGAAAATTGAAATAAAGCAACCAAATGATGCGATCTTCTTTGAAGAGAAGATTGAACCATGATACTGACCGTATAGCTATTTTGCTACTGGGGATAATTTTTGGTTTCTGATGGTTCCTCTCTTTATCATTCTAATTTGCAAGATTGCATAATAGCATGAGTTCTCAGTACGAAATCTTTCCTTCAACTTGGGATTTTGTCTGGGTTTTACAGTGAGCAATTTACTTTTCTTTCACTTTGTGTTTACATGAAGTTTAATTGTTAGAAGTTTAAATTTGGGTTTTATTGGAGCTTGTGGAATTTTGTTGTTTTAACTGATAATAGGCTACATTCTTGTTCTTTGTCGGATAACAGATGGAACTCTTCTAACCTAGATAGAGAGATACTTGAAACAAGCAATTGTTGACAAAAATCCAGTTGTTGCAAGTGCAGCCTTAGTCAGTGGTATCCATTTACTGCAGGTAATGCTTTTTTTTAGGTTTTTTTTTAGGTTCTATTCATTTCAATAGAACTAAAATGTTAATAAAAAGATTTTTTTCTTCCTTATGTTTTGTTGGGTATAACAAAGACTGATTTGTTGTATAAAATATAACATGATAATATTTTTCCGCAATAAAATTTGCTATTCTTGTTTCTTCATTCATTAGACTTAACAAAAAGAATTGAATCACTTTAGTTTAATGCGGAAAAAGGAAGTTTAATTTAAGTTTTAATAATTAACGAATAATTTGGCTTGATAAGGTGGAGTTATGTCAATTATATTCCACACCACGGAAGGAGAAAAACTGGATGTAAAATTTAATTACAACAATATTAATGTCTTCAAAGGTAGTGTTTGATATATTTACACATTTGTCTGAATTAGTATTTAAATGGTCATGAATTTAATCCCACTCTAGCCCTTGGCAAATCGTAATAACTCCCAAAGTGATGTTTAACTGGAAGGAAGAAAAGTTGTGTATATGGTATAATGAAATTTAATGTTTTTTATTCAAAGAATTGTAAACAATAAAATATTGATTGATGAATATTTAGAAACTGTAAACTTGATTCTCATATACCTTTCTCTTTTAGTCAAATAAACATTTTATTCATTAGTATTGAAGAAGATATTACTATATGGTTACTTTAAACAGTGATTTTAATCCACTTTTAGCAAAACCATTAAAATATTCGTGAAAAATGTCAATTTGAAATAATAATATTCATATTTATATTTTTAGCATTAGATAAGAGTTATATGAAACTTTCCCACGAAGCTGTATTTGGAAAGGTGAGAATATAGACTTTTTCATGCTTTGCATATCTGTGTATAATACTGTATACGAATGGTAGGATTTGGGTTGATGATTATTGAATTGATATTTTCAGTTTAAAATTGAGTGACAACTATGATGAAGTATGTGACTTCGTATTTGCAGATACGGCAAAATGATCGGCTAGCTGTAAATAAGCTGGTTAGTAGTTTTTGGTTTCTATTAATTTTGGTTAGTAGTTTCGGGTTTTTAGTTTTTTTAATTAGGACATGAAGAAGTAAGTTGTTTTAATTTTCATTATAATTAGGACTTATTGGATTGTGAGTGCCAAGTGTTGTCACAAGTCAAGCATGGTAGAGCCATTGGCTTAGACAAAGTGTATTGGGTGGTGTTTTACAAAGTCCATTAAAGTTTCTTATCCTCTTTTCTGGGGTAAATATCTATACATACCAGTTAACTTTAAAGCTTCCAATCCTTTTTCAAAGGTGCTCGTGCCACTGAATTAGGTTGTTCAAAGCTAGCAAGGTTACAATGGCTTTATAATTTATTTTGTAGTTTAACTTTTTTAATTTCTACTTCTGTTAAGGGCACTTGCGGTCGTTGTTCACTTTCATGTCTGGCTGTTGAAAGCATGAACTGGACAAATCGAGAGATTTATCTTCATACGGGTACGTCTAGGTTTTTCTTATGCTACCATTTGTTGGTTTATAACTATTTTTCATTGAGATGTTTGACACAAATGAGAACCAAAACTGATAAGATATTCTCAGAGTAGAAATGGGGGTAAAGCAAGGGACGGTAAGGAACACTTGCTTCTTTTGATGTCTGATTTTATGAGGTCTAATTCTGCTTTTATTCAATTACTCTTTGTACCTATTTTTTTATTATTTAAAAATTAAGATTTAATTAATAACACCATTAGAGACCTTCATATTAGGTGGCATTCGTAAAAAAAATAAGTTTGATCATATGACCAATTTGAAGCCTTGTGGAAACCATGTAAATAAATAAAGTTGCTGTCATGATTGGGCTATGAATGGTTAAATATATGACTAGAAAAATAAAAAATAAGAAATATCTGTCTTGGTTCTCATCTCTTCCAGGCTAATTTGTATATAAGATATCTCGAAATAAATACATGTCTACAATATTATACTGGATGCAAAACTAGTGAGTAAATTTTTTAAGGAAGAAAAATACCTTTTTGCCTAAGATATTATACTGGATTAAGCTATTGAAAGAAATGGATCTGTACCTCTAAGGGCTTGGATGATAAATACATTTGTTGAATTCATTGATTTTGGTTGATGTGTATGAAGACTAAATCAATATACCTTTTTTGCAGCTTCTCCAACGCCTAGAATATTTTGGTCAATATGGTAAAGTTCTAAAAGTATCCATGTCTAGGATTGCTGCTAGTACCATCCAGCAATTTCCAAACAATGCATGTAATGTGTAAGTGCAGAAATATCTTGTATTAGGTTATATTTTTTCAAATGTTAAGACATTATTATTGTGCACTCTATCATTATTTTATTCTGTTTGTATTTTGTTAGATTTGAGGTGTAGTATGATAAGTGCAGTATTTTGTTTGATTTTTATTGATCAACTTTCTATTTGATGGGATATATATTTATATCATGGATATTCTTCCTCTTCTCAATCTTTTGATAATGAATTCTAGATGTAAGATTTCATTGTTCCTAAGATTTCGTTAGAACTTTTTATTACTAAGGTTTCATTGAAACTTTATTGTAAACTTATTTTCCAAAGGATAGAATGAACTGATGTATGTATTGATAAAAACATTTCTAAAGGATTTGCTTAAGCGCTAGGTGCATAGGAATGGATTTGTAGCATTTCTATAATATTATATATATATATTTTTTATTTTTTAAGATCTTTGTGGAAACCTTTAGCGGCGTTTGAGGGGAAAGCGACGCTAAAAGTCCTGATCTTTAGCGGCGTTTGAGGGGAAAGCGACGCTAAAAGTCCTGATCTTTAGCGGCGTTTGTGGGGAAAGTGCCGCTAAAGGTCATGATCTTTAGCGGCTTTTGTGGGGAAGTTGTTAAAGGTCAGGACCTTTAGCGGCGTTTATGGGGAAGCGCCGCTAAAGGTTAGGACCTTTAGCGGCGTTTATGGGGAAAGCACTGCTAAAGGTCATGATCTTTAGCGGCGTTTTTTCATATAAACGCCGCAAAAATTAGCGGCGCTGTTTATAGTGGCGTTTTTTGCGGCGCTAGTAAAAACGCCGCTAAAGGCTAAAAAAAACGTCTCTAAAAGTTTATTTTGCTGTAGGGAACTGAAACTCATATGAGTTATGAGTTAACAGAAGCTCATGAGAGCTAAACGGAAAGCAAATACGAGAATTTGCAACAAATGCTGAATCTCGATTTACTTAGGTAATTTACTATCAATTCCTCTTTGCACTAAATGATTGCACTCATTTCTTACGCTCCGCTTAATTTGAACATTTAATTCAATTTTTTTATACTTTTACAATTTTCACACTTCAATAATGAGTAAAGGTGATCGTGGGTCGGGCTGGGCTTAGAAAAATATTTTGTCTAGGCCCGACCTGGAATAAAAATGCTAGGCCCGAGCTAGGCTCGGCCCGGCCCATATTATTTTTTATGCTTATTTCATTAAAAATTTTAAAAATAAATAAATTAAATAAATTTAAAAACATAAAAACGAATATTAAAACAAGAAACAAAATAAAATTGAGATAAACAATTCTTAAAACAATACACAAACTAAAAAAAAAGTTAAAAATTACATATGCTTAAAAAAATAAAAATATATATATTTATATTGTATATACCCAAATTTACCCGAGCCCACACAAAACAAACCCAACCTTAAACCCAATACAACCTAGCCCAAACATTAAACCCAATCAGCCCACTAAGCCTAGACAAACCCTAGCCCAATACCAAGAAGAAACAGCAGCAACCCTAGCCTCTTCAGCACCGACAGTGGCACCAAACCTCCCCACTTGGCCTCTGACACCACCGGCCACCGCCCATGTCACATCAGCCTGCTCCCCCACTTGCACCACTTGCCTGCAATGGAAAAGAAAGAAAATAATAAACAAAGCATTGTAAAAGGGTTATAAAACCCGAATCAAATTTTGTAAAAGGGGGATTTTTTTTTCTCTAATAAAAAAGCACCTAGAAATTTCAAACAACAGGCAAAAGAGGCAATAGCTCTAATAATTTTCAGCGAAGGGATACCCCCGAATCCAAAAATCGGAAAACAGAATCGTGCCCTAAGGTGACTTCGATTCGTTTCATAAGTTTTATTTTTTATGCATGTATTTTTAACAATAATAAATAAATAAAACTAGAAAATGAAATAAAAAAAAAACAAAAAATTTACCTTTTCCGGCCACCGTGTACGGTGGCCGGAGTCAACGCCGGCGGCCGGAGTCAACGCCGGAGACCGGCCCGGTGACCGGCTCCCTCCCCGGGGTCTCCCCTCTCTCTTTCCCCTCCCTTTCTCTCCCCTTCTCTCCTTTTTTTTTCTTTTCCCCCCACACCAAATGATTTTTTTTAGCCAAAATAGGCCTTATATAGCCCTTCAAAACGACGCCGTTTTGGGGGCTGCGTTTTAACCCCAAAACGACGTCGTTTTGAGCCGACCCGTGCACGGACCCGACCCGCTCCTAGGATCCGCGTGTTTTTTAACGGAAGGGCTAATTGCGCGTCCAGCCCTTCCGCTTTTTCAGACCTGTGCAATTAGACTTCTAATTATTTACTAAATCGGCCCGACAATCTGTTTTGTTTTATAATTTGGTCCTCCTGGCCACGACGTCGTTTCAAGGGCACGGGGAAATTACCCTTTTAGTCCCCAAACGTTTCACCCGTGCTCGCATAGGTCCCTTATTTTTGTTTTTCTTTCGAAATTACCCCAAAACCTCACTTTCACTTCTAATTTCGTCCCTTTTTCGTTTTTTATCATTTTTCTTTAATTTTTAAAATTAATTATATTATACTATTATTATTACTATTATTATTATACTATATTTAGTATTGTTATTTTAAATAATTACGTTTTTACTATGTTCACTACTATTATTTATTTTTTATATATTCATTAGTGTAATTATTATTATCATTTTATTATATTTATTATTGATATTATTAACATTAATTTTAGTTATAATTAATATTTTAATATATTCATATATACATATATATATTTGTCATTATTAGTTATATTTTAGGATTAGTATTTCTAATATACATGGTATATTTTCATTTACGTATTATGTATATACACTTTCTTTTAATATGTCTTGTATATATATATATATATATATTTAATCTTGTATTATGTATATGTATTTTAACATCATATTATGTTCCTATATACATATATTTCTAATATCATTAATTATGTACTTTATACTATCCTAGATACCTAGTATTATATTATGTACGTATTATATATTTTAAATATTATATCGTATATACGTATTATGTACATATTTTGGTTCCTATATTTTATCATCCTATATATATTTCTTAATCCTATTCTATATTTTAGGATCCCATTATACACCCTTCCATATCTCCAATATATATCGTATATATTTTCATGCATCATGTATATAGCCTTCGACTACGTCTCTTTAAATATTGCATCTCTTTATATACTATGTACATATTACATGTTACACGTAGTATGATTTGTTTCTAAATTAGGTTCTCGTTACCTAACTCAATTGTTGTTACATTATGTGTTTAACATTATTGTCATGTTAAATATCATATGTATTATCTTACAATATTACGTTTTAATTGCGTCACTATTTCAAAAGGTGCGTATTTCACACCATCCAAACTATCTTACAAATCAAGGCAATGTTTTTGTGTTTAGAGATACGGGAAATAGTGCCCTAACGTGCTGGGTTGCGATTTCTCGCTCATCTAAATACCTAAAATACCCTCCTAAGTAAAACTTTATAACTCGCGAGATAACTTTAGTTTCGTGGAATTTGAGAGTTTCGGGCCCAATCGTGCTGGGCATGATGCTCGTATTCCTCCGAAGCGAAGGAATCTCGATTTTTCAAATCATCTCTTTTTAAATCAAAAACGTCTAGAAAACGAGACAATGTTTTTGTATTTGGAGGTTCGGGAAATAGTGCCCTAACGTGCTGGGTTGCGATTTCTCATTCGTCTAAATGCCTAAAATACCCTCCTAAATTTCACAACTTGCGAGATATCCCTAGTTTCGAGGAATTCACGAATCTCGTGTCCAATCGTGCTGGATGTGATGTTCGTATTCTACCGAAGCAAAGGAATCCCGATCTTTTCAACTTAAACCATTCCAGTTTCTAAAAAAGAATCCTATTTTTAAATCTTTCCAAATTTCGACTTAAGATAGAAAATTGCTCAATTTGGTACCAATTTTGGGCGTCGCGGGGGTGCTAATCCTTCCCCGCGCGTAACCGACTCCCGAATCCATTCTCTAATTTTTCGTAGACCAAAACATTTATATGGTGACCCAATCACACCTAAAAAGGTTGGTGGCGACTCCCTCTCTTTTATCTTTTTAAGTCGGCCATTCGTTTTTTACTTTTTCAAAAAAAAATGGTTTCGACAGCTTGGCGACTCCACTGGGGACTCCAAGAGAGTCAAGCCAAAATTGATTGTTTTCTGCCTTAAAGTCTGAGTTGGAAATTTTCTAAAAATATGATCTTTTGCATGTAATTGTTGTATATGTTTGTTGTCTTTCCTCGCACACATTACATTTGCATGACCGTTGTGGTCACACCCTTAAGTGGGAGTGAGGAACTACGCCTTCGTGAGGTTTTCACCTCCGCATGGGCTGGTGAATCGCTTCCGGGATACATCCGTACCTATGTGCTTCGTGAGATTTTCATCTCCGCATGGCAGTAGGGAAATGTGTCCCCCTGAACCGAACTTGGTCCATATGAACCTATAACGGGTGAGGATCGAGGAATCTGCTGGTTCGGGTACCCTTCTCTCTAGAACCGAAACGCATATAATGAACCTTAAGTGCCTGCCCTAGGTAGTATGGAGGTAACCTTTAGTGACTACCCATATAGGTGCTTGGTTATTTTCTTTGAATTATATCTGTATACATGACACTGACCCTTTCTGTTTTATCATCATTGCATATCATACAAGCATTTAATGGTATCGATTCACGGTTCTATTTCTAAGTTAGAAAGTTTTGTAAGGAGGAATGAATATCTTGATAAAGTGGAAGACAACGCTAACGTCCGTGAATGGTCAGAAAAAAAAACCCAGTTAGAAAAGGGAGATAATGTCACCGAGGGGCATACGTTGGAGTTGCAGAATTTCACTCGCATCAGCTCAATACAGAATAAGTAGTTGAGGTCATTTGGGGGCCCAATAGAATGATGAGGCCAAATAGTGGTTCTACAACAACTATAAAGACTTGCAGTATTCGCTTGACATGAAGTTATCGTGGGATTATTGATGGACATTTCTACCATTACAGTATTCCTCTTTCACATGAAGATGGTTGCCCTGTAGATAATAAGGGTGTTGGAGGAAAAGTGATTGACAAAATGCATGAGACCTACGAAAATGAGTCAGATAGAAAGAATTTTGCCTACGACGGTAAAAGGTTCATTTACTATAAGACCGCTACCAAACAACAAATCTGAGTTTACTGTGGTACTTTGGGATGTGGTACTTATCAGAAATGATGGAAATACAAGCCCTGATGACTTGGATAGCCTGAATGAGCATGAAAGAAAGCAATTAAAGGAGACCGTCATTTAAAGACCTTTAGAGGTTAGCTATGCTACAAAGATACCCGTGTAGTTAATTCAAGATACTTTGCGCAGGTAGAAATTTGAAAACTCTCAAGAAGTACCGAGAGTGTAGGATGTCATTTTAAGACGGCATACTACAGAACACGGATGCCTACTTGTTCGCCAATCTTTCTCAAGATGATCAAAACAACTTCACAGATATTGGAGGAAGTGTCCTTGGCTATAGGGATTACCACACGAGTGAGGTCATAGCTCAAATCCAAAAGTACCTGATTATCTACAGACCTTAGCGGTATGAGCCGACACATTGAGCACTAACGGGGGCTACAGTCCAATTGTGGTCAAGAGTTTGCTTTGTTAAGACTTTGGACGTAAGGGCGAAAGTGTCTGTACTCCGTTTTGTGTAAGGATTTTTGTTCCTTAAACGACGTTTTCTAAATTGAAACTGAATCAGAATCGATATCGTTTTGCATATCATTTTGCATATCGTTTTGCATTCATGCATTTGCATTGCATCAAAGAAAAGAAGGGGTTGATTTGAACTTCGATTCCTGAAGAATAGTTTGTCATAAGGAGACGAATTTCTTGATGAAAGTGGATTATAGTACAGTTGTCTGGACATAGCCCAAGCAAATATGACGAGAGAAAGCCGGTAGTCCACGAAGGAATACATGATTTACCTGCCAAGAGCACAAAAGGAAGAAGCCGAAAGGCCACGAAGGAATACATGACTTGATTGCCGAAGATTTAAGCCAACGAAGATTATCTAAGAGCCGTCATTTTTATGAGCATCGTGAAGACAAACGAGCAAGAAGTCGTGGCCCAGATCAAACAACAAGGAGCTAGCGAAGGCATCTTTTAGAAAGCTTACAGGATTTGACCATGAAGAGAAGATCAACGTTTTCACTTGAACCATAAAAGGGCAATGGATGTACATGTAGTCCATTTTTATGTAAAGAAATCTGTTTTCTAGAAAAGTTATTCTAATGGAATTGAATTCATCATCGACATCTTCTTTTCTTTGGCATTCATGCATTTACATTACATTGCATCACATGCATTTGCACCCGAATAAAGACCTTAATTAGTGGAAATTATTACAGAAAAGAAAAGAATCTGGAAAATCCACATCCCTACGGCACACGAGCTAAAGCCAAGAATATGGATCAGAGATTCGAGCAACTGCAAAAGGAAATGCAAGAGCAATTGCAAGAACAACTGGCAAAAATACAACAAGATATGCGTGAACAGATGATGGAAGCGCAGAGAAGTATGGTGGCCGAAATGGCTCAGCTGCTGAAAGGGGCAATGGATAAGGAAAAGACCCCTATGGCTGCTACCACGGAAGATAATGATGATTACCCTCCAAGTTTCACGCCACCCCGTACTCAAACACAGACGGAGGCTCCCCCGCGAAGGCCGTCTGTCACCATTAGGCCTCAACAGGGGCAAATTGATATTGGAATGCCTGTGAACTTACAAGACGGTTCGGGGTCTAACCCGTTAGAAAATCCCATCAATTCACTTACCCCTGATTTGGATTTGGCTGAGAAGGAAAGGGAAAGGATCGAATCCTCAAAACAATTGGAGGAACGCTGCAGATGGCTGGAAGAAAAGTTTAGGGCTCTAGAAGGTGCTGATGGCCGACAAGGTATGGACGCTAAAGAATTTAGCTTGGTCCCAGACTTAGTCCTCCCCCATAAATTTAAAATGCCAGAGTTTGAAAAATACAATGGGACTAGCTGTCCTGAAGCCCACCTTACTATGTTCTGTAGGAGAATGACAGGGCACGTAAACAATGATCAACTTCTGATTCATTGTTTCCAAGACAGTTTAGTCGGAGCTGCTGCTAAATGGTATAACCAACTGAGTCGTGATAGGATTGGCTCCTGGAGAGACCTAGCACACGCCTTCATGCAACAGTACAACCATGTGGCTGACTTGCCGCCCGATCGAATTACTCTACAAAACATGGAAAAGAAGCATAATGAAAGCTTCCGACAATATGCACAGAGGTGGAGAGAGGTCGCCATGCAAGTTCAACCGCCACTATTGGAGAAAGAAACTACTATGCTATTCATAAATACCCTGAAGGCCCCATTCCTTACTCACATGATTGGAAGCACCACGAAGAGCTTTGTTGACATAGTCATGGCAGGCGAGATGATTGAAAATGCCATAAGAGGTGGTAAGATAGAAGGGGAAACTACCAAAAAATCAACCTCGAGAAATAGGGACAATGAAGTGAACAATTTGAACATGCACCAAGGACATCAGGGCTCGTTGAGACAAGAACCCAGTGCAAGACAAAAGGAGAAACTCCAGTTTACTCCAATCCCAATGTCATATAGGGATTTATATCAGAAATTATTCAATACACATGTGGTGGCCCCATTCCATGTGAAGCCACTGCAACCTCCGTACCCTAAATGGTATGATGCAAATGCTCGATGTGAGTATCATGCAGGGATTACAGGGCATTCAATTGAAAATTGCACCTCCTTTAAGAAGTTGGTTGAGAGGTTCATACAAATGGGTATTGTGAAGTTCGATGATCCGTTAGAACCTAACCAAGCAGCAAAATATGATAATTGAAGGAAAAGGCAAGAGAGTGGCGTTTCCAGAAGCCAGACCACCAATGATGTGATAAACGAGGAATAAAGGTTTTCCAAGCATCTGCCCTTATGAACTTGAGAGTGTTTTGAACAATAGGAAATGTGGAAGAGACCTGTTTTAGAACTTACTTGGAGTAATATCCAAAACACGCTTGTTGCTTTCGGCCTAGAAGCAATAAGAGTCCTTTTGTGAAATAGGCTGGTGTCCAAAATTTTTATTTCAATGAAATGCATCTTTTTAAGCAATTGTTCTTTTACTCTTTATATATTCTTTGGTTCTTGGACTTTCATTCATATTCTTTTATTCATATTCATGATCATACCAATGCAAATAATCTTCTTAGAGTCCTTTATTCTTCGAAACTTACCTTCGTACCTACAAAAGGTGCCCAGATATCAATGTCAAGAGCGACGCTGTTACTAACTCCCTTTTGAGTAAGATATGTGTCTAGAGGGATCTCAAGACTTCGAAGATGATAGAGATTGTACATATCTTCTAACTTGTTAATGATGGTAGAACGAGATGAGAGACAGACCCTAACTTACGAAGGGTCAATTAAAATTGCAAGCTTGGGGAAGAAATGAAGATCAAAACCTAACTCGCTGCAGAAATAAGACAAGACTTATATGTTCCCCTGTTCCTTCACGGAGTCTCTATGTGAGACATGGATGTTATAGGATCGATGTCGCTGATACCAATTCATCTTCATAGTTATTGATTACTTTACTAAGAGGATAAGGTCACTTCATATGCCAAAGTTACAAGGTGAACAATCATCAGATCCAAATTCAAATCCAAATCCAGGTTCAAATTTGAAATCCAAATTCAGAATTCAAAAATTCAAAATTCAAATTCAAAGCTGAACCCAAAATGGCAACTTACGATCTATTCGAAGATCAGACACAATATCTGTGCAACAAAGGCAGCCAAAACCATCCAAAAGGATTTTGAAAGATGACCGAGACCTGTAATGGTTGGCATAGAGAAGTTACTATTTACCCTCTTTGCTAGCCAGAATCTTCGCCAAGGGCAACACATTTTTCATTGGGCTGGCGTATTCAAGTTGAGATTCTTTTTCTCTAAATTTTATCAGAACTGAAGCAGAATGAAACAAAATGAACCGGATTCTGACGTGATCAGTCAAATCTGAAGAAAAAAAATAGCAACCTGCCACGATCAGATAACGCGAGTTTACAACGAAAAGGTTCGCCTAAAAGAATTTCATGATGGGACCTGATATTGGAGAAGATCCTTCAGATAAAAAAGGAACTTTAGAGGAAAAAGGGCGCCTTGAGGTCAGAAGTCAAAAGTAAAAGAAAAAAATCAAAAAGAAAAAAGAAAAAGAAAAAGAAAAGGAGAGGCCAAGGCGAAAACCCGCAAAGGGCGCTTTGAGACCAAAGGGGATTTGAGTTAAAAACCCGAAAAGGGCGGCTCAAACTTTGATTAAAATTGGGGCATACAGTAGTCTTGCTATGCCTGGATTAACACTGAAGAAGTATGCTACATCTTGGGGCATCGACAAAGTACTCCGGATCCCCTAGACGCATATGGAGCTTAGAATGGTTCTCAAGAAGATTGGAGCAGAGAAGCTCGGGCTGCGATAACTGGGGCACCTAATTCCCATCTTACCCCTTCTAAATCTGCTACCTTTTGCGTTTTAGCACACGCACCTAATAAATTTCTTTCTTGATTGCAATTGCTTAACTTGTTTGTTTTGAGCTATGCTCCTAATCAATTCCTTTCTTACCCAGTGCTAAGATCTTTTCAAGCATTTTACATTGAAATAACGATTAGTGGATTAATATTACTTTCATAAAAGGAGTTTCGCATATTACTCTGGGAGCTTCTAGAAAGTACAGGAACCTGAAACAGGGCCGTTGTTTAAGAGCTCACCAAGTCCAAAGGTTGGAAATAATTGAGCTTAAATTGAGTTTATCTCTTCTGATCTCCTGCCAAGGATACTATTTGAACAGAAACAAGACATCTTCTCGGTGATATAATCTTGACGAAGATGAGCAATGTCATCCCAATTGTAAAAGGGGATCACTCTTGAAAAATGATGTTCTGCATTCACGTAGATATCATGCCCACACACTTGGTTAGATCACCTGAGGAATGATCAGTTGATGGAACAAGTTACAGATCCTATACCCCTGAGTCATAGTGGGACGGATAGAAATTGATATGAAACTTGTAGCTACTGATTGCGGTAGGATGCATCTTATGTCTCCAAGTTATAATGGATAGACCCCGAAGTTACAGTGGGGCAAGCTATTTGAGCAAAATGCGATTATTTCTTTGGGTTTTGGTTAAAATACCAGCCGAATAAGAGGGCAGCGTACTACGATAGAGCCTTGATGGGCAACAAGTGATGATGCCCTAGACATTAAAAAGTTTATTCTCATGACGTCTGCATTCACATCTTTCATAATACATGAGGTTAGGAGCATTTGACTCATGCTGATCATAACATCCTAATCATTTGTCATAAACATAGGCATATAAAATCAAGTCTACAGGACATGTCCCCAGAGGACGGTGTAGCAACAGTGGCAAAAACACCAGATCTTGCCTTCCTGAGCGGAGCAGATCGAAGAAAAATAGATTTGGCGATCTCTGTAGTTGGCAGGGAGCAGATCGAAGGAAAACAGATTTGGCGATCTCTGTATTTGGCAGAAAGCAGATCGAAGAAAGCAGATTTGGCAATCTTCGTATTGGCAGGAACCAGATCAAAACATCAGATCTTATCTTCGCTGAGCAGGAGCGGAGCAGATCAGATTCCAATAGATCTTAACCCCCTAAGCAGTAGGGTAACAGATCGAATTTTGGCAAATTTTATCTCCATGTATCGGCAATGGAGCAGATTTTAGCCACACGCCTTAACACCCTAAGCAGTAGGGTAACAGGCAAAACAGAGCAGATCTTATCTTCGCTGAGCAGGAGCGGAGCAGATCGCATTCTATCAGATCTTAACCCCCTAAGCAGTAGGGTAACAGATCGAATTTAGGCAAATTTTATCTCCATGTATCGGCAATGGAGCAGATTTTAGCCACACGCCTTAACACCCTAAGCAGTAGGGTAACAGGCAAAACAAAGCAGATCTTATCTTCGCTGAGCAGGAGCAGAGCAGATCGCATTCTATCAGATCTTAACCCCCTAAGCAGTAGGGTAACAGATCGAATTTTGGCGAATCTCATCTCCATACAGCAGTGTTGGAGCAGATTTCAGCCACTCGCCTTAACCCCCTAAGCAGTAGGGTAACAGGCAAAACAGAGCAGACCTTATCTTCGCTGAGCAGGAGCGGAGCAGGTCATATTCTATCAGATCTTAACTCCCTAAGCAGTAGGGTAACAGATCGAATTTCGGCGAATCTCATCTCCATACAGCAGTGTTGGAGCAGATTTCAGCCACTCGCCTTAACCCCCTAAGCAGTAGGGTAACAGGCAAAATAAAGCAGATCTTATCTTCGCTGAGCAGGAGCTGAGCAGATCAAATTCCAACAGATCTTAACCCCCTAAGCAGTAGGGTAACAGATCGAATTTTGGCAAATCTTATCTCCATGTATCAGCAATGGAGCAGATTTTAGCCACACGCCTTAACTCCCTAAACAGTAGGGTAATAGGCAAAATTCCAGCAGATCTTAACCCCCTAAGCAGTAGGGTAACAGATCAATTTTTGGCAGATCTTATCTCTCTGTATTGGCAGAAAGCAAATCGAAAGAGCAGGTTTGACAATCTTTGTGTTGTTTAGCAGAGAGGGTCGAGGTTACAAATCTCTTCTCTCTGAATTATTATACCTCTGAAGATGCGAGCGGATTAAAGCTACAAGGTACATCTCTGAGGTTGCAGTGGAGTGAATCAAAGCGACAAGATGCGCTGGGTTAGAACGAAGCTACTTGAAGAAGAGAAGCGCCGATAGAAGTCAAGACTCAACAAGACCGGGCAAATTTGGTCTTCCTTGAAAGTCTTTGCTCTGTTCTTGTTGCACAACAACGAGCAAAGAGGGGCAGCTGTATATACCCAAATTTACCCGAGCCCACACAAAACAAACCCAACCTTAAACCCAATACAACCTAGCCCAAACATTAAACCCAATCAGCCCACTAAGCCTAGACAAACCCTAGCCCAATACCAAGAAGAAACAGCAGCAACCCTAGCCTCTTCAGCACCGACAGTGGCACCAAACCTCCCCACTTGGCCTCTGACACCACCGGCCACCGCCCATGTCACATCAGCCTGCTCCCCCACTTGCACCACTTGCCTGCAATGGAAAAGAAAGAAAATAATAAACAAAGCATTGTAAAAGGGTTATAAAACCCGAATCAAATTTTGTAAAAGGGGGATTTTTTTTTCTCTAATAAAAAAGCACCTAGAAATTTCAAACAACAGGCAAAAGAGGCAATAGCTCTAATAATTTTCAGCGAAGGGATACCCCCGAATCCAAAAATCGGAAAACAGAATCGTGCCCTAAGGTGACTTCGATTCGTTTCATAAGTTTTATTTTTTATGCATGTATTTTTAACAATAATAAATAAATAAAACTAGAAAATGAAATAAAAAAAAAACAAAAAATTTACCTTTTCCGGCCACCGTGTACGGTGGCCGGAGTCAACGCCGGCGGCCGGAGTCAACGCCGGAGACCGGCCCGGTGACCGGCTCCCTCCCCGGGGTCTCCCCTCTCTCTTTCCCCTCCCTTTCTCTCCCCTTCTCTCCTTTTTTTTTCTTTTCCCCCCACACCAAATGATTTTTTTTAGCCAAAATAGGCCTTATATAGCCCTTCAAAACGACGCCGTTTTGGGGGCTGCGTTTTAACCCCAAAACGACGTCGTTTTGAGCCGACCCGTGCACGGACCCGACCCGCTCCTAGGATCCGCGTGTTTTTTAACGGAAGGGCTAATTGCGCGTCCAGCCCTTCCGCTTTTTCAGACCTGTGCAATTAGACTTCTAATTATTTACTAAATCGGCCCGACAATCTGTTTTGTTTTATAATTTGGTCCTCCTGGCCACGACGTCGTTTCAAGGGCACGGGGAAATTACCCTTTTAGTCCCCAAACGTTTCACCCGTGCTCGCATAGGTCCCTTATTTTTGTTTTTCTTTCGAAATTACCCCAAAACCTCACTTTCACTTCTAATTTCGTCCCTTTTTCGTTTTTTATCATTTTTCTTTAATTTTTAAAATTAATTATATTATACTATTATTATTACTATTATTATTATACTATATTTAGTATTGTTATTTTAAATAATTACGTTTTTACTATGTTCACTACTATTATTTATTTTTTATATATTCATTAGTGTAATTATTATTATCATTTTATTATATTTATTATTGATATTATTAACATTAATTTTAGTTATAATTAATATTTTAATATATTCATATATACATATATATATTTGTCATTATTAGTTATATTTTAGGATTAGTATTTCTAATATACATGGTATATTTTCATTTACGTATTATGTATATACACTTTCTTTTAATATGTCTTGTATATATATATATATATATATTTAATCTTGTATTATGTATATGTATTTTAACATCATATTATGTTCCTATATACATATATTTCTAATATCATTAATTATGTACTTTATACTATCCTAGATACCTAGTATTATATTATGTACGTATTATATATTTTAAATATTATATCGTATATACGTATTATGTACATATTTTGGTTCCTATATTTTATCATCCTATATATATTTCTTAATCCTATTCTATATTTTAGGATCCCATTATACACCCTTCCATATCTCCAATATATATCGTATATATTTTCATGCATCATGTATATAGCCTTCGACTACGTCTCTTTAAATATTGCATCTCTTTATATACTATGTACATATTACATGTTACACGTAGTATGATTTGTTTCTAAATTAGGTTCTCGTTACCTAACTCAATTGTTGTTACATTATGTGTTTAACATTATTGTCATGTTAAATATCATATGTATTATCTTACAATATTACGTTTTAATTGCGTCACTATTTCAAAAGGTGCGTATTTCACACCATCCAAACTATCTTACAAATCAAGGCAATGTTTTTGTGTTTAGAGATACGGGAAATAGTGCCCTAACGTGCTGGGTTGCGATTTCTCGCTCATCTAAATACCTAAAATACCCTCCTAAGTAAAACTTTATAACTCGCGAGATAACTTTAGTTTCGTGGAATTTGAGAGTTTCGGGCCCAATCGTGCTGGGCATGATGCTCGTATTCCTCCGAAGCGAAGGAATCTCGATTTTTCAAATCATCTCTTTTTAAATCAAAAACGTCTAGAAAACGAGACAATGTTTTTGTATTTGGAGGTTCGGGAAATAGTGCCCTAACGTGCTGGGTTGCGATTTCTCATTCGTCTAAATGCCTAAAATACCCTCCTAAATTTCACAACTTGCGAGATATCCCTAGTTTCGAGGAATTCACGAATCTCGTGTCCAATCGTGCTGGATGTGATGTTCGTATTCTACCGAAGCAAAGGAATCCCGATCTTTTCAACTTAAACCATTCCAGTTTCTAAAAAAGAATCCTATTTTTAAATCTTTCCAAATTTCGACTTAAGATAGAAAATTGCTCAATTTGGTACCAATTTTGGGCGTCGCGGGGGTGCTAATCCTTCCCCGCGCGTAACCGACTCCCGAATCCATTCTCTAATTTTTCGTAGACCAAAACATTTATATGGTGACCCAATCACACCTAAAAAGGTTGGTGGCGACTCCCTCTCTTTTATCTTTTTAAGTCGGCCATTCGTTTTTTACTTTTTCAAAAAAAAATGGTTTCGACATATATAATTCAGGCCGGGCTGGCTGGGCCCAGGCCAAAAAAGGTTGGCCTGAGGCCCAGCTCATTTTTTAAACGGGCCTCATATTTTTGCCCAAACCCATATTTCGGGACTATATTTTTACCCAAACCCTCACATTTTTCGGGCGGGCCTTCGGGCCGGGCCTGGCCGTCCAACCCATGATCAAATCTAATAATGAGCATATGCAATAATTCATCATATTATTCACAAACCAACAATAATCATTAAATTTTAGCCATATGAACTTACTAAAATTAATTCAAACATATAATCACACAATTAGGTTACACAAACACATGATCGTATCCCAAGCCATGTAACTCACTACCATCGTGTGGACCAAAATTGATCAATTTTTCCAATAGTCACACGACCATGTCACCGACCTGTGTGTGACACATGACCGTGTGGCTAAACCGTGTAACAAACGAGAACCGTGTGGGTCCAAAAACTCCCTTTTACCAAAAATCACACAACCGTGCCACCAGTCCATATCTATCACATGGTTGTGTGGCCAACCTATGTGGTGCAAATATAGGCCATTAGGTACCTATTCTGTGCCAAGCCATACCAATAGCTCAAATGGTGCACATCTGTAAAAATAAACCTGCCCAAAACCAACCTAAAACATAGACCAAGCATCCATTTAACTAAACATAAGATCATTTAAACCACATCACATGAATTCAACACGTTACCAAGTATAGTAACCTATGCTTTCATCAACTATTCAAACATAACTCATCATTCACTTTTAACATTTCAAACTCAACCAAATCATAGTCAAAATACATACCACTCAAGCTTCAATCTTTGCTTGCCAAAATTCTAAAGTGCACATCGTCTTACACAACCCATATATCATTCAATCTAAACACCATTTAAAGTCCAGAATAACCATCATTCAAAATAACTTCTAAACATAATAAGACATATATGCAAATATCACATATTCAAGCATTCTAATATCAACTTAGAGCTCGCACTATCCAGCCTTTGATTTGGTATTCTATTAATTGTTCTGGACTTGATTATGTGGCATGTATATAGAAAATGGTATATTTATATATGTGTGTACCTTTAATATTGGTACTTTGAATCTTGAATATGGCTTGTATTTTCAATAGTTACATGATATATTCTTAATTGTGAATTGTCGAAACCACTTCTATTTTTAAAAAAAATAGGGATCGACTTTAAAATGAAAAATGTAGTCGCCACCAATCTTTTTTATTTAGGTGTGACCGGGTCACCTTATAAAACTTTTTGTTTCATTAAAATATTGATTTTGGCCTACGAAATTCAAGAAAAATGGGTTCGGAAGTCGGTTACGTACGAGGAAGGATTAGCACTCTCGTAACGCCCAAAATTGGTACCAGATTGATTAACTAATGTCCTAATGTCGAAAATTTGAAAAAATTTTAAAATACAGTGCCTTTTAAAAACGTTTGAATAACTTGAGTTAGAATTTAAGATTCACTCATTCCGAAGAAATAAAATACCACATCCAGTACATTAGGATGCGACATTTTGAACCCCTAAAACTGAGATCATTTCATGATTTCCAAAACATGCAATTAAAAAGAATATTTAGTTATTTGGTCAAACAAAAAACCGAAGCCCAGCACGTTAGGGCACGATTTCTCGAATTTCCAAACACAAAATATTGCCTTGTTTTAAAAAGCTTTCAAATAAGCGATTTTAAAACCAATACAAAATGTGTTTATTTAATTACTTTGGGATAAAAAAAAAATGAAACAACTAAAATCGGCCCAACTATGTTGGAATTTGAATCACTATTTGATAATAAGGAACAAAAATATAGTATCGAGTATGAAATAATAATATGAGAATACAACATTATACAAATGAATGACAAGGGTAACAATGTGAACATACAATTCGAAGTACATAATAGCAATAATCTCACAATCCTATTTGAAAAACTAACTTTAATAATCAAAGGCTAATGAAATCTTAAAAACATGACTAATCTTTAAAAAAACAAATTAAAATAAATAAAATGCAACAAGCTTTCAAATGTGGATGAATAAAATTAAAATAATAACGTGAAAGTAAGAAAATTTAGAATCAACACGTTACAAAACGATTAAAAAAAGAATAAGTGAAATGTATAAAAATTTAGAATAAGCAATACATGAAAGAGTTTGAAATAGATTACATAAAGCAATGAAGATAAACATAATAACATATAAATGATTTTAAAAATAGTTACTATGTAAGAAGAAATTTGAAATAAATAATATGCAACGTAATTTAAAACAAATTATTGATTTAAAATTGACAATATACATGGAATGAAAACTTAATATAAATAATTTATATATAAAAAATAATAATATATGAAAGTATTTAAAATAAACAAAACATATAATTTGAAATAGGGTCCTTAAAAGAAATAAATTATATACATAAATAAATTTAAAAGAAAACATATACATAAAATAATATGAAATCAATTATTTGTACATAGGATAAAAATAATTTAATATAAATTATGTATATATATATATATATATATATATAACATAATAAAGTATAAGAGTATTTAAAATAAATATCATATAAATCTTTAAAACAAAGAGAAATATAAAAGAGAATTTTAAAATAAATAAATTATATAACAAAAAAATTAAAAAATATATACAAATGAGAATATAAAAATAATAAATTAAAACTAGAATCAATAAAATAATTCAAAAATGATTTGTTAAAACAATTTCTAAAAAATGAATAATAAATAAATTATAAAGAAAAAACGTAAGCTGAAATTTTAAAAATAGACTTAATTGAAATAAAAACAAAATTAAAAGAATAATTTACAAAAAAAAAACTATTAAAACAGAATCGAGGACCTAAATAAAATGCACATGAACAAACGAGGATTAAAAGCGTAATTAAAACAAATCCTGAAACGAAGCGTTTAAACACGGACTAATTTGAAACAGTGTGTAAATCCCAAGGAAAAATTAAAAACATAAAAGAAATTGAAACAGGGCTCAATCGAATAATAGCGCGAAATGGAGGGACTAATTTCAAAATATCCCTTCCCCGTGAAAACGCGCAAACCCTGAGGCATCGGATCGGGTTGGATCGGGCCTATACGACGTCATTTTAAGGCCACTGAAACAGACCTCAAACGACGTCGTTTCCTCATTCTTATAAAAACAACATTTTCTTAAAAAACAAAACAAAAACAATAGGCCATTTTTAGAAAAACCCTAGCCCCTTTTTTGCTTATCTCTTAGCCAATCCCAAATAAGACGCCATTCTCTCACCACCGAACCACCACCGCAAACGGTGGTCGGCAGTGAGCATTCGCCCCTTTTTTAACCTCATTTAGAATCATGCCCAAAGCTTTGGCACATAAACTTCACAACAGTCGTAAGGGAAGGTTTTGATTTCCCTTTGGGCGCGACTTAAATTAAGGAGGCGAAGCTCCAACGACGCTACCTGAAACAGGTATTCTCCTATCCCTTTCTTTTTTTTATTTTTTTTTCTTTGCAAACGGATTCAAAATAAAAAAAAAAAAAAAACAAGAGGAGAATAGAAAGTGAAAGCCACGAAACGTTGAATCTAATCGTAAAGAAAAAAAAAAGGAGAATCAACTTTTCGAAAAATTTCTTTTGCACTTGATTGCTTACTATTAATTTGTATGTGTACGTAAGTCTTTTTACAGTGTTTAAAATCGATCCTTATATAGCCGAAACAAAAAATGAAAAACAAAATGAATTTACAAAATCATTTTTTATATTTTCTGTTATTTCTCTACTGTTGGGTCTGGTGCTCTGTATTTGCTGTGGTTTGCTAGTTTGTTGCAGGTACAGCTGGATAGAGGTGCGTGAAGGGCTGGCACAGAGGCAGCAGCGGCGGCACCAAGTTGTTAGTTAGGCTTTGGGTTTGGTAAAGTTATTTTTGTATTCGGGCCTTAGGTTTGGGTCATAAATGTATTTGGGCTAGTATAGGTTTAAGTTTATTTTTGGGCTTTGTATTTATGGACTGTGGACTTTAATTGTTTATTTGTGTTTATAATGGACAGGGCGAAACGGGCCTATTACATGAATGTTGGCAGTGTGTTATGTTATTGATAAAACACATGAATGTTAAAGTTAATTATGATTCTAAAATACTTGATGGGTGTGAATGATATACATTGTATGAATAATTGAAGTTGCATAGGTTGCCATGGTTAGTTGAGATACTTAATGGATGTTCAATGGTTTGATTAAGCTTGAGAATGGTTAATTGCAAGATTGGTTGAAAGATAAATGAGTTGTGTTGATGTAATGTGTAGTTTAATTGGCATGAATTGCATAGATGAAAGTTGCATGTTTGAGTGCCTTTTGAGGCATGATAGCATAATTGCTTGAATGTGGTTGAGTTGTGGCATTTTGGTATGTTTTAATTTGAGTATATGCATGTTTTGGGTGTGCCTAAGGCACCATTTAAATTGGTCTTTGGTTTGAGCATGAAAAGGCATTAAAACGTGATATTTTTGACATTCTGGCAAAAAGTATTGATGCTTTAAGGTGAAGAATTGGTACTTTACCAAACTAACAGGATTTTATAAACGACAAAAGGTTAATTTGGTATCGGCACCAATATAAAGTATCAATACATATTTCCAATGATCGATACTTTGTAATAGTCTTGATACAATTGCTTTAGGTTCAAATTTTTCCAAATTGGAAGAATGTCATAGGTATCAATACCGTATTTAGTATCGATATTTCTTAATAGGATTATCGATACCATATATCGAGTATCGATACTTATGCATGTTCATTTTAAATTTTGAAACATTTAATCTAAAAATGGTATCAGTACTTGGTCTGGGTATCGATACCTATGCTTATAATTTGATAAATTTGTCATTTGTTCCTTATTCATGCTCAGGAAAACTTAAGAGCTTTCGTAAACTCAAATGAGTTTCTATTTTGATTACATACTACAATGTGCATGCATTTATGTAGATGAACATATGAATTATCGTTATGAACTACATGTGATTGTTTTGGTTTTGGTAGTAGCATCTCGTAGCTCGAGTTCGGCGATCGAGCCGAGTGAGAGGTGTTACAAGCAGTATCACTAAGTTTACTTTTCATGGAAGATACATTTACCTCTTGTGTTATCAGTAGGTAATCATGTATAAACTTAAACAATTAATACTTCACAACCATAGCAAAATACGTCCGGTCGTTCATTTTTTAATAAAAATTCACGAGTAGTACTCTACTTCTAAACCGTGCTAGTTGGTATGTCCAAACATAGTAAAAAAGAAAACAGGAAATTGGTTAGCACCAATTCTCAGTAACAACGCCAAATTTTGGTAATTTTGGTTGGTTTCGAGTCCACTAAAAATAATATTATTATGCCTAAACAATATATAAATATCAATATAGAGAGTAAGGTTGATTCCAATAAGATTAGTATATCTAAAATTGTTGTTTTAATTTAACCAGATTGTGTGTCAGTCAACTGTCGTACCCACGACGTATGATGATTTGTGCAAAAATAAAAAAGAGGAATCTTTTTTGTGAATAGTAATAATAATAATAATAATAAAGAGGAATTCAAATATGATAAAAGTAAAAAAAATATCAAAATAATGAAATAAAAATAAAAATAAAAATAACAGAAACAGAAACTAAAATTAATTAAATAAATCAATATGATAAAATTCCAACTTTAGGCTTGATTTTGCTCTGATTTCGAAACGATCCTTGATAACAAATTTTCTCTTTCAAACGATAAGTTAGCTATAGTGATCGAGGACACCTCAAAGCACCAATCCTTTTATGTGTAAATTAATTATGGGAGCGCCCAACAACTAACCCTTACCAAACAAACAACCACAAAATACATATCCACGATTTAGCTCTCCGGTAGCCCTACTAACTAGAACGGTTTAGCTCAGCCTTATAGGCCATTTTTTATCTAATTGTTATTTCTCTTGACGGATCCAACCAGCTACTTAATTAGACGCGCCAATGTATTCTTTGGTAGACCAAATACGACAAACAATCGGTTCAGTACTGTCGGTACTTTCAATTGTATGCCTATCAACTCCGAATCAACAAGTTCTTTTGGACTTGGTGCCAATACAACTTTGTAATATGATAGTGTCTATCTCGTAAACCGAAGAAATAACCAATACCAATATGTCGATTTTCACATGCGATTTCGAGTCTAACTGTTCCAAAAACCGGATGAAAAATTAGTCTGAAACTAAATAAACTAATTCATTAAATAAAAAAACAATCGAAGAAAATATTAAGATAAAAGATTTTATTCAAAGAAAAGAAAAAAGAACACAACAATAATTTTGGTTCTGCACCGCGCCTCTCCCTCAGCGGTCGCTCCGCTAATGTAATTTATATATAAAATAGTAATAAATTTTGTGCTTGTTATGTTTTTAGTTTATTAACTAGCCTGGAATTCGCGTTCAACTCTGATGACCACAGTTGAATGATAACCATTCATTTGACCAGCCCCAGTTATCCTCAAGTTTCTTTTGATCCTCAAATTCAACGAAGAAAGACCCTCCTTCCATTTCATCACATTTACATCCCAATAACCTAGCAAGACCAAATTTCCTTGTAACCAATCTGCTCCGTAGAACCCCCTTTGCCTTTCCCACTATACAACAGTGAAGTAAGTGAGAAAACTCTTCGCTCGTAACACCATTGCAGGATCTATCCCTCAATCTCTTGATATTTAGATGCTCACTTTTGATTTTTGTTCAACTCTTTCGCATCACTTGAAACTTGCAGCTACTTGGCATCCTCTGCCACCGACTTTTCAGGACTTCTCCTCCAGTGTGATGATCTTCCACCGAATCTCGCCATATTAACTCCGAGACAGTGGCCAAAAATCCATGTTGCATTAAGCCTCAATATGACTCTTTTTGCTTCCGATATGGACTTGAATCTCACGTACCCAAAGTTTCCCTCTTTACTGCTTCTCTTTCTTGGGATGAAAGCATCAACAGCATCACCATATTTCATGAAAGGGATTTGAGGAGGAAGGTTGTTAACGAAAACAAAAACTATCACCATATTGTGTTCTCCAGTTCACCTGGTATTAAACTATCACCATGCAATCAAGAACTTAGCTTGATTTTGTTTGGTTTTCTCAGTCTTGGATTACCCTAAAACCATATTAAAATCAGTAGATAATAAAATATCTTCGAATACAACTGGAATAATTAAAAATTAAAATATCTATTAATCAGAATTGTTGTTGCCAAACTTGCAACAACAAAAATTGTTGGAAAAATATGTAAATAAAAATTAAATAACTATGAAACGAAATATAAAACAATTCAAAATAAAGTAGAATAAACCAATTTGGTAAAAGGCTTTAGTATGAAGTACCACGTCAATTTCGGTTTTGAAATAATTTACAGACTATGGATACTTTTTCTCTTAATGATAAGTGGATTAAAATGATTAAGGAATAATTTTAATTCACCAATCTTTTCCTAGTCATTAATTGTCTTAATGATAAGTCGATTAAAATGATTAAGAAATATCTCAATTTATCAATCTTTCTTTAGTCATAAATTAATTGTGGAAACTTCTGTCAAATGAACAACTTTAATAACAAATCTTACAATTTGGTTCATTGACTTCCTTGCAAAGAGAAGAACTTGACTATAACCAATGAATTCATCTGCGCTCATCATTTAAATTAGATTGCTAAATCTCATAGTGTAACCCAAGTGTATATCTAATACAACCATGCTAACTTATTCTTCGATTAAAATTATGTATCAGGTTATTTTCACCAACTGTATATAATTTCAAGCATGAATAAGGGATTCTTCTTAGGACAATGTCGAGAATAATATTAAGAGACCATCTTATTGATCTAGGAATTGAAAAAAAAGCTACCAAAGTAAAATGGGTAATGGAGTATGGTTTGGAATATTCCAGTTCAACACCGAACTTTTATCCACCATTGACTAGATTAGAATTTAGCTACATATAATGGTAAGTTTACTAAAGAATTAATAGAAGAAACTTTTAATAAAATTAAGAAGAAAAACGAAGTTAAAAAAAAAAAATGGCAAGAAGTAAGTCCTGCTAAAGTAAAAGTCACGATTAAAGTGAAGCCAAATTTCGCTTTATGCGTTTTTTCTTCCGGGCTTATAGCCGTGGAATATCAAAACAAAGTTAAGGAGTTTTCAAATTGTACTCAACTTCAAAAGATAAAAATTTACTATTTATTTAGTTAAATAAAAATAAATTTAATCATAATCAAGCTCTTAATGAAATATCTTTACAAATAAAAACAAAAATAATTATTAAAAATAAAATTATCTTAAAATCTAAAAAAAAAAAAATTTAAGTCAAATCTTCTAAGTAATCACCTTGTATTGTAACACTTAGTACATGCATTGTACCTACATATAAAATAAACAAATAAATATCAAATTTAGTACCATTCATATCCAAGATTCATTAAAATAACAGCAAAAGCACTATCAACCTTGAATTCAGGGAGATGTGCAGGGTTTTGCAAGTGGGTGGCGGATTATAGGAGCTAGTACGTGATGTCTTTGGTGTTCCAGACAAATATTGCTTTATAAAAGTTTGATAAGCAGTGTGATTCATGTTTATGATATTACTGCTTGTTGTTTAAGGAGTAGCATGTAAAGTGTGTGTTTTGGATAAGTTTTTCTTCGGTGCTTTTTGTTTTGGGATTATGTTAGCTTGGATTTTGGCATTTTCTTGTGTCTAGTTATTGTGTTGTTCCCGCATTTAGGTGTTCTTCTAGTTTATTTTAGCGTTTTGGAGTGTGGGGCTTTTTTGTTCTAATCTCATTAACTTTATGCAAGCTTTGTAACAACAGGAGCTAATTTCAACTTGGGGAAAGGTTGGCAATCAGAATATAATTATTTATTTTAGAAATGAGTTGACAACTTGAGGATAAGAGAATGATCTTCTGAATGTCACTTTTTCAAAAGTGAGTTCTAGTTCATTTGAACTTTAAATTCTTGATCAAATTGGGATTGAATCTATGAGCAAGGCAGTGATGCTAGTTTTTGCTGAATCACCAACTTGCGTATAAGCATCTTCGCCCTTGTAAAGGAGATCAATGACCTTTGCAAGGTTTAGAACTCGAATAAGGGCCGATGTTGGTGCTGCTGTTGGTTTCAAGAACTCTTCATTTATATCCTTCCAAGCATCGTTGATTTGCTTGTTTAACTCATCGTATGCCTCTTGCATTGACACCCCATATTGTTTCATGTAACACTCCACAGCCGAGGAGACATGTCCTCTCTCTTGTTCAACCTACGATAAACGTAAATTAATTTGAGCCAAATCAAACTCAGATAATAAAAATAAAACAAATAAATTTTAGTACCTTGTGGCCAACAATATCACTCATCAGCCTACAAATAATGTTTGAAGCTCTGATAATCTTAGGCTCATTAACTGCCCAATTGAATGTCTCTTTTGTTATGCTATCTTCCATTCCAACAAAAGATGCAATTGCGAGCTGCAGATAACCACAAGAAAGTAATGCAATCGGCATATACTCTTCCATTGTTGGTATGTAATTTTCATGGAACCATTTGGCCTCAACAAAGAAGACTTGAGGTTGTTGTTTCATCTATTAACAAACAAACAAAAAGTTAGTAAACACCAACTAATGCAGTTGATCAAGATTGCAAACAAAGAATATTTTTCAACAAAAAAAAAAGATCATATATACTGCTTCTATTGCGTATTGGACACGATATGATTTTCCTTCTTTGGACATCAAATCTTCCATATCTTTATAAACTTTTAAAGCTTCCCTATACCACAATTTCATGTAGTCTGGAAGTTGGTCTATGCAGTTGATATCCCATCTACAATATATCATCAATTCAAACAGTTAATTCTCTCTAATTCAATAAAAAAAATTTATTTTTAATGATTTAAAGTGACGATGGACATACGCATTCAATTACCTGTGGATTGCTTTTGTAAAGATTTCAAGTTCTTCGTATGTTCCATATGCATCATAAATATCATCCAATATTGATGTGAGTGATATTATTTTGGTCATGAAAGTTCTAGCAGTGGCATATTGGGGTTCAAAATATAATCCCATCATCCAAAAATAGCATTCCACAAATCTAGCCCGTACAAAGGGAAAATTGGTCGCAACATCTAAGCCTTTCCACCACCTAAAATATGAATGAATGTATATTATTTTTAAACCTGGGTATAATAAAAGGTTCTTATTTTGATGAAAACCTTTGGTCACTATAGATTACCCGTATATCTTGTTTATCTCTTCCTTATGCAAATGTTGTAGCAAGTTGAAATCTAACTTTGCAAATTTCATTAAATTTTTGTCTTGGGTACCATATCCTTCGTATATGGAAATGTAGCTCCTAGCGACCAACCTCTGCAAGCTCTTGCGAAGGGGTCGCGTTAGAGCACTGGCAATCTGTGTGGAGAGAGGATAGTCTACCCTACTTTCGGCCAACTTGAGATGAAATGTGGTGAAGGAAAGTGCTTCTTCTAATATATTTTCCCCATGCAGTTGAAAGTGTGCAGCTTCGTACAATTCTAGCATGCCTTTCACATCACCATTTAAAGATTCTTTGAAATTCCCTTTCTCATCTTTGAATTTATTAAATATCTCTGCATAATCATCAAATAAATTTGTGGTGTTATTTCCAAAGTTGCAATTTGCAAATTGAGAAAAAGATTTGTGAAGGACGGACTCAAATTTCATATCTATTTCCATTCACCTTTTAATTTTGGTTATAATTTGATTAAAATAGAGGAAAAAAAGTTGTAGATTCAAGAATTCAAACCTCAAACATATTGGATATTATATAACATCCCTAAAACCTGCTAAATTAAAAAATAGTGTCATTTTAGAAATATACGTGATCGAATTTTCAGAGTAAATAAAATAAGAATTAACAATGTTAGTAGAGAAGGTAAATGGATATTAGAGGGAATCAAAAGACGTGTGTTAAAGAAAAATAAATCTGGGTATATATTAAATTGTAAAAGAGTGAAAAGTGTTGGGGAAAAAGTGTGAAAATTAAAACTATAAAAGAATTAAATTGAAATGAAGGGAAAAGGGAAAAGGAAAAAGGAGAAAGACTAAAAATGCAATTTTACCAAAACTAAATATGAATCAAGAATGAGATTTACAAGGGGCAAAATGATATTTTCTATAAATATCTGGAAGCTTTCCTACCAACTATTGGGAAATGCACTTACCTAGTAAACTCGACCTATATATAGTAACTATTTTCTCGTCGATTTTGTATGTATTTGAAAATTAGATAGTTTGATGATTCTTTTAGACTGGACTAACCACTAATTCTCAGGTCAAGTTGTTTGATTGGCTGGTATAGTCCATTTTTCAGCACTGATGTAGTCATCCTTAAATACTTTATTTTTTTTTTTTTTACCGTATTTGCTTTTAAAAACTAAAAACATACCGCAATCAACATTGAAACCATGCTCCCTTAGCAAACGAAATCGAACAGCAGTAGTGTAAAGATCATCATCATCATGAATGTGATTGCAATGATAATGATATATAATTTGCAAGGCATCTTCTATCTCTTTCTCGAAATGATAAGCCACACCCAAGCGCTGGACCGCATCAATTATGTGCAATTTTTGGGATGATTTATCCGTATCTGTCACCAACATTCTCCTCACTTCTTGCTTCAACTGTCCGTGCTCTAATTGAGTTTTGGCATCCATTTTCTGTTCAAGTATGAAAAGCTTCCAATTAATTTTAAAATATTCACATGCATGTATCCCAAATTAGAAAAAGGAAACTTATTTTTTAAAAAAATAAGTGTAATTTTATGAAATACATACTAGCACACACATCAAATTTGAATAATAAAGGTATATGATGTCACACAAACACACATTTAAAATTATTTTCATGCATGCCAAGATACCATTTCAGAAGGAGAATAGAGGAAAATGTCCCCCCAAAAGCTAGGAGCAAAATTGGCCAAATGACGATTTTCCTTGGACATGTTACCAACTTGAGATGGAACAGCAGAAACTTGATAAGACATTTTCTTAAGTGTGCTAGAAGCTCTTTCTGAGTTGTGTGTGATCCAAATGCTTGCATGGGTTGCATGTATTTATAGGCATCATTTGTTTGATTTGGAGAGTGTTTAGTGACTTCTCATGTGAATATTTTAATGTGATATAATTCTTTTGAACGTGATTTATGAGAATATAATTGTTAATAAAATTATTTTATAAAGTTTGGTATACATTGGAAAGTACTCATTAAAATTTTAAAAAGGTTATATTAACACGTTTGGCAGAGGCGAAGCCAGAACAATTTTGTAGGGGGGCCTGAAGAAATTTTAATTTTTTATAGACTATATCTTTATAATTTTTAAAGGATTAAATTGAATTTTTATAATTTTAGGGGGCCAAAGTGTAATTTCACATTTACTAATTTAAAATTTTTAAAAAATCTTAAAAGCCTAAATAGAAATTTACCTTTTAGGGGGGCCAGGGCCTATGCCTGCCCCTAGATTCACCCCTGACGTTTGGTATACTCAACACTTTCCTGAGGATGTAATGTTACTTTACAAAATTATTCTTATTAAATAAAAATAATATTAAATATTTTTTAATATTTTTTTATTATTAATAAATATTTTAATTAAATATTTTTTATTAACAAATATTTGAATTAATCCACAAAGATTTTCTCACATTTTGATCTTATCCATTATATGAACACATTTAAAAAAAAAATTGCATGCTAACTCAAGATTGTGAATATGTGCAATCTGTAAATTTTTTCTTATTACATTGTAGATATAAATTCAAGTATATTCATATATCACATATATGGCTTGAAATTATGTTAATACTAATTTTTAAATTAGTAGTTTATTTCAGATATAAGCTTTGTTAGGGTAGCGTGCCATATATATTTCTTGACGAGAAAATTGGGAAATAAAATATTTTTAAAATTGAATTTAAAAGTAAGTGATGCCAATGTTGTTGCTAGTGCAATAAGATATCATTTATGAGTAGGCTTATTTTTCACATAACTACTTAATTCTACAAGTTGCTTAGGCTTTCTAGAAAACAAAATATAGTTATAATAAAATAAAAGTTAAATACTCAAGTTGGGGTCCAATCTTTAAGTGGTTGTTCAAATAATGGTTAAACCTTTTAAAATGTTCATATAAAAGCTTAACATTTACAAAAGTACTCAAATGAAAGCCAAACCTTTCAAAGTGTTCAAATAAGAGCCAAAACTTTTTAAAAGTGCTCAAATAAGAGTCAAACCTTTTTAAAAATGCTAAAAAAAAGGCTTTTTAAATGTCGTATATCAGGTCTAAGATTATATTTTTATTATTTTCTTTTATTTTCAACCAATATCTAATTCAACTATCATGTATTTTATTTTTTAATTTCTCTATGTATTTACCAAAACGAGCCCAATAACTAATCATTCGCATTCCCATCTATATTTTTTAAAATATGCTAGAATTCACCTAATCTTTAATCAAATTGAATTGAAGTACGTGAAAAGTCTTTATTTGAACATTTTTAAAGGTTAGACCTGTATATTAACATTTTGAAAGGTTTGGATCTTATGTGAGCAACCTTTAAAAGTTTGTGCTCTAATTTAAACATCTAGCCTAAAATAAGACATAAATATTTACCTACTTTTCTTTTAAAAAATAATTTAAAATAATTAATCGAAGTTGTAGAGACAAAAAAAGAGAAAATAAGCAACAACTGTGTTTTCTTTTTCTTTTTACATTGAATAAGTTAATTAATACCCTAAACACAAATAAAAAAAATGTCAATTTCATCCTAACAATTTCCTTTTACTTTTCATATGTATAGGTAATTAACTTTTTCACCAATTATTAAATAAATCAATTTCCATTACTTATGAAAAAATAACTTCCATAAAAATGTTACATTGTAAATAAATTTTTCACATTAAACATTGGAATTACATTCCGACGAATTAAATTCCTTAGAAGATTGATAATTTTTCATCATGGGAAACATGTGCATACAAATGGATTTTAGATTCATTCTCATCATTAGTATATCATTACTTGCTTGTTTTGCCACAACCTGATAATTTTATATCAATATTTTTCTCTCCGATTTTTTTATTAAATTTATTGTTAGAGTTGTATGACCTAAATTTTTGTTAAAGAAAAATATTGTAGCAAGATCAGGGGATCTTTGAGGGTGAATCCGTATAAAAGCTTATTTCTTCTATTTGATATTGATTTGAATAAAGTATTTCAATCTTACTGCATTACTACTATTAACATTGATTAGAATAAAATTTTTTAAACCTCTAGTATCATTCGAATTCGATATTAATAATTTTTCTCCTTCTCTATCCTTAATTTTTCTTAAAAGAATTTCTACTTAAAATTTGAATGTTATCTTCTTCTTTTTTCTTTTTTTCTTTATGATACACCACCATTGTCAATGTTCAATTTTAACATTTATACAGGAATATTTTAATTCGCTAACGTCATTAATCAGGCACTGACGCCTGGTTTTTCACATGGTTTTCGTGCTTCTACTGTAGTTGTACTGACGTCATTAATCAGGCACTGTGGCCTAGTTTTTCACATGGTTTTCATGCTTTTGCTTTAGTTGTACTCTGATTTTTTTTTAAATATCTCTTAAATAATTATTTTTACAATTATGTATAATTTTAATTGGTATAATAATAAATTTGGCATCAATATTTATATTTTTGTTAATGTGATCTTCATTCCGAAAAATTCAACAAATTTAGCATTAATATTTACAAATTTACAAAAATTTTGAGAGTTAAATTTGTTAAATCTTTACCCAACTGATAAAATGCCTAAATTATAAGAGCTAAATTTGTTATTGGGCTTCCGTCTTAGTAAACCGAGTCCATAAATAATAATTAGGAGTAATTATGAGTCTAATAGTATGTCTAATTAAGTTTTAATTAGGTGAATCTATCTTAGGAAAAAGGACTAAATTGAATAAGGAAGAAAGGTTGAATTATAGATTAAAAGAAAATAAAAAGAGGCCAAAATGACAATTATGCCAATTAACATAAGTGAGGCGGCATAAGCTGTTAAAATCTAAGATTTTTATATGTTTTTTTTTTAATTTTAGTATTAATTATTATTAAAGTTTTATATTAAATTATAAACTATAGTAATCATTATTATTATATTATGAAATAAATAAATTAAGACATAACAAATGTAGGGTGATAAGTGGTACATGTATAACATGTGAATATATACACACTTGTATTAAAATTATTTATTTACTTAAAATTAAGTAAAAAAATATTTATAACATTAATTATTATTATTTATTAATATTATTATCATGATATTATATTATTAAATTAATTAATTTTTATGCCAAATGTATGATGATTAAACAATACATGTGTAAAAATATAACTATATACAATTGTAATATTTATATTTGTATATTAAATAGATATTTATTATTTAAAAGATATTTATTAGATAAATAATTAAATTATAAGATTTTTATGTGATTAATAAATTAATCTGTGACAAGTGCAGGGTATAGATTAAGTACAAGTGTAAAAAAATTGTAATAGGGCAATTCTGCCCGGCCCAATTAAGCAAAATGAATGCAAAAACAAACCCAAAAAATAATAAATTAACAGTCCATCAGTCCAATACAAATTTTACAACCCAAAATTAAAACACCCAAATCAGCCAACCCACAAACCCGGGGCCCATTACGTATTGAAACCCAATACAATCCATGACCCAACATCAGCCAAACACCCTAACCCATTTTCAATACTCAAATTTTAAAACCCAATTACAGTAGCCCGATTACCCTTTGGCCCAAACGTAAACCACCAAGCCCATAACCAAAGAGTTTTCGGCAGAAGCTAGAAACCCGCCGCTGCCTCTATTCCATCCCACGTGAAGTGTCAGCGCTGCCCGTCACCTCCACCCGCTCCCATCACCTCCGGAGACCTGCAAATAGCGCGAAAAGAGGACAAAAGCAGGGACAAGACAGCAAACAGTAGCATAGAAGTATCGCATCAATTTGGCTATAAAGCCATACCACAAACAATGTAATCGGGGGGGATTTTCGATCTCATTCGGTCGAAAAAGGAGGGAAACCAGAAACACTTGTAAAAAAGGGATCCGATTCCCATCTTTTGTAGACGTTTTTAGAAATCAAAATAAAAAAAAGGGTTGATTTTAGATTTTCTTCTTAGTTTACATTTTCCTTCTGTTATTCACCCTCCGTTTTTAAGTCTGGATTAATAAAAAAAAAAAAAAGAAAGGAAACAAAGAAGCTTTACCTGAGTTTTCGCGGACGCCGAGAGCCTGGCCATCGGGAGCTTCGAACGAGATCGAAAAGATCCTTTTCCGCGCGTCACCGGCCACGAGCACGGTGGTGGTTCGGCTGTGGGGGCTGCGATGATGGGTTAAGAAACTAACCCTAGCAGAGTAAAAATCGAAAAAGGGGGAGGGTTCTTTCTTTTTTGTTTAAAATCAAATAATGAAAAAAGAAACAGAAATGGCTTTTGAAACATGCAAAACGGCGCCGTATGAGGGTAAGCCCGTGTGACCCGACCTGCGCAGGCCTTGACCCGCATGTTTTGCCTTGGATGAGATATTTGTCCCATGGGTCTTTCCGCTTTTTCGATGACTTGTAATTAAGGTCATTTTTCTTTAAATTTGGCCCCGTAGCTTTACTTGGACTTCAATCGGACCCTCCCCCGTTGCTGCGCGTTGTGGGAGGGAGGGTTTATTGCCCGTTTAGGTCCCCCACGTAATTCGCGCGTTTCATGGAAGTCCTTCCTCTTATTTTCATTTTCGATTTAGCCCAGAATTTCAATTTTAAAGTTAATTTCAGTCCTTATTTTTGCTATTTTAATTTTAAGTTATTTATTGGGTAACCCCTGTTATTTTTACTACATCTTCTATTATTACTATTACTATGTATATATATACATATTCATATATAAATATTTCTTGTTAATATATTATTATTTTCCACCTTATTATTGCAATATGTTATTTTTATTTATGTACATACTTGCTTTATATTTACTTTTATTACTATTATTATATTATTAGTGTATCATTTTTCCTATTTTCTTTTATTTGCAATTATTATCATCTCTTATCTTTTTTTTAACATTTTTAACACTATTATCATAATCGTATATTATTATTAACTTTTATTTTAGTATTATTATGATATTACTCTTATTATTATTACTAATATGTTATATTTTACTTGTTATTTCCATTATTATTTTCATATTATTCTTTACATATATATAAATACTTTTATGTACTTATTATGCATGTTTTCAATATTATCTCTTTTGCATACATTAGGCATATGTTAATATTATTAGTTATATTTTTATATCATTTTTTTGTATATATTTTTAAATGCTATGCTTTATTTTTTTAAACACCATTATTATTTGTTTATATATTATATATATTTTAATATTACATTATGTATATATATATTTTTTATATATGCTACGTATGTATATTTTTAACATTATATTCTATATATTATGTATATATTTTAATATCATGGTATTCGTATATTTTTATTCCACCTCATGTATATACTTTAATACTATTATATATAAATATTTTCATGTATTACGCATATATATTTTAACCTTTTTATATATATATTATGTATATTATTCATGTATGAATATTTTCGTATATTATGTATATATATATATATATTAATATATTTTTTTTATATATTATGTATATTTTTTGTATTATGTATTTGCCATTCTTTTACATATTTTTATAACATACTATGTGAATTTTTTAAATATTATGTATGTATATGCACATGATTTATTTATATTAAAGACCTTGTCTTCTATTATTATAACATATTACTTGTTTAAATTTCTATTTGACTTCTTATAGTTCTAAACTTTTTTTTTTTAAATCATACATCCTTATTTGTTGAGAGCTTATTATATTTCACTTATTTTAATTTGTTTCATACTCCTTTTAATTTTGTTTTTTAGCCTTTCAATGTTAATGTTATTATTTGCATTTGATGACATGTTACATGATTTTTGTTGTTATATGTATCATTTGGTGTTTATTGGTCATTATGATTCATCGATGCAATATATATTGGTTCTTTGCTTTGTATGTCATTATTTCATGCTCGTATTTTCATAAAAAGTCGTACTTAATGTCACCTTAGTAAAAACTTCCATTCAAAAGTTTTCGATAATATAACTCGTGTTTAGGAATTTCGAGGAAATCGAGCCTTAACTTACTAGGTTCCGGTTTTCCTCATTAAACCCAAACTATCGAGTATTGCTTTCTAAGTCAAAACACGTGAGCTTTCAAATAAAACTTATTCTCGGAAATGTGAAGTGTTGCGTTCTAACTTACTGAATGTGACATCCACTGTCCTGAGATAAAGAATTTCAAAATCAAGGCAATATTTTATATTTTGGAACTTCGAAAAATCGAGCCCTAACTTACTCGGTTCTAGTTTTCCGTTCGACCAAAAATAATTAAAAACCCTTTTCGATTTGAATACATAAGCCCTTTAAGCAAAAAGGGGCGAGCTTAATTTCAAGAAATTGATATGTTGCACCCTAACTTATTGGGTACGACATTCTTATTTCATGGAGATGAGCGAGCCTGGATTTTTACTTTGACATGTTTAAGTGTTCTTTTAAACAAGGGATCGTATTTTAAAATTCATCTAAGTTTTCGAATATTCGATATTAAGACACTAATTACTCAACTAGGTACCAATTTTGAGCGTATCGAGGGTGCTAATTCTTCCTCGTGCGTAACCGACTCTTGAACCCATTTTTTGGATTTCGAAGACCAAAATAGTTGTTTTAATAAATTAAATTGTTTATTAAAAACAACCACATTTCGAGGTGACCCGATCACACCTCAGTAAAAAAGATTGGTGGCGACTCTCCCTTTTAATTTTTATTTTCAAAACCCAAAGTCGATTCCCTTATTTTTCAAAAAAATGGTTTCGACAAAAATATATGTAGATATTTGTAATATATGTATTAGTTATTAATTAGATATTTATTATAATAATAATTATTATTATGTAAATTAAGTAAATAAAATAAAGAAATAAGGAATAAACAAAGTAAAAAGAAACAAGAACAGAGAATAGAGAACCATTCGAAACAGGGGAAGGAAAAAGAAAGAAAGAATGAAAAGAAAAAGGAAAAATTGAGGGTTTAAGGTTTAAAGCTTTGATTGGTAAATCAATTAAGTTTTTTTATTTAATTTTGATGTTTTAGAAGCTTTAGAATAAAGTTTTGTTGATATTAAGTTGAGGTTTTGGAAGTTCTTAGGGTTTTGAACATGGTTCATGTTGGATAAATTGTTGAATTAAGGGTTTAATTAAATGAATTTCAAGTTAGGATTGATAAATGGATTAAATTGTAAAAGAAGCATAAGTTTTGTGATTGAGGGATTAAATTGAAAGAAATTTTAAATTAGGGTTTTATTATGAACACTTGATAGTTAGGTTGAATTTGATAGGAATTTGAATAAGAATGAAGCATGGATTAAGTTAGTAAAGTGAATAAGTTAATTAGGACCTAATTGAAAATAAGGTGTAAATTGAATAGAAATTCAATTATTTGTTATAATTAGTGCTGTAATTAATGGTATAATTATTTTAATTTTCATAACTAGCAAAGAACTTGAAGCATTGGCATCGAAAGGAAAGGGAAAAGTTGTCGAGGAGTAATCGAACAAATCCGGGTTTGTATTACTATAATTCAAATTACTTTTTATTAAATATTTTATATAAATTTTATATTTAATAAATGAGTATAAGGTAAGTATTAATATTTGAGTTGAATGGGAATTGGATTGGATGGTGAATGTGTATGTATAATTGAATTGTATATTGATTTGAATGTGAAAATTTAAATAAGAATTGAAATACCCTATTAATTAGTCTGGCTAAGTCGGATATAGTTGGCATGCCATAGGATTTGGAAGAGTACGGGATTTATCAGCTTCGCCAATCAGGCACTTTATGTGTCATATATCAGGCACTTTATGTGTCGTATTTCAGGCACCTCGTGTGTCATATCAGGCACCTCCTGTGTCGTTTCAAGCACTTATGTTAGTATACTGATTAGGTACTATGTACCGTTTTAGGCACAATGTGCCGTACTGGTGTGTTTGGATTGAAATTTGTGTATCCGTCAAAGTCCGGGTTTGTTAATAGGGTGAATAACCGAAATGGGAAAAATTAAATGAATTTGATCGATTGTACTATTGAAAATGTGAGAAAGTTGAATTGTGGAATGAAATTGAGATTGGAAATGATAGGCATGAACTTAATGTTCATGGAGTGATTGAAATTGAGACATATGATATGTGAATGAAATTGAAGAATAGCTAAAAAAAATTTATATTGTTATTGTTAATTAATAAAAGTTTAAGAATGAATTGATATTTGAGAAATTGGATAGTTATATGCTTGATAATTATATTCCATTATTGTTATTATAATTTGAATTATGGTAACACCACTAAGTATGAAGTACTCAGCATACGGTTGTTTCCGTGCGCAAGTCAATAGGAGCCCAGAGTCCTGGTCTAGCATCCGAACGATCCTGACTCCAGCGCAAAAATTTTGGTTATGTTTTCTTCCTTAAATGAAAGTGGCATGTACATAGGTGTTGTAAAGGTCACTTTAAAATGTTTTATGATTTTGGTTGTAATAAATGATATTTGGTGTTTTGGTACTAAATTAAATGAAATGGTTTGACAAATTTGGTAAGTTTGGTATTAAACTTGGAAAGAAAAATGAATAAAGCTAGTTAGTAAAATTTTATATGATTTTATGAATGTAATTTGATTATATGGTTAAGTCAAAGTTGTAGGCATAATTTAGGCATATTTAGTGAGCAAATGTATTGGTTGAAAGATTGGTTTTGGATTGGTTTCGGTTTGAAACTTGCAGTGAAGGTTAGATATTTATAAAAGGGGTTATATTGAGTTCACATAAAAAAAAATTTTTTGAAGCATTTAAACAATTTCTGATCCACTTCTAATACGTGTTTTGGGCCTCGAAGGTTTATTAAAGGGACTTTATGATTAAATTATAATAAATTTGTTAATTATTTGTGAATTATTCGTAAATTGTCCAATATGTCCGGTAATGCCTCGTAACCCTGGTCCAGCGACGGTTTAGGGTTAAGGGGTGTTACATTCTTGTACTTTTTTTTATTTTTCATCTTTTTTTTACGGTTCATGCTCGGGTTCGTGGTTGTCTCTTCCAACAATACCGTCTCTAAGGTTCAAACCGACGCTCTCTCTGTAAAAGTGCAAAGTGCTTTATCTGATAGACTCATAAATAGGGTAAAACTTACAAAATTCCATTCATTGAAGTTGCCAATTTTCAAGTTTGGAAAATCAGTCAACTTGCAACTACTTTTTAGATGGGATCCAATTATTTTTTGATTGATATGTCTCATAGCGTTCAAATATCTATCTCTCAGCTTTGAAATGCATTTTGAATCACTTGATTTGGAGTTTGAGAGTTTAAGTTATGACTGTTTTAGTAAAGCTTACGCGAGCATAATTTCTGGACAAGATTATTACGAAAATTACAAGTTTCAGACTTTTAATTCAAGTTTAAATCATATTGGGTTCAATAATTTTTATTATATATATGAACCCATATTGTATTTATTAAGTTTTATTATTTTCTTATTTATTTATTTCGAATTTTGGATATATATTTTTAAGTATTTTTAAGTTGTTTAAGAGATTTATGTTCAAACAAGAAAGTTTAGTTCCATTTGTTTCACTGAAAATGGCTCCCGAAAAATGATTTCGGAAAAATGACTTACTTTTTTTTGAAAAACTAATATTTTTTTGTGTTTGGATGAATCTATAAAATATTTTATGTTGTTGTTTTCAATGAAAACATACATTTGAGATTTTCTTATATTTTCATTATTTAATTGATTTTATTATATATATATAAATTTATATTATACATTGTTCTTTGTAAAACAAACACAACATAAATATATTTTTTATAAAATATTATAGTGTAATTTTCTTTTAACAATTGAAACTTATTTTATAATGAGAAAATATTTTTTAATTATCAATTTCATGTATAAACTTAATAATAAATAATGCTTAATTAAAAATTAATTAAAATTACATATATTACATATATGATAGTACATATTGACACATTAGAGTTGTAAGGGATAAATAAAGCTAAGTATTATTTAAACAAATATTCATATTTTTATACGAGATTAAAATATGTCATAAGTCTTTGTACTCTTCGTAAATTTGAAATTTAGTCCATGTACTTTTATTTTTGGGTTAGTCTTACTTTTTAGATATTAAAATTCAGGTTTAATTGTTAGTATTATTAAAAATATTTTTGTTAAGTTCATGTTAATTATAATGTCATTTTTAGTTATATGAATACCAAGTATTTTTTATTTAAAAATGTGACATCAATAAAATTGACCCAAAAAATTAACAATGTTAACAAATAGACTTGATTTTCAAATCTGAAAAGTAGAGGAACTAAATTCTTAAAAATAAAAGTATAGGGACTAAATTTCAAATTGTAAAGAGTACGTAAACTTGTGAAATATTTTAACCTTTACACTACAAAATATTTACTATTAATATAATAAAATATTAATATGAAATATTTTTTTCAATAATATATAAAAATATTATTTTTAAAATTTATTATTAAAATGTATTTTATAAGAAGATTTTCTTGTTAATATGGAAATTTTAATTTAGCCGACATAGATATTGGATTCTCATGTGGCTAATATATAAATTAATTTATTATATATTAATCATTAAAAACAATTATCCGGTGTAATACTATTAGTTGTGGATAATCACGTTAGGTTTTAATTGAATCCAATAAATATTTATGTTAGGGAGATTTAATTTATCATCTCTCCTTAATTTAACAATAAATTATATTTGTGTAGCACCAAGTAGCCTTATTTTGTGGGAACTTGCTTAGTTGACTGACAGTCAAACATTGACGGTATGTTTGGTTCACTGTAATGGAATAGGGCTGTAATTGAATAGAGCTGTAATTGAATAGAGCTGTAATGGAATAGAGCTGTAATCAGTAATTCAACTGTTTGGTTGAATGGAATGGAATAGAACTGTAATAGTATTCTTGTGTTTGGTTGAATGGAATGATGTTGTAATAGCATAAGGAGAAAAACTAAAATGACCAGAATACCCTTAGCAGAATTTTTTTTAGGTAAATGATTATTGTTATTGTTATTAAATTTTAATAAGATTATTATTGAATATAATTTAATAAAAATAATAAATACTTTAATCATATTTTAACATAATTATTATTAAATATAATTTAATAAAAATATAATTTAATAACATTCTCAATATAATTATTATATGAATCAAAAAAATAAAAATATATAATTCTATAAAAAAATATATAATCTACTTTATTATTTTTAAACTGCAATACATATTTAATGTGTTAAAATATCATTAATGAAATAAATAATTTAATTATTCTACAATAAAAAACAAAATATTAGAAGTAATAAATAATTTGAGAATTATATTTCATATCTAAGCATAATATTCATATATTAACAAAAAGTTACAAGCTAAAAGTTTTAAGAACCAAGTTGATAGTCAAATTGATTTTATCACTAATTTATCAATGAATTAATTAAATAAATTATTAAAAATCGATTAACTAGTTTTTTAACCTAATTCAACAATTTATACAAATACATTAGGCAACCAATTTGATACCTTTTCCAACTCGATACCAATTTGATGCCTTTTCCAACTTGATACCCAAGGCAACCAATTTGATGTCTTTTCCAACTTGACACCCAACCAAATCCTGATTAAACCAACCATTTTGATCAAATCCAAACATCCATGATGAACCAATTTGATCAAGTTCAAACATCCATGATGGAAATAAGAGTTTTGCAAGAATCAAACGCGTTTTGAGTTTTTTATAAATAAATTCCACATGAGCATTAACTTGTAAAAGTAACGCCACAAGTTACAATTTTTGTTTAGGGACTACCTATGATATGAACAACAATGATAAAATTCAAAAATTTTTAATAAAAATATCACCATACTATTTTCGTTAAACATTCCTACTTATAACATGAGATTCATATAAAACATTACCAAAAACATGAAAAATGCTATTGATAGATTCATAGTTCATTATGTTCTACAACTCCAATATAAAATATACCAATATAAAACTATGAAAAAGGGCTCATAAAGAACAGTTATTACCAAATAACCAAATGTCAATGCCACAAAAAAAAAAAAAACACTTAAAAGGATAGTTTTGCTAGAACATAATGTGCTAGTTTATAGCCTTCTCCCTCTTCTACCACCCTTTCTTCGAGTTCCATCAGTCGAAATGGGCGTAACATCCTCTGAAATAACATAAAGAATAACATCGTAAGGGTTCGACAGTAATATGTAAGGGAGAGCAAATTTCCTTTTATATAAAGACAATCATTAAAACACTAGGGAGTTCTGACTTAAAAATGAACAAGTTGCCTAAATGACTCCTCTCATCGAAGTCTTTCTTTCCTTTCGTAGAATTTAACAATAGGTGGAACTTTGGAAGTTTTTTCTGGCAAAAAATAAGCAGCCAGAAAAAGTGACAAAAGAAATGAGTCTAAAAGCTGACAAAACCAAACAGGCTTACCATTCCGTTTCTTTTCTTCATTTGATGAATTCATCTGCAACCTGAAAAATTACACATTGCAGAGAAGGCAACATTAGATTATGCAAAAACGAGATTGTGAGCTTAAAAAGATCAGGAATCTAACAAAATATCCATATATCAAACAAACCAGCATCAAATTTGATTCAGTAAAATTTTCTATAAGAAGGTCAGGAAAATCTGCAAACTTAGCAATTGCAAGTTATAAAGTGGATAGATAGTATATAATCAAGAAACCAATCAGAAGGAAAGATGCCTTTTATATAAAAATAGCACCAAAAAAAGAGTTTACGTAAGCAGAGATTGAGAATGTACTTTAGCTCTTAAGTCATCTGCCAGTTCTCTCTGAGCTTGCTCACTTGGAGCTGATTTCCCAGATCTTAAACAAGCTCTATGAGCCACAGACCGAAACATACATCTTCTGTCTCCAGGTATTCCTGCACAATTTAAGACTTAGGGAAGTGATTAAACTGATACCTCCAATTGAAATTTGATAACTGTGAGCAAGCACTTTCTAAACAGGCTGCATAAGGACTAGGGTATAATCTGCCACTCATCAATAACAGAATAATCGGTATAGACCTTTTTCCCATGAGAGAATTGAGCATGAGAAGAATTATGCTCATCTTCCTTTCCCTGCTTTGCCCCTCCAGCTTCTGCATGTACTGGTTCAGAACTCGAATAAAAAATTAACAAACCAAAAGCTATGCGATGAGTGAGAGAAAAAGAAAACCATACGGTTGTGTAAATTTAGGATTAGATACCCAAGTCAAGTTTATTAATCCAAGATTTTTCATCAGCGCAAAAGGAAAATGATTAAAAGAAATGTGCAAGATTATCAATAGTTTATCCAACCAAGTCATATAAGGAACAATGCACAACAAAAATAATAATAAAAGCTTAGAAACTAGATTAAGACTACAAACATTCATAACGGCAATTATCTAACTTCGTCACTCTTCATAGGCTGTTTTTTTCCAAGGGAGGCCTAAGATCTTAAGTACAATCATTATTGCTCCATCAATCACACCCACATTGTACTAGATTACCAGAAAACCAATTCAACTATCAGGTGTAATTAACAAAAGAATAATAAATATGCAAATAAAAAAAGATGATGCTTGTTAGTTTTCCTACCAAACTTTCGTCACAACTTTCATTTTGGGAGGCTAAAATGGATACCCATCTGCAAAATAGAAACCAATCACTGATAAGCATCAATAATCAATGATCCATCCTATTTCAAACACGGCTAACTTTCCTTAAACTATCACCAATCGGTAGTATCTAACAACATTGCATTCAAAAGGCAATCGTCCATTACTTTACGGAGAAAAGCTCAACATCCCAAGTTTATAATTATAAACTTATTCGAAAATCTAAAACTGGATAAAAGATTCATTCTAAGGAAAACTTACCCATTATAAAAACGAAAAAGAAAAACCCCTTTACCCTCAGCCCAATTTCTTAACTAAAAAGGGGGAGGGGGAATTAAACTTAAAAACAAACCCATGAAAATTAATGTAAAGAAAGAGAAGAAATGGATAGTGAAATACCAGGCAATGTGATATCGATTTCAAAGGAGCCCCCTTCATAAGGAGTGCCAAGGGGACCAAGGATGATGCCAGTCAAGCGAGCAAGATTGTCTGATTTTGGAGAGACCCTAATACCCGAAGAGTCTTTTTCTCTGCTACATTCTTGTAGCTCTTTTTGAACACAAGCAAAGTCTATCATCTTCTCTCAATTCTCCTTGTTGGATCAAAACCCTATGCCCCAACAAGTAACGTGTTTCCCTTTACTCTTTTTACGCTATTAGTCTCAATCGAACATAGGATTGAAAGGGGAAAAGAAAAATTAAAAGAGGTGAAAGAACTTTAACTAAAAAGAATCAGAAAAAAAAATGTAACCTTTACAATATTTGGAGAGATGAAGATGAAGATGAAGATGAAGATGAAGGGCGAATGGATGCTTGATTTAGGGAGGAAGAAATTTGGAGAGAATTTTGGGAAGAAGAGAGGTAGGCTATTTTGGTCCAAAAACGTAAACGGTGTGGTGTTGAATAGGTATGCAGACCCTCAACTGCTGAATACCTAAACGGTGAAATGAGGGAATGAGACTGTAATAGGAATTCCATGGAATCACCTAAACGGTGAACCAAACGGCTGCTTAACTGTAGCACATGGAATTAGGGCGGAATGGAATAGCAATTCCATCCAACCAAACGTAACGTGAGAGAGTCAGAGACAAATATTAAACAAATATATATATATATATATATATATTCCTTTGAAGTTGCTTCTTACATAGCTTGTTCTTTGCTTTTTTACCTTTTGAAACTCATTTCTCTTTTCTTTTCCTTTCCTTAACCCTGACAATAAACAATAATCAATAATCGCTGAATTATTTAGAAGTTTAAATTTTTTTATTTTACTTAATAATGTTATTGAAATTTAATATTTTAGTCTTTCCTCTATTAAATTATTATCAACGACATTTTTTATTGACATATAACAAATTTATCATGTTGGAAAATATAGACATCACATATATAATAAGGATAATTATATGTTATTATTTACTATCATGATAAGGTTAGCCTAAATTAAAAGTGATCTAATTTGGTTAGAATTCTATTGGGCTTTAATTATTAAATAAAGTATGGGTCAAATATGTGTAGATACTCTTCTAATCAAATTCTAATTAATGATGGGCTAATCAGAATTTGATTAGAACTAATATTCCAAAGTTATAAATATTAGGGTTATGGTCCCCAAATTATACACAAGATATCTTTTCTAATATCCCATCATTAGGGAAGAAAGAGCATATATTATCTGAATTTCTTGTGTGCTAATTTGGAAGATCAAATCCCCAAAATCCGGTAAAACTTCAAGAAATTCATGGATTCAGGTATGCTTCCACATTTAATTTTATTCTTGATTTACTCTCAATGATTTAACATGATAGATCCTAGTTTATTAAGTTCAGTTTTATTATAGATTTATTTTATAAATCTAACAAGTGACATCCAAGCTTTGTCATTGTAATCACTCAATTTAGCCCGGGCTACTAAAGGCCCAGAAACAGAATAAAAACAAACAAAAAAAAATTAATTAAATAGTCCAATTAAAAGTCCTTTTACAGCCCATTTATAAATACCCAAACCTTGACCCACAAAATAACCCAATACCCATTACACCCTATCATACCCGTGACTTAAACCCACCTAGACTAAACCCATTTCAACCCAGAACACTACCCAACACAATACGTAGACCCGGTTACAACTAACCCAATTGCCCAACCCAAATACACAGGGCCCAAAAGGCCCAATGAACTAAACTCAGTGGCAGAAACCCTAGGGTTTCTGCATTCCCTCGCGCCGCAACTGCTTCTAGAAGGTTCGAGGAGCGTTTGACCAGCTCCCAAAGTCCGAGGCTCCCATCAAGGCGCCATCAATGCTCGGGGATTTGGTCACCAGCCATCCCACTGGTTCACAGCACCAGTGAACCATCAATGCCGAGATTCCTGTGGTTGACCTGCAAAAAACAGAAACAAAGCAGCAGAAAAGAGGAAATATGGCAACAAAATTAAGAGAAATATTTTTACCTATTTTGTAACATGAAACAGAGGCTATAAAAAGCCCAAGTATACGATGTAAGGGGGTTTTTTTTTGAGTTTTGAATATAGACAGACACATACACTCAGAGATTCAAGAGAAATAAAAACAAAAAGAAAAACTTTCGGTTTCTTTTGAAAAGGTGATCTTTTTATATACATTTCGTTCCTGTTTTACCTGTTAATATATCGAAATAGCACTTTCTTTAAAAAATAACATGGAAAAGAGAAAGAGGAGAAGAAAATACCTGGAATTTGAAGCTTTTCAGCTTCCGGCCACCGCGTGTGGTGGCGCATGCGGCGGCGTGTACGGAGGTCCGATGACCGGGGCCTGAACGACCGATGGTCAGAGCCCGGAGGGCCAACGGAGGATTTTTGAGGAGTTTTTTTTAAAAACCAAGTTAAGGATGTTTTTTTTATCTATTTTTTAACTTATATAGGACCCGACAGACCTGACTCGTGCCTCAAAAGATCCGCGTGTTTTACCGTTAAACTGGTTATTTCTCTATTTAACCCTTCCGCATTTTTTAAACTTTAAAATTAAATTTACTTGGTTTTTAATTTTGCCTGCTAATTCTTTTTTTTTGTTTTTAATTTGGTCCTTGAAACTATTTTAAAGGCCCGTTTCTGGAACGACATCGTTTTAAGGATTAAGGTTAATTACCCAGTGAGTCCCTAAACTTTAAACCTGTGTTCCCAAAAGGCCCAAATTCATTCTTTTATTTTTTTTATAAATTAACCTTAAAGTTTAACTCTTTTCCATTTTAATCTTTTAAATTTATTATTTTAAATTTATATATTATTTTATTATAAAAATATATTTACTTTATATTATTTTCATGTATATTTTATTATTATTTTTAACTATTATATTACTTATAATTTTAGAGTTTTTTTTAAAATATACAATGTTCCTAATTTATATTTTATATTTATTTTATTATTTATATTATATATATATATTATCTTTTTTTAAAAAAAAAAAACCTTATACATCTATATATCTTATGCTACAAAGTTATTTTATTTTACACTATTACTTTATATATTTCTTATAATTTATTTATTTTAAATCTTTTAAATATTATTTATTTTGTTTTTAAATACTTTTTGTACATAAAAATTTATTTTATCTTATATTATTTTCATATATATTTACACTATTTTTATTTTATATCACCTACCATATATTTATATTATTATAACATATTTTATTATATATTATTTTGTTACATTATATCTTATTATATATTTAGGTATATTGTAATTTTAAAATTTTATATTTTTATACTTTAATCAAATATTTAGATTCCATTTATCATTATATTATTTATACTTATGGTGTATATTAGTTTTTTTTATATCTTATAATATATATATATATACTCTATTCTTATTTATAAAATTATTATTAAATATTATGTTTTATATTTGTGTTTTTAAAAAAAATCATTTACTATATTTTCTTATATACTATTATATTTTATATTTTGATTATATATTATATTATTTTATATTTTATTGTATATATTTTTGAAAATTATTAAGTAAATATTTATATATATTAAGTTATTTTATTATTCAATATGTTTTGTTTATATGTTGTTTTAAATTTTAGGTTTTTATTTTAAGTATACTCTTATAAAAAATTTTGATTAATTTATTTTCACTTAATAATTAATGGGGCATAATATTTCTATTTTTATAAGTTTCTTACTATAATTATTTTTACATATTTGCATGGAATTGATTACTTATATGACTGTTTCTAAATTATATTTGAATGAAATAAATATGTATGTACTATATAGTTTATGTTTATTTGCATAATATGTAAATATATATAAGTATAAGTTGTACTTTATTATTTGATGAGTTATATTTGCATGAAATGCTGTTATATTATATTTGTATTAAAGCATGTGTTATAATTGTTTAAATTTTGTTATCCTATAATGTATCATCTTAAGTGCATCATATTAAAATGAAATATAAACAAAAAAATATTTTAAAACAAAGGCAATGTTTTTGTGTTTAGAAATTCGGGAAATAGTGCCCTAATATGCTGGGTTGCAATTTCCCATTTGTCTAAATGCCTAAAATACCCTTCTAAGTGATTTTATAAATTACGAGACGATTTTAGTCACAAAAGTTTTAGAATATCATGTCCTATCATGCTGGATGTGATGTTCGTATTCTTTTGAACGAAGGAATCTCGGTTTTAAACTCAAACCATTCTAATTTCAAAAGGGATCATATTTTCAAATATTTTCAAATTTTAGCATTAAAGATAGAAAATTATTCAATTTGGTACCAATTTTGGGCGTTACGAGGGTGCTAACCCTTCCTCGAACGTAACCGACTCCCGAACCCGTTTCATTGATTTCGTAGACCAAAACAAATGATTTCAAACAAAATGGTTTGAAAGTGGTTCAATCACACTTAAACTGATTGGTGGCGACTCCCGTTTTCATATTTTTCAAAGTCGATCCCCGTTTTTCAAACCCGTTTTAAAATGGGTTTCGACAATCATGTTGAATCATTGAGAATGAATTGATTCTCTATTATTTTTTGAATTAATTCATTTTTCAGATCTTATGGATTTGATAATTTAATTATATATTATATTGAGTTTTCAAGATTCTTGATAATTTTTTTTTTTGGTGTTTTGATTCTTTAAATAAAATTTTAAAGTTTTTTAAATAAAGTTTTAAGTTTTTAATTTTTGTATAACTGGAAAGATTTACAGTTGTGATTGAGAATTAAAAACTGAGGATTTTATGTTGTTTATACAGTTTTAATAAATATTTAAAAAAAACTGTGTAGGTTTGGGTTTCATTAGAAACTGTTTATGATGTATATTTGATTATATCAATGATGGATTGTTAATCGTTAATCACTTATTTTATAGTTTAACGGTTATATATATATATATATATATATATATATTATTTTGGAGACACTTTAGTAATTATGTTCAGGATTTTACATGATGATATATGGTTGGTAAAAGAAATTGCTTCAGGTAAAATGTCTCTCATATACCGATTGTTTATCAATGAATTCATTATATATGGTGAATCCTTAAGGTTGATGGTAATATTTGTTAGTTTTATCGATTCAATTTTAGGGTTTCATTATAATCGTTTTTAATTCAAATTAGATTCAGCAAATGTATAATTGAATTCAATTTTTATAATCATTAATCCTTGAATTCAATATATAGTTGTGAGAATATATTATTCAGTTTAAGCATATATTTTGGATTTGAATTTACTTGGGATATGTAAAGCAAGTTGATCAAAATTATATTTTTATGGTTTAATTATGATGAAATTAGGTTTGATGAAAATTGATGTTAACCATAATATGTGTTTAAATAATTTGGTTTTAAGTTTGGTTCTATAATTTTAGGTTTTGGCATCTTATGGTTCCGAATATTTGGTTAAATTATGATGATGTGGTTTATTGTATGAATTATGGGATATGCCAACTGTTATGACTTTGTTTGAAATGTATTCATGTGAATATTTGTTTAATCATAAACACAACTTTGGATTTACATGGTAAATTCAATATAAGTTTTTCTATTTGATTATGACTACATGTATACACATGAATTGCTATGGTGTTTTTATTCATGCCAAAATTATGAATACATGTGCTTGTTAATTATTTGGCTTTGAATTACTATATTATTTCTATGTGGTTTTGATATATATGGCTTTGGAACAAAAAAGAAAGTCAAAAAAAATGAAGGTTTTCGTTTTTTTATTGCATTATTAAGACAACCTTATTTGGAGTTACTTCGGAGTCTATAAAGCAATAAGAAAAATAGTTTTGATATTGACTATTGGGAAAATTTTAAATTTGAATATTGGTATGTTTATATATATTTTAAAATAACTTAATTGAAGCAAAAAGTCACCAAAGTGATTTTTTTGTATAAATTATTTTGTTTTAAAATACAAAAGGTTGTGTGCATGTAACTTAAGTTATGATTAACCCAAATGAAAGTTAATAATATTACATGTGCAACTATGGTAATAAACATGTGACAATTATTTGGTTTTACATGTGAGTAATAAATTGGCCCAAAGGAAGATTTATTGTTCGACATGTTCTTATTGTCAATGTTTGATTACTATACCAAGATATCACTTACAAGTTAATATTTTGTTCAAAAATAAAATATTAATGGAGTGTCCGATATCTTGAGATGAGGTTTACCTTTATTCAAATTATTTTGGTTTAAATTTGAAGTTTTATATGAAGTTATTTATGGTTTATGATTTATTCAACTATTGTTATATTTGCCAACATCATTGTATGTTGTTTTGGGATAAATATATATATATATATATATATATATATATGGTTATATTTTTATCTGATTGAAAGATAAAATTAAGGTAAATATTTTGAACAAATAAATTCAAATTTTGGCTTTTAATTAAGGATGTTTGATATTTTAAATAAATTAGTTGAAACAAAATGCCGCCAAAGTGGCCTCTTTTGTGCAAATTAGTTTATTTGAAATATTAAGATAATTATATATTTTTGTCATTCATGCATTTATTGATTGACCCAAAGGTAAGTTAATATTTGGCAGAATTTCAAAGACATCCATGACAATAAATGTGTGACAATTATAAGGTATTTTATATGAGCAATAAGTTAGTCCAAAGATTAATTCACTGTTTGACATAATTTATTGTCAATGTTTGATTGCTACAACAAGAGTACCGCTTACTGTTAATATTACTGTCCAAAGACTTGATATTAATGTTGTGTTTGGTATCTTGAGATGGGATTAGCCATTATCTTGAATTTATTGTTTACTTATGAATATTGATGTGAGCTTATTTTTATCTTTTGTTCTATACTGCCACAATATCTGCTAAATTCTATACCCATGTTTAATGGGACAAATTTCAATGAATGGAAAAGGCACTTACTTATATTGCTTGGCTATATGAACATAGACGTTGCACTAAGGGAAGAATAACCTGCACCTCTCACTGCAAAAAGCACCCTTAATGTCAAGAGGGATTTTGAAAGGTGGGATCGTTCGAATTGCAAGAGTCTAATGATCATGAAGCATAACATTTCAGAAGCCTTTAAGGGCATAGAATCTAAAAAGATTACTTAGACTAAGGTTTCCTTCATGAAATTAAGAAACATTTTGCTAAAAACGATAAGGTTGAAATGACATTACTGCTAACTTCTTTGATGTCTATAAAGTTAAAGGTTAAGGAAATTCTGAGCGATCTAAGGGCTATAAAATTTATGATCCCATAATAAGAAATAATTTTGAGACAGGAACTACAACATTTTTTGAGGATGTTGAGTTTCGGGGGAGAAATAAGGTTCGAGACATTGCTTTTGAGGTGGAATTGCATTCCTACTATCACTTTTGATGATGTTCAAGCTCTTATACCTATCATTGATCAAGAAGTGAATCTAGAACCTCTACAAGACAATGTTGAACCACTCCCCATTCAAAATGAGGTAATTATTCCAGAAGAACAAACTCAACAATCTCAAGAACAAGTGCCATAAAGGAGGTCCAAGAAAAGTTCTAATTCTCAAAAATGGATTGATGTCATAAAAGATGAGTATAAGTCTATACAAGACAACAAAGTTTGGGAACTTGTCCCATTACCTGAAGGTGCAAAACCGATTGGTTGTAAATGGATATTTAAAACCAAAAGGGATGCAAATGGTAATGTGGAGAGGTATAAGGCGCGTCTTGTAGCAAAAGGATATACTCAGAAAGAAGGTATTGATTTTACAGAGACTTTCTCTCCAGTTTCATCGAAAGACTCCTTTAGGATAATCATGGCGCTTGTTGCTCATTTTGATCTTGAGTTATATCGGATGGATGTTAAGACTGCGTTTCTTAATGACGACATTGAAGAAACAATTTATATGGTGCAACTAAAAAATTTTGAATCAGAAGACTCAAAGAATATGGTTTGCAAATTAAAAAAAAAATCCATCTATGGACTCAAACAAGCTTCCCGTCAGTGGTACCATAAATTTCATCAAATAATTGTTTCGTTTGGTTTTGAGATAAATATTGTTGTTGATTGTGCGTATCACAAATTCAATAGGAGTAAGTATATAGTTCTGGTTCTATATGTTGATGACATTTTGCTTGCAGCTAATGATATAGGCTTATTGCACGAAACCAAGAGGTTTTCATCTAAGCATTTTGAAATGAAAGATCTTGGGGACGCCTCTTTTGTTTTAGGAATTTAGATATATCGAGATCGATCTTGAGGTGTTCTTGGATTATCACAAAAGGGCTATATCGATAAAGTACTCAAAAGGTTTGGCATGCAGAATTGTAGACCAAGTGACACCCCTGTCTCTAAAGGAGATAAATTTAGTCTTACTCAATGCCCTAAAAGTAACCTTGAAATTCAGGAAATGCAAAAGATTCCCTATGCATCAGCTGTTGGGAGTTTAATGTATGTTCAAGTTTGTACGTGTTCGGACATTGCGTACATTGTTGGGATGTTAGGCAGATATTTAAGCAACCCTGGTATGGACCATTGGATAGCAACCAAAAGGGTTATGAGATATCTTTAGAGAACAAAAAATTACATGCTTACTTATAAGAGATCAGATCTTTTGGAGGTCATTGGGTATTCTGATTCTGATTTCGCTGGATGTCAAGATAGTAGGAAATCTATATCAGGCTATATTTACCTGTTAGCTGGAGGAGCTATATCTTGGAAAAGTGTCAAACAGACACTTATAGCTTCATCCACTATGGCAGCGAGTTTGTAGCATGCTATGAGGTATCAAACCATGAAATATGGTTGCGAAACTTTGTCACAGAGCTGCGCATTTTGGAAAATGTAAAAAGACCACTCAAATTATTTTGTGACAATAAGTCAGCAGTGCTGTATTCCAATAACAACAGGAGTTCATCTAAGTCAAAGCATATTGACATAAAGTTCCTAGTTGTAAAAGAAAGAGTGCAAAATGGTCAAATATCCATAAAGCACATTGGGACAAACTCCATGATAGCGGATCCGCTCACAAAAGGATTACCACCCAAGGTCTTTCATGAGCACACTGCTCACATGGGTGTTACATTATTTGAGGATATAATGATTTAGTAGGAGTTTATATTTGTTTTTAGACATTTATGTATTTGGTTATTTTCTGATCAGAAATGAAGTATTCAATTTATTCACTCTGTTTATTGTTTTGACCTTACTTAAGTTTAAAGAGGACCAGTTGGAAATAGACTTGTTTAGATCATATTGCATGTAATTTCCATGCTACACATCCATACTTGATCTATGTCATTTGGTTGTGTTAATATACGTAATCATGGATGGATTTAGTTACGATATATGTAACGAAAGTCGCCTTGGTTCTATGTTAACATAATTAATAGACGAGATTATTCGGAATACCTTTTGGATATGATAGTAAAATTTTGAGCTCATAAGGTTATGTAATGACATGTAATTAGTATATATATATGTGGTCCAAGTGGGAGATTGTTGGACAATATGGACATCACATATATAATAAGGATAATTACATGTTATTATTTACTATCATGATAAGGTTAGCCCAAATTAAAAGTGATCTAATTTGGTTAGAATTCTATTGGGCTTTAATTATTAAATAAAGTATGGGTCAAATATGTGTAGATACTCTTCTAATCAAGTTCTAATTAATGATGGGCTAAGCAGAATTTGATTAGAACTAATATTCCAAGGTTTTAAATATTAGGGTTATAGTCCCCAAATTATAAACAAGATATCTTTTCTAATATCCATCATTAGGAAAGAAAGAGCATATATTCTCTGAATTTCTTGTGTGCTAATTTGGAAGATCAAATCCTCAAAATCCGATAAAACTTCAAGAAATTCATGGATTCAAGTACGCTTCCGCATTAATTTTTTTCTTGATTTATTCTCAATGGTTTAACATGATAGATCTTGGTTTGTTAAGTTCAGTTTTATTATAGATTTATTTTATAAATCTAACATATCCATTCAATGTTTATAGATACTAACATTTTAGTTATAATTATAAAAAATTCAACAAATTTAACCATCAACTTTACACATTCTATCAATTTAGTTTTGCTTCTTAAAATTCATAAAGAAAAATTAATGCATATTTTAAAAAAATACATACAAAATTATAAATAAATGAATACTCGTTTTTCTTACATGAAATTTATTTATTAAAATAATACTTTTATAAATATATTTTTAAAAAACCAACAGACAAGTATTAAACCATATTTAAAATTTTCCTTTTTTAATTTATTTAATAAATAAAAAATTTTATTATACATCTAGACTTATTCCTCAATCCTCATCAAATTTATCGAGCACAGGTTACTGTATTTACCTCTAACCACTAGCACCAACAACCCTTACTCTGAATTTCTCAATTTGATCTTCCATAATTGGTTAATGAAAATTAGGCTCTTTTCACTACTTACGAAGTTTGTATTCAAGTACTTTTGTGTCATTTTCGTTAATTTTAAAAAAATAACTTTTAGATTTAATCGAATAAAATGAGCTTTTTGTGATGTTTTATTACCAATTAGGTTGATTTGGACTTACAGTAGAACTAACAAGTTAACCGAGTGTGCAGAAAACAACCAAAGCTAAGAAGTCTGTGGTCTAGATTTAATGTCACAACATTCATCATGGAAGTTGACATTGGATGTTGCCCAACACTTAACTAAATTTTCAACCAATATTTACAATGCAAGCTCACTTGTCTCAAAGTCGCAACATTGGAGGAGTAAAGTCGCAACATTCAAGCCTATAACAGTCCATTTTCAGTTGTGTCAGAAACAGTGATTTTGATACCAGTGAGTCAATTTTTTTTTATTTCTTTAATGTTTATGGGATTATTATAGTATCGTATTAAAATTCGGTTAAAAAATATTAACGTTTAAATAATTAATTAAGTAAAAAGGATTAAATTGCAAAAGTTGTAAAATTTAATTGTTATTAGTTGTATGTGTTAAATAGTTACAAATTAATGGTTGGGGGTTTATATAGCAATTATACCTTGTATTTTTAAGTGGACATTTATGGACATGCATTTTATATAGATTATAACTTTATGGTAAGGTTAAAAATGTAATTAAATAATAATTATAACTTAAACAAAAGATGAATAAACTATCATCTTCATCTTTCTTCGCTTGGTAAAATTGAATCCCCCATTTTTTAGTGAGGAAGCTTTCGGCCAAGCTTCAAACCACATGCATGGTATGTATTTCAAGTCCGTTTTTAGTGATTTTTATGTTTTTAGATCATTGTAGCTTAATCTAGAAAATCCAAGGACTAATTCGTAAAATTGTTAAATATTTTGATTTAAGCCATTGATGAATTTTTGATGTTTTTGAAATTTAATGATAGATTTATAAGCTTGGTAGTTAAATAAGAATATTCTGTAAAGTGATTTTAGTTAGTTTTGAATTAAGGACTTAATTGTTATAATCTTGACATTTGCATGGTTTAATTGCAAAATTCAGTTGTCTAGGGGCTGTAGAAGGACCATATTGAATTCAGCACTAGTGTTTTTGGGTTAATTGTGAAAAATTTGCAAGTTTTGATATAGAGACTAAATAGCATAAAGGGTGAAATTTTATGGTAAAATTGTAAAATGATAATAAAAGGGCTTATATGCATAAATTTAATTGTTTAAGTTGTTTTAAATGGTTAATTGAATTAAAATTATTACTTAGATCAAGAAATGAATCAATTGAACAATAATCACGGAAAATGAAAGTTAGCGGAGTAATCATCGGTATTGCATTCATTGCCATTTTTATTAGGTAAGTTTGTTTAGTGATTAAATTGATTAGTTTTTGTTTTTATGAATAAAAAATTATCCATATATGTTTGTGATTGAATTCCTTTGTTAGTAAATGTTTAATGATGAGATGGATTAAGTTGCAATGATATTATAATTGTAGGGTATATTTGAAAATGGAAAATTGTGTGGTTGAATACATGTGATTAGGTAATGTTTGAATAATTAAATGAAATGGATTTGAATCGTGGCCCGTATGAACCTTGTGAATGCTTAAGATACAAGTGACATGTCATTAGGGTTATTACCATTTCGGGTATTGGTCTTGGATGTCTTACCGATGGCTAAGATCCTGCATTTGTTGTGGATTCTTCATAGCTCGTGTGAGCATTTACAGTCACAACTCATGTAAGCATTTATCATCACAGCTTGTGTGAGCATTGTTATTGCATATCTAACGCTATTTCATTATGGTTCATCGGGTGAAAAATGAATAAATAGGAATGGTTACATGAAATTGTTATACAAAATGGTTATATAGAAATAGATATATGAAAGGGGACATTTGAAATGGATACTTGAAATGAATATGTGAAATGTTAAATGAATAAGTGATGGTTGAATTGTGTATCAAAGGTGTTTACTTGAATATGTTTTATGACATGATAAAGTTACATGTTTCATATATGTGAACTCACTAATCTTATGAGACTTGTGATCTGTATAGGTCATTAATAAACTTATGACCTTGATTATGGAATTAATTGTGAAATGTTTAAGTTACATACTTTACAATAAGTTAAAGTTTAAGTTTAATACAAACTTACTAAGCAATAATTTGCTTATGTCCTTTGTGTTTGATTTCTTTGTAGATTATCGGAAGTTTGACCGGTTGGAAGTTAAGCTGGAGTTAACATTATCCGTTTAGCGACTTGGTAGAAATTTTGATCATTTTGATTTAGGTTATAAATGGCATGTACTATCAGATTAATTCTAAATGTATATATTTATGTTGGGTTATATTTTGGTTATGTAAGTATTGTTATGATGATTGCTTAATTGGTACTTTTGAAATACATATGCTCATGTATATGCAAGTAGTTTTGGTCATTTTTGTGAGTTTGGTTTGATAGGTGTTAAGGTGCAATAGCTTTGTTGATAAGTGTTAGAATTAAGTGACCCAAATTCTTATTTAAATAAAATAAGATGGAAAATAAAATAAAAGTAATATCCAAATAGAACTAGACTTCTTTTATTTTATTTTAGAATAAGGTTTTTTAAACCTTATTAAACTCCATCTATTTTATACTGATTAGGATAAAGTGTTTCAATCCTACTAGATATGGCTTTACAAGCCTATAAATAGACATAGTCTATTCCTCTTGTATTGACTCGAATTCGACATAGTGAATTTTCTTCTCCTCTGCCCGTGGTTTTTTCCCGAAAGGGTTTCCACGTAAAATCTGTGTGTTCTTTATTTTTTTTCTTTATTTTTTATTTATTTTTATTTTTATTTTTTATTCTTGCGATATTTTGTCATTACCGACAGTATATATTTTCACAAATTAGTATCCGAGCTTTCGGGTTTTTTTTCTTTTTCATCTCGATCACGGTAATGGCATCTTTGAAGTATAAAATTCCGCTGTTGGATCGTAACACCAGATTTACGTTGTGGCAGATTAAGATGCAAACAGTTCTTGCACAGATGGATCTAAAGGAAGCCCTGCTAAGGATAGATAAGATGCCTTCAACATTAACGGATGAAGAGAAGAAGCGTAAGGATCGAAAGGCATTAACACAGTTACATCTGCATTTATCTAACGAAATTTTGCAAGATGTGATGAAGGAGAAGACCGTCGCTGGATTATGAAAAAAGTTGGAACAAATATGCATGTCGAAAACTCTAACCAGCAAGCTGCATATGAAGCAACATCTTTATGCTCATCGTTTGGAGGAAGGTGCATCTGTGCATGAATACTTAACAGTGTTTAAAGAAACTCTCTCAAATTTGGAGGCCATTGAGGTTCAGTATGATAAGGAAGATCTAGGGTTGATTCTACTTTGTTCGTTGCCCCCGTCTTATTCAACCTTTAGATACACGATTTTATATAGCCGTGAGTCTCTCACAGTCGATGAGGTTTATAATTCTTTAACCTCGTATGACAAGATGAAGCATCATGTGGTTAAAACCGACTCCCAGGGTGAGGGTCTCATTGTTCGTGGGAGACAAGATCAGAATGCTGATGATGATCGTGGAAGGACACAAGAACGGAATCCTCGCGGTAAATCTAAGGATAGATCGAAGTCTTCAAACAGTGGTAAAACTTGTAACTTCTGTAAGAAAAAAGGGCATATTAAATCTGAGTGCTATAAGCTACAGAATAAGCTCAAAAGGGAGGCTGCGAATCAAAAGGGAAAACAACCAGAAAATTCCGGTGAAGCTGAGTTGTAGAAGACTACAACGATGGTGAACTTCTCGTTGCTTCAGTCATCAATTCTAAAGTGAGCGAGGAGTGGATCCTTGATTCGGGCTGCACCTTCCACATGAGTCCCAATAGAGATTGGTTTATAAATTACGAAACAGTGTCTGAAGGTGTTGTTTTGATGGGAAATAATGCTTCGTGTAAAATCGTAGGTGTTGGAACGATTAAAGTTAAGATGTTTGATGGAGTTGTCAGAACACTTAGTGACGTACGACATGTTCCAGAATTGAAGAGAATTTAATTTCGTTAAGTACTCTTGATTCAAAAAGGTACAAATACACAGCTAAAAGTGGGGTTTTGAAGATTTCTAAAGGTTCCCTCGTTGTGATGAAAGGGCAAAGAAAGACTGCCAAATTATATGTTCTGCAAGGTTCTACTGTTACTGGTGATGTAGCTGTTGCTTCCTCTTCCTTGTCAGATGATGATATTACTAAGCTTTGGCATATGCGTCTAGGACATATGAGTGAGAATGGTATGGCAAAATTGAGCAAAAGAGGACTTCTTAATGGGCAAGGAATTTGCAAACTGAAGTTCTGTGAGCACTGCGTTTTTGGGAAGCAAAAGAGAGTTCGATTCACCAGAGGAATCCATAACACGAAGGGAACGTTAGAGTATATTCATCCTGATCTGTAGGGGCCATCCAGAGTGCCTTCGAGAGGTGGAGCTAATTATATGCTAATTTTTATTGATAATTTTTCCAGAAAAGTTTGGGCGTTCTTCTTGAAGCAGAAAAGTGATGTGTTTTTCGTATTTAAGTCTTGGAAAACTATAATTGAAAAACAGACGGGAAAACAAATAAAATACCTCCGCACAGACAATGGCTTAGAGTTCTGTTCTGATGAGTTTAATAAACTGTGCAAGTCAGAAGGGATCACGAGACACTTCATAGTTTGTCATACTTCACAGCAAAATGGCGTTGTAGAACGAATGAATAGAACGATTATGGAGAAGGTTCGATGTATGTTGTCAAATGCAAACTTACCGAAGTCATTTTGGGCCGAAGCAGCCTCTACTGCATGTTTTTTGATCAATCGATCTCCATCCATTGCCATTAAGAAAAAGACTTCACAAGAGGTATGGTCTGGTAACCCTGTTGACTATTCTGATTTAAAGATTTTTGGGTGTCCTGCGTATGCTCATGTTGATAATGGAAAATTGGAACCAAGATCCATTAAATGTGTTTTTCTTGGTTATAAAACTGGTGTTAAAGGGTATAAGTTATGGTGTCCTGAAGATAGAAAAGTTGTGATTAGCAGAGATGTTGTTTTTTATGAAACTGCTATGCTACCTAACTTATCTCTTAAAGATTCTTCCAATAAAGAAAATCAAAAGCAGGTGGAGCATCAGATTAATACAGAGTCAACCCCTCAAGCCAGTACAAAAATTGAGAATAAAGTTGCTTCTTCACCACAATACTCTATCGCCAAAAATAAAACTAGAAGAGAAATTAAACCTCCAAAGAAGTATGCTGAGGCTGATCTAGTTACTTATGCTTTAAATGTGGCTGAAGATATAGATATAAATCAAGAGCCATCTAATTATTCTAAGGTGGTTAGTTGTGAAGACTCAGAGAACTGGATGTTTACTATGCAAGAAGAGATGGAATCACTCCACAAAAACAAAACATGGGATCTTGTAAAACTTCCAAAAGGTAAAAAGACTGTTCGTTGTAAATGGGTGTATAAAAAGAAAGAAGGGACTCCAGGAGTTGAAGAACCCAGATATAAAGCAAGGCTTGTTGCAAAGGGTTACAGTCAAATTCCAGGAGTAGACTTCACAGATGTGTTCTCCCCAGTTGTGAAGCATAGTTCGATTCGAGCTTTGCTTGGTATTGTGGCCATGCATGATTTGGAGCTTGAGTAGTTAGATGTTAAAACTGCATTTTTGCATGGAGAACTTGAGGAGGATATTTACATGCAACAACCGGAGGGTTTTACAGTCTCAGAAAAGGATGACTATGTTTGCTTCCTGAAAAAGTCCCTTTACGGTTTGAAACAGTCACCAAGACAGTGGTACAAGAGGTTTGATTCCTTTATGACTTCTCATAATTTCAAAAGAAGTAGTTTTGACAGTTGTGTTTACTATAAGAAAAACAATGATGGTTCGTTTGCATATCTACTCCTTTATGTTGATGACATGTTGCTAGCAGCAAAAGATAAAGGAGAGATAAGAAAGTCAAAGCCCAACTAAATGAAGAATTTGAGATGAAAGATTTGGGACCAGCAAAGAAGATACTTGGTATGGAAATTCTCAGAGATAGAAAAGAAAATAAATTGTACCTAAGTTAGAAAGGGTACATTGAGAAAGTTCTTTGTAGGTTCAATATGCAGAGTGCTAAGTCTGTTAGTACTCCTTTAGCAACTCATTTTAGACTTTCATCAGCTTTGTCTCCACAATCAGATGATGAGATTGAGTACATGTCACATGTTCCATACTCTAGTGCAGTGGGGTCTCTCATGTATGCTATGGTTTGTTCACGTCCAGATTTATCATATGCAGTCAATGCAGTTAGCAGATACATGGCGAATCCCGGTAAAGAACACTGGAAAGCAGTTCAGTGGATTTTAAGATACTTATGAGGTACTATTGATGTTTGCTTACAGTTTGGAAGAACTAGAGATGGAGTCATTGGGTATGTTGATGCTGATTTTGCTAGAGACCTTGATAGAATAAGATCTCTTACAGGTTATGTCTTTACCATTGGAGGTTGTGCAATCAGTTGGAAAGCCACTTTATAAACTACAGTCGCTTTGTCTACCACTGAAGCTGAGTACATGGCGATTACTGAGGCTTGTAAAGAAGCTATTTGGTTGAAGGGACTATTTAGTGAACTCAATGAAGACTTTCAAATCAGTACAATATTTTGTGACAGTCAGAGTGCCATTTTCCTTACAAAAGATCAAATGTTTCATGAGAGAACAAAATACATTGATGTTCAGTATCATTTTGTTTGTGATATTATTGCTCGTGGTGATATTGTTGTGAGCAAAATTAGTACTCATGAAAATCCTGCAGATATGATGACTAAGTCACTTCCTATAACCAAGTTTGAGCATTGCTTAGACTTGGTTAGTGTTCATTGTTGAAGTTAAACCCTTAAGGGGTTTTATGGAAGAGATGGAGAACCTGTTCGTTGAAAGTTCGCGATGAAGAACTTGTTCGTTGAGAATTCGTGTCAAGGTGGAGATTATTAGAATTAAGTGACCCAAATTCTTATTTAAATAAAATAAGATGGAAAATAAAATAAAAGTAATATCCAAATAGAACTAGACTTCTTTTATTTTATTTTAGAATAAGGTTTTTTAAACCTTATTAAACTCCATCTATTTTATATTGATTAGGATAAAGTGTTTCAATTCTACTAGAATATGGCTTTATAAGCCTATAAATAGACATAGTCTATTCCTCTTGTATTGATTCGAATTCGACATAGTGAATTTTCTTCTCCTCTGCCCGTGGTTTTTTCCCGAAAGGGTTTCCACGTAAAATCTGTGTGTTTTTCATTTTTTTCTTTATTTTTTCTTTTTTTCTTTTTATTTTTTTATTCTTGCGATATTTTATCATTACCGACATTATATATTTTCACAATAAGTATATGCTTGCGTGTTGATGATTTATGAATGTGAATTTGTATATGCATATATATTATTTGAGGTGTCAATTGAGGGCATATTGGTTAGACACTTAGGTTGAATGTTATTTGGTATATTTTGGCATGTTTCAATGTATTATAGATAGGTTTAAGAAATTGAAGGTGAAATGACTTGGTTTTCAAGGCACTTTTAGGTACATACAACTTGCGACACAATCTGCCATACAGCCGTGTGTCACACATGGTCGTATGACATGACCACGTAGCCTATTTGATTCTGGTACAGGTTTGTCCATACAGTCACAGTTTGTTACATGACTTGGCGACACAACCGTGTGACCCAATTTTACATGGCATTAGAGAGTTACACAGCCTAGCATGGTCGTGTGACCTTAAATTACACAATCACAGTTTGTTACATAGTTTGGCCACACGGCCTTGTCTTTGAGCCATACTGTCTAAGCTTTTTCACACGACCTGGCCACACAACCCTGTGACCCCTATTTTCTATTTTTACTATATTTTTCTATTTTATTTCAAATTAGTCTTCGCTTGTTTTTAAATTGCATTTTTGGTTAAATAAGCTCGATTTAAGTCTTATTTTTGTAAGTATGCTATGAATAATGAATGACTATATATAATTGATGATTAAATTAAATTCTAAATTTTAATGAGATATTATTTGAACTGTTAATTGTTGTAGCATCACATAACCCTAATCCGGCGATAGAGACGGGTTGGGGGTGTAACACCCCTATCTCGTAACTGTCACCGGAATAGGTAAGGGTATTACCAGACTTGTAACATTGATCGGAACAATATATTATCAACATAATGAAAAACATTTTTAGGCATTCACAATCATTTCATGCTTTAATCAAACATATAAAGCTATAATAATAACATAGGGACTAATTTGAAAACATATAAAAGATAGAAGAAAACTTAAGAAAATTTTCAGAATAGGGTCACATAGTCGTGTGCCCAGGCTGTGTGCCTCACACAGTCACCAGACACACCCGTGTGTCCAGGCCGTGGCAAAACAAGGCATACATACTGACTTGTACACATGGCCACAAGACACGCCCGTGTGTCTAGGCCGTGTGAAAATTATGAAGCTACTGACTTGGGCCCACAGGTACAAGACACGCCCGTGTGTCTAGGCCGTGTGAAAATTATGAAGCTACTGACTTGGGCCCACAGGTACAAGACACGACCGTGTGTCTAACCCCTATGACATTCTAGCCAATTCGACTACAATACAGGGGTCACATGGTCGAGTCACACACCCGTGTGCTTTGACCATGTGGCACGAAATAAGCTTGGAACAAGCCATTTTCACACCCCAAATGCTCATGTATTTACAAGCAATATTTTGCAACAATTCAAATACCAATTGAGCAACCAATTTAGCCAAAAACAAACATATTTATACCAATTCATAATCAACCAAATTTTCATACTAATTTGCATCATCAATCATGTACCAAATGAATCATTTCCATATCTATTTAAACTTACCAATACAATGTCATATAAAACCTATCAACTAATCACATATAACATCACATATATCACGTATTATTCATCCAAAATATGGTCATTTACCACAAGCATTGACCAACTTACCAACCATCAAACATTCAAATCTACCAAAGCCTAAATCATATAATCACCACAAGTAGACATATCATAAGAAACTTCCATATCAATATAACAATTTTTAGACCAAGCCTTATCACATAGCTTGGGCATACAAAAAATCATACTACACTCATTAACACATAGATAGTTATAAACATTAACTTAAAAACTAGCCTATACATGCCATATTTATAACATTTACAAAGGTTTAAAAGTACCAAAAGCTTGAGTGGATAGTGTGATTGCAATCTCTGACTCTGTCCGAAATCGAGCTAGCTTCCGAATATATAAAACATGAGAAAATAAACAAAGTAAGCTTTTAAAGCTTAATAAGCCCTTGTAATATAGAATTTAACTTACCGAATCAACATTTAAAAGTGTAAATAACATTATCAAACTAATTCATATGTCCTCAATGCCTATTCAACCATCACAACCATGTTAGTCATATAACAACCATGTATTCATCCAAGCCAAAGATAAAATAAACATGTAACATTCATGTAATCATATTTCATGTAACAATTCATTCATTTATCACAAACTGATATAGTATTTAATCATATCACTATGTAACCATTTATTTAAACATATCATATACCTTTTAAGCATGTACTTGTACCATGTACTTCATGTATTCTATGTCATTCATGTAAACATATACTTGTAATGTATAATCCATGTACTTATACCTTGTTTAACATACAATCTCATATTAATCATGTACATATATATATCTTGTAATTTATATAATCTTTATACCTCTTGTAACATGTATTTCATATAATACAAATCGGTAAATTGCCCGTTGAACCTTTAGAAATATCGAGGGATACTCGGGTGATACACACACAGTGTATATATGTAAACGTATAAATCCGTCAATTTATCATGTATGCTCTTTCAAGCCATGTATGGTATGCTCCTCCTGAGCCGTTAACAGTAAGCCTGAAGGCTAAACATCTAAGCCCGAAGGTTGAACGGTAAGTCCGAAGGCTGAACGGTAAGTCCGAAGACTGAACATATAAGCCCGAAAGCTGAACGATAAGTCTGAAGACTGAACATGTAAGCTCATGAGCTGTGGTGAGTCCGCAACGAATGCTGGAGCTCAACCAACCTGTAGCCCTAGTGACATGTCACTTGTATCCTACGACTTTCAACAGTTCAAACGGGACTCAGTACTCTATGTAAACATGTACTCAATAGGTATTTAAATTCAATAATTTAATATACAATCAAATGACATTAAAATTCAGTAATTATAAATGTAGTATAAGTTTGATTCTAATTATACGAACTTACCTCGATTTAGCTCGTAAACTCAATATCTACTCATCTACCTTTTGTTTCCCCCGATCAAGTTCCGGGATTTATTTATCTTGATCTATATTAATACAAATTCAATCATTTATTCACCAACACATTCAATTAAACACATATACATGTATTTTGGTTATTTTACAAAATAGCCCTTATATTTTCATACTTTGGCAATTTAGTCCTAAATTCTCAAAATAACAAATTACACACTTTTATCAAAAATTCTCTATGGCCGAATATTCTTATAGTCCTTATAAGCCCATATTTTGATGTCATTCAAATTTCTAACCACAAAATTTCTATCTTTTTAAATTTAATCCCTAATTCACATTTTTGTCAAAAATCACTTTAATAAACTTGTATATCACTAAATAACAATCAATAATCCACCATTATTCATCAAAACAACCAAGCATTCAACAAAGGCATAACTCAAAAACATCATCAATTTCAAAAATTGCAGCTTGGGCATGATAGAACACAAAGCAACGATCTCAAAAACATAAAAATCATACAAAATGGAAGCAAAACTTACCTTTAATCAAGATAGATAGTAGCCGAATGCTTTAAAACCCAATCCTTAATTTTTTTTCTTTTTTTTCGGTAAAGATGATGAATAAAACAACATTTTATGACTTTGTTTTTAGTTAATAATACCTTAATAACCAAATACCTAAATTAACCTTATTTAAACATTATAAAAATCATATGAATTATGGACATAAATGCCCACTAACCTTAACAAGGGTATAATAACCTTATAATGACTTTCATTTATAAAGCCATGGTCAATTGAGTTCTTTTACTAATAGAATTCATATTTTATGCGTTATGCGTTTAGTCCTTTTTACCGAATTAACTATTTAAACAGTAAAATTTCTATAGGAAACTTCACACCACAACGCTATCATACTATAAAATATAATAAAATAATAAAATAAATATTTTGACTCGGTTAAGTGGTCCCGAAAGAACTCGTTCTGATTAGGGTCTAAACCAGGCTATTATAGGGGGTGTTATGAACCGAGTCCCAGGAGATAGAGCAAACTGCCTGCAAAGTCGCATTATTAGAGGATTAAAGTTACAACATTCAACCCAGTCCTAGAAAATCAAGCAAGCTACCTGCAAAGTCGCGACATTGGTATTGGACTACTACGCATTGAAGCTCGTTGGTCCAAAATTCTGCAAGGGTGTTTCCATCTGTACAATTGAATTTATCTTGTAATTTAGCGTGTAATTGACCTAATTAGGTCAAAATACATCTAGACTATATATATTACCTTTAAACATTAGTTGTGGAGCTCTCTTGGGTTTTAGATTCATAGTTTGAGTGAGTTTTCAAATTTTTCTCAACATTGTTTTATTATTTTTCAGTTTTGAAGTTAATCTATTTCCAGTTTTCATCCACTTTTTTCCTTTTACTTTTTTTTTCTTGTGCTTTAATTCAAATTGATAATCAATGTAACACCCCTAACCCGTATCTATCGCCGGAATAAGGTCACGAGGCATTACTGGAGTCCATTTTAGATAATTCGAGTCAATTACTATTCATTTTCCGACATTAATCATATTTCCCCTTAAAATGGACCCTTGAGGCCAAAAACATACATTAGAATCGATTAGGGACTAAATTAGGATCTCGAGAAATTTTTCACAAAATCTCAAAATTTTTCTCACTAATAAGAGTCACACGCCCGTGTGGTATGGGACACATCCGTGTGGTCAGGTCTTGTGGGTTTCACGCCCATGTCCCTAGCCCGTATAACTCTTTGACTTGCAACCCGTGAAGAAATTAGGATCATACAGCCAAGGCACATGCACGTGTCGTTAGGCCGTGTGGTTAATTAATTTTCGAAAATAGGTGCAGGTAGGGGTGAGCAAAACTCGATTCGACTCGAAAAAATCGAAAAAAAATTCAAATTTCGAGTTAAACCAATCGAGTTATTCTAATTATTCGAGTTATTCGAGTCAACTCGAATTTTTTTCGAATTTCGAGTTCGAATTGAGTTGAGTTTTTAAATTCGAATAACTCGAATAATTCAAATAATTCGAATATCAAACTATAATATTTTACATTTTTACCCCAAACTTCCAAACCTTTTTATTTTTCCTCAAAACTTTTACTCCTTCCCACTTTCTCCAAAAAACTTTTACTCCCCTCCCATCCCAACCCCCATCTACCCAAAGTCCATTTCCCACCAAAATTTTACTCTCCTATTTACTTTTCCTCAAAATTTTATTCCCAAAACCCCTTAAAACTTTTCATTTTCCCCTAAAATTTTTACTCCCTCCCATTTTCCCCTCAAAACTTTTACTCCATTTTCATCCCACCCCTACTACCCCAAACTCATCTCCCCAATTTTTTTTAATATTTTCCCTCCAAAATTTTACTCTCCCTATTTACTTTCCCTCAACTTTTACTCCCAAAACTTTTTACTTTCTCTCTAAACTTTTACTTTTCACTATTTACTCCCAAATAAAAAATCAAAATTATCCAAAAAACCCATAAACATAAACAGTAATAATTTTATTTATATATGCTATTTATATTATTAAATTAAATTTCACATTTTATATTATTTATATTATTGAATTGTTTATTTATATTGAATATTTATATTAAAATTGAATTATTAATGATGCCATAAATTATTCATGTTAACATTTTATATTGGTATTAATTTCACATTTTATCTTTAAAATAACTTTCATTAAAAAGTCACATTATTACATTTAATATATTTTTTAATTCCAAAATACATAGTGATAAGAATCTGAAGATAATTGAAACAACTAAGCAAACAAAAAAGCTAACCTGTATATAAAAGATTAATAAATAAAGTATGAGGTGATGAAAGTTAATAAAAAATCTGATTATAGTGGAAAAATTTTATTACAATGGGTGATAGTGGTTATAAGAATCCAAAATTATTTTTTAAAATTTAACTTAAACAAATATATTCGATTCGATTCGATTCGAATTCTATCTCACTCGACTCAATTCGAGAAAATTTCAAATAAAGTTTGAATGATAAAATAAGATTCGAAAACTCAATTAACTCGAAAATTTTTTATTTGATTCGATCGAATGCTCACCCCTAGGTGCATGTTTTTCAAGGCTGTATCACACGTCCTTGCTTCCAAGCCGTGTACCTCACACGGCTGAGGCACACCCTCGTGTTAAGCTCGTGTACCCAATACAAGGTATTCTATTTTTCAAATTATAAGATGTAGGGTACACATGACTTTGACACTCGCCAATGTATCAACCCGTGTGTCACACACGGCCTAGACACACGCCTGCGTGTCTACTCGTGTGGACATAATAAGGCTATTTTCCAAGACCTATTTCTCACCCATTTTCATCCAATACTTGCACCTAACATTTCTAATAACAACCAAATAATTCAAGTAGAAATATTGAGTCAATTACCAATCATTTAGCAGAACATGTATGTTTATAATCTTATCTTATACCATACCTTTCCATATTACAGATACAAATCCATCTACTTCAAAACTTACCATGCATATATGTATGTCCATGATTTAACTGTAACACCCCAAACCCGGCCTAGAAGTTAAGCCCGAATTTGGCATCTCACATTGAAGTGTTTTTTGAAAACCATGTTCTTATTGAGACCCTTCTTGATATTCAAGAACTCGTGTAAAGACTTAGTTTGTGTTCGTTGAATTTTAAAACGTAGTTCATTGAAAAGTTAGTCACTTTTAAAAATGTTATTAATCTTGTTGGAAATCTCTTTTAGTTGAGGAAGATAATTTGAAGTAAAGAAGTTTAAAACGTATGCTTTTGAAAACTGAAATTGGTTTGAAAACTCGTCTACGTCTAACAGATATAAAACGTAATAAAATCCCAACTTGAAACAAAATCCAGAGAGGCCTTATTACAGAGAATAAAACCAAAACTAAATTTAAAACATATATCAAGTCCAAAACATAATAACTGCAGTCGTGTGGCCACCTCCGAGTCCCTCGCAACACCGATCCTCCTAATGCCGGAGATTACCTGCACAATTAATAAACGGGGTGAGTTCATGAAAACACGTGTGTAATCCTCTTACTAGAGTAACAGTCGATATACTGAAATAGAAACAGAGACAGTCTGGGCCAGAGCCCTTTAACAGTTACAATACAGTTCATTTCAGAGTGTATATGGGCCAAAGCCCACTACAATATCATTTGGGTCACAGCCCATAACAGAATCAATTGGGTCTAGCCCTAACTGATAACAGAACAAATGAGCCTAAGCCCAATACAGTGACAGATCTCACAAACAGATATGTAACAGTGTGGGTATGCATCCCAACCCAGTCCAACCAGCACACCACCCGTACCATCCAGTACACCTTATGAGGATTAAATCGACCCACCCAGCCAACACACCAATAACGCAGCAAGGCTGCTAATAATAGAAAGTGTGGCAGAGCCACTAGAATTAGAATACGTGGCAAAGCTACTAGCACAGAACTTCCTCTCAATCAAGCCCAACCCCATGCAGAATGTCGTGTATATCATGCTCAATTATCACTCATGTATTCATAATGACCATGCTCAGTAATAGTCATTTAAACATATATTAAAAACATATCTATTATGTAACCACGATCACGTCAGTTAAAACATTGTCATACGATCACAGTCAAATCAGTCAAGTTCATAGTCCAAGTCAGTCACTTGCCCATAAAGGCAAAATAGTCATTTACACTCTAGGGCCAAAACAGTCATTTTACCCTATAAGGGTATTTCAGTAATTCTGTCCTATAGGGGTATTTCAGTAATCCTACCCTACAGGGGTATTTCAGTAATTTTACAAACCAAGGGTATTTTAGTAATTTTACAAATCAATGTCATTTTGGTAATTTTACAAATTGAGGGCATTTTGGTAATTTCACAAATTAAGGGTATTTTGGTAATTTTACAAATCGAGGGTATTTTGGTGATTTTACAAACTGAGGGTATTTTGGTAATTTTACAAACTGGGGGTATTCCAGTAATTTTACAAACTAGTGGTATTTTAGTAATTTTACAAACTGGGGGTATTTTAGTGATTTTACAAATCGAGGTCTTAACGACCCGACAGAAGGTTCATCGTCGCCTCGAGCGACTAAGGTAACCTAAACATACATAACGATGCCAATGGGCCTAACGCCCATTACTCAGCCCAAGTGGGGCTATATACTCGTGTGGCCCAATTAGCCTAGAAATCGCCTTAACCATACGAACTACACCGTCCAAACCAATAGAAGCCATACAACATACATTTTATCTGTGTGGGCCCACAAGCTCGTTGGGCCTACATGGCCCATCGAGGCCCACAACGGCCTAAACCCACGAGAACACTCATGGTAGCCTTTACAGTCTGTCGCCCATGATTAGTGGGTTCAGTTTACCCCGTAAGTGTTCGCATACTCACGAGATCGCAAATGCCCAAGCTTCAGCATTTCAACTTTTCGGCTTTTGCCGAAACACAGTAATTTAGGGTGTGAATATACACCTTTATCCAACCATTCAACAGTAATAGAATCGGGTATATGATTACACACCTGATTACGAATCGTGTGGTTAAAACACTCGTACCGAACCTTGCATGAATGAAGTCCTTAAATATCCTAAAGCCACTAACTACAGCCGACTACCCTTCCTAGTCAAATATCTATAATAGCACACACTTTATTAGATAGAATTGTCTATGAGAAAATGACTTAAAGTCCCAACACACAGTCATAGAGCATTCGGCCATATAACACTTACCCCAAAACCAAATGATTATCGATGATAGGGTTTCTAAATCCTCAGATAACTCCTCACCCTTCGCGGACTTGAACCCAATCACACATATTCGTAACCAAAAGAGCAAAGAATCAGCATACAAAGACCGAACATTTGGTTTTAACCCATGAAGAAGACCAAGAAATAAGAACACAATATCATAGCCGAATCAATACTTATCTAAAATCGATTGGTAGAGAAGGGAAAAGTTGAAGGAATCGACTAGAACAGATTACTATATGCCCAGCACCCAAAATAAGAGAAAGCAATAAGGAGTAAGTTTACAGAAAATGCCTGATATGCGTGATATGAAGTAATAAAATTTATAAAAAACTTGATCACACCAAAACTAACTAATATCACGACGTTGAGGCAAGTGCACCTATCAAACAGTAGTATAGCTTAGTGGCAAGACCGAGTTATCGTACCCAAGGGAACCAAAAGTACTAGTACTTACTTCCTTTCTATTATCTAGCCTAAAAATAAAAGAGGGTTGTTTAATTAATTCTAAAACTAAACTAAGAAAGCACAAAGAGTAAATTGGGAAGTCTTTTTAGGGAAAAGCTGATTGATATGGGCAATACTCAAGGGAGAATCCACCTACACTTCACTTGTTATTATTTCCTTGAACTATATGATTTATTTACTTGACTTGATCCGTAGAGATCCCTAACTTATGCTAAACCCTCCGTCGAGGCGTAAAGAAACTAGGCCTAAGTTGTTAATTAAAGTTCCTTTATTAACTAACTCCCTAGGTTGCATTAATTCGATCTATGGCTCCCCATATTAGGTTTGACCCTAATACGGCAGATTTATGTCGCCCTATGTCTAGGGTTGCATGCAACTCCGCTTAATTATGGTATATCTACTCTTATCACAGGGACTTTTTCTCCTCTGCTCTAAGCACATCTATTTCTTGAAGTAATACCTAGGATTATTAGATCAAGAATGAAGAACACATAATTAAGAATAATTCAAGTATTTATCAAATAAATCAAGAATAAATAACAAGATCTGTCTTAGGTTTCATCCCCTTCAAGTATTTGAGGGGTTTAGTTCATAATAAAGAAAGAAAACATCTCAGAAGATATAAAATAACAAAACATAAAAGAAACCAAAAACCCCTGAAGGAATTTAGGGAGATCCTTTATGTTGCTGCAGAATTCCGGCTTCTGGGATGAATCAATCGGCTCTCCTTTGGAGTAATCCCTTACTTCTACCCTCTGTGTGGCAGAAAGACGATAAGAAATCTAACTATTCAGTATCTAAAGTTTCTCTTGCCTATTGCCTCATGGGGTCTTTATAAAGAGCTTTTTGGGAGGCCTTTCGTAGCCTCTAAGCATCCCAATTCGAGTGAAATTCCTCCTCCTCACGACTAGAACACGTTCGTGTGACTTCGACAGAGGCCGTGTGAATCTATCGGTAGAGGCACGACCGTGTGGCCAGGCCGTGCTTATCGGGGGCTTGACCGTGTGTTCTTTGTGTGCCACGGCAGTGTGCCACGGCCGTGTGGTACTTCTTGGGCCGTGTTGTTCGCACATTTTGGCCCATTTTTCATCGTTTTTGGCCTATTTCCGTTCTTTTCTCTTTCCTATGCTCTCCTGAGTATAAGATATGAAAAAGAAAGATTAAGAGCACCAATTCTCACAAAATTGATAATAATCCGTCCAAAATTTAGGCTAAACATGAGGTAAAAATATGTATAATTTAACGTTTATCAAGGCCCTAAGAAGCAATTCGGCAGAACAATAAGAGAAAAGAAATAGAAGATGAAGGAGAAAAGGGAAAAAGAATTTGGCAAGGATTGAGAAAAGAAGAAAGAAGAAAAATGATCAATAGGAACTCTAAAAATGAAATAGGGGGTTCGGCTAAGAAAGAAAACTGAATGTGACAAAGAGAGAAGAGGGGTTGTATTTGGTTTTGTAGGGGGACAGAAAAGAGAGGAATTGGAGAAAAGTATTCGGCCTACACAGAAGCAAAGAAGAGAAAGAAAAGAGGATAAGTTAGGCTAAACGCTTAGAAAAAGAAAAGAGAATAAAGGATAATATAGTTTGACAAAAGTAGAAGAGAGAAACTGAGAAAAGGGTTTCCGCACAAGAATTTCCAATTAACAAAAGCTGAGATACAAGAGGGAAAACTCGACACCTACTCTCTCACAAACTATCGCAAAATGCACACTCAAACTCTCAATTCCAAAATTTTCAATAGTCCCCACTCAAATTTGGTACAAATGACCAAATATACACCCCAAGGAGTTCCAAATTCGGCCAAACCTCCCCCTTAACAACTCCACAATTTTCTTCCCACATCTTCTTGATACACTCCAACTCCCCCCAATTCAAATTCAATTCAACAACCTTGACCAGTTCAAACTTATATAAGTTCATATAGATATCAAGAGCCAAAATTAATTTGATCACGAGCCCTAGCACACATCTTCATCATCTTTGTTAGTTATAAAATTTATATAGATATCAAGAAACATATATGAGTTCAACACTCATTAGATTTTCCCTGTGCATATACTTTTAGCATCATGTATTCATATAACTTATATAAATCATACCTCTGTTTTTCAAGTACATTCCATAGTAATTTGTTTCAAATGCTGATCATTTCATGTCAGAACATTGTCCATAAAATCACTTAATTTATCATTATCACACATGTAGTACATTCAAGATGTACAATTATATAATCATGAATAAACATATTACCAAATAAATTCCAAATCCATAAATTATCATCGTACATTTCCATATATCCAATATCATCATTTTCATGTATTTCAGGTAGATACATGTAACAGTTCATTTCATGTTCACGTTCCCTCTCTCTTGTCAAGATTTTGCCCGTTGAATTTATTAGAAATATCGATGGATATTTTGATGTACATTAAATAACATAGCGGAGCTCATCACGCCATATTCTTTCAAGGCATTATTCTTTGCATAACATATTTCCCATGTTATATCACATATTTTATCCATTGAATCATTGGAATTCCTATGGATTCTTAGATAGTACACACAAAATGTACAGAATAGTATTTCCGTCAATTCATATCCAATGATACCCATAGGGCACTGTTTCAGAAAGTACACTCTCGAGCCACACATATATATATATAACAGGATTACCAGTCCAGGCTAAATCTTGTCTCAAATATATACTCAATAGAGCTTAGTCAGGATTACTAGGCCAGGCTAAATCCTTTTTATGACATATGCTCTAAGGAGTCTAATCTGGATTACCCGTCCGGGCTAAATCCAATCCATAACATATGCTCGAGAGGACTTATATTAGGATTACTCCTCCAGGCTAAATCCTTTAAAAAATGATGTCAATAAGATTACTCATCCGAGCTAAATCCCGTCAGCAACAAATGCCAGACCTCATTCTATAAAGGAAGTCACATTTATCCATCGACTTTCATTCATTCAAACAAGACTTAACAATTTTTGGGTACTTTTCGGTTATATGTGATCATTTCACATATTTATGACATTTATAGAACCGTTTAACATTTATCAGGCAATATAGAATATTCCATCTATTTCTTATGCATATCAATTATACAATTCACATAAACAACACTTCATTCAATCATGTATTTGAACATTTTTCATTTAAACGAGGCATAACATTTATCATGTATAGTCGAGGCATGTGATCAATTTGTACACAAGGAATTCACACGATTCACACATACAACATTTATTTCAAACATATAATATATTCAATTGAGTTACACGAACTTACCTCGATAATTGTTCGTGTACGTAAAATCTACTATTCTGTTATTTTTCTCTTTTCCTCATTCTAACTCTGAATTTGATCTATCCAAATCTATACAAGTAAATTTAACATCAATTTAATCCATTTCATACTTATTTTCATTCAATTTACATCTTAGGAAAAATTCTCATTTTGCCCCTAAACTTTTCATAAATTTCAATTTCATCCCTAGGCTCGAAAATAAAGTTCTTGCAATTTAATCCTTATTTAAAGCCTAGTCAAATTTTACATGTAAAATTAAAGCTCAAATATTTCACAAAAATCAGGAATTTTTCATGAATTTTACATCTTTTCAATTTAGTCCCTAAATTACTATTTCATCCAAAATCACTTCGTAAAAGTTGTTTATCTATTAAAAATATTTCATTTTCTATCATGAATTTCTAAATTTCAGCATCTTCATCCATGGCAAAATTTTTTATACTTTGACAACTTTGCAAAATAATCCCCAAATTTGACAGATTACACTATCCCGATCTCAAAAATATAAAAATTACTAAAAATGGGACTTGATTACTTACCCAGTTGAGCCAAGAAAGCTTGTTTTCTCTTTCTTAGGGTTTCCATAGAATTTTTGGAGATGGAGATGAAATAAAATGATGATATTCTATTTAATTAATTTATCATCCATAAATTTTTCCACTTTCTAATTTCATCCTTTTCTTTTTCTAATTTTCCATGGATGATTCATCAAAAATATCTACTAACTTTTCTTTAATGGTCTAATTACCATATAAGGACCTCTTGTTTTGAATTCTATAGCTATTTGATACTTATAGCTACTAGAACTCAACTTTTGCATTTCATGCAATTTGGTCCTTTCATCGATTAAACATGCAATCGATAAAATTTCTTTACGAAATTTTTACATGACATTTCTATCATATCATAGACCATAAAATAGTAATAAAATAAATTTCTTTCCGGAATTGGATTTGTGGCCCTAAAACCACTGTTTCGATTTTTCTTATTACCAAAAATGGGGTGTTACAATCAACATATCTTGTGGATTCACATTGCCATTCAACCAATCACAAGTCTTGGAGACATTGGATTTTTTGAGAATTCCTTACCTTTCTCTTTATTATTTTGTATTATTTTAATGTTTAATAATGGAGCTAGGTTAATTGCATTTAGAAGGGCTCTTAACTAAATCCATAGGAGGGATGGTGATTTGCTGCAATTCGTTGTAGCAAATTAAACTACTTTTTGTACTTAATGAGCTCTTAGGATATCAAATTTGGTATGATTTTATTTAGTTTTTACTTTCAACACTTAGGTAATAAAATGAGCAATTTAGGCAATTTATTTGATTTTGTGGGTCAAGGTAGGCCTAAAGGTAGACTAATATGTTCAGTGAGTGTTCAGGACATCATTTATAGACAAAAAGTATAACAACCCATTTCTAGTGGTGTCGGGAGTAAAGGTTTTGCGACTACAATTTCGCCTAGTGGGTCAAGATATATTAATTATTTGGTAATTATATGGTATTATGGGTGTCGTATTAAGATTTGGCGGTGAAATTTTAAGGTTTAAATAGCCAATTAAGTAAAAATGACTAAAGTGTAATAGATGCAAAAGTTGAGAGTTATTAGTAAATGTGGTTAATTGATGTAAAAAGGAAATTTAAAAGACTTAATAGATAATAATACCAAATATTAAGATGGTGGATGTACATGGGTTAGTTTAGTTGTAATTTTAATATGCTTAAATGGTAAAATTATAAATAGGAAATTAGAGAAAACTTTGATAAAATAAAAATAGGTGGTCATTTTCTCTAATGTTTCTTCTTCACTGAAAAAACACCATAGGAGGAGGAAACTTAAGCTTTGGTTGTTGAATGCCTTGCATGTTAGTGTTTTATACTTTTATTTCTAATAGATTTTGCATTTTTGGAACCCTTAAAGCTTGACCAAGCTAATTGAGGGACTAATTGGATAAAATATGATAAGATTAGGGACTGTTTTGAGATTCTTTATTGTGCTGGAAATGTTGGTTGAATTATTAAATTTTATGGTATAAGAAATTATTACCTTAAGTAATGATTCTTTCTAGTAGTGTTAGCTTTCAAGGAGTTAAATCTTATAAATTTTAAATAGCATGGTGTTAAATTATAAATTTCAAGAGTTAAGGGACTGTAAGAGAATCATATGTACATCCGATTAGGTAGGGAAATTAGATAAGGATGTGACTAATTTGTGTAAATGCCAATTGTTGAAGGTTAAATGTATAAATATGATTAAGAGATAAATTGCTTAAGTTGAACTATTATGGTTTTGAGTTAATTAATTGAATTAAATTATCAGGTTTAGATCAAGAAACGAGTAAAGCAGTCGTTAACCGAGGGAAGACGAAAGTTTTCAAATAGTCAACTTCAATTATCGAAAACTAACGTAATTTTAGTAAGTTCATAGTCCTTGAACTCAAGCTTTATTTAATTGTTTATTTATTCATTTTAATTAATTTGTTTATTACTTTGATATCTAATTGCAATTGTATATAATTGATAAGTAGTTAAACGAAGAATAATGGAATTATGCAAATATGTATGTATTTTTCAATTTTACTGACTAGTGCTGTCACACCAAAACATTGTAATGTTGGTTTAACCAACTAGTGCTAGGGCACACATTGATATTGTCGGTTTGCCCGACTAATGCTGGGCGCAAAACCATTGTCGGTTTATCCGACTAGTATAGGGCACACCTATCGTCAGTTTATCTGACTAGCGCTGAGTGCAAACTTTCCTCTTGTTATTATCTCTTGTTATTATTTTGATCATGTTTGCTTTGAGTTTATTGTTTTTGACATCAATAATGATATTTTAAATCCTATTTGCTAGAATGATTATGTTAATTCAATAAGTTATATTTTATTCATGTCAACATGTTTAGGCCTCAGTCAATCATGTTTTAAATTAATATCATGATGCATTTCATTCATACATGATTGGGTACACTTAAATTAGCTGAGCAATCCTAACCAGACGACGGCTAGTAGACACATAATTTGAAAAGTGTAATGCTTAATTTAGATCCTTAAGCCAGACTAAGTTGAGGTTCATAATATCTTTAGTTAGCTCTATTACCTTGCATAGTTTTTAGGTTTATGTAATTAAACTGTTGCAAACGTAAATGTCCCTATGACCTTACATAAATGCTAAGAAATCCTAGCCCATTTAATGTTGATTATTTTTGTTGCTAAAACCATTCATTTATGCATTTAGATAAATTGCATCTAGATTAGAATTGCATAGGAATCAATCTTTGCATCTAATTAATTTTACTTAGTTTAATCATCACCATCAAAATTATTGAGTTTTTACATCAAATTGTTAATTATAATTTTGCAATTAATCGATTAAGCTTATACAACCTTTATGGAGATAGTAACTCATTTTATTTACTTATGATTTGAACGACTGTGTACATTTGCACAAACCCCGTTACACAAACCCTTTCCTTTTTTGAGTGGGTCTTTGAGCTCATGAACAAGTCTACGTCGAGGGATAATCCATTATTTTTTCTTTTACTCAATTATTTATGGTTTGATTCAAATCCCGATCAATCTTTAACCTGAAAGTTTGAAAACTCAAACCCTATTTTCACTTCTTTGTTTCATGAAATGAAGAAGATGATAAGAGAAAATGTTTGTTTTTTTCCTTTTATTTTAACTTTTATAATTTAATTAAAATTAATTAATCATAATTTATTAACTAAAGCTTAATTAATTAATCACTAATCTTAATTAACAAAATTAGTGGAGTACAATGGCCATCCATCATAGTTTGGCCATTTAATAATGGTCTATTTGCTTATTTGGTCCTCCAATTAATTAAAAATTTACAGTGATTAAGTTTTACCAATTTTATAATTTAGTTCCTGTACCTTAATTAATTACCCAAACAAAAAATTAATGGACCAAACTTTAATTAAACTTTATACTAACCTCGTAAATATTAAATAATAATATTTAAGGACTCATTCTGTAACGCCTCAAAACCCAGCCTAGAAGTTTAGACCGAATTTCGAAAGTCACATTGATCACTGGAGTGATTGTAGGAAATTTTGTTTAACAACCCGAAAAACATTACAGTATTAATAACATAACTAACAGTCTAACTTTTTTTTTTTTACATAAAATCATATTTACAGAAAGCACTTTATTAACAAATTTAAAAAAAAAATGTGACGCTTCCGAGACCTCCGCATACCAAGTCTAGCTTCAGAACATGAAAATGTACCTGAAAGAGGAAACACTAAGGGGGTGAGCTACAATAGCTTAGTGTGACTTTGACACGTGACTAAAAAACAGAATTACGGAACTCAATTCGATAATGAAACATACTTACAGATATCCACAGAGTTAAAAAGTAAAATTGGAACCAATGTCTCAACAGAATGTAATAATTCAAACACGTCATGTCATACACAAACACTCGGTCACAAGTGTTTTTTAGTCAGACAGAATACAGTCAAAAAATCTTACACCAGAACACTCAAACAGATGCGTATAAATGCAGTCAAGTAAAAAACCCACCAATCCAACCAACCCATCTGTCCGTCCCCTGATCACACCTAAAGAGTTGTTCTAACTCATCCAACCAAACACACCAAGTAGGACCTTGAAAGGCCAATCCAACCCTACATACCATGAATGTGGACTAAGCCACTCAGATAATAATATGTAGCAGAGCTGGCGTATATGTAGTATAGTGCAATGCTGTAATCTGCTGTATAGACATGTTGCAGTTTGAATTGCCAAATCAGATAATAATACGCAGCAAAACTGATGTATATGTAGTACAGTGCGGTAAATCGCTGTACAGAGAAGTTGAAGTTAAACTGCCAGATCATATTAGAATCAGTCTTCCTTCTCTTCACAACCAAACCCTAAAAGTTTTATGCAAATGTATGTATGCAGACAGGTGTACATAATCAAAATACAAAATTTCCAAATAGACATTCAGACACAGAAACTCATATCTAGTCAATCAATTACAGAATTCCCATGCAGTTATGGAATGAGCACCACACACAACCATTCACACGCCAATCACTCAGAACCAGAAATACGTACAATCATTTACCCAGATTTAGAATCAATGGCATTGTAACCTTAAGTAAGAATCAAACAATTTGTTTAAATAAAGGTATATCTATATAAAACACACCAGTCTAAGCCGAAGCAAAGTCTCGATCACCATTGTTAAGACTTAGCTAAGAGTCAAAACATATAGAATCACAATCAAGCTTTAATTTGACACAGAACAAAATCTAAAGAGGTCGAGCCACACGGCCGTGTACTCCCGCCGTGTGGGAACGCCTAGGCCGTATGAGGGTCAACACACCCATATGGAGGGACACACGCCCGTGTGACCTAGGGACATGGCCATGTGATCCAGCCGTGTAACTCTATGTCCATTTGTGCTAAAATATAGTACAGGGTAGACACAGTCGTGTGAGGGCCTCACACGCCCTGTGCCCACCAGACACGACCATGTGTCCAAAATACACTCTCGTGTAGGATCCTTAATCTTTAATTCCCAAACATACACGCATGTGTGCCTAAGGGACATAGCCATGTGAAAATTGACTAATTTCACCAAAATAGCCACACGGCCGTTGGCACCCAATTTAGCCCCAAAACCCTAAACCCTAAATGTAACAGCGTAATTTTGAGTTTGATCAAAATAGGTGGTTTCAAAACCATTTAACCGAGTCAAAATATTATTTTTATTATTTTATTAATGTTTACAGTATAATAAAATTATCGTATGAAAGTTCCGTAAAGAAATTTTATCGATTGAATAGTTCATTCGGCAAAAAGGACTAAATCGCGTAAAGTGATAAACTTGAGTTCTATTAATAGAATGGCTTAAATGATTATAGAATTAATGGTAGAAGTCTTTATGTGGATAATTTACCTTAGTTAAGGTTAGTGGACATTTATGTCCATAATTGATATGGTTTTTATATGATTTCATTAAGGTTAAAGTTGTAAATGGCCATTTAGCTATAATTTTAATGAAAACAAATGAATAATTCATTGGTTTTCATTCATTCATAGCCGAAACTCAATAAAGGAAATAGGGTTTAAGCTTTCATGATATTCAGCCACTATTTTGTTTGATTAAAGGTATGTTTTGCTTCGATTTTTGATAATTTTTACATTTTTGAGATTGTTGCTTAGAAATCTATAAAACCCATGCCGTAATTTCTAAAATTATTGATTTTTTTGAAATGTGTCATTTTTAAATACATTAATATATTGAAGTTTAATGCTAGATTATCGATGGTTGTCAATTGATATACAAGTTTTATAAAGTGATTTTTGACAAAAACGAGCTTCTGGGATTAAATTGAAAAAGATAAAAATTTTATGGTTAGAAATGTGAAATAATTGAAAATATGGGCTTAGTAGAAACTATTTGATATTTGGCTATGATGAATCATGGCTAAAATTATGTAATTTGTCATTTTTTGTATTATGGACTAAAGTGTTAAAATGTGAAAGCATAAGGGCTGTTTTGTAAAAAGGCCAAAATACTATATATGGATCAAATTGAATGTGTTGGTGAATAAATGGGTTTAATTTGAACTATATAGATCAAGATAAACAAACATCGGAACTTGATCGAATGAAACGGAAGGTATAGGAGTAGATATCGAATTTCTGAGCTAATACGAGGTAAGTTCGTATAATTAGAATTGAATTTATGTTTATAGTTGAAATGATTGAATTGCATATTATATGAATGTATAAGTGAAATAATAAATCGAAATGCCTATTGGTTATATGCTTTGATTAATTACTGATTCTCGTTTGAACCGTAGAAAGTCGTAGGATTCAAGTGACATGTCACTAGGGTTACTGTTTGGTCGAACTCCTATATTCGTTGCGGACTCACCACAGCTCATGAGCTTACCGTTCAGCTTTCGGGCTTACCGTTCAGCCTACGGGCTTACAATTCAACCTTCGGGCTTACCGTTCAGCCTTCAGGCTTCGTTCAGCCTTCAGGCTTACCGTTCAGCCTTCGAGCTTACCTTTTCTGTCCTTTGGGGCTTACCGTTTCAAGTCTACGGAGCTTACCATTCAGCTCATATGAGCTTACAGTTTACCGGCTCAGGAGGAGCATACCGTACATGGCTCGAAAGAGCATATATGATGAATTGACGAATTACAGATATATATGCACTTAGTGTGTATCACCTGAGTATCCCTCGATATTTCCAATGGTTCAACGGGCATTATACCGTTATGAATACATGTTACAAGAGATACAAGATATACATGGATTATATGTTATATGAATTACAAGTTACATGGATTATATGTTACAAGAAGTATATGAGTACATGGTATATGTTACATGAATTTACATGGTTTACATGATTTATATGGTATGAGGGTATATATATTATATGATGATTTGTTAAATGAAGTATATGATATGTATAGATGAAATGTTACATAGTTTATATGAGTTTATAAATGAAAGATGGTATGTGACATGATACAAGTACTAGTATATGATATGAGATATATGTTTGAATTCATCATTGTAAATGGATGTATATGATGGTGTTAGGTTACTAACCTTTGAATGAATGATATGAATAGGCTTTGTGAGCAAATGAATTGGTTATACATTGCATAAATGCTTATTATCACTTTGGTAAGTTTAATTCTTTATTATACGTGCTTACTAAGCTTTAAGAGCTTACTCTGTTTATTTTTCCCGTATTTTATAGATTTCGGAAGCTAGCTCGATTCGAACGAGGTCAGAGATTGCTATCGCACTATCCAAGCAAACTTTTGGAACTTGTAAATGTTGTAAATATGACATGTATAGGCTAGTTTTTAAGTTGAATTATATGGTTACTAATGCTAATACATATGGTATGAAATTTTAGTACTTGATCAAGCTATGTGATATGGCTTGAGTTGATAATGGTTGGCTTAATATGAAAGCATTATATGTTATGTCTTTATATGGTTGAGTTGATGAATGATATATGGATTTTATGATGGTGAATGTGGTTAAGTTGTTAGGTTTCATTTGTGGACAAGTTGGTAAGTTGAAATAGGTAATGAATTGGCTCATATTGGTACATGTTTTGATGATACAAATTGGCATGAACTTGATTGATTATGAGTTGGTATAAATGTGTATATTTTGGCTGAATTTCTCTTTTGATAAATGAAATTGGTGCAATTTGTTACTTGTAGGTACAAAAATTATGAGTAGGAAATGTGGCTTAAACCAAGCCCCTTTTTTTTGTGTCACGTGGCCTGAGCACACGGGCGTGTGTCTCAGCGTGTAACCCCTGCACCCTGATTAAATTGGACAGTATGGCACATAGGCTGGACACGCGGGCATGTCTGGTACCCATGTAGCTAAGTTAGGATGACATATAGTCTAGACACACTGGGGTGTCTAGTAGCCGTGTGGCCCAGTCAGTATGTATGCCCTGTTTTCACACGGGCTGGACACATGAGCGTGTCTGGTGACCGTGTGAGGCACACAGCCTGGGTACACGGCCGTGTGACCTTATTTCGAAAATTTTCTCAAGTTTTCCAAACTTTTTCATATGCTATCAAATTAGTCTTGAATACATGTATAGTGTTTTGTATGATTGAATTAAGTATATTTTGAATGTGAATGAATGATCTTTATTGAGTTGAGTTATAACTTGATAAAAGTTTAGAAATTTACTGTTCTGAATTGAGTTACAGGTTCGGTAATGCCCCTTACCTATTCTGGCGACGGTTATGGGATAGGGGTGTTACACCAAAAGCACATGGCCGTGTGAACTACCCAAGTGGGGGCACAAGCCCGTGTGGCCACTTGTGTGGTCACGAAACCACATCGAAATAGGTGCAGATCGTGCATTTACTGCCGAAACAGTTCTCGAACCCTGGGAAACTCAGCAAGATTAGGGGTGTTCAGTCGGTTAACCGACCCAAAATATTAATATTATTAACCGAATTAATCGACCCTTCAAAAATTTTAACCGTTAACCGAACCAAAATTTTTTCAAAAAAATTAATCGAACCGAAATTTTTTCGGTTAATTCGGCCAGTTAATCGAATTAATCAAAAATTATATGTTTTTTTTTTATTTTTGGTTAAAATAAGTATAAAATTAACCGAATTAACCAAATTATCTGATTTACCCGAATTAACCGAATTAATACTAGTATTAGTTTTAGAGTTTTACTTTTACTTTTAGTTTTAGTTTTAGATTTTTATTTTTATTTATTAAATTATTTGTAATTTTTATGATTGGGTTGGGTTGGGTACTTGGGTTAATATGTATTAGATTGGGTTTATGTTGGATTGAGTTTGAGTGAATAGTGGACTATTTATATATTATTAATTTATTTATTAATTTTTTCGGTTAAACCGAAAAAATTAAGTTAACAGACCGGTTTTGAACCGAATAAACCATTAACCGAAAACTCAAAGAATTATTACCTGATCCCCAACTGAATTAATTCGGTTAACCGACCGATTAACAAATTCGGTCTGTTAACAGAATTTTTTTTATTTTACCCAAATTTTGCACACCCTAAGCAAGATACCAAAATATGTCGAAAACATAAGATTCAATGCTAAATTGAACAATTTCAGAACACAGATTTTGCCGAATTCCACAGAAAATTCGACAATTCAACATCGAAACTTAACGATTTAGAAAACAACCATTACCACCAAATTTCACACATCTAATTCATAATTTCATTAATGAAAAAGAAAGGTTCAAATCTCACACCTGATTCGCAATTAAAATGCTAAAAACTAATTGACACACGTTGACAACCACGATACGAACCCGAAGCATTTCAAACCCAAAACAAAACCGTTCTCTTCTCTTTCTTTTCAAAAGACGCAATAAAAAAAAAGAAAAAAGAAAAGAAAAAGAAAGAAGGAAAGAAAAAAACGATGCAAAACGTGTAAAAGAAAGAAAAACCCAAAAATAATATAATATAATATAATATAAAAATTAAGAATAATAAATAATAATAAACAAAATAATAAAAAAATCTACTATACTTAAAAACCAAATTGTTTCCCCAAAATGCACACAACAAGACTTGAACTAGGGAATTAGAGACAAACTAAAACACGACCAACCGCCAAAGCAGCAAGCCTATTCTGAAACTAAAACACGAAAACACACATAATTGGTCGAGCTACGCGCAGACCCTAATCATAAATCTTAAAACTTCTAACCCTAAAATTCGAGGTGTTATACAATCATCGAAAATGGGGTTCCGAAACCACCATTCCTAACCCCACTAACTTTCGAGTTGTTACACGAGGTTCATCTTGGTACATAAGTGCATAATCCCATACACAATGCAATCTTATAGCATGTCAATTATATCCAACTCAACCCAACTGGTAATAGGGAACCCATGTTGTATTTCATTTTAGAGTTCAATACATATACCATTTCTCAATCATATTCATAATCACAATTCAATTCATCATCTATACACATGTATGTCTTATCATACAACATATTTCTGTCCAATTTCCATTTCATATAACATAATTAAAGTAATTCATGTTATTTCCCATTTTATTCATTTTAGTCCTTTATATAGATATTCCATATCAAACTCAATCAAAACAATTCATGCTATCACCATATACTCACCTCAATGATCAATCATTCAATAAACATACATATACAAGCAAATATTTCTATCCCAAATAAAAAAAGTACAAACTAGAGTTTCTGAGTCACTCGTCGACAACTCTTGTTTTTCATTTCCCTTTTGAAGGTTCTGCGTCGATGTTAGCTACATACGATACACAATACATAAATAATATCAATTTCCATCAATTTGCATTCAAACACAAAGTCAAGTATATTTTGCAATTTATTCAATTTAGTCCCTAAACTCGAGACAAATATAACTTTCGATCTCAAGCTTCAGGTTAAAATCCGATTTCACATTTATTCATTAAGGACCTTCTACTTTCTATTCTTACCAAAATTTCATAACAGGTTTGCATTTTATTCAATTTGGTCCATAATGTAACAAATCTAAAAATTAAGATTGTTTAAGCTTTATAGTTTAGTCATTTTTATAATCTAAGCTTAATTTCTATCAATTTTACACCTAGTTCATTCAATTCTCAACAATAGAAACTTATCAAAATCTCACTAATTGAACAAATTGATACAGTGGTTAGCTTAATCAAGCTCTCATGAAAAAAATCTATAAAAATCAAAGAAAAATGGATGGGGACTTACTTAACATGTTGGTCGAATATCAAATAGGTTTTCAAAGCTTTTCTCTTCAACTCTTTAATAGTGGATGGTGGCTTTAGGAAGAAGATGATGACTTTTTCATCTTTTCCTACTAATTTTTACTTATATAATTAGATTAATTTTAATTAAACTTAATTAATTACTTTAATCATGCTTGATTAAACATAAATCCTTAATTAATTTAATCTAGTGACAATCAACATCACATTCGACTATCATCTATTTAAAATTGGTCTGTTAGCCATTTTAGTTCTTTAGATAATTGTTATTTAAGTCTCCAAGCCTTTTCCTAATTAAAAATCTATAGGGATTAAACTTGTACAATTTAATCACTGAACCTTAATTAACCACATTTTCGGCTAAATTACTTAATCAAATTTTAATATATTTTTATATTAACTCCATAAATTTATAGACTCAATTTGCATAAACGAGATTTTGAAATTGTATTTTTCGACACAATTGAAAATTAGATCGTTACAAGATAAATCATGTATCTCCAATTTTTAACCAGCCAGTAAAATTGGATATGAGACTTAAATTAAAATGTTAGAAATAATTGGACAAGATTACACAAGCACAAAGTATTTGAAAAATGCTTCTAGCTAGGAATGCTTTGCTAAAAAAACTGATAAACTATTTAAATTGTGAGTTTTCCTTTACGAAAAAAATTATTAAAAATTTTGTGATAAACAAAAAATCACTTCTAATTAAAAGTATTTTACTAAAAAATCATAATAATAGCTTTTCCATTTTAATTATACAAAATAAAAACTACCTACAATCTAATAGCCTAAAGTTTGTTACTATTTAAATCCAACAACCACGATTTAAGAAGAAAATGAAATAATTGACTAGAAATTTGTGTTTCGCAAAAGCATGCACCACACAAATTGTCTCGTCAACCAAATCACTCTAATTACCTAAATAAAAATTGGGGTATGGTATATAAGCATTTTTTTCAACTGTGATATTAGTTAAAAGATATTCTAACATTTTATTGTATATTTTATGATTCGTTACACTTTTGATTGAGTTAATGTCATTTTTATCTGAGTTTTAACTTAATTAAGAGAATTACAAAAATACTTTTTGATGTATAAATATATTATATCATTGTGAGGACACTTTTATCTTTTAAATAAAATCAATAAAAATTTACTCATGGTGTGATTTGAACCCAAGACACCAACACTTTTAAAATAATTTCTTTACAAATTTAACCAAAGTTTTATTTTATTGTAGAAATTGTTCACGCACATTGTTAGTATATATTGCATGTACGTGTGATAGAATTTTTTGTATTGATAATGTTCTTCATTAAGTTAGTGTTACGAGTTAATTCAGTACTAACTTACGAAAAACAATATTGCTATAATAAATAATTATACTGTATTTAATAATTTTATTTCGATGTATTTACCCCATTTAAAATTTCTTTTATTTATAATTTAAAATATTTTTTATTTTAATTTCGTACATATTATTTATGTATTATTTATTTTTTATTATTAATTTTAAAGCTCATATTTTATTATTTATTTTCATTATTTTTAAAGGTACATGTATATTTTAAATACGATATTACCACACTATAGAATTTATAGTATTGAATTTTATATTATATAGATTTAGAATATTTATATATTTAAATGAATATATTATAATCGTATAGAATATTATTGGATCTTAGGAGGGAAAACCTCTAAAACCCTAAAAACAAAAAGAACTAGTCCGTTTATCAGGACATCTTTTGAACAGTCAAATATCAAAAGTCAATCATCTTCCCTTCGAAACTTTTATCCAACGGCTCAGCTTACACGACCCCAAATTAAAATAAATAAATAAACCTAAAACAAAAAAATAATTATAAACTAAAAATAATAAAAAATAAAAAAATCTGCAGAGATTTTCCTCTTTCTCTCTCTAAAACCTCAAAAATATTGAAAAACCAATGGAACGCAATGAAGCCCAACAACACTACTTCACCACCAACACCTCCACCACTGTCAACACCACTCCGTCACCGACTAATGGCCTCCTGCCGCCTAACGAGAGTGGAGGTTCCCACCACATGGTGTACGCTCACTCCGTCCCTTCGGCGGTGACGTCACCCTTGGAGCCTGCGAGACGGAAGAGAGGGAGGCCTAGGAAGTATGGCACCCCGGAACAGGCCATGGCCGCTAAGAAAACGGCGTCGTCGACCTCGAAGGAAAGGAGAGAACATCAGCAGCTGCAGCAGTTGGCTCTTGGTGGCGCCGGTGCTTCGCTTTCCGGGTCTTCTAGGAAATCTCAGTTGGTTGCTTTAGGTAAAAGGTTTATTACTTTTGGTGCACCCTTTTTGGTGAATTTGATGGTTTTGGGTTTGGGCGTTGCAAAATTATTGAAAATTGAGAGGCTTTTGTTGCATGCGATGGGACACCATTAGCTTTATATACTCTCTAGGTGTTTTTGGAAAAAAAATCAAAATTTCTTCTTCCGGTGCTTCTTTGGTGAAATTCGAGAACCTTTTGTTGCAAGTTTGCTGGAATTGGGATTACTTTTTGGTGCATTACGTGAGAAGCGAATGCTTGTTTGCTGTGGTTGGGTTTTTTCTTGTTAATGAAAATTACTTTCTTTGTGGTTCCTATTCGTGAATTTGATGGTTTTGGGAGTGCTTGTGTTTCAAATTTTTTGAATTTGTGTGTGTGTTTTGGGTGCATTGTTTATGAATCGTTGCCTTTGTTTGCTCTAGGTGTGTGTGCTTTTTGAAAAATAGTTTTCTACTTTCGTCTATCGTTTTGCCAGTTTAATCATTTCTGGGGAGCTTATTGCAAATTTTTTGAAATTTTTTAAGAATATTTTTGATGTTTTAAATTATGATCCTTTGCCCTCTGTTTGGTTGTTTGGGGTGAACCCCGCTTCCCCATCAACGAATTTATTTTTAGTTGTTTAATTGACAACTTCTAATTTTAAAGAACTTTTAGCTTATGGTTACCTATAGGTTTCTCTATTTGTGTATGGTCATTGTCTTTATATTTTCCTTTGGCTTATTTATTTTGTTCCTTATGTGTTTTTGGTTGTAATATTTTTGAAATTTCTAATATTTTTTGCTGCATTTTTGGGCAGATTTGGATTTCTTTTAAAACCTTTATTTGTGGGGGGAAAAAGAAAAAAAAGAAAAAAAAAACTTCAATCCATTTGGAGGACATTTTTTTTTTTATTATGTGCAAACCTGCTTTTAAATTTCCACATTACTTGGTGGTAGTTCATTCTTCTGTATTCCTTTTTTTTTTCTGTTCCTTTTTCGAGGAGCTTTTTTTGTTTAACTTATAACTGCAAAACTGACTTGCATGGTTGCTTTGATTCATTTTTCGAAGCTGCACGGGTTTGCTTTTGGCTAGAAGATGGTATACCTACATGTATCTATGTAGCTTTGGTTTCATAACCAAAATCCAGGTCACAATTGAGTTGTGTGTTCTACATCTTGATTGCTAGTTATTGGTGTTGCATAGTGCTATAGACTGAGCAGATTGGTTAAATAAAAAAAATATGGGACTAATAGAGAAAAAGAAAAGGACAACTTAAATTCTCTGAATCACGTGAATAATAGAGAAAAAGAAAATTTCCTATTTCCTTTTGTCAGTAGGAAACTGGGAATGAGTCTTTTTCTTTTGTTCTTCAATTTGGATGGTAACCTTGTGCCTGTTAATTGTTATGTCAAATTCATCAATATACCAGATGACTGTTCTGGAGTACACCTCTTCAAGGACAGTGCAATGTTGAATTAGGACAGATGAATGCATATTTTTAGTTAATCCTCTCCTAGAATATCATTTATATGAATCGAACTTTCGTTTTGTTTCATTTATGAATGTGCTTTTACCCCCACATACATTGTATGTTTCTCGTGGCTGTGTGCTGTCTGGTACTTTGGTTCTTTAGTAGGTTTAGTTATCGTTTGCTTCTAGTTGGTTCTGAGTTCCAATTAGATGCTTAATTCTTATTCCTGCTTCTTTCTAACTGGTGCAGGCAATGCTGGTCAAGGTTTTACTCCACATGTTATCAATGTAGTTGCAGGAGAGGTATGATGCTTATTACTGTTACAAGTTCTTCTAATATTTTAGATAGTCAGTTCTACATATCCTTGAGTCACAGATATTCATGCATACCAATCCTGGTGCTTTTGCATTTATATAATCTGTTGGAACTATTTTCCTGCATTGTCTAATTGTTTCCAAAAGCTGTGCTCTCCTTTTTCTGTTAAAGAATTTGGTGTAGTTTTACATTTTTTTCATACCTTGAAGCAAGGTTTTGAAGCATGGTTCGATTTATAAAATGTCCCATTGATTTTGCCTCATCTATTGATAATAACATATTTCAAGTTCAGAATAGCAGTGCTTTAGTAGAGAACTAAATTGTCAAAGAAGAGAAATTTGTAAAATCATCAATGGAAAAAGCCTGTTATGAGAAAGTTTAGTGTGCGACTTTCTGTTTCTGATATGAAATCCTTAAAAACTTTCAAGTTTGTGATGTTTTACTACAAGCAAGTTGAGGCCAAAATAGCCAGTGTGGAAAGTTTCATGAATCCTGATGATATTTGTGATACTTCCTGTTATGTTTCATTTTTTATTTGGATTTTCCTGTTTATACTTGATAGTCATAAGGAGATGGCAGTTAAGGCATTTTGCATATGCAATAATTTTAAGACATGGCCCTTCCCCCCCCCCCTTTCTGCATTGATTTTCTCGATCCTTTTTCCAATGAAGAGGATAAATGAGTCCTTTTACGTTGAAGAAGTATACTAGTCTTTTGATCAAGCATACTTATTAAATTGGATTTGGTAATTTGTTATCTCAAGAAGAGAGGAAAGGAAGAACAGGGATTGAGTTCTTTCAGCTCTCTCTCTCTCTCTCTTTTAGAAATGATTGAGATGAAGCACCAATATGTGTTTTCACTCATCTGATAACTGATCCAACATAGGAATGGCAATATATGGTAGTTACATTCAGTTAACATCTTTTAGTTTTTGGCAAGTTGAGATGTGCCATATTTTTTTTTCTTTTCCTAATGTTTTTGCCCGTAATGGGATGTTGCTGCACATTTCATCTGCCACCTTTGTGAAAGAATCCCTTATCCATTTGTGCCCCGCTTGCTATTGTTGGTGTTAAATGTAGTGGTTTTGTGCCTGAAACAGTGCCATGAGAGTTGATTTTTCTATTTTAATATTTATGAATTTCATTTACAACAGTAGTCTTATAGTGTTATATTAACTGTGCTAGGTCAAGATGCAGTATTGTTTCTATATGTAAATCAAGTTATTTTGTTCCCTTCTTGACATGATATATGGATCCAAATAGGATGTGGGCCAAAAAATTATGCTGTTCATGCAACAAAGCAAGCGAGAATTATGTATATTGTCTGCATCTGGTACGATCTCTAATGCATCCCTCCGCCAGCCAGCAACATCAGGTGGTAACATTGCTTATGAGGTAACCACTTGTTTCTCCCCTTTTGTTATAATTATTTTATACAAACTAGATAACTCCTTGTTTATTCTTCTGGGATCTTTAAATTGGAACTTCATTTCAAAAATAATAAAAAGAACACTTATAAGAATATAAATAAAGTTTTGTTAGTAAAACCTGAGTTACTCCTAAATGCTGGGAGAGGATTAGGTTCTATGATCTAAAATGGTTTAGGAAATCTGTTGTTACTTGTCAACAAAAAAAGAATAGCCGAGTTTTTTACTTAAAAGAAATTTATACAATCTAAATAATGGTCTAAAGAATGCTATATAAGTTCAAGTGTTACTGGAAACTTAGACCTATGCTTCTTTAGGGCACTAGTCCAGTAATATCGGGTTGCTTATAACAAATCATTCTCCTAGTCGGGGAAACGGAAAATAAACCAAGCAGTTAGAATCTGTTGTTTGCGTCAGTTGATTATAAGTATGTATACAATTCTAATGTCAGGCATACCTTAGCTATGCCATGTTACTTAGTAACAGGTAAATGTTTTCATGTATGAGATATGGAAACAATTTATTATGATGCCATTGTAATGCCAATATACCTAAAAGGCTCATATCCTTACGTCATTATTAGTTTCCTTTACCACTTTGTCATTGCTTGCATGACTGAGAGAACTTGTGGAAACTTGCTGATCTTTTTATTTTTTGGATAACTAGAACAACATTTTTAGTACTATAAAAAATATGATTTCTTTCCTGGGTGATGATATCAGGGCCGGTTTGAGATCATTTCACTCTCTGGATCTTATGTTCGGACTGAAATTGGCGGGAGGACTGGTGGGCTCAGTGTATGTCTATCAAGTGCGGATGGCCAGATTATTGGAGGAGGAGTTGGTGGACCTCTGAAGGCTGCTGGCCCGGTCCAGGTATTAGTCTTGTTATTATTTAATTTAGGGAAAAAAGGGGGGATTTGAGCCTAGTTCGTTGAGCAAGGGATACTTGTATCCATTATTGATTAAGCAAAATAAACAGGTGAATTAAAATAAAAAATGTACAATTGATATAAATAAAATTTGTTTAAGCTATCCGTATATGATGGAATTTTATGCTTGGTGTTGGCATGAGAGGAAATAAGAAAGAGAGTTTGCAGATTCTTCTCTTGAAGTAGGTGTTATTGTCCTTTATTTTTTGTTGAGGAGATGATAATTTATTGCATCTACAGGTAATTGTTGGTACATTTATGGTTGACAGCAAGAAGGATGGTAGCGCTAATGTAAAAGGTGATGCCTCTGGCAGCAAGTTGCCATCGCCAGTTGCAGGAACTTCAGTATCTAATATTGGCTTTCGCCCAGCTTTTGAAGCTTCAGGAAGAAACCCAATTGATGGAAATGATGATCATCAAAGTTTTGGAGGAAGTCATTTCATGATGCAACCACAGGGCCTGCATTTAGCACCTCGGCCAACAGATTGGAGGACTGGTCTAGATGATAGAACTGGTTTTGAGTTGTCAGGTTAGAGTCTTGCACATGCATTTATCCATGCACGCTTATACTCATGTGGTAGGAAATACTGAAGCTATATATCTATTGCAGGAAAGACAGGTCATGGAGTTCATCAATCGCCAGAAAATGGGGACTATGACTAGAAGGGAGATTAGATATTTGTTTTGTCAATGAAGCATCTTTTGTCGTAGGTGTATTTAAGTTACAGCTTTTTACAAGAGCGAATAGAAACAACTCTCCTTGGCCCTTGCACCCGGAGTGTAATATGATATACCTGTACAGGTTGGCCTGATACTCTTTCGTTAGTTGATGCTGATTAGATTATGCTCCATAAAGTAAGGAGATGGCTTGTGAAAAAAAATCCTAGTCCTTTGTTTAGTTGTTGAAATGCTTTCTATGATATTGCTGCTGATAATTTTATTGCATTGTGTTATAAATCCTCACTGTTTGGGGTATGAGGGGACACTGTAGTGATAAAACATAACAGTTGTGCATTTAGTCTTTGAAATTACTGATTGTTGAAAGCCCTTCGAATTAAGTTGCGGTTCCCATGATTATAGAAGATATTTTTGAAAATTTACTGGGAATTGTGGTGTATTTGTCATCATATTCATGCACCCAAGTCAATTGATCTTGCAAGTACAACTACACTTAATACGTTTTTTTCTTCCCCATTCTTAATCATTGTGTTGGCTATTGGGATTTTGTCTCTTGTCTAATCTTGAATTTTACCTCAAACTGAGATCATTCAGTGCATGTGAATGTAATAATTGTGCTTTGACAGGTTCTTGTAAAAGGGTATGAAAAAGAAAGAGGGGTTTGTTTCAAAGTAAACAAACAAATCTTTAAGAAGTTGACTTATGCAATGTAATGCAGATTCTGGGACCAAACAATTGCCTAATTTATTTATTTATTTTTATTGTTTCATTTATAGAACATTAGTCTGGATTTTCTATGTTTCATCCCTTAACCATGTCTAAAAATTTTCTGGTTTGCTTAGACATTTTTAACTGCAGATTGCAGCATGCCATGGAGGATTATCCCTCTAACTTGATTTGATCACCTTAATAAAACCCCCTCTTTTTTTTTTTTTTTTTGAATAAAATGTGCTGACGAAGAGCATTAAACAAGCATATTTTTCCCAATAATTGATGCATGCATGCAGGCCTCCTCTCTCTCTCTCTCTCTTTTTAATACGGAAAGGTGTTTATGGGTAGGGTTTTTCTTAAATAAAATATGTTATATGGGAAGGTGTCATATGGGTATTATTTTTTCCTAAAATAAAAAAAAGTGCTACTGGTGGTTATGGCATGGTTGGGTTCGGCAGGATTTAGGTCTTATATTAATAAATATATGTTTTCGACAGCAACTCTTTTTTTTTTTCACAATATATATAAGGAGATAGATTCTTATTTTCACTTTCCTATGTAGAGAAAAAAAAATCCCTCCTAGAATTTTATTTAGTCATTGTAAGATTCATCAGGTGGAGGTTGGGTAAAATTTTAATAGCTGAATTCATTTTTTAAGTTTAAATATGTAATTAATGCCTGTAGTTTGACAAAACTCAAGATTTAATTTTTGTGCATCAAAAGTTAATATTTTTTATTTAATCATCTTTTAATTTAATTATTAATCCAATTAGTAATTTTCATCAATATTTATTATACTTATTTTTCATCAACTATATATAGGTCATATAAAAGTAATCTAATCAACTTGTGAAGTCTAAATATAAAAAATAAAAAAAACTCAATTTTTATTTTTAAAAATAATAACTTTAAATCTTTAATTTTACCAAAGTATAAGAATTAACCTATTTTTAAATTAAGATTTTTTTCCTAAAGTCGGTCTTCGGTTATTGCTCGATTTTATGCATGTACCTTTTTTTCAAAAAAATAAAATCATCAAAATAGTAAAATTTTGCAGGAATAAAAAGGAAATTGTTGGCCAAAAGAAAAGTCCAATGGCTTCAAACAGGGACGAAGTCAGCAAAATTTTTTAGGGGGTTGGATGAAATTTTAATTTTTTATAGTTTATATCTTTATAATTTGTAAATTATTAAATTGAATTTTTATAATTTTAGAGGGGTCAAAGTGTAATTTACCTTTATTAATTTAAATTTTTTTAAAAAATTTAAGAACCTTAAAAGTAATTTTACATTTTAGAGCGGGTCGGGGCCCATGCCAGCTCCCCTGACTTCAAATTAATAAAAGTTAAATGCTAATATTAATGAGAAGCAGTAATATTAATGTTCTAGCAATAGTAAGTAGTGTTGGACGAAATTAGATTATACATTATTGGTATTTTAAAGATTGGCAAGTTAAGTTTCGATATATTCATAGGGATAATAATAAAATTATAAATTATTTAGTTAAACTGAACTGAGATAGAGTTAATACTTAGTTATTCTTGAAGATTCACTTTACTCGGTGTAAAGTCTACTGAAGAATGATATCCATCGGTCCATAATAAATAATGATAAAAGATGTTAAAGTCTCTCTAACTCTCGTCAGTAACTACCCACACCAATAAGGCTCCAACTGTTAATATTAACATGTCACCAAATCATCCAGTGTTATTCACCGCCTGATCACATTAAATTCTGCTGGACGATCAAATTTGAGAATAAAATTGAGGGATATACAGAGGAAAAAGAATACATATACTGTTCTTCTTCTTTATCCCTTTCTCGTTTCTATTGAAATTCTTCAAAATATCAAATGAAATTTACTTTTTTGAAATTTATCGTAAATCCGATAGTAAAACATAAATACACAAATAGTTGACATTATAAGATATATTTTAAATCTTAACATAAATACACAAATAGTTGACATTATAAGATATATTTTAAATCTTTCTTGGAAGTTAAGCAAATTATATATATTTTTAATAAAAAAGTATTATAATAAAAATAAGATTATTTTTATATATATTTTTATACAAGTGACACATTTAAAAAAAAATCTCAACAATCAAGTATTAGACAATACTAGTGATTAGAAAAAATCTAAAAATAATGATTTCATTATGTGACTGGGGAAGAAAGGGTGTCTAGGTTCTCTTAACATACACTTTGGTCTTTGTGGGGGTCCCTTACTTTTTTAAGCTCCTTTCGTTTCTTTTTTCTTTTTGGGGTTGTGTTTTTCTTGGTTGTTGCTATTATTTTCTTTAATTAACTTTAAGACAAGTCCTCTCTCTTACTGTGTCCTTGTCCTTCAAGTCGGTTTTTCTAAACATTTCTTTCAATCTAAAGTGCCAAGAGAGAGATTTTATTTTTTCTGTCTTAAAACCATCTGCTAAGGGGTTTCTCTAAACAAGACCTTTTTTTAGAGTTCATTTTTTGATATTGCTGAAAAAGCAAAAAAAAAAAAAAAGTGGGGTATTTGATATTTTCTTGATTGGATTTGGGGAAAAGTGCAGATTTGGTAAAATGGGTAGTGGGTATTTTCACTTGGGAAGTTGAAAGCTATATATGTAATATTGGTGTTGATTGAGATTGGTAGTGCTTTTTTTTTTCTGCCAAAGGTTTGTTCTTTTTTACTTTGCTCTTTGATTCTTTTCCTTGTTGTTTCCATCTTGCTTTTGAGAGAGGTGAACAAAAAGGTTGACCTTTGATTCTTGTTGTTGGTTTCCTCGAAGTAATTGTTATTCAATTGAAGAAAGTCGCAAGTGTATAAAAAGATCCATCTTTTTTTTTCTCGATTTCTTTCTTCTTTTTCCTTGTGGCTATATAATAAAATCTTGGAGGGATTTCAAAAACTACTTCTTGATTGTGGGGGCTGAGCAGAAAGGAAATTCTTGAGTTTAGAGCAGGTGGGGGTGTTTTAGATCTTGAAATCTAGGAAAATAATGTTTCTTGCTTACATAGAAGAAGCTGTGTAGTTTTAGATCTTGGATTGCGGAATATGGGATTTTATTGTGTTTGCAAAGGAATTGGCTTCAGGAAATGAATACTAAAGCTTTTAGCTGTAGTTAAAGGAGTTGCCTTTACTATATTTAGTTGAGTACTAAATTTTATATATTGGGGGCGTGGGAAGTTTGACATTTTACTTGTATGGATTGAACCGGTAGTCACCTGAGGGGGCAATGTTAAGAGCAGTAGCTCTTGGCTTGTTGATTTCTCTTTTTGTGGTCTTGGTTTCTGGCACTGACAATGAGTTAGCGAGTTGCAATTGTGATGATGAGGGCCTTTGGAGTGTACATAGCATTTTAGAGTGCCAGAAGGTGAGTGATTTCTTCATTGCTGTGGCTTATTTTTCGATACCCATTGAACTGCTTTACTTCATTAGTTGTTCGAACGTCCCCTTCAAATGGGTCCTTGTTCAGTTCATAGCCTTTATAGTGCTTTGTGGATTGACTCATCTTCTCAATGGATGGACTTATTATGGTCCCCACTCATTCCAATTGATGCTGTCCCTCACCATTGCCAAATTGCTCACCGCCCTTGTCTCATGTGCCACTGCTATAACACTATTAACTCTGATCCCTCTCTTGCTCAAAATAAAAGTGAGGGAGATTTTCTTGAGGCAAAATGTATTGGAGTTAGATCAAGAGGTGGACATGATGAAAAGGAAGAAGGAAGCCAGTTCTCATGTTCGTATGTTAACACAGGAAATCAGGAAATCCTTGGATAAGCATACCATATTGTACACCACTTTGGTTGAGCTTTCTAAGACCCTGGACTTGATCAACTGTGCCGTATGGATGCCAAATGAGAATGGAACACATATGAACTTGACTCATGAGTTGAAAGCAAGTTCTTCAAGGAGTAGTTTTCACCAGTCTATTCCGATGAGTGATCCTGATGTGAAGGAGATAAAGGGGAGTGAAGGAGTGAGAATCCTGAGACCAGACTCTGCACTTGGGTTAGCAAGTGGTACTGGATCAGAAGAGGCAGGTGCTGTTGCAGCAATCAGGATGCCAATGCTTCAAGGTTATAATTTTAAAGGGGGAACACCAGAATTGGTGGAGACTTGCTATGCCATTCTGGTATTGGTTCTTCCGAGCGCGAACTCAAGGAATTGGAGCTATCCAGAAATGGAGATTGTTGAAGTGGTTGCTGATCAGGTAGCTGTAGCTCTATCCCATGCTGCAGTTCTTGAAGAATCTCAACGAATGAGAGAAAAACTGAGTCAGCAAAATCATGTGTTGCAGCAGGAAAGAAAGAATGCAATGATGGCCAGCCAAGCAAGGAACTCTTTTCAGAAAGTAATGAGTAATGGTATGAAGAGACCAATGCACTCAATTTTAGGCTTACTTTCAGTGTTTCAAGATGAAAACATGAACTTCAAGCAGAAGACTGTTGTTGACACATTGGTTAAAACAAGCAGTGTCCTTTCAACTTTGATAAATGACGTGATGGAGATTTCAGCGAAAGATAATGGAAGGTTCCTGCTAGATATGAGACCTTTTAGCTTACATTCCATGATTAAAGAAGCTTCTTGCCTTGCCAAATGTTTATCTGTCTATAAAGGCTTTGATTTTGAAGTTGGTGTTCAGAGCTCTTTGCCTGACCAAGTGATTGGTGATGAGAGGAGGACTTTTCAAGTGATTTTGCATATGGTTGGCTATCTACTGGACATCAATAGTGGAGGAGAAACCGTCTTATTCCGGGTTCTACAGGACGTTGGTAGCCAGGATAAGGACAAAATAAATTTATGGAGATCAAGCACACAAGATAATTACCTGCACTTAAAGATTGAAATTGATATTCGTGGGGGGAGTTCTGTGGCTGATGCATCAGTCTCAACCAAAAATTTCTCTGGTGAGAAGCGGAATAAGGATGAAATCAAGGAGAGCTTGAACTTTACGATGTGTAAAAAGCTTGTGCAGGTGAATATTACAGTCCTTTTTCAATTTTCTATTCTTGATTTTATACCTTGATTTGGCTACCACTGCAGTTTGCATGGAGTTTGAAGTAACCATGCATCCAATGAGATGAAATTAATAGATTTTTCGTGTTGCCTGTGTATGATCATTTGTTGCTGAAATCTTTCAAGAGATGTGAAAGATTTCCGGCTATTTTACTGCATTTTTCATTTTGACCCCCAAGTTTTTCATGGGACATGATTTGCGGACATGGCAAAGACAGTATAAAAGTTCTTGTATGAATGTGGCAACTGCTTTTAGCCTTTTAAGCTGTTTGTGCAATTGATTTTCAAGTTCTGTACATATAGTGTCTTGAGTTGTTTGCTCAGAGCCCTTGCGGTAAGTTGCTTGTTTCATTGAGCTCCCTTCATCTGGTTTAGGTAACTCTAAAAGGTCTGGATTGGATACAGAAAACCAAGTGAAATAGTAGCTTTTGCCTTTAAGCTTTCTCTAGGGTCTGCTAGAGTTATAATGTGGTCTCAAGAATTCAATTGTGGATATCTTTAGCATTCAATCATATTTTTAAGGACAAAACTTAGACTTTCTATTAACGGAAAATAGAGCATACTTTCCTTTTAGTCGACTGATGCCATTTGACAATATTGACACCATATATAGAGAAAAGGGATTTATATAACGATTCTTTGAAATAGTTTAATGTCAATGGTAGAGTATATAGAAATTTTGAAAGGGATTGTTCTTTTAGCTACGCTGATGTGCTTGAAGCTGTTTTCTGATTCTTTATGTTAATAATGTGTTCGTCTGTCTCTACCTGTTGTCCTTTAACCATTCTTTTCTTCTACGTAAATAGAAGTATGATGACCTTTGCATTACTTGTATTAATTGTAGATGATTTGTTGGGTGTATGCAGATGATGCAAGGTAATGTCTGGATATCAACAAACTCTGTGGGCTTTGCACAGAGTATGACACTTCTTCTCAGGTTTCAAATCCAGTCATATGTCCAAAGAACCATGTTCGCAGCTGGAAACTCTGAGCGATCAAATTCCTACTCCAGGTTCAGAGGTCTACGAGTTCTACTAGCTGATGACGATGATATAAACAGGACTGTGACCAAGAAGCTGCTAGAAAAGCTGGGTTGTGAAGTGACAGCTGTTTCTTCTGGCTTTGAATGCCTCAGTGCAGTAAGTCATGCTGAAAATTCTTTCAGGATTGTTGTTCTGGATCTTCATATGCCTGAAATGGACGGATTCGAAGTGGCAATGAGGATCCGTAAGTTTCGCAGCCGTAATTGGCCATTGATTATAGCCTTGACGGCTAGTGCTGAGGATCATGTGCGGGAGAGATGCCTACAAATAGGAATGAATGCAATCCTTCAGAAACCTGTTCTATTGCAAGGAATGGCAGACGAGCTTCAAAGAGTTTTGCAACGGACAGGGGAAGGGATCTGAGGAGCCGCTCATACTTTAGGCCAGTTGGGACTGTATACTTATTCAACCCCGGGTAGCCAGGACAGGCCTTTTGATACTTGGCCTGCCGATATGAGGAGGTAGCCGGTCAGGTTTTCTGCCATCAGTTACCTATTTGATTTCCTTACATGTTCCCAAAAAGCTTGCTGTCCACCTGTTTAGAGCAGAGAGATCTTCAACATAGCATTTGCATTCTGTCATTCCATGGTATACCAACATGTAGGCATTAAATTTTGCTAACCATTTTGCTCATTGAACTTCATTACCAGAATTTCATGGAATGACGGAGGGTAAAATTTCTTGTACACTTATTTAATACCAAAATCAAAGTTAGTGTGAGATTTATGAAACTGAAAACGTATGGAGATTAATGTATACCGTCAATTCCTTTTCTTTCTATTTCATACAGTATATCAGCGTGTACCATGCTATGATGATAAATTGAATTTCAGAGCCTGGAATATCTTTGAAGGTTTCTCAAGCTGCTATCATTCATATGTTCAACTTCTTTCTTTTCCCATTTATGCATGCTATTGTGATATCACTGCCGTTGAATATAGTCTAGACATGGTTGATATTTGTTTTCAGCCATACTGTGATATCCATGGGTGCTCTGAAACCCTGACTTCATATGCTATTACTGGTGCATATACAGCATTTGACGGCTAAAAGATTTGGCATTTTAGTCTCTGTCCTCGTGATTCAGTTTTAGAACAACTTCCTTGGCATCGGAGCATGCAAGCTGAAGCATCAATTTTAGAGCATAAATTCTAAGGACAGGATGCTGAAAACCACCATAGAAAAATTCTTTTACCATATTTACATGCTGTCCCCAGTCTCCACAAATTTGTTCACACAAGTACCATCTACGCCTCAAACCAATCCCAAAGGATCTTTAAATCTATACAAATACATACATCATCCGGTAAGAATACCAATGTCATTTCCCCAAGGACAGTACCTAAAAGTAAACCTGTTGAAAGTGGGAAATGTGTGGTTTATTAGTTAATTATTCACTTTATTCTTAAATCTGTGTGGGTTTAGCTTGTTTGATTCAACCAATTATTCTTAGAAGATAGATTCATTTATTTTATCATATACATTCATAAAAAAGAAATAAATATTTTAACAAAGTAATACTAAAATTATTGTTTGAGTTGATATTACGATTTAACTTAATATCAATAAAAATAAAAAGTTGTTATTTGTAAGTAAATTATATCACTATAAGAATATTACCTTTTTATAAATTAACAAAAATTCACCGTGTTAATATTTAACATTAAATTTTAAATATTAAACTTTATCCTTTCAATCGAAGTTTTATTTAGTTTGTATATAAATTTTTAATAAATATATTTTTTAAATAATTTTTTTCCTATATTATGTGTGTATATAATTTGGAGATATCAAATTCAATTCTCAACATGTGTAATATAATGGATTGGAACCTAAAATTCTTCGAAGTTCAAAGTTGATAATATGTAGGATTATTGGTTTATAATCTATAGAAAGAAATTTTAAGTGGTCCAAGTTGGGCTGGTAGCGAACAGTTCATTTGAGACCATCAACCCAGAATGTTTTTCTTTTCTTTTTTGGTGACAAACATAAACCGAACATGATGGTTCATATGAAATCCGAGTTTAGTTAATGTTCTATTTTTCACTTGTAACCTAAAGAAAGATAATTGAATTGCAGAGGGCCCAAGTTGGGCTGTTGGCGAACATGGTGGTTTGAGAACTCAAAACTTTGATCCGACTAGACATTTTGGAAGACAAAAAAATGAGTGCATCGGCGGCTGAAGCTTCAGAGTACCATTCCAAAGACTTCAACTGGGACACACTTCGACAAGAAATAGAAAACGACCCTTCTCTTAACTACCATCTTCTCCCTTTTGTATCCCCACAACCAGAACAACAACTTTCAAAAGATCCCATAAAAGCATGGCAAAGTTTCCACATTCAACACTCTTCTGGCAAATTCTTCAAGGTTTGTCTATAACCATCTCCCACCCCCCCCCAAAAAAATCCAATCTTTCCTTCATCCTTTTTTTGGGTATTCTGTTGCTTTTTAGTTCTTTGTTGTGTAAGCTTAAATGGGTACTATGCTTGATACAGGAGAGGAGGTACTTGTTGAAAGAATTTCCAGAACTGGTTTCTTGTGGAGATGGTTGTAAGGTATTGGAGGTTGGGTGTGGAAATGGCAGTACTGCCCTTCCTATATTGCGGTAACCCCTAAATTATCTTCGTTTTTAAATTTTTTTGGTTGTTATAATTTGAATAAAATTTGATAGTTGTACTATATTCTTAACTGTCTACTGCAGTGAAAAATGATGTTTTGTTGTGTTGCTGATATGAGAAAAGCATTGGTTTTCTTTAGTTATTATATTAAAGAAAGGTTAATGGTTTTCGAATATTGTTGAAAGTATGGATTTAACAACGGACTAATATTGTCTACTTTTAACTTGTTTCGTCTTAGGTAGCTGCTAATCTTAATTAATCACTTTGGTTTTGTTCGACCATCCAGTTAGAAGTGAACTATATTCTGCAAAAGTTTTTATCATTATTCAGGACAAGAGCCTGAGAGAACTTTAGATGATACTTATGAAAGTTGAGATTGTTTTCTTTGAGCTTTTGTTGTGAAGATTAATATTGAAGTATTGAGAAATTGTAGAGGGAAAGTAATATCAAATAACGTTGAATTTTTGTTTCTTGTACTTATACCTTCAATACATTTATCCAGTGGCAACGAGAAAATTATTCTATATGCATGCGATTGTAGCAATGAGACCCTACAGAGAGCTAAAGAGTTCGTAGCTGCTAGTAATGTAGCATCAGTTGAGAATCGTTTCTGGCCATTCTATTGTGATTTTGCAGCAACTGGATTTCCAAAGTGGTTGGCTTGTTCTAATTGCAGAGAAAATCTTGGACAAAAGGACCAAATTTGTGTTTCAGGTAGCTATCTTTCCTGTGTCTTACATTGCTTTGCTTCCAATTATTGGCTTTTCTTATATCCTGGACTTAATATCTCGCTTTTTCTTCCCAGATGTCGGAGAAGAAAGAACCCTTGAAACTGGTTCATGGTCAATGGAAGAAAGAAGCTGTTGTGTTGGTGGTGTAGACTTTGTTACCTTGGTATGCATATTATATTTCATGAATTCCTTGATAGTCGATGTTAATAGAAATCTTAATTTTCTTGGAAATGAAGGAAAATAATTTACTGCATAGTTCATGCTTGAAAGTTATCACGGTGATTAGGTGATGCAGGTGCTTTATCATCAATATTTTATTATTTTCAGTTTTGTTTAAGTTTATTTTATAATATATAGTTTTCAAGTTTTAGATATATTAGTTTTCTTCAGGGTTAAGTCTAGGGTTAAGAGTAAAATTTTAGTTGCAAGAATGTCTAGTAACTTTACTTTCAAAAAAGTCTATTGTAAATATGCTGTAACAAATTTACAGCCATAGCATTATTATTATTATTATTATTATTATTATCATTATTATTATTATTATTATTGTTTTGAACTAATATAAAGGAAGCTGAATGTTTTTTTTAAACCCCAAGTTTTTTAGAGTTCCAACTTCTAACTAGTTTTACAGACAAATCCTAATTCTCTTGTTTGCTATTGTTTTCTTCACTAAACCACATCAATTTTGGCATTAGAGCCTAATTAGATCCTAGGGATTATATTAGTATTTGCTTTTAAGCCATGGTTGGATGCATTAGAGATCGAGGAAGAGGAAATCAGTGTTGAGAAATGAAATTAGCTACAATATGTCATGCGATTGAAGAATTTTCGTATGCAGTTTATGCTTCGCTGTGATAGAAAGAAGTGGAACCCTGATGGAGATTCTGGAAGCTACCGACAACCAGTTTGACATACTGGAAGGTAGTCTCACTGATTAATTTGATTTCAATGACGAAGAAAACCCCTTTCATGACATAGGAGCTGCCAACCATGCGGTATGAGGTGGACGGAAGGATTGATTGGTGCATGCCTTTGAACTAAGCGAGGGTGGAATTAATGTTAAAGTTGCTGATTTTCTTGACAAGATGCATGTGGAAGAGCAAGAGTATGATCTATTATATCTTGTTTATGATGAGTATCCCGAGGAAAGTGAAGAAGGAAAGCCTGCGGTTGTTTAAAGAATGACAACCACAATCTCAAAAGAAGGGGGAGGATTGGAAGCGAATTGAAAATCTCCTAGTATGTCAAAGGACACAACGTGAGATGATGATTCTGGAGTAAAGAAAACTGACAGGAAAACTTGAAGACAAGTTATTGTGTGAGGGGGGAGGGGGGGAATTACTTGCACTCAACCTGAAAGCTGTTTGTGAAAATAGAGTTCTAGTGGTTTCTAGAGAAGATCAGTTGCTGGTGGATGAAATTCATGAAAGAGGTAAGAATGAGGAATACATTGTGTTAGATAATAAATATATTGGTGACCAGCTGGTGGAAGTCAAGGTAGCCAAGGATCAAAATAAAGGGGAAGCATTACAATACAAAATTATATTTAAAATGAGGCTATTTTGGGAGTCAGATGATGCTGTAAAGGATCCAATGTTTGTACAACTTTCTTGTTTTCAGTTACAACATGATTACATTGTGAGCTATTATCCTGCTGGAAGAGATGATGCCGTGCAATTGTCTACACTAAAGATCTTACCTGAGATTGGATTTGTTGGTAGCCTTGAATTGTGCATCGACTGGAATACTCTCCTACACAAATATCTTTAGAGACAAATTACAATTACTTGAACAAGATGAGATTGGGAATTGGATGTTTTCTTGTTACCATTCAATGGAACATCTTACAAAAGATGATGCAAGACAAAAGTTTTTACTATTGTGGACACTTCTTATAGGATTTCAATTTCTTTCATGTTTGCAAAATTAATGATCCAATTGAACTTCTACATGGACAGATAATTTTGGTTATCAACAAGAATGGGGTTTATTTTTTTTCATGCTGTTCCTACGGAGTATTTACAATCATTTCAATTAAGAGACTCATTGCAGTTTGGCCGCAGCAATACTTCTGTTTTTTTCAATATGTGAGTTTCTGTTGTTCTTCAATATTCCAACTTTAAACTAAACAAGGGGGTGGATTTGTGTTGTTATTCGGGCTGCTTTTATTAGAGAAGACGACAATGAAGTTAGGTTAGGGAACAAAGCCAAAAGGGAACATGGCTGAAGCTTAAAGAAGATTCAATTTGGCATTATGGGAACGAGACTTGGAGCAATATATGCCCGTATATGCTGTTTCATCTTCACTTGCTTGCTTAACTGATTTGAAGTCATCCATTCGAAACCCAACCACTAATTTCCAGCATTGTCCACTTCTGAGTATAACTTACTGGCCTGTATCAAAAACTGACCTGTCTCTTGAAAGGAACTTGATTGTTGTGATCTACAATTCTTCAGGATGGAAAAGAGAGGATGTAATACATTTTATTGTTGTTAATGAAGATGTTATCGATCATGATTATTAGGGAAGAATATTTGAATCACAGCTTGTTCCAACATTAGATGCTTATATGGACCTAAGCTGTTATGCTATAGCTTAATTAGGATCTGTATCAACATGAATCGAAGCTGATAGTGTAAAAAAATCTTCAAGAGTTGAAAGGGCATCTATATATGTGAAAAGAACAGTGCAAACTGCTCTTTTGCAGCAAAATAAACCGACTTCCAGTGTGGAAGCTGATACAACAGGTGGTTCTTCACTGAGCTCCCATGCTTTGCCAAAGCTGGAAGTATCTACTTCTCCATCTAAAACTATACATTTAAGAAAGGTGATACTGTTAAGTTTGTAGGTACCACATCACCTTTTGGACTTTCCTCTCCACAACTACCTTAAGGAGGCCAACGACTGGTGTTTGGAGCAAAGTAGTCCTTGCTTTTGAAGCAAATGGTTCCTCAAAATTTGGGGTCAAGTATGACAGATCTATTCTCTAGAGCAATGACCTTGGTGATCTTTGTGAAGAAGATTCTGGTTTCTTCTGTGCTGCTAATTCATTGTACTCGGATAGTTTTGGAGGTGCAATTGACAAGCTAGTTGTTAATGAACCTTTTGAGGTTGCATTGAATGAAAGAAAAGGCAGTCCCTTGATACTGTTTGTGACGGACATAGAGAAGTCAAGAGCTGGAAATATAGATAGGAGACTCACTACAGCAAAAACAGACATGGGAGATCTTATATCAATGTTGAATCAAGAAGTTGCAGTTAGACAATTCCTTGCAACATAGTTCAAGGATTTGGAAGTGGAACTTGAAACCACTAGAGAGAACTGTGAGAACATGCAGCAAGTTGTTATGTTTGAAAGAGAGATTTACTCAAATACAGTGGGATTTGGAGTTACTTCAAAAGCAGTGTTTGGAGATGGATTTCAAATTAAAGAATGAATAAGACAAAAGGGCACAGGTTGAACCAACAAAGTTATTAATCGTGAAGAACTACAAAGACCTGGTCCATTTATGCTGAAAGTGGTGAAAGTTTTCTCACCGGAGCTGAATTTTCCAAGCCAGGGAGAATGATGCAGAAGCTTTATTATTTATATTGTTTTTCTTGAGGGTTAAATCTAGGGTTAAGAGTAAAACCTTTTTTGTAAAAAGGTCTAGTAACTTTTCTTGCAAGAGTCTATTATAAATATGCTGTAACGGATTTACAGCTATAGCATTATTATTTTCTGAATTAGTATAAAGAAACTAGAGGTTTTTTTAAACCCTAAGTTCTTTAGAGTTCCAACTTCTTCCTAACTAGTTTTGCAACCCTAATTCTCTTGTTTGCTGCTGTTTTCTCCCCTAAACCACATTATTAGGTACAACATCCAATAATTATTAGTAAACGATTGGAAAAAATGAAAGAGGATTGTAACCTACTATGCTGGAAGGGTAAGAGTGCAAGCTTCTGAAGTGAAGATAGTGCTTGTAACAGGAAACTAGCCTGGAAAACAAGGCATTGCATCATTTAGAAGTGGTTGAGTGTATTCTTCACCTCTTGTTTAAATTGGTGCTAGATTGACGTGTTTTGGTACAGAGTGCCATGGTTAGTCTACAAATTGAATACATGGTTTAGGTAGTGGTGGTAGAATGCCACTTATGTTTTGTTCTTCTAGCATTTCAAATAGCTGCGAATTGCATTGATTTTCCAATTTCCTTTCCTTTGCAAGTCCCTTTTTTTCTGCAGTATTCTGCCCCCCTCCCCCCAACAAAAAAAAAAAGGCATTATCCTGAAATTATTATACTATATGAAAAATAGATATAAAATACTATTGAGTCTACTATATATGGATTTTGATATGTTTTCTTTGCTACATAATGTGTCAGATATTCACTCTATCGGCAGTACCGCTCCAAATAATGCCAAAAGCCCTGCGAGAGTGTTTTTCTGTCTTAAAACCGGGCGGCATGCTCTTATTTAGGGACTATGGTATTAACGAACAAATCACAATGCTACTGCTTTCAGTTATTGTAAAATGCTTGACTGTAGTTTTTCATCACACCTTGTATTTCTAGCTAAATTTAGTGCTTTTGAAAAGAATAAAAGGTTGTTTCCAGAATCAGTTTACAAAAGTTTCAGTTTGATGGAATCCAGGTCTGTATGATATGACAATGCTGAGATTTGAACCGGACCAGAGAGTTGGGTTCAGGGAATACATGCGTTCAGATGGCACCCGTTCATATTTTTTCTGTTTAGATACTGTCAAAAGTCTCTTCAATTGTGCTGGCTTCATCGAGGTACATAATTGGGTATTGGGAAAAATTTTAAGTCTGTACTAATTATAACCTGGATTTGTGCGTAAGATATAAGTTGCTTCACCACCATTGGTTTGACTTTTACTGCATAAATCTCACTCTGGAATGGTTTCTAGCGCATTTGTGTGTGGTTTGCCTGACCCTTTACATCAAAGAGAGAACGAAACCTTCTCGGAATTTATAGATTTATATTTTATAACTACTTTGTCATATCTGAAGATAGAAATACTATAGAAGTTCGCGGTTAATTTGACTGCTAGTGGTGTTGAATGTTAAATTATTTGCACTTGCAGCTAGAGATTGAATATTGTTGTGTGAAGTCAGTGAATCGCCGAAACGGGAAGAGCATGCAAAGAGTATGGGTACACGGTAAATTCCAGAAGCCCACATAAATTTATTGGTCAGCAGCACTACTTAAGGTACGGTTGGAAGAGGGCTTCTTTTTTTCGGTGAATGACTAGATGTGCATACTTTTCTCTCCATATAGCTTTTGGTGACAGATTTTTCTCTTATCAGAATGCCAACAAAAGGAAATTGCTGATGGTCGGCTTACAATTTCATGTAGAGGACATTGTACAATGAATGGAAAATTGATATTCAATAATCATTTTTCCCATAAGACATCCTAAATAGTTATGACAGCTCTAAGCCTGCGGAATGGTATCATTCAGTCCGATCGCATGGAGAAGAACAAAATATGGAAGTTATTTGCAGTGTATCATAGAACTAATGTTTTGTACTGTTAATTTATGTCAACTAAATAAGTCCTTGGTCCAGACAAGTCCCATTTTAGGGCCTTGGACACATATATGTACTGCCATAATCATTTCAATAACCCTAATCTTTATCGTTCCTCTTGAATATCTGTCAAGATGGAATAGATTAGTGAATGCTAAGCTTAGACCTTCGCATGTAGCGTACTGCATTGATACATGCTATCATCTTCAACTATGTAGATACATGCATATGGTGATGCAGAACTGAATTTGGTTTGTTTCTCACTCGTCGTTTGTATATTCAAAGGCCCCTGACCAATCCAGGAGGCCTTACAGTTTTCGTTTACTTATATCCGCTGGCATGCCGTTTACGACTCACACTGTTAAGAAATAGGTTAGCAAATACTGGCTACGTTTGGAGGTCGGTCAAGTAATTTATGGAGCAGGCACACCGTGTAGAATTCTCTTTCATACCTAGCAAGTGAATGGGAAAGAAAAATACTTTAATAAAATTAGCATCAGAATATATGTTGCGCTTGAATCATCACAGGTTGTGTGTGAATAAACTTCTTGCTAAATTGTGGAAATGAGTGCAGAAAACTCAGCATTCCTCTATATATAGGATTTGGCAGGGAATGCTACTTACTGGTAATGCTTCCATTTGATCATGGTTTCTCTCTTGGTCTAGCTTTCGGTGGTTTCTTTCTTCAGCATGTTGCTTCTGTAACAATAAAAACTGTTAAATTATAATAGTCTCACTGGTTAATTATGTTAATGTTTAGGTCAACGTTATTAAATGTTTTTAATACTGAAAACAAATGAAAATGTAGAAAATATTAAATGTTCCCAACCAACAAAAATATTGTCTCCCTTTCTTTGCAGCAGTTCACTCATATTAAATACTTCACTTTCATTATTGACATGTCAAGACTCAAAATGAATGCAAATAGAGAATGTGGCAAGATAACCTCAGTTTTATGCATAAAACAAGATATGAATGTCCCATCACTCTCTTCCCTCAAAAGAAAATGCATATATGCAGGGGAGGGGTTGATGGGGCATTAATATCTTGTATCATGCATGATTAAGGTCAACTTGCCACCATCTCTATATGCATGCATCTGGAGTCCTGATGTCAATAATTGAATGAAGTCTTTAATATGTTGCGCGTGTCTTGTCCCATGCATTTATTTCTGTGTTGTGTGCATAACGCCTTTCTTAAGTTTTGACCATGGATTCTTTTTGCATATGTTTGTTTAAACTTGAAAGAGAAACGTATGAATGCTAAGTTTAGAAATGTACATGGCAAACTCAAAGAAGCATTGGACACTGTTCAGGCTATCCCCAAAATCCAGGCGGAATTTTAGGGGTTCTAGTAGCTAAGATGTTCACATCATGATACATGTGGTAGGCAAAATCTTAATCAGTCAGATTGTCAACTAGATCTAGTTTCTGTAGTGGGACCCTTTTCCTTGAAATTGGTACCAATAGCCCATCTTTTGTTTACTTCTACAATTGTCCATTTCTGCACTCTATCTTTTATTGTAAATTTACTGAAAATGGAAAAATATCAATATGCCCCCTTACTTTTTGATATATATGTTAATGGTCCCCCACTCCCCCTTCTGCCTGCATTCAATTATTTCCGGCATGCATAATGATAAGCAGAGCTCCACAATTCCAGCTTATCAAGCAACAGTAATTTGGAGACTGCAAGAGCAAAAGATTGAAATCCCATCCTTTACCTGTGCAGACGTTGGTAAGGTTTAATATGCCATTATTCTTCCAATATGATGGTTTTGATTCAGTTCTGTGGAAGTTCCAGTATAAATATATATATATCTTGAATGAAGCCTGCTTATTACTGTAAAATATTAGTTTTTGTTTTGTTTTAATTAATTGTTCGTCTCTCTTTTCTTTGTATTTCTAATGGAAGTGAGATGGTATTTAAATGAGATTGTATGCCTGCATGCAACACATGTAGCTTTCTAAGGTTTAAAATCCGGGATTGAAGAGCCATATAAACTTCCTTTTTGACTTTTCTAAGTTTTAGTTGAGAAAACTGCTAGCCATTAAGATCAAGACAAAATGGATATTTATTTGTTGTAGACTTGCCATATAGCACCCTAAATGCTAACAAATGAAAATTAAATTAATCTAGCTTAATTGCTGATGTGCATAATAGGATTGAAAAGAACATTTATGCCTCGTAAACCGATAGTCGGTCACCGAATTAAAAAGGCCTTCGTCCTACTTCTCAGATATGGACTATGAAAAGTTAATTATTATGACGGTTATCAAATATTAGTTTTACATAGATGTGATAGCATCTCTAATGCCTTAAGGTTTGACATCCCCCAGCTGCATAATCATCCATGTATCAGGATTTAGTGATCCATAATCTGCTGAAGTAATCAACAGTAGGGGAGAGAAAACAACTTCATAGTTATTGACTTCAAAATTCGGACTGTGTTGAGCTATAGATGGAAAGAATCTTGTAGGAAGTGAATATGAAAGTACCTTCACATTGCATACTCCAACATGATCTGATCCCATCATTGAATTCATACAAATATATGGGTCCCATCGTGCAACCCTCTAATTAAAACTACAACTAGAAACTTTGGAGAAAAACATAAATGACTCATTTAACATCTAGAGAATGCTAGTAACTACAAAAATTATAGCTGTCTCCTTGTTTTGTACATTAGTTGAAGACGTCTGGATAAAATCATAACCGCAGTCCTTTCTTTTCTTTCATTTTCTGTTTTTGTTTAGCAGCAATCTTTAGCCTCCATACATGAGGAGTTGATGAATCATTTATTTGAATCTTCCAGCCGTGTACGGATACTGAAGATTGCTGTTCAATAAAAATGACAGGTTGTAGCTTGGAGAGCGGTTGTCACGTTTGGCTCTTACTTTGAGTAGACTCTTCTTTAGTTTTAACTTGCTTTTCTAGTTTGCAAGTTCCCTTCAGGAGATGACTGTTGGTAGCTGGTGACCATTTTATAATTTAAAGATTGCATCCCGAATAATGATTCATCAGGGAACTGAAACAAGTGAGTGCATTAAAGTACTCCTGCTTTAGTAGACTATGTTAAAATGGCCATCAATGGGATGAACGTGGTGTTATTTGATTGGAAAATCGAAATAATTTGAGATTATCTAACCGGATAGGAGGTGCAACCTTTTGAAAGTTAGGTCAAATGGCACCTAATTCGCTGAGAACGCCATGTACCCCACGGCAGGTACATGCAACGAATAAAATAATTCAGCATTTTAGACCTGGAAAGTGAACTTGCTCCCAAATTTCAATTGCTGATGCATGATTCTCCATTATCAATAAATAAATTAATCGTTTGCAATTATACAGATTAGGCTTTATTTGGGTGGACCACATTTCCATAATATCGATTTTCCGGATTCCCTCTTAAAAGTATTATAGTTTAATTACCTTGTTCAACTTTTAAGAAGAGCCAGGGCTGCAAACATTGGTAAAACTACACTTAGAAAGACAACTAGGGCAGATAAAGGAATAGCTATTTGTTGTTTGGCTTTAGTTGAAGGTTATTTTAATAAAAAAATTAATTATTAAATCCAACGTGGGTTCCACCACTCTCACTGCTTTGCCATTAGAATGTTGTGCAAGTAACTAGGTGAAATTACTAAGGTGTTCATTAACAATGTCATCATCATGTGAATCCATGTGAAGAGGGTCCTTGATGTTTGCTAAAACTCCAGAATCCTTTTGACTGTTTAGAAAACCAGCCTTTTTTTGGACATCATGCTGATCTTTTGCCATTAACTTGATTTAATACCTTTCTTTACCTTAATAGATTGTAATAGGATGAGGATGATGACTGTGCAGCCCTTGTTGTATACTTTCAAGTTAATCCATCAGCCAAAGCTTAAGATTCTTGTAGCTGGAGGACAAATTCAAAAACCCGATTTCTTAAGATTCTTGCTGCTGGAGGACAAATTCAAAAACGTTACTTCAAGAAACTGGATTCTAGTTTCATTTTATTACAGATCTACGTATAATATGCTAACATCTTTTACCTTGTTCCGTCATATCGAAATCATTCACATTCATAGTCTTAAAAATTTATGCCAATACAACTGCTTTGGACTTTATCATTACTTATGACATTTGTTCATGTTGTAGATGAAAGGGTTGCATGAAATCCATGGTTTAAATTCTCTGCAGCTATGCCAGTAAAGATGGAAATATACCTAAATGAGCATTTGGAACTTAAGGAGCAACGACTGTGATCGAATTTTTTATCGATCTAGTTAGTTTTAAGTCTCATGATGCTTTCGTTTCTTACTTCTGCAAATGTGAATACTGAAAAACAGTAGTCTTACATGTAGTAATGCCTTGAAAGATGCTGTTTTGTGCAAAATTCAATGCACATTCCATCATGTTTTCATATTTTTTAAAGAATGTTTGATTTGCTGCCATTTGTGTTCCTTCTGCAGACTGCCATTGAATTTCACCGCTGCACTTGGAATTATTTTAAAGGTAAGCCAAGAAGCATGCCAAAACTCATCAAACTTAACGTTACCCCCAGTTTAGTTGATTCATTTATGGACCTTTCAAAAGGGTGTTAGGTGGATGAAAGGGTTTGGATTTTAGCATTTGTAATTGTTTTTTTTTTTTTCTCAGATTTCGATTTACATGTGTATACATATGAAAAAAAAACTCAAGGTTCAAGGATGATGCACAAAAAAAAAATAATAATAATGGTGAGTACGAGAATTTGCATAGCACATGGCATGGGATGAAGCCAAGAACCATTCTTGCTTTCGCACTTCCCAGCCGAAAGCACCCCATTTCATTGCATTTCATATAAATTTGGTGGAATAAGAGAGGTAATACTAACAGTTGAATGGTTTTTTATTCGTTATTCTCAAAAAAATTGGTAAATTCGTGTATGTATATTAGGTTAAAAGGTAATTGATTTTTCTATTAAAATTTTATTCATTTTTGCTGTTAAATTGATCTTTGTACATTAAAATAAGGTATATGTGGCACGTTACATGTAACTGTCTGATTATTTTGTCAGCCACACCAGATAAAATTTCTATTAGAAAGGATAAGTTTATTTTTTTTATCTAATGTACATGGATTAATTTACCTATTTTTTGAGTAAATGCGACAAAATATAATTTTACTTTTGATATAAATATTTTCATAATACTTTTATTGAATTAACGATATTTTAATATTATCTTTATTCAATTAAATTAATACTCAATAAAAATATTATTCAATTGAATTAATCCTCAATTAATTAAGAGACCAATTTAATTAAAAATTTACCTATAGCTTGCCTCATTACCTAGTTTGAGGAACAAACATGATAACTACTAATTTTACTTTTTCTTCCAAAACTTAATTCATCTTAAAAAAAAAGTATTTGATATATTTAAACTTTCAATTTAACATTTATGATCCTTTTATTTTATATAAATAATAATAACTTTATGTAAACAAAAGATAATTGAAATGATAAGGATGAAATAGGTAATTTATAAAAATTAGGTGATATTGTTGTTATCAACTGTTTCAATTGATAGATGATGTGTAAATGTAAAATAAATTCTCAAGTACCAACATCCCTTCACCTAAATTACATCATACCAACCTAGAAACATAAGTAAAATCAGAGAAGCAATGTTGTAAAATGGAGGTATGTTTTTGAAGTTGAGCTTTAGCTCCCAGTCAATCATTTTATGTCCTTTTAGTTGATTATCAAGGAAGCAGGAACAGAAAATGCATATAGTCGTATAAAATGCAGACAAATCTTTGCTTGGAACAGAAAATTGATATTAACATCATGACATTAACTATAGCTAATTAAATTCCCTCCTCTTCTGCAACATAGTAGTAAAAATATGGAATTCAAACCATTTTTGACATAAAATGATCCAAAAACAATTAATTGAAAATATTCGAATATGTGAAAAAAGAAATGAATTGTAAGCTTGTGAATTGCAATGAAAATGGAGGGGTTTTTTTTTTTTTTTAATAATTCATGGAAAAATTCACTAAATATATAATTAGTGATATACCTTTTTATGCTGTCTTATGATCTAACGAAGAAAGAAAGAAGAGATGAAAGGAAGTTCGTAAGAAACTAAACATCATCTTATTATGCAAAGTAATGAAAGTGAAAGCATATATCTAAATCTCTCACAAGCAATGTTTTTTCTTTTTCTATTCTACTTTCTCTTATGTTTACTGATATGGTGGCCTTCCACTATGTGCCCAACCATAAGCCTCATGGTTCAACTGTCCACCGTTAGGAATCAAATTTGGTGGCAAATTATTATAAACTTGCAACCCTGGAGCATCACCACCACCGCCACCTATTCCGCCTTGTTGATGTCCTCCACTTCCACTTCCACTGCCAATCCCTGGTGGGGATCCACCGCTTCCACCACCACCACCGCCACCAAGCTGGCCTTGAGCTCCACCAGCTCCTTCTTCTTCCTCCTCCAAAGGCAGCCTCTCATATGTAGCGTTAGAAAACGTTGCTGCTATAACCATGACAGGCCCTGATGCCATCAGTGACCCTACTACACTACCTCCAACAACCTGCCCTTGACCACCGGCTAGGTATATAGTTAACCCGGTTGACCCTGGAGGAGCTGGTCCAGGCAGAAACGCACCAGTTAAAGACAAAATCTCGAACCTACCATGAAGAGCCATCACTGCACCAGGAGCTGAAGGTTGTCTGAGTGTAACGTTAGTGACGGTTCCACTCCCACTAAGAACTGAAACCCCTCTTTGTCTCCTCCTAGCAAACTGAGCTAGGGTTTCAGCTACATCAGAACCATTAGCTATTTCCATAACGTGACTTCTCAGTGCATTAGGGCTATCCCTGGTGACAAAGATAGGTGGTTTGGGCTTGTTTTTGGAGCCTGCTGGTCGACCTCGGGGACGACGAGTGGAGACTTCTACGGCACCTTCTCTGGGTTCGTCGCTATGCTCTTTGTCTTCTTCTTCTTCTCCGGTTCCTCCACTGCCTGTTTCTCCATTGTTTGCCATGGATATACCCAGATCTGGTTTCTTCATTGGAGATGATGAAGTAGCTGATGTTTCCATTCCCTGTAGCCCTACTTGCCCCGCCCACCATAGATTAGCCATGGTTTCAAGTTTTGGAGCTCACGAAAAGATAGAAAAAAAGATTATAAAGAAAGCAATAGAAAACTGGGTTTGGATCTTGTTTTGGGTAGTGATACGACCGAATCAAGGCTTTGAACAACAAGAGAACGGATGGAAGAATTCAACTCTCTAGAAAAGTTGGCCGAGAGAGAGAGAGAATGAGAGAGAAACTAGTGGAAAGCAAGCAAGTATGATAACCGATCAAAGCTAAGGAATTGCTAAGGGCAAGAAATGAACCCCAAAAAAGTAAATATTTTTATTTCCTTCTTGTTTAATTGTGCCCCTATCTATGTACATGCTATCCGATTAATAATATTATTAATGAATTTTCGTAATATGTAATATTTTAATATTTAAAAGTTTTATTTAAGTATTAAAGTCTAATTGCTAACATATATATATTTAAAATTTAACAAAAGTTAATTGAATTTTAATTTTTAAATCAAATTAGTAGAGAGATTAAATCTTTTAAATTAAGTGAATTAAAATTTAAATATTTAAAAATACAAAGATTAGGGGTACAATTAGACTTTTTTGAGGTGTAGTTAAGTACAAGTTCCTTTTTAAAAATTTCCATGAAATTTGTTGGATTTATAGTTGCCTTGGTTTTGGGGGTGTGGACTGTCAAGGCCTTGGGGAGCTATGGTTTCTTTGTATTTTCAATGCAAAAACTTTTTCTTCGGAAAATTTAATGGGAGGGAGTGATGGGAAAATTTAGGGTTTATTTTATTTTGTTGGAAGGTGAGAAAGTGGGGTGCACGTCTTACTTCTTGCTCTTGTCCCGACGTTACATGTACTTCATTTATGTTATAATAATTTTTTTTAAATTATTTATATTCCCTATTTAAATCAAACCCATTTTATGTATGATTTTATGAACATAAAAAAATTAAAAATAAAATAAAATATATTCCTTCAAAAAATATATATATCTTTATCTACGACCCTACTTGAATTCGAATACTATATATTATTAATACATGCAAACATATATGTCATTCCATGCTGAAAATGATATACAGATAAATAGACCATCATATATAGTAGCAAATTTGACAAGTTTTTTAGTTGTAAACATGTATACCTAGATTGCTTAGGATTCTCATTATTGTAACAAAACATCTAATTTAAAATGGGTAAATTCTAAAGAATATCATATTTATTTTTATAGTTATAAAAGTTGTACTCCTACTTAGTATTTATTTTCAATTTTAGATAATCTAAAATTATGTTTTTTTTTAAATAATTATATAGAATCCCTCTATTAATTTAAAAAAGTAAACAAATATAAAATACTTGACATTATTCCAAAAATTAGTACTAATAATAAGGTATAGCAAAATAATAGTTGCAAAACCCTCTTTGCATGACCATCCTTTTTACCAGCCCATTCGAAGCTTACTCTAATTGCACTCAACACATCAACCTTTTTTTACGGAATACGGATATCTTCATTCTTTTTCATGTTCCATCAAAATAATTGAATTTCTTTCTTTTTTCTTTTATGAAATCATCTAAGTTCAGAATTGCATACATGTATTTTTGCAATCCTAACTTTTAACCTTCTAAACGTGGAGGTATTACCTAGTGCTCTTCTTGGACTAATCAATAAATTAACTGGTTACTGTTGTTTTTTTCAACAAGTTCATTGTAGAGAATAGTCAAAGTATGATGTTGTAATTAATAATTAATAATTAATATTATCAAGTAGCTGGGTTTTGATTAATTTATAAATAAAGGTTTTCAAACGAGTATTTTAAGATTATTTTTTTTAACAGGTAAGATATTATTCATAATACATTATATAACCGATAATTTTATTCAACATATTCCCGTCCATTGAGTAGAAATATAATTATATTCCCGATACATGATAAGCTACTACCTAGTCGTTTAACAGGTTGAGTAGTTGAACCTTCACTAGGAACTATATATTATTTTAATTAATCTCATAATGTATAGAATAAAACAATTATACATGTTGATAGCAATATGTGGCAACATGAGAGAAGGGAAAAATATCAATTTCATTTAAAAGATGATAAATTCTAATCTACTTCAAGAAACAGTGCACCCATGCTTTGGGTGTAAGCTTTTCATACGTACCATATTGGAGAGGAGAAAGGAATTGAAAGTGTTTGAATTCATATCACTTGCCATTGCTTTAATTGTTTTGTTTGGTATAACGAATAGAAAAAGAATGATGATGAAAAGTTTGTTAATCATATGTTGGTGATCGACTTGATTAAGCAACGAACAAGTAAAAATAGTGGAAGAAATTGAGAAATTGAACACACAAATTTAACGTGGAAAAACCCCTCCAAAGAGGATAAAAAACCACAAGCAAAAATAATTTTACTATAATGGAAAAAGAACGAATAGTACAAAAGATGAAATAAAACTAAACCCTAAAAACTCAAAAACAAAGAACCCTCAAAATATAAACACAAAATTCTCCAAAAGTTTTATGAGTTCTAATCTCTAATGGGATGTATTTTCTAATGTTGTAAAAGAGTCTATTTATAAGCTAAATTCGTAGATCAAATAAATTATGCTAATAAATGCTAAATATATTATACTAATAAATACTAAATCTTCTAGAAAGAAAACATATTTTGTTTAACTTGACTTGCAAACAATCTCTTATTTGACTGAAATATGAGGTATACTCAACAAGATACAATAATAAGTTTCTTAGTTTATAACTTAATCACTAGAATGGAATTCTCTATACCTAGCAAAGCCTTAACACTTAGCGTTGTTTGAGAGGTCAAGTGCTATGGTGATGGTAGCCTTGTGTATTGGATGGGACGGATTGATTTTGGATTAGATTAACTTGATTAGGGCTAGTTTTAAGTTTAAGCTATTTCAAATTCAGGTTGTTTTGGGTTTAGAGTTTGAGATTTTTAAATTGTGTCATTACAAATTTGGATCATTTGAGATTTTGGTCATTTCAAATTCAGGTAATTTCGTATTACTTTTCTAGGTACTATAGGTTTGAGTTGTTTTAGTTTCATGTGATCTCAAATACGAATAATTTTGGGTTCAAGTTTGGGTTTGATCAACTTAGGTTCAAGATAGGCTAATTCGGATTGTTGATTTTTTATAATCAAATTGAATTGGAAGAGATTTGCATTAATTGGATCTAGTTTTCATATTCAAATTAAAATTGCACATGTCTTGATGGATGCATATTTTAAGTGAGTTTAATATTTTTAGTATTAGTCTTTACTTGAATGGAGTGGTGGTTAAAGCTCTAGCTAGGTACCTATTTAGTGCAAATTCGAACTATATTACCCTCATCCCTTACCCCCTTAATGTTGTATAAAAAATTTTCTGTATTAGTGTTAATAAATTTGGACATAATACCTATTAATACAAATGTGATTTTTTTAACTTAAGCGGGCAAGACCCTAACTACCCTAATGATTACATAGCAATAGTTTAAAAAGCTATTGCTCCATTTAGATATTTTTGCAATATTGGCATAACACTTAGAGGTGGTGTGTCAAATATAATATTGGCTAAACTAAATTTGTCATGTACCTTGTTTTTTAACTCATAAAATATATTTTTATTTCTCCATAATTATTCTTCTAGAACTCAAAAAAATGGCTCCAAAATTGTCTTTATTACCAACATGTGCCTTATTTTTTTAACTAAAAAAATATCTTATTAGATATAAAATTAAGTTTAAAGGCAAAAGTTCTTAGTAAAGAAATGGGTAACCAAATAGAATGGAATAGACTTGGGTTGGGTTGGTTTGGGGTCAAGTTCTTCAAAAGAATTTGGGGCCAGGGTTGGGGTGAATATTTTCTTTTTAGGTCGGGGTATGGGTTGAGATAGCCATGCATTGGGTATGGGTTGGGGCAGGCAAAAATTTGACCTGCAATTTTGCTTATTTCTTCATTGCAATTAGTAATCATTTGCACCACCAGCAAATTGTCGCATTCAAGTAAGACTTTTTTTGTATCCTACTTCCTAAGTAATGTTGAGATTATCATATATTGCCCATAACTTCACCTGCAAAATAGTACAAGCACTCAAATATCGACTAAATCCATCAATTCAATGTCTACAACAGTCATGGAGTACTCTCTCTGTTGTAGCATGATGATTCCTTGTGTCCATTAGTTGATGGCAATTGATCTTTATCTTGCCCTTCTCTAATATCTTATAATTTTTTGAACAAATTGAGTAAATACAATTCTATATTTATATTATTATCTTTTGTATAATTTGTTCTCAATGGTTTTTGCATGAAAAGCAAAATGAATAAAGAAAATATTGGATCATTGATTATCTAAGTTTTAACTAATAATAAGTTACATCATAGGGATAAATTATGATGTGGGAATATAACTTATATTAATAGGTAATCTAAATAGTCCATAGTTTGAGGAATTAAAATGAGCAATTGGTTCAAGACACTATGATGTTGTCTATCATATCTAATTGAGGAGATACATTGCCTTGGGTATTGAAGGAGATGTCTCTCCAAAAGATAGAGATATAAATGTGATCGTTTGGATTCACAATATATCGGACAGAATCCAAGTTGAATTTATCCTAAATTTGTTTTATGGATTTATTCAATTGTAACGTTCATAGTGTGGTTTACCTTAGTCTTGAGTAAGTGATTGACTATGTGTATGTAACTCATATACTTATTAGAGTCGAAAATTAATATGTTGGGTATATGACTTGTGCATGACATGGTTTCACCTACAATAGTAGAATCCATAGGTCATTTAAAGAGTAAATGATATCCTCTCACTAGCATTATATGACTTAAGAGATAAAATAGGATCATATTGGGTGAATGAATTTAACCCAATTAAACTAAGGATATCATATAAGGGTAACATACTAATGACACGATCATTGGACAAAAAAAAAAAATCTAAGTTGCTTTCATAATGATATATAATGAGGAGTTTAGTCATGATATTTTTAGTGTATTGACTCCATGACTAAATAATGTTGTAATTAATAGACGAAGAGTTGAAAACTTAATTACAAATTATTTAAGCACTAATTATATATGTTCAATTGGTCCTAAGTCTACTAGTTCAGTACAACCTTGTATGATTTCAAATAAGAACCGGTACGATAAATGAATGAAAACGACATAAGAGAAATAGATTGCATGAATTACTAACTGCAATAAATGCATTTTCTTAAAAGGGACAAGATATGTCTTAGAATTTAATTTAATTTAACTTCTTTGGATTGTTATTTAATTGATTGTAATTAAATAATTGAAGTTTAAAGTAAAAATTAAAGTAACTAGCCATCGCAAGTTTTATTAAACATGAAAATTTATTTACTTATAGATTCTAATACGGTAAAAATCGTAATAACTTTGTTGAGATTAGAATTGATTTGAGGAAAATAATTTAATAGAAACATTTAATTTTAAATTAATTAGATAAATAATATTTTCGGAATAAAAAACTAATTATTGGGTTGGGTAAATATATAAAATTGTTTTAATTTAATTTAAAATTAGACTGTACGTATAATTGCACTTAATGCATGAAAAAGCCCAACAAGCTTATATGTAATAGGGGTGAGCAGCACACTAGGAATCCTAGAGTGTCTGTTGCTCACTACACCGTCTTAGAGGAACTCTGGATTTTCTATTAAAATATTATTCTTCCCTCTCTTGTTCTAGTAGAACTCTTGTTATTTTTCCCATATATAGAGACTATGGGGTAGCTAAAAATACACATAATTGATATGTGGATACTCTATCGAAATTTAGGGACAATTTATTTAGTTGTAAATAACTTTTATTTTTTATGAATACTTATGATAGAGAATTTCAATTTTGGTTCTTTATAGAGAAAGTGAACTTTCCCCACTGGAAAGTTTTAGTTTTCATTCTGTGTTCGGTTCATGATAAAAGTTGACTCTCTTAGAATCAAAAGGTTCAAGAATAGTAGAGAATATTATTGAGCCAAAAACCATGATTTGATAGAACTCCTTAAGCGGAAACACAAGTATAAAATTTGGTAAATTTTATTGTCACACCACAAAGGTTCAATTTTATGAAAAATTTTATAATTCTGTCGTGCAACAAAACAATTTTCATAAATAATTGTTCCAACACCTCTTCCATCCAACCACAACTATGCTTCTACAATCTATCACTTGTTTTGTTTTAAAAGTTGTCATAATCCTTCTTAACCAAGCTAGACTTTAAGTAATTATAGTAGAAGTATAAATTACCAATTGAGACAATTCATGTGTTTTCCTTTGCTTACGGGTCTTATAGATAGTTTCTTACCACCATCCATTATTCGTAATTCTCGCTCTCAAACGACCATGATCACTACTCCTTCCTGACTAGTTCATTCTACAACATCTCACTACTTTCCTCCAATGGTGATATCCTTGGACATGCCTCATTCAAATGACCATAAGCACCACAACAAAAATAAATATGCGATAAGCTTTCATACTCAACTCTTTGTGAAAAGTTATCTTCACTTTAGAAATCAACCACTTACATAGATACATGAACATTGCCAATATAATATATTGGCCTCTCAATCTTCTTTTTGTCTTAACATCAACTTGAATAACCTTACTAATAGTCTCCCCAATAATGCTCAAAAAGCCTTTTTTGTTATATAAAATTAATAAAACAATAAATAAAATGGATAAAAATACAGGAGAATTTTATTGTGTTATCTTCACTTACAATGTACTATTTATAAGCTCATTTACATTTAATTAATAAATGTATTATGTTTAATAAACTAAATTTTATTAATTACTCCATTTAATAATCTCCTAATTATAAATGAAGTAATGAGTTTTATCTCATTACTTTAATATGCTTAAGGGGGTTAGACATCCATTAATTTACAACACTCTACCTTGGATGTCTTTTAAATAAAAATGTGCCTCATTAAAACCTTTATTAGGAAAAACCCTGTGGGATAAAAACCTAATGAAGGAAAAAGAGTACACAATCTCCTATTACAAGTTGCCTCGTTAAAAACCTTTACCAGGAAAATCCAGTGGGACAAAACCTTGGTTAAAGGAAAAGAGTACAACGTGTTTTAGACTCCCCTTAATGACAACATCACATTATGTCTTTGAGTTGACGCATTCCGATCTTGTTTCGTAGTCTTTCAAATGTTAAAGTTGGCAATGCCTTGGTAAAAAGATCTGCTAAATTATCAGTAGAACGAATTTGTTGAACTTCTATGTCACCTTTCTTTTCAAGATCATGAGTGAAAAATAATTTTGGTGAAATATGTTTCGTTCTATCACCTTTGATATAACCACCCTTTAATTGAGTTATACATGCTGCATTATCTTCGTATAAAATAGTTGGCATATTTTCTTATAAAGGCAAATTACATATCTTCTAGATATGTTGGGTTAATAACCTTAGCCAAACACACTCTCGGCTTGCCTCATGCATTGTAATTATTTCAGCATGATTTGAAGAGGCAGCAGTTAATGTTTACTTTGTTGAACGCCATGATATGGCAGTACCTCCACATGTAAATAAATATCCCGTTTGAGATCGACCTTTATGTGGATCTGATAAATATCCAGCATCAGCATAACCAATTAATAGGGATTTTGAATCATTTGAATAAAATAACCCCATATCAATGGTCCCTCTAAGATATCTAAATATATGTTTAATTCCATTCCAATGTCTACGTGTTGGAGAAGAACTAAATCTTGCTAACAAATTTATAGCAAAAGATATATCAGGTCTTGTATTGTTTGCAAGATGCATCAATGCTCCTATGGCACTTAAATATGGTACTTCGGAACCAAGAAACTCTTCATCATTCTCACAAGGACGAAAATGATCTTTATTCACATCTAACGATCTTACAACCATCGGGGTACTCAATGGATGTGCTTTATCCATATAAAATTAATTTAAGATCTTTTTTGTATAAGTTGACTGATAAATATGAATTCCATCTTTTAAATGCTCAATCTGCAGGCCAAGACAAAACTTTATTTTTCCAAGATCTTTCTTCTCAAATTCTTTCTTTAAATAATTTACTGCATTTTGAAGCTCTTCAGGAGTTTCAATAATATTTAGATCATCAATATAAATAGCAATTATTACAAAGTTTGATTCAGACCTTTTTATAAAAACACATGGGCAGATGGAATCGTTTTTATAACATTCTTTTAATAAATATTCACTAAGACGATTGTGCCACATACATTCAGATTGTTTTAATCCATATAAACTTTTCTTTAATCTGATTGAGCAATTTTCCCGAGAAACTCTATATCCTCCAGGGATTTTAAATCCTTCTGGGATTTTCATATAAATTTCATTATCAAGTGTATCATACAAATAGGCTGTAACAACATCCATTAGACGCATGTCAAGTTTTTCACATACTGCTAGACTAATAAGGTATCTAAACGTGATTACATCCACCACAGGAGAATATGTCTCTTTATAATTAATGTCGGGCCTTTGCGAAAATCCTTGTGCTACAAATCGTGATTTATATGTTACAACTTCATTTTTCTCATTTTGTTTTCGCACAAATATCCATTTATATCCTACCGGCTTTACATATTTAGGTGTTTGGACTATAGGTCCAAAAACCTCACGTTTAGAAAGTGAATTTAATTCTGCTTGAATTGCGTCTTTCTATTTTGGTTAATCTTTTCTATTTCTACATTCCTCAATAGATTTAAGCTCAAGATCCTCATTTTCTTTTGCTATTTCAGTAGCAACATTATAAGCAAAATTGTTGTCGACAACTATATTTTTCCGGTTCCATCTTTTTCCTGAAGTAACATAACTTATTGAGATTTTTTCATTATCATCATTTTCAGGTACCTGAACCTCTTCTGGGGATTTTTGATTAGTTATATCTTTGGCCTCTTCTGAGGCACTTGCCTCCATAATATTACCATCTTGAATAATTGCTCCTTTCCTTTTACGAGGATTTTTATCTTTGGAACTAATTGGCCTCCACGCTTCAGGCGTGGATTACTTTCTTTTGCACTAACAATTTTCCCTATTAGGATATCAATTCGTATTGGAGCATTTTCAGCTGGTATGTGAGATTTTGTAATTCTCTTTAGGATCAGTAAATGAATCTGGCAGTTGATTGGCAATGTTTTGTAAATATATGATCCTTTGAACTTCTTGTTCACATTGACTTATGCGAGGATCTATTTGAGATATTGATGATCCATTCCATGTAATCTCTTTTACCAGTTGTACTTTCTCTCCCCCTAATGTTGGGAATGTTGTTTCATCAAAATGACAATCAATAAATCGTGCAGTAAATAAATCTCCAATTAATGGTTCAACATATTTAATTATAGAAGGAGATTCATAACCAACATATATTCCCAACCTCCTTTGAGGACCCATCTTTGTAGTTGTGATGGAGCAATTGGAACATATACTATACATCCAAAAATTCTAAGATGGGAAATATTTGGCTCCTGACCAAAAGTCAATTATAATGGGGAGTATTTATTATAACTTGTTGGCCTTAATCGCACAAGTGCTGCTGCATGCAAAATAGCATATCCCCAAGCTGTAACAGGGAGTTTTGTTCTCATAAGCAATGGTCAAGCTATTAGTTGAAGGCGTTTGATAAACGATTCAGCTAAACTATTTTGTGTATGAACATGAGCTACAGGATGTTCAACTTTTATCCCAATTGACATACAATAATCATTAAAAGCTTGGGATGTAAACTCACTAGCATTTTCAAGACGAATAGTTTTGATTGCATAATCTGGAAATTGTACTCTTAATCGGATTATTTGAGCAAGTAGTCTCACAAACGCCAGGTTGCGAGTCGATAACAAACACACATGTGACCACCTACTAGATGCATTTATTAATACCATAAAATATCTGAATGGTCCACATGGTAGATGAATGGGCTCACATATATCACCTTGAATATGTTCCAGAAATGCAGGAGATTCAATCCCAACTTTAGTTGGTGATGGTCTAATCATCAATTTTCCTTGAGAACAAGCAACACAAGATAAATCCTTGAATTCAAGAATCTTTTGATTCTTTAATGGGTGTCCAATTGAATTCTCGATGATTCTTCGCATCATAATAGATCCGGGATGGCCTAATCGGTCATGCCAAATAGTAAAAGTATGTGGTTCTACAAATTTCTGGTTTGTAGTAACATGTGACTCAATTGCATTAATATGTGAAAAAGCAGGTAGCATTTCTAAAATATATTTCTTTCCACGTTCAACATTTGTAATATATAGATATTCAATATTTTTCTCATTCATAGTCTCAATATGATATCCATTAAGACGAATATCTTTAAAACTCAATAAATTTCTTTGAGACTTAGTGGAATATAAAGCATCATCAATGACAAATTTTGTACCTTTAGGTAATAATATAATAGCTCTTCCAGAGCCTTCAATAAGTTTTGAACTACCCAATATTGTATTAACATGGGCATTACTCATTGTCAAATGAGAAAAATATTTTTTATCTTTGAGTATCGTATGTGTTGTAGCACTATCTACAAGACACACGTCTCCATTGATTTTGGGTCCATTAAAATTTTGTTGAATATTCATATTCTTCATAAAAATAAACAAAATATAATATGAGAAACGTTGCAAATATTTATTAAATATATAAATTATTCTTCATGAAAGAAAATAAAATATACTTAAAACAATATAAAAATATCAAAATAATATAAACTTTTCCTAATGATTCTCAAAGAAATCTGCCACATCTAGGTGAGTTATATTATTAAGGTTATTAAATTTATGACCCTCGTAGGCATGGTCAGTTTTAGTATTATAATGAATATCTTCATCTTTTGCCTCTATTTCATCATTTTGGGATATGAAATTTGTCTCCATATGCTTTCCCTTCTTTTTAATGGATGCTTGATAAAGTTTCACTAAGTGCTCAGACGTACGACAGATACGTGACCAATGCCCCTTCATACCACATCGGTAGCATATATTTTCAACAGTCTTTGAAGGATTATTTTGACTACTTTCTTGTCTTTCATTGTTATTCTTTTTCTAGTGGTTAGAAGTATCATTGTTATTACCACCATGATAACGATTACTAATACGTCCTCGACCACGTCCCCCACTACGTCCACGACCACGACCGTGACCTCTATATTTTCTATTTTCATAATTATTGTGTACTGCTACATTCACTTTAGAGAATGGTGTAGAACCAGTGGGACGAATTCCATGATTTTTCATCAACAGCTCATTATTTTGTTCAGCCACCAAAAGGCATGAAATCAATTCAGAATACATTTTAAAACCTTTTTCACGGTATTGCTGCTGCAGGAGCACATTAGTAGCGTGAATGGTTGAAAATGTTTTTTCTAACAAGTCCTCATCAATTATGTTTTCTCTACATAATTTTAGTTGAGAACTAATTTTGAAAAGTTCTGAATTGTATTCACTTACAGTCTTAAAATGTTGCAACCGTAAGTGCATCCAATCATAACGAGCTTTAGGGAGTATCACAGTTTTCTGATGGTCAAATCGTTCTTTCAAATTTTTCCACAACTCAAGAGGGTCTTTCACTATGAGATATTCCACTTTTAATCCTTCATGCAAATGATGACGGATGAAAATCATTACTTTTGCCTTGTCTTGATTAGATACTTCTTTATCTGCTAATATAGTATTTCCTAGACCTTTAGCATCTAGGTAAATTTCAGCATCTAACACCCATGACAAATAATTCTTGCCTGAGATGTCTAAGGCCGCGAATTCAAATTTGGCAAGATTTGACATTATAATCACTTGAATCAAAATAAAAAAAAATATTAGTAAAATAATAAGTATTCTCAATTGTAAAATAATTCAATTATATATACCAAATTTGCTAAATAATAATATGTATGTCAAATATTGGCATAGAGAGGAATAGTCATAATAATAACTTAACACAAATTACATTAATTGAAATTTCACATGTATATATAATTATCATTATTAGATATTAGTTGAAAAAAATAAATGTGCAAATGTTACCCAGAGCAAATATTTCATCTAGAAAATAAAATAAAAGAATTATGAAAATACGTATACCGTATATAGTTTAACGGGAGTTATACGGGCAAATTATATAAAGTCGAAATGACGTGAACTTCACTATGAACTCGTAGAAGCTCGTGCCAATAACGTATTATAGAAAATTAATAAAACAATAAATAAAATGGATAAAAATACGAGAGAATTTCATTGTGTCATCTTCACTTACAATGTACTATTTATAAGCTCATTTACATTTAATTAATAAATATATTACGTTTAATAAACTAAATTTTATTAATTACTCCATTTAATAATCTCCTGATTATAAATGAAGTAATGAGTTTTATCTCATTACTTTAATATGCTTAAGAGGGTTAGACATCTATTAATTTACAACATTTTTTTTTTATAGAACTCACTAGGGGGATCCAATAGTGTGATCTAAACAAACATTATAAGGTTGTGATTGTAAAGTGGAGAATGATGGATGCCATGGTTGAATAGTGAGAAAATGACCAAAGATGACCTAAGGCCCCTTTAATAGTACCTTATCATAATCCATCATGGAACTCAATCTCACCATGTAATCATTGTATTCCAAATCAATAACCTACACTCTTTTGCATAGGTTTTCCAACGCTAAGATTCAATTCAAAAGCATGTTATAACTGATTCTCCTACCCAATTGCTTAAGGATTACTATCTGAGACATGCTCTTTTCAATCCCAAAACTTGGATTGACGAAACACCAACCACTATCCTAGTTATTCACTGTCGACTAATTCTCTATCCTTGCCAATCCCATTCACATAAGTGATTCTACCCCTTAATATTGAATTCATTAAAGTATCCTCGAATAATGCCTTCTTACCCTCTAATGGCTCCATTATCAAATCTCCATTATCAAGAGGATTTTTTGTTTGTTTTCAAAACTTATTCATAGCCCTATCGGTACCATCTAGTGGCAAAACCTCCCTTCTGAAATCTTGAAAGTCTCCTTCAATCTTCATTTCTAAGCTTCTTTGCCTAAATGTTTTTTTTTTGGTCAAAGGTCTATAATACAAATGTGATATTTTTAACTAATGAACACCAAAATAATAAATATGATATAATATATTTAAACATGATTAATGTAACATGTTTAATTAGCATATCATATAAATATGTATAGATATTTAAGTTGTAGAAAAGAGGCCTATAAGTTGATTGTAAGAGTGAATAAAAAATACAAGCTTAGTGGGTTATGCCTATATAAGCCTAAAACGCAAATGGGCTAAAAGGATGGTATTGGTTCCATTTACATATCAAACCCAAGCCCAGTAGAGAATTAATTTAATCTTTCATTATCCTACCAAAAGGAAAACGAGTAATACTAATTACTACTGAAAAAAGAAAATAGCCCTTTTTATTTCTTTTTAGGGGGGGGAAGAAGAAAAGGGAAAACTCTCCCCTACATATTTTCCTTTTCTACAAAAATAAAATTCTTGAAAGCTCCCAGTTTTACAAACGGCACCAAACGTTCGAAGAAAGAAACAATTGGTGATTAGTTGAGAGAACATGGGTGACAATCTATTTGAAGGGTTACCACCTCCATCTCATCACCAGCAACTACAAGGAAAAGAAAATGAAGAAGTAGAGGGGAAAGAAGGCAATGATCAAATTAGTTTCTCTTTGAAGACAAGTAGTAGCAGCAATAACAAGGAAGCTTCTCCAAAACCAGTTCTTAAAAGTGCTCTTAAGAGGCCTAAGCCTACTGAATCTAACCCTGAAGGTGAACCCTACCTACAATTTGCACAATTCTTGTTCTTTTTCCCTTTTCTTTCTTTTCTGGGTTCGTATAATTTTATGTCTTTTATTTGATTTTGAATTCTTGATGTTGCAATTTTACTTATTATGAAGTGGAATTTGACATGGGTTTTGCTTTTTGGATGGAGTGTGACTTTTTTGTGATAATTTTGGGATTTTGCAGCAATTTTCAGTTTAAAATTTCGTTTTTTTAGTGGGGTAAATTTATTTCCGGGGTTAGGGGTTATTGGGGCTTGAATTTTTTAGAGTAATTTTGTTCTTATGCATGAGGTTAATATGCATTGCAGTTTGGAAGAAATTGCTTTGGGAACGATACTTAAGTATGGCCTTGGCTTTTGTGAACATGCACTTACCTTGTTATTTTATTCTTTGGTATATGAGAGACTAGGAGCAAACAGAGATGAAATTTTGAGTTCCTGTGTTTAGCTGTTTCGAAAATTGAAATGGAAAGGAAGAATTGTAGTTGGGAGGTTGATTTGACTAATAGGTTCTAGTCTTATGTATACGGCGGTGTATGCGCTTTATGATTTGGTCTTTTTCTTTTTTAACTGAATGATAAAATAGTACATGAAAATGGTTTCATTTTCGTTCGGGTGAAAGGAGGACGAGGTCAGGAGAATGAAGAAACTGGCTTTTTGTGTCATAATATTTTAAATACATTTATATGAGACTTGGATATTGAAATGATTTGTTTTGGCATAATATAACTCAAAGGGAAAGCACTTGTATGCTATTTTTGTTTGTTAGTTTTACGATTTTGCTAGTTGACAACTTCTCCCTAGAAGCTTCTTTTTGGCTGAACTCTCTTTGCAAGTAGCTGATTATTTATGCATTGTACTACCCAGCTGCTGTACAAGAAAAGCGCTTGAGATTTAAGATGACAACAGATGCCTCAGAGACACAAGTTATTGAGGCAATGCTGAAGATTGCGTCACATATCAAGAACCCTTCCAAGTTTTCTAAGGCTTCAAAGCTTGCCATACAGTTGATACAGGCTGGAAGTGTGAAGGGTGGGACTAGTGAACATTTTTTTGCTATATTGGAGGCTGCAATGTCATCCACAACTTCTTGTACTGATCCTTCAGTACGAGGTGATTATCATTCACTGTTCTCAGCAGCACAAGATGCAGCTGAGGTATGATTTTAGTTTGCATTACAAATATAAGGCTTTCTCCCTTGAATATTTTCTTACTTTATCTTCCCTTGCAGTGCCTAAACAAGAGGCAGAAGAACCAACTGACTGTATGGACATTTAAGGCGGTGATGGCAAATGACTTTCTAACTGATGACAGCTTTGTGGTACTTTATTTTTACTTTTAGTATGTTTTGTTGCAATAGTACTGTCATTCATGAGTTATTCATTTTTCTGAGTACATCATGTTGACAAACATAGAGACAATTATATGCTGTGATGCTGGTGTAGAGTATTTTTTTTGGTTTGGGGGGGGGGCAAAAGTGGGGATTTTGTAACAGTTTAAATGGTGTTGTAGTGTGTTTTTTAGCATTAGTGAAAAGCAGATCTTGTAAACATCATGAGTTTTCCTTAGTGAAGGTTGTTTGCTTGACTAAAATGCTTTTTGACAATACTGTTTAAACTGATTCCTTTTTCTTAGTCGTACAAAATATGTTACTGATGGTGTCTTTATATGTTGTTTCTGAACATTATAGTTTTCGAAAACAGCTAGCAAATTAAAAGATGCAATATGTAGTCTTCCATTTGCGACTGAGGATGATGACATAGATGAAGCTGCTACCCTGAAAGATGAAACTGAAACTGGTAATGATGAAGATGACAAGAAACAAACTATAGTTGAGTCAGCCGAAGAAAATAACAAGGATGAGTCAGATCCTTTTGGACTTGATGCTCTGATTCCTAGTTCTGGCAAAAAAGATGATAGAGCAAAAGGAAGGAAAGATGTGGCAACCAAGAGCAGGAAAGATGATGAGGAGGACACTAAGATATTTCTCAAGTCAAAGAGAGAAGCCTTGATTTCTTGTTTAGAAATTGCTGCTCGACGTTATAAAACACCATGGTAAGTGTTCATTGTTTGCTGCTGCTAATTAAAGGATAAGAAACTCTGCTTTTATATATTTGCTTGTGTTGAGTTATATTTAGTAGATTAATTGCATGTTGTATTCTTCTTAGGTGCCAGACAGTTATAGACATCTTGGTAAAGCATGCATTTGACAATGTAGCAAGGTTTACATCTCGACAAAGGGATGCCGTTGAAAAACTATGGACTTCTGTTCGGGAGCAACAAATACGTAGGAAGCAAGGGAAATCAGTAACTGGGAAACTTGACGTGAATGCTTTTGAATGGCTTCAGCAGAAATATTCTACTGAGAAGATCAGCATTCGGCATTCTGTTGGTGCTAGTGGAGACCGTCGATGTCAACAATGGCTTGGTTAATCACTTATGTTTTTTTTCATGTTCTCAAGGAGTATTGTGATCCAACTCTTATCCAGAAAACAAATTGAAACCGTTGATTGAACATCTTTTCATCTGAATGTAATACTCTTCAAGTGTGTAATATTTTGAAGGAGACAATTCAGAATACTTGTTTCTTCTCAACATTTACCCTGCATCTGGTTTAATTCTTCAAAAATAGCCTTAATGTATTCTGGGATGATTGTTGATGAAACACAGTGGGTTTAAGACCCTAGTCATTTGGTTATGCTTCTAAGTCGTTGAAAGAAGGGTCTAAAGAACTGACAAATCTTTGATATTCTTCACTTCACCATATGTGGCAAAAGTAATAATTTTCACTCTCTAGTTGATTAATATTACTGCAGTGATCTCAGGAAGGTAACAAATGAAACTTGAAGGAAGATAATCAACTGCTGGTCCAATGATGCTGGTTTAAGCTACAGGTAAAAATGAAGAGAGAGAGAGAGAGAGTTTTAATTTCCTTTTCATTAACTTTTAACTGTACATATCCTCACTGTGTTCTTGGAACATACATACACAACTGGGGTGCTACCAGTAATCTCCACAGGAACAGGTTCCGTCTCTGAAGTGGTGAAAGCGCTTTCGATCACGTACTATTATTACTCTCTGATATATTTTAGACAGCAGCTTAGTTGCAGTGTGACAGTCCTTACAAACTCTCAGATTTTTTACAATCTGAATTGGAGTGCCTGGAGCTGTGCTAATGAGACCAAAAGCGATAGCCAATTTTTCGCTGTGATAATTGAGTGCCATTTCTTTCTCTTCCTCGTCTATATTTCTTAAGACAGCAGAAGTGTCTGCCATGTACCCTGCCTCCTTTAGCTTGTTTCCCATCTCAGACACCATATCATTTATCTTTTCGATTTCTGGGTGTGCTTTATCTCCCATTATGAACTCATGAACATATCCATTTACTTCGATACAGCTGAGCCCTGGTTCTTTTCTCATTCCCTTGTTCTTCATTGCTTTTCTCACCTCTGCAACGTCATTCCACCTATTTGCCACTGCATATATATTTGAAATAGAAACATTATAACCACAGTTTTGAGGTTCCAGGTAAACAAGTTGCCTAGCAGCCATTTCCCCTAATTCAGTGTTGTGGTGAAGCTTGCATGCAGCAAGAAGAGCACTCCATATAATGGAGTTTGCCCTTATAGGCAAGCTTTTGATAATCCCATAGGCCTCATCAAGCAGTCCTGCTCGACCAAGAAGATCCACCATACAACCATAGTGTTCAATCTTAGGAACCAATGCAAATGCATGAACCATTTTCTCAAAAATTAACTTCCCTTCTTCCACCAATCCTGCATGGCTACAAGCATTTAGAAGTCCAATAAATGTGATATCATTTGGCCTAGCACCCTCTCTTTCCATCTCGGAGAATAGCTCCAAAGCCTCCTTACCGCATCCATGCATTCCTAATCCTGCCATCATCGTATTCCACATACCAATATCTCTATCTTTAACTTCCCTGAACAGTTTCCAAGCCCCATCAATGTCTCCACACTTGGCATACATTTCCAATAGTGCGGTTTTTAATATCATATCCATTTCAACAGCTTGCCTGTCTATGACAGTATGAACCCATTTACCCATATCAAGGGCTCCAGTCTCTGCACAAAGTGAAAGCATCGTAGTCATTGTTACTTGGTTCGGTCTCAGCCCATTTTCCCTCATCTTGACAAAAAGATCAAAAGCCTGATCTATGCAATGTGTTTGTGCATAAGCTGCAATCATAGCACTCCAGATCATAACATCTGTGTCTTTAACTGAGTCAAAAACTGCTCTAGCATTCCTTATCTCTCCACATTTCCCATACATATCAACCAGAGCAGTAGCAAGAGCCAGAGACAAACAAATCCCGTTTCTCAAAATATAAACGTGTAATTGTTTTCCCAGTTCTAAAGCCCCCACAAAACCACACTCTACAACTAAACACAGCAAAGTAATCTCGTTTGGCTTTATTCTTTCTTCAATCATTCTAGCAAAAAGCTTCATTCCCTCTTCTAATTTCTTGCAATGAATATATCCAGTTATCATAGCAGTCCATGAAACAACAGTTTTCTGGTTCAATCCATTGAAAAGCAGTCTTGCAGAAGCTAAATTTCCACTTTTGGCATACATATGAATGAAAGCAGTAGTTAACTGAACACTCATTTTCTCAAGATTCCTTGTAACATAAGCATGCACTGCTTTTCCCATTTCAACATCCATGAGGTCTGCAAATAAAGTAATCACGCTAATCATGGCAACTTCACTAGGTCTTACCTGTAAAATTTGCATCTTTCTTATCATCTCCAATGCTTCCATGTACAATTTGCTTCTAACATAGCATCTAATCATTGTACTCCAAGAAACAGCATCTCTTTCATACATATTATCAAACAACAATCTGGCAGAGACAACACTGTCACATTCACTATACATATGTATCAAAGCATTACATACAAAAACATCTTCAGTCAATCCATTCTTCACAGCAAAACCATGTATTTCTTTGCCCAATTGGGTGTTTGAAACAAAACTACAAGCTTTCAGTACTGCAGGGACCATGAAGTTATCAACTTCATAATCCATTCTTCTCAAATAAGTATAGATGTCAAGTGCACTGTGGGGTTGGCTGTTTTTAGTGTAAGATGTAATAAGGAAATTGAATTGTGCTGAAGGGCTGAACTTGGTTTCATTGAAGTGGGTTTTCACCATTAGAGCATGGGTTTGCCTGGTTTGTTCAAGAGTGGGTTGAAGAAAAGTTTCACATTTTGGAATTTGGATGAATTTGATTGTTGAAGCCAAGGCAGAAGGAGAAGAAAGTGACGGTTTCTCAGTTGCAGCTACTTTCATGATGTCCATGGCGTTTTGTTATCTTCACAAATAAAATATCTGGTTTGCAAAACTTTAGTTCTTTTTCCCACTGATAGTTTGCACTTTACTGTTCTGTTCCTTTCATAGAATTTTAGAGGCTTTCAAGCTTCCCCTTCAGCCCAAAATTAGCTGGGCCGAACTACACCTAATATCTCCACTAAAACCCTACAATTCTCCCATCCTTTCATGGTTCTCTGCTATAGGGTTTCACATAAACCCCCAAATTCTTCAATCTTCCTTGTGCAGAACTCCAAGCCCCAAATATCAGCAAAAGACAACATTTTCATGTTCTTCTACCTTAGTGTTTTGCTTGATTTTTATGGTCATATAGCACACATCGAAGGCTTGCAGGTGACTTTTATTGTGAGCTCAAAAGTTGTGCAATATCATAAATATCATCCCCTACAACAAAAATAATCTGATATTTCTATAAATATTAAAAGTGCTAATGGGCCGGGTTTATGCAAGATATTTAGATTATTTTTTAAATTCAGGTTCAACTCGAATAAAAATGGGCTTATTTTTTCTCAAGACCGGCCCGATTTAAGAAAAGTAAATCTGAGGTTGACCGATCCACCTATATTTGATTTTTTAAATTAATTTTTATTTAAAATTAAAATTTTAAGGAATATAATACACTAAACGAATTAAAAATATTAAAATAAAAGTTTTGTAACATATTAAAAATATATTATATTAAAAAAACACTACCATAAATATAATAATTTTTTTATTATATTAAAAAACACAACTAAATATAATAAATATTATATTGTATTAGATATAAATTTTAAAATTTTATATTTTGGGTTGAATTATTTAGTTAGGTAAGTTCTTTTAGGTCTTGGGCTATTGAAGTTAATGCTAACATATCAAGAGAACTTCATTTTATTAATATGGATTTCATGCATGATTGTTGTACATATTTAAAGGAGTGTTGGCTAATTAATCTCTAACTATTTAATAGTTTTCTTAATAGAAGTAACAAATTAACTAAAACAATTGTTACTCTAACATTCTCCTGGTTTTGTCAGTGTTTGATCTTTTATAGATGCTGTGATTGGTGGTAGCACTTGAAGGGCTTGCGAAATGACTCAAATTGTTTTGGTGAGATGGGTTTGGTAAGGACATCAGCAATCTGTTTTGAGGGGGGACATAATTGACTTGCAGTATACCATGAAGGACTTTTTCTCGAACAAAATGATGATCAATCTCGACGTGCTTTACTTTGGCATGATGTGTAGGGTTTGCAGCTATGGACACTGTCGAAGTGTTATCACACCAGACCACTAGTGACTGAGGCATTGATATTCCAATCTCATCTAGCAGTTGTTTGACCCACAAAAGTTCAGCAACGCAGTTGGCTAGGCTACGATATTCGGCTTCAGATGATGACCTAGATACGACTGCCTCTTGGAGCACCATGCAACAAGGTTTGGGCCAAGATATACAACATACCCTGTTGTGGACTGGCGGTCTTCAACTGATGAGGCCCAGTCAGCATCCGAGTAATAGACAATACCACACTGATCTTTAGATAAGTGCAACCCATGATCAAGTGTTCTAATGAGGTATCGAAGTATCCGTTTTACTGCTTTCCAGTGTGCTTCACTTGGTAGGTTCATATACTGACTTAATTTTTTGACACAAAAGAACAAGTCTGGTCATGTGATGCATGTATATTGTAGCATGCCAATGACACTACGATAAAGCTGAACATCTGCAAAGGGTGAGCTTCCATCCGAGGCAGTTATCTTGGGAGTGCTTACCATAGGTGTGGGTGTAACAGCTGTTCCTTGCATCCCTGTTTTATGAAGTATTTCTGATATGTATTTCCTTCGACTTATAATCAGTCCTTGTGATGTGTGTAGGACTTATATGCTTAAGAAAAAACTCAGTCTACCCATGTTTTTTAGGGCAAATTTTTGTTAAGCCGAGTTACACATCATCAATAGCTTTGCTTGAGCTTCCTGTTATGACTATGTCATTAACATAAGCCATAAGTATCAGTATATTGTCAGAAGACCCTCAAATGAAGAGTGAAGAATCGGCTTTAGAGGCATAAAACCCGAGTTGATCAACCAAGTATTGTTTGAGAGTGTGGAACCATGCCTGAGAGGCTTGTCGTAGGCTATATAGAGCTTTGTTGAGTTTGCAGACCAGCTTCTGTAAATTGTTGCCTGGAACTTCAAACTCAGGTGGTTGGTTCATGTATATCTCTTCTATTAATGATCCGTTGAGGAAAGCATTATTAACATCTATTTGTTTGAATGTCCACCCTTTCATGATTGCAAGAGAAATAACAGTGCGGATAGTTGTTGCACGAACAACCGGGCTGTATGTCTCACGAAAGTCAACCTATAACACCCCAAATTTGGCCCGGACGTTATGGCCGAATCTAGCTTGTCATATTGAAGTGTTTTATCGAAAACCTTGTTTTCATTAAACAACCTTTCGAAAGAAATTTTAAGTAAAAATCCAGTTTGTACATTCTTTTATAACAAGGTACATTCAGAAGTCATTTTTAACTTTTTACTTCATGTTAAAAGTTACTTTGGAAAAATTTACTTCAACTGCGGAAGCTTATTTTCTTAAAAAAAAAAAGTGGTTTCAGAAAAAAAAAGCTTAAAATGTTTTTAAAATGAATAAATCCATGTTCCAGTCTTAAAGCATTATAACGTACAGTAATAACCAGAGAAAATGCCTCACTACAATTCAGACTAAAATAATTAGAAATACTAGAAATCATAAAGAAACCCAAGTTTGATCGTCTAGCTAGCTGGCCACCTCTGAGTCCCACCATCCGTCGAACCGCCTATTGAGGATTTCCTGAGAAAAATAAAAGAGGGAGTGAGTTTCGAAACTCAGTGTGTACAACCCTCAGCAACAATATATATATCATGCAACACAAATCATCTTGGGCCTGAGCCCAATACAATAACAACATTTAGAGTAATCATGTATGCAATAATACAATTAAACAATTCCCACCCCATCCAACCGATACACAACATTTCCGTTCAACCGAATTACATTCTGTGAGGATGACTACATCGACCTACCCATCCGATACACATTAAGGGTAGTGCCAGTTGTGGTACTACCTAACGTTGCAGTAAAGCTGCTAATCATATATTGGGCTTAAAAGCCTTCGTTGGATCCACGGTCGTCAAGCGACTATGCGGTCCTCATATAACACTTCCTCCAACATAATTCCCACCCACATGCAACATTATAACACATGAGTGCAACATATAACATATAGTCATACTTATAACACACAAGGGTAATTCAGTAATTCTACCCTACAGGGGTATTTCGGTAATTCTACCCTATAGGGGTATTTCAATAATTCTACCCTACAGGGGTATTTCAGTAATTTACTAACGTATGGGTCTTAATTACGAACTTTGGCCCGTCAACAAGTCCTCCTTGGCTAGAGTGAATAGACACTATGCACTAGGTAGGATTCCAGAGAAGAGGAGGTGGGTCATTAAGACCGCTTAAATACCAAGCTCTCCCTAGATCCAATTCTAGACATGCATATGCCCATTGCCACACTCTAATCTTACAACTTGTCCACAGACGTGCTTGATAAATTAATTAAGTTTTATGTGCTTGAGAATTTATTAGAAACTAGGCCTATAAGTCCATTACAAAACCCTAGCAAGTCTATAGGCTTTCACACATTCATATGGCTCATCAGGCGTTATCACATTTATACGGCTCATTAGGCTCGATCACACTTATATGGCCCATCAGGCCCAATCACATTCATATTCATGCAATCATATGCTTATTTCATCACTTAGTATCAAATTGTCAATTTTGCCTATTATGGGCCCTATGGCCCATTGGACCCATTTAGCCCATTCTGGCCCAGTTGGCTAATACACGGCCTAAGTCCATGAGACCGCTCATGGGGCCTCTGCTAACGTATTGATTACCCTCGTTCGAGTGTTCGTGCACTCGCGAGACTGCCGTAGCCAAACTTTCGATTTTTCAGCATTTCGACTTTTCGGCATTTCTGCTTTTGCCGATCTACTGTGTGTGTAATGTATGTACACACCTGGTAAATGAGACGTGTTACACTATCCTCAGCCTTGAACCTAAACCCAATACCAACCTTCAATTAATCACACACTTATCCATAATATTTACCAAAAATCAAAGCCTTACCATAACCTTACCGTGTGCCCCAAGTCCTAATAGCCCTTCCTTAGCTACTAATCACAAATATTCCCTCGATTTGCATCAATCTTAATCGTTAAAAACAAAATAATAGGTGACTTGTATCCAACTCAATTCACCATTTTCCTCACCATAGACCATTCGACCAACTTAACCCAAAATAAGGAACACTTACCCAAAATCCGAAATGTATGGATAGCTTTTCGGCAGAGATCTGGAGATCCAAGCTTGATTCCAACTCTTCAAGATTCGATCTACCAAAATTGAAGGAATGATGACAGCCCGATAGAGATTCGGTCACTAGAGTATTCGACGCAAGGTTTTGGGATGATGAAGAAATCGACTCCAAGAGCAAAGGTTTTCGGCTTTTGAAGTCATGAATATTCGGTCCCCCAACAATTGAGATGAAGGTGAGACGATACAAGTAATGGAGAAAGAAGAGAATGATATTCGATTTAAGGCTTTACGAGAGAAGAAAAGAAAACAAAAAAGGAAAAGGCGAGGTTTAGAAAAGAAAAAGTGAAGGAGAATTCGGCAAAGCATTATAGTTGCCGAAATAGCACAAAGGGAATTCCAATTGCCGAAATAGCACAGAGGGAATTTGTCACCCCCTATTTATACACAAAACTGAAACTCTGCCTACCCCCAAAATCCCAATCGGCTCTAACTCTTTCCTATCTCATCTCCTCGTTTTTCTCCCTGATAACTCCCCAATCTTTTTCCTAAATTTTCTCTTCTGATCATTCTCCTTAGAGTCTATCATCACACCACTTCCAACCTTCTAGAAGGCCAAAATTAAACTCCTAAAAAAATACTAAGCTAGGATTCGAACCTACGATCTCCTTGCTAGCCCATAACGCCACCTTCCTATACCCTAAGTGGAGTCACTTAGCCACTCCACCACAAGGCTCTTTGATGTCATTCTTCCCTATTTTTAGTTAAAAGTCCAACTACTCACCACCCTGGTTCCTTTAATAATTAATTAAAAATTCCTTCACTTCAAAGTTTAAACCCAGAACTTCTCCAATTCCAAATTTATTAAACCCTTAAAGCCAACATGCCATTTATCATTTTCTTGCTTACAAAAAAATTTATGAAACTTAAAGCCTAATGCCCAATTTATCTAGACCCAAAATTCGGGGCGTTACACAACCCCTACATGCTATAAGAATCCTTTGGCTACCAATCTAGCTTTGTGTCTATCCATTATTCCATCAGCTTTCCTCTTAACTTTGAATAGCCAGTTCCATCCAATAGCCCTCCGACCATTGAGGAGAGAGCATAGGCTCCACGTGTTATTATGAAGTAGAGCCTACAGCTTCTTATGTACCGTAGCTTTCCACTCTTCACTGTGCATTACTTCATGGATATCAACAGGAGTTTCATTTGAACAACAGGTTGTAAGAGTATTCCCAAAAATCAATCACGAGATGGTTGTAATAACATACTTGATTTATCATGTTTATTAATATAAGGCTTTGCCATTATTATTTCAGTTTCTTTTCTGTGTACATAAATAAACTGTTTTATAATAATATCCTAAGAATAATATGATTATTCTTAAAATATCCTTAGTCAAGTATTATTGTTGGTTAGGACAATAATAATGCATTAAGACTAACATGTAGTTGATTGATGATAAAGAGTTGTCATTGATATGGAGTGTCAGAATCAATGCATGAATATGTTTTTTAGAGAACAACATATTGGACTGACCCGTTATGAGTATGTTTCTTGGATTATTATGTAATTGTCACAATATTACTCACAGTGATTAATATGTATATGATCCTCATACTTGAGATCATCATCATCCCAACATCTTGAGTTGTATATTTTGATATAGTCAAACGAACACCGTAACTGGTTGTTCTATAAAGACTGATGTTGGATATACCACAATCTATGTAGAGGGATATGGTTGATCAAAATATGATAAGTCCCTCCTACATAATGGGAGTAATATCTCAGGCCACTTGATTGAGTGAGACTAGAAATGCATGGCCATGCTCAAATAAGTTGATCTGAGATGTCATACTTATTTGTGTATCATAGTCTACTCAAGGTATCAAGAAACATATGATGGACTATGCAAGTGTGACTATTCCATGACTTGTGTCCATTCCAAAGATATAGGACTTAAGGATTAATGCATGAAAGGTTAATCACAAAAGGTTATGTCGAATCATGACTTCTTGTAACTTAGGTAGCAATGATGCATTACTAGATGCCATTCATTGTTTGTAACATTAGAATCGTTCTAATATTACTGCTAATGTTACAAGAACCTATAGGGTCACACCCTATGGTTGAAATGAACGGAGTAAAACATAGTTGGTATTGTATTTTGATTGTCACATGAATTAAATTAATTATAGAATTAATTTAATTGGGCAATCAAATTGTTGAACATACTATACGTACAAGGATATTGTACACATAATCAGAACATAATTTCATTAGTATATGAATTTGGTTCGTATATAAGTTTAAATAAATATAGTTTACCGAAATCTTTATTATGGTTATTGTAATTATAATTTTCGGTTAAACAATATTATATTTATTTTAATAATGATTATTATGTTCGGTTTAATTTATAATGAATTAAAATTCGTTACAAAGATATACCAATTAAAAGGGTGTTATATATGGCAAGGGTAAAAACCCTAAAGATAGTATATATAAATAAGCCCGAAACTATGCTAAAGGGACTAGCAGCCGTCAAGCAGTCGTTAAGCATAATAATCACTGAAAATAGTTTTCTGGGATTTTTTACCGTTCATTGTCAATCGGGTGGAGTACGTAGAGGCCAACATCGGAAAAGGTTGCGGCTTGGTTCGATAATGATTCAGGATTCCCGTTACCTAAGCGTCGCTGTCTACTCAGATTGAAGTTTCGATAATTTCGAAACCTTTTATCACCCTGATTCGTTCCTTACACATGGATCCATGGTTTGGATCATTGGAACATTTTGTTTATTTTATTTTTCCGCTGCGCCTTGGAGGCACCGGCATTCCAACAGTGGTATCAGAGCCACTTGTGTGATACGGACTCGGGTTTAAATACTTGGGTGATATAATTGTATGAGATGCATGTTTTAATTTTATTTTTTTCTGTTTAAATTGTTTAAGTAAAATCTGATAACTGTTCCTTTCGATAAGTGATTAAATGTTAATCATGGTGTTATGGCCTATTCGGTTTTATGTTATTGCTGTAAACCTTAATAAATCTGTTATGATATAGCGGTGATTTTTACAATTTCCAATAAGAGTTTACTGGCCAGTGGACCAAGGGTTGTTCCGACATGAAACCTCAAGGATTAAAATCCTAAAAACACGATTCTGTTGATAAGAGTTATCAAATCGTGAGGTTTCATTTGACTGGGGTATGCGGTTCGTACTGCGATCACCCCTGGTCCATACCGTGGGGGCTCCGCCCCCGCACCCCCGTGGATGGGGATTTGATGGCTCTAGTCGCGGGCCATCGGCCCGCTCCCTCCGATCACCTCAGATCCCTATCATCTTCCAGTATGTTTTGTAATAAATAAAACTTAATAAGCCATAAAAAGGTTGAAAGGATATTTTAATATTTCACTTGACAAAAATGTTGAATGATATATGCTATTTTTGAAATACACGGTGTTTGAAATGCATAGTTATAGCCCGATGACCCATTTGATAAAAGGTTGTAATTTTATAAATACAGCCTGCGTGTCGTGCCTTATTACTATTCTTTTGATTTCTCTTCTCATCTTACTCCCTCGTATGTAAAACGAGTTTCTGAATTTTGTAATTTGTAAAAGTTGCTGTGGACTAGACGAGAAGGAAGATGGGCCGACTAGTGTGGATCGATAGCTTGTGAAACGGCTTACACCTTTAGGTTCCCTTTTAGTTCTCCCATTAGCTTGGGTTGAACCACCATAGTTTATGGCCTATAACTATTGCATTTATTTATTATTTTATTTATTCATGTATAAGATGTTATGGATGTCTAAAGCATGCAAATTTAATAATAATAAACCCCATTAATAGATGATATCAATTAAAAGATTAAATGGGCTAAAGTAGACCATAATTGGTGAGATGTAACACTCTAATAAAATCCCTCTATTAAAATATTAAGTCAACATGGCCTTCCAATTTATGCCCTTGTTAAGGCCTCGATCAATACTATGTAGGTTTTGCCAAAGCGAAGTACTAATATTTATCTTGGTTAAACGTGAAGAATAAACAAGTGATATTCGCTGGTTAAAAATTGGTTAATGACTTAACTAGGTTACTCTAATAGGATTAGAAACCTAGAGGCAAGTAATTTGGATAAATCATAAGATGATTAGAATAAGAGTTGTTCACCAAATTGTAGGAGTTACATATGATGTAATTAGCAAGTGTTGCTTACCTAAATAACCATAATCTTGAGAGTAAAGCCAAAGCTGACTTAAGAGGAGGTGAAATATGGATCCTTGACCCACTAGAAATACTTTCAAGAAAGTCTTCCGAAATTAATATATGAGGGTTATTAATTTTGAAATAGAATAGTGGGAAACATCATATAATAAAGTCCTTTTAATAATTGATATAAACTTGGTAAATTTATTCACACGCATATTTTATTATTGTAGATATATTATGGCTGCAAACACTAATACACTCTCATTGCGATCGGTCCTTGAGAAGGACAAATTGAATGGTTTGAACTTTCTTGACTGGTTTCGTAACTTGAAGATTATCCTCAAACAAAAATGGAAATTATATGTCATTGAAAAATCACTTCCTGATGAACCACCTGCTAATGCCTCGAGGGCTGATAAAGATGCTTACAAGAAGCATCTCGATGATATAGTAGACATTGGATGTCTTATGCTTGCCACTATGAATCTTGAGCTTCAAAAGCAACATGAGGATATGGTTGCTTATGATATGATAGAGCACTTGAAAGAACTATATCAAGGGCAAGCAAGGCAAGAGAGGTTCGATATCTCTAAGGCCCTATTCTAATGTAAGCTGGCTGAAGAAAGCCCAGTAGGACCTCATGTCCTTAAGATGATTGGTTATATTAAAAGCTTGTCTAAGCTTGGGTTTCCATTGGGCCAAGAGTTGGCCACTGATGTTATTCTGCAATCGTTGCCGGATAGCTACAGCTAGTTTGTCCTCAATTTCAATATGAATGAAATTGACAAGACTCTGCCACAATTGCTCAGTATGTTACGAACTGCTGAAGGCAACATGAAAAAGGTTAGACCCAAGCCCATACTGATGGTCCATAACAATAAGGGCAAGGGAAAGGCCAAAGTCTCGACAAAGCCCAAGGGCAAAGGTAAGCCCAATCTTGGAAAAGGAAAGGCTGCACTGAAACCTAAAGGTGGGGTGTCTAAGAAAGGAAACTGTTTCCATTATGGTGTGACTGGACATTGGAAGCGGAACTGCCCTGTTTATCTTGAGGAAATCAAGAAGGCCAAAGCAAGCAGAACGTCTGCTTTAGGTATTTATGTTATTGATATTAATTTATCAACTACTACTTCTTCGGTATTAGATACTGGTTGTGGTTCTCATATTTGTACTTCTGTACAGGTACTACAAAGGAGTAGGGCTTTGGCTAGAGGAGATGTGGACCTGCGAGTTGGAAATGGAGCAAGAGTTGCTGCATTAGCCATAGGAACATATACTTTATCTTTGCCTAGTGGACTTGGTTTAATTTTAGAGGATTGTTATTTTGTGCCCAGTTTAACTAAAAACATTATTTCAATTTCTTATTTAGACAAAATTAGTTTTGAGATAATAATTAAGAATAATTGTTGTTCCTTTTATCTCAATAATGTTTTCTATGGTTTGGCACAATTGATTAATAACCTCTATATTTTAGATCAAATGAATCCCATTTACAACATAAATACTAAAAGATCTAAAATAAATAACTCAAATCAAACTTATCTTTGGCATTGTCGTTTGGGCCACATAAGTGAGAAACGTATATCCAAAATCCATAAAGATGGTCTCTTTGATTCATTTGTTTTTGAACAATTTGAAGTATGTGAATCTTACTTATTAGGAAAAATGACTAAATCTCCTTTTACTGGTAAAAGTGAACGAGCTAGGGATTTATTAGGCTTAATACATTCAGATGTATGTGAACCAATAAATACACAGGCCAGAGGTGGATTTTACTACTTCATTACTTTCAATGACGATTTCAGTAGATATGGATATGTTTATCTCATGCGCCATAAGTCTGAGGCCCTTGAAAAGTTCAAGGAATTCAAAAATAAAGTACAAAATCAACTAAGCAAAACTATCAAGACACTTCGATCTGATCGAGGTAGAGAGTATTTGAGCCTAGAGTTTGATGATCTTTTGAAGGAATGTGGGATTGTCTCACAACTTACTCCTCCTGGTACTTCTCAATGGAATTGAGTTTCTGAAAAAAGAAATCGAACTCTGCTAGACATGGTTCGATCCATAATGAGTCATGCTGATCTACTGACTTCCTTTTGGGGACATGTACTTGAAACCGCTACTTTCACACTAAATCGTGTTCCATCTAAATCGGTTCAAAAGACATCATATGAGATGTGGACTGGAAAACGTCCCAGTATGTCTTTTATGAAAATTTGGGGTTGCAAAGCTTATGTTAAACGTCAGACGTCTACTAAGCTTGAACCCAAATCTGAAAGGTGTATTTTTGTGGGGTATCCAAAAGAAACCAAATGATATTATTTCTTTAATCCCACTGAGAACAAAGTGTTTGTTGCTCGAACTGGTGTCTTCCTAGAGGGAGAATTTGTTTTTAGAAAAGGAAGTGGGAGAAAGATTGAACTTGAAGAAATTCGAGAATCACAAGATACCACTGAACCAGAGATAGAACAACAGCAAATTCCACAAGAAATTGAGGAACAAGTAACTGCTGTAGAAACACAACCACCGCGTAGATCTTTAAGAGAATGCCATGCACCTGAAAGATATGGATTTCTTATTACAACGCATAGTGACATTCTTCTTATAGATCAAGATGAGCCTAGGACTTATCAAGAAGCGGTGGCGAGCCAAGAATCTGAGAAATAGCTCGAGGCCATGAGATCTGAGATGGATTCCATGCATGAAAACCAAGTATGGACTTTGGTTGACCCACTCGAAGGGGTTAAACCTATAGGGTGCAAGTGGGTTTTCAAAAAGAAAACGGACATGGATGGTAATGTACAAACATACAAGGGGCAATTAGTCGCTAAAGGTTTTCGTCAAATTCATGGTGTTGACTATGATGAAACTTTTTCTCCTGTAGCTATGTTTAAATCCATTAGGATCTTGCTCGCCATAGCTGCATTTCATGATTATGAAATCTGGCAGATGGACGTCAAAACAGCTTTCCTTAATGGGAAACTTGAAGAGGATGTGTACATGACACAACCTGAAGGTTTTGTCAATCCAAAGGATGTTGGAAAGATATATAAGTTACAAAGATCCATTTATGGATTAAAACAAGCTTCTCGAAGTTAGAATCTTTGTTTTAACGATGCAATCAAAGAGTTTGGTTTTATCAAAAATGAAGATAAGCCATGTGTTTACAAGAAAGTTAGTGGGAGCACAATCACATTCTTGGTACTGTATATAGATGACATACTTATCAGGGCAATGACATACCTACCTTACAGTCTATTAAGACTTGGTTAGGAAGTTGTTTTTCTATGAAGGACTTGGGCGAAGCCACTTACATCTTAGGAGTCAAGATCTATAGAGATAGATCAAAACGACTACTAGGTCTAAGTCAAAGTACATACATAGATAAAGTATTGAAAATGTTCAATATGGAAGAATCTAAGAGAGGATTCCTACCTATGAGACATGGTATTTCACTCTCGAAGGAAATGTGTCCTTCAACTCCACAAGAGAGAGAACGCATGAGTAAAATTCCATATGCTTCTGCTATTGGATCTATCATGTATGCCATGTTATGTACCCGTCCAGATGTCTCATATGCCTTAAGTATGGCGAGAAGGTACCAAGTAGATCCCGGTGAAGGTCACTAAATATCCTTAAGTACTTAAGAAAAACTAAGGATACGTTCTTAAAATATGGAGGTGAGGAAGAGTTAAGTGTAAAAGGTTACACTGATACCAGCTTCCAACCGACAAGGATGATTCTTGATTGCAATCAGGTTTTGTGTTTTGCCTTAATGGTAGTGCTGTGAGCTGGAAGAGTTCAAAGCAAAATACAGTAGCCGATTCTACAACAGAGGCTGAGTATATTGCAGCTAGTGAGGCAGCAAAAGAAACGGTTTGGATCAAGAAGTTCATTACTGAACTAGGGGTTGTGCCTAGCATATCAGATGCTATAGAACTCCGATGTGATAACAATGAAGCCATTGCACAAGCTAAAGAACCCAGATCTCACAGGCGATCTAAACATATACTTAGGCGCTACCATCTTATTTGAAAGATTATCGATCGAGGGGATGTAGAGATATACAGAGTACCTACAGATGATAACATTGCTGATCCCCTGACCAAGCCTCTGACACAGCAGAAGCATGATCGTCACACTAAGTCACTTGGTATTAGATATATGAGTGATTGGTCTTAGTGCTAGTGGGAGATTGTAAGAGTATGCCCAAAGATCAATCATGAGATGGTTGTAATAACATACTTGATTTATCATGTTTATTAATATAAGGCTTTGCCATTATTATTTCAGTTTCTTTTCTGTGTACATAAATAAACTATTTTATAATAATGTCCTGAGAATAATATAATTATTCTTAAAAGATCCTTAGTCAAGTATTATTGTTGGTTAGGACAATAATAATGCATTAAGACTAACATGTAGTTGATTGATGATAAAGAGTTGTCATTGATATGGAGTGTCAGAATCAATGCATGAATATGTTTGTTAGAGAACAACATATTGGACTGACCTGCTATGAGTATGTTTCTTGGATTATTATGTAATTGTCACAATATTACTCATAGTGATTAATATGTATATGATCCTCATACTTGAGATCATCATCATCCCAACATCTTGAGTTGTATATTTTGATATAGTCAAACGAACACCGTAACTGGTTGTTCTATAAAGACTGATGTTGGATATACCACAATCTATGTAGAGGGATATGGTTGATCAAAATATGATAAGTCCCTCCTACATAATGGGAGTAATATCTCAGACCACTTGATTGAGTGAGACTAGAAATGCATGGCCATGCTCAAATAAGTTGATATGAGATGTCATACTTATTTGTGTATCATAGTCTACTCAAGGTATCAAGAAACATGGGATAGACTATGCAAGTGTGATTATTCCATGACTTGTGTCTATTCCAAAGATATAGGACTTAAGGATTAATGCATGAAAGGTTAATCACAAAAGGCTATGTCGAATCATGACTTCTTGTAACTTAGGTAGCAATGATACATTGCTAGATGCCACTCATTGTTTGTAACATTAGAATCGTTCTAATATTACTGCTAACGTTACAAGAACCTATAGTGTCACACCCTATTGTTGAAATGAATGGAGTAAAACATAGTTGGTATTGTATTTTGATTGTCATATGAATTAAATTAATTATAGAATTAATTTAATTGGGCAATCAAATTATTGAACATACTATACGTACAAGGATGTTGTACACATAATCAGAACATAATTTCATTAGTATATGAATTTGGTTCGTATATAAGTTTAAATAAATATAGTTTACCGAAATCTTTATTATGGTTATTGTAATTATAATTTTCGGTTAAACAATATTATATTTATTTTAATAATGATTATTATGTTCGATTTAATTTATAATGAATTAAAATTCGTTATAAAGATATACCAATTAAAAGGGTGTTATATATGGCAAGGGTAAAAACCCTAAAGATAGTATATATAAATAAGCCCAAAACTATGCTAAAGGGACTAGCAGCCGTCAAGCAGTCGTCAAGCATAATAATCAGTGAAATAGTTTTCTGGGATTTTTTATCGTTCATTGTTAATCGGGTGGACTACGTAAAGGCCGATATCGAAAAAGGTTGCGGCTTGGTTCGATAGTGATTCAGGATTCCCGTTGCCTAAGCGTCGCTGTCTACTCAGATTGAAGTTTCGGTAATTTCGAAACCTTTTATCGCCCCGATTCGTTCCTTACACATGGATCCATGGTTTGGATCGCCGGAACATTTTGTTTATTTTGTTTTTCCGCTACGCCTTGAAGGCACCGGCGTTCCAACACAGGTGACTTTGCTTAAGTAAGCTTTAAGTTTAAATACGTCGGCTTTGCTACGTGTAGTCATAGCATGAGTGTTGTAAGGCACTGAGGGTTGATGTGGTAGCGGTTCTAGTAAGGAGGGGTTAGATGACGGTCTGGTAATAGGTGGACATGCATTATGAAAGTTGTCAGCTACAGGTATGGTGGACACGACGTTGGAAGAAGTATTGTTCGTGTGCATGTTTGATGAATGGTCTAGGAGTAATACAAGAAACTCGTAGCTAGTTTGATGAGTAGAAGTTAGTTGGTTGGGCTTGGGGTGTTTGTTTGGAAAGGGAAACACTAACTCTTGAAATGTAGCATGAGGTGTGATATAAATACGACCACTAGTATCTTGGCTTTTATATCCTTTGTATTGGGAAGAATATCAGAGGAAGATACATGGAGAAGACCTAAACTGAAGTTTATGCTTGTTGTATAGCCTAAGGTTTGGGAAGCATAGACAGTCAAATACTCGAAGAAGACTGTAATCGGGTGGTTTATGAAATAATCTTTCATGTGGAGATATGTTACCTAATGGGAATGAGGGAAGCCTATTGATCAAATAAACTGTACTGCTGAAGGCCTCGTTCCAGTAAGTTAAAGGCATTGATGCATGTGCTAACATAGAGAGGCCAACTTCAACAATCTGCCTATGTTTGCGTTCAACCAAACCATTCTACGTATAGTTGTAGGGACATGTGATACGATGCATGGTGCCTTGTTAGGCCATGTACCATCTTAACACCTGAAATTTCCCACCCCCATCTATTTGCAACGCGAGAAGCTTACAACCAATCATTCGTTCAGCCAGTATATGAAACACTGGAAAGACACTGAAAACTTTAGATTTCTTCTTCAAAAAATACAACCAGGTATATCTAGTACAAGCATCAGTAAAAGCTACATAATAGCGAAAACCATTTGCAGGGATTGGGGTTGGTCCCCAAACATAAGCAACAACCAGCTGAAGAGGTTTGGCATATTCAGTTAGGGACTTTGAAATAGGCAGTTTGTATTCTTTCCCGAGATGACAGGCAACTCAACTAAGAGGAGCTTTATCTTTGTCAAACTTTACGTTACAATGGTGTAAAGCTGTTGTAAGTGTAGTTTTACATGGATGACCCAATCTAAAGTGCCATGTACTTAAGGGTACCGTAGTAGAGGTAGCAAAGCACTGAGCTGAAGCATCATTTGAGGTACGTCGAGTTGAGCCAGGTAAGACGAGCTTGTATAGTCCATTATGTATTGAGCGATGCAAAAGGACCTCTCTGGTTCGTAGATCACGTACCTGACACTGCTTTGGGAAAAATTCAAACATCACTTAATTGTCTTGTGTAAATTTAGACATAGACAGAAGATTTTTGGTTATACTAGGTACCAATAAAAATGATTTCATGAACAACGGCCTTGATCAAGTAAGAAGCGACGAATGACCAGAAGACATGACAGGGAGAGCAGAACCATTACCCATGTATACTTTACCTGGCCCTTTATAGGATGTGCTGTCACTTAGAGATGTGGCTGAGTTTGTGAGATGACATGTGACACTAGAATCAGGGTACCACGCATTATCACTGACTATTTCAAGCGTCGCTATGTAGGCCTGAGAAGATGGAGCTGCTGAGATAGGTGTATGCACATGTTGTGAGGGTGAAGTAGCAAAGGGATTGATCTAAACAGGAGCTTGTGTAGGAGGGAAGAACCAACTAGGTTGTGTACTTGTAGTTGGAACAGGCATCGACATTGCTGGCTAGATCGGAGTAGAAGCCGTATTGCTAAACATGCAAAGATTTGCCTGTGGCGCAGGTGGAGGCCTGTAGCCTGTGCTTTTATAGGTTGCATCAAATCGATAATAACAGTGATCAACTAGATGGCCTGATTTCCCACATAACTGGCACTGAACACAGGAATCCGAGAAATGGCGACGCTCACGGCTTCGACTAGTTGAAGGAGGCCGATATGACGGAGTGGTAGTATCATTGTTAGCAGAAGCTATTGGTTGACTAGAGACCATGTTGGTTGAGCTAGGGATTTCCAATATAGCTAGATGTCTCTGCATCAAGTAACATTGTCGTGACTGTTTGGACGGTGTATGGAACCTGACTTGCAGTGATGACTGTAATAACTGACTCATAATTAGTTGATAGACCATTGAGTATGGTAGTAACATGCTAGCGCTCACTTATAACCTCTCCACAGCTAGCAAGACTGTCATAAAATCCTTTGATTTTCATCAAGAACTCCTTCATAAACAAGTTAGCTTTGCGTTAAGAATGCAAGGCTCTTCTATAGAACATTAACCTGGATGTGGTTTTGTTGCCATATAAATTGACAAGGGCAGCCCAAATCTGTACACTCGTGTCTAAGCCAATAAGATGAGGGAGAACAATAGAACTCATCGAGGAAAGCAGCCAAGAAGCAAGAGCACTATCTTGTTGTTCAAATCTGGAGAACGCAAGATTTTCTTGTAACTCGCTAGTATCATCAAGAATTTGTTGTGGTGGAGAAACCGTTCGAGAGTCAAGAAGATGTTGAAGTTTGTATGTCTTGACTACTAAGAGAACTTGTTGACACCACAAAAAATAGTTATCATCATCAAAAAGCACACTGATTTTCTTGGTGGCTAGAAAACGATTGTCAATTGATCCATCAACAAGATTGGACGCCATTACTGGTGAAGCAGATAGGCTGAAAAATCTATCCATGAATAAGCAGCAGATCAAGGAGAGAGCTCCAGGACGTTGGAAACAACTGATACCATGTTGAAGTTAATGCTAACACATTAAGAGAACTTCATTTTATTAATCTGGATTCCATGCATGAATGCTGTACATATTTAAAGGAGAGTTGATTAATTAATCTCTAACTGTTTAACAGTTTTCTTAACAGAAGTAACAGATTAACTGAAACAACTGTTACTCTAACATGGGCAACCGATTTAATTGTTATTGGATTAGTGATTTAATATAAATATTAATATAATTTAGGCCGAGTCAAGCTTGAACCAAAAAATTCTTATTCAAAACCCGACTCTTATAAAAAATTATCATTGTATTTTATCTAAATCCTCTCGATTCTTGGTTTTTAATGGATGGATGATGACATTTTCTTAATACCCGTTTGCTAATCTATGGTTATTAGAATGAGGTGTGGATTTCTTTTGTTAATTTGATGAGAGGTTTTCAAGTTCCAGAGTCCAAGAAATGGGCATTTTCAATTTCATTATAGCCTTTTGTTTAATTAAGCAACTTCTTTTCTGTTAAAAATCGTTCATAAAAAAATCTAGACTTAACTGTTCTGTGGTGTTTTACTTTCTACAAATTTCGTGCCTTAGCCGGCTATGTATTTCACCGAAAATGATTTTTATAAAAATTGATTGTTTTCTTATTATTATTATTATTTTGAAAAACTAATGTTTTGAAAAATTCTGAGTAAAATGATTTTTTAATGTTTAATAAATTTTTTTAAAAACTGTTTTCAAAAGATATACGCAACTTAGATTATATTTATTATAAAATATATAATAATAACTTAATTTTAAGTTTTATATATATATAGAGTGAATAGCGAGATATTGAAGTTGGAATAGATAAATGAAATTAAATATTATTTAAATAAATACTCGTATATTATAAAATATTTATTATTAAATAAAATATTACAAATATTTTAAAATTGTTATTAATGTTAAAATTTATTATGAAAATAGAATTGTAATATTAAATAATTTTATTAAAAATAAAACTATTGATTATGTTAATAATTTATTATATTATTAAAAGCAAATATGTATGTTTAATAATATAAATTTATGAGAAAATATTTGGTGCACCATCGGTGGAGATTTTAGACTCCACAAGCTATCCATGTATGTTTAATGATATTAAAATTAGGAGAAAATATTTGGTATACTATCAGTGAAGGTTTTATATTTCACAAGTAAGTTTAGGAGTTGACAAGTATTCTATAGGTGTATAACAAAATATTTAAAAAAAAAAAGACACATAGTAATTTTTTAAGATTGCTTATGGAATAAAAAATGTACATTGGTGTACCAAATACTAATCCTAAAATTATAATATTAACAATATTAAAAATTAAAATAAATTACACCATTAATCACCTAACTATTAGCGTGTTTCTGTTTTGGTCATTAAACTACAAAAGCTTTCAATTTTGTCATTAATGTTTTTGATTGATTATTTTTGGTCACTCTTTGTTAAAAAATTAATGGAAATGATGATGTAGTCCTTTTTGATTTGATATAATAACACATTTATTCCTTAAACTTTACGCGTTCTATCAATTTAGTTTTATTTTTAAATAATTCAATAAATTCAGCCCTCCACATTTACAAATCTTATCAATTTGGTCATAATTTCAAAACTAAATAAAAATAAAAATACTGAAAAATTATAGACCATATTTATAATTTAGTCAAAAAGCATTATAGGAAAATATGTTGGATGAGAATAATAGCAATATACACAAGAAAATGGAAAGAAAGGATTTAACTAAAGTTAGGAAATGAGTTGAAAAAATTAAGCCTAATTTTTGACAAAATTGTGACTCAATCAAGTCAAATCCTAAACCTTATACCGCAAATTAAGAAGCCAAAACTATGATGTTGATTCAATAAACCCCACATAGGATCAAAGACAAATTGAATGCTTTGGACCAAGAAATTGAAATTCTTCCAAGCCATGATTTGGAAGATTGAATAAAACCCCAAGTATTCCACTTAACACCAAAATCATTTCACACAGCTATTCTAAATTGTGTAGCTTGCTTCGTTGACCCTACAAAGCTAGAATTTCCATCACTCATGTCTTTCTTTTTTTGTAGTTTCCTCATTACTTGTTGACTAAATTTGGCTAACGGTGAAAGGGGGAAGCAAGACCAAGTGAATTCATTAGACAGTCTTGGTCTTGGAACCAAACTAATTAATCTTTCTTCAAAATTAATGCATTCGTGTAAAATTGGGTATCATTAAATATGTTTTTTTCTTTTCATAAATGTATTCATTAGAACGAGTTTAGTAAATAATTTTTTATATTCGGTGAACTCATTAAAAGGTGAACGCTAACAATAAATTTTAAAATTATTACATACTCAAAATGAGGATCCAACATTTAATCACTAGTTAAAATAAAAAAAAATTATTGTCATCTTATTTAATTCTTGTAATTGAAGACTATTAAGCATATTAAATTATGTATTAAAGACAAATATTTAATATTTCAAACAATAAAAATTTAAGTACCAAAATAAAGGTGAATTAATTTAGAATTGGTGGTGTAATTGAGGTGTTGTACCTAGGGGCGAATTCAAAGGGGGCTGGCATGGGCCCCGGCCCCCCTAAAATGTAAAATTATTATTTTGGCTTTTGAGATTTTTAAAAAATTTTAAATTAGTAAGGGTAAAATTACATTTTGGCCCTCCTAAAATTATAAAAATTTAATTTAATCTTTTAAAAATTATAAAAATATAGATTATAAAAAATTAAAATTTCATCCAACCCCTACAAAATTATTCTGACTTCGCCTCTAGTTGCACCTCATGTCTAGTTTTTTTAAGCTAAACGTAAGTCAATACTTGAAAATGAAAACGGCACGTTATGAAAGCAAGTGCCGGTCGTTGGGACGTTAACTTATTTCGACCGTAATTTCGCTGACTTTATCAAATGTTATGGACAAGAAAACATATATGCTTAAATTAAACAATTGAAGACTAATGTAGTGTTAATAATTTCTTACCTTCAATTAAAAATAAAATAATGTTGGGGCTCTAAATTGTGGAAGAAAAAAAAAAGGTAAACCTTATGCAACATATTTTTCTATAATGCTTTTTGACTAGACTGATTGCAAAGTAGTATGCTTTGCTATTATTCTCATCCCACGTATATGCATACAGGTGATCATTATCTGGATTAGGTTTAATCAAAATTTTAGTTCAATTTTGCTAGGTTTGATTTGACTTGACTTAAAAAGTAGATTCAAAATTTTATTTAAGTTCAACTCGAATAAAAATGTTAAAATTTAGGTCTGGTTCAGCTTGCCTGTATTAATTTTTATATAATTTTTTAAAAATATAATACATTAAAAACACTAAAAATATTAAAATAAATATTTTTCAACAAATTAAAAATAAATTAAAAATATTTACATGTATATTTAAATAACACTATGATAGGTATAACTTAACATGCAAATGCCTCTAAAATAATAACAAAATTAATAATAAAACAAGAGTTATACAATAACAATAAAATAGTAACAATATAATAGTAAAGCTGTAGCAAACTAATGAAAAAACAGCAAAAAAAAGTAAAAAAATAGTAAAAAAAAACAAGAAAACAGTAAAAAAGAACAACAATTTCTTTTTGCATATTCAGACTAGGTTGGGCTTAACTGAGCTTGGGTAAAAAAAGTTTTACTTGAGGCCTGACCTATTTTTTAAACAGGCCTTATTATTTTGCCCAAGCCCATTTTTCGGATCTATATTTTTACCCAAACCCTTTCACTTTTCAAGCGGGTTGGAAACAGGCCTATATATACCTGTCGAAACCAATCTTTTAGGGTTTTGGAAAATGGGGATCGACTTTTGAAAAATGAAAACGGGAGTCGCCACCAATCTTTTTAGGTGTGATTGGATCACCTAATAGAACATTTTGGTCTACGATCTTTTAGAAAACGGGTTCGGGAGTCGGTTAGGATTAGCACCCTCGTAACGCCTAAAATTGGTACCCATCGATTAGTTTTCTGTCCTAATGCCGAAACTATGAAAAGATTTAAAAATATGGTCCCTTTTTTAAAATCTGAACGATTCGAGTTAAAATTCGAAATTCTTTGGTTCTGAAAGAATACAAACATCACATCCAGCATGATAGGACACGATATTCTTAAACTCTCGTAACTGAAATCATCTCGTGATTTACAAAATCTATTTAGAAGGATACTTTAAGTATTTAGACAAATGGGATCGCAACCCAGCATGTTAGGGCACTATTTCCCGAATTCCTAAATACGAAAAACATTGCCTCATTTTTTTTAAAAAAAAATTCTTTTGGATTAAATGAAATATAAATTTCTTAAAACAATGATGCATTTATCACATTACAAGATATCAATAATATAAACTACATGATACATACTTTTAACATTTCATGCAAAATACAACATAGAAAACAATGAATATAAAAATATAAATTACATAATATATATATACAATAATATTTCATGCAAATACAACTAAAAATAGCAACATAAATAATCAATTTTCATGCAAATATATATAAAAAAAATATATAACATAAAAAAATAACTTATGCAATAAAATTAACATACTAAAACAACGCTAAATAAATACAAAAAAAATAAATCAACAAATTATGAACATATATAAAATGAGTAAAAAATAAAGATAAAAACTAAATACAATTAAAAATAAATGAGGTAAAAAATATTTAAAACAACATATAAATAATAAAGGAGAATCTTTTAAAAATGGTTAATATAAAAATATACTATATGATAATAATAGCTTAATATATATTTATAAAAATAATAATATGTTAAATAAATAGTATATAAAAATATAAAGGGTAATTTATAAAATATAATAATTTAATACAGGTATTTATATATATAACCAAAAACAGTAAAAAATTTACATTAATAATAAATTAATTTAAAATATTATACCATACATAAATTTTAAAATAATAGATAATATACAAAAACAGTAATATATATATACAAATGCAACAAGACGAAAAAAAGGCTAAAATAAAATAATATACAAAATAATAATAATAATAATTTGATATAGAATACGTATATGTATATATAAATATTAATGTATGAGAATGAATATTATATAAAGAATTTAAAGCATAGAACTACATGAAGAAAATTTTAAAATAATAAATTATATAATAAAAAAATTTAACAATATAAAAAAAACTAAAACAAAATGAAATTAATAAAACAGCACTTTAAAATAGAATGTTAAAATAATAGGTCAAACAAAATAATAAATAAATCCTAAAAATATAAGACCTAAATTAGACTTAATTGAAATAAAAACAAAATCGAAAGGATAATCCATAAATAAAACAAATCATTAAAACAGAACTGAGGATTCGAATAAAACACGCACAAATGAGCAAGGACTTGGAACGAAAATATACTGAATCTCAAAACGCAGAGTTCAAATAAGGCCAAAATCGCAACAATGCGCAAATTTCAGGGAAAATGTAAAAACAAATAAAACATGATTGAGGCTTAATTGAAGATTGGCGCAGGAGGGGAGGGACTGACCACATAAATTACCCATTTTAGGTAGGAAAGCGCATATCCCTTCCTCTTTATCCAAACCATTCCGTTTCATTATACAATTAAAAGTAAAAAAAAAAGCAAAAACTAGATGGCTATCTGCCATTTTCTACAGCAAAACAGCAACCCCAATTTCCTTACCCCCTTTTGCTTGGGTTTCGACGAACCACCACCATTCTAGCGGCCATCGCGCGAAGAGGAGCCTTCATTCTCGATTAAAAAGCGCTTGGGTGAGTCTCTTTTCTTCTCTCTTTAGTTTTTGAAACAAAAATAAATAACATATAAAATAAAACAAGTTTTGAAATCTGGACTCATTTCAATCTTTTGTTCTTTGCTTTGATCCTGTTTTTCAGTTTAAAAATAAAACAAATGAAACCAATAAAAAGGGCTAAGATTGGAGAGAAACCTTTTGAAACTCTCTGTAGTATTTCCAACAATCTCTTTTTTTTTTCCCTACAGATTACATTAGGGCTTTTTATAGCACCTATAAATCGAAAAATATCATAAATACATAGATTTGCTGCCTCTGTTGCGTTTTCTTTCCTTGTTGCAGGTAAAAAGGTATTTTTCTTTAAAGTTTTTAAACATGACCATACAAAAAAATTTGAACTGAACAAATAAAAGCAATTGATGAAAAAGAATTGAGGATTTTGATTTTTGGGGGTAAAGGGGGAGAAATTGATATTCGGTTTATTCAAATTATTCGAGTTATTTGAATTCGAAACTCAACTCAATTCGAACTCGAAATTAAAAAAAATTGAGTTGGCTCAATTAACTTGATTTGAATAATTCTGATGGGCGTCGAAACCACCAAATATAAATTTCTACGACAAGATAACACTAAATAGCATTATAGAGCAATAGGGTCGAATCTTTTCTCGTGACCAGAATTACTGTCGCTGTCATAGTCATGCCCACGACCTATGTGCAGCAATGCTAAAAAATGAAAAAGGGGGTTTTAGTTTATTAGATAATAAAATAAATATGTAATGTAATAAAATGAAAACAAATCCAAAATTGCCAAAAATAAAAATTAATCAAATAAAATAAATGGGTAAATAAAATATTTTAAAGCTTATCCTTAGCATCGGTAAATAAAATAAGAAGGTTTTTCCTTCCAACCGATAAGTTGATTATAGTGATCGAGGACGCCTCAAATCACCAGCTTTTTCTCTTGTAGTCAGTTCCAGTGCATCTTACAAATTGACCCTTGTCGAATTTCTAACCACGTAACACGTGCCCGTAATTTAAGACTTCGACAGCCTTGTGACCTGAAAAGCCCAACTCGAATAAATGGCCTTAACCATGTGGGTCGTTTAAATTCGATCACTGTCTCTCCTGACGAAATCCAACTAGCTTTTCCTACCTGAACACGCCAATTTGTTCATAGGATTTTGAAAACAGCATGGCTAACTCAACTTCCCAACTATACGCCAGACGATTCCAACCCAATGTGTGCTTTTTGAATTGAAATCGAATCAACTTTAAGGGACGAATTTGTACTATCCCATATACCGGAGAGATAACAAATATCGAATTGCAAAGTATTTAGTGTGGGTTCATATCTCATGATTATTTTGTTGAAGCGATAACCGAACTAAGGTTAAAAAGGGGTTTAGTTAATCATCAAAAGAATCATGCTTAAAAAAAATGGTTTAAATGAAATTGTAGAAAGTAGAAAGGGGGGGCTTGGAAGGCAAATAAGTCAAAAGAAAAAAAAAATTGAAACTGCAGAATAGAATAGACACAAGAAGGAAAAAAAAAGAAGAAAGAATTTTATTTAATTGCTAGGAGCCAAATGCGTGTTTAATTTGCTGTAGTCACTAGGTATTTATACATATTTTTAGTGCTAAAATTTAGTTAGATTTTTCTTAAATATTATCATCAAATAAATCAAAATTTTAAAAATCAAATTTAAACTAGAGATTAAATTTAAACTAATTACAGAATTTTAACAATATAAAAAATCCTTGAATCTTTATCCAACCACTTTTTTAAAAAAATCTTCAACCCTTTAATCTTTATCCAACCATCTTTAAATCTTCGATCTTTCAATCAAGCCCTCCTCTTTACTTTTTGTTCCAATTTAGCCCATTTTTGTAAGAATTGGAATTCAACACACTAACTTCATTCCTGATAAGAAAAACTCAAATTTAATAGCATTTGATTCGATAATTAGCTAAAAATAAATATATTAAAAATACAAATTTATCTTGCTATCAAATTCCCCCTACTTAGCTGGTGCTTGTCCTCAAGCATGATATCCACTAAAAATAACTCGTCAATCTTTTTCAAAATCAAAACTCCTTTCCTAGTTAAACATACTGCAAACAATTAGGTGAATAAAAAATAAACAATTGCTAAACTTAATCAATAAACATTTTATAAAATCTCGAACAATATGTCAAATTTAACTATTTTACTAGATTTAGGCTTAATCAAACATGCGAAACGATCATACCCAATATATACTTTTAAATATATATTTTTATTTTTTTAAACGTAGTCAAGTCTTTTGACGAAAAGTGAGATGACAACCCAAGCACCTCACCCCGATTACTCAACTTGACACGTTCTCTTTATTTATTTATTTTTTAATGAATTCGAGACATAATCAAACCTTTTGACGCGAAACGAGATGACAACTCAAGCAACTCATCCTAGTTACTCAATTTTACATGTCCTTAATAGATTTATTTCTCCTTTCTCAAGGCAACTCAGTTAGTGGAGTGTTACAAGTTTCGATTTGTCACCAAACCTTTTGACGCGAAATGAGATGACAACCCAAGCACCTCATCCCGGTTACTCATTTTGGTCACAATTTCGAATCTTCACTCTTAACCAAACTATTAGCAAATTTATTTATTTATTTAAACAAGTACTTTCACTAGGCAAGTTGAAAAGAGTTAACAATTTTCATGAAATATCGACTAGAGCATAACATTTTCAATTCTAGAAAATATTCATTGATCAATTAAGCGATAGTTATTCATGATTCACCCACTTATTTAAATAAACTAAACATAAGAATTGGAAGTTTATTTCCGAAACAAATTAAGAAATTATTCTTAGCAAAATACATGCAAAGAAGAAAGTATGACATGATCCCCCCCACTTAGCCTACATTGCCCACAATGTGTAAAAAGAATAATAAAAGTTGAGCAAAATGTACTCCTTGTGTATATTTAATGGGTCAGAAGACGGTACGAGTGACTGCTTTGTAGTATGTTGAGGATGTTTGAGATGTTGGCTTCCATTGTTTCGAGGCGAGCTTTAATGTGATGAAGTCGTTCATCTACAGTAGAAGGTGGTTGCTCTTCTTGTTCTCTAGTAGCCGGATTGTGTCTTCATCCATGTTGCTGGAAAATAACATGATCAAAGAAATCAAAATAATACTTTACTTAATTCTCAAGCTATACTAGAATTTAAAATTAAATTAAATAAATAAAAATAAATGTGGGTTGCCTCCCATAAAGCTATTTTATTTAACGTCGTTAGCTCAATGACCTTAAGATTTAGTCATTTGGCTCCTCAAAAAATAATTCTTCCACCACATGTACCTGAAAATTCTTATAAAAGCGTTTTAACATTTGACCATTGACTTTAAAACATCTCCCAGATTCCTCGCTTTTGATTTCAACTACGCCATGATGAAATAGTTTAGTAATAACAAAATGACCAAGCTATTTGGTTCGAAGTTCACCTGCAAAAATCCTCAGTGCGGAGTTGTAAAGTAACACTTTTTGACCAATTGAAAATTGTTTACGAGATATTCTTTGGTCATGAAATGTAACACCCCTTACCCATGTTCGATGCTGGAACAGGATACGAGGCATTACTGGACTTAAACACAAGAAATCATACAAAATTGGGCCATAAATTTTCTTTCAAATTAAAACCGATCACATTCAATCACATCGTCCCTAAAATGAGCCTACGAGGCCCAAAACATAATTGGGAGTGGTTCGGGATTAAATCGAGAACTATAGAAAATTTTACAAAAACATAGAAAATTTCCTTTATACAGGGGTTACATGCCCGTGTGGTTGTGGGACACGCCCATGTGGGCAGGCCGTGTGGTCACACACGCCTGTGTCCCTACCCTATGTAACTCTCTGTTTATGATGTCATCAACATTCGAGGGTCACGCGACTAAGTCATACGCCCGTGTGGTCAATTTAATTTTCATGATTTTTCATAAAATAGGTGCAGACTTTACACGCCCTGGGCAAACGCCCGTGTTCCAGGCTATGCCATCTACATGGCTAAGACACACGCCTGTACCTTTGCCCGTGTGATCCATATTGGACATTCTTTTTCTCAAAATTAAGGTGCAAAGGACACACGGCCTATTCACACGCCCGTGGGGCTAATTGTGTGTCACACATGGCCTAGACACACGCCCGTGTGTCTACCCGTATGGACAAAAATAAGGCTATCTACCAAGTCATTTGCCACCCTGAAACACAATCATACTTAAACCAATTTCAACAACAGATAACATGACATGATTTAGCAACCAAACATCCTCATCTAAGACATAAATCAACGTTCACATATCACAACCATCATGCACAACATCACATACTTAACCATTTCAATCATACTATTTATCACATTCATGCAAGACATAAACATATGCTTACCAATATGACCAATGTTAGCCAACTTTTAATGGCCTTATACAAAATGAACATTCATCAAAATAAGCCAACATATTTGGTCAAATCAAATATGACACATAACCAAAATGACCAAGTTCCTATACATGCCATCTTTTTAAAATATCAAAATCACCAATACCCAAAATAAAACCTTGATAGCGTGATGCGAACTCCGATGATTCCTGGTTCCCGAGCTAGCTTGGTGACACTATAAAACAATGGAAAGAACAGAGGGGTAAGCTATATAGCTTAGTAAGTTTATATGCAAATAATAAATATCTTAGCCACATAAGTTATTATGCAATTCATATAATGAAAGATAAGATAATCATCATTAAATCCCCATAACTATAACTTACTCATTCACGATCTTACTGGAAGTTTATCACTTATAGCATTCATACTTTGAATTTCACGTACATTCTTGTACCACATCATCACACACAAACACATATTTTCACATATTTGTTATTTTTCCCATTGAACATTCGGAATATTAACGGACATTCGGAAAGCTTACACATAAGTGCCACATATGTAGCTAAAGCTACCTCATATCTCATTTCACATATATGCTTATTCTTGAGCTAGTCACGGGTCTGCTCACACAAGCTGACGATCGGGACGTAGTTACCCAGTGCTACTCACACAAGCTGACAAGCATCTGCAACATATGCAGGACTACCTAACCACTGGTAGAGTACAAGACTAGCACCCGAAATCACACAATCACTTATTCACACATAGATTCTTAGTGACATGTCACTCGTATCCTATTCTATTCCTAAGGTTCAACCGGGATTTTCCTCACTTATCAAAACTTTGCCGACTATATCACATAAAGAAATCTCAACATTTATACAACATTAAAACATTAAAGCATAATATAATGATGCATTATTTACATACAAACTTACCTCGGTACAAAATAATTGCTAATATTACAATTTAGTCCACAACCTTGTTCTTTCCTCGATCTAGGTCAGAACCTCATCTTTCTTGATCTATAATAACAAATTTAGCTTATTAAATTATCACATTATTCAATTTAGTTCGAAAATTATATTATGGAAAAATTACATTTTTGCCCCTAACTTTTCACTTATTTACACTTTAGTCCCTAGGCTCGTAAAATAAAATGTATTGATTTTTCTTAAAACGCAAGCCTAGCCGAACCTCTTTCATGCTTATAATAGCCCACAATTTTCTTTTATTTCACATTTCTACTACATATTTTACAACTTTTGCAAATAGGTCCTTTTTGATATTTTCACCAAAAATCACCTAGCAAAAGTCATTTATCACACATCTAACAATCATATTCTACCACAAGACATTAAAATACATGCATGTCTAGCATGGGTAAAATTTTAAACATGAACCCTACTTCAAAATAATGGTAGAAATAGGTAAATCGGGTGATAACGACTTCAAAAACTAAAGAACATTAAAAACGGGGCTAGGATGCACTTACTATCAAGCTTGAAAGTTGAATAAACCCTAGCTATAGAGAGCTTGAAATTTTTGGCTAAGGCTTGAAGAAGATGGACAATTTTTTTGCTTTATTTTCCCTTTTTATTCTTTTATTTACCAAATGACCAAAATGCCCTTTTAGCATTTCTTTGAAATTTTACCCTCCCATGTCTATTTTTGTCCATCATGATATATAATGGTCTAATTATTAAACAAGGACCTCTAATTTACAAATTCATTACAATTAAGCACCTAATGCTTCTAGAACACATATTTTGCACTTTTTGCTTTCCTAATAGCCAAATTGGACCCTCTATCGATAAAATTTCTTAACGAGATTTTCACACATGCATTCAATCATACTATATACCTTAAAATTTTATCACAATGAATTTTTCTACTTTAGATTTGTGGTCCCAAATCTACTATTTTGACTTGGCCTTAAATTGGCCTGTTGCATGAAACGCCTTGATTTTTTCTTTATAAATTTGGGCATTTTCATATGCATCGTGTCAGATCTCTTTAAGCTCTTGAATGTCTAATTTTTGATAATTACCTACAACGTCCAACTCATGTTACATCTTTTTACTGCCCAAAATGCCTTATGTTCTAACTCTAGAGGAAGATGACACAGTTTACCGAATATGAGTCGGTAGGGGGACATTTCTATGGGTCCTTTGTAAGAAATGTGGTATGCCTACAATGCATCGTTTAAACATAAGCTCTAGTCCTTTCGATCTAGTTTCACAGTCTTCTCCAGAATCGACTTTATTTCGCGGTTCGAAACTTCCACTAGGCCATTTATTTGTGGGTGATAAGCTGTGGCCACACGTTGTGTCACCCCATACTTTTTCAATAGAGTATCAATTACCTTGTTGTAAAAATGAGTTCCTCGATCGTTGATTAATGCTCTCGGTGTGCCAAACTTGGAAAAGATAGAGTTGGTTAGAAAATTCACTACAGTTTTAGCATTGACATGATGGGTACCTTTAACTTCTACCGATTTAGATACGTAATCTACAGCGAGAATAATGTAAACATTATTAAATGATAAAACAAACAGTCCTATGAAATCGATGCCCCATACATAAAAAATTTTACATACATGTATAGGTGTTACGTGCATCTCATTCTTTCAACTCAAATTCCCCACTTTTGGCATTTTTTTGAAGTTTTGCAAAATAAATAAGCATCACAAAATATGTGTGGCAAAAACAATACACATTCAAGTACCTTATGTGCAGTGCGTTTAGGTTCGAAATGCCCTCCACAATCATAAGAATAACAAAGAGATAGGATAGATTGTATGTCGATTTTTGCGACACATCGTCGAATTACTTGATTGGAATAATGTTTCCATAGGTATGGGTCGTCCCAAATATAATATCGTGAGTCTCCCTTGATTTTATCTTTTTCATAACATGATATATCTACAAACCATGGGTAAATTGTCTGCACTGATAGTAGATTTTCATCTAGTAAGTTATCTTTAAGAGCAGTGTCATCTTTTAGAAAAGGAATTCGAGTCAAATGATCAACTACTAAGTTTTCGCTTCCTTCATTGTCCTTAATCTCCAGATTGAATTCTTGTAAGAGGAGAATCCATTGAATTAGCCTAGGCTTTGCCTTCTTTTTTTCTAATCTTATATTTCAACATTGCATAGTTAAAAAAATGATAAATTTAGTGCCTAATAAATATGGTCTAAAATTTTCCAAAGCAAAAATAATAACTAATAATTTCGGAGGCGTAAGATATGATGTGGGGTTCCTTCCCAATTCTTTGCCCAAGGACAACTCCTACACTTTGGTCGCTTGCATCGCACATAAGCTCGAAAATGTAATCCCAATTTGGAGGTTGTACTATAGAAGTTGAAACAAGCTTTTGTTTGAGAGTGTCAAACGTGTCTTTGCATGTTTGATCAAATTCAAACACTTTATCTTTTTGCAAGAGGTTGCAGAGTGATCACGAAATCTTAGAAAAGTCCTTAATAAAGCACTGGTAAAAACCTGCATGACCAAGAAAAGAACGAATTTCCCTCACAGTTGTGGGGTATGGAAGTGAGTTGATAACATCAATTTTAGCCTTATTGACCGCGATCCCTTCAGTGCAAACAATATGTCCCAAACTTCATCCATTATTTAACATAAAATGACATTTTTATAATTAAGAATTAGATTAAATTTTAGGCATTTTTCAAAAATTCTAACGGGGTTTGATAGATATCCATTGAAAGAATTCTGATATACTATGAAATCGTTGATAAATATTTCAATTATTTTCTCAACATAGTCGAAAAATATAATTATCATACACCCTTGAAATGTAGCGGGGGCATTGCAAAGTCTAAATGACATCCTTCTACAGGGAAACGTGCCAAAGGGACACGTAAACATTGTTTTCTCTTGGTCCTCTAGTACCACTGAATTTTAGAAAAAACTTGAATAACCATCAAGACAACAATAATGAGTTTTTCCCGCTAAACGTTCTAATATTTGATCAATAAAAGGGAGTGGAAAGTGGTTTTTTTTAGTTAAAGAGTTCAACTTCCTATAATCTATACAGACTCTCCACCCATTTTGGACTCCAGTAGGAACTAAAACTCCTGTTGCATGTTGTATTACGGTCATACCAGTTTTCTTAGATACGATATGAATTGGAGTAACCCAATTACTGTCGAAAATTGGATAGATCATTCTAGCATCTAGTAGCTTTTGAACTTCCTTTTTCACAACCTCTATCTTTGGCAGATTAAGGCATCTTTAAGATTCTTTCTTTGGGCTTGCATTTTCTTCTATCAGTATTCTATGCATATAAGTCAAGGGACTTAACCCTTTTATATCAATGATCGTTCATTCAATTGCCATTTGTGGTCTCTCAAAACTTGAATTAAATTCAACTCGAATTAAATTCTTCTTTTCCAATCCCAAAAATTTACTGGAAACTATTACTGGTAAAGTGTTCTCATTACCTAGGTAGGCATACTTCAAGTGTTCTAGGAATAGTTTAAGCTCTATCTTTAGGGCTTGTAAAATAGAAGACAACACTTTAGTTTTAGAAGGAGAAAGTTCAAAGTATTTACTTAGGCTTCTAGGAAATTGAGGAGTCTTCAATAGAATAATGGTTTCATGAATTGGTTCTTTGAGCGTCATTAACTTTTCCAATTTATCCATCGTTTTGAGGTCTAAACTCTTACAAAACACTGTTTGTAACCCGTCCTCTTCATGATACTCAAAATGAAATTTCGTTAATGGTTCAATAATATCAACACTAAAAATATTTAACATTGTGTTTGGTTGGCCCATCACCTCATAAACATTAAATTTTACCATTTCACCTTCAAATTCCATAGTGAAGGTTCCACTTCGAACATCAACCTTTGTACGTGCGGTACTTAAGAATGGTCTCTCGAGTAGAATATCAGAAGCATTTTTTAAGTGATCGTCTTCCATATCAATGATGTAAAAGTCTGCAGGAAAAATTAGTTCATTTACCTTGACGATGACATCTTTTAGCACCCCTTCTGGATATACATAAGACCTATCTACCAATTGAATAATCACCATTATTTCTTTTAAAGGACCCGTGTTTAGCAATTTAAAAATTGATAAACCAATTACATTAATAGATGCTCCCAAATCACACATAACTTTCTTTATACCAATATTTCATATTTTGAAGGGTATGGAAAACATACCTTGGTCCTTACACTTAGGTGGGATTTTCCTTTGTAGCATTACAGAAACATTTTCTCCCACATTTACCCATTTGTTTCCTTGGAGTTTCTTTTTACCGGTGTACAATTCTTTCAAAAATTTTGCATAGTATGGAACGTATTTAACTGCATCAAGTAAAGGAATATTGATTTCTACCTTCAAAAATGTTTCAATGATTTATCTCTCCTCCCATTCCTTTTTCATTTGGATGAGTCTTTTAAGGAATGAGGGTGGTACAACGAATGGTTTTGTGGTGTCAGCTCTATGGGAGCTGCTAGTTTGACTTTTTGTTCTTCTTGTTTAACATTATGGTCACGACCAGTGCCAGGCACTAGTTCTAACTCTGTTTCATCTTTTACGGTCATACCACTCACATTTTGATGTGGGTTCAGCTCAGTTTGACACAGTAGTTTTCCTTGGTTCTCCAAACGACTAGCCGTGAGTGCTAGGTTACTTATTTACTGATCCATTTCTTGGAAATGAGCTTCAGTCTTTTGTTAGAACTTTTTGGTTCTAAAGGCTAACATCTCTACTATGGTTTCAAGAGATGACTTTGGAGGTTGATATTGTTGAGCCGGAGGTGGTCTTGGTTGATACAATTGATTTTCTTGTGGGTTTGATCCATAGCTTAGATTTTGGTGGTCCATCCACTTTGCATTGTACGTGTTCAAATATGGATCATAACACCTTTTAGGTGGCCCTAGAAAGTTTCCAACGACATCTACTTATGTTATTGTGTCATTCAGTAAAATTAGACACGAGTCAGTAGGATGATCAGACTTGGCACAAATCCTATACAATCGAGTTGGGTTTGTCTTTCTTGCAAGCATATTTTTAACCACATTAGTAAGCTCGTCAATCTTATTTACTTAGGAAGGAGTACTTAGCTCATGAATCCTTCTCGTAAGTGCTATAGATAGTCGATACTGTTGAGAATTTGTAGCCATGGTGGAAATTAATTCCCTAGCTCTTTGAGGAGTCATGTTCACAAGTGCCCCTCTATTAGCAGCATCAATCATTTTCATTTCCATAGGGAGTAACCCCTCAAAGAAATACTGTAAGAGCGACTATTCAGGTAGGTATGTTGTGTGCAACTTGCACATAACTTTTTGTATCACTCCCAATATTCATAGAGTGACTCTGTTTCTTTTTGCTGTATTCCGACTATATTTTTGCTTAATTTGGCTGTTCGAGCTCTTGGGAAAAACTTGTCAAGAAACAACCAAGACATATCAGTTCATGTATTAATAGATCCTAGAGATAAATAAAACGACCATTCTCTAGTAGAGTCGGCTAATGAAAAGGGAAAAGCTTGAAGTTTAATTTGATCCTTAGTTACTCTTTCTGGTTTCATGCTTAAATAGACCACGTGGAATTCCTTCAGATAATAGTATAGGTTCATGAAAAGTAGGCAATAAATGAATTAATCCCAACTTTAACTCGAACGGTGTTCCATCCATCGGATAAATTGTGCATAGTGGTTGTTGTTCATCTAGTGCAATTGCAAGTTGGCATATAGTTTGATATGCCATTTCGTCTGGTTCATCGAATGAGAAAATATCTTCAGTGTACAATCCTACCTCGAAGTCGGGATGTGGTCATTTATCACGTTGAATAGCTTCTCTTTGCAATGTTTGAGCCAACTTCTCTATTTTTGGTTCAATTTCTAGAGTCCCTAGTTCTGAACTGGTCATAAAGAAAACAAACAAAATTAGAAATTTTTTTAGCCCTCGACAACGGTGCCAAAATTTGATGGGCGTCAAAACCACCAAATATAAATTCCTATGACAAAATAACACTAAATAATAGTATAGATCAGTAGGATCGAATCCATATGGACTGGTTATCCAATTTCGTTTTTTCTTATGACCAGAATTACTGTCGTAGTCATAGTCGTGCCCACAACCTGTGCTAGCAATGCTGAAAAATGAAAAGTGGTTTTAGTTGATAAAGAAAATAAAATAAATATGTAATGTAATAAAATGAAGACAAATTCAAAATTGCGAAAAAAATAAATTTAAGCAAATAAAATAAATGCGTAAATACAATATTTTAAAGCTTAGCCTTAGCCTCGATATACCCCGAACTTGAACTGATCCTTGAAAGAAGGTTTTTCCTTCCAACCAATAAGTTGGTTATAGCGATTGAGGACGTGTCAAACCACCAACTTTTCCTTTTGTAGTCAGTTTCGGTACAACCAGCAAATCAACCCATATCGAATTTCTAACCACGTGACATGTTCGTGTAATTTAAGACTTCGACAACCTTGCTATTTGAAAAGCCCAACTCGAATCAATGACCTCAACTGTGTGGGTCATTTAAATTTGATCACTATCTCCCTTGATGGAATCCAACTAGCTTTTCCTACATGAACACACAAATTTGTTCACGAGATTTTGAATACAGCACGGCCGACTCAACTTCCCAACTGTATGCCAAACGGTTCCAAACCAACGCACGCTTTTTAAATTGAAATTGAATCAACTTTAAGGGACGAATTTGTACTATCCCATATACCGGAGAGATAACGAATACCGAATTGCAAAGTATTTAGTGTGGGTTCATATATCTCAATTATTTCGTTGGAGCAGTAACTTGACTAAGGCTAAAAAGGGGTTTAGTTAATCATGAAAAGAATCATGCTTGAAAAAAATGATTTAAATGAAATTGTAAAAAGTGGAAAGGGGAGGGGGCTTGGAAGGTAAATAAGCCAAAAGAAAAAAATTGAAACTGCAGAATAGAACAGAAACAAGAAGGAAAAAAGAAAGAATTTTATTTAATTGCCAGGAGCCAAATGCGTGTTTAATTTGTTGCAGCCACTAGGTATTTATACACACTTCTGGCGCTAAAGTTTAGCTAGATTTTTCTTAAATATTATTACTAAATAAACCAAAATTTTAAACATCAAATTTAAACTAGAGATTAAATTTAAACTAATTACAAAATTTTAACAATATAAAAAATCCTTGAATCTTTATCCAACCACTTTTTTTTTTTTAAAATTTCAACCTTCTAATCTTTAGCCATCTTTAAATCTTCAATCTTTCAATCAAGCCCTCATCTTTGCTTTTTGTTCCAATTCAGCCCCTTTTTGCGAGAGTTTGAATTCAGCACACCAACTTCATTCCTAATAAGAAAAACCCAAATTTAATAGCATGTTATTCTATAATTAGCCAAAAATAAATATATTAAAAATACAAATTTAGCATGCTATCAAATTCGAAATTTGAATTTTTTTTCTGATTTTTTGAATCAAATTGAATTTTTTTCACCTCTACATGTGGAGTTTAAAACTTCATCGACAATATACCAAATAATTTCTCCAATAATATTATACTTGATTGAAGTAAATTTTTATATAAAAATCAAATTATTCTTCAAAGATTATTTTTCGAAAAATTATTTAAGCTTTTCAAAAGAGAAAATCAATTTAGATAAAAAATACTTATTTTCCAATGATCTAAATTTTTATTGTTTCAGAAACTGCATTTGTAACACCCTTAACCTGTATCTGTCGTTGGAATAGGGTTACGACGAATTACCGGAGTTTACAAAATGATTACAGATAATTCATGTCATTTGCTATTCATATCCGAAATTATTCATATCGTCCCTTGATTGGACCCTCAAGGCCCAATTTAAGCATTAGAAACAAGTTGGGACTAAATCGGAATCTTAGAAAATTTTGCTCAAAATTTCAAATTTTTTTTATATATAGGGGTCACACGCCCGTGTGAGTAGGCCATATGGCTCACATGGCCTAGTGACATGCTCATGTCTCTGGCCGTGTGGCATATGAGGTAGGGTACACGCTTGTGTCCCTAACCCGTGTAACTCTCTAACTTGCAACTTAGTTATATGTAGGGGTCACACGGCCAAGCCACATGCCCGTGTGCTAGGTCGTGTGGTTAATTTAGTTTTCGAAAATTAAGGTACAGGTTTCACATGGCCAAGACACATGCCTGTGTTCTAGGCCATGTGTTTCACACGGCTGAGACACACGCCCGGGTCTCTGTCCGTGTGCCCAATTCTAAGCATTTTGTTTCTCAATTTTAAGATGTAGGGGACACACGGCCGTGACAGGCTGTGTGTCACACACGGTCAAGATACACGTCCGTGTGTCTACCCGTGTGGACAAAATAAGGCCATTTCCTTGCCTTATTTCTCACTCAAATTTTCCAATAACCTACACCAATACTTGCAATCTTATACCAACCAATTCGAGCATTATAACCAAGCCAACTCAATCATCTAGTATAATATATCATCACATGCATTCATGTTTATAATCTTACCTTTTGTAAACATACATGTTTAACATAACTTAATTAAACCATACTAAACACATATGAAATTACCGTGATATAACTTTATAATTTTACCAAATCAAACCATCACTAGCCATTCCAATGGCTAGATTACGAACAACCACAAACCAACAATTGACCAAGTTAACCTATACATGCCATTATACCAAAATAAGTTTACTATTTATACCAAAACGAGCTGGTAGATAGTGTAATGATGCTCCGACTGACTTCCAACCTTTACGAGCTGCCGAGCACTATAAAACAGAGAAAATAAAACCTAGTAAGCATTCAATGCTTAGTAAGTTCGTATAATAGGAATTAAACTTACCAAATGATATTAATTTAGACAAGCATAACATTAACATACTTTCCAACAATTTGGAAAATTTTGCCTAATCACAAACACTCAAACAAGCAAGTTAGTCACATGTTTCTCATGTACATCAATTAAACATAGATGACCTCATCATGTTACAAACTTTTAGGTATTTCAGAAACGTTTGAGATATAATTCTTTTAATCTCATAATTTCTCATGTCAGTAAATTATTCTGTTGAATTATAGAAATATCGATGGATACTCAAATAGCATACGCGAGGTAAACGAATCAGTAATCCGTCAATTCATGTTCTAAGGCACCCATTAGGACACATAATCAGGGAGCACATTCTTGAGCCACACATATCAGGCTGTTTAAATGAACTATGTAACAGGATGCTTATCCGAGCTAAATAGGAATGCTCATAAGAGACATAAATAGGAAGTTCACAAAGAACTTTTTAACCAGGAAGCTCATGAAGAGCCTATCAGGGATGCTCGTAAATAGCCATGTAACAAGAGCTCCTGGTTAAAAAGTTCAAGTGAGCACTAACAGGATGCTCAAATAGAGCCGTGTTTGTGTTCGCAACATATGCAGGATCACAATCAATCGAATAATGTAATAGAATGCTCACAAAGAGCTTCGGTAGTGCGCAACACATGCATAATCACTACCGATCAAGATTCTCGCAAGAACTATATAACAGGATGCTCGAGAAGGCTTTTAACAGTATGCTCATCTAAGCTATAATATCCGCAACAAATGCATGATTATAATCAATACACGAAAATCATGTATCCATCGAATTTCATTCTTTAAATGGAACTTATCATTTATCGAGCAATTTCGAGTATGTTATTATTTTCATAAATTAATCATTTATACAGTTCTCACATATACAACATTTAATTCAAACATATAAATATACATGATTAGGTTACACGAACTTACCTCGTCACTTGTTCGTATATAAAAATCTACTAATCCGGTACCTTTTCTTTTCCTCGATCTAACTCTTTATTTGATCTTTTCGGATCTATATAAATGAATTGAACATCAATTTAATCCATTTCATACTCATTTACATTCAATTTACATCCTAGGCAAAATTACCATTTTGCCCATGTACTTTTCATAAATTCCAATTTCGTCCCTAGGCTCGAAAAATGAAATTCATGCAATTTATCACTTATTACAAGCCTAGAAAATTTTCATATATAATAATAACAGTCCATAAATTTCACAAAAATTGGAATTTTTCCATGAATTTTACAACTTTACAATTTAGTCCCTAAATCATATTTTCATAAAAATTCATTTTGTAAAAGTTGTTTATCTATCAACAACCTTTCATTTTCTACCATAAATTTCAAATTTTCAGCATATTCATCCATGGAAAAATTTCTATACTTTGATTTCTTTTCAAATTCATCCCCCAAATAGATAAATTAAGCTATTCCGATATCAAAAATATAAAAATTACTAAAAACGGGACAATAATACTTACCCAATTAAGCCAAGAAAGCTTGCCTTTTCTTTCCTAGGGTTTCCATGTATTTTTGGGGAAGAAGATGATATAAAATGATGATATTTTCTATTTAATTTAATTATCATCTTTAAATTTTTTCTACTTTCCAATTTAGTCATTTTCTTTTTCTATTTTTCCATGGATGAATCACCAAAAATATCTATTAACTTTTTCTTAATGGTCTAATTACTATATTAGGACCTCAAGTTTTGAATTCCATAGCTATTTAATCCTTCTAGGTATTAGAATTCAAGTTTTGCATCTTGTGCAATTTGGTCCTTTCCATAATTAAACACGTAATCGGTAAAATTTTCTTACCAAAATTTTCATATGACACTCCTATCATAATGTAGACCATGCAATAATATTAAAATAAATTTTCTTTCCGGCTCGGATTTGTCGTCCCGAAACCACTGTTCCGATTTCACTGAAAATGGGCTGTTACAGCATTATTGGGCTAGGAGAAAAATTATAGGTTCTGACAATACCTGCTCCTTTTAAGACAATGCTTAGAACTATCCATAACCCTTCCCCAACTCATAAATAGGAGGATAATGAGCTTTAACGCACTCGAACCCACGTCCTCCTATATTAACAACAATGCCCATGCCAATCGAGCTAAGGCTCAATCAACAAAAATTGACTTATTGAAACACCACTTATTATGTTTTTTTAAAGGGTTTGGCACAATAATATTATTTTTTATTTTTATATAATATTTTACAAATAAAACAATTAAATACTAATAGAAAAAAATTATGTAATAAATTTATAAAAAATTGATTTGAAAACCAAATATGACTTCGGTTAAAATAATAAAATTTAAGAAAGAAAGATTTTGAGCATTGGAGATCGAATACCATCATATTCATGTATTTTTCTAAAATTGTATGTAAAAGGACAAAAATACCCTTGAATTTATATTTATTGTTTTATAAAAATTTTAAACTTTTGATAATTTCACAATTAATTAGAATCCTATTGAAAGTACATCAATTCAATGATTTGTGTATGTAATAAGTATTTTAATAAAGCCCAATATAAGTATTTGTGTATGTAATATGTAAACATAAAATTGTATCTTATTGATAATGACGTTAGTTGTTTATTAAACTTGAATCAAATTAAAATGTCATTTCTATTTTATGGTTTATGTTCGGGGTTCGTATCTATCCCTCCTAGTAATGTCATTTACAAGATTCAAAATTGGGTTTAGGGGTGTAAATGGACAGAACGTTCGATGAACTGTTCGCATAACGTTCGTTTATGTTCATTTATTAAGCTAAATAAACGGGTATGAACAAAATTTTTATGTTCGTTTAACAAACGAACAAACACGAATAGAGGTGTGTTTGTTTCGTTTATGTTCACGAACAAACTCGTTTATTAGCTCGTTTATTGACTCGTTTATTTATTAATGATGTTTTCTTATAAAAATTTAGAGCTGTAAATGAACAGAGCATTCGATGAACATGTTCGTGTATATGTTTGTGTATTTATTTATTGTTTGTGAACATGTTCAATTATATATTCATGAACATGTTCGTGAACATGTTTGATTAAGTTAAATGAATATATTCGTGAACATTAAACAAACAAACATGAACACACATAATTTTAAATAAACGAACATAAACAAAAAATTTGAAATTCTTAACGAACACAAACTGAACATGAACAGATGTTTGTTCGTTCAAGCTCGGTTCATTTATAGCCCTATTTGGATTCTCCCTTTGGGAGTGTAATGTGCCTTACCATTACACCTAATCACTTGTTGACAGAAATTCTTTTATCTTAATAAATTTATTAAAAAGAAAAGTTTTAATCTAAATCTCTAAATAAATATTCTTTTTTTGAAAACTCCAAATAAGCATTCAAATGTCTAGAATTGAAGCTGAAGCTACTTTAATCTATCAAAATATGAAAAAAAAAAAAAATATTAGCAATGTATTTTTTCTTCTTTTAACTTACTCTGTATATAAGGAAGAAAATATTAGCAAGTAAACAGACTATAAATCCTTTTTATCGAAAACTGAAGGTGTAAACAGGCTGTAAATCCATTTCCTTTTACCATATTTTTGTTTTACATTACTCTAATTTTACTTTTCTTTTTCTCTCTTAATTAAATGGACATGCCGTGGGAGAGGGGCTTACTCCATTGACTTATACTTGACTTGACCTCCTAGTCAAGTTTATTTCTATTAGTCAAAACAATGGAACACCAAATTTTTAACGCAATTAGACAATTTGCTTGAAGTGAGTCAATTGAATGCTTCTTGTGGAAATTTGGGGTGTTGGAGAATATTTTCATTTTAGCTTGCTGTCTATATATACTTGGAGTTGCTAGCAATCGTTGCTACTAAGACATTACAATCATGAGAACTGTTACAATCTCCTTACTTCCACTTCTTCTTGTCATTACGACTTTCTGTTTTGGTTTTTGCAATGGCAATGCCAATGCCAACGTGCTTTGCATTGAAAGTGAGAGAGAAGCCCTTTTGAAGTTCAAGAATGATCTCATTGATCCTTCAAACAAGCTATCTTCTTGGGTTGAAGGTGGTGATTGCTGTGAATGGATTGGTGTCGTCTGCCATAACTTAACAGGCCATGTCCACCAACTACACTTGGCTGCTCCATCTTCACCTCCTAATGATGATGCATCACTTGCTGAAATGGAAGATTACGAAAGATCAAAGCTAGGAGGCAAAATAAATCCTTCTTTGCTCGAGTTGAAGCATCTCAGCATCCTAGACTTGAGCAATAACAATTTTAGCACCATGCAAATCCCGGAGTTTTTCGGTTTATTGGGGAGTTTAACATATCTTGACCTCTCTCAAGCACAATTCCTGGGAGAAATTCCTCACAGCCTTGGGAATCTCTCAAAGTTGCATTATCTTGATCTTCGAGGTGATAATTGGTGGCCGAAGGATCTCCAAGCGAAAAGTCTTCAATGGGTTTCCGTACTTTCTTCCTTGCAGTACCTTGATTTGAGTCATGTGGATCTTAGTGAAGCAACTGATTGGTTACAGGTAACGTTCAAACATCCTTCTTTGTTAGAGTTGCACTTGTCAGATTGCGATTTAGCAGATGATTCCTCTCCCATCAGTGTTAACTCTTCAAAATCACTAGCTGTTCTTGATCTTTCTTGGAACTACAACTGCTTATCTTCAATACCTATGTCGATATTCAGTCTTCATGGTCTTGTGTCCATTGATCTTGCTTCCAGCTCTTTGAAAGGCCCAATTCCAGACCACTTCGGGAACATCTCGTTTCTTGAAGTTCTTGATCTTAGTTTCAACAAATTCAATTCATCCATACCTGACTCCTTGTATAGTTTAAACCATCTTCGATTCCTTGGTCTTAGTTTTAATTACTTAGTAGGAAAAATTTCGAGTGCCATCGGAAACTTAAGCTCTCTGATTCACCTTGATCTTTTGTATAATATGCTGGAGGGAAGATTACCAACCTCTTTGGAAGATCTTTGCAATTTGAAGGAGGTGAATTTGTCATATAATAAAATTGATCAAGACATATCAGAAATCCTACAGAGTCTGTCCAGATGTAGTTTGAATTGCCTAGAGTCACTGAATTTGGGAATTAACCAACTTTCTGGCCTTTTACCTTATAAACTCGGGCAATTTAAGAATTTAGCTTACCTGTCCCTTGCTCAAAACAACATTTCTGGTCCAATACCTATGTCCATAGGAGAGTTATCATCTTTGAAGTCTATTGATGTTTCTGAAAATCAATTAAATGGTACATTTCCTCCAAGTTTTGGACAATTGGCCAATTTAGAAACTCTAAGTTTTGGGCATAATGTGCTGGAAGGAGTTGTATCAGAAACCCACTTTTCTAATCTCACGAGGTTGACAACTTTGTTGGCATCCGGTAACATGTTGAGATTTGAACCAAACTCAAGCTGGGTTCCCTCGTTTCAATGTGAAACTATCGAATTACATCGATGGCATCTAGGCCCAAAGTTTCCCCAGTGGTTAAAGTCCCAAAAGAAATTGTCCGGTTTAGATATTTCTCATGCAGGAATTTCAGATGTCATACCAACCTAGTTTTTGAATATTTCTGCTCAATTTAACTATGTAAATCTTTCCTCTAATCAACTTAGCGGAGGGATTCCATACTTGAATGTACGAGAGACTCTTGACTTGAGTTCAAACCGATTGACAGGTCCATTGCCAAGAGTATTCCCAACCTTAGAAGATTTAATTTTGTCAAATAATTCATTTTTAGGATTCCTTTCTGAATTTGTTTGCAACTCATCGGAACAAAGATCGATGAGAATTCTTGACATTAATACAAATCTTCTCTCCGGAGAAATTCCAGATTGTTGGAACCGTTGGCAGCAAGTGACGTACTTAAATTTGAGAAACAACAATTTGACAGGGAAAATCCCACTTTCTTTGGGGTATAAAAATCTACAAGTGCTAAACCTTCGAAGCAATAGCATGTCTGGGGAGTTACCATACACATTGCAAAATAGTACGAGTTTGATCATTCTTGATCTTAGTGAAAATTATTTCAGTGGGAGTATACCGGAATGGATTGGTGACAAGCTCTCAAATCTTGTAGTTCTAAGTCTCCGCTCAAATAACTTTGATGGCCATATTCCTCATAAAATTTGTGCCGGTCACTCTCTTCAGAACTTGGACCTTGCCCAGAACAACATTTCAGGAGCTATTCCAAAATGTTTTAATAATTTTAGTGCAATGGCAACAAAAAACAAAAGCTCTGGCGAGCTTGAGATTTGGACTACTTTCCAGAGTAATGTTTTTCATTTGAGCACATTATTGGTGCTGAAAGGACGAGAGGATGAATACAGCACCACATTAGGACTTGTTACCAGCATAGATCTTTCAGTTAACAGTCTCACAGGAGAGATCCCCAAAGAAATTGGAAACCTCATCGGACTACGGTCATTAAATTTGTCAAGGAATCTCTTAATAGGAAATATACCAGACATCATTGGCAAGTTGGAGTTACTGGAGTCTCTTGATTTATCAGTGAATAGACTGTATGGTCAAATCCCTTCAAGTTTCTCTAATTTGAATTTCTTGAATCACTTCAACGTGTCCTACAACAACTTGACAGGACAAATCCCAACAAGCACTCAGCTTCAAAGCTTTGAAAACTCTTCTTACATGAGCAATCATCTTTGTGGTCCTCCGGTCATAAAAAACTGCAGCACAAATGGTGTTCCAACTGATGTTACAAATAATGGAGGTAGCAATGAAGGAAGTAATGGGCGGTCTAAAGTGAATTGGCTTTATGTAAGCATAGTTCTTGGCTTTGTAATGGGATTCTGGGCTGTAGTTGCTCCTCTATGTTTCATTAGGTCTTGGAGGCATGCATATTATCACAAGCTGGACAATGTTGGTAATAAGCTGTATGTGTTTTGGGCTACTAGGCACATGTAGTTAGATGTAAAAAAAATGTATAACTAATGTTTGTATGTGTTTGCAGTTAATTATATAGGATTATGATGTCAAATTTATTAAATAACACATTTTAAAGGAAATTACATGAATAAATTGATCTAAACCTTTGACTTTAGATTTAATTGATTCATGCATTTCTTTTTGCAAGAATAAATGGAATTTACAGTTTGTATAAATTTTTTCAGGATGAAAGTTTGTTTTGATGCTTAATTTTATTTCATTAATAAAGATGTGATTGAGTTAAAGAGTGCAATTTCATAAGTTTTGTTGGGTGAAAATTCATGTAGAGATTGATTGTATTTCGGTTTCTTTATTAAAAAAATGGATAAATTAACTTTTATATGTTTCGAAACTGTAAATTAGTTCATCCATAAAATTTTTTCTGTTAAATGATATGTGGACATGCTGAAAATTATTTTTATGGGTAAATTATAAAAATGGTCATCTAACTATGTCTTTTGTTCTATTTTGGTCACTCAACTATTACTTTTTTTTATTTAATCATTAAATTTTCTGAAATTAAATATTTTAGTCCTCCTGAGCTTATATGAGCTTTTTTATTGGTCTAGTAACAAAATTAACCCTCTAATGTTTACACATTCTATTAATTTGATCTTGAATATAAAAAAAATTCAACAAATTTAGCTCTCAATGTTTATAAAATTTGTCATTTTAATTCTAATTCTAAAAAATTTAATAAATTTGACCCTCAACATTTACAAAATATATCAGTTTAGTTTTAACTCTATTTAAAAAAAAAATCATTTTTAGCCCTTTATAACCCATCGGCTAACCCATGTGAGATATTAAAAATAAGAAAAAAGAGTCTCTTGCAAAAATAATCTAAAAAGTCGGGATAAAACACAAAAAAATTTAAGATCCAAAAGAAAATAAAAGCATTAAAAATGTTATTTGTTTGGGTAGTAATGCAACAAATTATTCCAGATAGGTTCCAAATCAATTGGTTTGATTTTGTATGAAGTCTAAATTATAATAAAAGAAATTGTTGCAAGTGACTTGAAAGAGTGTACTTGTAATAGCCCGGTTTTAGCTAAATCGGAACAATGATTTCAGAACAAAAAATCTGATGTCAGAAAATTATTTTAATATTATTTTCAGTATTTACAGCATGTTAATACGTTGTTTGTGAAAATTTCGTGATTTAATTTTATCGATTGGATGATTAAGTTGATAAAAGGACTAAATCGCATAAGATGCAAAATTTATGTTCAATTTGATTAAGTGCTTAATTGCTATGGTTTATTAAATCAAAAGTCCTTATGATGTAATTAGCCCATTGATTGTGTTTGTGGACTTTTATGAACATGTTTTATATGATTTTATAATGTTTTCATTAAGGGTATAATAGTAAAATTAAAATTAAAGGTTAATTAAAATAAAACAAAAGCCATGATTTAGTCCATCTTCATCCATTTTCAATCGAAATTGAGAAAGAAATTAGGGTTTGGAAGCTTAAAACCATTCGACACTTGTATAGCTTGAGTAAGGTACGGTTTTAGCTCGAGTTTTGATGATTTCTATGTTTTTGTGATCGTTTCAACTAGTACTAGATAGCCCAGGGACTATTTTGCAAAATTTTTAAATGTTTTGAAAGATGCCACTGATGAGTTTATGTGTTTTTGAATGTTTAATGATGAAAAATGAAACTTTGATGTTAGATTTTTATGTTTTGTAAAGTAATTTTTAATGAAAATGCATTTAGGGATTAATTTGTGAAATGTGCAAATTGTGTGGTTGAAATGTGAAATAATTGAGAAATGTGGGCTGCTAGGGGCTTAAGAGTAATTCGGCCAAGCATGGGTATTGTTGGAATTTTATTAATTTGTGCTTTTGTGAAATAAGGACTAAATTGTTAAAAATATAAAAGTTTAGGGACTAATGTGCAAATGTGCTTAAATGTGTATTATGGACTAAATTGAATGAATGGTTGATTGAATAAGTTAATTTTGAATACATTTAGATCAAGAAAAGAGGAATTCGAAGTTAGATCGGGGGAAAGGCAAGATTATTGAATAGTCAAGCCGATTCGTTATTTCCACACCCGAGGTAAGTTCGCATGTTAATAAACGTTCTTAAATTGTGTTATAAATGCTTATTTATTATTGAATTGAATTTAATGCTGAATGGTCATGAATATGAGCCAAAGTCGAGAAAGTTACGACGACCGAAAGTCCTGTACGAACCTTAGGAATAGTATAGGATACCAATGTCATGACATTAGGATTACCGATATGAGATTACGTGTAAGACCATGTTTGGGACATGGCATCGATACAAGATTTGTGTAAAACCATAGCTGGGCTATTGGTATCGATATGTGATAACATGTAAAACCATATCTGGGATATGGCATTGTACGAGTTATACGAGATTTTCGAGTATCCTTAACAATTTCGAATGGTTCAGTGGGCATAGTCAAGTTGAGAATAAAAGTATAAACAAAAAAAAAATGATGAAGGTATGTACGAAACTCACATGAATATTGAATAGAAGAAGACTGATGAATGGATATGTGATTATGTGTATAACATAGAAAGGTTTGTGTATAAACAAGTGTTTTTCCATATATAACTTTTGTTGTTTGAATTGTGGTTATCTGATGAACTAAGTTTATTTACATACGATCTTACTATACTTTTAAGTTTATTGTGTTTATTTTACCCTATTTTATAGAGAATCGAAGCTAGCTCGGATCTAGGGATTGTCAAGAAACGTCATCACACTACCGAACATATATTTGGTACTTTTGATGTTATGTATATGGTATATGACATGTATAGGCTAGTGTCATTTTGGTATGTTTTAAGCTATGAACTTAGTCATATAAGTTGGCTTGTAAATGGTATAATTGATGGAAGTGAATTTGGCAATGCAAATAGTTTATTTTGTGAGTTTGTATATGGTATGTGATGTATATAATTTGCCTTGTGATTTGGAAAACTTGATATGGCTATTTTGATGGTTAGGTGGTTGTTTAATTGGTGAGTTATTAATAATGTATTGCGGTTTGAGAAATTGTATGTTTTGATATGATTTAAGATGATGATATGGTATGCTAGTGAGAATTGGTTTATTTGTTGAAATGGTGAGAAAATGCATATTAGAATTAGGTTGAATTGATAATTATGGAATATTGATTTGGTATGTTTTGGTTAAGCAAATGTATATTAAATTGGTTGGGATCGATATGGTATGATTTATGCTTGAATTGGTAATAAATGGTTGTTTAATTTGTGTATAGGAATGGTGCATTTTGAGCTTGTAGGGCATCCTTATATGGGTGGCAATTGGCTTTACAAATGGCCTATTTTTGTCCACACGGGTAGAGACACGAGCATGTGTCTCAGCCTTGTGTGACACATGGTCATGGTACACAACCATGTGTCCCTTGGTGTGTCAATTCGAATTAAGTCAGGATGCTTCACACGGCCTCACACACGGGCGTGTAACTGGCTGTGTGGAGCATCTTGACTTAATTCGAATTGACACACCAGGGGACACACGGCCGTGTACCATGACCGTGTGTCACACAAGGTGTGTGACTGGCCATGTGGCATAAGTTAGTATACCCTATAGGTTTGGCACGACCAAGCACATGGCCAGGACACAGGCGTGTGAGGCCATTTCGAATAGGCACACGAACTAGACATGTAACACCCTAAACCCGGCCTAGACATTATGGCTAAATCTGATGATGTCACATGGAATAGGATTTGAAAATAAGTTTGTCAAGTTAAAACCGTTCCAGTTAATTAGCTTTTATCTTAATTCAGAGTAAAACACATGTTCTTTGTTATGTCAAAAATCATTTCTTTTTAGTGGAAGTTTTGGAAATCACATATTTTAGGAAAACCAAGTTTTATCATGCCCAGCAGTAATAAAATCGTAAAACAATTTAAAAGCCGAAATTTAAAGCCAAACAGTCCAGCGTCCAAAAGTTACATCAAAACAGCAAATAAGTAATAAAATCTGATAATTAATGGAAAATAGTCTAAAATTGACGTGTAGCCACCGTCAAGTCTTCCGTTGCACCGACCCATCAAGTTTGGGGATTACCTGTACAAATTAAACAGAAAAAGGTGAGTTTTCGCAAACTCAGTGTGTAATCCCCATAGAAAATATGCACACAGTTTAACATCAGAAATCAGTCATATACAGTCTAGGGCCTGAGCCCATTCAAATTCAGTGTGGGCCTTAGCCCATTCAAATACAGTCTCAGATATAAATTAGGGCCTTGACCCATCTCAAATACAATATGCAGTAACAGAAAATCAGAATCCTACCCACCAGCCTTTACACACTATCTCTGTCCATCCTTATACACCATGTGGGGTTAAAAACACCCACTCATCCCTACACAACATGCTATACTGAAATACGACACATAATCAGAATATTGCAGCTGAGATACCAGGTAACAAGCTTAAGAGCCTTTTAGAAAACTTCCTCCAAATATCATCAACCCACCCCAATGCAATGCAACATGCAATAAATGTCATGATATTATGCAATTAACAGTCCATACATTCAAATCAATACTCACGCTCAGTACAAAAATCAGACAGATAGATTACACATATAGGGGTCTAAGTAGTGCTTACTGACCCTACAATAGGTCCACAGTCAACTTGGGCGACCCGTGCAAACTTAGAGAACTTTTCAGAGAAATGGGCTTACACGCCCATGTGGCCTGCCCGTGTGGACTCACACGCCAATGTGGCCTACCCGTGTGGACTCACACGCCCGTGTGGCCTACACGGCTCAATTCAGTTTAGCCTATGTGTCTCACACGGCCTATCCGGCCATCACATGGTCGTGTCATGCACGCACTGTAACGACCCGAACTTTAAGGTTATAGGAAAAGTGTATTTTCGGGTCTTCGTTTTGAAGAATGGATTAGAAAATATTTATTAAAAATAATTATGAAGTTAGGTGAGTGGTTAATTAAAGTTTAATTAAGTAAATTTAGCTTAATTAAGGATAATTGGATAAAAGGATTAAATTGAATAAAGTGTGAAAGTTGAATTACAAATTAAAAGAAAATGAAAAGGACCAAAATGGCAATTATGCCATTTAGCATAAATGAGGCGGCATATAAAGTAAAAATCTAAGATTTTTACTTAGATTTTAGTTATAAAATATATATATTTAATGTTAAATTAATTTATTATAATTATATTATAAGATATTTATATGAAATAAATTAAATAAAAACAAGTGTATGGTAAATAAAATATAGAAGTGTAACCTATATATTTGTACAATTGTAGTATATTTTATTTAATTGCTTTTTATTTAAGTAAATAGATATTTTTTTTAGTAAAGGATAATTATTAATTAAATAATTATATTCTAAAATTTTTATGTAATAAATATATTAAATTATGACAAGTGTGTGGATATAAATGGATACAAATGTCAAATAAATATTTGGTATTAATTAGATATTTATTAAGTTAACATATTATATATATATATATATATATATATATATATAAGAGAAATAAAAGAAAAAGAGAAATGAAAAGAAGTAAAGAAACAGAATAGCATGAAACGAAACAGGGGAGAAAGGAAAGAAAGAAAGAAAATAAAGAAAAAAAAGGAAAAATTAGGGGTTTGATGCTTGAAGCTTAAATAGGTAAGTCAATTAAGTCATTTTTACTTAATTTTGATGCTTTAGAAGCTTTGGAACAAGATTTTGATGAAATTAAATTAATATTTTGAAAGTTATTAGATTTCTAAGTGTGGTCCATGTTAAGTAAAAAGATGAATTAGAGGTTAAATTGATAGGAATTCAAAGTTAGAAATGAAATAAGGATTGAATTGTAAAGTAATTCATAAGTTTTAATATTGTAGGGACTAAATTGATGAAATTTCGAAATTAGGAAAATATGCTGGAAATTTAATAGTTAAGTATGAGTTTGGACAAAATTTGAATAGAAATGAAGTATGAATTGAGATAGAAAAAGTAAGTGAATTTAGTTAAGATTAAATTGAAATTAAAGTAGAAATTGAATAGAAATTGTATTAATTAGTTATAAATTAGTAGTGAATTAAAGAATATGAATTGTTTTAATTTCCATAGTTAATGTGGTCTCGGGAATCTTGGGTAAGCAAGGAAAAATGGCAAAGACAACGGGAGTTAGCTCGAGAAAATACGGTTTGTATTTCTATAATCCGAACTTAGTCATTATTTGTTATATTTATATACATATGTCAATTGTTAGTGTTAGAATTATGATGTTTTACAATTGAAATTGATTGATTTTGGTATGCGATGAATTTATTGAATTTATATTGATTGAAATTATTTTGGTTGAATTATATAATTTATATGATTTATGTAAAAATTAAAATATTGAGTGAATGTTATATTGAAAAATATATTGATTGGAAATATGAGGAAATTGATATAAATATATGGGATTTGTGATATTTGAATATTTGATATTGAAATGTGAATTGAAGTGAAAACATCTGATTTTGTGAAATTAAAGCAAATTGTGATTGAATTGAGAAATATGTGAGAAAATGTGGCTAAAGTGCAATTGATGTGAATTTGATCGAAAAGAGAAAGGAATTTGATACCCTATTAACTAGTCGGGCTTAGTGGATATAGTTGGCATGCCATAGGATTGGAAGTGTTCAGGGTTACTTCGACCTCGAGTCGATGAGACACTTGGAGCGTCATATTGCTTCGGATAGATTCGATGAGGTACTGGGTACCACTTTACTTCGGCTAGGCCGATGAGACACTGGGTGTCAACTTTGTTTCGAATTATCCGATGAGGCACTGGGTGCCAATATGGTGTGTTTGGTTGGATCCGTGTATCCGCCAAAGTCTGAGTCATGTTAATAGGGGTAAACAAGTGAAATGAGCAAGTTATCTGAATTTGATTATTTGAATCATTGAATGGAAAGTGAAAAGGGATTTTGTGATATGAAATGTGAAATGAAAATTGTGCAATGAGATTGAAGGCATGAACCTAAGGTTCATAAATTGTTTATATTTGAAAAGTAAATTGAATAATTATATATGGATGAGAATTGAACCCAAGGTACTTATATTGTTTGGAATATCAGTGATGATTCATTGAATCAATTATTTGAATTATGTTGGCTTGGTATGAATCGTATGTATATAGTGAAAGTTATCAGGGATAGTAAATTGATATGATATAAAAGAAATTGACTGTTATTAAAATGGATTAGAATGGAATATGATTGATAAGTGCATAGTTAAATATAGATTATTGATTTTGAATTGTGAATTGTGAATTAAATTAAGGAGAGCTATACCGATTAGCAAGTGAAAGAATGGAATAAATAATAATGGATTTATTTAAGAATTGAACAATTAAGTTATTGTGTTTATTAAATGATTTGTATAGAATTTATATGGTAAGTAGTTGAAATTTGTCTATGAAATAAATAATTAAATAATTGTAATTGTTATTATGATCTTGAGTATTTGTTATATTATTAAATGTTCGAATTATAGAAATACCACTGAGTATACCCATACTCAGCGTACGGTTTGTTTCCGTGCGCAGGTTAGATAAAGATAGAACGTTGAATCAGCATCCCTGGCCGATCCCGAATTCAATAAGGTAAAGGGTATTAATTATTGGTAATGGTATGTACCTAGGGTGTCTTATGTGTGTGTTATTTTGAAATTGTAAATGTAAGGATGAAATAAAAGTGAATAAAGTTTATTAGCATGAATTTAATTGGTATATGTGTGTGTAATGAACAAATAAGTAAATAAATTGTTAAAAAAAAATTGTTAGATATGTTTATATATGTAAATGTGTTGGTTGTTACATAAATTGCACATTGGTTTTGGGTTGAAATTTTGTAGGGTTGGATAGGTTAGTTTAGAAAGACTCATAAAGAGTCCACACGGCCTGGCACACGGGCGTGTGGTTTGGCCGTGTAAGAAAATCAGAATGCTTCACGGGAAAAGGACACGGGCTTGTCCCAACCCACCATGGCTGTGTTGAGCTACACGGTTCAACAACATGAGCCTGTCATAGGGTCACACGGACGTGTCCCCAGTTCACACGGGCGTGTAAGCCCTGCACTTGAGAAAAATTTTAAAATGTTTGAAAAATTTTATAAGTACTCAAATTAGTCCCGAACTACTCTTGACTTGTATTTTTGGGCCTCGAGGGTCCATATAAGGGACTGTATGATTATTTTACATTATGATTAACATTTATTTGCGCATAATTTATATATTGTTCGATAAGTCCGGTAATGCTTCGTAACCCTGTTCCGATGACAGTTTGGGGTTAGGGGGTGTTACACGCACGACCTTGCTTGTCGATCACACGACCGTGTCCCCTCACACGGCCTACCGCACGGGCGACCACGCACCGTGTGGCGTCGACGGCATGCTTTTTCGGCCTTTATTGAATCCTGTTTTCTACATTTTCGGGTACACACCTGATATTGTTTGATGCTAAAACCACCCCCAAGGCGAACAATACCTAAAAATTGACCAATCCAACTCCAACATTAGTCTTACTTATGATTAATCGAAATCCCGAAACCAAAATACCCATCCACAAAGTGATGAACACTTACCGTAAAGCTTCGAATCGATTCGCTACGAAACCGTATGAAACGGATCTCGATCCTAGCGATATGATGCTGCCAAAACATCAAAATAACCCCAATCAAAACTTAGCATCATAAATTTACAACCCACAATAGAACACTTACCAAAATTACTCAATGAAATGTCAAAGATAGGGATAGGAGTACAATTGCCGTCCAAAAAGAAAGCAAAGACGAAGAGTGAGTAGAAGGGAAGAATTCGGCTGGAAAAAGGGAAGAATGAACATTTGAGTGGGGAGAGAAAACTAAAATTTTTTCAAAGGATTTCCAAAAATAAAATTGGATTTACCCTAAATCCCTTAATTTGCTCCTACTTCTACTCCCACAAAACCCCACTACACATCCACTACTTAGTAACCCTGTTCAGCACAATTCTAGTTGAAACTAGGAGCAAAAAAAAAATACTATCCCTTGCCTACGCAAAGAATCAAACACATGACCTCCAGTAAACTTAACACTCCACTTAACCACCAGACTAGCAGGCCCATTCTGTTCATTAGTTACAAATTATAAAATATAAGCCTATCGAACCAAGTTAAGGCTTTATTCAGAAAAATACAAAAATTTTCCCAAGACAGGGCTTGAACTTGAGACCTCCCACACACACAAAGAACACTTAACCACTAAAGCAAACATATATTTTTGTGTCACATTTTTACAAAACAAAAGTATGAAATTTGGGGTATTAGAAGACACACAGGCGTGTGACTGGCTGTGTGACCAATGTCAGTATACCCTCCAGTTTTCACACGGCCAGGCACACGGGTATGCAGTCGACCGTGTGGTGCAAGTCAATATGTATGTCCTGTTTTCAGATGGCCTGTGACACGGGCGTGTCTATAGCCGTGTGAGGCACACGGCCTATTCACACGGGCGTGTGACATCTGTATGTTTGAATATTTTCTAAGTTTCCAAAATTTTTATATGTGATTGGTTTAGTTCCGAACCTTCTTTAAAGCGTGTTTAAGATCTCGTAGACCTATATAAGGGACAATGTTTTTATGTTTGAATGATATTTGATTATAATTGTTAAATGTTTGATAAATGAATGTTTATGTGATGTAATTGTTTGAAAATACCTCAAAACCCTATTTTGGCGACGGATACGGGTTAGGGGTGTTGCAGTACTCTTTTTCTTATTTTAATATCTAACATGGGTTAACTGATGGGTTATAAAAGGCTAACAATGAGTTTTTTTAAATATATATATATATATATATATATATATATTATTTTTTAGAGTTAGAACTAAATTGATAGATTTTGTAAATGTTAAGGGGCAAGTTTATTGAATTTTTTAGAATTAGAACTAAAATGAAAATTTTTTAAAACAATGAGGGCTAAATTTATTGAATTTTTTATATTTAGGATAAAATTGATAGAATATGTAAACATTAGAGGGCTAATTTTATTACTAAACCAATAAAAAAAGCCCACATAAGATCAAAATAACTAAAATATTTAATTTTGAAAAGTTTAGTGACTAAATAAAAAAAATTAATAGTTGGGTAACCAAAATAGAACAAAAGACATAATTGGATGATCATTTTTATAGTTGACCCATATAAAAAACTTTCAACATGTCCACATCATCCTTTAATAGATGGACTAATTTACATGTTTTGAAATGTATAGGGATTAATTTACCCTTTTTTTTATAGAGGGGCTGAAATGCAAGCCGCTGCTAAATATAAAGGCTTTCTTGGTACTTTTAATTTTTTTTCTTGACACTTAGAAATTCTCTCTATTTTATTTTTTTTACTCAAGCAAGCAAATATGTTTTTATTAAATAATAAGTTAAACATTATATAATTTAATTAAATTCTACATATGCCACGTTGAGTATTTACTTAATAAATATAAATTCTTTATTTTGTTATAGCAGTACAAATATTGTGTTTGAACACCTCCGATCATTGTTTCTGCTAAAATACTACTATTTTTATTCACACTTTGTTTCTTGTTTCAGGAAGAAGAGGAGACTACTTTTCATCAACTAATTAAAGAAATCTATTATTGAGAGTTAAAACCAAATTACAATTTTAGTGGTCCTTTAATCCCATTTCTTTTTCATTCTATTTATTACTTTTTAAGATTTTGAGTTTTATTAAATTGGGTTTTAGGCTAGGATATTTGCTAATTAATAATAAATATATATTTTTTAAAAATTTTATTGTTGCTAATAACCAAACACATATTCTTGATCTAACCCTAATCAATTTGAAGGTCTAAAGCATCCCTATGAAAATTGGGGAAAAGGTTCCAATCAAATCTTTCTTAAAATGTAAAGTTTTTAATTTATGCAAAGAGTAGTAATTTTGTTATAGTATTTGGAACCACGTCCAAAATCAATATGTTAAAATAGTTGTTTAAGTATACATACACTTATTTAGGTTCATTTTAGATGTATGTTTTTAGGATTTTAATAAATTTATTAATAATATTTATGTTTTTATCATTAAAAATATATAAAGGTTGGTTGAACCAATAAAAAAATCAATCATTTATAAAATCATCTTCAGCAGCAAAGTCATTAGCATGACCAATAAAAGGATAGGTCTCGAAACTTGGGGCAACAATCAAGGAAGTCATTTCATCAACTTCATGAGTTGCATTCACAGTACACACATTTTGCACCTCATCAATAGTTGGGTTTATAGGGTTGAAACACCCCCTGAGAGTATGCATCACCAATCACCTTGAATCATCAAATCATCACTATGCACTATGCACTATAAGGCAGTTTATTGCTGTTATAATCTCCCCCTTTTTGGCAAAGATGCTAAAGAAGCTTCTTTTCATTTATGATCTTCTTTAAATCATCTTAATAGAGTTCACAAACATCCAATAAATTAGCAAGGATTAAGAGCAAAACCAAGTGCAACAACTATAACACCTCGATATCCAACCCAATTGTCAGGCCCAAGCTATAAGGTGCCACATTCATAGCCGGAGCAACTACAATCAAATTACATTCAATTACCAACTGTTAAACATTAAAATATAACTAAAACATGTGTATAAGATGATACATAACCATTTTCGGGTCTTATACGAGCTTATGAAAGCTCTTTTACTAACTTGAGGTCATAATAGGACTAAATTGTAAAAAGTTCAAAATTTTAGGTTGACATTGTGACGTAGGGGGTTCCTCGTCGCGACACAACTCTATATTTTGTGCTTATCGTGACCTCTAATGAACGTCTTTCTGACATGATTCTTTGGTTACACCTGGTCACAATGTTGGGAGTATATCGTTGCAACGTGACTCACTATTTAAGAAATGGATCAGTTTGAAACAAGTTTAAAAGACTTGTAATAATCATATAACATCTCATTCACAACCAAAACCACATCATTTCAATATCATATGAGGAAAAACATATCCAAAATGATACTTCAAAGTGACATTAAGTAACTAAGTTCTAAATTTGACCATTTTTTATACAAATCAACTTAGACCTAGGTATATGCCATTTGCAATCGAAAGCGTACTTTACAACCTTTTTTGAGTCAAAAACAATAGTCTAGATGTTGGCTTTAATTTTCTTGGGGCTTCGAGAGATACCTAAACCTACGTACAGAGAAAACAAATCATACGATAAGCAATGAGACTCAGTGGTACTTCCATGATTCAACATATTACAATTTAGTACCAAAAGCATAACATAAGGCATAGAAACTCAAATGTAACCTACATATATCCATTTATATGTACATGAAAATGTGTATAATTCATTGGGTAAGTAAGTTTACTTAACCTTTTAACATTATCATTCATTTTGCACATTTACTAATAAACTTTCAATTGCATTCATAAACAAGGCATTAATTCAATCAATCTATTGTGATTTATTTCGTTACTTACCTTATACTTACCGCTTAATCCGTTTCTGGAGTCTACCGACTCATCCACATTTGGTTTGGCCTCTAAGGCTCAATTCCTTTTTGCTTTGAATAAAAAGATGCTTACTTTCCATTTCAAATTCATATATGCACGTATTAAAAAAAATCGAGCACCATATTAGTTCATTTCAATATAAACAATCAAACTTATTATTATTAATCCCTATTAATACAACTCAGACTCAGACGGATACATGGATCGTCTAACCAACACACCGAACTGGTATTAAAGTGCATTAATAGAATAACTTAGTGAAGGAAATTGGCACATAACGTGCGTACTGGCGCTCGAAGCACATTCTGGCATACAAAGCGCATACTGGCACACGAAGTGCATCTTAGCGCGTAAGCGCATAAACTTGTACACAATCCAATTCGACTCAACCCGACTAGTGGGGTATTAACATTCAATTCATATTTCATATTCACAATTTGTCATTAATCTATCATGTAACATAATATATTTAAACTCAATTTTATATTAATTATCATATATAAATTAATCACACAACTATCTATTCTATTCAATTTATTCCCTATTTCAATATATATAATCTCAACATAACAATTCAACCAAAACATTTCATATTATTGCAATGGACTTATCCCAATAACTCATTAGTCAACAATCATATATACAAAATCAAATAATTCTATCTTGAATAATAAAAGCACGAACTAATGTTTCGCGCATCACTCATCGAAGATTTTTGTTTTGTCTTTCACTCTTGGTTGCTCGATATTGTTGATAGCTACGAATAATCTTAAAAAATATCAAATTCCAGCCAAAACATAATTAAATACTAAATTCTAAATATTTTACAATTTATTAAATTTAGTCTCTAGAACAAGGATAAGCATAACTATCAAAGTAGGGTTTCAGATTAAAATCTAATTTTACCAAAACTCATTAGGGACCCTCTATTTATATCCTTACCAAAAATTCATGATAGTTTTGCATTGTTTTAAGTTTGGTCCATAATTTACAAAACTAACAATTAAGCTTTACAATTTAGTCTTTTTCATATACTAAGCTTAATTTCTAACAATTTAACACCTAAATTATTCAATTCTCAACCATGAAAACTTTCTAAAATTTAACAGTTTCACAAAGTGGTACATGAGTTAGCTAAATCAAGCTTCCATGATTCAATTTCCCTAAAAATTAAAGAAAAATGACTATTGAAATTAAGGCCAAAAAGCTTGAAAACCCTACAATGGCGTACTCCTATTTTGTTTCGAAGTTTTGGATGGTTGGAGAAGATGAAATTCTTCTCTCCTTCCATTAATTTCCTATATATATATATATACACACACACTTAATTAAAATTTAATTAGTTTAAATAATCATGTTTTAGTTAATTTAAACTTTAATTATGTAACAGCCCGTTTTCAGTAGTGTCAGAAATAGTGGTCTCGAGACCACAATTCCGACGAGTGAGTTAATATTTAACGCTTATTTAATGTTTATAGGATTATTTTAAGATCTTATTAAATTTTTTTTAAGAATTGTAATGTTTAACTAGTTAATTAAATAAAAAGGGCTAAATTGTAAATGGGGCAGAAGTTGAATTCTATTAGATAAAAGAGTTAAATAGCTATGAAAATTTTAAACTAGTGGACATAGATGGTAATTAAAACATATTTTAAGATAGTGGATTGTGATGAGAAGGTTTTTGTGTGATTTGAATAGTTTTTAAAGGTTAATTGTGTAATTTAATAATTAAATTATAGGTTTAATAAAAAAAAGGTAAAAGAAAATTTAGATCATTTTCTTCATTGCCTCATCAAAATCGAATACACCATTAGAGAAGGAAACAAGTTTTAGCTAGCTTTGGTTTCATTGCGTGGTATGTAAAATTGTCCTGTTTTTAGTGATTTTTATGTTTTTGAGCTTGTTTTAGCTTAACCTACTTGGTCCAGGGGTTAATTTGCAAAATAAGTTAAGTTTGAGGGACTTGCTTGGATTGAGTTTAAATGTGTTTTGATGTAAACTGGTAGATTAATAAACTTGGTTGTTAAATAAACTTGTTTTGTTAAGAGATTTTTAGTGATTTTAATATTAAGTATTAAATTGTTGGAGGAGTAAATCCATTGGTGTTAATTTAAAAATTTTGGTATAAAAATGGGCTGTATAAAATCCCTAGTAATACCAGTTAGTAAGATTTTGGTTTAAAATGGTGAAATTGCAAGTTAATGGTTTAGGGCCTAAAACGTTTAAAAGTTAAAATATTAGGAGTAAAATTTTAATTAATGGTGAAAGGAGTTATAAGCTGGAATTGGTTGTTTTAAGCTATTTGAAATATTTAATTGAATAAAATTCATATTTAGATCAAAATGCAAATAAATCGGATTTAGATTGGGGAAAGGCTAAAGTGGTGAAGCAGTCATTGGCCTTGTTTGTTTATTTGTTTTCTTTTTCAACTGCTTTTTCGAGGTAAGTTCGTGTTTCATTTTAAAATGTTACAATTGAATTCATAAAATTATTTAATAATTTTATTTGTATATATGTAATTATACTTTAATAGATAAGATTAATATAAATTATGGAAAGGAAAGGATCGAGACTAAAATACCCCACGGTATTACACTTGAAAAGGAAAAGACCATGGTTGAAAGTTGGCACCATATTTGGTAATTTCAAATTCTTGAAAAGGTTGAAAAGATATATCTGAAATGAATATTTAATGAAAATGTTGAAAAGTATATATCCGAAATGGATATCTATCGAAAAGGTTGTTACCCTAAAAGGTTAACAAATGAAAGGGATGTGCTGAAAAGGAATTATGGTATGAACGATACGTTGAAAATGAATTATGGTAGGAACCATTTTAATAGAGGTTTCTATGTGATTTTGAATTAGTTATGTACTTAGTTACTAACTTGTGATATGTTGTGTATAGGAATAATTATGCATATAGGGACTTTAATGCTTGATAAGTTAATCATGAATTAAATACTTGGTAAGTTTGAGTTCTCTTAGACGAACTTAGTAAGCATTGTTTGCTTATGTATTTTTTTTCCTTGTTTTGTAGATCATCATTGGAAGCTTGATTGGTGGGAACATTTTGGAGTCTTATCACACTATCCAACAATCATTTTGGTAGTTTTTAGTTATTTTGAGCTATGGTTATAAATGTCATATATAGGGTTAATGTCATTTATACTTTTGTGTGTTTTGCTTACTTTTGTAAATAGTTGTGTGCACATATGGTGTAGTTGGCTTGTTTATAGGTTAAAAGATTTATGAAAACAGGCATGTTGGTATGGTTATTATGAATGGTGAAATGGATTGATAATGGATGACATTAAGTAGCTATTTTACCTAAATTTGGTGATTGAAAAGTGGCATTATAGTTTTGTTCTTAATGGAATTTGTTTTGGTATGAAATGAGATGCCTTTAAATGGCATATTGGTTAGAAGATTTAAGTTAATTAAGTTGGTATGTTATGAATGTTTGAAGTGTGTTTAGGGCCTTTGAATTTGTGTGCAAATGGTTTAGCTTGTTGGGCAAGATTTGGTCTTAAAATAGCTTGTTTTAAGGGTTAACTATCGAGCACATGGCTTGAGACACGGGCTGTCACACAACCGTGTGACACACGTGGCCTAGATACACGGTTGTGTGTCACTTTTTATTCAAGGTGAAGGGTACACACGGTCTGGTACACGATTTGAGACACGGCCGTGTGTACCAAGTCAGTGAGTTACATGATCTGGCACACGGCCTGCAACATAGCCATGTGACCTTATTTCATATTTACACATGGGTAGACACATGGGCTGGGACACGACTGTGTGGCCATACTTCAAATGTCAATACAATCTAGGCAATGTCACACGATCGTGTGACCCTTGTTTCCAAAATTTTTAAATTTTTTTTTCAAATTTTTTGATTTGTTTTAAATTAGTGTCGAATTGTTTCTAGGGCCTCGAAGGCTTGATTTAAGACCTAAATGAGTATGATTGCTAGGTTTGTAATGTTTTTGGTAATTAATATTAAATGGCATTATTGATCTATTTTACAGTTAATTGTTTTGATTTGTTTGGTAATGCTTTATAACTCTAATCTGGCAACAAAGACGGGTTAGGGGTGGTACAAATTACTTAAACTAATTAAAATGCATCTTGTTGTCTACTAACATATATATATATATATATATATATTTAAAATATGTATATTTTCTAGTTTAGTCCTTTGGTTAATTGCTATTTAAGTAATCAAGCCTTAATCTAATTAAAATCTATAGCGATTAGACTTTTACAAATTAGTCCCTGAGTCATAGTTACTCACAATTTTAGTTAATTCACTTAACCAAATTTCAATTTGTCAATACTTTAACTTTGTAAATATCTTTAATATATACGGACTTGGTTTACGAAAACGGGGTCTCCAAACCTCTTTTTTCTGACACCACTGGAAACTAGGTCACTATAACAACAACCAACTCCAAGTTTGAAGATAAAATATGCATAAAGTGAATGCATAAAAAAATAAAAAACTACAACTGATTAGAAAGAGAAACAACCAACAACCAATTTAGTAGCATATTTGTTGATATCATCTTTTCTCTGTGCTAGTTCATAATCTTTCTCTTTTTTGAAACAAGTCTCCCTTAAGCGATATAGCCATGCTTGACCATAGAGTCCCCCTATCAATATGCTTATGTCACAGGGCTAGAACTTTAGTCTCATAATCCGTGTGACTTTAGGTGATTCCTTCGATTCGAATGTGTCTAAGTCAGCTTAACTCCCACGAAATGAGGATTCGTGTAGAATTCCTCTAAGACACCAATTTATATAGCGGAAACAACTCTAGTTAAAAGAAGGCTTAAAGAACAGAATAGCCATAGAAAATAATGCACGAGAGGTGTTTCAGTATATGCTCTCAATTGTATTCACTCTCAAAGAATACAAAAACAATGGATCCTTTATAGTTGAGCAGGTGGCTTTCTATTTATAGTTGAGCTCCCCTAAAATTGAAGGTATAGATCGAATTACATTGACAGATGAGATGAAGCCTATCCCTACAATTAAGGGATTTACAAGATTTACATAATCAAATCATATCTAATCTTAAAAGACAGTATTCTACTTAATCTTCTAAGATTAGTTTCCTTATTTACCAAGGTATTCTAACTTTTCATATCCGTATCATTGGGCCACCCAAGCTTTAAATGGACAGGCTTCTCCAATAGTTCTTTGAATTGGGCCAGCTTTCATGGGTCAAATGATCCCTATCTAACTGATAGACCTCAATAGGATGCATTCTGTAAGATGGTCACGGGCTTTGAACTGCAGCCCATAACACTTGTTTATCATATTGTCCATCAAGCATACACATATTCTTCAAATTAATTTCAAATGATATAGAGCCTGACAAATAAATTGAACATAAATTATTTAGCATCCAACAAAAACAACATCAAGTTGTATAAAGAGATCATCATCAAGTTGTATAAAGAGATCATCAAATAAACAACAAATCAACATCTACTATTCACTACACCATGTCAACTCCTTTAACAAAACATAAACCAACAACTATCAATATTACCTATATCAGTTCGATACAATTGTCACCACTTTTCCTTAGCCCTACAGCGTTGACTATAAGAGACTCCTTGTAACACCCCCAACCCAGCCTAGAAGACTAGACCGAATTCAAAATGCTACATTGATCACCGAAGTAATCGTAGAAAAATTTTCCCAAACCATTTAACCTCGTAAACCAAAATCATTTTAACCACACAGTAAAAATGTACTATAAATCTTAATATTAAGCATGTTTAAATTATACGAACAAAACATAAATAAGAAATTGTACCACATTATTATAAATCCTTACAGTTTGAACTTTAACTGAATAATAAATAAAACAAAAATTAAGAAGAAAAAAACCATAATCTATCCACCCAGACTATCCGAGACCTCCGCGTATCAAGCCCAGTATCCAGAATCCAGAACTATACCTGAAAGGGGAAACAAAAGAGGAGGGTGAGCTACTTGAGCTCAGTGTGAGATCAAATATAGTAAAGCTACAGCAACAGAAACAGAACAAAGACAGAAAGATTTGGAAACAGTTCCAAAATAGAATATACTTATGGACCGGTTAAATAAAGTATAAACCATATGTAACTTTACAGTCATATGGCTTTGTCAAACACAATAGTTGTAATTCTCCAATGTTACAGACTGGGCCTAAGCCCTTTCTAGAACCAGTATCAGACTGGGTCTCAGCCCAACACATTATCTACCTAAACAGACAGTCGCAGACAAGTCTACCAGGCTCTCTTAGGCAGTAGTGCCTTTTAGTCAAGTATCACAATCAAACATTTTAGTCAACCAGACGTTCAAATATTTCAGTTAAACAACCAGTCGAGCAGTCAGTCAATTCGATACATCAGACAAATAGTACAGTCGCATTCAGTCACAGTATCACATTCAGTCAATCAGATACATCAAATGCATATGAGTGCAGATGAGTTACAAAATGCACCCACCCATCCAGCCAACACACCTCTTCGTCCAACCCTACACATATTGTGGGGATAAAATCAACCTATCTATCCTTGCACTTCGAGTAGGACCTCGAAAAGCCCATCCAACCTTATACTCCATAGGATATCATCCCGGGTTGCCTGGCAACGATTATCAACAGTATTGTCCACGGCCTTCAAGGAATTGAGACCACCCTCGACCCTCTAGGAATTGGAGCTATTAGTGTGCAGATGAACTGCCAATCTCGTAAATTACGCAGCAATATGAGTGTATGAGCTGTACAGTGCAAAGTGGAATACCGCAGTACAGACATGTAGTATGAATTGCCAGATCAGATATTAGTACGTAGCGTAGCTAACGTACGTGTGGTATGGTACAATGCGGTAAACTGCTATACCGCCTATACGATGCCATCCCGGGTTGCCCAGCAACGATGATCATCTATGCAGTTGAACTGCCAGATCAGATCAATCTTCCTTCTCTTCATCATCCCAACCCAAAATGTTACACACGAATGAATGTATGCAAATGTGTGAATGTAAATGCACTAACTCAGAACATGATCATAGACAGTCATTCAGAAACAGTCAACCAGAATCAATCCATCAGTAATAGTCATTCACAGGTAGTCATACAAAAGCTACCATTCAGTTTCAGTCACGTGCACACTTATGCACTTAAATCCGGTACCTATCACTCCATACAACCAATCTCAAGTAACACTTAGAATTCAGTCAGAGGAGAGTCGTGTTAACCCTTAGTAACCCTAGTCGAGGAGTTGGAACACATAAAATTGCGATTGCACTTAAGTCGCCCAATAACCAAAATTTGGCGAGTTAGGGCCACACGCCCGTGTACTCCGGCTGTGTGGAGCAATCCAGGTCGTGTGGGGATCCAAACCCCCGTTTGATGGGTAGCACACGGCCATGTGGTAGAGGCACACGCTCGTGTAGTACAAGGGCACAGCCGTGTAACCAGGTTGTGTAACTCACTATTCAATTTCTCTAAATTCAAGTATAGGGTAGACACGACCGTGTAAAGGTGTCACACACCCGTGTGGCCATCAGACACGATCGTGTGTCCCATGACACATGCCTGTGTGGAATCTCTAGGCCCCAAACCAGTTATACGACCGTGTGTCCAGAAACACACGCATGTGGGGGAACCCTAATCTCCCAAATTAGTCACACGGGCATGTGTCCCATAACATGCACCCGTGTGAAAGCCCTAATTGCCCAAATCAGTCACACGACCGTGTCTCCAAAGGACACGCCCTTGTGGTTTTCGACAAAAATCCCCAAATCAACCACACGCCCGTGTGGAATGGCCGTGTGGCACCCAAAATTGACTGAAAACCCTAATTCCCAAATCCACACGGGCGTGTGTCGACGTCGAGACAGCCACGAAACCACCACAATTTAGCCTCGTTTTCGCCTTTTAGCCACTGTAACAATCCCAGACCTTCTCCCTATCAAAGTACATCAAAAAATAGAGTTTTTCTTTCACTTCCAACGACTAGAAACCCAAAACATTTGAGTTATCACACAATCAAATTATGATGGAAAAAAAAACTTTGTAAAAACAGTAACAAGAAAGCAAAGTTTAATCCCACACCTGTTAACTGCGATCGGAGATGGCAGCAGAGGATCGAAAATCCCGAAACCACAAGTCAGAACCGAAGAATCAAAAAGAAAAGGGTAGAGAGAGAGGAGAGGAGAAGAGAAGAGAAGAACGTGCAAAACAAAATAACCAATAAAAATTAAAGTAATAATAATCAAAAACTAATTTCTTAACACATAATTTAATAATTATAAATACTTATAATTATTAACTTAAAAGGAATGAAACAAAAATTAAAAGGTTCTCTAAAACGCGCACCCCAAGACTTGAACCCAAAATCTCTAGGTACACTAACACTCACTTAACCACCAAACCAGTAGGCCTATTTTGTCACTAAATCGCACAACTGAACTCTTATGTGCCGCCACTTCTCTGTTCTTATGCTCAAGACCTAATATTTCTAGGCCCAAAATTCGAGGCGTTAGACTTTTCATCTGAATTTTCCATTGGACTGGACTCAACATTAGGCTTCCTTTTTGCTACTTTCTTCACGCTCACCATATCCATCAAATTATTTTAATAAATTTACCACATCATACAACACATAATTTTCAATATGGTGTGCCTCCAAGATCTACTCTCAAGCCATTAAGTGTAGCACCACATTTCTTGCCCAAGCCTACAAAACATCGATCAACTTCATTAATGCAAACCAAACAATGGATTGTCTTCAAATAACTCTTGAAGCCTACTCTGATACTAATTGAAAAATAATTAGTTTGCAAATATGATAAATCAACCTTTTTTTAACGTTTGTTGTAACAAGAATTAGAATGAAAATTGTTAGTGAAAAAAATAAGGGCAGAAAAGAATCGACACAAACGATCTTTGTTAATGTAGTTAAGATTCTCCAATCTAATATCTATGGAGCTCAAAGAATGATTTTATTCACCAATTTTCTGGATCATTTATTGGCTTAAGCCCAATCTACCCTTACACAAAGAAGTAATTGTAACTTCAATACCAACCCCAATTGTACAAATCACTCTCCTCCAAATACCTCACTTTAAATAATTTCTCTCCATAACAAATCCCTACACAAGAGTATGTCAGAGACACCCTGCATGGTTAAAGATGGACATCGATCAACAGTCTATTTATAAGCTCTCTAATGTGATCAACAACTAGTGTTTTGATAGGATTGAAACACTCATTTAAAGGTTGATTTTATCCATTAATTATGTTCAGTATTTATCTCATAATAGCTTTCATAAACAAGTTCCCCAATAGTTTGAAATACCCTTTAAATAAATCTAACATAGATTTTTAAAAAATAGCGCTTCAAACACCAAGAGATAAAACTCTTTCATGCTTATAAAAACACCTCAAGGTATTCGATTGAAAGACTTAGTATCCAAGTCGATTCATGTTTTTGTTTTGTCAAATATGTCATACTCAAATGGACCGAATTCAACTTAAACAAAACATGAACAAAACCCAAAACGATGACCTAAGTAGAAAAATAAGTTCATTATAACATAACATGCAACAAGCAAGTAAAAAACTCCAACAAAAATAATGTTAGTGATTTGTAAAAAAAATTTTAATATATAAAATTATATAAAATCAAAATTAATGTATAATATTAGAGTTCAAAGATTTATGAAAATTTTTTTGTAGATTTACTTGCATTTAATAAATTTTCGGGTCACCAGTGATGAATTTCAACATCGACACTCTTGACTTTTCTATTGTAGTTGTTATAATGTCATTAAAAACAAAAAATCAGTTATACCATAATAAATGTGACATCATTTTTCCTTAATTAAGTTTTGAATCCTTACAAGTTTGAACATTAGAGTGAATCCTTTCAGCATTGGCAGCACCACCTCCACCGTCCTTTTGAAAGATGTAAAGCTACTAAAGTGAGAAAACCATATAAATGCTTATCATTATAGCGGTTGAATATTTCAAAAAATAATGCATTCTAATTACAATGATAATTTATTAAATTTTAATTTAATTGGCATAGCAATGAATTAAGTACGTTTAAATTCATTATTCCTCTTCACATAAATATATAAAAAAAAAAGAAAGTAAAATTCAATTAGTTTGCTATTCATAATGTTGACTGAAATTTTGCATATAGCACACAACTTTGATTCTAAATATCACCTAGAGATTTACAAATTCAAACACAAAATATCCCCAAAAACAAATGGTCCTTTCTTCTTCACCATCCCAACTGAAATCTGAAAAAATAAAATATTGGTGGATGAACTCAATTATTCACCAATAAGGAGTTGCAGTCTCAGATAAACATAGAAGTTCCTCCAAATAATCTGCTCCTAAATCTTCCAACACCAGTCTATTTTCCTTCTCATCTTTCTTCATCATCTTCTTTTTGCCCGATCGTCTGGTTTTCATGGAGTACTTCTTTTTCATAGTCAAAACAGGTGAGCAGCCTTCTTCAAACCCATAGTTCATTTCTTGAAGTGATTCGTAGACTTTATCCATCGGGAAATTGAGTATGGCCATTGGACCTCGCATTGCCAATGCAGCTTGATCGTAGGCTAAAGCTGCAGACTCTGCTGTATCAAAGGTTCCAAGCCAAACTCTAACACCATTCCTCGTTGAGTCCCTTATCTCAGCTGCATATTTCCCCCATGGCCTCTTCCTAACTCCTCTGTAAGAAGTCTCCTTTTCTGTCTCCTCTTCGACAGGCTCGGAGTTGACTTCATGATCATCTCTGAAACTAGTGAGAGATGTGGTGTCAAAGGAGTGTTCTTCTGGGGTATGATTCAGGACTCCCAAAAGAAGCATTTCTTGAGAATCATTTTCATTGAAAGGAAGAGCCTGCTTTCGGGCATAGCTGAATGAAGAGTGTGGTGAGAAATTTTCTTGAGAAATGTGGGAAGAAGATGATTCAGAGGAGAAATGGAGAGTTGGGTATTGAAAAAATGAAGAATCCATGTATGGAGATCAAAGCAGTATAATAAGTAATATCTGAACAAGCTGTATTTGGTCATAAGAAGGAGCTGAAATGAAATTTGAAGGTTAGGGCTATTTATAGTGATGGAGGGAGGGGAGGGAAAGGGCTAGCATCATTCAAATATTCTCAAAAGAGGGTAAAATTACATGAACAAATATTAAGTGTCAAACATATTATTATTTGGTCGTTAGTGGAAACCATCCATGGACGTTAATGCACGTGAGTCAAAGGAACTTTTGGTGGGGTGGGGTGGGGCATGGCATGGCGGCCTGGTCAACTTAAAAATTCTTTCTCACTTCATCACCTTCACGATTTCCCTTACCAGATTATATTTCATTTAATTACAACACTTAATAACAGTGATTACACCTTTGCTTAGATTAGATGGATCAACATGAATTGATTCTTATATATAATTTCTTTTTTGTGTGGTGATTCATTGTTATATATATATATATATATATATATATTTGGGATATGTTTAAGGTTAACCTTCTCCATTTTATGAATGATAGTAGATGAATAATCGAAACTTCTTTGTCCGTCTTCCATTGGAATTAAATTTGTGTTTGTATACATGCATAGAGGTCAATTGTTGCGATGATTGGCAGTCTTTGTTTTGGCATAGGATGTGATTTACAAGTTTAAGGCTGTGATATCAACTCTAAAGTTAATATGTATTCTGCTATTAAAAATATAATATATTTTCCTAACGCATTATCACTTATTAATTTTGTAACATGACTTTTATTAATTTAATAATTTATATTTGAGGGATTAAGTCTTTAACTTGATTGGCATGTACACTGTTGCCAATACAGGAAGATATGAGTTTGAGTGCATTGAAGTGCATTATCCTCCTATTTATGCGTTGGGGAGGGGCTATGGATAATTTTAGATATTTTATAAAAAAAATCAGATATAATAAAATTAGCAAAATCAACACTGTCATTATTCTACTCCAATAACTAAGTTGTAAATTTTTTGTAAATAGAGACACCTGGCCATTATTTTTTGTAAAACTTTTACATTTAGAAAGATTTTTTGTGGTACAATAAGAAAGATAAAACCATAACTAGACTAGGCGAGGTCAAGTCATTCCAGAATAGTCATCATGTAGCTTATGAAGAATTTCATCCGAGGTTGCATGTAAATACACCTATCCAGAGATCTTGAAAATGCCATTGCTGCTAATCTATCAGCTACTTGGTTACCATTTCTAAATGCATGTGTAACCTGAGTCATCCAAGGATGTTGAAGTATATCTTTAATTGCTTGTATCACGACTGAGTGGTGGTACTCAACTGATGCCACTTGAAGGTACTTTACTATGTTTTAGGTTAAAATATAGCATAAGTCCTTATATATATATATATATATATATATATATTAAAAATTTAGATTTCAGCCCATGTACTTTGATTTTATGGAATTTAGTCTCTTTACTTTACAAATTTCAAAATTCAAGCTCAACTATTGATATTATTAAATTTTTTGGTTAAATTTATGTTAGTTACAACACCATTATTTTTAATTACACGGCTACCAAGTGAGTATTTTTTTTTTTATTTTAAAGTATCACATTAACAAATTTAACCAAAAAAATTGTGTTAACTGTTAGATTGAATACTGAAATCTAATGAGTAGAGGGACTAAAATCCTAAAAATAAAAGGATATGGACTAAATTCTAAAATTTGAAACATACAGAGACTTATAACATATTTTACCTATATTTTAAAAGAAAAAGTAATTTTTTGAGAAATAGAAATTCCATTAATACTCAAAATTAAGGGCGAAGACAAAAACTTTTCTTGGGGTGAAAGTAAGTTGTATATTCTTATGAGAGGTAAAATGCAATTTTACAATTTCAGTAATTTATATCTTTATAAAATTTAAAGGAGTAAATCAAAATTTTATTATTTTAAAGAGAGTAAAATATAATTTTATCATTTTTAGAGTAAATAAAACCCCTGACTTCACCCTTGATCAAAACAGTAATATAGCCTAAAGGTTAACAACGTAACAAATTAGAATGGTACAACTTATTAAGCAATCGTTATTAAACAAAAATAAAATGTAGTTGATGAAAGAAAACCAAAATGGAAATGACATTCAAAGTGGCTCGTTTTCATTGTTCTAACAGTTACATGTTGTGTACATTCTGTAAAGTACAGATAGAATGCACCAGTATAATGAATTGCTAATAACCAACTCTAGTTAATTGTGAAGGAAAAAAAAGTTGAGAGAAAATAAGAAAAGGTAATTGTGGAAAAGATCCACTTAAACACTTCCTACTCTACATAAGCATAGCTTTTAACCCCAACTTGATGACTTTCCACTTCATCTAAAATTTTGTTGACCAAACTATCTGTGCTCTGCTCATTAAACAATTAATACATATTTTTATACTTATGATTGATAATGGGAAACATGTTCACCAAAAAAGCAAGATATAAAAATAAATTATCTTTTAGTTTGACCCTTTACCTTGCACCACTGGGTGTTATACTTGCCTATATCTTCTGATAAATATAGTCCTTTTTATATAATATAAAAACTAAATTATATTAAAATAATCCTAAAAATCTTAATTTTTAAATACTAATTAAATAAATAAATTGGTCGCATCAATTTTTAGAGCCATATCAATTTTAGTATATATCTAACTTTTATTAAATTATTTATTAAGATTCAGGAAAGAAACTTTTCCCAAGTTTATTGGGAAAAAAATCATCACCAATCAGATTTCCGTTCTAGAAAGATATCTTTCTACTTTTATACTGCTGCCTTATAGCTTTAATCTCATTTCTATGCTATTATGTTCTTGATATTTTATTTTGTTTTATAGCCAAATTTTATTACCCTTTCTCTACTTTTCACTTCTATTTTTATCTACTTTAATTTTTTTAGAGTTTAGAATTCGTTATTAATTAAAAGTTGTTATTATTCAAAGACTGTTCTATAAAGAATCATTGCAAAAGTTTTTTTTTATAGAATTTAATACTTTTGAAGCTTTCTTTTAATTTATCATAAGTTTATTTTTATTCCCCATGCAAACAGTTACATAAAATGAGATACTGTGATATCACATTACGTTGCCGAAACAATTCAGACTATTTTAAATCATTTTATATACAATGCCTAGAACTATCTATAACCTCTACTCAACTCTTAAATAAGAGGATAATGTTTTTCCAATGCACTTGAACTCACGTCTTCTTGCACTGGTAACAATGCCAATACCAATTGAGCTAAGACTCAATCTGCGACTATTTTAAATCATTACAACAATAATATTGCCATTCAATCATATTAAATACCATGCATACCCAGTTTCATGAACAAACATGATTAGTCCATAACAAATAATCAAACAGAAAGTGTTTTGTCACATAGTACAACCCTTACGTGCCACATGACAAATTTAGTGGCAAATTAATAGTGTTAAAAGACGAGGGCTTAATTGATTACTTAAATTCGATTAAGAGTTTAATTAAGTGCTTAAACTCGATTGAGAGTTCAATTGATACTTTTTTTTTGATAAAAGAGTTCAATTGATAATTAGAATTATTTTCAAGGGGCTTTTTTTTTTGTATAATAAGCATAAAATAAAATCAACTTAATATTTTCTACATTAAATGATAAATAGCTAACTACTTAGTTTATTAATACTTTTTTATTGACAATTTTATATAAAATAAAGAATTAAAATGATTATCAAACTCATTAAAAACATTAAATGGTGAATTTTTTTAATAAAATAAAAAATTTCAATAATTTATCAAATACATTCTCAATTAGTAAATAAATTCCAGATATATATATATATATATATATATAACAACCAATTCAAGTTGATCCATCTATCTAAGCAAAGGTGTAATCACTGTAATTAAGTGTTGTAATTAAATGAAATATAATCTGGTAAGTGAAATCATGAAGGTGATGAAATGAGAATGGATTTTTAAGTTGACCAGGCCGCCATGCCATGCCCCACCCCACCCCACCAAAAGTTCCTTTGACTCACGTACATTAACGTCCATGGATGGCTTCCACTAACGACCAAATAATAATATGTTTGACACTTAATATTTGTTCATGTAATTTTACCCTCTTTTGAGAATATTTGAATGATGTTAGCCCTTTCCCTCTCCTCCATCACTATAAATAGCCCTAACCTTCAAATTTCATTTCAGTTCCTTCTTATTACCAAACACAGCTTGTTCAAATATTATTTATTATACTGCTTTGATCTCCATGCATGGGTTCTTCTTTTTTTCAATACCCAAATCTCCATTTCTCCTCTGAATCATCTTCTTCCCACATTTCTCAAGAAAATTTCTCACCACACTCTTCATTCAGATATGCCCAAAACCAGGCTCTTCCTTTCAATGAAAATGATTCTCAAGAAATGCTTCTTTTGGGAGTCCTGAATCAAGCCACAGAAGCACACTCCTTTGATACCACATCTGTCACTAGTTTCAGAGATGATCATGAAGTCAACTCCGAGCCTGTCGAAGAGGAGACGGCAAAGGAGATTTCTTATAGAGGAGTTAGGAAGAGGCCATGGGGGAGATATGCAGCTGAGATAAGGGACTCAACGAGGAATGGTGCTAGAGTTTGGCTTGGAACCTTTGATACAGCAGAGTCTGCAGCTTTAGCCTACGATCAAGCTGCATTGGCAATGCGAGGTCCAATGGCCATACTGAATTTCCCGATGGATAAGGTCTACGAATCACTTCAAGAAATGAACTATGGGTTCGAAGAAGGCTGCTCGCCTGTTTTGACTATGAAAAAGAAGTACTCCATGAAAACCAGACGATCGGGCAAAAAGAAGATGATGAAGAAAGATGAGACGGAAAATAGACTGGTGTTGGAAGATTTAGGAGCGGATTATTTGGAGGAACTTCTATGTTTATCTGAGACTGCAACTCCTTATTGGTGAATAATTGAGTTCATCCACCAATATTTTACTTTTTCAGAATTCGGTTGGGATGGTGAGGAAGAAAGGACCATTTCTTTTGGGGGGATATTGTGTGTTTGAATTTGTAAATCTCTAGGTGATATTTAGAATCAAAGTTGTGTGCTATATGCATAATTTCAGTCAAACTAATTGAATTTTAGTTTTAGGAGAATAACATCTTATTTTCGTTATTTTGTCAAGCTTAATCAATTATTATTGGAATTAAAATAGATGATTTTTTAATATTTAACTGTTACAAATTTTAAAATCAGAAAGATTTAATATTGTTGTACTCCTAAAAATAAAATTCAAGTTATATTATTAAAAAAACCTTTAAATAATTAATCATAACTTAAGGTAATAATTTTGTTTTTATTCCATATAAAACATATACTTGAATATAACATTGCATCCGCTATTTATATTCTAAATAACCAGTGTTTCTATATAGTGTTTAAAATTAATTTTATTTTTAATTTTTGTTAATTAGGACATTTTATTAAGAACACAGACTAAATACAAGTGCAAAAAATGAATGCATTGACTTTCAAAAAAAAACTTAGTTAATTGTATTTTTTCATTAAAATATCATATATACCAATAATATTACCAGAATTTTAATCAGCTTCTCATTCAGCAGTGTATGCGAAGGCAATTTGGCAACTATTTTGAAGTGGCCAAGGACAAGAAAGAGGCAGCGCTGCTTATATGATTTTCTCATTTTTGTCTTTCAAAGGCCCGTGGGGTGCTGCCAATGCTGAATTAATATAAATGAAAATATTGGGTAAAATATCATTAAGTTTGTTATCTTACACCTTACATTTTTCCAATTCTATTTAAAAAATGGTACATTACTCTATTTATATTAAATTAAAAAGTAAATTAATATTTTTATTAAAAAATTATTTTTATTGTTAAAAATTGATCATTATACGTTAACTTGAGGTGTACATAGCATGTGATATGTAACTATTTGATTATTTTGTCAACCACGTCAGTTTTTAACAATAGGAGTGGATGAATAGAAAAAACTTGTTTACTCATTAATCTAACGTACCAGAATTAATTTGTCTTTTTTTGAGTGAATAAGACAAAATGCAATCTAACTCTTAATACAAGAGTTTCCATGATACTTTTACCCATTGTCAAAATTTTATAATAATTTTTTATACAATATTAAGGGTTGGGATGAAATCATGTCATTTGAATTTATGGTAAACGAGTACCTGACAAAAACTTTAACCATCGTCAAAGGTGAATACAAGGAGGAGGGAGTGGGCAAGAGCCCTAGCCCCAAAATGGAAAATTACAATTTTAATTCCTTATAAATGATTAAATTATAAATTAATATAAGGTAAAGTTATACTTTACCTCCAAATAAAAAAAATTTAATCTCTTAAAATATAATGAAATAATAAATTAATACATAATAAATTTTATAGTTTAACATCTCAAAAATTTATATTCAATTTAAACCCTAATAAATTTTCTAAATTCGCGTCTGACCAGTGTTTCATATAAATCTAACCCAAATTTTACAATTATATGAAAGCATTGAGTTAAATCTGGCAGGTCCAATTACAATGTTTGGTCTGTTTGAGCAGATAAAATATTTGCTGATAGTTTAATCCAATAGCGAAATATCTATTGAATACTCTAGATGGGTTAATTCATGATTTAATTAAACAAATTTACTAGGTCGTTTGAATAAGAGTGACAGTCATTTTAAGTTTCTGAAACCTTGTTAAAACTTGTGGCCCTTGTTTTTTCTGGTAATTTCGTCATTTAATTTGAATTAAAGTTAGTGGACGAGATTTTATTTCCTTTTGTTTTGTAGTCATAAATTTTTTTATTCAATTTTTATAATTGTACCGTCCAACCTATTAAAACCAACCAATGCTTCATACACTATATTATTGAGTATGATCCTTCCAATTTAAAGACCAAAATTTGACAATTCGATATCTAAAATATATAAAAACAATTTCATGTTAATTTCTCTAGACGGTGTTATGGGAAGATCAATTAAGAAGGTTCGTCGCAGGTCGGTGGAGCCTCCTAATCTCGATCTAGATTATCCCGTTGTGGATGAAAAAAGTACGAAATTCGATGGTGAGGAAGTGACCTCTTGGAAGGACAATTTTGTTGGAAATCAATCGGGTGTAGTTAAACCATAGGAGGATGAGTTTGAACTTTTAGATGGAGATACTACCAAGGAGATTATGGATGGCTTTCCATCCTCTTAATTTTGACTCTTATTTTCAGTTAAATTTGAGAAATAATCTTTTATTTAAATTCTGTTTATTTATTTCAATTAAACACATATTAGTTTAGATTATTTTATTATTACTTGACCTATGAATTTAGCCTATAAATAAGTACTTTGATCTCGTGATGATGAAGTAATAAAATTGATCGTACCTGGAAACTAACTAATATTACGATAAAGACAAGTGCACCTATCGAACAGTAGTATAGTTAGTGGCAAGACCGGAATATCGAATCCAAGGAACTAAAAGTACTAGTAATAACTTCTTTCCTATTATCTAGCCTAAGAATAAAAAGGTGGTTTGTGTAAACTAATTAACGCTAAACTAGACTAAAGAAACAACAATGAGTAAATTGGAAAATTGCTTTTGGGAAAGCTGATTGATGAGGGCAATACCTAAGGAAGAATCCACCTAGACTTCACTTGTTATCTAACTCTGAACTAGACGATTTCTTCATTTGACTTGATCCGTAGAGATCCCTAATTTATGTTAATACCTTCGTCGAGGATAAGAACAACTAATCCTAGGTTGATTAATTGAAATCTCTTTCTAATTAAAACCTCTAGTCTTGCATTAACTCGATCTATGGTTCCCCATATTAGAGTTGACTCTAATTCGGCAGATTTTTGTCGTCCTATGTCTAGGATTGCGATCAACTTCACTTAATTGTGTTGGATCTACTCATATACAGGGACTTTTACTCATCTGTATAAGCACATTCGATTTAAATTAATATCTCAGAAATATCAATTCAAGAGTTAAAAACACAATTAAGAACAAATCAAATATTTATCATATAGTTCAGATAACAATAACAAGGTTCATCTTAGGTTTCATCCCCTTTAAATATTTGGGGTTTTAGTTCATAATTATAAAAAGAAACATCTCAGAATAAATGAAATAACAAAACATAAGAAAACCCAAAATTCCTAAAAGGATAGAAGGGAGATCCTCTGTCTTGATGCAGATCCTGGCTTCTGAGATGGATCAATCGGCTTTCCTTCGAGTAATTCCCTGCCTTTAACTCCTCGTCTTAGCGGGAATCCTGTACACCCTTGTAGTTGCCTCCTAGGGTCTTTATATAGAGTTTAAAATGTCTTTCTTAGCCCCTAAGTAGTCTTTTCCAAGTGAAGTTGAACTTCCTTATGACAGGGACACGCCCGTGTGCTACGCTCGTGTGAGTCGATGTGGAGGCCGTGCTCGAGCCTGTTAGAGTGGCACGGCCATTTGGGTTGCCCGTGTGAATCGATTCTAGGCCGTGCTTGAGCTTGTTTATGTGGCATGGCCGTGTGACATGCCCGTGTGGTGAACTTCCAGGCCGTGTTGATTCCTTGCTTCGACCCATTTTCTCCGTTTTCGTCCCGTTTTTTATTCTTTTCACTCCCCTAAGCTCACATGAGTATAAAATATGAAATTAAAGGTTTAAGAGCATCAAATTCCACAAATAATGTGCTAAGCATGAGGTAAAAACATGCATAATTTTCGGTTTATCAAATACCCCCACACTTAAGTCTTTGCTTGTCCTCAAGCAAAATCTCAACTCACAATTAAAAATCATTCTTCTTAACTTATAACCCTTATCAATAATGCTTCGAACCAATCCACAAGTGATCATACATTGAAAATTCAACCAGAAGAAAATTAAAGTCTCAAACAATCTAAGTTGGGAATTTTATCACAGAAACATAGGTTTTCTCCCTTCTCCTAAATAGTTACCTTTTAATTCAAAATCAACAAGAGTTGACATCCTCACTAAAGATTCACTCTATCCACTCAAAGTGTTTAGGATTCAAAAATTTAAGCACTCATTAGTCAACCTGAAAAGTTATTACCATAGGCTTGTAGGAAAATCAAATCTCCACCACTATGTATTGATATGACATATCGATCAAAAGGTCTTTAAATGGTTGTAATGGGGCTTTGGTTAGGGGTGTGGTCACAAGCTGAAAAAGATGGTTAGAATCGAGATTGAATTGAAAAATCATCTAACTAGAAAAATCTCTATCACTGAAACATATTCCTAGAATAAAGCCTTTTGGATGACATCGTTTAAGAACAAGAGCTCGAAAAAAATACATGGAAATATGCAAAACATTGAATTAAAACTGGAATATACAAAGGTTTTTTTTAAGAACAAATCAAATAACAACAAATTAAATATTTATAAACTTTATAAACTGAAAAGGAGAACAAAGCTAGATAATTATTCAACTCAAATCTCGACAAAAATAGGGATCAAAATAATTGAAGGGAATTCAACAAAAACTGGATTATAGGTTAATATTAAGGGTAAGTCAAGGAATAGTTTGTTAGGCTCAATGGGGTTCACTAGGGGTTAATTTATGGAGGTAGGCTTTTATGGAGTAAGTGGGTTAAACCTAGGTGCCTTTATCATTTCAGTATATCAAATCAATGATGTGGTCTCGACATGTATAATCGAAGCAAGTTCTAGAATAACAAATCTGTATTGACTCACTCAAGGCAACAATAAAAGTGAGCATGAAATGATGTATGCTCAAAAGGCTCAAAAATCTCACTAGAATTATGGCTTTTGATGTCAATCCTGCGAATTTCAAATTTCAAGATAATACTTAAAATTGGGGAAAACAACTTAGAAAAATTGTAAATTCTAAAAAATTTCAACTTATCATGCTTGATTCTCTAATGTCTTAAAGTTTGAATAATCAAAGCATAAGTACCTATATCTTAATTCTCAACATATCAATAAAAATCATAAATCAATCAGAATTCATTTTAATAGGGGATTGAGACTAATGCAGAGAGTGAAAGTGAGAATTCGAAATTTGAGAACAATGCAACAAGTTAGTGGCACAAATTTTCTGGGGTTTAAGGATTATATAAAGAATGAAAGTGAATTCCCCCCCACACTTAAGATGTACATTGCCCTCAATGTACAAAAAATATCATTAGTAGCAATAGAAGCATAAAATTATAAGATAGGGAGAGAAGTGAAACTCCCTAAATATTGGATGAATTCCTTGAGCTGGGTGTTAGGGAAGGGTGTTTATTCGTAATTTCCATGCCAAAAGAATATGAAGATCGGGGTCGTGGTGGCGAGGGTCGTGGTCGTGTAGGAACCAGCAGTCGTGGCAGGGTTTTCCCATTAGATACGAATATGAGCTGTAAAACTCTTTTGAAACTGCGATAGCATTTATCAATTTTAGGGAATTTGGATTAGCAAAATGTACTCGTTAGGAAATAGCCAATATGAAATAATCGAAATAAAATAAACTAAGTTCTGAAAAAACTAAATTTCAAATAATGAAAAAGATAAAATAAAAGAAAAAGAAAAAATAAAAATGAAAATAAAGGAGAAGATAAGAGGACTCGTGAGTCCTAATCTTCAGGTGGGTCTTGATGTGGTGGTGGTGACGAGATGTGAAGATGCTGACAAATCTGATATAGGGTGGCATCAATGTGATCAAGGTGCTGAAAACATTGTTGCTCGAATCATGTGAAGTGCTCAGCTAAGTCAGCATGGGAAGCTGCCGCATGAACTGGTCGGTGAGTGGGTAGTTCTCAGTCGATGCCTCCTCTTGTGGTGGGACATCATCAGGAATGTCTGCTAGATCATCCTGCTCAGCACCCTAGAATAGGCGGTATTACAGAGGATCGGTCCCGTGTTGGCACTGAATCATCCTCATGTGGAGCATGCTCTGGATGCCCTATGAGGACATCTGGCCAACGAGAGTATAGGAGGATGTCTGGGCCGCTGTGTTGAATAGGCCAAAGTAGTGGGCCAGACGGGTTACATAAGGGCCCATCGATATCACACCCCTCCGGTGTCGCTCCGTCTGGTGCTGGATGGCATGGTCGATGAAATAGGCGAGGTCGATCACGTGTGTGCGAGCCATGCTCCACAAAAAGTTGGCGTCATGGGTGTTGATGACGCCAATACTCTCGCGTCTTCTGTCAATGTATGCGTGAGTAAGGCGTGAATGTACCTCAATGAAGGGGCGAGAGCTATCGCCTTAGAGCGACTGGGGTCGTACATGGCCGAAATAGGGACTAAGGCCTGCCAACATTTGACTGGAGAAAAATGGATGTGGCGGTGAAGCTCGAAAAGGTTCTCCTCCTCCAGAAACTGCTCAATGTACAGGCCTAGTGCTGTACCGAACTCTGATATACTGAGTTATCGAACAAGGCCTCCTAGACGGAATTGAATCATACCTGGATCGTCGTGTCGGGTCATGACCTCTGGAGATGGAACGTAGAGCAAAACTCTAGGGTGAGCTCAAGGTAAGTGGGCTCCACGATTTGGAAGAACTGCTCCCAAGGATCCGTAGTCAACAAGGCCCGAACCGCGTTAGGTAGTTGGACCTACTCTAATGCAGCCCAATCGATGCATCTCCCCACCCCGAGTGGTCTCACCCGTAATATTTGGAATAGTTCCTCTTGGTAGCTCTGCGGGAATTGGAGAAAGGGGTGTCGTATCTCAACGATGGGTCTGGAAGAGGAACCACCGGGTCCCTTTCGCTTTTTAGAAGCGGGTACGGCAACTTTCTTTCCACGTGATGACGATATTTTACCTGAAATAAAATAGAAAAGAGGGAACTATATTATGGATATTCATAAAGTACTAAATAATAAATTAAGCTTAATCAGGAATTGCTAAGTGCTTCATGCAAAGGGAAATTTCACTAACCTAGATACCATATTAGATTCATCCTAAGCAGAAATAATGAAGACAATGGATTGCTCTAGTGGATTTTTATAATCAATGTATGCCTAAAGCCAATTGCATGAGATAGTTAAAAGTGGTAGCAAGAGAATGATTCAAAATGTCATGATATTAATCAAAGTCAAGTGTCATAAAAAATGCATGGGTATCGAATAGGTATTAAAAACATTTATGAATGAATAAATGAAACAATAAAATTAAAAATAATTAAAAATAAAAGTGAAGATTAAGAGAAAAGAAGGAAATGGGAACCGAATGGGTAGTGTAGAGGCGGAGCACGGTCGTGGTGGTGTTGCAAGGGCGTGGTGGTATGGTTGAGGTCAGCAGCAGTGCTAGAGAGGGCTGGTATAGGTTTTAAGTGGAGGGGTTTTTAGGGTTTTAGTGGAGAAGAAGATGTATAGGCGGTGTTTATATAGGATTTTGGGTCACACGGGTATGTCACACACCCGTGTAACTCGGGGTTAGCCCGTGTGGTTTGAAATTTGAGGATTTTGGGGCGCCTGGTTCATGACACACGCCCGTGTTCCTAGGGTATGTTGGGGCACACAGTCGTATTGCACGGCCGTGTCCTTCGATGTTCGCTTCTCCCATGCCCGTGTAGGGGGTCACATGCCCGTGTTTGAAATGGCAGGTTCAACCACGGCTTTGGGACACAGACGTGTCGCACGCCCGTGTTGATTTGTTAGGATTAGCCACGGCCACCTCGCACGGCCGTGACTAGTTGTCGTAGCCCGTGTGATGGGAAAATCTTACCCTGCTCATACACGGCCATATCGCACGGCCGTGTCTATGCTCATGGTGTCCATACGGCCTTAGGCACGCCCATGGGTATGGTCGTGTGGCTTGAAAAACCTGCACCTAAAGGGTTAGTTGATGTATTAGAGAGCTTAAAAGAATTGTATGACCCATTTTTTGCCCGGCCCATACACATTGCATAAACCCAACTACCCTAAAACCCAAACAAGCCCAATTCTAACCCTAGCCCAAATCAGCCCAACACCTAAACTTTTCACCAAAAACCCTAGCCCCCTAATGTAGCCATTGCATGCCTCTGACACTGGCCATCACTTGTGCCACCTGCTCCTCCACCAGCTCTGCCACCGCCATCCCTCAAATTGCACATGCAAAATTAAATAAAAAGGACATAAAGCAAGAAACAGAGTAATGTAAAATGGCTATAAAAGCCGAATGAAAATCTACTGTAAGGATTCGGCAAATTTTTCAATCAATACCAACACTAGAAGTTTAAAGCAAAAAATAAGTAATTCCAAACCACCAAAGCAGAGAATAACAACAAAACGGAGGATAATCAAAAAACAAGAATAAAATACAGAAATGAAAGAGGTGATTGCACCCGTTCTTTTTCTTCTTTTCGAATATCTTCCTCTGTTCTTTGTACTGATTTATATATAGATACATACATATATTCATATATATATATATATCATCGAAAAAATAAAAATTAAAAAAAATACCTTTTGGGTCCTCCGGCCGCCGTGTACGGCGACTCCAACGGCAGCGTACGACGGTCCGACGACCAAACGGTGGTCGGCTCTGGGGCCAGAAAGGGAGAACCGAGAGGGAGGGGAGAGGAGTCAGGTTTTTTTTGTTGAAATGGGAAGAAAAATGATTTTATTTGAAGGATTTGGGCTATTTATATAGGGTACAAAACGACGCCGTTTTGGATTTAAACATCAGTGCCAAAACGACGCCGTTTTGATTAGACCCGATCCGACCCGATCCGTCCGACCTAGGATCCGCGTGTTTTTAAGCGGATGGGTTATTTGGGCTTTTAGCCCTTCCACTTTTTCAACCGAATTTTTGCTTGGATTTCAATTGAGTCCTTTCTGATGCTGCGCGTTTTGGAGGGAGGGTTTATTGTCCATTTTGGTCCCCCCATGTCATCCGCGCACTTCAAATGGGTCCTTCCTTTTATTTTTATTTCGGATTTAGCCCCGAATTTTACTTCTGAATTCAATTTCAGTCCTTTTTTTGTTATTTTTTTAAATTAATTACTGTACTATTATTATTATTATTATTTTTATTTTGGTGCTTTAATATTTAAAATCGTTCTCTTTTACCTTTTTATTTTAATCATATATACATCTATACTCGTACATGTTTTCATATTTTCATTTCTTTTTTAAATTATTATTATTATGATTATTATTAATATTACTTCTATTATTTTACTACTATCATTATACTTATTATATATTTTAGTATTATAATTTTCATTACTGTCGCATGTTTTTATATTATTATTATTATTATTAATTTACTATTATTATTAATGTAGTAATATTATTATTATTATTGTTATTAATATATTATCATCATTTTTTTATTTTTTATTACTTTCTATTATTATTATTATTATTATTATTATTATTATTATTATTATGTTTTTATTTTTTTAATCTTTGCTCGTTTTATTCTTTTATTTATTTTCAAACCTTTTATTTTAACTCTTATTAGTTTTTTTTTTTTGTTATTTACATATCTTTTTAGCTTATTCTTTATTTTATTCTTATGTCTCCGCTCATACTGTTGTTATTTATATTGTCGCATTTGTTATTATCTTATGCATGTTAACACCGTGATACATTAATCTTTGTACGACACACAAAAATGTTCTTTTTTAAAGGCAATACCCCGTATTTGGAAATTCGAGAAAATCGTGTCCTAACTTACTGGGTTTCGTTTTTTCTCATTTAACCTAAATAGCAGAGTATCCTTTTAAAATCGCAATATGAGTTTTGAATAAACTTGGAGATCCAAGGTGTTGTGCCCTAACTTACTGGCCATGACATCTTGTTACTTCGAGATAAGATTTTTTTTCGTAAATAAAGGCAATATTCGGTATTTGAAAGTTCAAGGAATCGTGCCCTAACTTACTGGGTTTTGACTTTCCTCGTTCAACCTAAATAATCGAATACCCTTTTAAAATGCATAGATTTCAAATAAAAAGAAAGCTCGTTCTCGAAGGTTTTAGATGTTGTGTCTTAACTTACTGGATATGACATTTTATTACTTCGAAACGAGAGGGTCTTTAACGTTCGTTCAATTCATTCAAGCGTTTTTAATAAAAGGAGGGATTGTATTTTAAATTCTTTCAAGTTTTTGAATCTTCGACACTAAGACACTAATTAATCAACTAGGTACCAATTTTGGGCGTATCGAAGGTGCTAATCCTTCCTCGTGCGTAACCGACTCTTGAACCCATCTTTCTGATTTTCGTAGACCAAAATCATTGTTTTGATAAATCAAATTGTTTATTAAAAACAACCCCTTTTCGAGGTGATCCGATCACACCTTGATAAAAAAGATTGGTGGCGACTCCCGTTTTTTCGTTTACATTTTCAAAATCCCAAGTCGACCACCGTCTTTCAAAAAATGGTTTCGACAGCTTGGCGACTCCACTGGGGACATGAAAAAAAGAGAGTCAAGCCACAAGTTGATTAACTTTTGTCTTTTTATCGAAAATTGAAATTTGGTTTTAATATACGATCCTTTCATTGCATTTCATCCGTTTTGTGTTACGATCCTCATCATTTTATTCATATTTCCTTATGTGCTTCGAGTTTTTTGTATATCTCTGCACATTGCATTGCATGACCATGTGGTCACACCCTTTTAAGTAGGAGTGAGAAGCTACTCCTTCGTGATGTTTTCACCTTCATGCAGGATAGTGAATCACTTTCGGGATACATCCATACCTATGTCTTCGTGAGATTTTCATCTCCGTGCAGCCATAGGGAAATGTATTCCCCTAAACTGAACTCGGTCCGTATGAGCCTATAATGGGTGAGGATCGAGGAATTCGCTGGTTCGTGTACCTCAACTTTAGAACCAAACCTCATGTAGCTAACCTGAAGAGCCCACCTTAGGTAGAGCTGCGCTAAACCCTAGTAGTCATCCGGATAGGTGCTTGATTGTTTTTCTTTTTCTTTTTTTTATATACTTTGAATTTTGTTTTTGTATATTGCACTGACTTCTTGTCTTTTCTCTTTGTTATATTTTGCATGCAATTTCATACTTAAAAGGTGCTGATTCGGGTTCGATTGCTAAATTAGAAAGTTTGGTCATGGAAAACGAATTTCTTGATAAAGTGGAAGGTAACGCGGCTGTCTAAAATTGGTCAGAGACAACACAATTAGAGAAAGAAGATAGTCTAGTTGTGGGGCATGTGTCAGAATTATGGGATTACACTAATATTAGCATTACACAAAATAGCCTTTAAGAGTTAAAAGATATATGGGGTCAGTGGAATGATGAGACTAAGAGGTCGTTCTACCAAAGTTATGGGGATTTACTGTACTTACTCGACATCAAGGTAGACGAGCATTTATTTCGAGCCCTCACTCAGTACTAGACCCTGCATATAGTTGCTTCACCTTTGGAAAAGTGGATTTGGTACCCACCGTAGAAGAATACACAGCTCTATTAAATTGTCCGAGGGTTCAAGTTGATAAAATCTATTCGAGAGCTGCTTATGTCCCAACTTTTTAGAAGAAGATGATGAACATTACGGGAATGAGTGAGCAGTAGATTATGGCCAGGATTAAGCAAAAGGGTGAGTGTAAATGCATCCTGTGGAAAAATTTAAGGGATTTGATTCTAGCTCACCCCGATACGATAAAGAGAGTTGATGTCTTTGCACTGAGTATTTATGGGTTAATGCTATTCCCTAGGGCTTTGGGGTACGTAGATGAAGCGGTCACAGATCTCTTCGACCGACTCGATAATGGGGTCACGCCAGTTCCAGCAATCTTGGCCGAGACTTTCAGGTCATTGAATGCATGTAGAAGATCCAGAGAGGGTAGATTCATAGGGTGTGCACAATTGTTGTTAGTTTGGTTTTATGGCCACTTCTAAAAGATGGACAAGGTTTCTTACCGGGTCTTCCTGGATAGTTATTCCCCATTAAAGGAGATCGTAGCAACATCAAGGAGAGACGATGTGTCGGAAGAAAATTGGATAGCACTTTTACAAAATCTTCGGGAGGAGGACATTGAATGAAGAGCTCCTTGGTTTGTGCCCAGTGAAATTCTGTTCCGATATGGGAATTTTGATTGGGTACATTGCTCGAAATTTGGGGAGCAGTTGGTTACACTCTTTTAATGGTATTAAGGCAATATGGATCGAAGCAATTTATATCGGTGACGCATGGTTTGACGCAATGTGAGTTCCCATATAAAGGAGATAATTACAAGAAAAAGGTAAAAGAGATTTCTACTGCTTGGAATCGGAATCATCGGATGAAAAATCTGAATACAGGATCAATGACTCCCAAGTACAGTGGTTGGTTCAGTAGGAGGGTTAATGATAATGTCCCGGGGCTGAATTTAAAAGGTGTCCGACCAATAGAAGAATACTTATGGGTAATCCCATCAGAGCTAGAGATAATAAAGCAAGATTTTAAGAAGAGGAACTTGGAGGTGGAAAAGAAAATAGAACAATTGGAGGAAGAAAATATGCATTTAAGGTGGGACGCTGATGTTCAAAAGTTAGAGGCTGAAAAACTAAAGAAAGGAAAAAACAAGATCGAGGAGGATTTGGAGGATTTGAAAAAGGTTTACAAGAGATTATGTCGCTCAACGAAAATTGCTGGATTAGGAAAGACGTCGGAGCAGTGGCAGCAGGAAATTCAAGAAGAAAGGACCAAAGCTAATCGATAGGAGAGAAAGTTCCAAGAGGCTCAAGATCAGAAAAAAGCTTTAGAAAGGAGTCTATCGGATGCTCAAAATGACAAAAGTGAATTAAAGACCCGATTGACAGAGCTTGAAAAGGTACTTAACCAGTATAGAAACCGCAATTCGGCGGTTGAGTTGAGAGTCAGTTTGAGCAAGATTGAACAAATGAAGGGAAGAATAGAGGAGCTAGAGTCTGCTTTACAAAATTGTGAGCTTCGGGTAGATCTTCTCAAAGCAAATAAGGAGCGTTGGAAGGAACAACTACATCACTCTCAGAGCCAAATCAGGAGCCAAGGTTACATTATGGGCGAAGCAGTGGCGCAGATTCGGCAGGTAGCTGATCATCTACAAACTTTGGCAGTTCAAGCAGACGTGCTAAGTGTGAAGTATGAGCTGGAATCAGATAGGGGTCAGGAGTTAGCTTCGTTGCTTAGGAAAGTTGAAAATCTGAGCGTTAGGACAAAGCCGTATTTGTAATCCGTTTTATGTAAAGATATTTATTTTCTAGTAAAGTTTTCTAAATGAAACTAAATTAGAATCGACGCCTTTTTGCATTCATTTCATTTGTATCACATTCATGTCATGCGTATTAAATTTCATGAAAAGACTCTAATAAATAAAAAATATTTCAGCAATTTAGAAACCGATAAAAATTTCCCAAGTACGCATCCTTACTGTACACGAAGAAAGACTAAAGCAATGCATCAAAAGCTAGAAAGACTAGAACAAATGCAAAAAGAAATGCAAGATCAGATGCAAGCACAGATGCGAGAACAACTGGCTAAGATTCAACAAGAGCTGATGAATCAGGTGATAGAATCCCAAAGAAATATGATGAGCCAATTAGCCTAATTGCTGACTGGAGGGACAGATAAAGGAAAGAACCTAGGGTCAATTCTGGGGATGATAACGAGGACCCCGCTTATCCTTCAGGCTTTACCCCAACAAACACCCAAGCACAACCCAACGCATATCCATAAAAGGTATCCATCGACATCAGACCCCAATATCAGACTAGTACCTTAGCACCGGTGAACTTCCCGATGGGTTCAGGATCCAACATGGGTGACAATCCAGCAAATCCAGTAGTTCCCGATCTGGATGATGTAGCAGAAATGGAAAAAGTAAGGGTGGAGCTCCCGAAACAGCTTGAAGATCGATGCAGATGGCTAGAAGAGAAATTTAAGGTGTTAGAAAGTGCTAATTAGCATTGTAGAATTGATGCTAAAGAACTAAGCTTGGTCCCGGATTTGGTGCTTTCGCCTAAGTTTAAAACCCCGGAGTTTGAGAAATATAATGGGACTAGTTGTCCCGAAGCTCACATTACAATGTTTTGTAGAAGAATGACAGGATATGTCAATAACGATCAATTGTTGATTCATTATTTCCAGGATAGCCTGACTAGAGCTGCAGCCAAATGGTATAATTAGCTAAGCCGTGCCTAGATTAAGACATAGAAGGACCTGGTGCAGGCCTTCATGAAACAATATAGCCACGTGACAGACATATCGCCTGACAGAATCATACTGTAAAATATGGAGAAAAAACCAATTGAGAGCTTCAGGCAGTATGCCCAACGATCGAGAGAGGTAGCAATGCAAGTACAACCACCTCCCCTAGAAAAGGACAACCATGCTCTTCATCAATACCTTGAAGACCCCATTCATTAACCACATGTTGGGAAGTGCTACTAAAAGTTTTTCGGATATAGGAATGCCTGGAGCGATGATAGAGAATGCAATAAAATATGGTAAGATAGAAGCGGGGGAAAGTGCTAAAAGGAAGGCCCAAAGGAAAAGAGAGAATGAGGTAAGTAACATAAGTACATATAACAAAGGTTGCTTAAAACCGGTTACTGTGAGTCAGTTGAAAACAGTAACCGCCGGTCATCAGGGGCCACCAAAGCAAGAATCCAATACAAAGCAGAATGTGGACAAACTCCAGTTTACGCCAATTCCAGTGACGTATAAGGAGTTATACCAGAATTATTTGATGTACACATAGTCGCCCCCATTATCTAAAGCCCATGCAGCCCCCATACCCTAAATGGTATGATACAAATGCACAATGCGAATATCATGCAGGGATTGCAGGGCATTCAATAGAGAATTGCATTGCATTCAAGAAAGTAGTGGAAAAACTCATTCAAATGGGCATAGTGAAATTTGATAATGCCCCTAGTGCAGAACATCCGCTACCTAATCATACTAATAATGGGGTAAATATGATAGGCGAGTATGTGGGGAAAAAGTTAAAATGGATGTTACGAACTCCAATGAGGTGGGTCTGGAAGGAAATGATAAAAAAGGGGTTAGCTGTATCAGATCTAGAGGGAGGATATGAGGAAATGAGAAACTATTGTGAGTTCTATGCTGAAAAAGGGCCACGAAATCCAAGAGTGCGCTAAATTCAAGGTTTTGGTGCAAAATTTGATGGATAACAAGGAGCTAGAATTCTTCGAATGTACCAAAGGCACAGAAGGAAAGGATGTATATGCCTCAAAAGAAGGGTTAACCAACTAGGTTTGCAAAGGCAATCTCCCAATAGTCATCATCTCACGGTCGAGAGTCAATGAGGCCGGAGCACAAATAGCACCAAGAGTCATAATTCAAAAACCTGTAGCTTTTCCTTACAAGGATAGCAAAAGGGTTTCTTGGAACTATGATTGCAGCGTGACGATCCCAGGTGAGGAGAACCTGATCAATGCTTCAGATGAAAGATAAGATGTAGGCTTCTACACACGCAGTAGGAGGCGCTATGATACCCTGATTACAAAAACTGAGCCTGTTAAAGGAAAATCTGTAATTGTCGAAGAAAAGAAGAATATGACGACCAAACCTGAATCACCTATCAATGAACCAGTGACCGAGAAAGCGGCTAAAGAGTTTCTAAAATTTTTAAAACACATCGAGTATAGCGTTGTGGAGCAATTGCACAAGCAACTGGCATGCATATCGATATTAGCCTTACTCTTAAGCTCAAAGACACACCGTAGTGCTTTAATGAAAGTGTTGAATGAAACTTATGTTGCGGATGACATCTCTATCAACAAGCTGGATCGTCTGGTCAATAATATAAGCACTGACAATTTTATCTTCTTCAACGATGACAAAATACCACCAGGAGGCATGAGATCTACAAGAGCTTTATATATTACCACCTGCTGTAAGGGATATACATTGCCAGCGGTGTTAATTGATAACGGATCGGCCCTAAATGTCTTACCCCTATCTATACTAAGTAGGCTGCCTGTGGATAGCTCTCATATGATAGCCTGTCAAAGCATAGTGAGAGCATTCGATGGTACTGAAAGGAAGGTGATGGGAAGAATCGAGATACCCCTTTTGATTCGTCCCAACACATATGAGGTAGACTTCTTGGTAATGGATATTAAGCCTTCGTACAATTGTTTGTTGGGGAGGCCTTGGATCCACTCGGCGGGAGCAGTGCCATCATCATTGCACCAAAAGCTAAAGTTGGTAACTGAAGGGAGATTGACAATGATAAATGCGGAGGAAGATATTATTACATCTGTTACTAGCGATACGCCATACATAGGAACAGATGACGAAGCAATTGAATGTTCCTTCCGATCATTGGAATTCATCAATACAACATTCTTAGTCGAAGGAAACAAGATCCCTGTGCCCAAAATATCCAAAACCATAGGAATGAGTCTGCGACTGACGGTCAGAAAATGGGCCTTACCAGAAAGAGGACTTGGAAAATACCTCCAAAGAAGAATTGAGGTCCCGTTACCGAAAGAAAATCGAGACAACTTCGGCTTAGGATTCAAACTGGATGCAAGGCAGAAGAAGGAGTTAGAGAAGAAACAAGAAAAAAGGAAAGCACGATTGAGGGGGGAAGAAGTTAAATGGGAACCAATGATATTCCCCCACATATCCAAGACTTTTATATCCGGAGGGATTATTCATCCTGAGCGAGGAACACAAAGTGCGAGAACCGTGGACAAAATGATAGGGACCTTGCATATCAATGCCATATCTGAAGGAAGAGTTGAAGAGGAAAACTTGTCGGGCATTCATCCTTATAAGCCTGGTAGTGTTCTAAACAACTAAACCGCAAAGGAAATTCCTGTAGCTTTTAGAACTTATTCAGAGTAATATTCAGAACACACTTGTTGCTTTAAGTCTAAGAGCAATAAGATTCCCTTTTGTGAAATAGGCTCATGTCTAAAATATCGTTATTTTCAATGAAATGCATCTTTATTATCTTTTGAGCAAGTCTTCTTCTTTCTACTTCACTTATCATCATAATTGTTATTTTATTCTTTGGATATTCTTTTAAATGTTCACATTCTTCATTCACAATCATACCATGCCAATAAGTATGCTTAGATTCTTTTTGTTCTATGGACCTTTCTTCATCTCCATAATAGGTCCCCAGATATCAATAATCTGAGCAACACTACCAATGACTTAGAATATCCTTTCGAGCAAGAAATGTGTATGGAAGATCCTCAGGACTTGAAAGATGACCGAGGTTGTGACCTATCTCCTAAACTGTTAAGAATGGTAGAACAAGACGAGAAACAAATCCTACCTCACAAGGAGCCAGTAGAAGTTGTGAGTTTAGAAGAAGGGAAAGAAATAAAGATAGGGGCTTGCATTACTGCGAAGACAAAGCAAGAACTCATAGAACTACTCCAAGAATTCAATAATGTCTTCGCCTGGTCATATCAGGACATGCCCGGTTTAGACACTAACATCGTGGATCATCGACTTTTCATAAAAGAAGAATGCAAGCCAGTTCAGCAGAAGCTCCAGAGAATGAGGCCCGATGTCCTGCTAAAAATAAGGGAAGAAGTCAAGAAGCAACATGACGCTGGATTTTTAGAAGTAGTTAAATACTCAGAATGGGTGGCCAATATCGTCCCCATCCCAAAGAAAGATGGGAAGATACGAATGTGTGTAGACTATAGGGACTTAAACAAGGCCAGCCCAAAGGGTAATTTCCTACTACCACATATCGACACCTTGGTAGATAACACAACAGCACACTTGCTATTCTCCTTCATGGATGGATTTTCTGGGTATAACCAGATTAAGATGCACCTTGAAGATAGGGAAAAGACTATATTCGTAACAGCGTGGGGTACATTCTGTTACAGAGTGATGCCATTTGGGTTGAAAAATGCTGGAGCAACATATCAAAGGGCCATGGTAACCTTGTTCCATGATATGATGCATCAAGAAATTGAGGTTTATGTCGATGACATGATTGCCAAGTTCCGAACAGAGAAAGAGCATGTGCAGGTCCTGAGAAAGTTATTCTTAAGGTTGAGGAAATTCCAGTTAAAGCTCAATCCAGCAAAGTGTACTTTCAGAGCCAAGTCTGGAAAACTGTTGGGGTTTGTAGTTAGTGAAAAAGGAATTGAGATCGACCCGGACAAAGTTAAAGCCATACAAGAGCTACCTTCGTCACGTACTCAAAAAGAAGTTCGAGGTTTTCTAAGAAGATTGAATTACATTACTCGTTTCATTTCATAGCTAACTGAGAAATGAGATCCTATATTCCACATCCTTAAGAAACATAATCTGGGAGTATGGGATGAAGAATGCCAAAAGACCTTCGACAAAGTCAAACATTACCTGTCTAATGCCCCAGTACTAGTGCCACCTAGCCCAAATAGACCTTTGATACTGTACTTGGTAGTATTCGAGAATTCCATGGGGTGTGTGCTCGGCCAACACGACAAGTCGGGAAGAAAAGAAAAGACAATATACTATCTTAGCAAAAAGTTTACTGAATGTGAAACAAGGTACTCACCAATTAAGAAATTGTGTTACGCCTTGATCTGGACAACTCGAAGATTGAGGCAGTATATGTTGTACCATACAACTTGGCTAATCTCAAAGCTAGACCCTCTAAAATATATGATAGAGTCGACTGCCTTGAATGGAAGGATGGCCAGATGGCAAATTCTGTTCTCTGAGTTTGACATAGTTTATGTGAACCAAACTGCGGTGAAAGGGAGCGCAATAGCAGATTTCCTAGCCAGTAGAGCTTTGGAAGATTACGAGCCTTTGAACTTCGATTTCCCTAATGAAGATCTAATGTATATGGCAACCAACGAAGGAGGTACCCCGGAAGATTGTCCTTGGAAAATGAACTTCGATGGGGCATCAAATGCTGTTGGTAATGGAATTGGGGCAGTCCTGGTATCCTCAAATGGAGATCATTATCCATTTACTTGTAAATTGGATTTTGATTGCACAAATAATATGGTAGAATACGAAGCTTGTATCATAGGTATCCGTGCCCCTATAGAACGCAGGTTAAGGTACTGGAAGTATATGGGGATTCTGCACTGGTAATCTATCAACTCAAAGGGGAATGGGAGACAAAAGATCCCAAGTTGATCGACGATAAAAGATTAGTCCAAGAATTGATCAAGGAGTTCGATGGTATAACTTTTTATTATCTGCCGAGGGACGAAAATCAGATGGCTGATGCTCTAGCCACTTTGGCTTCCATGGTCAGAATAAATAAATATGAGGGTATAAAACCTATACAAATGAGTATTTATAAGGCCCTAGCTCATTACTACAATGTCGAAGAGGAAGAGAAGGGTGATCACCCGTGGTACCACGATATATTGCAGTATGTGAAGAATCGTGAATACCCTGATCAAGCAACTGAGAATGACAAAAGGACGTTGAGAAGACTAGCCTGTGACGTCTTAGATGGAGAGATTCTATACAAAAGAAGAAAGGATTAAGTACTATTGAGGTATGTGGATGCTGCCGAGGCTAAGAAAATCCTAGAAGAAGTTCATGAGGGTGTCTGTGGAACACATGCCAATGGTTTCACGATGGCCAGGCAAATCATGATATTCGGGTATTATTGGTCTACCATGGAAGGAGATTGCATCGATTATGCCAAGAAATGTCATAAGTGCCAAATTTATTGGGATAAGATTCATGTACCACCCTCACCTCTACATGTTATGACTTTTCGATGGCCTTTCTCTATGTGGGGCATAGACGTCATTGGACCAATCTCGCCAAAAGCTTCTAATAGGCATCGGTTCATCTTTGTGGTAATCGACTACTTCACTAAGTGGGTAGAGGCCACTTTATATGCCAATGTGACAAAATCAGTAGTCAGCAAGTTCCTAAAAAAGGAAATCATATGTCGGTATGGAATGCCAGAAAAGATCATATCTGACAACGCATTGAATTTGAACAATAGCACGATAGCAGAGGTCTGTAGCCAGTTCAAAATTAAACACCACAACTCGTCACCGTATCACCCAAAAATGAATGGTGCAGTTGAGGTTAATAAAAATATCAAGAGGATAGTGGGAAAAATGGCTGAGACTTAGAAGGATTGGCACGAGAAATTACCATTTTCCCTCCTCGCCTATCAAACATCAGTCAGAACCTCTACTGGGGCAACTCCTTTCTCATTGGTTTACGGAATAGAGGCAGTTTTACCCATCAAAGTTGAAATTCCTTCCCTTCAAGTCTTGTCCGAACTAAAGTTGGACGAAGCAGAATGGATCCAGGCTCGATATGATCAGTTAAACTTGACGAAATATTTATGCAATCATACTATCATGTTGTAGACCTCAAAATAAAATTAAAATAAATATTTTGACCTCAAATTTATGGTCTCGAAACCATTTTTCTAATTTCACTGAAAACGGGTTGTTATAACTTTCCCCTGAAGGAATTTTCGTCCTCGAAAATCTTACCAAAGAATAGGTTAGGGTATTGTTTTCTCATAGCTTCTTCGGGTTCCCACGTAGCTTCTTCAATGTCGTGACGTTGCCAAAGAACCTTCACTAAAGCTGTGTTTTTATTCCTTAACTCTTTGATCTCTCGAGCTAAAATTCTGATCGGTTCTTCGTTATACGACATGTTGGGCTGAATCTCAACCTCTGTCAGAGAAATTATATGCGAAGGGTCTGATCTGTACCATCGTAACATAGATACATGAAACACGTTATAATCTTCTCATGTTCTGACGGTAAGTTATGTCGATATGCTACTGGCCCTATCCTTTTAATAATCTCATACAGCTCGATGAATTGCAGACTCAAATTTCCTTTACAATCGAATCAAAAAATATTCTTCCATGGTGATACTTTTAGAAACACTCGATCACCGATCTGGAATTCAATGTCTTTACGTTTCAAATCTGCATACAACTTCTGTCGGTCTGAAGCTACGTTTAAACTGTCACAAATTACTTTCACTTTTTCTTCAGTCTCTCTGATCAAATCAGCCTTGTGAATCTTTTTCTCACTAAGCTCGGTCCAATACAATAGAGTTCGGCATTTACGACCATATAAAACTTCATATGGTGCCATCTTTATACTTAACTAAAAACTATTATTATACGAAAATTCAACCAACGATAAATATTTTTCCCAACTGCCTTCGAACTCTAGAACACAATAACGAAGCATATCTTCGAGAATCTGAATCACTCTCTCAGACTAACCATCAATTTAAGGATGGAATTCAGTACTAAAATGCAACCGTGTACCCAAAGCCTCTTGCAATTTCTTCTAAAATCGTGATGTAAATCTCGGATTCCCATATGAAATAATAGATACTAGAACTCCGTGCAATCTGACAATTTTTGAAATGAACAATTCAGCTAATCTATCAAGAGAAAAATCTGTACAGTCTGGAATAAAATGTGTAGACTTTATCAAATGATCAACAATAACCCAGATAACATCTTTCTTTTTCAAATATAGGGGTAATCCTGATACGAAATCCATCGTAACTCTATCCTATTTCCACTCAGGTATCATCACTAGCTGTAATAGTCCCGAATGTACTTGATGTTCAGCTTTAACTTTTTGACAAATCAAACATCTAGACAAAAAGTTAGAAATGTCGTGTTTCATACCCTACCACCAATACAACAGTTTCAAATCATTGTACATTTTGTTACTCCCCAGATGAATAGACAAATTACCATTTTGTGCCTCTTGTAAGATTTTCTGTATAAGCTCTGGATTTCTTGGTACACAAATTCTACATTGAAACAACAAACAATCATCGGTTCCAATCTGAAACTCTGAATCAGGAGTCAACTTACATTGTACTCGTTTTGCTTTCAACTCACTGTCACATTTTTTAGTTTCACAAATTTGTTGGAGAAACATCTGTTTAGCTTTTAACTCAGCTAAAATCGAACCATCATCAGTCAAAGTCAATCGTGTATTCAACGCTTTGAAATCAAATAAGGATTTTGTACTCAAAGCATCTGCGACAACATTTGCTTTCCCTAGATGGTAATCAATGACTGGCTCATAATCTTTCAACAGTTTGAGCCATCTTCAATGTCTCAAATTCAGATCTTTCTGTGACATCAAATACTTCAAACTCTTGTGATCAGTAAATATATGGTATTTTTCACCGAATAAATAATGTTGCCAAATTTTTAATGCAAATACAATGCAACCAATTGTAAGTCATGCGTCAGATAATTCTTTTCATGTGACTTTAATTGTCTAGAAGCATAAGCTATCACTTTGCCTTCTTGCATTAAAACACATCCCAAACCGTTTAAAGATGCATCACTGGAAATCACAAATTCTTTACTAGATTCAGGCTGAACTAGAACTGGTGTTCGGTTAACAGTGCTTTCAACTAGTCAAAACTCTATTGATATTTCTCATACTACTCAAATTTCACATCTTTTTGTAACAACTGAGTCATCAATATAGCTATCATCAAGAACCATTTAATAAATCTTCAATAATAACCAGCTAACCTTGGAAAACTTCTAAATTCAGATATGTTCCTCGGTGGTTTCTAGTCAATAATTGTTGAAATTTTACTCAGATAAACTCTAATGCTTTCTGTCGATACAATATGTCCCAAAAATCTAACTTATCGGAGCCAAAACTCGCATTTACTGAATTTAGCAAATAGTTGCTTATCTCTCAACGTTTGCAACACAATCCTCAAATGCTCAGCATGCTCTGACTCAAATTGGGAATAGATTAGAATGTCATCAATGAATACAACAACAAATCTGTCTAAATACGTTCTAAAAATTTTATTCATCAATTCCATAAATACTGCAAGAGTGTTAGTTAACCCAAATGGCATAACAAGAAATTCATAATGTCCGTACCTAGTTTTGAATGCAGTTTTCGGCACATCTATATCTTTAACTCTCAACTAATAGTAACCAGATCGCAAATCAATCTTAGAAAACATTGTTACTCATTCTTATTAATAAAATAAATCATCAATTCTCGGCAGAGGATACTTATTTTTAATCATAACTTTGTTGAGTTTTCAATAGTCGATACACAATCCTATTGATCTATCTTTCTTCTTTACAAACAGAATTGGTGCACCCCAAGGCGAAAACTAGGTCGTGCAAAACCTCTATTTATTAATTCTTGCAACTGAGCTTTTAACTCTTTCAACTCTGTACGAGCCATTCCGTACCGAGCTATTGATATCAGTGATGTCCCTAGTACTAATTTAATAGCAAACTCAACTTCTCTGACTAGTGGCAACCCATGTAACTATTCTGGAAACGCATCTGGATATTCACAAACAACTGGTACTAATTCAATCTTCATCTTAGACACTTTTGTATCCAGTACATAAGCAATATAAGCATCACAACCTTTTCTCACATATTTTGAGCTAACATAGACGATATCCCAATAGGCAATTCACTAGAATCATCGGATTCAATATGAAGAATTTGATCATTCTGACATTTCAACTCAATAGTCTTTCATCTACAATTCACAACCACATCATGCAAAATCAACCAATCCATACCCAATATCACATCAAACCCATCAAACGGTAAAAGCATCAAATTAGCCAAAGAATAATAACACCGTGTCATTAGAGGATAATTGTTGCAAACTTTATGAACTAGGACATACTAACCTAAGGGGTTCAATATTATAACCATAAATTCAGTGGACTCAACAGCTAAATTCTTACTAGACACTAGATTCACACAGACATATGAATGAGTTGATCCAGGATCAATCAAAGCATTCACATTAGTGTTATAAAGAGAAAAAGTACTAGTGATAACATCTGGTGCTAATGCATCCTTGCGAGCTTGAAACGCTCGAGACTGGGATCTCATAGCAGAATCCTTTGTTTCACCTTTACTACCACTCACATTTCCAGTATTTCGGGGTGGTTTCCCTCTTGCAGTTGTATTACTCAGTCGAACAGTATCTTTTCCAGATAACTCAGGACAATCCCGAATAAAATGCTTTAGTGAAACACATTTGAAGCAGGCTTTAGTAGTTATCCAACACTCTCCAAAATGTTATCTACCACACTTTTGACACTACCAACACTCGATACCGAAATGGCTTGAGCTTTTAAACTTATGTGTTGCTTCTTACGATCTTTATCTGAATACCCCCTTGAAGCAGTTGAACAATTATAAGAATCCCTAGATTTATTTGATGATGAATAATGTAATTTACCTATTAACCTATTTCTCGAATCTTTGGCCTCAGAATCGGCTTTTCTCTTCTCTTTGCTAAACTCTTTGGCTTTGTGTGCTCTGCCAACTAACACAACAAACTATTTCAATTCAAGTATTTCGACTAAGAGCTTCATATCTTCATTCAATCCGTCTTCGAACCGTTTACACATAATCTCTTCAGTTGGGATGCGTTCTCGGGCATACTTGCTCAGTCTCAAAATTCTTTTTCATAACAAGATATGATCATACAACCCTGTTTCAGCTCTAAGAATTCCTTGCGCTTCTGATCAAGAAACCGTTGACTTGTATATTTCTTTCTGAAAGAATTTCCATGTGACCCGATCTCTCGGCATTATAGATATCAAAGTGCTCCACCACTGGTATGCAGTATCTTTCAGAAGAGATATAGTGCATTTAACATATTCTCCTGGCGTACAAGATAATTTATCAAAGACTCGAGTTGTATTCTCAAGCCAAAACTTGGCTCTCTGAGGATCATCATCAACTTTAGCTCTACACTTTTCGGCCCCATACTTTCGAATTTTATCAACAGGGAACTTACTCGTACGCAAAGGATCCAAACCTTAAGAAGCTATGGGAACCAGTTGGGGAATAGGGTTACGTAGCATTACTGGACTTATCACATAATTAATCATACAATTCAAATTCAATTCACATATCCAAATATAGATCATTCTCATACATTCATATAGTCCCTAACAAGAGCCCTCGAGGCCCAAAACAAGTATTAAAAATAATTTGGGACCTAAATGTAAACTCATGAAAATTTTGACAAAACTATGAAAATTTCAAAGTATAGGGGACACATGCCTGTGTGGCCAAGCCGTGTGTTTCACACAGCCAAAAGACACGCCCATGCCATAGGCCGTGTGGACATTCAAAATGGGATCACATAGCCGTGTCCTAGATCGTGTCAGATCCCGTGTAACTCTTTGACTTATGTCACACAGCCAACCACACGCCCGTGTGACTAGCCCGTGTGACTCTCTGACTTGCTTTCATTAAAAACTATAAGGGACACATGGTTGTGTCACCTGACCGTGTGTCACACACAGCTGAGATACATGCCCGTGTCTCTATGTGTAGACAAAAATAGGCTATTTTCTAAGCCAGATTTCTCACCCGATTTTGGTGCCAACCTACACATTTCAATAGCATATAACCACAACCAAGATATACATTCAAACCTTTCCAAAATCAAGCCTAAACATGCAATATCCATGTACACAATATGATATCCATAAGCACATACATTTGCCCACTTAAACACATACCAAACTTGATTTAAAAGTTACCTAAATGGTCATTCTCATGTAATCACTATCTTGCCTAACTTTAACATGCTTATTACTTGTCAAATTCACCTATTATGCCAACTACCAATTCACAACCAAGGCAATTTATAAGGCAACCATCAAGCATACTCTAGGAAATTATACCTCATGCAAAATAAGTCAACTACTCATATATATATACATACCGACACATATACCAAATTAAGCCAAATCACATGGCTAATTACATATCAAAATATTAGGATTCATTAGCCAAATAACCTATACATGCCATATAACCAAAATACATTAAGTCCAAAAGTACCGAAATAACTACTGGATAGTGTGATGAGATCTCTGATGACTTCCAATTCGAGCGATCTTCCGAATCACTATAAAACATGGAAAAAAAAACAAAGTAAGCTGTTAAGCTTAGTAAGCTCGTATGGCTAATAAGTACAACTTACCATTCATTCACAATTTAAAGAAGCATAAGTAAACATAGGTAAAATTTCAATCAATTTAAGATTAGCACATTATCTCAACCATAGTAGTCATGTATAAATACATCCACTACAACTTACTTGTTGTACTTCTAACGAATACCTGAACTAATTCATAACATCTCTTATAACCCCGTGCCATCATCTTTGCCCGTTGAACCATTTGGAATAATATCAGATACTCGAGTATCTCGCACACTAAGTGCCATATATGTGGTTAAACCACCTCTATCTCATATCTCATATGGAAGCTCACTCTCGAGCCATCACTAGGTCTGCTCACACAAGTTGACGGTTAAGACGTAGCTACACGGTGCTGCTCATACAAGCTGACGGGTAATGCAACACATGTCAAAAAACTCAGCCACTGGTAGAATGTACGTGACCGGCACCCAAAATACATAAACACGGTAACCCTAATGACATGTCATTTGTATCTTATTTATTCTTAAGGTTCAACCGGGATCTATTCACTTACTGATAACTTGTCAAGAATCTCCATAGTATCGTATTATCACAATTATATCAATTAAACATTTAAACACATATAATTTAATACTTATTAAACATACGAACTTACCTCTAATTCAAATGACGAAAAACGACCGTTTAGTCCAAAACTTTATCTTTTTCCCGATCTAGACCCATATGTTGCTTTTCTTGATCTATATAATCAAATTTAACTATTTTAAACATCGTTCTATTCAATTTAATCCAATTTTAATATTTATATAAAGTTATCATTTTACCCCTAAACATTTGACTTCTTTACAATTTAGTCCTTATCTCATAAAAATGCAAATTCATGCAATTCATCATTAACCCATGCTAGCCGAATTTTATACATGCTTATTTCAACCTATATTTTTCATTTATTCACACATTTCATCATGGATTTTACACATTTTTCAATTTAATCCCTAATTGACATTTCAATCAAATTTACTTTACAAAAGTTGTTTAACTAACAACAAAGATTCATTTTCCATCATCAAACATCAAAATACTCACACATTCATCAATGGTAAAACTCTAACAATTTAACAATTTTTCAAATTAGTCCCTGGGTTAGCTAGATTAAGCTACAACTACCTCAAAAACATAGAAATCATTAAAAACAAGACGAAAACACACTTACAGGCACATAGGAGACTTGGCTGAACCTTGGAACCTCTTCAATGGAGTTTTTAGGTTTTAATTTTGGTGGATGAAGACTTGTTTGGAAGATGACATTTTGTTATTCTTTATTTTACTTAGCTTATTTAATAATTTACCTATTTCACCTTTGAATTTTAACTTAAAAATGATCTAATTCATCCCCATAAATGTCCACTCAATATAAAAATGGTCTAATTACCCTTCAAGTACTCATATATTTCAGTTCTATAGCCATTTAGTGCATTTAAGTTATAGAACTCAAGTTTTGCACTTTACGCGATTTAGTCCTTTTTATAAAATTAGACATGCAAACGATAAAATTTCTTAACGAAATTTTTATACAATCATACTATCATGCTGTAGACCTCAAAATAATATTAAAATAAATGTTTTGACCTCAAATTTGTGGTCCCAAGATCACTATTCTGATTTCACTGAAAATGGGCTGTTACAAGAGGAGTGGATCATGGTTGAAGAGTCAATTCGCGAAATGGTTGCTTATATGGAGGCATCGCAATTAAGGAGAAATCTAGGTAAAACCTTTGAATTATATCCCTTGCAAACTAAACTTTTACCATCTATTTTGCAGGCCCATATAATTGGAACTCAAACCACTACTAGACCATTTGAAGTACGCCTTTCTAGGTGGAGGAAATATGTTGTCGGTAATAATCTTAAGTAAACTCTTGAAGTTAGAAGAAGAAATTTTGGTACGAATTCTTAGAGATTATAAATGGGTTATTGGATGGACATTTACCGACATTAATGGTTTGAGTCCCTTGACTTATATGCATAAAATTCTAGTAGTAGAGAATACAATTCCCAAAAGAGAGACTTAAAGATGTCTCAATCTACCCATGATAGAATTGGTAAGAAATTAAGTTCAGAAATTACTTGATGTTGGGATGATTTATCCCATTTCTAAAAGCAATTAGGTTAGCCCAGTACATGTAGTTCCAAAGAAAACTGGTGTGACCGTAATTGAAAATGCGGTAAGTGAAATGGTTCCCACTCAGGTCCAAAATAGGTGGAGATTCTGCATAGATTATAGGAAGTTGAATTCTTTAACTCGAAAAGACCAATTTCCACTTCCTTTTATCGATGAAATGCTAGAACATTTAGCTGGAAAATCTCATTATTGTAGTCTTGATGGTTACTCAGGTTTTTTCAGATTCTAGTGGCACTAGAGGATCAAGAGAAAATGATGTTTACGTGTCCCTTTAGCATATTCGCCTATAGACGGATGCCATTTGGACTTTGTAATGCACCAACCACATTCCAAAGGTGTATGGTAAGTTTATTTTTTGACTACGTCGAGAAAATAATTGAGGTATTTATGGACGACTTTACTGTGTATGGTGAATCTTTTGATATATGTTTGTCTAATCTTGCCAAAATTTTAGAAAGGTGCCTAGAATTTAACCTTGTTCTAAATTATGAGAAATGTCATTTCATGGTTGACAAATGATTAATTCTAAGCCATATTATTTCTGCTGAAGCAATTTCGGTTGATAAGGCAAAAATTGATGTTATTAACTCAATTTCATACCCTACAACTATGAGGGATATCCGTTCTTTTCTTAGTTATGCAGGTTTTTATAGGCGGTTCATTAAATATTTTTCAATTATTGCACAACTACTCTATAACATCTTACAGAAAGACAAAGAATTTGAGTTTGATCAATCATGTAGGGATGTGTTTGACACACTCAAACACGAACTTATTTCAACACCCATAGTACAACCACCAAATTAGAACTATACTTTCGAAATCATGTGTGAAGCAAGTGACCATAGCATAGGAGCGGTCGTTGGAAAAAGATTTGTGATGGAACCACACGTTATCTCTTATGCATCTAAGACCTTGGATGCCACCCAAAGCAACTACTCGACCACTGAAAATAATTTATAACTACAGTCTTTGTTTTGGAAAAGTTTTGATCATATTTATTATGAACTAAAATTGTTGTTTTCTTTGACCATACAATTCTTAAATATCTGATCCAGAAATAAGAAGTGAAGCCAATGCTTATTAGATGGATATTGCTTTTGTAAGAGTTTGATTTCAAGATTAAGGATAAGAAAGGATACGAGAATTTGGTAACTGACCATTTGAGTCGAATACCTCTATCAAAAGATGTCACTCCTCTTAAAGACGATTTCCCAGATGAAAGTCTGCTTTCTACACAAATAATTTTTCCTTGGTATGCAGACATGGTAAACTACCTTGCTACATTTATAATTTCTTATAATTTATCATGATCTGAAATGGATAAGATTAAATAAGAAACGCGATACTATATTTGGGACAACCCTTACTTTTGCAAATACTGTTTTGACCAGGTAATTCGATGATGCATTTTAGAAACTGAGGTAAAATCAATTTTAGCTTTTTGTCATTCTTACGCATGTGGTGGACATTTTGGCACTAAACGAACTGCACATAAAATACTTGAATTTAGATTATATTGACCACTTATTTTTTATGATGCATGTTTATTTTGTAAAACTTGCGAAAGATGTCAAAAGGTAGGAAATTTGAGCCGAAAGAATAAAATGCCTTTAACACTTATACATGTATGTGAAATTTCTGATGCGTGAGGCATCGATTTTATGGTACCTTTTATTTCATCGTTTGGTAACATTTATATTTTGCTTGTTGTTGACTATGTGTCAAAATAGGTGGAAACTAGAGCCACCCGTTGTGATAATGGCAAAACTGTAGTAGGATTTCTAAAAAAATTACATATTTTCCAGATTTGGCACACCCAAGGCGTTGATCAGTAATCAGGAAACACATTTCTACAATAAGGTAATCGATACACATTTGAAAAAATATAGGGTAGCTTCTACGGCTTCTCACCCTCAATCAAACGGTCAAGCAGAAGTGTCAAATTAAGAAATCAAATTGATTTTGGAAAAGACTATTAAGCCAGATAGGAAGGATTGGAGTTTGCGACTAAATGATACACTGTGGGCGTACCGTATAGCTTCTAAGGGACCCATAAGTATGTCTCCTTTTCGACTTATATTTGGTAATCCATATCATTTTCCTATATATTTAGAACACAAGGCGTTTTGGGCTATTAAGCAATGCAACATGGAGTTGGATGTTACAGGTAAGAGTTAAAAATTACATATTTAGGAACTTGAGGAAATTCAACGAGAAGTATATGAAAATGCCCCAATTTATAAAAATAAAATCAAAGCATTCAATGATCAAAAGATAACTCGTAAACAATTTTTGGTTGAATAGAAAGTACTACTTTATAACTCTATACTAAGAACTTTTATAGGTAAACTCTAAACTAAATAGTTATGTCCCTTTGTTATTACTTATATATTTCCACATGGTGCAATCGAAATCAAAAGTGAAGAATTTGAGAAAATCTTCAAAGTCAATGGATAGTGTTTGAAGCCTTTCTACAAAAATTTTCAAGCGCACATGGTTGAGGAGTTAATACTTGAAGAGGCAATTGAATAAACTTTTAGGTCATCAATGAAACACCCCTAACACGTATTCCTTGCCGAATTAGGATTACGGAGCATTATCATACTATCGAAACATTTAAACTTAATGTCATTCACTAACATAAACATATCATAAATTAATTATGCATATACATATTGTCTCTAAATTGAACCCTCGAGACCCTAAAAATACCTTAGAAACAAATTAGGGCCAATTTGGAATCATTTGGGAAGTCCAGGAAAAATTCAAAAAATTTTAGAAATAGGGGTCACACAGCCGTGTGCCTCACACGGCTAAGATACATGCCCGTGTAACCTTTGAATTAAGAACACATGGCTGTGTCACGCGCCGATGTGCTAGGCTATGTAACTCCCTGAGTTTCCCTACACACCCGTGTGCCAGGCCGCGTGCTAGGCTGTGTAACTCACTAACTTGCATACAAAGGAACTCTCATATGACACATAGCCATGTCGCCAGGCTGGGTGCCACACATAGTTGAGACACATGCCCGTGTCTTAAACCGTGTGGACCCAAAATGAACCTTAAACAATAAGTTTACCAATTCAAGCTTACTTGGAACCTAAGTAAACCATTTATCAGCCAAAAGACCTATTTAAAGTGACCTTAAACAAGCTGAAAATACCACAAATTCATGCTAAATCATCCATCTAACATTCAAACAATATGCCACACATAAGCATCTCAAACACATACAAATAATACCATAAATTCATGCATCATATCTCATTCCATGTGAAACTTAAAAGCACAATATAATTGACCATTCTCACTCCAACACTTTGTACCAAGATGCTTTATACATCCACTATTAAAAAGTGTTCCAAAAGGACTTTTCTAGTCATGCATCATAAGTCCAATACCATTCATTACCAACAAGTATAAATTTTAACATTTACATATTCACCAAAACATCATAATACCAATGACTTCTCCTATTACATGTCACTTTACCTAACTATAAACAAGTACCCAAATTGACTACCACGCTGATGATGATAGTGTGTAAGCTTCCGAGCCGATCCAATCAAAGCAACGATTCCAAGAGTCTTACAAAAATCAAATCAAACTCATAAACACAAAGGAGCTTTGTAAGTTCGATAAGTAAAATCTTTTGCTATAAAATACCAAATTTCCAAATGATCTTAAATTTTATTACACAGATAATAAGCATGCTCGGCACTAAGCCTAAATAACACCGACACCAAGCCTGCTAGGCATAAAGCCTGAATAACATCAGCACTAAGCCTGCTAGGCACAAAGCTTGAATAACACTGACACTAAGCTTGCTAGGCACAAAGCTTGAATAACACTGACACTAAGCTTGCTAGGCACAAAGCCTGAATAACAATATACTTCAGCACTTAAACATCATTCCATAATAAAATTTAAAGAATTAGATCACTAACAAGGAATTTAAATTAACTAGGAATAAACATAAAACGAACTTACAGGACTAGTTTGTATTAATTACAAAGCATAGGAACTACTCCGAAATATTTCCTTTCCCATGGTCGTTAACCTGTTCGTGATCTAAAACAATAGTTTCATTCAATTGAGTATTTTCAAACTTCAATTTCATCCATAATTCATTTATATGCAAAATTATCATTCTACCCCTAACATTTTATCTTTTCACAATTTAATCCTTAATCTCATAAATTGAAATCTAAGCATTTTAATCTGCCATTCAAGCTAACCAAATTTATTAAGGACTTATATCAACCCAAATAAACCATCCTTTCATAAATTTAACATGAATTTTTACCATTTTTACAAATCGATCCTTAAATGCAAATTTCATCAAAAATCACTTTACAAAACTTGTTTATTTATCAACAAGGATTCATAATCTAGCATTAAACATCAAGAATTAAGTAAGACCATTCATGGTATAACCCTGAATCTTTAACAGTTTTACAAATTAATCCTTGGGCTAGCTAGATTAAGTTACCACAATCTCAAAAACATAAAAATCACTAGAAACGGGGCTTGGAAACTCACCATGCAATTAAGCAAAGCTTGACTGAACCAAGCATTCATCCATGGTGTTCTGTCTCTTCAAAGTAGGTTTTTAGGTGAAAAAATAAAAGATGATACACCTTATTTCTTTTCTTTTTATTTTAGTTTAATTACCTAATTACCATATTAAACTTTAAAAACTAACAAAATTGCAATAATACCATGCCATGAACATCCACTAACCTTATAATGGTATAATTACCATTCAAGTCCATTAACTTCCATTTCCATAGTCATTTAGCGCTTTTAACTATAGAACTCAACTTTCACACTTTTTACAATTTAATCCTTTTTACTTAATTAATCATGAAAACATCAAAATTTATTAATGAAATTTTAATACGACTTTAATAAAATTCATAGACACCAATTAAATAATAAAATAGTAATTTACTCGTCGAATTTGTGGTCCCAAAACCACTATTTTGATTTCACTGAAAATGGATTGTTACAGTTGAGCTAACAACGTTAAGCAAAAGTGCTTTTTGAGAGGCAACCCAAATTTATTTTCATTTATTTAAATTTGAAATTTAGTTTAATTTAAGTTGAAAATAAAATAAATAATGAGATTATTATTTAATATATTTTGTGTTATTTCCTAAGAACGTTGATGGAGGCTGTCAATATTCTGACAATCGGATACTGATCGGGGCATAGGCACATCGTGCTCAGTACTGCCGTTTATTTTCTTCATAACAACACTTGAAACACAAGAAAAAAACCCACACATCTAACCCAAATCCACATAACCCATAGAATAAACCTAATACCCAAAACCCAAATATAAAAAAAAATCAAACCCAATCCATTTTTCTTCAAATAAAAACAAACCCAAAACATAACCTAAACTAAGGCCCAAAAGAAGGAAGAAAAAAAAGTGAAAGAAGAAGGGTCGAATGGCCAAACGGGCCCAAAAAAAAAAGAGACCAAAAATAAATTTTTTATATAAAAGAAATAAAAACCCTTAGCCCCACGAAACCCGATCCCAACCTTTCCCATTCATTTTTTTTCTTCTTATTCTTTCATTCTTAACTACAAAACCCTAAATCCATTGAAACCACCACGCCGACGCTAGTCGTCAATGCCGTTAAAATTTCCTTCACCCTCATGTACTATCATACCAACCAATGGCAAATGACTTTGATTCGTGAGCATCATCGTTGTTCATTTCTTCCCTTTTCACCACCGATCACCTTTCCTTTTCTCTATCATTTGATAAACCCTCCTTAAGCCCAACACTACTGCACTTTCCTAGCACTTCATAACACTAAACCCCCACCTTTCCTCCATTAAAGCAACCTCCTTCAAAACCCCAAAATAACATTTTTAAGAATAGTTACAACCCTGCACAGACTGGTCGAATGTTGTTCCCCACCGTCGCAAGCCAACACAATCGTCTGCTATCATTCACAATCATGAGCCACTACTAAATAGTCGCCGTCGATTAATTTTAAGCTCAAGCACATTTCAGGGTTTTAACTAGGAACCAAGTGGCCGACGGGTTCTTAGTTTCTCTTAACTGCGACTTAAACTGATTTTTGGTGCGTTCAGTCATTGATTGAGATAATGAAAACTCGAAGCCATCTACACCCTTTATAAGGTGAATTGCCACGCCTATTAGGAATCGCCACCGATGAAGCCCAAGTTCGATCAAGATAGAATGCTCACACAATAGTCTCGATACTTCTGAAAGGTCGAATTCTAACTTACAACCTAATTTACCTTTACTAATATACCATGTAGGTTGTACGGACGAGGCTGGGACTTCTAACAACCATGACGAAGGTCCTTCAAATAGAAACAAGCACGTTCCTCAGCGTCGAACACGGTCGTCCACCACTCAAACACATTGACCACCACATAGCAGTATTAAAGCTGTTGAAAATTTGTGTCCACCATCCGGCTCACCAAAAGAAAATGTTACCTACACTGTGCTGACAGAAGCACGATTATGAGGGTCTTTGAACTTGGCAACCTTAGAGCATCGTGCAAGATAGGACAACATTCGACAACGGCCACTCTCGATCTATAAGGAAATTGATCTTTACACTATTGATATGCTTAATATAAGTGATGTCGTATTGAACTATTTTGATGCTATTGGTTGGAATTCATTTGTAAATATTTCATGTGCTGCATATTATGAACTAGTCTATAAGTTCTATGCAACATTTAACTTCAATAATGCATCGCAAACTGTTGAAACTCATGATCTTATTTGTTTTCGATTACTTGGTAAATATTTTAGGATGTCAATTTCAGATTTTAACATTGTCATGGGTTTTGCTAACCCTGATGATGTTCAAACTAATTCCTACCATACAACTTTATTAAATATACCAAGTAATTTCGATGTTAATGTTGCTTATTCTACTTTAACCCAAACTAGGAATCATCTTTATAATCGTAAGACCTCTTGTTGGTGTATGAACCAACTTTAAGGTATATTCATTGGTTTTTAGCTTTTAGCTATTAAGGTCAAAATATTCATCATCTGTTTTAACCAAGAAAAAAATATTTTTCTTGAGGTGTATGCATTCTAGATATAAGGTTAATTTAGCATATTGGTTTGTACGAAATTTTCATGTTGTTTTGCGCTCTAATTGACCACTTATACTCGGCTCATTTATTACAAATTTAGTTTCCACACTTTCCTCCTAAGATTGATTTTTCCTCCTTTACATGTGCATATACTATGGATCACCTTAATGAGTATTGTTTGGATTTTATGGGTTTGCTTGCTGGTACTCTTATTGCATATTATTTTTTTCCTCTAGGTATACGAACTAGTCACAGTAATAGGGACTTTCACCAACGTCACAATTTCACTACTAGGAAGTAAGAGGAGCAGCCACAGTCATCTGTAGAGGCACGTTTAAGCCGCACTGAAGCTCGCCTTGAAACAATGGAAACCCAAGTCTCCACGATTCTTGCCATCTTGCAAAGTAGTTACTCCCAACACCGAAAACCATGTTAGATATACACGAGGAGTATACTTGACCTTTCTCTCTACTATACTTTAATTCATATACAATATACTTGAGGACAAGAATAGATTAAGTGGGGGTGTTGGGTTAATAAGTGTGCATGATTATTTTTCTTTTGCTGTGTGATTGTTTCTCTTTCGCATGTGTTAATCCTTATGTTGGGATTATTCATTAATTTGTTTGACATTGAGTTTCTAATTCCAATGCTTAGTCAATTTAGATAGTTGTGTGGTTCTTGAATTAAAGTGTTCATTATCTAGTTTAATCAACATATGTGTTTTAAAGTTGAAATATTGTAATTAGATTGTTTCATGAAAATTGACTCTTTATAAAATTGCTTGGTAATAATATTGTTTAATTTTAAATGTATTTGCTAGTTTATTAAAAAAAAAAACTACTTCGTTGATGGCTCAAGTTATGAGTAAAAATTTCAAAAAATGTAACAGAATTTAGTAATCAGGATGAGGTGCTTAGGTTGTCATCTCATTTTGCGTAAAAAGGTTTGAGTGGTGAACTGAAAACTTGTAAACACTCCGTTAACCAAGTTACCAATAGTAGGGAAAAATAGTTCATTTGGAGACATGTAGGTAAGGTGTTTAGCTTGTCATCTCACTTCACTTAAAAAGGTTTGACTATATCCCAAATTTACTATATAATTAATTGAGAATAAATGCCTTGCAAATTTTGGTTCAATTTTAATTTAGTAAAATGATTGAATTTACATGTTTGAATTTTTTGGACACTTGTTGATTAAATTGAGCATTTGAACGCTTATTCATTTTTCGCCTAAATTGTTTGCGTTGATCATGGTTACGGAATAGAGGCTTGATTTCTGATAAATTATTGGATAACTTCTAATGTAGGAACATACAATATGCCTGAGGACAAGCATAGGCTAAGTAGTAGGATTTGATAGCATGTTTATTTTTGCATATTTTACGTGTTTAGATCAATTAGTTCTTTCTAAATTGGTGATTTTATGTTTAAATTCTGTCAGGAACAGAATTTGGGTGCTTTGAATAAAAAATAAGCAGAAAAGGACTAAATTGAGCATAAGCAATAAAAGAGGGGTCGAACTAGAAATTTTGAGACATTTAAGTGCTGATCAGATTTTTGACTTTGTAAAAGCCATATGTAGAAAAGAAAATATGATTTTGATTTCATGTAATTAGTGGTTAGGTAAGTTAGGTTATTTTTAGTATATGATAGTTACATAAATAAGGGGTGTGGTGGCCTTTGAAAAAATACACTTGAATACTCTTGGGAATTGAATGAAAATTATTTTTTTCCTTTATATTTCATGTGTTAGTAATATTACAAGGCATTATGCCACCTTTATATTTTTTTCCGAGCCCCCTTCCCTTTCCATCTTCCTTCATTTCCCTTAAATCCACTTCATAAACCAACAAAAGTATGATTCATTTCATTCTTCATTACATTTCTGACTTAGCTTTAGGATGGTATTCTTTCTAGTCAACAACCATGAGAAATAAATTCGCACTAAAAATATTTTATAATAATATTCACCATCTCTCCAGAATATTGGGATAGTACAAACTCGTCCCTTAAAGTTAACTCGATTTCAACACAAAGAGCACGTTGGGTTGGAGTCGTTTTGGTGTACAGTTGGGAAGACGAGTCAACCGTGTTGTATTCAGATTTTCGCGAACAAATTGGCATATCTTGGCGGGGTCATACTAGTGGGATTTTTCGTCAAGGGAGTTAGTGATCGGATTTAAATGTCCCACACGATTGAGGCCGTTGATCTGAGTTGGGTTCTTTAGAACGCAAGGCTATTGAGGTCTTGAATTGCAAATGCGTGTATCGTGATAAGACAATTGGTAAGGGTTGGTTTGCAGGTTGTATCAGAATCAACTACGAAAGGAAGAATTGGCAGTTAGGACATTCTTAGCCACTATAACCAACTTATTGTTTGGAGGAGAAAACTCATTTTCAATGATCAATCAAGAAACTAAAATGAATTGAGTTTGAGGCTAAGGCTTTGTAATTCTATTTACAGAATTCAAATCCATTTTCTTGTTTTATTTTATTTTCGATTAATTGGTTTTTGTGGAAGAATTTGAATGAGCCAATCTTTAATCGTGCTAGCGATAAAATTCATGATCTTATTTCTTTGGTAGCTAGTTGGATGAAGTCTTTGAACCCTAATGATTTGTCTCAAGCTTGGAAAGCTACATCTAGTTTGAAGGGATGGTGGAAACTCCTAGATATCAGATGGGCCAAGGATAATGTGGATGGCTTAGTTTCAATGGTAAGATCGAGTGCAACCTTAGGTGGAGCGATAAGAGGACCTAATGGGGGATAGCTTGTGGGATTTGGAATGGTGACAGGATTAATTGATATATTTCAGGTTGAAGCTAGAGCAATGCTTTAAGGTCTAAAGATAGCTTGGGTATGTAGTTTCCGTCAAGTGGAAGTGGTGAGTGATGATGCTCTTTTAGTTGATATCCTACGAAATGGATTAGTTGGAACCAATAGTGTTGTTGAAGTTAGGATGATTCATACATGGGTTTCAAAAAATTTGCAAGTGAGGTACAGACTCATCTCGAGAGATAGTAACAGACTTGCTAATTGCATGACGAATGAGGTTACAGGTAATTAAGATCAATTGATTATTTTTGATGATCCACCTTTCTATGTGCGGCTTTTAGAAGAGGACATGCATCATGCGTTGTCTGCAGCAGCTATTGTTAATTAGGCTAAATAGTCCTTTAGCCTAAGTCACTCTTCTTACAGAAAAAAGACCAAAATTTGATGTTTTCTATTGCTTTTAGCGAATCCTTAAAGTTTTACCACATAATTTAGACAAGCATGGTGTATACTAATATCTAAGATATTTAAACTCAAGTAGTAGATCTATTCATTAAAGTAAGTTTATTTATGTTCGAGATTAAAGTTTGATTCACAGTGTTGGTATGTGAGTTTGAACTTCTATTGTATTAAAAAGTACATTTAATATTTTTATTAAGTTGATATCACACTTCAGCCAAGTTTGGACTTAATGAAAAATTTATTAAAAACTTCTTATTTTTACAATGTAATAGATATTATTTTAAAGACAAATTTAACTTTTTATATAAAATTTAGAAAAATTATTTACAAATGATGGGATTTAAACCCAAAACATTATAAATTTTAATAAAAAAATTTACCATTTCATTTCAACTAAAGCTATATATTATTATTATATCAAAGCTTTTTAAATTTGTTACATAAATTTTACACCCACATCACAAATATGTCATAATCTAATATATTTTAAAATATTTGTAATTTAGTATGCATTTTGTTTTATACGGACAATTACATAGTAGAGAGAAAAATGACTTTAAATCTAATTCCAATCAATTCCAGTTTAATAAATATTAGAAATCCTATCATACCCTTATGCATGTGGAAACAACGGATTTAAAACACAAATGTGTGTTTAAAAATAACATATAATAAACAATAAAGTATATGATTTAAAACTAGTTAATCATAATAACACATTGAATAAGTACAATATTAAAAGAATAGATTAAATTGTGAGAAACGAAATTTAAACACATAAATACATCGGATAAAAAATACTAAATGCACTACAATTATTTATCATGATTTTGTCACTAATTGTGACTTAGTGTTAAGTTGACTTGTGACACCAACTCAGTTAACAACATTATTAATATATACAACCAACGAAGATAATAAATTGTGCATATTAAAATTAAAATGAATCTTTGGTTGATTGATACTTTTAAGGTTTTATTAATTTAATTGGTGCAAATTCAAATCCCACTATATGCGTATTTTATTAATTTTTGTTTAAGTGAAAATACTAAAATTTAATTTAATTACGAAAGATATTTTTGTAATTTTTTTAATCGAATTGATGCCCAATTAACTCGTGCCATTAATTATTAGTGGAAATAACTCAATATGTATTTAAATATGAAGTAGGTGTATTAAAATATTTCCTTGCAATTATTTTATTAGTTTTTTTCCCTTCAACTTTGAATGTAGTGTAGAGGTTCAAACATGTATAGTAATAGTTTGATTTGTTCCTGTTTCAGCTTTCAACATTAGAGAAAAGAAAGAAATAAATAAGAAGAGAGTAATGGAAGAGCTACTTAATTGCAAAAATTGGTCTTCAACCTGTTCATCGTCAATTATATCAAGGGCGCCGCCGGTTCTTGATTTTGGATTCTTCTATAAATATCAAGGCGTGTATGTATATTACAAGTCTTATTTTATTTTAAATATAATTATATGCATAGCATAATTACAATAAATAAATCTAATAATTTATAACTAGGACCAATATGATGAATGCAGATGATAATTTAAATAAAATCTTTAGTACATTAAGAGATGTTTGATTATATCCTGAAAGAAAATTATATTTAAGCCCCACCTCTTACTTTTGACCAAATTAATATCTCTGATTTGGGAACTTTTCCCACTTCTAAAGACTTTCAAATAAGTTTGATTGAAAATAGGCCCAAGTGTTTTACTTGACCACCTCAAGGCCACAATGCCTTCACTTCTTCCTATTATTTTATTCCTATAAAACCATATGCCTCTACATTATAAAATTTATTTCTTGACCAACTTTTGGAACCATGACTCTCTGCATCCAATCACTTGCATTTTTATTTTTTTTCTTTTATAGAAGAGATTTCAATAATTTTATGAATACATTAAATTTAAGTTATAAAATATGTTTAGTATACTATTTAAAATTAATTATTGAGTATAATTTTATGATTTGATAAATGATAATATAATCTTAAATAAAATAAAATAAAATAGAAAAAAATTAAATTTATTTTTTATTAAGTAATACATAAATTCTATTTACTTATCGTTTTCAACACTTCTTTTGTAAAAAAAATAATCTATGTTATAGTTTATCAAACATGTCTAGAAAATTAAGTTGTTAAAAATATTAATTTTTTGATTGAATTTTTCAACACCTTATCAAACAACCAACAAATTATGGGAAGAATATTCTATTGTATAGCACGAGAACTAGGGTCCTTTTCTTGATAATCCCATTCTCTATCTCTAATTATATATATATATATATATATATATATAAAACACCTAATTTAGAGACCACTTTGGAAATATTGAAATGCAAAGCTCTAATTCTAAAATTTGATAAGTTACTCTCTTTGTTTACAACTTTTAAATTTTAATCCTTATATTTTACAAAAATTAAAAAGTTAATCCAATTATTAATAAATACATGAATTTGAATTTTCATTAACTTCTTGCAAATATATTTGCTTATATATAAATTGTTGTATTGAGTGACTACTTATGTAATTTACCTTAATTATTAATATATTAATAAATTATTTTTAATATCAATTTACTAATATAATAAACAATAAATATTATTCTCATAAGTTAAAAAAATTCTTAAAACTCGTTCTTTTATGTGTATTAGTTTCAAATATTACACACATTGCATATGATTTGATGTGTTTATTTTTAATTCATTAAATAATGATTGGTGTAATTTATAATAAAATTCAATTAATTATAAAAAAATAATTAAGAGAATAAACTACTATTTTGAAAGTAAAAAAAATAAAAAAAGTGAAAAACAACCGATAGTAAGATATTAAGTAAATAGTTAAATAATTAGTTTTCCGATATAAGCCAAAATTTCATTTACAAAGATCTTTTGGCATAATATTTCTAATCACAATATATGAAACCATTCAAGATTATATAAGTATTATGAAAATAAAATAATAGTAAAACTATCAAATATCAAATAATAATAAAACAAATGAACATCAATAATTTTTTATGGTGATAAAACAAAACCTACTAAATAATATTAAAATATGATTTTTCTAATAATTCTTTAAATGCTATTTGATTAGAGAAATTAATAATTCAAAAAAATGATTTTAAATTAATTATAAAATATATTTATTTTTCTTTAGAGTTTTGACATATTAATTAAAAATATATAAACTATTAGGTTTCCAATATATTGGTGTTATTTTTTTTATATATGTAATGTTAATCTCATGCATTTAACTTCTATTAGTTATAAAATAAATAATTTTAATATGATTAATTATAATCTCATTTAAAATAAAATTGTATTTATAGGTAAACATTATATTTATTTACTTAAAACATTTATTTGTAAGAAATATTAATCATTATTATTTTTAATTTATCTAAATATATTTAATGATTTTATAGATTTTAAATTTTATTTATTAATAATATATTATTTTATTTTTAAATAAAAATTTTAAAAAATATAACATTATAATTATCAATCATAGATCATAGATAAATAAATAAAATAAATTGAAGAATAGAATCAAAATTATTAATAGTTTATAATAATATATTCCCTTTTCCATTTGATTGAATCTGTAAAACTTAATTAAATGATGAGTTGCAGTCCATGTTCTATAGTCAAAATCTTACGTATACAATGGAATTGTTTCAATTGAAAATAATATCTAAGATAATGATACTTCTGTAGTTTTTTATTTTCCTTCTCCGACATGACTTTATGTGAAGAATCAACAAATAATGCATAGTTGTCTTTGACGGCTTGACATTTTCCACTTTCTTTGCACATTTTTTTTTTCTTTTTCAAACATATATATATCATTGTGGATCAGATTTTGTATATATTATTTTTTATTATCAGTAGGGTGAGAAATAGGGATCGAATTCAATTTCCCATATTTATAATATTATTCTCTTATCATTATTGTATAAAATCATTATATTTCACGGAATGCCCATAAAAATTAATGATAAATAAAAAAGTAAAACGAAACCTTTTATTTATGTTGATATAAAGAAGCAGGATGGGTGATTGATGATTGTTATTTCAATAGTGGTGTGGAGAGCTGTAAATGAGTGGAAAGAGGCGCTAGATCAGGAAGCCAATGGAATGTTTTAGATGGGTAAGTAGTAAGTAACGTGCTCTTGCATGATTTTCTAGATATGTATACATAGGTACTAATACGGGTCCTATAGGATTAATTGTCTCACTAGATGGTAGATGTATCAAGTCACGGAGAACCCTTAATACGTTCCTTTTAAGGCAAAGTGTAGTCCTCAGGCGAACTATTTTTAGTAGGTAAATCAAAGTAGTTGACTTGGAAAAGATATTAAAGCAAGGCAGAATCATACAACAATTGCCCCCTAGAAGAGGGGAAGGTTTTAAAGCAACCTTCCTAAAAGTTGGTGTGAGTGTCAGATTCATATACAGACAATTAAAACATTTACGGTGGCATGCGTGAAATACATGTAGCGCATGTGTAGCATCTTTTTTTTGGTATCACGCAATTTTTAATAAATAGATATCCACATGTAGTTGTCGCATTAGTATGTGATTGGGGAAACTTTTCGTGTTTTTCAGAGCTTTTTTAAGTACATAACATTTGACACCTATAAAACGGAATAATTTGTACTACTCTCTTGATCTCAACTAAGAAACTCTTGTGAAAATTTTCTTGCCAAAACTTTTCCAGTGTGTTTGTTGTGTTAAGACGATTTAGTGAAGCAAGGTTTTCTTGTGAGCTCTTTGCTTTGCTTTTCTTCTTTTCTTTTCTAAGGTTTGATTCACTATTTTAGTTCGTATGTGTTTTTAAGGTCTAGGTCTTTATTTTTTTGTTTGTAAGAGTCTTTTTTGGTTTTTATTTTGTACTTGAGAGTTGTGGTGGTTGTTAAGGAATATAATAAATATTAATTGTAACAGTAGTTAATATAGTTAGCTGGAGTCAGTTAATCTGTTAATAGTTAGTTAGTGAGTCTTCTTTGTACTGGACTTCTCTTTATTTTCAGTAATATGATTTTAGAAGTATTTTTCATTTGAATATCTTAACATGGTATCAAGAGCCATCACTTTGCTAATGTAAAGTTTTTTTTTTGTTCCTTTTCTTCTGGTTTCTCCTCTTCATGGCAATAGATGAAATTCCAACGTTTGATACGTCTCGGCATTCTACCAATACTGGTGAAGCAGTTCATCAACGTGGTCTTGGCAATTTTTCTTCGGCTGATGTTCATTATTTTTCCAAGCATGATACTATTAAACTCAGTGAGCATAATTTTCTCTTATGGAAACATCAACTGTTGTTAATCCTTGAGGGGTATGGTCTTGAAGGATTCGTCTTAGGTACTGTTCATCCTCCTTCTCCTTTCTTGTCTGATGCTGATGGCCAGTTCGTTGCTAATCCTGCGTTTGCTGTACATAGAAAGCAAGATAAATTCTTGGCTTCTTGGCTATTATCCACAGTCACGGATGAAATTTTAATGCACTTGACAACGGCCAAAACCAGTTTTGACATTTGGACGACTATTGACAGAAGATTCGGTGCCAAATCAAATATCAAACTCTCTAGTATGAAACATGCGCTATACTCAATCAAGAAAACAAACCTTACTATCAAAGACTACCTCTCCAAGGTCAAGAGTTTAAGTGATAGTTTGACTACAGCAGGTAGCCTTGTTTCTAAACAAGAACAGGCCAGCATTATCTTGGCAGGTCTGCCCATTGAATTTAAGTCTATTCGGGTTCTTGCTTCTGCCACTCCTATGAGTCTTTATCTGGTTACTGAAATGCTTCTTGATTATGAAGCACGACAATTGGCTTCGTTACAAGAAGAACCTTTGCAAGCTAACTTGGTGTCTCGGTCATAGCAAGGTGATAATACTAAGTCTGGTTCGGGTTACAATCACAGCTCTAATCATGGACATCGGGGTCAAGGTCGTGGGTGGTCTCGTGGTCGATCCTGTGGCTCAGGTCGAGGTTGGTCCTGTTCCAAACTGCAGTATCAACTTTATGGTAAAATAGGGCACATGGTGTAAACGTGCTATCATAGATTTGATGAAAATTTTTCTAGCCCTGGTTTGAACTCGTAAATGTCCATCAATTATTATCAACTGCATGAACCTCCTACTTCTTCTTGTTCTTCGCCTCACTGTTGTGGCTCATTTGTTCAGACTTTATCTGGGGCGTCTCATCTGTCCTTTTGAGCTCCGTCTACTCAAACCTGGTACCCCGATTCTGGTGCAACTAACCATGTTACTCTGACCATGGCTACTCTTTCCAATGCTTCTCTTTACACAAGTACTAGTCAAGTCTCCATGGGTAACGGTAAGTCTGTTTCCATAGCTAATATAGGTTCCTCAAAGTTCGTAGCTGGTTCTCGGTTGTTACATCTCAAAAACATACTACATGTCTGCAGTCTGTAAAAATTGATTGTCTCTAAGGCAGTTTGCGAGAGACAATTCAGTCTATTTCGAGTTTCATCCCTTTTTGTGTTTTGTGAAGGACATTCAGACAAGGAGGACTCTACTGGAGGGCTACATGCATAATGGATTGTATAGGTTTGATTTCTCTCGAGCCTCATCTCATTTGCCTGGTTCTACTTCAAGTTTGAGGTCTCCTCTAGTTTGCAATGTTCAAGCTTCTTCCTCGGTTGTGCTATGGCACAACAGACTTGGACATCCATGCCATGATACACTAGCTCGTGTTTTGCGTTCTTGTAATGTGTCTTTCAAGCATAGCAACTTACAGTTTATGTGTACTCCTTGTAAATTGGGCAAATTTCACAAGTTGCCTTTCAAGGCTTCAAATATAGTATATTCGTTTCCTTTTGGATTAGTAGTGTTCAATGTTTGGGGACCTTCACATGTGGTATCCAATGGTTTCTCCTATTACGTGTCCTTTATTGATATGTACAGCTGGTATACTTGGCTATACTTTCTTAAAAACAAGTCTAAGGTTCTTCGTTGTTTCCTTCATTTCTACAAAATTGTTTAGGTCCAATTTGGCAAATCTGTCAAGGTTCTGCAGACAGACGGGGGAGGCGAGTATCGCTCCTTGACCACTAAGCTCTCTCAACTTGGTGTTTGACATCGAATGACATGTCCTTATACCTCAGAACAGAACGACGTTGCTGAGAGAAGACATCGCCATATTGTTGAAATGGGACTCTCATTGTTAGCTCAGGCATCTATGCCTTTGGAGTATTGGTCTGCTGCCTTCTCACACGTAGCTCATCTGATCAACAGGTTACCATCGCCTGTGTTACAGAATCACACTCCTTATGAGAGACTCTATAATGTGCATCCTGATTATTCTCAGCTTAAAGTATTTGGTAGTGCATGCTTCCCTTATCTCTGGCCTTTTCAGCACTATAAGCTACAGTTTCATTCTCAGAAGTGTGTTTTTCTTGGGTTTAGCTCTAACCAAAAAGGTTACAAATGTCTTGCTGTTGATGGTCGTATATTTGTCTCTCGACATGTTCTATTTGATGAGACACATTTTCCATTTCATGCTAGTTTTTCTTCTGCACCAGTTTTGGTTCCTAACAGATTTATTCATCATAAGTCTCCTATTCCTGTGGTGACATCGGATAGCCTTAGTTTCTTACATTCTCCTGGAGACTCACGTGTCCCATCAACCTTGACTCAGTCTCCTTCAAGCATGCACTCTCCCAGTTTGGTTTCCTCTCCTAGATTTTCTTCGATGATGGTTACTTTACCCGTCCCTAATGTTCTAGATATGCCAGCTCGATCTGCTTCTCTTGTCAACTGCCATCCTATGCGCATTCGGTCCAAGAACGGTATTTTTAAACCAAAACTCTACTTCTCTACTTTAGGTGAAAAGGAACCAGCTAACATTGTTGAGGCTTTTCAGAGTCCTGCTTGGACTACAGCTACACAAGTAGAATATGAGGCTCTGATTGCAAATAACACGTGGGATCTTGTTCCTCTCCTTAAGGGCTGTCGGGCCGTGAGTTGCAAATGGATTTTTAAGGTAAAAAGACATGCCGATGGGTCAGTCGCTCGGTATAAAGGCCGGTTGGTAGTTAAAGGCCATTTACAAGAGGCTAGAATTGATTTCTTAGAAACTTTCAGCCCTGTGGTCAAGCCAACCATGATTCGTGTAGTGCTAGCTATTGCTATTTTTTTAGGATGGTCCCTTCGCTAAGTTGACATCAACAACGTGTTCTTAAATAGAGAGTTACGTGAGAAAATCTATAAGATTCAGCCACTGAGGTTTGAACAACAGTGACTTCACAGTCAACAGCTTGTTTGTAGGCTCCGAAAAGCTCTTTACAGCCTTAAACATGCTCCTCGAGCATGGTTTCACAAGCTACGGGAGTTTTTGTTGGCTGCCGAATTTGTTACTTCTAAAGCTGACAGTTCTCTTTTTATTTGACGGGCAGGTTCTCAGCTACTTTACGTTTTGGTGTATGTAGACGACATCATAGTCACTGGAACTGACTCTCTCGGTATTGATTAGTTTGTCAATGAACTTTATGTTCATTTCTCGTAGAAAGACTTAGGACCGTTGAACTATTTTCTTGGAATTCAAGTAACTCGTACTTCAAGTAGTCTTTTCCTAAGTCAGAAGAAGTATATTTCGGATTTACTTCAACGTGCTCCTATGGATAGGTCGAAACCTTCTCCTACTCCAATGATGACCTCTTGTCATTTGTCAGCCCATCAAGGAAGTCCAATTGAAGATGAAAGTCTGTACAGAAGTATTGTGGGAGCCTTACAGTATGTGCTGATAACAAGGCCAGATATTGCTTTTTCTGTAAATAAAGCTTGCCAGTTTATGCACAAACCCTTAGATACACATTTCAAGGCGGTCAAACGGATTCTAAGGTACTTGCAAGGGGCGATTGATTTACAGTTCATTTGAACCTCAAAATTTCTTATTGAAGGATATTCGGATGCTAGTTAGGGAGCGGATACAAATGATCATTGATCCACTTTGGGGTTTTGTGTCTTTCTTAATGGAAATCTGATTTTATGGAGCTCTAGAAAGTAGTCAGTGGTGTCAAGATCCACTACTGAAGCCGAATATAGAAGTTTGGCTCATGTCACTGCTGAAATTGTTTGGATTCAGTCTTTGTTGTCTGAACTTGGTATCTCAACCCCAAGTAAAGCTCAGGTATGGTGCGATAGCTCAGCCGCTGTTGCAGTAGCAAGCAACCCTGTCATGCATTCCAAATTCAAATACGTTGAATTGGATCTCTTCTTTGTCAGAGAAAAGGTTGCAAACGGGTCTTTCCAAGTAGGTCATGTATCTGGCCAAGATCAAATAGCTGATGTTTTAACCAAGCCTTTATCAATAGGGTTGTTCGACAGATTCAGAAATAGGCTAAGAGTTGTGTCTATAAGAGATGGTGGCATGCAGAAACAGGAGGAGTCAATAAGCATGGGGCATGTTAAGGAATATAATAAGTATTAATTGTAACAGTAGTTAATATAGTTAGCTGGAGTCAGTTAATCTGTTAATAGTTAGTTGTGAGTCTTCTTTGTATTAAATACCAGACTTCTCTTTATTTTCAGTAATATGATTTCAGAAGTATTTTTCATCTGAATATCTTAACAGTGGTTGACTTTTGGGTAGAATGGCTAGTGGTAATAAGATAAAAAAAAGAAAGGTTGTAAGGAAGGAGGCAAAGTAGGCATAGAGTTTTAGGGAATTTGATGTTCTCATGGTGAGAAATATATTTAGCTGTAGGGCTAAAGATGAAGTGATGAGGAGCATGCTACATGTAAGGGGAATCATAAAGCTGAAATGCAAATTTTAATTTTTGATTCCTTAATGTGAGAATTGAATGAGTGATGTGGAAGAACTTAGAGTTTTCTTTCTTCCACTTTACATGTTTTATGTGGCTTTTCATCTACAACTGAATCAAATTCTTTTTGCAATGCCCTAGATGAGTGTGAAATAACATTTTCATCAATTATTATAAGTGAAGGGAGCCACCCATGATATGTGTCTTTTGAAATATTTATTGGTTTTATACGGCAACGAGTAGGTATACCAAAAGGGGATGGTGCTTTTTTATGGTTCATCAACTAAATGGCCAACATTAGTGAACACTACGAGCAACTTTCGCCTTGATAAAACAAAGTATATTTTTATAAGGCATAAATTCTATGAAGTAGTTGGCTTTCAAACAAAAATTGACTCACCCTTTGGCTTATCTATGCTAGATGATCCTTAATTTAAAGGACAACTATGCCAAAAAGCAATATATAAGATACCACAAATGTAGCCCTTTGAAAACTGATTAGATAAATATGCATAATATTTGTCAATATTATTTGGGACAAAGAAATCCAAATGGTTTGAGGGCCATTGACATATAAAGGGGTTTTGCTAATATTAATGAATAACCCATGTATGACCAAGCTTAACCCCACAATGACATGGATAAAGTAGGTGGAATCTTAACTAGCAAAGAGGTAGAGTCTAAGGATTTTCTCTAAGCATATTGTAAGTGTTGTAAAGAAACTAGAAATATAGGGAACCCCATGGTAGGACTTAGTAGTACTAACTTGATTTAAATAAATAATACTAATAGAAATAAGATGTCTAATACAATTAAAGTGTGATCCAGATATCAATTAAATTAAAATTACATTTCAAGTTTCATGAGTCAATCCTCATACCATATTTCATTTAACAGATCATATATCAACATATAATATCTTTTATCATCAAATCGCATTTACATATGTTTCATAGCATGTCACTAATTCATTTCATATTCTCATTTTTATCTCGAACCTATAAATTCATTTCTTATCCATATCAACCCTCAGGGCTTATTTAACTGGTTTGCATGTTCTTTCACATGCAATCATTTGTTATTTAATATTAATGTACAAGATACATCATTTACTATTAACATTTCATATCAAATATCACTTACAAAGGTAAATGTTTTATTGTCCTTATTTCCAGACTCAGACTCAAGATGATTACACAAATAATCCAACCATCACACCAGTATATTTGATACCTAGTGCCTCATCGGAATGTTCAAAGTATAATTTGCACTTTGCGCCTCATCGATATAATCAAAGTAATATGTGCTACGCACCTTATCAAAACGTTCAAAGTATAATTTGCATTCATGCCTCATCACTTAAACCAAAGTATAATCTTGTACACTAATCCTATGATATGCCAACTATACCCAACTTTACCCGAGACTGTTAATAAGGTAATAAATATTTCAAACACACATACACTCATGTATATTCATGATCACATATCATAGTTTCATGTAATACCAATTATATCATGCTCAATTTAATTCAATCCATATCACCTATATTTCGCAAGTTACTAACCATGTAGTACTTACCAAGTTCATTGACAAGTAGGGACATTACCTTAATCAAGCTAGCTTGTAACATGTCATATAAATATAGGTATATACATTGAATTTAAATCATGGTAGCACAAATTGTATTATCTATTCTTCTACAACTCTCATCTTTCCTTTCTCTTAATATGACCAAAAAATGTCTTTAGCTATGCTCGATAATTCAATTATAAAGTGGTATTAGTTCCCACTCAATCACATGAAAAACATATAATCAAACATAATTTTCATTTTATTCATTTAGTCCTTATATTTGAAATACTCATATTTTTTTATATTTAACATCAGATCAAAATCCAACTTCATATCCTTTTATTAGGTACCTTATACTTTTAATCTATAGTATAATTTATTAACGACTTTTATTTTATTCAATTTAGTCCCTAATGTCACAAAACTAACTATCAAGCCTAGTGAAATTTCTAATCAATTTCCTCAATTTTCACTACTTACTAACTTAGTCCTAACATGCTCAAAGCTCATAATTCAATTTTGTGTCCAAATCAAGCTCAATTTCATTAAATACCCTTTAATGATAGCTTGATAGATATTCGGAAATTGAGAAATCTAAGACATGGGTAAACTTAATCAAGCTTAGATGATCATGAAAAGATAAAAATTTCAAAGAAAAATTATGTTTCTCTTAAGCTTTTGGACCAATTTGTAAAGAAATAAAAAAGGAAAGTTTTCCTCCTTTCTTCTTCACTTGGACAATAACAATGAAGAAAAGAAAGATGAATGCTTCATCTTTTCCACTAACATTTTCTATATATACTTAATAGTGGTGGTGTAATTAAGCTTAATTAACTTAGATTATTAACTATTAATCATGCTTACTTAATAATTAACCTTAATTAATTAAAGGCAAGTAGGTGTACATCAAAGTCCACAAATTCATTTCATATTAATGATTAAATAACCATTTGGTCCTTTGGTTGATTGCTAATTGGTCCTTATGCAGATTTTAAATTTAAAATCTATAACGATTGAAATTTTACAATTTAGTCATTGAACTTTAATTAATGATTTTCTCTATTTAATTACTTAACAGTTATTTTTTCATCCTACACCGTCTAAAAATTTAAGTTATTGTAGAATTTATCAAGAAATCAAGATGTTTACAATAGTATCTGCCTTGACTCATGTTGTCTCTGGCCAAAGACTTGTTGTGTGGTGTAACAACTCGATTTTCAGTGGTACATAAAAAATGGTTTTAGAATCTCATTTTCGTAAACCGAGTTCTGATGGTCGTCACTAAACTAACTATGATTTCGATAAAGGCAAGCACACCTATCAATTGATAGTATAGCTATGGTGAGTCCAGAATATCGTATCCACGAGGACTAAAAGTACTAGTAATAACTATCTTTCTATTATTTAACCTATAATTAAAGGGGGTTTGTTTTAAACTAAAATTAACTAAACTAATTAACTATGAACGTGACAGAGAGTGAAAGAAATTATCAAATAAACCAATGACAAAGACAATACCTAAGGAAGAATCCACATAGACTTCACTTATTATTCTAACTCTAAATTCAACGATTTATTCACTTGTCTTGATTCGTAGAAATCCCTAATTTATGTTTTTATCTTTTTTGAGACTAAGAAGAACTGACTCTAGGTTAATTAATTGAAATCTCTTTCTAATTAAAGCCCTTATAGTCGCATTAACTCATTCTATGGATTCCCCTATTAGATTTGACTATAATCCGACAGATTTATGTCATTCTATTTCTAAGGTTGCAATCAACTCCTGTAACGCCCCAAAATTTTAGCTTTTATGATTTGCTGTGTGTGAAAATTTCTAAAATTATTTTTGCAAATATTTGACGTAAAGAATTGTTCGGTTGAGTGAATAAGTACTCTAGGTGTGTTTGGGAAGGTCCTAAGTTCAAGGCAGGACTTGGGTTAAATTTTGGTTTTTATTGAAAAAAGCCTAACTCTTGGTGAGCAAGCTTTTAAGTAAAAGTAGGGTAAAATATATCAGAATGGGCCTGCTGGTCTGGTGGTTGAGTGGCAAGGGATTATGCTTGAGGCCATGGGTTTGATTCGCGGTATGGGCATTATTTTTATGAACGTTCATTCAGAAGATCTGAGTTGGTTTCAAATTATGAAAGTGAGGGAGTAGGGGAGTGTTTCATAGAGGAAAATAACGGATTGGGGAAAATCTTGTGGGATCTTTCCAAAAATTCAGTTCTCCTTTTTTCTTTAACAACTCACTGTCGAAAATTTTCTTTCGATTTCCCTTATTTTTGTCGCTGTTTGCCTTTCCAAAAACCCTTCTTACTGCCGATTCTTGTTCTTTCCCCTCTCTCTCGATTTCTTATTATGTGCCTTCACGTTGTTTATCAGTTTGACGAACTCGTTCGGTAAGTTGTGGGCATTGTTGAACTCTAACGTTTTCTTTTCTGATTATCTATTAAGAGAGGTTTTTCTTTACTATTTAGGAAGCAATCGAAGGGCTAGAGATCTCTGATTAACGTTTCAAGGGTTTAATTTCCCGATTGTTCGACTGAAGGTAACATACTTCATGAGTTTTAGCGTTAAGGTTTCAATAAAATAACTTTTTAAGTGACTTAATCAGTGAATTGATGGTCAATAATAGGTTTTGGGGTGCTCGAAATTGCGTTAGTGACGAATCGAAACTAGGTGTGTACCTTAAATACTCTGAAATAGCATTTCAGTGAAAGCCGAAAACAAAACTGTCAATACCACATGAGTGTGTGAACTGCCTATGTGGAGGCCGTGTAGTGATACACGGCTATGTGGTCGACAAGTGAGGTCGTGCTCGTATCGCACGGGTATGACAAACACGGGCGTGTGATGCTGGCTAGTTCATGTGCGAGGCACGGGCTAGGCCAATTGGGCTGTGTGGGTCACAATGGCATTTGGGTCTACACGGATGAACCACACAGGCATGTGGGGTTTTGGGCCAGACCGTATGATCCACACAGGCAAGGCCAAGTTAGGCTGTATGGGCCATACGGGCGTGTGGGCCCACATGGGTGTGAGCCCATTAATCTGAATTATTCTGAAAGGTTGCACGGATCGCCCTAGTCGACTGTGACCGATTAAAGGGGTCGATAAGCGTTACATAGTCCCTATTCTATGATATGAATTTGAGATGTATGCTTACATATTATACTTAGCATATGTATTAATACTGTTCTAATTTGATCCGAGTATGATATGTATGATCTATTTACTGTATAAAATCATGCCATGACATGATATTATGACTGCATTGCATTGGGTTGGGATGATTATTGGAGAGAATGAAGACTGTAAGGCTTTTAGTCGTCTGATTGGTAGCGGTACTGCCTTTACTTATTATGTGCCGTTCTTCGGTACGATTTGGTTGTAGCATTGGACGGGTTAATTTTATCCCCATACTTAGTGTGTAAGGCTGGGTAGGTTGATTTTATCCCTACATGGTGTGTAGGGTGGTCGGAGATGGTGTGTAGGGTTGGTGGGCATGTACTGTACTGATTGATATGCATGTATATCTATATGGGCTAAGGCCTGAATGTATCTGTTACTGTTTTGAGTGTGCTCAAGCCTATACTGATTCTGTTAAGAGCTCAGGCTCGATTATGACTTTTTGACTCTTGTCTATTACATGCATACTTTACTGTGAGGATGTACACACTGAGTTTGCGAAAACTCAACCCCTTTATTTTATTTGTCTGCCAAGTAATCCCCAACAGTAGATGGATCGGTATTGCGGAGGGCTCGAGGGTGACTACTGATGGATCCTTTACTAGACTCCTTATTTTTCTTACTGGTTATTCTTTATTTTATTATTTTGGGAGTTTTATGTATTGTGGGCCTTTGGACTGATTTGTTTTATACTTTGGGTTTTCAACTTGTTATTTATACTAATTTATAAACTACAGCATCACAAATGCGTTCTAAAACTTAATTTCAGATTTTTGTATGAATGAACGTTTTTAATGCTTCCGCGATAAAGAAAAGATAATAATTTGGACCAGTTTTTGATATGTGAAACAATTTTTTTAAAACACTCTCATAAGACGCCACCATATTTGGCCATAACGTCTAGGCCTGGTTTGAGGTGTTACATTTAGTGCTATCAAAGCCCGGTTACAAAAATTGACTGTGGTTTTTAGGTTTTAAAGTATGGCTTTGAGAAAATGGTTTAGAAATATTATTGTTACTGAGTAAGTGGTACCTCGAGCCTCCGATGCCGATCCAAATAAGTACTAAACTGTGATTAAATTGATTGAAAGCATGTTAGATATTCTGGATACTGTTGATTTGACTGAGAAACACTGTGTATATGTTATGAGAATGCCTTAGGTAGTATCTTACTGAAACACTCTAGGTAGTGTAAACTGAAACTGTAGTGAGACGACTTTCTCGCGATAACCGACACTAAATCTGATAATTATACTGTATAAAACATTTGTTAATAATATATTTGAACTGTAAACTAATTTGCATAAAACTTTTAATAATGATTAATCTGATAGATACAATGAGCACACGTGGTACTCGTGGATGGGTTACTAGAGGTCGTGGTAGAGGCCGTACAGGGGCTCGAGCTGAGCCCTTTACTTTTGATACTATACCGGTGGTGGATGCTGGTGAGACACTGGCATCGCCTACAACTAATAGTGGGACAGGACCGTATGATTATATGGCTGGGGATGACGTACTGTCCCAAGTCATGCTTCGTATTTTGGAGAGGATCGCTGGACCCAACACTGGATCTGGGGGTTGTGGGTCGGTTACGGAGCGACTCCGGTCCAATGGGGCTAAGGTATTTAGGGGCATCGCTGGAGCTGCCTCAAGTTTCGCTGAGTATTGGATAGAGGCTACAAAGCGAATCATGGATGATCTAGACTTTACTGATGAGCAAAAGCTCAAGGGGGCTGTGTCTTTGCTTCGGGACGAGACGTATCAGTAATCGTTGACTGTCAAGGAGGGCACTCAACCCGATCGATTGACTTAGGGTTTGTTTAAGACCACCTATCAGAGTAAGCATGTGGGAGCCAACTACACTGATGCTAGGCAACGTAAGTTTCTGAACCTCACACAGGGGGATCGTTTTATGGTCGATTATGAGGCTGAATTCTTGAGACTGAGCCGTTATGCCAGGGGCATGGTGGCGATTGAGTATAAGTGTTGTGTGCGATTTGAGGATGGTCTCTGGAACAACTTACGTGTTCGATAGCTTTACAGAGGGAGTGGGATTTCTCAGCTTTGGTCGAAAAGGCGAGGATAGCCAAGGAGGTTAAGCGCACGGAGCACTAGAACCGTGATAGGGAGAAGGCTAAAAGAGACCCAGAGCCTTCTAATGCTGCTGCGAGGCTTAAGAAAAAGGTCAGAACTGATGAGCCTGTAAGAGTTGGGCCTACTATAGTTGTTCCTACTAGGGTGGCTATCTACCAGCATTGTAATAGGAGTCATCCAGGCGAGTGTTAGAGAGTTATTGGAGCACCAAGTTAAAGATTACCCATTGAGGGGTAATTAGATCAAGCACCGATTGTTAAGACTGTACAACATCCACCTAGGGGCCGAGGATAGGCTAGGGGTGGTAATGGTATGGGTCAAGGTCAGAGAGCACCAGGCAAAGATGCTGGGTCAACTGAGGCGAAGCGGCCTACACTCGTCTATGCTGCACGTCATCGTAAGGATGGAGATGCTCCAGATGTCATCATGGGTACGTTTCTCATCTTTAATGTACCTTATGTTGCACTGATAGACATAGGTTCTATACATTCCTATATTGCATATTTTGTGTCTGAGACCTTGAGGATACTGTATGATAGTACTTCTAGCGACATATCAGTGGTGAGCCCGTTGGGGCAGTTTGTTAGAGTTAGTAAACTATTCAGGGCTGTGTCATTAGAGGCCTAAGGGACCGTGTTTTTGGTTGACTTAATGGAGCTTTTGTTTGGGGAGTTCGATTTAATTCTGGGCATGGATTAGTTGGTGAAGCATCGTGTGAGTCTGGATTGTGCTGAAAAGAGGATGGTTCTGAGGACTGAGGAGGATGATGAGATAGTCGTGATTGGGGAATGACAGAATTATCTGAGTAATGTGATCTCTGTGTTGGTGACGGAGAAGTTGGTAAGAAAGGGATGTGAGACATTCTTAGCCTACATCAGTGTTTTGAATTCTGTGGACTCTTCGGTTAAGGACATCCATATAGTGAGAGACTTTACAGATGTGTTTTCAGAGGAGCTACCGGGTTTACCTCCAAGTCGAAAGGTGGAATTTAGTATTGATTTGATTTCTGGTATAGCTCTGGTGTCTATCGCCCCTTACTGAATGGCACCAAAGGAGCTTACTAAACTTAAGGCCAAAATATAATAGCTGTTGGATCGTGGGTTTATTCGTCCTAGTGTGTCTCCATAGGGAGCACCTGTTTTGTTCATAAAGAAGAAGGACGATACAGTGAGGATGTGTATTAATTACCGTCAGTTGAATAAGTTGACGATAAAGAATAAGTACTCATTTCCAAGTATTGATGATCTTTTCGACTAGTTCAGAGGCGTCAGTGTTCTTAAAGATTAACTTGCGATCGGGTTATCATCAGTTGAGGGTAAAGGAGGCCGATGTACATAAGATGGCATTTAGAACTCGATATAGACATTACGAGTTCCTAGTTATGCCATGGGTTGACCAATACGCCAGCGACATTTATGGATTTGATGTATCGAGTGTTTCAACCCTACTTGGACCGGTTTATAGTAGTGTTCATCGATGATATTTTGGTATATTCTAAGACAGAGGATGAGCACGATAAGCATTTTAGGATTGTACTGCAGACTCTCCGGGAGAAACAATTGTATGTGAAGTTCTCCAAGTGTGAGTTCTAGCTTTAAGAGGTTACTTTCTTGGGGCATATGGTATCTGCTGAGGGGATTCGTGTGGATCCTCGTAAGATTGAGGCTGTGTTGGATTGGAAACAGTCGAAGATTATGTCAGAGGTTCCTAGTTTTCTAGGGTTGGCAGGATACTACCATCGATTTGTTGAGAGGTTCTCTTTTATCGCAGCTTCATTGACTAAGCTGCTGCGTAAGGGAGTTCCTTTTGTTTGGACTGATGCACAGCAAGAGAGCTTCAAGAAGCTTAAGTCAGTTTTGACTCAGGTACCAGTTTTGATACAGTGATGCGCCACACGTGGGTTTGGGTTGTATTCTGATGCAAGGCGATAAGGTTGTTGCTTATGCGTCTCGTCAGCTCAAGAATCATGAAGTTAACTACCTAATGCATGACTTAGAGTTAGCTGCAGTGGTTTTTGCCTTTAAGATTTGGAGGCATTATCTATACGGTGAGAAGTGTACCATCTACACTGATCACAAGAGCCTCAAGTATCTTCTTACTCAGAAGAAGTTAAATCTTAGGTAGCGTCGATGGGTAGAGCTGCTTAAGGATTATGATTGCAGCATTGAGTATCACCCTAGTAAGGCCAACGTGGTGGCTGACGCGTTAGTCGCAGGGCAGTAACCAATTTGAGAGCGTTGTTTGCTCGACTGAGTCTCTATGATGATGAGAGTTTGTTGGCTGAGTTACAAGTGAAGTCGACATAGATTGAGCGTATTAGAGCTAAACAGTTGGAAGATAAGACTCTGGAGTTACGATTCTGTTAGGTTGAGACCGGGGTTACTTCAAATTTTGGACTTAATGAGGATGAGGTTTTGTGCTTTAGATGTCGCATCTGTGTGCAGAATGATGAAGACTTGAGACAGTTGATTTTGAGGGAAGCGCATAGTAGCCCTTATGCTATGCATCCTGATGGGAGTAAGATGTATAGCGATATTCGAAAGTTGTATTGGTGGCTGGGGTTGAAGCGTGAGGTGACTAATTTCATGGCTCGCTATTTGACTTGTTAGTTGGTTAAGGCTAAGCATCAGTTGCCTTCGGGTTTGCTACAGCCAGTTCAGATACCGATGTAGAAGTGGGAGCGAGTGACGATGGACTTCATTAGTGGGTTACCCCTAACACCCACTAAGAAGGATTCTGTTTGGGTCATTATGGATTGATTGACCAAGACTGCTCACTTCATTTCAGTCAGGACAGACTACTCCCTTCAGAAACTAGCTAAGTTATACATCTCTGAGATAGTGAGGCTGCATAGGGTTCCTATGTCGATCATCTCCGATAGGGATCCTCGGTTTACATTTCAATTCTGGCAGAAGCTTCACGAGGCTTTAGATTCTCGGTTGGACTTTAGTACTACTTTTCATCCTCAGACAGATGGACAGTTGGAGAGGGTGATATAGGTGGTGGAGGACATGCTGAGAGGGTGCATCATCGAGTTCTGAGGTAGTTAGAAGGAGTTCTTACCTCTAGCAGAGTTCGCCTACAACAACAGTTACCAGTCTAGTATTGAGATGGCACTTTACGAGGCACTGTATGGTTGTAAGTGCTACACACTTTTGTGCTGAACTGAGTTGGGTGAGTGACGTGTATTTGGTCCAGAGTTGGTATCAGAGACTAAGAACAAGGTCCGATTGATTCGAGAGCATCTGAAAAAGCGGCTTCTGACAAGCAGAAGTCTTATGCTGATCTGAAGAGAAAGGACATTGAGTATTCTGTGGGGGATATAGTTTTTCTTAAGGTCTTGCTATGGAAGAAGGTTCTGCGGTTCGATCAAGGGCAAGCTGAGTCCTCAGTTTATCGGGTTGTATCAGATTTTGAGTCCAGTAGGACCGGTTGCGTATCAGTTGGAGCTACCTCCAGAGTCAGATCGTATTCACGATGTATTTCATGTCTCGATGTTGAGACGTTACCGTTCTGATCCCACACATATTGTGCCTGTAGAGGATATTGAGATTAGATCAGATCTAACGTTTTAGGAAGAGGCGGTACATATTTTAGATTGCGACGTGAAGGTCCTACGCAGGAAGTCCATTCCATTAGTGAAGGTGCTATGGCGAAATCATAGCACTGAGAAGGCTACTTGGGAGCTAGAGGATTTGATGCGACAGCAGTATCCTCATCTCTTCTGACCAGGTAAAATTTTGAGGACGAAATTTTCTTTAAGGGGGTAGAGTTATAATGCCCCAAAATTTTGGCTTTTGTGATTTGCTATGTGTGAAAATTTTTGAAATTGTTTTTGCAAATATTTGACGTAAATAATTGTCTGGTTGAGTGAATAAGTACTCTAGGTGTGTTTGGGGAGGTCCCAAGTTCAAGTCAAGACTTGGGTTAAATTTTGGTTTTTATTGAATAAAGCCTAACTCTTGGTGAGTAGGCTTTTAGGTAAAAGTGGGGTAAAATATATCAGAATGGGCCTGCTGGTCTGGTGGTTGAGTAGTAAGGGATTATGCTTGAGGCCATGGGTTCGATTCGCGGTGTGGGCATTATTTTTATGAACGTCCATTCAGGAGAGTTTGAGTTGGTTTCGAATTCTGAGAGTGAGGGAGTGTTTCATGGAGGAAAATAAGGGATTGGGGAAAATCTTGTGGGATCTTTCCAAAAATTTGGATCTCTTTTTTTTTAACAACTCTCTACTGAAAATTTTCCTTCGGTTTCCCTTGTTTTTGCCGTAGTTTGCCTTTCCAAAAACCCTTCTTACTGCCGATTCTTGTTCTTTCCCCTCTCCCTCGATATTCTTATTTTGTACCTTCACGTTGTTCATCGGTTTGACGCAGTCGTTCGATAAGTTGTAGGCTAACGTTTTCTTTTCTGATTATCTATTAGGAGATGTTCTTCTTTACTCTTTAGGAGGCAATCGAAGGGCTAGAGATCTCTGATTAACATTTCAAGGGTTCAATTTCCCGATTGTTCGACTGAAGGTAACATACTTCGTGAGTTTTAGTGTTAAGGTTTCAATAGAATAACTTTTTAAGTGACTTAATCAGTGAATTGATGGTTAATAATAGGTTTTGGGGTGCTCGAAATTGTGTTAGTGACAAATCGAAACCAAGTGTGTGCCTCGAATAATTTGAAATTACGTTTCGGTGAAAGCTAAAAACGAAACTGTCGATGCCACACGGGTGTGTAGACTGCACATGTGGAGGCCATGTGGCAATACAAGGCTGTCTAGTCGACGAGTGAGACCGTGCTCGCGTCGAACGGGCGTGACGAACACGGGCGTGACGAACACGGGCGTGTGATGTTGGCTAGGCCATGTATGAGGCGCGGGCTAGGCCAATTGGGCCGTGTGGTCCATACGAGTGTGTAGGTCCACATGGGTGAACCACACGAGCGTGTGGGTTTTTGGGCCAGGCTGTATGGGCTACACGGGCTTGTGGGCCCACACGGGCAGGCCACATGTGTATGTGAGCCCATTAATCTGACTATTCTGAAAGGTTGCATGGTTTGCCCTAGTCGACTGTGACCGGTTAAAGGGGTCGATAAGTGTTACATAGACCCTGTTCTGTGATATGAATCTAAGATGTATGCTAGCATATTATACTTAGCATATGTATTAATATTGTTCTGATTTGATTCGAGGATGATATGTATTATTTGTTTATTGTATGAAAGCATGCCACGACATGATATTATGACTGCATTGCATTGGGTTGGGATGATTATTGGAAAGAAGGAAGACTGTAAGGCTTTTAGCCGTCTGACTAGCAGCGGTACTGCCTTTACTTATTATGTGTCGTTCTTCAATACGATTTGGTGTGTAAGGTTGGATGGATTGATTTTATCCCCATACTTGGTGTGTAGAGCTGGGTTGGTTGATTTTATCCCTACATGGTATGTAGGGTGGTTGAAGATGGTGTGTAGGGTTGGTGGGCATGTACTGTACTGATTGATATGTATGTATATCTGTATGGGCTAAGGCCCAAATGTATCTGTTACTATTTTGAGTGGGCTTAGGCCTGCACTGATTCTGTTAAGAGCTTAGGCTCGATTATGACTGTTTGACTATTGTCTGTTACATGCATGCTTTACTGTGGGGATGTACACACTGAGTTTGCGAAAACTCACCCCTTTATTTTATTTTTCTGTCAGATAATCCCCAATAATAGATGGATCGGTGCTGCAGAGGGCTCGAGGGTGACCACTGATGGACACTTTACTGGACTCCTTGTTTTTATTACTGGTTATTCTTTTTTTTATTATTTTGGGAGTCTTATGTATTGTTGGCCTTTGGACTGATTTGTTTTATACTTTTGGTTTTCAACTTGTTATTTATATTGATTTATAAACTGTAGCATCACAAACGTGTTCTAAAACTTAATTTTAGATTTTTGTATGAATGAACGTTTTCAATGCTTTCGCAATAAAGAAAAGATAATAATTTGGACCAGTTTTTGATATGTGAAACGGTTTTTTTAAAACATTCTCATGTGACGCCACCAGATTCGGCCATAATATCTAGGTCAGGTTTGAGATGTTACAACTCTGCTTAATTATGCTCGATCTACTCTTAAACAGGGACTTTTGCTCTACTGAATAAGCACATCCAACTTGAATTAATATCCTGAAAATATTAAAGCAAGAATTAATAACACATAATTAAGAACAAGAACAAGTATTTATCATGTAATTCAAAAAATTAAATAATAAGATCCTTCATAGGTTTCATCCTCCCTAGGTATTTAGGGAGTTTAGTTCATAATGTGAAAGGAAAACATCTCAAATTTAGAATAACAACAAGACATAAAAAAACCCAAATAAACTTCGAGAGAAATTTGAATGGAGAATTTTCAATATTGAAGTGGATTTGCTTCTGAGGCGATTCGAATGGTGTTCTTTGAGTAATTTTTGCTTTCCACTCTGCATGCTCCCTTAGGTCTTCCTCTTGTATGGTTATATAGACTTTAGAGTGCTCAGAATCGCTAAAAATTGGCTTTTTCTGCGTGGAAACAAAGTAGGGATCGAAATCGACACGGTCATGGCACATAGGCGTGTGGCCAGCTCGTGTGTGTCACACGGGCGTGTGCCTAGGCCGTGTGGAAGTACTTAGGCCGTGTGGCTCTTGAAAATGGCCCGTTTTGTCTGATTTTGGCCCTTTTTTTGCTCCTTTTGCTTCCCAATGCTCACCTAAGTATAGAAGCATGAAGTTAAAGGATTAGGAGCATCAAATTCAGTAAATTATATAATAAATCATCCAAAAATATGCCAAGCATGAGATTTAAACATGTTACTTTTATTGTTTATCAAATATCCCCACACTTAAGCATTTGCTTGTCCTCAAGCAAAATCTTCAAGTCATAATTAAAATTGATTCTTCTCAACTTATAATTCAACTAAAAGAACACTAAAGTTTCAAACAGTCCAAGTAGAGTATTTTAACATGAAAACATAGGTATTTCCGCTTATCTAAGTAATTACCTTTAATTCAAAACTACCAAGAGTCGACATCCTCACTAAAGATTCACTCAAATCACTCAAAAGTGTTTAAGGTTCAGAAATAAGCTCTCAGTAGTCAATCATGAAAAGTCATTACCATAAGCTTGCATGAATATCAAATCTCCACCACTAAATATTGAGATGATACATGTCGAAACCATTTTTTTAAGGGGTTTGAAAAATGGGGTTCGACTTTAAAAAAAAAAGAAAATGGGAGTCGCCACCAACCTTTTTAGGTGTGATTGGATCACCTTATAAAAACGTTTTGGTCTACGAATTTTAGAAAACAGGTTCGGGAGTCGGTTACGTACAAGGAAGGATTAGCACCCTCGTAACGCCCAAAATTGGTACCAATTGATTAGTTTTCTGTCCTAATGTCGAAACTTTGAAAAGATTTAAAAGTATGATCCCTTTTTAAAATGTGAGCAATTTGAATTAAAACTCGAGATTCTTTTGTTCCGAAAGAATACAAACATCACATCCAGCATGTTAGGACACAATGTTTTTAAATCCTGGTAACTAAAATCATCTCGTAAGTTACAAAATTTATTTAAAAGGGTATTTTTGGTATTTAGACAAACGAGAAATCGCAACCCAGCATGTTAGGACACTATTTCCCGATTTTTTAAATACAAAAATATTGCCTTGTTTTAAAGAATGCTTTTGGGAAAAATATTTTTTTTAGAAAATGATGCAAGCAAAATATGATATTAATACATTGCAAGATATCCAAACCAAATAATATAAATTACATAAAGTACATTAACATTTCAAGCAGATAAAAAAATGATAAATAACATATATGATAAAATTATTAAGCTAAAACAATAACAAGCAAAGTACATAATAAAGTGCAAAATTAAAATAAACCATAACGGAATAAAAATACTTTATATACAAAGCATAAATAAAAAAATGAATTTTAAAATCATATACAAAAATAATGAATGAAAAGATTTGAAAGGATTTAAAAATAGGATCCTTTTTTATTAATTTAAATTGAAAATCGAGATTCCTTAGCTCTGAAAGAATACGAATATCACATCCAGTATGATAGGACACGATATTCTTAAACTCTCGTAACTGAAATTATCTCGTGATTTACAAAATCTATTTAGCAGGATACTTTAGGCATTTAGACAAATGGGAAATCGCAACCCAGCATGTTAGGGCACTATTTCTCGAATTCCTAAATACGAAAATATTGCCTCATTTTTTAAAACTCTTTTGGGTTAAATGAAATATAAGTTTTTAAAATAATGATTTGAGTAAAATTTAAAAAACAATTTACTAAGAGTAATACTAAAAAAATTTATTTAAAAAAATGAAATAGTTTGATATGATACTAAAATTATTAAAAAAAATTAAAATATAAAAAAATTAAAAATCAGGGAGACATGGATTAAATCAAAATAAAAAAGGTTGAAAAACGAGAACAAAGAATAAAATAAGAACAAACCACAGAAAATAAGAACATAAGAGGGAGAGAAATTTGAGTGAAATCTCTCAAGAATGTTTATTGCTTTCTCAAAACTCAAGGGTGTTTACAATGAAGGAAGAGGCATCTATTTATAGTTGAGCCTCCTCAAATCCAACGGTACAGATCAATTACATCAACGGTTAAGATTAAAGGGTATCTACAAATTAAATCTCTAATATTACAAAATCATATCTTCTAAGATTGCATATCATATTTAAGATTGCAATCATATCTAAGATTGTATCATATCTAAGATTGCATATCATATCTAAGATTGCATATCATTGAGATTATATTTCCATATTAGTCAAACTTGTAGATGGACCTTAAATCTTTTCAAGTAATGGGCCATTCCGATCGGGCCAAATTATATTTGTAATTCTGGATTGGACTTTTTTTTTTTAGGTTTATTATTTTTTTTGGACTTATTTCTGGGCCCGGGCAAAATTGAGTGTCTACAATACACAAATCAAAAGGTCTTTAGAGGGTTGTAAAGGGGCTTAGGTTAAGGGTGTGGATATAGACTAAAAAACAATGTTAGAATCAAGATTGAATTGAAAAATTACCAACTAGAAAAATAGACTAATGCTGAACAATTACAACAATGGATAACTTATCATAAAAAATGAGCTTCTCCTCAAAGATTAAACTGTTCAAGCTCAAGCATCATAAAACTAAGTATTAACAATATACTAAATGTGTATTTATTTTATTATTATTATTACTATTATTCTTTCGAACAATAGAGATAATAAGTAATAATTTGACAACTGAAATCATTATGCACATGTTTTTTTTTATTAATAATTTTTTTATTGAGAATCACGAGAAATACTTTAACAATTGAAGCAAATGAACATAGTTAGGCAACCAACCAAATTAAATCTCGACAAAAAGGGAGTTAATAAAATAGGAAAATTTCTCAATGAATAAAAAAGAATGAGTTATGGGTTAATATTAAGGATAAATCAAGAATGGTGTTTTAGGCTCAAAAGGGTTTACTAAGGGTTAATTATGAAGGTAGGCTTTTTGTGGTATAAGTTGGTTAGAACCTAAGTGCCTTTATCATCTTAATATATCAACTCAAAGGTGTGGTCTCGACATGTCTAATCAAAGCAAGCTCTAGAATAACAAATCAATAGTGACACAATCATAACCAATAATAGAAGTGAGCAAGAAAAATATATGCTCTAAAGGCTCAAAATCTCACAAAAAATTATGGCCTTTGATGTCAATCCTGTAAATTTCAAACTTCAATATCACACCTAAATTTAGGGAAACAACCTAGAAATTTTTAATTCTAAAAAATTTAACTTATCATGTTCGATTCTCTACTGTCTTAAAGTTTAAATAATCAATGTACAATTACCTATGACTTAATCCAAAACATATCAATAAAAATCACAAGTCAATAAAAATTCATTTTAATAGTAATACGAGAAAATTACTTAAGAATAAGACATAATTAAGGGATTTTCTAATAATTTATAAGAATAAACTCCCCACACTTAAGATGTACATTGTCCTCAATGTACAAAAATAGAGCATAAAAGTATAATCAGAGTATCATAAGAGAGGGAGAGAACTGAAATTGCCCTGAATTTTAGATGAAGTCCCTGGAATAGTGAAAGTGAAATTGTAGATATGGCTAAATGAAGTGCATGATTCTGAGCAACTATTAAGAAAATAAACACAACTGTGGAAGAAGATTAAAGGATTACTCGATAACAACCATAAAAATAAATATAGTTCAAAATATAGAAGACAAGTCATTAAAAAATTAATTAAGAAACATAAGAAATAAAAAAATAAAAATAAAAAAAGGGAAATAAAAATAAAGTAAAGGGACTCAAAGGTCCTCATCATCAGACGCGTCATGAGTCGTCGGCGTTGTTGGAGAAATATGAAAATGGTGGCAAATCTGCTGCAATGTCGCCTCAAGGCTGTCAAACCTCTAAAAACGCTACTGCTCGAAGTGAGTGAGACACTCGGATATGTCAGTCAAAGTAGCAGCAGAGTGAACAGATCAGTAACTCGAAGGTGTTGGCTGAGGTGGATCCTGGTGATGTAGTGGGACCTCATTAGTGAAATCCTCTGGATCATTCCGAGGATCAGAATGAACTAAACGGTACTATGGGGGATCCATGCCACGTCGTCGCTCTATCATCCTCATATGAATCATGCTAGAAATTTCTTGAGGAGACATCTGGCCTACTAGGGTAAGTGTCAAGGACACCTCTAGTGTATCAAAGAGGCCTAAGTGTCGAGCGAGGCAAGTTCCATAGGGACCTAAGAATATAGGGCCCCTCCTGTGGTGATCTATCTTATGGCAAAAGGCGAGGGCGATAAAATAGGCTAAGTCGAATATATGGTCGGTCGCCATGCTTCAGAGATAGTACACATCACTAGTGCTCACAACTCCGGTACTCTCTCTCCTGCCAGTTAAAGTGTAAGCTAATAAGGCGTGGATGTATCGAAGAGCCGCAGAGAGAGATGTCGCCTTTGAGCGACTTGCGTCGTAAGGGATCTGACTCACTGTGAGATCCTTCCAACAGTAGGAAGGCGAATAGTGAATGTGACGGTGGAGGCGAAGGAAGTTCTCGACCCCCATAAATTCATCGGTATAGATGCCCAAAGCAGCACCAAACTTCGTTATGCTCATTTGTCATACTAGGCCACCAAGTTGGATAGTAATGGCACCCTGCTCATCATGCGATGTCATCGCATGCTGAAGATAGAATGTCGTACAGAACTCCAAGGTAAGCTCTATATATGTAGGCTCGATAATATCAAAGAAACGGTCCCATGGAGCTGTAGTGAGAAGGGTCCGAACGAAGTCAGCAAGGTGAATCTACTCCAAAGCCGCCCAATCGGTGCATCGAACCACACATAATGGTCGGACGCGAAGGAATTGAAATAGGTCATCCTGAGGGCATACTAAAAATCAAAGCAGAGGATGGCAAGCTTTGACAGAGGGCCATTACATTTTTCTTAGGGATTTCCTACAAAGAAGATTGAGCCATAAGGTTACTTACATTAACATAACACATATAATCATCTCTATTACTAGATTACTTAGCAGAATCACGAACTTTTTGTGTAATCGTGTCATCACCTACTCGAAGCGTTAGTTCACTTGTACCAACATCGATGACAATTCTAGCAGTTACTAAAAAGGGTCGCCCTAAAATTAAAGGGACGTTACTATCCTCATCCATGTCTAAAACAACAAAGTTAACTGGAAATATGAATTTATCAATTTTCACAAGTACATCTTCAATAATACCCCTAGAAAATCTAACGGTTTTATCAGCTAATTGAATGCTTATCCTAGTTTGTTTGGGTTTCCCAAGGCCTAGCTATTTAAACATTTTATAGGGCATGGCGTTAATACTTGCTCTTAAATCGACCAAAGCATTATTAAAAATTAAATTACCAATTAGACAAGGAATAGTAAAACTCCCTAGATCTTTTAATTTACTGGGTAGTTTATTCTGCAAAAAGTCCGAGCTGATTGTGTTTAACTCCACGTGCGATGAGTCGTCTAACTTTCATTTGTTTGCTAGAACCTCCTTTAAAAATTTAACTAAGTTGGGGATCTGTGAAAGAGCTTCAATAAACGGTAAGTTAATATGCAACTTTTTCAAAAGGTTAAGAAATTTTCTGAATTATTCATTTGTGTGGTCTTTTTTTGTCGCGTTGGGGTATGTACACGAGGTTTATGTTCCTTAATTACCAGTTTTTATTCATTTTGGCTCGCATCAACCTTACCTTTACCTACCACATCTTCTTGCCTCGGTTCTGGTTCATCTTCAACTAACCCTTCTTCATCTCAAACAGTAATCGCATGAAGTTGCTCCATTGGGTTAGTTTCAGTATTACTCGGCAAGCTACCTTGTGGTCATTTTAAAATCACCTTGGCAAGTTGACCAATTTGATTTTCGAGCCCTTAAATCAATGCTTGCTAATTTTTTTAGCGCGGTTTCTGTGTTTTGGAAGCGAGTTTCTGACACCGAGATGAATTTCGTTAGCATCTCCTCAAGGTTCAGCTTCTTCTCCTACTGGTAAGGTGGTTGAAAACCTGGAGGGGGTTGAGGTCTCTAATTACCTTGACTACCCCACAAGAAATTAGGGTAATTCCTCCAACCTGCATTATAAGTGTTACTATAGGGATTATTTTGAGGTCTAGAATTGTTACCCATATAGTTGACTTGTTCGTTCTCTGTGCTAGGGTTGTAGATTAGACATTCTGGATTGTTCATCCCTCCTCCATTCACATTACACTGCATCACTTGATTTACATGCATAGAACCATATAAACTGTCAATTTTCTTGCTTAACAGATCTACCTGGTTTGATAACATTGTGACTGTGTCAAGTTTGAAAACACCAGCTGCTTTATTCGGCTTTGTCCTCATGACTTGCCACTGATAATTACTCAGTGACATCTCCTCTATAAACTCATAAGCATCTTCAAGTGTTTTGTTATTTAAAGTACCACCGGCAGCTACGTCAATTAGTTGCCTAGTTGAAGGGTTCAGACCATTGTGAAAAGTCTAAACCTATAGCCATAGAGGTAACCCATGGTGAGGGCACCTTCTCAATAAATCCTTATACCTCTCCCATGCATCGTAAAGAGTTTCTAAATCCATCTGCACAAAGGAAAAGATATCATTCCTCAACTTTACCATCTTGGCCGGTGGGAAGTACTTTAACAAAAATTTCTCGGTCATTTGATCCCAAGTAGTGATAGAACCTCGTGGTAGGGAGTTCAACCACTGCTTAGCCTTATTTCTCAATGAGAAGGGGAATAGGCGAATGGCGTCACCAGAAATGTCATTTATCTTAAAAGTATCACAGAATTCTAAGAAATTAGCCAAATGAGTATTTGGATCTTTGTCCAACAAACCATCAAACTAAACAAACTGTTGAATCATTTGAATAGTGTTAGGTTTTAGTTCAAAATTATTTGCAGCAAAAGCAGGTCTAACAATACTCGATTCAGCCTCAGTTAAATTGGGCTTGGCGTAATCATACATAGTATGAGGAGTAGGATTCTGATTTATAGGATTTGCGGTAACCGCAGGAGGTAGTGGATTATTCTGCTTTTCAGCCATCTCCTCGGTAGTATTGATTTAGTCCTCTTGCTCTTCCTCTATATACTGTAGACTTCGCCTCACTTCTCTATGATTTCTGCGAGCTGTGCTCTGGATCTCACTATCAAATAATAAAGGTCCTGACGGGTTTCTTCTAGTCATAAACTAGAAATACTTGCCAGAAGCAAATAAAAGAAAAATTAGAAAACAAAATTCAAGCTAAAAACAAAAAATAAATTGCAATAAAAATAAAAATGTCTAAAGTAATAAAAATTAAGCGTTCCTAATATCTTAGTCCCTGGCAACAACGCCAAAAACTTGATGGTCGTCACTAAACTAACTATGACTTCGGCAAAGGCAAGCGCACCATCAATTGATAGTATAGCTATGGTGAGTCTGGAATATCGTATCCACAAGGGCTAAAAGTACTAATAATAACTATCTTTCTATTATTTAGCCTATAATTAAAAGGGTTTTTTTTAAACTAAAATTAACTAAACTAATTAACTAGGAAATTATCGAATAAACCAATGACAAAGACAATACCCAAGGAAGAATCCACCTAGACTTCACTTATTATTCTAACTCTGAATTCAATGATTTATTCACTTGTCTTGATCCGTAGAAATCCCTAATTTATGTTTTCATCTCTTTCGAGACTAAAAACAACTGACTCTAGGTTGAATAATTGAAATCTCTTTCTAATTAAAACCCCTATAGTCGCATTAACTCGTTCTATGGATTCCCCTATTAGATTTGACTCTAATCCGGCAGATTTATGTCATCCTATTTCTAGGTTTGCAATCAACTCTGCTTAATTATGCTCGATCTACTCTTAAACAGGGACTTTTGCTCCATTGAATAAGGACATCCAACTTGAATTAATATCCTAAAAATATTAAAGCGAGAATTAAGAACACATAATTAAGAACAAGAACAAGTGTTTATCATGTAATTTAGAAAATTAAATAATAAAATCCATTGTAGGTTTCATCCTCCGTAGGGTATTTAGGGAGTTTAGTTCATAATGTGAAAGGAAAACATCTCAAATTTAGAATAACAACAAGAAATAAAAAAAACCCAAATAATCTTCGAGAGAAATTTGAATGGAGAATCTTCAATCTTGAAGTGGATCTGCGTCTAAGACAATTCCAACGGCTCTTCGAGTAATTTCTGCTTTCCACTCTGCGGGCTCCCTTAGGTCTTCCTCTTGTGTGTTTATATAGACTTTAGAGTGCTTAGGATCCATAAAAATTGGCTTTTTCCACTTGAAAATGAAGTAGGGATCGAAATCGACACGGTCGTGGCACATGGGCATGTAGCTAGCCCGTGTGTGTCACACGAGCGTGTGCCCAGGCCGTGTGGAAGTACTTAGGCCGTGTGGCTCTTGAAAATGGCCCGTTTTGTCTAATTTTGACCCGTTTTTCGCTCCTTTCGCTTCCCTATACTCACCTAAGTATAGAAACATAAAGTTAAAGGATTAGGAGCATCAAATTCACTAAATTATATAATAAATCATCCAAAAAAATGCCAAGCATGAGATTAAAACATGTTACTTTTATGGTTTATCATGTTCATAAATATGAAATGCAAATATTTATTGGGCTAATATGAAAGTATATCGATCTTTGGTCCATCAATTTTGTTAATTAAATAGTTAATTTAGATACAGGGACTAACTTGTAAAAGTTTAATTGCTATACGTTTTTAATTGGTCAAATACTTAGGGACTTAAATTGCAATTAACCAAAGGTTCAAATTGGTAAACTAACCATTATTCAATAAGATTTAGAGAAATATGATAACATCTTCTACTATTGTTAATTAAAAGAGTAATTATGTTAATTAAAGTATGGTTAACTTATTTAAGCTAGATTAATTAGTAAATAATCATGGTATATAAACGAAAGTTAGTGGACAAAGTCACTATTTTCCTTCTTCCTTAACCATCCACCAATTTTTAAGCGTAAGAAAAATCTTCCCAAGCTTGTGAAGCTTTCAACCACTATTAGGTTATACAAATTTAGCCATTTTCAAGTAATTTTTATGGATTTGAGGTCATAAGAGCTTAATGAAGTTCTTGTTCATAAAAGGAAGGTCCCTCTTATTTTTAAATCCATTAATGATTTGTTTAACCTACTTGATGTTGAAGAAGATGAGTACTCTACCATGATGACAAATATCAATTAGGATTTTCTTCAACAAGTACTTAATGTTGTTACAAATCTAGGATCCCAATGGATAATAGAAGTACAGCAGGCATTCTTGCCAAAGCGAGTATTTAAATCCAATGGCTAAGGTATGGTTCTATTTTATTTGATATAGTTTCATGCCTATCTCACATAATTCCACCATCTTGATGGAATGAATGTTGTTGTTGTATGCAATTATGACAAAAAGGTTTATCAATGTTAGGAAAATTATTCTTAAGGAAAATCAAGATTGTGCTCGAAAAAGAGTAGGAAGTGTCTACTTCCCATCGTTGATTACGTCACTTTGCTTCAGGGCCCAAGTTAAAACAAAAACAAACCTGAAAGGTTGTTATGTTCCAGGTTGCATCACAAGGCATGATATTGAGAGGTTAGTGGAGAATGTTCGGCTGTTGAACCAAATCGAGCCAAATGAACTAGAGACTGATGAGTCATTAACCAAATCTAAACCAGAAGCTGACTTAATTAATAAAACAAAAGGGTAGAAACTAAAGAGGAACAAAAAAAACCTTGAACCGAGGGTGGAACCTAATGTTGCTGAACAAATGGAATCGAGTTTTAGTCTTGAGTTGACCATGCCAATGCCTACTTCTTCAAACACTATGAAGAATTCATAATTTTCAACTATGATAGATATGTTAAAATTCATGCATAACCAACAATAAACCTATTGGAAATATGCAAAAATTAGAGATGATTCCATTCAAAATACTTTTAAGAATGTCTCTAACACTTTTTATTTTTAAGTTTCCAAATCATATTTTCGTGACATGGCAAGAAGAGCTTGTGGATCAAGTGCAACCTAGAATGGAAAAGTGAAAGACTTAGACGACGACTTGAATTAAAAAGAGGGGAAATTTCTTTTCCTTAGTAGTTTTAGTTATTTACTTTTGTAGTTATTGTTTTACTTTTGCACAAGAAAAAATTTACAAGCATGAATAAAATAAAGCCTCTTCTCTAGTAAAAATTTAAGTTATGTGGTAATGTGAATGAACATGCCTAGGATTGGTTTGTTGAGAAAGACTTGATACTTAAACAGTATTCATGACTAACCTCTCTTTCTTACTATCCTACCTGGTGTTAAGTTCTCATTCATTACTTTGCTTACACAATGAAGACATTGTTCTTTTTAAAGGTGGGGTAGGGCAATATTAGCATGAAATTTATTTAGAGCAGTAGTAGCATGAATTTTAAATTTTTTTCTTATGTTTCAATGATTACAACAAGTATGCTGAAATAAATGATGTTCAGAGAAAATTTTTGTTCATTAGTTAGCTCAAATGCAAGTATGATTTTTGATTTTATCTAAACTTTTTTTATGTTATCTTGAGTTATGGAATGCTTGTATGTTCTTAGGACTTATGTAGCCTTTTATCATGAAAATTAAATTTCCTTATAGATAGACATCCATGAAGGTTTAAGTTTTTAGAATTGACATAGTAACTTTCTTGAGGCAAAATGCTAGGAGGCATAAGAATCTAAACATGATTTAGGCACATTTTCTTTGGATCGTTTGAGCCTTTCAAGCCTACCATATGAATTTGACCCTTGTAACCTTAATTTGAGCCTTTGAGCCTATTTTTGCTATGTACCTACATCATAAGCCATGCTACCATCTTTTTAAATTTTATCTTATTTTTGCACCTATCTTAACTATACTTGTCTTGGTGAGAAAAGATCAAGGAAAAATTTAAAAAGATGTACATGTTCTTCATTAAATAAAAAAATAGCAAAATAAATACTTAAGACATTGAGAAATCTTGTTGGGAATAAAGTTTAAAATTAAGTTTGAGGTGGTAAAACCCGTTAGTAGGAAGAATGTACCTCGAAAAGAGCCAAGGCAAAGCTAGGGTTAAGATTACTGAACCTAAAAATTCACTTCTCTTTTATCCCTGCCTTAAGCTCAGCCCCATTACAACCTTATAAAAGACCTATTGACTTGGATAATCATGCCGACTACATTAGTGGAGAGGAATTGCTAAGTTCAAATAGGACCATTAATTAAACCTTGTGATTATTTTGTTTAATTGATAAGGAGACTTTGGTTGAATGGCGAATGATATGTAATATCTTGAAAAGCATGCACTCTATGACTTATGCTAGCATTTTTCAGTACTTAGAATAAAGTTTTCAAATAATGTTTGCATATGAGCGACTTATCAATAAAAAGGGTTTGTGAGCATGATTTTGTTGATGTACGCTTACATGCAAAAGTTGATGCTACTTAATGATTTTATTTAAACTGATTGCAAGAATGCTCTATCTAAATTTTTACTTTACATTACTCAATATGAGCAATGAATTAAGTTTGGGGGTGTAAACTCTAAATTATATAGGTTTTTTCTAGTAATTTTTACCACATTTTTACTTAAAAGTAATACTAATCCTGAGTATTTGTTAATTAATTTAGTAAAATTTTCTTAAATCTCGATAATGGACATAATTTATAAAATATGCAAATTTTTGTTTTATTATATGAATTTTATTCATAAATTAAATTATTTTATGTTATTTATTAATGTGTTATATTTAACTGCGTAGTGGGACCATGAAGATGATTTAATAAAGAGCTTATTATAAAGTTGCAGGAACATGAGCTATTTATTGCCTATGTTGGACGGCAAAACCAAGCTAAAGGGGTTATTAAGATGTTACTGTGACCCAATAAAAAAAGATGATACATGATGGACAAGTCTGCAAGCTTAATGGGTCATGAAACCGTCCATGTAACACCCCCAAACTCGGCTTAAACATTAGGCCCGAGTCTGGCGGTCACATTGAAGTGTTTTTTGAAAACCATATTTCTTTAGTAAAAACCCCTTCGGAGGTTAAGGCCTCTTTGTTAATTCTCAAATCATCTTAGTTGTTTGTTAACCATTTTAAATCGTCATTACTTTTAAAACATTATTTGTTGCGGAAGCTTAAAAATTGAGTTACGGAAACGTAGTGTTTTGAAAGCTGTTATCGTTTTGGAAAACTGCGTTCTAATACTAGAAGTTAAAACGGAAGCAAATTAAAATCCCAAACTTAAAATAAAATCCAGAGAGGCCTTGTTACACAGATAAAAGCCCAGAATGAAATTTAATAGTAACTTAAAGTCACATAAAGAAAACAGGAGCAGTAGTGTGGCCACCTCCGAGTCCCTCGCAGCACCGATCCGCCTAACGCTCGAGATTACTTGTACAGTTAAAAGCAAGGTGAGTTTATGAAAACTCAGTGTGTAGCTCCCTAATACAAAAACAGTCAATCAAAAATACAAAATACAGAAGTAGTCTGGGCATGAGCCCATTATAGCAAACAGTATCAGATGGGCTTTAGCCCATTACAGTAGCAGAATCAGAAGCAGAACATATGTGGGCTTAAGCCCAATACAGTATCAGTTCAGAACAATAATACAATAGTGCAACCCACCCCAATCCAGCCGACATATCACTCCATACCGCCAATACACCATGTAGGGATAAATTCAACCCACCCAGCCAGCACACCAATATCGCAACAAGGCTGCCAGACAACAGAATCGCAGCTTAGCTGCCCGTAATTAGAATCGCAGCATAGCTGCTAGTAAGATAAGTGGCTTTAAGCCATCAATACAACATTCTTTCGATAAAATGAACGGCACTAAGCCATCGATAATATACGTGGCACAAAGCCATCGGTAAAATGGACAGCACTAAGCCATTGATAATATACGTGGCATAAAGATATCGGTAATATAGACAACACTAAGCCATCGATAATATGCGTGGCATAAAGCCATCGGTAAAATGGACAACACTAAGCTATCGATAATATGCATGGCACCAAGCCATTGGTAAAATGAACGGTATTAAGCCATCGATAGTATGAACGGCACAAAGCCATCGGTTGGTCTACGATCGTCTCATGCGACCTGTGCAACCTTAACAGATCAGTACGTATATAAAGCTTTAAGCCTTTAGTGGGTTCACAATCGTCTCGTGTGACCCGTGCGACCCTAACAGATCAGTACAAATATACGACTTTAAGCTTTCGGTGGGTCCACAGTCATCTTGTGCGACCCGTGCAACCCTAACAAATTAGTACTTCCTCCATAACAATAACCCAACCCATGCAGCATGTCGTGCATGTATACAAAACACATAAATAACATATAACATACTCAATCAATCAAACATCATGTAAGGCATAACAGTCATTCTACCCCACAGGGGTATTACAGTCATTTTACTCTACAGGGGTATTACGGTCATTTTACCCTACAGGGGTATTATGGTCATTTTATCCTACAGGGGCATTACAGTCATTTTACCCTATAGGGGTATTATGGTTATTTTAATCTACACAGATATTATGGTTATTTTAATCTACACGGGTATTATGGTTATTTTACCCTATAGGGGTATTATGGTAATTTTACCCTACAGGGGCATTACGATCATTTTACCCTGTAGGGGCATTACGGTCATTTTACCCTACAGGGGCATTACGGTCATTTTACCCTACAGGGGCATTACGGTCATATTACCCTACATGGGTATTACGGTCATTTTACTCTACAGGGGTATTACGGTCATTTTACCCTACAGGGGCATTACGGTCATTTTATCCTACAAGGGCATTACGGTCATTTTACCCTATAGAGGCATTACAGTTATTTTACCCTACAGGGGTATTACGGTCATTATACACTACAGGGTATTACGGTCATTTTACCCTACAGCGGTATTACAGTAATTTTACCTTGTAAGGGCATTACGGTCATTTTACCTTACAGGGGTATTACAGTCATTTTATCCTACAGGGGCATTACGATCATTTTACCTTACAGGGGCATTACCGTCATTTTACCCTATAGGGGTATTACGGTCATTTTACTCTATAGGGGAATTACAGTCATTTTACCCTTCGAGGGTAATTCCGTCATTTTACCCTTCGAAGGTAATTCCGTCATTTTACCCTTCGAGGGTAATTCCGTCATTTTACCCTTTAAGGGTAATTCCGTCATTTTACCCTTTAAGGGTAATTCCGTCATTTACCCTCTAAGGATAAGTCAGTCATTTCTATCCGAATGGGTCTAAACCCACCTATCGACCCACCAGATCGGTTTACGATCATCTCATGCGCCCGAAACAGTCATATCAGTACAATTGGGCCTAAGGCCCAATATGCGGCCCAAGTGGGCCCACACGCCCGTGTGACCCATTTGGCCCAAAAGTAACCACGGCTATGCAAGCTACACAGCCCAGTCCAATATTTACCACATGTCGTGAGATTTACCCGTGTGGGCCTCATGAGCCCATTGAGCCCACACGACCCATTTTGGCCCAACGTGGCCTATTACAGCCCTAATCGTCGTACACCCATATCTCGTGGGCTCGATTCACCACATGTGTGATCGCACGCTCGTGTGGCATCAATCGTCAATTTTCCAGCTTTTCAGCTTTTGTCGATTTATAGTCAAATTAGTGTGTGCGTACGCACTTTCCGGCTTTTCAGTCGATTATCAAATACAGGGTAGTGCTACACACCTGTGTCCGAAACCGCAAGAGAAATCCAAAAGCTCCCAAAACCTACATTCAATCAACACTCCCCCATTAATCAATTGACCCTCCAAATTAACGCCTCCATCTAACCTTATCCCACAAAACCTACCACTACTTACCTTGCTTGACCGAATAGAGATCCTCCACTTGAACTGCTTACTCCAAATCACTTTCAATCCCCTTTTTAAATTTCCTACATTCCAATCACACTAAATAACTAACACTATATACGTACAGGAAATTAAACCAAAGCACTGTTACTTACCGAAAGTGTACTACCGGAAGAAATAGAAGAGGAACAATCGGCTCCAAGCAGAGGTTGTATGGAAAAGAAAGAATCAAAGAAACACGAGTGAGAATCGATTGCACTTATGATTACCGGAGAATAGCCACCGACCGAAACCAAAAGAAGAGATGAAGAGGAGAGAATCGGTCAAGATGCAATGGGAATATCAAGAGGTTGTATGGAAAAGAAAGAATCAAAGAAACACGAGTGAGAATCGATTGCACTTATGATTACCGGAGAATAGCCACCGACCGAAACCAAAAGAAGAGATGAAAAGGAGAGAATCGGTCAAGATGCAATGGGAATATCAAGAGGAAAGAAAGGAAGAAGTATTCAGTTCACTCTAGAGATTTGGCTACAATAGAAAAGAAAAAACAGAGAAACGACGAGTGAAGAGAAGAGGGGAAAGAAGAGAAAAATCGGTAGAGGGAAAAATCAACACTACTCAACCAAAAAAAAAAGAACCAACAATAATGCAGAACCAAAAATGAAACAAACCCGAGAGGTCCCCGAAGCCTTTTGTCAAAAATCAACACAAAACAATAAGAAAGCTAAAGTGACAGAACAAGTAGAGAAAACAGAAAGAAAAGAAAACACAACAAATCCCAAAAACCCCAAAATACTCTCAATTGCCGAAATAATAACACACCCCTCCCCAAAACCGAACTATGAGTTTCCCCCTTAACAAAAATCGTACAAACCCACATACCCTTAAACTCCCATTTTTCCTCCTAAAATCTCTCATAAACTCCTCATTGATTTTCTCCCCAATCCTCTCCTTGATTTCCTCCACCTAAGACCCATTCAAACCTCACCTTGCAGAGTTTCAATCCACCTCTGCTTCTCCCTTGGCCAGGGTAACAAAATAAATACCTTTTTGCTCAAGGCGTGACTCAAACACTAGCCCCCCTTGAAGCTCTACCACGCCACTTACCATCAAGCCAATAGACTCCTTGTGTCATAACTTATCCTCAATATTTTATAAAGCCTACATGCAAATGTCCAGGTTTATTTAAGGAGAAACCAAAAATTCTGCACACGTCAAGACTTAAACCTCAAACCTTACAATTACACATCACGCCACCTTGCCACTAGACTACAAGCTCTTTTGTGTCACATTTTATCCTCAATTAATTATAAGGTCTAATTTCAAGCACCAAGGGTTTTATACACTAAAAATGAAATTTTTGTTAAAGCCCAGGTTTGAACCCAGGACTTATCCAACATTCCCAAACACTCCTAAACCACTCAAACAGACCATTATTGATGTCACTATCTTGCACAACTAAACACCTTTGTGCCATCTCCCAACTGTTACCTTGCTCAAGGCCCAATATTTCTAGGCCCAAATTCGGGGCGTTACAGTCCAACCAAGGAGAAGAGAGGCCCAATTGGCAAAGATATTTGGGCAGCTAAAAATCAACTTTTGGGACAATTATTTGGAGGTCCCTACATTTGAAAAATCATTAAAAATCAGCACATGAAGTTTGTTCAAGAAACCATCCAACCCATGCCTAAATTAAGCATGATTCCATGCTTGACTCAAGCAACCAACTCACCCTCATTTCCACTTGTTATGGCTGACCATTAATGAGAGAAAACTGAGAGAGCTTTGACTCCATTTTTAGTAAATTCATCCACCAACCTCAAGTATAAATACCACTTCACTCTTACTTTATCCCTCATCCTTTATCCTTTCATTCCTTACTCATCCATTCATTCTCCTATTCTCCCATTTCCTTTCTTCTTTCCATGCCTAGCATCCCATATTTCCTTTCATTTTTAGCCAACAAAACCTTGATAAAGTTGTCTCTTGGCCGTCCACTTTAAGGAGCTATTAGCAAAGGAGCAACACTAGGATCGAAGGAAAAAAATCTTCAATTGGAGTTCACGAGACTACTGATTCAAATAGAGATTCTCATTCATTTTACTTGTTACTTAATTTTAAGCATTTATGCAATGTACTTTATTATTTTGTCATCTACAATGGTAGCTTAAATTTGTTTAGCTAGGATGATTGCATTAATTCAATGAAGTTTTTTTAAATCATGTTTACAGTGCTTATGCCTCAGTTATTCATGTTTTCAATTAAACTCAAGTATGTATTTCATTCATACATGATTGGCTACATTTGAATTAGCTGAGCGATGCTGACCAAACGACAGCTAATGGACAAAACAATTTAAAAGTGCATGCTTAATTTAGATCCTAACCTTACTAAATTAAAGGTTCATAATAACTTTGACAAGCTCTATTATCTTGCATAGTTTTTAGATTTATGTGATTAATATTGTTTCAAACCTGACCTGTCCCTGTTACTTCATATGAATTCTTAGAAACCCTTTGTAACGTCCCCACGCCCGAAACCGTCACCGGAGTCGAGCTTGAGGTGTTACTAAACACAATTTACCATTTTAAACAACTTTACAAAATCTATTTTCATTTTCGGAATAAATTGTTTTCTGCGTCATGGTCGCTCAAAAAATCATATCTCGAGTTACAAAACTCGAAATCAAGATCCATAAATTTTCCCTGAATCTAGACTCATATATCTATTCAATAATTTTTTTTTTAGAATTTTTGACTGAGCCGATTAGTACAGTTTATTAGTTAAAGTTTCCCCTGTTTCAGAACTCGACTGCACTGACCTCTACTCATTACGAATCACTTTTCTCCCTGTAAAAATTTTATATAACTATACCGTTTATTTCTATTAAAACTAGATTCAATAAGGAATCTAGGAATATAAAGTAATCCTCCTAATTATTTTTTTACAATTTATGGTGAATTTTCAAAGTTGGAACAGGGGATCCAGAAATCACTCTGGCCCTGTTTCACTAAAACTCAAATATCTCATAACATATGACTCCTTTACCTATTTTTCTTCTTCCATATGAAAGTAGACATGATAAGATTCAATTTCATAACTAATACATCATCAAATTCGATTTATATGATTTTTAGTGAATTTTCAAACTCACGTCAGTGTGGCTGCAATGTTCTGTTTTATGGCTAATTTCATTTTCATAAAAGCTTTTATATACTAGATAACCTATTATTCTTCCATGACATCAAACATAATCTATATTAGCCACTTCAATGACTCAACATTATCAAGCATTTCCTCAACCAAACCACCACTGTATCACAAGATTATTTACACAAAGTAGGTATATTACTATACATGCCATACTAAATCTTACAAGCCATTTACCAAAAAGTCCTTTGGATAGTGTGAACGAGTCTTCGACCTATCCCGATTCTCGAGCTGGCTTGTCCAAAACTACAATGAATGAAAAGGAGGGAGTAAGCATAAATGCTTAGTAAGTTCACATGCAAATAACAAGTAACATGACAAAGTCATTATGCCAAACAACATTAACATAGCATCACCAAAACATATGTCACAATTCTAGTCATCATACTTCATCTTACCACATTTTTGTTGTTGTCTCGGGTTTCAACCCAAGTGTTAAGTACATACCTGTCCAATCTCAACATTACCGAATTGTCACTTACATCTTGAGTGCTTTCCATTTCACTTGAATTTTACCCGTTGAACACATTGGAATACAACTCGGATACACGGATCATTTGCACATAAGTGCTGAATATGTAATCAATCAATCATGTAACCCGCCCATAAACGAACTCGGACTCAACTCAACGAGCTCGGGCGTTCGCATCCATAAGTGAACTCGGACTCAACTCAACGAGCTCGGATGCCTAGTTACATCTCACGAACTCGGACTCAACTCAACGAGTTCGGACATTTGCATCCATAAGTGAACTCGGACTCAACTCAACGAGTTCGGATGCCCAACCATCCTAATGACATGTCACTTGTATCCCAATCTATTCCTAAGGTTCAAACGGGATTTTCCTCAATCACATATCCTTGCCGTCTTCCACAGAATACCGAAACCAATACTCGGTAGCAATTTATATTTAACAAGTAGCACACATAATTTGCATAATATTCGATAATAACCACAAAGCATATATTTCATGATAAAAATCAGCATATCATATAAATAACATCAATTAACTTAAAAATAACAATTATGTTACATTATTTACACATGAACTTACCTCGGTACAAAATATAGCAATTTTGTAATTTAGTCCAAAATCTTTTCTTTTCCTCGATCAAGGTTGATTCCACGTCTTTCTTGATCTAAAATAACACATTTAGCTTATTTAATACTCACATTATCAAAATAGTCCTAAATTCAAATTTTGGAAAAATTACAATTTTGCCCCTAAACTTTTGCATATTTACACTTTTGCCCCAAAGCTCGGGAATTAAATTTTATCACAAATTCTTATGTTTTAGGACATGCTGATCATTTATTTACCATTAGCAAGCTCAAATTCCCACTAAAACACATACTTATGAACAATATGTACTTTTACCAATTAAGCCATTTTACTCGTTTTTACTTAAAACCGAGTAGCACAAGTTGTCTAACATAATTTAAAACCTCATATTCTATCATAAAACATCAAAATACACAAATTTCACCTATGGGTATTTTTCCAAATATGAACCCTAACTTAAATTATTGCTAACATAAGCTTTATCGAGTTACCGGGACTACGAAAACGTGAAGAACATTAAAAACGGGGCTTGGAATCACTTACTATGGAGCTTGGAAGCTTGAAACAAACCCTAGCTATGGAGAACCCTTGAAATTTCGTGGTAATGAAGAAGATGACCAATTTTGTGTTATTTTTCCCTTGTTATTTCATTAAATGTCCAAATGACCAAAATGCCCCTCCATACTAAACTTTCAAAAATTCCTTCCATGTCCTAGTTTGTCCATGAACATAAAATTGGTCTAATTACCATTTAAGACATCCTAATTAATATTTCAAAGCAATTTCATATTGAAAACTTCTAGAATGCAAGTTTTGCAACTTATTCGATTTAATCCCTAACTCCAAATTAAGCACTTTACGCTTAGAATTTCTTCACGAAATTTTCACACCATCATAAAATCATATCATAAACATCAAAATAATTATAATATAATTATTTCTACCTCGGATTTGTGGTCACGAAACCACTATTCTGATTAGGCCCTAATTCGGGATATTACACCCTTAGTTTAATATGGTCAGTAAAACGCATGTTTTACTAAATAAAAGATTTCGAAAGGACTTAATTTGGTTTCCAAACTCATGAAAGATCAAGTTGCCATGGAATATTTTCCGAACATTATTAAACATTAGTAGAATGAACTAAGTTGAAAGATGTAATTATCCTAGCCTATTTATGTTATTGATCGTTGAATTTTGTGTTTTTGCTGCTAAACCCATTTCATACATCTCATTTCATACTTTGCATCTAGATTAAATTGCATTAAAGATCATCATACATTTAGTTTAATCATCAAATATGTTAATAGTATTGTGTTTTTATTACCAAATTGTTAAGTTATAGTTTTGCAATTAATTGATTAACTTGCACAGTCCCTATGGAGACGATAACTTTTTTACTTACTTTATTACTTGATAATGACTATGTACACTAGCACAAACCGAACGTTACAAGGGCCGAATATGAGGTATGGAAAAGTTATGGTACTATAACAGTGCGGACATAGCTAAACCCCAAAAAAACCACATAAGGACAAAACACATTGATATAAAGTATCATAAAAAAATGATAGTGTTTGACGGAATAGTGAATACAGTCATAGATCGCATTTAAGGATAAACCCTAGGGATTTCTTTTTTTTTTTGCCTAGACTCCACTAGCTAGAAAGCTCTTTGGGAAACATATAGATGGCATAGAAATGCGAAACATGACTCATCTACTTTAGTAGGGCAAGTGGGTGATTGTTGGATATGATTCCCTAAGTGTAGTATTTTCGTTTATGTAGACTTGTAATTTTTTTCGAACACATTTGTTAGTAAAGTTATTCATGAATTACACTAATAATTTGTATATTGTCCTCACATGAAAATGGAGAAATGTAATCATTTGAAAATAAATGTGGTTTTCTCCAAAATAAAAATAAAAAATGACTTGAAAATGAATTTATGTTTTTTTAAAGTTTGAAAATGAAAATAAATTATTTGATCATAGTGAACCATTAATTGTGGAAATATTAAATATATTTTCTCATAAGTTCTTTTACGGTAAAGTTGTCATGATTTTAATGAAATTATAATTGGGTTAAAGAAAATTATTTAATTGGAAACATATTGAAGTTTATTTTGGAAAATAAAAAAAAATCGAGTTAGATCGAATTATAAAGTATTAAGTAAAAAAGTTCAAAAAGTACTTGTAATTGGACATTATATAAAAGATGCCCAAAAGCCCTTTATGTAAAAAGGGGTGGACAGCAAACCCTAATAAAAATAGCTAGGGTTGCTGCCACTTATACTTCTAGCTAGGGTTCTAATTCTCTCACTATAAGTAGATGACATCGGTAGAGTTATAAAGACAACTTTTAGATATAGTTATTCTACCCAAAAATAGAGAGACTTTTATTTTCTAAGAATTAAATATATTTTTCAGAATAACGATTCTATCAGTTTCTATTTGACAAGAGATTTTCGTTTTCACACTAAAGAAAAGAAAACTATTTCACGTTCTTTGTTTGATTCAATTTGTTTGAGCCTATACTCGAAGCAGTTTGTGGTACAAAAATAGTGGAGAAGATCATTTGGTTGAAAGTCAGGAACGATAAGGATCTGTCTATCTAAAAGCACATGTGCGAATTCAGTCTAAGGTTTATTGCTATAAATATCACAAACCGAGTTAGCTTTCAAAATTTTATTTTTTGGATGTGCAAGAACATCGTTATTGAACCAAATGTTTTTCCAACAAGTTTAATTTATACCAAAATGTGTATTTCTCCAAAAGTAAGGGCCACATCTCGACAACTGACATTCCTCGTCATGACGTTGACCGACAATAAGTGATGTTTGCGATGTCGGATTACATGAAGTTGCAACTTTACTTACTATGTTGGCGATGTCACGATGTGGAAATGATGAAGTCGTGATGTTGGTCTAAAAATTTTCAAAACTATACAATTTGGTCCTGTTTCATGCTCGGGTTAGTAAAAGAGTTTTTGTAAACTTGTATAAGACCCAAAAATGATTGTATAACATAATTTGAATGTGATTGATACTTATTTATGTGTGCAAGTGATTAAATATTGTTTAATAGGCTACAGTTGCTCTGGTAACAAATGTAGGATTCTGCAGCTTGGATCTGACGATCAGATCGGGCGAGGGGTGTTACCCTTCTAACTTGGACACCACTTGTTTCGGACATACACAAATTGGTTCAAGTTTTGATCCTACTACATGCAAGATAAAAAAAAAAGGCCATGAAGAAGACATTACTACTCATTTGGCTTAAAGAAGCTCCCATGCCTATTCATCATCTCCTGAAACTTCTCGTATCTATTATTATTTTCTATAAAAGCCCTTTTTATTAAATATAAATTGTATAACCGATAATGTCCTGACACTAGCACGATGCAATCCAAGCAAATCGCAATACTGTAAAATTGTGTGTAATTCATAAGTTTCCATTAAAGCAGCTCTGGAGGAATATGTAAAAGCTCAAAGCTACAACAAAACAATTAGCTTTAACAATTTGATTTATTCAGTCTATCAATTTATTTTTTTAACAGTAATTGAAAAAATTGCGAAGGCGACAACCCTATCAATGGAGTCTTCACATGAAGCAACAATAGCAATGGCAGTGCCCAATGAAGAAACTAGTGAGCTAAGAAGATGATTAAGGGGTTAGATAAAGGTTATGGGGAAATGTGCGGCGGAAAAGTAGCGACAATTTGGCTTAGTAAATTTTATATGGCTAAAGCTGATGCTAGAGTAGAGGTGTGCATGGCCCAGACAGCCCGGCCCGACCTAAAGGCCCGCCCGAAATGTGGGAGGGTTTGGGCAAAAATATAGGCCCGAAAAATGGGCTTAGACAAAAAATAAGGCCCATTTAAAAAATGGGTCGGGCCTCGCGTAAGGTATTTTTGGCCCGGGCCTAGCCCGGCCCGGCCCGAATTCACTAAATGACAAAAAAATCTGCTTTTTTTTTTTGTTTTTAAATGTTATTTTCTTATTGTTTTCTCCCTATTTTGCTACCATATTACTATTATGTTGCTACTATTTTGTTGTTATTATTTGGATATTGTATAAAACTTATTTTATTGTTAATTTTGTTATTATTTTAAAGGTATTTGCTTGTTAAGTTGCATCTATCTTAATGTTATTTAAGTCTACATATTTTTTAAAAAATTTATTTTCAATTTGTTGGAAAATATTTATTTTGATTTTTTAGTATTTTTGATGTATTATATATATTTAAAAATTATATAAAATAATATAAAAAATTAATACAGGCGGGTCGGGCCGGGCTCGAGTTTTAGCATTTTTATATGGGTCGGGCTTGGGCAAAATTTTAAATCTATTTTTTAGGCCCAGCTCGACCCGAACCCGATAAATGAGCCTAAATTTTTAGTTGAGCCCGACTCGGCCCGGCCCATACACACCTCTATGCTAGAGCCTGTGATGAAGCCGTGTTGAGATTCAAGGGGCTGAGAAAAAAATTTACGTGGATGGCTAACTAGGCAATCCGTTAGTTAAAAACAAAAAATTTAACGAAAGTTACTATTTTGTATAATTATTTTAATTGAATAACTAAATGAATAAAAGAATTAGAAATGAACAAAATAAAACAAACTTTATTCTAAAGTAATTATCATTATCCTTCATATAAAATATAATTAGTTATTTTGGTTGAAAATTTATTATGTGATCAAGTATGGTCAAATTGTCAAGACATTAAAGGAATCTCTCTCTCCCTCTCAAAAAGGCGCTACTTTAAATTTAGACCATAATTAATTCATTTTATTTTTGGTGTTGGCTTTGCATCCTTTCCAACTTATTTTGGTTAATTTATGCAATGAAATGTTTTTACTAAAACATATTTTCATTTTAAATATTAAATAAGTTGTTGAACTTTTTAAATAAATATTATATTTTTAACATATCTAAATAAACTCTTAATCTTCAATATTCATTTTAAATAAAAATAGTAATCTAAATATAAATTAAAGATTACAAAATTATTTGAGTCCAATTAAATTCAACAACTTATATTTAAATACAAATTAAAAATAAAATTTTATTTCATTATAATAAAAGAAATTTGAGAATTTGATTAGTATTATTATTTGATCTTATTTTTATTAAAATTAAGTGAAACAAAATTACAACTAATATATTTCAAAGTTATTAAATTTTACAAATAGAATTAAAAAAATAATCAGTGAAAAAGTTAATAGAAAAATATATGAAACATAAAATTGGAACTTCTTTTGTTAGTATTATTTTAAATTAAGTGAAAAATAATCACGATATTTTAATAGTGGAATTTTTAGATTCTACAAACAAATTTAAGAAATTAAAATATGAATATAAAATTTAATTAAAATAAATAAATAAATAAATAAATATATATATATATATATATATATATATAAAATAAGTATGCACCCTTTTTATAAAGTTGATACTTATAAAAGAATTACCTAATCGTAAAATATACAGTGTATACTTGGCCAGGCCGCCTAGGAAATGCATGTCACTAAAGAACCAAGTTGCTCCTTGCTAGTATGTGAGGCAACAATCTGTCAGTTTTCATATTTAATTAATTTGTAATTTAGTATGAAATTTTCATGTAATTATTGAATGGGGGATAGGTTTTTGACGACAAGCTTAATAGCTTTAATTTCAAATTTAAAATACAAAAAAGAAAAGACATGAGGTTCATGCACATTCCCAAAACAATATTAATTAAAAAGCATGGGCAATAATTTATGGAATATAATATATTATTTATTGGAGCTCTTGAATTGTACTTTTTCACTGTTTTTCTTGTTCGGGTACCTTTAACACTTGTTCAAACCCTCGAAATCTCTAGGCCACTTCAGTATTTAGATGTCCCTTACAAATTAGATTTCATGCCCACTTGTTGTTTTAACTAAGAAGATGAACTTGGACAATATTCTTGTTTGTCATATGATTACAAGATTTTACCAACTTTTAATGTAAATGCTTGAGTTTGAAACAAATCAAGTATGGTTACACAAAATGTTGAATGGAAACTAATTTGACCAGACAACAATTTTCTTGTTGACCACTTCTTTGGTTTTGTATTTCTGTCTAAATCACCCCCACTCGTGCAATATGGTGGTGCAAAAGTTTTTTTTTTTTTTTTTAGTAAAAAGCTTATAAAATAACTTGAAAAAGTTCAGCTTTTCAATCATGGGTATTATTTAAAGTTTGGAATTGTAATGCTTGAGACCACATGGATGAGGCTAATCCACAATGGAAAAGGTAAAGTTAAGATTCAAGGTTATTAAAATGAGACTTTGAATTGTGGTAGATTCAGTCTAATGGTAAGACAAAGTTGGTATGCTTTTTGGAAAATAATTTGTATTTAATTATCCAAAAAAATGAAAATCAAGCTTAAATTATGAAAATTTTCAATTTTGATTTGACATTTTTCAGTCGTTCTACATTCAGATTTATCATCTGTATCTTCCAGAACCATCGCAAAAACTATTAGCACTGGACTATATGGGCATTTAGATGAAGTAATTAACATGCAATCACCACCATTGTCTTGCCTTTGCTAGCTTCTAGTATCAAGTGAGCAAAAGTCCCCTTTAGCCTTTAGCTAGTAATGAAATCATCAAGCTGACGAAAGACAATGAAAAAAAAAAAATTGGTCTGACCTGGCCGCCATGGCCCCTTTTGGTGCTTTGACTCACGTGTAGCTTCCTCATTTGAGGGTCCGATTAACGACCCAATAATGTTGGTTTGAAACGTTTTGTATATTCATGTATTTTACCACTTTTTCACCCTTCATCTGCCTTATATAACATATCTCGCAAGCTTTGAAATGTTTCTCCTATGACCACCAAATATAACCAAATTCAAAGAGTTGCATATATGGATTCTTCATATTTCCAATACCCATATTCTCATTTCTCTGCTGAATCATCTTGTTCCTATGTTTCACTAGACTCATTCAATTACCCCCATAACCAAGCTCTTCCTTTCAATGAAAACGACTCTCAGGAGATGCTTCTTTTAGGACTGCTAAACCAAGCTCCGGCAAGCTCTAGAGATGATCATGAAGTAAGCTCGAAAGCAAATGAAGAGGAATCGTCTACCAGGGAGGTTTCTTATAGAGGAGTTAGGAGAAGGCCATGGGGGAAATATGCAGCTGAAATAAGGGATTCCACAAGGAATGGTGTTAGGGTTTGGCTTGGAACCTTTGATACAGCTGAGGCTGCTGCTTTAGCCTATGACCAAGCTGCATTGGCAATGAGAGGTTCCGCGGCTATTCTCAATTTCCCAATGGACAAAGTCTACGAATCACTTCAAGAAATGAACTATGGGTTTGAACAAGGTTGCTCACCTGTTTTAACCATGAAGAAAAGATACTCCTTGAAAACCAAAAAGGGGTCGTCCATGATGATGAAGAAGGTCAAGAAAGAAAAGGAAATTAACAACATGGAAAATGTAGTGGTGTTGGAGGATTTAGGTATTGAGTACTTGGAGGAACTTCTTACCATCTCCGAGAGTCCTAATATTTGGTAAATTACTTTAGAATAAGTTTGATTAATTCATAATTCAAAAAAAAAAATTGTATGAGTCAGTTGATCCTTTTTCCTGTTTAGATATAGAGGAATGAGAATTTTTTCTTGATTTTGGCTTTTTGTAAATGCAAGAAGGATTAATGTCTTTTGTTGGATATAGAGAGGTATTTTTATATGTCAACTTGGGCTAGTGGACAATATCTTTATGCGGTACCATCGTTTTCAGGTTCCATTAAGATGGAACATGATGATGACAATTATTGTCATAGTTGTTGAGCCTTTGCAATTAGAAACTGTATGTATAATTATAACTGATTGGATTTGTCTGGCTAATTTTGAACATATTAATCATCCATATATAAATTATTATCAATTTCTTTTTCCTATACCAACCCAACGATATGCATTAATTAAAATATAGATATAAGATATTGCTCCACAAGTCCCGACAATTTAGTCCCAAAAATCATTGATATATGCATTTTGAATCTTAAAATCTTATAAAATATAAGATGACATTGAAATCATATTGAGATCTCATAAATTGAAAATCAGCCTCCTTCAAACAAAATATATGGTTTTTGCATATATTAATCCAGTCATAACTTACTTGGAACCTGATGATGGAAGAAATTAATACAAGAAGGGACAACATTTAACAATTACTGCACAACTGGTTGACTGGTGATTCATCCCAATGCTTTTAGATATTCTCACGTAAATAAATTTTAATTTTGTGTGATTTTATTCATAATATTTAAATTTAATTTAATTTCTACAAATCACTAATAATATTATAGAATTAACACAATTTTACATTAATATATTGCATACACAGATAATTATATTAATTCAATATGAAAATAAATGTATGTATTCATTTTTTTGAATGTGTACAATTAAATCAAAATCAGAATTTCATTTACATATATGAATCACAATTAAAATTTTATGTATACAATTACACCAAATTAAAAGTCATATATCAAATTATATATTAAACTGAAATTGATATATAAATTTAATATTTATCTTTTTATGGTGAATATTCTTATGCCTTTTTTTTATGGAAACCAGAGGCTTTCATAGAGGGTTTGGAGGCTGTCATGGCCCATTGAGCAAAGAACCTACCACCTTGGCTTCAAGAGTAAGGTTGCGGTCAGTTAGGTAATGAGTTATTACACCTTTAATCTTGTATAGTTAATGCTCATTCGATTAACTAACCCCTATTGAAGAGTGTTTAAACACTATCAAAGACCACACAAAATGATCAAAGGATGAAAGTGCACTAGGTCCTACTTAAATTGATCCATGATAGAATCAACCCCTTTTAACGAGGGATAAAGTAGTAGATAAATTTTATCCAAAAATTACAAATCCCATTAATAGTTACAAATCAAAATCATCAATATTTATCCGATTGTATTTTAATTCGATTAGCATGAACATTGTTGTCAATACAGGAGAATGTGAATTCGAGTGCGCTAAAGCATATTATCCTTCTAATTATAGGTTGGGAGGAGCTATAGATAGTTCTAGACATTATGTCAAAAAGAACGGATATGATCAGAACCTATAATGAAATTATTCAGAAAAAATCGTAATTAAGACACTTTGGTTATAGGTAATTTATAAAGCTGATCATTTTACTAGTAAAAAGGTTACTTTCAAGTGCTTGGAAAGAGAGTCAAAAAGAAAAACTAGTAAGGAATTGGTTAGTTAATATAGCCAACAAACACAGAAGGGAAGAACCACGTGTATTTGAGTTTATCCCCAATTCTCCTATATGATCAAGCTATCTCATTTCTTTTCCAGGATTCCTTTAAGATCAATCATTAACTAAATTTGATGGTCAATCTCCTCTTCTTCTTATGTGGCTATATTAAGAGTATGGTTCAGCAATGATCTGGTCCAAGTTGAACTCGTTATTCACAAGAGGCTTGTGAAAAATAAAAAGAGAGAAGAGACCCCATGAATGCTTCATGTATTTTGACCGAGACCAAAGGCAGCTGATTAGTATAACACAAAAGTTCAGGTTCATGCGCACGTAAGAAAAGGACAAAAGGCCAAAATGGAGGGAGAAAAGCTAATTTTAAGAAAGTAATGCCACTTAGCCAAATTAAAAGCATGTTTGAATAGCTTTGTGTAATGGATGTTTGGTGAAGGAAAAGGTGGAAAATGACATATGTTTTAATGGATTTGAAAGTCGTTTTGAGTACATTGGGTTGGGAATGGGCCTTTTTGAAGAATGGAGGAATCTTTTATAACTAGAGAGTAGAGACTAGTAGGGATTACCAAATTGCAAACTTTCTTTGAAGCGGAGGAGACAATAGATAATTTCTTTGGGCCAGAATTGTTGAGCTATGATGGGTCATGAAAAGCGTATAATCGGCCTTGTTAAAGGACTTTAGTTTTAAGGTCTTTATCCAGGTGAAATGGAATTACAAGTGAAATGAGAAAATATTTATTTATTTTAGGTATCTTTTATTTTTGATTTATAATTCATGTTTAGGGTTGCTCCATAATATAATCTTTAATATTTGAATTTACATTTTCTTTTTGGGAATACAAAGTGTCTTATCATTACACCTAGCACTTGTTAGTGGTAAAGATTTATATTCATACATTTTTATTAAAAAACGTAATATATTTTCTAAATGTCTTAAAAGATACTAGATTATGACATACCCACGATATGAATAAAAAGCACTTATATAACTTAAAAGTTTATATAAAAAATAAATAATGCTTTAATTGAAATGGTAAAGTTAAAATATTGAAATTCTAATGGCTGTCGCAGCTGCTCCAAATGTGATTGTACTCCTGGTATGAGTAAAGGCAATAGCAACCGAGAAGGGTGGGTGTTCTTGTCAGAATGTGTCACCTACTTGTTGTTGCGTAGCTTTGCCATGAGTGTCTATGGTTTGGTCTCTAGGTGTGTCCTTACACAATAGGATATGGTAGCGTTGGTGGCCTGTCTAGATGGTCCTGATAACTGACGTTGGTTGGAAATCTGTTTCAATGTTTCCATATACGCGGATCTAGCCATTATAGGTGGATTTTTTGCTGAGATTGAATTTGTGGTATTCATTGACCCACTGGCTTACCCATTCTCGAATATTAGAAATTCCAACGTGTTTAGTTCGTATTGACTAGATAGTGCCAAACTAGACAGCATTGGTAAAAAGGCATGTCCTAAATAAATAATCTAGTGATTCATCGTCGTTTTCGCATAATGGGCAATGAAATTCTCTGATTATGCGGTGATCACAAAGGGCCTTTCGTAGAGGGAGATTATTGTGGTAGATCTTTAAAAGAAACATAAAGATCTTTGAGGGAAGCTGAATTCTCCAAAGAGCCTTTCAATTGATGCTATATGCATTGTTGGTGATTCTCACCTGACCTTGGTGTAGTAGAAAGTGATATGCAGCCTTAATTGAGAATTGACCAGAAAAGTTGAATTTCCAAACTTATCTGTCTTAGTCTTGGAGTTATTGTGAATCCACGGAAGTTGAGTTCTTAGTTCCAGTAATTCCCAATCCACTTCCCAATCCACTCATATGTGGTGAGTGTCCCACAGTTATAAGGCTAGTGTACCTAGTGTGCTCGTCGGTGGTTGTCTATGCAGCGCTAGATTGTTCCCAATGATTGATACCCTCTTCTCGTTCCAAATTTGAATGTCCGATCCTTAGATGCATATATCCTGCCCTTTTAGGATGCTTTTCCAAGTCCATGAATCTGTAAAGCGTGCTTGCACTGATAGGACGTCTTGGGTAGTGCAGTATTTATTGTTGAGATTTGGCCTGCATTGCAACAAAGAACCAGCAGCAACCTTAAAAGCAGAAGCTGCACTTGAAGCAGAATCAATGGCAGCAGCAAATTTAGTTCATTTTGGATATTTTGTTCCTATGTAACTTAGTTTAGTTTGCTTGTAATTTGTTCATAAAGCTAGTTAGATTAGTTTTTGATTTGCACTTGATGTAATAGCTGATATGTCAGCTTACTTGTGCTTGTATTCTAAGTTAGCTGAAGCCTCTCATTAGTGGGAGTAGGTAAATTATTAGGTAATGGTCATTTGACCTTTGAAACCTTGTAACTTGTATTTATATTTTCATTCTCGTTCAATGAAATATGTTGCTGATTTCTCATCTTTTTAGCTCAAGTTCTTTGCTTCTTTGCTCTCGGTTTCATTGAGTTCTTAAGCAAATTGTTATTATTTTATGTGTGTCTGCTGCCAATATTCCAACAAATGGTATCGAGAGCCTAAGTCTTTGAGGGCCTTCTCTTGTTGTTTGCTGTTTGAGAGTCTAAGCTTAAGAAAGTAGGAAATCGAAGTTGTTGAACTTGTTGCAGCAGGATGAGCTTCACACCACCTCCACCTCCTGTGTTCATTGGCGAGAACTACCACATTTGGGTGGTAAAGATGAAGACTTACTCCAGGCACACGATCTGTGGAGTGTAGTGGAGAATAATGCCGGGCCACCTCCATTAAGGGCCAATCCCACCATTGCTCAGATGAGGCAGCATGTTGAGGAGTCTGCCAAGAAGCCAAAAGCTATGGCATGCCTGCAAAATAGAGTGTCTGATGTGATCTTCACTCACATTATGGCATGTAACTCACCTAAGCAAGCGTGGGACAGGTTGAAGGAGGAGTTCATGGGGTCTGAGAAGACCAGACAGCAACAACTGATCAATTTGAGGAGAGATTTCGAGAATCTCAATATGAAAGAGGCTGAGACTATTAAGCAGTATGCAGACAGAATAATGGCCACAGTGAACAATATAAGGCTACTTAGTGTAGACTTTGCTGAAAGTAGGGTGGTTGAGAAGGTGATCACCACACTTCCTGAGAGGTTTGAGTCTAAGATATCCTATTTGAAGGACTCAAGGGACGTCACCACCATTTCTTTGTCTGAGCTTGTAAATTTACTCTATGCCTTAGAGTAGAGAAGGGCCAATAGGCAGAAAGAGCAACCTGAGAGAGCCTTCCAAGCAAGGGCCAGAGAGAGCTCCAATACAAATCATAAAGGCAAGAAGCCTTAGCTTGAAAAGAATGAGAGATCGAGAAGGGATTTAGGCAAGAGGAACTACCCACCATGTGCTCACTGCAAAAGGACCACACATTCTGAGAAGTTCTGTTGGAGAAGACCAGATGTTCAATGCTGGAAATGCAAGCAATTTGGTCATGTTGAGAAGCTTTGCAGGAACAAAGGCAAGGCACCAGTACAGCAACAAGATCAGGCACAGGCTGCTGAAGATGTTCAAGCTTAAGAGGAGCATGTCTTCAGTGCATCTTCACTTGCAACCACAAGCAAAGCCAAATGTAGTTGGCTAGTGGACATCGGCTGCTCACATCACATGGTAGCTGATGTGAACCTATTTAAGGAGCTTGACAAGAGTTTCAGCTCGAGGATCAGGATTGGGAATGGAAGCCTGATTGAAGCTAGAGGCAGGGGAGATGTGTTGATCAGCTCAAGCTCAGGTAACAAGCTAATTACTGATGTGTTGTATGTGCCTGATATTGATCAGAATTTATTAACTGTTGGTCAGTTGGTTGAGAAAGGCTACTCGTTAGTTTTCAAGAGTGGTTATTGTGTTATCAAAGATTTTCTTGGGCAGGAAATTGCCACAGTTCCTATGGCTGATAAGTGCTTTATGTTGGATGTTAGCCAACTTGAAACGAAGGCTTATTCCAGCTAAGATGACAATGCTGGCCTATGGCACAGAAGACTAGGCCATGCCAACTTCAGGTCACTCGACTTATTGCATAGGCTTGGTTTAGCAGAGGATATAAACAAAGTAGAGCCACTTGAAGGTGTTTGTAATGTATGCCAGCTTGGCAAGCAAGCAAGGCTACCATTTCCTATTGATCAAGCATGGAGAGTTCGAGAGAAGCTTGAGCTGGTGCATTCTGACATTTGTGGCCCAATGAGGACTCCTTCACTGAATGAGAGCAAATACTTTGTACTTTTTATTGATGATCTATCCAGATTTTGTTGGATCTTCTTCTTAAAATAGAAGTCTAATGTGTTTGAAGCATTTGTGAAGTTTAAAGCTATAGCTGAAAACCAAGCTGGTTGTAGGATCAAGACATTGAGGATAAACAATGGGGCTGAATATTTATCTGAGAGATTTAAGAAGATGTGTGAGCAGGCTGGGATCCATTATCAGTTAACCACAGTGTACACTCCTCAACAAAATGGAGTGTGTGAGAGGAAGAACATAACTGTGATAGACATAGCTAGGTGCTTGCTGTATCAAAGCAAGCTTCCAAACTTATTTTGGGCAGAGGCTGTCAACAGTTCGGTGTACCTGCTCAACAAGCTTCCAACACATGCTGTCAACGACAAGACACCCTTTGAAGCATGGTATGGACTCAAACCATCTGTCTCACATTTGAAGGTCTTTGGATGTGTGTGCTATGTCCTTGTACCTGCAGAAAGAAGGACCAAGCTCGAGAAGAGGTCTGTTCTAGGTATTTTTTGTGGGCTATAGCAGTGATAAGAAAGGCTATAGAGTCTATGATCTTTCAACAAGAAAGATTTTGGTAAGTTGAGACATCAGATTCGATGAAGAGAAGACTTGGAACTGGGATAGTTCGAATACAAGCCAGTTTGGAGAAGATTCAGCTGAAGGGAATTTGGAGCTAGTTGAAAGTGAGCCTAGCAGTAGCAATTTGGATGATCCTCCTGTGAGAGGTACTAGGTCCATTACTGATGTCTATTAGAGATGCAATGTGGCTATTGTGGAGCCTTCGAGCTATGAAGAAGCAGCTAGGGACATGAATTGGAAGAGGGCCATGGAGGCAGAATTAGACATGATTCATATGAATCAGACTTGGGACTTGGTCGAGAGGCCAGAAAAGAAGAAGGTTATTAGTGTTAGATGGGTCTTTAGAGCTAAGTTCAATGCTGATGGGTCATTGAACAAGCACAAGGTAAGGCTGGTAGTCAAGGGGTACAGCCAACAGTATGGAGTTGATTTTGAGGAGACTTTTGCTCCTGTTGCAAGACTTGACACCATCAAGCTGCTGTTTTCTTTGGCTGCACAGAAGCAATGGCAGATAATCAACTTGATGTTAAGTCAGCCTTCTTGAATGGCTTTCTCAAGGAGGAGATTTACATAGAGTAACCCGATGGCTTCCAAGTTCAAGGACAAAAAGATAAGGTGTGTAGGCTAAAGAAAGCCTTGTATGGGCTAAAGCAGGCACCTAGAGCCTGGCATGACAGGGTAGATGCTTACCTGTCGAGGCTCGGGTTTGAGAAAAGCCTAAGTGAGCCAACCCTCTATGTGAAGAAGTCCAAGGATGAGACATTATTAATTGTCTTAATCTATGTTGATGACTTGCTGGTGACTGGAAGCAAGGATGATCTGGTCCATGAGTTCAAAATATAAATGCAAAAGGTGTTCGATATGACTGACTTAGGAACCATGACTTACTTCCTTGAGATGGAAGTGAACCAGTCTGATCGGGGCATTTTCATTAGCCAGCATGCATTTGCTTTGAAGATACTCAACAAGTTTAGCATGCAAAATTGAAAGCCTGTGAGTACACCTATGGCTCAAGGAGAGAAACTGTCAAGCATTGGTGATCATGAAAGGGTCGATGAGAGGGAGTATAGGAGCTTGGTAGGCTGCTTGCTCTATTTGACAGCAACCAGACCTGATTTAATGCATGATGTGAGTTTATTGGCAAGGTTTATGCATTGTGATAATGTGGTGCATTTCAAGGCTGCCAAGAGGGTGCTAAGATACATTAAAGGAACTTTGAGGCTTGGAGTGCTGTTTAAGAAAGAAATGGAGCTTAGACTAGTTGGATACTCGGATAGTGATTGGGCTGGCTGCATTGATGACATAAGGAGTACCTCGGGCTACTTTTTCACCCTTGGCTCGAGTGTGTTCTGTTGGAGTTCAAAGAAGCAACAAACTATTGCTCAATCCACAGCAGAGGTAGAATACATTGCAGCAGCAGCAGTGAATCAAGCCATTTGGCGTAGAAAGTTGCTACATGATTTGAATGAGGAGCAACATGATCCTACCGAGATCATGGTTGACAACCAGTCAGCGGTTGCCATAGCTAAGAATCCGGTCTTTCATAGAAAGACCAAGCACTTTAAGATCAAGTTCCATTTTGTTAGAGAAGCTGAGCAATCAAAGGAAGTTAGCTTAGTGCATTGTTGTTCAAAAGACCAATTGGTTGACATCTTGACAAAGCCACTTGGTGCAACACGATTTGAAACATTAAGAGATAAGATTGGTGTTTGTTGCATACAGTCCAAGGAGGAGTGTTGAGATTTGGCCTACATTGCGACAAAGAACCAACAGTAACCTTGAAAGCAGAAGCTGCACTTGAAGCAGAATCAATGGCAGCAGCAAATTTAGTTAATTTTGGATATTTTGTTCCTATGTAACTTAGTTTAGTTTGCTTGTAATTTGTTCATAAAGCTAGTTAGATTAGTTTTTGATTTGCACTTGGTGTAATAGCTGATATGTCAGCTTACTTGTGCTTGTATTCTAAGTTAGCTTAAGTCTCTCATTAGTGGGAGTAGGTAAATTATAGGTAATGGTCATTTGACCTTTGAAACCCTGTAACTTGTATTTATATTTTCATTCTTGTTCAATGAAATATGTTGCTGATTTCTCATCTTTTTAGCTCAATTTCTTTGCTTCTTTGCTCTCGGTTTCATTGAGTTCTTAAGCAAATTGTTATTATTTTATGTGTGTCTGCTGCCAATGTTCCAACATTTATTGAGTAACACAAATTGTGCTAGGAAGTGGGGTTGTGTGAGGATACGTCAAGCATGTTTGCAGGGGAGGCTGTCATTCATGAGTTACGTTTTTTGTATGCCTAGGTCTCTTAGGGTTTGTGTTGGCAGGGTTGAATTTTAAAAATTTTAAATCATTTTATAAAATTAAAATAGCAATTAAAATGATATATTTTTCATTCAAGAAATGGAAAAAAAAAATGCATAGTAATAAATTTGTGTATGTTATAGTATGTAGATAATTCAAGTAGAGGAATGTGCAAATAGTTAGTCAGATGGTTAGTTTATTGTTAAGTCTGGTAATTTGGTAAAGGTTGTTAATAGCAGTTAAGCAATTTCCATCTTCTATAAATAATGTCCTTGTGTTGTACAGAAAGACTAAACAATACAGAATAGTTTCTTTATATATTTCACTATTATTTTCATCTAGCAAATAGAGTTTCTATCAGTCTAAGAGCACAAGGCTCTTGATCATATAGTGGTGTGTTTGAGCCTCACATTGTGCTTTTGTTTTTAATTAGTTTGTGAAAATTTAGCTTGTAACTAGGACTTTCGTTTCCTATTTTTGGTATACAGAAAAAAAATTATAAATTTTTATTCCTTCTCAACTTTTTATATATTTTATGATAGTAAAATTTAAAAGTTTTTATAATATTTTGAATTTTTATTAAAATTTAGTAATTTTTTTATTTTTTTATAATTTTTAATATTTTAAAAGTTTTTAATAGTTTTTTTAAAAATTTTATAATATTATAATAATTTGAATTTTTTTTTTTTTTTTGACTTGGATCACAATGCTAGCATCATATCAATTGAGCCACTAATATTAACGATCACGTTAGCGTAATATCAATCAATGACTGTTTTTATTGGTAAAAAAAACTTGATTGATGCAAATTTCCAATTTGAAGGTCTAATTGGGTTACTTTTTGTGCAAAGGCTTGATTGGTTTCTTGGAAAAACTTTTGCAGCATTTCCCAGAAAAAAGAATCTCCTAGCCACCGTTGAGTAAAAGTATGCAAGTTAATAAAAATCCACCACTATACTTTGTTAGAAAGTTGTGATTAGGATGATATCAGTTTAGTAAAGTTATTTGAATTTTTTTGAATGGTTGATGATAATTTAATTAGATTCGATTTGATTTTTTTATATTAAATTTTAATTTTTAATTTATAGACTTTTTTTGACAAAATGAGATTTGTTGTATGGTTTTTAAATATTATTTGATAAATTTTTAAAGTTTTATTCATAAATATTACTAAAAATTAATTTTTAAAAAATTTTTAAAATTATTTTCACTATTTTAAATATAAAATATTAATTTTTATATCATACAAAATTAAATTAAATTATATATTAAATAAAAATAAAATTTGATTACAATTTTTTAAACTATTCAAACAACTCGATTCAAGTGGTTTTCTAATTTTGATTTTTCTTGCTCAACCTAGCTGTGATGGTTTTAGTTTTAGTTTTAATTTAAGTTTACTAAAAAGTGGGGTGATTTTAGTTTAGTTTCCTAACAAGCGTCATCGAATCACCTTGTCCAGATGATTTTCGTGCGACAGAGAAACTAGCTTTCCTTCAAACAATGTGAAGTACCTTGAGTGATTTGTAATTGCTTTGGATGTAAAAACCATTTCATACGGTTAATAAAATACTTCGGATTACCCTATTGCTTTCTGGGTAAAACATGATTTCAGTATAATCTCTTTTTGTTTCAGAAAACAACAAAATCACGTTGAGATACATAGTAGTACAGATTGAACAGGCCGTAAAATATAAGATCAATCATGGTGTTTACCGGCAAGGCGACCTCAATTGTCTAGACTATCTTGAGCTGGATTGTTGGGTCTTGGGCTTGGTGGTGTCGACGGATTCCTCTTTGAAGTTTCTGAAGGAGGAGAAGTAGACACACTAAGGCTCTCAAAATTAGATAAGCCTCTGGAAGCCTCAACCATGGGAATATTACTTGAGAAAATTGCAAGTCCCTGGAATATCAACGTGAGAGTAACAAAATATGAGATGGTCGCCATTTGGAACAAAATTACTAACTTCTTTAATTTGAAGTCATTGAATTCCTGAATCATCCATATATTTATATAAGATTTTGACCCAAATTTTGGTTAAGAAATCAGAGTCAAGATCAAGGTCCCCCAACGCGTAAAATTATAAAGTCAAGTATTTACACTGCTAAGAAGCTTTGCCAATTAACTTGTATTTTCCTGACATTCAAAAGGAAAGAGACTTATTATAGTGGATTGGTGAAACACGAGCTTGACCAAATGATACACGTCCAAGGGGTGAATCAGTGGTGGTGGTTGAAGTTGCAAGTTTAAAGAGTTTAGTGGAACATAGGATTGGACCGGATTTTGTGTGGTATTGTCTATGGAGTTGACAGACGAGGAGGAGATGCCATAAAATAATGAAATCACATCTGTTTCTTCCATGAATAGATTGCATCATCATTTTGAGCCCTATATCAACAACCATTTCCACCGCCATCCGCCACTGCCTTTGGTGAGGTGGGGGGCTCCACCACAGCCATTGTCAGCTCCTCCTCTGTGTTGACTTGTAGAGATAACACTCTGTCACGATTAGAGAATACTTCTGAGTAAAAAATTCTTGACAATTTGGAAATCAAAGAATACTTCATTTACTAATAAAGCTTCTTAAATAATTAAGGTAAAATTCACTATTAGGTTATAAGTTTGAGTTCAATTCTAACTACCTCTAACCCCTACACCCAATTATAATAATAATAATAAATTAAGGTAAACTACATTGCAAGTAAAGGTGATCATGAATCAAATCGGACTGGGTGTATAATATTAATATATTTTATATTTGCTCATATAAGTAAGCACAACTTGATTCAATTTGAAAAAATAATTAATTAATTAAATTTAGAGTTAATTGAATCGAATTATTTGAGTTTCGAATTCGAGTTGAGTTGAATTTCACAATTCAAGTAACTCGGATAATTCGAATAATTCGAATAACAGATTGGTGTAAATACCCTTTTGGTCCCTGTCAATTTTGAAAATAAGCAAATTGATCTCTCTCGCAACAAAAATTACAAAAAATTCAAAATAAATTTATAAGATTCAAAATAATTTTTTAAAAAATTCAAAATTCATATTTTTAATTTTTAAAAAAATTTAAAAAAATTGAAAAAATATAAAAAAGTTAAAATTTTAAAAATTTTCTAAAACAATAATTTTAGGACCTAATTAATGATTCAAAATTATCAGACTCAAGTGTCTTATATTTTTTATTATTTTTCTTTAAAATATTTTTTAAACATATGCAGTTTTAAATATATGTACTCTAACATGGAATTAGTTATATTGTAACAAAATTTTTATTTGACATATTTATTTTTTTAATTTAACTCGAACAATTTCACTCTATTCAACACGACTTGAATTTCATTTCACTCGACTCGATTTGAAAAAAATTTCAATTTGAGTTAGGATGATAAAATAGGATTCTTGAACTCGATTAACTCGAAATTTTTTCACTCAATTCAATCGAAAGTTCACCCCTATTTGCTCAAGCTCAACCTAGTTCAAATGTGGGTTATAATCTTGTCCAATTTTGTCTATATTAATTATTAGATAATCCAAGTCCATTTTAAGCTTTTAAAAAAATATTTATATCTTTTAATATAATATTAAAGAATTTTATATATTTTTCATTTGTTAAAGTTTAATTTATAAATAATTTAACTTTTTTTTAATGTTTACATTATAATATTAAATAACTTTCATAATGTATATGGATGCAATAATATAACATATTGCAAAATTAGAAAATTGGTTGAGTCAAGCTGGCCTAAGGCTTTGGATGCTTAAGTTTGAGCCCGACCCATATTTTAAATGGGCCTAATTTTTGCAAGTTTATTGTTCGGGTTTAATATTTTTATCCAAATTCTTTCAAATTTTGAGTAGGCCTTTAAAGTTGGATGGATACTCTTATCCTTGAATAGATCTAATCATCTAATTATGATTAACTTTATTTTGCCACCCGATTATCAAAAAAGATTACAAGCTAGTCACCTAGTTAATGTTCTTTTTGTCCAATTTCATTAATTTATATTAAATTGATAACAAAAAAGAATAAAAGAATAATTTTAAAATTAGCATAATAAAAATTTTAATATTTACACATTCCGTTAATTTAATTATGATTTTTTTTGGTAACACGATTATGATTTTAAATAAATTAACACCAACATTGCTTTTGATTATATAAAAAAAAAAACCTTATTTTTTTTCTTTCTTAAAACCTAAAAAATCTAATTTTCCTCTAAACTATAAATTACCGCCGCTTCTTTCCATTGTCATTGTTGTTATTGGAGCACCAATCAGTCCAATCTAAAACCTAACGTAAAAATTCAGGGGAAAAAAATCAACAAACTAATGTAAGAATACCCACAATAAAACACCAATGAAATGAGAAAAAGGTTAATACAACCTAAACTTTGGAAATGTTATATTGGGGTTTGAAATTTTTTTGTTTAAGTTAGTCAATATTGAACTTCGTAATTTTTCATGCATTGTGGCTTGAATTTTTTTTTTTTGTTCAAGTTACTTTTGAATTTGTCAATTGTTTTCACATTAGAACCTAAACTTTTTTATTCCCAGTTAGGTTCTGAACTTAGTAATTGTTCCTACATTAGAGCCTGAACTTTTTTTATTCAAGTTAGTCCTTGGTTTTTCCTTACAAAAAGTTTATGCCATAATGTTAGAACAATTGTGAAGTTTAGGGATTAACTTGGACAAAAAAAATGTTCAAAACCCAATATGCGAGCAATTGCTTAATTCAGGCCCCAACATAGGAATAAATGTCAAATTCAAGAATTAACTTAGACCAAAAAGGTTCAGGCTCTAACGTGAGAATAGTTGTCAAGTTTAAAGATTAACTTAGACTTAAAAAAAAGTTTAAACCCCAATGTGTGAATAATTACCAAGTTTAGACTGCAACTAATGAATAAGAAAACATAATGGATGGATGGAGGTGGGAGTAGAAAAGTGGATAGAAAATAAATTGAGTGTACTTGGTTAGAAAGAAAAGGGAGAGGAAATAAAATATAAGTGACGATCATTTTCCATCCTAATACATAAAAACTAATCCTTCTAAAGTTGGAATGATAAAGAAGATAGAAAATGAAAGAAATGTGTAAGTTAAAATGTATGTATTTTTAAAATGTTTTATTTTATTTCCTTCCATTTTCTAACTCTACCAAGCAAAGGATGGAAAGAAAATTGGAAAAATAAAAAATTGAAGGGATAAAAAGATGGAAATATACATTTTCTTTCCATAAGTATGCTTGGTAGGATAGATGAAAAAAAAAAGGGAAAGAAAAACCATTGCTTGATAAGTTGAAAAGTGAAAAGAAGAAAAATAAAACATTTGAAAAATGCATAATTTTGAATTAATATATGCATCTCTCTCATTTTCTCTTCCTTCATTATTCAAAATTGGAAGGATTAAGTATTATGCATTAATATCTAAGACTTGTAAATTGTTAATCCAATATTTTTAAAATTCAGTCTGCCATCTAGCACGTCTTTGTCTACCGATTGGCACAACTTGGAAAGTGATGTAACGTGGTATTGCGGATCTGAGTTCCGAGGATGGTGAAGAAGAGGCTTTTTCTATACCGAGTAAGGTATAAGAACAAAGTGCTGCGTATAGCTTCTGTTTGGTAGGATGTTTTCTTACTGCTAGTGTGGTGCATTTTCTAGTCATAAGGAATACAATGGCGAATATCTGGCACCCCTTAGAGGGTATGCAAATATCAGATCTCGGTGAAAAACATTTTCTCTTCAAATTCTTTAATGAGTTAGATATCTCCCAAGTCATTACAGGCGTTCTTTGGACTTTCAATAATTATCTATTGGTTTTCTATAAGATTCAGGTGAATGAAGATCCGATGTCTATTTTATTGGTGTACTCAGTTGGTAGGTCCAGGTTCATGACCTGCCACCACGATTTTTTAGAGATTCAATGGCGGTGTAATTTGAAAATTCCATTAGCAAATATCTGGAATATGATATAAAGTAGTTAACCAATGGTTACAAGAATTATCTACGCATTCGTGTCCAGATTGATGTTCGAAAACCTCTAAAAAGAAGACAGAAAATTATGATTTCTGATTCAAAGTTTACTTATGCAAAATTCAAGTATGAAAAATTAACTTTGTTTTGTTTCCTATGTAGTTGCCTTGGTTATGGTGATAATTTTTGCCTAATGAGGTTATAATATGGAATGCAAGAAGTGGAGATGGGCTAGGATTTGACGTTGAGGGCTTATGTGAGGAAGGCCACCACTGCTAACAGTATCTAACTGAGGGGAGATGGAGAGTAATTTTTTTGGAAAGTCACAGCTCGGGCAACAATCTGCCAAAGTTCAAGACAAAATCAAGGGCACAGATCATGGGTAAATATTAATCCTATCCTTGAAATTAATTTGGAAGGTTCCAAATTTCTAGATATTTTGAATGGTGTCTAGCAAGGAAAGGAATCATGCCATAATGTGGGGAAGGATATGGTGTCTAGTAAAAGTCAACTATCGGGGACTTCTCTAAATGGTGATGAATTAAGGAAAGTCCCAGGTGGGATGGGCCCTACTAATGGATTGGATTTGTCAAATATGGAATGTGAATTAGAAGATGATCCAATTATTAATGAGGAAGGCAAAAAATGACAGAGGTTTGATTCTTTGATCTCTAATGTTTGTACTGTTCAAGATTCGTTGGAGGTTATTGGTGAAAATTCAGCTCATCTTAAATAGATATCGGTAGCTACCAATGGACATGCCGACCAAAAGAAATGAATTTTTTTTGCTGGAATGTTCGTAGATTGGGGAGTCTGCGAGCATTAAGAAGACTTTAAAATATGCTGAAAATTTATCATCCCCAAATTGTCTACTTTATAGAGACTAAATTGAATGCTAATAGAATAGAGATTGTTAGGAGGCATTGTGGATTTCTTAATGGTGTTGACATTCGTACTGAAGGTTCACGACGGGGTTTAAGTATAGGGTGGAATGGGGACATTTAATCACTTTGAAAAGTCTCTCAAAGAATCATATTGATGTTGAAATTCAAGAAGATGAAGAAAATCCATGATGGAGGTTTACGGGCTTTTATAGGGGACTGGATGTAAGAAATAAACCAGATACGTGGGATTTACTTTCACAATTGGGGAGAAATAATTCGTTACCATGGTTGGTTGGTGGTGACTTCTATGATATTTTTTTTGCTCATGAAAAATAGGGAGGATTGTTAAAGGATGAGTCTAGAATGGAGGCTTTTCGTCGAACATTGGAGGATTGTCAATTAGAAGACATAGGTTTTTTTGGAACATGGTTAACTTGGGAGAGTGGTTGAATAATGGAAAGAAACATTAGAGAAAGAATCGACAGAGGGGTTGCTACTGATGCTTGGTTACAAATTTTCCCAACTTACTCTTTGCGATATTTTTTGCACTTTTTCTCATATCATTGTCCTTTGCTTATTAAGACGGTGGCTGAAGGGATGGGCAAAAACCTGTAAGGTTTCATTTTGAAGCTTAGTGGGTTTTAGAGGAGTCGTGTGAGAAAGAGATTAGGAAATTGTGAGAGGGTGGCTTAGGGTTCCTTTCTAAATCGCATGTCAACTCTTACTAATGGATTGAAGTACTGGGTGAGTAAGATTAAGTACAAAAGAGGACGAGATGTGAAATGATTAACTAGGAGACTTGAAGAATTGAATAATGATGAGAGATCAGAGGAGAATTTGGCTGAGCTTGTTGAGGTCAAACTACACCTGAACATAGAAATGGATAAAGATGAGAGATATTGGGAACAATGAGCAAGAGTGAATTGGCTGAAAATGGGCGATAAGAATACTTTGTTCTTCCATAAATATGCTTCTCAGAGACGACGTACTAATCAAATTTAAGTATTGCAAAAAAATGATGATTTTCTAGCTATGAATGGTATGGAGATTGAAAATATCGCTCGTGACTATTTTTCAGACCTATTTGCTTTTAGAGGAATTGGAAACTTGGAGCACATACTCTAGGGGGTTCATTTGTGTATTTCTAACAATATGAATCAAAGTTTGATGGCTACTTACACAGAAGAAGAAATTGTTGAGGCGCTAAAAGGAATAGGGCCTGCAAAAGCTTTAGGTTCTGATAGTTTTCTGGCAGTATTTTACCAAAAGTACTGGCATATTATTGGTAAAGATACTTGCACTTTTTGTTTGGATATTCTGAATCATGGTAAATCTCTGGAAGAAATTAACAGAACTCAATCGGTGTTAATTCTAAAAGCTACTAATCCTATTAATTTGAAAAAGCTTTGCCCTATTAGCCTGTGTACAGTTATCTATAAGATTATTGCTAAGACTGTTGCCAATCGTTTACAAAAGGTTCAAGATGATTATATCGATGACTCTCAGAGTACCTTTGTATTGGGCAAACTCATTACTGACAATGTGTTGCTGGCGTATAAGATACTACATTCTTTTAAAAATAAAAGATAAGGGCAAAAAGAGTTTATGGCTCTAAAACTTGATATGAGCAAGGCCTATGATAGAGTGGAGTGGCCTTTCCTCAAATGTATGATTTCAAAAATGGGTTTTGCAAATCTGTTCATTGATTTTATTATCTGATGTATTAATTCTGTTCAATATTCAATTTTACTTAATGGTGACGAAGGCTTAAGTTTCAAGTCATCGAGAGGACTGCGTCAAAGGGATCCATTAAGCCCTTACCTATTTTTCTTTTGTAGAGAAGGGCTTTCTGCGTTGATAAGACTGGCAAGTCAAGAAAGAAAATTTTGTGGTGCTAAGGTATGTAGATCTTCCCCACTAATCACCCACCTCATGTTTGCAGATGATTCTATATTGTTAGGAGAGGTTTCGAATAGGGGGATTAATGTGCTTAAAGATATTCTAAGTGAATATGAGTCTCGCTCGGGGAAATGTGTAAAATTTGAAAAATCCACAGCTTTTTTCAGTTCAAATGTGAATGATTAGGATAACAACTTGGCTTTTCAGGTTACTAATGTTCGATGTTCGACTGATCTGGAGAAATACTTAGGATTACAAAATATAGTTGGTCGAAAAAGGAAAATAGCCTTCCAAAGTTTGAAAAACAGATTGAAGCAGAAGATTAATAACTGGAGCATAAGGCATATCTCACAAGGAGGTAGAGAGGTATTTATCAAGGTTGTTTTGCAAGAAATTCCTACATATACGATGTCTTGTTTTCTCTTGCCAAAATATTTTTGTATGGAGATGGAAAAACATAATTTTTGGTGGAAGAAAGGTATACACTAGTGTGATTGGAAGTCTTTATGTGCACTTAAGAAAGAGGGTGGTATGGGTTTTCATAATTTGAATCTTTTTAATATCCCTTTATTGGCCAAATAAGGTTGGTTCTTGTTAGAAAATCCCAATTCTTTACTAGCATGTACTTTGAAGGCCAAATATTATAAAGATTTTGATTTTTTAAATTTCAGGATAAGAAATTTACCTTCTTTTACCTGGCAGAGTTTATGGGCTGCGAAATGGCTCCTTTTGAAAGGCTTGAGCTGGAAGATTGGTGATGGACGACAAGTCTCTATCTGGGGAGATGATTGGGTTCCTAGAAATGATGAATTTAGAATTCAGAATCCAAATGCTAATTTGAGTCTTCTAAAAGTTGCAGATTTGATTGATTCTAATACAAGAAAATGAAAAGCTGAGTTGATTTGCAATACCTTTACGGAGAAGGATGCAAAGAGAATTTTATGTATTCCTTTGTCCATGATTTTGCATGAGGACCATATCATCTGCCATGGTGAGTCGATCAGGGAGTATTCGGTTTGTAATGGGCACAAATATCTTTTACATGATGGTCAAAATCAAGTACAGTCTAATTACAAACAATTTTACAAGAAATTGTAGAATTTAGATCTACCCCCTAAATTCAAAATTACAAATTAGAGGTTTTCATGTAACTATTTGCCTACTTATAGTAATCTTCACTATCGAAGAATGATGGGCTCTAACTCTTGCCGAAGATGTCAAACAAGAGCAAAAATGAGTAAGCACTTGTTTAGAGAGTATCCTATAGTAAAGGAAACATGGGAGAAGTTAAACATCATTTGGCCTATTTTAGATGCAAATACTGACTTCAAAGATTGGATAAAAAGCATTTTTGAGCCACATTCCACGGCTAAATGCAGGATGATAGCGTGTGCATTATGGGAAACAGATTCATACATGAAGGTGAGATAAAGTTGGGTTTTCAAATTGCAGATTCTGTTATCAACTATCCAAAGGAACTGGATGGGTTGAATACGCACTTTTTAGGAAGAAGGATTCATATGGACAGATGGGTTGCTCCGCTAGGGCTAAGGCTAAAAATAAATTTTGATGCAGTTTTCAATAGCCAAAGGAACAAGTCATGTTCTGGGTTAGTGGTTCAAAATGAAAAAGCAGATGTTATGTGTTCAAGAACAGTCATGCATGCGAATATACCGTTTGTTTTTGCAGCTGAAGCGGTGGTGTGTCTTTAGGCACTCAATCTAAGGCTACATCTCGGGCTGAGGGAAGTTGAAGTTGAAGGTGATTCTCAGTCGGTGATTTGCAAACTATAAGAGGAGAAAGAAGACATATCTGATATTGCAGTGTACATAAAAGACTCTAAGCAACTGAGTTTAGGTTTCAGGTATTGTGTATTTCGATTTATCCATAGGGAATCTAACATAGTTGCTCATCTCATAGCCTCAGAAGGAATCAAGAATATGGAGACAACTCTCTGATACATATAGTTCCTTCTGGCGCAGAGGAAGTGATGGCTAATGATCGAAGTTGGACGAAATCCATGAGGGAGACAAGCGGTCAAAGAGTTGAAGGAGAGGATGGAAGTGGTTTTGAATAGTCTGAAAGACAATGTAGTCAAGAAGGTTTGGTGGAAAGGAATTGTTTTTTGATGGAAATTAATGGAGGATAATTATGAAGCAGATGTAGTTTCCCATCTGGTTTTGTTGTTTTCAAGGGTGAAGTTAATTAAGTGGGGAACAGCTGGGACGCAGAAGTCTCTAGAGCTTCCCCGTCGTTTCAAGCTGGATCTTTGTTTTGGGTTATTTTATTTTGGTTTCATTTTGTTTTGTTTGCTTTGGGTTTGTTATTTGGACTTTTTCTGTTTTGACGTTTTATTTTATTTTTTGCTTGTTTGTTGGGTTTATTTTTTGGGCCTGTTTATGAATAAAGATTCAGAGATTATTTAAAAGAAAACTATTATGCATTAAGATGAGAAATGATCATTTCTTATATTTTCTTTTCTATCAATTTAATTTCCTATCAAGCACCTTCAAATTTTATTTTCTTTCTACTTTTCACTTCCATTTGGATTGGACTCTTGCTGGTGTTGTCAACATGGTGAGATATATCATTGGATACCATGTGATTTCGCCGCATAGGCTAGTGTTTTTCATGTTCATAGAGTACGTGATCCGAATGGTGCCAAATATGATTTGGGCTTATCTTTCTTAAGGTTTACATAATTTTGGACCTTTTTAAGTCCATTAGGCTTATCTAAATATATCTACTTGTTTTAATAATATTACTAATGCTACATTTGGTTAGAGCATTAGTTTTTTCACATGTTTCAGTTATTAGTTAGATATAATTGGTAATTTTTAGCCATGACTTGTTAATAGTAAAGAGAAGAAAAGCTTTTCGCTTATTTTGAATAGATTTTATTTTTTACAAGAATTTTTATTCATCTTTCTAATTGCATGTTTAAATTTGTATTAATTATTATTTATTTTATGTCTAACTATTTTAGAACATATTTTATGTCAACTATTTGAGCAATATGAGTTTATTCACGATGTTTTTATTAATTAATATATTTATACATATAAGTTATTATTGTTGTTGATATGAATGTATCAAATATCACTGAAGTTCCTGGAGAATTTTCAAGAGAAAAAATTATTCGATAGATAAACTTTATAATGAAAGTATATGTAACACCCCATATCCGGCTTAGAGGACAAAACCAAGTCTGGAGAGCCACATCAAATATTTCTCAAAACATAATTTCTAAAATTTTGTTTCAAAGTCTTCCAAAATAAACATAACATTTACTTCGAAAATTATCATTTAGAAAGTCAAATATCTAGAAACTATTGAACCTAAACTAATAATAACAATAGTTGATAAAAAGTGTGACCGAGCTCCCGATCCGTCGACCCGATCAAATCTGTGGGTTACCTATAATTTAGTTAGCAGAAAAAATGAATTAATAACTCAATAAGGAAACAATTATATATTCAAATAGAGTTAAAGTTAAACCAATAAGGTCCCAAATTCATATTCGAAATTAGATACAAAAGATAATTTGTTTAATTTAATAGATTAGAACAGATCAGTCAGATAACAAGTCAGCTTATTCCCAGACACAGATCAGATCTAACAAACGAAATTTCCTACCCTCATTCGCTACACACCATTTTCGACCAACCCAACACACCAAATTGAGTATTTAATACTCATCCAGCACTACACACCACATAGTGTTGGTATGACACGTTTCGATAACTGCAAACTAGCTGCCAGATCAAATTACGGATACTAGTGGTTTAGCCACTAATTCAGAACATAATACTTCCTCCTTTACACAATTCCCACCCAATGCAGATGCAGATTTCAAATATCAGTTGATAAGGATGCTTATACGGTCATTCAGATACATTTTATACTTAGATAGAATATATAAAATTTATTAATGATTGTTACATTCAACATGCATACCAATATTCAATCCTTAGCCTCATATCACAGAATAACAGTTTATACAATTTATTTTAGTTCATACAGACCCTACGAAAGACCGACATTTATTTTGAACGACGTACACAACCTAAGGGTGAAGTTCAATTCTTGATCTACAAGCCCATGTGGTTCCACAAGACTTGGATAGCTGGCCCACGTGGCTCCACACTGCTTGACCCATGTCCGTGTCATCTGCGTGTATGGTCTTATCATACAAACAGTGGGTCACACGGCCTGGACACCCACCTGCATCTCTGGCTTGTGTGTCACTAAGCCGTGAATCAGTGAGTTACACGGCTTGGGCACATGCCCGTGTCCCTAGCCTATGTGTCTCTATTCAGAATTGTGGGTTACACGATCTGTCACACAGCCTGACACATGGCTGTGTGTTTCACATGGTCTACCACACAACCTGGGTCGACAGCCATGTTTTTTGGCATCCAAAATTTGTAGAAAGTCGGCTTTTCAATACTCACTTGAAGTAGTTTTGAAGTAGGATCAAGGTAAAGTACTCCTGAGACCTAAATGAATATTCAATAATGAATCAAACAACTAAAATGACAAAAATCACACAATTTAATACTCAACAACTTATGTCAAAACTTTGACACGAACTTCCAACAAAACCAATGCTTACCGACAACTCGACAGAACTATCTTGAAATAGCGTGAGGAGGATTACTTCCCTCAGTATTCTCGCCTAAAGAAAAGATATCAACGATCACTTAGCAGAAAATTCAAATGAAACAAACATAGAAACCCCATTTCTACACATAAATAAAAAATCAACAGAAACTTCGAGAAACCGCAAGAATTCACGATAGAACTTACACAGAGATCTTCCAATGACACAATGAACAACTTAAACCCTTAATTAGTTCTGATAGCCCTTTCACTAAAGCAACCAAAAGGAAAAATAAAAGAAAGGAGAAACAAGAAAGAAAAAGAAAGAGCACAAAAATGGAGAAGGAAATGAATACGTTAACCTTTATTTTAACCGCCAATCAGGCTTCTAACATCTAGCAAAATATTTGTAACGCATACGCCGAGACTCGTACATAGGACTAGAGAAAATAGGAAAACTTAACCAATGAACCAGCAGACTCATTCTTGACATAGATTCGTATAGAATTAAACTTAAGTCAATGGCTCAGGATTAGAGGTTAATCTAAAATAAAGTAGCAAAACTTCTTAAAAACATTACTCAAACCCCTGACCTTAAACACATATGCAGAGCACATAGCCACAAATACAAAGACTTAATAATAATGAAATTAAACGGCCAAAATTCAAATTTTTGGGGTGTTATAATATATCTAAAAATGAAATTTTGTCTAAATCTAAAGATCGAGTGTTCAATAAGGACAAATTATTACACAATGATATTATAAAGAATTACTATTGAGTATCTATCCAATAGTGTTATATAATCCAAATTAATCCGGCTAATTTTTCATGTAAATTGTAGATATTAAAAATGAATACAAATGGTCAAATAATAATGTTATAAAATTATGGTCAAGTACAATTTCTTTATGTGCCTAATGCACTCATTGTGTTGGTTATAGTGAATGAAACAATATGTCATTCTTTATAAAGTTGTTGGCGACATCTAAAGTATGAGAATTTTATTGAATTTTATTGCTATATTGATACGCATCAACAAAATTTATTGTATATGTTGATGATTTACTATTGATAAATAATATTGAATGTCTTATATTATGTTATAAAATGATGTTCAAATAAGGGGGAGTAACATACGTAATGTACTCTTTTTTGCTTTACGTATAAGGTTTTTAATGAGGCAAGTTTGCCAATGCACATAAATATGAATATTGTATTCCTTTTGCTTCACTAGGATTTTTTCCCCACTGGGTTTTTTCCTCGTAAGGTTTTAACAAGGCATATTCATTCTTTGATAATGGACATCTAAGGGAAGTATTATAAAATTTTACTTTATAATGGATGTTCATAACACTCAAAGTTGTAACCTTCATTGTAGTAACCTCCAATGGAATTATGAGGGTTTTATATTGTAATTAAACCTCTATTTATTTATTGTAACTTAAGGCATTGTATTATGTTAGAAAGTCTAAAAATAGAAGCATGTATAAGGCTTGTAGATATACACATAGTTTATCTTTCTACTGTATTACCTCTTTGTATTGATATTTTCTCTTTAGTTTGTTCTTTCCTTTAATTATTTCATAATATTTGTATTTTTAAAAAAAATAAATTTTATATGTTAATATAATGGTTAAATTATACTTTAACTCTAAAATGATAAATTTCAATTTAATTCTTTTAAAAATTATGAAATAATATGTTAATACAAATATAAAATTATACTTCAACTTCTTTAAAAAATATAATTTAGTTTTAACCTTTAAAATAAATTTCCGGTTTCATTATTCTTTCGCATTATTAAATTATTACTTGGAAGAGATCTCCTTGGTTATTTTTAATAAAAGAACGCATTTCTTTAATTCAATTGAATAAATTTTTATCTTTAAAATAAAAATAAAAATTACATATTTATTTTTTTAAGTTTTAAAATTTGATTCACTTAATTGATAAATTCATACCTATTTAAAATTTATATTAGAATATATTGAAAAGTCAATTTTTAAGCATCCATTACATAAATTCCACATCATATATTTAAAAGAATCTTAAATAATATCATACAATCTATATCACTCAATAATATTTTTAGAGCATAAAAATAAATTTAATCCTTAACGTTTACTCATTTTTTTCATTTTGGCCCTCATTTTTTTGGATCATTTTGATCCTCAACTTTTAAAATTTAGTTAAATTATTTGCTTTTTTTTTAATCGAAAAACTCATTGAACTGTTAAAATTTTAATAGCATTGACGTGGCAACTCATATGGCATTTTACGTATATTTCATTGCTAACATGAATAAATTTTCTAATGAACTTTTTTAAAATTTGTTTATTTTTTAAATATTTATTATTATTTTTAACTTTTATGAATTATACAAGGATTACCATGCTAGTAGCCACATCAATGCCGTTAAAATTTTAATAGTTTAGTCAAATTTTAATCTAAAAGTAAACAATTTAACTAAATTTTAAAAGTTGATTGTCAAAATAAACCAAAAAAAAAAAAAGAAAAGAAAAAAAAGAAAGAATAAAAATCAAAATGACCAAATAAATAAACGTTAGGGGCTAAATTTATCTTTAATATTATTTCTAACAACAATTTAACCTCAATTATCCTAAATTTTTTTATTAGATTTCAAATATTTTTCAGTAAAAAATAGTAGAAGAATGTTTTAGTTTTCTTTCGTCAGCCAAAATTCATATTTCATAATTAAAAGAAGCTACTGAACAATCAACAGCATTACAGGAGGTTGCACATAAACACAAAGCAACATCGACACTAAAACAAGCATATATCGCCAAACAAAACAAAAGAATCGAAACAACATTAAGAACCAAAACGCAGCATCAAACCCCAATTGCAATAGCAATTCAAAGAGAATTCAACAAAACTTCAAGCTTGAAACAGGCACAGCTTCTCAATTCCAGCTTTCACAACAGAATCGCTTTCCCAATTGCATCTAACCAGCGAAGCACATAAGAATACCAATTGCATCTAACAAGTTCCCATGTCCCAGTAGCTTTATTTAGACAAGACTCCACTTTGATAAATATTTTTGACCATAAATGGAACTTTCAAATTAATTAAAATACTTTTAAGGTTCCATTTTAGGATATCCTCCCTTGTTCCAACGACCATCATCACCTGGGCTACGTCTAAAGAATGGTATCGGTTTCGGTGGTAGTGGTGGCGGAGGTGGCAGTGAAAGAGGTGGCAGCGGTAGCAATGGAGGAGGAGGAGGTGGAGGCGAAGGTGGATGTGGTGACAGTGATGGTGGTGGGGGCGACCAGTACCGTCTAGATGGTGAAATTGTAGGATGAGGTTTTGGTGCCGGATACACCCTACGCAATGGAAGCTTTCCAGAAATCAACCTTGTAATTTCTCTACCATGACATATTCTACCACCCATTCCATCAATAATTTCAACGATCAACAGGGTTACTATTATAACCAAAGATGCCTTCATTCTACTATTAAGATTTAAATTTGCATATATTGTGGAACCTTAACACCCATTTTGACCCTTATATAGAACAACCTGATTAATTTCTAAGCTAATAAACTTAAATTAATCAGAAACTTCTTAATATTCTCTTGGAGAGTTTTTGAAAACATTTAATAATGTTTCATGTTGATTAGTTTATTGGCAACTTAACATTTTTCAATTTCAGTCTCATAACGTCTATTTAGGAGAGACATTTCTAGGCAAGTACTGCCAGCTACAAGTTGTGTAATGTTTACTATTTAGCTGTCTTATGTTCATTTTCCTCTCTTTTTTAAACCATACAACAAAGAAATACATGATTTGCAAATTCTACCCTATTTATAGTATAAGCACGTCAAATTAAGAAATTCATACATAAATGTTGGAAAAAAAAATAGAATCTAAAAGTTTAAGTTACTGACTTTCTGAATCTTCCACGAATGTATGTTACATTTACATCACATGCAACATCATTTTTTAAGTCATATTGGTGTTCAATTTGTAAGGTCAATGGCAATGGAGTAGCTAAATAATTTGGATATTGAGTTTGAATAAATAAGGATGGTTGCTTTACATTATCTTCTTTTTAATGCTATACTTCACCTTTCTAATGTAACACTCCAAATCTAATGTAGACGTTATGGTCAAATCTAGAAATGGTACTGTAAAATGGTTTGAAAATCTAGATTTTGTATATTTTGAAAACATCATAAACACTATCAAACAATAACCCGGTTCATTTGAAAACATATCTTAGCTGTTTTATTGAAAACATTATTTTGTTTACGTTCTCTGAAACTGTAATTTTGCAGCGAAAATGCTTTAGAAAGTGATATTTTGGAAAATACTATTCATTGTAAAACCATTAATTTTGCAGAAAAGTAAATATTGTTGATAAAAACGTTTAAACGATATTTTGCGAAATACGAAAACAAAGTCCTAAACCCAAAACAGTCCAAAATGTCCAGAGAGTCCAAAATTTACAAAACTCTCAAACCCAAATTTAAATAATTCAAATTTAAGATAATATGATTATAACCGAGCTCCTGTCATACCGACCCGCCTAAGTCTAAGGGTTACCTGAAAGTGATAGACAAATAAAAAAGTGAGTTTTCATAACTCAGTGTATAACTTTAAACTAAATAGAATTACAGTTTTAATTTCAGTTTTATATCATAACAAAGCAGTTACTGTAACAACCCCAAATCCTAAACTGTCGCCGGAACAGGGTTACAAGGCATTACTGGACTTATACACTAGTAGACAAATAAAACCGAGACATAATTTGGGTTACAATTTAAAACCTTCTAATTTCCATCAACTAGACCTTAATATGGGCCTACGGGGCCCAAAATAAGTTTAGGAAGTGATTTGAGATAAAACCGGGAACTTTGGAAACTTTTCTTTGAAAATAGGGGCACACGCCTGTGTGGCCTGGGACATGCCCGTGTGGTCTGCCCGTGGGGCTCCCATGGCCGTGGGCAGATTTAACTTGCTACACACGCCCGTGGCACTAGCCTGTGTGCAAGCCTGACTTTGCCACACGGCCTGGGCACACGCCCATGTGTCTTAGCTTGTGAAAACAATATTTTTCATCATTTTTTAAGCTACTTTTACCCACTAAACATACCCAATTCATACCCAAATCATTGACTTATAAATCTTAATCAAATACCATTCATTTCATTTCCAAACTTAGCAAATGTTCATTCATTCATGCCAAAAACTTCTTAAGGTTTATAAACCATATTTACATTCAAAATATAAAACATTTACAAGTTGTTAAAACCGAACCTAGTACATGCCGCATTTTCAAAAGATAAATTTCATCACCAAAATTTGAGCTGAAGCCGGGACTAATTTGGATGCTGAGCTGGACCTTAACTTTACCTAACCTGCGCATGGAAAATAACCATATGCTGAGTATTGGAAATACTCAGTGGTATTACCATAATTCAATTTATAAGAACAGTAAGATATCATAAACATACATAAACTATTATTGAATCATACAAATAAGTTCATACCAAGCCAACATAATTCAAATAATTGATTCAATATACCATCACTGAGATTTCAAATAGTACAAGAAACTTTGGTTCAATTCACAACCACCTATAATTATTCAATTTACTTTTCAAATATGAACAATTCATGAACCTTTGGTTCATGCCTTTAATCTCATAGCACAAATTTCATTTCACATTTCATATCACAAAATCCCTTTCACTTTCCATTCAATAATTCGAATAATCAATTCAGATAACTTACTCATTTCACTTAAGCACCCCTATTAACCTGACTCGGACTTCGGCGGATATATGGATCTAATTAAACATATCAAAATGGCGACCAACGCCTCATTGGGTTAGCCGAAGCAAAGTGGCGGCCAACGCTTTATCGGATAGTTTCGAAGCAAATAAGTGACGACCAACGTCTCATCGGCTAAGCCGAAGTAAAGTGGAGACCAACGCCTCATCGAAACTATCCGAAGCAATATAATGACACACCAAATGTCTCATCGACTCGAGGTCGAAGAATTCCTGAGCTTTTTCAATCCTATGGCATGCCAACTATATCCACTAAGCCCGACTAGTTAATAGGGTATCGGAATCACTTATTCATTCCACTTTCAATTTCAGTTGATCATAATCATTCAAATTCAATTCGATCATAATAGCAATTCAATCTCAATTTGCTTCAAATTCACATAAATATACATAATGATCACATTTTCTCACATAGTTTCTCCATATCAACCATAATCTATTTCCAATTCACATAACCACACATTTACCAATCAATTCCAAATCATATTTAATTCAAATATCACTACTTACCTTAATTTCATTCTCTATACATATATATTGAATTTAAACACATAACAAATAATAACTTAAATTAAGGTAATACAAACCGATATTTCTCGAGCTACTCCTCGATCACTTTTTCCTTCCCTTTCGTATTAGATGTCTCGGTTTCCTTATTTGCTACAAAATTAACATAATTACAATTAATTAATAGCACACCTATTTTATACAAAATAATAACTTTCCATGCAACATTTGCCTAAATACCAAATTTGTCCTAACCACATTCATCTTCTTCCTTTTAACAATTCACATCATTTCCTTATTCAATTTCCATCAAAACTTCCATATAATTATCAAATTTCTATCATTTTTCCATAATTTCAAATTTCTTACAATTTAATCCCTAAAACTCAAAACTTATAGCCTAGTTTACAAATTAGTCCTCTAATCAATTTCTAATCAATGATTTTATCAATTTGATCCCTAATTTCATCATTTGTTCAGCATAAACCCTACTTAAAAGTCTATCAACTTTCAACATTTCCATATAAACTCAAAAGTATTTAACTCTAGGACTTCAAAAACATCAAAATTACAAAGAAAAGGACTTAATTGACTTACCAATTTAACTTTCAAGCTTCCAAACCCTAATTCTCCCTTTTTCCTTTCTTTTCTTCTTTCTTTCTTCTCAATTTCGTGACTTCTTGCTCTCTTTTTCTTTGTTTTCTTTATTTTATTTACTTATTCCTTTTATTTACTAATTTAGTAATTAATAATAAAATATCTTATTATAACTAATTATACACACACATTTGTATACATACGTGGTATTACACATGTCATTCATCAATACCATACACTTGTCACTACCACAACAATTTAATAAAAATATAATATTACATAATTATTAGTAATAACTATATTAAATAAATAAATATCTTTTACTTAATTAATAAGTAAATACATCTAATATACACTTGTACTAATAGTTTTAATACACATGTATTTATTTTCTAACATACACATGTCACTAATTTGGTTTAATTACTAATTTAATCCTTTAACCTTTCTCCATTCTATAATTGGACTTTTATGCTGTATTCAATTTAGTCCTTTCTACTAATTATTTCTAATTAAACTAAATTCACTTAATAAAAATCTAGTTCAACTCATAACTAACTTCGTAAATATTTTAATAAATATTTACGGACTCATTTTTCCTAAGACGGAGGCCCTAAGACTCGTCTTTCTGGTGCCCGTGAAATTTGGGTCGTTACATTTCTTCCTCCTAAAAAAATTTCGTCCTCGAAATTTACCTGAGAATAGATGGGGGTACTGAGCTCTCATAGTTTCTTCCGGTTCCCATGTTACTTCTTCCACTTTATGACTTCTCCAAAAGTGCCTTTACTAAAGAAACTTGTTTATTTCTTAATTCCTTTACCTCTCGTGCTAGAATCTCAATCGGTTCTTCTTCATAAGTCAAATCAGATCGAATTTCAATATATTCAATAGGAATAACATGAGAAGGATATGATCTATCTCTTTGATGCATCGAAACATGAAAAACGTCGTGTATCTTCTGTAGTTTCAGAGGTAAAGCTAACTTGTAAGCAACTGGTCCGATTCTCTCCACTATTTCATACGGCCCAATGTAAGGAGGACTTAATTTACCTTTCCGGCCAAATCTCAATACTTTCTTCCATGGAAAAACTTTAAGAAATACCTTGTCCCCAACTGAATACTCAATATCTCAACGTTTCAAATCAGCATAAGACTTCTGCCTATCAAAGGCTGCTTTTAATCTCTCTTATATCTTTTTGACTGTTTCTTCTGTTTCTTGAATCAATTCCGGTCCAAATATTTTTCTTTCATTCAACTCTATCCAACACACAGGTGATCTACATCTTCATCCATACAATCTTCATATGGAGCCATTTGAATACTAGATTGAAAACTATTATTATATACAAATTCAGCTAATGGCAAATAACGTTCCCAACCTAATTCAAACTCAATGATACAAGCCCAGAGCATATCTTCTAAAATCTGAATTACCCGCTCCGATTGTCCGTCAGTCTGCGGATGAAATGCAGTACTAAAACTGAAACGTAGACCTAATGACTCATGTAATTGCCTCTAAAATCTCGATGTGAATCGAGGATCTTGATCTGAAATTATCGATGCTGGAATACCATGTAATCTAAAAATTTCCCAGATGTATACCTCAGCAAGTTTCTACAATGACCAATCTATTCTGACTACTATAAAGTGAGCTAACGTAGTAAGTCTATCAATTATCACCCAGATAGCATTCTTTTTACTTACCGACAACGGTAATCCCAAAATAAAATCCATCGTGATGCGGTCCCATTTCCATTTATGAATACTAATAGGCTGAAGTAAACCTGTTGGTACTTGATGTTCCGTATTTACCCACTGACATGTAAGACATTTACCAACATATTCAACTATATCTCTTTTCATTTTGGGCCACCAATACAAATTTTGTAGATTACGATACATTTTTGTACCTCCCGGGTGTAGAGCCAATGAACCATCGTGTGCCTCTCGGAGTATTAACTCTTTCAATTCAGATTTAACTGGAACACAAATTCGATCCCGGTACCTTAAGAATCCATGTACATTAATGCTAAAATTTTCTACCGTACTATTCTGTACCATCTTTCTTTTCTTCAACAACTTGTCATCTTTCAACTGAGCTATTTTAATTTGATCAAACATTACTAGCTTTGCTCTCAACTTGGCCAATAGACTCCCATCATCACCGATACTAAGTTGTGCAAACATAGTTCTCAACTCAATTGCAGCTTTTCTACTTAATGCATCAGCCACTACGTTTGCCTTTACAGGGTGGTAGTCTATAACACAATCATAGTCTTTCAGGAGCTCGATCCACCGTTTCTGTCTTAAATTCAGTTCTTTCTTGGAGAGAAGATACTTCAGACTTTTATGATCTGTATAAATATAGCATTTTTCTCCATAAAGATAATGTCTCCAAATCTTCAATGCAAAAATCATAGCTGCTAGCTCCAAATTATGAGTCGGATAGTTACGCTCATGTGGTTTTAACTGACGAGATGCATAAGCTATTACTTTCCCATCTTGTATAAGTACACAACCTAAACCACTCAGAGAAGCATCACTATATACAATAAAATCTTTCCCCGACTCTGGTAAAGTCAAAACTGGTGCCTCAGTTAGCAATTGCGTCAACATCTCAAAGCTTTTCTAACATTGATCATCCCCAATAAAAGAAACATTCTTCTGTAGCAGCTTAGTCATTGGCAAAGCTATTTTCGAAAATCCATTTATGAATCTTCTATAGTACCCAGCCAAACCAAGGAAACTACGTACCTTAGATACATTCTTCGAAGCTTTCCACTGAATTATGGCTTTTATCTTTTTCGAATCAACTCTGATTCCATCTGCCGATACCACATGTCCCAGAAATATGACTTCTGACAACCAGAATTCACATTTACTCAATTTCCCATACAATTATTTTTCCCGCAAAATCTGTAGCACTATTCTAAGATGTTGATCATGTTCCAATTCTGACTTCAACTAGACCAGTATATCATCAATAAAAACCACAACGAATTGATCTAAATCTGGCTAAAATATGCGGTTCATCAGATCCATGAAAGCAGCTGGGGCATTAGTTAACCCAAATGGTATTACTAAAAATTCATAATGGCCATACTTTGTACGGAAAGTTGTCTTTGGCACATCATTTTCTTTCACCTTCAATTGATAATCTCCTGATCTTAAATCAATTTTCGAAAATACTGAAGCCCCTTTCAATTGATCAAATAAATCATCAATGCGAGGAAGCGGATACTTGTTCTTGATTGACACCTTATTCAACTGTCTATAATCAATACAGAGTCGTATCGAACCATTTTTCTTTTTAACAAATAACACTGGAGCTCCCCACGGTGAAATACTCGACCGAATAAAACCACGGTCTAACAAATCTTGCAACTGTACCTTTAACTTCTTCAATTCTGTAGGCGACATGCGATACGGAGTTATAGAAATTGGAGTTGTACCCGGATACACATCAATAGCAAATTCAACTTCTCTGTCTGGCAGTAATCCCAGTAATTCTTCAGGAAATACATCAGAAAACTCACAAATTGTCTGAATTTTACTGCTAACTGTATTTGAATTGATAACATAAGCTAAGTATGCTATACAACCCTGCTGTAATAACTTATTAGCCTTCATTGCTGAAATAACACGTGTTGACCCACTGCTTCGAATACCTTTTACCTCAATAGTGCTTCCATTTTCAACCTGAATACTAAACGTCTTTTTATAACAATCCAAAATCACACCATTTTCAGACAACCAATCTATGCCTAATATTACATCAAAATCTCCAAATGGCATAATCAATAAATCAACCGGAAAAGTTCTATTTTGAATTTTCAATGGGCATTTCGGACATACTTGATTTACTATCACTGTTTGTCCTAGCGGACTTGACACTTCTATTGCTACATCAGACATTTCAAATTCTAATTTTCCAAACTCAACCAATTTTGAATTTATATAAGAATGTGAAAATCCAGGGTCAATCAAAGCATAAACAGGTTCAGAATACAATAAGAATATACATGTTACAACATCATGTGCCTCGCCTTCTTCACGAGTTTTGACTACATAAGCTCTGACCGGCACCCTAGCTTCAAACTGCTGGGTTACTACATCCCTCCTTCTTCTTGTACCTTCTCCTCTAGATACTGATCCACCTCTGCCCGATCCTCTACCTCTAGTACTAGATGTTGTTCTTTGTGATGTCGTAGGTGCAGTACTATCAGGTTTCGGGCAATCTTTAATAAAATGATCTGTAGATCCACATTTGAAACACCCTCTAGTCAATCGCCAACACTCACCTCTATGCTTTTTCCTGCAATGTTCACATTTTGGAATATTAATTTCCCGGGACGGACCTCTTACACTACCGGTGGATACTGTAGTTTGTTTCTCCTGACTCTTTTCTCTTCTATCTGATCTGAAATTAGATCTCCATCCACTTCGAGAATCTCTAGATCTTTTCAGTAAAGGATTCGAGCTTGTAGTTCCCATACGTTTCCTAACGGATTTAGAAGGTTTAGACTTTTTATCAAGTTCCAAGACTTGTTCTACCATCTTGGCCCGTTCAATCAGATTCACAAATTCAGTAATCCCCTAAGATACCAATAGCACTTTTATTTCTTCTCTTAGACCTCGTAGAAATCTTTTACAGCCATCATTTTCAGTCGGAATATACTCTGAGGCATATCAGCTAAGTCTTGAAAACTCTCACTCATAGTCTATTACCGGCATATTACCTTGTTTCAACATCAAGAATTGTTGCTTCTTGTCTTCAATGTATATTTCCCTGACATATTTCTTCTGAAATTCTTACTAGAACAAATCCCATGTTACCTGATCAGTTGATAAAAGTCGGATCATGGATTCCCACCATAGATATGCTTCATCTTGTAACAACGATAGAACACATAACAGACTTTCTTGTGGAGTACACTCCAACTGCTGTAAAATTCTTTTTGTTACTTCCATCCAATTTTCAACTATGGACAGATCCACTCCTTTCAGACCCAAAAATTCCGTGGCATCGTATTTTCTTAGTTCCTTAATAGGGGCCCGTCTAGAAACAGGTACAGAGGTGGTAACAGATATAGACTCCACTACTCGCTAAAGAGCATCAGTTAAAACTCTTAATATATCAGAATCATTTCTACCTTTTTCATCTCTCTCCCTAATGTTTTCTCTTTCTACATTGGGAGGCTGATTTCTAATCGGATTTACACTAGGTGTAGTTGATTCGCTTTTGTCTAAATCATATGATTCTTTATTCATTTCTTCATTTATATCATCAAGGTGTTCATCAAACATCTTTAATCTATAAAACAAAAACAATTAAATAGGTCAGCATCCAAAAATCCCGACTCAGTTTTGACTTGACTATGGCATGTACTTCTAGACTTACTTACGAGCTCGATTTAGTTCGAGAATCGGCTAAACCTGTAGCTCTGATACTAATAAATGTAACACCCCCTAACCCTAAACTGTCACCAAAATAGGGTTACAAGGTATTACCAGACCTATACACTAGTAGACGAATAAAACCGAGACATAATTTGGGTTACAATTTAAAACCTTCTAATTTCCATCAACTAGACATTAATATAGGCCTACAGGGCCCAAAATAAGTTTAGGAAGTGATTTGAGATAAAACCGGGAACTTTGGAAACTTTTCTTTGAAAATAGGGACACACGCTCGTGTGGCCTGAGACATGCCCGTGGGTAGATTTGACTTGCTACACACACCCGTGGAACTAGCCCGTGTGCAAGCTTGACTTTGCCACACGGCCTGGGCACACGCCCATGTTTCTTAGCCGTGTGAAAACAACATTTTTCATCATTTTTAAGCTACTTTTACCCACTAAACATACCCAATTCATACCCAAATCATTGACTTATAAATCTTAATCAAATATCATTCATTTCATTTCCAAACTTAGCAAATGTTCATTCATTCATACCAAAAACTTCTTAAGGTTTATAAACCATATTTACATTCAAAATATAAAACATTTACAAGTGGCTAAAATCGAACCTAGTACATGCCGCATTTTCAAAAGATAAATTTCATCACCAAAATTTGAGCTGAAGCCGGGACTGATTTGGATGCTGAGCTGGACCTTAACTTTACCTAACCTGCGCATGGAAAATAACCGTATGCTGAGTATTGGAAATACTCAGTGGTATTACCATAATTCAATTTATAAGAACAGTAAGATATCATAAACATACATAAACTATTATTGAATCATACAAATAAGTTCATACCAAGCCAACATAATTCAAATAATTGATTCAATATACCATCACTGAGATTTCAAATAGTACAAGAAACTTTGGTTCAATTCACAACCACCTATAATTATTCAATTTACTTTTCAAATATGAACAATTCATGAACCTTTGGTTCATGCCTTTAATCTCATAGCACAAATTTCATTTCACATTTCATATCACAAAATCCCTTTCACTTTCCATTCAATAATTCGAATAATCAATTTAGATAACTTACTCATTTCACTTAAGCACCCCTATTAACCTGACTCGGACTTCGGCGGATATATGGATCTAATTAAACATATCAAAATGGCGACCAACGCCTCATCGGGTTAGCCGAAGCAAAGTGGCGGCCAACGCTTTATCGGATAGTTTCGAAGCAAATAAGTGACGACCAACGTCTCATCGGCTAAGCCGAAGTAAAGTGGAGACCAACGCCTCATCGAAACTATCCGAAGCAATATAATGACACACCAAATGTCTCATCGACTCGAGGTCAAAGAATTCCTGAGCTTTTTCAATCTTATGGCATGCCAACTATATCCACTAAGCCTGACTAGTTAATAGGGTATCGGAATCACTTATTCATTCCACTTTCAATTTCAGTTGATCATAATCATTCAAATTCAATTCGATCATAATAGCAATTCAATCTCAATTTGCTTCAAATTCACATAAATATACATAATGATCACATTTTCTCACATAGTTTCTCCATATCAACCATAATCTATTTCCAATTCATATAACCACACATTTACCAATCAATTCCAAATCATATTTAATTCAAATATCACTACTTACCTTAATTTCATTCTCTATACATATATATTGAATTTAAACACATAACAAATAATAACTTGAATTAAGGTAATACAAACTGATATTTCTCGAGCTACTCCTCGATCACTTTTTCCTTCCCTTTCGTATTAGATGTCTCGGTTTCCTTGTTTGCTACAAAATTAACATAATTACAATTAATTAATAGCACACCTATTTTATACAAAATAATAACTTTCCATGCAACATTTGCCTAAATACCAAATTTGTCCTAACCACATTCATCTTCTTCCTTTTAACAATTCACATCATTTCCTTATTCAATTTCCATCAAAACTTCCATATAACTATCAAATTTCTATCATTTTTCCATAATTTCAAATTTCTTACAATTTAATTGTAACACCCCAAACCCAGCCTAGACGTTACGACTAGATCTGGTGTGTCACATGAACCTATAACTAAGTTTACGACCTTTTGCTTGTTGTAACTTCGGTGATATTTTTAGTAAAATAGCAAGGTTGTGGGAAAATTCATTTTGATAAGCCTTTAGATTATCCATATTTTGAACTTGTTGAGTTTTGGAAACATTTATAGGAGTTTGAAAAACCCGCGTAGCCTATAACTAGCAGTTTCGATAAAATATGAATTAAATTATTAAAGAAAATAAAACCAATAAAGAAATTTAAATAGCGGCCTTATTACAATTAAAACCCAAAATAGAATAATAAAATACTTAAAATGAAAAGAAAACCGAATTTACAGATGCTGTGGCCACTTCGAATCTCTCATAGCTCCAAGCCCACTATGGTTGAGGGTTACCTGCAGAGATGAAATTAAGGGGTGAGTTTGACAACTCAGTGTGTAACATAATCTCAACCATAGGCCAAAACAGATCAAGCCTCAGATTCATATTTAATTGGGCCTTGGCCCATTACAGAAATCAGGTTAAGCCCATAGGCCCATAACAGATACAGATCAGATATAATATGCAAACAGAAAACCCAACCCAGATCCATCCATAACACCCCTGTACCAGCCTTACACCATGTGGGGAGACTACTCGACCCACCCAACCGCTACACACCATAGAAATTTGCAGCGAGGCTGCCAGATATTGTGGCGAAGCCACCAGAAAAAATATATATGTGGCGAGGCCACCAGAACAGATATATGTGGCGAGGCCACCAAAATAGATATATGTGGCGAGGCCACCAGAACAGATATTTGTGGCGAGGCCACCAGATTGCAGCGAGGCTGCCAGAACGCTTCCTCCATCATAAAAGCCCAAACCCCATGCAACAGATGTAAACATACTATGGCATACAACATACAGAATCTCATGCATCGGATATATTCATATATTATAAGACATGATATACAGAAACACACTATCATACATTTCCTACAGAATGAACTCTAAGGGTATAACAGTCATTTTTGCACTTAGGGGTATAATGGTAATTTTCCATACCTAGGGGTATTTTTGTCTTTTTACCAATTTTCAGGGTTTTTATACATGCCCAAGTAATTACTAGTCCATTAGTGTTTACAGAAGTCCTTTTAACCTTAGATTCCTGTTTTGCCCTTTTTGGCCAAAAACCACTAATGGGCCTTACTGAGTCCATTAACGTCTTAAGCCTGTTAAATCCAAGTTTAACCTTCAGATTGTTAATTTTAACCGCTTCGTACACAACATACCGCCAGGATGCCCTTAATGGCAATTTTACCGATTTGGGCTTGAAAGCCCATTGGGCCCATATTTGGCCCATCAAAGCCCAACTTACCAAAATGTTCGGAATTGCACCCTTTGCAATCCTATCTCCATCAATTCTATATTTAGCCACAACGGAGTAAACGGTTACTCACAAATCTTCCAAATACCGATTTTTCGGTCACTTTTGATCAGTTTCCGGTCACTTTTCAGTTACTACGGCCTTTGCCGTTCTAGTCTAAGGTGGAGATGTGATACACACATGTTAACTGTCGAAGCGTTGACGAAACCCATGTAAAGAGCCTACAATTGAACACTAACTTTTTAGTCTAATATTCGATAACCAAAGAGTCATAAATCCTTACCAAAATCGGCCAACATGGCCTAAGTCTTCCAAAGCTCTTACCTTTGTCGAAAAATAGACTAAGTCTATGAGCCCAACCGTGCAACCCTTCAAGTCCTTGCAACGTGCCCCTTTTTATCTACGCTAGCACAACAACATCAAAGCAAGAGACTATAAATGCCTTAGTCCAACGATAGCCACCCTCACAAGGGTTTTAACTTAAACCTTAATTAGAGATTTAACGGAAGAACTAGATTGAGTACTTACCAAAGTGCTAATCGCTTCAAGAAGTGTCTCTAAGTGCCCTCTTAATCACGATGTAAGTAAAAGAAAGAAAGAATTGAGACTAGAGAGAATTCGGCCAAGCACAATGAGGGTTTCGGTCAAGCAAGAGAAATCAGTTTTACTGGCTTTTGGTCTCAAGAGAAGTCAGCAACGGAAACAAGAAGGAAAAGAAGAGATTGGTTGATTGGATGAGATGGATTCGGCTAGAAAGAGGAATGGTGGTATGGAATCGACTTATGGTGTGAGAGAAAAAGGAAAGAATGAAGAAGTGAAAAGAAAAGAAAGTGTATCGGTCAAATGAATATTCGGCAGTAGGGGTTTAGAGGTACTAAGGTTCGGCTAATATGGTAGTAAAGTAGAAAAGATCAAGAAGGAAAAATGGAAAAAAGAAAGGGATTTAGAATGCTAACCCAATCAGCACAAAAAGAGTTGCCCCCCAACTAGAGAAATCGGCACAACAAAAGCCTAAAGCTGAAACAACTTCCTAAAGCAGAGTGCCGAATTTGCCTTCTCAAGAGTCCTCTGGCCGGCCACCATTTTCAAAATTCAAAAGCTCCTAGATTTGCTCCTTGATTCACTCCTATGACCGATTTAAATTTCTCCTCAAGCAGAGTTTAACTCTGCTTCGAATTCTTACCTGTTCAAGCACAAAAATTAAACGCCACACATGCTCACTCTAGGACTTGAACCTTGGCCCTCCTTCAAGCTCCACACGCCACATTTTTATGAGACCAGTGGCGTCACTTAGCCACTCTACCAAGGCGCCTTTTGTGTCACAAACCACACACAATTCCTTAAAACACTTACTTCCCAAGGCCCCCTATCTCCTAAGTTAAAAATACAAAATTTTGCCGAGTTTCTAACATCACCTGGGCCTTCCATAGGCCCATTAACACTCCTCAAACATGCATTACACATCCACATACCAGAGTTTAAACATTTTATCGGAAAAAAAACAATCTAAGATAAACCCGAAAATTAGGGCGTTACAACTCTACCCTTCTTAAAGAAATTTCGTCCTCGAAATTTACCTTATTCGAACAAATAGGGGTATTGCTGACGCATTGCCTCCTCTGGTTCCCAAGTAGCTTCCTCTCTGCCATAATTACGCCAAAGTACCTTTACTAATGGAACCGACTTTCTCCTTAGAACCTTCACGTCTCAATCTAGAATCTGCACAGGCTCCTTCTCGAAAGTCAAATCAGGCTGTACTTCCACTTCTGCAACTGGTAGGATATGGGTAGGGTCAGAACGATATCGTCTTAACATGGATATATGAAACACATCATGAATCCTATCCAGCTCCGGAGGTAATTCCAACTGATAAGCCCCCGGACCTACTCGCTTAAGAACCCGATAAGGCCCAATAAACCGTGGACTTAGCTTGCCTTTCTTACCAAATCTTAATATCTTCTTCCAAGGCGAAACCTTCAAAAAGACCATGTCACACACTGAGTACTCAATCTCCTTACGCTTCAAATCTGCGTAAGACTTCTGCCGATCAGATGCCTCTTTTAACCGATCCCTAATCACCTTGACCTTCTCTTCAGTCTCTGCTACCAATTCAGGTCCTAGAACTTGCCGCTCGCCCAATTCGGTCCAACAACTAGGTGAACGACACTTACGCCCATACAGTGCCTCATAAGGTGCCATACGGATGCTAGCCTGATAACTGTTATTATACACAAACTCTGCTAACGGTAGATAATCCTCCTAACTGCCTCAAAAGTCAATAACACATCCCCTCAACATGTCCTCTAGAATCTGAATAACCCTTTCTGACTGACCATCAGTCTGAGGATGAAAAGCCGTGCTAAAGTTCAGTCGCGTTCCCAATGCCTCATGCAACTTTTGCTAGAACCGAGATGTAAATCTAGGATCTCGATCTGAAATGATAGACACTGGCACCCCATGCAGTCGTACAATCTTTGCTACATATAATTTGGCTAACTTCTGAAGTGAATAATCAGTACGCACGGGGATGAAATGAGCAAATTTAGTCAACCTATCTACAATCACCCAAATCGAGTCCTTCTTCGATGGCGTTAAGGGCAACCCACTTACAAAATCCATGGTCACCATCTCCCACTTCCAAAGTGGTACTTTCACTGGTTGCAGAAGTCCAGAAGGTAACTGATGTTCAGCTTTCACCTGCTGACAAGTCAGGCATTTCCCCACAAATTTTGTTACCTCTCGCTTCAGCCCAGGCCACCAATATAGTTCCTTTAAGTCATGGTACATCTTATTACCTCCAGGATGCATAGCACACAGTCCTCTATGGGCCTCAGTTAAAATTGCTTGCCTCAAATTAGAATCCTTCGGGATGCAAACTCTACCTCGGAAACATAGAACTCCTTCACTATTAAGTCCAAACTCAGAAGTATTCCCATCCTTAATCTGCTGAAATCGAGAAACCAGAGACTTATCCCTCGACTGTTTTTCTTTAATCTCATCTACCCAGGTTGGCCTTACTTGCAGTTCTGCTAACAGACTACCGTCATCATACAGACTCAAACGAGCAAACATCGTTCTCAGATCAGATACAGTTCTACAACTTAGGGCATCAGCCACCACATTAGCTTTACCTAGATGATACTCGATCGCACAATCATAATCCTTAAGCAACTCTACCCATCTCCGTTGCCTAAGGTTCAGCTCCTTTTGAGTCAGCAAGTACTTAAGGCTTTTATGATCTGTGTATATAATACACCTTTCTTCGTACAGATAATGTCTCCAAATCATAAGTGCAAAGATTACTACTGCTAGCTCCAGATCATGGGTAGGATAGTTTACTTCGTGAGGTTTAAGCTGTCGCGATGCATAAGCAACCACTTTACCCTCTTGCATCAACACACAGCCCAACCCAACATGTGATGCGTCACTGTACACGGTAAAATCTTTTCCAGACTCTAGCTGTATCAGTACAGGTGCCTCAGTCAAAACCTTCTTTAGCTTCTCAAAAGCTTCCTGTTGCTGTTCGGTCCAAATAAATGGTACTCCTTTCCTTATGAGTTTTGTCAACGGCGTTGCCATTACAGAAAATCCTTCTACAAACCTTCTATAGTACTCAACTAAACCCAGAAAACTTCGAATTTTTGCCACTGATCTCAGTGGTTTCCATTCCAGAATTGCTTCAATCTTTCGAGGGTCCACCTTAATCCCCTCAGCAGAAACAACATGCCCCAAGAAAGTTACCTCCCTCAACCAGAACTCACACTTACTGAATTTCGCATAAAGCTCCTTTTCCCTTAACACTTGCAGCACCACACGGAGATGCTCATCATGCTTTTCCTTAGATTCAGAATAGACCAAAATATCGTCGATAAAGACAACTACAAAAAGATCCAAGTATGGCTGAAGCACTCGATTCATCAGATCCATAAATGCTGCAGGTGCATTGGGCAGCCCAAATGGTATAACCAAGAACTCCTAGTGCCCATATCGAGTTCTGAATGCTGTCTTGTGAATATCCACCTCTTTCACCCTTAACTGATGATATCCCGATCGAAGGTCGATTTTAGAAAAACTGAAGCTCCTCTAAGTTGGTCAAACAAGTCATCGATTCTTGGCAACGGGTACTTATTCTTAATCGTCAATTTGTTCAACTGCCGATAATCGATGCACATTCGCATTGACCCATCTTTCTTCTTGACGAACAACACTGGTGCTCCCCACGGAGACACACTTGGCCTAATAAAGCCTCTATCCAACAGTTCTTGAACTTGAGCTTTCAACTCCACCAACTCCTTCGGTGCCATCCTGTAAGGTGCAATAGACACTGGTGCCATACCAGGCAACAAGTCAATCCCAAACTTAACCTCTCGATTCGGAGGTAATCCTGGAAGCTCTTCAGGAAACACATCTTGAAAATCGCTAATAGTTCTAACTTTGCCCACAGTCAGTTCCTCAGTTTCTGCTTGGCTTATAAATGCCAAATAAGCCTCACATCCTTTTCGGATCCACTTTTCGGCTCTCAAAGCCGACACCACATTAGACAGATAATCTCTACGCTCACCTATCACCATAACCTCCTCATCCTCTGCGGTCTTTAACCTTATTCGCTTTGCAGCACAATCCAGAGTAGCCCTATGCTTAACAAGCCAATCCATTCCCAAAATAAGATCAAATTCTCCGAAAGGTAACTCCATCAAGTCTCCAGAAAAGATTTTTCCTTGAGTCCCTATAGGCACGTCTCTATACAGTTTGTCTACCCTAACCGAGTGACCCAAAGGACTTAGTACAGATACCCCACTCACTGTCTCCTCAGAGCGCACACCCAATGACCCCGATGTAGCACATGCAACATATGAATGGGTAGATCCAACATCTATCAACGCAGTGTATGGCATACTAGAAATCAAAAACGTACCGGTTATGACGTCAGGAGCATCACCCTCCTCTCGGCGACGAGCTGCATACACCAACGCTGGCTGACGAGCCTCAGCAAAACCAGCACCCCTACCAGGTGCTCCTCGTCCTCGACCATTACCATTTCCACCTCTGCCTTGTCCATGACCCCTCGGGGCTGGTGGTCCACCCCTCACTGGTTGAACAACTCTTTGATCCATAACTTGAGCCTGATCAGGTTCTTGGAGACAATCCTTAACCCTATGCTCCATAGATCCACATCGAAAGCAAGCTCCAGAACGTTTCCGACACTCGCCTATATGTATCTTACCACAACTTCTACAACCCTGCGGTCTAACAGCATTCATTGGCACTGCTCGTACTGGTTCTGCCACTCTTGCTCTCTTAACATTCCTGTTGGTCCTACCTGATGGTCCAGAATCCCTTCGAAAGCGGCTCCTATCCTTTTCGCGATTCTGTCTTTCTGTCCGCTTCACCTCTTCAGCTATCTTAGCTTTCTCAACCAAAGCAGCAAAGTTACGCTCCCTCTGCGGAGCAATCAGCACCCTCAGTTCATCCCTCAGACCATCCTCGAAGCGCACGCTACGCTCATATTTAGTAGCAACTATCCCAGAAGCATATCGGCTCAGCCTCAGAAATTCAGCCTCGTACTCAGATACTGTCCTACCTCCCTGAACCAAATTCAAGAATTATTTCCGGCGGGCGTCCACATAGCTAGCCCCAACATATTTCCCTTTAAAGGCTATCTTAAACAGCTCCCAAGTTACCTCACCAGCTGAAGTTCCATCTCTCACTGTGAGCCACCACTGATAGGCTTCATCTCTAAGCAACGATACAGCTCCCTTCAGCTTCTGCTCCACGGAGCAGTCCAGATCATCCATGATTCGCTCTGTGACCTTCAGCCAATACTCGGCCACATTTGGGGCTACACCAGACACGCCCCTAAAGAACTTTGCTCCATTAGCCCGGAGTAGTTCAGAGATAGATCCCCGGAATCCATTACTGGTACTTGCCCCAGCAACCATTTCCAGAACTCGTAGCATTACTTGCGATAGGGCGTCATCCCCTACACCCCGATCATGCGACTCCACCTCCGTTGCCAGTGGTATCGGTATATCAGCTGCTGGTGCATGACCCGAAGATGAAGATTCAGCTCGTGCACTACCTCGGCCACGTCCACGGCCCTTACCATGAGCTGCTCGCGTACTCATTTCGTATTATCTGTTTTAGAAATTTTATGAGTCAGATTATTATTCCAGTGTTTATTACATATGTCTTATGAATAAGTAGAATTTCAGAGTTTGTTTTCCTTCGCGGACGCCTAGCTACAATCTCAGTCTGCTTATCAAAGTTTCTATAGTTTCAGTAATATCCTAACTAAAGTATCATAATAGAGTCTCAGTCAGGCATATAATCAGAATTGCAGAATTATTCAGAAAAGTTCAAAAAACTTACAGGTTGGGCTGGAGATTCCGTGTGCCACTCTTTCGAAAGATTACATAGGAAAACTTAATTTATTCTTTGAAAATAAATAATTTATGTATAAAAGGAGTTCATCAAAACAAGTTTCAACTAATTTTGAAAACACTTGTTAAAAACATGATCTTTCGAAAATCTTTGTTTTGATTGTTTGAAAACTTCCATTTTTAGACCCGATCCACAGTTGAGTTGTTACAACTTAGCTCTGATACCACTAAATGTAACACCCTAAACCCGGCTTGGACGTTACGACCAGATCTGGTGTGTTACATGAACCTATAACTAAGTTTACGACCTTTTGCTTGTTGTAACTTAGGTGATATTTTTAGTAAAATAGTAAGGTTGTGGGAAAAATCATTTTGATAAGCCTTTAGATTATCCATATTTTGAACTTGTTGTGTTTTGGAAACATTTATAGGAGTTTGAAAAACCCGCGCAGCCTATAACTAGCAGTTTCGATAAAATATTAATTAAATCATTAAAGAAAATAAAACCAATAAAGAAATTTAAATAGCGACCTTATTACAATTAAAACTCAAAATAGAATAATAAAATACTTAAAATGAAAAGAAAACCGAATTTACAGATGCTGTGGCCACTCCGAATCTCTCACAGCTCCAAGCCCACTATGGTTGAGGGTTACCTACAGAGATGAAATTAAGGGGTGAGTTTGACAACTCAGTGTGTAACATAATCTCAACCATAGGCCAAAACAGATCAAGCCTCAGATTCATATTTAATTGGGCCTTGGCCCATTATAGAAATCAGGTTAAGCCCATAGGCCCATAACAGATACAGATCAGATATAATATGCAAACAGAAAACCCAACCCAGATCCATCCATAATACCCCCGTACCAGCCTTACACCATGTGGGGAGACTACTCGACCCACCTAACCGCTACACACCACAGAAATTTGCAGCGAGGCTGCCAGATATTGTGACGAGGTCACCAGATACAGATATTGTGGCGAAGCCACCAGAACAAATATATATGTGGCGAGGCCACCAGAACAGATATATGTGGCGAGGCCACCAAAATAGATATTTTTGGCGAGGCCACCAGATTGCAGCGAGGCTGCCAGAACGATTCCTCCATCATAAAAGCCCAAACCCCATGCAACAGATGTAAACATACTATGGCATACAACATACAGAATCTCATGCATCAGATATATTCATATATTATAAGACATGATATACAGAAACACACTATCATACTTTTCCTATAGAATGAACTCTAAGGGTATAACAGTCATTTTTGCACTTAGGGGTATAATGGTAATTTTTCATACCTAGGGGTATTTTAGTCTTTTTACCAATTTTCAGGGTTTTTATACATGCCCAAGTAATTACTAGTCCATTAGTGTTTACAGAAGTCCTTTTAACCTTAGATTCCTGTTTTGCCCTTTTTGGCCAAAAACCACTAATGGGCCTTACTGAGTCCATTAACGTCTTAAGCCCGTTAAATCCAAGTTTAACCTTCAGATTGTTAATTTTAACCGCTTTGTTCACAACATACCGCCAGGATGCCCCTAATGGCAATTTTACCGATTTGGGCTTGAAAGCCCATTGGGCCCATATTTGGCCCATCAAAGCCCAACTTACCAAAACGTTCGGAATTGCACCCTTTGCAATCCTATCTCCATCAATTCTATGTTTAGCCACAATGGAGTAAACGATTACTCACAGATCTTCCAAATACCGATTTTTCGGTCACTTTCGGTCAGTTTCCGGTCACTTTTCAGTTACTACGGCCTTTGCCGTTCTGGTCTAAGGTGGAGATGTGATACACACATGTTAACTGTCGAAGCGTTGACGAAACCCACGTAGAGTGCCTACAATTGAACACTAACTTTTTAGTCTAATATTCGATAACCAAAGAGTCATAAATCCTTACCAAAATCGGCCAACATGGCCTAAGTCTTCCAAAGCTCTTACCTTTGTCGAAAAATAGACTAAGTCTATGAACCCAACCGTGCCACCCTTCAAGTTCTTGCAACGTGCCCCTTTTTATCTACGCTAGCACAACAACATCAAAGTAAGAGACCACAAATGCCTTAGTCCAACGATAGCCACCCTCACAAGGGTTTTAACTTAAACCTTAATTAGAGATTTAACGGAAGAACTAGATTGAGTACTTACCAAAGTGCTAATCGCTTCAAGAAGTGTCTCTAAGTGCCCTCTTAATCACGATGTAAGTAAAAGAAAGAAAGAATTGAGACTAGAGAGAATTCGGCCAAGCACAATGAGGGTTTCGGTCAAGCAAGAGAAATCAATTTTACTGGCTTTTGGTCTCAAGAGAAGTCAGCAACGGAAGCAAGAAGGAAAAAAAGAGATTGGTTGATTGGATGAGATGGATTCGGCTAGAAAGAGGAATGGTGGTATGGAATCGACTTATGGTGTGAGAGAAAAAGGAAAGAATGAAGAAGTGAAAAGAAAAGAAAGTGTATCGGTCAAATGAATATTCGGCAGTAGGGGTTTAGAGGTACTAAGGTTCGGCTAATATGGTAGTAAAGTAGAAAAGATCAAGAAGGAAAAATGGCAAAAAGGAAAGGGATTTAGAATGCTAACCCAATCGGCACAAAAAGAGTTGCCCCCCAACTAGAGAAATCGGCACAACAAAAGCCTAAAGCCGAAACAACTTCCTAAAGCAGAGTGCCGAATTTCCCTTCTCAAGAGTCCTCTGGCCGGCCACCATTTTCAAAATTCAAAAGCTCCTAGATTTGCTCCTTGATTCACTCTTATGACTGATTCAAATTTCTCCCCAAGCAGAGTTTAACTCTGCTTCGAATTTTTACCTGTTCAAGCACAAAAATTAAACGCCACACATGCTCACTCTGGGACTTGAACCTTGGCCCTCCTTCAAGCTCCACACGCCACATTTTTAGGAGACTAGTGGCATCACTTAGCCATTCTACCAAGGCACCTTTTGTGTCATAAACCATACACAATTCCTTAAAACACTTACTTCCCAAGGCCCCCTATCTCCTAAATCAAAAATACAAAATTTTGCCGAGTTTCTAACATCACCTGGGCCTTCCATAGGCCCATTAACACTCCTCAAACATGCATTACACATCCACATACCAGAGTTTAAACATTTTATCGGATAAAGAACAATCTAAGAGAAACCCGAAAATTAGGGCGTTACATTAACCCTTAAAACTCAAAACTTATAACCTAGTTTACAACTTAGTCTTTTAATCAATTTCTAATCAATGATTTTATCAATTTGATCCCTAATTTCATCATTTGTTCAGCATAACCCCTACTCAAAAGTCTATCAACTTTCAATATTTCCATATAAACTCAAAAGTATTTAACTCTAGGACTTCAAAAACATGAAAATTACAAAGAAAAGGATTTAATTGACTTACCACTTTAACTTCTAAGCTTCCAAACCCTAATTCTCCCTTTTTCCTTTCTTTTCTTCTTTCTTTCTTCTCAATTTCGTGACTTCTTGCTCTCTTTTTCTTTGTTTTCTTTATGTTATTTACTTATTCCTTTTATTTACTAATTTAGTAATTAATAATAAAATATCTTATTATAACTAATTATACACACACATTTGTATACATACATAGTGTTACACATGTCATTCATCAATACCGTACACTTGTCACTACCATAACAATTTAATAAAAATATAATATTACAGAATTATTAGTAATAGCTATATTAAATAAATAAATATCTTTTACTTAATTAATAAGTAAATACATCTAATATACACTTGTACTAATAGTTTTAATGCACATGTATTTATTTTCTAACACACACATGTCACTAATTTGGTTTAGTTAATAATTTAATCCTTTAACCTTTCTCCATTCTATAATTGGACTTTTATGCCCTATTCAATTTAGTCCTTTCTACTAATTATTTCTAATTAAATAAATTCACTTAATCAAAATCTAATTCAACTTATAATTAACTTCGTAAATATTTTAATAAATATTTACGAACTCGTTTTCCTAAGACGAGGCCCTAAGACTCGTCTTTTTGGTGCCCGTGAAATTTGGGTCGTTACAGATACTGTCATATACAGAATCAGAATTAGATGCAAATTTACAATCCTACCCCCATCCACTACACACCAACTCCGATAATCCTTACACACCATATAATGTATTAAATACCCTTCCAGCCCTACACACCACTTAGTTTCGGTTTGACACATTTTAGAATATTTGTACCAAAGCTACTAGTGTATTAGGCGCTTTATCACTGTTTACTGAATCATATATATATATATATATATATATGGGGCTAAGCCACTAAATACGGTAGTTTATTACATTGCCCACACTTCCTCCATACATCAAACCCAACCCAAATGCAAGTCAATACTAATAGGTAATAGATATATTACGAAGTGCATGCTCAGAATAACATATACAAAACATGCATAACATTTTTCAGATTATACATAGCATGTTACAAATTTTACTTATCTTATAACCTTTCAAACACGCCTAGTTATATCAAATTTCATGCTAACGAATGGTTAGAATTCATGTTTTATAGCTTAATTATAACATACTAACCCTACAGTAAGCCTACATTTGGTCCAAACGATACTTACGGCTCTAGGGAAAAATTTAGAATTTTGGGCTCATACGCCTGTGTGCCCCATAAGGCCAAATTAGCCAGGCCGTATGGCCCACATAGTCTCACACATGCCGGTATGGTCCACACGGCCCAAATAGCCTAAACCGTGTGTCACACATGATCTATCACATGGTTTGTCACATGGCCGTATGTCACACATAGCTTGACACACGGCCGTGTGGCATCGATTATGCAGTTTTTTGACTTTCACTGTTCATTACTTTTTGTGTTTTTCGTTACACACCTGATTCGACTTCGACACCAAAGCAACCATGGGACCCTCAGCACCTAAAAACAAGATTCAATTCATTAACTTAGCGATGATTCACGATATTGATTCAATGAAAAGTATAGTAGACAACGCCCTTAATCAACTCCCAAAATACAATCAAACCCTTATCAAAGGATGAACAATAACTACACGATTCAAGTTGTTGGAGAAGATTCAATCGTTTCACAATTCTCCCCTAATTAAACATTAAAGCAATTAATACAGAATAAAAACATCAAAGCAATTAATACAAAATAAACGTAACACAAACACACCCCTTTTTACGAAAGTCAATGAATGAAGGAACCCCCACAATGAACAAAAGAAAGGAGGATAGAAGAAATATTACTGACACAGAACAGAGCAGCAACAAACCAACATACAACCACTACAAAAACTGTGGAACATAAAAGACAACTAATCAAAAAAATATAGGAAATTTGGAGTAGATAAATGAAAAAGAAGAAGCCAATTCTTGAAAATCCCTCCACTTGAAACCAATGTGAAAATCGAATAAAGAGGTGAGGGAAAGAAGTTTTAGAAACGTGAAAAAATGGCAGAAAATCTTGGGATATTTCCCCCTTTTTTTCAAAAAATAAAAAATAAAATCAGATATCAAGATAAATCAAAGTAAAATGGATTTACCCAACAACCCAACTAACTCACACAACTATTCATTATCTAATAGCTTAACCAAATTCAATTTAAACCCAAATTCTACTAGCTAAGAACTCACCAGACCATTAACAAAAATAATACTAGCTACTCAGACCAAGACTCGAACCCATGCCCAAAGAGTACAAGTCACTTATCTACTAGACCAAACCAACTACTTCATTAGAATTTAACAAATCAAGCATTTAGATTTTTGAGGTGTTACAACTCTCCCCTAAAAGAAATTTCGACCTCAAATTTACCTGATTCGAATAGATGTGGATATTGCAGACGAATCGAATCCTCAGGTTCCCAAGTGGCTTCCTCAGTGCCATGATTCCGCCCTAGAACCTTAACCAAATGGATGGACTTCCTCCTCAAAACCTTAACATCTTAATCCAGAATCTGAATCGACTTTTCCTTAAAAGTTAAATCTGGTCTAACCTCAATCTCTTCAATAGAAACAATATGAGATAGGTTAGACTGATACCACCTCAACATGGAAACGTGAAACACATCATGAATACGGTCCAACTCCAGAGCTAGCTCTAACTAATAGGCCACTAGTCCCACACGTTTTAGAATCTGATACAGCCTCACCCACAGAATACTCAATATCCTTCTTTTTCAAATCCGAATACTACTTCTGTCTATTAAAAGCCGCCTTAAGACGATCCCAAATCAATTTAACTTTATCATTGGTGTTAGAAACCAACTCAGGACCTAAAACCCGTCACTTACCCAACTCAGTCTAACACAACAAAGTATGATACTTATGACCATATAGAACTTCGTACGGTGCCATCTGAATATTGGATTGGAAACTATTATTATATGTGAACTAGAATAATGGCAGAAACTCCTTCCAACTACTCTGGCAGTCGATCACACAACTCCGTAACATATCCTCCAATATCTGAATTAGCCTCTCAGATTGTCCATCTGTCTGAGAATGGGCGCAGTACTAAAGTCCATTCTAGAACTCAAAGCCTAATAAAGCTTCCTCTAAAACCAAGAAGTAAAGCGAGGATCAATATTAGAAATAATCAAGACTAGAACTCCATGAAGTCTAACGATCTAAGAAACATACAACTTAGCTAGCTCTGAAGGGAGTAGTATGTCCTGACAGGAATAAAATGGGCAGACTTGGTTAAACGATCTACAATGACCCACATAGAATTCTTCTTAGTGGGTGTTAAGGGTAACCCATTAACAAAGTCCATAGTTGTAACATCCCCAAACCCGACCTAGACGTTATGGCAGAATCCGGGAGTGTTACGAAGAAGGTTTTTGAAACTGTTTTTATTTTGACAAAAAAAAACCTTATAAAGTGTCTAAATTTTACAAAACATATTCATTTACTTCTTTATTATTGAAACCGTCATGAGTTTATTCATTCGCCAAAACATAATTTACGGCGAAAATCTTAAAAGTTATTATATTCTAGAAACCCAATTCATGTTTTCAGAAAAACCTTTGTTTGCGTAAAACCTTTGTTTTTGTAAATCGTTTCGACAAACAACATAGGATAGAAAACAATCATAACCAAAATGAACAATGAAAACCATGCAGTCCAAAAAGTCCCAAAAATTACAAACTCTCAAATAAATCAATCAATTTAAAAATACCAAAAACTCAAAAGTAGTTTTAACTAGTGGTCACCGCTGAGCCTCTGTCGTACTGACCCGCTTATGTCCGAAGGTTGCCTGTACAGAACAAACAAACAGATGTAATTTTTCGTAAAATCAGTGTGTAACCCAACAGTGATAGAAATACAAATATACACAGTATTCTTATATGCAGAATAGAAACAAATATAGACTTAAGTCCTTAGTAGATACAGATATCAAAATTAGATAATCCAGACAGATATACAAAATCCCACCCTCATCCTCTACACACTATCTCCATCCATCCTATCACACCATATAGGGTTGAAAACACTCACCCATCCCTACACATCATATACTGTTGATGCGACACATAACAGATAATATGTAGTCAAGCTACTAGAATATAAGCAAAAGGTCGCCAAACAAATCACTTTCTCCGTATATATAAATCCCACCCCAAATACAGATACAAAATACATATATAGAAATAACAGATTTAACATGCTTAACATGCTCATCTACAGATAACATACATACTTAAACAGTATAGTATATCAGTTACCTACTCAGATCAGACATCAGGATTTCAAATCACATGAAAAAGGGTTTGACTAGCCCTTACCAATCCTATGATAGGCCCACAGGCGATCGAAACGACCCGTGTGACCCTAAGGAAAATTTTAGAATTTTAGGCCTGCATGTCCGTGTGGCTTGCCTGTGTAGGCTCACACGTCCATGTGGACCACACGCCCAAATTGGCCTTGTCCGTGTGGCCCACATGACTTGGCCCAAATCCCATAAGTCATGTGGCATGCTCGTGTTGGCCCACACGCCCAATCTGGCCTAGCCCGTATGGCCCACACGGCCACACATTCACCAGCACATGACCATGTCTCACTCACGGCCAGCCACAAGTGTGACGTTGACAGTCCTAATTTTTTACTTTTGTTGAACCTCATTTTCTCGTGTTTTAGGTACACACCTAGTTCGATTTTGATGCAACTGCAATCTTGAGACCTCCAAACCTTAAGAAACAACATTCTAATAACAAAATTTATCAACCAATTCACAAATTCCCCAAACTAAACCGAACAATGCGCAAACACTTACTGCCAACTAATATGACCGTATGCACAATTTGGCCGTTGGAGCGAAATTCGCTGCTTCACCATCTTCACCTACGCAATAGATTTGCAAGAAATTAACTTTCCTGACCACACCACTATGCCAATCTAAAAGAAAAGGAAAACGAGAAAAATGAAATGTCGAAGCTTACCAAAATAGACGAAGAACCACAGGAATAACAAATCAAACGATTGGAATAATCAGTTGTCGAATGGAGTAGAGAAAAGAACCAAAAATAGGAAAAATCGCAAAAAAGAAGGGAAAAGGAAAAACTAACGTCAGAAAGAAGAAAATTTAGTAAAGGGGGAAAAAACTAAAAATAAATAAAATAGAATTTAAACTCCACAATATCTCAACCCCCATTATCCCACTAACTAACCCACTAACTCACAACTACCTTAGAATTTTACTTCCACACAACCTCTATCTCATAACCGAAGCAAAAATATCACCCATGCTCACTCAAGGATTCAAACACAAGACCTCCAGCAAGTTGACTCCTTACCACTTGAACCAACAGACTCATTCTAATAATTTTACAAACAATATAAATAAGCTTACCCAGCAGGGATAAGGCTAGGATAAAAAAAATAGAATTTGCCAAAAGTGGGACCTGAACCCAAGACATCACACACACGCCCAGAACACTTAACCACTGAAACAGATACACATTTGTGTCAAGATTTACTAAAACATAAATAAATTATTCAGGGCATTACAACTCTACCCCTAAAAGAAATTTTGGCCTCGAAATTTACCTGACTCAAATAGATGAGGACATTGTTAGCGCATCGAATCCTCAAGTTCCCACGTGGCTTCATCAGTGCCATAATTCCACCACAAAACCTTAAGTAACAAAATAGACTTCCTCCTCAGAACCTTAATATCTCGATCCAGAATTTAAATCGGCTCCTCCTCAAATGTCAAGTCTGGTCTAACCTCGATGTCCTCAACAGAGACAACGTGAGATGGATCATCGAGACGTGAAACATATTGTGGATACAGTCTAAATTCAAAAGTAACTCTAACTGATAAGCAACCGATCCCACACGCTTTAGAATCTAATACAACCTAATGAACCTAGGGTTTAACTTGCCCTTACAACTGAACCGCAGAACTTTTTTTTCACGGAGATACTTTAAGAAATACGAAATCACCCATGAAGTACTTAATATCCCTCCTTTTCAGATCTACACAAGACTTCTGTCTATCATAAGCCACCTTCAGATGATCTTGAATCAGTCTAACCTGATCTTCAGTCTCGAATACCAACTCAGAACCCAAAACCCATTGTTCACCCAACATAGTCCAACATAGTAGGGTACAGCAATTATGACCATAGCAGAGTACAGCAATTATGACCATACAGAGCATAAGGGCTACTATACGCTTCCCTTAAAATCGACTGGCTTAGATCAGAATTGTTCGATATACAAACCCGTCCTAAAAAACACAAAACTCCATCCTTATTCAGTCTAAAATCATAAGTACTTCTCAACTTGTCAAAAACGCAGAACCAAGACTCATCCCCTAACTGTTTTTCCCGAATCTGCCCAATCCAAGTAGGGTTAACTTGTAACTCGGATAACAAACCCTCATCATCAAACAAACTGAGACGAGTAAACACGACCCTCAAATCAAACATCGCTCTATGACTGAGAGCATCATCCACTACATTGGCCTTACTGGGATGATACTCTATCATACAGTCATAATCTTTAAGCAACTCAATCCATCGATGTTGGCTAAGGTTCAACTCCTTTTGAGTAAGGAGGTACTTGAGGCTCTCGTGATCGGTGTAGATGATGCACCTCTCACCATACAGATAGTGCCTCTAGATCTTCAACGCAAACACCATAGTAGCTAACTCGAGATCATGCGTCAGATAATTACTCTCGTGTGACTTAAGCTATCGGGATGCATAAGCCACAACCTTACCATCTTGTATTAGTACACATCCCAAACTGACGTACGATGCATCACTATACACCATAAACTATTTACCAGATTTAGGCTATATCAAAACAGGAGCCTGGGTCAAAACAGACTTGAGCTTCTCGAAGCTCAATTATTGCATATCAGTCACAGCCTCTGATAGTACTAATGCAAGATGGTAAGGTTGTGTAGAAACTTATTGTAGGGGTTCGCTTATTATAGGGGTTTGCTTATTGTACACTTAGAAAGTATAGCAGAACAGTCATACAGTTAGAAAGGAACATTCTCCTTACCAGATTTTGACTAAGCTTACGAAAGGAACATTCTTGTGTAGAAGCTTAGTTAGAAGAGCGATAACCCCTCAACAAACCTCCGATAGTAACCCGCAAGACCTAGAAAACTACGAATCTCAAAAACGTTCTTAGGTTGTTTCCAATCAAGCACAACCTCAGTCTTCCTAAGATCAACTCAGATCCCTTCAGTAGAAATTATGTGCCCTAGAAATGTTACTTCCCATAACCATAATTCACATTTGCTCAACTTAGTGAAGAGTTGTTTCTCTCAAAGTATTTGAAGCACTACATACTCATCATACTCATCCTCAGTCTTAAAGTACACCAAAGTATCATCGATGAAGACTACAATGAACTGATCCAGATACTATTAAAAAACTCAGTTCATCAGGTCCATGAATGCAATCAGAGCATTCGTCAAACCAAAGGGCATAATTAGGAACTCGTAGTGCCCATAAAGAGTACTAAAAGCCGTTTTATGAATATAAGCTTTCTTAACCCTAAGCTAATGATACCCTGAAGGGAGATCTATTTTTGACAATATTGAAGCCCCTCTGAACTGATCAAATAGGTATCGATCCTCGGAAGTGGGTACTTATTTTTCATCATCAATTTATTCAATTGTCAATAATCGATGACATCCTCATGGTACAATCCTTTATATTTACAAAAAAAATCGGTGGCCCCTATGGAGACACATTAGGACGGATGAAACCACGATCCAAAAACTCTTGAAGTTGAGCTTTAAGCTCTATAAGCTCTTTCGGTGCCATACGGTATAGAGCGATGGACATTGGAGCTATACCTGGTAGAAGCTCAATGCCGAACTCAACTTCTCGATTTGGAGGTAAACCTGGTAACTCATCGAGAAAAAAATCTAGAAGTTCCCTCACTCTTCTAATATCCCTGACAAAAGAGTCCCCAGAAACTGAAACACTGACATAGGCCAAATATACTTCACATCCTTTTCGAACCAATTTCTCGGCCACTAGAGCAGAGATCACATTAGACAGGTAATCTCGACGCTCGCCGATCACAACAATTTTCTTATCGTCTTTAGTTCTCAAAATAACCCTCTTGTCACGTAGTCCAGACTAACTCAGTGCTCTACTAACCAGTCCATACCCAGAATTAAGTCGAACTCCCCAAACAGTAGCTCCATCAAATTTTTCGAAAACACAAACCCTTGTACTTCTAACGAAACATTCCTATAATGTTTATTGACTAGAATAGATTGCCTCCAACGAACTCAGTATAGTAATCTCACCAGAAGTACACTCAACAGTAATCCCCAAGTTTTTAGAAACAATACTAGCTACATAGGAGTGTGTAGAACCTATGTCTATCAAAGTAGTATATGGGGCATCAAAAATTAAAAATGTACTCGTGATCACATCAGGGGTGTCTCTGTCTTCTTGGTGTCTAGCAGTATAAACTGGTACAGGCTGCCTCGCCTCAGCCTGATTAGCACCTTTGCCCGGTGCTCTTCGTCCTTGGTCCAAGCCATTACCACCCTTAACCGGTCTACGGCCCCTAGGAGCCTACTGTACTACCCTCTGAGGCTGAACATAACCTGGTTCCGTAGCTTGCATCTGATCAACATGATGTGGACACTCCTTGATCCGGTGCTCTAATGACCCACATCATAAACAAGCCCCCAATCTCCTTCAACACTCACCCAGATGGCACCTACAATAGTCACTATAAGGTTAAATCCCAACAGGAGCAACAGGGACTACAACTCTAATTGGCCTATCAGGTCTGGCCCATTTCTTAAGCCTCTAAACAGAACTAGAAGGCTCTGAATCCTTCTTATTCTTACCTCTCTCTCGGCCTCTATTTTCACACTCTACGCGCTTAACCTCTTCAATGATCTTTGTCTTATCTACCAAAACAACAAACTCTAGCTCCTTTGTGGAGCAATCAATACCCTCAAACTATCCCTCAAGCCGTCCTCGAAATGGACATATTTCTCATACTTGGATGCCACCATGCCTCGATCGTAGTAACTCAATCTTAGAATATCGACCTTATACTTAGCCACAGACTTATTACCTTGCATGAGATTCATGAACTTACTGCTACGAGCATCAACATAGCTCGTGCCCATATACTTCCTCTAAAAGGTAGTCTTGAAATAATCCTAATTTAGACATCTGGTTGAGTACCCTCTTCAACCGATAACCACCATTGATATGCCTTATCAAGAAGTAAAAAAACTGCACCCTTCAATTTCTACTTAGAAGTACAGTCGATGTCATTCATTATCCTCTCAATAGCCTCCAACCAATACTCGTCCATAGTAGGGGCGACTCTAGTGACGCCCCAAAACAACTCAGTTCTATTGAACTAGAGTCAATTAGTTACTAACCCATAGCCCCCAGATCTAGAATTGGGTCCAGCGACCCTCTCCAAAACTCTCAACATAACTTAGGACAGTGCGTCGTCCCCAGTCGAGCAACTTTGAGACCTAGTCTTAGTAGTAGGTGAAACTGGAGTCTCATTCGTATCCAGATTTGGCATACTGCCCAGAGAGGAAGACTCAGCTCGAGCCTCTTACGACGCCCGTCGTACCCACAAAAACCTCGACTAGGTTTTCCTCATGCACTCATCATAATTTCAATTTATCTACATTCTAAAATTGTATGCATCAGTTTCAGTGTTTATTAGCAAATGTTTTATCCTTCAGATATTTATCAAAAATTTCAAAACTGTTTCAAAAGTCTCAATTTCTAACTAAATTGGTATAGTTTCAAATAACTCAGAGTTTTCTAACTACATTATTTCTAAGTTTAGAAGTACATATAGGATCGGTGCTGAAGACTCGGTGTACCACATACTTTACTCGTAAGAACAAACTTGTTTGAAAACCATTTCTTTTGCAAATCAAATTTTAAACACAAAATTCATAGCCCGACTTTTGCAACCTAACTCTGATACCACTAAATGTAACACCCCGAACCCTGCCTAGACGTTTACGAAGAAAGGTTTTGAAACTGTTTCTATTTCAACAAAAAAAAACCTTATAAAGTTACTTGTTATAAAATGTCTAAGTTCTACAAAACATATTTATTTACTTCTTTATTACCAAAATCGTCGTGAGTTTATTCATTCGCCAAAACATAATTTGCAGTGGAAATCTTAAAAGTCATTATATGTAGAAACCTAGTTTGTGTTTCCAAAAAAATTTGTTTGCGTAAAATCATTGTTTTCGTAAATCATTTCGACAAACAACGTAGGATAGAAAACAATCAAAACCAAAACTAACAATTAAAACCATATAGTCTAGAAAGTCCCAAAAATTACAAACTCTTAAGGAAATTCAGAATTTTAAAAATGCTAAAAACCCAAAGGCTATTTTAACTAGTCGCCACTGCTGAGCCTCTGTCGCACTGACCCCCTATGTCTGAAGGTTACCTATATAGAACAGACACATAGATGTGAGTTTTCATAAACTTAATATGTAACCCAATAGAGATAGACATGCAAATATAAACAATATTCTTATATACAGAACAAATATAAAATACGGACCTAAGCCCTTAGCAGATACAAATACTAGAATCAGATAATCTAGACAAATATACAAGATCCTACCCCTATCCTCTACACACCATCTCCGTCCATCCCATCACACCATGTGGAGTTAAAAACACTCACTTATCCCTATACACTATATAGTACCGATACAACACATAACAAATAATATACAGTCAAGCTACCAGAATATAGGCGAAAGGTCGCCATATAGATCACTTCCTCTGCATATACAAATCCCACCCTAAACACAGATACAAAATACAGATACAGAAATAACAGATTTAACATGCCTAACATGCTCGTATATAGATAACATACATACTTAAATAGTATAGTATATCAGTTACCTACTCAGATCAGACTATCAGAATATCAGATCAAATGAAAAGGGTTTGATTAGCCTTTATCGACCCTACGGTAGGCCCACCGTCGATTGGTACGACCCGTACAACCCTAAGGAAAATTTTAAAATTCTGGGCCCACATGCCCATGTAGCCCACATGCCTAAATTGGCCTTGCCCGTGTGGCCCACACTACTTAGCCTAAATCTCACACGCTCATGTGGGCCTACACGCCCAATCCAGCCTAGCCCATGTAGCCTATATGGCCACACATTCACCATTACACAGCCGTATGCGTTGACAGTCACACAACCGTATGTCGCATATGGCTTGCCACTCGCCCGTGTGACGTCTATAGTCCTAATTTTTGACTTTTGTCGAACCTCATTTTCTCGTGTTTTAGGCACACACTTAGTTCGATTTTGATGGAACTGCAATCCTAGGACCTTCGAACCCTAAGAAACATCATTCCAACAACAAAATTTAGCAACCAATTCACGAATTCCCCAAACTAAACCAAACAATGGGCAAACACTTATCACCAACTAATACGATCGCATGCACGATCAGGCTATTGGAGTGAAATTTGCTGCTTTACCACTTTTACCTACACAACAAATTTGCAAGAAATTAACTTCCCTAACCACACAATTATGCCAATCTAAAAGAAATGGAAAATGAGCAAGATGAAACGTTAAAGCTTACCAAAACAAACGGGGAACCACCGGAATAATAAATCAAACGATTGGAACAATCAATTTTCAAACAGAGTAGATAGAAAAGCCGAAAATAGAAAAAATCATAGAGAAGAAGGGAAAAGAGAAGAACAAAAATAGAAAAAATCATAGAGAAGAAGGGAAAAGAGAAGAACTAACGTCAAAAAAAAGAAAAATTAAGTAAAGGGGGAAAAAACTAAAAATAAACAAAATTGAATTTAAACCCTACAATATCTCAACCCCCATTATCCCATTAATTAACCCGCTAACTCACAACTACCTCAGAATTTTACTTCCACACAACCTCTATCTCATAACTGAAGTAAAAATATCACTCATGCTTATGCAGGGATTTGAACACAAGACCTCTAACAAGCTAACCCCTTATCACTCAAACTAACAAGCTTATTCTGATATGAGTTTACAAACAATATAACATAAGCCTACCTAGCAGGGATAAGGCTAGGATAAAAAATAACAAAATTTGCCAAAAATGGGACTTGAACCCAAAACCTCTCACATATACCCAGAACGCTTGGCCACTAAAACAGATACACATATGTGTCAGGATTTACAGAAATAGAGATAAATTATTCAGAGTGTTGCAATAGTTACCCATTCTTATTTTCAAAGGGGAACCTTAATAGGTTAAAGCAAGCCCGAAGACAGTTAGTGATCAGCCTTAACTTGTTGGAACGTCAGACATTGAGAGACGAAACCCATTACCTCTCATTTTAAACCAACCACCAGTAAAGCTTTCGAAGATCCCAATATATCTTATTTCTACCAGGATGCATAGTATCAAGGCTATTATATGCTTCTCGCAGAATAGATTACCTTAAATCAGAATCATTAGGCACAAAAATTCGACCTCAAAAACACAAAACCCCATCATAGTTTAACCTAAAGTCAGAAGTACTACCATCCTCAACCTAACAGAATCGTAAAACCAAAGAATCATCTATTAACTATTTAACCCAAATCTGATCGATCCAAGTCAGCTTAACTTGTAATTCAGCTAACAAACTTTCATTATCAAATAGACTTAGGCAAGCAATTGCCCTCAAATCAAACATTGCCCCATGACTAAGAGCATTGGCTACCACATTGGCTTTACCGGGATGATACTCAATAGTACCGTCACAATCCTTAAGCAACTCAATCCATCTATGTTGCCTAAGGTTCAACTCCTTTTGAGTAAGGAGATACTCGAAACTCTTCTCATCGGTGTCAATGATACACTCCTCACCATACAAATAATGCCTGTAGATTTTTAAGGTGATAATAACCGTAGCTAACTCAAGATCATGCGTGAGATAATTTCTTTCATGTGATTTAAGTTGTTTGGATGCATAAGCCACTACCTTATTATCTTGCATCAGAACACAACCCAATCCAACATTTAATGCATCACTATAAACCACAAACTCCTTGCCAGATTCAGGCTGTATCAAAACATGAGCCTGAGTCAAAACAGATTTGAGTTTCTCAAAGCTCGATTTCTGCTCATCAGTCTAGAAAAATGGCGCGTTCTTACGCAACAACTTAGTTAGAGGAGTTAAGTGAGAACCCCTCGCAAACCTTCGATAATAATCTGCTAACCCAAAGAAGCCACGAATCTCAGACACATTTTTAGACTATTTCCACTCAATCACAACCTTGATTTTCTTTGAATCAACTTAGATCCCCTTTACAAAGACCATATGACCCAGAAAAGTGACTTCCCTAAGCTAAAACTCACATTCGCTCAACTTAGCGTACAGTAGTTTATTACGAAGAATTTAAAGAACTACTCTAAGATGCTCATTATAATCAACATCAGTCTTAGAGTATACCAGAATATCATCGATGAAAACCACGATGAACTGATCCAGATATGGCTAAAATACCCGATTCATAAGCTCCATGAATGCAACCGGAGCATTCGTAAAATCAAAAGGTATGACTAGGAACTCGTAGTGTCCATATCGAGCCATAAAAGAGGTCTTATGAACATTGACCTCCTTAACCTTAAGTTAATGGTACCCAGAATGAAGATCTGTCTTGGAGAATACAGAAGCCCCATGAAACTGATCAAACAAGTCATTGATCCTTAGAAGTGGGTATTTATTATAACAATCCATTTTTCAGTGGTGTCTAAAATAGTGGTTTTGGGACCACAAGTCCAATGAGTAAATTCGTATAATTAGTATTTAAATGATACAAGTCAATAATAATTTTTATAATGAATTTTGATTCGAGGATTTTTAACTAATTGAATTAAAAGTTAGTATAAGTAGTTGGTTCAAAAGGCAAGTGGTTATTGAAAATGAGGTATTAGGACCTTTTTTCCATAATTCAAAGCCGTAAATACTTTTATTAAATATTTACAGAGTCGTATTATATGTGACTTGAAGTTTGGTCCAGTAATTTTGATGATTTATTTCTTAATTACAGTAAAGGGTTTAATTTGGAAATGAGGTAAAAGTTAATTGCTATATGTAACACCCCCAACCTGTATCCATCGCCGGAACAGGGTTACGGAGCATTACTAAAGTTTTCAGAACATTTAAATATAATTCGTATCAGTTACAATTCATTTCCTGAGATTATTCATAACATTCTTTAAATGGACCCTTGAGGCCCAATATGAGTATTACAATAGATTCAGGACTAAATTGGGAACTAAAAAAATTTTTCGCCAAATTTTACAATTTCTCTCATATATAGTGGTTAAACGCCTGTATGGATAGGCCGTGTGCCTTACACGGCCAAGTGACACACCCATGTCCTAAGCCGTGTGTATATGAAACAGGTCACACAGTCATGTTCCCAGCCCATGTAACTCACTGACTTGAAAAATATTAAAAACAGATGCTAGTGCCCTCGGCCGTATAGCACATACGGCTTAGACACACACCTGTGTCTCTGCCCGTGTGCAAAATTCTTAGTATTCTATTTCAAAAATTTAAGATGCAAGGGACACACGGCCTAACCACACGCCTATGCGGTCAAGATACACGCCCGAGTGTTTATCCGTGTGGACAAAATAAATCTATTTTCTAGCTTTATTTCTCACCCAATTTTGCTAATGACCTACACCAAAACTTTCATTCATGTACCAACCAACTCAAGCATCTTAATCAAGTTAATTCTAACACCTCACATGGTACATCATTACATGCATTCATGCTTTTAATCTTACCTTTTATAAGCATAGTCGTTTAACCTTTCTCAATAAATCAATAATAAACACTTATGTTATCACCATAAAATAATCTTAAAATACGCATATACCAAAACATAATCATCACTAGCCATTCCAATAGCTAGATTACAAGAACAATTTACATGCCAATATGGCCAATTAACCTATACATGCCATTATAACTTAATTGATTTACCATATATACCGAAATGAACTGATGGACAGTGTGAGTGATCTCCGCCAAGCTTCCAATCCAACGAGCTTCTGATTTATTATAAAACAGGGAAATCAAACTAACTAAGCATATAATGCTTAGTAAGTTCGTATAACATGGTACTTAACTTACCATTTATTCTATTTCAAGGTAAACATGTAGGGCATATTCAATCAATTTGATCTCAAGCCCTACACATATCCTCACTGCCCTTGTTAGTAATATATTCCATAATAACACCAAGAAACATATATGGGCTAAACAACAATCAGGTTTCTAGGCACATATGCTTTCCACATCACTTATTCACTTAACATGTATAAATCATATCTTTATATTACAAATATATTTTCATAATAATTCATCTTGAATTCATATTATTTCATGTCAGAACTTTACTCATATAATTTGAAATATCAATGTTACACTAATAGTACACTCTAGGTTTACAAATCTATAATCAAATATGAACATATTCATTAAATAAATTCCATGTACAAATATCATCTCATATTTCCATATATCAATTATCATATATTATTATTTTCATGTATTTTAGGCAGATACGTGTAATAACTCATATCTTATTCATATCTTCTTATGTCTGGATTTTTACCCGTTGAATTTATTTGAAATATCGATGGATACACAGGTAGTACACTTAAGGTGTACAAATCAGGATCTGTCAATTCATATTCAAGGGTACCCGTTAGGGCACTTAATCAGAAAGCACACTCTTGAGCCACATATCATATAACAGGATTACTTGTCCAAGCTAAATCCTGTTCGCAACATATACTCACAAGAGTTTAATCAGGATTTCTTGTCCGGGCTAAATCCTATCTGTACATATGCTCAAGATGACTTATATCAGGATTACCAGTCCAGGCTAAATCCTTTCTGAAATGAGGTTCATAGGATTACTCGTCCGAGCTATAAATGCAGAACCTCATTCCATAAGAGAAATCACATTTATCTATCGATTTTCATTTATTCAAACAGGATTGAACATTTTTCAAGCATTATCAGGCATGTGATTATTTCATACATCTATAACATTAATATAATTCAAATAAATACATTCCACATTCATTTATCATTTATCATTTATCAGGCATTATCATTGATTGGGCTTTGTCAGATATGTTTTCAATGTCACATATATATATATATATATATATGATATTTATTTAATTCACATACACAAAATCTAATTCAAGCATATAAATTTACAATTTAGTTACACGAATTTACCTCGACAAATATTTGTGTACATAAAATCTACTAATCTGACATTGTCCTATTTTCCTTGTTTTAGCTCCGAGTTTTGTCTATCCGGATCTATATGAGTAAATTTAACATCAATTTAATACAATTTAAACTGAATTCAGTCCAATTTGCATCTTAGGTAAAATTATCATTTTGTCTTAAACTTTTAATTAATGAAGATTTCGTCCCTAGGCTCGAAAAATGAAATTCATGCAATTTAATCCTTGTTCTAAGCCTAGCTGATTTTTACATGTAAGATTTACAGCCTATGTATTTCATAAAATTCAAAATTTTTCTTCAATTTTCACAACTTTACAAATTAGTCCATAAATCATATTTTCATCAAAAATCACTTTGTAAAAGTTGTTTATCTATTAAAAACCTTTCATATGCTACCATAAATTTAAAATTTTCAGTATATTCATCCATGATATAATTTCTATACTTTGATAGCTTTTCAAACTAATTCCCCAAATAGATAGATTAGACTATACGGTTTCAAAAATATAAAAATTACTAAAAACAGTGCTTGAGTACTTACCTAATTTGGCCAAGAAAGCTTGCTTTCTCTTTCCTAAGGTTTCCATGGAATATTTGGGGAAGAAGATGATAGAAAATGATTCTTATTTCTATTTAATTATTTATCATCTTTTAATTTTATCACTTTCCAATTTAGTCTTTAGCCTTTTTCTAATTTTCCATGGATGAATCATCCGAAATATCTACTAACTTTTCATTAATGGTCTAATTACCATATAAGGACCTCAAATTTAAATTTCTATAGCTATTTAATCCCTTTAGCTATTAGAACATAACTTTTGCACTTTACGCGATTTAGTCCGTTATCAAATTAAACATGTAATCGATAACATTTCTTTACGAAATTTTCACACATTATTTTTATCATACTGTAGATCATGAAATAGTGTTAAAATAAATTTTCTTTTTGGCTATTACAACTCTCCCCCTTAAAGAATTTTTGTCCTCGAAAATTTTACCAGTAAAGAGATTCAGATATTGCTTTCTTATAGTTTCCTCCAGTTCCTAGGTAACTCCTTCTATACCATGTCATTGCTAGAAAACTTTTACTAAAGCTACATTTTTATTTCTCAGTTTTCCTCTTCAAATGCGAGAATTTCAATCAGTCTATCACTGTAAGTCGTTTCAGGCTGAATTTAACATTTATCAAAGTAATAACAGATGATAGGTTTGATCGATACTGTCGTAACAGATATAAACATGAAAAACAATGTTAATTTTGTCAAGCTCTGATTATAATACCAATCAATGCACAACAGGTCCGATTCTTTTCAATGATCTTATATGACCCGATAAACCGCGGACTTAATTTGCTTTTACAGCCAAACCAGAGAACTTTCTTCCATGGCAAAACTTTCAAAAAATATTTTGTCGCCAATTTCAAACTCTATTTCTTTTAATTTTAGATTCACATTAGATTTCTGACGATCAAATACTGCTTTAAACTGTTTCAGACCACTTTCACCTTTCTTCGGTTTCAAAGAATGAAACCAACTACATGTATATTTTCTCACTGAGCTCAGTCCAAAACATCAGAGTTTTACATTTGTGACCATACAGAGCCTCGAACAGTGTTATTTTAATACTTGACTAAAAACTGTTATTATATGCGAATTCAACTAACAACAATTATTTCTTTTTCAATTGCCTTCAAATTCTAAAATGCAGCATCAAAGCATATTCTTCAAAACTTTGAATCACATGTTCAAATTGATCATCCGTCTGAAAATGAAATGCGGTACTAAAATGTAACTGTATACCCAGAGCTTCTTGTAACTTGTTTCAGAGTCAAAATATGAATTGTAGAACTCTATCAGAAATAACAGAAACTACGACATCATAAAATCTGAAAATCTCAAAAACAAATAATTCAAGCAATCTATTAAGTGAGAAATCCATTAATACCAGCAAAAAAATCTGTAGGCTTCATCAAACAATCGACAATTACTCAAATAGTATCTTTCTTTTTCATAGATAGGGAAAATCCCGATATAAAATTCATAATAACTTTGTCCCATTCCCATTTCGATATCTTCGTTGGCTATGATCATCCTGAAAGTATCATCTTTATCTTGCTGATACATCAACATTTAAATACAAATTCATAAATACCACATTTTATTCTGGGCTACTAATACATCTTTTTCAAATCGTTATGCATTTTATCATATCATCCTAGATAAATAGACATAGTACCACTGTGATCATTCATGTAAAATTTTCTGTATAAACTCTAAATTCTTCAGTACACAAACTTTGTCTCTGAATAACAGACAATTATCAGATCTATTCTGAAATTCTAAATAAAAAATTATTTCACACTATACTCATTTAACTTACAACTCATTATCACTTTTCTGAATTTCACTGATCTATTGTGGAATCGTCGAATTAGCTCTATACTCAGCTAAAATTAAGTTATTATCAGAAAATTACTATCAATATCCATGGCCTGCAAAGCAAACAGAAATTTTCTACTCAGAATATCTGTAACCACATTCGCTCTATCCAAATGATATTCATTTATCAAATCATAATCTTTCAACAATTCAAGCCATATACGCTATCTCAGATTCAAATCTTTTTGCAACATCAGATAATTCAAACTTTTATGACCGATGAATATATGACATTTTTCACCAAACAAGTAATGTTGTCAGATTTCAATACAAAAACAATACCTGTCAATTCTAGATCATGTAACGGGTAATTCTTTCCATGTGGTTTTTATCTGTCTAAATGTATAAGCTATTACTTTGCCTTATTGCATCAAAACATAGTCTAATCCCATTCAATAATACATCACTGTAATAACAAATTTCTTACCCAATTTAGGCTGAACCAGAATTAATACTTCATTCAACGAAGCTTCCAACTGGTCAAAACTTTACTGATATTTATCAGTCCATTCAAATCTTACATATTTTCTATAATAACCGTGTCATCAATGTAACTATTTCAATTATTAACAGTGAAGCTTTAAGTTTTTCCAAAGCCACAACCATCAGATAGATTTTAAACCATAGTAATATAGTATGACTGACATTTCAGCCATATAGGTAAAACAATACTTCAACATCAATAGTGTATTTCGAATAAGAGAAGGAAAACTGAAAGTGGCCATAATAATAACCAGTGCAGTGATACAGTTTCTATAATCTGTGATCCCTATCACCAAACTTCATGATCGAGTCAATATTTATAACAGTAATAAATGTAATTACCTCTGGCCAATAAATATCTTTCACAGATAAATTGTGTTTTGAAATAATAAAGAAATTGATGATACCTCAGAAAAATCCAGAAAAGTAATATCACACATATGCAATAGAAGCAACTGTAATAAAGACAATATAATTTGCATATTCGACATTCAGGGCTTCCATCAGTAGAAGTAGCAAAAAGTATCATATGAATCTTGTCATCAAGTCTTCTATCATTCATGATGAATTTAAAAACCCAAGAAAGAGCAATACCACTTATGAATCAACCAGACTTACAATAACAATACCACTCATGAATCAACCAGACTTACAATAATTCCACCTATTATACTTAGCCAACCTTCCAATATAATAAATATTGCATCTGAACATAAATGATTTCATATGTCTCTGAGAATAATAGAAAATATAAAATACCAAAAAGAGTTGTTGTAATATGCTCAGTTATAGTAGCTGTATTCAATATCTTTACAATTTCATCACTATTCCACTGACAAATATAGTCATCAATAATCTTACACTATTCAGTTCACTAAAAGAACCAATTCGAAAGAAATTTTTGGCTAATCCATTCTGTAGATAACATACCTAAAAAAGTCAATTGATCATGAATAACTTCTTCCTTAATAATGACATTACATATTGAGAATAATCTCCAAAAAAATCTAATATTTCTTTTAATACCATCTTTACTTACTAACCCGTTCTCAAATCTGACTACATTATTAATCATTCAGCCTTTGAACTCTTCAGTTTCACACTTATGAACTTAATCAATATAAATCTTGTGAATTTCATTGTATAAAATTATACTGGTGAGGGGGTAGAGATTGTACAGCCTCAAAATTTAACTTTCATAAATACACACATATCACTTAACACTTATCATTAACATGTTCACTATAAAACATTTATTTTATATAAAACATTTATTTCATACCTTTATGAGTCCTATTTCATCATAAACAACATTTTTTTTACTCAGACATTATGAGTATCACATTTAGCATTATCTGAATTAGCTCGGTTGGAAAGAATCTCTGTCTATTAGCAAAATAATTTTCATCAAAGTTGGGAGATATCATACAATCACAGGTTATATAATGGCATGTATTTCCAGACTCCACATATAATGCGTTCAATCTGAGAACCGACTAAACTGTAACTCTGATACCAATAAATGTAACACCCCTAACCCATATCCATTGCCAGAATAGGATTACAGAGCATTACTACAATTTTCAAAACATTTACAGATCATTCGTATCAGTTACAATTCATTTCCTGAGATTATTCATAACGTCCTTTAAATGGACCCTTGAAGCCCAAAATGAGTATTACAATCGATTCGGGACTAAATTGGAAACTCAAACTTTTTTTCGCAAAATTTCACAATTTCTCTCATATACAGGGGTCACGTGCCCATGTGGATAGGCCGTATGGCTCACACGGCCAAGTGACACACCCATGTCCTAGGCCGTGTGGTATATGAAATAGGTCAAATGGCCGTGTTCCCAGCCCGTGTAATTCACTTACTTGCAAAACATTAAGGTACAGTTTTCACACGGCTAAGACACACGCTTGTGTCCTAGGCTGTGTAGCATACACGGCTGAGACACACGCCCGTGTCTTTGCCCATGTACAAAATTCTGAGCATTTTGTTTCTCAAATTTAAGATGCAGGGGACACACGGCCTAACCACACACCCATGTACTAGGCCATGTGTCACACATGGTCAAGACACCCGCCCGTGTGTCTACCCGTGTAGACAAAATAAAGCCATTTTCTAACTTTATTTCTCACCCAACTTTGCTAATGACCTACACCAAAACTTTCATTCATGTACCAACCAACTCAAGCGTCTTAATCAAGTTAATTCTAACATCTCACATGGTACATCATTACATGCATTCATGCTTTTAATCTTACCTTTTATAAGCATAGTCGTTTAACCTTTCTCAATCAATCAATAATAAACACTTATGTTATCACAATAAAATAATATTAATATATGCATATACCAATACATAATCATCACTAGCCATTCCAATGGCTAGATTACAATAACCATTTACATTTACATGCCAATATGGCCAATTAACCTATACATGCCATTATAACCATAATTGATTTACCATATATACCGAAATAAACTGATGGATAGTGTCAGTGATCTCTGCCAAGCTTCCAATCCAATGAGCTTCCGATTTACTATAAAACAGGGAAATAAAACTAAGTAAGCATATAATGCTTAGTAAGTTCGTATAACATGGTACTTAACTTACCATTTATTCTATTTCAAGGTAAACATGTGAGGCATATTCAATCAATTTGATCTCAAGCCCTACACATATCCTCATTGCCCTTGTTAGTAATATATTCCATAATAACACCTAGAAACATACATGGGCTCAATAACAATCAGGTTTCCAGGCACATATGTTTTCCACATCACATATTCACTTTAAGTGTATAAATCATATCTTTATATTAAAGATATATTTTCATAATAACTCATCTCAAATTAAGATTATTTCATGTCAGAACTTTATTCATATAATTCGAAATATCAATGTCACACGACTAGTAAACTCAAAGAGTACAAATCTATAATCAAGGATGAACATACTCGTCGAATAAGTTCCATGAAAAAATATCACCATCTCATATTTCCATTTATCAATTATCGTATATCATCATTTTTATGTATTTTAGGCAGATACGTGTTATAACTCATTTCTTATTCATATCTTCTCATGTCTGGATTTTTACCTGTTGAATTTATTTAGAATATCGATGGGTACATAGGTAGTACACTCGAGGTGTACAAATCAAGATCCATCAATTCATATTCAACGGTACTCGTTAGGGCACTTAATCAGAAAGCACACTCTTAAGCCACATATCATATAATAGGATTACTTCTCCAAGCTAAATCCTGTTTCCAACATATACTCACAAGAGTTTAATTAGGATTACCCGTCTGGGCTAAATCCTATTTGTACATATACTCAAGAGGGCCTATATTAGGGTTACCAGTCCAGGCTAAATCCTCTCTGAAATGAGGTCAATAGGATTACTCGTCCGAGCTAAATCCCATAAGCAACAACTGCAGGACCTCATTCTATAAGGGAAATCACATTTATCCATCGATTTTCATTTATTCAAATGGGATTTAACATTTTTCAAACAATATCAGGCATGTGATTAATTCATACATCTATAACATTTATATAATTCAAATAAATACATTCCACATTCATTTCAAGCATAAAAGTAGCATTTTTATCATGTATCATTTATAAGCATTATCATTGATCGGGCTTTGTAAGATATGTTTTCAATGTCTTATATATATATATATATATATATATATATATGATATTTATGTAATTCACATACACAAAATCTAATTCAAGAATATAAATTTACAATTTAGTTACACAAACTTACCTTGACAAATGTTCGTGTACATAAAACATACTAATCCGACATTTTCCTCTTTTCCTCGTTCTAGTTTTGAATTTGGTCTATCTAGATTTATATGAGTAAATTTAACATCAATTTAATACAATTCAAACTGAAATCAGTCCAATTTGCATCTTAGGAAAAATTACCATTTTGCCCCTAAACTTTTAATTAATGACAATTTCATCCCTAGGCTCGAAAAATGACATTAATGCAATTTAATCCTTGTTCCAAGCCTAGTTGATTTTTACATGTAACATTTATAGCCCATGTAATTCATAAAATTTAGAATTTTTATTCAATTTTCACAACTTTACAAATTAGTCCCTAAATCATGTTTTTATCAAAATTCACTTTGCAAAAGATGTTTATCTATCAATAACCTTTCATATTCTACCATAAATTTAAACTTTCAGCATATTTATCCATGAAATAATTCGTATACTCTGATAAATTTTCAAATTAATCCCCCAAATAGATAGATTAGATTATCCCAATTTCAAAAATATAAAAATTACTAAAAACGGGGCATGGATACTTACCTTTTTTGGCCAAGAAAGGTTGTTTTCTCTTTCCTAGGCTTTCCATGTAATATTTGGGGAAGAAGATGATATAAAATTATTTTTACATCTATTTAATTATTTATCATCTCTTAATTTTATCACTTTCCAATTTAGTCCTTAGCCTTTTTCTAATTTTCCGTGGATGAATCATCCAAAAATACCTACTAACTTTTCATTAATGGTCTAATTACCATATAAGGACCTCAAATTTAATGTTCTATATCTATTTAATCCCTTTAGCTATTAGAATATAACTTTTGCACTTTTCACGATTTAGTCCTTTATCAAATTAAACATGTAACCGATAAAATTTCTTTACGAAATTTTCACACAATATTTTTATCATACTATAGATCATAAAATAGTGTTAAAATAAATTTTCTTTCCGGACTCAGATTTGTGGTACCGAAGCCACTGTTTCGATTTTATCAAAAATTGGGTTGTTACACTATAGATTTAAAATAGTAAAGGGACCAAAATGTTAATTAAGCCGTTTTTAGAAAAGCCTAAGCAGTGGCGGATATGATTAATCCCCTAGCTTTTGGGCTATTTTCTCTTTTAGTCCTAATTAGTTTAGGGCTAAATTAAAATTAAGTTTGTTTAGTTGGAATTTAAAAAGAATTGAAGGACCAATTATGCAATTAAACCTTAATGGTAATTATACCATGTTTATATATTATGGACATATATGGAAATTTATGGACATGATTTAGTAATTTTATAAGTTTTATTAAAAGTTTAATTTTGTAAAAAGTTAAAAAGTAAGTTAAAAAATTAAAGAAATAAAGAATAATATGTGAATTTCCTTTTTCTTCTTGGTGGAAATTGAATACACCATGGAGGAGAAGAACAACCTTCGGCCAAGCTAGGGTTCTTTAATTTGATCAAGAACGAGTGGAAAACCGAGGAAAAGTTAAAATTACTGAATAGTCCCTGTACCTTTGTCATTGTTGCAATTTAGCCATGTAAGTTCGTTCGGTTTAATTTTAGTAAATTTATAAATGTATTATATAAACCTAATTGCATAATATTGAACTATATTGATGTGTGTAATTGAAATGGAAATAACGAATTGAAATAACATCGATCACTGACTGAGATACTATAACACCCCTTACCTGTATTCAACGTTGAAATCGGGTACGAGGCATTACTGACCCTGTTACGGGCCTACGAGACCCAAAACATATATATAGAGTGGTTCGGGACTGAATCGAAAACTTTCGAACACTTAGAAAATTTTCACTCAAAATAGGGCCACACGCCCATGTGGGATAGAATACGCCTGTGTGGGCTGGCCGTGTGATCACATACACCCATGTTCCTAGTCCGTGTCCAATTTATTTTTTTCATTTTGAACCTACAAGGGTTTTCACAAGGCCTGGCACACGCCCGTGTCCATGGCTCGTGTCCCTTGCACGGCCATGACACGCTTGTGTCTCAACCCATGTGTGAAAACCTTGACATTCTGTTTATGACGTCAGCTAACATTTAGGGTCACACGGCCAAGCAACATGCCCGTGTGCTATTCCGTGTGGTGAATTTAATTTTGACAATTAATGTGCAGACTTCACACGGCCTGGGCACATGCTCATATCCTGAGGCAGTGTCCTTCACACGGCTGAGACACACGGCCGTGTGTCTGCCCATGTGTTTACTACTGGGCGTTCTCTTTTGCTAAATTTGGATGCAGGGGACCAATGGCCTATCAACATGCCCATGGGGCTGACCGTACGTCACACACGGCATAGACACACGCCGTGTTTTTTTCCGTGTGGACAAATATAAGGCTATTTACTAAGCCATTTGCCACCCTGAAAAACATCCACACTTATACCATTTCCAGCAACACTTAGCATGACAATGATACACTTCCAAATATCCAAAATCAAGACATCCAAACTTTAATTTCATACTTCATTCATCATGCATATACTACTAGAAACACAAAGATTTATACATTTTTACATTCCCTTTTTAACTTAAATTCATGAAAATTCGGTTAAATTCTTGTCGAAAAATAATTAATTTTTATAAAATAATTAAATTACACTTAAATTATGAACATGATGAATTTTTATTTATTTGATAATTATTTTTGACTATTTTTTGACAGATGTGCACAAAGGGTAAAAAATGGCTCGGCAGACACTACTAGAAGCACAAAACCAAAAAGCAATTTGATGTATCGAGGCAAATTAATTTCTAGCCAAGAGGTCCAATTATGTGTATTAATTCATAATATAATTAATTTTAATTTATACCCAATTTAATTTGGGCTAAATAAATTATTATTAATTAATTATGGAAAAAGTGGTCAGCTGAATCAAACCGGTTGAACCAAATAGAGTGAACCGAACCAGCCACAAATTGGGCTGCCCAAGACCGTCCATATGCTGACCCAAATCAGCTTTTTATCTGATTATATAAGCTTGCAAAGAGGCCCTTGAAGAACTTTCAAAGTTGCATTCAACCCCCTCCACAATATGTGGCTTTATGATTTGCCCCAAGCCATATTTAGCAAAGTTGAAACCATCAGCTTTGCCACATAGGTGGCCGGCCAAGGGGTGGCTCTTTGGCTGCTATTTCTAGCAAATTTTAGCTGCCACATTCACTTAGAAAACCCCCCTTGGCTGATCATTCAACACATCCCTTATTCACTCACATCTTCCTCTCTTCCCTCCATTTGCTCTCTTCTTTCCATCCAAAAAACCCCTTAGTTTTGTGTCAATTTCTCCTCTTAGGAAAGGGGCCTTCTTAAGCCATTTTGGAGCAGAAATTGAGTGTTCATAGCAGCCTTGGTCGACGAGGACAACAGAGAACAAAGAACGGGGCAACCATTCAAGCCACGGAGAAATGCCGGATTTGTTTCTTGTTCCCTATCTTTTTAATTTTCATTGTTGTTATGATGAATATGTTTATGAATATTCATATTTTTGGAATGGTTAATCTAATCAATTTAGCTTGAATTTAATTCGTGTTAGGTTGATTGCATTTCACCTACTTAAATTGTTAAAATTGTTTTTATGTTGTTATAGGCCTCGGTAAGATGTTTGATTAAGTAAAATCATGCCAAAGTTATTCTTGCATTACAATTGTTAGATAACTAATGAATTAATTATTTAAACGGATTGAAATTGTAATTAATGGACACAATACTTAATCAGTGCATGTTTATTCTTCTAAGGTAGCTGAAGGTTAAATTAGCATTATATTTGGCGATACATATGCCTTGCATAACTTGCAAGATTATTGTGATTAAACTGTTTCAAGGTAAGGATACCTTGTCACCTCACATAGTCTTTAATGTGTCTTAATATATTTAATTAATCGTTTGAATTGACATAGAAATATGAAAGAGATTATTTAATTTAATAAGTATGTATGTGCAATAACATGTTTACCTTTTTAATTTAATAAGTATGTATGTGCAATAACATGTTTACCTTTTTAAATATGTTTAATCGATTGAATTGGCATAGAAATATGTACAAGAGATGATTGGATTTCTATAGGTGATTATGTTCATAAGTTAGCAACTTACCGAGTTGCTGTGAATTTATTCGTAACAACATAGACATGAGTTTGATAATTCTAAGTTAAAGAATTGTAATTAATCTAACACAATTATCTCATCTTGATTAAAATCGTAAATTGAAATCGTGCATTAGAACTTTTATTTTCTATTTATTTATTTTTACTTAGTTTAAAATCATAGCTTTTAATCACCCTTCTCAAACAAATTATTTTTCCTCACCAAAGTGTTTTAAATAGCATTCATAAATAAACCTTTTTTTACAGTCCCTATAGGTACGATAACTCAACATTTACTTGTCATTTTATTACTTGTTGCGATTGTGTACACTTGCACATTTCCACCGTTCCAACTACACACATTACTCATTCAATTATGCAAGCTTGCACTTTCATGAATTTCATCATCATTGAATAAACAAAACTTATCTAGTATTGACCAATTCCAATGGCCATTTACAAAATGAATAAGTAACATCACTAGCCAACGCATTGGCTAACCAATATGACATATGACAAAATGACCAAGTTCCTATACATGCCATACCCAAAATACTCAAACTTTACTTTACCAAAAAGAATAACTTGATATTGTGAATCGAGCTCCGACGTCTTTTGATCCCCAGCTAGCTTGGCGATACTACAAAAAAAGGGAAAAGAGAGGGAGTAAGCATAAAGCTTAGTAAGTTGCATGTAATAAATAACAGCATAAAATCTTGTAATAACATCCACATATCACATTATGAATTAGCGCATTACTATTAAGTGATCATTGACATGGCTTACTCATGCTCATTCTTACCAAACACACATCACATATCGGACTCATTTCTCATGAGTTTCGCATATGTACCTATATCACTCTGCCCCATAACTTTAGTCTTTTTCATCTTTAACATAAAATTTCATTTTTTTTCCCATTGAACCACTTGGAATATCGAAAGATACTCAGAAAATGTCATACACGTAGTAAGATGCCATTGCTATATCCCAGATATGGTCTTACATGGGATCACATGTCGATACCGATGCCATATCCCAGATGTGATCTTATACGGGATCTCATATCGATGTTGATGCCATATCCCAGATATGGTCTTACACGAGATCATATATCTATGCCATGTCCCAGACATGGTCTTACATGATTTCATACCGAATCTAGTCTCAGACATGGTCTTACATGGAATCACTATTCGATGTCGATGCCATATCCCAGATATGGTCTTACACGGGATCCTAATTCGGAGTTGATACCATATCCCAGGTATGGTCTTATACGGGACCTTACTAATCAAATATCATGACAATAGTATCATTTCTATTCTTAAGGTTCATCCGGGATTTCGATACAGTATAACTTCATCATTTCTTTATTGAGACTTCATTAACCACTTTCATAAAAAGCATATACATTTCATGCAATATTAAGCATTTAAATACATAATCACATAATGTTAATTTATTACACACAAACTTACCTTGGTAACAAAATATTGATAATTGTTAAATTTAGTCTACCACCTTGCTCTTTCATCGGTTTAGGTTCGAACTTCGTGTTTCTTAATCTATAATGACAAATTTCACTTAATTAATTATCACATTGACTAAAACAGCCCATGAATCATCACATTGACTAAAACAGCCCATGAATCATACTTTGGAAAAATTATAATTTTGTCCCTAAACTTTTACATATTTGCAAAATGGTCCCTAGGCCCTATGATGAAATGTACTCATTTTCTTTGTTACCCAGGCCTAGCCAATTTACATTCTCTCTTATAGCAGCCCACATTTTTCACTAAATCACATTTTCTACACATATTTCACAACTTTTACAAATAGGTCTTTTTATAAGATTTCATCAAAAATCACCTATTAAAAGTTGTTTATCACACTTCAAACATTCATTTTCAACCATAAAACATCAAAACCCATGCATGTTACACATGGGTAAAATTTTGAACATGAACCCTAGCTCAAAATAATGGTAGAAGTAGGTAAATCGAGCTATAAGGACTTTAAAAATGTAAAGAACATTAAAAACAGGGCTTGGATGCACTTACTATGTGGCTTGAAAGTTGAAAAAACCCTAGCTATTGTGTCCCTTGAGAGTTTCGGCCAAGCTAGGAAGAAGATGGACACATTTTTTACTTATTTTTCCCTTTTTATTCATTAATTAACCAAATGACCAAAATGCCCTTAATGTCATTCCTTGAAATTTTTCCCTTCCATGTCCATTTTTGTCCATTATGACATAAAATGGTCTATTTACTAAAAAAGGACCTCTAATTTTTACAAGCATTTCAATTAAGTACCTCAAAGCTTCTAGAACCTCATATTTTGCTACTTTTGCAATTTAGTCCTAAAAGACAATTGATCACTAAATCACAAAATTTCTTCATGAAATTTTTACACAATCATGCCATCATATCGTTGCCTTAAAAAAATCATAAGACATATATTTCTACTTCGAATTTGTGGTCTTGCAACTACTATTCCAACTAGGCCCTAAATCAAGCATTACAATTCTCCCTCCTTAAGGATTTTCGTCCCCAAAAATCTTACCAGTGAAAAGGTTTGGATATTGGTTTCTCATAGCCTCCTCAGGATCATATGTAGCCTTTTCGATCCCGTGTTTTTTCCATAATACTTTCATAAGAGCTATACTTTTATTTCTTAACTGTTTGACTTCTCCAGCCAAAATCTTAACCGGCTCTTCACCATAAGTCATGTCCGGTTGAATTTGAACCTCTATCGGCACAATCACATGTAAAGGGTCTGATCAGTATCTTTTTAACATGGATACATGGAACACATCATGAATCTTTTCCAACTCTGATGGCAAATCCATTTGATAGGCTACCGACCCTATCCTCTTGGTGATCTCATACGGTCTGATAAAGCGCGGACTCAATTTGTCTTTCCGGGCAAATCTAAGAACTTTCTTCCATGGTGACACTTTCAAAAATACCTTATCACCAACTTGAAACTCAATCTCTTTCCGTTTCAAATCCCCATAGGATTTTTGTCTATTCGAAGCGGCCCTTAAATAATCTCGAACCACTTTTACTTTCTCTTTTATTTCTTTGACTAAATCAACTCTGTGAATCTGATTTTCCTTGAGTTCAGTCCAATACAAAGGCGTTCAGCACTTACACCCATATAATGCCTCATAAGGCTTCATTTTCAAGATCGACTGAAAATTGTTGTAGGCAAATTCTACCAATGATAAATACTTTTCCCAACTACCTTGAAATTCCAATACACAACATCGGAGCATGTCTTCAAGTATCTATATTACCCTCTCTGATTGATCATCGGCTTACGGATGGAAAGCCGTACTAAAATTCAACTTTGTACCCAAGGCTTCTTGCAACTTTTTCCAAAACTGTGATGTAAATTTTGGATCTCTATCTGAAATAATCGATAAAGGTGCTCCGTGTAGTCTCACAATTTCAGAAATATACAAGTCAACCAACTTATCGAGTGAATAGTCAATACGTACTGGTATAAAATGAGCTGACTTCGTAAGCCTATCAACCACAACCCATATGGCATCTTTCTTACTCGGTGTCAAAGGTAATCCTGTTACAAAATCCATAGTAATACGATCCTTTTTCCACTTGGGAATCATAATAGATTATAGTAAACTGGATGGTACTTGGTGTTCAGCTTTCATTTGTTGACAAATCAAGCATCTTAACACAAACTTGGAAATATCTCTCTTCATACTCGGCCACTAATACCATTTCTTCTAGTCATTATACATCTTTGTACTACCTGGATGGATAGACAAACAACCAATATGTACCTCTTGCAAAATTTTTCAAATAACCTCATCGTCTTTAAGACCACAAATCCTATCTCGAAACATCAAATAACCATCAGTACCAATCCGAAAGTCTGATTCATTACCCGTCTCGCACTGAGCCAACTTGGCTTACAAATCTTTATCAGTTTTCTAAGCTTCACCAATCTCTTGCAGAAACATCAGTCTATCTCTTAACTCTGCTAGAATCGAACCATCATCAGTTACAAACAACTAAGTATTCATAGCCCTCAAGGCGAACAATGACTTCCTACTCAATGCATCGGCGACTACATTCACCTTTTCAGAGTGATAGTCAATTACCAACTCATAATTCTTTATCAACTCTAGCCATCACCGTTGCTGTAAGTTAAACTTCTTCTGAGTCATCAAATAATTTAGACTTTTATAGTTAGTGAATACCCGACATTTCTCGCCATACAAATGGTGTCTCTATATCTTTAATGCGAACAAGATGGTGGCTAGCTCTAAATCATATGTTGGATAGTTTTTCTCGTGTGGTTTCTGCTATCTAGAGGCATAAGCGATCACCTTGCCTTCTTGAATAAGTACACACCCCAATTTATGGATGCATCACTATAAACCACAAATTCTTTTCTCGGTTTGGTTTACACTAAAACAGAATCTTCAGTCAACAATGTCTTTAATTTTTCAAAACTCTGTTGGCATTTTTCTGTCTACTAGAACTTAACATCTTTTTGTAGCAACCTCGTCATGGGAGTGGCAATCATAGAAAATCCTTTAATAAACCGTTTATAGTAGCAGGTTAGGCCTAGAAAACTCCTAACATCTGATACGTTCTTCTACGGTTTCTATTCAATGATGGCCGAAATCTTTCCTGGGCCAACTCTAATGCCATCACCTGAAACAAAATGCCCTAAGAATCCAACCTCTCGAAGCAAGAATTCACTTTTGCTAAACTTAGCGTACAACTACTTATCTCTCAAAGTTTGCAAAATAATTCTCAAGTGCTCCTCATGCTCAATTTCATCACGAGAGTAAGTTAATATGTTGTCAATAAAAACCACAACAAATATATCCAAGTATGATCAGAAAATATGGTTCATTAAGTCCATAAATACTGCAGGAGCATTCTTTAAGCCGAAGGGCATGACTAGGAACTCATAATGGTCATACCTCGTCCAGAATGCAGTCTTCAGTACATCTTGCTCCTTCACTCTTAACTGGTCGTAACAGGACCTCAGGTCTATCTTCGAAAACATGGTGGCTCCCTTCAATTGGTCAAATAAATCATCGATTCTAGGTAAGGGATACTTGTTTTTCACGGTGACCTTATTGAGCTATCAATAGTCTATACACAACCTCATCGAACAATCTTTCTTTATCACAAAAAGTACCGGAGCACCCCATGATATACGTGATATAAAGTAATAAAATTTATAAAAACTGATCACACCAAAACTAACTAATATCACGATTTTAAGGCAAGCGCACCTATCGAACAGTAGTATAGTTTAGTGGCAAGACCGAGATATCGTACCCAAGGGAACCGAAAGTACTAGTACTTACTTCCTTTTTATTATTTAACCTAAAAAATAAAAGGGGTTTTTATGAAACTAATTCTAAAACTAAACTAAAAGTGCACAAAAAGTAGATTGGGTAAAAACTCTTAGGAAAAGCTGATTGATATCGGCAATACTCAAGGAAGAATCCACCTAGACTTCACTTGCTATTAGCGTCTTGAACTAGACGATTTCTTCACTTGACTTGATCCATAGAGATCCCTAATTTATGTTAATACCTCCGTCGAGGATAAGAACAACTAATCCTAGGTTGATTAACTGAAATCTCTTTCTAGTTAAAACCCCTAGTCTTGCATTAACTCGATCTATGGATCCCCTTATTAGGTTTGACCCTAATCCGGCAGATTTATGTCGCCCTATGTCTAGGGTTGCATGCAACTCCGCTTAATTATGCTAGATCTACTCTTAAACAGGGACTTTTGCTCCTCTGCCTAAGCACATCAAGACTTGAATTAATACCTAGGATTATTAAAACAAGCATTAAACACACATAATTAAGAATAATTCAAGTATTTATCATATAATTCAAGAATGAATAATAACAAGATCTATCTTAGGTTTCATCCCCCTCAAGTATTTGGGGGATTTAGTTCATAATTAAGAAAGAAAACATCTCAGTAGGAATAAAATAGCAAAACATAAAAGAACCCAAAAACCCCTGAAGGATTGAAGGGAAATCTTTTGTCTTGATGTAGAATTCTAGCTTCTGGGATGAATCAATAGGCTTCCCTTGGAGTAATCCCTTGCTTCCACTCTTTGTGTTGGTAGAAAGAAGGCGCTCCTTTTTGGGAGAAAAGAGTACACCCTTAGAGCTGCCTCCTAGGGTCTTTATATAGAGCTTTGGAATGCCTTTCTTAGCCTCTAAGTATCCAAATCTGAGTGAAATTGCACTTCCTTACGACAGGGACACGCCCGTGTGCCACGTCCGTGTGGATCGATAAGAGGCCGTGTAAGGGCCTGTTGACGGGGCTGGGTAGTGTTGGACCTCATGTGGCACGGCCGTGTCCCACGGTCGTGTGGTGAACCCTTGGGCTGTGTCGTTTTCACACTTTGGCCTATTTTCTTTATTTTCGGCCCGTTTTTCGTTCTTTTCTCTTTCCTATGCTCTCTTGAGTATACAACATGAAATAGAAAGGTTAAGAGCACCAATTCTCACAAAATTAATAATAATTCATCCAAAAATTAGGCTAAACATGAGGTAAAAATATGTATAATTTATCATTTTTCAAATACCCCCACGCTTAAGCCTTTGCTTGTCCTCAAGCAAAATCTCAATCTATAATCAAGAATCATTCTTCTCAACCCATAATTTTTAACAATAATGTTTTAAACTAATTCACAAGTAGTCATACAATGAAAATTCAATCAGAAGAACATTAAAGATTCAATTACTTTAAGTTGAGAATTTTATCATTGAAACATAAGTTTTCTTCCTGTTTCTAAGCAATTATCTTTCAATTAAAATTAACAAGATTGACATCCTCACTAAGGATTCACTCTATCCACTCAAAGTTTTTAGGGTTCAAGAATTAAGTACTCTCTTAGTCAACCTGAAAACTTATTACCATAGGCTTGCAAGAAAATCAAATCTCCACCACTATAGTTTGATATGGCACATCGATCAAAAGGTCTTTCAATGGTTATAATGGGGCTTTGGTTAGGGGTGTTGTCATAAGCTGAAAAAGAAAGGGTTAGAATCGAGATTGAACTAAAAAATTATCTAGCTAGAAAAATCTCTATCACTGGAACATATTTCTAGAGCTAATTCTTATGATGATATCATTCTACCCTTGGTAGCCTTAAAATAAAAATATGCAAAAACTATTGAACTATTACAGATTACAACTGAATTAATACATATGTTTTTTTAAGAATAATTCAAGTAAAAATTTACAAACTTTACAATTTGGAAAAGAGAATAAAGCTAGATAATAATTTCAACTCAAATCTCGACAAAAATAGGGATTAAAACAATTGAATGGAATTCAACAAAAACGAGTTATAGGTTAATATTAAGGGTGAGTCAAAGAATAGGTTGTTAGGCTCAATAGGGTTCACTAGGGGTTAATTTGTGGAGGTAGGATTTTATGGAGTAAGTGGGTTAAATCCTAAGTGCCTTTATCATCTCAGTGTATAATCAATGATGTGGTCTTGATATGTATAATCGAAGCAAATTCTAGAATAACAAATCAGTATTGACTCTCTCAAAGCAATAATAAAAGTGAGCACGAAAGAATGTATGCTCAAAAGGCTCAAAAATCTCACCAGAATTATGACTTTTGATGTCAATCCTGCGAATTTCAAATCTCGAGATAACACTTAAAATTAAGGAAAATAACTTATGAAAAAAATTGGGAGTCTCAAAAATTTCAACTTATCATGGTTGATTCCCTAATGTTTTAAAGTTTGAATAATCAAAGTACAAGCACCTATGTCTTAATTCTCAACATATCAATAGAAATCATAAATCAATCAGAATTAATTCATAATAGGAGATTGAAGATAATGCAAAGAATGAAAGTGAGAATTCAAAATTTTGAGGACAATACAAAAAGTTAGAAAATTTTCAGGGATTTCAAAGAGAGTGTAATGACTGAAAGTAAGTTCCCCCCCATGCTTAAGATGTACATTGCCCTCAATGTACAAAGAAACATTAGTAGCAATAAAAGCACAAGATCATAAGATAGGGAAAGGTATGAAACTCCCTGAATTTTGGATGAATTTGTGAGACGGGTATTGGAATTGGAAAAGCTGACAGTTGTGGCAGGGTGTTCCCATTTCCATATGGATTTAAGCTGTAGGTCTCCTTTGAAACTGCGAAGGTATTTATTAGTCGTGGGGAATTTTGATTAATAGAATATGTTTGTTAGAGGATAGCCGATAAGAAATAATTAAAAATAAAGAAAAACAATAAATTAATTCCTAAGAATACGAAAATTCAAATAATGAAAAAGATAAGGTGAACTAAAATTAAAAAATAAAAAGGGAAATAAAGGAGAAGATGTTAGAAGGTAAAAATAGAGATCAATGTAAAAATAAAAATTAAGATAAAAATAAAGTTAAGAGGAATAGAATTCTCTAATCCTCAGATGGGTCACGCGGTGGCAGTGGTGAAGTGATGTGAAGGGGCTGGCATATCTACTGTGGTGTCGCATCAATGTGATCGAAGCGCTGGAAGCATTGCTGTGTTGAGGAGCCCAAGTGACGAGCCAAGCGTGTAATGTACGGGCTCATGGATATGACGCCCTTGCGATGTCGTTCGGTTTGGTGCTACATGGCATGAGCAATAAAGAAGGCAAGGTCGATGGGGTGCATGTTTGCCATGCTCCATAAAAAATAGGCGTCGTAGGTGTTGATGATGCCTGTGCTCTCCCATCTACCTGTCAGAGTATACGCGAGAAGAGCGTGAAGGTACCTTAATGACGGGGTGAGGGCGGTCACCTTCGTGCAACTGGGGTCGTAGGAGGGATACCCTGGGGCGATATTGTGCCAACAATCGACTGGTTTGAGGTGGATGCAATGGGGAAGTGTAGGAAAGTCCTCCTCCTCCATGAACTACTCTATGTAGAGGCTGAGAGTTGAGCCAAACTCTGGTACGTTAAGGTGGCGTACACGACCTCCTTGGCGAAACTGGACCGTCTCAGGATCATCAAATTGGCTTATGACGGTCTGAAGATGGAAGGTGGAGCAGAACTTTAGAGTGAGTTCAAGGTATGTAGGCTCAATGATTCGGAAGAACTGTTCCTAAGGATCCGTCATCAGTAGGGCCCGGACTGTATCTGTGAGGTTGACTTGTTCTAGTGTGGCCCAATCAATGCATCGGCTGTCGCTTAATATACGGGCCCGTAGTAACTGAAACAACTCCTCTTGGAAGTCTTGGGGAAATGTAATAAACGGGTGGCGAGCCTCGGAGGTGGGCCTTGATGATGAACCACCTGGCCCCTTACATTTCTTTGAAGGCGGAGCATCATCTCTTTTTCCGCGTGATGATGACATGATGCCTAAAAACAGAATGATAAACATTAGTCCTAAAAAATTTGGAATTAAATCGAAAAACTATATAAAAATTAATATGACAATGTTCCTAAAAATATTTTGAAATAAAATAGGGACTAACCTAAATAATATAAATTATCCATCCTAATATGATATCCAAAATAAGCAATATGGGTATGTATTTATACTAAATGCATGAAAATTTAGGAAAAATGGCAATCAAATGTGAGTCAAAGTGGCATGAAATCATGGAATGCTTGATATCATTCTAGAGTATTCATGTTTATTCTATTTATTCTGTGATTCAAAACAATGCTAATCCTAAATATTATATTAGAATAAAATAGAATAGATTAGTAAAAATTAGAAAGAAAAATGAGAAAATAGAACCAAATGGGAGAGGTATGCGGCGGAGCACAGATGTGGGTGAGACGGCACGGTCGTGGAAGCACTGTAGACACCGGCAGCAGCGCTAGGGGGTTGGAAGAAAGGGTGGTTTGAGAGGATTTAGGGTTTAGAATGGGAGAAGATGATGAATAGTGGCCCCTATTTATAGTTTTTGGGTCACAAGGGCATGGCAGATGCCCGTATGACTCGAGTTTTGCCCGTGTGATTTGAAATTCGGTGATTTTGGCGCGCCTGATAAGAAGTACACGCCCGTTTTGGCCATCTCGCACGGCCGTTTGCGATCTTGTTCACTTTTTACACAGTAGTGCGATCGGTCACACAGCCGTTTGCGATGAGGCTTCGCTATTTACACGGTCGTGTAGGTAGTCACACGGTCGTGTAGGTAGTCACACGGCCGTGTCTAAATTGACAGTGTTGGCCATGGTTTGGGGACACGAGCGTGTGGCTTTGTGCAAGCCCGTGTCTAAATGGAAGGGTTGCCACGGCCATGTCGTAGGGCCGTTGCAATTTGTTGTTAGCCCGTGCTTTTGGAAGAATTATCCTCTGTTTGTACACGGCGTGGGTGCACGACCGTGTCTCTGCTTTAAATGTTTACATAGCCTTAGGCACGCCCCTGTGTGTGGCCGTGTGGTCCTAAATTTCTGCATTTTAAAAGGGTTAGTTGATGTATTAAAAGACTAAAATCAAAATAGGAAGAAAGTTTACTAAGTTAGTGCTTGGGTTGCCTCTCGAGAAGCACTTATTTAGAGTCTAAGCTCGACTCTTCCTGGGTGTATCATGAAAGGAGTTTATGGAGCTGAAGCTCCTCCTTGTTATCTTTAGAATTCTCACCTCTATAATGTTTAAGCCTATGGTCGTTTACCTTGAAAGTACCGTGATTTGGGTGAGTTACCTCAACTGTGCCGTATGGAAAGATAGTTTGAACAGTGAATGGACCTGACCATCTTGACTTGAGTTTTCCAGGATATAATTTTAGCCTTGAGTTGTAGAGTGAGACAATATCACCGATTTTAAACTATTTGGGTTGTCTCAGTCGTTTGTCATGAAGTTGTTTCATGGCCTCCTTATACAGTCTTGAGTTTTCATAAGCATGGCAACACCATTCATCTAGCTCGTTTAACTGCATTAGTCTTTTCTCACCTGCGAGCTTAGAATCAAGATTTAAAAATTTTATAGCCCAGAATGCTTTGTGTTCAAGTTCAAATGGTAGATGACAGCTTTTCCCGTAGACAAGCTTATAAGGGGATGTTCCTATGGGTGTCTTAAAAGCAGTTCTATAGGCCCATAAAGCATCGTCTACTTTTCTTGCCCAATCTTTTCTATATGTTTCTATTGTTTTCTCTAGGATGTGTTTTAGTTCCCTATTTGTTACTTCAACTTGACCACTAGTTTGTGGGTGATAAGGGGTAGCTATTCTGTGGTGTACTCCATATCTCTTTAAATTTTTTTCAAATTGAGCATTGCAAAAGTGAGTTCCCCTATCACTAATGATTATCCTAGGTGTTCAAAATTGAGCGAAGAGTTTTTTTAGAAATCGTACTACCATTCTAGCATCATTAGTAGGTAAGGCTTGGGCTTCCACCCATTTTGACATATAATCTACTGCTACTAGGATGTACTTATTCCAAAATGAGGTAGGGAATGGACCCATGAAATCAATACCCCACACATCAAATATTTCACATAAAAGTATATAGTTATGAGGCATTTCATTATGTTGGGAGATATTACCTGTTCTCTGGCATTTATCACAAGAGGTAACATACCTGTTGGCATCTTTGAAAAGTGTAGGCCAGTAAAAACCTGATTCGAGTACTTTATGAGCAGTACTAGCTCCACTGTGGTGTCCTCCTGTGGGTGCTGAATGGCAGTGATTTAAAATCTGGTATGCTTCTGTTTCAGCAACGTATCTTCGAATAACCTGATCTACACAAATGCGAAAAAGAAAAGGATCTTCCCAAAAGTAGTTTTTCACATCAGCGAAGAATCGCTTCTTTTGCTGATGGGTCAACCCTTGTGGGGTTATGTTAGCTGCTAAATAATTTGCAAGATCAGCAAACCATGTAACTGCTTCGTCTGCTAAGGCTAGAAGTTGTTCTTCAGGAAACAAATCGTTTATTTTCTCGAGGTACGTGGGGTATGGATTTTCTAATCTCGAGAGGTGATCTGTTGCAAAATTTTTAGCTCCTTTCTTATCCCTTATCTATAAGTCGAATTCCTGTAACAGTAAAATCCATATTATCAATTGAGGTTTTGCATCTGTTTTAGTTAAAAGGTAACGAAGAACAGAGTGGTCAATGTAAACGATGACTTTTGATAATATCAGATAAGATCTAAATTTATCAAATGCAAAGATAACAGCTAGCATTTCTTTTTCTGTGGTAGTATAATTTGCTTGGGCGACTGTCAAAGTTCTGCTAGCATAGTAGATTGGTTGAAAGTGCTTATTTCTTCGTTGTCCCAAAACTGCACCTACTGCAAAATCACTCGCATCACACATTAGTTCAAAAGGTAAATTCCAATCAGGTGAAATCATAATCGGGGCATTGACTAACTTTTCTTTGAGAGTGTTGAAAGATTCTAAACATTCTTGGTCAAGTTGAACAGCACATCTTTTTCTAGTAATTTTGTTAATGGCTTAGCTATTTTAGAAAAATCTTTAATGAATCTGCAATAAAAACCGGCATGTCCTAAAAAGCTTCTTATGGCCTTAACTGAATTAGGGGGAGGTAATTTTTCGATGGTTTTAATTTTTGCATTGTCTACCTCTATCCCTTTACTAGAAATTTTATGCCCTAGAACAATACCTTCTTGAACTATAAAATGTCATTTTTCCTACTTTAATACTAGATTTGTCTCTTCACATCTTATCAAAACACGTTTTAAATTATTAAGACAAAGTTGGAAAGAATTACCGAAAACTGAGAAATCATCCATAAATACCTCCATAATGTCTTCCACAAGTTCATTGAAGATAGCTAGCATGCATCGCTGAAAAGTAGCAAGAGCGTTATATAAACCAAAAGGCATTTTACGATAAGCAAACGTACCGTATGGATATGTGAATATCATTTTCTCCTGATCTTCTAGAGCTATCGGGATTTGGAAGTAACCAGAGAGGCCATCTAGGAAACAGTAATACATGTGACCTGATAATCTTTCTAACATCTAATCAATGAAAGGTAAGGAAAAATGATCTTTTCGAGTTGCGTCATTTAACTTTCTATAATCAATGCAGACTCTCCACCCAGTGACTGTTCTTGTAGGTATTGATTCATTTTTGTCATTAGACACCACAGTGATGCCTCCCTTTTTAGGAACAACCTGCACAGGACTTACCCAAGAACTGTCAGAAATAGGATAAATAATACCTGCATCTAGAAGTTTAATTACCTCGGCTTTTACGACTTCCTTCATGTTGGGATTCAGTCGTCTTTGAGCTTGCACCGATGGTTTATATTCATCTTCCATTAAAATTTTGTGGGTACAAAAAGAAGGATTAATTCCCCTAATATCTGAAATTTTTCATGCTATAGCCTATTTGTGTTCTCTTAACACTTGAAGTAGTTCCCCTTTTTCTATAGTGCTCAAATTTGATGAGATAATAACTGGTAAAGTTGAATATTCGCCTAAAAAGGCATATTCTAAATGGTCCGGTAGTTGTTTTAACTCTAATTTAGAGGGTTCATCAATGGAAGGTTTCTGTCTTATCTCATCATTCATCTTTATACTTTCATAGCTTATGTGTCTGGCAACAAATTCATTAGAATCTAATTCTTTCATTACTTCTTTAACTTCAGTGGTGGCTTCATCTTCCTCCCACCTTGAACAAGACACAGTTCCAACGTGTCTACGAGAGAAAGTTCCTGAAAATTATCTTGAACAAAATAATCAATAGCATCAACAAAGTAACAGGAATCATCTTGTTCTCTAGAAAATTTCATAGCATCATAAATTTTAAAAACGACTTCTTCTTCTCCAACTCTAAGTACTAATTTACCATGCCCTACATCAATGACGGCTCTAACAGTAGCTAAAAATAGACGTCCCAAAATTAAAGGCACCTCAATATCCTTATCCATGTCAAGTACAATGAAATCAACGGGGAATATGAATTTATCTACTTTAACTAACACATTTTCAATAATTCCCCTAGGATATTTAACAGATCTATCAGCTAACTGAATACTCATCCTAGTGGGTTTTGGTTCCCCTAGACCTAGTTGCTTGAACATCTTGTAAGGCATTAGATTAATGCTAGCACCTAAATTAGCTAAGGCTTTATCAATAATTAAACTACCGATTAAACAAGGAATAGTAAAGCTCCCTGGATCTTTCAGTTTTGCTGGTAATTTATTTTGAAGGATGACTGAACATTCCTCGTTGAGCTCTACTGTGGCTAGTTCTTCCAATCTTCTTTTATTTGTTAGAAGGTCTTTAAGAAACTTGGCATACTTCGGCATCTGCGAGATTGCTTCAACAAAAGGTAAATAAATATGTACTTGTTTAAAGAGTTCAAGAAATTTACCAAATTGAGCATCTGTGCGATCTTTCTTCAATTTTACCGGATATAGAATAGGAGGTTTGTATTTCTTAAGTGTTGGTGGAGTGCTTTCCTTGGGTTTCTCTTCATCTACTTTGTCTTTTGGAGATTCTAGAATAGGTGTCTTTTCTGGTTCAGCCAATACTTTTCCATCTCTAAGGGTAATAGCTTTGACATGTTCTTTGGGGTTTGGCTCAGTGTTGCTTGGTAGTCCACCTTATGGTCTGTTTGAAATTAACTTGGCAAGTTGACCAATTTGATTCTCAAGCCCTTGAACTGATGCTTGTTGGTTCTTTAGTGCCGTCTCAGTGTTTTGAAAATAGGTTTCCGACACGGCCATAAATTTTGTGAACATCTCTTCAAGTTTGGCTTTTTCTCCTGTTGTGGTGGCTGCTGAAATCCCGGAGGGGGCTGTTGTCTTTGACTCCCTTATCCTCCCCAAGAAAAATTGGGGTGATATCTCTAACCTGTATTATATGTGTTACTATAAGGATTATTTTGAGATCTAGAATTGTTACCCATATAATTGGCTTGCTCCGTTTCTGTGCCATGGTCGTAAGGTGAACAGTCTGGAGTAAACATATTCCCTTGAATTGCGTCACACTGCATCACTGGCTGTGCCTACGTAGAACCAACAAAATTATCAAACTGTTTATTTAAAAGTTCTACCTAGTTAGTGAGCATGGTAACAGCATCAATATTATAAACTCCTGCAGCTTTTGTCGGCTTTGTCCTCCTGACCTGCCACTGATAGTTATTCAATGACATCTTTTCAATAAATTCATAAGATGCTTATGGCATTTTGTTGTTAATTGTTCCTCCTGCGTCTGCATCAATCATCTGTCTTTTTGATGGATTCAAACCGTTGTGAAAGGTTTGAACTTGTAACCACAAGGGTAGTCTATGATGAGGGCATCTTCTCAAAAGATCCTTGTATCTCTCCTAGGCATCGTAAAGTGTTTCTAAATCCATCTGCACAAAAGAAGAGATATTGTTTCGTAATTTAGCTGCTTTAGTTGGAGGAAAATATTTTAGTAAAAATTTCTCAGTCATCTGTTCCCATGTAGTAATTGAGCCTCGTGGTAGAGAATTCAACCATTGTTTAGCTTTATTCCTTATAGAAAAAGGAAATAATCAGAGGCGAATGGCATAATCAGAAACACCATTTATTTTAAAAGTATCACAAAATTCCAAAAAGTTTGCTAAATGTGAGTTGGCATCTTCATCCTGTAAACCATCAAACTGCACATATTGCTGAATCATTTGAATAGTGTTAGGTTTTAATTCAAAGTTATTAGCATCAATAGCAAGTCTAATAATGCTAGTTTGAGTACCAGCCAAACTAGGTTTAGCATAATCATACATAGTACGAGGCGCTTCATCTGGTTCTGCGGGTAATGCTAGAGGTGGTTGAATGTTTTGATTTGCGTCCATTTCTTCAATAGGTTCTGGTTCTTGTTCTGATTCTTGTTCTTGATACTGTAGGCTTCGTTTGATCTCTCTCCGGTTTCTACGAACTATAGCTTCTAAATCTTCATCAAAAAGTAATGGTCCAGCTGGGTTTTTTCTAGTCATAAACTAGAGATACCTAAAAGGGAAGAAAAACAGAGAAAATTAAAATAAATAATAAAAACAATAAAAATTAAAAATAAATTAATCAATATAGTAATGGCTAAAGTAATAGAAATCGAGTTTTCGTAATATTTTAGCTCCCCAGCAACGGCGCCAAAAACTTGATATACGTGATATGAAGTAATAAAATTTATAAAAACTGATCACACCAAAACTAACTAATATCACGATTTTAAGGCAAGCGCACCTATCGAACAGTAGTATAGTTTAGCGGCAAGACCGAGATATCGTACCCAAGGGAACCAAAAGTACTAGTACTTACTTCCTTTCTATTATTTAACCTAAAAAATAAAAGGGGTTTTTATGAAACTAATTCTAAAACTAAACTAAAAGTGCATAAAAAGTAAATTAGGGAAAAACTCTTGGGAAAAGCTGATTGATATGGGCAATACTCAAGGGAGAATCCACCTAAACTTCACTTGCTATTAACGTCTTGAACTAGACGATTTCTTCACTCGACTTAATCTGTAAATATCCCTAATTTATGTTAATACTTCCGTCGAGGATAAGAACAACTAATCCTAGGTTGATTAACTGAAATCTCTTTCTAGTTAAAATCCCTAGTCTTGCATTAACTCGATCTATAGATCCCCCTATTAGGTTTGACCCTAATTCGGCAGATTTATGTCGCCCTATGTCTAGGGTTGCATGCAACTCTGCTTAATTATGCTAGATCTACTCTTAAACAGGGACTTTTGCTCCTCTGCCTAAGCACATCAAGACTTGAATTAATACCTAGGATTATTAAAACAAGTATTAAGCACACATAATTAAGAACAATTCAAGTATTTATCATATAATTCAAGAATGAATAATAACAAGATCTGTCTTAGGTTTCATCCCCCTCAAGTATTTGGGGGATTTAGTTCATAATTAAGAAAGAAAACATCTCAGTAGGAATAAAATAGCAAAACATAAAAGAACCCAAAAACCCCTGAAGGATTGAAGGGAAATCCTCTGTCTTGATGTAGAATTTCAGCTTCTGGGATGAATCAATCGGCTTCCCTTGGGGTAATCCCTTGCTTCCACTCTTTGTGTTGGCAGAAAGAAGGTGCTCCTTTTTGGGAGAAAAGAGTACACCCTTAGAGTTGCCTCCTAGGGTCTTTATATAGAGCTTTGGGATGCCTTTCTTAGCCTCTAAGTATCCAAATCTGATTGAAATTGCACTTCCTCACGATAGGGCCCGTGTGGACCGATAAGAGGCCGTGTACGGGCCTGTTGAGATGGCATGGCTGTGTGGCCTGGCCGTGCTTGTCGGGGCTGGGCCGTGTTGGACATCATGTGGCACGGCCGTGTGGTGAACCCTTGGGCCGTGTCGCTTTCACACTTTGGCCCATTTTCTTCATTTTCAGCCCGTTTTTCATTCTTTTCTCTTCCCTATGCTCTCCTGAGTATACAACATGAAATAGAAAGGTTAAGAGCACCAATTCTCAAAAAATTTATAATAATTCATCTAGAAATTAGGCTAAACATGAGGTAAAAATATGTATAATTTATCGTTTATCACCCCACGTAGAATAACTAGGCCTTGTGAAACCTTTATCTATTAACTCATGCAATTGAGCTTTGAACTCCTTTAACTCCATCGGAACCACCTATATAGGGTAGTCAAAATAGGTGCCGTACCAGAAACTAACTCAATACCAAATTCAACTTCCCTAATTAGAGGCAATCCAGTTTTGGAAATACAACTGGATACTCACATACTACCAGCACCGATTCAATTCTCAACTCAGACTCTTTTGCATTTATTACAAAGGCAAGATAAGCTTCATATCCATTTCTTACGTATTTTTGAGCAGACATAAAAGAAATTACTGCAGGCAATCTATCCAGTTCATCTGATTCAACCCGAAGAATATCCCCACTTTTACATTTTAGTTCAATGAATTTTCTTCCACAATTCACTATCACATCATGAGCAGTTAACCAATCCATACCAAGAATTATATCGAATTCATCAAACGGCAATAGCATAAGATTAGCCGAAAAATAATGACCTCTAATCTTTAAAGGGCAATCTCTACATACCTTGTCAACTAACATATATTTGCCTAGGGGATTTAACACTTTTATCACAAATTCCGTAGACTCTACGAGTATGTTCATACTAGATACTAATTTCATACAAACATGCGAGTGGGTAGATCCGTGATCAATTAAAGCAACAACATGAGTATCATAAAGAGAAAATGTACCCATAATCACATCAGGGGATGACGCCCCTTCACGAGCGCGAATGGCATAAGTCCTCGTAGGCGTTTTACCCTTGGATCTTGCAGTCTGCTCTCTGGGTGTATTCTTACTACTTGCTCCATTTCCCAAATTTCTTTGTTGTCTCCCTTTACTAGCAGTGTTGCCCGATCTCACACTCTGATTTTTATCTTTTTCAACCATCTCAGGGCAGTCTCTAATGAAGTGATCTTGGGAACCACATTTGAAACAAGCTTTCTAATTTGCTCGGCACTCACCAAGGTGATGTCTACCACACTGTGGACACTCTAGTCTACATGATCAAATGTTGCCAACACTAGCAATCGAAGTGGTCTGAGCTTTAAAAACCGAGTACTATTTACCTTTACTTCTATTTGAGAACCCAACTGAAGCGGTTGATCGAGTAGTGAACTCTCTCAATTTCTTGGATGAGGATTGAAAGGATTTACCCAATTGTCTCTTTCTCAAGTCACGGGACTCAATTTTAGCTTTTCTTTTCTCCTTGGCCAATACATCGGCCTTACAAGCTCTCTCTACAGGTACAACAAATTTCTTCAATTCTAGGATACCAACAAACAATCGGATGTCCTCATTTAAGCCATCGTCAAATCTTTTACACATGATGGCGTCAGTGGATGCGCACTCACAAGCATATTTACTGAGCTGTACAAACTCACTCTCATATTCTGTTACAGTTATTCGACCTTATTTTAACTCAAGGAATTCCTTTCTTTTCTGATCGATAAACCTTTGGCTAATATACTTCTTTCAGAACTCTTCTTGGAAAAATTCCTAATTAACTCTCTCCCTTGGTATAACCGACACAAGAGTGTTCCACCATTGGTAAACTGAGTCTTGTAGGAGTGACACAACACACTTCATGCACTCCTCGGGTGTGCAAAACAATTCATCAAATACCTTGATAGTATTTTTCAGCCAGAATTCTGCTTTTTCTGGATCATCATCTTGATAGTATACACGCTTCATGCACTTGTTCATCATTTGGAAGAAGGCTTCCCGAGCCTCTCCTCCCTAACTCATAGTCACTGGTCTATTTTCATTTTCAGTTGGCACCTCCCTTGAGCGGGGGTTGGCGCGTTACTTTCTACATCATCCGTCACTGCTCTGTCAGGATCCATTTACTATATAAAAACACATTTTAAACCATCAGGAGTCATCACACTATCATTATGTATATTCACATATGTATGGCATGTATAGCTAGACTCTCACACGTGCTATGGTAGTCTGAGAAATGACTAAACCATAGCTTTGATACCATTAAATATAACACTCCTTACCCGTATTCAACGCCGAAACTGGGTACGAGGTATTACCAAACTTAAACATGCTTAATCATACAAAATCGGGCCATAAATTTTCATTCCAACTTCAAACTTTTCATTCATATTCTTAACGTCCCTATTATGGGCCTACGAGACCCAAAACATACATATAGAGTGGTCGGGACTAAACCGAAAACTTTCGAACACTTAGAAAATTTTTGCTCAATATAGGGTCACACGCTCGTGTGGGATGGAACATGCCCGTGTGGGCAGGCTGTGTGGTCACAGATGCCCATGTCCCTAGTCCGTGTCAAATTTATTTTTTTCATTTTGAACCTACAGGGGTTTTTACATGTCTTGGCACACGCCCGTTTCCATGGCCTGTGTCCCTCACACGGCCATGACACTCCCGTATCTTAGCCCGTGTGAAAACCTTGACATTCTGTTTATAACATCAGCAAACATTTAGGGTCACACGGCCAAGTCACACGCTTGTGTACTAGGCCGTGTGGTGAATTTAATTTTTGCAATTAATGTGCTAACTACACATGGCCTGGGCACATGCCCATGTCCTAAGGCTATGTCCTTCACATGGTTGAGACACACGGCCATGTCTCTGCTCATGTTTTTACTACTGAGCATTCTGTTTTGCTAAATTTGGATGCAGGAGACACACGGCCTATCAACACGCCCATGGCGCTGACCATACATCATACAAGGCCTAGACACACGCCCGTGTGTCGACCCGTATGGACAAATATAAGGCTATTTACAAGCCATTTACCACCCTGAAAAACATCTACACTTATACCATTTCCAACAACACTCAGCATGATAGTGATACACTTCCAAATATCCAAAATCAAGACATCCACACTTCAATTTCATACTTCATTCATTATGCATATACTACACACATTATTCATTCAATTATGCAAGCTTTCACTTCCGTGAATTTCATCATTATTTAATAAACATAACTTATCTACTATTGACCAATTCCAATGGCCATTAACAAAATGACCAAGTTCCTATACATGCCATACCTAAAATACTCAAACTTTACTTTACCCAAAAGAATAACTTGATAGTGTGAATAAAGCTCTGATGTCCTTCGATCCCTGAGCTAGCTTGGCGATACTACAAGAAAAGGGAAAAGAGAGGGAGTAATCATAAGGCTTAGTAAGTTGCATATAATAAATAACAACATAAAATCTTGTAATAACATCCACATATCACATTATGAATTAACACATTACTATAAGTGATCATTGACATGGGTTACTCATGCTCATTCTTACCGAACACACATCACATACCGAGCTCATTTCTTGAGAGTTTCGCATATGTACCTCTATCACTCTGTCACATAACTTTAGTCATTTTCATCTTTAACATAATCATTCATTCTTTTTCCCGTTGAACCACTTGGAATATCGAAGGATGCTCAAAAAATGTCATACACGTGGTAAGATGCCAATGTCATATCCCAGATATGGTCTTACATGGTATTACATGTCGATGCCGATACCGATGCCACATCCCAGATATGGTCTTACACAAGATCGTATATCGATGCCATGTCCTAAACATGGTCTTACACGATTTCATACTGAAGCCAGGTCCTAGACGAGGTACTATACAGAATCACTAATCGATGCCGATGCCATATCCCAAATATGGTCTTACACGGGATCTCAATTCGATGCCAATGCCATATCCCAAATATGGTCTTATATGGGACCTTACTAATAAAATATCATGACAATGGTATCCTTTCTATTCCTAAGGTTCATCTAGGATTTTGATATAATATAATTTCATCATTTCTTTATCGAGACTTCATTAACCACTTTCATAAAAAGCATTTACATTTCATGCAATATTAAACATTTAAATACATAATCACATAATGTTAATTTATTACACATAAACTTACCTAGGTAACAAAATATTGATAATTGTTCGATTTAGTCTACCACCTTGTTCTTTCCTTGATTTAGGTTTGGACTTCTTGTTTCTTGATCTATAATGACAAATTTCACTTATTTAATTATCACATTGACTAATATAGCCCATGAATCATACTTTAACAAAATTATAATTTTACCCCTAAACTTTTACATATTTACAAAATGGCCCCAAGGCTCGTATGATGAAATGTACTCATTTTTTTTGTTACCCAAGCCTAGCCAATTCACATTCCCTCTTATAGCAGCCCATATTTTTCACTAATCACATTTTCTACACATATTTGACAACTTTTACAAATAGGTCCTTTTATGAGATTTCATTAAAAATCACCTAGTAAAAGTTGTTTATCACACTTCATTCATTTTCAACCATAAAACATCAAAACACATGCCTGTTACACATGGGTAAAATTTTGAACATGAACCCTAGCTCAAAATAATGGTAGAAATAAGTAAATCGAGCTACGAGGACTTTAAAAATGTAAAGAACATAAAAAAAGGGGCTTGGATGCACTTACTATGTGGCTTGAAAGTTCAAAAAACCCTAGCTAAGATGTCCCTTGAGAGTTTCAGACAAGCTACGAAGAAGATGGACAGATTTTTACTTATTTTCCCTTTTTATTTATTAATTAACCAAATGACCAAAATGCCCTTAATGTCATTCCTTGAGATTTTTCCCTTTCATGTTCATTTTTGTCCATTATGACATAAAATGGTCTATTTACTAAATAAGGACCTCTAATTTTCACATGCATTTCAATTAAGTACCTCAAAGCTTCTAGAACCGCATATTTTACTACTTTTACAATTTAGTCTTAAAAGACAAATTGATCACTAAATCACAAAATTTCTTCATGAAATTTTCACACAATCATTCCATCATATCATATTCCTTAAAAAAATCATAAAACATATATTTCTACTTCAAATTTGTGTTCTCGCAACCACTATTCTGACTAGGTCCTAAATCGAGCTATTATAGACACTCTAAGCCATTATGGCAAAACAATCTTGTAAGTTCGTACGTTTATTTATACTTCTAATGATTTTTATATTCTTTGTTAATATAATTTTCTTAAATGTTATATTTTATAATGGTATGATCTTGAAAAAGAAAAGAATGGAATACTGGTTCTACTAAAGTGCTCTACGAGTAATATTTGCTGATTCTACTAAAAGTGCTCAAATGAGCAATATCTACTGATTCTTCTGAAATTTTGAAATGAGCAATATCTACTAATCATATTGAATGTGCTCAAACAAGCATTATCTATTGATTCTTCTAAAATTTCTTAAACGAGCAATATCTTCTAATTCTACTGAAAGTGCTCAACGGGAAATATCTATTGATCCTACTGAATGTGCTCAAATGAGTAATGTCTACTAAACTACTAAAAGTGCTCAAACGAGCAATATCTACTGATTCTACTGAAAGTGCTTAACGAGCAATGTCTACTAAATATGCTCAAATGAGCAATGTTTACTAATTGTTCTGAAGTGCTCAAACGAGCAATATTTATCGATTCTACTAAAAGTGCTCAACGAACAATATCTACCAGTCCTACTTAATGTGCTCAAACAAGCAATGTCTACTGATTCTACTGAAATTTTCAAACGAGCAATATCTACTGGTTCTACTGAATAGTTGCTCAAACGAGCAATATCCATTGATTATACTAAATGCTTTCTCAAATGAGCATTATCCACTGATTGTATTGAGTAAGATTTTCTGCACCGATGATTGGACACGAACACTGAAATAATGCTCCAAATAATATTCAATTGATAGAAGTTTTGATTGACAGGAACTTTATTCATTAATCTTTATTTGAATTATTATTTATGTTTGATTTGATAAACGTTACTGTTTAATCGACGAACTTACTAAACTTTAAGCAAGCTCACCTGTATTTGATTTATTTTTGTAGATTACATTTTTTTGTGGACTCGAAAGATCATATCAATACGAGAAATCACACTATCCAGGAATCTTTGGTAGATTTTAATTTTGTATGGCTTATATGGCATGTAATAGGACCCTTTTTTTGAGATGTATTTGTTCTTGATTTTGTACAAGTTTACACTTGAGCTTCAGATGTTATATTTGAATAATTATGAAAATATGCATGTTTCACCTAAGTTTAGTTGTTGGTTAAGCATGAAATACAATGATATTATGAAATGAAATGGAGGTAAGATTTTGATATGTAAGTTGTGACTTGTATATACAACTATGGAAGTGAATTGTTATGAAACGTTGTGGTGTCAATGATGGCACCTTAGTTAGGCATTTAGTTCGATTGTGTTTACTGAATTTGAATGTATTTGAAGGTGTTTAATGACCTATGAGATTGTATGTTTCAATATGTTTAAGTACTTATGCATATGGGTGAAGAAAGGAATATGATTTATGTAAATTTTGGGTACACACGGTCTGGGACACGAGCAATCACATAGTCGTATGTCTCACACGGGCAACCCACACGGACTTGTGCCCTGAGTGTGTTTAGGTGTAGTTTTCACACGAGCTGACACACATCTTGTGATACGACCGTGTGACCCAACATCGAATGTTATACAGGCTAGCATACGACCAGATCCATGGCCATATGGTGTTATTTCTAAAGGTACATAATCTGGCACACGGGTAGCGACATGGCTGTGCCCTGCACCATATAATTTGGATCATTTCACACACCCTAGCCACATGGCCATGTGACCCCTGTTTTGAAAATTTAAAAATTTTCCCTGAATATTCTAATTTGTTTCAAATTGGCCCGTGATTATTCTCAAACTAATTTTAAAGCCTCGCAAACCCAATTTAGGGTCCATAAGTGTATGTTTACTTCAATCTGAATAATTTTAAAAAATAATAGTAATTATTGTTAATTATTCTATTGAACTGGATACTATTGTTACTGAATGTTTTGAATACTGTAACCCTAATACGAAGACAGGAGCGATTATGGGTGTTACATTTATTCTTTACCATCAATTTGTTCAACTGACGGTAATCTACACACATCCTTATAGTACCATCTTTCTTCTTAACGAATAGAATTGGTGCCCACTAGAGATACAGTAGGATGAATGAACCTTTGATCGAGAAGTTCTTGAAGCTGAGCCTTTAATTCCATAAGCTTTTTTGGTGTCATGCGGTAGGAAGCAATGGACACCAGAGCTGTACCTGGTAGAATCTTGATACCAAATTCAACCTCTCTATCCGGAGGCAATCCTGATAACTCCTCAGGAAAGACATTCAGAAATTCCTTAACCATTTGAATATCCCCAACAGAAGAACCTATAGAAGTCAAATCATTCATATAGGCCAGAAATGACTCACATCCTTTATGAACCAACTTTCATCCATAAGAGCGGAAATCACATTAGAGAGGTAATCCAGACGCTCGCTGATCATAACCACTTCCACACCATCTTTAGATCTCAAAACCACCCTTTTTGTAGCACAATCTAAGTTGACCCGGTGCTCCATAAACCAGTCTATTCCTAGAATTAAATCAAAATCCCTGAATGATAATTCTTTCAGATTAGCTAGAAATATAACCCTTTGTATCTCTAGTGGTACTCTCCTATAAATCCTACCAACCCAAACAGATTGACCAAGTGGACTAACTATAGTAGCCTTAGTAGAAGTGCTCTTAACCAAAATACCCAAGTTCATAGAAGTAGAACTAGCTATATAAGAATGTGTTGATCCTATGTCTATCAATGTAAAGCACAGAGCAATATTAAGGAAAACCATACCAGCTATAATGTCTGTGGCATCTCTATCCTCACAGTGTCTAGCTTCATATACTAGTACAGGCTGCCTAGCCTCACTCTAATTAGCACCTCTGCTCGGTGCTCTTTAACCTCTACCCATACCATTGCCACTCTTAGTCAGACCACGGCCTCTAGACAGCTGTTGAACTACTTGTTGAGGCTGAACTAAAACCAGAGCTTGAGCTTGCACCTGACTAGAATGCTATGGACAATTCCTGATGTGGTGCTTTATCAATCTACATTGAAAACAAGCTCCCAACCTCCTCCAACATTCACTCAGATGGCACCTACCACAACCTCCACACGTCTGAACCATAGTGGAAGCAATAGGAGCTTCAACCCTCAGAGGCTCATCAAACCTGGCTCATTTTTAGGCCTCTAAACAGAACTAGAGGGCTCTAAACCCTTCTTACTATTACCCCTCTAATGGTCCCTATTTTTTGCATTAAGAGCTCTTAACCTGGCTCATTTCTTAAGCCTCTGAATAGAACTAGAGGGCTCCAAATCCCTCTTACTCTTACCCCTCTCACGGTCTCTATTGTCGAATTTAGAGTGCTTAAACTCCTCAACAATTTTTGCCTTGTCCACCAAGATAGCAAAAACCCACTCCCTCTGCAGAGCTATTAAAACCTTAAGGTCATACTTCAACCCTTCCTCGAAGCAGATACACTTGTCATAATCATTCGACATCAACCTATGAACATATCTACTCAATCTTAGAAATTTAATCTTATACTTAGCCACAATCCTATCTCTCTGAGTAAGGCTCATAAACTCGTGTCTATGAGCATCTACACAACTCGCCCTCATATATTTGCTCTGGAAGGCGTTCTTAAAATGATCCTATGAAATCTGATTCGGTTGAGCACCCTCCTCAACCGTCAACCACCATTGATATGCCTCATCGCGAAATAAAGATACTGCACCTTTAATTTCTACGCAGGGGTGCAATCAATATCATTCATGATCCTCTCTATGGCCTCTAACCGATATTCAGCCACAGTTGGGGCAACTGTAGTGTCACCCATAAATAATTCAGCACTATTAGACCGGAGTCATTCAGTTATCAACCCTCAGCTCCTAGATTTAGAAGGGGGCCTAGTGACCCTCTCTAAAACCCTTAACATGGCTTGGTACAATATGTCGTCCCGAACCATCTGAGTCTAAGACTTGGTATCAGCAGTAGTTGTTCCTAGCATCTCACTTGTATCCAAATTAGGCATGCTACCTATAGAGGATGACTCAGCCTAAGCCCTTCTTCGGTGTCCACCGTGCCTATGAGTACCATGGTTACGAGTTCCACGTACACTCATTATGCTATCTACATTACAGAGTTTTATGTATCAATTCTGATGTTTATTAACAGATATTTTATGCTTAGAATATTATAAAAAGAATTTACAGTGCTTTGTTTTAGCCTAACTATTTCAAAGTAATTCTAATGGTTTCGGAGTTTTCTAAACTAAGAGTTTAACTAAGTTCGAAGTACTTATAGAATCGGTGCCGAAGACACGGTATTTCATAGACTTATTTTTCAGATCAAAGAAAAATGGGTTTTGTTCATAACACAATTTTCACAAAATTTTAAATCTAAAATTTCACAACCTAAGTTTTGTGACTTGACTTTGATACCACTAAATGTAACATCGTAAACCTAGCCTAAACATTATGGTCAAATCTAGAGAAGTTACCATAAAAATAGTTTGAAAATCTAGATTTTGTATATTTTGAAAACGTCAAAAACTCTATCAAACAACAAACTAGTTTATTTGAAAACATATCTTACTTACCTGTTTTATTCAAAATGTTGTTTGTTTACATTCTTTAAAATCGTAAGTTTGCAACGAAAATACTTTAGAAAGTGATATTTTGGAAAACACTGTTTGTTGTTTGAAAACCATTAATTTTGTAAAAAAGTTAATATTGTCAATAAAATCATTTAAACGATATTATACGAAATACAGAAATAAAGTCCTCACGCAAAACGATCCAAAATGTCTAGAGAGTCCAAAATTTACAAAACTCTCAAAACCAAATTTAAATAATTCAAATTTACGATAATATGATTATAACCAAGCTCTAGGTGCACCGACCCGCCTAAGTCTGAGGGTAAACTAAAAATAACAGACAAATAGAAAGTGAGTTTTCATAACTTAGTGTATAACTTTAAACTAAATAGAATTACAGATTTAATTTCAGTTTTATATCACAATAGATAAGGTACAATACACATATCATATACAAAATCAACATCAGATGCAAATTTACAATCCTATCCCTATCCGCTACACACCAACTCTGACCATCTCTACACACCATATAGGGTATTAAATATCCATCCAGCCCTACAAACCAATTAGTATCGATATGACATTTTTTAGAATATTTGCAGCAGAGCTGCCAATGTATTAGGCGCTTTATTGCCGTTTACAAAATCATATATATATGTGGCTAAGCCACCAAATACAACAATTTATTACACTGCCCACACTTCCTCCATACATCAAACCCAACACAAATGCAATACTAACAGATAACAAATATATTATGAAGTACATACTTAAAATAACAGATACAGAACATGCATAACATTTTTTAGATTATACATAACATGTTACAAATTTTACTTATCTTATAACATTTCAAACATGCATATATATATATATATATCTCAAATTTCATGCTAACAGATGACTAGAATTCATGTTTTATAGCTTAATTATAACATACTGATCCTACAATAGGTCTACATTCGGTTCAAATGATACTTACAGCCCTAGGAAAAAAATTTAAAATTTTGGGCTCACACACCCATGTGACCCACACTGCCTAAATAGTGCATATCGTGTGTCACACATGGCCTAACACACGACACACGGCTTGGCACACAATTGTGTGGCATCGACTATATAGTTTTTTTACTTTCGTTGTTTGCTATTTTTTGTTACACACTTGATTCAACTTCGATACCAAAGCAAACACGAGTCCCTCAGCACCAAAAAATGAGATTCAATTTATTAACTTAGCCATGATTCACGATATTGATTCAAAGAAAAGTATAGTACACAACGCCTTTAATCGAATCCCAAAATACAATCGAACCCTTACCAAAGGACGAATAACAACCATGCAATTCAAGTTACTGGAGAAGCGTCAATCGTCTCACAATTCTCCCCTAATCAAACATCAAAGTGATTAACACGGAATAAACGCACCACACACACACCCTCTTAACCAAAGTCAATGAATAGAACAACCCCGTGAACAAAAGAAAAAAGGATAGAAGAAATATTACCGACATAAAACCGAGTAGGATCGAACCAATACACAACCACCACAGAAATAGCAAAACATAAAAGATAACAAATCAAAAGAATATAGAAGAAAAAAGCCAATTCTTGAAAATCCTTCTACTTAAAGCCAACATGACAATCGAACCCAACTAACTTATACAACTAATCATTATCTAACAGGTTAACCGAATTCAATTTAAACCCAAATTTAACTAGCCAAAACTCACTAGACCATCAACAAAAATAATACTAGCTACCTAGACCGAGACTCAAACCCATGCCTAAAGAGCACAAGTCACTTATCCACTAGACCAAACTAACTACTTCATTAGAATATAACAAATCAAACATTTAGATTTTTGGGGTGTTACATCTATGTTTACATTTATTCTCTGTGTAACCTTGATTCCAAGTAGATGTAATTATATGTCGAGACTAAGCATGTAACGCCCCAACTTTTGGGCTTGGAAGTTCTGAGTTTTGTGCGTAAGGCCAGTGAGGAGGTTGCACATATATGGTTAGCTGTGCAATCTAGTGATAGAACGGGCCTGCTAGTTTGGTGGTTGAATGATGGTTAGTGAACCTCAAGGTTGTGGGTTTGAGTTTTGTGCAGGTATTTTGGAAACATTTTATTTTTTCCTGTTTTAAGTTAATATTTTAATGATATTAATATTTATTAATCCATTTATTAATTTAATTTATTTTTATTAATTTGTTTTCTTTCTTCTTGGTACGTTCTTTTTGGGGTTTCTCTCATCTTTTTGGTTTTTCTTTTTTTTTGGATTATTCTCTGTGCTTTTGGAATCGATTTGGTCTGCAGCTTCTGGAATTTTAACCCTTCAATCGTTATCCTCGATCACAAAATAGGTGTGGGTTTTGAACCATCTTCTATTTTAATTGAGAATTTATATTCAATTCTCTAAAAAGTCGACAACATTGATTAAGTATTCACAAACCCGTTATTTTTGATGTGGTTTGACTGTATTGTGTTTAAAATTCGTAAAGTTTGGTGTAATTTTGAACCATCGAGGATTAGAGCCTATTTTAGTGGCTAAAATAGTGTTTTCGAGGCTATTTAGGAGTGGTATCGTAACCACTTCGGCGGCCACACGGGTGTGTCTTGACTTACACATTTTCAGGCTGAATTGGATGCCACACAGCCTGGCCAAACGGTCGTGTGGCCGATTTAGGAATTTTATCGTTTTTCACATGGCCGTGTCCACTAGTCGCACGGGCATGTGAATTTGGGATTTAGGGATTCTAAGTTTTGGTATCACATGGTCTAGCCACACGGTTGTGTGGTTAATTTAGGGATTTAGGGATCTCACATAGGCGTGTGCTATAGACACATGGCCATGTTTGGTGGGCATACGGGCGTGTGACACACTCATACAATCGTGTCTACCTTGTACTTTATTTTACCAAAATTGGATAGTGAGTTAAATGACCTGTTCTCACAGCCGTGTCCCTAGTTCACATGGCCGTGTGCTTCCGTCCACACGGGCATTTTGACCCCCACATGGCTTGGGTTGTTCCACATAGCTGGAGCACACGGGCATGTGGTCCTTTAACACCTAATTTTTGTTTGTGTGTATTTTGAGCTAGAATATGAGTTTACGTAATCTTACCCTTAGCTAGGCTTGAATGAGGGTGACTAGACCCCTATAACTGTACTTATGTGTTTTGTGTATGCATGGGCTGTGATTGGTTTGTGAATGTTCGTGTGTTGTGTGCAAACTATGACTGCACAAGAAATTCTATAACTGACTGACTGGACGTGAGTGTTTGACTCTGAATGACTGTCTAAAATTGGTACTCTATTTTTGTATGTTTGTCTGCATACATACATTTGCATAAAGTATTTTGGGTGGGATTTTGAAGAGAAGGGAAACTGAATCTGAACTGGACAGCAAGTTTAACTGCCTATTGTTAACTACAATACCTAAGGGGTCGTGGGTAGTCCCAATAACCTGAGGATCGTGGACTTTTTTTATAGCGGTTTATCTTATTGCACTGTATCGCATACACCTAAACTACGCTGTGTATCATTACTATCTGATCTAGCAGTTCATACTGCATGTCTGTACCGCGGTTTATCGCATGGCACTGTACAGCTCATATGCCAGCTTTGTTGCGTAGTATTTTGTTTGGTAGTTTAACTGCTTACTATTACCCCCAATACCCAAAGGGTCGTGGGCAGTCCTAATACCGTGAGGGTCGTGGACTATTATGATAGCCATCATTACCGGGCAACCCAGGATGACATCATATGGTGTGTAGGGTTCGATGGGCTTTTCAAGGTCTTGTATGGTATGATTGGTTAGATGAGCTTAATAGCTTTTATGTTGTGATCGAGGGATGGAGAGGTATGTCGGCTGGATGGTTGGGTTTTATAATTCATCTACATCCATACACATCTGTTAACTGTTCTACGTGTTAGACTGTTTGTTTGTTCTGTTCGACCAAAAAGTACTTATGACTACGTGAATTTTTTAGACTCTAATTGTAATTGTCTTACTGAATAGTTATAGTAACTGTGTGATTGATTATGACTTGTTATTATTTGTCGGGACTTCTGTCCTGAGTCTACCAACTGGTTTTGTAAAACTCTTTAAGAAGTATGTTCCACTTTAAGCTGATTTTTGGCATTCTGTTTTCTGACTTGGTAGTTAGTTGGTTTTGAACTCACACTGAGCTCGAGTAGCTCACCCCCTTTCTATTTCCCTTCCAGGTATCTTTCTAAATTCTAACGCTGGACTTGGTACGCGGAGGTCTTGGACAGTTTCGAAAAATGGATTAGTAGTTTGTGTTTTCCAGTTTTTATTTTTCGTTTTTGAACTGTAAGGTTTCATAATACTGTGGTAAAACTTTCATTTTAAACTTTTATTTATCCATTCGATCTCCATTTTGAAACAAATTTAGCTGTAACTTTACTTAATGGATTTTAAACAATCAAATGTTTTTAGTTCGTTAAGAAATAAATATTTTCAGAAATGGAATTTAGGATGACTTGCTTTGTAAAATTTTCTCACAATCACTTCGGTGATCAATGTATCGTCCTGGATTTGGTCTAAACTTCTAGGCCAGGTTTAGGGTGTTACATTTAGTGGTATTAGAGTCATGTTTGCAAAAACTCGGCCTGTGTTTCTACGTGAATGTGTGCGCAAGTAATTGATTTTGAAAAAAATAATAAAAATATATATATATTTGAAATTTTGTACCACAAAAAATTGAAATGGTTTGTGTTTTGAAATGGTTTACGAAAATGAATTGTCTAGGACTCCGGTGCTGGTTCAGGTAGAATTCGAAATTGTAATGTTAGAAATGTGGAATTTCGTACTTATTGTGTGTTTACTTTCTGAACGTGTAGATATCCTAAGTTAAGCACAAGACTGATATGGATTCTGAAGGTAAGTAGGATCGCGAGGAGTTGTCTGCTGCTCCAGAACATGTGACTGTTTAAGAGTTAGAGGTCAATGCGAGTCCGCTAACTTTAGTTAGCGATAACCCAGAGGTTGGTACTTAGGCATTAACTCGAGTAGTAAGAGAGGTACTAGAAAAAGTTTTTGAGGCTAGCTTAGAAAGAAATAGAGAATTAGTGCAAGGTAGGAGTGAGAATTGTAAGAAGAAAAGAGATCCCAGTCCTTTAAGGTTGGAGCCTCATTTTGCGAAGCGTGTTAGAACGCATCTGAGTGACAGTAAACGTAATGCTGGTAGTGGTATAAGCGTACCGTCTTACGAGCATTATAAGAAGCGCCATCCGAGCAAATGTTGGAAGAAGTTAGGAACGTGTCTTAAATGCGAGTCCATAGAGCACCAGATTCGAGAGTGCCCTTGACGATTTTAAGTCAGGTATGTTGGTAACTGTTTTGATGTGTTGATTGGAGTGTGGTAAGTATGGGTGATAAACATCCGTCTACTTCAATGGTTAAGTGTTCTGGGTGTGTGTGAGAGGTCTTGAGTTCAAGTTAAGTATGGTAGTGTTTTGGGATTAGAGTGCGCAGCAGAAGCGTAGTAGTGTAGTCTGTGTTACGTGACTGTTCTGTTAGTTGGAAATTTCGGGGATGAAATTTCTTTAAGAAGGGGTGAATTGTAACGCCCCAAATTTTAGGCATGAAAATTTTGAGTTCTATGTGTAGGGCCAGTAAGGAGGTTGCACATATATGGTTAGTTGTGCAATCTAGTGACAGAATTGGCCTATTGGTCTGGTGCATGAGTGATGGTTAGTGAACCTCAAGGTTATGGGTTCGAGTCTTGTGCGGGTACTTTGGAAACATTTTATTTTGTCCTATTTTAAGTCCATATTTTAATGATATTTATATTTATTAATCCATTTATTAATTTATTTTATGTTTATTATTTTGTTTTCTTTCTCCTTAGCATGTTCTTTTTGGGGTTTTCTCTCTTTTTTTTTGGTTTTTCTTTTTTTGGATTATTCTTTGTGCTTTTGGAATCGATTTGGTCTGCGGTTTTTGGGACTTTAACTCCTCATTCGTCATCCTCGATCGCAAAACAGGTGTGGGTTTCGTACATTCTTCTATTTTATTTGAGAATTTATATTCAATTCTTTGAAAAGTCGACGACGTTGATTAGATCTTTGCAAATCTATTATTTTCGATGTGGTTTAACTATATTGTATTTAAAATTCATAAGTTTTGGTGTAATTTCGAACCATCGAGGATTGGGGGCTATTTTGGTGGCTAAAATGATGTTTTCGGGGTTGTTTAAGAGTGGTTTTGTGACCACTCTGGCAGCCACACGGCGTGAGTCGACTCACACGGTTGTGTGAAATTGGGCGTTAGGGTTTTCAGGCTGAATTGGGTGCCACACTGCCATGTCCACTGGTCGCACGAGCGTGTGAATTTGGGATTTAGGGATTCTGAGTTTCAGTATCACATGGCCTGGCCACACGGCTGTATGGTTGATTTGGAGATTTAGGGATCCTACACAGACATGTGTTATGGACACACAGCTATGTCTAGTGGGAACATGGGCGTGTGAGACCCTCACACGGTCGTGTCTACCCTGCACTTTATTTTAGTAAAATTGGACAGTAAGTTACACAACCTATTCATACAGGCGTGTGCCTCTGCCACACGGCTGTGTGTTTCCTTCCACACGGGCGTTTTGACCCTCACACGGCCTGGGTTGTTCAACACGGCCGGAGCACACGAGCGTGTGGTCCTTTAACACCTAATTTCTGTTTGTGTGTATTTTGAGCTAGAATATGAGTCTGCGTAATCTTACCCTTAGCTAGGCTTGAGTGAGGGTGACTAGACCCCTATAACTGTACCTATGTCTTTTGTGTATGCATGGACTGTGATTGGTTTGTGAATGTTCGTGTGTTGTGTGCAAACTATGACCGCACGAGAAATTCTATAGCTGACTGACTGGATGTGAGTGTCTGACTCTGAATGACTATTTGAAATTGATATTCTATTTCTGTACACTTGTCTGCATACATACATTTGCATAAAGTATTTTGGGTGGGATTTTGAAGAGAAGGGAGATTGAATCTAAACTGAATTGATAATTTAACTGCCTAGTCTTAGCCCCAATACCCAAAGGGTCGTGGGTAGTTCCAATACCTTGAGGGTCATGGACTTTTCTGATAGAGGTTTACTGCATTGCACTGTACCGCATATACCTCAGTTACGCTGCGTATCGTTACTATCTGACCTGGCAGTTCATACTACATGTCTGTACCGCGGTTTACTGTATGGCACTGTACAGCTCATACGCTAATTTTATTGCATAGTATTTGGTTTGGCAGTTTAACTGCTTACTGTTAGCCCCAATACCTAAAGGGTTGTGGACTATTATGATAGCCAATATTGCCTAGCAACCTGGGATAACATCATGTAGTGTGTAGGGTTGGATGGGCTTTTCGAGGTCTTATATGGTGTGATTGGTTGGATGAGCTTAATAGCTCTTATGTGGTGTGATCGGGGGACGGAAAGGTGTGTCGGCTGGATGGTTGGGTTTTATAATTCAACTACATTTATACACATCTGTTGACTGTTCTGCGTGTTAGACTGTCTGTTTGTTCTGTTCGACTGAAAAGCACTTATGACTACTTGAATTTTGTAGACTCTAATTGTAACTGTCTAACTGAATAGTTATTGTGATTGTATGACTGATTGTGAGTTGTTATTATCTGTCGGGACTTCTATCCCAAGTCTACCAACAACTCTGTAAAAAGTATGTTTCACTTTTGAGCTGATTTTTGGCACTCTGTTTTCTGACTCGGTAGTTAGTTGGTTTTGAACTCACACTGAGCTCGAGTAGCTCATCCCCTTCTATTTCCCTTTCAAGTACCTTTCTGAATTCTGACTCTGGACTTGGTACACGGAGGTCTTGGATAGTTTTGACAAAATGGATTAGCAGTTTGTGTTTTCCAATTTTTATATTTAGTTTTTGAACTGTAAGGTTTCATAATCTTGTGGTACAACTTTCGTTTTAAACTTTTATTTATCCATTCGATCTCCGTTTTGAAACAAACTTAACTGTAACTTTACTGAATGGATTTTAAACGATTAAATGTTTTTAGTTTGTTAAGAAATAAGTATTTTCGGAAATGGAATTTAGGATGATTTGTTTTGTAAAATTTTTTCATGATCACTTCGGTGATCAATGTACCGTCTTGAATTCGATCTAAACTTCTAGGCCTGGTTCAGGGTGTTAGAAAGCATGATATTAACACATTTTATACTTATCCAATATTGATTCAGCTCAAAATATGGGTATAAATTTTTTCCCAAATTCACCCATACTTGTAAATAGCTAACCCAAGCCCATTGTAGACCGGTATGTAGTATTTTTTTTTAAAAAAATAAAATATATTTATATTAATTTTAATTTAATATTTAATAATTATATATTTTTATTTATTAAAATTTTATATATAGTAATCTTAACATTTTATCATAAATTACATAATATATAAAAATATTATAATATAAAGCATCACAAACTAAAAAGTGGGTCAGGTTAGGTTGGGCTCAGGCTTTGAATACTCAAGCCTGAGCCTGGTCCATATTTTAAATGGGCTTAATTTTTTTTGCCCAAGTCTATTTTTCAAACCTAATATTTTGGCCCAAACTATCCTAAATTTTGGATGGTCCTTCGGGCTTGGACAAGTAGCTTGGCCCATGAGTAGGTCTATTTGTTAGTCTAAATATTTTATTCTTATTAAAATGTTGATGTGGATTTTAAGAATTGTTAATATTGTTAAATTATTTGTTAAATTTAAATCCTTTACAATATTATTTTTTGTCACATGGTTACGAAATGTGTATTTTTTTCAAAATGTCACAACAGCTAATTTACCATAAGAATTTTAATAGTTTAATAACTAGACTTGAATTTTTAAATTCAAAAAGTATAAATATTAAATTCTTAAAAATAAAAATATGAAAATTAAATTCTAAATATATAAAAAAATTATAAAAACTTGAAGCATATAATAACTTTTAAATTTTTACCTTATAATTTGCTCTAAAAAATTAAGTCAAGCACGGATGAAACGATGGTAGAATATACAATGATGACGTCTTTGTTTCTCTTATTTCTTATACACATATTTACGTGTGATCAATAATGGGTTTTGTATTATTTAGATAAACACTACTATTATTAATTTGTAATTATTTAACTAATGAAATTTTGATATTGTTGATAAAGGTTGAGATTTCGAGATTTTGAGTATTTAAATTTAAGTTTTATTATGTGTATTTATTCATGGGTGAGTTCTTAATCTAAATTTTATTTTGGTTTAAGTTCAATTTCGTGTGTGCTCTCTCCAAATATATTTTATTTACCATTCTGTTCATTTATGCATTATATTAATCAAATCTAATTGTAGTTATACTAATTAATTACAATCTTGAATTATACTTTTACCTTTAAAAATATTAAAATTTTAACTCTTAAGTATTTATACAAATATTATGCAATCATACTTCATTAAAATGTTAAATATTAGTTTCTAAAATCGGAATATTTGAATGGTAATTATAATGGGTGGTTGTGTAGTTAAAAAAATTCCATAAATAAATTTAAGATGATATCAAAATGTTATTTTAATTATTTTGTTGTAATTTTATATTTTATAAATAAATGATATTATCGTAAATTCGCTTGTTAAATTTTTTTTATAGGCGTATAGAATAATAATTCATAAATATTTTAATTCAAAAGTAACAATAAGTTTAGATTATTTAACTTAATTAGAAATAAAAATAAACATTATCTTGCTTTCCTCTCAAGAAAAATGAAATTGCATGTTGACTAAGTGAAGCATAAAGTCTTCCTTTGTTCGTAGAGGTACCTCTCTTGCTTTTCAATATAAAAGAAGTATTATACGTTAAGGACGACTATTCTTACAAGGCTTCACACAAACAAAGATGCTTGAAGTACTTAAAAAAGTTAATATATGGCGTTTATATTAGGAGTATCCTTGTTCAAGTAGGATTTAAGCATAATATTAGCATATTTTAGATTTGTATAAGTTTGGCCCGAGTTAAAATATGAACTTAAAATTTTATTTAAATCTGTCCATATTTGTAAATGATTAATTGAATTCCATTTCAAGCATGCTCATATTATTTTTAATATTTTTTTCAAAAAAATATTATATTATTTTTAAATTAATATTTTATAAGTATATATATTCATTTATTTAAATTATATATATATAAGTAACTTATCATTTTTTAATATGTTTACATTATAATGTAATGTATTACCATAGATTTAAGTTTTATTTGTTATAAATTGCATAATATATAAAAATAACATAACAAAATAGAATAAATATTAAAATTTAAGAAATGAGTTGGGTTAGGCCCTTGAATGTTTGATCCCGAACCCAACAAATATTTTAAACATGCCTAATTTTTGTCTAAGCTTATTTTCAAACCTATGTTTTAATCAAAAGCCTCTTAAATTTCGAGTGAACCTTCGAGCTTAGGCAAATAGCCCAACCCTTGAGCAAGTATAGTTTATACTGATAAGTGCGTAATTTCTCAATTTATTTGTGAAATTTCTCCTATTAAATTATGTTATTTACGTTCTTAATTATATTATTTATAATTATATTTTATTCATTATTAATTTAGGGAATAATTGGAGAAAAATAAGCTTAAAGTTTATTTTTGGCAAGTTTTTGCGTATTGGACTTCCAACACAACACAAGTTCAATATTTTTGCCATAACTTGAGTTATAGAAATCTATTTTGGGAACACATAATATACTGATTCAAAGAGAATTAAAAGGTCTAGCTAAAGTTATTTCATGACTCAAGCCCAAAAATGTCAGAAAGGTGTCCAAAAATGACCTAAAAGTTTGATGCAAAAGTTGTCCAGAAACCTAGAAAATTTTGTTTTATTTAATTAAGAGAACTTTTGAATTTTCTTTGTTATATTATTCTTGTCATATAAATAGACATTATTAGGTTAAATTTTGGATATACTTAGACATCGCTGTTCTTTGTTACCCCCAAACCTGACCTAGACATTAGACCCAAATTCGAAAGATTACATTGACCATAAAAATGACATAGCAGAATTATCGGAGTTTTTTAAAAGTAGTTGTTTAAAACATTTGTTTTACTTTCTGAATAAAACTTAGCGGGTTTCAATATGACAATGTTGATTTAGTTTCATAACTAGTTGTTATAGTGATTAATTTCTAAAAAGTGATTGTCAATATAAATGTTTTTCAAAACCTATTTACGTAGTAATGCAACGGAATAGTGACACTCAACATAGTTCTAATGAAAATCAAATTTTATGCCTAAACAATTAAAATCCATATTTTAGCATCCTAAAATCAAATTAAATGACATTCATGCTATAAAACTCGTGATCAAGTTTATGGGTTCTACTATTTGAAACTAGAGTACTTACCGATCTTTTAATGAGAATTTGGAGATTATCGACGATAATTCAACAGTCAGTGGAATAACGAGTTTAATCGTTAAGTAACTCTGATTTGAGATTTCAAGAGATTAATTTCCAGCAAAGGATGTAAAATTTTATGGAAAGGAAAGGGAGAAATAAAAAAAAAAATTTAAGAGAAGAGAGAAAATTTTCTATTTAGGTTTAAAGAAAAATTAGAATCAATGTATAATTAAGAAAATAGATTAAATACCGATGGTTTAGAAATTTTGAGGGGTTGGATGAAATTATCCCTTTTTAAAGAAAATAAAATCGAGAATAGGGTGTCTTGAACCTAAGATGCAAATAAGGAGTAGCTACTTAACCATTTAAGCTATTACCCACTCTTAACATATTTTTACACCATTTAATATTTATTTTAGGATGATTTTTATTCTAGTTTGCTAAAAAATTAAAACAGAGAAACGAGAGAGAGATATGAATAAATTCTAGATTCTTTAGGGAGTATACTAAGCTAACCATCAAGACTAAGGCTCATTTCTTAGTTAATTATACTTCTAACCCTATTTATTTTGGGCTATTACATGTTTATTAAAGAAATAAAATTATCACTGGTCTTTATAGATAAGATCTTACTTGCTACTTTTTATTAATTTTATAATTTCAAGTAGGTTTTATTTTTGTAGGTCTCTATAAACTAACATATATATAATAATTTTCATTGAGTTGGTGTCATGAACTAATTAATTGGGTGAAATTACATAAATAAATACAATAAAATTATAGCTTAATAGTATAAAAGCCCTCGAAGAATTTCAAAACAAAATCAATTAAGCCTCTCCTAACTTTTTGCATCCAATTGAGCCCTTAAACTGACAATTTTAGCCAATGAGACCCTTTGATCAACGTTAACCATTAGAAATTAACGATAATATTGACGTGGTTGTTAAAAATCGTTGTGTCAGCCAACATATATTGATATGGCAGTGCCACATCAAAAAAATAAATAAAAATTCATTTTTTTCAAAAAATAAAAAATATATTTTAAAATTAATTTAAAAAATTAAGTTCAGAAAATAAATAGTTGTCCATATCATTTTGAGTCTACTCCTTGATTTGTTTAAGTTAATTCTAAAATTATAAAAAAATTAAAATTTATAAAAATATCATTAAAATTATAAAAATATTAAAATATTTAAAATTATAAAATATCAAAGAAGGTCCCATTTATTTATGAAAATTTAAATTGTAAACATTACTTGATTTTTTTTTTTCATTTATGAAAATTTATAATATCAGTTAATTTTTCATGAAAAATTGATACATTCATTTTATAACAATGATTCAATGAGATTATATCATTAAATTATTTTTATAAAATTTAATGATATTTTATAATTTAATAAAATTTTTATAATTTTAGAACGAATTTGAGCAAACAAGTGACTAGATTCAAATGCATTTGGACAACTATTTGTTTAAATTTATTTTAAATTTAAAATTTTTTAAAATATATTTATTTTTGAAAAAAATGATTTGTTTACTGATGTGACAATGCCAAATTAGCATTGTTAGTTGACTTAATGTTAGTATTGTCGTTAGTTTCTAACAATTCAAAGGGTTTCACTAGTAAAAAATTATTCCTTCAAAGATTCGAATTAAAACAAAAAAAAAATTAAATAAAAGAAACATAATTTTATTTTTTTAAATTCGTCAAAGAACTTTTATACCAATAAACCTAAAATCAGTTAAATTCAGTATAATTAACAACAGCCTTCTAATCTAGTAAATTATTATTTTTAAAAATTCATTTAATTTACGCTCTATTGCTGCAATATTAATACAAAAACATATAAATTTAATTACATGTTTTAAGCATTCAAGTATAATATTTTCTATGCTCAAATATAACATGTTACGATTCAACTCAAAAGATTTTTGTTTATAACGTATATATATGATAAATTTTAAAATTATATATAAACTTTGATTTAGTGTAATTATAAATATAAAATTTTTATTGTGATTTAAATATATAAATGAAATTTTAATTTTCACTTAATTGTGCACATTTAAAAAAATAAATATACCATATAAATTATATAAACATAAAATGGTTTTGAGATTTAGCCTTATTGGTGGTAAAGTTTATTTAAATATAAATAAATTTATAACATATTGATCAGATGAAAACTATTTTAACAAAAAAAAAAACCCTTGGGCCATTTTGAATTCACCCGTCTACACACATAGATGGCATAATATCTCCATATTTCCTATACTAACTAAATTAATGGCAATCACATATTACAACTTCAGTTTCTTTCATTTAACAACTCTTTTCAATAATATAAATGCGAATTAATGATTTACAATTGGCAAAGGCTTATTGTATTAAAATAATTTTGTATACTAATAACAAGTGGATGAATTTAATATTTGATACATTATCTTGGTATGTTTAGAGGATGGTATAATAATTCCATATGAAAAATGTCAAATAACACGACAATATACATTATATAAAATTAAAATTTTGAAACTTTTATTAAACAAATCTTAAACTTTGTAATTATGATATAAAAATAAAGTTGTAAAAAATAATTTAATGATTAAATATGCAATCTATCTTTGGGATATAAGGAGATATGCTTTTGAAATTTTCGAAATATACAACTTAAATGAAATGATGAAAGTTTAAGTATTAGTTAAAAATTACATGCCAAATTACATAGTTTAAATATAATAAACTTGTCGAAACCATTTTTTGAAATGGGGGGATTGACTTTAAAATTTGGAAATGGAATCGCCACTGACCTTTTCGAGGTGCGATCGGGTCACCTTAAATTATTTTAATAAACTTTTTGGGTTATCAAACAATTAATTTTGGTCTACGAAAATTAAAGAACAGGTTCGGGAGTCGGTTATGCACGAGGAAGAGTTAGCACCCTCGTAACGCCCAAAAGTGGTACCTAATTAATTACCTAATGTCCTATCATCGAATGATTGAAAAGATTCTAAAAATACGATCCTTCGCTTAAAAGGGGTTTTCAGTTATTGAAGTGAAAATCGAGGTTCGCTTATTTCGAAGAAATAAGGATGCCGTACCTAGTAAGTTGAGGTATAACATATTAATTTCTCGAAATTAAGTTCGCCTCCTTTAAGATTTGTACATTTAAATCAAGAAGGAATATTTAGTTATTTTGGATCGTACGAAGAAACCAAAACCCAGTAAGTTAAGGTCCCATTTATCGAAGTTCCAAAACATAAAATATTACCTTAGTTTTGAAATTCCTATCTCGAGGCATTGAACGCTACATTCAGTAAGTTAGTATGTAGCGTTTCGGGGCTTCGAAGATAGATTTTATTTGAAAACTCCTGGGTTTTAGTTTTGAAATCGATACTCGATAGTTAGGATCTAATGAGAAAAATAGGAACCTAGTGAGTTAAGGCTCGATCTCCTTGGTATATCCAAACACGAGCTATGCTTTTGGAAGCCCTTGAGTAAAAGAAAACGAATTTAACAAAATGATGTATGATTGCCCTTTTCTATAAAATCCGAACATAGGATAAGAACATGCAAAATAGAGAAACGACTTATAAACATCATATCATATCTATGAATTAATACAAATTGATGCGCATGTAATGGTAATAATTATAACATATCATTTTATGCAAGCGACAAAATTAACCCCCAAAGACTAAGAGTAAATTTAAAAGAAATATAAGACAAAATGAAATTAAAAATTTTTAACAAATAACAATCGATGATTATGAAAAGAGTTTAAGGTTGTAAGGATTTAAATAATATTTTAAACAAGTAATATATTATGTAAAAAAGGTAGGGTTTTAAAATTTAAGAATGAATAAATAAATCGTATGTTTATAGGAAGTATGTATGTACATATGGGGATATAGTATTTAAAATATTTATATAGCATAATACAAAAGTACATGAAAGAATGACAAATGCAAAATATAATATACATGATAAAAGAGTAATGTTCAAAAATATACATATATATGCATAAGTAATATACATAAAAATATTTAAATATATACGTATGATATACGAAGATACTTATATGTAAAAACATTAAGGCATATACATGAAATAAGGATGAAAAGAGTAGTAAGATACAAAGATGTATACACAGTACATATATATATGTATATAGGAAAATAATAATGATACATAAAAACAATTATCAATATAATATGTAAATACATATGTACATGGATAATAGTGGTGATATATATAAAATATAAAAGGTATAGATATAATGTACAAAACATATATAATAGTATTGAAAATACATACATAAAATATCCTACGAGCCTATATATAACTATGATATAGGAAAATATATATAAATATATACTTGGCATATAGTTAAAAAAGGGAATATATATATATATATAATATGTACGATATATGTTAGTAATAATGATAAGAAAATACAATAATGATAATAGTATTAGCAACAATACTAGGAAATAATAATTATATGTATATATGAAGTAAACCATGGGACAATAAATCTAAATATGATATACTAGTAATATATTATAAAAGATAGTAAGGTGCGATAGTAATAAAAAGAAACAAAAATGATAGAAATAATAATAATAATGGTGATAGTGAACACACAAATTAACTTGAAATTAAAAAGATAAAATAAACAGGGAGAGGACTAGATCAAACCTAAAACAAAAATGGTGGGACGAAATCAGGAATAAATATAGATAAAAGGATCAAGGCTAAGTGCGGGAAACATTGCGAGGGCTAATGAGGAAAATATCCCAAACCTTAATGGGGTGCATCAAGCTGATAGACTGAATTAAAAAAAGGTGAAATTAGAGGGCCAAATTTCCAAGAAACAAATGACAAATAAGGCCCGATCGAGATGCGCACGAAACAAGAAGGGTTGATAGCGCAAATTCCCCATTATTTGGGAATGCGCGGACCCCTGGTCTCGCGAATCGGGTTAAAATCGGGTCAAGGCTAGATCATTAGTACGGCACCGTTTTAGGCCATGAGTGTAACAGCCTAATTTTCAGTGGTGTCGGAACAGTGATTCGGGATCACTAAATCCGACAAATGAGTAGGAAATATTATTAATTTAGTGAGTATAAGTTAAATGTGAAGTTAGGAAAAATTTTGAAATAGTGAATAGTGTACTAAAAATAAATATTAAAATAATTAGAATCGAAAACGAGGTATCGAGACCTCGGGAATTTTAAATCGAGCCATAAATATTTTTATAAATATTTATGGAGTATTAATAAGTTAGTATTAAAGTTTCGTCAAGAAATTTTAAAGTTCTGATAGTTAATTGAACAAAAAGGACTAAATTGTATCAAATGCAAAATTGTGAGAAATGATTAAATAGCTTAAATGATAAAAGAAAGAGGGTTTAAAAGGAAAATAGACCCAAGGTCTATTTGGGCTGGACGGCAAGGGCATGAAATCAGCAAGAAAATAAGGAGAATTAAGGGCAAAATTGGAAAATTGCAAAATTTACTTAATAAAGCTAGGACTAAAGTGGAATTATCTAGATTTCTCTTTATTTTTCTGCATTCTCATGAGCAAAAACGCCATGGAAGAGTTCCCTAAAGCTGGTTTTTCATATTTTTACTTCAAGTAAGTCCAACTCTTGATTATTTCTTGAAATTTTTGTGTTTTTGTGACTCTTGCAACTAGGTCCACTTGTTGAATTCATTAGTTTTTGATTCTATGAAAGAAATTGAAAGTTTCCATGAATATGTGCTGGAAGTAAATGATTATTTGACATGGAATTAGAGTTTTAAATTGTTTATATGCTGATTTTATTAAAAGAATTGAATAGAAAGTGAATGTTTGAGACCTAATTGTAAAAGAGTTTGAAGTTAGGATTTTATGTGGAAATTCTGAATTTCAATAGTTATGAAATAACTTATAATGTCTATAAAAAGTATTAATAGAGAAAATTATCTTAATTGAGGGGCTAATTGAGCAATGACTGAATTGTATGAATTGTGAAATTTGGGGCAAAATGGAAATCAATATTTTGCACTAAAACTGTTTTGGACAGCAGCAGTGGTCTAACTTTGAAAAATCACCAAAAATTGTAGAAATCGAATTAGAGAATGAATAAGATATGTAATTAAAGCTTATTGAGTCTATTTTCATATAAAAGAAACAGAGCAAGTAAATGAATTCTGTATTTTGAGATATTTATATTTTTGTGAGACATGTTCAGAATGATTTCGGGATCCTCTGTTCTGACTTGGAAAAATCATTAAAAATTGTATAAAAATTATTATGGGACATAATTTATATGGTTAGATTCCTTAATGAGTCTATTTTTATAAGAAACAAACTATAATATCATCTGAATCTTGTATGATGAGATAATTAATTTTTAGTAAAGAAAGGTCGGAACTGTCAGACGGCAGAACAGGGGAGACTCCAATGAGTAAACTGTACTAATTGGATGAACCAAAAATTCTGAAAATTTTATGGTAAGAAGATGTATGAGTCTAGTTTCAGGGAAAATTAGTGGATCTTAAATTGGAGTTCTTTAACTCAAGATAAAAATAATTTAGCGACTATGACACGGATGAACAGTTTTGAATATAAATAAGTAAATAGTGAAATTATTGATAATGTTACTTATAGCATGTTATATAAATTAAGGATGTGGAGTGGAGAGGAGGAGGAGGAAAATATGTATGAATATTTAGCTAGCATGGTTAATTTGCATATTTTAGGCTCAGGGACTAAATTGAATAAAAGTAAAACTTTATGGGCAATTTTGTAAAAATGCTAGAAATGACTAATTTGCATGAAATGGATTATTTTATTATTTAAAATTGCAAAATTGAATGGAATTATTAATTTAGTTCAATATTGGGGGAAAAAACATGTTTTAAAGATTAAATTGAAAAAGTGTTTAAATTGTAGAAAATTTTAATATTTTATAGAATTCATGGGTTGTTATCAATATGTATGAGAATAACGGTAAGAAATAAGGATTAAATTGCAAGAATTTTATTTTCTGAGCCTAAGGATGCAATCGTCATTAATTAAAAGTTCAGGGGCAGAACGGTAAATTTTGTTTAGAGCATTAGTCGAATGTATTAAAACATGTCGAGAAAAAATTAAGCACGTTTAAGGGACAATATGTTTAATTTTAATTGGTTTCAAGTATGAATGTTAGATGAAATAAAATATCTGATAAATAAATCGGTAACTCCGGTAATGCTCCGTAGCTCTATTCCGGTGACGGATTTGGGTTAGGGGCGTTACATTTAGTGGTATCAGAGCTAAGGTTTAGTCGGTTCTCGGACCGGATGTAGTATATATGAAGTTTAGAAATACATGCCATTATATAACTTGTGATAGTGTGATATTTTTCTACTCTGATGAGGTTTGTATTACTATAATTCAAATTATTTATTACTAAATAGTGTAATAAGTTTATAAGTGTGAAATATCTAAGATAAGGTAAGTATCCATATTTGAAATTAAGTATATGTGTGATTATTGAATTGCATATGAATTGAGATAATAGATATTTTGAATTGATTGGGTATTGAAAATTTTTGTGGAAATTAAATTGAAATTTGGAAAAGTAAAAATTTGAAATGAATTGTTATTGAATTGAAATTGAAATTGAAATAAAGTATAATTTTGTATGAGCATTTGATGGTATATTGATTAGAATGACTTTGAATTGATGATATTGAAATGAACGGAAATGTGAAAAGTGATTGGAATTGAATTAAATTGAATTAAATGTGAGCATTTGAATGTATATGGGTTAAAAGGATGAGAAAATGATTGAGTTGAAATGTGGATTGAAGTGAAAATATGTGATCATGTGAATTTGAAACAAATTGTGATTGAAACGAGAATTATGTGAGAAAATGTGATCAAAGTGTAATTGATGTGAATTTGACTGAAATAGAGAAAGTAATCCGGTACCCTATTAACTAGTCGGGCTGAGTCGGATATAGTTGGCATGCCATAGGATTTGGAAGTGTTCAGAGATACTTCGACCTTGAGTCGATGAGGCACTGGGTGCCATACTGGTGTGTTTGGTTGGAATCCGTGTATCCGCCAAAGTCCGAGTCTTGTTAATAGGGGTAAATATGAATATTAAGTGAAATTGAAATGAAAATTGAATTCCCTATTAACTTGTCGGGCTAGTCGGATATAATTGGCATGCCATAGGATTGGAAGAGTACGGGATTTATCGGCTTTGCCGATCAGGCACTTTATGTGTCGTATATCAGGCACCTCGTGTGTCGTATCAGGCACCTCGTGTGTCGTATCAGGCACCTCGTGTGTCGTATATTAGGCACCTCGTGTGTCGTATTAGGCACCTTGTGTGTCGTATATCAGGCACCTCGTGTGTCGTATTTCAGGCACTTTATGTGTCGTATACTGCATCTGATATATTGATCAGGTACTATGTACCGTTTTAGGCACAATGTGCCGTACTGGTGTGTTTGGTTGGATCCATGTATCCGTCTGAGTCCTATTTATGTTAATAGGGTGAATAATTGAAATGAGAAAATTAAATAAATTTGATTGATCGTACAATTAAAAATAAATAAATAATAATAATAAAAGAAAGAAATTATGAGTTGAATTGTGAATTGAATTGAGATGTGAAATTTGAATATGAACTTAAAGTTCATGAATTTGCTAAAATATTGAATTGTTGATATTGAAATCAGTTGAATAAATGAAATGAGAAATGGAAGTTTATCTTGTGATAAGCGCATCTATGTTTGTGTGACATTCATATGATATTAAGTGCCTGACTTGTTTGACTAAGTAAATGCTATGAGTAAACTTACTCAAAATTCATGGAATGTATGTTTAAGTACACTTGTTTGAAAAGGATAATTGAAAAGTTCGCGTAACATAATTATGTATGTTAATTTGCTTGAAGTGAATTATGTAATTGTGAGGATATGATGTTGATGGTAAATGCTAAGTAATATGTGTGTATTTATGAGAGTCCAGTTAGAGGCTTTATGACCTCACCCCCTTATCAATGTGGTATTTTATGACGAAAATTCACGAGAATTATGTTGAATAGTTCACAAGTGTGAAACTAAAGAGTACAGTAGTGGAATAATTAATAATGCAGAAGGAGTTAAAAATAGTTTGACAAGTGAATACAGTTTTGAAAAAGATATCAGATTATTCTAAAGATCATTCAAATTATGTAATGTCATGGTTAAAAAAAAAAAAAAAAAGTTAACCTCGGCCAATCAACTTATTCAGATATGATGTTTAAAGTATGCATTTGCTGAAGTTTTTTTTTTTTGAATTGGTTTTCGTTAGTGAATGGAATGATGGAGGGTTCATGATAATAGAATTAGTCAGAGAAATGATAATTGAGTAGTAAAGATGTCTGTGTGTGTGACAGTTATAGTTGAAATGAATATGATGATCTGTTCTGGGTATTATATATATTCTTTTATCCTCAGATATTTGTGTGTGGTTGTTCAGTTTTTGATGGAGTTCTTATGTTGTAAGAATGCTAGCTAATATGATGTTAGACGAAGGCCCTGTTGATTTGGTCGGTTTATGATCAGTATTTCTTCATCTCTTTGAAATTTTATTCTAATATGTTGGAATGAAATCGATGGTAAAATTTTTTTTATGAGACTATTCTTATGTTTTTATTGAGTATGATTTTATTTTATACATGTGGGAAATATATTATCTTTGTTATGATGAAGTCCAGAGTCGGTAAGTAGTGTTTTTCTTCTGTCTTTCTCTGAGGAATTATCAAGATCTTTATTATCTTCTTGTGTGTTAGATGTGCTAGTGATTGCAAGAGTGTTACGTAATATTTTTGAGTTCAAGTTCAGATGTCTATTTGTTAGCAAGTAAGCCGAACAATAAGAGCATTTAGGATTATTGCAGTCAGTGATAATACTAGTGTGATATGAGATAGAATGGCTATAGATTTTGAATTGGGATTATCATTAACATCAAGGAAAATGTTATTTAGTTTATGATTAATCATTTGACAAAGAAAGATCTATATGATCATTTCAGTAGGTACAGAGTTTTTATTTGACAGATCGGCTAAGTATATGTGTTCCTAAGAGGATAATTTAGAATTTTGACAATAAGTTCCAACATTTATTCTGGAGTTCAATGGTGACTGGAAAAAGAAAAAAAAAATATTCGAGGTTAAATAGAATTGTAATTCTGAGAATTTAGTAAAAGTGTTTCATGAGTGTTGAAAGCAACTTCTTCTGATAAGATTTTCGGGGACGAAAATCCCTAAAGGGGGGGAGAATTGTAACAGCCTAATTTTCAGTGGTGTCGGAACAGTGATTCGGGATCACTAAATCCGACAAATGAGTAGGAAATATTATTAATTTAGTGAGTATAAGTTAAATGTGAAGTTAGGAAAAATTTTGAAATAGTGAATAGTGTACTAAAAATAAATATTAAAATAATTAGAATCGAAAACGAGGTATCGAGACCTCGGGAATTTTAAATCGAGCCATAAATATTTTTATAAATATTTATGGAGTATTAATAAGTTAGTATTAAAGTTTCGTCAAGAAATTTTAAAGTTCTGATAGTTAATTGAACAAAAAGGACTAAATTGTATCAAATGCAAAATTGTGAGAAATGATTAAATAGCTTAAATGATAAAAGAAAGAGGGTTTAAAAGGAAAATAGACCCAAGGTCTATTTGGGCTGGACGGCAAGGGCATGAAATCAGCAAGAAAATAAGGAGAATTAAGGGCAAAATTGGAAAATTGCAAAATTTACTTAATAAAGCTAGGACTAAAGTGGAATTATCTAGATTTCTCTTTATTTTTCTGCATTCTCATGAGCAAAAACGCCATGGAAGAGTTCCCTAAAGCTGGTTTTTCATATTTTTACTTCAAGTAAGTCCAACTCTTGATTATTTCTTGAAATTTTTGTGTTTTTGTGACTCTTGCAACTAGGTCCACTTGTTGAATTCATTAGTTTTTGATTCTATGAAAGAAATTGAAAGTTTCCATGAATATGTGCTGGAAGTAAATGATTATTTGACATGGAATTAGAGTTTTAAATTGTTTATATGCTGATTTTATTAAAAGAATTGAATAGAAAGTGAATGTTTGAGACCTAATTGTAAAAGAGTTTGAAGTTAGGATTTTATGTGGAAATTCTGAATTTCAATAGTTATGAAATAACTTATAATGTCTATAAAAAGTATTAATAGAGAAAATTATCTTAATTGAGGGGCTAATTGAGCAATGACTGAATTGTATGAATTGTGAAATTTGGGGCAAAATGGAAATCAATATTTTGCACTAAAACTGTTTTGGACAGCAGCAGTGGTCTAACTTTGAAAAATCACCAAAAATTGTAGAAATCGAATTAGAGAATGAATAAGATATGTAATTAAAGCTTATTGAGTCTATTTTCATATAAAAGAAACAGAGCAAGTAAATGAATTCTGTATTTTGAGATATTTATATTTTTGTGAGACATGTTCAGAATGATTTCGGGATCCTCTGTTCTGACTTGGAAAAATCATTAAAAATTGTATAAAAATTATTATGGGACATAATTTATATGGTTAGATTCCTTAATGAGTCTATTTTTATAAGAAACAAACTATAATATCATCTGAATCTTGTATGATGAGATAATTAATTTTTAGTAAAGAAAGGTCGGAACTGTCAGACGGCAGAACAGGGGAGACTCCAATGAGTAAACTGTACTAATTGGATGAACCAAAAATTCTGAAAATTTTATGGTAAGAAGATGTATGAGTCTAGTTTCAGGGAAAATTAGTGGATCTTAAATTGGAGTTCTTTAACTCAAGATAAAAATAATTTAGCGACTATGACACGGATGAACAGTTTTGAATATAAATAAGTAAATAGTGAAATTATTGATAATGTTACTTATAGCATGTTATATAAATTAAGGATGTGGAGTGGAGAGGAGGAGGAGGAAAATATGTATGAATATTTAGCTAGCATGGTTAATTTGCATATTTTAGGCTCAGGGACTAAATTGAATAAAAGTAAAACTTTATGGGCAATTTTGTAAAAATGCTAGAAATGACTAATTTGCATGAAATGGATTATTTTATTATTTAAAATTGCAAAATTGAATGGAATTATTAATTTAGTTCAATATTGGGGGAAAAAACATGTTTTAAAGATTAAATTGAAAAAGTGTTTAAATTGTAGAAAATTTTAATATTTTATAGAATTCATGGGTTGTTATCAATATGTATGAGAATAACGGTAAGAAATAAGGATTAAATTGCAAGAATTTTATTTTCTGAGCCTAAGGATGCAATCGTCATTAATTAAAAGTTCAGGGGCAGAACGGTAAATTTTGTTTAGAGCATTAGTCGAATGTATTAAAACATGTCGAGAAAAAATTAAGCACGTTTAAGGGACAATATGTTTAATTTTAATTGGTTTCAAGTATGAATGTTAGATGAAATAAAATATCTGATAAATAAATCGGTAACTCCGGTAATGCTCCGTAGCTCTATTCCGGTGACGGATTTGGGTTAGGGGCGTTACAATGAGCAAGGGCTCTAAACGGTGCCGTTTAGTCCCCTAAAAGCCAAGAGTTTAACCCCAAAATTTCAGACCCATTAGCCCGAAAGAACCCCCTTTTTCCTTTCCACTTACAGCGCCTCTGCTAGGGTTTAGAACCTTCACCGCAGACGGCAGTTGAGGCCACAAGAAGGGTTCTCCGACCCTCCTCTTTGAGCATTCGGGGCCTCCGATTATTTCCCACCGTTTCCTTTTCTTAAAACCAACCCTAAGTGTCTAAACGTAGGTGTATGTCTCAGCGAAGATGGGGACTGAACCAGCGCCTCCTATCCTTGTCGAAACCTCAAGGATTTCGGGATCTTTGGGTCATCGGAGGCCCCTCGATTCTGAATGGAATCGCGATAAGGTAAGGTTCTAACTCAGTAATTTCAAAAAACAAAAAATAAGGGAATAAAACAACAACCTTTTTTATGTTCGTTTTTCTGATTCTTGGTGAGTTCTTCTCTTTTACTACTTTTTAGGCTAGAGATCTCTTGAAAATATCTTTTTTGTTCTCTGTTTTTGTATTAAAAAAAATAATGCCTCTTCTACAATGGTTTCCTCGGCTCTTATATAGCCGATTTGAATCATGAAAGTAAAAAAATACAATTTTTCTTTGATTCCTGCGTTGGCTGTTGCGTTCTGCTTCTGTTTCTTCTTTTAGATTGTTTGCAGGTGGAACGGAAGGTCAACGGGCAGAAAAGGGGGCCATTTCGGTGCTAAACCGACAGAGGGACTGAGCCTCGAGCGTTGTGCGCGTTGGTGGAGGTCTGCGAGCAGCGGCACTCCTGCTAGGGTTTCCTGTTCAGCCCTGGTCTAAGCCAATTGTTTGTTTGGGCTAATTGGGCCGATGGGAAGTGGCCTTTATTGTTTGGGTCGGTGTTTGTTGTAATGGGTTACCCGGGTTGGTCTGAATGTAATTGGACTTTTATTTTTTTGGACTTTTTAATACTTTGGGTTTTAATATTTACTTGGTTTATTTATTTTGGTTTTTTGGTTTAAGAGGGCCCGGGCAAAATGGGCTGATTACAGCTGCCCCTCTTTGCTCATTGTCGTGTAGCGAGAATAGAGCAAAGACTTCCAAGGAAGGCCAATTTTGCTCGGGCTTGTTGAGTCTTGATCTCTTTGGTGCCTCTTTTTCTCTAGCAGCTTCATTCTGATAAACTGCATCTTCAAAGGCGTAGGAATTGAAATCGCTTCGCCTCAGCAAGATTTTAGAGAGAAAAGATTTGTGACTTCGACCTGCTTCGCTGGGACTTCAAGAAGATAAGGATTGGAAATTGACCCTGATCTAATGCAATTCTACTAGGCCTCAAAGGGGATAAGGATTAGAAATTGATCCTGATCCACTGCGATTCCACTAGGGCTTTAAGGGGATGAGGATTAGAAATTGATCCTCGTCCATCGCATTCCTGGGACTTCCAGAAGATAAAGATTAGAAATTGATCCTGATCCACTGTGATTCCCCTAGATAAGGATTGGAAATTGATCCTGATCTGACGTAGTTTTACTGGGACTTCAGGAATTCCGGGAGAGGAGATTTGAAGCTTTAATCTTCTCTGCCGAAACTTCCAAGAAATAAACTTCACTGTTTTCGATTTGCTCTATTGCTATCTCGAGAGAGCGGAATCTGGGATTTTGATCCGCTCCCTTATCACTTCAGGAAGACAAGATCTGTGAATTCACCAATGTTGTTACATCGTCCCTTGGGGGTCTGTCATGTAGTATCAGTTTATATGCTTATGTAGAATAGTTAGAATGCTATGATCAGGGTGAATCGAATGCCTCTAACTGAATACATTGTTCACATAAAATGTGGTGAGAATGATTCCTTTTTAATACTTAAGATCTCATTACTCGTGTTGCATTATTTTCTTGTTTGTCGGGTACTTTGCCCAAAACGATCGCCTTCTGCTCAACCGCTTCGCACCACTATAATCTTAGGGTTTGTTTCGTTAAGCATATGTCTCCAAACCTTATATCTAGTGGGTATTGAACAATAATCCTGCTTGAGGTTCAGGTATTATTTAGAAGCTTCCAAAGTAATATGCGAAACTTCTTTTATGGAAATATTATCAGCCCATTAATTGTTATTTTAATGCAACATGTTTATAAAAAGATAACATCAATAGATAAGAATAAAAATGGTGTGAGGTGAAACTCGAGTTGATTTATCCAAGAAAACAGAAATAGAAGAAGTTGATTGAAATTGCATGTCTTAAAAAGAACAAGGTATTCAAAGATAGCCAATACAATATGAATAAGGATAAACATTAGATGCCCTAGATATCGCAGCCTGAGTTTTTTTGCACTAGCTTCTTGAGAATCCTCTTTAAGCTCTATATGTGATTAGGGGATCTTGAGCCCTTTGTCGATGCCCCAAGACACAGTGTACCTCCTCATTGTTAGCTCAAACATAGCAAGAAAATTGTATGCCCTACTTTCATTTGAAAATTGAGGCGCCCTTTTCGGGTTTTCAACTTAAATCCCCTTTGGTCTCAAAGCGCCCTATCAGGGTTTTCGCCTCGGCCTCTCCACTTTTTTTTTTTTTTTAGGTTTCAAAGTGCCCTATGCGGGTTTTCACCTTGGACCTTTTCTCCTCTATGCGTAGTATTTCTTAACCGAATCTGAATTTACAGGATTGGGCAAGTTCTTTCCATCCATCTCGGCTAAGATCAGTGCTCCTCCAGAGAAAGCCTTCCTTACCACGTATGGTCCTTCCCAATTTGGCATCCATTTTCCTCTGAAATCTTTTTGTATGGGGAGGATTTTCTTCAGTACTAAGTCCCCCTCGTGAAATTCCCTTGGGCGAACCTTCTTATCATAAGCCCGCATCATTCGCTTTTGATACATCTTGCCATGCTGGATAGCCCTCAGCCTCTTTTCCTCAATTAAGTTCAATTGATCATATCGGGATTGAGTCCACTCTGCCTCGTCTAACTGTAACTCTGATAAGACCCGAAGAGAAGGTATCTCTACTTTAATGGGTAGAACTGCTTCCATTCCGTAGACCAACGAGAAAGGCGTTGCCCCAGTAGAAGTTCTAACAGACGTCCGATAAGCGTAGAGAGCAAAGGGTAACTTTTCATGCCAATCCTTATAAGTCTCTGTCATCTTTCCTATGATCTTTTTAATGTTTTTATTGGCTGCTTCTACTGCACCATTCATTTTCGGGCGATATGGCGACGAGTTATGGTGTCTGATCTTGAACTGATCACAGACCTCTGCTATCGTACTGTTGTTCAAGTTAAATGCATTATCCGATATAATCCTTGCAGGCATCCCATATCGGCATATGATATCCTTCTTTAAGAATCTGCTAACTGCCGATTTAGTGACATTGGCGTATGAAGTAGCCTCTACCCATTTGGTGAAATAATCGATGACCACGAAGATGAATCGATGTCCATTTGAAGCTTTTGGTGAGATCGGTCCGATGACATCCATGCCCTACATAGAGAAAGGCCATGGGGAAGTCATAACATGCAAGGGAGAAGGAGGCACGTGAATTTTATCCCCATAGATCTGGCATTTGTGACATCTCTTGGCGTAGCTGACACAGTCTCCTTCCATGGTGGACCAGTAGTATCCGAACCTCATAATTTGTCTAGCCATTGTGAAGCCATTGGTATGGGTTCCACAAATACCTTCATGGACTTCTTCTAGAATTTTCTTGGCTTCGATAGCATCCACACATCTCAACAAAACCTGATCTTTTCTCCTTTTGTATAGGATCTCCCCGTCTAAAACATAGTCGCAGGCTAGTCTTCTCAATGTCCTTTTGTCATTCTCAGTCGCCTGATCGGGATATTCACGATTTCTCACGTATCTCATTATATCTTGATACCAAGGGTGATCATCTCTTTCTTCTTCTTCCACATTGTAACAATAGGCTGGGGCTTCGTAGATACTCATTTGTATAGGCTTCACATCTTCTTGTCTGCTTACCCTAATCATGGAGGCCAAAGTAGCCAAAGCATCCGCCATCTGGTTTTCCTCTCGTGGGAGATAGCTAAAGGTGACATCATCAAAATATTCAATTAGCCCCATGATTACTTTTCGATAATTGATTAGTTTGGGATCTCTTATTTCCCATTCACCTTTCAATTGGTAGATCACCAACGCAGAGTCTCCAAACACTTCCAGCACTCTAATCTTATGTTCTATGGCTGCTCTAAGTCCCATAATACATGTTTCGTATTCTGCCATGTTATTTGTGCAATCAAAATCCAGTTTGTAAGTGAATGGATAATGATCTCCACTTGGGGACACTAGGACTGCCCCAATCCTATTGCCGACAGCATTTGAGGCTCCATCAAAATTCAGTTTCCAAGGAGAACCTTCTTAAGGATCTTCTTCAGTGGTTGCAACATACATTAAATCCTCATTTGGGAAATCGAAACTTAAAGGCTCATAATCTTCTAGAGCTCTGCTGGCGAGAAATTCTGCTATTGCACTTCCTTTAATGGCTTTTTGACTCACATAAACAATGTCAAATTCCGAAAGTAAGATTTGCCATCTGGCCATCCGTCCGTTTAAAGCAGTTGACTCCATCATATATTTTAGCGGGTCGAGCTTTGATATCAACCAAGTCATGTGGTACAGCATGTACTGCCTTAATCTCCATGTTGACCAAATTAAGGCGCAGCATAACTTTTCAACTGGCGAGTATCTTATCTCACACTCAGTGAACTTCTTACTGAGGTAATATATTGCTTTTTCTTTCCGTCCTAACTCATCGTGCTGACCCAACACACACCCCATGGAGTTATTGAACACTGTTAAATATAATATTAATGGCCTATCTGGGCGTGGAGGTGATAATACTGGGGGATTGGATAAGTATTGCTTAACTTTGTCAAAAGCTTCTTGGCATTCATCGTCCCATACTCCTGGGTTATGTTTCTTCAGAAGATGAAATATAAGGTCACATTTCTCAGTTAATTGTGAGATGAATCGAGCAATGTAATTTAGCCTTTCGAGGAAACCTCGAACTTCTTTTTGGGTGCGAGGCGGAGGTAGTTCTTGTATAGCCCTAACTTTATCCGAGTTGATCTCAATTCCCTTTTTACTGACAATAAATCCCAGTAATTTTCCGGATCTAGCTCCAAAAGTACATTTTGCTGGATTGAGTTTCAATTGGAATTTTCTTAGTCTCAAGAACAACTTCTTCAAAACTTGTATGTGTTCCTCCTCTGTTCTGGATTTGGCAATCATGTCGTCCACATAAACCTCAATTTCTTTATGCATCATATCGTGGAACAAAGTCACCATGGCCCTTTGATATCTAGCTCCCACATTTTTCAACCCAAATGGCATCACCTTATAGCAGAACGTACCCCATAGTGTTATGAAGGTTGTCTTTTCCATGTCTTGAGGATGCATTTTTATCTGGTTGTAACTTGAGAATCCATCCATGAATGAAAACAACAAATAACCCGCTGTATTATCCACCAGCGTATCAATGTGTGGTAAGGGAAAATTATCCTTCGAGCTGGCTTTATTTAGATCCCTATAATCTACACACATTCTCACTTTCCCGTCTTTCTTAGGGACGGGTACAATGTTGGCTACCCACTGTGAATATTTGATCTCCTATAAGAATCTAGCATCAAACTGTTTCTTGACTTCTTCTTTTATTTTCAACACAATATCCGGCCTCATCCTTCGGAGTTTTTGCTGAACAGGCTTACAATCCTCTTTTATAGGAAGCCGATGTACTACGATATCGGTGCTTAAACCTGGCATATCCTGATATGACCACGCGAAAATGTCTTTGAATTCCTGTAGCAGTTCTATGAGACCCCTCTTCATTCCTTCAGTTAGGCACATTCCGATATTTACCACTTTTCCCTCCTCTAGCACCACAGTTTCTACTGTCTCTTTATGAGGTAAGATTTGTTTCTCCTCCTGTTCTACCATCCTTAACAAGTCCGGTGGTAAGCCATAGTCTACGTCATTTTCAAAGTCGTTAGATCCCTCTAAACACACATCTTGTTCAAAAGGAGACTCAGAGCTATTACCAGCGTCACTCATATCGTTGATATTTAGGGACCTATTATGATTCCAAAAGAACATATAAAGAATAAATGAATTCAGGAGTGAATATTTGTATGGTATGATTACGAATAAATAATTTGAAGAAAATTAAAGAACAAAAGAATATTTGCTTTAAATAATAAGAAAGATGTATTTCATTAAAATAACGATGTTTAAACATGAGCCCATTTCACAAAAGAGATCTTGCTGCTTCTAGGCTTAAAGCAACGAGTGTGTTTTGAACATTACTCTGAATAAGCTCTAAATACTACAGGAATCTCTTCTGCAGTCCAATTGTTCAACACGCTCCCTGGCTCATAAGGTCGGATATCCGATAGGGTCATTTCTTCGCTCACATCAGCTATGGCGTTAACACCGGCATCCTTTAGTGTTATCGCTATGTCTTCACCTTTTAGTGCTTCATGAACGAACCCTCCTGACACAAAGGTTTTAGATATATACGGGATTATCATGGGCTCCTATTTGATTTCTTCGCCGTTTAAACGAGCCCTTCTTTTCTCTTACCTCTTTTCCAAATCTTTCTTTTTTTGCTTCGGATCCGGCTTGAATCCTAAACCAAAACGATCTTGTTTTTCTTTCAGTACTGGGGCCGCGATCTTACCCTGGAGGTGCTTTCCAAGTCCCCTTCCTGACACCGCTCCTTTTCCCACCGTCAGGCGTAATCCTATTTTTGTGGTTGTGGAGATTCTTGGTACTGGGATTCTATTTCCTTCTGTGATGAAGGTTGCATTTACAAACTCCAAAGACTGAAATGAACACTCACTGGCTTCATCGCTTGTTTCTAGATACAGTGTATTGCTAGTCACCGCTGCGATAATGTCTTCTTCAGCATCCACTGTCACTAGCCGCCCTTCTGATACTAGCTTCAACTTCTGGTGTAGAGACGAAGGTACCGCTCCTGCCGAATGAATCCATGGTCTTCCTAATAAGCAGTTGTAAGAAGGCTTGATGTCCATGACTAAGAAGTCCACCTCGTAAGTAGCCGGGCCAATTAGCAAAGGTATTTCAATTCTTCCCATAACTTTCCTTTGCGTACCGTCAAATGCCTTTACTATGCTCTAGCACTCTTTCATATGTGAGCTATCCACAGGCAATCTATTTAGTGTGGATAGTGGCAATACATTTAATGCCGATCCATTATCTATTAAGACCCCTGGCAATGTGTACCCTTTACACCTAGTGGTAATGTGCAAAGCCTTAGTGGACCCTCTACCACCTGGTGGGATTTCGTCATCGTTGAAGTAGATGAAGTTATCTGCACTTATGTTGTTAACCAACCGGTCCAGCTTGCTGACAGAAATATTGTTGGCCACATATGTCTCATTCAATACTTTCATTAGCGCATTTCTGTGCACCTCCGAGTTCTGAAGTAAGGCCAGCATAGATATACGCGCCGGCTGTTTGTGTAGCTGTTCTACGACACTGTACTCACTGTGCCTTAAAAACTTCAAGAATTCCTTGGCTTCTTCCTCTTTCACGGGTTCATTGATGGGCAACTCAGACTCACCCCCTTTTTCCTTCTCTTGTTCTATCATAGGGGCTTTCCCTTTTACCAAATCATAACGTTTCCCACTACGTGTGCGAAAGCCTATGTCTTTGTTTTCCTTTGAGGCATTATCTGAACTCTCTTTCCCCAGAACCGTCACATTACACTCGTAGTTCCAAGGCACTCTCTTGCTATCGTCATAAGAAAAGGAAACTGGTTTCTATATTATCACCTTTGGTGCATTTCGTACCCCCGCTTCGCTACTCTTGGCCCGCGAAATGACGATTACGGGATAATTTACCTTCGGGGTCTTCATCATTGACTCCGTCGCGCATATGTCTATTCCATCTTCAATTTCTTCATAAAATTCTATTTCCTTGTTGTTCATCAAATTTTGAACCAAGGCCCTGAATTCTATGCAGTCTTGAATCTTGTGTCCTTTATCATGATGGAACTCACAGTGCCCATCCATCTCCTTACAATCTCCCTCAATATCGGAGACAATCAACTTCTTTTTCACCATCTCTTCTCAGATACATTTAAGAGGGGTTTTGACTTCTGAGATATTTGCTTTGACTTTCCTTCCTCTACTTTCCTCTACCGCGTTTACTTGGTTATCAGCATGGTTAGGTAACGGGTTCTCAGCATTAGGTGTATCATCCAACTTTACAATACCCATATCGATAAATCTTTCTACTAACTTCTTAAAAGCGAGATAGTTTTCAATTGAGTGTCCAGTGATTCCTGCGTGGTACTCGCACTGGGCATTTGAGTCATACCATTTGAGGTATGGAGGCTCCATCGATTTTAGATAGTGGGGGGACACGACGCGCGCATTTAGTAAATTCTGATACATCTCTTTGTATGTTATCGGGATTGGGGTAAAATGGAGTTTTTCATTGTTTTGCCTTGGGCCAGACTCCTTTTTTGATGACCCCTGATGCCCCGTAGTCACTGTTCTTGGTTGATTGACAGTGACTGCCTTTGAGTGCCCCATACTCGCGCTGTTCACTTCGTTTTCTTTCTTCCTTGGAGCTGACCTTTTATTACTTTCTCCCGCCTCTATCTTTCTGCTTCTTATTGCGTTCTCGATCATTTCTCCCGTCATTACTACATCCGAGAAGCTCTTTGTTGCACTGCCTATCATATGGGTGATAAACTGTGCCTTTAGGGTATTGATGAAGAGCATAGCGGTCTTCTTTTCTAGAAGTGGTGGCTGGACTTGGATGGCTACCTCTCTCCACCTATGTGCATACTGCCTAAAACTCTCATTTGGTTTCTTTTCCATATTTTGTAGGGTAATCCTATCCGGGATCATATCTGTTACGTGGCTGTATTGCTTCAAGAAAGCCTGTGCTAGGTCCCTCCATGAGCTGATCCTATCACAGGTCAGTTGATTATACCACCTAGATGCTGCTCCTATCAGGCTATCTTGGAAGCAATGTATTAGCAATTGGTCGTTGCTAACGTAGCCAGTCATCCTCCTGCAAAACATGGTGATATGAGCTTCGGGACAGTTGGTCCCATTGTATTTATCGAATTCCAGCATCTTGAACTTATGTGGGAGTACCAAGTCTGGGACCAAGCTTAGGTCCTTGGCATCCATTCCGCAACAGAAATCAGCATTCTCCATTGCTCTGAGCTTTTCCTCTAACCACTTGTATCGATCATCTGGTTGTTTCGGGGGTTCAGCTCTTGCCTTTTCCATATCAGCCATGTCATCGAGATCGGTAACAATAGGGTTGGTAGGGTTATCCCCTTGGTTAGAACCCGAACCAGTTGGAAGGTTCATCGGTACTGATGTACCAACCTGATATTGAGGTCTAATTGTAACCGGCACTCTCTGCGTGTATACATTTGTTTGCGCTGGTGGGGTAAAACCTGGAGGATAGGCGAGTTCTTTATTGTCTTCACCAGGGTGAATCGCAGGGCCTTTTCCTTTATCAGACCCTCTGGCTAATAGCTGAGCCAGTTGACTCATCATGCTTCTCTGGGATTCTAACATTTGATCCCTCATATCCTGTTGAATTTTGGCCAACTGTTCTTGCATTTGCGCTTGCAACTGTTCTTGCATTTCTTTTTGTAACTGTTCGAGCCTTTCCATTCTTTGGTCTATGTCTTTGGTTTTTCTTCGAGTACCGTAGCGATGTGTGGTTGGTTGGTTTTTTATATTTTCCAGATTAACTTTCCTTATCACTGAAATCATTTCCATTTATTAGAATCCTTTTTTACAAGTTTCAATGCACATAATGTAATGCGATGCACATGCATGAAATGAATGCAAAGAAGGCGTCAATTCTGATTCAGTTCCATTTAGAAAACTTTACTAGAAAGCAAATATCTTTACATAAAATGGATTACAAATACGGCTTTGCCCTAATTCCTAAATTCTTGACTTTTCTAAGTAACGACGCTAACTCTTGACCTTTATCCGAATTCAGCTCATACTTCAAACTTAGCACATCTGCTTGGACTGCTAAAACCTGCAAGTGGTCAGCTACCTCTCGAATCTGTGCGATGGCTTTACCCATGAGATAATCTCGGCTATCAACTTGGCTTTGAGCGTGATGAAGTTGCTCCCTCCAACGCTCCTCATTTGTTTCAAGAAGCTCTATTCGAAGTTCACAATTTCGTAAAGCAGCATCTAACTCCTCTATTCTCCCCTTCATTTCTTCAATCTTGCTCAAGCTATCCCTCAATTCGACTGCAGTATTACGATTTCTGTATTGATGTAGCACCTTTTCAAGTTCGGCCACCCGGGTCTTTAATTCCCCTTTATCGTTCTGGGCTTCCAATAGGCTCTTTTCTAGGGCTTCCTTCTGTGCCAGCCCCTCTCGGAATCTTCTCTCCCATTTTTCCGCATTGGTTCTTTCTACTTGGATCTCTTGTCGCCACTGCTCCGACGTTTTTCCCAATCCCGCTGTCTTCACTGATTGACGATATTTCTTATAATACGTCTTCAAACCATCTAAGTCTTCTTCGGCTTTGTTATTTCTTTTCTTCAATTTCTCAGCTTCTAACTTTTGAACATCTACGTCCCATCTTAAATGTACTTTTTCTTCCTCCAATTGCTCAATTTTCTTTTGAAGCTCCAAATTCCTCTTCTCATAATCTTGTTTTATTATTTCTAGTTCTGATGGGACCACCCTCAAATACTCTTCCATTGTTTGGACACCCTCTAAGTTCGGTCCCGGGATGTTATCATTAATCCTTCTACTGAACCAGTCGTTGTATTCAGGCGTCACAAATCCTGCATGCAGATTTTTTGCCCTATGAATTTGATTCCAAGCGGTGGAAATCTCTTTGATCTTTTTCTTGTAGCTGTCTCCTTTGTACGGGAATTCACACTGGGCTAAACCATGCGTCACTGGTACAAATTGCTTTGTTCCATATTGCCTTAATGCCATCAAAGGGGCGTAACCAATGGCTCCCCAAACTCCAAGCAAGGGAACCCAATCAAAATCTCCACATCGAAAAAGAATATCATTCGGCACGAACCAAGGAGCTCTCCATTCAATATCCTCTTCTCTTAGATTTTGCAAAAGTGCTATCCAATTTTCTTCTGATACGTCGTTTCTCTTCGATTTCGCGACAATCTCTTTTAATGGAGAATATCCACTCAAGAAGACTCCATAAGAAAACTTGTCTACCTTCCAAAAGTGGCCGTGGAACCAAACTAGCAACAATTGTGCGCAACCTATGAACCTGCCCTCTCCGGACCTTCTACACGCATTTAGTGATCTGAAAGTTTCGGCTAAGATCGCAGGAATTGGTGTGACCCCTTGGTCAAGCCGGTTGAAGAGATCCGTGACTCCTTCGTCCACATGTCCCAAAGCTCTAGGGAATAATACTAACCCATAAATACTGAGTGCAAAGACATCGATCTTCTTAGAAGTATCGAGGTGAGCTAGAATCAAATCCCTTAAATTCTTCCAAGGGATACATTTACACTCGCCTTTTTACTTAATTCTGGCCATTATCCACTGTTCGCTCATTCCCGTTATGTTAATCAATTTTTTCCAAAAGGCCGGAACATAAGCAGCTCTCGAGTAAATCTTGTCTACTTGAACCTTCGGGCAATTCAGTAGGGCCGTATATTCCTCCACAGTGGGTATCAAATCTATTCTCCTAAAGGTAAAGCAACTATATGCTGAGTTCCAATACTGGGTGAGGGCTCGAAACAGATACTCGTCTATGTTAACGTCTAATAGGTACGGTAGATCCCCATAACTATTGTAGAACAAACTCTTGGTTTCATCATCCCACTGACTCCAAATTTCCTTCAATTCCTGAAGACTGTTCTACGTAACATTAATACGAGTGTAGTTTCACAACTCTGACGCATGCCCCATAGCTAAGTTGTCCCCCTTCTCCAATTGTGTTGTCTCAGACCAATTTTGGACTGCCGCATTGCGTTCCACTTTATCAAGAAGTTTGTTTTCCGTGACCGAGCTCTCTAATTTAGCAATTGAACCCGAATCGACACCCGTTTAATGTGAAAATGCATGCAAAACATGGCAAAGACAAACACAAGGTTAGTACAGTATATATAATGAAATTCAGAGCATGTATAGAGAAAAGGAAACAATCAAACACCTATCAGGGTAACCACTAGGGTTTTAGGCACTGCTTTACCTAGGGCGGGCTCTTAGGGTTCTCTATATGCGGTTTAGCTCTAAAGTTGGGGTACCTGAACCAACAGATTCCTCGATCCTCACCCATTATAGGCTCATACGGACCGAGTTCGATTCAGGGGGATACATTTCCCTATGGCTGCACGGAGATGAAAATCTCACGAAAACATAGGTACGGATGTATCCCGGAAGTGTTTCACTATCCTGCACGGAGGTGAAAACCTCATGAAGGAGTAGCTTCTCACTCCCACTTAAAGGTGTGACCCGGCGGTCATGCAATATGATGCTCAGAATTATTTCACGAAATTTAATCTACAGCAATCACATGAGATTTTGCAAACCAATTGTGATAAAAGGATCGTAATTTTTCAAATCAATTTTCAATTTTCAATAAAAGGACAACAAATAATCAATTTGACGGCTTGACTCTCGAAACTCCCCAGCGGAGTCGCCAAGCTGTCGAAACCATTTTTGAAATGGGGGGATCGACTTTAAAATTTGGAAATGGAGTCGCCACCGACCTTTTCGAGGTGCGATCGGGTCACCTTAAATTATTTTAATAAACTTTTTGGGTTATCAAACAATTAATTTTGGTCTACGAAAATTAAAGAACAGGTTCGGGAGTCGGTTACGCACGAGGAAGAGTTAGCACCCTCGTAACGCCCAAAATTGGTACCTAATTAATTACCTAATGTCCTATCATCGAATGATTGAAAAGATTCTAAAAATACGATCCTTCGCTTAAAAGGGGTTTTTGGTTATTGAAGTGAAAATCGAGGTTCGCTTATTTCGAAGAAATAAGAATGCTGTACCTAGTAAGTTGAGGTATAACATATTAATTTCTCGAAATTAAGTTCGCCTCCTTTAAGATTTGTACATTTAAATCAAGAAGAAATATTTAGTTATTTTGGATCGTACGAAGAAACTGAAACCCAGTAAGTTAAGGTCCCATTTATCGAAGTTTCCAAAACATAAAATATTACCTTAGTTTTGAAATTCCTATCTCGAGGCATTGAACGCTACATTCAGTAAGTTAGTATGTAGCGTTTTTGGGCTTCGAAGATAGATTTTATTTAAAAACTCCTGGGTTTTAGTTTTGAAATCGATACTCGACAGTTAGGATCTAATGAGAAAAATCGGAACCTAGTGAGTTAAGGCTCGATCTCCTCGGTATATCCAAACACGAGCTATGCTTTTGGAAGCCCTTGAGTAAAAGAAAACGAATTTAACAAAATGATGTATGATTGCCCTTTTCTATAAAATCCGAACATAGGATAAGAACATGCAAAATAGAGAAACGACTTATAAACATCATATCATATCTATGAATTAATACAAATTGATGCGCATGTAATGATAATAATTATAACATATCATTTTATGCAAGTGACAAAATTAACCCCCAAAGACTAAGAGTAAATTTAAAAGAAATATAAGACAAAATGAAATTAAAAATTTTTAACAAATAACAATCGATGATTATGAAAAGAGTTTAAGGTTGTACGGATTTAAATAATATTTTAAACAAGTAATATATTATGTAAAAAAGGTAGGGTTTTAAAATTTAAGAATGAATAAATAAATCGTATGTTTATAGGAAGTATGTATGTACATATGGGGATATAGTATTTAAAATATTTATATAGCATAATACAAAAGTATATGAAAGAATGACAAATGCAAAATATAATATACATGATAAAAGAGTAATGTTCAAAAATATACATATATATGCATAAGTAATATACATAAAAATATTTAAATATATACGTATGATATACGAAAATACTTTTATGTAAAAACATTAAGGCATATACATGAAATAAGGATGAAAAGAGTAGTAAGATACAAAGATGTATACACAGTACATATATATATATGTATATAGGAAAATAATAATGATACATAAAAACAATTATCAATATAATATGTAAATACATATGTACATGGATAATAGTGGTGATATATATAAAATATAAAAGGTATAGATATAATGTACAAAACAAATATAATAGTATTGAAAATACATACATAAAATATCCTACGAGCCTATATATAACTATGATATAGGAAAATATATATAAATATATACTTGGCATATAGTTAAAAAAGGGAATATATATATATAATATGTACGATATATGTTAGTAATAATGATAAGAAAATACAATAATGATAATAGTATTAGCAACAATACTAGGAAATAATAATTATATGTATATATGAAGTAAACCATGGGACAATAAATCTAAATATGATATACTAGTAATATATTATAAAAGATAGTAAGGTGCGATAGTAATAAAAAGAAACAAAAATGATAGAAATAATAATAATAATGGTGATAGTGAACACACAAATTAACTTGAAATTAAAAAGATAAAATAAATGGGGAGAGGACTAGATCAAACCTAAAACAAAAATGGTGGGACGAAATCAGGAATAAATATAGATAAAAGGACCAAGGCTAAGTGCGGGCAACATTGCGAGGGCTAATGAGGAAAATATCCCAAACCTTAATGGGGTGCATCAAGCTGATAGACTGAATTAAAAAAAGGTGAAATTAGAGGGCCAAATTTCCAAGAAACAAATGACAAATAAGGCTCGATCGAGATGCGCACGAAACAAGAAGGGTCGATATTGCAAATTCCCCATTATTTGGGAATGCGCGGATCCCTGGTCTCGTGAATCATGTTAAAATTGGGTCAAGGCTGGATCATTAGTACGGCACCGTTTTAGGCCATGAGCAAGGGCTCTAAACGGTGCCGTTTAGTCCCCTAAAAGCCAAGAGTTTAACCCCAAAATTTCTGACCCATTAGCCCGAAAGAACCCCCTTTTTCCTTTCCACTTACAGCGCCTCTGCTAGGTTTAGAACCCTCACCGCAGACGGCAGTGGAGGCTACAAGAAGGGTTCTCCGACCCTCCTCTTTGAGCATTCGGGGCCTCCGATTATTTCCTACCGTTTCCTTTTCTTAAAACCAACCCTAAGTGTCTAAACGTAGGTGTATGTCTCAGCGAAGATGGGGACTGAACCAGCGCCTCCTATCCTTGTCGAAACCTCAAGGATTTCGGGATCTTTGGGTCATCGGAGGCCTCTCAATTCCGAAGGGAATCGCGATAAGGTAAGGTTCTAACTCAGTAATTTAAAAAAACAAAAAATAAGGGAATAAAACAACAACCTTTTTGATGTTCGTTTTTTTGATTCTTGGTGAGTTCTTCTCTTTTACTACTTTTTAGGCTAGAGATCTCTTGAAAATATCTTTTTTGTTCTCTGTTTTTGTATTAAAAAAAATAATGCCTCTTCTACAACGGTTTCCTCGGCTCTTATATAGCCGATTTGAATCATGAAAGTAAAAAAATACAATTTTTCTTTGATTCCTGCGTTGGCTGTTGCGTTCTGCTTCTGTTTCTTCTTTTAGATTGTTTGCAGGTGGAACGGAAGGTCAACGGGCAGAAAAGGGGGCCATTTCGTTGCTAAACCGACAGAGGGACTGAGCCTCGAGCGTTGTGCGCACTGGTGGAGGTCTGCGAGCAGCGGCACTCCTGCTAGGGTTTCCTGTTCAGCCCTGGTCTAAGCCAATTGTTTGTTTGGGCTAATTGGGCCGATGGGAAGTGGCCTTTATTGTTTGGGTCGGTGTTTGTTGTAATGGGTTACCCGGGCTTGGTCTGAATGTAATTGGACTTTTATTTTTTTGGACTTTTTAATACTATGGGTTTTAATATTTACTTGGTTTATTTATTTTGGTTTTTTGGTTTAAGAGGGCCCGGGCAAAATGGGCTGAGTACAAAACTTACTTGCAAATGTTTAAGGAATTATTTTCCATTGATGTCACCCATCACTTTCCTTTGAATGTGGAGTTAGAAACTGAAGTATCTCTTCTGGAGGTTCAACCTAAATAATAAATATATATCAAATTTTAGTTTTAGGCTTTATAACATACCTAGAAAAAGCTTTATTTCTTTTAATTATGAAACAAATGTAACAATCAATACTTACCTCTGAGAGCACACAGTCAATATGTGATGTATAGTTGCATTCTTTGCAATAATAAATGTCATGCTCTGGATTTCTTTGTGTTTCACATGAATCACAATAGTATTCTTCAGAACCATCTTCAGTCACTAAAGTTGTGAGTACAAGTGGATGCAAATGACGTTTGTGCTTGACGATAGATGGTAGTGGAATGCATTCAAGATGTATGTAAAACCCACACTTGAAGTAGATAAACAATGTATCCTTACAAGCTAGACCACATGCAGTACATCGGGGAGATTCATCACCGAAAAAGCCTTTCCCCAAATGTAGAAGATGGTGATCGGCATGACAATTATGTTTTATCTCACGAAATTGATACTTAGCACATGAATAGTGCATGAAGATGTTGCATTGTGGACAACTAAAACATAGGTGCTCAACATATTCACCGCAAGCTTTGCATCTCTATCCTGGGTCGACGGGTATGAACGGAAATGTGATTGTCTGAATAGGATGTCGCGAGTGGAACAAGCTCTGAACTTCCGTCAGCATGTGCTTGAGACAGGATTCATGTACAAAGAATTCTAAACATTGAGTGTGTTAGAAGATGGTCATCCATGCAGCTCATGCAGCAGCAAGGCAGCAGCAAACGTTCCAAGTCTTTCAAGCCATGCTGAAGCTGTTATTTCATGTGGAAACCTTTTTATTTTGTTTATTTTGTAATCACTTGTCCATGTAATGAAGTTTAGTTCATTTGCAACTATGTTTAGCTAATATCTTATGTGACTTTGATGGTGATTGAACTGATAATTCAGCTTAACCAAGTGTGCAAGTTAAGTTTTATGAGTTTCATGTAACTTAGTGGGATTAGGTAAGCATTAGGTGCAATTATGTTTGACTTTGTTACTTCAACTCTTTCATATATGTAATAGTTGTATGACATCAAGTAATACAATGAAATATTATTCAAAAATTGCTTCAAAAACCTCTCAATTTTCCTTCACATTTTCTTTCTCTTTCATTTTTTTTTCCCGATTTCTGCTTGTTTGCTCAACAAGCATCGAGGCTTGCTGTTCAAGCTAACACCAAACCATCTGCCCTCTTGCTCAATAGCTCCAACAATTGGTATCTAGAGCCTTTGTCTTAGGGGACCTGTTGTGTGTAGATCATAACTCAGATGGCTTCTTCAAGTTTTTCTCCTGCAGCTCCACCAGTCTTTAATGGAGAAGGTTTTCATATTTGGTTGGTCAAGATGAGAACATACCTTCAGGCATTTGATTTATGGGGAGTGGTGAATCCTGATGCTGAGCCAGCTCCTTTAAGGGCCAACCCCACTGTGGCTCAGATTCGACAGCATGCAGATGAGAGAACCAAGGGGCACAAGGCCATGTCCTGCATTCAGAACTGTGTTTCTGATGTGATTTTCACCAGGATCATGACATGTGAGACTCCAAAGCAGGCTTGGGACAAGCTTAAGGAGGAGTTCCAAGGCACTAAGAGAACCAGGCAGCAGTAGCTCTTAAACCTAAGAAGGGATTTCGAGAATCTGAAAATGAAAGAAGAGGAAACTGTCAAGCAATACTCTGACAGGATAATGGCTGTTGTAAACAGCATAAGGCTCCTTGGTGAGCAATTTGATGAAGCAAGGATAGTTGAGAAGGTTCTTTCCACTCTGCCAGAGAGATATGCAGCAAAGATATCCTCCTTAGAGGACTCGAGGGACTTGGCAAGGATCTCCCTGACTGAGCTTATCAATGCTCTCTATGCACAAGAGCAAAGAAGAGCCAGCAGGATGGAGGAGCACCAGGAGGGTGCATTTCAGGCCAAAGTCAAGCCTAGCTCGAGTAATGCTGCCTACAAAGGCAGGAAGAACTGGAGGGATAAGTCCAAAATAGATGCTCCAAAGAAATGGGATAGACCATGCAGGCATTGCAAGAGGCCTGGTCATCCAGAGTCAAAATGCTGGTTCAAGCCAGATGCCATATGTCAACATTCTAAGAAAAGAGGCCATGTTGAAAGGGTTTGTAAAGAAAAAGACAAACCTGAGAAGAGTCCACCACAACACAAGGCTGCTGAGACTCAAGTAGCTGAACAAGGCAGTGATAGTAAAGAACAGGTATTTGCTGTCTCATGTCTAGCTGAGAAAGGGAATGTCACCAAAAGGTGGCTCCTTGACAGTGGTTGTACTAACCACATGTCACCAGATGCATCTATCTTTAAGTCCTTAGACAGAAGCTGCAAGACTAAAGTCAAAATTGGAAATGGGCACTGTATTCAAGCAGAGGGCAAAGGTAGTGTTAAGATTTGCACTCCATCAGGTAACAAACTCATCTCAAATGTATTGTTTGTATCTGAAATCGATAGAAATCTGTTGAGCATAGCTCATTTGCTTGAGAAAGGGTACACTGTGGTCTTTAAAGGCAATGAGTGTCAGATTAGTGATCCAACAGGATCTGTACTCATGACAGTAGCCATGGCAAATAAAAGTTTTGTTGTGGACTGGAATAAAGGTTCAGACTGTGCCTATGTTACTTCAGTAGAAGAGTCCAAGCTTTGGCATCAAAGGCTTGATCATGCCAACTTCAAGTCGATGGCTCAAATGATTAGCAAGGATATGGTTGAAAACTTCACCAAATCTATTCAAAAAGAGGAAGTGTGTGAAGTTTGTCAAATGGAAAGCAAGTCAGGCTTCCATTTCCTACAAGCATAGCCTGGAGAGCCTCAGAGAAGCATCAATTAGTACACTCGGATGTATGTAGCCCTATAAAGATCGAATCGCTCAATGGCAACAGGTACTTCATACTTTTTATTGATGATAGTACCAGATATTGCTGGATTTACTTCTTAAAGAACAAGTCTGAAGTAGCTCAAGCCTTTTTGAAATTCAAAACAGCAGCTGAGACAGAAACTGGTTGCAAACTCAAGTCTATAAGGTCAGATAATGGGACTGAATACACCTCAACACAGTTTCAAGCAATTTGCACAAAAGCTGGCATCAAGCACCAGCTTACAAATGTCTACACACCTCAACAAAATGGGGTAAGTGAAAGAAAGAATAGGAGCTTACTCGATATGGCCAGATGTATGATGTTCGAAAAAAATTTGCCTAAAAACCTATGGGCTGAGGCAGTTAACACTGCTGTCTATGTTCAAAATAGGCTTCCAACCAAAGCCTTAGAGCATAAGACCTCATTTGAGGCCTGGTTTGGATTCAAACCATCACTGGCTCACTTGAAAATCTTTGGCTGTTTATGCTATGCACAAGTACCAGCTGTAAAAAGAAGCAAGCTGGATGAAAGAGCTCATGTAGGCATCCTAATTGGCTACAGCTCAGTTAAGAAAGGCTATAGGATTCTAAATCCTTCAACAAGCAAAGTAATAGTGAGCAGGGATGTGGTGTTCAATGAGAAAGCAACTTGGAATTGGGAAAGAAGTGAGCCTGAAGTTATTTCTGAAGAATTTGTAACTGAGCAAACAGAGGCAGACCAAGATGATCCTGAAATGGACATAGATGACACACCAGTCAGAGGAACAAGGACCCTGGCTGAAATCTATGAGAGAGCAGCTATTGCACATGTCGAGCCAAGCTGTTTTGAAGATGCTGAGGCAGATAAGGGATGGAAGCAAGCAATGGCTGAAGAAATTGCCATGATTGAGAAAAACAAGACATGGGAATTAGTTGAAAAGCCAAGCAACAGAAAGGTTATTGGGGTGAAATGGGTCTATCGAGCTAAGCACAATGCAGATGGGAGTTTAAACAAACTCAAAGCCAGACTAGTTGTGAAGGGCTTTAGCCAAAGATATGGCCTGGACTATCTAGAAACGTTTGCTCCAGTAGCTAGGCTAGACACAATCAGGTTGTTAATTGCCTTAGCTGCTCAAAAGGAGTGGAAAATTCATCAACTCGATGTGAAGTCTGCTTTCCTCAACGGTTTCCTTGATGAAGAAATCTACATTGAACAGCCTCAAGGGTTCTCGGTGTTAGGCAAAGAACACATGGTGTATAAGCTCAAAAAGGCTCTTTATGGCCTAAAACAGGCTCCTCGAGCCTGGTATGCTCGAATTGATTCCTATCTAATCAGTTTGAAATTTGAAAGGAGTGGCAGTGAGCCAACACTCTATGTAAAGCAAGAAGAAGGTAAAGTTGAGCTCATTGTGTCCCTCTATGTTGATGATCTTTTAGTGACTGGAGGGGACCAAGCTAAATTGGCTGACTTCAAGACTAAAATGAAGAATGTGTTTGAAATGTCTAACCTGGGACAAATGACATACTTCCTTGGAATGGAAGTGGTATAAACAAAAGGTGAGATCTTCTTAGGACAAAGATCATTTGCTGCAAAGATCCTAAGCAAATTCTTTATAGAGAATTGCAAGCCAACAAGCACACCTATGGCTGTTAGAATGAAGCTCTCGAGTCAAGGAGATTATGAACAGGTCAGTGAATCAGATTATAGAAGCCTAGTTGAATGCTTATTGTATTTAACAGCAACCAGACCCGATATCATGTTTGCCACAAGTGTGTTATCAAGGTTTATGCACTGCTGCAACAAACAGCACTTACAAGCAGCAAAAAGAGTGTTGAGATACATTAAAGGCACCTTAAACTATGGTTTGAAGTTCAGCAAAGCTAAAGGTTTAAAGTTAGTAGGTTTCACTGACAGTGACTAGGCTGGTTCAAAGGATGACATGAAGAGCACCTCAGGTTATGCATTCACACTTGGTTCAGCTATGTTTTGTTGGTGCTCAAAGAAGCAATCGATGGTGGCACAATCAACTGCAGAAGCTGAGTATGTTGCTACTGCAAATGCTGTGAATCAATGTGTTTGGCTAAGAAAAATTCTAAAAGATCTAGATTTGCATCAAGGAGCAGCAACAGAGATCTTTTGTGACAATAAATCTGCTGTTGCAATTGCAAAGAACCCTGTCTTCCATGGTAGAACTAAGCATTTTAGCATCAAGCTGCATGTTGTGAGGGAGATGGAACAAGCTCGTGAAATTGAGCTGATTCATTGCAATTCTGAAGATCAGACTGCTGATATTTTCACTAAGGCTCTCAATGTAACTAGGTTTGCCGAGTGAAGAAAGAAGTTAGGAGTTAGCAGCATGGAGACCAAGGAGGAGTGTTAGAAGATGGTCATCCATGCAGCTCATGCAGCAGCAAAGCAGCAGCAAACGTTCCAAGTCTTTCAAGCCATGCTGAAGTTGTTATTTCATGTGGAAACCTTTTTATTTTGTTTATTTTGTAATCACTTGTCCATGTAATGAAGTTTAGTTCATTTGCAACTATGTTTAGCTAATATCTTATGTGACTTTGATGGTGATTGAGCTGATAATTCAGCTTAACCAAGTGTGCAAGTTAAGTTTTATGAGTTTCATGTAACTTAGTGGGATTAGGTAAGCATTAGGTGCAATTATGTTTGACTTTGTTACTTCAACTCTTTCATATATGTAATAGTTGTATGACATCAAGTAATGCAATGAAATATTATTCAAAAATTGCTTCAAAAACCTCTCAATTTTCCTTCACATTTTCTTTCTCTTTCATTTTTCTTTCCTGATTTCTGCTTGTTTGCTCAACAAGCATCGAGGCTTGCTGTTCAAGCTAACACCAAACCATCTGCCCTCTTGCTCGATAGCTCCAACAGAGTGCAAGCATATATTATACCACAGATGCGTTGTCTGCATGCCATGCAATTGAAATCAAAGTATGGATGACTTTGTAAAATCTCGATCTTGCATCGTGTAATTTGATGGAAGTGACTAAAATGGTTGACTATGGTTTTGATACTCCTTTCTTTTGGGGTTTCGTCTTTTGAAGTAGCACATCTACTGTCAAGGTTGAAAGAACAAAGCTTACAGCTATAACGAGAACCAATACATAGTTCTTCACATCTGTCACACACAAATATTGTTTCTTTATCATCATCATCATCATCATCATCACCATTTGGTATCAACGGGTGAGGATGGAAAGAAACTCTTAGCATCTGACAAAAAACAAATTAATAGAGATAAGGATAATTTATTGTTTCTCTAGCTTCATTTTGAAATTTTAAATATATTATTTCAATTCTAAACATTGTCAGATTGTGATATGAGTAGTATATAAATAATATTTGAGAACTGAAACAATAAATTATTACATAAATACTAACCATCTCCAATCTCAAACTTCCATTATCAAAGTTCTCTTCCATTCTTTGAGGATCTAAAAGTATCTCTTCCAGAGGTTCAAGTATCTAAGCACAAATGTTTAGTTTCATACTTGTACCAAATAGAATTCATTCTAATAAGTTTAAGATAATTAATAACATTGGTTCACTGTGCTCTAAAACTTACTAACTATATGTGCTTTTTTTCACAATGCATATTTCTATTGTGAGTTAAAATACTACTATTTTAGTTATTGTGGTTGTCTTACCTCGGAAAGGACACAATCAATATGCGCAATATAATTGCATTCTGCACAATAATAAACATGAATTTCTGGATTCCTTTCTGTCTCGCACATATCGCAATAATAATCTTCTGAATTATCTTCAGCAAAAGGACTTACAAGCGTAAGTGGATGCAAGTGACGTTTATGCTCAAAACTAGACGGTAGTGGTATACATTTAGGATGTACATTGAAATCACACTTTCTGCAGCTGAAAAGGGAGTCATTGTAATTTTTACGACCGCATACATGACAAGATATCCCTTTGATAATGCTCTTCCCCAATTGTAGAAGATTGTGAGGATGACAACTATGCTTTGTAGCACGAGTTCGATACTTGGCACATGAAACGTGCAAGTCCACATCGCATTTATTACAATAAAAGCTGAAACCATTAACTTTCTTCCTACAAGCATAACATCGAACTTTTTAGCCTGCATTAAAGAATGGTCGAGGGTGAAGAATATGGTGAGGGTGAAACAGGCTACTTTGAACTTGCATGGGCAAGTCATTCATACATGATTCGTGTATGCAAAATTTACAAGGAAGGCACATAAAAATTTGTGTATCTTGGGGCTCCCATTTGCATGCCACGCAGTTGACCTTATTTGACTTCCGTATTTGTTCAATCATATCTTCTCCAAACTCGGTCATTGGCGGAACCTTGCAACGGGTCAGTTGATGTGGGTGGCTGAAATGGAGAGTTCTCCTTTGGAGATCCTCATCATCACGTTTTTCTATCTCATTCTCATCATTTGTAATAGCTTTAGCGCATTTACAATCGATGTTGAAATCACAGTACATGCACCTGTAACTGATGTAACTTACCGACAATCTGCTACATTCATCACACACAATTATGTCTACCAATTTGAATTTGAGCGGATGGGAGTGAAAAGCATCTTTTTGTATTTGAGGTGGCATTTCAGCACATAATTTGTGCATCGCAAAATCGTCTTTTTCAGAAATATAAGCTGGACCGTTAATGACATCCAGGCACCCGACGCATTCAATCTCCCCATCCGCCTCCCTAAAGCTGAGCTTACCCGAGTAGGCAAAATGTTGGAACTCCATTTTAGAGGACCGAATCAAAGAAATAATAACAATAATTGAGAGAAAGAGAGGATTAATTGTAAGTTGAAAATTTTGGTGAAATATTTTTAGTTTTTTTACGATTTATTTTTCCTTTAATGAAAAGGATCTACGATTGCTTTTAATTTAATTTTGGAATCCCAAAAAGCCAAAACCATGAAGATTGACTTCAAATATACTTTCCTTTCTAAATTTATTTTTTTAGGACAAGCTTGAGGATTAATTTAATTTTAAACCTATATATAATATAATGTACAAGAAATTAAAATATATTGTAATTTAAAACAAAGTTATAATGATATATAACACAAAAGAAATCTTCAAATGGATCTATTTTAATTCATTTTTAATTTATATTAAATTTTTATTACCATTTTAATTTTATTTTTACATGAACGTCAATATAATAAAATTAATATAATTTGTATGGGACAAATTTTCTACATTAATGTATTTATCATGTTTATTTATTTGTTACTTTTAATGGTATCTATAATGGGTATAAAGATTTTAATTCAAAGCTAACAATAATTGATATAAATAACATTAGATTGTTTTTCTTAATTAGCAATATAAAATTTAGCATTAAGAAAAAAAAAAATTCGCATAAAGTCTTGTTTGAGCAAATAGAGGTACCTCTTTTGCATTTTAATGAAAGCATAAATTTATTCTTCCAAGCTTCACTCAAAGCAAGATGCTTTAATTAATAAAAATAATATGTTCTATTTTATTCATATGATATTATAATGGTTTTTTCAGAGTTGGTGCGAATTCAATGAGTTGATGAAATTTCAAAAATATATACAATAAAATCATTAATTTTTAATGTATCTCAACTTTTTCAAATATCAATTAAATCCATATTTTTTTTTATGCCACTGAGTCCTAAACGTTAAAATACAAACTAAGAAAAAGCTTTATTTCTTTTCATTATGAAACAGATGTAACAATCAGTACTTACCTTTGATACCACACAGTCAATATGTGAAATATAGTTGCATTCTTTGCAATAATAAATGTTATCTTTTGGATTTTTGTGTTTCACATCTATTACATTAATATTTTTCAAAATCATCTTCAGTCACATGCATATTATAAAAGTACTATAATATATTTATTTATAAAAAATTATGATGAAAAAATATAAACATAATTTATTTATGTGTACTTACTATATATTATAAAATATATATTTATTTATAAAATATGTTATTATTTTTTCCATAACTTATTTATAAAAAAAGTTTCTAAAGTTATGACAAAAAATTATATTATTTATAAGAAGTTTTATACAAAATTATTGACCACTTTTTAAATTTTTTATTATTTTTAACTTACTTTATTGATTATAAAAAAGACTATAACCTAGTATAAGACTTTTTCCAAGTTAGGCTTATATAAGTTTTTAGAATCAAAGCTACAAATTGTTTGCTCTATAAACCCAAATCCTATGTGGTAAATATAATTATACACATACAAAAGATTTTCTTACACCATATTGTGAGGTATGATACCATTTGAGAGAATAAAGCTATACATAAGTATCAAAGATAGCTCATGAACTCTTTAATTTGATGTTTTTAAAACTTAGAAATGTGGTTGAAAAGACATTTTTTGTTCAAAAAAATAAATTTCTATAGTAACAACATCACCTAAGTATAAAACAAACAAAAAAAGTTAGATCGTACTAGTAGGTTGCATACATCATAACTTCATTCAAGTGGAATTAGGATGATCCATATTTTGAAGAGTACATGGAAGAATAAGATCTTGATAATCTTAATGATACATTTTTATATTTAGATAATGAAAATTTTGATCAAGGACTATCAAATGATGATAATAAGTATATGTTAAAAGTTAAAGAGGGAATATCCCAGCAAATATGAAAAACTAAATTAATTAGATAGGATGCCATATGATGTTTATTTTTCTTGCATTTTTATTAGTTTCATATTATTAATTACATTTATAGACTAACATTGTCACACCCCAAAATAGGGCCTAGAAGTTTCAAAGGTAAAATGAGAATTTTAGCTATAGTGTGCTCAGGAATTTTGTAGCATGGTAAACCAGAAATATTTTTGTCTATTGCTTTTTGAAAATCAAATCAAATTTTAAAAATATTGCTAAAAAGACTTTCAATTTTGAGGTAAGGACGATTTTGAAATGGGGTTTAAAACTAGGAGTACTAAAAGGACAAAAAACCCAAAATTTCAAATTTCAACCTAATTCATCCCCTACATACAGTTTTCATGAAAGTTTTCCTTCCTTTCACCTGTGTTGTTGTCCTTTTGCATTGCCAAACCCCAATCACTCAATTTTGATTTCCAAACTTTATTTTTTTATTTCTATCATCACCCAAGTCGTAAATCTCCATAGTGAAACACCCTAAACCCAGCCTAGACATCCAGACCAAGTTGGAGAGCTACATCGTCCGTTCTAAATGCCATACTACCATAACACATTCAAATTAAACCAACAGTCACATAGTATTCATCACAACAGTAATTTAAAGATATAGCTTTCACAAATCCATAACATCACAAAACATAAATCCCTAATAGTAGAGTTAAAAGAAAAACAACATTAAGTGTTTGACCAAGCTTCCGTGACACCGACCCAATCAAGACTGATTACCACCTGAAATCCAAACAATAACAGGGTGAGTTGTGAACTCAGTGCGTTAAAAGAAATGTATTTCGACAACGATAGCTTATAGAGAATTTCCAGTTCAGATATTCAGTTCAACACAGAAGCATATTCAATCTAGGTTCAGAACAGAGGTGTTACACATGTATTCATGTATTATTCTAGTTCACATATAGTTCAAATTAGATTTAGATGCAATGTTCCTATATCCATCCACCACATACCAACTTCGGCCATCCCAACACATCACTATGGGCATTTAGTACCCATCCATCCCTACACACCTTTAGAGTGCTCAATGACACCTTCACAGAAACACAGCCTAGCTACTAGTTCAATATGCGACAAGTGCCAGAATTAGAGTGATACTTATTGTGGCATAGCCACGATTTCAGTATAGACTCCGTTTCTCTTCCCAATCTCCCACCATATGTTAATGCAGAATGCAATTATCCGTAACACAAGTTCAGCCATTCTAATACACTACATACTTAACAAAGCAGTTCAATATCAGAGTGGTATTATAGCGCACATTCAAGCATGTGATTCATAAATCAATCTTAGTGTATCAGATAGTTCTCGTATAAGCAAATCTAGTCATTTGTATATCGAGGAAACCAATATCAAAGTTTAGCAACCTTCTCGGCCTTAGAAATAGTTTTCAGACCCAACATCCTGCCACATGGCCTGGGCATACACCCGTGTGCCTTGGCTGTGTGGTTTTTAAGCATAAACAATGAGTTACACGGCCGTTCACACGGCCTGCCACACGCTTTTGTGGCTCACATGGCCTAGTCATACGCTCGTATGCCTGGCCGTGTGGCATCAATAGCCACCATTTTTAGGGACAAAACTTGGAAAATCCAAGGTTTCTTATACGCACTTGGGATGATTTCAAAGTAGTAACAATGTAGAGAAGTTCTGAAGCCTAAAACGATAATCCAATAACTTCATCAATCAAGTTTATTAGCACAACGCACAATTATACTTAATCGAGAGTTTCAACTCGAACTTTCAATGAAATCAATACTTACAAGAGTTCAACTACGATTACTCAAATTGACGTGATAAGGTTTGCTACTCTCAATATCCTCGCCTATTAGGGAACCCAAGTGATTGATTATTAGATATTCATACAACACACTAGGATAACCAATTCAAAATATACTATGCAAAACAAAAAGAGAAACCTGACAATTTAATAAATTGACATTAAAACTTACTTAATAGCCTCCCAATAGAGAATGCTAATAGCATAACTTTAACTAGTCTCGTATTCCTTACTACAATTAAAGAAGAAAAGAAAAAGGATAGAAAAAAAAAGTAAAGAAGAAAGAAAGGAAAAAATATAGAGGAAAAGAGCATCGAAGAAGAACTAACATTAATTATTAATTAACGTCCATCCAAATTTCCAGTATTTAGCAAAATTTTCTCCCTACGCATACTACAGTATTCAAAATCGAAATCAGACAGAATACAGACAAATGCTTAACCAGTGAACTAGCAGGCTCATTCTTGTCACTCTTTCACATAAAATTAAACTTAAGCGGGTAGTGCGTGCTTGTGGGTTGATTCTAAAATAACAAAACTTTTAATGATATGACTTAAACTCTAGACCTTAAACACAGAAGTAGAGCACAAAACCACAGATACAAAAATTAATTATTGCAAATTTTCACAATCAAGTTCTTAAAATTTCGGGATGTTACACATAGAATTTTAAGAAAAACATCTAAGAACACCATAGATTTCTTCATTGTTGAATTATTGGGTTTTTCAAATTTTTGATCAAACGCTAGATTTTTCATCAAATAAGCTAACAATTTGATGCCTTTATTAGTTTTTGATCCTTTAAACTGAGTTTTTAACCATTAAATTGCATATTTTAAATAAAAGCCGAAAATTGAGTCGTTAATGATGGATTTCAAGATTTGGGGTAAAAACATAGTTTCAAAGTGTTCTTCAATTAGTTTTAGGTTGATTAGAAGGTTTCTAAATTTACTTTGAAGTTTCATTAAAGATTTCTAAGGTTTTAATAAATTTTCGTGAAAATTGTCATGACATATCGAAAAATTTTAGTACCCTGAATTGGGTAGTTTTGTGTGGTTTAAAGGTTAAAAATTAGTACTAGATGAATAATTAGATTAATGGGATCAGTTTTAGGTAAAAAGGTCAAGTATAGGTTGAGATATTAGAATTTTAAGTTTGTTATGTCGAAGGTTTTGGTTTCAAAAGAATCTAGCTTAGGCTTGTGTATTTTATTGAATTAGGAGAGTCTTTGGATGAATGTTGATTATGTTGTTATGTAGTTTATTTTGTTGAATCTTCAGATTTGTTAGGACCTTCTACGAGTTAAGGAAAGAGTTGTTTGAGCTTTTAGCATCTCGGTGAAAGTGTAAGTGGTGAGTATTTAGAATCGCTGCTTGTAGACACGATTCATTACATTAATTAGGAATATGTGCTTATGTGTTGTGAAAATGAGAACTAAGATGTGATGCTATAAGATGTGTTATATGCTTGTGATGATTATTGTGAAAGTGAAAATGTGGACATGTTATGCATGTCAAATGACAATGATTGTGTTGTGCTTATAATGTGAAAATACAGTGAAGAATGCAGAAACAGTAAGTAATATGTGTGTTTAATAATAGATATTTTGGCCTTATGATCATTGGGACCGTTTGATATAGTTGGCATGACATAAGATCATGAGTACTCACTTTATGTGTTGTGTATTTGGGGTGTAAATGCCCGAGACAGATTTGGAGAGATAAGGGAATGTGACCTGAGACACGGGTTATCATACGACCGTGTAAGACACACGGCCTGATGACAAGGCCATGTGTCATTTGTGAGTTTTTTAGTATTCAAGTCAGTGAGTTATATAGCTTAGCACATAATCTGGTATACAGGCGTATGAGGCATCTTAGTGAGTTACACGGGTGAGGACATGGGCTGGGACATAATTGTGTGTCCCTTGTTCGAAAGGTACATGGCTTAGGGTGATTTCAAACAGTTGTGTGACCCTTGTTTCCAAATTTTATAACTTTTTCCTAAACTTTCTGATTTATTTCAAATTAGTCCCGAATTGCCTCAAAACTATTTTTTAGGGCATCGAGGGCTCGATCTAGGGACAGATTGCATATGATTGAATGGACTATGACATGTTTAATTTATTTAAAAACTATGATGTTAAATGTTTCCAATCGTATAGTAATACCCTGTAACCCTAATCCAGTGATAGAAATGGGTTAGAAGTGTTTCATTTAGTGGTATCAAAGCTATGATTTAGTCGATTCTCGGGTAAACGTAGCATGTATGGATTCTAGAAATACATGTCATTATATAACCTGTGATAGTGTGATAACTCCTAACCTAAATTGAACTATATTTTCATATAGATAAGATGTCATCCAACCGAGCTTATTCTGATGAGGTAGAAAGTAACGCGCAAGCCTCTGTACATGAAGCAGCTAGTACTAGTAGTGGCCCTATAGTTGAGGGTCCAGGAAGTGAGGTGAAATAAACTTTCTTCCAACTAATGTCTGAGAGGTTCTTTCAGTTTGTGAGAATGAACCCAATGGCTCAACGACCTCCACCCCCTCTCATACCCCAAGATGTCCCTGTTATTCCTCAAGGTTTAGAACAAGTTTGTGCAAGCAAGCCTTTCGTTGATAAAATTCATAAATACGAGGCTGAAGAGTTTCATAATACAGCTGAAGATGATCTTGAAAAGGCCAAGTTTTGGTTGGAAAACACTATGAGAGTTTTTGATAAATTGTCTTGTACACTAGTTGAATGCTTAAAATGTGTTGTTTCTCTATTGAAAAACTCAGTGTATCAATCAATATGTGAAATATAGTTGCATTCTTTGCAATAATAAATGTTATCCCCTGGATTTTTTTGTTTCACATGTATCACAATAATATTTTTCAAAATCATCTTTAGTCACATGCACATTATAAAAGTGCTATAATATATTTATTTATAAAAAAATTATGGTGAAAAAATATTAACATAACTTATTTATGTGTCCATGCTATATATTATAAAATATATACTTATTTATAAAATAGGTTATTATTTTTCAATAACTTATTTATAAAAAAAAAGTTTCTAAAATTATGGCAAAAAAAGTTAGATCGTACTAGTAGGTTGCATACCTCATAACTTGACTCAAGTCGAATTAGGATGATCCATATTTTGAAGAGTCAATGGAAGAATAAGGTCTTGATAATCTTAATGATACATATTCATATTTAGATAATGAAAAGTTTGATCAAGGACTATCAAATAATGATAATGAATATATGTTAAAAATTAAAGAAGGAATAGCCTAGCAAATATGGAACACTAGAGTAATTAGATAAGATAGAATATGATGTTCATTTTTCTTGCAGTTTTATTAGTATGATATTAATTACATTCTTAGGCTAACATTGTCATACCCAAAATAGGGCCTAGAAGTTTCTAGGGTAAAATGAGAATTTTAGCTCTAATGTGCTTAGGAATTTCGTAGCATGGTAAACCAAAAATGTTTTTGTCTATGACTTTTTGAAAATCAAATCAACTTTTAAAAATATTGCTAAAAAGACTTTCAATTTTGAGGTAACGACTATTTTGAAATAGGGTGTAAAACTAGGAGTACTAAAAGGACAGATAACCCAAAATTTCAAAATTCAATCTAATTCATCCATTGCATACAATTTTCACAAAAGGTTTCCTTCCTTTCACTTGTGTTGTTGACCCTTTGTATTCCCAAACCCAAATCACTCAATTTTGATTTCCAAACCTTATTTATTTTTTATTTCTATCATCACCCAAGTCATAAATCTCCATAGAATTTTAAGAAAAGCATCTAAGAACACCATAGATTTCTCCATTGTTGAATTATTGGGTTTTTCAAATTTTTGATCAAATGCTAGATTTTTCATCAACTAAGGTAACGATTCGATTCCTTTATTAGTTTTTTTTATTTTTTTGATCCTTTAAACTGAGTTTTAACCATTAAATTACATGTTTTAAATAAAAGTTGAAAATTAGGTCATTAATGGTGGATTTCAGAATTTTGGGTAAAAACGTGATTTCAATGTGTTTTCCAATTAGTTTTAGTGAGATTAGAAGTTTCTAAATTTAATTTTAAGTTTCATTAAAGATTTTTAAGGTTTTAATGAATTTTTATGAAAATTATCATGACATATCGAAAAATTTCAATACCATAAATTGGGTAGTTTTGCGTGATTTAAATGTTGAGAATCAGTCTTAGATGAATAGTTAGATGAATGGAATCAGTTTTAGGTAAAAAGGTTAAGTATAGGTCAAGATATTAGAATTTCAAGTTTGTTATGTGGTCATGATCTCGAGTGATGATGATAAAGTAATAAAATCTGATCGTACCTGGAAACTAACTAATATCACGATAGAAAGGCAAGTGCACCTATCGAATAGTAGTATAGTTAGTGGCAAGACCGGAATATCGAATCCAAGGAACTATGAGTACTAGTAATGACTTTCTTTCTATTATCTAGCCTAAGAATAAAAGGGGGTTTTGTTTCTAAATTAGCTAATCTAAACTAAACTGAAAAGAAACGACAAAGAGTAAAGAGAGAGATTGCTTTTGGGAAAACTGATTGATTAAGGCAATACCTAAGGAAGAATCCACCTAGAATTCACTTGTTATCTAACTCTGAATCAGATGATTTCTTTATTTGATTCGATCTATAGAGATCCCTAAATTATGTTAATACCTCTGTCGAGGATAATAACAACTAATCCTAGGTTGATTAACTGAAATCTCTTTCTAGTTAAAACCCCTAGTCTTACACTAACTCGATCTATGGCTCCCCATATTAGATTTGACTTTAATCCGGCAGATTTTTGTCATCCTATGTTTAAGATTGCGATCAAGTCCGCTTAATTGTGTTGGATCTACTCCTATGCAGGGACTTTTGCTCCTCTACATAGGCACATTCGACTTAAATCAATATCCCGAACATACCAATTTAAGAGTTAAAAACACAATTAAGAACAAATCAAATATTTATCACACAGTTCATATAACAATAACAAGATCCATCTTAGGTTTCATCCCCCTTAGATATTTGGCGTATCAGTTCATAATTATAAAACATCTCAGAAGAAATAAAATAACAAAACATAAGAAAACCCAAAACTCTTGAAAGGAGATCCTCTATCTTGATGTAGATCCTGGCTTCTAAGATGGATCAATCGGCTTCCCTTCGAGTAATTCCCTACCTTTAACTCTTGTCTTGACTGGAAAATAATGTCTCCTTGGCTGGAGAAAAACACCCCCTTGTAGTTGCCTCCTAGGGTCTTTATATAGAGTTTTGGAATGCCTTTCTTAGCCCCTAAGTACCCTTTTCCGAGTGAAATTGAACTTCTTCACGACAGGGGCACGCCTGTGTGCCACGCCCATGTGGATTGACTACCAGGCTGTGCTCGAGCCTGTTAAAGTGGCACAGCCGTGTGGCACGGCCGTGTGGCGAATCTCCAGGCCGTGTTGATTATTAAACTGGGCCTAATTTGCCCATTTTAGGCCCGTTTCTTGCTCTTTGCTCTTCCTTATGCTCACCTAAGTATAAAATATGAAATAAAAGGATTAGGAGCACCAATTTCCACAAATTCAATGATAATTCATCCAGAATTTAGGCTAAGTATAAGGTAAAAATATGTATAATTTATGGTTTATCATTATGTCGAAGGTTTTGTTTCAAAAGAATTTAGCTCAGGCTTGTGTATTTTATTGAATTAAGAGAGTCTTTGGATGAATGTTGATTGTGTTGTTGTGTGGTTTATTTTGTTGAATCTTCGTATTCGTTAGGACTTTCTACGAGTTAAAGAAAGACTAGTTTGAGCTTTCAGCATCTCAGTGAAAGTGTAAGTGTTTAGAATCATTGTTTATGGACACGATTCATTGCATTAATTAGGAATATGTGCTTATGTGTTGTGAAAACGAGAACTAAGATGTAATGCTACAAGATGTGTTATATGCTTGTGATAATTATTGTGAAAGTGAAAATGCGGACATGTTATGCATGTCAAACAACAGTGATTATGTTGTGTTTATAATGTTAAAATACAGTGAAAAAGTCTAGAAACGATAAGTAATATGTGTGTTTAATAATAGATATTTTGGTCTTATGATCTTTGGGACCATTGGATATAGTTAGCATGACATAGGATCGTAAGTACTCAGCTATATGTGTTGTGTATTTGGGGCGTAAAGGCCCGGGGCAGATTTGGAGATAAGGAAATGTGACCTGAGACACGGGTTGTCATATGGCCATGTAAGACACATGGCCTGACGACACGACCATGTGTCATTTGTGAGTTTTTTAGTGTTCAAGTCAGTGAGTTACACAAAATGGTTGACAATGTTTTTGATATCCCATGCTTTTAAGGTTTCATCTTTTGAAGTAGCACATCTGCTGTCGAGGTTGAATGAACAAAGTTTACACCTATAAAGTGAACAACTACATAGTTCTTCACATCTGTCACACACATTTGTTGTTATTCTATCACCCTCATTTAGTATCAAAGGGTGAGGATGAAAAGAAACTCTTAGCAATTGACAAAAAAAGAAATTGTTAGAGATAGAAGATAATTTATTGTTTCTCCAATTTTATTTTAAAATTTTTAAATATATTATTTCAATTCAAAACATTGTCAAGTTGTGATATCATTAGAATATTAATAATCTTTAAGAAATTAACAATCAATTATTACATAGATATTAACCATCTCCAATCCCAAACTTCCATCATCAAAATTCTCTTCCATTCTTCGAGGATCTAAAAGAATCTCTTCCGGAGGCTCAAGTACCTAAGCATAAACGTTTAGTTTCATACTTATACCAAATAGAACAAAACCATTGTAATAAATTTATGATAGTTAATAGCATTAGTCCGATGTGGTTTGAAATTTACTAATTATATGTCACTTTTTTTACTATGCATATTTCTATTTTGAGTTAAAAAGGTACTATTTTAATTTTTATGGTTGTCTTATATAACGCCCTAAATTTTGGGCCTAGAAATATTGGGTCTTGAGCATAGGGGCAGTGAGGAGTCACACATATATAGTGAGTTGTACAATTTAGTATCAAGAATAGGTTTGTTGGTTTGGTGGTTAAGTGGTGGGTTGGAGAGCTTAAGGTCTTGTGTTTGAATCCTTGCGTGAGCTAGGGAGATATTTTGTGGCCTTTTTATTTATGTCATTTAGTTATTATTTTTTTATAATAATTATTTGATATTTTTGTTATGTTAAAAATTATTATTATTATTTTAATTTTCTATTTTGACTTTCATTCTCCCTTTTCCTCTCTGTTTTTCTTTCTTTTTCTTTTTCTTATTGTTCAAACGTTTTTAACTACGGTTTCGGGATTGTCGCTCCTCCTCCATTTTCTTCATTGTCGAATCAGGTGTGGGATTCTAATCTAGTTACTACTTTCTATTTTGAAATCGATTGCTACCCTGTGTTGCGAATTCCTTTCCTTCGGCTTTTCGTAACTATGTAATAACCCCGTCATTTTTTAGTTTTTAGATGTTAAAAGTGAAGGGAAAATGTTGTTTTTTGATATATGTTGATAGGGCAAGGTTTAGAGACTATTATTGTGGCTTAAACGGTGTTTTCGGGGCTGTTTCAGAGAGGGTTCGTGGCTGGCACACGGCCGTATGGATTTGGGAACTAAGGTCTCCGGTCGCTTTTAGGTGCCACACGGCCTAACCGCACGGCCGTGTGGTCAATTTGGGGATTTTCTTTGTCGAAATCCACATGGCCGTGTCCCATAGACACACGAGCGTGTCAGTTTGGGAATTAGGGATTTGGAGTCACACGACCGTATGACAGATTTAGGAAATTAGGGTTCTCACACGGGCGTGTGCTTTGGGACACATGGTCGTGTGACTGATTTGGGGCCTAGAGATTCCACATGGGCATGTGTTATGGGGCACATGGCCGTGATTATTGGCTACACGGGCATGTGACACCTTTACACGGTCATGTTTGCCCTACACTTGAATTTAGAGAAATTGGATAGTGAGTTACATGGCCTGTTTACACGGCCGTGCCCCTACACCACGCAGGCATGTGCTTCTGTCACACGGCCGTGTGCTACCCTTTACATGAGCGTTTGGATCCCTACACGGCCTAGAATATTCCACACGGTCGGAGCACATGGGCGTGTGGCTCTAACTCGCCAAATTCTGATTTTGGGGCAAATCAAATGCCTTTGTGAGGCTATGTGTTCCAACCTCTCAACTAAGTTTACTGAGAGTGAATAGGACTAGAGGTGTGCATAGGCCGGGCCGGGCCGGGCCCAACCAAAAATTTAAGCTCGTTTGCTAGGCCCGAGCTTGGTCTGGGCCGATCCAAAAAATGGGCCTAAAATTTTGCCCAAGCTTGACTCGAATAAAAATGTTAAAACCCAGGCCCGACCCAGCCTGCCCATATTAATTTTTATATAATTTTAAAATATATATATAAACGATCAAAAATACTAAAAATATCAAAATAAATATTTCTCAACAAATTAAAAATAAATTTTAAAAAATATGTATACTTAAATAACAATAAAATAGATGCAACTTAACAAGAAAATGTCTCTAAAATAATAACAAAATTAACAAATGTCTTTAAAATAATAACAAAATTAACAATAAAGTAAGTTTTATACAATATCTAAACAATAACAACAAAATAGTAGCAGCACAATAGTAAAATAGTAGCAAAATAAGAAGAAAACATTAAGAAAATAATATTAAAAAAATAGATTCCTTTGTCTTTAGTGAATTCGGGATGGGCTGGGCCCGAGCAAAAAATGTCTTACCCTAGGCTCTGCCCATTTTTTAAACGGGCCTTATTTTTTTGTCCAAGCCCATTTTTTGGGCCTATATTTTTGCCCAAACCCTCCCACATTTCGGGCGGGCCTTCAGGCCGAGCCGGGCCGCCCGGCCCATGCATACCTCTAAATACGACCATGTTCTAACTTCGGTTTATATACTGCTTGCAGTTGGTTGTATGAAATAATAGGAACCGAATCTGAGTGCATAAGTGTGCACGTTTCTGAAACCGATTGACTGCTTTTGAATGACTGTTTCTGAATGACTATTTCTAAATGATTGCTTCTGAATGACTGTCTGGAATTATGTTCTAAATTGGTGCATCTGCATTCATACATTTGTATACATCCATTTGCATAAACTATCTTGGGTTAGGATTTTGAAGAGAAGAAAGACTGATCTGATCTGGTAGTTCAACTGTATAGATGATCATTGTTGCCGAGCAACCCAGGATGACATCATTTAGGCGGTATAGCAGTTTCTACATTGCACTGTATCGCATGTACGTTAGCCTCGCTACGTACTACTATTAGTTCTGGCAGTTCATACTGCATGTCTATACCGCGGTAATCCGCATTACACCGTACAGCTTATACACTAGCATTGCTACGTAATATACGAGACTGGCAATTTATCTACTCACTGTAAGCCCCAATACCCAGAGGGTCGAGGGCAGTCCCAATACCCTGAGGGTCGTGGACAATACTGATAATCGTCGTTGCCGGGCAACCGGGATGGTATATTTGAGGATCTGTACTGAAAAGCTCTTAAGCCTAATATACTGGCAGCTCAGCTGCAAATTTCTGTTCAGTGTCGCAACCGGTGCTAATTGTAAGTGTAGGTGTAACACCCCCTAACCCCACACCGTCGCCGGAACAGGGTCACGAGGTATTACCGGAGCCATACACTAACTTACGAAATAAAACGAGGTATAAATTTGAGTTTCGATTAAAAACCCTCTAATTTCCATCAATTTGACCTTAATATAGGCCTACGGGGCCCAAAATAAGTTTAAAAATTGAATCGGGATCAAACCGGGAACTTTAAACATTTTTCATGAAAAACAGGGCACACGCCCGTGTGGATTGGGACATGCCCGTGTGGACAGCTCGTGTGAAATCACATGGCCGTGGGGATAGGCCGTAGGCAGTTTTACTTGCCACACACGGCCGTGTGACTTACCCGTGGAAGCTACTGACTTCCCCCACACGGCCAGGGCACACGCCCATGTGATTTGGCCGTGTGAAAACTGCATGTTTCATCATTTTAAAGCTATTTTTACCCTCAAAACATCCCTAATACATGCCTAATTAATTGTCTTATAAATGACAATAAAAAATCATTCAAATCAATTTCAAATTTAACAAACACTCATTCATTCATTTCAAGAACTTCTCAAAGTCTATACACTACATTTACACCCAAAATATTAAATATATACAAGTGACAAACATTAACCTAGTACATGCCACAATATCAAAAGATGGATACATCACCACTAATTTGAGCTGAGATCGGGATTGATTTGGATGCTTGACGAAACCTCAATTTTACCTAACCTGCGCACGGAAAATAACCGTACGCTGAGGATTGGAAATACTCAGTGGTATTATCATAATTCAAATCATAACAACAATTCAATAACATAACATATATAAATAGCTAATAAATCATACACATAAATTCATACTAAGACAACACAATACAAATAAAGGGTTCAATGTATAATCTTCAAGATTTCTAACAACTCAAGAATCATTGGTTCTTTCCACAACCACATATAAATTTCCACATTCACATTTCAAGTAACACACTTCATAAGATTTTGGTTCATGCCTCATTTTCATTGCACAATCTCATTTCACGCTTTATATTACAACATTCCTTTCACTTTTCAATCACTAATTCAAATAAGCAAATTCCTACAATTTACTCATTTCATTTGTTTACCCCTATTAACATGACTCGGACCTCGGCGGATATGCAGATGCACTTAACATATCAGAATGGTGACCAACGCCTCATCGGCATAGCCGAAGTAAAGTGGCTACCAAAGCCTCATCAGATAGTTCGAAGTAAATCAAATCTATGGCACACCAAGAACCTTATCGGCTGAGCCGAAGCAAAGTGGCTACCAAAGCCTCATCGAAACTATCCGAAGCAAATCTATGGCACACCAAGTGCCTCATCGACTCAAGGTCGAAGAATCTCTGAACTGTTCCGATCCTATGGCATGCCAACTATATCCACTAAGCCTGACTAGTTAATAGGGTTCCGTAATCACTTATTCGTTTCACTTTCACTTTCCATTGATCATAATCACATAATCACCAAGCAATTCCAATTCATTACACATAATCATTCATCCACCAATCAATTCACATTTCAATTCCAACACTTTAAATCCATATACATTCCAATACTCACATTTAATAACATACAATTCAAATACTACTACTTAACAAAATTTCCACTTCCATTCATTTGAACATAATGAAATCAAATATATAAATAATAAACATAATTGAATTATGATAATACAAACCGATTTCTCGAGCTATTATTCAACTACTTTCTCCTTCCCTTTCGTATTGGACTTCCCGTTTTCCTTGTTTGCTACAAAAATTAGCAAATTTACAATTAATTAATAACACACACATTTATACAATTTACTAACTTTCCATGCAACTTTTACTATAATACCAAATTTGTCCCAACTAACTTCATTTTCTTCCTTTTAACAATTCACCTCATTTTCTTATTCAATTTTCATCAAAACTTTCATATAACTATCAAATTTTCATCATTTTTCCATAATTTCGAATTTCTTTCAAATTAATCCCTAAAACTCAAAACTTATACCCTATTTTACAATTAGGTCCTTAAATCAATTCTAATTAATAACTTTATCAAATTAATCCCCAATTTTATCATTTTCTCAACATGAACACTATTCAAAAGTCTATCAACTTTCAATATTTCCACATAAATTCAAGAGTACTCAACTCTAAAGCTTCAAAAACATCAAAATTACAAAAAAGTGGACTTAATTGACTTACCAAATTAACTTTCAAGCTTCCAAACCCTAATTTCTCCTTTTTCCTTTCTTTTCTTCTTTCTTTCCCCCAATTTTGTTTCTTTCTCTGGTAACTTTCTCTTCTTTTTCTTTCTTTTGTTTCTTTATTACTTAATTAATTAACTAATATAAAATATCTAATTATAACAAATAAAAAAAATAATACACATGTTTTACACACATACATACACATGTATCATCCATCACCATACACTTGTCTCCATCATAATTAATCAAAAAAAATTATAATATCACATATTTAATATTAATTATAACAAATAAATAAATAACATTTACTTAATAATTAAGCAAACACATATAACATACATTTGTACCAATAAAATTAATACACATGTATTTTATCCATCATTCACACATGTCACTTTTATGGTCTAATTACTAATTTAATCCTTTAATATTTTCTATTCTTACAATTAAATTTTTACCTTCTATTCAATTTAGTCCTTTTTACTAATTATTTCTAATTAAACTAAATTCACTTCACCAAAATTTAATTCAACTTATAACTAACCTTATAAATAGTTTTAATAAATACTTACGAACTTATTTTCCTAAGACGGAGGCCCTACGACTTGTTTTTCCAGTACCCGGGAATTTTGGGTCGTTACATTTCTTCCCCCTAAAAAAATTTCGTCCTCAAAATTTACCTGAGAATAGGTGGGGATACTGAATTCTCATAGTTTCTTCCGGTTCCCATGTTACTTCTTCCACTTTATGACTTCTCCAAAGTACTTTTACTAGAGAAATTTGTTTATTCCTCAATTCTTTTACCTCTCGTGCTAGAATCTTAACTGGTTCTTCTTCGTAAGATAAATCCGATCAGATTTCAATATCTTCAGTAGAAAAAACATGAGAAGGATCCGATCTATAGCGTTGAAGCATAGAAACATGGAAAACATCGTGTATTTTCTGTAACTCCGGAGGTAACGCTAACTTATAGGCTACCGGTCCAATTCTCTCCACTATTTCATATGGCCCAATATATCGAGGACTTAATTTACCTTTCCGGCCAAATCTCAATACTTTCTTCCAAGGAGAAACTTTAAGAAATACCTTATCTCCAATCGAATACTCAATATCTCGTCGTTTCAAGTCAGCATATGATTTTTGTCTATCGAAAGCCGCTTTCAATCTTCCTTGAATCTTCTTGACTGTTTCCTCAGTCTCTTGAATCAATTCTGGCCCAATCACTTTTCTTTCATTCAGTTCTGTCCAACACACAGGTGATCTACATCGTCGACCATACAATGCTTCATACGGAGCCATCTGAATACTTGATTGGAAACTATTATTATACACAAATTCAGCTAAAGGCAAATAATGTTCCCAACTTGATTCAAATTCAATGATGCAAGCCCGAAGCATATCTTCTAAAATCTAAATTACCCGTTCAGATTGTCCGTCAGTTTGTGGATGGAAGGCTGTACTGAAATTAAGTCGTGTACCCAACGACTCATGTAACTGTCTCCAAAATCTTGATGTGAACCGAGGATCTTGATCTGAAATTATCGATGACGGAATACCATGCAATCTAACAATTTCTCGAATGTATACCTCAGCAAGTTTTTGCAACGACCAATCTGTTCTGACTGCTATAAAATGAGCTGACTTGGTAAGTCTATCTACTATCACCCAAATAGTATTCTTTTTACTCGGTGACAACGGTAACCCCGAAACAAAATCCATCGTGATACAATCCCATTTCCATTCAGGAATATTAATGGGCTGTAGCAAACCTGTCGGTACTTGATGTTCTGCCTTTATTCACTGACATGTAAGACATTTTCCAACATATTCAACTATGTCTCTTTTCATTCCGGGCCACCAATACAAATCTCGTAGATTGCGATACATTTTTGTACTTCCCGGGTGTAAAGCAAATGAACCATCATGTGCCTCTCGGAGTATTAACTCTTTCAATTCAGATTTAGCTGGAACACATACTCGATCTCGGTACCTCAAACATCCATGAGTATCAATGCGGAAATTTTCTACTGTTCCACTCTGTATCATCTCTCTTTTCTTCATCAACTTATCATCTTCCAACTGAGCTGCTCTAATCTGATCAAACATTATCAGTTTTATTCTCAACTCGGCTAACAAACTTCTATCATCAATGATACTGAGCTGTGCAAACATTGCTCTCAACTCAATTGCTGCTTTTCTACTCAATGCATCAGCTACTACATTAGCTTTTCCCGGGTGGTAGTCTATAACACAATCATAATCTTTCAAAAGTTCAATCCACCGTCTCTGTCTTAAATTCAATTCTTTCTGGGAGAGAAGATACTTCAGACTTTTATGATCTGTATAAATATAGCATTTTTCACCATAAAGGTAATGTCTCAAAATCTTCAAAGCAAAAATCACAGCTGCAAGCTCCAAGTCATGAGTCGGATAATTTTTCTCATGTGGTTTTAACTGACGGGATGCATAAGCAATAACCTTTCCATCTTGCATAAGTACACAACCCAAACCACTCAATGAGGCATCACTGTACACAATAAAATCTTTTCCCGATTCCGGTAAAGTCAAAACCGGTGCCTCTGTTAGCATTCGCTTCAACATCTCAAAACTTTTCTGACATTGATCATCCCAAATAAAAGAAACATTCTTCTATAGCAATTTAGTCATAGGCAAGGCTATTTTTCAAAATCCATTTAGAAATCTCCTATAGTATCCAGCCAAACCAAGAAAACTACGTACCTCAGATACATTCTTCGGAGCTTTCCACTGAATTATGGCCTCTATCTTTTTCAGATCAACTCTAATTCTATCTGCCGATACCACATGTCCCAAAAATACAACCTCTGATAACCAAAATTCACATTTACTCAATTTTCCATACAATCGTTTTTCCCGCAAAATCTGTAGCACTATTCTGAGATGCTGATCATGTTCTGTTTCTGTCTTCGAATAAACCAATATGTCATCAATGAAAACCACAACAAATTGATCTAGATATGGTTGAAATATGCGGTTCATCAGATCCATGAAAGCAGCTGGGGCATTGGTCAATCCGAATGGCATTACTAAAAATTCATAATGGCCATACCTTGTACGAAAAGCTGTCTTCGGCACATCACATTCTTTTACTTTCAACTGATAGTAGCCGGATCTTAAATCAATCTTTGAAAACACTGAAGCTCCTTTCAACTGATCAAATAAATCGTCAATGCGAGGAAGGGGATATTTATTCTTGATTGTCACTTTATTCAACTGTCTATAGTCAATACAAAGTCGCATCGAACCATCTTTCTTTTTAACAAATAATACCGGAGCTCCCCACGGTGAAATACTCGGCCGAATAAAACCACGATCTAACAAATCTTGCAACTGTACTTTAACTCCTTCAATTCTGTAGGCAACATACGGTACGGAGGAATAAAAATGGGAGCAGTACCCGGATAAACCTCTATAGCAAACTCAACTTCTCTATCTGGTGGCAAACCCAGTAATTCTTCAGGAAATACATCAGGAAACTCACAAACTGTCCGGATTTTACTACATTGACTACCAACTGAATCTGAATTAATAACATAAGCCAAGTATGCTGTACAACCCTGCTGTAACAACTTATTAGCCTTAATTGCTGAAATAACACGTGTTGGCCCACTGTTTTGAATACCTTTCACCTCAATACTGTTTCCATCAATGGTCTGAATATTGAACTTCTTTTCATAACAGTCTAAAATCACACCATGTTCAGATAACCAATCCATACCCAATATTACGTCAAAATCTCCAAAAGGCATAATCAACAAATCAACCGGAAAAGTTTCATTCTGAATTTTCAACAGGCATCTCGGATAAATTTGATTCACTATCACCGTCTGTCCTAACAGACTTGAGACCTCTATTGACATTCTAGACATTTCATGTTTTAATTTTCCCAGCTCAACTAGTTTTGAATTAACATATGAATGCGAAGATCCAGGGTTAATTAAAGCATAAACAGGCTCAGAATATAATAAGAATATACCTGTTACAACATCATGCGCATCACCTTCTTCTCGGGTTCGGACCACATATGCTCTAGCCGGAACCCTAGCCTCCGACTGCTGTGTAACAACATCACTACTCCTTCTAGCACCTCCACCTCTAGAAACTGATCCGCCTCTGCCCGATCCTCTACCTCTAATATTAGAGCCCGATCTCTGTGATGTCATGGGTGTAGTACTGTCAGCTCTTGGGCAATCTTTAATAAAATGATCTGTAGATCCACATTTGAAACACCCTCTAGTCAATCGCCAACATTCACCCCTATGTTTTCTCCCACAATGTTCACAATCCGGAATAGCAATATCTCTGGATGGAACTCTTACACTATCGGTTGACACTATAGTTTGTTTTCCTTGACTCTTTCCTCCTCTATCAGATCTGAAACTAGATCTCCAACCACCTCGAGAATCTCTGGATCTTTTCAGTAAAGGATTCGAACTTGTAGTTCCCATACGTTTCCCAATTGGCTTAGAAGGTTCAGACCTTTTATCAAGTCCCAAAACTTGCTCTATCATTTTAGCCCGTTCAATTAAATCAACAAATTCAGTGATTCGCTGAGATACCAATAACACTTTTATTTCATCTCTTAATCCCCGCAAGAATCTTTTACAGCTATCAGCTTCAGTTGGTATAAACTCTGATGCATATCTGCCAAGTCTTGAGAACTCCCGTTCATAATCCACTACTGTCATTTCACCTTGTTTCAGAGTTAAAAATTCTTGTTTCTTGTCTTCAATGTATATTTCCCCAATGTACTTCTTTTGGAATTCTTTCTGAAACAAATCCCATGTTACTTGATCAGTAGGCAAGTGTCGAATCACAGATTCCCACCATAGATATGCTTCACCCTGTAGCAAAGATACAGCACATAGCAAACTTTCTCGTGAAGTACACTCTAACTGTTGTAACACCCTTTTTGTTGCTTCCATCCAATTTTTAGCTATGGACGGATCAACTCCTTTCAGACCCAAAAATTCCGTGGCACCATATTTTCTTAATTCCTTAATAGGGGCCCGTCTAGGAATAGGTACAGACGTGGTAGCAGGTACAGACTCCGCTACTCGCTGAAGGGCATCAGTTAAAACTCTTAATATGTCAGAATCATTCCTACCTTTCTCATCTCTTTCCCTATTGTTTTCTTCTTCTACATTGGGAGGTTGATTTCTAATCGGATTCACACTAGGAGTAGCTGAGTTACTTTCGTCTAATCCATATGATTCTTCATTCAGATCAAAATATTCATCAGACATCTTTAATCTATAAAACAGAAACAATTAAATAGGTCAGCATCCAAAAATCCCGACTCAGTTTTGACTCGAATGTGGCATGTACTTCTAAACTCACTCACGAACTCGATTTAGTCCGAGAATCGGCTAAACCTATAGCTCTGATACCAACAAATGTAACACCCCCTAACCCCACACCGTCGCCGAAACATGGTCACGAGGTATTACCGGAACCATACACTAACTTACGAAATAAAACGAGGTATAAATTTGAGTTTCGATTAAAAACCCTCTAATTTCCATCAATTAGACCTTAATATAGGCCTACGGGGCCCAAAATAAGTTTAGAAATTGAATCGGGATCAAACCGGGAACTTTAAACATTTTTCATGAAAAACAGGGCACACGCCCGTGTGGATTGGGACATGCCCGTGTGGACAGCCCGTGTGAAATCACATGGCCGTGGGGATAGGCCGTGGGCAGTTTTACTTGCCACACACGGCCGTGTGACTTACCCGTGGAAGCTACTGACTTCCCCCACACGGCCAGGGCACACGCCCATGTGATTTGGCCGTGTGAAAACTGCATGTTTCATCATTTTAAAGCTATTTTTACCCTCAAAACATCCCTAATACATGCCCAATTAATTGGCTTATAAATGACAATAAAAAATCATTCAAATCAATTTCAAATTTAACAAAAACTCATTCATTCATTTCAAGAACTTCTCAAAGTCTATACACTATATTTACACCCAAAATATTAAATATATACAAGTGACAAACATTAACCTAGTACATGCCACAATATCAAAAGATGGATACATCACCACTAATTTGAGCTGAGATTGGGATTGATTTGGATGCTTGACGAAACCTCAATTTTACCTAACCTGCGCACGGAAAACAACCGTACGTTGAGTATTGGAAATACTCAGTGGTATTATCATAATTCAAATCATAACAACAATTTAATAGCATAACATGTATAAATAGCTAATAAATCATACACATAAATTCATACTAAGACAACACAATACAAATAAAGGGTTCAATGTATAATCTTCAAGATTTCTAACAACTCAAGAATCATTGGTTCTTTCCACAACCACATATAAATTTCCACATTCACATTTCAAGTAACACACTTCATAAGCTTTTGGTTCATGCCTCATTTTCATTGCACAATCTCATTTCACGTTTTATATTACAACATTCCTTTCACTTTTCATTCACTAATTCAAATAAGCAAATTCCTGCAATTTACTCATTTCATTTGTTTACCCCTATTAACATGACTCGGACCTCGGCGGATATGCGGATCCACTTAACATATCAGAATGGCGACCAACACCTCATCGGCATAGCCGAAGTAAAGTGCCAAAGCCTCATCGGATAGTTCGAAGTAAATCAAATCTATGGCACACCAAGTACCTCATCGGCTGAGCCGAAGCAAAGTGGCTACCAAAGCCTCATCGAAACTATCCGAAGCAAATCTATGGCACACCAAGTGCCTCATCGACTCAAGGTCGAAGAATCTCTGAACTGTTCCGATCCTATGGCATGCCAACTATATCCACTAAGCCCGACTAGTTAATAGGGTTCCGTAATCACTTATTCGTTTCACTTTCGCTTTCCATTGATCATAATCACAGAATCACCTAGCAATTCCAATTCATTACACATAATCATTCATCCACCAATCAATTCACATTTCAATTCCAACACTTTAAATCCATATACATTCCAATACTCACATTTAATAACATACAATTCAAATACTACTACTTAACTAAATTTCCACGTCCATTCATTTGAACATAATGAAATCAAATATATAAATAATAAACATAAATGAATTATGATAATACAAACCGATTTCTCGAGCTATTCTTCAACTACTTTCTCCTTCCCTTTCGTATTGGACGTCCCGTTTTCCTTGTTTGCTACAAAAATTAGCAAATTTACAATTAATTAATAACACACACATTTATACAATTTACTAACTTTCCATGCAACTTTTACTATAATACCAAATTTGTCCCAACTAACTTCATTTTCTTCCTTTTAACAATTCACCTCATTTTCTTATTCAATTTTCATCAAAACTTTCATATAACTATCAAATTTTCATCATTTTTCCATAATTTCGAATTTCTTTCAAATTAATCCCTAAAACTCAAAACTTATACCCTATTTTACAATTAGGTCCTTAAATCAATTCTAATTAATAACTTTATCAAATTAATCCCCAATTTTATCATTTTCTCAACATGAACACTATTCAAAAGTCTATCAACTTTCAATATTTCCACATAAATTCAAGAGCACTCAACGCTAAAGCTTCAAAAACATCAAAATTACAAAGAAATGGACTTAATTGACTTACCAAATTAACTTTCAAGCTTCCAAACCCTAATTTCTCCTTTTTCCTTTCTTTTCTTCTTTCTTTCCCCCAATTTCGTTTCTTTCTCTGGTAACTTTCTCTTCTTTTTCTTTCTTTTGTTTCTTTATTACTTAATTAATTAACTAATATAAAATATCTAATTATAACAAATAAAAAAATAATACACATGTTTTACACACATACATACACATGTATCATCCATCACCATACACTTGTCTCCATCATAATTAATCAACAAAAATTATAATATCACATATTTAATATTAATTATAACAAATAAATAAATAACATTTACTTAATAATTAAGCAAACACATATAACATACATTTGTACCAATAAAATTAATACACATGTATTTTATCCATCATTCACACATGTCACTTTTATGGTCTAATTACTAATTTAATCCTTTAATATTTTCTATTCTTACAATTAAACTTTTACCTTCTATTCAATTTAGTCCTTTTTACTAATTATTTCTAATTAAACTAAATTCACTTCACCAAAATTTAATTCAACTTATAACTAACCTTATAAATAGTTTTAATAAATACTTACGAACTTATTTTCCTAAGACGGAGGCCCTACGACTCGTTTTTCTAGTACTCGAGAATTTTGGGTCGTTACAGTAGGGATGGGTGGGTTGATTAAATCTGCACAGTAAGTGCAGGGTTGGATGAAGTGGTGTGTTGGTTGGATGGATGGGTTATTTCATAACTCAATTGCACTCATATGCATCTGATTTTACGTGATACTGTGACATAATGCGATTGTACTATGTGATTGCAATATCGGATTGACTGTTCAACTGAAATATTTGAATGTCTGATTGACTAAAATGTTTGATTGTATTATTTGACTGAAAGGCACTCGTGCCTAAGAGAAACTTGTAGACTTGACTGCGACTGTCTGACTAGATAGTTAATTTGATGGGCTAAGGCCCAACTGATATTAATTCTATAAAGGGCATAGGCCCAGTCTGTAACATTTGAGAACTACTGCTACTATGTCTAATCGAACCATATGACTATAAAGTTACCTATAGGGTAGGTTGATGGTGGGCGTATATGCACAACTGTCATCTGATGGTAAGGTTTACTGTGCGTATATCAGTCGGTTCTGTAGAGTTCGGTAGGTTAGTTCTGCTTCGCAACTGATCCTGAGCTGACTCTAAGCCTTTATGTTTCTGTTCTATTTTTGTAGTTTTACTGGTTTTGATCTCACATTAAGCTCGAGTAGCTCACCCCCTCTTCTGTTTCCTTTCAAGTACAATTCTGGATTCTATTGATGGACTCAGTACGCAGAGGTCTTGGACAGTTTCGATGGAATGGATTATTTGGTTGTAATTTTCAGATTTTATTATTTGTTTAAGTTTGAACTGTAAGGATTTATAATACTGTGGTGCAGTTCCCGATTTATGTTTTATTCGTATATTTTAAATGGGTTTATATTGAGTTACGTTGAGTTTTATTACAAACTGTTATTGGTTGGTTATTAAACATTTTCAAATAATTTTGTTTCACTGAGATTAAATGTTTTGTAAAATTTTCCTACGATTACTTCGGTGATCAATGTAGCATTCCGAATTTGGTCTAGACTTCTAGGCTGAGTTTTGGATGTTAAAAAAGTACTATTTTAATTCTTATAGTTGTCTTACCTCGGAAAGTACACAATCAATATGTCCAATATAATTGCATTCTGTACAATAATAAATATGAATTTTTGGATTCTTTTTTATCTCACACATATCGTAATAATAATCTCCCGAATCATCTTCGACAAAAGGACTTACAACTGTAAGTGTATGCAAGTGATGTTTATGCTCAAAACTAAATGATAGTGGCATACATTTAGGATGTATATTAAAATCACAATTTCTTCAGCTGAAAATAGAGTCATTGCAATTTTTACGACCACATTCATGATAAGATATCCCTACGATAATGCTTTTCCCCAATTGTAGAAGATTGTGAGGATGACAATTATGCTTTGTAGCACGAGTTTAATACTTGGCACATGAAACGTGCAAGTCAACATCAAATTCATTGTAGTAAAATCTGAAACCATTAACTTTCTTCCTACAAGCATAACATAGAATTTGCCCCCACGCATTAAAGAATGGTCTAGGGTGAAGAATATGGTGAGGGTGAAACAAACTACTTTCAACTTGCATCGACATGTCATTCATACACGATTCGTGTATGACATATTAACAAGGAAGCCAAATGAAAGTTAGTGTATGAAGTGGGGGAAAGGATAATGGATGCAATGCAGATTTAGGAGACAAGGGGTTCCTTCTTTCTAGGGCAAAATGAAAAAGGGAGGCTATGTGCTTCATTAATGAAAAATTTGTGAAGAGGATACTAGCATGGGACTATAATCAGCTAAATCTTGAGAGCAAGGAGGTGTTTATTAAAATTGTGAAAATATATAATATAGGTAATGACAATATATCACAAAAAAATAAAAAAATAAAGAATATACAGATTTTACGTGGAAACCCTTTCGGGAAAAAACCACGGGCAAATGAGAAGAAAATTTACTATGTCGAATTCGAATCATTACAAAAGGAATATAATATGTCTATTTATAGGCTTGTAAAGCCATATTCTAGTAGGATTGAAACACCTTATCCTAATCAATATAAAATAGATGGAGTTTAATAAGGTTTAAAAAACCTTATTCTAAAATAAAATGAAAGAAGTCTAGTTCTATTTGGATATTACTTTTATTTTATTTTCCATCGTATTTTATTTAAATAAGAATTCGGGTCACTAATTCTAACAATCTCCACCTTGACAGGAATTCTCAATAAACAAGTTCTTCATCGCGAACTCTTAACGAACAAGTTCTCCACCTCTTCTATAAAACCCCTTAAGGGTTTAACTTCAACAATGAACACCAACCAAGTCTAAGCAGTGCTCAAACTTGGTTATAGGAAGTGACTTAGTCATCATATCTGCAGGATTTTCATGAGTACTAATTTTACTCACAACAATATCACCACGAGCAATAATATCACGAACAAAATGATACCAAACATCAATGTGTTTTGTTCTCTCATGAAACATTTGATCTTTTGTAAAGAAGATGACACTTTGACTGTCACAAAATATTGTACTGATTTGAAGGTCTTCATTAAGTTCACTAAATAGTCCCTTCAACCAAATAGCTTCTTTACAAGCCTCAGTGATCTCCATGTACTCAGCTTTAGTGGTAGACAAAGTAACTGTAGTTTGTAAAGTGGCTTTCCAACTGATTGCACAACTTTCAATTGTAAAGACATAACCTGTGAGAGATCTTCTTCTATCAAGGTCTCCAGCGAAATCAGCATCAACATACCCAATGACTCCATCTCTAGTTCTTCCAAACTGTAAGCAAACGTCAGTAGTACCTCGTAAGTATCTTAAAATCCATTGAACTGCTTTCTAGTGTTCTTCACCAGGATTCGCCATATATATGCTAACTACACTGACTGCATATGATAAATCTAGATGTGAACAAGCCATAGCATACATGAGAGATCCCACTGCACTAAAGTATGGAACATGTGACATGTACTCAATCTCATCATCTTATTGTGGAGACAAAGCTGATGAAAGTCTAAAATGAGTAACTAAAGGAGTACAACAAGCTTAGCACTCTGCATATTGAACCTGCAAAGAACTTTCTTAATGTACCATTTCTGACTTAGGTACAATTTATTTTCTTTTCTATCTCTGAGAATTTCCATAACAAGTATCTTCTTTGTTGGTCCCAAATCTTTCATCTCAAATTCTTCACTTAGTTGGGCTTTGACTTTTCTTATCTCTCATTTATCTTTTGCTGCTATCAACATGTCATCAACATAAAGGAGTAGATATACAAAAGAACCATCATTGTTTTTCTTATAATAAACACAATTGTCAAAACTACTTCTTTTGAAATCATGAGAAGTTATAAAGGAATCAAATCTCTTGTACCATTGTCTTGGTGACTGTTTCAAATCGTAAAGGAACTTTTTCAGCAAGCAAACATAGTCCTCTTTTTCTGAGACTGTAAAACCCTCTGGTTGTTACATGTAAATATCCTCCTCAAGTTCTCCATGCAAAAATACAGTTTTAACATCTAACTACTCAAGCTCCAAATCATGCATGGCCACAATACCAAGCAAAGCTCGAATCGAACTATGCTTCACAACTGGGGAGAACACATCTGTGAAGTCCACTCCTAAAATTTGATTGTAACCCTTTGCAACAAGCCTTGCTTTATATCTGGGTTCTTCAACTCCTGAAGTCCATTTTTTCCTTTTATGCACCCATTTACAACAAACAGCCTTTTTACCTTTAGGAAGTTTTACAAGATCTCATATTTTATTTTTGTAGAGTGATTCCATCTCTTCTTGCATAGCAAACATCCATTTTTCTGAGTCTTCACAACTAACCGCCTCAGAATAATTAGATGGCTCTTGATTTGTATCTATATCTTCAGCCACATTTAAAGTATAAGCAACTAGATCAGCCTAGGCATACTTCTTTGAAGGTTTAATTTCTCTTCTAGTTCTGTTTTTGGCTATAGAGTATTATGGTGAAAAAACAACTCTATTCTCAATTTTTGTACTGGCTTGAGAAGTCGACTCTATTGTAGATTCTGTATTAATCTGAAACTCCACCTATTTTTGATTTTCTTTATTAGAAGAGCCTTTAAGAGATAAGTTAGGTAGCATAGTAGTTTCATAAAAAACAACATCTCTACTAATCACAACTTTTCTATTTTTAGGATACCATAACTTATACCCTTTTACACCAGCTTTATAACCAAGAAAAATACATTTAATGGATCTCGATTCCAATTTTCCATTATCAATATGAGGATACGTAGGACACCCAAAAATCTTTAAATCAGAATAGTCAGCAAGGTTACCAAACCATACCTTTTGTGGAGTCTTTTTCTCAATAGCAATGGACGAAGATCGGTTGATCAAAAAACATGCAGTAGAGGCTACTTCGACCCAAAATGACTTTGGTAAGTTGGCATTTGACAACATACATCGAGCTTTCTCTATTATCATTCTATTCATTCATTCCGCAACGTTATTTTGCTATGGAGTATGACGAATTGTCAAGTGTCTCACGATCCCTTCTAACTTGCACAGTTTATTAAACTCATCAGAATAGAACTCTAAGCCATTGTTTGTGTGGAGATGTTTTATTTGTTTTCCGTCTGTTTTTCAATCATAGTTTTCCAATACTTAAATGCAGAAAACACATCGCTTTTTTGCTTTAAGAAGAACGCCCAAACTTTTCTAAAAAATCATCAATAAAAGTTAACATATAATTAGCTCCACCTCTCGAAGGTACTCTGGATGGCCCCCACAGATCAAAATGAATATGTTCCAACATTCCCTTCGTGTTATGGATTCCTCTGGTGAATTGAACTCTCTTTTGCTTCCCAAAAACGCAGTTTGCAAAATCCTTGCCCATCAAGAAGTCCTCTTTTGTTCAATTTTGCCATACCATTCTCACTCATATGCCCTAGGCGCATATGCCAAAGTTTAGTAATATCATCATCTGACAAGGAAGAGGAAGTGACAGCTGCATCACCAGGAACAATAGAACCTTGCAGAATATATAACTTGGCAGTCTTTCCTTGCCCTTTCATCACAACTAAGGAACCTTTAGATCAAAACCCCACTTTCAGCTATGTATTTGTACCCTTTTGAATTAAGAGTACTTAACAAAATTAAATTTCTCTTCAATTCTGGAACATGTCGTACTTCACTAAGTATTCAAACAACTCCATCAAACATCTTAACTTTAATCGTTTCAACACCTGCGATTTTACACGAAGCATTATTTCCCATCAAAATAACACCTTCAGACACTATTTCGTAATTTGTAAACCAATCTCTATTAGGACTCATGTGGAAGGTGTAGCCCGAATCAAGGATCCACTCCTCGATCACTTTAGAATTGATGACTGAAGCAACTAGAAGTTCATCATCGCTGTAGTCTTCTACAACATCAGCTTCACCGGAATTTTCTGGTTATTTTCCCTTTTGATTTGCAGCCTCCCTTTTGATCTTATCCTGTAGCTTATGGCACTCAGATTTAATGTGCCCTTTCTTCTTACAGAAGTTATAAGTTTTACCTCTGTTTGAAGACTTTGATCTACCCTTAGATTTACCGTGAGGATTCTGTTCTTGTGTTCTTCCACGATCATCATCAGTGTTCTGATCTTGTCTCCCACAAACAATGAGACCCTCACCTTGAGAGTTGGTTTTAACCACAAGATGCTTCATCTTATCATATAAGGTTAAAGAATCATAAACCTCATCAACTGTGAGAGACTCGCGGCTATATAAAATCGTGTCTCTAAAGGTTGAATAAGACGAGGGCAACAAACAAAGTAGAATCAACCCTAGATCTTCCTTATCATACTGAACCTCCATAGCCCTCAAGTTTGAGAGAATTTCTTTAAACACTGTTAAGTGTTCATCCACAGATGCACTTTCCTTCAAACGATGAGCATAAAGACGTTGCTTCATATGAGCTTGCTGGTTAGATTTTTCGACATGCATATTTGTTCCAACTTTTTCCATAATCCAGTGGCGGTCTTCTCCTTCATCACTTCTTGCAAAATTTCGTTAGAGAAATGCAGATGTAACTGTGTTAACGCCTTTTGATCCTTACGCTTCTTCTCTTCATCCGTTAATGTTGAAGGCATCTTATCTATCCCTAGCAGGGCTTCCTCTAGATCCATCTGCGCAAGAACTACTTGCATCTTAATCTGCCACAACGCAAATCTAGTGTTGCGATCCAACAGCGGAATTTCATACTTCAAAGACGCCATTACCGTGATCAAGATGAAAAAACCCGGAAGCTCTGATACTAATTTGTGAAAATATATAATATCGGTAATGACAATATATCGCAAAAAAATAAAAAAATAAAGAACACATAGATTTTACGTGAAAACCCTTTCGTGAAAAAACCACGGGCAGAGGAGAAGAAAATTCACTATGTCGAATTCGAATCATTACAAGAGGAATAGACTATGTTTATTTATAGGCTTGTAAAGCCATATTCTAGTAGGATTGAAACACCTTATTGTAATCAATATAAAATAGATGGAGTTTAATAAGGTTTAAAAAACATTATTCTAAAATAAAATAAAAGAAGTCTAATTCTATTTGGATATTACTTTTATTCTCCATCGTAGTTTATTTAAATAAGAACTCGGGTCACTTAATTCTAACAAAAACTGTTGCATATTGTACAATATATTTCATGCAATTCTTTAAAGTTCCTAAAGAGGATCGGTGATGAAATTAATACAGCAATGGCGAGATTTTTGTGGGGACAGCAAGTAGAGGAAAGAAAGATGCATTGGGTGAGAGGTGGTTTCGGCTTATTGATATGAAACCCAATGGTGGTAGGGGTTTTGAGGAGCTGAAATTAATGAAGAAAGCTTGCTAGCAAAGCATGTTGGAGACTTTTGGAGAATTCTGAGTCTTTGTGGACCAGAATTGTTAAAGGGATATATTTTCCAAACTAAGGTTCATGGATTTGGGCTACCATCTTCAAGTTTTTGAAGGATAAAATTCAGTGCGAAGTTATGAATGGTAAAGACTTAGCCCCATTCTTCTTTATGTTGAGTATTTTTTTTTTCATATATCAAAATATTAATAATATTATTTTCTTATATTTTTAGGCTTAATATATTATTGAGTACTTGAGTTTAACATTTTTTTTCTTTTGTGATACTTGAATTATTTTTTAGTTCAATTTGATATTTGTATTTAACAAAAGTTATATATTTTGACATCCAAAAATAGCAGTGTTAACTTTTTAGTGTTTAATTCAAGGTTTAGAGTTGTTTTGCTAAAGTTAATTGCTATAATATTATTAGGTTTGAACTTTTATGATTTTGTTAATAGATTAAATTTAATATTAATTGTGAATTTGCTTAATTTTGCATTTAATTTGTCAAATATAGTCCAATAAATGTTTTTTTTTAATTTGAGTCTTAGGATTGATTAGATGAAAGTTAATTGCTAATATTGTTAGCTTATTATATTTTTTTTATCAAATCAACTCTAAAACCCAAACTAAACATTAAAAAGTAAATATCATTACTTTTGGTATCAAAATATATAACTTTTTGTCAAATATAAGTACCAAATTGGATCAAAAAATGAAATTGGTACTATATATTAGAAAAAAAGTATCAAACTCAAGTACCAAATTAAGTATTAAACCATATTTTTATTGAAGTATCATAATATTAATGAATTTTAACATCATTTAAATACATATTTTTTACTTTGCAAGATTATGTCTAAAATTGATATTTTACTTCTCAAAATTACTTTTGTGTTAGCAATATAAAACATTTAAATCTTAAACAAAATATTTCAAAAACACTTCTACACAACATTTTTCGAAAACACTTGTCAAAGTAATGAAGAATTATCTTAATGTCAAGTTGAGTAGGACTACTGAAAGTGAAGAGCAAATCCATGAAACATTGTGGAGTTGACTGTCTCAAAAGAAGAAATGCAGAAGGTTCATCACAAACGCAGGAGTTAAGCTTGACTTTGAGGTCATCTGGAAGTGCAGTCGTTCAAAGCTTAAGGTTAAAAGAGGTTAAAAATATTGTTTTTTAATTTTTTAGGGTTTAAATTTTTTTAACTTTTAAATTTTTAAAAACAAAAACTTCATTTTATTATTTTACCTAAAACCTCAAAAATATGGGTAGTCAAGAAAATTAAAAATTAATGTTAAGATAGGGTCTCAAGTTCTAAAGGCCGAGATAAAAGAGAAGGAATCTCCTTCACATAGACTTTAATAGGTTGGAGATATCTAATCTACGGGAATAATGTGGCCACACGTAACAACTTATGGCATAGACAATTTCTATGGAGAGCTTGTGGGAGTTTGGAGATTAAAAAACAAAATTTGTATTTCGGCATGATCACGTCTTATCACATGTTTGCTTTTGAATTCAATTTTATATTTAATTTATTTCACATAAATCTAAATATAAGTCAAAATCTTAAAATTAAATAATTAAAACTATAAAATTGACAGAGAAAATTTCACAAATTAATTAAAATTTATGCACCATATAATCAAATTTGGATTTCATCTTCCAACTTAAATCAACTATTAAATTTGACTTTGAACTAATTTGGTTTGAGATTTAATCCGGTTTGACATTTAATTTTGATTTTTGCTTGATATTACAAAAAAAAAAAAATTAAAAGTTGATTTTATTTTTGTTTTTCAAAAATTTATGTATTTTAGGTGTCGAAACCATTTTTTTTTAAAAATGGGGTTGACTTTAATTTTGAAAGTGAAAACAAAAAAGGGGTGTCACCATCAATCTTTTTTTGCTGAAGTGTGATCGGGTTACCTCGAACAATAGTGTCTCAGTTGATTAATTAGTGTCTCAGTGTCAAAGATTTGAAATTTTGAAAGAATTTAAAATACGATCTCTCATTTATGGCGATGCTTAAAAAGTCATTTGGATAAATTGAAAATGTGTGTCAGAGGCCGTCTTGTCTCAAAGTGAAATGTCATATTCAATACGTTAGGATACAACACCTTGACCTTTGAGGCTAAACTCGCCTTTTATTTGAAACTCATGTATTTAATTTTAGAAGGATATTCAGATACTTAGAGTAAACGAGACAATCGAAACCCAATACGTTAGGGCACGATTTCTCGAATTTCTAAATATAGAATATTGCCTTGATTCAGAAAATCTTATCTCGAGATAACAAAATATCACATCCAATGCATTAGGACACGACATCTTGAATTCTCAAGAATAAGCTTTTTATTTAAAATTTATGTATTTGGTTTTTTAAAAAAAAGGATATTCGGTTACTTAGATTAAACGAGAAAAATCGAAACCCAATACGTTAGGGCACAACTTCCCGAATTTCTAAATACAGAACATTGTCTTTAAAAAGAATTATTTTTTTATGTCGGGCAAAATGTAATATGATTTTGTAATAAAACACGAAAAGAAATTACGGTGTTAATATGTGCAATGAAATAATGATGACGACAATGATGAATAATTACAACGATAATATGGAATAACATAAATTTGCAAATATGAAAAAAACATGAATAAGCATATAATGAATACGAGAAATAAAATACGAATGAAACAACAAAAATAATAAAGTAAAACGGGAGCAATAATAATAATAATAATAATAATAATAATAATAATAATAATAATAATAATAATAATAACGTAAGCATATACTAAAAGAAGAAATATAATAATATAAAATTAGTTAGTTTAATAATATGATAATAATAATAGTAAACATACAATAATAAATAGAAAATGATAATAGTGCATTAGTAATAATAATAATAATAGTGAAAATAATAATAACATATTAATAAGAATAGTAATAGAATAAAAAAATAGAAAATAATAATAATACATTACCAGTAATAATATGTTAAAAATAATAATGCTAATAAAAATATGAATAAAAAATACAAGAATAATGATAATAGTAAAAGGGTAAAAAGAAAATAAGATAAAAGTGCAAGGGTAAAAAATAAAAAATAAAGATAAGTATAATATATATATATATATATATAATAAATACAAAAAGCAAATATAGTGTAATAATAATATTAAAAATAAAGTAAATAATAATAATAGTGAATATAATAATAATATCAATAATAATAATGAAATATACTAGTAAATATAATATTAAAAAAATATTAAAAATTTTATTTTAATATAATATAATAATAATATAAAAAATAATAATAGTACTAATTAAAGTTAATAATAATAAATATAATAGTAACAACACGAAAAATAGAAAATATAATAATAATATTATTAAAAATAATTAATTTAATAATAAACTAGTCAAAATAACCAAAAAGGACTAAAATCGAATTAAAAACGAAGTTTTGGGGCAAATCTAAAATAAAAAGGAAGGGGGAGGACCAATTTGAATGGCTCGAATAACATGGAGAGGCTAAAAGGGAAATTTTCCCCACCCTCCAAAACTCACAGCTTCAGGGGGACTAAAATGAAACGGAAATGAAACTTAGAGGATAAATTAAAAATAAAGAAAAACTGAATTAAAAACATTAAAAAATGCGGAAGGACTAAATGCGCAAATTTCCCAAAAACTAAAAACACGCGTATCCTTGGAGCGGGTTGGGTCAATGCACGGGTCTGGCTATCAAAACGACGTCATTTTGGACTCTAAAATGGAGGACTAAAACGGCGTCGTTTTAATCTGGGTATTTAAACCCCAAATTTTTTTTTCCTTCATTTCAGCCCTCCTTTCAAAAAAAAAAAAAAGAAAGCCGTTCAAAAAGAAAAATCCTCCCCCCGAATTCTGACGATCGGACGATGGGCCAGTGCCTCGCCAGCCACTGTCAGCGACCACCGTGCGCGGTGGTCGGAGCCTGAAAAATCACTTTTTTCTGACAATTTCAAAAAGGTAACTTTCTTTTTAAAAACTCTTTTAATATATATATATATAGTTTCGAAAAGAGAAACAAATAAAAGAAATCAAAATAACACATTTGATCTTTAAATCAAACTCCTCTGCTTTGTATATTATTTGCACTCAAATCTCGTGTTGATATGTTTGGATTTTTTTTGGTTCAAAATCTGTTGTTTTTCTTATTATTGATGTAGCTGAAGACCCTTTTTTTTTCAAAAGGATTGTACATGGCTTTTTTATAGCCCTTTTTTACAACTTGTATTCTTAATAATTTGCTTCTCTTCTTAGCAGGTACAAGTAGGGGGTGGCGACATGACAAGGGCGGTGGTCGACAGTGCCAGAGGTGACAGCAGACTAAGTGCGGTGCTAGGGGTTGCAACCACTTGGATTAAGAGGCTAGGTTTTGTTTTTTTCTGAAAATATTGTGGGCTAAGGTTAGGTTTTGGGCTTATCTGATTTGGGTTTGAAATTGAGGTTTGGGTTGTTGGGTTAGCTTTACGGCCCCGGGCAAATTGGGCTGTTTACAGCTACCCCTCTTTGCTCATTGTCGTGTAACGGGAATGGAGCAAAGACTTCCAAGAAAGACCAATTTTGCCCGGTCTTGCCACGTCCCGACTTCTTTAGTGCTCCTCTTCTTTGGGTAGCCTCATTCCAGTCCACCGTATCTTGTTGCTTTAATCCACTCCACTGCCACTTCGGAGAGATAGGACTTGCAGCTTCAATATGCTCCATTGTATCTACTACAACTTCAGAGGTACACGGTTCATTGTTTTAATCCGCTCCACTACAACTTCAAGGAGATAGGATTAATGGCTCCAATGTAATTTCAGGAAAAAGAGATTTGTAGCCTTGACCTTCTCCGCTGGAATTTCAAAGAGGTGAAAACTGGTAATCTCAACCTGCTCCGCTGTATCCTCAGGGAGGCAAGGCTGGTGGCTCCAATTCAATTTTAAGGAGAAGAGATTTGTAGCCTCGACCTTCTCCCCTGGAACTTCAAAGAGATAAGAATTTAGGGAGAAGAGATTTGTAGCTTCGATCTTCTCTACTGAAACTTCAAAGAAATAAGGATTTCAAGGAGAAGGGATTTGTATCCTCGACCTACTCTGCTGGAACCTCGAGGGGATGAGAATTCAGGGAGAAGAGATTTGTAGCTTCGATCTTCTCTATTAAAACATCAAAGAAATAAGGATTTCAGGGAGAAGGGATTTGTAGCCTTGACCTACTCCGCTGGAACCTTGAAGGGATAAGAATTCAGGGAGAAGAGATTTGTAGCTTCGATCTTCTTTATTGAAACTTCAAAGAAATAAGATTTGTGATTTTAGTCTGCTCCACCGTTGCTTTAGGGAGGTAGGACGGTGGCTTAAATCTGCTCCACTATTGCTTAGGGAGACAAGATTTGCCATCTTCGATCTTGTTCCACTATTGCTTAGGGTGACAAGATCTATAATCTTCAACCTATTCCACTGCTAGTCAGGGAGATAGGATGGTGGCTTAAATCATGTTCCACTACTATTTAGGGAGACAAGATTTGCCTTCGATCTTGCTCCACTACTGCTTGGGGTGACAAGATCTACAATCTTCAACCTATTCCACTACTGGTCAGGGAGATAGGATGGTGGCTTAAATCATGTTCCACAGCTGTTTAGGGAGACAAGATTTGCCTTTTTCAATATGCTCCCTATTGCTTAGGGAGATAAGATCTACAATCTTCAGCTTACTTCACTGCTGGTCAGGGAAATAGGACAGTGAATTAAATCTGCTTCCCTATTGCTTAGGGAAGACCAAATTTATCCTCTTTAATCTGCTCCCTATTGCTTAGGGAGATAAGATCTACAATCTTCAGCCTACTCCACTGCTGGTCAAGGAAATAGGACAGTGAACTAAATCTGCTCCCCTATTGCTTAGGGAACACCAGATTTATCCCCTTCGATCTGCTCCCTATTGCTTTGGCAGATAAGATCTACAATCTTCAGCCTATTCCATTGTTGGTCAAGGAAATAGGACTGTGGCTTAAATCTACTCCATTACCGATATATGGAGATAAGATTCACCATTTTCGATCTGTTCCACTGCAACTTCAGGGAGATAAGATCTACAATCTTCAGTCTGCTCCTCTACAACTTCAGGGAGATAAGACTTGTATCTTCAACCTGCTCCACTACAACTTCAAGGAGATAAGGTTAGTGGCTTAAATCTGTAGTGGCTTAAATCTGCTCCGTTGCCAATACATGGAGATAAGATTCACCATCTTCGATCTGCTCCACTGCAACTTCAATGAGATAAGATCTACAATCTTCAGTCTGCTCCTCTGCAACTTCAGGGAGATAAGACTTGTATCTTCAACCTGCTCCATTGCAACTTCATGGAGATAAGGTTAGTGGCTTAAATCTGCTCCATTGCCGATACATGGAGATAAGATTTGCTATCTTCGATTTACTCCCTATTGCTTAGGGAGATAAGATCTTCAAATTTTGGCCTACTCCACTGCTGGTCAGGGAAATAGGATAGTAAATTTACCGATGTTGCTACACCATCCTCTCGGGATATAATTTGTAGAATCAGTTTCATATACCTATGCTTATGCCAAATAATTAGGATGCCATGATCGGAATGAGTCAAATGCTCCTAACTATGTGCATGAATTATATTTGCATGAATGCAGAAATGTCATAAGAATGATTCCTTTTTAAGTGCTTAAGGTGTCATCGCTCATTGTTCATCAGGGCGTTATCACTAACGTATTACGTTGCCCTCTTGTTCAGCTGGTATCCCTGACGGAAAACTCGAAGAATGATCACTATTTGCTCAACTGGTTTGCCCCGTTGTAACTTTAGGGATTTTTTGGTAATCCAACCTACTGCGACTCAGGGTATAGGATTTGTTTCATCTTCAATCCATCCTACTGCAGCTCAGGGGTATAGGATTTGTATCTTTTTCAATTGAACTGTCACACCCCTCTCTGAGTAACATGACCAAAAGGGTGTACAGAATGAAAATTTTTCAAGAATAAACCATTTTTAACGCTTGGGTTAACATTGCCTACTATTCATCGAGGTTGCGTCACCGACACTATCTTATTTTTCCATGCAACTGATATCCTTAACAGAGAATCTAGAGAGATAGCCGCAATTTTAGACTCATCTCTCTCAAATATTTCCAACCCTTAGGCCGGGTGAGTTCTAAATAATGGTCCTGTTTCAGGTTCCTATACTATTTAGAAGCTTTGAGAGTAATATGCAGGACTTCTTTTGTGAAAATATTATTGGTCCATTAATCGTTATTTCAATGCAAAATGCTTGAAAAAGATCAAAATGATGGACAAAACTGGAATTCATCAATAATAGAATCTGAAAAGGATGGATTAATCAAAGAAAGCAAATATTTCTAGAATACAAAATGAGCAAAAGGAAAGTAGGTGCCCTAGATATCACAACATGAGCTTCTCTGCGCAAATTTCTTAAGGACCCTTTTTTGAGCTAAATATGTGTTTAGGGGATCCGGAGTACTTTATCAATGCCCCAAGACGTAGCATACTTCTTCATTGTTAATTTAGGCATAGCAAGACTACTACATGCCCCACTTTGATCAAAATTTAAGCCGCCCATTCCTGGGTTTTCCACTCAAAATCCCTTTGGTCTCAAGGTGCCCTTTGCGGGTTTTCGCATTGGCCTCTCCTTTTTCTTTTCTTTCTTTTTTCTTTTTTCTTCTTCTTTTTTTAGGTGAAGTATTTCTTGACTAAATCTGAGTTCACTAGATTAGGTAGAGTCTTGCCATTATCTCGGCCAGTATCGATGCTCTTCCAGAGGAGGCCCTTTTTTTACCACATGAAATCCTTCCTAGTTTGGCGTCCACTTTCCTTTGAAATCCTTTTGAATAGGAAAGATCTTTTTCAGTACTAGGTTTCCCTCATGGAATTCTTTAGGATGAACCTTTTTGTCATTTTTCTTTGGTACACTTGATCATAGTAGATGGCATTCAACCTCATTTCTTCGATCAAATTCAACTGATCACATTAGGACTGGATCCATTCGGCTTCATCTTCAATTCTGACAAAATTTGGAGAGAAGAAATCTTGACTTTAGTCAGCAACTGCCCTTATTCTGTCAATAAGAAAAGCGCTGCCTTGGTGGAGGTCCTGATAGACGTTTGGTAATTTCTCATGCTAATCTTTGTGAGTCCCAGTCATTTTCATCACGATCTCTTTTTTGTTTTTTGTTTTTATCTTTTGTTTTGTCTCTTTTTTATATTTGTCCCACTGTACTATTCATTTTGGGGTGATGTGGTATTTGATCTTGAACTGACTGGAAACTTTTGATTTTGTGCTATTGTTCAAATTCAGTGCATGGTCAGATATGATCTTTTTGGCATTCCAGCATATGAAGCAGCTTCTGTCCACTTGGTAAAGTAATCAACGACCATAAAGATGAATCGATACTCTTTAGAATATTGGCTCACTGAAGCCCATTCCCCACTTATAGGAAGGCCATATGTTCCTCTGATTTTTATGAGGTGGGACATGTTTCCCATCCTTAACAAATCAGGAGATAGACTACTGTCTCAGTCATTTTCAAAGTCCTGAGGTTCCTCTGGACACATATCTTGCTCAAAAGGAGGTTCTGAGTCAATAGCAGTGTCACTCATATCATTGATATCTAAAGGCCTGTTATAGGGACAAGGAAGGCAAAAAGAATTTAGGAATATTTACTTGTGTGGTATGCTTATGAATGAAATAGAGACAAGAAAAGAATATTTGCTCGAAGTGAGAAACAAAGATGCATTTTATTGAAATAAAGATGCTGGACATAAGCCTATTTCACAAAAGAATTCTTATCGCTTCTAGGCTTGGAGCAATAAGCATGTTTTGGACATTAGTCCAAATTGGCTCTAAAAAATACAGGGATCTCCTTCACAGTCCCATTGTTCAAAACACTTCCAAGCATGTAAGGGCAGACGCTTAGGAATATTTTATTCCCCTGTTCCCTCTTCAAATACGTTCATATTCCCTGATATTCCTTTCAGGCTTTTAACTTCTTCAAGGAATCGCAACTCTCTTGCCCCTTACCTTCAGCTATCGCATTTACTGCTTCACCAGAGTGATTAGGTTCTAATGAATCGTCGAACTTCACAATTCCCATTTTAATGAACCTTTCGACCAACTTTTTAAATGTGGTGCAATTTTCAATTGAATGTCCAGCGATCCCCACATGGTACTTGCATTGCACATTTGCATCATACCATTTTGAGAATGGAGGTTGCACCGATTCCGATTAGAAGGGAGATAGCACATGCGCATCAAACAGATTCTGATACAGCTCCCTATATGTTATCGGGATGGGTGTGAACTGGAGCCTTTCTATTTTTGGCCTTGAGTTGGATTCCTGCCTTGAAGGGCCTTGATAGTTAATAGTCATGGCCTTCGACTGGCCTACAGTGATCGTTTTGGAATACCTTTTGCTTGCATAATTCACTTCATATTCATTTTTCTTCGGGGTTGATCTTTTGGTATTTTCTTCCGCATCTATCCTTCCATTCTTTATCGCATTTTCAATCATCTCGCCGGACATTACTATATCTGAGAAGCTCATGGTAGTGCTTTCCAACATATGGTTAATGAACAGGGCTTTCAAAGTATTGATGAAAAGCATTGTTGTTTCTTTTTCTAGAAGAGGTGGTTGGACTTGCATTGCCACTTCTCTCCATCTTTGAGCGTATTACCTGAAGCTCTCCCTCTATTTCTTTTCCATATTCTGTAGTGTGATTCTGTCAGGTGCCATGTCTGTAACGTGGCCATGTTGTTTTATGAAAACCTGTGCCAAGTCCTTCCATGAATTAATTTGGGCACGGCTTAATTGATTGTACCATTTGGCCGCAGACTCGATCAGACTGTCCTGGAAACAGTGAATTAATAACTGGTCATTATTAACGTATCCTGTTATCCTTTGACAGAATATTTTGATATGAGCTTCGAGGCAGCTAGTCCCGTTGTACTTTTCAAATTTCGGAGTTTTAAACTTTGGTGGGAGCACCAGATCTGGGACCAAGCTCAAGTCCTTATCGTCAACCCCGTAATAGTAGTCAACAGTCTCCATTGCTTTGAATTTCTCTTCTAGCCATTTGCACCAGTCCTCAAGTTGTTTTGGTAGGTCTACTCTTGCCCTCTCCATTTTTGTCACCTCATCGAGATCAGAGACAATAGGATTAGTTGGATTATCCACTGGATTAGAATTCGAGCCCACTGGAAAGTTTATCGGTACCGAGGCACCGGCTTGATATCAGGATCTGATGGTGATAGGTAACCTTTGTGGACAGACATCTAGTTGTGCTTGGGCGTCTATCAGGGCAAAACTTAGGGGATAGGCAAGGTTCTCATGATGATCTCCAGAATTGACCACAGGGCTCTTTCCTTTATTAGGCCTTCCCGACAACAGCTGTGCTAATTGATTCATCATGCTTCTTTGGGATTCTATCATCTGATCCCTCATATCTTGTTGAATTTTGGCTAGTTGCTCTTGCATCTGTGCTTGCAACCAATCCTGCATTTCTCTTTGCATTTGTTCTAGTCTTTCTAACTTTTGGTCCATATCTTTTATTTTAGCACGGGTACCGTAACGATATTTGGTTGGTAAGCCCTTATCGATTTCCAGATCTCTAAAATGATTTTACTTAATTAGGGTCTTTCTGTGGATTTTGAATGCATATGACGCAATGTGATGCAATGCAAATGCATGAAATGAATGCAAAAATACGTCGATTCTGATTCAATTTTATTTAGAAAACTTTACTAGGAAACAAAACTCTTTACATAAAACGGACTATAAATATGGCATTGCCCTAATACTCAAAGTTTTAACTTTCCTAAGCAACGAAGCTAGTTCCTGACCTCGGTTTGATTCCAGTTTCATATTTCACGCTTAGCATGTCAACCTGGACTGTCAAAGTTTGCAAATGATCGGCTACCTCCCGAATCAGAGCCACGGCTTCACCCATTATGTAATCTCTATTTCTAACTTGAAGTTGCTCCTCCTAATGTTCCTCACTTACTTCAAGAAGCTCTATTCGAAGTTCGCAACTTTGCAATGCAGCTCAACCCAAAGGTGTGACCCTTTTGTCAAGTCAATCATAGAGGTCCGAGACTGCCTTATCTACATACTCTGATGCCCTAGGGAAGATCATCAACTCTCTTTTTGTATCAGGATGCGCTAGAATCAAATTCCTCAGATATTTCAAGGAATGCATTTACACTCTCCTTTTTGCTTAATCCTGGCGGTAATCCATTATTAGCTTATCCTTGTAATGTTCATCAATATCTTTAAAAAGGTTGGGACCCAAGCAGCTCTAGAATAGGCTTTGTTAGCTTGAATCTTCGGGTAACGAAGTAGAGCTTTATATTATTCCACAGTGGGTACCAAAACAACTGTATACAGGATTCCAATACTGGGTGAGGGCTCGAAATAAATGCTCATCTACCTTAATGTCGAGTAGGTAAGGCTGTAACACCCCATACCCAGCCTAGAAGTTAGGCCCGAATCCAGTGTGTCACATTGAAGTATTTTTGTGAAAAACATTATTTTTCATTGAAAACCCTTCTTAAAGAAATTTGAGTAAAATTCCAGTTTAGAGTTGTTTTTCAAACGGCTTGTGTTTAAAAAATCAATCAGTCTTTCTATAGGTTAAAAATTATTTTTTTAACTTTTTAGGGAAAATATTTTTATGTGTGGAAACTTAATTTTGAATAAACCCATTGTTTCAAAATAAAATGTGGGATAACTTAGAGGGAATAAAGTAAAGCGTTCAATGTAACAAATAGCAGAGGTAAGGCCTTATTACAATCCAAAATCAAAATACTTAGAAACTATAAAGAAAAACAAATAAAATAAAGCGTCTTGCTAGCTGGCCACCTCCGAGTCCCTCCGTTCGTTGAACAGCCTACTAAGGGTCTCCTGAGAAAATTAAAGAGGGAGTGAGTGTCAAAACTCAGTGTGTACAACCCTCAGCAATCATTAACATGCAAGCAATCAATTAGGCCTAAGCCCTAATCATAGTATCATCGTAATATATCACATATGCAATGCAATAAAAACCCTCCCCAATAATCCATCCACTACACAATATTTCCAGACCAACCTTATACACCTGTGGGGATTTCTAAATTGACCCACCCATCCGCTACACAACAATGGTAGCTCGATTACGGTACTACCTAACATTGCAGCAAAGCTGCTAATCACATATTGGGCTTTAAAAAGCCAACGGTGGATCCACGGTCGTCAAGCAACCATGCAATCCTCAAATTCCTCCTCCGTACCATAATTTCCCACCCACATGCAGCTTAAGCAGTATATCACATGAATGCAGCATGTCACACCCATAAATTCCAAGTTTAACTCCTAGGGGTATTTTAGTCATTTTCGTCCTTATGGGCATTTCGATCATTTTTAAGTTTTATGGATTCAGTACCTACCTGGCCCGTTAACAAGTCCCCGTTGGCCAAAGTGAACAAGCACTATGCACCAGGTTGGATTCCAGAGAAGAGGAGGTGGGTCATTGAGACCGCTTAAGTACCAAGCTCTCCCTAGATCCAATCTTAGACATGCATATACCCATTACCACACTTCAACCTTATGACTTGTCCATGGTTGCATTTATGTTTTTAAGTTTTATGAATGTTTGGCAATTAACAGATATTAAGCCCAAACCCATATACAAAGCCCATTCCCAATCATATGGCTCATTAGGCCCAAATCACAATCGTATGGCCCATTAGGCCCAAATCTCTGTTAAGTGGCCCATTAAGCCCAAATCCAATTCAAATCACGTAATATGCATGACTAACTCAATTCATATAACCGAATCAATAAATTTCACAAAACTTAGCCTTAGGGCCCATTGGGCCCATTTAGCCACCTTTGATTTTTCGGCTTTTCGGCATTACCGATATCGTGTGTGTAGTATTTGTACACACCTGGCGATAGAGCGTGCTGCGATTTCCTCTTAGTCACGAACCTACATTCGATATTACTTAACAATTAATCATAGGCTAAATACATAATTTATCTATAAAAATCCCGAAGCCTCACCATAACCTTACCATGTGCCAAGCCTTAATAGCCCATTTTCTTTATCACCAACTGCGATTAGACCCTAGATCTGTACCAACTTAATCATAAAACCTAAGTATTTGGTGACTGGTATCTAATCACGAGTCAAGACCGATATTATAGAAACTAAAACAACACTCAAAAACCAGTTAAAAAAAGACTTTCGGCCATCCTTACCAACCCCTAACGTTACCTTAATTTCGCGAACACTGTAGCCTAAATGAGAAATTCGGCTCTTCCTGACAAGCCCCTAGTCAACTTTGGAGATTCAAGATCTAGCAAAAGTAGGTAATAAAAATCAAAGGAATAAGGAAAAGGGACAAGGCCGAATGTAGAGGATTTCGGCAAGAAAAAGAAGAGAAAAGAGAAGAAAAAAATACAAATCGACACTTGAGGAAAAGATGAGAAATTTGACATTAGCCTAGGATCCCAAATTCAGCACATATTTATAGCCCATAGCCTCAATTCCCAATTCAGCTCCATCACTTCCCCCTTCTCATCTCCTCGTTTCTCACCCTGATAACTCCCCAATCTATTTCCTAAATTTTCTCTTCTGATTACCTCTCTGAGAATCCAGCTTCACGCCACTACCAATCTTCTAGAAGCCTAAAATTAAACTCTAAAATAAATTTAATATTTTCCCTTTTAAGCTTGGACCTAAACTCTACTATTGGCCTTCTAACACCCAAATAATATTTACCTAAGACTACTAAGCACATATTCACATAAAAACCACAAAAAAAGAAGTTCGGGATTTTTGAGGCGTTACAACTCTACCCCCTAAAAGAAATTTCGTCCTCGAAATTTTCAACTAACTAACGATCGCATAACATATACTACATCATCACGCTTTCGCTGTGCACTCTAATTCTAAAGCCAAAACAAACACTCAGGACACTATGGTAGGGTACGCACCAGCATTCGCATTTGGAGTGTCTTCGTCCTCTTGGCGACGTGCTGCATAGACCAAAGCTGGCTGCCTCGCCTCAGCATAGCCTGTACCTCACCCGGTGCTTCACGACTGCTTTCTTTACCATTTTCGCCCCTGGCCTGACCTCGGCCCCTTGGCGGCTGTTAACCATCCCTCGGTGGCTGAACATTAGCCTAGCCCATAGCTTGCACCTGAACTGGCCTCCTAGGGCAATCTTTGATCCTATACGACATGGATCCACAACCCAAACAAGCTCATGTCCTCCTCCAACACTCACTTATATGACCTCTCCCACAATCAGCACAATGTGGTATCCACGAATTAACAGCAGAGGGCCTAGCTCTTATTGGCCCATTGACTCTGGCCTTAGCTCTAGGCCTTTGTCCAATATTGAAAGATTCAGCCTCCCTTTTATTCCTACCCTTCTTTTTTTCTCGATTTAGACTCTCAGTGCGCTTCACCTCTTCTGCTATCTTTGCTTTCTCAACAAACTCCGAGAAAACTCACTCCTTCTGTGGAGCTATCAATACCCTGAGGCTATCCTTAAGACCATCCTCAAATTCGTTACCACCATAACCCTTGCGTACCTACTAAGGCGTTGAAATTTCGCCTCATATTCCGCCACAGATTTGTTCCCCTAGGTCAGGTTCAAGAACTCCTTCCTCCTAGCATCAACATAGCTTGCACCCACGTACTTCCCTTGAAATGAAGTTTTGAAAAACTCCCAAGTAATCTGCTCAGCTTGGGTGCCCTCTTACACCGTCAGCCACCACTGATAGGCTTCTTCCCTGAGCAGTGACACTGCCCATTTCAACTTTTGCTTAGGGGTATAGTCCAAGTCGTCCATTATTCTTTCAGTGGCCTCCAACCAATACTCAACCACATTAGGTGCCACACCAACCAGGCCCTTAAAGATCTCAGCCCCGTTAGATTGAAGTCACTCCGGAATTGACCCTCGATTCCCTGTACCATTATTGGGCCCAGCGACCCTTTCTAGGATCATCGGCATTGCCTGCGACAATGCTTTCGAGATTTGATGAAGTTGTAGTTTAAGGTATAGAATTGATTCGAAAATGGTTTTGGTTGTAGGTCGAGGCTGAGAATAAAGTAGTACGGGTCATCAATCAGGTGTGTACAAACACTACACATACGGTGAAATGGAAAAGCTGAAATCCCGAAACCTCGTATGGGCCTACCGAATTTTTGGGTCCAAATTGGCAAAATTGTGATATGAAATTCTATGATGAAATGATATGCATGAATTGTATGTTGGATTATGATTGGGCTTAATGGGCTTTGTACGGGCCTAAATTTGCCCGGAGCCCGATTAACCAATTAAACCAAATCTTTAAACCCGAATAGGCCCAAAATTACAGTCCAAACCCTACCCAAATACACGGCCCAAAAGGACTAAAATTTTTGGGGAAGCAAAAACCCTAGGCGCCGTACCAATCCCATGTGCCTCGTCAACACTTCCAACGCCCGAGGCGCTGCTAAGCCGGCTCCTCCAATGCCCGAGGCTTGGCTATGCCTGTCCCTTAACACTGAATAGTAACCCCGCTCGTTGACCTTCCCTCTAGCCTGCATACAAACCCAAAGAAGGAAACAAAGCAACAACACGCAATGGCAGAAACACAAAAAATATTTGTATTATTTCGGCTATAAAGCCACTGAAACAAAATAATGTAAACACATGAAATTCTAAAATAAAAAACAACAGATTTGAAATATAAAAAAAAAAAGAATACATTTTGGATCAAAAAAGCGAATAGTGGTTTCTAAGGTGGTTTTCTTCAAAGTTTTCATTTTTATTGCATTTTTGACCTTCGTGCTTTTATTTTTTTAAAAAAGAAAGGAGAAAGAGAAAGTTTACCTTTCTTGCGAACGGAGAGGGAAACCGAGGAACCCGTTCGAGCTTTTATTCTTTTAGAGGGTTCTTTTTATTTTTAGGCCCGAATCAGCTGAAAAGGGGCTTCTTTTTTAGCTCCGATCGCCGTGCATGACGGTCGCCGGTGGCGGAGCCCACGGCGGCAATAGCTCATCAGTTCGGCGATCGGACTTAGAAGAGATGGGGGCAGAGAGAAATGGGAAGCTTTTTGTTTTGAAAGGCTGAAAAATGAAGCTAAAACAAAAAATTTTGGCCTTTACCCTAATCAAAACGGTGCGTTTTGCTCTGTTCTTTAAAACTCCCAAAACGGCCCTGTTTCGGGCTATCCAGGTGCGACCCGACCCGCTCCAGGGGGATCCGCGCGTTTTCGTTAAGTGGTCTATTTATGCCTGGGGTCCTTCTGCCTTTGGGGACACTTTAGATTGGTCCATTTTCTTTCATTTATTTTCTCTTAGATTTGACCTGTTAATCTTTAAATCTTTCTAATTTGGTCCCTGTATTCAAAATGAAACAGCGCACTTACTTGGGGTTTGGGATATTGTCCAGATTAACCCCTCAATGTTTTAGCGCGTTTCATATTGGGCCATTGCTTCATTCTTATACACGAATTCCCCCTCTAAATTTTATTTGGATATTAATTTAGTCCTTTTTACATACTTGCGTTTATTTTATTCAGATTTGGACCCCAAAACTTTATCTTATTTGCAACCAAGTCCTTATTCTTGTAAATTTCAACCTTTTATTATTTTAAGACCTTATATTAAACTATTTGATATTCTAATACATTGTTTTATTTATTATCTGTTTTAAGTTTTACGTATTATTTAATTTAAACTATATCACATGGTATTTTAAAATTAGTTATTGTATATTTATACATATGTGTATATATATATATATATATACATATTATCTTTTTGTACCATTTATCTTCAAATAGTCTTTTTTTAATTTTCTTTTTAAAGCATTATATTTTAAACTTCTTATATGTTACTTTAACCTTTTTAAATTATTTATTTTAAGTTACTTTATATATTACTTTATTTATTTATTTACTTATTTTTTTGCATGATAATTATTTTAAATTAGTTTATACTATTTACTTAGATTACTTTTATGGTATCTACTTTAAACTTGCTTTTTTATGTATTATTTGTTTAGAATTGTTTTAAATTATTTTATATTATTTGTTTATTATTATTATTATTAATGTGAATATTGAAATAGTGTATGATCATTGCTATTCCATGTACCATAATTTGTTTATTCTTGTTTTCATATTATTGTTCACTTGTATAATATTGTATTCATGTACCATGCTCACTATCATATTGTTATTTCATGTCATTTTTATTGCAAATTAAATCCCAACATATTTATCCAACTTAGATCGCCTTATTTCAAACTAAATAAATAGACATCGTTTAAATCTCGCACTCACTATTACTCAAAAAGAAAATTTTCAAAATAAAGGCAATATTCTGTATTTATAAATTCGAGAAATCGTGCCCTAACGTACTGGGTTTCGGTTTATCGTTTGACCTAATAACCCAATATCCTTTTAAAATTTCAATGCATGAGTTTTGAAAATCATAAGATGATCTTGGTATTGAGGGTTTGAAGTATCGTGTCCTAACATACTGGATGTGACATTTTATTACTTCAAGACAAGAGGGTCTTAAACATCCAATTCGATTTATTCAAGTTTTCGTCAAAATAAAAAGGCTCGTATTTTTAAAATATTTTCAAATTTTCGACATTAAGACATTAATTGATCAATTAGGTACCAATTTTGGGCGTATCGAGGGTGCTAATCCTTCCTCGTGCATAACCGACTTCCGAATCCATTTTCTGAAATTCGTAGACTAAAAACCATCGTTTTAGTAAATTTCAACTTTATTAAAATGATTGAATTTTGAGGTGATCCGATCACACCTCAACAAAAAAGATTGGTGGCGACTCCCTATTTTAATTTTCAATTTCAAACCCAAAGTCGACGCCCGTTTTTTCAAAAAATGGTTTCTACAGCTTGGTGACTCCACTGGGGACATTTTGAGAGTCAAGCCACAAATTGGTTAATTTTTGTCCTATTTTCGAAAATTGAAAATCAATTTTAAAAAAAAAATCATGATTTTTTTTGTTGCATGGTTATTATTTGAATCTTCTAGAATACTTTAGCATTGCATTGCATGACCGAGTGGCCACACCTTTAAGTGGGAGTGAGAAACTATACCTTCGTGAGGTTTTCACCTCCGCATAGGCTAGTGGACCTATGTGCTTCGTGAGATTTTCATCTCCGCATGGCCGTAGGGAAATGTATTCCCCTGAACTGAACTCGGTCCGTATGAGCCTATAATGGGTGAGGATTGAGGAATCTACTGGTTCAGGTACCATTTCCTTAGAACCGAGCCTCATATAGCAAACCCTAAGAGCCTACCCTAGGTAGAGCCACACCAAACCCTAGTGGTCACCCAGATAGGTGCGTTTTCTTGTTATCTATTTTTCCTGTGCTAACGTATTTTCTTTTATCTTGATTACATTGCATTCTCATCATAGAAAGGAGGTGTTGATTTAAATTTGATTACTAAATAGAAAAGCTTGTCACAAGAAAATGGATTTTTTTTATAAAGTGGATTATAATACGGCTGTTCATGTGCAGTACAAGTAAACACAATAAGAGAAATCCGTGGAGGAATATGCAACACTACTTCTTTGCTCAATGATTCAAGTCAACAAAGATGATTCGAGAATTTTCTTGAAGAAGCTAATAGACATCGCGGAGAAGTGAGCAATGGGCCTAGACCAAGCAGAAAGAAGATAATAGAAGCATCTATTGGGAAGTTCAGGAGATTGGACCTTAACATCTAGATATGAAGAAAAGATCAGTGTTTTCACCTGGGTTCTAAAGGCAATGCCGCATATGTAATCCGTTTTATGTAAAGAAGTTTGTTTTCTAGAAAAGTTCTTCTAATGGAATTGAATTCAAAGTTAACGCCTCTCTTTCTTGTATTCATTTCATGCATTTGCATTCCATGCATTTGTATTGCATCATTTGCATTAGATTTTTACAAAATGACCCTAATTAGATAAAATTATTTCAGTTAAACTAAGAAAGCCATGGACTAAAGATTAGAGAGATTAGAGCAAATGCAAAAAGATATGCAAGACCAGTTGCAAGCGCAGATGCAAGAACAAATGGCCAAAATTCAACAAGACATGAGGGATCAGATGCTGGAATCCCAAAGAAGCATGATGAACCAATTAGCGCAACTATTGACTAGAGGGCCTGATAAAGGAAAAAACCCTGTGGTCAATTCTGGGGATGATCATGAAAACCCTGCTTATCCCCCAGGTTTTACCTCAATGAGCGTCCAGGCCCAACCAGACGCACATACGCAAGGAGCACTCAGTACTATCAGACCCCAACAATATCAAGTCGGTACCTCGACACCAATGGATTACCTAATAGGCTCAGGCTCTAATTTGGAAGGCAATCCAACCACTCTTAAGGTTCCTAATCTAAACGAAATGGAAAAAATAGAAAAAGCAAAGATGGAACTGTCGAAACAACTCGAAGATAGGTACAGATGGTTGGAAGAAAAACTCAAAGAAATGGAGAGTGCTGAATACCATTGTGGGGTTGACGCCAAAGATCTAAGTTTGGTTCCCGATCTAGTACTCCCACCAAAGTTTAAAACTCTAGAGTTTGAAAAGTACAACGGGACTAGCTCCCCTGAAGCTCACATCACAATGTTCTGTCGAAGGATGACAGGTTACGTCAATAATGATCAGCTATTAATCCACTGTTTCTAAGATAGTCTGATCGGATCTGCGGCCAAATAGTACAACCAGCTAAGCCGTACCCAAATCGGTTCATGGAAGGACTTGGCACAAGCTTTCATGAAACAATATGGCCACGTAACGGACATAACACCCGACAGAATCACTCTACAGAATATGGAAAAGAAGTAGAGCGAGAGCTTCAGGCAGTACGCCCAGCGGTGGAGAGAAGTAGTGACACAAGTCCAACCACCTCTCTTGGAAAAAGAAACAACAATACTGTTCATCAACACTCTGAAATCCCTGTTCAGCAACCATATGTTAGGAAGTGCTTCAATGAATTTTTCAGATATAGTAATGTCCAGCGAGATGATTGAAAACGCAATAAGGAGTGGGAAAATAGATGCAAGGGAAAACGTCAAAAGAGCAACCCAAAAGAACAAAGAAAATAAGGTGAATAACCTGAGTATGCATAATAGACGGCGTTCTAAATCAGTCACTGTAGGCCAGTCGAGGTCTGTGACCACTAACTATCAAGGCTCTTCAAAACAGGAATCCAACTCGAGGCTAAATACAGAAAGGCTCCAGTTTACACCCATCCCAATGACATATCGGGAGCTCTATCAAGACCTATTTCATGCGCATGTTGTATGTCCTCGTTACGTGGAACCAATGCAACCCCCATATCCCAAATGGTACGACTCAAACGCTCAATGTGAGTACCACATTGGGATTACAGGGCATTCCATAGAAAATTACCTTACTTTCAAAAAGTTGGTTGAAAGGTTTATTGAAATGGGAATTGTAAAGTTCGACGATTCCTCAAAACCTAATCACTCGGACGAAGCAATAAATGTGATAGTTGAAAGTGGGGGCAAAAGAGTTGCGATGCCTTAAACAAGTCAAAAGCCGGAAGGACTATTGGGGAATTTGAACATTAATGACGTATCTGAAGACAGAACCGAAGAATCAGAGCTTCCAAGCTTTTGCCTTTACGTACTTGGGAGTGTTTTGAACAATAGGACTGTGGATGAGATCCTTGTATTTTCTAGAACTATTTCAGAGTAGTGTTCAAAACATGCTTGTTGCTTTAAGCCTAAAAGCAACAAGAATCCTTTTGTGAAATAGACTTATGTCAAAAATCTTTATTTCAATAAAATGCATCTTTGTTATCATTTTGAGCAAATATTCTTTTATTCTTTCCATTTCATACCATACAAATAATTTTTCTTAGATTCTTGTATTCTTGACATTCTTTCAAATATCCTTTTATTATTTATAATCATACCATAATCATTCTTAGAATTATTTATTCTTTGGAATATTCCTTCGTACCTATAACAGTTACCCAGATATCAACGACAGGAGCAACGCTATTACTGACTCCCTTTTAAGTGTGATATGTGTCTAGAGGGATCTCAAGACTTTGAAGAAGACAGAGATTGTAACCTGTCTCTTAATTTGTTAAGGATGGTAGAATGAGATCCTACCTTACAAAGAATTAGTAGAATCTGTGACCTTTCTCTATGTGGGGCATAGATGTTTTTGGGGCCAATTTCGTCAGAAGCTTCTAGCAGGCATCAACTATTTCGTTAAGAGGATGGAAGTATTTTCATATGCCAATGTTACAAGGTTCATAGTCATCAAAATTCCAAAAAAAAAAAAAAAGACCAAGTGCCAGCAAAGAATGCCAAAAAAGATCACATCTAGCAACACAATATTAAAGGTATGAAGTCTGTTCAAGATCAGACGCCGTATCATAGTGCAACAAAGGCAACTAAAAAGACAAAAGTATAGAAATCATGGAAGATGACTGAGACAGGTAAATATTGACATAAGAAGTTACCACTCACCCTCTATGTTTACCGAACGCTGGCCAAGACCTTCGCCGGGGCAATGCCTTGGTTTGTGCAATAGAAACATTTTGTCCATCTAAGTCGAGATTCTTTTCAAGTCTTGTCAGAACTGAAGTTGAATAAGGTAGAACGGATCTAATCTCGATATGATTAGTTGAATTAGAAGAGAAAATGTTAAAAGCTATCTGTCATGGTCAGATGATGTGAGCTTACAACAAAAAGGGTTCGCCCTAGAGAATTTCATGATAGGGCATTGAAGAATATTTTTCCCACGCAAAAGGGACTTCAGAAGAAAATGGATGCCAAACTGGAAAGAACCTTATGCAGTAAAAAAAGCTTGTTTTAAGTATTAATATCGATCGAGATGGATAGCAAGGACCTACCCAATCTGGTAAACTCTGATTTAGTAAAAAAATAATTCAAAAGAAAAGAAAAAGAAAAAGAAAAAGAAAAAGAAAAAGAAAAGAAAAAAGAGAGGCCAAGGCGAAAACCCGCAAAGGGTACTTTGAGACCAAAAGGGTTTTGAGTTGAAAACCCAAAAAGGGCAGCTCAAATTTTGATCAAAAGTGGGGCATAAAGTAGTCTTGCTATGCTTGAATTGACAATGAAGAAATATGCTACGTCTTGGGGCATCGAAAAAGTACGCTGGATCCCCTAAGAACATATTGAGCTTAAAATGGTCCTCAAGAAGTTTGAACAGAAAAGCTTAAGCTGCGTATCTAGGACACCTAGTTTCCATTTTACCCATTTTAAATTAGTTATCTTTGATTACCTTATTCTTTTCAAAATACGATTCCAATAAACTTTCTTCTCAATTACATTTGCTATCCTTGTTTAACTTGTTTGTTTCGAGCTATGCTCCCAATCAATTTCTTTCTTGTCCATTGATGTGATCTTTTTCAAGCATTTTGTATTGAAATAACGATTAATGGACTAATGATACTTTCATAAAAGGGAGTTTCGCATATTACTCTAGAAGTCTCTAAATAGTACAGGAACCTGAAACGGGACTATCGTTTAAAACTCACCAAGCTTAAGGGTTAGAAATATTTGAGCCCAAAAGGAGTTTATCTCTTTGGATTTTCTGTCAAGGACATTGGTTGATCAAATGATTAGATATTATGTTGGTGATGCAATCCCGACAGAAAATGAGCAATGACAACCCAAGTGTAGAAGGGATTATTCTCGAAAAAAATGATATTTCATATCCATGTGGATATCACGCATACACATCTGGTTGGGTCACCTGGGGAGTGATCAATGAATGGAACAAGCTGCAGATCCTATACCCCAAAGTTGCAGTGGGATGGATTGAAAAGGATACAAGTCCTATACCTCTAAATTTTAGTGGGAATGGATTGAAAAAGTTTCAAACCCTATAACCCTGAGTTGCAGTAGGATGGTTTGAAAATGATACAAGCCTTATGTCCCTTAGGTACAGTGGAAAGGACCCTGAAGTTACAGTGGGGCTAATCGGTTGTGCAAATATGAATGTTTTTTGGGTTTTCTGTCAAATGCCAATGGAGCAGGAAGGTAGCATACTATGTTAATGAAAGAGCCCTAATGAGAAACGAGTAATGACACCCTAATTACTAAAAAGGATTGTCCTCATGAAATTTTGCATTCATACATATATCATTCAGTTAGGAGCATTTGATTCATTCCCATCATAGCATCCTAATCATTATGCATAAGCACATAAAACTGATTCTACAGGACAAGTCCTCCAGAGGGTGATGTAGTAATATCGGTGAAGATAGTAGATCTTGTCTTCCTGAGTTTGTAGCGAAGCAGATCGAAGATACTAGTTTGGCATCCCTAAGTTTACAGTGGAGCAGACTAAAGACAACAGATCTTGTCTTCCTGAAGTTACAATGAAGCAGATCAAAGACATTAGCCTGGCATCCCTGAATTTGCAGCGGAACAGAATGAAGACAGTAGATCTTGTCTTCCTGAAGTTACAGTGAAGCAGATCGAAAACATCAGCTTGGCATCCCTGAGTGTACAGTGGAACAGACTGAAGACAGTAGATCTTGTCTTCTTGAAGTTGCAGTGAAACAGGTTGAAATCACTGAATCCTTATTTCCGTGAAGTTTCAGCAGAGAAGATTGAGGCTATAAATCTCTTCTCCCTGAATTCTTACCTCCTCGAAGTTCCAGTGGATTAGGTTGAGGTTACAAATCCCTTCTCCCTGAGTTTACATTGAGGATCAATATTTCAGCAGAGAAGATTGAGGTTACAAATCTCTTCTCCCTGAATTCTTACCTCTTCGAAGTTCCAGTGGAGTAGGTTGAGGTTACAAATCCCTTCTCCATGAGTTTACATTGAGGATCAATATTTCAGCAGGGAAGATTGAGGTTACAAATCTCTTCTTCCTGAATTCTTACCTCCTCGAAGTTCCAGTGGAGTAGGTTGAGTTTATAAATCCCTTCTCCCTGAGTTTACATTGAGGATCAATATTTCAGCAGAGAAGATTGAGGTTACAAATCTCTTCTCCCTGAATTCTTACCTCCTCGAAGTTCTAGTGGAGTAGGTTAAGGTTACAAATCCCTTCTCCATGAGTTTACATTGAGGATCAATATTTCTTTGAAGTATCAGCAGAAAAGATTGAGGTTACAAATCTCTTCTCCCTGAATTCTTACCTCCTCGAAGTTCTAGTGGAGTAGGTTGAGGTTACAAATCCCTTCTCCCTGAGTTTACATTGAGGATCAATATTTCTTTGAAGTGTCTGTAGAGAAGATTGAGGTTACAAATCTCTTCTCCCTGAATTCTTACCTCCTCGAAGTTCTAGTGGAGTAGGTTGAGGTTACAAATCCCTTCTCCCTGAGTTTACATTGAGGATCAATATTTCTTTGAAGTGTCTGTAGAGAAGATTGAGGTTACAAATCTCTTCTCCCTGAATTCTTATCTCCTCGAAGTCCTAGCAGAGTAGGTTAGGGCTATAAATCCCTTCTCCTTGAGTTTACATTGAGGATCAATATTTCTTTGAAGTATCAGCAGAGAAGATTGAGGTTACAAATCTCTTCTCCCTGAATTCTTACCTCCTCGAAGTTCCAGTGGTGTAGGTTGAGGTTACGAAACATTAAGGATCAATATTTCTTTGAAGTATCAGCAGAGAAGATTGAGGTTATAAATCTCTTCTCCCTGAATTCGTATCTCCTTAAAGTTTCAGCGGAGTAAATCGAAGCTACAAATCTCTTCTCCCTGAAATGGCATTGGAGCGGCTCAAAGCCACAATTCGTATCTCCTTGAAGTTCCAGCAGATGGAGCAGGTTAAAAACATCAGATCTTATCTCCTGGGAGTTGCAGTGAAGCAGATTGAAGCCATAGCGAGTCTTATTTCCTTGAAGTTGCAGCGAAGTAGACTAGAATCACAAATCCCATATCACTTTAAAGTCACAGAGAAGCAGATTGAAGCTACAAGTCCTATCTCTCGGAAGTGGCGGTGGAGTGGATCAAAGCAACAAGATGCGGTGGATTGGAATGAAGCTACTTGAAGAAAAGAAGCGTCAAAAGAAGTTGAGACTCGGCAGGCCCAGGCAAATTTGGCCCTCTTAAGGTCTTTGCTTTATTCTTGTTACACGACAATAAGTAAAGAGGGGCAACTGTACGGGCCTAAATTTGCCTGGAGCTCGATTACCCAATTAAACCAAATCTTTAAACCCAAATAAGCCCAAAATTACAGCCCAAACCCTACCCAAATACATGGCCCAAAAGGACTAAAATTTTCGGGGAAGTAGAAACCCTAGGCGCCGTACCCATCCCACGTGCTTCGTCAACACTTCCAGCGCCCGAGGCGCTACTAAGCCTGCTCTTCCAATGCCCGAGGCTCTGCTATGCCTGTCCCTTAACACCGAAACAGTAACCCCGCTCGTTGACCTTCCCTCTGGCCTGCAAACAAACCCAAAGAAGGAAAAGAAGCAATAACATGCAATGGCAGCAACACAAGAAATATTTGTATTATTTCGGCTATAAAGCCACCGAAACAAAACAATGTAAACACAAGAATTTCTAAAATAAAAAACAACAAATTTGAAATATAAAAAAAAAGAAAAGAATACATTTCGGATTAAAAAAGCGAATAGTGTTTTCTAAGGTGGTTTTCTTCAAAGTTTTTATTTTTATTGCATTTTTGACCTTCGTGCTTTTATTTTTTTAAAAAAAGAAAGGAGAAAAAGAAAATTTACCTTTCTTACGAATGAAGAGGGAAACCGAAGAACCCGTTCGAGCTTTTATTCTTTTAAAGGGTTCTTTTTATTTTTAGGCCTGAATCAACCGAAAAGGGGCTTCTTTTTTAGCTCCGACCGTCATGCACGTCGGTCGCCGGCGGCAGAGACCACGGCGGCGGTGGCTCATCAGTCCGGTGATCGGACTTAGAAGAGATGGGGGCAGAGAGAAATAGGAAGCTTTTTGTTTTGAAAGGGTGAAAAATGAAGCTAAAATAAAAAAATTTTGGCCTTTATACTAAGCAAAACGATGCGTTTTGCTCTATTCTTTAAAACTCCCAAAACAGCGCCGTTTTGAGCTATCCAGGCGCGACCCGACCCGCTCCAGGGGGATCCGCTCGTTTTCGTTAAGTGGCCTATTTATGCCCGGGGTCCTTCTACCTTTGGGGACACTTTAGATTAGTCCATTTTCTTTCATTTATTTTCTCTTAGATTTGACATGTTAATTTTTAAATCTTTCTAATTTGGTTCCTGTATTCAAAATGAAACGGCGCACTTACTTGGGGTTTGGGATATTGTCCAGATTAACCCCTCAATGTTTCAGCGCATTTCATATTGGTCCATTGCTTCATTCTTATACACTAATTCCCCCTCTAAATTTTATTTGGATATTAATTTAGTCCTTTTTACATACTTGCGTTTATTTTATTCAGATTTGGACCCTAAAACTTCATCTTATTTGTAACCAAGTCCTTATTCTTGTAAATTTCAACCTGTTATTATTTTAAAACCTTATATTAAACTGTTTTATATACTAATACATTGTTTTATTTATTATCTGTTTTAGGTTTTACATATTATTTAATTTAAACTATATCACATGGTATTTTAAAATTAGTTATTGTATATTTATACATATGTATATATATATATATATATATATATATATATTTCCCTTTTTTTAAAAAACTGTTTTATATTTATTTCAAGTTTTTATATACTATTTATTTTTTTAAATGCATATATATACATATTATCTTTTTGTACCATTTATCTTCAAGTAGTCTTTTTTTAATTTTCTTTTTAAAGCATTATATTTTAAACTTCTTATATGTTACTTTAACCTTTTTAAATTATTTATTTTAAGTTACTTTATATATTACTTTATTTATTTATTTACTTATTTTTTGCATGATAATTATTTTAAATTAGTTTATACTATTTACTTAGATTACTTTTATAATATCTACTTTAAACTTGCTTTTTTATGTATTATTTGTTTAGAATTGTTTTAAATTATTTTATATTATTTGTTTCTTATTATTATTATTAATGTGAATATTGAAATAGTGTATGATCATTGCTATTCCATGTACCATAATTTGTTTATTCTTGTTTTCATATTATTGTTCACTTGTATAATATTGTATTCATGTACCATGCTCACTATCATATTGTTATTTCATGTCATTTGTATTGCAAATTAAATCCCAACATATTTATCCAACTTAGATCGCTTTATTTCAAACTAAATAAATAGACATCGTTTAAATCTCGCACTCGCTATTACTCAAAAAGAAAATTTTCAAAATAAAGGTAATGTTTTGTATTTAGAAATTCGAGAAATCGTGCCCTAACGTACTGGGTTTCGGTTTATCGTTTGACCTAATAACCCAATATCCTTTTAAAATTTCAATGAAAATCATAAGATGATCTTGGTATTGAGGGTTTGAAATATCATGTCCTAACATACTGGATGTGACATTTTATTACTTCGAGACAAGAGGGTCTTAAACATCCAATTCGATTTATTCAAGTTTTTGTCAAAATAAAAAGGGCTCGTATTTTTAAAATCTTTTCAAATTTTTGACATTAAGATATTAATTGATCAATTAGGTACTAATTTTGGGCGTATCGAGGGTGCTAATCCTTCCTCGTGTGTAACCGACTTCCGAACCCGTTTTTTAAATTTCGTAGACCAAAAACCATCGTTTTAGTAAATTTCAACTTTATTAAAATGATTGAATTTCGAGGTGATCCGATCACACCTCAACAAAAAAGATTGGTGGCGACTCCCTATTTTAATTTTCATTTTCAAACCCAAAGTCAACGCCTGTTTTTTCAAAAAATGGTTTCGACAGGCTTTATAAGCATGATTGGGCTTAATGGGCTTAATGAGCATGTTTGGGCTTTGTGGGGTTGTAGGAATGCTTGCTAGGGTTTAATGGACTTTAGGCCTAGTTAAATAGACTTTCAAATTTTCATAAAACTTAACTAAGTAATAAACATGTCTGGGAACAAGTCAATAGACTAAGGTGTGGCAAACCGACATATGCATGTCTAGGATTGGATCATGGAAGAGCCTGGTACTTAAGCGGTCCGAGTGACCCACCTCCTCTTCTCTTAAATCCTACCTAGTGTAGAGTGTCCATTCATCTTAGCCGCGAGGACTTGTTGCAAGTCAATAGACTAAGGTGTGGCAACCGACATATGCATCTCTAGGATTGGATCATGGAAGAGCCTGGTACTTAAGCGGTCCGAGTGACCCACCTCCTCTTCTCTTGAATCCTACCTGGTGCATAGTGTCCGTTCCTCTTAGCCGCGATGACTTATTGATCGGCCAAAATCCATAATTAAAATCTATATCATTAGGAAATTACGAAAATACCCTTCTAGGATAAAATTACGAAAATACCCTTCTAAGGTAGAATTACGAAAATGCCCTATAAGGTAGAGCTACTAAAACACCCTCGTAGGGTGGGAATACCGAAATACCCCTATAGGGTAGGTTTACGAAAATACCCCTGGGTAGTGAAATGACCAAAATACCCCTAGGTAGTGAAATGACCAAAATACCCTTAAGCGCTTAATATGTAAAAATGTGTGAAAATGTGTATGTTGCATTCATGAATTGTATGTTGCACTTGGGTGGGTTTTGATGAGACAGAGGAAGTGTTTTGAGGATCGCATAGTCACTTGACGACCGTGGATCCACCGTAGGCTTTTAAGCCACCGAGTAGCTTTACTACACCGCACATATATAGCAGCCTTGCTGCAACGTGAGTAGTGCCGCAACCGGTGCTACCTTTGGAGTGTAGAGGATGGGTGGGTTGATGTAGACATCCCTACAGTGTGTTGGGCTGGTACGGGTGGTGTGTAGCGGTTGGATTTGGGATGGGAACATTTGCATACATATAATTCTGGTATGATATGAGGTCAACGTGGGCTCAGGCCTAGACCACCGATATTGTTAGAACTAGGCCCAATGTAATATATGTATAATGAATTGATTTGATTGCCAATGGTCGTACACACTGAGTTTCAAAACTCACACCCTTATTATTAATATTTCAGGTAATCCACAATAGACGGCTCGACGCGGGAGAGGACTCGAAGATAGCCACACTACAAGTTACTTAGGAATTGTCAATATAGATTTATTAAGTGTTTTATGATAATTACTTTTAAATCTCCAGTGTGATGTAATAAGGCTATATATATTCAATTTCATTATTTACTTGCGATTTTATTTAGTTACTGCTATATTTAATAAACATTTTTTTTCTAATTATTTATTTAATTTAATTCTTCAAATTTTTAACTAAGTAAATTCCTATCAAGCATATTTCGTTTCGAACTAAGTTTTTAACTAAACCATTTTTTAAAAACAACCCTTCAATGTGACATCGCTAGATTCGGGCCTAACTTCTAGGCCGGGTTTGGGCTGTTACAAAGGCAAATCCCCATAATTGCTTGATCTCATCATTCCACTGGTTTCATATCTCTTTTAATTCCTAAAGATTATTTTGCGTCACGCTGATGCGGGTATAGTCCCATAATTCTGACGTATACCCCTCGACTAGACTATCCCCTTTCTTTGATTGCGTTTTCTCTGACCATATGCGGACAACCATGTTATTTTCCACTTTACTAAGAAATTCGTTCCCCATGTCAAACTTTCTAATTTAGTAATTGAACGTGAATCGAAACCTTTTAAATGATAAAAATGCAATGCAATCAAAACAAATGAAAACATGTTAGCACATGAGAAATAGAGTACCTATCCGGGTGACCACTAGGAGTTTGGAGTGGCTCTACCTAGGGTGGGCTCTTAAGGCTCGCTATATGGGGTTTGGTTCTAAAGAAAGAGTACCTGAACTAGTAGATTCCTCAATCCTCACCCATTATGGGCTCATATGGATCGAGTTCAGTTCAGGGGAATACATTTCCCTATGACCATGCGGAGATGAAAATCTCACGAAGACATGGGTACGGATGTATCCTGGAAGCAGTCTACTAGCCCATGCGAAGGTGAAAACCTCACGAAGGCATAACTTCTCACTCCCACTTAAAAGGGTAAGATCGACCAATCATGCAATGCAATATGCAGAAAAATACCTAAACTCAAACCAACACAACAATTATAAACTGCAATAATATCGTAACAACGACGAATAAAAATGCAACGAAAGGATTTCTATGATGAAAATGCAATGTGATCGAAGTAAAGGCAAACGCATCGGCACAAAAGAAATAAAAAAAATAGAGCACCTATCCGGGTGACCACTAGGGTTTGGCATGCCTCTACTTAGGGTAAGCTCCTAGGGCTCTCTATATGCGGTTCGGTTCTAAAGTAAAAGGTACCCAAAACAGCAGATTCCTCGATCCTCACCCATTATAGGCTCATATGGATTAAGTTCAGTTCAGGAGAATACATTTCCCTATGGCTGCACGGAGATGAAAATTTCACGAAGACATAGGTACGGATGTATCCCAAAAGCGATACACTATCCTGCACGGAGGTGAAGACCTCACGAAGGAATAGTTTCTCACTCCCACTTAAAAGATATAATTGAGTGGTCATGCAATGCAATGTGCAAAGATATACACAAAGCTCGAAGCAAATAAGGAAATATGAATAAAAATGATGAAGATCGTAACACAAAACGGATGGAATGCAATGAAAGGATCGTATATTAAAACCAAATTTTCAATTTTCAACAAAAAAGACAAAAATTAATCAACTTTTGGCTTGACTCTCTTTTTAAGTCCACAGTGGAGTCGCCAAGCTATCGAAACCATTTTTTAAAAAAACGAGGTCGATTTTAATTTTGAAAGTGAAAACAAAAAAAGAGAGTCGCCACCAATCTAGTTTTGTTGAGGAGTGATCAGGTCATCTCGAAAAATGGTTGTTTTTAATAAACATTTTGATTTATCAAAACAACGATTTTGGTCTATACAAATTAAAAAGACGGGTTCTGGAGTCGGTTACGCATGAGGAAGGATTAACACCCTCGATACGCCCAAAATTGATACCTAGTTGATTAATTAGTGTCTTAGTGTCGAAGATTTGAAAATTTGAAAGAATTTAAAATACGATCCCTTATTTATAGTGATGCTTAAAAAGTCATTTGGATAAATTGAAAATGTGTGTTAGAGGCCGTCTCGTTTCAAAGTGAAATGTCATATCCAATACGTTAGGACACAACACCTTGATCTTTGAGGCTAAACTCACCTTTTATTTGAAACTCATGTATTTAATTTTGGAAGGATATTCGGATACTTAGAGTATACGAGAAAATCAAAACCCAATATGTTAGGGCACGATTTCTTGAATTTCTAAATATAGAATATTGCCTTGATTTAGAAAAACTTATCTCGAGATAACAATACGTCACATCCAATGCGTTAGGACACGACATCTCGAATTCTCAAGAATAAGCTTTTTATTTAAAATTTATGTATTTTTTTTAAAAAGGATATTCGGTTACTTAGATTAAACGAGAAAAATCGAAACCCAATACATTAGGGCACGACTTCCCGAATTTCTAAATACAAAATATTGCCTTTAAAAAGAATTATTTTTTTATGTCGGGTAAAATGTAATATGATTTTGTAATAAAACACGGAAAGAAATTACAGTGTTAATATGTGCAATGAAATAATGATGACGACAATGATGAATAATTACAACGATAATATTGAATAACATAAATTTGCGATAATATTGAATAACATAAATTTGCAAATATGAAAAAAACATGAATAAGCATATAATGAATACGAGAAATAAAATACGGATGAAACAACAACAATAATAAAGTAAAACGGGAGCAATAATACATTAGCAATAATAATAATAATAATAATAATAATAATAATAATAATAACGTAAGCATATACTAAAAGAAGAAATATAATAATATAAAATTAGTTAGTTTAATAATATGATAATAATAATAATAATAGTAAAAGTACAATAATAAAATAAAATAGAAAATGATAATAGTGTGTTAGTAATAATAATAGTGAAAATAATAATAACATATTAATAAGAATAGTAATAGAATAAAAAAATAGAAAATAATAATAATAATAATATATTTCCAGTAATAATAGGTTAAAAATAATAATGCTAATAAAAATATGAATAAAAAATACAAGAATAATGATAATAGTAAAAGGGTAAAAAGAAAATAAGATAAAAGTGCAAGGGTAAAAAATAAAAAATAAAGATAAGTATAATATATATAATAATAAATACAAAAAGCAAATATAGTGTAATAATAATATTAAAAATAAAGTAAATAATAATAATAGTGAATATAATAATAATATCAATAATAATAATGAAATATACTAGTAAATATAATATTAAAAATAATGTTAAAAACAATTACTTAAATATAATATAATAATAATATAAAAATAATAATAGTACTAATTAAAGTTAATAATAATAAATATAATAGTAACAACACAAATAATAGTAAATATAATAATATTATTAAAAATAATTAATTTAATAATAAAGTATCAAAATAACCAAAAAGGACTAAAATCGAATTAAAAACGAAGTTTTGGGGCAAATCTAAAATAAAAAGGAAGGGGGGACCAATTTGAATAGCGCGAATAACATGGAGAGGCTAAAAGGGAAATTTTTCCCACCTTCCAAAACTCACAGCTTAAGGGGGGACTAAAAGAAACGGAAATGAAACTTAAAGGATAAATTAAAAATAAAGAAAAAGTGAATTAAAAACATTAAAAAATGCGAAAGGACTAAATGCGCAAATTTCCCTAAAACTAAAAACACGCGGATCCTTGGAGCGGGTCGGGTCAGTGCGTGGGTCTGGCTATCAAAACAACATCGTTTTGGACTTTAAAAGGGAGGACTAAAACGGCGTCGTTTTAATCTGGGTATTTAAACCCAAAATTTTCTTTTTTTCTTCATTTCAGCCGTCCTTTCAAAAAAAAAAAAGAAAACCTTTCAAAAAGAAAAATCCTCCCCCCCCGAATTCCGACGATCGGACGATGGGCCAGTGCCGCGCCGGCCACCATCGGTGACCACCGTGCGCGATGGTCGGAGCCCGAAAAACCACTTTTTTTGGACAATTTCAAAAAGGTAACTTTCTTTTTAAAAACTCTTTTAATATATATATATATATATATATATATATAGTTTCGAAAAGAGAAACAAATAATAGAAATCAAAATAACACCTTTGATCTTCAAATCAAACTCCTCTGCTTTGTATATTATTTGCACTCGAATCTCGTGTTGATATGTTTGGATCTTTTTTTTTTGTTCGAAATCTCTTGTTTTTCTTATTATTGATGTAACCGAAGACCCTTTTTTTTCAAAAGGATTGTACATAGCTTTTTTGTAGCCCTTTTTTACAACTTGTATTTTTAATAATTTGCTTCTCTTCTTAGCAGGTACAAGTAGGGGGTGGCGACATGACAAGGGCGGTGGTCGACAGTGCCAGAGGTGACTGCAGACTAGGTGCGGTGCTAGAGGTGACAGCCACTTGGATTAGGGGGCTAAGTTTTGTTTTTTTCTGAAAATATTGTGGGCTAGGATTAAGTTTTGGGCTTATCTGATTTGAGTTTGAAATTGAAGTTTGGGTTGTTGGGTTAGTTTTAGGGCCGTGGACAAATTGAGCTGTTCACATTAGGCATCCAAATATTTACCATTGACGAACTCGATAAAAATTAACCCACAACCAAAATAAAATGAACCTAAATAAAAAATTAAGTACCAAAAAGAAATTACAAAACCAAATAAATCAAAATTCCATTTTTGAACCCCAAATAAATGAGAAAATCATTTCAACTCAGGAATCATGTCTAAAAATTGATTTTCCAATTGGTTCGGTGCCCAATAGCTGGCACAATTCAAATTTGGACTCCTTTGCACCCCCGTTTATTATCAAGACAGTGTATTTTTTATTCATCTCAGTGCAATCGCAACACAAAACTCCAGTGCATTAGAATATTCAAATTTAAGTTAAAATTAAATTATTCAATCGAATTAATTTAATTCAATTAATCGGTCAGTTAATTGATTTAATTTAATTAGAAGTTGATTAATAACCTTTTAAAAATTTAATTGATTCGATTTAAAATCGGGTAATTAATCGAAATAAATAATAAATAATATATATTATATTTTTTATATTTGCAATATATATTTTGAACTATTATTTTTATAGTAATTGAAATAAATAATATATTATATATTTTTTGAATTATTAAATAAAAGAAAATGAGTATTATCAATTTATTTATTTTATATGTTTTGTACTTATTTTAACATAAAAAATATAAATTTTGGTTAATTTGGTTAATTGACTGATTTAACCAAAATATTTCTGTTTGGTTAATTTTTTTTATAAAAATTTTAATTTGATTAACAGTTAAAAAATTTAAAAAATCAAGTATTCAATTAATACTAATTCGATTTGATTAACCGTTTAAACACCCCTTACTCCCTCAAAATTTTTCATTAATCCATTTATGTCCAGTCTAAAGTTCAATGCTGCATTTGCAGCTTACATACTTTTTTCAGTACTTTTCATTTATTAATAAAATTGAATAAAATAAAAAGAAAAAACAGGTTGATTGCTAAAAAAGGAAATCCTATAATTTATAATATAAAAGCAATAGATAAATATAAACATAAAATATAATACCTATATATATAAAGATCACTTATTTAATTGTTAAAAGAGATAAACATATTATTATAAATATTTTCACTTCTAATCCAATTAAATTTTTTAAAAAATAAATAATTAAAATTTTGATTATTTTAACTCAATCCAACGCAATAAACAATCAATCTTGATCATTTTTACAGTTTCTTAATCACTTTTATAATTTCTCAATCTAGCTCGATTTAAATCAATAGAAGATTTCTTCTTTTACAATTTTTATGAATCATTTTTATATTCTTTAGTTACTTAGATTATAAACAGTAGTTAGAAAACAAATTTTTTTTTTGTTTTTAATATTTTTTATCTCTAATTTTTCAATACAATATCAAACTTTGTCATCAATGGTTTTAAAGATATAAGAAAATTTTTTTAATGGTTTGAAAGATATAAGAAATTTTTGTTTGTATTTTTAAAGATACGTTGTAATTATAAATCTTAATTTTAATTGGTATATAACTGTAACATTAATGAAATGATAATTGATTTAAAATAATACATACTATTAATAATTAATATACTTGTGTAGTTTAAACCAATAAAAACTCTATTATACAAAAAGATTTATATGATTTTATCTATTTTTTTATAGAAAATTTTATCTATTATTCTCAACCGTATAATCCAAATGAATAAAGACTCTGTCAAAACCATCGTTTTTTGAAAAACGGAGTTGACTTTTAAAAACGAAAAAATAGGAGTCGCCACCAATCCTTAAGGGTTGTTTTTAATAAACTGTTCGATTTATTAAAACAATGATTTTGGCCTACGAAATTTAGAAAAACGAGTTCGGGAATCAGTTACGCACAATGAAGGATTAGCACCCTCGTAACGCCCAAAAATTGGTACCTAGTTGATTAATTAATATCTTAGTGTCGAAAGTTGAAGACTTGAAAAGAGTTTAAAATACGATCCCTCTTAGTGCCAATGTTTTTTACTAAAAAAATCGTTTAGATAAATTAAAGTGCATGTCAAAGACCGTCCCATCTCATGGTAAAATGTTATATCCAATACGTTAGGACACAACATCTCGACCCTTGAGTATAAGCTTGCCTTTTATTTTATTTAAAACTCATGTATTTTAATGTCAAAAGGATATTCGGTTATTTAGATCAAACGAAGAAATCGAAATTCAGTACGTTAGGACACGATTTCTCGAATTTCCAAATACAAAATATTTAAAAATTTATGTTTTAAAAAAATATAAAACAAATTACGATGTTAATATACATAAAAGAATAATGATAAGTGAGTTAACGTAATAACAATAAGAAAAGCGAAAATAATATAAATGTAATAGAACTAAAGAGAACTTAAAACTAAGAATTATAATAAATAAATAAGTAGATAAATAGTATGTATGTCGATTTAAGAAAAATAATAATAGTGAATATGGAAGTAACATTAATAATAAATATGAATAATAAATAATCTGAAGTATATAAAAAATGTAAAATAAATAATAAATAAAATGATAAAAGTAAGGTTAATAAATAAAATAAATATATTTTAAAAATGATGATAAACATAACATACTAATAAAAAAAATAAATAAGCATAATGAAAATAATAAACAAATAGATAAATGAAAAAAAGAATGTAATAATAATAATAATGATAATAATAATAATAATAATAATAATAATATTATTATTATTATTATTATAGTAAATGAACTAATTTAATAATAAGGTAAGAGTAATAACTGAAAAAGGACTAAATTATGATTTAAAAGAGATTTAGGTATAGATTTTAAAATTAAAAAAAAAAAGAAATAACGGGCTAAAGGGTCAGGATGAAACGCGCGCAAAGATGCGGGGACCAATTGGGCAATTAATCCCTGCTCCCCTAAATGCACAGTCAAATATGGACTGAAATGAAACAATATGGAAATCAGAGGGGAAAATTAAAAAAACAAAAAAAAAGAAAAAGGATTAAATTGAAGCAAAGCAAAAAGGCGGAAGGGCCAACATGACAAATAGACCATTTGGTCTAAATCACGCAGATCCTCTTGCGAGTCTAGTCAAGGTGCGGGTTAAAGGCCTTAAACGGCGTCGTTTTGGCGCCTGAAGCTTAGGCCCAAAACGGCGCCGTTTTGTATTACTATATAAACCTTTTTTTTTTTAAATTTCATTTTCTCACTTTTCTCAAAAAAAAAACCCTCTTCATTTTCTCTGCAAGCCTGAGAGTCCAACCGACTTTCGGTGGGCCACTACCGCGCCGACCACTATCCTTTGCCGCTGACGACCACCGTGTACGGCAGCAATTAGGGTAAAATTTCCCTTTTTTATTTTTAATATATCTTAATATATGTATAAATTTTTTTAAAAATAAAATAAAAAGAATCTTTTTATATATGTATAAACAATTTCAAAAGGGAAAAAGTAAAGAAAAAAAAAAAAAGAGAACCGTTGCACGTTTTACTTCGTTTTTCTTTGATTTGCTTTGCTATTTTTTGTTTTTGCTTTTTGTTTGAAATTTTTTTACTTTTTTATTCAATGATCTGAAAAAAATACAATGGATTAACATGGCTTATATAGCCATTACAGTTTGTTTGCTACAATGATTATTTTGCCCTTTTTGCAGGTACATGAAAGTGCTACATGGGTGTTGTAGTGGAGGGATGTGAGGTGGTGGAGGACGTGGGTAGCGGAGCCGGAATCTTAAGGTTTCTGACCCTTTTCCCTTTGCTGAAAAATGTTTAGTTTCGGGTCTGGATATTGGGCTTAGGGTTTTTTTTTAATTTTGGGTCTATTGGGTTGTAACATATTGGATTGTTTTTTCTTTTGGTTTTGGTTTATGCCTTAATGGGCCCGGGCTAAAATTGGGCTTTACAACTGCCCCTCTTTGCTCGTTGTCATGTAACAAGAACAGAGCAAAGACTTTTAAGAAAGACCAATTTTGCCCGGTCTCACCGAATCCTGAATCCTTAGTGCTCGTCTTCTTCAAGTAGTCTCAATCCATCCCACTACATCCTCAGTGGTATAGGAATTAGTGCTTCAATTTGCTCCACCGCAACTTCAGGGAGATAAGGATTATAGATTCGATCCGCTCCAATGTAATTTCAGGGAGAAGAGATTTGTAGCTTCGATCTACTCAGCTGGAACTTCAAGGAGATAAAAATTGGTAATTTCAACCCGCTCCATTGCAACTTTAGAGAGATAAGGTTTGTATGTTTTCTTGCTCTACTGCAACTTCATGGAGATGAGGATTGTGGCTTTAGTCTGCTCTACTGCAACTTCAGGGAGATAAGACTTGTATCTTGAACATGCTCCACTGCAACTTCAGGGAGATAAGGTTTGTTTTGATTTGCTCTACTGCAACTTCAGAGAGATAAGATCTGTAATTCATAGTTTCAATCTGTTCCACTACAACTTTAGGGAAATAAGGTTTGCTATCTTCAGTCTGCTCCACTGCAACTTTTGGGAGATAAGACTTGTATCTTCAACCTACTCCACTGCAACTTTAGGGAGATAAGACTTGTGGCTTCAATCTGCTCCACTACAACTTCAGGGAGATAAGATTCGCCATGATAACTTCAATCCATCCCACTGCAATTTCAGGGGTATGGGATTTATAACTTCATTGATCTATTGCACCATTCTCTAGGTAACATGACCTGTAAAATTCATTTAATGGGCATATCTTTGTGGCAAATGATTAGGAAGTTATAATTGAAACGAGTCAAATGCCTCCAACTAGATGTGTATGATATTTGCATGAATGCAGAATGTCATGAGAACGATACCTTAATGTTTGGGCTGTCATTGCTCATTGTTCATCAAAGTTCTATCATTGATGTATTACTCTGTCTTCTTCTTTGGCTGGTATCTCTGATAGAAAACCCAAAGAAGTAATCACAATTTGGGCTATTCTTTCCCAAATGTTTCCAGCCCTTATGCTTGGTAATAGTCCTATTTCGGGGCCTCGTACTATTTAGAAGCTTTCAAAGTAATATGCCAAACTCCTTTTGCTTGAATATTATTGGTCTAATAATCATTATTTTAGTGAAAAATGCTTGAAAAAGATTATCACAATGGACGAGATGAAATTTTATTGGGAGCAAAGCTCGAAAATGAAATAAGCAAGATAGCAAATTTTGCTAAGATTCAAAATGAATAAAAAAAAAGGTGCCCTAGATATCTCAGCATGAGTTTCTCTACACAAAACTTCTTAAGGATCCTTTGAAATTGATATGTGTTTAGGGGATCTAGAGTACTCTGTTGATGCTCTAAGACGTAACACCTCTCCTTCTTGTTAATTTGGAGAACGCGAGACTACCGCATGCCCCATTTTTATCAAAATTTGAATTGCTCTTTACTGGTTTTCAATTCAAAACCTCTTTGGTCTCAAGGCGCCCTTTCCAGGGTTTCACTTTGGCCTCTCCTTTTTATTTTCCTTTTCCTTTCTTTTCTTTTTTTTTTTTTTGAAAGTGAAGTATTTCTTGATTGAATCATAATTCACAGGATTAGGCAAGTTCTTGTCATCCATCTTGGTCAATATCAATGCTCCTCTAGAGAAGACCTTCTTCACCACATAAGATCCTTCCCAATTTGGTGTCTATTTCCCTCTAAAATTCTTTTGTATGGGAAGGATCCTTTTCAAAACTAGGTTTCTCTCTAGGATGAACATTTTCATTATAATCTTGTATCATTTTGGTACATTTGATCATGACGAATAACTTTCAACATCTTTTCTTCAATCAGGTTCCCTTGATCCTATCAAAATTGAATCTGTTCTGCTCCAACCAACTTTATCTCTGCCAAAACTCGAAGAGAAGAAATCTTGACTTCAATGGGCAAAACAGCCTCCATAAATCAACAAGAAAGGCATTACCCCGGTGGGGGTTCTGACAAATGTTCAAAAATCATATATGGTAATTTCTCAAGTCAATCCTTATGGGTTTCCATCATTTTCCCCATGATCTTCTTAATTTTCTTATTGATTGTTTCCACTGCCTCGTTCATCTTCAGGCGATGTGGTGCTTGATCTTGAACTGACTGCAAACTTCTGATATTGTACTATCATTCAAATTTAGTGCATCATCAGATATGATCCTTTTTGGCATTCTATATAGAATTTGTTGACTGTCGACTTTGTGACATCGGCGTATGAAGCAACTTTGTTCTACTTGGTGAAGTAATCGATGAACAAAAAGATGAATCGATACTCTTTAGAAGATCGGTCCATGACATCCATGCCCCACATATAGGAATCGTACCCTAACGTGCTGGGTTTCGATTTACCATTTGACTAAATAGCCGAATATCCTTTTAAATTTTCAATGCATGAGTTATGGTAATCACGAGATGATCTTGGTATCAGGGGTTCAAGATGTCGTATCCTAACGTACTGGATATGATATTTTATTTCCTCGAAATAAGAAAATCTCAAATATCCAATTCGAGTTATCCAAACATTTTTTTAAAGGGATTGTATTTTAAAATCTTTTCAAACTTTTGACATGAGGACATTAATTAATCAATAAGGTACCAATTTTGGGCGTTGCGAGGGTGCTAATCCTTCCTCGTACGTAACTGACTCCCGAACCCATTTTCTTAGGCCAAAATTAATATTTTAATAAAACAAAATGTTTTATAAGGTGATCTGATCACACCTAAACAAAAAGGATTGGTGGCGACTCTATATTTCATTTTAAAGTCGATCCCCATTTTTCAAAAAAATGGTTTCGACAGCTTGGCGACTCCACTGGGGACACAATAAGAGAGTCAGGCCGTAAATTGATTATTTTTGTCCTTATGTTGAAAATTAAAAATTTCTTTGAAAAATCATGATTCTTTTGTAGCATTTGTTTGTGTTATGATTGTCGTGGTTCGAGTATTGTAGAATACTCTTGCATTGCATTGCATGACCGTCGTGGTTACACCTTTTAAGTGGGAGTGAGAAACTATGCCTTTGTGAGGTTTTCACCTCCGTATGGGCTAGTGGACTGCTTCCGGGATACATCAGTACCTATGTCTTCGTCAGATTTTCATCTTTGCATGGCCATAGAGAAATATATTCCCTTAAACTGAACTCGATCCATATGAGCCTATAATGGGTGAGGAATGAGGGATTTGCTAGCTCAGGTATCCTTTCTTTAGAACTAAGCCACATATAGTGAACCCTAAGAACCCACCCTAGGTAAAGCTATGCTAAACCCTACGGTTACCCAGATAGGTGTTTGACTATTTTCTGTTTGCTTTTTATTATTTGTATATGTTACTGACTGGTTGTATTTTGTTTTGGCTATGTTTGCATGTCATTGAAAATTTTAAAAGGTGTCAATTCAAGTTCAATTATTAAATTAAAAAGCCTGTCATGGAGAACGAATTTCTAGATAAAGTGGAGGATAATGCAGCTGTCCATATATGGTCAGAGAAATTGCAATTAGAGAAAGGGGTAGTCTAGCTGAAGGGTATACATCAGAGTTGTGGGACTTCACCCGTATTAGTGTGACATAAAATGAGCTTCAGGAATTAAGAGATATATGGGCCCATTGGGAAGATGAGACTAAGCAGCTATTCTACTATAATTATGGCGATCTACCCTACCTGCTCGACATCAAGGTGGACAAGCATTTGTTTCGGGCTATGGCTCAGTTTTGAACCCTACCTATAGTTGTTTCACTTTCAGGAGGGTGGACTTGGTGCCTACTATGGAGGAATATACAACCCTGCTTCGTTGTCCGGATCCAAGTCGACAAAGCTTATTCTAGGGCCGTTAATGTCCCAACCTTTGTAAAGAAGTTAATGAATATTACCGGGATGAGTGAACAGTAGGTTACAGCCCAAATTCAGCAAAAATGTAATGGTAAATGCCTTCCTTGGGTGAGTTTGAGAGACCTGATCCTAGCACATCCAGATGTAAAGAAGAAAGTTGACATCTTCGCCTTGAGCATTTATAGATTGGTAATCTTCCCCAAGGCTTTAAGGCATATAGACGAGGCGGTCACTAACTTATTTGATCGGCTTGATAAACAGGTTACACCTGTTCTTGCAATCCTGACAGAAACATTCAGATCTTTGAACATGTTTCGGAGGGCAAGTGAAGGTTTATCGGATGTGCACAGTTATTATTGGTGTGGTTTCATAGTCATTTCTGAAAGGTGGACAAAGTCTTTTACCGAGTCTTCTTTGAGAATTATTCCCATTAAAGGAGAAAGCAGCTACACCAAGAAGGGACGACATATCAGAGGAAAGGTGGATGGCAATTCTTCAAAATCTCCAAGAAGAGGATGTGGAATAGAGAGCCCATTGGATGGTCCCCGACAAGATCCTTTATCAGTGTGGGAGTTTTGATTGGGTACCTCTGGTTGGAATTTGGGGGGTTGTTGGATATGCCACTTTGCTTGTATTAAGGCAGTATAAATCAAGGCAGTTTATACTGGTGACATATGGGCTAGCTCAATACGAGTTCTCATATAAGGGGAACAATTATAAAAAAAAGGTTCGAGAGATTTCTGATGCTTGAAAGCAAAATCGCCGAATGAAGAGGTTGGCTGTAGGCTCAATGACAACTCCTGAATATAGTGGATGGTTTAGTAAAAGGATCAATGATAACATCCCTGGGCCGAGTTTGGACGGTGCTTGATCAATAGAAGAATGCTTGCAAGTGGTCCCATCAGAGCTAGAGATCATAAAGTGGAACTTCGAAAAGAAGAATTCCGAGCTCGAAAAGAGGATTGAGCAACTAGAAGAGGAAAAAATGAATTTAAGACTAGATGGATGTTTAGAAGCTAAAAATCAAGAAATTAAGAAAATAGAAGAATAGGGCTGAGGAAGATCTAGATAGTTTGAAGACAGATTATAAGAAGTTACGTCTATCAATGAGAACTGTCAGGTTGGGGAAAACTTCTGAATAGTGGCGGCAAGAAATTCAGGAGGAAAAAACTAAAGCCAATCGGTGGGAGAGGAAATTCCAGGAAGCTTGAGCGCAAAATAAGGTTCTAGATAGGAGTCTGTTAGAAAACCGAAATGAAAAGGGTGAATTAAAGGCTAGAATGGCGGAACTTGAAAAAATCTCTTCATCAGTATCGAAGTCGTAATTCTACGATGGAGCTAAGGGCGAGCTTACACAAGATTGAGGAAATGAAAGGAAGAATAGAAGAATTAGAAGTGGCTTTATAGAACTATGAAATTTAGATTGAGCTCCTTGAAGCAAGTGAAGAGCGTTGGAAAGAATAGCTTCACTATTCTCAAGGCTAGTTAGAAACAGAGATTATGTTATGAGAGAAGCCATGGCTCTGATTCGGGAGGTAGCCGATCACTTGCAGACTTTGGCAGTATAGGCTGATATATTAAGTGTGAAGTACGAGCTAGAATTAGACCGAGGGCAAGAGCTAGCTTCACTACTTAGGAAAATTAAAACTTTAAGCATTAGGGCAAAGCCTTATTTGTAACTCGTTTTATGTAAAGAACTTTTTTTTCTAGTAAAGTTTTCTAAATGGAATTGAATCAGAGTGAGGCCTTTTTCTGCATTCATGCATTTGCATTTCATCGCATCATATGCATTAATTTTCACAAAAAGACCCTAATTAATTAAAAAATCATTTCAGTAGTCTGGAAACCGACAAAAATCTACCAAGTTCGCATCCTTATGTACAAGAAAAAGAGTAAAGTGATGGAAAAAAGACTAGAAAAGTTGGAACAAATGTAGAAAGAGATGCAAGAACAGATGCAAGAACAAATGCAAGAGCAATTGACTAAAATCCAGCAGGATATGATGGACCAAATGCTGGAATCACAAAGGAACATGATGAACCAGCTAACACAACTGTTGACTAGGGGGCAAGAAAAAGGAAAAGGCCCTATGGTCAATCTTAGGGACGACAATGAAGACCCCATTTATCCTCCTAGCTTCACCCCAACGAGTTCCCAAGTGCAACCAAACGCATGTCCACCGAGGGTAGCCGTCAACATTAGGCCCCAATACCAGATAGGTACCTCGGTGCCAACAGGCTTCCCGATGGGTTCGAGCTCTAACCCTGGAGACAATCCAGCCAACCTTGTCGTCCCTGATCTTGGTGACATGGCTGAAATAGAAAGGACAAGAGTCAAGCTCCCAAAACAACTCGAGGACCGGTGCAAGTGGCTAGAGGAGAAATTTAAAGCAATGGAGACTGCTGATTACCATTACGGGATCGATGCTAAGTATTTAAGCTTGGTCCCAGATCTGGTGCTCCCACTAAAGTTTAAAATGCCAGAGTTTGAAAAGTACAATGGGACTAGCTACCCTGAAGCTCATATCACGATGTTCTGTCAAAGGATGACAGGATACGTTAATAATGACCAATTATTAATTCATTGTTTCCAGGACAGTTTGATCTGGTCTATGGCCAACTGTTACAATCAGCTAAGCCGTGCCCAAATTGGTTTATGGAAAGACTTGGCTCAAGCTTTCATAAAATAATACGGCCACGTAATAGACATAGCACCTGACAGAATTATACCCCAAAACATGGAAAAGAAGTCAAGTGAGAGCTTCAGGCAGTATGCCCAACGTTGGATGGAGGTGGCGAAACAAGTCCAACCACCTCTCCTAGAGAAAGAGACAACCATGCTTTTCATCAGTACTTTGAAAGCTCCATTCATCAACCACATGTTGGGAAGTGCTACTAAGAGCTTTTTTGATATAGTAATGTCTGGGGAGATGATAGAAAGTGAGATAAGATGTGGGAAAATTGAAGTAGGGGAAAGCACCAAGAGATCAGCCTCAAGAAGGAGGGAGAATGAGGTGAATAACATGAGCACGTATAACAAGGGTCATTCGAGAGCAATCATGGTGAGCCAGCCAAAGACAACAACCACTAATCATCAGGGTCCCTCGAGATAAGAATCCAACACAAGGACGAACACCGTAAAGATACAGTTCACACCTATACCCATGACGTATAGAGAGATGTACCAGAGCCTATTTGATGCACATGTGGTGTACCCTTTCTAATTAAAGCCACTACAACCCCCGTTTCCCAAGTGGTATGACGCGAACGCTCAATGCGAATATCATGCAGGAATCATCGGGCATTCAATTGAAAATTGTACTACGTTCAAGAAATTAGTTTAAAAGCTTATAAAAATGGGAATCTTAAAGTTTGACGACCCATCTGTACCAAATGTAGAGGGAAACAACTTACCCAATCATACTGATCAAAGGGTAAATGGAATAAATGAAGGTGAGAGTAGGAAAGTCAAATGTGAGGTTGCAGAAATTAAAACCCCATTGAGATAGGTTTGGAAGGAGATAGTGAAAAGAGGATTAATCATACTTAATTCGGAAGAAAGATCTGAAGGAAAGAAGAACTATTGTGAGTTCCATAATGGAGAAGGGCATGAAATCCAAGAATGCACTGATTTCAAAACCATACTGCAAAATTCGATAGATAATTAAAAGATGGAATTTTATGAAAAGATTGAGGATTAGAAAAAGGAAAGGTTTATGCCCCAGATGAAGGATCAAGGAAAGAATCCAAAAGGGCAACCACCCACTAGTAATCATCTTAAAACCGAGAGTCAATGAAGTCGAAACACAAATAGCACTGCGAGTCATAATTCAAAAACCTTTAGCATTTCCTTACAAGGATAGCAAAAGGGTTACTATAACTACAACATGACGATCCCGGGAGAGGAGAACCTGATCAACATTTCAGAAGAGGGACAAGAGATGGTTTTTTACACATGTAGTGGGAAGCGCTATGATACCCTAGTTACAAAAACCGAGTCTATTAAGGGAAAATCTGTGATAGAGAAGAAAACCAGATCTGAATCGCTTGCCAAGGAGCCGATGACCGAGAAAGAGGCTAAAGAGTTCCTGAAATTTTTAAAGCACAGCGAGTATAGCGTCATGGAGCAACTACACAAACAACCAGCTTGCATATCGGTACTGGCCTTGCTCTTAAGCTCAAAGACACACCGTAGTGCATTAATGAAAGTGTTGAATGAAACTTATGTCGCGGATGATATCTCCATCAATAAGCTCGATTGTTTGGTCAATAACATCAGTGCTGACAATTTCATCTTCTTTAATGATGATGAAATACCGCCTGGAGGTAGGGGTTCTACAAAGGCTCTACATATCACCACCGAATGCAAGGGATATACATTATCGGGAGTCTTGATTGACAATGGATTGGCATTAAATGTCTTACCCCTATCTACACTGAATAGGTTGCCACTAGATAGTTCTCATATGAAGACGTGCCAGAATATAGTGAGGGTATTCGACAACACAGAGAGAAGGGTAATGGGCAGAATTGAAATACCTCTTTTGATTGGCCCAAACATATACGAGGTGGATTTCCTGGTTATGGATATCAAGCCTTCATATAACTGCTTGTTGGGGAGGCCATGGATTCACTCAATGGGGGCAGTTTCGTCTTCGCTGCACCAAAAGTTGAAATTGGTGATAGAAGGCTGACTAGTAACCATAAACATGGAAGAGGACATCATTGCATCTGTGACCAGTGACACATGGTACATAGGGGCAAACGAGGAAGCCACTAAATGTTCTTTTTGATCACTGCAATTTGTAAATGCAACATTCATCGTCAAAGGGAACAAGATCCCGATGTCTAAAATATCCAAGACTATGGGGATGGGCCTACAACTGATAGTTGGGAAATGAGCCTTACTGGGAAAAGGACTTGGGAGACAGCTCCAAGGAAGGATTGAGGCATCGTTGCTAAAGGACAAATAAGATCGCTTCGGCTTAGGGTTTAAGCCAGACGCGAGACAAATGAAGAAGGAACTTAGAGGAGAAGAGCACGGTTGAGCAGGAAGGAAATCAAGTGGGAACCAATGATTTTCCCCTACATATCCAAGACCTTTGTATCAAGAGGGAAATGTTGGAAAACTTACACATCAATGCCATATTCGAGGAAAGAACCGGAAGAAGAAACTTGTCAGGCATTCGCCCCTTTGAGCCTGGGAGCATTCTGAACAACTGGACTGCAGAAGAGATCCTTGTAGTGTTTAGAACTATTTTAGAGTAATGTCCCAAAACACTTATTGCTCTTGGGCTAAGAGTAATAAGTATCCTTTATGAAATAGGCTTATGTCCCAAAATATTTAATTAAATGAAAAATGTATCTTTTTGAGCAAATATTCTTTTATTCTTTCCAATTCATCCATAAACATATTATACAGACAATTATTCTTTCTTCCAAATATTCTTTTATTCTTCATTCATGATCGTGACATGCAAATAATTATTCTTAGATGCTTCTATTCTTTGCCTCTTCCATTATCCCTATAACAGGTCTTTGGATATCAATGACATGAGCGACGTCACTAATGACTCAGAGTCTCCTTTTGAGCAAGATATGTGTATGGAGGATTTTGAGGATTTTGGAGACGATCGAGATTGTAACCTATCTCCTGAACTATTGCGGATGGTTGAACAAGATGAGAAAAAATCCTACCTCACAAGGAGTCAACAGAAATTGTGAATTTAGGAGAGGGAAAAGAGGTGAAAATCATTGTTGGTATCATAGTAGAGACAAAGCGGAACCTCATTGAGTTACTCCATGAATTCAAGGATGTCTTCGCATGGTCATATCAAGACATGCCCGGCTTAAGTATGGATATCATGGTACACCAGCTTCTTATAAAGGAAGAATGTCAGCCAGTGCAACAGAAAATCTAGAGAATGAGGCTCGATGTTTTACTAAAAATAAAAGAAGAGTTAAGAAGCAATTTGACGCTAGATTTTTAAAGGTGGTTAAATACTCGGAATGGGTAGCCAATATCGTCCCTATCCCCAATAAGGATGGAAAGGTAGGAATGTGCGTACATTATAGAGATTTTAATAAATCCAGCCCAAAAGATAATTTCCCACTGCCTCATATCGACCAATTAGTGGATAATATGGTAGGCTACTCACTATTCTCTTTCATGGACGGTTTCTCTAGATACAATCAAATTAGGATGCACTCTGAAGATATGGAGAAGACAACATTCGTAATAGTATGGGGTACCTTCTGTTATAAGGTGATGTCGTTTAGGTTAAAAAATACGACAGTCACGTATCAAAGGCCATGGTAACCCTGTTCCATGATATAATGCACAAAGAGATCGAAGTCTATGTTAACGATATGATCGCAAAGTCCCGAACAGAGAAGGAGCATGTTCAGGTTCTGAGGAAATTGTTCGTAAGATTGAGAAAGTTCCAGCTAAAGCTTAATCCAGCAAAATATACCTTCGAAGCCAGGTCTGGGAAGCTGCTAGGATTTGTGGTCAGTGAAAAAGGGATTGAGATTAACCTAGACAAAGTCAAAGCCTTACAAGAGCTACCTCCATCGTGTACTCAAAAAGAAGTTCGAGGTTTCTTAGGAAGACTGAATTATATCGCCCATTTCATCTCACAGCTAACTGAGAAATGTGACCCTATATTCCATCTCCTTAAGAAACACAATCTAGGCGTGTGGGATGAGGAATGCCAAAAGACTTTCGATAAGGTCAAACATTAATTGTCCAATGCCCCAGTGCTAGTGCCACCCAACCTGGATAAACCGCTAATACTGTACTTGGCGGTGTTTGGGAATTCCATGGGATGCGTGCTCGACCAACATGATGAATCAGGGAGAAAAGAAAGAGCAATATATTACCTCAGTAAAAGGTTCACAGAATGTGAGACAAGGTACTCGCCAATTGAGAAATTATGTTGCGCTTTAGTTTGGACAACCTAAAGACTAAGACAGTACATGTATCACACCACTTGGCTCATTTCAAAACTGGACCTTCTGAAGTAGATGATGGAGTTAATAGCTTTAAATGGAAGGATAGCCCGATGGAAAATTTTGCTTTCCGAGTTCGATGTAATTTATATGAACTAGAAAGCTATAAAAGGGAGTGCAATAGCAGATTTTCTGGCCAGTAGGGCGCCAGAGGATTATGAGCCCTTAAATTTCGACTTCCCGAATAAAGATCTAATGTATGTTGCAGCCATTAAAGAAGATTCTCAAGAAGGCTTTTCTTGGAAATTAAATTTTGACGGAGCCTATAATGCTGTGGGTAACAGAATCGGGACAGGCTTGGTATCCCCAAATGGAGATCATTATACGTTTACATGCAAATTGGATTTTGATTGCACAAACAATATGCAGAGTATGAGGCATGTATCATGGGGATCCGTGTAGCCACAGAACAAAAAATCAAAGTGCTAGAAGTTTATGGAGATTCTGCATTGGTGATCTATCAACTTAAAGGTGAATGGGAAACAAGAGACCCCAAATTGATCAATTATCGAAAGATAGTTTTTGAGTTAATAGAGGAGTTTGATGACATCACTTTCCATTACCTCCCGTGAGATGAAAACCAGATGGCTGATGCCTTGGCTACTTTAGCTTCTATGATCAAAGTAAGCAAACGAGAGGACATGAAGCCTATCCAAATGAGTATTTATGAGGCTCAGGCTCATTGCTGCAACATTTATGGAGAAGAAAAAAAAGAGGATCACCCTTGGTATCACGATATATTGCGATATGTGAGGAATCGTAAGTACCCAGACTAGGCGACCGAGAATGATAAAAGGATATTGAAAAGACTGGTCATTGACTATGTCTTGGATAGGGAGATACTATACAAAAGAAGAAAAGATCAAGTGCTATTAAGATGTGTGGATGCTATTGAGGCCAAAAAAATTTTGGAAGAAGTCCATGAGGGCGTCTGTGGGACACACGTTAACGGCTTTACAATAGCCAGGCAAATTATGAGATTTGGTTATTATTGGTCCACTATGGAAAGGAACTATATTAACTACGCCAAGAGATGTCATAAGTGCCAAATCTATGGAGAAAAGATTCATGTGCCTCCTTCGCCTCTTCACATTATGACTTCCCCATGGCCTTTCTCTATGTGGGGCATGGATGTGATTGGGCTGGTATCGCCAAAAGCTTCTAATGGACATCGATTCATCTTCGTGGTCATAGATTACTTCACCAAATGGGTGGAGGCTGCTTCGTATGCCAGTGTCACGAAGTCGACAGTCAACAAGTTCTTCAAAAAAGAAATCATATGTCGATATGGAATGCCAGAAAGGATCATATCTGACAATGCTTTAAATTTAAACAACAGCACAATAATGGAGGTCTGTAGTCAATTCAATATCAAACACCATAACTCGTCTCCATATCGCCCAAAAATGAATGGTGCGGTGGAAGCAGCCAATAATAACATCAAGAAGATTGTGGGAAAAATGACTAAAACTTATAGAGATTGGCATGAGAAGCTACCATTTGCCCTTTATAATTATCAAACGTCTGTCAGGACCTCTACCGGGGCGACACCTTTCTCACTAGTTTACGGAATGGAGGCGGTTTTACCCATTGAAGTTGAGATTCCCTTCTTCAGAGTTTTGTCATAGGTGAAGTTGGATGAAGCAGAATGGATCCAATCTCAATATGATCAGTTGAATTTGATTGAAGAAAAAAGGCTAAGAGCTATCCGTCATGGCCAAATGTACCAAAAATGAATGATACGAGCTTATGACAAAAAGGTTCGCCCAAGAGAATTCCATGAAGGAGATCTAGTTTTGAAAAAGATCCTTCCAATATAAAAGGATTTCAGAGGGAAATGGATGCAAAACTGGGAAGGACCTTATGTGGTAAGAAAGCCTTTTCCGGAAGAGCATTGATCCTAGCCGAGATGGATGGTAAAAATTTTCACAATCTTGTGAATTCGGATTCAGTCAAGAAATACTTTACCTAAGAAAAGGGAGGAAGCCAAGGAAAAAACCCTCAAAGGGCGCTTTGAGACCTTCAAAAAAAAGGGAGAAGAAGAAGAAAATGGACAGGCCAATGCAAAATCCCGGAAAGGGCGCTTTGAGACCAAAGGGGTTTTGAGTTGAAAACCCCAAAACGGGTGGCTCAATTTTGAAAATGGTACATATGGTAGTCTTGTCCTCTCAGAATTAACAAGAAGGGGGAGTGTTACATCTTGCGGCATTAACAGAGTACTCTAGATCCCTTAAACACATATTGAGCTCAAAAAGGGTCCTCAAGAAGTTTATGCAGAGAAGCTCATGCTATGATATTTGGGGCACCTATTTTCCTCTTATTCATTTTTGTATTTTAGCAAAATGTGCTATTTTGATGATTAATTTTTTCTTATTCTGGCAAAATTTGCTACTCTGATTAATTTTTTCATTCTGAACTTTACTCTCAAATTTCAATCTTGTCCATCATAATGGCCCTTTTCAAGCATTTTTCTTTGAAACAATGATTATTGGACTTACAATATTCACATGGAAGGAGCTCTGCATATTACTCTAAAAAGTTTCTAAATGGTACAAGAACCTGAAACAGGACCACTGGTTAGAACTAACCCAAATTCAAAAATTGAAAACATTAGATGGAAGATAGTCCAAATTATAGCTATCTTCTGTCAAAGATACCAGCTTAGTAAGAAGGCATGGTAGCGTATCAGTGATAGAACATTGATGAACGATGAGAAATGACAACCTAATCATTAAAAAGGAAATCATTTTCGAAAATAACGTTCTGCATTCATGCAAATATCATTCACGCACATCTAGTTAGGAGCATCTGATGCATTCTGATCATCCTAATCATTTGGCATAAATGGGCCCATCAAACGAATTTTATAGGTCCTGTTCCCCAGAGAACGGCATAACAAACTAGTGAAACCAAAAATCCTATACCTCTGAAGTGCAGTAGGTCAGATTAAGTCATCACGGCGAATCTTATCTCCCTAAAGTTGTAGTGGAGTAGATTGAAGCCACAAGTCTTATCTCCCTGAAGTTGCAGCGGAGCAGACTAAAGTTAGCGAATCTTATTTCCCTGAAGTCACAGTGGAACAGATTAAAGCTACAAACCATGGCAAATTTTATCTCCCTGAAGTTGCAGTGGAGCAGATTGAAGCCACTAACCTTATCTCCCTGAAGTTACAGTGGAGCAGGTTGAACATAGATCTTCTCTCCTTAAAGTTGCAGTGGAGCAGATTGAAGCCACTAACCTTATCTCCCTGAAGTTGCAGTGGAGCAGGTTGAACATAGATCTTATCTCCCTAAAGTTGTAATGGAGCAGACTAAAGCCACAAGTCCTATACCCCTGAAGATGCAGCGAAATGGAATGAGGCTAATTGAAGAAAAAAAGCACCAAAGAAGTCAAGATGCGGTGAGATCGAGTAAAATTGGTCCTTTTTAAAGTCTTTGCTCCATTCTCGTCACACGACAACGAGCAAAGAGGGGTAGCTATAAGGCCCAATTTTGGCCTGGGCTAAACAAGTCCAAAATCTAACATTTTTACAACTTAAAACCCAAATAATAACCAAACCCAATTAAAACCCAACACCATCCCAAGTTACATTCAGCCCAAAAGGCCCAAAATTAACCTAAACCAGGCCCACACCTAAACTAGTTTCAGCAAAACTGAAACCCTGGTTTCCCTCGCATCGCAAGCAACCAACAGCCTGGCTCCATACCCTTCGTACCACTGCCTCGTACCATCGTTCAGTTGGCCTTGTACCTGCAAATCAGACAACACAAGCAGACAACAGAGAAAATAGTAGCAAAATGAACATTTTGTATTTATTTTTTTTCTTTTCGGCTACAAAAAGCCCAAGAAACAATCCATATATTTTTTACGCATACTGAATACAAAAAAATTAAAAATCAATTTTTTAATAGATGAATTTATTTTTTCTTTTTTATCTTTTTCTTTTTGATTTGGTTTCATTGAGTTTCATTTGCATGTAAATAAAAAAGGGAAATCAGAAATCTACCTTGTTAGATGCACCGATCCCATTCACTTCGCCAGAATCAGGGTTTAAATAGTGATTTCAGGTATGAAATGGTGACATCTCTTGAACAACGCCTTCGTTCGATGCTATTTGCCTAGTCTAATGGCGAAAGGGTGGTCAGATGGCCGATTTGGCCTTGTTTTGGTTCGGCCGAAGGGGGTGTAAAGGGATTTAGGGTTTTTTATTCTTTTTTTTTTAAAAGGGAATGGAAAAGTGTTTTTTGAATGGCAGAGTTTTTTTTAGGGCTTTGTTTTAGTTATTATTCAGTGCATGAAACAGCATCGTTTAGGGCCTGTTCAGTGGCTCCAAAACGGTGCCGTGTAAGCTATACCTGATGACCCGACCCGAACGCAGCCAGGATCTGCGTGTTCTGGTTTCTGAGGGAATATTTGCGCGCCAGGTCCCTCCATTTTGCACTGTCCTATGATTGGGCCTATTGCAACTTTCTGCATTTTTTAATTTGTATCTGAACCTTGGGCACTGTTTTAATTTAGTCCGCATTAAACGTTAAGTTTTGAGATTTGGTTCATTTGCATTTTTAATCCTCGCTCATTTGTGCATGTTTCATTTAGGTCTTGGATTCTGCTTTTCCTGATTTTATTTGTTTAAAAATTATACTTTTGATTTTGTTTTTATTTTAATTGGGTCCATTTTTAAATTACTGTTGATGTCTTTATTTATTTTCGAATATAAATTTTTTTAATGTATTATTTTAAATCATTTATTTGATCTCACATTTTTTAGTTGTTTTTTATTTTCCTTCCTATGTGCATAATTTTTTTTATTTATATTTCTTACATATTTTAAAATACTTTTTTCATGTATATTTCTTGTTTTAAAGTTTCATAAAATATTATTTTAAACACCCTTATACATTATTATTGTTACACATATTACTGTCTTTATTTTATGTATATTATCTATTTAAAATTGATAAGTATTGTTTTGTGAATTACCTACTTTAATTCTTTGATTATATAATGTTCATTTTAAAAAGTAGTTTACATACTATTATTTTACACATGATTCATTTTCTATCATTATTTTTTGATCTATTTTAAACCTTCACGTATATTACTTACGTTAAAATTTTATGCATATGACTTATTTTTAAATGGTTGTATATATTATGACTTCAAATGTTTTTTTTTTCATTATTTATTTTAAATTTCTTTGTCATCATTTTAAAACTTGTTGCATTTTATTTGTATTAATTTGCTTCATATTTCTTTTCAAATTGTCTTTTTTAAATACATAAATCTTCAAATATTAATATTAGTATTTGCATAATGTGTGATGTGAGCCTGTTGCTATGTTGTGTATCTTAATTTGTTCTTTTTTATTTCATATTATTGATATCCATTTGTATGATCTTAATGCCATTGTTCTATGCTTGCAATTATGTCCTTGTTTCTAGTTATTGTATCGTGGTTCAAATTTCGATGTGTGTGTTTGATATTGGTCGTTGCATTTTCACCCCAAACAAACCAAATATATTTTGAACCGGTTTTGTAATCGCTTATTTGAAATTTTTTTTTTGAAGAGGCAATATTTCGTGTTTGGAAATTCGAAAAATCGTGCCATAACGTGCTGGGTTTCGATTTTCCGTTTGGCCAAACAACCAAATATCCTTTTAAAATTTTGTTGTATTTTCTCAAATTAAAAAAAATGCAATATTTTGTGTTTGGAAATTCGAGAAATCGTACCCTAACGTGCTGGGTTTGATTTACCGTTTAACCAAATAGCCGCATATCCTTTTAAATTTTCAATGCATGAGTTTTGGAGATCATGAGATGATCTTGGTATCGTGGGTTCGAGATGTCGTATCCTAACGTACTGGATAGGATATTTTATTTCCTTAAAATAAGAAAATCTCAAATATCCAATTCGAGTTATCCAAACATTTTTTAAAGGGATTGTATTTTAAAATCTTTTCAAACTTTCGACATGAAGACATTAATTAATCAATAAAGTACCAATTTTGGGCGTTACGAGGGTGCTAATCCTTCCTCGTACATAATCGACTCCCGAACCCATTTTCTTAGGCCAAAATCAATGTTTTAATAAAACAAAATGTTTTATAAGGTGATCTGATCACACCTAAACAAAAAGGATTGGTGGCGACTCCATATTTCATTTTAAAGTCGGTTCTCGTTTTTCAAAAAAATGGTTTCGACAGTCTTGATCATCTTCAAAGTCCTGAAGTTCCTTTGAACACATATCTTGCTCAAAAGTAGGTTTTGAGTCAATAGCAGTCTCACTTATATCATTGATATCTGGAGACCTGTTATAGAGACGAAAGAAGATCTGAAGAACAAAAGAATCTAATAATATTTACTTGTATGGTATGATTATGAATAAAATGGAAACAATAAAAGAATATTTCCCGAAGTGAGAAACAAAGATGTATTTTATTGAAATAAAGATACTGGACATAAGCCTATTTCACAAAAGGATTCTTATTGCTCTTAGGCTTTGAGCAATAAGCGTGTTCTGGACTTTACTCCAAATTGGATATAAAAAAATATAGGGATCTCCTCCATAGTCACATTGTTCAAAACACTTCCAGGCTCATAAGGACAAATGCCTAATAAATTCTCTTCCCCGGTTCCCTTTTTGGATATGACTTTAATGTTCAAATTCCCTGACATTCCTTTCGGGCCTTTAACTTCTTCAAGGAATTCCAACTCTTTATTATCCATTAGGCTTTGTACCAAAGCTTTGAATTTAGCACACTCTTGGATTTCATGACCCTCTTCAGTGTGGAACTCATAATAGCTCCTTATCCCTTTGGGTATCTCTCCCTAATTTTGAACGACTAATCCCAAGTCTATCATTTGTTTCAAAACCCATTTTAGTGGGGTTTTTACTTCTACCACATTGGTTTTGTTTCTCTTTCCTCCATTCTCAATTATTACATTTACTCCTAGGTCTGGACGACTAGGTAACAGATTTTCTATCACATTAGGTCCTGATGGATCGTCAAACTTTACGATGCCCATCTTGATGAACCTTTCAACTAACTTTTTAAATGTAGTGTAGTTTTCAATTGAGTGCCTTGTTATTCCTACATGGTATTCACATTGGGCATTCGCATCATACCATTTTGAGAACGAGGTTGCACGGGTTTCGAGTAGAACGAAGATACCATATACGCGTCAAACAGATTCTTATACAGCTCTTTATATGTCATCGAGATGGGTGTGAACTGGAGTCTTTCTGTGTTCAGCTTTGAGTTGGAGACCTGCCTTGAAGGGCTTGATAACTAGTGGTTATAGCCCTCAGTTGGCCCATAGTGATTGGTTTTGAATAACCCTTATTATACGCACTCAGATTATTCACTTCACTTTCCTTGTTCTTTGGGATTGATCTTTTAACGCTTTCCCCTACATCTATCCTCTCACTTCTTATTGCGTTTTCAATCATCTCGCCAGACATTACTATATCCAAGAAGCTCTTCGTAGCACTTCCCAACATATGGTTAATGAATGGGGCTTTCAGAGTATTGATGAAAAGTATGGTCGTTTCCTTCTCTAGAAGAGGTGGTTGTACTTGTGTGGTTACCTCCCTCCATCTTTGAGTGTATTGTCTGAAGCTCTCACTTAGCCTTTTCTTCATATTTTGTAGAGTGATTCTGTAAGGGGCCATATCTATCACGTGGCCATATTATTTCATGAAGGCCTGTGCCAGGTCCTTTCAAGAATTAATTTGAGTACGATTTAGCTGATTATACCATTAGGCTGCAGCCCCAGTCAAGCTGTCTTGGAAATAGTGCATCAATAACTGATCATTATTGATATATCCTGTTATCCTTTGACAAAACATTGTAATGTGAGCCTCATGGTAGCTAGTCCCGTTGTATTTTTCAAATTCCAGCATTTTGAACTTTGGAGGGAGCACTAGATCTGGGACCAGGCTCAATTCATTAACATCAATTCCACAATAGTAATCAGCGCTCTCTAATGCCTTAAATATCTCTTCTAGCCATTTGCATCGGTCTTCCAGTTGTTTTGGGAGCCCCACTATTGGCTTTCCCATTTCCACTATATCATTAAGGTCGGGGACAACGAGATTTGCTAAATTGTCTCTAGGGTTGGAGCTTGAACCTATCAGGAAGTTTATTGGTGCCAAAGTACCGGTCTAATATTGAGGTTTGACATTGACGGACACCTTTTATGGTTGTGTTTGGGTGTTCGTTGGGGTGAAGCCTGAAAGATAAACAATGCCCTCGTTGTTATCTCCGGTATTGATCATAAGGCTCTTTTCCTTTTCTAGACCCACAGCCAGCAACTGTGTTAACTTGCTCATCATGCTTCTCTGAGATTCTAGGATCTGATCCCTCATATCTTGTTTGATTTTGGCCAACTGTTCTTGCATCTGTATTTGCAGTTGGTTCTGTATCTCCTTTTGCATTTGTTCCAATTTTTCCAACTTTTGGTCCATAGCTTTTGTTTTTCTTTGTGTGTAGTAATGACATTTCAGGGTAACTAAAAAATGATCTTAGGGTTTAGGGTCCTTTTGTGAGATTTAATGCATATGATGCGATGTAATGTAAATGCATGAGATGAATACAAAAAAAAAGAATAGAAAAGAAAGGCGTCAATTCTGATTCAATTCTATTAGAACAACTTTTCTGGACAACAAATCTCTTTACATAAAATGGATATTTATACGACATTGTCCTCATATTCCAGGTGAAGACATCGATCCCTTTCTTCATATCTAGATGTACCAAAATCAAATCTCACAGATTTTTCCAAGGAACACAATTGCTTTCTCCTTTTTGCTTGATCCGGGCCGCGACCCATTGCTCACTTATCCTCGCAATGCTCATTAATTTCTTTAAGAAAGTCGAGACGTTTGATGGCTCTCAAATAATCTTGGTTGGCTTGATAGGCAACGAAGCAAAGTCGTGTATTCCTCCACGGACTATCACCCTTCTCTCGTTGTGTTTACTTGAACCATATTTGGACGGCCATATTGTATTCCACTTTATCAAGAAACCTATTTTTTATGACAAGTTCTCTATTTAGCAATTTGAACGTGAATCAACACCTCTTTTCTATTATGAAAATGCAATGCAATCATCACCAAAAAAACACGTCATAAATAACAAGTAGAGAAACTATTTGGATGACCTCTAGGGGTTTGGTCTGGTTTTACCTAGGGTAGGCTCTTAAGGCTCACTATATGCGGTTTGGTTCTAAAGTAAAAGTACCCGAACCAGCAGATTCCTCGATCCTCACCCATTACAGGCTCATATGGGCCGGGTTCAGTTCAGGGGAATACATTTCCCTATGGCGACATGAAGATGAAAATCTCACGAAGACATATGTACGGATGTATCCCGAAAAAGATCCACTATCATATGCGAAGGTGAAAACCTCACGAAAGAATAGTTTCTCACTCCCACTTAGAGGGGTAAAATCGACCAACTTATGTAATGCAAAATGCAGAGACACCTCAACAGATTTAAACCGACAAAGCAAGCATGTTATGAACCACGAAAAATGACGAGTAAAAATGCAATGGAACAATCGTAAATTTAAAAAAGATCTTTGTTTTTTTGACAAAAAGACAAAAATGAATCAATTACGGCTTTACTCTCTGATAAAGTCCCCAGAGGAGTCGCCAAGCTATCGAAACCATCTTTTTTTGAAAAATGGAGTTTACTTTTAAAAACGAAAAAACGAGAGTCGCCACCAATCCTTTTTAATGATGTGTGATTGGGTCACCTCGTAAAATGGATGTTTTTAATAAACTGTTCAATTTATTAAAACAATGATTTTGGCCAACAAAATTCAGAAAAACGGGTTCGGGAATCGGTTAAGCACGAGGAAGGATTAGTACCCTCGTAACGCCCAAAAATTGGTACCTAATTGATTAATTAATGTCTTCGTGTTGAAAGTTGAAGACTTGAAAAGAGTTTAAAATACGATCCCTCTTAGTGTCAATATTTTTTTCTAAAAAAAAAATCGTTTAGATAAATTAAAGTATATGTCAAAGACCGTCCCATCTCTTGGTAAAATGTTATATCCAATACATTAGGACACAACACCTCGACCCTTGAGTATAAGCTTGCCTTTTATTTTATTTAAAACTCATGTATTTTAATGTGAAAAGGATATTCAGTTATTTAGATCAAATGAAGAAATCGAAACCCAGTACGTTAGGATACAATTTCTCGAATTTCCAAATACGAAATATTTAAAAATTTATGTTTTAAAAAAAATGTAAAGCAAATTACGGTGTTAATATGCATAAAAGAATAATGATAAGTGAGTTAACGTAACAACAATAAGAAAAGCAAAAATAATATAAAAGTAATAGAACTAAAGAGAACTTAAAACTAAGAATTATAATAAATAAATAAGTAGATAAATATTATGTATGTCGATTTAAGAAAAATAATAATAGTGAATATGGAAGTAACATTAATAATAAATATGAATAATAACTAATCTAAAGTATATAAAAAATATAAAATAAATAATAAATAAAATGATAAAAGTAAGGTTAATAAATAAAATAAGCATATTTTAAAAATGATGATAAACATAACGATACTAATAAAAAAGATAAATAAGCATAATGAAAATAATAAACAAATAGATAATTGAAAAGAAGAATGTAATAATAATAATAATAATAATAATAATAATAATAATAATAATAATAATAATAGTAAATGAACTAATTTAATAATAAGGTAAGAGTAATAACTGAAAAGGGACTAAATTATGATTTAAAAGAGATTTAGGTATATATTTTAAATTAAAAAAAAAAGAAATAACAGGCTAAAGGGTCAGGATGAAATGCGCCCAAAGATGAGGGGACCAATTGGGCAATTAATCCCTGCTCCCCTAAATGCACAGTCAAATATGGACTGAAATGAAACAATATTGAAATCGAAGGGGAAAATTAAAAAAAAAAAGAAAAGAGAAAGTATTAAATTGAAGCAAAGCAAAAAGGCGGAAGGACCATTTGGTCTAAAACACGCGGATCCTGCTGGTGGGTCGGGTCAAGGCGAGGGTCAAAGGCCTTAAACGGCGTTGTTTTGGCGCCTGAAGCTTAGGCCCAAAACGGCGCTGTTTTGTATCACTATATAAACCAAATTTTTTTTTAAAAAAAATTTCATTTTCTCACTTTTCTCAAAAAAAAAAAAAAAAAAAACAACCCCCTCTTCATTTTCTCTGTAAGCCTGAGAGTCCGGCCAACTTCCGGTGGGCCACCATCGCCCCGGCCATTGTCCTCCGCTGCCAGCGACCATCGTGTACGGCGGTGATTAAGATATTAAGATAAAATTTCCCTTTTTTATTTTTAATATATCCTAATATATGTATAAAAAAATTTTAAAAATAAAATAAAAAGAATCTTTGTATATATGTATAAACAATTTCAAAAGGGAAAAAGTAAAGAAAAAATAAAAAAAATTTAACAAAAAATAGAACCTTTGCACATTTTACTCCGTTTTTCTTCGATTTGCTTTGCTATTTTTTGTTTTTGCTTTTTGTTTGAATTTTTTTTTGCTTTTTTATTCAATGATCCAAAAAAAATACAATGGATTAACATGGCTTATATAGCCATTACAACTTGTTTGCTACAATGATTATTTTACCCTTTTTGCAGGTACATGAACGTGCTACGCGAGGGTCATGGTGGAGGGATGTGAGGTGGTGGAGGACGTGGGTAGCGGTGCCGAAATCTTAGGGTTTCTGACCCTTTTCCCTTGGCTGAAAAATGTTTAGTTTCGGGCCTGGATATTGGGCTTAGGGGTTTTTTAATTTTGGGTCTATTGGGTTGTACATATTGGACTATTTTTTCTTTTGGTTTTGGTTTATGTCTTAATGGGCCTGGGCTAAAATTGGGCTTTACAGATTCTATTATTAAAAATATTTAATTTATTTAATATCAATTTAATAATTAAATGAACATTAAATGGTATTTTCGTCAATTAAAAAAATTTCAAATTCATCATTTTATATACATATATATTAGAGATAAGAAAATAGAAAGCAAAAGAAAATTTTTAATTATTTATTTTAAAAATAATTTAATTAAAATGAGATTGAAGTAGAGAAGCTATTGAATGTGGAATAATTTATAATAATATGTTTAAGAATTGATGAAATGACATGCTTAAAATTAAGGGTTTTAAGATCATTCTAATATAAGTTTTTCCTGTTACATATTTTTGGGGTTATATTATAGTGTAAATTTTAATATTAAAATATGCTTTAAGTCTATGTACTTTTTTGTACATTTAAATTTTAGTTTGAACTTTTATTTTTTGTAATTTATTCCCTATTATTTTTTAATTTAAAAATTTAAATCTAATTGTTGACACCATTAAATTCTTTTGTCAAATTAGTTGTTATAACATTTTGAAATTAAAAAAATTCATCACTTAGCAGCCGTATAACAAAAAATAAAAATAAAAAAGAGCATTTCATTGGACTTGAATTTAAAAATTAGTCTTAATGGTGTTTACAACTCTTAAAAATTACATCAATATTTTAATCAAATCTAGCTTCTAATGCGCATGCATTGCATGTGATTTCAAGCATTTAATTCTTAATTAATTTTTAAATAATGTATTTTTAATTATTGTTAACTATCAATGATAATGATAGTTTATTTTAGTTTTTAAATAATATATAAATTTGAAACTATATAAGAAAATAAACTATAATATTAATTTGGAAAAAAATTTAGGTAAAACAACATGAAACAATTTTAATAATAGTTTATGATAATTGTAATAATAGTTTATGATAAATACAAAAATGTTTACAATTAAAAAAGGAAAAAAATTAAGAGTGCTTGTTTCACACAATATAAACAACTTATAAAAAATTTTAAAATTACAAATGAAATTATATATACAAATTTATAAGTGAAAATTTTACATAATTATATACATAAAAATATCCATAAAAATACCTATGTGTTATGAATATCTTATTAAGTGGATGTCTATCAAGATCATGATAAGTTTTTATGTACTATAAATTCCAATAGTCATTAGAAGTAGATCTCTACTTCATTTATACTTCTTATACCTATAAATAGAGACTTTGGAAATGCTTTTTAAATATTCTAATTGATCAATAAAATACGCTCTCTCTTTGCTCTCTCATTCTCTTTGTTATTTATTCTTTGTCTACTTTCCGTCTTTTTATGTTATAACACGTTATCAGCATGATTTTATTTTATTTTATTTCATATGAACCACTATTGCTATAAATATCTATTTTGAAAGGATGAAAAAAAAGAGGATTGAGTTATTGATTACTCTTGTTATAAAATTGAATTGACTGTAACTATCTTTGTAATCTTCTTTTGTCATCATCTCCATTAAGGGACTGAAAGCAAAATATTTGACTGTGAAAGATCTACTTATGAGCAATAGAATATGGTAATTCCATCTAAAGCTCGTTATGGTTGGATGCACCTGAAGTTGCAAGTTTTTTTTTTTTTTAAACTGTGAGTATAACTCTACAATATTCAGAATAAGTTCTCAATTAAAATTATGTGAAAAAATATTACTAATGAGAACTAGCAAAAGAGAAAACTTATGTATGAAAAGTTATTGGTTATGTACCTATTGTACACCTGGAAAATAATTTTATAATCATTTTTTTTTTTAGATATTTGAAGATTTTAGTATATTCCTTTAAGTGAATATTGCATATAATTATTTAGAAATTATATTTATTTCATTGACTTAGTGGCATTATAAACTTCACATTGATTTAGACATTTCCAGTAGTAAATGTCACAATAGTACTTATATATGGATATAAAGTAAAAGGAATGACAATAAAATTATCAATTTGTCACAATTTATATTGACATTATAAGTACAACTGAAATGCATGTTAAAGTAAACTAGGAGTTTATTGATACACATGCATTTACTACTTGGCGTGACTAGTTAGATCATCTTACGTAATACCCAAAATTTTTGGGATAGAAGTTTTGAGTTGGTTGTTAGGGTCAGAGAGAAGAGTGTGCTATTGTGTTTAGTTGCGTGTTTAAGTGACAGAATGAGCTTGCTGATTTGATGGTTGAGTGAGTGTTAGTGTACCTTAAGGTTCAGGGTTCGAGTTTTTGTGTGTGTGTTTTGGAGAAATATTTTTGTTTATTGTCATTTTGTTTTGTTAAGTAGTAGTTTTGTTTTAAGTTAAAAGGTATAAATATTTATTTTTAATTTTATTGTTTTAGTATTATTTTTCTGGTCGTTCTCCTTTTCCCCCATTTTTTGTTTCTTTTATTTTTGGTTCTTTTTTTATTTTTCTTTTAATTTTCGAAAATAGTTTTGCTTGTGGATTTTGGAGAGCTTCGCTTCCTTGTTGTCGAGTTGGTGTCAGGACGTCATTGGTCGTAAATTAGGTGTGGGTTCCGTATCTATTCTAATTTATTTGTGAATTCTCGATTCGACTCTGTAAAAGTCGGTATTTATTGTGTGTGTTCACAAATTAGTTAGTTATGATGTTGTGCCGTTATTTTTATGCTTGGAGCTTGTCTGATTTGGTATAATCTCAAGTTATCGAGGGCAGAGGAGTGCCTTAAGGTTGAAAGCATGTTTTTCGGAGCTGTTCTAGGGTGGTTCTGTGACCACACAGGTGGCCACACAGACGTGTGCCCTCACACAGGCGGTCCACATGGCTGTGCGCATTTAGGAATTACGGTTTTCGGGTAAAATTTGGTGCCATACAACTGTGTGGCCTATTTGGAGATTTTAGTCAAATTCCACACAGCCATGTCCCCTGGGCATACAGGCGTGTGTATTTGGGAATTAGGGATTTAGTGATTTAGTGCCACACGACTATGTGGCTAATTTTGGGATTTAGGGATTGTAACACCTCAAACCCGGCCTAGATGTTATGGCTGAATCTGGTGGCATCACATAAGAGTGTTTTGAAAAATGTTTCAACTAGTAATAAAAAAATGTTCCCGTTATTATCTTTACTTAATCAGAAAATCGTAAGGTAACTGTTTTACCGAATCCCATTTCTTTTTCGCGAAAACTCTTAGTTAATTTTAAGAAAAACCATGTTTAAATGCCTTGCAGTTCAAAAATCAATATCAAACAGTTAAAAATCCCAAGTTAAATCTAGAGTAGTCCCTAGTCCAAAATTACATAAATGTTCCAAAAATAATAATAATAGTAATAGTAATGCAATAAATAATCAGAAAAACCGTGAAAGTTCAGAAAATATCTTACAGTGGTCACCATCGAGCCCTCCGCTGCACCGATCCATCTACTGCTGGGGATTACCTGACAGATAAAAATAAAGGGGTGAGTTTTCGCAAACTCAGTGTGTACATCCCCACAGTAAAGCATGCATACATCAAATATTAGTCAATCAATCATTAATCGAGCCTAAACTCTTAACAGAATCAAATCAAATATAATCGGGCCTTAGCCCATACAGATATCGCATGCATATCACATCATACAGTAAAATGCCCACCAATCCTGCACACCATCTCCGTCCACCCTATACACCACGTGGGGATAAAATTAACCCACCCAGCCCTACACACCATGTATGGGGATATAATCAACCCATCTAGCCCTACACACCATGAGGAATCGTAAATGACACATATCAAATCAATGCAGCATAACTTCTAGATATACGGCTAAAAGCCTCTTAATCTTCTTTCTCTCCAGTATCAAGCCCAACCCAATGCAATGCAACATAAATGATGATATGGCATGCTATCATACAGTAAACATATCATACATGTCATGCTCAGATCAGTTCAGAACAATATTATAACACATGCTAAATATAACATGCTAGCATACATTTCAGTATCATATCACAAAACAAGGTCTAGGTAACGCTTACCGACCCTTTATACAGGTCACAGTTAACTAGGGTGACCCGTGCAACCTTTCAGCACATTTTAGATTAATGGGCTCACACGCCCATGTGGCCTGCCTGAGTGGGCCCACACACCCGTGTGGCCCACACGGCCCAATTTGGCCTTGCCCGTATGGATCACACAGCCTGGCCCAAACCCTATACGCCCGTGTGGGCCTACACATCCGTGTGACCCACGCGGCCCATTTGGCCTAGCTTGTGCCTCGCATACAGCCTAGCCAGCCTAACATGCCCATGTTCGTCACGCCCGTGTGGCGCATGCATGGCCCAGTTCGTCGACCACACAGCCATGTCTCGCACACAGCCTCCACACGGGTAGTCCACACGCCCATGTGGCGTCGACAGTCTCATTTTTAGCTTGTACTAAATCACGTTTTTAGAACGAACGGAGTACATACCTGATTTTGTTTGAAGCCTAAACACTCCCGAGCACTTCAGAACCTATATTCAACATTCGTGAAACCCTTTTTCAGTCACTTAATCTGAATTGCTAAGAACGATTAAATCTTGAAACGAAAGAGTTGCTTACCGCTACTCAAACGTCTACCACTCCGTTTCAATTCAATGAAACATTGATTTTAGTCTCCTGATCGTCACCTAAACAGTATTCAAACCTCCATTAACCTCCTATTCAACTTTGATAATACCAAGAGCAAAAGATCACTTACCAGATGTGCGTCTCAATGAAAATCACTAAAGCGATCAAAGGGAAAATATAGGAAAGGGGAAATAAAGAAATTTCGGCAGAATGTGGGAAGAAGATGAAGAAATCGGTGCAGGAAAGAGAGGAACTTTGGTTAAAATCACAAAAAGAAAAGAACAGGTTGAAAAGGAGAAACTAAATATGCCGATAACCACTCAATTCCCATGTTTTACTCCCTCACTTCCCACACAACCCTAACTCTCAGCATTTCACTTCACTTCAAATTCCTTCACGGCCATAACAACAAAATATACCCATGCAGCAACTCGAACGCAAGACCTCCCACATTTTGACACTTCACTTAACCATCAAGCCAGTAGGCCCATTCTGACGTATCTTAACCATCTTTTTCTTAAAAGCCTAATTACCAAGAGTTAGGCTTTAGTTAATAAAAACCTAAAATTTAACCCTAGCTATAGCTTGAACTTGGGACCTCCCTAACACACCTTAGAGCATATAACCACTGAAACAAATAAATATTTGGGTCAAATTCATGCAAAAATATATGTAGATATTTTATCACCACCATTTCACAAGAAGCCAAAAATAGGAAAATTTGGGCATTACAGGGATTCTATACGGGCGTGTGTTTTGGACACGTGGTCATGTCTGGTGGGCACATGAGTGTGTGAGACCCTCTCACGACCGTGACTGCATTGTACTCTATTTTAGCACAATTGGACAGAGAGTTACATAGCTTGTTCACATGGTCATGTCCCTCGCTCACACATGCGTGTGCCTTAGCTACACGACCGTATGCCTCTCTCCACAGGGCATTTTGACCCCCACACAGCCTAGGCATTTCTACACTGTCAGAGCATACGGCCGTGTGGCCCAAAGTTACTTATTTTGGTTCTATGTATATTTTGATCTGAAAACGTGTCTGTATGTGTTTCAACTCTTGACTAGGATTTAGTGAGGGAAATTAAATCCTTGTATCTGTGGTTATGTGCTCTACTTATGTGTTATTTGTGACTATTGTGTGTGAGATGTCTGATTCTGAACCTGGTTAGCTGGGTGTGTGTGCATATCTGTTCTGTCTAATTGTTTATCGATGTGTTTATTGTTTCTATGAGATTGTATGCATACATACACTTGCATAAAGTAAATTTTTAGGTTGGTTGTGAAGAGAAAGAAGATTGATTCTGATCTGATCTAGCAGTTTTACTGCAACTTATTCGTATAGCGGTTTATCATACTATACGGCATATACGTCAACTTTGTTGCGTACTATTATCTGATCTGGTAGTTTAAACTACAACATGTCTTTACAGCGGATTACCGTATTACACTATACTGCATATACGCTAGCCTTGCTGCATATTATTATCTGAGTGGCTTAGTCCACATTCATGGTGTGTAGGGTTGGATGGGCCTTTCGAGGTTCTATTTGGTGTGTTTGGTTGGATAAGCTTAAACAGCTCTTTTAGGGTATAATCGGGGGACAGAGAGGTGTGTTGGCTGGATGGGTGGGTTTTAGTACTTGACTGCAGATGGAGAGGTGTGTTGGCTGGATGAGTGGGTTTTAGTACTTGACTGCATTCATATGCATTTGTTTGAGTGTTCTGGGTGTAAGATTATTTGTCCATATCCTGTCTGACTAAACAACACTTGTGTTGAGTATTCTGTGTGTATTTGGTGTGCTTTGACTATCACGTGAGTTGGGACATTGGTTCCGTGTTTGGTTTCTATTTCTACATATCTCTGTAAGTATGTTTTTCTATTGAATTGCCATTTGAGGTTCTCTTCTGGAACTTTGTTGTTAATCGTTTTGAACTCACACTGAGCTCGTGTAGCTCACCCCCTTTAGTGTTCCTCTTTCAGGTACATTCTGAATTCCAACGCTGGACTAAGTATGCGGGGGTCTCGGAAGCGTCATGTTTCTTAAATTTGGTTAAAAAAGTGGTTTCTGTAAATTTGAGTTTTATTTAAACAATTTTGGACTGTAAGTTCTGCTTCCATACTGTAATACGAAATTTTTTGTTAAATACAAGTAGACATTATTTGGATTGAACTATTTTATGTAAGTAGACGTTATTTGGATTGAACTATTTTATGTTCGAATATCAAGATTTGACAATTGAAAACTTTTACGTAATCAAAATACTGTTTGTTTTCTCATTGTTGAACCAAAATTTTCCTATGGTCACTTCAGTGATCAATGTAACCTTCGGGATTCGGTCTAAACTTCTAGGCTAGAATTTAGGATGTTACATCCTAGATCATATATGATGCGAAAATTATTGAGAATTCATATGGACATTTATTAAAGAACTAGAAGATTCTTTAATTTAAAGAATTCTTATTTGTTGCTTGTTCTCAATGAAAATTGCTTATTAGAAACTCACTAGCTAACGTTGAGATTTAATGTCTTGCATTTCTGAAATGAATATGGGCTCATTCATCCACCATGTGGATGGTTTTGATATTCTATGATTTTGGTAGATACATCTACAAAATAATCACATATGCGTTATCAATTTGCAACCTATCATTTACAAGATTACTTGTTTGAATAATTAATTCAAGATTATGCAATTAAGACAATTCATATTGCTAAAGCTGATGAGTTTATATCTCAGTCTTTTATTGATTGAGATTGAAAAACTTTTGTAAAAGCTTATTATTTATACGCATAATGGTTTGGAGAAATTATTGATTGAATGTCTCTGATTAATATCTAAACCGTTACTTATGAGAACTAAACTTCCTATTTCAACATGAGATTATGTTGATTTATGAGTTCTATGCATCAAGCCAATACGTTGTGAATACTCTCCATGCTTTTGATAAATACGTTTTAAATGTTTTGAAGATTCAATTATGACATGATTTGTGATTACTATTTTGATTCGATAGTTTTCCTGACATTAGGGGGAGAGAAATAATAATTTGTGATGATTTAGGGGGGAGAGTAATTTGAACCAAAAGTTCAACAAGGATAACTCATTACAAGTTCCAAATATGAAAATTCTCATAAAAGAAAATAATTCTTCTAGATGGTTATATAGTGGAGGCGGGTACTCCAATAGAGATCCAATACATAACTAAAACTCTTGAAGAGACCCAAGTACCTGAAACTGAAGATTAAAATAGTGAAAATAAGAGATCTTGATAAATCATGTCAATTCGAAAAAAAAAGTGAAACCAGTAATAAAAATGGTCAACAATGGTTTTGCATGTAATTTTATTGTTGAAATAATGAAATAAAAAGAGAATCTTGAATAAATCTATTGAGAAATATAGATATGAAATAAATTGTTCAAAATAGAAGACGCAACTTGAGTATAATTAAATTCATGGAGTTTTTGGACTAGTAGTCAAAATATCTAAAGGTATAAAGCCTGTGAGGGTACCAAAGAAGTAGTTTTGCAAAAATGAAATAAAAATATGAAGTTTTTCGCTAAGCCCTGACATTGATTATGAAAAGATATAATGTAATCTCCCAAACCTAGCCTAAATGTTATTGCTAGATTGATAAGGCTACATCAGCCACTGAAATGGCTAATCTAACTTACGTTACTTTTGAAGACCTTAAATAAACTCATTTTAGAGAAAATCGTAGTTGTACTTTGAGTTAACTTAAAAGCATTCATTCATTAGGTTGTATATACTTAAGATTAATTTTATTGTTGATAGCGTTGTTTTAGAAAAATCGTTTATTTGTCACTCTTCTTTAAAAAACTCAATGTTAAACTAATGCATTGGAAAAACCATTTTTCAAGTCATTTTGGAAACTTAGTTGCCTTATTGATTTATTTTTCAAAAATAGTTCCTTTACAATTCAGTGGAAACTAGGGAACAATATCAAATTTTACTTAAGTCAGATATCATGCATATTCCGGTTATTATGCTTGAGTAATCCATGCATGCAAAAATCCCCCCAAAAAAAGTTACCAAGACATAAACTAGAAATAATTAAAATTACAAGCCAAAACCAATAAAGACTTAATAATACTTATTAAGAATAGTTCGAGGTCCAAGGTGATTCTCTGAATACTGAGTCTGGCCCCAATTTCGAGGTTTACCTGAAAAGTTAAACACTATTGGGGGTGAGCTTATGAAAAGCTTAGTGTGAGTTGAACAATTATTTAAACAGATAAAAACATAAATATCGAATACAGTGAAACATATTAGTATTAATAGAAAAAAAAAAAGAAAAACCATCATAGGAATTTCAAATCATTACATAGTCGTTATCAAATTGATGTCAAATGGGGTATGAGCATGGGACATCATTCATTCGAGTAAGAATTATTAATTTCGATATAACACATATCATTAATCAATAACATTCGAATATGTCTTGCGCATGATGCAATGCAAAAAGGTTCCTACCCATACCATCCGCTACACAGCACGAGTTCCCCAGAATCTGTCTACCAAACTCTAACAAATGTGAGCATAGCTCGATGTGGTAAAACCACCGAATAATCAATAATATAGAAAATCTGCTGGATATCAAATAGTGCGATACAATCGCCAATAACATATAATATGCAATAAAATCGTCGATCCCCTCGGTACTCCAGGTGTAGTACACTGACTATGAATAATGTGAACTTAATATGCCGTCGGTACTCCACGGAATTCCTCTGTAAACCACAAAATCCCAACCCAATGCATATGCAATATGTCACACAATCTCATACATAATCATATCTCAATACTTTTCACATTTATTTGACATGCTTAACATGTCCTCAATAGTCATATACTTTAAGTAAATGGAAATAGTGTTCCAATCTTTCAAAATTACCATTGCTTTGGTATCAATAAATGTCGTTCAATTTCACATAATTTACGGATTTTCATTATGCATAAATAGAACCCTTTTCAGTACACAATATAGCAAATATCTCATACGTTTAAATCATACATAAGCTGAATATCTCAACACATTATATCATTCAATCAAACATTATCATATCTCATAACTCAAATATGCAGTTACAAACTAAACCTAACATTCATACTATCAAACTAGCAATTTTGCCAAAATGTTAATCTTTTAAGGCTCGAAACATACCTAGTTTAGCCATTCACAAAATCAATAATTTGAATATTAAGCCAATCCAATCAGCAAGCTAATTTATCGAATATAACATGATATTTAACATTCTCAAAAAATTTTATGAGTTTAGGACCCACACCTTATTTTTTGCTTCCTCGCAGCACATTAGCAAATCTTCCAATTTTCCTTAATAATTCCTTAACCAAACCTAATTCAAAATTCAGTATAAATTTAATCAATTTACCATTAAACCAGCCCCCAAACACCCACTTATGAGTTTAAACCAATTGTTGAAATTATAACTATTTTATGAATCCAAACTAGTTAGATTCCTTGCACTTTATCGATGCAAACCGTACGTACAATCGTTCTTCGCCTTTACAGATGATTTGGGGTGTTTCGATTAGCACCTAATTCAATGATATACTAGAAAATTAGTATCTAATTAATTATTCCTTCATTTAATCAATTCATAACATTTACCTAACAACTATGTCAAAATAACAAACTAGTTATCCTTAATTGTACTTACGCTTCACGATTTGTGGGGTCTGATTAGCTAATTGGTCAAGAACATTTCTCCCTAATTACCATGTGACTGAAGGATGATTATAAGGGTCCAAGAACATAATTTAATTCTGGAAAAATATTGGCAAGACCCAAGAAACAAAACATCTCCCTTTCTTGCACATAGGCACACGCATTACCACCTGCGATGACCAAAATTGGGGCTGAATTTTAAAACAGTTTGAGATCTCATTAAAATCATTTAAAACCCCCCAAATTCTAGATCTATAAATTTTGGTTTTTAATTTACAAGATTAATTAAAAATTGAAGAGAAAAAAGATCTTACCCAAGCTAGTTGAGAGAAATGACAATGACACTTTCTTGGCAATGTTTGGGATCGATCTTGGGATTCAAGATTTCAGATTTGGGGCTGATTTAGATTAGGACAAATGGAATCAATAGAGTAATGGAGATGGTGCACAATCTTGATACAAAAAGAAGAAGAAAGAGATGGTAGAATGGCAAGTGTAGGTGACGACAACAATGGGAGAAATAAAGAAAATTGAAGAGAAAAGAGGAGAGGAAGAGGGTGAACAGCTAGGGTAAGGAAAAATTGAATTAAAGGCTGAAAAATCTAATAAAAAGTTGTATTTATACTTAGGGTTCAAGGGTATGGGTGGCACACACATTAAAAAAACCAACGGATTTTGCAAATTTTAGTTATTTCACAAAGGAAATGATTTGAACTTGGGACTTCATTTAATTTCTATGATTTCTCATATTTCTTTTAACCATTAGGCTTTTTCTTCATTCTTGAAATGATTTTGTAATATTTATTTTAAAAGCAAGACATGTCACATACTAAGTTTAAGGTAAAATTTGCAAAATAATAAAAATGGTAAGAGAGAAGGGATTTGAACTTGGGTTTCAAGAAACGTTTCACTAACACTTAACCAACAAACCAATATCTCATTTATTTTTTAAAAATATATAGATAATCTTAAAAATTAAGGCATGGCCACTCTCTCTCGATTTACAAACCCAATTCTACTAACCCCGATTTTTGGGATGTTACATATAATATTATTTTGTGGTGAATGCAATAACATTTAGATATATTATTAAATTGATAGTTCATAAAAGATTTAATTTGCATCTAATGGTTGTTGTTACAACCTTTTATGAATCACCATATAGTAAAGTTTATATTAAAATCTTTGAAGGATTTAGAATGCCATAAGCATATTGAAATTATCAGGAAATTGTTAATTTATATGAATCGATATAACTTGAACATATTTGGTAATTTTAATTTAGTCAATAGTAGTTAAAAGAGGGTTATAAAATGATCCAAAATACCTATTTGTATTTTTATAGAGAGATCATGATTAAAGTTTGTTATGATTATTGTTGAAACTCTTGAAAAGATCAAAATATATTTCCCCCAAATTTTTCCCTCGGTCATGAATTTCAAAAGAATAATGATATAAATGCTTAGCAAATCCATTCAAATAGTCATTTGAAAAACTAGTATTCAAGATTGAATATGTAGAATATGAGAAAGTATGTGATGTTTTCATGAGGGGGAATAAATATGCACTATATACATTTTCCTTTAACCGAGGTTTTGTCCCATTGAGTTTTCCTGGTAAGGTTTTTAATGAGGCAGCATATTATATGTATTATAGATATGTGTACTCTTTCTCCTTCACTAGGAATTTTTCTTCCCACAAGGTTTTTATCTTAGTAAGGTTTTAACAAGATATATTATCTACAAATAGACATCCAAGGGGGAGTGTTATGAATATCTTATTAAGTGGATATCCATCGAGATCAAGATAAGTTTTAATGTACTTTAAATTCTAATAGTGATTAGAAGTAGATCTCTACTTCATTTATACTTCTTATAACTATAAATAGACTTTGAGGAAACTTTGTAAAAATTCTGATTGATTAATAAAATATACTCTCTCTTTTACTCTCCTATTTTCTTTATTCTTTACTTTCTGTCTTTTTATTTTATAACAAAAATAATATATGTATATAAAAATTAGTAATACATCTAACTCCTAACTATCCTAATTAATTAATAATAATATTAAAAAAAAATCCGTAAGTATTCCAGTATAATTCTAATTATCATCATCCTATTCTAATAGTCATTCTAGGAAACTTTAATAACATAGAATTCTATTCTAAATAAAAACAACAACAATATTAAAGAAACCAATAATAATAAATAAATAAATCACCAACACACACGCACAAAAATAAATTTATTAAACTTTAAAATAAAAAGGTTAATTGCATAATTAGTCCCTACTTAAAGATGAAAATTCAAATTAATCTCTAATATCAAATCAAAGTTCAATTTAATCTTGGAATTAAACTGTAATACTTCCAACCCGGTTTAGGAGTTTCAGTTAAGTCAAAGGCGTTACATTTCCATCACCAAGGTGAACCTATAAAGCCTTCTTTTAGTTGTGTTGATTTTGCATGACAAATCACTCTTTTATTTATAGGAAAACATTCATTTGATTTAGACCTACTTTACTTAACAATTCAATTACAATATTATTATTGTAAAGATTTTGAAAAAAGAGATAAAGTTTTTAAGAAATGACTTATCAAAACTTTTAAGAATTTTAAAAAGCAATGGAAAACACTTAAAATAATGGATTTCTAAATGGTAAAGCAAACATGCAAATAACAAAGTATTATCTAAGTGACATGTCTTAGAATGAATAAGCGAAACAACTTCACCCTAAATATAAAAGCAAGAGGTAATTAATAACTACAATCTCAAGAATGATTAAAGAAAATTTTAATAAAAACTTTAAAATAATAATAACGAAAAATGAGCTGCTAATTTGAGGTTCCTCTGATGCCTTTTTGAATCCTAATTTTCTATGCTACTTGAGAGGGAATGAAAGGAGGAATCGGCTTACAATGGCTCAATGTGAGATTAAATTCTAAATCCTTACATATAACCGACGAAAATAATGTATATAAAAATTCAGTAGAAATTAAAGCATTCATCATGAAATACATAATAAATTGATGAATAAACATTTTATATGATGCAATTTATGTTTTAAAGTTCCCACCCGTCCATCCTTTTTGCCCTCGAGCGTTGCTCGACACTCTAAAAACCCACTAGAATAGCTGGCCATCCTACTTTGATTTGCAAGGACGATGGTCGTTCACTTGTCGCCTGTGATAGTGACTTTTACTACACTTACCATCTCAGTTGCCCGATTTTGATGGTTTTTAAAACTACCACCCTGGTTTGGTTCGGTTTTGATGGTGTTTTTAATCTATCATCCTGTCCTGTCCATTTTAGATGACATTGCCACTTATTTTGTGTAGTACTGACTTTCGGTGTGGACTTAATTTGCTACTATCTCCTACGGAACTCCTCCATCCTCCATACTTGTTTTTTGTGTAATTATGCACATAAATTTAGCATGTTCTATGCTTTTTATCATCATACTATGGTACCTTTAATATTTCATACTGGCATTATCAAGAATGTATTTAAGCATACATTTATCCCATTATCACACAATTACATATAATTGGTGCAAGTAAACAAATAAAACATAGCATCACATGCACAAGGTTTTATGTGAATTAATAGTCTAGTTATTTGACACGTTTGAAGGTTTGCATGATCATATGGGCTCACATGTACCTAGGGTTCGCATATAGGCTTGAACAATCCTAGGGTTCGCATTGGATATATGTCCGCATGTTTCTAGGGTTCGCATATAGGCTCGCATGATCCTAGGGTACGCATGGCATATAGGCTCATATGTTCCTAGGGTTCACATATAGGCTCGCAAGTTCCTAGGGTTCGCATGTACCTAGGGTTCACACATAAGCTTGCAAGTTCCTAAGGTTCGTACATAGGCTCGCATATACCTAGAGTTTGTACGTAGACTCGCAAAATCCTAGTTTTGGCATGACATATAGGCTCGCACATGGGCTCGCACCTATAGGGGTTCACACATGCTAGGGCTCGTATAAGCATGGTTTGTATTTACAGACATATATAAGTTCACATACTACTAACATATGAGTTCACATATCGGGCATATAAAGAGTCGTATGTAATACTAAACAAGTTTTACATGTTTTAACAAAAAGGTGTTCGGAAGTATCAACATGTAAAGGGGTTCACATATAACATGTATAGAGGATCGCATGAAATAGTAGGGTTCACATGTATGAATGTAGAGTTTGCATGAATATTCTTATATGTTATACACATGTGTTCGTCGTATGGGGTACACACATAACAACTTAGGGTTCGCATGTATAATTTAGGTTTCGCTTGGTTTTCATACAAGGCTCACATGAATATATTTAGGGTTCATAGAGGTAATCATATATGGTTTTGCAGGGGTTCACAATAGGGGGTTTGCGCACGACCTCACACATGAATTCGCATACAACTCGTACATACTGGGAATTCTTCCTTGGTTTCGCCTAACCTTAGCTCTCTTCTTCCTAATATTTTCAATTATATTCAAAGATTTAGGTTTAGATTCCACACTTGTTTTGAAGACTTAAAAAATCTTTTGTTTGGAGAAGAGATTAAAGATCTTTATGAAGGATGTTTCTTAATAATTTGCTGGTAATTTCTAGGGTTTGTTTTGATATTAACTATTTATAAAAATTGTTTTTACTAGTTGAATTAGGTTTTACAAATTCATGTAAGCTTAGGACTTTTTTTAAAAAATAAGGACTAAAATAAAATTTTTTTTTGGTTGAGTTGTTTTAAAAATCATCACTCTTGGGGCGAAAAACAAGGAAATAAAAATATTTTGGTTAGATGCTCACTAAAGGGTTTGAACTTAAAACTTATGGGTTGAATAAAGTCTTTGTAATGCCCCAAATTTTATGTTTTTTATTTTGTAAAGTTATGCACAAAATATCTATCTGCTTCAGTGGTTAAGTGTTCTGGGAAGTGCCTGAAAAGACTTAGGTTCAAGCCTTGCATTGGGCAAAATTTTTGTTTTTAATTGAAATAAGCCTTACTCTTGTTTAGTAGGCATAAGTTTAAATGTGGGTAAGTTTATATCAGAATGGGCCTGCTGGTCTAGTGGTTAAGTGGAGCATTATGTGCAGGAGGTCTGGAGTTTGAATCCTTGTGCAAACAAGGGATTTATTTTGCTACTTGAGCCGTGAGAGAGTTTGGAATAGGATGGGATTCTGAGTAGTAGAGTTAATGGGAAGATTGTGTAGAGAGATTTGGGAAGATTTTAGGGTAGTAGTTATTGCTTTTGATTTATTTTTTTCCATTACCGAAAATTCTATTTCTTTTTTCCCTAAAAAAGGTCTCTGCCGATTTTTTTTCTCTCTTCTTGTTGTTCCTTGCTACCGAAAATCCAATTTCCCATCTTTTCTTTTTTTGATTTTGTTCTGCTTCCTTCTTATACAATGTTTTCTCCTTCGTTTTGGTAAGTATAGTTTTGATCGATTTTAGTTGTGTTCTGTGCAAGTGGTAATAGGGATTTTAGTTGGTGTTTAAGAGTGATTTAGAGGACTGATTATCGTTCTTGAATGAGTTAAGCACGTAGAAGTCACCGCTGTTCGTTGAAGGTAAGGCTGTCGGTAATTTTCAAGAGTTGTCTTTCTTTAATAAGTCGAATTAAATGACTAAAATTAGACTTCCTATTGTTGAATATAGGTTCAGGACTGCTTGGGAGTGATTACGTGTAAAAATCGAACAAGTGTGTACCTAAATCACTGAAATTGCAACTCGGGGAAAAGCCAAAAAAGTGGACTATCGACGCCACACGGGCGTGTGGTCGCTCGTGTGGTAGGCCGTGTAGAGGTACACGGTCGTGCGATCGACAAACCAGGCCATGATCGCGAGACACGGGCGCATGACATGGCCGTGTGATGGACGGTGAGGCCGTGTACCAGACACAGGCTCGGTCAATTGGGTCGTGTGGGCCACACGGGCGTGTGGGCCCACACGGGCGAACCACACGAGTGTGTGGGATTTTGGGCTAGGTCATATGATCCACAGGGCCAAGGTTAAATTGGGCTATGTGGGCCCCACGGGCGTGTGAGCCCATTTCACTGATTTGTTTGTAAAGGTTGCACAGGTCGCTCGAGACGACTGTGGACCTACTGTATGGTCAGTAAGCCATACGTAGACCCCTGTCTGTATGATACGATGTCTTGACTGAGATGTGTTATTGAGTATGAGTTATACTATTAAATGATACTATATGCACTGATATCATGACATGGCATAATATAATGTATGTTGCATTGTATGGGGTTGGGTTGATTTATATGGAGGAAGTGCACTGAAAAGGCTTAATGCCTGATATACTGGCAGCTATGCTGCAAATCACTAATGGCTTAAAGCCTACTGATATATTGGCAGCTCTGCTGTGAATTCTGTTTAGTGCCACAACCGGTGCTAATTTGTAAGTGTAGGGATGGGTGGGTGATTTATTCCCCACAGGAGTGCAGGGTTGGACAGGGGATGGTGTATAGTGGATGGTTGGGTAGGACTTGCATACTGTACACTGCATTACTGATTTCTGATACTGTTGTGGGCTAAGGCCCTACTGATACTGCTATTGCTATTGTCACCATTACTAAACTGAAATGGGCTAAGGCCGTACTACTTACTGTATTGAGATGGGTTAAGGCCCAAACTGATATTGTTACTGAGAAGGGCTTAGGCCCAGTTTGTTACTATTTTCTTTCTGTTTGCATGCCTGCATGGGGATTACACACTGAGTTTTCGTAAACTCATCCCTTTGTTTTTACTGTACAGGTAATCCTCAGTCTTAGGTGGATCGACGCAGCGAGGGACTCAGTGGTGGCCACACGACCGCTTATACTTTCATATTAGACTACGTTTTTAATTATTATTTTTATTTGGGGTATTTTTACTATAACATGACCATTATGGATTTTTACTTTGATTTGGGTTTTTCTTTACGTTGTTTATGATTTATAACTGCTAGTGATAGGAAACGCTAGTTTTCAAAAAAGATAAACAGTTTATCAAAACAACGCGAACGGTTTTTTTTAAGCTTCCGTAAATCTATAATGTCTTATAAATAACTGGATAATGTTTTAAAATGGTTAACATTTTGAAAACAAATGAATTGAAATAGAGATACTACTAGATGGCGATATTTATTAAATCAGAAAAATGGTTTTCAACAAGATAGATTTCGAAAGCACTCTCATGTGACATCGCCTGATTCGGCCATAACGTCTAGGCCAGGTTTAGGGTGTTACAGTCTTATCATTGAACCAACAAGCTCATCCTTATTAGTTTTCTATCGTAAAATAATTTTAAAGCATACTAATTCCCTTCCCTTATTTTTAAAGAACATAAATAACATTTTAAATTTAATTCTATTTCTTTTAGGTCCACTTTTGGGATGTGACGTACAATAAATATTCAAATAAGCTTACAATATCACAACTTTTTTATTATAATACATTTATTTTTCCAAATAATCAATTTAAATTTATTATGATTATTATTTTAATATAACTACTATGATATATTTTTTTTACTTTTTAAATTGATTAGAATTATTTTTAAATGTCAATTTAGTAATATGGTGAAAAATAAAGGGTATTTTTGTCAATTCAAAAGGATTTTTAAGCTCGTGCTTTTATATATATTATAAATTATAAATAAAGTATTTGAACTAACTAATATGATAAAAATTGAAGATGAAATTTTTTAAAAAATGAAATATAAAAATAAAATCTTAAATTTATTTAGAACATAATATATAAATATAATAAAATAAGGTATTGAATAAAACTTTTAGATATTAAAAAAATCAAAGTTTAAGCCAAATTATCAACAAGTCTAATGTCAACCAACAATTAAAGGGGGCCAACTCGGTTGCCCCTATCGCAACAGAGTCAAACTTTATTAACAAAGGCAGTAATGAGTTGAGTGACTGAAAACATCAGTCGCTGGCACTATTCCATATCAAAATTCCAACTACGACTCTCTTTTATCTTCTTTCTTTGAACTTTTTTTTTCGCTTGAAACAATTGGTGTAGTAGAGCTGTGATTCTTCTTTTTGCTTTGGGACTTTCTTTTAGCTGCTTAATAAAACTTATGTTTTACTTTTAAAAAAAAAACATGTAAATTCATATTAGTATTTCTTTTACAAATACAATAATAATTTGAGAAATATAAACATTTAACTAATAGGTTAGAGTTGACATTAATGTTTAAAAGTGGATATACAATATATATTTTTATCTATAATCTCTTTTAATTCTTGAATTGAAAGAAAAAACGTAATTAAATGATCTTAAACTCAAAATTTTTTTTATGGTTGTAATAACGACTATAACTTAATTGACAAAACCAACACTAAGTACTCATTATTCAATAGTCAAGGTTTCATTTAGTGGGTAGAGCAGTATTAGTTGGTACAATTTTGTCAATCCACTTAATCAACTTTCATCTTCTATCTCTAATTACTATTCCAAGTCTTAGTTCAAATATTTGAAAAATTCATGGTCTAAGATAAGGATTCATTCAGGCTTTTTAAGATGTAAATTGTAACCTCCTCAATTTAATCTAGATGTTAGGTCCAAATTCGAAAGATTATATTAGTTATCGAAATGACCCATTAAGTTATTGAAATTTATAAAACAATCATTTTTAAAACATTTGTTTATTTTAGAGGAAAACTTAATCTATTTTCTAAAAGTAAATTCATGAGTCATCATATAAAAAAATTAAGAAAATATTTTCCTGTTGAAAACTTAGTTAATTTATTTATTCTTCCAAAATTTATTTATAATCTAGCCGTGGAAAAGTAATATTCAACTTAGTTATAATTAAGAAAAATCTGAATTATTTTGAGCATAATTAACTATAAGCCCATGTTCAATATCCTAAATTTAGATTTAAATATCATGCATGCAAAATAAACCCTAAACTTAAGTCTTATGTCACAGTTTAAATAAAATAATACAGTTCCAAATTAACAGGAATTATAAAAATATGTCTAAAATATTAAATATATATAAAATGATTTTCGAGCCGCGTCCGCGTCCTAACCTGATGAGTTATTTATAAAGATGAAACTAAATGGGTGAACTTAAAAAAGCTCAGTGTGCGTCCAATCACAAAGAAATCAGGGTAAAATAGTAAGCATGTCACACAAGTTAACAATTCTTAGGATAAACTCATTCGTAAAGCAATTCACAATTTGACAATATCGATTTACTAGAATAGCACATCACTACAATACTTTAGAATTCACATTTTTAAAGGCACATGCTTCTAAATGTCAATGCAATTTCAGTTTATCAGAAAAATGTCCTACCTACTGTTACACACCACAATATAAGTTCTTTAGAACTCATCCACCCTTTTAACTCCGAGTTGTGGATTAACCACCGGTGATTTGTAGATAAGCTACCACTTGTTGTAGATACACAACATAATTGTAGATAAAAGATGCCACTGGGTTTGTAAAAAGTGTGGGTAAACTACCAATATTTTTAGGTAAAAACATTTGTAGATAAACTACCACTTGGTTCGTGATCGAACCACATATTTGTAGATAAACTGCCACTTGTTGTGAATGCACAACATAATTGTAGATTAAAAACTATCACTTGGTTCATGAATGAACCACACTATTTGCATATTATTAAACTGTTACTCTTCCTTTGTACATATCATCTCAGCCCATGCAATGTAGTATGACATGTTTTGTAATAGGATAAATCAACACTTGTAATCTCCCCAACCCGACATAGACATTAGACCTAAATTCAAGAGATCATATCAGCCATTGAGATGGCCTAGCAAGATTATTGGAGCTTTGAGAAAAACAGTTATTTTAAAACCTTTATTTAATTTAGTAGAAAGCTTAGCTTATCATGTTTTGTTATTCCTCAACATTTTAGTTATTATGATGGTTTTTACTTATGTTATTAATAAAAAAAATGGTTTCATGCATAATTAATTAATAATAATATCAACTTAATAACCTAATTAAAATTAAAACTAGATGTCATGTAAAAATAATTGAACTTAAGTCCTAAATCTCATGCCTTAGTTTCAAAATAAAATATTACAGTCCTAGAGTAATAAAATAAATCAAAAGATTAAATCTTAATATTAAAATAGAGTATGTCGAGATCCTCTGGATGTCGTGCTCGCATCCTAACCTGGTGGTTTATTTGAAAGGATGAAAATTAAAGGGGGAGTGAGCTTTAACACTCAATGTGAGTTTAGTTACAATACAATCAATGCAAATAGTTGTTTAAGATATGATGCATCATGAACTAACAAAAAATTTGATTAAGACAAGTGCACGTATCAATTAATACTATAGTTACGGTGAGCAAAGATATCGTTCCCACGAAGACTAAAAGTACTAGTAATTACCGTTTTTCTATTATGTAACTGAATAATTCGAGTGATTGATTAAAAACTAAAATTAACTAAATTAATTAACCAATGAACACATCAAAGAACAAATCAGGAAAATAATCAATTAACAACCAAGAACCGAAACAATACCCATGAAAGAATTCACTTAGATTTCATTTGTCACTATCAATCTAAATTACGCGATTTCCTTACTTGGTAGCTCGATTCGTACAAATGTAACACCCCAAACCCGGCCTAGACGTTATGGTTGAATCTGGCGATGTCATATGATAGAGGGTTTGAAAAGTAAGTTGTTACGATAAAATCATTTCTATTTAATTATTCTTCTATATCTCTTATAAATTCTAAAATCGCTACTTGTTTAATCGATTGTTTTAAAATATAACTCGTTACAGAAGCTTTAGAAACCATTTATTTTAAGAAAAACTGGGACAATTAAGTAAATCCATTCATTTTAGAAAAACCCCTTTGTTCTAGTGAAAATCGTTTGTTCGTTGAATTTGCGTAGTTATAAAATCCATAAAAATCAATAAAAACCCACAATAAAATAAATACTCCAAAAGTCAAAAAATTACATCAAAAACCAACCAAATAAAAATTTATAAACCATAAATGTGGATAAGTCAGTCTAATAACCGTGTGGCCACCGTTGAGTCCTTCGCCGCACCGATCCATTTAAAACTAAGGATTACCTGTACACAATAAACAGAAGTGGTGAGTTTAGGTAAACTCAGTGTGTAATCCCCATAGAAATCAAGCATATAGTCAGACACAGTAAACAATCAATGCAGTCTGGGGCCTAAGCCCATTACAGTTTCAGTAGCAGTTTGGGTCTTAGCCTATTTTAGTAACTGTCATGCATACAGTAATCAGTAAACAGAGTCCTACCCACCACCCTCTACACTCCATCTCCGTCCATCCCTACACTCCATGTGAGGTTTAAAACACCCACCCATCCCTACATTCCAAGTTGCACCGAATGTGGCACATAACAGTAAATTGTAGCTGAGCTACCAGATAATAGGCTTAAGAGCCTTTCAGTACACTTCCTCCAAATATCATCATCCTAACCCAATGCAATGCAACATACAGTATATGACATGTTATTACATGGTTATCAGTTATACATACAGTTCAGTATACATGCATATAATTATCATACTTCATACTTCGTACATACATCATACGTTCAGTTCACACATTTAAGGGTCTAAGTAGTGCTTACTGACCCTACAACAGGTTCATAGTCGACTTGGGTGACCCATGCAACCTTAGAAAACATTTTAGTTAAATGGGCTCACATGCCCATTTGACTTGCCCATGTGGGCCCATACGGCCCAATTTGGCCTTGGCCGTGTGGATCACACAGCCTGGCCTAGAATTCTATACATCCGTGTCGACTACCCGTGTGGCCCACACGGCCTAAATTGGTCTAGCTCGTGTGTCGCACATGGCTACCTAGCTATCACACAACTGTGTCTTATGCATATGGCCTGGCCTTGTCGATCACACGCCCGTGCCTAGCACACGGCCTACCACATAGGCGACTACACGTCCGTGTGGCATAGACAGTGAGGTTTTTGGCTTTCGCCGAAACCCCATTTTCTAGATTTTTGGGTACACACCTAGTTTCAATTGAAGCTAAAATGATCCTTGAGCCTTCCAAAACCTATATTCAACCATTATAACACTCTATTAATCACTTATTCAATTTTTAAAAAATGATAAATGGAAAGAACAGCCCGTAATGTTTAACGAAACCTTTACCTCATGCGAATAACAGCGGTCTCAGACAATCAAATCGTCGATTGGGAACCTCTAGCCCCTTGATTTGCTTCTAAACAGAATACGACCCTCATTAGACAAACATTCATTGAATAAATTAAAAAAACTTACTTTACCGAGTTTACTGTTAACACTCCAAAGTGCCAATTAATGATTTGCAGAACTAGGAACTATTGGGGGAACACAAAACTAAAAATGCAGCAAAGAAAAAGAGGAAACAACAGAGAGTAGGGGAAGAAAAGAATGAAGAGTTGCAATTCCAAAAAGAAAAGTGATAATGAACAGAAAATTTGATAACCCCCAAATCCATTCTCTTTAATTCTCTCTGCCAAACTCCCCACTACCCAGATGTCTAACGCAATTAAAACTCTCCAACCGACTGGGCAAATAAAAATATTAGTCCTCACACTTACGCAAGGATTTGAACTCCTAACCCCCCGCCAACTAACATTTCACTTAACCACCAGACCAATATGCCCATTCTGACATAAACTCACTAACAATTAAATAAAAGCCTATTAAACAAGAGTGGGGCTTTACTTAGAAAAATTTTCAAAATTTTGCCAAAGGTATGCTTGAACTTGGGACCTCACACACACACACACCTAGAACACATAACCACTGAAGCAGATACAGAATTGTGTCACATTTTAACAAAAACCAAAAATAAGAATTTTGGGGCATTGCAAGAAATCCCTAAATTATGCAAATAACTCTTTTGAACAAAAGAGCAACTAACTTAGGTTAATTAATTGAAATTTCTTTCTAATTAAAACCTTTATTGCATTAGCTCATGTTATGGATTCCCCTATTAGATTTTACTCTAATCTGATAGATTTATGTTGTCCTACATCTAGAATTGCATGCAACTCCACTCAATTACGCAAGATCTACTCTTAAACAAGGTTTATTCAACCACTGAATTAAGCACATTAAACATTGATCAATAATCTAGAAATATTAAATAAAAAATTAAACACACATAATTGAGAACAAGAAACTAAGTATTTATTACGTAAAATAAAAATCAAACGACAGAATCCATCATATGATTTATCTTCCTAGGTATTTAGAAAATTAGTTCATACTTGAAAATAAAAACATCTAAGATATAGTATAACCGAAAGAAATAAAGAAACTCATGATAATCTCCTAAGAAATCAACTGGAAATCTTTAATCTTAACAAAAATATGTTTCAGAATCGGCTTTAATGGTGTTTTTTGAGTTGTTTTCTTGAATATCCTATGACGACTCACTTCTATCTTCTTATTTTTGTCATATATATGTCTTAAAATGCCCGAAAAACCTAAAAATTGAGTTTTTTGTAGTTCAGAGTGAAATCCCCTAAAATCGACAAGACCTACCACACGCCCATGTGGCTCACACGGTCATGTGAAATGGTCCAACCTGTTTGACTTCTGTAGCTTGCTCCAGTGCTCCCGTTTGCTCATTTTTCACTCATTTTTCTCCCAACTTCTTTATTAAGTATAAAAACATGAATTTAAAGGGTTAGGAGTATAAAATTTACAATTAACATCGAACAATCACCAAAAACATATTAAGAATGAGGTTAAAACATGTTACTTTTAACACTTATCAAGATAAAATTGCATATCTGTAATGCCCTAAAATAATTTGTTTCTATTTTTGTAAAACTTAACACAAATATCTATCTGCTTTAGTGGTTAAGTATTTTCGATGTGTGTGTGAGGTCCTAAGTTTAAGTCTTACCTTTAGCAAATTTTATTATTTTTCTGATCTAAGCCTTATCCTTGTTCAGTGGGCTTATATTTAATTGTTTGTAAAGTCATATAAAATGAGCCTGCTGGTTCAAGTGGTAAGGGAGTCTGTGTCTTAGAGGTTCTGTGTTCGAATCCCTGCGCGAGTATGGGTGTTATTTTTGCTTAGATGTCCAATAGAATTTTGGTTAAACTAAAACTTTGAGGAAGTTGTGTGTTAGTGGAGTAGTGGGAGAAAAGTGGGGATTTGAGAATAATTGTTGTGGAATTTTATTTTCTGATTTCCCAGAATTCTCTCTTCTAGAAAACTGATTTTTTCCTTACTCTCTGCTGTTTTCCCCTTTTTCCTTTTCAAACGAAATATTTTCCTCTTTTCCTTACTCGTTTTGATAAAAATCGTGCCTTCTTGTTACTGGATTTCGGGCTGTTACCTTCTTTTGGTTGGTAAGTTGATAGTATGTTTTGTCAAGTAAGGAGTTTTTCATTTAATTCTGTTTGTATTGTTGAATTCTTGTTCATGTTGAACCTTTGTTTTGGCAGCTGCAAATCGATAAGATTTTGACCTATCTCTTGTGGAATAGTAGCCAAAATCATTCGGAGTGTTGGGGTAAATGATGAATGTAGAATTAGACTATTCTTGGGTCGTTGGTTTCTGGTTAATCTTTGGTTCATGACTAATTTTGGACTCAGGTTTATCGATTTTAGGTTCTGGTAATCTCAGAAGTGGTTACGCATCAAAATGATACCAGGTATGTACCCAAAATGCAGAAAACGAGGCTTCGAAAAAAGCTAAAAAATGAATCTGTTGAAGCCACATAGGCTTGTGGTCGCCCCTGTGGTAGGCCGTGTGTAGTGACACGGCCGTGTGGTTGATGAAAACATGGCTGTGTGCAAGACATGGCTGTGTAGTGGCCGAAGTGTGGTCGTGTGAGCCACACGAGCTAGGCCAAGTTAGGTGTGTGGGCCCACACGGGCTGTCCATAAGAGCATGTGGGTTTCTAGGCCAGGCCGTGTGGACCACACATGTAATGCCCCTTACCTGTATCTGACACTAGAACAGGATACGAGACATTACCAGATTTAAACATACGCAACATACAAAATCGAGACATAAATTTCCACTCAAATTTAAAACTTTTCAAAAGCATTTATGTCATCTCTTAAATGAGCCTACAAGGCCCTAAACATACCTTGGATGTGGTTCGGGATTGAACTGAGAACTTTTGAAATTCCTACCACACTTAAAAGATTTTCATATTTTGGAGAGTGATACGCCCGTGTGGGTAGGTCGTATGGTCACACACGCCCGTGTGGCTTGAGACACACCCGTGTCCTTAGCCCGTGTAACTCTCTGTTTATGACATCATCAACAAGCTAGAGTCATACAGCCAAGTCACATGCCCGTGTGCTAGGTCGTGTGGTGAATTTAATTTTTACATTTAAGGTGCAGACTTCACATGACCTGGGGACACGCCTATGTCCTAAGGCCGTATCCTTCACACTGCTGAGACACATGGCCATGTCTCTGCTCGTGTGTTTACTATTGGGCATTTAGTTTTGCCTAATTAGGGTGCAGGGGACACACGACCTATTAACACACCCGTGGTGCTGACCGTGTGTTACACACGGCGTAGACATACGCTCGTGTGTCTACCCGTGTGGACAATATATAGGCTATTTGCCAAGCTATTTGCCATCCTGAAATACAATAGCACATTTACCCATTCAACAACACTTATCAAGACACGATTGAGCAACTAAACTTTCATAATCAATGCATCCACTCATCATTCACATACCAAAATCACCATGCATGAACATTACACAAATTTTAACTCACTTATATATTCAACCACATTTATGAAAGACATCTTTAATTGATTATGCCAATAACCCACTTTTGCCAATTTCAAATGGCCATTTACAAAATGAACTTTCAACTAACTTAGGCCAACATCTTTGGCCAAATCAAATATGACACTTAACAAAATAACCAAGTCCTTATATATGCCATAATTTCCAAAAATAACATAATTATCAAATACCCAAAATAATGTTTCTAATAGTGTGATGCAAGCCTCCGACAAGTATCGATCTCGAGTTAGCTTGGGGACACTATAAAACAAAAGAAAAGAAATGAGGGGTAAGCTATTTAGCTTAGTAAGTTTATATGCAAATAAATATCATCTTAACCATGCAAATTCACATAAAGAGAGTTAATACATTTACCCTTGAGCTCATATATGCTAAACTTACATCAAGCACAACTTACCATGATTTCATCACTTATAATGATCATACCTACGAATTTCTTGTGCACACCTATACCACATCATCATGCAAACACACATATTTTCACAACTTTTGTTATTCCCCTTGAATACATTGGAATATTAACAGATACTCGAAAAATGATATCGCGTGATATGAAGTAATAAAATTTATAAAGAACTTGTTCAGACCAAAACCAACTAATATCACGACATTGAGGCAAGCGCACCTGTCGAACAGTAGTATAGCTTAGTGGCAAGACCGAGTTATCGTACCCAAGGAAACCAAAAGTACTAGTACTTACTTCTTTCCTATTATCTAGCCTAAAAATAAAAGAGGATTGTTTAAACTAATTTAAAACTAACTAAGAAAGTATAAAAGTAAATTGGGAAAACTTTTAGGGAAAAGCTGATTTATATGGACAATACTCAAGGGGGAATCCACCTAGACTTCACTTGTTACTATTTTCTTGAACTATATGATTTCTTTACTTGACTTGATCCGTAGAGATCCCTAATTTATGCTAAACCCTCCATCGAGGCGTAGAGCAACTACGCCTAAGTTGTTAATTAAAGTTCCTTTATTAATTAACTCCCTAGGTTGCATTAATTCGATCTATGATTCCCCATATTAGGTTTAACCCTAATCCGATAGATTTATGTCGCCCTATGTCTAGGGTTGCATGCAACTCCGCTTAATTATGGTAGATCTACTCTTATCATAGGGACTTTTGCTCCTCTGCTCTAAGCACATCTAATTCTTGAAATAATACCTAGGATTATTAAATCAAGAATGAAGAACGTATAATTAAGAAAAATTCAAGTATTTATCAAAAAAATCAAGAATAAATAACAAGATCTGTCTTAGGTTTCATCCCCCTCAAGTATTTGAGGGGTTTAGTTCATAATAAGAAAAGAAAACATCTCAGAAAATATAAAATAATAAAACATAAAAGAAACCAAAAACCCCTGAAGGAATTTAGGGAGATCCTCTATGTTGCTGCAGAATTTCGGCTTCTGAGATGAATTAATCAGCTTTCTCCCTTGGAGTAATCCCTTGCTTCTACCTTTAGTGTGGCAGAAGAACGAGAAGAAATATATCTAAAAAACATATTTTGTGCTTCTGCCTCATGAGGTCTTTATATAGAGAGCTTATGGGGAGCCTTTCTTAGCCTCTAAGCATCCCAATTTGAGTGAAATTCCCCTTCCTCATGACTAGAACACGCCCGTGTGCTACGCCCGTGTGACTTCGACAGAGGCCGTGTGCTTTTATTGGTGGAGGCACCGCCGTGCGACCTGGCCGTGCTTGTCGGAGGCTTGACCGTGTGATCTTCATATGGCACGGCCGTGTGGCATGGCCGTGTGACATTTTTTTGCCCGTGTTGTTCGCACATTTTGGCCCATTTTTCATTATTTTTGGCCCGTTTTCCGTTCTTTCTTCTTCCCTATGCTCTCCTGAGTATAAGATATAAAAACGAATGATTAAGAGTACCAATTCTCACAAAATTGATAAGAATCCATCCAAAATATAGGCTAAACATGAGGTAAAAATATGTATAATTTAGTGTTTATCAAATACCCCCACACTTAAGCCTTTGCTTGTCCTCAAGCAAAATCTCAATCCCTAAAAAGAATCATTCTTCTCAACCTATAATCTTTATCAATAATGTTTCAAACTAATCCACAGGTAATCATACAATGAAAAATTCAATCAGAAGAACATTAAAGATTCAATCAATTTAAGTTGAGAATTTTGTCATTGAAAACATAAGTCTCTTCCTTCTTTTTAAGTAATTATCTCTCCATCTTAATTAACAGGAGTTGACATCCTCACTAGAGGTTCACTCTATTCACTCGAAGTGTTTAGGGTTCAAAATTTTAAGCACTCTTTAGTCAACCTGAAAAGGTATTACCATAAGCTTGCACGGAAATCAAATCTCCACCACTATAGTTTGATATGATATATCAATCAAGAGGTCTTTTCATGGTTGTAACGGGGCTTGGTTAGGGGTATTGTCACAGGCTACAAAAAGAGGGTTAGAATCGAGATTGAACTGAAAAATTATCTAGCTAGAAAAATCTTTATCACTGGAACATATTTTCAAAGCTTAATAACATCAATTTGGTAGCCTTAAGAGAGAAATATGCAAAAACTTAATTTGAACTATTACATATTACAACTGAATTTGACTGTATGTACACATTTTTTTTAAGAACAATGAATTGAGTAAAGATTTATATACTAGAAAAAAGAATAAAGCTTAGAGAAAAATTCAACTCAAATCTCGACAAAAATAGGGATAAAAAAGTAATTGAATGGAAAATTCAACAAAAATGGGTTATTGGTTAATAATTAGAGGGTGAGTCAAGGAAAAGATTGTTAGGCTCAATGGGGTTCACTAGGGGTTAGATTATGGAGGTAGGCTTTTATGGAGTGAGTGGGTTAAGTCCTAGGTGCCTTTATCATCTCGGTATATCAAATCAATGATATGGTCTTGACATGTATAATCAAAGCAAGTTCTAGAATAACAATTCAGTGTTGACTCACTCAAAGCAATAATAACAGTGAGCACGAAAGAATGTATGCTCAAAAGGCTCAAGATCTCACCAGAATTATGGCTTTTGATGTCAATCCTGCGAATTTCAAATCTCAAGATAGTACTCAAAATTAGGGAAGATAACTTATGCAAAAATTGGAGTTCTAAAAAATTTCAACTTATTATGCTTGATTCCTTAATGTTTTAAAGTTTGAATAATCAAAGTACAAGCACCTATATCTTAATTCTCAGCATATCAATTAAAATTATAAATCAATCAGAATTAATTCCTAATAGTAAACTGAAGATCATGCTATTGAGGACAGTGCACTTAGTTATAACAATTTCAGGGATTTCAAAGAGAATAAAATGAAATTTAAGGTACGTTCCCCCCCTCACACTTAAGATGTACATTGCCCTCAATGTACAAGGATAATATTAGCAATAAAAGCATAATATCATAAGAGAGGGAGAGATATGAAACTCCCTGAAATGTGGATGGCTTTGTGAGACAGATATGGGAAGAGTTGGCATATGTGGCACGGTGTTTCCATTTTCGTAGAGATTTGAGCTGTAAGGCTCATTTGAAACTGCGAATGGATTTATTAGTCGTGGGAGGTTAAGATGAAGAGGGGTTACTTCATTAGGAGATGGCCGAAGAAAATAAAATAAACAGAATAAATAAAAAATGAGAATTCAAATAAAGAAAAAATGAAAAATAAACCTAAAAAGGAAAAATAAAGTTAGGAGAAAATGTGAAAATAAGGATCAGTGTTTAAGAGTTAGAATAAAGTAATAATAAAAGATGAAAGATAAAATAAAAGTAAAACAAAATAAAGATAAAAATAAATATAAAAGAGGATCTAGTCCTCTGATGGAACTCATGGTGGTGGGGAAATGTCGAGGTGCTGATATATGTGCGCTAAAGTGACGTCGATGTAATCGAGGTGCTGCTCAAATCGATCCAGGCGCTCGTGTATGTCAGCATGTGGGGCTGCTGTTTGGGTAGGTCGTCTGGGGCGTGATGGCTCGGCAGGTGCATCCTCCTCATGTGGTGGCGGTGGGATATTATCAGCAACGTCCTCTGGGTCCTCGCCTTCCTGGACAAGGCGGAAGTGAAAGTGGCCGCCACCTAGCTGTCGCTCTACCATCCTCATGGAGAGCATGCTCTGGATGCCCTGGGAGGACATCTGGCCAAGTAGGGTGTACGAGGATGTCTGGGCCGTGGTGTTGATTAGGCCAAAGTAACAGCCTAGTCGTGTGATGAACGGACCCATGGATACGACTCCCTTGCGGTGCCTCTCAGTCTAGTGCTGCATGGCCAACGCTATGAAGTAGGCAAGGTCGATAGGGTGGCCATTGGCCATGCACCAGAGGAAATAGACGTCGTGAGTGTTGACGACACCTGTACTCTCCCGTCTACCTGTCAAGGTGTGAGCAAGGAGGGCGTGAATATACCTGAGAGAAGGAGGGAGGGCGGATGCTTTGCTAACGTTGGGATTATAGATCTGTCGTCCTGGAGCAATCTTGTTCCAGCAGTCGAGGGGTCGGATGTGGATACGCCTAGAAAGAGTAGGGAAGTCTTCTTCTGCCATGAACTGCTCGGAGTAGAGACTGAGAGCCGTGCCGAACTCTGGGACACTCAGCTGTCGCACAAGACCTCCTAATCGAAATTGGACCATGCCGGGATCGTCGAATCTGTTCATGACGGTCTAGAGGTGGAATGTGGAGTAGAACTCGAGAGTGAGTTCTAGGTAGGTGGGCTCTACAATCCTAAAGAACTGGTCCCATGGGTCGGTAGCTAGCAGGGCTCGGACATCGTCCACCAGGTTTACTTGCGCGAGGGCCTCCTAGTCAATGCATCGACCCATCGAGATAGTGCGTGCTCGGAGTAACCGGTAGCGTTCCTCCTGGGAGTCCTGCGAAAATGTGAAGAACGGGTGGCGTGTCTCAGAGGTGGGCCTCGATGAAGAACTTCCTGGTCCCTTTCGTTTCTTGGAGGTAGGGACAGCAGCTTTTCTAGTGCGCGATGATGACATGGTATCTGAAAAAAAACAAAAGTATTAGTCCTAAATATTGAGAAAAAATGATTTAAAATGTAAATTGATATTTTTCCTAAAAAAACAAATGAGGAGTAACCTGAATAGTAAAATCTAATCATATTAAAAACTTCTAACAAAAACTAAGAACTATAGGCATGTATATATTAACTTATGAGAAAAATGGCATGCAAATATGTGTCCAAGTGGCAAAATAAAATGAAATCTAAATGGCAAGCAAAAATAAAATTAAGTGGCATGTAATCCTAATTAATTCTATATTAGTCTAGATTATTCATCCTATATTTCCTAGTTCCATGCTTGTATCAACAATTAGACCAAAATAAATAAAATAAAAAATAAATAAATGAAATAAAACAAAAAATAAATGAGAAAAATGAGAAAATAGAACCAATTATGAGTTTGCACGGTCGTGGGGGCTATTACACGGGCGTGGGAAGGATGAAATCGTATATGGTGGCATTTGGAGGGCTGTGGCGGTTTTTGTGGTGGCTTAGGGGGGAGTTTGGGTGAGAAATGTTAGGGTTTGAGTGAAAAGGGAAAGTGAAAAATGCCTCCTATTTATACATTTTGGGTCACACGGGCATGTCACACGCCCGTGTGAGTCGTGTTTAGCCCATGTTTTTCGAAAATCGGTCTTTATAGCGCGTCTCGTTCCGATGAGCACGCTCGTGTGGTTGGTTCACACGGCCGTGGGAGATCAGGTCTTCGTTACTCACACGGTCGTGTGATGGTATACACGATCGTGTGCGATCGTGTTCTTGTATCACACGGTCGTGTGATATGTGCCACGGGCGTGTGAAATTTGACAGTGTCTTCCATGGGCTACGGACACAGGCTTGGGGATTTGTGCAAGCCCGTGTTGATACTGCAAGGTTGCCACGGCCATACCGCACGGCCGTGGGGCAGTGTTGATAGCTCGTGTAGAATTCATAAGGTCGCCACGGCCAAATCGCACGGCCGTGGGCATTTATCGATAGCCCGTGTTTTGGGAAAATTTTTACTCTATTTATGCACGGTCTGGGTGCACGACCGTGTCCCTATTTTAAGTGTGCACACGGCCTGAGGCACGCCCGTGTACCTGGCCGTGTGGTCCTAAATTTTTGCATTCAAAGAGTTAGTTTATGCATGAACAAATACTAAAGATTTTAAAGAAAAGAAAGTTACTAAGTTAGTGCTCGGGTTGCCTCCCGAGAAGCGCTTATTTAGAGTCTAAGCTCAACTCTACCTGGATGTGTCAACAGGGGATGTGGTGGAGCCGAAGCTCCTTCCTGTTTTTCACAAAATTCTCACCTCTATAATGTTTAAGCCTATGGCCGTTTACCTTGAATGTACCGTGGTTGGGGTGAGTTACCTCAATGGTGCCATATGGAAAGACATTTAGAACAGTGAATGGACCTGACCACTTTGACTTGAGTTTTCCAGGGAATAGTTTCAGCCTTGAGTTGTAAATTAAGACGAGATCACCTATTTTGAATTGCTTGGGTTATTTCAGCCTTTTGTCATGACATCGCTTCATGGCTTCCTTATATAGTCGCGAGTTCTCGTAAGCATTGAAGCGCCATTCATCAAGTTCATTCAACTGCATTAATCTCTTCTCTCCTGCACTTTTAAAATCAAGGTTTAAAAATTTTATAGCCCATAATGCTTTATGTTCAAGTTCAAACGGTAGATGGCAGTTTTTTCCATAAACGAGTTTATAGGGAGATGTTCCTATAGGTGTTTTAAAAGCAGTTCTATAAGCCCATAATGCATCGTCTACCTTTCTTGACTAATCTTTCCTATTTGTTTCTATTGTTTTCTCTAAGATGCGTTTTAGTTCCCTATTTGTTACTTCGACTTGGCCACTGGTTTGTGGGTGATAAGGGGTGGCTGTTCTATGGTGTACTCCATACTTTTTCAAGATTTTTTCAAATTAGATGTTGCAAAAATGTGTACCCCTATCACTAATGATTATCCTAGGTGTTCCAAATCGAGAAAAAAGTTTTTTCAAAAAGCGTACTACCACCCTAGCATCATTCGTAGGTAAGGCTTGGGCTTCTACCCATTTTGACATGTAGTCTACTGCTACTAGTATGTATTTATTCCCAAATGAATTAGGGATCGGACCCATGAAATCAATACCCCATACATCAAATATTTCACATGAAAGTATATAATTCTGAGGCATTTCATTATGCTGAGAGATATTACCTGTTCGTTGGCATTTATCACAAGAGGTCGCATACCTGTTGGCATCTCTGAAAAGTGTAGGCCAGTAAAAGCCTGATTCGAGTACCTTATGAGCAGTTCTAGTTCTGCTATGATGTCCTTCTGTGGGTCCTGAGTGGCAGTGATTCAAAATTTGATATGCTTCGGTGTCATCAACGCATCTTCGTATAACCTGATCTGCACAAATTCGAAAAAGAAAAGGATCTTCCCAAAAGTAGTTCTTCACATTAGCAAAGAATCGCTTCTTTTGCTAATGGGTTAGCCCTTTTAGGGTTATGCTAGCTGCTAAATAATTTGCAAAATCAGCAAACCAAGGAAGTGTTGTATCTGCTAAGGCTAGAAGTTGTTCCTCAGGGAACAAATCGTTCATCTTGTCGAGATATTTGGGCTGTGCGTTCTCTAGCCTTGAGAGGTGATCTGCTGCCAAGTTTTTGGATCCTTTCTTGTCCTTTATTTCCAAGTCGAATTCCTGTAACAATAGAATCCATCTTATTAATCGAGGTTTTGCATCAGTTTTAGTTAAGAGGTAGCGAAGAGCTGAATGATCAGTATAAACAATGACTTTTGACAAAATTAAATAAGATCTAAATTTGTCAAATGCAAAAATAACAGCTAGCAATTCTTTCCCTGTGGTCGTGTAATTTGCTTGAGCGGCTGTCAAAGTTCTGCTAGCATAATAGATCGGCTGGAAGTGTTTGTTCCTTCGCTGTCCCAAAATTGCACCTACTGCAAAATCACTTGCATCGTACATTAGTTCAAAAGGTAGATTCCAATCAGGTGAAATCATAATCCGGGCGTTAACTAACTTTTCCTTAAGGTTGTTGAAAGATTCTAGACATTCTTGGTCAAAGTTGAAGGGTGAGTCTTTTTCTAGTAATTTAGTTAAAGGCTTAGCTATTTTAGAAAAGTCTTTAATGAATCTTCGATAAAAACCGGCGTGTCCTAAAAAGCTTCTTATAGCCTTAACTGAATTAGGAGGAAGTAGTTTTTCAATAGTTTCAATTTTCGCTTTATCTACCTCTATCCCTTTACTAGAAATTTTATGTCCTAAAACAATACCCTCTTGAACCATAAAGTGGCATTTTTCCCAGTTTAGCACTAAATTTGTCTCTTCACATCTGATTAAAACACGTTCTAGATTATTAAGACAAAGTTGGAAAGAATTACCGAAAACTGAAAAATCATCCATAAATACCTCCATGATGTCTTCCACGAATTCACTGAAGATAGCTAGCATGCATCGCTGAAAAGTAGCAAAAGCGTTACATAAACCAAAAGGTATTCTACGATAAGTAAATGTACCGTATGGGCATGTGAACGTTGTTTTCTCTTGATCTTTCAGAGCTATCGGGATCTAGAAGTAACCAGAGAGGCCATCTAGGAAACAATAATACATATGACCTGATAATCTTTCCAACATCTAATCAATAAAAAGCAATAGGAAATGATCTTTCCGAGTGGCGTCATTCAACTTCCTATAATCAATGCAAACGCTCCATCCTGCGACTGTTCTTGTAGGTATTAACTCTTCCTTGTCATTAGACACCACGGCCAATCCATCTTTCTTAGGAACAACCTGCATCGGGCTTACCCAAGAACTATCAGAAATAGGATAGATAATAACTGCATCATGAAGTTTAATTACCTCAGCTTTTACAACTTCTTTCATGTTGGGATTCAATCGTCTCTGGGCTTGCACTGATGGTTTGAATTCGTCCTCCATTAAAATTTTGTGGGTGCAGAAAGAAGGATTAATTCCCTTGATATATGAAATTTTCCAAGCTATAGCACGTTTGTGTTCTCTTAACACATGGAGTAGTTCCTCTTTCTCTGCAAGGCTTAAATCGGATGCGATAATGACTGGTAAAGTTGATTCTTCCCCTAAAAAGGCATATTCTAAATGATCTGGTAGTTGTTTTAGTTCTAATTTAGGGGGTTCAGTAATGGAAGGTTTCTGTCTAAATTCATCACTCATCTTTAAATTTTCATAACTTATGTGCCTATTGATGATTTCATTAGAATCCAACTCTTTCCTTACTTCGTTAATTTCGGGGGTAGTTTCATCTTTCCCCCCACCTTGAACAAGACACAGTTCCAACGTGTCTGTGAGAGAAAGCTCCTAGAGATTATCTTGAACAAAATAGTCAATAATATAAAGAAAATAACACGAATCATCTTGTTCTTTAGAGAATCTCATGGCATCATAAATTTTAAAGACAACTTCTTCCTCGCCAACTCTAAGTACTAATTTGCCATCCCCTACATCAATAATAGCTCTAGCAGTGGCTAAAAATGGTCGTCCCAAAATTAAAGGTACTTCAATATCCTCATCCATGTCAAGCACAACAAAATCAATAGGAAATATAAATTTATCTACCTTTACTAACACATCTTCAATGATTCCCCTAGGATATTTAACAGATCTATCGGCTAATTGAATACTCATCCTAGTGGGTTTGAGTTCTCCGAGACCTAGTTGTTTGAACATTTTGTAAGGTATGAGATTAATGCTAGCACTTAAATCAACTAAAGCTTTATTAATAAGTAAACTACCAATCAGACAAGGGATAGTAAAACTCCCTGGATCTTTCAATTTTGCTGGCAGTTTATTTTGGAGAATAGCTGAGCATTCCTCATTGAGTTCTACTGTGGCCAATTCTTCCAACTTCCTTTTATTTGTCAGAAGTTCTTTAAGGAACTTCGCATAGTTCGGCATCTGTGAAATTACTTTAACAAAAGGTAAGTTAATGTGTAATTGTTTAAAAAGTTCAAGGAACTTACCGAATTGAGCGTCTGTATGGTCTTTCTTCAATTTTACTGGATATGGGATACGCGGTTTGTATTCCCTGAGTGTCGGTAGAGTGTTATCCTCGGGTTTCGCTGTCTTTTCTTCTGAAAGTTCTGGGATAGTCCTCTTTTCTAGTTCGACTAGGACCTTTCCATCTCTTAAAGTAATCGCTTTAACATGTTCTCTGGGATTTGGCTTAGTGTTACTCGGCAATCCTCCTTGTGGTCTTTCTGAGATTAATTTTGCAAGTTGACCAATTTGGTTTTCAAGCCCTTGAATTGATGCTTGCTGATTTTTTAGTGTCGTTTTAGTGCTTTGAAAACGGGTTTTCAATGCGGCCATGAATTTGGTGAACATCTCTTCAAGATTCGGCTTCTTCTCATGTTGCGGTGGTGGTTGCTGAAATCCTGGAGGAGGTTGTTGTCTTTGATTTCCTTGTCCTCCCCATGAAAAATTTGGGTGATTTCTCCAACCTGCATTATAAGTATTACTATAGGGGTTATTTTGAGGTCTAGAATTGTTACCCATATAGTTGGCTTGTTCAGTTTTCGTGCTGTGTCCATAAGATGCGAAATCTGGATTAAACGTGTTTCCTTGAGTCGCATTACATTGCATCACTGGTTGTGCCTGCGTAGAACTAACAAAATTATCAAACTTTTTATTTAAAAGTTCTACTTGGTTAGTAAGCATGGGAACAACATCAATATTATAAACTCCTGCAGCTTTTGTTGGCTTTGTCCTCATGACTTGCCACTGATAATTATTCAATGACATCTCTTCAATAAATTCATAAGCTGCTTCTGGAGTTTTATTATTGATCGTCCCTCCTACGGCTGCATCGATCATTTGTCTAGTTGACGGGTTTAAACCGTTGTGGAAGGTTTAAACTTGTAGCCACAAAGGTAGACCATGATGAGGGCACCTTCTCAGAAGATCTTTATATCTTTCCCATGCATCGTATAGTGTTTCTAAATCCATCTGCACAAAAGAAGAAATATCATTTCATAATTTGGCTGTTTTAGCTGGAGGAAAATATTTGAGTAAAAATTTTTCGGTCATCTGCTCCCATGTGGTAATTGAGCCTTGTGGTAAAGAATTTAACCACTGTTTGGCTTTATTTCTCAAAGAGAATGGAAATAACCTCAATCAAATGGCATCATCAGAAACGCCATTTATTTTGAAGGTATCACAAAGTTCTAAAAAATTGGCTACGTATGAGTTTGGATCTTCGTCCTGTAAACCATCAAACTGAACCAATTGCTGTATCATCTGAATAGTGTTAGGCTTTAACTCGAAATTATTAGCAGCAATAGTAGGTCTAAGAATGCTAGTTTAGGTACCAGCCAAACTAGGTTTAGCATAATCATACATAGTGCGAGGAGCTTTTTCTTGATTTGCTTGTGGCGCGACTATTGCGGGAGGTGGTGGAACGTTTTGATTTGCTTCCATCTCTTTTGTAGGTTCTGGCTCTTGCTCAGGTTCTTGTTCTGGATAATGTAAACTGCGTCTAATTTCTCTGCGATTTTTGTGAACTGTTGCTTCTAAATCGTCGTCAAAAAGTAGTGGTCCTGTTGGGTTATTTCTAGTCATAAACTAAAAATACCTAAAAAGAGAAAGCAAAGAAAACTCAAAAATTTTAAAGAAAATTAAAAAAATAATAATAATAAATTAAAATAAAAATAAGAATAAAAATAAGAATAAATAAAAACTGAAAATAAAAATAAAAGAAAAATAAATAAATAAATAAATATATGTATATATATTAATGGCTAAAGTAATAGAAATCAAGCTTTCGTAATATTTTAGTTCCCCGGCAACGGCGCCAAAAACTTGATATCGCGTGATATGAAGTAATAAATTTATAAAGAACTTGTTCAGACCAAAACCAACTAATATCACGACGTTGAGGCAAGCGCACCTGTCGAACAGTAGTATAGCTTAGTGGCAAGACCGAGTTATCGTACCCAAGGGAACCAAAAGTACTAGTACTTACTTCTTTCCTATTATCTAGCCTAAAAATAAAAGAGGATTGTTTAAACTAATTTAAAACTAACTAAGAAAGTATAAAAGTAAATTGGGAAAACTTTTAGGGAAAAGCTGATTTATATGGACAATACTCAAGGGGGAATCCACCTAGACTTCACTTGTTACTATTTTCTTGAACTATATGATTTCTTTACTTGACTTGATCCGTAGAGATCCCTAATTTATGCTAAACCCTCAGTCGAGGCGTAGAGCAACTAGGCCTAAGTTGTTAATTAAAGTTCCTTTATTAATTAACTCCCTAGGTTGCATTAATTCGATCTATGGTTCCCCATATTAGGTTTGACCCTAATCCGGCATATTTATGTCGCCCTATGTCTAGGGTTACATGCAACTCCGCTTAATTATGGTAGATCTACTCTTATCACAGGGACTTTTGCTCCTCTGCTCTAAGCACATCTAATTCTTGAAATAATACCTAGGATTATTAAATCAAGAATGAAGAACGCATAATTAAGAACAATTCAAGTATTTATCAAATAAATCAAGAATAAATAACAAGATCTGTCTTAGGTTTCATCCCCCTCAAGTATTTGAGGGGTTTAGTTCATAATAAAAAAGGAAAACATCTCAGAAGATATAAAATAACAAAACATAAAAGAAACCAAAAACCCCTGAAGGAATTTAAGGAGATCCTCTATGTTGTTGCAGAATTCCAGCTTCTGAGATGAATTAATTGGCTCCCTTGGAATAATCCCTTGCTTCTACCCTTAGTGTGGCAGAAGAACGAGAAGAAAGATATCTAAAAAACATATTTTGTGCTTCTGCCTCATGAGGTCTTTATATAGAGAGCTTATGGGGAGCATTTCTTAGCCTCTAAGCATCCCAATTTGAGTGAAATTCCCCTTCCTCACGACTAGAACACGCCCGTGTGCCACGCCCGTGTGACTTCGACAGAGGCCGTGTGCTTTTATCAGTGGAGGCACAGCCATGCGACTTGGCTGTGCTTGTCGGGGGCTTGACCATGTGATCTTCATGTGACACGGCCGTGTGGCACGGCCGTGTGACATTTCTTTGCCCGTGTTGTTCGCACATTTTGGCCCATTTTTCATCGTTTTTGGCTCGTTTTCCATTCTTTCTTCTTCCCTATGCTCTTCTGAGTATAAGATATAAAAAGGAATAATTAAGAGTACCAATTCTCACAAAATTGATAAGAATCCATCCAAAATATAGGCTAAACATGAGGTAAAAATATGTATAATTTAGCGTTTATCAGAAAACTTGCACATAAGTGCCACATATATGTAGCCAAAGCTACCTCTTATCACATTTCACATATATGCTCGTTCTCGAGCTAGTCACGTGTAACAACCCATTTTTTAGTCTGATCGGAATGAGTGGTTTCAAAACCACTTAACCAACTCGAAATATTATTTTTATTATTTTATTAATGTTTACAGGTACAAAAATTTCGTAAAGAAATTTTACCATTTGATTAGCTAACTCGATAAAAAGGACTAAATCGCATAAAGCGATAAATATGAGTTCTATTGCATTTACGGCTCAATTGACTTTGGATTTATTAATGGGAGTCCTTGCACAAGAATTAGTCCATTATTAAATTGTATGGACGGCAATGGGTTGATTAAATGGCTTTAATTGTTAACTTGTTAAGGTTAAAATAGTCATTTGGTTAATATATGTTATATTTGTAAAACAAAATAGAAATTTTGCTTCATTTTAGTCTTTCTAAACCGAAACAAGAAAAGCATAAAAGGGTTTTAAGCTTTCATGATATTTGGCTACATTGATCATTAATTAAGGTATTTTTTGTAATCGATTTTTGATCATTTTTACGTTTTTGTGATCGTTGCTTAGTATTCTATAAAGCCCATGCCCTAATTCATGAAATTATTGATATTTTCATATGATGATGTTGATGAATATATGAGTTTTATTTTGTAAATTAATGAATAATGAAAGCTTTGTATGAAATTTATATGTTTGGTATTGAGATTTTTGATGAATTTGAGTATTATGGATTAAATTGAAAAAGGTAGAAATTGTATGGTTAGAAAAGTGAAATAATTGAAAATATGGGCTTGTTAGAGATTATGGAAAATTCGGCTATAGTGAATTTTAGTTATAAATGTGTAATTTGTTATATTGTATATTAAGGACTAAAATGTCAAGTTATGAAAATACAAGGGCTATTTTTGCAAAATGGCTAAAATACATGTGTTTGGACTAAATTGAATGTGCTAGTGAATAATTGAGTTAAATTTGAATTAATATAGATCAAGACAAACAAATCCCGAAACTTGATCGGGGGAAACAAAAATTAGATGAGTAGATATCGGGTATACGAGCTAAATCGAGGTAAGTTCGTATAATTAGAATCAAACTTGTATTATATTTATAATTGCCACTTTTAATGTTATATGAATGTATAATGGTTTATAAATCTAAATGCCTATTCAATACATGTTCAAATTAATTACCGAGTCCCGTTTGAACCGTAAAAAGTTATAGGATACAAGTGACATGTCACTAGGGCTACCGTTTGGTTGAGATCCTACATTTGTTGCGGACTCGCCACATCCCATGAGCTTACATGTTCAGCCTTCGGGCTTACCGTTCAGCCTTCGGGCTTACATGTTCAGCTTTTGGGCTTATTGTTCAGCCTTCGGGCTTATCGTTCAGCCTTCGGGCTTACATGTTCAGCCTTCGGGCTTATCGTTCAGCCTTCGGGTTTACATGTTCAGCCTTCAGGCTTACCGTTACCGACTCAGGAGGAGCATACAGTACATGGCTCAGAAGAGCATATATGATGAATTGACGGATTTACAGGTTTACATAAATACACTATGTGTGTATCACCCGAAAATCCCACGATGTTTCCAAAGGTTCAATGGGCATTATACCGATATGAAAATAAGAAATACATGTTATAAAGATACAAAATGTACATGGTATGTATATATGTTGTATGAATTGCATGGATTACATGAACTACAAGAATGATACGTTACAAGTATATGATTACATGGTATATGTTACATGGTTTAAAAGGATTAATTATGCGGTACAAGAGTATAAATGCTATATGATGACTTGATAAATGAAGTATATAAGTTATATGTATGAAATGTGACATGGTTTACATGATCTTATAAATAGAAGATGAAATGTGATATGTCATAAGTATGGAAAGGTACATGAATAATATGTTTGTTTCATCCTTTGAAGGAATGATTATATGATTTATAATTGACTAACATGTGGTTGAATGATTTGAATAGGCTATATGAGCATATGAGTTGGTTATTATTGCTTAAAATGCTTATTAATACTTTGGTAAGTTTAATTCTATATTATACGGGCTTACTAAGCTTTTAAAGCTTACTCTTTTTATTTTTTCGTGTTTTATAGATTTTGAAAGCTAGCTCAATTTGGACAAGGTCGGAGATTGCAATCGCACTATCCAAGCATCTTTTGGTACTTTTGGAACTAATGTGAATGTTGTAAATATGACATGTATAGGCTAGTTTAAAGTTGAATCTTTTGGTCACTTATGCTTGAGATTATGGTATGAATTTTGGCAATTGTTCAAGTTATATGATATGGCTTGATTTGATAATAGTTGGTTTATATTGGAAGTGTTATATGTTGTGTCTTTATATGGTAGTTTTGATGTATGGTATATGGCTTTGATGATGGTGAATGTGGTTAAATTAGAAAGTCTCTTTGGTGAATGAATTGGTAAGTTGAATTAGGTAGTGAATTAGCTCATATTGGTACATATTTGATGTTACAAATTGGTATGGTTTTGGTTATTTTTGAATAGTACATGAATGATTTATGAATAAAATGTTTGGCTAAGCTTATGCTTTGTAAATTGGTATGTTTTGAGATGGATTTTGTATTTGAAATGGTTGTTAATGATTTGGTCATATTGATGAATGTTTTTGAGCATGAATTTGGCTAGAATTGGGTTGTAAATGTTGCATATTGATGCTTGTAGGTACATGGCAAATTGGGTTTGAAAAATGGCTTAAACCAAACCTATATCGTGCCACACGGTCAGAGCACACGGGCGTGTAACTCAATCGTGTGACCCCTACACCTTAGTTAAATTGGTCAGGATGCCACACGGATTAGACACACGGGCGTGTCTTGTACCAGTGGGCACAAGTCAGTAGCTTCCTAATTTTCACACGACCTAGACACACGGGCGTGTCTTGTGGCAGTGTACACAAGTCAGTATGTATGCCCTGTTTTCACACGGCCTACACACATGGGCGTGTCTAGTGATCATATGAAGCACACAGCCGTGTGACCCTATTCCGAAAATTTTCTAACCCTATTCCGAAAATTTTCTTAGGTTTTCCTATATCTTTTAATTGTTAACGAATTAGTGCCTATGTTATGATTTGAGCTTTATATGTTTGGTTAAAGCATAAATTGATTATGAGTTTTTGAAAACTATTGGATTACTTAATAAATGTCTTATATGTTGATAATATATTGTTTTATTCTGTGTTTACAAGTCCAGTAATGCCCCTTACCTATTCTAGAGACGGTTACGAGATAGGGGTGTTACATTACGGGTCTACTCACACAAGTTGACGTCGGGACGTAACTACTCAGTGCTACTCACATAACCTGACAGGTATCCGCAACATATGCAAGACTACCTAGCCACTGGTATATGTACAAGACTAGCACCTAGACATCACATATCATATAATCGCATACATAGGTTCCTAGTGACATGTCACTCGTATCCTATTCTATTCCTAGGTTCAACCGGGATATCACTTTCAAACTTATCGCTTATCTAAACTTTGTCGATTATGTCACATATCATCATTCACACATTTTATACAACATTAAAACATCAAAACATAATAAAATGATGCATTATTTACATACAAACTTACCTCGGTACAAAAATAACAAATTTTGCGATTTAGTCCACAACTTTGCCTTTTCCTCGATCTAGGTCAATTCCTCGTCCTCCTTGATCTATAATGACACATTTAGCTTGTTTAATACTCACATTATTCAATTTGACCCAAAAATCATATTAAGGTAAATTTACATTTTTGCCCCTAATCTTTCACTTATTTACACTTTAATCACTAGGCTCGTAAAACGAAAAGTATTTATATTTCTCAAAACCCAAGTCTAGCCAAACCTCTTACACACTTATGGCAGCACACATTTTTCATTCATTCACATACCTCTACATATATTTTACAACTTTTGCAAATAGATCCTTTTTGATATTTTTACCAAAAATCACTTAGTAAAAGTCATTTGCCACACAACTAACATTCATTTTCTACCATTAGACATCAAAATACTTTCATGCCACACATGGATAGTTTTTTAAACTTAAACCCTACTTCAAATTAATGGTAGAAATAAGTAAATTAGGTGATAACGACTTCAAAAATGTAAAGAGCATTAAAAACGGGGCTAGGATGCACTTACTATCAAGCTTGGAAGTTGAAGAAACCTTAGCTATGGCTCCCTTGTGATTTTTGGCCAAGGAAGGAGAATATGGACACAATTTTTTGACTTATTTTTCCCTTTTTATTCTTTTATTAACCAAATGACTAAAATGCCCTTAGGCCTTTCTTTAAAATTTTACCCTTCCATGTCCATTTTTGTCCATCATGATATGTAATGGTCTAATTACTAAATAAGGACCTCTAATTTACAAATTCATTTCACTTAAGCACCCAATGCTTCTAGAACACATATTTTGCACTTTTTGCAATTTAGTCCTAATAGCCAAATTGGACCCTCTATCGATAAAATTTCTTAACGATATTTTTACACATGTATTCAATCATAATATAAACCTTAAAACTTTCATCACAATAATTTTTTCTACTTCTAATTTGTGGTCTCAAAACCACTATTTTGACTTGACCTTAAATTAGGTTGTTACAACATGAGCATGGCTAATCTTGGGTGTGTGGCCCCATACGGGCATGTAGGTCCAAAATTCACATGGGTCATCCTAAACGACTGTGGGCCTACCGTAGGGTCGGTAATGGCTATCCAACCCTATAAACTAAAGATCTGATACTTTGTTTATATGAAATAATACTATGCATGATTGATTTTTGTATATATGCCTACCTGATATCTGAATAATAGCATGTCGAGCATGTTAATTTGTTATCTGTATCTGTTAGTTTTATTTGATTATTCTGTATCTATTTTTAGGTTGGTTGATATATGTGGAGGAAGTGTTCTGAAAGGCGACCTTCACCTATATTCTGGTAGCAAGGCTGCACTTAATCTGTTATGTGTCGATTCGGTACAATATGATGTGTAGGGTTGGGTGGGTGTTTTAAACCCCAAATGGTGTGTTAGGATGGTCGAAGATGTATAGAGGATGGGGGTAGGATTTTGTTATTTGTATCTAATTCTGTATATGACTCTGTATCTAAAATGGGCTTAAGCTCAAATCTGTATCCGACTGGTATCTGACAGCTTGTTTGTGTGCATGCTTAATTTTGTTGGGTTACACATTGAGTTTACATAAACTTACCCCTTTTTTCTGTTCTATACAGGTAATCCACAATCTTAGGTGGATCGGTGCAGCGAGGGACTCAGCGGTGACCACTCATCTATATTCTGCCTTAATTTTATATTAGCGATTTTTATACTAAATTTTAGATTAAATGTGGGGTTGTAAATTTTCTGGACTACATGGACTTTTATTTGTCAGTTTTGGTTTTGGATTATTTGTTAACTTGCATGCCTCAATAAATGTTTTATGATAACGATGGTTTTAAACAACTAAAGTTTTTCTAAAAATACAAACCGGATTTCTAAACAAAACGTGTTATTTGAGCTTCCGCTGTAAGTTAAGTTTTGACAATTAAACCAACTGATTAGCATTTTCAAGCAAATGGATATAAGCGTTTGAGATAATTAACTAAAATGACTTTGTGAATGAACTCCGTTTTCTAAAACCCATTCTCTGTGATATCTCTAGATTCGGCCATAACGTCTAGTCCGGGTTTAGGGTATTACAATATAATAGATAGCAATTCAGTATAGAGTATCGATTTTCTATGCATTCACTAATAAAATATCAGAATTCACAATAACAAAATTCAGAATAATCATTTCCTCAAGCTTATCCATGACAATCATATTCATACACGCATGTATATTTTCACACACATAGATGTATATGTATATACGTCATAGCATAATTTCCATGTTTGTATGCACATGATTTACAAGATGCCACACAATTTCAAGTTTAAACCAAATATATCCTACCCGACCACTACACGCCAATCAAAGTTCCCCAAAACTCCCTTCTCCAACACACTGGGATGTGGAAATACGACTATGAGTTTGTAGATAATAACTGTCATTTAGCTATGGACACACAATAAGTTCCTACAGTTGGAATATGCTTTCATTTGTGGGTACAAAGTAAATAGTCCTGCAAATGAAACTTATTTTTGGTTATAGATTTTACAGCATAATCTTGTTGTTGAAATCGATTTTGTCTGTGGGTACACAACAAATATTCTTGCTTGAGGTGTTAAAATCACTATTCTTAAAGATATTTCACAGATATGCATATCCTTTAGGATTCAATACGCACTTTTGTTAATAAGTAGAAAATACTTTAATATGATAAACTTAAATTATTAACTAATTTATTTAAATCCCAAAATTAACTTGAATTTCTTGGAAATTACTGGGGATCCAACTCATTAGTTGTTGTTAAATTCTCCAAAGGAAAATTGTTGAGTGGGATTGCTTTGGGAAAAACAAATTAAAGCCTCCTATGGACTTTGTTATTGTATATAATAAATTAAGGAAAAAATTCTTTTCTCCTGTCACTCCGCTTGTTTTCTTTTTTAATAAAAGTGGTTTCAAAAGTAAAACTTCAAGTAATTTTGTTTGAACTTTAGAAGAAAATAAAATAAAATATGGTTGAGTGGAAGTGATTTAATGTAATGATTCACATGATAATTCACAAATTATCCTTGTTTGCAAATATCAGTTCACAATCTGAAACATTTATATCATAAATTTTCATTTTGATGCGCTTTTGCATTATTAATTTAGGCAAAATATATATTTCATGCTTTACTATAAATCTGTATATGATAAATGACTTCATTAATAAGCTAACATAAATTTAAAATATGAATAATTAGAAATGAATAAATACATTAAAAAGGAAAAAGAAGAAGAAAAAAAATAGAAAACCCTCTCTAGTTCCCGATGACGTTACTCCTCCTTTGGCAGTAGGTGAGATGATGGATCTCGATCAGATTCTGATCGTATGACTAAGAAAGTTCTATTCAAAGAAGGAACCGGTGAAGAAGACACCGAGATGGTGGATGATTCTGGATTGAGCCCAAAGATATCCTGAAAGGATAAATTACTAGGAATCAATTCTGGAGTGACAGACGATGGTAAGTTGGGTCCTCCTCATCTCGACGTTGATGAAGAACTTGAATTTTTAGAAGGAGACATCCACAGATCTATTGTTAATGGTATTCTTGCCATTGACTTTTCTGAAAGAATTCAAAAAATTTTATTTAAAGAGATGGAGCTCATAGTAATCTTGAAATTACTAGGAAGAAACATTGGTTATGGGGCACCTAATAGTCGAATTAGCAGTCTTTAGAACCCTACGAAGCTGTTCCATCTCATGGATATTGAAAATGGTTACTTTTTGGCAAAGTTTCAATCTTTTGACGATTACACTAAAGTATTGGCGCAAGGACCTTGGATGGTCTATGGCCAATATTTAACAGTTCAACCCTAGACAAAGGACTTTTGCCCTTCACAACCTTACCCAAGTTTAGTATTAGCATAGATTAGATTACCATGTCTTCCAGGTTATTTATACAAGAAGAAAATTATCGAGGAAATTGGAAGAACCAATAGGAAAGTGGTTTGCTTGGACTTTAATACTGATAGTAGAACTAGAGGCAGGTTCGCTAGGATGGTATCATACATCAACTTGGATAGACCCTTGGTTGCTCAAGACCTTGTAAATGGCAAGAATTAGAAAGTCGAATATGAAACATTGCCAACCATCTGTTTTTCCTGCGGGAAGTATGACAGACCACTGATCTCTGTACTGTGGTGCAATTGGAACCTAGACCAGAGAAGCAGACAGTGAGTGATGATCAAACGACGCTGGAGAAAGGAGAAGATGCCATAGCCTATGGACCATGCATGGTGGTTGAAAGGAAAAGCCGGAGAAATTCTCGGAATAATGTCCCTATCATAATGGAGAATAAGGAGAAAGGTAAATCGGGCTCCTGATTTGGCACTTTGGCTAACATGGAAGGTGTGGCCGATTTGAAAAAGGAACATGATAAAGGAGATAAAGGGAAAGTGGCTGATTTTTAGGGGAAATTGAAGGAGGCTAATCTTGGGGAAAAACAAAAGGGTAACTTTTGGGATAACCCTAGAGTCAATAAGAGCAGTCGGCTGGGGGGAACTATTTTAGAAAATAGGTTGTCTAAAACAATTATAGCAGACCCAAATATCAATGGACCAGGGGTGGGCTCGACTGTGAGAGCTACTGATCTAGTTAATGGTGAGAGAGCTGAAGACCTAAATATGGCTAATATGATCTAGGCAAGCAATTTAACAGGCCCCAATGGTCCAGCTATGGGCACCACATACAGCGAACTAGGGAGTTCTTCTAAGCCACCTCTTATTTCAGACTTTAATTCTTCGGATAGCAGGAATTTCATAATTCGCAAGGCTCAATTTTTAATAATATACCAATGCATTTCTCGTGCATTAACCCTATTTTTGTTGATCAGCGGGAGAATAATTTTGAAGATTTTAATATAGCTTTTAAAAGTGCTTCTTCGGTGTCAGAATTGATTGAAATTTAGGATACTAATTCTACTGAAGGCTTGAGTAGCACCAAGCATACTGTTGTCTCATTTAAAAAAAAAAAAGGAATCAGCTGATAATGGTAACATGGGAAAGGCTTTTGTACAAAATTTAGAGGTCAACAAAATTCAGAATACAGGGAAATTAATAGGAGGCAAAGATGAGGGATTTTAGGCCACAAGGAAAATTAATAAATTTTCTCATGGGAAAGGGAATTTTCTAAAAATTAAAAATTCTTCTAAGATCCCGTTGAGAGATTCTATGTCCAAGTTGGCTCATTCTATTACAAATATTCAGAATGCGGACCCTAGTACAGGTGATACCAAGGATGGTAAAATAATTTGATTCTGTTTTGATAATTGTTGTCTATTGGTTTTATTGAGATCTTTATTATTTTTGATAATTTTTAGTATATTTTTATGGATTCTAATCTTTCAATATTTTCTTGGAATTGTTAAGGGTGTGCAAGCAGTAAATTTATCCGTGCTTTTCGTGAGTATAATTTAGACCATAATCCAGATATTGTGTGTTTGTTAGAACCAAGAGTTAGTGGCTCAAAAGTTAATTATTATTGGTAAATTGGGCTTTGACTTTTCTCATCGCATCGAATTTGTTGGTTTTCAAATGGCATATGGGTTGGGTGGAAAAATTATATCTCTATTAAAATTATTCATAATCATCCCCAGTTTATTCATAATCTGTTGGTTTTTCAGTTTATGCTTTCTTCCTCTTTGTTGTGTATGGTAATCCTAATAAAATTAAGATGATAACTTTATGGACTGATTTATTGAATGTTTTACCTTAGGACCCTCAGCCATGGTTGATTTTGGGTGATTTTAATGCCATTCTCTCTAATAAAGATATAAAGAGTGATCGATCCATTGGTAAGAGATGTAATTTTTTTGGTAATTTTGTTGACTCGTGTAATTTGCAAGACCTTGGATTCGTTGGACCATCATTGACTTGGCAAAGAGGTCATACGTAAGAGCGGTTGGATCGAGCCCTTGCTAATGATACATGGATTTCGACTTTTCTACAGACACTTGTTTATCATCTTCCACACATTAAGTCGGACCATAGACCCATTCTCTTAAAGACCAATCTTGAGCTTAGTACCCCAAGAGGGAGAGTGTTTCATTTCTTTGCAGGTTGGACAAAGCATGCTAATTTTAAAGATCTGATTGTTAAAAAGTGGAGATTTTCAGGTAGTATGGCTGATTCTTTATCTGAATTTACTTGACACGTTAAAAATTGAAACATACCTGTCTATGACTTTATAGGAATAAGGAAAAGACAGCTTATAAGGTCACTAGGGAATATTCAAAAGGCTATGGATCAGTCAACTTCTAGGACATTAATTAAGTTAGGATAGAGATCCGAGATGAGTTAGAGAATGTTCTCAATCATGAGGAACTGTTATGGAGACAAAAGGCGAGGTGTGATTGGCTCCAGTTTACGGATCGTATCACCAGTCTTTTTCATAGTTGTACATTGCAAAGAAGGAAAGTTAATCGCATTATGGCTTTACGAATTAGCAATGAGGAGTGGAGTGCAGATTAGTCGATTCTCAGTGATGAGGCAGTCTAGTTTTTTAAAAATTTGTATGGTGAAATTCCCTCTCCCATGTCTAACCTTCCCTCAAATGTATTCCCTCGTCTCAAGGAGAACATCATTGATTATCTTAGTAAGCTGGTTTTGAATAACAAAATTAAGAATGCCCTATTTGACATGGCTCCACTGAAGGCCTCAAGAAGTGATGGTTATCATGTGCATTTTTTCCAAAGTCAGTAGGATTTAGTTGGAGGAGCAGTTTGTGAGTGGGTCCAAGGAATTTTTATGGTAATAGAATTGAAGAGGCTCTTAACAATACCCTTATCATGCTTATCCCGAAGATGGATCGACCAAAGGATACAGTCATTTTTGGCCAATTAGTCTGTGCTCTGTTATGTATAAGTTGGTGATGAAGGTGATTGTTAATAGATTTAAAGTGGTATTTTCGAACTTCATATCTCCAGAGCAAGCAGGATTTATTGCTGGTAGAAGCATTTCTGATAACATCATCATCGCTCAAGAAGCCATGCATTCGATGCGTAGTAGGAAATATGATAGGAAATGGATGGCTATTAAGTTGGACTTGGAAAAAGCTTATGACAGGATTAGCTGGGAGTTCATAGATGCTTCCCTTATTGCTGTTGGGATACCAGATTTAATTAGAAAGGTAACTATAGATGCTAATTCTTCCTCTACCATGCAGATTCTTTGGAATGGAGTCCCTTCTAAGTCCTTTAAGCAGTTAAGAGGGGTTAGGCAGGGGTGTCCCCTATCGCTCTATCTTTTCTCCTTTGTATGGATTGGCTAAGTCATTTGATCAGATTGGACATCGCAACCGGTAGGTGGAATCCTATTCGATTATCAAAATCGGGATCGAAGTTATCTCATCTCTTCTTTGCTGATGATCTCGTCATTTTCGCTAAGGCAGAGATTAACCAAGCCCAAGTCCTTAAGGAAATCCTTCAACGCTTTTGCGACTTTTCTGGTCATAAGATTAGTACAAGGAAGAGTAATATGTATTTTTTTAAAGGAGTGGATCCTAGTGTTTGTGATCAGATCAGTTAGTTCTTTGGGTTCCAAAAAGTTTCTAACCTTGGGAGCTACTTGGGGGTACCTTTCTTGCATGACCAGGTTACTGGAAGCACTTTGAGCTTTGTAGTTGATAAAGTAAGGTGCAAACTCCAAAATTGGGAAGCTAGGAAACTTTCCTTTATAGGTAGGGTCACCTTTACTCAATCAGTTCTTCTTGCTATTCCTAACTATTTCATGCTGTCCCTGGCGGTTCTAAAGGGAGTCTGTGATGAGATTGAAAGGATTGTCAGGCAGTTTACTTGGGGAAGTTCAGCTGGTCATACAAAAAATCACTTTGGTTGGATGGGACTGTATTTGACTGCCCAGGTCTTACAGAGGACTAGGGTTTAGACACCTTCAAGATCAGAATAATTCCTTCCTCATGAAAATTGGGTTTAACCTTGTCTCTCGTAAGGATGCTCTATGGGTTCAAGTTCTTCGTTCAAAATATGGGTGGAAAAGTCAGCTTCTTGATTCTATTCATAGAAGTAACTGCTCTCATTTATGGAGATCTATCTCTAAGGTATGACCCCTTTTTTGTGAGAATCTTCTGTGGTCGATAAGGGATGGCTCTTTAATCTGTGGTTGGAAAGATAATTGGATACCTGATGCTGGACTTCTTTTTTCCTATGTTTCTACTCATGATAGACTTAATTTGGATGGTACTCTGAAGGATTGGGTGCTTCAAGACAGCTCTTGGAATGTTGACATGCTTCATATTTGGTTGTCTGAGGATATGATAAGACGTATCGTAAGTATTCCTCCCCCGCATCTCGCAGGGGTGAGGATAAAATCATTTGGGCTCGTTCTAGATCAGGATCCTTTTCTATTTGTAGTGCTTATTAGACCTTAAAGGAGAATTCTTGGAGCCCTAAAGATGACATTTGGAAGCTTATTTGGAAGTATCAATGCCCTTAGAGGGGTGCGTCTTTTCCTTTGGATTGTGGCTAAACAAAGACTTTTTACTAATTCAGAGAGGGTTAAAAGAGGCATTGGGCAGCATAGTGAGTGCCCACAGTGCGATTATGACAATGAAGATATCATGCACGTGCTCTGTGATTGTTTGAAGGCTAAGGAAGTTTGGAAGCTTATTGTTCCTTTAGAGAAGCAAGCTAGGTTCTTTTCTGATCCCCTTTATATTTGGTTTTCAACTAATCTTTGTTGTCATCTTAAGATGCAGGATAAGGGAATTACTTGGTCGTGCCTGTTTGGATTAATCATTTGGAGAATTTGGAAGAACAGAAATCTATTCATCTTTCAAAACATTGACTGGACGGCCTATGATGTCCTCAAGTCATCCTTTAGTTGGGCTCAACACTTTGATTCTTTCTTGCTTGGAATAAAAAATAAAGCCAAGCATTTAAAGATACACCATCATTGCTCAGAGGACTGGGTGTTTCTATTTACGGATGGAGTAGTAACCAGAATCTTCGGGAATGCCTCAGCAGGTGGAGTGGTTTGCGATCGGGATGGAAATTGGATCCTGAGGTTCACACATTACCTAGGCAGATGTTCACCTTTAGAAGCAGAACTTTGGGGTATTCTTGATGGCATCCTCATTCTTTTAAATAAAGGGTATAAGAGAGTCAAGATCCTGACGGATAATATGGAGGTGGTCAGAGCTTTAAATATGGAAGAAAATATGGATTCCAGCATTACCTTGCTGAGAAGAGTCAAAAGAGTTATGCACTCTGAAGGACAGTAAGAAATCATGTGTGTTCCTAGAGAGTATAATCTAGTTGCTGACCATTTAGCGAAGATCGACCTCTCTTGGCGGTCTTTTTGAAATCCCTCCTGATGTGGGGGCTACATCTATCCAACAGGATAAAGCTTTTAGCTTGTCTTAAAGTCTTTTAAGTTGTCTTTCTGTTCATGTTTCTTTTCACAGAAAAAAAAAAAGACGTTCTAACTTTATGCCTTTCTTCCTTTGTCAAAGGCATTCCTCTCGATTTAAGTTGAGTTCTCAAACGTTATTAGAACGATAATAATAACATGATGGAAAGCTACGAAGATATGACATAAATTGGACGTGGAAAACAATAATTGTGCTCTTATCATGTACATCATTTTTAACTTATTTTTTAAATAAGGACCATTAAAAAAAACCTAGATTTACTTTGTTAATTGTCAAGTGAGAAGAAGGAAATCACCATGTAATGTAAAGGTATTTTTAATTTTTTTTAGAATTTTATGAGGTTTTTTTTTAAATTTTAATAAATCTTTGCATAATTATAACAAATTATAATTTTAGAAAAATATGAGTTTTTAGAATTTTTTGATAATTTTAGAATTTTGTTTGGATTTACCATTAAAAAATTTTAAAAGTACCAAATTAATATTTTTGTTATGGTTCATGGATGAATTTAGCTATTAAGCTTATGAGTTAATATGTCATGTCATTGGTCTATTAATGGTGAATTTATAACCTTTAATAATTGGGTGACTAAAACATAAATTTACTAATAATTATGTAACCAACAATGTAGGCTACCCAAATATATTTGAGGAATAGTGACTTAATAGTCCACGATGACTTTCTTAACAAATTAATGAAAAGAGTAATTTAATTGATCAAATTTAAATAATTGAATGATCAAATTATAACTTTTCCTAATTGAATGATCAAATATAAACTTATTGATAATTGATTAACCATAGATATAAGTTACCCTTAAAAAAAGAAAATTAATAAATGTTAACATTTTAGTAAATCACATGAAATGCATCTCTAGAGTGAGAATTAAGAAAACAATTTTAAACAATCTAAAACCCCAAAAAAAAGCAAAAGTAAAAATTTAAATTTAAATTTAAATTTACTTTACCTATTTTAAATTTTAAAATTTCCTCAACTTTTCATTTAAAAATCGTTTGTCCAAATTCATCCCAAAATAAATAAATCATTTAAAGCTAATGAGACTTTAATATTACTTTGATTTGAGTTCTTTGAATATTTAAATATCTTCTCCGCCGTTGACCGTTGGCCATTCTCAGCCAACGATACTGGATCATTACGTACAATTGTGAATCTGAAGCACTCGTCTATAAAAACACTTCTCTCTCCTAACACATCAAGCCAAAAAATCAAATGAGGCTTTCACTTGCATTTGCATGCTTCCTTTTCATCGTTACTCTTTTTCAGTTCACTGCCTTTTCTTTCTTGTCTGAGCAGCGTGCAGTACTTTGTCACAGCGATGAGCGTCTTGCTTTGCTGCAGCTCAAGGATAGCTTCATCATTGACAAGCAGGCATTGGCTGCAGGTTTTTGTGCTTATCCTAAGGTTGATAGTTGGGATTCTCAAAAGGTTGACTGCTGTTCATGGGATGGCATTGAGTGTGACAAAATCACGGGTGTGGTGATAGGCCTGGATCTCAGCAGCAGTTGCCTTTATGGCTCCATCAATTCCACCAGCAGTCTCTTCCGCCTTCTTCGCCTTCAAAAGCTTAACCTCGCTAACAACCATCTTAATTACTCTTTGATTCCATATGCGTTGGGCAATCTTTCGATGCTGACATACCTTAACCTCTCTAGTTCTGTATTTTCTGGTCAAATACCGTCAGAAATTTCAAAGCTCTATAGGTTATCCTCCCTTGATTTCTCTAATAATTGGGATACGAACCCTTCTCAAAGGTTGTTGGTACTCGAAAAGCCAGATGTGAAGAGCTTAATACAGAATTTAACAAACTTGAAGTACCTCAGCCTCTCCTACGTAGTTGTGGCGTCTCCGATTCCGAGTGTGTTGGCCAACTTGTCCTCGCTGACGTCCCTTTACCTCGAGTCTTGTGGACTGCAGGGCATGTTTCCATTAGCCATTTTCCGGCTACCAAACCTTGAAACTATTTGGCTGGTAGACAACTTGGATCTGACAGGTTACTTGCTGGAGTTCAATTTCAGCAACAAACTTAAAAAGTTAGCATTGTGGAATACAAGCTTTTCTGGTGAGTTACCTGATTCAATCGAAAACCTTAATTCTTTGGAATTCTTGGGACTCGGTCACTGCAACTTCTCAGGGTCAGTGCCATCTACGTTGGGTAATCTTCCCGATCTCAAATTTCTGGATCTAGCAATCAATTCATTTACGGGTTAGTTGCCTTACAAATAATTTCTGCTCCTTTTATTTAAGCATAACTACGGGGTAATGGGACACCCGTATTCATAAACTACTCAAATTTAATTGAAAAAATATTTGAACTTGATTAAGTAATTATTGAGCGCAAGATCGAGCTTGAATAGTTCTAGCTATCGATTGAACTAAATTCGAACTTAGTAATACTTGATTAGAATAGCTCATGTGACTTATTGAGGTTTTTTATAATTTTATATTATTAACTTATGTTATTGCTCTTAATATATATTATTAACTTTAAGCTTAATCATTGAGTTAAGCTCGAGCTCAAGTTTAAGTTCGAGCTTGCGTACAAAAATTAGTAAACGGGCTTAATTGAACTTGAGCTCGAGTAGCTTGATTATATCTTAAACTAAGCTCGAGCTTAAAAATAGATGTTCGATCGAGTTTGTGTTGAGTATAGAGCTCTGAATTTTGAGTCAAGCTCGAGCTTGATAGTATTCGAGCTTGGCTTGGCTCGATTACACCCCTAGGCTTAATGATAATTTTAATTGTTTCTTTAGTTTAGCCCCAAAATTTTAAAATTAATCGAATTGTTTTTTAATGATATTAATGCGATCACTCGCATGACAATTCGTATATATTTTACAAAATTTAAAAATAATATATAATAAATATTTTTAGATTTCAACAAATTTAAACAACTCACAAAATTTTTAGAAAAAGTTTCTATGTTAATAGTGAAGAATACATAGATCTTAACAGTTGAGTTAATTTTTTAATAAAAAATAATTTATTTAAATCTTAAAATTTATTAAAATGATAAAAGAAAATTATGACTAAGGTGAAAATATGAATTAGCATCAAAGGCTAGCTTTATCTTTGTGCCATATTATTGATTTATTTGAATGGAGTATATGGTTGAAGTTGTAGGTTGTACTTAAATACTACTTCACAGGGTCAGTGCCACCAACGTTGGGTAACCTCACCAAACTCGATACTTTGGATCTTCATGATAATTATTTTACGGGTGAGTTGCTAGGAAACCTTATGTCTTCGTTTTCTTTTTCTTTTTCGACTAATCAAATTTATTTTAAAAATCTAACAGGTTTTATTCCTTCTGAGCTTACCAACTTGACCCAACTCACTTCTTTGAATCTACTCGGAAACAAGCTACATGGATCAGTCCCCAGCTCAATCTCGAGACTTGAGAAACTTAAATTTTTTGACTGTGACGACAACAGATTGGGTGGCATTTTGGAGATGGATGCATTTCTAGAGCTAAAAGATCTGCAGTATTTGTTTTTGTCCTTGAATAATTTCTATTTAGTTTCTCCAGGTAATAGCAATGCCACCCGCCCTCAAGCTCAGCTTGTCGATATAGGATTACGGCACTGCCATCTAAGAGAGTTCCCATATTTCTTGCGCAACCAACACCGGTTACAGCTTCTTGATCTTTCTCCAAACAACATTGAGGGCCGGATACCGCAGTGGATGTCCAAAGTGAGCGTTGAAACCCTGTTGTTTTTAGACCTTTCAAACAACTCCCTCATCGGTTTCGATGACTTCCCACTTGTTCTTCCATGGTCTAAACTGCAATATCTGAAACTTGATTCCAACATTCTCCGAGGTTCTCTCCCAGTTCCACCATTGTCTACAGTTTTCTATTCCATCTCAAATAATTCTCTCAATGGAGAGATCCCACGGCTGTTGTGCAATCTCAGCTCTCTTTCCATTCTTGACTTTTCCTACAATAACATGAGTGGTGGGATCCCAGTGTGTCTGAGCAACTTCAGCAAGTCTTTATTAGTACTGAAGGTGCGGTCCAACCAGTTAGATGGTCCCATTCCAAGTGGTTGGGCAACTGGAAACAGATTAAAAATGATAGATTTGAGCAAAAACAAATTGCAGGAGAAGATTCCAAAATCGCTGATGGAGTGTAAAATGTTGGAATATCTTGATCTTGGAAACAATCAGATTAGAGATGCATTCCCTTCTTGGTTAGGGTCTCTTCCAGAATTGAATATTCTTATTTTATCTTCTAATGCATTTTATGGTAGGATGGAGAATCCTAAGTTGAATCTCATTGTCTTTCCCAAGTTGCGAATCATCGATCTTTCTCACAACAGATTCAATGGAACCTTGCCTTGGGGTTACTTTGAAAGATGGATTAGCATGAAAAATCTGGATGGAAAAAACTCACCTCCTAAATACATGCTTGAAAGTTTAGATATGAGGATAAATCTTATGCATGTTCCCAGGGATTATGATTACTCCATGACAATTACAAACAAAGGCATGGAGATGAAGTACCCAAAGATCATTCGAACCCTTGTAGCCATTGATTTCTCCAGCAACAGATTTGATGGAGAAATTCCAAAATTGATTGGGAAGCTCAAAGAGCTTCACTTGCTCAACTTTTCGAATAACAATCTCGTTGGAGGAATCCCAGTAGCTATAGCGAAGCTCACAAATCTTGAATCTTTGGACCTTTCTCAGAACAAACTAGTGGGAAGAATTCCAATGGAGTTGAGTACTCAACTCACTTTCCTTTCATTCCTCAACGTCTCTCATAATCGTCTCACAGGGCTTATACCAGGAGGCGGCCAATTTGAGACTTTTCAAAGTAGCTCCTTTGATGGAAATCTTGGGTTGTGTGGAAAACCCTTGCTAAAAGAATGTAGCAACAATTCTGGAAGCCTGGCACCTCCATCTTTGACTTCTTCGGGAGAATTTGGATTGGATTGGAAAGTAGTGTTGTTGGGTTATGGATGTGGATTCCTATTTGGAGTGGTGATTGGGCATGTTGTGATAAAAAAGAAACCTGATTGGTTTGCCAACACTTTCTCCAAATTTCCTACAAGAAGGCGAAGGAGGCATGTACTATAAAAAATCAAGTGGACTTTGCATGCACCATTGGGGATGGTAGGGGTGAAGATTGTATCCTTCATCGTTTTTTCCCTCTATATGCATCTATGTCATGTATTATTAAGCTATAGTTATACTATGGAATGCGCCCATTTCGGTTTTTTCATCACTAGTACTCTTGTTATAATGAAAAAGAAGGGGAGTTAGAAGAAGGACGACAGATATTACTAGAATGTCCCCTTGGCTTGGTCAGGGACCAGTTTTTATATAATTTCGAGCATACTATATAGAATTCAAATCTCTAGTGGGAAATTATTTAAATCTAATAATGATTTAAAGAGGTATGGGTCTATGAGAGGAAAATGATTTTTTTATGAGAGAGTATAACGCATAGGTTTATGTAAGTGTACACAATTGTTATCAAGTAATAAAGTTATCGTCTCTATAAGGACTGTGTATATTAATCAATTAATTGCAAAATTAAGGTTTTACAAAATAGTGATAAAAACACAATATTTCGAATGATGGATGATTAACTAGATGCAAGATGATCCCTAATGCAATTCTAATCTAAGTCGATAATTAACTAAAATGTACAAGATGAATTTAGCAGCAGCAACACAAACTTTAACAATCAATAACATGAATAGGCTAAAATAATTACATCATTCCACTTAATTCATTTTTCTCATGTTTAACAGTATTCAAAAAATATTCCATAGCAACTCAATCTTTCATGAGTTTGAAACCAAATTAAGTTCTTCTGAAATCTTTTACTTAATAAAACATGCATTTTACTGATCATATTAAACTAAAGGTTTCTTCGAATTTATGTGAAATAACAGGGATGGGTTAAGTTTGAAACAATTTAATCACATAAACCTAAAAACTATGCAATATAATAGAGCTCGTTAAAGTTATTATGAACCTTTAATTTAGTCGGGTTAGGATCTAAATTAAACATGCACTTTTCAACTATTGTGTCTATTAGCCGTTGTCTAGTTAGGATCTCTCAGCTAATTCCAATGCATCCAATCATGTATGAATGAAATACATGCTTGAGTTTAATTATAAACATGAATGACTGAGGCAAAAACACTATAAGCATGATTTAAAAAAACTTTATTGAATTGATTCAATCATCCTAACTAAACAGATTTAAGCTACCATTGTTGATGACAAGATAACAAAGCACACTGCAAACATGATTAAAATCAAAGTAACAAGTAAAGGAAGAATAAACTTTGTTTGAATCAGCAGCCTTGCGAACTCCGATTGAAGAAGTTTCCTCCTGTCTTTGTGTTGCTCCTTTGCTAATGGCTCCTTAATGTGGCCGGCCAAAGGATAATCTTATCAAAATTTTGCTGACTAAGAAAGAAAGGAAATATGAGATGCTATGCGTGGGAATGAAGTGAGAGAATGAGAGAATGGAAGAGAAATGTTAAATAAAGGATGAATGAGGGATGATTAAAATGCGGAATGGAGGTGGGTATTTATAGGGAAGGATGGTAGGTGTGCTTAATAAAAATAGCATGATGAATCCCTTAGATTTTCCTCTCATGGCCAGCCATAATTTGTAGAGGAGGGAGTTGTTTGGTTGTTTGATTCATGCATGATATCATGCTTGAATCAAGCAAGGGGTAGACGGTTTCTTGGACAAAGTTGGTGTGCTATTTTCTAACTCATTTGCAAGTGTAGAAACCTCCAGTAAATCTCTCAAAAGTGGATTTTTGAGCAGCCCAAATGCCTTTGCTGAATTGGGCTTGTTCTCCCTTGTTTGGATGGTTTGGTGACCCAATTGTTTGCCAAATTTATTCATACCAAATTTATCCATCAATTGCCCCTTCTTCAATTGGATCAAATCAACTTCTTCTTGACCCATTTTACATGTATTTGCCGTTCACAAGGAGTGAAATTGGGCATGTCCATGTAGCTTTAATTTGTAAATAAATCATGCATAATTCCTTGGTACAACTAGATTAATTAAATCAAGATCAATAAGTAGCATAAAATAATTAAGTTATATAACCATTTAATGCAAAAATAGCATAAAATCACATTCTTCATTAAATCATGCCCATTATTGAAATATAAACAAAATTCGCCCAATTAATAATCAATTACTCGAAATTAATATTATTTTTAAGTAAAAAAGTTGTCAAAAACAACTATAAAAACCCTATATAAATTAGAGTTTACGGAGAGAAGCTTGTTAAAAATTATAAATTATATATCGAGAAAGGAGGAGAGAAGCTTTTGAATCACAGTTGAACCGATTCAATTTAATATCTTTATCTCTTGCATGAAGATCGATGTGTAATGGTATATGTATGTATTCAATATTTTACGGGATCTGTAGAAAGATGGTTTGGAACAATACTCGATTTCCTACTTTGATGAGGAGTATGATTCAACCATAAGTGGACTGAAATTTCTTATTTATCTCTTGGAAGGAATGGCAACTTTCGGTAAAGGCTTTAATGAGATTATATTATGGGTTCTGAGCAAAATTGACCATACTTGCCTGAAATTTTTTATTTAAAGTGGAAATTTTGAAAGGATTACTAATGATAATGACGAGAATGGGAGCTATAGCGACCTTAATTAAGAGGTGAAGTAGTTTTACAGGATAGCAGTTCGTGAGTTGCCAATGTCGTTTAACTACAGGGAGTCTACTTTAAGATTGAAGTATATTGGTGAAGTGAAATTATGAAGTACTACTTTCAAAAATATAAGACTTTTGGTTTAATAATGGGTATATTATCTAGTTGGTCATCCAATTTTTAGGGGTGCTTTTATTTTTTTCACCTAATATGAAATCTTTGCAATTATGTCATCCAACTTTTAGGGCATATCATTTTAGTCCCCAAGCATTAAATATCTAATGACGATTGACTGTACACATCATATCATATTTACACTTTCATTTTGGTCACCCAACTTCTAGGTTGCTTTCATTTTAGTCACCCCAAAAAAATGCATTTTTTTAATATTGCTGGTAAAAAAAAAATAATGGTTAAAGTGAAAATGTGGTAGAAACTAAAAAAATACATTAAAAATTGTCAAATTGTACTTGTTTATCTCATTGTCAAAAATTTTAAATTTCTTTTTTTTTAATATTGAATTTTTTAATTTTAAAACATTAAAATCAATTAAATAAATTGTTGAAACTTTTTTATCCCTAGATAATGTCAACCGATTTATTAGTACAATATTGAAATTAATTAATTTAATTAATTAATTTAATCTCCTAAATTTTAAATTTTTATTTTATGTTTCTATATTATCCTTAATAAAATCAACTCAAATAACTCATATTTAACAATTGTGTACAAAATTTTAATTTTTTTAATTATATAATATCGAATCTTCCATGTTAAGCTAAAAGCAAGTAAAAAAAAAATCTTTACAATTAGTTAAATTAATTGCTTGTTCTTCATTTGGGTAAAGAAGTGATGAAAATTTATTGGTTTTATTTGGCATAGAAGGTAAAAGTAATTAATTTACTTAAATGAAACGATATTGCTTTTTGCTTTTAGCTTAGCATAAAAGATTCAAGATCATATAATCAAAAGTAATTTTGGATTTCATAAACAATTATTAAAGATGGGTTTTTTGAGTTTTTTTTTTAATTTGGAAACATAAAATAAAAATTTAATTTTAGAAGGACATTAAATTAATTGATTTAATTAATTTCAATATTATAATAACAAATCGATAGACACTATCAATAGATAAAAAAATCAATAATTTATTTAATTAATTTTGATATTTTGAAATTTAAAATTCCAATATTGAAAAAGAAAATTTAAAATTGCTGCAAGGGAGTAAACAAGTACAATTTGACACTTTTTTAATGCACCATTTAATTTCTACTATTTTTTTCACTTTAATATTTAATATGATTTTATCCCGATCAATACTTAAAAAAAGATATTTTTTGTGTGACCAAAATGAAAGCAACCTAAAAGTTGAGTGACCAAAATGAAAGACTAAACATGATATGACTTATACAGTTAATCGTTGTTAGAGATTTAACGCTTGGGTGACTAAAATGAAAGTGCTAAAAGTTAGATGACAAAATTGCAAGGATTTCATTTTGAGTGACCAAAATAAAAGTGTCCTAAAAATTGGGTGACCAACTTGAAATTTACCCTTTAATAATTTAATAGTTTAATTCAATTTATCTTTTAACGCTTCAATGGTGCGTTTTGGCGATGCATTTAGATTTGAGAGATGATGATAATGTTTGTTTGGGGTGTTAGATGGGTAATAGTATTAGTCTCTTATATTGGGATGGAGTACATTTTATTTTTTTATTAAAAGTTGAAAGAAATTAATTTTTATATATTAGAAAAAAATATAAATTAATACTATTTAAAATTTCATCTATGTGTGCTTCTAAGTGATGATATTGATTTTTCAAAATGTAAGTGATATGGAATTGATGGACGAGTAAAATTAAATAGAAATACTATGAAGATCTTTATAGTAAGTTGGTTGTATTTTAATTTTTTTTTTTTTTACTCAAAAAAGAGAAGAATTAGTAATTGTAAATTAGAAAACAGCAAACTGCTTTTTTATGATATTGCATGTTGTTCTTATTATAAAAGTGCAAACTGAATTTTTTTTGAAGGAATAAACTATGCGTTCTTTCTTTCCTCAATTTTTTTTTTTATTTTGCTCTTAAAAAAAAAATCTTTATTTTCCTCACTCTCATCTTTTGGTGACCATAAAGGCCGAGTAATTGTACGATGACACATTTCAGCTGCCTTTTTTTTTACTCTCGTTGTAGAAATTCAAAGGTATTATTATGATGTAGAAATTCAAGACCCTCAATGCCGAACGTATTAAATGCCATTCGGCAAACTCTACCTATAAATTCAAACACAATTGAACTGCCTTAAGCATGAAAATTACACAAAACTGAAATGGGTAATCTAAGCCTATCCCTTGTGTCTTTACTATGCTTATTCGCTACTGCCGCTTCCCAGCAGTGTGGGCGCCAAGCCGGTGGCCGCACTTGTGCTAACAACCTTTGTTGCAGCCAGTATGGTTATTGTGGCACTACAGATGATTATTGTTCACCTTCTAGAGGTTGCCAAAGTAACTGTCGGGGTGGGGGTGGCAGTGGCGGCGGCGGTGAAAGTGCCTCCAATGTTAGAGCTACCTACCATTACTACAACCCTGCACAAAATGGATGGAACCTAAATGCTGTAAGTGCCTATTGCTCAACTTGGGATGCAAACAAGCCCTTAGCATGGCGCCAGAAGTATGGATGGACCGCCTTCTGCGGACCGGTCGGACCTCGTGGCCAAGCATCTTGCGGAAGATGCTTAAGGGTAAGTTTTCAATTTGTTTCTTTCATCATTTCAATCATAACTGGTTGAGTTTAAGAGCTATGATACATAATAAGCTAATATTGGTTATGATCATGCAGGTGACAAATAGAGCTACAAGAGCACAAACAACAGTAAGAATTGTGGATCAGTGCAGCAACGGAGGCCTAGATTTAGATATAGTTGTGTTCCAGCAGATTGACACTGATGGCAGAGGCCATGCCCAAGGCCACCTTATGGTGGATTACCAATTTGTCACCTGTTGAGATTGAAGCTTTTCTTAAAAATAAAGAATAAGAGGAGAACTCCCTCCTATAACCAAATAAAACAATTTTATGTACCTATTTGATAAAGAGAAAAAGCCAAAAGGGGCAAATTCATAAAGTATTTTTGAATTGCCAATCCAATAATAAATACGAGTTTGAACAATTGCTGATTAGTCAAGAATTACATACTTTTAGATGCAATTTTAATTATTATTAATTATACATTTACTATTTATTGGTGAATTTAAATATCTGTTCATAGTGTCGATGAATGATAAAAATATACTTACCACAAACTTAAATTTATTGAAACATCTATGTAGCTTACCACATGATTGGTGTAAATTGCACACGGTAAAGAAAATATCACCACTCTATGTAGCTTAATATTGTAAGTAATGTAATTAGTATTGTATTGATAAATGTATAGTTTTTTTTTTTTGATATTGATACGTATCGATATCACTATGTTTTGATGTATCGTTTTAAGTTTATCGATAATTTTAAATATTTTTCATATATATATTTATAGTCTAATTTTTAATCCCTCAATAAATTATATTATATTTAAATATCTTCACATATATATTTATAGTTTAATTTTTAGTTTCTTAATAAATTATATATTATATATACATCATATATCTTAATTACATTCATATAAATATAGTTATATGTAAATATAAGTTTTAAAATTATTATTTAGTTTCAATAATTTAATTTAATAATTATATTTTAATTTTGTAGAGGTTAGAATTGGCCGGTACACGCCGAAATAGATTGAACCAAAAGAAGTACATCAAAATTTTAACCAAAACAAAACGTAAATTACTTAATACCCATTTAAGACCAAAATGATACACACTAATCGATATAACAATTACATAAAATATTTTACTGAAACATTTTATCATGACTTGTTGGTATGTAACATTAAAAACACAAATTATAGGTTTCTTAAATTCAATAAATTAATTGGTAATTAAGAACTATTAATTTTGCTTATACGATTATACCTAACAAATTTCATGACTAGGAATAGCATTTAATCCACTTTCAAAGTGGATAAAACCGACCGATTTGGCTGAAAAGTGATGTACACACGCATATTGGTGCAAAATAAAAAAAAATCTACGGCATTCATAGTTTCATGCCTACTTCTATCACTTTAGAACTTTAGAAATGAAAGTGGCAGAAATTTGGGAAATGTTTCTTTTGCCTTCCCATTGACTGAATAAATTAGACCTGTAAAATTTTTTAATTGTACAAACAAATCTTTAGGATTTTCACTTGTGAATTTATGTATTCTTAATGAATATGTGATTTCAATCTGAAATTATACGCACAATAATAATCACATAGTTTTAATTGCTTAATTGGATAAGAAATTAATCGATTATGATTTTTGTTTAAAAGTTATGTCAAAATTATGCTTAATTTGGATACGTTAATCAAAATAAATTCCATGTAAAAAAAGGTATATAGAGTTTATTTTTACTCATTCACCTTCACCTTTAAAACGAAAAAAAAAAGTTTATAATTCCTATCACCCTTAAAACGAAAGAAAAGTCATGCTTAAATACAATTAAACCCACATCCTCCTAATTATTGCAATTGTAATTACAATAATCTCAGTAGAACTATAGTACAATCAACAAACTTGAGATCAGTAAAGATCCTCATGTCAGATCATAACAAAAATAGATATGAAAGTATAACACTATAGCAAAACAAGTTTTTAGCGGCATTTTTTTGGGCCTATAAGCGCCGGTAAAAAATATTTGCGATTTTTTGATAAGCACCGTAAAAAACGCCTCTATAGATGATGCCGCTAAATTTTGCAACGTCTATGTGGTAAAACGCCGCTATAGAACATGACCTTTAGCGGCGCTTTTCCAACAAACGCCGTAATAAAACATGACATTTAACGGCGCTTTCCCTACAAATGCCACTAAAGAACATGACCTTTAGCGGTGTTTCTAGTAAAAACACCACTAAAAGTTATGTTCTTTGGCCGCGTTTGTGAAAGTAATTAATAAATTTAAAATATTATTTAGTAGAAAGTAATTAGTATTTGACACAATTAATAAATTTAAAATACCTTGTCATCAGCTACACAAGCAAAACTTTTCGACCCAGCTGTGTGCGTGAATTTTTATTTTTGCCTACTTGTAGTTCCAACTCACTCAGTATCCTACATTACGAAATTATTATTATGTATATTGTAAATACTATAAACCAAAATAATTATAAGAGTTTGGAAGTACGTAATACCTCTCCTTTCTTTGAATTCCAAAATCTAACTACATCTTCCCATTGGTACCTCAGTATTCCTAACGAGACATTTTACAATTTCTCTTTTAGGCTTATATTTTTCTTTAAATATTCCTTCTTTAAAGCACTTTTATGGTCTCTCCATTTTTTTCTTAATGCCTTCTTCACATAATTATCCGAGATCTCTAAAGCAAATCTCTCCTGCAAATAACACAAGTTTAGAAAGTTAATATAAATAAAACTTAAACCAAGTATTATAAATTACATTCACGTTATTACCTTAATATTATCAAGAGCTTGATTTTTGTTACTATCAAGCATATGATGCCATGACTCGTAGTTGATAGGTAACAGATTGACATTTTGTGCTATAATGCCCAAGTATCCTGCTAAAAGTCGAGCTTCTGATCCAATAGGCTGACCGTGACTGTTTCTAGCTACTTTAACACGCTCGACAGAACTTAACTTGTATAAATCTTTTAATAGCGTACGTCCTCGAGTTTTACGCGTCCCACCACTTTTAGCTAAAAAAAGGTATATTATAATATAAAAATTGGGAACAAAAATCAATAATAAAAGTCAACACGCATGTAAATTAAAGTTAACATTACTTTGAATTTCTACAGGTTCGTCAGTTGTATTTAAAATATTCGAAGATCGAATAGCTATATATTGTTCACTATTTGTTTCTTCCGAATTTAGAGGATTTTGAACAATACTTAGATCTCACAATTTTCTTCTAGGCATTTTATCTGCAATACACATAAAATAGTTGAAATATTAGTAACTAATTACAACAATAATAGTACATATAAAATAGTTGAAATATTTAACAAGATCAAGCTTTAAATTATAATATTACATAAATTAAAAAATCGTAAATTCTTACTACATCATGATTCGTAAATATCTTTATCCACATCCCGGCGAACCCATTGAAATTGTGTACTAGTACTAGGGATAGTTTCATTTAAGTTTTGTTCTAGAAAATGCAAAGTTTGTAATCTTTCATCGATGTTATCTCTACTTCCATTGCCCATGTCAAACAAGTCTCTAGGGGTGTTACGGAGTACAACGTACCAACCCTCATCAATTGGATCTTTGGAGTAAAAAACTTGTTTGACTTGAGAAGAAAAAACATACGGCTCATCTATCAATTGTTTTCTAGTGTGAATTAATTGAGAGAAGTTCACCATTGTAAAATCAAATTGATTTTTTAATTCCGCAAGCAATATTAACATCAGCCTAATCACATCGAAATAAGAAAACCTTCTGTTTGCCATAGTAATCCAACTCAATAATGTCAGTAAGAAGTTTGTAATACTCCACATTTCCCTCAACCAGATTACTGTCTCTAACATTAGCATAACTTGCAATTGAAGAATTAACAACTATTCCACAATTTTTGAGTCCTCAATCCTTTTGCAAGATTTTGTATGGAACCTGAATCCATTGATGAGGAAGGCACTATATATTTTTACTACTCTATTCAGACCTTGAGAAAGCCATTTAACTTTGTCATTGACGTCCTTTCCACTTAAAACCTATTAAATCAAAAGTAAATTAATTAATTATAAATTTTATACGAAAACATTATTTGTGAATGAAAGCTTCAGTTGCATATTGTTTGCCCTAACCATTCATGAAAAGATTCTGTGAATAAATTATGAATCTCTCGATATTATAATATTCGGGAGCGTGAACGAAATCTCAAGATTTGTTTGTACTCACTATGTTAAAAAGTGGATTACTTGGTTAGAAGATAAACAAATTAAAAAGATGAATATTTATCAAATTCTAAAACTTACTTGCATAATGGTTCAATTGAATCGTGGTGAGAAAGAACACATCGATGTGCTTGTACCCAAGATCTATTATCTAAGTGTGCAATTTCAACTTTACTGATTAGTTCTCCATAACTTCGAAATAGATAAGTTTCGGCTAAGGTATGATTAGTGAGCCCAACATTTCTACTTGGTCTATTCAGTCTTCTTCCAAAATCTTCTAAATATCTAGAGCAGAAAGTCATACACTCCTCTACCAAGTAACCTCTAGCAATTAATCCTTCTGAATAATGCTTATTACGACAATAAGACTTCAATTTGCATAGGAACCTAAACATGATATACAACATTGTCAAAATTTGTAACTAAAGGTATATTCATGAATGAATGAAAACTTTACAAATAAATTAGCACCTCTCTATAGGATACATCCACCAATAGAAAACCGGTCCACCAAGTTTTGCTTCATGAGGGAGACAGATTAGCAAGTGCACCATAATAGTGAAGAAGTAAGGTAGAAAGATCTTCTCCAAATTGCATAAAGTCAAGGGGCTTGATCTTATACTTTCTCAAGTTCTTCAACAATCAAAACTTTGCCACAAATAACTTCCATTATATTGGATAGTTCAATTATACAATACGTCACCTTTTTTTACATACAACATCGTAAAGCAACTGGCAGTAAATCTTGCATCAAGATGTGATAATCATGTGATTTTAGGGAATATAGTCTTTGATTTTTAAGACTCGCACATCGAGATATATTTGATGCATACGCATTTGGGACCTTTATATCCTTCAACACCATGCAAAACACTTCTTTTTTCTTTCTTCAACATTGCAAAAATAGAAGGCGACAACCGAGATTTTCCATTCAGAAATAATTGGGGATGAAAATCACGCCGAATTCCCATGTCAACTAGATAATTTGACTCTGAAGATTGTCTTTCGATTTTCTATCGACATTCAAAATTGTCCCTATGATGTTCTCGCAAACATTCTTTTCAATATGCATGACATCAATATTGTGTCGCAAAATGTGATACTTCCAATAAGGAAACTAAAAAAATACTTCTTTTTTTCCATAAGTCTACCTCATTAGGATCATCCTTTTCATCAAATTCATCATCAATCTACCGGTCAACATATTCTTCTCTTTGTTTGCGTGTTGGGTGGTTAATTCATCTTCCCATAAATAAAATTGATATCTTTTAACATGAATAAGATTTCAAATCCAATGGTCTGCTCAGAAGCTTCTCTGAACTCTTCAGTACCATCAAATAGAGTCCTCTAAAATCTAAATCTATGGTTCCTATCTAACCACCAATGATGCCCCATATAAGAGAACTTTTTCTCATTATATAACCACTTCGAACATGTTTGCACCGCACAACAAAGACTAGCATAATGTTCTTTGGTACTCCAACCAGATAAATTGGCATAAGTCAAGAAATCATTAATAGTCCACAACAAAACTGCACGTAAATAAAAGTTCTCCTTTCTTAAGACATCAGATGTTTCAATACCTGCCCATAACTGTTTGAACTCTTCAATAAGTGGCTACATATAAATGTCAAGATCATTTTTGGGACCTTTCTCTCCAGGGATAATCATATATAAGATAAAATAAGATTGCTTCATGTAAATCCACAGAGCCAAATTGTAAAAAGCAAGCACCACAGGCCAAGTACTGTATGAAGTACTCATGATTTTAAAAGGATTAAATCAATTAAATGCTAGCCCAAGCCTCATATTCCGAGGATCACTTGCAAAGCTTGGAAATTTATGGTCAAATGATTTTAAAGCTAAAGAATCCGCAGGATGCCTCAATAATACATCATCAGTTCATTGATCATGATGCCACCTCATAGACTCAGTTGTCTTTGATGACATGAAAAGCCTTTGAAGCCTTGGTGTTAGTGGAAAGTATCGCAAAATCTTTATTGGCTTCTTTCTTAACTGTGCCTCACCTTAATTCTCATTTAAATCATCTGTATTCCTATTCATCAATGAGATTTACCACAAACATGACAAGACTGTTGGTTTTTCCAATCACCCCAATACAACATGCAGTCATTTGGGCAACTATGAATTTTGTCGTACCCAAAGCCTAAATCTTTTATCAGTTTCTTCATATCTTTGCATGAAATAGGGATTTTTGCAAACAAAAACATATTTCTCAAAAACTCTAACAGTAGTGTCAAAGAGTTTCCGGTCCACCCTCCCAAACATTTTAAGTGAAAAAGACAAATACAGAATGTAATTTTTGAAAATTTCAATCCCTCATAAAGTTCTTTATTCATTTCATGAAGTTCTTTATTCATTTCATAAAGTAACTTGTAGAACTTCATGCTTCTCCATTTAGCTCTTCATCAGGTACACTTCTTCCCGTTTTGGTAAAAACATTTCCACCAATATCACAATCATCAGATGTAATAATTTCAAGTGAAAATGATTGCAAATCATGACTGCGTATATTAAATGCATCCTGCAACATACCTTCCATGTCATCTTCTCTAACAAACCGATGTTAAGCATTATGAGGATAAGCTGAGTGAATCGTTGGTGAACACTTTCCATGGAAAATCCATTTTTTATACCCTCGAATAAAGCCATCAACAATTAGATGTTTCGTATATAACTTCACAGTTATGCCAATTGATGTTGCCACACTTCTCACATGGGCAAATAACCATATTCTCTTGGCTTGCATTTTGAAATGCAAAATTTAGAAAATTTTGTACTCCATTTCCATAGTCGTTGCTTACCCTTGACAAATTCATCCAACTCTTATCCATTCCGTAGTTCTTGAAGTCTAAAGTTGACAATAAATTAAGGTTACTTAAGTGTTCTAAATTGATTTAAATCATGTCATTTTACTAAAATAGATAATACATATCAAGTATTAAATATCTAATGGTTGTAAACTAATTCACGTAAGTTGTTTATTTATAAGTATAATTAAGTTATGTAAGTTATAATATGATATATATTTATGTAAATTATGTAAGTTATGATATGATATATATATTTATGTATTATGTAAGTTATGTAAGTTATAATCCAAAATTTTTAAATTATTCTTTAAATGTTTATGTAAGTTATGATTATCATCTTTAAATTTTAACTTTAATTTTTAACTGTAACAGCCTAATTTTAGTGATATCAGAACAGTGGTTTTGTGACCACAAATTTGAGTTAGAAAGAAAATATATTTTAATATTATTGCATGGTCTATATTATGATAGGAAAGTCATATGAAAATATTTATAGGAAAATTTTACCAATTAAGTGATTAATTAGAGAAAGGACCAAATTACATAAAATGAAGAAGTTGAGTGCTAGAAGTTAAAAGGATCAAATAGCTATGAAATTCAAAACTTGAGGTCCTTATATGGTAATTAGACCATTAAAAAAAGTTAGAAAATATCTTGGGTGATTCATCCATGGAAATTGAAAAAAAGGAAAAGGACTAAATTAGAATTGTGGAAAAATAAAAGATGATAATTAGTTAATTAGAAATATCATCTTAATTTTCATCATCTTCATCCCCAAATTTTATGGAAACCCTAGGAGAGAGGAAACAAACTTTCTTGGTTTAATTGGACAAGTTTTCATGTCCCGTTTTTAGTAATTTTTATACTTTTGAAATCGGGATAGTGAAATCTATCTAAATTGGGGATTAATTTGAAAATTTATCAAGGTATGGAAACTTTTCCATATTCATGGTAGAAAATGAAAGGTTGTCGATAGATAAACAATTTTTACAAAGTGATTTTGGATGAAATTGTGATTTAAGGACTAAATTGTAAATATGTAAAAGTCATAGAAAAATTTTGATTTTTGTGAAATTTATGGACTGTTATTGATATATATATAAATCGGTTAGGCTTGGAAAGAGAATTGAATTGCTTGCATTTCATTTTCCCAGCCTAGGGACTAAATTGAAATTAATGAAAAGTTTAAGGGCAAAATGGTAATTTTGCCTAGGGTGTGAATTGAATTCAAATGAATATGAAATGTGAGAAATTGATGATTAAATTCATTTATATAGAGCCGAAAAACTCAAATATGAAGCTAGACCGAGGAAAAGAAAAGATTTTGGATTAGTAGATTTTTGTATGAACAAGTATCGAAGTAAGTTCGTGTAACGTATTATTGAATATTGAAATGCTTGAATTGCATGTTATGTGATATGAATGTTATGTAATGTTACATGTAGAAAATGTAATAATATGCTTGACATCATTTGAGAAAAAAGATAAATCCGGGTTGAATGAGGAAATTCGATGGATTAATGTTGCACATGATTCTGCATATGTTGTAGACATGATTTAGCCTAGATGAGTAATCATGATAAATCTCTCGAGCATTATGAAATAAAGTTCTGAGAGTATAGTGATCGGAAGTAATTCCACATAAGTTGAGGACTACTGTAGCTCTGTGTGAGCAACTTAATACACGACTTGCCCGATTGTGATCCTACATATGTTGCAGACACAAACATGGCTCTTTGTGAGCATAATGATAATTGATCGATTGTGATCTTGCATATATTACAGACACAAAGGCCGCTTTGTGTGAGCTTCCAGGCATGACTCGTACGAACTACATCAGACAAGGCTATTCGGTGCTTATATTACACGACTTTCCCTGTTAGAAGTTCTTTGTGAACTAAAAATTCTTTGTGAACTAGTACCTGAGACATGGCTCCTATGAGCATACTTGATTAGCTCAGATAAGCTTCATAAAACATGTTACACGATTTACCTGAATAACTTGAAAAGGTGGCTTGAGAGTTTCATACACTTTAAGTGTACTACATGAGAGCATCCATCGAAATTTCTAATAAATTCAGCAGGCATATTCCTAGCATGAGAAATCAAACTTGGAAAGGTTTTATTGTGGAAATGTATATGTGACATGGAAATTGTATGAGTATGGGGATCATTACATGATGATCTCATCCATGTTAATGATGTTATGTAAAGTTAATAGACTAACTCAACTTGTTTAAGTTGTGTGATAGGCTAATAGATCATTCGTTTGGATGCATATGTGTGATTAAATTACATGAAAACTTATGGTAAGTTATGTTCTTGTTACATGAACTTATTAAGCATTAAAATGCTTACTACGTTTTATTTTTTGTGTATTATAGTGCTCGGAAGCTCATAAAAGTTGGAGATGGTCAGAGCAACTTCACATTATCCTCCAACTTATTTTGGTACAAATACAAATCTTGTTTTGGGTATAATTGCATGTATAAGCTAAAAAGACCAATGTGTAAGTTGAAATGAATAGATGTAAACTAGCTATTGGTATGGTTAGTGATAACTTGATTTTGATATGCTTATAAAGATAACTTAAATATTTACATGTATGTTTGGTATGGATAGATTTATGTATGTTTTGAAAAGGTAAGAAAGAATCAAGAAAGTGAGTTAATGCATCATGTTATATGCTTAAATTGGTTTGAAAATCATACTTGAATTGGTTGGCTGTTATTGGTGAAATTTGGTGCAGGTTATGGATGAAATTAGGTGAAAACACGGGCGTGTGTCTAGACCATGTGTGACACATGTCCTGAGACACAAATGTGTAACCTGGCCGTGTGTCCCTTGCATCTTAAAAATTGAGAAACAAAATGCTCGAAGAGCACACAGGCTAGACACGGGGGTGTGCCTTAGCCGTGTGAGGCATACGGCCTAAAAACATAGGCGTGTGAGGCGGCCGTGTGAAACCTACACCTAAATTATGAAAAATTAAATTAATCACACGGCCTAGAAACATGGGCGTGTGCCTTGGCTGTGTGCCCCAATTTCTTCATGGATTAGAAGTCAGAGAGTTACATGGCCTAGGGACACAGGTGTGTGTAGCTGCACGGCCTGACCACACGGGCATGTCTCATTCCACACGGGCTTGTGACTCTTGTATATGAGAAAAATTTTAGAATTTTGTAAAAAATTCCCTGAGATCCCGATGTAGTCCCGATTTGATTGTAATACATTTTTTGGGCCTCGAGGGTAAGGGACGTTATGAATAATCTCAAAAAATGAATAGTAATTGTTTAAAATTATCTAAAAAATGGTCTGTAAATTCTTATAATGCCTCATAACCCTGTTTCAGCGATGGATACAGGTTAGGGGTGTTACATTAACCCTATAATTATACTCTTTTAATTTATAAATTTGTGTTTTTTTATCACCTTTATGTTTACTATTCTTAAAAAGACAAAAATTAAAAAAATTAATAATTATATGTTAATAAAGTTAATATTTGTTAATTTTTCATCTATTTTGAGTTAATATTTAAATTAATAATTATATGTTTATTATAACGCCCCAAAATTTTAAGCTTTTAATGTTTGTGTGTTGTGACATAAAATGCATGTTAGCATTGCTAGGTTAGTGATTTTGGAAGTGTTTAGGGGTCTTTGGGAAGCTCTGGGAGCAAGCCCTGGCTTTTGGAGAATTTTTCCTTTTAGCTCTAGGGGAACCCTGACTCTAGGTTGTATGCTTCTTAAATTTTGATGGGTAAAATTTGACAGAAAAGAGCCTGCTAGCTCAAGGGATAAGTGGCGCCTCATAAGTGTTGGAGGACTGGACTTCAAGGTTTGGACAGCGCAGTATGAGGTTTTATTTTGCTCCTATGCTATGTGAGAAGTTGAACCTAATCAAAACTCTACAAGATGGAAGTTTGAATGAGTCTTAGAGAGATTTGAGGAGGGGTTTGAGAAAGTGATTTGGGTTGTTAGGAGAAAATCAAGGATTTTGAATAGTGGGAGTGTTGGTGCCGTGTAGGGTCTCTTGATACACAAAGAATTCAGCTAAGGGAAGTAGGGAGTTTGTTCATTACGGTTCCTAGCAAGTTTTTGCATTTTGCCTTTCGGGTATTGTACACTTTCTTCCTTGGTTCACTTTGGTAAGCTGAATTCTTCTTTTTTTTACCTTTCGGGTTTTGTTTTGGCCTTTTGATCCTTTGGTCACAATTTGTCTTCCCTCAGTCTCTTTACACTCGATTGACCAAATACTCTTTTCTTACCCTTCCAAATTTTTTCATTGCTTTTCACATACCTAAAACTGATTACCTTTTCTTCTCTTCTTAATAAGCTTTGCCTTGGCCGAATCTCTGCACCTCACTCCTTTACTCAAGAAGTAGCCGAATTTCCTTTTCTCTCAACTATCTTCTTTTGAGCCGAATTTCCCTTTTCCTCAATGCTATCTTCTTTTGACCATAAGATGTGTAAAAGCTGAATACTCCCTGCTCTCTCTCTATCAACTATTGCCGAATCTGTTCTCACTTATTTTCTCCTAGCATAAGGTTGCATTTTCTTCTCCTCTTTTTGCTGAGATCGAGTGTAAGTAATAGTGACTCCTTTTAATTAGTTTTCGTTACTGGTCTTATTCTTTTCCCTTCTGCCGAATCTCCCCTCTCTTCTCTTAGCCTGATGTTGGTTGGTACCTAGGTTTTCTCGAGGTTTGATAGAGGGGCAAGCGACTTGAAGTGATCGACATCCTACTCTTAGTACTTGACCAAAGTAAGTGTTCTTGCCTTGTTATGGTTGGAGGCTGAATATTCTTGATGGCCCTGTAAACTGTTAAGTGTGGATTTAACCACATGATTATACAATCTCTTTTAATAAGGCTTATTGTAAACGCAGAATCTGTCAAGGGGTTTAACCTTTGCTAACAATTAGAGAAGAGTTACCAAGGCTCCATCGATTAAGGTATGTATTAGTGTGGTTCGGTTCATGTTGTGGAAAGGAGGGTAACTTTGTTGATCGGGTGACTGACTGTTAGTCCTTTGTAATGTAGGTTCATCGCTAGGGGATTCGTAGCACGTTTCGTAAACCAGGTGTGTACTCACACTAATAGATCGTAGAACGGCAAAAAGTCGAAATGTCGAAATGTCGAAAAGCTAAAAGTACGACAATGGTTGCCACACGAGCGTGCGAATGCACGTGTGGAAAATTCGATACGATGGTAGAGGCCATCATGAGCGACCTTTGGGCTAAAGTACGACAATGGTTGCCACACGAGCGTGCGAATGCACGTGTGGAAAATTCGATACGATGGTAGAGGCCATCATGAGCGACCTTATGGGCTTAGGCTGATTTTGGGCCCAATTGTACATTTTGATTAAAAAAGGTTGCATAAGTCACGCGAAACGACTGTGGACCTATGGATGGGTCCTTAAGTATACCCAGACCCTAAATTGTAAAATGACCGTGATGCCCCTAAAGGGCAAACTAAAATACTCCTATGTGATATGTGACTGATTTTGTATGTCATCTAATATTATGTTTGCATTTATATGTGCCATTATACTGCATGGGGATGGGATCTTTGATTGGAGGAAGTAATTGATTTGTTAGGGTTGCACAGGTCGCATGAGACGACTATGAAGCCATTGATGGCTTTAAGTCGATTATGTGATTGGCAACTCTACTGTGATATAGGTTAGTGCCGCAACCGGTGCTACATTGGGAGTGTAGGGATGGGTGGGTCAATTTAATCCCCACAGGAGTGTAGGGTTGGACAGGAGACAGAGTGCAGGGTTGGTTGGGTTTTTATGCATTGCATATTCTGATTCTGATGTTGATATGGGCTAAGGCCCAATCGAGGCTATAACGGGCTCAAGCCCAATTGCCACCAATACTGTAATGGGCTTAAGCCCAGATTGATGTGATACATGTTGTCTGATTGCTGGGGTAGTACACACTGAGTTTTCGTCAACTCACCACTCTTTTTTATTTTTTAGGTAATCCCTAGTGAGTGACGGTTCGACGTAATGGAGGACTCGGAGGTGGCCACACTAAGGACAATTGAAACTTTAGTACTCTATTTTATTTTACTTACGTTTCATTATTTTGGGTTTTGATGTAATAAGGCCTTTTCTTTAGATTTTATTTTTATGTTGGGTTTTACTTCGCTCGATTTCTTAACCTCTAGTTTTAGGTCTCGGGCTTTTAAAACAAAAAAAATGACGATTTACAAAAACCAATGCAAGTATACAAACATTTTCAAAGATTTGCTTTCGCTGTAACGAACGTTGAAAGTTTAATAACATTTTTAAAGTAATAAAGATTTTCGTTAACAACATAAGGTTTACAACCAACTCTGAATGCTTTAAAAGAATTTGAACCTAGCTTAAATTTTCGGATAACATTTGTTTTAAAAGCTAATAAACAAAGGTGTATGGTTTTTAAAAGAGAAACCTGTTTCAAAATTATGGTGTAATAACGTTTTTGATCAAATGATCTTGAAGTTTTCCAAACATTGAATTTTATGATACGCCCTCAATTTGACACCGTTGGATTCGGCTATAACATCTGGGCTAGGTTTGGGGTGTTACATTTACTATCATTTTCTCTTTCCCTTTCTCGGTTAAAAGAGGGTGTTTGACCTTAGCCATTATTTGCTCTTTTTTATTTAATAAAAACTACATAGCAAATAAATACTAAAAACGATATATAGGTGTAAACATGGGATTATTAATATGAACCCTCACAAAATACTAGTACGATAAATCCATCTTATAGGTGTAAACATCGATCAATTTTTTTAAAAAAATACTAGTACGATAAATCCATCTTATAAGCTTATTTTTCTTTATTTAGGATAAGAATGGGTTATAATTTGATAGTTAACAAAAATAACTTTTCATTTTAAATAGCTTTTAAATCATTTTTTTGGAAAAAAAGATTAGTAATTTGATTTTTATATAATAATAAATTTAAATAATGCTAAATATTATTATATTGATAAAAATTATTTTTAATTTTTAAAAACATTTAAAAATATTAAATATTAAAATCAAACATTATAATTTTCAATATTATTAAACATATATAATAATTAGTATTAAATATATATTTTTAGTCAAAAAGAGAGTATTTAATCATATAATAAAATAATATTTTTAGTCAAAAAATTGAAAAATCATGTTAATATTTTAATAAAATATTAAACTCTATAATAGCAAAAATAATAAAATAAATAAAAAATAAAAGAGTATAAATAGCAAAATTATGAGTTCAAATAATGCAACTAATGCTAAACCCTAATTATTGAGTTAAATTAATCATTAAAATGTAAGAATTAATTTGAATGTCACAAAATATGTACAGTAATAAACTTGAAATTTTATATACTAAAATGGAAACAAAAAAAAAAAAACCTTTCAAATTGATTGCAAAAAAAGAATGAATATTCTATAGCATGGACCTTTCGGAGCATGAAAGGAGTGATGAAGGTGAACCAGCGAATCGATCAACAAAGAAAGTTCAAATACTAGATATCGAGGAAAATCGAGATGTCGTATTGGAGCAACAAAAGAAATTGGGAAACCTGTTTCCTGTAAAGATCGATTGATGGGCTCAAGACTCTACCCGATTGAGAAAACAACAAATGCGAGAAGATCAGAAGAGGAAGATGACTTTGAGTTATCGAAGGATGTTGTGGAGCGTTCGACAATCAATGGCATCCCCTAAATAAAATTTTCTGATCAAAACAACCAAATCCTCATTAAGTACATGGAATATACAATAGTAATCAAATTGTTGGGGAGGAATATGGGATATACTGCTCTACTGAACAAGGCCACTTTGCTTTGGAAACCCTCTCAACCATTCCGTCTAATAGATGTGGAGAATGGCTACTTACTGGAAAACTTCAAGAATCCAGATGACTAAATGGCTAATTTTTGGCAAAATTCAAGAATCCAGACGACTATGAGAGGGCTTTGTGCCAAGGGCCTTAGGTAGTCTTTAGACAGTACTTGACTGTACAATCGTGGACTATGGAATTCGATCCCACCCAGCCGTACCCTAATACAGTTATGGCTTGGATTCATCTCCCTGGGCTACCTAGGCACATGTACAAGTGACAAGTCTTATGGGAAACCGAAGAGATGATCAGGAAAATTGAAAAATTAGACTTTAATATCGATAATGGTGTAAGAGGGAGATTCGCAAGAATGACAGTATTCATTAACCTAGATAAGGCCTTGATTTCTCAGGTTCTTATCAATGGACTAACACAACAAACCGAGTACGAACACCTCCCAACGGTTTGCTTCCAGTGTAGGCACTATGGACACACAAAAGAAATTTGCCCTAAAGGAGAGATGGGATTGGAACGAATTGACGAGGACATCCTAGAAGATAAGACAAAATAGAGACACCCATTGCGGGAAAATATAGGAGAAAACTCAAATAGAAGAATATATGGTCCATGGGTGCTTGTTGAAAGGAAGGCAAGAAAAACTGGAAGAGCAGGGTAGAAAGATGACGGTGAAGCCCAACCAAAACAGAAAGAAATTTAAGATTCTAGATTCTGGAAAATATAGATGGTGATGGGCTCCCCAAAGGCTGTGAAGAGGGAACCAGGATGAACTTTGAACAAGGTACTCCTGACCCTTTAAAGTTGGGCTCAAGAAGAAAGGATGGTTGTATGCACTTTGACCAATCTACACACCCTACAGATCGGCCAAAATCAAGAAAGCAAGCTGTATACCCTTCTTGGACCATCAATAACCCAGAAGTGGAAACAAGCAAAACCAATCTACCAAAAAGGCATTTGATTCCTAACAAAAGAGAGAACATAAGTAGCTTATCACAAAGTCTTGGCTGATATAAAGCATCGATAATACAGACAAAAGTTGATGGGGTAAAACAAGACCAAACTAGCATTGGTAATAAACCCACATTGCTTTCTAAAGAATCTGCTAGAGGGTCTGTTGAAGCATTGGCCTGCAATGCAACATGTGACCAGCAGCATCTTCAAGCAGAACCAAGAGCAGCAGCAGCTTGGTGCATTTTGTTTTCATTTTGTTTAAATGTAACTTGCTTGGTTAGTTTGTAGGTTGTAATCAAAGCTACCAGCATAGGTTTTTTATTGTACTTGATGTAATGGCTGATGTATCAGCTATCTTTAGTTTGAATTTCAACTTGTATTAGTCAAGTATAGGTGGGAGCAGTTACATTGTTAGGTAACTGTCAAATTCACTTTATAACACATATATTTTGAATCATTATCAATGAAAATAGATGATTTTTCATCCCATCCGATTCTTGTTCAGGTTCTTAGTGTTTTCAAGCTTTACTCACAGTTTCATTGAGTTCTTAAGCTTTCTTGCTATTATTTGTGTTGGTCACTGATTTGTTCATATAGAACCAGCATAGGTAATTGCCTTCTTATTCCAACAAATCTACAAACCATCATAGGTAATTCCCTTTTGTTCCAACAAATGGTAATCAGCGCCTAAGTCTTTGAGGGCCTCTGTTTGCTGGTTGCTTTGTTAAGAAGATACAAGCTTAAGAAAGAAGAAGTTAAAGCTGTTGAGTTTGCTTTAGCAAAATGAGTTTCACACCTCCTCCACCTCCGGTGTTTGCTGGTGAGAACTACCATGTTTGGGTAGTCAAAATGAAAACATACCTTCAAGCTCAAGACTTGTGGAGTGTAGTTGAGAATGACTTTGAGCCACCTCTATTAAGGGCCAATCCCACGATTGCTCAAATTAGGCAGCATACTGAGGAGAGCACAAAGAAGCACAAGGCCTTGGCCTGCTTGCAAAACAGTGTGACAGATGTGATCTTCACCCGAATCATGGCTTGCAGCACACCTAAAGAAGCTTGGGAAAGGCTGAAGGAGGAGTTCATGGGGTCAGATAAAACAAGACAGCAACAAGTGATTATTTTGAGGAGAGATTTTGAGAACCTGAAAATGAAAGAATCAGAGAGCATCAAGCAATATTTAGACAGGATTATGGCCACTATTAACAGCATAAGATTGCTTGGTGAAGACTTTAGTGATAGTAGAATGGTTGAAAAAGTTATCACCACACTCCCTAAGAGATTTGAGTCTAAAATTTCATCACTCGAAGACTCAAGGGACTTGGCAACTATCTCTTTATCTGAGTTGGTGAACTCCTTTTATGCTTTGGAGTAGAGAACAACCAATAGGCAGGAAGACCATCCTGAAGGAGCCTTCCAAGCAAAGGCTAAAGACAGCTCCAGCACAAGTCAAATAGGAAAGAAGCCTTAGCTTGACAAGAGAGACAAACCAAAGAAAGAATCAGGCAAGAAGAGGTATTCACCGTGTGTCCACTGCAAAAAGACCAACCATTCTGAAAAATTTTACTGGTTTAGGCCAGATATCCAATGTAGGAAATGTATGCAATTTGGCCATGTTGAGAAAGTCTGCAAGAATAAAGCAAAGGTACCAGCACAGCAGCAGATCCAAGCTCAAGCTGCTGAGGGCCTTCAAGCTCAGGAGGAGCATGTTTTCACAGCTACAAGCTTTGCTACCACAAGCAAAGTTAAGTGCAATTGGTTACTGGACAGTGGCTGCTCACACCACATGGTAGTTGATGAAGGTTTGTTTAAGGATCTTGACAGAAGCTATGGCTCAAAAATTAGAATAGGCAATGGTGATCTGATTGAAGCCAAAGGCAGAGGCAGTGTCCTAATCAATACCAGCATAGGTAATAAAGTCATTTCAGATGTGCTCTTTGTACCTGACATTGATCAGAATCTGTTAAGTGTTGGTCAGTTAGTTGAAAAAGGGTATTCCCTAGTTTTCAAGAATGGTTCATGTGTTATTGAGGACCTTTATGGCCAGGAGATAATAACTGTCGGCATGGTAGACAAATGTTTCATGCTTGATGTGAATCGGCTTGAGAAGAAAGCTTATACAAGCTTAACTGATAATGCTGGTCTATGGCATAGAAGATTAGGCCATGCTAATTTCAGATCGCTTGATCTGTTACACAAACAGAATTTGGTGGAGGACATGTCTAAAGTTGAGGCAAGTGACATTGTTTGTGAAGTTTGTCAGCTCGATAAACAAGCCAGATTACCTTTGTCGGTAAACCAAGCATGGAGAGCTTAAGAGAGACTTGAGCTTGTGCACTCTGATATTTGTGGACCAATGAAGTCCCCTTCTTTGAATAACAGCAAGTATTTTGTGCTGTTTATTGATGACTTGACTAGATTTTGTTGGGTTTACTTCTTGAAACAGAAGTTTGAAGTGTTTGAAGCCTTCAGCAGATTCAAGGCATTACTAGAGAACCAGAGAGGTTGCAAGATCAAAGCCTTAAGAACTGATAATGGGACTGAATACTTGTCTCAGAGGTTTCAAAAGCTTTGTGAGGATGCAGGGATCCATCATCAACTAACCAATATTTATACTCCACAGCAAAATGGAGTTTGTGAAAGGAAGAATAGAACGATGATGAATATGGCCAGATGTTTGCTATTTCAAAGCAAGCTTCCAAGTAAATTCTAGGCTGAGCTGTCAACACCTCAGTTTATCTACTGAACAAGCTTCCAACTCGAGCAATGAAGGATAAAACACCTTTTGAAGCCTGGTATGGTCACAAACCTTCTATTTTTCATCTAAAAGTATTTGGATGTATGTGTTATGCTCTTATTCCAGCTGAAAGAAGAAGCAAACTTGAAAGAAGGTCTGCCGCTGGCATATTTGTTGGCTACAGCAGTACCAAAAAGGGCTACAGAGTGTATGACCCTTCAACAAAGAAGATTTTGGTGAGTAAGGACATCAAATTTGATGAGGACAAATTTGGGAGTTGGGATGGCTCAGAAACAAGTCAGATTGATGAAAATCATCTTGACATCAGTCTAGAGCCAGCTGAGAATGAACCTGAAAATGCTGACATTGATGATCCCCCTGTGAGAGGAACCAGAACCATTGCTGACGTCTACCATAGATGTAATGTAGCAATAGTTGAGCCTTCAAGCTATGAAGAAACTGCAAGGGACCAATGCTGGAAAAAGGCTATGGAAGCTGAACTTGACATGATTAGGAAGAATGAGACATGGGACTTGGTTGTTAGGCCAGACCAGAAGAAAGTCATAGGTGTCAAGTGGGTTTTTAGAGCCAAGTTCAATGCTGATGGCTCTTTGAACAAGTACAAAGCAAGGCTAGTGGTGAAGGGCTATAGTCAGGAGTATGGTACTGATTTTATGGAGACATTTGCTTCAGTAGCAAGGCTTGACACAATCAAGCTTCTATTTGCCTTGGCTATACAGAAATAATGGAAGATTCACCAATTGGATGTTAAGTCAGCCTTTTTAAATGGCTTTCTTAAGGAAGAAATCTACATTGAGCAGTCAGAGGGATTTAAAGTCCCAAGAGAAGAGGATAAATTCCATAGGATAAAGAAGGCCTTATATGGCCTTAAACAGGCACCTAGAGCCTGGTATGAGAGAATTGATGAATATTTGTCAAGGCTCGGGTTTGAGAAAAGCCTAAGTGAGCTTACACTTTATATGAAGAAAAATGAAGATGAAACCTTGTAATTGTTTCAATTTATGTGGATGATCTCTTGGTGACAGGAAGCAAAATTGATTTGATCAATGACTTCAAGACACAAATGCTGGAAGTATTCGATATGACAGACTTAAGAATCATGTCATACTTCCTTCGGATGGAAGTGATTCAGTCTGATCATGGTATTTTCATTGGCTAGCATGTTTTTGCCTTGAAAGTTTTAGACAAGTTCTGTATGTCTAATTGCAAACCAGTGAGCACACCTATGGCCCAAGGAGAGAAGTTAACCAGTCTTAGTAAGTAAGAGAGGGTTGATGAGAAGGAGTACAGAAGCTTAATTGGCTGTTTGCTTTATTTGACAGCAACTAGACCTGACCTTATGCATGCTGTTAGCTTGTTGTCTAGATTCATGCACTGTTGTAACACATCTCATTTCAAGGCTGTTAAAAGGGTGCTTAGGTATGTTAAAGGAACCTTGAAGCTAGGTGTGATGTTTAAGATGGAAAATTAGCTTAAACTTGTGGGATATTGAGATAGTGACTGGGCAGGCTCTGCAGATGACATGAAGAGCACCTTAGGTTATTTTTTCACACTTGGCTCAAGTGTATTTTGCTGGAGTTCGAAGAAGCAACAAACTGTTGCTCAATCCACAGCTGAAGCAGAATACATTGCAGCAGCAGCAGTGAATCAAGCCATTTGGCTTAGAAAGTTGCTGAATGATCTAAATGAAGAACAACTCGAGCCTATTGAAATCATGGTTGATAATCAACCAGTAGTGGCTATTGATAAAAATCCAGTCTTCCATGGCAAGACCAAACATTTTAAAATCAAATTTCATTTTGTTAGAGAGGCTGAGCAATCAGAAGAAATCAGTCTTGTACATTGTAGCTCACAAGACCAATTGGTTGATATTTTGACTAAGCCACTTGGTACATCAAGGTTCGAGAACTTAAGGAGTAAAATTGGCTTATGTTGCATACAGTCCAAGGAGGAGTGTTGAAGCATTGGCCTGCAATGCAACATGTGACTAGCAGCATCTTCAAGCAGAACCAAGAGCAGCAGCAGCTTGGTGCATTTTGTTTTCATTTTGTTTAAATGTAACTTGCTTGGTTAGTTTGTAGGTTGTAATCAAAGTTACCAGCATAGGTTTTTTATTGTACTTGATGTAATGGCTGATGTATCAGCTATCTTTAGTTTGAATTTCAACTTGTATTAGTCAAGTATAGGTGGGAGCAGTTACATTGTTAGGTAACTGTCAAATTCACTTTGTAACACATATATTTTGAATCATTATCAATGAAAATAGATGATTTTTCATCCCATCCGATTCTTGTTCAGGTTCTTAGTGTTTTCAAGCTTTACTCACAGTTTCATTGAGTTCTTAAGCTTTCTTGCTGTTTTTTGTGTTGGTCACTGATTTGTTCATACAGAACCAGCATAGGTAATCACCTTCTTGTTCCAACAAATCTACAAACCATCATAGGTAATTCCCTTTTGTTCCAACAGGGTCTGAAGAAATTCAAAACAGTAACACCAAACTAGGCCCAATGGAAGGAACAACTAGGGCTTCAAGCAAAGGGAAATCAGACCTAACAAGTAGAGATGACGATAGTAAAGGATAAGATTTATTGTGTAGGTCAGAAACTCTAAGAAAATCAAGTCAGGAGCTATCACCCAACCTTAATCCACCTATCAATATTAAGTCTTCAGACCACTACAACAATTCTAGCAAATTAACTCCCAAAAAGGATGCTGGGGGGATTATCGAAGAAAGCTCTACTCAGTAAAGCTCGCAAACACTACAAGAAATTATGAAGCTTCCAACAATAGGCATCCTAGACGTTGCTAAACACTCAGTAGTTCTTTCCAAAAAGAACAATCAATCCACAACCAAAGGAAATGCTCAGAAGAATAGAGCCAAAACAGGAGCCAACCAAGCTGAGGTACTAGTGGAACGATAGAAATGTGCAAGTGTACACAATCGCAACAAGTAATAAAGTGACAAGTAAATGTCAAGTTACCATACCCAAAGGGACTATAAAAAGGATTATTTATGAAATTAATTGTAAAACACTTTGGTGATGAAAAAAATACTTTGGTTTTAAAAAGATGATTAAAAACTAAGGGTTAAAAACTAAGTAAAATAATTAAAATAAAACAAAGAAATTCTAATGCATGATTTCAAATAAGATTTAATCAAGATGACACAATTGTGTTGGATTAATTACACTTTGGTGATGAAAAAAATACTTTGGTTTTAAAAAGATGATTAAAAACTAAGGGTTAAAAACTAAGTAAAATAATTAAAATAAAACAAAGAAATTCTAATGCACGATTTCAAATAAGATTTAATCAAGATGACACAATTGTGTTGGATTAATTACACTTCTTAACTTAGAATTATTAAACTCATGCTTATGTTGTTACGAATAAATTCATGACAGCTTGGTAATTTGCTAACTACTGCTCATACATACTTATTAAATTAATTGATCTCTTGAACATTTTTCAATGTCAATCCAGACGATTGGTCAATCTTCATAAGCATGTAAAAGATTAAGTGAGGTAACAAAGTGTCCCTACTTTGAAACAATTTAATCACAATAATCTTGCAAATTATGCAAGGCACTAGTATCGGTAGATATAACGCTAATTCAATCATCAGCTACCTTAGATGATTAAACATGCACTGATTAAGTATTGTGTCAATTAATTATAATTTCAATATGATTAAATAATTATTTCATTACCAATCTCACATTTATAATGCAAAAATAACTTGGGCATGATTTTACTTAATCAAGCAATTTACCGAGGACTATAACAGCATAAACAAAATTTTAATAATTCAAGCAGACAAAATGCAATCAACCCAATACGAATTAAATTCAAGCTCAATTAATTAAATTAACCATTTCAATAGCATAAATATTCATAAACATGTTCATCAAAACAACAACGAAAAATTAAAAAGATAGGGAACTAGAATCAAATCTAGTGTTTCTCTATGGCTCAATTGGTTGCTCCGTTCTTCGCTCTTCGTTGCCTTCGGCGACCAAGGTGGCTATGAACACCTAATTGCTGCTCCAAAATAGTTGAAGAAAGGCCTCTTTTCCAAGAGAAGAAATCGGCACAAGAACAAGGGGAAATGAGTTGAAAATGGAGAGGAATAGTGAGAGAGGAGAAGAAATTTGTGAGAGAATGAGAGAGTGTTGAGGGATACTTTGAATGGGAAGCAAAGGGGAGTTTATTGTAACACCCCAAACTCGTCCCAGACGTTATGGCCGAACTTGATGTGTCACATTGAAGTGTTTTTTGAAAACCTTGTTTTCATTGAAAACCCTTCTTAAAATAAAATCATAAGTAAAACTATGCTTGTGTTTAAATATTTTCAAATCATGGTGTAAAGCTATTCCTTAAAATTATTCGTCTTTGCAAAATCTCTTTTCAGACGCGGAAGCTGACTTTTAATTTAAAAATTTTGTTCGGGTACATCAACCCAGTAGTTAAGATAACTGAAAACTAAGTAATGAAATATGCCGGAGATCAATGGCCTTATTACATCCCAAAACTAAAATAAATTCAACATTTGAAAATTTGAAATAAAACTATATTTAAAACATCTTGCTAATTGGCCACCTCCGAGTCCTTCCATCCATCAAACCGCCTACTGAGGATCACTTGAACATAATAAAAGAGGGGGTGAGTTTTCAAAAACTCTGTGTGTACAACCCTTGACAAACAATATAGCATGCAATAAACAAATTAGTTTGGGCCTAAGCCCTATCCAATAACAGTGGCCTTTGGGTACAAACCCATGGTGGCCTCAATTGGGCCTAAGCCCATATCATATTAAACAGTAGCTTTTGAGCCGTAGCCCTTAATAGCCTCGATTGGGCCCGAGCCCATATTACATGTAACATCATGAGTATGCGTTATGCAGATTCCCATCCAGCTTGTACACCCCTTTCTAACCCTACAAATCCTGTAGGGAGATACTCGACCCACCCAACCTTATTATAACCCGGTGTGGAACCAGTGCGGCCCCACTGAATGGTGCAGCATGGCTGCTATATATACAGTGTAGCACTGATTACGGTACTACTAAACAGTGCAGGAAAGCTGCTCGGTGGCTAGAAAGCCTTCAGTGGATCCACAGTCGTCAAGCGACCGTGCGACCCTTATACACTTCCTCCAATCATAATCCCGGCCTATATGCAATATAATAATGCATGAATGTAACACATAACATATAACATGCATAAGTCATACATAACACATAGGGGTATTTTAGTCATTTCATCTTCTACCTTACGAAGGTAATTCAATAATTCTATCCTATAAGGGTATTTCGATAATTCTACCCTACAGGGGTATTTCGATAATTTCTTAATAGTATAGGTCTTAATTACAAACTATGGCCAGTCAACAAGTCTTCGCTGGCTAAAGTGAACAGACATTATGCACCAGGTAGGATTCCAGAGAAGAGAAGGTGGGTCATTAAAACCGCTTAAGTACCAAGCTCTCCCTAGATCCAATCCTAGACATGCATATGCCCATTGCCACACTCTAACCTTATGACTTTTCCACAGACATATTTAATATATTAATTAAGTTTTATGCTCACTTAAGGAATTACTAGATCTGAAAGTCCATTAGAAACTAGGCCTAAAAGTCCATTATAAAAACCCTAACAAGTCCACATGCTTTCATGCATTTATGTAGCCCATTAGGCCCAATTACAACTATACGGCCCATTAGGCCCAAATATATGCCAAACCATACCACCGATTTAATCCACTTGTCACTCATTACCAATTTAACAATTTTCGCTTATCTGGGCCCACGAGCCAATCGGGCACATTTGGCCCATTCTGGCCCAGTTGGCCAAAACGCGACCCAAGTCCATGAGATCACTCATGGAGCCTCTGGTATCGTATCGAATACCCTCATAAGAGTGTTCGCGCACTCACAAGACTACTGCAGCCAAACTTTCGTCTTTTCGACATTTCAACTTTTCAGCTTTTAGGGACTTGCCAATCCGTTGTGTGTGTAGTGTATGTACACACCTTTTTGAAAATCGGCACCCAAGACCACCAATCTCCAACCCTATAATCAATCAGGCCAATAGTTAATCACTTGCTTAGTAGAGATCTCCTCATTTACCAAAAACTGAAACTACAATCTACTTACCTTGATTGACGGTCCTATAAACCTTTCACTTATTCGCTAGCAATGTTAGACTCCCAGATCTGTGTTGTAAAATCCTGAACCATCAATGATTTGAATAAACAAGTGACTTTTATCTATCTTAAGTCACCTTTACCTCTCCTATGATCATTCGGCTAAACCTAAAATATAGATGAATATACTTACCAAAACCCAAAACGCACAAGGAGTGATTTGGCAAGACTTGGAGGAAGAGATTCGATCCCACGATTAAAAAGAAAGAAAGGAGAAGTCGGTTTTAGTGTTTAGAAATAAAAAACAGAGTTGGTGACAGCACAACAAGGAATTCGGCTTTTAAATGAAAAAGAAGCAATCGGCTAAGTTAAAGAGGGAAGAGGTTGATTCCATTAAAATAGGGAAGAAAATATCAAGAGTTTGGTTTAAAGAAAAGAGGAGATAAAGGGTTTGAGATTACTCAGGTATTTGTAAAAAAAAAACAAAACAAAAGAGTCAATAGGTTGGAAGAAATTTCCGCAAGAATATGCGACTAAAGCACACAAAAGCAACAAATGCCCTACTTGCCCATACGGCACATATATATACACTAAAAGAATAAAATAAATAAATAAATAAAAACATCTAAACTCCCCAATCGACTCAAACTCATCACCAAATTAAATTCCTTCATTTTCTCTAGATTTTATCTTCATCGTATCCCCTTTAGTCCTTATCCAAAAATTCCTTGATTTTAGCCAAAATTCCAATTTGAATTCAATCAAAAATTCCCCGATACTCGAAGCCCATTTCTCCTAGGCACAAAATTCAGGGCGTTACATTTATATAGCTGAGGATGGCTGCTAAAAATAGCAAATTTCAGTAGCCAAAGAGCCCCCTCTTGGCTGGCCACACACATGGCAAAGTTGGTGGCTTTCAACTTTGCTAAAAATAGCCTGGGGCAAATCCTAAAAGCCATAATTAAAGGAGGGGTTTGAAAGCAATTTGGAAGTCTTTCAAGTGTCTTTTTGCAAGCTCATTTAATCAGCTAAAATGCTAATTTGGGCTAGAAATTAATTCGCCTTGATACTTCAAATTCTTCTCGATTTTGTGCTTCTAGCGGTGTCTGTCGAGTCAATTTTCGCCCTTTGCGCGAATCTGTCGAAAATAATCAAAATTCACCAAAAATAATTATAAAATTGACTAAAATTTAATATGTTCATATTTTTAATATAATTTAATTATTTTAATAAAATTAATTATTTTTCGACAAGAATTTTACCAAAACTGCACAATTTTAAGTAAAAGTGGATATGAAAAAGTCTATAAATTTTTGTCTTTCCACACCCCCAAACTTAATTCATTACTCATCCCGAGTAATGCACAAACTTTTAAAAGAATATCTCGGAAACACATTTGAAAAACTCCTTCAGAACAACATTTTTCCCAAAATTATGAATTTAATATTCTTAGGCTCAAAAATAAGAAATTTGATAATTATGCTACTTAAGTATACATATTGTTCAAATTACATCCAACAACTATTATAATATCAAAATTAGACTAAATGCTTCTTTAAAAAAGACATGTTTACCCTTACCAATTTGATTTTTATTCCCTTATTCAAGACTAAGCTGCAATCATTAAGTTTAACTTATGTCTTCATATGTTGATCTTAGCAATTTCTCTCCACTAGTGTAGGTAGCATAGGAGCTTGAATCAATAGGTCTTTATTAAGATTGTAATATGGCTAGGCTAGGGTAGGTAAAAGATAGATACTTTTTGGCTTAAAACCCTAGACTCAGCGTACATTGAACCTTCGGAATTTTTACCTTCGATACACCAACTTACTTTACTTTCATATGCTCTTTTGTACATCTATTTTCTATCGAGTACATGTACTTTTTTTAAGCTAACACGAGCACTCACTTTATGTACTACAATTTTCGAGCAATTGATATTTCTTTTCAACTAGCCCAAACTTATTTTTGAACGATATTTTAAATAGTACTGAGTCTAGTGTTTGGGACAATTTTAAAGGAGATTAAGAGAAAAGTGATGGCTAAATATTGCAAAGGTCCAAATAAAATTAGGCCATATAGTCTCAAAATTGGGTTTCAAAGGATAAAATTTGTCATGGTTGGCTTGAAAGGCTCAAATGGTCCAAACAATAATTGCCTAAATCATTTTCAATATTCCATGCTTCCTAGGATTTCACCTCAAGAAACTAATAAGTCAATTCTAAAGACTTAAACTTTCATGCAAGCTTAATTTTCGTAAGGAACTAAAAAATTTTATGGTACGAATTTGCATGCTCTATTAAAAATACATTCATATAATTATTAAGCTATATAATAATTTATTGAAATAATAGAACTTTATTCATACTAAAGTTTAGCATACTTAATAAAATTTCAAATTATTGAAAAAAATATATCCTAATCATAATTAAAGGAAGAATTTATTCTGAGTGAAAATAATACAAATTTTCGGTCCCCCTACTTAAAGTGAACAATGTACTCATTGTTGAAAGTGAATAGATACTATACACCAAGTAGGATTTTAGAAAAGAGGAGGTGAGTCAATTTGACTTCTTAAGTAGCAAGCTTTCTCTAAATCCAATCCTGGACATGTATATATCTATCGCCACATATTAGACTTTGTGACTTGCTCAAATTTTGTTCATAATTCCTATCTCTTGTTTTATTATGCAAAATTGAAATTCCTAATTAACCTAATCCTAAAATAACTTAAGAATAAAAATAAAATAAAGTCGAGATCCTCCATTTTTATTTGTTTGCCGGTCCTTCCGAATTTGACTTACCTTTTGCTTCATCATTATTGCCTTTGCATGAATCGCTTCGCTCCCTATTCGATAATGGACTCCATGGTTCAAATATGAAATCTGGAAACTTAGGCACAAAAATAAATGGGTCATTGTAAATTTTCCTAAGGGCACTCCTCATCGAGTCATCCCTTATTTTTGAGTATCTCCAATAGGCTTGTTGTTGCCACTACATGTGTTGCATTAAGTCTATCAACTTTGACAACTTATCTCGAAGATCTGGGCTACGCGGTAGAGTTCTAAACATCGAAGTTTCAGTATCAGGTTCAGGTTCTGGTTCCATTGGTTGTGCCTCATCAAGGACCTTAGCTGATTGCTTTGGCTCGATCTCTGTGGGATCTTCTGCTTCTTCGAGATCCTCACTCTTTTCAACGTGTTGCTATAGAACAGAATCTCTAGCTACTCGGTAGAGGTCCCAATCAGTGATTGTGCCTTGACTATACCTTGTATTCTTTACGTTCGCAAGAATTTTATCTTTTAAGCACAAAATTGTTATCGTAAAGGGAAAGAAAGCTAGGCCAGAATGTTTGATGGCACAATTCCATATTTCCCTCAAGATGATTTTGCCCACATCAATGGTCTTTCCAGTTAGAATCGAGTATAATAGGACCATTCGCTCTAATGAGATTGTAGTCTCATGCGAATTAGGCATAAGGCTAAATCGGATGAAATAGAACCATACCTTCGCAAGTGGTGTCAAATATTATCTTCGACAAGTGTGGATTCCTTGCTTTGACACAGTCCACTTAGAACCTAGAACTGTAAGTTCCTCGAGAATTTCTTGCAAATTTTCAGGCTTAATGTTGTTCAACAAAATAGAATATTTATCGTTTTTGAAATCAGGTAATTCAAAGAACTCATTAATAGCATTTGAATTTATTGGTACCTTGATTCCGTGAACTGGAAATTCGGTCAACTCGCTTGAGGTTAAGTTTGCATAGAATTCACGAACTAGCTCCTCATCCACACTTGGTCTCTTTTCACAAAATAATTCCCAATTGAGGGCTTTAGCAACTTGACGAATACGTGCCATAAAGTCTCTGTACTTACTTTCCTTCAATGTGAAACCTTTCTCTGGATGCATCTGTTGATTTTTTAAGATACTTTCGTATCTTACTTTGGCTTCTTCACAGTGGAACTTGTTTTGAGTTTCGTTAATTTGGGCGAAGGCACGAGTTCTCTTGCGAGGCATAACTGACTTGAACATAAGATGGAAAAATTTATTCTCTCAAAAATCTTAATATTATTAATAATTCAATAATTTGAAAAATTAAATAATTTAACAAAATTAAAATTTAAAAGAAAATTAAGTCTTACCGCCTTTTTGTAAAAATATAAAAACTCTTAAAATAATAATTTAAAAGTAAAAGATATAGGTTTAAGGTAGGTTGGAGGGTTTTTGGCTCAAAGGGCTTGGTGTGCAAAGGTGGTGTGCTGCTTGAGTGTTTGAACGGCAGCTGGGGCATACGGCCTTGGTGCGTGTAGGAGTAGCATCATGCAGCAGGCTGGGAGCAAGCAGCAGCAAGGGCCTTCGACAAACAACCTGGCGTGGGGTGCTGGAGCTGGATCCGTGCGCAAGGACTAGGCGCAAGCAATGGCGTGCGTGGGCTAGAAGCAGGTAGCGTGCAGGGCCTTGTCGAGCAATCCTAATGCGCTGGAGTGGCCTGGGCAGCTGCTGGGGCAGCAAGCGCGTGATGCTGCGCGCCACGAGTAGGCGTGCGTCGGGGGTCTGGGGCATGTGCTAGCCGACTGCTGGGCTACTGGCCAAATGGCTTGCTTGGCAAAATTGGCTAGGAGGTTTCGGCACTTAGGGGAATTGGTGCTTGAGGTTTTGGGTGATGCATGAATGGGGAGGAATAAGGTTAAATTTATAGCAAGAGGAATAGGAATTAGAGTAGAACTTTTAGTATAATTTAATAATTAAAATAAGAGTCTAATTCTAATCTCTACTTAAATTTAACAACAACTAATAATTAAATATATGCATATAAAATTATCAATTGCCATTAAATTATTGAGATAAACATAAAATATAATTAAAATAAAATTAATCCTAATTCTAAACTAAGTTGATAAAAATTAATATATAAATTATAATAGATATAATCATATATTAAAGTTTATCATATTATTAATATAAATATATAATATTAAGAAAAATATTTATTTCTAGATGCCTTTTAAAAATATTTACAAAGAGAGGCACCTAGTTTTTATTATTTATAAAAAGTGCAATCAAATTTTAAAAATAATTCAATCAAGTCCCTAGACTTAATGACAAATTAAAATTGAGTTGCAAATTAAAATTTAGATCAAAATTGACCCTTTTATTTGAAAAACTAAAAATTTATTTTGTCATTTAGGGAAAAATGTCTCAGGAAATTACGTAAAAATTAATTCCCAAGAAAGATTGGAGGGGTCACAAGCGGTCCCGCTTAAGTTTCAATCTCCTTGACAGAATTTATTTAAACATACTAAACCTGAAAATATACCCTAAATTATTTATTTGAAAAGAAAACAAAGGAGAATCAAATATCTGATAAAATGAACGAGACTTTATCACGTTCAATTTTATCTCCCCAGTAATGTTTCAAGCGCTGAGCGTTAACTCAAAAATTACCTCCCTTGCCTTGGAGTTCGACAACTCCGTATGGATGAACTTGGTGAATTGTAAATGGATTGGACCAACGTGATTTTAGCTTACCTGGAAAGAACCTTAATCTGGAGTTGAATAACAAAACTTGCTGACCAGCTTCAAAATTTCAAACTCGAATGTGCTTGTCATGCCATTTCTTGAGTCTCTCATTGAGTAATTTGGAATTTTCGTAAGAGAACATTCGGAATTCCTCTAGCTCAGTGAGTTGGAGCATCCATTTCTCTGTAGCAAGCTTAAGATCAAAGTTAAGTTGTTGAAGAGCCCAATAAGTTTTGTGCTCTAACTCCAATGGTAGATGACAGGCTTTTCCAAAGACCAACCTACAGGGTGACATCCCTAAAGGTGTCTTGTATGCTGTTCTGCAAGCCCATAAAGCATCATCTAATCTTTTGGACCAATCTCGTCAATTCGGGTAAACTACCTTCTCAAGTATGCCTTTGATCTCCTTATTCGCTAGCTCAGCTTGCCCATTCATCTGCGGATGGTAAGCTGTAGCAACCTTATGTTTCACTTCGTGCTTATCTAATAACCATTTTAACCACTTGATCACAAAATGGGACATTTCATCGTTGATAATAGCTTTTGGGGTTCCAAACCTTGTGAACAAGTGTTTCTACAAGAACTTCATCACAAACTTAGAATCATTTATCGGAGAAGATTCAGCCTCGACCCACTTGGACACATAATCTATTACTACTAGTATGTACTTATGACCAAAAGACAAAGGGAATGGACCAAGAAAGTCAATACCCCAAACATCAAATAATTCTACCTCAATGATGTTTGTTCGAGGCATCTCATTTCTGTTGGTGACATTTACGACCCTTTGACATCGATCACAACTCTTCACCTAAGTGTATGCATTCTTGAATAGTGTTGGCCAAAAGAATCCGGCTTGTAATACTTTAGACACAGTACGAGTACCTCTGAAGTGTCCCCCACTCTGAGTTGAGTGATAGTGGTATAAAATCTTCAATATTTCATCTTCTGCCACACATCTCCTGATCATCTCATCTACACACTTTTTAACAAATATGGCTCTTCCCAGAAATAGTACTTCACATCGTGAAAAAACTTTTTCCTTTGTTGGTACGTCTTATCAATCGGTATCAAACCACAAACTAAATAGTTAACAATATCAGCAAACCAAGGGGTGTTATGGACATGATTTACCTTCAGTATGTGTTCATCTGGAAATGTCTCCTAAATCGGTACAAGTGGAGAATTTCCCTCTTGCAGCTCCAATCTGGACAAGTGATCTGCTACTTGATTTTCTACTCCCTTTCAATCTTGAATTTCTAGATCGAACTTTTGCAGTAGATGTACCCACCGGATCAGTCTCGACTTAGCGTCTTTCTTGGCAAGATAATATTTAATTGCTGAGTGGTCCGTATAGATAGTTACTTTAGTGCCTACAAGATAAGATCGAAACTTGTCAAAAGCAAACACAATTGCAAGTAACTATTTTTCTATTCCCGTATAATTTAGTTGAGCTCCTATTAGAGTCCAGCTCGCATAGTAGATGGGATGAAAAACTTTGTTCCTTCACTGGCCCATGACAGCTCTAATTGCAAAAGTCGCTTGCGTCACACATCAGTTCAAATGGCAAATCCCAGTCTGGTGTGACTATTATGGGTCCTGTAAATAATCGATCCTTCAAATCCTTAAATGCTCTTAAACATTCCTCATTAAACTTGAATATCATATCCTTCTCCAATAATTTGCACAAAATTTTAGCAATTTTGGAGAAGTCTTTGATAAATCTTTGGTAGAAACCGGCGTGGGCCAAAAAGCCCTTAACACCCTTTACAGATGTTGGAGATGGGAGTTTTTCAATAACATCTACCTTTGCTTTGTGATAAACTATAATATATACATACTTTTATCCCACATTTGGCACATTTATGGATGAATTATCATTGAATTTATGGAATTTGATGCCCTTAATCCTTTAATTTCATGTGTAACACCCTGAATTTGGGCGTAGAAGTATTGGGCTTGAGTTTGGGTTCAGATAAAAGAAAACCTGAATAATTGATAAGTTTTAAATATTATTGTTATAAAGGAAAAAAATTATTATTATTATTGATAAAATATTACTATTATTATTATTACTGATGTTTTAAATTTTTATGAAAATTATAACTGTTATTATTAGATAAAAAATATATATATAATATTATTATTAATTTGGTGTTTAAATAAATTTTGAATGATTTATAGTGCGGGAAAAGTCTTGGGTTCGATCCAAGACTCTAGCAGAAATTCTAAATTTTTGCATTCTTAGGGAAATCTGGGCTTAAGGCCTTATAGGTTAATTGGGCAAGACTGGGCATAAAGAAGTGCACCTGGCCCAGTGGTTAGCACGCTGGGTATCAGGAAGGGGAGCTGGGGTTCGACTCCCAGCATGTGCAAATGTGGGTTTTATTTTTAAAACCCAGGGTATGTAAGGAAGCCTTATAATAAGTTGGATTAAAAAGGGGTCACAGAGGGAAGCTTGGCCCAGTGGCAGAGGCGCTGGGAGCATGGAAGAGAGCCTGGGTTCGAGGCCTCGCATGTGCATACTGTTTTATTTTTTAAAGAAGTAGGTGGTGATGAGATAAGGTTTAAGAGAAGCTGCGTCCGGAATATGCCACAAGAGCGCCCATGGCGCAGTGGCTGCAGCATGCTAGAGGGGTCAGAGTGGGCATGAGTTCGAGTCCAGGCGCTAGCGGGATTTTGTTTTTATTTTTAAAACAGCAGAAGCTCAGCGGATATGGCTTATATTTAAGTGCGCGCGTATTATAGTAAGGAACAAGCTGCGGTGCAGTGGCCAGCAGCATGCTAGGCTACCTGTAGGTCCTGTGTTCGAGCTGAAGAGCGAGCAGGTGCGGGAATTGTGTGGTACAGTCGGTGGATAAGGGCTGCTGCTGATCGGTGGGAGTTTGAATTAAATTCAAACATTGCAAGGTGATAAGCATTAGCCAATTAGCCGAAATTGTTTCTTCTTTCCAATCGGTTTTCATTCTATTTTATTTTTGGGTTGCTCTTTTTCTTTTCACAAATCTTCTACCCTTATTCTTAATTTTATTTCCTTTGATTTTCTTTTCCTATTAGCCGAAACCTCATTCCTTCTTTAGTCCAATTAGCCAAATTTCACAACTCTAAAAACCCCTATCGAAACCTTCTCCTTTGGTACAACTTCATTCTTCTTTTCAACCCATCATTGCTGATTTTCTCATAGTCGAAATTCATCTCACCCTTGGCCCCTGTCGACACTATCTTCTTCTTCTTACAAAAGCCGAAACCTTCATACTTTTTGAGATTTGGGAATTGAATTCCTAAAACTTTTAGATTCATTCTCCACTTGTGTCTTGAGGTTAGATCTACGTCAGATCTGGGTTAGGAAAGGATAGGAAACGCTCTCGACAAGTATATCATTGGTGGTAAGTACTCGGAATCTTATTTCTATTTGTTATTCGGGATTTAAGAAAAAGCCAAAAATCCCTAAACACTTTAGGAAGGCTATGGTTTTGGTCAAGATTTAAATTAGTATCTTTCATTCAGTTTATTATGTGCTAGTGTGGATTGAAGGCTAAAGATCAAGATCTATTTGGAGGCTAGCAAGATCAACAGTTTCGAGGCGGTTTAGATTTAGATCTAGTAGTTAAAGATCGACAAGGTAAGTCCTTGTTAATGCTTTATAATAGCCAAATGTGGTAAGTAATATTTATATCGGTTTTTATGGATTCATAATCTATTTCTGTAAGTGGTTGATTATAGGAGAAATCGCATAAGAGATCTCACCGGTAGAATTGCAAATCAGGTGTGTAACGAACCCTCTTTAGTAACTTAACTCGATATATGCCGAAAAGCTGAAATGCCAAAATTTCGGCATTTCGAGGACTCGTAAGTATGCGAATGCTCATAGGTTAGTTAGATATGCTAAGTTCGATGATCGGGATCATTAGAACAGGTAAGGGCACGATTTCGTGCATCACGGTAAGTTGGGCCTCGAGGGGCTAAAATCGGGCCTAATGGGCTTTCGGGCCCATTTGGGTAAATTTGGTAGAAAATGGAATTTGGATAGATTGCACATTAAGACAGTTAATACCGATGGAATATAGGCTAAATGGGCCTAGATGACTAAATCGGCTACGCAAGGCCCATTAGGGGTTTTTGGGCCCAATAACTCGATTTTGCTAAAATGGGCTAGAATCGCTGTTTAAACACTTGGAATTGTTGATAATTGATAATGAGCATGAAAACCCTAATAGTTGATAAAATTACTAGATTACCCTTAAATGGCAAAGATTACTATTTTACCCATAGGTGAAAATGACTATTACACCCTAGAGTTTTATTTTGATTGAAACACGTGTGATACTATTATTGTACACAATATGCCATGATATGTTCATTTTATGCATGGGTTGGGTTATATTGATGGAGGAAGAGTAAGTGGCAATGCAACAGATACCGAAAAGGGGTTTTTCCCTAGTTACTAAAAGAGGCTAGGCCTCATGTTATATGATATTAGTAGCTATGCTGCCAGTAGAGAGTATTGGTTGGGTGGGTCGAGTTATTCCCCACATGGAGAGCTTGGTTGGTATGGGTGGAGAGTAGCGGTTGGGTGGGTTGATAGTTTCCCCACATATGGATATGGGTTTGCATACATGCATTGAGATTTACATGTATTATTGAAATGGGCCAGTGGGCTAAAACCGTTTACAGAATAAGGCTTCGGCCTAGTGAGTTTATATATGAAAAAGGGCTAAGGCCCAGTAACCGATATATGAAAAGGCTTCGGCCTAGTGACAAATGAGATTGAATCAGGGCTTAGGCCCAATATGCTTGTGTTGATGTGGGCTCTGAAAAGGGCTTTGTTGCACACTGAGTTTTCCAAACTCACCCCTTTTTCCTTCCATCCTTGCAGGTGAGCCCTAGATTGGCAGACTTGGAGCTGGGAGGGATTCAGAGTGGCCACGAAGACTGCTTTTCTGGTTTTAAAGTTGATTATTTCACTATTTCATTTAGTCGATTTATTTTCAATTTGGGTTTGTAAAAAGGCAACTCTTATTATTTTTATTTTGGGTTTTTAATTATTTAAATAGTTATTAGTTTAAGTAGGATAATGTTTAAATCATTTTGAAATCGGTTAGCTCTAAGGCGCGTTTTTATAAAAGTTACTTGTTTTCAAAATCTCACGATAACATAGCAAAGCTTCCGCAACATAAATGTTTTCATAAATCAGTATTTTAAAAAGACTTAAACTTAATTTGTTGTTCATAGACAAGTCATAAGGTTAAAGTGTGGCAATGGATGTGTGTATGTCTAGGATTGGATCTAGAAAGAGCTTAAGCAGTCTAAATGACTCACCTCCTCTTCTCTTGAATCCTACCTGGTACGTAGTATCCATTCACTTTAAGTCATAACAAAGAAGGTCTGATTTTTCAATACTTAATCTGTTTTTAAAATAACATGTTTCCGCAACTACAAAGGTTTACAAGCTTTTGCAAATTTTTCCTTGAGATTTTACAAATTTGTTAACAATGTTTCGATTATTACAATGAATCACGTTTTGGAAAAATAAACACAAGCTAAGGCTTTATACAAGTTTAACGGTAAAAGGTTCTAACCATTAAGAAGGGTTTTCAATGAAAACATGGTTTTTCGAAAAACACTTCAATGTGACACACCAGACTTGGCCGTAACGTCTGGGCTGAGTTTTGGGTGTTACATCATGTTTTATATTTAAGTGAGCATAAGGAAAAGAAAAGAGCAATGAACGGGACAAAACAGAGAAAATGGGCCAAAGTGAGAAACCAACACGGCCTGGAGTTCCTCACACGGGTATGCCACATGCTCGTGCCAAATTAGCAGACTTGAACACGGCCTAGGCCCGATTCACACGGGCGTGCTACACGAGCGTGTCCTTGTCGTGACTTGTTTTAATTTCACGCGGAAAAAGCTACTTAGGGGCTAAGAAAGGTATTCCAAAGTCTATATAAACACCCTAGGAGAGGACTAAAAGAACAAAGAGAGTAGAAAGCTAGGAATTACTCAAGGAAAGCCGATCGATTTATCTTAGAAGCAAGGATCTACATTAAGATTGAAGATGTTCCTAAATTTCTCTCAGGAGTTTTGGGTTTTCTTTATGTTTTGTTGTTTTCCTTATTTTGAGATGTTTTCCCTTATTATTATGAACTAAATCCCCTAAATACCTGAGGGGAATGAAACCTAAGACGGATCTTGTTATTGTTATCTGACTATATGATAAATATTCGATTTGTTCTTAATTGTGTTTTTACTTCTTGAGTTAATATTCCAAGATATTGATTCAAGTCGAATGTGCTTATTCAGTGGAGCAAAAGTCCCTGTTTAAGAGTAGATCCAATGCAATTAAGTAGAGTTGATCGCAATCCTAGACATAGGACGACGAAAATCTGCTGGATTAGAGTCAAATCTAATAGGGGGTTCCACAGATCGAGTTAATGCAACACTAAGGGGTTTTAATTAGAAAGAAATTTCAATTAATCAACCTAAGGTTAGTTGTTCTTCGTCTCGAGAGAGATATTAACATAATTTAGAGATCTTTACGGATCAAGTCGAATGAATAAATGGTTTAGTTCAGAGTTAAATAATAAGTGAAGTCTAGGTGAATTCTTCCTTGGGTATTTCCTTAATCGATTAGTTTTCCCAAAGGATTTCCCCAATTTATTCTTTTTCGCATCTTTAGTTTAGTTAAATTTTAGTTTAAACCAACCCCATTTTGTTTTTTAGGCTAGATAATAGAGAGAAAGTTATTACTGGTACTTTTAGTTCCTTTGGGTTCGATATTCCGGTCTTGCCATAAGCTATACTACTGTCCGATAGGTGTGTTTGCCTTATTCGTGATAATAGTTAGTGTCTAGATACGATCATAAAAATTTAAAACTTATCACGTACATTGGCGCCGTTGCTGGGGAACTAAAATATTAGGAACACTCGATTTCTATTACTTTAGCTATTTTTACTTTTATTGCAATTTATTTTCTATTTTTATTTTAGGTTTTATTTACTAAATTTTTATTTCTTTTTATTTTTCTTGACAGGTGTCTCTAGTTTATGACTAGGAGGAACCCGTCAGGACCTTTGCTTTTTGATAGTGAGATAGAAGCTACAGCTCGCAGAAACTGCAGAGAAATAAGGCGAAGCTTACAGTACATAGAAGAAGGGCAAGAGGACAAAACTGAGTCTACAGAGGAGATGGAGGCAAATTAATCAGCTACCTCTTGTGGTAGCCGCAAACTCGGTGAATTAAAATCCTGCTCCTCGTACTATGTATGACTATGCTAAGCCTAATTTAGCTGGTACTAAATCTATTATTGTTAGGCCTGCTATTGCTGCACATAATTTTGAATTGAAACTAACACTATACAGATAATTCAACAGTTTGTTTAGTTTGATGGTTTGCAGGATGAGGATCTTAACACACATTTAGCTAACTTTTTGGAATTCTATGACACTTTCAAAATTAATGGTGTTTCTGATGATGCCATTCGCCTTTGGTTATTTCCCTTTTTCGCTAAGGAATAAGGCTAAACAGTGGTTGAACTCTCTACCACGAGGGTCAATCACTACTTGGGAACAAATGACCAAAAAATTTCTTTTAAAATATTTTCCACCGGCTAAAACGGTAAAGTTGAGAAATGATATTTCTTCTTTTGTACAGATGTATTTAGAAATACTATATGATGCATGGGAAAGATACAAGGATTTATTGAGAAGGTGCCCTCACCATGGGTTACCCTTATGGCTTCAGGTTCAGACTTTTACAATGGTTTGAACCCCTCAACGAGGCAAATGATTGATGCAGCTACCGGTGGAATGATAAATATTAAAACACTTGAGGAGGCTTATGATTTTATTGAGGAGATGTCACTGAATAATTATTAGTGGCCAGTCATAAGAACAAAGCCCACAAAAGCTGCTGGTGTTTTTAATGTGGACGTAGTCACAATGGTGTCAAACCAGGTAGAACTCCTTAACAAAAAGATTGATGGTTTAGTTAGTTCTATGCAGGTACATCCAGTGATGAGATGTGATTCAAATGGAGGAGGACTGTACAACACAGATTATTCATCCTACAATCCTAGCACAGAAAACGAGCAAGCTAACTATATGGGTAACAATTCTAGATCTCAAAATAACCCTTATAGTAACACTTACAATGCAGGTTGGAGGAACCACCCCAGTTTCTCATGGGGTGGTCAAGTAAATCAAAGGCCACCACCCCCTCCAGGCTTCCAACAGCCTCCTTACTAGCAAGAGAAAACATCGAATCTTGAGGAGATGCTCACGAAATTTATTTTGGTGTCAAAAACTCATTTTCAAAACTCCGAAACATCACTCAAAAATCAGCAAGCATCAATTCAAGGGCTTGAAACTCAGATAGGACAACTCGCTAAGGAGATGCTCACAAAATTTATTTTGGTGTCAGAAACTCATTTTCAAAACACCAAAACATCACTCAAAAATCAACAAGCATTAATTCAAGGGCTTGAAACTCAAATAGGACAACTCGCTAAGCTGATCTCTGAAAGACCACAAGATGGCTTGCCAAGCAACACTGAAACTAACCCAAGGGAGCAACTTCATGCCATTAGTACATTCGATGAAGAAGGGTTAGTTAAGAACGAATCAAAACCAAGGCAAGAAGCTGTGGTAAGTCAAGGTAAGGTTAAGGTAAGTCACAAAGAACCAATATACAAAGAGTATAAACCTCGTGTGCTATACCCAAGTGCAACAAAGAAAGACCGCACAGATGAACAATTTAGTAAATTCCTTAAACTCTTAAAGAAATTACATATTAACTTACCTTTTATTGAAGCTCTTTCACAGATGCCAAACGCATTTAAATTTTTAAATGAGCTTTTAGCAAATAAACGAAAGATGGATGAGTCGTTACATGTGGAGCTGAATGCAGTTTGCTCAGCCATTTTACAAAATAAGCTACCCAACAAACTGAAAGATCCAGGGAGTTTTACGATTCCTTTTTTAATTGGTTGTTTAGATGTTAAAAATGCTTTGGCTGGTTTAGGGGCTAGCATTAATGTAATGCCTTATAAAATGTTTAAACGACTAGGTCTTGAAAAACTCAAAAAAACTAGGATGAGCATTCAATTAGCTGATAAAACCGTTAGAATTCCTAGGGGTATAATTGCATATGTTCTTGTTAAAATTGATAAATTTATATTCCTAGTTGATTTTGTTGTTTTAGACATGGATGAGGATAGCGATGTGCCCTTAATATTAGGATGACCCTTTTTAGCAACTGCTAGGACTATCATTGATGTTGGTACAAGTAAACTCACATTACATGTAGGCAATGACACGATTACTCTTCAAGCTCGTGATTCTATTGAGATATCTAATGATAGACATGATAATACGATTTCTTTTAATAAAAATAAACTTATTGATCAACCTTCTTTGTAGGACATCCCTCGCAAAAGCACAAATGAGCCACGTTCAAGTTCATGCAACAACAAGGGAGCAATCCACAAAGAACGAATGCTACAGATCGAGGAACTAGATGAATGGTTAACACAAGTTAAGGTGAAACCAAGAGGATAAGAGGAACCAAAGCATATCCATGATGAGCCTACAGATAAATCGAAGTAATTTAAGATCGGGGACAAGGTATTGTTAGACGAAAAGGACCCTCGGATCACTACCTCAAAGCCCAAAGCAAACAATACACCTCCCTTCATGGTGATAAACATTTTTCTCTACGGCATAGTTGAGATAACACATCCAAACCACGATACTTTCAAGATAAATGGTCATCGACTTAAATATTATAAAGGTAAGGATTTTAGGAAAGAAGGAGAGGAGCTTAGGCTCTACGAGCCCTTGTAAAAGTGCACACATGTTACAAAGAGCCTAAAAGCTCAATAGTACCCTGGAATATCTAACTCTAATGGGAAAACTCTACCACGACTGCCAGGTCTTGCTCGACCATGACCATAGCCACCGAAACACCAAGTATAATATTCTTTTGGCGTAGCACTCATGGACTAACAACATCTACCACCACCGGAGTATTCTTATCCAACCTCACTTTTTCCCCAGCTACAAACACACCTTCAAATCAAGTTTCCAACTTCCAACTCAAGGATTTCATCCAATATTCATGGAGTTTCACTTCTCTCCCTATCTTATAATTTTATGCTTATATTTTTAGTAAATTTATCTTTGTACATTGAGGACAATGTACATCTTAAGTGTTGGAGAATACATTATAGAAAATCCCTTTTTGCATTGTTCTCAAATACCTAAATCTTGGCTTTCACTATTAGAATGAATTTGGATTGATTTATGATTTTTACTGATATGTCTTGAATTAAAACATAAGGAGTTATGCTTTGATTGTTTAAACTTGAAGTCATTAGAGAATCAAGCATGATAAGTTGATTTTCTAGAATTAAAATCTTTCTAGGATGTTTCCCCAAGTTTAAGTATTATCTTGAAGTTTGAAATTCACAGGATTGACATCAAAAGCCATAATTTTTGTGAGATTTTGAGCCTTTAGAGCATATATCCTTTCATGCTCACTTTTATTATTGCTATGAGTGTGTCAATATTGATTTGTTATTCTAGAATTGCTTTGATTATGCATGTCGAGACCACACCATTGATTTGATATGTCGAGATGATAAAGGCACTTAGGTTTAACCCACTTACTCCATAAAAGCCTACCTTCACAATTAATCATTAGTGAACCCCGTTGAGCTTAACAAACCATTTATTACTGTCCCTCAATATTAACCCATAAACCTATTTTTAATTCCTTGAGAATTTCCCTCATTCTAATTTGATCCCCATTTTTGTCGAGATTTGAGTTGAATAATTATCTAGCTATGTTCTCCCCCTTAATTAGTAAAGTTTAATTACTTCGATTTGTTCTTAAAAAAAATATCTATATATATATATATATACATACAAGTCAAATCAGTTGTTAATTTATCATTAGCATTTTGTTACTAAGTAATGCTTGAACGTAAACGATGTTATTCATGAAGAAAAGTTCAATTTTGGGATTATTTATTCAGGAATGTATTTACTTAGTATTAGTATTTTTTTTAGTTAGGTAATTTTTCAATTCAGTCTCGATTCTAACCTCCTTTTTCAGCTTGTGACCACACCCCCTAACCAAAGCCACGTTACAACCCTCTAAAGACCTTTTGATTGATGTATCATCTCAATTTATAGTGGTGGAGATTTGATTTTCATGCAAGGTTATGGTAATAACTCTTCATGTTGACTAATGAGTGCTTAATTTTTTATCCCTAAACACTTTGAGTGAATAGAGTGAACCTATAGTGAGGATGTCAACTTTATGTGATTTCGAATTAAGGATAATTACTTAGATAAAGGGGAGATACCTATTTTATCATAATAAAATGTTCAACTTGGATTGTTTGAAACTCTGATGTTCTTTTAGTTAAACTCTCAAGGTATGATTACTTATGAGTTATTTCGAAACATTATTAATAGAAATTGTAAGTTGAGAAAAATGAATTTTAATTGTGAGTTGATGATTTTTCTTGAGGACCAGCAAATGCTTAAGTGAGGGGGTATTTGATAAACTATAATATATACATATTTTTATCCCACATTTGGCACATTTATGGATGAATTATCATTGAATTTGTGGAATTTGATGCCCTTAATCCTTTAATTTCATATTTTATACTTAGGTGAGCATAAAAAAGAGAAAAGAGAAAGGAACGAGCCAAAAACGAAGCAAATAGGCCAAAGTGAGAAATCAACACGGCCTGGAGTTCCTACACGGGTATACCACACGCCTGTGCCAAATTACCAGACTTGAACATGGCCTAGGCTTGATTCACACGGGCGTGCCACACGAGCGTATCCTTGTCGTGACTCATTTTAATTTCACACGAAAAAAGCTACTTCGGGGCTAAGAAAGGTATTCCAAAGTCTATATAAACACCCTATGAGAGGACTAAAAGGACAAAGAGAGTAGAAAGCAGGGAATTACTCAAGGAAAGCTGATCGATCTATCTCAGAAGCAAGGATCTACTTCAAGATTGAAGATCTTCCTAAATTTCTATCAGGAGTTTTGGGTTTTTTTTTTTGTTTTGTTGTTTTCATTATTTTGAGATGTTTTCCCTTATTATTATGAACTAAATCCCCTAAATACCTGAGGGGGATGAAACCTAAGATGAATCTTGTTATTGTTATCTGACTATATTGTAAATATTCGATTTGTTCTTAATTGTGTTTTTACTTCTTGAGTTAATATTTCAAGATATTGATTCAAGTCGAGTGTGCTTATTCAGTGGAGCAGAAGTCTCTGTTTACGAGTAGATCCAATGTAACTAAGCGGAGTTATTGCAATCCTAAATATAGGACGACAAAAATCTACCGGATTAGAGTCAAATCTAATAAATGGATCCATAAATCGAGTTAATGTAACACTAGGGGTTTTAATTAGAAAGAAATTTCAATTAATAAACCTAGGGTTAGTTGTTCTTAGTCTCGAGAGAGATATTAACATAATTTAGGGATCTCTACGGATCAAGTCAAATGAATAAATCGTCTAGTTCAGAGTTAAATAATAAGTGAAGTCTAGGTAGATTCTTCCTTGGGTATTGCCTTAATCGATTAGTTTTCCTAAAGTATTTCCCCAATTTATTATTTGTCGCATCTTTAGTTTAGTTAAATTTTAGTTTAAACCAACCCCCTTTATTTTTTAGGCTAGATAATAGAGAGAAAGTTATTACTAGTACTTTTAGTTCCTTTGGGTCCGATATTCTGGTATTGCCATAAGCTATACTACTGTCTGATAGGTTCCCTTGCCTTATTCGTGATAATAGTTAGTGTCTAGGTACAATCATAAAAATTTAAAACTTATCACGCACATCACTTTGTCTACCTCAATCCCATGTCTTGATACCCGATGCCCTAGAACAATCCCTTCTTGTACCCTAAAATGGCACTTTTCCCAGTTGAGTACTAGGTTTGTTTCTTCGCATCGCCTTAGTACTTTAGCCAGATTGGCTAAGCAATCGTCATAAGTGTCTCCAAATACTGAAAAGTCATCCATAAAAACTTCCAAATACTTCTCAATCATGTTGGTAAAAATACACATCATACATCATTGAAATGTAGTAGGTGCATTACATAAACCAAATGGCATGCGTCTAAATGCCAACGTACCGTATGGGCAGGTGAATGTTGTCTTGTGTTGATTTTTCGCTGCTATTGTAATCTGATTATACCCTGAGTATCCATCGAGAAAATAGTAATATTCTCGCTCTGTGAGTTTATCAAGCATCTAGTCCAAGAACGGTAAAGGAAAGTGATCCTTCCTGGTTGCCTTGTTCAGTTTTCAGTAATCAATACAAATTCTCCATCCCGTAACCATTCAAGTCGGTATCAACTCGTTATTCTCATTTTCAATGACCGTGATACCTCCTTTCTTTGGCATGCAATAGACCAGACTTACCCATGAACTGTCTAAGATGGGGTAAATGATACCTGAATCTAACCACTTGATGATTTCCTTCTTTACTACATCTTTCATAATGGGGTTCAGTCTCTGTTGTCAATCAATCATTCCTTTCTTGCCATCTTCTAATATGATCTTGTGCATGCATAAAGATGGACTAATACCAAGAATATCAACTATGGTCCATCTGATAGCCTTCTTGAATTGTTTCAAAATTGTGGTAAGTTTCTCTTCTTGTTCAGTAGTTAATTCTGCTGAAATAATCACAGACGGAGTAGAAACATTACTTAAATAAACATATTTTAAATGTGAAGGTAATACCTTGAGTTCTAATTTAGGTAGCTCATCGATTGACGCTTTCAGCTGGGTGTAATCCATTTTCTCTAATTCCAAAAAGTCAAAATGGGGTTGTGGATTAAATCCCTTTTGATTAGCTTCTAACAAAGCTAAGTATTCATCCTCCTCCTCATCATTCGGAGGGTCTGATGTCAGAATTCATTCCAACGGATCCTCAACATAGTTGAGTTCCTTCTCCACTATTAATTCCTCTAAATTGGATACTGCAGAACAATCATCAATTGTGTCAGGAAATCACATAGACTTAAAAATGTTAAATGTTACCTGATCATCTTGAACACGCATAGTAAGCTCGCCCTTCTGCACATCAATAAGGGTTCTTCCGATTGCTAAGAACAGTCTTCCTAGGATAATTGTCACTTATTTGCCTGCTTTAAAGTCTAGAATAACAAAATCAGCAGAAAAAATAAATTTTTCTACATGTACCAATACGTCCTTGATTTTTTCCTTCTCGATGTACTAAGGATCGATCTACTAGTTGAAGTGTAATCGTAGGAGGTCTAACTTCACCTATCCCCAATGTTCCAAATATTGACATAGGTATCAAGTTAATACTTGCACCTAAGTCACATTATGACTTACCACAATATGTTGCTCCAATATTGTAGGGTATGATAAAACATCCAGGATCTTTCAACTTCGGGGTAGTTTGTTTTGAAGATATGCACTGCATTCCTTCGTCAGAGCTACTGTCTCAAATTCTCCAAGTCTTCACTTCTTAAACAGGATATCCTTCATGAACCTGACATAATTCGGGATTTGCTCAAATGCTTCAACCAAAGGGATGTTGATATGAAGTTGCTTGAGTACGTCTAAGAACTTCTTGAATTGAATCTCTTGACTTTGCTTCTGAAGTCTTTAAGGTTAGGGTGGTGGGATTTTCTTTACTAGAACTGGTAATGGTTGATTCGTCTTCTGTGGTAATTTTGCATCTAACGGAGTTATTATTTTATCAAAATTAGCTGGTTCTGAGGTTACCTTGTCAGGTTTTGCAGATTTTGGTTTTGGTGAAACTGGGATTTTAACACTCAATTGAACTTCCTCTGAGTCTTGAGCATCAGCTTGCTCCTTTTCAGCTTAAATGGTGTTGGACTCTACTGTCTTTCCACTCCTCAATGCCAACACTTTGCAATGCTCCTTTCTTGGATTCCTCGGATTCTCCGTGTCACTAGGTAAAACACCTTATGGTCGGTTACTAAGTTCAGTTGCAAGCTAGCCTAATTGATTATCCAAATTTCTTAGAGTGGCGTTATTTTTCACCATGTATGCCTTCAATAAATTCTCTAAGCTATTGGATGATTCAGCTTAAGTTGATTTTTAAACTTATTGGGGAAAACTAGGCGGCTGGGTTGGTCTAGGTTAGGCGTAAGTGTTACTGGTTCCAGCTCCTTAGTTACTTCAGGAAAAATTTGGGTGATTTCGCCATGATGGGTTAAAATAATTGGATTGTAGCCCTTGCTTTCCTCGATTTTGGTTCTGGTTACCTATGTAATACATAGATTCTGGGTTCGATGGAAATTCTTCAAACAAATGTCCTTCCACACAATAGACACAGGCTATATTCTCAAATTGATTAGGTGGCTGTGCTATAAAACTATTAGACCCATTAGTAGTAAGATTTTTAAGCATTGAGGATATTGATGATACCTGAGATGCGAGTGTAGTAAGAGCGTCTACTTCATGTATTCCAATGACTCGTCTTCTTGACGCTGCTTGATTGGTTGGCCATTGATAATTATTATTGGTGATCCTCTTAATAATTTCATAAGCCTCATTATAAGACTTAGAAAGGAGAGCACCGTTAGCAGAAGCATCTACTACCATCCTTGTGTAAGCATTGAGACCATGTAAAGTGTATTAAGTTGGATGCAATGTGGGATTCCATGATGAGGGCACTTTCATAATAACTCTTTAAATCCTTCCCATGCCTCATATAGGGATTCGTCATCCATTTGTTGGAAGGCAGTGATCTCATTCCTTAACTTAGCATTATTGCTAGGCGGGAAATATTTCATAAGAAATCTTTCTGCTAACTCTGGCCATGTGGAAATTGAGTTCGGTGGCAATGAGTTTAACCAAGCTCGAGCTCTATCCCTTAGCGAATATGGGAACAGCTTCAATCGTAATGCATCTTTGGGTACTCCAGCTAATTTGAAAGAGTTGCTCAACTCCATGAATAGTCTTAAATGAAGATGAGGATCTTCGGTAGGCATTCCACTGAATTGGACCACAGTCTGAAGCATCTGGAACATAACTAGCTTCAGCTCAAATTGTTGTGCCTCGATTTTGAGTCTCCTAATACCCAGATTAAGATCATTAAATACTGGAATGGCATATTGTCTTAAAGCTCTATCCCTATCATCAGCAACAAGGATAGGATTTTGAGCAGGGTTTGCTCTATTTCCTTGATTCATATTTTCGAGGTTCATCTCTTCAGTCCTTCTCTAATCCGCTTGCCTTCTTTGTTGTCGAAGGGTTCGTTCTATCTCAGGGTCTACAAGGAGCAAATCGATAATTCGTTCAATTCTCATAAACACCTAAAATAATCACAGAAAAATTAATTAAGTAAAAATTAAACAGAAAAATAAAACAAAATGCAAAACTAACAAATTCACAAATAATGGCTTTTTAAAATAGTCCCCGGCAACGGCGGTAAAAAATTTGAATGCTAGAAATGTGCAAATGTACACAATCGCAACAAGTAATAAAGTGACAAGTAAATGTCAAGTTATCGTACCCACAGGGACTACAAAAAGGATTATTTATGAAATTAATTGTAAAACACTTTGGTGATGGAAAAATACTTTTGTTTTAAACAGATGATTAAAAACTAAGGGTTAAAAACTAAGTAAAATAATTCAAATAAAACAAAGAAATTCTAATGCACGATTTCAAATAAGATTTAATGAAGATGACATAATTGTGTTGGATTAATTACACTTCTTAACTTAGAATTATTAAACTCATGATTATGCTGTTACGAATAAATTCATGGCAACTCGGTAATTTGCTACCTACTACTCATACATACTTATTAAATTAACAAATCTCTTGAACATTTTTCAATGTCAATCTAGACGATTGGTCAATATTCATAAGCATGTAAAAGATTAAGTGAGGTAACAAAGTGTCCCTACTCTGAAACAATTTAATCAAAATAATCTTGCAAATTATGCAAGGCACTAGTATCGGCAGATATAATGCTAATTCAATCATCAGCTACCTTAGATGATTAAGCATGCACTAATTAAGTATTGTGCCAATTAATTATAATTTCAGTACGATTAAATAATTAATTCATTAGCAATCTCACATTAATAGTGCAAAAATAATTTGGGCATGATTTTACTTAATCAAGCAACTTACCGAGGCCTATAACAGCATAAACAAAATTTTAATAATTCAAGCAGACAAAATGCAATCAACCCAACATAAATTAAATTCAAGCTAAATTAATTAAATTAACCATTTCAATAGCATAAATATTCATAAACATGTTTATCAAAACAACAACAACAAATTAAAAAGATAGGGAACTAGAATCAAATCTAGTGTTTCTCCGTGGCTCACTTGGTTGCTCTGTTCTTCGCTATTCGTTGCCCTCGGTGACCAAGGTGGCTATGAACACCTAATTTCTACTCCAAAATGGTTGAAGAAAGGCCTCTTTTCCAATAGAAGAAATCAGCACAAGAACAAGGGAAAATGAGTGGAAAATGGAGAGGAAAAGTGAGAGAGGAGAAGAGATTTGTGAGAGAATGAGAGAGTGTTGAGGGATACTTTGAATGGGCAGCAAAGGGGGGTTTATATAGCTAACAATTGCTGCTAAAAATAGAAAATTTTAGTAGCCAAAGAGGCCCCTCTTAGCCGGCCACACACATGGCAAAGTTGGTGGCTTTCAACTTTGCTAAAAATAGCTTGGGGCTAATCCAAAAAGACATAATTAAAAGAGGGGTTTGAATGCAATTTGGAAGTCTTTCAAGGGTCTTTTTGCAAGCTCATTTAATCAGATAAAATGCTTATTTGGGTCAGCATATGGATGGTTCTAGGCTGCCCAATTGATGGCTGGTTTGGTTCACTTAATTCGATTTTACCGGTGAGGTTCACTAGACCCTTTTCCCATAATTAATTAGAAATAATTTATTTAACCCAAATTAAATTTGGGCATAAATTAAAATTAATTACATTATGAATTAATACACATATTTGGACCATTTTGGGCTGGAAATTAATTTGCCTCGATATTTCAAATTGCTTCTCTTTTTTGTGCTTCTAGCGGTGTCTGCCGAGTCAATTTTTGCCCTTTGCGCGAATCTGTCGAAAATAATCAAAATTCACCAAAAATAATTATAAATTTGACTAAAATTTAATATGTTCATATTTTTAATACAATTTAATTATTTTAATAAAATTAATTATTTTTGACAAGAATTTTACCAAAACTACACAATTTTAAGTAAAAGTGGATATAAAGAAGTCTATAAATTTTTGTGTTTCCAGCCAGCGATGCGTGGTAATGCAAAAGCAGGGAATTTTCGTAAAGGAAGAAATCTTAAAGTCAACAAAGAAAAGGCAACCCCTTTAAGGTTTCTCCCTCCAAAAATTCAATTTCTGAATCTATGAGTAATATGGTTGAATTGTTGCAAACCCAAGTCCAGCAAATGCTGGTAAACGAAATTTCTAGAGGGACACTAGGAAAAATAGGAGATAATACAGAGACTAGGCAGTAATTAAGGAGCCCATTACACTCATCTCTTATTTTAATATTAATGGCTTCTAGAATTTCAATTTTTTCATGGAATTTTTCTCGTACTTTTAAATAGTATGATAGGGAGAACATTGTTAGCTTATTAGAACTGAGAGTAAGTGGTCGCAAAGCTAACAAAACAATTGCAAAATTAAGACTATAGTACTTACACCGAGTTGAAGCTAGAGGATTTTCTGGGGGAATATGGATTGGTTGGAAATCCTCTGTTACACTTGAAATTCTCCAAATCACCCCCAATTCATCCTCACACAAATATCTTACAGGCTTCCTACCCAAATAGTCCTCATTGCTTTTGTTTACGGAAGTCTTAATAAAACAAAGAGGGGTTTTTTATGAGAAGCCTTAAAGGAAACTATCCTTACAACCAATACTCGCTGGTTGGCAATTGGTGACTTTAATTCTATTTTATCCAAAAATGAAAAGAAAAGAGGGACTTCTATTGGGAAAAGTGTCACTTATTTAAAGAATTTGTTGAGACCAACGATTTACAAGATCTAGGATTTCGAAAGCTCTCTTTCACATGGCAAAGAGGAGGGATACTTGAAAGATTAGATCGAGCAATTGGAAACATTCCTTGGATTTGTACCTTCCTACAGTGCTTAGTCACGCACCTAGTGAGAATTAAATCCGATCATCGGCCCCTACTAGTGGACTTATGCCCGAAGTTCAATTCAACAAAGGGACGTCCTTTTCGGTTTCTAGCAAGATGGGTTCAACATCAAGATTTCTCTAGTATGATTTCTAAACTATGGGAATATAATGAGGACATGACCTCTACTCTAGGAAAGCTTTTTATAAGACTAAAAGAGTGGAACAAAAAAAAATCTATGGAAATAATGCAAAATCTAAGCAAGATATAGCATGCACTAGAGAAAAAAATTCAACATCTTTAATACAAAAAGAGATGGAATTAAGAGAAGAGTTGGAAAAAGTTCTTAACTATGAAGAGCTACTCTGGAAACAAAAATCAAGGTGTAAATGGCTCAAATTAGGAGACGGGAACACAAAATTCTTCTACGGTCGAACACTTCATAGATGAAAGATCAACCACATCAATGCCTTACGAAATGCAAACAGGGAGTGGCTTTATGAGCCAAATAAGATTCAAATAGAACCAATACAGTATTTCCAAAAACTGTATGGAGAAAAATCTAATAGGAGGAGTGTTTTTCCACCAAACCATTCTCCCCCATTGAATAAAAAAGACATATATTTTTTAGGAAAAGATGTCTCAAATGAAGAAATCAAAATGACACTTTTTGATATGACTCCTTTAAAAGCACTAGGAAGTGATGGATTACACACTCTCTTTTTCCAAAAATAGTTGGATAGTATTGGAAGTGAAGTTTGTGAATGGGTTAAGGGGTTATTCAGAGGAAAACCTATAGAGCCTGATTTAAACAATACACTTATAGTGCTCATCTCGAAAATTGCCCAACCTGAGGAGATCTCCCAGTTTAGACCCATCAGTCTTTGCTCAGTCCTCTACAAGCTAGTTATGAAAGTTATTGCCAATAGATTCAAAATAGTTTTCCCAAAAATCATCGCACAAGAACAAGCGAGATTTATTGCAGGATGGACAATTTTTTATAACATCATCATCACTCAGGAAGTTGTACACTCCATGCTAGGAAAAAGTAGAAAATGGATGACCGCTAAAATTGATTTAGAAAAAGCATATAACAAGGTTCGATAGGACTTTATTGACAATTCTATTCAGGCTACAGGCATTCTAGATTTCTTACGAAAAGTGATTATGTCCGCCATTTCGACATCTACCATGTAAATTTGTAGAATGGGGTCCCCACTAAAAAATTCCAACCAGCAAGAGGAATTAGGCAAGGATGTCCCTTATCACCCTACCTCTTTGTACTCTATGTGGAATGGCTAGGCTATAGTCCCCAAATAGTTGTTAACACAGGGGCATGGAACCCAATACAATTATCCAGATTGGGACCAGCCTTGTCACATCTTTTCTTTGCAGATAATCTAGTGATCTTCTCAAAAGTTGACATAAAACATAGCTCATTACTAAAAAAACATCTTGGAACGATTCTGTACATACTCAGGACATCAAATCACTGCACATAAAACTAATATCTTCTTCTCAGGAGGAATGGATGAGAATATGAGCAATAGAATAAGTCGACTCCTCAATTTTTAGAGAGTTCAATACCTAGGATCTTACTTAGGAATCCCACTCTTACATAGTCGAATTACTAAAGCTACATTGGAATTTGTTATTAAGAAAGTTAGATCTAAACTACGTAGCTGGGATGTCAAATAGCTCTTGATTGCAAGAAGGCTCACTCTGGCCAAATTGGTCCTTTTTACCATCCCAAATTACTTCATGCAACCATGCAAAATCCAAAAAGAGTGCTTGGGGAGATTGAATGGCTGACGAGACAAATTATATTGGGAGCCAATACAAGGAATCAAAAATTAGCCCTAGTAGATTGGAACTCTATCTGCCAACCTCGCAAAAGTGGAGGATTGGGCATTCGACAGCTAAAAGATCAAAATGCCTCTTTCCTTCTAAAACTAGGATTCAATCTTATCTCTAAAAGGGAGATTTTGTGGGTCCAAGTCTTAAGATCTAAATATCGAATGATAGATATGGTCCCAAAAAATATCATACAAGGAAATTGTTCAGCTATTTGGAGAGGAATTACGAAAGTATGGCCATTACTAAAAGAAAACCTATGTTGGTCCATTGGAACAGGGAAGAGTGTCAGATGTTGGGAAGATCCATGGATTTCAAAAATAGGCCCACTCAAAGCATGTGCCTCACCAATGGAAGGGCTAATCTCAGAATGCTTAGTTAAAGAAATGGTTATAGAAGAAGGTGCTTGGGACATTAATGCACTTAGGAACTGGCTGATATAATATATAATTCAGAAGATTATAAACATCCCCCCTCTACATCCCCTTGCTGGTCCTAACAAAGTTTGTTGGAACCACACATCTAACGGGAAATTCACACTAAAAGTGCATATCAAATGCTAAAAGAAAATACATGGAACGAGCAAGACAGTAAATGGAAGAACGTTTGGAAGTTCTAAGGGCCACAATGTGTTAAATTCTTCTTATGGCTAGTTTACAAACAACACCTACTTAATAACCTTGAACGAGTTAAAAGAGGAATTAGCCAAAATGAAACATGCCCAGTATGTTATTATGAGACAAAAGACATTCTACATGCCCTTAGAGACGCCCAGCTGCCAATGACATTTGTAAATTAATTGTGCCAGCAACGAAATGTTTACAATTCTTCTATGGCAGTTTGCTCGAATGGATTAGGACAAATTTAAAAACTCATGGTCAAACAACAAGGCATAAAATCCTTCGGCCTACGCTCTTTAGAATCCTGCTATGGCGACTATGGAAAAACAGAAACCTCTTTATCTTCCAAGGACTCCCGTGGAGTTCCATGAAAGTTATTAAAGCCTTAACTAGCTGGGCAAAGCAATATAACGAAGTCAGTAGTAGTGAATCATCTAGGAGTAGGACTTTAGTTGTAACACCCCTTACCCGTGTTTGACGCTGGATGGGGTACAAGGATTACCATACTTAAACATGCTTAATCTTAGAAAATCGAGACATCATTCTTATTAGAACTTAAAACCTTTCATTCATTCTCTTAATGTTCCTATCATGGGCCTACGAGGCCCAAAACATACATCGAAATGGTTTGGGACTTAATCGGAAACTTTCAAACACTTACAAAATTTTTACTCAAAACAGGGCCACACGCCTATGTGGGATGGGACACACCCGTGCGGGCAGGCCGTGTGGTCACACACGCCCATGTCCCTGGCACGTGTCGAATTTATTTTTTATTTGGAACTTACAGGGGTTTTCACATGGCCTGACACATGCCCGTGTCCATGGCCCGTGTCCCTCACACGGTCATGACACACCCATGTCCTCACCCGTGTGTGAAAACCTGAGTATTTTATTTATGACGTTAGCAAACATTTAGGGGCACACGGCCAAGCCACACACTCGTGTGTTAGGCCGTGCCCTCCACACGGCTGAGACACACGACCGTGCCTCTGCCCGTGTGTTTACTACTAAGCATTCTGTTTTGTATAATTTAGGCATAAGAGACACACGGCCTAATTACACTCCCATGGGGCTGACCGTGTGTCATACACAGCCTAGGCACACGCCCGTGTGCCTACCCGTGTGGACAATTATAGGCTATTTTCCAAGCCCTTTGTCACCCAAAAACTTAACCAAACACAAGGCTAATTTCAATATCACATTTCATGGCATACATACACTTCTAAATGCCCACAATTAAGGCATTCACATGCTACAACACATTGCATTTATCATGCATTCTCATCATTCACTTCTCTACTTAGACATGCAAACTTACACTTTTATGAACTACATCAACATTACAAAATTTTAACTTAATCAATATTAGCCAATTCTAATGGCCATTTACAACATGATTCAAGTAACATTTATAGCCAACACATTTGGCTAACCAATATGACACATAGCAAAAGGGCCTAGTTCCTATACATGCCATAATCAAAATGATTAAACTTTACTATACCAAAATAAAATGTTTGATAGTGTGGCTTCAAGCTCCGACGTCCTTTTTGATCCCCGAGCTAGCTTGGCAATACTATAAGGAAAAAAAGGAAAATAGAGGGAGTAAGCATAATTGCCTAGTAAGTTGCATGAAATACATAGCAACATACAACATACAATAACATCTAAATAAGATTTCATGAAATATGTTGGCTTATTAACATGGCTTACTCATACTCTTTCTTAACGACATACTCAAAACATTTCGTTTTTATTTCTCTTGAATTGCTCATGTGCACCTGTATCACTCATCACATAACTTTAGTCTTTCTCGATATATTCATCAACTTAAATACTTTTCCCGTTAAATTGCTTGGAATACCGAAGGATTCTCAAAATGTAACTCTCATGGTAAAATGCCAATGCCATATCCCAAATATGGTCTTACATGGGATCACATGTCGATGCCGAAGCCATATCCTAGATATGGTCTTATACAGGATCTCATATCGATGTCGATGCCATATCCTAAATATGGTCTTACACAAGATCGAAACTGATGCCGATGCCATGTCCCAAACATGGCCTTATATGGGATCGCTCTTAGATGCCAATGCCATGTCTCAGACATGGTCTTACTGGAGATCTAAATCTCGTCTCGGTGCCGACGCCATGTCCCAGACATAGTCTTATATAGGACCATATGTCAATACTAATGCCATGTCCCAAACATGGTCTTACATGGGACCTGCTAAATCTCATGTCATGACTACAGTATTCTTCGTATCCTTAAAATTTAACTGGGATTTATCTATAACAACTTCATTATTTCTTTATAAAAATCACATCAATAAATCTCATGGAAATAACATAAATTTCATACAATGTCATAACATTATTTTCATAATACATAATGCTAATTTATCACACATAACTTACCTCAGATCCAAAATGCAAGTGAATATGCAATTTAATCCACCACATTGTTCTTTCCCCGGTTCGGTCCGGGCTTCGTGTTTCTGAATCTAAAATGACAAATTACACTCATTTAATAATCACATTGGCTAAATGGCCCATAATTCACACTTTGCCAAAATTTATAATTTTGCCCTAAAACTTTTACATATTTGCAAAATGGTCCCTAGGCTCGTAAAATGAAATGCACTTATTTTCTTAGTTACCCAAGCCTTGCCGAACCTTATGTGAACTAATAACAGCCCACATTTCTTATCAATTTAAACTTTTACCACACATTTTACCACTTTACAATTTAGTCCCTATTAGGGATTTTCATGAAAAATCATCTAGTAAAAGATGTTTACTACACTTTAAACTTTCATATTCCACCACTATTCATCAAAATACATGCATGTCATGCATGGGTATATTTTTAAACATAAACCCTAGCTCAAACTAGTGGTAGAAATAGTTAAATTAAGCTACGAGGATTTCAAAAATACGAAGAACATTAAAAACGAGTTAGATTGCACTTACTTGTGAGATTAAAAGAAATGAAAGAAGCCCTAGCTATGGAGCTTTGGAAATTTCAGCACTTAAAAGGAAGAAGATGAGCACATTTTTTACTTATTTTCCCTTTTTATTTCTTTAATTATCCAAATGACCAAAATGTCTTTATGGCATTTCTTTAAAATTTTTTCATTCTTTGGGCATTTTTGTTCATCATGCTAATAAATGGTCTATTTGCTAAATAAGGCCCTCTAATAATTTTTCTAGTGCCAATTCATCCTTAATTCTTCTAAAAACTCATATTTTGCAATTTCTGCAATTTAGTCCTAAAGGACAAATTAATCACTATCTCATAAAAATTCCTTCATGAAATTTTCTCAATATCATGAAATCATATCATAAACTTTAAAATAATCATGAAACATGAAATTCTACTTTGGATTTATGGTCTCGAAACCACTATTCCAACTAGGCCCTAATTCTGGCTTTTACATTAGTTTACTTTTCGAGGAATTGTTTAAACTTTAAATAATGTTAGTCTTTGAAATTTAGGATTTTTTCTTTCCACGAAAAAAAATATTCAACCAAACTTTCCTAATAATCAACACCGTGGAATATTATTAAACCAAAACCGATTTAATAACTAAGGAGCAAAAGAGATCACATACATACTCCACAAGCATACATGTTAAACATTCAGCCAAATAGTTTGCAAATGACATATAACAATGAAGGCTTTAAATATAGGACAATGAAGGCTTTAATAGTTTGCAAGCAGCATATCTAGAGAAAGACAATAGCATGCTCCATTCTCAACTCCATTCTCACCTCCATTTACAACTAAACAACCTATTGAAATTCAACTCCATTCTCAAAGTATCTACCAGATAAAATGTGGGGTACTTAGCATATCACAATATTTCCAAGCATCAAATATCAATCGAAGAGAAAGCAGCAGTTTTAAATATAAAGATGAAATCCACTACTTTTACCGTTACAAGGTTTGGCCTGCTTAATTCGGTCTGACCAAAAAAGAGAAAGAAATAGATAATTTGGAGCTCCGTAACAGCTCTGTAAAATCACGCTCTGTATCAAGAAATTGCTAATCTAAAAACTCAACTATACTAGCCTTATTCAATAAGGGACTAAACACCATTGTAAAGTACATATTTATACATGGGAAGCCCCTAATAACTTAAAAGCATATCCGAATTTTGGTAGGTAAAAATGAAAGCATAAAATGAAAGACTTGGTCAATAGTAGCACTATAATTAAGGCCACAACTCAATAAAAACATTCAACATAACAATGTAATAAATTATAAAGATAATATAGCATAAAACAATTACATCACATTAGCATAGGCATTTTTCAATCAAATCATGCCACCTTATTGCATTTCTTAAAAAAAAAGCTAATATTCATTAATTTAATCATTAATGAATAGTTGAATTAATTTGTTATCATTTAATTATCACATGTAATGTATAACATGATATATTTTTTTTTGGCAGTTTTTCGAGATATTTATTGAAGCAAGCCAATGAAATGATAGATTAATTTACTTCACAACATCTTTCATTTTCTAGATGCATAAGAATGACTCTAAGATTTTGATCTATTAAAAGGAAACTACTACAATTATCTTTCAACGTAAATTTGAGATAACTTTTATTTTAATTATGGAATGCATAAATTTAATAGAAAAAAGAAAAGATAAGAAAGATGAAATTATACATGTTAACTTGTTATTGCTAAGAGAAAATGTTTAGAGAGAAGTCATTTTTTCAATAACAGAAAGAATTTCACCTGAAACATATGTTTAAATTAATCAAAATCTACAAATAAATAATTCAAAAATTGCAAACCGCAGCACAAACTTAAAAAGGGAGAGGAAGCTAGATTTTTCCATAAAGTTGGGTTAATAATTTGATTGTAAGGAAAGGGTATAAGACAAATCATGTTTAAGTCATAAAGTTGGGATAATACATCATTTGGCAAGATAAAGATCTATGGTTATTTAAGTCAAAAGTATTATATTAAGAAATTAATAGAATTGTACACTAATTAAAAATATATAACAATTGAAAGTAGAAAATCATATTTATAACAACAGCCTCATGCTTATATGATTTTAGAACTCTACTTGAAATGACACCTTTCTTAGAATACAAATGGAAAATTCTCTTATGTTAGAGAGAATCTTAGAAACCTCATAGTGTGTATATTTATTTACCTTATCAATAAGGTCAGGCAAGTGCTCTGAAAGCACAATGAACCAGTACCTGAAACATGTATGTAAAAAATAAGATAAAGAATCCACGTTTGCAAAATCATTATCTTGGATCATAAAAGTTATTATGATCTATTTTGCAAGGCACTCTTACGAAGTCCAGAATAATGAGTATTAAGCAGCATATTTGAAGAGCATACCTACTCTAGCTCTTTGTGATCTGATAGATCAATGGTATTAGGCTCGTACCCGTTAGTGTGTTGTAATTCAAGATATGAGATTAGAACATTGCATGGATGGATATATAAATAACTACTAAGAACAAATATTCAATAAAAGCATATATTTTATGCTTCATAGCATTACACCTTAGTAAACAAAAAAGTGGCAAAATGACCCTTCAATATATTTTTGTATGAATTTTATTGTTTCAATTCAAGTGCTAGATTACATGGTTTCTCTCTATATAGATCGTGCATGTAAAATATCATATTAACTAAAAATGCATGGCTATTTTTTTCAAAATAAAACATTTGGGTAAGTTGCATTCTCTTCCGGCATTGCATACGAGAATGTAATTTCTTTATTTCTTTTACTTATTTTAGTGTATATTTATATGTAAGCTACAGTTGTAAGAGAGTAAGAGAGAGAGTTAATTATTCGGCTTGTATGTCAGGTGTATATGGGCTCATACCATGCAGGGATGGAAGGAATTCCATGGGTTATAGTGGCAGAGGTTAATTTACTTTGTTTTCTAACATCCTCTCCATTTACATATCCAACCTATGTTGTTCCGACTTAATTTTCTAGTAATATTCCTGTCTCTGGACAGGGGTACGTTGATATGCTCATCCAAAGATTTTCCAAATACTTGTTAAAAACTTATTCATACACATGACCAAAACACACACCATTTAGGAAGTCAATTATAAATATGTTTTACTGCATATATTTAACAGTGAAGGGAATATGTTTCAAATTTTTCCCATAAACGTAAAAGCTAATTATTGCATTTCTAAAAAAAAAAGCTAATTATTTATTAATTTAATCATTAATAATACATACAGTAAACAATGCATGCAAAGGTCATCAATAGAAAACCCATTAAATATCCAGTCAACCAAAATGCATATACATATAAAGGGGGCAATGCTGTAAAAGAATAAAAAAAGAGAACCTTTTGAATCTGCTCAGTGGTGATGTTCATCAACTGTGGAGTCTGCTGCATATTTTCTTCTTTACAAAAGGAAAGAAACCTTAGATCACAGAAAAATAGAATGAATTTAAAAAAAAAAAAGATATAAAAATAGAATGAAATGAAAACTTACCAGAACTTTTTTGGTTTCGGCGAAGAGAACAGCAATGAGAATTGGGGAAAAGAGAATGGCAATGAATGAAAACTTATGAGAATTTTTTTGGTTTCAGCAGAGAAAACAGCGATGAGAATTGGTGATGAGAATTTGGGGAAAAAAGTTAGGGATTTCGATTAGTTAGAGAGAATTGGGGAAAAGAAATTAGGAAAGAAATAAGGGGATTTGAGAAAAATTTCGAGAAAATCTAATTTGGGGAAAAACTAAAGGAATTTCGGAGCTAACAAAACAAAGCCATTTAAGTCAAATTGTTATTGCAATATTTGCGGCGTTAATGAATAACGCCACTAATGTATAACCTTTGCGCCGTTTTCAGTCAAAACACTACTAAAAACATAATGTCCTATTGTAAAATGGCGTCGTTTAAGTCAAATTGTTATTGCAATATTTGCGGCGTTTTCAGTCAAAACACCACTAAAAACTTAATTTCTTGTAGTGGAATGACGTCGTTTAAGTCAAATTGTTATTGCAATTTTATGAAAAATGCCACTAATATATAACCTTTGCGGCGTTTTCAGTCAAAATGCCACTAAAAACTTAATTTCTTATTGTAAAACGGCGCAATTTTGCAAAATTTTAATACATACTTGTGGCATTTTTGGTCCAAACACCGCTATTACTTTCTTTTGCGGCATTTATAATAAAAATGCCGCTATAACTCTAACCTTTTACGGCATTTTTCGATTAGCGCCACTAATGTATAACTTTTGTGGTGTTTTTAGTCCAAATGCCACTAAAAGCGCCGCTAAAAACTTAATTTCTAGTAGTGATTGAATCTATTGATATGTTAAAACTCATGTTTGGAGTAAAGGTTAAAGCTCCTGTTTGGCACTTAAGTGACACGAGTTCAAATTCTGTTAACCCTTTTCCTCTCCCCCAATTTTGTAATTATCAAATATGTTATGTAGGCAATATGTAACTTTTACTTCATCATAAATTAAAAAGAGTACACTACTTAGTTGGTCACCCAACCTTTAAAGCACTTTCATTTTGGTCACCTAAGATTAAATCTTTAACGGCAGTTAACTACACACGACATATCATGCTCACACTTTCATTTTGGTCACCCCAAAAAAAATATTTTTTTTAAATATTGACTGGGGTAAAAAATCAAGGATTAAAGTAGAAAAATTGTAGAAACTAAAATAGTACACGAAATTTTCAATTTGTACTTGTTTATCCCATTGCTGAAAATTCTAAAAAAATTTTAATATTTAAATTTTAAATTTTAAAACATCATAATAAATTGTTGAAAAAATTTTACCCATTGATAATGTCAACCGATTTATTACTATAATATTAAAATTAATTAATTTAATCTCATTTTAAATTTTAAAATTAACGAAATTAACTTAAATAATTCATATTTAATAATTGTCTATGAAACTAAAATCTCTTTTAATTATATAATCTTGAATCTTCCATGCTAAACTAAAAGTGAAGGAAGATATCCTTGCAGTTAATTAAATTAATTACTTATTTTTTATTTGGGTAAATAAGTGATAAAAAAGATTATGAGTTTTGTTTGGCATGAAAGAAAAAATCAATTAATTTAATTAATTGCAAGGAATTTTTTTTTTTACTTTTAGCTTAACACGGAAGATTCAAGATCGTACAGTCAAAAAAAATTTAGATTTTATAGACAACTATTAAAGACAATAATTTCATTTATAATTTTTTAAAATAATTTCAAAATATCAAAATATTTTGAAAAGATTATTAATGATAATATTATGGGTCCTGAGCAAAATGGACCATACTGGCCTAAATTATTTATTTAAAGTGAAATTTTTGAAAGGATTATTAATGATAATGACGAAAATGGGAGCTATAGGGACCTTAATTAAGAGGTGAAGGGGTTTTATAGGATAACAGTTCGTGAGTTGCCAATGTCGTTTGACTACAGGGAGTCTACTTTAAGATTGAAGTATGCAAGTGAAGTGAAATTATTAAGTACTACTTTGAGACTTTTGGTTTAATAATAGGTAAACTATTTAGTTGGTGATCTAATTTTTAAAACGCTTTCATTTTAGTTATTTAAAATAAAATTTTACAATTTCGTTGCCCAACTTTTAGGGTATATTCATTTTAGTCACTCAAGCGTTAAATATCTAACGATGATCGATTGTACACATCACATCATATTTATACTTTCATTTTGATCACTTAACCTTTAGGTCAATTTCGTTTTGATCACCTAAAAAAATACATTTTTTAAAAATATTGATCATGGTAAACAAAAAAAAAAAAAAATTAAGGGTTCAAGTGAAAATGTGGTAGAAACTAGAAAAATATATTATCAAATTGTACTTGCTTATCTCATTGCCCAAAAATAATTTAATATTAAATTTTTAATTTCGAAATAAAAATCAATTAAATAAATTGTTAGAAACTTTTTTATTTTTAATAATGTCAACCGATTTGTTAGTATAATATTGAAATTAATTTAATTTAATCCCCTTCTAAACTTTAAAATTCTATTTTATGTTTCTATATTAAAGATGAGTTATTTGAGTTGATTTTAATTTTGAAACATAAAACAAAATTTTAAATTTTAGGAGGAGATTAAATTAATTAAAATTAATGAATTTCAATATCATAGTAACAAATTGATTGACATTATCAAGGGATAAAAAGTTTTCAATGGCATAAAATAAGTAAACAAAGAGTAAAGAACAAAGAAAATACAGGAAGCAATAGAGAATACATTTTATTGATCAATAGGGATATTTACAAAGCTTCTCCAAAGTCTCTATTTATAGGCATAAGAAGTATAAAGTACATATCTACTTCTAATGACTATTAGAATTTAAAGTACATCAAAACCTATTTTGATCTTGATGGACATCCACTTAATAAGATATTTATAACACTCCCCTTGGATGTCCATTGGTAGATAATGTGCCTCGTTAAAACTTTACTAAGATAAAAACCCTGTGGGAAAACAATTCCTAGTGAAGGAAAAAGAGTACACATATCTATAATAAGCACCATATCCTGCCTCATTAAAAACTTTACTAGGAAAACCCAATGGGACAAAACCTCGGTTAAGGGAAAAAGAGTATAGCGCGTATTACTCCCCCTCGTGAAAACATCACATACTTTCTCATATTTTACGTATTCAATCTGGAATACTAGTTTTTCAAATGACTATTTGAAAACATCACATACTTTCTCATATTCTACGTATTCAATCAGGAATACTAGTTTTTCAAATGATTATTTGAATGTGTAACACCCCAAACCTGGGCTAGACGTTATGGCAGTATCTGGCGATGTCACATGATAGGGTGTTTGAAAACTAAGTTGTCACGATAAAACCATTTCTATTTAATAACTTTTTTTATCTCTTATTAATTCCGAAATCGGTTACTCGTTTAATCAATTGTTTTAAAACTTAGTTCATTGCGAAAGCTTTCAAAAACCGTTTTAAGTGAACCATGTGTTCTAAGAAAACTTTTGCTTTTCGAAAACCGAGTTTACCACATCTAGCAGTTGGAAATCCATAAAAACGATATAAATCTCAAATTTTAGCAAACAGTCCAAAAGTCCCAAATTACATAAAAAATTAACCAAATAAAATTTAAAAACCATAAATGAAAATTAAAAAGTCCAATAATCGTGTGGCCACCGCTGAGTCCTCCGCCGCACTGATCCGTCTAAGTCTGAGGAGATTAAACTGAAGGGGTAAGTTTACGTAAACTCAGTGTGTAATCCCCACAGAAAATAAGCATACAGTCAATCACAATAATCAGTCAAATGCAGTCTGGGCCTAAGCCCATTTCAGTTTCAATAGTAATTCGGGCCTTAACTCATTTTAGTTTCAGTATCGGATATGTATTAGAGCCTAAGCTCATTACAGTAACAGTATTAGATATACATTAATCAGTAATAGAGTCCTATCCAACCAGCCTCTACACACTATCTCTGTCCATCCCTACACTCCATGTGGGGTTTAAAATATCCACCCATCCCTACACTCCAAGTAGTACCGAATGCGGCACATAATCAGTAAATTGCAACTGAGCTGTCAAATATTAGGCTTAAGAGTCTTTTAGTACACTTCCTCCAAATATCATTATCCAATGCAACATATAATATATGACATGCTATTACATGGTTATCAGTTACACATACAGTTCAATATACATGTATATAAATATCATGCTCAGTACATACATCATACATTTAGTTCACGCATTTAAAGGTCTGAGTAGTGCTTACTGACCCTACAGTAGGTTCATAGTTAACTTGGGTAACCCGTGCAACCTTAGAACTTATTTTAGTTAAATGGGCCCACATACCCATGTGGCCCATATGGCCCAATTTGGCATTGGTCATGTGGATCACATGGCCTAACCCAAAATCTCACACGCCCATATGGATTACCCGTGAGAACCCATATACCCATGTGGCCCACACAGCCAAAATCAATCTAGCCCATGTGTCGTACATAGCCTATCTGGCCATCACACGGTTGTCTCTTGCGCGCACGGCCTGGCCTCGTCAATCACACGCTAGTGTTATGGCACATGACCTACCACATGGGCGACCACACGCCGGTGTGGAGTCGACAATGGGGTCTTTGGCTTTCATTGAAACCCCATTTTCTGCGCTTTCGGGTACACACATGGTAATGAATTGATGCTCAAGCAACCCCGAGCACTTTAAAACCTAAAATTTAACATTCCAACGCTCAATTTCAATAATATTAAAAAAACTTAATCGATATAATAACGAGCTGTTTAACCCAAAACCTTCAACCCTTACCTTCGATCGAGAACTGAAATTCCACCTCCTTAACATGCCAATGGGCAATCTCCAGCCTCTCGATTAACTCCTAAAACCCAAGTAAAACACCTCTTAAACATCTAGCCAACGTAACGTTAGAGTTTACTCAAACGAAAACTTACCAAGCGCGCTGAATCCAATCTTGTACAACAAGAATACGAAATAAAAGAAAGAATTGAAGGGAAGGCAAAATTCAAGGAGATTTCGGCAAAGGAAGGGAGTAGATTTTCAAAAAAGAGAAGGAAGGGAAGGGATTTTCGGTAGAAGGGAGACACAATGAAACTAGCGTCAATTTTTTCCTCTAAATGGAAATAACAATTTTGCCAAATTCTGCTAACTCCCCACTAATCCACATCCTAACCACTCACTACTTAGAAACTTAATAGAACTCAAACTCTTTTCCAGCAGTCATGCAAAAATAATGCCCAAGCAGGGTCTCAAACACAAGACCTCCATTACACCAATACTTCCTTTATCCACCAGACCAGTAAGTCCAATCTGTTAAGTGCTTACAAACTTTTAATTAAAAGCCTACTGATCAGAGATAGGGCTTTATTCATAAAAATACCAAAATTTACCCAAGATAATGCTTGAACTTGGGACCTCTCAGACACTCCCAGAACACTTAACGACTGAAGCAGGCAGACATTGTGTCACCCATTCGCAAAAACAAAAATTACAAATTTTGAGGCGTTACAACTCTACCCCTTAAAGAAATTTTTGGCCTCAAAATTTACCTAATCAGAACAGATGAAGATACTGCTGACGCATCGCATCCTCAGGCTCCCACGTGGCCTCCTCAGTGCTATGATTCTGCCATAGCACCTTTACCAATGGGATAGACTTCTTCCGAAGAACCTTTACATCGCGATCCAGAATTTGAACCAGCTCCTCATCAAAGGTAAATTCTGGCCTAAGCTCAATCTCCTCAACAATGACAATATGAGTACGATCAGAGTGGTAGCGCCACAACATCGAGACGTGGAACATATCATGTATACGGTCTAGCTCTGGAGGTAACTCCAATTGATAAGCGATTGGTCCCACTCACTTTAGAATTCGGTATGGCCCAATAAACCTATGGCTCAACTTGCCTTTACGACCGAACCTCAAAATCTTCTTCCATGGTGAAACCTTAAGGAACACAATGTCTCCCACAGAATACTCAATCTTACGTCTTTTCAATTCCGCATAAGATTTTTGTCTGTCAGAAGCAGCTTTCAGATGATCTCGAATCAGTCTAACCTTATCCTCTGTCTCAAAAACCAACTCAGGACCCAAAACTCGTCGTTCATCCAACTTAGTCTAACATAAGGGAGTGCGACACTTACGCCCATACAGAGTCTCGTAAGGTGCCATCTGAATGCTAGACTGGTAACTATTGTTATAGGCAAACTCCCCTAGTGACAGATAATCCTTTCAACTACCTCAGAAGTCAACAACATAGCTCCTCAACATATCCTCCAGTATCTAAATCACCCTCTCAGATTGACCATCGATCTGAGGATGGAACGAAGTACTGAAGTCCAACCTTGAACCTAGAGCCTCATATAGCTTTTTTCCAAAACTGAGATGTAAATTAAGGATTTCTATCAGAAATGATTGAAACTGGTACTCATGCAATCTCACTATCTCGAAAATATAAAGCTTCACCAGCTTCTGCAAAGAATAATTCGTCCTAACTAGGATGAATTGTGCAGACTTGGTCAATCGATCAACGATGACCTAAACTGAATCTTTCTTAGTAGGTGTTAGGGGCAACCCACTAATAAAGCCCATCATTACTCGCTCCCACTTCCAAAACAAAATCTTAACCGGTTGCAGCAAACCCGAAAGCAACTGATGCTCAGCCTTAACTTGCTGGCTTGTCAGACATCTAGTCACAAAATCAGTTACCTCATTTTTCAATCTCGGTATCAGTATAACTCGCAAAGTTCTCGATACATTTTATTTTTGCTAGGGTGATAACATAATGGCTACTATGCGCCTCTCTCAAAATAGACTACCTCAAATCAGTATCATTTGATACACATATCCGACCTTAGAAACACAACACACCCTCAGAGTTCAACCCAAAATCCGTAGTGCTACCACTCACAATCTGTCAAAACCAAAGACCCAAAGACTCATCCTCCAATTGTTTAACCCGAATCTACTCAATCTAAGTTGATTTGACTTGCAGCTCGGCCAATAAACTCCCATCGTCAAACAAGCTAAGTCGAGCGAACATCGCTCTCAGATCAGTTATAGCCCTACGCCTCAATGCATTGGCCACCACATTGGCCTTGCCTGGATGGTACTCAATGGTACAGTCATAATCCTTAAGCAGCTCAATTCATCTCTGTTGCCTAAGATTCAGCTCCTTCTATGTAAGGAGGTACGTGAGGCTTTGTGATCAGTGTAAATGATACACTTCTCACCATACAGATAGTGCCTCCAAATTTTCAGTGCAAAAACAACAGTGGCCAACTCCAAATGATGCGTCAGATAGTTTGCCTCATGAGTCTTAAGCTGACGAAACACATATGCTACCACCTTACCATCTTGCATCAACACACACACCAAACCAGCATGTGATGCATCACTATAAACCTTGAACTTCTTTCCAGGTTCAGGTTGTATCAGAACAAGAGCCTGAGTCAGAACAGTTTTAAGCTTCTCAAAGCTCTCTTGCTACACATCAGTCCAGTCAAACGATACACCCTTACGTAGCAGCTTAGTTAAAGGTGCTGCAATCAATGAAAACCCTTCCACAAATCGCCAATAATATCCCGCCAGTCCCAAAAAATTGCGGATCTCAGACACAATCTTAGTCTGCTTTCACTCCAACATAGCCTCAATCTTTCGAGGATCCACTCGAATCCCCTTGCCAGAATCTACATGACCCAGAAATGTTACCTCATGTAACCAGAACTCACACTAGCTGAACTTAGCATTGAGCTGTTTTTCCCTCAAAGTCTGAAGCACAACTCTAAGGTGCTTGTCATGCTCATCCTTAGTCTTTGAATAAACCAATATGTCGTCGATGAACACTACCACAAACTGATCCAAATAAAGATGGAACACTCGGTTCATCAGATCCATAAAAGTTGTCGATGTATTAGTCGGTCCAAAAGGCATAACTAGGAACTCGTAATAACCATAATGAGTCCTAAACGCTGTCTTGTGTACATTGGCTTCCTTAATCCTCAACTGATGATACCCAGAATGCAAATCAATCTTGGAGAACATAGAAGCCCCTCAAAACTGGTCAAATAGATCATCAATCCTCGAAAGTGGATATTTGTTCTTACTGGTCAACTTGTTTAGCTGCGATAGTCTATACACATCCTCATGGACCCATCTTTCTTCTTAACAAACAGTACTGATGCTCCCCATGGAGACACACTAGGGTAGATGAACCCACAATCCAAGAACTCTTGAATATGAGCCTTAAGCTCTATAAGCTCCTTAGGTGCCATTTGATAAGGAGCGATAGACACTAGAGCTGAACCCAGAAGAAGCTCAACCCCAAACTCCACTTCACGATTCTGAGGTAAACCCGGTAGCTCCTCAAAAAAGATATTTTTTAAAAATCCTTTACAGTTTTGATGTCCTTAACAGCAGAGCCCTTAGAAACAGAAACACTTACATAGGCCAAGAATGTCTCACATCCCTTACAAACCAATTTCTCAACCACCAGTGCAGAAATCACATTAGTTAAATAATTCCAAAGTTCTCCAATCATGACTACTTCATTATCCTCCCCCAGTTCTCAACACGACCCTCTTAGTTGCATAGTCCAAACTTACTCGATGCTTGACCAACCAGTCAATTCCCAAAATTAGGTCAAACTCCCCAAACAGAAGCTCTATTAAGTCAGCCAAGAAATTACCCCTTGAACCTCTAAAGGGACGTCTCCAAATAATTTGCTAACCCAGACAGACTGCCTCAACTGGCTCAATATACTAACCTCACTCGTAGTGCTCTCTATCGAAATCCCTAAACTCCCAGACACAGTACTAGCTACAAAGGAATGTGTGGAACCTATGTTTATCAAGGAAAGATAAGGTACACTAAGAATTAAAAAAGTACAAGTGATGACGTTTGGAGCATCTCTATCCTCCTGACGTGTAGCATATACAAAAGTAGGCTACTTTGCCTTAGTCTGTCCGGCACCTCTACCCGATGCTCTCTGTCTACGGCCCATAATATTACCACCCCTAGCCTGACCATAGCCTCTTGGTGGCTGCTGAACTACCCTTTGTAGTTGTACAGTACCAGTACTCGAAGCTTGCATCTAATCGGCCCTCAGCGGACACTCCTTAATGCAGTGCTCCAATGACCCACACCTCAAACACGCGCTAGTCCTCCTTTAACATTCGCCCAGATGGCATCTACCATAGTCTACACCTAGTTACAGTCCAGTAGTAGTAACAGGGGGCCCAGCTCTAACTGGCCCATCAGCTCTGACCTTTTTCTTTTGCCTCTATACAAAACTCGAAGGCTTTGAATCCCTCTTGTTATTATCCCTCTCTCGATCTTTGTTTTGGCGCTCAGCGCACCTAACATCCTCGGTGATCTTCGCCTTCTCGACCAGAACAAAAACATCTTGCACTCTCTACGGAGCTATCAGAACCCTCAAATTATCTCTAAGGCCATCCTCAAAGCGGACACACCTCTCATACTCAGATGTCACTATACCTCGCGTATAGCAGCTCAATCGCAGGAATTCGGTCTTATACTCAGCCTATGATTGGTCTCCCTGAGTAAGGTTCAAAACCTCCTACCTACGAGTATCGATGTAACTAGCTCCCACATATTTCCCTTGGAAGGCAGTCTTAAAGAACTCCAAAGTCAGTCGTTTGGGCTGAGTGCCCTCCTTAACAGACAACCACCACTGATACACCTCATCGCGAAGTAGTGAAACCGCACCCTTTAATTTCTACTTAGGGGTGTAATCTAGATCATCCATGATCCGCTCAATAGCCTCAATCCAATACTCAGCCAAATTAGGGGTGACTCCAGTGACACCCTTGAAAAACTCAGCTCCATTAGATCAGAGTCATTCCGTAACTGACCCTGGACCCCCAGATCTAGTATTGGGCCCAGCAACCCTCTCCAAAATCATGAGCATAGCTTGGAACAATGCATCATCCCTAGGACCCAGCCTCAGTAGCAAGCGATACTAGCGTCTCACTCGTATCCAGATTTGGCATACTACCTAGAGAAGAGGACTGAGCTCAAGCCTCTCTACGACCACTACTCTGCCTCTAGTACCCCTTCTGCGGATACCTCATGTGCTCATGTCTAATTGGATTTATCTGTATTAAGAATTTTATGAATTAGTTATAGTTTAATATTTATTAGCAGATATTTTGTGTAAACAGTTTCAGTAATTCAGAGTTTTCTTTCGTATGTCGCAGTCTCTATCAGTTTTCCTACAGTTTCAATTCCACTACAGCCTCAGTGTACACTAACTAAATTGTTTTCACAGTATACTACCTACAATAGTTTCAAAATATACTACTTATAGTATTTTTAGATTTAAGCATATCAAAATCTCAGAATACTTACAAGATCGACGCCGGAGACTCGATGTACCACATACTCAGCCAATTATTTTAAATCATTTGAAAATCAATTCTCTATAAACCAAATTTTAAAACCCAAAATACACAATCGAGTTTTGAAACCTGGCTCTGATACCACTAAATGTAACACCCCAAACCCAGTCTAGACGTTATGACCGTATCTGGCAAATGTCACATGATAGGGTGTTTAAAACTAAGTTGTCACGATAAAACTATTTCCGTTTAATTACTTTTCTTTATCTCTTATTAATTCTGAAATTGCTTACTCGTTTAATCGATTGTTTTAAAACTTAGTTCGTTGAGGAAGCTTTCCAAAATCGTTTTAAGTGAACCGTGTGTTTTGAGATAACTTTTGCTTTTCAAAAATCGAGTTTACCACATCTAGCAGTTGAAAATCCATGAAAACGATATAAATCCCAAATTTAAGCAAACAGTCCAAAACTCCCAAATTACATAAAAAATAAACAAATAAAATTTAAAAACCATAAATGAAAATTAAGCAGTCCAATAACTGTGTGGCCACCGTTGAGTCTTCCGCCGTACCGATTCGTCTAGGTTTGGGGATTTCCTATAAAGATTAAACAAATGGGGTGAGTTTATGTAAACTCAGTGTGTAATCCCCACAGAAAATAGGCATACAGTTAATCGCAATAATCTGTCAAATACAGTCTGAATCTAAGACCATTTTAATTTCAATAGTAGTTTAGGCCTTAATCTATTTCAGTTTCAGTATCGGATATGCATTAAGTCCTAAGCCCGTCACAGTAATACTATCAAATATACATTAATTAGTAATAGAGTCCTACCCAACCAGTGTTTACATACCATCTTTGTCCATCTCTGCACTCCATGTGGGGTTTAAAACACCCACCCATCCTTACACTCCAAGTAGTACCGAATGCAGCACATAATCAGTAAATTGTAGTTGAGCTACTAGATATTAGGCTTAAGAGCCTTTCAGTTCACTTCCTCCAAATATCATCATCCCAACCCAATGTAATACAACGTACAATATATGACATGTTATCACATGGTTATCAGTTACACATACAGTTCAGTATACATGCATATAAATATCATGCTCAGTACATACATCATATATTCAGTTCACATATTTAGGGGTCTAAATAGTGCTTACCGACCCTACAGTAGGTTCATAGTCAACTTGGGTGACCCGTACAACCTTAGAAAACATTTCAGTTAAATGGGCCCACATGCTCGTGTGGCCCACACGGCCCAATTTGGCCTTAGTTGGCCCAAAATCTCACACACCTGTATGGACTACCCGTGTAAACCCACACACTCGTGTGGCCACATAGCCTAAATCTATCTAGCCCGTGCGTTGCACACAGCTAACCTGCCCAACACACGGCTGTGTCTTGCGCGTATGGCCTAGCCTCGTTGATCACACACTCATGTTATGGCATACGGCCTACTACACGAGCGACTACACGCCCATGTACCATTGACAGTGGGGTTTTTAGCTTTCGTCAAAACCCTATTTTATGTGCTTTTGGGTACACACCTAATAACGAATCGATGCTAAAGCAACCCCGAGCACTCTAAAACCTAAAAACTAACATTCCAATGTTCAATTTCTGTAACATTAACAAAACTTAATCAATATAATAATGAGATTTTTAACCAAAAACCTTCAACCCTTACCTTCGATCGAGAACTGGAATTGAACCTCTTTAACACGCCAATGGGCAATCTCCAACTTCTTGATTAACTCCTAAAACCCAAGTAAAACACCTCTTAAACACCTAGCCAATGTAAGGTTAGAGTATACTCAAACAGAAACTTACCAAGCACTCCCAATCCAACCTTGTACAGCAAGAATATGAAATAAAAAAAGAAATCGAAGGGAACACAAAATTCAAGGATATTTCGGCAATGGAAGGGAACAAATTTTCAAAAAAGAGAAAGAAGGGAAGGGATTTTCGGCAGAGGGAAGACATAATGAAACTAACGTCAATATTTTCCTTTGGATGGGAATAATAGTTTTGCCAAATTCTTTTAACTCCCCACTAATCCACATCCTAACCACCCATGTAAGACCCCTATTCCGTAACCATTGCAGGAATAGGTAAGGGGCATTATCGGATTTGTAACATTAATCGGCACAGTATATTATCAACATAATCTAAAACATTTTCAGGCATTCACAATCAATTCATGCTTTAATCATTCATATAAAGCTATAATAATAACATAGGGACTATTTTGAAAACATATAGAAGATAGAAGAAAACTTAAGAAATTTTTTAAAATAGGGTCCCATGACCATGTGCCCAAGTCGTGTGCCTCACACGGTCACCAGATACCCCTGTGTGTCTAAGCCGTGGCAAAACAGGGCATACATACTGACTTATGCACATGGCCACAAGACATGTACATGTGTCTAGACCGTGTGAAATCCTGGAAGCTATTAACTTGTACACATGGCCACAAGGCACACCCGTGTGTCTAGCCCATGTGACATCCTGACCAATTTGACTAAGGTACAGGGGTCACACGGTCGAGTCACACGCTCATGTGCTCAGGCCGTGTGGCACAAAGTAGGCTTGGTTTAAGCCACTTTCACACCCAAAATTTGCCTTATACCTACTTGAAACAATATGCAACATTTTCAATCTAATATCATCCAATTTCTAGCCTAACACAAACATCATTATAACCAAATCCATATCAACCAATTCATAAATCTCTTCTATATTAAATCATACCAAATATTAACTCATATTCATGACTAAATATGTACATCATAGCTCATTCATTTACGAAATCAATTCATAATCAAAACTTACCAAAAGTCTATCATTTGGTTTGTACGAAAATGACTATTCTCATATTGACCATACATGCACCATATATCATACCAAACTTGCATCATTTATCACATACCAAAACAAACATATTCATACACTTAGCTAGCCAAATCACTTAGCTTAGCATATTTATGACTCAAAATATAACAAAACTTCCCTAGCCTATACATGCCAGACTTAGCTATTCCTGAGCCTTCAGTAGCTTTGATGATCTATAAAATAAAATAAACAAATCAAGTAAGCTTTTAAAGCTTAGTAAGTCATAAGCAAGTAATTTAACACATAATCTCAATAATAATACAACCATTTCATCAATTTGAAAACAAACTTTATCCATATCTTACCACATGGTTACTCATTCAACTGAATTAATCCTTCTTTGATTCAATTCATTTCATCTCACATATGTACTTCATCTCAGCAACTAAACACATCATACATACCTGTCTATTTTTATTCCACTTCTTCTATATGTATTATAGTAGCTCATTCGTTAAACCATCCGGTTTAAGAGTCGAACATTCAAACATAACATCCAATAAGTACCTATACCATGGCCCGTAGCCAAATCAAGGTAACTTATCTCGGAGCCCCTATACCATGGATCGTAGCCAAATCAAGATGTTTATTGCACCCATAGTGCTGATATCATGGCCCGAAGCCAACATTTACACTAATGACATGTCACTACCTTCTGAATCTAATCCTACGATTCAACCGAGCTTTCTCAATCTCGTTTTCTATTACTAACTCATCCACAACAACAATATCACTAATTCCACCTCCTCTGAAGTTCCATTCATTTCAATTCATTCAATACCAATGCAATTAACAACATTATAATGAAATTACTACTTATGAACGTACCTCGAGTGTGTTTGTCGATTTAGTCGATTACTCGACAACTTTTGATTTTTCGCGATCCAAGTCTAAATTTCGCTTTTCTTGATCTATACATATTAAAATTAATTCATTCAATCTCACACTCAACTAATTCAATTCAAGAGCACATAATTAGGGCATTTTACAAATTAGCCTTCACATTTTCACATTTTGACATTTTAGTCCCTAATTCATAAAATCATCAAATACACTAAAATTTCAATTTAATCAAGCTAGCTGAATTCTCCCTTAGTCTATTCAAGCCCATTTATTCAAAATTTTCTCATTTTAGTCCTTCAGAAAAACAATTTTACAATTTAGCCCTATTTAACTAAATTTATCAAAAATTCAAGAATAAACATGTTTATCAACCACATATAAATCAATTAACATCAACAATAATCATAAAACTCACCATTTCATTAATGGCACACTTCATAAACATCAACAATTTCTCAAATTACAACATGGGCTTGATAATAGACTAAGCAACAATCTCAAAAACATAAAAATCATCAAAAACCAAAGTGAAACATACCTCAATCTAGTCAAATTGAGTACTGAATGCCAAGAAAGCTTAAAACCCTTCTTTCCTTTCCATTTTTTGGTGGATGAACACTCAAAATGGCTTAATTTTATGTTTTTGTTTTATTAATCAACATAAAATTTCTACTTTACTAATTTGCCCTTTGTTTATAAACATAAAAATCATAATAACCATGGCCATAATGTCATTTAATGTATTCAATGGTCATTTTGCCACATAAAACCCTCATATTAAACAACCACTCTAATTTAAGCACTTACTAAATCAATTGGCCACTTTCATCTATTATGCAAATTAATCCCTTTTGCTAATTAAGTAACCAAACTTCCAAATTTTCATACGATGCTTTCACACATGCTAATTCACATGTCATAAACACGAAAAATAATAATAAAATGTTTTTCTGACTCGGATATGTGGTCCCGAAACCATTATTCCAACTAGGGTCTAAAAAACTCTTACCTAGCGATCGTGCAAAAATAATGTGCAAGCAGGGACTCGAACACAGGACCTCTATTACACCAACATTCCCTTATCCACTAGACCAGCAGGGCCATTCTGTTAAGTACTTACAAACTTTTAATTAAAAGCCTACTGATCATAGATAGGGCTTTATTCATAAAAATGCCAAAATTTACCCAAGATAAGGCTTCAACATGGGACCTCTCAGACACTCCTAGAACACTTAACCACTGAAGTAGACAGATAGTTGTGTCACCCGTTTGTGAAAACAAAAATTATAGATTTTGGGGCGTTACAGAATGTATATTTTAAGCATTTATATCATCATTATTTTGAAAACCATGAGTGAGGGAAAATTTAGGGGAAATAGATTTTGATCTCTTCAAGAGTTTCAACAATAATCATAGCAAACTTTAATCATGATTCTTTTATAAAAACACAAATAGGTATTTTGGATCATTTTATAACCTTCATTCAACTACTATTTATCACATATGTTCAAATTGTTTTAATTCGTATAAATGAAAAATTTCCCAAAAATTTCAATATGCTTCTAACATCCTAAATCCTTCAAGGATTTTAATATAAACTTTACTATATAATTATTCATAAAAGGTTATAACAACAACCATTGGATGCAAGTTAAATCTTTTATAAATTATCAAAATAATATATCTAAAGGTTGTTGTATCCACCACAAAATGATATTATATCTTTTCATAATTAATGTTAGAACTTAGCGAAAAACTTCATATTTTTATTTCGCTTTTGGAAAACTACTTCATTTACACTTGATATACGTGATATGAAGTAATAAAATTTATAATAATGATCGCACCAAAAACTAACTATTATTATGATTTTAAGGCAAGCGCACCTATCGAATAATAGTATAGCTTAGTGGCAAGACCGAGATATCGTACCCAAGGGAACCAAAAGTACTAGTACTAACTTCCTTTCTATTATCTAACCTAAAAATAACAGGGGGATTTTTGTGAAAACTAAACTAATTCTAAAACTTAAACTAAGAATGCACAAAAAGTAAATTGGGGAAAAACTCTTAGGAAAAACTGATTGATTTGGACAATACTCAAGGGAGAATCCACCTAGACTTCACTTGTTATCAACTCTTGAACTAGACAATTTATTCACTTGACTTAATCCGTAGAAATCCTTAACTTATGTTAATATCTCTCTCAAGACTAAAAACAACTAACTCTAGGTTGATTAATTGAAATCTCTTTCTAATTAAAACCCTTATTGTTGCATTAACTTGATCTATGGATTCTTTTATTAGGTTTGACCCTAATCCCACAAATTTTTATCGTCCTATCTCTAGGATTGCGATCAACTCCGCTTAATTGTGCTGGATCTACTCCTATGCAGGGACTTTTGCTCATCTACATAAGCACATTTGACTTAAATCAATATCCCAAAAATATCAATTTTAGAATTAAAAACACAATTAAGAACAATTCAAGTATTTATCATATAATTCAAGAGAAAATAATAACAAGATTTATCTTAGGTTTCATCCCCCTCAAGTATTTGGGGTATTTAGTTCATGATTAGAAAAGAGAACATCTCAAAAGATATAAAATAACAAAACATAAAGAACCCAAAAACCCCTGAACGATTGAAGGGAGATCCTCTCTCTTGATGTAGGATTCAGCTTCTAGGATGAATCAATCGGCTTCCCTTGGAGTAATACCTTGCTTCTACTCTCTGTGTTAGCAGAAATAAAGCACTCTTTTGTGGGAGAAAAAGCACACCCTTGGAGTTGCCTCCTAGGGTCTTTATATAAAGCTTTGGAATGCCTTTCTTAGCCTTTAAGCATCCTTTTTCGAGTGAAATTACACTACCTCACAATAGGGACACGCCCGTGTACATTGAGGCCCAGGCCGTAGTCGGGCCTGTTGATGGTGGCACGGCCTTGTGGTCCGGCCGTGTTTGTCGGGGTTGGGCCGTGTGTGGACTCAAGATGGCATGGCCTTGGGGCGTGTTGGTTATTGAATTGGGCCTAATTTGCCCGTTTTTGGCCTATTCCTTGCTTTTTTCTCTTCCTTAAGCTCACCTGGGCATAAAACATGAAATAGAAGGATTAAGAGCACCAATTTCTACACATTTAATGATAATTCATCCAGAATTTAGGCTAAGCATGAGGTAAAAACATGTATACTTTATCGTTTATCAAATACCCCCACACCTTAGCCTTTGCTTGTCCTCAAGCAAAATCTCAATTCACAATTAAGAATCATTTTTCTCAACTTACAATCCTTATCAATAATGTTTCAAACTAATCCACAAGTAATCATTCACTGAAAATTTAATCAGAAGAACATTAAAGATTCAATCACTCTAAGTTGAGAATTTTATCACAGAAACATAGGTTTTCTTCCTTCTCTTAAGTAATTATCTCTCAATCAAAATCAACAAGAATTGACATCATCACTAAAGATTCACTCTATCCACTCAAAGTGTTTAGGGTTTAAGAATTTAAGCACTCTCTAGTCAACCTGAAAGGTTATTACCATAGGCTTGCAAGAAAATTAAATCTCCACCACTATAGATTGATATGATACATTGATCCAAAGGTCTTTCAATGGTTGTAATGGTGCTTTGGTTAGGGGTGTTGTCACAGGCTGAAAAAGAGGGTTAGAATCGAGATTGAATCGAAAAATCATCTAACTAAAAAAATCTCTATCCCTAGAACATATTTCTAGGGTTTAGCTTTATGATCATTTTGAATTTGGTAGAAATATGCAAAAACTATTGAACTATTATAGATTACAACTGAATTAACTGAATATATACATTTTTTTAAGAACAAATCAAATATTTACAATAATTCGCATATTTACAACTTTATAATCTGGAAAAGAGAATAATGCTAGATAATAATTCAATTCAAATCTCGACAAAAATAGGGATCAAGGTAATTGAATGGAATTCAACAAAAATAGGTTATGGGTTAATATTAAAGGGAAGTCAAAGAATGGGTTGTTAGGCTCAACGGGGTTTACTAGGGGTTAATTTATAGAGGTAGGCTTTTATAGAGTAAGTGGGTTGAATCCTAGGTGCCTTTATCATCTCGCTATATCAAATCAATGGTGTGGTCTCGACATGTATAATCAAAGCAAGTTCTAGAATAACAAATCAGTATTGACTCACTCAAAGCAACAATAAAAGTGAGCACGGAAGAATGTATGCTCAAAAGGCTCAAAAATCTCACCAGAATTATGGCTTTTGATGTCGATCCTGCGAATTTCAAATCTCAAGATAACACTTAAAATTCGGGAAAATAACCTATGAAAAAAATTAAATTCTCAAAAATTTCAACTTATCATGCTTGATTCCCTAGTGTTTTAAAGTTTGAATAATCAAAGTACAAGCACCTATGTCTTAATTCTCAATGTATCAATAAAAATCATAAATCAATCAAAATTAATACCTAATAGGAGATTGAAGATAATGCAAATAGTGAGAATGAGAATTCAAAATTTTGAGAACAATGCAAAAAGTTAGTTTAAAAATTTTCAGGGGTTTCAAAGAGAATGCAATGACTGAAAGTAAGTTCCCACCCCCCACACTTAAGATGTACATTGCCCTCAATGTACAAAGATAACATTAGTAGCAATAGAAGCGTAATATCATAAGATAGGGGGAGAATTGAAACTCCCTGAATTGGATGAATTTGTGAGGTGGTGGTGCCTATAGAATGTCTGAGACAAAGGAAGGTGCGGAGGTGGATAATCCGATAGTGGTAGCATTTGTTTGTCCACAGCTTTCATGTTGGGAATGTAGGCTTTGGCGATGTCAATTGTGTGAGGTTGTGGCAAGGTTCCCTTTACATATGGATTTTGAGCTGTAGAGCTCCTTTGAAATTGCGAAATTATTTATCAATGTTTAGAGATTTAAGTTAAGCAGAATTTTCTCGTTAGGGAATAGCTAATGTAAAAATAAAATTAAAAACTAAACTAAAATATTCACTAAACATAAATATCAAAATAAAGATAAAGAAAAATCTAAATATTCTAAGGAAACATAAAGTTCAAGAGAAGGTAAAAATAAAGATCAAGAATAAAAAAATAAAGATAAGAGGAATAGAAATTTCTAATCCTCAGATGGTCCGTGAGGTGGAGGCGGTAAGGTGATGTGAAGGTGCTGGCATATCTGCTATAGTGTAGCATTGATATGATCTAAGCGTTAGAAGCACTGCTACTCGAATCAGGTTAGGCGCTCAAATATGTCAACGTGTGAAGCTACCGTATGAACTGGGCGGCGAGGGGGTGGTGGCTCAGCTAGGCCCTCCTCCGGTGGTGGTGGGCCATCATCAGTAATGTCCTCTAGATCCTCAGCCTCTCAGAGTAAATAGTACTGTGAGGGGTCGGTCCCAAGTTTGCGCTGGATCATCCTCATGTAGAGTATAGTCTGGATGCCCTGAGAGACATCTAGCCGATCAATGTGTATGAGGATGTCTGAGCCGCGGTATTGAGTAGCCCAAAGTGGCGAGCCAACCGTGTGATGTACGGGCCCATGGATATCACGCCCCTGTGATACCTCTCAGTCTGATGTTGGATGGCATGGGCGATAAAATAGGTGAGGCCGATGACGTGTGCGTTCGCCATGCTCCATAAAAAGTAGGCATTGTGTGTGATGACGACGCTAGTGTTCTCGCGTCTGCCTATCAAGGTGTGTGCGAGAAGGGTGTGAAGGTACCTCAAGGATGGGGCAAGGGCGGTCGTTTTGGAGCGACTAGGGTTATATGTGGGCTGCTCAGGGACGATGGTACGCCAACAGTTGACTGAGGAGATGTGGATGCGATGGAGGACTGCGGTAAAGTCTTCGTCCACTATGAACTCGTCTGTGTAGAGCCCTAGTGCGGTACCAAATTCGAGAATGCTCAACTGGCGCACCAATCCACCGAGGCGAAATTGAATGGTGCTTGGGTCATCATGGTTTGTCATCACTACCTGTAGAGGAAAAGTAGTGCAGAACTCTAATGTTAGCTCAACGTAGGTGGGCTCGATGATGTTGAAGATTTGCTCCCACGGGTCAGTGGACAGTAGGGCCAGAAAAGCATCAGCAAGTTGGACTTGCTCTAGGGCGGCCCAGTCAATACATCGTCCGGCTCCTAGAGGGCGGGCTCGTAGGATCTGAAATAACTCCTCTTGGGAGTTCTGGGGGAATTAAATGAATGGATGGCGGGTTTCGGCTGTGGGTCTGGAGGATGAACCACCGGGCCCCTTCCACTTCTTTGAAACGAGGACGGCGGCTTTCTTTGCACACGACGAAGACATAATTCCTAAAAACAAAACAAAAAATGACATGCATTAGTCCTAAAAATTGAAATTTAATTTTAAAAAGACAATAAGAATAGTAAAAAGTTCTTATGCTTAAACAAACAAAACACATTAAGAATAGTGTTGGAATGTTGATTCATTAACCTAAGTAATACATTCTATTCATTCTAAGTATGATATCAAATTATGGAGGCATGGGTATTAATTTATACTAAATGAATACTAATCTAGATAAGGAAAAGTGGCAAGCAAATAAGAGTTTAAATGGCATCATAAAATTCTTATAATATTCTAGATTGTTCATGCTAAATCAATGAATTTCACGTTTAAAAATAATGCAAAAACTAAATGAAACATGTTATTAACATAAAAATAGATAAAAGCATTAGAAATTAAAGAGAAAAATAAGAAAATAGAACAAAATGGATGACTGTGAGGATGGAGCACGGTCGTAGAGGCTTTGCATGATCATGGGGATGCCTTGGGAGGCTGTTGCTGGTACTTATGAGGGCTAGGATGGGTTTTTGGTGGGAGGTTTTAGGGTTTCAATTGGGGAAGAAGTGAATAGTGGCTTGTTTATATAGGTTTTTGGGTCACACAGGCATGTCACACGCCGTGTGGCTCAGGTTTTACCCGTGTGCTTCAAAAATCAGGAATTTTGGCATGCCTGGTTCGAGGCACACGCCCGTGTACCTAAGGTGTGTTGAGGCACACGATGTTCACTTCTCCCATGGCCGTGTAGTAAGTAACATGCTCGTGTCTGAATTGACAGTGTCGACCACGGTCTTGGGGCACGAGCGTGTCGCACGCCCGTGTCAGCTGGTCTAAGCCCGTGCTCAAATTGACAGTGTTGGCCATGGCCACATCGAACGGCTGTGGCAGTTTATCGTAACCCGTGTCTCAGGAAAATTTTTACCCTGCTTGTACACGGCCAAATTGCATGGCCGTATCTCTGCTCATAGTGTCCACACGGCCTTAGGAACGCCCGTGGGCATGGCTGTGTGGCCGAAAAATCCTGTATTTGGAAGGGTTAGTCGATGTATTAGAAGACTGAAATAAAAAGATTTACTAAATTAGTGCTTGGGTTGCCTCCCGAGAAGCACTTATTTAGAGTCTAAGCTCGACTCTGCTTGTATGTATCACGATGAGAGTTCGTGGAGCTGAAGCTCCTCCCTATTATTCTTGAAATTCTCACCTCTATAATGTTTAAGTCGATGGTCGTTTACCTTGAAAGTGACGTGGTTTGGATGAGTTACCTCGACTATGCCGTATGGAAAGACAGTTCAAACAGTGAATAGACCTGACCACCTCGATTTAAGTTTTCCAGGGAATAGTTTAAGCCTCGAGTTGAAAAGTAAGACAAGATCACCAGTTTTGAACTGCTTAAGTTGTCTCAAGCGATTGTCATGGCGTCGCTTTGTGGCTTCCTTATATAATCGTGAGTTTTCGTAGGCATTGCAGCACCATTCATCTAGCTCGTTTAGTTGCATTAGACGTTTCTCACCTACAAGCTTAAAATCAAGATTTAAAAATTTAATAGCCCAAAATGCTTTATGTTCGAGTTCAAATGGTAGATGACAACTTTTTTCGTAAATAAGTCTATAAGGAGATGTTCCTATGGGAGTTTTGAATGCAGTTCTATAGGCCCACAAAGCATCATCTACCTTTCTTGACCAATCTTTCCTATTTGTTTTTACCCTTTTTTCTAGGATGTGTTTTAATTCTCTATTTGTTACTTCAACTTGTCCACTGGTTTGTGGATGATAAGGGGTAGTTCTTCTATGGTACACTCCATATCTTTTTAAAACTTTGTCAAATTGGGCATTGCAAAAATGAGTACCCCTATCGCTAATAATTATCCTAGGTGTTCCAAATCGAGAGAAAAGTTTTTTAAGAAAGCGTACTACAATTCTAGCATCATTAGTAGGTAAGGCTTAGGCTTCCACCCATTTTGACATGTAATCTACTGCTACTAGTATATACTTATTCCCAAACGAAGTAGGGAATGGACCCATGAAATCAATACCCCATACATCAAATATTTCACATGAAAGTATATAGTTTTGAGGCATTTCATTATACTGAGATATATTACTTGTTCTCTGGCATTTATCACAAGAGGTCACATACTTGTTGGCATCTCTGAAAAGGGTAGGCTAGTAAAACCTGATTCGAGTACCTTGTGAGCAGTTCTAGCTCCATTGTGGTGTCTTCCTGTTGGTCCTGAATGGCAGTGCTCTAAAATTTTATATGCTTTTGTCTCAGTAACACATCGTCGAATGACTTGATATGCACAAACACGAAAAAGGAAAGGATTATCCCAAAAGTAATTTTTCACATCAGCGAAGAATCGCTTCTTTTGCTGATGGGTCAATCCTTTTAGAATTATGTTAGCTGCTAAATAATTTGCAAAATCAGCAAACTAAGGAACTGTAGCTTCTGCTATGACTAAGAGTTACTCTTTAGGAAACAAGTCGTTTATTTTATCGAGGTCCTTGGGGTGTGGATTTTCCAATCTTGAAAGGTGATCCGCTGCCAACTTTTTAGCTCCTTTCTTGTCTTTTATTTCTAAGTCGAATTCCTGTAATAATAGAATCCATCTTATTAATCGAGGTTTTGCATCAGTTTTAGTTAAAAGATAACGAAGAGCAGAATGATCAGTATAAACGATGACTTTCGACAATATTAAATATGATCTGAATTTATCAAATGCAAAAATAACAGCTAGCAATTCTTTTTCTATGGTAGTATAATTTGCTTGCGTGGCTGTCAAAGTTTTACTAGCATAATAAATCGGTTAAAAGTGCTTGTCTCTTCGTTGTCCCAAAACTGCACCTACATATGGACATGTAATTGTTGTTTTCTCCTGATCTTCTAGAGCTATCAGGATTTGGAAGTAACCAAAGAGGCCATCCAAGAAGCAGTAATACATGTGTCCTGATAATCTTTCCAACATTTGATCGATAAAGGGTAAGGAAAAATGATCTTTTTGAGTTGCATCATTCAGCTTTCTATAATCAGTGCAAACTCTACATCTAGTGACTGTTCTTGTAGGTATTGGCTCCTTTTTGTCATTAGACACCACAGTCATGCCTTCCTTTTTAGGAACAACCTGTACAGGACTTACCCAAGAACTGTCAGAAATAGGATAAATAATGCCTGCATCTAGAAGTTTAATTACCTCGACTTTTACGACTTCCTTCATGTTGGGATTCAATCGTCGTTGAGCTTGCACCGATGGCTTATATTCATCTTCCATTAAAATTTTTTAGGTGCAAAAAGAAGGACTAATTCCTTTAATGTCAGAAATCTTCCAAGCTATAGCCTTTTTGTGTTCCTTTAATACTTGAAGTAATTCTTCTTTCTTTTCAGCGCTTAAGTTTGATGCGATAATCACTGGTAATGTAGAATCGTCTCCCAAAAATACATATTCTAAATGGTCTGGCAGTTGCTTTAGTTCCAATTTAGGGGGTTCATCAATCGAGGGTTTTTGTCTCAGTTTGTCATTCATCTTAATACTTTCATAACTTATGTGCCTTGTGATAAGTTCATTAGAGTTCAACTCCTTTATTACTTCTTTTACTTTCGTGGTGGCTTCATCTTCCCCCCCACTTTGAACAAGACACAGTTCCAACGTGTCTTTAAGAGAGATTTCCTGAAAATTATCTTGATCAAAATAATCAATAACATCAATAAAATAACAGGAATCATCTTGTTCTCTAGAAAATCTCATAGCATCATAGATTTTAAAGACAACTTCTTCACCAACTCTAAGTACTAATTTACCATCCCCTACGTTGATAATAGCTCTAGCAGTAGTTAAAAATGGGCGCCCTAAAATTAAAGGTACCTCAATATCCTCATCCATGTCAAGCACAACAAAATCAACATGAAATATAAATTTATCTACTTTTACTAGCACATCTTCAATGATTCCCCTAGGGTATTTAACAGATCTATCAGCTAATTGAATACTCATCCTAGTGGGTTTTGGTTCCCCTAGACCTAGTTGCTTGAACATTTTGTAGGGCATTAGGCTAATACTAACACCTAGATCAGCTAAGGCTTTGTCAATGATTAAACTACCAATTAAGCAAGGAATAGTAAAACTCCCTGGATCTTTCAGTTTGGCTGGTAGTTTATTTTAGAGAATAGCTGAACATTCCTCGTTGAGTTCCACTGTAACTAGTTCTTCCAACTTCCTTTTATTTGTGAGAAGTTCCTTTAAAAACTTTGCATACTTTGGCATCTACGAAATTGCATCAACAAAAGGTAAGTTAATATGTAATTGTTTAAAAAGTTCAAGAAATTTACCGAATTAAGCATCTGTGTGGTCTTTCTTCAACTTTGCCAGATATGGTATGGGCGATTTATATTCCTTAAGTACTGGTGGAGTACTTCTCTTAGGTTCCTCTTCCTCTGCCTTGTCTTTTTTAGATTCCTGGTTAGGCTTCTTTTTTGGTTCAACTAGTACTTTCCCATCCCTTAGGGTAATTGCTTTGACATGTTCTCTAGGATTTGGCTCATGTTACTTGGTAGTCCACCTTGTGCTCGTTCTGATATTAATTTGGCAAGTTGACCAATTTGATTCTCGAGCCCCTGAATGGATGCTTGCTGGTTCTTCAGTACCGTTTTGGTGTTTTGGAAACAGGTTTCTGATACAGTCATAAATTTTGTAAACATCTCTTCAAGGTTTGGCTTTTTCTCCTGTTAAGGTGGTTGCTGCTGAAATCCCGGAGGAGGCGGTTGTTTTTGATTTCGTTGTCCTCCCCATGAAAAATTGGGGTGGTTCTGCCAACCTGCATTATAAGTATTACTATAAGGGTTATTTTAAGGTCTAGAATTGTTACCCATATAGTTGGCTTGCTCAGTTTCCATGCTGTGTCCATAAGAGGAGTAATCTGAATTGAACATATTTCCCTAAGTTGCATCACACTACATCACTGGGTGTGCCAGCGTAGAACCAACAAAATTATCAAACTTTTTATTTAAAAGTTCTACCTGATTAGTAAGCATAGTGACAGCATCAATATTAAAAACTCCTGTAAATTTTGTCGGCTTTGTCCTCATGACTTGCCACTGATAGTTATTCAGTGACATCTCTTCTATAAACTCATAGGCTGCTTCAGGTGTTTTATTGTTGATTGTTCCTCCGACGGCTGCATCAATCATTTGTCTTTTGAAGGATTCAAACCGTTGTGGAAGGTTTGAACTTGTAACCACAAAGGCAACCCATGGTGAGGGCACCTGCTCAAAAGATCTTTGTATCTCTCCCAAGCATCGTAAAGTGTTTCTAAATCCATCTGCACAAAAGAAGAGATATCATTCCACAATTTAGCTATTTTAGTTGGAGGAAAATACTTAAGTAAAAATTTCTCGGTCATCTGTTCCCATGTAGTGATTGAGCCTCGTGGTAGAGGATTTAACCACTGTTTAGCTTTATTCCTTAGGGAAAAAGGAAATAGTCGGAGGCAAATGGCATCATCAGAAACACCATTGATTTTAAAAGTATCACAAAATTCCAAGAAATTAGGTAAGTATGAATTGGGATCTTCATCCTGTAAACCATCAAACTGCACAAATTGCTGAATCATCTGAATAGTGTTAGGTTTCAATTCAAAATTATTTGCAGCAATAGCAGGTCTAATAATACTAGATTGAGTACCAGCCAAATTTAGTTTAGCATAATCATACATAATACGAGGAGCATCATCTTGGTTTACCGGCCCTGCGGCTATCGCGGGAGGTGGTAGATTGTCTTGATTTCCTTCCATCTCTTCAGTAGGTTTAGGTTCTTATTCTTGCTCTAGATACTGTAGGCTTCGTCTGATCTCTCTACGCTTTCTGTGAACAGTAGCTTCTAAATCTTCGTAAAAAAGTTATGGTCCTCCTGGGTTTCTTCTAGTCATAAACTAGAGATACCTAGAACGGAAAAGTGAAGAAATTAAAATAAATAAATAAAAATAAAATTTGAAAATAAATAAATATAGTAGTGGCCAAAGTAATAGAAATCGAGTGTTCTTAATATTTTAGTCCCCCAGCAATGGCACCAAAAACTTGATATGCATGATATGAAGTAATAAAATTTATAATAATGATCGCACCAAAAACTAACTATTATCATGATTTTAAGGCAAGCGCACCTATCGAACAGTAGTATAGCTTAGTGGCAAGACCGAGATATCGTACCCAAGGGAACCAAAAGTACTAGTACTAACTTCCTTTCTATTATCCAACCTAAAAATAACAGGGGGATTTTTATGAAAACTAAACTAATTCTAAAACTTAAACTAAGAATGCACAAAAAGTAAATTGGGGAAAAACTCTTAGGAAAAACTGATTGATTTGGACAATACTCAAGGGAGAATCCACCTAGACTTCACTTGTTATCAACTCTTGAACTAGACAATTTATTCACTTGACTTGATCCGTTGAAATCCCTAACTTATGTTAATATCTCTCTCAAGACTAAAAGCAACTAACTCTAGGTTGATTAATTGAAATCTCTTTCTAATTAAAACCCCTATTGTTGCATTAACTTGATCTATGGATTCCCTTATTAGGTTTGACCCTAATCCGACATATTTTTATCGTCCTATCTCTAGGATTACGATCAACTCTGCTTAATTGTGCTGGATCTACTCCTATGCAGGGACTTTTGCTCACCAACATAAGCACATTTGACTTAAATCAATATCCCGAAAATATCAATTTTAGAATTAAAAACACAATTAAGAACAATTCAAGTATTTATCATATAATTCAAAAGAAAATAATAACAAGATCTGTCTTAGGTTTCATCCCCCTTAAGTATTTGGGGGATTTAGTTCATGATTAGAAAAGAGAACATCTCAGAAGATATAAAATAACAAAACATAAAGAACCCAAAAACCCCTAAAGGATTGAAGGGAGATCCTCTGTCTTAATGTAGAATTCGGCTTTTGGGATGAATCAATCGGCTTCCCTTGGAGTAATCCCTTGCTTCTACTCTCTGTGTTGGCAGAAATAAGGTACTCTTTTGTGGGAGAAAAAGCATACCCTTGGAGTTGCCTCCTAGGGTCTTTATATAGAGCTTTGGAATGCTTTTCTTAGCCTTTAAGCATCCTTTTCTGAGTGAAATTGCACTACCTCACGACAGGGACACGCCCGTGTGCATCGAGGCCCAGGCCGTGGTCGGGAATGTTAATGGTGGCACGGTCGTGTGGTCCGGCCGTGCTTGTCGGGGTTGGGCCGTGTTTGGATACAAGGTGGCACGACCGTGTGCCACGGCCATGTGGTGAATCTCCAGGCCGTGTTGATTATTGAATTGGGCCTAATTTGCCCGTTTTTGGCCCGTTCCTTGCTCTTTTCTCTTCCTTAAGCTCACCTGGGCATAAAACATGAAATAGAAGGATTAAGAGCATCAATTTCCATACATTTAATGACAATTCACCTAGAATTTAGGCTAAGCATGAGGTAAAAACATGTATAATTTATCGTTTATCAACACCTTTACTGGCTTTATACCTTTAGATATTTGGACTACTGGTCCAAAAACTCCATGAATTTAATTGTACTTGTGTTGTGTCTTTCAATTTTGATCAATTTATTCCAGATCTATATTTCTCAATAGATTTATTCAATATCCTCCTTTTATTTCATTATTTCAATAATAATATTGCATGCAAAATTATTGCCAACCACCTTTATTATTTGGTTCCACATTTTCTCGAAATTGACATAAGTTATCAAGATATCTTATTTTTATTATTTTTAGAGTTCAATTTCAGGTGCCTGAATCTCTTCTAGAGTTTTACTTATTAATTATGTCTTGGGTCTCTTCTAGAGTGCCCACCTCCATTATATGACCATCTAGAAGAATTTTCATCTTTGGAACCGATCAATCTATTATTTATTCTAACTGATTGTCCTACTAGGACTTTAATTCAAATTACTCTCCCCTAACTCATTACAAGTTATTATTTCTCTCCCCCTAATGTCTGGAAAACTATCAAATCAAAATTGTAATCACAAATCACGTCATAATTGAATCTCCAATACATTCAAAACATCTAATAATATAAATAAAATTGTAATTAATATATATTCTCAACTTTCTTTGAGGGTACACTCATCTTTGTGCACTATGGCGGAGCAATTGAAACATATACGCACATACGAAAATTCAAATATGAGAAATATTTAGCTATTGATCAAAAACCAATTGTAATGGGGGAGTATTGGCTTGATGCGTACAACACGTAAATCAACATAATCTCATGTTGAAATAAGAAGTTTAGTTCTCATAAGTAATGGTTTAAACATTAATCAGAGGCGTTTAATCAATAATTTCTCTAAACCATTATGCGCATAAATAACAAAATTTTATAAAAAAAAATTTCAAACTCAATCAAAAAAGACTGAGATATAAACTCATCAGTATTAGCAAGATGAATTGCCATAATTGCATGATCTGAAATTAATTATTTAAACAAGCAATCTTGCAAATGAAAGGTTGCAAGTTGATAACACATATGTGATTATTTTGTAGATGCATCTACCAAAATCATATAATATCAAAACCATCGACATGGTGGATGAATGGGCCCATATTCATTTTAGGAATGCAAGACATTAAATCTTAACTTTAGCTAGTGAGTCTTAACAATCAATTATCATTAAGAACAAGCAACAAATGAGAATTCTTTAAATTAAAGAATCTTCTAGTTCTTTAATGAATGTCCATATGAATTCTCAATTAATTTTCGCATCATATATGATCCAAGATAGTCCAAATGGTCACGCCAAGTAGTAAATGTATTTGTAGTAGTAAACTTCTGGTTTACTTTAACATGCGTTTCAATTGTACTAAATTGTAACAATTTGATAAGTTTACTATTATTCCTTTTACTTTGTATCCATATATAAATACTATCGTGACATTTACTACTGGAAATGTCTAAATCAATGTGAAGTCTATAATGTCACTAAGTCAATAAACATAATTTCCAAATAATTATATGCAATATTCGCTTCAAGGCATATGCCAAAATCTTCAAATGCAAGGCATTTGGTTTAGTGGCATGATTCTCACTTCGGATGCGAGAAGTCTCGAGTTCGATTCAAAATATTTTTAAAACCTTTTAATAAGAGCTTTGCATAATCAGTTAGCTACCAAAATATCTGCCTAGGTTATCTATAGAAACAAGCCTATACTAAATATATCAATAAATTTCACATCTCAAACATAAAAATATGACATAATGAAAAACTAGCAAATTTTTTCATAACCATAATAATAAACATGCATGAAATTTAATTAAAAAATCCAACCATTCAAGCTCATAGAACTTTTTATTTACAATTGCTCATGTCATTTCTCGAAATAATTAACAAAGGGAATAATATAAACGTATGAACTACTACATATAACCATTCTTTGAACTAAATCAAATCTGAATAACCATAAAATTCATTGGTTTGCTAAGATAAATTTGCATACTAGATATGTTTTAATTAAATATATTATTTAATTATAATGTAACGCCTCAAAATTTCATTTTTTTTTTTTATTTTTGTGAATGTGTGAAACAACTATATGTCTGCTTTATTGGCTAAATGTTTTGGGTGTATGTAGGAGGTCCCAAGTTCAAGCCATGACTTGGGAAAATTTTTGGTATTTTTATGAATAAAGCCTTATCTTTGGTTAATAGGCTTTTAAGTAAAAGTTGGTAAATAATTAACAGAATGAGCTTGTTGGTCTAGTGGATAAATGGGGTATTGGTGTGAAGGAGGTCCTGTGTTCAAGTCCCTGCGCGAGCAAGGGAATTATTTTTCTTTTTTTGGGCATGTGGTGTGGTGGAGTGTAAGTCAAATTGGAATTCTAAGTAGTGGAGATGTTAGTGGAGTGATTTGGGGAAAATAGGGCTTATCGAAATAGTTTGGTCTCTTCATCTAAAATTTTCTTTGCAATTTTTCCTCTTCACTTTTCTTTTTCGACTCTTTCACTTCCTTTTTGCCACCACCCTTCCACTTCCTTGCTACCGTTCTTCCACGTTTTTGATCCTTCATTTACTTCTAAACCCTGGTTTTGTTAATCCAGCTTTTGCACATTGTTGGTAAGTTTCGACTTTTGTCAATCTGAACGATTCTGATTATTTTTCTAAGAGGGGTTTCTTTTAGATGGTTAAGAATCAATCAAGGGACTGTAAATCATTCCAAATTGATGAGTTGAGTGCGTGGATTTCTTGTTTCGATCAAAGGTAAGGGTTCGATACGTAATGGATGAACGTCTCGTTACGATTTCGTTAAATTCTTGGCTAAGTTACTGAAATTGGGCTTTGGTTTCTCGATTTCTAGATTCTAGAGGCTTAAGAATGCTTACGCGTCGAAAACGATATAGGTGTGTACTCAAAAATATAGAAAACGAGATTCAATGAAAGCTAAAAAAAGTAAATTATCGACCCACATAGGCGTGTGGTTGCCCATGTGGTTGGCCGTGTGAGGGGACACGGCCGTGTGAGCGATGAAGCCAGGCTGTGCATGAAGAATACGACCATGTAATGGCCAGGCAGGCTATGTGCGACACACGAGTTAGATTGAATTGGGCCATGTAAGCTACACGGGTGTGTAGGTCCATACGAGTAGTCCACACGAACGTGTGGGATCATGGGATCACACGACTAAGGCTAATTTGGGTCGTGTGTGGGCCCACACAGGAAGGCCACATAGGCGTGTGAGCCCATTTTTACTGAATTGTATTCTAAGGTTGCATGGGTCGCCCAGGTCGATTGTGAACCTACTGTAGGGTTGGTAAGCACTACTTAGACCCTTGAATAACTGAAACTGATTGTGTGATTAGTGTATTGAGCATGATATTATTATGTGTATATATTAATCTAAATGTGTGTACTATTAATTATGAGCATAGCATATCATGTATTGTATGTTGCATTACATGGGGTTGGAATGATGACATCGAAGGAAGTGTATTGAATGACTTTAAGCCTATTGACTGGCAACTCTACTGCAAAACATACTGAAAGGCTTTTAAGCCTATTAACTGGTAGCTCAGTTGTATTATACTGATATGTGCCGCATTCGGTATAGCTTGTAAGTGTAGGGATGGGTGGGTGTTTTAAACCCCACAGTAAGCGTAGGGATTGTGACAGCCCAAATTTGGCCCTAATCGGAACAGTGGTTTCATGACCACAAATCTGAGTCAGTGGAAAGTTTAAATATCATTTTTTGTGTCTTGAATGTGTGTACTATTGTGTGTTAAAGTTTCGTAATTAAATTTTGAGGTTTAAATGCTTGATTACCATGAAGGGATTAAATTGCATCAAATTTAATTATTGCATGCTATAAAATTACTTTTGTGCCATGCCTTTTGAATATTGGGGTCTTAAATGGCAATTATGCCATTAAGGAATTGTATGGACGGTAATGGTTAGTAACTTAAGTAAATAATATGTTATGTTTAAGGTTAAATGAGTAAATTAATAATGGATGATTTTATTACACAAAAAGAAAGCATAAAAAATAAAAGGAAGCTTGCATGTTCATCTTTCAAAGCCGTATCTAGCAAAGAAAAAGAAAGAAATGAGCTTCCTCATATTCGGCCCATATTAAGCTAAATTCAAGGTATGTTTGAGTTGTTTCTTTAATGTTTTTGCATATTTTGAATTGTTGGCAAGTAATGCATCTAGCCCAAGTGACAATTTTTGAAATTGTTAAGAAATTGGTGTTCGGCCATTGATAAAAAAATTATGAAATCTTGTGTTTGATGTTGGAATATGTATAATTTGTGTTTGAACTCTTTGTGAACTAGATGTACTTTTGGCCGAAGTGTGTCATGGATGAAATGTATTTGTTTGATGCTTTAAGGATTTCGAACTTATTGGTTAAATTTCATTTTATAAAGGGAAAGGGCGTAATTTATCAAAATTATGTGATGTGTGAAGAAAAATGGGTTTATAAAATGTGTATTTGATTTAAGAGTGATCAATGTGTGTATATGAAATGGTCTATTTGACCGTATATTGATACATATGCCAAAGACTATTTTGTGCACTAATAAGTTAAGTATTGGTTGGTCATTTGGCATGAGTAGTTTAATGATGCTATGATAATTTGGTTATATGCTACTCGGTCAAGATGATGTTCATTAAGGGATATATATATATATATATATATATATATAAGATATGAAGTTTATATGCTTAAATTTAACCGTGTTTTGGTTATGCATCATGTTTTCTTAAGTATAAATTGGTTAAGTGATTAAGCAAATTCAACTTGTTCTAAATTCGAGCTCAAGAGCAAAGGAGACAGGACTTGGATCGGGGAAAAACAAAGTTAGCCGAGTAGCCGATATTATCGTACGAAATTAACTAAGGTAAGTTCTTAAGTGATTAAATTCAATTTCTTATGCTTAGAGATTTAATAATTAAAATAAAAATTAAATGTGTGATTATATATGTATAATTTCCAAATGATGAGAATATTAGTTGATATGATTTAGCTATGGTGTTAATTGTGCCATATGTGACTTAAAGATGAATGAAATTGCTATAAATTAAGTGTGAAATTTTGGATGTATTATGAAGTAAGAAATTCATCCCCGTCATGAATTCAAGAGAAGATGTCGAATGTGATTTTGAATTGAAGAGGTGAAGCAAAGACTTGATAGTATTTCTTTTAATGATCAACAGTATAAGTCATGTGTTGAAATATTCGGGCTTCGAGCCTAGCAGGCCTTGTGCCGGTGAATTTAATCAGGCTAAAAGCCTAGTAGGTTTTGTATCGGTGGTAAAGTCAGGTTTATACCTAGGAGGCTATGTGCCAGTGAAATTTATACGGGTTCTGAACCTAGCAGACTACAAGCTGGTGAATTAAATTCAATGTTTATGCTGGTAAGAGTTCAATAAGTGGTGGAAATGATCAAGTAAGTTACTAATGACTACATTCTTGACCATATAGGTAAGCACTTTTGAAGATGAATTTTTAGTTTATAAATTCGGCTAAAGGTAAGGTCATAATGAAATTATGTATTTTATATATGTGTTTATTTGTAAAAAGCACAGTTGGCTAAATGTGAGCATATAGTGAATCGGTTTGCGTGTGGCTATAGATGAAATTTAAAGTTTGTATTTTGTATTGGGAGAATGATATTATAATTGAATGAGATTTAAACTAGGTGGAATTTAAAAAGAGATGTTATGAATGGACTAGTACATGGTTTAAGATCCGGCCATTTATGGTATAAGTATATATTTTTGTAATGAAAAATTGAACTTATATCTTTAATGGAATGAGTATATATTTATATTATTTGGTATATTTGAGGTAAGGTAAACATATATTGGTATATTTTGATTGATTAGGAGCTTGTATTGAATTGGTTTATTCGGTTGAGTATGAGGATATAATAAAATTGCATATTCGGCCAAGATGGCTAAATTGAATTAAAGTAGAACGTAAATGGTACTTTTCGACTAATGTGAAATAAAATGGTTAGTTAATTGAATGGTTTAAATTGCTTAAGTCTTACTAAGCTTATGATAGCTTACTTTGAATGTTATGTCTTTTTGTTTTATAGATCGTTGAATCCAGCTACAAGCTCAAGGATCATCAGACGACTCATCGCACTATCTGTAACACCCTGATTTTCGGGATTTTGTGATTTTTGTGTGAATTTGGTTAAAATTTAATTTTGGTATCTGGTTGTGCAATTCTTAATTGGAGTGTGTAAATGGGCCTATGGAAGGCCCATGAGTTGGCAAAAAACCCGGTAGAAATTTAAATTTTTGGACTTAAAGAATAGGGGGCGTGAGTTGGAGGCTTTATAAGAAAATGTGGGTGAAGTATGTCACAATAGAGCCCTTGGTAAACTGGCATGATGACGCCACTTAGTTGCTAAAAAAATGGCATGTGGGAGGGTGAACAAGGGCCAAGGTTCAAGTTGCAGCAGAAGCAAATAAGGTTATTTATTTTTATGTGCAGGAAGGGTGAGTGTTGGAACCCAAGTGGACCCTGTTGGAGGAGTTTGAATTGGTCATGAGATGAGATCAAGGAGGGATAAGGGTAGAGATTTTTGAGATTTGAATGAGAGCTAAGAGTTGGCCGAATGTAGGGGTTTAGGAGGCAAAAATCGGCTAGGGGTTTTCGTGTTGGTATTTCAGCTTTTGGGTTATAGATGATACCGATTTCTTTTGCCCATAGTGTCATAGGTTTTTTTCTTTTCTTCTTTTCTTCTTTTCTCTAGTCAAAATCACCATTCCCTTTGTTCATCATATTCTTTTCTTTGGCCAAACCCAAGCTACCATTCCCTTTCTTCATCACTTTTGCCGAATAGTCATAAATGCCGGAACCTTGAAGGATTCTAGATTGAGCCGATTTCTCTTTAAGGGTACACCCTTGTTCTTTTCTCCATTTAGCCGAATCTTACACTCCCAAAAGCTTATAAATTCCATCATCAACACCCTCTTCTCACAAAGTTCTACTTTTTTTCTACCTTGTTATTTAAAAGTCGAAATCACCATTAGTAAGTAGTTGGAAAGCCGGATATCATTAGACTTCTGGGATTCATTCGTGGTTCATGTTAGGGGGTTGTTCTAAAGCAAGGAGGGTCCCGAGAACGTTTGCAATAGTAGATCATCCGGTAAGTATTCGTAGTTTTCCATTCATATCTTATGAGTTATGGAAATCCGAAAACCTCTAGATTCCTAGGGAGGTTGTCGTTTTAGGCTTAAGGTCTTGTTGGCCTTTTTTTATTTTTATTCAAGTTTTATGGTCTTATGTAGTGAAATGGAGGATCTTTGAAGGAGCATCGAAGGCTTGGTGAATTGGTGGGGCTAAAGTTGGATCTGATCATCAGATTCGGCAAGGTAAGCAATCTATGGCAAGTAAGTGTGTTGGCCGATTGTGGGTAGGTGAAATATCTTGAAAAATCGTATGGTTTGGATCTAACGTTGTAGGTATCAATTGTAGGATAAGTACGTGGTAGATTTTGAGGAATCAATCGTCGTGAAACAAGTGTGTAACGAACCCTCGTAGTAGCTTAGATTAATATTTGCTGAAAAGTCGAAATGCCGAAATTCCGGCATTTCAGGAACTTGTGGTTTTACGAATGGTTATAGACACGATAAATGCGATAAGATTAGTGATTGGATCGATGGAATAGGTAAGGGTACGATTTTGCGCACGATGGTAAGTTGGGCCTCGATGGGCTGAAATTCGGCCCAATAGGTTTTCGGGCCCATTTGGGTAAAATTGGTAGAAAATAGAATTTGGTTAAATTCCATGTCAAGACCGTTAATACCGTTGTGGAATATCGGCTAAATGGTCCTAGATGACTAAATTGGCTATGTAGGGCCCATTAAAGGTTTTGAGCCAAAAGCCGTAATTGGTTTGGAGAAAGGCTAATGTGGTTGCTAATGCTTTAAGTCAAAAATCACTGTTTACTTTACGTGCGATGAATGTGCATTTGGCTATATCCGATGATGGTGCATTAATAGCTGAATTAAAAGCAAAACCGTTATTTGTGCAACAGATTTGTAAAGCTCAGAAAATTGATGATGAATTAGCTGCAAGACAAGCTCAATGTAATTCGAAAGTTGATTCAGAATTTCTGATTGATGTAAATGATTGCTTGAGATTCAGAAATTGGTTATGTGTTCCGAGAAATTCAGAGTTATTACAAATAATTTTGAATGAAGCTCATAATGGTCGAATGTCTGTTCACCCGAGTAGCATGAAAATGTATAACGATATCAAACAGCATTATTGGTGGCATGGTATGAAGAGAGATATTTCTGACTTTGTTTCGAAATGTTTAGTATGTCAGCAAGTGAAAGCAGAACATCAGGTGCCTTCAGGATAACTTCAGCCGATCAGGATACCTGAGTGGAAATGGAACTGAGTCACAATTGATTTCGTATTGGGCTTACTGTTGACATCGAGTAAGAAGGATGCAATTTGGGTTGTTGTTGATAGATTGACAAAATCCGCTCACTTCATTCCGGTCCGTACAGATTGCTTGCTTGATAATCTAGCGGAATTTTATATTTCTCAAATAGTACGATTGCACGGAGTACCTGTCTCTATCATTTCGGATAGGGATCCGAGATTTAATTCGCGATTTTGGAAGAAACTGCAAGATGCGCTAGGTACTAAACTGCATTTTAGCACTGCTTTCCATCCCCAAACAGACGGTCAATCCGAGCGAGTCATCCAGATACTTGAAGATATGTTGAGATGCTGTGTTCTAGAGTTTATAGGTTCGTGGGATCGATATTTACCTTTGGTCAAATTTGCGTACAACAATAGTTTTCAATCAAGTATTAAAATGGCACCCTACGAGGCATTGTATGGTCGTAAATGTCGCACACCCTTATATTGGAATGAGCTCAGTGAAAGTAAGATTCACGGGATTGATTTGTCAAAGATACAGAACAAAAAGTAAAAATGATTCGTGAAAGTTTGAAAGCAGCATCGGATCGTCAGAAATCGTATGCGAATTTGAAACGTAAAGATATAGAATCCCAAATCAATGATAGAGTGTTTCTGAAGGTTTCACCGTGGAAGAAATCTTAGATTTGGTCGTAAAGGCAAGTTAAGTCCGAGATTCATTGGGCCGTATAAGATAGTTGAACGTATCAGACCAGTCGCATATAGATTGTTGTTGCCTCCTGAACTAGAAAAGATCCACAATGTTTTTCACGTTTTGATGCTTTGTCGATACAGATCCGACCCTTCACATGTGATTAGCCTGTCTAAGATCGAAATTCAGTCTAACTTGAGTTATGAAGAGGAACTGGTTCGCATTCTAGCTCACGAGGCAAAAGAACTGCGAAATAAGAAAATTTCGTTGGTAAAGGTGCTTTGACACAAGCACGGGATCGAAGAAGCCACTTAGGAATTAGAAGATTCGATGAAAGAACGTTATCCAAACCTCTTTATCGGTTCTTAAGGGGGAGAGTTGTGACAGCCCGAATTTGGCCCTAATTGGAATGGTGGTTTCGGGACCACGAATCCGAGTCAGTGGAAAGTTTAAATATCATTTTTTGTGTCTTGAATGTGTGTACTACTGTGTGCTAAAGTTTCGTAATTAAATTTTGAGGTTTAAATGCTTGATTACCATGAAGGGATTAAATTGCATCAAAGCTAATTATCGCATGCTATAATGAAAATTGCTTTTGTGCCATGTCTTTTGAATATTGGGGTCTTAAATGGCAATTATGCCATTAAGGAATTGCATGGACGGTAATGGTTAGTAACTTAAGTAAATAATATGTTATGTTTAAGGTTAAATGAGTAAATTAATAATGGATGATTTTATTACACAAAAAGAAAGCATAAAAAAATAAAAGGAAGCTTGCATGTTCATCTTTCAAAGCCGTATCTAGCAAAGAAAAAGAAAGAAATGAGCTTCCTCATATTCGACCCCTATTAAGCTAAATTCAAGGTATGTTTGAGTTGTTTCTTTAATGTTTTTGCATATTTTGAATTGTTGGCAAGTAATGCATCTAGCCCAAGTGACAATTTTTGAAATTGTTAAGAAATTGGTGTTCGGCCATTGATAAAAAAATTATGAAATCTTGTGTTTGATGTTGGAATGTGTATAATTTGTGTTTGAACTCTTTGTGAACTAGATGTATTTTCGGCCTAAGTGTGTCATGGATGAAATGTATTTGTTTGATGCTTTAAGGATTTCGAACTTATTGGTTAAATTTCATTTTATAAAGGGAAATGGCATAATTTATCAAAATTATGTGATGTGTGAAAAAAAATGGGTTTATAAAATATGTATTTGACTTAAGAGTGATCAATGTATGTATATGAAATGGTCTATTTGACCGTATATTGATACATATGCTGAAGACTATTTTGTGCACTAATAAGTTAAGTATTGGTTGGTCATTTGGCATGAGTAGTTTAATGATGCTATGATAATTTGGTTATATGCTACTCGGTCAAGATGATGTTCATTAAGGGATATATATATATATATATATATATAAGATATGAAGTTTATATGCTTAAATTTAACCGTGTTTCTGTTATGCATCATGTTTTCTTAAGTATAAATTGGTTAAGTGATTAAGCAAATTCAACTTGTTCTAAATTCAAGCTCAAGAGCAAAGGAGACCGGACTTGGATCGGGGAAAAACAAAGTTAGCCGAGTAGCCAATATTATCGTACAAAATTAACCGAGGTAAGTACTTAAGTAATTAAATTTAATTTCTTATGCTTAGAGATTTAATAAGTAAAATAAAAATTGAATGTGTGATTATATATATATAATTTCCGAATGATGAGAATATTAGTTGATATGATTTAGCTATGGTGTTAATTGTGTCGTATATGACTTAAAGATGAATGAAATTGCTATAAATTAAGTGTGAAATTTTGGATTTATTATTAAGTAAGAAATTCATCCCTGTTATGAATTCAAGAGAAGATGCCGAATGTGATTTTGAATTGAAGGGGTGAAGCAAAGACTTGATAGTATTTCTTTTAATGATCAACAATATAAGTCATGTGTTGAAATATTCGGGCTTCGAGCCTAGCAGGCCTTGTGCCGGTGAATTTAATCAGGCTAAAAGCCTAGCAGGTTTTGTACCAGTGGTAAAGCCAGGTTTATACCTAGGAGGCTATGTGCCGGTGAAATTTATACGGGTTTTGAACCTAGCAGGCTACAAGCTGGTGAATTAAATCAATTTCTATGCTGGTAAGAGTTCAATAAGTGGTGGAAATGATCAAGTAAGTTACTAATGACTATATTCTTGACCATATAGGTAAGCACTTTTGAAGATGAATTTTTAGTTTATAAATTAGGCTAGAGGTAAGGTCATAATGAAATTATGTATTTGTATATATGCATTTATTTGTAAATAGCATAGTTAGCTAAATGTGAGCATATAGTGAATTGGTTTGCGTGTGACTATAGATGAAATTTAAAGTTTGTATTTTGTATTTGGAGAATGATATTATAATTGAATGACATTTAAACTAGGTGTAATTTAAAAAGAGATGTTATGAATGGATTAGTACATGGTTTAAGATTCGGCCATTTATGGTATAAGTATATATTTTTGTAATTTTAAATTGAACTTATATCTTTAATGGAATGAGTATATATTTATATTATTTGGTATATTTGAGGTAAGGTAAACATATATTGAATTGGTATATTTTGATTGATTAGGAGCTTATATTGAATTGGTTTATTCGGTTGATTATGAGGATATAATAAAATTGCATATTCGGCCAAGATGGCTAAATTGAATTAAAGTAGAACGTAAATGGTTCTTTTCGGCTAATGTGAAATAAAATGGTTAGTTAATTGAATGGTTTAAATTGCTTAAGTCTTACTAAGCTTATGATAGCTTACTTTGAATGTTATGTCTTTTTGTTTTATAAATCGTTGAATCCAGCTACAAGTTCAAGGATCGTCAAACAACTCATCGCACTATCTACTGTTTTGGTATTTTGATGTTCTAGACTTGACTTATGGCATGTATAGGTTAGACAATGTATAAAAGTTAAGTTTGTATATGTGTTTATAAAGCCATGCAAAAATGGCTAGTTATTATATTAAGCTTGGTGTTTATGCTTTTGGTTCAATCGATGGATAGATTAGTTTATGTGAAATCGGTTATAAGATATAAAGGATGAATACTTGGTTGCGTTTATGAATGCTTGAGATGGATTAGGTTTAATTGTGGTTTGATTGATTTAATGGTTTTGATCATGATATGTATAATACTTGATATACATTTTATGTTGAATTAAGATGAATATTGGTTTTACATGCGGATCACCGTAAGAATTATATGCTTCCATGTGAATTTACATACGGGTATAAAGGATGGTATCAAATTGAAAATGAAATGGTAATATGCTGGCATACATTTGGTTAAACAAATGAAAATTTACCAAATGCATAGTAACATTTTTTTTTATATATAGTAAATATTTGGTCTAAGACTTAATTACTCGTTCATGTGCATATATATGTATTGAATGATGATGTTTGGTTGATCTATTCTAGTATAATCACATGATGGCCGAATATAGTTATGGCCATTATGTGTTAATTGTTACTTTAGCATTGGAACTTTTATGATATCGTTTGTCTGTTATTGATATGAATTAATTTATAAAAGGGTTAACTTAATTATATGTTTAAAGAAACTCATTCATATGTATTTGAAATGTTCAAATGTTGACATTGATCTCGTAATGCCTCATAACCCATTCCGGCGACGGATACGGGTTAGGGGTGTTACAGGGATGGACAGAGATTGGGTGTTAGAGGCTGGTGGGTAGGATTCTACATTCTGTTCACTGCACACATAACTGTTACTGTGATGGGCTAAGGCCCAACACATATCTGTTACTGTACTGAAATGGGTTAAGGCCCAAACTGCTACTGATACTGTAATGGGCTTAGGCCCCAGACTGTACTGACTGTTATTGTGTTTAACTATATGTTTCTTTTCTGTGGGGATTACACACTCAGTTTACATAAATTCACCCCTTCTGTCTTATCTGTACAGGTAATCCCCACACCTAGACGGATCTGTGCGACGGAGGACTCAATGGTGACCACAGTTTTGGACTTTTTCACGGTTTTTAATTTATGATTTATGGTTTATTTATTATTGATTTATTGGGTTGTAATCTGAAGACTCTCTGGAACTTTTGCTTTAAATTGGGTCTTTACTTATTTATTTTATGGACTTATAACTGCTAGTTGTAGGGAATTCGGTTTCCAAATAGTTAAAGTATTTTCTAACTCACGATGACATAAACTATTTTTATTAAAGCTTCCGCAACGGGATATATTTTAAAACAAACAATTTAAATAAGTAATCATTTTCTTTTAGTACTAATAAGAGTTAAAAAAAAGGTTAATAACATGAAAATAATTTTGTCACAACAGCTTAGTTTTCAAACACACTACCATGTGACATTGTCAGATTCGGCCATAACGTCTAGGCCGGGGTGTTACATATAAAACCTACTATAGTGACATAAATAAATAAATTAATATTCATTTTCATGAACAAATGAGATGCTTTTAACAATATTTAACACATGTAATCAAAACTTAAAAAGAAGACCATCTCAAAATATTTAAATCATATATCAAGTTGATTTAATATTTAAATACGTACATTTTTTTCTAAATTGAGTCTTGACGATAAGAAGTAAGCAAATTAAACTTCAGCAGTAGACTTTAAATCCAATCAAAATCTATTAATAGTAAACATTAAGAGTGGATCTTATTTTCCAAGTGTATAATGGGTACATAACCAATGACTCTTCATAAATAAATTGTCTCTCTTCATAGAAAGTTCTTGGAAATTCTTTTTCTTTTCTTACTTTCTTCATTTTTCCACTTCTGGTAGTGAGAAAATTTATTACGACAGTCCCCATGACTATTATTATAGTCCAATTTACTATATCTCCGTTAAAGATTATGTATTTAGAATTTATTACATATTGTTACATTCTCTTCAGGGAATAATTAGGTTTCGTGGTTAAAAACATTTGTTCAATCATAAGTAATATTCTTTCCATGATATTGCTACTGTAGGAGCATATTTGAATCATGAAAAGTTGAATAAGTTCTCTCTTGCACGGTTCTTATCAATAATATTTTTCCACGTAATTTTAATTGAGAACTTATTTTGAATACTATAGAGTTATACTCACAATTTTAAAAAATTACAACTTCAGGTGCATCCAACTATAATGAGCATTATTTTATTGCTCATAAATAGATTTGTCATAGTCCAATATTTCGCTTTCAACCCCTTAACGGGGATGATGACAAAAGAAGATCACAAAGATAGTCACATCAATTCAGTTTATAACAAGAGTAATAAATATAAACCAATAAACCAATTCTTTTTTGATTCATATGAAATATAATCTTTTTTTGATTCACAATCCTTGTAACACCCTAAACCCGACCTAGAAGTTTAGACTGAATTCAGGATGCTACATTGATCACCGAAGTGATCGTAAGAATTTTTTTTCAAAACGAGCCGTCCTAAATTTTTCTTTTGAAAATTTTTATTTCTTAACGTACCAAAAACAATTAATAGTTCAAAATTTTGTCCATAAAATTACCAGTATAAAATGAACAACTAAGAAAAAACATATAACAGAATTTGCACCACAGTATTATAAAACCTTATAGTTCTAAAACCAAATATAAAAACTGGAAAACTCAAACTGATAATCCATTTGTAGAACTGTCCGAGACCACAGCGTACCATGTCCAGCGTCAGAATTTTGATGTGTACCTTAAAAGGAAAAAGATGAGGGAGTGAGCTATACGAGCTCAGTGTGAATTCGAAACAAGACAACAGACAGAGTTACCAAATTCAAATTAGAAACATACCATATTGCCTAAACTCACAGAGTGATAAACGCTAAATTATACATATTTTTACCTCATGTTTAGCCTATATTTTGGATGGATTCTTATCAATTTTGTGAGAATTGGTGCTCTTAATCCTTCCTTTTTTATATCTTATACTCAGGAGAGCATAGGGAAGAAGAAAGAACAGAAAACGGGCCAAAAACGATGAAAAATGGGCCAAAATGTGCGAACAACACGGGCAAAGAAATGCCACACGGCCGTGCCACACGGTCGTGCCACATGAAGATCACACGGTCAAGCCCCCGACAAGCACGGCGAGGTCACATGGCCGTGCCTCCACCGATAAAAGCACATCGCCCCTGTCAAAGTCACACGGGCGTGGCACACGGGCGTGTTCTAGTCGTGAGGAAAGGGAATTTCACTCGAATTGAGATGCTTAGAGGTTAAGAAAGGCTCCCCATAAGCTCTCTATATAAAGACCTCGTGAGGCAGAAGCATGCGAGATGTTTTTTAGATATCTTTCTTCTCGTTTTTCTGCCACCCTGAGGGTAGAAGCAAGGGATTACTCCAAGGGAGAAAGCCGATTAATTTATCTCAGAAGCCAGAATTCTGCAGCAACATAGAGGATCCCCCTAAATTCCTTCAGGGGTTTTTGGTTTCTTTTATGTTTTGTTATTTTATATCTTCTGAGATGTTTTCCTTCTTTATTATGAACTAGACCCCTCAAATACTTGAGGGGGATGAAACTTAAGCTAGATCTTGTTATTTATTTTTGATTTATTTGATAAATACTTGAATTGTTCTTAATTATGTGTTCTTCATTCTTGATTTAATAATCCTAGGTATTAATTCAAGAATTAGATGTGCTTAGAGCAGAGGAGCAAAAGTCCCTGTGATAAGTAGATCTACCATAATTAAGCGGAGTTGCATGCAACCCTAGACATAGGGCGACATAAATCTGTCGGATTAGGGTCAAACCTAATATGGGGAACCATAGATCGAATTAATGCAACCTAGGGAGTTACTTAATAAAGGAACTTTAATTAACAACTTAGGCCTAGTTGCTCTACGCCTCGACGGAGGGTTTAGCATAAGTTAGGGATATCTACGGATCAAGTCAAGTAAAGAAATCATATAGTTCAAGAAAATAATAACAAGTGAAGTCTAGGTGGATTCTCCCTTGAGTATTGTCCATATCAATCAGCTTTTCCCTAAAAAGTTTTCCCAATTTACTCTTTACACTTTCTTAGTTAGTTTTAAAATTAGTTTAAATAACCCTCTTTTATTTTTAGGCTAGATAATAGAAAAGAAGTGAGTACTAGTACTTTTGGTTCCCTTGGGTACGATAACTCGGTCTTGCCACTAAGCTATACTACTGTTCAACAGGTGCGCTTGCCTCAACGTCGTGATATTAGTTGGTTTTGGTGTGAACAAGTTCTTTATAAATTTTATTACTTCATATCATGCGATATCAAGTTTTTGGCACTGTTGCCGGGGAACTAAGATATTACGAAAGCTCGATTTCTATTACTTTAGCCATCAATATATATTTATATATTTAATTATTTATTTTTCTTTTATTTTTATTTTCAGTTTTTATTTATTTTTATTTTTATTTTTTATTTTTTTATTTTTTATTTTTTAATTTAAAATTTTTGAGTTTTCTTTGCTTTCTCTTTTTAGGTATTTTTAGTTTATGACTAGAAACAACCCAACAGGACCACTACTTTTTGACGACGATCTAGAAGCAACAATTCTCAGAAATCGCAGAGAAATTAGACGCAGTTTACATTATCCAGAACAAGAACCAGAGCAAGAGCCAAAACCTACAGAAAAGATGGAAGCAAATCAAAACGTTCCACCACCTCCCGCAATAGTCGCGCCACAAGCAAATCAAGAAGAAGCTCCTCGCACTATGTATGATTATGCTAAACCTAGTTTGGCTGGTACCCAAACTAGCATTCTCAGACATACTATTGCTACTAATAATTTTGAATTAAAGCCCAACACTATTCAGATGATACAGTAATTGGTTCAGTTTGATGGTTTACAGGACGAAGATCCAAACTCACACATAGCTAATTTTTTGGAACTTTGTGATACCTTCAAAATAAATGGCGTTTCTGATGATGCCATTTGATTGAGGCTATTTCCATTCTCTTTGAGAAATAAAGCCAAACAGTGGTTAAATTCTTTACCACGAGGCTCAATTACCACATGGGAGCAGATGACCGAAAAATTTTTACTCAAATATTTTCCTCCAGCTAAAACAGCCAAATTACGAAACGATATTTCTTCTTTTGTGTAGATGGATTTAGAAACATTATATGATGCATGGGAGAGATACAAAGATCTTTTGAGAAGGTGCCCTCATCATGGTCTACCTTTGTGGCTACAAGTTCAAACCTTCCATAACGGTTTAAACACGTCAACTAGACAAATGATCGATGCAGCCGCAGGAGGGACGATCAATAATAAAACACCTGAAGCAGCTTAAGAATTTATTGAAGAGATGTCATTGAATAATTATCAGTGGCAAGTCATGAGGACAAAGCCAACAAAAGCTGCAGGAGTTTATAATATTGATGCTGTCGCCATGCTTACTAACCAAGTAGAACTTTTAAATAAAAAGTTTGATAATTTTGTTAGTTCTACGCAGGCACAACCAGTGATGCAATGCGATGCGACTTAAGGAAACACGTTTAATCCAGATTTCGCATCTTATGGACACAGCATGGAAACTAAACAAGCCAACTATATGGGTAACAATTCTAGATCTCAAAATAACCCTTATAGTAATAATAATGCAGGTTGGAGAAATCACCCAAATTTTTCATGAGGAGGACAGGGAAATCAAAGACAACAACCTCCTCCAGGATTTCAGCAACCACCACCGCAACATGAGAAGAAGCCGAATCTTGAAGAGATGTTTACCAAATTTATGGCCGCATTGGAAACCTATTTTTAAAGCACTGAAACGGCACTAAAAAATTAACATCAATTCAAGGGCTTGAAAACCAAATTGGTCAACTTGTAAAATTAATCTCAGAAAGACCACAAGGAGGATTACCGAGTAACATTAAGCCAAATCCCAGAGAACATGTCAAAGCGGTTACTTTAAGAGATGGAAAGGTCCTAGCCGAACCAGAAAAGAAGACTATCCCAGAACTTTCAGAAGAAAAGGCAGCGGAACCTGAGGATAACACTCCACCGACACTCAAGGAATACAAATCGCGCATCCCATATCCGACAAAATTGAAGAAAGACCATACAGACACTCAATTCGGTAAGTTCCTTGAACTTTTTAAACAATTACACATTAACTTACCTTTTGTTGAAGCAATTTCACAGATGCTGAAGTATGCGAAGTTCCTTAAAGAACTTCTGACAAATAAAAGGAAGTTGGAAGAATTGCCCATAGTAGAACTCAACGAGGAATGCTCAGCTATTCTCCAAAATAAACTGCCAACAAAATTGAAAGATCCACGGAGTTTTACTATCTCTTGTCTGATTGGTAATTTACTTATTAATAAAGCTTTAGCTGATTTAGGTGCTAGCATTAATCTCATGCCTTACAAAATGTTCAAACAACTAGGTCTCGGGGAACCCAAACCCACTAGGATGAGTATTCAATTAGCCGATAGATCTGTTAAATATCCTAGGGGAATCATTGAAGATGTGTTAGTAAAGGTAGATAAATTTATATTCCCTATTGATTTTGTTGTGCTTGACATGGATGAGGGTATTGAAGTACCTTTAATTTTGGGACGACCATTTTTAGCCACTGCTAGAGCTGTTATTGATGTAGGGGATGGCAAATTAGTACTTAGAGTTGGCGAGGAAGAAGTTGTCTTTAAAATTTATGATGCCATGAGATTCTCTAAAGAACAAGATGATTCGTGTTATTTTGTTGATATTATTGACTATTTTGTTCAACATAATCTCCAGGAGCTTTCTCTCACAGACACGTTGGAACTGTGTCTTGTTCAAGGTGGGGGGAAAGATAAAACTGCCCTCGAAATTAACGAAGTAAGGAAAGAGTTGGATTCTAATAAAATCATCACTAGGCACATAAGTTATGAAAATTTAAAGATGAGTGATGAATTTAGACAGAAACCTTCCATTACTGAACCCCCTAAATTAGAACTAAAACAACTGCCAGATCATTTAGAATATGCCTTTTTAGGGGAAGAATCAACTTTACCAGTCATTATCGCATCCTATTTAAGCCTTGTAGAGAAAGAGGAACTACTCCATGTGTGAAGAGAACACAAACATGCTATAACTTGGAAAATTTCAGATATCAAGGGAATTAATCCTTCTTTCTGCACCCACAAAATTTTAATGGAGGACAAATTCAAACCATCAGTGCAAGCCCAGAGACGATTGAATCCCAACATGAAAGAAGTTGTAAAAGCCGAGGTAATTAAACTTCTAGATGCAGGTATTATCTATCCTATTTCTGACAGTTCTTGGGTAAGCCCTGTGCAAGTTGTTCCTAAGAAAGGTAGATTGACCGTGGTGTCTAATGACAAGGAAGAGTTAATACCTACAAGAACAGTCACAGGATGGAGAGTTTGCATTGATTATAGGAAGCTGAATGACGCCACTCAGAAAGATCATTTCCCATTGCCTTTTATTGATCAGATGTTGGAAAGATTATCAGGTCATATGTATTATTGTTTCCTAGATGACCTCTCTGGTTACTTCCAGATCCCGATAGCTCCGGAAGATCAGGAGAAAACAACGTTCACATGCCCATACGGTACGTTTACTTATCGTAGAATGCCTTTTGGTTTATGTAACGCTCCTGCTACTTTTTAGCGATGCATGCTAGCTATCTTCAATGAATTCGTGGAAGACATCATAGAGGTATTTATGGATGATTTCTCAGTTTTCGGTAATTCTTTCCAATTTTGTCTTAATAATCTAGAACGTGTTTTGATCAGATGTGAAGAAACAAATTTAGTGCTAAACTGGGAAAAATGCCACTTTATGGTTCAAGAGGGTATTGTTTTAGGACATAAAATTTCTAGTAAAGGGATAGAGGTAGATAAAGCGAAAATTGAAACTATTGAAAAACTACCTCTTCCTAATTCAGTTAAGGCTACAAGAAGCTTTTTAGGACACACCGGTTTTTATTGAAGATTCATTAAAGGCTTTTCTAAAATAGCTAAGCCTTTAACTAAATTACTAGAAAAAGACGTACCCTTCAACTTTGACCAAGAATGTCTGGAATCTTTCAACAACCTTAAGGAAAATTTAGTTAACGCCCCGATTATGATTTCACCTAATTGGAATCTACCTTTTGAACTAATGTGAGATGCAAGTGATTTTGCAGGAGGTACAGTTTTGGGACAGCAAAGGAACAAACACTTCCAGCCGATCTATTACGCTAGCAGAACTTTGACAGCCACTCAAGCAAATTACACGACCACAGAGAAAGAATTGCTAGCTGTTATTTTTGCATTTGACAAATTTAGATCTTATTTAATTTTGTCGAAAGTCATTGTTTATACTGATCATTCAGCTCTTCGCTACCTCTTAGCTAAAAATGATGCAAAACCTCGATTAATAAGATGGATTCTATTGTTACAGGAATTCGACTTGGAAATAAAGGACAAGAAAGGAGCTGAAAACTTGGTAGCAGATCACCTCTCAAGGCTAGAGAACGCACAGCCCAAATATCTCGACAAGATGAACGATTTGTTCCTTGAGGAACAACTCCTAGCCTTAGCAGACACAACACTTCCTTGGTTTGCTGATTTTGTGAATTATTTAGCAGCTAACATAACCCCAAAAGGGCTAACCCATCAGTAAAAGAAGCGATTCTTTGCTAATGTGAAGGACTACTTCTGGGAAGATCCTTTTCTTTTTTGAATTTGTGCAGATCAGGTTATACGAAGATGCGTTGATGACTTAGAAGCATATCAAATTTTGAATCACTGCCACTCAGGACCCACAGGAGGATATCACAGCGGAACTAGAACTGCTCATAAGGTACTCAAATCAGGCTTTTACTGGCCTACACTTTTCAGAGATGCCAACAGGTATGTGACCTCTTGTGATAAATGCCAATGAACAGGTAATATCTCTCAGCATAATGAAATACCTCAAAACTATATACTTTCATGTGAAATATTTGATGTATGGGGTATTGATTTCATGGGTCCATTCCCTAATTCATTTGGGAATAAATACATACTAGTAGCAGTAGACTACATGTCAAAATGGGTAGAAGCCCAAGCCTTACCTAAGAATGATGCTAGGGTGGTAGTACGCTTTTTGAAAAAACTTTTTTCTCGATTTGGAACACCTAGGATAATCATTAGTGATAGGGGTACACATTTTTGCAATACCCAATTTGAAAAAATCTTGAAAAGGTATGGAGTACACCATAGAACAGCCACCCCTTATCACCCACAAACCAGTGGCCAAGTCGAAGTAACAAATAGGGAACTAAAACGCATCTTAGAGAAAACAATAGAAACAAATAGGAAAGATTGGTCAAGAAAGGTAGACGATGCATTATGGGCTTATAGAACTGCTTTTAAAACACCCATAGGAACATCTCCCTATCAACTCGTTTATGGAAAAAACTGTCATCTACCATTTGAACTTGAACATAAAGCATTCTGGGCTATAAAATTTTTAAACCTTAATTTTAAAAGTGCAGGAGAGAAGAGATTAATACAGTTGAATGACCTAGATGAATGGCGCTTCAATGCTTACGAGAACTCGCGACTATATAAGGAAGCCATGAAGCGACGTCATGACAAAAGGCTGAAACAACCCAAGCAGTTCAAAACACGTGATCTCGTCTTACTTCACAACTCAAGGCTGAAACTATTCCCTGGAAAACTCAAGTCAAGGTGGTCAGGTGCATTCACTGTTCTAAATGTCTTTCCATACGGCACCATTGAGGTAACTCACCCTAACCACGGTACATTCAAGGTAAATGGCCATCGGCTTAAACATTGTAGAGGTGAGAATTTTGTGAAAAACAGGGAGGAGCTTCGGCTCCACCACACCTCTTCTTGACATATCCAGGTAGAGTCGAGATTAGACTTTAAATAAGCGCTTCTCGGGAGGCAACCCGAGCACTAACTTAGTAACTTACTTTTTTTTAAAATTTTTTATATTTTTCATGCATAAACTAACTCTTTGAATGCAGAAATTTAGGACCACACGGCCAGGCACACAGGCGTGCCTTAGGCCGTGTGCACACTTAAAAATAGGGGCACGGTCGTGCACCCAGACCGTGCACAAATAGAGTAAAAAATTTCCCAAAACACGGGCCATCGATAAATGCCCACGGCCGTGCGATTTGGCCATGGTGACCTTACGAATTCCACACCGGCTATCAACACCGCCCCACGGCTGTGCGACATGGCCGTGGCAACCCTGCAGTATCAACATGGGCTTACACAAATCCCCACGCCCGTGTCATTAGCCTGTGGAAGACACTGTCAAAATTCACACGCCCGTGGCACATAACACACGACCGTGTGAAACACGAACACGATCGCACACGGCTTTATAAACTATCACACGACCCTGTGAGTAACGAAGACCTGATCTTCCACGGCCGTGTGAACCAACCACACGGGCGTGCTCATCGAAACATGGCGCGCTAAAAACCTCCAATTTTTCGAAAAACACGGGCTGAATATGACTCACACGGACGTGCGACATGCCCGTGTGACCCAAAATGTATAAATAGGGGGCCATTTTTAAACTTTCCTTTTCACCTAAAACCCTAGAATCTCACACCCAAAACCTCCCCAACCTCCGTGAGTACCTCTACCACCCTCAAAACCACCATAATACTCAAAAATAACCTCTCCACGCCCGTGTAACAGTCCCCCACGACCGTGCAAACTCATAATTGGTTCTATTTTCTCATTTTTCTCATTTATTTTTGTTTTATTTCATTTATTTAGTTTTTATTTCATTTTATTTATTTTAGTCTAATTGTTGATTCAAGTATGGAATTAGGAAATATAGGATGAATAGTCTAGAACAATATAGAATCAACTAGGATTGTACTTTTGCTTACCATTTAGAATCCCATTCCTTTGCCATTTAAACTTCTATTTGCATGCCATTTGGCCATAATTCCAATATATATATGCAACCATAGTTCTTAGTTCTATTACAAGTCTTCAAAATGATTCGCTCCTACTAGTTTGGTTAATCATCCATTTTGTTTTACTTTTAAAGCATTGTCACTTTCCATTTTATCTTGTTAATTTTTTTTTAGGACTAATGATCTTGTTACTTTATTATAGGTAAGATGTCATCACGTGCTAAGAAGACTGCCGTCCCCGTATCCAAAAAGTGCAAAGGACTGGGAAGTTCATCAAGGCCCACCTCTGAGGCACGCCACCCATTCCTTACATTCTCGCAGGACTCTCAAGAAGAACGCTATCAGTTACTCCGGGCTTGCACTATTTCTATGGGCCGATGTATCGACTGGGAGGCCCTTGAGCAAATTAATCTAGTAAGTGACGTCCAAGCCCTGCTGAGTATCGACCCATGGGACCAGTTCTTCAGGATCGTGGAACCAACTTACTTAGAACTCACCCTCGAGTTCTGTTCGACATTCCACCTCCAAACCGTCATGAACAACTTCGACAATCCAGGTATGGTCCAATTTCGCTTAGGAGGTCTAGTGTGACAACTGAGCGTCCCAGAGTTCAGTACCACCCTCGGACTTTATTCCGAACAGTTCATGGTCGAAGAGGACTTCCCCACCCTCTCCCGTCGTATACATATCAGGCCAGTCGAGTGTTGGTATGAGATCGCTCCGGGGCAGCAAGTCTATAACACCAGCGTTAGTAAGGCGACCGCCCTCCCTTATTCTTTAAGGTACATCCATGCTCTCCTTGCTCACACTCTTACAGGTAGAAGGGAGAGTACAGGCATCGTCAACACTCATGACGCATACTTCCTCTGGTGCATGGCCAATGGCCACACTATCGACCTTGCTTACTTTATCGCATTGGCCATGCAACACCAGACTGAGAGGCACCGGAACGGCGTTATCTCTATGGGCCCATACATTACGAGGCTAGGCCGCTACTTTGGCCTGTTCAACACCACGGCCCAGACATCCTCTTACACTTTCCTAGGCCAGATGTCCTCACAAGGCATCCAGAGCATGCTACACATGAGGATGGTGGAGCGACGACCAGGTGGAAGTCACTTCCACTTCTGCCTTGTCCAGGATGCCGTAGGACCAGAGGACATTGCTAATGATGTCCCACCACCCCCACCAGAGGAAGATGAGCCCGCTGACCCATGGCACCCCGGACAACCCACTTAGACAGCAGCCTCACGTGTTGACATATCCGAGCGCCTGGATTGATTTGAGCAGCAATGCTTTCAGCGCTTCGATTACATTGACGCCACTCTCGCACAGATATGTCAGCACCTGAACATCACACCGCCGCCACGTGATCCGTCCGAGGACTAGTTCCTTCGTCTTTTTATGTTTATTTTTATTTCTACTTTTATTTTTCTTTATTTTCTTTTTCTTAATTTTCAGACTTACCCACTAATATTTAGTTTTCATTTTTTTCTAACTTTGTTTTCCTTTTCCAGTATAGTTTATTTTATTTCCTTTTTACATTTTAGTATTTTATTTTACTTGCTTATTTTACTTTACGTTCTTAACGGCTAATCCCACAGAAGTAAATTCCATTAACCCAAAATTCCCCATGACTACTAAATCCATTCGCAGTTTCAAAGGAGCCTCACAGCTCAAATCTCTACGAAAATGGGAACACAGTGCCACACCTACCGGCTCTCTCTGTCTCACAATTCATCCTAAATTCAGGGAGTTTTCAATTCTCTCCCTTTCTTTTGATATTATGCTTTTATTGCTAGATATATGTCTTTGTACATTGAGGGCAATGTACATCTTAAGTTTAGGGAGGGAAATTACTTAAATTCTTTCTATCCATAAAATCCCTGAATTTATACATTTTATGTTTTGTTCTTAAATCAAATCCTTAGTCTCCTATTAGGAATTTATTCTGACTGATTTATAAATTTTATTGATATGTTGAGAATTAAGATATAGGTGCTTGTACTTTGATTATTCAAACTTTAAAACATTAAGGAATCAAACATGACAAGTTGAAAATTTTGAGAACTCCAATTTTTGCATAAGTTATCTTCCCTAATTTTGAGTACTATCTTGAGATTTGAAATTCGCAGGATTGACATCAAAAGCCATAATTCTGGTGAGATCTTGAGCCTTTTTGAGCATACATTCTTTCGTGCTCACTTTAATTATTGCTTTGAGTGAGTCAACACTGAATTGTTATTCTAGAACTTGCTTTGATTATACATGTCAAGACCACATCATTGATTTGACATACCGAGATGATAAAGGCACCTAGGACTTAACCCACTCACTCCACAAAAGCCTACCTCCATAATCTAACCCCTAGTGAACCCCATTGAGCCTAACAACCTTTTCCTTGACTCACTCTCTAATTATTAACCAATAACCCATTTTTGTTGAATTTTCCATTCAATTACTTTTTGATCACTATTTTTGTCAAGATTTGAGTTGAATTTATTATCTAAGCTTTATTCTCTTTTCCAGTATGTAAATCTTTACTCAATTCATTGTATTACTTGAATTGTTCTTAAAAAAAAATGTGTATATACAGTTAAAATAAGTTGTAATGTGTAATAGTTTAAATTAAGTTTTTGCATATTTCTCTCTTAAAGCTGCCAAAATGGTGTTATTAAGCTTTGAAAATATGTTCCCGTGATAGAGATTTTTCTAGCTAGATAATTTTCAACTCAATCTCGATTCTAACCCTTTTTTTACATCCTATGACAACACCCCTAACCAAGCCCCGCTACAACCATAAAAAGACCTTTTGATCGATGTATCATTTCAAACTATAGTGGTGGAGATTTGATTTTCTTGCAAGCTTATGGTAAAAACTTTTCAGGTTGACTAGAGAGTGCTTAAATTTTGAACCCTAAACACTTTGAGTGGATAGAGTGAACCTTTACTGAGGATGTCATCTCCTGTTAACTAAGATGGAGAGATAATTACTTAGAAAGAAGGAAGAGACTTATGTTTTCAATGACAAAATTCTCAACTTAAATTGATTGAATCTTTAATGTTCTTCCGATTGAATTTTTCATTATATGATTACCTGTGGATTAGTTTGAAACATTATTAATAAAGATTATAGGTTGAGAAGAATGATTCTTTTTAGGGATTGAGATTTTGCTTGAGGACAAGCAAAGGCTTAAGTGTGGGGGTATTTGATAAACGATAAATTATACATATTTTTACCTCATGTTTAGCCTATATTTTGGATGGATTCTTATCAATTTTGTGAGAATTGGTGCTCTTAATCCTTCCTTTTTTATATCTTATACTCAGGAGAGCATAGGGAAGAAGAAAGAACTGAAAACGGGCCAAAAACGATGAAAAATGGGCCAAAATGTGTGAACAACACTGGCAAAGAAATGCCACACGGCCATGCCACACGACCGTGCCACATGAAGATCACACGGTCAAGCCCCCGACAAGCACGGCTAGGTCACACGGCTGTGCCTCCACCGATAAAAGCACATCGCCCCTGTCAAAGTCACACGGACGTGGCACACGGGCGTGTTCTAGTCATGAGGAAAGGGAATTTCACTTGAATTGAGATGCTTAGAGGTTAAGAAAGGCTCCCCATAAGCTCTCTATATAAAGACCTCGTGAGGCAGAAGCATGCGAGATGTTTTTTAGATATCTTTCTTCTCGTTTTTCTGCCACACTGAGGGTAGAAGCAAGGGATTACTCCAAGGGAGAAAGCCGATTAATTTATCTCAGAAGCCAGAATTCTGCAGCAACATAGAGGATCCCCCTAAATTCCTTCAGGGGTTTTTGGTTTCTTTTCTGTTTTGTTATTTTATATCTTCTGAGATGTTTTCCTTCTTTATTATGAACTAGACCCCTCAAATACTTGAGGGGGATGAAACTTAAGCTAGATCTTGTTATTTATTTTTGATTTATTTGATAAATACTTAAATTGTTCTTAATTATGTGTTCTTCATTCTTGATTTAATAATCCTAAGTATTAATTCAAAAATTAGATGTGCTTAGAGCAGAGGAGCAAAAGTCCCTGTGATAATAGATCTACCATAATTAAGCGGAGTTACATGCAACCCTAGACATAGGGCGACATAAATCTGTCGGATTAGGGTCAAACCTAATATGGGGAACCATAGATCGAATTAATGCAACCTAGGGAGTTACTTAATAAAGGAACTTTAATTAACAACTTAGGACTAGTTGCTCTACACCTCGACGGAGGGTTTAGCATAAGTTAGGGATATCTACGGATCAAGTCAAGTAAAGAAATCATATAGTTCAAGAAAATAATAACAAGTGAAGTCTAGGTGGATTCTCCCTTGAGTATTGTCCATATCAATCAGCTTTTCCCTAAAAAGTTTTCCCAATTTACTCTTTACACTTTCTTAGTTAGTTTTAAAATTAGTTTAAATAACCCTCTTTTATTTTTAGGCTAGATAATAGAAAAGAAGTGAGTACTAGTACTTTTGGTTCCCTTGGGTACGATAACTCGGTCTTGCCACTAAGCTATACTACTGTTCAACAGGTGCGCTTGCCTCAACGTCGTGATATTAGTTGGTTTTGGTGTGAACAAGTTCTTTATAAATTTTATTACTTCATATCACGCGATATCACAGAGCTAGAAAACTTACTTGGAATTATTGTCCCAACAGATCGAAACAATCAGAGCACACCAAGTACACATAGAAAAATTCAACACAAGCATTGCTCAGACAAACAGAATACAGATAGATGATTATAAGTCAGATCACTAAGACAGATGTGTATGAATGCAGTCAGATATTAAAAGAACCTAACCATCCAACCCACTCCATCCCCCGATCACACCACATAAGAGCAGTTAAAGCTCATCCAACCAAACAAACCTCAAAGGGCCTCGAAAGGCCTATCCAACCCTGCACACCATATATGTGGACTGAGCCACTAAGATATATTACGCAGCAAAGTTGTTGTATAAGCTGTACGGTACAGTACGGTAAACCGCTATACAGACATGCAGTTTGAACTACCAAATCGGATAGTAAAAATACGCAGCGAAGCTGATGTATGTGCGGTACAGTGAAATGCGATAAATCTCTATATCGGCAAATTATAGTTAGACTGCCAGATCGGATAAGTATACGCAGCATTGCTGACATATAAGTTGTACGATGCAGTACGGTAAATCACTTTATAGACAAGTTGCAGTAAAACTGCTAGATCAGATCAGATTCAGACTCCCTAGATCAGATCAGATTCAGACTCTCTTCTCTTCAAAACCCAGCCCAAATATTTTTATGCAAGTGCATGAATGCATTCAATTTCTCAGAACAGTGACACAGTAGCAGACAGTTAGACAGAGCAGACATGCACATACGCACCCAGTTAAGCACAGTTTAGAAATCAAACATCCTGCATAAAATAATCACAATTTAGGTATAAACAGAACACACAGCCATAGACATAAGGGTCTAATGACTCTCATTCAAGCCTAGCTAAGGGTTGGAATCCGCAACCTCATTTTCTAGCCCAAATCATACACAACAAAAATTAGGAGTTATAGGACCACACACCTTGTGCTCCGGCCGTGTGGGGGTCGAAACACCTGTGCAAAGGGAGGCACACGACCGTGTGTCAGAGGCACACACCCATGTGAAGTAGGGACACAGCCGTGTGAACAGACCGTGTAACTCACTATTCAATTGCTAAAAAGAGTACAGGGCAGACACGGTCGTGGTCTCACAAGCCCATGTGCCCACCAGACATGGCCGTGTATTCAAAACACACGCTCGTGTGAGATCCCTAAATTTTTAAATTAGCCACACGGCCATGTGGCCAGGCTGTGTGACACCAAATCCTGGAAACCCTAACTCCCAAATGCACACACCTGTGTGCCCAGAGGACATGGCCATGTGAAAAATGACAAAAATCCCCAAATCAGCCCACGGCCATGTGGCCAGATAGTGTGGCACCTAAATTTTGCTCGGAACCTTAATTCCCAAAAGGAGACGATTGTGTGCATCGCCACACGCCAGTATGGACGTCTGCGTGGTTACGAAACCACCCTAAAACAGCTCCGAAATCACCCACTTAGCCACTGAAACTGTCCCCAACCTTAACAGTAGCAAAGTATAAAAAAAATGCAATATTTCCCATACTTTTCAACAACTAAATGCCCAAAGTCAAGGAATCCAAGCACACTCAAGGGATGCCAAAATGATGAATCGTAAAATAAAATAGATAAGTGTCAAATCCCACACCTGATTCATGAGAGAAAACATTTGGATGTCGACTCGATGACCAAAAAACGAAGCTCTTCAAATACCACATACAAAGTCCGTTTTCAAAAGTAAGGAAAAGAGAAAATAAGAAAAAAAAGAAAAACGAAGAGGGGCAGAGGAAAATGTGAGAAGAAAAAAATAAAAAAATAAACTAAACTAAATAATTATTTATTCTAAATTAAACAAAACAAACAAAACAGTATAAAAAATAAATATTCCTCCAAAACGTACACACAATGACTCGAACCCAGAACCTCAAGCTAAACTAACACACAACCATCCACTAGGACCAGCAGACCCATTCTATCACTAAAGTGCATAACTAAACACATATATACAACCTCTCCACTGTCCCTATGAACAAAAGTCAATAACTTCTAGGCCTAAAATTCGGGGCGTTACAACTCACCCCTCCTTAAAGAAATTTTGTCCCCGAAATTTCCAACTAATAGAATAATGGTATAACCCAAGCTACACCACTATGCTCTTGCTGCGCACTCTAATCCCAAAACACTACCACACTAAACTTGAACCCAAGACCTCTCACAGACACCCAGAACACTTAGCCATTGAAATAGATACACATTTATCACACATACTTACTATGCTCAAATCAAACATCAAACATTTCATAACCATACCTGACTCAAAATTATCAAGGATATTCTCGGATCTGATGATCAATGGACCCGCATCTCAAACACGCTCCCAACTTCTTCCGATATTTTCTTGAATGGCGCCTTTTACAATGCTCGCAAAACTGTACGCTCGTACCACTACTATCACCCATCGGACTATCTTTACTGCCATTCAAATACATTCTAACACGCTGCACAGAATGAGGCTCCAACATCGAAGGACTGCGATCCCTTTTGTTCCCACTATCCTCACACCTACCTTGAACCAATTCTCTATTTCTCTCCAAACTAGCCTCAAAGACTTTTTCCAGAGCCTCCCTCACTACTAAAGTTAATACCTCAGTACTAAGCTTTATGTTATCGCTACACGAAGTTGGCAGAATCGCATTGACTTCTGCCTCCTGAACAGAGACACATCCCGGAGAAATAGGCGACTCCTCGTGATCTTGCTTACCCTCAAAATCTATATCAGTATTGTCGCTAATTTAGAAAATCTACATTTCCAGAGATCACACAGAATAAATACAAAAATATAAATTTCAAGCATCACAGTTTCAAATTTCTACCTAGACTAGCACAGAGTCTCGACAGTTCATTTTCGTAAATCAATTACAAAATGCAAATCATTTCAACTTATTGTGGTACAGTTTTAATTTTTTTAAAAAAACCACATGTACATATGGATATGTAAAAACACAGGACGAGTTTTTGTAAACCTGGCTTGATACCACTAAATGTAACACCTTAAACCTGGTTTAAAAGTTTAGACAGAATTCAGGATGCTAGATTGATCACCGAAGTGATAGTAAGAATTTTTTTTCCAAAACGACTCATCCTAAGTTCCACTTCTGAAAATTTCTATTTCTTAATGTACCAAATACAATTAATCGTTTAAAATTCTGTCCATAAAATTATCAGTATAAAATGTACAACTAAGAAAAAAATATAACAGAATTCGTACCACAGTATTATAAAACCTTACAGTTCTAAAACCAAATATAAAAACTGGAAAACTCAAATTGATAATCCATTTTTCGAACTGTCCAAGACCTCCGCATACCAAGTCCAGCATCAGAATTTCGAAGTGTATCTGAAAGGGAAACAGAGGAAAGGGTGAGCTACACGAGCTCAATGTGAGTTCAAAACAAGACAACATACAGAGTTACCAAATTCAAATTAGAAATATACCAAATTACCTAAACTCACAGAGTCAGATAACTTACTTGGAACTATTGTCCCAACAAATCGAAACAATCAGAGCACACCAAGTACACACAGAAAAATTTAACGCAAGCGTTGATTAGACAAATAGAATACAGACAGATGATTATATAGTCAAATCACTAATACAGAGGTGTATTGTAACACCCCTTACCCGTATTCGATGCTGGAACAAGGTACGAGGCATTATCGGACTTAAACACAAGCAAACATACATTTTTGAGCCATAAATTTTCATCCAAACTAAGAAATCTTTACAATTAAACAAAAAGTCACGAATGTGAGCCTACGAGGCTTAAAACATATATTAGAAATGGTTCGGTACTAAACCAAGAGCTTTAGAAATTTTTACAACGCAAAGAAAATTTTTCTCTAAAAAGAGGTCACTCACCCGTATGGATATGGGACACTCCCGGGTGGACAGGCTATATAGTTACACATGCCCGTGTCCCGACCCTGTGTAACTCTCTAACTTGTAACTCATGACCAAGATGAGATCACACAGCCAAGTCACATGCCCGTGCACTAGGCCGTGCAGAAAATTAATTTTCACGAAAATAAATGTAGACTTCACATGGCCAGGGCACACACCCGTGTTCGAGGCCTTGCCTTCTACACGGCTGAGACACACGCCCGTGTCTCTACTCATGTGCTTAATCCTGATTATTCTATTTCTCAAAAATGAAGGTGCAGGGGACACACAGACAAAACACATGCCCGTGGCACACACCGTATGTCACTCACGGCCTAGATACACGCCTGTGTGTCTACCCATGTGGACAAAATAAAAGCTATTTATCAAGCCCTTTGTCACCCTTATTCACACCCACACTTAAACTGATTCAAAGGCATAAGACATGATATACTTAAGCAACCAAAACATCCACAATTAAGGCATCAACACCTCATTCACATGCTACATCTATCATACATACACATCACATACTTATCAACTCAAATCATGCAAGTTCCAACGTTCATGAAATGCATCAACATATGATTATACAAATTGCCAACGTTAGCTAATTTACAATGGCCTTATACAAAATGAACTTCTAACCAATATAGGCCAACATATTAAGCCAAATCAATTATGACATATAACAAAATAACCAAGTCCCCTATACATGTCATAACTCAAAATGTTGAAATCACTAATACCAAAATAATTATTGATAGTGTGTATGAATCTCTGACAATCTCTAAACCCCGAGCTAGCTTGGTGACACTATAAAATAAGGGAAAGAAAAGTGGAGTAAGCTATATAGCTTAGTAAGTTCCTATGTAAATAATAAGCATCATAACCACACATTTACCATACAATTAATATGATAACAATTTCATAAGAGTCATTGAAACCTCATAGTCATAACTTACTCATTCACAACCTTACCTACGTTCATAACATGTCGAGCTCATTACTTATGAGTTTATACGTACATGTCTGTACAAATTCACAACATAATTATCTCATAACCATTCCTGTACTCATTCATTCTCTGACTTGCCCATTGAACCATTCGAAATACTAAAAGATACTCGGGAATCTCACACATATACATTACCAATGACATATCCCAGATATGGTCTTACATGTAATCTCATATCGATGCTTTAGCCCAGCTATGGTCTTACACGAAGTCTCATATCGATGACATATCCCAGTTATGGTCTTACACGAAATCTCATATCGATGTCATAGCCCAGCTATGGTCTTACATGAAATCTTAGTGACCCTAATATCATGGCATTTGCATCCTATCTATTCCTAAGGTTCAACCGGGACTTTTACCTTGTCGAATTTCTGCCGAATAATTTTCGAAGCATTATATTCACAATTAATTCAAAATTTCAAGCATTCATAATGATTATATCAATTAAGCAGTTAAAACTTAAACATAACAATGTATTATTTACATAAGAACTTACCTCGGTACAAAAATAGTAGAAATGGGACCTAATCGTCAAATACCTTGTTTTTCCCTCGATCTAGGTCTGAACCTCGTTTTTCTTATCTGTAATAACAAATTTAACTCATTCAATCATCACATTATTCAATTTATCCCAAAAATCATATTATGGCAAAATTACATTTTTTCCCTAACTTTTTACACTTTAGTCCCTAGGCTCGTAAAATAAAATATACTCTTTTTCCTCAAATCCCAAGCCTAGCCGAACCATTTTCACACACATACTAGCCCATATTTTCCATTTAATCACACTTTTACTACTCATTTCATCACTTTTACAAATAAGTCCTTTTTTACATTTTCATCAAAAATCATTTAGTAAATGTTGTTTATCTAACACCAAACATACATTTTCTACCATTAGACATCAAAATATACAAACATCTAACATGGGTAAAATTTTATACTTTGATTTCCTTTCAAATTAGTCCTTGATATAGCTAGATTAGGTTACAAGGATCTCAAAAACATGAAAATCATTAAAAACGGGACATGGATGGGCTTACAATCGAGCTTGGAAGCTTGGCCAAATCCTAGCTATGGATACCCCTTCAAATTCGGCTATGGGGGACTAAATTGATGAAGATAGATACTTTTATTTTAGTTATTTTGTCTTTATTAACCAAATGACCAAAATGCCCTTAATGCCAAACTTTAAAATTTTACCTAACCATGTCCATTTTTATCCATTTTAAAATATAATGGTCTAATTACTATATAAGGGCTTCCAATTTAAAAATTCATAGCAATTAGACACCTTTAGCTTCTAGAACACATATTTTGCACCTATTGCAATTTAGTCCTATTAGGCCAATTGGACACCCTACCAATAAAATTTCTTAATAAAATTTTCATGCAGTCATTCAATCATATTGTAAACTTTAAAGAAATCATAAAATCAACATTTCTATGTCAGATTTGTAGTCTCAAAACCACTGTTTCGACTATCCCCAAAATCGGGCTGTTACATGTATGAATCCAGTTAGATATTAAAAGAACCCAACCATCCAACCAAGACACCTCTCTGTCCTTCGATCATACCATATAAGAGCAGTTAAAGCTCATCCAACCAAACACACCTCTAAGGACCTCGAAAGGCTCATCTAACCCTGCACACCATATATTTAGACTGAGCCACTAAGATATATTACGTAGCAAAGTTGTTGTATAAGCTGTATGGTGTAATGCGGTAAACTGCTGTATAGACATGCAGTTTGAACTACCAAATCAGATAGTAAAAATACGTAGTGTAGCTGACGTATATGCGGTATAGTGAAATGCGGTAAATCTCTATATCAGCAAATTACAGTTAGACTGCCAGATCAGATAAGTATACGCAGCATTGCTGACATATAAGCTGTACGATGCAGTGCTATAAACCGCTGTACAGACAAGTTCCCGTTAAACTGCCAGATCAGATCAGATTCAAACTCCCTTCTCTTTAAAACCCAGCCCAAATATTTTTATGCAAGTGTATGAATGCATTCAATTTCTCAGAACAGTGACACAATAGCAGATAGTCAGACAGAGTAGACATGCATATTCGTACCCAGTTAAGCACAGTTTAGAAATTAGACATTCTGCATACAACAATCACAATTTAGGTATAAACAGAATACACAGCTACAGACATAGGGGTCTAGTCACCCTTACTCAAGCCTAGCTAAGGGTTGGAATCCACAGACTCATTTTCTAGCCAAATCATACACAACAAAAATTAGGAGTTATAGGAGCACATGCTCGTGTGCTCTGGCCGTATGGAACAACCAAGGCCGTGTGGGGGTTCAAACGCCCGTGCGGGGGGAGGCACACTCCCTTGTAGAAGAGGTATACGCCCGTGTGAAGTAGGGACACAACCATGTGAACAGGCTGTGTAATTCACTGTCCAATTGGTAAAAGAGTGCAGGGCAGACACGGCCATGTGAGGGTCTCAAACGCCTATGTGCCCATCAGACACAACCGTGTGTATAAAACACACGCCCGTGTAGGATCTCTAAATCCCCAAATCAGTCACATGGTCATGTGTCACCAAATCTTTGAAACCCTAACTTCCAAACACACACGCCTGTGTGTCTAGGGGATACGGTCGTGTGAAAAACGATAAAAATTCCCAAATCGGCCACACGACTGTGTGGCCAGGCTGTATGGCACCCAAATTTTCCCCGGAACCCTAATTCCCGAAAAGACACGACCGTGTGCATCGGCATACGCCCGTGTGGACGCTTGTATGGTTACAAAACCACCCTAAAATAGCCCCGAAATCATCGACTTAGCCATTGAAATAGTCCCCAACCTTAACAGTAGCAAAGTAGAATATGCAGTATTTCCCATACTTTTCAATAACTAAATGCCCAAAATCAACGGATTCAAGCACACTTAAGGGATGTCGAAACAATGAATTGCAAAATAAAATAGATAAGTTTCGAATCCCACACCTGATTCGTGAGCGAAAATGTTTGGATGCAGACTCAATGACCAGGAAACGAAGCTCTTTGAATATCGCAAACAAAGACCATTTTCAAAAGCAAGGAAAAGAGAAAAGAAGAAAAAAAGAAAAACGGAGAGAGGGATAGGGAAACGTGAGAAAAAAATAAAAAATAAAAATAGTAAACTAAACTAAATAATTATTTATTCTAAATTAAACAAAACAAACAAAACAGTATAATGAAAAATAAATATTCCTCCAAAACGCACACACAACGACTCGAACCCAGAACCTCAAGCTAAACTAACACATAGCCATCCACCAGGGCCAACAGGCCCATTCTGTCACTAAAGTGCACAACTAAACACATATGCGCAACCTCCCCACTGTCCCTATGCCTAAAAGTCAACAACTTTTAGGCCCAAAATTCGGGGCATTACAATCCCAATATGATATCCATTATAATATCTTTTAAAACTAATATGTTAGCCATCACAAATCTTGGGTGCTTTAGATATTGATATATTAGCTCTTCTGGAGCTTTCAACTAACTTTGTACTATCAAATATTGAAATAATATTTTTTTTGTTTTAGTACCAAATAAGATAAATATTTTTTTTATCTATAATGATAGAATTCATTACTACATTATTATATCCTTCCTCAAAGAATATTAACAGAAACAAAATATTTGGGTATACGCCACATATGTGGCCAATAATCTTTCATATCATATTGATAACATAGGTTATCTTTACCCTTTGAAGAGTTATCTTAAGAACTCTCATTATTCTCTTATTTATTACTATGTTCCCATTTTTAGTGGTCCATGATTATACCTTTTATTTTCTTTATGTTTGCATTCACTTTAGGGAATGCAACAAATCTAGTAGGATAGACTTCTAAATGCCTCCGTTGATTCTTTATTTTATAATCACCATCGCAAAACATGCGTGGATTTTAAATCAAAATCTATCTATTCATGTTGTCATGATTAGTCTCTAATTATAATAAATATGATATAATAACTAAATCATAGTAAAATATACATGAGATTGTTTAACATCATTGTTATCATCCTGGCTATTATAACGAGCACTATTACAAGTAGTAAAACAACTTTGTTTTCGTAGTAGCATTTATAATCTAATAGTAAAAAATCATTTAATAAACAAAATAAAAAATATCATGTACGATACTTGAAAGTTATCCAATACACATGGTAACAAATTTCAATACCACATATATGTTATAAAATCTTATGATGCTCTAATCAAATATTTATAAATTCAACTTAAAAGATATGATACAATAATTTAAAGCATATTTAATAACAATAATTTAATCATCAAAAATTTTAATCATCCAAATATCATACATACTATAATTTAATAAAAGAATCTTAGTTTAAAAGAAACCTTAAAGTAATAATATTTTTCATAAAATAAATTTACCAAAAATCAATCAACAAAGGAGAACGTATTTTGTGACTTATGGAGAAAAACAATCAAAAAGAGAACCATGCTGATAACATGTTATAAAATAAATATACAAATAGTATATAACAAAGAAAATATGGGAAGCAATAGAGAACGTATTTTATTGATCAAGGGGATATTTACAAAGCTTCTCTAAAGTCTCTATTTATAAGCATAGAAGTATAAATGAAGTAAAGATCTACTTCTAATGACTACTAGAATTTAAAGTATATTAAAACTTATCTTAATGGACATCCACTAATAAGATATACATAACATTCAATAATTTATTTATTTATTTTTGATGTTTTGAAATTTAAAATTTCAATATTAAAAAAGAAATTTAGAGTATTTGGCAATGAGATAAGCAAGTACAATTTGATAATGTATTTTTTTAGTTTCTACCACATTTTCCCTTTAACCCTTAAATTTTTTTACCATAATCAATACTTAAAAGAAATTTTTTTTGGGTGATCAAGATGAAAACGACTTAGAAGTTAGGTAACCAAAATGAAAGTCTGAACATGATATGGCGTGTACATTTAACTGTCATTAGAAATTTAATGCTTGGATGACTAAAATTAAAGCACTAAAAGTTTAAGGATGAAATTGTAAGAGTTTCATTCTGAGTGATCAAAATAAAAGTGTCTGAAACATTGAGTGACCAAAATAAAAATGCCCAAAAAATTGAGTGACTAACTAGAGAATTTCCCCTTAATGATTTAATAGCTTAATTCAGTTTGTCTTTTTATGCTTCAATGGTGCTTTTTGGCCATGCATTTTGTTTTGAGAGATGATAAAAATTTTTTTGGGGTGCTAGATGGGTAAAACTAAGATAGAAACTCCTATATTGAAGATGGAGGATATTTTATTCTCTCTATTAAAATAAAAAAAAATAATTTTTATATATTAGAAAAAAAGTGTAAATTAATCATTTCATTAAAAATTTCATCCATGTGTGTTCTAAGTGATTACATGGATATTTCATTTTTTTTATGCAAGTGATATGGAATTAAAGGATGACTAGAATTAAGTAGAAGTACCATGGGCACCTCTATGGTAAGAGTCAGATTGTATTTTACTTCCTCCACTAAAAAAATAGACAATTTAATAATTATATATTAGATAAAAGAGCATACTAATTTTTTTGTTAAAAGTTCCAACTATTTCTACTTTTAAACAATGATGTGACTAACAAAATAACAAAATAATGGCCCATGGTGTGCCACGTGTACCATATACTAATGTGGCACATTTTATCACATCAAAAAATTAAATATTTTTTAATAATTATTTAAAAAATCAAGTCCAAGTTAAACCTAAATAAATGGTTGTCCATGCTCAAATAAACTAGGACAAATGATTGCTTAGGTTAATCCTGAATGTATTTTTTAATAATTAAAAAATGTTTAAAAATCATTTAAATTTACAAGAAATTATGCTTCTTTTGAGATTAAAAAATTATTTAAAATTGATTAAAAATAGAGTCCAAAATCAGTTTGGTCAAATTGTTGTCCATGTTCAAATGAGCCTAAACAACCATTTGTCTAGGCTCATTCTAGAATTGTTCTTTATATAATTATTAACTAATTATAAAAAATGTTGAAAATTATTTAAAAATTATTAAGAATTATAAGAAATTAATAAATTAGTACCCATCAACTTGATTAATTAAAAATATAAACTCGAAAAAGAAAATACATATGTGTATGTATATATGGATATATTTGAATTCTTTAAACATGCTATATGTGTATATAAAGTTTTTAACAAAATTAATCATTATTTATAATTTCTTATAATTCTTAATAATTTTTAAATAAATTTTTATAATTATCTAAGAAACCACTCTAAAATGAACCTAGACAACTTTTTATTCTGGTTCATTCGAGCTTGGACAACAATTTGTTTAAGATCATTCTAGACTTTGTTTTTAATAAATTTTATTTTTTAAATTTTTATAATTCTTAATGTTCTTAAAAAAAATTTTAGTTTCTCAAGATGTCTACCGGAGCGAGCCCAATAACTAATCCTCCACATTCTGTTGGCACATTAAGGGGTAGATGTTAGCTATAAGTTTTAAAACTGCTAATGTTCTTATAATTTTTGAAAAACCATGTCCAAGATGAAATGAATTAGGACAATCATTTGTTCAGGTTCATTCTATAGATATAAATTTTTAAATAATTTTTAAAAAAGTTATTTATTTTTAGGTTTTTTAATTTTTTAAAATATTTTCATGTCAATAAGTCAGGTATTAGTGTCTGGTTACTTCCCCAGCAATAGTATGTTTGAGTAATAGAGAGAAGAAAAAAATTGCATTTATATTGGGTAATATTTGTGTGTATTTTCACCTATTAATTGTCCATGCGCTTCCAACATTCCCTTCCTGGTTGAGGACTCTTCTAGAGTTGAATATTCTTATTTTTTCTTCTAATGCACTTTATGGTAGGATAGGGAATCCAAAGTTGAATCTTGTTGTCTTTCCCAGGATGCGAATCACTGATCTTTCTCACAACAGATTTAATGAACCCTGCATTGGGGTTACTTTGAAAGATGGATTAGCATATCAAGTCTAGATGGGAAAAACTCGCCAACTCCTACATACATGCTTGAAAATTTAGATATGAGGATAAATGTTATGCAAGTTCCCAGGGATTATGATTACTCAATGACAATTACAAACAAAGGCATGGAGAAGGAGTGCCCAAAGATCAGTCAGACACTTGCAGCCATTGATTTCTCCGGTAACAGATTTGACGGGGAAATTCCAGAATCGATTGGGAAGCTAAAAGAGCTTCACTTGCTCAACTTTTCGAATAACAATCTCGTTGGAAGAATCTCAGTAGCCATAGCGAAGCTCACAAATCTTTAATCTTTGGACCTTTCTCAGAACAAGCTAGAGGGTAGAACTCCAGTGGAGTACTCAACTCAGTCCTTGCATTCCTCAACGTCTCTTATAGTCGTCTCACAGGGTTCATACCGCGAGGCAACCAATTTGAGATTTTTCAAAGTAACTCCTTTGATGGAAATCCAGGGTTGTGTGGAAAACCCTTGCTAAAAGAATGTAGCAACATTTCTGGAGGCTGCCACTTCCATCTTCAACTTTTTCAGAAGAGAATGGATTGGATTGGAAAGTAGTAGTGGTGTTAGATTATGGATGTGGATTCTTATTTGGAGCGGTGATTGGGTATGTTGTGATCAAAAGGAAATCCCATTGATTTGCCAAGGCATTCTCCAAATTTCCCACAAGAAGGCGAAGGAGATGAATTATTTCAATAGGCATGCATGTACTATACAAATAGTAATAAGTGGACTTCGCTGGTACGTTGGGATGAATATTGTATATGTATAATTTATTTTCTCTATATTTTTAAGCTATAGTTGGGATAATAGATGGAGTTATTTATGTATTATTTAAATTACATTTTGATTATTAAATTTTATAAATTTATCAATTGGTCACTTATAATATTAGTTTATTACATTGTGATCACTGACCTATAGATATAACATCAATATAAGATCAAAATCAATAGGTTTATTAATTATTTGGGTTTGATTTTTCTCTAGGGAGGCGTCAAACTTTATGGATGCTTTTTTGGCAATCTTTAGAAAGTTGTTGTTGAGTAACGTTGTTTGATAGTGAAAGATGGGATCGATGGTTCGGCATAGAGAGATGTTGAGTTGCATTTTTTTCTTTAATTAGACTTTTTTTTTTGAATGATATAAGATGTGAAAGATGCTGCTCTCTTATTGTGAAAACTTGTGTGGAAGAAAGTGGATTATCTGACGTTTCTTTTGGATGTACAGAATGTTTCTCTCTAGTAAAATTAAAAATAATGGTATATAGATTAAAATCAATGATTAGGTGTGTGTTTAGATTCAAACGCATCTGTAGTGATGAGGTGAGAAAGTAAAATGACTATTAAGCGCATCACATTAAAATTTATATATAATAGAAGTTTTAAAATATTTTATTTTTATAAAATTATTAAAAAAATGTGAAATTGTAATTTTATTTTAATAAAATAATATGTATCACAATATTGTTTATAAATATTTTAATTAATTGTTTTATAATCATTTAAAATTATTTATTATATTAAATGATAAATAATTTTAATTATTTTTAAAGTTAATAATTTTTATAACAATGCTAAATATTATTTCAACAAATAAAAACATTATATTATAAAATAAAGAGAGATGGAGAGAATAAAGAATAAAGAAAATATAAAAGCAATAGAGAATGTACTTAATTGATCAAAATGATTATTACAATACTTTATCAGAATCTCTCTATTTATAGGCATAAGAACGATAAAAAAATAGAGATCTTATTCTAACAATTATTAGAATTTAAAGTCTATCAAAGCTTTATCTTAATCATAATGGACATCCACTTAATAACATATTTATAACGCATTATACATTTTCTAGGGAATAAAAAACACTACATTTAAATCCATTAAAAAACTGATATTAAATAATAATGTTGATTATATTTATGTTAAAAATAATATAATAATAAAGTTAAAAATAAGAGATTAACCCTCCATTTTGACCTGCGTTTACTCCGCTAGAGGTCAAAGCTCCAGCCAACTTTTAAAGACACGAGTGAGTTGATCTCACCCAATATATATATATATAACGTGGAATGTTCGCATCTTAAAGCATAATACATATAGGAGCGGGTGTACTGACTTAGTTGTATACACTTCTATATTATTTATAATTAATATTTTAGGAATTTAATCCATACATTTATTAATATGTATATTAATGGTTGGCAATTCAAAAAATGTTTTTAGAATATTTTCAGTTATAAAAAATCTTATTGTTGCAGAAAATATTTTCAGAATATTTTCAATTCCCTATTTTATCATTTTTCCTTTTAAAAAACAGTTTAAATAGTAAGTTTTTCTTCTCATTTCTCACAACAAGTTAATAATAACATTTTCTCTCCTCCTCCTTTTCTTAGTTGGCCTGATTTTTATCCAGTTTTTATTATCTTCTTTAATTTAGGTGTACAAATATTAGAGTACTCTATTAACCTTTAAGGCGATGTCTACTACACAATTATACCGATCAGGACAGACTCGTTACTTCTAAGGTAATAATTCTTCCATGACACAATAATTATTTTATTTATTTAAGCTTAATTATTTTACTTATCAGTACTAACAACTTCGTTTGGTTGTAATATGTAGATGATAATATGAACGAGAATTAAAGAAAAATAAATTAAAATGATTAAAATTTATTTGGAAAAGAAATTAAAAGATGGATAGTATCTCATCTACTTACCATATAAACCAAATACTTGGAGAAGAAAAATTTTGAGAATTTACAAAGCGTGTCTCAGCCGTGTGGTGTGTTTTCTCCTACTATAAATTATACGCACTGACCCTAATCCAACCTCCTCGTTTTCTGAACAAGTCTTTAATCACAGTGCTTTGAAGCAATGTCCAACGCTACTGCTGAAGAAGACGATATACGAGTCGACATTCCAATGTCCGATGACCAACTCAAACGGAACATTCGTCCAATATTGCAAAAACCATATGGTTCCATGGATCTTGTCTCCGTCAAGGCCCCAGCCAATCATGGTTCCCACTCCAAGGTCCTGGTCCATCCCCTACCTCCTCTACATGTTTACAATTTTATTTCGAAAACTACCATTTATATGTACTAAATATATGTGTTATGTATTGGATTGAAGGATTCGAACTGGTGGGTGGTGTTGAATCTGGCATTTCAGAGCATAGGCATCGTTTATGGGGATCTTGGAACATCACCACTCTACGTTTACCCCAGCATCTTCAGTAATGGCATAAAGCATAGAGATGATATACTGGGGGCTCTTTCTTTGGTCTTTTATACCCTTACTTTTCTTCCTCTGGTTAAGTATGTTCTCGTTGTCTTACGAGCCAACGATAATGGTGAAGGTACGTCAAACCTATGATAGGATTTTCAATTAGGTTTACTTTGTAAAGTCACAATAATTAATAAAATCAGACCAAAAATGAAAATTTGATGCCAGAATGTATAATTTTATGTTTTTTGATAAATTTTATCAAAATCAAAATCAGGAGGAACGTTTGCACTCTACTCATTGATATGTCGCTATACAAGAGTGAGTTTGATCCCTAGTCAACAAGCTGAAGACCATGAAGTATCCAATTACAAACTGGAATTGCCAAGCAAGCGATTGAAACTAGCTTCGGTACTAAAGTCTAGCTTAGAGAAGAGCCAATTCGCCAAAATTTTATTATTGCTTGTCACCATGCTTGGTACTTCTATGGTCATTGGCGACAGTATCTTCACTCCTTCCATCTCTGGTAATTCACTAGTTACTTTTTCTTCTTATTAATTTATTAATGTTTCATGGTAATTCAAAAAAAATAGAAAAAAAGTATATGACTTGGTGTTTTGTAGTTTTATCTGCCGTGGCTGGTGTCAAGGAAGTAACATCTGCCCTCACAGACGGTATATATATATGTTTGTTATCATTCCTTATTGACTTATGTATGTGGCTTAAACAAGATTTAGTGTTGTAAACAGATACGATTGCTGGGATATCAGTAGTAATATTGATCTTCCTCTTCATGATTCAAAGATTTGGAACTCACAGAGTGAGTTACACCTTTGCTCCCGTTCTTTGTGTTTGGTTTGTACTCATTGGTGGAATCGGTTTCTACAACATCATAAAACACGATACAACAGTTCTTAAAGCCATCAATCCAATGTACATTGTTGAGTATTTCATCAGGAACAAAAAAGATGCATGGATTTCTCTTGGTTGAGTTGTTCTTTGCACAACAGGAGCCGAAGCACTATTTGCTGATCTTGGTCATTTCTCGGTTCGAGCCATTCAAGTCAGCATGTGCTCCATGGTCTACCCTGCTTTCATGTTGGCATATACTGGACAATCCTCTTATCTTCGCCAGTATCCAGATGAGGTTTCTGATGCATTTTATAAATCAGTTCCAGGTCGTGAATAGATGTCCATGGTTCCTTTTCTAGTAGTGTTAATCATGTATAAGTAAGTGGCTTCTTATGATAATTAATTATGAATGTGCAGGTCCATTGTATTGGCCAATGTTTGTAGTGTCCATATTGGCTGCAGCTATAGCAAGTCAAGCAATGATCTCAGGGACATTCTCAATAGTCCATCAATCACTCTCTCTAGGGTGTTTCCCTCCTGTCAAAGTTGTCTATACATCTGCAAATCATGAAGGGCAAGTTTATATACCAGCAATCAATTACATTTTGATGTTGGCTTGTGTCGGAGTCACTGTGGGTTTCAAGTCCACAGTAAAGATTGGCAATGCATATGGTAATCATTTCAACAACTCTGCATTTTATGCTTTAGTCTTTTCTCAATTTACAATGCTAATGAATTTCCATTATTCCTTTTCAATGTTTACAGGAACTGCTGTAGTGTTTGTAATGACTCTTACATCATCCTTGCTGGTTCTGGTCATGATCATGATATGGAAAACTAACATATTTTTAATAATCTTATACATTCTTACAATTGGATTTGTGGAACTACTCTATCTGAGTTCAGTTCTCTATAAGTTTACCTCCGGAGGGTACTTACCGCTGGCATTTTCAGCAGTTTTAATGATTATAATGTATGTTTGGAATGATGTGTATCGAAGAAAGTACCATTACGAGCTTGACCATAAGATTTCCCCTGCAAGATTAAAGGAGATATCTGCCAACAAAAACATGTCTAGAATTCTAGGACTTGCCATGTTCTATTCAGAGCTGGTTCATGGTATTCCACCCATATTTGAGCATTATGTCTCAAATGTACCAGCATTGCATTCCATCATTGTCTTTGTTTCCATGAAATCACTACACATTAACAAAGTTCCACCCGAAGAAAGGTACTTTTTCCGAAGAGTCGAACCGAGAGAGCTTTTTGCCTTCCGATGTGTTGTTCGATACGGATACAAAGATGTGCGGGAAGTGGCCTTTGAGGAAACATTAGTGACAAGACTGAAAGAGTTCATCCAAGAAGAAATATTGCTGCAAAATCAAATGCTATCTACCATTGGAAACAATGCTGAAAAGGGCACAGAACTGGAAGGGGAAATCGTTGAAAGGAACAATGATGTTGTGAACGCGAAACAAGTGGAAGAAGAGATCATGCAACATGAAATAGAACAAGTGCAGAAAGAATGGGAAGAGGCAGGTATAGTTCACATGATTGGTGAAAGTGAGGTGATTGCAAAGAAAGAAGCCAATATAATGAAGAGGATAGTGATTGATCATGCATATAATTTGTTGAAGAGAAATGTAAGGCAAAGAGAGAAGGTGTTTGATATTCCTCACAAGCGGATGCTTAAAGTTGGCATGACTTGTCACCTTTAAAACAAGTAGCTAGATTTATTCAGAAAATGAATGGGAGATAATGTGGGGTGTGGGCGGTCTTATGCTTGTTTTGTGTTAGGTGAATCAGGAATTTTATTAGTAAGTTCTTTTTAATGTATTGGGTGTCAAATTAGTTCTGAATATCAGATTCAATCATAAAGATTTTATAGAAGTAAATTTGTACATAGATATAGATAACTTTGTTTTGCTATTTTTAATCTTTAAGGATTGTGAACAAAGATTTATTTCCAAGTCTAAGCACAAATTAACCGTTTGGAAAACAAGCCTAAAAAAACATATGCCAGTTTTAGCTAGACTGAAATAATGAAATAAATTGATAACTAATAAGGAAAACAAAAGCTTCCTAAAACTCTTTAGCTTTTTTTCGCTTCTTATATAGATTCAAACCCTTAACTCCATCTTATGAATCAATTGAAACTTCAGATTCATACTAGAACCATGATGATTCAATAAAACCTTCAAATTAAGTCTAAAGGTTCTTTGAGTAAGAACCATTGGATCATCACTTACTCAATCAATAGAATAGATATAATAAATAAAAATACAGAGAAAAGAAAGGTAGAAAAGAAAGGTTTGTCATTTGATCAAAATAAGTATAAACTAAATGAGAGTTTGAAAGAATAAAATATCTTTCAATTTATAAATAATATAACTCTTTGAATTTTTTTGAGTCTGGCCATGACGTCTAAATATTAAGTATGAATCATAGTTCAAGATGACAGACCCATTTTCTGTACTATCAATAGGATCAATTATAACAATTCACATACTCATTTTCTGTACTATGATGTTATCCTAATATATACATAAATATAATATGAAATCAGCTAATCTAAGTTCTAAGGTCATTTTAGTCATAATAACATGAACATATCTTAGTATAAAACCTTTACAAATTATAGACATCATAGTATACTAAATCCATCCCTTCGGAAGAAGAAGAAAAGAAATGGATAAAGCTAATGTTAAAAGATGGCTTTCATGCAGCCATTCAACTCGAGCCATGCAGATTGCAGCTGAAGAACATGCTGCTGTTTTGTTGATTAGTTAACATTTTGTTACTTAGTTACATTTGAACTAAGTTAGTGATGTATTTGTTGTAATTTCGTTAGTGATGTATTTGTTGTAATTTGGTGCTGATGGATGCGATAAATCAGTTTAACCAAGTGTGCAAGCAAGGTTTTATAAGTTTCAAGACCTTGATAGTGGAGTTAGGTGTGTTTAGGTAACTTTTTTTATTTTCAGTCAAGTTGTATACTTGATATATGTAATGTGATGTTTTAAGAAATATAATCTATGAATCATTCAGAAAATTCACTTCTTGTTTTTGGTTCTTATTCAAGATTTCTGTTCTTATTTGCTTGAGCTAGATTCCTTTGTTTGTTCAGCAAGATATTGTGGCTTAAAGCACAAGAAGCTGCAGAAAATTCTTAATCTGTTTTCTAAGTTCCTACAGCTAAGTTTGTGATGTTGTTTGTGATTTTGGTTAGCTTAGTGGGAGCAACAATGGCCGAGCAATGTGGTCGGCAAGCTGGTGGAGCCTTATGCCCTAAAAACTTATGTTGCAGCCAATATGGATGGTGTGGGACAAAAAATTGTCAGAGCAATTGCAAAAGTGGCCCTCCTCCCCCTACAGGAGAAGGAGCGACTGTGAGGTCTACTTACCATTTCTATAATCCCAAGCAAAATGGATGGGATTTGATGGCAGTGACTGCCTATTGCTCTACATGGGATGCTAACAAGCCATATTCGTGGAGGAGTAAGTATGGTTGGACTGCCTTTTGTGGCCCCGTTGGTCCTTCTTTCCCGGCTGCTTGTGGGAGGTGCTTGAGAGTAAGAAGCACAAGGACTGGAGCTCAAGAAATAGTGTGGATTGTGGACAGATGCAGCAATGGAGGGTTAGATTTGGATGTGGGAGTTTTCAACCGATTGGACACTGATGGAGTAGGCCGTCATGATCAAGGCCACCTTACTATTAGATATGATTTTGTTGATTGTGGCAATGGCTTCAATCCTTTACTTGCTTCAGTTGTTGATAATTAGCACTAAAACAGTTCTTGCTGTTTAATTATGTGCTACAAATGCCGAATAATGCTGCAGTTGTTTTTGATTGCTAGATTAATAAATTTTCTGGTCTTTGTTTGTCCTGTTGAAAACTAAGTGTATGATTAATTAATTTTCTGGTTTTTATAATGCTGGTAAAATTTAAGATATATCATTATTTAATTCAGCGATAATATGTGAAACTATTTATGTTTAGTGCATCAAATATAAATTATTTATGTTAAAATTTGTTTGCAAAATTGGTTAAAGTTTTATAAGCTTTTAGATTAAATGGGTTCCTTTCTCCTCGACTAATAATTAAAAAAATATATAAATTATTTGTTAAAAAATAATAAGTAAAAAATATAATAATTTTATTTCATATTTCAAAGGAGAAGGAAAATCAATCCATCACCCTTTTTTTTTCCTTTCTAATGATGACATTTTTTCGGAAGAATAAAAAGTAATCTCCAAGTATAAAAAAGTGAGAAAAGAGGAAAAAATTAAAATTATTTATGAAAGATTCATATATGATGTAATGTGTTGAGTGTTTATTTCTCTATCCTTATATATATATATATATATATATATATATATAGCATGGTTTATTGATGTGATGTGCTAAGAGTAACTAGGAAAAGTAACACGTTATCCCCTTAAGAGTTTTAAGTGTCCTCAAATACTTTCCAAAATATATGGGTGAGCAGAGGGCAAGCAAAACCATGAGGATATAGACGAGCTAAACCCTGGCTAGCTAGACTATACCTCATGAGTGGTGAGCACACGTGTTGGACAAGCTGGATGGGATATCGGGTCAAATAGATGTATGACGTGCTCTTGGGTCAGATGAGTTAGATATGTGGCATGCTCTATATTATTTGTATAACATAATGTATAAATTCGTATTTGATATTTTAATAATGTATAGATTTATATGATTATTAATAATCTAGTGGTATACTGCAAGTGCGATAGGTGAGTTATAATATTTTTAAATGTTACAATGGAACACTTCAGGTATTCCAAGGATTGAACCTAAGAGAGTTTGGAGACAAAGTGATAAATGTGGAACAAGTATACAAATTGGAAATCTAACTAACTGCTTCCTAAGATCATATTACGACAAATCTTATTCAAAGGGTAATTACACTAATTAACTATCTAACGCTAAGAAGGACTAAATTGCAAAATAGTGAAAATTACACAACTAACAATTCAATGGACACACGTGGTTGGTTGACTTCTATGTTGTTGATTAGTGTTTGGATTAGAGATCTAAAAAGTTTAAATTTCTAGTAGGTTCAATTTTACCTCCTGGTCACCATTTTACCAAATTAGACAATTTAATCTGGTTTATCTCTTGACCTCACTAAACTAACTCGAAACAATCAAATTGGTTCTTGATAGGCTCTCCTCTTGGTCTCACCTACCTAAATATTCACCTAGGTCTTTGAGAATGTTTGAAGTTCTAAAATGATTGAGATATGTGCTTAAATGTAACATCTCTCGTTCGAATATGCTATCGAATCAAGTACGAGGTGTTATACTGACTTCTTCAAAATCAATGTATTTTTAAATAAGGCGAGTATATCACATTAAGACTCTTGAAAAACTATCACCGCTTGATTCAATCTCTCTTCCAATTATAATCTCAAGATTTGCTCCTTAAAATCTTAAAAAATAAATTTAAGTAAGTAATTAAGATATGTTGATCAAATATACTAACGAATAAGGCAAGTTATAATCTCATGCTAATTTTTCCTCAAGTTGCAACTAGAATTATAATTGCCAATTATAATTCGCACTAATAGTTTCTCCCTTTTGACATTTTTTTTACCAAAAACCCTGTAGCAAACTTTCTCAAGTAAGGACAGTAAGAAACTCTAAATAAATGTCAATTCTCCCGTAAATATCAACAGTAATGATTAATGTCATCCAACATCATCGCACCATAGAAAGCAAACTTAGCAAACCAAAGATCCAGAGATCCAGTGAAAAAAAAAAACGTAACAAGAAGAACTAGCAATACCAACACCATCAAGTTCCAGCTCCCCTTCAAACTCAACTTATTCTCTCCCTTTTTCGGGCAGAAGTCTAAAATAGACTCAGGATAGTTTCAACTGGAGAAACATCTTCATAAGTTGAAATTTCATTTATAACAAAACAAAGTAATAAAAAGTATGAGGCATCATGATAGATAGAACAACTAACACCATTCAACATGCAAAAAGAGAACTCTCGCTTATTAGGAATATCACTATACTCTCCCTCAATAAGATATTTCAATAGGGAGTGTGATGGATGCTAACTCTTTTACAATGTTGTAACTCTTAAAATAATAAGGATCTTTTCCACAAAAATTGATCAAGTATCATGATGTTCGAAATATTTTCATTCTCATTTCCAGTTGCTGCTATGTTAATTGTAGCTTCATATTTTACGCAAGCATCAACCAATCATTGCTATGGCAGCTATAACTACCATTAACACATTTAATTTTTTTTAACTTTCTTTTATATTTAAGAAAGTATGTTCTCTCAATCTTTTATAATTAAAATAATCCAATAGTGTTAGCAATGTATATTTATCACATTAACTTTATAATTTATATCTAATTGGTATTTAAATTTTTTTTAGAGAATTAATTGATATCTAAATTTAGAATATGTTAATGTACTTGTTAACTTCACTAAATTTTTTATGATACACAGCAGCTAATAACACAACACCAATTGGCAAACTAAATTAGAAAGCATAACAAGCATTATTCAAAAAAAAAAAATTATAAAACTATAAAATTCAAGGAGAGATTCTAAAAATAACATAAAAATCCAAAAAAATCTGAGAAAAAATAGAAAAATATATAATTTTTTGTTCTAAAAATAGGTTTTTAAATCATTTTTTTTGAAATTATGAAAAATGCATATAACTACTAAAAAAATGCATATCTAAACACATTCTTTGTTAAAAAAAGAAAAAGAAAAAAGAAAACATATCCAATAGTTACCGAATTGAGTACAAATAACCTACTTTTATCTCTAAATATCATTTAGACTGGATACAAATCAACTAAACTTAACAAAGCCATTGAATTGAATTATAATCCTATCACATTAGTAAAAAATATGTCAAATTTCAGGAAAAAGAAAAGAACAACAACTGAAGGTATAAAAGTGAAACTGGTGGCTGTGAGTAGGTGACTAAAAGCTAAAAGAGAGCAAAACCTAAATCCTTAAATTCAAAAACCCAGATGGAAAAAATATGTAATAAATATATTTTATGGAAGATTTATTTAAAATTTGAGTGATTTTTTAAAAATAAAAGATATGGCATGCTTTTATTACTTTTTCCACTAACAAAAACAAGAAAGAATTGTCTTCTCCCCTCACAACTCCCACGTATACCAGACAATCATAAGCTCCAATTTGAATCGTCTTCTTTTTCTAGCACTCTTACCAGTACCTCCAGGTCCGTTAGGTGGTTCTGCACGAATCCGGTTCTGCAGCCACCACAGCCCCTTGTATCGCCGACGCTCCTTCGCCTACCGAACATCACGCTTTTGAATGAAGCCCTCATTCGCAGTAGGTGAGCCACCCGATTACCTGCCCTTTTAATATGTTGAAATTTAGAGCTCTTAAAACCCATTAAAATCTATTTAGCTTCCCAAATGTAATTACTAACCTATGGTTTGTCTATGCATGGCATTCTAAGCTTTGAAATAATTACCGATGAGTCTCCTTCAACCTCAACTTTCCGAAAATCCATCTCTTGAGGCTAATCGAACTGCCTGTAGTGCTGCCACAGCTTCTACCGCCTCCACAGACGATATATTCCTGTTCCAATTACATGCCACACCCATTATCAATTGATTGTTGTTTCTAATAATTATGCTTGATCTTGATGCCTCCAGATCTTTGTAAAAACCCCATCGAAGTTCACTTTGAACCATGGATCGGATGGAGGTTGTCACATCCCAGTTTCAGTAGTCACAGTTCTCGGTTGAGTGGCCTCCAGTGCTTCCAATTCTCTAATATACTCCAAAACAAAGGTACATAACTCACTAGTTGAATGTCTTTTGCCTTCATGCAACAGTTTATTTCTCGATAGCCATAATGCCCAAATTGCAATAATAATAAGTACCTATTGTTGGGTATTCTTGGTAAATAGATGTTTAAGCCAATGAAGTAACGACTCTCTTGTCTGACTTGGATTCCAATTGATATCCAGTTGCTTCCACACTTGTATGGCATAGGGACAGTTTCGACAAGCATGAGAACTAGTCTCTACCGCCTCTCCACATTGCAAACAGACTGCATCACTAACTAGCCTTTTAATATGCAAATTAGATTTAGTAGGTAAACAGTGTAGTGAACTTATTTCGTCCGGCCCAATAAAAAATAAACAGATAAATGAAAAATAAATAAAAGGTCTATTAATATCAAAGTCCATTTACAAATGCAATAGCCCAAACACAAAAAAAAAACCTAAAAGCCCAATGGCCTGCTATCTTAAACTAACAGAAACCCTAGCTCCCCTTAAAGTCTCCAGTTGCCACTCCCCACACCACATCAGCAAGCGTGCCATTTGAGGCCTGACACCTTCTTTGCCACCATTGCGCCAAAATGGCAAGGGGCATGGCTCCTCATTGCCGTTGACTTTGGCCCTTTTGCCACCACTACCATGCCATATGCAAAAAAAAGGACAGACACAGAGAGCACAAGCAATAACAGAGGAAATAGAGAAATAGAAAACAAAATAAAAATAAAAATATTTATAATTTTCGGCTATAAAGCTTGAATACTTTGTAACTTTCGATTCAAAGGTTGAAATAGAAAAAATGGAAAGAACCAAAAAAGAGAAAATGCGTTTTTTTTGTTTTTTTTTTTAATTTCTAAAAAGAAAAAGAAATAAAAATTTAAACTTTCATTTTATCTTGCTTCGCCGCTGTCATAGGTGGCCTCTTCTGGCGTTGAAAGGCCTCCGAATCACTTGTGATTCGTCTAAGGTTGCGTCAGAAGAGAGGGAAACTGAAGAGTTTTCGGTTTATTTTGTTGAGTTTAATCGGGTTTTTAGGGATTTCGACCCCAGATCCGTGTTCTACACGAAAAAAGGTTCAAAATGGGATCTTTTTTGAACTTTGGCAACTGAAGGCAGCAGTTTTCGTCGCCGATGACCGGTGGCCACGGTGGAGACTCGCCGGCTCCAAGGCCGGACAGAGAGAGGCTTTAGAGAAAAAAAGAGAAAGGAAGTTTTTTTTTTTTTTAAATTGATGCAAATGAATTTTTTTTAACAAATTTTTTTACTTATACAACCCCAAAACGATGTCATTTTGTGCTTGGCTTCAAACCCCTAAAATGATGTCGTTTTAAGGACTGACTCGATGACCCGATTCGGATCCATCCAAGATTCGCGTGTTTTCAAGAGGAGGGTCTAATTGCTTTTCTGGTCATTATACTTTTTTGCCCCTTTTTAATTTCGTCCTATTCTTTTTATTTTTTAATTTTTTTCCCATAATTTTAATTTCTTTGCAAATCGGTCCTTTGACCCACTGTTGAACTAAGGAGATGACATGGGGTTGGGATAATTTCACTTTGAGTCCCTGTATTTGTCTATTTTATTTTAATTTGATCTTTTATGTTCTATTTTTGTTTTTTTAATTTATACTTTAAATTTTATTGCACTTTCAGTTCAGTCCCTTGTTTATTTAATTTTGCCTCTTTACTTACTGTTTCTTTTATTTTAGCACTTGAAATTTATTTATATTTCTTTTTTTACTATGCATTTTTATTTTTATCCTTGTTATTATTAACTTTTTATTATTTATATTGGTATTATGGTAGTAACTATATTGCTATTATTATTATTATAAATTGATGTTCTTATTACTATTGCATTAGTATTATTTACTAGCATGATATTTTTTATTTTTTATTTATTATTCTAATTTCATCATTTCATTTTTTTACCCACATGGTTATTTTATTTTATTTTGCTATCACTATACCATGTACCATGTTTAAATATATTTATCCACTTTCATACTATGCACAAATAAATTAATTTCATATCACTTTAAATGTTATATTTATTTTTACCCGACGCATAGGAAATAATTAAAATCAAGATTTAGGGATTCGAGAAGTTGTGCCCTAACTTACGAGGTTCGATTTTCTTTTTGAACCTAAATAATCGAACATCTTTTTTAAAATTCAAGATGCAAAAGATTTAGGTAATAATCAAACGACGAGTATTCTTGCTTTCGGGAATTGGAGACATCGTGCCCTAACTTATGGGGCATGATCTTTTCTTTTCGATTAACTCAAAATAAAGCCTTTTTCACAAAATTTAATTTAGCTAGCAATATTTTAATCAAATAACATCATGCAAAGAGGGATCGTATTTTAAATTCTCTTTGAATTTTCAATTTATGACACTAAGACATCAAGTAATCAACTAGGTACAATTTTGGGCGTTATGAGGGTGCTAATCCTTCCTCATATGTAACTGACTCCCGAACCCACTTATTGGATTTTGTAGACTAAAAATTACTAGTTAATAAAATTTTTATTAAAATGATTAAGTTTCAAGGTGATCCGATCACACCTAATAAAAATGATTGGTGGCGACTCTGTTTTCGTTTTTTTTAAATAAAAAGTCGATTTCCAAAAAAGGTTTCGACAAATAGTTCTATACAAATCATCAAGTTGTAATTTTCATTTTATCTGGCACTTTTGCTTGCCATAGTTGTCTGTAAAAAGTCCTTGTATGTAACACCCCTAACTCGTCTTTATCGTTGGACTATGGTTACGAAGTATTACCATACAATCAAAAATATTTAAACATAATAACATTCAATAGTTTAAATATATCATAAACCATTCAATCACATACATTTTGTCCCTAAATTGAGCCTTCGAGGCCCTAAAAATATCTTTGAAGTAGTTCGGGACTATATTGAAGCAAAACAAAAAGTTTACGAAAAAGTAGCAAAAATTGGAAACAGTGGTCACACGACTATATGGCCAGGTCATGTGACATAGCCCAGGCCGTATAACTTTTGAACAAGGGACACACGATCATATATCAGCTCGAGTCCTCACCCGTACAACTCACTGAATAGGGCCACATGGCCGTGTAACTCTCTGAGTTGCCCCACACGCCCGTGTGCTAGACCGTGTGCTAAGTTGTGTAACTCACTAACTTGAACCCTAAGAAATTCTCAGATGACACACGGCTATGTGACAACTTGTGTCCCATGCCGTGTGAACCTAAATTTTACCTAAAGTCAAACCATTTGAAAATCATTTCATGCATAACTATTTAAACCATCTGTGCACACATTCAAGGGTTCAAACACCATTCAAACTTGCATAAACATACCATATCAAGCATCCTAATTTACCTAACCAATATGTCATTCAAAGGCACCACAAATGTACCAAAACATAACATGCTAACATAAGTCAACATTACCTTATTTCAAGCATTATAACTTAGTTCAATTACTTACCAAAACATACCACAAATTGACCATTATCAAACCATTCTAAACATACCATAAAGAGCCTTATAAAAAAATGCACAATAAGGTAACCAAAATGACATAATTTGATAAGGCATCAAATGGTACCAAACCAACATAACTTTCAAAACTTATACATGCCAAAACACCATTAACACCTTTACCAAAAATACCATTACAAAATATCCTATACATGCCACTATAAACCTTGACCAAAATACTCAAAAACTACCGAAAAGACTTATGGATAGTGTGATAGATCTCTGACGAGTTTCCAAATCGTTCGAGCTTCCGATAATCTATAAAACAAAGGAGAGAAATTATGTAAGCAACGAGTGTTTAGTAAACTCGTATAAACCTTAAACATAACTTACCTCTTCTATAATACAATTCATAGAATAAGTATAAACCAAACCAATGCCATAAGCTTAGTATGAGCTTATACAACATCACTAATTCACAAGTTAGTATGTCTATCCATAACATAAATGGAACCAACCATAAGATCAGTGGCGAATCTAGAAGGAGGCTGGCATGGCCCCCTTAAAATGTAAAATTGTTATTTAAACCCTTAAATTTTTTTAAAAAATTTAAATTAGTAAAGGTAAAATTGTACTTTGACCCCCTTAAAATTATATAAATTTGATTTAATCCTTTAAAAATTATAATGATACAGATTATAAAAAATTAAAATTTCATTCGGCCCTCCTAAAAGATTGTTTTGGCTTCGCCCCTGTATAAGATATGTAAATTTCCATAAGTACAACAGCATTTAGTTCATAAATCCTTTCATTAAGTCATGATTCGATCCATTTACATACTTACCATTTCATTTCTTTTTCTTGCCTGTTGAACCATTAGAATTACATTAGATACTCGGGAAAGCTCACCCGAAGTGTGCCTTTACTTATAACATAACCTTTCATTTAAATCAATGCTTACACAAGTTGTGAAATGGGTTTGCTCACATGAGTTGTGGGTCGAAATGTAAGCTACACGATGCTATTCACACGAGTTGTAGAGAATCCGTAACAAATGTAGGACCTCAGCCATTGGTAGGACATTCAAGACCAGCACCCAAAACATGAAATCCCTAATGACATGTCATTTGTATACTAAGAATTCCTAAGGTTTAATCGGGACTCGATATCCGTCAGTTCATCATAGCATTGATACATTGTTATATATTGATTCATTTACATCAAAACAACATAATAAACATTTAATTTAAACAACATTTAAGCAAAACAACATAATAAACATTTAATTTAAACAACATTTAAGCGATTACTGTGCATACGAACTTACCTCAATAATTAGGGGTGTAGTAGGTAGATCGAACTAATCTAAAGCTTTAGCTCTTCCTCAATCTAAGTCCAAACGTGGTTACCTTGATCTAAATAGATAATGTTAATCAATCAAGTACTTCTAGAATTAATTTAATCCATAGTTCATATTAATATAAAATTACCAATTTGCCCCTAACATTGTAACTTTTCACAATTCAGTCCTTAAGCTTATAACTTAAAGTCTAGCCATTTAAACCTAAATTCATGTTAACCACAGATGCAAGGGACCTTGATAAACCCATATTTACCATCAGTTCACAAAATCCCTAATTCTAAAATTCATCAAAAATCACTTAACAAAACTTATTTATGTTTCAACTAAGACTCATAATCTATAAACAATCATCAAAACCTAACAAAAGTTTCATGGCAAGTCCCTCAACCTTTAACAATTGTGCAAATTAACCCTCAGGCTAGCTAAATTAAAGTAGAGCGAATTACAAAACATAAAATTCATTAAAAACGAGACTTAGAATCATTTACATGCAAGAAGCAAGCTTGACCAAACCTTCAAAGTGTAAAAAGGACTATTTTTCTCTTCAAAAATTAGTGGAGAAGAAGTTTGAAGAAGATGAACCAATTTTGTTTTATTTAATTTAAGTTTAATTGATCATTTACCATTTTATCCGTTAAAAACCATCATAATTTCATGTAAACCATGTCCATGCACATCCACTATCAGCTTAAATGGTCTATCTACCAAGCAAGTCCTTTAGTTTTCATTTCTATAGCCATTTGAGCTCTTTAACTAATAGAACTTAACTTTTGCACCTTTTATGATTTAGTCCTTTTTACTTAATTAACTACTTAAACATCGAAATTTCTTAACAAATTTTTAATACGACCTTAATATATTCCCGTAGAAATTAAATAAATAATAAAATAATAATTTACTCGTCAGAATTGTGGTCTTGAAATCACTGTTTTTGACATTACTAAAAATGAGCTGTTACATTGTATCTGAGCTAATGTCTTTGTATAACCATTCTCATCTCTTGGGAGACCTCGTAACAAGAGTCTATACCCACTATGTACCATATACTCTCCAGAACTCTTCAGACACCATCCTAATCTATTCTCCAGCCCGTATGCACCAAAGGGATGCTCCAAATTCTTCTTGCTTCCTAGTCTAAAAAAATGGTACTTACTATATTCTCCTTCCATTTCCAATTTCAACCATCAAGGTTAGCCAAAAAAGTCACCTCAGTAACCCGTGGTGAATTTATAATGTAGGGTCTATCTACAGGTAACCAGGCTACATCCCAAACTAGCGTCGACTTTCCATCCCTAATTTGCCAGCTACTACCCTTCAGTATGAGCTCATTTGCTGCCCAAATACTTCCCCATATAATCGAATATTGGCTTCCTAACTCAACTTTTAAGAAGTACCTATTTCCATAGTATTTTTCTTTTAATACACTTGCTAGCAAAGAGGAAGAATTACTAATTAATCACCACCCCTACTTGGCCAAAAGTGTATTATTAAATTTTGCTAATTTTTAGAAGCCCAAACCCCAACCTCTTTTAAGTCGCACAATCCCTCCCAAGAGTGATGTGATCCTGGTCACATCATATTTCGAAACAATTTGACAACATCGGAATTGGCCCAATCTCAAGGGGCCAAGTGCAAGATGAAGCTCTAGTTTCAGTTTATTAATTTGGTTGCTAGAAAATAAGGCTATTTTAGTTACTTTAGTTATTTTAGTTTGTGTCCTTAATTATGCCATAGTTTAAACATCATTAGTATGAGTCTTTAATTATGTCATAGTTTGAAAATCATTAATATGTGTTTTGCATTTAATAAAGTCATGCATTATGTAACTCTAATGTTAGTTAAGTTTGCATCATAAATTATGACATGCATTATGTAACTCCTATGTTAGTTAAAGTTTGCATCATTAAATTAAGTCATGCATTAAGTAACGCATTTAGTTTACATTTTAATTAAATCACACAATTAAACATCAAGTTGTTTGTGTTTGGGTGTTATTTAATTTAGCTATTATTTTTTTTAATGCGTAAGTTATATTGTGTTTAATTTTTCTTGAATAAATTAATTGTGTGTTTAATAGTTTGTTGTAGGAAAGTCCAAAAGGCTAGTTACATATTTAAAGCTACAATAGGGCTGTTCGTTTGCCAAGAAGAATCAAATGCTGTCACATTCAAATGGCTGTTTAGTTTTGGCATTAAAGAGTGTGCATTTGGTCACTTAATTGCTGGTTCATAAAGGGAACATTTTTGGTGGATATTGAAGCACTCAAAGCTCATTATGGTGGCTATTCAAATAGACCAAGAGTGACTCTTCAAGTCTGACTGATTTCATGCACTCAAAGCTAGTTAAGGTGTCAATTAAAGAGAGATGAATGCACAAGTCTTTTGACATTCGGTTTAAGGGAGATGAAGGGACACCAAACAACATATTAATGGTTCATTAAGTCATCAATAAAGTGAAGAGACATGCCTTTTCATCTACACTAGAATCAAGTGAAGAGACATAACTATTGGCTTCCCTACATGAGTTTAAAAGGAAATTAATGCTTGCAATAACCTTAGTTAATTGCTGAAGGTGAAAGGTCACAAATAAGCATTCGAATAGTCATAATAATGTCTATAAATAGTTTGTAAGAAGATATTGTTTTGGTTTGATAACTTTTGCTCAATTTATGAATTATTTGATACTTGTGAGAATTCAAATCTCTTTGTTCTCTCTAGGACTAATTTGACTTAACAAGCTAAGTCTTGTGGCGTTATTTCCATCCTTGTTTATCGAACTTATCACTTCTAAGTGTGTTGTTCAACATACCTCTGGTTCCTATCTAGCTAGATAGTGGGTTAATGTTTCTTTGCTATATTCCCAACCATTTCACCGAAAAGCTGTTTAAGATTTGGGTCAACAATTTCCTATATTGTTGGTTCTATCTTAGTCATTAGCCGATCCTCATCCATCCTTCATCTAAACCATCTTTGTTACCTTTGTTTGAACCTATTTCTCAACCTCTTCCAATTTATTCCGAAAACAATCTAAGCCTTACTTAATTTCATGATCAGGCAATCTAAACGACTCGAATCAACACCAAACTGAGTTCGTATCATTTGGTATCAGAGGTAGTGAAATTGGAGTAAGTATAAATGATTTAAGCATTTTAGGACTGTAATTCAAACAAAAAAGTAGAAAAAATTTGAAAAAAATTTCGTATTAAAAAAAATTCAGTATCTATTGAAGTTCAAAGTGTGAAATATCAGTTTTTGGGAATACAAAATTAATTGAAAATTTAAAAAAAAAAAAGAAGAAGCTAGCTTGGCAGTTTATTTCCTACCTGAATCAGTTCATTCCCTACCTTACTATTCGGCCACAGTTAAAACCCTCTCACTTCGTTTCTAGCATACCCTTGTCGTAGCATCAATCCCTACCCAAAATCGATCATCACTTTTGCAAACCACATTAACTGCTATTAAGTCTAAGTAGTCCATTGAGAACTTAAAGAGGCGGATCGAGTGGTAAAAGGCACGAGTTTAGTGAGAGCATTAGAAAAAAAAGCCAAAAAGAGAGTGTAAACACGAGTAGAATGTCATCTTTGTTTTCTTTGTGAGTGAAACGAGAGGTTTGTATTGGTGAGGCATTTATTTTATATTTTTAAACTCTTTTCTTTTCCATAAATAAATCATGTTTCAAGAAGAGCTTTCAGAATCAGATTTTCAATATGTGATGAAAGAAATGCATAGAACCATGACATCTAAATTTGAAAAGTTGCATGAACGATTGGACCGATTGGAGGAAAGAGCCCAACGGGAGCGAACTTCTCCTAGTCAAAGGACGGAAACAAGATCATCAAGAAAACAAACGTCCAATGATTACTTGAGAAGAGGTCCCTATCGAGATTCCTATTCAACGAGGACTTCGATTCGAAATAATTCAAGCTTCAAGTTTGAAGCCTATTATGGTGACAAACGAGAAGGTCTAAGAAACCCTTCATATACACCAAATGTACTTGTCCACCGAGAATCAAACCCTTCATATACACCAAATGTACTTGTCCACCGAGAATCAATCATGAAAAAGTGATTGTTCTTTGTATGTAAGTCATTCCATTCATACCCAATGAGAGTCTTTCCATTCTGATTCATTTGTATCATCTCCATCTTGTAATGAAAGGAAGAGACAAAATGAAATAAAAAGAAAAGAGAGACAAGAAATGTTATTGCGAGAAAATGAATGAATCCTAAATGAAATTGAGAGAAGAAAAAGAGAGATGAGAGAAAAAGAAATTGAAAAAGAAAAAGAAAACAAAAAAGAAAAAAGAGTGAAAGAAAGAAAAAGGAGATTGAGAATTGTGAGCAAGAAATAAAAATTGAAAAAGAGATTGAGATTGAAGAGATAAAAGAAAGTGTGGAAGAAACGAGTGTTGTTGTAACACCCCTTACTCAGGTTCGATGCCAGAATCGAGTACGAGGCATTACCGAACGATATTACAACCAAACATACAAAGTCGAACCATAAAATTCCGTTCCAAATTAAAACTTTTTCGTAATATATCACATAATCCTTAAAATGGGCCTACGGGGCCCAAAACATAATTTGCGCATGGTCCGGGACCAAACCGAGAACTTAGAAAAATTTTGAATATTTAGGTCAAAAACAGGACACACGCCCGTGTGAGATAGGGACACGCCCGTGTGCGCAAGCTGTGTGGTCACACACGCCCGTGTCCCCTACCCGTGTTGAATTATTGGCAAATTATTTTTCATTTCAAACCTATAGGGGTTTTCACACGGTCGAGCACACGCTAGTGTCCTTGGCCCGTGTCCTTCACACGGCCTCTACACACCCGTGTGGCCTCTCCGTGTGAAAAACTAGGACATTCTGTTTATGACATCAGCATGCAATTTTGGTCACACAGCCATGGGACACGCCTGTGTGACCAGGCCGTGTGACGTCCTTATTCTCCAAAAAATTCATGCAAAGTTCACATGCCCTACACACATGGCCGTGGTAGCTGGCCGTGTGACCCTAATTTAGGCTATTTTCCAAGCCATCCTTCGCCCCAAAACACATGCAAACTATACCATTTTTGAAACCACATATCATACACATTTTTAGACATCTAAATAACGTCATTTAACCATCAAGCATCTATTTCAACTTATCCACACACAAACACGCCAAGCATTACATGAACTACCTCAAAGGATCCATAAATAAACCAATATCAATATTGGCTAAGTCACATGGCCTTAATTACAAAATGACTTATCAATGACAATTGCCACAATATAGCCAAACCAACATGACACTTACAACCCCACTAAGTCCCTGTACATGCCATAGTCCAAAAGAGTACATTTACACTACCAAAAAAATATTGTGGATAGTGTGCGTGATCCTCTGACGCTTCCTGATCTCCGAGCTGGCTTGACTACTCTATAAAACAAGGAAAAAGAGAAAGGAGTAAGCTTTTGAAAAGCTTAGTAAGTCTATATGTAAACAATAATAATCACAACAACAAACTTAGCACCTAAGAGCATAACATATCAAGAAGATTGGACATGAGTCTTATGGTTGCACTTTCTCAATTTGACCTTATCACAATCCACATACATAACATAGACATTACTCACATAAACATACGTTTAAATTCCAGCACTTATCATCACATAGTCACATAAAAAAAAAAAGAAAAGTCACTTAGTAAGCCTTCCTGATAAACTCTTCGGAATAGTAACCAATACTTGGTGGATTCCGCACATAGCTCCACCCTTTTTAATAAACGTCTGAATTCGTGGTTTACGCACATAGCACCACACTTTTGGGTCAACATAAGTTTTCTTGGTATACGCACTTAGCACCACATTTGTGTCACTGTATATATATTCGTGGCATACACACTTAGCGCCACCTTTGTATCAATGTACATATTTGTGGTATATGCACTTAGCACTATATTTGTATCAATGTATATATATCCATGGCATACGCACTTAGCACCACATTTGTATCAATGTACACGTTCATGGTATACACACTTAGCACCACGTTTTTCCATTCTGAAGGTTCATCCGAGATTTCCTCTCTTAATTCCAATTCATTAACCATGATTCATAGTTTTCATCAAGTAATCATACGATATTAAATCTCATTTCACATGTTACAATAAAATATCACAACATAAATAAAAATGATACATTATTTACATATAAACTTACCTCGATAACAAAATGTGATAATTTACAATTTAGTCCGAACCCTTGCCCTTACCTCAGTCAAGGTCGATTCCTCGATCTTCTCGATCTAAAATGACACATTTCACTCTTTTAGTAACTACATTGTTCAAACAGCCCAAAATCTTCCCATAGAAATTTTTACAATTTGACCCCTAACTTTCTCAATTTTTACACTTTAGTCCTTAGGCTCGATTTATGAGTTTCATTCAATTTTCATGCATTTCAAGCCTAGCCAAATAACTTTTCCTCTTATAGCAGCCCCCAATTTTCATCATTTCAAAATTTATGTACACTACATTTCACCTTTTACAATTAGGTCCTTTTTACAATTTTCACCAAAAATCAACTAGTAAAAGTTGTTCATCACACTTTAAACTTTCATATTCTACCACTAGCCATCAAAATACATGCATGTCATTCATGGGTAAAATTTTAAACATCAACATTAGCTTGAAATAATGGTAGAAATAGCTAGAACAAGTTACGAGGATTTTAAAAATACGAAGAACATTAAAAACGGGGCTAGGAGGTACTTACAATCAAGCTTGAAAGTTGGAAGAAACCCTAGCTATGGTGTCTCTTCATATTTGGCCAAGGGAGGAAGAAAGATGGACAAATTTTGGCTTATTTTCCCTTTTTTTATTAGCTAATGACCAAAATACCCTTCATTAAAAACCTTTATATTCCTTCCTTCCTTGGGCATTTTTGTCCAAATAAAGTTAAATTGGTCTAATTACCATATAAGGACCTCTAATTTAAAATTCTAATTCAATCAAGTACCTTTATGGATTCAAACCCATATTTTTCACCTATTGCAATTTAGTCCAACCTACCAAATTGGACATGCAAACATTAAAATGCATGCACCAAAATTTTACATAATTATTCAAACACCAAACAAACATCAAAACTCAATCGAAAAAGATATTTTAGACCTTGGATTCATGGTTTTGAAACCACTATTCCGTTTAGCCCCTAATTCGGGCTGTTACAGTTGTGGTAAAAAAGAGAGAGTTTGAACATGAGATTGAAAGAGAAACGATTGAAAAAGAAGATCGTGATAAAGAGAAAGTGAGTAATACTTTTACTAATCCACATGCGAGTTGTTTTCGTATTATGTCTTCTTTTCAGGTTTTTAAAGACTCGAGTGACAAGTTTCAACTACATTACCTTCCTGATGAAAGACGATTCCATTTGATCGAAAAATGTAAGGTTGAAGATGAAATTATTCCACAAGTGCTTAAAGGTAAGCAAGGTAAGGAGTCTTTAGCTATTGAAACATGGCAATAAAATTTGAATGCTGTTGAGATATGACTTAGTTTTTGAAAGATCTCCTCCCTTTGATTTGGTTAATTGTCATTCTATGAATATTGTTGATAATTTCGTTTCGGCTAGTGCCATGAAGAAATTCTCTTATGATTGTATTGGCAAGTCTGTTGATGGGAATAGCTCAAACCAGTGTGTACAAAGTTTTATCGTAAGTGAAAAAGAGTTTTCGCATGAAACATTTAATGTAACAGCCCGATTTTGGGTTTGTCAGAACAATGGTTTTGAGACCATAAATTCGACGCAAAGAAATTTATTTTTAATAGATTTCTGTGGTCTACAGTTTCATGGAATGAGTTCATGAAAATTTCGTTCGAAAATTTTAACGTTTGGGCACTCAATTTAGTTAAAAAGACTAAATTGTAAACGGTGCAAAATGTGAGTTCTATAGGTTAGAGGTGTCTAATTGTTATGAAATTTTAAATTGGAGGTCCTTAAAAGGTAATTAAACCATTGGTTAAGTTGGTGGAAAAAAATAGACATGGTTAGACATGTTTCTAAAGTTTTTCATTAAGGACATTTTGGTGATTAGGTAATTAAATGAATTAAAAAGTCAAGTTAAAAGCCAATTTTTGTCCATCTTCTTATTCATTGCCAAAAATCACAAGGGGGATGCCATGGCTGGGGATTTCAAGCTTCCAAGCTCGATTTTAAATCCGTTTTAGCCCTGTTTTTAATGATTTTTATGTTTTTGAAATCCTTGTCACCTAATCTAGCTTTTCCAAGGATTCGTTTGAAGTGTTATCAAAGTTTAAAATTTTACCCATGTTAGTCGTGAGACAAACGACTTTTGCTAAATGATTTTCGTTAAAAGCGTAAAAAATGACCTATTTGTAAAATTTGTAAAATATGTGTAGAAAATGTGAAAAAATGAAAAATTTGAGCTTCTATAAGCATGTATAAGGTTCGGCTAAGCTTGGATATTGATGAAATTGAGTACATTTCATTTTACGAGCCTAAGGACTAAATTGTAAAAATGTGAAACTTTAGGGGCAAAAATGTAATTTTTGCCATAATATGATTTTGGGCTGTTTTGAATAGTATAAAGATTAAATAAGTTAAATGTGATGTTATAGATCGAGAAAAACAAGGTTTAGAATTAGAACAGGGGGAAAAACTAGTATTAGATGGTTAGCTCATTTTCGCCATTTTTATGCCAAGGTAAGATCGTATGTTAATAAATATTATAGAATTGTGTTAATTATGCATTATTATCATATATTTGATTGAATTATGAAATTTAAATTAAATGTTTGAAATGAGTAAAAACACAGGATCGATCACGATCTTTCATAGCGAAATATGAATTGACAGTAAAAGACCATGGTTGGACCATGACAATATGAGATATGTGATTTCGAAGTAAGACCATATCTGGGATATGGCATCAGTGAGATATGTGATTTTCGTGTAAGATCATAGCTGGGCTATGGCATCGGTGTGTGATTACATGTAAGACCATATCTGGGATATGACATTGTACTATGCATATGTGATCCGGGTGCTGGTCTTGTACGTCCTACCAGTGGCTGGGTACTTCGGCATTTGTTGCGGATGCCTGACAGCTTCTGTGAGCAGCACTGGGTAGCTACATCCCGACTGTCAGCTTGTGTGAGCAGACCATGGATAGTTCAAGAGCCAGCCTATATGTGTTATGAGATATGGGGTAGCTTTGGCTACATATGTGGCACTTATGTGCAAGATTTCTGAATATCTATTAATATTCCAAGTGTTCAACGGGCAAAGCCAAGATGAGAATGTAAGTGAGACTGAATCAAGTAAACCAGGTATGTATCAAATCTATGTGAAAATCGAATGAAGGTAAAGTGGTGAGCTTATAGCGTATCATGTACATAAAACAAGAAAAAGATTTGTGTACGAGTATGTTTCATGCCATAATGTGTATATTGGTTATATTGGAATATGAATCAAAGGATATATGAGATATGAGTTATAATTGTTTTTAATTATACCCAAGTATGGCACATAGTGTGCAAAGTACCGTTATATGATGAGATTTTACATGGTTTATCTTGGCTAAAGTAATTGTGATGGATATTGGATTGAATCAAATAATATTTATGTTTCGATTATGTATTTATAAATGTGGACAAATTGATACAAAGGTATTTGATCCATACGAATATAAAAATGAATAAGCTTGTGAAACCTTTGGTTAATTACGTGATTGAAATTATGGTATAAAGGTGAAATCAAATGAGTTTGCACCATAGTAATGAAATTTCTTAATAAGTGTTTATTCGATATGTTGTATTTTTTTATATGAGCTTACTAAGCTTTATAGCTTACTTGTGCTATTTCTTTTATGCTTATAGGATTTCGAAGACTAGTTCGGGTTGGAAGCTGTCGGACATCTCATCACACTATCCAACTACCGTATCGGTACTAAAAAGCTTGTGAATTTGGTTATATGGCATGAATAGGCTAGTTGAGTATAAAGTGTATAAGTCATTTGGTTCATTTAGTAAGGTGTTTGAGCTTGAGTTGGCTTGTAAATGTTGGTGTGCATTTGGCCATTTAAGTTAGCTTATTTTAAGATCGTGATTTATGCGTGTGAAGTATATATTATGCTTTGTGATTTGAGTAAGTTTGATAAGTGAAAGATGGTAAATGTTGAATACAGTGGAGGTCATATTAAAATGGCCTATAATATGATAACATATGGATGTTTTGGCTTTTTGAGTATATTGTATTTGGTAACTTTGAAATGGTGTAAGTGTATGTGTATGTATGAATAAGGGTGGCAAAGGGCTTGGTAAATAGCCTTTATTTTGTCCACATGGGTAGACACACGGGCGTGTGTCTAGGCTGTGTGTGACACACGATTAGCCCCATGGGCGTGTGGATAAGCCGTGTGTCACTTGCACCTTAATTTTGAGAAACAGAATGCTCAAAGTTGAGCACATAGGTAGAGACACGGGCATGTGTCTCAGCCATATAGATGGCACGGCCTTGAACACGGGCTTGTGCCCAGGGTGTGTGAAGTCTGCACCTATTTTTATGAAAAATTATGAAAATTAAATTGACCATACGGCCTAAGCACACAGGCGTGTGACTTGACCGTGTGACCTTCAAATGTTGATGACGTCATAAATAGAGAGTTACACGGGGTTAGGGACACTGGCGTGTGTGACCACACGGCCTGCCCACACGGGCGTGTCCCATAACCACACGGGCGTGTCCCATAACCACATGGGCGTGTGATCCCTGTATAGTGGAAAATTTTCTAAGTTTTGTAAAATTTTTAACGTTCTCAATTTAGTCCCGAACTGCTCCAAATGTGTGTTTTGGGCCTCGTAGGCTCGTTTTAGGGACTTTATGATTAAATGTGAATGGTTTTAATTTGGAGGCAAATTTATGTCTCAGAATTGTGTGTTTATTCATGTGATAAGTCCGGTAATGCCTCGCACCCTGTTCCGACGTTGAATACGGTTAAGGGGTGTTACATTTAATCTATTTGATTGTGATGTTAACGTGAATTCTTTACAGCCCTGTGCGAAATTTTCATGTATTTGCATGCCTATTCGAATGAGATTTGAGAGGTTTGATTGTTCAAATGTTTATATGCCTAAGTCTTGTTTGATTGTTATGTGCAAGCTATTAATGAAAGAAAAGTCATTGTTGTTTTTGAAAACGAGTGATCAAAATCGTGTGTTTAAGCCTAGAGTATGTGTTCCTAAGCTGTTGATAAGTTAAAGTGAGCATCGTAATTTCATTATGGATAGATGTGTTGAACCCTTTCACCTGCTTCGAACTTTATCATTATGTTTGAAAACAATGCATGTGAATCTTGTTGGCCTGCAAAGTTAAAATCAGATTTATGATTTTAGAAATTGCTCTATATTGTGGTTAAAAAGGTTTGAACTTGTTTTGCATGATAATGAATTTAAATTGCATCGTGTCCTTACTATGATGCCGGTCTTAAAATTGTCACATCAAATTAAAATGGCAAGAGAATACTTTGTCTTTAATCCTATTGCACATCGTTCTATATCATTGTCTAAGGGATTTGAACCGTAGAATATTGATTTCCAAAACTATAGCTATTGAATGCCTTGTGATTTAGGTTTGTTTCCATCTATGAACTTTTTGATTCATTGTGGAAAGGTAAGACCGATTTCCATTTTTGATCCCAGTATTGGTTTATTAATGAATAGCATTTCAGAAAGTTCTTTTGTGCCTACAACTTATTTTGTCACTAATTGGTTCCATTCTTGTGTAGGTGACAAATCGAAGTGGTATCTTCCTAAAGAGGGAGGGTATGCAAATAACCTACTTCCTTTTCAAACCATTTATGGTTCTTGGGTTTTTGGAAATGATTTTGTTAGACTCATGAACAAAAGGGTTTGTGATCTTGAGAGTTTCTTTGCAACCAAATGGCCCGATTTGAGGGTAATTTATCTTCAAGAAGGAGGGTATGATGCGATCCCGGTCGCATCATGTTTCAAAATAATTTGACGATATCAGAATTGGCCCAAACTCGAGGGACCCAAGTGCAAGATGAAGCTCTAATTTCATTTTATTAACTTGGTTGCTGGAAAATAAGGCTATTTATGTTTCAAAATAATTTGACGATATCAGAATTGACCCAAACTCGAGGGACCCAAGTGCAAGATGAAGCTCTAATTTCATTTTATTAACTTGGTTGCTGGAAAATAAGGTTGTTTTAGTTACTTTAGTTATTTTAGTTTATGTTTTTAATTATGTCATAGTTTCAACATCATTAGTATGAGTATTTAATTATGTCATAGTTTGAAAATCATTAATATGTGTTTTGCATGTAAAAAAGTCATGCATTATGTAACTCTCATATTAGTTAAGTTTGCATCATAAATTATGACATGCATTATGTAACTCCCATGTTAGTTAAAGTTTGCATCATTAAATTAAGTCATGCATTAAGTAACTCATTTATTTTACATCTTAATTAAATCATGCAATTAAACATCTTAGTTGTTTGTGTTAGGGTGTTACTTAATTTGGCTGTTATTTTTTTTAATGCGCAAGTTATAGTGTGTTTAATTTTTCTTGAATAAATTAATTGTTTGTTTAATAGTTTGTTGTAGGAAAGTCCAAAAGGCTAGTCACATATTTAAAGCTACAATAGGGCTGTTCGTTTGCCAAGAAGAATCAAATGCTATCACATTCAAATGGCTGTTCAGTTTTGGCATTAAAGAGTGTGCATTTGGTCACTTAATTGCTGGTTCATAAAGGGAACATTTTTGGTGGATATTGAAGCACTCAAAGCTCATTATGGTGGCTGTTCAAATGGACCAAGAGTGACTCTTCAAGTCTGATAGATTTCATGCAGTCAAAGCTAGTTATGGTGTCAATTAAAGAGAGATGAATGCACAAGTCTTTTGACATTCGGTTTAAGGGAGATGAAGGGACACCAAACAACACATTAAGGGTTCATTAAGTCATCAATAAAGTGAAGAGACATGCCTTTTCATCTACACCAGAATCAAGTGAAAAGACATAACTATTGGCTTCCCTACATGAGTTTAAAATGGAATTAATACTTGTAATAAGCTTAGTTAATTGCTAAAGGTGAAAGGTCACAAATAGGCATTCGAATAGTCATAATAATGCTGATAAATAGTTTGTAAGAAGACATTGTTTTGGTTAGACAACTTTTGCTCAATTTATGAATTATTTGATACTTGTGAGAATTCAAATCTCCTTATTCTCTCTAGGACTGATCTGACTTATCAAGCTAAGTCTTGTGGTGTCATTTCCATCCTTGTTTATCGAACTTATCACTTCTAAATATGGCATTCAACATGTCGTCTATCCAGAACACATGCCTGTATTGGATCCCTAAATCCCCAAATCAACCACACAGCCTGGCCGTGTGGCACCAATTAACAAAATCCCTAGTTCCCAATCACACATGCCTATGTACCCAGGAGACACGGTCGTGTGAGATTCGAAAAATCTCCAAATCGGCCACACGGCCGTGTGGCACTTAAATTTTTCCTCGAACTCTATTTCCCAAAAGCACACGGTCGTGTGAGTTGGCCCACACCCTTTTGGCCACCAGTGTGGTCACGAAACCACCCCAAAATAGCCCCAAAATTGAAGTTTCTGGTCACTAAATCGACCCTCCATCGATGGAACTCAGTAACACACTAACCAGAGCAAAATTTCATGCCATTCAACAGTACTCCCATACTTTAACAACCAATTTCCCAATAGCCACCACGATTGCACACTTTATCAAAAAAATTTTACAAATCGAAAGTAAAATAGAAAAGTCTCGAACCCACACCTGTCTTGTAGATGAAGACATTCAGTCACTGACTCAGTGACAAGGAACAACGAAACTCTACCGAAAGGACCACACAATCCTCCTCAAAAAGAAGAGAAAGAAAAGAAGGAAAAACCGAGAGAAAGAGAGGAGAGGAGAACGTGAAAACCACAGCAAAATAATAAAAATTCAATAAAAACAAGAAAATAAAAATAAAATAAAAATAAACAAAAATAGTAAATAAAAAATTAAACTAGGTAATTATCTAAAAATAATAAACAAAATCTAATTGTTTCCCCTAGAATGCACATAAGAGGACTCAAACTCAAAACACAGAGGTACACTAGCACTCACTCAACCATCAGACCAGCAAGCCTATTTTGACACTTAATTGCACAATAGAACACATTAGCACACCCTTCTCTCTGACCCCTAACCCCAAACCCAAAACATCTAACTCCAAAATTCAAGGTGTTACATTACATCAGCGAATTGCTGCCACTATCTCCTCCTCTATGGATCTCGATCTTAAGAAACCATTCATGCCTTTAGTAACATGAACCGTTAGTAACTCTTAAAAAACCATTCATGCCTTTAGTAACTCTTGACAAGAGCCTCCCCATATCCCTTCTACCTCGTGAAGTAAACAATTCTGAAAAATACTCACATGCAACCTGTTCAATCCCTACCTCTCCCACCATCATCATACCATCCCCATCTTCAAGTTAAAGAATAATTTTCACCTTTTTACGCTATGAAACATATGAAAGTAAGTTATATTTTGGTCACTATTTTTCAACTAATTGGCCATTGCTCGTTACTCCCAATACCTTTCCCCCTTATCAATGTCAAAATTTAATTACATCTTCATAGTGACTAATTCTTTCAGCGTTTCACCATTGGGAGACTTACTACAAAACTCTTTTAATCGACACTGTACTGTACTCATGGTTAGCCTCAAAATCGTCTTACCTCCTTTGCCCATTGCATTAATCCCTACCAATCGACTTAATCCTATCAGGCTCAAATCCCTTCGAACCTATCTATAGACGTCGAAGCTTCTCCTCACATGACTCTTCAAGTATCCAAGCTGCTTCAAACTTAAAGATTCACTACCTATTTTCTTGTCTTTCTATCAGGTCAAATGTGTCAAGTAATAATGGGCAATGATCAGATACTAAATTCGCACAATGTTTAAGTCTATAATTCAAAAATAGGTCCTACCACTCAAATCTTTTTACCCTTCTATAAAGATTTTCTCGAATGTTATGTTGCTGTAATTTCCCTCGCTCCCATGTAAGCCATTAACCATTGTATCCCGCATCTAAAAGATCACATTCATCAAGAATAGAACTAAAAGATTCCATAACATTTTCATCCCTTAATCTCTCCCCTTGTTTATCATAGGAATACTTTATTTCCTTAAAATCACCCATAAATAGCCATGTTCAGTACTTTCCATTGATAATCTACATAGTAATTCCCACAACTGATGCCTTAAATTTTCCATCAGATGGCCATAGAAACCAATAAAGTGTCATTTATCATTCTCTATATTATTTTCTATCATTACATCAATATAATACAAAGAGAAACTACGTAATACAACCTTGCACCTTTGTTTCCAACATAATGACAAACCACACCTTGTGCCATCACTACTCACCTCAATTGCTTCCTAAAGCCCCAACTCATCCAAACTTTCTCCATCCTCGAACTCCACAACTTTATTTCCATAAAGAAAGCCATCTCAGGATTAGTCTCCTTCAGCATGTGCTAAATTTAACGAATTGTCTTGGGGTTCCCCATCCATTGAACATTTCAACTTAATAGCTTCATTGCAACTGGCCGCCTTGCCTTCTAGAGCTAAATGATGCCTCAGATATATGAACATGATAATGTCTATCAAAAGTCTTCCCCATATCCAACTCATCATAAACTTGAGAAAATAATAAACTATGAGATTGTTTCTTTAATTTCCTAACCTCCATCGGGCACTCCTCCTCTACCAAATCTCGATTAGGATCTATATTCTCCTCCTTTCCAAGGACAACAATTTTCTTGCCTCTCATATCCAGTTCTAAGTTTGTGCCAACTTGCCTAATAAAATCATCATTCCTAAAAAGACCCTGTGTTGGGGATCAACTCGATTAAGCAATGAATAAGTAAAAAATAGTAGAAGAAATTGATAAATTGAGCACTCAAATTTAAGGAAAACCCCTCCAAAGAGGATAAAAAACCACACGGCAAGATTATTTTACTATAATGACAAAAGAACAAAGAGTATAAAAAATGAAGATAAAAACTAAACCTTGAAACCAGAAAACACAAAATTCTCCAAAAGTGTTATGAGTTCTAATCTTTTAATGAGTGTACTTTCTAAGGTTATAAAAGAGCCTAATTATAGGCTAAATTTGTAGGTTAAAAAAATAATAAAATAATCTAGACTAATTAGTGTTCGACTAAAATAAATAAATAGTGTTTAACTGGGAGATTATCTGTAACAACCTAATTTTCAGTGGTGACGGAACAGTGGTCTTGGGACCACAAATTTCCATCATGTCAGATCATAAATATTATTTTTAGAATGCTTATAGATTCATTAGAGTTGTATTAAAATTTGGTTTAGAAATATTAACATTTAGATAGTTAATCAAAGAAAAAGGACTAACTTGAAAAAGGTGCAAAAGTTAGTAATTAGTTAAGTAAATGACTAATTAGCTTATTAACCACATGAAGAGGGGCTAATATAGCAATTAGACCCTAGTACCTAAGGTTGGACGACTAAGTAAAGGAAATTAATAAATTAAAGTGTTTTAAATGGCAAAATTGTAATTAAAATGAAATTTAAAAAATTAGTAAAACAAAAGGCTTTCTTCTTCAATTTTCAATTCTCCATCATCAAAACCATAGAAAGAACTTGGGAGAATTGGCTAAGCATCTAGGCCTTGCATGTGAGTTCAATTCTTAACCATTTTTTGTAATTTTTTATGTTTTTGAGATTGTTGCAACTAGGTCCAACTGGATCGTACTTAAGTTTTTGATTTTGCTAAAAATTTTGGAAGTTTCCATTGATGAATATTGATTGTTTTTTATGAATATTATGTATTTGGAGCCTTTTTAATGCTAGTTCATGGATTTGTAAAGAGATTTTTGTTAAATTTTAAATTTTGGTTTAAATTGTGAATAAGTCAAAATATTAGGGTTGGATTGTGAATTTGAGGTTTATTACGGGCTGTTTGAGGGCTTAGTATATTTGGATAAATTATTGGCTTCAGAAAATTAGTTAATTTGATGAATTTCGAGTTAAAGGACTAAATTGCAATAATTGTAAAAGTTTAGGATAATTGTTTAAAATGGATTTGAAATGAAATATATGTTAATAATTAAATAATTTTACATTATAGATCAAGAATTCGTAGATATTCGGGGAAAAGGAAAATTAGCGGAGTAGTCCTTAAACTATTGCAATTTCTGCGATTCAGTCTAGGTAAGTTCGTTACATGGTTACTATTAATTTTATTGAATATTCCATACTATTTATTATTGGTTGAATTATGGATTTTATTGAGTTATGCTTACCAAAATAGAAAAACGGTGATTATTCGGGCTATGTGCCTAGCAGGCTGTGTGCTAGTGGTTATTCGGGCTATGTGCTTAGTAAGCTTTATGCCGGTGATTATTCGGGCTATGAGCCTAGCAGGTTATGTGCCAATGTATTGAAAAATTGCATTAATTTAATAGTTTCTCGTTAATTATAAATTAAACTAATGTTGAACTTACTAAGCTTCTTGATGCTTAATAGTTTATTTATTCTTATAAGACCTTTGGAATCGTTGCTTTGATTGGATCGACTCAGAAGCTCGCACACTATCATTAACATCTCAGTAGTCATTTTGGTTCTTACTAGTTAGGAAAGGGTCTATAGTACTTGAATGTTTTGTATGGATGTAAATATTATAAGTAACTTATTATGCTAGTTTCCAGTAAAAATTGTTAAACTTGTGTGCTTAATTAGGTAAACTTTTTGGAACATATATATAAGTAGAAGTTGTATAAACCTTGTGGTATCAAATGATGATGATTGAATACTTTATATAATACCCCGAAATTTTCTACAGTAAGATATTATCCTTGATATAGTAAAATAAGGAAATAAAGTGACAAAAAGGAAAATTTTGAGTTATGAAAACATTAGAAAGTATATTATGATATATTAATTCAAAAAAGGACTAAATTGCAAAAGTGAGAAAAGTTTTGTTGCCTAAGGTAAATACTCAAAACTTGAGGGGTTAGAGTGTAAATATGAAAAATTTGAAGGACCAATAGTGTAAATATTTTAAGGTGGAATGATCTAGAAACTAAAAAAAATGGATAAATTAGGACCAAATTGAAAAGGTAAAGAATTTTGAGGGACTAAATTATAATTTTACTAAATTAAGTGATGACTCAATGATGAAATTTTAAAAGATCATAAATGGCAAAATTGTCAATTAGAAGAGAGAGAAATCTAGAAGGTAATGATGATGTTGGTGATATTTTAGATTAATTAAATAAATAAATTAATATTTTAATGAGATATTTTATTATTTTATTATGATTTTATTATTATTTTATTTAATATATAAGGAGAGAAAGATGAAGAATTCTCTTCATCTTTCCCATCCACCAACCGAGAAGAAGAAGAAGAAAGAAAGAAAGTTTTCTTTTCTTTACAATTTAGTCCTTTTACAAAAAAATCCACCATTTTCACTTAGAGATTAAGAGAATTTCCATAACTACCAAGAGAGAAAAATAACAATGAGACTATGGGGAGCTAGAATATCAAGTTAGATTTAAGAATTAGAAGTTGGAGGAGGAAGAAAATCAAGTTAAAGGTTGAAATCAATAAGACAAGGTAAGAACTTTAATATTTCAATATATTTTAAGTAGAGTTCTCTTATATAAGGTAATATCAAATGCATGAAAATGATGTTAAAGTAGAGTTTTCTTATATAAAGTTCTATGTTCTTGACATATTAGTGAAGGGAAATAAGATAAAATGATGGGAAATATTGTAGAGAAAGGAAATAAAGGTGTTACAAACTTGGTAATCAATATTTTGCATTAAAACAATTTTAGACAACAGCAGTAGTCTAATTTTGAAAAATCACCAAAAATTATGGAAATTGAATTAGAGGTTGAATAAAATATGAAATAAAATTTTATTTAGTTTGGTTTTTCATGGAAGAAACAATGCAAGCAATGTAATTGTAAATTATGAGATATAATAAATTTTGTAAAACAAGGTTAGAATCATTTCGGATCCCCCTATTTTGATTTTGGAAAATCATCAAAAATTGTAAAAAAATAATTAGGAGCTTAAATTTATATTTTTAAATTCTTAATGAATCTATTTTTAAGAGAAACAAATAGAAACATTATCCAAATCCCGTACTAAGAGATAATTGATTTTTAGCAAAGAAAGGTCGAAGCTATCAGACAACAGAACAGGGATAAATTTGAAGATTTTGCTATACTTATTGGCTAAATTATAAATTCTGAAATTTTTATGGTAGAAAAATATTTTATTCTAGTTTCAAAAACATCAAGCAGATCTTAATTTAGAATTCTGTAGCTCAATATATAAATAATTTAGTGACTATGACTCAAGTGGATAGCCTGATATGAACATAAAAGTAAATAGTGGAATTATATATACATTAAAGATGTGGAATGGAGAGAAGGAGGAATATATACATATATATATATATATATATGAATATTCAGCTAGCAGAGGTCTACATAAAAAATGTCTAATTTGCATGTTTTAAGCTCAAGGACTAAATTGAATAAAAATAAAACTTTAGGGGTAATTTTGTAAAAATATAAAAAGACCAAATTGAGAGAAATGAATTATTTTATTGTCTAAATTAATAAATTAAATGAAATTATTAATATCAAGATCGGTTGAAAAATCGAGGAAAATAAAAAATTGCCAAAATGCCCCTAAATCTTGATATTTCTGCAATTTAGTCAGGTAAGTTTGTGTAACCTAATTGTGTGATTATATGTTTGAATTGATTTGAGTAAGTTCATATGGCTGAATTTTAATTATTATTTGTTAGTTTTATGAATGATATAATGCATTATGTTATGCATTTGTTATTAAATTATGAATGTTGTGAAAGTATGAAAATTGGAATAAATGTTCAAATTGAGTAGAACGCAGGAATGAGTACTTTCGTTCAGTAATAAAAGATGCATTGACGGGTTGGACCATGGCAATATGTGATTATGTGATCCCGTATAAACCATAGCTGAGTTATGACATCGTTATGTGATTATGTGATTCCGTGTAAGACCATAGCTAAGCTATGGCATCGGTATGTGATTATGTGATTTCGTGTAAGACCATAGCTGGGCTATAGCATCAATATATGATTATGTGATTTCGTATAAGACCATAGCTGGGCTATGGCATCGATATGTGATTACGTGTAAGACCATAGCTAGGCTATGGCATTGATATGTGAATATATGTAAGACCATAGCTGGGTTATGGCATCATTATGTGAAGATGTGTAAGACCATAGTTGGACTATGGCATCAAGGAAACGAAGTACTCAATTCCGTAAGATGTTCACTAATTTGACACAGTTTGATAAGTGTTACATGGAATTATGTGATATAAGGAAATACGAGTTGATGAGATATAAACATAAAACTTGGTTGATGAATGAGTTCATTTGTGATTATGTATTTGTACACCTTGAGTGTACTATCCATATGAGTTGGTATTTCAAATGAGTTAATAAGAAAAGATCTAATATGAAATAATCTAAATTCGAAATGAAATATTATGAAAACGTATTTGAAATACATTGATATATCTTGTATATGTTATTTGAGTTCATGATGTGGAAAGTAAATGTATATGGAAATATGAGGTGATGATATCTGTACATCGAATTTATTGATGGATACATGCATCCATGATTATAAATTTGTATACCTTAAATATTACTTGTATGATGATGATATTTCGAATGATTTAATGAATAAAGTTCCGACATGGAATAATCTGAGCACGAGACAAATAATTATGAAATTGAACTTGAAATACATGGAAATGATATTTATTTGATATATTAAAATATGACATGGAAAATACATGTATGTGAAACTTACCTGATAATTATACATATTCAGGATTATGAACTGTTACTAGAATAAATATACACGAAATTCATGAAAATGATGGTACATGAAATATTGATATAATAAATTGAATGATTTATGTTTATGAAGAAACGACAAGAGAATGATGTGTATCATGACATGTAAATATGTGACTATTTTTGATACGTTGATACAAGGAAATTAAGTATGTTAAAACGAGTAATAAATTCAAGTGAGACATGTCGAGAAATTAAGTTTGTCAATGTTAAAGTACACTAACCAGTGTTGTTGCTTGCTGCTTAGGCAAGTGCCAAACTACTTGTTGAATGGTAATATGTTTAATTATAAGATGCATTGAAATGGTAAGTGCTCAGATGAAAATATGATTGTGTTTATGAAAGAGTGGTAAGGTTTAAGTTATGCAATTTCTTATGAAATGATTTGTTATGTGATTAATTCGAAAAAAAAAGGTCTATGTTTAAATGCACTAGCCTATAGCTATGATGGAATGATATGCTTATGACTAGTGTGTTATGCAAATGGTGGAAATGTGGAAGATTATCGAAAGCTCGATTGGGTTGGAAGCTTGTCGTAGATATATCACACTATCCATTGGTTCTATCAGTATTTTTGAATGTTTTGATTTTGGCTATAATGGCATGTTTAGGTATTTTGTTTAATGATGGCTTATATGTAGTGTGTTGAGTTTAGCCACTTATTTTGGCTTGTTTTGAATGCCTAATTATGGATTGTTGATATGTGTAATGTTGAATGTAGATAGACATAAAAATTTGGGTGAGAAATATTGCTTGTAAAATGGCCAATTTTTGTCCATACGGGCAAAGACACGGGCGTGTGTCTCAACCGTGTGTGACACACGGCTAGGTGACATGGTCACGTGTCCCCTGTATCTTAAATTTGCACAAAACAAAATGCTCATACAGCCTAGCACACGAGCATGTGACTTGGCCGTGTGACCCCTGCAGTGTTGGAAATTTTAAATATTTTCAAAAAAAATTTTGAGTTTTCGACTTAGTCCCTATGTGTTTCTAATGCGTAAATTTGGGTCTCAAGGGCTCGTTTAAGGGACAATATGTATAATTTTGATTGGTTTCAAATATAAATGCTAGATGAAATGAAATGTCAGATAATTAATTTGTAGACTTTGGTAATGCTCCGCAACTCTATTCCAATGACGGATTTGGGGTAGGGGAGTTACACTTCAAGTATGCTAAGTGAATTAGCTTAGCTATAAGTTGTTATGATGCTTAATTTTTGTTAAGTGTTTGGTTTGTTTGGAAATATGGTGAAATGGTACTTTGTTGAGAATGATATATATGATTGTTAATGCTAGTATGTTGAGAATGATATATATGATTGTTAATGCTAGTAGATGAATGACATATTTTACACCATTTGGTATATGTTGGTAAGTAAACTCAATGATATGTATAATGCAAAAATGTTTAGAAGTTAGTTGAATATTTTGGCCAAATTTAGTACATGATTATGCATATTACATGTTGTCATTTGATGTGCCTAAGGGCATATTTGTTGTATGCTCTTATACCATGATTGATTAGTTAGAATATGCATTAATTTGATGCCTTATTATAACTTGTATATATGTGAAATTTTGGTTTTAGGTGCATGCCAAAATGGGTGAGACAAATAGCTTATAAAATGACCTATTTTCGTCCACACGGGTAGAGACACGGGCTTGTGTCTCAGCCATGTGTGACACATGGCCAGGCGACACGGCCGTGTTTCCCTGTAGCTTTTAAAGGGTTAAAAGTCAGGCTGTTATGCTGCCTAGCACATAGCCTGGTGCACGGGCGTGTGGGGTTATTTCGAAGGGTACATGGCCTGGCACATGAACGTGTGGCTTGGCCGTGTAACCCAAGTCAGTGAGTTACACGGGCACGGGCACGATCTGTGAGACAACCATGTGTCCTTATTTCAAATGCCCACACGGCGTAAGACACAGGCGTGTCTCTTGGCCATGTGAGTCACACGGCTTGGCCATACAGTCGTGTGACCTTTACAGTTTTGAAAATTTTCCTGGTTTCCTGAAAAATTCTCTAAGTTTCTGATTTATTCCCAACTTATTTCCAATGTGCTTTTAGGGCCTCGAGAGCTCGTATAGAGACCAATATGTATGATTTGGATTGGTTTTAAAATGATTATTGATATGATTTGAAATGTATTGAAAATTATGTTTGTTTGAATTGTAAACGCCGATAATACTTTGTAACCCTATTCTGACAACAGATACAGGTTAGAGGATGTTACATCATCTTTCAAATTTGACTGAAATACATGGCATACTCAACAAATCTCCACATTGACTTGTATTTCCACAATGCCATCTTTGCCAAAGCCTGTGCACGGGCCTATCTTGAACTATGTAGGGAATCAACTAAGTTGAATATGTGCTTAGAAGCTAGAAGACTTCTAGCCTTCGACTTGTACACTGCCAAATCAAAACTAATCCGGGTTTCATTTTCACAAACACAGTGCGCTAACTTTTCAAAACCTGCATCCAATAGAGAACCTTTCTTCAACAAAACGGTCATACCTTTTTCCCTTCTATGACTAAGTTGCTTCCACTCCAAACGAGTTGAATTTGACTCCATAACAAACAAGGGACGTCTGATTTCACCAGTCACTGTAGAACCTTCCAAAATATAAAGATTGTCGGTCTACTTACCTTTTAACAAAATGAGAGTTGCACGAGACACCTTAATACTGCTTGACTCGATGTTGATTCTACAACCTTTCAAGTCTAAAATACTGAAGGAGATAGGGTTCTCTCGTAAATCAGGTACATACCTGACATCTAAGAGTGTTCTAATCGTCCCATTGTGCAACCTAATTTTAACAGTACCAATACCGATTACCTTACTAGATGAATCATTTCCCATGCACACAACTCTACTTTCAACTAAACTGTATGTAGAGAACCATTCTCTATCGGAACACATGTGGAAAGAACATCCCAAATCTTGGATCCACTCAGACGTAGGCTTGGAGTTACTACTCGTTGACACTAACAAGAATTCATCATCACTTTTATCGGCCAAATTAGCCCTAACTACATCTTCCTCGTTACTCTCATCAACCCTTTTATTTTGTAGTTTTTAACAATATACTTTGACGTGACCTACCTTCTTACAATAGCGACATCTCTTGTCTCACTTCTTTGCTGCTATCCAAACAGAAGCTTGCCTATCTGCCTTGCTATCCAAACCAAACTTATTGTCAAGTTTGTTTTTACTTAACGAATGACCTTTCACATCCTCGAATGAGAGTTTGTCTCTGCCATAAATTAAGGTCTCCTTAAAAGACTTGTATGAAAAGGGTAAAGAGCACAATAATAGCATAGCCCGATCTTCATAGTCAATCTTAACCTTAATATTTTCTAAATCATTCAAAAGAGTAATAAATTGAATAATATGATCTCTAAGAAGCTCACCTTCGTTCATGCAGAACATAAATAGACGTTGTTTCAATACTAAACGGTTAGCCAGGGACTTAGTCACATAAAGATTTTGTAACCTTTTTCCCAAGGCAGATGAGGTTTTCTCTATCAATACCTCCTACAATACCCTATTTGTAACACTCCTTACCTGACTCGTCTACCGAGCTCAAGTAAACAATGTTACGACAAAGCTAGACAATTGATAATCACTTTATTATACACAAAACTCTAGTATTTAAAACATCAATCACGTGTAAACTAATACATATAATTTAATTCTAGAACTCTAAGAGGGCCTATTTGTGAACCTCAACATATAATAAGATTAAGTCTCAAAATCATTAAGATTTAAAATTTAAAAAGAAAATTTCACAGTTGGTATGATACCCAATCAATACCTTTAAGGAAAACCGATACCAAAATTCAATTATGTTTTCTATGAAAAACCGTGGTATCAATAATTAGTTGATGGTATCGATATTTTATTAAAAAGTATTGATACTCAACTGAAAATCGATACGATTTTGGCATTATGTTTTATTTGAATATTGTTTATTTGGTCAAGTATCGATACCAAATGTCAAAGTAGTGATACTTATCTTAATAATGGTAAAAAAATCTCATCTTAGCAAATTCAATTCATGCCAAAAGTTTTATCCATCCTAAAACTAACCAATATACCACTCAAAGGCACCTCAAACCAAGCTCACTCATTCAAACGATCTAATCCAAATTTCTCATAGCATTAACCATCTATTCATTTTCCATTCCTCAAATATTTTGGCCATAATAAAAACATGCATAAAAGCTTACCAAAAACAAAACACCATTACAGAATATTAACCTTAAAGATTCATCTAACCAAAAGCTAACTTATATTCACATTCAAGATTAACAATTCAACTAGATATAACATCACAACACAACATTTGACATATGAATAACAAAAAGCCTATATACATGTCACAACCCAAAAATAAATATAAAAGCTACCACGTCAGCTAGATAGTGTGAGCTCCCAAATCAATCAATTCAGTCAGTCTGCAATTTGACAACTACAAATAACATAAAAGGAACAAGTAAGCTAAAGAAGCTTAGTAATTTCATAGCATTAACATCAAATTAACTTACCTTAATCTAAAATAAACACTTTAAAAGACAACTTACTATCCTGATCACCAAATCTAAGTTCACCAATTGATATTAGTAACTTTTATATATTCATACATATCAAATGACTTCCACCTCAAAGGACTTGTACATTCCATAAACTACATTTATTACAATTAACAATTCACACATGTAGCCAAACATTTCATAGCACTATTTCTCACGTAACAATTTTATGAATATGTGATTAACGATAAATTATACATATTTTTACCTCATGTTTAGCCTATATTTTGGATGAATTATTATTAATTTTGTGAGAATTGGTGCTCTTAATCCTTCAATTTCATATCTTATACTCCAGAGAGCATAGGGAAGAGAAGAGAACGAAAAATGGACCAAAAACCGGAGAAAATGGGCCAAAATGTAAAAATGCACGGCCCAAGAAATAACCACATGGCCGTGGCACACGGCCGTGCCACATGAAGATCACACAGTCCAGCCCCCGACAAGCACGGCCAGGCCACACGACCGTGCCTCCACCGATAGAATCACATGGCCTCTTGTCGAAATCACACGGGTGTGGCACACGGGCGTGTTCTACTCGTGAAGAAGAGGAATTTCACTCGGATTTGAATACTTAAAGGCTAATAAAGGCTCCCTAAAACTCTATATAAAGACCCTAGGAGGCAACTCCAAGTTGTACTTGATTTCCCCCTACCAAGGGTAATCTTTTCCCTAAAGTGGGGAGTCGTCTCTCTGCCGACACGAAGAGTGAAAGCCAGGAATTACTCCAAGGGAAGCCGATTGATTCATCCCAGAAGCCGGAATTCTGCATCAAGACAGAAGATCTCCCTAAATTCCTTTAGGGGTTTTTGGTTTCCTATGTTCTGTTATTTTATTTCTTCTGAGATGTTTTCCTCTTTAATTATGAACTAAACCCCTCAAATACTTGAGAGGGATGAAGCCTAAGACAGGTCTTGTTATTATTTATTCTTGAGTTATATGATAAATACTTGAGTTGTTCTTAATTATGTGTGCTTAATTCTTGATTTAATATTCCCAGGTATTACTTCAAGAATTAGATGTGCTTAGAGCAAAGGAGCAAAAGTCCCTGTGATAAGAGTAGATCTATCATAATTAAGCGGAGTTACATGCAACCCTAGACATAGGGCGACATAAATCTGCCGGATTAGGGTCAAACCTAATATGGGGAGCCATAGATCGAATTAATGCAACCTAGGGAGTTAATTAATAAAGGAACTTTAATTAACAACTTAGGCCTAGTTGCTCTACGCCTCGACGGAGGGTTTAGCATAGGTTAGGGATCCCTACGGATCAAGTCAAGTGAATAAATCGTCAAGCTCAAGAACCAATAACAAGTGAAGTCCAGGTGGATTCCCCCTTAAGTATTGCTTATATCAATCAGCTTTTCCCTAAAGTTTTCCCCAATTTACTTTTTGTGCACTTTTAGTTAGTTTTAGAATTAGTTTAAATCAACTCTCTTTATTTTTAGGCTAGATAATAGAAAGGAAGTAAGTATTAGTACTTTTAGTTCCCTTGGGTACGATAACTCGGTCTTGCCACTAAACTATACTACTGTTCGACAGGTGCGCTTGCCTTTAAGGTCATGATATTAGTTAGTTTTAGTGTGATCAGTTTTATAAATTTTATTACTTAATATCGCGAGCCGTTATCAAGTTTTTGGCGTCATTGCCGGGGAACTAAAATATTAAGAAAACTCGATTTCTATTACTTTAGCCATTACTATATTTATATATATTTATTTATTTTTCTTTTATTTTTATTTTCAGTTTTTATTTATTTATTTTTATTTTCTTTTAAATTTTTGAATTTTCTTTGCTTTTTCTTTTTAGGTATTCTTAGTTTATGACTAGTAACAACCCAACAGGACCACTACTTTTTGACGAAGATCTAGAAGCGACAGTTCGCAGAAATCGCAAAGAAATTAAATGCAGTTTACATTATCCAGGACAAGAAGATGAACCTAAACCTACTGAAGAAATGGAAGCAAACCAGGATAATCAGCTACTTCCTGTAGTAGCCGCAAATCTTGTTGAGCAAAATCCTGCTCCGCATACTATGTATGATTATGCTAATTTAGCAGGCAATGAATCTAGCATTGTTAGACCTACTATTGCTGCAAATAATTTTAAACTGAAACCTAACACTATTCAAATGATAAAGCAATTTGTTCAGTTTGATGGTTTGCAGGATGAGGATCCTAACTCACATCTAGCCAATTTCTTGGAAATATGCGATACATTCAAAATAAATGGCATTTCTGATGATGCAATTCTTCTTAGGCTATTCCCATTCTCTTTGAGAAACAAGGCTAAACAGTGGTTAAATTCTCTACCACGAGGCTCAATTACTACATGGGAACAGATGACTGAAAAATTTTTACTTAAATATTTTCCTCCAGGTAAAACAGCTAAATTGTGAAACGATATCTCTTCTTTTATGCAGATGGATCTAGAAACACTTTACGATACATGGGAGAGATACCAAGATCTTTTGAAAAGGTGTCCTCATCATGGTTTACCTTTGTGGCTGCAAGTTCAAACCTTCCATAACGGTTCGAACCCATCAACGAGGCAGATGATTGATGCTGCAGCAGGAGGAACAATCAACAATAAAACACCCGAAGCGGCTTATGAATTTATTGAGGAGATATCATTAAATAACTCTCAGTGGCAAGTCATGAGGACAAAGCCGACAAAAGCTGCAGGAGTTAATAATATTGATGCTGTTACCATGCTTACTAACCAGGTAGAACTTTTAAATAAAAAGTTTGATAATTTTGTTGGTTCTACGCAGGCACATCCAGTGATGCAGCGTGACGCAATCCAGGGAAATTTGTTCAATCCAGATTACTCCTCTTATGGACATGGCATGGAAACTGAGCAAACCAACTAGATGGGTAACAATTCTAGACCTCAAAATAACCCTTATAGTAATACTTACAATACAGGTAGGCAGAACCACCCTAATTTTTCTTAGGGAGGACAAGGGAATCAAAGACAACCACCTCCTCCGGGATTTCAACAGCCACCTCCACAACAAGAGAAAAAGCCGAAGCTTGAAGAGATGTTCACAAAATTTATGGCCGTATCAGAAACCCGTTTTCAAAATATCGAAACGGCACTAAAGAACCAGCAAGCATCAATTAAAGGCCTTGAGAATCAAATTGGTCAACTCGCTAAGCTAATTTCAGAAAGACCACAAGGTGGACTCCCAAGTAACACTGAGACCAATCCAAGAGAGCAAATTCATGCCGTCAGTACAATAGAAAAGTAGACATTAACCAAAGACAATCCAGAATCAAGCGAGGAACCTGAGTTGAATAAAGGTAAGGTAGAGGTAAGCAACAATACGCCAGACATCAAAGAATACAAGCCTCGTATCCCATACCCAAACGCATTAAAGAAAGACCAGTCAGACAAACAATTCAGTAAGTTTCTTAAACTCTTAAAGAAATTACATATTAACATACCTTTTGTTGAAGCAGTTTCGCAGATGCTAAAATGCGCGAAGTTCCTTAAAGAACTTCTGACAAATAAAAGGAAGTTGGAAGAATTAGCCACAGTGGAACTCAACGAAGAATGTTCAGCTATTCTCCAAAAAAAATGCCAACAAAACTGAAAGACCTGGGGAGTTTTACTATTCCTTGTTTAATTGGTAGTTTACTTATTGATAAAGCCTTAGCTGATTTAGGTGCTAGCATTAATCCCATGCCTTACAAAATGTTCAAGCAACTAGGTCTAGGGGAACCACGGCCCACTAGGATGAGTATTCAACTAGCTGATAAATCTGTTAAATATCCTAGGGGAATCATAAAAGATTGCTAGTAAAGGTAGATAAATTTATATTCCCTGTTGATTTTGTTGTGCTTGACATGGATGAAGATATTGAGGTACCTTTAATTTTAAGGCGTCCCTTTTTAGCAACTGCCAGAACTATAATTAATGTAGGAACAGGTGAGCTTACACTACGCATAGGTGATGACAAAGTTACTTTACAAGCTTGGAACTCAATTAAGACTGCTGATAATAATATAGTTACGAGTCCTTGTAAAAACACTAAACTCACCACCCAATCACAGACAAGTCCATCCAAGGGAGATGCACCTGAAAAGCGAATGCTTCAGATCGAGGAACTAGATGAGTGGCTGAACTATCATGAAAAGGCCAAAGTATGCCAAACCAACCCAGAGCATCACCAAGCCGACCCTCAGGTACAAACGAATCAACTCAAGGTAGGGGATAAGGTAATCTTAGGGGAAGACGATCCTCGAATCTTGAATTCAAAAGAGCATACAAGTGATACACCTTACTTCACGATAAAGAAAATCTTTCCCTATGGTACAGTCGAGATAAAACATGAGTCACTTGGCACTTTCAAGGTAAATCACACTCGACTCAAATCCTACGTTGATAATAAAATAGTAAGTAGGATAGAAGAGTATCAACTCTTCAAACCATCGTGAACGTACAAGCTCGAGCAAAGTTGAGCTTAGACTATAAATAAGCACTTCTTGGGAGGTAACCCGAGTACTAACTTAGTAACTTTTCTTTTATTTTTGATTTTAGTATTTTTATGCATCAACTAACCCTTTTTAATGTAGAAATTTAGGACCACACGGCCATGCCCATGGGCGTGTCCAAGACCATGTGAACACTTCAAGCAGAGACACGGTCGTGTACCAAGGCCGTGTATAAACAGAGCACAAATTTTCCCAAAACACGGGCCACCGATATATAGCCACGGCCGTGTGATGTGGCCGTGGCAACCTTTTGACTTCAACACGGGCCTGCACAAATCCCCACGCCTGTGTCCTCAGACTGTGGCCAACACTGTCAATTAAGACACGGCCGTGGAACATATCACATGACCGTGTGCCCTCCCACACGACCGTGGGAGTAGCAAAGCCTCATCGCACACGACCGTGGGACGTCCTACACGATCGTGTGAAGTATGAACAAGATCGCACACGGCCATGCAATATGGCCAACACGAGCTAAACCCGAGCTACACGAGCGTGTACCTCTATTCTCCCTTTCAGTTCTATCTTTCTCATTTTTCATTTTTATTTTTCCTTTATTAGTCTCATTTTTATTTCGAATCTTATTTTTATTATGTTAACTCCTTTTAATCATTACATTATTAAATATTTTTAGAACTTAGTTTATTATTTTTCTGTTATTTATTTTTCTATCTCTCATATCGGCCAATCCCTAACGAGCAATCTCTATTAATCCAAAAGTCCCACGACTAATTAATATTTTCGCAGTTTCAAAAAGGAGCTCTACAGCTCGTATTCAACTGAAAATGGGAACACCCTGCCACAATTGCCGACTCTTCCTCACAAGTTTATCCTAAATTCAGGCAGTTTCAATCCTCCCCCTATCTTATGATATTATACTTCTCTTACTATCTATATCTTTGTACATTGAGGGCAATGTACATCTTAAGTGTGGGGGGGAAGTTACTTTAAATCTATAATTATCTATGAAATCCCTGAAATTTTTCATGTTTTGTTCTCAAATAATTCTCAGTCTCCTATTAGGAATTAATTCTGATTGATTTATGATTTTATTGATATGTTGAGAATTAAGATATAGGTGCCTGTACTCTGATTATTCAAACTTTAAAACATTAGGGAATCAAGCATGATAAGTTGAAATTTTTGAGAACCTCAATTTTTGCATAAGTTATTTCTTTAATTCTAAGTATTATCTTAAAATTTGAAATTCACAGGATTGACATCAAAAAGCCATAATTCTGGTGAGATTTTGAGCCTTTTGAGCATACATTCTTTCGTGCTCACTTTTATTATTGCTTTGAGTGAGTCAACATTGATTTGTTATTCTAGAACTTGCTTTGATTATACGCATCAAAACCACATCATTGATTTGATATACCGAAATGATAAAGGCACTTAGGATTTAACCTACTTACTCCACAAAGGCCTACCTCCATAATTTAACCCCTAGTGAACCCCGCTGAGCCTAACAACCCATTCTTTGACTTACCTTCTAATAATTAACCAATAACCCATTTTTTATTGAATTTCATTTAATTACGTTAACCCTTATTTTTGTCGAGATTTGAGTTGAAATTATTATCTAGGTTTATTCTCTTTTCCAGCATGTAAAGTTGTAAATATTCAAGATTATTATGAATTATTCTAAAAAAAAAAGAAAAAGAAAAAGAGAAAAACGTGTATTTACAATTAAATTCTGTTGTCATATGTAATAGTTTAAAAGTTTTTGCATATTTCTATTTAAAGGCTACCCAGACATGAACGATATTATCATAAAAACTAGCCCTAGAAATATGTTCCCGGTGATAGAGATTTTTCTAGCTAGATAACTTTTCAGTTCAATCTCGATTCTAACCCTTCTTTTGCAGCCTGTGACAACACCCCTAACCAAGCCCCGTTACAACCCTTATAAGACCTTTTGATCGATATGTCATGTCAATCTATAGTGGTGGAGATGTGATTTCCTTGCAAGCCTATGGTAATAGCTTTTCAGGTTGACTAGAGAGTGCTTAATTTTTGAACCCTAAACACTTCGAGTGGATAGAGTGAATCTTTAGTGAGGATGTCAACTTCTGTTAACTAAGATGGAGAGATAATTACTTAGGAGAAGGGAGAAAGCTTATGTTTCAATGATAAAATTCTCAACTTAGATTGATTGAGTCTTTAATATTATTTTGATTGAATTTTTAGTGTATGATTTCCTGTGGATTAATTTGAAACATTATTGATAAAGATTGTAGGTTGAGAAGAATGATTCTTTATTAGGGATTGAGATTTTGCTTGAGAACAAGCAAAGGCTTAAGTGTGGGGGTATTTGATGAACGATAAATTATACATATTTTTACCTCATGTTTAGCCTATATTTTGGATGAATTATTATTAATTTTGTGAGAATTGGTGCTCTTAATCCTTCTATTTCATATCTTATACTCAGGAGAGCATAGGGAAGAGAAGAGAACGTAAAATGGACCAAAAACCAGAGAAAATGGGCCAAAATGTGAAAATGAACGGCCCAAGAAATAACCACACCGTCGTGGCACACGGCCGTGCCACATGAAGATCACACGGTCCAGCCCCCGACAAGCACGGCCAGGCCACACAGCCATGCCTCCACTGATAGAATCACACGGCCTCTTGTCGAAATCACACGGGCGTGGCACACGGGCGTGTTCTAGTCATGAGGAAGAGGAATTTCACTCAGATTTGAATACTTAAAGGCTAAGAAAGGCTCCCCAAAACTCTATATAAAGACTCTAGGAGGCAACTCTAAGGGTGTACTTGATTTTCCCCTGCCAAGGGTAATCTTTTCCCTAAAGTGGGGAGTTGTCTCTCTGCCGACACGAAGAGTGAAAGCCAGGAATTACTCCAAGGGAAGCCGATTGATTCATCCCAGAAGCTGGAATTCTGCATCAAGACAAAAGATCTCCCTAAATTCCTTCAGGGTTTTTGGTTTCCTATGTTCTGTTGTTTTATTTCTTCTGAGATGTTTTCCTCTTTAATTATGAACTAAACCCCTCAAATACTTGAGAGGGATGAAGCCTAAGACAGATCTTGTTATTATTTATTCTTGAGTTATATGATAAATACTTGAGTTGTTCTTAATTATGTGTGCTTAATTCTTGATTTAATAATCCCAGGTATTACTTCAAGAATTAGATGTGCTTAGAGCAAAGGAGCAAAAGTCCCTGTGATAAGAGTAGATCTACCATAATTAAGCGGAGTTGCATGCAACCCTAGATATAGGGCGACATAAATCTGCCAGATTAGGGTCAAACCTAATATGGGAAGCCATAGATCGAATTAATGCAACCTAGGGAGTTAATTAATAAAGGAACTTTAATTAACAACTTAGGCCTAGTTGCTCTACGCCTCAACGGAGGGTTTAGCATAGGTTAGGGATCCCTACGGATCAAGTCAAGTGAATAAATCGTCTAGCTCAAGAACCAATAACAAGTGAAGTCCAGGTGGATTCTCCCTTAAGTATTGCTTATATCAATCAGCTTTTCCCTAAAGTTTTCCCCAATTTACTTTTTGTGCACTTTTAGTTAGTTTTAGAATTTGTTTAAATCAACTCTCTTTATTTTTAGACTAGATAATAGAAAGGAAGTAAGTATTAGTACTTTTAGTTCCCTTGGGTACGATAGCTCGGTCTTGCCACTAAACTATACTACTGTTCGACAGGTGCGCTTGCCTTTAAGGTCATGATATTAGTTAGTTTTAGTTTGATCTGTTTTATAAATTTTATTACTTAATATCGCGAGCCGTTATCAATATGTAATACATATTAACACATAGATAGATTATAATTCAATTGTCACATGGCCTAATGAACTAGTAATTTGACTTAGATACACGAGTAACTACACCACACTAGAAGCATCAAAGATGCATAATAGAGGTATAGAAGTGCGAAAAGAGGCACGAATGTGCAAGTAGAGGCACAATTGTGCGATTAGAGACATCGAAGTGCAAACAGAGGCACCGAAGTCCAAACCTATACAAGCGCGCATACTAACCCTATTTGCATGCCAACTGTATCCTAGGGATTGCTATGTTCAACCAGGCAATTTATTGAATTTATCACTTTCACTTTATATGCATTTCCATAATAACTATACATAACCAATAACTTCAATATGTTCACCTTAAGATTTCATCATTTGTGAATTCATCCATTTTCTCAACCAATGTAATACTTAAACATACTCATCAATAACCATTTCATTTTCATCTTCAAAATAAATTAACTAACACAAAAGAAAAAATCAATACTAAATTTTTTATAATATAATTCTTTTATACTATGAACTTACCTACAATCCATTTATGATTTCACACTAGAGACTACTCCGCAAATTTTCCTTTTCCACGATTATTGTCTTTTTTATTCAAATCTTGATCTAAAATAATAATTAAATGCAATCTATTAAATTCACATATATTTCACACTCAATTTAATGGATACGGTCCTTAACTTTCCATTAATTACACATTTTCCTCAAACTTTTACATTTATCACAATTTAGTCCCTATATTCAAAATTTCCAAATTAACCAATTTTACAACTTCCCAAGGCTAACCAAATTTCATTCTAAACTAGGGCAATCCACCATTATTCACTAATTACTAGTTTCCATGAAATTTTAAATATTTAATCAATAATCCTTTACTTAAAAACTAACAAAACCACTTTATAAATTACTCATAATTAACAACTAATAGTTCAAATCTATTATTTAACATCATGAACATCAAGAACTCATCAATGGTAACATAAAAATTCTTTGGCAGTTTCAAAAACGAAGCTATGGGTTAGTTGGACCTAATTGTAACGATTCCAAAAACATAAAAAACACAAAAAATGAGTTGGAAATTACTTACATGCAAGCTATGAATATAACCGAACCTCAAGCTTGATAAAAATGGTGGTTCCTCCTTTAATTTTTGATGAAACATTGCACTAAGGAAGATGATAGCATTATTTTATCATTTTTCTTAAGTTTTATTTATTAATTTACCTTTTTTCCTTTAATAAAACATTCATTTAAGCTAACATAATACCCATTACCGCCCATCATAAAGAGTGATGGTATAATTACCATTTAAGGCCACCAATTTAAATTTCTAAAGCTATTTAACCGAATTTACTAATAGCAACTAACTTTCTTAATGTTTACAATTTAATCATTTTTACTAATTAGCTATCCAAACGTTAAAATTTCTTAACCAAATACTTAATTAATAAACATGACCTCTCATATCAAAATTGCGGTCCCAAAATCACTATTTTCGATACCATTGAAAAATAGGATATTACACTATTCATGAGGTACAACTGGATTGTAGATAGGGTCTTTTCATCAAGCTCTTTCCATTCTGTATAATCTAAATTCTTAGGCTTTTTTTTCTGATAATGACCTTTTTAGGCCGGTCTGGACTAGGATTGCCATTATTTGAACTTGCCACAGATTGAAATTTGTGACCTCATCGAACTTTTCAATGTCAAACCTTGTTGCTACCATCTCTGAATGGGCTGATATACGAAAATTGAACTACTTCTAATATAACTTGTTAGGGATCGACCTGATTAAGTAACAAATAAGTAAAAAATAGAGGAAGAAATTGAGAAATTGAACAAACAAATTTAAAGTGGAAAAACCTTCCAATGAGGATAAAAAATCATAGACAAAGATAACTTTACTATATTGGCAAAAAAACGAAGAGTACAAAAAATGGAGATAAAAACTAAACCACAAAACTCGAATTAAAATAACCCTAAAAACGTAAACACAAAATTCTCCAAAAGTGTTATGAGTTATAGTCTTTTAACGGATGTATTTTTTAAGGTTGTAAAAAAGCTTATTTATAGGCTAAATTCTAGGTCAAATAATAAAATAATCTAGACTAATCAGAGTTCGACTGAAACAAAACAAAGTTTAACTGGAAGATTATCTTTCAAATTTGATTGAAATACATGGCATACTCAACACCTTGTATGTTTTTCTTCCCATCCCCCTTATCACCACTTATCGATTTTTCCATATCACCAAGCCGCAGACCCTCCCCATCTTACGTAACCAACAACTTGACGCCACTATTATTCATCTTGGAACTATTTTAATTGAAAGATCCCATTCTTCTCTTCCATGAATAATTCTGGTTAGGCAAAATCTCTCAAATGTCCCAATTGACCACACAAAAAACAAAATACTGATAGTCTTTCATATTGGAACCAAGCATACGTACCAATTTTGTTAACCAAAACAATCTTCTTCCTTCTCTTCAGCAGGTTCCTCACATGAATCTGTACTCTGAATCTCATATAGCTACAATAACCCAAACTAATAGGTTTAGCATCATAATCTAAAAATTGCCCAAGAAAATCTCCAACTTGCTTCGCCATCCTTTCAAACATCAAACTCGCTAGAAGATCATTAACTTGGATCCAAAAATCCGCCCAAAATAATGGTACCAGCAACGGATCTCCCCCCACCTTTAATCTATGGAAGATCAACAAATGATTATTAAAAGTCCAATGACTCCCTTCCAAGAATCTGTCCATGTCAATCTCATATTAAAACTTGAAGAGAAACCACTTTTTCCCTAGATCTTTAATCATCACTCCACCAAGAGGATGCCATAGATTGGCTAGGGTAGTGCGCATAACTTGGAACTGAATCACACTTGCAGTCAGGAAACTACCCACAACACATAGATTCCCCTCTCATTCGCTTCATCATCCAAATCAACTTGCCAAGCCTTATCCTCTCACCATCAATAGACAAAGCCTCCATCTCACCCTTCATATTGCTTCCATCACCGTAGATCATGTCATTCACACCTCACTTCGAGGAGGAAAACCGTAACCAAAGAAATTGACTTTTACTAAAAAAATGTGCTATTAGAAGTAGACTAAAAACATGTATTAGAAGCAGACTAAAAATGTGCTATTAGAATACCATAGTTTTAAACATTCTAATTCTGCCCTTCGAGTGATGGTTTAGTATTAATGATAAAATTAATTTTTTTTTATTGTACATGGTGTTTTGAGTCCAAAATTTATTATAATCAAATTTTTATTGATTTATTATATAGAAAAAAGCAAAAAAAAAAATATCATCATAAAAATTTGTATATGAAAGAATGGTTTAGTTGTGTTTTACTGAATATCTTTTTTGACAGCTTTCTTTCTTAATCTAATTTTTGTGCCTAATTTCCTTTTGGTAGGTGACTTGCAGCCTTTATTTGATAATACAAAGGGAGAACGACAAACTATCGACCTTCAAACAAAACAAAGGCATAGCAATTGATAATAAACTTTGGTCGTACCAGAATAATTTATGCGATTCATCGTCATGAACTAACCTCAATTTTAGTAGTAGTCCAAATGTGTCATGCATGATTTTTTTTTTGGCAGTAAATCTGATTGATTAGTCAACGCAAAAGAGAAAATAAAAATAAAAAGAAATTTATTCATCAAAGGTAATGGGTAATGAAATCAGAATTTGATAAACTGAAAGAAAGCATGAAAGTTTTATTGTAGAAAAAATTATTATTTTGCTATGGAGTTGAAACTGGAAAAGGAAAGGGGGATTTTGTAATGTTTGTCGTGGAAATTGTGAAAGAAAAGAAAGGTTTTATTGTAAAAAGAAAATTCTTTGATCTCAGCCATTTATTTATTTTAATCTAATTGTTTAATAGTTATGTAAAACTTTTATTAATAATGTGTTATTTTTTAATTCACTAATAATGTTTAAAATTTTATATTTACAGTGCATCAAACCTAAACACTTAAAATTTTTAATTTTCTTTTCTTCCTTCTCGCTTTTTCTTTTACTTGGAGACTTTTTTATCACTATCAAGGACTTCAAATAATTTTATAAGAGTTGCTATCAACATAATTACTCCCAACGCATCGGCAGAAACCAATTATGAAAAAAATAAAGTCTTATATTCGTACCACATGGGCTGTCATTAAATCACATCAAGGTCTAAACATAGATTTCTCTTATCACGTTTAATAAAAAATATCATAAGTTTATTGTTAAAAATTAAACGTTGATAATGGCAATACAAAAAGATTATAAAGAAAAAAAATAAAACACACAGATTTTATATGAAAATCCTTTTGGGAAAAACCACGTTCAGAGGAGAAGAAAATTCACTAATGTCGAATTCGAATGATACAAGAAGAGTTTCGACTACATCTATTTATAGGTTGGAAAAGCTTAATTCTAATCAATGTAAAATATATTATGTTAATAAATGTTAAAAATATTATACTACTAAATATTCTAGAAAGATAATATATTTTGTTTAACTTGACTTGCAAGTAATCTCTTAGAATTTGGGTCACACAACTCTAACATCTATGTTAACTTTACATGTGTAATTAGATTGCATTCTAGTAGTACACTTCATGATCCTACTATTAGCATTCAATGATCTTACCACTAACCTTACAACGTAAGACACCTGTCTAGATGAACAAACTCTAAGCTCTCTTATATTAACTCATTTTATCTTCATGATTGACTTGGAACACTCAACTCTCTTAATCAAAACACTTTCAAATATCTTTAAAATACTCTCAAACATCTACTAATGACTCTTAGAGTTCTAGGTAAACCACTTCTAACCTTTAATATCACATTTTATATCAACAAAATTCTTAACAGGATCCTCATATTTATAGCAAAGTTTCCTCACAACTTTGCAGGATTACTATCAACTTTATTTTTTTTATACAGATTAAACTTAACTTTATTGTTCTTGAAAATTATATATTTAGTCATATGTGATTTTTTTGTTGGATTAAAATCCTTAATTATGGGCACATATATGTAATGTATAATGCTATTATAAAGTGTAATACAAAATTAAGTAACCAATTATGTTACAAGTGTCATGGGTATTAAAGTGTTATGGAAATAATGTGTAGATACCGTAAGAAATATTTATAATTTGATATGAGGGGCCAAATTAAAATACCCAAAACTGATTTAATAATTAGTTATTTTTAAAGGAGGTAGTGGTCCCCAAGAAATATATATATCATATTTTTTTTCTTAGGAGAAAAAGTATTTTCTTGGAAGATCAAAACCTTCTAGGCAATATCCAACAATGGATTTAGATATGCTTCCATATTTAGTTTTTTTCTTGATGTTCTAACATGAAATATCTTGGTTTATTAAGTTTTATATCAAATTTTTACGGTTCTAATAAGTGGTATTCGAGCCTCGTTATGTCCAATAATTGGGAATTAATTAAGTTTCTATTCTTTTTGGAATGATTGGTCCATGAAATTTCATGGGTTTGATATTTTGATTTGATATTTCAATTATATATATTGATGTTTGAAATTCATATTGAAGTTTTAGGTTTGGTTATTTTTATTAAAATTTTGGGTTTATGAATATTGATTGAAACATACGAATTGATATTGATTACACAACTTTGGATCTTGTTGATTAAAAAAATAGGTTAATTAAAACATGTGTATAGTGCCTTTACATACCAATTTGGTTTAATTTCTTTTATGATTTTGATTGAACAAGCACTAAGGGAAGAACAACCTACACCTCTCACTTCGGTAAGCACTCATGATGCTATAAGGGATTTTGAGAGGTAAGATCATTCAAATAGCATGAGTCTAATGATCAAGAACCATAACATTCCAGAAGCCTTTAGGGGCATAGAATCTGAAGAGATTACTCAAGTCAAGGGTTTTCTTGATGAAATTGAGAAACATTTTGCCAAAAATGGTTGAGATAACATCACAACTTCTTTAATGTCAATGAAGTATAAGGATCAAGAAAATGTGAGGGAGTACATTATGGAGATGTTCTATGTTGCTTCAAGATTTAAGGTACTTAAGATTGAGCTTTTTGAGGAATCGTTTGTTCTTATAGTTTTGGTATCGTTTCCTACATAGTTTAATCAATTCAAAATTAGTTACAACTGCCAAAAGGGGAAATGGACTCTAAATGAGCTCATTTCTCATTACAAGAGGAAGAAAGGTTGAAACATGATAAGTCTGAAAGTGTTCATTTGGCCAGTGACTCTAAAGACAATGGCAAGAAAAGAAAATATCATAATGAAGTTGCTAAGTGTCCAGCTCAAAAGAAACAATAGCAAGTTATAGAGGGTTGTCTCTTTTGTAACAAGTTTAGAGACATGAAGAAATAATGTACCAAGTATCACACCTAGCATGCAAAGAAAGTTATAATTCTTAATTTGGTTTATTATAAGGTTAATTTAACTTCAGTACCTAGAAACACTTGGTGGATAGATTCTGGTGCTACTACTCACATAAGGGTTTCTATGTAGTGTTGTCTAAACTACTGAAAGCCATGTGATGGTAAAAGACACATTTTCATTATAACAGAAAATTGATGGAAGTGGAAGCAATTGGGCATTTTAGGTTGTTATTAGGAATTGATTTTTATTTGGATTTAAAAGACACTCTTGTAGTACCATCTTTTAGACAGAATTTAGTTTTTGCTTCTTTATTAGACAAATTTGGATATTGTTGTTCATTTAGAAACAATAGTTTAGTTTGTCTTTAAATTCTAATGTTGTTGGAACTAGTAATTTAAATGCTTATGACAAGATTTATTTGCTAGAAACAGTTGCATCCTATAATGAAACATTGTATGCGAAATAATATGGTATTAAACGCAAATTAAATAAGGAAAATTCAGCATCATTATAGCATAAACGCTTAGGTCATATCCAAAAAGGTAAAGTTGAGCACCTTATATTTGATGGCATTTTAGAGTCCCTTGACTTCACAAACTTTAATGTCTATGTCATTGCATTAAGGGAAAATAGATCAAAACCAATAAATTGGGTGCCAACAGATCTTCATATGTCTTAGAATTAATTCATACTAATATTTGTGGGTCATTCTTTATGACATCCTGAAATGTTTAATTATATTTCATAACATTCATAGATGACTACTCACATTATGAGTACCTATATCTTATTCATGAGAAATCTCAGTCTCTAGGCATGTTCAAAGCTTATAAAGTTGAAATTGAGAATAAACTCAACAAAAGGATTAAGAATGTCAGATTTGATCGTGGTGGTGAGTACTACATTATATATGATGGCTCAGGTGAACAACGCCCAAGACCATTTACAAAATTCCTAGAGGAATGCAATATTGTCCCACAGTACATCATGACAAGATCACCTAATATGAGTGGTGTAGTTGAAAGACAAAATAAGACTTTTAAGGATATGGTAAAGAGCATGATTACTTATTCTACCTGACTTTAGTCTCTCTAGAGAGAAGCATTAAAGATAATAGCTTACATTCTAAATAGAGTACCCACTAAAGTAGCTACAAAAATACCTTATGAGCTTTGGACATGTAAGACCCCAAACCCAGCCTAGACATTATGGTCGTATTTGGCAATGTCACATGATAGTATTTTTGAAACCTCGTTGTTACGATTAAAACATTCTATGTTATTTTCTTTAGTAAACCTTTGTTAGAACTTAGGAAGTCATCTTTATTCATTTAAAACATTTGTTTTGAAACATCCCTCGTTGTGGAAGCTTTAATAAAACAGTCTAAGTGACCATGCGTTTAGAAAATACTTTAACTTTATTAAAATCGAATTTCCTACGACCAGTAGGTATAAATTCAAAAAGTAAAATAAATAAATAAAAACCCAAATTTAAAACCAACGTCCCAGAGGGTCCTTAAATTACAACCAAAATAATCAATAATAATCAAATCATAAATCGTAAATTGAAAACCATAAAGTCCAAAAATTACTATAGTCACCGTTGAGTCCTCCATCGCACCGATCCGTCTAAGTCTGGGGATTACCTGTGCACATTAAATAAAAAAGAGTGAGTTTACGTAAACTCAGTGTGTAATCCCGTAGAAACAAACAAACAATCAGTATTCACAGTGCAAAGTTGAATAGTCTTAGGCCTAGGCCCTTTTTAGTATCAGTGACAATTTCGGTCTTAGCCCATTTCAGTACAGTGTCAAAAATGCATAGGGCCTTAGCCCATCACAGTATTAATAGTAGTAACAGTTATGCAGTAGCAAAATCCTACCCAACCAGCCTTTACACACCATCTCCATCCAACCCTACACACCATGTGGGGATTAAATCAACACACCCATCCCTACACACCATGCTGTACCGAAATGCGGCACATAATAAAAAATTTGCAACAGAGCTGCCAGATAACAGGCTTAATAGCCTTTCAGACATTTCCTTCAAATAACAATAACGCACACCGATGCAATGCAACATACAAAAGATGTCATGCTATTAAGCAATTACAGTACATACATTTAGATATAATGATTCAAGCTTGGTACAGAAATCAGACAGACAGATCACTCATATAGAGGTCTAAGTAGGGCTTACCGACCCTTCAATAAGTCCACAGTCAACTTGGGCAACAACTTTTTAGAAAAATGGGCTCACATACTCATGTAGCCCACACAGTCCAAATTGGCCTTGGCTATGTGATTCATTTTTAATGTAACCCATACTAGCTAAATATTCATATATGTTTTCACTATTTACTTATATGTTCATTCAAAGTTGTCTACTTGAGTCATTGTCACTTAATTATTTATATCTTGAGCTACAAAATTCCAAATTAAGATTCGCTTAATGTTTTTGAAACTAGACTCAAATACCTTTCCACCGTACAATTTTTAGAATTTATAGTTTATCAAATAAGTACAGTAAAATCTTCAAATTATCTTTATTCTGTTGTTTGACAGCTTCAACTTTTCCTTACTAAAAATTGTTTATCTCTTAGTATGGAATTTGGATGATGTTTCCATTTGTTTCTCTTAAAAATAGACTCATTAAGGATTTAAACATATAAATTTAAGCTCCTAATTATTTTTATACAATTTTTGATGATTTTCCAAAGCCAGAACAAGGGAACCCAAAATCATTCTAACCTTATCTCACAAAATTTATTATATCTCATAATTTACAATTTCATTGCTTACATTGTTTCTTCCATGAAAAACTACACTCAATAAAATTTAATTTCATATTTTATTCAACCTCTAACTCAATTTCCAATATTTTTAATGATTTTTCAAAGTTAAACTACTGCTGCTGTCCAAAATATTTTAGTGCAAAATGTTGATTTCCAAATTTATAACACCCTTATTTCTTTTCTCTACAATTTTTTGCATCATTTTCTCTTATTTCTCGACAGCAAGTAATTTTGGCTTTTCTCCAAATCCCGTTTTCTGTGTTTCGGGTACACATCTGGTATCGATTCGCTGTGCAAAGTAACCCGAGCCTTTAAAAACCTATAGTTGACCAATATATCCCTTAATTAATCACTTGATTCGTCAATCAAACCAAATATCGCCAACATAAAACTCAAGAAACTAAACCAATGACGATTCGAAAACTTACTGCGACGAATCTGATAACCAGTCGTCTCCACACATTGGAACATCTGCTTAAAACCTTTGAACAGCACCTAAACGAGAGCAAAACGAACCCTTTGTTAATTGCCTAACTGAAATACGATAACTAAAGGGAAAATTTCCACTTACCGAAACAGATGAAGTCAAAAGTTACACCTAAAGAGATGACTCGCAAAAAATACAGAAACGAAAATAGTAGGGAAAAGAGAAGAGAATTTCGACTATAGAGTAAGAGATGAACCGACCAAAAAGACGAAAAGAGAGGGAAAGAGAAGAAACAAGATTCGGGCAAAGGGGAACAAAAACCAAAAGTGAACAAGATGGGAGAAGAAATGGCAGAGAAATAAAAATCTAACGTCAAAAAATTTGTTTGGAAAAAAGAAAATAGAAAATCGATGAGAAGAAAATCTTATTGTAATAACTTCTCCCCAATTATCTCCTAAAAACACTCCCTATTAACCCACTAAAACAAAACTCAGCAGTCCAGTTTAATTTGAACTCCACCACGCTACACACCTAAAAAAAAATAATTCCCCTGCTTGCGTAGGGACTCAAATACAAGACCTCCTACACACTAACATTCAGCTTAACCACCAAAACAGCAGGCCCTTTCTGATATATTTTTACCAACAATCAAATAAAAGCCTACTAAACAAGAGTAAGGCATAATTCATTCAAAATACCAAAATTTGCCCAAGCGAAGTCTTGAACTTGGGACCTCCCAAACACTTCCAGAACACATAACCACTAAAGTCGATAGATATTTGTGTCATATTTTCACAATAACGAAATTAGAAATTTTGGGGCTTTACAATTCTACCCCCTAAAAGAAAATTTCGTCCTCGAAATTTACCTGATCAGAATAGGTGAGGATACTACTGACGCATCGCATCCTCAGGCTCCTACATGACCTCCTCGATGCCATGATTATGCCATAGAACCTTTACTAAAGGAATAGATTTCCTACACAGAACCTTTACATTGCGATCTAAAATTTGAACCAACTCTTCCTCAAAGGTCAAGTCCGGCCTAACCTCAATTTCCTCTACAAGAACAATGTGAGTATGATTAGAGCGGTAGCTCCTCAGCATAGAGACATGGAATACATCATAAATGCGATCCAACTCTAGATGTAACTTCAACTAATAAGCAACCGGTCCCACTTGTTCCAGAATACGGTAAAGTCCAATAAACCTAGGACTCAACATGCCCTTACGACCAAACCTCATAACCTTCTTCCATGGCGAAACCTTGAGAAATACGAAGTCCCTTGCGGAATACTCAATCTCATGTCGCTTCAGGTCCGTACAGGATTTCTATCTGTCAAATGCCACTTTCAGACGATCCCAAATCAGTCTAACTTTATCCTCAGTCTCAGCAACTAACTCAGTACCCAGAACATGCCGTTCACCCAACTCAGTCTAACACAAGAGAGTGTGACACTTACGACCATACAGTGCCTCGTAAGGTGTCATCTGGATGCTGGACTGATAGCTATTATTATAGGCAAACACTGCTAACGGCAAATACTCCTCCCAACTACCACGGAAATCAAAACTCGCACTTGCTAAACTTAGCATAGAGCTGCTTTTCTCTCAATGTCTGAAGGACAACTCTAAGGTGCTCATCATGCTCATCCTCAGTCTTTGAATAAACCAGTATCTTGTCGATGAACACCATGATCCAACAGCTCCTGAATTTGAGCCTTAAGCTCCGTAAGCTCCTTCAGTGCTATTTGGTAGGGGTGATGGACACCAGAGCTGTACTTCAAAGTAGCTCAATCCTAAATTCTAACTCACAGTTCGGAGGTAACCCCAGTAGCTCATCAAGAAAAATATCTGGAAAATCTTTTACCGTTCTAATATCCTTAACTGTAGAATTCCCAGAATTTAAAACACTTATACATAGGCCAAGAATGCCTGACATCCCTTACGAACCATCTTCTTTGCACCAGTATAGAGATCACATAAGATAAGTAATTTCGGCGTTTTCCAATCATGACTACCTCCTTATCTTCTTTAGTCCTTAGTACGACCCTCTTAGTTGTACAGTCTAAGCTAACACGATGCTTGACCAACCAATCCATCCCCAAAATTAAGTCGAACTCCCCAAATAGAAGCTCCATCAAATCAGCCAGGAAGATTGCCCCATGTACCTCTAAAGGAATGTCCCTATACAGTTTGCTAACTCTAACAGATTACCCTAACGGGCTCAGTACCGTAACCTCACTCGTAGTGCTCTCAACTAAAATCCCCAAGTTTCCAAATATGTTTCTAGCTATGTATGAGTGAGTAAACCCTATGTCTATTAACGTAATATACGGCATATCAAGAATAAAGAACATACCCAGGATGACGTCTGGAGCATCTCCATCCTCTCGGCGACAAGCAGCATAAACTAGGGCTAGCTACCTCACCTCAGCTTGTCCAGTATCTCTGCTCGGTGCTCTCTACCCATGACCCGTACCATTACCACCTTTGGCCTGTCCACTGCCCCTCGGTGGCTGCTGCACTACCCTCTATGGTTGTGCCATACTAGTACTTGGAGCTTGCATCTGATCAGCCCTCAGCGGACACTCCCTAATACAGTGCTCCAATAACCCACACTGCAAGCACGCCCCAGTCATTTTCCAACACTCGCCCTGATGGCTTCTACCACAATCAGTACATGGCTGCAGTCCAGTAACAGTAATAAGGGGACCAGATTGAACTGGCCCATCAGTTCTAGCCTTTTTCTTAGGCCTCTGTACAAAAATCGAGGGCTTTGAATCCCTCTTGTTCTTATCCCTCTCACGATCACGGTTCTGGTGCTCAGCGCGCTTAACCTCATCGGGGATCTTCACCTTCTCCATCAGTGCAGAAAAATTAGCTCCCTCTACAGAGCTATCAGGACTCTCAAATTATCTCTGAGCCCATCCTCAAAACGAATATATCACTCATACTCAGAGGCCACCAGACCCCGTGCATAATGGCGCAGTCGCAGGAACCTAACCTCATATTCAGCTACTGATCGATCTCCCTAAGTCAGATTTAGGAATTCCCTCCTACGGGCATCCACGTAGCTCGCCCCCATATATTTCCCCTAGAAGGCAACCTTAAAGAACTCCCAAATCAGACGTTCGAGCTGAGTGCCCTCCTTAATAGTGAACTACCACTGACAAGCTTCATCCTTCGACAGTGAGACTGCACCCTTTAATTTCTACTCTAGGGTGCAGTCTAAGTCATCCATGATCTTCTCCGTGGCCTCAATCCAGTACTTGGCCACATTAGGGGCAACTCCAGTAACACGCTTGAAAAGCTCAACTCCATTGGACTGGAGTCATTCTGTAACGGACCCTCAGCCCCCAGATCTAGTATTAGGCCCAACGACCCTCTCCAAAATCCTTAGCATAGGCTGGGACAATGCGTCGTCCCCAGCCATGCGATCTTGAGACCCAGTCTTAGTAGCAGGCGACACTGACGTCTCACTCATATCTAAATTCGGTATGCTACCCAGTGAAGAGGACTCAACTCGAGCTCCTCTGCAGCCTCTACCTCTGCCTCTAGTACCCCGTCTGCGGATACCTCGTGCACTCATTGTCTAATGACATTTATATGTATTAACAGTTTTTTGAATCAGTTACAGTTCTAGTGTTTATTAACAAAATTTTTATGTAAAATAGTATCGGTTACTTAGAGTTTGTTTTCAAAAATCGCAATCTCACTACAGTTTTCAGTTTCTCTACAATTTTCAATATACAATAACTAGAGTGTTTTCAGTATAGTTTACTACCTATAGTAGTTTCAGAATATACTATCCATAACAATTTTAGTTTAAAACAAATCACAGTTTAGAATACTTACAAGATCAGCGCCGAAGACTCGGTGCACCACTTACTCAGTAAAAACATTTCAAATCATTTGGAAATTAATCAATTTTTTGAAAGCCTAATTTTTATAAAACCCATAATCCACAGCCGAGTTTTGTAATCTGGCTCTAATACCACTAAATATAACACCCCAAACCTAGCCTAGACGTTATGGCCGTATCTGGCAATGTCACAGGATAGTGTTTTTGAAACCTCGTTGTTACGATGAAAACATTCCATGTTATTATCTTTAGTAAACCTTTGTTAAAACTTAGGAATTCATCTTTATTCATTTAAAACATTTGTTTTGAAATATCCCTCATTGTGGAAGCTTTAATAAAACAATCTAAGTGATCATGCATTTAGAAAATATTTTAACTTTTTCAAAACTGAATTTCTTACAACCAGCAGGCATAAATCCATAAAGTAAAATAAATAAATAAAAACCCAAATTTAAAACCAAAGTCCCAGAGGGTCCTTAAATTACAACCTAAATAATCAATAATAATCAAATCATAAATCGTAAATTAAAAACCATGAAGTCCAAAAATTATTGTGGTCACCGCTGAGTTCTCCGTCTCACCGATTCGTCTAAGTCTGGGGATTACATGTGCACATTAAACAAAAAGGGTGAGTTACATAAACTCTGTAACACCCCTTACCCGAATCTAACGCCGGGATAGGGTGCAAGTCGTTACCTTACTAAATCACATGCAACCATTTAATTTACACCCAATGAAATGCGACCCAATTTAAAACATTTTCAATCAATATCCTACAGACCTTCACATGGGCCTATAAGGCCTAAAATATGGTTTAGAAACGATCCAAGACCATTTTGGGTACTCGAGAAAATTTTTTCAAAAACTACTATAGACAGGGCACACGCCCGCGTGGCTTCTAGACATGGCTGTGCTAATGGCCCGTGTGGTTCACATCGCCTAAGAATCCTAGGGACACACTCATGCCCCTCGTCTGTGTGAAATAAATTTCTAAAATCAAACCTACAGGGGTTTTCACATGGCCTGGCATACACCCATGTGCTCAGCCCGTATCCCTCACACGGCCATGACATGCCTGTGTCGCAGCCCGTGTGCAAAAACCTGGGTATTCTGTTTTTGACATCATCACACACACAATCATGGCACACGCCTGTGTGCTGGCCGTGTCCTCCGCAAGGTTGAGACAGAGGGGCGTGTCTCATATCCGTGTGGAACACTGATAGGCATTTAATTTTATCCATGCAAAGTGCAGGGGACACACGGCCTAACTACATGCCCGTGGGCTGACCTTGTGTCATACACGGCCTAGACACACGCCCGTGTGTTTACCCGTGTGGAAAAAATAGGCTATTTACCAAGCCTCTTTGCCACCTTGGAATAAAACTAAATGTATAGCCAAACATACCAAGGCTTATATATTCAACCAATAACCATAATTTGGAGTTCCAACACATTCATAAGTACCAATCCAAACAAGCATACACATTTCTACTTCTAATAAACACATTCATGAATAACCTCAACTTTTCTATAAAGTAACCTTCAATATTAGCCATCATACATGGCATTACACAAAAAGAATCAATTTCCAATACAAGTCAACACATTTGGCCCAAAGTAACATGACACTTGACAAAAGAATAGTCCTATACATGCCATATTATCAAAATGTTAAATCTAACTATACCGAGAGTTTAGGATAATAGTGTAAACGAAGCCTCCGGCAAGTTTTGATCCACAAGCTAACTAGGCGACACTATAAGAAAATGGAAATGAGAAGGGTAAGCATAAAGCTTAGTAAGTCGTAAGTAAATAAATAACAACAATTTACCAAGTCATAACAAGTTTTCATTGCATCACAAATCATGCATATTACAAAGAATGACTACAACTTAACTTACTCGATTCCATCATTTACTAATCATACAACATGCTAGTGAGCTCACCTTTCAAGCATTACACTTAAACACCTGCACCACTTACAAAGATCATCACAATATCTCACAACTAAGCATTAATTTTGAGTTTTTCCGTTGAACTATTTAGAATATGAAAGGATATTCAATAAGCCTCCTATGTAGGGTCTCAAGCCGATGCCATGTCCCAAATAGGTTTTACACTGGCTTTCTATGTATCGAGGCCGATGCCGTGTCCCAGACAGGTCTTACACTAGCTCTCATCTATCGGTGTCGATACCATTTCCCAGACAAGTCTTACTCTGACACACAACAAATTGACGCCATGTCTCAGACAGATCTTACACTAGCATGTATATCTCGAGGCTGGTGCATGTCCCAGACATGTCTTACACTAGATCTCATCTCAAAGCCGATGCATGTCCTAGACATGTCTTACACTGGCTCTCGTAATGAAGCCGATGCATGTCCTAGACATGTCTTACACTAGCACATGCATCACCAAATATTATGGCATGAATATCCAATTCTATTCCAAATGTTCAAACGGGTTCTATTACACATGTTCTCATAATTTCATGAATAAAAATCATCATTTCCTCAATTCATTCTCGATTAACTATTTGCATACATTGTTCATATCACAACATAAAATCTTACGACAATTTAACGATTTAATGCATAAAAATTAGAAATGTTGCATTATTTACCTACAACTTACCTCGGTATACAAAATGATGATGACGATTCGGTTTAATCGATTTGCTTGGCTTTCCCTCAGTCTAGGTTCGGATTTGGTAAATCTTGATCTATAATGATAAAAATTCACTAATTTAATCACCAATTAAATCTAAGAAATCCAAAATTCACAATTTGGCAAAATGACCATTTTACCCGTAGGTTTAGAAATCGATTTTTATCGAATTTCCTTATTAACAAAGACTAATCAAACTCTTTTCACTCTTATGGCAGCCCAAAATTCTTATTATTTCACACACTTATTCTTTGTTTTACAACTTTATAACTAAGTCCAATTTAGGTGTTTTACATGAATAACATTTTACAAAAGTTGTTTATTTAACAATTAGGACTCATTTTCTTCCATAAAATTCCCGCAAACCACACTTAAACTTTCATGGTGAATCTCTAAACTTTCAACCATTTTGCACAATAGACCCTCGAAAAAGGTAGCTCATGCTACAAGGGTTCCAAAAATGTAAAAATATTCAAGAAAAGCCTTAAGAATCACTTACTCTTGAATGCTAAATGTTGCTGCAAATTTTGGAGCTGCAAATTTTTGAGCTTCAAAACCCTTATTTTTCTGGTAATTACAGTGGAAAAGAAGGTGAAAAGAGATGACGTATTTTTGTTTTATTTTATTTCACAACTAGTCAAAATTGTCACCAAAGTCCCACCTAATGTTAACCTTCCAATTCTTTTGTCTCCCTTGCACATCATGGCCGGCCAACCTCACATTCAAAGGCCTAATTGCCCTTTAAAACCCCCAAATTTTTATTCTCTAGCTATTTAACACAATTTACTAGTAATTCGTAACTTTTACTTTTTATGCGATTTAGTCATTTTTCGCAATTAGGCCTTCAATTGCGTAAATTAATTCATCAAAATTTTTATGCACCCTTATAAAAATACTACAACACATAAAATAATACTAAAATAATTTTCTTAAATCTCAGGTAAGTGATTTCGAAATCACTATTCCGACTAAGCCTAATTTCGTGCTGTTACAAACTCAGTATGTAATCCCGCAGAAACAAACAATCATTATTCATAGTGCACCGTTAAACAGTCTTGGGCCTAGGCCCTTTTCAGTGTTAGTAACAATTTGTGCCTTAGCCCATTTCAGTACAGTGTCAAAAATGCAATAGGACCTTAGCAGATCACAGTATCAGTAGCAGTAAGTTATTCAGTAGTAAAATCTTACCCAACTAGCCTCTACACACAATTTCCGTCTAACCCTACACACCATGTGGGGATTAAATCAACCCACCCATCCCTACACACCATATTGTACCGAAATGCGGCACATAATAAAAATTTGTAGCAGAGCTGCCAGATAATAGGCTTAACACTACAGCAAAACTGACTTTTAGCGGCGTTTTTTTGGCCCTTAGCGGCGCTTATACTATTAGCTGCACTTTTACAAGCACCACAAAAAACGCCGAAAAAACAGCACCGCAAAAATTTGTGGCGTTTATATAAAAAAACGCCGCTAAAAATCATGTCCTTTAGTGGCAGCTTTTCCAAAACGCCGCTAAAGATTATGACCTTTAGCATCATTTTTCTACAAACGCCGCTAAAAGTCATGATCTTTAGCGGCACTTTTTTCATAAACGCCGCTAAAAGTCATGACCTTTAGCGGCGCTTTTTCCACAAACGCCGCTAAAAACCATATCTAATCCAGCTTCTTCATTTACATTCTTACCTTAAATGATCATACAAAATTGTAATGAACCTAACAATGGACACATTTTAAATTGTTTTTGAATTCAATAACATTAACAAGAGAACTGTTCATAACATTTGATCAAAATGTTAACATAATCATCTTTGAAAACCAATCTAATGACTACAGTACATACTTTCCTCTAAAACTAAAATCTTTGAAACTTATGTATCAACGACTGAGCCTAAAACAATGGCTTCAGTGACACTAATTGCCTCCTTAATTGTTAAATTTCTAAGTTCTTCACCATCTGGTCTCAAAAGTAGCTTTAAAACAGGTTGTAATGCATCTTTTGCAGAGAAATCTCGGTCTTTTCTTCCTTCAATAAGGTCTTCTAGTCTATTCCACTATATACCACTGCATTCACTATTATGACCTTAAGGTAACTTCAAAGTAACAATAAATCAGCATGTGGAGCAATCTCATTTCTTCAAAGTCCCAATTCCATTTTTGTCCAGTATTTCATTATCTTAGCATTATATTTTCCTTTCATAGTTAATTTTTGGCAGAGGTAAACACTTACTATAAGAATTGGATTGGAACTTGCAGGATTCTCATGTGAATGAATATCAGACAACTGAGAAGGATCTTCTTGTTGTTTCTCATTTGAAGGCAGTTCAGAAATACAAACATCATCTTCCTCACATTGACCTTCTCCATCATGGCCCTTTTTCGCTCTTTAATGAGCAGGTTTTGACTAAAATGAGCGAATACAAATACAGATCAGTATTGCTTCATAGTCAACTGAAATTAGCAAACATAAAGAATTTTCTCCATCAAATCCAGAGTTCAACTGAAATTAATGAAATACATGAAATAGGAAACAACTTCATACAGTTGGATGTCTTTTTGGTATGTCTGTGGGGACTCCATAACCCGCTAAATACTCATTTAACATTAAATTTTGGTTCGGCTGGCAATCATAGCATACATTCCACTACAACTATCTGGTGATAGGAGATGTTAAAGATCTCAATTGATAGAGAGACTGCAGTCTGCTCATTTTCCTTGTAATCAAATAAAAATTTTGACCCTTTCTTGTCCATTACAGCAAATGAGTTACAAAAATGAATGAGAAGAATGGGGGCAATAAAGAAAAGAAATAATTAAAGCAAAAAGTTTAAATATCCCAACTACATACCACATGTCTAAGCATTAGACGGACCCCAAGGCCACTCCTCCAATTTCCCTCTTCGTTAAGCTCCGAAACCTACAGAAATACAGTTATCCCATTGTTATACTTAATTAGAACAAAATTATAACAAAAATATGATCTAATACTTTTAATAATTGAAAGAAAATCCACTACACATAAATTATTAATTAATATAAAAAACTTAATTAAATAATTTTAATTTATTTTTAAATAAATTATAACAAATAAAAATAATTAAGATAAAAATATTAATATCTTGTACAAACCACTACACATCGATTTGCTATTGGTTTAAAATTAAAACAAAATTTGATCGGTATCAACTACTACAATTTATTTTGTGTTAGATTAAATTTAGTATGCCATTTATGAGTTTATAAAATTACAAATAAAAAAATAAAATATATTTATGATATCAAAATTAAAATAAGAGTATCTATGTCCTTTAAATTTATATATATATATATATATATATATATATTTTGGGGGGGAAAATACTGTCAAAAGATTACACCCATAAATATTTAATGTTTTACTTTATAACTTTCTTTTTCCATAAAATAACTCCCCAAATTAGATATTATGTTACACGATTCTATATTTTTTATTATTTTGGAAAAGTTAAAGTATTTATGATTAATTCTTTTATAAAGCAAAAAAGCCATGCTTGTTATAACAAAAATTATAACAAGTTATTGATATTAAAAGAAAGAAAATCCAAAATTAAAGCACAATTCTCAGGAATATGACACAACACCCAGGTAAATGTGAATTCTAAGGAATGCATTAATGAAAGACAAGTAATATGACATCATAAAAGAATATACAAGTGTTCATACTTATAATATTCAAGTGTTCATACTTAAAAAAAAAATTAAGATTTAAATTTTTTTTTGTTATAACTTTATAAAATACAAAAAATATTTTTATAATAAATTTTATAATATTTATAATATAATAAAATTTTGACCATAATCATCCTGAACACGTGTTCATACTTATAATATAAAAAATTATAATTTAAACTTGTAAAAAAATATTTTAAAAAAAATTGAATTTAAATATAATTACTTGCGTAATTACTCAAATTCGTTATCCAAATATGCAACACATTACAAACAATTACAGGTAGATTTCCAAAACCTACCTAAAATCATAAAAATGAACAGTGGCTAATAATAATAATTAATAATAACCATTGTCTAAGCCAATGGCTCTACCATGCTTGACTTGTGACAACACTTGGCACTCTCAATTCATAGGTCTTGCTTTTATGCCCTTTGTACAGAAATAGTGCAAAATCATTAAAAGTCTTATCACCCAAATCTCAAAAGAAAAATTCGATAAAATCTGATGGTGTTTGCCTTCAACTAGATCAAAAAGAAGCTGTAGAATAGGCAAGGCAGTAAAGTATGAAGCATATTATACCGGGGAAGACTAAATGAAGTACTACCACAGATGATGAATGCTAGCTAGGGAACAATCAAATCATAAAACAAGGCAATTCAAAAATGTAGTAATTAATTTCAAGTATGTTATTCAAGTAATAACAGAAGAATCGGATTTAATTATGAACACATGGAAGGATGAGGGCGGGATGGAAGGAACTTACAGAATCAATCCTAGAAAGTAATCAGCAGCCAGGAGATTTATGGAACCAAGCGAGCTGAAATACTTTTCCACTACAATGAATGAAATCTCTTCAGCCTGGTGTGAACCCAGTAAGCCTGCAGTAGCGACAAAAAGGTACCTACTTCTATGGTCCTAAAGTTAAAAAGTAAAAACAGAAACCAATTCCATAATTTCATTCTATGGCATGAAAATAATCAGAAGCAAGTTCAATATTACATCAGGCATCTTTGGTCTCGGTAACAATATAGTCAGATTCACATCTAGATTATTAAATGATTATTCAATTTATACCAAGTAATGTAAAGAGTTTGAAGGTAAATCTAAGTTTCATGGTAAAAAAAAACTACGTATGTCACAGCTAGCAATCGAAAGAAAACCAACAACATTCTACAACCTTTAAGTGAAAGATGCAGTAGTGAATTCTTAAATATAAAATTGGCAGGAGTAAGCATAATTCATCTCATTTGCTGTCACGTCCAATCAGTTTACTAGTTAAAGGAATTAACAGAACTTGACAAAGACATGGCCTCCATTTAGCTAAATTTCTCTCATCTAAAATATTAATAGACATTTTAAGTTAAAAATTCTTGATTTTTCATACTATAATTTAATTCAGCAGCACTATAACAAAGCATTAGCTGAATTAACCTTCAGAAGCAAACATTAATACAATTGGAGCTTGGAAATACATGAAAATGCAGTGGTTCATTTGCCTATTACTAAAACTTCATCAATCATTACATTAAAGCGGAGAGATAAAACTTCATCAATCATTACATTAAAGCGGAGAGATAAACCAGATATTACTACTGGACTACAGTTCAGCAGAGCCTTCTGTTCTCTGCTCCCTTGAACAATCTCAATTAAAAAAAACACAACTTTGAACGAGGCATGAGGAATTTCCAGAAATTTTCTACCTCACGAAATATATGAACCATAGAAGGGTTTCCGCATTTCAATATCTCCTAATCTACCTCCTTTCCTTCATTTTATAGGCATCCAAACATAGCACAACCAGAAGCAAAAGCACAAAAAATTCACAAAAACCTAATCACTTTCCCCTTTTCTTTGACAACGTTAGTCTCGATTCATTACAAACTCGAGCATTGTGTAAATTGATATTGAGAGAGAGTGTGTGAGAGTAAAGGGTCCTGAAGAGGAGGAAACTAAGCAGAAGGAGCAGCTTGCTCAAGAAGCTTGGTGGATGAGCAGAGAAGATCGGGGGTAAGAAGAAACGAGGGGAAAGAGAAATTTTGGGATATCGGGGGGAAGGGGGAACCGATTTTGGGAAAAAATTCTTAAGGAATTTTGGGTAACAGAACGCTGCTGTTTTGTGTATGACTTTTTGTGGCGTTTTTTATAAAAACGCCGCTATTTCTTATCTTTTGCAGCGTTTTTACTAAAAACGCTACAAAAAATCATTTGTCTTTACTTGCTCCCCTACAAATCTTTTATTTTATTTTAATATATATAAACTTTATTATTATCTCTTAAATAATTTATATTGATAATTTTAATATATTAAAATAAATATTATCTTCTTTGCAATTATATAAGAAATTAATTAATACATAAATTAAAAAAATCAGTCATATATCCAAAAAAAACTTTAAAATTATTTTAATTAAAAAAATCATTCATATACCCAAAAAAACTTAAATAATTTGGTCCTATCCAAAATAGATAGTTACCTATCCATATCAATCTATTATTTTTTTATTTATTTATCAATTTTTTTAAATCTAATATTTAAATATAAAAGTATTAATTGATTGTATAAAATTTCATCATTTAACAAATTTAATATTTAAATATTTATTATATTTTGAGTATTGAATTTTTTAACTAAAAAATTAAATATTAAATTTTTAAGTTTTTATTTTTTTAATTTTTTATTATTAAATTTTAAAATTTCAATTACCATTATCAACTCTTTTAGGAATTTCTTCTTTCTTTCTTTTGGGAATTTCTGCATTATTTTTTTAGATTTTTATATAAATGGCATTTAATTATATGGATATACCTAAATTATGATATAGATATATCTCAGAATTATATATGAATTTTGGTTTAATGTGAAATTCTAATTGTACTTTAAATGTATAGTTGAAACTTTAATTTTGATTTAATCATACACATTATTTTAAAACATAAATACATCAATATATTTTTTTATAATACAAATATAAATTTTTATGTATGCAATATAAAAATAAAAAAAAATGATGTTAATTATATCAATAATTGTGTTAATATTTTAAAACGTCTGGATCAAATTAAAGTTCATGTATATAATTGGGGATTTTTACTTAAATAATATAACAAAAATTAAAAATTACCAAAATAATGCAAAAAAAATTTTTATTTACCAAAATAATACATCCCTTTTTTTTATTTACAAAAATAATACAAATAAAAAAACAAAACAGAAAAAAAAAGGTGGGACCCACAAGCGGCACCAATGGTGCCTCTCCCATAGGCGGCACCAATGGTGCCTCTCCCATAGGCACCACCCAAAACTCGTGTTTATTTTGGTCATTGTTCGTATTTTTTCTTATTTTTGGATTAAAATCACTTTCAAAATAAATATTATTTTCGTATTTTATTATTTTTCCAAAATAAATACAATAATATAAAATAATAAAATACGAAAATAGTATTTATTTTGGAAGTGATTTTAATCCGAAAATAAGAAAAAATACGAACAAATGACCAAAATAATGGTTTTTTGCTAAACTTATATAAAAAATATTAAAATAATACATTTGAAACATTATGTACTAAAATAATATAAAATAATAAAATACTAAAATAGTATTTATTTTGAAAGTGATTTTAATCCGAAAATAAGAAAAAATACAAACAAATGACCAAAATAATAGTTTTTTACTAAACTTATATAAATACTATTTTCGTATATTATTATTTTATATTATTGTATTTATTTTGAAAAATAATAAAATACGAAAATAATATTTATTTTGAAAGTGATTTTAATCCGAAAATAAGAAAAAATACGAACAAATGACCAAAAATAATGGTTTTTTACTAAATTTATATAAAAAAATATTAAAATAATACATTTGAAACATTATGTACTAAAATAATATAAAATAATAAAATACGAAAATAGTATTTTATCCTTTATAAGAAGGTTTTTTACCCAAATATTTTCGTATTTTATTATTTTTATATTATTTTAGTACATAACGTTTTAAATTTATTATTTTAATATTTTTTATATAAGTTTAGTAAAAAATAATTATTTTGGTCATTTGTTCGTATTTTTTCTTATTTTCGGATTAAAATCACTTTCAAAATAAATACTATTTTAGTATTTTATTATTTTATATTATTTTAGTACATAATGTTTCAAATGTATTATTTTAATATTTTTTATATAAGTTTAGTAAAAAACCATTATTTTGGTCATTTGTTCGTATTTTTTCTTATTTTCGGATTAAAATCACTTCCAAAATAAATACTATTTTCGTATTTTATTATTTTATATTATTGTATTTATTTTAGAAAAATAATAAAATACGAAAATAATATTTATTTTGGAAGTGATTTTAATCCGAAAATAAGAAAAAATACGAACAAATGACCAAAATAAACACGAGTTTTAGGTGGTGCCTATGGGAGAGGCACCATTGGTGCCGCCTATGGGAGAGGCACCATTGGTGCCGCTTGTGGGCCCCACCTTTGTCTTTTTTTTTCATTTTCAATTTTTTTTTTACTGTTTGTATTATTTTGGTAAATAAAAATTTTTTTTGTGTTATTTTGGTAAATAAAAAATTTAGTGTATTATTTTGGTAATTTTTAATTTTTTTTGTATTATTTAGATAAAAATCCCATATAATTGCACACGAAACCATTGTTCATGCATGTATGCTTTTGGTATTTAACCCATTTTAATATATATTTTCTTAAAATAATAATTTATATTTATCTTATTTTGATTCATATTCTAAAAAATTCAAGATTAAACCCTAAATCATAAACCCAAAACCCTAACACTAAACCCTAAACCCTAACCCTAAACCACAAATACCAAACCTTAAACCCCAAACCATACACCACAAACCCCAGACTAAAAACTCTAGACCATAAAACCCGAACCCTAAATTCTAGACCTTAAACCCTAAATCACAAACCATGCATAAATCATAAACCCTTGACCCTTAACCCCTAAACTTCTAATCCCTAACCACTAACCCTTAAACCTTACTACCACTAATTAAATACTAAGATTTTAAACCCTAAACACATAACCCTAAATAATTAATAAACTTTAAAACATAGAAACCCCAAACCCTAAATAACAAGCCCTAAACTATATAATTAACATACAAAACATTAAATCCCTAAATCATTAAACCCTAAACCATAGACCTTAAACCTTTAATTAAATATTAAACCCTAAACCTAAAAATAAATTTAATCAATATTAACTACTACTTCCACAAAGTTTATTATACATAAGCTTCTACATTAATATATATTAAGTTACACATCACCATCCATATGAATTACATCACCATCCAAACACCATCTATATGAATTTTTTGGGGTTTATCTTTTTAGAATTTAGGGTTGAGACAAAGTCATACGGCATCGATTTTAATAGCTTGATACGTAACTTAAATGAAAACATCTAAAATCTATTGCTGACTTTTAGCGGCGTTTTTATTGCTATAACTTTTAGCGGTGTTTTTCAAAAAATGCCACTATTGCTTTGACTTTTAACGGCGTTTTTCAAAAAACGCCGCTATTGATCTGACTTGTAGCGGCGTTGCTCAAAAAACGCCGCTATTGGTATGAATTTTAACGGCGTTTCTCAAAAACGCCGCTATTGCTCTGACTTTTAGCGGCGTTTTTTGAAATGCCGCTATTGATCTGACTTGTAGCTGCGTTTCTCAAAAAACACCGCTATTGCTCTGACTTTTAACGGCGTTTCTCAAAAAACGCCGCTATTGCTCTGACTTTTAGCAGCGTTTTTCAAAAAACGCCACTATTGCTCTATTTTTAGCGGCGTTTGTGTGTAAACGCCACTATTGCTCTGATTTTTAGCGGCGTTTTTCAGAAGATGCCGCTAATGTATAATATTTGCGGCATTTTTTATGAAAACGCCACTAAAAACGCTGCTAAAAGTCAGTTTTGCTGTAGTGTAATAACCTTTCAGACACTTCCTCCAAATAACAATAACCCACCCCGATGCAATATAACATACAAAAGATGTCATGTTATTATGCAATTACAGTACATACATTTAGATATCATAATCATGCTCAGTACAGAAATCAAACAGACAGATCATTCATATAGGGGTCTAAGTAGGGCTTATCGACCCTTCAGCAGGTCCACAGTCAACTTGGGAGACCCGTGCAATCTTAGACAACTTTTAAAAAAAAGGGGCTCACAAGCCCGTGTGGCCTGCTCGTGTGGGCTCACACGGCCCAAATTGGCCTTGGCCGTGTGATTCATTTTTAATGTAACTCATGCTAGCTAAATATTCATATATGTTTTCACTATTTACTTATATGTTCATTCAAAGCTGTCTACTTGAGTTATTGTCACTAAATTATTTATATCTTGAGCTACAGAATTCCAAATTAAGATTCGCTTGATGTTTTTGAAACTAGACTCAAATACCTTTCTACCATAAAATTTTTAGAATTTATAGTTTATCAAATAAGTATATTAAAATCTTCAAATTTATCCCTATTCTGCTATTTAACAGCTTCAACCTTTCCTTACTAAAAATTATTTATCTCTTAGTACGAAATTTGGATGATGTTTTCATTTGTTTCTCTTAAAAATAGACTCATTAATAATTTAAACATATAAATTTACGCCCGTAATTATTTTTCTACAATTTTTTATGATTTTCCAAATTCAGAACAGGGGAACCCGAAATCATTCTAACATTGTCTCACAGAATTTATTATATCTCATAAATTACAATTTCATTACTTACATTGTTTCTTCCTTGAAAAAATAGACTCAATAAACTTTAATTTCATATTTTATTCAACCTCTAACTCAATTTCAACTATTTTTAATGATTTTTCAAATTTAGACTACTGCCACTATCTAAAATATTTTAGTGCAAAATGTTGATCTCCAAGTTTATAACACCCTTATTTCATTTATCTACAATTTTTTGCATTATTTTCTCTTATTTCTCTTATTTCTCGATAGCAAGCAGTTTTGGCTTTCATCGAATCCCATTTTCTATGTTTTGGGTACACACCTAGTATCGATTCGCTGTGTAAAGTAACCCGAGCCTTCAAAAACCTATATTTGACCAATATATCCCTTAATTAATCACTTGATTCATCAATCAAACCAAATATCCCCAACATAAAACTCAAGAAACTAAACCACTGATGATTCGAAAACTTACTGCGGCGAATTCGATAACCAGTTGTCTCCACACATTGGAATATCTGCTTAAAACCTTTGAACAACACCTAAACGAGAGTAAAACAAACCCTTTGTTAATTGCCTAATTGAAATACGATAACTAAAGGAAAAAATTCCACTTACCAAAACAGATGAAGTTGAAAGTTTCACCCAAAGAGATGACTCGCAAAAAATACAGAAACGAAAAGAGTAGAAAAAAAGAAGAGAATTTCGGCTATAGAGCAAAAGAACCGATCAAGAAAATGAAAAGAGAGGGGAAAGAGAATAGACAAGATTCGGCCAAAGGGGAACAAAAACCAAAAGTGAACAAGAAGGGAGAAGAAACGGCAGAGAAACAAAAGTCTAATGTCAGAAAATTTCTTGGGAAAAAGAATATAGAAAACTGATAAGAAGAAAATCTTATTCTGATAACTTCTCCCCAATTATCTCCTAAAAACACTCCCTATTAACCCACTAAAACACAACTATTCAGCAGTTCAGTTTAATTTGAACTCCACCACGCCACACGCCTCAAACAAAAATTAATTCCCTTGCTTGCGCAGGGACTCGAACATAGGGCCTCCTACACACTAACACTCCGCTTAACCACCAAACCAGCAGGCCCATTCTGATATACTTTTACCAACAATCAAATAAAATACTACTGAACAAAAGTAAGGCCTAATTCATTCAAAATTCCAAAATTTGCCCAAGCGAAGGCTTGAACTTGGGACCTCCCAAACACTCTAGAACACATAACCACTAAAGCTGATAGATATTTGTGTCATATTTTCACAATAACGAAATTAGAAATTTTGGGGTGTTACAGGACAGGTTGAAAGCCTTGCATAAAACACTTTCACATTTGGGGATGTCCAACTAAGATAAGGCTTTATAGGCCACATGAAAAGATATTGGACTCCAAAATAGTGAGAAACTACTTTATTGGATATTTTGAGCAATTTAGGGGCTATAAGTTTTATGATCCCACAATTAGGAATATTTTTGAGACAGCAACTATAACATTTTTTGAGTGTTGAGTTTGAAGGGAGAAATAAGGTTAGAGACGTTGCTTATGAGGAGGAATTAGATTCTAACTCAGTTCCTGCTATCACTTTTGACTATTTTCAGGTTCTCATACCTATCATTGATCTAGAAATTAATTTAGAACCTCAACAAGATAATGTTGAACAACTCCGTATTCAAGATGAGGTAATTGTTCCCAAAGAACAAAGTCAACAACCTCAAGAACAAGTGCCATTAAGGAGGTCCACAGGAGAGGTGAAATGCTATTTCAAATGATTATGTTATATTTCTCAAAGAACATGATGACGAAAATGGAATGATGGAAGATGATCCAATGAACTTTCTTCATGCCATGAAAAGTTCTAATTCTCAAAATTGGATTGACGTCATGCAAGACGATTAATAGTCTATACAAGACAATAAAGTTTGGGAACTTGTCCCATTACCTAAAAATGCAAAACCAATTGGTTGTACATGGATATTTAAAATCAAGAGATATGCAATTGGTAATGTAAAAGGTATAAAGTGCGTCTTATAGCTAAAAGATACACTAAAAAGAACATTGATTTTACAAAGACTTTCTCTCTAGTTTCATTAAAAGACTCTTTCAGAGCAATCATGGAGCTTGTTGCTCATCTTGATCTTAAGTTACATCAGACGGTTATTAAGACTGTATTTCTCAATGGTGACATTGAAGAAACAATTTATATGGTGCAACCAGTAAACTTTGAGTCAAGAGACCCAAAGAATATGGTTTTCAAATTAACAAAATACATCTATAGACTCAAACAAGCTTCTCGTCAATAGTACCACAAGTTTCATTAAGTAATTGTCTTGTTCGATTTTGAGATGAATATTGTTGATGATTGTGTGTATCACTAATTCAGTGGGAGTAAGTATATATTCTCGGTTCTCTATGTTGATGACATTTTGCTTGCCACTAATGGTATAGGCTTATTGCATAAAACCAAGAGGTTTTTATCTAAGCATTTTGAGATGAAAGATCTTGGGGACGCCTCTTCTTATTTTAAGAATTCAGATACATCAAGATCTATCTTAGGGTATTCTTGGATTGTCATAAAAAAGCTATATCGATAAAGTACTTAAAATGTTTGACATACAAGGTTGTAGACCAGGTGACACCCCTTTTGCTAGAGGAGATAAATTTAGTCTAACTCAATATCCTAAAAGTAACCTTGAAATTCAGGAAATGCAAAAGATTCCCTCTACATCAACTATTGGGAGTCTAATGTATGCTCAAGTATGTACGCGTCTAGATATTGTGTGCATTGTTGAGATGTTAGGCAAATGTTTAAGCAACCCTAGTATGGACCATTAGATAGTAGTCAAGACGATTATGAGGTATCTTTAGAGAAAAAAAGATTACATGCTCACTTATAAGAGATCAGATTATTTGGAAGTTGTAGGGTATTCTAATTTTGATTTTGTTGGGTGCCGAGATAGTAGGAAATCTACATCAGACTATATTTATCTATTGGCTGAAAGAGCTATAGCCTAGAAAAGTGTCAAACAAACACTTGTAGCTTCTTCCACTATGGAAGTAGAGTTTGTAGCGTACTAAGAGGCATCAAACCATGGAATATGGTTGCGGAACTTTATCACTAGGTTACACATTTTGAAAAATATAGAAAGATCACTCAAATTATTTTGTGACAATAAGTCAGCAGTAATGTATTCCAACAACAATAGGAGCTCATCTAAGTCAAAGCATATAGACATAAAGTTCCTAGTTGTGAAAGAGAGTGAAAAGTGGACAAATATCCAGAGAGCATATTGGGACAAACTCCATGATAGCGGATCCGCTCATAAAAGGTTTACCACCTAAGGTCTTTCATGAGCACATTGCTCAGTGGATGTTATATTATTTTAGACATCATGGTTTAGTGGGAGTTTGTATTTTATTTGCTTTATGTTTGTTTTTATACATTTATGTATTTAATTATTTTTTTATCAGAAATGAAGTATTCAATTTATTCACTCTGTTTTGTTATTTTGATACTAACATCACTTAAGTTAAGGAGAACCAGTTGAAAATAGGCATGTTTGGTTCACATTTCATGTAATTTCCATGCTACGCATCCATGATTAATCTATTTCATTTTACTATATTTGTGTATGTGACCATTAATGAGTTTAGTCATGATTAATATTACAAAAATTGCTTTGGTCCTATATGGATATAGTTGATGGACGAGATTGTTATAGAATACTTGTTATATAATATCAAATATTGAGCTCATAAGGTTGTACTTTTATCAGGAAATATATGTTACCCAAGTGGGAGATTATTGGATTAAAATCCTCAATTATTGGCACATATATGTATAGTGCTATTATAAATTGTGATACAAAATTAAGTGACTAATTATGTTTTACGTGTCACAAGTATTAAAATGTCATGGAAATAATGTGTAGATATCATAAGTAGTATTTATAATTTGATGAGGGGCCAAATTAAAAATGCCCAAAACTGACTTAATGATCAGTTATTTTTAAAAGAGGTAGTGGTCCCAAAGAAATAGATATATCTCGTATTTCTTTTCCATCCCCATCAGAGAGTTATAAAAAACTATTTTCTTTGAAGATCAAAATTTTTTGGGCAATCTCCAACAATGGGTTTAAATATGCTTCCTTATTTAAATTTTTTCTTAATTTATTCTTGACGATCTAATGTGACAGATCTTAATTTATTAAATTTTATATGAGAGATTTAGAGTTATGATATTTTTTCTTTGTAATTTTCTCGACAAACATTTCTTCTCACAAATATTCTTAATGCGAAAAAAGAAAATTAGCCTACCAAATTACATGATAAAAGAATTTTTTTTTTGCAATAATATGTCGCTAAAAATAGTTCAATGGTTTTTTTTGGAGCACCAATTCTCACCTCTTAAAATTATAATAATAATTATATTTTTAATTATTTTAAAAGTTGTTCATTAATTTATGATGTGTTTTTAAAATTCATTAATTTATATTGAATTATAAATTCTCAATGCCTCAAATACAAATCTTATAATAAATTTAAATTTCTTTTTATTTCTTCATTTGAGATAATTTTTTTTCTTCTAAATAATGCATGGGTGTAGTTTACTTAAAGAAAAATAAAAGTGAATAGAATTTCCGCCTCTCTTGAATCCACTTATTCTTTTATTATTTATTATAAAAGATTTATGTTGCATCGGAAAATATACAATTTTATTATTAATGTGAAAAAGCGAAGTTTCATTTATACACATTTTTAGAATTTTCGTAAGGTAATTGAGATCAATGAAAATCATGGCTGCCAGTTTGCGAGATTTTCATTAATCTCACCTACCTCGCGTAAATTCAAAGGATGAGTATGATTCAAACTTAGATATTAATTTCATTTATATGCAAAATATATTTTGTTTTTCAACCAGAAATTTAATTATTTATATGTTAGAAGAAACAAACATCAGAAATTTTATTAAGACAGCCATCTAAATTAACAGCAGCATTTGCTCTCACATTATTCGGCATTTGTAGCACATAATTCAACAGCATGAACTGTTTTAGTGCTAACTATCAATAACTGAAGCAAGCAAAGGATTGAAGCCATTGCCGCAGTCAACAAAATCATATCTAATAGTAAGGTGGCCTTGAGCATGACCTACTCCATCAGTGTCCAATCGGTTGAAAACTCCCACATCCAAATCTAACCCTCCATTGCTGCATCTGTCTACAATCCTCACTATTTCTTGAGCTCCAGTCCTTGTGTTTCTTACCCTCAGGCACCTCCCACAAGCAGCCGGGAAAGAAGGACCAACGGGGCCACAAAAGGCAGTCCAACCATACTTACTCCTCCATGAATATGGCTTGTTCGCATCCCATGTAGAGCAATAGGCACTCACTGCCATCAAATCCCATCCATTTTGCTCTGGATTATAGAAATGGTAAGTAGATCTCACCGTCGCTCCTTCTCCTGTAGGGGGAGGGGGGCCACTTCTGCAATTGCTCTGGCAATTTTTTGCCGGTGAACAGTAATCATCGGTGTTCCCACACCATCCATATTGACTGCAACATAAGTTGTTAGGGCATAAGGCTCCACCAGCTTGCCGACCGCATTGCTCGCCCATTGTTGCTCCTAGTAAGCTAACCAAAAATACAAACAGCATCACAAACTTTACTTTATCCATTTCTTTTCTTCTTTTTTCGAAGGGGTGGATTTAGTATACTCTGCTTATAATTTTGTCAAGGTTTTATACTAAGTTATGTTCATGTTATTATTACCAAAATGACCTTAGAACTCAGATTAGCAGACGTCATATTTTATATATATATATATATTAAGATAACATCATGGAATGGCGATTGTTTGGGGAGTGTTTTGTCAAGGCATGTGGGGGCGGCGGCTACAAATAAATGTTAATGAAGAAGATAAGGCCAACGTTAGAGTTAGCCGCCTCAGTTCATTTTTTCATTAGCATGTGAGGTGCTTAATGGTTTTTATCGCATAAACTAGATATAAGGTAATTAAATTATTAGAAAATTTATATTTTAATTAATTAATTTTAAAAAGTTAAAAAATGGTTATTTAATATTCAAATTTTTTATTTAAATCATTGGAATGTTAAAATTTTCTTTTTAAAGTCGACTAGTTAGCTTTAAATGACGATCCGACGATTTGTATGATAAATAAATACCCATCAATAAGAAGAAGAACATTTCTTAGATTTGAGTTTATCTGAAAATTAGTGTAGGAGATTGGAGAAGAAAAATGTTTAGATTTTGGTTCGTAGATTTGTAACATTCAAAGATATTTTATGAAAAAACTGAACTATAAAAGATAAGAGGAATGAGAACTTTCAATTGGTGCAAGTGGTGTAAATAAAGAAAACCATATAGCAATGATTTTAATAACTTGATGACTTATATAAAAACTTTCAAGTAATTTAATAACTATTTTGTAACTTTTTAAAATTAGATAACTAAAATATAAAATTATTAATAATTTAGTAACACTTTCCTTCTTAAAAAAGAGTGGAAGAATTGAGTGGTTGATATTTGAATTGTAGATTTAATCTGCCAATCAAGATTTCAAACTAACGAAAATCTTTTATCACTAAATTAATAATTTGATTATGGTTATTTAATATTAAGAGTTATAAAATACAAGTAATTTAACATTTGATTATATTTAGAAAAATTTAGAGTGATTAAATCATGGTTTAATTAGATTTTTAATTAACACTTATAATTATAGATTTTACAAATTATTTTTTATATAAATATATTAATTGAGATTTTATGTGTAATTGAAAATTTTTTTAAAATTGTCTTTAAGAAACATAAAACAAAAATAATTTTATTTAATTAAAATTAAAAAGTTCAAATTTAAAGATAATTTTTGTTTAAATAAAATTTAAAAGCTCAAAGTCTAAAAACAATATAGAAACTTGAAATCTAAACTGATTTAATACAATTTAATTATAACCGATTTCTTATGTCTACCAATTTAATTTCGATTTAAAAAATGAAAAAATTGAATATCCCAATTCGATTAAAAAAACCAACTAATCTCATCCCTAATCCCAATCTGGTAAAAGGTAGTTGGATTTGAAAAAGAAAGCAAAGTACAAGATTTATTAAGTTGCTTTTATCATGTTTAAGATGTAAGACAACATTGGGGGCAAGACAAGGCATGGAATCTCACATATAGTTTATCCAATTCATTGCTGGTCCATTAAAAAAAAAAAAAAAAAAAAAAACCCCCAATCATTTGGTTGTTTGTTTAATACTCTAAAGATGTACTTTCTAGACAAAACTTTACAACTAGGTTTCCCCCGAATGAACCCAAAAACTAGAATTATTAGGAGGATTTTATTTGTAAAATTATAACCATTTTCATCAAAATGCTCTTAATTTTTTTAATGAAGTGGAGAATGTATTAATCCTAAATTGTAAATAAATAAATAAAAGCATAAATACAAATAATATTAAATAAAGGGTTGAACTTTCTACATCTTCTTATTTTATCTCGTTACTTAAAAAAAAGAGTTAAATATAAAATTAGTATTTGAATTTTTTCACTTCTCCCAAATTAGTATCTATGTTTTTTTTGTCCCAAATTAATATCTGAATTTTTTTCGTCCACTAATTTGGTAATTGAGACTAACGACATTAATATTTTGCTGACTTGGCAGCACTGACCAATCACACGCCACCATGTGGCATCCTATTTGGCAGCACTGGCTACTCATGTGATGCCACGTGGACTGCTTTTTGTAGATCCTTTTCTTTTTCATTTTCTCTCTTTTTCTTTTTTTCTTTTTCCTACCCTAGCTGCCCTGCAGCTATACACCGCTGCTAGGTCACCGTCCGACCTCCTCTGGTGAGCTCTCCGACTAACTACGACAATTATAATTTTTGTGGTGTTTTCCACTTTGTATAAATTAAATTGGTATTTAGATTTTGAGTAGAATTATAGAAACAAATAGATAAATTCTTTTAGAATTTGATAAAAAAATATTTTTTCTTAATATTTAAATGAAAAATAAACGTTTAGACAAAACATTGATTTCAAAGTTAAATAATATTAAAATTTTTGAAAATTTAAGTTTCAATAAAAATTAAGAATGATATTCGATTTACTACTAGTAGAATTTTTAGACCCCACCAATAAAATTAAAAAGTTGACAAATGCGGTACAGTAAAATATTAAAAAAATAAATATTTAAGAAAACACATGACAATTATGTAATGTTATTGGATCGAAAAGGTACTAACGGAGGTTGAATCCACCATCGTCAATGACCAAAGAAGATTTTTGAACCGGTAGAAAAGGGTCATTTCTGTCTGAGTCCAGGGATGCACTGCAAAAATGACTGTCCTTACTGGCCCCTGATGAACTCAGATTTAGGAGAAATTTGGTATGGCGCGTCAAGGCTTTTTTACTAAATTAACCTAAAAAAATAAATTAATTATCAAAATAACCCTCCTTTTTAATTAAATACAAAAATGACCCGTTTTGAACAGTAAAAAGTGGTGGAGCCATATCATATGGCGCCACCACAGTGCCACGTCAGCCAGGGGTCATAAAAAATTATTTTTTGGTGGAGCCATATTGAATGGCGCCACCTGTATAAAATACCAGAGAAATACTTAAAGTTCTGAAAAAACGGGGGACCTAAAAAAAAATATACCTTTTTTTGGGTGGAGCCATTCTAAATGGCGCCACCCCTTTTACTGACACACGGCAGACTTTTTTTTTTCCTTTTATTTTCATATTTTTTTTTACTTTTTTTATTTTATTACATAATAAATTTTATCTTCTTTTTTTTTTACTTCTTTTATTTCATTATTTTATTTTATTTTATTTTTTTATTAACTTTAAAAATTTATAATGTATATTTAAAATATTCTATAATATTTTTTAAAAGTCTAATTATTATTTTTAAAAATATTTTTTAACTTTAGATATATTTTTGTGAAATTAATTTTTTATAAATTTTAAAAATGTATTTTGCAATTTAATTTTTTCAAATTGTAAATATTATTTTTTAAATATTAACCATATTTTTAATAATATAAAAATATTTAAACTTTTAAAATTGGTAAATACAATTTCTTTAATTTCTTTTTACATTTTTTAACCTCCTATTTTAAATTTTTGAAAAGTTTAAGGGACCTCAATATAATTTTTCATTTTTCTGGTGGAGCCATTTCAAATGGCGCCACCAGTATTGTAGGTTTTTTTTTTTATTTTTTACCATTTTTGTCTTTTTCTTAATTTTTTTATTTTTTAAGTTTTATATTATTTTCTTATATTATTTTGTCTTTTTCCTTTTTCTTTTTTTTACTTTTTTGAATTTTTTATTTTATTTTGTTTTATTTTTTTATTAACTTTAAAAAACTTCTAATTTATATTTAAAATATTCTATAATATTTTTTAAAAGTTTAATTATTATTTTTAAAAATATTTTTTTAACTTTAGATATATTTTTGTGAAATTAATTTTTTATAAATTTTTCAAATTTAATTTTCAAATTAAAATTTTTTAAAATTTTAAATATTATTTTTTAAATATTAACCATATTTTTAATAATATAAAAACATTTTAAATATTAATTTTAAAATTTTTGTAATATATATTTAAAATGTTTTATAATATTTTTTTACAATTTTAAATATTATTTTTAATTTTTTTAACTTTAGATATATATATATATTTAAATTTTAAAGTTTAAATTAAAATATATATATTTTTATTATAACTAGTCACATCATGTCAGTAATGTGACTATTAATAAATTTAAATATATTAAAAAAATATTAAATATATGATTTTCTTAAAATTAATTTTATCCTTTTCTTAATTTTTTTATTTTTTTAAGTTTTAAATTAAATTTTTAATTTTAAATATTATTTTTTGAAATTATTTTTTATAAATTTAAATATATAATTTTGAAATTAGTTTTTATAAATTTTAAATGTATATTTTTTAAATTAATTTTTTAAATTTAAATATTATTTTTTAAATATTAACAATACTCTTAAAAATGGTAAAATTATTTTGCTCCACCAAGAAATGGTAAATTTGCTATAGGGCCCCTATACTCTCAAAAATCATAGTATTTTGGTGGAGCCATTCTTTATGGCTCCACCTCTTGGTTCTCTTCTATATATAGAGTAGGTGTAGTTGTTGTGTTCAGTATGAAAGTTGAAAAAATCTGTTAAAAATGAATAATGAGGTGTTTTTAGTGTATGTTGTTTTTTATGGTGAAATTTTAGAAGGTGATATTGGCTGTGTATTTCAAGGTCGGCAAAGAGTAGGTTTGCGATTCAAAAAAAACGTGAAGCTAGCAGAAATGAAAAGGAAGATCAGTGCGAAAATAGCTATCCGTTGTGCAATGGCGATGTCCAAATTATTTTACAAGTTTCCAATCTCTACAGATCCGTTCAAATTTTGTGCGATGCAGCTGTTAGATGATGATGACTTGGGCACTATGATGGAAATATGGTGGTCGACTGGGAGTGAGAATCCCCAACCAGTTGAATTATTTGCTGAGTTAGCAGACTTAGAGCCTATTGAGAATGTTAGTCCAATAAGTCAACATCGCGAATTTGACTTTGATCTTAATGTTCGATGGACACACCAATTAGAATGCGGTGGAACATCGCAGATACCCGAAAATCCTAATTATGGTGGGAGTTCATACAACAACCCTACCATCGGTCCCCGTCTACAAATACATCCCGAGGTCATAATAAGCACAGAGGCAAATGTCAGAGAAATGACCAATATTGGTGAAGATTCTGATCAAGACGTTGAAGATTTTAGTGACCCCGATGTTGATGAGGTTCCGGACGATATCGATGATGAAGGCCCGGAGGAGGTTGAAGATGTTCACGGCCCTTCATTCAGAAATCTGAGTCGTGGCATCATTTTACGAAATGAACCTGGGGGCGACATGTTGAACGTAGATCCGGATGTAGCGCATGCATTCGAGTTCCCTGAGTACCCCGATATAGTACCTGCTCATAGATTGGCATCAAATTCACAGTTGGAGGAGTTGTTCGTTGGGCAGCAGTTCGAGAACAAGGCAGATTGTGTGTTTGCCATCAAACAATACAGAATGAAGTTGTCGATTGATTACAAGGTTGCCAAATCTACACCGACATTATATGTTGGAGAATGTTGGAGAGCCGACGATGGGTGTGGTTGGCGAGTTCGTGCTGCATTTATACAGAGGACTCAACAGTGGCAAATACGAAAATTAGAAGGGCGTCACACATGTACTGTCGCGCGTATGTCTCAAGACCACCGAAAATTGGATGCCAAAAGTATTTGCAGCTGCATTATGCCACTAGTGAAAGATAGCCCAATCATTCCTGTGTCGACATTGATTGCAGACATTCAAGCTCGATTTCAGTACAGAGTGTCATATAGGAAAGCGTGGTGGGCGAAACAAATGGCCATGCAACAATTGTACGGCGACTGAGATGAGTCATACAATGAACTTCAGAGTTGGATTTCAGCAATGGTGGAGTACGTCCCAGGTACTATCGTGAACTTGCAAACATTGCCTTATAGAGGACCTAATGGACAATTGGAACTTGGAAAAAGAGTTTTTTATCGACTGTTTTGGACTTTCGATCCATGTGTTAAGGCCTTCTCCCACTGCAAACCACTAGTGCAAGTTGATGGAACATGGCTTTATGGAAAATACACGCAGATACTTCTGATTGCGGTTGCACAAAACGGTAATGGAAATGTACTACCAATCGCTTTTGCCATTGTAGAGTCTGAGAACTCTGAATCATGGGCATATTTCATTCGAAACTTACGAATACATGTTGTCAAGGAAGACAACATTTGCATTATATCCGACAGATCGAAGGGGCTTGTTGCTGCAATTCGACAATCGGAGGTTCCTTGGAGGTCTATCTATTGTATTCGTCACATCACTATCAACTTCCACAATGAGTTTAAGAACAGAGACTGGCGCAAACGAATTGTGAACATGGGTAAAAAATCGTATTTAAATTCGTATTTGTAATTATTTCAAGTTCATTTCCTAATTTTAACGTATTTTGTCGAAATCCATACATAGGATACGAGCTGGAAGCACACCGATTCAGACATAAGTTGGCGAGGTTAGAGACTGATATGGCGGGGTCCAAACCTTCTCTCAGACAGTGGTTAGGTAGCATAGAGCCGTGGCAATAGGCTCAGTGCTTTGACGAGGGGTACCGTTATGGTCATATGACAACTAACCTTGTTGAGGCCGTTAACTCCGTCTTAAGGCGTACGCGTCACTTGCCAATTTCAGCTGTTTTTTCAGCCACATTTTACAGGTTAGCAACCTTAATGCCAAAAATGGGGTTGAAACAAGCAAAACAATTAGAGGCAGGACACGTGTACGTCGAAAGAATCAGAGATGCCATGAAAGATAACACTCAAAAGGCTAGGTTGATGAATGTAGAACTATATTCTCGAAATTTAGAAACTTTTCGAGTGACAGAGTATATCAGTCGTCGGTCAGGGATCCCGCCACGGTCCTATGGAGTTGATCTCCGAAATAGGCAATGTGAGTGCAGGATATTCCAAGCACTACGGTACCCATGTGCGCATGTGGTTGCAGCTTGTGCTACTTATAGTTTGAATGTCGAACAATATATCGACGATGTGTACACACTTGAACGTACGTTGCGTATTTGGGGTAATGAGTTCCCCATATTAAGGGATATATCGACATGGGAAGTGCAACCACCTACATTCGAGATGTTGCCAAATCGGTCACTATGTAGGAGAGTCAAAGGTAGATCGACAACAATGAGGATTCGAAATGACATGGATATAAGAGAACAAGTCGATCCAAAGCGTTGCACCATATGTAGAACAGTTGGCTATAATCGAAGCAAATATCCCCATGGAAACGTCTACACTGGCTAATATTCACGATTTGAAAGAAATTAAATGTTGCACCTGATGGCTGTCTTTTTTATGAGTTTTAGAAATAAAGTTTGTATTATTTAGTGTTAAAATTATATTTAAAAGTAATAGTTGCAACTTTTAATACTTTAAAAGATATTATAATAAAATAAATAAAAAAAAGACTAATATATAAGTTGTGAAACCTTAAACCAAAATAACAAATATGACATAATACTTGAAATTTACATAACTTAAAATTGGAAAGAACCAGGAGTGGTATCATCGCTTGGGGTATAACGGTTTACGGGCCTTTGTTGACGGGGTGGACGTTGAGGTGTATTGTACACATCTGATGGATTGGTAACTGGGTCGATCGTGGGCTGAGGTGGGGTGGAGTACATATTATTACCAAACATATCAAATGATGTTGGTGATTGCTCTAGGTGAAATGGACTCAAACCACCTATATCCTGCTGATATGAACTCGAACCACCCATGTCTGGGTGATATGAACTTGAACCACCCATGTCTGGGTGATATGAACTCGAACCACCCATGTCCGGGTGATATGAACTCGAACCACCTATGTCCAGGTTATATGAACTGCTCTGGGACTCATCACAAAAAGCGTCAACCCATTGGTCCGATGTGTTTAAAACTTGGTCCTCCGAGTCGGGCTCCGCCATATGTTGATCCTCTACCCCCTCCGTAGGTTGATTTCCACGTCTGTAGCCATGACCTGGTACGATCATAAGTTGTCCACCATATAAATAAACACGCCATCGATTCATGTACCACTGCATATATTCAGTCGAGGGACTGAAGTCAAACATGCAGGACTGCATCTCAGGTCGCCTGTCGTACCGGGTATTCCATAGTGCTACATAATATTGATGTTCCACGCTCCAATCTAATGTATGTCTCCCCTGCATGGTCTTACCGTGGACATCAGCAAACTGTTGTGGTTCGACCGGCACAAATTGTTTACACCCAAATTGTCGCATAACTCAATCACCGTTGTACCACTCAACAGTTGAGAAGTTGAGCACCGGCGTGTTAATGCACCACATGTGAGCTTCAGCGTGAACCCTTGAAGGAATAAGGGGCAATGTTTACTGCAGAATACGGCATCCACAAGAACTGCACAATATAACATAATCAAATCAATTCATATCACATACTATAAATGGATAAGTTAAATAAACGTTACTTAAACTATATTAATATATATTACTTTTTCTCCAGCATACGCCTCTATCATTTGACGATAAATTATTAATGTCTGGCTCGCACCAATTCCCGGAGACGTTGCCCATCTAAAATCGAAACAAACACGTTGACAGTTAAACTTTGAAAAATATTATCTACACTTATGAATCGTTAAATGTTAAGTGTAATTTTGTTTTTACCTATTTATAAGTGGCCACGAATATGGTTGGTGCCTAACAGCAGCTAGAAACGGCATCCTGTATAGAGCCCAAGACTGCAGTAGACCCAGACAACCAGCCATATTATTAACCCCATGTTTTGTTGCTCGACAAAGCTCATGGTATAATGCAGCCAACACTACAGATCCCCAGCTGTAACTACCGGCACGAGAAAAATCCTCCAATAGAGGCAAGTACTTTAAGTGGACTCTATTAGACGTGTTGTTCGGCATAAGTACCCCCCAATCAGCTGCATAATATAAGCACGAGCAGCATACATCACCTCCTGCTCAGTGGCTGTACTCGATAACTGCTTAAAATTTGATCTCAACCATGCCAATGTCAAGCATGTGAAATTCTGTTCCCCATCACTAGGGGACCGTCCAAGCAGTCTGTGGCATACTACAGAAGGTTCCAACACTTTGCTTCGACCTGTGACCACAGCACCGTCAACTCGTAACCCAAGTTGCATAGCGACGTCTTCTAATGTGATAGTACACTCTCCGCACGGCATAATGAAGGTGTGGGTCTCTGTACACCACCGCTCAACTAAGGCGGATAGTAAGTTCGGCCTCAAGTCAAACCTCCGGATCAATGCGACGTCCCCAAATCCGGCCAACCGTAAGCATGGCATGATCCGCTCGTCCGGATCGTACTTGGGAAAATGACACGCAACCTCAAAACCCGATAACCATCCTGAATGGTAAATTTTTTAAAAAAATACGATAAATCCATTATCTATATAATTTATTCATAAAAAAATATATTCATTCGTAAATTTTAAAGGTTGAGAAAATAAAAACATCACACTTATACTATACCAGGAATATAAACTGGGGACTAGTAGAATTACAAGAAAAAAGAAATTCATTGAGCAACAACTCAAACTCCACCAGTGTAAAAAATAAATCCAAACCAGAAAGCAACCGAAGAGAAGATGATTGGTTCAAGCAAGTTCAATTTGACACCAATGGCTCCAATATTAATTTTTTCTAATTTTAAAATTTTATGATATATTATTTAAAATTTAAAGTGAGTAATAGCAAAAAAATTGTTTTTCGAGGAATACTAATATTTTTTTATATGATAAAATTTAAAAACATAAAGTAATTTTTAAACAAATACTTATGTTTTCTAGTTATTTATAAATTAACTAGTAAATAATCAAATATATTCACTTTTATTATTATTGTTTTAATAATATATATATATATATTAAAATTAAAAGAATTTTTTTCATAAATCGATCTCGTTAAGTAATAGTTTTCCGTATTAATCCCTAGATACCGTCTAATAAATTAAGTATGAAATTAGTAAAAATAGAGTAAAGTTTTAAGTAAGATGATTGGTTCAAGCAAGTTCAATTTGACACCAATGGCTACAATATTAATTTTTTCTACTTTTAAAATTTTATGATATCTTATTCAAAATTTAAAGTGAGTAATAGCAAAAAATTGTTTTTCAAGGAATACTAATATTTTTTTATATGATAAAATTTAAAAACATAAAGTAATTTTTAAACAAATACTTATGTTTTCTAGTTATTTATAAATTAACTAGTAAATAATCAAATACACTGATACTAACTTTTTTTTAAGTATACAAATACAATTACAAATAATGTATATCTAAATCAATTATAACAAAAATCAAGTATTACAAAGTATAATCAAATTAATAATCTAAAATGTTCAACAGAAGCTAAATAACAACTAATTAGAGATAGGTATTTTAAAGCAGTCATAACATGTTCAACAGAGCAACGATTAGCAAAAAAAAAAAAGGAAACTAAACCGATTTTTTATTTATTTTATAATAAAATTTACTGTTTCGTCGATCATCGATGAAGTGTGATCCATATTTGCTCTAGAAGACATCTTCAAATCTGTATAATATAAAAAAAATACAATACAATTATTTTTTATATTACATTAAACTATAAAATATAAAAACAAAAAAAATGAAAGTTTAACATACTTACTGCTTGCTTTTTCAATCTCTTCATCTACAAGAGGGGGACCAAGTCCCACCCATATATATAAAGCAATTTTAATTAAAAAAAACAAAACAATAAAAATAAAAAATATATTTTATATATTTTTCTAATATTTATTTATATTTAAATTTTATTAATAGTCACATCACTGACATGATGTGACTAGTTATAATAAATATATATATATATATTTTAAAATTTAAATATATATATCTAAAGTTAAAAAATTTTAGAAATTATATTTAAAATTGTAAAAAATATATTATAACACATTTTAAATATACATTACAAAATTTTTAAAAGTAATATTAAAATAAATAAACAAAATAAAATTATGATTTCTTATATTGTTAAAAAATTATAATTTTTTAAATGTATTTAAAAATTGTAAAAAATAATCTCAAAATACATATCTAAAATTTACAAATATATATATATATTAATAAAATATTTCAACCTTTTTAAAGTTAATAATAATCATTAAACATAAAAGAAAAAAACAAAACAATAAAACAATAAAAAAATATTTAATATTTAAAAAATAATATTTAGTTTTTTAATATTTATATTAATATTTAAATTTATTAATAGTCACATCACTGACATGATGTGACTACTTATAATAAATATATATATTTTAATTTAAACTTTAAAATGTTAAAAAAAGAATTTAAAAATAATATTTAAAATTGTATGTAAAATTAATAAAATATTAAACATACATTTCAATTATTATAAAACTAATAATTAAAAAATTAATTTGAAAAATATACATTTAAAATTTATAAAAAAATAATTTCACAAATATATATGTAAAGTTAAAAAATTATTTTAAAAATAATAATTAAAATTTTAAAAAAATATTGTAAAACATTCTAAATATACATTACAAATCTTTTTAAAAATTAATAATATAAATTAAAAAAACAAAATAAAATAAGAAAATAATATAAAACTTAAAAAAGAAAAAAAATAAGAAAAAGACAAAATTTAATTAAAAAAAAAAAGGGTGGCAGAACTGGTGGCGCCATTTGAAATGGCTCCACTAGAAAAATGAAAAATTATTTTAAGGTCCCCCAGGTTTTTCAAAAGTTTAAAAAAAGTTACAAAATTTAAAAAGAAATTAAAGACCTTATATTTACAAATTTTAAAAGTTTAAATGATTTGATATTATTAAAAATATGGTTAATATTTAAAAATTAATATTTAAAATTTTAAAAAATTAATTTGAAATTACATTTTTAAAATTTATAAAAAATAATTTCACAAATATATATCTAAAGTTAAAAAAATATTTTTAAAAATAATAATTAAAATTTAAAAATGGTATTATAAAACATTTTAAATTTTTTAAAGTTAATAATAAAAAAAATTGAAATGAGAAAATAAATCAAAAAAGTAAAAAAAAGATTTACCATTAAAATAAAAAATTAATTTCACAAAAATATATCTAAAGTTAAAAAATATTTTTAAAAATAATAATTAGACTTTTAAAAAATATTATACAATATTTTAAATATACATTATAAATTTTTTAAAGTTAATAAAAAATAAAAAAATAAAATAATGAAATAAAAGAAGTAAAAAAAAAAAAAGAAGATAAAATTTATTATGTAATAAAATAAAAAAAGTAAAAAAAAATGAAAATAAAAGGAAAAAAAAAAAGTCTGCCGTGTGTCAGTAAAAGGGGTGGCGCCATTTAGAATGGCTCCACCCAAAAAAGGTATTTTTTTTTTAGGTCTCCCGTTTTTTCAGAACTTTAAGTATTTCCCTGGTATTTTATACAGGTGGCGCCATTCAATATGGCTCCACCAAAAAATAATTTTTTATGACCCCTGGCTGACGTGGCACTGTGGTGGCGCCATATGATATGGCTCCACCACTTTTTACTGTTCAAAACGGGTTATTTTTGTATTTAATTAAAAAGGTGGGTTATTTTGATAAATAATTTATTCTTTTGGGTTAGTTTTATAAAAAAGCCGCGCGTCAATGAGATTATTTACAGTGATGAAAAGTAACAACCAGTATACTCCATTAAAATGTCTAAAGATGCAAAGAAGAGGAAATGGGATTTGTGATAGACGATAGGTTTTATGTTTCTTCAATTTAGGTTTTGCTTGCTTAGGATTTTATCTGTGGCCTTTCAATTTCTTTTCTCTTTTTATTTTTTAGGAAAATTCGAGTCACCGCCTCGGTTACCAGTCTTTCATGATAGCATTTAGGACAACAGTTGAGTATATATTTTTTATAAGTGTACCACATCTCTTCTTAAAATGCATTTCGATTTTATCTAAAAAAAAAACTTAAACCACAAACCACGAAAATAAATAATGAGTATATATTTATGTATTAAATAAATAATATATGAATAGGAATCTGATTTGTCAACTTATAGAAGTGATTCTGGTTCAATAAATTGAAACTTAAACTATAGATAATAAAAATAAATATTGAGTATATAAAAATGTAAAACATGTATGACGATTTACTTGTGTCCGTGTGTACACGGTCCACTTTGCCCGGACCCAGTTACAAAGGCCCAAAATTTTAAAACCTAGCTACCCACTTACCCAAACAATCAAGCCCAAAACCCAACAGAAACCCTAGCCACTTGCATCATCTACTCCCCCACTTGCTGCTGCCGAATCTGACAGCCATCATGTCCACCGCCCACCGCCCACCGCCACTGTGGCCATCATCCTTCTGCTCCTGCAAACATTAAAGAGAAAGGACAGAAATAATAGAAAATAGTTTGTAAAAAGGGTTATAAAAACCCGAATCAAACCCTTTTGAGGAGGTCGGTCTTTTTTTGATCAATAGAAAAACAGAAGCAAGTTATTTTGCAAAAAAACTCAATACACACAGATATTTTCGAGTATAAACTAAGAATCTAAGGCAAGAAGCCCGAACCAACTCAAAGAGGCAAGTATCAGCAACCAAATCCGAAAACTAAAGGTGACCCTGCCGATTATTTACTCGTTTATTTCAAACTTCCTATGTATCATAGATAAATATATTTAAAAATACTAATAAATTTAAAAAAAAAGAAATAAAAAAGGAATTTTTTACCTTTTCCGGCCACCGCGTGCGGTGGCCGGCACTGGCGACGGCGCGGCGGTCCGGTGACCGGACGGTGGTCAGACCGACCACCGGAAATCGCTCCGGTCACTTCCCCCCCCAAGCTCTCCCCCTTTTTTTTTCCTTTTCACACGGTAAAAATGAAGTTTTTTTGAAGGGTTGGGGCCTTTTATAGCCCTCCAAAACGACGTCGTTTTGGGGGCTGTGTTTTAGCCCCAAAACGACGTCGTTTTGAGCCGACCCGCGCACGGACCCGACCCGCTCGGGAGGATCCGCGTGTTTTTCATCAGAAGGGCTAATTGCGCATTTAGCCCTTCCGCTTTTCCTAGGTTTTACAATCAAGTTTTTTTTAATTAAAATTCAGCCCTGAGATTTACCGCGTGCTACGATTCGATCCTTCTTGATGCGCTGCGTTTTAAAGGAGTGGGAAATTGTTGTTTTGGTCCCCGTGAGTTTCACCCGTGCCCGAATAAGTCCCCTCCCTCTGTTTTTCTTTCTAAATTGCCCCGAAATTTCATTTTTACTTCTAATTTCGTCCCTCCAGTCTCGTTTTCATTATTTTTCTTTAATTTTAAGATTAACAATATTATTATATCTTATATTATTATCATTATTATTATTATATTATACTATACTTAATATTATTATTTGTTAATATTATATCATATTTAGCCTTATTATTTTAAATATTATGATTTTACTACATGCTACTAGTATTATTACCTTATTTTTTAAAATATATTTACTAATATAATATATAGTTACTTTACCATTATTATTATTAAAAATCTATTGTAATTGTTATTTTCTTTATTATTGTCACCTATTTTGCATATATATTCACTAGCATAATAATTATTATTATTATTATTTCATTATGATTATATCATTTTAGTTATATATTCATACATGTATGCGTATTTGACACAATTATTAGTCCTATTTTAATATCCATGTTTCCAATATATATATATATATTGTAAATATGTTTTAACCTATATGATATACGTATATATTCTTTTAATATATTCTTTGTATGTGTATATATTACATATGTATATAAGTTTTCTTAATGCTATATTTTCATATTCTACGTACATTTTTTAACTATATATATATACTATATATTTTTTCTTAAATTTATATTCTTTGCAACATATTACGTACATATTTTTATATTTTTTATATAATAATTTACGTATATATTTTCGTCCTCACATATACATATATTTTCTCATATCAACTTACGTATATTTTCTGTCATCACATATATATTGCATATAGTTTAAATATATATTTTTTAATACTTTTAACATCACATATTCCACATGTATAATATCTTATAATACTAAACGTTATCATCACTAATATACTATAGTCACTATATTTTACATTTTACTATTTGCATGTTATATATATATATATATATATATATATATGTATAAAGTTACATGTTTATTGTTAATGATTATTTCTACATTACTATTATTCTAAAACACATGCCCTATACTTTCGACACTATCACGAACACATACGACTTCAATACATTTCACAAATCCTCCATATGTCGCTCTTTTTTAAGCTCAATCACGTTATTATCCAAAGGTTTCAAAAACGAGGTAACATTTTTGTATTTAGTGATCCGGGAAATAGTGCCCTAACGTGCTGGGTCGCGATTTCTCATTCGTCTAAATACCTAAAATACCCTCCTAGATTTCTGCAATTTGCGAGATAGCTTTAGTTTCAAGGAATTCAAGAACTTCGTGTCCAATCGTGCTGGATGTGATGTTCGTATTCTTCCGAAGCAAAAGAATCTCGATTTTTCAACTCAAATCATTTCAAAATTTTATCCAAAATATTCCAAAAACGAGGCAATGTTTCTACATTTAGAGATTCGGGAAATAGTGCCCTAACGCGCTGGGTTGCGATTTCTCGTCCGTCTAAATACTTAAAATGCCCTTCTAAACAAAGTTTTACAACTCGCGGGATATCTCTAGTTTCAAAGAATTCACGAATCTCGCATCCAATCGTGCTGGATGTGGTATTCGTATTCTACCGAGGCGAAGGAATCTCGGCTTTTTCACTCAAATTATCCCTCTTTCAAAAAGAATCCTATTTTTAAATCTTTCAAAACTTCGACTTAAGACAGAAAATTGCTCAATTTGGTACCAATTTTGGGCGTCGCGGGGGTGCTAACCCTTCCCCGCGCGTAACCGACTCCCGAGCCTGATTTCTCTAATTTTTCGTAGACCAAGGAGTTTTATAAGGTGATCCAATCACACCTAAAAAGATTGGTGGCGACTCCCCATTTTCATTTTTCAAGTCGACATCCGTTTTTTCATCAAAAAAATGGTTTCGACAGCTTGGCGACTCCACTGGGGAATCTGAGTGAGTCAAGCCGAAAATTGATCATTTTCTGTCTTAATGTTAGAAATTTTGAAATTTTTCTTAAATACAATCTTTTACATGCGTTTATCGAATATGTTTGTTATCTTTCCTCGCACACATTGCATTTGCATGACCGTTGTGGTCACACCCTTAAGTGGGAGTGAGGAGCTACGCTTTCGTGAGGTTTTCACCTCCGCATGGGCTAGTGAATCGCTTCCGGGATACATCCGTACCTATGTCTTCGTGAGATTTTCATCTCCGCATGGCCATAGGGAAATGCGTCCCTCTGAACTGAACTTGGTCCATATGAGCCTATAATGGGTGAGGATCAAGGAATCTGCTGGTTCGGGTACCCTTTCTCTCTAGAACCGAAACACATATAATGCGCCTTAGGTGCCTGCCCTAGGTAGCACGGAGATAATCTTTAGTGACTACCCATGTAGGTGCTTGTTTATTTTCTTTGAAATTATACCTGTTATATGTGATACTAACCCTTTCTGTTTTGTCATCATTGCATGTCATCCAGCATTTAAAGGTATCGATTCACGGTTCTATTTCTAAGTTAGAAAGTTTTGTAATGGGGAATGAATATCTTGATAAAGTGGAAGACAACGCTAACATACGGACATGGTCAGAGAAAGCCCGGTTGGAAAAAGGAGATAGTGTCGCCGAGGGGTATACGTCGGAGCTGTGGGACTTTACTCGTATCAGTTCGGCACAGAACGAGCTTCAGGAATTGAGGGACATTTGGACCCAATGGGATGATGAAGCTAAACAGTTACTCTATCAGAATTACGGGGACCTTCCCTATTTGCTAGACATTAAGGTGGATAAGCATCTGTTTCGGGCTATGGTACAGTTTTGGAACCCCGCTTATAGCTACTTTACATTCGGTGAGGTAGACTTAGTACCCACTTTGGAAGAATATACCGTCCTACTCCGCTGTCCAAGAATCCAAGACAACAAAGCTTATGTTAGGGCTGTAAATCTCTCAACTTTCGTGAAAAAATTAATGACTATTACGGGAATGAGTGAGCAATGGGCCGTGGCTCGAATCCAACAAAAAGGTGATAGCAAATGTATTCCGTGGGCGAGTCTAAGGGATTTGATATTGACGCACCCCGACACGAAGAGGAAGGTGGATCTCTTGGCCTTAAGTATCTACGGGTTGGTGATTTTCCCGAAGGCTATGGGGCATATAGACGAGGCGGTCACAGACTTATTCGATCGGCTCGACAAACAAGTCACACCCGTGCCTGCAATCCTAGCAGAAACATTTCGGTCCTTGAGTGCGTGTCGGAGAGCGGGTGAAGGCAGATTCATCAGTTGCGCACAGTTGTTGTTGGTTTGGTTCAACAGTCACTTCTGGAGGGTCGATAGGGGTCCTTGCCGAGTGTTCTTACAGGACTATTCTCCCTTAAAAGAAGCAGCAACTACAACAAGAAGGGACGACATCACGGAAGAAAGATGGATAGAGATACTTCGGAATCTCCGAGAAGAAGATGTTGTATGGAAAGCTCCTTGGATGGCCCCTAAAGAAATCATTTATCATTGCGGGACTTTTGATTGGGTACCTCTTCCTGGAATTTGGGGAGTGGTCGGTTATGCGCCATTACTCGTTTTGAGGCAATACAAAGTGGAACAGTTTATACCGGCAACGCGTGGCTTGGCCCAAAGTGATTTCTCATACAAAGGCAATCATTATAAAAAGAAGATACGAGAGATTTCCGACGCCTGGAAAAAGAGTTGCTCCATGAAGGCTTTGACCGATGGCCCGGCGACGACCCCTGAGTACAAGGACTGGTTTAGCAAGAGGACCAATGACAACATTCCAAGGCCAAGCTGGGAGACTGCTCGATCAATGGAGGAAAGCTTACGGGTGATTCCTTCAGAATTAGACCTCGTAAAGTTAGAGTTTGAGAGGAAGAGTCTAGAGCTCGCCAAGAGGATAGAGAAGTTAGAAGAAGAAAAGATGTATCTGAGCTTAGATGTTGACGTCCAGAAGACTGAGGTTGAAAAGGTAAAGAAAGAAAAAAGGAAAATAGAAGAAGATCGAGATGACCTGAAAGAACGATACAAGAGAATGCAACTGTCAAAGAGGAGAGCCGGATTGGGAAAGACTTCTGAACAATGGCAACTAGAGGTTCGGGAAGAAAAATCCAAAGCCGACCGTTGGGAGAAGAAGTTCCAGGAAATGCGAACACAGAATCAAGCCCTGGAAAAGAACTTAGTAGAGAATCAGAAAGAGAATCAAGGACTGAAAGCTAAGGTAGCTGAACTCGGACGGTCCCTTCATCTTCATCGAAGTCGTAACTCTGCAGCCGAGTTAAAGGCAAGTCAAGACAAGATTGAGGAAATGAAACATCAGATCGAGGGGCTAGAGACAACATTACAGGACTGTGGACTCCAGATTGAGCAGCTCGAAGCGCGAGAGGAGCACCGGAAGGGAGAGCTTTGCCATTTCCAAAATCAAGTCAGAGATAGAGATTACCTTATGGGGGAGGCCATAGTCCAGATTCGAGAAGTCGCCGATCATCTGCAAGACTTGGCAGTACAGGCCGATTTGTTAAGAGTCAAATACGAGCTGGAATCAGATCGAGGTCGGGAATTGGCCGTGTTGCTTAGGAAAATTAAGACTCTAGGCTTAAAGGCAAAGGCATATCTGTAATCAGCTTGTTGTAAAAACTTTTGTTCCTGTTATCTAAAAGGGTTGAAACTCTGGACCTAACGATGAAAGTGTCTGTAATCCGTTTTGTGTAAGGATTTTTGTTCCTTAAACAACGTTTTCTAAATTGAAACTGAATCGGGATCGATATCTTTTGCATTCATGCATTCGCATTGCATCACATCACATGCATTTAAACCGAAAAAACCCTGATTAGTGAAAGTTATTACAGAGAAGAAAAGAATCTGGAAACTCCACATCCCTACGGTACACGTGCTAAAACCAAGAATATGGATCAAAGATTCGAGCAACTCCAAAAGGAAATGGAGGAGCAATTGCAAGAACAATTGGTAAAAATGTAAAACGATATGCGTGAACAGATGATGGAAGCTCAGAGAAGTATGGTGGCTGAGATGGCTCAGCTGCTAAAAGGGGCAATGGATAAGGGAAAGGCCCCTATGGCTACCACCGCGGAAGATAATGAAGATTATCCGCCAGGTTTCACACCACCCCGCACTCAAACGCAGATGGAGGCTCCCCTGCGAAGGCTGTCTGTTACCATTAGGCCTCAACAGGGGCAAATTGATATTGGGATGCCTGTGAACTTACAAGACGGTTCGGGGTCTAACCCATTGGATAATCCCATCAACTCACTCACCCCTGATTTGGACTTGGCTGAGAAGGAGAGGGAAAGGATTGAATCCTCAAGACAATTGGAGGAGCGCTGCAGGTGGCTGGAAGAAAAGTTTAGAGCTTTAGAAGGTGCTGATGGGCGACAAGGGATGGACGCCAAAGAATTTAGTTTGGTCCCAGACTTAGTCCTCCCCCATAAATTTAAAATGCCAGAGTTTGAAAAATACAATGGGACTAGCTGTCCCGAAGCCCACCTCACTATGTTCTGTAGGCGAATGACAGGGTACGTGAACAATGATCAACTGCTAATTCATTGTTTCCAAGACAGTCTAGTCGGGGCCGCAGCTAAATGGTATAATCAACTGAGTCGCGATAGGATTGGCTCCTGGAGAGACCTAGCACACGCTTTCATGCAACAGTATAGCCATGTGGCCGATTTGACACCCGATCGAATCACTCTACAGAACATGGAAAAGAAGCATAATGAAAGCTTCCGACAATACGCACAGAGGTGGAGAGAGGTTGCCATGCAAGTTCAACCACCACTACTAGAGAAGGAAACTACCATGCTATTCATAAATACCTTGAAAGCTCCATTCCTTACTCACATGAGCGGAAGTACCACTAAAAGCTTTGCGGACATGGTTATGTCGGGGGAAATGATTGAAAACGCCATCAGAGGTGGTAAAATAGAGGGAGAAACCGCAAAAAGGCCAGCACCAAGAAGGAAGGACAACGAAGTAAACAACGCGAGTAGTTACAACTCGAAGGCAATTACGGTTAGCCAACCGAGAGCGGCTACAGGTGGGCAACAGGGGTCCCAAAAGCAGGAATCTAGTTCAAGACAGAATACTGAAAAGATCCAGTTCACACCCATCCCGGTAACGTATGGGGAGCTTTATCAGAGCTTATATAATGCCCACGCAATAGCTCCCTATCACTTGAAACCTTTGCAGCCCCCATATCCCAAGTGCTATGATGCTAATGCCAAGTGTGATTACCATGCCGGAGTACAGGGACATTCGATCGAAAATTGCGTTAGTTTCAAAAATGCCGTGGAAAGACTTATTAAAATGGGGGTCGTGAAATTTGACGATACCCCCAGTACGGAAAACCCGCTGCCAAACCACGGCAATCAAGGGGTAAACACGATCGGGGAAATCGATGCAAGAAAGGTAAAAAAGGACATTGCTGAAGTAAGGACACCACTGAAGGTCGTTTGGAGAGAAATGATGAAAAGAGGAATGTTGATCTCCAAAGAGAAAGATGAAAAAGCGAGGGACTATTGTGATTTCCACCAAGAAGAAGGCCACGAGATTCAGGAATGTGGCGAGTTTAAGGCTCTGGTACAAAGCCTCATGGATAACAAGGAGCTAGAATTTTACGAAGGTAGCTTGAATGAGGGGCACGTATGCGTATTAGAAGGAACTCCGACAAGTCAAGGGACCAACCGGCCGAGAATCATCATCTCTCTACCGAAAAATAATGAGATTGAGACACCGATAACACCAAAGGTCATTATCCGCAAGCCTATTTCCTTTCCATATACGGACAGTAAAAGGGTACCCTGGAATTATGGCTGCAACATAACGATGCCAAAAGAAGGAGAAATAGCTAACGCTTCCAAGGAGACCCAAGTGGAAGGTTCTTATACACGTAATGGAAAGCGTTATGACGCGGGGGGCATCAGGATTGCACCCATGAAAGCAAAAGCCATAGACCCGGAGAAAGAGCAGGATGCTGAAACACTCATTAATGAATCAGTGAAGGAGGAGGAAGCTAAAGAGTTTCTGAAATTCTTAAAACACAGTGAGTATAGCGTGGTTGAACAGTTACGTAAGCAACCAGCTCGCATATCGGTGTTAACATTGCTCTTAAGTTCAGAAGTGCATCGTGAGGTATTGATGAAAGTGCTTAATGAGACTTATGTTACTAAAGACATATCCGTCAATAAGTTGGATCGTCTTGTTAGTAACATAAGTGCTGACAATTTCATCTACTTCAATGATGATGAAATCCCGCCAGGGGGCATGGGATCAACCAAAGCCCTACACATCACCACTCGCTGCAAAGGGTATACGTTGCCAAGTGTGCTTATCGACAATGGGTCAGCCTTGAATGTCCTACCATTATCCACGTTAAATAGACTGCCAATAGACAGTTCTCACATGAAAGCATGCCACAATATAGTGAGAGCATTTGATGGCACGGAGAGAAAGGTTATGAGAAGGATTGATATCCCTTTAATGATCAGGCCGAACACATATGAAGTGGATTTTCTGGTTATGGACATTAAGCCTTCTTATAATTGCTTGTTGGGGAGGCCCTGGATACATTCGGCGGGAGCGGTGCCTTCCTCTTTACATCAAAAATTGAAATTAGTGACTGACAGACGACTGGTGACCGTAAACGCGGAAGAAGACATCATAGCAACAGTCACCAGTAACGCACCTTATGTGGAGGCAGATGAAGAGTCTATTGAGTGTTCTTTCCGCTCCTTAGAATTTGTCAATGCAACCTTTATTTCGGAAGGAAATAAGGTGCCATTACCCAAGATATCCAAAACTACCAGAATGGGCTTGCGGATGACAGTGGGAAAAGGAGCTTTGCCCGGAAAAGGTTTAGGCCGATACCTCCAAGGTGGGATTCGAGTTCCTGAATTAAGCGAGAAAAGAGACCGTTTTGGCCTAGGTTTTAGGCCAGACCACAGACAGAGAAAGAAGGAGATAGAAAAGCGTCAAGAAAGAAGGAAAGCGCGTCTGAACGGAAGAGAATTTGAGTGGGAACCGATGACATTCCCTCACATATCCCATACTTTTGTGTCAGGAGGGATAATTTACCCCGAGGTGGGGTCACTCGAGGAAGGAAGCTATTACATCAACGTCATACATGATGGAGAAACTGAACAGAGGACTTTGGAGGGCATCTGTCCTTACGAGCCGGGAAGCTCTTTAGACAATTGGACTGCCGAAGAACTTCCTGTAACTTTTAGGAACTTTACAGAGTAATTTTCCAGAACACTCTTGTTGCTCTAAAGCCTAGGAGTAATGAGATTTCGTTTGTGAAATAGGCTTATGTTCGGATATTTTGTTTCAATAAAGAACGCTTTTGTCAAATCAAGCAAACGCCCCCTCTATCGATAAATATTCTTTGGACCTTCTAATCTCATTCCATTTTTTTCAATTCACTCATAACACGAAAACAACCATTGTTAAATTCATTCATTCTTTGCACATTCTTTCACACTCTGCAGGTCCCTAGATATCAATGATTTGAGCAATGATACTGCAGACCCTGAATTCTCCCTTGAGCAAGACTTATGTTCAGAGGATCCTCAGGATTTTGAAGATGACAGGAATTGTGATGTATCTCCAGATCTATTGAGAATGGTGAAACAAGAAGAGAAGCAAATTGTGCTCCACGAAAAGGAGGCAACGGAGAACATAACGTTGGAAGAAGGGAAGGAGGTGAAAATAGGGACGCACATTGCCAAGGAAACAAGGTAAGATCTTGTCGAGCTACTGAGAGAATTTAAAGATGTATTTGCGTGGTCATATCAGGACATGCCGGGGCTGAATACAAATATCGTGGTACATCATCTTCCTATAAAACAAGATTGCAAACCGGTCCAGCAAAAATTACGAAGAATGAGGCCTGACGTCGTGCTGAAGATCAAAGAAGAAGTCAAAAAGCAGTTCGATGCTGGATTCCTACAAGAGGTCAAGTACTCAGAATGGGTGGCTAACATTGTGCCTGTTCCTAAGAAAGATGGGAAGGTACGAATGTGCGTCGATTACATAGATTTGAACAAAGCTAGCCCAAAAGACAACTTCCCCTTGCCACACATCGACACCCTAGTAGATAATACAGCGGGTTATTCATGGTTTTCCTTCATGGATGGCTTCTCGGGGTACAATCAAATAAAGATGCATCCTGAAGACATGGAAAAGACCACTTTCATAACATTATGGGGGACCTTTTGTTACAAGGTAATGCCCTTCGGCCTAAAGAATGCAGGTGCAACATACCAAAGGGCCATGGTGACTTTATTCCACGATATGATGCACGAGGAAATCGAGGTGTACGTAGACAACATGATTGCCAAATCTCGAACCGAAAAAGAACACATCGAAGCCTTGAGGAAATTATTCTTGAGATTGAGGAAGTTTCAGTTGAAACTCAATCCAGCGAAGTGTACCTTTGGAGTCAGGTCAGGGAAACTATTGGGCTTTGTAGTCAGTGAAAAAGGAATAGAGGTTGACTCAGACAAAGTCAGGGCCATACAAGAGCTACCGCCACCGCATACTCAGAAGAAAGTACGAGGTTTTCTTGGAAGGTTGAATTACATTGCTCGGTTCATTTCACAATTGACCGAGAAATGTGATCCCATATTTCACCTTCTTAGGAAACACAACCAAGGTACCTGGGATGAAGAATGTCAGAATGCCTTTGATAAGGTCAAGCAATATTTGTCAAACGCTCCAGTACTATCTTCGTCTAGTCCAGATAGACCGCTGATACTGTACTTGTCGGTGTTCAGCAACTCTATGGGATGTGTGCTAGGTCAACATGACGAGTCAGGAAGGAAAGAGAGGGCGATATATTACCTCAGTAAGAAATTTACTGATTGTAAAATGAGATACCCACCGATCGAGAAGTTGTGTTGTGCCTTGATTTGGACGACCCGAAGGTTGAGGCAATATATGTTGTATCACACAACGTGGCTAATTTCGAAAATGGATCCATTAAAGTACATGATGGAGTCAGCAGCCCTGAATGGAAGGATGACAAGATGCCAGATACTACTTTCTGAGTTTGATATAGTTTATGTGAGTCAAAAGGCCGTAAAAGGAAGTGCGATAGCGGAATTTCTGGCCAGTAGGGCTCTGGAAGAGTACGAACCATTGAGCTTTGATTTTCCTAACGAGGAGTTGATGTACGTAGCAACCGCCGAGAGGTGTCCATGGAAAATGAACTTTGACGGAGCATCTAACGCAGTAGGAAATGGAATTGGGGCAGTCTTGATATCCCCGGATGGAGATCATTATCCGTTCACATGCAAATTAGACTTTGACTGCACAAACAATATGGCAGAGTATGAAGCATGCATCATGGGAATTCGAGCTGCCGTAGAACGGAAGGTTAGAACATTGGAAGTGTACGGAGATTCCGCATTGGTGATCTACCAGCTCAAAGGAGAATGGGAGACAAGAGACCCAAAATTGATCAATTACCGGAGAGTAGTTCTAGGACTACTTGAGGAGTTTGATGACATCACTTTCAATTATCTCCCACGAGATGAAAACCAAATGGCCGACGCTTTGGCAACCTTGGCATCCATGATTAAAGCAAACAAAGAAGAGGATATGAAGCCTATTCAAATGAGCATTTTTGAAGCTCCAGCTTACTGTTGTAACATTGAAGGTCAAGAAAGGGATGACCACCCTTGGTATCAAGATATATTACGATACGTGAAGAATCGGGAATACCCTGAACAGGTGACAGAGAATGAGAAAAGAACCTTGAGAAGGTTAGCTTGCGACTACGTATTGGATGGAGATATCCTTTATAAAAGAGGGAAAGATCAGGTGCTTTTAAGGTGCGTCGACGCTGTGGAAGCTAGAAAAATCTTAGAAGAAGTACATGAGGGTGTCTGTGGAACCCACGCTAATGGCTTCACGATGGCAAGACAAATCATGAGATTTGGATACTATTGGTCTACTATGGAGGGAGATTGTATCAGCTATGCCAAGAAGTGTCATAAATGCCAGATCTATGGGGATAAGATTCATGTACCACCTTCACCTCTGCATGTTATGACTTCTCCATGGCCCTTTTCCATGTGGGGCATGGATGTAATTGGCCCAATTTCGCCAAAAGCTTGAAACGGGCATCGCTTCATCTTCGTGATCATCGATTACTTCACGAAATGGGTGGAGGCTACTTCGTATGCCAACGTCACCAAGTCGGCAGTGAGTCGGTTTTTGAAGAAAGAAATCATCTGTCGATATGGAATGCCTGAGAGAATTATATCAGACAATGCACTGAACTTGAATAATAGCACAATAGCAGAAGTCTGCAGTCAGTTCAAGATTAAACATCATAATTCATCCCCTTACCGCCCAAAGATGAATGGAGCAGTGGAAGCAGCCAACAAAAACATTAAAAAGATTGTTGGAAAGATGACTGAGACTTATAGAGATTGGCACGAGAAGCTGCCATTTGCACTATTTGCCTATCGAACGTCTGTTAGAACCTCCACAGGGGCAACTCCATTCTCGCTGGTTTATGGGATGGAGGCAGTGTTACCTATTGAAGTGGAGATACCTTCCCTTCGAATCTTGTCAGAAATAAAGTTGGATGAGGCAGAATGGATTCAATCGCGATACGATCAACTGAACCTGATTGAAGAGAAAAGGCTAAAGGCAATTCGTCACGGTCAGATGTATCAGAAGCGAATAATGCGAGCTTATGATAAAAAGGTCCGTCCAAGAGAATTTTACGAGGGGGACCTTGTACTGAAAAAGATCCTTCCCATACAGAAGGACTTCAGAGGAAAGTGGATGCCAAATTGGGAAGGGCCGTATGTTGTGAAAAAGGCTTTCTCTGGTGGTGCGTTGATTTTGACAGAAATGGATGGGAAAAGTTTACCCAATCCAGTGAATTCAGACTCAGTCAAGAAGTGTTTTGTCTAAAAGAAGGAAAGTCAAGGTGAAAACCCGCAAAGGGCGCTTTGAGACTTCTATCCCAAAAAAAAAAAAATGGAGAAGCCAAGGTGAAAACCCGCAAAGGGCGCCTTGAGACTAAAGGGGCTTTGAGTCGAGAACCTGAAAGGGCGGCTCAAATTTCGAACGACACGTATCTCGCTATACTTGACCTGACAGGAATTGGAGTGCATTACATACTGGAGCATCAACAAAGTACTTTGGATCTTCTGAACACATGTCAAACCCAAAGTAATTTTCATGGAGTTTGTATATAGAAACTCGAGCTGCGATATCTAGGGCGTCTGACTTTTTGCCTTGTTCACTATCTTTTGATCTTCTCAAAGATTTGTTGTCAGATTAATTTCCTTTGTATCTTTGATGACTTTATTCGAATCTAATTGCCTTCAAAATTTTTTCCTAAAATGTGTTACATTGAAATAACGATTGATGAACTGTAAATATCTTTACGAACGAAGTTCTGCATGTTACTCTGTAAAATCCCCTAATAATGCAAGAAACTAAAACAGAACGATTGTTTAAAGAACCCTCGTGTGTAAAGGTTGAGAATACCCAAAGAAAACTCCCTTTTCAGTTCAAGTGATGATCAGAAAATCCAAATATTTTGATCCTAGGAAAGGACCATTTTCGGCAGGTCATAATAGAGCCAACTTGATCTGGGGCATACGAGCAGATTGTGAATGACACCTTGAGTAAAGCTTGGATAAATGAGTAATGATAGCCGAAGTAGGGACCATTCTCATAACATTTTTTGCATTATAATGTGTGCAATTAGGAAGCATTTGACTCATTTTGATCATGGCATCCTAATCATTTGCATAAGCATAAACCTTAGGAAATCAATTCTACAGATAGATTCCCCCAATGGACAATGTAGTAAGATTGACGGAAACAACAAATTCCAACGGATCTTAACTCCCTAAGCAGTAGGGTAACAGATCGAATTTTGGCAGATCTCATCTCCATACAGCAGTGTTGGGGCAGATTTCAGCCACTCGCCTTAACTCCCTAAGCAGTAGGGTAACAGGCAAAACATCAGATCTTATCTTCGCTGAGCAGGAGCGGAGCAGATCACATTCCAACAGATCTTAACTCCCTAAGCAGTAGGGTAACAGATCGAATTTTGGCGGATCTCATCTCCATACAGCAGTGTTGGGGCAGATTTTGGCCACTCGCTTTAACTCTCTAAGTAGTAGGGTAACAGGCAAAACATCAGATCTTATCTTCGTTGAGCAGGAGCGGAGCAGATCACATTCCAACAGATCTTAACTCCCTAAGCAGTAGGGTAACAGATCGAATTTTGGCGGATCTCATCTCCATACAGCAGTGTTGGGGCAGATTTCAGCCACTCGCCTTAACTCCCTAAGCAGTAGGGTAACAGGCAAAGCATCAGATCTTACCTTCGCTGAGCAGGAGCGGAGCAGATCACACTCTAGCAGATCTTAACTCCCTAAGCAGTAGGGTAACAGATCGAATTTTGGCAGATCTTGTCTCCATACGTCAGTAATGGGGCAAATTTTGGCCACTCGCTTTAATTCCCTAAGCAGTAGGGTAATAGTCAAAATTCCAGCAAATCTTAACCCCTTAAGCAGTAAAGAAAGTTGAAGTTACAGATCTCTTCTCTTTGAAGATGCAAGCAGATTGAAGTTACAAGACATAATCCCTGAAGTTGCAGTGGATTGAACCAAAGCTACAAGGGACGGTGGGCTAGAGAGAGACTACCGGGACAAGAAGAGTACCAAAGAAGCCGAGACTCAGTTGGCCCAGGCAAATTGGCCCTTTTAAGTCTTTGCTCTATTCCCGTTACACGACAATGAGCAAAGAGGGGCAGCTGTACACGGTCCACTTTGCCCGGACCCAGTTACAAAGGCCCAAAATTTTAAAACCTAGCTACCCACTTACCCAAACAATCAAGCCCAAAACCCAACAGAAACCCTAGCCACTTGCATCACCTACTCCCCCACTTGCTGCTGCCGAATCTGACAGCCATCATGTCCACCGCCCACCGCCACTGTGGCCATCATCCTTCTGCTCCTGCAAACATTAAAGAGAAAGGACAGAAATAATAGAAAATAGTTTGTAAAAAGGGTTATAAAAACCCGAATCAAACCCTTTTGAGGAGGTCGGTCTTTTTTTGATCAATAGAAAAACAGAAGCAAGTTATTTTGCAAAAAAACTCAATACACACAGATATTTTCGAGTATAAACTAAGAATCTAAGGCAAGAAGCCCGAACCAACTCAAAGAGGCAAGTATCAGCAACCAAATCCGAAAACTAAAGGTGACCCTGCCGATTATTTACTCGTTTATTTCAAACTTCCTATGTATCATAGATAAATATATTTAAAAATACTAATAAATTTAAAAAAAAAGAAATAAAAAAGGAATTTTTTACCTTTTCCGGCCACCGCGTGCGGTGGCCGGCACCGGCGACGGCGCGGCGGTCCGGTGACCGGACGGTGGTCAGACCGACCACCGGAAATCGCTCCGGTCACTTCTCCCCCCAAGCTCTCCCCTTTTTTTTTCCTTTTCACATGGTAAAAATGAAGTTTTTTTGAAGGGTTGGGGCCTTTTATAGCCCTCCAAAACGACGTCGTTTTGGGGGCTGTGTTTTAGCCCCAAAACGACGTCGTTTTGAGCCGACCCGCGCACGGACCCGACCCGCTCCGGAGGATCCGCGTGTTTTTCATCGGAAGGGCTAATTGCGCATTTAGCCCTTCCGCTTTTCCTAGGTTTTACAATCAAGTTTTTTTTAATTAAAATTCAGCCCTGAGATTTACCGCGTGCTACAATTCGATCCTTCTTGATGCGCTGCGTTTTAAAGGAGTGGGAAATTGTTGTTTTAGTCCCCGTGAGTTTCACCCGTGCCCGAATAAGTCCCCTCCCTCTGTTTTTCTTTCTAAATTGCCCCGAAATTTCATTTTTACTTCTAATTTCGTCCCTCCAGTCTCGTTTTCATTATTTTTCTTTAATTTTAAGATTAACAATATTATTATATCTTATATTATTATCATTATTATTATTATATTATACTATACTTAATATTATTATTTGTTAATATTATATCATATTTAGCCTTATTATTTTAAATATTATGATTTTACTACATGCTACTAGTATTATTACCTTATTTTTTAAAATATATTTACCAATATAATATATAGTTACTTTACCATTATTATTATTAAAAATCTATTGTAATTGTTATTTTCTTTATTATTGTCACCTATTTTGCATATATATTCACTAGCATAATAATTATTATTATTATTTCATTATGATTATATCATTTTAGTTATATATTCATACATGTATGCGTATTTGACACAATTATTAGTCCTATTTTAATATCCATGTTTCCAATATATATATATATATTGTAAATATGTTTTAACCTATATGATATACGTATATATTCTTTTAATATATTCTTTGTATGTGTATATATTACATATGTATATAAGTTTTCTTAATGCTATATTTTCATATTCTACGTACATTTTTTAACTATATATATATACTATATATTTTTTCTTAAATTTATATTCTTCGCAACATATTACGTACATATTTTTATATTTTTTATATAGTAATTTACGTATATATTTTCGTCCTCACATATACATATATTTTCTCATATCAACTTACGTATATTTTCTGTCATCACATATATATTGCATATAGTTTAAATATATATTTTTTTAATACTTTTAACATCACATATTCCACATGTATAATATCTTATAATACTAAACGTTATCATCACTAATATACTATAGTCACTATATTTTACATTTTACTATTTGCATGTTATATATATATATATATATATATATATATGTATAAAGTTACATGTTTATTGTTAATGATTATTTCTACATTACTATTATTCTAAAACACATGCCCTATACTTTCGACACTATCACGAACACATACGACTTCAATACATTTCACAAATCCTCCATATGTCGCTCTTTTTTAAGCTCAATCACGTTATTATCCAAAGGTTTCAAAAACGAGGTAACATTTTTGTATTTAGTGATCCGGGAAATAGTGCCCTAACGTGCTGGGTCGCGATTTCTCATTCGTCTAAATACCTAAAATACCCTCCTAGATTTCTGCAATTTGCGAGACAGCTTTAGTTTCAAGGAATTCAAGAACTTCGTGTCCAATCGTGCTGGATGTGATGTTCGTATTCTTCCGAAGCAAAAGAATCTCGATTTTTCAACTCAAATCATTTCAAAATTTTATCCAAAATATTCCAAAAACGAGGCAATGTTTCTACATTTAGAGATTCGGGAAATAGTGCCCTAACGCGCTGGGTTGCGATTTCTCGTCCGTCTAAATACTTAAAATGCCCTTCTAAACAAAGTTTTACAACTCGCGGGATATCTCTAGTTTCAAAGAATTCACGAATCTCGCATCCAATCGTGCTGGATGTGGTATTCGTATTCTACCGAGGCGAAGGAATCTCGGCTTTTTCACTCAAATTATCCATCTTTCAAAAAGAATCCTATATTTAAATCTTTCAAAACTTCGACTTAAGACAGAAAATTGCTCAATTTGGTACCAATTTTGGGCGTCGCGGGGGTGCTAACCCTTCCCCGCGCGTAACCGACTCCCGAGCCTGATTTCTCTAATTTTTCGTAGACCAAGGAGTTTTATAAGGTGATCCAATCACACCTAAAAAGATTGGTGGCGACTCCCCATTTTCATTTTTCAAGTCGACATCCGTTTTTTCATCAAAAAAATGGTTTCGACACCGTGTATAAATTAAATTAATAATGAAAGTAATTTTTTTTAGATTTTGAGTAGAATTATAGTGAAAATTAGATAAACCCATTTAGAATCTGATAAAAATAATAATTTCTAATATTTAACAATTTTAAAAAATTATTTAGACAAAACACCAATTTCAAACTAACTAACATTAAAACGTTTAAAAATACAAGTTTTAATAAAAATTAATATTCAAAATAAAAGATGAAAAAAAAAAAAAAGAGCAACGATTTCAAGCCAAATCTAAAACATATATTTTTGTTTTTTAAACGCAGCAATAATAAAAATTGAAAAACGTTTAGTTTCAAATAAGAGTTTTAATATTTTGAATAGTTAAATTTTAAAATGATCAAAGGCATTCATTATTTGCAATTCTAAAGATAGTTCCGTCCTTGACTTTATATGGGACTTTTCTCAAGAAATTACACCCATAATTTCGTTCCATATTACTTATAATTGCACATGGGGTGATGCATGCATCTGACGTGACATACATAGTGAAGTCACAATGTTGACAGTCAAACTCTAAGATTCTGGACTAATAGAAATACAACATACATATCAATTCTATCCAAGATTCTGGACTACTATAAATACTACACATACATCTACTTGGTTTTTCAGCTCTACGCCAAGAGAAAGCATTGATCCAACAATAAAAGCGAAAAGATGGCTAAGCAGCATCAGGGTGTTGAGATTCCTAGAGTGAAACTTGGAACTCAAGGACTTGAGGTATGATGTTTGTCCTTCTGTTCTTTTCAACTTCTTGTTCACTTCAAACCATGCTTGAACTCCTTATTAACTCCATCCGAACTCAAACCAATTTCTTGTTCAAAAAGTATCTTCCTGTCTCATTTCATTTCTGCTGTAAAATCTATTATTTCGTAGGTTTCCAAGTTGGGGTTTGGCTGTATGGGGCTTAGCGGAAATTACAATGATCCAGTCCCTGATGAGGTTGGCATCTCAATCATCAAGCATGCATTCGCCAGAGGAATCACATTCTTTGATACATCAGATATCTATGGACCCCAAACTAATGAATATTGGTTGGAAAGGTAGCATATTTACCAAAATTCCAATATAGTTTCGTGTGCAGCTTTTGAGTTTAATTGCAAGTTGCAACAACATATTTTATAATGATTCCATGTGTAAAAACCAATCTCTTTTCAGGCATTGAAGCATCTACCACGAGAGAAGGTACAATTGGCCACAAAATTTGGTGTTGTCAAGATGGATCCTGCAGCTGGTATTGTAATAAATGGTACCCCTGAATATGTCCGCGCCTCGATAGAGGCTAGCCTGAAGCGCCTTGATGTCGATTACATTGATCTCTACTACCAGCACAGGGTCGACACTAAAACACCAATAGAGGATACTGTAAGTGCTGTAATTTAACACATCCTTTATTTTTCGTGGTTTAAATGGTCAATATATGGAGGAAATATGATGTTAAGCTGCTTTTCTTAATTCAATCTTAGATGGGAGAACTGAAGAAGTTGGTAGAAGAGGGGAAGATAAAGTACATAGGTTTATCAGAAGCTAGCCCTGAAACCATAAGGAGGGCACATGTTGTTCATCCCGTCACTGCCCTACAAATGGAGTGGTCGCTTTGGAGTCGTGATATCGAGAACGAAATAATCCCCCTGTGCAGGTTTCCTCAAAAACCCCATACTAGTTTCGTTGAAAAGTAGTATACTGAATCATTAGAAGTATAAGTTGCCTGGAATTTGCACTTTGGTTTTTGATGTTCTGTCCATCCTATTTCTTATTGTAGTGAAGGTGAACTATGGCCTCTGTTACCTGTTGTTTAGAATTTTATTTCCTTTTTACTTCTCAAATTCAAGCAAAAAGGAATGCTTAAGTAGTTTAATGTGTCCCCATATGTAGGGAACTTGGGATTGGGATAGTTCCATATAGCCCTCTCGGTCGTGGTTTCTTCGGTGGCAGGATCGTTGCGGAAAGTGTTCCTGCAAATAGTTATCTGGTATGGAAACTCAATTGTTTATTTCTTTAATCTATACTCGATTTGCATACAAACAGTTCTTCTAATTGGTAGCTTTTTTTTTTGTACTTGTTTCCAACCTTTTGAAGACATTTCACCCCAGGTTTCAAGGAGAAAACTTGGAGAGGAACAAGAAATTGTATTTGCAAATAGAGAAGTTGGCTCAAAAGCATGGATCTACTCCTTCACAACTTGCACTTGCTTGGGTTCTTCATCAAGGGGATGATGTAGCACCCATTCCCGGTGAGTCACTTTCCCTATTTTCAACATCCAATTTGCTTCTTTGGTATCAGATAATACAGATCTTTTCAGTACATCACAGTAGAATGATTTGCCTGGAAATATTGTATAAATACACATCCTGTATGACCCTTGTTTTCTTTGATGTTGCATTAGAAATATGATTTTTGACTCTTATTGTAGGAACAACCAAGATAACAAATCTCGAAAGCAACATCGATGCCCTACGACTGAAGCTCACAGAAGAAGACTTAAAAGAGATTACTGCCGTGGTTCCTTTAAATGAGATAGCTGGGTCCAGGACACCAGATAGATTGAGTCACCTAACATGGAAATTTGCCAATACGCCCACAAAGGAGAAGAAGATTGAAAGTTAAAAGTAACAATGATTGCGCAACCTGCAGCAGAATATTATGATGCTTATAGTCCATGGACTCTCCAGCCACTGAAGCTATTGAAGGATTAGAAGTATAAATAGAGGGTTCATTGACACCCGAAGTCAGTTCACCATTACCAAAAATAAAATCAAATAAGGAAGCAAGTCAGTTTACTATAAATATGTTTGTTAAGAGCAATGATTAAGATGCTATTTTAAGAACAATTTGTTGCAACTAGACTTATTTCATCCACACATATCAAGTCATTTCGTAAACTCGAAATAGTACATCGAAATACACCCTGGTATATACACAAAAATAATATTGAAATATTTTTAATATATATATAGTGTTCAAATAATTGCAAATAAAAAGTTTTAAATAACTAAAAGTTATGTCACTTTATTATTAATAAAAAATTGTTGCTATTTATAATGATTTATGTTTCTTAAATTTAAAAATTATATCACTTTATTATTAATAATAAATCATGATTATTCAATGATACATCTATTGAATAATAATGTTTATTATTAAAAGTATAATGATCCATTTTTTATAATTATGTCCCCATGAAGAGATATGAGACCTCTTAGGAATGAACTTTTATTTGTATGACACAATATATATATATATATATATATATATATATATACAAAGTTCTTTTTATTTTTCAACATCTTTTATATTATTAGATTGTTCTATAAATAATTATTGAAAATTTTTCTTGTAGAAATTAATATCATTGTTGTGTTCCGCTCAGTACTTAATGAACTGTTTTTGTCATTGTAAAACGTAACCGTCATCATGCTTTATTGTATCTCCGAAGTTTATTTGCTAGTATCTCTTTTGCACATCATAATATAAGAGGAGACAAATAAAATCTTAGAGAAAATAATATTAATTACCTTAAAATCTTTATTAATTTCTCATAAATTTATTTTTATATCCACGTGGCGACAAATAACACGCTTATTAGTATATTACTTAATACTTGGAAAGAAATTTGTCTTGCTCTATTATCAAAATTTGATTTTGAAAATTCCAAATTTATAATTAATTTTAAAATTCAAAAGTGATGGGCTAGGCAATAAAGCTTGGATTAGCTCAAACCCAAATCCAGTTTTTATTGGATATCCAAACAAAAGATTTGGATTTGGAATTCGCAGTCCAAAACTTTTTATCCAAATCTTGATTGCCAAACAGGGGTTTAATATATTTATAATTAAGTAAAGGCTTGTCCAAAAAGAAAAAAAGTTACATATGCAATGGCGTCAGCAAACTCTGCACACGAAATTTGTTTCGAACCAAGATTCTGGATATTGAATTTGGCAATATATACACAACGAATAGAGCAGTGTGTTTCCTTAAAGCAGTTTTTAGTTCCTGTTTTTTCAACCGTACACTGAGGGAAAGCATTGAGTCAAGAACAAGAGAGAAACGATGGGCGAGGAGCAGCAAAATCGGAGCGATGTGATTCCTAGAGTGAAACTGGGAACTCAAGGGCTTGAGGTAAGACTCTGTTCTTCTGTGTGAATTCTCTCAAGACTGAGGTGTTATTTATGAGTAGAGTAATGCTATGTTTATTAACTGACACCTGAGACATACTTTGAATCAGAAAACTTCTAAAATTGAGTTGCTGGATCCCCTTGTCTATGATCTATTCAAGTTCTTGTTCAGTTAAACCAATTGCTTGTTCAAAACAGTATCTTCCTCTCATTTTTGTTGTAAATTCTATTATTTTGTAGGTTTCCAAGTTGGGGTTTGGATGTATGGGGCTTACAGGAATGTACAATGATCCTGTCCCTGAAGATGTTGACATCTCCATCATTAAGCAAGCAATCGCCATAGGAATCACTTTCTTTGATACATCAGATATCTATGGACCCAAAAGTAATGAATTATTGGTTGGAAAGGTAGCATATTTGCCACAGTTCCAGCAGAGTTTTACTGTGTAGACTGTAGGCTTTCGAGTTTAACTGAAACAAAATTGTTGACATGAATTCATAAGTATTTACCTGTAAAAACCAATCTTTTCTCAGGCATTGAAGCAATTACCACGAGAGAATGTACAATTAGCCACAGAATTTGATATTGTCAAGTCGGATCCTGCGACTGGGATTGCAAAAAATGGTACCTCTGAACACGTCCGCGCCTCGGTCGAGGCTAGCCTGAAGCGCCTTGATGTTGATTACATTGATCTCTACTACCAGCACAGGATCGACGCTAAAACACCAATAGAGGATACTGTAAGTGCTCCATTATAAAACATCCTTTATTTTTCTTGGTTTAAATGCTTAATGTGCGGTGGAAATATTATGTTAAGCTGCTTTTCTTAATTCAATCTTAGATGGGAGAACTGAAGAAGCTGGTAGAAGAGGGGAAGATAAAGTACATTGGTTTATCTGGAGCTAGCCCTGAAACTATAAGAAGGGCACATGTTGTTCATCCCGTCTCTGCCATAAACATGAAGTGGCCGCTTTGGACTCGCGATAGCGAGGACGAAATAATCCCCCTTTGCAGGTTTCCTCAAAAACCCAACACTGGTTTCATTGAAAAATAGTATACTGAATCATTAAAAGTATAAGTTGCCAGGAATTTGAACTTTGGTTTTTGTTGTTCTACTTCTATCCTATCTCTTATTGTAGTGAAGGTGAACTATATCCTCTGTTACATGTTATTAAGATTTTGTTTTAACTTTTACTTCTCAAATTCAAGCAAAAAGGAATGCTTAATTAGTTTAATGTGTCCCCATATGCAGGGAACTTGGGATTGGGATAGTTCCATATAGCCCGCTCGGTCGTGGTTTCTTCGGTGGCAGGACTGTTGCGGAAACTGTGCCTGTTAGTTTTCTGGTATGGAAACCAAGTTCTTTATCGATTGTATCTTTTGGCCAGTCAAGTTCTTTTTGGCTTTAATCTATACTCAATTGTGCATTGAAACAATCCTTCTAATTAGTACCCTTTTTTACTGATGGACTTCTTTAAAGACTTTCACCCAAGGTTTCAAGGAGAAAACTTAGACAGGAACACAAATTTGTATTTGCAGATGGAGAAGTTGGCTCAAAAGTATGGATGCACCCCTGCACAGCTATCACTTGCTTGGGTTCTTCATCAAGGGGATGATGTAGCACCCATTCGTGGTGAGTCACATTCTTTGTTTTCGACATCCAATTTATTCTTTTGATATTGGACAATACAGATCATTCAGTAACATTCAAAGCAAAATCGAACACAATTCCCTGGAAATACTGTACAAATACATATCCTAAATGAACCTTGTTTTGTCTGATGTTGCAAACAGAAGGAAAACGGCGAAATACTAGGTTGGCTGTTCGAGAAAAGCTGTACAAATCCAGCATTCTGGTATAGTGAGATTAATTACTGATTGATAAATTTGTACATACATTTTGTTTAATTGTGAAATAGTTTGTTGCTGGTTTTGAATAATGCAGAAAGCAAAAGAAGTTCTTCAGTTTAAGATGATGAAAACTGGATTAGCCAATAAGATAGAGGAGAAAAGAGTGATGGTTGAATCATTGATGGTAACCAAAAGAGATGCTGCAGAGAGTGTGGCAAGCTTAGAGCGTCTGAAGATGAGAAGGAAGAAGCTAACGGAAAAGCTGAAAAGAAGAATCAAAGACTTCCAGAAATTGCAGACATTGGAGGCTGAGCTGACATCGGAGATGAGTTCCCCTTGAAATAGATATCATGAATAAATTAATTTCAGTTTAAAAAGTTATTTTATAAATTTTCAAATATTAAGTCACAAAAATATATTTCATTTTCAAGAAGATCAATATTCATATGTTATGTAACATAATAAATATTATGGACATACTATCTTATTGACTAATGAATGAATCACCAACATGTTCAATGTTAATTTTGGTGCTTAAATTCATCAGTTTGACAGTTCGATAAATAAACATCTCAAATAATGGAGTAATCATATGTCAAATTTATATTTTTGTTATTAGTCCTGAATAGTTTGTTATTATTATTATTATTCATTATGGATGATCATTTTATTCTTATTCATCTTTATATTACGAAATTTATTACCAATATTGTTGAGGTAGTTTTTAGCCCTACTTGGATCAATATTAACTGGTATTGTTTGCTCAGAAAACTTACCATGTTTAAGTAGCGAATTTTGGCGACAAAAAATTTTTGGGCTTTGATTTTTGCTTGTACGTTGGATGTTAGTCAACTCATCTTCACATTATCTTTAAAATTGATTTGGATTTGGATCGAAACAATCAATTTCCCAAATTTGATGGATTAAATCAAATTGGGCAAAGCTTGGAAGTATATCTTGAAAATTCTAAGACTTATCTTGAGATGATTGAAGATATTTTTTATGCTGATTATCTTGCTTATTTCAAAGGAAGATTGATAGTAATTGATATGGCATGTTAGCAAGTCTCAGTTCCTTATAAACTGAGGAGACTTATACAGGTGATATACTGAACTCAAAAAATTCTAAACATTAAATTTGAAGATTATTTGAAAATCGTTTGAAATCTAACACCACCAATAGTTAAATAAATAATTAAAATTTTATAAAAATCTAAAAACATATTAAACCAGTTCAACTGTTGATTTTGTCTCGCTTTTCGATTTTTACCAATTTCATGTAGTTTCCCAATCAATTGATTCAATCTCTTTGTTTAGACTATTATATCGATCAATTCTTAATCTGTTCAATTCGGTCTTGTTTCAGTAACATTAGTCACATCATTAAAACTAAACTAAATCACATCATTAAATCTAAACTAAATCCAATCGAGACCAAAATCGAAGCCTAATTACCAAGTTGAGAGGCCAAAAATTATATTATCCCTAAATATTTATAATTTTTTCCTACATAAATATTACTGTGTTTAATAAAAGAGGAAAAAAGATGACCTATGGTTGAAATGTTCAGAACATATAATCAAAGTTTCAAAATTCTTGCAGCATAGATGTCAATGTTTTTAATAAAACAGAAAAAAAATATAACCTATGGGGTGTCATATTAGTAACATAATTAGAGTAGTGGTTGTAGGAAATATATTACTGTAACATAAAATCGTTTATATTGATTGGATAAATAAGTAGTATGTAAATAAATAAAATAATAACAGTTTCGTGAAAGAATTATTGCCTTAGAAATAAATAAGAGTTTTAATATTTTGGATAGTTAAATTTTAAAATTATCAAAGGCATTCATTATTTGCAATTTCGAATAGCTCAAATATCCAAGGTTAAATCAACCATTAAACTTCTAATAACATAAAATTTCCATTTCGGTTCTAAAAAGCATGAAAATTAAATAAAAACTAACATATAATATAGATTATAAGAATTGCAAAAAGTATTAAAAAGATTCAGAAAACACTTGAGAACAAGCTCTTTAAGGAAAATCACCAAGCCTTAAAGAGCTTAATTTAATGTATCAAATTACGATAGATCAACTATAGATCTAGATAAAATTAAAATACAGATTAGATTCTGTATAAACAAAATAATATCTTGACAATTTTCAATACCTAAATTGTGGAAACAAGCTATTTTCGACCAATTTTGTTATAAGAATGGTCTTGGTTCTTAAACATTCTTAATCGCTTACCGCCTTTGAAGGCTTCGATTGTAGCAATATCCTCTTCAATATCTTCCCTCGTAACTGTAATTGATAAACATCACCTCTTCTTTGGATTGTTCTTTGAAGGTTAAACAATGAGTGCTTGAGGTGGTTAAGTATCGATCACAAGAAAAGATTCTACTTTGAAAACAAGACTAGATTTGCTTGAAATTTGGTTTTGTTGAGTAATTTTCTATCTTTTATTAAAGGGAACATTCGAACATTTATACATATTATCACTGTCGAAACCGTTTTTTGAAAACAGGAATCAACTTGGGTTTTAAAAAAAGGGAGTCACCACCGACCTTTTTCGAGGTGCGATCGGATTACCTTAAATTATTTTAATAAAACGTTTTGATTTATTAAAACAATTAATTTGGTCTTCGAAATTTGAGAAAACGGGTTCGGGAGTCGATTACGCACGAGGAAGGGTTAGCACCCTCGTAACGCCCAAAATTGGTACTAAATTGATTTAAAATGTCCTTATGTCAAGAAAGTTTCGAAATACGATTTCTTTTAAAGCATTTGAATGGCTTAATTTGGACGGCCAGATTCTCTTGTTTCAAAGGAATACAGTATCACATCCAGCACGTTAGGACACGATCCTTTGAACCCTCGAAACCACGATCAAATCTTGACTTCCAAAAACTCATACATTTGAAAATTACAAAAGGGTGTTCACTTATTCGTTCCAACCAAAAAAACAAAACCCAACACGTTAGGGCACGATTTCTCGAATTTCCGAACAGAGAACATTGCCTTATTTTAAAAATTGGAGAACACGAGTGAAATCTAAAAAGGATATTCGGTTATTTGGTCAAACGAAAAATCGAAACTCAGCACGTTAGGGCACGATTCCTCAAATTTCCAAACACGAAATATTGCCTTATTTTTGAGAAATTGTCGAATAAGCGATTAAAAAGTTGGTTAAAAAAATGAATTTATTTGATTTGCTCGGGCTAAAAAATGTGCATCTAGTAAAGGCTCAAATATGTGGGAGTTTGAATCACAATACGTTGACAAAAAAACACAAGCATAGGATCAAGCATGAAATAATAATACATGACATTGATGGCATACAAATGAATAATTCCATACAAGAGAACAAATTTAAAGACATAGTAATAGTCTCACACCAATATTATGCAAATGTTAACAATAATATTCAAAGTTTTATGAATTGAAAACAATTTCAAACGAAGTTTAAAACAAATAAAAGAACAACATAATACCACATAAACGAGTTTAAAACAAATTATTTTGCAATTGGAAATTAAAATAAGTTTGGAAATAACTAAAAATATAATAAGTTTTTAAAGCAAGCTATATACATATACATAACTATTTATGAGGAAATATATACATAGATAAATTTAAAATAAGATACCTACATAAAATAATATAAAGGCTAAATATTTGTAAAAATTATTTCATGTAGAACAGGTGTATATACAAATAATTATTAGAAAATGTTAAAATAGGCCGAATATAATTTAAAACGAAATATCTAAATGAAAACATGTGAAATTATCTTAAATAAATAGTAAAACCAAAGTCTAATAAACCTTATATTAAAACCAGATTAGTAGGTTAAATAAGCCAAGGACGAGATTGAAAACCAAAGCAAAGTTTTAAGGGTAATCAGTAAATAAAACAGTTATTAAAATCGGATTAGGGACTAAAATAAAGCGCGCGTGAACTAGCAGGGATCGAATACATAATTATTCCCAGTTTTTTAAAACACTATGTTTAAATGCGGGCTAATTCGAAACAATATGCGAATACTAAGGCAAAATTAAAAAAGCAAAAGAAATAAAGACAAAGAGGCAATCGAACATTCATACGAAATAGAAGGACTAAACGCGTAATAAACCCTCAGGGACCAAAACACGCGGGTCATAGCCACGCTCGGGTCGGGTCATCGGGTTATTGGCCTATACGGCACCATTTTAGAGCCACTGAAACAGGCCCTAAACAGTGTCGTTTCATGCGCTAAATAAGAACCAAAACAAACCCTAAAACTAAAGACATTAGGCCACTTCTAAAATCAAACAAAATGAAAGAAAAAAAATCTAGGCCGCTCCCTACTTCCCTTTTCAATCAACCGAATATAGGCCAAGATCAAATGGCCGTCCGACCACAATACGCCTCAGATAGGCAATGGGTTATCAACGGAGGACCGATCTAGCTCTATTCGAGGGGATTGTTCAAGGAGTTTCACCATTTTAAACCCGAAACCCACATCCAACTTCGATTACGATAGAGAGAACGAGGATTCTGATGGCTCGCTCATAAAGGTAAACCATTATCCTTTCTATTATATGAACACATGCGAAACAATAATCAGAAGAACAAAGCAAAATGAAGAAAAAGATCAAACCCAGGATCACCTCTTCAAAAACTTAATTTTGATTAATTTTTTTTTTGTATCCGTTTTTACATGCCTTTTTCTCTCAAAATGAAAAAAATGGCTTTATAGCTGAATAAGAAAAACAGAAAGAAAATACAATATTTTTTTGTTCTGTTATTCCCTTTGTTTTCTTTCGTTGTGCATTTTGCAGGTACGGGGCTTTACTGGAGCCTGGTGGAGTACGGGTGCGCAGACGAGGGCAGCTGGTGGTCGTACGGAGGCTGTAGAGGTGGTGCGCGTGCTGCTGGGGTTAGGGGCTAGGGTTTCCAAATTTTAAATCCTTTTGGGCCACTCAGGCTGTCGCAATTTGGGCCAGTGGATTTAGACTTTGGGGTCTTAGGTTAGCTGGGTTAGTATTTTGGGTAATTGATTTGGGTTTGGTGTGTAAAGGACTGTGGACTTATGGTTTAATGGGTTTGGGCCAAAACTGGCTATTACAGTTGCCCCTCTTTGCTCATTGTCGTGTAACGAGAATGGAGCAAAGACCTCAAAATGGCCAATTTTGCCTAATCTCGCCGAAACTGGGTTTTTTGGTGTTCTTTCTTCAATTAGCCTTGTTCCATCCCGCTATATCTTCAGGGGTATAGGACTTACAACTTTAGTTTGCTCCACTGCAACTTCAGGGAGATAAGATTTGGCTTCGATCTGCTCTGCTGCAACTTCAGGGAGATGAGATTATGTTCAACCTGCTCCTCTACAACTTCAGGGAGAGAAGGTTGGTGGCTTCAATTTGCTCCACTGCAACTTCAGGAAGATAAGATTTGTTATCTTCGATCTGCTTCACTGCAACTTCAGGAAGGCAAGACATGTTATTTTCGATCTCCTCTAGTGCAACCTCAGGGATGCCAGACTCAAATCTTCGATCTGCTCCCGCAACTTCAGGAAAGCCAAATCTAGTATCTTCAATCTGCTCCCTGCAACCTCAGGGATGCCAGATTCAAATCTTTGATCTACTCCTGCAACTTCAAGAAAGCCAAATCTGCTATCTTCAATCTGCTCCCTGCAACCTTAGGGATGCCAGACTTAAATCTTTGATCTACTCCTGCAACTTCAAGAAAGCCAGATCTGCTAAATCACCAATGTTGCTACACCATCCTCTAGGGATATGACTTGTAGAATCGACCTCATGTATCTGTTTATACCAAATGATTAAAATGCTATGATCGGAATGAATCAACTGCACCTAACCAGATGTGCGTGCATGAATGCAGGATTTTATTTTTGAAAATGATTCCCTTTTTAATGATTAGGGTGCCTCCGCTCATCACTAATATGCTATCACGTCTTCTTACTGAGCTGGTATTTTTGACAGAAGGTTTGAAGAGGCAGCCATGGTTTGGACTATTTTACCTCTAATGTTTTCAATTTTGAACTTGGGTTATTTCTAACCAGTAGTCCCGTTTCAGGTTCTTGCACTGTTTTTAAACTTTTCAGAGTAACATGCGAAACTTTATCCATGCGAACATTGTAAATCTGACTATCATTGTTTCAATGAAAAATGCGTGAAAAAGGCCATGATGATGAGCAAGATTGAAATTTGATAACAAAGTTTGGAATGAACAAATTAATCAGAGAAGTAAACTTTGTCAGAATACAGAATAAGAATAAATTAATCATCCAAATAGCATATTTTTCTAAAATAAAAAATGAATAAGAGGAAAATAAGTGCCCCAAACATCGCAGCATGAGCTTCTCTGCATAACCTCCTGAGGACCCTTTTTGAGCTCCACATGTGTTTAGGGGATCTAGAGCACTCTATTAATGTCCCAAGATGCAACACTCCTCCTTCCTGTTAATTTTGAGAGGACGAGATTACCACATGCCTCATTTTCAAAATTTGAGTCGCCCATTTGTGGGTTTTCAACTCAAAAACCCCTTTGGTCACAAGGTGCCCTTTGCGGGTTTTCACCTTGGCTTTTTCATTTCTTAAGTGAAATACTTCTTAACAGAATCTGTATTCACGGGAATGGGAAAGTTTTTACTATCCATCTCGGCTAGAATCAATGCTCCTTCGGAAAAGGCTTTCTTTACCACGTAAGGTCCTTCTCAATTTGGCATCCATTTCCCTCTGAAATCCTTTTGTATTGGAAGGATCTTTTTCAAAACCAGATCTCCTTCATAGAATTCTCTTGGGTGAACCTTTTTGTCGTAAGCTCGCATCATTCGTTTTTGATACATCTAGCCGTGACGAATAGCTCTTAGCCTTTTTTCCTCAATCAAGCTCAACTGGTCATATCGAGACTGGATCCATTCTGCTTCATCCAACTTCACTTCTGACAATACTCTAAGTGAGGGAATCTCAACTTCAATGGGTAGAACTGCCTCCATTTCGTAAACCAGAGAGAAAGGCGTTGCCCCGGTGGAGGTCCTGACAGACGTTCGATAAGCATGAAGGGCAAATGGTAACTTCTCATGCCAATCTTTATAGGTTTCAGTCATCTTTCCCACAATCTTTTTTATGTTCTTATTTGCTGCTTCTACTGCGCCATTCATTTTCGGGCGATATGGCGACGAGTTGTGGTGCTTGATTTTGAATCGACTACAGACCTCTACTATTGTGCTGTTATTCAAATTCAGAGCATTGTTTGATATGATCCTTTCTGGCATCCCATATTGGCATATAATTTCTTTTTTCAAGAATTTGCTAACTGCCGTCTTGGTGACATTAGCATACGAAGCGGCTTCAACCCATTTGGTGAAGTAATCTATGACCACGAAGATGAATCGATGTCCATTGGAAGCTTTTGGCGATATCGGCCCAATCACGTCCATGCCCCACATAGAGAAGGGCCATGGGGAAGTCATAATGTGAAGAGGCGAAGGGGGCACATGAATCTTACCTCCGTAGATTTGGCACTTATGACATCTTTTGGCGTATTAATACAATCCCCTTCCATGGTGGACCAGTAATAACCAAATCTCATAATTTGCCTGGCCATTGTAAAGCCGTTAGCGTGTGTTCCGCAGACGCCCTTATGGACTTCTTCTAGAATTTTCTTGGCCTCAACAGCATCCACACACCTCAATAGTACTTAATCTTTCCTTATTTTGTACAGAATCTCCCCATCCAATACATAGTCAATGGCCAATCTTCTCAACGTCCTTTTGTCGTTCTTGGGCGCCTGGTCTGGGTATTCACAATCCCTCACATATCGCAATATATCGTGATACCACGGGTGATCATCTTTTTCTTCTTCTTCATTAATGTTACAGCAATGAGCCAAAGCCTCATACATACTCATTTGAATAGGTTTCATGTCCTCTTGTCTATTTACTTTGATCATGGAGGCTAGAGTGGCTAGGACGTCAGCCATCTGGTTTTCATTTCGTGGGAGGTAGCAGAAAGTGATGTCATCAAACTCCTCCATTAACTCCAGGATTATTTTTCGATAATTAATCAACTTGAGGTCTCTTTTTTCCCATTCACCTTTAAGTTGATAAATCACCAGTGCAGAATCCCTATAAACTTCTAACATTTTAATCTTGCGTTTTATGGCAGCACGGATTCCCTTGATGCATGCCTCATATTCTGCCATGTTGTTAGTGCAATCAAAATTTAATTTACTAGTAAAGGGGTAATGATCTCCGTTTAAAGATACCAAGACTACCCCGATTTCGTTACCCACAGCATTGGAAGCTCCGTCAAAATTTAGTTTCCAATGGAGGCTTTCCTGAGCGTCTTCTTCAGTGCCTGCAACATACATTAAGTCTTCGTTCAGGAAATCAAAGTTTAAGGGTTTGTAATCTTCCAAAGCTCTACTGGCCAGAAAATCTACTATCGCACTTCCTTTTACGGCTTTCTGGTTTACATACACTATGTCAAATTCAGAAAGTAGAATTTTCCATCGAGCCATTCTTCCATTCAAAGCTGTTGACTCCTTCATATACTTCAGAGGATCTAGTTTCAAAATGAGCCAAGTGGTGTGATACAACATGTATTGTCTTAGCCTTCGGGTTGTCCAAACTAGAGCATAACATAACTTCTCTATTGGTGAGTATCTTATCTCAGACTCAGTAAACTTTTTGCTAAGGTAATAAATAGCTCTTTCTTTCTTTCCCGACTCATCATGCTAGCCGAGTACGCATCCCATGGAATTTTCGAATACTGCTAAGTACAGTATCAATGGCTTATCTGGGTGATGTGGCATCAGTACTAGGGGATTAGACAAGTACTGTTTGACCTTGTCAAAAGCCTTTTGACATTCTTCATCCCATACACCCGGGTTGTGCTTCTTAAGGAGGCGAAAAATAGGGTCACACTTCTCGGTTAGTTGTGAAATGAACCGGGCCATATAATTTATTCTTTTCAGAAATCCTCTGACTTCTTTCTGAGTACAAGGTGGAGGTAGCTCTTGTATGGCTTTGACTTTGTCTAGGTCAATCTCGATCTCTTTTTCACTAACCACAAATCCTAGCAACTTTCCGGACCTGGCTCCAAAAGTATATTTTGCCGGATTGAGTTTTAGCTGAAACTTTCTCAACCTTGAGAACAATTTCCTTAGGACTTGCAGGTGCTCCTTCTCCATTCGGGATTTTGTGATCATATCATCGACATAAACCTCGATTTCTTTGTGCATCATATCATGGAACAAGGTTACCATAGCTTTCTGATATGTTTCCCCTGTATTTTTCAGTCCAAATAGCATTACTTTATAGCAGAAAGTCCCCCACAAGGTTACGAATGTGGTTTTCTCCATGTCTTCAGGATGCATCTTTATTTGGTTGTATCCCGAGAAACCGTCCACGAAGGAAAATAGTGAATAACCTGCCGTATTGTCCACCAAGGTATCAATGTGGGGCAATGAGAAATTATCTTTTGGGCTAGCTTTATTTAAGTCTCTGTAGTCCATACACATTCGCACTTTTCCATCCTTTTTAGAGACGGGGACAATGTTGGCCACCCAGTCTGAGTATTTCACTACCTTCAAAAATCTAGCGTCGAATTGCTTTTTGACCTCTTCTTTTATTTTCAGCAAGACATCGGGCCTCATCCTTCGAAGCCTTTGCTAGACTGGCTTACATTCTTCTTTTATAGGAAGTCAATGCACCACTATATCAGTATTCAAACCAGGCATGTCTTGGTATGACCATGCGAACACATCCTTGAACTCCTAGAGTAATTTAATAAAGTCTCGTTTTGTCTCTGCGGCGATACCAGTCCCAATTTTCACCTCTTTTCCTTATCCTAAATCTATAATTTCTGTTGATTCTTCGTGAGGTAGGATTTGTTTCTCCTCTTGTTCGACCATCCTCAACAGTTCGGGAGAGAGGTTACAATCTCAGTCGTCTTTGAAATCCTCAGAATCCTCTATACACATATCTCGTTCAAAAGGAGACTCCGCGTCGTTGGGAGCGTCGCTCATGTCATTGACATCTAGGGACCTGTTTCGGGGATGATAGAAGATGCAAAGAAATAGCAGCATCTAAGAATAATTATTTGCTTGGTATGATTATGAATAAATAAAAGGGTATTTGGAAGAAAAACAAAAAATGATTATGTATGAATTGGAAAGAATGAAAGAATATTTGCTCAAAAGATGTATTTTCATTGAATTAAAGATTTCGGGATAAACTCAGTTCACAAAGGATGTTCATTACTCCTAGGCCTAGAGCAATAAATGTTCTAGAACATTACTCTGAAACAGTTCTAAACACTACAGGAATCTCTTCTGCAGTCCAGTTGTTCAAAACACTCCCAGGCTCAAAATGGCGGATATCCGACAGGCTTCTTCTTTCGGTTCCCTTCTCGGATATGGCATTGATGTGCATGTCCTCCAATATTCCTTCCATGGTTCCTTCTCTTGAGGTCCTTCGCTCAGGGTTAATGATTCCTCCTGATACGAAGGTCTTGGATATGTGGGGGAAAACCATTGGTTCCCACTTGATTTTCTCCCCGCTCAACCGTACTCTTTGCCTCTCTTGCTTCTTTTCTAATTCTTTCCTTCTCTGTCTGGCGTCAGGCCTAAACTCTAAGCCGAACGGTCTCGTTTGTCCTTCAACAACGGTACCTCTACCCTACCTTAGAGGTATCTCTCGAGTTCTTTTCCCGGTAATACTCCTCTCCCCACAGTTAATTGTATGCCCATCCTCGTGGTCTTGGATATTTTAGGCCTCGGGATCTTGCTCCCTTCACCAATAAAGGTTGTATTTACGAATTCTAATGATCGCAAAGAACATTCGATGGCCTTATCATTTGCCTCCAGATATGGTGCGTCACTGGTCACAACTGCGATGATGTCTTCCTCCGCGTTTATGGTTACTAGTCAGCCTTCCGTCACTAATTTCAGCTTTTGCTGCAACGTAGAGGGAACTGCCCCTACTGAATGAATCCATCGTCTTCCCAACAGGCAGTTATATGAGGGCTTGATATCCATTACCAAGAAATCCACCTCGTATGTGTTAGGACCAATCAAAAGAGGTATTTCAATTCTGCCCATTACCCTTCTCTCTGTGCTGTCGAACGCCCTTACTGTCTGCTGGCATGTCTTCATATGAGAACTATCCAGTGGCAACCTGTTTAGCATAAAAAGGGGCCAGACATTCAATACCGATCTGTTGTCAATCAATACTCCCGGTAGTGTATATCCCTTGCATCGAGTGGTGATATGCAAGGCTTTTGTAGATCTCCTACCTCCAGGTGGTATCTCATCATCATTAAAGAAGATGAAATTATCGGTGGTGATGTTATTGATCAGACGATTGAGCTTGTTGACGGAGATGTCATCGGAGACATAAGTTTCATTCAGCACTTTCATTAATGCATTGCGATGTTTCTCCAAGCTTAACAGCAAGGCTAGTACCAATATGCGAGCCGATTGTTTGTGCAGTTGCTCCACAACGCTATACTCACTATGCTTTAAAAACTTTAAGAACTCTTTAGCCTCTTTTTCGGTCATTGGCTCATTGACAAGCGATTCAGCCTCAGTTATGTTCTACATTACAGATTTTCCCTTGATAGACCCGATTTTTGTAGCTGGGTTATCATAGTGTTTTTTGCTGCGCGTGTAAAAACCCGTCTCTCGTCCTTCTTCTGAAGCTGGTATCGTCACATTACAGTCATAGTTCCAGGGAACCCTTTTGCTATCCTTGTAAGGAAATGTTACAGGTTTTTGAATTATGACCCATTGCGCTACTTGCGTTTCGGCTTCATTGGCTCTCGGTTTTGAGATGATTACTATCGAACAATTACCCTTTTGGACTTTCGCCGTTGATCCCTCATCTGAGGCATAAACCTCTCCTTCTTTTAATCCCTCAATCTTTTCATAAAATTTAATCTCTCTATTTTCTATCAAACTTTGTATTATGGTTCTGAACTCAGTGCACTCCTGGATTTCATGCCCCTCTCCATTATGAAATTCGTAATGGTTTCTCCTTCATTTGGATCTTTTTTCAAAATCCGATGTGACCAGTCCTCTTTTCACCATCTCATTCTAAACTTGTCTCAATGGGGTTTTAACTTCTGCAACCTCAATTTTGACTTTCCTACCCCTACCTTCATTTATCTGGTTCACCCCTTGATCAGTATGATTAGGTAAGGGGTTTCCTGCTACATTTGGCGTGAATGGGTCGTCAAACTTTACGATCCCCATTTTTATCAGCCTTTTGACTAATTTCTTGAATGCGATGCAGTTTTCAATTAAATACCCCGCGATTCTAGCATGATATTCACAGTTGGCATTTGTGTCATACCACTTGGGAAACGAGGGTTGCAGCGGCTTTAAGTAGAAAAGGGACACCACATGTGCGTCAAAGAGGCTCTGGTATAGCTCTTTATACGTCATAGGTATAGATGTAAACTGTGTCCTTTCGGTGTTTGCCCTTGCATTGGATTCTTGTCTCGGGGAACCTGATGATTAGCGGTTACTGTCTTTGGCTGGCTCACTATGATCGCCCTTGAATACCCCTTATTATGCGTACTCGTGTTATTCACCTCATTTTCCCTCCTCATTGGGGCTGATCTCTTGGTGCTTTCTCTGGCTTTAATTTTCTCACATTTTATCGCATTTTCTATCATCTCCCCTGACATTACCATATCAGAAAAGCTTTTAGTAGTGCTTCTCAACATGTGGTTGATAAATGGGGCCTTAAGAGTACTGATGAAAAGCATGGTCTTCTCTTTCTCTGAGAGTGGTGGTTGGACTTGTGTGGCCACCTCTCTCCATCGCTGGGCATATTGCCTGAAGTTCTTGTTTGTCTTCTTTTCCATGTTCTAAAGCGTAATTCTGTCGGGTGCTATGTCCATTACATGGCCGTATTATTTTATAAAAGCTTGGGCTAAGTCTCTCCATGAACCGATTTGGGCACGGGTAAACTGATTGTACCATCTGGCCGTAGACCTGATCAGACTGTCTTGAAAATAGTGTATCAACAACTGGTTGTTATGGACATATCCTGTCATTCTTCGACAGAACATCGTTATGTAAGCTTCAGGGCAGCTAGTCCCGTTGTACTTTTTGAAGTCTGGCATTTTAAACTTCAGTGGGAGCACCAGATCTGGGACCAAGCTTAAATTATTTGCATCGATCCTGCAATCAGCAGTTTCCATTACTTTAAACTTCTCTTTCAACCACTTGCAACGGTCCTCGAATTGTTTTGGCAGATCTACTCTTGCGTTCTCCATTTTTGCTATCTTATCAAGATCCGGGACAGCGGGATTAGCAAAGTTATCGCTCGGATTGGATCCCGAACCTGTTTGGAAGTTTATCGGCGCTGAGGCACCAACCTAATACTGGGGTCTAATGGTGAGGGCCACCCTTTGCGGACAGACATCTGGTTAGGCTGGGGCGTTTGTCAGGGCAGCTCCTAGGGAGTAGATAAGGTCCTCACGATTGTCCTCCGAATTAACAATAGGGCTTTTTCCTTTATCCGGCCCTCCCAACAACAGCTGTGCTAATTGATCCATCATGTTTCTATGGGTTTCCATCATTTGATCTCTCATGTCTTGTTGCATCTTGGCCAGTTGCTCTTGCATCTGTGCTTGCAACCGATCTTGCATTTCTTTTTACATTTGCTCTAGTTTTTCTAGCCTTTGATCCATTGCCTTGGTTTTGAGATGTGTGTTGTAGCAATGTTCAGTTGGTGGATTTTTGTTGGTTTCCAGGGTAACTGCTATAATTTTAATTAATCAGGGTCTTTATTATGAAATTTAATGCATATGATGCAATGCAATGCAGTGCATATGATGTAATGCAATACATATGAATGAATGCAAAGAAGGCGTCAATTCTAATTCAATTTCATTTAGAAAACTTTACTAGAAAACAAAGTTCTTTTACATAAAACGAATTACAGAAAAGGCTTTGCCCTAATGCCTAAAGTCTTAATTTTTCTAAGCAGTGAAGCTAGTTCTTGCCCCCGGCCTGACTCTTGCTCATACATCACACTTAATACATCGGCCTGTACCGCTAAAGTCTGTAGATGATCGGCTACCTCCCGAATTTGAGCCACGGCTTCTCCCATAAGATAATCTCTATCTCTAACCTGGCCTTGAGAATAGTGAAGCTGCTCTTTCCAACGCTCTTTATTCCCTTCAAGGAGCTCAACCCGTATTTCACAGTTCTGTAAAGCTGTTTCTAATTCTTCTATCCTTTCTTTCATTTCCTCAATCTTGCGTAAGCTCGCCTTTAGCTCCACCGTAGAATTACGACTTCTATGCTGATGAAGGGTTTTTTCAAGTTCCGCCACTCTAGCCTTTAATTCACCCTTTTCATTCTGGCTTTCTGACAAACTCTTTTCTAAAATCTCGTTTCGCGCTCGAGCCTGCTGGAATCTCCTTTCCCATCGATCGGTTTTGTTTCTTTCTTCCTAAATTTCTTGTTGCCACTGTTTAGAAGTTTTTCCCAACCCGGTAGTTCGCATTGACAGACGCATCCTTTTGTAATACGTCTTTAGACTGTCCAGATCTTCCTTGGCATTATTCTTCCCTTTTCTCAATTTCTCAGCTTCTAGCTTCTAGACATCCACATCTAATGTTAAATTCATTTTCTCCTTTTCCAGTTGCTCAATCCTCTTTCTAAGCTCGGAACTCTTCTTTTCGAAGTCGTGCCTTATGATCTCGAGCTCCGATGGAACCACTCGCAAGCATTCTTCTAGTGATCGAGCATCCTCTAAACTTATCCCGGGAATGTTATCATTAATGCGTCTACTAAACCATCCATTGTATTCTAGAGTTACCGTTGGGCCCGCGTCCACTCTCTTCATTCGGATAGTTTTCTTCCAGGGGTCAGACATCTCCCAAATCTTTTTCTTGTAATTGTCCCCCTTATATGAGAACTCATATTGAGCTAGCCTGTATGTTGCCAGGATAAATTGCTTAGTGTTGTACTGCCTTAATGCGAGTAAAGGGGCGTATCTGACGGCCCCCCAAATTCCTGACAGAGGCACCCAATCAAAAGTCTCACACCGATAAAGGATCTCGTCGGGGATCATCTACGGAGCCCTCCACTCAACATCTTCCTCTCAAAGATTTTGAAGAATTTCCATCCACCTTTCTTCTGATACGTCATCCCTCCTTGGTGTAGCTGCTTCTTCTTTCAGCGGGGAATAATTCTTAAGGAAGACCTGGTAGGAGACTTTGTCTACCTTCTAGAAATGGCCGTGAAACCACACCATCAGTAGTTGCGCATATCCGACAAATCTACCTTCACCTGTCCTCCGACACATACTCAATGATCTAAATGTTTCCGCTAGGATCGATGGGACGGGCGTGACATGTTTATCAAGTCGATCAAATAGGTCAGTGACCGCCTCGTTGATATGTCTTAAGGCTTTGGGAAAGATTACCAATCCATCAATGCTGAAGGCGAAAACGTCGACTTTCTTCTTCATATCCGGATGTGTTAGGATCAGGTCTCTCAGACTCACCCAAGAAATACATTTGTCATCACCTTTTTGCTAAATTCTGGCCGTAACCCATTGTTCGCTCATCCCAGTAATTTTCATCAGCTTCTTCACAAAGGTTGGGCATTAGCAACCCTAACATAAGCCTTGTCGACTTGGATACTCAGACAACGAAGCAGAGTGGTATACTCTTTCACAGTGGGCACCAAATCTACCTTCCCGAAAGTGAAACAACTATAGGTGGGATTCTAAAACTGAGTCATAGCCCGAAACAACTACTTGTCCACTTTGATGTCGAGTAGGTGGGGTAAATCACCGTAATTGCGGTAGAACAGCTGCTTAGTCTCATTGCCCCAGTGAGCCCATATGTCTCTCAATTCTTGGAGCTCATTTTGCATCACGCTGATGCGGGTGAAGTCCCACAACTCTGATGTGTATCCTTCAGCTAGACTGTCCCCTTTTTCTAATTGTAGTTCCTCTGACCATTTACGAATTTCCGCACTGCCCTCCACTTTATCACGAAAATCGTTTTCCATGTCAAACTTTCTAATTTAGTAATTAAACTCGGATCGACACCCCTTTAAGAATGTAATGACATGCAAACATAGCCAAAACAAAATACAACCGGCCAGTAACATATAAAAATAGAAAGAGGCAAATAGAAAATAGCCCAAACACCTATCTGGGTGACTACTAAAGTTCAAGATGGTTCTACCTAGGGTAGGCTCCTAAGGCTCACTATATGTGGTTCTGTTCTAAGGAAAGGGTACATGAACCCGTAGATTCTTCGATCCTCACCCATTACAGGCTCATATAGATTGAATTCAGATCAGGGGAAAACATTTCCCTATGGCCATGCGGAGGTGAAAACCTCACGAAACACATAGGTACGGATATATTCCAGAAGCGGTCCACTAGCCCATGCGGAGGTGAAAACCTCACGAAGGCCTAGCTTCTCACTCCCACTTATAGGTATGACCACAACGTTCATGCAATGCAATGCGAAAGATATTCTACGAAGCTCAAATCGCAACAATAACACAAACAATTGCAACAAAGAAATGATGATTGTTTTTCAAATCGATTTTCAATTTCCAACATAAGGACAAAATCAATTTACGGCCTGACTCTCTTATCTAGTCCCAGTGGAGTGGCCAAGCTGTCGAAACTGTTTTTTGAAAATGGGAATCAACTTGGGTTTTAAAAAAAGGGAGTCGCCACCGACTTTTTTCGAGATGCAATCGGATTACCTTAAATTATTTTAATAAAATGTTTTGATTTATTAAAACAATTAATTTGGTCTTCGAAATTTGAGAAAACAGGTTCGGGAGTCGATTACGCACGAGGAAGGGTTAGCACCCTCGTAACGCCCAAAATTGGTACCAAATTGATTAAAAATGTCCTTATGTCAAGAAAGTTTCGAAATACGATTTCTTTTAAAGCATTTGAACTGTTTAATTTGGACGGCCAGATTCTCTTGTTTCAAAGGAATACAGTATCACATCCAGCACGTTAGGACACAATCCTTTAAACCCTCGAAACCACGATCAAATCTTGACTTCTAAAAACTCATACATTTGAAAATTACAAAAGGGTGTTCACTTATTCGGTCCAACCAAAAAAATGAAACCCAACACGTTAGGGCACGATTTCTCGAATTTCCGAACAGAGAACATTGCCTTATTTTAAAAATTAGAGAACACGAGTGAAATCTAAAAAGGAGAATGGGAGTTTGGTTGTAAATCCATACAACCTAAGACTTATAAAAATTATAAAAATAAAAAATATAAGATGATAAAATGGAAACCAGGAAATAAAAAATATACTGGTAATAATAATAAAAATAATACTAAGAAAAAATTTGTAAGAAGAAAAACTTCTAAAAAACCTATAAAACAAATTTGTAAATGCTTTATATGTGATGAAGAAGGTCACATAGCCACAAACTGTCCAAATAAAGGGAAAAATGCCAGAAAAATGATTAAAAGTCTTGAAGAACAAGATTTAGAAATATGTTTTAGTGAGGAAATAAATCCTACAGAAATATTATATGAGTTAATGTCAGAAACCGAATCTGACACTGATAATGAAGAATATATCTTTATGTTAGGACATAATAATCAATTAGAAGAAATTCCTAAAACTGAACAACAGGATATAAAATTAGGAAATTTAATAGGAGAAGAAAAAGACTTCTCAGAAGAAATGATAGAAAAGATTACTAAAAATCATATTTCTAAAGAAGAAATATATAAAATATCAAAGTTTAAAATATGGTCACAAAGACATATTAAAATAATTAGCGGTAATACAGTCGCTAAAGATACTAAAGGCGGATTAACTGAAATCCCTTTATTTACTAAAGAAAAAATTAAGAGGATTAGAAAGAAATATCCTCAGGTAAGATATATACATTTAGGTATAATTATGATCACAATTAGAGCTTTATTTAGAAGGGGTCATGATGTACCTATAATAGCTGTTTTATTAGATAAAAGATTTGAAAATCCAATAAAAGCACTTATTGGAGGAATTCAATCAAATTTATATAATGGGGTAATAGGATTTAAGGTAAAACCAAATTACTTTATATCCATTACGGACCCTCTAATAGAAGAGTGTCTTTGTTTAAGAATTCAGACAAAAAATTCTGATTTTAAGGACTTAGCAGAAGATCTGGCAATAAGCTGGACTGCTATTAATGAGTATACTAATACTGCAGAGGTAGAAATAAAAGAAGTCAATAATAAAATTATTGAACTTTTTGAACCAAATAAAATTACTACAGAAATACAACCTAAATTATTATATTTAAAAGATCTTTCTATTCCAAAAGACTGGATAATAGGAGATATTAATAATGCGAGTACTTCAAAACATGTAAGTACTATTGAATATATGGCCTCAGGTGATAAGTTATATTTTAAAAATAATCTGTTAACAAATACAGAAGATAATTTAGTTCTACCTTCAACTTCTCAAATAGAGGAAGAAGAAGATAATAGAAGTACAACATCCTCTACACCGATAGGTATGAAAACAGTTCATATTCCTATCTTTCCTACTGAACCTGGTAGAAATTCTAGAAATACTAGAATTGAAGATATACAAACTTTGGCAAAAAATATAAAAAATTGTATTTATATAGAAATAAAAATTAAGGATAAAATTCCTTTATATGCTTTAATAGATACAGGTGCTACAACAAGTAGTTGTAAGATAAATGCTATTCCCAGAGAATATTGGAAACCTGTAAAAAGACCAATAAAGGTTAGTGGTATAGTTAATAATAAGACCTTAGTATATTATAAAGCTAGGAATATACCAATTTACATAAATAATGTAAAATTTGTAATTCCTAAAATATTAGGCTTTCCCGAAATGAAGGGAGATATATTATTAGGTAATGATTTTATAAAACAATATTTACCATTTTCTATTTATAAAAAATCAGTTATATTGTCTATAGACATGACTTCTATAGAAATACCAACTGTTAAAAATCCTAATTTTATTTGCTAATTTTCTTAGCAGGCCTTATGGATAGAGGTAAAAAACCTCTAATGGGAGAATGAAATACTGTCCATAAAATACCCAACAAAGGGAAAATAACAAAATCCAACCAAAGATTTGTTCCTTTGCCTCCACAAGTACAATTTTATCCTAACCAAGGATATTATGTACCATATCCAATGGTAAGACCACCAATTGGATCTCAATTTTCATTGACGCCAAACCCGGTAAGTCAATCTCAATGGTCACAAGACCCTAACTCGGCATTTCAAACCAGTTATGCTGAAGTTATTAAGGGAGCAAAAAACTTTTTATCTCAACAATCACTCTCTGAAATAAATGATTTTTATAATCCAGGATTACCACTGGAATATTATAATTATATTAACAAAATATGGAAAACCCATATTTTAGAACAAAGAGCAAATTTTAGACGAGCTCTTACCAATTTCTCTCAATTTTTAGTTGAAAAAACAATTAAAGATAATAAAGCCCATGATCTTTTATTAAAATCTATTTTATATAGAGATTGGGACGAATGCTATATTGAATATATGGATATTAAGGAAATAAATAATTTTCTTGATATATTTCAATATTTTATTGATAATTGGATAAACAGTCCTGTTATAAATAAAATGTTTAGACGATGTTTATTTAATAAAGCTAGAAGGATATTACCTGTAGATATTTTTACAAAAATAAATTCTATAATTTGCAACCAGCAAATTCAATTTAGAAAAACTTTTTCTGAATACTTTCTACAAGCCTATGTTTTTACAAATCATATAGGGGAAAAATTTCCTACTATAAAATTTAGGCTTAATCATGAACCATTTGATATAACAAGTATTGAATGGGGATTTGTTAAAGAAATAACAGTCCAAAATCTTTCTTTTGATTTATTAAAAGATTTTCCAGCTATCGTAAAATCACGATTAGCGAGTTTTCCAAATATGGATTTCTTTTACTATTTTCATATAGAAATTAGTAGTCTTATTGGTATCGCTGAACATGAAAGATTTTTTCAGCCATATCAAATTTGGACTATTCAAACGATGTTTGGAGGAATAAACCTCTTATCGGTTAATGAAGATAAAGATCACTTGTCAAAAACCATTGACATGTGTTATAATAATTTTTCACATTATCAAGTCCAAGCAGGAATTGATTTAATGCTTAAAGCTCAGTATTTACTTCAACATAATACTTATGTCCTCTGGACTGATGGAAGGAGAATACTAGCGTACAATACTGAAAGACCTCATCAAAACCGTGATGAAGAATCACTACAGCTGTTAAAAAAGATAGTTGAGATGGAGATTGATGATTATCCATTAACAATGGAAATCAAGGACACGTGGGAAAGTTGGAACTCACCACCAGTCTCACCAGATTCATTACATCTGGATGAAATAGAAGAAATGAATCTGACAAATATCCAAGAAGGATAATCCCGAGACCAGACACGTGTAAAAATATCATCCAAAAAAGGAACACTTAATTTTTGATGGTGACTTGCAACTATCTCATTAAAAAGATGTTGATGGAAGGTGATGCAAGCCATGATGCAGAGATGATGGAAGCAACCATTAATGCATGGATATGTGGAAGCAACCACCATGAAAACGACAAATAAAAATGACTACGTGGAAGCAACCATCAAGTCAACATTTATTACGTCCTTATCAGGATATTATTCGGATCTGAAATGTAAATGAATTAGAGTTCAATTCTTACACTATAAATAGGCATTATTGTAGCCTAAAAAAGGCATCGAAAATTAGAATAGTTTTCTCTTTTGTATACTTTCTTTCAATAAGCCTTTGTAAAAATCCCTTTACTATTAATAAAAATCGAAACCCAGCACGTTAGGGCACGATTCCTCGAATTTTCAAACACGAAATATTGCCTTATTTTCGAGAAATTGTCGAATAAGTGATTAAAAAGTTGGTTAAAAAAATGAATTTATTTGATTTGCTCGGGCTAAAAAATGCGCATCTAGTAAAGGCTCAAATATGTGGGAGTTTGAATCACAATACGATGACAAAAAAACACAAGCATAGGATCAAGCATGAAATAATAATACATGACAATGATGGCATACAAACGAATAATTCCATACAAGAGAACAAATTTAAAAACATAGTAATAGTCTCACACCAATATTATGCAAATGTTAACAATAATATTCAAAGTTTTATGAATTGAAAACAATTTCAAACGAAGTTCGAAACAAATAAAAAAAAACATAATACCACATAAACGAGTTTAAAACAAATTATTTTGCAATTGGAAATTAAAATAATTTTGGAAATAACTAAAAATATAATAAGTTTTTAAAGCAAACTATATACATATACATAACTATGTACGAGGAAATATATACATAGATAAATTTAAAATACGATACCTACATAAAATAATATAAAGGCTAAATATTTGTAAAAATTATTTCATGTAAAACAGGTATATATACAAATAATTATTAGAAAATGTTAAAATAGGCTGAATATAATTTAAAACGAAATATCTAGATGAAAACATCTGAAATAATCTTAAATAAATAGTAAAACCAAAGTCTAATAAACCTTATATTAAAACAAGTTAAAAATAAACAATATAGAAAAAAAATCTACAATAAATAATACATATAGTATTTTTTAATATCATATAATAAAACATTTTAAAACTAAATAAATAAGTAGGTTAAATAAGCTAAGGACGAGATTGAAAACCAAAGCAAAGTTTTAAGGGTAATCAGTAAATAAAACAGTTATTAAAACCGGATTAGGGACTAAAATAAAGCGCGCGTGAACTAGCGGGGACCAAATATATAATTATTCCCAGTTTTTTAAAACACTGTGTTTAAATGCGGACTAATTCGAAACAATATGTGAATACTAAGGCAAAATAAAAAAAGCAAAAGAAATAAAGACAAAGAGGCAATCGAACATTCATGTGAAATAGAAGGGCTAAACGCGGAATAAACCTTCAGGGACCAAAACACGCGGGTCATAGCCACGCTCGGGTCGGGTCATTGGGTTATTGGCATATACAACACCATTTTAGAGCAACTGAAATAGGCCTTAAATGGTGCCGTTTCATGCGCTAAATAAGAACCAAAACAAACCCTAAAACTAAAGACATTAGGCCACTTCTAAAATCAAACAAAATGAAAGAAAAAAAAATCTAGGCCGCTCCCTACTTCCCTCTTTAATCGGCCGAATATAGGCCAAGATCAAATGGTCGTCCGACCACAATACGCCTCAGATAGGCGATGGGTTATCAATAGAGGACCGATCTAGCTCTATTCGGGGGATTGTTCAAGAAGTTTCACCATTTTAAACCCGAAACCCGTATCCAACTCCGATTACGACAGAGAGAGCGAGGATTCCGATGGCTCGCTCGTAAAGGTAAACCCTTATCCTTTCTATTTTATGAACACATGCGAAACAAGAATCAGAAGAACAAAGCAAAATGAAGAAAAAGATCAAACCCTGAATCACCTCTTCAAAAACTTGATTATGATTGTTTTTTTTTTGTATCCGTTTTTACATGCCTTTTTCTCTCAAAATGAAAAAATGGCTTTATAGCCGAATAAGAAAAAAAGAAAGAAAATACAATATTTTTTCATTCTGTTGTTCCCTTTGTTTTCTTTCGTTGTGCGTTTTGCAGGTACTGGGCTTTGTTAGAGCCTGGTGGCGTACGGGTGCGCAGACGAGGGCAGCTGGTGGTCGTACGGAGGCTGTAGAGGTGGCGCGCGTGCTGCTGGGGTTAGGGGCTAGGGTTTCCTAATTTTTAATCCTTTTGGGCCACCAGGGCTATCGCAATTTAGGCCAGTGGATTTAGACTTTGGGGTCTTAGGTTAGCTGGGTTAGTATTTTGGTTAATTGATTTGGGTTTGGTGTGTAAAGGATTGTGGACTTATGGTTTAATGGGTTTAGGCCAAAATTGGCTATTACAATCACTATTCATGATTTGACTCAACTGTTCATGGACTTGACCTTAATATTCATAGGACTGATATTCTAAGTGGACTTTAGGCATGTTGGGCACGTGTACCATTCTGGGTCGCCTGCCAAACCTAGCTATCCTCTACATGTAAGCTCCCTGGATACCCACGAACTGAGCCTGAGAACTCCCCTAAAAATTGAGTGACTAATTTGCAAGAATTTCATTTTGAGTGACCAAAATGTAAACTTTCTAAAAATTAAGTGACCAACTAAACAATTTACCTATAATTAAAATACTAAAAAGTATAGAAAAGTGAATAAAAAATATAATCCTACTTTCATTTAAAAATGTAAATTCCATTAAAATTCTTTAAAAATATAAATTTAATTAATAATATTATTAAATTTTTTTGTTAAATTTAAATTTATCATTTGGGAATTTTAGTTTAAAAAAAATTATCCATGATTTGACTTTTAATTTCTTTGATATTTTAACAGTTGAACTACGATTTTATTCTATTTTATTTAAAATTATTGATGTATAATAAAAATGTATTATATATTATGTCTGTATTAATATATTTTATTTTTTAAATAAATTGATAATTCAATAAACAAAATAAGAAATAAAATAGATATTAGAAAAAGGTATAATTTAAACGACGTCATGCACAGAAAAATCCTAAAATTTTAAAACCCTAAAACCCTCCTCCTAGAACCAAAGGGTTTATATAGTTTTTTGTCTTTCCTCCTCCTAAAACCCTAGCTTGTCTTCCTCATTTATCACCGATCTCCACTATCCCAATATATGTGGAATGGCCAAAAACCACATTTTTATCAACTATAAACCTTAAACCCAAACATCTTAGAACCCTCATTTCATTTCCTTTTCACTTTCTCCTTCTCCTTCTTCTCTAGCTCTCTATTCATTCTCAATTTTCAAGTCTCGTTTTTTCACTTCCTATCGTTGTCACTCTATGAGGAGTTTTTACGGTGCCTAAGGTGTCGGTTTGGTGGGATTTTGAAAATTGCAAACCTTCTGTGGGTTTCAATGTGAAAAAGATTGCTAATATGATCATTTCCGCTCTCAGCGCCAATGGAATTAACAGCCCTGTTCAGTTAACTGTTCTTCTCAGACTGAACATAGCATATGTGGAGTCTGAAAATACATGACATTATATAACCTATGACCATGTGATATCTTCCGACTCTAGTAAAAATTATTTTGCAAATAGATAAATATGCTTTCCAACCAAGCTAATTCTGATACTATTGAAAGTGATACTCACATGCCTGAGTAAAAATGTTACTTATGATGAAACGAGACTCATAAAGGTATGAAATGTATATTTTAAAATGGACATGTTAATGATACACATTAAGTGATATGTGTGTATTTATGAAAGTTAAATTTTGAAGCTACGATCTCTACCCCCTCACTAGTACAGTTTTATACGATGAAAATTCACAAGAATTATATTGATTAAGTTCATAAGTGTGAAAGAAGAGCTCAAGTGATGTATGATTAATAATGTAGTCAAAATTTAGAATGGGTTAATAAGTAAATATGGTATTAAAAGGGATATCAGATTTTTTGTAACACCCCAAAGCCGGCTAGACGTTACAACCGAATCTGGTGTGTCACATTGAAGTGTTTTTCGAAAACCACGTTTCACCATAACTAGATTTGTTGTAAAGACCCTTTGTTCCTTTAGTTTTAAAGAACTCATTATTCCGTCTATCTTTGATTAATCAGGTTATGAAAGTGGTTTACTTTGGAAAACATAACAATTGCAGTAGCTTTGCTTGAATCCTCGTTTGTTGTGAAATCATGGTTTTTGTAAACAAATATTATTTTGTAAAACGCGCCTTAGAGCTAACAAATTTTAAATGAAATAGATAAACCCAACATTTAAGAAAAACCAAATAGCGGCCTTATTACAACCCCAAAATAAAATAATAAATAAATAAAGAAAATTTTAAAACTAAAAAATAATAGAGAAGCGAAGTGTGGCCGCCTCCAAGACCCTCGCAGCACCAAACCATCTATGCCTCGGGATTACTGCACAGTAAATTAAATGGGTGAGTATACGAATACTCAGTGTGTATTCCCGTGCATAACAGTGTTACAGAAACAAACTGGGCTTGAGCCCGTTTCAGAACAGTATAATATGCAATCCAGAATCCTACCCAATCCAACCTCTACACACCATCTCCGTCCAGCCCATCACTCCATGTGGAGATATAATCAACCCTCCCAACCCAACACTCTACAGTGTAGCACCGATGCGGCACTATCAAATAATTACAGCAGTGCTGCCAGAATATCAGGCTATAAGCCTTTAGAATAGATGCAGCGAAGCCACCAGAACAGTACACTTCCTCCTTACATATAAGCCCAACCCCATGCAATGCAACATACTTAATGACATGCAAATACAACCCACATAGCACATACATAGCATTTCATGACATACATAATCATACAGAGGGTGTACAGGGTCATATCAGTCATTGTACCCTAGAGGGTATTTTGGTCATTTTGCCCTTTAAGGGCATTTTGGTCATTTACCAGTGTGGGCCTAAATATGCGCAAGCCCATCAGTAGGCCCGTAGTCATCTAGCGACACATGCGACCAGACAGTCCAAAACTCAATTATGGCCTAGGGCCCGTCAAGCGGGCCCACTGCCCATCAGCCCATTCGGCCTAACTCACGAAACCGCTCTTGATAGCCGTTTTACGATGTAGAGCCATAATCCATGGCCTCAGCCGATCATATGGGTGTTCACATGCCTATGTGTCCAAACGTTCGATTTGTCAGCTTTTCGGCTTTTAACATTTTGGCATCTCACCTTCGAATTCAAATAGTGTGATTTACACACCTGACTTGCGAATGGAAGATTACCTCACGATACAGGACCTATAAATCAATCATAGTGCCCAGTTAGTTAACTAAACAAAATAAACCTTATACCTATCTAACTACCAAATCTCATAATCGGCATCCTTACCTCTTCCACTTAAAAAAATGCCTAACTCTCAAAGATCAATTATTATCACCACTCTTGCCTTTGACCAAACCTTACACCACTCAAAGGAGGTCGATCGCACTAGAGCACCTATTAGACCGAAACAAATCTATTAAGAAAGGAAGAAGGCCGCAATCATGCACAAGACTAAACGTCTATAGGCCGACCGAACCCCAAGAGAAAAGAAAAGAGATCTGGTTCTCTTAACACAACAAAAAGGGAAATTAAGGTGATCAGCCCTTACCAAATTCTTACCTTCGATCACTGCCCTAGATCCGAATATGATTAAGCAAAGTAAGAAAGGAAACAACTTTAGCAAAGGAAGGATGAATAGGAGAAAAGCAAAATGGTTGAAAGAACATAGAGAGTAGGTTCGGCTTAGAAAGCAAAGAAGAAGAGAGCGAAATGTGATATTGCAATTGGCCAAAGGAGTTCAATTCACAAAGAGATAGCACAAGGGTAATATTCGACTTTAATAAAAATAAAAATAAGAAAAATATGTATAAGAAGTCGACTATGCTTTACTTGAAGATTCGGTAATGTGAGGAAAGTAGAAAGAAAAGAAAGTGCAAAAATGTAAGTAAAAGGGATGTACATTCGGCTTTACGAGAAAAGAGAAGAGAAGACGGCTATGATGCGATCGACTCTTCAAGCAAAAATATTCAGCAATGCTAAAAGATCGAAAAGATGCACGAGAGGTCAAATTCCAAGGTAAAATCAGCTATTTCAGAGAAATGAGAATCAAATAGCCCCTAAAAAATTCGACACTCCCACAAAAAGGCCTCCCAACCGAAAGCAAAAAGGGATTTTGGCACTACAAGCAACCTAAGTCAATTTTCCTATGCATTCAACTCCCCAAATCGGTCAAACACTATCCCCAATGCAATATCTTTTATCTACTCCTCGATTTTAGCCGGCCATCCAATCCAAATTTCAAATCAACATCCTTCCACCGCTTGACCAAGTCAACCTTCATCTAATAGTAGTTTCGGTCAGCCTCAAATTCTCCCCTTGCGCGAGCAGCAAAATTAACACCCAATGGCACTTGGGTAGCTCGAACTTGCAACCTCCCCTTAGATGCCTCTTACCACTCGCCTTGCCACTAGACCAACACGACTTTCATGTCAAGGTCCCCACGCAACAACTTAAAGACCTTCCAACTCGTGCGCCGAGATCCTTATAAGCCTAAAAAAAACTTTCCCCCTAAGCTTAGACTCGAACCCCCGACCCAAGTGCACAACACACGCTCCCTTACCAACCTACCAGCATGTTTTTCATGACCTGCTGCACCCGTATTTATTTAAAACGGCTTATTATTCGTGAGCCTAGATTTACTTAAGCCAAAAATAAAAATTTTCTCAAAAACCTGGGTTTGTTTGCAGGACCCTTCCGACATTCCAACCCACTCCCAACTCACTTAACTAACACCCCCAATCATGAAATCAAACAAAACAAATAGAATTACAGAATCTAAAATTTTGGGGCGTTACATTTTTCTGAAGATTATTCTGAATATATGATGACATTGTTAAGGAAGAAGATTATTCATGAGTAATCGACTTATCCAGATATGACAATTACAGAGCAGATTAGCTGAAAATTCTTCCAAATTGACTCTTTTAGTGAACTGAATAATGTAAAATTATTGATGACTTTATTAGTCAGTGGAATAGTGATGAAATTGCAAAGATATTTGAATACAACTGTTATAATTGAGTATATTACAACAACATCTCCTAGGTACTCTATAAGTTTTGTTATTCTCAGAGGTATATGAAATTGTTCATGTTCAGATGCAATATTTGTCGTATTGAAAGGCTAGTAAATTATGATAGATGGAATTACTGTAAGTTTGGTTTATTCATGAGCGGTATTGCTCTACCTTACTTGGGTTTTCTAATTCATCATGATTGATATAAGACTTGAGGATAAGATTCATATGATGTTATTTTCTACTTCTACTGATTAAAGCCCTAAATTGCGAATATGCAAGTTATATTGTCTTTATCACAGTTGTTTCTACTGTGTATGCGTGATGTTACCCTTCTGAATTTTCTTTGAGATATCATCAATCTCTTTATTATTCAAACTTGGTTTATCTGTGAAAGATATTCATTGGTTGGAGGTAATTACATTTATTATCATTATAAATATTGACTCGATCATGAAATTTGGTGATAGAGATTACAGATTATAGAAACTAAATTACTGCATTGGTAATTATTGGGGCCACTTTCGGTTCTCCCTCTTCTAATTTGAGGTACACTATTGATATTGAATTGCTTTGTCTATACGATTGAAATGTCGATCATATTAATGCACTATGGTTTTAAATCTATCTCATGGTTGTGGCTTTGGAAAAACTCAAAGCTTCAATGTTAATAATTGAAATAGCTACATTGATGACATAGTTATTACAGAAAGATGTAAGATTTGAATGGACTGACAAATGTTATTAAAGTTTTGACCAGCTGGAAGCTCTATTGATCAAAGTATTAATTCTGGTTCAGCCTGAATCAGGTAAGGAATTTGTTATTACAGTACTGTACTATTGAACAGGATTAGACTATGTTTTGATGCAGTAAGGCAAAATAATAGCCTGTACTTTTAGACAGTTAAAAACCACACGGAAAGAATTACCCTATACATTATCTAGAATTGACAGCTATTGTTTTTGCATTGAAATCTGATAACATTACTTGTTTGGTGAAAAATGACATATATTCACCAATTATAAAAAGTTGAGGTATCTAATGTTGCTAAAAGATTTGACTTTGAGATAGAGTATATGGCTTGGATTGTTGAAAGATTATGAATTGATAATTGAATATCACTCGGAAAGGGCAAATATGGTTACAAATATTCTGAGTAGAAAATCTTTGTATACTTTGCAAGCCTTGGGTACCGATTATGATTGTCTAATAATTGTTCAATTTTTTTTGCTGAATATAGAGCTAAAGCGATGTTTCTACAATAAATTAGTGAAACTCAGAAAAGCGATAATGAATTGTAAGTTAAATGAGTACAGTGTGAAATAATTTATGATTCAGAATTTCATAGTAGAATTGATGAATGCTTGTTATTCAGATACAGAGTCTATGTACTGAAGAATTTGGAGCTTGCACAGAAAATTCTACATGAATGATCAAAGTGGTACTATGTTTGTTTATCTAGGAAATGATAAAATGCACAACGATTTAAAAAAAAAAGATGTACTAGTAGCCAGAATGAAATGTGGTATTTCTGAATCTGGATTTAAATGTTAGATGTATCAGCAAGATAAAAATGATACTTTCAAGATGGTTATAGCCAGCAACGATAACGAAATAGAAATGAGACAAATTTACTATGAGTTTTATATCAGGATTCTCCCTCTCTATGAAAAAGAAAGATATTATTTAAGTAATTGTTGATTGTTTGACAAAGCCTACACATTTTATTCTGACATGATGTATTTCTCGCTTGATAGATTGCTTGAATTATCTGTTTTTGAGATTGACAGATTATATGATATGCTAGTTTTTGTTATTTCTAATAGAGATCTACAGTTCATATTTTGATTCTGAAACAAGTTACAAGAAACTCTGGGTATACGGTTACATTTTAGCACCGTATTTCATTCTCAGACGAATGATCAATCTAAACATATGATTTAGATTTTTGTAGATATTTTTCGATGTTATATTTTAGAATTCAAAGGCAATTAAAAAAGAAATATTTGCCATTAGTTGAATTCGCATATAGTAACAGTTAACAGTCAAGTATAAAATTGTACCGTACGAGGTTTTATATGGTCATGAGAACTCCAATGTTTTGGACTGAGTTCAATAAGAAAAGATACATGTAATTGGTTCAATTCTTTGAAACCGAAGAAAGATGAAAATGATCGGAAGCAGTTTAAAAATAGTATTTGATGTTCAGAAATCCGATGTGAATCTAAAATGAAACAAATTAGAGTTTCAGATTGGAAATAAAATATTTTGAAAGTTTCGCCATAGAAGAAAGTTCCCGGGTTTGGTCGTAAAGGCAAATTAAGTCTGTGGTTTATCGGGTCATATAAGATTATTGAAAAGAATTGGACCTGTTGCGTATTGATTGGTATTATTATCAGAGTTCTACAGAGTTCACAATGTTTTTATAAGTATATGTGTTATGACTGTATCGATCAGACCCATCATCTATTATTGCTTTGATAAATGTTAAAATTCAACCTGACACAATTTACAATGAGAGATTGATTGAAATCCTGGCACTTGAAAACAAAAACTGAAAAATAAAAAGGTAGCTTTAGTAAAAGTTTTCTGACAATGACTTGATATAGAGAGAGCTACCTAGGAACGGGAGGAAACTATCAGAAAGTAATGTCTGAATCTCTTTACTAGTAAAATTTTCGAGGACGAAAATTTCTTAAGGGGGAGAGTTGTAACAGCCTAATTTCAATGAAATCGGAACAATGATTTCGGGACCACAAATCTGAGCCGAAAATAAAATTTATTTTTATTTTATTTTATGGTCCGTAATATGTTAGAAATATCATGTGAAATTTTTTATAAGAAAATTTTACCAATTATGTGTTTAATTACGGGAAGGACCAAATCGTATAAAATGCAAAAGTTGGATTCTAGTAGCTAAAAGGATCAAATAGCTATAAAATTCAAAACTTAAGGTCCTTATATAGTAATTAGACCATTAATGAAAAGTATGTAGATATTTTTGGATGATTCATCTATGGAAAATTAGAAAAAGGCTAAGGACTAAATTGGGAATCAAAATTATTAAAGATGATAAATTAATTAAATAGAAATAAAACTCATTTTTATCATCTTCTTCCCCAAAACATTCCATGGAAACCCTAGGAGAGAGAGAAGAAACTTTCTTGGCCCAATTGGATCCGGATAGACCAAATTCAGAGTTAGAACGAGGAAAAGAGGAAAATGTCGGATTAGTAGATTTTACATACACGAACATTTGTCAAGGTAAGTTCATGTAACTAAATTATGTATAATTATATGCTTGTATTGAATGTGTATATGTGTGAATTATTTGAATGCCATAAATATGAACTTTGTTACATGATCAAGAATACTTAACAAAAGTTAAGTCCTGTAAACATATCCGAGAAATACTAGATAAATGATAATGCCTGACCTAAATGATAAAAATGTTATTCTTGTACTTGCTTTGAATATTGAATATGATTAAAGGAATTATTGTATACAATTGTGATAAATAGATGAAATAATCATATGAGTAATTATGTTCGAAAAATGTTAAATCTCGTTTGAATAAATAAAAATCGATGGATATGCGATTCCTTGAAATGAATTAGGTCCTGCATTTGTTGCTGACAGGATTTAGCTTGGACGAGTAATCTTACCGATCTCATTTATGAAAGGATTCAGCCTGGACGGGTAATCCTGATATAAGTCCTCTCGAGCATATGTTAGCCTGGACGGGTAATCCAGATCAAGCTCTTTAGAGCATATGTTATAAAAAGGATTTAGCCTAGACTAGTAATCTTATTTTTTATATATATGTGGCTTGAGAGTGTACTCTCTAAAATAGTACCTTATGGGTACCATTGAATATAAATTGATGGATCCTGATTTGTACACCTCGAGTGTACTACCTGTGTATCCATCGATATTTTAAATAAATTCAACGGGCGATAATCCAGAAATGAGAAGATAAGAATAATAAAATGAGTTATTACATGTATCCGTCTGAAATACAAGAAAATGATAATACATGACAAGTGATAAATAAAAGTATGAGATTATGATATTTGTACATGAAAATTGTTTGAAGAGAACGTTCATCCTTGGTTATAGACTTGTACACCTTGAGTGTACTACTACTCGTGGGACCTTGATATTTCGAATTATATAAGTAAGGTTCTAACATGAAATAATCTAAACTCAAGATGAACTATTATAAAATTATACTTATAATATAAAGAGATGATTTATATTTATGGAAAGCATATGTGCATGGAAAATGACTGTTGTTGAGCCATATATGTTTTGATATTATTATGGAATATATGACTAACAAGGGCAATGAGGATATGTGTAGGGCTTGAGGTCAAATTGATTGAATATGCCTTACATAGTTACCTCAAAATAGAATGAATGGTAAGTTAAGTACCATGTTATACGAACTTACTAAGCATTTTATGCTTAGTTTTATTTCCCTGTTTTAGAGTAAATTGGAAGCTCGTTGGATTGGAAGCTTGGCAGAGATCACTCACACTATCCATCGGCCCTGGTCGGTACAATATGGTAAATCAATTGTACTTATAATGGCATGTATAGTTTATATTGGTCATATTGGCATGTAAATGTAAATGATTATCGTAATCTAGCCATTGGAATGGGTAGTAATGATTATGTTTAGTACATGTATATAAGTATTTAAGTTTATTTTATGGAGATAACATAAGTGTTTATTATTGATTGATTGAGAAAGGTTAAATGAGCATGCTTATAAAAGGTGAGATTTAAGCATGAATGTATGTAACAATATATCATGTTAGATGTTATAAATTGCTTAAACTCAATACTTGGATTGGTTGGTATTTGGATGTAAATTTGGTGTAGGAATTTGGTATGATTTTGGGTGAGAAATGAAGCTAGGAATGGCTTTATTTTGTCCGCACGGGCAGACACACGGGCCTGTGTCTAGACTGTGTGTGACACACGGCCTGGTACATAGACATGTGGTTAGGCCGTGTGTCCCCTGCATCTTAAAATTGAGAAACAAAATGCTCAGAATTGAGCACACAGATAGAGACGCAGGCGTGTGTCTTAGTCGTGTGTGCTATACGGCCTAGAACACGGATGTGTATCTTGGCCGTGTGAAACCTGAACCTAATTTCGAAAGAATTTAATTAACCACATGGCCTAGTACACGGGCGTGTGGCATGGCCGTGTGCATAAGTTAGAGAGTTAGACAGGGTCGAACACGACCTGTAGCACAGGCGTGTCCCTCAGACCACACGGGCGTGTGAGCCCTACAACGTGGAAAATTTTTAAAATTTCGCGAAAGATTCTTAGAGTTTCCGATTAAGTCCCGGCTCAACTCTAATGCTTGTTTTAGGCCTCGAGTGTTCATTTAAGGAAAGTTATGAATAAATCTAGGATAATGAATAGTAACTATTATGAAGTATATGAAAAATGTTCTGAAAGTTTTGGTAATGCTCCGTAACCCTGTTCCAGCAACGGATACGGGTTAGGGGTGTTACATTACCTGATTAGAAAGCACTATAACTATCCTCCTGAGAATCCTGATGGTACTTTGTGTAGCAATTACATGGGGCCTCTTGATGATCCATTTTTAGTTAAACAACCAGCATGCACGTAGACTAAAAAAAATTTCTGTGAGTTGTTCACATTCTATGCCTCGAATAGTTCCAAAGGCAGTCATAAAGCTTATATGACATATTCTAAACTCATACCCAAATAGAATTTCTATAACCAACTTTCATTTTGAGTCGAAGAAAAGTAATGTTAGCCTTGATAAAAACTTCTATGGGTATAAAAAGTTCTCCAGCTTTCTTTTATCCATGTCACACATTTTCAGGGGACGTGATGGTAAATTTCATATACAAGGAATTTTCCTAAAAGCTGGTAAACTATCTAAGACTAGCCCTTGTTTATATGTTAGACGTGTCTGTAGTACTGAAGATATGCTCACTATTTCTTCTAGGGCGAGTGGTGATGGTAGGAGAGTAGATAATGCTTTAAATGAAAAGTCCAGGTTGCATCATTCTTGTAATGGCCCGTTTTCAGTGAAATTGAAATAGTGGTTTCAGGACCACAAATCCGACGTCGTAAAATTTATTTTAACATATTTTTAATATCCATAGCATGTTAGAATCATGGAATAAAAATTTTGTTAAGAAATTTTGTCGTTTGTATGCTCAATTTGTGAAATAGGACTAAATTGCATAAAGTGCAAAAGTTGTGTTCTATTAGGTAAAGGTGTCAAATAGCTATAGAACTTTAAAGTAGAGGTCCTTTTTGAGTAATTAGACCACTAATTGAGTTAGTGGATGCACATGGAGTAAAATCATGAAATTGTTAAAGTTAGGTTGGTATTAGGTGATTTAATTGATAAAAAAATAAAATAGAAAAGCTAGCTATCATCTTTTTTTCATTTCTTTTTTCACCAACTGTTTCTAGTAAAATAAAATAGCCATTGGAGAGCTCAAATTTTCAGCAACAAAAACCCTTGCATGTAAGTTATTTTGGTGTTTGTTTTTGTTGATTTTTATGTTTTTGAAACACTTGTAGCTTAAGCTAGCTAATTAGGAGGCTAATTTGCAATATGATTGAAAGTCTAGGGTTTTTCAATGAGAGTATTTTTGTTGTTCTTGAGGTATAATGGAAGAAAATAAATCTTGGCTCTTTAATAAATAACTTTTGTTAAAAGATTTTAAGTGAAATTGTCAATTGGGGGCTAAAATGAGAAATGTGAAATTCATGTGTTAAATGCGTGAAATTGTGAAATTCATGGGCTGATATAGGTATATATGAAAATTGAATAGGCTTTTGTATAGATGAAATTGCATAAATTTCATTTTTACGAGCCTAAGGACTAAATTGTAAAGAAGTCAAATGTTAGGGGTAAAATGGTAATTTTTCCATATTATAAAATTAGAGTGAATTGAATAGAATAATTATTGAATTAGTTAAATTTGATATTATATAGATCAAGAAAAGCCACGTTCGGATTTAAATTGGGGAAAAAGAGTGGTAGATTGAACGGCCGACTTACTCCGTATTAATTTGAAGTAAGTTCGTATAATCACATTGTGTATTTATATACTTTAATTGAATTATATGTATGTGAATTTAATAATTATGGTGTAAATATGGAATGCATAACTAATATAGTACTATAAATACCGAGCTCCATTTGAACCCTAGAAATTTGTAAGATACAAATGACATGTCATTAGGGTTATTGATTTTGGTTGAGACCTTGCATGTGTTATGGACTCACCGCAGCTCGTATGAGCTTACCGATTCTCAGCTCGTAAGAGCTTACCGTTATTTAACTCAGAAAAGCTTACTGTTTATCACTCGAATGAGCATCCATGTATAAGAATTGACGGTTTACCGTTCAGTACACTTCGGGTGTACCACCCGCGTAACATACGATATTCTAGATGGTTCAACGGGAATAATGTTATTATGGGATTATACAAGTTTAATATGAACAAGTACAGATATTCACACGGAAATGATTAGTATTTGAGATATGGAATCATAGCATAGATGTTACATGTACATGGAATCCAATTAATTGATGAATTCATAGATAGTTTTCAATTTTATGTGAACATGTGACTAACATAATTACGAATTATATGATAGACTTTATTCAAATTAATTTGAGTTATGTTTTGGTTTATTTACCTAAATTTGTGGTTATATGGTAAGTTTTATTCTTTGAATTACAAACTTACTAAGCTTAATTGCTTACTCTGTTTATTTGTTCATTTTTTATAGTATTTTTAAAGCTCGCTCGATTTGGAAGTCGTCAGAGATCGCGTCACACTATCAAATACTCATTTTGGTATTTTGGACTTTATATTTTGAGGCTAAATGGCATGTATAGGTGTTTTGGCCAATGTGGCCTATATGTCTTATGTTGTTTTGGTTTTATGTATAGCCATGTAATTTGGCTTATTTTGGTATACTTGGTTTGTAAATATGTATAAATGATCTTTTGGTATGTTGTGCATATTTGCTATGTGAAAGTCATGTTAATGAATTTGTATTGAAAGTGTCAAATGGTTGACATTTGAGAAAGTTATGAAAGCTATGTTAAATATAATGTCTCATAGATGTAGATGACCATGTAGGTAACCTTTGCAGTATGTTGGGTATGTTTTAAGGTGGTCGAATAAATTTGTTTGTTAGATCATGTTGTGGTGTGAATGTTCATGTTATGAACTTGATATTTGTTGGTTTTGAGTACCTATCTATGCCATGGTTGTATGCCAATTGATGTGTATAGGTTGGCACCATTGTGGGTGAGGAATATGGCTTGGAAAATAGTTTATTTTTGTCCACACGGGTGTGTGTCTCAACCGTGTGTGACACACGGCCAGGTGACATGGCCGTGTGTCCCCTGATGCTTTTTTTGAAATCAAGTCACTAGCTTCACAAGACCTAGCACATGGCCTGGCACATGGGCATGTGAGGCTATTTCAAATAGTACACGGCCTGACACACGGGCGTGTGGTCTGTTGTGTGACCCAAGTCAAAGAGTTACACGGGGTCGGACATGACCTGAAGCACAGGCGTGTCCCGTAGTCACACGGGCGTGTCTCTTGGCCACATGGGCGTGTAACCCGTGCACTTTGAAAAATTTTCCATGTTTTTTTTTAAAATTCATAGAGAACTGGGTTTAGTCTCGAACCACTTCCAATGTCTGTTTAAGGCCTCGAGGGCTCGCATTAGAGACTGTATAAATATATTTGAATGGTTTTGATATGAATGATAAATGCTTATGAAATATACAATTTTTTGACTTATAAGTCCGGTAATGCTTTGTAACCTTGTCCTGACGACAAATACGGGTTAGGGGTGTTACATTTATTGGTATTAGAGCTACGGTTTAGTCTATTCTAGGACTAACGTAGCAGGTGGGAGTCTAGCTATACATGTCAGTTATTTACCTGTGATAATGTGACATCTCCTGGCAGTTTAAATTATATTTTTCGTATAGCAATGGATCCCAATCTAGTTGATTCCCATGATGTTGAAAGTAACGTGCCTACCTCAATTCGGAGGGCGGTGGCGTCTGGGTCTAAACCCGTGTCTGAAAGTCGTGGAGGAGAGGCTAAGGAAGCCTTCTTCCAAATGATGAATGAATGGTTTACTGAATATGTTCGAGCGAATCTAGCTGCTTAGCAACCTCCACCCCCACCTTTTCCCTAACTGATTCCCATGGCTCCTCAAGCCTTAAAACTGTTACATTTGAGAAAACTGACTGTTGATAAAATTAGAAAATATGGGGCCAAAGGGTTTAAGGCTGCAGTTGATGATGACCCTGAAAAAGTTGAGTTTTGGATAGAGAATACAATCAGGGTTTTTGATAAGCTATCTTGCATGCCAATTGAATGTGTCAAATTTGTTGTGTCCCTTTTGAGAGATTCAACTTATCAATGGTGGAATACCCTAATATCCGTAGTGCCAAGAGATAGAGTCACGTGGGAATTCTTTCAGACCGAGTTTAGAAAAAAATATATAAGCCAACGATTTCTTGACCAAAACACAATAAATTTCTTAAGTTGAAATAAGGTCGTATGACCGTAATCGAGTATGAAAGAGAATTTGTGAGACTAAGTAAGTATGCCCAAGAATGCATCTCCACTGAAGAAATCATGTGCAAACGGTTTGAAGATGGGTTAAATGAAGACATCAAGCTTTTAGTCAGGATACTTGAACTGAAAAAATTTGTAATTTTAGTTGAAAAAGCTTGCAAAGTCGAGGAGCTTAGTAAGGAAAAGAGGAATGTTGAATTTGAAGCTAGAGATTCGAGAAAAGATTTAATGGGAAGTCTCATCAATCAACATTGAAGAAATCTAAAAAACATCACTACCTCTCTGTTGTTTTTGCAGGGTATTTTTAGTCAAGATAGAGATGCGAGATACTCTAGTTCTAAACCCCAGGCTACATTTGTAGCTAGCGTGGGTAGTGTTAGAAATGCTAGACCCGAGTGCAAACGCTATAACAGGGCACATTATGGCGAGTGTCGGGTAAAGAGTGGAGCATGTTTCAGGTGTGGTTCCTTCTACCACTACCTTAGAGATTACCCTGAGAAGTCTGAGAAAGAAAAAGCTCAAACCGTAAGGCCGAGCGATACAACTTCTAGAGGTCGACCACCCCGAAACACATGAAATATGAGTGGTAGTCGAGGTGCTATGAGGGATACTGCAGCGAGATCGGAGGCACAAGTGCTAGCTAGAGCTTATGCCATTCGTGCTCGCGAAGATGCATCAGCACTAGATGTTATCATCGGTAATGACGTTGGTTGTAACACCCCTAACCCGTATCCGTCGCCGGAATAGGGTTATAGAGCATTACCAGAGTTTATAGAATCATCACAGATAAATCAATATCACTACAACAAAATTGACTTTTAGCGGCGTTTTTTTAGCCTTTAGCGGCGTTTATAAGTGCCGCTAAAACTATTAGCATCATTTTCACAAGCGCCGCAAAAAAAGCCGCTATAAACGAAGCCGCAAATTTTAGCGGCGTTTGTGAGAAAAGCGCCGCTAAAGATTAGGGCTTTTAACGGCGCTTTTCCACAAACGCCACTAAAGATTAGGGCTTTTAGCCGCTAAAGATCATGGCTTTTAGCAACATTTTCCCACAAACGCCGCTAAAGATCAGGGCTTTTAACAGCGCCTTCTCACAAACGCCGCTAAAGATCCGGACTTTTAGCGTCGCTTTTTTCAAAAACGCCACTAAAGTCATAAAAAAATAAAAAAAAAATTTATCAAAATAGCATATTTGCATCAACTTCCACTAACCAGCTTGCCATTAAATATTTTAATTAAATAATATTTATTTCTAAATATATAAAAAAATATTTTTCAAAAATTTAATATGCTAATATTAGACAAAACCACAAATACAAATTCCATTGCCAATTTTGCCATTGGAGTAGAGAAAATCTAACATTTAACTACTAATATGAAAGTGAATCACAACATTAACTAAGTTCAAAGAATCTAATGATATTCAAGAAAATTCAACAGTCGTGAAGTAACATCGATTGCTTCCGGAGGCATCCTTTTGTGAAAAACCTAAAAACATAGAGTCAAGTAAAACATAATTCAAGATATTCAAGAATTTTATCAACAGTATAAGGGAGCAGTCGTTAAGGCTCCTTGTTGACACCCAAATGACTAGGGTTCAAACCCTGTTGATGTAATTCTCACTCCCGCAATTTGTAAATTGACCTTGTACCAAAAAGAAGATATTCAAGAATTTTGTATTGTTATTTTAAAAAAAAAGCAGATATTCGTGAGAAAGATATTCTGAAGGCATTACAAAAATAATGCGTCTCTACACCAATCATTTCAGTGACAAATTTAAAAAAGTATAAGAAAAAGGTATTTACCTTATGCCACGGATGTGCTTTCATCTGTGGAAACCTAAAATCCGTGTAATTGGGATTCATACAGCAAATACAGATGGTACAATCAATAAAATGCACAAGCCTTGCAAAGCAAATCATACCTTAATAATCTCTACAAGCTGGCCCACAGCATTCTCTCCGGGAAATAACGGCTACACAAGAAAAGAAAAAGGCATCAAGGACCATAGAAACTAAAAGATTGGTAGGTATGATAAATCAAACTAATAAATAAAGAAATAAAAAAGGAAGAGGCAAACCTGGCCCAGCAATAGTTCAGCTAGAACACAACCAGCTGACCAGATATCAATTGAGGTTGTGTATTCTGTTGCACCAAAGATAAGTTCTGGAGCCCGATAGAAACGCAAACATATGTATGAAATGTTAGCTTCACCTTTGACCTGATTGAAAGTAAATTATAGTAAGTATAAAGTTTTAAGAGAAAAATACGAGCAAAAGAGGACCGTAAGCATGATAATAGTACTCTTTTATCTAAAATAATCTTAATCCAATCCAATCCTTTTCATCTCTTCACACCACAAAGAGGCCAGAAAGGAAGCTAAATGAAAGGGGCAACTCTAACAAGGGAAGTGCCTCTTTCAAGAGGGCTAAGCTTGAAAAGGTTGCTTAGATTCCATATTTATAGTATTTAAGATGATACAAATGAAGATAAAAAAGTTAAAACAAGTTTCAGTAGCTTGCACAATCATGACTCAACAGTAAGTAGTCACTGAATTGTATTGTCACAATCCAAATTTTGCAAATAATTGCAAGAGTAGCAACTTGCACCCTTGATCTTGAAAATAGCAGATGATAACACATGAAAATCCTTTAGAAATTACGATCAGAAGAAAACATTCACATAATGCAGAGCCAAAATCCTATTTTAGTATTAGAAGCTTATGGACCCAACAAAATTGAAAGGAAGAGACATTGAAAAATAAGTATAGAGTGAGCTAGCTTACAAGCACTTTTGCACTTCCAAAATCACATATCTTAACCTGGTGAGTCAAAGGATCAACCTGTAAAAGGCCAAAATTACCTTAGTAACATATTCGAAACAGTTACAAAAAATCATCAGTAAGAAAAGTACCAAAACATTTTGAGGCTTCAAATCCCTGTGGCAAACTCCGACAACACTGTGGAGGTATGCAAGCCCCCTGAATATCTGTAAAACTTCGTCTAATTAAAATAAAGAAAATTGTAATTAATAATACTCTTTGTAATTAATAATTGAAAAGGAATAAATAATATGAAGAAAGCATTATGTTCAAACAATGTCCTCTTGGATACAAATAGATTGAAATTAAAATAGCAGAAATAAAAGAAAGGAAATAATGGAAGTAGTCTTTTTTCTTAATGAATAGAAAAGGAAGCTTTACAAGTATGCATAACCAATAGTGCTAGCAGAGTACAAAAGAGTTGAGTATAGTTTAAGTTTATTTTAGCACTCACCTTCTAACGGAATTGCAAATTTGCATGTCGTATACTTGAACTATTTTAGTTGAATAAACAAATTTGATCCAATCATTAATGAAGTGGCGATTAAGTAAATCTAAAATTAATCAACTCGGGAGCAAAAGCAATACGGAATTTGATTTATCATCAATTGAATACGTCTTAAAAAATAACTTCTACAAATGGCAACCGATCAAATATTTTGTAATTTTTAAGTATCTGATTTCATATCCACTAAATTTATTCAAAACCCAATTCTGGTTTTTTTTTCTTTGCTGGCATCTATATCTGCACCTAAATTCATAAAAAATATCGGTCGTAATTCCTAAGTTGCTAAATATAGCTAAATAAGTAAATAAATATCACAATAAAATATTCGAATACATTATCCGCATAAATATAGTAGATTATGCTAAAGAAGTAGGATATCAGGGCACTAATTGAGCCAAAATCAAAGCAAATTCAGGTAAAAGATATACAATGGTTCATATCCGAATTTTGCTTCAAATCCACTGCAAATAGTAGATCCAATATCTGAATCCACAAAAAATGGATCGTATAGTGTCAGATCCAGTGTTTTTTTACTATACATTGTCATCCCTAAATTATTTGTAAGCAACTTTCGCAGAAATTGCTAAGTACACATAAGAGAAGCAGGATTAAACGTCAATATTCTCTGATACTAAGTTTGCAGTTCCGTAAGAGGAAAATAATAAACAAAAAAAAATCATACAATAAAGGAATCATTCACAAAGTTCATATTAAACTCCTGTAAAATTAAGTTTGCAGTTTCGCAAGAGGAAAATGAACTAAAAAAAATACATGGAAACAATCAAAATTGAAGATTAGTTATGTTTAACACGATGGATAAGAAAAGAAAAACCTGAATCTTGGCCTTGACATTGTCGATGGTATCGCTGCTTTCAACCTCGAGAGTAATAGTCTTCCCTGTTAGGGTTTTGACGAATATCTGCATCTTCTTCAGTTACTGCAAAACAGTAAGGCAAACCATTATATAAAGCATAATTTCTTCATATTATTTGTAAGAAAATAAGAGATATGAGACTTTTAAGGAGAAAAAACAGAAATTGAAGATCCAAAAGAACCAGCTTTTCCCTCGAGAAAAGTTATGAACACCAAAAAGAATGAATATCATAACCAAATCCATTAAATAATTTAAGCTACAATGTTCACTTTGATCCGAGAACTTTTAATCTAAGCCAAAAATAAAACATAAAACCACAAAAGAAGAATAATTGAAAGCTCATAACTACAAAAACGCAGAGAAGTGATCACAGACGGATCGAACAAATACAAAAGAATAATTTAAGTCAGGGTTTTGAGGGGTAAGGGCTTAGGAAGTGGAAAAATGAGGAGGAAGGAGACGAATGAAAAAAGGGTAAGCAGAAATGATATTATCATTTTTTGAAATTTTTATTTTTTAAGTGAAATATGGACTAAAATATTAAATTTTAAATTTTTAAGTTTTTAAGTTTTTAATTTTTTAATTTTTAATTTTTAATTTTAAAATTTTTTGAAGATGTATATAATTTTTAAATTAACATATAAAAAAATAGTACAAAATTGTATACTTTGATAATTTGACGAATGATTGAATATTTAGAAGAAGTATGTGCCATAATTAAAGATATTTGATAATTGTATGGGTTTGGGGTTTGAATCTATAAAATTAAAGATATAGCACAAGTAAGAAAAGGAAATAAAAAATATATATATATTTTTAAAATTTTAATTATATGATGTAAAAATATATTTTTATGAAAAAGTTTCTTTTGCGAGTTATCATTGGCCACAACAATAATTATTACGAATACATGCCTTAATTATGTTTTTTTAGTTGCTTTTTAATTTTTGTGGCAAATTTATAGAATTTATTCCATTAAAATCTCATAATCCCTAGCCTATAAACCAGCATTATGAGTATATATATATAAATTTCTTGTGAAATTGGTTTTACTTCATTTCAAAAGCAACATCAAATAATTACACCCAACATGGATTTGATAATGACATGATCTTTTATATAGATTTTGGGCAAAAAAGTTGTCATTTAATTAAGGCAAATAATTACACTATACTACACTTATATATAGATGAAAAAAATCATGTAGAAGATAAATAAGAATTTGGTTGAAATAGTAAGTTTATAGAATTTTGGATTTAAATATCATAATGTTTGTTTATTTCTCTAGTTTTAAATAAGATTATAAAAAATAAAAACATTGTTATTTTACTCAAAAAAATATCATTATAATAATATTTATTATTTTGTAAATGAAATGAGATTTTGGGATATTCTTAACTGCATTGAGATATAAAATATATTATAGATAAATTACCAATATATATTTATATATTTTATAAACTTAATTATCTATAATATATATTTTATACACTGAAACTTAAACCCTAAACCACAAACACCAAACACCAAATCCCAAACCCCAAACTACGTGATCTATTCAAAACCATATATAAATCTTAAATCATAAATTCTAGACCATAAGTACTTGAACCGTTAAATATCAAAAACCCTAACCTTTAAACCCTAATAGCCTAACCCCTAAAATCATGAAGAGTACTGAGACCCTAACTATAAAACAATAAACCCTAAACCACAAACTATAAATCACAAACACTAAACCATTAACCACAAACCCTTAACCCTCTAAACCCTAAACCACAAAAACATAAACCATGAACCCTTACCCTAAACCCATAAACCCATAAACCCTAAACTATAAACCCTTAAAACTGCTAAACATTAAGATCAGAAACACTAAACACTAAACCTCAAACCTAAAATAACAAAACCCTAAACCATAAAATTAACATTCTAACGTTAAACCCTAAACCATAGACTTTAAACCTTAAATATTAAACCCTAAACCCAAAAAATAAGAACTAAACCTTAAAACTTAACTATAAAAATCTAATTCAAAACAAGACTTTTAGCGGCGTTTTCAGAAAAACGACGCGATTGCTCAGACTTTTAGCGGCGTTTTTCGAAAAACGCCACTATTGCTTAGACTTTTAGCGGCGTTTTCAGAAAAACGCCGCGATTGCTTAGACTTTTAGTGGTGTTTTCAGAAAAACACCGCGATTGCTCAGATTTTTAGTGGCGTTTTCAGAAAAACGCCGCGATTACTACAGACTTTTAGCGGCGTTTTTGGAAAAACGCCAAGATTGCTCAGACTTTTAGCGGCGTTTTCGGAAAAACGCCGCTATTGCTCAGACTTTTAGCGGCGTTTTCGAAAAACGCCGCTATTGCTCAGATTTTTAGTGGTGTTTCTCGAAAAACGCCGCTATTTCTCAGACTTTTAGCGGCGTTTCCCGAAAAACGCCGCTATTACTCAGACTTTTAGCGGCGTTTTGGGGAAAAACGCCGCTATTACTCGATTTTTAGCGGCGTTTTAGGAAAAATGCCGCTATTGCTCGATTTTTAGCGTCGTTTTTTTCAGACGCCGCTAATGTATTATATTTGCGGCGTTTTTACCAAAATGCCACTAAAAACACTGCTAAAGCCCTATTTTGCTGTAGCAAGTAAAAATACTATTTATCCCTGGAAACAATCATACCGTCCCTTAAATGGACCCTCGAGGCCTAATATGAGCATTAGAAACGAATTGGGACTAAATCAGGACCTCTAAGAATTTTTCGTGAAATTACAAAAAAATTTTAAGTTGCAAGGCTCACATGCTTGTGTGGTCGGGCTGTGTGACTACACACGCCCGTGTCCCTAACCCGTGTAACTTTCTGACTTCTAAGGCATGAAGAAATTGAAATCACATGGCCAAGTCACACGCTCGTGTGCCAGGCTGTGTGGCGAATTTTAAGTTTTTGAATTTTAAGTGCAGTTTTCACACGGCTGTGCAACACGCCCGTGTTCAAGGCCGTGTCAACCACACGGCTGAGACACACGCCCGTGTCTCTACCCGTGTACCCAATTCTGAGCATTTTGTTTCTCATTTTTAAGATGCAGGGGACACACCGCCAAGACACACACCTGTGTGCCTACCTGTGCGAACAAAATAAAGCCATTTCCTAGCCTCATTTGTCACCTAAAACTCACCATTTTCCTGTACTAAAACCAACTAACATATATCCACCAATCCAAATATAATAATCACATATAATTAGCCATCAACCATGTCGGATCATTTCATGTATTCATAAGCATAAACTTACACTTGTCATAAACCTATATACTTGATATAATTCCATCAAACTAATACACAATAGGCACTTATGTGTTTACCAAAACATAACTTTCAAGATAACCAAAATAGATTATCACTAGCCACTCCAATGGCTAAATTACAAAACAACAATTACAAGCCATCATTGGCCAAATAAGCTTATACATGCCATTATACTAAAATGAGATTTCTATTTGTACCAAAATAAGATAGTGGATAGTGTGATGATTACTCCTACTGACTTCCAACCTTTGCGAGCTTTGAGTACTATAAAATACGAAAAATTAAACGAAGTAAGCATTTTATGCTTAGTAAGTTCGTATAACGGGAAAGACTTACCGTTTATATTTATTAATACAAGCATACACAAATACACAATCCATCAATTTTAGGTAAGTTACCTAAGCACATACACTTATTCAAACAAGTTAGTTACATAATCTCATTTGAATATCAAATAAACATAGATGAGCTCATCATAAAATAAGCTTTCATTTAATTTTACCTTTCCACATTTTGAGAATCCTTTCTGTTGAGCTATTGCAATGTCGATGAAATCCGGTTAGTATACCCAAAAGTATCCATTAGGGCACAAAATAAATGAGCACACTCTTAAGCCACATATTATGTTATAGGATTACAAGTCTAGGCTAAATCATTTTCATATCATATGTTTTGAAGAGCTTAATCTGTATTAACCGTCTGGGCTAAATCCAACCTATAGCATATGCTCAAGCGATTTACATCAGGATTACCCGTCCAGGCTAAATCCTTTATACAACATGTGCAATATTATTCTCGTTCAAGAATATCACCTTAATCCATCAAATTTCAACGTTCAATCGAAACACGACAATTTGTCCACATTTCACAACTTATGATTATTTCATTATGTATATCATCTCATACATATCAACACAATCATACAATTTGATTCAAGCGTTTAACATACATATTTAAGTTACACGAACTTACCTTGAGAATGGATCGTTTCTTAATTTCAACTAAACTGAAACCTTTTGCTTTCCTCGATCTAGTCTCGTAGTTGGTCTTTCTAGATCTATATGGATAAACTTAACTATTAATCTATCACATTTCATATACATTTGCATTCTATTACTTCCTAGGCAAAATTATCATTTTGCCCCTATCCTTTTCAAAAATTTTAATTTCGTCCCTAGGCTCGGAAAATGAAATTAATGAAATTTAACCCTCTTTCCAAGCCTAGCTAAAATTTATATACTACATTTACAGCACATACATTTCACAAATTTTACAATTTTCCATGGGTTTTACCACTTTTTCATTTTAGTCCCTAAATCAAGTTTTTATAAAAAATTGCTTTGTAAAAGTTGTTTATCTATGAACAACCTTTCATTTTCTACCATAAATTTCTAATTTTAAACATATTCATCCATGACCCAAATTTCTTACCTTGATAACTTTTCAAATTAATCCCGTAAATAGAAAGATTAAACTATCCCTGTTTTAAAAATATAAAAATCATTAAAAGCGTGACTTGATTTCATACCTTTTTAAGCTTGGAAAGTTTTCTCCCTCTCTCCTAGGGTTTCCATAGAAAATTTAGGGAAGATGATATGATAATAGATGATTTTTTTTCTTTTTAATTAATTATCATCTATTAATTTTATTGATTTCCAATTTAGTCCCTTACATTTTCTAATATTTCTATAGATGAGTCATTAAAATATCTACTAACTACTTTTTAATGGTCTAATTACCATATAAGGACCTTAAGTTTTAAATTCCATAGCTATTTGATACCTATAGGTACTAGAATCCAACTTTTGCATTTTATGCAATTTAGTCATTTACTTAATTAACCACACAATCGATGAAATTTTCATATCAAAATTTTCATGTGACCTTCCTAACATGATGCAAACCATAAAATAAAAATAAAATAAATTTTATTTTTGGCATCGAATTTGTGGTCCCGAAACCACTATTTTGATCTCACCGAAAATGGGCTGTTACATTGGTTATCAACCGCAATTGGTGCCTCAAGTGTCGTCATTAGATTTTGGTAGAAACGAAAATGGATTGTTTTCTCCCTCTCATTTTCCTAATAGTGATACTAACTCTAATGTTTCTTCATTTAGGCCAGCAGTTCATCATGTCCACTTTGGTGATAATGGGTTGACTCTTCTACATTGATTTGGGCTTCAAAACTCTAGCCATGTGGGTTATGACCATGGTGGGCTGCCTATGTCTCATTTGGGCAACCAAATGTCAACTCCAAGGAACCATGATCAGTGGGCCTCAGTTGGACCGCAAGTGCCTTGGTCCACTAAGCCTAGGGCCCGTGTTTCTTATGTTCAACCACTGGAATTTGTAGCAATACGTCAGTATTTTCCTTCAGGCCCACGTCCTAGTGTTGGGCTTCCTCGTATTCCTAATATGTCAAGCGCTAAATCCTCCACTAGTATTGAGTCTCAAGTGTACTTGGCCTAATATGGATCTCTAGTTCAAATCATTTGAAAATCAAAGCTAACACCAATAATAATTAATTAATTAATTAAAAATTCAAATTTTTAAATTTTTTACTAATTTCATGTAATTCCCCAATCAACCGATTCAACCCTTTTGTTTAGACTGTTATATCGATCAATTTTTAGTCCATCCAATCAGATCTTATTCTAGTAACATTAATCACATCATTAAAGTAAAAAATTATATTAATCTCTAAATATTGATAAAATCTTTCAGCATACATATCAATGTTTTTAATAAAACAGACAAATAGATGACCTATAGGGTGACATATTAGGAACATATTACGAATTCTTGACATATTTAGACTAGTTGCGAAGTTAACAAGTCAACTAAGATGAAGATTCTAACTTTCATAGCCATCGGCTAAATCTTTTATACTTGTTGTTTCTTTTGAGCTGTACACATACAAGAAAAGCCTCAATTCATTAACACAAGAAAGAACAGAAAAAAAAAAAAAGAATAAAAGATAGGTGAGGAGCAATAGAGAATTCAGATTATGGTTGTCTCAGTTCTCTTCAAGATTCGGAGCTTTAACAGAGACAAAGTGGACATTACCACCTTTCCAAAGCTATATTAAACATGAATTTTAATTAATTATACTAATCAAAATTCTTTCACAAAGATACCTTACCGGATTTGTAACATCAAGTCGAAAACTTGATTCCTCACAAAATCGACCACTCCAGCCCTTCTAATCAATTTCAAGCATCAATACTAGACCAAATACACATAAACTAATCATCAATTTCACATTTAAATTAATTTCACAAAAATCTAGAAAATCAGTTCATGAAGATGATGAAATTCAAATTTCTTCAAATTACCTAACAAAAAATGTTTAATTTGATAAATAAGATAAAAAAAACATTTTAATAGATCAATTTTGAGTTGGAACATCCATTGATTTGTGGATTTCCTCTCAAAATTTAAGATCCACCAAGCACCTTAGGCTTTTGAAGAAGATGATATGGATGAAAAATCATATAATTATCACTCAAATCATGTAAAAATGTTTCTAATCATCATAAAAATAAGTTTAGAAATAATAATTACCTTTGATTCGATCTAAATCCTGTGATTGAAAATCTTGATTCAAGAATCTTAAGACATTTCATAATATTTTTGGCTACTTTTGTAAATAATTTCGAGTGAAAAGAGAGAGTATTTTGATAAGAAAAATGTTTGGATCTATTCTCTGATGATAGTAAAACCATGCGAAGAAAACAAAATTAAAACCATGCAAAGAAAACAAAATTTATAACTCTCTAATATGATGTAAATGGTGTGAAAAGTAGGCTAAGTGCATTATTTTTAAAACTGAAACAACCTACCATAATTTAAAAATTAGGGAATTTGCCTAATGGCCACTCTCACATTCCCCTTACTTTACTATTTAATCATTTCCCTCTAAAATTTTAAAATTTAAGGTTTATTTGTCAAATAAATACTCTGAATTTTCCTTGTTTTACAATTAAATACTATTTATTTAATATTTAAATTTAACTCAAATTAACCCCTAATAAAAATTATTTTAAAATTTTTTTCGACCCAAATTAATTATTTTCACTAATAATTATTTAATTACTTTAAAATTAATTTTTCAAAAATATTTTTATTTTTCTGGATTATTGTTTAATCGATTTAAAATTAAATTAATCACCTAAATTAAATTAACTATAAACCCCATAAATTCCTAGTTTCTCACTCGAAACCCGAAAAATATATCCGAAACCCAAAAAATATACTTGAAACTAATAAATCCAGTTTAGGGATATTACAATTTATTTGTTTGTTTTTATCTTAATAAAATGCCATGTCAGGAATTTTCACATAACTTAATAAAAAATTATGCCACATAGATAACGAGATGAGTGAAATGTAAAAATTAAACTAAAATTAAAGTTTGATGTATACAAATACACCAAATTAAAGATGATGTATAACGTTGCAAATTTTATTAAAGTTCATGTATAATTTTAATATTTATCCCATTTTATTATTATCTTCTATTATAAATTATTTATTTTTTTACCCCTTTGTTATTAATTGATTACAAAATGTTATCATTTACCTATTATGTTAAAGACCATATAGTATTAATTTATAATTATTTTTTAAAAGTTATTAAAATTGTTAATATGTTATCAATAATTTATGCAAATTTTTACTAATAAATTAATTATATTATTAATATTTATTATTTATTATTTATCAACAATTTATTATATTATTTAACATATATTATTATTTTATAATAATTTATCTTTTAATTATAAAAATTACCATATATTATGAATATATTATAAAATTAAAATTATTTATCATTGAACTATTTTAGAGGTTTGAATTCGGTCACCTAATTATTAAATTATTGATTTACACACTCATATATTAAGGAAACTAAAAATATTAACCATCTAATAGTAAGAGACTACGATTATTTTATTACAAACTACAACAATCAACAATTATGATATTCCAATTATGAAATTTTAATAATGTCCAAACAAAATATTATTAATTAAATTTTAAAAATTTAAATTTATGTGAATTAAATAAAAAATTTTAAAAATTAAGTGACAAAAATATAATTTAATTTTTAATAAGATTAATTTTTTTATATAAATTCATAATCTTATAGATGGTGTTATATTGTTATGTTATCGTATCATTATTGATTAATGATTGAATGGCAACATATTCAATGTTATTAACTTTGGTGCTTAAATTGATGATTTTGATAGTTGAATAGTTAAATTAAACGTATATTACTATTATATGTTAAATTTATTTTTTATTAATTATATATTACTATTTTATCAATAATTTGCTACTAATATTATTCATTATGCACTTTATATTAAAAAAATTATTACCAATAATGTTTGAGGTAGTTTTTGAGCAGTACTTAGATTAATATCAACCGGTCGTGGCATTGTTTGCTTAGCAAACTTGCCATGTTTAAGTAGCAAATTTTCGCAACAAAATATTTTTGGGCTTTGAATTTTATTGATACTTCGGATGTTAGCCAACCCATCTTTAATATCCAAATTATATATAGCAACGTACTTGGAGATTAATTTGAATTTGGATCCAAGTAATCAAATTCTAAAGTTTGATGGAATAGATCAAATCGGGCAAGACTTGAAAGTATATTCTGAGAATTCAAGGTTTTTCCTGAAGTGATTGAAGATATTTGTTATGTTGATTATCTTGCTTGTTTCGAGATAAAATTAATTGTAATTGATATAATATATTAACAAGTTTCAATCTCTTATAAATTGAGGAGAGTTATATAGGTGAGTTACTAAACTAAGAGCACTTATTATTATTCCTTGAGGAAAGTTTCTTTTAACACTTACAAAAAATTTCTAGGCATTTGACCAAATTTGAAAATTACTTTGAAAATAATTTCTCATGGTCTGACATGAAGTTTTACAAAATTTGATTAAGAAAATATTTTATTACATCAAATCGTTTGAAAATCAAAGTCAACACTAAAAAAAAAATTAATTAATTAAAATTTTATAAAAATATAAAAAAACTATTAAACCATTTCGATTTTTGTTCAGCTTTTTAATTTTTATCAATTTCATGTAATTTCCCGGTTAATCAATTTAACTTTTTTGTTCAGACTATTATATCGATCAATTTTTAATCCATCAAATTTAATCTTATTCTAATAACATTAATCATATCATTAAATTAAAAAATTATGTTATCTCTAAATATTTATAAAATCTTTCAGCAGAAGTAGCAATGCTTTTAATAAAACAGACAAAATGATGACCTGTAGGGTGACATATTAGGAACATATTACGAATTCATGACATATTTAGACTAGTCGCTAAGTTGACTAGTCGACTAAGATGAAGATTCTAGCCTTCATAGCCATCGGCTAAATCTTTTATACTTGCTGTTTCTTTTGAGCTGTACACAAACAAGAAAAGCTTCAGTTCATTAACACAAGAAAGAACAGAAAAAAAAAAGGAACAAAAGATGGGAGAGGAGCAGCAGAGAATTCAGATTCCCAGAATCAAACTGGGAACTCAAGGACTTGAGGTTAGATTCTGCTCTTCTTACACTACTCACGACAAAGGTTGTCTCTAAATATGCCCTGAAATTTTGTCATTTTTATATCTGTTCCTCCAAGATATTCAGACTGTAGCTGGATTTATTGTCTCAGTTCTTTTGTTTTGTAGGTTTCAAAGTTGGGGTTTGGCTGTATGGGTCTCACTGGAGGTTACAGTTGTCCAGTCTCTGAAGAAGTTGGGATATCGATTATCAAGCATGCATTCCACAGAGGAATCACTTTCTTTGATACATCTGATATCTATGGACCCAAAACTAATGAAATTTTGGTTGGAAAGGTAGACATGCTTGGACAAGCTGTTTGTATTTTCAAGTCCAATTACCCAAGCTTCTATTATTGTTCTTGTCTCATGAACCTGTAAAACCAATATCTTCCCTTTTCAGGCATTGAAGCAGCTACCAAGAGAGAGGGTACAGTTAGCCACAAAGTTCGGTTTCGAAAAACTGGATTCAACAGGTATCAAAGTAAACGGTACACCTGAATATGTCCGTGCCTCTATCGAGGCTAGCCTAAAACGCCTAGATGTGGATTATATAGATCTCTACTACCAGCACAGAGTTGACACCAACACTCCTATAGAGGATACTGTAAGTGCTGCAGTTGAAAGCACCATAAGATTATTTCTTCAAGACATAATACCAAGTCCTAGATTTTCCTTCTTTCATCTTCTTATTATGGGGAAACTATCTTTTAACTGGTTGAGCTTTCTGAATTTAGATGTCTGAACTCGAGAAGTTAGTGGAAGAGGGGAAAATTAAGTACATAGGTTTATCTGAAGCTAGCCCTGAAACTATAAAGAGAGCACATGCGGTTCATCCTATAAGTGCTTTCCAGACAGAGTGGTCGCTGTACACTCGTGATATCGAGGATGAAATAGTCCCCCTTTGCAGGTTCGTTCGTGTATCTTGAACCATTGAAACTTAAAAAAACAAAAATGTAAATTTTACTTCAGATTCGATTTCTAATCCTGCTAGTCGTGTTGATCTATGCAGGGAACTTGGAATTGGGATTGTTCCATATAGCCCTCTTGGTCGCGGTTTCTTTGGTGGCAAAGGAGTGGTGGAAACTGTGCCTGCAAATAGTCATCTGGTATGGGGACTAAGTTATTTATGTCTTTAACCTATCCTTAATCTTTGTATAGAAAGTAAACTAATACCCTCCCAACTTCTACCTTTTAAGCTATATTTCCCTAGGTTTCAAGGAGAAAACTTGGACAGAAACAAGATGTTGTATTTGAAAGTGGAGAAGTTGGCTGAGAAGCATGGATGTAGCCCTGCACAATTAGCACTGGCCTGGGTTCTTCATCAAGGGGATGATGTAGCACCGATTCCCGGTGAGTCACATTCTGTAATTTTCAACATCTATTTTCTCCTTTCGATGGCCTTGTACCAAGTACCAATGCCTATGCTTTGTTTAGATAATAGAACTAGGACCATAGATTTGACCCTTTCTTTCATTCTTGTTTTCACAGGAACAACAAAGATAAAAAATCTGGATAGTAACATTGATTCAGTAAAAGTAAAGCTCACAGCAGAAGATTTGAAAGAAATTTCTGATGCGGTTCCGATAAATGAGGTAGCAGGTGATGTTTTGCCTGATGGATTTAGTCAATTACACTGGAAGTTTGGTAATACACCACCAAAGGGGAGCAAAGTTGCAACCTGAAAAAAACCCATAGATGCCAAGTGTGCAGCAAAATATGAAGTTTTGGATGAATGGACTCTCCAACAACTCAAAACTACTGAAAAATTGTATCAATGATTTAGTAAGCAATTTGGTTAAAGTACTAATGAAGGGTTGAGTGAGAGTAGAAGCCTGCATTACCAAACCAAAACAAATAAGCAATTTTGTATTGTGTTTCTGAATGTGATATGTAGCTAGTAATCTTCCAAGTTATGTAGTTTGAAAATGAAGCAGGTTGTTTGTTTATCACCTGAATGCTGCTAGTAACAACAGCATTATTGTATTAGGTTTCTACTACCTGCTTTACTTGGAGAAATAAAAAAAAAAATTTGTATTAGGTTTCTACTACCTGCTTTACTTGGAGAAATAAAAAAAAAATTCTACTTTTTCCAGAAAATTTAACACAATTGAATGTGTCCCTTGCTCTGAATTGTTCGGTAATGCTCCTAACCTTAGTCTGGTGATGGATAAGGGATAGGGGTGTTACACATCTCAAACCCGACCTAGACGTTATGGTCGAATCCGACGGTGTCTCATGATAGGACGTTTGAAAACTAAGTTGTTATGCTAAAATCATTTCCAATTAATCACTATTCTTTGTCTCTTATTAATTTCAAAATCCCTTACCCATTTAATAGATTATTTTCAAAACAAAGTTCGTAGCGGAAGCTTTAAAAACAATTTAAGTAGCCGTGTGTTTAGAGAAATCTTTTATTTTTTGAAAACCGAGTTTTCCGACGACTAGAAGTTAAAATCCTTAAAACAAAACAAATAAAAACCAAAATAAGCAAAGGTCCAAAATAAAAGTCCCCAAATTACATAAAAATAACCAATAATGGAACTATAATCGTAAGTCATAGTATTAAGTCCCAAAAACCGTGGTCACCGTCGAGTCCGCCGCTGCACCGATCCGTCTAAGTCTGGGGATTACCTGTACATATTAAACAGAAGGGGATGAGTTTATATAAACTTAGTGTGTAATCCATACAGAAAACAAACATTCAGTAAAACAAAGTAACAGTCATATGCAGTCTGGGCGTAAGCCCATTTCAGTTTCAGTAGTAGTTTGGGCCTTAGCCCATCTCAGTTTCAGTAACAGATATGCATTAAGGCCTTAGCCCATCACAGTAACAGTATCAGATATACATTAATCAGTAACAAAGTCCTATTCAACCAGCCTCTACACATCATCTCCGTCCATCCCTACATTCCATATAGGGTTTAAAACACCCACCCATCCCTACACTCCAAGTAGTACCAAATGCGACACATAGTCAGTAAATTGTAGCTAAGCTGCCAGATAATAGGCTTAAGAGCCTTTCAGTATACTTTCTCCAAATATCATCATCCTAACCCAATGCAAAACAAGTATACAATAAATGACATGCTATTACATGGTTAGCAGATATACATACAAATCAGTACACATGGATAAAATCAACATGCTTAGTACACACATCATACATTCAGTTCACACATATGGGGGTCTAAATAATGCTTACCGACCCTACAGTAGGTTCATAGTCGACTTGGGCGACCCATGCAACCTTAGAAAACATTCTAGCTAAATGGGCTCACACGCCAATGTGGCCTGCCTGTGTGGGCCCACACGCACGTGTGGCCCACATGGCCCAATTTGGCCTTGGCCGTGTGGATTACACGGCCTGGCCTAAAATCCCACATGTAACACCCCAAATCCTGTTTCCGTCGCCGGAGGGATTTCGAGGCATTACCTGACAAGTACTACATTTTAAATATAATAATAAGATTCATATTTGTGCCTTTACGAATAATAGCCTAAGCACATGCATATAACTAAGTTCAAATCGAAATGTATAACTTCAAAAGTATATCAATTTCCATATAATTTTAAGCACTTAATACTTGAAACTTATGGACATGCATGAACACTCACCATCTAGCCGATTATACAAGTCAAACTAAGGTTACTATTCATATGGTAACATTTTATAAACCCAAGCTGATTATAAAACTTATGAATTAGAACCGATTGTGCATATATATCCAATCTATCCAACAGATACTCAAGTCACCAAAATGTTTCAAACATTTTGCAAACATACATCCATGAATAACATCGGACACTGTTATATGCATCAACTAAGCACCAATGACTCTATTGAATCAAATGAGTTATGCATCCTCATTCATTAGGTTCTATTCATTTGTTTACATATCCATTCTACCAAGAACAATTTAAGCATTTTCTAACGTACGCTATTGAATTTACTTGCAATTGTCGAATGTATATATATATATATTTAGCCCATACATGGTCTTCAAACATAATTATCAAAGAACACATTACTTCAAATATATTAGCAAACGAAAGTACCAACCTACACATTCATTTTCCATCCACGAGATTAAACTTAAAATCCATATTCAAGAAGAAAAGTAATTAGCAAGCCATTTTCGCATGGCTATACTTATATCCAACAAAACATTTCTTGTTTAACAACAACAAAACGAAACCTATACATGCCATTTACAAAGGTTTAGCTATAAAATACCGAAGAAGTTCTGATAGTGTGGATGACTTCGATCATGTGATTTCCAAGACCGTAGCTAACGAACGAGATCTATAAAACAGAGGGTTAAGAGCAACAGGGTAAGCATTCATATGCTTAGTAAATTTTAAGCAATAAAAATTCATTTAAAGATTAAAGCATAATACTTTCAACATTTGGTCCAACACGTCTAATTCGGCTACAAAGCTAAATCTTTATATGATGCATATTCACATGTACTTATTTATTCATGCTTCAACTTAAACATATACCTATGCTCGATACCAAACTTAACACATTTCCAATGACCCGAATTTCATGTATAATAAATAAGCATCATACCTTTGTACCACTTCTAAACAATGGTCAAAATCGATATTACTCATTTGCTCTATCATAATTCAACAAGAGCGAGTTCACAATTTGTATACGGCACATACCTGGCTAATTTAGGGTAGGAAGCTCATTAGTTACAGTTGTTACGACCAAAGATTTGCGTATTTCCAGCATGAATGCCTTCGGGCTTTGCCCGGATTATAACACTAGCCCTAAGGCTCTTCGGGACTTAGCCCGGATTATAACACTAGCCCTAAGGCTCTTCGGGACTTAGCCCGGATGCAACACTGGCACGAATGCCCTTCGAGACTTAGCCCGGATACAACTCCGGCACGAAGGCCCTTCGGGACTCTGCCTGAAAGTAACACCGGCACGAATGCCCTTCGGGATTTAACCCGGATTTTCCATTAAATCTTAATGCACATTCATAGGTCGAGTGTACACAGCACAAGTTTCTATATCCCATTGAGATTTCACTTGTTTCATACGCATATAATTACACAAAAATACTTCCAATTTACATTCGGTTCACATACATATAAGGGTCTCATACTTACCTAGTTTTCATAGCTTATTCACTAGGAGTTATTCGGCTATATGCTTTATAACCACTATCTCATGCACAAAATTTAGATAAGGTAAAGTCATTGAGCCATGGTTCACATTCTATACAACTCTATCATGCATTTCTAGCTTTTTATGCTAAATTCATTTACTTAAAACTTACCTCGATTTGTTGTTGAGCAAGTATGGTTTTCACTATTCCACCACCTTAGCCTTTCCTTTATCCGAGTGTGTCCCTCTAGGTTTTTGAGCTATGGTTTAAGCAAAGAAAGAATTCGCTAGTCAAAATCCTATCATACTGAGTATTTGGCTACTTTAATCACCACCAAAAATTCATTCAAGGCCAAAAGTCACAAAATCCATAAATACCAATTCATTCAATTTATCACAAATTAAGCAAATAACCTATTGTCGCATTGGTTCAAACACATTCGGTCATAAAAAATAAAACAACCATTTTAACGTTCAAATACTTTTAACCATTATTCAATGACTTAACAAAATTATTATTCACTAAATGCCATAACCAAATTTCTAAATTAGCTAGCATAATTCCCTATTTTTGGTAACTCAATTTCACAATCAAGCAAGTCCTACGAATGTTCAATATCAAAACATAGATTGGCATGAGTTATCGAATGCCTTCATGCTCTTTATTTAAGCTCTTAAACTACCTTAGCCGAATTTAAATATGTCTCATTGGCTAGCTTTATTAATCATGCTTTCTTAATCTATATTCAAATTACTACCTTTGAACTCGGTTTAACAATTTATACCACTCTATTACCGAACACTATAGTGAGCCAAATCAAAGCATATCAAATTCCAACTCCTATTTCCAATTTCGTTTAACACAATTGGTTCATATACAATTTGGTGGTGCATTCGGCAACTTATTTAATACATGTATCAAAACTCCAATACACTTTACAAGTTCATTACACATACCGGCACTCCACACAACAATCATATCTAATCATGCTAATATATTTTTCATTGGCCGTGTATCCTCCTAGCACACACTCAACATTTTTTTCCAAATTCTTTTCCATTTTTCTCCATTCGACAATTTCATATAATGAGTATAACTAATCTTTTAACAATTTAATACACAACAAGCTCAAACATGCTATTGACTAAGGTACAATGTAGCACCTTCATTCTTAGTTTCAACCATCGAAAATACCATTTCAAGAGCCTAAACCTCTCATGGCCGAATGCCCAAATCACCATAGAACTCAAAATTTCAAGATGGGCTAAATTAAACACTTGATTATCAACCACATTTTAAAAATTCAAAGGAAATAACAAGAAATTTTTACCCTAATCAAGCAAACCAAAGATGACCGAATGCCTAGCCTCCTTCTTCTACTTTCGGCAAAAATGGAGAACAAGAATGAACTAACTTTGTTTTTTTCACCCTTTTTCTCTTTTATTCATTTTATTATCACACCAAAATAGCATATATTAATATAATATCATTATATGTACAAAATACATGTTTTTCAATGATTAATTTCCACATGGCCGGCCACTAAACAAAAAAAAATGTCAATTTGACATGCAAGCCCATTTATTCCACTTAAATCCACCATTAGTCCCTTGAATTTGGCCATCTATAATTTAATTCTTCTCACATGAGTCCTTACTTTTAAAATCACATTCAATTTGACATATTCAAACATTCAAAATTCATACACACCTTTATCACATAAATTAAACATAGAATATTATATTCTAATATTTCTATGACTCGGTTTAGCGGTCCCGAAACCACTTCCCGACTAGGGTCGAAATAGGGCTGTCACACCACACGCCCGTGCAGACTACCCATGTGGACCCACATGCCGGTATGGCCACACGGACCAAATCAATCTAGCCCGTGTGTCGCACACGGCCTACCTGGCCATCACACGGTCATGTCTTGCGCGCATGGCCTGGCCTCATCGATCACACGCCCGTGTCAGAGCACACAGCCTACCACACGAGCGATCACACGCCCGTGTGGCGTTGACAGTAAGATTTTTGGCTTTCGCCGAAACCCCATTTTCTGTGTTTTGCGTACACACCTGTATCGTTTTCACAACAAAAGCAATCCCGAACAATCAAGCACCTATAATTGATTAAGAAAAACTCCAATTTCAGCTACTTAACCCGAAATCAAAACAACTTATTACGAATAGACAATCCCGAAAACCCTTACCGTGGAACAAATAATGGCAAATTCACCCTTCCACAGCACCAATTGAAGACTCCAAACTTCTTAATTCACCCTTAAACACAAAATAACCTCTATTAGCAAAGATAACTTCTTAATTCAACAACCTATCACGAAAACTATACTCACAAAACTTACCGAATGAACGGAATCAGTGTTGCACACCAAATGATAACGGTGAAGGAATCGAAAAAGAAACGAGAGGAGGGAAAACCAAAGAACTTTCGGCTGAAAAGGAAAAAGGAAAAAGAAAAAGAACAGAGAAGAGAGTTGGAGAGAAAATCGTTAATTTTTTTATGGAAATATTTTTTTTGAGAAAACTGATTCACTCAAATCTACTACCTATCTCAACCACTCACTACTCAGATTTTTAGTCCAACACAAACTTTTTAGACGAATAAGCAAAACTAATGCTCTTGCAAAGATTCAAACACAGGACCTCCATCACACCAACACTCCACTTATCCACCAAACTAGTAGGCCAATTCTATTAATTACTTACAAACTTTTAATTAAAAGCCTACTGACCAAAGATAAGGCTTTATTAATAAAAATATCAAAATTTGCCAAAGCCATGACTTGAACTTGGGACCTCACACACACACCCAGAACACTTAACCACTGAAGCAGACAAACAGTTGTGTCACACATTCACAAAAATAAAAATTAAAAATTTTGGGGTGTTACAATTTTGCCATCTTTGACCCTTCAAATTTATATCCATAATTACAAAATTTTTCCTGAATTTGAAGTACTAACTATAGTTTATTGGCTTCACCTCAAAGCTGTGTTCTGTAGTTAATACCAAGGCTTTACTTCAAAACCGAAAAGGAGAAACCTTTTTAATAAAAATAGATAACTCAAAATATCATACCACAATCCCAAGAATAATACAATGACATAAAATTAACATTCCTATATCAAACCGGGACTATCTAGTATCAGTGTTTAGTATCAGAAAAATAAAATAGTAAATATATAGTATCATTCTGATAGTTAGATAGTTAAAATGGAATAATCATATGTTAAATATATCTTTTTGTTATTAATCATCAATAGTTTGCTACTATATTATTGATTATACATTATCATTTTACTCTTATTGATATTTATATTACGAAATTTATTACCAATATTGTTGAGGTGGTTTTTGAGCAATACTTGGACCAGTACCAACTGGTTTGTAGCATTGTCTACTCAAAAAACTTGTCATGTTTAAGTAGCAAAATTTGACAACAAAAAATATTTAGGTTTTGATTTTTACTGATGCTTTAGATGTTAGTCAACCCATCTTTAATATTCAGACTACACACAACAACATAATTTGGAAATTGATTTGGATTTGGACCAAAGCAATCAATTTCTTAAGTTTGATGAATTAGATTGAATAGGGTAAAATTTGGAAGTATATCCTAAAAATTCAAAACTTATCCTGAGGTGATTGAATATATTCTTTATGCTTATTATCTTGTTTGTTTCAAGGGAAGATTGATTGTAATTTATATTGTATGTTCGCAAGTCTCAATTCTTTATAAATTTAGGTTATAGGTGAGATATTGAATCAAGAGTACTTATTCTTATTCATTGAAATTTTTTCTTTTAAGTGCATTGTGTCAAAGATCAAGTGTGTTATTTAATAAAAGTATTAGAGCATAACCCAAGTTTTTTTTTTTCAAAATTAGATTTTAAAGGAATTTTGGAAGCTTTTAACACTTATAAAAAAATTTAAGCATTTGACCAAATTTGAAAATTACTTGAATACAATTTCCCAAAATTTAACATGAAGTTTTACAAAATTTGATTAAGGAAATATTTTGTTATATAAAACCATTTGAAAAATCAAAGCTAGCACCATCAATAATTAAAAAAATAATTAAAAAATTATAAATATCTAAAAAAAATATTAAACCAGTTCATCTATAGATTTTTGTCTTGCTTTTCGATTTTTACTAATTTCACGTAGTTTTCCAATCAATCGGTTCAATCCCTTTATTTGAATTTTTAAATTAATCAATTCTTAATCCATGCGATTTGGTCTTGTTCTAGTAACACTAATCACATCATTAAATATAAATAATTTCTATGTTGGGATCAAAATGGATCTAATTGTCCAGTTTAATAATTAAAGTAAATAAAAAATTACAAACATCAAATTAGAGCTAATTACCAGGTTAAGAGGCAAAAAAAAGGATATTATCCCTCAATATTTATAAATTCTTTGCATCATAAATATCAATGTTTTTAATAGAACAGAAAAAAAAAAAGAAAAAAAAAAAAGATGACCTATGGGATGACATATTAGGAACATATATATTATCAAAGTTTATAAATTCTTGCGACATAAATATCAATGTTTTTAACAAAACAGACAAAAAGATAACCTATGGGGTGACATATTAGCAACATACTGAGAATTCTTTACATATTTTGGAGTAGTGAACTAAGATGGAGATTCTAACCTTCATAGCCATCTGCTAAATCTTTTATACTTGCTGTTTCTTTTGAGCTGTACTCAAACAAGAAAAGCCTCAGTTCATTAACACAAGAAAGAATAGGAAAAAAAAAAAAAGGTAATAAAAGATGGGCGAGGAGCAGCAGAGAATTCAGATTCCTAGAGTCAAACTGGGAACTCAAGGACTGAAGGTTAGATTCTGTCCTTCTTACACTATTCATGACAAAGGTTGTCTCTAGACATGCCCTGAATTTTCGTCATTTTTATATTTGTTCCTCCAAGATATGCAGACTGTAGCTGGATTTATTTGTCTCAGTTCTTTTGTTTTGTAGGTTTCAAAGTTGGGGTTTGGCTGTATGGGTCTTACTGGAGGTTACAGTTGTCCAGTCTCTGAAGAAGTTGGGATATCAATTATCAAGCATGCATTCCACAGAGGAATCACTTTCTTTGATACATCTGATATCTATGGACCCGAAACTAATGAAATTTTGGTTGGAAAGGTAGACATGCTTGGACAAGCTGTTTGTATTTTCAAGTCCAACTACCCAAGCTTCTATTATTGTTCTTGTCTCATGAACCTGTAAAACCAATATCTTCCTTTTTCAGGCATTGAAGCAGCTACCAAGACAGAAGGTACAGTTAGCCACAAAGTTCGGTTTCGAAAAACGGGATTCAACTGGTATCAAAATAAACGGTACACCTGAATATGTCCGTGCCTCTATCGAGGCTAGCTTAAAACGCCTAGATGTAGACTATATAGATCTCTACTACCAGCACAGGGTTGACACCAGCACTCCTATAGAGGATACTGTAAGTGCTGCAGTTGAAAGCACCATAAGATTATTTCTTCAATTCATAATACCAAGTCCTAGATGTTCCTTCTTTCATCTTCTTATTGTGGGGAAACTATCTTTTAACTGGTTGAGCTTTCTGACTTTAGATGTCTGAACTCAAGAAGTTAGTGGAAGAGGGGAAAATTAAGTACATAGGTTTATCTGAAGCTAGCCCTGAAACTATAAAGAGAGCACATGCGGTTCATCCTATAAGTGCTTTCCAGACAGAGTGGTCGCTGTACACTCGTGATATCGAGGATGAAATAGTCCCCCTTTGCAGGTTCGTTCGTGTATCTTGAACCATTGAAACTTAAAAAAACAAAAATGTAAAGTTTACTTCAGATTCGATTTCTAATCTTGCTAGTCTTGTTGATCTATGCAGGGAACTTGGAATTGGGATTGTTCCATATAGCCCTCTTGGTCGCGGTTTCTTTGGTGGCAAAGGAGTGGTGGAAACTGTGCCTGCAAATAGTCATCTGGTATGGGGACTAACTTATTTATGCCTTTAACCTATCCTTAATCTTTGTATAGAAAGTAAACTAATACCCTCCCAACTTCTACCTTTTAAGCTATATTTCCCTAGGTTTCAAGGAGAAAACTTGGACAGAAACAAGATGTTGTATTTGAAAGTGGAGAAGTTGGCGGAGAAGCATGGATGTAGCCCTGCACAATTAGCACTGGCCTGGGTTCTTTATCAAGGGGATGATGTAGCACCGATTCCCGGTGAGTCACATTCTGTAATTTTCAACATCTATTTTCTCCTTTCGATGGCCTTGTACCAAGTACCAATGCATATGCTTTGTTTAGATAATAGAACTAGGACCATAGTTTTGACCCTTTCTTTCATTCTTGTTTTCACAGGAACAACAAAGATAAAAAATCTGGATAGTAACATTGATTCAGTAAAAGTAAAGCTCACAGCAGAAGATTTGAAAGAAATTTCTGATGCGGTTCCGATAAATGAGGTAGCAGGTGATGTTTTGCCTGATGGATTTAGTCAATTACACTGGAAGTTTGGTAATACACCACCAAAGGGGAGCAAAGTTGCAACCTGAAAAAAACCATAGATGCCAAGTCTGCAGCAAAATATGAAGTTTTGGATGAATGGACTCTCCAACAACTCAAAACTATCGAAAAATTGTATCAATGATTTAGTAAGCAATTTGGTTAAAGTGTGAGAGTAGAAGCCTGCATTACCAAACCAAAACAAATAAGCAGTTTTGTATTGTGTTTCTGTATGTGATATGTAGCTAGTAATCTTCCAAGTTATGTAGTTTGAAAATGAACCAGGTTGTTTGCTTGTCACCTGAATGCTGCTAGTAACAACAGCATTGTTGTATTAGGTTTCTACTACCTGCTTTACTTGGAGAAATAAAAAAAATATCTACTTTTTCCAGAAAATTTTACACAAGTGAATGCGTCCCTTGCTCTAAATATAATAAAATTGTTGATCTCTTCTTTTGTTTCATTTCATATTTACATGAGTAAAATCTGTATCAAATAACAATCTGAAATACTTTCAGAAAACAAAAAAACAATCTATTGCGTTTATTACAGAAAATTTTTACTGTTGATTACAGAGAATCTTACCTTTTGAACAATTTTCTATATTACTTCGGGAATATCTATTATTATTTATTTTTATAATCTATAACTTTTATTTATTTTGTTATTTTAATAAATTTTAATTTTTTTGCCATTTCTTAATAATTTATATATTTTTTATCATATATAATATTTTTTTATTTTTAAATTTTTTTTCACTTTTATATATTTTATAATTTTTAAAATAATTTTATAAATTTTTTATATATTTATATGTTTTAAATATAAAACCACCAATTTCATCACTATGAAATGCTATTTAATGAAAACAACCCTCAAAGCATCTGTTGTTACCTTTTAACTATAGAACATTAATTTATTGAAATTTTGATATTTAAGAACATAATTGAATGCAAAATATAATAAAATCTTAATTAACTATTTTTAAAAAATTCAAAGTTTGTTTTTAGATGATGTATTTAAAAATGTTGGTCACATGTTTACTTATAGATCAATTCAAAATCTTTACCTATTCATTCAGTAGACTTTTTTTTTATTTAAATAATATATTTAATTAGATTGATATGAGTAACAACTCGCAAACAGATTTAAGATTCAAACTCCATCTTAAACAATTATTATAAATTTAATTTTTATAATTAATAAAAATAAAAATAAAAATATTAATACTAATATTAATATTAAATAAAATTAATTATTCCAATGAATGCGGTTACTCATTCTTCGTTAAGAAATTGGGTTAACGGAAATTTGGCCCATTCATTTTTATACTTAAATTTGCAAAAATATAAAATTATTAAGTGAGACTCGGAAATGGTACCACATTAGAGAACAAAATAAGTTTAATTGCTAAACTTAAATAGTAAAGTAGATAAAAATATACTGTACTTATGATGGAATATTACACTAAGATGGAATAAGCATGCAAATATATGCCTAATGTTCCTGTTGAAATATGATGAGAGACTATTCCTCTCGAAACAAAAGGATCAAAACCTTCCACGCCTCACGTCGGATTTATAGGTTAGACCTTGCCAGTTAGTCTATAAAGGTCTGACACCCATATTCCAAGACCATACAATCCTGTTACATGAAATGCGTCAAAGCCAAAGCAAACCACTCCTGAAAGAAATAAATGAATTCCAAAAATCTTGGGCAAATTCAAAGAAGGTTTTCCTGTGCACTCATCACAAAAAATTTCTAGATTCTAATATACTCAATGTCAGATAGCTGCCAAGAAGCATAAGCCAGAAAACACAACATGTGCTCCAGTTGCACCTTCGTAACTCTAAATACCCGGATTTGTTATAGTCCCCCTATAATACTGTAATCACCCAATGAATTGGTTATTCCTAAATGAGTCATGAAGAGTGTAACCAACATACATTGTCTCCACATTGGATCAAGAACGGGATTAGAGGGGTAAAAAATGACTAATTCATTTAGAGCCATTGAATCAGCCCAACCAGCAACCAGAGCCGTATGCATTATATGAACAAAAAGCAAGCGACCGGGGTCATTTAATACGATAGTACGAACACAATACCACGTCAAACCCATGGAAATACATACCACTTTATCAACAAAAAATAGACACTATGTAACTTTATTGCATTGGAATACCTCTCTTTTTCGGTGGATTCTTTCGGAGAAGGATTTAAATTTGTTCTATTCAATTAGTAATTAAGGGAAGAATTCGGCTTAAAAAAAAGAGAGAGAAGCAAATCTATTCTATACCCGATAAATATCAACACGTAATGAGGTTGATCCTATTTTTTTATGAATCAACGCATCCCTATTTGTTCATCACTGAAATGACCTATTGGTAAGAATTCTCTTTATGAGGTTGATCCTATCTTTCTTTATTTTATGCCTTATTCTATCTATGTATAAAATATGAGGCCAATATTATTAAGGCCATTATTACGCTTCCAAATCAAAGTGAACTATAGTATTTAATTCATTTTCTTTCTTTTAATGCTTATTGGTGTCCCAAAAGTTCCTTTTTGAAATTCGAGAGAGGAAGATGCAGTTTGGGTTGACGTATAATGTAACTTGTCAAATATATTGGATCATATGCAATTCCCTCGTTCTCTTGCTCGATCGAGATTTCCTTTGTTTCGCCCAAAAAAGATTAATTGAATTATAAAAAATTTGTAACGTGAAGTGTAATGAAATGCAATTAGAGATCCATTTCATTTTACAGGTGAAAGCGAAAATATATATTTATATAATTATAATAAAATATGTAATAACCTATTCGAGATCCAATCTGGGATCTAACCCAAAATACTTAATATTCAAATAATCTCATACACTCCATTTGGGAAAGGGATTCAGACCCTATTTTCAGAACCAGGACACCATTTCCCTCTCCATCTTGACCTTCGTTGGTACTGTGTATAAACAAAATTTGCTCAATAAAATTTCAAGTTAAAACCTCTATAGTTAGCCCAAAATTACACAAATTATAAGTGTAAGCTTCTCTCGCAAGAGCCACCTTGTAACTCTTCTTCGACAAGATGGAGAATAAATTGTTACATAATTATAATAAAATATATAATAACTCGATCCAAGATCCTATTCGAAATCTGACCCAATAATCCAACCTGAAATATATATGATTCAAATAACCTCACACACTCCATTTGAGAGGGAGGCTCGAACTCTATTTTTCAAACTAGGACACCATTTCCCTCTCCATCTTTACCTCTTTTGATATTGTGTATATATATTATCCTAAAAAATTCAATAACTTTCTTCTCTAATCATCTAACAAGATGAAGATAATAATTAAAAAGAAAGGAAAAGAGCTCACTATCACAGTAGCATTGACACTAGACAGATATTACAGTTTCCTCCATTTCTAACAATTTTCCACCAAAGAAAGTCAATGAAGTAACTATTCAGCAGTAAAAGCAATCGATTTTTTCTTCATTTCTCATAAACCAAATTAACTAATAACCATCTCAATAAACCAAATTTGCACGTATAGAAAGAGGAAATGAATGATATTACGATGAGAACTCCACTAATCCAGGCCAGAACTTGCTTTTCAAATTGTCCACCATCTTTGCCTGCCTAAAATTGACAAAAAAACTAAAGAGTTTCAATAAAAGTTACTAAAGCCAGTTCAAAGCTAAGAAGCAAATTTTAAAACCTGCAACTTTGGCGCCAATTCCACATCGCACATAACGGTGGTCCCAGCATCGACGTTCGCCGCACCGGCGCTGCTACTCGTCGGTTCTTCTTGTTTCTCCGGTTTTTTACCTCCTCTGTGGCGATCGATACCAATTGGAGTTTCTCCGAAACGGCGGTCAGATCGGAATCATGTCATTATCTTCCCCGACGATCTGCATTAGCTAAAATCAACCATAAAAAAAAAAAGAGCTCATTAGAGAGATAGAGAGCGTGAGAGAGAGCCATTCGACCTTTTGCTGATCGGGAGGAATTGAAGTGAGATAAAAGAGCCGAAACTGAAATACCTGACATTAGAAAAAGTTGTAGAGAGAAAATAAATAATAGGAAATGACAAAATAATTTTTTTTTTGTACAGAGAAACAGACTTCAAAACCGTCGTCGGTGTCGTAATCAACGGTAAACGTGGAGTCGTCATGGCGAACCAGCAACTTGCGAGCTACCATTTTTCTTTTCTTGTTTCCTTAATATAAGTTTGACAATTCTTTCCAAAAATTTGTTTGCTTCTGAGTTATATTTATAGAATAAAAAGAGAGAGAAAGACCTTTGCTGCTTCTTTTTCCAAGAATTTTCTTGCTTTCTTCTTTCCACCTCTTGATTTTTCATCCCTCAACTTTACGAAATTTAATAAATTAATCCCTCTATTTTAATATATTTAAATTTGATCCTCTTACTCTACCAAAAATAATACGTCAATCCAAATTCGTAACCAAAACCTACCCATTAAATTACAAGCTTAAAAAACAAAAAATCAAGAATTTATATATAAATAGAAAAAATAAATTATTCATCATTTTATAAGCAAAAGATTTGCAGAAATAAATTGACATCACCCGGAAAATGATATTTAGAATCTAATTGAGGAAAAAAATAAAAAAAGAGCTCAGGGGCGCAATTTCTTATCGTTAGATCAGACACTGCAATGGACCCTAACCATTACAAGAGCGCAGCTCTCATCATCGCTCCAACACGGTGCACCAGCCGGGAATCGAACCCGGGTCTGTACCGTGGCAGGGTACTATTCTACCACTAGACCACTGGTGCTTCGTTGTTTATGTGTTTTAACATTTTATATACGTTTCTGTATAAAGGCATTAGATTTATTTTTTGAAAGATATTTCAGATCGTAATTTGAAACAGATTTTACCAATGTAAATGTGAAATGAAACAAAAGAAGAGATCAATAATTGTAATAGATTTAGAGCAACCAACGCATATACTGTGTTAAATTTTCTTCAAAAAATAAATATTTTTACTTCTCTCTAGAGTTTGGCGACTTACCCATTCTATAATTTTGGCATTGGATATTCCAAAAATAAGTACTATCTGGTCTGGTGAATTCAATAATAGACGTCTGGTGACATTCCGACTTTCTTTCTCCTTTCAGGACCTATCTAAAAGAAAATCCAATACTTCTTGATCGTGAATATCTAAATAGGGTGAACTGTCCAATGGATATCTTTGCTTTGGAACAAAACAATTAGAATAGAATTAAACTCGGCCAACTGGAATGTGTATTAACCATATATTATCCATATAAGGGATCCTCCAGTTGAGAAGAACCATCGACTTAAGACGAAGAGAAAGGTCTATCTAGTTTATTTAATTATTCAATAATTCTTGTTTATGTAGTTCATACAATCCATAATGTATATATAAAAAATTTTATAATATTATTATAATATAATGAATTTTTATATTTATATTTATATTTATAATATTATAATATTATAATATTAATAATATATTATGTTATGATTAAATTAAAATCGAATTTTTAATATGATTAAAATATAATTAAATGGAATTAAATAAAAAAATTAAATAGAATTATTATATTCTTAATTACTAGATTCTATCAACATTAGCTTGAATATTAGATTGAATCTACAAGTAAAGCAGGTAGTAGAAACCTAATACAATAATACTGCTGTTACTAGCAGCATTAAGGTGATAAACAAACAACCAGGTTCATTTTCAGACCACGTAACTTGGAAGATTACTAGCTACATATCACAGACAGAAACACAATACAAACCTGCTCATTTGTTTTCGTTTGGTAATGCAGGCTTGCTTCTGCTCTCACTCAACCCTTCATTAGTACTTTAACCAAATTGCTTACTAAATCATTGATACAATTTTTCAATAGTTTGTGTTGTTGGAGAGTCTCATCAAAACCTCATATTTTGCTGCAGACTTGGCATCTATGGTTTTTGCGTATTACCAAACTTCCAGTGTAATTGACTAAGTGTATCAGGAAAAAGATCACCTGCTACCTCATTTACCGGAACCGCATCAGAAATTTCTTTCAAACCTTCCGCTGTGAGCTTTACTTTTACTGAATCAATGTTACTATCCAGATTTTTTATCATTGTTGTTCCTGTGAAAAAAAGAATGAAAGAAAGGGTCAAAACTATGGTCCTAATTCTATTATCTAAACAAGGCATATGCATTGGTACTTGGTACAAGGCCATCGAAAAGAGAAAATAGATGTTGAAAATTATAGAATGTGACTCACCGGGAATCGGTGCTACATCATCCCCTTGACGAAGAACCCAGGCAAGTGCTAATTGTGCAGGGCTACATCCATGCTTCTCAGCCAACTTATCCACTTTCAAATACAACATCTTGTTTTTGTCCAAGTTTTCTCCTTGAAACCTTGGGAAATATAGCTTAAAAGGTAGAAGTTGGGAGGGTATTAGTTTATTTTCTATACAAAGATTAAGGACAGGTTAAAGACATAAATAAGTTAGTTCCCATACCAGATGACTATTTGCAGGCACAGTTTCCACCACTCCTTTGCCACCAAAGAAACCGCGACCAAGAGGGCTATAAGGAACAATCCCAATTCCAAGTTCCCTTCATAGAACACGACTAGCAAGATCAGAAATCGAATCTGAAGTAAACGAACCTGCAAAAGGGGACTATTTCACCCTCGATGTTGGTAAAACAACCAAGAAAGAATGCTCAGAGAAAGTAAATGACAGAATAGAAAACGCAAATATTTATTTCTCTATGAAAAGAATAGAGTACACGGTTTAAATAATGCTAGTAGTAACTAAAAAAAGCTAAAAATTACGAACACTAACCCATGATCAGATTTGGTGCCAGATAAAACTAACAACTAAACAATCAAATCAGATTAAGATTTTCTTAATACCTAATAAATAATAAAGATTTTCTTGATTCAAAATCACATACTCCAAGCTGTGATCTGAAAAAATGATGCTTAGCTTGAGTAAGAGACTTTGTAAATACATCAGCCATCTGTTCATTTGTGCTGCAAAATTTCAGTACTATTTGTTGATCACCTACAAGCTTCCGAATAAAATGATGATGCACATCAATGTGCTTAGTCTGTCCATGAAAAGCAGGATTCTTTGTCATTGCAATTGTGGATCGATTGTCACAAAAGATTTTAGTTGCTTCTTTTTGCTCAAGACTAAAATCACTAAGAAGTTTTCTCAACCATAAAGCTTGTCGTGCCGCTGCTATTGCTGCTACATATTCTGCTTCAGATGATGATAAAGCTATTGTTTCTTGCTTCTTTGAACTCCATGTTACTGCTCCAGAGTGTTGTTTTGTAGGTCTTTGCATAAATCTGGACACAACATTAACACAAAAAGCAATATCAGGTCTAGTGTGTGTAAGATAATTCAAACCACCAGTTAAACTTCTAAACAATGTTGAATTAACTTTGTCAGTCCCATCTTCATGCTGCAACTTTTTATTGATGTTCATTGGTGTGGATGCCACCTCACAATTCACAATGCCAAATTTCTTTAAAAGATTTGCAGCACATTTCTTTTGGCATACAAAAATTCCATCATCACCCTGCATAACTTGAAGTCCCAAAAAATATTGCAACATGCCCAAATCTGTCATCTCAAATTTTTCCACCATACATGACTTAAAACCATCAATTAACAACTTTGAGGAACCCAGATAAATCATATCATTGACATAAAGATAGACCACCAAAAAACCTCCATTATCTCTCTTCTTCAAATAAAGAGTTGGCTCATTTTCGCTTCTACTAAACCCATTGTTCTAAAAGAATGAATCAATCTTGTTGTACCAGGCACGTGGAGTTTGCTTCAACCCGTAAAGAGATTTTTTTAATCTGTAAACTTTATTTTCATTGCCACAGACTACAAAAACCCGGGGGTTGTGACACATAAACCTCCTCCATAAGATCACCATTCAAAAAAGTAGATTTTGCATCAAATTGATACACAGATAATTGCAATTAAGCAGCCAATGCTAAAACAACTCTTACAGTTTCAAAACGAGCAACAGGAGAATATGTTTCTTCAAAATCAATACCTTATTGTTGTGAGTAACCTTTTGCCACAAGCCGAGCTTTATGCTTTTGGATGCTTCCATCTGCACTATACTTTGTTCGGAATACCCACTTCAATCCTATAACATTCTTGCCTTTGGGAACATTAACCAACTCCCATGTTGAATTTCTTTTAATGGCATGCATCTCCTCCTTCATAGCAATCTGCCATTCAGGTTGTTTTGCAGCTTCTTCAAAAAAAGTTGGGTCAGCGACCATCAAGGCTAAGTCATATGACGCATTAATTTCTTTAAGAGACCTGAACCTTCTTGGTGGTGTTTCGCTTTCGCTACTACTGTTGGAGGCATGGATTGTTATAGAATCAGAACTAGAACTTGTAGTAGCATTAGAAGAGGAATGAGCTGAATTTGCAGGTGATGAATGAGCTAAATTTACAACCTCTTCAACTTCAAAATCTACTGGTGCTGGAATTTCATTCATCATGCCTCCCTTGTCACAATTTAGACTTACATCCATCTCTTTATTAAATATAACATCCCTGCTAATTATCACTTTGCCACTTATTGGATTATATAAACGATATGCTTTAGATTGAAAACTATAGCCAATGAAAATGCATTTTTGGGATTTCTCATCAAGTTTAGATCGAGAAATAACTAAAGCATACGCTATACAACCAAAGACTTTTAAGTGGCTTACCCAAAGTTTCTTACCCATCCAAGCTTCAAAAGGTGTCTGATTAAGAATAGCCCTTGTTGACGAGATGTTCAAAAGGTAACATCGTTTTCATCTTGAGACTCGAAAGATGATATTTTTCACCTTTGAAAATTGGGATTAACAGTTGTGTTGCTGAATTGGTTCCACTATTCACCATGAATCACTCAATTTGGGATTGAAACCTGATTTACTGATACCACAAATGTTGGTAAAATAACCAAGAAAGAATGCTCAGAGAAGAGTAAATGACAGAATAGAAAATGCAAATATTTATTTCTCTATGAAAAGAACAGAGTACATGGTTTAAATAATGCTAGTAGTAACTAAAAAAAGCTAAAAATTAGGAACACTAACCCATGATCAGATTTGGTGTCAAATAAAACTAACAACTAAACAACCAAATCAGATTAAGATTTTCTTAATACCCACTAACTAATAAAGATAAAAACAAATACTAATTATAGTAGTAAATAACATTTTGAATCATTATTTTTTTTCAACACTCGATATCACAAGTCCACAGCGACCACTCCGTCTGGAAAGCACTTATAGGATGAACCGTATGTACTCTCTTTATAGTTTCAGGCTAGCTTCAGATAAACCTATGTACTTAATTTTTCCCTCTTCCACTAACTTCTTGAGTTCAGAGATCTAAAGTCAAAAGGCTCAACCAGTTAAAAGACAGTTTCCCCACAATAAGAAGATGAAAGAAGGAAAATCTATGACTTGGTATTATGTATTGAAGAAATAATCTTATGGTGCTTTCAACTGCAACACTTACAGTATCCTCTATAAGAGTGTTGGTGTCAACCCTGTGCTGGTAGTAGAGATCTATATAGTCCACATCTAGGCATTTTAGGCTAACTGTACCTTCTCTCTTGGTAGCTAACTGTACCTAACTGTACCATTTATTTTGATACTAGTTGAATCCAGTTTTTCGAAACCGAACTTTGTGGCTAACTGTACCTTCTCTCTTGGTAGCTACTTCAATGCCTGAAAAAGGAAGATATTGGTCTTACAGGTTCATGAGACAAGAACAATAATAAAAGCTTGGTTAGTTGGACTTGAAAATACAAACAGCTTGTCCAAGCATGTCTACCTTTCCAACCAAAATTTCATTAGTTTCGGGTCCATAGATATCAGATGTATCAAAGAAAATGATTCCTCTGTGGAATGCATGCTTGATAATCGATATCCCAACTTCTTCAGAGACTGGACAACTGTAACCTCCAGTGAGACCCATACAGACAAACCCCAACTTTGAAACCTACAAAACAAAAGAACTGAGACAATTAAATCCAGCTACAGTCTGCATATCTTGGAGGAACAGAAATAAAAATGACGAAAATTCAGGGCATATCTAGAGACAACCTTTGTCATGAATAGTGTAAGGGTCGGTTTGGATGGGCGATTGGGTGCGGTGTGGTGCGTTTAGCCTACTTTTTGTCTCACTCTACAGTGTTGCTACAGTACCTAATCTCACCGCCACTATTATTTTTACACTAACCACAAGTAAATGCACCGCCCATCCAAACTCACCCTAAGAAGAACAAAACCTAACCTCCAGTCCTTGAGTTCCCAGTTTGACTCTAGGAATCTGAATTCTCTGCTGCTCCTCACCCATCTTTTATTACTTTTTTTTTTCTATTCTTTCTTGTCTTAATGAACTGAAGCTTTTCTTGTTTGAGTACAGCTCAAAAGAAACAGTAAGTATGAAAGATTTAGCAAATAGCTATGAAGGTTAGAATCTCCATCTTAGTTCTCTACTCTAAATATGTAAAGAATTCTTAATATGTTGCTAATATGTCACCCCATAGGTTATCTTTTTGTCTGTTTTATTAAAAACATTGATATTTATGTTGCAAGAATTTATAAACTTTGATAATATGTTCCTAATATGTCATCCCATAGGTCATCTTTTTTTTTTCTGTTCTATTAAAAACATTGATATTTATGTTGCAAGAATTCATAAATATTTAGGGGTAATATCTTTTTTTGCCTTTTAACCTAGTAATTAGGTCTAATTTGGTATTTGTAATTTTTTATTCACTTTAATCGTTAAACTGGACAATTAGTTCCATTTTGATCTCGACATAGAAATTATTTATATTTAATGATGTGACTAGTGTTACTAAAACAAGTCCGGATCGAACGGATTAAGAATTGATTAATCTAAAAATTCAAATAAAGGGATTGAACTGATTGATTGGGAAACTACATGAAATTGGTAAAAATCGAATAGCGGGGCAAAAATCGACAATTGAACTGGTTTAATATTTTTTTAGATATTTATAAATTTTTAATTATTTATTTAATTATTGTTGGTGCTAGCTTTGATTTTTCAAATGATTTTATATAACAAAATATTTCCCTAATCAAATTTTGTAAAACTTCATGTTAAACTTTGGGAAATTGTATTCAATATCTCACCTATAACCTAAATTTATAAAGAATTGAGACTTGCTAACATACCATATAAATTACAATCAATCTTCCCTTGAAACAGACAAGATAATAAGCATAAAGAATATCTTCAATCACCTCAGGATAAGTTTTGAATTTTTAGGATATACTTTTGAGTTTTACCCGATTCAATTTAATTCATCAAACTTAAGAAATTGATTGCTTCGGTCCAAATCCAAATCAATTTCCAAAATATGTTGTGTGTAGTTTGAATATTAAAGATGGGTTGACTAACATCTAAAGTATCAGTAAAAATCAAAGCCCAAAGATTTTTTGTTGCCAAATTTTGCTACTTAAACATGACAAATTTTTTGAGCAGACAATGCTACAAACCATGTATTGGTCCAAGTATTACTCAAAAACTACCTTAACAATATTGGTAATGAATTTCGTAATATTAATATCAATAAGAGTAAAATGATAATGTATAATCAATAATATAGTAGCAAACTATTGATGATTAATAACAAAAAGATATATTTAACATATGATTATTCCATTATTAGAGAAGTTTGATTTAACTATCCAACTATCAGAATGATACTAGATATTTAATTTTTTATTTTTCTGATACCAAAAACTAATACTAGATAGTCCTGGTTTAATACAGGAATGTTAATTTTATGTCATTGTATTATTCTTGAGATTGTGGTATTAGATTTTAAGTTATCTCTTTTTTATTAAAAAGGTTTTTCCTTTTAGGCTTTGAAGTAAAGCCTTGGTATTAACTACAGAACACATAGCTTTGAAGTGGAGCCGATAAACTATAGTTAGTACTTCAAATTCATGAAGCATTTTGTAATTATGGATATAAATTTGAAGGGTCAAAGATGGTAAAATTGTAATGCCCCAAAATTTTAAAATTTTATTTTTGTGAATGTGTGACATAACTGTTTGTCTACTTCAGTGGTTCATTGTTCTGGGTGTGTGTGTGAGGTCCGAAGTTTAAGTCATGGCTTTGGCAAATTTTGATATTTTTATTAATAAAGCCTTATCTCTGGTCAGTAGGCTTTTAATTAAAAGTTTGTAAGTAATTAACAAAATGGGCGTGCTGGTCTGGTGGATAAGTGGAGTGTTGGTGTGATGGAGGTCCTATGTTTGAATCTTTGCATGAGCATTATTTTTGTTTGTTCGTCCAGAAAAGTCTGTGTTGGACTAAAAATCTGAGTAGTGGGTGGTTGAGATAGGTAGTGGATTTGAGTGAATCAGTTTTCTCAAAAAAAATCTTTCCACAGAAAAAAACTGACTATTTTCTCTACAACTCTCTTCTCTGTTCTTTTTCTTTTTCCTTTTTCCTCTTTAGCTGAAAGTTCTTTGGTTTTCCCTCCTCTCGTTCTTTTTCGATTCCTTCTCCGTTATCATTTCATGTGCAATGCTGATTCTGTTCGTTTGGTAAGTTTTGTGAGAATAATTTTCATGATAAGTTGTTGAATCTTTGCTAATAGAGGTTGTTTTGTGTTTAAGGGTGAATTAAGAAGTCTGGGGTATTTAATCGGTGCTATGAAAGGGTGAATTCGCCATTATTCGTTCCACGGTAAGGGTTTTCGGGATTGTCTATTCGTAAGAGGTTGTTTTGATTTCGGGTTAAGTTGATGAAATTGGAGTTTTTGTTAATCAATTATAGGTGCTGGATTGTTCGGGATTGCTTTGCTGTGAAATTGATATAAGTGTGTACCCAAAAACGCAGAAAACGAGGTTTTAGCGAAAGCCAAAAACCCTACTATCGACGCCACACGGGCGACCACATGGGTATGTGGTCGCCCGTATGGTAGGCCGTGTGCTCTGAGACGGGTATGTAATCGATGAGGCTAGGCCGTGCGCACAAGACACAACCGTGTGATGGCCAGGTAGGTCGTAGGCGACACACGGGCTAGACTAATTTGGGCCGTGTGGGTCATACGGGCATGTGGGTCCGCACGGGTAGTCCATATGGGCGTGTGGGATTTTAGGCCAGGTGTTGTGTTCCACACAGCCAATGCCAAATTGGACCGTGTGGGCCACACGCGTGTATGGGCCCATACAGGCAGGCCACATAGGCGTGTGAACCCGTTTAACTAGAATGTTTTCTAAGGTTGCACGGATCGCCCAAGTCGACTATAAACCTACTGTAGGGTTGGTAAGCATTATTTAGACCCCCATATGTGTGAACTGAATGTATGATGTGTGTACTAAGCATGTTGATTATATCCATGTATACTGATTTGTATGTATAACTGCTAACTATGTAATAGCATGTCATTTATTGTATGCTTACATTGCATTCGGTTGGGATGATTATATTTGGAGGAAGTGTACTGAAAGGCTCTTAAGCCTATTATCTAGTAGCTCAGCTGCAATTTACTAATTATGTGCCACATTCGGTACTACTTGGAGTGCAGGGATGGGTAGGTGTTTTAAACCCCACATGGAGTGTAGGGATGGACAGAGATGATATGTAGAGGCTGGTTGAGTAGGATTTTGTTGCTGATTAATGTATATCTGATACTGTTATTGTGATGGGCTAATGCCCTAATGCATATCTATTACTTAAACTAAGATGGGCTAAGGCCCAAACTGCTACTGAAACTGAAATGGGCTTAGATCCAGACTACATGTGACTATTACTTTGTTTTACTAAATGTTTGTTTTCTGTGGGGATTACATACTGAGTTACGTAAACTCACCCCCTTCTGTTTAATGTGTACAGGTAATCCCCAGACTTAGGCAGATCGGTACAGCGGTGGACTCAACAGTGACCACGGTTTTTGGGACTTAATACTATGACTTATGATTATAGTTCCATTATTGGTTATTTTTATGTAATTTGGGGACTTTTATTTTGGACATTTGCTTATTTTGGTTTTTATTTGTTTTGTTTTAAGGATTTTAACTTCTAGTCGTAGGAAAACTTAGTTTTCAAAAAGCAAAAGATTTATCTAAACACACGGCTACTTAAACTGTTTTTAAAGCTTCCACTACAAACCATGTTTGAAAATAATCTATTAAATGGGTAAGCGATTTTGAAATTAATAAGAGATAAAAAATAGTAATTAATTGGAAATTATTTTAGCATAACAACTTAGTTTTCAAACGTTATCATGAACTTAGTTTTCAAACGTCCTATCATGTGACACCGCCGAATTCGACCATAACGTCTAGGCCGAGTTTGGGATGTTACAAAATGTTTTTATCAGTTAAAGAAACCATAAATTTTGAGTAGCAATTAAAATGTATTAGGCCAGTATATTGACTTATTTCTATATTTCCTAGTAAATAATCATTAAACTTAATGTGTCTTTGGTCTCTTAAGACAATTAAAATTGATGGATTTTTAGTGGTTTCAACACTAATAGTTTTGACACCCCTAACCCGTATCAATCGCCGAAATAGGGTTACGAAGCATTACCAGACTAATGCCATAAGCAAGCATACAATTCGAATTACAATTCTCATATCAATTAAAAACCACTCAACTACAATCATATAGTCTCCAACACGAGCCCTCGAGGCCAAAAACAAGCCTTAGAAGTGGTTCGGGACTAAACCAAGCACTCAGGAAATTTTTGGAAAACATAAAAAATTTTTCAAAATATAGGGGACACACGCCCGTGTCACAGGCTGTGTAGACATTCAAAATGGGATCACATAGCCGTGTCCTAGCCCGTGTCTGACCCTGTATAACTCCTTGACTTAGGTCACACTGCCAGCCACACGCCCGTGTACTCTTCGAAATGGACTCACACTCTTATGTGCCAGGCCATGTGCTAGGCCGTGCTAAAACTATAGGGTATACGACTTATGCCACACGGCCAAGTCACATGCCGGTGTGCTGGGCCGTGTGGAGCTACTGACTTATTTTCTAATTAAGTATCAGGAGACACATGGACGTGTCAACTAACCGTATGTCCCACACAGCTGAAACACATGCCCGTGTCTTTGCCCGTATGGACAAAAATAGACTATTTTCCAAGCCAGTTTTCTAACCCAAAGAGGTTCCAACCTACACACCTCAATATGCATATAACCATGGCATAATAGGACTTCAAAACCAACCAATAACACATTTATATCATGCATTAAACATACATACAACATAATATCCACAAGCACATTCATTTGACCAATTTTAAACATACCAAAAATGCTTCCAAAGTATACCTAAATGGTCAATTACCTATTTTAGACTTTGGGCCTAACTTAGCATATATGCTCATCTCAATTCCAACCATTTGTTATACAAGATACCAATCCACAACAAGGCATTCACAAATCAACTATACACAACATATAAAAAGGCCATTTGCACATATATATGTACATAACCAAGTATACCAAAATAAGCCAAATCACGTGGCTATACACATAACCATACATTATCATTTACAAGCCAAATCAATTGGTTAAATGCATTATCAACATATAGGCCATATTAAACACAACACCTATACATGCCATATAACGAAGTACACAAGCTCAAAAGTACCAAAATGATAGCTGGATAGTGTGATGAGATCTCCAACAACTCCCAATCTAAGTAAGCTTCGAAATCACTATAAAACATGGAAAATTAAACAGAGTAAACTATAAAGCTTAGTAAGCTCATATTGCTAATAAATATAACTTACCAGTCATTCACAATTTAGGTAAGATAAACATAATATACTACAATTCTATTTAATCACAAGGTTAACATATATTCATTTACATAGCTAAACATGGCACTCATCAATTTCATGGATTCAATGTTTATATGGTTTACATGCATACCTACACCGATACGTATCAATCTCATACTCTTTCATATCATTGATATACCCGTTGAACCATTTGGAGTAACATCGGATACTCGAGAATCTCGCACCCTAAGTGCCAATACATGGTCAAAACCATCTCAATCTCATATCTTATATGCAAATGCTCATATCGAGCTTACTCATACAAGCTGACGGTCAAGACGTAGCTACACGGTGCTGCTTACACAAGCTAACGAGAATCTGCAACACATGCCGAAAAACTCAGCCATTGGTAGAACGTACGGACCAGCACCTAAAACACGACAACCCTTAATGACATGTCCTCTGTATCCTAATCTATTCCTAAGGTCCAACCGGGATTTCACACATAGCCAATTCTTCGTCAAACATTTCCGTAAGGTCATATTCATCAATAATACAATTATAAAGCATTTAAAACACAATTATATTAATGCTTATTAACATACGAACTTACCTTGATAGCAAAAAAGACATAATAGGAACGACTAGTCCAAAACTTTATTTTTCCCTCGATCTAGTTCCGTACGACGCTTTTCTTGATCTATGTAATCAAATTCAATCCATTTATTATTCATTCTATTCAATTTGGCCCAAAATACATATTTTGCAAATTTACACTTTTGCCCCTAATATTTAAACTTCTTTACAATTTAGTCCCTAGGCTCGTAAAATGAAATTCATTCAATTTGATCCCTACCCAAGCCTAACAGAATATTAAACATACTTATATCAGCCTATAAATTTCATATATTCACACATTTTCTACACAATTTATCACATTTATCAATTTAATCCCTAATTCGTAATTTCAACCAAAATCACTTAACAAATGTTGTTTATCTAACAACAACCATTCATTTTCTATCATCAAGCATCAAAATACACACATATTCATCAATGGTAAAACCCTAGACCTTTAACAATTTTGCAATATAGTCCCCTGGCTAGCTAGATTAAGCTACAACGACTCCAAAAACATAGAAATCATTAAAAACAAAACAAAAATCGTACCTAATTGGACAATAATGCCTTGGCTGAATGAACAAACCTAAAATGGCTTCTTCTCTTGTTAATTTCAGTTGAAATTATAATGGAAGATGATGATAATTTTTTATTCCTTTTGTTTTATATAATTTACCTTTAATTACCATTTTACTAATATAACCTTTATAATCTTTAATAATTACACAAAATGCCAAGCCATTATCATCCACTAACATACTAATGGTCTAATTACCACTTAAGGGCATCCACTTTAAATTTCTATAGCTATTAGACAGCTTTAGCTAATAGAACTCAACTTTTATACTTTACGCGATTTAGTCATTTTTATCAAATTAAGCATTCAAAATGTAAAATTTCTTAACGAAATTTTTACACAATCATACTATCATATTGTAGACATTAAAATAATAATAAAATAAATATTTTGACCTCATATTTATGGTCCCAAAACTATTGTTTCAATTTGACTAAAAACGGGCTATTACAACTCTCCTCCCTTAAGAATTTTTGTCCCCGAAAATCTTACCAAAAAATAGGTTAGGGTACTATTTTCTCATAGCTTCCTCGGGTTCCCATGTAGCCTCTTCAACACTGTGACATTGTCATGGAACCTTCACTAAAGTTTTGCTCTTGTTTCTTAACTCTTTAATCTCTAGAGCTAAAATTCTGATCGATTCTTCATTGTACGATATATTGGGTTGAATTTCAATATCTGTCGGAGAAATTATGTGTGATGGATCTGATGTATATCAGGGTAACATCGACACATGCAATACATTATGAATCGTTTCCAATTCTGACGGTAAAGCTAGTCGATATGCCACTGGCCATATTCTTTCGATAATCTCATATTGCCCAATAAATCGCGGACTTAATTTTCCTTTGTGACCAAATCAAAGAATCTTTTTCCACGGTGATACTTTTAGAAACACTCTGTCACTGATTTGAAATTCAATGTCTTTACATTTCAAATCCGCATATGATTTCTGTCGATCTAAAGCTGCTTTCAAAGTGTCGCGAATTACTTTCACTTTATCTTCGACCTCTCTGATCAAATTAACCCCATGAATCTTTTTCTCACTAAGTTAGGTCTAATACAACAGAGTTCTGCATTTACGACCATATAGAACTTTATACGGTACCATCTTTATGCTCGATTGAAAACTATTATTATACGCGAACTCAATCAACAGTAAATATTTTTCCCAATTGCCTTCAAACTCTAAAACACAATAACAAAGAATATCTTCGAGAATCTAAATAACTCTCTCGAACTGACCATCTGTTTGAGGATGAAAAGCAGTATTGAAATGCAACTGTGTACCCAAAGCTTTTTGTAATTTCTTCTAAAATCGTGACGTAAACCTTGGATCTCTATCTGAAATAATAGAAGCTGGCACCTCGTGCAATCTGACAATATAAAAAATGTACAATTCAGCTAATCTCTCAAGTGAAAAATCTGTACGCACTGGAATGAAATGCTCGGATTTTGTCAAACAATCAACAACAACCCAGATAACATCTTTCTTTTTCAGAGATAGGGGTAACCCCGATACGAAGTCCATCTTAACTCTATCCCATTTCCACTCTGGTATCATCACTGCCTGTAACAGTCCTGAAGGCATTTGATGTTCGGCTTTGACTTGTTAACAAACCAAGCATTTCGACACAAATTCTAAAATGTCTCGTTCCATGCCTAACCACCAGTATAACTATTTCAAATCATTGTACATCTTAGTACTCCCCAGATGAACAAACAAGCTACCACTATGTGCTTCATATAGAATTTTTTGAATAAGCTTGGAATTTCTTGATACACAAATTCTCCCTCAAACCAGTAAACAATCATCGGGTCCGATTTGATATTCTGAATCAGTAGTTGACTTACACCGTACTCTTTTAGCTTGCAATTTATTGTCACATTTTTTAGCTTTACAAATTTGCTGAAGAAATACCGGTTTAGCTTTTAACTCAGCCAAAATCAAACCATCATCAAACAAAGTTAATTGTGTGTTCATAGCCCCCAATGCAAATAAAGATTTTCTACACAGAGCATCCCCGACTACATTCGCTTTCCCTGGATGATAATCAATCACTAATTCATAGTCTTTCAACAACTCAAGCCATTTTCATTGTCGTAAATTCAAATCTTTCTACGACATTAGATACTTCAAGCTCTTGTGATCGGTAAAAATATGGCACTTCTCACCAAATAAATGATGTTGCCAAATTTTTAATACGAACACAATAACAGCCAACTCTAAATCGTGCGTCTGATAATTCTTTTCATTTGGTTTTAACTGTCTAGAAGCATAAGCTATCACTTTACCTTCTTGCATTAAAATACATCCCAAACCATTCAATGACGTATCACTGAAAATCACAAACTCTTTACTCGATCCAGGCTAAACTAAAACTGGTGCTTCAGTTAACAGTGTTTTCAACTATTCAAAACTCTGTTGGCATTTTTTAGACTATTCAAACTTCATATCTTTTTGTAACAATTAAGTCATCGGTGTAGCAATCAACGAGAACCCTTATACAAAACGTCGATAATAGCCAGCCAATCCCAGAAAACTTCTGATCTCAGATACGTTTCTTGGTGGTTTCCAGTCAACAACTGTTGAAATCTTACTCGAATCAACTTGGATGTATTCCGCTGAAACAATGTGTCCCAAAAATCTAACTTTTCGGAGCCAAAACTCGTATTTTTTAAATTTAGCAAACAGTTGCTTATCTCTCAATGTTTATAATACAATCCTTAAATGTTCAGTATGCTCAGATTCATCTTGGGAATAGATCAAAATGTCATAAATGAATATAACAACAAATTTGTCCAAATACGGTCTAAAGATTCGATTAATCAAATCCATAAACACTATAGGTGCATTTGTTAATCCGAATGGCATAACAAGAAATTCATAATGCCCGTACCTGGTTCTGAATATAGTTTTTGGCACATTCGAATCTTTAACCAGCAATTGATAATAGCCAGATCGCAAATCAATCTTTAAAAATACTTATGCTTCTTTCAACTGATCAAACAAATCATCAATTCTTAGTAAAGGATACTTATTCTTAATTGTAACCTTGTTAAGTTGATGACAGTCGATACACAGTCTTATTGATCCTTCTTTCTTTTTACGAATAGAACTGGTGCACCCTAGGGTGACAAACTAGATCGTGCAAAACCTCTATCTGTTAACTCTTGCAACTGATCTTTCAATTCTTTTAACTCTGTAGAAGCCAGTCTACACAGAACTATCAATATCGGTAATGTTCCCGGTACTAATTCAGTAACAAACTCGACCTCTCTGATCGGTGGCAACCTAGGTAACTCTTCTGGAAACACATCCAGATATTCACAAACTACTAGCACTGATTCAATCTTTGATTCAGACACTTTTGTATCCAGTACATACGCAAAATAAGCATCATAACCTTTCCTCACATATTTCTAAGCTAACATCATTGATATCACTATAGGTAACCCACTTGACTCATCGGATTCAATTCAAATATTTTCATTATTATGACATTTCAACTCAATAGTCTTTCGTCTACAATTCACAACAGCATCATGCAGAGTCAACCAATCCATACCTAAGATTACATCGAACTCATCAAGCGATAAAAGCATTAAATCAGCCAAAAAATAGTAACCCTGAGTCATCAAAGGACAATTCTTGCAAACTTTATCAACCAGGACATACTGGCCTAAGGGGTTCGATACTTTAATCACAAATTTAGTTGACTCAACAAGTAAACTCTTACTAGACACTAAATTTATACAGACATATGAATGGGTCAATCTAGGATCAATCAAAACAATTATATTAGTGTCATAACCAGTGATAACATCGGGTGATGATGCATCTTTGTAAGCGCGAATAGTTTAAGCTCTAGCTAGCACTCGAGCCTCAGATCTCACAGCAGAGTCCTTTGTCGCACCTTTACTACTAGTCATATTTCCCATATTTCGAGTTGGTCTCCCTCTTGCAGCTGTATTGCTCGGTCTTGTATACAGAAGTTTGTCTGTAACACCCCAAACCTTGCCTAGACGTCATGGTCGTGTCCGGTGATTTCACATGATAGGGTGTTTAAAAGCTATATTGTTACGAATAAAACCATTTCTATTTATTAGTAACCTTAATCCGCTTATTAGTCTAATTCCTCTTACCTAACTAGTGGGTGGTTTAAAAACGTAGTTCTTTGTGGAAGCTTTTAGAAACAGGTTATGTAATCGTGATATTTAGGAAATAAAATTTTAGTTTTCGAAAATTGAGTTTTTTCCCTACAAATATCAAGTGTAATCCATAAAACAAATAAAAACCAAATTTTAAGCGAAAGTCCCAGAAAGTCCGCAATTTACATCAGAATAAATCAATAATAAAAAATAACCAAAAGTAATAAAATTATAAACCATGAAGTCTAAAAACTATGGTCACCGCTGAGTCCTCCGCCATACCGATCCGTCTAAGTCTGGGGATTACCTATGTACATTTAAAGAAAAGAGTGAGTTTACGTAAACTCAGTGTGCAATTCTACAGAAAACAAACAATAACAAATCACAGTGCACAGTCAAATCAGTCTTGGGCCTAAGCCCTTTTCAGTATCAGTAACAATTTAGCCTTAGCCCAATTCAGTATCAGTAACAGATATACAATATTCAGTAACAGAGTCCTACCCAACCAACCTCTACACATCATCTCTGTCCAACCCTACACTCTATGTAAGGATTAAATCACCCACCCATCCCTACACTCTAGGTAGTACTAAATGCGACACATAAACAGTCATTTCTAGCTGAGCTGCCAGTATATTAGGCTTAAGAGCCTTTCAATACATTTCCTTCAGATATAATCAGCCCAACCCAATGTAATGCAAACATACAATAGATCACATGCTTTGATGCAAATACCAATAAGCAGATAAATATCAATAAACAGCCATACATTTTATCATACTCAGTCCAATCATCAGTTGTTCAACTCATACAATTAAGGGTCTAAGTAGAGCTTACTGACCCTACAGTAGGATCATAGTCGACTTGGCCAACCCATGTAACCTTAGCAATCAATTTAGTGAAAATGGGCTCACACGGCCATATGGCCTGCTGTGTGGGCCCACACTCCCGAGTGGCCCATACTGCCCAAATTGGCCTTCACCGTATGCATCACACGGCCTAGCCTAAAATCTCACACAACCATGTGGACTACCTGTGTGGCCCACACGACCCAATTCAGTTTAGCCTGTGTCTCACACATGGCCTACCTGGCCATCACACGGCCGTGTAAGGGCACATGGCCTACCACACAGACTACCGCACTCTTGTGTGGCATTGACAGTGGGCTTTTCGGCTTTCATCGAAACCCCGTTTTTTGTATTTTCAGGTACACACTTGTATCTATTCGTTGTGAAAAGTGACCCAAGCCTCCAAGAACCTATATTTGACCAATATAACATTTCATTAATCACTTGATTTATCAGTCAATAAAGACCCCCAATCACACAATTTGAGAAACTAAACTAAGCCAAACGATGATTCGACTACTTACCAAGACGAAATGATAACCAACAGTCACCACTGTAACACCCCAAACTCGGCCTGGACGTTACGGCCAAGTCTGATGTGTCACATTGAAGTGTTTTTCGAAAATCGTGCTTTTATTGAAAACCCTTGAAGTTTTTAAAAACTCTTACCGTTAAACTTGTATAAAACCTTAGCTTGTCTTTTTCCAAAACGTGATTCATTGAAATAATTATCCCTTTGCGAACATCGTTAAAACCTTTTAAAAGTTTTATGAAAGCTTATACACCCTTATAGTTTGCAAAAACCTGTTATTTTAAAGACAGATCAAATATAAAAAAAATCAGATTCGTAACCTTTATAAAACATTTTATCTTGAAAACGGTTTAAGTATCAAATAAATTTGACCTTTTTCGTTAAGACTTAAAGTGAATGGAAGCTGGGCACCAGGTAGGATTCCAGAAAAGAGGAGGTGAGTCGAATAGACTACTTAAGTACCAAGCTCTTCTTGGATCCACTCCTAGACATGCACACTACCATTGCCACACTTTAACTATTTGAAATATTTATCTACAAGATCATTTAAAATTGCGGAAGCTTTGCTTGGTTATCGTGTGATTTTGAAAACAAGTAACTTTTATAAAAATCACGTCTTAAAATCATTTATTTTCAACTCGATTTAAATAATATCCTACGTTAGCTAAAACCAATTTAAATAAGTAAAGAATAAAAACCCAAAATAAAAATAATTAAAGAGGCCATTTTTACAACCCAAAACCAGAAATAAATAATTAAATCTAAATTCAAATAGGTAACTTAATTAGAAATCTAATAGTCCAGTCCATGTGGCCATTCTGAATCCCTCCCAGCTCCAAGTCCACCAGTCTAAGGCTCACCTGCAAGGATGGAAGGAAAAAGGGTGAGTTTGGAAAACTCAGTGTGCAACAAGCCACTTACAAAGCCCAAATCAATATCAGCATACTAGGCCTAAGCCCCCAAATCAGTCTCAACATATAACTGGGCCGAAGCCCTTTTCAAATATCGGTTACTGGGCCTTAGCCTTTTTCATAAATCAATTCACTGGGCCGAAGCCTTTCATAAATCATATCTCTGGGCCGAAGCCTTTTCTGTAAACGGTATGGCCCAAAGGCCCATTTTAACATCACATATAATATCAATGTATGTGTGCAAAGCCTATTTCAATATCACATGTAATGTCAATGTATGTATGCAAAGCCCAGTTAGGGAGACTACTCAACCCACCATCCGCTACTCTCCACCCGTACCAACCAAGCTCTCCATGTGGGGAATAACTCAACCCACCCAACCAAACTCTCCACTGGCAGCATAGCTGCTTTATCATATAACTGGAGGCCAAGCCTCTTTTAATAACTGGGGCAAAAGCCCTTTTCGGTAAACTGGGGCAAAGCCCTTTATCACTTCTTCCATCATATAATAACCCAACCCATGCATTTAATGAGTAAAACATGGCATATCGTATACAGGTCATAGCATATCATGTGCATATCATGTGCATATCATGTCATAGCATGTAAAATAACAATATCATAATCATCATATTCAGAATGAAACCCTAGGGGTATATAGACATTTTTCACATAGGGGCAAAATAGACATTTTCACGTTTTAAGGGTAATTACGTAATTTTATCCATTATTAGGGTTTTCCATGCTTATTCATCAATTCCAAATGTTTAAACAGTAATTTTAGCCTATTTTAGTAAAACCGAGTTATGGGCTAAAAACCTCTAATGTGCCCTATGTAGCTAGTTCAGTCGTCTAAGCCTACTTAGTCCAAATCCTACAATTAACTACTAATTTAACTAGTTTTAAGCCTATATTCTATTAAGAAATGTCTATTGCCCATTTTTACCCATATGGGCCGGTAAGCCTATTGGGCCGGTAAGCCTATTGGGCCCAATTTCAGCCCATCGAGGCCCAACTTACCATTATGCACAAAATCGTGCCCTTACCTGTTCTATCGATCCAATCACCGATCTTATCGTATGTATCACGTCTCAAACCATTCACAAAACCATAAGTTCGAAATGCCGAAGTTTAGCTATTTTGGCTTTTCAGCAAATATTAATTTAAGCTACTATGAGGTTCATTACACACCTGCTTGCAACGAACGATGACTATATCCGATCCAAGTCAATCCTACATTCGATTACTAAAATATTAGACTACGAATCAATGATAACTAAATTTAACATACTCTTACCATATCCGGGCATCCATGAACAAGGCCCTAAATCCTTACCTTTGCTGAAGTTGATATCCAAATCTGGATCCGAACGCTCCACTGATCCAAGCCCTTAGTCAGCAGCCTTTAACCCTTACAAGCACAGAATAAAATAATTGGTAACAGCCCCTTAAAGCCTTAGGCACTATTTCGACAGCCTCCCTAAACACATAGGGATTCCAACTTTTCCAAATCCCCAAAAATAAGAATAGATCACAGTCAAGTCATTCATATCACCAACTTATATCCACGGTCAAACTAGCTCAATCATCACACAAGTTAGTCATTTACCCACAAGGGGCAAAACAGTCATTTAACACCCTAGGGGCAAAACGGTAATTTTACCCCATAGGGGTGTCTCGGTAATTCTACCCTACAGGGGTATTTCAGTAAATTTACAAATCGAGGGTAAAATAGTAATTTTTACAAATCAGGGGTAAAATAGTAATTTTACAAATTAGGGGTAAAACGGTAATTTTACAAATCATGGGTAAAATGGTAATTTTACAAATTAAGGGGAAAATGGTAATTTTACAAATTAAGGGTAAAATAGTAATTTTACAAATTAGGGGTAAAATAGTAATTTTACAAATTAAGGGTAAAACGGTAATTTTACAAATCATGGGTAAAATCGTAATTTTACAAATTAGGGGTAAAATGGTAATTTTACAAATTAAAGGTAAAATAGTAATTTTACAAATTAGGGGTAAAACGGTAATTTTACAAATCATGGGTAAAATGGTAATTTTACAAATTAGGGGTAAAATGGTAATTTTACAAATCAAGGGTATGTTCGTCATTTTACAAATCGAGGGTACTTCTATCATTGTACAAATCAAGGGTAATTTCATAATTTTATAGATCGAGATATTTCTTGTAATTTTCCACATCGAGGGTAATTCGATAATTTTGTAAACCAAGGTATTTCAGTAATTTTGTAAACCAAGGGTATTTTAGTAACTTTGTAAACTAAAGCATTTCTAAACAGAGATAACAATGCGAATGGGCCTAGGGCCCATTGTTTGCCCAAATGGGCCCACACGCACGTGTGGCCCTTTTAGCCTAAATCTAGCCACAGATATGAGATTCACCTAATCTAGCCCAATATTTGCTATACAATCAAACAACTTATCCACTTGGGCCCGTAGGCCCATTGGGCCCACATGGCCTCTTCGGCCCATCGCAGCCCGAAGTAGCCGTCCTACCGCTAGAGCAGTGAGAAATACACACCTGATAGGAGACTGAAGTTAATCCGCGCTCCAAACACTCTTAGCCGATGCCCAACCCAAACGGGCACGCCATAAAGCGAAAGGGATCAACCAAGAAGGCTGTGCCTACTCTCCTCCTGGTTTGCTCTATTTAAAGCTAGCTCCTCACCTGCTCTCATGTTAGCTTTCCGATGTGGGATTCTCCATCAATCCCCCCAAAATTAAAGCATTAGCAAAATAATCAACCTTTGTGTGCAACGGGATTCGAACCAAAGTCCTCTCAATAACCCTGTCAAGCCGTCACCACTCGGACACAAGCTCCTTTGTGTCATAAGTCCAACACATTTAACTTTAAATCTCACCTACTTGCTTCCAGATTTATTTAAAAGAAAAACCAAAATAAATCGCAAGGGCCAAGACTTGAACCTTGAACCCCCTTGCTTCCTTGTCCCCTAAGTGGCACTACTTTGCCACTACACCACACTCCTTTTTGTGTCTTATTACACACATAATTCCTTACAACTCCTCTTTTCCAAGTCCTCTATTCCTTAAGTCCAAAAATCCAAGAATTCTCCGGGTTTTTAACCAACACTTGGGCCTTCCATAGGCCCAATAACACACTCCAAACACGAATTACACATCCATATATCAAAATTTCAACATTACACCAAATATCACAAAAATCCCGGAATCCCAGAAATTAGCCCAAGACTTTTCCCACACTATGAATCCTTCGCAGTTCACTAAAATACCACATTAACCCATTAATAATAACCTTCCATAATAGAATTCAACACATCAATAATTTTATTTCGAACTATCTCACACCCGAACCCAGGCCCAAGGCCCAATACTTCTAGGCCCAAATTTAGGGTGTTACAACTCTACCGTCCTTAAAGAAATTTCGTCCTTGAAATTTTAAACTATCAACTAACCGTATTACTCAAGTCCAACCACTATGCTTCTGCTGCGCACTCTGATCCAAATAATTTTAGTATGACCCAGAACATCTAATTACTGAAATAAACATTAACACTAGCGCACACAATTCGTAACCAAACATCACACATTCCTAACTAGAATAAGCTTTGCAATCAAGAGCTTGATGTTCGAGGGACCCACATAAAAAGCACGCTCTTTTCTCCCTATCGCATTCACCCAGATAACGTCTGTCGCAGTTGTTGCTAACCGGAGGTCTTAGTCGTGCCCTAGCATGTTTCACTGAATGAGACTCTGTCCTTTGCGAACTAAGATCCTTCATCTTCTTACACTCCAAGCACCCTGCTTGAAGCATTTCCCTAATTTCCTTAATTTTGGTATCCAAAACTTCTTCTACCACTTTCCTTACTAGCTCGACCAGTGCCTCAGCACCAGGCTCCGAGTTACTGCTACCCGAAATTGGCAAACTTTGCTTACCCTCAGAATCCATATCAATACTCTACATTACCAGTACACATATCAAATAACTACAGAGTTCTCAAAAATTTCTACTATTTATTCACATGTCTTATGCAGAGATAGTATTTTAAAGCTTTTATTTTATTCAAGATCATATCATAGCTACAGTCTCAAACTTTTAGTTTCTCTACAATTTCAGTCTCTACAATTTTTCAGTATTACTCTATCTACAGTATCATAGAAAAGTCTCAAGTTTATTTACAGTACAGTTCAGTACATTACAAAATATAAAGCAGAAATACTTACAGACTTGGTGCCGGGGATTCAGTGTGCCACATCTCAATTTATCAGATTCTAGAAAAACTCAAAAAGATTCAAGCCTTTTAAATTCAATTTCTCAAAACATGTTAATTTTAGAGAAAACAAGTTTGAAACAATTCTCTTTTAAACAGAATTTTCCAAAAATCTAATTTTTCCAAAAATACCCCTCTTTGGACTTAAACTTAAAATTTCCCAAAATTATTTATTTGTAGAAAGAAAATCTTATAAACAATTTCGAAAACAAATTCTTAAAGCGACTTTCGGAAATCTTTATTTTACCCTCTAAAAACTTCTATTTTTAGACCTGTTCCACAGCCGAGTTGTTGCAACTTGGTTCTGATACCACTAAATGTAACACCCCAAACCCGACCTGGACGTTACAGCCAAGTCTGATGTGTCACATTGAAGTGTTTTTCGAAAACCGTGCTTTCATTGAAAACCCTTGAAGTTTTTAAAAACTCTTACCGTTAAACTTGTATAAAACATTAGCTTGTCTTTTTCCAAAACGTGATTCATTGAAATAATCATCCCTTTGCAAACATCGTTAAAACCTTTGTAAAAGTTTTATGAAAGCTTATACACCCTTGTAGTTTGCAAAAACCTGTTATTTTAAAGACAGATCAAATATAAAAAAAAAATCAGATTCGTAACCTTTATAAAACATGTTATCTTGAAAATGGTTTAAGTATAAAATAAATTTGACCTTTTTCGTTAAGACTTAAAGTGAATAGAAGCTGGGCACCAGGTAGGATTCCAGAAAAGAGGAGGTGAGTCGAATAGACTGCTTAAGTACCAAGCTCTTCTTGGATCCACTCCTAGACATGCACACTACCATTGCCACACTTTAACTATTTGAAATATTTATCTACAAGATCATTTAAAATTACGGAAGCTTTGCTTGGTTATTGTGTGATTTTGAAAACAAGTAACTTTTATAAAAATCACGTCTTAAAATCATTTATTTTCAACTCGATTTAAATAATATCCTACGTAAGCTAAAACCAATTTAAATAAGTAAAGAATAAAAACCCAAAATAAAAATAATTAAAGAGGCCCTTTTTACAACCCAAAACCAGAAATAAATAATTAAATCTAAATTCAAATAGGTAACTTAATTAGAAATCCAATAGTCCAGTCCATGTGGCTACTCTGAATCCCTCCCAGCTCCAAGTCCACCAGTCTAAGGCTCACCTGCAAGGATGGAAGGAAGAAGGGTGAGTTTGGAAAACTCAGTGTGCAACAAGCCACTTACAGAGCCCAAATCAATATCAGCATACTAGGCCTAAGCCCCCAAATCAGTCTCAACATATAACTGGGCCGAAGCCCTTTTCAAATATCGGTTACTGGGCTTTAGCCTTTTTCATAAATCAATTCACTGGGCCAAAGCCTTTCATAAATCACATCTCTGGGCCGAAGCCTTTTCTGTAAACGGTATGGCCCAAAGGCCCATTTTAACATCACATATAATATCAATGTATGTGTGCAAAGCCTATTTCAATATCACATGTAATGTCAATGTATGTATGCAAAGCCTAGTTGGGGAGACTACTCAACCCACCATCCGCTACTCTCCACCCGTACCAACCAAGCTCTCCATGTGGGGAATAACTCAACCCACCCAACCAAACTCTCCACTGGCAGCATAGCTGCTTTATCATATAACTGGAGGCCAAGCCTCTTTTAATAACTGGGGCAAAAGCCCTTTTCGGTAAACTGGGGCAAAGCCCTTTATCACTTCCTCCATCATATAATAACCCAACCCATACATTTAATGAGTAAAACATGGCATATCGTATACATGTCATAGCATATCATGTGTATATCATGTGCATATCATGTCATAGCATGTAAAATAACAATATCATAATCATCATATTCAGAATGAAACCCTAGGGGTATAATAGACATTTTTCACCTAGGGGCAAAATAAACATTTTCACGTTTTAAGGGTAATTACGTAATTTTATCCATTATTAGGGTTTTCTATGCTTATTCATCAATTCTAAATGTTTAAACAGCAATTTTAGCCTATTTTAGTAAACCGAGTTATGGGCTAAAAACCCTTAATGGGCCCTATGTAGCTAGATCAGTCGTCTAAGCCCACTTAGTCCAAATCCTACAATTAACTACTAATTTAACTAGTTTTAAGCCTATAGTCTATTAAGAAATGTCTATTGCCCATTTTTACCCATATGGGCCGGTAAGCCCATTGGGCCCAATTTCAGCCCATCGAGGCCCAACTTGCCATCATGCACAAAATCGTACCCTTACCTGTTCTATCGATCCAATCACTGATCTTATCGTATGTATCACGTCTCAAACCATTCATAAAACCATAAGTTCGAAATGCCGAAGTTTAGGCATTTTGGCTTTTCAGCAAATATTAATCTAAGCTACTATGAGGTTCATTACACACCTACTTGCAACGAACGATGACTATATCCGATCCAAGTCAATCCTACATTCGATTACTAAAATATTAGACCACGAATCAATGACAACTAAATTTAACATATTCTTACCATATCTGGGCATCCATGAACAAGGCCCTAAATCCTTACCTTTACTGAAGTTGATATCCAAATCTGGATCCTAACTCTCCACTGATCCAAGCCCTTAGTCAGCAGCCTTTAACCCTTACAAGCACTGAGTAAAATAATTGGTAACAACCCCTTAAAGCCTTAGGCACTATTTCGACAGCCTCCCTAAACACATAGGGATTCCAACTTTTCCAAATCCTCAAAAATAAGAATAGATCACAGTCAAGTCATTCATATCACCAACTTATATCCACGGTCAAACTAGCCCAATCATCACACAAGTTAGTCATTTACCCACGAGGGGCAAAACAGTCATTTAACACCCTAGGGGCAAAACGGTAATTTTACCCCATAGGGGTGTCTCGGTAATTCTACCCTACAGGGGTATTTCGGTAAATTTGCAAATCGAGGGTAAAATAGTAATTTTTACAAATCAGGGGTAAAATAGTAATTTTACAAATTAGGGGTAAAATGGTAATTTTACAAATCATGGGTAAAATGGTAATTTTACAAATTAGGGGTAAAATGATAATTTTACAAATTAAGGGTAAAATAGTAATTTTACAAATTAGGGGTAAAATAGTAATTTTACAAATTAGGGGTAAAACGGTAATTTTACAAATCATGGGTAAAATGGTAATTTTACAAATTAGGAGTAAAATGGTAATTTTACAAATTAAGGGTAAAATAGTAATTTTACAAATTAAGGGTAAAACGATAATTTTACAAATCATGGGTAAAATGGTAATTTTACAAATTAGGGGTAAAATGGTAATTTTACAAATCAAGGGTATGTTCGTCATTTTACAAATCGAGGGTACTTCTGTCATTGTACAAATCAAGGGTAATTTCATAATTTTATAGATCGGGATATTTCTTGTAATTTTCCACATCGAGGGTAATTCGGTAATTTTGTAAACCAAGGTATTTCAGTAATTTTGTAAACCAAGGGTATTTCAGTAACTTTGTAAACTAAAGCATTTCTAAACAGAGATAACAATGCGAATGGGCCTAGGGCCCATTGTCAGCCCAAATGGGCCCACACGCTCGTGTGGCCCTTTTAGCCTAAATCTAGCCACAGATATGAGATTCACCTAATCTAGCCCAATATTTGCTATACAATCAAACAACTTATCCACTTGGGCCCGTAGGCCCATTGGGCCCACATGGCCTCTTCGGCCCATCGCAGCCCGAAGTAGCCGTCCTACCGCTAGAGCAGTGAGAAATACACACCTGATAGGAGACTGAAGTTAATCCGCGCTCCAAACACTCTTAGCCGATGCCCAACCCAAACGGGCACGCCATAAAGCGAAAGGGATCAACCAAGAAGGCTGTGCCTACTCTCCTCCTGGTTTGCTCTATTTAAAGCTAGCTCCTCACCTGCTCTCATGTTAGCTTTCCGATGTGGGATTCTCCATCAATCCCCCCAAAATTAAAGCATTAGCAAAATAATCAACCTTTGTGTGCAACGGGATTCGAACCAAAGTCCTCTCAATAACCCTGTCAAGCCGTCACCACTCGGACACAAGCTCCTTTGTGTCATAAGTCCAACACATTTAACTTTAAATCTCACCTACTTGCTTCCAGATTTATTTAAAAGAAAAACCAAAATAAATCGCAAGAGCCAAGACTTGAACCTTGAACCCCCTTGCTTCCTTGTCCCCTAAGTGGCACTACTTTGCCACTACACCACACTCCTTTTTGTGTCTTATTACACACATAATTCCTTACAACTCCTCTTTTCCAAGTCCTCTATTCCTTAAGTCCAAAAATCCAAGAATTCTCCGGGTTTTTAACCAACACTTGGGCCTTCCATAGGCCCAATAACACACTCCAAACACGAATTACACATCCATATATCAAAATTTCAACATTACACCAAATATCACAAAAATCCCGGAATCCCAGAAATTAGCCCAAGACTTTTCCCACACTATGAATCCTTCGCAGTTCACTAAAATACCACATTAACCCATTAATAATAACCTTCCATAACAGAATTCAACACATCAATAATTTTACTTCGAACTATCTCACACCCGAACCTAGGCCCAAGGCCCAATACTTCTAAGCCCAAATTTAGGGTGTTACAACCATATACTACAATACCCGTTGAAAACCTTCGATCAGTACTTAAACAAGAATAAATAAACCCCTATGTTACACATTTAATCCAAAATAAGATGGAACCATGGAAAACATCACTTACTGAACAAGCGCGATAACGTAGGACAAAAATGAGACTAATAGAAAAAAAAGAACGAAAAGAGAGAGAGGACAAGGAATAAAAAATTTGGCAGGAAGAAAGGAATGAGAGGACGACAACAAAATTTAAGGAAAAGAGGGAAGTGCCGAAATTTTGGAAAATAAAATAAAAAAGAATCAACTTATAATATCAGGACCCCTAAAATCCTTCTCCACTAACCCCTCAAACTCCACTACTCGGAGTCCCACCACAGCAAGACTCTTAGCTAAAAATTAGAGTAAAAACATCACCCACGCTCACTTAGGGATTCAAACACACGACCTCCAACAACCTTACACTCTATTTAACCACCAGACCAGCAAGCCCATTCTGATGTAAACTTACCATCTTTTAATTAAAAGCCTACCCACCAAAGATAGGGATTTATTCATAAAAATACCAAAATTTGCCAAATTCATGGCTTGAACTTGGGACCTCACATACACCTAGAACGCATAACCATTGAAGCAGACAAATGTTTGTGTCACACATACACAAAAGCAAAAATTAAAAATTTTGGGCGCTACAATTTTACCACCTAAAAGAAAATTTCGTCTTCGAAATTTACCTGATCAGAATAGATGAGGATACTGCTAGAGCATCGCATCCTCAAGCTCCCATGTAACCTCCTTAGTGCTATGATTACGCCATAATACCTTAACTAGTGGAATAGATTTGCTCCTCAGAACCTTTATATCTCGATCCAAAATCTGAACCAGCTCCACCTTAAAGGTCAAGTCTGGCCTACACTCAATCTCTTCAACGGGCACAATGTGAGTAGGATCAGAACGATAGTGGCTCAACATAGAGACGTGGAACACATCATGAATGTGATCCAACTTCGGAGGTAGCTCCAACTGATACGCAACCGGTCTAACTCGCTTCAAAATACAGTAAGGTCCAATAAACCTAAGGCTCAACTTGCCCTTACGACCAAACCTCAACACCTTCTTCTATGGCGAGACCTTGAGAAATACGAAGTCCCCCATAGAATACTCAACCTCATGCCTATTCAAATCTGCATAAGATTTCTGCCTGCCAGAAGCTACTTTCAGTCGATCCCGAATCAATCTAACCTTATCATCAGCCTCAGAAACCAACTCAGGACCCAGAACATGTCGTTCACCCAACTCAGTCCAACATAAAGGAGTGCAACACTTACGACCATACAGTGCCTTGTAAGGTGCCATCTGGATGCTAGACTGGTAGCTATTGTGATAGGCAAACTTCACTAATGGCAGGTAATCCTCCCAACTGCCTCAGAAATCAATGACACAGCTCCTTAACGTATCCTCCAGTATCTAAATCATCCTCTCAGATTGACCATTGGTCTAAGGATGGAACATAGTACTGAAGTCTAACCTAGAACCCAGAGCCTTATGTAACTTCCTCTAAAACCGAGACATGAAGCGAGGATCTCTATCAGATATGATCGAAATCGGTACTCCATACAGTCTCATTATCTCCGAAATATTAAATTTTGCTAGCTTCTATAGAGAATAATCAGTACGAATTGGTATGAAGTGAGCGAACTTGGTCAATCGATCCACGATGACCCAAACTGAATCCTTCTTAGTAGGTGTTAGGGGCAACCCACTTACGAAGTCTATAGTCACTCGCTCCCCTTTCCAAAGAGAAATTTTACTCGGCTGTAACAAACCCGAAGATAACTGATGTTTAGCCTTAAATTACTGGCACAACAAACACCTAGCCACAAAATGAATAACTTCTCGTTTCAATCCTGGCCACCAATATAACTTACAGAGGTCTCAGTACATCTTATTTCTACCAGGATGCTACCAGGGGCTACTATGTGCCTCTCTTAGTATAAACTGCCTCAAAACAGTGTCATTCAGCATACAAATTCTTACACGAAAACAAAATACCCCATCACTATTCAGTCTAAAATCCGTAGTGCTACCACTCTCAACCTATCGGAACCGAAAACCCAAAGACTTGTCTTCCAACTACTTACCCTTAATCTACTCAATCCATGTCGGTTTAACCTTAAGCTTGGCTAGCAAACAACCATCGTCAAATAAGCTAAGATAAGCAAACATCGCCCTTAGATCTGTCATATCTAACGGCTCAGTACATTGGCCATCACATTGGTCGTATTAGGGTGGTACTCAATGGTGCAATCATACTCCTTAAGCAGCTCAATCCATCTACACTGCCTAAGATTAAGCTCCTTCTGAGTGAGGAAATACTTGAGGCTCTTGTGATCAGTGTAGATGATACACTTCTCACCATACAGATAATGCCTCTATATTTTCAGTGTGAATACCACAGCGGCAAACTCCAAGTCATGCGTCAGATAATTCGCCTCATGAGTCTTTAGCTGACGAGATGCATATGCTACCACCTTACCCTCTTGTATCAACACACATCCTAAACTGACATGTGATGCATCACTATAAATTGTGAACTCCTTTCCAGGCTCAGGCTGTAGCAGAACAGGAGCCTCAGTTAATACAGTCTTGAACTTCTCAAAGCTCTCTTGCTGCGTATCAGTCTAGTCAAATGGTACACCCTTACGTAGCAGCTTAGTTAAAGGTGCTACAATCAATGAAAAGCCCTCCAAAAATCACCGGTAATAACCTGCTAGTCCTAGAAAACTACAGATCTCAAACACGTTTCCTTGGCTGCTTCCACTCCAACACAGCCTCAGTTTTTTGAGGATCAACTGAATCCCCTCAGTAGAAACCACGTGACCCAAAAATGTCACCTCATGTAACCAAAACATCTACCGAGATGGATGGTAAAAACTTGTCCGATCTTATAAATTCGGATTCAGCCAAGAAGTAGTTCACTTAAAAAGGGGGAGAGGCCAATACGAAAATTCGCAAAGGGTACTTTGAAACCTAAAAAAAAAAAAAAAGAGGAGGCCAAGGCAAAGACCCGCCAAGATCGCTTTGAGACAAAAGGGGTTTTGAGTTGAAAACCCAAAAAAGGGCGACTTAAATTTTGATCGAATGTAGGGCATGTGGTAGTCTTGCTATGCCTGAATTAACAAGGATGAGGTATGCTACATCTTGGGGCATCGACAAAGCACTCTAAATCTCCTAAACGCATGTTGAGCTCAAAACGGTCCTTACGAAGTTCGTACAGAGAAGCTCAGACTGTGATATCTAGGGCACCTAGTTTTCATCTCACCTATATTGAATTTGCTATCTTTGATTAATTAATTCATTTCAAGCTATGCTCCAAATCAATTTCCTTCTTATGGCATTTACTATCTTTGATTAATTTATTCGTTTCGAGCTATGCTCCCAATCAATTTCCTTCTTGTTCATTGTTATGATCTTTTTCAAGCATTTTCTATTGAAATAACGATTAATGGATTAATAATACTTTCACAAAAAGAGTACTGCATATTACTCTGGAAGCTTCTAAATAGTACAAGAACCTGAAACATGACTATTGTTTAAAACTCACCAAACTTAAGGGTTAGAAATGTTTGAGGAAGAAGAACCCAAACTGTGATTATTTCTTCGGGTTTCCTGTCAAAGTTACCAGCTGAGCAAGTAGGCAGCGGAATACACCAGTGATAAAACCTCGATGAAAAACGAGTAATGTCAACCTAAGCATTAAAAAGGGATCATTCTTGAAAAATATGATATTCTACATTCATGCAAATATCATGCATACACATCTGGTCATGTTACCCAGTGAATGGTGTAACAGATCAATTGATTGAAGAAGATACAAATCCTATACCTCTTGAGTTGCAGTGAGATGGATTGAAGATGATACCAATCCTATACCCTTGAGTTGCAGTGGGATGAATGGAAGAAACCACAAATTTTATCTCCCTAAAGTTGTAGTGGAGCAAACCAGCTGAGCAAAATGTGATTGTTTCTTCGGGTTTTCTGTCAAAGATACCAACTGAGCAAGAAAGCAGCGTAATACGTTAGTAATAAAACCCTGATAAACAACGAGCAATGACAACCTAAGCATTAAAAAGGGATCATTCTCATGACATTCTGCATTCATACAAATATCATTCATAACACATCTAGTTAGGAGCATTTGATTCATTCTGATCATAGCATCCTAATCATTTGGCATAAGTATAGGCCCATGAAATTGATTCTACAGGTCATGTCCCCCAGACGACGGTGTAGCAAGATCGATGAATCCACAAATCTCATCTTCCTAAAATAGCAGTGGAGCAAATTGAAGTCGTAGATCTTATCTCCTTGAAGTTGCAGTGGAGTAGATCAAAGATGGCGGATCTTGTCTTCCTGAAGTTACAGTGGAGCAGATTGAAACCACCAGCCTTATCTTCCTGAAGTTGAAACGGAGCAGACTGAAGAAAGCCAATTTTATTTCCCTACAGTTGCAGCAGAACAGATTGAAGCTACAAGTGGCGATTCTTATCTCCTTGAAGTTTCAATGGAGTAGATCGAAGCTACAAATCTCTTCTCCCTAAAATTACATTGGAGAGGATCGAAGTCACAATCCTAATCTCTCTGAAGTTGCAATAGAGCAGGAAAATACACAAACCTTATCTCCCTGAAGTTGCAGTGGAGCAGGTTGAAATTACCAATTCTTATCTCCTTGAAGTTCCAGCGTAGTAGATCGAAGCTACAAGTCTCTTCTCCTGAAATTACATTGGAGCGGATCGAAACACTAATTCATATACCCTTGAAGATGCAGTGGATTGGAATGAGACTACTTGAAGAAGATGAGCACCAAGAAGTTAAGATTCGGCAAGACCGGGCAAAATTGGCCCTTTTTAAAGTCTTTGCTTTATTCTCGTTACACGACAATGAGCAAAGAAGGGCAGCTGTAACGGGTCTATTTTGTCTGGCCCATCAGAAACCAAAATAAAAAACCAATAATAAAAATAACAACAGTCCATCATTACAGACCCAAATACCAATTTTTACAAACCTTAACCCAAACAAAAAACCTAAGCCTAGGCCCGAAGCCCAATTAAAATTTTCGAAGCCCTAGGGTTCCCCTCTTCAGTGCCATTGCCCTATGTACGTCCTCTGCCACCGTACCTACAGATACAAGACAAAAGAAGAACAAATGGTAGATAGCAAAAAACGATGTTGTAATGGAATGTATCTCGGCTATAAAGCCATAACAACATAAGTTGTAATTTTTTTTACAGAATGAGGCATTTTTGAAATACAAAAACAGAAGCATTCAGCAAAAAAGGTTGCATTTTTATTTCCTTTCATTTTCCGTTTTGATTTTTCTTTTAGTTTCAAGAAAACAGAAATATGAAAAAAGTGGGAGAAATCACCTGACCTTTTATATTCGGCTGCCGTAGCGGTCGAGGTTGGCCGTTTCTGATAAAAAACTGCATCTTGGGGGATATTCAATACAAAAAGACAGAAAATCAAAATAAAAAGAGTTGAAACCAAAAACAGATTGAAAAGGTTTTCATCTTGTTTTTATTTCTTTTATTTTATTTATTTTATTTAAAATACAAAAAAGGGTAAGAGGTTACCTGTTTCGGTCGCCAGAGGGAGGAAGAGACCGACGAATCCCTTGCTTCTAGCCTAATCTTTTCCAAGTCTATATTTTTAACCCCAAAATGAGATTCCCGGTAAAAAGGAGGCCAAAACGAAGCATTTTGGCTTTCCCAGCCACCGTGGACGGCGATGCCATCGTCGGTAACCGGTGGTCGGCACAGCGGTCGATTGCCAGAGTTCAGGCCAGAGGGGGAGGACTGAGAGAGGATTTTAGAGATATTTTGAAATTTCTTTTAGAAAGAAGACTAAAATGATTTGTAAAAAAAAAAAAACTAATTTAAATAGCCCTCATCAAACGGCGCCATTTCAAAGGGTATTCTCAGAGGCCAAAACGATATCGTTTTGGGCCTCTGACCCGAAACCCAACCCACCAACAAGGGGATCCACGTGTTTTGGACTAAGGGTCTATTTATCCTTTTAGTCATTCCGCTCTTCGGCCTGCTTCAATCTTGTCCCTTTCTGTTTTTTTAATTTTATCACTAAATGTTTCTCTGTTTTTATTTTGATGCTCTGATTATTTGGCTCCTTGGAACGCTGCGTTTAGGGGAGTCTGGGAATAATTTTCCATTTGATCCTTTCTCCTGCCCGCGCGTTCGTATTTGGTCCCTTATTCTATTTTTTTTATTTTACAATTTATCCCCTTTGATTTCATTTTAGTTTCGAATCAATCCTTTTTTGTTTTATTTTATTTTTATTTATGTATTTGTTATTGTCTAACTTTCATTTTTGAAGTTGATATTGTTCACATTTGTACATAGTGATATATTGTCATCTCATTTTACTTCATTTTATTTTTATTCTGTTTATGCGTTATTATTACTCTTATTATTATTATTTGTTTGTTTTACTTTACTTTGTCTATTTATTTAGATTATGATGTCATCATTAAAGTATACTATTATTTTTTATATATGTATATATTTTATTATTCCAATATTCTGTCTATATGATCATTTTACATTGATTCATCATTGCTTTATCATGTATTAAAATCAATTGTTTTTCTTTACTATGCTTTAAATAAAATAAATACATCGTTTTAAATACTATATTTCTTATTATACACAAAAGAAAATTTTTTAAATAAGGCAATGTTCGTATTTGGAAATTTGAGAATTCGTACCCTAACTTACGGGGTCTCAATTTTCTCGCTAAATCCAAATAACCGAACATCCTTTTAAAAAAAGTATGAATTTTTAATATTTTGGAATTAGAAAAAATCATGTTCTAACTCACGGAATATGATTTCTTTCTAAAACCGAGATAGTCAAATGTCTTTTAAAATTAATAAAATTTTTTGTGTTTATTCTCATTTCGAGAGTTTAAGGCATTGGGTCCTAACTTACGGGACGTAATCTTTTTTCTCGATTAATGTGAAATATGCCCTTCTTTTGTAATTTTTTTTTACTAAGTAGCATTTTAACAAAGGGTTGTTTCTTAAAATCTCTTCAAAATTTTTAAATTTTCGACATTAGGACATTAATTAATCAATTAGGTACCAATTTTGGGCATTACGAGGTGCTAATCCTTCCTCGTACGTAACTGACTCCCGAACCTATTTTTCTAAAATTCGTAGACCAAAGTCGTTGTTTTAGTAAATTAAAACTTTTTTATTAAAATGATCAAATTACGAGGTGATCCGATCACACCTCATAAAAAAGATTGGTGGCAACTCCTATTTTTCGTTTTCATTTTCAAAATAATAGTCGAGCTCTTTTTTCAAAAAAAATGGTTTTGACATCCGAAATCAAACATAATCAATCATATTGTCCCTTATATAGACCATCAAGGCCCAAAATGCACATTAGAATCAAGTCAGGACTAAACTAGAAACTCATAGAATTTTTCACGAAATTTTAAAATTTTACCTAGATGCAGGGGATACACGCCCGTGTGACCAGGCCATGTGGCTCACACGGCCAAATGACACACTCGTGTCTTAGGCCGTGTGGGCATATGACGTGAGACGCACGATTATGTCCCAACCCATGTCCATACCGTCTTACTCTCTAATTTTGGTCACACAGTCATGCCACACACCCGTGTGAACATTTCAATTTACATTAATTAGGTGCAAAGGACACACGGCCAAGTCACACGCCCATGTGCCAGGCCGTGTACCTCACACGACTAAGATAAACGCCTGTGTCTCCATCCGTGTAAAAATACCGAAGCATTTTGTTTTGTGATTTTAAAGATGCAAGGGACACGGCCAAACCACACGCACATGTGCATGACCGTGTGTCACACACGGCTGAGACACACGTCCGTGTGGACAAAATAAGGTCATTTTCGAGCCTTATTTCTCACCCAAACTTGTCTTCCACCTACATAAATATTTCAACACTTTTACCAACCAATTTAAGACGTTTAAATCAAGCCAAAATCATGATTTATGCATGATATATTATGACATATGTTCAAGTGTTCAACTTACCCCTTTTTGATCAAATACTCAATTAAGTATGTTTTTACCTAATAAACTAATCCAAGCACATCATATACCAAAATAATACAACCTCATGCATAAACATATTATCATAGCCATTCCAATGGCTAATTACAACCAAAACATTTCATCATTTGGCTAAACTTAGCTTATACATGCCATTATATTAAAAGTAATTTACTAACTATACCAAAGTGAGCTGAAGGATAGTGTGATCTTGCTCCGACCCGCTTCCAACCTTTACGAACTTTCGAGTACTAAAAAACAAAAGAAATAAATAGAGTAAGCATTTGATGATTAGTAAGTTTGTATAACAAGAATTTAACTTACCAGACATGTTCATTTAAAATAAGCATACAAAACATGCATCCAACACATTTTGGCCAATTGCTTAAACACATGCTATCATCAAACAAGTTAGTCATGTAATTCACATGAATATCAAAAAAATAAAAATGAGCTCATTGTGTAACAATTTCCAGGTATTTCAGGGATATTCGAGAAATAATTCATTTAAAACCTATATTTTCTCACATAAGGATTTTTGTCTGTTGAATCATTGAATTATCGATGGATACTCGGGTAGTACACACGAGGTGTACAAATCAGTTATCTGTCAATTAATATTCGGGGGTGCTCATTAAAGCACATAATCAAAAAATATTCTCTCGAGCATATAATAAGAAGCTCATGTGAGCCATGTAATGGGAAGCTTATCCTGCTAAACAGGAAGCTCATAAGAACCATAATCGAGAAGCTCATGCGAGCCAATAATGGGTAGCTCCAAAGAGCCATTAACAGGAAGCTCCGGAGAGCCATTATATCAGGATGTTCATAAGAGCTATGGTGTGCCTACAACACATGCAAAATCACAACCAATCGGGATGCTCCGAAGAGCTATTAACGGGAAGCTCGCAAGAACTATATAACGGGAAGCTTGAGAGGGCCAAAATCAAGATGCTTATGAGAGCTAATAACGGGACGCACTTTTGAGCTACGGTGTGTTTACAACATATGTAGGACCACAACCAATTTGGGAACCCTATATCCATTGAATTTCATTCATTTATATGGAATTTAACGTTTATCTAGCATGTCGGATATATAATTATTTTCATATACATAACAATTTCATAATTCACATATACAACATTTACATTCAAGTTAAACAATGAAAATATGCACACTTTAGTTACACGAACTTACCTTAACACTTGCTCGTGTATGAAAATCTACTAATCCAACACTTTTTCTTTTCTTCTATCTAACTCCTTATTTGATCTTTCCGAATCTATATGAATGAATTTAATATCAATTTAATACAATTCATATTCAATTCAATCCAATTCACATCTTAGGCAAAATTACCATTTTACCCCTATACTTTTGATTAATTACAATTTCGTCTCTAGGCTCGGGAAATGGAATTCATGCAATTTAATCATTATTCCAAGCCTAGCCAATTTTTACATATAATAATAGTCCATGTATTTCACAAAAATTAGAAATTTTTCATAAATTTTACATCTTTTCAATTTAGTCCCTAAATTACAATTTCATGGAAATTTCCTTTACAAAAGTTGTTTATCTATCAACAACTTTTCATTTTCTACCATGAATTTCAAAATTTCAACATACTCATCCATGGAAAAATTTCAATACTTTGATATCTTTACAAATTATCCCCAAAATAGCTAGATTAGTTTATTAGGATCTCGGAAAAATAAAAATTACTAAAAACAGGACAAGACTACTTACCCAATTAAGCTTGCTTGAATTTCTTTCTCTTAGCTAGGGTTTCCATGGAAAATTTGGGGAAGATGATGAAATAAGATGATATTATATTATTATCATATTTAATTATTTTAATTTCCAATTTAGTCCTTTTCTTTATTTAATTTTCCATGGATGAATCATCATAATTATCTACTAACTCCATTTAATGGTCTATTTTCCATATAAGGACCTTAATTTTTGAATTCCATAGCTATTTGCTACCTATAGCTACTAGAATTCAACTTTTGCATTTTATGCAATTTGGTCCTTTTATCAATTAAACATGTAATCGGTCAAACTTTGTTAACAAAATTTTCATATGTTATTCCTATCATAATGTAGATCATGCAATAATATTAAAATAATTTTTCTTACGAACTCAGATTTGTGGTCCTAAAACCACTGTTCTAATTTCACTGAAAACAGGCTGTTAGACTACATTTCCCTCAAAGTGAGAGAGAAATAAATCATTAAACACGAAAATTTGTACATGTAAGAAAAAAAGAAAAAAAACAATTTAGGATACTGAATTAAAAGATGGGAACGTGCAATTATATAAGGGATGGGGTAAGATAAAAAGAGATTTTTTTTTTATCTCAGGAATTCCATGTTGTAAGGGCTTAAGAGGCAAAAACAATGGAGTTGGCCGAGGGTTGAATGGCCAGAGAGAAAACGCTCCCTGCAAGAGGCATTTTCATCTAACACAGCAGTGAAAGCGCTTCCTACAAAGAGTGTTTTCCTGTCACATGTCAATTGAAAACACTACCTACAGGGAGCGTTTTCACTACTGTGTCAGATGAAAACACTACCTGCATGGAGTGTTTTCTCTCTGGCCATTTCAACTTCCAACCAACTCCATTACTTCTACCTCTAAGCTCCTACAACCCGAGATTTCAGGGATAAAAAAAGAATCTTTTTTTCCCTATCCCATGCCTCTACGGAGGAGTGTTTTCTCCCTCACAAAAGAGCTTTAAAAAAAAAAAACTCAATATAGACCTTTGATTTTCCATACCAACATTCGAAGCAAATTATTGATTTGAAGGATACTTGGCACTAGGAGTAATCGGCATTGTCTTAAAAACTTGAATTTCATCCCTACGTTGTTGTCGAAGCAAAGGTAATTCATTAATTTATGTGTAGATTTAGGGTTTTGGGTGATGAGCACTATATTTTTTACTATTTTCTCAGTTTTAAACATGTGGAGTAGGCTATTTCGTTGAAGATGAGAAGACGACTGAGAGCTCTTATCCATTACAACAATCAAATTTGTGAGACCTAAATTGGCCCTTTTTACCGAATTTTAGTGAAAATTTTATTTGGATTATTTTCTTTTAACTTAAATAATTTATATTTTTCGCCACAACCATTGCTTCTTTGTTAGCTTCTACGCTTCACCAACACAAGTTTATTGACGTAGAAAAGTATGGCATTTTTAATTTTAAAAAATGACACACAGCATCACAAGGTTGGTCCATAATGCCACGTCTGAACTCCATCACGATTTGGGTTTAAGTGGTTAACCGCGTAATTTTACAGGAAGCAAATTGGGAGAAAAAACCATAGGTACCATATTGATTAATAAGGTACAGTTCAGGTACCGATTTGCATATTAACCCAAAATATATTATAAATAGTTTTAGTTGAATAATAATAATAATGCCGCTGGTGGCTGTTTCCAAATTCCAAAAGTTGGTGCTTTGTTGTTCTCCATTCTTTAATATTAAAATGGTGTATAATCTAATAACATCCATCATAAACAAATCAAAGTTTTCTAACACATGGCTTCTATTTATCTTTCTCAATTATATTATATGCAAAGTGTGGTTCAACTTGCTGTTGGAAAAACAAAAATGGTAGTTTTGAAAATTTATGAAGTTACACCAATATATGAATCTTAATGGTCTCTGAAGAAAGAAGGCTGGAAACAGTGATTTGTTCGAAGTACCGTGTTTGACTCTCTAGCCTATGGCCTATACAAACATTGGTAGGTATTCCAAAGATGTTGAAAATCTTGAATAATATTAAATTTGTCGGGAATGCAGAATAAGGTGTATCATCTGACAACATCATTATTCTGCCATTTTTGACTAATTGTTTGCCTTTTGATATTTAACAATTCTTGCAGCATAAATTTCAATGTTTTTAACAAAGCAGTCAAAAGGATGACCTATTGGGTGACATATTTAGAGGTGTCACCAAGTACTAAGATGCAGATTCAGGATTTAAGGTTGCTAATAGCCATCTGCTAAATCTTTTATTCTTACTGTTTCTTTTAAACTGTGCACAAACAAGAAAGCCTCAGTTCATTAACACAAGAAAGGACAGAAAAAAGGGACAAAAGATGGGTGAGGAGCAGCAGAGTTTTCAGATTCCCAGAGTCAAACTGGGAACTCAAGGACTTGAGGTTAGATTATGTTCTTCTTAAAGGATTATATCTGTTCCTCCAAGATATGAAGACTGTAGAATTGTGTATTAAGATATGCAAAGTAACTTACTTGTCTCACTTCTTTTGTAACTTATATTTTTCATTTTGTAGGTTTCAAAGTTGGGGTTTGGTTGTATGGGTCTCACTGGAGTTTACAATGATCCTGTCCATGAAGAAGTTGGGATATCGATTATCAAGCATGCATTCCACAGAGGAATCACTTTCTTTGATACATCTGATTTCTATGGACCCAAAACTAATGAAATTTTGGTTGGAAAGGTAAACATGCTTGGACAAACTGTTTATATATATTTTTGGTGAATAAACTGTATATTTTTAATTTCAATTGCTACTGCTTCCAGATTTTGCTTCTAAATGCGATTTCATTCCTTAAACAAAAGGCTATTTTGTTGATCACCCTGATATGATTTTATGTTTCCATTATTGTTCTCGTCCTTTCTCCAGGCATTGAAGCAACTACCAAGAGAGAAGGTACAATTAGCCACAAAGTTTGGAATCGAAAAAATGGATTCGGCCGGCGTCACAGTAAACGGTACTCCCGAATATGTCCGTGCCTGTATTGAAGCTAGCCTTAAGCGCCTAGATGTGGACTATATTGATCTCTACTACCAACACAGGGTTGACACCAACACTCCAATAGAGGATACTGTAAGTTCTGCAGTTGAAAGCATCCTAAAACTATTCCCTTGTTTCATAATCTTATAGTGGGACAGTAATCTTTTGCTGCTTGAACTTTCTATGTCTAGATGTCTGAACTGAAGAAGTTGGTGGAAGAGGGGAAAATAAAGTACATAGGTTTATCTGGAGCTTCCCCTGAAACTATAAAGAGAGCACATGCAGTACATCCCATAACTGCTTTACAGATAGAGTGGTCGCTATGGACTCGTGATCTTGAGGAAGAAATAGTCCCGCTTTGCAGGTTTGTTCATGCATCTTAAACCATTCAAACTTTTAAAAAGTAATGTTTATTTCAGATCCAAACTCTAATGTTGCTAGTCTTTTCGTTTCCTAAGAGACTTGCTAAACTCATGCTATCAACCATTACTTACTCCTCCATCTGCTACAAGCCAAATCACAATAAATGCCTGAATAAATGTTTTAATCTATGCAGGGAACTTGGAATTGGCATTGTTCCATATGGCCCTCTTGGTAGCGGTTTCTTTGCAGGCAGAGGAGTAATGGAAACTATGCCTGCAAATAGTTTTCTGGTATGGGAACTAACATCATTAATGTCTTTAACTTATCCTTTCTTTGTATAGTAAACTGATAGCCAACTTCCACTTTTAAGCCAACTTTCCCAAGGTTTCAAGAAGAAAACTTGGACAAAAATAAGATCATATATTTGAAAGTCGAGAAGTTGGCTAAGAAGCATGGATGTAGCCCTGCACAATTAGCACTTGCCTGGGTTCTTCATCAAGGGGACGACGTAGCACCGATTCCCGGTGAGTCGCATTCTGTAATTTTCATCTATTTTCTCTTTTTGATGGCCAACAGACATTTCAACTAAAAGTCGCAGCAGAAGTAGCATAATTGGCCTGAAAATCTTGTACCAAGTACAAATGCATATATACTTAGTTATTTGTTTAGATAACAGGACTAGGACCGAAGTTTTGACCCTTTCTTTCATTTTTTTTTCACAGGAACAACCAAGATAAAGAATCTCGATAGTAACAGTGATTCACTAAAAGTAAAGCTCACAGAAGAAGATTTGAAAGAAATTTCTAATGCGGTCCCGATAAATGAGGTAGCTGGTGAATTTTTGCCTGATAATTTAAGTCAATTCCACTGGAAGTTCGGTAATACACCACCAAAGGGGAGCAAGGTTTCAACTTGAAATAACCATGGATGCGAAATCTGCAGCAAAAAATGAGTTTTTGGATGAATGGACTCTCTCCAACAACTCAAACGATTGAAAATTTGTATCAATGGTTTTGCTGTCTGTGATTGTAGCAAGTAATTTTCCAAGTTATTTAGTTTGGAAATAAAACAGGTTGTTTATCACCTGAATACTGTTGTTTCAGCTGCGTATAGCAGTATTATTGTAGCAGGTTGCTACCACCTGCTTGTCTTGGAGAAATAAAAATCATAATTTTTTTCCAGAAAAAAATGTTATTTGAGATGTATATGTTGCCTTGATCTCCTCTTGTTTTATTTCAACAAATATATTCACATTTACATTGGTAAAATCTTTAGAAAACAACTATCTAAAGTAACAAAATTATACACAGCAATGAAACCAAGGAATTTGTTAGAAGTCGAAGCTTTGGTGATTTAGTGGTAGACTAGGACTCTGCCATAAATAAATGAATAAAAACCATTGTACGGAAATGTGATTTTACGTCAGATTTAAATTCAACTAGAGATTATAAAATTTAGGAAGAAAAAGTTCGTTTGTCGTTCTCCTATTAAAAAGCATAAAAATGATGTGAAATCACAGTTTCATACAATCCTTTCTCCTCTGCCATCTTACATCTCTAATTTGTTATTTAGTTTTTTGTTTTTTCAAATAGATGGTCGGTTTTTGGTAGGTCAGTTAGATGGTAGTTCTGCTTATAGAAATGGTTTGATTAGAAGAAAATTTTGAAATAATTATAAAGTGTCAAAAATTATTGTTGGTAATGTCAAAATTATTGATAAATAAAAATAAAAATAATAATAATAATAATTGTCGAAACCATTTTTAAGTTTGATTAAACGGGGTCAACTTTAGGAAAAATGAAAATGGAGTCGTCACCAATCTTTTTAGGTGTGATTGGATCACCTTATAAAACGTTTATTTCAAAATATTAATTTTGGCCTACGAAAATTCAAGAAAACGGGTTCTGGAGTCGGTTACGTTCGAGGAAGGATTAACACCCTCGTAACGCCCAAAATTGGTACCAATTGATTAGTTTTCTGTTCTAATGTCGAAATTTTGAAAAGATTTAAAAGTATGATCCTATTTTTAAAAAATCGGAACAATTTGAATTGAAACTCGAGATTCTTTTTGTTTCGAAAGAATACAAACATCACATCTAGCACGTTAGGACATGATGTTTTTTATTCTCGTAACCAAAATCATCTCGTGATTACAAAATTGATTAAAAATGATATTTAGTTATTTAGATAAACGGAAAATTGCAACCCAGCACGTTAGGGCACTATTTCCCGAATTTCTAAATACCAAAACATTGCCTCATTTTTAAAAATACTTTTGGATTATGTTTTTTTTACAAAACAATGATGCAAGTAAAATATAACATTTACCTATTGCAAGGTATCAATACTAAACCACATAAATTACAATATATACATTAACATTTCATGCAAACATAACATAGAAAATAACAAATAACATAAAAATAACAAATAATTTATGTGATATACTAAAATAATAATAAGTAAATACAAAAAAAAAAAAATACAAGAATAAATCAACAAAATTTTGAAGATATAAAAAATAAGTCAAGAAATATTATAAAAATTTTATAATCCAAATAACAATTAAAATAAATAAGGTATTTAAACATTTGGATAAATAATATTTAAATAACAAATGACAATCTTTTTTTTAAAATGGTTAATATTAATTAATATGTTTATAATACAAAAAAAATATTACAATATATAATATAATAATTTAGTATATATATTTATAAAAACAATAATAAAATAATACGAAATAAAACTTTATTTTCATAATACATTAATTAAAATATCATACAATACACAAAATAATACATAGTACTTAATAATAACATACCAACTTTAAAATAATATAAAACATTCAATAATAATATGAATTCAAAACATTATGTAACATTTAATAACAATGCAAATTTAAAACATATAAGATTTAATAGTAATAACCGTATAAAAAAATAATACATAACTTAATATCAAAATATATGAAACTAATAATATAAAAATAATACATAATAAAATTATTTTATATATAAAAATAAGTTTAAGTAAATGATATATATACAAAGCATTTAAACAAATAAATTACGATTTAAAAAAACAAAATAAATATAAAAATTGAAGAATGGATTAAATTCAAATTCTATTAAAATTCTAGGGTTAATTTTAAAAAGATTAAAACTGAATTTAGGACCTATTTTGAAATGCGCGTTATATGAGAGGGACTCACTGGGAAATAGACCCTAATCCCAAAACGGCGCTGTTTCCAACATTCAGGTTTTAAAGGCACAGGATCAAATTGAATCGAAGGCAAAGCTCAGGGCCGAATTTACAATAAGGAAAAATACGATTGGGCTTAATTACAAAATATAAAAAATGCGGAAGGGACTATTGGGCAATTTGCCCTTTTTAAAAAAACACGCGGATCCTCCCCGGGTAAACGGGTCAACGCGCAGGTTATGCCTTAAATGGCACCGTTTTAAGGTTATCAAAATTAGCCCCAAACGATGTCGTTTTGAGAGGATATAAAAGATGATTTTTTCTTAAAAAATTCTCATTTTTCACTTTTCCTTAAAACCAATCCGAAAACCCTTCCCTTTTTCTCTCTAGCCAAGCGAATTCCGACCTAACTTCGAAGATTACTCCGTCACACGCGCCACCGCACGCGCCATCGCTCGCAGCGATCGGAAGGTTAAAAACCTTTCTTTTTTAGCCGAATCGAAGGTAATCATCTCCCTTTTTATTTTAAAATAGTATTTTATGTAAAAAGTAAATAAACAAAAAAATTTTGTATTTCTTTGCTTCGAATTTATATAAAAACAAGAATAAAATAAAGGTGCAGATTTAAACAAAATAATAATAGAAAATCACCTCTGATTTCTTTCAAAATTTTTGTACTTTCTGTATATTTGTGCGTAGTTTTTTTCTGTGTATGCGTGTGTGTTACAGATTACAAAAAGGGCTTTTATAGCTTTTATAAATTGTTACAAATTTGGAAAAGAAATCTTCGATTTCTTGCTATGTTTCTCTGACTGCTTTCTTTCCTTTGTTTGCAGGTGAACGTGGAAATCACGGTGGCAATGGGGGGTTCGACGAGGGGCTGCGTCAATTGCGGCGTGACGATTGGATTGGTCTGATGCTTGCGGCACCTAGGGTTTCAGAAACCCTAGGCTTTCTGTCTTCCGTTAACTGTTTGGGCCTTTTGGGCCCTCTGTATTTGGGTCTGATGAGTGTTGGGTAGTATTTGGGTTATAGGTTTTAGTGGTTCGGGTTGGTTTAGTCTGTCTGGGTTAAGGGTGTAATTAGGCTTCAGGTTTTGGGCTCAAATGGGCTAAAACTTAGATGTGGGTTTTAGGCTGTTATTAAATTTTGGGCTCTCTTGTAAATGGACATTGAAAGGGACTTTTATTTATTTATTTTTATTTATTTATTTTAATTTGGTTTATTGTATAGCCTGGGCAAATTGGGCCTATAACAGCTGCCCCTCTTTGCTCATTGTCGTGTAACGGAAATAGAGCAAAGACTATAAAAGGACCAATTTTGCCCGGTCTTGCCGAGTCTTGAGTTCTTGATCCTCACCTTCTTCAAAGGTATCTTGACAGCTCCAATCTGCTTCACTGCAACTTCAGGAAGGCAATATCTGCTATCTCCAATTTGTTCCGCTACTGCTGTATTTAGCCTGCTCCACTCTTATTCAGTGAAGATAAGGCTAGTGGCTGAAATCTACTCCATTGTCGATACATGGAGATAAGATTCACCAAAATTTGATCTATTCCACTCTTGCTCAGTGGTGTAAGATCTGCTGAAATTTGATCTACTCCGCTCCTACTCAGCGAAGATAAGATCTGCTAAATTTAGCCTACTCCACTCTTATTTAGTGGGGATAAGGCTAATGGCTAAAATCTGCTCCATTGCTGATATGTGAAGATAAGATTCACCAAAATTTGATCTATTCCACTCCTGCTCAGTGGTGTAAGATCTGCTGAAATTTGATCTACTCCGCTCCTACTCAGCGAAGATAAGATCTGCTGAATTTAGCCTGCTCCACTCCTATTCAGTGGGGATAAGGCTAGTGGCTGAAGTCTGCTCTATTGCCGATACATGGAGATAAAATTCACCAAAATTTGATCTGTTCTACTCCTGCTCAATGGTTTAAGATCTGTTGAAATTTGATCTACTCCGCTCCTACTCAACGAAGATAAGATCTGCTGAATTTAGCCTGCTCCACTCTTATTCAGTGGGGATAAGGCTAATGGCTAAAATCTACTTCCCTACTACATCGAAAAGATAAGATCTGCCAACGTTAATCTGTCTCATTACTATCTTGAGGAGACAAGATCTGAAATCACCGATGTTGCTACACCGCCTCTAGGGACATGTGCTGTAGAATCGGTTTTATATGCTTATGTTTATGATTAGGATGCTATGATCAAAATGAGTCAAATGCTTCCTAACTAAACATATTATGATGCAAAAATGTTATGAGAATGATTCCTATTTCAGGTGTCATCACTCATTTGTTAATCAAGGTTTCATCTTCATTCTTCTTGAAGTATGCTTTGAACCTATTTCATCAATTTGGTCTATCATACTATTCCCTGAATGTCATGACCCACTGGAGATGTTTATGAAATGATCCTCTCTTAGGATCAATATTTGCTCAACTCTTTAATTTGTCCAATCACCATTTGGACAAAAGAGATAGTCTCAATTTCCTCGAGTACCTCCGACTCTTACTCATGGGACTTCTTTAAACAATTGTCATATTTTAGTTTCTTGTATTATCCAGAACTTTCCAGAGTAATATGCAAAACTTCTTTTGTGAAAATATTATTGGTTCATCAATCATTATTTTAATATAACATGATTTGTAAATAATGGGCAACAAACAAATTGATCTTGAGGATAATTAGAGTTTGAATAAATTATCAAAATACAAAGGAAATTAATTTGGGAACATATTTTTTAGAAGAAAAAGAATCCAAAGATAGTAAATAGGACAAAAACCAGGTGCCCTAGATATCGTAGCTTGGCTCCTATATACAAGCTCCATGAAGACTGCTTTGAGCTTAACATGTGTTTAGAAGATTCAAAGTACTTTGTTAATGCCCCAGTATGTAACATACTTTGCTCTTATTGATTCAGATATAGCAAGATCACTGCATGCCTTTCAAAATTTGAGCCGCCCTTTCGGGTTTTCAACTCAAAACCCTTTTGGTCTCAAGGCGCCCTTTGCGGGTTTTCACCTTGGCTTCTCCTTCTTTTTAGGCAAAATACCTCTTAACAGAATCCGAATTCATAGGATTGGGTAAACTCTTCCCATCCATTTTGGTCAAAATTAGTGCTCCACTAGAAAAAGCCTTCTTCACTACATATGGCACTTCCCAATTTGGCGTCCATTTTCCTCTAAAATCTTTATGTATGGGAAGGATCTTTTTCAGTACAAAGTCCCCTTCGTGAAATTCTCTTGGACAAACTTTTTTATCATAAGCTCGCATCATTTACTTCTGATACATCTAACCATGACGAATAGCCCTTAGCCTCTTTTCTTCAATCAAGTTCAATTGATCATATCGCGATTGAATCCATTCTACTTCATCCAGTTTTATTTCTAACAAAATCTGAAGAGAAGGTATTTATACTTCAATGAGTAGAACTACCTCCATCCCATAAACCAACGAGAAAGGAGTTGCCCCAGTAGAGGTTCTAACAGACTTCGGTAGGCAAATAGCGGAAATGGCAACTTCTCAAGCCAATCTCTGTAAGTCTCAGTCATTTTCCCCACTATCTTCTTGATGTTTTTATTGATCGCTTCCATTGCCCTATTCATTTTTGGGCGATACGGAGATGAGTTGTGATATTTGATCTTGAATTGACTACAGACTTCCGCTATCGTGCTGTTATTCAAGTTTAATACATTGTCTGATATGATTCCCTCAGGCATTCTATATCGACAAATGATCTCCTTTTTCAAGAACCGGTTGACTGCTGACTTAGTAACACTTGCGTACGAAGCAGCTTCCAACCATTTCGTGAAGTAGTCAATAACCACAAAGATAAAACGATGCCCATTCGAATCTTTTGGTGAGATCGGCCCAATGACATCCATGCCCCACATAGAAAAAGGCCATGGAGAAGTCATAACATGCAAATGTGAAGGTGGTACATGAATCTTATCACCATAGATCTGGCATTTATGGTATCTTTTGGCATAGTTGATGCAATCTCCTTCCATAGTAAACCAATAGTATCCAAATCTCATGATTTGTCTAGCCATCGTAAAACCATTAGCATGTGTCCCACAAACACCTTCATGCACTTCTTCCAGAATTTTTCTGGCTTCTACAGCGTCAACACATCTCAAAAGCACTTGATCCTTCCTTCTCTTGTATAGGATATCCCCATCCAAAACATAATTGCAGACTAACCTCCTCAATGTTCTCTTGTCATTTTCAATTTCTTATTCAAGGTACTCACGATTTCTCACATATCGTAATATATCCTGATACCAAGGGTGGTCATCCTTCTCCTCTTCCTCGATGTTACAACAATGAGCGGGAACCTCAAAAATACTCATCTAAATAGGCTTCACATCCTCCTCTCTATTTACTTTAATCATGGAAGCCAGAGTGGCCAGAGCACCTACCATCTGCTTTTCATCCCGTGGGAGATAATTGAAAGTGATGTCGTCAAACTCCTCAAGTAGCCCCAAAACTACTCTTCGATAATTAATCAATTTGGGATCTCTTGTCTCCCATTCTCTATTGAGCTGGTAAATCACTAAAGCGGAGTCTCCATATACTTCCAGTGTTCTAATTTTGCGCTCTATGGCTGCGCGAATTCCCATGAAGCAAGCCTCATACTCAACCATATTGTTGGTACAGTCAAAATCTAGTTTGCACGTGAATGGATAATGATCTCCATTTGGGGATACTAAAACTGCCCCAATTTCATTTCCTACAGCATTTGACGCTCCATCAAAATTCAACTTCCACTGATACTCTTCAATAGTTGCCACATACATTAGCTCTTCATTGGGAAAGTCAAAGTTCAATGGTTCATAATCTTCTAGAGCTCTGCTAGCTAGAAATTCTGCTATTGCACTTCTTTTTATAGCCTTTTGACTCACATAGATTATATCAAACTCAGAAAGCAATATCTGCCACCTTGCCATTCTTCCATTTAAGGCAGTTGACTCTATCATGTACTTTAATGGATCAAGTTTTGAAATCAACCAGGTTGTATGATAGAGCATATATTGCCTCAATCTTCGAGTTGTCCAAATCAAAGCACAACACAATTTCTCAATCGGTGAATATCTCATCTCACACTCAGTGAATTTCTTACTGAGGTAATATATTGCCTTCTCTTTTTTTCCTGACTCGTCATGTTAACCGAGCACGCATCCCATAGAATTAGTGAACACTGACAAGTACAATATTAACGGTCTATCTGGACTGGGCGGAGATAATACTGGAGCATTTGACAAATATTGCTTGACTTTATCAAAGGCATTCTGGCATTCCTCATCCCAAGTACCTTGGTTGTGTTTCTTCAGTAGGCGAAATATGGGATCACATTTCTCAGTTAATTGTGAAATAAACCGAGCAATGTAATTTAACCTTCCAAGAAAACCTCGCACTTCTTTCTGAGTACGCTGTGGAGGTAATTCTTGTATGGCTCTGACCTTGTCTGAGTCAACCTCTATTCCCTTTTCACTGACTACAAAGCCCAATAGTTTTCTTGTAACGCCCCCAACCCGAATCCATCACTGGAATAGAGTTACGGAGCATTACCGGAGTTACTAATTTATCTATCAAATATTTTATTTTATCTAACATTCATATTTGAAACCAATTAGTACATGTTGTCGCTTAAACATGCTTATTTTTCTCGACATGTTTTACTTGAATTTTATTACTCGCCTCAGTATGCTTAATTTTCTTGTATCATTGTAAAAAAAAAATCATATATTTACATGTCAAGATGAATATCATTTTCTTTCCATTTCTTCATAAACTTAAATCAGGTAATACATTATATCAAGATTTCATGTATTTAAAAATACAATTCAAGCTACATTAATTTACCTCGTTACTTGTTTATGTTTATAATTTCACCAATCCGATATCTTTTCTTTTCCACGTTCAAGTCTCGTATTTTAGTTGCACGAATCTTTATAAATAAATTTAATCGTCATTTTCATTCATTTCATATTCTAATACATTTAATTAATGCTTTAGGCAAAATTTCCATTTTACCTTTAAAACGTTTAATTAATTACAATTTCATCCTTGATTCCAGAAAAATAAAAGTATTGTCATTTAATCCTTGTTTACAGCCATTATTCTTATACATATTGATAACGGCCCATGAATTTTATGAAATATCAAAATTTTCCATAATTTCAACACTTTTCAATTTAATCCCTAAAACATGTTTTCGCTTGATCTTGATCTAAATTAATATTTTCATTCAATTTTGTAATTTAAATGATAAAATAATCCATTACATGCAATTTGATCATTTTTGAAATTTTTACAAAATCGCCCATAAAGTTCTACTTTTATTCAATTTAATCCCTGAACCTACAACATGCAAATTAGCCATGCTGGTTGAATATTCATACATATTTTCCTCCTCCTCCACTCCATTCCACATCCTTAATTTTTATAACATGCTTATAAGTAACATTATCAAAACTTTTACTATTTACTTATATCTATTTTTAAAACTATCCATTTGAGTCATAGTCACTAAATTATTTATATCTTGAGCTACAGAACTCCAAATTAAGATCCGCAAATTTTCCCTGAAACTAGGCTCACATATCTTCTTACCATAAAATTTTTAGAATTTTTGGTTTAGCCAATTAGTACAGTTTATTCATTAAAATCTCCCTTATTTTACTATTTGACAGTTCTGACCACTCTTCGGTAAAATTTAATTATCTCTTTGTACAGAATTCAAATGATGTTTGTCGAAACCATCATTTTTCTAAGTTTCAAAAAATAGGGGATCGACTTTAAATTTTGAAAAATGGACAGGAGTCGCCACCGATCCCTTTTTACTGAGGTGTGATCGGATCACCTCGAAAAGTGGGTGCTTTTAATAAATATTTTGATTTATCAAAAGAACGATTTTGGTCTACGAAATCAAAAAAAGGGTTCGGGAGTCGGTTACGCACGAGGAAGGATTAGCACCCTCGATATGCCCAGAATCGGTACCTAGTTGATTAGTTAGTCTCTTAGTGTCGAATGTTTGAAAATTTGAAAGAATTTAAAATACGATCCCTTTTATTAAAAAATATTTGAATATGTCGAAATAAAAATCGAGGCTTGCTTATTTTGAAGGAATAAGAATGCCGAACCCAGTAAGTTAGGATGCGACATATCTATTCCTTGAAGTTAAACTCGCCTTTTTTGCTTAAAAGGTTTATGTATTTAAATCCAAAAGGATATTTAATTATTTTGAGTCGAATGAAAAACCAGAACCCAGTAAGTTAGGGCTCGATCTTTCAAAGTCTCAAAACGTAAAATATCGCCTTGATTTTGAAATTCATATTTCGGGACAATGAATGCCACATTCAGTAAGTTAGGACGTGGCATTTCAAGTTCTCGAGAATAAGTTTGATTTAAAAATCCACACATTGTATTTCGAAAGCAATTCTCGACGATTCGGGTTACATAAGAGAAATCAGAACCTAGTGAGTTAAGGCTCGATTTTCTCGAAGTTCCCAAACTCGAGTTATACTTTTGAAAACCTTTGAGTGGAGGTTTTTAATAAATGATGTTAAATATAATCTTTTGAAATACAAACACGGGATAACAATATACAAAGCCAAGAAATAATATATGTCGCATCGATGAATCATAATAATCAATGAACACCAAATGATGCATAATAACAACGATTATGTGACATGTCATCAAATGCAAATAATAATATTAACATTCGAAGACTAAAACAAATTTGAGAGAAGTGCTAAAGCAAGCTAAAATAAAATCCAACAAGCTTTCGATAAACGAATAATTAAGAAAGAAAGTTTAAAAATTCAAGAATAGAAGACTTTAAAATGAAAAATAAATAAATTATATAGCAATATATATATCTTCAAAACGAATAATATTTATATGAAATTTAATACACAAAACGTGAATAGTTTAGAATAAATAAATCGTATACCTAAAATATGTATATACATACATGATATGATATTTACATAGTATAATATAAAAAGTATGTAAAAGAACGGTTAATACATAATGCGAAAAGTATAATATACATAATATAAAAATGTTAAAGTATATACATGTAATACACGAAAATATTTATACATAATAATATTAAAATATATACATGAGGTAATATAAAAATATATATACATATTAGACATAAAGATATGTATGTAATATGTATAAAAATATAGTATATGCATAAAATGTAACCAAAATAATAGATGTAATATACAAAATATAATAGTGTTAAAAAATACATATATAAGATAATGTGCAAGAATATATACAAAATACATATACAATATATAAGAGTATAGTGTATATAAAATATGACTTTAGAATATATAGACGTAATACACAAAATATATATATAATAACAGTATGCAAAAAAAATACATGAAATAATATAAAGGAATATATATGTATATAACTATAATATCGAAATATGTACATATAAATACAAAATAGACACAACGTATGGTAGAAAACAAATATATAAAATGTATATAATATATATTAGTGATGATAACAAGCATAAAAAGAAAACATAATAATAATATGATAAATAATAATACTAATAATAATAATAGCAAAAATTAAAAAAAGAAAGAAATAACCAAAAAAGGACTGAAATCGAATTAAAAACAAACACACGGGGCAAATCTGAGAATAAAATGCGAGGAGGATCTATTTGCACGCACATACATAAGCAGAGGGGTTAAACGGGAGAACATCCCACGCCTTAATGGTGTGCATCCAAATCGACAAGCTGATAGGCTAAATTGAAAAACATATGAAATCAGAGGGCCAAATTTCAAAGAAATAAATGATAAACAGGGCCCGATCGAGACACACATAAAACAAGGAGGATCGATAGCGCAAATACCCCATTACTTGGGAATGCGCGGATCCTGGGTCTCACGGATCGGGTTGAAATCGGGTCAGGGCTAAATGGCATGCAACGGCGTCGTTTTAGTGGGGTTACTAAACCCTAAAATTTCTTTTCTTTCTCCATTCACCTGTTTCCCTTTTCTTTTTTCTTTTACAAACAGCAACAGCCATTCCCAAAACTCTCCCTCTCATCCTCTTAGCCCTCCGTTTGGCACACCACTGCGCCGCACCGGTGATCTTTGGAGAGCAACAAGGCTACGGGCACCGTTAAAGGGCCCTATTTTCAAGGAGCGGGAACGGGAGGAGGAAGGCCATTGACACCACTCGTGGACCAGACTCCGACGACGGAGATGGGTCCTCCGGTGTCTCAACCGCGAGCGTTTAGGTATGACCCCTCTCTATTCCTTTTTCTTTCTTTTTCGTATCAAAAATGTCAAATAAAAAGAGAAAATAAAAAGCAAAAATAAAAACGGAAACCTTTATAAAATCTTTTCTGTTTGATTTCTGATATTCGCATACAAGAAATGGGGATTCCCCTTTTACAAAGGTTTTAGCTTCTGTTTCTAGCCAAACTCGGTAAGAAAATATGAAAAATCCCTCTATTACACTGTTTTGAATATTGAGAAATCCCCCCGGGTTACATTTGCTTTGATTCGGCTTTATAGCCGATTTTGCATTGTTTAGGTCCTTTTTTGCTAGTTGTTTCTGTTCTCTGCCGCTTCTTGTCTTGTCTCTGCTTCTGTCTGTTTCAGCTTTGTTTGCAGGTGATAAGAGGCGATAGGACACGATGTGGGCAGAGGCCAAAGTGACGGTAGTTCGTGGAGTTAGTGGCCGAGGGTCAAAGGCTAAAGAGCCCTAGGTGCGGCGCACCTAGGGCTTGCTGTTTCTTGCCTCTGCCGATTAGTGTGGGCTAGGGTATTGGGGTTTTGTGATGTTGGGCCATGTATTTTGGGCCGATTGGGTAGGAGTTATTGGGCTAGTTTAGGGACTGCTATATTGGGTTTAATTTAGGATTTGGGTCTGGTTGTTTTGGGTTTGGTGTAAATGGACATTATTTAATTTTTAATTTTTGCTTTTGGTTTTATTTGATCTGCATGGGCCCAGGCAAAATTGCCCTATTACAATGTTCTCATTTATTTCTATTGAAAATAGACTCATTTAGGAATCTAACTGTATAAATTATGTCTCAAAATTATTTTTATACAATTTTTAATGATTTTTCCAAGTCAGAACAGAGGATCTCGAAATTATTCTGAACCAGTCTCACAAAAATATAAATATCTTAAAATACAGAATTCCTTTACTTTTTATGTTTCTTTTATATGAAAATAGACTCAATAAGCTTTAATTTCATATCTTATTCATCCTCTAATTCGATTTCTACAATTTTTGGTGATTTTTCAAAGTTAAACTTATGTTGCTGCCTAAAACTGTTTCTTATAATTTATTTTGCAATTAATTCCTAACTAAGTTTACTTACTTTTACAACTCAATTCATACTTCATTTCTACTTAATCTCTTCCCATATTTAACTTAACCATCCAATGTTCATATTAGAACTCAAATTTAAAACTTCTTCTAATTCAATCCCTACTATATAAAACTTATGGCCTCTTTTACAATTTAATCCTCTTTTTCATTCTAACTTAAAATTCTATCAATTACACCCCTATTTCATCTTCTTGCTCAACATGAACTACTCTTAGAAATCTATGAACTATCAAAATATTAACTTAATCTTAACAAGACTTTGTTTTAAAGCTTTTAAAACATCAAAATTAAAAGAAAAGGGCTTAATTGACTTACCTATTAAACATCCAAGCTTTAAATCATCAATTTCTCTTTTTTCTTTTTCCTTCTCTTTTTCTTCCCTTCTTTCCCGTTTGCTATTCTGTTTCTTTTCCCCCTTCTCCCTTTTTTTTCTTTCCACACACACACATATATATACTAAATAAAATAATAAAATAATAATAAATATCTTATTAAAATAATATTTTTCTAATAAAATAATTATAAAATATCATCAACATCATAATTACTTTCTAGATTTCTCTCTCTTCCAATTGACTATTTTGCCCTTTGTGATCTTTTAAAATTCCATCCTTGAGTCATCACTTAATTGGGTAGAATTACAATTTAGTCCCTCAAAATTCTTCACCTATTCAATTTGGTCCTAATTCATTCATTTTCCTTAGTTTCTAGATTATTCCACCCCTAAAATATTTGCACTATTGGTCCTTCAACTTTCCATATTTATACTTTAACCCCTCAAATTTTGAGTATTTACTCTTGAGCAACAAAACTTTTCTCATTTTTACAATTTAGTCCTTTCTTGAATTAATATGTCATAATATACTTCCCAATGACATAACTCAAATTTCCTCTTCTTGTCACTTTATTTCCTTATTTTACTATATCAAGAATAATATCTTACTGTAGAAATTTTCGGGGTGTTACATTTCCCGACCTAGCTCCAAAGGTACATTTTGCCAGATTGAGCTTTAACTGAAATTTCCTCAATCTCAGGAACAATTTCTTCAAGACTTCAATGTGTTCCTTCTCTGTTTGAGATTTGGAAATCATGTCTTCAACGTACACCTCAATTTCTTTGTGCATCATATCGTGGAATAGGGTTACCATAGCCCTTTGGTATGTTGCCCCTGCATTCTTTAGTCCGAATGGCATTACCTTATAACAAAAGGTACCCCACAATGTTATGAAAGTGGTCTTATCCTTATCTTCCGGATGCATTTTTATTTGATTGTACCCTGAGAAGCCATCCATAAAGGAAAACAACGAGTAGCCTGCCGTATTGTCCACCAAAGTATCAATGTGCGGTAAGGGAAAATTGTCATTTGGGCTAGCTTTGTTCAAATCTATATAATCAACATACATTCGTACCTTCCCGTCCTTTTTAGGGATAGGTACAATGTTAGCTACTCATTCTGAGTACTTAACCTCCTGCAGGAATCCCGCATCAAACTGTTTCTTAACTTCATCTTTTATTTTCAACACAATGTCAGGCCTTATCCTTCGCAGCTTTTGTTGGACTGGCTTGCAATCCTCTCTTATGGGAACGCGTTGTACTACAATATTAGTATTTAGCCCAAGCATATCTTCGTATGACCATGCAAAGACATCTTTGAACTCCCGCAGCAACTCAACAAGATCTTGCCTTGTTTCTTTGGCAATGTGCGTCCTAATTTTTACATGGGGCAAAATTTGCTTCTCTTCTTGCTTTACCATTCTTAGCAGATCTGGAGACACGTCACAATCCCTGTCATCTTCAAAATCCTGAGATTTCTCTAAACACATGTCTGGCTCAAAAGAGAATTCAGGATTCGTAGTATCATTGCTCATGTCATTGATATTTAGGGACCTGTGGGGGTACAAAGGAATATACAGTGAACGAATGAATTTAAGAACGACTATTTACATATTGTAAATGAAATGAAAATTTAGAAAGAAATTAAAAGGTCAAAAGAATGAAAGAATATTTGCTCGAATTGATAAAGGTGTATTTTATTGAAATAAAAAATATCTGAACATGAGCCTGTTTCACAAATGAAATCTTATTACTCCTAGGCTTTATAGCAACAAGAGTGTTCTGAAAATTACTCTGTAAAATTTCTAAAGACTACATGAAGTTCTTCTGCAGTCCAGTTTTTTAAAGAGCTTCCCAGTTCGTAAGGATGAAAGCCCCCAAGGCTTCTTTGTCCAGTCTCTTCATCATGTATGTCATTGACGTGATGATTTCCATTGTCAAGCAACCCTCTCTTAGGGTGAATTATCCCCCTGATACAAAAGTCTGGGATATGTGAGGGAACGTCATTAATTCCCATTCGACTTCCTTTCTATTCAACCACGCCCTTCTTCTTTCTTGACGCTTCTCTATTTCCTTTCTTCTCTGTCTGTGATCTGGCCTGAAACCCAAACCAAAGCGGTCTCTTTTCTCCCTTAATTCCAGCATCTGAATTCCTCCTTAGAGATATCTTTCCAATTCTTTTCCTGGCAAGGCTTCTTTCCCCACCATCATCTGTAAACCCATTCTTGTGGTTCTGGATATCTTGGGCACCGATACCCTATTCCCCTCGGAAATGAATGTTGCGTTGATGAATTCTAAGGAGCGAAAAGAGCATTCAATGGCCTCCTCGTTCGCCTCTACATAGGGCGCATCACTGGTAACTGTTGCTATGATGTCCTCCTTTGCATTTATAGTAACCAACCGTCTATCTATTACTAATTTTAATTTTTGGTGCAAAGATGATGGCACTGCTCCTACCGAATGTATCCAAGGCATCCCTAACAAGCAATTATAGGAGGGCTTGATGTCCATCACTAGAAAATCCACCTCATATGTGTTTGGCCCAATTAACAAAGGTATGTTAATTCTTCCCATCACTTTTTTCTCCATACCGTCAAATGCTCTCACTATGTTATGGCATGTTTTCATGTGAGAACTATGTATTGGCAATTTGTTCAATGTGGACCATGGCAGGACATTCAAAGTTGACCTATTATCAATGAGTATACTAGGCAGCGTATATCCTTTGCAACGAGTAGTTATGTGCAAAACCTTAGTCGATCCCATACCACCAGGTGGAATTTCATCATCATTGAAATAGATGAAGTTGTCAACGATTATGTTACTAACCAGACGATCCAACTTATTGATAGATATGTTGTTAGTAACATAGGTTTCATTGAGCACTTTCATCAATGCTTCACGATGCACTTCTGAATTTAGAAGCAAAGCTAGCACTGATATACGAGCCGGTTGTTTGCGTAGCTGCTCTACCACACTATATTCACTATGCTTTAGGAGTTTTAGAAACTCTTTAGCCTCTTCTTCCTTTATCGGTTCGTTAATAAGTGCTTTTGCCATTTTTTCTTGCTCGACTACCAAGGTTTTCGCCTTTACAGGCTCAGTTCTGGCACTTCCCGAATCATACCGCCTTCTGCTACGCGTGTAAGATCCCTCATTCTGGACCTTCCTGGAAGTACTAGCTATGTTTTCATTTCTTGGTATTGTCACATTGCAATCGTAACTCCAAGGAACCTTCTTATTATCCTTATAAGGAAAGGATACAGGTTTCTGAATAATGAATTTTGGCACCATTTAGGTTCCATCCTAATTGTTCGTTGTTCGAGAAATGATAATCCTTGGATGGTTGGTTTTTGTCAGCTCTCCTTCCGACGCGCATACGCTTCTTTCATCTGAGCCCTCAAAAAATTCTATTTCTTTGTTGTCCATAAGGTCCTGCACTAAGACCCTAAACTTAACACAATCCTGAATCTCGTGCCCTTCTATACCATGGAACTCACAGTAGTTCCCTATCTTTTCACATCCTTCTTCTGATTCTGAAATAATTACCCTCCTTTTTACCATTTCTTTCTATACCCCTCTTAAAAGAGTTCTTACTTCTGCCAGGTCAGTTTTAACTCTTCTCATATCATCACCTATCGTGTTTACCTCACTATCAGTATGATTGGGTAGTGGGTTCTCCACATTAGGCTTATCATCAAACTTTACAATGCCCATTTTGATGAATCTTTCAACCAATTTCTTGAAGGTAGTACAATTTTCTATGAAATGTCCCGTTGTCCCCACATGGTACTCACATCGAACATTTGCATCATACTATTTGGGATATGGAGGTTGCATTGGTTTTAAGTAAAAGGGATCTACTACGTCTGCGTCAAAAAACTCTGATAAAGTTCCCTATACGTCACCGGAATAGGTGTAAACTGAACCTTTTCAAAAAAATTTCTTGTACCAGATTCGTGCCTTTGCGAAACCTGTTGCCCAGCTCCATTTGGTTGACTAACAGTTGTCGATTTTGAGTACCCTTTACTGTAAGTATTGGCATTGTTTACCTCATTCTCCTTCCTCCTTGGGGCTGCCCTTTTGGTGGTTTCACCTTCAATCCTACCACATCTTATAGCATTTTCAATCATTTCACCCGCCATTACTATGTCTGCAAAATTCTTAGCGGTACTCCCTATCATATGGGTAATGAATAGAGCCTTCAACGTGTTGATAAAGAGCATTGTAGTCTCCTTTTCTAAGAGCGGCGGCTAAAGCTGTATGGTAACTTCCCTCCACCTTTGTGCGTGTTGTCTGAAGCTTTCGTTTGACTTCTTTTCCGTGTTTTGCAATATGATTCTATCAGGCGTCATATCCGTCACATGGCTGTATTGCTGCATGAAAGCCTATGCTAGGTCTCTCTATGAACTGATTCTAGCACGGCTTAGTTGGTTATACCACTTGGATGCTGCCCTAACTAGACTGTCTTGGAAACAATGGATTAGTAGTTGATTATTGTTAACATAGCCAGTCATCCGTCTACAGAACATGGTGATATGGGCTTCAGGGCAACTGGTCCCATTGTACTTCTCGAATTCTAGCATCTTGAACTTATAAGGAAGTACCAAATCTGAGACCAAGCTCAAGTCTTTAGCATCAATTCCATGATGCCTATCAACACCTTCTAAAGCCTTGAACTTTTCTTCTAACCATCTACAACGGTCCTCTAACTGCCTTGAGGATTCAATTGCCATTCTTTTCCTCTCAGCTATGTCGAGGTCAGAGGTGATAGGATTGGCCGGGTTTTCTCCTAGGTTAGATCCCGATCCAACCTGGAAATTCATAGGCACCCCAGTATCAGCTTGCCCTTGTTGAGGCCTACTTGTGACAGACGGCCTTCGAGGATGTGCTTTAATTTGTGTTTACACATGAGGTAGGGTAAAACCCAGAGGATAATCCTCGTTATCCTTTTTAGTGATAGCCATGGGGCCCTTTCCTTTACCCAATGCCCCTGTTAGCAGTTGGGCCATTTGAGCCATCATATTCTTCTAAGCTTCAATCATTTGCTCTCTTAGGTCCTGTTGCATTTTTGCCAACTGTTCTTGCAACTGGTCTTGCATGTCTTTTTGAAGCTGTTCGAATCTTTGATCTATATTCTTAGTTTTGGTACGTGTACCGTAACGGTGTGTAATTTCCAGATTTTTCCTCTCTTCTGTAATATCTTCCACTAATTAGGGTCTTTCTATGGATTTAAATGCATATGATGCAATGTAATGCAAATGCATGAAAAAAAAAAGATATCGATTCTGATTTAGTTTCATTTAGAAAACTTTATTTAGAAAATAAAAATCTTTACACAAAACGGATTACAAATACGCTTTCGCCCTTAGGCTTAAAGTCTTAACCCTATCAAATAAAGAAGCTAAACCTCGATCCCTATTAGACTCTAACTCATATTTTACACTTAACACATCAGCCTGTGCTGCCAAAACTTGCAAATGATCAGTTACTTCTCGAATTTGGACTATGGCTTCTCTCATGAGGTAGTCCCTATCTCTAACTTGATCCTGAGAATGATGAAGCTCTCCCTTCCAATATCCTTCTCTTGCCTCAAGCTGCTTAATCCATAATTCACAGTTTTACAATACCGACTCTAACCCTTCAATCTTGCCCTTCAGTTCTTCAATCTTGTCTAAGCTTGATTTTAACTCGACTACAGTATTACGACTTCGGTGGAGATGAAGAGACCATCCGAGCTCAGCCACTTTAGTCTTTAATCTGTGCTTTTCCTTCTGACTCTCTGCCAAACTCCTTTCTAGGGCTTGATTTTGTGCCAACATTTCTTGAAACTTCCTCTCCTAAAAATCAGCTTTGGCTCTTTCTTCTTGAACCTCTTGTTGCCACTACTCCGAAGTCTTCCTCAATCTGACTCTTTTTACTGATAGTTGTATCTTCTTATATTCCGTCTTCAAATCATCTCGGTCTTCTTCTACCTTCCTCTTCTCTTTTCTTTCTTTCTCAATCTCGAGTTTTTGAACATCCACGTCAAAACTTAAATACATCTTTTCTTCCTCGAGCTTCTCTATCTTTTTCTCAGGCTCCAAACTCTTTCTTTTGAACTCTTACTTTTCGATTTCTATTTCTGATAGAACTACTCGTAAACACTTTTTCATCAATCGAGCATCCTCCAAACTTGGCCTAGGGATGTTATCATTAATCCTTCGGCCAAACCACCCTTTGTACCCTAGGGATGTCATCGGACCCTCAGTCAGAACCTTCACACAGCAAGTCCACTTCCAAGCTTCAGAAATCTCTCGAATCTTCTTCTTATAATTATCTCTCTTATACGAGAATTCACATTGAGCTAATCCTTGTGTTGTCGGTATACACTGCTTCATATTATATTGCCTTAGTACAAGCAACGGGGTATATCCAACAGCTCTACAAACTCTAGGAAGAGGCACCCAATCAAAATTCCCACATCGATAGAGGACCGCGTCAGAAACCATCCAAAAGGCTTTCCACTCGACATCTTCCTCTCGGAGATTTTGTAGAATTTCCATCCATCTTTCCTCTGATACATCATCTCTCATTGGCGTAGCTGCTGCATCCTTCAAAGGGGAATAATTTTCAAAGAATACTCGGCAAGGCACTTTGTCAATCTTCCAAAAGTGACTGTGGAACCAAACCATCAATAACTGTGCGCATCCAATGAATCTACCTTCACCAACCCTCCGGCACGCACTCAAGGATCTAAACGTCTCGACTAGGATCAAAGGTACGGAGATGACCTGTTTTCCGAGTCGGTCGAACAAATCGGTGATTGCCTCATCAATGTGCCTCAAAGCCTTGGGGAAAATTACCAAATCGTAAATACTTAGGGCCAAGACATCAACTTTCCTCTTCACATCCATGTGTGCTAATATCAGATCCCTCAAACTGGCCCAAGAAATGCATTTACCTTCACCCTTTTGTTGGATTCGAGCTGTGACCCACTGTTCACTCATCCCTGTAATACTCATCAATTTCTTCACGAAGGTTAAGACATTAGCAGGCCTAAAGTAAATGTTGTTACCTCAGATCCTCAGACTACGAAGCAAAGTTGTATACTCCTCCAAAGTAGGTACTACATCCACTTCTCCGAATGTAAAACAACTATAGGCAGGGTTCCAGAACTGTACCATGATGCTTGTCCACCTTAACGTTAAGCAAGTAGGGTAGATCTCCATAATTATGGTAGAATAGCTGCTTAGTCTCATCATCCCAATGAGCCTAAATATCTTTCAATTCCTGAAGCTCGTTCTGTGCCACGCTGATACGAGTGAAGTCTCATAACTCCGACGTATACCCCCTAGTGATACTATCTCCTTTCTCTAATTGGGTATTTTCAGACCATGCATGGACTATAGCGTTGTCCTCCACTTTATCAAGATATTCATTCTCCATAACAAAACTTTCTAATTTAGAAATCGAACCGTAAATCGACACCTTTAAATGCTGAATGATATGCAATAACAACAAAATAAAATTGGTCAGTGACAAGTATATAAGACATAATTCAAAGAGAATAGAAAATAAACAAGCACCTACATGGGTAATTGCTATGGGTCAACATAGTTCTACCTAAGGCGAGCTCCTAGGATTCATTATATGTGTTTTCGGTTCTAAAGGAAAAGGGTACCTGAACCAGCAGATTCCTCGATCCTCACCTATTATAGGCTCATATGGACCAAGTTCAGTTCAGGGGGATACATTTCCCTATGGCCATGCGGAGATGAAAATCTCACGGAGACATAGGTACGGATGTATCCCGGAAGCGATCCACTAGCCCATGCGGAGGTGAAAACCTCACGAAGGCGTAGCTTCTCACTCCCACTTAAGGGTGTGACCACAACGGTCATGTAATGCAATGTGTGCGAGAAAAAAAAACAATCATATGCAACAAACACATGCAAAAAGATCATAATTTTCAAATCAAATTTTCAAATTTTGACAAAAGGACAGAAAATAATCAGTTTTACGACTTGACTCTCTTATTGGTCCCCAGTGGAGTCGCTAAGCTGTCGAAACCATTTTTAAGTTTGATTAAACGGGGTCGACTTTAGGAAAAATGAAAATGGAGTCGTCACCAATCTTTTTAGGTGTGATTGGATCACCTTATAAAACGTTTATTTCAAAACATTAATTTTGGCCTACGAAAATTCAAGAAAACGGGTTCAGGAGTCGGTTACGTTCGAGGAAGGATTAGCACCCTCGTAACGCTCAAAATTGGTACCAATTGATTAGTTTTCTGTCCTAATGTCTAAAATTTGAAAAGATTTAAAAGTATGATCCTATTTTTAAAAAATCAGAACAATTTGAATTGAAACTCGAGATTCTTTTTGTTTCGAAAGAATACAAACATCACATCTAACACGTTAGGACATGATGTTTTTTATTCTCATAACCAAAATCATCTCGCGATTACAAAATTGATTAAAAAATATATTTAGTTATTTAGATAAATGGAAAATTGCAACCCAGCACGTTAGGGCACTATTTCCCGAATTTCTAAATACCAAAACATTGCCTCATTTTTAAAAATACTTTTGGATTATGTTTTTTTTTACAAAACAATGATGCAAGTAAAATATAACATTTACCTATTGCAAGGTATCAATACTAAACCACATAAATTACAATATATACATTAACATTTCATGCAAACATAACATAGAAAATAACAAATAACATAAAAATAACGAATAATTTATGTGATATACTAAAATAATAATAAGTAAATACAAAAAAAAAAAGATACAAGAATAAATCAACAAAATTTTGAAGATATACAAAATAAGTCAAGAAATATTATAAAAATTTTATAATCCAAATAACAATTAAAATAAATAAGGTATTTAAACATTTGGATAAATAATATTTAAATAACAAATGACAATTTTTTTTTAAATGGTTAATATTAATTAATATGTTTATAATACAAAAAAATATTACAATATATAATATAATAATTTAGTATATATATTTATAAAAACAATAATAAAATAATACGAAATAAAACTTTATTTTCATAATACATTAATTAAAATATCATACAATACACAAAATAATACATAGTACTTCATAATAACATACCAACTTTAAAATAATATAAAGCATTCAATAATAATATGAATTCAAAATATTATGTAACATTTAATAACAATGCAAATTTAAAACATATAAGATTTAATAGTAATATCCATATAAAAAAAATAATACATAACTTAATATCAAAATATATGAAACTAATAATATAAAAATAATACATAATAAAATTATTTTATATATAAAAATAAGTTTAAGTAAATGATATATATACACAAAGCATTTAAACAAATAAATTACGATTTAAAAAAACAAAATAAATATAAAAATTCAAAAATGTATTAAATTCAAATTATATTAAAATTCTAGGGTTAATTTTAAAAAGATTAAAATTGAATTTAGGACCTATTTTGAAATGCGCGTTATATGAGAGGGACTCACTAGGAAATAGACCCTTATCCTAAAACGGCGCCATTTCCAATATTCAGGTTTTAAAGGCACAAGATCAAATTGAATCGAAGGCCAAAGCTCAGGGCCGAATTTACAATAAGGAAAAATACAATTGGGCTTAATTACAAAATATAAAAAATGCAGAAGGGCCTATTGGGCAATTTTCCCTTTTTATAAAAACACGCGGATCCTCCCCGGGTAAACGGGTCAACGCGCGGGTTATACCTTAAATGGCACCGTTTTAAGGCTATCAAAATTAGCCCCAAACGATGTCGTTTTGAGAGGGTTTAAAAGATGATTTTTTCTTAAAAAATTCTCATTTTTCACTTTTCCTTAAAACCAATCCGAAAACCCTTCCCTTTTTCTCTTTGGCCAAGCGAATTCCAGCCTAACTCCGAAGGTTACTCTGTCACATGCGCCGCCGCATGCGCCACTGCTCGCTGCGGTCGGAAGGTTAAAAACCTTCCTTTTTCAGCCGAATCGAAGGTAATCCTCTCCCTTTTTATTTTAAAATAGTATTTTATGTAAAAAGTAAATAAACAAAAAAATTTTGTATTTCTTTGCTTCGAATTTATATGAAAACAAGAATAAAATAAAGGTGCAAATTTAAACAAAAAAATAATAGAAAATCACCTCTGATTTCTTTCAAAATTTTTGTACTCTCTGTATATTTGTGCGTAGTTTTTTTCTGTGTATGCATGTGTGTTACAGATTACAAAAAGGACTTTTATAGCCTCTATAAATCGTTACAAATTTGGAAAAGAAATCTTCGATTTCTTGCTATGTTTCTCTGGCTGCTTTCTTTCCTTTGTTTGCAGGTGAACATAGAAATCACAGCAGCGATGGGAGGTTTGACGAGGGGCTGCGTCAATTGCGGCGTGACGATTGGATTGGTCTGATGCTTGCGGCGCCTAGGGTTTCAGAAACCTTAGGCTTTCTGTCTTCCGTTAACTGTTTGGGCCTTTTGGGCCCCGTGCATTTGGGTTTGATGAGTGTTGGGCAGTATTTGGGTTATAGGTTTTAGTGGTTCGGGTTGATTTAGTCTGTCTGGGTTAAGGGTGTAATTAGGCTTCGGGTTTTGGGCTCAAATGGGTTAAAACTTAGATTTGGGTTTTAGGCTGTTATTAAATTTCGGGCTCTCTTGTAAATGGACATTGAAAGGGACTTTTATTTATTTATTTTTATTTATTTATTTTAATTTGGTTTATTGTATAGCCCGAGCAAATTGGGCCTATAACAATAATAAAGTATTTTATCACTCATTAAAATAAAATTATTGGGTGATAATATTAAATAATTATTTTACTTCTAATTAATTAAATTAATAAGAGAGAAATAATAAATAAAATAGTTTAATTCTTGTTAGACAATGAAATGAAGCAATTAAATTTTATAAGAATTCTCTTTTATTCATATAGTTAGTAATTTAGGTGTGTAATTGAACCGAGCTGAGCTCGAATATTGTCAAGCTTGAGCTTGATCGAACATCTATTTTTAAGCTCGGCTTGAGATATAATCAAGCTACTTGAGATCGAGTTCGATTAACCTCATTTACCAATTTTTTATACTTAAGCTTGTACCCAAGCTCGAGATCGGCTAAATAATTAAGCTTAGAGTTAATAATACATATTAAGGGCAATAGGGTAATTTAATAATATAAAAATATAAAAAGCTCGATAAGGCTCGCAAGCCGTTCGAGTCAAGTATTACTAAGCTTGAATTTGGCTCGATTGATTAGGGGTGAGCAAAACTCTATTCGACTTGAAAAATCGAAAAAAATCGAATTTCGAATTAATCAAATCAAGTTATTCGAGTTATTTTATTTTCTTAGTCAACTCAAATAAGCAATTTGAGTTTCAAGTTCGAATCGAGTTAAATTTTATGATTTGGATATCTCAAATAATTCGATTAACTAAAATAACATATTTATGTAATACACATTTAGTCCCTGTCAATTTTGAAAATAAGCAAAGTAATCTCTTTTTCAACAAAAATTACATAAAAATATAAAATAATTTTTAAAATTCAAAATATTTATAAAAATTTCAAATTTTATATTTTAAAAAAATATTAAAATATTAAAAATCTAAAGAATATATAAAAAAATGTTAAAAATTATACAATAATATTCTTTGGGACTTTATTTTTTTGAATAAAATTCAGTTGGAGTTTTTATTAAAATCTCAAAAGAAGCAGGATTTCTTAAAAAAACTAAAAAAACATAGGAAACAACAACTGGAAAAATATAAATAAGTAAATTAATGATTATAATACTAAAGTATCTTTTTTTCTCTTACTTTGTTTTGAAAGACTTTTCAAAAATATATAGTTCTAAATTTATGTGTTCTAACATAAATTTAGTTATATTGTAATAAGATTTTAATTTGACATGTTTAATTTTTTTAATTTAACTCGAACAATTTCATTCGATTCAACTCGACTTAAATTTTATTTTACTCAACTCGATTTGAAAAAATGTCAAAGCAAGTTAGGATGATGAAACGAGACTCGAAACATTTTCACTCAATTCGATCAAACGATCACCTCTACGATCAATAGCTTGAGCTGCTCAAGCTTGGCTCGATAATTACTTAATCGAGTTCGATTTTTTTAGTTGAATGTGAGTAGCTTACGAGTACCAGTGTCTCATTTACATCCCTATTTGGAGTTATAAAAAGGGGTCACGGAAGCCATTCTACACATATACAAGTTTAATAAGCCCAAAAAATCTTTGTAAAAATATCTAAAGAAGTCGAAGAACTTGAAGAAAATCTTAAGAACACCACATCAATTCTAAAGAAAAGCTGCCTTCTAATCTTGTTCAGCCATGGAGAAGAAGCCAAAAGTTGTTCTTGAAAAAAGCCACCTTTCAATCCAAATCAATTGAAGAAAAGAAGTCCAAACCCGTTTAAAGAGCAAGTCAACATGACCCTTCAAGCAATCCACATCTGTCTAAGTTTAAATCATATGACCCTTGAATCAAAGCTCAAAGTGAGAGAAGAATCAAAGGAAGATTTTTTTCGTATTCAAAAAATTTTCAAAAGTTGCAACTTTTTAAAAATCATCAATAAGTCAATTTTTGACTCCAAATTTTTAAGTCAACTTTTGATTTGAAATTTGTATGTATATGCTAGATTATAAAAGATAACATTTTCGTACAATAGTCTTGGTGTTAATACTTTCAATTGCATTGTTATTTGTAATTTACATTACAATTTATCATATTAATCTAAATATTTTGATTATTCATTTATATCATTTTGAAGATTTTGAGTGAGAAGTTATTTGACCAAATAATAGTCTTATTTCAAAATTTCTAGTGTGATTTACTTACCATATTTGAAGAGATAAGAAAATATCTCTTTATTTTATACCTTTTTAAAGCAATTAATTAGAGAAAGACAAGGGATTTGCCATTTAAAATTAATTAATCGTAAGTGCTAAAGAAACCCCTAAAAAATAATTCAAAAACCGATTGATCCCTTCGATAAAAAGTATAATCAATTAAGCCTTTAATCAAAAGTTGCAATTAATTGAGTCCTTGTAATATGATTTTTTGTCAAAACTACAAACAGATCGTAAAGTGTTAATGTGATAGGTGACATGATATTTGACAAAGAAAATTTTGATGATGTGGCATTTATCGTGGAAAAATAATGACATGGAATGCTTAATTTATTTTTTAATTATTTTACAAGAACTTAATTAACTTATTTTAATTATTTTAGGAGAGGTTAAATGATTTTTAAAGATTATATAAAAATCCTCAAAAAATTATAAAAATAATATAATATTTATAAAAGGAGTAGTAATTTTTAAAATTTTATAACATTTAATACTTTTTAATAACATTTATAATTTTCTAATATTTTAATAATTTCTAATAATTTTTAAAACTAATAATTTTTTAACCTACAAACATTTTAAAAGAATTTCAGATTGTTTGTTCAAGCATGAGGCCCTAAGCTGTAATTGAAGAACAAACAAAATTACTTCTCCACTTTCCTTAGCCGATTCAACTGAGTGGTTTTATTACTGTCAGATTCGATTGCCACTTCGCTATGTTAAACAATGAATAGAAATCAAACATCAAAACTTTTCATTATTTCTCAAGTGCCTTCATACATGAAGCTCATGCACATTATATAGAAATAACGTCCAACTGTTCAACTGTTTTTACTAACAACTCTAACAACTTAACTTCTGATAACCGCTTCACTAATTACTCTAACATTCTCCTGGTTTTTTTTCTTCAATGATTCTTTGGAAAATACCCGTAGTGCCTGTTGAAACCAACTAAACTTCTTAGGTGTAACTGGTTTAGTGAGAACATCAGCAATCTGCTTGTCAGAGGGAACATAGTTGACCTGAATGGCTCCATCAAGAACCTTCTCCCGGACAAAGTGATGATCAATTTCAACATGCTTCATCCTAGCATGATGCGTAGGATTTGCAGCCATGGATACAGTGGATGTATTATCACACCAAACAACTGGAGTTCGACAAGGAGACACCCCAATTTCATCTAGCAATTGCTTGACCCATAAGAGTTCAGCGACGCAATTTGCAAGGCTTCTGTATTCAGCCTCAGACGTGGAACGTGACACAACAGCTTGTTTCTTTGAACACCAAGCTACAGGATTAGAACCAATATACACTACATAACCAGATGTGGATCGTCTATCTTCAACAGAAGACGCCCAATCTGCATCAGAGTAGCTGATTAGCTGAAATTGATCTGTAGAGTAAAGGAGCCCATGATCGATAGTACCACTGAGATACCGGAGAACCCTTTTCACTGCCTTCCAATGAGCCTCTCGTGGAGCATTCATGAATTGACTAAGCTTGTTGACACAATAGGCCAAGTCGGGTCGTGTAATACACAAGTATTGTAACATACCAATTGTACTTCGATACAAATTTCCATTAGCAAGCAGCGGACTGGTTTCATCAATAATCAACTTTGGAAGACCAACCATAGGTGTTGGTGTAGGCTTGGAATTGACCATTCCTGTCTTGATTAGAATCTCACGAATATACTTGTGCTGACTAAGAAATAACCCGTGAGCTGTTTGTTCAACTGACACCCCCAAGAAAAAACTAAGCGGCCCCATATCTTTGAGTGCAAACTGTGCATTCAGATGCTTAACAACCCTATCGATCTCAGTAGAAGAGCTTCCTGTAATAACGATGTCGTCAACGTACACCATAAGACATAACAAACTTTGAGAGGTAGAGCGAATGAACAGTGAAGAGTCTGCCTTCGAAGCACGAAACTCCAACTGATCAACAAGATACTTCTTGAGAGTCTGAAACCAAGCACGGGGGGCCTGGCGTAGCCCATAGATAGCTTTCTGTAACTTACAAACAAGCTTTTCACCATTAGGTCCAACTTCTTCAAACCCTGGGGGCTGTTCCATGTAGATATCCTCAAGAAGCTCACCATTGAGAAACGCATTATTGATATCAAGCTGTCGTAATGACCACTTTTGCATGACAGCAATAGCCAGAACCGTGCGTATGGTAGTAGCCCGTACAACAGGGCTAAAAGTGTCTTGAAAATCTACCCCCGCATGCTGTGAAAAACCTTTAGCCACCAGGCGCGCCTTGTAGCGTTCGAGGGATCCATCAGCTTTGGTTTTGACTTTAAAAAGCCATTTACACCCCACAGCTTGTCAGTTGGCCGGTAACGGACACAACCTCCATGTATTGTTACGGATGAGTGCATGCAACTCACTGTAAATAGCGGCCTGCCACAAATGATGGCTCATTGCAGTATGAATGTCAGTTGGAACATCAACTGCAGGATCAACAAGGCTAACATATGCCTTTGGCTTAAAAATTCCGGCTTTGCTACGAGTAACCATTGCATGTGTATTACAAGGCACAGGGATGGATGGTACGGGTATAGGCTGAGATAGAGGGGAAATGGATGGGTTAGAGGAAACAGATGGTGGCAGTGAAGGCAAAATTTGAGGAGAAGAAGTAGTATGAATAATGGGTGAAGGTGTCAGAGAGCTAGTGCTATGAGAAGGACCAGAAGTAGGAACAGGTGTAGAGCTAGTATGATGTGATGGTTGATGAGTAGAAGTAGGTGGGACACAGTTGGATGATAAGACTAAAAGTTTGGAGCTAGCTGTAGGTTGACGGGATAGACTAGCAGAAGGAGAAAACTTTTCACGATAGGGAAACACACTTTCATGAAAAGTAACATGCCTGGTGATATACACTCGACCAGCAGGATCTAGGCACCGATAACCTTTATGAGACATAGAGTAACCCAAAAAAGTACAAGGCACAGAGCGAAACTGCAACTTGTGAGCATTATATGGCCGAAGATTAGGGAAGCAGAGACATCCAAAAACACGCAGGCAACTATAGTCAGGGGAGACTTTGAACAACTTCTCGAACGGTGAAATATTACGGAGAGGTTGAGATGGAAACCGGTTGATCAGGTATACTGCGCTAGCAAAAGCATCAGACCAATACACTAAAGGCATAGATGCGTGAGCGAGCAGTGTGAGCCCTGTTTCGACAATTTGTCTATGTTTTCGTTCAACTAGACCGTTCTGTGCCGATGTATAGGGACAAGTAATGCGGTGCACAATCCCTTGCTGAGCCAAAAACTTCTTCAAAGCCTGAAACTCTCCACCCCCATCAGTTTGAAGACTTTTAAGTTTACACCCAGTAAGACGCTCTGCCTGCCGTAGAAAATGAGTGAATATCGAGAGAACGTCAGATTTGTGTTTCAAAAAATAAAGCCAGGTGAACCTCGTATAAGCATCCGTGAAAGCAACATAAAACTGAAAAGCATTAGAGACAACAGGAGCAGGACCCCAGATGTCAGCAAAAACGAGCTGAAGTGGTGCAGTGTACTCAGTGGTAGAGAGTTGAAAAGGTTGCTTATGTTCTTTGCCCAAGTGACACGCAACACATGGAGACAAATTTTTATTGATAGTAACAGACATATTACAATTATGTAAAGCCTTATCAAGAACAGCTGAGCAAGGATGACCCAGCCGACAGTGCCATATGTCAACTGAGACATTAGTTATGGCCATTAACGCTTGAGCTGAAGTAGAGGAGCATGATGAGCCCATGTCAGCAGTATCTGGAAGATGAAGCTTGTATAGACCATGCTGCTCAGACCCATTAAGAAGCACTTCCCCCGTGCGCATGTCCCGAACTCGGCACTGTGAAGGAAGAAACTCAAAGATTACCTGGTTATCTTTGGTAAACTTTGACACAGATAACAAATTCTTAGTGATGCCGGGCACAAGCAACAAAGGCCGCATGAACAATGGACGAGAGCGAGTAAGTAAGGAAGACTGACCAGATGAAAGAACAGACATAGCACTGCCATTGCCAACATACACTTTACCTGGGCCTTTGTATGGAGAGCTTTCAGTTAAAGAGGTAGGAGAGTGCGTGAGATGATGTGTGGCTCCAGAGTCTGGATACCAAGCACTATCTGCAACTGTGTCAGGTGTGGCAATGGAAGCCTGAGGCTGAGACAGCATAGAATTTGAGACATTGACTGAAGGACCACTAGTTGCAGCAAACGGGTTTGACCAAGGAGTTGAAGGTACTGATGAGGAAACGGACCAGTTTGGTTGAGCATTGAAAGCAGATACAGGCATAGGCGTCTGCCAGGGCATCACTGAATGTGCAGCACCATACATGCATACATTAGCTTGTGGAGCTGGGGGAGGTCGATATGCACCACTTTTATAGGTGGCATCAAACCTATAATAACATCGATCGACAAGATGCCCTTGTTTGCCACACAATTGACATTGAAACCTTGAACCAGATGACCGACCCCGTCCTCGCCCGCGAGCAGTAGTCGATGGACGATATGCAGGAGTGGAAACAAATTTGTCATCTTGCCGTGGAGACTGATGAGCGACAATATTGGCCGATGCAGGTACATCAAGAACAGACGATAACTGACGGGACTCAGCATCCAAAAGCATAGTGGTAACCCCTTGAACAGTATAAGGTGTCGAGCTAGCAGCAATGATAGTAATAACAGACTCATAATCAGCAGGTAAACCATTTAAAATAGCAGTGACGTGCTCATGCTCACTAATAGGCTCACCACATCCAGCAAGGCTCGCACAATAACCTTTGATCTTGACCAAGAAATCACGCATAGACAACTCACCCTTCTTTTGAGAATGCAAAGCACGGCGGTAGAACATTAATCGCGACGTAGTCTTGCTGCCATAAAGATCCACAATAGCCTTCCAGATCTGGGCACTAGTGTCCAGTCCAACGAGATGAGGAAGAACCCCCGGACTTACGGACGAAAGAAGCCAAGACGCAAGAGCACTGTCTTGCTGCTCAAACCGGACAAAATCAACATTTTCTTGAGGAACACCATCAGAATCAGGAAGAAACCGAGAGGGAGTAACAGTACGAGAGTCTAGAAAACTCTGAAGCTGAAAAGCTTTAACCACCAAAAGGATTTGTTGACGCCATAACAGAAAATTCGTATCGTCAAGAAGAACACTAACCTTCTTTGTGGAGAAAAATCGATTATCAACAATGCTGTCAGGCAAACTGGAAGCCATCGAAAAACAATCGCAAGAAACAACCACAGACCCAAGAATCAATGGTAATCTGATACCATGTTAAACAATGAACAGAAATCAAACATCAAAACTTTTCATTATTTCTCAAGTGCCTTCATACATGAAGCTCATGCACATTATATAGAAATAACGTCCAACTGTTCAACTGTTTTTACTAACAACTCTAACAACTTAACTTCTGATAACCGCTTCACTAATTACTCTAACACGCTAGACACTGTGCTGGATCAAAAATATTTTTTATATTTCGGAATAAAATTATTTATTTTATATAGTTAAATTATAATTTTATTATTTTATTAGCTTACATCTTTATAAATTTTAAAGAATTAAATTAAACTTTTATCTTTTTAGAAGAAAAATATAATTTTACTATTATTAATTTAAAATTTTATAAATTATAAAAAATTTAAATGAAGAATTTTTTATTTTAAGAGAGTTGTGGACCTACCAACCCCTACTTCACCACTGGCTAAATATGACTTGTTTATTTCTTCAAAGATTTTTTCCAACTTCTAGGGTCATGACTCGTGAGAATTCGTAGGCACATTTCTACAATCAAGCACAAAGATTTAGATCACTATATAATTATTAGGAAATGTTCAAAAAAAAAAAAATTGTGCACAAACTACCCACAACAGAATAATTTTGAGCAATCCCTTATACAGTACTTCTACGAAGGTTTACTTTCTATAGAAAGGGAGATGATAGATGTTGGGTGATGGAAAAATTCTGAAGTTTTTATTCATAAAAGAATGGCAAATAAATTATGTACATTGGGGGCATTTATTACCTTTAATACGCAAAAACTAGGGTAAAACTAAAGGAAAATTATCTGAACCACAAGTAACAAGTAAAACCCTACTTAAAAGAAGTATAAACTTAACTTCATAGGTGAAATTCGGTCGGCTTATATGAATGGGCTACTAGGGGTGTTTAATCGATTAACCGATCGACCGGTTAATCAACTTGAAATATCATTAACCAAATCAATCGATCTTTCAAAAATTTTAACCGTTAATCGAACCGAAATTTTTTCAAAAAAAATTAACCGAACTGAAACTTTTTCGGTTAATTCAGTCGGTTTACCGAATTAACCAAAAATTATATATTTTTTATTTTTTGTTAAAATAAGTATAAAATTAACCGAATTAATAAAATTAACCGAATTACCCGATTTACCCGAATTAACCGAATTATTTTTATTTTTATTTTTATTTATTAAATTATTTGGAATTTTTATGATTGGGTTGGGTAATTAATTTTAATTTGATTGAGTTTATGTTGGATTGGGTTTGAGTGAATAGTGGGTTATTTATATATTATAATTTTATTTATTAATTTTTTCAGTTAAACCGAAAAAATTCGGTTAACCGACCAGTTTCGAACCGAATTAATCGTTAACCGAAAATTTAAAAAATTATTAACCAACCCCCAACCGACAAAATTCGATTAACCGACCGAATTCGGTTAATCGGTTGGTTAACCGAATTTTTTCGATTTTACCCGAATTTTGCACACCCCTATGGATCACTGTATCGAATTTTAGCATGAAAATCACATTATTGGGCGTAAATAAAATTACTCAAATGGGCTAAAAGCATATTAGATATAAATAAAGCAAAACTAAACCTAATGATGTCTAAATGGGCTCAAATTGGGTCAAAACACCATGGAGGTTGGTATAGCTTGCTGGATATCCATTTTTTCAAGGCTTTGACTCTATGAAGCTTGTAGAAGATCGTCCAAGCAAGTCCTACTTCAAGAAATTCAATCTTGAACCAAGATTTTCAAATATTGGAATATTGATTTTCTTGAAACTTAAAATCATGAAATCTATTCGTTTTAAACCAAATTTTGTTTTCTTGAATTTCTTGAAATCAAGATTTAAAAACTTGATGATTTTTCTCAACTCCAAGGATGTTTGTTCCTATCCAAAGTTCCACCTCATGTTTTTGTAGTCTTTTGGGTTTGTCACATGTGCTTTGTAGAAGGTTAAGCTCAACATGCTCTTAGGTTGAAAATTACATCCCCTCCCATCATACTCGTATCATTCCCCCTTTCTCAAAAAGATTCATCCTCGAATCATATTTCATTGAAGAAGGTAAAAATTTGATCTTGAAAGTAACGTGTTAGGAGACAAACTTACAATAGAATTCAAAGTAGTAAGCTCATCCAAATGCATAGTGTTTAATACCATTTTATTTTTCTTACAACGCCGCTATGTTTTGGACATGACTCTACCTATGACAATATTGATTGTTGAATAAATCAAATCTAATTTATTGAATTTTCGTGGGATTCAAACATATTACCATGTCTACAATTTTAACATTTTAATTTTGTTTTAGGGTGTAGAATATTTAAATTGGTGACTTTAAAACCCATCAATAGATTTCGTTAATTATTTTAAGTTCAAATTGTAACATCTATACCCAATTCAAAAAACGATCGTATATAAATGACCATATTTATCTTCTAACCAACTCAAATGATGAATCATGCGCTTAAAACAAATTTAAAATAAAATAAAAATAATTCCAAGCATTAATATACCATTTTAATTGAAAGTCAAAATCAAATAGGTTCTAATACGATGTTTTAGGGTCAAAATTGGTCAAACAATGAGTCAGGTCTTAATACCTGGGCCAATGTAACACAGGGTCCATGTATCGAGATCTATAATCTTTGGAACTAAATTTTGGCTATTTACTTGCATGTTTTGAAATACGAAAGCCATCTCTCCCTTAAGGAAGACTAGTCTAGCCTTGATCATCCGATCTATATTGTATATCAAAAGAAATAGGAAGACTGGAAAAGTGACGAAAATTGTAGCGTAAGCTTCTTAATATACGCTTTCCATAAGTTTCAATATAAAACAAAATTGTAATTGGTTATTCTCATTAACCAACTATCAAAATCTCTAACAGATACAATTTTTTAGATATAAGCTCTAAATTTAAAATAGAAAAGTGAAAAAAGATGAAGTCTTTTGGTTAGTGATTTTAGTCTCCTTTAGAAATTTTACTAATTGGTTAAAGATTTTGTTATCCATTAGAAATTTTGATATTACGGTAGAAATCTTGATATAACATTAAAAATTTTGGTACAAGCTATTGATCCCCACACATAGGCAGGAAAGAGAAAATCTTGGCATTTGGTTGGAAATTTTGTTATTGTGTCAGAAATTTCGATATTTTATTATAAATTTTGGTACTAGCTATTGGTCTTCACACACTGGCAAAAAGAAAAATTTTGGTATACCAAAATAACTAATGATTTTCATTAGAAATATTGATAATCGTTAGAAATTTTGGCATTTGATTACAAATTTTGGTATCTGTCAAAAATTTTGATATCCCTTTAGAAATTTCAGTATTTCTTCAAATATTTTGATATACCTTTATAAATTTTGGTATGCGACATATGCAAATCATTTAAAATTTATAAAAAAAAAAACATAAAATTTATAAACACATATAAATTTATTTAAAAATAAAAAATTATTAAATTTACTAAAATGTTATAAATAAAATATATTAAATATATTAAAAATTTACAAATTTATAGAAATTAAATTAAACAAAATTTTATTCCTTTATTTTTCTCTTCCCCGCCCCAGAAAAGACCGAAACTCTCTTAATCTTCTTTGCTTTACCAAATTATTGATCTTGTTGTTAGGAAATGTGCCTATAGTGTAGTAAACATGTAACTGTTTTATATGTATTTGAACAAAATAAATAGATAAAATTAATTTCACATTTCACTATTACATCTTTTGTGTTTCTGTCTTTCATGTTTTGCATACATAGAGAAATTGTGACAAGAAAATATTAGCTAATTGATTGTCTAAGTCCAAATTAATGATAAGTGACACTGTAAGAATGTTTACATTACGAGAAAGACAACTTACTTCAGTAGATAATCGAAACGAGTCTATAATTCCGTAAAAGAATTAAAGTGAGCATTTTATTCAAATATTTAGAAGGATTATTATATCTCTACAATTCCAATTAGGGAGATGACTAGTCTTGGCTATGGAGCAGTTGACTCCACAGGTAGAGATATAGTTGTACTCATTGGAAGAATGATACATTGGACTAGACTCAAGTTGAATTAATTCTTAATCTGTTTGTGAATTGATTCACTTGTGACGTTCATGGTGTGACTTAACTAAATCTTGAGTTAGTCACTATGCATATGTAACTCATGTGCTTTGATATAAGTGAAGGCTTATGCTCTAAAGATGATTGAGCCGATAGTCGGTATGTTGGGTACATGACTTGTGTATGGCATAACTGTAACAACCCGTTTTCAGTGAAATCGAAATAGTGATTTCAGAACCATAAATTCGAGGTCAGAAAATTTATTTTATTATTATTTTAAGGTCTACAGCATGATAGTATAATTGTGTGAAAATTTCATTAAGAAATTTTACCGTTTGAATGCTTAATTTAATAAAAAGGACTAAATCGCGTAAAATGTAAAAGTTGTGTTCTATGAGCTAAAGGTGTCTAATAGCTATAGAAATTTAAAGTAGAGGTCCTTATGTGATAATTTGACCATGTTTTTAGTGGGTGGACATTTTTGGACATAGTTTAAATGATTTTTTAAACTTATAAACAAAGGTTAGTTTAGTAATTAATAATTTAAAACTAAAACAAATAAAAGAAATAATGTTCATCTTCTTCATTTTTCATCAAGCCACCACCGAAAATATTCCATTAAAAGAGCTTGAAGCATTCGGTCAAGTCCCTTGCTTGCATGTAAGTGATTTTGACTCTGTTTTTAATGATTTTTATATTTTTGAGGTCGTTGTAACCTAATCTAGCTAGCCCAGGGACAATTTGCAAAACTGTTAAAGGTTTAGGATGTTACCATTGATGAATTTATGAATATTTTGATGTTTAATGATAGATTATGAATGGTTGTTATTAGATAAACAACATTTGTTAAGTGATTTTGGTTGAAAATGTCAATTATGGATTAAATTGGAAAATATGTTAAATTCATGGTGAAATGTGTGAATAATTGAAATATATGGCTTGATAGGGACCTATATGAAATTCGGCTAGCATGGGTATGGGTTGAATTGCAAGAATTTGCATTTTTATGAGATAAGGACTAAATTGTAAAAAAGTCAAAAGTTTAGGGGCAAAAGTGTAAATCGAAAAAAATGTATTTTGGGCTAAATTGAATTGAACGATAATTGAATAAGTTAAATTGTATTATATATAGATTAAGAAAAGCAAAAATCAAAATCAGATCGGGGAAAAGATAAAGTTATCGAGTAAACGATCAAATCCGTCGTTTGCATACGAGGTAAGTTTGTATAATTAGAATTGAGCATATATATATATATATATATTTGAAATGTATGTATGTGAATTGAGAAAACTAAAATACATGATGATTGAATGCCTAATAAATGAGTTTGAAGCATACCAAGCTCGTTTAAACCTTAGGAATTCGTAGGATACGAGTGACATGTCATTAGGTTTACTGATTTGGTTGAGATCCTGCATGTGTTGCAGACTCACCACAGCTCGCATGAGCTTACCGATTTGCAGCTCGTAAGATCTTACCGTTTCTCAGCTCATTAGAGCTTACCATTATTTCAGCTCAGGAGGAGTTTATTGTATATAGCTCGAAAGAGCATACTTGTACAGGAATTGATGGATTACCGTTTAGTACACTTTGTGTGTAAATGGCATTTTGCTATGAGGCTTATAATTGCTATGTGAATGCTTGTTGTGAATTGGTATTTTGAATACCAAGTGATTGAATTTTGAGATACGGTATGCATGTGATTTTAAGCAAAACTAATGCATAGTTGGAAGTGATTATTTAGGTGATTTTTAGATGTGTAATTGGTATATAAGTGAATGGTTAATTGTGATACTTATGAGCATCATAGTTGTTTGAATTGGAATGGCATGATTTAGGCTTGGTTGAGATTAGTTTGAATGCCTATTGATGAAATATTATATGTTATTTGGTATGTGTAGGTGATTGTAAATTTGGGTGAGAAATATGGCTTGGAAAATAGCTTATTTTTTACCACACGGACGTGTGTCTCAGCTTTGTGTGACACACGGTCAGGAGACACGGTCGCGTGTCTCCTGTAGTTTTTAAAGGAGGCAAGTCAATGAGTTACACGGGCTAGATACACGGGCGTGTGGTTGGCCGTGTGACACAAGTCAAAGAGTTATACGGGGTAGGACACGGTCTAAGACACGAACATGTAATCCCATTTTGAATGTCCACACGACCTGTGACACAGACGTGTCTTTTGGCCATGTGTTTGGCCATACAGGCGTGTGTCCCCTGTATATTGAAAAATTTCAATGTTTTCTAAAAATTTTTCTAAGTTCTTGGTTTAGTCCTAAATCTTTTTAAATGTCTGTTTTGGGCCTCGAGGGATCGGATTAGGGACTATATGAATGTATGTGAATGATTTATGTTTAAAATGAGAAATATATGTGAAATGTATGATGAATTATGTTATAAGTCCGGTAGTGCTCTCTAACCCTATTCCGGCAACGGATATAGGTTACGGGTGTTACAATGACTTTACTAGAACCAATGAAATTCATAGCTCGATTAAATAGTTCACGATATTCTCTCATTGGCATTATATGGGTTGATAAATATGGAACATGGCCACGAATTGCTTGTTCTTGAAAAAACAACTTGTCACAGCCATTAGTTAGCAGTGATTATATTAATCACTAAGAAGATACAATGGTGAAAATAGGATAAAATAGGATTGTATTGAGTGAATGAATTTAACTCAAATGACTCATGGATATCATATGAGGGTAACACACACATGACGAGGTCATTGGACAAAGCAATTAGATGAATTTTTTTGAAAAGAGTATATAATAAGGAGTTTTCAATCTAGTACTTCCTGTGGTGTGACAGCCCTAATTTGGCCCTAATCGGAAAAGTGGTTTCGGGACCACTAAACTGAGTCAAAAAATTTTTAAATATTATTTTCTGTGATTTTAATTATGTGAATTATTATGTGTGAAAATTTGGTGTCTTGATTTTGTTGTTTGGATGTTGAATTATAAGTTGAAGACTCAATTGCATAAAAGGAAAAATTAGTGGGACAATGTGAAAGTGCCGAATTTTAAATGTTTCTTTAAAATAAGGGACTTGAATGGCAATTGAGCCATTTAAGAAAGTGGTGTACGGTAGTGGGGGTAAGTGAATATTATTATGTGCATGCTTATTTATATTATAAAATGTGAATAAAATAATGTAAAGAAAATAGGTGTTAAAAACAAAGTAAGTGTGATTATATAGATGGACGAAATTGGCCTTTGGATAGTGGAAAAGGAATGAATTTATAAAGGCTAATATTGTAACCTAATAAGTCTAATAATTGTTAAAGAATAAAAAATAAAATTTTAGTTGCATGTTCTCTGGTTTTTGCCGAAACAATTGAGGAAAAAGAGAATTGGAAAAAGCGCGCTAGGGGTATTCGACCTTTGAGAAGTCAAATTGAGGTATGAATTTCAAGTAGTTGCTTGCAATTTTGTGAAATTGAGTTAATTTTTGAGTTCTTAACATGGCCCATGTGTTAATTTTTGAATTTGTGATGAATGATGCATTTGGCCATGATCTAGATGTGCTAAATTGTTGATAAATTGATGTGAGTATAAATTAGTGAAATTTGCTATGAATGGCCAAAATAAGTAAATTGCATTCGGCTATTATGGAAATGTGAAAATTTAGTTTAACCTTTGAAATTGTTTTTATTTGAATTAAGTAGGTCATTGTTAAATTGAGCTTTGATTAATGGAATTAAGTAATAAATGAAAGGATTGAGTGTGGATGTAAGAATTTTTGAGTTGTGATAAAGTATATACTCGGCCATGCTCATATTGAGCTAGATTTTGAATGTTTGATATTTTGATTTTTAAATGGTTATTGGATGAATTTTAAACTTGTTAAATTTTGATGAATTGGGGTTTCAAGGACAATTGGTATTCGGTCAATATGGTATAATGTGTGGTTTTGATAGTTTTGAGAAATGAATGTGTAAATGCCTAAAATGATATTCGACTATGGTGTATACATGAAAAAAAATATAGGTGTTGAATATTTTTAATTGGAAGATGGTTATAAGTTGGGTTTAAAGTTTAACAAATTTTGAAATGTGAATTTAAGAGCTATATGGCATATGGTCATTAGAAAATTGATATCTATGGCTTAAAAGATTGTTGACAATCGACCATTTTGGAGAAAAATGAGATTAATGTTTGATTTTAGAAATGAATGCTTAAATTTGTTTATATGTGTGGTTGCCGAATGTGAGACTAAATAATAATTTGAATAAGTGTTTGAGTAATTGTTAAAAGAATTTGAAGGCTAAACTAGTTGTTTTGCTTATAATGGCCGAATGAGCTTAAGTTAATACGAGGTTTGAATTGTTAGTAATTTGAGATGATTATAATAAAATTTGTCGTTTGGGAATTGTTAATATGAGATTATCTTTGTTTGGATTGAAAAATGTCCTTGTGCTATAATATTTAAGTGGTTAGTATATATATATATATTAAAATAGCCGAATGTGGACATGGATCATGATGTGAGTAAATTGTTGTTAATTCGGTTGTAAACTTTGTCAAATGTGATTAATGAAAGAGTATGGGTTGACTTTGATACTCGTATAAGAGTTCGGAAATGTGAGTTGCCGTTTGTTTCATATTATGAGAAATTATTGATGTTTGAACCTAAATAAAATAATTAAGTAATTAAACAAACCGATTTATTTTACCTAGCTCAAGAGCAAAAGGAGCTTAACTCGGGAAGGGGAAAAGTGAAACTAATTGAATAGTTGATTCGTAGTCGTTCGACGACATTCAAGGTAAGTTCATAAGTGTTTAAGCTTGATTCTTTTTATATGCCTAAGAGTTAAATTAATATGGCAAAGAGAATGTTAATTTTATTTAGTTTATGTGTCGAATATGTATTAATTTAAGGCTATAAGCCGGTTGTGGCTAGTATGCTTAAGTTGAATTGGATTTGGAAATTTGATGCACTAAATGAGTGTTAAAATGAATGAACTATGCCGTATATGTGTTGGAAGAGATATTATGATTTGAGATTATTGGATATCTAAAGGAAACCATGATGTGTATAAAATTATTATTAGTCATATGTGGTAGCCAAATGTGGCTTGATACTAAAGTGATTAAATGTGAACTTCGATGAGGTAAATATTAGTGATTGGTGATGAATTTCGGGCTTTAAGCCTAGCAGGCATTGTGCCGTCGTATTCGAATCAATGTGGTACTTAGCGAGCAATATGCTCGAACGTTATTATGAGACTTTGGATCGATTGTGTTATTATGTGAGTTAATATACATGGAAAAGTTAAACATGAGCTAAAATTTTGTTAGCTCATAATAAAGTACGTATGTGTTTTATTATGCAATTACATTATATAAAATGTGTTTGTATGACGGTTATGTGTCCAAATGTGATCGAGTAAGTTGTATTTCATAAAATTAAGTTATGAATAGATGAATATAGGGTATAACTCTTGTCCATTTATGGCATAAGTAAATATACATGCTAAATGGAACTTGAGTATTCGGTTGAGCGTAAGTTTATACTTTGCTATGTGTTAAGGCCGGATGGCAAGTTATGAAATTAAATAATGTGAATATTATGTGCTTATGATCAATTGATGCTAAACTTTTGTTAATGTGTTTGTGCTATGTGGAAACTGGAAGTATACGATTTGATACGTACATTGACTATAGTACTGTATTATTCGGGCCTTTGGCCTAGCAAGCTTTAAGCTGGTGATTATTATCGGGCTTCGAGCCTAGCAGGCGTAAAGCCGGTGAATAAATATCAGACTTTAAAGTCTAGCAGGCTTTGTACCGGTGACAAATTCAGGTTATTACCTAGCAGGCTTTGTGCCGGTGAAATGATATCGGGCCTTGAGCCTAGCAGGCGTAATGCTGGTGAAATGATATCGGGCCTTGAGCCTACCAGGCGTAATACCGGTGAAGTAATTTCAGACTTAAAAAGTCTAGCAGGCTTTGAGCCAGTGATGAAACTCGGGTTTTATACCTAGCAGGCCAAGTGCCGGTGAATTTAATAAAAGTATATGACAACGAGATCCTATGTTAAGATGACAAATTAAATTCGTATTACGTATTAAGGGGCCCAGGTATGTGATATTTACCTATTTATGTGAGAATGATTCGAATTAGATTTCGAATATGTTCATTTGTGTTCATGGAAGTATATTAACTATGTATATGGTTACGAATAAAGAAGAAATGTTTTAAATGTGGAAATGGTGAATTTTGTGAGAACAACATGATTTGGAATAAGTCTTTGATTTTTGATGACATTGAAATTATCGGTCTATGCTTATGTTGCATAGCTATGTGTTCTTACATGATGAATGAAATGATTTGGTATTGCTTTAATAAGTAATAACTGTAAATGAGTAAATTTAGCCCGGACAGCTTTGGGTTACAGCAGTGGTGTAAATTTGAAAATACACTAAAAATAGTGAGAGATGAGTTATAGACTGAATAAAATATAGAATTAAAGCCTAATGAATCTAGTTTCACATAAAAAAAAACCGTGAAAGCAAAAGAATTGCCTATAATGAGATATTTGAAGTTGGGTGAGATAGAGTCAGAATGACTCCGAAATTCCCTGTTCTGTTTTGAGAAAATCAGTATAAATTGTACAAAAATATCCATGAGTTGTAATTTATATGATTGGAATCCTTAATGAGTCTATTTTCAAGGGAAATAGACGAGAACATTATCCAAGTCCTGAGCTATGAGATAATTGAACTCCAGTACAGAAGGGTAGGAACTGTCAGATAGTGAATCAGAAGTAATTTTGAGGAATAAACTATATTAATTGGAAAAGCCAAAAATTCTAGAAATTTTATGGAAGAAAGGTACATGAGTCTAGTTTCAGGGAAAATTAACAAAACGTGATTTAGAGTTTTGTAGCTCCAAATATAAATAATTTAGTGACTGTTGCTCAGTAAGACAGCTAGTAGTGAACTTGTGATTATGTTGTAAACATTGATAAAACTTGTTAATGAGTTGCTTATTGTTTTCATATGAACTTACTAAGCGTAAAGCTTACTCCCCTTTCTTTTCCATATTCCCTAGGTTGCCAGGTTAGCTCGGGTTGGAGGCCGTCAGAGATGTTATCACACTGACGAGTTTACGATATCGGCGTAAGTAAATCCAAGTGTTTCCGAGTCTATGGCATGTGTAGGGTTATAAAGTTGAGTAGGTAATATTATGATTTAGCCAAAGGCATTGGCTTGTGGTTAAGGTAGTATGTATTCTTATAAATTGGCCTATGTCGGTTAATAATGTTATGGACCTATATAATTATTCTTATGCTTATATGTTATTATCTCTTGTAATGTGGTTCATAGCATGATTGTTAGCAATATTTTTCAAAAATAGCTTCTTGAGTGCTTGAGTGTCCCCGATTTGGTCCCGGACCACCTTGAATGTATGTTTGGGCCTTGTAAGCCCATTTAGGGGACAGTATGTGTGTGAAGTGAAAAGTTTTAAATTGATCAAAAAAGAAATTTTACGGCCCGATTTTACACGATTGGTAGAGTTTAAGTTCGGTAGCACCTCAAACCCTGTTCCGGCGTTGAATACGGGCGATGGGTATTACATGTGGACTGAATCCATGATTAAGTAAATTTTGAATTATCAAAACGATGCTTCTAGACATAATTGTAATTACTCGAGTCTAATTTTATATGTTCGATTGGTCCCTCTGTTAGCTCAACAAAAGCTCAATTGGACTGCATTTGAACCAAAAGAATATGACTTTAGAAATAATTTCATTGAATCAATTTATTCGATGAGAAATTAAATTAGGAGGTCGTGAGAATTTGTTCAATTAGAGAATTTGATTAAAAATTTTCTTGAAAAATTAATTTGGAAAATCTTAATGATTTTTGGAAAAAATTAATTTTTATCAAATAAAATTAAGTTATCAAATTAATTAAAATAAATATAATATTTTTGGAAATTAATTTTCAAGTCAGACAATCGGCCGAATAGATAATTGAACTTGAAATTGAACCTGAGAACCAAAAACTGAAATTGAGACCCAAAACTGGTTGAACCAGACCCGACTGTAAAACTGGGTCGACGATCCAACCGGTTGGATCAGACTGGTCAAGTCGTCACTGGCCTGGACTAAACCAACAGTAGCCAAATCGGCTTAAAACCAGCCAGGCATTCAAATGCCTGGTTAATAGTGCCTCAGCCATGGCAGCAGGCTATTTAAACATCCTGCTAGAGGTTTCAGTCAACCCTATCGGCAGCATTGGGCCATGCGCGCAAATGCCTAGCCAAGGGATGCTACATCCTATGCGGTTGGTCCGCAAATGACCAACCTGGGCAAGCACCTGTCAATTGGGAAAAATGGGTGGTTGGGTGTAGGGCCAGCTGTTCGAACGGCTAACCCCACCCCAACAACGACACTAACGGCCTCACGATGAGCTGTCGAACTGGCCTGGCCCATTTAGGAAAACTAGCAGTAGTTTGGGGCATTAGGGAAAGTTGCATTGACGATGGCACCATCAAGCACAACGGCGATCCAACGTACAACAGATGGTCAGCGGCAACGATTCTTCGGCAGTAAAGCAGTGGAAAAATTATACTCCTAGTGGGACTCTATTGGGTAACTTGATTTCAAATTAGCTTATCCAAAAATAATATTATAATAATAAATTTAATGTTAAATTTAATTTAATATTTATGTTGATAGTATTTTATTAGTTTAATATTAGTACGAGTAATTTCAATCCTAGTTGAACTCTCTCTAAACTCTTCAAAACAGCTTATGTCATTATTCTCACACATTTGAATTCAAGAAAAGTTAGAGAGAAAAATCTCTAAAGAAATTATTTCAAAAAAATTTTAGAGATTTTTTTGTTATTTACAATTTAACCCCAAAAATTTGGAAAAATTATGAAATTGTCCCATTGATAATTTTGTTAAAAAAAAATTCTAATTCGAAGTGAGCCCATGTTCAGCAGACACGAGCTTAAATATAGTGGAGAAGCGTTCATCCTAGACAAATAAAAAAGGTACGAATTTTGATTAAGTGTTTGTTACTTTAGATAACATAACCAAGTTCTTGTTTTGGAAAAAGTTTTATAACTCTGGTTTTCCCTTAAACCTATTTTCCACTACGCTTTACAATTCCAATCTTCCAACAGTTGTCACCTTTATCATCAATGTCAGATTCTAACATCTTTTCTGGTGAATAGCACCACCAGAAGACTTTTCTTCCTCCTCTTTTTAGGTTCTTCCAAGCTGAAAGCCAAGAAACTTTCGAGTTCTTATTGCCATCATTGACATCGCCCCCATCCAACAAGCTTCTTTGTTACAACCTTTTTGGAGCGAAGGCTTAAAATGTACAAAGACAATTTTGATAATAAAAAAAAGAGTAAAATACACAAAAATCGAGATCCTTAAGCCCCAAAATCACTGCCAAAAGAAAAAAAAAACTTAATACTCAAATAGCTCTTTTTTTTTTTTCATTTTCGGGTTTTTTTAGAATTTTTTTCTTAGGATTATATTTTCTATGGCTTTTTTATTCAGTTAGGCTTACTTTTTTTTGTAATTTGAAACTTTCAATTACAAGTGAAATTTTAACAAATTTCATAGTTTATCTTTTAATTGCTTGATAAGAAAATTTTGTTTGTTTGATAAAAAAATTTGGAATGATTATTAGAAATATTGATATAACATTAAGAATTTTGGTACATATTATTGGTCCTCATACACAGGTGAGAAAAGAAAAATTTTAGTATATCAAAATATCTAACTATTTTCATTAGAAATATAAGTATCGAGTTAGAAATTTTGGTATTTAACTGTAATTTTTATAACACCCCATACATAACCCAATCGTCAGGTCTAAACTATGGGATGTCACATCTATTATCGAAGAATCTATGATCAAATAACTATATAATGTAAGCATTTAAACATGCAAATAACTATATTACACGATCATAATATGATGCATAATCATTTACAGATCTTATACAAGCTTACAAAAGCTCTTTTGCTAACCCGATGTCGAATTGAAACAAAATTGTAATGTTTGTAAAACATTAGGTTGACATAGAGACTTCGGGGCTTGCTCGTTGCGACGCAATTCACTGACTAGGTCTCGTCACGACGATAATGGCTCGACATTGCGACGTGAGTATCTATTTGCAAATGGTCCAATATGGTACCAACTTGCAATTTGCTAAGCATACCAAAACACATTTCCATTCACTTTTCCAGCCAAAAGCACATCTCCAATAGGTTCAATTCTAAAGAATAATACCTTATATATATGTGTGTGTGTGTGTGTGTGTGTGTGTGTGTACATTTATAGTACAACCATTTCATCATTTTCATTCAACATATAAGTTAATTTCATGATGTTATCTATTTGACATATATTCATACTCAAATAAGTCATAAGCATAGCAGAATTTCATGCATTTCTAACCTTGTGACAAACTTAAATACACAATCCAACCATTTGACCATTTCCAATATACCAATTCATGCTTCAAATATGAACATGCTTACATATTATGCCAAAAACTGACTCAACTTAAGTACATGCCATATGTTTAACAAAATAGGACTATACAAACACTGTTAAGTCTAGAATCACTGTTTGGATGCTAGATCACGCCCCGAAACTACGAGAATTACCTATACTTGCGCACGAAATAAACAAATCATGCATCCATGATTCAATTCAATATAATAAAAGTTAAAGTCAATTGCATACACTTAATTCACATTCAACTTATAGGCATTTCATATACAATTTCATACCAAAAGTTTCCATTACCATATGAACATGCATATAATCATTTTGCATACCGGTTCATTATATATGCACCTAAACTTACCATTCATGCTACTCAACATTAAGTTATTACTTATTTATTTTATAATATATCAACTAGTAGCATAAACTTAGTGATCAATTTGTATAATTGAACCATACCATATTTTTCTTACTTGTCATACCATATCTTATTCATTTCACATATTACCTAATTGTTTCATATTATCATCTATAAAGATGCACTTATTCATACACAATCATCAACATATATATACATAAACTCAATTTCATCTCGTCATTTCAATCATTTCCAAGCCTAGTGGCCCATTTATACTTAATCGGCCCCCAGGGCTTGTTTTTAACTAATTTGCATAATCTTTGACATGCTATCAAATGTCACATTTCATATGTATACAAATATAACAAACCATTCACATTTCATTTCAATTACCATATAGTCGAATAATGTTTTTATAACCTTATTAACCATACATGGAATTAGAATGGATACGTGGACCTATCACCCCCGGTTGCTTGCAACGATGACTCTGAACATGTACATACTACCATCTCGGGTTACTCAGCAATGATGGTTTCAAATCAATATCTTATCCCTATGGCATGCTAACTATATTCGACTCTGTTTGAACAACTAATAGGGTAATCAATTTTCCAATTTCATTACATAATTCAATTAATATTCTATTATCCTCAATTCATCATCATTTCATAATTTCATCATATCATATAACATATTTCAATTCAATTCTATATCACATATCATATATCAATTAAGTCATGTTACTTTATATTGTATTCTATTCTATTTAGTCCACTATTCTGATTCAAACAACCATTATCAACTCACCTCAATACTACATTATGCAAAGTATAATGCATATGCAATAATTAATTTGATCTCAAATCATAGAAATACAATCCGAAATCGTGCATCACTCGTCGACGACTCTCTTTTTCCTTTCCCTCTCGATGGCTCAGCGTCGTCTTTAGGTATGAATGATAATTCAACAAATAAAAAATATCAAATTTCATCCAATACACATTTAATACAAAGCCAAACATATTTTTCCTTTTTTTCAATTTAGTCCCTAAACTTGGAATTATAACTTTCTATATATAGCTTCGGATTAAAATCTGATTTCATATTTACTCATTAAGGATCCTATACTTTCTATTCCTAACATGATTTCATAATATGTTTTCATTTTATTCAATTTGGTCCCTAATGTGACAAAGCTAAGAACTAAGCTTATTTAAGCTTTACAATTTAGTCTTTTTCATAATCTAAGCTTAATTTCTATCAATATCAAGCCCAATTCTTCAAATTCTCAACAATGGGAACTTGCTAAAATTTCAAAAATTGAAAAAATTGATACATAGGCTAGATAAGTCAAGCTCTCATGATCATAAATCTATAAAAAATCAAAGAAAAATGGTTTAGGAACTTACTTGAACTTTTAGCCAAATGTTAAAGGGTTTTCAAGCTTTCTTCTTTCTTTTGGTTATGGTGCAAGGTGGTTGAAGGATGAAGATGATGACTTATGTCATCTTTCTCTCCTAAATTTTACCTATATACTTAGATTAGTTTAATAATTAAAAACAATTAATTAGTTTAATCTTAGTTACTTATTCATTAATCATCAATTAATTAATTCTAATGACATCTACCACCATCATCCACTAATATCTATTTTAAATTGGTTTATTAAACATTTTAGTCTTTTGGATAATTGCTATTTAGGTCCCTAAGCATTTTTCTAATTAAAACTCTATAGTGATTGGACTTTTACAATTTAGTCATTGAGCCTTAATTAACCACTTTTTTTTGGCTAAATTACTTAATTGAACTTCAATATATTTTTACACTAACTCCGTAAATATTCCTATTTAATTGATTTTTCATTGAAGTTTTGCATTCTTAAGGTGAAAGGTCTAGGTGTCGCGACTTCTATGGCATCAGTGTTGTGACACCCACTCTGAATAATGTTTTCCTCGAGGTTGGGTCATTATCGTCTCCCTACACAAACTCTATCACATTGTTAGGCTCTCTATGGCACTGTTTGACCAATTTGGGTCTCAAAATGGACAAAACTAAGAACAATTGTTTATTAAAGTTTGAAATTAAATTCATAAAAAAATATAAAAGACACTTAAATTGGTTGAGAATAAGCTCTTCGAGTGTAATGGAGAGGCTAATTTGAAGTATCAAATTATGGAAAATCAAACTCTTCTACACTTAAGTCTTTGCTTATCTTCAAGCAAACACACATAACATGCATAAAACGACCCTTGGAATATGTTGACCAGTGAGAAGCATAGCAATCAAATATTGAATTTATACAGGACATTTCTTGCATGCAACTTAAGATTGATGTTTAGCTAACTTAAGTACTCCTAAAGCAAATATACCTAGTTCACTAATTAAATAAATAACAAACCTAAAGGCAATGCAAATTAATAAATACTCAATTATGTAATCCATCAACATAAACTAAATAGATACGTAGTAGACACAAAATGTGAATAAAAAACATTCATTAAGCTAATTATAAACAAATCAAGCAAATCATGTAAAAGAAATGTTTAGGTCACATAGGTATTCTAGGCTTGGATCGTTTTGAGGCTTAGGACAGTTTAAATTTTAAATGAAAAGATAGCTCAAAAATGTTTCAAGCACTAGAAACACTAAAACACATGACATTGTTCCCTATTCATCCCCAAAGAAGTCATTAAGCTCACCACCTTATTTCTCCTTTTCTCACCTTCCTTATCTCTCCAAAGAAATGAAAGATTTCTTTTAAGCTCAAAAATGATTTTCGTTTAAGTGCTTTCTAATAATTTTCACTTACAATGCTTTTTTTCCACTCACATTGCTTTTAACCCTCACATTGCTTTTGTTCACTCAATTTTTTTCATTTTAGTACATTTATCAAGAGTCTATATACACCATATCAAACAATCTCTTCTCTTTTCTCTCAAGAATAATTTGAAACTACCAAAATGTCTCTACCTAACCCTCAACATCCATGGCCAAATGTCCATTTCATAATGCCTTTTAAGATTAGGGGCAAAGAAGGGTTGAGTTTTTAACTCAGTTTATGTAACAACTTGAAATTCAATGGTGCCAAAAAAAATATGGTTTCAAGACTCTATTTCCGTAAACTAAGCTTGTAAATATTATAATAATATTTACGAAGTTATTTTATAAGTGAATTGAATTTTCGATTAGTAATTTGGCCGAATTAGTTATTAATTAAGTTCAGTGACTAAATCATAAAAAGTTTAAATATTATAGAATTATAATTATAAAAGGCTTGAGGTCCACAATGGTTATTAAACCATTGTTCTTACTTATTTGGTTGTTTTTAATGATGATGGACGGTTGGTTAGTGTAGTTTTTATTTTATTAAATAATTAATGTATAAAAAAATATAAAAGTAAAAGAAAATATGAGATATTTTGTAACAGTCTGATTTTTAGTGGTGTAAGAAACGGCGGTTTTGGAACCCCATTTTCGAAGAGTGTTAATATTTACATGGTCAATTTTAAGTTTAATTAGAGTTGGGTCCTTTAAGTTTGTTAATTAAATTAGTGGTGTTGGAGAATGAGGATCGAGACCTTATTTTCGTAAACCGAGCCTCTAAATATTTTTATTAAATATTTATGAATTTATTATATAGGTGAATTAAATTTTGGATAGATAATTTTACCAAATTGATGACTAATTAATGTACAAGGACTAAATCACAAAAATTACAAAAATTAAATGTACAAAAATTACAAAAATTAAATTTTATAAGTTTTAATTGCTCAATGACTAAATGGTAATTAAGCTAAAGCTCAAATTGGCAATTAAGCTCGACGGTTTGGTGGTATTTATTAAGATTAATATTAAAAAAGTTATACTTATAATATTATAACATATATTATAATAAAAGAAAAGAAAAGGCCTTGAAATGATCATCTTTTTCATTTTACTAACTGAACACCAAAGAAAAACATGGACAAGCCATTTTTAAGCTCTCAACAATCTGTCATTGTATGGTAAGCCATTTTTGGTTCATTTCTTATCATTTTTATGTTTTTAAAATTATTGAAAGTTGGTTTAATTAACTTGTATGTTAAATTTTAAATTTGTTGAAGTTTAAAGATTTTACCATTGATGAATGCTTGAAGTTTTGATGTTAAAATGTTAGCTTTTAAGCTTGGAAATGAAAAATGGCTGATTTGTAAAGTGAAAGTTGTTAATTTTGAAAAATAAGGACTAAAGTGTAAATATTTTGAAATTGAGACGAAATTTCTCTAATTATTGTTAATAAGGGGCTATTGAAGGATGAAATTGAAATTGGATTGTAAAATGAAGCTCAAATTTGAAAGACATAGCTATTTCGATTATAGGGACTAAATTGAATAAAATAAAAAAACTATAGGAAATTCAAAAATTAAAATTGAACTGACTTATGCTTATTATTGGATGATATAAAGTGTTTGTGATTGATAAATTACACTTAATTTTAATATAGATTGAGATTTAAGTCAATCGAAAGATAATCACAAAAAGAGAAAATTGTGGATTAGTCCTCAATGGTTCGTTTGTTGTTATTTTTGTCAAGTAATTTCATATGGAACTTACTAAGCTAATTCATGTTATGTTTGTATTTCTATAATTTGAATCATTATATTTATTATATATTTATTTTGTGTTGCAAAGTACGATATTGAGGTAAATTGAAAATGATTTTTTGAGTTTAGAATATTATGTTTGAGATTGATTATCGAACTAGAGGATTAATTTGAATAAAAATGAAAATTTGTTTAACTTAGTGATTATGTGAATTGAAATTGAATTTGGTTGGAATGTATTATGTTATATAATGAAATAAGAAGAACTAACTTAATTAAATCATGGAAGAGCAAAATGTTTCACTAAACACTTTATGGACTTTAAACATCGAGTTAGAGATTGAATCAAACATGAAATAAAATCTTATTTACCCTAGTTTTGCATAAAATAAACTGCGTAAGCAATGGAATTATAAGTATGAGATTTAATAATTTTTATGAGACAAGGTTAAAATAATTTTGGGTTCCCCTATTCTAACTTTGAAAAATGATTATAAATTGTACGAAAAATTTTAGAAGATGAAATTTATATGCCTAAAATCTTAGTGAGTATATATTCAAGGGAAACAAACAAAATATTTTCAAGGGGAATAAACAGAAGCATAATACAAGATTTGTACTAAAAGATATTTAATTTTTAGGGAAGAATGGTCAGAACTGCTTAGCAGCAAAATAGGGAAAGATTTGAAGAAGAAAAAACTATATTAATTAGCTTAAGTAGAAATTATAAAATTTTTATAAAACAAATTCATTGAATCTAGTTTCAAAAATAAAAGCGGATCTTAATTTCGAATTCTGTAAGCCAAGATATAAATAATTTATTCATTGTTATTCAAGAAGATAACTTAGTTAAAGGTATATGTGTAAATAGTGAAAGCATAATTAATGTTACATATAAACATGCTTTACTAAAGGCCAAAGATTTTTATATAAATACATGTACATATAGGATGTGGAATGGAGAGGAGGAGAAGGGAAATTTTAGAAGAGTTATAAAATGAATTAATAGTTTATTATGCGTGATTGAATCATATTGGTGATGTGTCTATTCTGAGCCTATGACAAGTTAATAGGATTATTAATATTTAAATTAGTTAAATGTTATAAATAAAAAAATGATATTGAATCGAGATAAGTATCAATATGCCAAATAACCAAACAGGAGCTTTGGGGGCCAAATAAATAGGGAAGAGCTATTAGGCTCGGAAGTAATTGAAATGTTAAAATGAAAGGAAACATATGAGCTTAATTGTGATGATAATAAATTATATTTGAGAAGTGTTAAATTGTGCATGAATGTGATAATGATATTTGAAAATGATTAAACGTTGTAAGTTTGAAATGCAAACATTTATATACGATATTGGATATCGAGAATAAATATTAAAAAGAATTTGAGTCAACTATAAACCGAAGAGCCAATTTGATAAGATAAGGAATGAATCATTTGATGTCGTAATGTAATGGAACATGATTACATGTTGCAAATTAAGTAATTGCACAACTCGGTTTAGCATTGTGATTATGATATGAAGTATTTGATAATTTGTTTTAACTATTGATTCACTATGAATTATGTATATATATAAATGTGTTGAACAAGATTTGGTTATAAGATACACTTGTATTGATTAATAGAATAAACATTGAAATTGTATGCATTTTGATTATTGTTTATATTATTTGATTTGAATTATAGCAATACAATTGAGTTTTATTTCTCAACATGCGATTTTTGGATTCCATATGCGGGTTAGGTTCAATTTGAGATCCCAAATATTTACTTCAGCATCCAATCAAGATCCCGAACTCAACAATGTTTTTGTAACTACCTTTTTGTTGGTTAAAAAGCATGTACCTAATAGGTTAAGTAATGTTAGTTAATGAATTGATTAGATAAATAGAAGTAAATGATGTTTAGGAGTGCTGTTTTAAATACATAAATACTATAACTCAAATATGTATCTTTAGGTGCTATATATTTGGTCGAAATGTGGTACTAGTTGTTTAATATGTTTAATGCATGTTCTGAATGAATTTGATTTTGTGGTCTAATTTAATGGAAATGATCGTAGTCGTTCTGACGATGAATGTGACATCCTGTAGCTTAGATCTGGTGATCAGGTTGATGATTGCCTATAAACATGTTATCGTTTATAATAAAATATCACACAAAAAATGTATTAAATTTATAAACTTGTAAATAGGTTTTAATCTTAATTGTCGATATAATTTAAACTTTATCATTGAATCTAGAGGAGCTCAACTATAAATAGAGCCCTCACCCTTCATTTGTGATAATCCCATTATATCTCATTCAAAGTTATTTTTGAGAGCATTTACTCAAACACTTGGTGTACTTAGCTTTCTTGTTGCTTTTTTGTTCGCTTTTTGCTTCTTTCTTTTTTTCAGTTTGCTTCTACTTTATTTCGATGCCTTAAAAATTTTTCAAAAGAGGATCCTCCAATTAAGAAGATCCATCAACCTGAGATGAAGAAAAATGTCTATCTATTTTATTTAGTTATTCAGTTAAACCAATGATTCGTTATTGGAGTAGATAGCAACAACCATTTCATCTGACATGCTTATTTTTTATTTTCCAATGAATTTACATCTTTCATTAATGGAAATTTTTTGATGTAGTGAGTAATAGATCTGATTGTTCGCCGTTCAAGAATTCTTGTTCAGGCAGTTTATACCATCCATACATAGTGTTTTGATTTAAGATTGCAATTCTTCCATGTTTATCAAAAATAATTCTTGAATGAAGTATTCAACTCCAAGGTGAATCAAAAAGAAACCTTTATCAACTCCACCTCTTAATTTTTATGAAGAAAATGAATATTTGTATCGAAGGATAAAAAAAAAAGGATCCAAATCTCCTGCGAGAATGATTTGGAAGATCTAAAACAAAAAATAATAATATTTATTAGCAAAGTATAATAAAAACAGTCAATCAAAATAAATTAATTCAAAATCTGATTAAATCCAATATATACATAAAAAAATATATTAAATCGATTCATTTTAATGAATTAATTCAGTCACAACTTTAAATATGGAATTAAAAGGGAAGAGGAAAGTTCTCATCTTTTCATAGTTAATCACTTAGATGTACGCTACAGTTGAGTAAAAAAGGGCAAAAGAAAAAGCTTGAGCAGACTAAAAAAGATATTATAAATTAGTTTTAGTTGAATAATAATAAAAGGGTGCACGGCGGTCAACCTTGGTGGCTGTGTTTCAAGGTCGGTTCTGCATTATTTAATATTATATTTTTGCCCCTGTACTATTCGGTAATTTAAGGTTGCTTTCCTCTGCCCCTAATTATTGGATTATGTTATTTTATTGATAACACTTCGTTTACCTTATCAGTTCCCCTTGAATCCAAAAAAAAAAAAAAAGAAAAGGAAAATAATTTATAACACCCGATTAGTTCTCCTTCTCCCTCCTTAAAAAAAAGACAGCATGAAGAGCTCTGAAAAATTATTGAGGAAGAGAAAATGAAGAACTTTATCAGAGTTTGATTTCTTTCTCTTCCCCACAGAAGTTCTTATTTCTTTTCGCCAAAAAAATTTATCAGATGTGTTTCGGAAAAAGCTTAGATCCTATCTTAATTAAATACTAAATAAGAAATATGTGTATATATATATATATATGTGAGAACCTACTTAAAATTTGATTAAATGACTAATCTTAGAACCTTACCTTAAGTGCAAGGGTGTAGATTTAAATTTATCAGGGTTGGGGAAAATTTGGGCTTGCAGATATTTTAGCCTAATACAAATTTTATTTTTCAGAATTCTTTAGAGTTTTTTACACACACTCTCTCGGAGCGGCCGATTATGTATTATGGAAACAGCGTAAAATAACTCTCAACATCTTATAAATCTCGAATCTTTATTCGATTTCTGATTTTTTCATAATTATATTTATTTGATTGATTGCTCATATTTTAAATAAAAAATAATTATTTTATTTTATATAAATATTTGTTTATTTATGAGTCATATTTATTCGCTTCCAACACAATAGTCCTGAATTTGTATAAAGAAGTGACGAAGATTATCAATAAAATAATCAGGTGATGAACAAATTTTTATGTTGATCATAATGAGGAGCATAAATAGAACAAGTAAACGATTTTTTGGTTTATCAATAAAATAATTATATTTGGACAGCGTTTAAATTGTTTTCGTTTTTTGGTTTAGCAAAAGTGAACGATTCAAACCTCTGTTATCAACAAAATAATATAATCCACGTATCAATTTAGGATTCGAGGAGCATAAATAGGAGCACAAATAAAGGGCAGAGGAAATTTGTTCTTATATAGCATCTGCTAGATCTCTTATACTTGCTGTATTTTTTACCTGTACATAAACAAGAAAAGCCTCAGTTCATTAACACAAGAAAGTAGATGGGTGAGGAGCAGCAGAGAATTCAGATTCCTAGAGTCAAACTGGGAACTCAAGGACTTGAGGTTAGATTCTGTTCTTCTTACACTACTCATGACAAAGGCTGTTTCTAAATATGCCCTGAATTTTTGTCATTTTTATATCTGTTCTTCCAAGATATGCAGTCTGTAGCTGGATTTACTTGTCTCACTTCTTCTGTAACTTATTTTTCATTTTGTAGGTTTCAAAGTTGGGGTTTGGATGTATGGGGCTCACTGGAGTTTACAATGATCCTGTCCCTGAGGAAGTTGGCATATCGATTATCAAGCATGCATTCCACAGAGGAATCACTTTCTTTGATACATCTGATTTCTATGGACCCAAAACTAATGAAATTTTGATTGGAAAGGTAAACATTGCTTGGACAAGCTGTTTGTATTTTCAAGTTCTACTGCAACTGCTTCCAGATTTTGCTACTTTGTTGATCATACTGATATGATTTTATGTTCCCACTATTGTTCTTGTCTTTTTTCCAGGCGTTGAAGCAGCTACCAAGAGAGAACGTACAGTTAGCCACAAAGTTTGGAATCGAAAATATGGATTCGACTGGTTTCATAGTAAATGGTACTCCCCAATATGTTCGTACCTGTATTGAAGCTAGCCTGAAACGCCTTGATGTAGACTATATTGATCTTTACTACCAGCACAGGGTTGACACCAATACTCCAATAGAGGATACTGTAAGTGCTTCAGTTGAAACTTGAAAGCATCTTAAAATTATTTCTGCAATGCATAATACCATGTCATAGAATTTCCTTGTTTCATAATCTTATTTGTGGGACACTAATCTTTAGTTGCTTGAACTTTCTCTTTTTAGATGTCTGAACTCAAGAAGCTGGTGGAAGAAGGGAAAATAAAGTACATAGGTTTATCTGAAGCTAGCCCTGAAACTATAAAGAGAGCACATGCAGTACATCCCATAACTGCTCTACAGATGGAGTGGTCACTGTGGACTCGTGATATCGAGGATGAAATAGTACCTCTTTGCAGGTTTGTTCGTGTATCTTAAACCATTCAAACATTTAAAATGTAATGCCTATCTAAAAATGTTCATCTATGCAGGGAACTTGGAATTGGCATTGTTCCGTATTCCCCTCTCGGTGGCGGTTTCTTTGCCGGAAGAGGAGTGATGGAAACTGTTCCTGCAAATAGTATTCTGGTATGGGAACTTACTTATATGTCTTTAAACTATCCTTAATTTATGTATAGTAGACTGATAGCCAACGTCTACTTTTAAGACATATATCTCAAGATTTCAAGGAGAAAACTTGGACAAAAATAAGAAGTTATATTTGAAAACCGAGAAGTTGGCCAAGAAGCATGGATGTACCTCTGCACAAGTAGCACTTGCCTGGGTCCTTCATCAAGGGGATGATGTAGCTCCGCTTCCCGGTGAGTCACGTTATGTAATTTTCAACATCTATTTTCTCTTTTTGATGGCCACCAGACATTTCAACTAAAAATCACAGCAGAAGTAGAATAATTGGCCTAAAAATCTTGTAGCGAAATTATGCTTGTTTAGAGTTTTGACCTTTTCTTTCATTTTCTTCGCAGGAACAACCAAGATAAAAAATCTGGATAGTAACATTGGTTCACTAAAAGTAAAGCTCACAGCAGCAGATTTGAAAGAAATTTCGGATGCAGTTCCGATAAATGAGGTAGCAGGTAATCCTATGCCTGATATTTTAAGTCGATTCAGTTGGAAGTTTAGCAATACACCACCAAAGGGGAGCAAGGTTTCAACTTGAAACATGGATGCAAAGTCTGCAACAAAATCTGCGGTTTGGGGTAAATGGACTCTGCAACAACTGAAACTATTGAAAAACTAGATGTTTGTATCAAGAACTTAGTAAGCTTTGGTTATATAGGAGGGGTTGAGTTAGATAAGAAGAGTGCATTACCAAAATAAAAGAAATAAGCAGGCTTGTATGATTTTGCTGTATGTGGTTTGTAGCTAGTGATCATATTTGGAAATGAAACAAGTTGTTTATCACCTGAATACCATCGTTTCTGCTTCTTTTGTTTCATTTCGAATTTACATTGCTGAAAATCTGTATGGAAAAAAATTCAAAATAGATAATTGTTTGGCACACTTTGTATTTAAAAAACTAAAACAGTAAATAAAATATGTTGTAAAATTTTAATTTTGCTTTTAAAATTAATGGTGATGGGGATGAATGTCTGGTAACTCAGAATGGGAGGTTGATGGTGAGTAGTGGTTTGGCTTGGCATTGAAGATGAGGATCGGTGATGACGGTAAGGGATGGTTTCGTTGTTTGACTTAGGATTAGCCCATGGAGCTTTTGGATTTTATTTATTTCTGTAATTTTCAATTTTTTTATTTCGAATTTCTTTGTTTTTTTTTTGGTATTTTTGAAATTACAATAATTTAATATATTTATATAAATTAAAAAAATTTGAAGGATGTTCCATTTAAAAAAAAAAATTTATTTGGAGTTTTTTATCATTAAAATTTTCATCAATTAATTTTTTAATCGTTAATTTTAATAATTGACCCTTAAAGTATAACCACCGTCTTTTTTAAAAAAATTGGCGTACTACGTTACGTGTTCTGAAGACTGTACCACATGATGAAAATTAATTCTTTTCATTTAAATTTAGTAAAAATTAAAAAAATAGTAAAAAAAAACTAGTTTGCATTCTCACGCAATTGTCACGAGGCTAGAACTTAAGTTTGGGAAACCGCGTGCCCTTATGCGATTTTTTTACTTCAAATCCCCTAAGTTAGCCTTACTCTCGAAAATGAAGATTCTTAAAGGAAATTCTCTAAGACACTGAAATAAAGCGGAAGCAAACTCAAAAGACAAACTCAAATCGAATAGAAAAACCATAAAAAAGTAATGTACACAAGGTGTTTGAGTAAATATTCTCAAATAGGGAAAACCTCTATTTATAGTTGAGCTCCTCTAAATCCAACGATACAATTTAAATTACATTAACATTCAAGATTAAAGTTTATCTACAATATGAGAGTCCTAAGAGATTTAAACTTATACAATCTTATCTCTTAGGATTACAAATATTAACCATGGTAACTCTAATTTTACTAGAGTGTTCCACTAGGCCACCAAGACTTCAAGTAGATGGGCTTCTTCATGTGTTCTACGAATCGAGCCAGTTCAAGTAGGTCCAATGAGCCCCATTTAATTAGTTGACCTCCATGAGACGTTATGTGTGAATTCGTCACGGACTTTGATCTACAACCAGTGACATTCTCCCTCAGCCATTCTGACGATGCCCTTGTCACGTCTTCAGAATTACACTAGTTCAACTTGTCTCCAAATTATCACAATGCCTCGACTGATTCCCAACCATTTCTATGTTGGGTAGTTTCACCCCTCGAAACATTTACCTTGGCTTATGTCTCTGTTGTCATCTAACACGAATTGTTTCTCTCTTTTGTACATATCAATTGTAAAAGGTCACTGCTCTTACTTACCCCCATTATGACTTGCCTCAATTGGGATCTCTTTGATCCTTACAAATAAGCTTTGGTACAACCACAGTGAACACCGGGTTAACCTTAAGTATTGCCATCAGCTCTGGTTTGTAAGCCCCTCGGCTTACCCACTTCAGAACTTTGAAAGGGTCCTTATGTCTTTGATAAGCCAATAGCACTCAACCCAACATTTACTCTATTTAACTGCTCAGTTTGCATCACCACTTTTCCCACAAAGTTTGACACTTAACCCACCTCTCTCATAAGAGGTAGCCTCAATGATAACTCAACAGGCTTCACTTCTATTTGCCACACCTTTAGTATTTTTTAATGGGGTTTTCATAGCACTCTGATCTACCAAGTCAATATTCTTACCACAATGAACATCCTCGGTTAATTGGATTGTTGACAATAACTTGGTTCCACCTTTCTCATCACGACTCACCGGCTCAACGCATTGTAGTTGACGAGTGTCCAAGATACATATGCAATTAACAAAAAGAATCAACAAAGCATTAATGTTGTCAAGGAATTTCAAGCCAAGAACAAAGTCATACTCATCTAAATAAATTACCTCGAAGTTTTTTTTTTCCTTTTCACTGACCGATCTGTAGCTCTACTGCTTGTGCTACTCCCACAGTTGAAATATTTTTAAAAATTACAGCCTTGATCTTCTTAGTCGATTTGCTAACTGAGAAACTAAGTTTACCTATGGCTTTCTCCGATATGAACAAATCAAATGCTCCTGTATCAACAAGAGCACTCCTCCTTCAGCCTGCAATGTTGATGTCCATAAACATCAACCTTTTTTTCTGCTTATGATCCCTTTTCGCTTTCACAGAACTGAGTATTATTGACCTAAGCTTTAATAACTTTTCCTAATCAGGCTCCGCTTCATCTTCTTTACTAGTCGCGGGCAATTTAGATCGCTCTAGACTGTCCTGCATCCTATGTAGACCATAACATAAGAACCACTTTACTAGCTCTTTCAATTTGTTGTTGGGCTTCCACTTCCCATTATGTGGTTTCCCATTACCACTATTTCCACCATTGTCGTTTTTAACATGTCCTTCATCATCTCCCTCATCGTTGCCCTTTTCATTGGGCTTGGAAGACTCAAACTTGTTTTTTATCACAACAAGCTCAATTAAGGACTCTGCTATAGTCATGACTTTGGTAAGTTCTTTAACTCTTCAACATTGCAACTCTTGCTTTGCCCAAGGCTTTAGCCCATCCATAAAGGAGAAAGATGCCTCATTCTCACCCAAACTAGAAATTTGAGCATGAGTTCACTCAACTCCCGCATATACTCCTTAATTGTGCATTGTTGTGTAAGTCGGTGAAATTTAGCTCGAGCCTCATCCTCTGTATACTCTGGGTAAAAATGCCCATTGAATTCCTTTTAGAACTTCTCCCATGTCCCAATTGTAACTCCACTTCATTTCTCATTAATGGACCTACAACACCACCGTAAAAGAATGACATCAGTAAAATAGATAGCAGCAGTATTTATCTTAGTAGCATCATCCATGATGTTTTTAATACGAAAGTATTACTTCATTCCCCACAAAAAGTTGTCCACATCCTTTGTAAATTTCATCCTATTAAACTCTTTCAGCTTAAGGACATCTACCTTAAACTTGAGGTACCGCAACCAACACCTCATTACCTAAAGCAGCTTTATAAATTTGCAAGCTCCCTCTTGAGCTTCGCAACTTGTTCCTTTAAAGCTGTCACCATGGCTTCAAAAGCATTATCTCTCACTGTGAGCTTATCCATATTGGAATTGATTATCCCTTGTATCGTTTCCATATTGGAACCAAGAGTATCCACCACAAATTCCTTGAGCTGCTCTTTCACCAAGTCTAACTTATTGGTATATCCATCAACTGCCTTGAGTGTTTTCTTCACATTACTCTTGGATTCTTCAAGATTGGTCACTTGACCTTCCAAAGCTAACGCCATATCCCTTGATATGCTAGCTTTCTTGTCCCTACCACTGGTTTCCATAAGCTCAATTTGCTTGTCTATTCCTTTCGACATCTTAATTGGCACCTTCAAGCCTTAGCTTGAGTACCAACTGTCACAGGGGTGAAAACCTAAGTCTGGAAAACCATGTTGCCTTAGACGATTTCTTTGCTTCAAATCCTCTTAAGTCAGCCTTACTTTCAAGAATGAGAATTCACAATCTAAGGCACCACAATAAAGTGAAAGCAAACTCAAAAGACAAACGAGCTCAAATCGAATAAAAAAGCCACAAGAAAGCAATGCACACAAGGTGTTTGAGTAAATGCTCTCAAATATATTCAATAACGAATGGGATTACAATTGAGAGGCAATGCCTCTAATTATGGTTGAGCTATCCCAAATCCAACAATACAGTTTAAATTACATTGACAGTTGAAATTAAAGCTTATCTACAAGATGAGAGTCCTAAGGGATTTAAACTCTATACAATCTTATCCCTTAAGTTTACAAATATTAACCACAGTAACTCTAGTTTTACTGAAGTGCTCCACTAGGTCACAAGGCTTCAAGTAGATGGGCTTCTCTATATGTTCCATGAATTGGGTCAGTTCAAGTGGGTCCAATGAGCCCTATTTAATCGGTTAACCTCCATAAGATGTTTCGTATGCATTGGTCATAGGCTTTGAACCGCGGCCCGTGACACAATGCATTAGTTGAATTTATATTTTAATAAATATATATTAAATTAACTTTTAACATATTGTATTTAACAAGAAAATACATAGATTAATTAATATTTGTTTAAAAAAATAACAAATATACCGTACGTGAGAAGTTAAAATAATTAATATGGCTAAAAAAATAATATATATAATTTTTTATTTGTTGAGATATAATCTTCTTCCCTATAATATCATCCTCAAAGTTTGAATTTGCGTCTCTAAAAAATGTGTCTTATCACTGCACTCAACACTTATTAGTTTTGTGAATACTAATTGTTGGGTTAAAATACCTAAGAGGTCCTTGTATCATAAAGATATGATCAAATTAGTCACTTTATCATTAAATGGATCAATTTAGTTTCTCTACTATTACAAAGGATGAAATAACTATAAATTGTAATATAATTAATATTTAGTCTCTAGAAATATTCTTTCCGCTTAACTTCCCCACTTCCAGACATATTATTCATACTTAGAAGAAAAATTACTTAATTTTCTCACTTCCAGTAACAAATTATTTCTTCTTAAAAAATATTCATTTTCAATTGATGGGTTTTTAAACCAAAACCTAAGAATTATATTCTCACCTTCTTACCATTGGGTTTTTAAACCAAAACCTAAGAATTATATTCTCACCTTCTTACCATTACACTAATTTTAACTTATATGTCAAATTGTGAAGAAAAATATAAAATGATTATACAGTCATATACAAACAAAAAATGATAGCATGAAATAACTATTTTTTTCCTGAAAAAAATTAGCATGAAATAATTATCAGTAATAATAATTCAACTTAATCAAATATATTAAAAAATTTAAAGTAAATTTGAATTAAGATATAAATAACTTATAAAATTTTAAAAGTCAAACCGCATTATATGCTTAAAAAAAACTTGTTTTTATAATATTTTTGTAAATATAAATTAAATTAAATGTATGGAAAAAATTTTTAAAAAATTAAAAATATATAAGTAGGGAAAGATTTAATCAAATTTTTTAAAATAAATAAAATTTAAAAAAGAAATTATTTTTAAATGAAAAAATTTTAAATATTCGCTGTGAAAGGTTTAACTTTTATTTATTATATTTTATATTTAATACTTTTCTTTTTACTCCTACTTGTTATCTAATTAAAAGGTTACCACACATTTTCCTAATTTTACTCCATTTTTCTCATAAATCCGATGTGACAAGATCAAAAATTTAGAGTGAGTTTGGATGGGCGGTGCTTTTAGCTGCTGTTAGTGTAAAAACAGCGGTGGCGGTGAGATTAGATTCTATAGCGCTACTATAGCGTGAGACAAAAAGTAGGCTAAACGCACCACACCACACTCAATCGCCCATTCAAACCCACCCTTAGTGAAGTTTATTTTTCTGATATTTAATTTCAGCTATTGATTGTTTTGGATCTCATAATATCTTACTAAATAAAGATCCCATTTTAAACGTTACTAAATGAAGGTTGGGGGACTTGGGTTGGGAAGATTAGTTCCCCAGAACATATCCGTAGTCACTAACTTGGATTCACTTTCGGTCAGAATCTTGCGCAGTAAGTATAAGGTTGATGGTATTTTTCCTCAATCAATATATAAATCCAATTCCTCATATGTTTGGCGTTCTCTATCTAGAATTTGGGAACGTTTTAGGAAATAACACTTGTTGGAGTATTGGTGATGGACAGACGGCTAATTTCTTGTATGATTGTTGGATTCCTGAGGTAGGGCCACTTAGCAATCATGTGCTAGATGGATCAGTTCTTCCCGCTCATCTTAAGGTAGCTGATTTGGTCGATTCAGATGGTTGTTGGAACTGGACTGTTTTGCAGACCTATTTTACCAGTGAAGTTTTGGAGTACATTGCAATGTGCCCTCCACCACCTGTCGAGTTGCGTGTTGATGGCTGCCAGTGGAAATCGAATGGAACTGGCAAATTCTCAGTTAAGACGGCGTATAATAGTTTAGTTCCAATGGATGGCGTCACTGTTAATGAAGACTGGAGAGTAGTTTGGGATAATGATTTACCACCGAGAATTAAACATTTCATGTGGTTGGTGATGCATCGGAAATGTCAAACGAATGAAGAAAGAGCTAGGAGGAATTTAACAAATGATGCCGGATGTGCACTGTGTGAGGCGACGCAAGAGACCATACTCCATGCCTCAAGGGATTGCCATGGTTCGGTTGCTGTGTGGAGTCAGGTGATTTCTCAAAATTATCTATCGTATTTCTTACCTTGGACTTGTTAGGTTGGATTAAATCTAATTTGAAATGCGAGATTGAATTTCGGGATGGGATTGTTGACTCTAGCATAAGCTTTGCTGTTTTGTGCTGGTTACTGTGGAATAATAGGAATATGTTTATTTTCCAGCAATGTAGCAGCACTCTTGAGGAGATAATTCGCAGGTCAAAGTCTTCTATCGGTAGGATCAGGGATGCTGCTACAAACAAGGATAGGTTGAGAGCAAGGCTGGCTGTGCGGATCAAATGGTGTCCGCCTAATTCGGGTTGGGTTAAAATAAATATAGATGGAGCTTCTAATAGTGATGGAAATAGATCGACAACTGCAGGAGTGATACGAGATTCTTACGGCAACTGGGTGGCAGGGTTTAAACCAACTACACTAAGGTATTTATAGAAAGTGGTTGTTTGATGGCTACACGAATTATCCATCCACTACTCTTATTAGGAAGATTAACAAAGTAAGAAGACATATTCAAGTGGGTAAAATTCCAATATGTTTCAAGAGAAGGGAATATGGTGATGGATTGACTAGTTAAAACTTATACTAGTGGGGATGTTGAATTTAAAATTATTGATTTCTCTAATTTTCATGTTAAGAAACTACTATTAGAAGATAAAATAAGTACTTCTCATATAAGAGTTTGTTGATTAAAACAATTTGATTGCCTTATTTTCCTTATAAAAAAAAAGTTTTTTTATTTTTCAACTTTCCGTTAAACAATGAGCTAGGCCAACAAAGTTTAATTTCCATATTTATGTAAAAACTTTGTTTTATATATAACTAGATTTTTCATCCTGAGTGCAATGTATGAATTACTTATGTGTTATATAAAATTGTTATTATCTAAATAATAAAATATTAAATAAAATTATTAATCAAACAATATTTAAAAAATATAAATAAATTAAAAATATATATTTGAGTTTTTGAAAGATGATATGTTTATAATATTATGAATATAATTTATGCTTTAATTATTAGGAATGTAATTTGAAAAATAAAACTATTACAATAAAGTTTAAAATAATTTTTAACTTTTAAAAATAGTTATAAATAATTTTTATTTTTTACTATTTAATATTAGAAATCATATATATCTAATATTTTTTAATTTTAGAAATAAAATTTTAAATAATGTAAAAGCATACATTTGACTTGTGAGAAAAAATTTAAAAAAAAATCACTAATCTTTGTTTATTGGATAGTGTCGTAGGTAGAAGTGAAATATTTAAAAATTATTACATAAGATAATTTAAAATATATAATAGTTTTTAAAAAAAATCAATTTTGAAGCAAAAATAATATGAATATTATTAAATTTATTTTATATTAAACACAATTCAATTTAATATAGCAAGTAAGATATATGAACTTACAATTTAAATGTAAATGAAGTAATCATTTAATAACTATGATCATCAAATAAATATTAACATAAATAATATTTATTTTTATGATAATTAAATAATATTTTTTTATTTTTATGATAATAAATTTTGAATTTAATATTAATATAAATATTGTTTAACTTTATTTTAATAAAATATTATTAATCTTTATGATAAATATCATATTATGTTTTGTTTTTGAATTTTATACTTTAAAATATACTTTTAAGGTTAAATTGGTTAGTTTCTATGTGATAAAAAAATAAAATAAATTATGAGACGTGAAATTATTTCAAAATCATCAATTTTTATGTGATTAGCTTTAATGGTTAATTATTGAGATAAATTAAATTAAAATTATTAAAAAAATTAGGTAATTAAAATGAGAAAATTATTGAGATAATTTATTATATATTTTTTTATAAAAGTATAAGTTTAATAAATGAAATCAATCACGTATCAACAATATATATATGCTGTGTTAGAAAAAGAAGTATTCACATTAGTTAGTTGCGGTATTAGACATTCTAATATAATATATATACATATATAAGATGTCCAGTTACCAATTAGATTCCTTTTATATATATAATCTTGAAACGAATGTTTCAAACAATATTAATTTTAAAGATATGTTGTTTAACTTAACTTAATTTTCAAGATATATTAATTTAAACGGGTTGCTTCTTATAGATAAACTACCATACTTCTACAATATTAACAAGATTTAACATCCAAAAAATTACCAAACTCTAAAAATATCAAATTATGTTGTTTGTCATAGTCTCTAATTATAATGACCACTAATTATGACACTACCCGAACCATTGCTAACAGAATTGCCTCAATAATAAATAAAAACTATCACTCCCATTAAGTAAAAGTTACGGGACATTATTATTTAAGATGAGATGGCAGGTAGACGTGCAATGGCCACAATACTTGCTTTATGTCTTTGATTTAGTCATCCATCGAGTATCTAAGTGCAGTTAAGAAGATCGGTAGATTACAACATATTTGATATGATTCCATAAGTATTTACTTTAGTTCAATTCTTGTAGGAGCACAATATGAGGTTTGGGGTGGGGTGAATGGACCCTGCAACAACTGAAAACCTAGAAGGTTGTATCAATTAGTAGGGTTTTGGTTACATCAATGAGGGGTTCGGTGAGAGAAGAAGCCTGCATTACCAAAATAAAACAAATAAGCAGGGTTGTGTTGTTTTGCTGTCTGAAATTTATAGCTACAAATTTGAAAATGAAACAGATTATTGTTTATCACCTGAATACTGTTTGTTTCTGCTACTAACAGCAGTATTGCAGCAGAGGTTTCTACCACCTGCTTTACTTTGAGAAATAAAAATCTTAAAACTTTTTTCCAGAAAAATTGACACAAAGTTAATATATTATTTGAATGTTTCCGTTGCTCTAAATCTATTACAATTGTCTTAACGCGTTTAACTAGAAAAGTAAATATATAAAATGTTAAGACGTGCAGGCAGCGAAGCACCAGTGGTCTAGTGGTAGAATAGTACCCTGCCACGGTACAGACCCGGGTTCGATTCCCGGCTGGTGCATATTATTAGAGCAATGAAGATAATCGCGCTCCTGTGATGGTTAGGGTCCATCGCCCTCACCGATTAAACGATGAGAAACTGCGCATCTGAGCTTCTTCTTTTTTATTTCTTTTTATTTTTTTTTATTCTCTTTTACTTTTCTAATATTTTAAATAAAACGTATTTGTGGGGGAAAGTACGACCTGGATGGCCTTGTCCTACACGTGGCAAGACGAAGAAAACTGGAAGAAAAGCAAAGAATATTCATTTTTGGGTAAACTGCACCATTAGTCACTAAAGTATTTGTATCTTTCCATTTTGGTCACTTAACTAAAAAAATTACAATTTGATTACTAAACTATTTGAAAGTTTTCATTTAAGTCACTGAACTATTCAAAAGTTTTTATTTAAGTCATTAGGCTGTTAAATTATTTCTTGAAGTTTTATCTGTGAGCTCTAAGCGATGATTTGACCATTGGTGTGGTAGATTAGTACTCATCAACGAGTAGAAGAACATAATTTAGATCCAAGTTTGGTTTGACAGACAATGTCCATGATAAAAGAAGCTAGTTGAATTTTAGTTCACAAATTCATGATGTTCAAAGTTTTTTCATAAAAAAAAAACTTATATATGAAGAGAAGGAAAAAGAGAGTTTTCGATTGATTCAGACATTGCAAATACAAAAAGCCATATAACATCAACTTTAACCGTCCAATGACTTAAATGAAAACTTTTAATAGTTCAGTGATCAAATTATAACATTTTTTTAATTAAAAGACCAAAATGAAAATTTATCCACAATTTAATGACTAATTTATCATCTAAATGCTGTTTGTTTCAGCTACTAACAGCAGTATTGCAGCAGAGGTTTCTACCACCTGCTTTTACTTTGAGAAATAAAAATAACGTTTTTCCAGAAAATTTGACACAAAGTTAATATACTATTTGAAATGTTTCCGTTGCTGTAAATCTATTACAATTGTCTAACGCGTTTAATATAAATGTCGCTAACACTTGTGGCAATCGAAGCACCAGTGGTCTAATGGTAGAATAGTACCCTGCTGGTGCATACTGCTGGATCAATGAAGAGAACCGCGCTCTTGTGATTGTGGGGTTCCATCGCTCTGATCGATTTAATGATGAGAAACCGCGCACTGCTTTCATTGTTTTTTAATTCTTTTTAATTTTTTATTCTCTTTTACTTTTCTAACATTTTAAATAAAACGTATTTGTGGGGGAAAGTGCGACTTGGATGGGCCTTAGCCTACCCGTGGGAAGACAGAAAATTGGAAGAAAAGCAAAGAATATTCATTTTTGGGTAAACTCACCATTAGTCACTAAACTATATGTAACTTTTTATTTTGGTTATTTAACTAAAAAAAGTTACAATTTGATCACTAAACTATTTGAAAGTTTTCATTTAAGTCACTGGATTGTTAAGTTTATTTTAAGTTCTATCAACGAGCTCTAAGCGATGACTTGACGATCGGTGCGGTGGATTAGTACTCATCAATGAGTAAAAGAACATAACTTAGATACAAGTTTATTTGACGGACATTGTCGAAGATAAAAAAAACTATTTGAATTTTGGTTCGCAAATTCATAATGTCCAAAGTTGTTTCATGAAAAAAAATTGAAATATAAAGAAAAGGTGAAAGAGAGCTTTTGATTAATTCATACATTGCAAATAGAAAAAGCCATACAACATCAACTTTAATGGTCCAATGACTTAAATAAAAACTTTTGAATAGTTCAATGATCAAATTGTAACATTTTTTTGGTTAAATGACCAAATGAAAGTTTATCCATAATTTAGTGACTAATGGTAGTTTACTTTTTTTTAAGGTATTTGAGAAACAACCAATTTAATTTAGGGTAAACTACCAAAATAGTCACTTTTGTTTGTATTAGGTTGCTTTTTAGTCACTTATGTTTGAAATGTTACGTTTTAGTCACTTACGTTATCCTGTTGTAACATTTTAATCACCGAGCGTTAATTGTCGTTAACAATGTAACGATAAGCTAAGTGACACGTTAAATCATCATTTCAAATGAAAATTTTAGGTTAAATTATACAATTGGTCTCCATATTTTGTTCGTTTTGAGCAATTTAATTTATCTTCTTTTATGTTTTTTGAACTTTCCTTTTTTTCCCATTCTGTTCTTCTTATTCTTCTTTTGTTTTCCTCCCTTCTCCATTTCTTTTAACATAATTTTTCTATGTTTTTCATTTCTTAAAACAAGTCCTTATACTTTTTATTTTTTTGAACAATTTAATTTTTTTCTTTTTTTTTATTTTCCTTCTATTCTTCCATTTATTTTTCTCTCTTCTCATATTCTTAATCAAATCTCGATTTGAATATAACCTAATTTTGAAACTAAATTTGGATCTAACTAATTAATATAAAAAACCATATCATTAACCAAATCTAAACATAAATTGAATTCTTTATATTCAAAATATTTTTTCCAATTTCAAACTTTTTACAGAATTGTGTAGATTATTCCTTTCATTTTCTTTTATTTTCTGACGAATTTCTTGGATATTCCTAAGAAAGCTTGATTGGAAGTTGAGCATGGATGAACCAAAGAGAGAAAGGGAGCATGGAACCAAACTAGTTTGGATAAAGTTGAGGGTAAGTTTCGTATGATGGTCATTTTAGTCATTGAGAATGTAGAGCTCGTTTGAAGAATCTGTGAAACAACATAATTTCAAGAGGGTGAGAATGTTGTAGGTAAGATAAATAAGGTGGTCATCGGGGTTGATTAGGAGGTTAAGGGAACAGGCTTGGGAAACTTTATTGAGGGTGTACTGCCATAAGTGTAAGAGCCTGTTTTCAGTGGTGTCAAAAACTTGGTTTCAAAACTACAATTTTAATGAGAGAACAAATATTTTAATATTTATTTAAAGTATATGGGTTTATATTAGAGTCTTATTAAAGTTTCGTTAAGAAATTTTAAAGTTTAAATGGTTAATTTGGTAAAAAGGACTAAATCGTAAAAGGTGTAAAAGTTGAATTATATTAGTTAAAAGGGTTAAATAGCTATGGAAAGGTAAATTAATGGACTTAGGTGATAATTATACCATATTTTTTTAATGTGAACAAATATGGACATGATTTAGTTGTTTTGTAAGTTAATAACTAAGGGTAAAGTAGTAATTAAATTAATAAAACTTAAGCTAAAATAAAAAAAATGGTATCATCTTCATTAGTGGTCTTCTCCACCGAAAATTGAAGGAAATAAACACCATTTTCATGGCTTTAAGGTTCAGCCAACATAGGAGCTTTGCATGGTATGTATTCAAGTCATATTTTTATTGATTTTTATGTTTTTAAGCTCATATTTGCTTAATCTAGCTAGCCTGGGGGTTAATTTGCAAATTGTTAAAGGTTTAGAGGCTTTCCATAGTTTATTTTGAATTTATTTTGATGTTAGTTGATAGATTATTAAACTTAATTGTTAAACAAACATGTTTTGTTAAGTGATTTTTGGTGAAATTGTATTTAGGGATTAATTAGTGAAAATAGTAAAATTTCATGGTAACATTATGAAATGATGATTTAGGTGGGTTGATATGAGTCGCTAAAAAGTTCGGTTAGCATGTATGGAGTGTTAAAATAGTTAAATTTCAAGTTATGAGCTTAATGACTAAATTGTGAAAAGTTAAAATATTAGGGGTAATTTCATAATTTGACATAAATATGAATTCTTGATTGAATTGAATACTTGAAGTACTCAATTGAATGAAATTATCTATTTAGATCAAAATAAGCAATAACCAAACTTAAATCGAGAAAAGCGAAAGCTTTGGATTAGTTTTCAACTCTATTTCTACGATTATAATATTGAGGTAAGCTCGTATAGACTATAGTCTTATTAATGATAGTTTGATTTTATTATTGGTTATATTGTGTTAGTTATAAACTAACTCTTTGAGTAATTGGTAGATAAATAGTCCTGTTTAAACCTTAAGAATTCTTAGGATACGAATGAAATGTCATTAGGGATTTCATGTTACGGGTGCTGGTCTTGAATGTCTTACCGATAGCTGAGGTCCTACATTTGTTGCTGATTCTCCACAACTCGTGTGAATAGCATCGAGTAGCTAACATTCTGACCCATAACTCGTGTGAGCAGACGCATTTCACAGCTCGTGTAAGCATTATTAAAAATGAAAGGTTATGGTTATATGGAAAGGCACACTATGTGTGAGCATTCCCGAATATTCAATGTAATTCTAAATGGTTCAATGGGCACACAAAGATTAATAGAAAGGAATATACACAATTGGTTAATAGTTCATGATCCTATGAAAAGGTTAATGAGTTAAATGATGTGTACATGAAATCTACTTATGATATGGTTGAACCTATATTTATTATGTATGAACTTACTTATGAGTCTGATAGTGCTTGTATAGGATTTTCTAAGCTTATGGACTTGGTGATGATATTATGCTTATTTTATAATGTATGTTCAAGAAATAGTAAGTTATGTTTGAGTTTATATGAGCTTACTAAGCACTAGTTGCTTACGTATTTATTTTCCTTTATTTCATAGATTATTGGAAGCTCGATCAGTTAGAAGCTTATCGGAGATCTATTACACTATCTAGCAACCATTTTGGTAGTTTTTTAGTTATTTTGGCCAATGTTATAAATGGCATGCATAAGACTTTTTGTAATAGTAGTTCTTGAATGTGTTAATGATCATTTTGGGAAGTAAAGTCAAATCTTAAAAGGTTGGATTGCTACAACTTCTTGTTCCTCGAAATCTTGGGCACAGTCGTGCCCAAGAAAAACGGCGTACCTGGAAGAATAAAAAATAGAATTAAAAGTATGGATGAGTTGAAATTGTATAAATTGAAATTGCAATTGTAAAAAAAGAACAAAGTTAAGGAAAGAGATTCTTCGATTTGAGGGATTCTAGCCTCCGGTTACCTCGATCCTCCACTAGTTCAATCATTAGCTTTTAAGTGATCATTCTCATGATCGAATGAGCCAGTTATAGTAGAAGAGGATGCATACGACCACCAGCTCCACTTAGGTTATAGCCTTATGATCTAGAGGAACCTGACTATAGCCAACTGTCACTTTTGTCGAACCGTCTTACACTAGGTCATCATTTCTCAATGGCGAATGCCATGCCATTTCTCTTTTGGGCTCGACAACTTATGAAGTAGAAAGTTAACAAACCGACTGTGCAACATTCCCAAAACATATAAAATGGTCATTCCTTGCACAAGATGAAAAGATTACTTTTGGAAGGACATGGACGGAAGCGTCAGCCCGGTAATGCGGAGAAATGATGAATACTCATTGAGAAGGCTAAATGCGAATTCTAAGCCTCATGAACTGTAACACCCCTAACTCGTATCCGTCGCCAGAATAGGGTTACGGAGCATTACCGTAAAAATATAAACCAAATCATTAGTTTCCAACATTTCATAATCATTGCAAAATCCAATCAAACACATGCATAACATCCCTAATTCAAGCCATCGAGGCCTTAGAAACACTTTAGAAACGATTTAGGACTAAATAAAAAACATTTAAAACATTGAGGAAAAAGTTAGAAAAATTTAAACTGCAAGGATCACAAGGCCATGTGACTCACATGACTGAGACACAGGTCCATGTGTCAGGCTGTGTAACATTCGAAATAAGGACACACGGCCATGTCCCAGCCCGTGTTTGTGCCCGTGTAACTCTCTAACTTAGGTCACACAACCAAGCCACACACCCATGTGCCAAGTCGTGTAACTCTCAAAATGCAACCTTTAAAACCTATAGGGGACACAATGCCATGTCACAGGGCCGTGTGTCACACACGGCTGAGACACACGCCGGTGTCTTAGGCCGTGTAGACAAAAAATTTACCAAATTCAATCCATTTCTTTCACCCATTCAAAGCATGCTTTTACAAGCCATTTGCACTTTTAACCAAAACACCAAAACATACCAAAACATGCATATTAAGACCATTTCTATAGGTCATTTATCCATACAACCAATATGCCAAAAAGCATCTCAGATATAAATCATCAAATCAACCTAAACATGTGTACACTTACCATTTATCAACCATACCATATTAGATTCATGCCATATCAAAATAACCTTACCATTTGGACCATTCCTCACATGCATCATAACCACCTAAATGACACAAACCAACCATTTACAAATGGTACCAAACAACCAACATTTATATACCATGTTTACATCATGCACTAATTCAAAACCTTTCCAAAGTAAACCATATCTTGACCATGTTGAGATCAATTTATCACATACCACTTTGGCCTTTTAACGATACATTAACACATACCAAATTTGTTCATTTCAAAACATGCATCAATTTGACCAATTAACAACCACCAACAAGTCATCAAAAATCCTATAAGTACCTCAAATCCAAGGCAACATTACAAGCCATAAATATCAACTAAACATTAAACATAAGTCCACCTATAGATGCCATATAACCTTGATCAAGACATCAAAATCGACCGATATAATCGCTAGATAGTGTGATGGTTCTTTGACTAGCTTCCAACCTGATCAAGGTTTAGATAATCTATAAAGTAAAGGAAAAATAACTACGTAAGCAATGAATGCTTAGTAGCTCGTATAAACTTTAAACATAACATTTCATTTTAATAAAAAAAACTTTATGGGGTAATTATAAATCTATACCAATCTCACAAAGTTTATCAACCTATATAACAGTCAATAGTGCTTATACTTTTCATTCCTAACATAATAGGATTATAAGACATATTATACAATCATTAACCTTTACATAAGACTATGACTAATTCCATTTACTTACTTTCCATTCCATTTACTTAGCATAACCTTAAATAACATTATCAATTCACAAATTAGTGTATTTGTTCATGTCATAGGTAATTCATCCATAGTACAAGTGAATTTTCACATATATATACGTCATTTAACTCATTAATCCTTTCATATCATCATACTACAACTCAATTATGAACTTATCGTTTCATTACCCTTTCTTACCCGTTTTCATTTGCATATTTCATCATAAACCATATTACTACTAAAAAATCATCATTTATTTCATTTACATACCTTTTTATTTTTAACCAATACATTGCTCATTGAACCAAATAGAACAACATTGGATAATCGAAACAATATTTACGATACCAGTTACTATATAACACAACAAAATAAAGATTTCTAGGCTCGAGGCCAAATATAAATCACTAGCACAAAACCTACTAGGCACAAAGCCTAATATAAATCACTGGCACGAAGCCTACTAGGCACAAAGCCTGATATAAATCACCGGCATAAAGCTTGCTAGGCACAAAGCCTGATATATTATGTCAAATACAACTCAATTTCATTATTAATTTTCAACAACCAACATTCAATAATTATAATCACTACGATTATTAAAATAACATAAATATGAAGAATTTAATATAACATATTACATGTAACACGAACTTACCTAGCTAAATTGCAAAAATGCCAAAGTACAGGGGTTATTTGGTAATTAACCCTTCTCCTCTATCTTCCACTCATTCTTAATTTAAATTAATAATTTTATTCAATTTATTAATTTAAACAGCAAAAATAATTCATTTTATGCAATCTAATCCTTTTTGACATTTTTGCACAATTGCCCACAATATTTCACTTTTATTCAATTTAGTCCCTGAGCCTAAAACATGCAAATTAACCATTTTTATTGCAAACCCATGCCAACCAAATATTAATAGCATCTATTTCAGCCCATTTTTGCAATAATTTAACAAAAAAATCCTTGTATTTTTACTATTTCAATAATTTAGTCCCTAACAGGTAAATTCATCAAAATTACTTAACAAAATACTTTTAAATGTCAACCAACACTTCAAATTCATCATTTAACATCTAAAATCACATAGATTGTAAAGCCCCAAAATTTATGTTTATGTTTCTGTAGTTAATTGACATAAATATTTGTCCACTTTAGTGGTTATGTATTCTGGATGTGAGTGAGAAGTCCCAAGTTCAAGCTTTGACCTAGGAAAAATTTGTGTTTTTATATGAATAAAGCTCTGTCTCTAGTCAGTAGGCTTTTAAATAAATTTTGGTAAAATTATATCAAAACAGGCTTGCTGGTCTGGTGGTTAAGTGGAGTGTTGGTGTATTAGAGGTCTTGTGTTTGAATCCCTGCTTAGGCAAGGGAAGTAATTTTTGCTGCCAGTGTCGTGTAGGAGTTTGAGGGGAAGTTAAATGCTGATAGTGGAGAGGTTGAGGAAGAAAATTAAGGAGAGTGGAATAAGGGAGTTAGCAAAATCTTATTAGTTTGTTTCAGTTGGCAAAATTTGGCTCTCTTTCTCTAAAGTTTTTCTAACGTTTCCCCCTCCCTTCCTCATTCTTTTTCCTCTTTTACTGTATTCTCCTTCATCCCCCACCATTGCTACCGTTTCCTACACTCTTCCCTTATTCTTCAAACTCGACTCATTGCTTCTTTTTCGTTGTTATTTTATGTCTCAGTGTTTGGTGTGTATTTGGTAAGTTAGAGGTGCGTTTTGTTTCAATTCGATGAAGCGATGGATTTTTAAGAATTTGTTTTCTGATTAGGGGGCAATTAAGGATCTGTGGGCTACTATTCGGCACACTAGCAACGAGAAATCACCATTGTTGGTTAGAGGTAAGGTCGTCGTTAGTTTTTAGGAATTATCTGTTCATAACAATTTGGATTAAGTGACTAAAATTGGGCTTTCAATTGTCGAATATAGGTTTTTGAGTGCTCAAGGACTGTATTTGCATCTATCTTAATCAGGTGTGTACTCGATTGCTTAGAAAACGGGAATCGATGAAAGTGGAAAAAAATATTATGTCGATGCCACACGGACGTGTAGTCGCCCATGTGGTAGGCTGTGTGATGGAACACGGGCGTGTGACTGACAAGCTAGGCCATGTGTGAAGGACACAGCCGTGTGATGGCCAGGAGAAGCCGTGTACGACACACGAGCTCGACCAATTAGGTTGTGTGGGCCCATACAGACGTGTAAGATTTTGGGTCAGGCCGTATGATCCACACGCCCAAGGCCAATTTAGGCCGTGTGGGTTCCTACGGGTAAACCACATGGATGTGTAAGCCCATTTCTACTTATTTGATTGCTAAGGTTGCACGGGTTCTCCGAGTCGACTGTGAACCTACTATAAGGTCGATAAGTAAGGCTTAAATCCTTAATTGACTGAATGATATATGTATGACTGTATATAGAGCATGATGATAATACTATACTGATTATATGTATAATACCATGAGATGATATGTCATGATTGTATGTTGCATTGCATGGGGGTTGGGATGATATATTTGGAGGAAGTGTACTGGAAGACTTTGAGTCTGATATACTAGCAGCTCTGCTGCAACTTACTGATGGCGTTAAGCCTAATACTGGCAGCTCAGCTATAAATTACCATTTAGTGTCGTAACCGGTATTATTTGTAAGTGTAGGGATGGGTGGGTGATTTAATCCCCACAGTAGTTCAGGGTTGGACAGGAGATGGTGTATAGCGGTTGGTTGGGTAGGACTTGCATATTGTACACCACATGACTGTATTGTTACTGTGATGGGCTAAGGCCCAATGCTTACCGATACTGTGATGGGCTAATACCCTTCTACATGACTACTTCTATACTGAGATAGGCTAAGGCCCAAACTGAAACCAATATTGATACTGAATAGGGCTTAGGCTCAGACTGTGATCATTTGCATACTGTCTGTTTGTTTATATAGGGATTACACACTGAGTTTACGTAAACTCACCCCTTCTGTTTAATCTGTACATGTAATCCCTAGACTTAGGCGAATCGATACGATGTAGGACTCAGCGGTGGCCACACGACCTTTTTTATATTGCTTATTACTTATTCATGTTTTAAATTTTTATTTGGGGTATTTTACTATAATTATGGCCTCTGCGAAATTTTGGTTTAAACTAGGATTTATACTGTTTTATGATTTATTTCTGCTAGTAGTAGGAAGCCTCAGTTTTCAAAAGAGATAAATGTTTTATTAAAAATACCCTCGATTACACAAACTATTTTAAAAGCTTTCGCAATGAATAATGTTTTAAAAATGAATAATGTTTTGAAGATGAATAACGTTTTGAAAACGATCAACACGATTTTAGAATTAACAAAAGATAATGAAAAGTCATAAATGGAAAGTTATTTTAGTGACAATACGGTTTACAAACATACTCTTATGTGACATCGTCAGATTCGGTCATAATGTCCAGGCTGGGTTTGGGGTGTTAAATTTAGTGGTATCAAAGCCAGGTTGTAAAAATCGACTGTGGATTTGGGTTTTTAAAGAAATAATTTTTTATGATTGAAATTGAAAATATTTTTACTGAATGTGGAGTACACCGAGTCTCTGGAACCAATCCTGTAAGTTCTCTGAAACTGTTATATGTTTTTTATTGAAACTGTTATAGGTAGTATATACTGAGATTACTATAGATAGACTATACTGAAAACACTCAAAATAGTGTATACCGAGACGGTAGTAAAACGATAAACACTGCATTGTATGAAAACAAACTTTACACTTCTGATACTGCTTCACATAAGATATCTGCTAATAATTATTGAAACTGTAAACTGATGCATAAAACTATTAAAACAGATAAAACGTGATTAGACTATGAGCACACGAGGTATCCATGGATGTGGTACTAGAAGCCAAAGTAGAGGTCATAGAGAGGCTCGAGCTGAGTCCTCTTCACTGGGCGGTATGTAAATTTGGACACTAGTGAGACGCCGGTGTTGCCCATTACAGAAACTGGGTCTGAGTCTCATGATCGTGCGGTTAGGGATGATGTACTGTCTCAAGCCATGTTAAGGATTCTAGAGAGGGTCGTTGGGCCCAATACTAGAGCTGGAGGCTGAGGGTCAATTACGGAACGACTCCGCTCTAATGGAGCTAAGATATTCAAGAGTATCGCTAGGGTCACCCCTAATGTGGCTGTGTACTGGATCGAGGCTACAGAGAGGATAATGGATGATCTAGACTGCACCCCCGAGTAGAAACTAAAGGGTATAGTGTCGCTACTATGAGGCTTATCAGTTGTGGCTTACTGTTAAGGAGGGCTCTCAACCCGAATGACTTAAGTCTACCTTCCAAGAAAAATATGTGGAGGCCAGTTATGTAGATGCTCGTAGAAGGGAGTTTCTAAATCTGACTCAATAAGAGAGATTAGAGGGTTGAGTATGAGGATAAATTTTTACAATTGAGCTGCTATGCACGAGGTATGGTGGCGACTGAGTATGAGCAATGTATTCGCTTCGATGGTGGCCTCAGAGACAGTTTGAGGGTTATGATAACTCCACAGAGAGAGCTAGATTTTTCTGCACTAGTCGAGAAGGTGAAGATCATCGAGAAGGTTAAGTACGTTGAGCGTCAAAATCATGACAGAGAGAGGTAGGAATAGGAGGGATTCAAAACCCTCGAGTTCTGTGTAGAGGCCTAAGAAAAAGGCCAGAGTTGATGGGCCGATTAGAGTTGGGACCTCTGTTGCTACGATTGGACATTAGTCATGTACTGATTGTGGTAGACGCCATTAGGGTGAATGTTGGAAAAGGATTAGAACGTGTTTGAGGTGCAGTTCATTGGAGCACCGTATTAGGGAGTATCAGCGGAGACCAGATTAGATGCAAGCTTGTGTACTGGTACTGCACAGCCACCTAGAGGAGTTCAACAGCCATTAAGAGGTTGTGGTCAAGCTAGTGGTGGTAATGGTATGGGCCTTGGGTAGAGAGCACCAGGTAAAGGTACCGGTTACACTGAGGCAAGGTACCGGCTCTAGTTTATGCTGCACGTTATTGAGAGGATGGAGATGCTTCAGAAGTTATCACGAGTACGTTTCTTATTTATGATGTACCATATACTGCATTAATGGATATAGGATCCACTCATTCCTATGTTGCCTGCTCTATTACTGAAAATTTAGGAATTTCGCTTGAGAGTACTTCAAGTGAAATTACTATATTGAGTTTATTGGGGCAGTCCGTCCGAATTAGCAAGTTGTTTAGAGACGTCTCTTTAGAGGTTCAAGAGGCAATCTTTCTGGCAGATTTGATGGAGCTTCTGTTTGGAGAGTTCGACTTGATATTGAGAATGGACTAGCTGGTTAAGCACCGTGTTAGTTTGGATTGTATGACTAAGAGAGTCGTGTTGAGAACTGAGGAGGACAGCAAGGTAGTCGTAATTAGGGAACGTCAGAATTACTTGACGAATGTGGCTTCTGCACTGATGGCGGAAAAGTTAGTTCGAAAGGTATGTTAGGCGTTTCTGGCTTATATAAGTGTTTCAGATTCTAGGGTTTCTTCTGTTAAAGATATCAAAACGGTAAAAGATTTTCCGGATGTTTTTCCTGATGAGCTACCTGAATCACCTTCGAATTGTAAAGTAGAGTTTGGGATAGAGCTTCTTCTTAGTACAGCTCCGGTGTCCATCACCCCCTATCAAATGACACCGAAGTAGCTTACAGAGCTTAAGGCTCAGATACAAGAGTTGTTGGATCATGGGTTCAACCACCCTAGTGTGTCTCTATGGGGAGCACCGGTTTTGTTTGTAAAGAAGAAGGATAGATCCATGCGTATATGTATCAATTATCGGCAACTGAACAAATTGACCATTAAAAATAAGTACCCCCTACCGAGGATAGATGATCTGTTTGACCAGTTACGAGGAGGTTCAATTTTCTCTAAGATTGACCTCTTATCAAGGTATCACCAGTTAAGGGTTAGGGAGGCTGACATGCATAAGACGACTTTTAGGCCTTACTATGGTCACTACGAGTTCCTAGTGATACCATTTGGACTGACTAATGCACCGGTGAGTTTCATGGATTTGATGAACCAGATATTCTAGCCTTGTTTAGATCAGTTCGTAGTGGTACTTATTGACGATATACTGGTGTATTCGAGGACTGAGGATGAGTACGACGAACACCTTAGAGTGGAACTACAAATTCTGCTAGAGAAACAATTGTACGCTAAGTTCAGTAAATGTGAGTTCTGGTTATGTGAAGTAATATTTCTAGGCCATGTGGTTTCTGCTAAGGGGATCAAGGTTGATCCTTGAAAGATTGAGGCGGTGTTGGATTGGAAACAGCCTAAGACTGTATCTGAGATTCACAATTTTCTAGGACTGGTAAGGTATTATCGATGATTTGTAGAGTGTTTTTTACTGATTGTAGCACTCTTGACTAAGCTAGTACGTAAGGGTGTGTCGTTTAACTGGACTGATGCGCAGCAAGAGAGCTTTAAAAAGCTCAAGACTGTACTGACTGAGGTACCTGTTTTGATACAGCTAGAGTCTGGAAAAGAGTTCACTGTTTACAGTGATGTATCACATGTTAGTTTAAGATGTGTGTTGATGTAGGAGGGTAAGGTTGTAGCGTATGCGTCTCGTTAACTTAAGACTCATTAGGCGAATTATCCAATGTATGACTTGGAGTTGGCCGCGGTGGTATTTGTACTGGAAATCTAGAGGCATTATTTGTGTGGTGAAAAGTGTGTCATCTACATGGATCACAAGAGCCTCAAGTATCTCCTCACCCAGAAAGAGCTGAATCTTAGGCAGCGTAGATGGATTGAGCTGCTTAAGGACTATGATTATACTATTGAGTACCACCCTGGTAAGGCCAATGTGGTGGCCGACGCACTGAGCCATAAATTATGACTAATTTGAGGGCAATGTTTGCTCGCCTTAGTTTATTTGATTATGGTAGTCTGTTGGCCAAACTTTAAGTTAAACTGACGTGGATTGAATAGATTAAGGGTAAGCAATTAGAGGACGAGTTTTTGGGTCTTCGCTTCCGACAGGTGGAGAGTGGGAATACTATGGATTTTAGACTAAATACCGAAGGGGTACTCTATTTCTGTGGTAGAATTTGTGCACCGAAAGTCACTAAATTGAGGCAATCGATACTGAGAGAGGCACATAGTAGTCCTTATGCTATGCATGCATGCTAGCATAAATAAGATATAATGTGACCTTCATGAGTTGTATTGGTCGCCATGTCTTAAGCGAAAAGTTACCGAATTTGTGTTTAAGTGTCTGACATGCCAACATTTTAAGGCTAAGCACCAGTTACCTTCGGGTTTGTTGCAGCCGGTTAAGATTCCTCTTTAGAAGTGGAAGCACATAACTATGAACTTCGTTAATGGGTTGCCTCTAACATCCACTAAGAAGGATTCAGTATGGGTGATCGTGGATCGATTGACCAGGTTCGCCCACTTTATACCTGTTCGTACTGACTATTCGCTGCAGAAGCTGGCTAAACTGTATGTTTCTAAGATAGTAAGATTGCATGGGGTATAGTTTCGGTCATCTCTGATAGGGATCCACGTTTTATGTCTCAGTTCTGGAAAAAGTTACATGAAGTTTTGGGTTCGAGGTTAGACTTTAGTACTGCGTTCCATCCTCAAACCGATGGTCAATCTGAAAGGTGATTCAGGTACTAAAGGATATGCTGAGGAGTTGTGTTATCAATTTCCGAGGCAGTTGGGAGGATTCTCTACCACTAGCGAAGTTCACTTACAATAACAGCTACCAGTCTAGCATACAAATGGCACCTTACGAGGCCCTATATAGTTGTAAGTGCCGCACCCTTTTATGTTGGACTGAGTTAGGTGAGGGACATGCTCTGGGTCTTGAACTGGTTTTTGAGACAAAAGAAAATGTTAGATTTATTCAAGATCAACTGAAAAAGGTATCTGACAGACAGAAGTTGTATGCAGATCTGAAGCGTCGTGAGATTTAATATTCTATGGGGGACTTCGTTTTTCTTAAGGTCTCACCATGGAAGAAAGTGTTGAGGTTTAGTCATAAGGGCATGTTGAGCCCTAGGTTCATTGGGCCTTACCGCGTTCTGAGACGAGTGGGACCGGTTGCTAACCAGTTGGAGTTAGCTTTAGAGTTGGATCAGATTCATGACGTACTCTACGTCTCGTTGCTGAGGCGCTATCACTCTGATCCTACGTATGTCTTTCTAGTGGAAGAGATAGAGGTTAGGCAAGACTTGACCTTCGAGAATGAGCCGGTTTAGACTTTGGATCGCAACATAAATGTTCTAAGGGGGAAGTCTATCCTACTAGTTAAGGTTCTGTGGTGTAATCATAGTATTGAGGAGGCCACGTGGGAGCCTGAGGAGGCCACGTAGGAGCCTGAGGATGTGATACGTTAGCAGTATCCTCATCTGTTCTGATCAGGTAAATTTCAAGGCCAAAATTTTCTTTTAGGGGGTAGAGTTGTAACGTCCTAAAATTTCTGTTTATGTTTCTGTAGTTAATTGACATAAATATCTATCTAATTTAGTTGTTATGTATTCTAGATGTGTGTATGAGGTCCCAAGTTCAAGCCTTAACCTGGGCAAAATTTGTGTTTTTATATGAATAAAGCTCTGTCTCTAGTCAGTAGGCTTTTAATTAAATATTGGTAAAATTATATCAGAATGGGCCTACTGGTTTGGTGGTGAAGTGGAGTGTTGATGTGTTAGAGGTCTTGTATTCGAATCACTGCTTAGGCGAGGGAAGGAATTTTTGCTGTTGGTGCCGTGTAGGAGTTTGAGGGGAAGTTAAATGTTGATAGTGGAGAGGTTGGGGGAGAAAATTAAGGAGAGTGAGCTAAGAGATTAGCAGTATCTGATCAGTTTGTTTCAGTTGGCAAAATTCAGCTCTCTTTCTCTAAAGTTTTTCTAACGTTTTCCCCTCCCTTCCTCATTCTTTTTTCTCTCCTGTCGTATTCTCCTTCATTCCCCACCATTGCTGCCATTTCCCACACTCTTCTCTTATTCTTCAAGCTCGACTCCTTGCCTCTTTTTTGTCGTTATTTCAAGTCTCTACATTTGGTGTGTATTCGGTAAGTTAGAGGTGCATTTTGTTTCGATTCGATGAAGTGATGGATTTTTAATAATTTGTTTTCGGATTAGGGGACAATCAATAATTTGTGGGCTACTATTTGGCACACTAGCAACAAGAAATCGCCGTTGTTGGTTAGAGGTAAGGTCGTCGTTAGTTTTTGGGAATTGTTTGTTCATAACAATTTGGATTCAGTGACTAAAATTGGGCTTTCAATTGTTGAATATAGGTTTTGGAGTGCACGGGGACTATATTTGCGTCTATATAATCAGGTATGTGCTCGATTGCTTAGAAAATGAGAATCGGTGAAAGCCGAAAAAAATATTTTACTGACGTCACACAAGCGTGTGGTCCCCAAATTAAATTCTTTTTTTTTAATGGAGCGTATTGGCCTTTTTGACGCGAAGAGGGATGACAACCCAAGCACCCCACTCCGATTACTCAGCCCAACACACTCTTATTTTATTATTTTTTTGTTAAAAATGTTTTGGCCCTTTTGACGCTAAGAGAGATGACAACATAAGCACCCCAACCCGGTTACTTAGTCCAACACACTTTTAATTTTTCTATTTAATTCCAGTTAGCAGAGTTTTACGTAACAAGTCATACAATATTTTGACGCAAAGTAGGATGACAACCTAAGCACCCTATCCCAGTTACTCAGTCAGTCATGTTTTAAGCTGTGTTCATAACCAAAGAATCATCAAATTTTATTTTATTTTATTTTTTAATGAAACAGAAATTCAATTTTGGGGGACTAAAAAAAAAACGATCAAGTGTTAAAAAATAAGTTTTGACAATTACCTATTAGTCATGAAAATAAATTTAGCATACATTTGTATTAAATGTTCTCATTGCATTTAGACTTAATCAATTCTACTATAAACAAGATAGGGTTAAAATTATAATTATTTTAGCCTAATAGAAATAAAATAATGGAGATAGAATCAATATAGCAAAATCCTAACTAACTCAGCAGACAAGAATCATGCTCGCAGGTCAAACAGTGGGTAATTCCTAGTCAAAATCTTAGGCATGAAAAGGGGCAAGATATACTAAAAAAAGTATAGGAAAAAACAAGCATAAGCCAGCAACGACAGTAACAAAACAATAAATAAAATAACAAAAACAATAAGGAATGCCTCCCCCTACTTAAAACACATTGCCCTCGATGTAGAAAAACAAATATGCGAAAGAAAAAAAGGGTTTAGAAAAACTCCCCTTGTAGTTACTATCGTTCACATATAACTATAATGAGATCAGACATCTACTGGCCAAATGTGTCCGACCAAGCTTCAATACTCTCCAAACGTTGCTTGATGGTCATGGAAGGTTGGTTTTGGTCAGGTACCTCTTGCAAATTTTACTACCTAAAGATCCGTTCAGCCAGTGAAGCTCGGTTACCTGTAAGGACAAAACGGAAGGAAGAAGAAGTGCCAAGAAACAATCACATAGAGTCGAGACAGTGAGCATCTAATGGATCAGCTTGGAAAGTAATATGTAAGTCCAAAATAGGAACATTAGAGCTATGTAAAGAGAATAACAGTTGTGTAACAAAATGGCCTAAAATTAGAGGTCGTTTGGCATTTATAATATGCTCAATTTAAAGCACATACCAACAACCCAAACTTACCGAATGATCGGTGTACATACACCATAATAAAAATAATTTCATCTTCGAAACGGTAGCTAACTCATTTCTTCAACCTGAAAATTATAAGCCAAATAACGGTGTACGTAACATAAGAAAGGGTTATGAAACCACAAATCCTTTGATGTTTTAGGGCTATATGTGGTTTCAGCATTGTCTGATAATAACACAAAAGCCTCGATAGCCTTGAATTTTACCGGAAAAGTACACAAATTGTTCTCATTATCAGTGGACATAGCATAGTCTTCTGTCACAAAAGTCAGTGCAATATTGAAATCAGTCAGGGACAAACTGTATGTGGTCCTAAGTAGTCAAAATGATATAATCCCAGGTATGTCCAACGAGAATTGGCCATGCCGTCGAAAATAGAAGGTGGAATAAAATTCCAAAATCAATTCATAATAAGCGCAGTGAATGATATCAAAATTACCAACCTAACCAATATTGCGAAAATAATCGGTAACGATAGTGTCAATATACAAAGCATTCAAAACAGACAGTGATAAACATTTGCAATGCACTACTTGTTTGTGTCATGAACGATTATACCTGTCCCGATCGGCAGCGTTATCAAATGTTAAGTTACCGTTTAAACTACATTCTAGTGGCAGAATATTTACTCGAGATCAGTAGGTTCTGCCTCGGGTCGGCATTGGTCGACGGTCACTATGACTCCCTGATGCGTCAGAGCATGTGAGACGGTCATTGGCATCGTTGTTTGAGTTGGACTCTAGCATAGAGTGGGCTAACTTAATGGAGGAGGTATTGCCAGACGCGACTACTGGTTGGGTCGAAGAACCCTGTGGCTGTTGACGGGTTCGACGACTAGTGGGGGTAACTGTCGAAGATGATAGCAACGATGGTGGGTGTAAAGCCATCGGTAAAGGTGACGGTGAGGGAAGGAAAATTGGTAAGGGCAACGGTGAGGTTGAAGGGGAATGTGCGAGTGGAGGAGGAGGGGAAGGTTCGACATCGTCAAGGTTGACGTGTTGAGGTGCCAAGAACCGGCACTGATGGTTGTTAAGGGTGAAAGAGGGTTCAGCTGTGGCATGACTCTTAGTACTAGCCATAGTGGTTTGAAAATGGGCGATGGGAGTAGAGGAGAGGGCTAATGTCGGCTTGAGAGAGTTTTAGGTAAACATGGGTGAAAAATTAAGGTTTTAAAGTGTAAGAGGAAGGGTGTCTTGCTGTAAGGTAGGTGTTTGGGCGTAAGTTTGGGGTGAGTTTAAAGTAGGGATGTGCTATTCCTACTTGAATTAGGGTAGAATATAGGGTTTTACTGAAGCATGCCCATTCCTTTAAGATGTCGTTCCAATTTTTTTCTTGTCGGTTCTCCTAGGCATTAGAAGAGAAATTTATTAACATGAAATTAAAATTAAAATTAAAATTAATAAATATAAATATAAATAAATAAAAATTAGGTTGTCTCCATCAAGCGCTTATTTTACGTTGTTAGCTTGACATCTCGATTAGTATTATGGAGGTTCCAGTTGAATTTTTTCAACCGTATGGGCTTGAAAATTCTCATAAAATGGTTTCAACTTTTGACCATTAACTGTGAACCGTTTTTTCGATTCTTCACTTTCTATTTCAACTGCACCATGTATGAATAATTCGGTTACAATAAAGGGTCATTACTATCAAGACCGAAGCTTACTAGGGAACAATTTTAGCACAAAGTTGTAAAGTAACACTTTTTGTCCTATCGAGAAATGCTTTCAGGATATTTTCTTGTTATGGAATAATTTTTTTTTGTCCTTATAGATACAAGTATTCTCGTAGGCATCATTACGAATTTCCTCCAATTCTTGGATGTCTAATTTCATTGCTCTTCTAGCAGGTTCCAATTCCATGTTACATTGTTGTACAGCCCAGTGGGCCTTATGTTTCAATTCTACTAGAAGGTGGGAAGCCTTGCCAAAAACAAGCTAATATGGGGTCATACCGGTTGGTCCTTATATGCAGTCCGATAAGCCCAAAATACGTCATTTAACCGAAGACTCCAACCCTTTCTGTTAGGTCGAACTATTTTCTCTAAAATGGTCTTGATTTCTCGGTTCAAGACTTCCATTTGGCCATTCGTTTGGAGGTGATAGGTTGTAACTATACGGTGGTGAACGTATTTTTTCATAAGTGCCTCCATAACTCTATTGCAAAAATGGGTTCCGCGATCACTGTTCAAGGCTCGAGGTGTGCCAAACCTAAAAAAATAGTTCATTTTAAAAACTCCATGATAATTTAAACATTGTCATTGCAAGTAGGCTTTGGTTCTATCCACTTAGAAACATAGTCTACCGCAAGAATTATATACATATTTCTAAATAAGGAAATAAATGAACCCATGAAGTCAATGCCCCACACATCAAAAATCTCACATACATGAATTGGAGATATGGGCATTTGATTTCACTTAGTTATGTTATTTGTATGTTGGCATCTATCGCAAGATTTACAGAAATTATATGCATATCAAAAAATTGTAGGCCAGTATAACCCATACTTCAATACCTTATAAGCAGTCTGTTTAAGGCTCGGTATGACAAAAAGTGAGTATAGAAGCTACTTCAGTTTCTGGAACACATCGTCTTATTAACTGATCTGAGTAATGTTTCCACAGGTATGGGTCATCCCAAATATAATATTGAACTTCCTTTCTAAGCTTGTCTTTTATGGGATGAGCTAACCTAGTGGGTAATAAACCTGTAGCAAGAAAGTTTACCATATCAGCATGCTACGGGAAATATGCTTTAGCCGAAAATAAGCCCTCATTAGGAAACTCATCTTTTATAGGAGTATCGTCATAGGGTGTTTTTAACCTACTCAAGTGGTCAGCCATTAAATTTTCGCATCCCTTCTTGTCTCGAATCTCGATGGCGAATTTCTAGAGTAGTAAAATCCATCTAATAAGCCTCAGTTTTGCTTCATTCTTTGCAATCAAATACCTAAGAGCTGCATGGTAAAAAAAAATCACTTTAGATCCCAATAGATAAGACCAAAATTTATCCCAAGCAAACACAATAGCTAAAAATTCTTTTTATGTAGTGGTGAAGTTGCTTTGTGCAGCATCTAGAGTTTTTGAGGCATAACAAATGACATGGGGTTCTCTATCTATCTTTTGCCCCAACACGACCCCTACACTTTGTTCCCTTGCATTATACATGATTTCAAAGGGATAGTTCCAATTTGGTGCTTGTACCATAGGAACAGAAACCAACTTCTGTTTGAGTGTGCCAAAAGGCTCCTTGCATCTTGGGCCGAACTCAAATTTGTTATCTTTTTGCAACAATTCACACAGCGGTTTAGCTACTTTTGAGAAGTTCTTTATAAAGTGCTCGTAAAACCCTGCATGGCCAAGGAAAGAATGAATTTCCTTTACAGTTGAAGGATATAGCAAAGAATTTATAATATCATTTTTGTTATTATCGACCTTAATACCTTTAGCTAAAACTATATGTCCTAGAATTGAACCTTTGTCTACCATAAAATGACACTTTTCGTAATTCAAGACAAGATTAAATTCTATGCATCTACTTAAAATTATAGTGAGGTTTTTAAGGAATTCATCAAAAGACTTCTTATGCACAATAAAATCATCCATTAAAACTTTGATAATGTTTTCTACATATTTAGAAAATATACTCATCGTGCATCTTTGGAATGTGCTCGACATGTTACAAAGCCTGAATGGCATCCTCTTGTAGGCAAATATGTCGAATGGGCATGTAAAAGTGATTTTTTCTTGGTCCTCTGGTGCAACTGGATTTGGAAAAAACATGAGTGTCCATCAAGACAGCAAAAATGAGTTTTTCCAACTAAACGTTCAAGCATTTGATCTATAAAAAGAAAAAGGAAATGGACTTTTCTAGTATAAGAATTTAACTTCATGTAATTTATGCATTCATGCCACCCATTTTACACTCAAGTTGGTACTGGATCGCCCTCGGCATTTTTCTTTATTGTCACGCTTATTTTCTTGGGCATGACTTGCACTGGACTTACCCATCTACTGTCAGAAATGGGGTAAATTACATCAGCATCCATCAGCTTAATTATTTCCTTTTCTACTACATCCATCATATTTGGGTTCAATCGTCTTTACACCTCTCGCTTTGGTTTCGTGTTTTTCTCCAAATAAACCTTGTGTGCGTATGTCAAGGGGCTTATCTTTTTAAGTCGGTGATGATCTAACCAATTGCTTCCTTATGGTTTTTTAGTACTTGTATAAAATTTTCCTCTTCGAGCTTGAAGAGTCTATTTGAAACTATGGTCGGTAAGGTATTATCTTTCCCTAGAAATGCATATTTGAGATGCTCGGAAAGTGGTTTCAATTCTGAATCTAGTGTCTGCACAACAAAAGGTAGAAGTTTAGTGTTCATCGGAGACAACAATTTATTAACAGATTCGTAAATAAATCCCAAATCAAAATCATCAAGCAACGTTTCAAGTTTATCTTTTTAAGGTGACTCAAAAGTTTCTCTTACTAATGAGTCAATTATGTCGACACAATTTACGTTCAAAATTTCACTTGAGTGACTAACAGCATTATAAACGTTAAAATTCATGATCTCCTCGTCAAATTATATCGTGAGGGTTTCGTTACACAAGTCAATCTTAGTGCTAGCGGTACTAAGGAAAGGTCACCACAGCAAGATGTCTGAAGACCCAGGAGTGTTATCATCTTCAATTTTCACTACATAAAAGTTTGCAAGAAAGATAAGTCCGTTGACTGTCACTAATACATACTCAATGACTCCTTCGTGATGCACAATAGACCTATCTGCCAATTGAATGATAACACATGTTTTAATAAAAAAACCCACGTTAAGTGATTCATAAATAGAAAAAAGGCATTACATTTATGGAGGCTCCTAAATCACACATAGCTTTTTTTATTCCTAAGTGGCCTATTTTGCATGGCATTACAAATATGCCCTTATCTTACACTTTACTGGCATCCTCCACTGCAACATCAGAGATATATTTTCACCAACACTTCCTCTTTCATTTCCAGTTAATTTTCACTTGTTGGTGTAAAGCTCCTTAAGGAACTTAACATATCGTAGATTTTATTTGATGGCATCCAACAACAGTATGTTAATCTCGATGTTTCTGAATGTTTCGACGATCTTTTTGGCCTCTTTACCTTTTCAATCTTGGTTCAACCATCTTGGAAATAAGGATTGAATTTTAGGAAATGGAAGGTTCGTACGAACCTATTCATCTTTCTTATGCTTTTCCTGGGTGGAATCTTGAACAAGATATTTGCCAGGATTTGGTTTCAGTTCTTTTTCAATTTGCAACGTTATTGCATTATGTGTTAACATAAGGGTCATATCGCCTTTGGGATGGTCCAAGAAAGTTTCCCACAGCATCCAAATAGGCCATAGTATTGTCACACAAACTAGGGCATACGTCTGTTGTATGTTTGGGTGTTACACAAATTTTGCATGGTTGGGTCAGTCTTATTTTTTGTAATAGCCCAAATTTCAGTAATGTCAGAAATAGTGGTTCGAGACCACCAAATTCGACAAATGAACTCATAGATTATATTATTTAATATTTACGAGCCAAATGTAGTTTTTAAAAGATTTTTGAAATAGTAAATTGTGTTTTATAAATATTTATTTAGTCAAGAAATCAAGAAAGAGAGGTATCGAGATCTCGGTGTTATAAACCGAGCCATAAATATTTTTATGAATATTTACAAAGTGTTAGTAAGGTACTATTAAAATTTCGTTAAAAAAATTTTAATGTTTGGGTGGTTAATTAAATAAAAAGGACAAAATTGAAAAGAGTGTAAAAGTTGCTAGAAGGATTAAATAGCTCAATTGTCAAATGAGGAAGGACCTAAAGTGCAAATAAGCCCAAAGGAGATATTTTGGGCGGCAATAGCTGAGAAAAATCAGGGAATGGGTGAAATATGGGCAAAATTGGAAAATTGATAAAATTAGTTAAATAAAAAAGGGACCAAATTGGAATATCAAGAATTCTCTTCATTTCTCTTCATTTTCTTTAGCTGAAAAACAACCATGGGAGAGATTTCAAGCTGGTTTTCATACTCAAGCTTCATGTAAGTTTAATTCTTGCTTTCTCCTTGAAATTTCTATGTTTATTGGACTTTTACAATTGGGTCCAACTTATTAATTCATTAGTTTTTGATTCTATGGCTAAATTTTAAAGTTGATGTGGATTAGTGCCGGAAGAATATGATGAATAAATATTGAATTGAAGCTTTAATTCTGTTATATGATGATTTTATCAAGTAAAATTGATGGAAATTGGTTTTAGGACCTAATTGTGAAAGAGTTGAAATTAAGGTCTAGTGCTAAAATTCTGATTTTCAAAGGTTATGAAGTAGTTTAAACTGATAGAGAAAAGTATTAAATGAGAAAATTAGCTCAATTGAGGGGTTAATTGAGTAAGGACTGAATTGTATGAATTGTGGAATTTGGGACAAAATAGAAATCAACATGTTACATTAAAGCAATTTTGGACAGCAATAGTTGTCTAATTTTGAAAAATCACCAAAAATAGTAGAAATTTAATTAGAAGTTGAGTGAGATATATAATTAAAGCTTGTTAAGTCTATTTTCATATAAAAGAAACAAAGCAAGTAAAGAAAGTCTATATATTGAGATATTTAAATTTTTGTAAGACTGATTTAGAATAACTTCGTAATCCCCTATTCTTATTTTAGAAATTCACTAAAAATTGTACAAAAATAATTAAGAGTTATAATTTACATGTTTAGATTCCTTAGTGAGTCTCTTTTCATTAAAAACAATCAAAAATACTATATGAAAATCGTACTATGAGATAATTGATTTTTAGTGAAGAGAGGTCAGAGCTGTCAGACTGTGTAACAGGGGAGATTTTAATGAATAAAATGTATTAATTGGATAAACCAAAAATTCTGAAAATTTTATGATAAGAAGATATATGTGTCTTGTTTCAGGGAAAATTAACAGATTTTAATTTGGAGTTCTGTAGCTCAAGATAAAAATAATTTAGTGACTATGACGCATATGGACAGCTTGAATATTCACATAAGTAAATGGTGAAAATTGTAGATAAAGTTACAAGTGCATTGTTTATACTAAGGATGTGGGATGGAGTGGAGGAGGAGGAAAAATATATAAAAGACTTGCATATAAATTAATTATATGCCCGATTATAATTGATAGATGTTGAATTAGAAATGATATAATGTTATATTTGGAATACTTATTATGAAATCATGATTATCGTTATAATACAAAAATCAAACTTGTGAGTTTATATGGCTAAATTTTAGTGATCATTTGTTAATTTTATGAATTTCATAATGTGTTATTTCATATGTATTGATCATAAAATCGTGAATGATGTAAAAGCATGGAAATTGAATAAATGATCAAATTAAATACTTCTGCCTAGTGATAAGCGATGAATTGACGGAAAAAGACCATGGTTGGACCATGGCAACAAGCGAAAGTGATAAGTGATAGCTTCGGCTACACTTATCTAACAAGCGAAAGTGATAAGTGATAGCTTTGGCTACACTTATCTAATCAAGGACAAGTGATAAGTTAAAAGTGGTAGCTCCGGCTACCTGATCAAGTGAAAAGTGGTGGCTTCAGCTACCTGATCAAGTTAAAAGTGGTAGCTCCAGCTACTTGATCAAGTGAAAAATGGTAGCTTCAGCTACCTGATCAGGTGATAAGTGGCATCCGTATAAGACCATAGCTGGGCTATGGCATCGGAATAAAGTTCCAAGTGAAATCCGTATAAGACCTTAGCTGGGCTATGGCATCAGAATAAAGTAATAAGTGACTTTCGTGTAAGACCATAGCTAGGCTATGGCATCGGGATAAAGTGAAAAGTGATTTTCCGTGTAAGACCATATCTGGGATATGGCATCGGAGTGATATGTGCTTTTGTATAAGACCATATCTGGGATATGGCATCAGTGTGATACGTGCTTAAGATGTAAGACCGCAGCTGGGCTATGGCATTCTATCAGAAAGTGATGAATTGACGAATAAGTGAAAAGACCATAGCTATGCTATGGCATCAGTGATTATCAGTGAAATTCAGTGCATATCGGCGCACACCAATGAACATGAGACAATGATTGTACCATGCAGTAAGTGAATAAGCGAAAGACCACAGTTGGATGAGACTATAGCACCAGTGAAAAATGACAGTTTTGAAATTAATAAAGTTTTGGTAAGTATCATTTGAATTTATATGATAGATTTTAATTGAACATTGAAATTGAGCTCAATAAGTGATTTGTCATTTTAAATTGTGATTGGCAATAATAGTTAGTGAACTACATGTTTGTGAATTGATATTTAAAGTTTGGAGTGATACATGTTTATTATTAGTATTGATCCTGATGTATGTGTATTCTTCGATGTTGAAATGATTTAACGAATAAATCTAGTATATGAGTGAGTATAAGACTAATACGATTTAGTACAGACATGTACATAAGCCTTACGAGCATTGAATTGATAAGACTTGTGAATTGTGTAGTAAATTATGTGAAAGAACATGGGATGGATTAGTGAATCCTTACGAGTTACAATGCGAAATGATAAATTGCGTTAATTATATTATATTAAGTTATGAAATGTATAATGAATGTAAGATGTAATAGAGGTGGTTTAATTACATGTGTGGCACTTAATGTGTGAGATAATGAGTATTCAATATATTTGTATTGGTTCAATAGAAAAATATGATAATACGAGGATAAGAAATAATATTGATTAATATAAGTTCGACAAGTAAATGATATTTGATAAATTCATATAACGAGAAAGTGAAAGATTATAAATTGCATATGTATGAATGGTTATATGTATTTATCTGAAATACAAGAAAATGATGGTTATTGATATATGGAGACATGAGACTGTGATATATGGATATGGAATATGTTTGATAAATGTGTTCATACGTATTTATGGAATTATGAACCTCATGTGTATTATACACATAAAGATGATATTTCAAATACTTTGATGAGAAAAGTTTAAATATGAAATAGTATGAAACCAAGACAAGTTGTTATAAAAATGTGTTTAAATTACATAGATATGGTTATTATATGTTGTATGATTACATAATGTGAATTTGTGTATATATATATGAGAAATTTAATGAGAATTGAGCCCATACATGTTTATTGAAATTTATATGAAAAATTCGACTAACATTGGTGATGAGGATATAAGTTAGGGCTCGTGATCAAATTGATTGAATGTACTTTGCATGTTTATTTTAAATATAAATGAATAGTACTTGTTTCAGTTTAAATAAAAAAATGATTTTGTAAACTCCGGTAAAACCTCGTACCCTATTCTGACGACTGATACGGGTAGGGGGTGTTACATTTTTACTGCAAAAAGAGAATTCATGATATTAGTAAGTTTATCAACTTTATCTTCTAAAGTTGAATTACTTAGCTGGTGAACCCTTCTAGTGGGTTTAGGATTGGCTCAGAATTGCTGAGTATTTGTAGCCATTGTGGAGATCAAGTACATTGCCTGTTGAAGGGTCATGTTAACTAATGCCCCTCCACTGGCTATATCTGTCATATTCATTTCTATGGGCTTCAAGCCCTGATAGAAGTATTAGAGCAGAGACTATTCTATTATCTCATGTTGAGTGCAACTTGTACACAACTTCTTAGATCACTCCCAATAGTCGTAAACAGACTCTACATCTCTTTGCCTTATCCTAACAATCCCCCTCCTTAACTCAGCTGCACGCGATGCTGGGAAAAATCTCTTGAGAAATAAATGGGAAAGATCAGTCTAAGTTGTGATAGATCTAGGAGGTAGATAATTCCTTAGGAGAATCTACTAGGGAAAAAGGGAAAGCACGTAATTTGATTTGATCCTCAGTTACACCCTGAGGTTTCATACTAAGACAAACCATATGAAACTCTTTTAAATGTTTGTGTGGATTTCCATTTTGTAATTCACGAAAAGTCGACAGCAATTGGATTAATCCTGACTTTAGTTCAAAATTGGAATCCATAGTAGATATGCAATGCATAACGGCTATTGTTCTGTAGGAGCTTTGGCCATTTGTCGAATTGTTTGAGCCATAGGTTGTTGTGCTAAATTCAGGTTTACATTAACCCCAACGTTAGGCACTTCTTCTAGTGGATTGACTCCTATTTTTTCGTTCTCTAGTATTTGAGTAGGGTTTTCTTTAACCCTAGACTCAACTTTGTCGCCTGCTTCTATTTTTGGCGATGGGTTGCTCTGAGTTCCTACCACCTCTGATTGCTTTTTTCGTAGCTCCGTTTCCTTGCGATTAGCTCTTACAGTCTTTTCTATTTTTTAATCGAATGCAAAAATTCCTAGATCAGATCTCATCATAAGAAAAAGAAACAAGATTAGTACGTTACTAGCTGGCAATGGCACCAAAATTTGGTGTGTTGTTGGAAGCACAAAAAATAACCTATCCCTAAGAAATAACGAAAAGAATAGTATATGGGAAGTAAAGTCAAATCCTTAGGGGCTAGATTGCTACAACTTCTCGTTCATCCAAATACTGGGCACAGTCGTGCCTAAGAAAAACGGTGTACCTGGAAAAAATATAGAATTAAAAGTATGAACGAGTTGAAATTGTATAAATTGAAATTGCAATTGTAAAAAAGAACATAGTTAAGGAAATGGATTTTTTAATTTGAGGGATTCCAGCCTTCGGTTATCTCGATTCTCCTTTGGTTTAATCATCAGCTTTTAGATGATCTTTTTCATGACCGAATAAGCCAATTATAGTGGAAGAGGACACCTACAACCACCATCTCCACTTAGGTTATAGCCTTATGATCTAGAGGAACCTGACTCTAGCAAACTGTCACTTTTGTGGGACCGTCTTACACTAGGTCATCATTTCTCAATGGCGAATGCCATACCATTTCGTCTCTTGGGCTCAACAACTTTTGACAGAAAAAGTTAACGAACTGACTGCGCAACCTTCTCAAAACATACAAAGCGGTCGTTCCTTACACAATATGAAAAGATTACTTTTGGAAGGACATGGATAGAAGCGTCAGCCCCGTAATATGGAAAAATAATGAATACTCATTGAGAAGGCTAAGTGCAGATTCTAAACCTCATGAACTTTTTTGGAGGAGTCTTGATAACCTTTGACTAGATGAGTTTAGTGGCTTATGCTTTTCAGGAAAAAAGAAATAAGTTTAATGGAATAGAATTTTATTGAAAAATAAAAGGAACAAAAAGTTAAGAGCTTTAGGGAGAAGGGGTTGTTTACAGAGAATGATGAGTGAATATGTAACACCCTATACCCGAGACCGTCGCCGGAATCAAGTACAGAGCATTACTGGACTTAACGGAACTTTACAGAACTTGATCGGAAATGAATATAAAATATTGTGTAATTTATTGTATAAATGTTCATATTAACTGTTTTCGGACTAATCACATACATCTCAGATGGTTAGGATTCGAATCCTAACAAGTCGTGACTTAGAAAATTTTTCATGAAAAGCATCGTCACACACGCCCGTGTGACTTTTAGCACGGCCGTGTTGTTAAACCGTGTGGCTTTCACACGCCCCTGCTAGGCAATCGTGGAACATTCTGACATACCCGACACGGCCACAAGCTATTTCACACGCCCGTGGAGTCAGGCCGTGTGCTTCCCATGGCTAAGGCAAGCCCGTGTGCTCAGCCTGTGGAAGAATCTGTCAAATTCTACACGGTCTGGTCACACGCCCGTGTAACCAACCACTTAGGCCGTGTGAGGCTATCTACCAAGCCTTGGCCCTCCTGCACTCAAATACATAATTCATATCCCACTCATTTTCACATAACACTAACCCAATTGACATTCATTTCATTTCAAACGTCATATAATACATAAGAACTATATTTGTATTCAAAACATAAAAATTTACAAGTGACTCACACTAAACCTAGTACATGCCACAATATCAAAAGATAGATACATCACCACAAATTGGAGCTGAGATCGGGATTGACTTGGATGCTTGACTGAACCTCAACTTTACCTCACCTGCGCACGGAAACAACCGTACGCTGAGTATGGGAATACTCAGTAGTATTACCATAATTCAAATTATACAATAACTTTTATACATTCAATTTGTTTTACAATTACTTAATAACTATTCATACTTTAAATCAAATTATTTAATAATAATAAGCACTATTTCAAGGCTTGTATTTAATCCAATACATACATTATTTCATTATCAAATTTGCATTAAATCTTTTTCATATCTCATTTCATTACCTCATTTCGTATCACATGCAATTCACTAAATTTTATCACTTTATTCAATCTTAATTCTATTGCAATTTGTTCTTACTAAAGTCATATTTCAATAACAATTTCAACTAATTAATTTCATATAACATCACTTACTTTAATCAATTCTTCAACTGAGCTCATATTTTAAGATATCATATCTTAATTTCATTTTCACATATTAAATTCTCATATTATTTATTTATATAAATTTCACACAAATTATGAACTTTAGTTTCGCTTCTCAATCTCATATAATATTTCAATTCATAATCTAACTTTGAACATTTCTTGAATCTTTGATTCAAACATTCAATCTCATAACACAGATCACATTTCATATTTCATTTCATAAATTCCCTTTACTATTTCTTTTTATAGCTCAATCACAATCATTCGGAATTTATCAGTTCACTTATTTACCCCTATTAACTTGACTCGGACCCTGGCGGATACACGGATCCAACCAAACACACCAGATTGTCACCCAGTGCCTCATCGGATAGTTCGAAGTAAAGTTGACACCCAGTGTCTCATCGGCCTAGCCGAAGTAAAGTGGTACCCAGTACCTCATCGAATCTATCTGAAGCAATATGACACTCCAAGTGTCTCATCGACTCGAGGTCGAAGTAACCCTGAACACTTCCAATCCTATGGCATACCAACTATATCCACTAAGCCCGACTAGTTAATAGGGTATCGGAAACACATATCAATTTAAATCACTTTCTCGTGTTTTCAATCAAATTCACATCAATGTACACTTTGATCACATTTCTCACATAATTCTCAATTCAATGACAATTTGTTTCAATTTCACAAAATCAAATATTTCCACTTCAATTCACATTTCAACTCAATCAATTTCTCAGACTTTCATTCCATATACATTTCAAAATAATCATATTCAATTCCAATCAAACTCTCATACATATGCATACTTCATTTCAATATCATTCAATTCATAATTTCTCATATTCACAATTCAAATCAATTTCCCAATTCAATACGTATTTCAATATCGCATTAATTCTTTTAATTCAGATCATATTATCAGAAATTTCCGTTCATTTCACATACGATTCAATTTTTATTTAATTCAATATCAATATCAACCTTTATTTTATTTCCTAGACATATTATTCAAAATTCAAGAATTACTAATAATAAATTCAATTCAATCTTGATACTTACCTCAATTAGCTTATTATACACATATTAATTTAAAATTTAACAAATAATCAAATTTGAATTATAGTAATACTAACCTGGATTTCTCGTTTTTACTCCTCATTTGTTTCTCTCTTTTCCTTCCTTGCTCGATGTCTCGAATTCTTTATTTACTACGGAAATAATAATAATTTACATTATTAATTACAGCATTAAAATTTAAATAATTACACTTTTATTCAATTCCTATTCTTCCTCTTCATTCTACTTTCTTTTTACACAATTCTACTATATATTCTTTTAAAGCTATCTACCCGCGCAATAGTCACTAAATTGTTTATATTTGGAGCTACGAAACTCCAAATCAAGTTCCGTTAATTTTCCCTGAAACTAGACTCATGTAACTTTCTACCATAAAATTTCCAGAATTTTTAGTTTTTCCAATTAATACAGTTTATTCCTCAAATTTACCCCTGATTCACTGTCTGACAGTTCCGACCCTCCTGCACTAAAGTTCAATTATCTCATAGCTCAGGACTCGGATAATGTTCTCGTCTATTTCTCTTGAAACTAGACTCACTGAGGATTTGAACATATAAATTACAACTCATAAATATTTTTGTACAATTTTTAATGATTTTCTAAAGTTAAAACAGAGTATCTCGAAATCTTCCTAAACCAGTCTTACAAAAATTTAAATATCTCAATTTATAGACTTCCTTTGCTTGTTCTGTTTCTTTTATCTAAAAATAGACTCATTAAGCTTTAATTATATATCTCATTCAACTTCTAATTCAATTTATAATATTTTTGGTGATTTTTCAAAGTTAAGATTCTGTTACTGTCTAAAACTGTTTCTTATAGCTTATTTTGCTCATAATTTCTAACTAAGTTTACTTACTTTTACAACTCAATTCATACTTCAATTCTACTTAATCTCTTCCCATATTTAACTTAACTATCCAATATTCATATTAGAATTCAAATTTAAAACTTATTCCAATTCAATCCCTACTACATAAAATTTATGGCATCTTTTACAATTTAATCCTCTCTTTCATTCTCACTTAAAATTCTATCAATTAAACCCCTATTCCAACTTTTTGTTCAACATATACTATGTTCACAAACCTTAAAACTTCAAAGATCTTAACTTAAATTCATCAAAAATTTGTTCTATAGCTTATGAAACATCAAAATTAAAAGGAAAGGGCCTAATTCACTTACCTATTAAAGCTTTAAGCATCAAAACCATAGTTTTTCCTTTTTCTTTTTCTTTCTCTTTTTCTCCCTTCCTTTCCCGTTTGCTCTCTGTTTCTCTTTTTCTTTCTTTCCTTTCTTTCCTATCTCACGTTTCTTTCTCTGTTTCTTTTCTATGTTCTTTTTCTTTTATTCTTTATTTATTTACTTTAATTAATTAATTATTATAAATATCTAATATAATAACTAATTATTTACATACATTTGTATACATACACATATATACACATGTATCAATCCTTGCCACATACTTGTCTTCATTTATTATTTATTAAACAAATTATAATATTTACAAAATTATTAATAATAATAACAACAAATAAATAAATATCTTTTACTTAATAATTAAGTAAATATATATCTAATATACACTTGTACCAATAATATAAGCACACATGTACTTATTTTCTAACATACACATGTCACCCATTTGGTTTAATCACTAATTTAGTCCTTTAATATTTTTCTATTCCGTAATTAAACTTTTATCCCTTATTCAATTTAGTCCTTTTTCCTAATTGCTCTCAATTAAGCTAAATTTACTTAATCAAAATCTAATTAAACACATGACTAAATTCATAAATAATTTTTAATAAATATTTACGAGTCCGTTTACTGAAACAAAGATCCGATAATTTACTTTCCGGTACTCATACTTTTGAGGTCGTTACAAAATATTCATGTCACACCATCCACTATTTATAGTACATAGAAAACCTAATTTGTTCCTATTCAAACTCTAAAAGATAAATAAAAAAAAAATCTGAAATTAAATTTAAATAAAATCATAATAATCTTAACAATAATCCTAAAAATAAAATTCAAATTTAAATAGTCTTCTGTTCATAAATATCTTATTTGAGTTTTTGCCCCAAGTCTTTTGCACTTTGTATCTTCAACTTTTTCTCTATTTCGTATGCTGACCCATTTTGTCTTTAAATTCACGCTTTTTGCCCCCAAACTTCCTTTTACCTTCAATTTAGTCCCTACATAAAAGTATTATCATACTCAAAATATATATGCAATTAACACATAAAAGTATGTCATTTTAGAGTATTATCAAATATGCTTTTGAAGTTTATGTTTTGTTTGATGTATCTTTAGTGCCTTAGCATGTTTAAGTCATTTTGGCCGCTTTTAGGTAGTTGTAATCTATGGTCATTTTGGTATGTTTATGACAATATGTGAATGGTTATAATTGATGTCATTTGGTGGTTAAAGGAACTAGGTTTTGTGCTTGAAATGTGGCTATGCTACCTTGTTTTGATCAATGATGTTTGGTATAAATGTGGTGCCTTTGAATGGCACATTGGTTAGGTAAAATAGGTTGATTGATTTGGTATGTTTATATGTGCTTAAAAGGTATTTAAGTCTCTTGAATATATGTACAAATGGAATGGTTGATTAGGTATGTTTTGGCCTTGAAATGACTTGTTTTTAGGGTTAAATTCTGGAGCACACGGCTTGGGACACAGGCTGTCAAACGGCTTGGCTACACAGCTGTGTTTCACTTGTTAATTTTGGTGTATCAAGTTCATATGTTACACGGCCTAGCACATGGCCTACGACATAGCTATGTCTCACAAGTCAGAGAATTACACGGTTTGGCACACGGCTTGTGACATGGCCATGTGACCAAACTCAGTGAGTTACACGGTTTGAGACACTAGCTTGGACACGCTTGTGTGTCTCTTTGTTCGATTGTTACACAGCCTGGGCTATGTCACATGGCCTGGCCATATAGTCTTGTGACATTTGTTTTCAAATTTTACAACTTTTTCTCAAATCTTCTGATTTGTTTCAAATTAATCCCGAATTGCTTCTAAACTATTTTCAGAGCCTCAAAGGCTCGATTTAGGGCCCAAATGCATATGTTTGATAGGTTTTTAATGAGGTTTATTGAATTAATGTTAAATGATTTTATTGAGATGATTTGATGTTAAACGTTGTTTCGATTTTTTGATAATGCTCCGTAACCTTAATCCGACGACGGAGATGAGTTAGGGGTGTTACAATAAGTCACGATTGGTGAGGTCTTTAAGTGAGGTGAGCTTGTGGACTAGATCATTGAGAGATTCAAATTGGTTCGTTAAAGCAGTAATGGACGATGAGGGTTTGTAATTGTGGGGTAAAAATATGTGAAACAAGTTTTATTTTGGTTTCAGCTTTCGCTTTTTCTTTTTTCATAAACATAAAAAAAATTTTAACAAATAGAAAATATAGAAAAACTACGTTAAAAGGGATAGAGAATGGAGAAAAATAGAATAGAAGCAAAAGAGAAAGGAAAGAAAATAAAATTAAAAAAAGTTAAAAAAACATAAAATAAAAAATTAAATTACTAAAAACTAAAAAAATAAACTTAAAATTTTTATTTGAAAGCTTACCTTTTAATTTAGGAATAACGATGAAACAGGTAAGATAAACATACAAAAGGAGAATTGTGAAACTTCCAGATTATAATGAGAAAACAAGAAAAGAAAGAAAATGGTAGCTCGCACGTTCCTGGTTCGCCACGACGACTCGACGTTTACCGTCGATTACGACACCGACGACGGTTTTGAAGTCTCTCTCTCTCTCTACAAATAAAATTATTTTGTCATTTCCTATTATTTATTTTCTCTCTCTACAACTTTTTTCTCTACTTTGATAATTGCAGGTATTTCAATTTCAGCTCTTCTCTCTCACTTCAATTCCTCCTGATGAGCAAAAAGTCGAATGCTTCTCTCTCACACTCTCTATCTCTCTAACGAGGCCCTTTTTTTTATGATTGATTTTGGATGGTGCAGATCGTCGGGGAAGATAATGACCGAATCGTATCAGATGATTCCGATCTGGCCGACGTTTCGGGGAAGCTTCAATTGGTATCGATCACCTCTGAGGAGGCGAGAAAACCGGAGAAACAAGAAGAAACGACGAGTAGCACTGCTGGCGCCGGGAACTTTGATGCTGGGACCAGCGTTATGTCCGATGTGGAATTAGCGCGAATGTTGCAGGTTTACTTCTAGATATTGAGTCAATTAAATGAGTTTGCTTTTAGCTATGAACTAGCTTAAAATGTTAGTATTTTTTCCCCCTGAAACTCTTTAGTTTGGTTTTGTTTTGGTCAATTTTAGGCAGAGGAAGAAGCACTTTTGTTTCAACAATATGTAGCAGGTGACAATCGTGCGGAATTTGAAGAAAAAGTTCGGCCCTATATTAGCAAAGTTCTCTTGGTAATATCATTTATTTCTTCTTTCTATGCGTGCAAGTTTGGTTTATTGATATGTTTATTAGTTAATTTGGTTTATGAGAAAATGTAGAAAAAATCTATTGCTTTTGCTGCTGGATAATTAGTTCATTGACTTTCTTTGGGGGAAAGTTGTTAGGAATGGAGGAAACTGTAGTATCTGTCAATGCTATAGTGGTTATGAGCTTTTATCTTTTTGAACTTATTGGATAACAGGAGAAGAAAGATATTGAATTTCTTAATGTTATACTTTAGCTGCAAGGAAAAGAGGATAACTGATTAATGAATACTATGGGAATCAGAAGATGGGTATCTTTCCTTACTGTTTATTTTGTCTATTGATATAGTATGAGGATCCTGTGCGCCAGGAAGCAGCTCGGAAGACAGTTCCTTTAGATAATCTTGAGGAGAAAGCTTTGGTTTCTTTGGCCAAGGTGAGGGCTCTCTGGACTTGTGCAATTTAGAAGATTGTGGGAAGTGCTACCAAATATCAGTATCAATGGTCCTATATCTTTTTCCAATCTGGAAATATTTGAGAGCTCTATATTGTGCATAATCATTGCTGTCTATCAAAGCTAATATATTATGACCACCTACAGGCAAGGATCAAAGAATAAGGGCTTTGTTTCTGTTAAAATTGACATTGCATTTTTCTATATATGAGATTAAGAACCATCCTATTTTTAGACTTTATTTTGCAATGACTCATGATAATGAGTGATTTTTCTAAATATGCTTTAGGACGGGAACTTTAAACCATCAAAAGTTGAAGAAGATCATGCTTTCCTACTCCAGCTGCTTTTTTGGTTCAAAAGATCTTTCAGGTTTTTTTTTTCTACTTTGTATTTATCATTTTGCTCTGACTTTATAAAGTTGTCGTTTGGCTTTCATACAAAGGTGGCAGAATGAAGCTTGTAAGTCCAAATTGGTCGAAATTGTGTTCTCTATTGCATAGACATTGCTGATCTTAAGTTCTGGTCTTGCAGCTGGGTTAATGCACCTCCTTGTGATGGATGTGGCAATGAAACCACAGCTCAAGGGATGGGCGACGCACTCCCTTCAGAAATTCAATATGGGGCAACTAGAGTTGAACTTTATCGGTCAGTGCGCACAACATTTTTCTTACCATTTTTTATTTTATTTAATTCATAATGGTCAATTTGTTATCTCTTGTTTAGTTTAATCCATATTTCCATTTGGTCCTTCCTTGAAGCCTGATACATAGATGGCCAAGGCCCTTTTACTTATAATTTCAAATATTAGTAATTTATACCTAGGATTTGTTACATTTCTTTTTTTTTTTTTTTTACTTTTCTGTTTTGTAGCACAAAGAATAGTTACCACTTACCATCCAATCTCTCCATTTCATTTTCTCCACTGTCTATTACTAATTACTATAAAATATAATTTCTGAAAGATTTGATTTTTGCTTTGTCAGCTTGTTTATAACGCCTCCTGCACAAATGTTTAAGTTATTTTGCCAAATTGTGCTTCTTTGAGTTATTTTACCAGCTCAAGTTCCTATCATTTATTTAGTGAGTTTTCCGTTAAACGACTATCATTTATTTAGTGAGTTTTCCGTTAAACGATGGTTGTGATTTGTCACACGGATGAAATTGAGGTTGATAAGTTTGGTTGAGGCACTGCTGTTTCCATTGCTATATTCACAGTCATAACTTGGTTTCTGATAATTGTCTGTTAGAAAGCGAAGTTAATTCTTTGGTGAAAAACTGCAGTTGCAATTCTTGTTCAAGAGTTACTCGGTTCCCACGCTACAATGATCCACTGAAGGTATGAATCTGTATTAGTTTGTTCCATCATTATCCTCTTTTTTTCTCTGGAGAGGGGTTCAAGTACTCCTTGTTTCATGAATTTTATCCTTTTCTTTTTGCAGCTTGTAGAAACTAGGAAGGGGCGTTGTGGAGAGTGGGCTAATTGCTTCACATTGTATTGTCGTGCTTTCGGTTATGAATCTCGTCTGGTTAGTCATTTATATACCAATTCAGTCCCAAAATTCAACTGTCTAAAACACAAATCTTCTCTTGTTACAAAGAGAGGTTAAGCTAATTCAGAATAAGGAAGAAAATTTCTTCTAACTGGTGTGCGGGCCATCTATTTTGACCCATATTGAGCATATATGGACCTGGATTTGTTAATTGTTTTTAACTGAAGCTCAGGATGATAGGATATGTGTAATATCTAGTCTTCTAAACAAAAGGAATCAGTTAAAGTGGAATAAAAAGATTTTGAAATTCAGTGAAGAACCGTTAATTTGAAATTAGGAGAATGCTTGACCTGGATGATTTTGGTTCCGTCTGAATTAAATTCAAACAAAGAACATGTTCAAGCTTGGGATGTCTTGTTTGGTTATGTAAATGAAACCCATTTTTAGCTTTATAAATTATGACTTACGAGTGGTTCCTGTGCTGACAATTGTGGTAGTTGAAGCTATTAGTTCTGCAATATATAATGTCAACATTTCTGTTGGCGTGTATCTAGAATTGTATGCTTTATGAACAGCAAATTCATGCATGGTTGTATGCATCTTTATTAGCTCAAACTGTTTAAAGATGAGATTCCACTGGATTCCTGATAATTTGCTTACTTGAGATGATGATGTTTATTTGTATAACTGTTAATTTCCAGGTCCTGGATTTTACAGACCATGTTTGGACAGAGTGCTATTCAGAAGCTCTAGGAAGGTAAAAACACTCAAATTTTATGCTTTATATCTTCCACTGGTAAGATCCTAACCCTGTAATGAATAGACTAAACTATATGGTCATTCTATCAATCAGTTTTGCATACAATTTTTACAGGTGGATGCATCTTGATCCTGGTGAAGCAATATATGACAGACCACTATTATATGAAAAAGGGTACTCTTAAGTGTTTTATTATCCTTTTTTTTTTGAACAATTACTTTTATTTTGGTTTTGATACTAGACTGTGTTTTTAGTAAATACTTTCTTTATACAGGTGGCGAAAGAAATTAAATTATGTAATTGCTATTGCAAAAGATGGAGTTTATGATGTCACTAAACGTTATACACGGAAGTGGAATGAGGTAATTACGATAAAAAATTTAACGCTCAATTGCTTCTAATGCTTCGCTTCTTATTCTTAGAATGCTTATTCATGCATTGTTATGAAGAACATGATACTCTCCCGAACTCGCCTTGTTCATTACCATTTTTTCAGGTTTTGTCCCGACGAACCATTACCAAAGAGTCCTCTGTGGTGTCTGTTCTCACTTCAATTACCAAAGAATGCAGAAGGAACTGTACATCTCAAGTTCTTTCGATACTTGAAGAACGTGACAACGTTGAAAGGGAAGCTCTAGAGAGAGATTTACGTTCTACTGATGATGCTCCAATCTCCTTACCTGGGAGGCAGAGTGGGGATAAACAATGGCGCATTGCAAGATCAGAGTTTGGGACTGACTCTCTGAGTTCATCTTCTTGTACAGTTCGCATATGCAGTGATGAGCATGTTACGAAAATATACAATGCATTTTCTTCTATCCTTCATAAGTTTGTTGAGGATTCCTTAACTGCATCAAAAGGTGTTGAAGTTCTCAAGATTCTTAGAGCAACTGTTGTAGATCTCAAGAAATTACCGTATAAAAAAAGGAGAGCTTCTTTAAAGCCTAACTCTATTATTGGAACATCTTTGGTGCATCAGTTGCTGCCCTCTTTTAAAGAGTTGCTTAATGCTCTTTCACTGAAGAGTGAACTGGATAGCAATGGCATTCTTAGTGTATGCTTAGCTGGTGATCCTGTTCAAACTGCCTTAGCGTTGCCTGTTGCCTTGCATGCTTTGGATGAACTGATCAGTGATCTTAGCAAATGTGACAACTTTAGTAAAGGCTCACTATCCTTTCCTCTTCTAAGATTGAATAGAATATGTTCTGGAGCAGTCCTTGCGAGCGGTGAGGAGCTTCCTTTGGGGATTGTAAGTAATAATAGCCTTATGTTCCATATCTTACATTTGAATATGAAGTGTCTGCAAGTGCTACAGAAATTAATCCTAAAATTCCACACTAAATATTTTCAGGCCACAGCAGCATTTGATGGAACTCGCATGTCTAAATGGGAGGAACCTAATGGTGCTAAAGGTACTATGAACAATGAGCATAGTAGCTTTTGTCTGGGTATTACTCATTGATATCAAAACCCAAGGGAGAAAAATTACTGCATAAAATTAATTTATGACCTGATATCTGAACGCTTAGTGCTAAGTACAAGACTATCAATCCTTCAACCATACTAAGTAGAAGACTGGGCTCACCCTAGATTTTAATTGATAAAATGTTTTTCATTGAAACATGAACAAACTTTAGAAAGAAGATTGTTATTTTATTTTAATTAGAATACAGATTTTTATAGGTAGAACTAAGTACAAATAAGGAATCAATCCCTAAAAATCAGTAATTTCCTAAGAATTAGAGATTAGTATTTGATCCTACTATACAAGGTAATTCCTAGGACTAAGTCAAGTATCCTATCCTTAATCTTAGGGATTCTAACACTCCCCCTCAAGCTGGAGTGTAGATATTTATCAAACCCAGCTTGCTGATGAGTTCCTCGAACATGTTCCTGTTCAAGCTTTTAGTTAGCATGTCTGCAACTTGTTGCCTGGTAGGTAGGTAGGTGATGCACACGTCTCCTGAGTCAATTTTTTCCTTGATGAAATGGCGATCTATTTCTACATGCTTGGTGCGATCGTGGTGAACAGGGTTATGAGCTATGCTGACAGTTGCTTGATTGTCACAATACATCTTTATAGGTCTAGTGTAGAGCATTTTTAGTTCTCCCATTAGTCGTTGTATCCAGATTCCTTCGCATATGCCATGAGATAGTGCTCGATACTCTGCCTCTGCGCTACTGCGTGCTACAACAGGCTGTTTTTTACTTCTCCATGTCACAAGATTGCCCCACACATAGCTGCAATAACCACTTGTAGAACGTCTGTCATTGATAGACCCTGCCCAGTCTGTTCTTGCTGCCTTTTTGGATCAGGTGGCTGCTGCTCATTGATCATGCCTATTTCTATTTCTTGCTGCACAGAGGAACCACTGTCTAAATTTGGAACTACAATGATACCCTGATTTGTAGGCTTGGCAATGGTGGTAGGATCAGGAGGTATAATGAGGAGGATGTTAAGAGTCTCATCTTCATTGAGAATCTCCCCCTGAAGATGAGCTGTTGTAAAGTATGGTTCATTCTCAAAAAAGGTAACATCCTGAGAGATAAACAGTCGACGTAAGGTAGGTGAATAACACTTATAGCCTTTTTGCGTTGGAGAATAGCCAATGAAAGCACAAGGATGGGCTCGAGGATCAAGTTTGGATTGATTCGGTTGGTGATTATGAACAAAAGCTTTGCAACCAAAGATTTTGGGTGGAAGATTAGAAACGCGAAATAAGGGAAAAGCCTTTTGAAGGACATTTATAGGTGTTTGGAAATTTAGAACCTTTGATGATAGTCGGTTTATGAGATAGCAGGCTGTTAGGACAGCTTCTCCCCATAGGTATTTTGGGACCCCCATGGTGAACATTAGTGCACGAGCCACAGCAAGGAGATGACGATTTTTTCTCTCGGAAATCCCGTTTTGTTGAGGGGTGTCAGGACAAGAACTTTGGTGTATGATGCCTTGTTCAGCAAGATAAGGACTTAGGACAGAATTAAAATATTCTCTCCCATTGTCAGTACGGAGATTATGTATGGTAGAGTTAAACTGGGTTCGAATCATTGAATGAAAGTTTTGGAAAATTTTAGGTGTTTCTGATTTTTCTTTGAGAAGATGAATCCAACAAACCCTAGTGTGGTCATCAATGAAAGTTATGAACCACCTAGCCCCTGTACTATTTTTCACTTGGCTAGCTCCCCATAAGTCACTATGAATTAAAGAGAATGGTTGGGACTGGTTATAGGGTTTCAATGGGTATGGTACACGGGTGTGTTTGGATATTTGGCAGATTTCACATTTCAAGGAATCAACACTTCTATTTCTAAATAGCAGTGGAAGGTGTTTCTTCAAGTATAAGAAGTTTGGATGTCCTAGTCTACGGTGCCATAACATTATTGTATCTTTCTTAGAACTAGATAGAGCCAACCCTTCTTGTCCACTGTCTTTATTCCAAATATAGAGACCATCATCAACTTTAGCAGTACCAATTATCCTCCCCGATTTCTGTTCCTGTACCACACAACCGGTTGCAGAAAATTCAACAAGGACACTTTCATCCTTAGTTAGTTTACTGATTGAAAGTAAATTGCATGACAAGTTTGGAACATGTAACACTTCATCAAGAGAAAAATTCTTTGTTACTTGTATTTTTCCAACACCAGCCACAGGTGAGTAAGAGCCATCAGCAATGCGGATTCGGGATTGATTATGACAGGGTGTATAGGTTTGAAACAAGGTAGAGTTACCTGTCATGTGATCGGAGGCACCCGAATCGAGTATCCAAAAAAATGGTTGTTAGGTTCAAAGGTACTGTTGAGGGCAATACCTTGAGTGGCAATGGTTCCATGAGTAGTGGTAGTGCCTAGTATCTTATGGAGAGCCTCAAGTTGATTTTTGGTTAGGCGAACAGCAAGAGTTTCTTCTGCAGCCTTATTGTCCTTCTGATTTTTTCCCCGATAGCCATGTAGTTTGATAGTGTCACTCATGGGAAGGAATAAATCAAGAGACGAGAGATTGAAGAGGGGACGTTTGGAATGAGAGATTAGAGAAGTCAGGATCAAAAAAAAAATTTCAAAGGCTTTGATACCATGAACAAACTTTAGAAAGAAGATTGTTATTTTATTTTAATTAGAATACAGATTTTTATAGGTAGAACTAAGTACAAATAAGGAATCAATCCCTAAAAATCAGTAATTTACTAAGAATTAGAGATTAGTATTTGATCCTACTATACAAGGTAATTCCTAGGACTAAGTCAAGTATCCTATCCTTAATCTTAGGGATTCTAACAAAACATCCTCTTAGTAATTGAATCCCATCTTGCAGGTTGTTGGATTATGTACGAACTATCAGCGAATATGCAGGAACTTGTTGCATATGAGTTAATGTCTGCCAATGATGCTACTGAGCGAGACCCAATGGATTGGTATGATCTGCTTATGTCTCTAAGCGTGCTCTTTGCTTTTAAATACCACGTGTCATTTATGATGGTCCTACTTTATGCCTATGTTAGGTCACTAGTTTAGATGTCTTTTAGGAAGCATTTATTTTTACTACACTTAAAAATCATTATATTCAGTGTAATCAGCTGCAATAAATGTCTCTTTCCTAAAGCGATGAACATAACTTGTACTTTCTTTGGAAAATGAGATTACTTTTGAAGCTGAAAAGCTTCTGCCTGGAATGCAAATTTAAAGAGTTATCCATGTTTAGTGAAATATCTTTTTTAGTTTCAAAGTTCTGATTCTCTGAAGTGTTGTTTAACCTTTAATGGGTAAAAATATTTCTGCAGATCATGTTGGTCTTTGATCTTACTAACATTTTAATCTTTATTTAACAGGGTGGTTGAGGGAAGTAATGATGGAGGATCGAGCTGGCATGTTTTGGATGAACGAAGGTCCGAGATGTTTGATAAATGTTTTCAACGCAAAACGTATAATGTCAAATCCACAGGTTTCTTATCAAATATGTTCAGGTGAACTATTTTTTTACTTTGTAGGTAGCATATATGCAAGTTTTAAGTTGATCGATCTTGAAACCTTTTATTAACGATATCATGGATGACAGATTTCGGTTCTTGGCGGTAAGAGATGTTAAATCAACGTCACGGCTGCAAGTAGGTAGTATTGACCTCTATGCTAAGCAAAATTGACAATTCTCATTACTTAATTGAAGACAAACAGTTTCAACTTGTATTCGTGGCTTTCCTGCCTCCAAGCCGCATTGTGTTGGTTAAGAATCTGGCTTCAGTGGAGTATTTATTGATGTGCTAAATATTTTCCCCAGGTTATGTCCTGGAAAAAGAAAAGAAACACTAAACTAGCAGATGATTTATATATATATATATATATATATATATACATATATACATACATTCAATGTCATTGTTGCATAAAAGAATTGAGATAAAAGAAAATCAACATTAGTAAGGGTCATCGTTTATCTATCGAAATCGCCTCCAATTAGGGTATAAGCAGGAGGAGCTCGGTTTTGAGTTGTCAGAATTAAAAGCTCAACTAAAAACTTGGTTCAAGTTATTCTTTTTAAAGTTTGATTTCAATTTGAATAAAAATTAAACCACTCCAATGTTCACTTTATTAGACTTGTATATATGAGTTATCTACTTTTTTTTTTTTAATTTCAAATATATTTATTACGTTTGAATTTGAACTTTTATTTTCATTGATATTAATTTAAAAAAAAGTAAAATATGTATTTGTAATTTTTTTAACAGAAAATTGAATTAAGTTTCTTTTGGTTTCCCAAGGTATTTATTCGAGTGAATTTAACAATTAATCTTTCATGTTTTGTTGACCTATTAAGGGATAAATATTGGTTATGAGTAAAGTTGTTTCGAGTTTCAAACCCTTGATCATTAAAAACAATAAATTATATATATTGTGAACTTTTCTCGATTCATGAATTTGCGGAGTAGAGCTGTGAACAGAAATAGTGAGATTGCAAAACGAATCGGGAACTCGGATTGAGGAACAATCAGAAATGTTGAAATTGGTTGCAGAACATTTTCGAGGGATGGATGATAAACTTGTGGGATAGGGCGGAGAATCGTGATGGAATATTGAAGGAAATTGAATATGAATATTTGGACACTCGTCCAAGGTCGAAAAGATCTATTAGCGGCTCCATTTATTGCAGATGAAATTAAAGAAGACACTATGAACTTTGAAAAGCTGCTTACAACAATATTTTAAAGTTCTAGTAAATAAGTTGAGAGGGATAATGTCGGATCTGATTACACCTCGTACCGCTGTTGTTCAGAGACAATGTATTATTGTGGGAAGTAAAATTCTTACTAGTATTAAGAGGAAGGGCCAAGGAAAAGGTATTTTAGAAGCGTTTAAAATTGATATGTTTAAAGTTTGTAATAAGGTTAGTTGGAAGTTTATAATGGAAGTGTTGGATGTTATGGGATTCAGCCACAATTGGCTCTAATTCATACATCAATGTATTAATGTTGTATAATATAAGATGTTAATAAACGAAAATCCGATAACAGTGAGACTTATTGTCGCATATTCTCTATCAAAATATTCTCTCTTTGATGCTTATACAGGTTGGGAATGAATGTGATATTGGTAATCATTGCATGCCTAATCTTTTAGCTCCTATTTGCTACATCTTCTTCGGTGCCACAATTCAATCTCCTCAGAGAATAAATCATATACTGTCAACTCTTTTGGTCTCTTGATAAATTAAGGAAAATCAAGCATTTTCTTTAATCCTTCTAGTAAGGCATACAATAGATGGTTTACTGAAATACTAGGGGTGAAAAGAGCAGCACAATTGGGTAAGTACGTTGGTTTGCAATTGGGAATAGTTTTTTTTCTTTTTTTCATCCCATTATTGACAAAATTGCTTCAAAAGTTAGCTGTGTGGAAATCTAAATGCCTCACTCGTGGAGGAATGCATACTCTTTTAAGGTCTGCGTTGAATTTCATTCTCTTATATATTTTTTTCTTGTGTTAAAGCTCCTTGGTATATAACATATAAGATTGATCAAATTACTCGGAATTCTTGGTGGAGGCATGATGAACAACAAAAGAAATTTCATATGTGTAGGTGGGATCAACTCTGTAAACCAATTAAAGAGAGCAGACCGTGATTTTCACATGCTACGTTAGTGAATAGTATTGCTCAGTAAACATGCATTAAGACTAATCACAAAACCATGGCAGTTATTACAAGGCACAATGTTGGCAATCGGGGCGAACCCAGAAAGTTTTAGTGTGGGCGGGGGGGGGGGGGGGGGGATAAAAAAGTAAATTGTTGGGGGACCAAACCTAAATATTTATGGTAAAAAGGGTTAAATTGAATTGATAGTTTCTAAGGAGGTTTAGAATTGAAATAAAGCCCTTTTATCCTGCTTGCTCCATTTGGATTCATCCCTGGCTTGCAAAATACTATCAACAATTTCACCTGTTGGATGTTATCCACAGGGCATCGAATGCTTGGATTTGGAAAAGTTAATTAAAGGGTAGGGATGCATGCAAACATGGTATTGATGTACATATATGAAATGGAGAGGGTACAACCATACTGGGGATTTCCTTTGTAATCCATGCATCACAAGTACCGAATAAAAGGTCGCAACAACCAAGTAACATCCTTAACGCATCGAGGTAATATGGAGTGAAATTCCAATACTAAATGATAACTTAGGAGATAATTGGTGGAAAGAACTTGTTCCTCATGGCTATTCCATTAATTTGGTGGGGGGGGGGGAGTGGATAAGTTTTTTTTTGAAAGTTTTGTTATTAAAAGAAGTTTTTAAGTCAATTTTGTAAAAGAATTTTTTTATCAAGTAAGGAAACATTAAAAATTAGTAGAACGGAATGTTGTTAAGAGATGATAGAGAGGAAGGTCAGAGCAGACTCTAAAAAAATATATATAAAGGCATTGCGTGATGGAAGCAATAAGAGATTGAGAAAAATAATTACAGTGATTATTGGGATTGTAGAAAGAAAATTGCAAAGAATATTTTTTTAAAGTACTCAAATTTGTCAAATGATACAAAAGTTCAAATGAGACTTTTAAACCTATAGACATTGAAAAGAAAAGTTAAAAGAAAAACAATTATAAAAAGATAGTGAGTATGAACGTGTTAAAATGGTGGTAGTAGGATTAAGAAAGGTCATTTGAATATGGAAAAATGGAAGGCAAATTATATAGATAAATGGGTAAAATGACAATTACATGCAAGTTATACTCGCTTAAAATATTTTAGTAAGAAGGGTTTTAAATACAAATGTATTGTTTGTTCAATGAAGAAATAAGAAGGAAACATTTGTATTTTAAAGAAATGTTAAAGAAGAACCTCTTAATAGTATTCATATTTGAGACTCTAAGTCATGCTCTTTAAACATCTCAAAAATGAAACAACCTAAGAATGTTCCCAAAAGTTGTCGTTCCTAAAGCTACTCTTGCAAAAAACGATATTTCCAAGAATTAGTAACAAAAGCAATTTGGAGTCTGAAGTGGAGGACCTTGATTCAATGAATCAAGATGAGATCCTTTTAGTTGATAATATCACAACACAATTGTCGGTGAGATCGAAGAAAAAAGTTGGATAGTAATGATGAAGATTAATTTACAAGTCTTAAAGAGTTTATTAGGAAAAAAAAATTAGAAAAGGGAAAAGAATGAAAGTCTAAGGTAAATGGCTCAATAAGGAATAATACATTAGAGGATGACAAGAAATCTATATCAATAGGGGATGTCAAAGTACTAAGACATATTGAGGAGGATGTCACCATTGCATCATGGAAAAAAAGACATTGTCAAGGAGGCAGAAGAAATATGGCCTCTCAGGAAAATAAAATTAGGACTAAAACACTGTATCAAACACACACCATAGAAACACTCAAAATTGATTGAAGCGAATTGGGAATGATTTTGGATGCATTTCAAAAAGATGAGTTAGAATGTACTTTAGCTTAGAAGCTGAAGTGGAGCACATCTCTGCACAAGCTTATGGACTAATATGATGGCATGCATACCTAGTCATTCACAATTTTTAAATGAGGGAAGGAAGCAGGTCGGAGGAGCAAGCATCATAGTTGGTCATGATGGTAATCATTAAGCCGGATATCTTTCAGTTCAGTTCATTCAATAACTAGAAGTTTGAACTCCCCTCCACAATGATAGAATCAAACTTGATTTGTAAACTTTGAGTAGCTTCCTCTACTTGCCATCCATATTTCTTTCACAAAACTAGCTTGAAGCTAACATGGCACGTTTCAAGAATATGAACAAATATTTTCCCAAGACAGATGAAAGAATCTTCGGAAGAGAACAGTCTGGTGTAGTCTAGTTATTAATCAAAGGAGAGTTGAATTCCACGTTCAAACATGTACAATTCCAAAACAACAGAAACAACAATTGGGTGCAACAGTTTATGCCCTCACAAATGTACCATTTTTTCCAGAATTCAGGCGTTCTATATTTTTTTTTCGTCAAAAGTAACTCAGTAATCAAAACTAAAAGAAGAAGAAAACAAAGTTATAAGTGTCCCAAGCCATAAGGGTTCATCCATGTTCTTGATTTTTGTTGGGGTTGAAAGGAAGTATTACCTATGGAGGTAATCTTTGATTTCACAGCAAGTTTCTGCTGGTGTGAATATTGGTGATGAGGAGGAGTATTACCTATGTAGGTAATTAGTTTTGTGTCTGAGAAGGCATATTACCTACGTTGGTAATCTTTGTTTCTGAAAAACAGCAAGGTTGAGCAGAAGGTTAGTGCAACAAGTCTCTCAAGCTTGAGAGGAAGCAAAAATGGCACCCGATGATTCAAGGAGAAAACAAATCAGAATTAGAAACATGAAGCAAGAAAACCAAGGAAAAAAAGTTGATATTCATCATCATAAAAGTTTTACAAAACAAAATACATATAAGAGGAGATTACTTGTGATTACAAGTCAAAGTCTACTTAGACTTCACCTAACACCACTTAGACTTTGAAATAAAAAGACATAGCTAGTAGACTTAATTAAAGCTAGTTGACAGCTACATTAATCATGAGTTTACATCAAATATCTGCCTAACAAAGTTCAAATTGAACTAAACTTAATTACATTAACAAAATGACCAAAAGAAAATACAAATGAAACTAAATTCTTACTGCTGTGCATAGCCACCTTTGCTGCTGCATGGAGGCTACGTTCAACAATTTTCCCTTAGCTCCTTTCAAGGTCAATGTTCCTCAATCTTCTTCAACCCCTTCATGTCTGTCGTTTCCACCCTGTATTACAAACAAAATATCACCAGATTTAACAGTTAATATATATATGTCTGCATATATAACGGAAGCGCATCTCGTTACTGCAACAAGAAGAGGAAATGCAATTATCAGATATATCTTGAGTTGCATATGCCATATGCATACGCTAAGCCAATCATTAGTTTGTGCAATGGTGATAAATTCATGACAACATTAACCAGAAGTAAAAATATCAGGGAACATGCAGGAATTGAAATTATGGAACTGGTGATACTCAAACTTGTGTATACGCAATTCACTAACATAATAGCCAACAAATCCTTACGGAGGTTGATATCGTTGCTTGGAAGTGATCTAGAAACTCTCTAGTTGCTAATAAGAAGGGAAAACAGGATATGCCGTATCTTATGCTACGTCAGCAGCTTTGCTAGTTATAGGCAATGCAAACAAGCTCTGGGTTCATGTAGTTTCAGATTTTTGAAAGCTCAGGTGTGAGAAAGATAATTCAATATAAAATAATCACTCTTATCCCTCACTAATTACCATCACTGTATGTTCAAATCGAGTTGACATGTGACAAAAGCATGAGTTCATCCCTTGAACAATATGTAAATACTAAAATTTGTCAATGGAGTCTGGCAATATAGAAAATGACATAAAATGATGCAGAGAACAAGGAAACTATTAAGAACTTACGTTGATCCATATAAAGCAGTCTTCTGAACTTTTTTGATTTCAGAACCCCACTGGTTGTCTTCAATAAATATTGTCAAGCTGGTAAACATAATAAAGTAATATTAACATTAGTATGGTTAACGTGATGATCAAGACTAAACCCAGTACATTAGCGGACAAACTAAAAACATACCTACGAACATTCTGAAACTTGACACACTTTACAGCTACTGGTTTTCCCTGCAAAAGGAGAGAGAATGATTTCTTAAAAAATCCTTACTAAATAGTAGTTTTCCGACAATGAAAGGCTGACAAAGAAGAGCTACCTAAAGATTGTCTGGAGATAAAACAGCAGAGTGTCACTTGGAGGGAAGTCATTGACATTACTACATTCAAGTACAATGAAATATCATCAGTGAAATGTTAAGCCAATCCCGACAATGGTATAATTCAAATTACCTAAACCCCATATGTTCCCTGTTCCTAAAAAGTTTCACCGTCTTTGGACCTGCAGAAGACAATCTTCATGATAAAATACTACAACAATCAACAACATCAAAGGTAAAATTAGTAAGGGTGGGATTTGGAACCGGTATTCAATGAGTTTGAATTCGTGATCAGACATTCAGATGCATAAATGTACACATTAAAAGATACATATAAACATAATTAATAAAGATTTATGGGAAGATAATCATATACAAAACTTTACCTTCCTCTTCGGATCCCTTGGCGACAATGGAATGTAGTTTGACGACTTGAGTGAAAGGGATATATATGAAGAGTTGTTCATCTGCATCACTCTCTAGATTAAAACCTTCATCTTCTCTATAACCCTAAATAATCCATGAACATAAAACTTTTAATTTATGCAATTCCCACAAAAGCAACTTAAGACAAGATAAATACATTGGACAATGAAGTCGACACTAAAGTAATAATCTAAACCATGATTTTTCCAACAAAAAAAAAGTACAAATGTCTGCCAAAATAATTCAATGACAATTGAAAATTAGCTAGTATTAAGGGAGTAAAAATGAAGAACAGAGAAACAAGAATAGCTTGAAGAGAGTTACCTGCTTGAGAGCATAAGACAGGGAGTGACCAGAGCTTTGGTTAAGGCATTCAACTCCAGACCAATCAATAAAGTCCAAGAGATTAACCTAATAAACAAAAAATTTCCCAATCAAGTTAAAGATTTTAAGAATCTTTCTTGCAATTACACCAAGAAATATGTGATGAAAATTTTATATACAACATAGTAACAAACGAATCTTTTTCAACCAACCAGAAAAAAAAATCCGAAAGATAATCAGTTGCCAGATTCCTTGTCTTTCCCACTAAATTTCTCAAGTTGTTTCAGAAACCAAACAAAGGGTATAGAGAAAGGTAGAAACTTTATTGGAATACTCACTTGGTTTCTTTGAATTGCAGTAGCTGATTCAGCAGCCGCCATGGTTTAAGAAGTTAATGAGATTGCTGATATAAAAATTGTCTTGTGAAGGAAAAAGAATCACAAGGAGCGAGAATAATTTGAGAGAAAGTTAAAAAGACAGACTTTTATAGTGCCCACTTTTAATGGTTATATCAATTCTTGGAAAAAGACGAAACTAGAAGGTCAGACGCTGCCGTTTAAGTTCAAAGCCATGTTTTTGAGAGCTTTGCCTTGCTGATCAAACCAAAATGACAGTAAATTTTTTCAAATGGTCAAGAGATAATCTTTTTAGAGAAGGAAGAAGCCTCCTCTTTGAGACAATCTTCAGTATAGATATCCAATCCAAATTCTCAAACCTCCCGAGGCCCAACACCCCTCTCAAGTTCTCAAACAAACAAAATAAGTCCCCACCAACCAATAATGTAATCATCTAACCAATTAACCAACCAAATCTCAGCAGCCCCTTCTCCCTATCCTTCAATCTTCGACCTCAAGTTCTCCAAACACCAACAAACACAGATCATATATCAAAGCAAATGCAATCCAACAGCCACTGACCACAACCTTTCATCATATCTACAACCCCATTTTCAGTCTTTCATTCCATTCACCAAAAACCAATGGCTTCCTTATCCCTCAACCTCTCCTCCCTCCACCACACCTCCACCAACCCTCTTATCCTACGCTGCACCCCTCTGAACCTACGCACCCCATCCCAGAAACCATTCTCCATTAGGTCCCAAGCCGCCCCAGTGCTTTCCCAAGATGATCTTAAAAAGCTTGCTGCTGACAAAGCAGTCGAGTCAGTCAAATCAGGCATGATCCTAGGCCTAGGAACAGGATCAACAGCAGCTTTTGTGGTCGACAAAATAGGCCAACTCCTTTCCACGGGCCAACTTTCTAACATCGTAGGTATCCCAACTTCGAAAAGAACACAAGAACAAGCTGCATCACTTAACATCCCCTTATCTACCCTTGACTTACATCCCCGTATTGACCTTGCTATTGATGGTGCTGATGAAGTTGATCCTAACCTTGACTTGGTTAAAGGCCGAGGCGGTGCACTTTTGCGTGAGAAAATGGTTGAAGCAGCTTCATCTTCCTTCATTGTAGTAGCCGATGATAGTAAGCTAGTTTCAGGGCTTGGAGGGAGTGGTCTAGCTATGCCTGTTGAAGTTGTGCAGTTTTGCTGGAAATACAATCTAGTTAGACTGCAAGGGCTGTTTAAAGAGTTGGGTTGTGAAGCAAAGCTGAGGTTAGTAGGGGATGGTAGTGAAAAGCCTTATGTCACTGATAATGGGAATTACATTGTGGATTTGTATTTCAAGAATCCAATTAAAGATGGGTTTGGAGCTGGGAAAGAGATTTCTGCCTTGGAAGGTGTAGTGGAACATGGGCTGTTTTTAGGAATGGCTACCTCTGTCATCATTGCTGGGAAAACTGGTATAGAGGTTATGACTAAGTGAATTAAGTGTTGACTGGAATTTACTTTGTCTGAGGGGGTAATTTGTTAAAAAAGAAAAAAAAGAAAAAAAAATTGATTCTGCGTAGAGTGATTGCAGAATGTTGAATGATTGAGGGGATTTTAGAAATGAATTTTATTGGTTAATGAATATGTAGTTTTATGGTTATTGCTTTTTCATATTTAAGATTCCAATTTTCTGTATTTTCTTGGGTTAGGTTTTGGTTAAGGGATTTTTTTTTTAAGATTTAGTACATGAATAAAATGCTAGTAAAGTTAGAGCCCAAACGATGTTTTTTGCATCGAGTTGTCAATATCTTCCTCTAGAAACTTTCGTACATATGATGTTGGATCAATGAATACAACAAATTGATTCATTCGACTTCCTGCTACATTTGTTATGCAATTAGCAACCTTGTTACTTTCCATCAAGACATGTTGAAGCTTAAATTGTCGTTCTCTATTACACCACTCATGAATCAGTCGGACTTCCATTGTATTACTATTTGTTGCAAAGTCATTCTTAATAATAACAATCAACAGGGCATTGTCGCTTTCCACCTCAACCTATCTGAAACCTCTCATCCATGCTAGCTTCAAGCCTTCAAGGATAGCCTGAGCTTCAATTTGGATGATATCAACCATACCTGTTACCATTTCAAAACCCACCAACCACCCTCCGCTTGGTCCTCTCAGCACTCCTCCTATTGCTGCCCTTTGTCTGCTTGTCAACATCGAGCCATCAGTATTATTCTTGACTCATCCTTGTTCAAGCCTTTGCCAACTATTTTTTGTCCTTGACTTGAATGCCATTTAGTCTATACTGCCATTAGTTCCAAATGCTCTTGCTCATGCCATAACCGAAGCTATTAAATTCTGACTCATTACAGTTTTTCCAAAGGAACCAAGTGACTATTGCAAAAAAGGTCAACCATTTGCCTCCACCGAATTTTAATTCCTCTTTGTTCGTGATATTATAGTGAATTCATCTCTTAAGTGTTGAGTTTAAGAAAAAAAAACCTCCAAATTAGCCTAGGAACCAATGCTTTCCAAATAGACTGAGCAAAACCGCAATCCCTCACCACGTGAATTGTCGTTTCCATGGACCAACCACATTATTCGCAAAAGGAAGTCGATGTCATACCTCTCCTTGTACAATCCTCGTTAGTCAAAAGTTTATTTTGGATAAGCAACCATAGAAAAACTCGCACCTTTTGAGGTGTCACAACTCTCCAAATTAATCTGTCATACCCAAACTGCCTTGGTCCACTAGTGTTTAAAAGATGCTTATACGTTTCTGCAAGAGAGAACTTCCCTCTGACAACCACTGCCAAGAGATTTGATAAGAATCCGACTCCCTCAACATGTGTTGCAAGCACATATTCGCACAAGAATATCTTTGAGGAGCACATAGATAACCATTAAGTATTCCATTCTCCTTTAGACGTCACTAGGTCACGCACGTGAAAAGTTTCATCTAGAGGTTCATTACTAATACACTATAGTTTTAATAGACTCAGGATTAATTATGTTTTATAATTTAAATAAATTTTATTCAAATAAATACTTTCATCTAAGTTATTCAAATAAATACATGAATTTTTTCACTTTCACATTATAAAATTTAATATTAATTATTGTAAGTGATTGGTAAAAATTATTTGCCTCCACATTTTCTGTGCACCATTATAATGAATGTCATTTTTTTTTTCCTGATTATAGTATCTTGATATCTGAGTTGGTAGTAGAAATTTTAAATTAAATAGTATTAATTTAATTTAATTTATATCGATTGTAGCTAAATCTTAAGCCCTAAATTAATTATGTTTGAATCGGATTGAATTGATTAATCAAACTAATTAAACTAAAAATTAGTCAAAAAAATTATTTGGATTAAGAATTGGAAAACAACCACAATTAAAACGCAAATCTAGAAAAAAAAACAGATAAAAATGGATCAGGCCGTTTTCCAAAATTTTGGGCTATTTCAGCCTGGGCCAAGCCCAATACTTAAAAACCTAATTCCCAGCCCAAAATGAAAGGAAAGAAATAAAATAATAAGAAGTAAAAGATTAAAGACCCCTAGTACCCTACCTGCCAAAACCCACCAAAAGGTCCAAACCCCCTCCCCCTCAAGCTCCCCTTGCCCTCGCCATTCGTCGACCCCTGTGGACGCGAGATCTTGTTGATCTCCCGTTTGTTTTGCTCAATACTTGGGGTTTTACTTATGGATTGTTAGTAGTATTTGTTAATGTTACAATGTGTTTATCAATTTTTGGTTAAAATCTGTTATAGTCCCTATATTTCTATAGAATTTGAGATTCAATTCTTATACTTTAAAAGTTAAAAATTCAATTCTCTTTTATAGTTTTTCAATTTAGCATTCCTAGTCCAACCGATATAGTCTTTGGTAGTTTTTATTAAAAATTTTCAACTTAACATATTTATTTTCCATCAATCATATGACATGCCACACGAAGATAACTTAATCAACATGTTATATTGTCAAATTTTTTTACAAAAAATAGAGTAATAAATGTAACACCCTATATCCAATCCAGTCGCTGGACCCGAGCTACAGGATGTTACAGAAGATAACAGAACGAATACATGTAAATTCGACATTTAACAATCAAAACAATCATTAAAACATTCATAACTCAAGTATGCAATGATTTACATATCAATCCGAGTCTCAAACGAGTTTACGAAAGCTCTTAAAACATCTTGAGAATAAATAGAGACTTAATTGTAAAATTAAAAAATATATGAAAATTTCAGTAAACAGGAGTCACATGACCATGTGGTTAGGCTGCGTGACAAACTGAGGCTATGTGGTGTAAAGTCACACGACCGTGTAACAAACTATGGTTATGTCAAGAATCATGCATCTAAATTACCAATAGCACACGATCGTGTCGATTTCAATGATTGAATTGACATTTTTAAATCAAAGTAGTTGGAGGACTTAATTTCTAACTTTTTAAGTATAATGACTAAATCTCAAATTTTGACAAAGTATGGGAACTAACTACATATTTTAATGCAATTTTTTCTTAGATTTTTTTAAAATTCTTTACCTATTTTTTTATTTTTTTAATAGTAAATCGATCAGACCGATGATTGAATCGATTAAACCGAAAATCAATAGTCTAACTTGTTAAATCACTAATTCTCATTAGGAATAAGTATAACTTTCAATTCCTAGTTTCAGATTAAAATCTGATTTAATATATTCTCATTAGAGACCTTATACTTTCTAATTCTAATATAATTTCATGGCAAGTTATACATTTATTCAATTTGGTTCCTAATGTAACAAAATTAACAAACTAACTAAATTAACTTTACAATCTAGTCCTTTTCATAATCTAAGCTTAAAATTTATCAATTTCAAGCCTAATTCTTTAAGAAATCAACAATAGTAATTTTCTAAAACTTTAACAAATTCACAAATTGGTACATGAGCTAGCTAAATCAAGCTCTCATGACCTCAAATCTATAAAAATTACAAGAAAATGACTAATTTATATGGTTAAATGTTAGAAACCCTTGAAGGTTTCTAATTTTCTTTATTTGCGGTGGACGGGTAAGAGATTGAAGATAGAAGAGAAATTTCCTCTTTCTTTCCACGATGTTATATATATAGGTTAATTAGTTTAATTAATTATATTTAATTAACTTAACAAATCACTAATCATGCTTAATGAATTTAACATTATCATTCACTAATCCCTATTTGAAAATGATTTATTTACTATTTTGGACCTTTGACTAATTGCCATATAAATCCCCAAGTCTTTTGTCAATTGAAATTTTATAGCGATTAGACTTTTACGATTTAATCTCTAAGCCTTAATGAACTATTAATTTGGTAAAATTACTAGATCAGTCTTTAAATGATTTTTATATTAGCTCCATAAATATTCATATTTAATATTTATGAATTCGATTTATAGAAATAAGGTTATGAAATTGTATTTTCCGATACCATTAAAAATCACGTCATTACACCGTAACCATGTATCAATGAAAATATAACAAGATAAGTGGATAAACTTAGAAGATTAAAGCTCACTTTTGTTGGCTATAAAGGGTTGAGAACATCCTTTGTTGGTTATTGATTTTGAGAGCTAAACTTGTTCTATATTGGAGAACATTTTGTTAAGGTAATTCCTTTGTACTTTCACTTTACTATTAGAGTGATTATTCCCTTATATGAGTGACGGTGTTTGAGGGGGTGGGGTGCAAATAATTATATAACAATGAAGTTTCAATCATCTTTTGTGAGAGTTGATAGATTTAACTTAAATCACTTATTCTACCTTAAAATTATTTAAGGAATCCATTCTTCTTCTTTTTTAAAATTTTATTATAAGTTTTTCATCATATCTGATTTTTTTGACACAATACTTAAAATTATTTATAGTTCCTCTTTAACTCATAAACAGAAGAATAATATGCTTTAGTGCACTCGAACCCACATCCTTCAATATTAACAATAATGTCCATATCAATCAAATTAAAATTCAATCCGATATTAACTTAAACAGCTTGAAGCCATTGTGTTTTCAAGTTTTGTTGGGTCAGTGAGCTTGTGAAAACTCATACATACATACATACATGCAAGCCCACTTTATTATCTTTGAGAAGACATTTTCTCTTTATTTATTTTGAAATACATTGGTATAACAATAGAAATCTATTCTTACTGTACTCTTAGCTCCTATGTGTTTATTTAATAGCTAACTATTTCATCAATCTTTAAATCCCCAATTTGATTATTGAACATCTAGCATTTCAACTTAGATCTAATTCGCGTAGATCCCCAAAAGTACCAATCAATTATTTGAAATAATTTTGGTCCCTCACAAATCAAAGACGGTATAGTAGCAGTAGGCTAAGTAAATATAATGTCGAGTAAATTCGTAAATTATATTAAGAATTGGATTATATTTTATTTTTATTTAAAAAAGGAGAAATTAATTAATGATTATATGTTGGATCAAATAATAAATTTATCTTTTTGTTAAAATCCATTTCTACGTACTATTAAAAATTAGTCATTGTACATCAACGTATAACTGATTAGTTATTACATTAGTCATATTAATTTTTAACAGTAAAATAGATGAAATTTTTAACAAAAATAATTATATATTTTTTTATCTAATATATATAACTAATTAATGATACTTTTACTAAAGGAATGTAAATATAAATATAATGGATATAATGTGGAATCAAGATTTAGGTCTATGTTTGAGAATTGTAATAATGGAAAATAAATATAATTTACAGGATAGGGTAAATTGGTGGGCGATGGTAGCCTCTTTCTTCCTTAAATAATTTGGTCCCAATGTCTGCATGTTTTCACGTGTCCTGCCATCACCATTGCCGTTAATTACAGCATCAGCACTGCATAGGATTCTAAGGACCCAAATATAATAAATAATTAACTTACATAATTTTATAAAATTGAAAGTATCCTTTTCCAATCCCCTCTTTGTTGGTTGTTTCCCTCACTCTCATGCCTGTTCACTGGATCCCACTTTCTTTTCACATTTCACTTTCATTAATTATCAATTATGATACCCCCTATTTTAAATCTTTTTCCATTTCTCAAGTAATTCATTTCCAAAATCCCATTTTAAATATGTAAATAATATTAATATTTGGTTAAATTGGTCCTAACCATACAAATATTTACATGTTTTTCTCCTCCTCCTCCTTTTTTTATAAAAAAAAATACTCATTTTTCTTAAAATAATACTTGATTTCCACTCAAATCATATGTATATATTTAGTCAAGACGCACACACACACAAAAAGGACTAATCTGTGTCTTACTTAAACTATGGTATTATTCATTTTGTGTTTTCCTAAATATTTATCTGCCAAAGGAGTTTTATAGAAATACATATAAAAAGGTGATTGATGAAAGTTTGACTTGATAAGAAAGTCAAACAGATCAACGGCTGCAGGAGACAAATGAAATCGGTTGAACCTCAAACAAAAAACTACAAAAATGAAATGAAACTTTTGAATTAAAACATAAGGAGAAAAAAAAAAAAAGAAGCAAATCAACCAAGAAAATGTCTTCAACTTTATATTCAAGCTTTGCCTTTTGCTAAGAGAATTAAAAAAAAAAAACAAAGCCTTTTATTATTCCTATTAAAGTTTAAATCATTGAGTAAATAGGTTTTTTATTAAAATATTAAAAATAAATAATGAAATAATAATTTTTATTTTATAGTTAGTTCATTAAATTTAAATAGTATACCAAGTGCAAGTGCATGAATAAAAAAAAATATATATATATATATATTTGGTAGAACGGGAGCAATTAAATGTTAATCCAAAAAAGCAGCAAGAACTTAACCTTAATGGTACATTTATGAGTTGGGGTCTCATTGGACAGTGACTTCACTTGCCACCAAAAGGGGTGTGGTGGGCTATCTTTTCTCTTCCATGACAGGACAAAATTCTTGATAAATGAGAGAGAGAAACAAAGAAGCCATCAGATAGAGATAGAGATAGAGATAGAGAAAGGGCAGCTATGGTGTTTTTTGAGTGTTTGTTTTGTTTTTGCAGCCCTTCTAGTCCTCTCCCATTTTACTGAACCCCCCAAAACCCAAAAGGAAAGATAGTGTAAAAGGAAAAAGAAAAATGTTTGATGGAGTGCCAGACCAGCTTCATCAATTCATAGGAGCGTCATCAGCATCAGCTAGAACCACCACAACTCTCCTTCTCCCTCTCTCTTTCACTTCTTCAAATGGTTTCACTTCCTTTGACCCCTTGTTCACTTCTTCATCAAACTCCCATCATCAGCAAGTGCCCCCTCAGCTGCATCATCATCATCAACAGCAGCAGCAGCCTCAGTTTTTGCAGTCATTGCACCAGCAGAAGAATAACGAAGAGAGTACCACCAGTTTGGTAGGTATGAACATGGAGATTAATGGAAGAGATCAGAGATCCATTGCTGAACCCCTTGATAATCTTCATCATCATCATCATCATCATCATCCTTGGTCTAATGATGAAGTCCTTGCACTGTTGAGGGTCAGATCTAGCATAGAAAATTGGTTCCCAGAATTCACTTGGGAACATGTCTCAAGGTATATACATACAAACCATACATATATCCATTTCATGTTTTCTTTTCTTTTCTTCTCTTTTCTAATACATAGAGTCCCTTCAAATTTTGATCAATGAATCAATCAAATTGGATAGTATTAACTCATCTACATTAACCCTTGTGGGGATTTCATTATTTATGAGCCGTTGTTAATAAAAGAGAGAGAGAGAGAGAGAGAGAGAGAGAGAGAGAGAGAGAGAGAGAGAGAGAAGGGATCCTGATAATTAAATAAACAAAAAAAAAAAAACTTGGTATAGTATTTTATAAGTGAATAATTGTTAGTAAAATAGAAAGAATAAGTGTTTGATATATAAATATAGGCATGCAGCTTTGTAATGGTTCAATTATATATATATGTGCACACAATTATGGTGGGTGCAGGAAGTTGGCAGATCTTGGGTTCAAGAGGAGTGCAGACAAATGCAAAGAAAAATTCGAAGAAGAAAGCAGATATTTCAACAGCATCAATTGCAGCAAAAACTACAGGATCTTTAGTGAACTTGAAGAACTTTATCAAGCTGAGAATCCTCCACCTCCTCCTCCTCCTCATCATCATCATCATCATAGCCAGCAGCAGCAGGTGGCTGTTGTTGCAGATGAAAACAACAAAAATGTGGAAAAGTCAAGGGAAGATGAGGACAATATGGGTCAGAATTTGGAAGCTGATTCAAGAAATATCGATGAATTATATCAAACTTCACCAGCAAACAACACTGCAATATCATCAGATCAGGATAACAAAAAAGTGGTTGAGAACAAAGCAAACTATGATGATAACAAGGCTGCTGCTGCTGCCAACAACAAGAAGAGGAAAAGGGTGAAGAAACTTGAGTTGTTCAAAGGGTTTTGTGAAGATATAGTGAACAAGTTGATGATCCAACAGGAAGAGATGCATAATAAGCTGATTGAAGATATGGTGAAGAGAGATGAAGAAAAAGTTGCCAGAGAAGAAGCTTGGAAGAAGCAAGAGCTGGATAGGATTAACCAGGAGCTTGAACTTAGAGCCAAGGAACAAGCTATTGCTGGTGATAGACAGGCCACCATAATCAAATTCTTGAGCAAATTTTCACAAACTGGATCCTCTAAGAAGCAATGTTTTGGAAGGGTTAATGAAGATGTTGTCAAGGTACCAAGTGAATGTTCAAATCCTCCTATTGCTTCTTCATCTCCTTTAGTGGCAGTAGCAGAAAACCCTAATCCCATTGTCACTGACCAAAACAAAGTTGATCAAGTGTCTACCACTTCTCCATCTTCCATGATCCTCGCCCATCAAAACAAACAAAGCATGCCCATATCCATGACAGAAAGTCAAGCCCCTCAAAACCCTAATCCGGAAACACCTGATACTTCATCATTAGCTCCCCAAAACCCTAATTCTGTCAGTGCTGAAAGCAGCCCATTACCGCCCACTTCACCATTGACGGTAAATAAAGCTCCCCAAAACCCTACGTCCAATGAGAAAGAGGACCTTGGAAAGAGATGGCCAAGAGATGAAGTGTTGGCATTGATAAACCTGAGGTGCAGTCTTTATAACAACGGTGACCATGAGAAGGAAGGAACAGCCATAAAAGCTCCTCTATGGGAAAGAATCTCACAAGGGATGTTAGAATTGGGTTACAAGAGAAGTGCAAAGAGGTGCAAAGAGAAATGGGAAAACATAAACAAGTACTTTAGAAAAACCAAAGATATCAACAAGAAGAGGTCCCTCGACTCAAGGACATGCCCTTATTTTCATCAATTAAGCACTTTGTACAGTCAAGGAACACTTATAGCACCTTCTGATGGGCCGGAAAACCGCTCGTCGTTGCCGGAAAACAACTCAAAATTGCCAGAAACCGGTAAGGATTCATCTCAAAGGGGAGACAAGGATTCTACTGTGCATGTTTCGGGAGGTAATGAGACAAACATGGTTCAAGTACCAGGTTTTGAATTTGAATTCTGAATCACATTACATTTTTGTGTGTACGTTAAATTACTTTTGGTATTACAATCGGTAATGACATTCTTAATACTATAATATTAGAAATAATAGTACTTTTTTTTGGGTTGAAAATTAATTTTAAATTTTCTTAGGGAATCTAATGTAAACTTTCATGGAGGATATATGTTTAAACTTGTACTGTAGTGAGCACCGACAATTTGGGAAATGACAATTTAATTTCAGGTCAGGCCTACTTTCATTTTATAATTATGCTTTCATTTTACGAAGTGGAAGCACCGGGGAATTCAAAGGGATAGGTAGGGCTGGATGAAAGGGTATATTTTGTTTTTGGATCCTCTGAATTCAATCCTAATTTTATTTAACTTCAACCTCAACAACTTACATTCCACCCTCCAAATAAAAATTAAATCCTAATCTTGTCGATGATAATTTCAATAGAGATTGTTATTTACTAAATGTAGGAAGGACAGTGTTCAGGCGCAGTTCACTGTTCCATGCCAAATAAAATAAAAACAATGCTGAAAGAAGTTGGGAATCTTTTCAGCCAAGAAAATGAGGTTTTGTACACTAGTTGCTGGAACATTTCAGAAACATAACAGATATTTCTACATATAATCTGGATATATTCATAAATGCTTTTCACACTCTAAATTAATTTTATGCCAAATGTTTTATCTATTAGAATAACAATTTATTTTTTTTATACATGAAATTGGATAAACAAAATGTTATATTTGATAAATCAATGATATTTTAAAAGAGTTTGATAATTATTTAATTTTTTTATTTGATACAAAATTTTCGAACTAAAAATATTAAAACTTATCACTTTATATTGAAAATGGTAAATTGATTTTATTTTTAAAAAATATATATTTAAAATCAATTACCTTTTTAAAAAATAAATTCAAATTATCATATTTAACTCTTCCTCAAAACTATTTTTAATAATTTTACTAAAAAAACATACTTAAGTATAAATTTTTACCAAAAAAAAAAAACATACTAATGTCAATACTTATTTTTTATTAATTTTACAAAACAATTTTCTAATATAAATTTTGTCATCTACATCTGTCACTACTTAAGTAAAAGCTAACTAGATATTATAACTTGTATTATTTGTTGGTATGTTTGACCGACATATCTTGATTATTTACTTACATATGTTTTAGGATTTTGACTAGCAAATCACAATATTATAATTACAGATGAGATTGAATCAAGCAATGTAAGTTTTCAAGAATGCTAATCTAATCTATTTATCTTATTTAAAGAGATGTTGCTTTTGAAGAAGTTAAAGTCAAGAAAAGACTCTTTTGAAAAGATTTAATATTTATCAAGTTTTCTTAAGTGAAGAGATTCGTTTTTCTTCAAAGACTAGGTTAAGAAGATCTTAGTTTATTCTATTCTATATTGAAGATATGATCAAGCTAAATTTAAGGAAATTAAATATTCATATTGATTGTACTTTAGCAAGCTATTAACAATACGCTTGGTTCGTTGGAATGGAATAAAATATGAATATAATGACTATTCAATGAAATTAGAATAAAGAGGTAATATGAATCGCGTTGTCTGGTTGATTGAATAGAATATATGAATAATAGTATTACATTGTTTGGTTGATTAAAATGTCATTAAGGAATAGACAAGGAATATATACATAAAGTGACCCATTTACCCTTAAGTGCAATCAATAATATTTTTGTTTATGTTATGAATATATTATTAAGTGAATGTCCATCATGATCAAGATAAAGTTTTAATTTACTTTAAATTCTAATAGTTATTAGAATTAGATTTCTACTTCTTTTATACTTCTTATGCCTATAAATAGAGACTTTGATAAAGTATTGTAATCATCCCTTTTAATCAATATAGTACATCATCTATTACTTTCATATTTTCTTTGTTCTTTGGTCTTTATTCTCTCCATCTCTCTTTATTTTATAACATGTTATCAGCACGATTTTGCTTAAAGTGATAGTTTCTTTTATTGACGATCAAATTTATCCTTCATGATTTTTAATATCTTTGACAGCAAGATGCAAAGCTTTTACAGGAAGTTTCTTTTATTTAATGTTTCATATATGATTATTATTTTTCATTCTTCTTTCATTATACGTTATAATTGTTTTGATTAACTTATTTTACTTTTTTTTCTTAAAGATGGTGAAAATTTTGATACTGTTATCTATATGAAATCGAGAAGTAAGATTCACTATCAAAGTTTGCTTTTTGATATTTGCTTGAGGATGATCTCTTTTTCTTCATTACAAAGAATATTTATAATCGCTACTTCTCATCCATGGTAACGTAAATCAATCTAATCAACTTCTTTTGAAATTTGATTTGATTTCTATTAAAACTTTAAATTTATATAATTCACTATCTATATCTCTATGAATTTATAAAACCCTTCACACATTTAGTTATTGGGATTTTTATGTGGAGATAAATATTTTTTTTCATTTTTAATAGAATTGATTGGTGTAATTTTGATTTTGATTAAGATATATAATTATTGCGGAATGTGAGTAAAAATAATTACTTGTCATGAACTTTGAGATATTCACCCTATCTATGATAATTTCAAATTATTGTAAAATTTGAGATGAAATTATGTTATGAAAGGTGAAGGTTAGAAAATGTTTATGTTTAAACTTTTATAGCTGTAAAGTTATTTTAATTTGACATTATAATATTTTTTTATTTTGTTGTGGTATGATATATAAAATATATATTATCTAACCACAATGATTTATTAGTGATATAAATTTATTATTATTTTTGTTTAATATATGTTTTATTTATACCTATTCATTTTATTTTTATATTAATAAATAAAATTTTATTTAAAATAAATTAAGCATTCATTAAAGTTATACAATAAAATGATTCTATGCTCTTGAAGAGCTAATGTTGCATCACACTGTAAAAAGCTCTTTAAGAGCTTATCTCTTAATTCATTGTTATGCAAAATTTTATAAAATATAATATTATTTTTCAGATCAAGAAGATATATGTTGAATAATACATTCATGTGTTTTACATTAAAACCATATATATAAATAACATGAGATACTCATGTATTTGTATTATATATATTCCTCGAATGAATACATTACACTATATGATTGAAATATCTAATGTGCTCCTGCAGTAGCAATATTGTGAAAATGACTTTAACAATATTTTCAAGCGATCTAATACCTTCTAGTGGCTAAGCAAAAATAATAAGCTACTAATGAAAAACTAATGAAACTCTTCCCACTAGCTTTGCAGCTTCATTCCCTGAAGTGAATGTAGCAGTACATAACAATTATGAAAAATAAAAATATAGAGGTCATGATTGTTGTTGTAATTGAAGATGTGATTGGAGACTAATCATGACAACATGAATAGATAGATTTTAGTTTGAAACCCACGCATATTTTGCGATGGTGATTATGAAATAAAGAATCAATGGGGACGTTTAGAAGTCTATCCTACTAGATTTATTGCATTCCCTAAAGGGAATGCAAACATAAAGAAAATAAAAGATATAATTATGGACCACTAAAAGTGGGAACATAGTGATAAATAAGAGAACAATGAAAGTTCTCAAGATAATTCTTCAAAGGGTAAAAATAACTTATGTTATTAATGTGATATGAATGATTATTTGCCACATATGTGACATATGCCTAAATATTTTGTTTCTGTTAATATTCTTTGAGGAATGATATAAGAATGTAGTAATAAATTCTATCATTATAGATAAAAAGTATTTATCTTATTTTGTACAAAAAAAATAAATATTATTCCAATATTTGATAGTACAAAATTAGTCGAAAGCTCTAGAAGAGCTAATATATTAATATCTTGTGATGGTTAATCCATTGGTTTTAAAAGATATTTATAATGGATCTTATATTGAGATTGTGAATGAGGAAAATATTATATTTCATACGAATCACTATTGCTATAAATATCTATTTTGAAAGCATGAAAAAGAGAGAATTGAGTTATTAATTTATATTTATTTTATAATCTTTGTGATCTTCTTTTGTTATCATCCCCATTAAGGGGTTGAAAGCAAAATATTTGACTGTGAAAGATCTATCTATTTATGAGTAATAAAATATGATAATTCTATCTAAAGCTAGTTATGGGTGGATGCACATGAAGTTGTAAAATTTTTTTTAGATATGTGAAGATTTTGACATATTCCCTGAAGCGAATATTGCATATAATTTTTTGGATTATATTTATTTTGTTGACTTAGTGACATTATAATATTCACATTGATTTAAACATTTCTATTAGTAAATGTCACAATAACACTTATATGTGGATACAAAGTAAAAGAAATGATAGTTAAATTCTTAATTTGTTACAATTTAGTACAATTGAAACACATGTTAGAGTAAACCAAAATTTTACTGATACAAATGCATTTACTACTTGGCGTGACCAGTTAGAACACTCTGGATCCTATATGATGCGAAAATTAATTAAGAATTCATATGGACATTCATTAAAAAACCAGAAGATTCTTTAATTTAAAAAAATTCTCATATGTTGTTTGTTTTCAATGAAAATTAATTATTAGAAACTCACTAGCTAAATTTAAGATTTAATGCCTTACCTTTTTTAAACGAATATAGGTCAATTCATCCACCATGTGGATTGTTTTGATATTATATGATTTTGGTAAATGCATCTACAAAATAATCACATATGTGTTATCAATTTGTAACCTATCATTTGCAAGATTGCTTGTTTAAATAATTAATTCCAGATCATGCAATTAAGACAATTCATCTTACTAATACTAATGAGTTTATGTAACAGCCCGATTTTCAATTGTGCCGAAAACGGTGGTCTGGGACCACCAAATCCGACCAATAAGCTCGTAGATTTTATTATTTAGTATTTACGAGTGAAATATGGTTTTAAAAAGATTTTTGAATTAGTAATTTATGTTTTATAAGGATTTATTAGGTCAAGTGGTTTAGAAAATGAGGTATCGAGACCTCGATTCTATAAACCGAGCCATAAATATTTTTATAAATATTTACGGAGTGCCATTAAGGTAGTATTAAAGTTTCTTTAGAAAATTTTAACGTTTTGATAGTTAATCAATTAAAAAGGACTAAATTAAAAAAGGTGCAAAACTTACTAATTATAAGAAATAAGTGATTAAATGACTTAATTATTAAACAAGGGAAGACTTAAGGAGTAAATATGCCTAAATGGAAGGCATGAGACGGCATAAGCAAATAAGAATAATAAAATAATGTAATTTAATGGCAAAATGGTAAATAGTTTGAAATTAAACATACAAATTAGAAATTAAAAGGATTTCTAGGCAATTCTTCTTCAAATTTCTTACAAAAATGCCATAGGAGGGCCCTTAAGCTGGTTTTTCATGTTTTTGCTTCAAGTGAGTTCAATTCTTGCCTTTTTCTTATAATTTTTATGTTTTTGATACTTTTACAATTAAGTCCAACTAAGTCTTGCTTTAGTTTTTTATTTTATTGAAAATTTTGGAAGTTATCATTGATGAATATAGAATTTTTTAGGTGAATAAACATGGATTTAGAGTTTTAATTTTTTTTATATGATGATTTCATAAAGTGATTTTGTTAAATATTAATTTTAGGACCAAAGTGTGAAGAAGTTAAAGAATTAGGGTTTGGTATTAAATTTCTATTTTATCAAGGGCTGTATTATAGCCTAGAATATTTAGATAAATTATTAATTGAGAAAAATTAGTTCAATTGATAGATTAATTAGTTAAGGACTAAATTGTAAAAGTTGTGAAAGTTTGAGGTAATTGTGTAAATTTAAAAAATGGAGGGTATAAATTTTGAAATGAATTAGAACTGAAATAATGCTAATGAATGAGTAATTTTATACTTTAGATCAAAATTTCGTAGATACTTGTGAAAAAAAGAAAATTTGTGGAATAATCCCTGAATTTCTGCAAATATCACAACTCAATCGAGGTAAGTTTGCATGATTAAACTTTAATATTCATATTGAATTGATGAATGGTATTATGTATTTATTCTATTGTTGAAAAATAAAATATTGTTAAAGTTATAAATTTGAATTGAATATTCAGATTAAATGGAACGTGGGATTTGAGTACATTCGGCATTTGGCAAATTGACGGTATTGGAGGAATATGACAGCAAAATTACTCAAGTAAACTGAGGTTCAGCATTTGTTGTGAACTTTCGTGTTTACTTTCCGTTCAACTCTATTGAGCTTCTGTTTAACCCTTATGGGTTTTCGTTCAGCTCTTACGAGCTTACGAGCAAAATTACACAATTTACATTGAATTTTACTATTTCAACAATTTAATCCTTAAACATTAAAATCACTAAAAATCACTTAACAAAATACTTATTTTTCACCATCAACTTTAATAAACTATCAATTAAAATTAAAAAAACACTTCAAATTCATTCATGTAAATTTTAAAAATAAATCACCGAGCTAGCTAAATTAAGCTACAATAATATCAAAAACATAAAAATTATTCAAAACGGGTGAAAAATACAGACCATGCAGTTGCTACAAGCTTTGGCCGAAGCTTCCAAGGTTGGCTATGGAGTTTTTATTTCGGTTGAAGAAAGAAAATGATAAAGATGATGACTAAATTTCTTTTTGTTTTACTTATTATTACTTTATTAATTAACACTTTATTTTATTAAAAAATTTAACATATTTTTACTTAATCATTACACAAACCGTCCACCATAATATAAATAAAGTCTAATTATCTTTTAGAGCCCTCCATTCATGCTTTTATAACTATTTAGCACAAATTAAACCAATAGTAATTAAATTGTATAGCTTTTATGATTTAGTCTTTTTTATTAAATTAACTATCTAAACATTAAAATTTATGAACCAACTTTCAATATATCATCATCACTCCATAAATATTTGATAAAAATATTTACGGAGCGATTTACAGAAACAAGATCCTGATACCTCATTTTCAAAATCACTTAACTTTAGAGATCAACCACTTGAACTTAACTATTCACCCAAATAACAAAATTGACAAATTAAAATTTAATATAATATTATATTATATCTGACTCACTCGTCGAATTTGTGGTCCCGAAACCACTGAAAAACGGGTTGTTACAAACTTGAATTAAAGTATGATATCTTCAAGCTTTCAACCAATTGATCTTCTCCACTATTCTAAAATTCTTAGATACTTAAAGAGTGGACTCTAATTCAAAGAACTGAACACAAGACAAAAACCCAAGACTCTCAGAATTGGAAGTCAAAATCCATTATTTATCCCAAAATAAAAACAAAAAAAAAATAAACTTTTAGATTTGAAATATAATTCACTAGATTATTGCAATTATAATTACTTCAAATCTAAAATTTAAACTTAAAGAAAATTCTAAATTTGAAATATAATAGCTAGATTATTACAATTATAATTACTCTGAGAAAAATAAATCTTATTGAATATAAAAAAATTTACTCAAATAAACTTTTACTAAATTTCGACAAAGTTTTCCTTAGTATATTGTTGTATTAATATTTGACTATTATTTATTTATATAGAGACGTTTGCAAGAGTTTAATTCTCATTTGAAGAAAGGAAGAGTTCAAGTCCAATTAGGACTTTCCATGCTACATGGTCGACAACTCTAATGCATGTCGTGGCAATCATGCCCTAGTGGGCTAGTTAGGCTGGTTTAATTTTACGAGTTTATCTCTCTTCATTTTAATCAAAGCGAAGTTAATAATTAATTAAATGGTATCCCAATTTAATTGTTAAAATATCTATTTCTAATTAAATAATTTGTACAACTCAATTTTAATTCTATTAAAATTACGATGATTTTATTATTTTAGAATTTATGTATAAACTTATTTAATTATCCTAATAGAATTAAACTATGATGACTACATGATTTAAGTTTCACTTTAGACTCAATTATTTAATTTGTTCATCTAATTAAACAATAATCCAAAGAAATTAAATTATTCTTAAGTCAAGAAAATGCATGTATTGCTGATAGTTGCTCATGCAATCTATTTCTTATCCATCACTTTTTTATTGTGTGTTATAATAGACATCGATAATAGTAATAGAATATCAGCAAAAATAAGAAAAATAAGAACAAAAATTTTACGTGGAAACCCTTTCGGGAAAAAATCATAGGTAGAGAAGAAGAAATTCACTAATCTAGAAAAATGAATGACACAAGAAGAGTTTCGACTACATCTATTTAAAGGTTGAAAAAACCCTATTCTAACCAATGTCAAATAGAAGCAGTGTAGTTCTATACGGATTCTACTTATGTGGCATGGTTCGTACCCTGGAGGCCCCCGTACCCCCGGCCGCAACTCCAGTCCAGTTTTATACTTAATGGGCCTGAGGTCGAAGCCCACCACAGATCCCCTTTTTTTGCCACTGTATTTATTTTTTTCAACAAGTAATGGGATTTGGGTCACGCAAACTCTAACATTATGCAATCCAATCAGAGTTTATATTGAGCTAGAGGAAGGATTAATTGGAGGTTAAATAATTTGCACTTAAGTTTTGACTATTATCTATTAATTACAAAATTATTTAATCATAAAATGGTTAAAAAATTGTGGGGATCTTCGAAAACTCTTTTTTCACCACTAGAAATATGGTAACTACCCAAGTTAAAATTTTTACTTAATAAGATTATCTTAAATATATAAAACTACTTAATTTTGTGTTATAAATTAAGGATGAAGTAAATAAAAATTGTAACAATGACTTTGTAACAGCCCAATTTTTAGTAGTGTCGAAAATAGTGATTCGAGATCACTAAATCCGACAAGCAAGTTTAAAAAAAATTATTAATTAGAATTTATGAGTTAAATATGAAATTAGAAATATTTTTGAATTAGTAAATTTTGTGTTTTAGAAGAATTATTAGAACAATTAGTTTTGAAAATGGAGTATTGATACTTCGAAATTATAAACCGAGTCATAAATATTTTTATAAATATTTATGGAGTGTTAATAAGTTAGTATTAAAGTTTCGTTAAGAAATTTTAAGGTTTCGGTAGTCAATTGAGTAAAAAGGACTAAATTGAATTAAGTGCAAAATTGTGAAATGTGATTAAATAGCTTAAGTAATAATTAAAGGAGGACTAAATAGGAAAATAAACCTCTATTATTGGGCTAGACGGCATATGTGTGCAGGAAATATTGAAATTAGGTGTGAACAAGGGGTAAAATTGGAAAAGAAATAAAAATTAAATAGTTAAAAGTTGGACTAAATTAAATCTCTAGATATTTCTTCATTTTTCTTCATTTCTCTTCAGCAGAAACGCCATAGCAGACCTCCAAAGCTGATTTTTCACATTTTTGCACCATATTAAGAGCTCAAGGAAGCCGTGGAAAAGGGAAAATAGCTAATTAATTCCCGAAATTCCTACAACTCCTGTAAATTGGTTAGGTAAGTTTATATGTAAATAAAACATTATTGTGTTTAAATAAATTCATGTATTGTTAAATTGTTATATATGTGATATTATAATTGCTATTACGAATATTTAATAATCGTAAAAATATTAGTATGCGAAAAGTGTATTGATTTGGAAATGAGAGTATATTTGATTTGAATCAAAAGTGTGATAGAAAAGATTGCTCTGAAAATGAAATTTAGAAAAATAATGATATATGAATTGAATTGAATGTGATTGGGATTTAATTGTTGAATATTTATATTTATATATGTGTGGAATTGAGGTATATACATTGATTGGTAGTGAATTTGAATAGAGAATGTGTTTTTGAGTTGTGATTGAATTAATATATGATCATGTGAATTGGAAACAAATTGTGATGAGGAATGTGTGAATAAATGTGATTAAGTGTAAATTGATGTGAAATGGATTGAAATATGAGAATTGATTGAATTAATATGTGTTTCCGATATCCTATTAACTAGTCGGGCTTAGTGGATATAGTTGGCATGCCATAGGATGTGGAAGAGTACGGGATTTATCGACTTTGCCGATCAGGCACTTTATGTTTCGTGTATCAGGCACTTTATGTGTCGTATTTTAGGCACCTCGTGTGTCGTATTTCAGGCACCTCGTGTGTAGTATTCAGGCACCTCATGTGTCGTTCCAGGCACTTTATGTGTCGTATACTGATCAGGTACTATGTACCGTTTTAGGCACAATGTGCCGTACTGGTGTGTTTGGGCTGGATCCGTGTATCCGCCAAAGTTCGAGTCTTGTTAATAGGGGTATACAAATAAAGGGGAAGATCGAATGAATTTTATTAAGTGATTTAACTAATGAAATGAGAAAATGATACTGAATAAATAAGGGAAATCACAGTTGAACCTTAGGAATACTTTAGTGATAAGTGGTAGCTACGGCTACATATCAGTGGTAGCTTCGGCTACATATATATCAGTATGGCACTTATGTACAAGCTTCTGTGTGTCCTTTAGTATTCCAATTGGTTCAACGGGTAAATTGATGAAATAGTAAGATGAGAAAGCATTTGATTATGTGTAAAAGTGAGCATAATTATATATATTTGAAACCTTTATTGAGTGAGTTGGTTATAAAGCTAATGCAAGTTCGTGCAGGTTTATAAGTGATAATTATGAATATGTGTATGTGTAGCATCATTGGTAAGATTGTGAACGAGTAAGTGTTATTATGAATACTTGTAAATATTTAATAATGAGTATTTATTTAAATGGCTAACTATAGATATGCTTGGTGTTATATGTGTATAATGTTAATAATACAAAGAATATATGAAAGAGAAAAACTAGCTATAAGACAGTTTGAACAACAGCAAACATGTGACTTTAAAAAATCATTAAAAATGGTGGAAGTTGAATTAGAAGCTGAATGAGATTTGTAATTAAAGCTTATTGAGTCTATTTTCACATGAAAGAAATGGTGTAAATGAAAGATTTACAGAATGGGATATATTTAAAGTTTTCTGTGACAGGGTCAGAATGAACTTTGGGATCCCCTGTTCCAACTTTAGAAAATCACTAAAAATTGTATAAAAATTATTATAGAGTTTAATTTATATGTATGAATTCCTTAATGAATGTAGTTTCAAAAGAAATAAACAAGAATATCATTTTAGTTCTGTACAATGAGATAATTGATTTTTAGTAGAGAAAGGTCAGAACTGTCAAATGGAGTAATAGGGGAATCTTTAATGAATAAACTGTACTAATTGGCTGGACCAAAAATTCTAAAAATTTTATGGTAAGAAGATATGTGAGTCTAGTTTCAGGGAAAATTAACGGAACTTAATTCGGAGCTCTGTAACTCAAGAAATAAATAATTTAGTGACAGTGACTCCAATAGACAGCTTAATGAGAACATGAGTAAAAGGTGTAATTAAGTAAAATAGTGATTATATCACTTTGAAAACAAAATTGTAATAATTAGTTTAAATAAGTTATTATTTGCTTATTATTATTTGCATATAAACTTGCTAAGCTTTGAAGCTTACTTCCCTTCCTTTCCATCTCTTTAGGGTTGTATGTTAGCTCGGGTTGGAGATCGATGGAGATGTCATCACATTATCATGTTATCTTGGTGAAGTAAAAGGTAATAATAAATCTCATAAGTCTATGGCATGTATAGGGACTTGGTAATTTGTATATTTATCAATTATCTTGGCTATATGATATGGCTCACTATGATTAATGGGTTGTAAAGCTTGTATATTGAATTGGTTGAGTATTAGTATTATTTTGAAATTGGGTTGAAGTGTACAAGGAAGGTTAGGTTAGTATTCAAGATTCATACAGAGTCCACATAGTTTGGCACACGGGCGTGTGTCCAGACCGTGTGAGGTACACAGCTAGCACATGGGCGTGCCTTGTAGCCGTGTGTACAAGTCAGTGTAGTCCACGGGTAAGAGGCACGGGCGTGTCCCCAACTCACATGGGCGTGTGAGCCCTGTTCTTAGGAAGAATTTTTAAAGAGTTACTGAAAATTGTTTCGAGTTCTTAAATTAGTTCCGAATCTCGCTTAACTTATATTTTGGGCTTAGAGAGTCCATATAAGGGACAAAATGCACGGAATTGAAAATTTTTAAATTTAAGTGGAATTTCATGACTCAATTTTATATGATTACAAGTGTCTAAGTTTGGTAATGCCTCGTATCCTGTTCCGACGTCAGACATGGGTAAGGGGTGTTACAGACTTGTAAATTTTTTTGAATCATAAATGAATGCATTGGAGAAAATTACTACCGGCATAAGTGTTATAAAACATTTATGGTACTTTTGATATAAAAGATGAATGTTATGTTAAATACCACTTGAGTTTTAAAATAAAAGAGGAAAGAGTGTTGAAAATGTAAGTATTATTTATAAATATACAATATTACCCTTTGGAAAAAGCCCACCATAAATGATAGTCACTACTTAGGTTCTTTTTCTTCATTACCATGTAGGGATTTGAAAGAAAGAAAACATCTAATTGGGCAAATGAAAAAGAGTTTGGAAGATGCGAAAGTGGGTGTAAAACACAATTTTTAAATTAGTGGGGATTTTATATAAATAACTATTCTCCAACTCACTTATCATACTAACCTCATACTTATATCAAACATGCAAATTACATTTTTTTTAATATAATTGGGGTAATCAAAAGGATGGTGTTGCTATTGATTAAACTCAAACTTTCGTGTCATAATATAAATTTTTTGTTATTAACATAAGAGGTTCTTGGTATTTGCAAATTACTTAATATTTAACTCACTCAACCTTGAATGTAATGATAAAACACATTATAATTACTAGTAGCGGGGCCAGAAATTTTGGGGGCGAAATTAAATTGTATATTTTTACGATAATAAAAATATAATTTTATCATTTTAATAGTTTATATCTTTATAATTTTTAAATGATTAAATTAAATTTGTATAGTTTTTGGGAGGGTCAAAGTGTAATTTTACCATTATTAATTTAAAATTTTATAAATTATAAAGAGCCTAAATGAAAAATATTTCATTTTAGAGAAGCCAAGGTCCTTACCAACCCCTCTTAACTCCAATTACAATGAGAATATATATATGTTTGAAACTTAGGAGCAACATTATTTGCAAGGACAACCATCAATTACAAGCCTTAAATAAGAACTATAAAATATCTATAGTAATCCAATCAGGATGAATCTAAAAAAAGACAAACAAAGATATTGAACTTCCTTTAAATAAAAAATTAATATTTAAATTCTCTATAGAATAATAAAATTCAAAAAAATTAAAAATAAAATTATATATTTAATTCATTTAAAAATTTATTATTCAATTCCGCATAGGAAAAATGTTTAGTAGATGAAAATTGGAGAGAGAAGAAGATAAAAATGTTGGAATTCTATTGTATTGGTTTTGAGAGAGAGATTACAGCGACAACACAGGGCAGAGACATAATGTTTTTCTGAAGGTTTGATGGGACCCACCAGATGACCAAATTTTTCAGAGAAATGAAAACGACATTTTTAGAGCCATACCCCTCTTCTTACCATTTTTATAACTTTCATTTTTAAATATTTTCCTTTTATTTTAAGAACTGAATCCCACGTAATAGACTCGAAAATTTGTTTTTTTTTTCTTTAAATATCTTTATACTCAAATGAAAGAAAAATAAATTGGAAATCATACCATTTGTTTTTCTTACCAATAGATTCCATTCAATGTGACAAATCAACGTCACATGTGATGGGTCTGTTCTCAATAGCCAGCTCTCATATACGGCCAAGGAAATATGGGTTGGCGCACGTGGATCTTGTGGGGCCCACTCATCGAGCGGCTGACAAGTAGTTTGATCATCACAAAATAAAGTCAACTTCATCACAATATCATTTCCTTCATCAACTTCACTTGGGCATTTTGGCTCCTATTTCCTTACCATCTTAGTAATCTCAAAACTATTCTTTAGTGGTGAGAGTTTTGACTTTTGTTTTTGTTTTGACTTTCAGAACTGGTACTAATACTTCATTCGCTTTTGAATCGAGAATCAATTATCTAACAAATTCAAGTATCGATCAAATTCTATAATATTAAATTTTAATATTACTTTTAATTATTTGAGAATATGGATAAATTGACATAAAAGGTAGCTACCATTATATAATATTCCCAACTTTTGTCTCTCAAATCATAACTATGCTAAAAGGGGACCAAAATGGAGACCCTTTTAGCTTTACAAATATGGGGGGGGGGGGAGGAACTATTTTTTTGTCTCTTTCTTTTTTATTTTGGAAGCTTGTATTTAATTTGTATTTGAGGTGAACACCACAATTTTTGTGTATATATATATATATATATATGAGACATGTGCTACTTGAAAAGAGACGTGAAAATTACAATCTTAAAGCGAAATAGACAAATTTAATCAAATAATTTATAATTATTAATTAAAGAAATTGACATGAATTTTGTAATTAATAGTCCAAGCTTGGATTATGAAATGATTAGGATAAGTTAAACCAATTTGTATAAAATTCAACTAAGAAATCCGATATTCTTTTAAGTAAGATCTTAAATATGAATTTTGTAAATGAAGAAAATAAGTTGGAAAGGTGTATTGCATATTAGGATTGGGCTACCTGAAGCTGAAGGCCTTGGGGGTAACCTAGAGAGAACTGGATCTTTGGGCTGTGCCAACCTTGAAGGGCCTAAGATTCATAACCCATATTTAAGCTTTCCCATTTCAGTTTTCTTTTGCAATTAGGCCCAAATTTAAACAAGAAGTTGTGAAGCAAACTTTTTATTTTTAACGAGTTAGGTTCTACTAAGGCCTAAGCTGTCCGTTGGTTTTTTTTTTTTTTTTTTTACATGAGAATATAATCGGTAAATTTTAATCCCAATCCTCCACTTTTTTTAGATTACGAAAATGGTTAAATTTGAATTTGATCTCTATATTTCACTCCATTTTGAGTTTTAGTCTATATACTTTAATTTTTTACATAATTTGGCGCCTCAACTTTTATAATCATTAGTTAGTTTAAATAATTTATTCTAATTAAAATGGTAAATGTGAATTTTTAAAAATTATTAGCACAGTTCAAATTCTTTATTAAATTCAGGTATGTTACAATGTTATTTTTTTATTACATGGATACTAAGTTTTTTTTTTATTTCAAAATGCCACGCCAACAAATTTAACAATTTAACAAATTGACCTAATTTTTCAAATCGAATAATAGAGGGATTGAATTTCTAAAAAGAAAAATATGGAGATTGAATTTTAAATATACGAAAATTATAAAAATTTTAAGCAAATTGTAACATTTAAATTTTTACTCTATTATTTAATATAAAAAATAGTTAACCCAACACCAAACATGAAAGAAAAGTATATAACAAATTGCACTAAATTTAAAGTTACGAACATTTTTTTATCACAAATTTCATTGAAATGGTTGTATTAAATAAATCCCGGTCCATTGTTCATGTACATTATATTGAGTGACAAAAATTGATTGTTAGTGATTAGATTTGTTCATCTAAAAGGTTTGGGCTAAATATAAGCTTGAGAAATAGGTTTAGACAAAAAAAATAAAGTTCGCTTAGAAAACGGATCAAGTCTCAAGTAATGTTTCTTTTTTTTCGAATTAGCCTGAATTTATAAAAAAAATTATTGTTTTGTTGTTGTTTTCCCACTATTTTGTTGTTGTTTTTCTACTATTTTACTGTCATTTCACTATTATATTACTACTATTTTTTTTTGTTATTGCTTGAATATTGTATAACTCTTGTTTTATTGTTAATTTTGTTACTATTTTAAAGGCATTTACTTATTAAGTTGCATCTATCTTAGTGTTATTTAAGTATAAATATTTTTTTTAATTTACTGAGAAACATTTATTTTAATGTTTTTAGTATTTTTGATGTATTATATTTTTACGTTTTTTATATAAAAAATAAATAATATTTTTTTTATACGATCAGACCAAGTTTAGATAAAAGTTTAGGCCCATTTTTTTAGCTTAGACCGATTGAATCTAAAATTTTATTAAGGCCGGGGATGAGGAATTCAGCTGTGTGTTTATGTAAAAATAAATTATATAAAAAAATGAATGGATAAAGACATTGTAACCATGTAACTAGAATTTTCCCCTCATATCAAAATCATAGCCCAACATGCCCACCGCCTCTTACAGGGACTGAAATCTCAATCTTTGTCAACTACAAGAAGTTTGTGCCACTGCCTCCCAACACTTGACTTTTGTTTCCTTTCAACAAAGTGCTTAAACACTAAACACCGCCTAATTTGTTCATTAAAACAAGTTCAAATAATTGGGTTCGACTTTTAACATGTTACATGACAAACAACACCAATCTTTTTTTCTATCAATACCTAAACAGTGCAACAATTTTCTTTTTGTTTCTTATTAGCCAATTAAACATTGCAAAGATGTCAAAGCTGACTTTACTATTTGGGTGTTCCATAAATATATATAGTGATTAATACAAGGATAAGGGGAATGATGATTTAAAAACTAAAGGAGGAAATGATTATGCAATGATTAAGACCAGTCATGCCTTAATGGCAAACACTAGGGAACTACATCCAAGATTCAAGTCTAATGTTCTTTTTAAATTATGTAAAGTCCCATTTTCTCCTTACACCTTTTTTATTTTGACTTCTTCCTTTCCTTTTCATTAGTGTCTAGTGGCCACCTCATCACAATAAAGATTAACATAATTCATTTCAAGTATGTATGTACCCAATTCCTTCTCCATTTTTTAATTTGTTTATGTTTTGATTTTGATTTTAATTTTTAGATTGGTGCTCGAAGAATTTCTCAATCAATTTTAATATTTAGGTTCTGTTTGTTTCAATGAAAATTGCTTCCGAAAAAAAATTTGGAAAGTGACTCACTTAATATTTTCTGATGTTTAGATGAATCTGTGTAAATTATTTTTTGTTATTTGACAAATTCCCTGAAAATATTTCATAAAAGTTGTTTTCAATGAAACAAACATATATTTGAGATTATGATAAGTAGTAAATTGATTACAAAGTGATGTTAAGGTGAAATTATAATAAATAATGAATCTTCATGATCTAAGGATTAAATTGTAAACTTTATGAAATTTATAACTGAAACAAGAGAAGTGATATGCATGAAATTTTTTCATGTGAAGGAAGATATTATAATGAATTATTTGATTAAAGTGCTTATATGGTGAAAAATAAATTACATGGCAATAGGGACTAAATTGAAAAATGTACGAAGGTTTAAGTGTGAAACAATTTAATATGTGAATAAGAAAATTATGATAAAAGTTTAATGAATGTGTTATGAGAGGATGAAATATGTATAAAGTATTGTAGAAGTGAAATTGTGGAAAAATATGAAATTTTTATGATATTAAGGACTAAATTGTTAAACTTGAGAAAATTTGTGGATGAAAAAATAGAAGTGAAGTACATAGAAATTTGATATGTGGAACAAGATATTGAGATAAATTATGTGATTAAAATGTAACAAGAAAGAAAATTGATTAATATGATTAATTAGTGAATACTGAATTTTTATGACAAAAAGAACTAAGTTGAATAGTTTTGAATTTTATAAGAAAATATTTGATAAGTGAAGAATGTAGTAAAGAATGTAACATCCCAATGCTTTGACCCAATATTTGGGTGGAGTATGGGGGTGTTACAGTGAACAGAGCCTTATCAGTTTGAAAGATGTCTTACAAAAAAAAATTTGGTAAGACATTTTATGGGACTAAAAGGGTAATTTTACGTTGGTTGGAAAATCTTTTACATTTACCATCCTATTTTACACGAAACAAACATCGAAAAAGGCTAAAAATATTTTCCGTAAAAGCTTTTACGTTGAAACAAATGGAGTCTTAAACTTCAATGTTGTTTTGCATTACCCCCAATGTGTTTTTTATTAAAAAAGTTTATGCAGCCGGTTGAGTCTTAAATCGATTGATATCGGCATTGTTGCCAATGCAAGAGGTCATTGTTTTGAATGTGTTGAAGCGCATTATCTTCCTATTTAAATATTGGATAGGGAGAACAGGTAATTCTAGACATTCTATAAAAAAATAGATATAATAACCAAGATTAATGTTAAAAAGTTACGTGATAATAAATAGTTAATAAAGTCTTAAGACATTTACAAAATCTCATATCATCAATGTTAAGTTAAAAAATGAAAAAAATATAATATCCGGAAAATTTCTATCATTGATACAGTAAAATAAAGAAATAAAGAAATAAAAAGAGAAATTTTGAGCTCTATCAACAAAATCTATGTAGGAAGTGATTATGATGTATTAATCCAAGAAAGGACTAAATCGTAAAAGTGAGAAAAGTTTTGTGGCCCAAGAGTAAATACTTAAAATTTAAGGGGTTAAAGTGTAAATATGGAAAAGTTGAAGGACCAATAGTGAAAATATTTTAAGGATGGAATAATCTAGAAACTAAGGAAAATGGATGAATTAGGACCAAATTGAATAGGAGAAAGAATTATGAGGGACTAAATCGTAATTTTACCAAATTAGGTGATGACTCAAGGATGGAATTTTAAAAGATCATGAAGGGCAAAATGGTCAATTAGAAGGAGAGAGAAATCTAGAAGGTAATGATGGTGTGATGATATTTTATAATTATTTAATAAGATAAATATTACTTTATTAATATTTTAATAAGATATTTTATTATTTTATTATTTTATTTAATATATATATATGTGTGTGTGTGTGGAAAAAAAAAAGAGAAGAAACCCACCATTTCCATGCACCAACGTGAGAGGAAGAGAGAAAGAAAGAAAGTTTTACTTTCTTTACAATTTGGTCCTTCCACCAAAAATTCACCATTTTCACCTAGAAATTAAAAGAATTTCAATAGCTACCGAAGGAGAAAAATGTTAAGGAGACTATTAGGAGCTAGAATATCAAGTTGGATTCAAGAAATAGAAGCTGGAGGAGAGAGAAAATGAAGTTAAAGTTTGGAAACATTAAAACAAGGTAAGAACATCAAGATTTCCATGTATTTTTAAGTTTAATATTTTTGAAAAGGCATGTAAATGATGTTAATGTAGAGTTTTCTTATATATGATTCTATGTTCTTGATATGGTAGTGAAGAGAAAATAAGATAAAGTGATGGGAAATGATGTAGAGAAAGAAAATAAGGGTGATATAAACTTAGTAATTAATATCTTGCACTAAAACAGTTTTGGACAGCAGCAGTAAGCTAAATTTGAAAAATCACCAAAAATGGTAGAAACTGAATTAGGAGTTGAGTAAGATATGGAATTAAAGCTTGTTGAGTCTATTTTCATATAAAAGAAACAAAACAATTAAATGAATTCTGTATTCTGAGATATTTATATTTTTGTGAGACTGGTTCAGAATGATTTCGGGATCCTCTGTTCTGACTTGGAAAAATCATTAAAAATTGTATAAAAATAATTATGGGACATAAGTTATATGGTTAGAATCCTTAATAAGTATATTTTCAAGAGAAATAAGTGGGAACATCATCCGAGTCCCGTACGAGGAGATAATTAAATTTTAATGAAGAAAGGTCGGAACAGTTATACAGCAGAACAGGGGTAACTTTAAAGAATAAACTGTACTTATTGGCTAAGCCAAAAATTCTAAAAATTTTATGGTAAGAAGATATGTGAGTTTAGTTTCAGTGAAAATTAACGGATCTTAATTTTGATTTCTTTAGCTCAAGATATAAATAATTTAATGACTATGACGCAGGTGGACAGCTTGAATGTTCACATATAAGTAAATAGTGAAATTATTGATAATGTTACTTATAAGCATATTATATAAATTAAGGATGTGGAATGGAGAGGAGGAGGAGGAAAATATGTATGAATAATCAGTTAGCATGACTAATTTGTATGTTTTAAGCCCAAGGACTAAATCGAATAAAAGTAAAACTTTATGGGTAATTTTGTAAAAATGTTAGATATGATCAAATTACATGAAATGGATTATTTTATTATTTAAATTGAAAATTTTAAATGAAAATTGTTAATTTAGTTCAAGATCGAGGGAAAACATGTTTTAAGGATTAAATTGAAAAGTGTTGAAATTATGGAAAATTTTGATATTTTATAGAATTTATGGAATGCTATTAATATGTATGATGATAACAGCTGGAAATAAGGATTAAATCGCAAGAATTTATTTTTCTGAGCCTAAGGGTAAAATCATCATTAATTAAAAGTTTGGGGGCCAAATGGTAATTTTGCCTAGAGCATTAATTGAATGTATTAGAATATGGAATGAATGAAAACAATGGTCAAATTTATTTATAAAGATCCCAAAGACTCAAATGCGAGACTCGAACGCGAAAAAGAAAAGATATCGGATTAATAAATTTATAAACACGAACAAGCAACGAGGTAAGTTCGTGTAACTTGAATTGTATTTTTAAACACTTGAAATATGTGGCTATGTGATGAAATATGATTTGAATGATCAATGCATAATAATTGATGAAATATTGATAATACTCGATATAAAAAGAAAGTAAATCCCGATTGAATGGAATGGATTTCGATGGATCATTGGAAAAGGAATTGACGGTAAAAAGGATCTAGCCCGGACGTGTGATCCTATCCTGATGTAGCCCTCCCGAAGAATACAGGAAAAAGGATTAAGCCCGAAAGGGTAATCCTAATATTAGCCCTCCCGAAGAATATATGGGGAATGAGGTTCGCGGGAGTGTGCTGGTGGCTCTCCCGAAGAATACATGTGTATAGGCCCTTCCGAAGAATGCATGGGAACTGAGGTTCGCGGAAGTGTGCCAAGAATTGAGGTTCGCCGGAGAGTGAGGTTCGCGGAAGTGTGCTTACTGAAATGAAATGTGTAAGACCATGGTTGAAAGATACCATGGCAATGAATAAGACCATGGTTGAAAGATACCATGGCAACAAATTGAGAAAATGAATAAGACCATGGTTGAAAGATACCATGGCAATGAATAAGACCATGGTTGAAAGATACCATGGCAACACATGCATATGAATTGACGGACCCGGAATTGTACACTAAAAGTGTACTCCTGTATGAATTGACGGTTAATGAGATTGTACACCAGGAGTGTACTATCGGAAATCCATCAAAATTCTGAGAAATTCAACGGGATAAATATAGAAGATGGTAAACACATAGTTAAAAAGGGTAAATGTGAATTGATTGATTACGGACTTGCATATTTTAAGTATATTATATGATTTTAACTATCGATATTCCGATAAATTCAGTAAGTAAGAATCCTGACCAGAAAAAGAAATATGTATATAAAAAGATTTGAACATATATTCCTGAAGTACATGAAAAAAAAAATGACAGTGACACTGGATATATGGAAATATAAGATGATAATATTTGTACATGGAATTTATTGATGAATATATGCATCCATGATTATAGATTCGTATACTTTAATAATATTAATTGTATGACGATGAAATTTCGAATGACTTAATGAATAAAGCCCTGACATGGAAATAATTTGAGCACGAAACGAGAATCACGAAATTGAACTTGAAATACACGAAAACGATAGTTATTCGATATTTAAAAAATATGACATGGAAAATACATGTATATGAAACTTACTTGATAATTATGCATGTTCAAGATTATAAATTGTCCTGGAATAAATATATACAAAATCGATGAAAACAATGATACATGAAATTTTGGTATAATGAATGATTTATGTTTTTGAAGAAATGGCAAGAGAATAATATGTATCATATTATATGAATATGTGGCTATCTTTAATATGCTGATACATGGAAATTGGGTAAGCCGTAATAGGTAATAATCTCAAGTCTGATATGTTGATACAATGAGTTTATCGATTCTAAAATTATATGAAATATATTCAAGTATACCAATGACTGTTGTTGTTGACGCTTAGACAAGTGCCAAGCTATTGGTTAAATGGTAATATGTTTATTATTTGATACATCGAAAGGGTAAATGATCAAATGAAAATATACATGTGTTTATGGAAGAATGGTAAAATTTAAGTTGTATAATTTCTTATAAAATAAGTTATCATGTGATAAAAAAAAAAGTTCTATAAACTCCGGTAATACCTCGTGACCCTATTCCAATGATGGATACGGGTTGGGGTGTTACAAAGAAAATCTTAAAAGTTCAGCTCTAGAAATTATTATTATTTGAAACATTAATGAAGCCAAAAAAGATTCTTTCTTTATTTAAGGTAATAAAAAGATTAAAATTTGAGATTTTTTTTCAGATTCATTATTTTGTATATTGAAAAATATAAAACAATAAGATTTTTCTGAAATATAAAAATAGTTTATATAAATTCAAAAAATAAAATGATTACACTGTAAAATTTATTATAAATTAAAAGATTTAAAAATTATTTTATATATTTAAATTAAAATTTTAAAAATATTTTTTGGGACAACATTGATTCAAACCTACATTATTTGAAAATGAAAACTCGATCAATAGGGCATAAAAATATTTTAAAATATTATTTTTTAAAAAATAAATTCTTTTCAATATTCCAATATTTTCTATCATTTTTGGAGAAGGAAATTTAATCATCAATTTTTTTCAAGAATAAATTAAAATCGGTATTTTTTAAAAAATGAATTTTTGGAAAAAATAAATTATAACTTAATCAAAAATAGTGTTTCCAAAATTTAATTTTAGGAAAAAATTAAAATTATATAAAATAAAAAGAAAATTTTAATCTTTTGTGTTGGTATAAAATAATATATTATAATTTCAATGTTGCATTATATTTTTGTAATTTTTATAAAAATTAAACTTATATAAACATAATTTGTTTAAATATAAAATGATATATTATAATTTTAATATTTCATCCCTTAACTATGAGGTTAGGGTTCGTTCTCTGATTATAAGAATAGAGTATATTTTATGACTAGTTTATTTACCTCTTTGGAAAGCACCTATAACGAGAGGATTAGTCATTATTATCAGCGATAACACTTTAATTTCGATCAAAAAATAATAATTTAGAAAAGAAATCTCAATTTATTGTTGTTATTTTATAATTTCAAAATTAATTTGTTTTTAAATATGTTTTCCTTTTATTATTAACTTGGCAACGATGCTGCGGTGTTCACGTCATGCTTTTATTGATTGTTTATGGATTAAATACTTAAGAATTCTTTGTATTATATTGTTAGAAATGATCTATTTGCTTTCAAAATAAATAGAGTAATTTAGTCAATCAACTAGAAAGTGATGAGATAAATAACATTAATTATTTTAATTTATAAAATATAAAATAATCAAAATAAATGGGTAATTTAGTTGTTATAGTAGAATGTTATTTATATATATATATATTAATTTTTAAAATACAATCAATTAAGGGTAGTCACTTATAGATACTTTTCACAATTATATTTATCTTTTTCTCTTTTCGTCACATCAATTTTTACAAACTTAATTAGTTATTATTCTATTCAATTATAATTGTTTGCTCAGTTTTGAATGGTATAACCATTTAATTTAAAAGATTTAATTATTGTTTTTTGTTCGATATTAATAATAAAAAGATTAAATTGTTTTATTTACAAATTTTGTGTATTGACCTAACAGTTAAGGTGTTCACTATCCCAGATGTGGCTTACATTTGAGTCACACTAGTCACGTTGTTGTTAAGATTTTGCCCTCTTTCTATAATTTATCAAAAAAAGTTTATTCCATTTATTTCTTTGACTATTTATTTATTTTTTGTTTATTATAGATAACTTTTTTAATTATAAGACACATCGGAATAAAATAAATGATATAATGAAAATATATGTACCAAATTAACCAAAATTCATTTTAGATAATTTTTTAGGCGAATTTACATATAATTTTTCTTTCCCAAAATTCTAAAAGTTCATATTAGAAAATGCCCATCTCATTTACTTTATTTAGATCACAGCTTTAAAAGAGCCAAAAGCATTATCATGACCAAAGTAGTTGAGACTTGCACCCTCATTGACTCTTATCACGTAAAAGTTAAGCTCTTTATCACACTTCACGGGCATTACATAACTCCATTAAACAAGTTGGTCGGCTCACCCATTTTCCTGCATTTCCCATTTAATTTGTACAGAGGAACCTCACTTTCATAGTATTTTTTTTACCATTTTAAATGTAACTCAAAGTATATATTTTTCTTTTTAGCTATTCTAGTGTATTTTTCCAATTTGGCACGACGAGAGGTTGTTGTGGCTTGAGAATAAATTTTATGGAATTTTCTTATTTAATTTTATGTGTATATTATGTTGATGAAATCATAATTGAAATGACTAATTGCACAACATGAATGAACATGAAAACAATCATCTCGCCTCTCTTGCAACATTTATTCCTTTAATGGTGTCCTCATCTTCTACCTCGGAGAGCATAACAGACGATACATTTTGACAGAGAACAATAAGGTAAGGTTGTCTTAAGTCCCTCCATGGTATAAATGAACTATTTGAAAAACGACTTCCTTCATCTCACTTTTTAAACGGGCATCAAATAAATCAATCTGCTCGTAGGACAATATTGGAAGAGTAAGACGCAGAAGTTTATCCTTTATTTCACTTAATTTGGTAGTTTAGTATGCATATGTTGATAAGCAATGGAAGCAAAGAAAAAAGAAAGTTGAATGTTCCAAGAATTTTGACCATTTATGGCAGCATACCGCTCAAGTTCTGGTCAAAATATGACAGCATACCGCTCGAGTTCTGCTTTGCTTTTGCCGAGGCCGAGTCTGATGATAGGATAATTGGTTATGGCGAATCAGAATCTTGAAAGGAAGCCGACCCTACCCCTAACCTATCCAAGCTTTGTTTTGATTTTTAGGGATGCAGTTTCACCTTAAGAAATTGACCATTGACAATTCATCTTTTCATCAAGCATACACTTTCTTTAACTTCATGATTTTTATTTTTGGCATCCACTCCCACTTCAAGGACATTTGAGATGGTTATAATAGAATTGGACTTTATTTTATTTTTTATTAAAAATAATAAATTAATTTTTATACGATAAATTAAAGAATAAATTATTTTTTTATTAATTTTTATACATAGTATGTTATGTGTACCTCATATTAATATACAAGTATTCGTTTTTAACAAAAGAAATAAATAAAATTTTTAACAAAAAAGACTTTTTTTGTGTGTTAAGAAACAAAGCATAAAAGATTAAACTATACTAATACAATCAAAAGCACCATTAACTTTGTCATGTTCAAGAAACTGTAAAAGATTTATAGGAGCAATTGCCCAATCATTATCTCCTTCCATATCCATAGATTCTTGGTAATTTGATTAGTGATTAAATTGGCTTCCATTAGAACATGTCCAGTCTCCTGATGTTCAAATTTTCGTAGCTTTTGTTGAATTCGCCTAACTAATGTTGAGTTCGAAGTAGTTATAAAACTCCTTTGCAAAGCATGAACTACCTCAAGGTTATCAATGTGAATCGATATCTACGTTCAAACCTTGATTTTATAGTAGAATCAATCCATCAAAGATACCCTACAGCTTAGCTTTAAAGATCGAACACATCCTCAGAAAATGATTAAACCTTAAAATCCAATTCCCTTAATGATTTTCTATCATTTCCCTTACAAATGCATAACCTATACTCAAATTAACAACTCATCAGTTTACATATAAATTCAATTAGCTTATTTATTTTTTTATTTAATTTTTAGTAAATATTAATTTATCTATTTTTTTTAGTAAACCAAGTAAAACTTTCATTATACTTTTATCCGGTTGGATCTTGGATATTTGATTTTAAACTTACCATATTTTCAGCATATTTTCAGTGGATAAAATAAACAGATACAACATTAGTCAGTGCTGTTGGACTGTTGGGGCACTTGAGTTTTGGGTTCTATTTACGAATCGAAATTAATTTGAAATTATTAAATGGATTGATGTTAATTGAATATCTAAATATAAGTTTTTTTTTTTATCATTTCATTTCATTTTTTAGTCTTTTAAGGTAAAAATTAAGCCTATTTGATACTTTAAAGTAAAAATTAAATTATCGACCATTTTGCAAGGTAAAAAAAATAAATATTTAGACACCTCCTATTATTATTATTATTATTATAAGTTTCCTCACTAAACTATCACGACCATTGTGGACATGAAGAAGTGGAATGTTACGAAGTACAGTTTGTTGATGTAGTGTTTATCCAAAAGCCTAGGTAAAAATAATTGTATTGGTGGTGAATTTACTTTGTAAAATAATTAAAAAGCAAATTGGATAAATGAATTTAATGAAAATTTGATGTTAGATGCAGACTTGAAATTGACAATTCAAGACACTTTCTGCTCTGTAATACCATAAATACTCAAATAATGAATAAAATTATTGGTGGTAAAAATTTTAAACATACCAAGGAGAATTAAAGTTGGATATGAGCGGGGCAAAACTGACCCACTTGCCGCTACGGCCCCACAATACATAAACCGACATGCCAAACCCACACTCCTAAGACCACAGTCCCTTTCTCTTTACTAATTTCACTAAACACTTGAGGCTCTTTTAGTAATTTGGTGGGGGAAAACAACGCACCGCTTCGTGATTGCAGATCAAGAGAAGGAGGTGTTGGGCCCCGCGTTGTCGGTCTTCTTCCTTCAATCACTAAATAAATCCTTTTTTTTTTTTTATTTTATATTAATACGTTAGTACTTGAATTTTAGTGAAAGTGAAAAGAAAAAGGGGGAAATTATGTAAAAGCCCACAAAAGCTGACAAATTAACTGAGCAACCCCCTTTTTTTTTTTTGGGACTTTGACTCTTCTTTCAGTTTATGCTTAGGTCTCTCCTTTTCACGACGGTCACAAAATAATAATAATAAAAGAAAGAAAATATCAAACAATTACTTTGACCCATATCTTTTTCTTCCCCTCAACAATATTCACTTTAATTTATGAGTCTCTCTCTCTCAAATAAAATAAAATAAAATAAAATAAAATAAAAATAATTTACCTATTTTCTCATATTTCAACAACTTATTATTTAGATTTATTCAAAAAATAAGGATTATAAATCAAATGCATCATACAAAATTTTGGTATCTAACCAAAACTATTTTGGGTTTGATGATTTTGACAAAATGTATTCAATCAAATAGAAAATTGATTGCTTAATTATTTATTTTATATAACTGATATGATAATTACTTCTCCCTTTAATTTCGACTATGGTGGAACTAGCAAACAATTAGTAAGTGAAATTAACAAATCATTTAAAAGGTGATTAATTGTTAGTATAAGAAGATATAAATTCGAATGCATTTTATTTTTATATTTAAGAATTAAAGAGGAAATATAAATAATTTTAAACATTATATAAAAAATAAAAATAAAAACCATCACTTTTTTTAAAATGTAATTTATTAATACAACCTTTTATGTACCCACTATTTGTTGTGAATTTTTTTTATTTTTGTAAAAATTTTTGTTTAGTTGTACTGTTATTAGAACTGTACTGAATGAGTTTATTAGACCAATTAAATTCAAAATCAATTTGTGTATTGAACTGGACAAATAGTTTCTGAATAACCATTGAGAACCCGTAACAAGTCAAAAATCGACCTTTGAACTAATTTTATAAATTTTATAATGTTTTTATTTTAATTTTTTTATGATTTTTAATGAATTATTTAATTATAATTAAACCGATTAAATTAAAAATCAATGATTTAATTAATTTAATAACAGATTTAAATTTTAAATAATTGTTGATTTAACCCCTAATATTAAACTTAGAGTTAAAAATTTTCTATACTATTTATAAAGTTCTATATTGAGTTGGTGTCACTCATCAACCGGATCTCAACTTAATTAGAAAAATTACTTCAATGTCTCTTCGTATTAAAAGTAAATTATATTATTTGCACGTACTTTAATATTTTTATTTAAAAAATTAATAAAAATATGCATATAATGAGATTTAAGCCCATGCCAATTGGGTTAGCAAAATTTTATTTTAATATTTTCATATATTTGGTGTGTGAGAGTCTTTAGTATTAATAACATTGTTGATTGAGATTGCGTCTCAAATTAACTTGATAAATAATTGTATCATTTTAGTGATCTTAATCTGATGTATTCATATGTTTAAATTTCATCTTACTTACAATTTAATCTATAAAAAAATTATTTTAATATCGTACATATTTAATATATTATTAATAATTAGTTTCAAATCGTACATTTTATTATTTATTGCATGACATAAACATATATTTTAAATATATAATTTTTACAAGCATAATAAAATTAAAATTAATGATTAAAATAGGGAAATTCTATTGAGGAAATAAAATATTTTATGATTGAAGTTATTGACCTTATAAATCTCTCATGTCTTCTTTCATAAAAGAACATCTCTAATGTCTAAATTGCTTAAACTATGCTGAGAAACAAAATAACAAATTATATTCACCAAAGCCATATTTTATTCTAATCTCATTCCAAAGCAGTCTTAATCATAAACTTTGTTCCCACTTTGTTTGTTTTCTCTAGCAAATTATATCTAGTGTTTTTCTAAAGTTAAGCAGACACTATGAACTCCTCCACTCTTCATAATTCACAAAACAAATCCCTGTCTACCATTAACTAAATCTATATAAACTAATCTCAGTATGCAACACTGTTTTCTTTTTCTTCATTTCCTTAAAAACTGTTCCTTTTTTTTTTAATATATTACTCCATTATATTGTGGTCCAATCTACTCTTCCAATCTCTCTCTTACCAAGTTTGTCATTTTCTTCCTTGAAACTAAAAACAACCCAATGGAAAAACAGCTGCAACAGGCCGCAGCTTCCTTTGCTTCTTCTTCTTCTCCTCCTCCTCCTTGTTGTTATTCTTCTCCTCTTTCCTTGTATTGTAAGCAGTAGAAATTTTCTTTTTTTTTTTTTTAGCTTTTGCTCAAATGTGTAAGTCCACATTTACCTTGTGATCTCTTTGGATCAACAACTTCCACACCCCTTATCACTAATACACTCAGGTACATTGAACAGTCCTCTTTTTTTCCCTGAATCTGTAGATTTCCTTTTCTTCTTCTTTCTTCACTGTTCATTGGGTTTTTCCCCCTCATGCATAAAAGCTGCATTTTCCGTTTCCCAAGCTCTGTGCTTTCTTTATTTTTTTATCAAGAAAGTTGGCTTCTTGATGAGGGATTGCAATTGTTATTCTTTTATTTTATTTTTCCTGGGTGCTGTTAAGCTGGGAGGAAGATTACTTATAATGTGCATTATCTCTGACTTGGTTACTGATTTTTGGTTCTTTCTTAGGCTATTATTGCAGTTTTTATTTTTATTTTGTTTTGTTTTTTCTAAGTGAATAAAATCTTGATTTTAAGCTCATAACTTTGTGGTGCATAAATTATCACTTCTACTTCACTCAGATACTTCCTTTCTTTCTTTCTTTTTTTCCCACTGTTCTCTTCATCTTTTTTTCCTGTTCAACTGCTTTTGATGTTTTCTTAGAAAGCTCACATCAGCCAATTAAACTTAATGCAAATGAAAATGGCTTCTGTGCTGAGCTACCATTCAGGATTGGACTAAATAATTTAGCTTGATGGTGCCTAAAACAAGGCTTTTATACAAGATGCTGACATGAAATTTATGTATTTTAAGCTTTTTTTTAACGTTGTCGTCTTACAATTGCTCCCAACATATTTTAGATTAGCCCTCTTTCTACCTGTATTCTTGTGCAAAGGGCCCTCCAACTTTTTCAATGTTATAATATGTTCAATTTTGATTTACATTTTAATCATAAATTGTGGTATGGTGAAGTTTGGTTCTTTCAATGATGTTTTTGTCTTATAATTTACAGAGATTCTTTGTTCATAATTTTAACATCTGGACAGATAGTACATCTTCTGTTTGTTAGACATTACTGTATATTCTTTTGCATAACTTTTGTGAATGATTCATGAATGTTGATTGCCCTGACTTTATTACTTGGTGAAAACCAGAAAAGGAAGTCAAATAAATCTTTAGCATGGAGCAATATGAGGTATTAGAGCAAATAGGAAAGGGAGCTTTTGGTTCAGCTCTTCTAGTGAGGCATAAGCATGAAAAGAAGAAGTAAGATTGCTAGTATGGCACTTGGCCGTCCTTTAACTTTATTACATATGAAATATATGAGAAGAAGAATTAGACATGGTTATTTGATTCACCTTTTGACAATGGACTTATCCTCCCTCATTTCTAATTGTCAATAAGGTATGTGCTGAAAAAGATTCGTCTTGCCCGCCAGACTGATAGGTCTCGACGATCTGCACATCAAGAGGTTTGTAACTTTTTATAATGTATTCATAGGTCGTTTTTATTCCTTGTATGATTTTTTATTTTACACAACTCTGTTCCACTGGGACTCTGCCTGAACCCTTTTGTACTAACCGAGGACACAAGATTTTGTTATGTATTTCACTGGGGCAAACATTACAGCAAAAAAGAAAAAAGAAAAAGAAAAGTTGGCTTGGGGTTGTTTTATATATAATTAAAATGTTGAAGGACAAAGCTGTTGTCCAAGTTTGCTGCCCTACATCTTGTTTCATTGGTACAGACTTAGCATAAATGGTTCCATAGTCTAACAATTCAATTTGTTCATGTAGATGGAGCTCATTTCTAAGATCCGAAATCCATTTATTGTGGAGTACAAAGATTCCTGGGTGGAAAAGGTATATGGATAAGCCTCTATTCTTGTCCTTTTTACACTATTCCCATATACTTCTCAGTTATATGTCATGATTGTCATGACCTTAATATCAGAGCCTTCCTGGTGATTCACGGCCTAACAGGGGTTCACATATGTCTTTGTTTCAGGGTTGCTATGTATGCATTATTATAGGTTATTGTGAAGGTGGGGACATGTAAGTTCAATTTCTTGCTGATACTGAGATTAGGAGATGGTAGTGCATTTATTTTTGTAACTTGAAGAACCTTGTGAGAACTTAGCAAATCATGATAAGAATTTTTGTATAAAACAGGGCTGAAGCCATAAAGAAAGCAAATGGCATGCTTTTCTCAGAAGAGGTTTTGTTTATTCCCATGCTTTTTACTTCAGTTCTTTTGTTACTCGATTCCAGATCCCTCGTGTTGAACTTTATTGTTATTTTTCATCTCTTGGACAACTTTTATTCATTGAACAATCATAACTCTGAACGTTCATGTTCAGAAACTGTGCAAATGGCTTGTTCAGCTCCTGATGGCTCTTGACTATTTGCACTTGAATCACATTCTTCATCGTGATGTCAAGGTTAGTGACATACTGTTATGCTCTTGCCGATGGTGTTTTATATTTATTTATTGCTAAACCAAATTTATTGATAGAAATGAAACACCACCTAACAATCACAGTTCACCAATGCTTATGATATTTCTAGACAAGGGTTCCAAAAATATACAGATTTCATCATTGCATATGGTCTGTACAAATAGTGTGTATCCTTGCTTTAGATGGTGAAGCAAGAGGTCCCGATAACATAATAATGGTCTCATGACGTATCAAAATGTTTACGGGGCTGCCTTATTAGACAGCCTGTTTTGCAGGCAACCATATCATTTGCAATGATTCGAGCTATTGCCCCAAGTCACTTCTCTTTATATCTTATTTTTCTTTTTTTCAGTGTTCAAACATCTTTTTAACAAAAGATCAGGACATACGTCTGGGTGAGTGGTTTTATTGTTTTTTCACATAATTCCTTTGAAAGGGATTACAATTTCTCCTAACAAACATGTTACTATGCCGGTGCAGGTGATTTTGGACTCGCCAAAATTTTGACTTCGGATGATCTTGCGTCCTCTGTAAGTAATATATGAATTAACTAACCTTCGAGAATTTAATGCATATCTTGATTAGGGAGTATACTTTCGTGTTTTTTTCAGGTTGTTGGAACTCCAAGCTACATGTGTCCTGAGCTTCTGGCTGATATACCTTATGGTTCTAAGTCTGATATCTGGTCATTAGGTAAACATGCTTACAGCAGACAATGCAATCGTGTTGTGTCGGTCAGTCTCAATAGGTCTTCAACAATTTTTATCTCTGTGCTTATATGACTTGAAAATATGTTTTCCAGGGTGCTGTATATATGAAATGACTTCTCTCAAGCCTGCATTTAAAGCATTTGTGAGTTCTTTTACCCTTTTTGTAACTATTTGCGGCTTGTTGCATATGTCTTTTATGTTAGTCTGCTTAGGACTTTCTTAGATAAGGATTCTGAAAATATACGGATTTGACTTTTGCGCATAGTCTTTGTGAAATATCATGTCTATACATGCTTCAGATGATGAAATAAGAGGGTTCCAATAGCATAAAAATGGTCTTGTATTGTATCAATTCCAAATGTTTACAAGGCCGCCTTATTAGCATAAAGTTTGTAATGTTTCGAGTTGTTGTTTGTTTACATCTCTCGAACATGCTTGACACTGTTACAGTTTCAAGAGGAATTTTAGGCCAGCTAAGATAAACTGCATGTAGCATTTGTTGTATGTATTTCTTGTGGTATTTCGATGTAATTTTCGATTGCAACTCATTTCCGCTGGTGAATATGAAAATGCCACTGCATCCCTCTAATGAGTGTATTCTGTTAGGTAATAATTGATGCTCAGACGTTAGTAGGCACTTCTGCATTTCAGAATTCCGTTGTTTACCAATCATGTTCCTGTGTTTTATTTTCCTCTTCGAATAATCTTAAATCTCTCGAGCAGGATATGCAAGCTTTGATAAACAAGATCAATAAATCGATAGTTGCTCCACTTCCGACAAAATATTCCGGTGCCTTGTAAGCCTCATTTTTCCTTCTATGATAACTGGCTTTTGCCTTGTGAGCTTCACTTACAAGCATGTTGATTTTCAAATGATGAATTATGTTGGTCTAATTATCACCTCGATTTTCTTTTCAGCCGTAGCCTTGTTAAAAGCATGCTGCGCAAGAATCCTGAACTTAGGCCAAGTGTATGTATAACTCTCCTCTATTCTATGCCTTCCAATATATGTATGCAAAGCATATTTATGAATTTGAATGCAACTTGTTATATAAATGGTTCAAGGAATCTTTTTGGTTTTGACTATATTTCCTCTCATCCGCGATACATATTCGATTTTGACAGGCTGAAGAACTGCTTAGGCATCCACACCTTCAGTCTTATGTTGTTAAAGTTCATCTTAAAATTAATAATCCTAGAAGGAATACTTTACCTGTGCTTTGGCCTGAAACAAATATAAAGAAAACTAGATTTTCGGATCCTGTAGATGCCCGCTTCTCTGTTTACAGGGAGAAGCGTCGATCCTTCGGTAATGATAGGACTTTGAATCCTAGCATATCTGGAGCTGAACAAGATTCTGTTTGCTCTACCAAAGGAATACATCAGGATACACCGGGTTTTTCAAATAGGAGGTCAGAAAATTTTTCTATTGATAGCAGCGAAGAAGGAACTGTCATTTGCAAGCCAGTTACTTCGAAAGTTTCAAGTGCCACCAAGACTACAAGATGTTCTCTGACAAAAGCTTCGGCAGCTCCCAAGAGAAAGACAGAGCCTTTGAAGAAACGGGACTCGGTAAATTTTATAAAGTTCCTCTCTTTTGCAACACATTCATAGAGACTGCTAGTTATAACAGTTTCTTGTTTCAAAATCCGGGGTTTTAATGTTCACTGCATTGTGTTTACAGTTTCATTTTTCGCGCACACCTGTTAAAAAACCTCTCCCTGCAACTCGAAGAGCTTCTTTGCCGCTGCCAACAAGAAATACAGTTCGAGAATCTCCTTGTAGATCTAATGCTGGTATTCTTCACCTCATACAATCACCAGATGTTTCGGTCAATGCTCCTCGAATTGATAAGATAGCTGAATTCCCGTTAGCCTCATATGAGGATGCTTTCTTCCCCATAGAAAAGCCATCATCAAAATCTGCAAAGGGCTTCTCTGCTTCGCCACAATTTGTTGATCGATCAATCACAAAAGACAAATGTACGGTTCAAATATGTGATCAAACGTCTACCAAGCTCAATTATGATGATGAATGGCAGGGAATTCAACGCAGCACGTTTCAGGTTGATGGAGATGCTCTAACTAACTCCTCTGATCAAAACGCAACTGCTGGGGCATCTAGCCGCACCTCATCAGATACACGAAGACGAAGGTTTGACCCATCATCATTCCGGCAGCGTGCTGAGGCATTGGAAGGATTGCTTGAATTTAGTGCAAGATTGCTGCAGCAAGAGAGATATGATGAGCTCGGTGTGCTACTCAAGCCATTTGGACCCGGAAAGGTCTCCCCTAGGGAAACTGCAATCTGGCTGACTAAGAGTTTTAAGGAGAACACTGTGAAGCCAGAGGATTAACGCTGATGAACCTCCACCGTTTGTATCATATCCATAGCTGTAATCTGTACCAATTTTTTAGAGTTCAGCTTATCCGATTTTAGACAACGATTCCAGTCAATAGAACCTTAGTAGTAGGGCATTTTGTTTTCAAACAAATGCTAATTGTTAGTTCTAGGTTCTAGTTGTTCTTCCCCCTTGTGCATTAAGTTTCATAGTTTTCTCGGATATGGATAATGAGGTTCGAATAGATTATGGACTTATTGTCTACCTATTGACTTTTTGTTTATTTTCCTCAATTCTGACTAATACAGCATGTTCATTCAAAACTATTAATCAGGGAAATGGGATGCCTGAACTTTTCTTATGGAAGCCATAATCTTGTTTCAAAATATGACCGGGGATTTTAACCAATATGAGAACAATTTTTTTGTGGTAGTACTCCGAGTGGCTAACCAACCAGTATATCCTCACTGTTCCTAACAATGTGTATAGGGATTTTTTTTTTTCAAAGGGATTATAATTTGATTTGTATTGACTTTGAGATATTCATGCATTTGTCTTTCTTTTTTGTATCCAGTATTTTATGTAATGTTTTTTATATTTAATTTTCAAGTTACATAATAGTATGATTTTACCACGTCTGCTCGAACCACCTATTTGCATGCCTTTGAATGCTTGCTCACTGCTTTATATGATCTGAAAATAAGCACAAATCTTAAGCATCGAATAACTTCTTCAACCGGATGGAAAGTTTCTGTTTTCCCTTTTCAGGTAAAGGTTTTGATGTCTTTAAGATAATCACGTAATAACAAAGCTTCCTGTTAGAAAGTATTTCACTCAAAGTAACAAATACATCACATGGAACCAGATCAGATACTTGTCCCCGTTTGATGGTCGCTTAGTACCAAAGACAAATATCTGGGACCACCTGAACATGAACCTTTATCACAAAACCTTCCAAGGCAGAAGCAAATGATTTAATCATCCTATAAAAATGAACCCCAAAGCTTAGTTCACTTGGCTTAACCAACCACCCTTAATAGATGGCATCTAAAAAATCTGGGTTTCGAAATTTTGAATCTTAGCAGCTGCTACCCTTTCTTTATCAAAGCACATTTTAAAAAGGTAAACAAGCTTAACTGAATGAGTTCAAACAGTTCGATTTTTATCTCAAATTGAGCTTCGGCCGAGATTCAAACCTTGATTTCCAGCCAAGCCTGACTCAGCTCAAGTTCACCCCTACTCTAATCCAACAAGGTGTTTTAAACATATGACTAGAGTATTGTGAAGTCAAAACAGTAAGCCGAGTGATGCAGATACATGTCCTTTCAACTATAAAATTATAGATACCAGTGCACAAAAGAATTTGCTAATTGGCAGATAGGGTAAAGTTTGTCACATGTACCTTACATGTACACACATACGAGGACCAGTGTATGGGAGTAAACCTTGTTTTCTTGTTCCTGATTCAAGATACATGGCAGGTTGATCCTAGTCTCATAAACTATACGAGTGGCAGCATGCTTATTGGTTAAGTGTCTTGTGGAATGCAACCTGCAAATGCAACAAAGATTAAAGTAAGATATTTTGCATTTGGTATGCTTTGAGATGGTTATGGAAATAAATTCTCAATCCTATGACTCAGAATTGACAAACGAAAGAAACACTTAGGCAAACTGCATACGGAAGTGGATGTCTTGAGAAGCTCTCGTATGGCCATTGTGGCATAACAAGAAGCAGGAAGTGTGAAGGCCAATTTAAGAGCTTTCTGAGGTTCCTGAGAATTCAAGTCAGGTGGAGAATGAACTTGTGGAGGCTCGGCTTCTCTAGAAACCTCCACCTCATTATCATCGGTTGAAAACTTTTTCTCATCCTCAAAGCTCTCTAATTGTTCCAGATGATTGAATGGCTCTTCGCCTTCAGTTCCATTGGTTGGATTCTCTTCTTTGACTGGGTTCACAGGTCTAGTTTTGGCAATTTTGTCTATATCTGTCTCCGACAATGCTAAATTTCCATCTGTATACAAAAGCAAATCCCTGAAACAACATAGATGATGGTACTCAGTCTACAATGTTTTCTAGTCACCTAAAATAATAACAGTCCTAAGAAAATGATAGGAAAAGCCGACCATACCATTGAAAATCTATTGGCTTCTGAAAAACACGCCTGTAGCTTCCAGTCACGCTGGTTATTGAAAATTCCCTGCGAGGGGAAAAAAACAATGAAGAGGGAGATGGCTATGGGAAGAAAATTCTTGGGAAAATATAGAGAATCAGAGATGGTTCCAATTATGAAGATGTACTTGATATTATGCACACTCTCTGTCAAGCTGATGCCATCCTGATGAATTAAACAAAAATGTTTAGAACCAAAAAAAGTCTGTATTTAATATATGTTAAGAAAGACAGCAAACCTTCTTTGCCATGTCATGATAAACATCAGCAACCTCATTCATTGGGTAAATTATTCTAGAGCTGTCACAGAAACATCATAACATTGTTAGGAAAGCAAAAAATAACAGTTCATTATGAATAAGATATGAGCAATGTAAAATCTGCTATGACTCGTTCAATATTCCCTTACCCCGGCATAGGAAGGACAACATCCTCAATAGTATAATTTCCAGTACTGATATCTGATGCTGTCATGACCTGAGAGAAAGCAGAAGCCACCTTAAATTCTTTGTATCTAAGTTAAAAAGATTGATGCTAGGTGAATATACAACTATATTGCTCTGACTCTTTGTTTTTCTTGAAGTTTTCATGTCCTACACTCATGTCCAATGCATATCCAGATATGGGAATGACATATGATATATGGCTCAAAAAAGACCCTCCAAATATATGAAAATTCTTCAAAACATTGAACATAACCACCATGTTCACATGCCCCTATCCAACAATCACATCCCAATTCATGCAACATAAATATACAGCAGATGATTAACTAATGGCACCAAAATCTAAACATCTTTCACACTTACTCTTGCCACCAAATAAAAATTAGGAAAGAGATTATCATCTATGGTAATGAATTGAAGTCTTCTCAATCATTTCTCTAAAATTTCCCGCAAAAACCTGAGTTTACAATTCAAAAACTTTAAAATGCTTTAAATGAAAAATATGACAACTGACCTTAACAAGATTATTTTTCTCTAGCGGAAGATCTTTTCCAGATATTTCATCTAATTGACCACAATCATAAGCATCTTCTAAGCTATTATCTTCGTGTTCATGTGGTACAACTTCTGTTTTTTCCGCATCATCTCCTTTGCTATACACCAAGTCTCCCAGCACAACTTCACTGCTTCCTGAATATGGTGGGATAACAGAACATTGTTATATCAGGTAACCTCAAAATTTCTAGTATAGCTATGACAAATAGTAAACCTAAGTGTGTACAAGGAAGCCCCCCACCCCTTAACTGACCAAAACAAAAAGATCATAAAAACAAAATTGCATACCATATTTTTGCACTCTCACACTTGCTGCATGGTTCCACAGATAGCTTTGGTAACTATGTACATACCTGATCAGTAAAACAGATATAATCTAAGATTCAATATCAATCTTCTCTTGAATCCCTGTTGGGTCAATTAGTACTTGCGTGTGAGAGAAAGACAGAGAGAGGTTACTATGAGGAGGATCTCTCTCAAACAACTCTTGAGAAATAGAAAATGATTCTAAATATCTCAATAACTATCTTAACATAATTTCCAAGTCCCAACATCAATCAATCAATTAGGATAAGGTATTCAACTCAACTAACTAACTCATGCATTGACATGAATGAAATGCAAGGGTAAGCAAGCACTCTATAAGTAAAAAATCAAGCTACTGAAGTAAACTGGACATTAGTGATTAAATAGCATGCACATATAAACAGTAAACTCCCATACTAAACATGCTTCCAAGAAAATAGATATAGTTCTGCAGTTCAAGAAGCCAAATTCAGTAACTGTTTTAGAATTAAGAAAAATTATATTCCTGGCTTTCTGACAAATCAAGCACTTACATCATTCTCAACGTCCTAGGTATAGCTTTCAGGGCTTGCAAGTAATTCCCAGGACTTTTCTTCAGACATTGCAGCTGTATGAGAATGGAAAAAGGGGACAAAATTCTTTTTAACTATAAAACATACACAAAAGAAAATCAATACAACGGATATCAAAGCCTTGGAGAAGTGACAAAACTGGGAGCTTACCATAGCCCTTTCTGCAACTAAATGGCGAGGTAATTGCTTGAGAGTACCATCTATGTCACCAGTTTGTTTATAATATTCCCTTGCCTTGCTTATGATATTTCTTTGTATTTAGAGATTCAAGTCAAGAAAACAACAGATAATTATTTCACCGAGCTGAATGCATACCAGTCTAGCATATAAAAAGTAACATTTTCCAAAAGGAATGAAATATAAAGTGCAAATAAAGGATATCCCCTTCTCTTGGATCAAGAATAGTGCTTGCAGCAGCTTTCCATTCGCCTCGCAGTAATGTGGCACCAATGTGGTGAGTTGGAATAGAACCACTTCCAAAACGCTGAAATTTTATGAAGGTTTCAAGAAGAACATAAAAGAAAGAAGAAAGCAGGAAAGGGGGGAAGGGGGGAAGAGAGGGTGGGAGAGGAGAGAGAATGATTAAGGAAGTACTTGTAAGCCAAAATAGTTGATGAAGCCATGCCTCCCCAAGGACTCTGCAGATGCTTGAATAGTATCTTCAGAATCTGCAACAACTCCTCTGAGGAGATAAATGAGTTCAATGAGTGATGGGATATTGGAAGAAGGAAGTAGCACTGATGAATGTTAAACAGAATTCACATGTGGGAAACTCTCACCGCAATACGATGGTGAATCGGTTTCCTAAAAGCTGCCCAAGGAGGAGGTCATCCTTGACATAGCTGGATGATAATCACACTATAAATAATGGTTCATAACACAATACCTTGAAGGGAATAGAATGCTATATCCATTAACCTTACCAGAAGTCTCCCACCTTAATACCAATCAACCTGTCATTAAGGGCAGCTAATCTACTTGCATACTGCTTGAAAACAGTTACCTGGAAACCCAAAAGACTGCACCACTTAAACATGATCCCTTTTGCAGAAGAAGAAAAAAACCAGATATACATAGAAGTGTTCATGATTAATAAAATATAAAATAGCAAACAGACCATCCATTTTCCACGCACAGTGAAAGTGCCTGTGTCATTTAGATTGAAGATAGAGTGACAAGCCATTAATCAGGCAGCAGTGTTCCATTGCTTACAACTCTATACCCGTGAAATGGATAACTACTAAAAGAGTTTAGAGGTAGAACTGTAAGAACCATAATGAACAGAAGTGTCCCCTAAGGGCATCTTTGGCATATCCCAGTTCTTCTAGTAGCAATTTCATTTTTCTTAGTACCTCATAAAATTTCTGAAAGTGACATCCACCCATAGTTTCTTCAAGATGCTAAAGACTAGCTTTTGCAAAAATTAGTTCAGAAAAGAATTAACACTACATCTACACAATGCAAGGTAGAGCAAGTAATCTCCCAAAGTTAACCAAAGCACCAATTAATTTAGAATGAAAGCAGCAGAAAACGAAGCAACTTACCCTTTGAGTGGAAACTGACCTCTTATCTTTTGTACCCGCAAAACCAAAAGACCTTGGCTGTCAAACAAAAGATTAATGACAAAGGTTCCCATTGAATAGGTAACCGCAGGATTTATATAAATCATTTATCATACCTGAATGCCAAGCATCTTTCCTATTAATCCTAAGGCTTCCTGTGTATCTTTATTCTCCTTGAAAAGATGGAACCTGAATATTAACATAAATGATTGCACCTTCTAATGTAGTTCAAGTGCAATAGACACTTCATGGCATTGATAAGCAATTGAATACAGAAAGGTGAAAGCTAGACATGGGTTTTTTCTCCTATTATTTTAAGAGGCATCAAATTATTGTAGGAGTGCAACATGCTACCTAAGAAAATTGCCAAGATGCGCTGGCCAGTGGCTTGAACCTCTACTATCATAGGGCCTATCACCTCTCTTCCTTTTATTCGAATTTCTTCCCTTGTTCTTATTCCCAGAATTTAACCTCACGCGGATGCATTTTGAGGAAGAATCAGGTCCATCAACAGTGTCAGTGACTAGAAATCTAAGATTCTCCTTAAAGAAATTATGCATTGCCTGAAAATGTCAAAAACAAAATGAAAAGGTTCTTCTAGTTAGTTTGATTCCCTCTTCGTAATAGACTAACACCCTACACGCTAAAGGTACAGAAGGATTAAGGATAAACAAATTGAAAAAGAATCTAAAGCTTACTGTTCGATGAGATTTATCAGAATCTGGAGACAGAACAATGGGAGAGATATCTTCTTCACGGCCTGAAGTAATTTGGTTAATGAAAGCTTCTAACCGATCGACATCAATTTCGCAGGCAAGTGATCTGAAATTTTCAATTTCAGATGCATAATTTTTGTTAAGTTGATCAGATATTTTGGTTTCACCTTCCTGAAAAGCCTGAGAACATGTCCGAAAAGAAAAAGATTATAATATATTAAATGTACAAAAAAATAATTATGAAAAAAATGGTATGAGTCAGATTACCTCTGGAGGGGCATCTAAAGAGGTCAAATGAACAACATTTCCCTCAGTGTCTACTTCATTCACAATGAAATCAGAATATCTACACAAAAAATTCAAAGCAATCAAATAACAAAAATTTCCATCGCCAATTGCAATTATAACCAATTCATAATAAAGAAAATCACTCTCAAAACTTCCAATTTTCCTCATTCCAAATTTTCTCCATTCCTTTTAAATACAAAGAACCTCATTATACGCACAAAGACACAACTGCCAAAACGCAGGCTTGAGTGAAGCTAAGACTAAGCCTCTCATTCCACCATCTTAATCAAACAAACATATAGCATGCATGTGAAAATAAACAAATTAAACATAAGGGTATTTGCAAAAGAAAAAGCACAAAACTTGGTCATAAAGGATAAGTTCAAAAGAAATGAAAACAAAAACAAGGAGTGACCTTTCACCTTTGTTTGAGGATGCCACGAAAACCAGGAAGGCTTGAGATGAAACAGAGGATTCCCACATCGGATTCGGTGATGGTCGTCATTGTTAAACTTGAATAATTTGAGTATTTCGTGATTGGGTGTTTTGTCAAGTTTGATTTTGAAAGTGACAAGTAGTTCCGTTTGTAGTGGAAGTAACAGTTGGGTTTTAGACTTGAGACACCACAACGCCACATCTTCTTCTGGTTTCCCAGGGTTTACTGGTATCCTGTAATACGATGCGTTTTGTTGCTTTGATGGGGTTTTTCCTTGTTGCTTTATTTTGGGCCTTTTAAGGCCATTTGTATGGTCTGGATATTACACCAAGAAATAGATATGATGAAAATTGAAAAAAGAATAAAGGAAAAAAAGCAACAGTGATGAAGCCCATTGGTTTTCAACAATGGCAATGATGAGGGAGTTGGAAGGGTACCCAAAGATAACAAAAACAAAGTGCTCCAAAAAGCAAAAACGAGTTGACCCATTTCAGAGATCCAAAACACAGGCCACTAGCCAGAGTAGAGAGAGAAACCAAAAGCAGAGCAAAAGAAAAAGAAAAACGCCTGCATTGAGAGAGAGAGAGAGAGAGATGGTGAGTAAAACAGAGGAGACCCAATTGAACAGGCTTGAAAACCAGGTAGACAATGGAGGAGGAGGTGCTTGGGAGTATCTTTGCCTTGTCAGGAAGCTCAAAGTTAGGCGTTCAGAGAAAGTCTTGAAGTATGGCTTATCGATCTTAAACGACCCCAAAAAACGATCTGCTCTTGGCCCTGAAGGTTATTTGTTTTTCTAGCTTTGATTGATTTCTAAAATTGGGTTTTGCTTGAATTGGATGATTTCTAAGTGTTTAATTTGAATTTTGAGTTCTTTTATCGGTTTTGTTTGTAATTAGATTTGATTTGGTATTAGAGCTTTGTGTTCTTTGTTTATTTGCTAACTAGAGTTTTGCTTGAATTTCACAAATTGAAGCTTTACTGATTGCTACCCTGTTATTCATTTACTTGAAATCAAAGTTTGAAGCTTTATGAATATCGAAGATTTTATTTAAATGGGGTGTGATGAGAACTTTGAGGTGGCATTACTAGCTTTGTGTAGATTTCAATGCGGCAAGCTTGATTTGAATTTGTATGTATTAGAATAAGAATTAGTTGGTTAGGAACTCAGGTTGAGTTTTCAATATTTTGATTTTTCAACTGAGATTTTGAGAAGTAATCAGAAAAAGTTAGGAGTGCCTGATGAAGCACAGTTTGTAGCACTTTATAGTTCTATACATTTCATTTGTTATATATCCTAAGTTAGATATGAGACGTTATCTTAGTTTTATACATTTTCTCATGTTCTATCGCTTCATTCGGGACTTATTTTGGTATTGGATTTCACTTTGTAGTCTAGAACAGTAGGCACTTGCGAACAGTTACCTTTTGATCTGTCACAATGTGATTTTAAGTGGTGTGTTTAGACCAAATTGTTGTCTGTTTAAGATTAGATGTCTGCTTATGACCAAATTGTTGCTTCCATTAATTTATCAGGCACATTTGTGAACGTTTATAATTACTAACAACTGCTTATCTTGATACAGAATGGACTCTATATGAGCAGCTAGCTATTGCTGCTATGGATTGCCAATGTCTCGATGTTGCTAAGGTACAATCTTTTTTCTTTTTTTTTTTTTCATTTTTGATTGATTTTAAGATTTTATTTTTTATATGGAGATTTCCATTTATGTGAAAGAATATTCTATTTCTTTTACCTATTTAATTTGTATCAGTCCCACTGGGTTGACTACTCTCATTGTTCTTATAGTTTCTCTTTTGAGAATGCTAATAGTTCTTTAAGGTGGTACTTATTACTTGGATATCTCTTTCTTTGTTGAGGCATTAGTTAGAAAATTTTGGCTTTCCCTGTTGCGTGTTCAATATGATGCAACTCTTGTTTCATTAATGTTACTTTAGGGCTTGCTGACATCAATTGTTATGTTTGTATGTTAGTTTCTTGTACTGTTCTATAGACTGCAGTGTGGAGTAGCTTAGATACTCTAGGTACTAGTTGATAGTAGGCTTATAAAGTTGCCTAACGTAAATTCATGCAATTTAAAATTGCAGGATTGCATAAAGGTTTTGCACAAGAAATTTCCGGAGAGCAAAAGGGTTGGTAAGCATATATGAAGATGAAATATATGTTCTATGTTTTATGTTTATGTGACTAAAAATGTGCAAGCGTGTGTGTGTGTGTGTAATATCTTGCCGTTAAGTCTTTTGTGAATTCTACATTTGTGGCCTACCCTTTGATAGCTGATGCTTCTTACATTAAGCTTCTTCTGAATATCTTGGCCAATGTTCTAGCAATCGCATTATGGTGTGGATAAGGATGGACAAATTTGTTCTTGAATCAGTTTCGATTCTTTTGGATCCAAAAGGATGTGTTGCTGATGATTGTGTTCCTTTGTTCTATCATTTTATGAACTAGTGGTTTCATTTTGTTGTGGTCTACAGGCAGGCTGGATTGCATGTTGCTTGAAGCAAAAGGATCCTGGGCTGAGGCAGAAAAAGCTTACTCAAGCCTTTTAGAGGACAATCCACTTGATCAAGTAAATTCTGCAGCCATCCCCTCCCCCCCCCCCCCCTTTCTCTCTGTCCTCTCGTCCCCCAAAACTGTAAATCTTAATGGTGTTCTTTTTTGTAAGAAATATTCTGGACTGTTTCTTTTATAAAACAAAAAGAATCAATGATAACATATTCTATTCTCATGCAGGTAATTCATAAGAGGAGAGTAGCCATGGCAAAAGCTCAAGGAAATATTTCAGTGGCTATTGAATGGCTTAATAAATATCTTGAGATGTGAGATATCTCAGAAAACATTCTCTTTACAGTCATAGATCTTTGTGTCTGTCTTTTTTGGGTTACGTTTAATTCGACTTCTGCCGATTTCCCTTTTTCTTTGCTAGATTTATGGCTGATCATGATGCTTGGAGAGAACTTGCAGATATATATCTCTCCCTACAAATGTGAGTGCTAATTTATATAACTCAATATTATCTCCTTTTACTTCATCACTTCATAACGTAGCAATAACTTAAACCTTTTTGCTTTTTTTTATAAATCAGGTACAAGCAAGCAGCATTCTGCTATGAGGAGCTTCTTTTGTCTCATCCTACAGTTCCGTTATATCATTTGACCTATGCTGATGTAAGTGTATATTGAATCGAGGATGCAATTTCACCAGCGGTTTCTTGAATTCCAAGTTCTCTAGAGAATAACATTCTACATCTTGTTGCAAATACTCTTCATTTGGTTTCTTCTCTTTCATAATTAATCCACCTAACCCAGGACTAGTTCCATAGTAATTAAGATAGTGCAAAATTTTAAAGACCGTTAAAATAAAAAACCACTTTCATAGTCGTTGCCTATATGCAAGAATAATGTAAGGACCATGATTCACCATAGAACAACAATGGTTCCTGACTAACCAAGGAGGTAACTTCTTGATGGATGTAACTAGACGTCAATCTTTGCAAAGATAATACTTTCCATCTTACATTGGTTTAACATAAAGACTTCTAGCTGGAACTCTGTTAGCTTCCTCGGAATTGTTTTTGATGATTATTCCTTTCACCAACAGGTACTCTACACACTCGGTGGACTAGAAAACCTTCAAACTGCCAAGAAATATTATGCATCCACTATAGATTTGACAGGGGGTAAGAACACCCGAGCACTTCTCGGAATTTGCTTGGTAAGCTCCTTCTCTCTCGCATAAGAGTTAAGCTGCATTACTATTTATATAGACATGCATTGGCTTTTATCCTTATGATAACCAAAATCTTATCAAAAATGGTTTCTCACTCACTCGTCTTAAGTCAGATTTTATCTTTCTAACGTGAAACTTAATCATCTTGTTCAGTGCACCTCGGCCATAGCTCAGCTTTCAAAAGGAAGGAGCAAGGAAGACAAGGAGAGTCCAGAGCTCCAGTCTTTGGCAGCAAAAGTGTTGGAGAAAGAATACAAGCAAAGAGCCGCAGACAAGCTCGGTTTGCTTACTTCTGCTTTAAGAAGTTTGAAAATTTAGTCTTAACACTGATGACATTGAGTTAACACTTGAATTATTGCCCCATACTCTAGAATAGAAAAAGGTGTTGAACTTGAAGATAATTTCTGGTTCTAAAGATTTCAAAATGTCTTAGTCTTCGATGAATTCAAGTTACAAGTTGCCATTCATGTGTGCTTTCCACTTTATTTTGCCATTCTTGTCATCTATTTTGAAAGGTCTTGATGTATTATTCAGTACACTGCTATCAAAGCAAGACTAATTTATGATATAAAGTTTCCACCCTCCCTGAGCTCTTGATGTATTATTCAGGATATTCCCATTAAAAAAACCAAACTAGAAAACTTATGAGATGATTCTTCTGTCTTCCTCACAATTTCATTTTTGGTACATTTGCATTCTAGTACGAAATTTGTATAGGAAAGGTGCTTAGACACAATTATGTTCATTTTTTGAAAATTTTTTTTTCTTGAATGATTATATTCTTCCATTATTTTAATTTTTTTTCCGAATATGTGTCTTTTCAAGAAAAAAAAAACTAGAATAAAGGGTTTTGCAGTGAAATTTGTTTAGTTAAAAATACTATTTCCAATTAATTCTTCACCCCTATAAACAAATAGGTGCTTTAAGCAGTTCTTTTTTTCCTAAGAGGTCATTTGTTTTAGTATCATTATGCGCTAAATGGACTTGAATTTGTTTTTGAAGGTAAACTGTAGAAATAATCATTTATTTTTGTTTTTATTTTTATTTTGGTCATTTAATTTTAAAAATTTTAATATGATTATTAACGTTTGAATTTTTTCCTATTTTGGTCACCTATGATTGATAACAGTTTAGTCCTCAATACTTACATAATTTATCAATTTGATCCTAATTCTAAATAGTTTAATAAATTTAACCCTTTACATTTACAAATTTTATTAATTTGATCCTCAAACTTCTTGACCAAAGCTTTCAGCTTTTAATACAGAGACATTCCACATCTTTAAATTTGTCAAACCCCAAGAAAATGGAAAGAAAAAAAAGAAACTTCTCCAATAAAATTAGGTGTTCCAAAGTAATGGTATCCTCCAACTTCACTAGATTAGATAGATCATGAACAACCAAGTTAAAACTAGGTAGAAACAAATTAGTTATTAAAAACAAAACATTCTGGCATATGCAACAATCAAGTGAAACAGTAGTCACACTTTCCACTTTGCTTTCAATTTATGACATTAAGTGGCACGTGCACATTGTTATACTCAGCAACACGAACCTAATATAATAAACAATACTTTAAGACCTAAATTCTCATTCAACCTATTTGAGTAAAAAACCAACCCGCATTAAGTTGTATAGATTAGAAAATCTAGCAAAGGAATTACTACCTTGAAATCATCCTCAATCTTTGTCACTTGAGTGTAATTGAAATGGATTATCAAAGAATACATTTAATTTATTGGAGAAGGTTTTTTTTTTTCTTTTTTTGTGTGTGTTTTATAAATTTATAGATGTGGAATGTCTTTATTTTAAAAATTGAAAGCTTTGGTTAGAAAATTTGAGGATTAAATTGAAAGAATTTCTAAATGTGAAGGATTAAATTTATTGAATTATTTAGAATTCGAATCAAATTGATAGAATATGTAAGTATTGAGGACTAAATGTGCTATTATACCAATAAGACAATTATCAATTTAATGGCAAATGACCAAATAGGAACAAAGTCAAACATTAATGCCTAAATTGAAAATTTTTTAAGTTGGGTGATCAAAACAGGAACACGAGCATAGTTGGGTGACCATTTACCCTTGTTTTTAGTATTTTTCATCTTCATTTTACGATTCATGTTCGGGGTTTATAGTTGTCCCTCCTAACAATATTATCTTCAAGGTTTGGACAAGCAATCTTTTGGTAAGAGTATAATATATTTTATCATGACACCCAACACTTATTGTAAAACAGATTTAAATTTAACATCTTATTTTAGATTAATATTTAAATTTTTTTTTTTATAAACCCAAACTTTTATACCCTTACACATTTGACTCTTTATGTCATTATTTATAATATCTTAATTTAAGTTTAGATATTTTCTTTTGAATGAAGTAATGAATTTCCTTAACCAAAAGAAAGCTTAGTGCTGAACCTTGTCCTATTGTTCTTTTAACCTTAATGCTTACTTTGATCGGATGTGAAGTCTAGGATGCTAAGGGATTAAGTACAACATCAAGATGAATGAGTCAATGTGACAAGAAATCAACACAAGTGCACTACACATTCTAACCATTCCATTATACTCTACCGCTCACTGTTGAGTTTGTTACATTTCCTAGGGCGAGTTGTGAGATGTAGAGAAATTAGGGCTAATAATATTACAATTTTTAGCAACAAATTAAGGTGTTTAATCATCGACTTATGCACCACACCTGCCAATCACCAGTGGTAAGAGTGTAGTGGAGGCCCAGGGGGTCATGATCACTTTAAACTTATAAATTTTTATTTTTCATTTTTTATAATTTACAAAATTTTAAATTAATAATAAAAAATTATACTTTAACCCTCTCAAAATGATAAAAGTTTGATTTAACTCTTTAAAAATTATAAAGATATGAACTATTAAAATGATAAAAATTCTATTTTTACTATTGTAAAAATATACAATTTAATTCTAACTAAAAAAAATTTCTGACTACGTGACTACCAATCACTATAAATACACTCTGTAAAAAGTCTTTCTCGAGATTAATAGTTTAGGAGTAAAAACCTTAGGTTTAACTAAATAGTTTCATTTATCGGTGTCCTTGACTTAGTAATCGTAGGTTAACCAATAGTAGTGTTTGTGCTTTGATAGAAAATTAGGTTTAAATTCTCCCTTAAATAAGATTCTTGGAATATTTAATATGCAAGTATTTTATCCTCTACTTTTTATTATTACGAAGATTTTATTTAAGTAAGATAAAATTTAAATCGTCTCATAAATTTCGAATCAATTTATTTTTATTATGATGATTTTATTTAAACGAGATGGTAAAATTTACATCATCTGATAAATTTTGAATCAATTTATTTAAAATGGAGTAGACTTTTTCTTTTGAAAAATGCATATGGGGTGAGGCGTGTTGATTTTTTTTTTAAAAAGCAATGGGTATGAAGCAGTTATAATAATTAACTAATTACTTGCCTTACCCCGCCTTACTCCACTATATAAAATTATTATTTTATCCTTATATATAATTATTAAAATGATAAAATGTAATTATGTGTTATAGAAAAAACCATATGTTTTATGTTTAATTTTTTTTATAAATTATATTTAAATATTTACTTGCATTTATAAAGATTGAAAATATTAAAGATAAGTGATAAAAAAATAATTGAAGTGCAATGAGGTGAGGGAGGACAGATGCATCCAACATCTACGGAAGTGGTAGTACTGTAGTTGTTTTCAATATTATACATTGATAGTGAAACGGGACCGATGGTGAAGTAGAGTGTGTCAATTATAAAGCGATGATGGATTTAGAAACATCTGCCCCTCCCCTTCTCCATAAAAAATCACTAGATGTAAATGAAGATCCATTTTACCCTTATGAAAATGACAAAGATTCCTTGGTTATGAAGTACCATATCTTAGTGTCATATGGACATTAATGTATCTTATAAATAATATACGACTTAATATAGTGTTTGTTGTAAGCTTGTATTGTAAGCAAGATTTAGCTCCTTTTCTCACACAAACATTAGAATAGAATTAAATATATATTTATATATCTCTAAGCCTAAGGAACAATTTTTATAAATTATTTTATTCAAATGATTTAAAATCTAATTAGATACTTAAGAAGATGTTAGGTATTTATCAAAATCGCATAGAAATGGAAATGAGATATTTATTTACATGAGAGGGTATAAGGATATTATGAAATTTAACAAAACAAAAATTAATCCAATAATGTATGAGTGTATAGTTTAGGTATCACTTGTGACAAAAAAAATTAAGTATCGATATGAAAAACAGGGTATAGATAAATTACCAATTTATAGATTAAACCAAAAAATAGTATCTAAGTATGACAAAATCCGCATAAATGAATTATTATGGTGTTAACAAAAAAATTATATACATTTATAATATTTATAAAAAAAATAATAATACAAACCTAACACAAGAAAACCATATCTTTTAGTCGTAACATTTTTTTTTTTTTTAAATTGTCTCCAAAACAATGAGTTACATTCTTAAATTGAGCTATGGTATGTATTTGGGATAGCTTTTATAATGTGTGTATATATATATATTCTTCTGCTCCTTTAATCTAAGCATAATATCACATTTTCTGCAAAGGATTGTTATTGGTATGATATCAAGGCAGCTTCAATGTTCGGTGATAGAAACGTTGGCAAAACAGCTGCTACAAAGAACTTAATGGCACAAAGGACTTAAGCATAGACTGTTTGAGGTTCCTGTGACCGACCTTCAAAAGGATGAAGATTAAGCGATCATCAGAGTTTTTTTTCTCGGTAACATACAGGTTCCAAAGAACCGAACAATAAGTTCCTGGCTTAATTTGATCCCTTGTTATCAATTTTTTGGATGAAATTTCAACAACATTACATTGCAAGTATTATACACTCGGGACAATAAAATTCTTGAGATGGTTGTCAGCTACAAGCCTACAAGTTATGGAAACGAGGTAAATACAGGGAATATTGCTTTATAAACAGAGTCGTAAGCAGCACTACTGATTATGGAACTACATTGTTACTATAGATGGAAAGGAAATGCCTCAATCCCATTGCTGGAGAACAAGAAGCACCGAAGAAAATGATAGCTTTTACAGGCGTTCTTCAGGAAAGTCACAGCTTTCATGGTGGACAGAATGATGGAAATGAAGGTATAGATTTCAGTATCAACTTCCTACTACGTTGTGCAGTGGATGAACTGCACTCGTGATGCGGTGGTGAAACTCTCTTAGAGTTGGGAGGGGAGTTTGTTTTCAGAACAAGTGGTAAGCATTTATGTTTCAGAACCTTAGGAGTTTCATCTTCTGGAATTGCCTGAAGATTTGAATTGAACTTGGACTGACACAAGGAAGATTCTGATGAGCCATGTTCTGGGGTGCTGCACAACTGAGAAGATGACCTGATAGAATGAGGAAAAGATCCAGTGAACTTCCCACTATAAGCTAAGGGCAGCCTGCAAAATATAGACTTAACCACTTGAATGAGTCTTGGTTTAAGGCTAGCTCAAGTTGGATGATCGGTGCATGAAATCATATCCTCATATTCATATCCGGTATAACAAGTGTCAAACAAAGATCAAGAAAAATAAAAAGTCTGAAACAAGATAGCTTTAAGGCTAACCTAACCAATCTAAGAAAAGATGAAATAGTACCTGGAAATATTGGATGGTACTGGAAGATCTCGATGCTCCTCGGCATTTTTATGGGTTACAATGTTGTGGGAATTTTTATCTGATGCATTCTTTTCACAGGCCTCTAAGCCCTCCCCATCAGATCCAGATTCATCACATCCTAGAGAAAAGAAAAAGGAAGCATTAGGGAATACTAGAAAAGTGGAAAGTGCTCGCCATGTTAGAGTCAGACATGCCAGAATCTGATAAGTGAAAAGAACTACAAGCGAGAGGGGGAGAAAAATGATTCTTGGTTTGAGTCACTATGTTGTACATTCGACCAAGAAAATACCAGAAAGACTCACCATCCTTCCGACCAAAACTATTTTTACAACCTTCACATCTACAACTGGGAGAGCATCCAACACCAGCCTGTATTAACAGAAGAAAACAACCATATCAGATTGGTGAAAAGAACATTTAACATAAAATGTTTTGAACTGACAAACCTGAAAACATTCACAGTACTTCTTTAAGCAACTTGACTTTCTACAATTGCATCCTCTTTTATGCCTGGCAGAAGCTGGAGTTTTGTTATTTTCACCCTGAATGAGCAACACCATTTTTGTGTGATTAAAGTGGTATTGCCCAAAGAAGACACCCTTATTGAAATATGGAAAAATTGTCATCAAAGCCAAAACATCACAACATTATGAGCCATGTCAGATGAGTTCAAGCTAAGAACCGGCACAACCAAATGATTGTTAACCGCCCTAAGGAGTATCAAGATCAAGGTTCAATTCCCCTTCCTCATTTGGCCTTATTCAAATATACAAAGAAAAAGGCCAAATGACAAAATATGTAATGAGCTTTGATGGTACTCTAGTTATCATGAAGCTTAATCATAAATATAGAATCTAACCCAGGAATCCAAAACACTGTCTGTGATTCTAATCACTTTGGGAGCAAATGCTTGTGGATTGCGAGATTCAATCTGTTTACGAGTCTCTAAAACCATCTTTTCATGAATCGGTTTATTGAAGCAATCTAAGCATGAACAAGGCTCAATACAGTAGAGACCAGCAGCAAAGCAGTCGCAGTAACTGTATCATAAAATATAGTCAGTAGAACTAGGTAGACGATATTGAAAGCAGCTAAATCCATAGTATGAGAAGAAGTGAAAATCAATGACAGTGAATGCAATGAGTAGAAATAAATAATAATTAGGAAGCGGAGAACCAAGACAAATCCAAAAATAAGCTAAAATGATTATTAAAATACATATCTAAACAAATAGATTAAAATAAGCTAAAATGATTATTAAATCACATTTCATTCTAACATGCTATTGGAAATTGATTCATTAAGCAATTGTAGAAATCAAACCAATGTGACGACAATAAAGTTAGGCCTGAATATCTTATATTTTTAGATGTAGGAAGTCAATTTACAACCTGTTGGTTCACCTGATTTTTTACTTTTAATTCAGTGTAATTAAAGGACCAATGGTCTTCAGTATCACAATAAAGGAATTAACCAAATATAGGTATAGACTCAGTGAGACACTTCAAGATTATGCACACTGAACCTAAATACAGATTTAAATAAATATGACAGACTTACAGTTTCAAGCATTTTGATCTCTTACAGTTACAGCGCTTGCATGAGGCACTTTCCTCGACAAGTTCAAACTTTTGCCTGCACGGTATTAAACTGAAATCAGTTCGTATTATGGTGTTTGAATACCAATTTAGAGCATATTAATCTTAACATGCCTCTTCTTTTCAGGAGTATTGTGGTCAGCGTCAGTGCCACCAACAGATGCAGGAGTCTCAGAAGAATTTTCTGTAACTGCAGTTCCGTTGTCACTAGGAACCTCACCCATTTTCATAGAGCTTAAAATTGATTTATTAGGAGGATTCTGGCCTGCAGTCAGAAAACTAGGAAATGTCAAGGACCAAATTTCATATCAATTTGTTTTCAAAAGATAGAGCAGCTTACAAAAGGAATACCACCTTTCAAGATGTTTGGAAGAGAATTCAAGTGCAAACCGAAACCAGGTGACTTCTCAAACACCAAACAACGCCGTCTTATGCTACGCTGCATAGAGAAGAACATAAGAGTATGATTATAAAAAACAGCCAATCATTGAGCAGGAAAATAGTGTAAATTTTAAGAAACGACACATAAAAAGAAAAGCATTGATAATGTACAATATAAGGAACTCGTATGAGGTATGCATATCATAAAAATGGCTCGAATATGCTATTATCTTTTCATTTTCTAGAAAGAATTATGCAGCTTCATGTCAATCTTATATCTCGAATTGCAGTCTGCCATAAAAATGTACTTGCACAGTTTTTCCACTTTACCTGACGACTCAACTGGCTGCATTTCTCCCCCTTATCATCCTTCTTCAAACTTGAATCAGTAACTACTGGTTTGTCCGGTAGACAAGTAGACAGGATGCAAGATGTCTGATCTGTTACTGACTCTCCCAATTCATTTTGTTTGCAAGAACCTTGATGATCACCAGATTCTGCATTTTCTAAATTATTTGCATTATCAAGCGAAAACTCTGGGATATTTGATATAAAAGAGGTTGTCCCAGAGTCTACCGTTCTCTGATCCTGTCCATCACTATTCTCGTGAATGATAGATGTATTCACTGTCAACATATCAGCAACATCGGAAACAACTGCCACCCAGCCACATCCTGCTGCTTCTTCGCTCGGCTTAATCCGACGTATTTTACGCAAATCTCTTTCATTTTCAAATGACCGTTGCCTCTCTTTCCATTCATCCCTACTGCGTTGGAAAGGAGATCTCTCTTGTTCCACCACTTCCAGACTTGTTTTCTTCAGTAATGCATCACAAGCCTCCAAGTTATCATCAGGACTCCTACAATCATATTTTGAGGTTCCTGGCAACTCAACGGCTAAATCTGATTGCTTGTCAAACAGATCACAGCTAATTCCTTCGGATGAACCGTCATTACTGAGACATCCTGGATGCTCATCGTACAAGCCAGATTGCTCAATAGCTTTTGAAGCTTCCTGACTTGCATTAGATTCATTACTGCTCTGGAGGACCCTAGTGTTTAAATCTGCCAAGAAATGATGCCTGAAACCAATATCATTCAGGACACTTAAAATCATGAACTAAATACAGCAATAAGAAAATTTAGTTTTACCTTTTAACTGAAAATCTAGATTCCCTATGGCAATTGATTTGTGGGGAGGGGAACAAAGATGAAGGGGACAAAAAAGCTAATGAATTGAAAGCATTATCAGTCTGACTGGACTTGGCTTGCTCAATAGGAGAAAGGCTATCAATGTACTTAAAGACAGGTGAATCCTGCAAAGGAAGAAAGCAATGTTTAAAACATAGCATGTAAGTCTCAATAACCTGATCAGAAAATGCTCATGTACACAAGAAAACAAAGAACCAAGCTAAAGATAGAGCAATCTAAACCAAACTAGGGAAAAAAAGTATCTCTTCTATATCATTTAAAGAAATACCAACATTCCCAACATTTTGAAAGTATTGCAGCTCACCTGTAGTTGTATAAATTACCAACATTTCCAATGTCAAATCTCTATGAGACAAATTATAAGCATGTCAAAACTTATATATAACCCCACGAGCATAATTATTGTTGTGTAAAAAATTTACATTACACTCTTAAACACAAACATGACACGGGCAACACACAAATTCAAGCTGTAGTCTGAACACAAAACCCATCAACAATTCCGACAAAAACATACAAAAGTAACTCAAAGCGAAAAGAGAAGAACAAGTTAAACTTGACAGGCAAAACCCAACTCAGCATCTAATTATTGAAAGCCGAAATGCCCAAAACCCAGAAATCCTAGGTGAGCAAACATAACTAACAAAAACCCAAATTCTTAAAAACTTTTTTTTCTTTTAAATTGAAAGAGGAAAAAAGAATAACAACCTCAATTTTGGAAAGAGAAGAAGTAGGAGTCGGAGTGATCTGGGTTTTATGTGGTGTATCCATTTTCACCAAAGACTCCACATCTTCATCTCTCTTTTGCTCTTTTTCAAGGATTAGAGCTCAAAGCCTACGGAGACAGTCAAAGGCTCCCTTGCCTTTTTCTTTGAATTTGGTTGAAAGTGAGACCCAAAGAACAAAAAAAATAAAAAAAAATAATAATAATAATAATAAGACTTTTGATTAAGGAAGCGGGAAGGCGGGAAAACAAAATGGTAATTCAATTTTCCTATTCAGTTTGGAATGCCGGGTCGGTCCATCTCCTATGTTAGGCCCGTAATCAAATGGACCTTTTCTAATTTGGTATGGAATTTTGAGGTATTGGATTTAGACAGTTGATCCGGCCCCATTCTATCATTTAATTAATAGTGATGATTTCAATAATATTTAAAGTAAGAAAACCCCCAAAACTTTTCTTTTTTTCTTTCCTACCCCTAACGGTGTTGGCTTCCGAATATCTTTTCTTCCCTCACGCCGACTTTTTATTATTTATTTATTCAATTGAAAGACGTTAATGCCTATAGTACTAACAATTTTTTTTAGAAAATGAGTTGGTCATAGATATTCAAATGGTGTCTCTTCGTTGACTTCTTGATATGTCTCTATTTTGAGGGTATTTTAGAATAATAATTTATTTCACAAGTCAATTTAGACTCTGATGTCTTAAGTTTTGTGCTTTTGTTGTTTCTCATTGTTTAATGAGTCTTACCTTTTTTATTAAAACGGTAAAAGTCTTTGTCTTGTCGTGTACAAGTTTTAGCCTTGCTTTTCCAAGTGTTTTTAGGGATGAATTTGTTGTCGTTCTCTCTAGTTAGATGGATACTCAATTATCTTAATGATTACATCCACTGCTTTAAACTCTCTGAAGCTGGTTCTCTTATAGTGATAGAGGCTTGCAGTCACCTATCATGTAAAACTCCTTACCCAACCTAATGACCAACACAGTTAGGAGATGCTACCACGACATGTGCATAACACTTATTACTTATTTATAAGTTTAATATGACTTTCAACAATTAAATAAAATCCATAAATTGAGATTAAAAGGAATGGAAAACTTTGGAACATTTTTAAGATCATTTTGGATGATTCGAAAGGTGTTTGGACAAGCTTAAAACATAAAATGGGATTCTAAATGATTAAAACTATTGGAACAATCAATTTAGGAAACAATTATTTTAGGTACATGATAAACGATAAATTATACATATTTTTACCTCATGTTTAGCCTAATTTCTGGATGAATTATTATTAATTTTGTGAGAATTGGTGCTCTTAACCCTTCTATTTCATGTTGTATACTCAGTAGAGCATAGGGAAGAGAAAAGAATGAAAAACGGACCGAAAACGAAGAAAATTGGCCAAAGTGTGAAAACGACACGGCCCAAGGAATCACCACACGGTCGTGGCACACGGCCGTGCCACATGAGGTCCAACACGGCCCAGCCCCGACAAGTACGGCCAGGCTACACGACCGTGCCACCTCAACAGGCCTGAACACGATTCTTATCGAAACCACACGAGCGTGGCACACGGGCGTGTCCCTGTCGTGAGGAAGTGTAATTTCACTCGGATTTGGATACTTAGAGGCCAAGAAAGGCATCCCAAAGCTCTATATAAAGACCCTAGAAGGCAACTCTAAGGGTGTACTCTTTTCTTCCAAAAAAGAGCGTCATATTTCTGCCAACACAAGGAGTGAAAGCAAGGAATTACTCCAAGGGAAGCCGATTGATTCATCCCAGAAGCCAGAATTCTACATCAAGATAAAGGATCTCCCTAAATTCCTTCAGGGGTTTTTGGGTTCTTTATGTTTTGTTATCTTATTTCTTCTGAGATGTTTTCTTTATTAATTATGAACTAAACTTCTCAAATACTTGAGGGGGATGAACCCTAAGACAGATCTTGTTATTATTTATTCTTGACTTATATGATAAATACTTGAATTGTTCTTAATTATGTGTTCTTCATTCTTGATTTAATAGTCCTAGGTATTACTTCAAGAAACTGATGTGCTTAGGCAGAGGAGCAAAAGTCCCTGTTTTAAGAGTAGATCTACCATAATTAAGTGGAGTTGCATGCAACCCTAGACATAGGGCGACATAAATCTGCCGGATTAAGGTCAAACCTAATAGGGGGATCCATAGATCGAATTAATGCAATCTAGGGGTGTTAATTAATAAAGAAACTTTAGTTAACCACCTAGGATTAGTTGTTCTTATCCTCGACGGAGATATTAACATAGGTTAGGGATCTCTACGGATCAAGTCAAGTGAAGAAATCGTCTAGTTCAAGAAGCCAATAACAAGTGAAGTCTAGGTGGATTCTCCCTTGAGTATTGCCCATATCAATTAGCTTTTCCGAAAGTTTTTCCTAATTTACTTTTTGTGCATTCTTAGTTTAGTTTTAGAGTTAGTTTCAAACAACCCTCTTTTATTTTTAGGCTAGATAATAGAAAGGAAGTAAGTACTAGTACTTTTGGTTCCTTGGGTAAGATAACTCGGTCTTGCCGCTAAACTATACTACTGTTCGATAGGTGCGCTTGCCTTTAAATCGTGATATTAGTTAGTTTTTGGCGTGATCAGTTTTTATAAATTTTATTACTTAATATCGCGAGTATCAAGTTTTTGGCGCCGTTGCCGGGGAACTAAAATATTACGAAAACTCGATTTCTATTACTTTAGCCATTACTATTTTTATTTCTTTTCAGCTTTTTTTATTTTTTATTTAATTTAATTTAATTTTATTTGTTTTTTCCTTCTAGTTATTTCTAGTTTATGACTAGAAACAACTTGGCAAGGCCATTACTTTTTGACGAAGACTTAGAAGTGACAGTTCGCAGAACTCGCAGAGAGATCAGACGAAGCCTACATTATCCAGAACAAGATCAAGAACAAGGGCCAGAACCTACAGAAGAGATGGAAGCAAACCAAAACATTCCACCACCTCCCGCAATAGCCGCGCAACCAGTGAATCAAGATGAAGCTCCTCGCACTATATATGATTATGCTAAACCTAGTTTGGCTGGTACTCAAACTAGCATTATTAGACCTGACATTGCTGCTAATAATTTTGAATTAAAACCTAACACTATTCAGATGATACAGCAATTGGTGCAGTTTGATGGTTTACAGGATGAAGATCCAAATTCACATATAGCTAATTTTTTAGAACTTTGTGATACTTTTAAAATTAATGGCGTTTCTGATGATGCCATTCGTCTAAGGCTATTTACATTCTCTTTGAGAAATAAAGCCAAACAGTGGTTAAATTCTTTACCACGAAGCTCAATCACTATATGGGAACAGATGATAGAAAAATTTTTACTTAAATATTTTCCTCCAGCTAAAACAGCTAAATTACGAAACGATATCTCTTCTTTTGTGTAGATGGATTTAGAAACACTTTACGATGCCTGGGAGAGATACAAAGATCTTTTGAGAATGTGCCCTCATCATGAATTACCTTTGTGGCTACAAGTTCAAACCTTTCACAATGGTTTGAATCCTTCAACAAGGCAAATGATCGATGCAGCCACAGGAGGAACAATCAACAATAGAACACCTGAAGTAGCTTATGAATTTATTGAAGAGATGTCACTAAATAACTATCAGTGGCAAGTCATGAGGACAAAACTGACAAAAGCTGCAGGAGTTTATAATATTGATGCTGTCACTATGCTTACTAACCAAGTAGAACTTTTAAATAAAAAGTTTGATAATTTTGTTGGTTCTACGCAGGCACAGCCAGTGATGCAGTGTGACACAACTCCAGGAAATATGTTTATTCCAGACTACTCATCTTATGGACACAGCATAGAAACTGAGCAAGCCAACTATATGGGTAACAATTTTAGACCTCAAAATAACCCTTATAGTAACACTTACGATGCAGGTTGGAAAAATCACCCCAATTTTTCATGGGGAGGACAAGGAAATCAAATACAACAGCCTCCTCCAGGATTTCAGCAGCCACCACCACAATAAGAGAAAAAGTCGAATCTTGAAGAGATGTTCACCAAATTTATGGCCGCATCAGAAACCCGTTTTCAAAACACTGAAACGACACTAAAAAACCAACAAGCATCAATTCAAGGGCTTGAGAATCAAATCAGTCAACTTGCAAAATTAATTTCAGAGAGACCACAATGTGGACTACCCAGTGACACTTAGCCAAATCCTAGAGAACATGTCAAAGCAATTACTTTAAGAGATGGAAAAGTACTAGCTTAACCAGAAAAGAAGTCTGTCCTAGAATCTTCAGGAGACAAGGTAGAGGAATCCAAGGAAAACACTCCACTAACACTCAATGAATACAAACCGCCTATTCCATATCCGGTAAAGCTGAAGAAAGACCATACAGACGCTCAATTCGGTAAATTTCTTGAACTTTTTAAACAATTACACATTGACTTACCTTTTGTTGAAGCAATTTCGTAGATGCCGAAGTACGCGAAGTTTCTTAAAGAATTTCTGACAAATAAAAGGAAGTTGGAAGAATTAGCCACAGTGGAACTCAACGAGGAATGCTCAGCTATTCTACAAAATAAACTACCGGAAAAACTGAAAGATCCAGGGAGTTTTACTATTCATTGTTTAATTGGTAGTTTAATTATTGATAAAGCCTTAGCTAATTTAGGTGCTAGCATTAATCTCATGCCTTACAAAATGTTCAAACAACTAGGTCTAGGGGAACCACAGCCCACTAGGATGAGTATTCAACTAGCTGATAGATCTATTAAATATCCTAGGGGAATCATCAAAGATGTGTTAGTAAAGATAGATAAATTTATATTCCCTGTTGATTTTGTTGTGCTTGACATGGATGAGGATATTGAGGTGCCTTTAATTTTGGGACGTCCATTCTTAGCCACTGCTAGAGCTGTTATCGATGTAGGGGATGGTAAATTAGTACTTAGAGTTGGTGAGGAAGAAGTCGTTTTTAAAATCTATGATGCCATGAGATTTTCTAAAGAACAAGTTATTCCTGTTATTTTGTTGATATTATTGATTACTTTGTTCAAGATAATTTTTAGGAACTTTCTCTCATAGACACGTTGGAACTGTGTCTTGTTCAAGGTGGGGGGAAGATGAAGCCACCACTGAAGTTGAGGAAGTAAGAAAGGAGTTAGATTCTAATGAAATGATCACGAGACACATAAGTTATGAAAGTATGAAAATGAATGATGAGTTGAGACAGAAATCTTCCATTGATGAACCCCTTAAATTAGAGTTAAAGCAATTGCCAGATCATTTAGAATATGCCTTTTTAGGGGAAGATTCAACTTTACCAGTTATTATTGCATCAGATTTGAGCATTGCAGAAAAAAGGGAACTACTCCACGTGTTAAGGGAGCACAAGCAAGCTATAGCTTGGAAAATTTCAGATATTAAGGGAATTAATCCTTTTTTTTGCACCTACAAAATTTTAATGGAAGATGAATATAAACCATCGGTGCAAGCTCAGAGACGATTGAATCCCAACATGAAAGAAGTCGTAAAAGTCGAGGTAATTAAACTTCTAGATGCAGGCATTATTTTTCCTATTTCTGACAGTTCTTGGGTAAGTCCTGTGCAGGTTGTTCCTAAAAAGGGAGGCATGACCGTGGTGTCTAATGACAAATAAGAGTCAATACCTACAAGAACAGTCACTGGATGGAGAGTTTGCATTGATTATAGAAAACTGAATGATGCAACTTGAAAAGATCATTTTCCCTTACCTTTTATTGATCAGATGTTGGAAAGATTATCAGGTCACATATATTATTGTTTCCTAGATGGCCTCTCTGGTTACTTCCAAATCCTGATAGCTCCAGAAGATCAGGAGAAAATGATATTCACATGTCCATACGGTACGTTTGCTTATCATAGAATGCCTTTTGATTTATGTAACACTCCTACTACTTTTCAATGATGCATGCTAGCTATCTTCAACGAATTCGTGAAAAACATCATGGAGGTATTTATGGATGATTTTTCAGTTTTCGATAATTCTTTCCAACTTTGTCTTAATAATTTAAAACGTGTTTTGATAAGATGTGAAGAGACAAATTTAGTACTAAACTGGGAAAAATGCCATTTTATGGTTCAAGAGGGTATTGCATTAGGACACAAAATTTCTAGTAAAGGGATAGAGGTAGATAAAGCAAAAATTGAAACCATTGAAAAATTACCTCCCCCTAATTCGGTTAAGGCTATAAGAAGCTTTTTAGGACATGCCGGTTTCTATCGCAGATTTATTAAAGATTTTTCTAAAATAGCTAAGCCTTTAACAAAATTGCTAGAAAAAGACGTGCTTTTCAACTTTGACTAAGAATGTTTAAAATCTTTTAACACTCTTAAGGAAAAGTCAGTCAATACCCTGATTATGATTTCACCTGATTAGAATCTACCTTTTGAACTAATGTGCGATGCAAGTGATTTTGCAGTAGGTGCAGTTTTGGGGCAGTGAAGAGACAAGCACTTTCAACCGATCTATTATGCTAGCAGAACTTTGACAACTACTCAAGCAAATTATACTACCATAGAAAAAGAATTACTAGCCGTTATTTTTGCATTTGACAAATTCAGATCTTATTTAATTTTGTCAAAAGTCATTGTTTATACTGACCATTCTGCTCTTTGCTACCTTTTAACTAAAACTGATGCAAAACCTCGATTAATAAGATGGATTCTATTGTTACAGGAATTCGATTTAGAAATAAATGAGTAGAAATAAGCTGAAAACTTGGCAGCAGATCACCTTTCAAGATTAGAAAACACACAACCTAAGTACCTCGATAAAATAAACGACTTGTTTCCTGAAGAACAACTCCTAGCCTTAGTAGATGCAGCAGTTCCTTGGTTTGCTGATTTTGCAAATTATTTAGCAGTTAACATAACCCCAAAAGGGCTGACTCATCAGCAAAAGAAGCGATTCTTCGCTGATGTGAAAAACTACTTTTGGGAGGATTTTTTTTTTTTAAATTTGTGCAGATCAGGTTATTCGAAGATGCGTTGCTGAAACACAAACATACCAGATTTTAAATTACTGTCATTCAGGACCCACAGGAGGACATCACAGTGGAGCTAGAACTGCTCATAAGGTACTCGAATTAGGCTTTTACTGGCCTACACTTTTCAGGGATGCCAACAGGTATGTGACCTCTTGTGATAAATGCTAGAGAACAGGTAATATTTCTCAACATAATGAAATGCCTCAGAGCTATATACTTTTATGCGAAATATTTGATGTATGGGGTATTGATTTCATGGGTCCATTCCCTACTTCATTTGGGAATAAGTACATCCTAGTAGCAGTAGATTATATGTCAAAATGGGTGGAAGCCCAAGCCTTACCTACTAATGATGCTAGAATGGTAGTACGATTATTGAAGAAACTTTTCTCTCGATTTGGAACACCTAGGATAATTATTAGTGATAGGGGCACCCATTTTTGCAATGCCCAATTTGAAAAAGTTTTAAAAAGGTATGGGGTACACCATAGAACAACTACTCCTTATCATCCACAAACCAGTGGCCAAGTCGAAGTGACAAATAGGGAACTAAAACGCATCTTAGAGAAAACAATAGAAACAAATAGAAAAGATTGGTCAAGAAAGATAGACGATGCTTTATGAGCCTATAGAACTGCTTTTAAAACACCCATAGGTACATCTCCCTATAAACTTGTCTACGGAAAAAGTTGTTGTCGAAACCATTTTAAATTTAAAAAAAAGGGGATCGACTCTAAAAACATGGATGGAGTCGCCACCAATCCTTTTTGAGGTGTAATTGGGCCACCTTATAAAACATTTTGGTCTACGAATTTTAAGAAAACAGGTTCGGGAGTCGGTTACGTACGAGGGAGGATTAGCACCCTCATAACACCCAAAATTGGTACCAAATTGATTAACAAATGTCCTTATTGTCGTAAATTTGAAGAGATTTTAAAATATGATTCTCTTAGAATATATTTGAACGACTCGTTTTGGAATATTAAGACTCATTTGTTCCAAAAAGACAAAACATCACACCCAGCACGTTAGGATGCAACATTTTAACCCTCGAAACCAAAATCGTCCCTTAATCTTCCAAAACCTAAAATTAAAAGGATATTTAGACATTTGGATGACCAAAAAACCGCAACCCAGCACGTTAGGGCACAATTTTTCGAACTTCCAAACACGAAACATTGCCTTATTTTAAAAAAAAATGAGTAAATCGAAAAAATGGATTAAAGAAATAAATTTTGAAAAAAACAATAATAATGATATACCACATAGAAATATAATATATTAATAATGCTAACAATATATTAATAATAAAAATATAGTAATATAAGAAAAATTAATAATAATAGTAATAGCAGTAGTAATATATATAATATATTAAATATAGTAGTAAAAATATTAACGATAATAAAAAATGGTAGTAATAATAGAAGATAAATAGGAAAAAAAGGAAAATAACAATTCATTAATAATAATATACGTATTAATAATAATAAAAATAAGAAAAGAAAATAATACCATATCAATAAGAATAATAACAAGTCAATAATAATATTAAAAAGTAAAAGTAAAAATATAAATATATATATATAACGTTGCCATAGTACATAAAAGAATTTGTAATAAAAGAGAAAATAATTACATTTTGAAAGAATAAACTATGTACTAAATAGATTTGAAAAAGATATATATATTCAATAGTTTTAAAAGAAATTATATAAATAAAATAACAGAACATTTAAATAACAAATATAAAATATTAAAATAAAAAATTAAAACCCTACAAACTAGGGACTAAATCAGAAAAGAAATAAAATCAGAGGTAAACTCCCTCTCTTTTTCCTTCTTTCGTTTATGTAAAGAAAAAAATGTGAACACCAAAGTAAACAAAATAAAATAATATGAAAGTTCACCTTAAAAATCTGATTTGTATTCTCTTTGATTTCGTATGTGTATTCTCAAAAAATCTCTTCTCCAATACAATCCTTTTGAATGGCTTTTATAGCCAAATTTTATACTTGATTTACAAGTAAGTGGGGTGATGGAGTTAGTGGGGTAATGGAGTTAGTGGTCGGTTTAATGGGGTGATAGAGTTAATGGGGTGTAGTGGTTAGTGGTTGGTTTAATGGTCGGTTTAGTGGGGTGTAGTGGGTTTAATTTTGGGTGTTTAATTTGGGCTGGTTTGATTGGGCCCGGGCAAAAATTGAGTCTCACAGCTGCCCCTCTTTGCTCGTTGTTGTGTAACAAGAACGAAGCAAAGATTTTAGAAGGGCCAATTTTGCCCGGACCTGCCGAGTCTTGACTTCTTGACCCCTCATTTCCTCGCTCTAACCCACTGCATTTTTAGGGAAATAAAGCTGGTGGCTTAAATCTGCTCCATTACCAATACACAAAGATAAGATTCGCCGAAATTTGATCTGTTCCACTCCTGCTCAGTGGGGTAAGATCTGCTGAAATTTGATCAGCTCCGCTCCTACTCAGCGAAGATAAGATCTTTTAGCCTGCTCCCCTTCTGCTCTGTGGGATAAGGCTGGTGGTTTGAATATGCTCCATTGTCGATACATGAAGATAAGATTCGTCGAAATTTGATCTGTTCCACTTCTGCCAGTGGGATGAGATTTACTATATTTAGCCTGCTCCACTCATGCTTAGTGGGATAAGGCTGGTGGTTTGAATCTGCTCCATTGCTGATACATGTAGATAAGATTCGTCAAAATTTAATCTGTTCCACTCCTGCCAGTGGGATGAGATCTGCTATACTTAGCCTGCTCCACTCCTGCTCAGTGAAGATAAGGCTGATGATTGGAATCTGCTCCATCACCGGTACGTGAAGATAAGATTCACCAAAATTCGATCTGCTCCGCTCCTGCTTAACGAAGATAAGATCTGGCATATTTAGCCTGCTTCACTCCTACTCAGTGAAGATAAGGCTGATGATTGGAATCTGCTCCATCGCCGGTACGTAGAGATAAGATTCACCAAAATTCGATCTGCTCCGCTCCTGCCCAGCGAAGATAAGATCTGGTATATTTAGCCTGCTTCTCTCCTGCTCAGCGAATATAAGATCTGGTATATTTAGCCTGCTTCACTCCTGCTCAGTGAAAATAAGGCTGATGATTGGAATTTGCTCCATCACCGGTACGTGGAGATAAGATTCACCAAAATTCGATCTGCTTCGCTCTTGCTCAGCGAAGATAAGATCTGGTATATTTAGCCTGCTTCACTCCTGCTCAGTGAAGATAAGGCTGATGATTGGAATCTGCTCCATCGTCGGTACGTGGTGATAAGATTCACCAAAATTTGATCTGTTCTGCTCCTGCTCAGCGAAGATAAGATCTGGTATATTTAGCCTGCTTCACTCCTGCTCAGTGAAGATAAGGCTGATGATTGGAATCTGCTCCATCGTCGGTACATGGAGATAAGATTCACCAAAATTTGATCTGCTCCGTTCCTGCTCAGCGAAGATAAGATCTGGTATATTTAGCCTGCTTCACTCCTGCTCAGTGAAGATAAGGCTGGTGATTAAAATATGCTCCATCGCCGATACGTGGAGATAAGATTCACCAAAATTTGATTTGCTCCGCTCCTGCTCAGCGAAGATAAGATCTGTTTGTTTAGCCTGCTTCACTCTTGCTCAGTGAAGATAAGGCTGATGATATCTGTAATCTTGATCAATCCTGCTACTTGTCCACTGGGGAATCCATCTGTAGAAGAGTGATATGCTTATGCTAGATGATTAGGATGCCATGATCAATATGAATCAAATGCTCCTAACTAGATGTATTATGAATGACATTTGTACGAATGCAGAATGTCATGAAAATGATCTCATTTTAATGCTTAGGCTACCATTATTCGCTACTTGTTTAGGCTATCGCTTCATTGACATGGGTCTTCTTGTTCAGTTGATATTTTTAGATAGAAAACTCGTAGAAATATTCTCATTTTGTTCAACTGGTTTGCCCCACTATAACTTCAAGGTCCAGTCCACTGTACTTCTGGGATATAAGGCTTGCACCATCTTCAAACTCTCCCACTGCAACTCAGAGGAATATAATCTGATTCCTCTTCAATCCATTCCCATCACAATTCAAGGGTATACAATTTGGCTCTTCTTCCATCAGTTTGGTCTACTACACCATTCCTTGGGTGTCATGACCAGATATGCATGCCTGATATTTGCATGAATGCAGAATATCATTTTCCTCTCGAGAATGATCCCCTTTTAAAGCTTGGATTGACATTGCTCGTTATTTGTCAAGATTGTGTTACCAACGCAGTATTTGTCTTTGACAGAAAATCTTAAGGGGTAGTCTCTAAGACAATTTTGACCCTTAGGCTTGGTACATTCTAAACAACAGTCCTGTTTCAGGTTCCCGTACTATTTAGAAACTTCTAGAGTAATAAGCAGAACTCCTTTTGTGAAAGTATTATTAGTCCTTTAATCGTTATTTCAATGCACAATGCTCGACAAAGATCATAACTATGGACATGAAAGTAAATTTATTGGGAGCACAGCTCGAAATAAATAAGTCAATCAAATATAACAAGTGTACAAAGAAGGAAATTTATTGGGAACATATCTTGAAACAAATAAAGTAATCCAAGATAGCAAATTCAAAATAGGTAAAATGAGAAACTAAATGCCTCAGATATCGCAGCCTGAGCTTCCCTATACGAACTTCTTGATGATCATTTTGAGCTCAATATGTGTTTAGAAGATCTGAAGTATTTTGTCAATGCACCAAGATGTAACATACTTCCTCATTGTTAACTTAGGCATAGTAAGACTACCGCATGCCTCATTTTCGATCAAAATTTGAGCCGCCCTTTTCGAGTTTTCAACTCAAATCCCTTTTGGTCTCAAAGCGCCCTTTGCGGGTTTTCGCCTTGGCCTCTCCTTTTCTTTTTATTTTCTTTGTTTTTCTTTGTTTTCCTTTTCCAAAAGCGAAGTATTCTTTGATTGAATCCAAATTCGCAGGGTCAGGCAGGTTCTTGACATCCACATTGGTCAATATCAATGCCCCTTCAAGGATAAGGTTATTCCCAAGTTGAAATCAACTTTCTCTGAGATCCTTTTGTATGGGAAGAATCCTGTTCAAAATTAAGTTTCCCTGATAAAATTTTCTGGGACGATCTTTTCGTCATCACTTCGTATCATCTTGGTATATGTGACTGTGACGGATAGTTTTCGACCTCATTTCCTCAATCAGGTTCCTTGGTTATCGAAATATGATTTATTCTCTATTAACCAACTTCAAAACAGATGGAGTAGAAATCCCAACTTCAACGAGCAAAATCACTTCCATTTCATAAATCAATGAGCAAGGCACTACCCCAGTATAAATGCCCATCATTTTCTGCGATCTTCTTCTTCTTCTTCCTTTTTTTTTTGCACCATTCATTTTGGGTAATACAGACCACAAACTTTTGATATCATAGTGCCATTTAAGTTTAGTATATCGTCAAATATGATCTTTTTTTGGCATTTCATACTGTCATAGAATCTGCTGACTATTGACCCCGCGTCATTGGCATATGAAGCAGCTTCCGTCCACCTGGCAACGTAATCAACGACCACAAAAAGATGAATCGCTATTTGTCAGAGGCTTTTGGCGAAATCGGCCTGACGACATACATGCCCCATATAGAATAAGATTATGGGTTCCACTATTTCTTTACAACACAAGATTTGCCTCTCATTTTGTTCACCTTTATTAACAGATCAGGAGATAAGCTACAATCTTAGTCATCTTCAAAGCCCTGAGATCCCACCAAACACATATCTCGCTCAAAAAGAGATTCTAAGCTAGTAGCAGTGTCACCCATATCATTGATACCTGGAGACCTGTTATAAGGTCGAAAGAAAATTTGAAGAACAAGAGAAACCAAGAATATTTACTCGTATGGTATGATCATGAATGAAATGAAAAGAACACTTGCTTGAAATGAGAAACAAAAGATGCATTTCATTGAAATAAAGACGCTAGACATAAGCCTATTTCACAAAGGATTCTTATTGCCTCTAGGCTTAAAGCAACAAGTGTGTTTTGAATATGACTCTAGATTAGCCCTAAAAATACATGGATCTCTTCCACTGTCCCATTGTTCAAAACACTCCCAAGTATGCAAAAGTGAATACCTGTTAAATTCTCTTTCCTGCATCCTCGAATATCGCATTTACCCCCTTATCAACATGGCTGGGTAAAGATTTTCTACACCGGACTGGTTGTCAAACTTCACAATGCCCATGTCAACAAGCCTTTCGACTAACTTCTTAAAAGGGATGCAATTTTCTATCGAGTGCTCCGTGATTCCCGCGTGGTATTTGCATTGGGCATTTTTATTGTACCACTTTGGGTATGGAGGTTGCACGGGTTTCGAGTAGAACGGAGCTACCACACGTGCATCAAATAGATTTTGGTATAACTCCCTATAAGTCATCGGGATGGGAGTGAACTGGAGTTTTTCTGAGTTCAGCCTCGAGCTGGATTCCCGCCTTGAGGGGTCTTGAAAGCTAGTAGTCACGGACCTCGGCTGGCCTACGGTAACCCATTTGGAATACCCTTTACTCATATTGTTCACTTCATTTTCATTTTTCTTTGGGTTTGACCTTTGGGTGCTTACTCCTGTATCTATCTTCCCGCATCTTATCGCATTCTCTATCATCTCGCCGGACATTATTATATCTGAGAAGCTCACGGTAGTGTTTCCCAACATATGGTTAATGAACGGGGCTTTTAGAGTGTTGATGAAAAGCATTGTTGTTTCCCTCTCCAAGAGAGGTGGTTGTACTTATGTGGCTACTTCCCTCTACCTTTGTGCATACTGCCTGAAGCTTTCATTTGACTTTTTCCCCATGTTCTGTAGCGTGATCCCGTCAGGAGCTATATCTGTCACATGGCCATATTGCTTCATGAAGGCCTGCGCTAAATCCTTCCATGATTTGACTTGAGCACGACTCAGCTGATTGTACCATTTGGCCGCGGTCCCAGTCAAACTATCTTGAAAACAGTGAATCAATAATTGGTCATTGTTGACATACCCCATCATTCTCTGATAGAATATTATGATATGGGCTTCAGGACAACTAGTTCCGTTGTATCTTTCGAACTCTGGCATCTTGAAGTTTGGAAGAAGTAGCAAATCTGGTACTAGACTTAACTCTTTAGCATCCATTCCGCATTGGTAATCAGCACTTTTTAGTGCTTTGAACTTCTCCTCCAACCATTTGCATCGGTCTTCGAACTGTTTAGGAAGCTCCGCCTTTGCCTTCTCCACTTCTACCGCATCATCGAAGTCGGGGACATCAAGGGTTACAGGATGGTCTCTGGGGTTTGAACTTGAACCTATTGGGAAATTTACTGGTGCCGAGGTACCGGATTGATACTGAGGTCTAATATTAACAGACATCTTCGGTGGTTGTGCTTGAATGTTCATTGGGGCAAAGCTTGTAGGACAAGTAGAGTCTTCATTGTCATTTCCAGTATCAGCCATAGGGCCTTTTCTTTTGTCAGATCCCCCCTTAAACAGCTGCGTTAGCTAACTTATCATGTTATTTTGAGATTCTAGCATGCTTTTCTGGGATTCCAACATCTGATCCCTCATTTCTTGTTGGATCCTGGCCAACTGTTCTTGCATCTGAATTTATAGTTGGTCCTGCATTTCCTTTTGCATCTGTTCTAATCTCTCCAACCTTTGATCCATGACTTTTGTTTTTCTTCGAGTGTAGTAGCGATGCTCCAGGGTAACCTTAATACAATCTCTAGTTAATAGTGTTTTTTTTATGAAATTTTATACACATGATGCGATGTAATGCAAAATGCATGTTGATGAATGCAAAAAGAAATAGAGGCGTTGATTCTGAATTCAATTTCATTAGAATAAATTTTCTAGAAAATAGACTTCTTTACATAAAACAGATTACATATGCGGCCCTGCCCTCATAGTCTAGGCGAAGACATCGATCTTTTCCTTCATACTGGGATGTAGGGTCCAATCTCGCGAACTTTTTGATGGATACCTCTACCAGCTCCTTTTGTTTGATTCGGGCTGCGACTCATTGCTAGCTCGTCCTCGCGATACTTGTTTAACTTCTTTGAGAAAGTTGAGATATGACATCTCTCGAATAATCTCTGTTCGCTTGAATTCTTGGGCAACAAAACAAAGTTTTATGTTTCTCCGTAGACTATCAGCCTTCTTTCATTGTGTTTACTCGAACCATATTCAGACAACTGCATTATAATCCACTTTATCAAGAAATTCGTTTTCTCATGACAAACTATTCTATTTAGCAATCGAATATAAATCAACACCTCATTTCTTAAATAATGCAATGCGATGCGATGCGATGTAATCATAAACAAAACGAAACATGTTAGTACAGAAAAATAAATAGCCTAGAACACCTATTTAGGTAACCACTAAGGTTTGGTGTAGTTCTACCTACGGTGGGCTCCTAAGGTTCACTATATGTGGTTCGATTCTAAAGAAATGGTACCTGAACTAGCAGATTCCTTGATCCTCACCCATTATAGGCTCATATAGACCAAATTCAGTTCAGGGGGATACATTTCCCCATGGCCATGCGGAGGTGAAAACATCACAAAGACATAGGTACGAATGTATCCCAGAAGCGATCCCCTAGCCCATGCGGAGGTGAAAACCTCACGAAGGCATAGTTTCTCACTCCCACTTAAAAGGCGCGACCACAACGGTCATGCAATATGATGCAGGAATAACAAAGGAGATTTAAACCAAAAATGACACAAACAAATGTGACGAAAGAATCATAATTTCGAAAACAAAGTTTCATTTTCGACAAAGGGACATAAATTAACCAATTCCACAGCTTGACTCTCTTATTGGTCCTCAGCGGAGTCGCCAAGCTATCGAAACCATTTTTAAATTTAAAAAAAACAGGGATCGACTTTAAAAACATGGATGGAGTCGCCACCAATCCTTTTTGAGGTGTAATTGGGCCACCTTATAAAACATTTTGGTCTACGAATTTTAAGAAAACAGGTTCGGGAGTCAGTTACGTACGAGGAAGGATTAGCACCCTCATAACGCCCAAAATTGGTACCAAATTGATTAACAAATGTCCTTATTATCGTAAATTTGAAGAGATTTTAAAATATGGTTCTCTTAGAAAATATTTGAATGACTCGTTTTGGAATATTAAGACTCATTTGTTTAAAAAAGACAAAACATCACACCCAGCACGTTAGGATGCAACATTTTAACCCTCGAAACCAAAATCGTCCCTTAATCTTCCAAAACCTGAAATTAAAAGGATATTTAGACATTTGGATGACCAAAAAACCGCAACCCAGCACGTTAGGGCACAATTTTTCGAACTTCCAAACACGAAACATTGCCTTATTTTAAAAAAAAAATGAGTAAATCAAAAAAATGGATTGAAGAAATAAATTTTGAAAAAAACAATAATAATGATATACCACATAGAAATATAATATATTAATAATGCTAACAATATATTAATAATAAAAATATAGTAATATAAGAAAAATTAATAATAACAGTAATAACAGTAGTAATATATATAATAATATATTAAATATAGTAGTAAAAATATTAACGATAATAAAAAATGGTAGTAATAATAGAAGATAAATAGGAAAAAAAGGAAAATAACAATTCATTAATAATAATATACGTATTAATAATAATAAAAATAAGAAAAGAAAATAATACCATACCAATAAGAATAATAACAAGTCAATAATAATATTAAAAAGTAAAAAGTAAAAATATAAATATATATATATATAACGTGGCCATAGTACATAAAAGAATTTGTAATAAAAGAGAAAATAATTACATTTTGAAAGAATAAACTATATACTAAATAGATTTGAAAAAAGATATATATATTCAATAGTTTTAAAAGAAATTATATAAATAAAATAACAGAACGATTTAAATAAAAAATATAAAATATTAAAATAAAAAATTAAAACCCTACAAACTAGGGACTGAATCAGAAAAGAAATAAAATCAGAGGTAAACTCCCTCTCTTTTTCCTTCTTTCGTTTATGTAAAGAAAAAAATATGAACACCAAAGTAAACAAAATAAAATAATATGAAAGTTCACCTTAAAAATCTGATTTGTATTCTCTTTGATTTCGTATGTGTATTCTCAAAAAATCTCTTCTCTAATACAATCCTTTTGAATGGCTTTTATAGCCAAATTTTATACTTGATTTGCAAGTAAGTGGGGTGATGGAGTTAGTGGGGTGATGGAGTTAGTGGTCGGTTTAGTGGGGTGATAGAGTTAATGGGGTGTAGTGGTTAGTGGTTGGTTTAATGGTCGGTTTAGTGGGGTGTAGTGGGTTTAATTTTGAGTGTTTAATTTAGGCTGGTTTGATTGGGCCCGGGCAAAAATTGGGTCTTACAGTTGTCATCTGCCATTTGAACTTGAACATAAAGCATTCTGGGCTATAAAATTTTTAAACCTTGATTTTAAGCTTGCAGGTGAGAAAAGATTAATGCAGTTAAATGAACTAGATGAATGACGCTGCAATGCCTACGAGAGCTCACGAATATACAAGGAAGCCATGAAGCGATGCCATGAAAAAAGACTGAAACAACCTAAGCTGTTCAAAACGGGTGATCTTGTCTTACTCTACAACTCAAGGCTGAGACTATTTCCTGGAAAACTCAAGTCAAGGTGGTCAGGTCCATTCATTGTTCAAACTGTCTTTCCATACGGCACAATTAAGGTAACTCACCCCAACCACGGTACGTTTAAGGTAAACGACCATAGGCTTAAACACTATAGAGGTGAGAATTTTAAAGATAACAGGGAGGGGCTTCAGCTCCACGAAATCCCTTCGTGATACATCCAGGTAGAGTCGAGCTTAGACTCTAAATAAACGCTTCTCGGGAGGCAACCCAAGCACTAACTTAGTAACTTTTCTTTTTAATTTTAATTTTAGTATTTTTTATGCATCAACTAACCCTTTTTAAATGCAGAAATTTAGGACCACACGGCCATGCCCACGGGCATGTCCAAGGCCGTGTGAACACTTAAAATAGAGACACGGTCGTGCATCCAGGCCGTGTGTAAACAGAGCACAATTTTCCCAAAAAACACGGGCTACCGACAAATCGACACGGCCGTGCAACATGGCCGTGGCAAACCTTTCAACTTAGACACGGGCTTACACAAAACCACACGCATGTGTCCCCAGACCGTGGCCAATACTGTCAATTTAGACATAGCTGTGTGACTACCTACACGACCGTGTGATTAACGAAAACCTCATTGCAAACGACCGTTTGACTTATCACACGACCGTGTGAAAAGCGAACAAGATCGCAAACGGCTGTGCGAGATGGCTAACATGGGCATGTGCTTCGAACTAGACGCACTAAAACCATCGAATTTCGAATCACACGGGCAAAACCCGAGTCACACGGGCGTGTGCCAGGCCCGTGTGACCCAAAAACTATAAATAAAGGATCACTATTCACTTTCTCCTTCACTCAAACCCTAAATCCTCTCACCCAAACTCTTTCCCAACCACCATAAACGCCGCATCCGACCCTCAAAACACCACCACGCTCGTATAAGACTATCCCACGCCAGTGTAAAGCTCCTCACGACCGTGCACCTCTCCAATTTGGTTCTATTTTCTCATTTTTCTCTTTAATTTTTACTAATCCATTTTAATTATTTTTATATCATGATTATATTTAGATTTAGAATTGATTCAAGCATGGAATTAGTTGTACTAGGATGAATAATCTAGAATAGTATAGAACACTTCATGATTGCATGTCACTTAAAATCACACTTGGTTGCCATTTTTCTCATGCATTTAGTATAAATACATACTCATGTTGCTTATTTTTTGATATCATGGATAAATTATACTATTTAGGTTAGTCCCCATTTTATGTTTTTAGGAACATCATTATTTTAATCTTCATTGTATTTCATATATAGTCAATTTCATTTCAATTTTAGGACTAATGTCTATTATTTTGTTTTTAGGCATCATGTCATCGTCATGCGGCAAAAGAGCTGCTGCTCCGCCTTCAAAAAACGAAAGGGGCCAGGTGGCTCATCATCGAGACCCACCTCTGAGCTCGCCACCCGTTCATAACATTCACCCAGACCTCCTAAGAGGAATTATTTCAAATTTTACGAGAACATACCTTGAGCGCCGGTCGATGCATCGATTGGGACGCACTAGAGCAAGTCAACCTTGCTGATTTAGTCCGGGCCCTGCTAATGACGGATCCTTGGGAGTAGTTCTTCCGGATCATAAAGCCCACATACCTTGAACTCACTCTAGAGTTCTGCTCCACTTTCCATTTGCAGACCGTCATGAGCCAGTTCGACGATCCCGGCACGATACAATTTCGATTAGGAGGTCGTGTACGCCACCTTGGCGTACTAGAGTTTAGCTCAGCTCTCGGCCTCTACACAGAGCATTTCATGGTAGAGGACAACTTCCCTACACTTTTCCGACGCATCCACCTAAAACCCGTAGATTGTTGGCGAAACATCACCCCCGGCTACCCCTCCTACAACCCTAGTCGCACGAAGGATACCACCCTTCCCCCGTCATTGAGGTGCCTTCACGCTCTTCTCGCACATACTTTGATAGGTAGACGGGAGAGCACGGGCGTCGTCAACACCCATGACGCCTATTTTCTATGGAGCATGGCGAACGCGCACCCCATCGACCTCGCCTACTTTATCGCGCACGCCATGCAGCACCAGACCGAGCGTCATCGCAGATGCGTCATATCCATGGGCCCATACATTACACGCCTGGCCCGTCACTTCAGGCTCCTCAACACATCGGCCCAGACATCCTCCTATACACTTATCGGCCATATGTCCCCTCAGGGCATCGAGATCATGCACCACATGAGAATGATTGAGCCGAGGCCAAGAGGCAACCCCTTTCAGTATCCCCTCATCTAGGAGAGCGAGGATCCTGAGGACATTCCTGATGATGTCCCACCACCACCACAGGAGGAGGATGCACCTACCGAGCCACCATCTCCTCATCGTCCACCTCATGCAGCAGCCACCTATGCTGACATATTTGAGCTCCTATCTCGATTTTAGCAGCAATACTTCTAGCGCTTCGACCACATCGACGCCACACTACAGCAGATATGCCAGCACCTCCATATCACTTCACCACCGCCACCGCGTGATCCACCTGAGGATTAGAGATTTCTATTCCTCTTAACTTTATTTTTATCTTAACTTTTATTTTAACACTGATCCATATTTTCACCTTTTCTTCTAACTTTATTTTCCTTTTTACTTTTACTTTTATTTTCTTTTATTTTATCTTTTTCATTATTTGAATATTAGTGTTTTTAGATATAGTTTATTTTATTTTTCAATAATCTCCTATCGGCTACCTCCTAACGAGTAATTTTTCTAATCCTGAAATTCCCCACGACTAATAAATTCTCTCGCAGTTTCAAAGGAGGCTTACAGCTTATATCTATCTGGAAATAGGAACGCCTCGCCACAACTGCCGGCTCTTCCAATTCCAATCTCCGTCTCACAAATTCATCCAAAATTCAAGAAATTTCATGCCTTTCCCTATCTTATGATCTTGTGCTTTTATTACTACTAATGTTATCTTTATACATTAAAGGCAATGTACATCTTAAGTGTGGGGGGAGGGAACTTACTTTCAGTCATTAAATTCTCCTTGAAATCCCTGAATTTTCTACTAACATTTTGCATTGTTCTCAAATTCTTACTTTCACTCTTTGCATTATCTTCAATCTCCTATTAGGAATATATTCTGATTGATTTATGATTTTTATTGATATGTGAGAATTAAGACATAGGTGCTTGTACTTTGATTATTCAAACTTTAAAACATTAGGGAATCAAGCATGATAAGTTGAAAATTTTGAGAACTCCATTTTTTCATAAGTTATTTTCCTTAATTCTGAGTGTTATCTTAAGATTTGAAATTCGCAAGATTGACATCAAAAGCCATAATTCTGGTAAGATTTTTGAGCTTTTTGAACATACATTCTTTTGTGCTCACTTTTATTATTGCTTTGAGTGAGTCAATACTGATTTGTTATTCTAGAACTTGCTTCGATTATACATGTCGAGACCACGTCATTGATTTGATATACCGAAATGATAAAGGCACCTTGGATTTAACCCACTTACTCCACAAAAGCCTACCTCCATAAATTAACCCTTAGTGAACCCCATTGAGCCTAACAACATTTTCTTTGACTTTCCTCTAATATTAACCTTTTACCCATTATTTTGTTAAATTCCATTCAATTATTTTGATCCCTATTTTGTCGAGATTTGAGTTGAAATTTTCATCTACCTTTATTCTCTTTCCCAAATCGTAAAGTTGTAAATATTCAATTTATTGTATTGTAGTTGAATTGCTCTTAAAAAAAAACGTATGTATTAATTCAGTTGTAATCTGTAATAGTTCAAATAGTTTTTGCATATTTCTATTTTAAGGCTACCAAGGCGGAAATTATGTTATCATAAGAATTAGCTCAAGAAATATGTTCCAGTGATAGAGATTTTTCTAGCTAGATAATTTTTCAATTCAATCTCGATTCTAAGCTTTCTTTTTCAGCTTGTGACAACACCCTTAACCAAGCCCCATTACAACCATTGAAAGACCTTTTAATCGATGTATCATATCAATCTATAGTGGTAGAGATTTGATTTTCTAGCAAGCCTATGGTAATAACTTTTCAAGTTGACTAGAGAGTGCTTAATTCTTGAACCCTAAACACTTTGAGTGGATAGAGTGAATCTTTAGTGAGGATGTCAAATCTTGTTGATTTTGATCGAGAGATAATTACTTAGGAGTAGGGAAGGAACTTATGTTTCAATGATAAAATTCTCAACTTAGAATAATTGAATCTTTAATGTTCTTCTGATTGAATTTTCATTGTATGAATACTTGTGAATTAGTTCGAAACATTATTGATAGAGGTTGTGAATTGAGAAGAATGATTCTTGAAAGACCTTTTAATCGATGTATCATATCAATCTATAGTGGTAGAGATTTGATTTTCTAGCAAGTCTATGGTAATAACTTTTCAGGTTGACTAGAGAGTGCTTAATTCTTGAACCCTAAACACTTTGAGTGGATAGAGTGAATCTTTAGTGAGGATGTCAAATCTTGTTGATTTTGATCGAGAGATAATTACTTAGGAGCAGGGATGGAACTTATGTTTCAATGATAAAATTCTCAACTTAGAATAATTGAATCTTTAATGTTCTTCTGATTGAATTTTCATTGTATGAATACTTGTGAATTAGTTCGAAATATTATTGATAGAGGTTGTGAATTGAGAAGAATGATTCTTGATTGTGGATTGAGATTTTGCTTGAGGACAAGCAAATGTTTAAGTGTGGGGGTATTTGATAAACGATAAATTATACATATTTTTACCTCATATTTAACCTAATTTCTGGATGAATTATTATTAATTTTGTGAGAATTGGTGCTCTTAACCCTTCTATTTCATGTTGTATACTCAGGAGAGCATAGGGAAGAGAAAAGAACGAAAAACGGACCGAAAACGAAGAAAATGGGCCGAAGTGTGAAAATGACACGGCACAAGAAATCACCACACGGCTGTGGCACACGGCCGTGCCACATGAGGTCCAACACGGCCCAGCCCCGACAAGCACGGCCAGGCTACACGGTCGTGCCACCTCAACAGGCCCGAACACGGCTCTTATCAAAACCACACGGGCGTGGCACACGGGCGTGTCCCTATCGTGAGAAAGTGTAATTTCACTCGGATTTGGATACTTAGAGGCTAAGAAAGGCATCCCAAAACTCTATATAAAGACCCTAGGAGGCAACTCTAAGGGTGTACTCTTTTCTTCCAAAAAAGAGCGCCATATTTCTGCCAACACAAGGAGTGAAAGCAAGGAATTACTCCAAGGGAAGCCGATTGATTCATCCCAGAGGCCAGAATTCTACATCAAAACAGAGGATCTCCCTAAATTCCTTCAGGGGTTTTTGGGTTCTTTATGTTTTGTTATCTTATTTCTTCTGATATGTTTTCTTTATTAATTATGAACTAAACCTCTCAAATACTTGAGGGGGATGAACCCTAAGACAGATCTTGTTATTATTTATTTTTGAATTATATGATAAATACTTGAATTGTTCGTAATTATGTGTTCTTCATTCTTGATTTAATAGTCCTAGGTATTACTTCAAGAAACTGATGTGCTTAGGTAGAGGAGCAAAAGTCCCTGTTTTAAGAGTAGATCTACCATAATTAAGCGGAGTTGCATGCAACCCTAGACATAGGGCGACATAAATCTGCCGGATTAGGGTCAAACCTAATAGGGGGATCTATAGATCGAATTAATGCAACCTAAGGGTGTTAATTAATAAAGAAACTTTAGTTAACCACCTAGGATTAGTTGTTCTTATCCTCGACGAAGTTATTAACATAGGTTAGGGATCTCTACGGATCAAGTCAAGTGAAGAAATCGTCTAGTTCAAGAAGCCAATAACAAGTGAAGTCTAGGTGGATTCTCCCTTAAGTATTGCCCATATCAATTAGCTTTTCCGAAAGTTTTTCCCAATTTACTTTTTGTGCATTCTTAGTTTAGTTTTAGAGTTAGTTTCAAACAACCCTCTTTTATTTTTAGGCTAAATAATAGAAAGGAAGTAAGTACTAGTACTTTTGGTTCCCTTGGGTACGATAACTCAGTCTTGCCGCTAAACTATACTACTATTCGATAGGTGCGCTTGCCTTTAAATCGTGATATTAGTTAGTTTTTGGTGTGATCAGTTTTTATAAATTTTATTACTTAATATCGCGAGGATCAGTACTGCTTTCAAATTTTCTTAAACTAAATTCATTGTATTATTTATAACAATAAATTTAATTAAAATATACTTGTGCTTTGAACAAAACCGACTAAAGTTGATATTGGCTTTCTACCTAACGATTTTCTCCGTTATTCTTAAATCACGAACTACCTCGAGTATGGGCTCAAAATTTATCAAACAAATCACTTGAAATAAAAAAAATTATTAACTTTTAGTAAGAAAGTTAATTTTCTCTATAATTGAAAACTATGGGTTTTTTCCCAGAAAATAAAATTTATTTTGTAAAGTAAATTTCTAATATTTTCTGATAGAATAACGACATATGAAAAGTGTTGTAAATTGCTCAACATATAATTCATATTTATAGAGAATTAGTACAAGAGTTATATTCGAATAAGACTTGATTAAATAATAATATTTAATAGAAAATACAACTTTTATTCCAACAATGAGTATAGAGGCAACAACATGCTCTAGTAAATAATAGGTTTGTTGTCCTTACTCTAATTATGTGTTATATGAACTTTTATCCAAACATTTATAATTTATTCAAATTAATATTTGTTTTTTATTTACTAAAATATTGTTTATTTAATCAATTAAATTAATTGATTGAATTAACTAAATTAATTTATTAATTAAATAAATTTTTTAACTCAATTCTAATTTTGATAAAATTAACAACTTTATCGTAATCAAAACTATAAAAAAATATATTTAATTTTTCTATTAATCAAATTCGTAATAATTAATTAATTCAATTTCATCTTCAACTTCATTGTTTAATTATAATTAATTACATCATAATTTACAAAAATAGTTCATTTGCTTAATTTTATGACGTAATCCTCTCCTCATTCTCTTGATCTCCACTTTTCTTCCCAATCTCTCTTTCTTATTATCTTGTTGGCTTTTTGATGTAAATGATTTTAAAATTTTGATTAATTACGAAAATGACTTATTTCTCTAATTATATACGTAAATAATTTGAAATGAATAGTAAAAGTTGATAGAGCCAAAGAGAATGGCGTAGAGGTGAGCATGGGCCGGGCTTAAGGGTGAGCTTCGATCTAATTGAATCGAATAAAAAAATTTCGAGTTTATCGAGTTGACGAATCATATTTTATCATCCTAATTTGATTTGAAATTTTCTCGAATTGAGTCGAGTGAGATGGAATTCGAATCGAATCGAATATATTTGTTCGAATTAAATTTTAAAAAATAATTTTGGGTCATTGTAACCACTATCACCTACCGTAATAAAATTTGTCTACCGTTATCAATTTTTTTATTAACTTTCATCACCTCATAATTTATTTATTAATCTTTTATATACGGGCTAGCTTCTTTGCTTACTTAGTTATTTTCAATTATTTTCAGATTCTTGTCACTATGTATTTTGGAATTAAAAAATATATTAAATGTAAAAATGTAGTTTTTAATAAAAGTTATTCTAAAGATAAAATGTGAAATTGATACCAATATAAAATTTTAACACGAATATTTTATGGCATCATTAATAATTCAATTTTAATATAAATATTTAATACGACTAAACAATTCAATAATATAAATAATATAAAATGTAAAATTTAATCTAATAATATAAATAGTAGATATAAATAAAATTATTACTTTTTAATATTTAGGGATTTTTTGAATAATTTTGATTTTTTATTTGGGAATAAAGGGTGAGAAGTAAAAGTTTAGGGTAAAATAAAAGTTATAGGGAGTAAAAGTTTGAGGGAAAGTAAAAGGAGAGAGAAAAATTTTGGAAGGAAAATATTAATAAAAAAATTTGGGGGGATAAAAAAATTTTGGAGGGATGAGTTTGGGGTAGATGGAGGGCTGAGTTTTAAGGGAAAATGGGAGGGAATAAAAAAATTTGGGGGAAAATAAAAAGTTTTGGAGAGTAAAAGTTTAAGGAAAAGTAAATAGGGGAGAATAAAATTTTAGAGGAAAAATATTAATAAAAAAATTTGGGGGAGGGGATGGATTTGGTGTAGATGGGGGGAGGGAGTAAAAGTTTTAGAGGAAAATGGGAGTGAGTAAAAAATTTGGGGGAAAATAAAAAGTTTTGAGGGTTTTGGGAGTAAAATTTTGAGGAAAAGTAAATGAAAGTAAAATTTTGATAGGAAATGGATTTTGGGTAGATGGGGGGTTGGGATAAGAGGAAATTTTGGTAGGAAATGAATTTTGGGTAGATGGAGGGTTAGGATAAGAGGGGAATAAAAGTTTCGGGGGGAATGTGAGGAGTAAAAATTTCGAAGGAAAGGTAAAAAAGTTTGGGAGTTTGGGGCAAATATGTAAAATATTATAGTTTGATATTCGATTTATTCGAATTATTCGAGTTATTCAAATTTGAAAATTTAACTCGATTCGAACTCAAAATTCGAAAAAAAAATTTAAGTTGACTCGAATAACTCGATTCATTAAACTCGAAATTCAAATTTTTTTTTATTTTTTCGAGTCGAATCGAATTTTGCTCACCCCTAGCCGGACCTGGCTGGGCACAACTAAAAATTTAGGCCCGTTTGCTAGGCCCAGGCCCGGCCTGACCCAAAAAATGGGCCTAAAATTTTGCCCAAGCCCGACCCGGATAAAAATGTTAAAACCCGAGCGCGACCCGACTCGCCCATATTATTTTTATATTATTTTAAAAATATATATAGTACATAAAAATACTAAAAATATCAAAATAAATATTTCCCAACAAATTGAAAATAAATTTTAAAAAATATATATACTTAAATAACACTCAGATAAATGCAACTTGTCGAAACCATTTTTTTGAAAATAGGTGGAATCGACTTTGAAATTTGGAAATGGAGTCGCCACCGACCCTTTTTTGAGGTGCGATCGGGTCACCTTAAATTATCTTAATAAAACATTTTGATTTATTAAAACAATTAATTTTGGCCTACGAAATTCGAAAAACGGGCTCGGGAGTCGGTTACGCACGAGGAAGGATTAGCACCCTCGATATGCCCAAAATTGGTACCTAGTTGATTAATTGATGTCCTATCATCAAACGATTGAAAATGTTTTAAAAATACGATCCTTTGTTTAAAAAGGGCACTTAGATGGGTCGGAGTAAAAATCGAGGCTTACTTATCTCAAAGAAATAAGAATGTAGCATCCAGTAAGTTAGGGTGCGACATCTCAATTTCTGAAATTAAGCTTGCCTTCTTGGTTTTAAAGAGACTCGTATTTAAATCAAAAAAGGAATATTTAATTATTTCGGATCGAACGAAAAAATCAGAACTCAGTAAGTTAGAGCTCGATTTATCGAAGTTCCAAAACATAAAATATTACCTTAATTTTGAAATTCCTATCTCGAGACACTGAACACCACATTCAATAAGTTAGGGTGTGGCATTTGAGGTCTCGAAGATAGATTTTATTTAAAAGCTCGCGTGTTTTGACTTAGAAAGCAATACTCGATAGTTCGGGTTTAATGAGGAAAATCGAAACCTAGTAAGTTAATGCTTGATTTCCCCATACTTCCTAAACTCGAGTCATGTATTATTTTTGAACCTTTGAATAGTAGTTTTTACTAAGTATCATTGAATATGAAAATACGAGCATAGAATTAACAACATATAATGCGAAGAAATGACTCATGAACAATATGTTACAACAATTAATCATAATAATCAACAAATGTAAAATAATATGCATGATAACAACATCATTATATGTAAACAATAATATTAACATTAGAAGACTAAAAACAAATCTAAAAGAAATTTAAAGCAAATTAGAACAAACGAAATTTAACAAGCTTTTGACGAATATGAGTAAATAATCATAAAAAAGTTTAGAGCTATAAGAATTTAAATAAGAATTTTAAAATAACAATACATTGTTTAATATATGTTAACCTAAAAAGTAGATAAAATAATGGTAAATACATATATATAGTACAAGAAATATAACATATTTAATATAAAAAAAGATAATATTTAAATATATGTATGTAATATATGAAAATACTTATGTTATAGTATATACATGAAATAAGAATGAAATGGGTAAAAATGTATACAATATATATATGTATATATGTAAATAATGACATTTCAAAAAAAACATGGATTTAAATAAAAGGCACACAAATTGACAAGTGAGAAAAATGATAATTAATCATGAAATGAAGTGCTTAAACATGAACTCATTTGAAATAAGAAGCAAATTCTAAAGCTAAATTAAAAAGTAAGCAAAATTAAAATAAGGCATAATTGTATAACAGTATATTAATGGAGGACTGATTTTGCAAATCACCCATCTCCAGCGCATCGCATGGATCCTGTGGGAATATGAACCGCATCAAATCATAGATGCTTATGTGGCATCATCTTTGATCCAGGAAAACAGCACTAATTAATATACTTTAATAAAAATCTAACCTAAACACCATTTAAAAAAACAAAACAAGAAAAGGAACAGCCTCCATCTTCTTCATTCGGCCACCACACCACCATTAGAATCGGCAGTAGCTTCCGAACATCACCTCAAGTCAATAGTAAGCTACGCATTAACCTTTCTACTTTCTTCAAATCTAAATGAATGACCTATTTTGAAATCCCTTTCAAATATTAATTATTCAATGAGATTTCTTTGTTTCAAGCCCTAGGATATCTCATCTATTTCCGATTGCGACGGAGTAGATCAAGATTATCAGGGCCCTTCCAACGACACCTAGAGATAAGTACCTTTCACTTTTATTTCTTTCTTTGCACATGCATGAATGAAAACAATATTATAAGAGAAAAACGGAAGAAAATAATGGCCTAGATCTGAGATCACCTTCAAATGATTCTTTTGCCTTTTGTATTTCTTTGCTTGAAAATCTCTTGATACCAAAAAATATCCCCCCGATTACACTGTTTTTGAATATTGAAAAATCCCCCTCCCCCTTACATTGGTTTTGTTTCGGCCTTATATAGCCGATTACAAACAAACTTTAGCCTATTCGCTACTGTTTTGTCATTTCATTTGCTACTGTTGTATCTTCGCTATACTGTTTCTGCTTTTCGCTTGCCTCTGCCTTGCTTCTTTTCGTTTGCTATTTGTGTTTCTGCTTTGGTTTATTTTGCAGGTCAGGAACGGGTCAACGATGGAGGTCTTTGCTGTTCTGGTGCTAGCGTACCAAAGAGGGGCCTCGGGGCGAGGGATCTCGAGACCAGGCACGTTGACGCGTTCGAGGCACACAGATAGAGGCCAGCGGCGCAGGAACAAGAGGAGAACCCTAGGGTTCCAAAGTTTCAGAAATTTTGGGCTGTTTGGGTTTGGCATGTAATTGGGTCGATTTGGGCCACACCCATTTTAAACTTTGGGTTTTAAATGTAAATGGACTTTAATGTAATTGGACTTTATTATTTCTTGGTTTTGATATTTATTTGGTTTATTTATTTTGGTTTTTTGGTTTAAGAGGGCCCGGGCAAAATGGGCTAACTACAGCTGCCCATCTTTGCTCATTGTCGTGTAACGAAAATAGAGCAAAGACTTCCAAGGAAGACCGATTTTGCTCGGGCTTGCTGAGTCTTGATCTCTTTGGTGCATTTCTTTCTCTACCAGCTCCATTCTGATGGGCTGCACCTTCAAAAGCATAGGAATTGAAATCGCTTTGCCCTAACATGATTTTAAAGAGAAAGGATTCGTGACTTTGACCTACTTCACCGGGCCTTCAAGAAGATAGGGATTGGAAATTGATCCTGATCTAATGTAGTTCCACCGGGCCTCAAAGGGGATAAGGATTAGAAATTGATCCTGATCCACTGCGATTCCATTGAGACTTTAAGGGGATAAGGATTAGAAATTGATCTTCGTCCACTATGATTCCACTGAGACTTTGAGGGGATAAGGATTAGAAATTGATCCTCGTCCACTATGATTCCACTGAGACTTCGAGGGGATAAGGATTAGAAATTGATCCTCGTCCACTGTAATTCCACTGAGACTTTGAGGGGGTAAGGATTAGAAATTGATCCTCGTCCACTGTAATTCCACTGAGACTTTGAGGGGATAAGGATTAGAAATTGATCTTCGTCCACTATGATTCCACTGAGACTTTGAGGGGATAAGGACTAGAAATTGATCCTCGTCTACTGTAATTCCACTGAGACTTTGAGGGGATAAGGATTAGAGATTGATCTTCGTCCACTATGATTCCACTGAGACTTTGAGGGGATAAGGATTAGAAATTGATCCTCGTCCACTGTAATTCTACTGAGACTTTGAGGGGATAAGGATTAGAAATTGATCTTCGTCCACTATGATTCCACTGAGACTTTGAGGGGATAAGGATTAGAAATTGATCCTCGTCCACTGTAATTCCCCTAGATAAGGATTGGAAATTGATCCTGATCTGTCGTAATTTTGCTGGGACTTCAAGAATTTCAGGGAGAAGAGACTTGAAGCTTCAATCTTCTCTGCTGAAACTTTCAAGAAATAAACTTCACTATTTTCGATTTGCTCCATTGCTATCTCGAGGGAGCGAAATCTGGAGTTTTGATCTGCTTCTATACCGCTTCAGGGAGGCAAGATTTGTGAATTCACCAATGTTGTTACACCGTTCTCTGGGGAATCTGCCATGTCGAATCAATTTATGTGCCTATGCTTATGCAAAATGATTGGGAAGCTATGATCAGAATGAATCAAATGCTCTTAACTGAATGCATTATGGGTAATATATGTATGAATGCAAAATGTCATGAGAATGATCTTTAATACTTGAGAGCTCGTCACTTGTTTTCTTGTTTGCCGGGTATCTTGTCCAAACTTAAAGAAACAATCGCCTTTTGTTCTACCGTTTTGTCCCGCTGAAATCCTAGGGTTTGCTCCGCCAAGCATGTACATCCGAACTTCATATCTGGTGGGTCTTGAACAATAGTTCTGCTTGGGGTTCTAGTATTATTTAGAAGCGTCCAAAGTAATATGCGAAAACTTCTTTTATGGAAACATTGTTAGTTCGTCAATCGTTACTTTAATGCAATATGTTTGTAAAAGATGACATCGATAGACAAGAATAAGAACGGTGTGAGGTGAAAATCGAGTTGATCTATTCAAGAAAACAGAGATAGAAGAAGTTGATTGAAATTGCATATCTTGAAAAGAACAAAGTATTCGAAGATAGCCAATACAATATAAATAAGGATGAGCATTAGATGCCCTAAATATCGCAGCCTGATTTTTTCTGCACTAGGCTCTTGAGAATCCTCTTTGAGTCTATACATGATTAGGGGATCCTGAGCCCTTTGTCGATGCTCCAAGACACAGCGTACCTCCTCATTGTTAGCTTAAGCGAAGCGAGACTGCCATATGCCCCACTTCCAGTCGAAATTCGAGCCGCCCTTTTCGGGTTTTCAACTCAAATCCCTTTTGGTCTCAAAGCGCCCTATCAGGGTTTTCGCCTCGGCCTTTCCCTTTTTTTTTTTTTTTAGGGTTTCAAAGTGCCCTATGCGGGTTTTTACCCTGGACCTTTTTCTCCTCTATGCGTAGTATTTCTTAACCGAATCTGAATTTACAGGATTGGGCAAGCTCTTTCCATCCATCTCAGCTAAGATCAGTGCTCCTCCGGAGAAAGCCTTCCTTACCACGTATGGTCCCTCCCAATTTGGCATCCATTTTCCTCTGAAATCTTTTTGTATGGGGAGGATTTTCTTGAGTACTAAATCCCCCTCGTAAAATTCCCTTGGGCGAACCTTCTTACCATAAGCCCGCATCATTCGCTTCTGATACATCTTGCCATGCTGGATAGCCCTCAGCCTCTTTTCCTCAATTAAGTTCAATTGATCATATCGGGATTGAGTCCACTCTGCCTCGTCTAACTGTAATTCTGATAGGACCCAAAGAGAAGGTATTTCTACTTCAATGGGTAGAACTGCTTCCATTCCGTAGACCAACGAGAAAGGCGTTGCCCCAGTAGAAGTCCTAACAGACGTCCGATAAGCGTAGAGAGCGAAAGGTAACTTTTCATGCCAATCCTTATAAGTCTCTGTCATCTTTCCTATGATCTTTTTAATGTTTTTATTGGCTGCTTCTACCGCACTATTCATTTTCGGGCGATACAGCGACGAGTTATGATGTCTGATCCTGAACTGATCACAGACCTCTGCTATCGTACTGTTGTTCAAGTTAAGTGCATTATCCGATATAATCCTTGCAGGCATCCCATATCGGCATATGATTTCTTTCTTTAAGAATCTGCTAACTGTCGACTTAGTGACATTGGCGTACGAAGTAGCCTCTACCCATTTGGTAAAATAATCGATGACCACGAAGATGAATCGATGTCCATTTGAAGCTTTTGGTGAGATCGGCCCGATGACATCCATGCCCCACATAGAGAAAGGCCATGGGGAAGTCATAACATGCAAGGGAGAAGGAGGCACGTGAATTTTGTCCCCGTAGGTCTGGCATTTGTGGCATCTTTTGGCGTAGCTGACACAGTCTCCTTCCAGGGTGGACCAGTAGTATCCAAACCTCATAATTTGTCTAGCCATTGTGAAGCCATTGGCATGGGTTCCACAAATACCTTCATGGACTTCTTCTATGATTTTCTTGGCTTCGATAGCGTCCACACATCTCAACAAAACCTGATCTTTTCTTCTTTTGTATAGGATCTCCCCATCTAAAACATAGTCGCAGGCTAGTCTTCTCAATGTCCTTTTGTCATTCTCAGTTGCCTGATTAGGATATTCACGATTTCTTACGTATCTCATTATATCTTGATACCAAGGGTGATCATCTCTCTCTTCTTCTTCCACATTGTAACAATGGGCTGGGGCTTCGTAGATACTCATTCGTATAGGCTTCACGTCCTCTTGTCTACTTACCCTGATCATGGAGGCCAAGGTAGCCAAAGCATCCGCCATTTGGTTTTCCTCTCGTCGGAGATAGCTAAAAGTGACATCATCAAAATATTCAATTAGCCCCATGATTACTTTTCGATAATTGACTAGTTTGGGATCCCTTGTTTCCCATTCACTTTTCAATTGGTAGATCACTAACGCAGAGTCTCCGAATACTTCCAGCACTCTAATCTTATGTTCTATGGCCGCTCTAAGCCCCATGATACATGCTTCGTATTCTGCCATGTTATTTGTGCAATCAAAATCCAATTTGCAAGTGAATGGATAATGATCTCCACTTGGGGATACTAGGACTGCCCCAATCCCATTGCCAACAGCATTTGAGGCTCCATCAAAGTTCAATTTCCAATGAGAACCCTCTTGCGGATCTTCTTCAATGGTTGCAACATACATTAAATCCTCGTTTGGGAAATCGAAAGTTAAAGACTCATAATCTTCTAGAGCTCTGCTGGCGAGAAATTCTGCTATTGCACTTCCTTTAATGGCTTTTTGGCTCACATAAACGATGTCAAATTCCGAAAGTAAGATTTACCATCTGGCCATCCTTCCTTTTAAAGCAGTTGACTCCATCATATATTTTAACGGGTCGAGCTTCGATATCAACCAAGTCGTGTGGTACAGCATGTACTGCCTTAACCTCCGGGTTGTCCAAATTAAGGCACAGCATAGCTTTTCAACTGGCGAGTATCTCTTCTCACACTCAGTGAACTTCTTACTGAGATAATATATCGCTTTTTCCTTCCGTCCTGACTCGTCGTGCTGACCTAACACACACCCCATGGAGTTATTGAACACCGTTAAATATAATATCAACGGCCTATCTGGGCGCGGAGGCGATAATATTGGGGGGCTAGACAAGTATTGCTTAACCTTGTCAAAAGCTACTTGGCATTCATCGTCCCATACTCCTGGATTATGTTTCTTCAGAAGACGAAATATAGGGTCACATTTCTCAGTTAATTGTGAGATGAATCGAGCAGTGTAATTTAGTCTTCCGAGGAAACCTCGAACTTCTTTTTGGGTGTGAAGCGGAGGTAGCTCCTGTATGGCCCTGACCTTATCCGAGTCGATCTCAATTCCCTTTTTACTGACGATAAACCCCAGTAATTTTCCAGATCTAGTTCCAAAAGTGCATTTTGCTGGATTGAGTCTCAATTGGAATTTTCTTAGTCTCAAGAATAGCTTCTTCAAAACTTGTACGTGTTCTTCCTCTATTCTGGATTTGGCAATCATGTCATCCACATAAACCTCAATTTCTTTATGCATCATATCGTGGAACAAAGTCACCATGGCCCTTTGATATGTAGCTCCCGCATTTTTCAACCCAAATGGCATCACCTTATAGCAGAACGTACCCCATAGTGTTATGAATGTTGTCTTTTCCATGTCTTGAGGATGCATTTTTATCTGGTTGTAACCTGAGAATCCATCCATGAATGAAAACAACGAGTAGCCCGCTGTATTATCCACCAGCGTGTCAATGTGTGGTAAGGGAAAATTATCCTTCGGGCTGGCTTTATTTAGATCCCTATAATCTACACACATTTTCACTTTCCCGTTTTTCTTAGGGACGTGCACAATGTTGGCTACCCACTATGAATATTTGATCTCCTGCAAGAACCTAGCATCAAATTGTTTCTTGACTTCTTCTTTTATTTTCAACACAACATCCGGCCTCATTCTTCGGAGCTTTTGCTGAACTGGCCTACAATCTTCTTTTATAGGAAGGCGATGTACTACGATGTCGGTGCTTAAACCGGGCATATCCTGATATGACCATGCGAAAACGTCTTTGAATTCTTGTAGCAGCTCTATGAGACCCCTCTTCGTTCCTTCAGTTATGCATGTTCCAATATTTACCACTTTTCCCTCTTCTAGCACCACAGTCTCTACTGCCTCCTTATGAGGTAAGATTTGTTTTTTCTCCTGCTCTACCATCCTTAACAAATCTGGTGGTGAGCCATAGTCTATGTCATTTTCAAAGTCCTCAGATCCCTCTAAACACACATCTTGTTCAAAAGGAGACTCAGAGCTATTACCAGCGTCACTCATATCGTTGATATTTAGGGACCTATTATGATTCCAAAAGAACATAAAATGAATTTGGGAGTGAATATTTGTATGGTATGATTATGAATGAATTATCTGAAGAAAATCAAAGAACAAAAGAATATTTGCTTTGAATAATGAGAAAGATGTGTTTCATTAAAATAACGATGTTTAAACATGAGCCTATTTCAACAAAAGAGATCTTGTCGCTTCTAGACTCAAAGCAACAAGTGCGTTTTGAACATTACTCTGAATAAGCTCTAAATACTACAGGAATCTCTTCTGCAGTCCAATTGTTCAACACGCTCCCTGGCTCATAAGGTCGGATATCTGATAGGGTTCCTTCTTCGCTTACGTCGGATATGGCGTTAACACCGGTATCCTCTAGTGTTATCGCTATGTCCTCACTTTTTAGTGCTTCATGAATGAACCCTCCTGACACAAATGTTTTAGATATATGCGGGATTATCATGGGCTCCCATTTGATTTCTTCGCTGTTTAAACGAGCCCTTCTTCTCTCTTGCCTCTTTTCTAAATCTTTCTTTTTCTGCTTCGGATTCGGCTTGAATCCTAAACCAAAATGATCTTGTTTTTCTTTCAGCACTGGGGACGTGATCCTACCCTGGAGGTGTTTTCCAAGTCCTCTTCCTGACACAGCTCCTTTTCCCACCGTCAGGCGTAATCCCATTCTTGTGGTTGTAGAGATTCTTGGCACTGGGATTCTATTTCCTTCTGTGATGAAGGTTGCGTTTACAAACTCCAAAGACCGAAATGAACACTCACTGGCTTCATCTCCTATTTCTAGATATGGCGTATCGCTAGTCACCGCTGCGATGATGTCTTCTTCAGCATTTATAGTCACTAGCCGCCCTTCTGATACTAGCTTCAACTTCTGGTGTAGAGACGAAGGTACTGCCCCTGCCGAATGAATCCATGGTCTTCCTAATAAACAGTTGTAAGAAGGCTTGATATCCATGACTAAGAAGTCCACCTCGTAAGTAGCCGGGCCAATTAGCAAAGGTATTTCAATTCTCCCCATAACTTTCCTTTGCGTACCATCAAACGCCTTTACTATGCTTTAGCACTCTTTCATATGTGAGCTATCCACAGGCAATCTGTTTAGTGTGGATAGTGGCAGTACATTTAGTGCCGATCCATTATCTATTAAAACCCCTGGCAATGTGTACCCTTTACACCTAGTGGTAATGTGCAAAGCCTTAGTGGACCCTCTACCACCTGGTGGGATTTCGTCATCGTTGAAGTAGATGAAGTTATCAGCACTTATATTGTTAACCAACCGGTCCAACTTGCTGACAGAAATATTGTTGGCCACATATGTCTCATTCAATACCTTCATTAGTGCATTTCTGTGTACCTCCGAGTTTTGAAGTAAGGCCAGCACAGATATACGCGCCGGCTGTTTGTGTAGCTGTTCTACGACACTGTACTCACTGTGCCTTAAAAACTTCAAGAATTCTTTGGCTTCTTCCTCTTTCACGGGTTCATTGATGGGTAACCCCGGCTCCCCTCCTTTTTTCTTCTCTTGTTCGATCATAGGAGCTTTCCCTTTTACCAAATCATAACGCTTCCCACTACGTGTGTGAAAGCCTACGTCTTGGTTTTCCTTTGAGGCACCATCTAAATTTTCTTTCCCCGGAACCGTCACATTACACTCGTAGTTCCAAGGCACTCTCTTGCTATCATCATAAGAAAAGGAAACTGGTTTCTGTATTATCACCCTTGGTGCATTTTGTGCTCCAGCTTCGCTACTCTTGGCCCGTGAAATGACGATTACGGGATAATTTACCTTCGGGGTTTTCATCATTGACTCCGTCGCGCATATGTCTATTCCATCCTCAATTTCTTCATAAAATTCTATTTCCTTGTTGTCCATCAAATTTTGGACCAAGGCCTTGAATTCATTGCAGTCTTGAATCTTGTGTCCTTTATTATGATGAAACTCACAGTGTCCCTCCATCTCCTCACAATTTCCCTCAATATCGGAGACAGTCAACTTCTTTTTCACCATCTCCTCCCAGATACATTTAAGAGGGGTTTTAACTTCTGAGATATTTGCTTTGACTTTCCTTCCTCTACTTTCCTCTACCGCGTTTACCCGATTATCTGCATGGTTGGGTAACGGGTTCCCAGTATTAGGTGTATCATCCAACTTTACAATACCCATATCAATAAATCTTTCTACTAACTTCTTAAAGGCTAGACAGTTTTCAATTGAGTGTCCAGTGATCCCTGCGTGGTACTCGCACTGGGCATTTGAGTCATACCATTTGGGATATGGAGGCTCCATCAGTTTCAGATAGTGGGGAGATACGACGCACGCATTTAGTAAATTCTGATACATCTCCTTGTATGTTATCGGGATTGGCATAAAACGGAGTTTTTCGTTGTTTTGCCTCGGGCCAGACTCCTTTTTTGATGGCCCCGGATGCCCCGTAGTCACTATTCTTGGTTGATTGACGGTGACTGCCTTTGAGTGCCCCATACTCGCGCTGTTCACTTCGTTTTCCTTCTTCCTTGGAGCCGACCTTTTATTACTTTCTCCCGCTTCTATCTTTCCGCTTCTTATCGCATTCTCGATCATTTCTCCCGTCATTACTATATCTGAGAAGCTCTTTGTTGCACTGCCTATCATATGGATGATAAACGGAGCCTTTAGGGTATTGATGAAGAGCATAACGGTTTCTTTTTCTAGGAGCGGTGGTTGGACTTGGATGGCTACCTCTCTCCACCTATGTGCATACTGCCTGAAACTCTCATTTGGTTTCTTTTCCATGTTTTGTAGGGTAATCCTATCCGGGATCATATCTGTTACGTGGCTGTATTGCTTTAGGAACGCCTGTGCTAGGTCCCTCCATGAACTGATCCTATCACGGGTCAGTTGATTATACCACCTAGATGCTACTCCTGTCAGGCTATCTTGGAAACAATGTATTAGTAATTAGTCATTGCTAACGTAGCCGGTCATTCTCCTGCAGAACATGGTAATATGGGCTTCAGGGCAGCTAGTCTCATTGTATTTATCGAACTCCGGCATCTTGAACTTATGTGGGAGTACCAAGTCTGGGACCAAGCTTAGGTCCTTGGCATCCATTCCGCAGCGGAAATCAGCGTTCTCTATTGCTCTGAGCTTTTCTTCTAACCACTTGTATCGATCATCCGGCTGTTTCGGGGGTTCAGCTCTAGTCTTCTCCATCTCAGCCATGTCATCGAGATCGGTAACAATAGGGTTGGTAGGGTTGTCCCCTGGGTTAGAACCCGAACCAGTTGAAAGATTCATTGGTACTGATGTGCCAGCCTGATATTGAGGTCTAATTGTAACCGGCACTCTTTGCGTGTACTCATTTGTTTGCGCCGGTGGGGTAAAGCCCGGAGGATAGGCGGGTTCTTCATTGTCATCACCAGGGTGGATCGCAGGGCCTTTTCCTTTATCAGACCCTCCGGCTAATAGCTGAGCCAGTTGACTCATCATGCTTCGCTGGGATTCTAGCATTTGATCCCTCATATCCTGTTGAATTTTGGCTATCTGTTCCTGCATTTGCGCTTGCAACTGTTCTTGCATTTCTTTTTGTAGCTGTTCGAGCCTTTCCAATCTTTGGTCCATGTCTTTGGTTTTTCTTCGAGTAACGTAGCGATGTGTGGTTGGTTGGTTTTTTGTATTTTCCAGATTAACTTTCTTTATCACTGAAATAATTTCCATTTATTAGAATCCCTTTTTTATAAGTTTCAACGTATATAATGTGATGCGATGCACATGCATGAAATGAATGCAAAGAAGGCGTCAATTCTAATTCAGTTCCATTTAGAAAACTTTACTAGAAAGCAAATATCTTTACATAAAATGGATTGCAGATACGGCCTTGCTCTAATGCCTAAATTCTTGACCTTCCTAAGTAACGATGCTAACTCTTGACCCTTATCCGAATTCAGCTCATACTTCAAACTTAGCATATCTGCTTGGACTGCCAAAACCTGTAAGTGGTCAGCCACCTCTCGAATCTGTGCGATGGCTTCACTCATGAGATAATCTCTGCTATCAACTTGGCTTTGAGCGTGATGAAGTTGCTCTTTCCAACGTTCCTCATTTGTTTCGATAAGCTCTATTTGAAGTTCACAATTTTGTAAAGCAGCCTCCAACTCCTCTATTCTTCCCTTCATCTCTTCAATCTTACTCAAGCTAGCCCTCAATTCAACCACGGTATTACGATTTCTGTATTGATGCAGCACCTTTTCAAGCTCGGCCACCCGGGTCTTTAATTCCCCTTTATCGTTCTGGGCTTCCAATAGACTCTTCTCTAGGGCTTCCCTCTGAGCCAACCCCTCTCGGAATCTTCTCTCCCATTTTTCCGCATTGGTTTTTTCCACTTGGATCTCTTGCCGCCACTGTTCTGATGTTTTTCCCAATCCCGCTGTCTTCACTGATTGACGATATTTCTTATAAAATGTCTTCAAACCATCTAAGTCCTCTTCGGCTTTGTTCTTTCCTTTCTTCAATTTCTCAGCTTCTAACTTTTGAACGTCTACGTCCCACTTTAAATGTACTTTTTCTTCCTCCAATTGCTCAATTTTCTTTTGAAGCTCCAAATTCCTCTTCTCATAATCTTGTTTTATTATTTCTAGCTCCGATGGGACCACCCTCAAATACTCTTCTATTGTTTGGACACCCTCCAAGTTCGGTCTCGCGATGTTATCATTAATCCTTCTACTGAACCAGTCGTTGTATTCGGGCGTCACAGATCCTGCGTGCAGGTTTTTCGCCCTATGAATTTGATTCCAAGCAGTGGAAATCTCCTTGATCTTTTTCTTGTAACTGTCTCCTTTGTACGGGAATTCACACTGGGCTAAACCATGCGTCGCTGGTACAAATTGCCTTGTTCCATATTGCCTTGATACCATCAAAGGGGCATAACCAATGGCTCCCCAAACTCCAAGCAAAGGAACCCAATCAAAATCTCCGCATCAAAAAAGAATATCACCAGGCACGAACCAAGGAGCTCTCCATTCAATATCCTCTTCTCGTAGGTTTTGCAAAAGTGCTATCCAATTTTCCTCTGATACGTCGTTTCTCTTTGACTTCGCGACAGTTTCTTTCAACGCAGAATATCCGCTTAAGAAGACTCCATAAGAAGGCTTGTCTATTTTCCAAAAGTGGCCGTGGAACCATACTAGCAGCAATTGTGCGCAACCTATGAACCTGCCCTCTCCGGACCTTCTACACGCGTTTAGTGATCTGAAAGTTTCGGCTAAGATTGCAAGAACAGGTGTGACCCCTTGGTCAAGCCGATTGAAGAGATCCGTGACTCCTTCGTCCATATGTCCCAAAGCTTTAGGGAATAATACTAACCCATAGATACTGAGTGCAAAGACATCGATTCTCTTAGATGTATCGGGGTGAGCTAGAATCAAATCCTTCAAATTTTTCCAAGGGATGCATTTACACTCGCCTTTTTGTTTAATTCTGGCCATTATCCATTGTTCACTCATCCCCGTTATGTTCATTAACTTTTTCCAAAAGGCTGGAACATAAGCGGCTCTCGAGTAAATCTTGTCCACTTGAACCTTCGGGCAATTCAGCAGGGCTGTATATTCCTCCACAGTGGGTACCAAATCTATCCTCCCAAAAGTAAAGCAGCTATATGCTGAATTCTAATACTGGGTGAGAGCTCGAAACAGATGCTCGTCTATGTTAACATCCAGCAGGTACGGTAAATCCCCATAACTATTGTAGAACAAACTCTTGGTTTTATCATCCCACTGACTCCAAATTTCTTTTAATTCCTGAAGGCTATTCTGCGTAACATTAATACGGGTGTAGTCCCACAACTCCGACACATGCCCCATAGCTAAGCTGTCCCCTTTCTCCAATTGTGTTGTCTCAGACTAATTTTGGACTGCCGCATTGCATTCCACTTTATCAAGAAGTTTGTTTTCCATGACCGAGCTCTCCAATTTAGCAATCGAACTCGAATCGACACCCCTTTAATGTGAAAGTGCATGCAAAACATGGCAAAGACAAACACAAGGTTAGTACAGTGTATACAATGAAATTCAGAACATGTATAGAGAAAAGGAAACAATCAAACACCTATCAAGGTAACCACTAGGGTTTTAGGCGTGGCTTTACCTAGGGTAGGCTCTTAGGGCTCTCTATATGCGGTTTAGCTATAAAGTTGAGGTACCTGAATCAGCAGATTCCTCGACCCTCACCCATTATAGGCTCATACGGACCGAGTTCGATTCAGGGGGATACATTTCCCTATGGCTACACGGAGATGAGAATCTCACGAAGACATAAGTACGGATGTATCCCGGAAGTGTTTCACTATCCTGCACGGAGGTGAAAACCTCACGAAGGAGTAGCTTCTCACTCCCACTTAAAGGTGTGACCCGGCGGTCATGCAATATGATGCTCAGAATTATTTCACGAAATTTAATCTATAGCAATCAAATGAGATTTTGCAAACCAATTGTGATGAAAGGATCGTAATTTTTTCAAATCAATCTTCAATTTTCAATGAAAGGACAACAAATAATCAATTTAACGGCTTGACTCACAAACTCGAATCCCCAGTGGAGTCGCCAAGCTGTCGAAACCATTTTTTTGAAAATAGGTGGAATCGACTTTGAAATTTGGAAATGGAGTCGCCACCAATCTTTTATATGAGGTGTGATTGGATCACCTCGAAAAGGAGTTTTTTTTTTAATAAATGATTTGATTTGTCAAAACAAGTATTTTGGTCTAAGAAATCCAGAAAACGGGTTCGGGAGTCGGTTACGCACAAGGAAGGATTAGCACCCTTGATACGCCCAAAATTGGTACCTAGTTGATTGATTAGTGTCTTAGTGCCGAATATTTGAAAACTTGGAAAAATTTTAAAATACAATCCCTTTTTGTTAGAAATGCTTGAATAGATAGAAACGCAAGGTTAAGGTCACTCTCGTCTCGCAGCAATAGAACGTCACGTCCAGTAAGTTAGGATACAACGTTTAGAGCTTTTGGGAACGTGCGCGCTTTTTATTTGAAAATCTAAAAGGATATTCAGCTATTTAGATTAAACGAGAAAAATCGAAACCCAATAAGTTAGGGTACGATCTCACGTATTTCTAAACACTGAATATTGCCTTTATTTGCAAAAGATCTTATCTCGAGACAATAAGACGTCGTATTCAGTAAGTTAGAGCACGACATCTCGAGTCTCCGAGAATAAGTTTTTTATTTCAAAAATTGTGATTTTAAAGTTATTTTGTTGTTTAGATTCAATGAGAAAAATCGAAGCCTAGTAAGTTAGGGCACGATTATCTCGAATCCTAAAACGCGGAGTATTGTTAAAAAAAATGCATTTATGACGAAAAAGTTTAATGCACACGAGTTCATAGCATAAATATGCGAAAGCAGTATAATAAAGGTAATGACAACAAAAATATAAATAAATGAATTATACATACACGATGACAATGATCACAATATATACATTATTCAAGTATTAGCATCGATAATCTAGGAATAATGAAATAAATATCATACATCAAATTAAAAAATATAATGCCCTTTAAAGTGCATAAAAATATGAAAACGATTTAAAACTAAATAATAAAAGAGTATTTTTTAAAAAAGATTTTCTTAAATCGACAATATACACAAACAATTTTAAAATACATAATATATATATATATATATACGTACATAATACAGCATTTAAAGCATTTACATAATATAATACAAAAAGTATGTAACTAAAAGAATGACAAATATATAATATAAAAATATAATATACGTAATATGTATAAAAGTATAGTATTTAAATATATACATGTAATACACAAAAATATATACATAATAGTATTAAAATATATACATAATGTGTATAGAAGCATATACATAATATAGGAACAAGATAGAGATGAAACATAAAACATAGAATAATAATAAGAATAATAGTATACGATAATAGAAGATAATAATAGAAGACCATATAATAAACATAATACTAATGATAATATATAATAATATAATATAATAATATTGAACTAATAGAAATAATGTATGGTAAAATGAAAAATAAAATATTGATGGTAAATAAAAAAAAACGGAAAGAAAACATGATAAGAAAATAAGAATAAGCATAACAAATAATATAATAATAATAATAACATAGTTAATTTAATAATAAAATGTCATAAATAACAAAAAAATGATATTGACTTTAAAACGAAATTTCTGGGGCAAATTCACAATAAAAGAAAGGGAAAAGGACCACATTGAGCATTCGCGAAAGATCAGGGACCTAAAGAACAAATGTCCCAGGCCCTTCATGCACTACGTTTTATCACGGACCAAAATGAACTAAAATTCGAAGGTTGAGGCCGAATCAAAGAAACAAAGAATATAAGATAGGACCCACTTGAAGGACGCTGCAAATATGGAAGGACTCTTATCACAAATAAACCAAAAGGTCACAACTGCACATTAAAGGCCTTTATACAGCACGTTTTATTACTTTTCCTTCCAGAACCAAACCCCCATTTTTTGCCATTTTTAATAACAAAACAGAGACTCCTTCTCCCTTTGCCTCTCTTCCGTTCGGCTAGGGTCTTGGACCCCTCATCGCCGCCTTCGATGGTTCTTCGCACCAACACTACAGTCGGTGGCTAACGACGAGAGAAATAGGCTATTTAGCCTCTACTCGTAGTGCCTTTGAAGGCCTAAGTCCTTCAATCAAGAACCCGAAAATGAAAGGGACTCTCAACCTCCCCTTTTGGGTTCGAATCCGAAGGAGAAAGAAGTCTCCGACGACCGACCATGGGGTTATTCCGGTAAGTTTTCTCCCTTTATTCTTTCTTTTATTACTTTCGAATATCTAAAATAATGAAAAATAAAAATGAAATAAAACGAAATAGAGAAAAAAATAAGAACAACCTTCTGAAATTTCTTTGCTTTTATTCTCTGATCTCTTTTTTTTTTTTCGAATCCTTTCTTTTGCAAAATCGCACCCCTGATTACACTGTTCTTTTTTTGTATATTTTAAAGATCCCCCCATTTAGTTACATTTTTGAATATGGCTTTATAGCCGAAAATACACTGTTCATTTTCTACTGTTTGCTCGTACTGTTTGCGTATTCTGCTCTGTTCTTTCTCTTCTTTGCAGGTGCTGGGGTTGGTCAACGGGTCCAGAGAAGGGTCAGGCCTTGGGTGTGATGCATGCCGAGGCGCACATGGGTCGTACGGAGGCACGAGGGTGGTTGAAGGTTTGAGCGGCGCGGTGCAGTAGGAAGGAACCCTAAGGTTCCACAAACTTTAACGTTTTGGGCCATTTGGGCCACTTGTATTTTGGGTTAAGTGGGTATGGTTTAGGGGTTTGATGGGTCAGGCAAAAATGGCCCCTTACACAACTTAACAAGCAAATGTCTTTAAAATAATAACAAAATTAACAAATGTCTTTTAAATAACAACAAAATTAACAATAAAATAAGTTTTATACAATACCCAAACAATAACAACAAAATAGTAGCAACATAAGTAAAATGGTAGCAAAATAGGGAGAAAATAACAAGAAAATAATATTAAAAAATTAGATTTTTTTATCATTTAGTGGACTCGGGCCGGGATTGGGCCAAAAATGCCTTACCCAAGGCCCGGCCCATTTTTTAAACATGCCTTATTTTTTTGTCTAACCTCATTTTTCGGGCCTAAATTTTTGCCAAAACCCTCCCACATTTCGGGCTGGCCTTCGGGTTGGGCCATGATCAGGTCTAGAATGACGCCACCGACATGCCACGTCAGCCATCGAAATAAAAAAAAATTCAATTTTTGGTGGTGCCAAGAGAATGGCGTCACATGTATTAATACTAGTAAAATACTGCTATTTCTCAATAATTAGGAGACTTTAAAAAATCCATTTTTTGGGTGGAGCCATTAAGTATGGCGCCACCACTTTTTTAATGTGTCGGGGGTTTTTTTGGGGGAGTCTTAAAAAATGTTATTTTATTGGGTGGTTCCAATTAGAACGGTGTCACCACTTTGTTTATTTTGTACCGACATTTTTTTTAGTTTTTATTTTTTTAGTTTTATTATAGTTTTAATTTTTTTAATTTTAAAAAATATTTATTTTATTGGGTGGAGCCATTTGAACCCGTTACTACAACACGAGCAAGTTTTTCAATGCCATTAAATTGTAGCTCGGATGTTGTCAATATTGATGATCTCACCCGTGAGGTTCAATTTAGGATTCCTTAAAACCTTCAAACATCCCGATGACTCAAGTAATCCCGAATAATCCACCCGTTGGCTGCATAACCAATTTAAACCTGTTATCGTTCTACCACAGCTAACAAAAACACTTACATAACCAATTTGAATCTGTTGTCGAATAAATAACTACCATCCGAAAATAACCATTAAATTTACTGGTGTCGAAGCTCTACTGAATTATCGTTAAACAAAACATACCTCCAAATTAAAATTTTTTATTAAATAAATAAAAACACAAATACATAAAAAAAAATGCTCCTCATTTCTCTCACATTCATCCTCTAACAAAATATACTTAAAAAAAAACTTCAACTTAGATTGATTTGCCACTAGGGTTTATATGTAGCTATTTGATCATGCCAAAGAGAATGACAATAAAATATTATTTTTTATATTTAAATTAAAAAACACATTAAAAAAATAGGTACAGTACACTGGTAGTGTCACTTTTAATGGCTCTACAAAATAAAATATTACTTTTTTTACTTAAATTTAAAAAAATATATTTTTAAAAAATACAATACACTGGTGACGCCATTATTAATGACTCCACCAAAAAATAGAATTTTTTAAAACCCCCAATTATTGAGAAATATCAGTATTTCTCTGGTATTCATATAAGTGGTGCCATTCTCCTTGGCTCTACTAAGTTTTACTATTCATTTAAGGTCATTTATATTACTAAAAAATGAGTTATTTTCATAATTGATTAAAATTTTAAAGTCATATATATATATATATATATATATAAAAAGCCTATCTTGTTGGTTGGCTACACAAATGTGAGCTTTATCCTGGCTTACCAAAACACAAAGGCGTGAACGCAATTGTGAAGCAAGCGGCCAATTTCACCAATTTTATTCCTCTTACTTTAAGGTTGGAGAGAAAGGTTTATCAAAATTTAGGTGAAAGACATTAGGCTAAGGATAAATTGTTGTAACATTCGCTCATGAATGCTTCAAGATGCAAAGCATCTAGGATAATTGTCAATTTTGCTCCATTTACATAAAACCCACTAAATTAACCTAAAACTCATTACATTAAAAACCCACCCAATACCCAAACTAGCCTAAACACAACCTAAATCAGCCAAGTCCACATCCAAGACCCGGGCCTGCTAAATACAATACAACCCTAGCCCAAAAACCAAAATCAGAAAACCCTAATCCCTTTTCCCACTTGTGCCGCCCTAGCCACCAACCCTCTGCCTTCTGACACCATTGCTTGCAGCATGCCACCATCGCCTCATCACCTGTTCCACTGCACCACCGGCCACCTGCCCTCTGCTCCACCGTTCAATCACTATCTGCAAAGATTAAGTGAAGAAAAGACAGAAAATAATATAAAGAAACATGTAAATGGCTATAAAAGCCAAATCTAAAATTTTTGTAAAAGGTTCGGCAGTTTTAATAGATACAATATATTTTCAAACACAAAAACAGTGAATCGAATAATACCCGAAGCAAAGAACAAAATTCCAAAATCAGAATCGAACGTCTAAGGTGATTTCATTTCTTTTACATATTTCATTTTTATATTTTAGAATCTGTTTTCTTTATTTTTAAAAATATTTTCATAATAAATATTATAAATAAAAAGGGAAATATTTTTAAAAAAAAAAGAAAAAAATGACCTTTTTTCGAATTTCTGGCCACCGTACAGCCGGCGACGGCAGCGAACAGCCCAGAGACCCTACCTGCAGAAAAAAAAAGAAAGGGAGAGAAGTTTTTTTTAAAAAAATGAAACCCAAATGATTTTTTTTTAAAATTTAAGCTTATATAGGGGTCACAAAACGACGCCGTTTTGGCCGGCGTCCATAAGCCCCAAAACGACGTCGCTTTGCCCTGGATCGGGTCGACCCGACCCTAACCCGCTAAGATCCGCATGTTTTTGGATTTTGGGATATTTACACGCGCAGTCCTTCCGCTTTTTCAAGCATTGACAGTCAAGTTATTTTTTTATTTTAATTTGGCCCTGAAATTCATCGCGTTTTGTCATTTGGTCCCCCATGCTGCACATCATTTTGCGGGGAAGGAATAATCGCTATTTCGGTCCTTCCAGATTTCGCGCTTGTTCAATTAAGCCCTTTTATTTCATTTTTATTTCAAATTCGCCCCAAAATTCTGTTTTAGTTCAATTTTAGTCCCTTTTGTTTATTTTCATTTCTTTATTATTAAATTAATTATTCTTAATCTTATTATTATTATTATATTTGCTATTGTTATATGTTATTACTATTATTATTATTATTATTATTATTATTATTATTAGTATATTTTTTTATTATATATGTATATATGTATTTTTTTATATAGTATTATTAATGATTATTTTCAATATTATTTTTAATATTATATTAACTTCTATATTTTATCACTATTATATTATTAGTATTTTGTTACTATTTTCTTTTCATGTAAACTACTTTTAATTTATTAATATATTATTATTCATATTATATTAATCGGTACATTATTTTTTTTATTATTACTATTGCTTTTATATATATTGTATTATATTTAGTTTATTCTTATCTCGTTTTCTTACTATTATATATTATATATATATATATATTATCATTATTATTATCATATTATATTTATTATTTTCTTTCCATCTTTATTAATATTTTATTATATACACATTATTTTTTATTATAAATATATTATTTTTCTTATTATGTACGTTATTTTTATTATTTCCTTTTTACTGTAAATATTATTATTATTATTACTATTATTATTATTAGTAGTACATACTTTTATTATATGCATATATATATTTTTATGTACATATTATTATTTTATATTATTATTACCAAATATATCATCTTTTCTTGTTTTATTATTAGTACATTATTTGTTTTTATTTTCTTTTAAGTACCATTGTTATTGTCATTCTAATATTCTAATAGTCCATGTTAATATTTTTCATTAATTATATCATTGCTTGCATCGCTTATTTATTTATGAATTCTTACTTTAAAAATATTTTTCATGTTTTTAATTAATTTCAATAAATAAGGCAACGTACCGATTTAATATTAAGTCATCGATTTCATCGCTATGTTGGGTGAAATTCGTCGGCTCGTGTTAAAAACAGGACGTCCTTCTAAAAAAACCAAAAACATAAGATTTCTCATTTCTTTCAATCGGATCACGATTAAATATCAAATTGAGCTCGTATTTTTGAAAATTAAGACAACATGTGTTTAATAAGATACCAATTTTGGGCGTCACGAGGGTGCTAATACCTTCCTCGTGCGTAACCGACTCCCGAACCCTACTTTTCTCTGAATTTTGACGTAGACCTAAACCCGGCCTTCTTTTTACCCAAAAATAAATTTTTTTTTGTTAAAAAGAGGTTTTATTAGGCGTCCGATCACACCTAGGAAAAAAGATCGGTGGCGACTCCCTTTTCTTTAAAATCGAAAGTCGATTTTCAAATTTTCAATAATCACCTCAATTAGCGACCAAAGCAAAAAATTTTACGTCGCTACAGCTGGCGATTCCACTGGAGAGGTTTTTTGAGAGTCGAGTCTAGTATTAAGCACGTGTTGTCAAAATTTTCGAAATTTTCTGTTCAAATTAATATTCAATCGTGATTTTGAAATTTTGGTTTTTTGAAAAATCATGCATTTGCATCTTATTGTAAATATTTTTCTAACTTATCTTCTCTTTTTGTTTCTCAGCTCTAAGTTTTTATGGTTTTAGTTTTTAGTTTTAAATTAAAAACGAAAAGGTTTGTGAGTTTCTCCCCACACACCGTGCACGCGCATTTTTGCATAACATGAGCTCTATACCCGGGCTTCATCCGTTTAAGTGAAAGTAAATGCTACGCCTTCATAAGTTAACTCGTCCCTCCGCACAGGCTAGTGAATACTTTCGGGTTACATATGACTTATGCTTTCGTGAGTTAACTTGTCCCTCCGCATAGGTATAAGTAAATGTAATCCCTCGAATTGAACTCGTAAGCCTATGAGTGGCCATGACCGAGGCTCTATACTAATCTTAGTAGATGATAGTACAGACAATTTGAGTACCTATCTAGAATCAAAACCGCATATAGTGAACCGTACGAGCCACCTAACTAGAGCCATGCTGAACCTCCGTCCGTTTAGTAGTCATCAAAATAAGTACACGGGAGAAACGCCTCTTACCTTTTGCATTTTCACTTTCTATACAAGGGGATTGGGTCTGTTTAATAAACTGGATCGGGTAGTTTAATTTGTTAAAATTTCCATGTTTTTTCTGCCTATATTTGATTACTAACCCAGTTTTCATTGTTTTATTTTTCATCATGCATTATAGGCATCATATTAGGAAGGTTTTGAGTAGAGATCGGTTGCCAAAAAATGGGTTTCTGATGGAAGAGTCGATTATACAAACAAGCGAGAAAAATACCGTGGTTCGGGATTGCTCTCTGAAAACCCAGAAAGAAAAAGGGGACAGTTTAGTGGAAGGATGTGTTTCCAATCTGCCCGAGCACGTAACTGTGAATGTTCGTCAGAATAACCTTGAAGACTTGGTTCGGATCTGGAATCAGTGGGACTCGGACACTAGGGGCATATTCACTAAAAGGTACGGGGATATAGCCAACCTGATCACCGTCAACATAGACGAACGATTGATTCAAGCCATGGTCAAATTTTGGGATCCACCTTATCAATGTTTCACTTTCAATCAAGAAGATATGGCCCCGACTGTAGAAGAGTACGCTGCTTTGCTTCACGTCGATAATGTATAATTCTATAAGATATATGTGAAGGAGCCCAAGCCGATGACCTTCAAGAAAAAGCTAGTGAAATTGACAAACATGACCGACATATGGGCCGAAAAATAGATAAAGAAGAAGAATAAAGTCATTTGTATCCCGTGGTTTTCCCTACGAGATTTGGTTCTAAACCATTCCGATATGTTGAAGAGAGTGAATCTGTTCGCTTTAGCCATTTACGGATTGATCGTCTTCCCAAAAGTTCTCAGACATATAGAAGTTGCAGTAGTGGATTTCTTTGAAAGGTTAAAACAAGGAATCAACCCTGTCCCAACTATCCTGGCCGAGACCTTCAGATCCCTAAGCAGTTGTAGGAGGAAAGGGGAATGATGTTTTATCGGATGCGCGCAGTTACTCAATGTTTGGATTTTGAGCCACTTCTAGAAAGTAGAGCACATACCGTTCCATATGTTTTCAAAAACATTTGCCCCGTTGGAAGCTTATCTTGAGAAAGAATGGCCAAAGGAGGTCACCGAAAAGCATTGGGTTTCAGTTTTTTAGAACCTTCGTGCTGAGGATGTAACTTGGAGAGCACCGTGGATACGCCCGTCGGTTCTGTTATACAAGGTTGGAAACCAGGATTGGGTGCCACTAGTCGGGTTATGGGGGAGGAGTTGGATATGCTCCGTTAATGGTCCAAAGGTAATTTTCTTCACCACAATTCATACTCATCACCGGAGGATTAGCACAGTCCGAGTTTGCTTTCGCGGGTGAGGGTTATATGAAGAGGGTCCGAGACACGCAAAATCTTGGAGGAAAATTCATCTGATGGAGTTGGCTCTATATGTTGATACTCTCACCCAAGATTACGACATATGGAGAAAGCAACGGGTGAATAGTCAGCAAGTCTCGTCGATGAATTAAACCTTTTAAAATCCTTTCTCGAAAGAAATGCCATCCGAGCTTAAAATGGCAAGACAGGAATTTGAACACGAAAATGCCAAGATGTTACGGGACCTTAGTGCTCTTCAAGAAGAAAACTACCAGCTGAAGATCAACATTCAGATTGAAAGATCCAGAACCGAGAAAGTGCAAAAAGAAGCTGTCGCCACATTCTCAAACAAACCACGACCCCGATATCATCTACCTCTAAACGTCTATTTTCCTCCCCAAAACCCTTACTACCAAGCACCATCTCCTTACCTTTCCTACCCCGTATACACCACAAATAGCCAAAGACCAGTCGCCACATTCCCAAAGAATACTACACCTGCTCAAGGTCAACCCAAAAATGAATCAAGACTGACAAGGCCCAACCCCGAGAAACCTCAATTTACCCCTATTCCTGTGTCGTATGGGGAACTGTACCCAAAACTGCTGGAGAAACAAATGATATCCCCGCATTATATGGTACCCCTGAAGCCTCCATATCCAAAGTGGTACGATCCTTATGCTAGTTGAGTATACCATGCTGGAAACCAGGGACATTCTATGGAAAACTGCCTTGCCTTTAAAAGGAGGGTTCAAGGACTTATTGACGCAGGCATTCTGCGGTTCGATGACGTTAGCAATATGGCGGGGAACCCGTTCCCTAACCATACTAAAGGAAACGTAAGCGCGGTAACAAAAGAGAACAAATGGCAAACCAAAAGCTGTGTTTCTGAAGTAAAGACGCCTCTGCAAAAATTCTGGGAGATACTGGTTGAGAAGGGATTGCTCTGTCACCCCGAGAAAATTCTTGAAAGAAGAGGTCAAGGTTTTTACGATTTCCATGGTATTGAAGGGCACGACATTCAGTCTTGTGAGGAATTTAGAAGGTTACTTCAAGACATGATGGATAATAAGGAGATTGGGATCTTTAATGGAGGGGAAGAGGCCAATGAAGGAGAAGTATGCGCCTCTGACAATCAATCATCAGGTTTCTCTTATAGCGCTGATCGACCGTTGGTGATTTATTACGATGCAATGAAGGAACCGATGAAACCACAAATGATAATTGAAGTACCATCTCCTTTCCCTTACAAAGACAACAAGGCGATACCATGGAAATACGACGTCAACATCGTCACACCCAAATGTGAAAAATCTAAAGCTGCGATTGGAAGTGTTGGGGAAGTAGGTCATTTCACTCGCAGTGGGAGATGTTATTCTAAAGAGGTTGAACCAGTGAAGAAAATTAGTGACTCAAAAATAGAAAGGAAAGGCACCGATGCACGAGGCCATAGTTGAGCATGAAATTTCACCCGAACAAGAAGCTAAAAAGCCTGTGGATGAGGAGGAAGCACAGGAATTCTTGAAGTTCATCAAGCATAACAAATATAATGTTGTGGAACAATTGAGCAAACAGCCAGCACGAATCTCGATATTGTCTCTACTGTTGAATTCAGAGCCACATCGGAACGCTCTGCTGAAAGTGTTAAATCAAGCTTACGTAGCAAACAATATATCTATTGAAAAGCTTGATAGGTGGGTGAATAACTTGAATACGGATAATTTTATTTCTTTCAATGATGACGAAATAACACCAAATGGTAGGGGCTCCGCGAAAGTATTGCATATCACAACCCGTTGCAAGGGTTACATAATACCAAATGTGTTCATCAATAACGGGTCGGAACTCAATGTCATGCCTTTGGCCACGCTCTCTAGAATTCCGATTGATTTGTCTTATCTAAGGCATTGTCATTTGATAAATGATAAATTATACATATTTTTACCCCATGTTTAGCCTTTATTTTGGATGAATTATTATCAAATTAGTGAGAATTAGTGCTCGAATCTTTCTTTTTCATATCTTACACTCAGAAGAGTATAGGGAAGAGAAAAGAACGAAAAATGGACCAAAAACGGAGAAAATGGGCCAAAATGTGTAATTGACACGGCCTAAGGATCATCGTACGGTCGTGGCACACGGTCGTGCCACACGAAGATCACACGGTCCAGCCCCCGACAAGCACGGCCAGGCCACACGGCCGTGCCTCCATCGACAGACTCTCACACGGCCTCTTGTCGTGGCACACGGGCGTGTTCTAGTCTTGAGGAAGAGGAATTTCACTCGGATTTGGATACTTAGAGGCTAAGAAAGCCATTCTAAACTCTATATAAAGACCCCAAGAGGCAAATCTAAAGATATACTCTTTTTTCTCAGGAAATAGTGTCATATTTTTGTCAACACAAAGAGTGAAAGCAAAGGATTACTCCAAGGGAGGCCGATTGATTCATCCCAAAAGCCAGAATTCTACATCAAGACAGGGGATCTCCCTAAATTCCTTCAGGGGTTTTTGGGTTTCTTATGTTTTGCTATTTTATTCTTTCTGAGATGTTTTCTTTCTTTATTATGAACTAAACCCCTCAAATTCTTGAGGGGGATGAAACCTAAGATGAATCTTGTTATTATTTATTCTTGAGTTATATGATAAATACTTGAATTGTTCTTAATTATGTGTGCTTAATTCTTGTGTTAATAAGTCTAGGTATTAATTCAAGAAACGGATGTGCTTAAAGCAGAGGAGCAAAAGTCCCTGTGATAAGAGTAGATCTACCATAATTAAGCGGAGTTGCATGCAACCCTAGACATAGGGCGACATAAATCTGCCAGATTATGGTCAAACCTAATATAGGGAACCATAGATCGAATTAATGCAACCTAGAGTGCTAATTAATAAAGGAACTTTAGTTAATAACCTAGGCCTAGTTGCTCTTCGCCTCGACGGAGGGTTTAGCATAAATTAGGGATCTCTACGGATCAAGTCAAGTGAATAAATCGTCTAGCTCAAGAACCAATAACAAGTGAAGTCTAGGTGGATTCTCCCTTAAGTATTACTTATATCAATCAGCTTTTCCCTAAAGTTTTCCCCAATTTACTTTTTGTGCACTTTAGTTAGTTTTAGAATTAGTTTCAACCAAACCTCTTTTATTTTTAGGCTAGATAATAAAAAGGAAGTAAGTATTAATACTTTTAGTTCCATTGGGTACGATAACTCGGTCTTACCACTAAACTATACTACTGTTCGATAGGTGCGCTTGCCTTTAACATCGTGATATTAGTTAGTTTTGGTGTGATCAGTTTTATAAATTTTATTACTTAATATCGCGAGTCGTTATCATCATTCTACAGTAAGGGCATTCGATGGGACAAGACGAGAAGTAAAGATTGAGAAGTTCCTTTTGGGAAGGCCCCGGATCCATTCTGCTGGAGCAGTTCCTTCATCTCTCCATCAAAAGATGAAGTTTATTATGGATGACGCTTTGGTCACTGTCGAGGGGGAAGAATACATTGCCGCATCTATCTCTGCTGATGCACCATACCTGGAAGTAAGCAAAGATGTAGTAGAATATTCCTTCCGATCCCTCGAATTTGTCAATGCCATATTTGTTGCAGAGGGAAACTGAATTTTCGTGCCTAAACTCTCGAGGAATACCAAGATGGGAATTAAGCTGACTGTGGGAAAGGGAGCCCGAGTGAGGAAAGGTTTGGGAAGATATCAGTAAAGGATAGTTAGAGCTCTCAAACCAGTGCCCCATAAGGCTCGATACGGTTTAGGGTTCCAGCCGAATATGCGACAAAGAAGGAAACAGTTGCAGAAAGATCAAGAAAGGAGAGTTGCAAGAGCCTTAGGTCGAGAATTGGAATGGGAGCTCATAACGTACCCTCCTTTGTCAAAAACATTTACATCTGCAGGAATGATATACCCAGAGCAAGATAATCCACGAAGTACGCTGTTATTGATTGAAAGGGGTCTTTAGAATGTCAGTATAAATGTCATTGACAAAGGAGATGATGCAATTAAAGATGCTTTAAAGATACGCCCTTGTCCTCTTGGATTTGTTATAAACAATTAGACAGTTGTGGACCTTCTTGTAGTTTCTACATCTTCTCCAGAGTAATGCTCAATGTTAACTCTTCTTTTTGTGTATCCCGAAGTAATAATGGGATTCTTTTGTAAGAGCTTATGTTTGCTCTTTATCATTTAAATGAACATTAATAGAGATGTATTTTGTCATAGTCTCTTCATTCTCATTAACTTCATAATTATTCTCTTTTCTCACAGCCTGTCATTGTATATATTTCACATCATGCCATAACATTATGCTTGTTGATCCCAATACTTTGATACTCCTCTACAGTTTTCTTTTCTATTCAACTTTCAGGTGCTCAAATATCAACAACATGAACAAACCCGTTACAAGTCTTAAAGTTGATTTCGAGAAAGCTATTTGTTTAGGAGAATTCAAAGTTGAGAAAAATGCTGAAGACTACGTCTCGTCTACTGACTTACTAAGAATGGTAGAACAAGAAGATAAACAGATTTTACCCTATCAAGAAGCTATTGAGACAGTAAATTTGGGAAATGAAGAAAAGATGCAAGAAATGAAGATTGGAACCTCCATTTCAAATAACACCAGACATGATTTGATCGCCTTGCTTCATGAGTACAAATATGTATTTGCATGGTCATATCAGGATACGCCAGGGTTGGATGAGGATGTAGTGGTCCATAGACTCCCACTAAAACCAGAATGCAAACCCATTCAACAAAAGCTAAAACGAATAAGACCTGAAATACTGTTAAAGATAAAAGAAGAAGTCAAGAAGCAATTTGATGCTGGCTTCCTACAAGTCTCCAAATATCCAAAATGGGTAGCTAACATAGTACCAGTACCAAAGAAAGATGGCAAGGTACGAATGTGTATGGATTATCATGATCTGAATCGAGCAAGTCCTAAAGATAACTTTCCCCTACCATATGTTGATACGTCGGTGGATAACACAGCAAAACATTCATTGTTTTCTTTCATGGATGGATTCTCGGGTTATAATCAGATAAAGATAGCTCCTGACGATATGGAGAAAACCACCTTCATAATGATGTGGGGAACATTTTGCTACAAGTTGATGCCGTTCGAATTAAAGAATGCTGGGGCAACATATCAGAGGGTCATGGTCACGTTGTTCTATGACATGATGCACAAAGAAATAGAAGTCTACGTTGATGATATGATTGCTAAATCCTGAGGGGAAAGAGAGCATGTTGGAAACCTTAAAAAGCTATTCGAAAGACTAAAAAAGTTCCAGCTGAAGCTTAATCCAGCCAAGTGTACGTTTGGGGCTACCTCGGGAAAGTTACTAGGCTTTATCGTCAGTGAGAGAGGTATTGAGGTTGATCCAGATAAGATAAAAGCCATACAAGAATTAGCACCTCCACGCACACAAAAAAAAGCCAGAGGATTTTTAAAAAGGTTGAACTACATCACTCGATTTATTGCTCAACTTACAAACCAGTGTGATCTAATTTTTCGACTCCTTCGAAAATATAACCCGGGAGAATGGGACGAGGAATGCTAGGTGGCTTTTGACAAGATAAAATAGTATTTGTCTAGTCCCCTAGTGCTAGTACCGCCAACTCCAGGAAGACCGTTAATATTCTATCTGACCGTGTTAAAAAATTCAATGGGTTGTGTACTGGGGCAACATGATGAGTCAGGGAAAAGAGAAAAGGCGATTTACTATCTTAGCAAAAAGTTCACAGAGTATAAGGCAAAGTATTCATCGATTGAAAAATTCTGTTGCGCTTTGGTTTGGGTAGCTCGGAGGCTTAGGCAATATATATTGTATCATACGACATGGTTAATTTCAAAGCTGGACCCAATAAAGTACATGATGGAATCACCTGCACTCTCTGGAAGAATGGCACGATGACAGATCCTACTATCGGAGTACGACATCGTCTAGGTGAGCTAAAAGTCGATAAAAGGGAGCACAATAGCTAACTTCTTAGCAACTCGAACAACGAAGGAATACGAGCCATTGAGATTTGATTTCCTAGATGAAGACTTGATGTACATTACAGAAAAAGAATGTGAGTCATCAAAAGAGAAGTCGTGGAAGATGAGCTTTGATGGTGTATCGAATGCATTAGGGCATGGAATTGGAGTAGTCTTGGTATCACTAGAAGAGAACCACTATCCGTTCACCGCCAGATTGAATTTCTTCTGTACCAATAACATAGCAGAATACGAGACTTGTATCATGGGACTTCGTGCAGCTATTGAACAAAACGTCGAAATTTTAGAGGTATACGAAGATTTAGCGCTGGTGATTTACCAAATCCGTGGAGATTGGGAAGTTAGAAATCCGAAATTAGTCAAATATAGCGATATAGTGGTGGAGCTAATTAAAGAATTCAAAGAAGTGACTTTTAATTACCTCCCGCGAGAAGAAAACCAATTGGCTAATGCTTTAGCCACTCTGGCTTCAATGTTCAAAGCAAACAGAGAAACAGAAATAATGCCTCTCCAGATGAGCATATATGAGGTCCCTGCACATTGTTTTAGCATTGAAAAGGAGACAGATGGACGACCATGGTTCCACGACATCTTAGAGTACGTCAAGAATCAAAGGTATCCTGAATAAACAAATGAGAACGACAAAAGAACAATCAGAAGAATGGCGGCAGGATTTATTCTTGATGGGGACATCCTGTACAAAAGAGGAAAAGATCAAATGCTCCTAAGATGCGTGGATGCTGTTGAAGCTAGAAAAATACTTGAAGATATCCATGAAGGAATTTGTGGGACACATGCCAATGGTTTCACTATGGCTAGGCAGATTATGAGACTCGGTTACTACTGGCTGACGATGGAAAGCGACTGCATTAGTTATGCACGAAAGTGCCACAAATGTCAGATTTACTGTGATAAAATTCATGCAGCCCCTTCGCCCCTTCATGTCATGACTTCTCCATGGCCTTTCTCTATGTGGGGCATGGATATTATAGGGCCATTTCCTTAAAAGCTTCTAACGGACACCGATTCATTTTTGTGGTGATAGATTACTTCACAAAATGGATAGAAGCTGCATCATTTGCTAATGTGACAAAGACTACAGTTTGCAGGTTCTTGAAAAAGGAAATCATTTGCCGATATGGTTTGCCTGAGAGAATCATTTCAGATAACGCCTTGAATCTGAACAATAAGATGATGAAGGAAGTGTGTGAGCAATTTCAGATAAAGCATCATAATCCTCACCCTATCGCCCGAAAATGAATGGAGCTGTTGAAGCGGCCAATAAGAATATTAAGAAGATTATCGGAAAAATGACCAAGACATATAAAGACTGGCACGAGAAGCTACCATTCGCTTTGTATGCATATCGTACATCTATGCAGACATCCACAGGAGCAACTCCTTTCTCTCTGGTCTATGGAATGGAAGTGGTGCTGCCCATCGAAGTTGAGATCCCCTCTCTGCGAGTATTAATCGAATCGAAACTAGAGGAATCAGAATGGGTTCGAGCTCGATATGACAAGCTAAATCTTATCGAAGAGAAACACTTGAAGGCAATATGTCGTGGACAGATGTACCAAAAGAGAATGATCGCGGTCCATGACAAGAACGTACGGCCAAGAGAATTTCGCGAAGGAGAACTTGTACTGAGAAAGATTCTCCTAATACAAAAAGACCTTCGAGGAAAATGGGCACCAAATTAAGAAGGACCATACATCGTAAAGAAAGCCTTATCGGGTAGAGCTTTGATTCTCATTGACATGGATGGGAAGGAATTGCCTAATCCAGTGAACTCAGATGCTGTAAAGAAATATTATGCCTAAAAAAAAAAGATCAAGATGAAAACCCGAAAAGGGCGTCTTGATAAACAAAAAGGATTAGGATAAAAACCCAAAAGGGCGTCCTAATGAAGCAGATCTGGGCTTAAAGAGAGCAAGATGATTTGAACATGAGTCAAACAGCGAGACTACAGTATTTGAAGTATTTTCAGAAGCTCGAAATCTTCTACGCAAGAAGCCATGATCGAAAAGTTTCTTGATTGACAAACGTGGAAGAGTTCATGCGTTGAATATCTAGAGCATTTGTTAGTTACTGAATTCGATTCCTTTTTTTTTCTTTATGACTCTTTTAATTGTTCTTGGTCAACTTTCTTTGTTTGTTATCTTTTGAAATAAATAAGTGTGAGGTATCCCTTTTGTACCTACCTAACCATTTTCATGCATCTCATTGGGTGGTTTATTTAAATAATAGATAGTAGAATGACATACTCTAAACAAAAGAAATGTTGAGCATTACCTGGATGAGAATTTGATAAGTACAAGAGCCTCAAAGCAAGGACAAAGTTCAACAGGGGACAAAATAGTGATATCTGAGAGACACAGATTACTTGTAAAGTTTGAGGACGGGTACAAAGCACGAAAAGAAAGTCAAGAATCGAAGCAATGAATGCAGATCATCACCAGAATCCTGACGAAAAAGGATATAGGACAAACAAGCTCAAGACGCATAGCATAATCATGTAGGCATAAAGGTATTTAAGACAAACATGTACATATCATGATAACATCATGCATGACATATACAGGTGCTCCAGTAGAGCAAGAGGATGTGATGATAGCCGTACTGAATCAAGGAAAAGACACCCGAGTTCCACCAGATGAGCGGTTTGGTATTTGATTTTTTTTATTCTGTTTTTCAAAAATCAACTCATATTGCGAGAGGTGAGTTGAGCATCAGGACACGTTGAGGTATTTTTAATTTCTAGTTTTTTCAATTTCTATTTTTCAAAAATCAACTCATATTGCGTGAGGTGAGTTGAGCCTTCTAATTTCTATTTTTTTCAATTTCTATTTTTCAAAAATCAACTCATATTGCGAGAGGTGAGTTGAGCCTCGAGACACACTGAGGTATTTTCAATTTCTGTTTTCCAAAAATCAACTCATATTGCGAGAGGTGAGTTAAGCCTTGGGACACGCTGAGGTATTTTCAATTTCTGTTTTTTCAATTCCTGTTTTTCAAAAAATCAACTCATATTGCGAGAGGTGAGTTGAGCCTCAAGTCATACGCTGAGGTATTTTCAATTTATGTTTCAAAAATCAACTCATATTGCGAGAGGTGAGTTGAGCCTCGGGACACGCTGAGGTATTTTCAATTTCTGTTTTTCAATTTATGTTTCAAAAATCAACTCATATTGCGAGAGGGGAGTTGAGCCTCGGGACACGCTGAGGTATTTTTAGTTTCTATTTTTCAATTTATGTTTCAAAAATCAACTCATATTGCGAGAGGTGAGTTGAGCCTCGGGCCATATGCCGAGTTACTTTCACATTCTGTTTTTTTTAATTTCTGTGTTTCAAGAATCAGCTCACATTGCGAGGGGTGAGTTGAACCTTAGGCCACGCACTGAGAATAAAGATTGGAGCTAATCGAAGATATCAGATCTTATCCCTTTGAAGTTGCAGAAGAGCAGAAGACCACAAACCTTATCTCACTGAAGTTGTAGATCTTATCTTCCTGAAGTTGCAGTGAAGCAGATCGAAGACAATGAATCTTATATCCCTGAAGATGCGAGTAGATTGAAGCTACAAGTCATATCTTTGAAGTTGCGGCGGATTGAACCAAAGCTACAAGATGCGGTTGACTGGAAAGAGACTACCTGAACAAGAAGAGCACCAAAGAAGTCAAGACTCGGCAAGACCGGGCAAAATTGGCCTTTCTTTATGTCTTTGCTCTATTCCCGTTACACAACAATAAGCAAAGAAGGACAGTTGTTATAGCCCAATTTTGCCCCATTTACATAAAACCCACTAAATTAACCCAAAACCCATTACATTAAAAACCCACCCAATACCTAAACTAGCCTAAACACAACCTAAATCAGCTAAGCCCACATCCAAGACCCGGGCCTGCTAAATACAATACAACCCTAGCCCAAAAACCAAAATCAGAAAACCCTAATCCCTTTTCCCACTTGTGCTGCCCTAGCCACTAACCCTCTGCCTTCTGACACCATTGCTTGTAGCACGCCACCATCGCCTCATCACCTGCTCCACTGCACCACCAGCCACCTGCCCTCTGCTCCACTGCTTGCAGCACCGTTCAACCACTATCTGCAAAGATTAAGTGAAGAAAAGACAGAAAATAATATAAAGAAACATGTAAATGGCTATAAAAGCCAAATCTAAATTTTTTGTAAAAGGTTCGGCAGTTTTAATAGATACTGTCGAAACCATTTTTTTTGAAAAATAGGGGAATCGACTTTGAAATTTGAAAAGGGAGTCGCCACCGACCTTTTTAGAGGTGCGATCGGGTCACCTTAAATTATTTTAATAAAACATTTTGAGTTATCAAAATAATTAATTTTGGTCTACGAAAATCAGAGAACGGGCTCGGGAGTCGGTTACGTACGAGGAAGGATTAGCACCCTCGATACGCCCAAAATTGGTACCTAGTTGATTAATTAGTGTCTTAGTGTCGAATATTTGAAAATTTGAAAGAATTTGAAACACGATCCCTCTGTTTTGAAAAGCGTTTGAATATACATATCGACGTAAATCGCAGCTCACTTATCTCAGAGAAACAGGAATGTTGTACCCAGTAAGTTAGGATACAACATCTCAAATTCTGAAATTAAGCTCGCCTTTTTGGTTTTAAAAAAACTCGTATTTAAATCAAAAAGCAATATTTTGTTATTTCGGATCGAACGAAAAATTGGAACCCAGTAAGTTAGGGCTCGATTTATCAAAGTTCCAAAACATAAAATATTACTTTGATTTTGAAATTACTATCTCGAAACCTTGAACGCCACATTCAGTAAGTTAAGATGTAGCATTTCGAGGTTTCGAGAATAGGTTTTATTTGAAAATCCACTTGTTTTGATTTATAAAGCGTTACTCGATAGCTCGGGTTTAATGAGGAAAGCCGGAACCTAGTAAGTTAAGGCTCGATTTCCTCAAAATTCTAAAACTTGAGTTATATTTTTGAAAGACTTTGAATGAAAATTCTTAATAAATGATATTAAACACGACTTTTGTAAATTACAAGCATGGAATTATGAAATACAAAGTAAAGAACTAGTTCGTAAACAACATATTACATCAATGGATCGATAACCAAAATGATGCACATACGATAATAATTATAACATATCATTTTATGCAAATAATAATATTAAACTTCGAAGACTAAAAGTAAATTTAGAAGAAAGTATAAAAATTAAAGCAAATTCAATCTAACAAGTCTTTAACAAACGCAGACTATTGTCAAAAATGCATTGATGACAAAAAGGTTTAATGCACACGAGTTCATAGCATAAATATGCAAAAACAGTATAATAAAGGTGATGACAACAAATATATAAATAGATGAATTATATACACAATGACAATGATCACAATACATACATTATTCAAATATTAGCATCGATAATCTAGGAATAATGAAATAAATATCATATATCAAATTAAAAAATATAGTGCCATTTAAAGTGCATAAAAATATGAAAACGATTTAAAAATAAATAATAAAAGAGTTTTAAAAAGAATTTCTTAAATTGACAATATACACAAACAATTTTAAAATAGATAATATATGAAAAGTTTAAATAGATAACGCATATATAATGAGTGAAATAAATAATATAAGGTAAGAAACTTTATATAAATAATAAAATATTTTAAAAGGAATAAATAAATGTAAAATAAGACATGTAAATAATTTAAATAAATAACACATAAGAACGAGTTTTAGATAAATAATATAAAGCTATTTAAAATAGTAGCACAAGATAATTTGAGAATACTTTATATATAAAACGATCTAAAATAAAATAATATAACGTAACTTCAAATAAATAATTCATAAGATAAATTAAAATAATATACAAAAAGTTTAGTATAATATGTACAAAGGAATTTTAAAATAAACAGTTTAGAAAATAGACGAACTTCATAAAAATTTAAACAAAGTAGTATGTATACATATATATATATATATATATATATAAAAGGGTTAATATAAAAAGGTCAAAATAAACAGCAACTAGAAATTTAAAAATCAATAACGTATAATAAAACTTTTAACATAAACAGTGAAATTGTTTATAAAATAAAATAATTCAAAAGCACAATATAAATAGCTAAAAAAAATACAATAAAATAATAACATAGTATAGTGTATAATAAATACGTGCGAAAACATTTTAAAGTAAATAAGCAATCCAAGGACGAAATTAAAAATTTACTGAAGTTCAGGGTAAAAAATGCAAAAGAAAAAGTAAAGTGGCTAGGGACCAGAATGAGACACGTCGGCAATCATGGGGACTAAAAGGAACAATATTCCTAGTCCTAAAGCGCATATTCACCAAGGGGCTGATTTGAAAGCTAGACAAAATTTGATGGCTAAATTAAAAACATAAAGAAAACAGAAAAGGGGATTGATAACATGGAGCTGTAAAAGGAAAGGCCCTCTTTCACAAATATCCCTTTTAGGGAAAATGTGCAGGCCATAGGATCTTCATACGGCACCGTTTCACATGTTATACAAAGCCCTAAACTTCCTTTTCTTTTTCTTTCAACCGTTCCCTTTTCTTTTTGTTTTCAAAACAGCAGCCACCCTTTCTCCCTAAGCCACCCTCTCCTCTTCTCCGATTAAAGGGCATCATCGGCGGTTCATCGCGCCTCCGCCATGGCTAGTGACCGGCGCCACAGGGAATGGACCTTTTAGCCTCGCGTTTGAGCATTTTTGAAGGTTAAGGTCCCAAACCCGACCAATGGAGGCGAGCTCTCCGTTACCGTGACCACGGTGATTTTTTGGTAAGCCTCCTCCCTCTTCTTATTCTATATTTATTTTTGTTTCAAAAATTTTTAAAAAGGAAATGAAAAGAATGGAAATCGACAAAGAACAAAGCAGAATAAAAAGATAACCTTTTTCTTTCTTCCTTTTGATTGATTTTTCATTTTTCTTCTTCTTGATTTATTCTTTTTTTCTTTTCCTTTTTTTCTTGATCGTCTTTTTCAGAAGGTCTCAAAGCGCCCTTTGCGGGTTTTCACCTTGATTTTCTAAAAAAACTCTTGTGAAGAATCCTTCTCATTCGTATCATCTATTTTGGCTCGTTTGATTAGGATGAATACTCTCAAGTTAAGTTCACTAGGGGTACTCAAACCTTGACTCTATCGAGGGTTGGAGGAAAAAATCTCAATTCTCAAACCCATGAAAGAGAGGTTGCCCCAGCAGCAATCCTAGTTGTCGTTTGACAAGCTTTGTACAAAAAGATGGTTCAACGATTCTCAGCAAATAAGAATGAAGTTGCTGATATTCTCCTTCAACTTGGAAGGCTAAGGTACGTAAATTACTCCTAGAGCAGTCACCCTACCATGGCTCGATGATGTCTCTGAAGCATCCTCAGACCTCATAAACTTCTGCAATTGTGAGGCTACCAAAGTAAATATGAACAAATACAGGTATGGCAGTTGTGCTCCTTTGATATACATACACCAAAGAAAGGACTATCTCCTGCAGATCATTAGCCAAAATACCCAATCTGATCTAAGAGAACATAATAATGAGTATGCCTCTTGATTCCCATCATTCCAGCATGGGCTCAAAGATAGAAGTCATTGTTCTTGGGATGACAGACCTTGTTGTCTATAGCAGTTCTAGGCGGAACTTTGTCAGGAAATCTCTACTGGAGAAACTTAGTGTGATGGTTTTTTCTGTGCCATAATGACCATGAACTTGAGGTTCCCATTCTTGTCAAGGAACTCGATCAAGTTCTTTGTTCAAAATTTGATTGAACTGAGACTCGCTAACTCGATAATGAGCTGATCTGGCTTCTTCTTCCATGAATTTGTATAGAAGTCTTCCCTCATGATACCTTCATCTACTTTGTCGGAAACTGGTTTGAAGGGAAAATTTATCACTTTAAGCTTCAGAGATTGTGCACAGATGGATGCCCTATGGCAAAAAATCAATGGCCTTTATCCAAAGCTAACTACTGCAGCTATTGATGGTACATCAGATTCTCTAGGGGTGTCATGTAACACATTCATTCCAAGTATGATAGTTGGAACCTTTGAAATCATAGGAATTTGAAGGTGTTTGCTTCAGCGCAGGCATAGAGAGTAAGTGGTAATTTTTTACACCAATCTTTACCAGTCTCGGTCATCTTTTGTGTTTATTTCTTCTTCTTTTTCTTTTCTTTTGGCAACCTTTACTGTATGGCGCCTTATCTTTGAACAGACTGCAAACTTTTGACATTGTGCAGTTGGATTGATGTTTTCTTTTCTTTTTTTTTTCTTTTTTTTTCTTTTTGTTTTGTTCTTTTTTTTTTTTGAATTCAAATTCAAATTTGGATCCGGCTTTGGACTTGGATTTTGAATTTGAATTTGAATTTGATGACCGTCTACTTGGTAACTTTGGCACGTGAAGTGACCCTACCCTCTTGGTGAAGTAATTGACCATTGCGAAGATGAAATCGGCGAAACTGGCTTCCAAAACAACCATGCCCGTATACATCTTGTCTTCTTCAATTTGACCTTTACGACATACTGATGTAGTTCTCTTTCATGTCAGGCTAGCAATATCTTAGCCTTTTGATCAGCCTAGCTATTGTAAAATTGCTAGCGTGTATCCTTCAGATATTTTTGTGGACCTCTTCTGAAATTTCGGCGTGCCCATATCTCGATAGCCTGTGCCTGTCTTGATATGGTTGTGTAAAGACATGTTTGAAATGTTTCAATGATGTCTTGCCCTTTTTGGTAGTGAGCTAGGCTTCAATCCTTGTTTGCTCGCGATATTCATTGATCTTGTGGGATTTATTTTCATCTTGTTCTACCATCCTTGACAAATCGGAAGATAGGTCACAATCTTTGCCGTCTTCAAAGTCTTGAAACTCCCCTAGGTACATATTTCACTCTAAAGGAGATTCTAGTTTAGTAACAGTGTTGCTCGCGCTATCGATATCTGGAGACCCCTTTTATAGGTATAGAGAAAGATTTCAAAGAATAAATGAATTCAAGAATGAGTATTTATGTGTCATGATCATGAAGAAAGAATATTTGAAAGAGTTCGAAGCACTCTAGAATTTAAGAACAATTGTGTAGTATGATCATGAATAAAAGAATAATAAAAATCTAAAAATAATTGTTATGTAGTATGAAATGAGAAATAAATGAAAATTTACTCAAAAGATGCATTCTTATTGAAACAAAGATTTTGGACAAAAGCCTATTTTCACAAAAGGATTCTTACTGCCTCTAGGCTTAAAGCAGTAAGCGTGTTTTGGGTATTACCCTAAGTTAGCTCTAAAAACACAGGAACTTCTTCCACAGTCCCTTTGTTCAAAACATTCCCAGTACATAAGGGTTTGGAGACCTTTAAGTTCTCGGTTCCTTTTTAGAGGTGCCATTGAACGTTCAAATTCCCCAATATCTCGCCTTGCTCTGGAGCCCCGAACTTGATGCACTCTTGGATCCCGTGCCCCAATTTGTCATAGTACTCATTTCTTGAATGGAGTGGTTGAGCAGTGGATTTTCTTCATCAGGGCGACCATCTAATTTTATAACTCCGATCTTGATAAGTCTTTCGACTACCTTTTTGAAAGCGGTGCAGTTCTCGATCGAATGCCCCGTGATTCCCCCATGGTATTCGCATTGGGAGTTCACATCATACCATTTAGGGTACGGGGAATGTATTGGCTTTATATAAAAAGGGGACACCACGTGTGCATCATATAGACTCTGATATAGCTCCTTATACGACATAGGAATTGGCGTAAAAGGGAGCTTTTCTGTTCTTGATCTAGCATTGAATTCTGGCTTTTGAGGATCCTGATGGCTAGGGGTTGTCATTCTTGGCTGGCCTATGGTAACTGGCTTCACCTTACTTTCCTTACCCTTTATTGCCTTCGGCATATTACCTTGGGAGCTCCAGTCTTGTTTCTTAAGAGTTTCGTACTGTTTCGAGCGCTCCATATTGGCCTGATACTGCTGAAGTCCAATGGTAATGGGCGTCCCTTGCGAAGGCGCATCTGGTTGGGTTTGGCCACTTATTGGAGTGAAATGTGGGGAATAAACGATGTCTTCATTATCATCCTCACTGTTGTCCACTGGATCTTTCCTCCTTTCGAGCCCTTCGGCTAATGACTGCCCTAGCTGGCTAATCACATTTTTCTGAAGCTCTAACATTTGGCTTTGCATATCTTGTTGTATCCTAGATAACTGCTCTTGCATCTGTATCTGCTTTTGCTCTATTCGCTCTAACCTTCGTTCCATGGCTCTTATGTTAACTGAAATAATTTCTATCCAATTAGGGTCGTTTCGTGAAAATCTGATGCAAATAAGGCGATGTAAGTAATGCAATGCGAATGATGCAATGCGAATGCGTGAGATGCAAATGAATGCAAGAAAAGAAGCATCGACCTTATATTCAGTTCCATTAGGAGAATTTTTCTAGAAGACAGATTTCTTCACATAAAATGGATCACATATGCGGTCTTGCCCTCATGGTCTAAGCGAAGATACCAATCTTCCTCTTCATGTCTGAATACTACGGTTGACTCTTGTAAATTTGCCAAAGGTGTCTTCATCGATGCCTTTCTGCTTGGTCTGGACCGCAACTCATTGTTTACTCTTCCTTGCGATGCTCGCTTGCTCTTTTAGGAAAGTCGAAACGTGGCGGCTCCCGCATAATCTTCATCAATTTGAGTCTTTCGGGCAAAATCTTGCATTCCTTTGCGAGCTGTCATCCTTATTCCGTTGTGCTCACTTGGACCATTTATAGGTAACCGCATTATGATCCATTTTATCAAGCAATTCGTCCCCCTTATGACGAACTCCCCTATTTAGGAATCGAATATGAATCAACACCTCTTTTCTATAACGATGCGATGTAATGTAATGCAAATGCATGAATGCAAAAAGGCATCTATCTCGATTCAATTTCTTTTAGAGAACTTTATTTGAAAAATAAAATCCTTTACACAAAACGGGCTACCAACATGCGTTTGCCCTCACGTTCAAAGTCTTAACAAAGCAACTTTCGACCATGATCGGATTATAGCTCACATTGGTGCTTACTGTGCTCAATTTAAGCTATATCTTCACCCGTGAGATAATCCCTACAGCCAAGGACACCTTCTCCACTGTCTGTGAAGTTATCTTGCTTATCTGTAGAAAAGATTGGTGAACAATTAAGCATCCTTACTTCACAGCATACCGCCTTTAAAAAGATGTCCAACACTTTCAGTGCTTCTTGAGAGTCTTCAGATTCTTGCCCACACAGAACATTTTTGAAATGCTCACATGGGTATTTTCGCAGCATAGCTAATCTCCACCTTAAAGGTCTTTGAACAATATGATCTTCTTTAATTTCTTTCTTTCGTGCTCATTTGGGCCGTCTAGGCTATCAGGGTTTGCATTTCCATAGGTGCGCTATCCTAAAATGCCGTGGTAGGCTCAAGCCTGTCGTTTGGTAGTGGTCTTATAGTAAATAAGCTTTTTTTTTTTTCACCAACCTAGGCGAAATTCTTTCCAACCAACTCAATTTTGTAGGCTCCATACACTTTGTCATACTTTCCTTCTAACACCCTTACCACCCATAGGGTAACCATCCTCGTATGAAAAGGAAATGCTATGATGGTGCAAGTGTCCATCAATACTTCCCATTTCAATCATCTTTGTGTTCGTAGAACCAATGCTTGGCTACGTTACTCTATTGATCCTATATTGTCTTCACCTTCTGAAGATTATTTTGTGTCGCATCGATGCAAGAGTAATTCCCTAATTCTGATAAATCCTTCAACTAGACAATTTCTTTTTCCTAGTTGTGTTTCCTTTGACCACTTACGGACAATCGTATTGTTTCCTGCTTTATCAAGGATCTCGTTTTTCAAAATAAAACTCTCTAAATTAGAAATTGAACGTGAACCGATACCCTTTCAAAGTAGCATGGTATGCAAATTAAAAAAGAATAATGAAAACACAAAATGTCAGTACAATGCATAAAATGAAATTTAGAACACGTAGGAAAACAGATAAACAATCAAGTATTTATCAGGGTAATCACTAAGGTTCGACGTGGTTCTACCTAAGGTGGGCTTCTAAGGGTCCTCTATATGCGGTTTGGATCTAAAGTAGGGTACCTGAACCAGCGGATTCCTCGGTCTTCACCCATTATAGGCTCATTTAGACCGAGTTCGGTTCAGGGGAACACATTTCCCTAAGGCTGCACGGAGATGAAAATCTCACGAAGCACATAGGTACGGATGTGTTCCGGAAGCGTTTCACTATCCTACACGGAGGTGAAAACCTCACGAAGGAGTAGCTTCTTGCTTCCACTTAAAGGGATGTGACCCGGCGGTCATGCAATGCACAAGTATACAAAACATCGAAGCATAGAAAGGAAATAGGGACGAAATAATGACCGCTAATTTCAAATCGGATGAAATGCACAAGAGGGATCGTATATTAAAATCCAAGTTTCAATTTTCGACGAAAAAGACAAGTTAATCAACTAGTGGCCTGACTCACAAACTTGGGTCCCCAGTGGAGTCGCCAAGCTGTCGAAACCATTTTTTTTTCTAAGTTTAGAAAAATAGGGGAATCGACTAGGGTTTTGAAAATGAAAACAAAAACGGGGAGTCGCCACCGACCTTTTTTGAGGTGCGATCGGATCACCTTAAATTATTTTAATAAAACATTTTGAGTTATTAAAACAATTAATTTTGGTCTACGAAAATCAAAGAAGGGGCTCGGGAGTCGGTTACGCACGAGGAAGGATTAGCACCCTCGATACGCCCAAAATTGGTACCTAATTGATTAATTAGTGTCTTAGTGTCGAATGTTTGAAAATTTGAAAGAATTTAAAATACGATCCCTTTTATTAAAACCTTCGAATATGTCGAAGTAAGAAATCTAGGCTCGCTTATTTCGAAGGAATAATAATACCGAGCCCAGTAAGTTAGGATGCAACACATCAATTTCTCGAAACTAAGCTCGCCTTTTTGCTTAAAAGGTTCATACATTTAAATCGAAAAGGATATTTAATTATTTTGAGTCAAATGAAGAACCAGAGCCCAGTAAGTTAGGGCCCAATCTTTCAAAGCCTCAAAACGTAAAATATTGCCTTGATTTTGAAACTCTTATTTCGAGACAATGAGTGCTACATTCAGTAAGTTAGTAGGTAGCATTTCAAGGTCTCGAGAATGGGTTTTATTTGAAGACTCACGTGTTTTGGGTTTGAAAGTAAAATTCGATAGTTCGGGTTTGATGAGGAAAATCGGAACCTAGTGAGTTAAGGCTCGATTTCCTCGAAGTGCCCAAACACGAGTAATTTTTTTGAAAGTTTTTGAAGGAAACTTTTTAATAAAAGAGAATTAGGCATGACTTCTATAAAATACAAATATGGGATTATAAAACACAGAGCAAAGAAATAATTCATACACAGTATATATTTCATCGATAAATCACGATAACTAACGAATACGAAACGATACGCATAATAATAACCCTACGATATGCCATCACGTGCAAATAATAATATCTACATTTGGAGCTTAGAAATAAATTTAAAAGAAGTCTTAACAAACTAAAATAAATCAATTTAACAAGCTTTTAGTAAATGAGAATGGATAATTATGAAAGACGTTTAGAACTAAAAAATTCAAATATAATTTGTAAACATGTAATATATTATATAATAAAAAGATAAGGTTTTTAAAGTGAAGAAATTATATACCTATAAAAACATGTATATACATACATAACATAATATTTAAAAGATTTACGTAGTTTAATACAAAAAGTACGTAAAGAATGACAAGCATAAAATAATATACACAATACATATAAAGAATAAAATAAAAATAATATTTGAATATATGTATATACATATGTAATACGAAAATATTTATACATAATATTATTCGGGAATATACGTGAAATAATAATAAAATAAGTAGTATGATATAAAAATGTATACATAATATATATATATATATATATATATATACATATTAAGAAATAAAATGCCATACAAAAGAAATAAATTATTAATACAATATATAAATATGTACATATAAAGGTAGTGATGGTATTAAAATAATTAGGAATATACAAAGTATAATATTAGAAATATATACATGAAATAGTATATAATACATGTACTATTAGAATGAAAAATGCATATAGAATATGTAATGGAATATGGCATATATATATACAAAATACCACTTTAAAATAGATATATTATACAAAATATAATAGTATTGAAAATATAAAATAGTATGAAAGAATGTATATATGTAACACACTAAAATTTTTATGCACAAATAATATGGATGATATATAAAAGCAATAATGTTAAAATATGTATACATGTACTACATAAAAATGTTTATACATTAATAATATATATAATATATAAAAGATGTTAAAATACAAATACATAATACACTAAAGTATTTGTACATAAATAATATACATAAAATATTAAAATGTAAATATAATACACATAACACTATTAAAGTATATACATGAAATGACATGAAAATGTAAGTAAAACAATTAGAATGAAAGATACATGCATATAACATGTACAAGTATATAATGTATACAAAATGTAATTTTAAAATGTATAGCTATAATAAACGAATCATATACCATGGTATTGAAAATATATACACACAGAATAATATAAAAGGATACATATACCTATAATATTGAGAAACATATATAGATATAATACATACGTAATGTATAGTAAAGCAATATATACAAGATACATGTACAATCTATATATAATAACAATAATAATAATATAATAATAAGATATTAGAAAATTAAAATGACACAATGACGAAATAAGGATCAGATCGAAAACAGAATAGCACTTTAGGACCGAATTTAAAAAAAAAAAAAACGGTCAAAGGACGCAAGCGAACAATGGGCTCTAAGTGCAAGGACCAGAACTAGAAATATACCAGCCCTCTGAGCACTGCGTTTGGAAGTCGACCAAATTGCAACAATACGCAAATCTCAGGGGTGATTTTAACAAGAAGATAAAGCAAATGAAGGGCCCAATCAGAAGCCCTCGTGAACGTGAGGGACCAGACACGGAAATATACCCTCTGACGTCAGAGCACGCGGACCTGCGCGTTCCTGGGTCGGGTCATCGGGCATGAACCGGGTAGGGACCATATAAGGGTTTATACGGCACCGTTTTAGACCATGGGAAAGGGTTCTAAACGGTGCCGTTTAGCACCCTATAAAACTCAAAATTTTTACCCTAATCTGCTTCAAACCACGCAGCCCGAATAAACCCCTCCCCTAGCTCACCTGCGGCGCTTCTCTGCTAGGGTTGGTAAACCCTCACCGTAGATGGTGGCTAAGGGGTTTTCCAATCCTCTCTTTGAAGAAATCGAGGGGTTCCATCCTCTATCCCTCCCCTTCTGGTCAAAAAACTAACCCTAGGGTCTAGGTGCATGCGAAGTATGGCAGAAACAGAGAAAAAAAGGATCGAATCATTGTTCCTACCCTCGTCGGAGTCTCAAAGGTGCCTCACGACGTTCGGGATCATCGGAGAAATACGATCTCAGTCAAGGACCACGAGCAACGGTGAGATTAGTATTTACTACGTTATTTTGAAAATGGGAGATAAAGAAACAACCTTTTTGCTCTTTTTGTTTTTATATTTCTTGAATATCTCTGTACATAGACCGGGGATCCCTTTTTTTTACAATAGATTTCAAGTCCGAAAAGTCACAAATCCCCCCCATTACACTTTTGATTTCGGCTTTTATATCCGAATTTACATGGCCTTAGACCCTATTCTTTGCTAGCTGTTTCCGTCTGCTTTTTGCTGCTTCTTTTCTGCTTTGTATGCAGGTTTGAAAGGAAGCGATGGGACGGGGTATAGGCAGAGGCTAAAGTGACGGTGGAAGAGGCTAGCTAGTGCTCGTACGGGGCATTGGCGGTGCGCTCGAGGAGGGGAGGCTCACGAAAGCATGTGGCTAGGGTTTAGGGTGTTGGGCTGGATGTTGGGCCAATCGGGTCTGGGTAGTGGTTTTGGGTCTGGTTAATGGGCCCCGGGTTTAGGCTAGTATTGGGCCTGGGTAGCTTAGGTTTGATTTGGGCTGTAAATGGACATTGTTATTTATTGGTTTTTTTTTTTTTTTGTTTTTGGTTTTTATTTATTTCCATGGGCCCGGGCAAAATTGCCCTATTACAGATACAATATATTTTCAAACACAAAAACAGTGAATCGAATAATACCCGAAGCAAAGAACAAAATTCCAAAATCAGAATCGAACGTCTAAGGTGATTTCATTTCTTTTACATATTTCATTTTTATATTTTAGAATCTGTTTTCTTTATTTTTAAAAATATTTTCATAATAAATATTATAAATAAAAAGGGAAATATTTTTTTTAAAAAAAGAAAAAAATTACCTTTTTTCGAATTTTCGGCCACCATGTACGGTGGCCGGCGGCAGCCGGCGACGGTGGCGAATGGCCGGAGGCTTCGCCGGAGACCTTAGCTGCAGAAAAAAAAAAAGAAAGGGAGAGAAGTTTTTTTTTTTTTAAATGAAACCCAAATGATTTTTTAAAAAAAATTTTAAACTTATATAGGGGTCGCAAAACGATGCCGTTTTGGCCGGCGTCCATAAGCCCCAAAACGATGTCGTTTTGTCCTGGATCGGGTCGACCCGACCCTAACCCGCTAGGATCCTCGTGTTTTTGGATTTTGGGATATTTACGCTCGTGGTCCTTCTACTTTTCAAGCATTTACAATCAAGTTATTTTTTATTTTAATTTGGCCCCGAAATTCATCGCGTTTTGTGATTTGGTCCCCCATGCTGCACATCATTTTGCGGGGAAGGAATAATCACTATTTCGGTCCTTCCAGATTTCGTGCTTGTTCAATTAAGCCCTTTTCTTTCATTTTTATTTCAAATTCGCCCCAAAATTCTGTTTTAGTTCAATTTTAGTCCTTTTTGTTTATTTTCATTTCTTTATTATTAAATTAATTATTCTTAATCTTATTATTATTATATTTGCTATTATTATATGTTATTACTATTATTATTATTATTATTTTTATTAGTATATATTCTTATTATATATGTATATATATATTTTTTATATAGTATTATTAATGATTATTTTCAATATTATTTTTAATATTATATTAACTTCTATATTTATCACTATTATATTATTAGTATTTTGTTACTATTTTCTTTTCATGTATACTACTTTTAATTTATTAATATATTATTATTCATATTATATTACTCGGTACATTATTTATTATTATTATTATTACTATTGCTTTTATATATATTATATTATATTTAGTTTATTCTTATCCCGTTTTCTTTCTATTATATATATATATATATATATATATTATCATTATTATTATCATATTATATTTATTATTTTCTTTCCATCTTTATTAATATTTTATTATATACACATTATTTTTTATTATAAATATATTATTTTTCTTATTATGTATGTTATTTTTATTATTTCCTTTTTATTGTAAATATTATTATTATTATCATTATTATTATTATTATTATTATTATTATTATTATTAGTACATACTTTTATTATATGCATATATATATTTATGTACATATTATTATTTTATATTATTATTACCAAATATATCATTTTTTCTTATTTTATTATTAGAACATTATTTGTTTTTATTTTCTTTTAAGTACCATTGTTATTGTTATTCTAATATTCTAATATCCTAATATTCTAATATTCCATGTTAATATTTTTCATTAATTATATCATTGCTTGCATCGCTTATTTATTTATGAATTCTTACTTTAAAAATATTTTTCATCTTTTTAATTAATTTCAATAAATAAGGCAACATACCGATTTAACATTAAGTCATTGATTTTATCGCTATGTTGGGTGAAATTTGTCGGCTCGTGTTAGAAACGGGACGTCCTTCTAAAAAAACCAAAAACATAAGATTTCTCATTTCTTTCAATTGGATCACGATTAAATATCAAATTGAACTCGTATTTTTGAAAATTAAGACAACATGTGTTTAATACGATACCAATTTTGGGCGTCACGAGGGTGCTAATACCTTCCTCGTGTGTAACCGATGCCCAAACCCTACTTTTCTCTGAATTTTGACGTAGACCTAAACCCGGCCTTCTTTTTACCCAAAAATAAATTTTTTTTTGTTAAAAAGAGGTTTTATTAGGTGTCCGATCACACCTAGGAAAAAAGATCGGTGGCGACTCCCTTTTCTTTAAAATTGAAAGTCGATTTTCAAATTTTCAATAATCATCTCAATTAACGACCAAAGCAAAAATTTTTACGTCGCTACAATAATCTAAGACAGTTTTTGAGAAAATTGGATTCTGGGCAATTTTTGGGTAAATTAGGGTTATTTGAAAATTAGGTTCTAGTTCAAATAAAATATTTTTTCTATTTATCTTATATAAATCTCATGTTGTAATTTCCCACTATTTATTTTACTTGTAATTGAATTCATTTTGATATACAATTTTATTTGATGCGTAGATAGTTCATGTGTATTTCGCTAAAGTGAGCCAAAGAATCTGAGTCGATCTTTACATGCATATATATTAAAAATTCTTAGATCCAGAGACTCATCATTTTTTAAAAATTTTCTCTTCAGAAAAAGGAGAGAAGATGAGATCAATTGGCGAGAGGAGAGGCAGAGAAAAATTTAAGCGAGCGGTGCTTGTTTGTCTCACCAAATACTAAACAAAGCTGGTCAAGCCTCAAAATTTTTTGAGGATAAAATTTAAATTATATATTTTTATATTTTTTAATAATTTATATTTTTATAATTTTTAAAAGATTAAATTAAATTATTATTATTTTTAGAAAATTTAAGTGAAATTTTATTATTAATTTAAAATTTTATAAATTATAAATAGATGTAAATAGAAAATTTTCTATTTTAGAAGTTGTGGGTTTTTGTGTGGATGATGGGGTTTGGATTTTTGGTTTGAATGGAAGGATGTTAGGTTTCAATTCAAGGGTGGTAATGGGTGCTTGGTGAAGTGTAGGTATTTGAAGGTTAGATGAAATTGCAGAGGGATTAATCACAGTTCCTTCCCATCCAACTTTTTCCCGGTTAGAGCTACCCTCTTTTTGATATTTAATATCTTCAACTTTATATTATTTTTCAAATTTTAATTTTTTTAATTTTAATTATTTGTTTACTAACGTATAAGATAAATTAGATTAATTATTTTATTCAAATGACCTAAAACAATAATTAATTACAAAAATGACTTAGATTATGACTTAAAATGAACACTAAATTTGAGTTTAGGGATTTAAGTGGCTGACACTACATAAAATTTTAACACAATCATCAGGGGTTAAAAAAATATTTTTTGAGGTGTTGGATACTAGATAGTTAGCGCCTATATATTTATTTTTAAACCGTAGCATATTGGTATACATTTATATCAATATTTTAAAAAGAATTGGGTCAAGTGAAGGTGATGGTTGACACCATTTTTTCCCATTAAAAAAATATTTTTTTGGGTATTGGCACACTAATAGCTGACACCCACTCTATCAGATAAAAAATAATTTTTTTGGGGTCAAGAGAAAGAGATGGCCGACACCCACTTTTTCGAGAACCTAATTTTTTTTTCAAGTGCTGAGACACTGATGGTCGGCACCCTTGTACCTGATTTAAGAAAAAAATTGATACTGGGACTCTGATGACCAATACCCCAATACCAGATTTAAAAAAATATTTTTTTAGGTACTAAGACATTGATGGTCGGTACCCCCTTAGTCTATATATATGGAATCTCTTTCAGTTGTGGTATTGTAATTAGATGGGAAAAAAATTGTAAAGATTACCATCAAATTGGAGTGTTTGGGTGTGTACTATCAAATGGGGATACCGTATTTGGGAGTGTATCATCAAATAGGTGTGATGTAGTGGATTGTAGATGAAAGTGTGTCGGAGTATATAACCAAATTTTAGAGTTGAAAATTATATACTGTATGTTTTAATGGAGTTGAATTGTATATTGTCACGTGAATCGTAAAGGTTATGACATCAAAGGTCAGATGACTTCCTTCGCCATAGATGGCGAACTGTGTAGACCAGTTACGGTTAAAGAATACGACAAGCGAACATGGTAGAAATTACTAAATGCAACGTAGACCTAATTCAAGCAGAAGATGACTAAATGTGGAGAAACTACTATTCAAAATATTCATATTATTTTTGTATCCGCAAATCATTTTTAGTCCGTATAATTTATTGGTAAAATTTTATATTTTCTTATATCAGTTTTGTAAAATGTTTGTATTATTTTTGGATCGGTAAAAATATTTTAGTTTGTATTATTTGTTGGTTGAATTTTATATTTTGGTATATCAAGCTTCTAAAATGTTCGTATTATTTTTGTATATGTAAATAAAATTTAGTCGGTATTATTTATTGGTCGAATTATATATTTTCATATATTAATTTTGCAGATACTTGTATTTTCTTGTATATGTAAATTTTTTTGTTACGTCTTATTGTTTGTTTGAATTTTTTTTGTTTAATTTAATATTTTATACTCATCTATGTCCACAAATAATTACGTTAAAAATTTAAAATTTTTCTTATTGGAAGAATAATTACAAAGTAAATATTTATAACAAAATCAAAACTTTTTAGATCCTGGCGATGTCCCCGGCGTATAACAATCGGGCTACCTCCGTTGGCGAGGGCATGCACCTTGTTGAGGCGTTTGATAGTTGCTTGGGTTGGCCTCCGGTGTCTCTTCCGGTGTATTTAAGAAATTTGTATAATCTTCTACCCCATCATCACGGGTGTTGGGGTATTTCGAGACTGGAGGTGCTAAGCCAAGAATATCTTCAATGTTAGGTGTAGGTTCTTAAGTGATAGCATGATAAAGTTTCGAGTCAGTTCCTACCCTGGCCGTACCCCAAGGTAAAATTTGTCGTGTGGGTTCACTAGATGGGATTTCCTTTTAAGGACAACTAGTCATGCATGACTTTTAGAGAGATTATCCCAAGATGACTCACGAATGAAAACATGTTCATGATAGGTGTTGAGTCAATGGTTACACACTCAAGATCATCTCTTATTTAATAGTTTCCCAATAAATGATATTTAAGCTAGAGAAGATGGCCAAACGTTAAATAGTAGTTAGTTCGAGTAGAGTCTTGAGTATTAGGCTCACGAACTGGTTGGATGTAATCCATATTCTTGCTAGTTAATCATGGGATCCCAAGGCGACATGGTTGATGGGTGTGAGAATGATCGTAGCAATGAAAGAAAAATATTTTTTTCAAGGTTTTAATACAAGACGCATGCATCATACTGCATTCTTGATATGTTGCTGAAATAAAAAAAAATGTTTGCTTAATACAAAAAGAGTAATTAGTGAAATCTTTATTTTTTCAGTTTAATTATGTCTCATACCCCTCTTATTAGCATTCTTACTGAGAATAAATTAAATAAGGATAACTTTCAAGAATGGAAACATAACTTGCTGGTAGTCCTCTGTTGTGAGAAACACAAATTTGTTCTTGACAAAATGTACTCTTCTGAAGTTCAACCCAAAGTCAGAAATCGCTAGAGAGATTCTAACTCAATTGTTTGATGTTATATGTTAGCGAGCATGAGTAGTGTGTTGCAAAAGCAACAAGAGAATTTTCGTACTTTCAAAGAGATCATAACAAATTTAGAGGATTTGCTTGAAGGTCAAGTCATATTGGCTAAAAAATTTGCTATTACAAATTTGATAAATTCTCAACAGAAAATTAACACTCTAATCAACAAACATATGCTTAAGCTCATGGGATTCTTTACGGAAGTAGAGGATAATGGGGTTGAACTAGACATGAACACACAAATTAAAATAGTGTTTAAATCCTTAACCAAGGAGTTTTCTGGTTTTAGGGTTACTTACAACTTGAGAAACAATGTGTTTACCTTGAGTTGATGCTATGAGTTGATGTTGAATGGTGGTAAGCCGATTTAGGAAAAACCTGAGGCAAACTTAGCTGTGGGCCCTAAGTGTAATGCCCCAAATTTTAGAAATATGTTTCCGTAATTATTTGACACAACCGTCTGTCTGCTTTAGTGGTTAAGTGCTCTGGGTGTGTGTGAGAAGTCCCAAGTTCAAGCCTTAGCTTGGGTAAAATTTTAGTTTTTATTTGAATAAAGCCTTATCTTTTGTTAATAGGCTTATAAGTAATTGCTTGTAAAAGTATATCAGAATGGGCCAGCTAGTTTGGTGGTTGAGAGGAGTGTTAGTGTCAGGGAGGTCTTGGGTTCGAGTTTCAACTGAGGCATTATTTTTGCTGCTGATGCTGTGTAGGTGTTTGAGTACTATTAAAATTTTGATGCTAGAGAGGGAGTGGACGGTTATGGGGAGGATTTTGGGGGATTTGGGAGTTATCCTATTTCATATTCCATTCTGCCGAAAATTCTTTATTTTTCCCCCTGTCTCGACCTTTTCCCCCCTTTCATGCTTTTAATCGTTCTGCTAATCGCTTTTTAGGAACGTGTGTGGTAAGTCTCTATTTCACTAACTCTGATTATAGGTGCTGGTAGTCTTGGGATAGCGTAGCCAACGAAAACAAACTAGGTGTGTACTCTGATTGCACAGAAAATGGGTTTCAGCAAAAGCCGAAAAGTAAACTGTCGATGCCATACAGGCATGTCAATTGCCCGTGTGGAAGCCGTGTGGTGATATACGATCGTGTGATAGAAGAACCAGACCGTGCGCGCGTGACATGGGCACGACGGACACGGTCGTGTGAAGGCTGATGAGGCCGTGTGCGAGACACGGGCTCCGCCAATTGGGCCGTGTGGGCCACACAGACGTATGGGACCACGCGGGTGAACCACACGAGCTTGTGAGATTTTGGGCCAGGTCGTGTAGATAGGCTAATTTGGACCGTGTGAGCCACACGGGCAGGCCACATGGGCGGGTGAGTCTATCTTTCTGATATGTACTGTAAGGTTGCACGGGTCGCCCAAGTCGACTATGACCTAATGTAGGGTCTGTAAGCATTACTTAGACCCTATTTCTGTGATCTGGTTATATGATGTATGTAATAACATGTCACTACTAGCATATGTTTTTGTCTAATTGTATGATCTGATATTTATGTCGAAACCATTTTTAACGGGTTTGAAAAATAGGGTTCGACTTTAAAACGAAAACGGGAGTCGCCACCAATCTGTTTAGGTGTGATTGGATCACCTTTAAAACATTTTGTTTTAAAATCATTAGTTTTGGTCTACGAAATAAAGAAAATGGGTTCGGAAGTCAGTTACGTACGAGGAAGGGTTAGCACCCTCGTAACGCCCAAAAATTGGTACCTAATCGATTATCAAATGTCTTTAATGTCGAAAATTTAAAAATTTTAAGATGCAATCCTCTTTAGAATATTCTGATTTTAAAAATTAGGGTTCACTTGTATCAAATGAATCAAAATATCACATCCAGTAAGTTAGGACGCAATATTAGGACGCAATATTTTTAAGACATTCGAAGCTAAGCTAGCCTTTTTGAAAATCTCTATCTTGAAACGACAAAACGCCATATCTAGTAAGTTAGGACACAATGCTTTGAAATTCCAAGACCGTTGCTCGTATTTTGAAAACCTTAAAAACTTAGAAGGGTGCTTGACTATTCGAACTCAACGAGAAAAGTTGCAACCCAGTAAGTTAGGGCACTACCTTTCTCGAAGCTTCCAAATACCAAGCATTGCCTTTTTATTTTTGAAAACTTTGGAATCTCATTTTTTATTGATGCATGAAGAATCATATATACATTATAACATATAAGATAGAATATTGCGATAATAAGCAAATAAAACATGCATTTAAACAATACAATGGCAATAATACAAAGATCATACACTAGATACATACATGTTTAAAATTACATAACATCATACGCACAAAGATACACATAGCATATATTGAAGATGGATAAGCAAAACATATAAACATACAAAATAATAATTAACTTAAAAGTGATGCATGATATACAATTTGACATAAATATTCATATGAAAATAAATACAATAATATATAAAAATAAAAATAATAATATAATAATATATGTATCAAGCAAACAATACCTAATAAAAATATGAAACTAGCATTTAATACATAAATGATATATAATATAAAAATATATATAAGATTTAATACATATTAAAACATAAAATGAAGTGAGTAATTATTGAAATATATATATATATATATATATATATATATATATAAGTAAAATACAATATTTAATAATGTATTATAATAATATAATATAAATAATATATATATAATAGAAAAACCAGTCTATAGCATGTGATATAAAGTATACAAGTTTTTTTTTTAAAGAAAATATGTATAAATAAATAATTAAAGAAAATACTAATTCAACATTTAAATATATAAATAATAATGTAAATAATAATATATATGCAATACAATATATAATAAATAATAAATAATAATGATATAAAATAACATTTATTAAGGTATAAAATAATATAGTAATTTAATAAAATATAATATAATAAATATTATGTAATATAATATAAATATGGGTAAATAATAATTAAGAAATATAATTTATATATATAATAATATTTATATAAAAATAAAGTAATATATAAAATTTTAATGAATAAATTAAAAAAATTAGAAAACATAAGGGGATTAAAATCAAATTAAAATAAAAAACAGAGGCTAATATGGGTTTAGACCTAATTGAAATGACCGTGTAAACTGTAGGGACTCATCGGGAAATTTCCCTTATCCTCAAAATGGCACCGTTTTAATCCAGGACTTAAAATGGCTACGGCAGGGACTAAATTAAAACTGAAACAAAATATTAGGGCTAAATCATAAATAAAGTAAAACATAATTATAAACACAAAAAAGGTGGAAGGACTAATTGGGTAATTAACCCAAAAAACACGCGGATCCTCTCCGGGTCGGGTCAACACGCGGATCCTTCCTGGATTATATTCAAAACGACACCGTTTTGCTGCTTATCAAGTTAAGCAGAAACGGTGTCGTATCTAAAGCAATATAAAAGGCTAATTTGAGCCTTGAATGTCATTTCTGTCTCTACTTTTAAAAAAAATTTGAGAATTCTCTCTGAGCCCTTATGGCTCCCCTGAGCTCCGGCCTTTGGCCGGTGGTCCTTCGATCATCGGACCACCGTGTTCCCTTCCACGCGCCATCACCGATTCCACCGTGTACGACGGTAGGGACCTGAAAGGTTCGGTTTTTTTTTGCGAAACAGAAGGTACTTTTTGTTCTCTATTTCCTTCCTTAGTTTAAAAAAAAAAAAGATTTATACATCTGCATGCAAAAGAAACAAATCAGTAAAAGAAAAAAATAAAAGAGACGGTTTAGTTACCCTTTCAAAGATTTGCTTTATTTCTCTGCTTTTTTGAACGGATACAAATTTTGTGGTGTTTTCTGTGTATATTTGTGCCTATATATGCTTCTGTTTCTCTCTGCACATGTATTTTCTCTCTGATTTTTCTGTGCCTCTCTGTATATGTGTCAGCGTAAGTGTTCTTACCGATTTGAGAAAAGGCTTTATAGCCTTAATCTACTGCCTTATTTTGGAAAGAAATCGAAAGATTTCTTTCCAAACCCTGTTCTAATCTATTTGCTGCAATTTTGCTTTGATTTCTTTCCTTTTCCTGCAGGTGACCACGAGGATTTCGGTGATTCAAGGGCCGCTGGCGTGATGAATGCTGAAGCGCCGATGGTGGCACAATCCAAGGCTAGGACTGCTACGGGGGCAATGATCTCGGCAGCGAAAAGGTTGCTGGAATAGAGTCGATTGGGCCTTGATTCAGGAGCTGGACAATCGTGAGAGAGACAAGCTTTTAGACAACGCATTAATGGTATGTTAACAGTGTATTGATGGCCTCGATTTGGAGAGTTGAACAGATGCTCCCCGAGGCTTTCAGAAGATGCGGCGGCGCTGTAGTATTCAGGAAACCCTAGGGTTTCCTGTTTCCCTTAAGTCATTTGGGCCTTTTAGGCTACTTTTAGATTTGGGTTAGCCTGGTAGATGGGTCAAGTGTTTTTAGGGGTCTGCTGTGTAACGGGTTTTAAAATTTGGGCCCGATGTGGGGTTTGGGTCGGTCTGTTATGTTTAGACATTGGGCCCCAATGTTTGGGCTTTGTAACCTGGACTTTTTAATGGACTATTTAATAAATAAAAATTTATTTATTTTCTTTTGTTTTATTTGAGCCCGGTCAAATTTGGGCTACTACAGCTGCCCCTCATTGCTTATTGCTGTGTAACGGGAATCGAGCAAAGACTTATAGAAAGACCAAATTTGACCGGTCTTATCAAATCATAGTCCTCAATACGCTCCTTGCAAACTTATGACTGTCGTGTTGATATCTTCGATCTGCTCTTCGCCGAACACAGAGATGCCAAATTTGCTTTTTCGATTTGTTCTCTGACAATACAGAGATGCCAAATCATCTTAGATTTGCTTCAACGTAAGCACGTGAAAGCCAAATCAGCTATGTCTTCGATTTGTTCCTTGTAAGCACAAGGATGCCAAACTATCTTGGATCTGCTTCAGTATAAACATCTGAATGCCAGATCTGCTATGTGTCTGCCCTTCGTCGAATATGGAGACGCCAAACTTCGATTTGTTCTCTAACAATACAGAGATGCCAAATTATCTTAGATTTGCTTCAGCATAAGCATGTGAAAACCAAATCAGCTATGTCTTCGATTTATTCCTTGTAAGCACAAGGATGCCAAACCATCTTGGATCTGCTTCAGTATAAACATCTGAATGCCCGATCTGCTATGTGTCTGCCCTCCGTCGATTATGGAGACGGCAAACTTCGATTTGTTCTCTGACAATACAGAGATGCCCAAATCATCTTAGATTTGCTTCAGCTTAAGCACGTGAAAGCCAAATCAGCTATGTCTTCGATTTGTTCCTTGTAAGCACAAGGATGCCAAACCATCTTGGATCTGCTTCAGTATAAACATCTGAATGCCAGATCTGCTATGTGTCTGCCCTCCGTCGAATATGGAGACGCCAAACTTCTATTTGTTCTCTGACAATACAGAGATGCCAAATCATCTTAGATTTGCTTCAGCGTAAGCACGTGAAAGCCAAATTAGCTATGTCTTTGATTTGCTCCTTGTGAGCACAAGGATGCCAAACCATCTTGGATCTTACTTCAGTAAAAATATCTAAAGGTGAGATCAGCTATACTGCGGCCTGTTACCCTATTGCTTAGGGGGTTAAGGCGCGTCATCTTTGATAACCTGTAGAATATGTATGTGATTATGCCTGATGATTAGGATGTCATGATTGAAGTGAGTCAAATGTTTCTAATTAAACATATTATGATGCAAAATGTTATGAGAATGATTCCTATTTTAGGTATTATCTCTCATTCAATCATCACACTCTGCTCGTATGCCTCAAATTTTCTCCATCAATTTGGTCAATTGTACCATTTCCAAATGTCACGCCCACTGAAGATGTTTGTGAACTGATCCTCTCTTAGGATCAAATCGTTTGAATTGTCCAATCATCACTTGGACTAAAGAAGAAATTCTCTTAAGGACCTCCGATCCTTACTCAATGGGAATTTCTTAAACAATTGTCATGTTTCAGTTTCTTGTATTATCCAGTAATTTCCAGAGTAATATGTAAAACTTCATTTGTAAAAATATTTTAGTTCATCAATCATTGTTTCAATGCAACATGCTTTATGAATAATGGACGACAAATATATTTTGAGGAAAATTAGAGTTCGAATGATTTATCAAAAGAAAAACAAAGGAAGTTAATCTAGGAATCTATCTTTGAGAAGAAAGAGAATCCAAAGACAGTAAATAGGACAAAAATTAGATGCGCCAAATATCGCAGCTTGGGCTTCTATATACAAACTCCATGAAGACTGCCTTGAGTTTAACATGTGTTTAGAAGACCTAAAGTATTTTTGTTGATGCCCTGGTATGTAACATACTTCACTTTTTGTTGAATCCGGTATAGCAAGATCACTGCATGCCTTTCAAAATTTGAGCTGCCCTTTCAGGTTTTCAACTCAAAACCCCTTTGGTCTCAAGGTGCCCTTTGCGGGTTTTCACCTTGGCCTCTCTATTTTCTTTTTTCCTTTTTTTTTCTTCTTTTATCTTTTATCTTTTATCTTTTCTTTTTTTTTTTTTGAAATAGAAGTCTCAAAGCGCCCTTTGCGGGTTTTCACCTTGGCTTCCGTGAGAAATTCTTGTGGATAAGTCTGTGTCATCCATTTGATTGGGATGAATACTTTCAAGTTAAGTTCATTAGAGGTATTCAATTCTTGACCCCATCGAAGCTTGGAGGAAAAAAGAATCTCAATTCATAAACCCATGAGAAAGGGATTGCCCCAGCAGCAGTCCTGGCTGTCGTTTGACAAATTCTATGCAAAAAGATGGTTTACTGACATTATCCTTCACCCTGGAAAGCTGAGGTACATAAAGTGCTCCTGGAGTAGTCACCCCACCACGGCTTGATGACGTCTCTGAAGCATCCACCAACTTTATAAATTGCCCCAATTGGGAAGCTGCCAAATGAGCGTAGCAAACAGAGGTTTACAACAGATATGGCTGTGGTGCTCCTCTGATACACGTAGGATAGAGAGTGAACAAGCTCCTGCAGATCATTAGCTGAAAACCCAATCTAGTCTAAAAGAACATGATAGTGGGTCAGCCTTGTGGTTCCTATGAGCACAAAGGTAAAAATCATTGTTCTTCGGATGGCGTACTTTGTTGTCAATGGCAGTACCAGGTAGCACTTTGTCAAGAGATCCCTGCTGGAAAAACTTGGTATGATGGTTTTTTGTGTAACAATAACTACAAACTTAGGGTTTCAATTCTCGTCAAGGAGCTTGCAAGCGTCAATAACTTGATCAAGTCCTTTGTACATCATTTGACTGAACTGAGACTCGCTATCTCCATCCTTGAAGATAATGACATGATCAGGCTTCCTCTTCCCTGAACTTGTATAAAAATCTAAGAGAGCTTTCCTCCTGATACCTTCATCCACTTTGTCAGAAACTGGTTTGGAGAGAGAATCTATCATTTCAAGCTTAGGAGATTGTGCATGCACGGATGCTCTATAGTAGGAAATCAAAGGCCACTGCCTGGAGCTGACCACCACAGCGGTTGATAGAATATTGGGCTGTTCAGGAGAGTCATGAAACACATCCATGCCCAGGATGATGGTTGGGACCTCTGAAACAACTGGAATTGAAGGTGTTTGCTCCAGCATAAGCATAGAGAGTAAGTAGTAGTTTCTTATGCCAATCTTTACCAGTCTCGGTCATCTTCTGTAATTTATTGTTTCTTTTTTCTTTTTTTATTTTGGCAACCTTGGTTGTACTGTGATAGGGTGCCTAATCTCTGGACAAACTGCAAATCTTTGACATTGTGCAGTTGAGGATGATCTTTTCTGGACCTCTTTTTATTTTTCGTTTTTTTCTTTTCTTTTTCTTTTTCTTTTTTTTTAAATCGATGACTATTGACTTTGTAATATTGGCATATGAAGCTACTCTCTCCCTTTTAATAGAGCAACCGGCAATCACAAAGATGATTCATTATCAGCTTGAAACTTTTGACGAGCATAAGCTCATAACATACATGCCCCATAAGTTTTGACTCCTTAAATTCAGTATTTATGGTATAACTGATGCGATCCCTTTCCAAGATGGACCAGCAGTGTCCTCATGTTTGCCCTTAGTCATCATGAACCCTTTTGCATGCGTCTTTCTGAAATTCCCATAGACCTCTTTTAATAATATCTTCGACGAGATCTTGTTTTGGCTCTCTGGCTATGCGTGTTCCAATTTCACAACCCTTCGTTCCTCTAAGGCTATATTCTCTACCATATTTCCATGGGGTAAAATCTGTTTCTCTTCTTGCATTACCCTTTCCGACAAATTTAGAAACAAGTTACAATTTCTGTCAAAAGTACTGAGGTTCTTTTGAACACATGTTAGGCTCAAAAAGGAACTCTGAATCTGTAGTATCGTTGCCCCTGTCATTGATATCTAGGGATCTAAGATAGGCACAAAAGAATGTACAAGGAATAAATGAATTCAATAATGACTATACAATGAAAATTTAGAAAGAATTTTAAAGGTTAAAAGAATATTCATCAGTATAAAAGAATGAAAGAATATTCGCTCGTATTGATAACAAAAGTATGTTTTATTGAAACAAAAATGTCTGAACACGAGCCTATTTCACAAATGAAATCTTGCTACTCCTAGGCTTTAGAGTGACAAAAGTGTTCTGCAGACCGCTCTGTATAATTTCTAAAGACTACAGGAAGTTCTTCCGCAGTCCAGTTGTTTAAGGACTTTCCTGGTTCGTAAGGATGAATACCCTCCAGATTCCCTTAATTAGTCCCTTGATGGAACAATTTTCATTTCCAAACACCCCCCTCTCCGGGTAAGCTATTCCTCCTGATACAAAAGTCTAGGATATATAAGAGAGCGTCTTCTTTTCACTCAGCCATGACCGTCTTCTCTCTTTCTCTCTTTCTTTCTCTTTTTAACCTTAACTAATTAGGATCTTTTTTATGGATTTAATGTGCATGTGCTGTGATGCAATACAAATGCATGAATGCAAAAGAAAAGGAGATGTTGGTCTTGAACTCAATTCCATTAGAATAACTTTTCTAGAAAACAAATTTCTTTACATGAAAATAGATTACATATGCGGTCTTGCCCTTCATAGTCCAAGTAAATGCTAATCTTTTCTTCATGGTCGAATCCTGTAAATTCTCCAAAAGTTGCCATTGCTAGCTCCCTGCTACTTAATCTGAGCCTTGATCTCTTGCTCGCTTATCTCCACGATACTCATCAAAAAGTGCCGGCTCTTGGATAATCTTCATTGACAATCAAGTCATGTATTCCTTCGTGGACTTTTGGCTTTCTCTCATCGTGTTTACTTGGACTATATTCAGACGACCACACTATAATCTACTTTATCAAAAAATTTGTTTCCTTATGACAAACTATTCTATTTAGGAATTGAATTTCGAGTCAATACCTTCTTTTCTTTGATGTAATGTAATGCAAATGCATGAATGCAAAAAGGTATCGATCTCGATTTGATTTCATTTAGAAAACTTTATTTAGAAAAAGAATATCTTTACATATGAATGGATTACAAATACGCCTTCGCCCTATGGCCCAAAGCTTTAACTCTCCTAAACAACAAAGCTAACTCTTGATCACAATTTGATTGTAGCTCGTATTTCATGCTCAATGTATCAGCTTGTACCTTCAGGGTCCATAAATGATCTACTATCACCTCAAACTTGGGCTATGGCTTCACCCATGAGATAATCTCTACAGCCATGGACATCTCCTCCAATGTTTGTGAAGTTGTTCTGATTATTTTGAAAGAAAGATTGGCGAACAAGTAGGCATTCCTGCTTCACAGCATGCTGCCTTAAAATGATATCCAGCACCTTCAGTGTTTCTTGAGAGCTTTTAGATTCCTGTCTGCGCAAAGCATTTTGAAATGCTTATATGGATATCTTCTCAGCATAGCTAATCTCCACTTTAAAAGTCTTTAAATGATATGGTCTTCTTTAATCTCTTTCTTTTACGTCCATTTGGGCAGGCCATCAGGGCTTGCATTGCCATTGTCTCTGATAGGTGCAACATAGTAAACTCATGCTTGTTGTTTGGTAGCGGTCCTATAGTAAATAAACCTTTTACCATCATAGGCGCAATTCTTTCCATCCAACTCACTTTTGTAGGTCCCATACATTCTATCAATCACTTTCCTTCCAACACTCTTACCATCGATCATCTTCATATGAAAGAGAAATGCTGTAATGGTAGAAGTGTCCATCAATACTCTTCTTGTTCACCTTGAAGTGATTGGTGAGTACATTACCTTCTGCTTTTTAGTTCCTGCAGCACGCCTTACCATAGGGTGTCGACCAATCTTCTTCGCATCTAATTCTGCTTTGATTGGAACAACATTAGGAAGCACTAGTGGCGGAAGAGGCAGAAATTCCAACGCTGCCCCATTTCCCTCTTGCTCTTTCCTTTTTAGCTCGCTCCCTCTCCCTATGACGTTTATAAACTTCCTCACAAAAGTTGAAATACAGTCAGCCATTGAGTAAACTTTGAATCTTAAGACAACGCCACAAAATCGAATATTCCTCCACCACAGGTATCATATCGACTTTTCCAAATGTAAAGCAACTGTATACAAGATTCCCATACTGAGTGATGGCCTGAAACAAATTCTCGTATATTTTCAAGTCAAGCAAGTACTGCAAGTCCCCATAGTTGTTGTAGAACAATTGCTTGGCTTCGCTACTCCATTGATCCCATATCTCCTTCAACTCTTGAAGATTATTCTGCGTAACACTGATACGGGTGTAGTCTGACAGCTCTGACACATATCCCACAGCTAGACTATCTCCCTTTTCTAACTGAGTTTGCTCTGACCATTTATGGACGTTAACATTGCCCTCCACTCTATCAAGAAGTCTGTTCTCCATAATAAAACTTTCTAACTTAGAAACTGATCGTGAATCGATACCTTTTAAATGCAAAATGACATGCCACAAAAGAAAAGGAAATAGTCAGTGTCACATGATATTAATATACTCAAAGATATCCTATAAGGGTAACAACTAAAGTATAATTCTATCTAGACTGAGCTCTTACGGTCTTTCTATATATTGTTTGGTTCTAAAGTTTGAGGTACCCGAACCTGCAGATTCCTCGATCCTCACCCATTATAGGCTCATTCGAATTGAGTTTAGTTCAGGGGGACACATTTCCCTATGGCTGCACGGAGATGAAAATCTCACGAAGACATAGGTACAGATGTATCCCGAAAGTGATCCACTATCCTGCACGGAGGTGAAAACCTCACGAAGGCGTAGTTTCCCACTCCCACTTAAGGGTGTGACCACAACGATCATGCAAATGCAATGCATGCAAGAATATAACAAACATATGTAAAAATGCAAACACATGTAATGAAAGAGGATCGTATTTTAAAATTTTCAAATTTCCGACATTAAGACAAAAAATAATCAACTAATGCTTGACTCTCTAAACATCCCAAGTAGAGTCGCCAAGCTGTCGAAACCATTTTTAACGTGTTTGAAAAACGGGGTTCGACTTTAAAACGAAAACGGGAGTCGCCACCAATCTGTTTAGGTGTGATTGGATCACCTTTAAAACATTTTGTTTTAAAATCATTAGTTTTGGTCTACGAAATAAAGAAAAAGGGTTCGAAAGTTGGTTACGTACGAGGAAGGGTTAGCACCATCGTAACGCCCAAAAATTGGTACCTAATCGATTATCAAATGTCTTTAATGTCGGAAAATTAAAAATTTTAAGATGCAATCCTCTTTAGAATATTCTGATTTTGAAAATTAGGGTTCACTTGTATCAAATGAATCAAAATATCACATCCAGTAAGTTAGGACACAATATTTTTAAGACATTCGAAGCTAAGCTAGCCTTTTTGAAAATCTCTATCTCAAAACGACAAAACGCCATATCCAGTAAGTTAGGACACAACGCTTTGAAATTCCAAGACCATTGCTCGTTTTTTGAAAACCTTAAAAACTTAGAAGGGTGCTTGACTATTCGAACTCAACGACAAAAGTTGCAACCCAGTAAGTTAAGGCACTACCTTTCTCGAAGCTTCCAAATACCAAGCATTGCCTTTTTATTTTTGAAAACTTTGGAATCTCATTTTTTATTAATGCTTGAAGAATCATATATACATTATAACATATAAGATAGAATATTGCGATAATAGGCAAATAAAACATGCATTTAAACAATATAGTGGCAATAATACAAAGATCATACACTAGATACATACATGTTTAAAATTACATAACATCATACATACAAAGATACACATAGCATATATTGAAGATGAATAAGCAAAACATATAAACATACAAAATAATAATTAACTTAAAAGTGATGCATGATATACAATTTGACATAAATATTCATATGAAAATAAATACAATAATATATACAAATAAAAATAATAATATAATAATATATGTATCAAGCAAACAATACCTAATAAAAATATGAAACTAGCATTTAATACATAAATGATATATAATATAAAAATATATATAAGATTTAATACATATTAAAACATAAAATGAAGTGAGTAATTATTGAAATATATATATATATATATAAGAAAAATACAATATTTAATAATGTATTATAATAATATAATATAAATAATATATATATAATAGAAAAACCAGTCTATAGCATGTGATATAAAGTATACAAGTTTTTTTTTAAAGAAAATATGTACAAATAAATAATTAAAGAAAATACTAATTCAACATTTAAATATATAAATAATAATATATATGCAATACAATATATAATAAATAATAAATAATAATGATATAAAATAACATTTATTAAGGTATAAAATAATATAGTAATTTAATAAAATATAATATAATAAATATTATGTAATATAATATAAATATGGGTAAATAATAATTAAGAAATATAATTTATATATATAATAATATTTATATAAAAATAAAGTAATATATAAAATTTTAATGAATAAATTAAAAAAAATTAGAAAACATAAGGGGATTAAAATCAAATTAAAATAAAAAACAGAGGCTAATTTGACAATAAAAAAAATGGGTTTAGACCTAATTGAAATGACCGTGTAAACTGTAGGGACTCATCGGGAAATTTCCCTTATCCTCAAAATGGCACCGTTTTAATCCAGGACTTAAAATGGCTACGGCAGGGACTAAATTAAAACTGAAACAAAATATTAGGGCTAAATCATAAATAAATTAAAACATAATTATAAACACAAAAAAGGTGGAAGGACTAATTGGGTAATTAACCCAAAAAAACACACGGATCCTCCCCGGGTCGGGTCAACACGCGGATCCTTCCTGGATTATATTCAAAACGACACCGTTTTGCTGCTTATCAAGTTAAGCAGAAACGGTGTCGTATCTAAAGCAATATAAAAGGCTAACTTGAGCCTTGAATGTCATTTCTGTCTCTGCTTTTAAAAAAAATTTAAGAATTCTCTCTGAGCCCTTATGGCTCCCCTGAGCTCCGGCCTTTGGCCGGTGGTCCTCCGATCATCGGACCACCGTGTTCCCTTCCACGCGCCGTCACCGATTTCGCCGTGTACGGCGGTAGGGACCTGAAAGGTTCGTTTTTTTTTTGTGAAACAGAAGGTACTTTTTGTTCTCTATTTCCTTCCTTAGTTTTTTTTTTAAAAAAAGATTTATACATCTGCATGCAAAAGAAACAAATCAGTAAAAGAAAAAGAATAAAAGAGACGGTTTAGTTACCCTTTCAAAGATTTGCTTTATTTCTCTGCTTTTTTGAACGGATACAAATTTTGTGGTGTTTTCTGTGTATATTTGTGCCTATATATGCTTCTGTTTCTCTCTGTATATGTATTTTCTCTCTGATTTTTCTGTGCCTCTCTGTATATGTGTCAGTGTAAGTGTTCCTACCGATTTGAGAAAAGGCTTTATAGCCTTAATCTACTGCCTTATTTTGGAAAGAAATCGAAAGATTTCTTTCCAAACCTTGTTCTAATCTATTTGCTGCAATATTGCTTTGATTTCTTTCCTTTTCCTGCAGGTGACCATGAGGATCTCGGTGATTCAAGGGCCGCTGGCGTGATGAATGCTGAAGCACCGATGGTGGCACAATCCAAGGCTAGGACTGTTACGGGGGCAATGATCTCGGCAGCGAAAAGGTCGCTGGAACAGAGTCGATCGGGCCTTGATTCAGGAGCTGGACGGTCGTGAGAGAGACAAGCTTCTGGACAGTGCATTAATGGCGTGTCAACAGTGCATTGATGGCCTCGATTTGGGGAGTTGAACAGATGCTCTCTGAGGCTTCCAGAAGATGCGGCGGCGCTGTAGTATTCAGGAAACCCTAGGGTTTCCTGTTTCCCTTAAGTCATTTGGGCCTTTTGGGCTGCTTTTAGATTTGGGTTAGCCTGGTAGATGGGTCAAGTGTTTTTAGGGGTCTGCTATGTAGTGGGTTTTAAAATTTGGGCTCGATGTGAGGTTTGGGTCAGTCTGTTATGTTTAGACATTGGGCCCCAATGTTTGGGCTTTGTAACCTGGACTTTTTAATGGACTATTTAATAAATAAATATTTATTTATTTATTTATTTTCTTTTGTTTTATTTGAGCCCGGTCAAATTTAGGCTACTACAGCTGCCCCTCTTTGCTCATTGCTGTGTAACGGGAATGGAGCAAAGACTTATAGAAAGACCAAATTTGACCGGTCTTATCAAATCGGTTATAGAGCAAAGACTTATAGAGTAAAGACTTATAGAAAGACCAAATTCCGTTACACACCAAAATAGTGTTCTCCCTCGAACTCATCCATCCAAAACACACCAATAAAATTATTTCGGTTTGCCTGGAAATGATGACCCGCCACCCCGGGTTGCTCAGAAAAAATAACTTATCAATATGCAGTTAAACTGCCAATCAAATATATATGGTCAAGCCACTATAGTACAGTTGAACTGTAGGAACAGAAGTGTGGATAAACCACCAGATAGTGCAAATTATTAAATTGCTAGAAACTTCCTCCTTTTACTTTAACCCAAGTATCATGCAATGTGTCATGGCATATTCATGCAGAACCAGAGTATTAAGCATGTAAGTCATTCTATCTCTCAATAACAGAATTAGTAAATATGGGGGTCCATGTTTTGTAAAACAAACTTATCAAAACTCAACGAACTATATGAGATTTGCCATGAAGTTACATGTACGGTTATAAATCAAAATCAGTAAAAATTAATCTAACATGTTCAGATGTCACATATTCTTCATCAACAGAGCAACATAAAGACGTATCAGCAAACTTAACAAAATATAGGTCGTACCTGATAATTCACACAAATAGACAATAACACATTATGTTTTAACGGATCCTACTCACTTAAGCTCAAACATAACAAATATACGTACAAATCACAAGTTGTTCATCATCAGTCTAACATATTCAGATATCGCATATATTATCCATATATCAATTTTAGAGCATTAGATAGTCCTCTTACGATCAAATTCAGATCATAAATACATTGTGGAGGTCAGTGCTTGTGTTGGGCAACACCACGGCCTCAAAAATAAGATTCAAATCCTATTCATATGCCACATGGTCTGGACATCGGACTATGTCCTTTTCCGTGTCGCTCTCATGGCCTGGGCACATGCTCATGTCGTCTGCCCGTGTGTTTCTAAATCATAAATAGTGAGTTGCACGGCCTGGAAACACACCCATGTCCCTGACAGTGTGGTTCTAAAGTGTAAACAGTGAGTTACATGGCCTGGGCACACGCCTATGTCCTTGCTCATGTGGCTCACACGGCCTGGGCACCCGCCCATATCCCTAGCAGTGTGGCATCAACAATCCCATTTTTTGATTACTGAAAATGTAAAAAACGAGGGGTTTCGGCACCCACTTGACATCGGCTCGATGTAGAAGCAAAAATGATGAATTCTTGTCCTAAACAATAAGTAATTGCCCAAGAAAACAATTAATTCGCAGTCAAATCGCTGAAAATTAACATTCTAAAATCGCAGTTATGTCGAAGAACTTTCAACACCAGAACTTTAAATCGAACTTACTGGCTAACGAATTGAACTAAAACAGAGAAATCAAATCTCGTACAGAATCAATATAATGTAACATAGCACAAAAAGAAAGGAACTTGAAACGATGAAACTGAATCAATAAAGAAGAAAGTAAAAGCGTAACGTTAGAAAAAATGAAACAATGTGAAACAAAAATGGAGTCTTTGTTTTGGGGAAGTCTAATTAACTAAAATAAACTACCCCACAAGGCAGTTCAATAAAAACATCTCTCTAAACTTTACTGAGACTTGAACCCAAGACCAAAGGGTATGTAGATGCTTAATCATTGAACCAACAAGCTCATTCTTGTTATTAGTTTATCGAAAATAGAACTTATGCTAGGCGATCAAGAGTAAGGGTTTGATAAAAATAACAAAATTTCAAGGAACATGGTTTGAACCCAGAATCTCTCACACATGACTAGAACACCTAACCACTGAACCAAATCAATTTCTCTCAATTTCACTCCATTTTCTCTCGATTTTCTACAAGCATTTTCCATTGATTTTAGATTTCAATTCCTAAAACTTGAATTTTTTTCCATTTCTTCTCTATTTCCACCATTTTTGTTGGATTTTGGATGGAGAGATTTCTTGATGTTTTCCAGTTAGATTTTGAATGGCTGTGAACTTAAGAAATAGATTTTTGTAAATATTTGGTGAGTTTTTGAGGTTTTGTATAAAGATGGTGTGTTTTTGAGTTGTTAATCATCATTGGATCAATATAATTCAATTTATGAGTGGGTTTAAGAAGTGAAGTTGGGTACTTGCTGCATAATTTTAGTAGATTTAGGGGCTTTAATTGTTGTTTGTTAAATTCTTGAAATTAAAATTGAAGCTACGGAGGAGGTTGGCAAACTTTAATTGTTTGTTTAATTGTGTTCACATTAAAATTGAAGCTAAGGAGGTTGGCAAAACAATGAAAGCCTAAGGACCTCTCTACTTGATATGTTGGATTAAATTATTTACTTAGGGTGTGTTTAGTATTATTTTTAAAAAGCACTTCTGGGACAAAAAATACTTTTGAGATAAAAATATTTCTAAACAAGCTACTTTTTGAGAGAGAAAAATGATTCTCCCAAGATAAAAAAAAAAAAATGGCCCAAAAACACTTTTTTGAGAAGTTGAAAATTTTAGCTTCTCACCAAAAGTACTAAGTATTGCTAAACTAAGCCTTAGATTGATTTGATTAATTAGATGTTTGTAATATTTGTGAATGAATAATTGGGATTGAAAGGAAAATATCAATTGCTTATGCTTTAAGATGTGCTGATATTTTACATAATGCTTAATGTGTGGTTAATGCATGTTTCAAAGACTAAATGACCTCATTAATCATCTTGGTAAGTGTTCAAGTATAGATAGCATATCATATGATATTGAGCACCTTAGATTCTTGTGTGTTGATGGGTTAGTTTGAATGCACCAAAGAGTTTTGGTGCGTTTGGAAGTTAACTTGATGTGTTTTGTATATATTTTTGTGTGAGATAAGAGGTTATAACATTGTGTTTTGCCCATTTTTGGTGTTAATTAGTTGGAAATCGTGTTAATTACATGCATTGAAGTATTGTTACTTTTATGGCGTAATTAAAAAATTTTGATGTGTTTGAAATTATCTGTATATTCGTTCTATGCAGGGGCAGTATCTTAATTATTTGTTCTTGTATTGGATTGAAATAATGGCTAACAACTTTGAAAATCATGTGAATGTTATAAATGAGTTGACCACATGATATGTCTTATGAAAATGTGTTTTTAGATTAATTAATAACTATTATAATCATGTACGGAAATATCGTATGCTAGTTATGCCATTACTATGAATTTCAATGTATATAATTGACTTAGGGCAGCATTGGATGGGCATTTACTTTTAGTCCGGTGTGTTTAGTTTTCTTTTTGTTTCACGCTATAATATCATTACAATACTTAATCTCACCGTCACCGCTATTTTTACACTAACTATAAGTAAACACACTGCCCATCCTAAAAGATCCTTAATGAATATACAAAGTATAATTGAAAACTTGTATAGCAACACTCAAAAAAATAATTTCTGTGTAAAAAACAAATTTATAATAAATATATTTGTCGCCTATATATATTTCTTTTACTTAAAGTTAAGAGAAGATGGTATGAAATAAATTTTCAAAAGAGAAATGCATATTGTAAGTAGGATAACTTTTATAAATAAAAACAAATACAACATGTAATAAAATTTTAATTTTATATTTTGCCCGGGCCCATAAATTGTACATAAAATAAATTAAAAAATAATAAACCCCCAAAAAAAAACGAAGTCCAAGTCCAGTCCAAAATTACAAATATAATTTGGCCCGATCGGAATGGCCCATTACTTGAAAAGATTTAAGGTCCATCTACAAGCTTGACTCATATGGAAAATAATCTTCAAGGATATGCAATCTTAGATATGATATGCAATCTTAAATATGATACAATCTTAGATATGATTGCAATCTTAGATATGATATACAATCTTAGAAGATATGATTTTGTAATCTTAGAGATTTAATTTGTAGATACAGTTTAATATTAACCGTTGATGTAACTGATCTGTACCGTTGGATTTGAGGAGGCTCAACTATAAATAGAGGCCTCCCCCCTCATTGTAAACACACACTTGAGATTTAGCAAGCAATAAAAATTCTTGAGAGCTCTCAAATTTCTCTCCCTCTTATGTTCTTATTTTCGGCGGTTTGTTCTTATTTTATTCTTTGTTCATCTTCGTTTTCAACCCTTTTTTATTTAATCCCTATTTCTTTAGTTTTTAATTCTCGTTTATATTTTTAAGAAAATAATTTTAGTATTATATCAAATTATTTTTTTATTAAATTCTATATTACTCTTTGTTTTAAAAATATATATTTCATTTAATTGAAAAGTTTTTTTTCATAAATAAGTCAATGTTTGGTGTTTAGAAATTCGGGAAATAGTGCCCTAACATGCTGGGTTGCGATTTTTCGTTTGACTAAATAACCAAATATCCTTTTAATAAATTTTCCTAAATTACGAGGTGATTTCAGTTACAAAAGTTTGAGAATATCGTGTCCTATTATGCTGGATGTGATATTCGTGTTCTTTTGGAACGAAGGATTCTCGATTTTTATATCAAATTATTTTTTTTATTAAAACCTATATTTTTATATATTATATACATACCAAATACTAATTTAAAATTATTATTAAGTGTTGTTTTTATAATTGATGTAAATTACTTTTATATTATTATTTTTACATTAATGGATGTAGTAATTTATGTTGATATTTATTATTTTCTTCATCATGTTTGTATGGAATATTAAAGCATGTACTCTATAACTTATATTGTTTATTATATTGTAATACATTATCTTAATTGCATCATATTTAAATAAATATAAAAAAATGTTTTAAAAATAAAGGCAATGTTTTTTGTATTTAGGAATTTGGGAGATAGTGCCCTATTATGCTGGGTTGCGATTTCTTGTTTACCTAAATGCCTAAAATACCCTTCTAAATGATTTTATAAAATACGAGATGATTTTAGTTACAAAAGTGTTAGAATATCGTGTCCTATTATGCTGGATGTGACATTCGTATTCTTTTGAACGAAGGAATCTCAGTTTTAAACTCAAATTATTCTATATTCAAAAGGGATCATCGTTTTAAATATTTTCAAAATTTTAGCATTAAAGACAGAAAGCTATTCAATATGGTACCAAGTTTTGGGCGTTACGAGGGTGCTAACCCTTCCTCGTACGTAACCGACTCCCGAACCCGTTTTTTTGATTTCGTAGACCAAAACTAATGATTTTAAAACAAAATGTTTTAAAGGTGATCCAATCACACCTAAAAAGATTGGTGGCGACTCCCGTTTTTAATTTTCAAGTCGAGACCCCGTTTTTCAAACCCGTTTAAAAAATGGTTTCGACATTATACTATATAAATTTTAGCTATTTTTATTACATTGTAGGTATAATATCCCAAAATTATTGTTAGTAAATTTTATCGTCTCAATTGGAAAAGAATTGTATGAAATAGTGACGTCATGTCATTTATATCTTTTTTTTTTCTAATAGTTTAATATCATATTAATATTTTTATCCTAAATTTCAGTATCATCCTAAAAAATTAACTTCAAATGAAACATTACACGAAAACAAGTTTTTACCGACGTTTTTTGGGCCTATAGTGATGCTTATAAGCACCACTAAAACTACTTGCGGCGTTTTGATAAGCTCCGCAAAAAAGCGCCGCTAAACTTTGCCGCTATAGAACATGGCCTTTAGCGGCGTTTCTCACAAAACGCTGCTATATAATATGACCTTTAGTTGCGTTTTACCCACAAATACCGCTATATAACATGACCTTTAGAGGCGCTTTACCTACAAACGCCATTATAGAACATAATCTTTGGCGGCGCATTTCCCACAAACGCCGTTATAGAATATCGCTTTTCTCACAAATGCCGCAAGATGTCTTTTTTAAAATCCTCAAAAGTTCAAAATGAAATAGCTGATTTGGTATATTAAACTATTAAAAATGAATAATTTCTATGATCCATAAAACATTTTGTGACAAATCGTGAGGTGCTAAAAAATTTGCTATTTTTTCTTTTTTGAGGCTGTGTTAAAAGATTGTGTAAATTATGAAAAACGTGCCACTAGCCAACGGGAATGAAAGGTACTGTTCAGATAGAAAATATAAAGCTAGTATCCATTTGTATAAATGGATATCTTCTTGGTTATTTCATGCATTCGCAACTCTTTTTTTCAATACGTTCTCTTCCTTTCTTTTGAACAAAGTCTCCAAGCTCAGACAATGGTGGGTGAAGCAAAGTTGATAAAAAATAGGGTGACAAAACCCGTATCCAGAGATGATTTATTATATTTTATTAAATCAGCCATTTCCAATGAACAACAACAAACAGACCCATTTTACGTGCTGGATTTGGTTGCAATCAGGTCCCTGGTGGAGACATGGTTCCATAATCTTCCAGTGGTTCAACCTTTCTATGCTGTCAAATGCAACCCTAACCCTGCTTTCCTCAAAGAAATGGCAGCTCTCGGCACCGGCTTCGACTGTGCAAGCCTTTCTGAGATTGAAACCATTTTGTCTCTTGGGGTTTCGCCTTATCGAATCGTTTTCGCAAACACATGTAAACCCGAGTCTCACATCAAGTATGCAGCTAAAGTTGGGGTTAACTTAACCACTTTCGACTCCAACTGTGAGCTCGAAAAGATCAAAAAGTGGCACCCGAAATGTGCACTGTTGCTCCGAATCAAAGTCCCGGAAACCAGTGGTGCAACATTCATGTTCGGTTCCAAGTTCGGTGCACCCCCTGAGGAAATTGTTCCGCTTCTGAAAGCGGCTCAAGAAGCAAAGCTCCAAGTCGTTGGCGTCTCGTTTCATATTGGGAGCAGAGTAATTAACTTCCATGCATTCGAAGATGCCATTGAAGCAGCCAAAACAACGTTCGACACTGCAGTTCAACTTGGGCTACCTAAAATGCATATCTTAGACATCGGTGGAGGCTTCACATCAGGTCCAAAGTTTACCGATGCAGCCTCCGCCGTGAAAGTTGCTTTACAAAAATATTTCCCCGGTGAGCTAGCTGATGGTAACTTAAAAATCATTGCGGAACCTGGTCGCTTCTTTGCTAATTCGCCATTTACATTAGCAACAAGCGTAATAGGGAAACGAGAAAGGGCGGAGGTTAAGGAGTACTGGATTAGCGATGGGATGTCGGGGTCGATGAACTTTTTGAAGTACGGTCACGATGAAGTGATTTGCACTCCTCTCATCATGAAAAACCCTACATGCAAAGAATTGAAAACATGGAATTCCACTGTTTTTGGACCGACATGCGATCCAGATGATACGGTTTTGAAGGGTTTTGAATTGCCAGAATTGGACGTGAATGATTGGCTGGTCTTTCACAACATGGGTGCTTATACTTCATCCCGTGGGAATGATTTCAATGGGTTCAAAACTTCGGCCATTCCAACTATTGCCTATGAAAATTGATGGTCCCCATAAGGTCACCATTAGAAGAAGCAAATGCATGGGCTTTCCCCGTAGTGTTTAAATTTTCGTATGGTTGTTGACTTCTTGTTATTGTTTTCTGATGAGTGGTCTGTTTTCTTTTGTTAATGTGATGCTCAGATTGCTTATGTTTGTGAGCCTCTTGTTTACAATAAAATTTTTATTTGCTGAAGAAAATAGCTTGTGAAATTATGCTGTTGCAGTCCACTTCATGGATAATTTAGTTTCCTTTGAGCTGGTGATTGGACATTGCACAGTGGAACGCCAACTCCTTTGAGCAGCGGTGCTGGACATTATTGTCTTCAAAGTAATGCAATTAAAAACTGTTTTTGAAGACAAGGAGCTTAGATCATATTCAGAGAGCATTGCTTGTATAGTGATAAAAAAATAAACCATATACACACCACATGGCTGACAGATTTTGTACATAAATGACAGTTGGATGAAACTTTTCCAACTTGTAAAAAAATCTCAAACTTTCTTTCTAAAGTTCCCAAATTGGTATATATATTAACATTTATCACAACAACAACAAAAAATTGTATATTAAAATATTTAATGATAATTATAAGTGTGATGATAAGTGGCGAAGCCAGAAATTTTTGTTTGGGTCGAAATTGAATTATATATTTTTATGATAATAAAAATGTAATTTCACCATTTTAATAATCTATATCTTTATAATTTTTAAAGGATTAAATCAAAATTTTCTTATTTTTTGGGGGCCAAAGTGCAATTTTACTATTATTAATTTAAATTTTTATAATTTATAAAAAGTCTAAATGAAAAATTTTCCATTTTAAGGAGGGGCAAGCCCCTGCCAACCCTTGGTGATAATGAATTTACATTTTAATACTATTAAACATGTACTTTAAATTTATAATTTTAAATTCTTTTATTTAAAGATATATAAAAATTTTATGAAAAGAGAAAAGTATAATAATATTTTTTTCGGGGTAAAGAAAACAAAAATATTGCATTAACTTAAACGACATATGAAATCTCCTTATGGGCTTCAAAAAATACCAAACCCTCCTCTTTTTCGAAAGTCATTATGGCTATGTAGTCAACATATTTGTTTCCCTCTCTATGAATATGTTGTAGGAACCATTATCTAATCTTTTGTAAGAGTTTGATGAATATGCATAATCAAAATAGAGTTCGAAGATATCACGGAAAAGTTTTGAATAACCTTCGTAACCTCCACACTATCGATCTGAATAAACTCTCTCTTATAATTCAGATTCTGCAGAAAGTTCAAACCATCAAATATTCCTCGAATTCAACATATAAAATTGAGTGCTTTCTTAAGCACATGTTAAAGCCTAAAATCCATTTTCCTTCTAGATCTCCTACAACTTCTCTTGAATTAACGTTTCCATATTTCATATTGATAATGTTATCTGTATTCAATTGGACCCATCTATCCAACAAAGAGACCACCGCCCTTACTTGTTGCCACTCAATTAAACTTTTAGAAGCATATTACTTAGCCTATCTGTAAGAGATTTTGATAAAAATTCCCTTTAAATCAAGTCCTATTTTTAAAATAAAAATAAGTGGTGATCACTAGTCTGAAATATAGCTTCTTACCTTATCCACCATAATAATAACAACAATAATTGGGGAAATGATGCCCTTTACAGATTGAGCAATCAAGTCCTGTTAAGTGGGCAGATAAATCCCTTTTAGATGTGACATGTGATTGACAACACTAACATGGGCACTTGTCAACTTGTAATTGGTTAACTCTCATATGGATATCATAAACAATTGTTTTAGCTTTAAATTTTCGAACACCAAGAAGTAAGAGAAGAAGGTTTGAGTGAGAAAGTAAATAGAATTTCTAATGTTTGTGTAACTGTATCTTCAAAATTCGATTCGATTCAAAAAAATTAAATTTTAAATTATTCGAATTAAATTAATAGAAATTAAATATTAAATTATATTATTTTAAAATTTAAATTTATATTATTATTTAATTTAAATATTTTATATTTTTACTCAAAATCCTTTTATTTCATCAGTTTCTAAGATCTTTCTTTGGTTCAACTATCTCTCATCCATCTCTAATATCTGGTTAAACCATCCTTCTTCTTCATTAGATTTTGAAAACCCTTTCTCGTTTGACCATCCTTGTAACACTCCTAACCCGGCCTGAATGTTATGGCCGAATCTGACGATGTCACATGAGAGTGTTTTTTTGAAAACACGTTGATTACTAAAATCATTTCAGTTATTATCTTTAACTTAGTTCAGGAAAACGTGAACTAATCGATTCGTTATAAAACATTTCTCTTTTACGCGGAAGCTTTTAGAAAACAAATATTTTACGGAACCATCCTTATTTACGAAAATCTTAATTAATTTTAGGAAACCATACTTTGTTGCGTTGTAGTTTGAAAAACCATAATAACTAGTTAAAATCTCAAATTAAAACCCAAACAGTCCAAAGTCCAAAATTGTAACAAATAATCTCAAAAATAATAATTAAGGCAGCAAAAGCACAAAAACCGTAAAACCAATATGTATGTGGCAGTGGTCACCGTCGAGCCTTCCGCTGCACCAATCCGTCTACTGCTGGGGATTACCTGAACAAATTAAACAGAAAATGGTGAATTTTTGCAAACTCAGTTTGTAATCCCCACAGAAATCACACATATAGAATATACATCAGATGTCATAACATACAGTCTGGGCCGAAGCCCATTGTAGAATTAGATATATATGTACATTAGGGCCTTAGCCCAATCAGATACAGTGTACAAAATAGAACAGATTAACAGAAGAACCCAACCCACCAACCCTACACACCAACTTCGTCCAACCCAACAGACCATGTGGGGATATAATCGACCCACCCATCCCTGCACACCAAATAGGGTATATAGAACCCATCAATCCTTACACACCATATAGTATCGAATTACGACACGTATCAGAATTATGCAGTTTAGTTGCCAGATAACAGGCTTTAAAAGCCTTTCAGATGCTTCCTTCATCTTTATCAACCCAACCCGATGCAATGCAACATACCAATATGACATGCAACCATGCAGATAACAGAAATAAATTTATATTCAGATCAGTACAAATATACATGCTAAGTGTAACATGCTTAATTCAGACATCACATACTCAGATCACAGAAATTAGGGGTCTAAGTTATCCTTACCGACCCTCCAACAGGTCACAGTCGACTTGGGTGACCCGTGCAACCTTATAGACCATTTTAGAAAAAATGGGCTCACACGCCCATGTGGCCTGCCCGTGTGGGCCCACACGCCTGTGTGGCCCACACGACCCAATTGGCCAAGCCTGTATCTTGCACACGACCTCGCTTGCCATCACACAGCCGTGTCTTACGCCCGTGTCACGTGTGCATGGCCTGGTTTGTCGATCACACGGCCGTGTACTGCCACACGGCCTACCACACGGGCGACCACGCGCCCGTGTACCGTCGACAGATTCTTTTTTTGGCTTTCGTCGATTCGCGTTTTCTGTGTTTTTTGGTACACACCTGGTACCGATTCAAAGCTAATGCAACCCTGAGCACTCCAAAGCCTAAAATCAAGATATCCCTCATCAGTTTAATAGATTTATTAGCAAATTCGGATTGCGAGATTGAGCAGAGACTAGACTTACCACTACCAAACAATCACCACTTCAAAATCAACTCGACGAATCATTGATTCTAGCCCCCCGAGTGACTCCCACGAGTAAACCACGTCTAAGTATCGCACCCGTTTGCTAGTACGAAGAAGATGAATCAAAAAGAAAGCAAAGAAGGATTTGGTTAACAGAGTCGAATTTTGTAAAGAGAAGTAGAATACCAACAAAACTGATAACCCCCCAATCCACATCCCTTGTTTCTCTCCACTAACCCCTCTACTCAGATTTTCGGTAAAACACAAACTCTTAGCCGAAACTTGTAGCAAAAATAATACCCTTGCAACTGTAGAGATTCAAACACAAGACCTCCAGTTAAATAACACACCCCTTAACCACCAAACCAACAAGCCCATTCTAATATGAACTTACCAACTTTTAAATATAAGCCTATTGAACCTAGTTCAAGCTTTATTCATAAAAATACCAAAATTTGCCCAAACTAAGACTTGAACTTAAGACCTCCCAGACACACCTAGAACACATAACCATTGAAGCAAACAAGTAATTGTGTCAAATTAAAGTAGAAACATATTTAAAAGCCGGGGCGTTACAATCCCTCACCCATCTCCCAACCTAAAAAACCATTCACATTTCTTTCCTATCCATTGATTGAGAACTATATATCATTTTCTGGTACTTTCCTAATTATTTCTTGTTTGTTCATCAATTATTGTGAGTTTTTTTCATTTTTTAGTATTTGGGGATGTCGAATTTATTAGGGTTTGTTTTACTTTGGTTCTAGTTTAGTTGAGTATTTGTGGCCGTACTTCTATTTCGTTCTCTTCATTTTAGCTGCTGGTGGCTTGTTATATATATATATATATTGGGGGTTTAATTATTCTTCTTTAGTATGGTAGCTACTTTGTATTAAGTTTGAGGACATTGGTTTTGCCTACACCTTAGGCTTGTGAAATGGCAAAATTTTGTATTATGGGATTGTCCATTATGGAAGGCAGTCATGAATATTAGTAGAGAAGCAAATGACATCAACTTTTATGGAAGGTAAAGCATATGTTAATTTTTTTAATCGAAATGGTGGAATTGATAAACCGATAGAATGATGGATCTAATTATGAGTTCGGTTTTAAAAATATTGTCTATTTTTAAAAAAACACCAAAAGTCATTTTTTTAAATTTAATTCGAACAAATATATTCGATTCAAATTTCATTCCACTTGACTTAATTCGAGAAAATTTCAAATCGAATTAGGATGATAAAATAAGATTCATCAACTTAAAATTTTTTTATTCGATTCGATTTAATCAAACACTCAACTCTAAGAATGAGACACACAAATAAACTTATAGTTTTTATTATTCCTCTAATCAATTTCAAAATGATTGTAAGGGGTCATTTTGAAAAAAAATCACCAAGTTTAATCAACAACCTTTTGTGCTTTTATTTTGTTTTTCAATGGTTTTTTTTTTTTCTCCTTTAATTGAATAACAATTTAATAAGTTATTTTAAACTTAAATAAAAAGGTGATTAAAAATTTTAAAAAACGTATTGACCACGCTGGCATGTTAGAATTATCACTAATTATAAGTTGATATGTGTACAAATATTTTGAATTTAAATTAAATTACACATCATATTTGGTCAAACAGTCATGTCACATATCAGCATTTTGGATAACTTCCCTCAACTTTGTTATTAATTTTACTTACTTATTTGCTTTCTATTTAAAAATTTCGTTACATATTTTATATTTTGGATAAAATTAATAGAATGTATAAGTACCGAATGATTAAATTTATTATCAAACCAATAAAAAATTTTATAGCACTTTCTCGACATTTATCTAACAATAACTAACGAGAGAGTAATTAAAATATTTAATTTTAAATAAAAAATTAATCACCCTTAATTGTGACCTATTGATCATGTGTTTATTTTCCTAAAAAATAGCCAAATTTTTATTGTAAAAAAAATTAAAATGAGTTTTTATATAATTTTTAAATTGATATGTTTAAATTTTGGGTTTTTAGAAAATTTTAAAAAAAATTATATTTTCAAACAATTATAATTTATATATTTGTAATATACACTATAATAAATTTTCAGAAATTGAAAAATAAAATTTAAAAAATCATTTTGAATTTTTTATTTCTTTTTGCTATATAAAAAAAGGAAGATAATGGAGTTCTTATGTGACTTTTATGACATACGTCACTATGTGAGTTAGCAGCCAACGTTTGAAAAAAAAATTCTAAGTACTAAGTACCATTTATCATAAAAATAAAGGATTAAGGGTATTTTTGGTTTTCTAAAATTAATTGAGTTCTTACGAATATTTTGCATCTAATTGAATCTTTGAACTAATGAAATTAGCCATATTAACTGTAATTTGGATGTGACCATTCACATAAGCATTATAATATTTCATCATCACTAATCACTGACATAATAGTGCCACATCAATAAAAATAAAAATAAAAATTATTATAAATGATTTTTAAATAATATACAATAAATCTAAATAAATGGGTGTATTTAAAAATAAAATTATTAAATATCATAAGAAATTAGAAAAAAAATATAATTTATAGAAATAATTAGAAACTTATTAAAAACCATAAAAATTTATTAAAACATAATTTAAGTATTTTATAAATATTATTTCTCATTTTTATTAAATTATTTAACTAATATAACTTATTTTTAAGTATATCAAACATTGAAATCTTTTTTTTCTCATGCAAACTATTGAAAGTTTAATATTTTGTATTATGGAATTGTCCATTATGGAAGGCAGTCATGAATATTAGTAGAGAAGCAAATGACATCAGCTTTTATGGAAGGTAAAGCATATGTTAATTTTTTTTAATCAAAATGGTGAAATTGATAAATCGATAGAATGATGGATTTAACTATGAGTTCGGCTTTAAAAATATTGTCTATTTTTAAAAAAACACCAAAAGTCATTTTTTTAATTTAATTCGAATAAATATATTCGATTCAAATTTCATTTTACTCGATATCGAATTAAGATGATAAAATAAGATTCATCAACTCGAAATTTTTTTATTCGATTCGATTTAATCAAACACTCAACTTTAAAAATGAGAGACTCAAGTAGACTTATAATTTTTATTATTCCTCTAATCAATTTCAAAATGATTGTAAGGGTTCATTTTGAAAAAAAAAAAAATCACCAAAGTTTAATCAACAACCTTTTGTGCTTTTATTTTGTTTCTCAATGGTTTTTTTTTCTCCTTTAATTGAATTACAATTTAATAAGTTATTTTAAACTTAAATAAAAAGGTGATTAAAAGTTTTAAAAAACTTATTGACCACGCTGGCATGTTAGAATTATAACTAATTATAAGTTGATATGTGTACAAATATTTTGAATTTAAATTAAATTACACATCATATTTGGTCAAACAATCATGTCACACATCAGCATTTTGGATAACTTCCCTAACTTTGTTATTAATTTTACTTACTTATTTGCTTTCTATTTATAAATAGGTAGATTTGATTTTTTCTTTAACAATTTTTGTTAAATATTTTATATTTAAGATGAAATTAATAGAATATATAAATATAGAATGATTAAATTTATAATTAAATTAATAAAAAATTTTATATTATCTTCTCGTCACTTATTTAACTATAATTAATAAAAGAGTAACCAAAATATTTAATTTTCTACATTATGATAAGGATGATAACAGTGGAAATGATAAGGATGACAGCTGTGGAATTGACCCTGACTATGACAGTGAATGGTCTCTTAACAGTGCACAGCTTCCCCACTCCACTGCCAACAGTTAAAGCAAAATGAAGAATCTCTACTGTGTATTTTACTTTATCTATTATCAAGAATCTTTTCCTGTTGTAAGAATTATTACTACCTGATGCATTATGAATATATACTGTAACTAGTTTGTTTGTATCTATCTCTTTTACTTATAAAAGGAGAAGTAAGAACCAGTTGTAAGTCAAGTTAGTTTTCATAAATAAAATCTCAGTGTGCTTATGTATATCATGGCTTTCTAAATTTCTTCTTTCTTTTCTGAGTCTGAGCAAGAAAGAAATGATCATAAACTTGCATATGAGATAATATAGAGTATGCTCTGTGCTTGCCATCTATATGGATCCTGCACACCAGAAATATAATTCTCAGCGATAACAATACTGTTGAGAATCAAGGAGGTGTCATTATTTAAGTTTTTGTAGCTAAGAGGTAATGCCTTTATGTTAAGACCAAAATGAAGAAGGTTTGTTTTTGGCATAACATAATTGCTACAATTTCTTAAGTTTTGAGAATCCAGTTCGACATTCTCACCATTATTGGTATCAGAGCCAGCACGGTGAAGGGTTTGTGGTTATTTTCTTTTATGCTTATGCTCAGAAAAGAAGTTTAAACATTATGACAGAAACCTCTTCTTCATCACGTCCCTCTATTTCTAAAGCTCTTGTATCTATGCCCAGTTTTCCTCTTAAATCTCATTTTGTGAAAAAGATTTCTTATCTTTATGAAGCTACATACTTAAAAGAAGATGAAAAAATCCAACCTATGGAGCTTCCTACTGTAAACCCTTACAGTGCTTACAAAAAACATCTCCTTTCACCTCTAAAAATTATTAGGTCTCTAATACAGAATTCTCCCAAACAAGTTAGGGAGTATGTTCAAGCTTCAAAGTTTGACAGCCATCTTATCACTGGAGACACTACTGAGAAGTTTGTCAATCTTGAGATCCCACCGGAATTTCCAAAAGAATGGTCTGATGCTAGATATACTAATATCCATTTTGGTGCAATACGATTAGCTCTTAATTATCATGGCACAGAAGGCAAACCTGTTGTTGCAAGAATTGCTCTGTTAGATTCAAGGTATTTAAAATACCAAGATGCTTGTATTGCAACCATAGAAGCCACACTAAATTCTGGTCTTGTAATGGTGACTCTCTTTCCAAATTTCACCATGTCTTTACACGATCCAAATCTGTTGACTGTTTTAAAAGTACAAATTCAGATTATGGGCGCTCCTTAAGTTACCTCATCTATAATTGCAACATTACACTATCAAATAGTGTATAGAATTCAAGACCATGCCTTCAACTTGTCAAAGCATGGTACTGGAGATTCCCTTCTCATCTCAGTCAACACCCAAGATCAACCTCATTGTATACATGTCCCAAGACAAATTCCAAAAAATGAGCTGATCAAGTTATTACCAGAAAAGTAGATCACAAACTATGAAATGCTTCATGAGCATGATCAACCAATTCAATCCACTAAGAGCCAGATTACTTCAAAGAAAGATGGAACTATAGAGATCAAGTTTGATCACAGTCATTTACAAAGACTAAAGACACCATCTATATTCTTAACTATGCTGATGATGCAACCAGTCCCTGATCCAAAAGAAGGTCATATTCCAATGGATCCAGACTGCTACTGTGGACTTTATGAACCAGGGCCAGAAAGAAAACTTATTGAAAGCTTTACTGCTGAGGGGAGGCCACAGTATATGTTTAAAGATCCCAAAACTAGACACCATCCTTGGGCTCTTAACTGTTCCTGTAACTTATGTGCAGATGATCGTTTTGCGGCATGGATAGATAGTCTTGATAAAGAAGCTTCCAAAGCCAGCAAAAGAAGATAAAAAAAGAAGTATACTCAAGACGAGTTTTATGAAAGATATAAGAATGGAGATCCTTCTATTGGTCATTTAAGAGAAGATAATGGTAAATTTTTGTATCTTATTGATTGCTCAGCAAAGTTGCCACAACGGCAAATTCCTTTAGAAGATTTAAAAAATCCAAAGCTATTTTTTCCTCCGAAATCTCCATCCTCTTATCTCTTGAAAAATGACCTGCAGAAAAATCCTTTTCTTCAGCCCTGTTATAAACAGATTCGCAAATGGGTCAAAAAGAATTCTTTTCTAGAAACCTCTGAAATCTCCTCCAAAACCACTTCTGTATGTATTTATCAACCTACTGATACTACATATGATCAGGAATTTCCTCATTTGCAAGAATTTACCAAGATGGGTTATTCTCATTATCCCAAAATTCCCACAAAAATTCAAGTCGACGAAACTGGCAAACTTACAAAGGTTGGTGCAGTCGAAGCAACATTAAACTGGCAGACAGAGAATGCAGTGGCTCAAAATAAAGTCCTCAAAAAGATCGACTTCAAGGTCACTCAATTGGATTCAAGAATGGCATCTGCAGAATCCAAGCTTGATAAAAATACCAAAATGGTAAAAGAATTAATTATTCTTTTACAAAAAAGATTAAAAGAAGTTGCCAGTGAAGCTGCTGCCCCAGGTCAAGATTTCTTTTCTCATATAGCACAAAGAGATAAAGAAATTGAAGGACCAGATAAAAAATTTGAAAGAAACATGAAAGATTCCTACACCAGAAATGAATCCTCGAGATTCAGATGCAGAATTATTCTTATTTCCTTCAAACAGACAAGTAAGTCCTCCAACGGAAGAAACTATCATTAAGTTTCCTCCAATTCCTGAAAAAAGAAAACCTACTCTTCATGATCTCCATATACAGATAAAGAAATGTATGGAGATAAAGAAAAAAGCAGAAGAAGCAGCAAAAGAGCAAGAAAAAGAAATTCATTCCCAGCAAGAGTCAAAACAATTGGGAAAAAGGCTAGTTTTAGAGGAATCACCTCCACCTTCTCCCCCTCTAAAATAAACTTCAAAATCTCTCATGATTCAAAATAATCCTTTGTCCTCCTTTCTAAGGGACTATCAAAGACAGTTGATACTAAAGATTTCAACAATGCAGTTATCAGAAAAAGAAGATGAGTCTTCACCAAGATCTTCTTCAGAAGAAATTTCAATAAGGTCATCTTATTCCTCTTCTTATTCTTCTGTTGAGGAATCCGAAGAAAACTTCCAAAAAATTGCTCAAACACAACCAAAAGTGGAAGTTCCTTCAGATGATGATCCCATGATGGATGAAACTCATCAAGGCGAGTCTTTCTCTCAAGCTCCAAGAACTACAAAAGGTCCATCTATTGGTAGAATGACCTTTACTCTTGATGATATTCCACCAGAAAAGTGGCCAGCCAGAATTCAAGAATTTCATTCCTGGCTTGATACCAGAAAGCTTACAGAAGAAAGCAATTATAACATTCTCCTAGAATTTGTTTCTAGATTTATGGAAATGTTAAGAGACTAGTGGAACTCAATTGATCAGAATTCACAGATGCAGTTCTTGGTTCTTCAGGATTTAAGTACTCCAATCAGAATCATACACCAACATTTTGTTGGAAATCCTGATGACTTGCTGAATATTAAAAGAAAGGAGTTTTTCAAAAGAAAATGTTGTTCCTATAGCAAAAAAGACTTGTCAAAGCATTTCAAGATTATGACCAAACTTTTTTTCTCATTAGGACTTAACAATAATCTTAAGCCAGTGATCCTTGGCTCTATCCCTGATCCATTACAAGTAGCAGTCAATCAAGCTCTCCAATGACAAAACAAAAACATTCTTAGTCTTACTGCTGGTAAAATTCAACAAGAAGTCTTTATTGCTCTCGAAGATATTTGTAACAGAAGAAAGATATTTAAAGATTATCTTTATGGAGATAAAAGAATTGACAAGGCTTATGATGATTCATATTTGAAGTTCAAGTGCCCAAAGGATCATTTCTGTGTTTGTAGAAGACCCAAAAGAAGAAGACATTTCAGGAGAACCACTCAAAACAAATATTCTTCCAAAACTTCAAGAAAATGGAGGCCAAGATGGAGATATTTGAAAAAGAAAAGATCTTCTAAAAGTCCAAAGTCCTCCAAATGTTACATCTACAACCAGAAGGGGCATTTTGCAAAAAAATTGTCAAAACAACAAAAAATGAGCAAAGATGATTCGGTAGATCCAAGAGAAAGCAGGAATTACAATTGAAAGAGAATATGATCTTGAATCTCTCTTTTCAATTGAAGATGAACCTACAGAGAAAACTCTATGTGCCATTCCAACATATTTCTCTGAAGATGAATCTGATTATTCAGATTCTTCAATCTGTATGACTATGCTGATGCTCCAGGAACAACACCAAACTACATACTTAAATATAATTTCTTTATCATTCCTTCTATTTCTCATAATATGAACATGCCCACTCAATATAATTGTCATAATTGTCATATTTGTGGGGTTATTTTATCAAAATAACCTAAAAAATTTAATATTCAAAAGAATAACTTAGATTTAAAAATGTCAATAGAAATGACCTAAAAGAAACAGTGCACGGAATTTGGGAATGAAAGAGTTTGGGAAGAAATAGTGAAGGAGAACTAGTTACAGAAGATGAGTTTGCATTTTTTTTTTTGTTTTTTTTTTATCATGGAATACCCATATGTATTGTTGCTGGCCAATGGGTTCATGGGATCAAAAAAATATTTTTAACTGAAAATGGGTGCCGACCACCTCAAAACCGGTACCAAAAAGTTCAAAAATTTTTGAAAATGGGTGCACCAAAAAAAAAAATATATTTTTAAAACTAGTTACAAAATGTATTGTACAAAGTACGAGTGAAAAAAATATACATGGCTATCGGCCATTGCATTGCCAACACCAAAAATAATAATTTTTTAATCCTTTCTGACATGAGTGCCAGCCATGGGGTTTTCGGCGCCACCATGCACTATTCTTTCTAGGTAATATTCGTTAATGTTTTTGAATCTAGGTTATTCTTATAAATATTTAATTTTTGGGGGTCATTTTGGAAAATAGCCTATTTATGTGTATCTTATAATATATAATATGTAAAACATATTATATACGATATAATATGTATTGAAAGGAATCTCAAGTTGTGACTAGGGGTAAGCGTTCAATCGAATCAAATTGAATGAAAAATTTTTGAGTTAATCGAGTTGACGTATCCTATTTTATCATCCTAACTCTATTTGAAATTTTCTCTAATCGAGTCAAGTGAGATGGAATTCGAATCGAATCGAATATATTTGTTCGAGTTAAATTAAAAAAATGACTTTAGGTCCTTGTAACTACTGTTATCCACCGTAATCAAATTTACCCACTATAATCAAATTTATTATTAACTTTCATCTCCTTATACTTTATTTGTTAATCTTTATATACGAGTTAGCTTTTTTGCTTACTTAGTTGTTTCAATTATTTTTTTATTTTTGTAACTATGTATTTTGAAATTAAAAAATATATTAAATATAAAAAATGTGAATTTTTAATAAAAGTTATCTTAAAGATAAAATGTGAAATTGATACAAACATAAAATTTTAACATGAATATTTTATGGCATTATTAATAATTCAATTTTAACAAAAATTTATGAACATTTAATATAATTAAACAATTCAATAATACAAATAGTACAAAATGTGAAATTTAATCTAATAATATTAATAGTAGATATAAATAAAATTATTACTATTTAGGTTTAGAGATTTTTTTGGATATTTTTTATTTGGAGGTAAATGGTGAAAAGTAAAAATTTAGGGGAAAATAAAAAAGTTTTGATGGTTGGGTAGTAAAATTTTGAGGGGAAAGTAAATGGGGAAAATATTAAAAAAAATTGGGGGATGAGTTTGGGGTAGATGAGAGAGAAGTAAAAGTTTTGGAAGGAAAGTGAGAGGGGGTAATAAAAGTATTGGGGGAAAGTAAAAATATTTGAGGTAAAAATGTAAAATACTATAGTTTGGTATTCGGTTTATTTGAATTATTCGAGTTATTCGAACTCGAATTTTGAAAAAAAATTGAGTTGACTTGAATAACTCGATTCGTTTAACTTGAAATTCAAAATTTTTTAAATTTTTTTTAGATGAATCGAGTTTTACTCACCTCTACTTGTGACCTATTGATCATGTGTTTACTTTTCTAAAAAATAGCCAAATTTTTTTTGTAAAAAAATTTAAAATTAATTTTTATATAATTTTTAAACTGATATGTTTAAATATTGGGTTTTTAGAAAATTTAAAAAAATTATATTGTGAAACAATTATAATTTATATATTTGTAATAAACACTATAACAAATTTTCAGAAATTGAAAAATAAAATTAAAAAATTATTTTGAATTTTATATTTCTTTTTGCTATATATAAAAAATGAAGATAATGGAGTGCTTATGTGACTTTTACGACATACGTCACTATGTGAGTTAGCAGCCAACGTTTGGAAAAAAAAATTGTAAGTACTAAAGTACCATTTCTTATAAAAATAAAGGATTAATTGTATTTTTAGTTTTCTAACTTTTCAAAAAAATTAATTGAGTTCTTACGAATAATTGAACTCCTACAAACATTTTGCATCTAATTAAATATCTGAACTAATAAAATTGGCCATGTTAACGGTATTTTTTTATGTGATCATTAACAAAGAACACATTAGTTAGGGGTGTACAAATTTTAGGTAAAACTGAATTAATTTGGTTAACTAACTGAATTCAGTTAATTAGTCTGTTAACTAAATTAATTCGGTCAAGAGTTGGTTAATAATTTTTTAGAAGTTCAATTAACGGTTAATTCAGTTCGAAATCAGTCGGTTAACCTAATTAAACGAACTTAATAAATAATATTATAATATATAAGTATTCCGTCGGGGGTCGGTCGGTTCGGTTAATTTTTTGGAAGTATAAATTAATTGGTCGATTAATTCGGTTAATTTTTTATATGTTTTATATTTCTTTTAACCAAGAATAAAAAGAATATAAATTTCAGTTAATTCGGTTAACCAACCGAATTAATTGAAAAAGTTTGGTTCGGTTAATTTTTTTTGAAAAAAATTCGATTCGGTTAACAGTTAAGAGATTAAAAGGGTCGATTAATTCGGTTAATGGTAGTTCGGGTCGGTTAACTAATCGGTTAACCGATTGAACACCCTTAACATCAGCATCGTTTGTTGACATGGCAATACTACATCATCACTAATCATTGACATGGTAATGCCACATCAACAAAAATAAAAATAAAAAAAAATTATTATATAAATTATTTTTAAATAATAAACAACAAATCCAAATAAATGGTTGTCTAAATTTAAAAATAAATTTATTTAAAATCATAAGAAATTAGAAAAAAATATAAAAATAGTTAGAAACTAATTAAAAACCATAAAATTTTATTAAAACATAAATTAAATATTTTATAAATATTATCTCTCATTTTATTAAATTATTTAACTAATATAACTTATTTGTAAGAGTATCAAACATTGAAATCTTTTTTAGTTTATGCAAACTATTGAAAGTTTAATATATATTTTTTTATAATCCTAAAAATGAATTTAGATAAATGGGTGTTTAGGTTCGACTGAATATAGACAACCATTTATTTAGATTTATTGTGTATTATTTTAAAAATAATTTTAAAATGTTTTTTTATTTTTTTTAATTTGGCATTACCATATCAACAATTGCTGATAATATGGCATTGCCACATCAACTTTTGGTGATACATAGCAAATAATTTTAATTATTATACAAGCAGAGTTGTGTTACTGACAAGTGTCTATATGATATAGTAAAAAAAAAATTAAAAATTTGATCGAGATTATGATAATGTGCTGGTTCAAATGGATAGTCTTGAAGTGGCTAATGCCATATAGGAGGGACTCACAGGAGGATCTAACTTGGCCCTAATTCAAAGGATTCTTCAATGGTTTTCTCGATTTCAACATTAGAGTATCTGCCATATCCCTAAAGAAGAGAACCAGGAAATTGATAAACTAACTCAGCTCATCTGGATTGTCAAAGACTACAAGTTTTTGAAGTATCCTCATTAGGGGGATTGGGTTATGTGATGTAGTTTTATATTTTTTATTCCTTCTTTGTCACAAAAAATATATAAAAAAATAGGACACATGGTAAATTTATAACTCTACTTGTGGAGTTAAAAAAGTGCATTGACAATGTACCAAATACTCACCCTTTAATTTATTAAGAATCTAAAAATTAAACTATAAATAAATATATATATATATATATATATGTAAAAAATAAAAATATCAATAAAATAGAAACAATATGCTTACTTGTAGCCAATAGGGTACAAACTACTTTAGTTCATGTGCAACGCCCCAAAATCTAAGTCTTTAATTTATGTATGTTGTGGCACAATTGCATGTTTGCTTTAGTGGCTAAGTGATTAGGAGTGTTTGGGAGTCTCTGGGAAGCCCTAGGTTCAAGCCTTAGCTTATGCAAAATTTTTGTTTTTCTTACTTGAAGGAACCCTGACTCTAGCATGTAGCCTTTTAAATTATTGTGATTAAAATATGTCACAAAAGAGCCTGATGGTCCAGTGGTAATGTCGTGTGAATTCTTCTAAGGGGCTTGAGTTCGAGTCACGCTATGTACAAGGAGTATTTATTTTACTTCTTTGCTGTGTGAGTAGTGGAGTCTGACCTGAACACTGTTGAGTGGTTGGAGTTTGAATTAGTCATGGAGAGATTGGAGGCGAGATTTTATGAGGATGGGAGAAAATTAAGGGAGGTTGAAGTGTGAGGAAAAATTAGTGCCGAAATAGGACTCTAAGCACTATTGATTTCGGCTTTGAGTGGTTGTAGGGAAGGTTGTGTCGATTCTTTTCTCTACATCTCGGGTTTTTGGCACTTTTTGGAGCGTTTTTGCTAAGGGACTTTGGGGGTTCTCTCGTTTTCTCTTTTGCTTTTTTTTCTTCGAGATTACTTTTCTTTTCAGTTTTTCACCTTACTCTTAAGCCGAATACTTTTCCTCCACTGAAGTCTTTCAGTTTTGGTATTCTTTTTCTTTAGCCGAATACATCTTTCTCTTCTCCCCGTTCATTTTCTTTTCTCAATTCTCTTCTTTGTTTTAGTCGTATGCTATTACTGCTTTTCTCTTTTCTCTTTTGAGGTTAAACAAATCCCCTTTCTTTTACAATTTGTATCTTGGCCGAATACCATTTTGTTTCTCTCTTCTTTCCATTTTCTGTCGGCTTTTAGTTCTTATTTCTGTTGATCGATTTCTGCCTTTTTCGCCCTCTCTTTGTTCAGTTCGGTTTGGTAGTGATTCTTAGCAATCGGTGAGATACTTGTTTTTTTTTTCTATTTTTTCTATATGTCAAATTTGTTCTCTTTTATTTCTTTTCTAAAAGCCGAATGCTCATTCTTCTTATGTTCTCTGATTGCGATTCTTATCCCTTCCTCGTAATGTGATGTTCATTGGGTTTCTAGGTGTTCCTGAGGAGTGAAGGAGTGCAAGAGAGACTGAAGCAGTTGAAACCCTTTCTTTCATCATTCAATTAGGGTAAGTACGTTACCTTACTTTTTGGGTGTAGGCCGAATACTTCTATGATTCTGTAAGTTAATATTTGTAGATTTAAGCCACAGGTATGAATAATCCTGTCTAATAAGATCCACTGGTAATGCAAATTGTCGTCAGAGGGATCGTAATCAGCTTTCGTTAGTAGTATAAATGGGCTAAGCTGCAATAATCAATTAAGGCAAGTATTAAATCATTTTGGATAGTGGTATTGAAAGGAATTGTGTAAATCTTGTTCTTAAAGGACTGATAGTGTATCGTGGATGATGTAGTTTGACATACCCGCGGATCTTAGCATGTTTTCGCAAACAGGTGTGTACTCACACTGTTTTAACCGTAGGACGGAAAAAGCTGAAAAGTAAAAAATATGGCATTTGATGCCACACGGGCATGTGAGCTTACGTGTGGTAATTTGAACCCACGAAACATCGGTGCATGACTGTAGAGGCCACTATGAACGATCTCATAGGTTCAGGCTGTTTTGGGCCACGTTGGGCTGAAATGGACTATGTGGACCCAATGGGCTCGTGTGCCCACACGGGTAAATCTCACGGCCATGTGGAAAACATTAGGGTCGGATGTGTTGTTTACATGGCTGAGGTCATTTTTAGGCTTAGTAGGCTACACGGGCATGTGGGCCCACATGCGCCACATAATTGGCTTTGGGCTTATTTACACTGTTTTGACTGTTAAGGTAAAATGACCGATATACCCCTACTAGGTAAAATAACTGTTTTACCCCTGTAAGGTAAAAATGATTGATTTGCCCTATGATATGTATGACTGAATTGAGCATGACATTTTGTATAGACGTATGATATTATGACACGACACAATGCATGGGGACGGGTTTATGTATTTGGAGGAAGTGTACTATACTGATAAGGTCGCACAGGTCGCCCAAGACGACTGTGGACCTACTGATGGCTTTAAGCCGTGCATATTACTGACAGCTTTGCTGTAATACTGTTTAGTGCTGCAACCAGTGCTAATCTTGGTGTGTCTGGCTGGGTGGGTCGATTTTATCCCCATTTGGTGTGATTGGCAGGACGGAGTGCTATGTCTGGCTGGATTGGGTAGGGTTTTTTTGATTGCATTACTGTACTGCTACCGTCACTGTAATGGGCTAAGGCCCACATTGATACTGTCACTGTAAAGGGCTCAAGCCCAAACTGTTACTGCATACTGCTTGATAAGGGATTACACACTGAGTTTTCGTAAACTCACCCTTGTGCTTATCTATACAGGTAATCCCCAGCTATAGATGGATTGGTGTCGTGAGAGACTCGGAGGTGGTCACATGACTACGTATATTCTATATTTAATTCATGTTTACTATTAAATTCAATTTGTGTAATTTTATGTAATAAGGCCTCTTTAAGGTTTTAACTTTTAATTTGGGATTTTTACTTACTTTGTTATAAACTGCTAGATGTAGGAAAGAGACAGGTTTTAAAAGATAAATGCTTTTCAAAACACCACACTTACGTGAAATATTTTAAAAGCTTCTGCTATTAAATGAGATTTTGACAATGTGTAACATTTTTAAAAGTAAACGGTCTTAAATAATAAACTACGTTTTGAAAATGAACGTACCCTTTCAATTCAGTGAAAGATAAATAAAAGTGGATTAAAGTGTAAAGAAAGTTTTTTTTTGTATTTTTACAATCCAATATGATCAACAAAATTTTCGATAATATCACAAAGAGGTCTATTACTGAGCGGGTTTTCAATGAGAACATGTTTTCGTAAAACACTTCAATGTGACACAGCCAGATTCGGCCATAACGTCTGGGCTGGGTTTGGGGTGTTACATTTAGTGGTATCAAAACTAGGTTTAAAACTCGACTGTGGAATGAGTTTATAAATTTGTATTATTATAAGTGGCTTTAAAATGATTTAAAGTTTTTAGAAATATTTTTGTCGAAACCGTGGCACACAGAGTCTCCGGCGCCGATTCTGTAAGTTTCTTGACACTAATGCTTGTTTTCTTTAACTAAAATACAGTAGATAAAAAATACTGAGACTACTGTAGGTAGTAGACAGTATTGAAACACTCTAGTTAGAGTAAACTGAAAAACCGTAGGAAACTGAAAACTGTACTAGGACTACGATCTACGAAAACAAACTCTATACTACTACTTTTTCATAAAACACCCGCTAATAATTACTGAAACTGTAAACTAATCTGCATAAAATTTCTAATTCAGATAATACGTAAAGCGATAATGAGCACTAGAGGTACTCGTGGAAGGGGTATAAGAGGCCGCGGTAGAGGCCGTAGAAGTGTTAGGGCTGGGTCTTCTTCTTCGGGCCACATGCCTAACGTTGAGGCTAAGGAGGCACCGGCTTCACTGATAACTGAGAGGGGGTATATGATCGAGCGGCTGGGGATGACGCATTGTCCCAAGCTATGCTCTAAATTCTAGAGAGGGTCGCTAGCCCAATACTGGTCCTGAGGGCTGTGGGTCGATTATGAAACAACTCCAGTTGAATGGAGTTGAGATCTTTAGGGGTATTACTGGAGTAGCCTCTAATATGGCTGAATATTGGTTGGAGGCTACAAAGAGAATAATAGATGACCTTGACTACACCCCCAAGCAGAAACTAAAAGGTACAGTGTCGTTGCTCAAGACAAAGCCTATCAGTGGTTGCTTATTGTGAAAGAGGGCTGTAACACCCCTCGCTCGTAACCGTCACCGGATACGAGTACGAGGTGTTACTGAACAAACAATCACTCAATCAATTGATTTCAAAACACAATTTTTATGTAAAATTTAAAACTTTTTCGTTAATGCACAAGAATTTCTCATTATGGGCCTACGGGGCCCAAAGGATACATTGGGTGCAATTCGGAACCAAATCGGAACTTTTCGAACACTTATAAAATTTTCCCAAACGGTGTCACATGCCCGTGTGACTTAGGACACGCCTGTGTTAAGAACATCAAGCATTCTGTTTCTTTCACATGACTGTGGCACATGCCCTTGGGCAGACAGTGTCCTTCACACGGCTAAGACACACGGCCGTGTCTCTGCCTGTGTGACCACACTTAGGCTATTTTCCAAGCCCTTAGTGTGCTCTTAAACTCTTCACACTTGTATACATTGCATAAATGTATAACATATCCTTCACTACTCTTATCTAGACTATCAAACACATGAGATATGCCTAATTTCATTTAACATTTTCCGTAATACATGCACAAGAACAAGCTTATAAATCCTTAACCGCTAAGGACCACATTTCATGACCTTATACAAATTGATGACATGAGCCGATATATTTGGCCATTTCACAAGAATACAACTATCTGTAACTATATCTTAATACATGCCACTCACGCAGAAACAAATGGGAATGGTTATTACTCCATCTTGACAAATTGATAGTGTGTTGTCGCCTCCGACGATCTCCAACCCCGAGCTAACCTGACAACACTAAAAGAAATAAAGGGGGGTGTAAGCTTTAAAGCTTAGTAAGTTGGCATATAACAATAAGAAATTTAATTAAAAAAACATTTCCATTTTCCTAAGGAGTATTCTTAAGAAAATAGAGACATTATCCATATGGTTTCACTTTTCACTCATGTTCAGCTTAGGCTGTTTTCTGAGTTACAGTTGATAAATTAATTATAACTTAAGCTACAGAACTCTAAATTAAGTTCTGTAAATTTTCCATAAAACTAGACTCATATGTATTATTACCATAAAAATTTCAGAATTTTTGGTTGGGCCAATTAATTCAATTTATTCATTGAAGTCTCCCCTATTTCGTGGTTCAGCAGCTTTGCCTACTCTTCACTAAAATTTAATTATCTTTTGCTACCAAATTCAAATGAGGTTCTTGTTTCTTTCTTCTGAAAATAGACTCAATAAGGAATCCAACCATACAAATTATGTTTCTTAACTATTTTTTTTTGAAATTTTTAATGATTTTTACAATTTAGAATAGGGGATAACGAAATCAATCTGAACCAGTCTTACAAAAATATAAATATCTCAAAACACAGAATTCCTTTGTTTTCTATGTTTTTTATATGAAAATATATTAAACAAGCTTTAATTTCATATCTCATTCCACTTCTAACTCAATTTCTACCATTTTTGGTGATTTTTCAAAGTCACTACACTACTGCTGTCCAAGTCTGTTTTATTTCATTTTCACTCTTTCAAGCTTTCATTGATATAGCATTAACGGTAACACTTACCTCTTATCAATCTTACCTAAATTCGATCATATAACGAGCATATTTTTCTTAACTTATACACATACGTACCTGCACTTATTCATAAGATTTCACTTTTACACTTACACATATAAATGCATCATAGCAAGGAACATATTGTTTCATCATACACATGGTCATAATCACTTTCTATTTCACTTAATCATATCATTTTGCTACCCGTTGAACCATGCGGAATTCTAAAGGATACTCGAAAAGATGCACAAAAGTGCCACTCATATATTGTAGCCGAAGCTACCACTGATATGTAGCCGAAGCTACCATGTAACCCGCCCATAAGCGAACTCAGACTCAACTCAACGAGCTCGGGCGTTCGCATCCATAAGTGAACTCGGACTCAACTCAACGAGCTCAGATGCCTAGTCACATCTCACGAACTCGGACTCAACTCAACGAGCTCGGAACTCAACCATCCTAGTGACATGTCACTTGTATCCTAATCTATTCCCAAGGTTCAAACGGGATTTTCCTCAATCACATATTTTTGTCGTCTTCCTCGGAATGTCGAAACCGATACTTGATAGCATTTCATACTTATCAAATAATAATTCACAAAGCATAATATTTCATGATAATAAACATCATATCATATAAATAACATTGAATTACTTAAAATAACAATTATGTTACCACATTTACACATGAACTTACCTCGAATACAAAAATGGCTAACTTTTTCGACTTAGCCCATAACCTCGTTCTAGGTCTGAATTTCGTGTTTTCCCAATCTAACATATCAAATAATGCTCATTTAATGATCACCTTATTCAAATTAGTCCAAAAATCACACTTTTACATTTTTATAATTTTACCCCTAAAGTTTGTCAAAATTACAATTTTACCCATAGTCTCGTAGATAAACTTTTATTCAATTTCTTTGCATTTCAGGCCTAACCAAATCATTTCATACATATAGTAGCCCACAATTCTCACTAAAACACACACTCATGACCAATTTTATAACTTTTGCAATTTAGTCTTTTCGGATGTTTTCATCGAAAATCACTCGATAAAAACTGTTTCCCTAACCTTAAACATGCATAATCTACCATAATCCATCAAAATACACAATTATTCAGCATGGGTCAATTTTTAAACATGAACCCTAGCTCAAAATAATGTTAGAAATAGGTAGATTATGATGCAAGGATTTCAAAAATACGAAAAACATTAAAAACGGGGATAGGAATTACTTACTATTGAGCTTGGAAAGCTTGAAACCCTAGCCATGGCTTCTCCCATGAAACTTTCGGCCATAGCAAGAAGAATGAGCAGATTTTTTTCTTTTATTTTGTCTTTTACTCAATTAAAACACTAAATCACTAAAATACCCTTAAGGCTTTTCTTTCAATTTTGTCCTATTCATGCCCATTTTTGTCCATCAAATTATCCAATGGTATAATTACCTTTTAAGGACCTTCAATTTAAAACTTCATAACAGTTTGACACTTCTAACATATGGAACTCAACTTTTGCACTATTTATAATTTAGTCATTTTTACCAAATTGAGTGCCCAAACGTCGAAATTTTCGAACGAAATTTTCACAAATTTTTCCGTGAAATCGTAGATCATAAAAATTATAATAAAAATAATATTTTTCTTATCGAATTTGTGGCCTCGAAACCACTGTTCTGACTAGGCCCTAGTTCGGGATGTTACAAGGGCACTCAGCTTGACTGGTTAACTTAGGAATTCTTCTAGTCTGCATTTCAAGGAAATTATATGGGCGCTAGTTATGTGGATGCCCAGAGAAGAGAATTCCTAAACTTGACTCAGGAGGATAGATCTGTGGCTGAATACGAGGAAGAGTTTCTACAGCTTAGCCGCTATGCTTGAGGGATGGGGGCAACAGAATATGAGTGCTGTGTTCGTTTTAAGGACGGCCTCAAAGATAGTCTATGGATATTGATAGCTCTGCAGAAGGAGCGAGATTTTCTACGTTAGTAGAAAAAAGGCGAAGATCGCCGAGGATGTAAAGCGCGCCAAGCGTTAGAACCTCAAAAAGGAAAGAGGCAGAAATAAGAATGATGTAGAGCCCTCAAGTTCATTTGGTAGGCACAAGAAAAAGGCCAAGGTTGATGGGCCAGTCTGAGTTGGGGCCCATGTTGCTATTATTGGGTCACAGCCTTGTGCGCATTGTGGAAGACACCATCAAGGCGAATGCTGAAAAAAGATTAGGGCGTGTTTGATGTGCATATCATTAGAGCACCAAGTCAGAAATTGTCCACAGAGACCTGTATAGATGCAAGCTACGGGTCAGGGTACTGTTAAGCCACCGAGAGGTGTTAGCAGCCACCGAGAAGCCGGGTTCAGGCCAAGGGTGAAAATGGCATGGGTCGTGGTCGTGGAGCACTGGGCAGATGTGCTGGTCATACTGAGGCGAGGCAACCAGCTCTGGTTTATGCTGCTTGTCACCGAGAGAATAGAGACGCCCCAAATGTGATTACTGGTACGTTCTTTATCCATGGTGTACCTTATACTGCACTGATTGACATTGAGTCTACACATTCGTACATTACATGCACTGTGTTTGGAACTTTGGGTATTTCATGTGAGACTACTGTGAGTGAAATGACCGTAATAACTCTACTGGGGCAGTCAGTGAGGGTAGATAAACTATTCAGAGATGTGCCTTTAGAGGTTCAGGGAGTTACTTTTGTAACGAATTTGATGGAACTGCCTTTTGGTGAATTTGATCTAATCTTGGGAATAGATTGGCTGGTAAAGCCTCGGGCGAGTTTAGATTGTGTTACGAAGCGCATGGTACTGAAAACTGCAGAGGATGAGGAGGTAGTTGTGATTGGGGAGCGTCGAGATTACTTGTCAATGTAATTTCTGTATTAAGGGCCGAGAAATTGGTTAGTAAAGATTGTGAGGCATATTTAGCCTACATCAGTATTTCAGATTTTAAGGGTCCTTCTGTTAAGGATCTGAGAATAGTTAAAGATTTTTTTGATGTTTTTCCCGATGAACTACCTGGATTACCTCCAAACAGTGAAGTTGAATTTAGGATCGAACTTCTATCTGATACGGCTCTGGTGTCTATTTCCCCTTATAGAATGACATCGAAGGAGCTGGTGGAACTTAAAGCTCAAATTCAAGAATTACTGTACTGAGGATTCATTTGACCTAGCGTGTCTCTATGGGGAGCACCAATGTTATTTGCGAGAAAGAAGGATGGATCCATGTGTATGTGCATTGACTACCGGCATTGAACAAACTGACCATCAAGAATAAGTACCCGTTGTCAAAGATAGACGATCTATTTGATCAGCTACGAGGAGCTTTGGTTTTCTCCAAAATTAATCTCCATTCTGGGTATCATCAATTGAGAGTTAAAGAGGCTGATGTCTACAAGACAGCATTTAGGACTCGTTGTGGTCACTACGAGTTCTTAGTGATGCCGTTTGGGCTAACTAATGCACCGGCAGCCTTTATAGATTTGATGAACCGAGTGTTCCAGCCCTATCTGGATCGGTTCGTAGTGGTGTTTATAGATGATATCCTGGTGTATTTGAGAACCAAAGATGAACATGATGCACATCTCCGAGTTATTCTACAGATTCTGAGGGAGAAACAGCTGTACACAAAGTTCAGCAAGAGCGAATTCTGGCTACGAGAGGTAACATTTCTAGGCTACGTAGTATCTGCCGAAGGAATTGGGATTGATCTTCGAAAAATTGAAGCTGTTCTGTATTGGAAACCACCTAAGATTGTATCTGATATTTGAAGTTTTCTGGGTCTAGCAAGGTATTATAGACGGTTTGTTGAGGGGTTTTCGTTGATTACTACACCCCTAACTAAGTTACTGTTGAAAGGGGTACCGTTTAACTAGACTGATAAGCAGTAAGAGAGTTTTTAAAAACTTAAAAAGGTTTTGACTGAGGCCCCAGTTTTAATAAAGCCAGAGTCTAGGAAAGAATTCACTATCTACAGCGGTGCATCACATGTCGGTTTGGGATGCATGTTGATGCAAGAGGGTAAGGTGGTAGCCTACGTGTTTCGCTAGCTTAAGACTCACGAGGCGAATTACCCAACACATGACTTGGAGCTGGCCGCAGTGGTATTCACATTGAAAATCTGGAGGTATTACCCGTACGGTGAGAAGTGTATTACTTACACGGATCACAAGAGATTCAAGTACCTCTTCACTCAGAAGGAGCGGAATCTTAGGCAGCATAGATGGATCGAACTGCTTAAGGATTATGACTGCTCAATTGAATACCATCCCGGTAAGGCTAATGTAGTAGCTAAAGCACTGAGCCGTAGGGCTGTGTCTGATCTAAGAGCGATGTTTTCTCGTCTTAACTTGTTCGATGATGGTAGCTTATTGGCTGAACTGCAAGTTAAACTGACGTGGATTGAACATATTAAGGATAAACAGTTGGTAGATGAGTCATTGGGTACTCGATTCTGACAGATTAAGAGTGGGGAAACTTCAGATTTTGGATTAAATAACGAAGCGGTACTGTGTTTCCGTGGGAGAGTTTGTGTACCGAGGGATACCGATTTGAGGCAGTCTATACTGCAAGAGGTGCATAGTAGTCCTTATGCTATGCATTCAGGTGGGAACAAGATGTACTGAGACCTCTGTGAGTTATACTGATGGCCAGGACTTAAGCGTGGGTTACTGATTTTGTAAGTAAATGCTTGACATGCCAGCAAGTTAAGGCTGAGCATCAGCTGCCTTCAGGGTTATTACAACCGATTAAGATTCCACTTTGGAAGTGGGAGAGGGTAACTATGGACTTTGTTAGTGGGCTGCCCTTAGCGCCTACTAAGAAGTATTCAGTATGGGTCATCGTGGATCTATTGACCAAGTCTGCCTATTTTATATCGGTCCGTACTGATTTCTCGTTGTAAAAGCTGGCTAAGTTGTATGTGGCTGAGATTGTAAGACTGCATGGGGTACCGGTTTCCATAATATCGGATAGAGATCCTCGTTTCACGTGTCGGTTCTGAAAGAAATTACATGAAGCACTGGGTACACGGTTGGACTTCAGTACTGCGTTCCATCCTCAGATAGATGGTCGGTTGGAAAGGGTGATTCAGATACTAGGTGACATGTTAAGGAGTTGTGTAATAGATTTCCAAAGCAGTTGGGAGGACTACTTGCCATTAGCAGAGTTTGTGTATAACAATAGCTACCAGTCGAGCATACAGATAGCACCGTACGAGGCGTTATATGGTCGTAAGTGTCGTACTCCTTCGTGTTGGACTGAACTGGGTGAGCAGCGTGTTCTGGGCCCAGAGTTAGTTTTTGATACCGAGGACAAAGTTAGATTAATTCGGGATCGGTTAAAGACAACCACCAACAGACAGAAGTTGTATGCTACTTGAAGTGCAAAGAGATTGAGTATTCTGTGGGGGATTTCGTGTTTCTCAAGGTCTCCCCGTGGAAGAAGATATTGAGGTTCAGTCGTAAGGGCAAGCTAAGCCCTAGATTCATTGGGCCTTACCATATACTGAAGCGTGTGGGACCAGTTGCCTATCAGCTTGAGTTACCGCTAGAGTTGGCTCGGATTCATGATGTGTTTCACGTCTCAATACTGAGGCGTTACTGCTCTGATCCTACACATATAGTACCAGTAGCGGAGATTGAGGTTAGGCCAGACTTGACTTTTAAAGAGAAATCGGTACAGATATTGGACCGCGATGTTAAAGTTCTAAGAAGGAAATCCATTCCACTGGTTAAGGTACTTTAGCGCAATAATAGTTCAGAGGAGGCCACGTGGGAACCCGAGGCGGCGATGCAACAACAACACCCTCATCTATTTTTACCAGGTAAATTTCGAGGCTAAAATTTTTTTTAGAGTGGTAGAGTTGTAACGCCCCAAAATCTAAGTCTTTAATTTATGTATGTTGTGGCATAATTGCATGTTTGCTTTAGTGGCTAAGTGATTTAGGAGTGTTTGGGAGTTTTTGGGAAGCCTTGGGTTCAAGCCTTAGCTTATGCAAAATTTTTATTTTTCTTAATTGAAGGAACCCTGGCTCTAGCATGTAGCCTTTTAAATTATTGTGATTAAAATATGTCATAAAAGATCTTGATGGTCCAGTGGTAGTGGCGTGTGAATGCTTCTAAAAGGCTTGAGTTTGAGTCACACTATGTACAATGAGTATTTATTTTACTTCTTTGCTGTGTGAGTAGTGGAGTCTGACCCGAACACTGCTGAGTGGTTGGAGTTTGAATTAGTCATGGAGAGATTGGAGATGAGATTTTAGGAGGGATAATGGGAGAAAATTAAAGGAGGTTGAAGTGTGAGGAAGAATTAGCGCCGAAATGAGACTCTAAGCACTCTTGATTTCGGCTTTGAGTGGTTGTGGGGAAGGTTGTGTCGATTCTTTTCTCTTTATATCGGGTTTTTGGCACATTTTGGAGCCGTTTTTACTAAGAGACTTTGCAGGTTCTCTCATGTTCTCTTTTGCTATTTTTTTCGAGATTACTTTTCTTTTCAGCTTTTCACCTTACTCCCAGGCTGAATACTTTTCCTCCACTAAAGTCTTTCGATTTTGGTATTTTTTTCTCTAGCCGAATACATCTTTCTCTTCTCCCTTTTCATTTTCTTTTCTCAATTCTCTTCATTCTTTTAGTCGTATGCTATTACTGCCTTTCTCTTTTCTTTTTTGAGGTTAAACAAATCCCCTTTCTTTTACAATTTGTATCTTGGCCGAATACTATTTTTTTCTCTCTTCTTTCTATTTTCTATCAGCTGTTAGTTCTTGTTTCTGTTGACTGATTTCTGCCTTCTTCACCATCTCTTTGTTCAGTTCGGTTTGGTAGTGATTCTTAGCAATCGGTGAGTTACTTGTTTTTTTTATTCTTTTTATATGTCAAATCTGTTCTCTCTTATTTCTTTTCTAAAAGCCAAATACCTTCTTCTCATGTTCTCTGATTGCGATTCCTGTCCTTTCCTCGCGATGTAATGTTCGTTGGGTTTCTAGGTGTTCCCAATGAGTGAAGGAGTACAAGAGAGACTGAAGCCGTTGAAATCCTTTCTTTCATCATTCAATTAGGGTAAGTACGTTACCTTACTTTTTGGGTGTAGGCCAAATACTTCTATGATTCTGTAAGTTAATATTTGTAGATTTAAGCCACAGGTATGAATAATCCTATTTTATAAGATCCACTGGTAATGCAGATTGTCGTCAGAGAGATCGTAATCAACTTCCGTCAGTACTATAAGTAGGCTAAGCCGCAATAATCAATCGAGGCAAGTATTAAATCATTTTGGATAGTGGTATTGAAAGGAATTGTATAAATCTTGTTCTTAAAGGACTGATAGTGTATCGTGGATGATGTAGGTTTGACGTACTTGTGGATCTTAGCACGTTTTTGCAAATAGGTATGTACTCATACTATTTTAACTGTAGGACGACAAAAGTCGAAAAGTCGAAAAGTCGAAAATATGGCATTTGATGCCACACGGGCATGCAAGCGCACGTATGGTATTCGAGCCCACGAAACATGGGTGCATGACTGTAGAGGCCACCATGAGCGATCTCATGGGTTCAGGCTGTTTTGGGCCACGTTGGGCCGAAATGGGCTGTGTGGGCCCAATGGGCTCATTGGCCCAACATGGGTAAATCTCACGACCATGTGGAAAACATTGGGGCTGACTGTGTCGTTCACATGGCTAAGGTCATTTCTGGCTTAGTGTGCCACATGGGCGTGTGGGCCCACATGGGCCGCATAATGGGCTTTGGCCCATTTACACTGTTTTGACTGTTAAGGTAAAATGACCGATATACCTGTACTAAGTAAAATGACTATTTTACCCCTGTAAGGTAAAAATGACTGATTTACCCTATGATATGTATGACTGTATTGAGCATGACATTTTACATACACGTATGATATTATGACACGACATAATGCATGGGGACAGGTTTATGTATTTGGAGAAAGTGTGCTGTACTGATAAGGTTGCATTGGTCGCCCAAGACGACTGTGGACCTACTAATGGCTTTAAGCCGTGCATATTACTGACAGCTTTGTTGCAATACTGTTTAGTGCCGCAATCGGTGCTAATCTTGGTATGTCTGGCTAGGTGGGTAGATTTTATCCCCACATGGTGTGATTGGCAGGACGGAGTGGTGTGTCTAGCTGGATTAGGTAGGGTTTTTCTGATTGCATTACTGTACTACTACTGTCACTGTAATGGGCTAAAGCCCACATTGATACTGTCACTGTAAAGGGCTCAGACCCGAACTGTTACTGCATACTGCTTGATAAGGGATTTCATACTGAGTTTTCGTAAACTCACCCTTCTGCTTATCTGTACAGGTAATCCCTAGCTATAGATGGTTTGGTACCGTGAGGGACTCGGAGGCGGCCACACGACTGCGTATATTTTATATTTAATTCCTGTTTACTATTAAATTTGATTTGGGTAATTTTTATGTAATAAGGCCTCTTTAAGGTTTTAACTGTTAATTTGAGATTTTTACTTGCTTTGTTATAAACTGCTCAATGTAGGAAAGAGATGGGTTTTAAAAGATAAATTCTTTTCAAAACACCACGCTTACGTAAAATATTTTAAAAGCTTCTGCTATTAAATGAGATTTTGACAATGTATAATGTTTTTAAAAGTAAACGGTTTTAAATAATAAACTACGTTTTGAAAATGAACGTACCCTTTCAATTCAGTGAAAGATAAATAAAAGTGGATTAAAGAGTAAAGAGAGTTTTTTTAGTATTTTTACAATCCAATATGATCAACAAATTTTTCGATAATATCACAAAGAGGTTTATTACTGAGCGGGTTTTCATTGAGAACATGTTTACGTAAAATACTTCAATGTGACACAGCCAGATTCGGCCATAACGTCTGGGCCAGGTTTGAGGTGTTATATCATGTGTCAGTTTAGTTTAGTTTCTGATTTCACATGCATTGTTTGTGATTTTATATATTTATTTAAAATTTATTAAGTAATATATTTTTACAATCTCAAGAAAAATATAATTTTACTAATTGATTGGGTTAAGTTTTAATAAATGTAAATTAAAATGCTACGGACTAAAATAAATAATAAAAGTAGGATTTGGAGGACTATAGTATACATTATTTAAAATTTCTAAAGTATTAGATTAAGATAATTTAGTGTTTTAATTAATCCAAAAGTTTTATTTAAAATATAAACAATAATCCTACTTAAATCATTAGTATCACCTATTGATTATAAAAATTTTAAGTTATTATCACTAAAGTATCATCCTAATGTGCATATATATTAAATTAATCTATCTAAACTATTAAAAAGTAAGACCCTATTTAGCAATTGGCTGATAGCTGATTATAGTGGCTGGTTTGATTAACTGATTCGATTAACTGTTTATTTTAAAGTATTTGGTAAAATTTAGTTGATAGTTGAAAGTTTATACGTGTAAAATGACAAATAAAAGCATGTCACATTTTATTGTTAAGTATTTATTTGTTTATAATACTTTAGTCCTTATTAAGTGAAATTATTGAAATAAAAAACTATTACCAAGGAATTGAAATATCCATTATGGAAATTAATTAATGAATATTTTTGAAAATTTAAATAAACAAATTTCTTAAGTTTTTTATTTGCAAATATAACATTGTATAAATTGATAAATATTAAAAGTGTATCAATATGGATTGTAAACTATATTCTTCGTAATAATTATGTCATGTTCTTAATATGTAAATTAGTGATAATTATGTCACACTTTGAATAAATTTTTCAAGTAGCATATTTCAATTAATATAAAATTGCATAAGAAATCATTTTACACAAGTAAATTAAAAATAAATTAAGAGTATATAAATATTCAAGAAATAGATGCATGTGGCAAAGGGAGTAATTTTTGAGCAAAAATTGTCAGATATGTCATTCTACATATCTCATTCATAATCCACTATGAAAAATATTACCCATCCCAGCGTTTTTTGTTTTGAATGTTTTAGTTCAAGAAGCTCTTTTAAACCTCCATTCACCAAACATTATAATTAGATGTTTGACTACCCAATCCTCCATTTGTGCCCAAAATCAAATAATAAAAAAACTCAAAGCTCTGTTTGCCAAACTTCCCTAAAACTCCCTATTCTTTAAATTAAACTAAAAACGCTAATAATCCTTTAAAAAACTCTAATTTAATCTATTAAGATTCTTAATTATCTAAAAAAAACCCAATTAAAACTTCCTCACGTCATTTTTTTTATTTTTTTCCATTAATTCTCATTTATAAATATGATGAATATTTTTCTCAAATAAATTTAGTTAAATATCTTTTTAAAATAAAATTTAACAAATCTTCATAAAGAATAAAAAATATTACCAATTACAACTTCCTTGAGTCACTTTCTTTTGTAATTTTTTTCTTTCTTTTGTCATTAATTATCATTTATAATGTAACACTCCAAACTTAACCTAGACATTATGGCCAAATCTTGAGTTGTTACTTAATATGATTGAAAACTTAGTTTTTTTTGAGTAAATGGAATTTATCATAAACTTTCAAAATCTCGGTTTCATTCAAAATCATTTCTTACCGTTCTAATTACTAAAAACGTTGCTTGGTGTATATTTTACAAATTTCACAGTGGAAGACTCCTTAAAAAGGAATATTTGAGAAACACAGTTCAATGTTTGAAAACCCTTAATTTGCAGAAAAGGGAATTTCATCAATTAAATGTTTAAGTGGTATTAAGCTAAATACAGAAATAAAGTTCTAAATCCCAAAACAGTCCAAAACGTCCAGAGAGTCCAAATTTTATAAAACTTTCAAACCAAAATTTTGAATAAGTCAAATTAAAGAAAATACGATATTAACCGAGCTCCCGATTGCACCGATTCGTCAAAGTCCGAGTATTACCTGAGAGTAACAGTCAAACAGAATATGAGTTTTTGAAACTCAGTGTGTAATAAACAATTCAAACAGATAATTATTATCAGACAGAATCTTAGCCGAGCTATACAAATACAGATATACATTTTCTACCCTCAACCATTACACACCATCTCCGTCCATCCCAACACACCATATGGGGTTTGAAACAGCCATCCAACCCTACACACCACTTAATGTTGTTACGACACTTACAGAATATTTGTAATTATGCTGCAGTATAGTGGGCGAGAGGTTGCCTCTCACAGAAACACTTCTTCTAGATAATACACCCACCCTAAATGCAGTCATAAATTAGAACAGAAGTCATATATGCATGACACATCAGATAGTAGACATATACATGGTATTTTTCTGAGTTACTCATAGTCTGTCACAATGATAAGCTATAAAAGTAACTTATTTTAATCCCATTCTTAATGCGTGTTTGGATGATTTATTATGTAAATTAGTGAACTTAAGGCTCCTAATCCTTTAAATTCATGTTTCTATACTTAGGTGAGCATAAGGAAGTGAAAAGAGTGAAAAGAGTGAAAAACGGGCTAAAATCGGAAAAAAAGAGCTGTTTTCAGGATCCATATGGCCTGAGCATTTTCCACACGGGCTGAGCATACGCCTATGTGCCAGCCTATGTCAACATCGCTTCTTGTTTCCCAAACATGTGGAAGAACCCAATTTTTAGACTTTTTGAGCATTCTAATGTCTATAAATACACACTAGAAGAGGACCTAATGGGACACACAGAGAAGAATGAAGAAAAGACTCGAAGAACGCCACTGGATTCATTTCAGAAGTAGATCTCCTTTACGATTGAAGATCTCCATTCAATTTCTTTAGAAGTTTTCTTGGGTTTCTTTATGTCATGTTGTTTTTCTAACTTTGAGATGATGTTATTCCAAATTATGAGCTAAATTCCCTAGATACCTAGGGAAGATGAAACCTATATGAATCTTATTATTTGATTTCTGAATTATATGATAAATACTTGATTCTTGTTTTTAATTATGTATGCTTATTTCATATTTTAATATTTTCAGAATATTAATTCATGCTTAATGTGCTTATTTTAGTGGAGCAAAAGTTCCTGTTTAAGAGTAGATCTAGCATAATTGACTGGAGTTGCATGCAATCTTAGAAATAGGACGACATAAATCTACCGGATTAGAGTCAAATCTAATAGGGGAATCCATAGATTGAGTTAATGAGACAATAGGGGTTTTTATTAGAAAGAGATTTCAATTAATCAACCTAGAGTCAGTTGTTTTTACTCTCAAAAGAGATATTAACATAATTTAGGTATTTCTACGGGTCAAGGCGCAAGCGAATAAATCGTTTAATTTAGATTCAGAATAATAAGTGAAGTCTAAGTGGATTCTTTCTTAGGTATTGCCTATCTCATTGTTTTTATTCAATTATTTTTCCTAATTCATTTTTTGTTGCGTTCTTAGTAATTAGTTTAGTTAATTTTAGATTAAAATAATTCCTTCAATTTATTGGCTAGATAATAGAAAAATAGTAAGTACTAGTACTTTTAGTCCTCGTGGATACGATATTCCCTACTCACCATAACTTTACTATTATTCAATAGATGCGCTTGCCTTTGTCGTATTTATAGTTATTTTAGTGACACATCACACAAATTTTACTTATCATATGACACCTCAAACATCTATATACATATAATAGAATTAATACTAGCTGACGACCGAATTTCATGTTTTACAGTCTATCTAATCACATACTGACCCCACAGAAGGCCTACAATCGATTAGAACGGCGTGTACGACACTCGGAAAAAGTTTAGTATTTTGAGCTCATACGCTTGTGTGGCCTACACGGCCCAAATAGCCAGCCCGTGTGGCCCACACAACCCAAATAGCCCAAACCTTATGTCACACACGGTCCAACACACGGCCTGTCACACGACCGTGTGTCACACACGGCCTACCACACGACCGTGTGGCGTTGACAATGTTGTTTTTAAATTTTCGTTGTTTGTTGTTTTTCGAGTTTCTCATTACACACTTGATTCGATTTTGGCGCGGATACAACCACCAGACCTCCCTAACCTAAAAGCAAGATTCACTCAACTAATTAAGCCACAATTCTTCAATTATTCCAAGAACCCACTTGAACAAAATGTGAATAATGACATTACTAAAACAATAATTAACCCTTTGATTGATCGAATACTCACCCAAAATTCAACAATAGTCCTAACATAACTATATTGCAAGAGGAAAATTCTGAGTTCCTTGATCACCACCTAACCACAAGAATCCGCAAGATTAATCTACGTTTTAAAACAAAAACCACCATTCATAAGCTTAATCAAAAGATTAACCAACCACTTTCGCATAAATACCACTAAAATCAGATTAGTAATAGCAACAACAATTGCACCACACACCACCCGCGAGAGAAAGAACCAATCAATTGGAACAAAAGCAAAGACCAATTGAAACAAAAGTCAAAATTCAAGAAAAAGGGAAGGAGCCTTTTTCTTTTGTTTTTTTTTTTTTTCCTTTACTGGAAGTGCCAAAAAATCACATGAATAGGCAATTGAACATGAGAAGAAAAAGAAATGAAAAGTGGGAAACAAAACCTTTTAATTTAATTAATATTTTTCTAAAAATAAAAATAAAACAAAAATAAAATCCCCAACTATCCACTACTCTCAAAAGCAAAAACCAATTGACACAAAAGCCAAAATTCAAGAAAAAGGGAAGGAGCCTTTTCTTTTGTTTTATTTTTTTTTTCCTTTACTGCAAGTGCCAAGAAAATCACAGGAATGGACAACGGAACGTGAGAAATAAAACGTGAAAAGTGGGAAACAAAACCTTTTAATTTAATTAATATTTTTTAAAAATAAAAATAAAAATAAAATCCCAACCATATCCCAACTAACCCACTAACCAACCACACAAACATAAAAAATAAAAATAAAAATAAAAATAAAAATAAAAATAAAACAAAACAAAAATAAAATCCCAACCATATCCCAACTAACCCACTACTCCAACCACATAAACATAAAAATTATGGACTGAAACCTCAGACCTACAACACACACTCCACACCTTTAACCACTAAAACAGATTCTAAATTATATGACAAAAATCTAATAAATCATGTACATGAATTTTTGGGCGTTATATTTAAATATGAATTTTTTATCAAATAAATTTAATTTACCAAATATTTTTTTAAAAAATTAAATTCTTATTCATAAATGTGATAAATCTTTATAAATATTAAATAATATAAAATTTATTTAAAATTACAAATTCAATAATATAATAAACAATAAAAGATATATTAGTTGGTTGAAAAGTTTTCCGAGATCGTGTTTTTATATATATTATAAAATTATAGATATAGATAATATAATATTATTTTATATTATATCTATGTAGTAATAATTTTGGACATCTTATAAACTAATAATTAAACATGATAATTCATATATAATTGTAATACAATGGCTTTTAAACACAATAGAATTATGTAGGGGAAGAGTGCGAAGTTTACTACAGGAGTTTTGCATCTATACTTTTCCATTTTGTTATCTTTTTCCATTGCTTTGAATTAAGCTTGGTTTGGTCGATGTTTCCTATTGGGTGATCTTTCGTGGGAATTAGCCAATGTTGACTCCATTTTTGTTGCTATCTAGATTTAGGCTTAGTTTGGATGAGCGGTGTGTTTATCTCCGGTGAGGTTAAAAACAGTGGTGGCGGTGAGATTAGTTACTGTAGCGGTGAGATTGGATACTGTAGCGGTGAGATTAGAAACAGCGGTGGAGTGTGTGTTTGGATTCAAACGCAGCTGTAGCGGTGAGGTGAAAATGAAAAATGACTATTAAGGACATCATATTAGAATTGATATATAATAGAAGTTTTTAAATTATTTTACTTATATAAAATTATTAAAATATGTGAATTTATAAATTCATTTAATAAAATATTAAAATGTATCTTCTAATATTTTATTATAAATATTTTAATGAATTATATAATCAATTTAAATTATTTATTAGATAAAATGATAATCATTTTTAATTTTTTATAGTTAAATATTCTTTTATAACAATGATAAATATTATTTTCGTAAATAGTAACATTATACTTGGATCAAATTTTGAAGTATCTAAATGAATGATTTTCAATAAAAAATATATATATATATTAACATAAGACATAACAAGTTTCATTATTCCTAGAAATTAGGTTTTGATACAAATTTGTTTTTACAAATATTGATTCATTAAACTATTTGCAATGGTTTCCCTTAACATTGCAATTTCAAGGTCACTTTCACTGTTAGAAGAACTCGATTCACCTCTATCAAAATGGCCTGAAGAGATTGGCATGTCGGGTATATTATCAAATTGTCGAAAATCCTCATCATTTGACCAAGCATGTCTTTGAATGTAATTATGCAAAACTATTGTTGCAATAACTATTAAAACTTGCTTGTCGAATAAATAGCTTGGAATATCTCTTAATATTGGCCATATTTTTTTCCACACTCCAAATGTTCGTTCAATCACAGAGCGTAACGAAGAATGGGCATGATTAAAAATTTCTTTTTTTTCCAGATGCTCGATGATTATCTCGATGAAAGTTAGGTAAATGATATCGTTCCCCCCTATATAGACCTAGAAAACCTGCCATTTGTGGATATCCTGAATCTACAAGATAATATTTTCCTACAAAAAAGTAAAACATAATATCAAGTTTAAAAATAAATTAAAAATTTGAAGATATGGAAGTAACGATGAACTAAAGAATTAACTACTATAAGCATATATGTTTATATGTACATGTATGAAAAGAGTGCATGGAATAAGTGATTTAGAAGTACTGATATGTTAAGTGCAATTATAAAAATGTGATGAAGTTGATTGGTGATATACATGTTTAAATAATATGAATGCAAAGAATGTGTTAAAGAGTAAATTTGTAGTAAATCTGCTTGGGACAGCAGCAGTAACGTGATTTTAGAAAATCACTATAAATTGTTGGAGTTGAGTTAGAGGCTGAATAAATTAATTAATTAAAGCTTAATGAGTCTAGTTTTTTATAAAAGAAACCGTGTAAGCAAAAGAATTTCCGATAATGAGATATTTGAGACGGCGTGGGACAGTATCAAAATGACTTCGAGATCCCCTGCTCTGCATTTAGGAAATCATTATAAATTGTACAAAAATGGTTATAAGATAAAATGTATATGCTTAGACTCTTTAATGAGTCTAGTTTCAAACGAAATAAACGAAAACATATTTTGAATTCTGTACAATGAGAAATCTAATTCGTAGTGAAGAGTGTTCAGAATAGTCAAACAGTGAAACATGGGAAACTTTAAGAAAAATCTGGTATTGATTGGTTAAACCAAAAATTCTGAAAATTTTATGGATAGAAGATATAAGAATATATTTTTAGGAAAAATTAACGGCACTTGATTTGGAGTTTCTTAGCTCCAATTATAAATAATTTAGTCACTGCTGCTCAGAAAGACAGCTTGCAGTGAATTTGTGATTTTGTTGCAAACATTGATAAAACTTGTTAACTAGTTGCTTATTGTTTTCTCATGAACTTACTAAGCTTTAAAGCTTACTCCCCATTCTCTTTCCCTATTTCTTATAGGTCTGTACAATAGTTCGAGTTGGAAGGGCCGGAGATAACATCACACTATCGAGTTAACATGTGAAGGGTGTTACAAATAAAGAATCCGAGCATCAATGTTCCAGAGGCAGGTAGGTAGGTACTCCTAAAGGTATGAAAACAATAGGAATGCAAACAACCTAGCATGCTCAATAATAATCTCAGTGGAGATATACCTGTAACAGGGCATTTTTGCCCGGAGCCCAATACACACACCATTACAAGCCCAATTCAAAGGCCCAATACCCATTACACAAATAAATCGACCAAACTAGGGTTTCAGACTTTCTGAAACCCTAGCCACCTACTCCCTCTAGCGCCGCAAGCCTCCACCGAGCCTAGTCCCATCACCCATGCCTCCAAGCACCTGCACACACGCAAAAAAGGATAACAGCAGACCAAGCAACAGAAGCAGAGATAGCAAATAGTAGCATAAAGATTGTATCAAATCGGCTATAAAGCCGAAGCAAAGATAATGTATTAGGGGGGATGATTCAGATTTTCTCTAGTTCCTTCGGCTAGAACAGAAACCAAGAACATTGGTAAAAAGGGGAATCCCCATTTTTGTACACATATACCAGAAATCAAAATAGAACAAAAATTTTGAACGTTGATTTTAGTCTTTTCCTTGATTATTCAGATTTTCTTATTTATTTATATTTTATTTCTTTATTCTCTTTCAATCTATTTTAAAATACAAAATAAATCAAAAGAAAAGGGAGAAATAGTGCTCACCGGATCCGTCGTTGGAAGTTCCTCCTCCGCGGTTGGCCTTAGGGGAGTGGGAAAGGGACCTTCATCCCGATTCATTCGGGTGTGGAGGGGTTCGACCATCGTGGCAGTACGGAACCGAGCTGAAAAGCTCGATCTTTGTGCCCAGACCACCATTCACGGCTGTGATATGGCTCGATGGGCCTCCGGTGGCTTCCATAGTCGGCGATGAGGGGCTCAAAACCCTAGCCGAATGGATGAAGGAAAGGGGAGGGGTGTTTTAGAGAAAAGAAAAGAAGGAGGCTGCTGTTATTATTCTTTTCTTCTGGAAAATGTTAGGGCTGGAATATTGAGAAAAATCTGATTTTAAATGTTAAACAAAACGGCGCCGTTTAAGCTTGAGGCACCAAACCCGCGCAACCTGATCCGGGTAACCCAGGATCCACACATTCCCAAGCAATGGGATATTTGGGCACTTGATCCTTTTATTCTGTTTGCGTGCTCGATCGTCCCTTTTGCCTTTATTTCTTTGTTTTAATTTTGGACCTCATATTTGTATATTGTTTCAAATCCGTCCGCGCTTAAACGGTGCACTCTAGCGATTGGTTTATTTTCATTTTTAATCCTTGGTTATTTGCGTACGTTTCATTTTAGTCCTTGACTAGGTTTTGCTAATTTATTTATTTACTAATTTGTCTTAAAATTTTGTTTTGTTCTTAATCTGGTCCCTCACCTGTTTTAATGCATTCATTTATCTAACCTGTCAAATAAAGTATTTTCGTTTTTATTTGTATTTCATTTTAAAGTCTTATATATTATTTTATATTAAACTCATATAGCATTTATTTTAAATATTTTTGTATATATTGTCTATTATTGCAAATATTTCTATATATTGTTTATTACAATCCTTCTATTTTAATTTCATTTATGTGTACTATTTATCTCAAATTTATATTATTACTTTGAACACTCACATATATTAGTTTAAATTATTTTTATACATGATTTATTTTAAGTTTCTCTTTGTGTATTATTATAAAACCTTTATGTACATATATATCTATTTTTCTTTTTAACTTATTTATGAATATAAATATTTTTATTCAAAGTTTTATTCATATGTAAAGATTATTTCTTATAGAGACCTTACTCTATATTTTTGTTTATTTCAAATATTTTCATATATTTTCATATAAAACCTTTACATTTTCATTAGTATATATATATATAAATATATATATATATATATATATATATATTGTCATATGAGTTATTTATTTTTTCATTTTTATACTCCTCCTTGCACAAAGATTTGAATGATACCAAATTTAAATATATTATATATTACCAATTTTTACATACATATATAGCTTATCAAAATTAATTTAAGTTTGTACATATGATTAATTTCATGTTAGTTTACTATAAAAACTATTATATCTATATTTTATTTCAATAGGTATATGATCCATTTAAAGATTTTATGTTTTATTATATATATATACGTCACTCGTACAAATTTTTATTTGAATTCTTACAATTCTAAACTCATTTTTACAATTATTCATTTTCATTTGTTAAAAACTGATTAAATTATTTTAATTTGTTTTGCACCTCTTTTGGATTTATTTTAGTCTTTGAATATTCTTACTATTGTTTGCATATGATAATGTTATATAAATTGCTGTCATTATGTATATCATTTTGCATTTGTTGATTGTCTTGATTCATGAATGTAATGCATTGATTATGAATTATTTCTTTGCTTTGTATTTTTATAATTCCATATTTATATTTTATAAAAGTCATGCCTAATTCATTTTTGTTAAAAAGTTACATTCAAAAGCTTTCAAAAGAATTACTCGTGTTTGGGTACTTCGAGGAAATCGAGCCTTAACTTACTAGGTTTCTATTTTACTTATTAAACCCGAACTATCGAGTATCGCTTTCAAAATCAAAGCATGCGAGTCTTCAAATAAAACTTGTTCGCGGGAATTGGATGTGTTACGACCTAGCTTACTGGACGTGACATTCATTGTCCCGAGATAAGAATTTCAAAATTAAGGCAATATTTTATGTTTTGGGACTTGGGATAATCGAGCCCTAACTTATTGGGTTCCGATTTTTCGTTCGATCCAAGATAATAAAATATTCCTTTTTGATTTAAATACGAGCCTCTTTAAAATCAAAGAGTCAAGCTTAACTTCAGAAGCTGAGATATCACGTCCTAACTCACTGGACTTGACATTCTATTGCTTCGAGACGAGAATGGTTTTTAAACGTTCTTTTCAATTTATGCAAATTGTTTTTAACAAAGAGGGATCATATTTCAAATTCTTTCAAATTTTCAAATATTCGACCTTAAGATATCAATTAATCAACTAGGTACCAATTTTAGGCGTATCGAGGGTGCTAATCCTTCCTCGTGTGTAACCGACTCCCGAACCTATCTTTCTGATTTTCGTAGACCAAAATTGTTGTTTTGATAAATCAAATTGTTTATTAAAAACAACCCCTTTTCGAGGTGATCCAATCACACCTCATATAAAAGATTGGTGGCGACTCCCCGTTTTTATTTTCATTTTTAAAAATCCAAAGTCGATTCCACCTATTTTCAAAAAAATGGTTTCGACAAAACCAAAATTTTCTAGTTCAGTCAAATTTGTTCATACAGGGAATAGCTTACTTCAAAACAAAAATGAAATGAAAATTTGCTCAAATAATTTAAAAGAAATCAGAATTAAAGTAAATTATGCTAAATCAAAGCAAGATAGGATCATGAATTAGTAATGTCTATCACAGAACTCAGATAAAAAGAAATTATTAAGCTGAAACCTATAAAAAAACACTAAAGAGTTTTCCGAACTCAGATCAAACTCAGATCAAAAGACATTATTGAGCTGAAACCTATCAAAAAGCAGTACATTATTGAGCTGAAACCTATAAAAAAGCAGTAAAGAGTTTTCTGAACTCAGATCAAACTCAGATCAAAAGACATTATTGAGCTGAAACCTATCAAAAAAGTACTAAAGAGTTTTCTGAACTCAAATCAAACTCAGACATAAGGAGAAACAGGAGAAACAAAAAATAAAAATAAAAAAGGACATGACAAATGATGCCCAATATAACACTCCCAAGAGCCTCTAAATAACAAGCAGCAAACACAGAACTGCTTGCAACCACAAATCTAAAAGAAAGAGCAAATTCAGCACATTAGTAGCTTTCTTTAACATCATATTAGCAGCGACACAGAGTGGTATAGAAGCTGGTGGAATTATTTTAAGAAGATCCATAACCCATGCTTGGGATGAAGAACCTTGGAATATATTAACAACAGAGTTCTTAGAAAACCAATGATTTATCCACTAGCATAATTCAGGCTGGTTTGTGCTAGTCATGAATTAACTTGGCCCAAACTGATCCTAAATATCTCATATGGATTGGATATCTTCGATGATGCTGACAACCTTGTAATACACTCATTCCGATCCCTTCAACTAAACTTATGCATACATCCGTTATCAAAGTACAGCATCAATCTTCGTGGGAATGGTTGTCTCATCCCCCAGCAAGGAAATTATCTCATAGTTAGCAGTTAGAGGCCACTATTCTACTTAGCCAGATCAACCAACTTCAACCACCTAGTAAAAATGAAACTGATAATAGCTACTACATCGAAGATTCTTTAGTTTTCAAAAAATTGGTTGCCAAGAGCCCAAAGAAAACATTCCCAGACTTCCTCCATTCCTTTTGCCTAAATTAGGTTGTGCTTAATTTCGGTTTTGGAAATAAATAACTAACAACCAGCATTTTTTCCTTGCCATCAACTAATGCAGAATTTTTTATGCAAAGATACGTTTGGATCAGTGCAAAGTAAATAAAACTAATGCAGACTTTTACAAGCCAGCCAGTCATTTGACCCACTCTTACGGAGCCAATTATAAGACTAATGCACCATTAAGGCTTAGCAGCACCAGAAGCACCTTTACCAGTTTTCTCACCCCTAACTTGACTTCCTTAAAAGACTGTAACGAAGGCACATATTGTTTAGTAAACATTTTACCACCTTGAGTCATTTGTTTGATAAAATGCATGGACATATCTCATCCTTCAAGCACGGTTCATAAGATCTAAAAATAGAATTTGAGGAACCCCAGCATCATAACATCTTATTTTGGATAACATAAGCCCAATCATCAAATCTGCTGTATTCAGTTCCAAGTTCACGGCTACAACACAAATGTTAAACCATATTTCCCTAAATTTAGTGATGCATTTTCTAAAAATGCTAAAAACATGTTACACAGAGAGAAGGAAAATAAAGAAGGAAGTTTTATGACCTCCTCTGCCTGTTTTACTTCTAAAGGGGGCAAATCAACAGCTGCAAAAACAACCATTTAACAGAGTGTCCATCTAATTTACAAAAACTCAATCCGTAGCAAGAAGAAACAGAGAATATGGTAGCAAGAAGAAACAGAGAAATATGGGAATGAAAAGAAATTACTTACAAGAAGAAACAGAGAGACTTTGCGCTTCACAGGCTTGTCGGTCGTCGGAGGAGTTGAAGAGCTTCATAGAGAATTTGGTTGTTTTCTTCCCCAATCTGAAAACAAATAAGGTTCGGGAAGGAATTAGGCCAAAATTTCAAGGATAAAATGGTAAAAAAATAAATAAAAGTATGGCTATTTTCCCACTTGCCTTCAATTGCTGCTGAAAGCTTCAGTCCCGTTTCAGCACCAGCAGTGAGATTGAAATGAAATTTCACTGCACTGGACTGGTGAACCAAAGGCAGTTCAGTGAGGTTGGGTAACCCAACTGAAACTCATTGGTGAAAAAAGCGGTACCAAAGGCAGCCTTAAACACCGAAAGCAACCCGCTACCAAGGGGTTTGAAAAATTTTCAATCCATGAACGAAGCTACAGTTGTACGGTCTACTTCTATAAATGGACGAACTTCTTGATAATTTCATCTACTCACAACTCTTTTTTCTTTCCAACAAGTCTCTCCAATGGTGGGTGAAGCAAAGTTGATAGAAAATAGGGTGGAAAAACCCGTATCCACAGATTTATGTCGTTTTATTAGATCAGTCATTTCCGATGAACAACAAGAAGAAACAGGCCCATTTTACGTGCTGGATTTGGGTGCTACGAGGTCCCTAGTCGAGACATGGTTCCATAATCTTCCCATGGTTCAACATTTCTATGCAGTCAAATCCAACCCTAACCCTGCTTTCCTCAAAGAAATGGCAGCTCTCTGCACCGGCTTTGACTGTGCAAGCCTTCCTGAGATTGAAACCATTTTATCACTTGGGCTTTCGCCTGATCGAATCGTTTTCGCAAACACATGCAAACCCGAGTCTCACATCCAGTATGCAGCTAAAGTTGGCGTTAACTTAGCCACTTTTGACTCCAACTGTGAACTCGAAAAGATAAAAATGTGGCACCCGAAATGTGAACTGTTGATCCGAATCAAAGCCCCGGAAGCCAGTGATTGAGCATTCATGTTCGGTTCCAAATTGGGTGCACTCCCTGAGGAAATTGTTCCCCTTCTGAAAGCTGCTCAGGAAGCGAAGCTCCAGGTTGTCGGAGTCTCGTTTCATATTGGGACTGGAGCAATTAACTTCCATTTAATCCAAGGTGCCATCGAAGCAGCTAAAACAACGTTCGACTTTGTAGCTCAGCTTGGGTTACCTAAAATGCATATCTTAGACATCGGTGGAGGCTTCACATCAGGTCTAAAGTTTACCGAAGCAGCCTCCGCCGTGAAAGTTGCTTTACAAAAATATTTCCCTGGTGAGCTAGCTGATAGTAGCTTAAAAATCATTGCGGAACCTGGTTACTTCTTTGCTAATTCGCCATTTACATTAGCGACAAGCATAATAGGGAAACGAGAAAGGGGAGATGTTAAAGAGTACTGGATTAACGATGAGGTTTGGGGGTCTATGAACATTTTGAAGGACGATCATGACGAAGTGATTTGCACTCCTCTCACCATAAAAAATCCCACATGCGAAGGGCTGAAAACATGGAATTCTATAGTTTTTGGACCAACATGTGATCCAAATGATACAGTTTTGAAGGGTTTCAAATTACCAGAACTAGATGTGAATGATTGGTTGGTATTTCATAACATGGGGGCTTATACTTCATCACGTGGGAACGATTTCAATGGCTTCAAAACCTCAACTATTCCAACTTATAGCCTGGCTCTTATGCCACCCCTAAAACAAGAAAAATAAGTGGTTTGGGCTAATTTGCTTGCCAACTTATATCTTCTTGCAATCATAACCCGATTAAAGATAATTTAGCTTATGAAATAATGTCCTATCTTACTATAATCAAGTTGTATGCAATCAACATGTCATATGTTGCTACTAAATCCATTCAAGCAATGAGCTCTTTAATTCCCGTTATATATGTGTGTGTATATATATATATATAAATATATATATAATTTAAGTATATTTTTTGTATTTTATTTCATTTTATATAAAATTTTAAAAAATACACACGATAAAATTTAAATCTAACACATATTCTATCCTTTCAACTAAAGTATATTTATTTTTAGGGTAATCTATAAAAATAGTCACTTTTGTTTGCCTCAGGTTACATTTTAGTCACTTATGTTTGAAATATTACGTTTTAGTCACTTATGTTACTATTTTGTTATGAAGTGACCACTCTACCGTTAAGTTCCATTATCTCTCTAACGGTAATCCTAAAAAAGGGATACGCACAAAGGGATTGTGAACAAATAAGCCGATTCAGATAAGAAAAAATCGGATTGAGAAATCAATTATTCAAGAACGTGAAGAATTAGAAAATACAATGATTAGGAAAAAAACGATTACCATCTTCTTATTTGTCGACAACCACTTCATTTTAAGTCTTAGAACATAAATTTGTCGGAGAAGAAAATATACCTGGACCCTCAATTGAATTTTTTTTTGTTTTTGTACGTGAATAAAAATTTTTGATGATAATAGCTTTTTTAGTCAATTGAAAAAGAAAACTAAAAAAAGGGGGAGATGAATGGTTTTTTAACTAAGATTTAGGGTTTAAAGTTTTTAATTAATTAAATTTATTTAATAAAAAAATCTATTCTCATCCCATTAGTAAATCTAAGTTGCCACTTAAAATCTAATTGGACTGCCACGTATGATATACCGTTAGAGAGATAACGGAACTTAACGGAAGAGTGATCACTTCGTAACAAAATAGTAACATAAGTGACTAAAATGTAACATTTCAAACATAAGTGACTAAAATGTAACATGAGACAAATAAAACTGACTATTTTTGAAGTTTACCCTTATTTTTATATTAATTTTTTAAAATATATTAATTATATATATTTTCCAATGTGCTACACTCTAATATAAATTATGGAGGTTGAATAACTATTTTACTGATATAGAATATTTTAAATTAGCAAAGAATATTTTACTGATATAGAATATTTTAAATAAGGAGAAAACAACAAGAAAATACCTTTCTCGTTTTCCTATTATGCTTGTCGCTAATGTAAATGGCGAATTAGCAAAGAAGTAACCAGGTTCCGCAATGATTTTTACGCTACTATCAGCTAGCTCACCAGGGAAATATTTTTGTAAAGCAACTTTCACGGCGGAGGCTGCTTCGGTAAACATTGGACCTGATGTGAAGCCTCCACCGATGTCTAAGATATGCATTTTAGGTAGCCAAGTTGAGCTGCAAAGTCGAACGTTGTTTTAGCTGCTTCGATGGCACCTTGGATTGAATGGAAGTTAATTGCTCCAGTCCCAATATGAAACGAGACTCCGACGACCTGGAGCTTTGCTTCTTAAGCAGCTTTCAGATGGGGAACAATTTCCTCAGGGAGTGCACCCAATTTGGAACCGAACATGAATGCTGAATCACTGGCTTCCGGGACTTTGATTCGGATCAACAATTCACATTTCGGGTGGCACTTTTTTATCTTTTCGAGTTCACAGTTGGAGTCGAAAGTGGCTAAGTTAGCGCCAACTTTAGCTCCATACTAGATGTGAGACTCGGGTTTGCATGTGTTTGCGAAAACGATTCGATCAGGCGAAACCCCAAGCGATAAAATGGTCTCAATCTCAGGAAGGCTTGCACAGTCAAAGCCGGTGCCGAGAGCTGCCATTTCTTTGAGGAAAGCAGAGTTAGGGTTGGATTTGACTGCATAGAAAGGTTGAACCATGGGAAGATTATGGAACCATGTCTCGACTAGGGACCTCGTAGCACCCAAATCCAGCACGTAAAATGGGCCTGTTTCTTCTTGTTGTTCATCGGAAATGATTGATCTAATAAAACGACATAAATCTGTGGATACGGGTTTTTCCACCCTATTTTCTATCAACTTTGCTTCACCCACCATTGGAGAGACTTGTTGGAAAGAAAAAAGAGTTGTGAGTAGATGAAATTATCAAGAAGGTCGTCCATTTATAGAAGTAGACCGTACAACTGTAGCTTCATTCATGGATTGAAAATTTTTCAAACCCCTTGGTAGTGGGTTGCTTTCGGTGTTTAAATCTAGATAGCAACAAAAAAGGAGTCAACATTGGCTAATTCCCACGAAAGATCACCCACTAGGAAACATCGACCAAACCAAGCTCAATTCAAAGCAATGGAAAAAGATAACAAAATGGAAAAGTATAGATGCAAAACTCCTGTAGTAAACTTCGCAGTCTTCCCCTACATAATTCTATCGTGTTTAAATGCCATTGTATTACAATTATATATGAATTATCATGTTTAATTATTAGTTTATAAGATGTCAAAAAATATGGCTCGAATTGTGGGAGGGTTTGAGCAAAAATATAGGCTTGAAAAATGAGTTTGGACAAAAAATAAGGCTAGTTTAATAAATGGGCCGGGCCTCGGGTAAGATATTTTTGGCCTGGGCCCGGCCCGAATTCACTAAAGGACAAAAAAAAATCTGCTATTTTTGTTTTTGTTTTTGAATGTTATTTTGTTATTGTTTTCTTCCTATTTTGCTACCATATTACTATTATGTTGCTACTATTTTATTGTTATTATTTGGAAATTGTATAAAACTTATTTTATTATTAATTTTGATATTATTTTAAAGACATTTGTTAATTTTGTTATTATTTTAGAAGTATTTGCTTGTTAAGTTGCATCTATCTTAGTGTTATTTAAGTGTACATATTTTTTTAAATTTATTTTCAATTTGTTGGGAAATATTTATTTTGATTTTTTAGTATTTTTGATGTATTATATATATTTAAAAATTATATAAAATAATATAAAAATTAATACGGGCGGGCCGAGCCGGGCCCATGTTTTAGCATTTTTATATGGATCGGACTTGAGTAAAATTTTAGGCCTATTTTTTGGATCCGGTCTGACCCGAGCCCGATGAATGGGCCTAAATTTTTAGTTGAGCCCGGCCCGAACCCAGCTGGGCCCGGCCATGCACACCTTTATCACGTGTATAATGTGAACATTTATGTTACTAAATCATCAATTGCTTTATATGAGGAAGCTGATATATAAATATTTATATAGATAGATATCTCTATATATAATTTTTTTTATTGTGTTGGTGCACATTAATCCAATCTGAAAATGATTAAAGATATATATATTTTTATTAAATAATAAATTTTATTATAAGATTTTACAAAATTTTTATTGGTTTAAGGGTTTAAATATATATTTTTTTTGAATAATTTTGGATAAAATTAAATATAATAATATTAATATTTTATTGGCTTAAGAGATGTAAAAAGCCTTCAACTTAAAAAAAAAAATCTAAGCTCTTTTTTTTTTCTTGCACTTAATTGGGTGTTTGAATTATAAACATGCATAAAAAAGACTCAATCACCGTTATTTTTTAATTAACCGTCAAGTGTCACGCTGTGGTTGTGATACATGACAAAATATCAATAAAAATTATAAAAAAATATAAAAACATTAAAACATAAAAAAATATTAAAATTTATTAAAAAATAGAAAAATTATAAAAAATATAAAAATTGTAAAAAATTTATAAAAATGATAAAATATAGAAATCATTATAAAATTTTATAAATTCATAAATAAATTATAAAAATTGTAAAATCAATTATAAACTATAGAAAATTTATATGATTTTATAACATTTTTGTTAAATCAAATATTTTTCATAAGGTATTGCTGGAGGAAAAAGGTAGCGATGAATTGATAAATAATTTAACATCTAGTTGATTAAAAGTTATTTTGAACTCATCAACTAACAATATTGATTAGGAACGTTCATTTATGATGCAGATTATTATATTTAATAAAATTATATTAACATTATTGATTTTTATTATATTAACATTACTATAGAGAAAAGAGTTAGGGAAGGTTGGTAATCCAATCCACAACCAGAGGCAAATCCAATGGGGCTGGTAGGGCCCTAGCCCCCTAAAATGAAAAATCGTTGTTTTGGCTTATTAGAATATTTTAAAAATTTAAATTAGTAAAGGTAAATTTATATTTTGCCTCCCTAAAATTATGAAAATTTAATTTAATACTTTAAAAATTATAAAGATATACATTATTAAAAATTAAAATTTCATTTCGGCCCCCCTAAAAAAATTTTCTGACTTCGCCCCTAGCTTTAAGGTTTGCTGACATCAATTGTAATGCTTGTATGTTAGTTTCTTGTATTATTTTATAGACTGTTGTGTGGAGTAGCTTAGATACTTTAGGTACCAGTTGATAGTAGGCTTATAAAGTTGCCTGATATAAATTCGTGCAATTTAAAATTGCAGGATTGCATAAAGGTTTTGCACAAGAGATTTCTTGAGAGCAAAAGGGTTGGTAAGCATATATGAAGATGAAATATATGTTCTATGTTTTAGGTTTGTGTGACTAAAAATGTGCAGGCGTCTGTGTAATATCTTGCTGTTAAGTCTTTTGTGAATCCTACATTTGTGGCCTACCCCTTGATAGTTGATGCTTCTTACATTAAGCTTCTTTTGAATATCTTGACATTATATTCAGTTGTCTTCCTCATCTAGCCTAGTTGCACTTGAGATTCCATGTACATGAAATTTACCATCACGTTCTGACATGTCTGGCATGGACAAAAGAAAGCTAGAGAAGGTTTTATACCCATAGAAGTTTCTATCAAGTCTAACGTTCTTTTTTCTTCAGCTTAGAACGAAGCTTGGTTACAAAAATTCCATTTGGGTGTGACTTCAAAATCTATTGTATATGCTTTGTGACAAACTCTGAATTGTTCAAGAACTCTCAGAAAATTCCAGTCCGTCTGCAGCTGGTTGTTCAATTGAAAATGGATCGTCAAGAAGTCCCTTGTAATCACCATACTAAGAACTATCAGGACTATCAGGAGGATGGTTATAGTGCTTTCCAATCAGGTTCTCTTCTTCGAGCATTGCTTTCCAATCCCATTTGATAGTGGCAGCACTACAAAGAACCCTAGGGGCTGAATCTAAAGTGGCAAGCAGAATATTATAGTTTTTAATCCATAATTTATGCAATAAACTGGCAAAGTCCCTGTCACCAGATATTAAAAAAATGGATTGGAGAAGGATTTTGAGAAACAGATCAACCAGAAGTGATCTATCAGCACTATTTTTTCCATCTGCATTGGTGGAGCACACTTTAGACTTTAAAAGAGATAAATCTCTTTTTTCTCCAACTATATTTCAAGTCTAGAACCACTTTATCAAAATAATTATGCATCCATACTCATTTAAATAACATTTTCAGCATAAAACTAACAAATGCAAGTTGCAGATCTCTTTTCAGGAATCAATAGACAACACCTTCCCAGTTTAAACATATGCGAATTTCGTTTCATTTTCTCCTTTTTAAAATCAAATATATTTTTATTAACTATAATTTCCAGATACCTTTGGGAACGAGAGCAAGATGAACTCTACTAGCAGAAAGGGCCTTCTTATTAGGTAGAGAGTTGCACCATATTTCCAAAAGCAGTTATCTGAATAGGGCCGCTAATTCCATTGGCCTTGAGAGCGGAAGCGATGATACGAGCTACATCATTCTCTTTGAAACACGCAGAAAGATTGCAGTTCTCAAAATCCCACCAAATCGAAACCTTAACATGCTGTGAAACCTCCTCATGGGGTGACGACTGATGGCTACGGGAAGTGGAGAAATGAGACTTGAAGATTAGAGGCAAATCTAGGGAGGCTAACAGGGCCCTAACCCCCCAAAAAATGGAAAATTATTGTTTTGTCCTATTATAAAATTTTAAAATTTTAAATTAGTAAAGGTAAAATTATGAAAATTTAATTTAATCCTTTACAAATTAAAAAGATATACACTATTAAAAATTAAAATTTCATTTCGGCCCCCTTAAAAAAATTTTCTGGCTTCGCCTTTGGCTTTAGTGTTTGCAGACATCAATTGTTGTGCTTGTATATTAGTTTCTTGTACTGTTCTATAGACTCCAGTGTGGAGTAGCTTAGATACTCCAGGTACCAGTTGATAGTATGCTTATAAAGTTGCCTTAGGTAAATTCGTGCAATTTAAAACTGCAGGACTGCGTAAAGGTTTTGCACAAGAAATTTTCAAAGAGCAAAAGAGTTGGTAAGCATATATGAAGATGAAATATATGTTTTATGTTTTATGTTTGTGACTAAAAATGTGCAGATGTGTGTGTGTAATATCTTGCTGTTAAGTATTTTGTGAATCCAGTTGGGCTAGGGTCCCTTTAAAATGAAAAAATATTGTTTTGGCCCTTTAGAAAATTTTAAAATTTTAAATTAGTGCTTTTCAATCAAGTTCTCTTTTTCGAGCATTGCTTTACAATTCCACTTGATAGTGGCAACACTACAAAGAACCCCAGGGGCTGAATCTAAAGTAGCAAGCAGAATATTGTAGTGTTTCATTCGTAATCTATGCAATAAACTGGCAAAGTATCTGCCATTAGATATTAAAATAAATGGATTGGAGAAGGATTTTGAGAAGCAGATCAGCCAGAAGTGATCTATCAGCACTTTTTTTTTTCATTTGCATTGGTGGAGCACACTTTAGACCTTAGAAGAGATAAATCTCCTTTTTCTCCAACAAGATTTCAAGTCTAGAACTACTTTATCAAAATAATTATGCTTGTATGTTAGTTTCTTCTACTGATCTATAGACTGTAGTGTGGAGTAGCTTAGATACTACAGGTACCAATTGATTGTAGGCTTATAAAGTTGCCTGAGGTAAATTTGTGCAATTGAAAATTGTAGGATTGCATAAAGCTTTTGTACAAGAAATTTCCGGAGAACAAAATGGTTGGTAAGCATATATGAAGATAAAATATATGTTCTATGTTTTATGTTTGTTACTAAAAATGTGCAGGCGTGTGTGTGTGTAATATCTTACTGTTAAGTCTTTTTAGAATCTAGTGGGGCTTGCAGGGACCTTGGCCCCCTTAAAATAGAAAATTGTTGTTTTGGCCCTTTAGAAAATTTTAAAATTTTAAATTAGTGCTTTTCAATCAGGTTCTCTCCTTCGAGCATTGCTTTCCAATCTTACTTAATTGTGGCAACACTAAAAAGAACCCTAGGGACTGAATCTAAAGTAGCATGTAGAATATTGTAGTTTTACATCCATACAATAAACTGGCAAAGTCCCTGTCACCAGATATTAAAAAAATGGACTGGAAGAGGATTTTGAGAAACAAATCAACCAGAAGTGATCTATTAGTATTGTTTTTCCATCTGCATTGGGGAGCATACTGTAGACCTTAAACGAAATAAATTTCCTTTCTCGCCATCTAGATATCAAGTCTAGAACTACTTTATCAAAATAATTATGCTTGTATGTTAGTTTCTTGCACTGTTCTATAGACTATAGTGTGGAGTAGCTTAGATACTCCAGGTACCAATTGATAATAGGCTTATAAAGTTGCCTGAGGTAAATTCATGCAATTTAAAATGCAGGATTGCATAAAGGTTTTGCAAAAGAAATTTTCGGAGAGGAAAAGGGTTGGTAAACATATATGAAGATGAAATATATGTTTTATGTTTTATGTTTGTGACTAAAAATGTGCAGGCGCGTGTGTGTAATATCTTGTTGTTAAGTATTTTTTTGAATCCAAGGGGCTAGCAAGGGCCTTGACCCCTCTAAACTGAAAAATTGTTGTTTTGGCCTTTTAGAAAATTTTAAAATTTTAAATTAGTGCTTTCCAATTAGGTTCTCTTCGTCAAGCATTGCTTTCCAATCCCACTTGATGGTGGCAACGTTACAAAGAACCCTAGGGGCTGAATCTAAAATAGCAAGCAGAATATTATATTTTTTCCATCTGCGTTGGTGTAGCACACTTTAGACCTTAAAAAAGATAAATCTCCTTTTTCTCCAACTAAATTTCAAGTTTAGAACTACTTTATCAAAATAATTATGCATGTGTACTCATATAAAAAACATTTTTAGCATAAAACGAACAAATGCAAGTTTTAGATCTCTGTTTAGGAATCAACAGACACTACATTCACGGTTTAAACATTTTTGAATTTCATTTTATTTTCTCCTTTTTTTAATCAAATATATTTTGTTTAACTAAAGTTTCCAAAATGGTATACCTCGGGGAACATGAGCAAGATGAACTTTACTAGCAGAAAGGGCCTTCTAATAAGGTTTAGAGAGTTGTACCATATTTCCAAAAGTAGTTATCTGAACAGGGCTGCTAATTCCATTGGCCTTGAGAGAAGATGTGATGATATGAGCTACATTATTCGCTTTGAAACATGTAGGAAGATTGCAGTTCTCAAAATCCCACCAAATCGAAACCTTGACATGCTGTGAAACCTTCTCATAGTGTGATGACTGGTGGTTACAAGAAGTGGAGAAATGTGACTTGAAGATCAAAGGCGAATCCAGGGGTCTAGCAGGGGCTCCAACCCCTAAGAAAATTTTCTGGCTTTGCCCCTTGCTTTATGGTTTGCTGACATCAATTGTTATGCTTGTATGTTAGTTTCTTGCACTGTTCTATAGACTGCAGTGTGGAGTAGGTTAGATATTCTAGGTACCAATTGATAGTATGCTTATAAAGTTGCCTGAGGTAAATTTGTGCAGTTTAAAACTATAGGATTGCATAAAGGTTTTGCACAAGAAAGTTCTGAAGAGCAAAAGGATTGGTAAGTGTAACACCCCTAACCCGTATCCGTCGTCGAAATAAGGTTAAGAGGCATTACTAAACTTATTGCACAATTGCATATTCATTTCTCATACATTTTCATTTATAAACTTATATAATTCAAACATAATCACATTGTCCCTTAAACAAGCCTACGAGGCTCTAAACATGTATTAGAAGTGGTTCGGGACTAAACCGATAACTTATGGTAACTTTAGAAAAACTTAGAAAATTTTTCAAAAATAGGGGACACGCGCCCATGTGAATAGGCTGTGTATCTCACACGGCCACCAGACATGCTCGTGTCATAGGCCGTGCGGACATTCGAAATGGGAGAACATGGCTGTGTCCCAGCCTGTATCCTACCTCGTGTAACTCTCTGACTTGTGTCACACGGCTGACCACACGCCCTTGTGTCTAGGCCGTGTAACTCACTGACTTGTTTCTATTAAATACTTTAGGGGACACATGGCCATTTACCGTGACCGTGTGTCACACATGGCTGAGACACATGCCCGTGTCTTTGCCTATGTGGAAAAAAATAGGCTATTTGTATAGCCATTTTGCCACCCTAATTGTACACACCTATACAAGCACAAATGGTACCATTTCACTACATAATAGGTAGCCAAATATCATTAATCAAATGCACTAATCATGCCATTTTAATTCTGTCCATTCCAATACCCAATTCAATATCATTTACCTAGCCAAATACATACCAAATCAACAGGATCATTAACCATAATTCACATATATGACTCATCTTCTAATCGACCAATTTATCATATAAAACCAAGCCACAACAAGGTACTTTTCAAACAATTATACACCACACACTAAATAACAATTTACATAATAAAACCTCAACAACAACCATACCAAAATAGGCCATATCACAAGGCAATATATACATCAAACTATAAGTTATTAACAAGCCATACCAAATGACCAAATACATATTCATCAAACATACCAAAAGACCATAGCCTATACATGCCATAAACCATATATATACAATTTCAAAAGTACCAAAATAGATGTCAGATAGTGTGATGAAGTCTTTGATGATCCTCAAATCCGAGCTAGCTTTGAAATAGTATAAAACATGGAAAATAAAAAAAATAAAGTAAGCTTTATAGTTTAGTAAGCTCATATGATAATAAACTTAATTCATCAAATAAATGCAATTTAACCAATTAAACATAATATGGCATAACACATATTAATCCACAAACCTTTCTTATGTTCTAAAACATGGTTACACATGAATTTCCATAAGATACTTTATTTTGATTCTCATATACATTCCATACGTACTTGTATCACTTAGATCGATCTTATTTTCACCTTCGTCTCGATTATGCCCGTTGAACACTTCGGAATCACTAAAGGATATGTGGGTAACATATCGCACCTAAGTGCCTCATATATAACCGAAGCTATCTCATATCACATGTATGCTCGCTCTTGATGTAACAGCCTAAACACAACCTAGACGTTATGGCTGAATCTGGTGGCGTCACATGAGAGTAATTTTCAGAAAACCGTTTCAAATGTCAAAACTTGTTCAAGTTATTATCTTTTCTTCATTGCAGAAGCTTTGAAATCATTCAATATACAAAAGTCTTAAATTAAGTTTTAAAATGTGTTTGGAGTGTTACCATTTAATAAAAATCAATAATAACAATAAAACAATTTGAAAACTTTAAGTATAAAACAAAACAATTTAGTGGTCCACAATACGTAAAACTCCCTAAATAATGATAGAAAATTAAAATAGTTAATAACCAGTAATAAAAGTAGGAAATCCAATAAAGTGTCCATCAGTGGTCACCCTCGAGCCTTCCGCAGCACCAATCCATCTACTATTGGGGATTACCTGGCAGATAAATAAAATAAAAGGGTGAGTTTTCGCAAACTCAGTATGTACATCCCCACAGTAAAGCAAGCATATGTGTATATAATAGAAACAATCATAATTCGGGCCTAAGCCCTTAACAGTTGCGATATAGGCCTTGGCCCACTAAGAGCAGAATCAGATATTTAGCCCATACCGATAAGCATGCATATCAATCAGTACAGTATATGCCCACCATCCCCGACCACCCTACACACCATGTGGGGATAAAATCGACTCACCCAGCCTTACACACCAAGTATGGGAAAAATAGACCAATCCAACCCTACACACCTCAGGGTACAATAAAACGGCACATATCATAAATAAGTAGCAGAGTTGCCAGTCAAACGGCTAAAAGCTTTCCAATCTTCCTTCTCTCCACAATCAAGCCCAACCTAATGCAATGCAACATAAATAATGTCATGGCATGCTTTCGTATAGACAACAGATTATATCAGAACAGTATTAACACATGCTATCGATAACATGCTATCTCATATATACAGTTTATTATATCACAGAACAAGGTCTATGTAATGCTTACCAACCCTTTAAACTGGTCACAGTCGACTAAGGCGACCCGTGCAACCTTTCAAAACCATTCAGATTAATGGGCTCACATGCTCATGTGGCCTGCCCGTGTGGGCTCACATGCCCGTGTGACCTACACAGCCCAAATTGGTCATACTCGTACCTCGCACACGGCCTAGCTAGCCTCACACGCTCGTGTCCGTCGTGCTCGTGTGGCGCGTACACGGCTTACTTTGTTGACTACACGGCCATGTCTCGCACACGGCCTCCACACGGGCAGTCCACATGCCCGTATGGCGTCAACAACTTTATTTTCGGCTTTCGTTGAATTGTGTTTTTAGTGCGTTAGAGGTACACACCTGGTTTCGATTGAAGCCTAACCACTTCTGAGCACTTCCAGAACCTAAAAATCAAAATAATTCCACTTTAGAACCCAAAATCGAGTCTTAATCACTAAACCTCAAAAACACAAAATTGACTTACCACTCCCAAAATCGAGTCCGATGATGACTCAAACGTCAAATCGTTAATTTCTAGCCTTCAGATCTCCTCCTAAACAACAGCAAAACCCTTCTTAATATCTCATCCAAAAGCAACAAAAATAAATAAAACGAAGCTTACCGAGTGCGAAGAACAACTGTTGCTACCAGAATGGAGAAAGAAATAAAGACGAAAAGGGAAAACGAATGGGACGGCAGTAAGGAATGGTAAAAATTTCGGTAATAGGAAAGGAAATTTTAGGAAAAACAGCAGCAATCAAGATTAGAAAAAAAAGAATAGGTTTTGTCAAAAAATAACTAATCAGAAAATATTCTGATAACCACTACTACAATATTCTAAACCACTTCAAACGCTAGCTGAAATTTGTAACAAAAATAATACTCTTGCCACAATGGAGATTCGAACACAAGACCCCTCACTCATAACCATGCCATTTAGCCACCAGACCAGTAGGTCTATTCTGTTATATCTTAAACAACTTTAGCTTAAAAGCCTAAACACCAAAAGTTAGGCTTCATTAAACAAAAACCCAAAATTCAGCCCAAGCTAAGGCTTGAACTTGGGACCTCCCCAACACTCCCGAAGGCACATAACCACTTAAATAGTTAATTAATTGTGCCAAAAAATCACAAAAATTTTTTAAAAACTCTCATGCACAACAAATCACAAAAACCGAAATTAGGAAAATTGGGGCGTTAAAACTCTACCCTTTAAAGAAAATTCGTCCTCGAATTTTACCTGATCAGAAGAGGTGAGGATATTGTTGTCGTATCGAATCCTCTGGCTCCCAAGTAGCCTCCTCAGTGCTATGATTCCGCCACAGCACCTTCACTAAGGGTATGGATTTCCTACGTAGGACTTTCACATGACGATCTAAAATCTGCACTGACTCATCCTCGAACGTCAGATCTGGCCTAATCTCAATATTCTCCACAAACACAATGTGCGTGCGATCCGAGGGATAACGTCTCAGCATCGAGACATGGAATACATCATGAATGCGATCCAACTCTGGAGGTAGCTCCAACTGATACGTGACTAGCCCTACTTGTCTCAAAATCCGGTATGGCCTAATAAAGCGATGACTCAGCTTGCCCTTGCGACCAAACCTCAAAACTTTCTTCCATGGCGAGACCTTAAGGAAAACCATGTTCCCCACAGAATACATAATGTCATTCCTCTTCATATCAGCGTAGGACTTCTGCTTATCAGAAGTAGCTTTCAGTCGCTCACGAATCAAACGAACCTTATCCTCTGTTCCTGACACAAACTCTGGACCTAGAATACGTCGCTCACCCAACTTAGCGCAGCACAGTGGAGTGCGACAGTTACGGCCATATAATGCCTCATACAGCGCCATTTATATACTAGACTAATAGTTATTGTTATAAACGAACTCAGCTAAAGGCAGGTACTCCTCCCAACTGCCTCGAAAGTCAATTACACAGCTCCTCAACATGTCCTCTAATATCCGAATCACTCTCTCTGACTGGCCGTCTGTCTGTGGATGGAAAGTAATACTGAAGTTAAGTCATGAAGCCAAACCCTCGTGAAGCTTCTACCAGAAATGAGAAATGAAACGAGGATCCCTATCGGAGATGATCGACACAGGAACCCTATGCAGTCTCACTATCTCAGAGATGTATAACTTAGCCAGTTTTTAAATGGAGTAATCTATCCTGACCGGAATGAAGTAGGCAGTCTTGGTCAATCGATCCACGATGACCCGTACAGAATCCTTCTTAGAAGGTGTTAGGGGTAACCCATGAACAAAGTCCATCGTCATTCGCTCCCATTTCCACATCGGTATCTGAACAGGCTGTACCAACCCTAAAGGCAACTGGTGCTTAGCTTTAACTTGTTGAAAAGTCAAGCAGTGAGCAACAAAATCGGTCACCTCACGCTTCAACCCCGGCCACCAATACAACTCTCGAAGGTTCTTATACATCTTGCTCCCACCGGGATGCATATCATAAGAGCTACTATGCGCTTCCCTCAAAATCGATTGTCTCAAGCCCTCATCATTAGGCACACAAATTCGTCCTTGGAAGTATAAAACCCCATCATTATTTAGTCCAAAATCCATAGTCATCCCAGTTTCAACCTGCCGGAATCGTACCTCAAGAGTTTTATCCTCTAACTGCTTAGCTCTAATTTGCTCAATCCACGTCAGCTTAACTTGCAACTCAGCCAACAGACTCCCATCATCGTATAAACTCAATCGAGTGAACAATGCTATCAGATTAGTAACAGTCCTACGGCTTAACGTATCAGCCACAACATTGGCCTTACCAGGGTGATACTCGATGTTGCAGTCATAATCCTTAAGCAGCTCAACCTGTCGACGCTGTCTAATATTCAACTCCTTTTGAGTAAGGAGATACTTAAGGTTCTTGTGATTAGTGTAGATGGTACACTTCTCGCCGCACAGATAATGCCTCTAAATCTTAAGGGCAAAAACCATTGCAGCTAGCTCCAAGTCGTGCGTCAGATAGTTAACCTCTTGAGTCTTGAGCTGACGAGACGCATAAGACACCACCTTACCGTCTTGCATTAGAACACAACTGAAACCCACATGTGACCCATCACTGTAGATGACAAAGCCCCTCTCAGGCTCAAGCTGTATCAACACTGGATCCTGTGTCAAAACCGTCTTGAGCTTCTCAAAGCTCTCCTGCTATACAAAGAGAACTTCCTTACGCAGCACCTTAGTTAATAGAGCTGCGATCAAAGAGAATCCCTCCACAAAACGACGATAATATCTTACCAATCCCAGAAAGCTACGAATCCCTGATACATTCTTCGGTTATTTCCACTCCAACACAGCCTCAATCTTACGAGGATCCACGCGAATCCCCTCAATAGACACCACATGCCCTAAGAAAGTCACCTTGCGAAGCCAAAACTCACACTTGAAGAACTTCGTATACAACTATTTCTTGCACAAGATCTGTAGAACCACTCTGAGATGCTCATCATGCTCATCTCCTAACTGAGAGTACACCAAATTATTATCGACGAACACAACTACGAACCGGTCCAAGTAGGGTTAGAACACAGGGTTCATCAGATCCGTAAACACCGCTGGTGCATTAGTCAGCCCAAACGGCATAACTAAGAACTTGTAATGCCCATACCGAGTCCTGAATGTCGTCTTATGCAAATCGGCCTCTTTTACCCTCAACTGATGATATCCAGACCATAGATCGATTTTCGAGAGCACTGAAACCCCTTTGAACTGGTTGAATAGATCATCGATACTCTGAAGTGGGTACTTATTCTTTATCATCAACTTATTTAACTGTTGGTAGTCGATACACATCCTCAATGTACCATCTTTCTTCTTTACGAATAGAACGGGTGCTCCCCATGGAGACACACTGGGACAAATAAACCCACGATCCAACAGCTTCTAAATCTTAGCCTTAAGTTCTGTCAACTCCTTTGGTGCCATACGATAAGGGGCGATGAACACCGAAGCTGTACCAGAAATCAAATTTATCCCAAATTTCAACTCTCGACTCAGAGGTACTCCTAGTAGTTCCTTTAGAAACACATCTGGAAAGTTCCTCACAGTGTAAATGTCCTTAACCTAAGAGTTCGCAGAATCTAAATCATTTATGTAGGCTAAAAATGCCTCACATCCCTTTCTCACCAACTTCTCTACTACCAACGCAGAGATCACATTACTTAGATAATTTCATCGTTCCCCAATCATGACTATCTCCTCATCCTCCTGGGTCCTCAGAACAACCCTTTTTTCTGCACAATTTAGACTCACACGGTGCTTCACCAACCAATCCATGCCCAGAATTAAGTTGAACTCCCCAAATGGAAGTTCCATCAAATTTGCCAGAAACACTGCCCCTTGAACCTCCAACGGGACATCTTTAAACAGTTTACTAACCCTAGAAGACTGTCCGAATAGACTCACTATAGAAATTTCACTAGAGGTACTATCATATGCAATACCCAAAGTCTAAGATACAGTGCATGCAACATAGGAGTGTGTAGAACCTATGTCTATCAGTGCAACATAAGGTACATTAAAAATCAGAAACATACCCGTGATGACATCTGGAGCATATCCATCTTCGCAACGATGTGCAACGTAAACTAGTGCAGGTTGCCTCGCCTCAATTAGTCTTGTACCTCTGCCCGGTGCTCTCTGACCTCGACCTATGCCATTACCACCCTTAGCCTATCCTCGGCCCCTAGGTGGCTGCTGTACCCCTCTCTGCTACTGTGTAGTCTCAACAACTGGTGCTTGTGTCTGGTTACCCCTCAGTGGGCAATCCCTAACTCGGTGCTTAATAGACCCGCACCTCAAACATGCTCCAGTAACTCTCCAGCACTCTCCTGGATGACACCTATTGTAATGCTGACAAAGGGCTGCTCTCACAGGAACAACCACAGTAGGCACCACAGCAGGCCCAACTCTGACGGGCCTTTGAGTCCGGGCCTTTTTCTTAGGTCTCACACATGACCTCCACATGGGTAGTCCACACGTCTATGTGGCATCGACAGCTTCGTTTTCGACTTTTGTTGAATAGTATTTTCAGTGCATTAGAGGTACACAACTGGTTTCGATTGAAGCCTAACCACTCCTGAGCACTTCTAAAACCTAATAATCAAAATAATTCCACTTTAGAACCCAAAATCGAGTCTTAATCACTAAACCTCGATAACATAAAATTGACTTACCACTCCTAAAATTGAGTACAATGATGACTCAAACATCAAATCACTGATTTCCAGCCTCCAAATCTCCTTTTAAACAGCAGCAAAACCCTTCTTAATATCTCATCCAAAAGTAACAAAAATAAATAAATCGAAGCTTACCGAAAACGAAGAACAACCGTTGCTACCGGAATAGAGAAAGAAATAAAGACGAAAAGGGAAAACAAATGGCACGGCAACGAGGAATGGTAAAAATTTCGATAATAGGAAAGGGAATTTTGGGAAAAATGGCAGCAATTGAGATTAAGGAAAAAAGAATAGGTTTTGTCAAAAAGGAACTAATCAGAAAATATTTTAATTACCACTACTACAGTATTCTAAACCACTTCAAACGCTAGCTGAAATTTGCAACAAAAATAATACTCTTGCCACAACGGAGATTCGAACATGAGACCTCTCACTCATAACCATACCACTTAGCCACCAGACCAGCAGGCCCATTATGTTATATCTTAACAAACTTTAGCTTACAAGCCTAAACACCCAAAGCCAGGCTTCATTAAACAAAAGCCCAAAATTCAGCCCAAGCTAAGGCTTGAACTTGAGACCTCCCCAACACTCCCCAAGGTACATAACCACTTAAATAGTTAATTAATTTTGCCAAAATAATCACAAAACAATTCCAGAAACTTTCATGCATAACAAATCATAAAAGCCGAAATTAGGAAAATTGAGGCGTTAGACTCGAGCTAATAATGAACCTACTCACACAAGCTGTCAATCAATACGTAGCTACACAGTACTGCTCACATTAGTTATCAGGGATCACAACACATGTCAAAACCTAGCCACCGGTAGGACGTAGAAGGCCAGCACCCAGATTACATCATCTCAATAAATTCCTATGTTATGACATTTGTATCCTAAATTATTCTTAAGGTTCGTACGGGACATTCAGCTGTCATATCTCCATCCATCAGATCTCGTTAGCTTATTTCCAATCATTTACACATTCAATATAATAATAATGCATATATAGCACAATTTAACAATATTTATTAACATACGAACTTACCTCGTATACAGAAATGACAAAATAAGTCAATTGTTCAATTACCTTGCTTTTCCCCTGATCTTAGTTCGAATTCCTCCTTTCTTGGCCTAAACGTAATCAAAATTAACTTATTCAATCATCTATTTATTCCATTTAGTCCAAAATATACACATTTGAGCTATTTTACACATTAGCCCCTAAACTTTATATCTTCATAATTTAGTCCTTATTTCACACAATCACAAATTCGTACAATTAAGCCCTTACCCATGCTTGCCAAATTGTAATTAGGTCCCTAGCAGCCCATATTTATCAATTATTCACACTTTCAACAACACATTTTACAAATTTCACAAATTAATCCTATCGAAACCATTTTTATTTTGAAAAACGAAAGTCGACTTGAAAAATGAAAATGTAGTTGCCACCAATATTTTTTCGGGGTGTGATCGGGTGACCTTGAGATTGATCATTTTAATAAAATATTTTGATTTACTAAAACAATGATATTGGTCTTATGAAATTCGAAAAAACGAGTTCGGGAGTCGGTTACATACGAGGAAGGATTAGCACCCACGTAATACCCAAAATTGGTACCTAATTGATTAATTAATGTCTTAATGTCGAAAATCTGAAAAGATTTTGAAATACGATCCTTTTTTTAAAAAACCTGAATAAATCGAATTGGATGTTAAGACCTTCTTATGTCGAAGTAATAAAATGTCACATCCAATAAGTTAGGACACAACATTTTAAACTCTCGAGGGTAAGCTTGTCTTTTAATGTTCAAAAGTTGTGTATTTCAATTTTAAAAGGGATATCCGATCATTTGGGTTAAACGAGGAAAATCAAAACCCAGTAAGTTAGGCCACGATCTCTCGAATTTCCAAACGCGGAGCATTGCCTTATTTTTAAAAGTTTTCTTTTTGAATTTTGGGAAAATTGATGCAATATTAAAACGAGAAAAATAAATAAATAAAAGATACATTTATGAATAACGGCAACATGAAAATATAGCTAAACTATTTATAGAACACATGATGGCAATAATCGCATAATATACATTACTTGAAAACTACGATCAATAATTTAAGACAATTGAATCAGAAAATATTTAAAAAAAATTATAAATAAAATGTAAAACAAATTTTTAAATGACGATAAATAAATTTAAAATAAATAATGTGAAAAAAAAATTTGAAATCAACAATATACAAAACAATTAAAAATAGATTATATGTATAAAAAACTTTAGAATAGGTAATATATGTGAAAGTTTGAAAATAATAATATATGGAGAAAAAATTAAAATAAATAATGTGTAAAATAATAATATATAAATGAGCTTAAAATAAATATTATGTAGAAAGAAATTTAAAATAAGTAATATACAAAACATGTAAAAATTTGAAATTAATAATTTATGAAAAATATATATATGCAAAGAAGCTAAAAATAAATAATATACAAAAAATTAAAATAAATAATAATATATAATTTATAATAATATACAATAAAATAATTAAAAAATAAATGGATTAAGGACATGATTGCAATCGTACTAGAATTTAGGGTATAAATCATAAATAATGAAAGAAGGTTGCCAAGGACCAAAATAGAGCGCACTTAAAGAAAAATGGACTGATCGAGAAATTGTTCCCTACCCCTATACGTAACGTTTCAACATTGACCAAAATGAAATGATGCACAAATTTTAGGGTAAAATTAAAAAAACAAAGGAAATGAGATAGGGCCTAATCAAATGGCGGTACAAATGGGAGGGATTAGCTGCGCAAATTACCCATTTAAGGTAAAAATGCGTGGATCCAGCCTATGGGTCGGATCAACGTGCGGATATTCTATTCCCAAACGGTGCCGTTTCAAAAAAATTACTCAAGCCTTCATTTTTTTAAAAACATTATAACCCATTCCTTTAAAAAAAACAAATCACCCTTTTCTCTGCTAGGGATCCTGCCTCTGCGTCGCCGCCGGTTTGCCGTTATGTCCGGTGATAAACGATAAATTATACATATTTTTACCTTATGTTTAGCCTAATTTCTGGATGAATTATTATTAATTTTGTGAGAATTGGTGCTCTTAACCCTTCTATTTCATGTTGTATACTCAGGAAAGCATAAGGAAGAGAAAAGAATGAAAAACGGACCAGAAACGAAGAAAATGGGCCAAATTATGAAAACGACATGGCCCAAGAAGTCACTACACGGCCGTGTGCCACGGTCTTGCCACACAAGGTCCAACACGGCCCAGCCCCGACAAGCACGGCCAGGCCACACGGCCGTACCACCTCAACAGGCCCGAACACGACCCTTATCGAAACCACACGGGCGTGGCACACGGGCGTGTCCCTGTCATGAGGAAGTGCAATTTCACTCGGATTTGGATACTTAGAGGCTAAGAAAGGCATCCCAAAGCTCTATATAAAGACCCTAGGAGGCAACTCTAAGGGTGTACTCTTTTCTCCAAAAAAGGAGAGCCATATTTCTGCCAACACAAGAAGTGAAAGCAAGGAATTACTCTAAGGGTAGCCGATTGATTCATCCTAGAAGCTAGAATTCTACATCAAGACAGAAGATCTCCCTAAACTCCTTCAGGGGTTTTTGGGTTCTTTATGTTTTGCTATCTTATTTCTTGTTAGATGTTTTCTTTATTAATTATGAACTAAACCTCTCAAATACTTGAGGGGGATGAAACCTCAGACAGATCTTGTTATTATTTATTCTTGAATTATATGATAAATACTTGAATTATTCTTAATTATGTGTTCTTCATTCTTGATTTAATAATCCTAGGTATTACTTTAAGAAACTGATGTGCTTAGGCAGAGGAGCAAAAGTCCCTGTTTTAAGAGTAGATCTACCATAATTAAGCGGAGTTGCATGCAACCCTAGACATAGGGCGACATAAATCTACCGGATTAGGGTCAAACCTAACAGAGGGATCCATAGATCGAATTAATGCAAGCTAGGGGTGTTAATTAATAAAGAAACTTTAATTAACCACCTATGATTAGTTGTTCTTATCCTCGACAGATGTATTAACATAGGTTAGGGATCTCTGCGGATCAAGTCAAGTGAAGAAATCGTCTAGTTCAAGAAGTTAATAACAAGTGAAGTCTAGATGGATTCTTCCTTAAGTTTTGCTCATATTAATCAGCTTTTCCCTAAAGTTTTCCCCAATTTACTTTTTGTACACTTTTAGTTAGTTTTAGAATTAGTTTCAACCAATCCTCTTTTATTTTTAGGCTAGATAATAGAAAGGAAGTAAGTATTAGTACTTTTGGTTCCCTTGGGTACGATAACTCGGTCTTGCCGCTAAACTATACTACTGTTCGATAGGTGCGCTTGCCTTTAAAATTGTGATTTTAGTTAGTTTTTAGTGTGATCAGTTTTTATAAATTTTATTACTTAATATCGCGAGTATCATCCGGCTATTGGGGTCCCTAAAAGGGACCTCTTTCAACCTTTTTTTTGCTCCTCTAACCCCGATTCAAAAGTATAGTACCCAAATGTCCTCCAAAATTTAAAAAAAAATGAAGGCTCCTTGTTACCTTAAACCACGCCGATGATTTTCCAGCGAACCCGAGAGTTTAATCGCCCAAAATCTGATTACGGATCTAAGGTAAACAATCTCCTTGCCCTTTTCTTTTTTTAGTATTATTATTATAGTATTATTTAAAAAGAATGACAAGAAAAAAAAAGAAACGAAGAGTAGCAAAACTGAATATAAAAAAAATCACCTTTCAGCCAAATTTTATTATTTTTCTCTGTATTTTGATTTTTTTAATATTCGTAAAGAAGAGCCCACCCCCTATAAATACAATTTTTGAGTGGCTTTTATAGCCGAAAGAGGAAAATGAAAGCAAAAACAAATACATTTTTATTCTTATTTTTTCACCATGATCTCTATTATTGGTGCTGTGATTTTGTTTCTTCTTACAGGTACGGAGCTAGTTGGAGAATGGTGGCGTACGTGCAAGGAGGCTGCGGTGCTGAAGGCTGCTAGGTTTAGGGTTGCTGAAAGTTGTTTTAGATTTTGGGCCTTTATGGGCTTGAGGTTTAGTTGGGTTTTTGGTTATAGGTTTAATGTTTTGGGTCTCAGTTTGGGTCATATGAATTGGGCATTGTTTTGTAATCTGAGTCTTGTAACTGGACCCTTCATTGGACTTTTATTATTATTATTATTATTATTGTTTTGTTTTTGTTGGGCTCAGGCAAAAATAGCCTATTACAGCTGCCCCTATTTGCCCATTATCATGTAACAGGAATAGAGCAAAGACTTTAAAAGGACCAATTTTGCCTGGTCTTGCCGAATCTTGACTTCTTGGCACTTCTTTTCTTCAAGTAGGTTCATTCCTTCCCTCTGCGTCTTCAAGGGCATAGGAGTTAGTGCTTTTATTTGCTCCAATGTAGTTTCAGGGAGAAGAGAACTGTCTTCAGTCTGCTCCGCTGCTACTTCACAGAGATAAGGCTGGTGGCTTTAATCTGCTTCACTGCAACTTCAGGATGATAAGATCTACCGTCTTCGATCTACTCTATTGCTTCTTCAGGGAGATAAGGTTGGTGGCTTCAATCTGCTCCAGTGCTACCTGAGGGAAATAAGATTTGCCGTCTTCGATCTACTTCACTTGCTACCTCAGGGAGTTAAGATCTACAATCTTCTGTTTGCTCCACTACTACTTCAGGGAGATAAGACTGGTGGCTTAAATCTGCTCCCCTGCTACCTCGGAAAGATAAGATTTGCTGTCTTTGATCTACTCCACTTACTACTTCAGGGAGATAAGATCTTCGGTCTACTCCTTTACTACTTGAGAGAGATAAGGCTAGTGGTTTAAATCTGCTCCCCTGCTACTTCGGGAAGATAAGATTTGCCGTCTTTGATCTACTTCACTTGCTACTTCAGGGAGATAAGATCTTCAATCTACTACCTTGCTACTTCAGGGAGATAAGGCTGGTGGCTTAAATCTGTTTCCCTGCTACTTCGAGAATATAAGATTCACCGTCTTTGATCTGTTCCACTTGTTACTTTAGGGAGATAAGATCTTTGGATTCACCGATATTACTATACCATCTACTGGGGGACATGACCTGTAGAATCGGTTTCATGGGCATATACTTGTGCCTGTGATTAGGATGCTATGATCAGAATGAATCAAATGCACCTAACTAAATGTGTTATAAATAATATATAAAATGTCATGAGAATAATCCTCTTTTTAACGCTTAGGGTGTCATCACTCGTGGTTCATCAGGGCTTTATCACTGACATATTACGCTGCCATCTTATTCGGCAGAAAACCCAAAGAAACAATCACATTTTGCTCCACTGGTTTGGCCCACTATAACTTTAGGGTCCATTCCACTATATCTCTGGGGCATAAGATTTGTATCATCTTCAAACCATTCCACTGCAACTCAAGGGTACAGGATCTGAATCTTTTTTAATCTATTCCCACTGCAATTTAAGGGTATAGGATTTGTACCTTCTTCTATCAATTTGGTTTGTTACACCATTCCCTGGGTGTCATGAACAAATGTGTATACATCATATTTGCATGGATGCAAAATATCATTTTTTTCTCTCGAGAATGATCCCTTTTAATGCTTCTGTTGACATTCTTCGTTATTCATCGAGATTGTATCATCGACGTAATGTCTTGTCTTTTTGTTCAACTAATATCTTTAACAGAAAATTAGATTCAAATATTTCCAACCCTTAAGCTTGGTGAATTCTAAACAATAGTCCTGTTTCAGATTCTTATACTATTTAGAAGCTTCCATAGTAATATGCGAAACTCCTTTTATAAAAGTATTATTAGTCTATTAACCATTATTTCAATGCAAAATGCTTGAAGAAGATCATAACAATAGACAAGAAGGAAATTAATTAGGAGCATTGCTCGAAATAATTAAATTAATCGAAGATAGCCAAGGCAGATAAAAGGAAATTGATTAGGGGCATATCTTGAAAAGAATAAAGTAATCAAAGATAGCAAATTCAAAATGAGTAAAATAAAAACTAGGTGCCCCAAACATCGCAACCTAAGTTTCTCTGTTCAAACTTCTTGAGGACCATTTTGAGTTTAATGTGTTTAGGGAATCCGAAGCACTTTGTCGATGCCCCAAGACGTAGCATACTTCTTCATTGATAATTTAAGCATAGTAAGACTACCGCATACCCCACTTTTGATCAAAATTTGAGCCGTCCTTTTCAGGTTTCACCTCAAAACCCCTTTGGTCTCAAGGCACCCTTTATGGGTTTTCGCATTGGCCTCTCCTTTTCTTTCTTTTTTTTTGGTTTTTTGTTTTTTTGTTTCAAGGCGCCCTTTGCGAATTTTCACTTTGGCCTCTTCCCTTTTAGGTAAAACATTTCTTGACTGAATCTGAATTCACCGGGTTGGGTATGTCTTTGCCATCCATCTCGGTTAATATCAACGCTCTTTCAAAACAGGCCTTCTTTACTACATAAGGTCCTTCTCAGTTTGGCGTCCACTTTCCTCTGAAGTCCTTTTGTATAGGAAGGATCTTCTTCAATATCAGGTTCCCCTCGTGGAATTCTCTAGGATAAACCTCTTTGTTGTAAGCTCGTATCATCTGACCATGACGGATAGCTTTGAAATTTTTTTCTTCGATTGGGTTCAATTGGCAAAACCGTTTCCATTCCATAAATCAATAAGAAATGTGTTACCCCGGTGAAGTTCCTGGCTAACGTTCGACAAGCATAAAGAGTAAATGGTAACTTGTTATGCCAATATTTATAAGTCTCGATCATCTTCCACGACTTTTTTTTCTCTTTTTTTACTTTTTTTTTCTTTTTGGCTGCCTTTGCTGCACTGTGATATGGCGTTTGAGCAGACTGCAAACTTTTGATAAAGTGCAGTTGTGCATTGTTGGACATGATCCTTTCTGGCATTCTTTGTCGGCACCTGATCTCTTTTTTTTTTGAAATCTAATGACTGTCGACTTTGTAACATTGCATATGAAGCGAATTTCACCCTCTTAATAAAGTAATCGACGACCACAAAAATGAATCGATGTCAGCTAAAAGCTTTTGATGAGCTCGACCCAATAACATCCATGCCCCACATATAGAAAATATGTAAAGAAACAGAGGAGGCATATAACTCTTGTCTTCTTCAATTTGGCATTTATGGCATAATTGATGCAATTCCCTTCCATGGTAGACCAACAGTACCCGAACCTCATGATTAGCCTAGCTATCGTAAAATCATTATCATGTGTCCTTCTAACACCCTTATGGACCTCTTTTAGCCTTAACAGCATCCATAGGTCTTAGTAGCCCAAGCACATCTTAATATGATCGTGCGAAAACATCTTTGAATTCTTGAAATAACTCAATGATAACTCGTTTTGTCTTTATGATAATGCAGGCTCTGACCTTTGCCTCTTTCTCTTCTCCTAGGCTCACTATCCACTAACTTTTTGTAAGGTAGGATCTTGTTCTACCATCCTTAATAAATCAGGAGATAGGTTACAATATTTGTTATCTTCAAAGTTATGAGATCCCCCTAGACACATATCTCATTTAAAAGGAGATTCTGAGTCAGTAGTAATGTCGCTCACGTCATTGATATCTGAGAACCTGTTGTAGATACCAAGGAAGATTTCAAAGAATAAATAATTCTAAGGGTGATTATTTGTATGGTATGATCATGAATGAAGAATAAAAGAATATTCTAAAGAAAGTTCAAAGAACAAAAGAATCTATAAATGGAAAGAATAAAAGAATATTTGCTCAAAAAGATGCATTTTATTGAAATAAAGATTTTAGACACAAGCCTAATTCATAAGAGGATTATTATTGCCTCTAGGTTTAAAGCAACAAGCGTGTTCTGAATATTACTCTAAATTAGCTCTAAAAATACAGGGATCTCTTACATAGACCCATTATTTAAAACACTCCCAAGTATGTAAGCGCAGGTGCGTGGAAAATTTTATTCCCCTGTTCCCTTCTTCAGATATGTCGTTAACGTTTAGATTCCCCAATATCAGGTCTTGTCCTCGAACTCAATGCATTCTTGGATCTCATGCCTCTCTCCATCATAGAACTCACAATACTTACCCCTTTAACAAATTGTTGGGTAATGGACCTTCTGCACTAGAGGGATCATCGAATTTTAACAATACCCATTTTGATGAGTCTTTCGATTCTCTTTCTGAATGCGGTGCAGTTCTCGATCAAATGCCCTATGATTCCCGCATGGTATTCGCATTGAGCATTTACGTCGTACCATTTGGGGCATGAGGGTTGTATTAGTTTTAGGTAAAAAAGGGATACAACATGTGCATCAAAGAAAATTTGGTACAACTCCCTATACGTGATTGGGATGAATGCGTATAAGAGTTTTTCTGAGTTTGGACTTGGATTGGGTTTTTACCTTGAAGGGACCTGATGGCTAGTAGTTGCCGTCCTTGGCTGACCTACGGTAACCGGCTTTGAATGGCGCTTGTTATACCTACTCATGTTATTCGCCTCATTTCCTTCTTCTTTGGGGCCCTTAAAGTATTAATTTGAGAGCTCTACTCTCGCTTTTTTCGTTTGTAACGATCTTCACATTGTTTCAGGAGCTCCACTCTTGCCTTCCTTGTTTTTGCTAAATCATTTAGATTAATGACAATGTGATTGGTTAGAATGCCCCCTGGATTGGAACCTGAGCCTATCGGGTAGTTCATGTAACGACCCAAATTTCACGGGCACCGAAAAGACGAGTCGTAGGGCCTCCGTCTTAGGAAAATAAGTCCGTAAATATTTATTAAAAAAATATTTATGAGGTTGGTTATGAATTGAATTAGATTTTGATTAAGAGAATTTAATTCAATTAGAAATAATTAGTAGAAAAGACTAAATTGAATAGAATGCAAAGGTTTAATTATAGAATAGAAAAATATTAAAGGATTAAATTAGTAATTAAACCAAAATAGTGACATGAGTGTGGTAAATAAATACATGTGTTTTGAAATTATTGGTACAAATGTATGTTATATATGTATTTACTTATTTATTAAGTAAAATAATAATTATTAATAATTATGTAATATTTTATTAAATTAAATTGTTGTGATAAAGACAAGTGTATGATGTGGATTATTGCATGTGTCATAATATGTATGTGTACAAATGTAGTTAATATATTAGTTATTATATTAGATATTTATAATAATTAATTGATTAAAGTAAATAAAACAAATAAATAAAGAATAAAAGAAATAAAGAAAAGAAAGAATAGAACAGAGAAGAAAACGTAAAGCAGGGAAAGAAGAAAGAAAAAGAAAAAGGAAAATTTAGGGTTTTGAAGCTTCAAGTTAATTTGGTAAGTTTAATTAAGCCCTTTTCTTGTGATTTTGATGTTTTTGAAGCTTTAGAGTTGAATACTTTTGAGTTTTTGTGGAAATATTGAAAGATGATAGACTTTTGAATAGGGTATATGTTGAACAAATAATGAAATTAGGGATTAATTTGATAAAATTATTTATTTGAGTTGATTTAAGGACTTAATTGTAAAATAGGCTATAAGTTTTAAGTTTTAGGGACTAATTTGGAAGAAATTCGAAACTATGGAAAAATAATGAAAATTTGATAGTTATATGGAAGTTTTGATGGAAATTGAATAAGAAAATGACGTGAATTGTTAAAAGGAAGAAGATGAATGTGGTTAGGACAAAGTTGGTATTAAGGAAAAAGTTGTATAGAAAGTTAGAAATTTATATGAAATATGTGTATTATTAATTAATTTTAATTATGCTAATTTTCATAGCAAACAAGGAAACTGAGACATTGAATACGAAGGGAAAAGAAAAAGTGGTCGAGGAGTAGCTTGGGAAATTATCGGTTTATATTATCATAGTTTGAGTATTTATTATTTAATGTTTAATATATTTAATATATGTGCATGGAATTAGAATTGAAATAAGTAGTGATATTTAATTTAAATGTGATTGGATATGATTGATGATTATATATGTATGTGAAATTGAATTATATGATTGAATTGAGCAATGTTAATATGCAAATGAATTTGAGTTATTAATGTGATTGAATTGGTTGAAATGATTTTGATCAATTGAGAATGGAAATGAAGTGAAAATATGTGATAATGTGAATTTGAAGAAGTTGTGCTTGAATTGAGAAATATGTAAGAAAATGTGGCTAAAGTGCAATTGATGTGAATTTGATTGAAAAGAGAAAGAAATTCAATACCCTATTAACTTGTCGGGCTTAGTGGATATAGTTGACATGCCATAGGATTGGAAGTGTTCAGGGTTACTTCGACCTCGAGTCGATGAGACACTTGGAATGTCATATTGCTTCGGATAGATTCGATGAAGTACTGGGTACCACTTTACTTCGGCTAGGCCGATGAGACACTGGGTGTCAACTTTTCTTCGAACTATCCGATGAGGCACTGTGTGCCAATATGGTGTGTTTGGTTGGATCCGTGTATCCGCCAAAGTCCGAGTCATGTTAATAGGGGTAATTAAGTGAAATGAGAAAACCAATTGAATTTTTTTATTTGAATCATTGAATGAATAGTGAAAATGATAATGTGATATGAAATAAGAAATGAAATTGTACTATGAGATTGAACATATGAACCATGGTTCTTGAATGGTAGTATTGAGTATGTATATGTGTGATTGAGAGGTGAACTAAATGTTCATGAATTGTTCAAGTTTGAAACGTGAATTAAATATTTGTATGTGATTGAAAAAAATGGTGAACCAAATATGAAAATATGGTAGTTGGGTACACAACTATATGTTTGATTTGTGTATGATATGGTATATTGTTGTTGCTATTATAATTTGAATTATGATAATACCACTGAGTATTTTCAATACTCAGCGTACGGTTGTTTTCCGTGCACAGGTTAGGTAAAGTTAAGGTCAGGCTCAGCATCCGAATCAATCCCGGCTTCAGCTCACGTTTTGGTGATGTATTTATAACTTTTGGAAAGGTGGCATGTACTAGGTTTAGTATTTACTATTTGTAAATGTTTAATGTTTTGAATGTGAATAGGATTATAAACCTTAAGAAGTTTTTGGAATGAATGAATAAACATTTGCTAAGTTTGGAATTGAAATGCATGGTATTTGATTAATGTTTATAAGTCAATGGTTTGGGCATTATTTGGGTATGTTTAGTAGGTGAAAGTGACTTCAAAATGGTGAAACATGCAGTTTTCACACGGCCAAATCACATGGGCGTGTGCCCAGGCTGTGTGGGAGAAACAGACTTGCACACGGGCTAGACACACGGCCGTGTGAAACAAGTCAGAACTGCCCACGACCTGGCCCCACGGTCATGGGGATCCATAAGGGCTGGCCACACGGGCATGCCCCAAGCCACACGGTAATGTGCCCTTGTTTTCAAAGTAAAATTTTCAAAGTTCCCGGTTTAATCCTAAATCATTTTCTAAACCTATTTTGGGCCCGTAGGCCTATATTAAGAATTATTTGATGGAAATTAGATGGTTTTAGATTGAAACTCAAATTTATGTCTCGTTTTTTATTTTTATGTTAGTGTATAAGTCCAGTAATACCTCATGACCCTATTCTGGCGACGGTTTGGGGTTAAGGGGTGTTACATTTTTTGGTATTAGAGCTAGAGGTTTAGTCGATTCTCGGACTAAATCGAGCTCGTTAGTGAGTTTATAAGTACATGCCACATTCAAGTCAGATTTGAGTCGGGATTATTGGATGCTGACCTATCTAATTATTTTTGTTTTATAGATTAAAGATGTCTGATGAACACCTTGATGATATAGATGAAGAAATGAATGAAGAATCATATGATTTAGACGAAAGTGAATCAGCTACACCTAGCGTGAATCCAATTAGAAACCAACCTCCCAATGTAGAAGGAGAAAACATTAGGGAGAGAGAAGAAAAAGGTAGAAATGATTCTGATATATTAAGAGTTTTAGCTGATGCTCTCCAACGAGTAGTGGGGACTGTACCTGCTACCACATCCGTACCTGTTCCTAGACGGGCCCCTATTAAGGAATTAAGGAAATATGGTGCCACGAAATTTTCGGGTCTAAAAGGTGTTGATCCGTCTATAGTTGAAAATTGGATGGAAGCAACAAAAAGAATTTTACAACAGTTGGAGTGTACTCCACATGAAAGCTTGTTGTGTGCTATATCTTTATTATAGGGTGAAGCCTACCTATGGTGGGAATCTGTGACCTGACACTTGCCTACTGATCAAGTAATATGGGATTTGCTCCAGAAAGAATTTCAAAAGAAGTACATCGGGAAAATATACATTGAAGATAAGAAATAAGAATTTTTGACTCTGAAACAAGGTGAAATGACAGTAGTGGATTATGAACGAGAGTTTTCACGACTGGGTAGATATACATCAGAGTTCATACCAACTGAAGCTGATAGTTGTAAAAGATTCTTACGGGGATTAAGAGATGAAATAAGGGTGTTATTAGTATCTCATCGAATCACTGAATTTGTTGACTTGATTGAGCGGGCTAAGATGATAGAACAAGTCTTGGGGCTTGATAAAAAGTCTGAACCTTCTAAATCAGTTGGAAAACGTATAGGAACTACAAGTTCAAATCCCTTACCGAAAAGATCTAGAGATTCTCGAAGCGGATGGGGATCTAATTTTAGATCAGATAGAGGAGGAAAAAGTCAGGGAAAACAAACTACAATGTCTACCAGTAGTGTAAGAGGTCCATCCCGAGATATTGCTATTCCAGATTGTGAACATTGTAGGAAGAAACATAGGGGTGAATGCTGGAAATTAGTTGGAGGCTGTTTCCGATGTGGATCTAAAGACCATTTTATTAGAGATTGTCCGAAAGTTGATAGTACTACACCCATGACATTATAGAGATTGGGCTCTACTACGAGAGGTAGAGGATCGGGTAGAGGTGGTTCCGTATCTCGAGGAGGTGGTGCTAGAAGAAGTAGTGACATTGTTACTCAGTAATCTGAAGCTCGAGTTACAGCTAGAGCATATGTAGTCCGAACCTGAGAAGAGGGTGATGCGCATGATGTTGTAACAGGTATATTCTTATTATATTCTGAACCTATTTATGCTTTAATTGATCCTGGATCTTCGCATTCGTATGTTAATTCAAAATTAGTTGAGCTCGGAAAATTGAAACATGAAATGTCTAAAATGTCAATAGAGGTGTCAAGTCCGTTAGGACAGACGGTGTTAGTGAATCAAGTTTGTCCGAGATGCCCGTTGAAAATTCAGAATGAAACTTTTCTAGTTGATTTGTTGATTATGCCATTTGGAGATTTTGATGTAATATTTGGTATGGACTGGTTGTCTGAACATGGTGTGATTTTGGACTGCTATGAAAAGAAATTAAGTATTCAGGTTGAAAATGGAAGCAGTATTGAGGTGAGAGGTATTCGGAACAATGGGCCAACACGTGTTATTTCAGTAATTAAGGCTAATAAATTGTTACAATAGGGTTGCGCAGCATACTTGGCTTATGTTATCAATTTAGATACAGTTGGTAGTCAATGCAGTAAAATCTGAACAGTTTGCGAATTTCCTGATATTTTTCCTGAGGAATTACCGGGTTTGCCACCAGACAGAGAAGTTGAATTTGCTATAGAGATTTATCCGGATACTGCTCCAATTTCTATACCTCCATACCGTATGTCGCCTACCGAACTGAAGGAGTTAAAGGTACAGTTGCAAGATTTGTTAGACCGTGGTTTTATTCGACCGAGTATTTCACCGTGGGGAGCTCCGGTGTTATTTGTTAAAAAGAAAGATGGCTCGATACGACTTTGTATTGACTATAGACAGTTGAATAAAGTGACAATCAAGAACAAGTATCCACTCCCTCGCATTGATGATTTATTTGATCAATTGAAAGGGGCTTCAGTATTTTCAAAGATTAATTTAAGATCCGGCTACTATCAATTGAAGGTGAAAGAGAGTGATATGCCGAAGACAGCTTTCCGTACGAGGTATGGTCATTATGAATTTTTAGTAATGCCATTTGGGTTGACTAATGCCCCAGCTGCTTTCATGGATCTGATGAACCGCATATTTCAGCCATATTTAGATCAATTTGTTGTGGTTTTCATTGATGAAATATTGGTTTATTCAAAGACAGAGACAGAGCATGATCAGCATCTCAGAATAGTGTTACAGGTTTTGCGGGAAAAACGATTGTATGGGAAATTGAGTAAATGTGAATTCTGGTTATCGGAGGTTGTATTTTTGGGACATGTGGTATCGGCAGATAGAATTAGAGTTGATTCGAAAAAGATAGAAGCCATAGTTCAGTGGAAAGCTCCGAAGAATATATCAGAGGTACGTAGTTTCCTTGGTTTGGCTGGGTATTATAGAAGATTTGTGAATGGATTTTCAAAAATAGCCTTGCCTATGACTAAATTGCTACAGAAGAATGTTTCTTTTGTTTGGGATGATCAATGTTAGAAAAGTTTTGAGATGTTGAAACAAATGTTAACAGAGGCACCAGTTTTGACCTTACCAAAGTCGGGAAAAGATTTTATTATGTACAGCAATGCTTCATTGAGTGGTTTAGGTTGTGTATTGATGCAAGATGGAAAGGTTATTGCCTACGCATCTCGCCAATTGAAGCCACATGAACGTAACTATCCGACTCATGATTTGGAGCTTGCGGCTGTGATTTTTGCTTTGAAGATTTGGAGACATTACCTTTATGGTGAAAAATGCTATATTTATACAGATCATAAAAGTCTGAAGTATATTCTCTCCCAGAAAGAATTGAATTTAAGACAGAGACGATATTCTCTCCCAGAAAGAATTGAATTTAAGACAGAAACGGTGGATTGAGCTTCTAAAAGATTATGATTGTGTTATAGACTACCATCCGGGAAAAGCTAATGTAGTAGCGGATGCATTAAGTAGAAAAGCTGTAATTGAGTTGAGAGCAATGTTTGCACGGCTTAATATCACTGATGATGGGAGTTTGTTGGCCGAATTGAGAATAGAGCCAGTAATGTTTGATCAGATTAGGGCAGCTCAGTTAGAAGATGATAAGTTGATGAAGAAAAGAGAGATGATATAGACTGGTATGGTAGAAAACTTCAGCATTGATGCACACGGATGCTTGAGGTACCGAGATCGAGTTTGTATTCCAACTAAATCTGAATTGAAAGAGTTAATACTCCGAGAAGCACATGATGGTTCATTTGCTTTACATCCGGGAGGTACAAAAATGTATCGTAATTACGAGATTTGTATTGGTGGCCCAGAATAAAAAGAGACATAGTTGAATATGTTGATAAATGTCTTACATGTCAACGAGTGAAGGCGGAACATCAGGTACCTACAGGTTTACTTCAACATATTAATATTCCTGAATGAAAATGGGATCGTATTACAATGGATTTTGTTTCGGGATTACCGTTGTCAGCAAGTAAAAAGAATGCTATTTGGGTGATAGTTGATAGACTTACCAAGTCAGCTCACTTTATAGCAGTCAGAACAGATTGGTCATTGCAAAAACTTGCTGAGGTATACATTCAAGAAATTGTTAGATTACATGGTGTTCCGGCATCGATAATTTTAGATTGAGATCCTCGATTCACATCGAGATTTTGGAGACAGTTACATGAGTCGTTGGGTACACGTCTTAGTTTTAGTACTGCATTTCATCCGCAAACAGACGGATAGTCCGAACGAGTAATTCAGATATTGGAAGATATGCTTCAGGCTTGCATCATCGAATTTGAATCAGGTTGGGAACGTTATTTGCCTTTAGCTGAATTTGTGTATAATAATAGTTTTCAATCAAGTATTCAGATGGCTCCGTATGAAGCATTGTATGGTCGAAGATGTAGATCACCTGTGTGTTGGACAGAATTGAATGAAAGAAAGGTAATTGGACCAGAATTGATTCAAGAGACTGAGGAAATAGTTAAGAAAATTCAAGGAAGATTAAAAGCAGCCTTTGATAGATAGAAATCATATGCTGATCTGAAATGAAGAAATATTGAGTATTCGGTTGGAGACAAAGTATTTCTTAAAGTTTCTCCGTGGAAGAAAGTATTGAGATTTGGCCGGAAAGGTAAATTAAGTCCTCGTTATATTGGGCCATATGAAATAGTGGAGAGAATTGGACTGGTAGCTTATCGGTTGGCTTTACCTCCGGAGTTACAAAAGATACACGATGTTTTTCATGTTTCTATGCTTCGACGTTATAGATCGGATCCTTCTCATGCTATTTCTACTGAAGATATTGAAATCCGACCTGATTTGTCTTATGAAGAAGAACCAGTTAAGATTCTAGCATGAGAAGTAAAAGAGTTGAGAAATAAACGAGTTTCTTTAGTGAAAGTGCTTTGGAGAAGTCATAAAGTGGAAAAAGCAACTTGGGAACCGGAAGAAACTATGAGAACTCAGTACCCCCATTTATTCTCAGGTAAATTTCGGGGACGAAATTTTTTTTTTAGGGGGAGAGAAATGTAACGACCCAAATTTCACGGGCACCGGAAAGACGAGTCTTAGGGCCTCCGTCTTAGGAAAATAAGTCCGTAAATATTTATTAAAAAAATATTTATGAGGTTGGTTATGAATTGAATTAGATTTTGATTAAGAGAATTTAATTCAATTAGAAATAATTAGTAGAAAAGACTAAATTGAATAGAATGCAAAGGTTTGATTATAGAATAGAAAAATATTAAAGGATTAAATTAGTAATTAAACCAAAATAGTGATATGAGTGTGGTAAATAAATACATGTGTTTTGAAATTATTGGTACAAATGTATGTTATATATGTATTTACTTATTTATTAAGTAAAATAATAATTATTAATAATTATGTAATATTTTATTAAATTAAATTGTTGTGATAAAGACAAGTGTATGATGTGGATTATTGCATGTGTCATAATATGTATGTGTACAAATGTAGTTAATATATTAGTTATTATATTAGATATTTATAATAATTAATTGATTAAAGTAAATAAAACAAATAAATAAAGAATAAAAGAAATAAAGAAAAGAAAGAATAGAATAGAGAAGAAAACGTAAAGCAGGGAAAGAAGAAAGAAAAAGAAACAAAAGAAAGAAAAAGGAAAATTTAGGGTTTTGAAGCTTCAAGTTAATTTGGTAAGTTTAATTAAGCCCTTTTTTGTGATTTTGATGTTTTTGAAGCTTTAGAGTTGAATACTTTTGAGTTTTTGTGGAAATATTGAAAGATGATAGACTTTTGAATAGGGTATATGTTGAACAAATAATGAAATTAGGGATTAATTTGATAAAATTATTTATTTGAGTTGATTTAAGGACTTAATTGTAAAATAGGCTATAAGTTTTAAGTTTTAGGGACTAATTTGGAAGAAATTCGAAAATATGGAAAAATGATGAAAATTTGATAGTTATATAGAAGTTTTGATGGAAATTGTATAAGAAAATGATGTGAATTGTTAAAAGGAAGAAGATGAATATGGTTAGGACAAAGTTGGTATTAAGGAAAAAGTTGTATGGAAAGTTAGAAATTTATATGAAATATGTGTATTATTAATTAATTGTAATTATGCTAATTTTTGTAGCAAACAAGGAAACCGAGATATTGAATACGAAGGGAAAAGAAAAAGTGGTCGAGGAGTAGCTCGGGAAATTATCGGTTTGTATTATCATAATTTGAGTATTTATTATTTAATGTTTAATTTATTTAATATATGTGCATGGAATTAGAATTGAAATAAGTAGTGATATTTAATTTAAATGTGATTGGATATGATTGATGATTATATATGTATGTGAAATTGAATTATATGATTGAATTGAGCAATGTTAATATGCAAATGAATTGAGTTATTAATGTGATTGAATTGGTTGAAATGATTTTGATCAATTGAGAATGGAAATGAAGTGAAAATATGTGATAATGTGAATTTGAACAAGTTGTGCTTGAATTGAGAAATATGTGAGAAAATGTGGCTAAAGTGCAATTGATGTGAATTTGATTGAAAAGAGAAAGAAATTCGATACCCTATTAACTTGTCGGGCTTAGTGGATATAGTTGGCATGCCATAGGATTGGAAGTGTTCAGGGTTACTTCGACCTCGAGTCGATGAGACACTTGGAATGTCATATTGCTTCGGATAGATTCGATGAGGTACTGGGTACCACTTTACTTCGGCTAGGCCGATGAGACACTGGGTGTCAACTTTGCTTCGAACTATCCGATGAGGCACTGGGTGCCAATATGGTGTGTTTGGTTGGATCCGTGTATCCGCCAAGGTCCGAGTCATGTTAATAAGGGTAATTAAGTGAAATGAGAAAACCAATTGAATTTTTTTATTTGAATCATTGAATGAAGAGTGAAAATGATAATGTGATATGAAATAAGAAATGAAATTGTGCTATGAGATTGAACATATGAACCAAGGTTCTTGAATGGTATTATTGAATATGTATATGTGTGATTGAGAGGTGAACTAAATGTTCATGAATTGTTCAAGTTTGAAACGTGAATTGAATATTTGTATGTGATTGAAAAAAATGGTGAACCAAATATGAAAATATGGTAGTTGGGTACACAACTATATGTTTGATTTGTGTATGATATGGTATATTGTTGTTGCTATTATAATTTGAATTATGATAATACCACTGAGTATTTTCAATACTCAGCGTACGGTTGTTTTCCGTGCGCAGGTTAGGTAAAGTTAAGGTCAGGCTCAGCATCTGAATCAATCCCAGCTTCAGCTCACGTTTTGGTGATGTATTTATAACTTTTGGAAAGGTGGCATGTACTAGGTTTAGTATTTACTATTTGTAAATGTTTAATGTTTTGAATGTGAATACGGATTATAAACCTTAAGAAGTTTTTGGAATGAATGAATAAACATTTGCTAAGTTTGGAATTGAAATGCATGGTATTGGATTAATGTTTATAAGTTAATGGTTTGGGCATTATTTGGGTATGTTTAGTAGGTGAAAGTGACTTCAAAATGGTGAAACATGCAGTTTTCACACGGCCAAATCACATGGGCGTGTGCCCAGGCCGTGTGGGAGAAATAGACTTGCACACGGGCTAGACACATGGCTGTGTGAATCAAGTCAGAACTACTCACGGCCTGGCCCCACGGCCATGGGGATCCACACGGGCTGGCCACACGGGCATGCCCCAGGCCACACGGCCATGTGCCCCTGCTTTCAAAGTAAAATTTTCAAAGTTCCCGGTTTAATCCTAAATCATTTTCTAAACCTATTTTGGGCCCCGTAGGCCTATATTAAGAATTATTTGATGGAAATTAGATGGTTTTAGATTGAAACTCAAATTTATGTCTCGTTTTTTATTCGTATGTTAGTGTATAAGTCCGGTAATACCTCGTTACCGTATTCTGGTGACGGTTTGGGGTTAGGGGGTGTTACAGTTTATGGGTGCCGATATACTGGCCTGATATTGTTGAGGTTTGATAGTAACGGGTACCCCTTGTGAATGCGCGTCTACTTGGGTCTAGATGCCTACTAGAGTAAAACCTGAGGGATAGATAAGGTCTTCATTATCATCCCCACTGTTGACCATTAGGCCTTTCCTTTTTTCAAGCCCTCTGGCTAGTAACTGAATTAACTGGCCTATTACATTCCTTTGGAAGTCTAACATTTGATCCTGCATATCTTGTTGAATTTTGGTCAATTACTCTTGCATCTGTATTTGCATTTGCTATAATCTCTCCAACCTTTAATTTATGGCTTTTGTTCTTGCGTGAGTACCGTAACGATGCTTAGTCGATAAACTTTTGTCTGCTTTCAGATTAACTGAAATAATTTTACTTAATTAGGGTCCTTTTTGTGAAAATCTAATGCATATGATGTAATGCAATGCAAATGCATGAAATAAATGCAAAAAGAAAGAGAAGGGTTGATTCTGAATTCAATTCCATTAGAACAACTTTTTTAGAAAACAAATTTCTTTATATAAAACAGATATTTATATGGCCTTGCCCTCATATTCCAAGCAAAGACATCGATCCCTTTCTTCGTATCTGAATGTTAAGGTCAAATCTTGCGAACTTTCCAATAGATGTCTTTACTAGCTCCTTTTTGCTTGATCTAGGCCGTGACTCATCGCTCACCTATCCCCGCGATACTCGTTAGCTCCTTTAAGAAAGTTGCTCAAATGATCTTTGTCGGCTTGAATCCTCGGGCAACAAAACAAAGTCATGTACTCCTCCATAGATTATCAGCATTCTCTTATTGTGTTTACTCAGACCATATTCAGACGGTCGTATTATATTCCACCTTATCAAGAAATGTATTTTCCATGACAAGCTTTTCTATTTAGCAATCGAATGTGAATCAACACCTCCTTTGTATGATGAAAATGCAATGCAATCAAAACAAAACAAAAAAAAATTAGCATAGGAGAAATAAACAACAAAATAAAGCACCTATCTGGGTGACCACTAGGGTTTGGTGCGGTTCTACCTAGGGTGGGCTTTTAAGGCATTCTACATGTGGTTTGGTTCTAGGGCAAGGGTATCTGAACCGATAGATTCCTCGATCCTCACCCATTATAGGCTCATATAGACCAAGTTCAGTTCAAGGGAATACATTTCCATATGGTTCCACGGAGATGAAAATCTCACGAAGACATAGGTACAGATGTATCCTGAAAGCAATCCACTATCGTAAACGGAGGTGAAAACCTCAGGAAGGCGTATTTTCTCACTCCCACTTACAAGGGTATAACCGAGCGGTCATGATGTAGTATGATGCGAGAGTATACTAAGAGACTCGAACCACAACAAACATATGAAATGACATGAACAAACGCAATAAAAGGATCGTAGATTTTTAAGCCGAATTTTCAATTTTCTACAAAAAGATAGAAAATAATCAATTTATGGCTTGACTTTCTTATTGTCCCCAGTGGAGTCGCCATGCTGTCGAAACCATTTTTATTTTGAAAAACGGGAGTCGACTTTAAAAATGAAAATTGAGTCGCCACCAATCTTTTTTCGAGGTGTGATCGGGTCACCTTAAGATTGATCATTTTAATAAAATATTTTGATTTACTAAAACAATGATTTTGGTTTTATGAAATTCGAGAAAACGGGTTCAGGAATTGGTTACGTACGAGGAAGGATTAGCACCCTCGTAACGCCCAAAATTGGTACCTAATTGATTAATTAATGTCTTAATGTCAAAAATCTGAAAAGATTTTGAAATACGATCCTTTTTTAAAAAACTTGAATAAACCGAATTGGATGTTAAGAACTTCTTATCTCGAAGTAATAAAATGTCACATCCAATAAGTTAGGACACAACATTTTAAACCCTCGAGGGTAAGCTTGTCTTTTGATGTTCAAAAGTTGTGTATTTCAATTTTAAAAGGGATATCCGATCATTTAGGTTAAACGAGGAAAATCAAAACCCAGTAAGTTAGGCCACGATCTCTCGAATTTCTAAACGCGAAACATTGCCTTATTTTTAAAAGTTTTCTTTTTGAATTTGGGGAAATTTGATGCAATATTAAAACGAGAAAAAAATAAATAAAAGATACATTTATGAATAACGGCAACATGAAAATATAGCTAAACTATTTATAGAACACATGATGGCAATAATCGCATAATATACATTACTTGAAAACTACGATTAATAATTTAAGACAAATGAATTAGAAAATATTTAAAAAAATATAAATAAAATGTAAAACAAGTTTTTAAATGACGATAAATGAATTTAAAATAAATAATGTGAAAAAAGAAATTTGAAATCAACAATATACAAAACAATTAAAAATATATTATATGTATAAAAAACTTTAGAATAGGTAATATATGTGAAAGTTTGAAAATAATAATATATGGAGAAAAAAATTAAAATAAATAATGTGTAAAATAATAATATATAAATGAGCTTAAAATAAATATTATGTAGAAAGAAATTTAAAATAAATAATATACAAAACGTGTAAAAATTTGAAATTAATAATTTATGAAAAATATATATATGCAAAGAAGCTAAAAATAAATAATATACAAAACTTAAAATAAATAATAATTTATAATTTATAATAATATACAATAAAACAGTTAAAAAAATAAATGGATTAAGTAGATTAAGGACATGCGTATAAATCATAAATAATGAAAGAAGGTTGCCAATGACCAAAATAGAGCGCGCTTAAAGAAAGAGGGACTGATCGAGAAATTATTCCCTACCCCTATATGCAATGTTTCGACGTAGACCAAAATGAAATGATGCACAACTTTTAGGGTAAAATTAAAAAAACAAAGGAAATGAGATAGGCCTAATCAAATGGCAGCACGAATGGGGGGGGATTAGCCACGCAAATTACCCATTTAAGGAAAAAATGCGCGGATTCGGCCTATGGGTTGAATCAACGCTCGGATCATCTATTCCCAAACGGCGCCGTTTCAAAAAAAATTACTTAAGCCTTCATTTTTTTAAAAAACATTATAACCCATTCCTTTAAAAAAAACAAATCACCCTTTTCTCTGCTAGGGTTCCTCCTAGCCTCTGCACAACCGCTAGTCCGCTGTTATATCTGGCTGCCGAAGTCCCTAAAAGGGGCCTCTTTCAACCTTTTTTTTGCTCCTCTAACCCCGATTCAAAAGTATAGTACCCAAATGTCTTCCAAAATTTAAAAATAAAACGAAGGCTGCTTGTCACCCTAAACCGTGCTGATGATTTTCCGGTGAACCTGAGGGTTTAATCGACCAAAATTCGACCGCGGATCCAAGGTAAACGATCTCCTCACCCTTTTCTTTTTTTAGTGTTATTATTATATTATCATTTAAAAAGAATGACTAGAAAAAAAAAAGAAACGGAGAGTAACAAAAATGAATATAAAAAAAAATCACCTTTCGGCCAAATTTTATTGCTTTTCTCTGTATGTCAATTTTTTTAGTATTCGTAAAGAAGAGCCCCCCTACACACACACAAATACAATTTTTGAGTGGCTTTTATAGCCGAAAGAGGAAAAGGAAAGAAAAAACAAATACATTTTTGTTACTATTTTTTCGCCATGATCTCTATTATTGGTGCTGTGATTTCGTTTCTTCTTGTAGGTATAGAGCTAGCTGGAGGATGGTGGTGCACGTGCATGGAGGCTGCGGCGCTGGAGGTTGCTAGGTTTAGGGTTGTCGAAAGTTGTTTTAGATTTTTGGCCTTTATGGGCTTGGGGTTTAGTTGGGTTTTTGGTTATGGGTTTAATATTTTGGGTCTCAGTTTGGGTCGTATGAATTGGGCATTGTTTTGTAATCCAAGTCTTCTAACTAGACACTTCATTGGACTTTTATTATTATTACTATTATTTTTGTTTTGTTCTTGTTGGGCTCGGGCAAAAATGGCCTATTACAAATCCTATTTTGCATTTTCACTAAAAATCACTTAACAAAACTTGTTAATTTATCATCAAACATTCATAATCTACCATTATTCCTCCAAGAACACATGTATTCATCAAGGTCATGTATTCATCAATGTCAACTTTCACATAATTTAATAGTTTTGCTAAATAGTCCCTGGGCTAGCTAGACCTCGTTGCAACAATCTCAAAAACATAAAAATTATCAAAAACTAACCTCAAAATCGATCTCATGCATGGACCAAACTAGCCGAAACTTCAAAGCTCAAAAATGGTGTTTCTCCTAGCTAAATTCGGTGGAAGATGATGACTAAAAAGATGATACTCATGATTTAATGATATTTTACTTATCTTTATTTATTAATTTACCTAATTAACCTTGTTTAAAAACATAATATATCACTTAATGTATGTCCAATATTGTCCACTCATAATAGAAATGGTATATTTACCACATAAGGACCTCCACTATTTAATTTCCTAGCTATTTAGTACTTTTAACTATTAGAACACAACTTTTGCACTTTATGCGATTTAATCCTTTTTATTGAGCACTCAAACAATAAAATTTCTTCACGAAAATTTCACACAATCATGCTATCATGTTGTAAACACTTAAAATAATAATAAAATAATTTTCCAACCTCAGATTTGTGGTTCCTAAACCACTGTTCCAATTTAGCTAAAAACGGGCTGTTACAGTAAGCATATATGAAGATGAAATATATGTTCTATGTTTTATGTTTGTGTGACTAAAAATGTGTGGGCAAGCGTGTGTGTGTAATATCTTGCTCTGAAGTCTTTTGTGAATCCTATATTCATGGCCTACTATTTGATAGTTTATACTTCTTACATTAAGCTTCTTCTAAATATCTTAATATTGTATTCAGCTGTCTTCCTCATCTAGCCCTGTTGCACTTGAGATTCCATGGACTTGAAATTTACCATCATGTTTTGACATGTCTAGCATGGACAAAAGAAAGCTGGAGAATGTTTTATACCCATAGAAGTTTTTATCAAGTTTAACATTCTTTTTCTTCAGCTTAGAACAAAGCTTGGTTATAGAAATTTTGTTTGGGTGTAACTTCAAAATCTATTGTATATGCTCTATGACTGACTTTGGAACTGTTCGAGAACTCTCAGAAAACTCTAGTCCGTTTGCAGCTGGTTGTTCAACTGAAAGTGGATCTTAGAGAAGTCCCTTGTAATCACCATACCAAGAACCATCAGGACTATCAGCAGGATAGTTATAGTGCTTTCCAATCAGGTTCTCTTTTTCGAGCATTGCTTTCCAATCCCACTTGATAGTGGCAGCACTATAGAGAACCCTAAGGGCTGAATCTAAAGTAGCAAGCAAAATATTGTAGTTTTTCATCCGTAATCTATGCAATAAATTGGCAAAGTCCCCATCACCATATATTAAAAAAAATAGATTGGTGAAGGATTTTGAGAAACAGATCAAACAGAAGTGATCTATCAGCACTATTGTTTCCATTTGGATTGGTGGAGCACACTTTAGACCTTAAAAGAGATAAATCTTCTTTTTCTCCAACTAGATTTCAAGAAATCTTCTTTTTCTCCAACTAGATTTCAAGTCTAGAACTACTTTATCAAAATAATTATGCATCCATACTCATATAAAAAACATTTTCAGCATAAAACTAACAAATGCAAGTTCTAGATCTCTGTTCAGGAATCAACAAACAACACATTCCCGGTTTAAACATTTGTGAATTTCATTTTATTTTCTCCTTTTTTTAATCAAATATATTTTGATTAACTAAAGTTTCTAGAATGGTATACCTTGGGAAATGTGAGTAAGACGAACTCTACCAGTAGAAAGGGTCTTCTAATTAGGTTTTGAGAGTTGCACCATATTTCCAAAAGCAGTTATATGAACAGGGCTGTTAATTCTATTGGCCTTAAGAGTGGAAGTGATGATATGAGCTACATCATTCGCTTTGAAATAGGCAGGAAGATTGCAGTTCTCAAAATCCTACCAAATCGAAACCTTGACATGCTGTGAAACCTTCTCATGGGGCGACGACTGTTGGTTATGGGAAGTAGAGAAATGAGACTTGAAGATCAGAGGCAAATCCAGGGGGGCTGGCAGGGCCCCCGTCCCATAAAATGGAAAATTGTTGTTTTGGCCCTTTAGAAAATTTTAAAAATTTAAATTAGTAAAGATAAAATTGCATTTTGCCCCACCTAAAATTATGAAAATTTAATTTAATCATTTAAAAATTACATTTTCATTTCAGCCCCCCAAAATAATTTTCTGGCTTCGCCCCTATCCGCAGCAGTTTATTTTTTACGATATTTATATTTTTTTATAATTTTTTATGATTTTTTTCCAACTTTTATTGATTTTCTTTCACGAGTTACAATCACAACATGACTTGTGGGAATTTAATTAAAAAGGAAAAAAATTTTGGGAATCGTTAACTTTAAATGTCAAAAGGTCTTTTCGGTGCATTTTGACTATTAAAGTTCAATTGAGTGCAAAAAAGAATAGAGCTTAATTACTTTTTTTGAAAAAGTTTGTGAGAGTTTTTACTCCATCAAGCCTATTTTATTTTTATCAAAATAATATAATAATTTATTTCAAAAATGACATTTTGAAAATCAAAATCAACTTAATATTTTTCAACATTAAGTCATAAAGTCATTATCTACTTTCTTATCATATTTAACATTTTTTATTGGAAATTTTATATTAAGTAAAACTAATATGCTCATCAAACACAATTAAAAAAAAAAGATTTATTTTCAATAAAATAAAAAAATTTCAATAGTTTATTAAACACTCTCTTATTTAAAATTGTTTATATTTGTTTCTTGAACAGACTTAAATTTTCTCAAAATACTTTTTAAAATTATAATATACATATGCACGGTATGAGTAAAAAATTTATTTTATACATATAATAATTATCTTATAATTTAGAAAACGCTATAGTAGGTCCTCATCACATGCAACGTATTGAACATTTTGTTTGGTTTCTTTTACGTAGGAAATCTACAAGTGTTGAGCATTGTTGTAAAGTATACCTAGATTTAATTATAGATTGGATCAGGTTAAAATCAAGTTTATGTAAAATTTTAGGTTCGTCTTCTAAATCTAAATTTAGCTCAACCTAAAAATAGGCTTAAATTTTACTTAATCCCAACCCATATTAAAAATAATAAATTTGAGCCCAATCCGGCCGACCATAATAATTTTTTAAGATTACTTATTTTATATAAAAATAAATTTACAAAATATAATACATTAAATACAATAAAAATATTAAAATAAATGTTTCTCAACGATTTGAAAATACACATAAAAAAAGTATAGGCATGTGATTTGGGCCGGGCTAAGTCTAGGCAAAAAAATATATCTTAATGTTTTTATCCAAGCCAATTTCTCAAGTCTATATTTTTACACAAACCCTCCCATTTTTCTAGTGAGCTTTCGGCAAATAACATGACCTATGATCAAGTCTAAATATATCTCAATGTTTTAGCTTTAAAGATAACATTATTAAGAGAAACAATTAAAAATACCGAACGTAAATCATAAAAAAAAATATTTGATGTGGTCCACCATGTGATTATTAATGGAAAAATATGATTAAGATTGTGACCAAAATAAAAAAAAAAAATTCAAAGATTTTGACTCTAACACTGATTAGGAAAACATGTTTGAGAACAATATTCAAATTTTAACACTTACATATGGAAATGGGTAAAGCCAGAAATTTTTTTTTGGGTGTTGAATGAAATTTAAATTTTAATAGTCTATATCTTTATAATTTTTAAAGGATTAAATCAAATTTTTATAATTTTAGGGGGGCAAAGATAGTTTTACATTTACTAATGAAAAATTTCAAAAATTTCTAAAGGGTCTAAATAACAATTTTCCATGTTAAGGGTGCCCAGCCCCTTAGATTTGCCTCTGCATATGGACAAAAAGTCAAAAAATATCGTACTATACTTTAAAATTTGTATTATAAAGTTAATATAAATATCAAATGAGAATTTGGTTGAATAAAGTGTGAATATTAGAAATTATAGAGACTTGAGTTTAATTCTATTGTGTATATATATAACTTTTTATACGATGGATATAAAATGATAAATTTTGAAATACGCCTAACCTGTATCTGTTACTAGAATAGGGTTACAAAGCGTTACTGTAAAATCGTAACGAAAAACGTTCAACACTAAACATTTCATAATTCATAATAATTCCATTTACGCACACGCATCATGTCCCTTATACGAGCCTCCAAGGCCATAAGAACAGAATAGAATTGAGTCGAGACTAAATTGGAAAAATATAGAATTTTTGGGAAAAAGTTTAAAAATTTCATATTGTAGAGGTCACACGGCCGAGACACATGCCTGTGTGCTAAGCCGTGTGGGCATTCGAAGTAGGGACACACAGTTGTGTCCCAGCCTGTGTAACTCTCTAACTTGGGTCACACGACCAAGCCACACGGCCATGTGTCAAGCCGTGTACCCCTCGAAATGGCCTAGCGCACGGGCCATGTAATTGCTTGACTTGCTACCCTTTGTAACCTACAGGGGACACACAGCCGTGTGTCACACAAGGCTGAGACACATGCCCGTGTCTCTGCCCCGTATGGACCAAAATAGGCCAACTTTTAGACCATTTTCTCACCCAACTTGTCATGTACCTACAACCAAAATTTCACATATATTCAAGTCATATCAAGGCACCAAAATCATGCATACTCTAGCTATCCAAACATGGTATAAGAACATACAACCAATATGCCCTTAGGCACTTCAAATGATAACATGTAACATGTATAATCATGTACTCAATTTGGCCAAAATATTCAACTAACTTCTAAACATATTTGTGTTATTACATGTCATTGAATTTACTTGCCAAAATATATCAAATGGTGCAAAACATGTCATTCAACTACTAGCATTAACAATCATATATTTCATTCTCAACAAAGTACCAATTCACCATATTTCTAACCTTGTCAAACACTTATCAAGAATTAAGTATTATAACTACTTAAACGAAGCTAATTCACATAGCAAACTTGAAGTATTCAATCATCATCACTTGACACCAAAAAGATTTATACAACTTCTACTTATATATGTTCCAAAGGTTTTACCTAATTAAACACACAAGTTCAACTATCTTAACTAGAAACAAGCATAACAAGTTACTTCCAATATTTACATCTATACAAAATATTCAAGTACTATAAACCCTTTTCGTAATACATGCCACTTAAACCAACAAGTAAGAACCAAAATGACTACCAAGATGTTGATGATTGTGTGCGAGCTTCCGTGTCGATCCAATCAAAGCAATGATTTCGAAGGTCCTACAAGAATAAATCAAACTAATAAGCATCAACAAGCTTAGTAAGTTCGATATAAAATTTCCTTTAATAATTAACCAAAGACTATCCAATTAATGAAACTTTCAATACACTGGCACATTGTAACACCTTAACCCCTAGCCTAGACGTCTAGACCAAGTTTAGAAAGTTACAATGATCATACTAACAATTATCAGATTCATAGCAAAGTCAAATATAAAAATAACTAAATCCAAATACCCATCAAAATATCTTTAGTGCAACTTCGTAAGTGTAACGCCCTGAATTTTGGGCCTAAAAGTTTTGGGTCTTGAGCATAGGGACAGTGAAAAGGTTGCACATAAAAGTTTAGTTGTGCAATTTAGCGACAAGAATGGGCCTGCTAGTCTAGTGGATATGTAACACCCCTTACTCGTATCCGACATTGGGACAGAGTACGAGGCATTACGATACTAAAATCCACACAACCAAAACAACAATACTCATGGAAACGTGTCCCAATAAAAACTTTTCCATTCATTATCCAACTAGCCTTTTTATAGGCCTAGGAGGCCTAAATCATGGGTCAGAAATAAATCGGAACCATTTCGTGCACTCGTGAAAATTTCTTCAAAAACTAGCAATAATAGGGCACATGCTCGTGTAAAAAGGGCAACACGCCCGTGTGGTCTCTAAACATGGCCGTGCTGATGGCTCGTGTACCTCACACGGCCTGTACTATCGAGGGACATGCCCATGTCCTTCACTCGTATGGATTTATTTTCCAACACTAGCCTACAGGGGTTTTCACACGGCCTGGCGCACTCCCGTATACCTAGTCTGTGTCTATCACACGACCATGACACGCTCGTGTCGCGGCCCGTGTATGAAAACTTGGACATTCTGTTTCTGACGTCACCATTTACACGGTCGTGGTTCACGCCCGTGTGCTAGCCGTGTCCTCCACACGGTTGAGACACACGGCCATGTCTCATGCCTGTAGGAGAGCCTGATGGCATTTAATGCTATTCATACAAGGTGTAAGGGACACACAGTCATGCCACATACCCATGTGTGAACCGTGTACGTTACATGGCATAGACACACGCCCGTGTGTCTATCCGTATGGGCAATATAAGACTATTTATCAAGCCCTTAGCCACTTTGAAACACATACAAACAAGACCCCAGTCCCTGTGCATTATAACCTAGCACCAATACTTATCTAAATGCTCCTAAATAGGTATTCACACACCAACTAACTCATAACCGAAATGCATACTTAAATTACTAAGCAACTTGGCACAATTTCAATATAAATTCATCTCATTCCATTAAGCAAATAGAATGATTTTAGGCTAATTCCAAAGGCCATTTACAAAATGAACTTCATAAGACAAATGGCCGACACAATTGGCAAATTAGAGTATAAAACACAAAATAACCATACCACCTATACAAGCCATTGCTCAAAACATAACTCATAACTATACCGAGTGCTTCGATTCATAATGTGTACAATATCTCCGGCGTCCTTAGATCGTCGAATTACTTAGGTGGCACTAAAAGAAAATGGAAAGGAGAGGGGTAAGCAATAAGCTTAGTAAGTCTATATGCAAACATTTAGTACCAAAATCATATATTAAATAATATATTAGCTTTTTTCGACGTTCTTCAAGTAATTCCTTGCTTTCTACTCTGTGTTCCCCCTTGTTCCTCCATTTGGGTGTTTTTTATAGACTTTGGAATGCCCAAAATACCCAAAAATTAGCTTTTTTCATGTGAAATTGAAGCAAGGCTCGACAGGGACACGCCCGTGTGACATGCCCGTGTGAGATTGCTCAGGCTGTGTTTAACACTGAGAAATCAACACGAGCGTGTGGTTTACCCGTGTGAAAATGCCTTAGGCTGTGTTAATGCTGATTTGGGCCCATTTGGCCCTTTTTTGCCCGTTCCTTGCTCTTTTCTCTTCCTTACGCTCACCTAAATATAAAACATGAAATTAAAGGACTAGGAGCATCATATTCCTCAATTCTAATGATAAATCATCCATAAATGTGCCAAGCATAAAGTAAAAATATGTATATATTATGGTTTATCAGGCACATCTATGCAAGAAAAATTCGTATCTAGCCATTCATAATGACATTAACAATAATAGGGTGATTCTGCACTTAGCTCACCATCATCAATAATTCATGGTGGTCTCGCACATAGCCCACCTTCATAAGTAAATTACGGTGGTATCGCACTTAGCCCAACGATATTAATCGCCACTCAGGCAAATTTCACTTAACTCACTAATTTCAACTCTTAACTAGTGGTTTCACACATAGCTCACTTTAACTCATAATTTATGGAAATTTACCCATACTCTCAATTCTCATGATTTCATTCAATATCCATACCATTAACCACATATCATATAAGTAATTTATGAGCAAAAACATTAATGAAGAAGGTATCGTTTACATATAAACTTAACTCGGTATGTAAAATACGGGAAATGTAGAATTTACTCCGAAGCTTTCCCCTTGCCTCAGTCAAGGTTGACTCCACGCTCTTCTTGATCTATATGAATACAAATTCATCCATTTAATCACTAAAATTAATTGAAACAATTCAAAAATCCACAATTTGGCAAAATGACCATTTTGCCCCTAGCCTCTTGGCAAAATGACCATTTTGCCCCTAGGCTCGGAAATTAATTTTTATCAAATTTCCTCATGAACCCAGCCTAAAAACCTCTTTTTATCCTCAATATTACCCCAATTTCTCATTATTTCACACAATTACTCCTTATTTTACAACTTTTACAACTAGGTCCTATTTGAGTGTTTACAAGCAACTTCATACACAAAGGTTGTTGAATAGACAACCTACATCCATTTTCCTTCCCAAAATTTCTAGCAAACAACCCTTATTCCACAATAGTAAAACTCTAAACGTTCCACCATTTTGTACATTATACCCCTCAAAATGTAGCTCATGCTACAAGGGTCTCAAATATGCAAAAATATTCAAGAAAATGTCTTAAAATCACTTACTTGTAAGCGCTAGAAAATGCTAAAATTTTGAAGCTTCGCAACCCCAATTTTTGCTGATATTTTAGGCAAGAAAGAAGAAATGAAGAAGAAGAATTGATGGCTAGGCTAATTAGGCATTATTTTATCAATTTCTAGCTACCCAATACCTAACATTTGACTTTTCTTATCTTTTTTTCTATTCTTCTCTCTTTGGCTAGCCATGCTGATACAAATGGACTTATTTACCCTTTAAAACCTTCAAATTTTTATCCTCTAGCAATCTAACTCAATATACTAACAAATCACCACTTTTGACTTTTATGCGATTTAGTCCTTTTTCGCAATTAAGTCTTCAATCGCGTAAATTAATTCTTCAAAATTTTCATATACACTTATAAAAATTTTATCACACATAAGATAAAGCTAAAATAATTTTCTTAAGCCTCGAGAACTGATTTCAAAATCACTATTCCGACTAAGCCCGGTTTAGGGCTGTTACAATTCTCCCCATCAGGGATTTTCGTCCCTAAAAATCTTATCGTTGAAGAGGTTCGCGTACTGACCCCTCATCATCTCTTTTGGCTCCCACATAGCTTCTTCGACTCCATGTCGATGCCATAACACCTTCACTAATGCTATACTCTTGTTTCTCAATTGCTTGACCTCTCAAGCCAAAATCTTAACTGGCTTTTCACCATAGGTCATATCTAGTTGAGTCTCAACCTCGGTTGGTGCGATCACATGTGAAGGGTCTGAACGATAACGGCACAACATGGATACAAGGAAAATGTCATGAATCTTCTCTAGTTCAGGTGACAAGGTTAACCGGTAAGCTACAGGTCAAATTCTCTCAGTTATCACATAAGGTCCAATAAACCGTGGACTTAACTTGCCTTTCCTACCAAACTGAAGGACTTCCTTCCATGCAGAGACTTTTAAGAACATTTTATCTCTGACTTGAAATTTGATCTCTTTTCTTTTCAAGTCTACGTAGGACTTCTGTCTATCCGAAGTGGCTCTCAAGCAATCCCGAATTGCCTTAACTCTCTCTTCGGTCTCTTTGACCAAATTAACCAAATTAACCACGTATATCTACTTTTCTTTAAGCTCTAACCAAAATAAGGGCGTTCTGCACTTGCACCCATACAAAGCCTCATAAGGCGCCATCTTGAGACTTGACTGATAATTGTTATTGTAGGCGAATTCGATAAGCGGCAAATGCATTTCCCAACTCCCTTGGAACTCGAGGACGCAACATCTCAACATGTCTTCAAGAATCTGAACAACCATCTCTGATTAGCCATCCGTTTGCGGGTGAAATGCAGTACTAAAATTTAACTTTGACCCCAACGCCTCTTGCAACTTTTTCCAAAACTGATATGTAAATCTCGTATCCCTATTCAAAATTATCGACGAGGGCACTCCATGCAATCTCACTAACTTAGAGGTATATAGCTCAACTAACTTCTCAAGTGAATAATCTATGCTAACTAGTATGAAATGAGCCAACTTTGTGAGTTTATCCATGACGACCCACACTGCATCTCTCTTCTTCGGCGACAAAGGCAGCCTGGAAACAAAGTCCATAATAATGCGGTCCCATTTCCACTCAGGAACCAATATGGGCTGAAGTCGTCCTGAGGGTACTTGGTTTTCAACTTTTACTTACTGGCATACTAAGCACCTTGAGACAAACTCTGAAATGTCTCTCTTCATCCCTGACCACCAATACATTTTCTTCAAGTTATTATACATTTTCACACCACCCAGGTGAATCAAAAAATGACTACCATGTGCCTCTTGTAAAATTCTCTGAATGAGATCATTGCCCTAAGGTACATAGATTTGGTCTCGATACATCAAGCGCAACCATCGACCCCAACTCTGAAGTCTAATCCACTTGCCGTATCGCATTAAGCCGTTTTAGCTTATAAATCCTTGTCATTTTTTTGAGCTTCGACGATCTCTTGTAAGAACACCGGTCTAACTCTCATCCCAGCTAAAATCAACTTATTGGCAATAATGGTCAGCTGAGTATTCATAGCCCTCAAGGCAAAACGATTTTCTGCTTAAAGCGTCAGTGGCTGCATTTGCCTTTTCCGGGGTGGTAGTCGATTACCAACTCATAGTCTTTGAGTAACTCTAGCCATCCTCGTTTTCATAAATTCAACTCTCTTTGCATCATCAGATACTTTAAACTTTTGTGGTCCATGAAAACCCGGCATCTCTCGCCTACAAGTAATGCCTCCAAATTTTCAATGCGAACACTACAGCAGCTAACTCTAAGTCATGGGTTGGGTATTTTTTCTCATGCAACTTTAGCTGTCTCGAGGCATAAGCTATCACCTTGCCTCCTTGCATGATCACACACCCCAATCCATTTAAAGAAGTATCGCTAAATAGCACAAATTCCTTTCTCGATTTCGGTTGTACTAACACTGGAGCTTCGGTCAATAAGGCCTTTAACTTATCAAAACTCTGCTGACATTCTTTGGTCCACTCGAACTTGACATCCTTTTGCAGTAGTCTCGTCATAGGAGTGGCAATTATTGAAAACCCCTTGACAAAACGTTTGTAGTAGCCCGCTAGTCCCAAGAAACTCCTAATCTCTATCACATTCATCGGCGGTTTCTACTCCATAATTATTGATATCTTGCCTGGATCAACTCTGATTCCATCTCTCGACACGATATGTCCCAAGAATCCAACCTCTCGTAACCAAAATTCACTCTTGTAGAATTTGGCGTATAACCGCTTATCTCTTAAAGTCTGTAAAACAATTCTTAAATGCTCTGCATGCTCATCGTCGTTATGAGAATATACAAGTATGTCATTAATAAAGATGACAACAAACTTGTCCAAGGAGGGTCGGAAGATGCGGTTCATCAAATCCATGAGCATCACGGGTGCATTTTTCAAGCCAAAGGGCATGACTAGGAACTCATAGTGGTCGTACCTCATCCGAAAGGTAGTTTTTGGTACATCTTTTTTCTTAACCTTCAATTGGTAATACCACGGCCTTTGATCAATTAGAAAACATGATTGCTCCTCTCAACTGATCAAACAAATCATCGATTCTCGGCAAAGGGTACTTATTCTTCATTATAGCTTTGTTGAGCTAGCAGTAGTCTATGCACAATTTCATTAAACCATCTTTTTTCTTAACAAATAAAACTAGTGCTCCCCATGGAGAATAACTCGGCCTCGCAAAACCCTTATCTGTCAACTCCTGTAACTGGGTCTTCAATTTTTTAAGTTTCGTCGGAGCCATTCTATAAGGAGTGATCAAGATAGGTGTTGTGTCTGAAAACAACTTGATGCCAAACTCTGCCTCTCTCTTCGGAGGTAATCCAGGTAACTCCTCTGGAAACACATCCAGGTACTCGCATACCACTGGCACTGAATCATATTTGCCTCTGACACTTGAGTGTTCAACACAAAAGCGAGATAAGCTTCATACTATTTTCTCAAGTATTTTTCTGCAGTCAAACACGAAACTATTCCCTACAAATTGTTAGGTCCACTCACTTCAACCTGAAGGTTATCTCCATTCCCACATCTCAATTTAATAATTTTCTTTCCACAATCCACTACTACACTATGGGTAGACAACCAATCCATGCCTAGAATCACATCAAACTCTTCGAACGACAATATCATAAGATTGGCCAAAAAATAATGACCCCTAATCGTTAAGGGACAATTTCTACATACTTGGTTGACCAACATGTGCTTGCCTAGTGGATTAGTCACTTTTACTACAAATTTCGTAGACTCAACTAGCATATTAACACTAGGTACCAACTTCATGCAAATGTAAGAATGGGTAGAACCCGGATCAACTAGAGCAAGAATAGATATATCATGAATAGAGAAGGTACCCGTAATCATATCTGGAAATGAGGCTTCCTCACGAGCACGAATGGCATAAGTCCTTGTCTGTGCTCGACCCTCAGGTCTTCTGGTCGAGTCTCTAGGCACACCCTTGTTGCCAGCCCCGCTCCCCAGGTTCTTCTGCTGTCTACCCCTCAACGGTGCACTACTCAGTCGGGTATTCTAAAATCACTCTTCCTCAGCTTTCTCAGGACAATCTTTAATAAAGTGGTCCCGAGAGCCACACTTCTAGCAAGCTAAACACACATCCTCGCTCCCTTAGCCTCTTGACAAAATGACCATTTTGCCCCTAGGCTTGGAAATCAATTTTTATCGAATTTCCTCATCAACCCAGCCTAAACAACTCTTTTTATCCTCAATATTACCCCAATTTCTCATTATTTCACACAATTACTCCTTATTTTACAACTTTTACAACTAGTTCCTATTTGAGTGTTTACAAGCAACTTTTTACACAAAGGTTATTCAATGGACAACCTACATCCATTTTCCTTCCCAAAATTTCCAGCAAACAACCCTTATTCCACAACAGCAAAACTCTAAACTTTCCACCACTTTTCACATTATACCCCTCAAAATATAGCTCATGCTACAAGGGTTTCAAATATACAAAAATATTTAAGAAAAGGTCTCAAAATCAGTTACTTATGAGTGCTAGAAAATGCTAAAATTTTAAAGCTTTCCAACCACAATTTTTGCTGATATTTTTGGCAAGAAAGAAGAAATGAAGAAGAAGAATTGATGGCTAGGCTAATTAGACATTATTTTATCAATTTCTAGCTGCCCGATACCTAACCTTTGACTTTTCTTATCTTTTTGTCTGTTCTTCTTTCTTTGGCTGGCCACGCTGATACAAATGGGCTTATTTGTCCTTTAAAACCTTCCAATTTTTATCCTCTAGCAATCTAACTCAATATACTAACAAATCACCACTTTTGACTTTTATGCGATTTAGTCCTTTTTCGCGATTAAGTCTTCAATCGCGTAAATTAATTCTCCAAAATTTTCATGTACACTTATAAAAATATTATAACATTTAAAATAACACTAAAATAATCTTCTTAAGCCTCGAGAAGTATTTCAAAATCACTATTCTGAGTAAGCCCAGTTTAGGGCTGTTACAGGATAGATGAGTGTTAGTGAACCTGGAGGTCCTGTGTTCGAGTCTAGGGAGAATTTTTGGATAGTTATTTTGAGTACTTTTAATTTCTAGATATTTTATTTTTATTTTTATTTTAACACTTTTAATTTTTATTTGGATTACACTTCTTGTGGATTTTCTTGTTCACGTTTTCCACTTCCCCTCTCATCTCTTACAAATTTTTTTCTTTCTAAAATTGTATTGAAAGACGATTGTTTCTGCGGTTTCAGGATTGTCACGCCGTTGTCTATCTCGACCGAAATAGGTGTGGGATTCGAACTGAAACTACGTTTCTGTATTTTTTGTTGAATCTGCAAATTTTCATTCGGCTTTTCTTGATTGGGTGCTAACCCCGTCGATTTTAGAGTTTTTATTTGTTAAAAGTGAAGGGAAAACATTGTTTCTGGTATAGTTGATAGGGTGAAGGTAGTGGGCAGTTCTGGTGGCCTAACAGTGGTTTTCGGGGTTGAATTGGGTGGTCGATTTGGGGATTTTTGTTGGAATCCACATGGCCGTGTCCCTTGGGCACACAGGCGTGTGAGGTTGAGAATTAGGAATTTGGAGTCACATGGCCTTGCCACACGGCCGTGTGACAGATTTGGGAAATTAGGCCTTACCACACGGTCTATTACACGCTCGTGTCGTATACCCATGTGCTACCAGTCGATAAACAGAGAGTTACACGGCTTGGACACATGGCCGTGTCCTTGCCCATGTGACTACACGGCCTGAGCACATACCCGTGTGCTGGCGCGTGTGATTCTTAATTCATAAACAGTGAGTTACATGGCCTAGACACACAGTCGTGTCTTGTGCCCATGTGAACTCTACACCATTTTGGCCATATACGACCTGAACACACACCCATATGCTAGTCCGTGTCACACTAATTCAACAAACAGTGAGCTACACGACTGATCGCACGGCCTTTGACATGTCCGTGTGGCTCACACGGCCTGGCCACACGCCCGTATGCATGGCCATGTGGCGTCGACAGCCACTATTTTTGGCGACTCGAACCTTGCGGAACTCACCAACATTGTTACACACTTGTTGGAAAACGAAGTAGCAACAATCCAAGGATCCTCGAATCCAAGGATCCTCGAGGCCTAATAGAAGCATTCAGTCACATAATTCAACCAATTACTCAACAATTCACTCAATTGTTCACTTTAACAACTATGTCAAAACTTTCAACACAACTTCTGTATAACTCAAACATACTGAAACTTCAACGAAGTGTTAGTATTTCTGACTATTAGGAAAACAAATAGTTGTTTGTCAGCGATTCTCATAAACAAAACTTATCAAATTAAGCAAATTAGAATACCACGACAACCGTAAACCTTTATAAAAGCGAATACTTACACAACGGCACATGATTGACAATTAACGGCCGAATTTCATAAATCTCGTGCCTTTCTTAATCATAGTATAGCAAAATAAAAAGAAAACAAAAAGTGGAAAAAGAAAGAAAATGGAGGAACGGGAAAGAAATGAAGAAGAAACTAATGTTACTAAAACATTTAACTTCCAAGTAGATTTTCCGACATTATGCAAAAATATTTCTAATATGAACAAGGGGATTCGAACTTAGAACCAGACAAATGCTTAACCAGTGAACCAACAGGCTCATTCTTGTCACAATATCACAACGAATTCAACTTAAAAATAATAAAACTTTGATAATACGATTCAAACCCCAGACCTTAAACACAGAAGCAGAGCATAGAACTAGTGATACAAAAATCTAATTACTGTAGATTTTTCCAGTAAACTCCTAAAATTTTGGGGCGTTACACACACAGCCTGTTAGGCACATAGCCCGAATAATCACTGGCACACGGCTTGCTAGGCACATAGCTCAAATAATTACCTGCACACAGCTGCTAGGCACAAAGCCCGAATAGTCACCGGCATACAGTGTGCTAGGCATAAAGCCCGAATAATTACTGAATTTATATTATGATTAGCATAACTCAATTAAGTCCATAATTCAACCAATAATGAAATAGTTTGAAATATTCAGTAAGAATAATAGTAACCATATAACGAACCTACTTGGACTAAATCATAGAAATTGCAGAAGTTTAAGGACTATTCCGCTAATTTTCCTTTTCCTCGAATATCTACGGATTCTTGGTCTATAATAAAAAATGCTTCAATTATTAGCATATATTTCATTTCAAATCCATTATACAATTAATACCTTTTTATTTTTATTTTTTAAATTTACACAATTACCCCAAACTTTTATAATTCTTGCAATTTAATCCTTTAACTCGAAATTAATCAAATTAACTAATTTTCTCAAGTCAATAATTTATTCAAATATTCTAGGCCCTCAAGCAGCCCCTAATAAACATCAAATTCACTATCAAACCTTAATATTTTTAAATTTTCATAATTTAATCCTAAAATCAAGATTTAACAAAAATTTCTTTACAAATTCATCATATAGCATTATAAAGGCTCCAAATACATGGTACTCATAAAAAATATTCATTATTCATCAATAACAACTTTCAAAATTTTTAACAGAATAAAAAATGAAGGTACAGACTAACTAGATCTAGTTGTAACGATCTCAAAAACATAAAAATTACAAGAAATAACATCAAAAATCACTTACATGCTTTGAAAATAAGAAACCAAAGCTCCTTCACCCTAGCTATGGCTATTCGGCATGAGCTTGATGAAAATGAAATTCCTTTCGCTTTTTCATTCATTAATTTTTGTTTAATTTTTGTTAAATTTTCCTAAATTTACAAATTTGCCATCCATTTCATGTTATTTTATTATTTCCTATTAACATGGCGTCCAACACTAACCAAAAGGGACTAATTATCCTAATGGTCCCTCCTCATGTAATTAATAATCTATATAGTCATTATTAAACTAGTTACTAACCTTTGCACCTCTTTCAGTTTAGTCCTTTTTCTTAAATTAACTATTTAAATACTAAAATTCCTGCAACAAATTTTTTATACGACTCTAGTGACTCTATAAATATTCTAAAAATAATATTTACGAGTCGGACATGACAGAAATTTGTGGTCCCAAAACCACTGTTCTATCACCACTGAAAATTGGGCTGTTACAAAATTACTCTTCAAATAATATAAATTACTATGTAAAACAAGGGTGTTTTCATTATTACTCAATTAAGTTTGTATTGGAATGACTTATGATATCAACCCAATTAATTGTTTAATACATAGAATAGATTTTAATAAACAGATATTTTGTTGAAACAAAATGTAAACTAAATAAGAAATTATGTTAAGACTGCACTCGTGATATTTAAAATTTCATTAGAAATAATTATCAATATAAATTCTTTTAAGGTATAATGATTTATTTTCCCTCCAACTTTACAAAAAAAATTATTTTAGTCCTTTATTTAATTTTTTGTCTATTTCATTCCTTAAACTTGCATTGTTTGTCAAATCACCCTAAAATGGATGGAAAAGCTAATGCTTGCTAACTTTGTTGATGTAACACTCTAAACCCGGTCTAGACATTATGGCTGAATCTGGAGATGTTACAAAGAAGGGTTTGTGAAAACAGTGTTATTTCGATAAAGCTTTGTAAAGTTGTTTGATAAATCATCCAAGTTGTATAACCCATATTCGTTTATAACTATTACTGGAAGCATTATTTAATTGATCCATTTGCCAAAACGTAATTTATAGTGGAAGTCTTAGAAATCATTATATTTTGAAATTTTGGCTCGTATTTTCCGAAAATCCTTTGCTTTAGTAAAAACCATGTTTTTAATCAACCGTCATAAATAAAGAGTCAAATCAAAAATCCAAATCCAAAATAAAAATCAAATAGTCCGGAGAGTCCATAAATTAGAAAACTCCCAGAAATAATCTTTGATTAAATAAAAACCATTATTTAAAATCAGTTCACAAACTTATGGTCGCCGTGACACTCCGCTGCACTAATCCGCCTAAGTCTGTGGATTACTTGCGCAAATCAAACAAACAGATGTGAGTTTTTGTAACTCAATGTGTAACCTACGAAAATAGACATGCAACGTAAACAGATATTCATAATAAATCAAATACAAATCCGGACCTAAGTCCATGTCAGATATAGTTATCAGAGTCAGATAAATAGAACAAATACAGTGCGTCCTACCCCCATCCTTTACACACCATCCCCGACCATCCCATCACACCATGTGGGGTTAAAAACACCTACCATCCTTACACACCATATAGTGTCGAAGCAACACATTACAGATATATGCATTTAAGCTGCCAGAATATAGGTGAAGGGTCGCCATACAAATCACTTCCCCCATAAATACAAAACCCACCCCAAACTCAGATACAGAATGAACAGATTTAACATGCTTAACATGCATATATACAAATATCATGCATTTATAAACAATACAATCAGACATACATTTAGTATTCTATTCAAATCAGTTTATCAAATTATCATAGCACACAAAATAGGGTTTGGTTAACCCTTACCGACCCTACGGTAGGCCCACAGTTGATCGAAATGACACGTGCGACCCTAGGAAAAATTTCAGAATTATGAGCCCATATGCCAATATGGGCCCACACGCCTGTGTGACCCATACGCCTAGATTGGCCTCGCCCGTGTGGCCCACACGACCATGCTCACGCCTTCATACGGCTGTGTCTTGCGCACGACCTTGCCTTCGTCAAACACATGACCGTGTCTTGCACACGACCAGCCACACGGCCAGCCCATGTGGCTTTGGTAGAAAGCTTTTGTTGGCTTTCACTGATGCTCGATATTTCGTGTTTTGGGTACATACCTGGTACCGTTTTGATGCGAAATCACTCCCGAGACCACCAAAACCTAAAATCAGAATACCCAATATTGATTTAGAAGATTAATTAATGAATTTTTCAACAAAAATCCAACCATAAAAACAACTTACCGTCAATGATAAACCACTACTTACACCGTTCAGTTCGTCAAAGCGAAACCACCTCTCTCACAGTCTTTTCCTACACGATAATCACAAAACATCAAAAATTACGCAACAATAAGTCATTTCAACACAACTTCCTCAAAAGCTTTACAAACTGAAAGTTAACACGAATGAATTCAATACACCACTTACCCAAACGAAAATGAACACCGAAAATCCAGACACGACAAATTGTGCGAAAAAGAAAAATGCGACAGAATCGAAAAAGAAAGAGGACAAAGAAAAATTGACAGTAAAAAAAAGAAGAAGAAGAAACAGTCAAAAACACAATCAATTTTCTTTTCTAGGAGAGAGAGAAAAAATTTTTAAAAATAAATAAAATATAATATAATATAATTTGATGAAATTATCCCCACTACCCACTAATATCTACATCCTCCAGAATCCTACCCACTAACCTCCTCTACTACCTTAGAATTCAACCACCATCGAAACTCTATCTGTGAACCGAAGCAAAAATAAACACCCACGCACACGCAGGGATTCAAACACAAGACCCTCAACATACTAACTCCTTACCACTCGAACTAGCAGGCCCATTCTAATATGGATTAACTGAGAATTTTATATAAGCCCAATCAACAAGGATAGGGCTAGGATTAGAAAAATAACAAAATTTGCAAATGTGGGACTTGAAACCAAGACCTCATACACCAACCCAGAATACTTATCCACTAAAGCAGATACATATTTGTGTCAGATATTCACAGAAATAGAAATAATTTAAGCGGGGTGTTACAATTGACGTGGAAGACACATGGATGCCATATCAATAATTAATTAATAGAAATAAAAAAATTATTAAAATTATTAATGTAACACCCCAACCCCAGCCTAGACGTTATGGCCAAGTCTAGAGAGCTACATTAAACCATTTCTAGAAAATCCAATTTTTAATAATGAAGTTCAAATGATTCGGAACGAAAGAATCATGGACAATAAAAAAATCCAGTCATTAAAAACATCAATCTTAGAAAGTACTAATGATGAAAATATTGAAACCATGGCAAGGTAATTAAGTAGAATGACCGAACTCCCGATACACTGACTCGATCACGTTTGTGGGTTACTTGAAATCCAAACATATAACTAGATGGGTTATAACTCAGTGTGTGTAACTTATGAATACAATCAACAGAATTATATATATATATATATATATATATATATATATCAATTAGGTGTTCAATTTTTCTTTATTCAAAAAATTATCAAATTTAAATATAGAGTCGAAAATAGAGGATATTTGTTATAGTTGCAGAATAAATCAGATATAGATGTAGAACAGATCAGATACAGATATAGAACAGATCATATCAGATACAGATGCAAATTCTTACCCACATCCGCTACACACCATCTCCGACCATCTCAACACACCATATAGGGTATGAAGTACCCATCCAGCCCTATATACCACTTTGTAACAATGTGTTACATTTTAAAAATTTTTGTAGTCTAGCTGCCAAATCAGTATGCGATAACTCGCCAAAATCACATATAAGTTTGTCGCTTCGCCACTAAGCTTGACAGATTATTAAATTGCCACACTTCCTTATTTTCATAATTTCAACCCAATGCAGATGCAGATTTAACGGATATCAGATTTTAGTATACAAAAATACCAGTTTAGATAATATTATCGAGTGATGCGACTGAGAGGGAGAAGATGTATGCTGCTAAGGCATATATATTTTAGCTTATAAGGGGTACTTATGCCACAATCCAATAATAGAGTCCACTTGATGTACTTGCATTTACTATCTAATTTACAAGCTGTTTGTTCCTACAGTTGGGGATCAGTAGTACTGCCAAAGGACAAAGCATAATACACAAGATATAGGCGGGTGCCTAGTACTGCATCAATCCTGGGTGTTATATAGGATGTCGTTCCTGGCATTAGTCGGTCACCAAGTACACGTGTTCCCACTTGTTAATAGGTACAAAAAATTAAAACTTGGATTAAGATTTTGTTTATGAAAATATGTTCTTAAGAGTTTGCTATATCTTTTTAGATGGTATACTTGTCTGAATATCAGGAAGTTGAAAACACTTATTGTCTACCGACAGAAGATTGAGGCACAAGCTAGGGATCGGGTAATCTATTTTCTTAAAATAAAATTATATTAATGTAATGTAATTAGTTTATTTATTTAATTATGTTGTTAGAAGTATTTTAATCATGTTATCATAATCATGTTAATTGTATAGCTCATGTGGATGTCATATAGCACATCGGACATTGCTTCTGTCATTCCTCCTTCAGCAAGTGTCCACGCACTCATGTGGTACATATTTCAGGCGTTTCTATACATTTGGGTATTGACGTCCACATAATTGGAAAAAGGAAAAAATGTAAAGAATTGAGTATTAGAGCATCAACAATATATTACATTGCGGAATGCCCGGTCGAAAAATAAGCCTCAATTGGAATCATCTTTGCTTGATTTCACTCCCTCAAGGGATTACCAACAGTGGTATATGCAAAATGGGTTGCCCTACCTATATGGTGGCAAATTGATGGTAGTCCTTCCACATATGCAACAAAGAAATCCCCTACAAAGACGACCTCCTTAACCGTCTCCTCCTCCTCTACTAGAGCCCGAGCCCAAACCTGTATTGTCAAACACACAATCGACTGATGGTTTCTATCATTTGGAGTTCGGTGATTGCAGTTTTACCACGGAGTACTCAGGTTATGAACTTCACTCAGAGCTGGGCGATTGCAATTCTTCCTGTAACAGCCCAATTTTGGGCCTAGTCGAAAGAGTGGTTTTGGGACCACAAATCCGAAGAGGAAAAAAATTTTTATTAAATTTTTATGGTCTACAATTTTACAGAATGATTTGGTGAAAATTTCATTTAAAAATTTTGACGTTTGGAAACTCAATTTGGTCAGCAGGACTAAATTGTAAAAAGTGAAAAAGTTAAGTTCTATATGCTAAAAGTGCCCAATTGTTATGAGTTTTTAAATTGGAGGTCCTTAGATGATAATTAGACCATTGATTAATGTGGTAGACAAAAATAGACATAGTAAGGTATGTTTTAAATTGTTTTCCATTAAGGGTATTTTAGTAATTTAGCTAATAAAGCCAAAATAACATGAGAAAAAGATGTTATCTTCTCTATTTTTTCATGCCTTGGCCGAATATACCATGAAAGCCATGGCTAGGGTTTTGTTCAAGCTTCCAAGCTCTATAGTAAGTCCATTCTAGCCCCGTTTTTAATGATTTTTATATTTTTAAAATCCTCGTAACAAGATCTATCTATTTCTACCACTAATTTGAGATATGGTTAAAGTCTAGAGTTTTGACCCATGAAGAATATGTGTGTATTTTTGTGTTTAATGGTAGAAAATGCATGTTTGTAGTTAGAGAAACGACTTTTACTAAGTGATTTTCGATGAAAATGCCTAAAAGGACTAAATTGTAAAAGTTATAAAATTTGTCATAAAAATGTGTTTTAATGGAAAATGTGGGCTATTATAGTTATGAAAATGGTTCGGCTAGGCTTGTATGTTAAAGAAATTGAATCAATTTCATTTTACGAGCCTAGGGCAAAAGTGTAAATATGTGAAAGTTTAAGGGCAAAAACATAATTTTTAAAAATATGACATGGAATAATGTGACAAATAAGTGAACTAAATGTGATATTATAGATCAATAAAAATGAGGTTCTGAACTAGAACGAGGGAAAAATGAGTATTCGATGGTTAGGTTCTTTTTCACCATTTTTGGTATCGAGGTAAGTTTGATGTGAATAATGCAATGCTATATTTATGTTTTAAATTGCTTTCATATTATATGAATTATATGACAGATATTATAAGCAAGTTTAATAATGTCAAGATAACAAAGAAGTCCCGGTTGAACCTTAAGAATAGATAGAATACAAATGTCATGACATTAGGTTTAATGAGATTACGTATAAGACCATATCTGAGATATGGGATCATTATGAGATTTTGTATAAAACCATATCTAGGATATGGCATCGATATGTGATTTCGTGTAAGACCGTGTCCAGGACATGGCATCGATATGAGATATCGTGTAAGACCATAACTGCGCTATTGGCATCGATATGTGATCCCATGTAAGACCATATCTGGGATATGGCATTGGCATCTTACTATGTGTATGAGACCTTCTGAGTATCCTTTAGTATTCCAAGTGGTTCAACGGGTAATTCAAAGATTATGTCAAAGATGTGAAAAGATATGACTGTGTTACGAGTTCGTACAGGTATGTACGTAAAGTTTATAAGCATTGGCTTCATGATATTATAAGCTCATGATCACTATGAAAGTGACCTTAAGTTAATCTTGTGAATAAGCATTTATGCTGATGATGTGTAAATTCATGATAAATTCAGTTGAGAATCATGTGTTAGGCTTTTGAGCCATATCAAATTGAGAGATAAGATGTTTGTTTCACTTGATTTGTGATTCATTAGATATGTGTGAAAAATGAAAGATTTGCATAATTTCCTATTAAAAAGGTTATTAAAGTATGAGAAGTTAAGAGTTTAAATCATTGAAAGATGTTAAGCTCTAGGCTTGAAATTAGGAATACGCATAATTAATGTGCATTTTACTATGATGTTTGAAATGATTTGCTAATTATGAAATGTATTACAATGAATATATTATGGTTGTTAGACTCAAGTAAAGTTATGTTAATTTATGTTGATAAATCAAAAAGAATAAACATGTGAATTGGTTATATTACAGTCCTTGAGATTTATAGCTATTTTATATAAACTTGTACTTATATTGTTAAGCATGGTATATGATTTGCTTGAATCATTCATTATTTTCATACGACCTTACTAAACTTTGTAGCTTACTCCCCTTCATTTCTTATATCTTATAGGGTTGTAAGCTAGCTTGAGTTGGAGATCACCAGAGATACTATCACACTATCAAGCTATCAATTAGGGTAAATAAGTGCAAACCTTTGAGTCTATGGCACGTATAGGGACTTAGTCATTTTGTGTATGTGTTATTGATATGGCCAAATGTATTGGCTTATAATGATTAAGGATTTGATTTGGTTTATAGCCACATAAATTGGCTCACATTGGCTAATTGGGTCGTAAACCTATTTATATGTTCATGCACAAGTTATTACCTTTATTGATGAGTGAATGCCATGTTCAAGCCATACTTATGGATGTTGACTGACAATTAATGTTATGTTAAATGCTTGAGATGTATAAGTATGTGAATAAGGTTGAGGGTGGCAAATGGCTTGGAAAATAGCTTTAAAGTTAGCCACACAGGTAAACACACGGGTGTGTGTCTAGGCCCTGTGCAACACACGGTCAGCGCCATAGGCGTGTTGATAAGCCGTGTGTCCCCTGCACTTCAATTTTACAAAACAGAATGTCCAGTAGTAAACTCACGGATAGAGACACAGCTGTGTGTCTCAGCCGTGTGAAGGACACGGCCTCAAGACATGGGCATGTGCCCAGGTCGTGTGAAGCTTGCACTTTAAATGCGAAAATTAAATTTGCCACATAGCCTAGCATACGAGTGTGTGACTTGCTCGTATGATCCTAAATGGTTGATGGCATCATAAACAGAATGCTCAATGTTTTTCACACAGATTAGGACATGGGCGTGTGTGACCACACGGACTTCCCACATGGGCATGTCCCAGGTCACACGGGCGTGTGATCTTATTTTGGTCAAAAGTTTTCTAAGTGCTCCAAAGTTCTCGATTAAGTCTCTATCTACTTACAACGTATGTTTAAGGCCTCGTAAGCCCGTAATAGGGACGTTATGAATATATTTGAAAAGTTTTAAGTTGGATGCAAATTTTATGACTCGAAATTATATGTGTAAGTGTGTTTAAGTCTGGTAATGCCTCGAACCCAATCCCGACGTGGATACAGGTAAAGGGTTTTACATTTAGTGGTATCAGAGCTATGGTTTAGTCAATTCTCGGACTAACATAGCGCATGTAAGTCTCGCTATACATGTCATATTACTACCTGTGATAGTGTGATATCTCCCAATCCTGACGAAATTGTTAGTGTGATATCTCCCGATCCTGACAAAATTATTTTGTTGAGACAGAAATGCTTTCCAACTGAGCTACTTTTGATAAGGCCGAAAGTGATATTAAGATGTTTAAAAATGTGTTTGTGATGAGACGAAACTCAGAAAGGTCAGAATAAAAGTTCATGATATGTATGTGATTAAGTACAAAACGAATGAACCGTAAGTTAGAAATATGGGTGAATTGTCATCGTTCCGGTTGAACGTTGAGCTCTAATAGATTATAATTATGATATGAAAATTGAATTGTAAGTTTATGTGTAAATAATACACCGTTATATTATGTTTAAAATTTTAATTATTTCTTGAATTACATAATTGATCATGTGGATGATGTTTAATTGCATGAACGAGTTAAACGATAATTCGATAAGTGTGGAAGTTTAGCATGAACCCTAGGAACATTACAGGATACAAGAGTCATAACATCGAGGTTATCAAAATGTGATTCCGTGTAAGACTATATCTGGGATATGGCATCGGTATGTGATATGAGATTCTGTGTAAGACCATATCTGGGATATGGCATCGGTATGGTAGTACGTGTAAGACCATGTCTGGGACATGGCGTTGATACGAGATTTCATGTAAAACTATGTCTAGGACATTGGCATCGATATGAGTTTTCGTCTAAGACCATAGCTGGGCTATTGGCATCAAAATTGGACTACTTGTAAAACCATATTTGGGATATGGCATTGTACTACCTATGTATGACTCCCGAGTATCCTTAATGATTCCGAATGTTTCAATGGGCCTAGTTTAAATGAGAATGAAAGTACACGCAAAATAAGTAATACATGTACGTACAAAGTTCATATGACAATTGGAAAGAAGAACAATGATGAGTTAGTATGTGATGTTTAGTAGTACTCTTATGATAAGGTTACGATCGGGTAAGAAATGGCTATGAATGTAACACCCCAAACCCAACCCAAATGTTACGGCCAAATCTGGCGTGTCACATAAAAGTTCTATTCGTAAACAACTTATCGATAACAATTCAATTTAAAGTTTAAAACTCCTTTTTAGTAATAATGTTATTTAGCCAAACCATTTGTTCAAAAACTGTTCTTTGACGTTTATTCAGTTACTTAAAAATTCGCAAAACCCTTTTATAGTGCAGTAGAAATGTGTGATTAATTTGAAAACAGTTGTTAATTTTGAAAAACCAGCTAAACTATTCTATCAGTTCGAAATAAATAAAACAACACAAATAAAGAAAGTTAAATTCAAAAATCCCATAATGACCTTATTAAATAAATGAAACCCAAACTTAAAATTAAGCCAAACAAAACCAAAAACAGAAGGCATGTGGCCACCTCGAGTCCCTCGTAGCTCCAAATCGTCTATGGCTAGGGGTTACCTGCACATTAAAAATAAAAGGTGAGTTTGCGAAAACTCAGTGTGTAACTCCCCCAACTGAAAACAGTGATCAGACATGCAAAACAGACTGGGCTGAAGCCCTATACAGAAACAAATCAGTCTGGGCCTTAGCCCTATGCAGAACAATATGGGCCAAGCCCATTACAGAATCAGAGTAGAGTATGAATACAAGCCCAACTGGTCCAACCATCACACCGCCCGTACCAACCATCACACCATGTGGGGAATAACTCGACCCACCTAGCCCGCACACCAATACGCAGCCATGCTGCTAATAATAAATAATGTGGCAGAACCACCAGAATCAGAGTACGTGGCAAAGCCAATGATAACAAAGTTACGTGGCATAGCCACTAAAACAGATTTACCTCCAAATCATACCCAAACCCATACAGAATGTCATGTCATACATATAATATGTGCATACAGAAGCTCATACTCATCAATTAACCTATTTCTAGGGGTATAATGGTCATTTAAGCATTCAAGGGGGTATCTTGGTCATTAACCAAGTTTTGGAAATCCCGGTACCTAATACAACCCCACGAAGGGTCTTGCATCGCTTCGAGCAACTCGGATAACCTATGTGGTCAAAATAGTATTTTTGGGCCTAACACCCATATTGGGCCCAAGTGGGGCCACACGAGCAGTCCAGTTTCACATACAACTTCACGTACCTCAAATTCCAATCTAACAATAATCACTTACCAAGTATTTTACCCGCATGGGCCCGCAGGCCTATTGGGCCCAATCAACCCATCGAGGCCCATACTAGCCCAAGTGCACAAAAATGCACACGATAGCCTCTACAAACTTTTGCCCACGATTTGTAAGCCTGATTCACCCCACAAGTGTTCGCACGCCTATAAAGCCTCGAATGCCGACGATTCGACATTTTGGCTTTAGCCCATTTACACTATGATAGGGTGTGGTTACACACCTTTTAGCGACAGTCTGCAAATAACTCCGAGCCTGAACCTACATCACATTAGCAAGTTCAATTACACCTAATACAGAATTAATTATCGCCTTAATGCTAAGCCCAAAATCAAACATCTCCCTTACCTTGTTTACCAAAATGCCTACGAAAACGTTCCTTAAGCACAACCCTACATTTAACCAAAATACTTAATCAGATCTTCTCGGCTGAAAACCCAAGAACCAATACCACGATTTAAACCACAATCATTTACCCTTCTACAAATAGATCAGGAACTATCCTCTCCAAAGATGCCGACCAAACACCAACCTTTGATTAAGTGCACCACAATGGCCTTTGTTAGAAAAAAAAACCCTTATAACCCATCAAGATAACATCTTAGAAACAAAAAGGGTAATTAGTTTTAAGAGACTAAACGCAAGCAGGATTGACATACCATCAAGTGGTATACTTATCGATTCTTCAGAACACTTGAAGGTCGATTCGCTTGATCGATAAGAAAAAAAGAAAAAGATGGATTCGACTAAAGCAAAATCGAGAAGAAATCGCCAGGATTAAAATTAATTGGGGTTGAATTCGATCAAGAGGTAAGAGCAGTAGAGGGATGTTGAATTTGGCCACAGAAAAGATTTTATAACTGAGTGAAGAAAGAAACAAGGTTCAGTTATTAATGGAAAAAGGAATGTTAAAAGATGATGAAAGAAAAATAAAAATGGATGGAGAAGGAAAAATAGTGGCGTCGGCTATGATTAAAGAAGAGAGGAACAAAGGTTGATTGAAAAATGTAAATCGATTAAAGAAGAAAAAGAAGTAGAGGTTCGGCCTTGAGAAATTTGTGAGAAGAAAGAAGAAAATGGGTATTCAATGAGAGCACTAATCGGCAAAGAAGAGAAGAAGGACATTCAAGGTAATTCGGCACCAATACACACTTTAAACAATCCCGAAATAGCACTAAATGACCACTTATGAAGAGAAGGACAAATCATAAAAATGACAAATAGCAAAAAGAACCAAACCCGAAATACCAAAGGAAAAGTTTGGTACCTCACTTCTCCCTAATCGCCGAAAATGCTTAGTCCAAGCCACATAACCAAAATCTCACTCCCAATACCCCACATTTAGCCAACTCTTCCTATACACCAAATCCCTTGAAAATCTCCTTGATTTGCTCTATGATCCACTCTTCCAACCACCAATTTCAAATTCAAATCCCTACTTTTACCAAGTCCACAGCAACCTTGACAGAGTTTGGATTCCACTCCACCTCTTGCCGCCCCTATGTAGCAAAATAATTACATTTTGCTTGTAAGGGGATTTGAATTTACATGTCTTCCCATGCTTGTGGTGTCATTAGCCACTCCACCAGAGGCTCATTTGTGTCATAAAATGGCCACATAAAAATATGAAACCTACTCACTAGCATCCATATCCACTAAAGAGCCAAAAATAAAAATTTTACCATAAGTCAGACTTGACCCCAAGCTTCTCTAATACTCCTAAATACACCCAAATCATCAAGCCAACATACCAAACAAGCATTTATGTCAAATTATGCAAAAATTACAACCCCCTATTTTTGGGGCGTTACAATGAGAGTTTAGCAATGATTATACCGAATTCCAATATGGAAAAGTGAAATGAAATGAAAGTTTATGTTGTGAAAAGTTCACCCATGTTTTTTCAATATCCATATGATGTTATGTGCCTAACTTATTTGATTAAGTGAACGTGATAAGTAATCATAGTCAAATTGATGGGAAATGTGCACTTGTTTGAATAAAATAATCAGAAAGTTTGTGTCACATGAATATGTATATTAATTTGCTCGAAGTGAATTATGTGATTGTGACGATATTGTATGGATGATAAATGCTAAGTCATACGTGTGTATTTATGAGAGTCAAATTAGAGGCTTTACGACATCACCCCCTACCAATGTGGTATTTTGTAATAAGATTTCATGAGATTTATGTTGAATGAACTCACAAGTGCTAGACTAAAGAGTTTGGTAGCGAAATAACTGGAATGTAGTCAGAGTTAAGAATAGTTTGGCAAGTGAATATAGTTCTGGAAGAGATATCAGATTGCTCTAGAGATTATTCAGATTAAGCAATATCACGGTTAAAGAAAAAGTTAATCTTGACAAATTGACTTATTCAGATATGATGTCTAAAGTATGTGTATGAAAAATTTTTCCCAAATTGGTTTTCGTTACTGAATGGAACAATACAAGGCTATTGATGACAAAATTAGTCAGACAAATGGTAATTTAGTAGTAAAGATGTCTGTGTGTGACAGTTACAGTTGAAATGAATATGATGATCTTTTTTGGGTTTTCTATATCTTCTTTTATCTTCAGAGATATGTGTGTGATTGTTCAGTTTCTGATGGAGTTCTTATATTGTGAGACTGCTAGCTAACTATAATGTTAGATGAAAGTTCTACTAGTCTGGTTGGTTCATGATCGGCATTTCTTTATCTCTTCGGAATTCTATTCTAATATGTGGGATTGAAGTCGATAGTAGAAATTATGTGAGACTATTCCTATGTTTCTACTAATTATGGTTTTGTTTTTATATATGCGGGAAATATATTATCTCTATTATGATGGAAGTCTAGAGTCGGTAAGTAGTGTTTCTCTTTTAGCATTCTCTAATAAATTATTAAAATCTTTATTATCTTTTTGGGAGTTGTGTTCTCGTACTTCCGGTATGGTATCGTATCTTAGATTTCTTTATCTCGGTTTTTTTATCATTCTTTATTTCGTAAATTATCAATCATGGATCATTTTTAAAGTGTGTTCTTTAACTTGTGATAACTATGTATTATGGTGTTTTCCCAGTTCGATCATAAGAACATGGTGATTCTGGTATCAAGATTTCCCTAATTTTCGTGAAAGGAATTGACATCGGCAAAGATATAGATAGTGGAAACTCAAGCTCCAATTTGTATGATGGATTTCTTTTCTCAAGTAAGTTGATTAAAGTCAACGCATTCGATCAGGATATCCTTGCTACTTTGAGCTAATACGGTTGTAAAGGGTCTTTGATTAGAATGATAAGAGAATTTTAAAAGATTGTGTGTTTGAGTTGTTTAAATAGCATGAAGAAAGGAGCATTTTGTTATGTTATTATTTGATAGTCGAAATCGACTTGGTTGTTTTTATCAGAGTAAGCTGGTCAATTGAAGTGTGATTTGAGTTACATGTAGTTAAAGTATCCTCAGTTATGGTAATAAATTTTGTGCATTCATGAGCATATTGATGGACAATCTGAATGGAGGATTGATATTCTAGAGAGTATGATACCGAGATATACCTATTAGATTTGTTCTAATCTGAGGATGTTATTATGAGTTAAAGCTGTTCTGAATGATATGGTTGTCACATTTATAAAATTTGGATGGTCTGTGCATGTTAGCAAGTTGAAAACAATTGGAAGATATTATTAACTGAAACTCTGGTTCTGAGTTCAGTTTGAATTGAGTAATGAATTTATGATTTTTTAGTGATGCACTATTGAACGGATTGGAATGTCTTTTATTACTAGAATGTAAAGTGATGGTTCTTGTTTTCATACGGTTAATGTCACAGTAAAAAAGACCGTTCGACCAGCGATTTAGAGACGGTCACTTTTATTTCTGTATTGAGAATTGGTGATATCACTTATTTCGACGAAAGGTGACACAGGTTCCCTGATTTCAAGAATTAAAATATCGAATGTCATAGAAAGATCTGAAGTTAAGATAGTGTTAAAGACTTGAGCTATTGAAAGATCGCGAGTAGTTATTGATTAATCTCTAAGAAAGTAGATGTAGTTACAGATGCTGAATGGAAAAATCTTTATTTACTTTGTGAGTGGATTACACGATTGATTTTAATTGATGATAATCTTATTTTAGCTAGATTAAAAGCTAAAGCGATGTTTTCATTGCAAGATTGAGAATCTAAAAAATGTGTTAACGAATGGTAAGCTAAACAAGTTCAGTATGAGTAGATTTTTTATTCAGAATTTCAGGTCTGACCTAATGACAGATATTATTATTCTGAGATAGAAATTGTGTGCAGATGAATTCGGAGCTTATACAAGATATTTTTGTTCAAGGCTCAGTAGTAGCTCGTTAGTTCATTCTAAGGGAAATCAAAATATGCAATTATTTGAAGTAGATGTTTTGGTGATCGGGTTTCTCATTTAACAGATCGGTCGAGTTATATGTTTCTGAGGTTGTTAGCTCATAAAGTGCCAGTCCTCATTATTTCAGATTAAGATCCGAGGGCTTATCCCAATTATGGAAAGATATACGAGGCTGATATGATTTGTGATTCTGGGAAATTAGTGAAAATTATTCATGAGAGTTGAAAGAAATTTCTTCTGGTAAGATTTTTGGGGACAAAAATCACTAAAGGGGGAGAGTTGTAACAGCCCGATTTTGGGCCTAGACGGAACAATGGTTTCGGGACCACAAATTTGACGAGGAAAAAAATTTATTTTTATTAAATTTTTATGGTCTACAATTTCACGGAATGATTTTGCAAAAATTTCGTTCAAATATTTTGACGTTTGGGCACTCAATTTGGTCAAAAGGACTAAATTGTAAAAAGTGCAAAAGTTGACTTCTATATGCTAGAGGTGCCCAATTGTTATGAGTTTCTAAAGTGGAGGTCCTTAGATGGTAATTAGACCATTGATTTATGTGGTGGATAAAAATGGACATAGGAAGGTATGTTTTAAATTGTTTTTCATTAATGGTATTTTAGTAATTTGGCTAATAAAGCCAAAATAACATGAGAAAAAGATGTCATCTTCTCCATTTTTTCATGCCTTGGCTGAATATACCATGGAAGCCATGGCTAGGGTTTTTTTTCAAGCTTCCAAGCTCCATAGTAAGTCCGTTCTAGCCCCGTTTTTAATGATTTTTACGTTTTTGAAATCCTCGTAACAAGATCTATCTATTTCTACCACTAATTTGAGATATGGTTAAAGTCTAGGGTTTTGACCCATTAAGAATATGTGTGTATTTTTGTGTTTAATGGTAGAAAATGCATGTTTATAGTTAGAGAAACGACTTTTACTAGGTGATTTTCGGTGAAAATGCCTAAAAGGACTAAATTGTAAAAGTTATAAAAAATGTCATAAAAATGTGTTTTAATGGAAAATGTGGGCTGCTATAGTTATGAAAACGGTTCGAATAGGCTTGTATGTTAAAGAAATTGAATAAATTTCATTTTACTAGCCTAGGGGCAAAAGTGTAAATATGTGAAAGTTTAGGGGCAAAAAAGTAATTTTTCCATAATATGATTTTTGAGTAACATAGAATAATGTGACAAATAAGTGAACTAAATGTGATATTATAGATCAAGGAAAACGAGGTTCGGAACTAGAATAAGGGAAAAACGAGTATTCAACGGTTAGGTCCTTTTTCACCATTTTTGATATCGAGATAAGTTTGTATGTGAATAATGCATTGCTATATTTATGCTTTAAATTGCTTTCATATTATATGAATTATATGACTGATATTATGAGCAAGTTTGATAATGCCAAGATAACAAAGAAGTCCCGGTTGAACCTTAGGAATAGATAGGATACAAATGTCATAACATTAAGGTTAATGAGATTACGTATAAGACCGTATCTGGGATATGGCATCTTTATGAGATTTTGTATAAGACCATATCAGGGATATGGCATCGATATGTGATTTTGTGTAAGACCATATTCAGGACATGGCATCGATATGAGACATTGTATAAGACCATAGCTGCGCTATCGACATCGATATGTGATCCCATGTAAGACCATATCTGGGATATGGCATTGGCATCTTATTATGTTATGAGACCTCCCGAGTATCCTTTAGTATTCCACGTGGTTCAACGGGTAATTTAAAGATTATGTCAAAGATGTGAAAAGATATTACTGTGTTACAAGTTCGTACAGATATGTACGTAAAGTTTATAAGCATTGGCTTCATGATATTATGAGTTCATGATCACTATGAAAGTGACCTTAAGTTAATCTTGTGAATAAGCATTTATGCTGATGATGTGTAAATTCATGATAAATTCCGTTGAGAATCATGTGTTAGGCTTTTGAGCCATATCAAATTAAGAGATAAGATGTTTATTTCACTTGATTTGTGATTCATTAGATATGTGTGAAAAGTGAAAGATTTGCATAATTGCCTATTAAAATAGTTATTAAAGTATGAGATGTTAAGAGTTTAAATCATTGAAAGATGTTAAGCTCTAGGCTTGAAATTAGGAATACGCATAATTAATGTGCATTTTACTATGATGTTTAAAATGATTTGCTAATTATGAAACGTGTTACAATGAAGAGATTATGGTTGTTAAACTAAAGTAAAGTTATATTAATTTATGTTGATAAATAAAAAAGAATAAACATGTGAATTGGTTATAATACAATCCTTGATATTTATAGCTATTTTATATGAACTTGTACTCATATTGTTAAGCATGGTATATGATTTGCATGAATCGTTCATTATTTTCATACGAACTTACTAAGCTTTGTAGTTTACTCCCATTTCTTTCTCATATCTTATAGGGTTGAAAGCTAGCTCGAGTTGGAGATCGCCGGAGATGCTATCACACTATCAAGCTATCAATTAGGGTAAATGAGTGCAAACCTTTGAGTCTATGGCATGTATAGAAACTTAGTCATTTTGTGTATGTGTTATTGATGTGGCCAAATGTATTGGCTTGTAATGATTAAGGATTTGATTTGGTTTATAGCCACATAAATTGGCTTACATTGGCTAATTGGGTCGTAAACTTATTTATATGTGCATGCACAAGTTATTGCCTTTTTTGATGAGTGAATGCTATGTTCAAGCCATGTTTATAGATGTTGACTGACAATTAATGTTATGTTAAATGCTATTGAGATGTATAAGTATGTAAATGAGGTTGAGGGTGGCAAATGGCTTGGAAAATAGCTTTAAAGTTGTCTATAGGGGTAGACACACGGGCATGTGTCTAGGCCGTATACGACACACGGTCAACCTCATAGGCGTGTTGATAGGCCGTGTGTCCCCTGCACTTTAATTTTGCAATATAGAATTTCTAGTATTAAATACACGGGCAGAGACACAACCATGTGTCTCAGCCATATGAAGGACACGGCCTCAAGACATGGGCGTATGCCCAAGCCGTGTAAAGTCTGCACCTTAAATGTGAAAATTAAATTCACCACATGGCCTAGCACACGGGCGTGTGACTTGGCCGTGTGACCTTAAATGGTTGATGACGTCATAAACAGAATGCTTAATGCTTTTCACGCGGGTTGGGACATGAGCGTGTGTGACCATACGGTCTTCCCACACGGGCATGTGACCTTGTTTTGGTGAAAAAAATTTTAAGTGCTCCAAAGTTCTCGATTAAGTCCTGATCCACTTCCAATGTATGTTTAAGGCCTCGTAGGCCTATAATAGGGACGTTATGAATATTTTTGAAAAGTTTTAAGTTGGACGCAAATTTTACGACTTGAAATTGCATGTGTAAGTGTGTTTAAGTCCAGTAATGCCTCGAACCCTGTCCTGGCGTGGATACGGGTGAGGGTTGTTACACTTCCTATTAGCAATCGAAGTCACCAATAATGTTTGGCATATTTAGCCCATTGCCACCCCCAATACTACACCTCTCCCGAGCAAACCTTTATGACACGAGTTTGCTCTGTATACCTTAAGGTTCGCCTATGAGTGATGGGAATGTAGGTTTGAATGAATTAAACATTAACCGTAGGGAGCACCCATAACGCGAACGAATGCCAAGACGATGGTACACCCCACGAACAAATCCATCGAATCATCAATTATGATGGTATTAATTCGAATATTTTAGAATTTTGTTGTTAACAGTTTAAACCTTTTAATTTTATTTCATTATGACATTTGACTCACTTTATGTAAATATGTTATAAGTTAGTAAGCAAATTAAACCTTGTGTTTCATGTACAATATTATTTAGCCCATTTTCAAACAATATACAATCAAGTTGATGCAAATATGTTACAAGTTAGCAAGCAAATTCAAGAAAAAGGAATATATAATAATACATTTGAACATGGAATACATAAATTCACATTCCAGTCAGTCGTTATAACAATCTCGGGTGGTAGTCTCGCTGCGGGCAATTACTTCGATTATGACCTATTGTTCTATACAAGCCGAACATTTAGGGTCAACCCTCTCCCTCTATGTCATTTCTTATCCAGGTGACATGTGGGCGACTTCTAGGCTTCCTATGTAGCTTAAAGTCTGGGTCCAACTCGAAAGTCAGTGAAGGAACTTCCCACGTCGACACATCCCACATTGTTGGGAACTCATTTCTCCAAATACACAATGTGTGTTCTAGTGTGTACACCTCATTAATATATTGTTTGACATTGATGGAACACGCTGCAACGACTGCGCACACAGGTACTGAAGTGTTTGGAACTTCCCACAGTCACACTACTTGTTTTGGAGATCAACTTTGTATTACCTAGGCGAGATACCCAATCGACGCTCGATGGTCTTTGTCACCCAAAAAGTTTCCAAATTTCAAGAGTATAATTGAACGTTCATCATCCTATACTGCTTTATGGCAATGACGCACCCGTCTGTGCTCGCAAATTTTTAACCCACAAACAACTCTTCAGATTCGGGATCTGCTAACATTAGGTGAGCAGGTATTACGTCTGGGTACTCGAGGAACCCAGAAGCATGCGTTGTATCGGGATCAATGATCAATATGTGGGCCCCAAAATCAATATGTATGATGATGCCACGACTCAGGTTTTCGACCGAAGAGGTGTAATCATTTTTACCATCCGCTTATTCATTGTCGATATCATCCGGGACATCGTCTACATCGGGGTCACTAAAATCTTCACCTTCGTGATTAAAACAACCATTTTTATCGGATTCATCTTCATTATGTGCATCAACCTCAATAACAACTGGATATATCTGTAAAGTAACATGGTATGAATTTTCGGCTCATGTCTATGCGATTCCACCACTGTACTTGTTTGAACATCCAATGTGGAGATTGATGTCAAAAACTGTGCACAAACGACCTCTTATCGACTGATGCTCTAAGAACTTTTGTAAACAGGTCTTCAACTCCATATTGTCGACTTAACAAAGTTACATCTTCAACGAGCTTCGTATTAGCTAACTCAGCAAAAACTGAATCGATTCAATATTCAACCTCTCTGACAGGCAATATAGTACGACCATTGTCTCAACATCGTCATCGTCTAAAAGTTCCATCTTAGTAAATTTGATAGGATTTGATGAAACTAAAAATTTTTAGAATAGTTTCGACATCTTCCTTCCACAATGTCAAGAAATTTTTGCACTGATCTTTTCTTTCATATCATCGACAAACACATTCCTATCGAATCTCATTCTTATTTTCTGGTGAGTTTCAAAAATGCAACCAATGATATAAATAGTTGAAAAAAATTGATTCTCTATGTTTTTCTTGAAACTGGAAAAAGAAATTTTCCACAAGATTGAGAGGAATTTTTTTTCTTTCAACTTCTGTTGTGTGGGGGTTAGGGGACCAAACCCAACCCATTTTTTATACTTAAAATATATATAATAATACATATAAATTTAAAAAAATAGAATACCGAGTTTTGGACCTAAACCCATAATGGGTCACATCAGTAGAAGGTCGTCAAGTTGATGTCGTCGAATTGTTAGGCAGCAATGGCCTGACGGCCTGCCACCTATGTGACCCCTTAGTCACGGGTCCGAGTCCTAAAACTCAAAAATTTAGTTTTTTTTTGAAGTTTAATAAAAATTATATGTTAAAATAATTCTAGTGCCGCTTGACACATTGGCGGCACTATTAAAAAATATTTTTTCGGTCTAACGATATTAAATACAACATATTTTTTGGGGTAACTTATATTGGTGTCGTTAATTGCTCAGGCGGCACCATAAAAATTTTAAAAAAAAAAGACTAATTATTTCAATAATCATTGTTGGTAGTTGAGGGTGGTGCCATTGATTGTTCAGGCAGCATTGATAATCCACTGTTCCTTTTGCCTAGTTTTGTAAATAATGGTTGGTCTATCCCATTTCAATAAATATTTTTTTTATATTATTTAAGTAAAAAAACTAGTTTCTTTTCTAAAATAAAATATATTTACTAATTTGTATTGCTTAACATGATTAAAGATTATCTTTCTACTAATTTTTATATTTATTTTATATTATAACTTTGAATATTAAATATTTATAATTTTTTTTAAATTTGTATTCACATTTAAACGTATAAATGCATTTTTTTAGAGATATATTCAAGACAGATATTAGTGAAAATATCATAATAGGCCTTGTATTATATTTCAAATTATATTTTGATCTTTGTACTGAAACAGATAAATTGGTCCTTGCATTACATGTAGGAGGAAAATAATCTTTTGGTTGAAAACTCTGCCTTTACTTCAAAGGTTTAATTTCGTGTTTTATATATAAGTCATAATAATAAATTTAGTTCTTAATCTTTATACATTTATTTAATTCAATCCTTACTTTTTTTTTTTTTTTTTTTGAAGTAACTTACGCTCAACCTAATTAAAATTTATGCTTCTTAAGTCCTCACACGAAAACTCTTCCATCCTCAATATATTCTTACCCAATCTGATTCCTATTACCTTAATTATAACTCACAACCCATAAACTTACCAAAATCCACTTAGAAATTATCTATAACACAAGATAACTCGTTTCTCTCACTAGAACCCAACAATGGCATCTCACAAGAACTTAACTAAAACTCTAATCAAACCTAAAATTTCTACTCCTGCAAGATTCTAAACTTAGAATCATCAATAAACTAAGTTAACAGCTTTAAGAAGTTAATAAAATCGAAGCTTTCTCTCTCTACCTTGTAGAGTGTCAAAAATGGAAGAAAACCTATAAAATCAATAAATGAAGTTTAAAAATCATTTTTACCTTGATGAAGTCAAACGCTTTTTTCTATCAAGAAAACTCAAATGCAAAGCATCCAACTCCTCTCTTCCACAATGGTTCACATGAAAATGAAAGAAATAAGAGAAAATAGAAAATCATGTTCTTAAAATTTGAAATAATGAAGAGTTTCCTTAAGAAATATTCAGTTGCTGCATGGTACTTGGAGAAATGGATATGTATTGGGCTAAAATATTCGTAGGCTAAGAAAGGCTTGACATTTCGCGTCACTCACGTCGTGCGGATACGCCTCCAACCCCGATAGATTTGGATTTGCAACTCCTTGTGCCCAAGAGAGAACATTAGTTTAGTCATTCAATAACCACTAAGCTAGTTTACACATATATACAAGTTTCACACTTGATTCCCAATCAAATGTGAGACTAATGATTTTCATTTTCCTCAACATAATTCACAAGTAGCTTACTTTGAGCATCAATTTCTTATTCATCACTCAACATTTTGAGCATATGATATACCATTGTAAAGGTCTCATGGAGTAGAATATAAAACTAAAATTTTATAATTCGACTCTCCACTTTTACCAATCAAAAATATGTCTCAAAGTTTTCAAAAATTACATTTTTTTCAACAACTCCTACCTTCAAGTCTTGAATTGATGAAACTGAACCAAAGTTGCATAAAAGAGATGAGAAAATTTTGAGGGAAAAGAAACCATCGTGAAAACAACAAACTCAACCGTTCCCTCCTTTTTATTTTCAAAATTAGAAAATTTGCTCGTATTCCTTTAGGCAAATAACCTTATTAGGTTTGCTCTTTCATCTAATTCTATTTTCTAATTCTGAAGACATTGAACTCTTACAATCTAGTCTAAAAGGCCAAAATTCTAATACTAAACTACCAAAATAGTCATTTTTATTTACTTCAGGTTACATTTTAGTCACTTATGTTTGAAATGTTATGTTTTAGTCACTTATGTTAACGTGTTGTAACATTTTAGTCATTGAACCGTTAATTGTCGTTAAAGGTGTAACAGTAAGCTGACGTGGCATGTTAAATCATCATTTCAAACAAAAATTTTAGGTTAAATTATACAATTGGTCCCTATATTTTTTTGTTTTAAATAATTTAATTTTTGTTCTTTTATATTCTTTTAACTTTCTTTTATTTTATCTTTATTTTCTATTTTCTTCTGCTTCTCCCTCTATTTTTCTCCTTTCTCCATCTCTTTTAACTTAGTTTTTCTATATTTTTTATTTGTTAAAACTTTTTTATTTTTATGAAAAAAGAAAAGGCAAAAGCTGAAACTAAAATAAAATTTACTTTGTATATTCCCACCTGCCAGTTACAAACCCTCATCGTCTATCATTATTTTAACGAACCAATTTGGATCTTCCAATGACCTAGTCCACAAGCTCGCCTCACTCGAAGACCCCGCCAGTCGTGACTTATGGTAGCCCACCCTCAACAAAGTTTCTCGAACCCATTCCCTTAACCTCATAACCACCCCCCACAACCACCTTATTTATCTTACCTACAACATTCTAGCCCCCTTGAAACTACGTTGTTTCACGGATTCTTCAAACAAGCTCTACACTCTTAGTGACAAAAATGACCACTATACAAAACTTACCCTCAACTTTATCCAAACCAGTTTGGTTTCATGCTCCCTTTCTCTCTTCGGTTCATCCATGCTCGGTTTCCAATCAAGCTTACTTGGGAATATCCAAGAATGTTTAGATCAATTTTATCGTTTGCTTAATTTTATTCATCAGAAAATAAAAGAAAAGGAAAGAAATAATCCACACGATTCTATAAAAGTTTAGAAACGAAAAAAATTCGTTTTGAATATAATTAATTCAATTTATGTTTAGATTTGATTAAGGATATGGTTTTTTATATTGATTAGTTAGATCCAATTTTAATTTCAAAATTAGGGTATATTCAAATCGAGATTTGATTAAAAATGATTGATATTCAATTTTGAGTTAAAATCAATGTAGGAATCATGTGAAAGAACAAAGACTTGGTTTATTTGGTGGACAAAGATTATATTTCTGCAATGAAGAATATGAGAAGAGAGAAAAATAAAAGGGGAAGAAGAAAAGGAAAATAAAGAAATAAAAAGAAAAAATTAAATTGTTCATAAAAATAAAATTATAAAAACTAGTTTTAACAAATGGAAAACATGAAAAAAAAAACTATGTTAAAAGAATTGAAAAAATATATGAAAATAGAGGAGAAGGAGAAGAGAATGAAAAATAAAGGAAAATTTCAAGAATATAAAAGAAAAAATTAAATTGCTCAAAACAAAAAATATATAGGGATCAATTGTATAATTTGACCTAAAATTTTCTTTTGAAATGATGATTTAACTTGCCACGTTAGCTTGCCATTACACCGTTAACGACAGTTAACGCTCAGTGACTAAAATATTACAACACAATAACATAAGTGACTAAAATATAACTTAAGACAAACAAAAATGACTATTTTGATAGTTTACCCAAATTCTAATAAATCACCTCCATCTAATTAATGCATTTTAATAACCCAAAAATATGTTGCCATGCTCATTTCCATAAACCACTCAATTTTGTTTCTGCTCGGATTAGAAATTCTAACACTAAATTAGACTTCCTTGTCGCTAGAAGATTTTGAGACGTTATATTAAAAGTGCTTTCCTTAATGGTTTCTTGAAGGAGGATGTGTACATGGCTCAACAAAAGGGATTTGAATACCTTAAACATTTTGACCATGTGTTCAAACTTAGCAAATTCTTATATGGACTAAAGCAAGCTCCTCGAACATGGTATGAGAAGTTCTAGTCTCTTTTGGATTAAAGCTATTAAAGGGGTTCTGTAGACAAAACGTTGTTCATCAAGGGATAGAAAAGTAATATTACCATATCCTAGATTTATGTTGATGATATAATCACTGATTCTACTTTTACCAGTGTCAAGGACAATTTTGTTAAGATGATGTAGAGTGAACACGAGGTGAGTATGGTAATGGAATTATCATACTTTCTTGGATTTCAGATCAAATCCCATGATGATAATATTTTTCTTTCACAAGAGAAACATGCTAGAAACCTTGTGAAGAAGTTTAGATTGGAGAGTGCAAAGACAGTAAGAACTTCGATGTCAGCTAATAATACAATCAACTGAGTGTTAATTACTCCGGCCACTTATAAGAGAATAATCGGAAGCTTGATATATTTGATTGCAAGTAAGCCAGATTTATTCTTCAGTGTTGGTGTATATGTCAAGTAACTATCAAATCCTAAAAAATCTCATATCAAGGAAGTCAAAAGGATAACGAGGCATCTAAATGGAACATTGGATTTGTTTCAAAAAACATGACATTTATTGATGATGATTGGGCAGACAATTTGGAAGATAGAAAAGGCACTTTTGAAGGCTTTTCTACTTGAGATCAAATCCTGTGTCTTGGTATACTAAGAAATAAGTTTCAATATCCTTATCAACAGTAGAGACAAAGTACATTGTTGCCAGAAGTTGTGCTCCGCTTCTTCGAATGAAATAGATGACGGAAGATTTTGGAGTGGCACTACCTCTGAAAAAAGTTTATTGTGACAACTCTGCCATCAACATATCCAATAAGCTAGTGATGCACTCGAGAACAAACCACATAAATATCTTACATCATTTCATTTTAAAATTGGTTGAAAATGACATTGTTGAATTAAGACATGTGCCTACAAAGAGCTAGGTGGCTGATCTATTCACCAAAGCTTTACTCTCAGCCACATTTAAAGCCTCTTTTTTTTTTTTGTTAGATACTACTTAAACTATACTATGTTATCCAAATAACCCTAATATATGTTAAAAAGTTTTCCACCCCACATCATATTATCTTAAAAACTTCTTTTAAATTCTTCCATTTTCTTTTTTACATAGTTTCCTCCTTTTTGATCTCCTCTTCTCTCATTTCCTTCTTCTTTCCATCAATTCATAAGTAGGATCTCTTCTACGTCTGCTGTCAGAAATCCAGGTTTCCTCTATATAGATAGCCTTCTTTAGTTGGTCATACAAAGGTGAAGCTTGGTTTACTGAACTAAAGCATCAACCAACATCATTAGCACCATGAAACAGTTTATAAGAGCAAGACTACCAGATTCATCCACCACATTTCCTCACAAAAACATGATTCAACAATTGAAAAATATAAACCGTACAATGAAAAATAAATGAAAAATCAATGCTGATTTTTCATTACAACAAGTAGTTTCATGTGTACAAAGTTTCAAGGTATAATAACAAAATGAATCTAATGTTATCCTCTCAAAAGAATGAATATCCTATCCTGTTTTTTAAGTACAAAATATCCAATCAATGTTTATCTACAATAAACTCCATTGAAAGAACCTCCCACCAACACAATCAAAGAATATATACTGCCAAACCTCAAAAGGTATTCTACAAACTGATAGAATGAACAAAAAATGTCAAATCCTACTCCTGCACTGTTACATTCGATACGTGTAAAATCAATAAGCAGCAGCTTCGAGACTCATCAAATTTCGATATCTGCACGGGTTTTGATTGGTTTGAGCTTGATCCCTAGACCCTCAGGGGAGAGAAGTTCGGGAGCTATGCAGGAATGGCTTGATGGACTTGAAGGGTTTGAACCATTGCTTGATGATGAAGCAAAATGTGGTTGTCTTTGGAAACCAAATCCCATTAAAAAAAATTCAATTGGGACTAGCATGGCCAATGGGTGCTCTTCTGTTACCAATGAGCCACATGCTTTAACCTGATAATGAACAGAAACCAACAAAAAAGTTTAATGATTCTGGGTGACGATATTCAGCCAAACTTATGCATGCAAACTGCCTTCAAAGTTTGAGACTGAAACCAAAGTTGACGAAATGGGAAAGAATCAACTCAGCAAATAGAAAGCTACCTCAACAAGAGTGCAATTCTTTCTTCCGATTTTGGCACTCATATGCACAGATTCTGCATGGAATGGACTGCTTTCACCGACAAAAATAAGTGTCTTACACTGCAACTTCTTCAAGTCATCTGTAAGGTCATGTCTCCTGCATATATTCTTCACTCAATGCTATGGAATTGCACTTAGATATACAAAACAAGGATGAGAGGTGTGTGGCAACACACGCATCCTGGCCATCATAATTTTTTCCATGGAAGGAAGACCACACGAAACTAGAAAGAGAGTCTCATTGAGATGAGGGAGTTTGAGAAAAGACAACAAAATGACAAGAACGAACTTACCTATTAATTGCTTGAAGAAAGCGCATAACATTCAGACTCTGCCTTTCATCCAGTAACTGCAATCAAATTATCAAAAAGATTACCTCTAAATTTCAGGTTATATTATTATAAGTTAAAATAAGGAAGTGTGTTAGATAAAACTTCTTGTTTCATTATATAAATTGGCATCATCTACATGGTAACCTATTCAACTTGTTCATATATCAATAAATTAACCAGTCGAATGACCTAAAGATAATAAAGAATAAGGAAGTGCTGGTGTTTATCTTATCAGTTTTATTGGTTTCCTTACTCTCAGGCAAGCTTGGATGACCTCAGACTCTGCACCATGCATACCATACCTGAGTTCCTACAAAAAAGAATTCCATAATTATAACACTAACAAATATCAGAGAATTTAAGTTAAAATAGTGATGCTGATTACCTTACTGAAATATCGCTGAAGAAGGCATTCTTTTAATACACCACACATACCATAGAAGTACAACAAGTTCATCAACACCTGAAAAGAGAAATTTTAGAGCTAAGTAAATTCATTACAACTATTAAAGATACAATGTACAAACTAGAACCTTGTTGTAGAGCCATTCAGTCCATGTAGGGGCTTTGCAAACAGGAGAGACGAGAATTAATCCAAGCACTCTCTCATTATATTTCATCTGGCACATGGGAGAAAAATACATGAGACCATCACAGTATCAGAATATCAGCACAAGAAATATTTGCTAACTTTTGTATCTTACACCGACTTACTGCAAAAAGTGTAAGGATGTAAGCCCCGGCTGTTACACCCAAGCATAGAACTCTTTTCAGCCTGATGTTAAAACCTTAAATTAGTTATAACACAGAAAAGGAGTGAAAGAAAAAAGAAGGAAAAGATATCTCCCCCTACAACTGCCATAAAAAATCATTTCCAGGTCTTGAGCAAATAATTTCTATTATTCGTTTCAGGTCCATACGCTTTACACTTTTTTAAGTTTTGGAAGGAAAATACAGTGAAATTAAGCACGGATAGACCACCTACATTGCATCATGAGAACAACGGTTGGCAAGAACTTTTATCAGGAATATAAATCAGATATCTAACAGATAGCATATACAAAATGAGGGGAAATTTGGAATATAAAATTATACATTTTCTACACCTAAGTTACTTGAACTCAGGGGCAAGTTAGAATCATTTTTGAATGCATTGGAATAGGAACAACTGAAGAAAAAAACTGCAGAAAGTAGTTGAATCATTTCCCTTTTACACTCATTTACAATACATACCCAAAGAAATCAAGAACTTCAGCAACCTGATCTGCTAAGTCATCCACACTAAGCAACGGAACATCCGGAGAGATCACATTTGCTCCTAACTGCAAAAACTCTTAACCAAATGGCATACAGGTTCTATTAGTATCATACAATCACGAACGCACAAACAAATGCATTTCTAAAACTGAGTCACTGACCTCGTGCCCTGGGGCATCAATGTGGTAAATACAAAAGTTATGAAGCAACAACGAAGCGGCATCAGGGCAAAAGAATAGGCCTTGGAAACAAGACATGTCTATAACAATTCAACAAGCACAAAACAAACATATATCAAAACACAAAAATCAGCAATTCATTAAAACCCCAAAAGCTAAGAAGTTCAAGAATTAGTACAAAAATGTAATTATGTCCAAAAACGAAAATTAACCCACTTAAAGAACTTGTGAAATGAACAAAAGTAACATTTTGGTGAATGTACAAGTTGCAAAACTCAGTTCAATTTCAAGATATATGAAGTAAAAGAAGCAAACCCATTAAATCTAACGAAGCAAAAATCACTAAAGTTCCAATATTCCCATAAAAAAAAAAACAAGAAATGAAAACATACAGTTAAGAGCAACATCTGAGTAGGTTATTAAAGCGGGTTTCTCTTGATCGCCACAAACAAAAACAGAGAGAGAACCTCTACTTGTTTTCACCAAAAACTCCTGGAAAAAACAAAAATGATATATTTATAAAAGTCAAAAAGAAATGAAAGATAGCTTGAAAAGGGGAAGGAAAAAAATATTGAAGAAGCTATGTTCTTAGCGGTTTTATTAGTTAGTTTTAGTTTCTTTACCTTCCCTCCAAAAGGAACCATATCAATCGCAATGGATACTGAGTCACTTGAATCACCCATGACTCGTTCTTCTCGTTCACTTGGTTTCAAGAAAATACAAATGAAAACTTACTGATTGAACTCACTGATTATCCAAAAAAGAAAAACAAAGTCATCTGAGATTGGAAGTCTCAGGCTTTCTTCTTCATTGACAAGTCTAGCGTTAAAGAATTTGTTTTCGAGAGGTACGGTGAAATGGCATAAAAGCCCTGGGTTTGGTACTGAAATTCAAGCCTAGTCATGTTTGGTGCAATGACTCTTTTGCCATCAATGAACTCGTTGACTCTTTGTCCTTTTCCTTTGTTTTTATTCGGGCAAGTGACCGTTAAGGGGGCGGATACAACGGTCAAGTGGGCGAATGGAGTAAAACGGCACCGCTTGAAGGGCTTTGGAGTAATTTCGTAAATGGCATCAATACAGCTGGATGCCACCTGGAAGCCGCTAAAATGAGCACTCCAAAATGAAAGGTATCATTTATGCGCCAGCTCATCATTCGCAATGTCTATTTATCATTTTCTTTGTATTTAAATTAATGTTGACATAATATTTAAAAATTGGATATTTCTTTCTTTGGTCATAAATCAACAAATTTTATATTTTCGTTTTTTTATTAATGAAACAAATACTATAATTTTACAATGAGATTAGATTTTCTTTTATCACTTCAGTGTAGGAGGATGTTAGTTCGAATACGCTAAAACATATTATTTTTTTATTTATGAATTAGAAAAGGAATTATAAATAATTTTACGCATGGTATTATGATGATTGTAAAATCATTATTTTTTAACATAAAAAAATAGTTTAAATTCAAATAAATTTTTATAATTTGTATTGTAAATAAATGACACTAAAAATATAAGTAGTAACAGAAAAGGTAAAAAGGGTAAGAGTAAGTTAGTGACATGATTTTGATTGGGGTATTTATGTTCCCTTGGATCCAAAAACGCGTTTTCAAACGCTAATTACGGACGCTATCTCACATAATCATACCCAAAATATAAAATAAAACCTTCGTGGTCCATCACGTAATTAAACTATATTGTATTTTATAATTTTTTTTTATTTATGATGTACTCATAAATGTAGAAATTTTAATTTGGAGTAGGAGACCAAACTTATTTTTGAAAATCATTTCAACTCTACAATTTTTTTATAAAAAAAAAATTGAATTTAAATTAGGAACATAGTCTAAAGGAGTTTTACTTTAAAAAGAGACCAAAATAATTTAATTAGAAGGTTCCAAAAAGAAAAATTGAACAAAACTGATTTGTCAGAGACGTAAAGGACAGAAATTGTAAATGGGGAAAACGCCATGGACAGAAAGGGAATTTAATCGAATGAGCTCCCTTTTTGTGCCGATGTCTGATTCTCTCTATGCTGCTCTGATATTGACTTTCAACTCATTAATTAGTGAATTTACCAAAAAACCTCATTAATTCCAATTTATACTATTATTAAAGATATTAAAATATTAAAATTCAATGAAATATGAGGCTGTATGTTTAAGTATTACTATGGGAGATTTTTTTTTTTTTTTATTCTAAGTTCAAATTTTGTTTTATAAATTTTATATAAAAAGATAAAATCAATTTCATATTAATTATATTAATAACATTGCTGATTTTGCATGTACTGGAAATTATATATAGCATTAGAAATTGTGTGATAAAGATTATTACATTAATCAACATGAAGACTTCAATTAGCTTCATTGCTTGCTGTTGCAGTGCTACAACTTATAAATAACCTTCCCAACATCTGAACATGGCACAGATGATTTCCGAACTTCAGTCGAACAAGGATGCCGGCACCAGTGAGCCTGGATCCGGCTCTAAAGAGTTTCAACAGTTTAAAAAGCTTGTATCAACAGTTTAAAAAGCTTGTACAGTGTGAAATTCTCAGCAAATTTTTCTTACCATACTTTGCAATCTATCAAGATTGTGCTGCTATCAAGAGAGGGCTTTGATCCGGCTCGGGTTTCTGCAAAAAAGAAGTTATGAAGCTAAACTAGTTTCATAGCTAATACTAAGACAATGGTTAAGTGATTCCGACCACGAAAGCTATTGAACTGATCCATTCGAGAAAGAGGGCATATTGAATTAATCCTACATCTCAATGCATCAATCGAGCATTTTGACAGTCGATGTCAAAGATTTCCATGGTTGTCCTATTCAAGTCAATGCAAAATCGAAATCACAAGTTTCCCAAGTATTCTCATGCAATGATACAATCCGCAAGACTTTACTAGCAATTGCTTAAGGTTTCGAAGACTAAAGCTATCAGAATTTCATCATCCTCAGTTCAGTTGCCTACTGAGGATTACCATGCAAGAGGCAGTGCTCCGATTTAATGGGAATTTAACATAGATGGCAAAGTTAGGTACTCCTATCGAAGCAGACTCAAGCAAATCATGTTTCCAGGGCTAACAAGCTTAACATAGTGTTTTTCATATAACCACAATAACACAAGCATGATTATAGCACCTACCGAGTCTTAGAATCGGCATACTTACATGGTGACGGTTCGAGAAGATTTCCACCTGGCTAGTCACCGTGTGCACCAAACCAGCTCAAACTGCAGCTAAAAGAAGATTCGAACAACCATCCATTGAAGAATTTTTTTCATAAAACAAAATTGAGGATTAAATTAATGTATCGAGGATATACAGCCATCTAAGAACAGAAAAAATCGTCTTTGATACATTAATAGCTCAAGTTGAGTTAACTCGAGGTCGAAAAACCGAAGATGAACATAAACACAAATGTACCAACTATTAATCAAATTAATTGTAACTAACTCACAGAGCAGACAAAAATCACCACTCGCTAAAAGCTATTTTTGTTAGCATTTGAGAGTTGAGAAGAATTTCGCAATCCATCTACTCATTCTTCCAAGCATACAAAATCAATGAAAAGCCGAGATTCTGCGACTTGGAATCTTGAAATCTCTGCGAGAACGACCACTGCAAGGAACTCGGACTGGGAATGTTTTGGCTAAACCACAACTTCTCTTCCGCTACAATGGATGTTTTGAACATAAAAACGGCACTTCCACCAAGTGATGTTCCAAAGAGCCAATTATGCACATCCCAGTAAACTTCTACAGCCATTCCATCGACCAAAATGGTATGGTTCCCTCTGAACTTCCACCGCAGCCGCTTCACTTGCATCAAAGCCTTTCCATCCACACGAATTATAAGGCAAGGATCGTTCATACCAACCGCGTCACATTCAATTATCAGATCATGAATTCGACCATTATCGCAAAACTGCGCCTTGGTACCAAATACCCTCTTCCCAAAAACATGCTCTTTCTTGGCCACTAAACTGGCATTACAAGGGATATGAGTTGCACCAGTTTTCTTACAAGCTTCTTTACTCATGTCCCCAAGAAGCAAAACCATTTGCTTATTAGCAACAACACCAACATAAAAACCTTCGAAAGGTTCAGGCCCGGATCCGAATTTAGCCGAAGAAAGGTCCCAATATACATCTATTTTACAAGAATATGCTTCTAAACTCTTAGACCCTTTTCTCTTAGAGAACAACCAAGGCTTTATATCAACCTTACAAAGACATTGATTTGCAGAATCATCAATCCCTACACTTAAGCCTTGCCCCATCAAGTTCTTGGTCCAAGTAACAGTTATTAAACAAGGCCTACCCCGAATTCGACATTGATAAACACAAGTAACCAAATTCTGTGCATTTTTGCTACTACTTGATGATGACGATGATGAATCAGCCACTTGCACTCCATTTTCACCAAAACAAGATGGAAAATCCCTCATTTTTTTTCTTTTCTACTGCAAATCCTTAAAATTCAACCTTTTTTTTTTCTATTGTTTCAACTATTATAACCTAAAAAAATACACAATTAAAACTTTGAAAAAAAAAAGTAACAGAAGCAAAGAGTAAAAGAAGTGAGCCCTTACCTTAAACTGACCAGTTACTAAAAACTGCCTCAAAAAACCGGTTGTCTAGGGTTTGATTTGATATAGGACAGAGCATTTTTTTATTTTTTTTAGAAATAAACTGAAAACACCCATCAACGAAACCTTTTTCCTGAAGTTTGAAGATTTAAAGACAAACTGAGAGAATGTGGGGAGGCATGTTTCATGTAAAGTAGAACTTCAACAAAGAGAGAAGTAGACAAAAAAGCAGAGTTCTTTCACTGTAAATTCTCTGGTATCATTATCAACAAATGCAAATATATAAATTACAAATCTTTTTTCTTTAGGAAATATATTTTACCTTCAGATAATGACAGCTTGAAAATAAAAAAAGATTCTTTTTTTTTTAAAGAAAGGAAAAAATGAAAGATTTTAGCAACTGGGTGTCGCTGGAAAGGCTGGTTTTTGAAGATTACTCTTCACTGATAAAAGAAAGTAAAGCCAGAAATATTAAAAATTTAATCAAAAATATTGGATGGAACCCTTTTTTTTCAAGTTTCATTGGACTGTGGAGAATATATATATATATATATAGTGAGACTATAAATAAATTGAGCCCTGAGAGGGAGGGAAAAAAAAAAGTTCCATAGGGTGGGTCCAAGGAAACATGGAAAAAATTTGCAATTGGCAAGCACGATTATGTATGCATATAAATAATTAAATAAATAAAATCTGGTTTTGATAGTTTAGTATGAAGACATGGTTAGCATGTCATGGTGTTTCATTTTTATGTTTATTTTTCTTTAAAAAATATTTAAGCTTTGAAAGAGGAAATACACTAAAATCTCGTTGGAATAATGATAGATTATTTATTTTATAAAGAATAAAATTTTCAATAAAGGAGGTTTTTTTTTAGAAAGTGAAAATTTTATCAATATTAAAATATATATATGATAGTAAATTTAGTTTTTATTGTTTTTAACTTTTTTAAGTTTATCTTTTACCCTTTTTATTAACAAGAAATAGCTGGAAAACGAATGTAAAGATAACAAATTAAATAGAAGTAACAATCATAGAAATAATATCATGGCATTCCACGCTAATTTTTTTGAATTTTTATAATTTTTTATTTTTTTAATGTGCATTAAATAGATTGTTACACGGATTGTCATGCCAACATTATTAAAAATTAATGTTTTAATCATTATTTTCGTTAAAATAGAAGTGATTTGATTATTTTTAAAATATTAATAATCAAATTTAGTTAAAAAAATTTAGAGATAAATTGACAAAATATGTAAACATTTATACCGTACTAAAATGAGAGTTCTACATTGTCAAATATTATAGCTTTTAAGTATTGTTGTATAAATCAATTAAATTTCATAATTTTTTTTATCATAAATCAATCCCGTATTTTAAATTTTTATTAACCATGTTGTTATACTTCCTCTAGACTTGGACATGTGTTATCATTTCAAGCTACCTAAGAGACGCTCGCAACCAGCCCTTCGATTATACCTAGACACCTCAATAACTAGCCTTTCCGAATCTCCACTCTCCATTTGACTCGCAGTCTAGGCAAAGAATCTGGACCACTCACTTCTTTCTGGAAAACTTGGGCCACTTACTTTAACACCCCACACCTGACCTGGTCACTGAATCCGAGTATGATGTCGCAAGAAAATGGCACATCGAAGCTAAATAACTTTTGCTGTACTCCAAGTCTTGAGACAATAACATGTTGTTTCGAGACATAAAAACATCGAAACTAAAATAAGAAAACATAGGAGGCCTGTCTCGAGACATAATCTTGAGACTTGAAGACTTTTTTCTCAAGACATGAACTTCATTGTCTCGAGAAATTTAAACTTTGAAACTAAAATACCTAAATTAAAATGAGGTTTGTTTCGAGACAAGAAATCCATTGTCTCAAGACACAATATTGATAATTGATAGTTGAGCTTGGATTTGAGTCCTTACTTTAATTTAACCTTTTCTTAACTACGTTTTTTGATGAATTTGAAACTTAGACATTATGAATGTGCAATTGCAAATATGATTGGTGATTAAATTGGTTTAAATGATAGTTATGATTTTAATTTCATGATTATGTAATGAGATAGTCTAAGTTGCTCCGGCAATGAATATGACATCTTATACTTGGATCCAGCAATCAAATTAGGTGTGGGGTGTAACACCCGCGCCCAGGGATAGTCCACCCACTTGGAGAATATCTTGATAGGCACTCGCTTTTTAGGTATGAACACTTATCAAGTGTGAGCACACCTCTAAAGACCATTGGGCCTCACCTGAGCTTAACATCCTATTACTCTCATAATAGAATAGTGCCTATTATGCATGTCTTGCACGTATTTTATAATGGCAACCTTTCTACAACAGCTTGTCACGTCACACTAACAGACAAAAGGACCTCTCTTGCAAATACTCTCCTCAATTATAAGAAGGGGATCTTTGGCCTCCTTAGCAACCTTTGAGCACTTATCCTCCTCAACCTTCTCCTCATCTTTCTATATGTCCTTTTGTCTCTTCTAGCTCTTCACCTCTCAAGGTGAATCAAACTCCTCAACACCACTACAGTTCCCTCCCTGTTCTCCTCATCGTTGTACATTGTATCAGTACTTATAATATAAATTTTATAACTTAAACTTATATATAAAATGTTTTTTAAATTTAAGTCAAGTATGAGTGTTTGAAAAACCATAATGTAATTGGGTTTTGGTATGTATTACTTGTGTAATTATTTCAATTCTCACCCTCCTCCATAAGAATTGGAAAGTGTAATTGGGGCTCCAATTACACCCAATTTGATAGGACCCACCAATTACAATGGTTACCCAAATATGACACCCTAGTGTAGTTACAAGCATTTGCACACAAATTCAATTATTAGGTGCCTTTCTAAACACTACCCAAATGGAAATTTGAAACCTATTCTTTAACACATTTGGGAAAATGTTAGGAATGAAAATAGAGAGCAAAAGAAGTCATTTTAAGGGTTTATTTTCTAAGTAAATTAAATAATTATTTATAAAAAATAGATGAATTTATGAATATTTAAAAAATAGAAAAAAAAATCTCTTATCTATAGTGATCCCACCACGTCAAATGAAGAATTCATAGTACATGTGACACATGTCATGCTATTTATTTAAAAAAAAATTGGTTGGACGCCACATGTTGTAATCTTTTTGATTATATGACATCTAACATAAATTTTATAAACAAAAAAGAATGAACATTGAACTCGCCACATTAGATGACGGTTTCAACCAGCAATAGGCATTTAGCAATTCTCTGAGAAGTTTATCTTTATCGCCACGCTCAATGATGGATTCAACAAAGGAGAAAATATGTGAATCTTTGTAAAAGCGGAAAAAAATTAATAAGCCTTGTCAAGTGGTGGTTTCACCATTTTGGGACTCTAAATTTAAACTTAAATTATTAAACTAACCCCAAAGCCCTCTATATAAACTCATTTTTTTTTTCATTTATTTCATATACAAATTATTCTACTCTTAGTTAGTGTTTGGTATGATGAAAAATGATCACTTTCTTAGAAAATTAATCAATTGAAAAGTAACTCCAACATTTGGTATGTCAAATTTTATTTACTTGCTTTGGAATTTAACTTTCCCGTAGGAGTTACTTTCTTACAAACATGACAATGTGTTTCCCGTGATGGAAGGTGGGAAAGTTAGGATGCATTTGGTTTTATGAAACATATGTCATTCTCATTTTCATTTTGTTGGAAAATGAAAAGCATTGAAGAAACATATTTGGTTGAAAATTATAAAAATATTTTTTGAAAAATAAAAATATGTGAAAATTAGAAAACAATAAAAAGTAGTTTTTATCATATATACTAATATTTAAGCAATTGACTGAGTTGGTATCTCCTTCAACTGGGTCACCAACTTGCTTAGAAAAATTAAAAAAAAAAAGCCCTTTCGTAATTAAAATAAATTATATTATTCGAAGGTACTTTAATCTTTTTATTTTAAAAAATAATAAAAATACGCATGTGATAAGATTTGAACTCAAACCAATTACATTAGTAAAACTTTTAATTTACCACTTGACTAAAGTTTTATTTTAATATTTTATATATTTTAATCTTATTATGCACACTTTATTACCTCCATCAATTGTATATCTATATTATTATTTAAGCTCCTAATGAGTTGGTGTCACCCTCAACCAAGTCACCAACTCAATTAGGAAAATTACAAAAATATCATTCTGTAATTAAAATAAGATATATTATTCAAGAGTACTTTAGTCTTTATTTAAAAAAAGTAATAAAAAATGTGTATGGTAGAATTTGAATTGAAACCAATTACATTAGTAACACTTTTAATTTGCCACTTAAATAAAGTTTTATTTTAATATTTTTATACATTTTAATTTTATCATGCACACTTTATTACATTCGTCAATTGTGCGTGTATGTATATATATTAATAATGTTTGTAACACCCCCAAACTTATCCTAGACGTTATGGCTAGATCTGGATATGCTACATAATACAGTTGTAAATCCAATTTTCGTATATTTTGACACAAATCGAAAAGTTTTGTTACTTAAAAACTCATTTTATTAGAAAACGTGTTTGACATAACTTTTTAATTGAAAAACGTTGTTTGTTTATATTTCCTAAACAAAACAAATACTTTACAGCGGAAATTCTTAGATCATTATATTTTGGAAAACCAAGTTTGTTTTCTCAAAATTTATTGTTTGCAGGAAAACAGATATTTTCGATAAATCGTTTTAACAGTATCATGCAAAAATCAAAAATAAAATCCAAAACCAAAACAGTCTGAAAATGTCCAAACAATCCAAATTTTACAAACACTTAAGCCCAATTTAAAATAGTTAAAAGAAACAGATTACTAATATAGTTGAGCTCCCGTCACATTGACCCGCCTAAGTCTGTGAATTACCTGAAACTGGCCGACAAACAGAGAATAAGTTTTTGAAACTCAGTATATATTGAAAACTTAAAGCAATTAGATGCAAATTTGACAGATTTATCAGAAATAGATTTATAACAGAACATATATGACATATAATCCTACCCTCAACTGCTACACACCATCTTCGACCATCCCAACACACCATATAGGTATAAAACACTCATCCATCCTTACACACCACCTAGTGTCAATAGGACACTTTACAGTACAGTTGCAACCGAGCTACCAGATCAATAGGTAATTTATAGCCTTTTTACAGAATCACTTCCTCCACATAGTATTTACAACCCAACCCAGATGTAGATACAAAATATACTAAATATCATACAAATTCAGAGCAGAAATTATGCATGTTATAATTTTACATGCACAACACATCAGAGACAAATCTTATACTTAACATAAATATTCTTGGTTTATTTGTCATTCGACACCTTAGTTACTCTTACAGATAGCAGATACTACACTAACAGGTGTCCAAATTTCATTTTTTTAGTACATTTACTCACATATTGACCCTACGGAAAGCCCATAGTCGATCGGGACCTCACGTGTAATACCCTAAACCCGGCCTGGACGTTAGGGCTGAATCTAGCGATGTCACATGAGAGTGCTTTTGAAATCACTTTTGACGAGTTAAAATCGTTCCAATTGTTAAATCTTTATCATACTACAGAGTAGAATTTAAAAGTTTTTTTTATTATGGTTTAAAATGTACCTTTTTGACGCGGAAGCTTTTTAAAAAACATACTACCTTAAGAAAACCGTTTGTTTTTAAGGAAAACCAAGTTTTTAATCCAAAATCTAGTTTTATCGTACTTATCAAAGAAAAATCATCCACATTATAAAAACCAAATTAAAAAAAAAAACCAGAAAGTCCAAAATTACCACAAAAATTCCCAAAATAATAATTAAGGCAGAAAAACTTAAAAACCATAAAACCAGAATGTATATGACAGTGGTCACCGTTGAGTCCTCCGCTACACTGGTCCGTTTACTACTGGAGATTACCTAAACAGATTAAACAGAAAAAGGGTGAGTTTTTTGCAAACTCAGTGTGTAATCCCCACAGAAAATATGCACGGTATTAGAAATTAGTTATATATATATACATTTATAGTTCGAGCCTGAACCCTTTACAAAATCGGTGTGGACTTTAGCCCACTCAGATATAGAATCAAATATAACTTAGGGTCTTAGCCTATTTCAGATACAGAATGCAGAACAGAATAGATTAATAGTATACCACCCACCAGCCCTACACACCAACTCTGTCCAACCCATCACACCATGTGAGGATAAGATCGACCCACACATCCTTGCACACCAAATAGGGTATATAATACCCATCCATCCCTACATACCATACGGTACCAAATGCGGCACATATAAAAAATATATAGCCTAGCTGCCAGATAACAGGCCATAAAAGCCTTTCAGATACTTCCTTCAACTTCATCAACCCAACCCCAATGCAATGTAACATACAAATATGACATGCTATAATGCATTTTATCATATTAAACAGTCAGAACAGATATACATGCTAAGTGTAACATGCTTAAATCATACATCACATAATCAAATCACAAAATTGGGGTCTCAGTAATGCTTACTGACCCTACAACCGGTCACAGTCGACTTGGGCGACCCGTCCAACCATAAAGATCATTTCAGCAAAATGGGCTCACACGTCATGTGGCCTGCTCATGTGGGCCCATACGCCCGTGTCGCCCACATGGCCCAATTGGTTGAGCCCGTCTCTCGTACACGGCCTCGCCAGCTATCACACTACCGTGTCACGGGTGCACGACTTGGTTCGTCGTTCACACGACCATGTACTACCACATGACCTACCACACGAGCGACCACACGCCTGTGTGGCGTCGACAGTTTCGTTTTTCAGCTTTCGCTGATTCCTGTTTTCTGTGTCTTCGGGTACACACCTAATGTCAATTCGAAGCAAATGCAACCACTAGCACTCCAGGACCTAAATTTGACCAGTATAATGCTAATTCAATCACTTGAAACTATATTCAAATGAAAGACACACGAAAAGACTAAATGCTAAACTCACAAATGTTACCTTTAGTCGATCAATCAAGGTTTTGGACACCTAGAACATCGATTGGAGTCTACCAGCCTCTTGATTATCTCCTACTAACAACGAAAAACCCCTATTAACTAATATTTGAAAAAAACCTTAAAGTTTAGCAAAGAGCAACGCTTACTGAGCCAATAGAAAGACAAGTATAGTGCGTACGAACGAATTGGAAAAGAAATTAAAGCAAGAAAGTAAAATATTAGATGAAAACCAAGAGAAATTCCAGCAGTAAAAGGGGAAGGAAACGACAATAGAAAAAAGGAGGAAGAGGGAAAAACGTCAAAAAGCTTGGAAGACTGAGAGAGAGAGCTGAATTTCCACAATCAGTAACAAACAGATATCTCGATAACTCCCACATCTCTTGATTTTTTCCATTAACTACCCACTACTCAGATTTTTGGTCAAACACAAACTCTACCCATAATTTTGTAGCAAATATAATAATCTTGCCATAGCAAAGATTCGAACACAAGACCTCTCACATATTAACACTTCACTTAACCACCAGACTAGCAGGACAATTCTAATATGTTTTCACAAATAACCAAATATAAGCTTATTAACCAAAGTAAGGCTTTATTCATTAAAAACCCAAAATTTTCCCAAACTAAAGCTTGAACTTAGGACCTCTCACACACACCCAGAATACTTAACCACTGAAGCAGACAGATATTTTTGTGTCACAATCTAATAGAACATAAATAAGCAAGTTTTGAGGCGTTACGTCGCGCACGACCCTAAGAAAAATTTTAGCATTTGTCACACGGCCCACATGGCTTGGCACACGGTTTGTCAAACAACCGTGTGTCATACACGACCTACCACACAGCCATGGAAACGACAGTAAACTTTTTTGGCTTCCGCCAATTACTTTTTTCATGTTTTTGGTACACACCTAGTTCGATTTTACGATGAGAGCTCAAAACTCACTTGTTCCAGTACCTAAATTGACAATTAATACCTATTAGTAATCGAGATTTATCAACCCAAATGACCAATTGGCAAAAACAACACTAATCAAAGCTATTTTCATCAATCAACAGCTCCCAAACAATAAATAATCACTAACCCTTGAACGCGAACAACACCACACAAATTTTAATTTGCCGATGAGTTACTTGCCTCGAGGACCTCACCTAAAATAAATCCATCAGTTAATAATGGTACACCACACCAACTACACCTCAACATAATTGAAAACTAACAACGAAGATAGCAAAAACACACAACGAAAAAAAAAAGAGATAAGACTTACTTACGAACCACGTTGAAATCTACTTAGTCAAACACCATTATCGATCTTGAATAACAAAACCATGAGAAATTGGGCATAAAAATCAAGTAATCGAAAGGAATAATTTGCTACCCTCTTTACAAGAACCCATGTGAAAGAAAAGAAAATCAAATTGATTTTGTGAATAGAATAGGAAAAACAAAAGTAGCGTGAGACTAGGGAAAATATTTTTTTTGAAATATCTTCCTATTATTTTTAAATAGAATAAAATAAATAAAAACAATAAAATAACAAATCAACTCCTATCCATCCACTAACCCTTCCCTATCCCACAACTTACAAGAGTTTAAATTTGACCAAAATCATACAAAATGGCCGGCCCATACTAAAACCAACAAAAAGACTAGTTTCACTCATATAGATATTCAAACACAAGACTCAAGGTAAGCTAACACTTTACCACTAAACCAGCTGGCTCATTCTAAGACAAATTGACTAAGAATAATATTTAAACCAAGCGAACAGAGATAGGCTAGGAGCAAAAAATATTTGAATTTTCCCAAAAGTAATATTTAAGCCCATGACCTTAAACACACAATTAGGGCACTTAACCACTAGTACAAACACTTAATTATGATAGAATTAACCAATAGAAATTCACATTTTTGGGATGTTACAATGATGTTTACTAATATGGTGTTATAAATTAACTCAACAACAACTTAGGTTTGATGATCACACCTTGATACACAATTGTATTCATTTAGTGATCATAATCTGATGTATTCACGTGTTTACATTTTATTTTACTTACAATTTAATCTATTTTTTATTTTTATATCGTACATATTTCATGTGCTATTATTGTTAATTAGTTTCAAATCATAAATATAATTATTTATTGTATGTTATTTTTAAATACAAATTTGTGTTTGAAATATATTATTTCCACACGCATACGATTGTGATAGAGTTTTTAGTATGTATTAATAATTTTGTTGATTAAGATGGTGTTGTAGATAAACTCGACACCAACTTAGAATTGATGACAACACATTGATAAATAATTGTATTCATTTAGTGATCTTAATTTGATGTATTCATTTGTTTAAATTTCATTTTACTTACAACTAAGCTATTTTTTATTTTAATATCATACATATTTCATGTGTTATTATTAATAATTAGTTTCAAATCATACATTTTATTATTTATTGTATGTTTTTTTAAACACAAAATTGTATTCTAAATTTATACAAATCAAAATATTCAAAAATTTCTTTCTCTTGCTTGACTTTATTAAGCTTGAATGAGAAGTTAAATAACTTGATTTTGACAATGAGATTCTTTGAATTTTGCATGAAATATTTGAGTTTTTTTTTGTGAAAAAAAAATTACAATTCAAGTATTAAACATTAAAAAAAGTCATCTCATAATTTTCATCAACCAACCGTAACTTCGATTCTCTGTCTCGCGTAGCCATGACAATCATGTTTACGAATTTATTTTCTTCTCTAGGAATATGTTGAATATTTAGGTTTCATATGGCGGAAACTTTAGTATTTAATTTAATGGAGAATATGACGTTTTTGCTTATGCAAGTTTAATATTTACTTATTTTTATTAACTATAGCAAGCTTAGGTTTAGTTATTTGTTCTTTTATTAAATTTAATTTAGTTTAATCTTTTTATTTTACTTAGTTTTTCACATAATGATACTTGGAAAAAGAAAAGTTTCCACATATTGAATCTTAATTGGCTAGTTTATCATTCACTAAAGATGTTAACTCTAGATATCATAATAATACACAAATTGATAGTTTAAATATCTTATCAGCTATTTTTAAAGTACAAGTACCATATTAGATATTTAATAAAAGTATAGGTATCGGATAATATACAATTTTATAATTCATATATTATATTAGATATTTTCAATATATAAATATCACATTAGACATTCTATAAAAGTAAATATACCAAATATAATATTATCCCTAATTTTTATTTTTTTGTCTATGAAATTTATATGAATTGGTCACTCTTCAGTAGGTTGGAGTTTTGATTCTAAAGAATTCTTTTAGTTAAAACTATAACATGCCTGCGCTATGCTTTGAAAAATTGGATTAAGATTTTAAACAATATTTATAATAATTATATTAATAAATAAAAATATCGTTATCAAATTTTTAAGTAATTATATTTAGTATTAACAATTAAATCATTGTGACAAATTATATGAAATATTTATGGATTAAGATATTAATACAAACACATGAAAACATAATTAAATATGATGTAACAGTCTGTTTTTGGTGGTGTCGAAAATAATGGTTTCGAGACTATAATTCTGACTAGTGAGTCAATAAATATTATTTATTTAATATTTACAAGGTTATTAGAGTGTCGTATTAAAAATTGGTTCGGGAATTTTAACGTTTGGATAGTTAATTAAAGAAAAATGACTAAATCGTAAAAGACATAGAAGTTAATCACTAATAATTTTAAAAGCTAAATTGCTTAGTTAGTAAATGATTGAGGTGTAAAATGGTAATAATACCATAATCTATATTAGTGGGACGGTGGTATTTTTATGTTATTTTAATGTTAAATAATAATAATAACAACAATAATAATAATAAAACATAAGTTTGGCCATCTTCTTCCCATTTCATTTTTGTTTCAACCGAATACTAAAACAAATAAAGACGAAATCATGGTTGTTATTTGAAGCTTTCGGCCCTCAAGTACTCCAAACTACTTTTTAATATTTTTTATGTTTTTGAGATTGTTATAATTTAATTTAACTAATTTAGTAACTATTATGAAAAACTATTAAAGATTTGAAATATTACTATTGTTGTTCTTAAAACTTTTTCTAATGTTAGTGATTGAGTTTGAAGCTTGGTGTTGATATAGGACTATTTTGTAAAGTGAAATTGTTAGTTTTAAGTTTAGGGAATAAAATGATAAAATATTGAATTTAGCATGAAATTCTTTTGAAATTTCATTAAATGTGAACTTTAATGGATCAAGGGTAGATTCGGCTAACATGTTTTGAACTTAATTGTGATAAATGTGTAAGTTTCAATTTTAGGGACTAAATTGAATAAAAGATAAAAGTTTAGGATAATAATGTAAAATATTATTAAAGGGTCAAATGCATGTATTTAGATATTTTAAGGTATTTGAAATGGTTAATTTAGTTAAATTATTATATAGATCAAGAAACGAATCAACCTGTTGATAATCGCGGAAATGAGAAAATTGCTAAGTAGTCCTCGGTGTGGTGTTTGTAGCTATTTGGTTTAGGCAAGTTCGTATTAGGTTTATTATGTTTACTGATTGTTTGTTTTCAAATTATATATGTGTATATATATGTAAACTTCGCATGGTGTATTAAAATAAGTATCTAAAGTAAAAATGAGAGATTTAATTGTAAAGTATGAAAATTATACAAGTTTCAATTGAATTTTATAATCATATGGAATGTATATGATTAAGTTGAACATGATATTATATTATAAAGATGGAAAGACTATATGTAATAGCTCGATTTCAGTGGTGTCGGAAACGATGGCTTTGAGACCACAATTTTCGACAAGGGAATCAGTAAATATTATTAATTTAATATTTACAAACATTTAGTAAAGTCATATTAAACTTTAGTTAGGAAATTTAAATGTTTGAGTCGCTAATTAAGCAAAAAGGATTAAATCATAAAAGTAACAAAAGTTAAATCCTATTAGTTAAATATACCAGATAGCCGTGAAAAGAGGAAAAGGTGGACTTAAAGGGCAATTATACCCTAGCATAGATTAGTGGACGGTGGGTGAACAACTATTGATATTTTATGAGTTAAATTTTAATAATAAAATAGTAATGATGGGTATTAGGTAAGAAAAAGGAAGAAAACAAATTTGAGGGTGTTATTTCTTTTATTTTTAAAGAAAATTGTGAAACCCCATTGTTGAGCAAGAGAAGTTTCGGCCAAGCTTCCTACCTTGTTTTAGGTGAGTCTTTTTGGTCCATTTCTATTGATTTTTATGTTTTTGAGTTATTTTTAGCTTAATCTAACTAATCTAGGGGTTAATTTGTAAAATCTTAAAAGTTTAGGGACTTACCATGAATGCGATAAATGTATTTGTGAACTTAGTTATTAAATCCTGGAGTTGAATGTTAAGTATTTTGATAAATGATTTTTGATGATTTTGAGTTTAAGGACCTATTTGAGAGTCTAGTGAAATGCAATGTGAATAATATGAGATGATAGAAAATTTGGGTTAAATTGAAAAAAAAAAATTGGCTAGTTTTGTTTTGCATGGATTGTAGTTAAATTGTGAATTTCTATTTAAAGACTTAATTGTACCAATGTTAAAGTGTTGAGGGTAATTTTGTAAAATTACCTTAAAAAGGGTTATGAGTTCGAATTAGTTAATTTAAGTTGAATTTGAATGATTTAATTGAATAAAATTATTATTTAAATCAAGATACGCAACAACCAAACTTGAATCGTGGAAAGGCCAAAGTTTCAAATTAGTTCTCAGTACCTTTCTGTGCAATTGTATAGTCGAGGTAAGTTTGTTTAATGGTAAACTAACCAATTTTGTAATTTGATGGAAAATTTATTTATGTTGCATTTTGTATAATTTCTTTGTACATAAATTGTTAATTTGTTATTTAATCGATATTGTAAGTTTGTGTAATTTAAGGTATTGTGTGTAAAACATTGAGGATTAGGGAATGATATGGAAACATGCTCCATTTGAGCCTTATGAAAACTTAGGATACAAATGACACATCATTAGGGATTATACATTTTCAGGTGCTGGTCTTGGGTGTCTTGCAGATGGCTGAGATCCTGCATTTGTTGCGGATTCTCCACAACTTGTGTGAGCAGCATCGTGCAGTCTAACATCCCGACCCAGAACTCATGTGAATAGGCCTATTTCACAGCTCATGTGAGCATTAAATGATACGATTATACTTACATGTACAGGCACACTTTGTGTGAGCATGGTTGCTGTGTATCCTAAGTAGATTCGTTTGTTCAATGGGTATTAAAGTTTAAGCAAAAGTTTGAGATGTATAAATGTTACGTTGGATATATGTTGAATGTTATGTACTAGTTCACTAACTTGTGAGAATGGTGATTGAAATTAGGAAGCAGTTATACATATGAGCATGCTAATGGAATAATACATTAACTTTATAAATTGAGGCTATTTGGTAAGTTTTTGTTTAAGTTTATACATGCTTACTAAACATTATATGCTTATGTATTTGTCTTTCTTTTCTTGTAGATCATTGGAAAGCTTGATCGATTGGAATTTCATTGTAGCACAATGTAACATCCCAAACCCGGCCCAGACGTTATGGTCGAATCGAACGATGTCATATTGAAGTGTTCTTTGAAAACATGTTCTCATTGAAAACTTGTTCAGTATTAGGCCTCTTTGTGATATCAATGAAAAACTTATCGAACATGTTGGATTGTTAATAAACTTTAAAAACTCTCTTTACTTATTAATTCATTTTATTTTTAAAAATCGTTTCACATTGTCAAAAACCCGTTTATTAGCGGAAGCTTTTAAAATATTTCATGTAAGCATGGTGTTTTGAAAATATTTAACTTTTGAAAACTCGTCTTTTTCCTACGTCTAGTAATTTATAACGAAGCAAGTAAAAATCCCCAAATTAACAGTTAAAACCCTTAAAGAGGCCTTATTACATAAAAATTACCCAAAACAAAATTAATAGAAAATAAGAATCAAATATAAAATAAACGTCATCGTGTGGCCACCTCCGAGTCCCTCATGGCACCAATCCATCTATGGCTGGGGATTACCTGTACAGATAAACAAAAGGGCGAGTTTACGAAAACTCAGTGTGTAATCCCTTACCAATCAGTATGCAATAACAATCCGGGCCTGAGCCCATTACAGTGACAGTATCAATGTGAGCCTTAGCCCATTACAATGACAGTAGTAGTACAGTAATGCAATAAAAAAAACCCCACCCAATCCAGCCAGACACACCACTCTGACCCGCTAATCACACCATGTGGGGATAAAATTGCACCCAACCAGACACACCAAGGTTAGCACCTGTTGTGGCACTAAACGGTATCGCAACAAAGTTGCCAGTAATATAAACGGCTTAAAGCCATTAGTAGGTCCACAGTCGTCTTGGGCGACTTATGACCTTATCAGTACAGTACATTTCCTCTAGATACAAAAACCCGTCCCCGTACAATGTGTCGTGTCATAATCTCATACGTGCATGCAAAATGTCATGCTCAATATAGTCATACATATAGCTCATTGGGCCCACACGGCCCATTTCGGCCCAACGTGGCCCAAAATGGCTAAACCCATGAGATCGCTCATAGTGGCCTCTACAGTCATGCGCCCATGTTTCGTGGGCTCGAATTTCCACTCATGCGTTCACATGCCCGTGTGGCATCAGTTGCCGTACTTTTTAGCTTTTTGGCTTTTATCTTCCTACGGTTAATACAGTGTGAGAACACACTTGTTTGTGAAAATACACAATCAATCCACAAGCGCTCCAACCCTAGAGTCAAACATAATCCATCATTAGTCCTCTTTAATACAGGATCCATAATCTTTTTTGTTATAATACTTAATCTAGATTAGTAATAACACTTGCCTCGATTGTTAAGTGTGGCCTAGCCAACTTATAACGCTGATGAAAGTTGATTCCAAACTCCTTGGTGAAACCTTCTTACAACCGAATTCTATTAACACCACCGATACTGTTTGCATAAGTAGATTGAACCAACAATAGCACTTACCAAAACGCAAATCCTGCCGTAGAGAAGGGAAGCAATTGGCCCAACCCTCAGAATAAATACCTAATCATGATAGGAGCAAGGCTAGTACCACTTGTCCCTAGCCATTGAACGATAGTAACGGACATAGTTAGAAATAAGATTACCATACAAAGAAAGAAATATTAGAGAAGAATCGAGTACCCACAAATTGATCAAAGAGTGATTGTACTCGTCGAAAACCGAAATAGAGATGGTGAGAGTTAAGATTCGGCCAAAGTAACTTCAATTGAGAAAACCAAAGGAAAGAAAAAGCAACCAGTCAACAAAGAAGAAACCAATTAGAAGAAGGAAGGGAAGAAGAGGATCGACCAATAATAGAGAAAGAAGAAGAAAACAAAAAAAAAAGCAGTGAGCAATCAGTTTACTAAACAAAAAGGAGAAAAGAGGGAAGAAACAAAGGAGCGAGATCCATACTATTCAACCAAGTTTGGAAAAGCAGAAGAGAGGCAAGAGGAGAAGAATAATTCGGTTACGGTTGGAAACAAGAGAGGGAGAAACCGAATGAGTTAAGAGAAAGTTGCCTAATTCGGCACAAGTAACAACAACGTACACTACCTGAAAACAAATTGGAAGCCGAAACTAATACGCCAAAATAACCAAAATACGAAAATGTGAAGAGAACATCCCAAAATTGATTACCTTGTGTGCTTACCAATCCTAATCAGCACAAACTCAAATTCCTAAAACTTCTCCTACAATTTGGCTACCCACTCTCCACCAACTTCCTATCCCTTAATTCCCTCCTATTACCTCCCCACAACACACTCCCTCAAATCCCCATAACCTCTCCTTGATTCCCTCCACATATCCCTCCATGACCAAGTCAACCTCCACCCAACAGTGTTTCAGTCAACATTTGTTTCTTACATGGCAAGAGTAGCAAAATAAATACCCATTTATGCAAAGCATGACTCAAACTCAAGCCCCCTTAGAAGCAATAACACGCCACCTACCACTGGACCATCAGACTCTTTTGTGTCATATTTCAATCACAATAACTTAAAAGGCTACATGCCAAAGTAAGGGTTCCTTCAAGTAAGAAAAACAAAAAATTTGCATAAGCCAAGACTTGAACCCAGGGCTTCTCAGAGACTCCCAAACACTCCTAATTCACTTAGCCATTAAAGTAAACATGCATTTGTGCCACAAGATACAGAAATTAAAGACTTAAATTTTTGGGACGTTACACACAATTACACTATCCAATCATTATTTTGGTAGCTTTTGATTACTTTGGTTAATGTTATAAATGACATGTAATAGGGCATAAATATTATCTTAGGTTGTTTTGATTAGGTGCCAGGTCTATTTGTATTTTATTCCCCTTTTTGAAGATGTTTTGTAAACATGGTATAAATATGTGGTGTTAAATTCTTATGCATACCCTTTTTGAAAGTGAATAGCATTTGCTGTTTTGGCATGTTTTAGGCTTGTTTAAATGTGTTTTTAAAGTACGAAAATGGTTGGTTTTGATTTGGCTTGGAACCTAGGTGTTGGATGAAAGTTTGCCTTTTTTTAGAAGTTTTTTAAGGTGCACACGGCCTGGCCACACTACAATGTGTCTTATTAATTTTTAGGTGCAGGATTTTTCACATGGTCACAATTACTTATCAATCTGGCCATACGGGTGTATGGAGAAGCCACACGGCCGTGTGACTGCTGTTTCCAAAAGTTTCAAATTTTTTCATATTTTTTGTTTTGATTCAAATTAGTCCCGAATTATTCCCAAACTATTTTTTATGCCCCATGAGCTCGATTTAAGGCCCGTAAGTGTATTATTACCCTGATTGTTATGAGCTATTGAATGTTATCATTTGTTCTATATTTTTTTATTTCTGTTTGATGATAAATATCTTGATTTGTACTGTAACGCTCCGTAACCTTGATCCAGCAACGGAGACAAGTTAGGGGTGTTATAGTATAAGAATTGAATTAAGGCCCTGTGAGCTTAATGAATGATTAGGATACAAATGACATGTCATTAGGCTTAATTAGGCACTATATGCCAGTGACAGTTATCAAGTACTTTCTATTGGTGTTAAAATTATCAGGAACTTTGTGCCGGTGTTATATTTATCAGGTACTATGTACCGGTGGTGGATATCATACCGATGGCTAGAATCTAGAATTTGTTGTAGATTCTTGACGGCTTGTATGAGCAATATCGAGTAATGGTTAATGTTCTGATTGTCAGCTTGTGTGAGCACGGTTACCCATGTATCCAAAGTAAATTTACTATAGTTCTCCAGCAAAAACTAAGTTAATGAAATGAACGGAAATGGAATCATATGGCCTAAAATGTTATTTATAGATGGAATGTAAATTGGTATGTATTTTATGCTATTTAGATGTCTTGATGATACTATATACTCATAACTAACCATTTGATATGGTAGGGAATGTGTAACATGGCAAGGAATACTAAGTTATATGTTTATTTCAATCAGTATGATTTTAAATGACATGTATGTTGTGTTTAAATTATACGAACTTAATAAACTTTATGTAAGCTTACCTCTTTTCGTTTTCTTTTATGTAAATTGTCAGATTTGAGCTGTTGATTGGATCATCTTTGGAGACCACACTATCCGTCAACTCTTTTAGTAGCTATTTACTCATTTTGGCTCAATTATAAGTGGCATGTAAAAGGGTTAATGACAGTATATGTACATGAGTAGTTTGGTTATGGTTTGTGCTATTTTCAATAAGAACTATGTGTAATGATGCAAACTAGAAGGTTGTTTTGGTTGATTTTGGCTTATGTTGGTAAAAGCATGACTTGGTAACTATGATATGTCTTACTTGTTGAAATTGGCATTTATGTTTTATGTAACAGCCTGTTTTTAGTGAAATCAAAACAGTGGTTTCGGGACCACAATTTCGAGTCCGGAAAGAAAATTATTTTAATATTATTTCATGGTCTGCATTATGATAGAAATATCATATGAAAATTCGTTAAGAAAATTTTATCGATTACATGTTTAATTTGATGAAAAAGACCAAATTGCATAAGTGCAAAAGTTGATTTCTAGTAGCTAAAAGGATCAAATAGCTATGGAATTCAAAATTTGAGGTCCTTATATGGAAAATAGACAATTAAGAGAAGTTAGTAGATAAGAATGATGATTCATCGATGGAAAATTAAATAAAGAAAAGGATGAAATTGGAAAGGAAAAAGATGAAAAGATGATAAATAATAAAATAACATAAAATATCATCATTTTCATCATCTTCCCCAAAATTTTTCATGGAAACCCTAGCTAAGAGAAAAGAACTCAAGCAAGCTTACTTGGCTTAATTGGGTAAGTAATCTTGTCCCGTTTTTAGTAATTTTTATATTTCTGAGATTGTAATAGCTTAATCTCGCTATCTTGAGGATTAATTTGTAAAGTTATCAAACTACTAGGGTTTTGCCATGGACGAATATAATTGAATTATAATGTCTTATGGTAGAAAAATAAAAGGTTGTTGATAGATAAACAACTTTTGTAAAGTGAATTTTGATAAAATTATGATTTAGGAACTAAATTGAAAAAATGTAGAATTCATGGAAAAATTCTAAATTTTGTGAAATACATGGGTTGCTATTGTGATATATGAAAATTGGTTAGGCTTGGAATAAGGATTAAATTGCGTGAATTTCATTTTCCGAGCCTAAGGACGAAATCGTCATTAATTAAAATTATAGGGGCAAAATAGTAATTTTTCCTAAGATGTGAATTGCATTGAATTGAATATGAACTGTATTGAATTGATGTCAAATTCATTCATATAGATCCGGATATACCAAATAAGGAGTTAGATCGAGGAAAAGAAAAAGTATCGAATTAGTAGATTACAATTCACGAACACTTGTCGAGGTAAGTTCGTGTAACTAAATTATATATTTATATATTTGAATTGAATGTTGTATATGTGAATTGTGTAAATGCCATATATATATATATGAACTTGATTACATATCCGACAAAGCCCGATAAATGTTAAGTCCCGTTTGAATAAATGAAATTCAATGGTTACAGAGTTCCTGAATTGATTGTGGTCCTGCATATGTTGCGGAGACACCATAGCTCGAAAGAGCATCCTGTTACTATCTCTCATGAGCATCCCGATATATGGTCCTCTCGAGCTTCTCATTATATGGTTCTTGGGAGCTTTCGGTTAATAGCTCTTTGGAGCATCCCGATTGGTTATGATTCTGCATGTGTTGTAGACACACCACAACTCTTATGAGCATCCCATTATATGGCTCTTCGTGAGCTTTTCGATTAAAAACTCTTTGTGAGCTTCCTGATATGGCTAGCTTGAACTTCCCGTTATATGACTATCCAGAGCTTTTCGTTAATAGCTCTTCAGAGCTACCCGATAATGGCTCTTCGGAGCTACCTGTTATTGGCTCGCATGAGCTTCATGATTATGGCTCTTATGAGCTTCTCGTTATACAGCTTGGATAAGCTTCCCATTACATGGCTCACATGAGCTTCCTGTTATATGGCTCGAGAGAGGGCTTCCCGATTATATGCTTTAATGAGCACCTCCGATTATGAATTGATGGATTACAGTTTTATACACTTCAAGTGTACTACCGGTGTATCTATCGATATTTCATATAAATTTAACGACGAAAGTTCCGACATGGGATAATTTGAACTTGAAATGATTTATTATGGAAATGTATGTTATATAAATATATATGTGGAAAAACATATGTATATGGAAATTGATAAATGATGAGCTCATCCTGGTTTTCTCGATATTCATATGAAGTACATGACTAACATGTTTCTTGAGGTTATATGCGTTTAGGCAAATTACCAAATTTCTTTGGATGAATTTTTCATGCTTACTTTAAATGTAAATGAATGGTAAGGTATTTTTCCTGTTATACGAATTTACTAAGCATAATATGCTTGCTCTATTTTATTTCTTCTGCTCTATAGTAATTTGAAAGCTCGTTGGGTTGGAAGCTTGGCGGAGATATCATCACACTATCCATCGGCTCATCCTGGTACATTTTGTGAATCAATTTTGGTTATAATGACATGAATAGGTTAATTGGCCAATGTTGGCATATAAGTATTTTGTTGTAAATAGCCATTTGAATGACTTATGTTTGATACATTTTAATATATAAGTAAGTATATAGTTTTATCATAGTTGAAATGTGTTTTGGTAGAAGTGATTAATGGTTAATTAATAGGTAAAATGATAACATGGTTTGAGTTGGTTATATATGATGATATGATATGCATAAAACTTAATTATGACTTGATTTAAATGTTTTATGTTAGTTTGGGAATATTTTTAAATGTTTATGTAGGTGGAAGATAAGTTTAGGTGAGAAATAAGGCTTGGAAATTATTTATTTTATCTACACGGGTAGAGACACGGGTGTGTGTCTCCTACATTTTAAAAATTTAAAACAGAATGCTCAGAATTGATCACACGACCTGGCACACGGGCGTGTGGCTTGGCCGTGTTACCCCACCACCTACACACAGCCTAGCACACGGGTATGTGACTTGGCCATGTGACACAAGTCAAAAAGTTACACGACCTAAGACACGTGTGTGTCACTTGGCCATGTGAGCCACACAGCCTGACCACATGAGCGTTTGTACCCTGCACCTAGGAAAAATTTTGAAATTTCACGAAAAATTCTTTGGGTTCTCGATTTAGTCCCGACTTGTTTCTAATGTATATTTTGAGCCTCAAGGGCTCATATAAGGGACTCTATGAATAATTTCTTACATGAATGTTAAACAATATGCATTTTCTGTATTTGATCTGTATATTTCAGTAATGCTCTGTAACCTTGTTCCGATGACCGATACAGGTTAGGGGTGTTACATTTGTTGGTATCAGAGCTAGATTTAGTCGATTCTCGAATTAACATAGCAAGTTTGAGTCTAGTTATACATGTCATTATATAACCTATGATAGTGTGATATCTCCTAACCATTTTAAACATATTTTTCATATAGTAATGTCATCCAAATAAGCTGAGAGCAATGTTCAAGCTTCAGTACAAGGAGTAGCATCTAGTAGTAGAAGGCTTGTATCTGAAGATCGAGGAGGAGAGGCAAAAGAAGCCTTCTTTCAAAAGATGAATGAATGGTTAACTGAATATGTAAGAACAAATCCTACTATACAACAACCTTCACCCCATTCTGCTTCTCAATCGGTTCCCGATATGCCATAAGGTACAAAGTTTGTTAGATTTGGTAAGCATTTGGCAGATAAAATCCATAAATATGGGGTGGAAAATTTTAGAGCTATAGCTGATGATGATCCTAAAAGGGTTGAACTGGTTAGAAAATACTATTAGAGTTTTGGACGAATTATCATGTACACTGGCCGAATGTTTGAAATGTGTTGTATCTTTGTTAAAAGACTCGGCTTACCAGTGGTAGAACACCTTAATTTCTGTTGTGTCAAAAGAACAGGTTACATGAGAATTTTTCCAGACTGAATTTAGAAAGAAATATATAAGCCAGACGTTCCTTAATCAGAAATGGAAAGAATTCCTAAAACTTAAACAAGGCCATATGACTGTATCTGAGTATGAACAAGAATTTGTCAGACTAAGTAAATACGCCAAAAAATGTATCCCGACCGAATTCACAATGTGTAAGCAATTTGAAGAAAATTTGAATGAAGATATAAAGCTGTTAGTTGGGATTCTGGAATTAAAAGAATTTGTTGTACTAGTCGATCGAGCTCATAAAGCTGAAGAGCTGAGAAAAGAAAAGAGACATGTCGAGATGGAAACCAGAACTTCAAGTAAAAGATTTACCAGAATATTATATTAGTCGGCCTCAAAGAAAGTAAGGAAAAATTTTGATCGTTCTATTACTTCTATAGGATATTCGGGAAGAGATAGAGGTATGCAATGCTTTAATCCGAGATCTCAGACTACATCTATAACAAATGTAAGCAGTGATGGAAGTCACAAACCTAGATACAAGTATTGTAATAAACTATATTTTGGAGAGTGTCGCATGAAAAACAGAGCTTGTTTTAGATGTAGTTCCTATGACCACTACCTCGGAGACTGCCCAGGAAAGTTGAAAGAGATACTGCTTAAACTTCAAAGTCGAACAACCTCGCCTCAAGAGGTAGCCACCTCGTAACCATGGCAATGTAAGTGGTAACCTAGGTATGAAAAATATTCAATTGTCAAACCTGAAGCACGAGCATCAGTCAAGACATGCTATTCGTGTACATGAAAATGCCTCTGCATCCGATGTGATTACTGGTACTTTTTCTCTTTTTGATACTTATATTACTGCTTTAATTGATCTTGGTTCAACACACTCATATATTTGTACGAACTTAGTATTTAATAAAAATTTGCCTATTGAGTCTACAGAATTCGTGGTTAAAGTATCAAACCCCATAGGCCAGTATGTATTGGTTGATAAAATCTGCAAGAATTGTCTGTTAATGATACTGTATTACTGCTTCCTGGCTGATTTGATGTTATTACCATTTGATGAATTTGATGTGATTCTGGGTATGGATTGGTTGACTCAGCATAATGTCGTGGTAAATTGCAAATAAAAGCATATGATGTTGAAATGTCAGAATGGTGAATTGTTCTGTATTGAATCTGATAAATTGGTTGGGTTGTCTAATGTGATATCAGCTATGTCAGCACAGAAATATGTCAGAAAATGGTATGATGCTTATCTTGCTTATGTATTGAACACTAAAGTATCTGAGTCAAAGCTTGAATCAGTGCCAATTGTCTGTGAATATTATAATGTATTTCTAGAAGAATTAATTGGTTTACCTTCGGTTAGAGAAGTTGAATTTTCTATTGATCTTGTTCCAGGGACGACATCGATATTTATAGCACCCTACAGAATGGCTCCTACAGAGCTAAAAAAATTGAAAGCACAGTTGCAAGAACTGACTGACTAGAGTTTTGCTCGACCCAGTTTCTCACCTTGAGGTGCACATGTTCTGTTTGTTAAGAAGAAATATGGATATTTGAGATTGTGTATTGATTATTGACAGATCAATAAAGTCATCATCAAGAATAAGTATCCACTGCCTCGTGTTGATAACCTATTTGATAAATTGAAAGGTGCTACAATATTTTCAAAGTTTGATCTCTGTTCTGGTTACTATCAGTTAAGAGTGAAAGACTCGGATGTGCCGAAAATAGCCTTTAAGACTAGGTATGGGCACTATGAATTCCTTGTGGTGCCGTTTGGTTTAACAAATACGCCTGCAGTTTTTATGGATTTGATGAATAGAATTTTCAGACTGTATCTGGATAAATTTGTTGCTATATTTATTGATGATATTTTGGTATATTCTTGAGATGAAAATGAACATGCTGATCATTTGAGAATTGTCCTGCAAATTTTGCGTGCGAAACAATTATATGCTAAATTTAGCAAATATGAGTTTTGGCTCCGGGAAGTTGGTTTTTTGGGACATATAGTTTTGGCTGAAGATATTAGAGTTGACCCGAATCAAATTTCAGCAATTGTTAATTGGAAACCACCGAAAAATGTGTCTGGAGTCAGAAGTTTTCTGGAATTAGCCGATTATTATCAGATATTTGTACAAGGGTTTTCAATAATAGCTTTGCCAATAACACGACTATTATAGAAAAATGTGAAGTTTGAATGGTTTGATAAATGTCAACAAAGCTTTGATCAGTTAAAAGCCCTGTTGACCGGAACACCAGTTTTAGTTCTGTAACACCCCTAACCCATATCCGTCGCCAGAACACTGTCTAAGAGCATTACTAGAGTTTACAGATCATATTTAGATATGTTATGTTATTTAACAATCGTATCAGAAATTAATTATAATTTGACCATATCGTCCCTTCTATGGACCCTCGAGGCCCAAAACATACATTAAAATCAAGTCGAGACTAAATCGGGAACTCAAAAAATTTTTCGCGAAATCTCAAAATTTTTCCTAAGTATATTGGGTCACACATCTGTATGGTCAGGCCGTGTGGCTCACACGGCCAAGTGACATGCCTATGTCTCAGGCCGTGTGGCATATAAGGTAGGGCGTATGCCCGTGTCCTTAACCCGTGTAACTTTCTGACTTGCAACTTTATTAAGTGCAAGGATCACATAGCCAAGTTACACACCTGTGTGCGAGGCCGTGTGGTTAGTTTTGAGCATTATGTTTCTCAATTTTAAGATGCAGGGGACACACGGCCAGAATACACGCCCATGTGCTAGGCCGTGTGTCACATACGGCTGAGACATAGGCCCGTTTCTCTACTCGTGTGGATAGAATAAGGCTATTTCCAAGCCTTATTCCTCACTTAACTTCATCTTTCACCTACATAAACACTTAAACACAATCACCAACCAATACAATACATTTAAATCGAGCCAAAAATCAATTCTTATACATTATATAACTTCACATATTTTCAAGTGACCATTTTACCAAATTGATCAAACATTCATTTAAGCATATTTATACCTAGTATGTATATCAACATAAACACTCAACACTTATCCACATAGTATGGTCTCATATATGTATACATCAAAATATGTTTATCACTAGTCATTCCAATGACTAGTTACAGCCAAGACATTTCATCATTATACTTACTTAGCTTTTACATGCCATTATACCAAACTTGCTATATATATACTAAAAAGTTTGAGAGATAATGTGATGTGTCTCCGACCAAGATCCAACCTTCTCGAGCTGAGCTTCTGAGTACTATAAAACAGAAAAAAAATTAAACAGAGGAAGCACATTATGCCTAGTAAGTTTGTATAACAGGAAATTAGCTTCCCATTCATTTATGCATTAAGTAAACATACACATGCATTCCAAACAACTTGGCCATAGCCTAAGCACACAAGCTCATTAAATACCAAATTTAATGATTTCACTTTGTTTTTCACTTGTCTTCATGTCATAATTTCTCTCGTTGATTCACTTGAAATCTCGATAGATACGAGGTTAGTACACCTAAAGTGTACAAATCCGTAATTCGTCAATTCATATCTGGAGTACTCCTTAGAGCACTAAATCAAAAAGCTCTCTCTCAAGCACTATAACGAAAAGCTCATTAGGCCATGTAACAGAAAGAATATCCAAGTAATATAACAGAAAGCTCACAAAGAGCTTATAATAGGTAGCTTCGAAGAGCACTTATCGGGAAGCACCGGATAGTTTATAATGGGAAGTTCAAGTGAGTCATATCAGGACGCTCATATAGAGCTACGTTTGTGTCCGCAACATATGCAAGATCACAACCGATTGCATAACAGGATGCTCATAAAGAGCTGCATTTGTGTCCGCAACATATGCAGGAGCACAACTGATCGCATAACAGGACGCTCACAAAGAGCTGCATTTGTGTTCGTAACATATGCAGGATCACAACCGATCAAATGACTCCGAAGAGCTATAAACGGGAAGCTCGCAAGAACACTATAACGGGAAGCTTGAAAGGGCTTGTATTGGGATGCTCTTTTGAGTTATGGTATGTCCGCAACAAATGCTAGATCACTACTGTTTCGGGAAACAAAGCCATGTATCCAATCGAATTTCATTCATTTAAATGGAATTTAACTTTTATCAGGTATTTTCCGAATATACAAGAAAATTTCATACACATGGCCAATACAACATTCACATACAAATCATTCAATAATTTCAAACATATAATTACATAATTAAGTTACACGAACTTACCTCGACAATGTTCGTGAGTTGAAATATACTAATCCGTTACTTTTTGTTTTCCTCGATCTAATTTTGTATTTGGTCTTTCCAGATTTATATAAATAAATTTAATCATCAATTTATTGCATTTCACATTCAAATCAACCTAATTCACATCTTAGGCAAAAGTACTACTTTCCCCATGGACTTTAATTAATGACAATTTCGTCCCTAGACTCGGAAAATGAAATTCATCCGATTTATCCCTTATTCCAAGCCTAGCCGATTTTTATATATAACAATAACAATCCATAAATTTCAAAAAAATCAAAATTTTTCCATAAATTTTACAACTTTACAATTTACTCCCTAAATCATATTTTCATCAAAATTCTCTTTTTAAATGTTATTTATCTATCAACAACCTTACATTTTCTACCATAAATTTCAAATTTTCAACATTTAAATCCATGGAAAATTTTCTATACTTTGATATCTTTACAAATTAATCCCAAAATAGATAGATTAAGCTATTCTGATTTCAGAAATATAAAAAATTCTAAAAACGGGACAAGATTACTTACCCAATTAACCCAAGAAAGCTTGCTTTCTCTTTCCTAGGGTTTCCATAGAAAATATTTGGGGAAGAAGATGAAAATAAGATGATATTATGCTATTATCATTTTTATTTATTTCAAATTCCAATTTAGTCATTTTCTTTTTCTAATTTTCCATGGATGATTCATCAAAATTATCTACTAACTTCATTTAATGGTCTAATTACCATTTAAGGACCTCAAATTTTGAATTCTATAGCTATTTAGTCCTTCTAGCTACTAAAATTCAACTTTTACACTTTATGCAATTTGGTCCTTTCCTCCTAATTAAACATAAAATCGATAAAATTTTCTATCAAAATTTTTATACAATATTCCTATCATAATTCAAGCCATAAAATAATATTAAAATAATTTTCTTACAGATTCAAATTTGTGGTCCCGAAATCACTATTCCGACTTCACTGAAAATAGGCTGTTTCAAGTTCAGCCTGAATCGGGTAAGGAATTTGTGATTTACAGTGATGCATCATTGAATGGCTTAGGCTGTGTTTTGATGCAAAAGGGTAAAGTAATAGCTTATGCTTCTAGACAGCTTAAACCACATGAAAAGAATTACCCAATACATGATTTAAAATTGGCAGCTATTGTATTTGCGCTGAAAATTTGGTAACATTACTTGTTTGATGAAAAATATCATATATTCACCAATCATAAAAGTTTAAAGTATTTGACGTCGCAAAAAGATTTAAATCTGAGACAGCACAAGTGGCTTGAATTGTTGAAAGATTATGATCTGGTTATTAATTATCATCCGGGAAAAGCAAATTGGTTGCAGATGCTTTGTGTAAAAAGTCTCTATTTGCCTTACGAGGGATGAATACTCGATTATCATTGTCTGATAATAGCTCAATCTTAGCTGAGCTAAAAGTTAAACCGACATTTCTGCAGCAGATCAGCGAAGCTCAGAAAAGTGATAATGAATTGCAAGCTAAACAGGTACAGTGTGAATCAACTTTTGATTCAGAATTTCATACTGGACCCGATGATTGTTTGTTATTTCGAGGTAGAGTTTGTGTACCAAAAAATTTAGAACTTGTATAGAAAATTTTACATGAAGTTCATAATGGTTATGTCTATTCAGCCGGGGATTAATAAAATGTATAATGATTTGAAAAAAATGTACTAGTGGCCAGGGATGAAGCATGATATTTTTGAATTCGTATCTAGATGTATAATTTGTCAGAAAGTTAAAAATGAACATCAGGTACCTCTAGGATTGTTATAGCTAGTGGCAATACTGGAATGGAAATGGGAAAGAGTTACCATGGACTTTGTATCAGGGTTACCCCTATCTCTAAAAAAGAAAGATGCCATTTGGATAATCGTTGATTATTTGACAAAGCCTACACATTTTATTTCGTTACGTATGGATTTCTCTCTGGATAGATTAGTAGAGTTATATGTTTCTGAGATCGTCAAGCTACATGGAGTGCCAGTCTTCATTATTTTTGCCAGAGATCCGCTATTCACATCCCGATTCTAGAATAAGTTGCAAGAAGCCTTGGGTACGCAGTTACATTTCAGTACTGCATTCCATCATCAGACAGATGGTCAATCTGAATGTGTGATTCAGATTCTTGAGGATATGCTTCGGTGCTGTATATTAGAATTCGAAGGTAATTGGGAAAAATATTTGCCATTAGTCGAATTCGCATACAATAATAGTTATCAGTCAAGTATAAAAATGGCATCGTATAAAGCTATGTATGGTCGTAAATGTAGAACTCTATTGTATTAGACTGAGCTCAGTGTGAAAAAGATACATGGAGTTGATTTGGTTCGAGAAACTGAAGAAAGGTAAAAGTAATTAGAGATTGTTTGAAAGTAGCTTCTGATAGTCAAAAATCCTATGCGGATTTTAAACGGAAAGAAATAGAATTCCAAGTAGGCGACAAGGTATTCTTGAAAGTTTCGCCTTGGAAAAAAGTTCTTCGGTTTGGCCGTAAAGGCAAATTGAGTCCACGATTTATCGGGCCATATGAAATCACTGGAAGAATCAGACCTATTGCGTACCAATTAGCTTTATTGCCAAAGCTTGACAGAATTCATAATGTTTCTATGTGTCTATGTTGTGACGTTATCGGTCAGATCCTACACATGTTATCTCCCCGATAGAGTTTGAGATTAAGTCTGACATGACTTACAATGAGGAACTGATTAAAATTTTGGCACGTGAAATGAAAGATTTGAGAAATAAAAAGGTAGCTTTAGTAAAAGTCCTCTGGCAACAACACGGAATAGAAGAAGTTACCTGGGAATCGGAGGAAACTATGAGAAAGCAATATCTAAACCTCTTTACTAGTAAGATTTTCGAGGACGAAAATTTTTTAAAGGGGGAGAGCTGAATAGCCTGTTTTCAGTGAAATTGGAACAGTGGTTTTGAGACCACAAATTCGAGTCTGAAAAGAAAATTATTTTAATATTATTTCATGGTTTGCATTATAATAGGAATATTGTATGAAAAATTCGTTAAGAAAATTTTACCAATTACATGTTTAATTTAATGAAAATGACCAAATTGCATAAAGTGCAAACGTGGATTTCTAGTAGCTAAAAGGATCAAATAGCTACTGAATTCAAAATTTGAGGTCATTATATGGAAAATGGACTATTAAGGGAAGTTAGTAGATAAGAATGATGATTCATCCATAGAAAATTAAATAAAGAAAATGATGAAATTGGAAAGGAAAAAGTTGAAAAGATGATAAATAATAAAATAACATAAAATATTATCATTTTCATCATCTTTCCCAAAATTTTTCATGGAAACCCTAGCTAAGAGAAAAGAACTCAAGCAAGCTTACTTGGCTTAATTGGGTAAGTAATCTTGTCTCGTTTTTAGTAATTTTTTATATTTTCGATATTGTAATAGCTTAATCTAACTATCTCGGGGACTAATTTGTAAATTTATCAAAGTACTAGGGTTTGCCATGGATGAATATAATTTAATTATGATGTCTTATGGTAGAAAAATGAAAGTTTGTTGATAGATAAACAACTTTTGTAAAGTGAGTTTTGATAAAATTATGATTTAGGAACTAAATTGAAAAGATGTAGAATTCATGGAAAAATTCTAAATTTTGTGAAATACATGGGTTGCCATTGTGATATATGAAAATTGGTTAGGCTTGGAATAAGGATTAAATTGCATGAATTTCATTTTCCGAGCTTAGGGACGAAATCGTTATTAATTAAAATTATAGGGGCAAAATAGTAATTTTCCTTAAGATGTGAATTGGATTGAATTGGATATGAACTATATTGAATCGATTTCAAATTCATTCATATAGATCCGGATATACCAAATAAGGAGTTAGATTAAGGAAAAGAAAAAGTATCGAATTAGTATATTACAATTTACGAACACTTGTCGAGGTAAGTTCGTGTAACTAAATTATATATTTATATGTTTTAATTGAATGTTGTGTATGTGAATTGTGTAAATTTCATATATATATGAAATTGATTACATATCTGACAAAGCCCGATAAATGTTAAGTCCAGTTTGAATAAATGAAATTCGATGGTTACAGAGTTTTTGAATTGGTTGTGGTCCTGCATATATTGCGGACACACCATAGCTCGAAAGAGCATCCCGTTACTATCTCTTATGAGCATCCTGATATATAGTCCTCTCAAGCTTCCCGTCATATGGTTCTTCCGAGCTTCCCGTTAATAGCTCTTTAGAGCATCCTGATTAGTTGTAACTCTACATGTGTTGTAGAAAAACCACAACTCTTATGAGCATCCTGTTATATGGCTCTTCATGAGCTTTCTGATTAAAGGCTCTTTGTAAGCTTCCCGATAGATCTCACTTGAACTTCCCGTTATATGGCTATCGAGAGCTTTTCGTTAATAGCTTTTTGGAGCTACCCGATAATGGCTATTCGTAGCTACCTATTATTGGCTCGCATGAGCTTCATGATTATGGCTCTTATGAGCTTCCCGTTATACAGCCCGGATAAGCTTCTCGTTACATGGCTCACATGAGCTTCTTGTTATATAGCTCGAGAGAGGGCTTCTCAATTATATGCTTTAATGAGTGATTATGAATTGATGGATTACAGTTTTATACACTTCAAGTGTACTACCGGTGTATCCATTGATATTTCATATAAATTTAACGGGCAAAGTTCCGACATGGGATAATCCGAACGTGAAATGATTTATTATGGAAATGTATGTTATATGAATATATAATGTGGAAAAACATATGTATATGGAAATTGATAAATGATGAGCTCATCCTGGTTTTCTTAATACTCATATGAAGTACATGACTAACAAGTTTCTTAAGGTTATATGTGTTTAGGTAAATTGCGAAATTTCTTTGGATGAATTTTTCATGCTTGCTTTAAATGTAAATGAATGGTAAGCTATTTTTCCTGTTATACGAACTTACTAAGCATATTATGCTTACTCTGTTTTATTTCTTTTGCTCTATAGTAATTTAAAAGCTCGTTGGGTTAGAAGCTTGGCGGAGATATCATCACATAACCATTGGCCCATCTCGGTACATTTAGTGAATCAATTTTGGTTATAATGGCATGTATAGGTTAATTGACTAATGTTGGCATATAAATATTTTGTTGTGAATATCCATTTGAATGGCTTATGTTTGATACATTTTGATATATAAATAAGTATATAGTCTTATCATAGTTGATATGTGTTTTGGTAGAAGTGATTAACGGTTAATTAATAGGCAAAATGATAACATGGTTTGAGTTGGTTATATATGATGATATGATATGCATAAAACTTAATTATGACTTGATTTAAATGTTTTAGTTTGGGAATATGTTTAAGTGTTTATGTTGGTGGAAGACAAGTTTGGGTGAGAAATAAGACTTGGAAATGGCCTTATTTTGTCCACATGTGCAGAGACACAGGCGTGTGTCTTAGCCGTATGTGACACACGGCCTAGTATATAGACGTGTTTTTTGGCCGTGTGTACCCTGCATCTTAAAAATTCAAAACAGAATGCTCAGAATTGATCATATGCCTTGGTATACAGGCGTGTAGCTTGGTTGTGTGACCTCTGAACCTGGACACGGCCTAGCACACGGGCGTGTGAATTGGTCGTGTGACACAAGTCAAAGAGTTACACAGTCTAAGACACGGGTGTGTCACGTGGCTGTGTGAGCCACACGGCCTAACCACACGGGTGTGTGTACCCTGCACCTATGAAAAATTTTGAAATTTCGCGAAAAATTCCTTGGGTTCCCAGTTTAGTCCCGACTTGTTTCCAATGTATGTTTTGAGCCTTGTGGGCTCATGTAAGAGACTTAATGAATAATTTCTGACATGAATATTAAATAATATGCATTGTCTGTATTTGATATGTATATTCTGGTAATGCTCCGTAACCCTGTTCTGACGATGAATATGGGTTAGGGGTGTTTCATTTTAGGTTCCTTAATGAAATTTTTTTGGTGATATTCTAGCAATGGAAATGATGATATGTGATTGTCTAGGTATTACTGATATTGAATGTTTAATGGTTAATGGTTGATTTGAGGTACCAATTGTGACATATTGGTTAGACACTTAGTATGGATGTTATATGGTATATTTTGACAGGTTTTTGAAGCTTTTGAATAGCTTAAATGGTTGGTATATTGCATAACTTGTGGCTTAAGTGAACCTAGGTTGTGGTTGCTTGTTTTAAAAGGTGTTTTAGGTACATACGGTCTACCACATGGCCATGTGCCATACACAGGTGCAGGGAACAGTAATGCAGTCTGTTGAATTTAGGTGTAGGATGATCCATATGGCCATAGTCAGTTACACAGTTGGACGACACGATCGTGTGACCTTGTATTACATGGCATCAGGTTGGCATACGGCAATGTAACCTTTGTTTTCACTTTTTACCCATTTTTCTTTTGTAAATGTTTCAAATTAGTCATGATTCGTTCCTGGGTTGGTTTACGAGCTTCGTAAGCTCAATTAAGGCTCAATTTTGATTGTAAATCATATAATACTTGTATCAATAATTCTTTGTGGATTAGTTGATTATTTATGTTGAATTTATTAACGATATTAATGGTTATCTGCCGTAATACCTTATAGATTAGGTTCGACGATTGAATTGGGTATAAAATGTTACACATGACATAAAAATAACATGAACACTGAAATAAATATATCATCATGTTAAAATCCATATAAATTAAATTATTAACATGTTTTTGTATAAATTTATAATATTTTGAACACATGAAATATAACACAAAAGAGACAAATTATAAAATAGTTATAAATGCTATGTATAATGTACAACAAATCAATGAGAGAAAATAACTCATAACATAACCTAGTTTAACTTAACATTGCAAAAAGTTATTCACATTTCATTAATCAAGCAATAATTTTGGATGTAATCAATGTTAATCGTAGACGTATATATCAAAATTACATATGAACTTAGATTTAATGTGAAATATGATATACGATTTTAGATATTTCAATTGTACACATAAAACGTTAATTTCGATTTAAATTATACATTTAAAAAATAAATAAATCCAATTATTCTCATGTTTGATAAATAAAATTGTTTGTATATGTAAAAAGTAAAACTAAAACGGATGCTACATCAAGTATAGTGTTAATGATTTGTAAAAATTGAAAACTAAAATTAATATTTATGTATCAAATTGTACAAAATTAAAATATTAATATAAGTAAAAATAAATTTAAAAATTAAGATAAAGAACAGCCATTTAATGTTGCTTATGAAATTAGAAAATGTTGAGGAACTTATTTTTAATCATTCATATAGAAATATAGAATAGCAAGTGTGTCCCACGCACAATGATTGCAGGTGGGGGTTTAAAAAATAAAAAATAATTGAGAATAAAATAAAGAGGTGTGGACGTGGTGGTATTCACGTGAAGTTGTCCATTGCTTAGTTGGCGTGCGTTACAATTTATCTCTTAAACCCACCCCACTTTTTGTTCATTTCTGCTTTATTTTAGCCCTTCAAAATGCCCATTTTCTTCCTCTCTTTTTTTTTCGCCCTTTTTTTAATTTATCATTAATTAAATATAATTACACCTTTTTTTTTCGCTTTTAATTATAATCAAATTTATTTTATATATCTCTTAGTTTTAATTATGATTTATTATGTGATTTTTCACAATTACAATGATTTATTATGGGTTTATGATTTATATATATGTAAAAGAAAATATCACAAGATTAATGCGTATATAAATATTTTTCATGAAAAGAAATTCTGTCAAATTACCAGCAATTTAATCACATTTTTGTTTTGTAAGAATAAATTATTCTACTACTAAAATATGCATAATTTTTAATGATTAGTGATGATAGTGATAAAACTTGTTGGTTAAGGTTGTTTTTTTTTCTTCCTAATAATTTCTTCTAATTAAAATTATTAAAAATTTCCTAACAGTTTAAAAAATCAACCCAAGTCTGCTTCTAATTGTAAGTGGATGGAAAAATATGATATCTTATTTGGTTAATAAGTATATATACATAAAATTTTATTTAACTAATATTAATGAGATTGTGTTATTTTTTATTTTAGTGAATTATAAAAAAAAGATAAAGTCTGAAAAATAATACGATTAGTGTGACTTGAACTCAAATTACATATGAAGCGATGAACCTTAAATGTTTTATAAAATAATATAAAAAATTGGAAACACGATCTATGAGATATTTTTTAAAAAGATATATATAATTTGATGTTTAAATTGATGAAGTTGAATTAATTCAAATATTCCCATCACAGATCACACCCATGGCTATCCTTATCATTAATGCTTCTTATGGAAGATAAAAGAATTTGATGGATTTTTTTTTAATTATTATTCGCATTATGATTTCTATGGTGTGCATTAATCATTGGGTTGTTGTTTTCTTAGGTAATCTTCTAAAATTTCACTAATTAGACAGGAATAAAAAATAAAAAATAAATAAGTCAATATTAAAATAGCTCAAAATATTTAAAATAATTTCTTTTATATATATATATATATATATATATATATTTGCACAATACCTAGAATTATTAATAGTCTCTCTTCAATCTATAAATAGGAGGATAATGCATTTTAACACACTTAAACTCACATCTTCTTGCATTAATACTAATACATATATCAATTAAACTAATATTCAATCAATTAAAATAAAATATTTTGAGATAGATATACTTAGGTTTTCTAATACAAATATGAATCCAAATAATTAATAATATTATTAATTATTTTTAAGTGTGAAATGAAAAAGATGTGATAGGGACGGGGCGACACCATGAAGAAGAAATAGCAGATAAATTTCATGCGGGACAAAAAGAACAGGAAAAATAAAAAAGACGTAAAGAGTAACAAAATAAACAGCTTTTTTTTTTACTCTCTTTTTTTCTTTTATCATTCCTCTTCCCTTACCATTGCGCAAATATAAACTTTTTTTTTTTGGGGGGTGTAAGCGTAAATATAAACTTTAATATAAAGCATTCATACGAAATGGAATCGATTTTATTTATTATATTTATAAATATTAAAGTTTAAATTTATTGAATATTTTTATATTTAAGATTGTATTGATATAATGTTCAAACATTAGAAAGTTAAATTTATTATTAGACTAATAAAAGAAAGTTTCTCAGCAATTTCTTATTACTTATCTAACTATAATTAATAAAAAATGACTAAAATATTTGATTTCAAAAAATTTAATAATTAAATTAAAAAATTATAATTGAGTGATTAAAATAGAAGGAAGGCGGGATATATTTTGTGCTTTACCCTTTTTATAAGAAAATCTTTCAAATCATACACAAAATTTACGTATTTGAAGTTAAAGTTGGGCTGTTAAATTGGGACAAACATGGCCCAAATTTGTCAAGTTGGACTCCCATGGATTTACTACGCCTTGTAAGTATAAATATGTATATATATTAAATACTTCAAATTCAAGGTATATATGTGTTTTATAATTTAGTTTGAGTTAGATCCAAATTACTTCTTAAATGAATGGATACATTATTAATATTTTACTTATCGCAAAGCAATTGGGTTTATAATTTTTAGTATTATCTGTTATTAGTTGCACCACATTGTTAGGACCAACAATTTTCACAACATCTAAAAATAAGTTACCAGGAGTTTGGACATCTGAAATCATGTCGGATGCATCAATGGATTTGATAAAGCATAATCCTTTTGGATAATGCACTAGAACTTCATCTCATATCAGTCCAATTAAAAAAACAATATAAGTCCAACTAAAACATCACCTCAGGTAACCAGCAACAGTAGGGACATCGAAAAGCTGAAGCAGATCTAATCTCAGATTTGGGATGGCCGGAGACTGGAGTAGAGATGGCAGGCTGAAGCCGAAGGGATCGCTGGTTGAGGGAGACGAACAGGAAAGGAGACTGAGGACTGAGGCAACAAGCACGTGAGGTGAAGCAGGAAGTAGGTCTGGGTCACGTGTGTGTGTGTTTTAGTTTTTGCTTTTTAATTATTATTTTATTTTATTTTTTATTTGGGTTAAATGCATTTGCTTAATAGGTTGATTGGGCTTTTATTTCCGGCTTCACCCAGCCTGAAGAAACCCGGATTTTTGAAAAATCGGCCTGAATAGTTTTTTACTGGTTTTTTTGGTTCACGGTTTAACCACAGTTTTTCTTGATTTCCAATCTAACTAGTTTTTTTGCTATTGTTCGGACAGAACTGATTCAGTTCAGACATCCTTAATTGTAAAGAGTTAATCTAATTCATACATGTTCTAGTTGCTAACTAGTTGACGGATACAAACAAATTATTTTAACTATTTGGGTTTTTTTAAATTCATCGTGATATTTGGAAGAAGAAGAAGTAATATTAGCAATACCAGACAAGTATTTTAAAAAATTGATGTCCTTCAATTATTTTTTTAGCTACTGCAACTAATGTTAACAAAAAACGATAAGTAAAACAGTGAACATAATAAGTATATTGACATTCATTCAAAAGCTAAGCTTGTAAGCCATTAAATCTCCCCACACATATTGTTTTTTCTATAGTAACCTTGATTTCAGATATTTTGTATGTCAAAACTAGCTGTAAGAGAATATTAAAAATCTCATTTTCAAAGTCAATGTTGTAATATCTTTAACATGGACTACATAAAAAACCATTCTTTTACCTATAATTGTTTAAAAAAACTCAAAACAATTTTCATTTGTTCTTTTTTTTTTTAACTTGTCTATCACTTTATCCACAAAAATGTGGAACTTTATCACCAATCAATTCACTAATTACATTATGAACTCTATCAACATAAATTTGCAACATATTTTTCCGCATTGTTGACAAAGTATATGTAGCATTTTGTAGAATATTTTTCAAAATATCTTCTTCTTTCTTATCATAAGATGCTAATAGCACAAATAATTTAAGAAAGTTTTCACGAATTTTTTATCTCGAGCTTTCATCATGGCCTCTAAAAGCACAACTGATACATGCACGGATATGGTGAAATTTAATAAATTTCATTCATCGAAGCTGCCAATTTTCAAGTTTGGGAAATTAGCAGACTTGTAACAACTTTTTGGATGGGATCTAGGCATTTCTGGATTGAGATGTCTTTATGGCGTTCAAAGATCTATCTTTTAGTTTCAAAATACACTTTAAATCACTTGATTTTGAGTTCAGGAGCTCAAATTATGATCGTTTTAGTGAATACTGCGCGGGTAGAATTTCTGGACAGGATTATGATGGGAATTACGAGTTTTAGGCTTCTAACTCAAGTTTAAATCATATTGGATTCGGGTTTTGGGCTTTATTTTTATTATATAAGAGCCCAATATTGTATTTATCAACTCTTATTATTCTATTATTCCGAATTTTTAATAATTATTAAGTAGTTTAAGTTATTTAGGAGTTATGCCAATAAAAAAGTTTAGTTTAAAACTACTTCTTATTTAAATTAATTAGAGTTCTAGTATACTTAAGAGTTTTATTTAGATTTTTTTAGCTAGCCTATATATATGCCTTTGCATTGTACACAAATTAGACAATTGTTTTTATTAATAAAGTTTTCAACTTTGAGAGTTTGTTTCTTTGTGTAAGATTTCTTTCTTGTGATTTTTAAAAGTAGTTTTCTTCTCGATTTTCTTCAAGGAGTCGTGAGAATTCATTCTTCACCCTTCAATTTGCCAAGGATTATTTCATGGAGGGTTGATTAGAGCCATTAATTGAGTTTGTTGGGATTTATATCTCAAAGGGTTCAATTGAACATTTATCCTTCTATCCATCATATCCATCGGTTTACTCGTCCATCTTCCACTTTATTCTTTTTTTAATTTCTATTTCTTATTTATTTATAATTTTTATTTATTTTTTATTCTCAAATTTCTTCTTTTACTATGTTCGATTTCTTTATTACTAAATTTGTTTATTTCTTCTTTTCAGATCATATCCAAATCTTTCCTTCTTGAGTCAAACGACTTGAATTCAATCCTTCTTCCGCTTCCTCGGCTCTAATTCCATATCAACAACCTTGAAATGTCAACCATCAAACAACATATATACAATTTTTTAGATGTCGATAAATTAGCTGCAAATTGTTGTATTATTTGCCTATCAAGTGATGCTTCAATATGTTGAGCTTGATTCATTAAATCTACATAAGTTCTTTGTGCATTGTTATGTAATGAACTTGAATCTTTTCCCATATGTGTTAAAAAAACAAAATTGTATCTGTCATGCACTTTTTTCACTTACTAAAACAACTAAATAAATGTAATTGATCCAAAATGATTACTTGGATTGCTATTAAAAAGAAAACAATGCAAACATAATATTGCATCTTTAGAAGGTGGGTATTTTAACCAAGAAAATTATTTAAACCATGATGGTTGAAAATAAGGAGGATGCTTTTTTAAATTAGAAGTAGGATATGTTGAACTACGACACCAGCTGAAAGAAATCTCTTTAATTGCTGTTAAATAAATGCTGAGATATTTTTCAATTAGTTGTTGATTTTTAGCATTTGAATTAGTCACGTAAAAATTAGTGGAGTCCTATTCGTTAGCAGTTAGTTAAGTGTTAATCAGTAACAATATCTGCTAAAATTATGGAGTCGAGTTATATTTGTTCTATTATAAATACTAGTTTTGATTAAGCAATAAACATGTATTTTCATTTTACTTGCATTCTTCTACCGTTCCTAGTTAACAGGATATTCTAAAAGAATAAGTTTATGTGATCCAAGCTTAATATAAGCTCTTCGAATTTCATCATGTATATTAACTGGATACTCATATATTTGCTTACGCACTCATGATCATGTTTTAAGTTAGACAAATCAAGTGCCTCATATTCAATTCTAGGAATTTTAGAAGGATGAGCCCGTCACACCCCAAAAATTGGGTTAGTAAAAGCAGGTAGTTAAAACGCGGGCTCGAGAGAGATAACAGGATTAGTGTCATAGGAATTAGAATAAAGTAAAATAATTACTTAATTAGTTAATATTAATTGGGTTAATAAAAATATGTTAGTGAGGATTAAATTAAAATGGTTTAAAATTAGAGGTCTAATGTGTAAAAAAAAGAGTTTTAATTGGAATTGAAGAAATAATAACAAGGGAGAAAATATAAGGGGGCTTGGGGGTAAATAACTCAAATTTTAAAATTTGGCTGGCTATACAAGGCCACTCACCATTCTTTCCCTCCACATTTTCACCTATTTCAAAATTTTGTTAGATCTAAAAATCAATAGTTTTCCCTCAAAATTCTTTCCATCCATTTGATTTTCATAGCAACCAAACACCTTTCACTTCTTCAATTTTAAAAGAAATTCACTCTTTCTCCTTCAATTTTTCCATTACCACTTAGCTCGTTTTTGATCAAATTGATCCAATTTCGTGGAGACCTTCGAATTAAAGGTAAACATTCTGATTTCTTATGGTTTATGTAATGCCACAAAAATATCTGTATATGTTTCTGTATTAATTTGACGCAAATATTTATCTGCTTTAGTGGTTATGTGATTTGGGTGTGTGTGTGAGGTTCCAAGTTCAAGTTGCAACTTGAGTAAATTTTGGCATTTTTTATGAATAAAGCCCAATCTTTGGTTAATAGGCTTATATGTAATTGTTGGTAAAAGTATGTCAGAATAGGCCTACTGGTCTGGTGGTTAAGTGGATGGTTAAGTGGAGTGTCAATATGCGAAATGTCTTGTGTTTGAATCTCTTTTGTGGCAAAGGTATTATTTTTGCTACAAAATTTCGGCTAAAGTTTGTGTTTGACCGAAAATCTGAGTAGTAGGATAGTGGTGAGAGTTTTAAGGAGTTTGTTAAGGGAAGTGATCAGAATTGTTGACTAGTCTGATTCTTTTCTCAAAGTTTAGTTTATTGCCGTTTTTGGTCTCCCCAAACCCCCTTGCTGCCGAAATTTTTCTTTCTTTTTCCTGCACGAAATCGTTCTCTTTTTATTGATAAGCCTTCACAATTCCTTATCTCTGTCCTCTTGATGCGATTGATAAGTGCGACTAGTGTTTTGTTGCTAATTTATGGTTTAATAAATCATTGCTAATTGGGTCGATTGGTGTTTAGGAGATAATCGAAGGGCTGGAGATCTTTGATTGACATTTTAAGTGTGTGAAACCCTGATTGATCAACTGAAGGTAACGTTTTTGTAAGTTTGGTATTTTGTCATCTCGTGCAGTTTCGATGGAATGTTGTTTAAATGACTTAAATGTTGTGTTAATGGTTAATAATAGATTCTGGAGTGCTCATGCTCACGTTAGCTTCGAATCGATACCAGGTGTATACCTGAAAACACAGAAAACGAGAATCGGTGAAAGCCGAAAAATGATTCTGTCAACGCCACACGAGCGTGTGGTCACCTGTGTGGCAGTACACGGGCGTGTGATCGACAAGCCAGGCCATGCGCGCAGAACACGGGTGCACAACATGACCGTGTGATGGCCGGGCGAGGCCGTGTATGAGACACGATCTCGACTAATTGGGCCGTGTAGGATTCTGGGTCAGGCCGTGTGATCTACACGGCCAAAGCCAATTTGGGCCGTGTGGGCCACACGGGTGTGTGGGCTCACACGGGTAGGCCATATGAGTGTGTGAGCCCATTTTTTTGAAATGATCTGTAACATATTACCAGACATTTCATAACATATTACAAACATATCACATACATAGCATACACATTATCAAATCACATTCAATCATATTTACAATGTCCCTTAAATAGGTCTATGAGACCTTAAACATGCTTTGGAGAAGGTTTAGGACTAAACCGATCTCGTATAAAATTTTTCGAAACTTAACAATTTTTCTAAATTGCAGAGGTCACACGCCCATGTGAACAAGCCGTGTGCCTCACACAGCATTCGACACGCCCATGTGTCTAGGCCGTGGCAAAACATGGCATACATACTGACTTGTTCACACAGCCACTGGACACGCCTGTGTGGAAATTATGGAGCTTATTGACTTTGTCATATGGCCAGTCACATGCTCGTGTCTGAGCCGTGTGCTCAGCCGTGTCAAACATGTAGGGTATACTGACTTGGCCACACGGCCTGCCACACGCCCATGTGTGAGACCGTGTAGAGTGCCCAAACTCAATTCGAATTGGCCTTTGAGCAACACGGTAGAGACACACGCCTGTGTCCCTGCTCGTGCGGGCAAAAATAGGCCATTTGCAAGGCCAAATTGCCACCCATTTTGAGTCATCCTTACAAGCACCAAAAGACACATAATTCACCACTAATTTGCAACCAAAACAATATCAACACATGCACAATTCATGCCATAATAGCATCAACCAATTCTATACTCAAATTCATTTCAAAGCATACCATTTTCATGAACATAAATCATACCAAAACCACATACCGGATACCTCATTATAAGTTATTACAAAACATACCAAATCTTTACGATATCAAGCATGAAACATACCAAATCAACTTCATATCAAGCTTACCAAAATGACCATTTTCACTTGTCCATAAATGAACATAATGAGCCATAATTCATCATATAACATATATAAAAACAAGTTCATCATTTCCATCAAACTCAAGCCATATTACATGGCAGTATTCAAAACATAAAAAATAACCTATTATTCCTAGCCTATACATGCCATACACTAAAATTTACAACATTAAAAAATACCCAAAATATTGTTCTATAGTGTGATGACGATCCTTGACAATCCCTAAGCCCACGGTAGCTTCGATAATCTATAAAAAAATGAAAACACACACAAAGTAAGCTTCAAAAGCTTAGTAAGCCATATACAAATAAACTTAGCTCAATCAACAAATATAGGCCAATTTATCCATGAAATTCATGGTACAATACATATACAAGTTTCATAATTCACATATAATTTCCTTGCTCATAATTTACTTGCACAAAATCCTTATTCTTCTCATGTAATTCATGTGACATCATTTAAAATCATACTCACATTTCATTCTCAAATTACATATACATTTCATACGTACATGAATTGGATACTCATTCATTCTTCGATATTGCCCGTTGAATCGTTTGAAATTGACAAGGATACTCGGATAGCTTATAAAGCTCATACAATGCCATATCCCAGATATGATCTTACATGTGATCAAATATCAATGCCTCTGTCCCAGACAGGGTCTTACATGAAATCATATACGATGCCAATATCCCAGACATGGTATTTACATAATCTCTAATCGATGCCAATGTCCCCGACATGGTCTTACATGATATCACACCTCGAAATCTTATGTCATGACATATGTATCCTATACTATTCCTATGGTTCGTACAGGGCTTTCGGATATCTCAACTCTGTCGATACTTTCACATTTCTGAACATTCAACATCCATAACATTTCAATATCAATTAAACACATAATTCACATAAAAGACATTTATTTGCATATGAACTTACCTCATAGTCGGAATAGAGGGACTGGATCGACTATTTGATAACTTTCGATTTCCTCCCATCTAAATCTGATTTCTTTCGTTCTTGATCTAAATACATTCAAAATTAACTCATTTAATCACCTATTCATTCAATTTCATCCACAAACACATATTTGGGCATTTTTACACTTTAGCCCCTAAAGTTCTACATTTTTACAATTTAGTCCCTATCTAAAAAATACACAAAATTCATACAAATTTCATTTCACCCAAGCCTAGCCGAATTTCATGTAGTTCCTAGTAGCCCATAACCTTAATTTATTTCATATTTTAACCCCACATTTTGTACATTTCATAATTTATTCCCTAAAATGCATTTTTACTCAAAATCACTTTTGTAACACTTGTATATCTAACATCAAATATTTATTTTCTAACATCAAACCTCCAAAAACACAAACATTCATCCATGGGACTTCTCAAAATCATAAATAATTTCAAAAATCATGGCATGGGCTAGTTAGATTACAAAGCAACAATCTTAAATACATAGAAATGATCAAAAACGGATAAAAAATGAACCTTTAATCAAGCTTGAACATGGCCGAACCTTAGAAAGCTTTATTTTTTTCTTTTTCTTTCAATAATCAGTGAGAAGGATGAATGAAACATTAATTTTCATGATTTGTTTTATTATTATCACATTAATAATTAGTTTACCATTTTACCCTTGCTTAATAAACATCAAATTTCATGACATCAAGCCCATAAATGTCCATTAACCTTTCTAATGGCACAATAGCATCATAAGGACTTTCATTAAAATAAATCATGGCAATTTAGCACATTAAACATAGAGAATGAAACTTTTAGCTTTTATGCGATTAAGTCTTTTTATCTAATTGAACACACAAACGATAAAATTATCACACGAAACTTTCACACACACCTTATCACATGCCATAAACACTAAAAATAATATTAAAATATTTTTCTGACCTCAGATTTTTGGTTCTAAAACCACTGTTTTGATTAGGCTTAAAACCGAGATGTTACACAGAATCTGCTAGGGAAAAAGGGAAAGCACATAATTGATTTGATCTTCAATTACCCTCTGAGGTTTCATGCTAAGACAAACCATATGAAACTCTTTCAGATGTTTATGGGGATTTCCGTTTTGCAACCCACAAAAAGTTGGCAGTAACTGGATTAAACCTGACTTCAGTGCAAAATCAGTATCCATAGTAGGATACGCAATACACAATGGTGGTTGTTCTACCGGAGTTTCAGCCAATTGCCGAATCGTTTGAGCAATAGGTTGATGTGCTAGATTCGAGTTTTCGTTAACCCTGGCGTTAAACACTTCTTCTGGTGAATCGACTTTTACTTTTTTGTTTTCAAGTGTTTTAGTAGGGTTTTCGTTAACCCTAGACTCAATTTTATCGTCGACTTCAATTTCTGGTGGTGGGTTACTTTGAGTCTCAAACACCGCTGACTGCTTTTTCCTTAGCTTTGTTTCCTTGTGATTAGCTCTCGCAGTCTTCTCTATCTCTGAATCAAACACAAGAGTACCTGGAGTAGATTTAGTCATAAGAAACAAAAGAAACAAGATTAATACGTTACCGGAGGTGTAACAGCCTAAAATTTCAGTGGTGTCGGAACAGTGATTCGAGATCACTAAATCCGACAAGTACGATTAGGAAATTAAAATAAAGTAATATTTAGAAGTGAATGAAATATTAGAAATACTTTAATAGGTTAAATTAAAATTTAAAAGAGAAATTATTAAATGAATTAAGTTGAAAATGAGGTATCGAGGCTCGATCTCTAAATCGAGCCGAAAATATTTTTATAAATATTTATGGATTGTTAGTAATGTGGTGTTAAAATTTCGTTAAAAAATTTTATCGTTTGGGTGGTTGATTAAATAAAAAGGACTAAATTGTAATAAATGTAAAATTTGCTAGAAGGATTAAATAGCTTAAGTGTTAAAAGAAAGAGGATTTAAAGGGCAATTAAGCCTAAAAGTGAATAGATTGGACGGCAAGGGCAAGAAAATCAGCAGAAAAATAAGGGAAATAAGGGCAAAATTGGAAATTTTATAATTTTAACATATAAAATAAGGACAAAATTGAGAAATCTAGAGATCTCTTCATATTTCTCAGCCAAAACGCCATAGAAGGTCTGGAGAAAGCTTTTTTTTCATATTTTTACATCATGTGAGTTTAATTCTTGCTTTTTCTTGATAATTTTTATGTTTTTATGACTTTTACAACGAGGTCCACTTATAGAATTCATTAGTTTTTGATTTGGTGGGTGAAATTGGAAGTTACCCTAGCTGATTAAGGGAAGTTTATGATGAATTATTATGAAATTTAAGTTCTAATTTCATATTAAGGTGGTTTTATTAAGTGATTTTGATAGAAAATGGTATTTAGGACCTAATTGTGAAAAAGTTGTGAATTAGAGGTTGGTGTTGAAATTCAGAATATCAAAGGTTGTGAAATAGTTTATAATGATAAAATAAAGTGTTAATTGAGAAAAATTAGTTCAATTGATGGGTGAATTGAGCAGGGACTAAATTGTAAAAACTATAAATTTTGGGGTAAAAGTGCAATTTTGAAAGTTGAAGAGCATAAATTGTGAAGTGAAATAGAAATAAAATAAATGATAATGAGTGAAAATATTTTACATTATAGATCAAGAATCCAAAGAAGAACGAGGAAAAGAAAAAGTTGCGGAATAGTCTCTGAATTTCAATATCTTCTACAAATCAGCCGGGTAAGTTCATATGGTTGAATGCTCATGCTTAATTGTGAATGATTGAATGATGTAATGTGTTATTAAATATGAATTTGTCGTGGAATTGTGGAAATTGTGATAAAATGGAATAACAAAGGCGGTAATCCAAATTAGGAAAAACGCAGGAATTGAGTACGTTCGTATCGTGATATGTGATGAATTGACGGATAAGACCATGATTGTTCCATGGAAAAGTGTGAAATGTAGGTATGGTATCATCCATACTGAGTTGCGAAATGTAGGTATGGTATTATCAAATCCATACTGAGTTAAGAAATGTAGGTATGTCATTTCCCATACCGAGTTGTAAAATGTAGGTATGGTATTTCAATGAGGAAAACCATACTGAGTTATGAATCGTGGCACTGAACAACGACGTACTCAATTTCATAAGCCGTTTCCTAATTTGATATTAAGAAATACAAGAGAAGTGAACCAAATGAAAGAGATTGAGTAGTTGTTAATGTTGAGCTCAACTATGTAAAGTATTATAACAATAGTTGTGAATGGCAGGAAACTTTAGTAAATGTTTTGGTATTGTTTGGAATTATTATATTTGGTAAGCATTACTTTTAAACCTATGAACTTACTAAGCTTCAATAAGCTTACTTGTGTGTGGTTGACATTGTTATGTAGATTGAACTGAAGTGAAGTTGGTAGATCGGATCAACACAACAAGGCACACTATCCAGATCAATTCCGGTAGCTTTTGTTTTATGGTTATAGATTTATATGGCATGTATAAAGTTTAAATGAAATGAAGTAAGGATGTTATAAACTAGTTAGCAATATTATGTACTAAAATAGTTTTGGTTAGTAGCAATAGTTCAACTTTGAAAATTCACTATAAATTATGAGAATCGAATTAGAGGTTGGATGAGATATGGAATTAAATCCCATTGAATCTAGTTTCACATAGAAGAAACGGTGTAAGAAAAAGACTTTTATATTAGGAGATATTTGAATTTATGTGAGACAAGGTTAGAGTGATTTTGAGCTCCCCTATTCTGACTTTAGAAATTCACTAAAAATTGTACAAAAATAATTAGGAGCCATGCTACATATGTACAGATTCCTTATTGAGTCTAGTTTTAAGGAAAACAAATAGAATAGTCATTTGAATTCTGTATAGAGAGAAAAGTGATTCGTAAGGGATAGAGGTCAAAGCAATTGAGCACTGAAACAGGGGAGACTTTAACTAATAAACTGTACTAATTGGCCCAACCAAAAATTCTGGAAAAAGATTAGTAGATAGATATATGAGTCTAGTTTCTGGAAAAATTTACAGATTTCAATTTCGAGTTTTGTAACTCGAGATATGAATTTTTTTAGTGACTGTGACGCAGATAAACAGCTTATTCCGAAAGGTAAAGTAAATGGTTTGAAAATTGTTTAAGTGATAAATTAAGTTTATTAACACCTCAAACTCGACTCCAGCGACGGTCTCAGGTATGGGGGCATTACATTTATTGGTATCAGAGCTTGGTTTAGTCGATTCTCGGAACGAATGTGATGTGTAAAGTGTTTAGAAATACATGCCATATAAATCTGTGATAGTGTGATGTGAATGATCTGATCTAACTACTAATTTTTGTTATAGATTGTAAAGATGTCTGATAGACCCGAGGGTGCTGGTCAAGAAGATGAAGTTAATAGTAGAATACAGACTTCTGAGCAAGGAACAAGTGGTAATATTCTGATTTCTTTGATGACAGAGGCAGAACTTAAAAATATGATTTACGGGTTAATAAATCAGTGGTATAGTGAAACAATACAAGGAAGAAGTCAGGCACAACCACCACCTCCTCCCCCTAATGTACCACCAGTTACAGCCCCGGTTGCTCCTCCTTTAATGGATGAATCTAGCAAAAGAACACCAATTGAGAAACTCAGAAAGTTCGGAGCTGAAGAATTTCGAGGGAGATCGGACGATGATCCAGTTAAAGCAGAGTATTGGTTAAAGAGTTTGGAAAGAGTTTTTAAACAGATGATGTGTTCTTCGGAGGACTATCTGAGGTGTGCAGTTTCATTATTGAAAGAAGAAGCGTATAATTGGTGGGAAACCATTGAGGCAGTGGTATCTGCAGATAAACTTACCTGGGAATTCTTCCAAACTGAGTTTAAAAAGAAGTATGTGGGAAAAAGATATTTAGATAAGAAGAAGAGGGAATTTCTTGATCTTCGATAAGGGAATAAAACAGTAGCTGAATATGAAAGAGAATTTGTGTATCTCAGTAGATATGCTCGGGATGTCGTACCAACAGAGGAAGAAATGTGCATTAGATTTAAAGAAGGGCTTAATGATGAAATCAGAATGATGATTGGAGGCACAGAGATTCGCGAATTTGTGGTTCTGTCTGATCGAGCTCAAAAGATGGAGGAAGTGTATAATAGAAAGATACAAAGAGAAAGAAGAGGTAAAGAGGTATCCAAAAGAAGTTTTTCTAGACCAACTCCAACTTTTTCAGCTAAAAAGTTCAGAGATGATTCTAGTCGACCTGTTACAATTCCGGAACGATCAAATAAAAGTAAAACAACTCAACGAGATCTTGGAGTAACTAATAAACTAGCAGCTAGTGCTAGTAGTGTGCAAAATATTCTGAGACTTAGATGCAAAAATTGTGGTAGATTTCATATTGGTGAATGTTGGGGAAGAACCGGAGCTTGTTATAAATATGGTGGAACTGACCATTTTATCCGGGACTGTCCTCAATTGTTAAGAGAAGATAACGAACAAGGTGAGAAGCAAGCAAATACTCCTCAGAAAAGTAGACGTTCGGGTCAAAGTAGTGTTGCTGGGACTGCTCGTTCGGGAATGAAAGATACCGCAGCTCGATCTGAAACAATGGCACCTACACGTACACATGCTATCCGGGCAAGGGAAGAAGCTTCTGCTCCAGATGTGATAGCTGGTATTTTCTATCTTTTTGATGATTCTGTGTATGCTTTAATTGATCCTGGATCTACGCATTCATATATTTGCACTGCATTAGTGTTAGAAAAGAAAATGACTGTTGAGTCCACTGACTTTGATGTGCAAGTCACTAATCCGCTAGGGCAAAGTGTGTTAGTTAATTTAATATGTCGGAATTGTCCAATGAAAATACAAGGCTGTGAATTCTCTGCAGATTTAATGTTGTTACCTTTCCGAGAATTTGATGTTATTCTTGGAATGGATTGGTTGACTAAACACGATGCCCTAGTAAATTGTAGGGAAAAACGGATTAATTTAAAATGTCAAACAGGGGAAATAGTTTCAGCTGAGTTTGCAGCTAAAAAGAATGATGTCAAAATTATTTCAGCCTTTACAGCTCGAAAATTGATCCGGAAGGGTAATGAAGTATTTTTAGCTTATATACTTGATACTCGGGGTTCTGAATTGAAGTTGGAACAACTGCCAGTTGTTAATGAGTTTCCTGATGTATTTCTTAAGGAATTACCTGGTTTACCCCCAGATCGTGATGTTGAATTCGTAATTGATGTGATTCCGGGTACAGCTCCGATATCAATAACACCGTATAGAATGGCACCAGCTGAATTAAAAGAGTTGAAGGCATAGTTGCAGGAGTTGCTAGACAAAGGATTTATTAGACTGAGTATGTCACCTTGGGGTGCACAAGTCTTGTTTGTGAAAAAGAAAGACGGATCTCTAAGGCTTTGTATAGACTACAGACAGCTGAACAGGGTTACGATTAAAAACAAATATCCTCTGCCTCGTATTGATGATTTGTTCGATCAGTTGAAAGGTGCTACCGTGTTCTCGAAGATAGATCTCCGGTCTGGGTATTATCAACTGAAAGTTAAAGATTGTGATGTACCAAAAACTGCCTTTAGAACTCGGTATGGTCATTACGAGTTTCTGGTAATGCCTTTTGGTTTAACTAATGCCCCTGCTGCATTTATGGACTTGATGAATCGGATTTTTCAGCCTTATTTAGATAGATTTGTGGTTGTGTTTATTGATGATATATTGATATATTCAAAATCAGAATCGGAGCATGCTCAGCACTTAAGAATTGTGCTACAGATTTTGCGAGAAAAACAGTTGTACGCAAAGTTCAGCAAATGTGAATTCTGGCTCCACGAGGTTGGATTTTTGGGTTATATAATTTCAGCTGAAGGGATTCGGGTGGATCCGAGTAAAGTATCTGCAGTTGTGAATTGGAAAACTCCAAAGAATGTAACAGAAGTGCGAAGTTTCTTGGGTTTAGCAGGATATTACCGCCGATTTGTTAAGAATTTTTCGATGATTGCTTTGCCTATGACACGACTGCTACAGAAGAATGTTGAATTTGTGTGGTCTGATGAATGTCAGCAGAGTTTTGATCAATTGAAAAAAATGTTAACAGAAGCCCCAGTGTTAACTCAACCAGAATCAGGTGTACCGTATGTTATATACAGTGATGCATCTCAGAATGGTTTGGGTTGTGTTTTAATGCAGTTGGGGAAAGTAGTGGCTTATGCTTCTCAGCAGTTAAAATCCCATGAGAAAAATTATCCCACACATGATTTGGAGTTAGCTGCAATTGTTTTTGCTTTGAAAATCTGGAGACACTATTTATATGGTGAAAAATGTTATGTGTATACTGATCATAAAAGTTTGAAGTATTTGATGACTCAGAAAGAATTGAATCTGAGACAGAGAAGATGACTTAAATTATTAAAAGATTATGACCTTGTTATCGATTACCATCCGGGGAAGGCTAATGTAGTTGCTGACGCACTTAGTCGGAAATCATCTTTGTTTGCACTCCGGTCAATGAATGCCCATTTGTTCATTAATGAAGACGGATCGGTAATAGTGGAATTGAAAGCCAAGCCTGTATTCTTCCAACGAATCCAGAAATTGCAAGATGATGATCCGAAGTTAGTGTTAAAGAAACAAGAAGCACGAGACAAGTCAGAATCAGAGTATAGCATCGATGAAAGTGGTATGTTGTACTATCGTAATAGAATCTATATTCCGAATAATTCAGACTTGAAAAATGATATTCTTTCTGAGGCTCACAGCAGTAGATATTCTATTCATCCCGGTAGTACAAAGATGTATTATGATTTGAAAAGGATGTATTGGTGGCCTGGTATGAAAAGGGAAATTTGTGAATTTGTGGCAAAATGTCTGATATGTCAACAGGTGAAAGCAGAACATCAGGTGCCAACGGGTTTGTTACAACCTATTATGATTCCAGAATGGAAATGGGAACATGTTACGATGGATTTTGTATCCGGGTTACCAGTAACTCTGAAGAAGAAAGATTCCATCTGGGTAATTGTCGATAGATTGACAAAATCAGCACATTTTATCCCAATCAGAGCGGACTTTCCACTGGAGAAGCTGGCAGAACTGTATATTTCTGAGATTGTGCGATTACATAGGGTTCCAACATCTATTATTTCGGATTGAGATTCGAGATTTACATCAAGGTTTTGGAGTAAGCTACAGAGAGCTTTGGGTACAAAACTAAATTTCAGCACCGCTTTTTATCCTCAAACTGATGGACAGTCAGAGCGAGTAATTCAAATTTTGGAAGATATGTTGAGGTGCTGTATACTTGAGTTTGGCGGTAGCTGGGAAAGATATTTACCTCTAGCCGAATTTGCTTATAATAATAGCTATCAATCCAGCATAAAAATGGCACCATTTGAAGCTCTATATGGAAGAAAATGTAAGACTCCATTGTATTGGTCAGAATTGAGTGAATCCAAGTTAGTGGGGGTCGATTTAATTCGGGAAACTGAAGAGAAGGTTCGAATTATTTGAGATTGTTTGAAAGCTGCTTCCGATCGTCAGAAGTCATATGCCGACTTGAAAAGGAGAGAAATAGAGTTTAACGTTGGTGATCGAGTATTTTTAAAAGTTTCACCATGGAAGAAAGTATTACGGTTCGGAAGAAAAGAAAAATTAAGTCCAAGATTTATTGGACCATACGAGATCACTGAAAGAATCGGCCCTATAGCATATCGACTAGCTCTGCCTCATGAACTGGAAAAGATTCATAACGTGTTCCATGTATGTATGTTGAGACGTTATAGATCAGACCCTTCCCACATGATTTCGCACACCGAAATAGAGTTTCAACCAGATATGACTTATTCAGAAGAGCCAGTGAAGATTTTAGCTCGGGAAGTTAAAGAATTACGAAACAAACGTGTGACATTAGTTAAGGTGTTATGGCATCGACATGGGTTGGAGGAGGCAACCTGGGAAACCGAAAAATCAATGAGATCACAATATCCAAATCTATTCTCAGGTAAGAAATTTCGAGGACGAAATTTCCAAAAGGGGGGAGAACTGTAACAGCCTAAAATTTCAGTGGTGTCGGAACAGTGATTCGAGATCACTAAATCTGACAAGTACGATTAGGAAATTAAAATAAAGTAATATTTAGAAATGAATGAAATATTAGAAATACTTTAATAGGTTAAATTAAAATTTAAAAGAGAAATTATTAAATGAATTAAGTTGAAAATGAGGTATCGAGGCTCGATCTCTAAAATTGAGCCGAAAATATTTTTATAAATATTTATGGATTGTTAGTAATGTGGTGTTAAAATTTCATTAGAAAATTTTATCGTTTGGGTGGTTGATTAAATAAAAAGGACTAAATTGTAATATATGCAAAATTTGCAAGAAGGATTAAATAGCTTAAGTGTTAAAAGAAAGAGGATTTAAAGGGCAATTAAGCCTAAAAGGGAATAGGTTGGACGGCAAGGGCAAGAAAATCAGCAGAAAAATAAGGGAAATAAGGGCAAAATTGGAAATTTTATAATTTTAACATATAAAATAAGGACAAAATTGAGAAATCTAGAGATCTCTTCATATTTCTCAGCCAAAATGCCATAGAAGGTCTGGAGAAAGCTGGTTTTTCATGTTTTTACATCATGTGAGTTTAATTCTTGCTTTTTCTTGATAATTTTTATGTTTTTATGACTTTTACAACTAGGTCCACTTATAGAATTCATTAGTTTTTGATTTGGTGGGTGAAATTGGAAGTTACCCTAGCTGATTAAGGGAAGTTTATGATGAATTATTATGAAATTTAAGTTCTAATTTCATATTAAGGTGGTTTTATTAAGTGATTTTGATAGAAAATGGTATTTAGGACCTAATTGTGAAAAAGTTGTGAATTAGAGGTTGGTGTTGAAATTCAGAATATCAAAGGTTGTGAAATAGTTTATAATGATAAAATAAAGTGTTAATTGAGAAAAATTAGTTCAATTGATGGGTGAATTGAGCAGGGACTAAATTGTAAAAACTATAAATTTTGGGGTAAAAGTGCAATTTTGAAAGTTGAAGAGCATAAATTGTGAAGTGAAATAGAAATAAAATAAATGATAATGAGTGAAAATATTTTACATTATAGATCAAGAATCCAAAGAAGAACGAGGAAAAGAAAAAGTTGCAGAATAGTCCCTGAATTTCAATATCTTCTACAAATCAGCCGGGTAATTCATATGGTTGAATGCTCATGCTTAATTGTGAATGATTGAATGATGTAATGTGTTATTAAATATGAATTTGTCGTGGAATTGTGGAAATTGTGATAAAATGGAATAACAAAGGCAGTAATCCAAATTAAGAAAAACGCAGGAATTGAGTACGATCGTATCGTGATATGTGATGAATTGACGGATAAGACCATGATTGTTCCATGGAAAAGTGTGAAATGTAGGTATGGTATCATCCATACTGAGTTGCGAAATGTAGGTATGGTATTATCAAATCCATACTGAGTTAAGAAATGTAGGTATGGCATTTCCCATACCGAGTTGTAAAATGTAGGTATGGTATTTTAATGAGGAAAACCATACTGGGTTATGAATCGTGGCACTGAACAACGACGTACTCAATTTCATAAGCCGTTTCCTAATTTGATATTAAGAAATACAAGAAAAGTGAACCAAATGAAAGAGATTGAGTAGTTGTTAATGTTGAGCTCAACTATGTAAAGTATTATAACAATATTTGTGAATGGCAGGAAACTTTAGTAAATGTTTTGGTATTGTTTGGAATTATTATATTTGGTAAGCATTACTTTAAACCTGTGAACTTACTAAGCTTCAATAAGCTTACTTGTGTGTGGTTGACATTGTTATGTAGATTGAACTGAAGTGAAGTTGGTAGATCGGATCAACACAACAAGGCACACTATCCAGATCAATTCTGTTAGCTTTTGTTTTATGGTTATAGATTTATATGGCATGTATAGAGTTTAAATGAAATGAAGTAAGGATGTTATAAACTAGTTAGCAATATTATGTACTAAAATAGTTTTGGTTAATAGCAGTAGTTCAAATTTGAAAATTCACTATAAATTATGAGAATCGAATTAGAGGTTGGATAAGATATGGAATTAAATCCCATTGAATCTAGTTTCACATAGAAGAAACGGTGTAAGCAAAAGATTTTTATATTAGGAGATATTTGAATTTATGTGAGACAAGGTCAGAGTGATTTTGAGCTCCCCTGTTCTGACTTTAGAAATTCACTAAAAATTGTACAAAATAATTAGGAGCCATGCTACATATTTACAGATTCCTTATTGAGTCTAGTTTTAAGGAAAACAAACGGCATAGTCATTTGAATTCTGTACAAAGAGAAAAGTGATTCGTAAGGGATAGAGGTCAAAGCAGTCGAGCACTGAAACAGGGGAGACTTTAACTAATAAACTGTACTAATTGGCCCAACCAAAAATTCTGGAAAAAGATTAGTAGATAGATATATGAGTCTAGTTTCTGGGAAAATTTACGTATTTCAATTTTGAGTTTTGTAACTCGAGATATGAATTTTTTTAGTGACTGTGATGCAGACAAACAGCTTATTCCGAAAGGTAAAGTAAATGGTTTGAAAATTGTTTAAGTGATAAATTAAGTTTATTAACACCTCAAACTTGACTCCGGTGACGGTCTCGGGTATGGGGGCATTACAGGAGGATTGTTGTTCGTCTCACAACACACTCTTATCAGTACCAGAACAAGTAAACTCAACATAAGAACCATTAAGATAAAGAAAATGAATCTTCCTAACTCCATGCAAACCAAAGAAAAATACTATATTACTAAAGTAGAATAACAACCAATACTTACCCAAAAGATGATCAAAAGATTAACAATGCAAAAGTATGACACACTGAAAATTATAAAAGAAAAATAAAAGAGATAACGGCAAAAGAAAGTGAAAAGAACAAAAACAAATTTTCCTTATTAGCCAAAGTTCACAGTAAACAAAAGAAAGAAGAAAAGATGTGGAGAAAGTGGAAAACTTTGGACAAGAAGAGTGAGGGAATGGGATAGAGAGGAACGTGGGAGAGATTTTTGGGTTAATTCAAAACTACCAACATCTCATTAATTCACATTAACTAACCACCCATTAGATTCCCTCAGAGTTCAAAATAAAAACAATTTTCACTTTGCACACATGAGGATTCAAACACAAAATCAAAGGGTAAGCTGAAGTCTTATCATTGAACCAGCAGGCTCATTCTTGTCAACAATTAAGCGAAAATAATTTATAAACTAGATGTTCAAAGATAGGGGTTTAGGCAAAAATTAGCAAACATGCAAGACAAATGATTCACACTCAGAACTTCACTCACACAAGCACAACATTTAACCAGTGAACCAGATCACTTCACTTGTCATAATCCCCAAAACCGTTACTAAAAAACATGACATGACCACTCTTGGTCTTACTAACCCAATTTCTTCTAACATGGTTTTTGGGATGTGACACATTCTTTATGGGTTACAATAGGAAAAATTTGAAGGGGTTATGGACATACATTTATCAATGGATTTACAACACTTTTAATGTAGTAATTACTCCAATTCTTACACCCCCTTAAAAATTGAAAAGTGTAATTAGAGTGCTCAAATTACATCCAATTCGATGGGATCCACCAACTATAATAGTTACCCAAACATGTTATCATCGTGTAATTACAAGCAATTACACTCAAATCCAATTATTAGGTGGCTTTCCAAACACTACCTTAAATAATCTTAAAACATCTCCATTTTAGAAAAAGAAATTACGCTGTTTAAGTAAAAAAAAAATATTAAATTTAAACCTTAAAGTTTACATATTTTGTTAATTTGAACTTCATTTTTTTTAGCTAAATTTGACAATTAAGCCTTAAAAAAAGTTAAATCATTTTTTAAATGGAAATGATAGCTAAAATATTAAAATTTTAACTATGTTGGCATGGCAATTCATGTGTACTTTACGCTGACATGACACATATTATTTTATATACCATGTTAACAAATAATTTAAAAATTATAAAAATATTTAAAAATACAAAAAGTTCGTAAAAATTAACTTAAAGTATATGTGAATTGCCATGTGAGATGTCATTTAAAAAAAATTAACATTTTAGTCAATTTTTCTATTAAGAAACAACAATTCAACATTTTTCAAAAGTAAATTGATTTTTTTAAGAGGTTAAAGGTGAAATTTAATTTTTTAAAAATTAAAAACCAATAGATAAAAGATGTAAACATAGAAGGCTAAATATGATATTATACCTAAAAAGTCAATTTCCTTTCCTTTCTTTTCTTTCTCAATTTTCTGCCAAACAAGACGTTAACAGCTCCACGTGGCATAATCGGGCATTGCGTTCAAACGCAATCCCAAACGAAATTCGCAATTCCATCTCGTGACCGCGTTTGGGACCAAAACGTCCATCAACACACGCGTTTGGGCAACCGCAAAAAAGTTCTCTTTCCCAGATTCATCACTTTCTCTCCAACAAAAATCTCAATTCTCTTCCCTTTATTTCATGCATTAAACCATAGATTTTTCATCCTCATTTTGACCCAAAGGTACCATTTTTCTATTCGTTTGTTTCTTCTTTATCAAACCACCAATTTGGGGTTTAAATTTCATCCGTGATGATAAAAATAGATTCTTTTGTGTTTTTCATTTCTGGGTTTTTTATTTTAATGCTTTTTGGTTAATGGGTTTTGTTTATGTTGTGTTGCTCTGCAATTTTCCTCCAATGGGTTTGCTTTTTTCCGTGTTATTTTTTCATGGCTTGAACAATGAAGAGCTAATTATTTTATTTATCTAATTATTAATGTATTATTTTAGGGTTTCAAGAGTGACTATTATATTCACTTGTTTTTTTTCCCTTATTGCGTGTCTGTCTGTGTTTCAGCACGTATGTAAGAATGAGAATATATTTATGTATGAATGTGCCTTTTTTATGTCTTCATGTACGAATTAGTGTATTTATTTATGCATAAACGTGTCTTTTGTATGTATGTGAATGCCTCTGGGTCTGTTATACATGCATTCATATATTAATGTATGTATGTATGTATGTATGTATGTATGTATGTATGTATAGAGGAGTGTTACTATTTTGTAAGAGTATTGAACCAAGTTCAACTCTTTGATCCGAGGACATGGATGCACCTAGTATTGGGAACCATATGTGTATCTGCAAACCTACAACTTTTGCATGCGAATGTGAACGATTGATGCTACTGTGAGTATATGGCTGTATATAAACGAATCTGGAATGTTGTTGGCTTGGTCACTATCGGATATGTTCGGTTGGTTGAAGTGTGATTCTCTGATTAAAGTATATTTTTATTTGGAAACGGAAATGGCTTATACTTTGATGATCTTAAGTTCTTAATAGATGATCTTTTTTATATTTTTGCTATTTCTTTTGTATTTCTATGACTGGCTTGTTTGTATGATTCTTTTTCTCTTTTAATTTTGAAAAACTTTGTTATAGATGAAGAATGCTCGAATTCTTACAGTAGAGGTTCCTCGAGGTAGGAGTAATGAAAAAATCAAGGCAGTATGGGACAGGAACTTAACGATGATATTCTGTGATCTTTGCATAAAGGAAAAAGATCATAATTGTAGGCGAGGAACTTACTTTAAAAAGGAAGGGTGGTCGAGGTTGGTTGCGAATTTTAACAAAGAAACTGGTAAAGAATATGAAAAGTCGCAGCTGAAGAATCGATGGGATCTACTGAAAAAAGAATGGAAGCTATGGAAACAGCTCAAAGGGAATGATACCTGTTTGGGTTGGGATCCTAATAAGAACAATATCGATACTTCAGAGGCATGGTGGGAAAAGAAGTTAAAGGTACATGATTGATTTTCATAAAGAAGATTTTATTAATCTTTTTTTTCTATTTTCTCGTATATAAGATCAATAACACTCATGTATAAATGTGCAGCTAATGCCTGAGGCTACAAAGTTCAAAAATGGTGGTATTGATCCAGAATTAGAAAACAAATTAGATTGGATGTTTCAGGGTATCAATGATGATGTAACTTTCACACCCACATTTGGTCTACCGTCGATTGATGGAACTGATGATGATGAACCGCCTAAAGTAGAGGTTGAGGAGGTTGTCGCTGTAGAAGATATTCAAATGTCGAAAAAGGCAATGGGTGAACATTTCAATGAGATGGATAACCATTGCATGGAACAGAATCCTCAGGCTCACTCTGAATCCGAGCACCAGTCAGATCCACCGCACCAGAAAAAGAGATCTCCGGAGTCAGATTCTTCTCATCTCAACAAGGGTAAAGAGAAAGTACCAAAACTAGTTGGGAGAGTTTCAAAACTATCTAGGCAGATAGATAGATTGTGTAGTGCAGCCGAAAGTATGAGTACGGCAACTTCAGCCAAGATAACTTTTGAGCCATACAACATTCCGGAGGCAATTCGAATGCTTGATAACATGGAGGAAGAAGTTCCGAAGATGAGCCAATTGTATTTTTTTGCCACAAAGCTGTTCATTGACAAGGATAAGCGGACGGTATTTATGTCGTTGTCAAGTGATATCAGAGCTTGGTGGCTTAAAATGGAGATGGAGGAGAGCTCCAAGTCTGCTTAAAGGTATAAAATGACCACAATGGTGAGTACTACCAACATTTTATAACTTAATTTCAATGTATTTGATCAAGATGATGATGGTGATGAAGCTAGGAACCTAACAGTTGGATGATATCTCATCTTGCTTAATTATGTTGTGGGACCCTTCTTGCCTTTAGGTTTGTGGGAAATGGCTAACAATCCCCATTTTGATGTAGATAGATTAGTTAAATGTATGTTCACTTTTTATGTTTATTGGCAGTAATCAGTGAGTTTGATATGTTGATTAAGGGGTATTCATTTTGGTTTTGTGAAGGATACTGAACTAAGCTGAAAATATGGTTTTATAAAAGGATTTATATATAATCCCATTAAAATCAAAACTACTTATTTTTAACACAATTATAATGAGTTGATATCATTTAATACATTGTAAGTGCATGAAATATATAAAAAGTAGTAGTTAGTACATGATCACATTCTTAATTTAAGAATGCCATTAAATAAGTTTGAAGACTAAGCAATTGGCTTCAATGTCATGACCAAACAGAACATACGCAGAAGACAAGGAAAAGAACTGTTGTTTTCTCTTTTTGGTTACAATGGGAAAAGCATTAAAGGTCCAAACATAGAATCTTAGAAAAAACCTGTTAATTTACAGTTTTTTGTTCCACTTTCTTTTTTCAAGCTAACATAGAGCTCCTAACAAAGAGAAACAGATGGAAATTTTTTTTAACAGATGGAAATTTTTTTTACTTCCACTAGCTTTTATTTCTTTTCTGATATGTTGATACTAAAGGGGCTTCATATATACTTGAAATGCTTCATTGTTTTGGTTTGATTTGGGGTGAATGAGATTCTACCAGTATGGACCAGAGGACATGAACATCCTCATCTGTGCATGACTTCACATCTTCATATAAAATATATATCCCTCTACCTGAAATTCACCCGCAAAAAAAAAAAAAAAAAAAGACTATAAAAATGTGCTCAATCATATAAAAAAGAAGAGACAGCCATGAAGAATTATAAGTTATAACCACCGTAGAGAGCCATGTTAATATGGCTTGAGTGTAAGTATCAAATACGTGTATATATTCTGTATTCATGTCTAGATATATGTCGAACATAGATATCAGATAAGAATACTTTAAGAAGGTGAAGATTCGGATCAATGTAGCTAAGAAGTTATGAAGATCCTTAATGGTGAATGAATGAAGAATGCATATAGTAAAAAATGAAACAATGCACTAGTAGAACAGGCATTGGAAAATAGCAAGTACTCTTTGTTGGAGCGGAGTGCATGCGAAACCAGAGCTTCTTCAAGGGGAAGAGGAGGGATCTGAGCCACCCCATTTTGGAAAAATGGAGTGATTCATGGTAGGTGAAACAAATGGAGCATTTAGAGGGGGGGGAATTCAGAGAGAGAATGTTGCTTTGCTTAGACAATGTTGAATTATTGATTACAATATCTAGCACCATATTTCATCTTTTTTGTTGCAGGCAAAAGGTACAAAAATGGCAAACTAATTTAATGTTTGGTGATGTGTCTTTTCACAAACCTTTCCACCTTGTAGCATGAGGAATAAGACTCAGTGTGTGATATATTCAATCTTTTGTCTCAGATTCCCTACCTTATACCTCAAGTCAGAGTTTAGACCAAGGCAAACCCCATTAGTGCTATGTCAGGGTCATGTCTCTGAGGGACAGTTGAACCAGTGAGGCAGTGACTCATAAATGCAGTCAAATTCTAAAGCCACTTTCTTTCAATCTGCATTTTAAGACAAGTTTATCAGAAATAAATAACACAAAATAGGTTGCATGTAATGATCCAGAGATTTGGTCAGTCAAAAACTGGGTTGGTATTTGACTATGACAATATCTTGTTGTGTTGGCATTTAGGGAGAGTGTTTTGAATTGATAGAGGTTACAGGCCACCTGACGAAGCTTCTCCAGGCATTGGGCATGCTCTTTTTTTTCATTTATGCCATAGCCGCACTTTGGAAACTTCTTCTGGACAAACATTACTTTTCATCTTGCTCAACAATTGCTTGACCTTCAAGTAATATATATCATTGAAATATTCATGACACATTGCTAAGTATTAGATTACAAGTGCAGCTTAGGGTGTAATTGATTCAAGTTGAGCTAAGCCCGAATACTAGTAAGCTCGAGTTTGATGCGAAATTTAGAGTTCAATATTCGATTCTTGTTTGATCAAACATCTATTTTTCAATTCATTTTCAATTTTCATACTCAAGTTCGAGTTGTACATATTCAAGCTCAAACTCGGCTTGATATTAAACTTAAGGTTGATAATATATATTGAGGGAGTAATGTAATTTAATAATATAAAATATTAGAAACAAAAAGCTCAATAAGACTTGCGAGCTATTTGAGCTATGTATCATTAAGCTCAAGTTTAAACTTAGCTCGGTAATTATTGAATTGAATTTAAATTTTTTATTTAGATATATTTATTATTTTAAATCGATATTTAGAATTCAAATTGAAAAATACTTTCATAATCATAACAAAGAAAGTTTACTTATAGTATAAAAAGTTGCAAAATAAATGAAAACATTTTGAATAATCTAGTTGAATCATGACAAAAGGGCGATGTATTGAATTCTAAGTTGCAATCCATTGGTCGTATGTTCATCCTGTCTGAGTTCGAATTGTATTGTGTGTGTTGTCAAGAAACAATGATTAGTCAAATAGTCAATTGTGATGAAGGAGAGGTTTGTACACTTAACATTGGGTCATGAAAATGAATGGTGTTTTTTAATTAACGCGGTCCAAATTCTTTTGAAACCAATACAATCAATAAGAACATAAGCAAAAGTAAAATTAAAGAGAGTAAGGATCGATAATTAAGAGCAAGAAAAGTGAACTCTTGAAAAGATTGAGGGGCGTTTTGATAAAAAGTGGATAGAGTAGATGGAGGAAAGAGGTGCAATTATCGGTTAACAGAAGTGGGTACACAAATGAATCTCTTATTGATTTCGATAATTAAAGGTGTCTGAGAAATTTGTGCAAAAACACTTGGGCAACATAAAGAGTCGTCAAGTTCATAAAATTATCAATAATTTGTGACTATTAGGTAATCATCAATGAACCGATTAATCTTGAAATCAAAAATAGAATTGGGGTATTAGTTGTTCTTTTGGCTGTAAACATATATGTTTTAAAGTTAATGTTTTAATGTTTAATTATAAAATCACGTGTTTCTCTCATTAAACATTAAAGGCGTAAATAGTGAAATTAAGTTAATTTTTTTATGAAAGTGTTTCATCCTTCACTCAAATCTTAAACCCGACATATTTAGTGAAAAGAGATGTAGGTTAGTTGATTTTAGAGATGAAAGCTTTAGAGATGTGTTAGATAAATGTCGTAAAATGATGTATTGGAGATGAGATGTCTTAGGGTTATTCATGTGATAATGGAGAAGGTTGTTTAGTGCCGCCATGTTTATAAGAAAGATAATTGGATGTGCTCATAGTTAGAGAAAGTTCATGTCATTTTTTCTCAAAATGAGGATCACAATTTCAATGGGATAGAACAAGTTCTAAATGATGGGACTGAAAAAAGAAAGATGAAAGTCCATGAAGACATCAAGGAGTTCATGCTATCCAAAATTTTGAAAAAAAAAAACATTAAATTAAAGCAGGAAAAGTGCATCAAAACGAAATTATAAATCAAAATCTAAAATATCAAAATTTTTAATTTTAAAAATAAATATAAAGTTTTCTTAGGATAAGTCGAGAAAGTATAGGTATTGAATAAATTTTTGGGATTGCGAGTTGACAATAATACTAATGAAATAATGGAAAAATTAGCTAAGATTGAGGTTTGAATAGTGAATAGTGGCGAAACTAAGGGGCTGGCAAGGGTCCGACCCCCTAAAATGAAAACAATTTTCATATGATACCTTTAAAATTTTTAAAATTTTAAATTAATAAAATTAAAATTACACTTTGGCCCTCCTAAAAATATTAAAATTTGATTTAATCCTATAAAAATTATAAAAATATAATATATTAAAATGGTGGAATTACATTTTTTTCTACCATAAAAATTACAATTTAATTTCGACCCCTAAAATTAATTTTTGATTTCACCCCTGATAGTGAAGTGTTGTTAAAGAAATGGCTTTTGTTTGGAGTGTTATAGTTGAAGAGATATAGAAGATTTGAGTTGATGATATTTCAAGTTGATGTTTTGGCAGCAATTAACCTAGCTAAGAGATTTATAATCATAGGGAATAAACATTTTATTAACATCGACTAGTTGTTATATAGAAGTAGATGCTTACGTTGGTGTTCATATGGTTTATTTGGTGGAGTTTAAATGACCTCTATTTCATTAGAATTAATATGCACTGTTTTGTCTCCTATGTTGATTTGTTCAAATTGGTGAGTTTAAATGACCTCTATTTCATTAGAATTAGTTGAAGCAGGTGTTTACCGTATGACACCAAAGGAGCTTACAGAGCTTAAGCCTAACTGCAGGAGTTGTTGGATCGTGGTTTTATCCATCCTAGTGTGTCTCCTTAGAGAGCACTTCTATTTGTTAAGAAGAAGGACGGGACCATGAGAATGTGCATTGACTATCGGTAGTTGAACAAAGTAACCGTGAAGAATAAGTATCCACTTCCAAGGATTGACGAATTATTTGATTAGTTCCGAGGGGCTTCTATATTTTCAAAGATAGATCTTCATTTTAGGTATCATCAGTTGAGGGTTAAGGAAGCTGATGTTCATAAGACTGCGTTTAGGACTCTTTATGGACATTATGAGTTCCTAGTTATGCCTTTTGGTCTGACGAATGCTCCGGCTACGTTTATGGATCTGATAAACTAAGTGTTTCAGCCATTTCTGGATCAGTTCATCGTGGTTTTTATCGATGATATATTGGTATACTCAAAGATTGAGGATGAGCATGATGAACATCTTAGGGTGGTACTTCAGACTTTACGTGAAAAATAGCTTTATGTTAAATTCAGTAAGTGTGAATTTTGGTTGTATGAGGTGACTTTTTTGGGGCATGTAGTTTCTGCTGAAGCGATTCATGTTGATCCTAGGAAGATTGGGGCTGTGCTTGATTGGAAACAGCCTAAGAATATATCCGAAATCTATAGTTTTCTAGGTCGGGCGGGATATTATCGGCGTTTTGTAGAAGGATTCTCTTTGATTAAACTCCGTTAACTAAGCTTTTACGCAAGGGGGTTCCTTTTGTATGGGCCGATGCTCAACAATCGAGCTTTGAGAAGCTCAAATCTATTCTGACTCAGGCTCCTGTTTTGATACAGCCTAAATCCGACAAAGAGTTTGTGGTATACAGTGATGCATCGCACGTCGATTTGGGATGTGTATTGATGCAAGATGGAAAAGTTGTGGCTTATACGTCCTATCAGCTTAAGACACACGAGGTGAATTATCCAACGCATGATCTTGAGTTGGCTGTAGTGGTGTTTACGTTAAAAATCTAGAGGCAGTATTTGTATGTGAAAGGTGTATTATCTACACAGATCATAAGAGCCTCAAGTATCTTCTTACTCAGAAAGAGTTGAACCTTAGGCAGTGTCACTGGATTGAACTGCTCAAAGACTATGATTGCACAATCGAGTATCATCCTGGTAAGGCCAATGTGGTGGCCAATGCTCTAAGTCGTAGAGCAATGACTGATCTGAGGGTGATGTTTGCTCGCCTTAGTCTGTTTGATGATGGGAATCTGTTAGCTGAGTTACAAGTTAAGCTGACTTGGATTAATCAGATTCGAGATAAGCAGTTAGGGGATGAGTCTCTAGGTCTAAGATTTCGTCAGGTTGAGAGTGGCGGCACTTCGAATTTTGGACTGAATAATGATGGGGCACTATGTTTTCATGGTCAAATTTGTGTGCTGAATGATACGAGTCTGAGACAGTCAATTCTGAAGGAAGCGCATAGTAGCCCTTATACTATGCATCCCGGTGGTAACAAAATGTATTGCGATCTCTGTGAGTTGTATTGGTGGCTGGGGTTGAAGCGTGAGGTTACGAATTTCGTTGCTTGATGTTTGACGTGCCAGAAAGTTAAGGCTGAGCACCAGATGCCTTCAGGTTTGTTACAGCCAGTTAAGATTCCCTTATGGAAATAGGAATGAGTGACGATATATTTTGTTAGTGGGTTACCCTGGACACCTACAAAGAAGGATTTTGTTTGGGTCATCGTGGATTGATTAACCAAATCTACTCACTTCATTTCGGTTCAGACGAATTATTCTTTGTAAAAGCTAGCAAAGCTGTACATTTCTAAGATAGTAAGACTGTATAGGGTTCTTATCTCGAATATTTCTGATAGAGATTTTCACTTCACTTCTCAATTCTAGAAGAAATTACACGAGGCTCTGGGTTTGAGGTTAGACTTTAGTACTGCGTTCCATCCTTATACCGATGGTCAATCTGAGAGGGTGATTCAGATACTGGAGGATATGCTTCGAAGTTGTGTGATTGATTTCCGAGGTAGTTGGAAGGATTATCTACCGCTAACTGAGTTCGCCTACAATAACAATTTCCAAGCTAGTATTCAGATGGTACCTTACGAGGCTCTGTATGGTCGTAAGTGTTGTACTCCACTGTGTTGGACTGAGTTGGGTGAACATTGGGTTTTAAGTCTAAAGTTGGTTTCTGAGACAGATGATAAGGTTCGACTGATTTGTAATCGTCGAAAAGTGGTTTCTGATAGGCAGAAATCTTATACAGATCTGAAGAGGCATGAAATTGAGTACTCTGTGAGGGACTTTGTGTTTTTTAAGGTTTCTCCGTGAAAGAAGATTTTGAGATTCGGTTGTAAGAGCAAGCTGAGCCCTAGGTTTATTAGGTCGTATCGAGTTCTAAAACATGTGGAACCAGTTGCTTATCATTTGGAGTTACCCCCTGAACTGGACCGTATCCATGATGTGGTCCATGTTTTGATGTTGAAGTAGTATTGGTCTGACCCATCTCATGTTGTCTCTATTGTGGATATCGAGGTTAGACCGGATTTGACTTTTGAGGGAGAAGCCGGTTCAAATCTTAGAGCGAGACGTTAAGGTTCTGAGGAGGAAATCTATACTGTTAGTGAAGGTTCTGTGACAAAATCACGGCATTGAGGAAGCCACATGTGAACATAAAGAATCAATACGTCAGTAGTATCCTCATTTGTTTTGATCAGGTAAATTTCGAGGTCGAAATTTCTTTTAGAGGGTAGAGTTGTAAGGCACCAAATAATTTATCTCTACTTCTGTAATTATTTGACACAAATATGTATCTGCTTCAGTGGTTAAGTGTTCTGAGTGTGTGTGTAAGGCCCCAAGTTCAAGCCTTACCTTTAACAATTTTTGTTATTTTTGGAAGTAAGCATTACTCTTGATGAGTGGGCTTATATTTATTTGTTTGCTATTTCATATTAGAATGAGAATGCTGGTTCGAACGGTAAGGGAGTTAGTATGCTAGAGGTCTGTGTTTGTATCCTTGTGTTAGCATGAATGTTATTTTTGCTCGGGGGTTGATAGAGTTTCGATTTTACTTAAATGATGAAGTGGTTGAGATTGTGTTGTTAGTGGGAAGCTGGGGATAATATCAAAGGAATTTTAATTTTTTAATTTTCTTTTCCCGAAATTTTTTTTCACTTTTGGACGTCTGTTTCTCTTCCTTCTCTGCTGAACTTCTGTCTCTCTCCTACTCTTTTCTTTTCGATTTCTTTTCGAGTCCGTCTCCTTTTTGTGCAACGTTTGGCTGTGCTCGTTCGGAGAAGAACAAGAGTTGGTTGTGGTTTCTGCAGTAATTTAGGTGTTTGGGGCTTTTGTTTGATATCAATTTTGGAGGGCTCGGGATAGTTTTCACATCAAATCGATACCAGGTGTGTACCCAAAACGCAGAAAGTGAGGCTTCGAAAAAAGCAGAAAAACATTGCTGTCGACGTCACACAGGTGTGTGGTCACCCGTGTGGTAGGCCGTGTGCGACGACACGACTATGTGATCAATAAAGGCATGACTGTGTTCAAAACATGGCCGTATGGTGGCTGGAGTGTGGTCATGTGGGCTACACGGGTTAGGCCAAGTTGGGTTGTGGCCCACATGGGCATGTGAGCTCATACGGACAGTCCACACGAGCGTGTGGGTTTCTGGGCCAGGCCGTGTGATCCACATGGGCAAGGCTAATCTGGACGTATGGGGCCACACGGGCATGTGGGCCGATAATTCAAATTTTTTTCCTAAGGTCACACGGGTCGTCCTAAATGACTGTGGGCCTACCGTAAGGTCGGTAAGGGCTATCCAAACCCTATAAACTGATAATCTGATGTTCTATTTTGTATGTAATAATACTATGCATGACTGATTACTGTTCTATATACCTTCTTGTTATTTGAGTAATAGCATGTCGAGCATGTTAATTTGTATATCTGTATCTAGATTTTATGTATCTGTTATTGGGGTTGGGATGATATATGTATGGAGGAAGTGTTTTGATTGGTGACTCACGCCTATATTCTGGCAGCAAGGTTGTACGTTATTTGTTATGTGTCATATCGGCACAATATGGTGTGTAGGGTTAGGTGGGTGTTTTTAACTCCACATGGTGTGATGGGATGGTCGGAGATGGTGTGTAGAGGATGGGGGTAGGATTCTGTTATCTGATCTGCATATATGTATCTGATTTTGTATCCGAAATGGGCTTAGGCCCAAATCTATATCTGTTTGTTATATGTTAATATGAATGTGTGCATGTTTAATTCTATTGGGTTCATACTAAGTTTACGTAAACCCACTCCTTTCTGTCTGTTCTGTACAGGTAATCCACAGAGTTAGGCGGATCGGTGTGGTAGAGACTCAGCAGTGACCACTTGTCTGTAAATTGCTTTAGTTAACTTTACAATTTTTCTTATTAAACTTCAGATTATTTGTGGGTTGTAAATTTCTAGACTGCATGGACTTTTGGTTTTAGATTTTTAATTAGCATGCATGTTTCGATAAAAGGTTTTGTTTTTGATGGTTTATACGATCAAAAGAGTTTTTCTAAAAATACGAATCGAGTTTTCAAAAAGGTATCGGTTTTACTAGACTTTCGCTATAACACCCCCTACCCGTATCCATCGTCAGAATAGTGTACGAGGCATTACTAGAGTTTACAGAACCATTTTTTTTAACAAACTGAGTCAAGTTCTATTCATTTCCCAAGATTAATCTTAACGTCCCTTAAGTGGGTCCTCGAGGCCCAAAACATGTATTAGAAACGATTCAGGACTAAATCAGAATCGTAGGGAAATTTTTCACAGAATCCTGAATTTTTCTCAATTTCAGGGCTCACACGCTCTTGTGATTGCAGGACATGCCCATGTAGTTTAGGCCGTATGACCAACACGCCCTTGTGCCTTACCTCGTTCCAGGCCATGTGGCATCACACGCTCCTGTCCCTAGGCCGTGTAACTCTCTGACTTGCGTTCATGAACAAATTGATCTCACACAGCCAAGGTACACGCCTGTGTCGATAGGTCTCGTGGTTAATTTTTATTTTCGAATTAGGTGTAGGATTCATATGGCCGTATCACATAACAAATCATTTCATAAGAAATTACATAATTGAAACCCTTCCACTCTTACATAAGCTCAATTATATTTTCATCTAAGCACTTACCATTTCAATGCATCTTATAATTAAACATATTACCATTCAACCAATAATTTGGCACTTGCCTAAACTTCAAGCAACAACATTGGTTAGCGTACTTTAATATTGACAAACTTATTTTCTCGACATGTCTCACTTGAATTTATTATTCATCTTAATATACAAAATTTTCCTTGTATCAACGTATCAAAGATAATCTCATATTTACATGTCATGATCTCATATTTACATGTCATGATACATATTATTCTCTTGTTTTTTCTTCATAAATATAAATCATTCAATTCATTATGACAATATTTCATGTAATATCATTTTCATGAGTTTAGTGTATATTTATTCCTGTAGCAGTTCATAATTTTGAATATGCATAATTATCAAGCAAGTTTCACATACATGTATTTCCCATGTTATATTTCAACATATCAAATAATTATCATTTCTATGTATTTCAAGTTTAATGTCATGATTTCAAGTACTTACCATTTTCTATATTTATCCTGTTGAACTTCTCGAAATTTCGGTGGATTTCCAGTAGTACACTTATAGTGTACAATCTCATTAACCGTCAATTCATACACATATATACATAAGTCTTTTTCAGAGAACACATTCTCATGAATCTCATTTCTTACAGCGGGATTATCAGTCCAGGCTAAATCCCCTGTAACATATGCTCAAAGAGTATTGTCGGGATTACCAGTTCAGGCTAAATCCCCTGCAATGACAAATACTCTATAGAGCTTTGTCTGGATTACCAGTCTAGGCTAAATCTAGACTCACATTTAATTCGGATTACCCATCTGGGCTAAATCCATTTCACACATATTCTTCGGGAGGGCTTATATCAGGATCACCTATCTGGGCTAAATCCTTTTTACCGTCAAATCCTTTCTAGTGATCCATCGAATTCTATTCCATTCAACCGTGATTTATTTTTCCTTTTTTTATCAAGTAATATCAACATTTAAAATATCTTGCCAATCAATAACCATTCAATTCATATTCATGGCACACAAACATGCAATTCAAGCATTAAAGAATTTAATTCAAGTTATATGAACTTACCTCGTTGCTTGTTCGTGTTTATAATTTCACTAATCCAATATCTTTTTCTTTTTCACATTCAAGTCTCATATTAGAGTCGTCCGGATCTTTATAAATAAATTTGATCATTATTTTCATTCATTTCATATTCTAATACATTCAATTAATACTCTAGGTAAAATTACCATTTTGCCCCTAAACTTTTAATTAATGATGATTTCATCCTCAGGCTCAGAAAAATAAAATTCTTGTAATTTAATCCTTGTTTCAGGCCATTATTCTCATATATATTGATAACAACTCATGAATTCTATAAAATATCAGAATTTTCCATAATTTCAACACTTTTCATTTTAATCCCTAAAACATGTTTTCACCCGATCTTGATCTAAATTAATAATTTCTTTCAATTTTATAATTTAAATAATAAAATAATCCATTTCATACAATTTGGTCATTTCTGACATTTTTACAAAATTGCCCCTAAAGTTTTACTTTTATTCAATTTAGTCCCTGAGCCTAAAACATGCAAATTAGCCATTCTAGCTGAATATTCATGTATATTTTCCTCCTCCTCCTCTCCATTTCACATCCTTAATGTATATAACATGCTTATAAGTAACATTATTTATAATTTTACTATTTACTTATATGTTTATTCAAAGCTGTCCATTTGAGTCATAGTCACTAAATTATTTATATCATAGTCACTAAATTATTTATATCTTGAGCTATAGAATTCCAAATTAAGATCCTCTTGACGTTTTTGAAACTAGACTCAAATATCCTTCTACCATAATAATTTTAGAATTTATCATTTAGCCAATAAGTACAGTAAAATATTTAAATTTATTCCTGTTCTGCTAATTGACAGCTTCGACCTTTCCTTACTAAAAATTAATTATTTCTTAGTATAGAATTTGGATGATATTTTGATTTGCTTATCTTGAAAACAGACTCATTAAGAATTTAAAAATATAAATTTAAGCCTGTAATTATTTTTATCCAATTTTTGATGATTTTCCAAAATCAGAACAGGGGAACCCGAAATCATTTTGACATTGTCTTACAAAAATTATTATATATCATAATTTAAAATTCCATTGTTTACACCGTTTCTTCTATGAAAAACTAGACCCAATAAGTTTTAATTTCATATTTTATTCATCTTCTAATTTAATTTTTATAATTTTTTGGTGATTTTTCAAAGTTAGCCTATTGTTGCTATCCAAAACTGTTTTAGTGCAAGATGTTAATTACCAAGTTTATAACACCCTTATTTCCTTTATCTACAATATTTCCCATCATTTTCTCTTATTTCCCTTTATTAACATATCAAGAACATGCAACCATATATAAGAAAACTCTACTTTAACATCATTTTTATTCTTTTTCAATAATATAAAACTTAGAAATATATTGAAATATTGATGTTCTTACCTTGTCCCATTGATTTCAATCTTTAACTTGATTTTCTCTCTCCTCCAGCTTCTATTTCTTGAATCTAACTTGATATTTTAGCTCCCCCTAGTCTCCTTAATATTTTTCTCCCTTGGTAACCATGGAAATTCTTTTAATTTCTAGGTGAAAATGGTAAATTTTTGTTGAAGGGACCAAATTGTAAAGAAAAAAAGTTTCTTTCTTTCTTTTTCTCTCCTTACGTTGGGTGCATGGGAAAGGAAAGATGGTGGATGGTGCATGTTGTTCCATCTTTTTTTCCACACATATATATATTAAATAAAATAATAATAAAATAATAAAATATCATAAAAATATCAATTCAAGATATTTATTAATTAATATTTATTTAATTAATTAATCTAAAATATCACTAACATCATCATTGCCTTCTAGATTTCTCTCTCCTTTTAATTGACCATTTTACCCTTTATGATCTTTAAAATTCCATCCTTGAGCTATCACTTAATTTGGTAAAATTGCGTTTAGTCCCTCATAATTCTTTACCTATCCAATTTGGTCCTAGTTCATCCATCTTCCTTAATTTCTAGATCATTTCATCCTTAAAATATTTGCACTATTATCCTTCAACTTTTTCATATTTACACTTTAACCCCTCAAATTTTGAGTATTTACTCTTGGGTAACAAAACTTTTCTCACTTTTGCAATTTAGTTATTTCCTGAATTAATATATCATAATATAATTCCCAAGGTTGACATAACTCAAAATTTCCCCTTTTTGTTACTTTATTTCCTTATTTTACTATATCAAAAATAATATTTTACTGTAGAGATTTTCGGGGGTATTACATTTGCTATAAAATAAGTTTTGACAAATAAAGCAACTAATGAACGTTTTCGAAATTAGATAAAAATGAATATGAGTTTTGGATACCTAGATTACACTACTTTCAAAATTCATTCCATGTGACATGCCAGATTCGGCCATAACGTCTAGGCCAAGTTTGGGGTGCTACATAATTACTGTTTTATTATTAATTTTGCTACTATTTTAGAAGTATTTGTTTTGTAAGTTGCAACTATCTTAGTTATTTAAGTATAAATATTTTTTTAATGTATTTTCAATTTGTTGAGAAATATTTATTTTAATATTTTTAGTGTATTTGATGTATTATATTTTTTAAATTTATTTTTATATAAAAATAATAATCTAAAAAAATTAATACGAGTGAGCAGATCGGGCCCAAGTTTAACATTTTTAATCTGGGTTGAACTTGGATAGAGTTTTAGGCCCATTTTTTTAATCAAATACGAACTTAAAAAACAAACCTAAAATTTTACATCCACCCAACCAAACCTATAATCAAATTTATTTGTGTGTCAAACGTTTTTTTTATGTACTCCACTTTTAATCAGTTTTTAATCTCTTACAATAAGATTAATTTGTCTTCATATAACTATTCTTAAAGAATAAAAAAAATTATGTATATTTTAATACAATAGTTATAACTAATCATAATTATATTTATAATTTATTTATTATTGCAAATATATTTTATAATTAAGTAATTTTTAGAAATTATTATTTTTATAATTAAATATTTTAATATGAAGTGATTTATAATTTTATAATTTTGTACTATTTTATTTCTAAAATATTTTTAATATTTCTATTATTGTCTTAATTTTTAGAATATATAATGTTATATCCTTCGTATGCAACGCACACCAGTTAAAATTAGTTATTATAAAATTATTGATTAAGTTACAGTTACAAATTATTATTAGGGCATCAATTTAGTTAGAAAATGATTTGGAAGTAATTTTTTTAAAAATAATAAATATTAGGGTAAACTACCGAAATAATCGTTTTTATTTATCTTATGTTATATTTTAATTATTTATATTTGAAATGTTATGTTTTAGTCACTTACTTTATCGCGTTGTAACATTTTAGTCACTGAGTCGTTAATTGCCGTTAATGGTGTAATGGTAAGTTGATGTGGCACGTTAAATCATCATTTCAAACGAAAATTTTAAGTTAAATTCTACAATTGGTCCCTATATTTTTTTCATTTTGAACAATTTAAATTTTTTATGTTCTTTTAACTCTCTTTTTTTTTTCCATTCTCTTATTATTCTCCCTCTGTTTTCCTCCCTTCTTCGTTTCTTTTAACGTGGTTTTTCTATGTTTTTCATTTGTTTAAAACTAGTTCATAAGCTTGCTTCACTCGAAAAAAATTAAATTGTTCAAAAAATTAAAGTATAGGGATTAGTTTTTACAAATAAAAATATAGAAAAACTACATTAAAAGAAATAGAGAAGGAAGAAAAACAAAGGGAAAGCAGAAGGTAATGAAAAATAAAGAAAAGAAAAAGAAAGTTAAAAGAACATAAAAGAAAAAAAAATTTAAATTACTCAAAATGAAAAAATATGGGGACCGATTGTATAAATTAACCTAAATTTTTTGTTTGAAATGATTATTTAACGTGCCATGTCAACTTACCATTACACAATTAATGGCAATTAACGGCTTAGTAACTAAAATGTTATAACGCGATAACGTAAGTGACTAAAACATAACATTTCAAACATAAATGACTATTTTAATAGTTTACCTTAAATCTTATTCTAATAATATTTTCGTCTTTTAATACTTTTACATAATATCTTTAAATAAATTATGTGACATAATTAATATATTATATAGTTGAAAATACATATTATAATATAAATTTAAGTCCAAACCTAAAAATTTATTTGAGTTCAATTTAATTTACATCTTTTATAGTTTAAATTTGATCGAAATAATTTTTACGACTTATGTGCTGAGTGAACATTAAATAAACCTTTTATTTGTACTTCAAGGATAAAATTTCAATTTCTATTGTTCTCTCTTCAATGTGTAAAAAGAAAAAAGATAAATTATATATAAGGTTATTAAATTATTAGTAAGTTTATATTTTGATATTCCGACTTCAAAAAATTATAAAGTGATTATTGAATAATTTGAAAGTTTTTATTTAAGTTATCAGATTGTTAAAACCGCTGTAAAATGACATTTTTTATTTGCATCGTTTGCACCAATCAAAAGCTTTCTTTCTCTTTCTTTTCTACAATTTAGTTTTTTTTTTATGAACAATTTTGAATATCATGAATTTGTGAACCAAAATCTAAACAACTTTCTTCTTCGATCTTCAACACTGACCATTAGATTGACTTGAATCTAAGGTGTGTTTTTCTACTTATCGATGGGTACTGGTTCATCGTACTAATTATCAAATCGTCATTTAGAATTCACTAACCAAATTTTTTTTTAATAAAAAAAAGGGTAAATTACACCAACAGTCACCCAACTTTGGGGTAACTGACAAAACAGTCACCTAAGTTTCATTTCAGTCACTTAACTTTCAAAAAGTAACAAAACGGTCCTTTTTACCGTTTTCCGTCACAGACTTCACAGAATAGTGACGTGGCCGTTAACAGCATCCTTGCTGTCAAGCTGAAGTCCAGCTGGCCGGTTACCTCAAGCCCTTAAGTCAGTAATGCCGTTTTAGGGTTAGAGAAAAACAGAAAAAAGAAAAAAGAAGAGGAGGAGGAGAAGAAGAAGAAGAAGAAGAAGGAGAAAAGGAAAAATGGAGATGCCTGAATCACTTCCGTTGTGCTATTGTGGAAACCCAGCCAAATTAAACATGTCTTGGTCCGATGACAACCCAGGTAGGAGGTTTTTTGGGTGTATGAATTTCGGCAATAGATTTCGAAAACCATGTCGATTTTTCAGCTGGTTTGATCCACCATTGACACCCCCTTCAAGAGTTGTGTTGCTGGGTCTGCTTAAAAAAGTGAGGACATTGGAGGATGCAAGGAAGAGGGAGAGAAGAACCTGGTTTTTTGTGCTTGCAATTGTTACTATTTTGTTGTTTTTAAAACCTTAAAAATCATGTTATGTTCATTGAAAACCAGTGTATGTTTTGTAATTTTGTTGCTGGTAAATTGTTGCTTATGTTGGTATAGACGGCTGTTGGTATATGGCTGCTGGTATACATGACTAACCTTCAATAGCTCATGCTGTTGGTATATGGCTGCTGGTATACATGGCTGCTGGAATGGAAAGTTTTTGTTGATTTCAAATTGTGTTGGAATATATTTGTTGCTTAACAAATGTTATACTTGACTGTTGGTTAACAAATGTTGTTGCTCATGTTGTTGTTTACAAATCGGTTAACACTTGGTATACATGGCTGTTGGTTAGAAAGGATAACAGTAGGTATACAAAATGCTCTACACTTGGTATACATGGCTGCTGATTCAAAAAGATAACATTTGGTATACAAATTGTTTAATAGTTAGTATACATGACTGCTGGTTAGAAAAGACAACAATTGGTATACAAATTAATTAACAATTGCTTAACTCATATATAAAAAAAGACAACAAATGGATAACAAATAGAATAGATCAATGCTCATATATTAAGGCCAAAATGCCAAACTGTTTACAAAATGAACGAGAGGTAAAATATTGCCAAATTTTCCTACAATTCACCACAATTGAACAGAAGTAAATTGCAGGGAAAATTACAAAAAAAATCAATAACTATGCCTAAGTTTATCAACAGTAGCAATCATAGGCAAATTTCCCAAAAAATTATCTGCCTAAGTTAATCAAAGGCAAATTTACATAGTTTCAAAATGTTAACAAAATGTAGTCTATTCACATCATTGTCAATGGTCTGTCATGGATGACTCTTGAGTAGAAGGCATCCATCTAACAGTAGTTGTGGTTGATTTTCTCTTTAATGGGAGCTTTTGTCTTCGGGCAGCTTCTTGATGAGTTAGGGCAGTAGGTGGGACAGTAGGTAACTGAGTTGGGGCACCTTGTTGTGTTGGGTTACCCTCTTGCTGATTTCGGGTAGCCTGTTGCTGAGTTGGGGCACCAACTTGATGTCTTTTAACCTACAAGAATAAGAGAAATGTGAAAAACAAACAAATTCATTGATAGAAGTATTCTATAAATTAAAGCAAATTACTTACCGGAATATTTTGGCCAACTTCCCCTTTGCAACTCCTCTTATTGTGACCTATTCTTTTGCATTTACTGCACCTCATCTCCACCCCTCTCTTGCTCAACCTGTTTGTTGTTTGTCCTTCATCAGGTTCTTTCCTTCTCACCTTAGTAGGTCTGCCAGGTGGCCTTCTTAGTGGAGGAGGCAGTATTGGTGGCATGTTTGACAAAGAGGTCCATTGTTTAGGACCCCTGACTGGACTTACAAAGTTGGAGTAAATTTGAAGTTGGGTTTGCTTAGTGTAGCAGGTTTGTAAATAGGTCTCTGGGAACTCATCTTTGTGATGAATAACAGCTAAAGCATGCATGCAAGGGATGCCAGTGAGATCCCAATTCCTGCAGGAACAGGATTTCTCAACTAAGTCCACCACATGCTGGCTGCCTGGACCACATTCAACCTGATACTTGTCCCCACCAGCATGTGATGGAACACACCTAAAAAACAGTAAGCATGCATATTATAAAAACAGTCCCATCAAGAATGATACAGACACACCCCTGAAAAAAGCCCCACAAATAATGATACATACACCCCTAAAAAATAGCCCCACCAACATGCATATTATAAAAAAATACTCACTGCATGTATATTAAAAAAATAGGCAACACACCAACAATGATGATTTTGTGTTCGTATAGTATATGGTGCCATATGAAACCAATTTCAATGAACTTTAAAATGATAATAACATAGCGTTTCAAGGATTTGGAGCTAACAATTATTTTCCTACCAAATTTAAGCAAGTCAACAAAGAAAAATAAAAAAATGCTTGACTTTTGAAGCTACCAAAGCAAATAGAAAAAACTTACCATAGCCAAGAACAATATTGTTGAGAGATGCAAAAATAGCACAAGCAAGAAAATTTGAAGCCTCATCATCAAATTCATCAGATAACTCAGAATCCATTCTCTTGTACTTGCTTTTGTTTCCCAAAGGCAAAGCCATTTCCCCTTTACCATATTCTTGGGCACCAACCAACCCCATAACTCTCGTTTCCTTCAATTCCTCTCTCTTACTAGAACAAAAATAGCAAAACAGACCCAGATGTTCCTTTTTGGTCACAATATGACCATGTAATATAGGCATCAGAAAATGTTAACCGAAAACAAATTTAACAGCAACTCAAAAGAGATTAAACAATATGACCATGTAATATAGGCATAAAAAATTTTAACCGAAAGCAAATTCAAAAGCAACTCAAAAGTACTCAAACAACATGACCATGTAATATAGGCATTAGAAAATTTTTTTACCTTAATGAGTCTTTTATATTTGCATCCACCTTTTTCTTGATCTTTGGACACAACATTCCTTTCCATTTGTCAGCTTCTTCTTTCTTCTTGACAATAAGCAACATTATCTTGGTCCTTATTGTTTCCATCATGGTCAGTATAGGTTTCCCTCTTGCTTCTAGTATAATCTGTCAATAAACAACATAAATAATTAGTGAATTGCTAATGATTAGTAAGAAACATAAAACATAGGGGTTTACCTTGTTAAATGATTCAGACAGATTGTTCACCAACATGTCAGAATGGCTTCTAAATGAGAAGTGAGACCTTGACCAGTGAGTAGGGTTCTTCTCCTTCAACCAATCATAAGCATGCTGATTGGTGTTCCTTAATTCATCCATGACATAATCGAACTCCCTTATAGTGCTTGCTCTGGCAGCTTTCCAAAGCAAATCTTTCAACTCCTTTGTTCGAAAACCAGCCTTCTTGAAATTGGAATGTAGATGTCTAACACAGTGTCTTGTTTCTGCATTAGGAAACAACATGCATATTGCTTCCAACAGTCCCTGCAATTAGTAAAAAAACAGTTTAGTACTTTGACAAACCTTAAATAGAAACAACATAAAAATAAATAAATAGAGTTTTACCTTTTGTTTGTCAGACATGAAAGAAATCTGGTACGAGCTTACAATTTCCAAGTCTATTGCAAGCAACTCTAAGAACCAAAGCCATGATGCTTGGTTTTCACTTTCGACAGCAGCATATGCAAGAGGATAGATGCCATTATTTGCATCTATCCCAACAGCTGTAAGCAAGTAGCCACCATAGTAGCCCTTCAAGAAACATCCATCTAAACCTACTATCATCCTACAACCAGCCCTATAGCCATCTTTGCATGCCTGCAAACAGACATACATCCTTTGAAACAACCTGTTATCCAAATAACAGATTGTAGTTGTTCCCTCATTTTGGGTCCTAACCTCTAACAAGTACTCATAAACCTTCTCATATTGAGCCTTATGAGCTCCTTCAATTAATTCCAATGCCCTAAGTTTAGCCCTTCTACATTTGGTTAATGAGACTAGGCAACAAAAATCTCTTTTAACATCTTGCTGTAATGATTTTAGAGAATAATTAGGATCAGCAATGAATTTTTCTTTATACTGTTCACCTATCCAGGCTGCGGTTACATTCCTATTTTTATAGACTTTAGAACAAGTGTGATTAGGGTTTGAACTCCTAATTTGCCAAGTCTGGTCAGTAGGGTCATTAGGGTTTAGCCTAGAAGCCCATATGAACCAAGAACATTTTTTACTACAAACTGCCTTTAACCTTTTTAAATCATTTTTTGGAAACTTAATAAAATAACTATTCAACCTACCATACTGCTTGGCAGCTTCTTTTAGACTGTCTTTAGACTTAAATAACATTCCAACCTTAAGTCTAGGATTACCTATGTCATTCTCTAGGTTGAACTCAGGCCAATTTTGGCCATCTGAGTCAGTTTCATGTGCACTATCTAACCTCCCAGAATCATCAGTATCAGACAGTTCATCTACTTCTATACCATCAATGTTTAAACTATCTAAACTAACACTTTCAGATGCATCACTATCACTACCAGACAGATTACTACCAGGTATGTTTTCTTCATTCTCATTAAAAGTTTCATCATTTAAACCTGCCAAACAAAGTACTCATCAATAAAGGAAGACAATATAGGCAAACACTTTAACCATTTATGTCAGACAATAGCCAATACAAAATACCCAATAACTTAATCCAAACACTTCTGTCATGCACATGGCAGACAACAACCAACATAAAAAATAATTTAATCAAACACAACCATTTTTGTCATGCACATGGCAGACAATAACAGGCAATAACCAGTTTGATAATGGCAGATATACACAATATACACAATAAACATCATGGCAGATATACACAATAAACATCATGCTGATAATGACATTTATACAATGGCAGAAACAAACAATAAACATCAAACATTGATGGATCTTAGTAAAATTAATGGGAATTTTTAAGATATAACAAAAGCCATGGAAACCACATTGTTTACAGTTGTTATACGCATACAAAAAAGAAAAACATTGATTATGAAAAAATAGAAGAGTCAACCCAGCGAAACAGAACTTGATGTTGAATTCCAATAATTTTAAGCACATAAACATTTATGAAAACAAATTCCACATCATAAAAGACAAGCTATGAAGCATTAAAACAAAGAGGCAGTGAAACAAACAAGATATAAACACATAAAACAACAAAAGAATCAAAGATTAAAATTTATCCACCAAATCCCATAACTGTGAGGGGAAAAGGAACTCACAAGGACACACAACCCAAAAAAGCATTCCATCATTGGATAGATTAAAAAAAAATGTCTCTCCTTTCCACTAGTTCCTCCCCATGAAGATATTAAAGGAAAAACCCAAGAATCCCAATTTTCCATGCACACTAGCACACTTTAATAACCAAACAATAAACATCATGCACATCAAACCAAACAATAAACATCATGTACATTAATAATTTTCAAATAAAGCCAAAATCGAAATAACCCATAATCGAAATCCAAATCGAAATCAAAATTTAAATTTAAATCTAAATCGAAATCGAAATTAGAATCAAAATCAAAATCAAAATCACATTTCGTAACTGTTTCAATATTGAAATCAAAATCGAAATAAAAATCGAAATCAAAATTAGAATCGAAATAATAGCATTGAAATCCAAAAAATTTAAAGTGGATGTACCAACTTACCCGTTAAAGTGGATGTAACAACACTAGTAGCTTCTCTTCTATTGCTCATTGTCGCTCTCGCTGACAAAATGGTTTCTGGTTCTTCTTCTTTTCTCCCCAAACAAAATAGACTGTTTAAATCGATTTCTTGAACGGATTTCTAACCTAAATCTTTCTTAATCAAGTCTCAGATTAGTTCAAACCATAAAAAACCCTAAATCAGGATCGAAATTTCCCAAACCGATTTTCCTTTTTCTCCCCCCAAATCCCAATCCTAATCTGATTCTAACCCTAAAAAATGATTTCTGATTCTAATCGTTTTTTCCTTACCCATTTTTTCCCTTAAACCAGCCTCAATCCGTCGTTTGGCCAACGTGGCAAGTTAACTTGCCACATCAGCTGGTTAACTTGCCACGTCAGCCATGCCGTTAATACTCTAACGATAATCGTTAATTAGTGACTATTTTGTCACTTTTTTATAACGTTGGTGACCGTTTTGTTACTTTTTGAAAGTTAAGTGACTGAAATGAAACTTAGGTGACTGTTTTGTCAGTTACCCCAAAGTTGGGTGACTGTTGGTGTAATTTACCCTAAAAAAAATGCCCATTGTGACATAAAAAACTTTAGAATAATTTTATCACTTAAATAAAATTTTTTAAATAATTTAATGACAATTTTACAATTTTTTAAAATTGAATGAATAAAATATAAATTTACTAAAGAAAAGAGATGAAAAGTGAAATTATAAACCCCTCAACTATATTTGTCTAATATGGAGCCATGATGTCAGTATGCCAGAAATTAGGCAACAATAAGAGGACTATCGTGGTCCTTCCTCTTCCTTATAGCTAATTTCACTTATAAACAAAAAACAACAACAAAAGATAAGGGAAAAAAATGGCACCCCCCCCATTAAAAATGTTAATCTCAACTTCATCATCATCAAACTCCACAAAAGATTAAATCTTTTTCTATTGTGAACTGATAACAAAAGTATTTGGTTTTGGTTGGTCCATTATAAGTTAGTGACAAGGTCACTTGTAACCCATTATTTCTTTCATTTCTTCCACATTCGTCTCACCTTCCAAGCTCAAAAAGGCTTGCTTTTTAATGTTGCAGTATTAAGAAAAAAAGAGAAGCTTTGTAGTTGAATTCTTCAATGGATTCTTTTACTGCATCTTAATTCCCAAAACTTCCACTGTTTTATTTCTTGGTTAATCAAAGAAAGATAATTGTCACTTGTTGCTGTTTTTAGGAGGAAAGTTAAAGTTCCATATTTTTTTGGGTCACCTATGGCTTCTGCTTCTATTCTGTTTGCAGCCACTGGTTTGGGTTCAATGGTTCGGGTCAAGTCTACAAGGCTCTTTGTAAAGTCTTCTTTGGATACCAATGTTTCTGATATGAGTGTTAATGGTAATCTTTCTCCTTTTTTTTTGGGGGGGGGGGTTGGTGCTCTTTTTTATTCTGGGTATTCTTGTTTTTTCTGATATTTTTGTGTTTTTATTTGGTAGATAACATAGTGAATTGTATATAGTTTTAGCTAAATTTACAAGGACGCCATAGCTCGGAGATGGGATTTTGGAATCTGAAAATGGGGTTTGCTTTATCATACTTGGAAAGTACTGTGTCGTAAATTATTTAGTAGCTTAATTTTGCCTATCATCTTGGAATAAAAGGAAATGCTGTATAATGAATTGAAGTTATTCTGTAGGGAGATGACTTAAGAGTTCTTGTTTCCTATCCTTTAAAGATCAATGGCATTGAATGCTGCTAATCATGTTAGATAAATTATAGTTAAAGTTCTATATCATCATGGTAGATACTTCGATTGTTTACTTGGCAGCTCCAAAGGGATTGTTTCCACCTGAACCTGAACATTATAGAGGACCAAAGCTGAAGGTGGCTATTATTGGAGCTGGTCTTGCTGGCATGTCAACAGCTGTTGAGCTATTGGATCAGGGCCATGAGGTTTTTCTTATCTCTAGTTGCCTGTTTCTACAATATCTTAATTGGATTGGCATTTCAGTAGGAATAAGAATTTCAAAGCAGAATCATATTTTTGCAACTTTCAGTTTCTGAAAACCTATTTCTGCAAAACTTTTTTCCTTAAATATACATAGTTTAGTGATTTCTCGATATAGTAGCTGTAATTTGATGATTACTTTGATTTCTTCAGGTTGATATATTCGAGTCTAGGCCTTTCATTGGAGGCAAAGTAGGTTCTTTTGTTGATAGAAAAGGAAACCACATTGAGATGGGGCTGCATGTGTTTTTTGGTTGCTACAACAATCTATTCCGGTTGATGAAAAAGGTGAAGCAGAAGGCCTTATAATAGATTTCATGGTCATTGGACACTATTGTTCATGCCATTATATCGTATCTGACACTCATACTCAAGTTCAAGTAACATAGTATCATCCTTTTAATGTAGTCTCAACTCTCAACTGTTTATCTGGCCTCTGATAGTTTTCTCTTGATCCCTACTTGATCCTAGGTGGGTGCAGATCAAAATCTACTTGTGAAGGATCATACTCACACATTTGTAAACAAAGGGGGTGAAATTGGTGGTATGATTTGCATTGAATCGTGTTTAAACAAATTCTAAGATGATACTTTTTATGTTAGGATCTTACTTCGAAAAATTGAACTAAAAATGTTATTCTTTTACTTATGCTTTCCTTTGTTCAATTTTATGACTTTGAATTCGGATGCAGAACTTGATTTTAGATTTCCAGTTGGAGCTCCCATCCATGGAATTAGTGCCTTTTTATCTACAAATCAACTGAAGGTTTTCTACTATCCTTTTCTTAGCAATAATTATCGGTACTGACTCAGTCATATCATCAATGGGATTTCTAAGACATGTATTGTTGAATTCTTAAGTTACAGTGTCTACAATATACCTTCTCTGTTAATATAAGTTATATTTTCATTTCCTAAGCTAAAGTAGATGGTGCTTAAGCTACTCAATTCTTTTTTTTTTTTTCAATTTCAGACGTATGATAAAGCAAGAAATGCCATGGCACTTGCCCTAAGTCCAGTTGTGAAGGCTCTTGTCGATCCAGATGGAGCGATGAGGGATATAAGGGATTTGGATAGTGTATGTAATATTACATTAATAGATACTTTCTTAACAATTAGCATATAATTAGCATGAAGTTGTCCTACACCATATGTGATCCTTTTTCTTTCGTTCTTTCATTCTTGTTTTGAAGGTAATTGAACTCGAATGAAGTGTCTTTACTTTGATCCATCATCACAATTCTCATGCTTTTCTTATCCTTCAATCATGATTGCTCTTCTCTGTATTCTTCTTTTCCAGTAAACAACTTTTCTTGGCATTTTCTTTTATTTTTTAGCTATGCATTTCTCATATAATTAAAACTCATTTACTTCTTGCAGATAAGCTTCTCTGATTGGTTTTTGTCTAAAGGTGGTACACGCATGAGTATCCAGAGAATGTGGGATCCTGTTGCTTATGCCTTGGGTTTTATCGACTGTGATAACATAAGTGCTCGTTGCATGCTCACTATTTTCTCATTGTTTGCCACCAAGACAGAGGCTTCCCTTCTGCGAATGCTGAAGGGTTCTCCGGATGTTTACTTGAGTGGTCCCATCAGAAATTATATCACAGAAAGAGGAGGCAGGTATGTTATTAATATAGGCATACAAACTATTCAGTGGTAGATAATGGTTAACTTATAGGTTTCTTCTATGAAGAATTGACTTAGTTCTCTTGTTTAATAACTTTATTTGCTAAAACAGGTTCAATATGAGGTGGGGATGCAGAGAGATACTTTATGATAAATCCGCTGATGGAGAGATATATGTCACAGGACTTGCCATGTCTAAAGTAAATCACCTCTAATGTTGCTTCATCTAAATATTGGAAATTTAGTTGCAATTCATGCATTTGATTAGAACAGTTACATAGAATGAGCTTGTGTAAGGATTGGCATGTTAGTATTGGTTGTATGATATGCAAAAAAGTTTAAATGCAAACTGAATTTCTTAAAAATATTAAGATTTTGATTTCTCATTTTCCTTTTCATTTTATTGCAGGCTACAAACCAGAAAATTGTAAAAGCTGATGCTTACGTTGCTGGTCTGTAGTCGGATCTTCAAAAAGTTTCCACTTTAACTTTTTGTTTTACTGAAAATGATCCTTTATCGTTTCTCTATTGATGGCAGCATGTGATGTCCCCGGAATAAAAAGGTTGCTTCCATCAGAGTGGAGGGAATTGCAATTTTTTGATAACATTTACGAGCTAGTAGGAGTGCCAGTTGTTACCGTGCAACTTAGATACAATGGCTGGGTGACAGAGTTGCGGGATCTGGAGCAGTCAAGGTGTTTCTTTCATCTTATTCTTTACTGTGATTGTGAATAAAGCAAGTTTAACAACCTAATAAAAGCATCCCGCTTTGCTTCTATAGAACTAACAAGTTGCTTATTTTGCTTCACTTCAACGGTTGTCCTTAAACTCATTAAAAGGCAACTGAGGCAAGCTGTCGGCCTTGATAATCTCCTGTACACTCCGGATGCAGATTTCTCCTGCTTTGCAGACTTAGCTCTCACTTCTCCAGAAGATTACTACATTGAGGGACAAGGTTCATTGCTCCAGTGAGGACATGCTTTTTCTTAGTGTTATCGCTGTGTATATTTTACGTTGTGCAAGGATTTTTCTTTTCGCTGCATATTGCCATGTTTCGCTGTTTTGGACTTAAAAGAAGGGGAAAAAAATCTGATTTCAGTCTTCGATATCTATATACTATTTTGATAATTTATATTATGTTGATTGTTGGATTTGGATTTGGACAGATATTTGATGACCTGTACATAGGAGCTTGTGTATTTCTATAATTCTGTTGAGACTTCACCTGCTTCTGTTTTGACTGAGTTATTGCTTGTTTGGATGGTGTCTTTCAGATGTGTCTTGACACCAGGTGACCCTTACATGCCATTGCCAAATGATGAAATCATAAAGAGAGTAGCGAAGCAGGTTAGACTTCTAAGGAACCCTTCTTCTTAACTTCATTGCAATTTTCAGTGGAGCAAAATGCTTGTCTGAGTCCATTTCCACTTTCTGAACAGCTCATATGTCTTTGGGTCCACTAGTTTCTATAATATGCTTTTGGTTGAATGCAACTCATCTTCATAGGCACACAAATTGATGTTGGTGTCAAAAGCTGTGACTTGCTCATATATGCACTAGGGCCCCTATTGTTTGATTAGTCGTGACCAAGTCACTATAATATTAAAGTAATTGCAGACATGGAGAATTGAGAAAAGAATTTAGCATTGCTCATGTAGTCACATTTTTTTTACAATCAATATCAGCAAGTTTAGTGAAGTATTCATGTATTAACAAATATGGTCAGGGACTAGGTGATGAATCTTGTGCGGGTTTAATGGCTTGTGATTACTGTTATTTTCTATTAAGTTTATTGAAATGTCACTCTCATGATCATCACATCTTTAATATCCCTGTTTTCTTGACAGGTTTTGGCTTTATTCCCATCATCCCGAGGTTTAGAAATTACTTGGTCATCTGTTGTCAAAATCGGGCAATCTCTATATCGCGAAGGACCTGGAAAAGATCCATTCAGACCTGATCAGAAGACACCAATAAAGAACTTCTTTCTTGCTGGATCTTATACAAAGCAGGTAACTTCTACTTTTCTTTTTCCTTCTTAGAAATGTTCGGTTACCAAACACCAATTACATCTTTTCCCTTCACCCGATCTGGAAATATCCAAATGTCTGAAATTAAGACCCTTTGTTAGTTTTGTTTCAAATTGCAACACAGTAGTTGACAATGATTTAAACCTTTTGACTGAAAGAAAAAGGGGAATAGTATAAATTTTCCATGGTATTACTGGTGTGCAGGATTATATAGATAGTATGGAAGGAGCAACTTTGTCTGGCAGGCAAGCATCAGCCTACATATGTGATGCTGGGGAAAAGTTAGTGGCCCTGCAAAAGAAGCTGGCTGCAATTGAATCTCATCAACAGTTGGAAACTTCTTCTGATGAATTAAGCCTTGTATAAATAGTTCATTTATATACACACTAGTATACCCAAACCTTCTCAAATGGCTGACTGGCGGTTATGGCTGGAATATGCTTTTTAATTATTTTAACATTTATGTAACCAAAGCTACCAGAAAAATATAGAAAAAAAAGACTCCTATCTCATATATTGGTTATCTGTGACACTGACTGCAATGATTTTAGAGTTAAAATTAGTTTAATTTTCAAATCATTGGGAAGCAAAAGAAATTCAGGAATAAGATCAAAACTATGGTATAGAGATAAACTTTATAGCAACCACAAAAGTCATTTGCCTCTAGCAGACCTTGTCCTTAATTTGGCCTCGGACAAGCATAAAACAGAGAATCAACATGTAACAATTTAATACCAAAACATTTATGTAATTGTAATTTAATACCATCAACTTTATTACTGAAACACAAGCTCAGTTATCGCACACAACAACAGAAACCACATCTTTTACACAGGACACATACACACTATGAGATACATGACAGAGATTGCATACGTCAAAATATTCTTTCAAGCAGAGCCATTAGCCAATTCCTTCTCAATGGCAATTTTAGCAGTTTCAAGATCTTCATCAAAGAACATATCCCACTTCCCATCCCATTTGAGGAAAAACTCAGTATCTTCGTAGTATTTCACCCTATGAACATCCCCAGCTGGAGTAAACAAGTAGTCCCCGTCACCCAAATCATATCTTTCCTTTTTACTCAAATTCCAAACACTTTTTTTCCCTTTCATCACCAGCAAGCAATGCCCAAAAGTATGGTGATGGGCTGGTTCTACACTCCCAGCCTTAAATTTAATAATAGCCGATGTGGGACTTTCTCTCAATATCTTCATTGACCCACCATGGATTATATCGATTGGATTCAGTTCTCTGTTCTTAACCAAGCAACAAACAGCACAAGTTTCTGCTTGGGTGTTCTCAGAAGCACCGATTTTAGGCATTTCATTCATCGATTCATCGAAAAAATTTGAGATTTCCTCCGGCCAAGGCTGGGACTTTGAGGCCGGACACGGCGCTTTAAAAGGAGTGTTGAGCCAAGTGTCGACGATTTCCTTAGCGGTATCGGCGGAAGTTGACATGCCGGAGAGTGCCAAGACGTTGCAGTTATTGATGGAGCGATTGTTGCGAGCTTCTTCCGGAGTGAGACATGTGGTGGCGAACACGCCGGGGAATTTGTTGGCGAAGATCCCCACTCCGACGCCCGTTCCGCAAGCAAGGAGGCCACGGGTCTCCACGGAGGGAGAGGTGGTGGCGGAAGAGACTCGACGGCCGACTTCAGCACCGATGTTGTAGTAGGAGGTGATTCCGAGATCTTCGACTTCTATGTTGAGGGAGCGGAGGTGGGATACCATGGCGTCTTTTAGCTCGGCGCCGAAAGAATCAGCTCCGGCGATGACTTTGAGGGGGGAAGACGCGGTGGCGGAATCGGCCATGATGCGGCTGTGGGAGGTAGAGAGTAACTAAAGTGAGCTTAAGAAGAAAGCTGAGGAAATTTAGGGGCTATTACCAATAGACCTCACTTCAAATAGATAGACCCTCTAATGAATTTATCTGATTCAGATTCAACTACAAATATTAAATATCCAGGTGTACATGAAACAAATCTATAAAATATCTATTCTACTAAATAATAATTCTCGATAAACTATTAAAATAGTCATTTTTATTTGTTTTATGATACATTTGAGTAATTTATATTTGGAATGTTATATTTTACTCACTTATGTTATTGTGTTGTAATATTTTAGTCACTGAGCCGTTAATTTTCATTAACAGTAAGTTGACGTGGTACGTTAAATCATCATTTCAAACGAAAATTTTTAAGTTAAATTTTACAATCGGTCCCTATATTTTTTTTATTTTGAATAATTTATTTTTTTATGTTCTTTTAACTTTTTTTCTTTATTTTTCATTCTCTTCTTCTCCCTCTATTTTCCTTCCTTCTCCGTTTCTTTTAACGTAGTTTTTTATATTTTCCATTTGTTTAAAACTAGTCCACAAGATTGTCTCACTCCGAAAAAAATTAAATTGTTTAAAAAAATAAAAGTATAAGGACTAATTTTAACAAATAAAAAACATAAAAAATCTACGTTAAAAAAAATGAAGAATGGAGGAAAACAGAGGAAAAGCAGAAGAGAATGAAAAAAAATAAAAGAATATAAAAGAAAAAAATTAAATTACTCAAAACAAAAAATATGGGGACTGATTGTATAAATTAACTTAAAATGTTTATTTGAAATGATAATTTAACGTAGCACGTTAGCTTACCGTTACACCGTTAACTGCAATTAATGGCTCAATGATTAAAATGTTACAACGCGATAATGTAAATAACTAAAACATAAAATTTTAAACATAAATAACTAAAATGTAACTTAAGATAAATAAATTTGACTATTTTAATAATTTAATCTATTTTAAATATACTAAAATTAAAAGGAAAATGAGTTTTTTTTTTAAATCAAGAAAAATGAAGGGAGTTAAATAATGTAAAACTATTTTTTATGAAGAGCTCCTAACACATAAATAAAAAGATAATGTATTTCTTAAACTCACATATCCTACATTAACCATAATATCCTTATCAATTGGGTTAAAAGAGCTTTATACAAAGAGGTTACTACAAATCAACAGTGTAAGCACCACCTCAACTCGATGAGCCAATAGGCTCAACCCCAGAGAAAATGCTCAAAGGCAGAACAAACCAAAAACTTTAACCTTACGAAATAATTCTGAAGCAAGCAACACCATCTGCACATCAAGTGGATCAGACGAAAGAGGGGCAATTGAGTGACGCCATAAGCAGAGTCATGAACAACAACCAGAACCACTATTTCGAAGCAAAACAGATGCATATTAGAAGCAAAGACCTTCCTCGTATCATCAGGAAACCGGTCCCAAAGGCAAAGGTGTCGACCACTCAAGCCAAACAACTCCACGACCACGCAATGATTCCAGCAGCAGATCACATACTCTCCTGACTGGATAGACTTTCCCTGATCGGCAAAAAATAACAGATGCAAACAACAAACCACCAAAAACACAAAGAAATAGTAAATAAAACCACCATAATGGTAGACACTAAAGGCGGCGACAAAAACCTGTCCAAGCAGATGAGGTAGACCCTCAGCAAAATTCGGCGCGCCTCAATCGGTGACTGGTCAACGGCAAAGCACGAAGAAGCCGAGGGGAAGTCATAAAAGAATCGGCTCATAAAGCCTGGAGAAAGGAAGCCACCGCTGTTTCTTTTTTGTCCGAAACTAGGACATTCACCGCCTACAGCAATGACTAATTCTCTTGTTACGAGATTCTTCGAAAAGATAATTGACTACTCATAAAATATGATCTACTCCCGTGAGCAAAGATCAAACCCCGACAACATGATTAAAACATAACACCAGATTATGTAATTTCTATTGCCTTATAATATTTTATCAACTGCATTTTATCATTTACCTTTCAAGTTCTACCTTCATCCTTTACTTATTTCTTTTTTTCCATCTTTTTTACCATATTTCTTTTAGCCTATTATTATTGTTGATTGAGAATCAACATAATTATTATTTTTGGAGATTGAAATTTGAAATTTTTTTACGGGTTTTTGAATGAGCACTTGTGCTGATGTTTGAAAATAGTGAAGAAGATAAAATTGTTGAAAGCAAAGATTGCAAGCTTTTTGAGAGAAAAAAATCCCTTAATATTCCATAAGGATCAGTTTCTTGAGTTTTGGAGATATTTCAATAGGATTCAGGTCAAGTAATTTAATATTGGTAAATCTTTTTGTTAGCTTTCAAGCGCATCTTGAATTATGTCAATTGAAGTTCTATAAGATCAATTATGGCCGACTTATGAAAGTATAAAGAAGTGAAAATTTGTGCAAATCAAGTTACAAAAGGACTCCAACTAGCAAGTGGACAGAAAGGCATTCAAGCTAAAATATATTGATAACCAATGCGTTACAAAGTAGTAAGTAAAAGGTTAGTACATTAGAGTTATGACTTATACATGATATACTTTCACTTATAGATTATGGAATCATAGTTTGCCTAAGGAGTCAAGAGTATCATCATAAAGGTGTTATATGATTGAGGTAAATGGAAGTTGACTAAGGGTCATATCAAAGTGACTTAAATAATTTAATGTGTAATATATTATTTACCCTATGATATATATATTATAATTTTAAGAAAAATTATCAAATTTTGTCAACTGGTAAACATAAAGGGATCACAAGTGGTTTATGAAGATAATACACATATGACAAGGTAATCTTTACTTGTTAGTTTTTGTAATGGTATATAATTGAGAGTTTTATCATAGTACTTCTAGTAAATTGACTCCATGACTAATAATTATGTCATTAATAAAAAAAATCATAACTTAATTACATTTTTTGTAGCCCAACTTATATACGTCCATCCAAATTTTTCATTAATTTAATATAACTCTTAACAAATTTACGTTTAATTTTAACAATTGTTCGAAATCATAAAAGATTTAACAAAGAAAAACAATTCACTAGATTTATTTATGGGAGTAATAGATGCTTTCTTGATTTAATGATTAGTTTGATCTAGCATTAATCTAATCACTTCAAATATTTATTTAATTAAATTAAATAATGAATATAAAATTAAATTAGGAGTTCATGTTAAATTATTTAGAATGAAAATTAAACATGCATTTCAATATGTTAAAGTTGTCATGATTTTAATAAATTAAAATAAGGTTTGTGTAAATTATTTAATTAGATAATTAATCTTAATTTTCAATCAAAATTAATTAAAGTTCAAAATGTGGGTTAAAAGTAACCCATGTACCACTGGGTAATTGATTAAGCTGGTCATATATGAGAGTAATAGCAAGTGTCCCGTTAGTTTGGTTTTTTTTTTTTTAAATAATCTCATTATATATTTTGATTATATATGTTCATTTTTTACTACCTATAACTCTTCCTCCACTCATAAATTGGAGGATAATGCATTTCAGCGCGCTTGAATCCACATTTTCTTATATTGATAATAATACTCATACTAAACTTGCAAGGCAAATATGTAGAGAGAGTAGTTGAGTTGCCGGCCAACTTGTGGTGGTGGGGTAAGGGTAATTTGAAGAGATGGACTAGTGTCACAATAGCCAGAAAAAGAATGGTAACTTGGGGGTTCTGAGAGTCCCTGAATAAGTATCAACTTTTGATGATTGGCTACTGAATGTGTAGGAAAAACATGGGCTGATGGTGCAATGGGCAATGTGTTTCGATCAAAACCAAACAATGAGAAGATTGAGGAATCCGTGGTGCAATTAATGGTCCCAACATGATGAGGGGAGTTTTGTTGTGGCTGAGCTTAGGAACAAGAATGGCAGTGCAACAAAGGTACACAAAAACTTATAATGGAGACCGACTCTGAGAAAATGTTTAGTGACAGGAGACATAACCAGTGCCTTGTATCATGGTAGTTTAATTAATGGAATAAACTTCTTGCTTTTAGAAAAATAAAATAAAATATCAAAAATAATAATAATTGCATCAAACATCTTCAAACTTTAAACCATTATAATTACATTATCAAATTATTAACATTATATTAATAAAGTCCTTTTATTACTAAAATTGTTAATTTAACCATTAAATGATATATCAGATCTTATGTGACATAATTTAAAATAAAAATTTTAAAGGAAAAAAATGAATATTGTAAAAGTAGATGTCATGAAAATCTTGATTTTAAAGTTTTTATAAAAACTATTGCTCACTCTCTTTTTTTTTTTTTCAGTTTTACTTTAATTTTAGTTTTTAAATTTTAAAAGTTGTGTGACAATATTTTATTTTTCTTTAAAAATTTCATTTTAAATTATGTCAAAAAAAATTATATGTTATTTAATGGTTAAATTAACAATTTCAATAATGAAATGGCATGATTGATATAACATTGATAATTTAAAAATATCTTAACCAAACCCAAATTTTATTTTTAATTAAAATTAATTTAACCCTAAACTAATTCCAACTTAATCATAGTTAATATAACTAGTGCAATCTAATGAATTTATCAAATCTCAATTAACCTAACCTAACCTAACCTAATTTAATTTAATCCAATTTAGGTAAAAATAACATAAATATCTTTTATAAGGAGTCAGATTACATTTTGTTTTCTATACTAAAAAAATTGGCAAACTAGTCCTCGTATATTAGATTAAAGGACAAATTAATATTTTCTTTTAAAATCATCCATTTGCAGTATTAAAAACTAGAGGTGAGCGTGGGTCAGGCCACTCGGCCCAGCCTGAAGGCTAGCCCGAAATGTGGGAGGGTTTAGGCAAAAATATAGGCCCAAAAAATGGGCTTGGACAAAAAAAAGGCCCGTTTAAAAAATGGGTCGGGCCTCAGGTAAGACATTTTTGGCCCGGCCTTGGCCCGGCCCCGCCCGAATCACTAAATGATAAAAAAATATGATTTTTTAATATTATTTTATTGTTATTTTCTCCCTATTTTGCTACCATTTTACTATTATATTGCTATTTGTTGTTATTATTTGGATATTGTATAAAACTTATTTTATTATTAAATTTATTATTATTTTAAAGATATTTGTTAATTTTGTTATTATTTTAGAGATAGATGCTTATTAAGTTGCATCTATCTTAGTTTATTTAAGTATACATATTTTTAAAAATTTATTTTCAATTTATTGGGAAGTATTTATTTTGATATTTTTAGTATTTTTGATGTAGTATATATATTTTAAAATTATATAAAAAATAATATAAAAATTAATATGGGCGGGCTGGGTTGGGCCCGGGTTTTAACATTTTTATCCGGGTCGGGATTGGATAAAATTTTAGGCCCATTTTTTGGTCGGACCAGGCCTGGGCTTAGCAAACGGGCCTAAATTTTTGTTCGGGTCCGGCCCAAACCCGGCCCGGCCCATGTTCATCTCTATTAAAACGGGTGTGGTTGATGGAATAACCAGACAATGACATGTGACATGCCACATGTACCTCATGCTGACGTGCAATGACCAATTTTTAATAGAAAAAATGGATGAAATGTTTAACAAAAGAACCAAATTGTTGTTTAATTAAATGTACTCTTTTTTAATAAAAAATAAAAACAATTTGACTCTTAAAGAGTCTTCCATAACACTTTTACCTCCAATTTACTTTAATTTAATCTAATCAAACTAATTATTAATAAACGCCAACATGATACAAGACAAAAGGCATTAGTAATCATATAATAAAATAAATATGGAATCATATATATATGTGTATATATACACAACCACCATGAAATATGTTTTAAAATTTTAAATAGACTTCCTTTTTAAGCAAAAGGTTTTTTTCTAAAGGGTGTGTAGCTATATAAATAGTTTCTATTTAATGTAAAAGTAGGCAATGAGTGCCAATTAGTTATTAAAAATTATGTTTTATAAAAATACAAAAACACAATATCTCTTATTTTTTTTATTTTTTATGATATCTACCAGAGTGAGCCCAATAATTAATCCTCCGCATTTTGTAGGTTCATTAAGGGGTAGATGTTAACCACGAATTTTAAAGTTGATAAATACCTAAGAGGATGATCGAACCCACAACCACTGGTTAAGGTAGGAGAAACCTTTAACTTCTCTTATTTCAATTCTATACCAATTTTGAATTTTTAATTGATTTAGTGTTACAAACCAATCAAACATTATTTCAATTAATACAAGATAATAAAATTTAAAAATTTAAAATAAAGTAATTTATTCACACGGTTATATAACTTTTTTTTAATAAATAAAAATCATTTTGTCATTTTTTTTAAAATCACTATGTAGATTGAGTCTTTAACTCGATTGACATAGAAATTGTTGTCATTGCAAGAGAACATGAGTTTGAGTGCGCTGAAATATATTATCATATTATTTATGGGTTGGGAGAGAGATTATAAGTAGTTCTAGGTATTGTGTCAAAAAGAGCATATCTGATCAGAACATATAATAGAATTATTCAAAAAAAAATCACTATGCGAAGTTATTAAAAAAAGATATATTAAAAAAAATCTATAGAATAACTTATTTTCTATTTTTACTTATATTTTTTTAAAATATCATTTTTCCTTCACATGTTACCCGAATTCTAGTTTTAAATTTAATTTAGTTATTTTTAAGTTTATGTGCTTTTTTAATATTAAAATTCTAACCTAATTAAAACAATAGTCATGACAGCTTGCTATTTTTATAATACTCTTAAAAAAATCACATTGTTTAAATTATTTGATTTAACGGTTACTATTTGAGTTAGAATTGAACTTCAAAAAATAATTAATTAAGACAACAGACACGAAATCCACACTTATGCCTAGTTTGGGATTGATATCTAAATTTAACCTAATGGATTTAACTATCACCGTCTGGGTTATTATTGAAATTTTAAAAATAAAAAATTACATAAACTAAAATTGATTAAATTAAAGTACAAAGACTAAATTTAGGACTTACATATAATATAGGGGTTGATAGTAAAATTGGACCTTTAATATAATACTTTCATGAATTTTTAGTTAGGTGTCACTTGGAAGACTTTTTATTTTGGGATAAATATCAAAAGCATACATGAACATTGGTCCAATGTGCAATGTCATATATGAATTTTGATTTCTTTTTGTAATTTTATACAATAAATTTTAATTTGATTTAATTTTAAAAAATTATTAACAATATTATCAACGTAGAACTATTTAGGACAATTAATTATATTAATCTAATATGGAAATAAATTGATGTGTATATTTCTTTAAATACGTATAATTAAATCAAAATTAAAGTTTTATTTGATATAAACTATAATAAATGGGTAAAATTACATTAAATCAAAATTTATATATCAAATTACAAATGAAACCAAAATTTATATCTAATTTTAATATTTATATCTTTTAATTTTGTCAGATGCTTCATGTTTTAAGGGTATCATTTAATTTGACTTTATGTCTGTAATCAAATTCTTTTTTCTTTCTCCTTTTTTGGTTTTTTTGTTTTGTTTTTTTGCATGTATAACATTTAATAATAAGAGGGATGATTGGCCATGAAATGTACTCTATTCCCATGAATAAAGATTGAACTCTCAACTTTATGGTTAAGAAATGAGATGAACAACCATCACATCACAACTCATAGTTTCTTTACCAATGTATTAACACATGCATCAAATTATTAGTAAAGCCCGCTTCAAGTAATCAAGACATAACTTAAAATAATAATAATAATAATAATAATATTATGATCTTTTAATTTTGTTAAAAAAAATTAAATATCCAACAATCATCTATCAACTTATGTCGGAATAACATAAACTTGCATTATCTATCAAGTTGAGAATGGCTTGTCATGGCACTTCACACTATAAGAAGTGTAAAGAGAGGTGCTAAGATGAGGGCAGTTCAATTCACAAAAGGCGTGTAGAATTGCTATATTTGTGGTAATCTAAGGAGTTTAGGGGACGGAGTTTTGAGTAAAGTTTATATGTCTCTTTTGTCCTTTACTCTAGTGTTGAATGAGTATTTATAAACGCCCAACTATTGATTTATTTAATTCCGTTGATACCGTCATAGGATGACAGATATTAATTTAAGGCACTGTTGAAATCAACTTGAAAGAACTGAATGAGGTATTTGTCAAATTTGATGAACTGATGAATATTGTCAAGCATCCTTCTCAATATATCTTTAACAGATTGCGAGGGTATTGCCACAATGAATTCAATTTTTCTCATAAAATAATGCTTCAATCATTAAATAATAATAATAAAAGCTAGAATAGTAAAGGGGCTTTACATTAATCATCAAAGAAAAAAATGAGATAAGAAAGTAGTGTATATGATTTGCAGATAGATATGAATTGTAATGATGATATATAGTGTTAACACTCAACATTGGCATCAACATCAATTCACAACTTTACATTTATGAAGTGGGAAGCAGAGCTCCTCATGTTGTGGCGCAGAAAGTTCATACTTTATGCTGCAAAAAAGAAGGGTTCCCAAATTCTACTCTTGGGGTTTGAAGTGATTGTTTTAATCCACAATCCCACTGCTTTGCTTCTGGATTATGCTTCTAATTTCAAATTTGAGTTTTTAATTTTCATTTTCAGATGTTATTTTTATAATTTTATTTGTTAATTTTTTTAACAATTTTATTATAAATTCTGATCGTATCTTTTTTTTGACACAATATCTAGAACTACCAATTGTCCTTTCTCAACCTATAAATAGAAAAATAATGCGTTTCAACATACTTGAACCTACATTTTCCTGCATTGACAATAATACTTATATCAATCGAGCTAAAACTCAATTGACTTAAAATCAATTTTAAATATGCAAATGATATATAAAAAAATCTTATTGATTAAACATAATTGAACCTAACTATATGTTTAAATCAAATTATATAAAAATAAAATAAATATATTAAATTTAAAATTGCAGCATAGTAAAAGCACCAAAACCATTATTACCATCGCTATGAATTGAGCTGCTCAAGTGCCTTTGTGGGCCTAAATAATAGGCTTTTGAACTCTTCTTGTATAATCATTTCAAGATTGTTGTTTTTTAAGACATAAAAAGTAAGGTTAATTATGAATTTGGTAATTATGATATTCATCGTTAGTGTGATGTTACTAAATTTTAACGGTGTTAATTGAGTATTTTTAAAAAATATATGAAATTGATTTGTAATTTTTAAGTTTAATATAAATTAACTTTAAAAAAATTAGGTAACAAAAAATATAAATTATTAAATTCAGATACTTCAATATGAAATAACATTAAAAATAAATTATTTTTCAATGTTGGAAAGAAAACAATTGGTATAATTTTTTTCCTCAAGTAAGATTTTAATTATTTAGGTTTCATTTATTTATATGGTGTTGGTGTTAGATTTTTTTTTTTTTTACAATTTTACGAAAATAGAATCACAATAATTTTCATTTGAATTTAAATCCTACATTTGGTAGAATGTTATTATCAAAATCTTATGGTTAACAACACTACTAGAGAGGGTCCACCAATGCTAATGCAAAGGTTGATTTCTTTTTTCATGAAGACAAATTTTGCCTTAATTTTTCTTTATTTTATCATTTTTTAGTACTATTAAAATTTTAATAGCGTTGACATGATAATCCGTATCACAATCTACGAATATTTCATTACTAATATAGATTATTTTCCTAAATTTCTATGGACTTTTTCTTAAAATGCTTTTAATTTTTAATATTTTTATTAAGTATGTATATATTAGGGCATTAATGTCATTAAAATTTTTACATTTTAATTAACTTTACCATTTAAAAAATTAAAAAACTAAAATACTTTAAAAAAAATAGGGTTAAAATGACAAAAAGGAATAAACTTTATAATTTGGCCAAACCTTAATTTTAATTTTGTAAATTAAAGTAAATGAAACCAGCTTCAAATTCCAGAGTTAAAAAAAAAGGAGAAAATATGTAGAAAATCAAGAGTTGATATCATACAAGATGACAGCCAAGGAATGGATTGAATTTACATATTTATTAATATATATATTTTATATTATAACACAAATAATGGAGAAAAAAATAATTTCCAAATTGAAATACTTTCCTCAAATAAAAATCAAACAATATTTCACAAATTTTAACATAATAAGCATTTTGGCATTGAAATTCAAAAAAGCTATGAATTCAATCCTTCTTCCAAGCATACAACAACAAAGAGAATCCTCCATTGCTCCCACATGACCTAGTAGAAGAAGAACATGAGCTTCTTCCACCATCATTGCTCTCCTCCGCCCATTGCAGCACACTCGAGCACGACGGAGACGGCGACAGACTTGCAGATGCCATCGGCGCCGAAGACGACCCCCCGGCGGCCAACGATGACAAACTCTTCCTCATCAACCTTTTCTCCGGTCCAACCATTTCAGGCCACACACCACCATCACCAACTTGAAAAATAAACACACCATGGCCATTGGTATTATTATTGTTATTATTCTCACTATTGACCCAATTGAAAACATCCCAAAAAAATTCCACCTCGTTTCCATTAACATAAATCCTTTCATTCCCCCTAAATTTCCAAGCCAATCGCTTTATGACAAGGCTTGTTTGGCCATCAACTTTCACCTTCAGAACCCCTCCATTACAATCTATCCCTATCTCATGTTTAGACCCCAAGAACTTAGCCCTCGAAACATAACTCTTATGCCCAAAAACATGTTCTCTCCTAGACAAGAGCGTTGGTTCAAGGAGTACCTGTCGAGCCATAAATAACCCAGAACACCTCTTGGCGAGTTCATCCATGAGATCACCAAGGATGAATTCTAGCTTCCCATTGCATGAAATGGCAATGTAGAAGGAAGACTCAGGCTCAGCTGAGTTTTCAGCAAAGTCAGCCCTGGTGAAATCCCAATACAGCTTGATTCTTTGACGATGGTGATGAGTCAAGTAGACAGATTTGGAGCCTGGTCGGTTTCTGAAGAAGGAGAAGGTGGAAGGATAAAGGGAAATGGTAATAGAAAAGGAATCAGCAGCATAGACTGTTAAGGAATGGGAGAAATGGGTTTTGGACCATGTAAGCGTCAGATACGTAGGTGAGTCCCATAGCTGAGTATGGTAAATGCAGGTGATGAGATTTTGAGGCACTTGAGAGGTACTGGACAAGTTGCTAGGTTGGCTAAAACATGCTGGGATCATGGTGTTCGGGTTTTCCCGGTTGTTTATCAAACCATGGAAGCTTATGAGAGGTGATGAGATGGGAGTGAATATTAAGGTTTAAATGTTTTGAATGAAAATTGAAAGTAAAGGGTTTTTCTTTTTGGGGTTCCCATTAGCGCAATCATGAGGAGCAGTTGTGAAGGCTAGAGCTAGCTATATATATAACTTAAAGTTTTGATTTCATATTGGCCAGTTCTCTCCTTGATTTGCGCCTGAGACATGGCCCTTTCTAACTTTCTTTATGATCTATAATTCTCAATCCGCCCCCTCACGCATTAGCTGGTTTGCACTTTGACCTACTTCTCTCTCAGTCAGTCACAATTTAGAGGTGACTTTGAACTTTGAACCCTTTTTCTATTTTTGGTTAATTTCACCGAATTCAATTTTTAAATTCATCTCTGATTTTTTAAACTTTTTAATTTAGTCTTTAGAGCTATTAGAATTATTTCAATTTGGTCCTTTCATCATCCTAATGTTATCAATTTAAACTTGGCGCAAATCAAATTTAAAACACATTGATCATATTGCATAAATGATTTGAATTTAACATGTTCAAAAAGATATTATTGATAAATTTTAAAGGGTTATTTATTCTTATAAACATGTCATATCTAATATGTTCGTGCACCAAGCATTAAACATGTTTACAATTTAATTCACTTATTTTAATAAGTTTCATGTCATATTTATGTAAGCATTTAGCACCCAAACTAAGGGCGAGGTTGCCAAAAAGACTTGATTAATACGGTATGATACTTTGAAGACTCAGTTAGAACGTTTTAAAGTTTGAAACCATAATACAGTTAGAAAGAAATGGTAGCGGACTTTTTCCTCAAGCATTTAGACTAAGGGTATGTTTGATAAATCATTAAAAAATAAAAAAAATTCCATCATTTAATATTTCAAATGTGTTCGATAATCATTTTAATCTTCTACTTAATATAAAATTTTCAACAATAAGTAGGTAGGTAGTTACTTATCATTTAACTTAATACATATTAAATTGATTTTATTTTATTAAAAATTAAAATAAATTACATTTTTTAAAAATTGAAATATTCAAATGGTCATATTTATCCAAAATATTAGATTAATAAAATTAAAATTAAAAATATATAATATTTTAAAAGTAAATATTTATTTTTAACAAACAATAAAATTATATTCAATACTTATATCTGTTAATTTACCAAATAAATTTTTTATGTTGGTATTTGAATCAAAGGAGGGATGGGGCCTTGGGAAAAGGGGGGAGAATAGGGTTCAACCACTTTTGTATCGTTTTGATACACATTTTGAGTCATCCATGTTGGTTTTGAATGCTTCTTGGATAACCATTGCTCATCACTAATTTATTTACAAACACCAATTTCTTCTGTTTAATATATATATATATATATATATATAAAATACATAAACATCTAAACTTGGATGAAGTCATGTTTTTCAACCTTTTTCATTTTTTTAATTATTATTAAAGGATAAACAAATTTTCCTAGCTGTGCATATACACATGTATGATTTATTGAGAGGAAGCATCTAATTTATATCATTTTTAAGATATTGTATTTTAAATGTCTGAATTTGAATCCCTATATTTATCATTCTCTTTCTTTATTATTGTTTTTATGTAATTTATATATATAAATAAAACCCATCTTAGTAGTTTGATGGATAACATAGAGAGTAACAACAAGTCACATGTAAAACATACTAGCTTAATTTATAATATATATATATATATATATATATATTAAGAGTATCTACCAAACATGTGAGTTGTTGTTGCCCTAACAAATAAATATATTAATATAATAAGAAGGTATGGACTTGAATTAATGTAGTACAAAAATTCATATTTATTTTTATTGATATAATAAGGAGGAGAGTATGGTGGCTATAACGGAAATTGGTTCACTCAGATGGGACGAAGAATTGGAGTAAAAAAAGAGTGGAGGTGAAGAGAGTGTTAAGGATGAGAGTTAAAGGTAAGGTGAGTAGTTTTGACTTGGTGCTTTATTCACATTTATTTAATTAACAAAATTACATTAATATAAAGATAATGGGCTAGTTTAAATTAGTATTGAAAATAGTTTTCGAAAAATAATTTTTTAAAAATAAATTAATTTTATTAAAAAATCTTTTTTTATGCTTGAAAGATTAAAATATTTTGTGGTTTAGTAAATTTTCCTAAAATCATTTTTTAAAAATTATTATAATAGTATTTTCTTTTGACACTCAAAATTTATTATGAAGAGATAATATCTTATAATAATTAATATCATATATAAATATAATAATAAACAATATCTAATTAAATCTTAATTTAAATTACATATATAAAAGTGAAAAGACTTGTCTAAGGGTTGGGTAGCCTACACGGCCCGATAAGCCCGACTCAACTTGGATCGAGCATGGACAAGGATTTTCACATCGGGCCGGTTCAGCTTGGCCTAAATTCAATTTAAATAAGAAATAATATTTCTAAATTTAAATTTAATTATAAAATATATAAAATATTAACTAAAATATATTTAATATTTATTAATTTTTGAACAGAAAAAATTATCTTTGTATTTTTTGGGGGAGGTGGGGACGGGCTTAGGCTTGAAAATTTTTTGGAACCGGACCTCGACCTGACCCATGGACACCTTTAAGAGTGAATAATGACACTTAAAGTTAGAAGGAATAATGAAACTAAGCATGATTTAAACCAAATAATTAAAATATTCATATTATATACTATAGAATATTTATTATTAAATGTTTATAAACTGTAATATATATTTATTATTAAAATATTAATATAATTTTTAATAATATATTAAGAAATTCATTTAAAATTTAAAATTATTATTGTTAAAATTTATTATTAAAATAATAAATTATATTAATATATTAATAATTTATTATATTATTAAATATAAATAATTAAATAGGTATATTTAATAATATTAAAAATTATTTAAATTATTTTAAAAAATTTATTAATACTATAATTCAAGTTAATTTTTATATAAAATTAAAAGTAATCATAAATGAGGTTTCTTTTTAGAAAAAGACTTAAACTTTTCATAAAAGTAAGTAAATTTTTCATAAAAACAAATAATGAAGAATGTAGAAAACATTTTTGTTTAAGTAATTGTTGGTAAAACAAAATTACCCAAAGAAGTTTGAAGTGAATATTTCAATTTGTAATGAAAAGGTTGAATATGTGCTTTGTCGGTAAAGCCTCCTCTTATACATCATGATAAGCATACTGAAATAATTTGGTGGTTAATTAAAGATTATATGTGGGATAATTGAAGGATATCACTTATCTCTTACTTAGAGATTTATAGGTAATGTAGCTGTAAGATTGAAAGGCATAATTGAGTTAATATTATGAACAAAATTTTATATATTTTTTATCGGGAGAAAGTTTATATAAATTTAATTGAATGATGACGTAATCATCTGAAGATTATGATAAATTAAATTTAAATTATTGTCTTATAGTTTGGATAATAACATTATTCTATCTACAAATGTAGATTAGGTCCAAAATGTATTAACAACTTTGCATTCTATTCAGAACTTTTATTCTATGTTATCCATACCAAATTTTCAAAAGCATTCAACCGACACCAATGGTCAAATTTTCTTTTACCATTTACCATTTGAAAAGCATGTAAAGCAGTGGGAAAGGAGCAGTAAAATCTAGAATCAGGTCCGGCATTAAAGTAGAAAATTTATACCCTCAAAATATGTTTTAACCCCCTGCACTTTCGTCTATCTGAAATTTAGTTAAAAATTTTAATCAAATATCTGCAGCTGCAAATTAGACATTGCTTTGTTTTTTTTGCTTTTTTTTTTTATGCAGGCTATATATTATCATCATACCATCACGTTACAAGTTCTCTAATATTTTTTCTGATACCCCGAAGAGAAAAAAAGCTGTAAAGCTGTTGATCTAATCATGAATATGAACACTGTTTATAGTGATATGAGGAAAAATATAGTTTAAAACTAGGAGAGCTTGTAAACATGCTAAAAGGAATCCTACCATCCCAAAGTGAATCATAAACTATTAGTGTGGTCAAGATTTAGCAACCTCAATTCATAATTCAAAAACTTCTAATTAAATCATTCACCTTTGAAATTTTGAGATGATATTATTAAGAGAAATAATTAAGAATTTGAAAATATTAGTTTTTATGGAATCATACTTTAATCTTCAATAGTTAAGAAACTTGTAAGTTTATCTTAGATATGTTCATGAGTCGTGTTATTCGCTTAAGCCCAAAGGCTTGTCTTAAATTTGAAAGGATTTAGGCAACAAATATTATGCCCAAAAAATAGATTTAAGCAAAAATATTATGCCTATTTAAAATATGAGCTAGACTCGGGCTTGAACATTAAAGACTCGAGATCAACTCATTTTTAAGTTTATAATACTTTATATTGTTATTTTTATATATTATATAATTTAGAACACATTAAAAAACAAACTTATACTAAATATATATTACTTGTTATGTACTTATGATCACCAACCCGAAAACCAAATAAGGTCCAGGTCGCCTACCCGCGACCCGACTAGGGCCTACATGATGGGTACGTGCAAGCCTTATGGTACGAAGCTTACAAAGGGAGCTCACGGTCTCAACTTGCATATGCCCAAGGAGTGTCCAACAGGTAACCCAGGGTAATACACGTGTCCAACATGCATAGAGTCTACTAAGAACGTCAATTTTATGAACAGTGGCTATGTATATAAATATTCGATTATCCCCTTTAATGAGACACGACGGAAAATTACTCAACAATACTACTCTAATGAAAATATTAAAATAATGTTAAGATGACTATATAAAAAATTAATAAATAAAAATGTATAAAATTATTAATAATAAAATTAAATAATATAAATATTTAAAAAATAAAAAATAATATAGGCGGGCCTAAAATGGGCTTGGGTTAATATTTTGCAAATATGAGTGAGTTTGGATAAAATTTTAAGCTCATATTTTAAGTCGGGTTTAAGTAAGCATAAAGTATATTAATATCACATTTAAACCCCGCCCGAACCCAATACAGTCCAACCCATGAACACCTCTAATTTATCTTTCCTTATATTCTTTTAAATCCTGTTTTTTTTTTTTTTTAAATCGAAGATAAGGAAATTATTACATCTACTATAGATTTTGTGTTGATTTCCAAACAATATATGAAGGAAAGTGCAATGTAGGGGACATTTTGAATGCAAGGGAATTTATTCCAAGACTAATGTGTTTTGTCCTCGTATTTTGAAAGAATAGACATAATTTATTTTGTTTGGTTGAGAAAGATTTGGTTGCATATACGTTGGGATTAGAGGTGCTCATGGGCCGGGCCGAGTCGGGTTCGGGTCGGGCTCAACAAAAAATTTAGGCCCATTCATCGGGCTCGGGCCGGGCCGGGCCTAAAAAATGGGCCTAAAATTTTACCCAAGCCCGACCCATATAAAAATGCTAAAACTCGGGCCCGGCCCGGCCCGCTCGTATTATATTTTTATATTATTTTATATAATTTTTAAATATATATAATACATAAAAATATTAAAAAAATCAAAATAAATATTTCCCAACAAATTGAAAATTAATTTTAAAAAATATGTAGACTTAAATAATACTAAGATAGATACAACTTAACAAGTAAATACCTCTAAAATAATAACAAAATTAACAAATGCCTTTAAAATAATAACAAAATTAACAATAAAATAAGTTTTATACAATATCCAAATAATAACAACAAATTAGTAGCAATATAATAGTAATATGGTATCAAAATAGGGAGAAAACATCAAGAAAATAAAATTCAAAAACAAAAAAAAAATAGCATTTTTTTTGTCATTTAGTAAATTCGGGCCGGGCCGGGCCGGGCTTGGGCCGAAAAGACTCTACCCGAGGCCCGGTCCATTTTTTAAACGGGCCTAATTTTTTTGCCTAAGACCATTTTTCGGGCCTATATTTTTGTCCAAACCCTCTCACATTTTGGGCAGGCCTTCGGGCCGGGCCGGGCCGCCCGACCCATGAGCAGGTTTAATTGGGATGCCTCATTTTTGTTGAAGTGAAATGGACAAAATTCAAAGCAAATATTTAACTACGATTTGGTAAAATATGTTTACTTTTCCCCATCCCAATGTTGTTTGCTTCATCTGGTGCTTGTTCTCCATTTATCCAACAAATCCCATTTTTCTAGCTAAACCATTCAACAACCCAAAAATCAACACATTTAGATCCAATATCTCACCAATTTGGTTTATATATATATATATATATATATATATATATTTAATTTACAGTTTACTTTTTATTTATTTATTTAATAAGCAACTTTAAAAAATTTATATGAGTATCTTTTTTTTAAATATATATTTTTTAATTATTTTATTATACTTTTATAAAACATTTATCTACCCCTAATCTGTTTGTGGAGTCTAAAAACTTCATTAATAGTGTACCAAATAATTTTATTTTTTTTTAAATTGATGATTAATATTATGATGATACTTTTATTGTAACACCTCAAAATTTCTAATTTCGTTATTGTGAAAATATGACATAAATATCTGTCAACTTTAATGGTTATGTGTTTTGGGAGTATTTGGGAGGTTTCAAATTCAAGCTTTTGCTTGGGCAAATTTTAGTATTTTGAATGAATTAGGCCTTACTCTTGTTCATTAGGCTTTTATTTGATTATTGGTAAAAATATATTAGAATGGGCCTGTTGGTTTGGTGGTTAAGCGGAGTATTAGTGTGTAAGAGGTCCTGTATTCGAGTTCTTGTGCAAGTAAGGGAATTAATTTTTGTTTGAGACGTGTGGCATGGTGGAGTTCAAATTAAACTGGATTGCTGAGTAGTTGTATTTTAATGGGTTAACAGGGAGTGTTTTTAGGAGATAATTGGAAAGAAGTTATCAGAATAAGATTTTTTTCTTATCAGTTTTCTATTTTCTTTTTTCCCAACAAATTTTCTGACGTTAGACTTTTGTTTCTTTGTCGTTTCTTCTCCCTTCTTGTTCACTTTTGGTTTTTGTTCCCCTTTGGCCGAATATTGTTTCTTCTTTTTCCCCTCTCTTTTAGTTTTCTTGATCGGTTCATCTCTTACTCTATAGTCGAAATTCTCTTCTCTTTTCCCTACTGTTTTCGTTTCTGTATTTTTTGCGAGTCATCTCTTTGGGTGCAACTTGCGACTTCATTTGTTTCAATAAGTGAAATTTTCCCCCTTAGTTATCGTATTTCAATTAGGCAATTAACAAAGGGTTCGTTTTACTCTCGTTTAGGTGTTGTTCAAAGGTTTTAAACGGATATTCCAGTGTGTGGAGACGACTGGTTATCGGATTCTTCGTGGTAAGTTTTCGAATCGTCATTGATTTAGTTTCTCGAGTTTTATGTTAGGGATATTTTGTTTGATTGACGAATCAAGTGATTAATTAAGGGATATATTAATCAAATATAGGTTTTTGAACGCTTAGGTTACTTTGGACAACGAATCGATACTAGGCGTGTACCTAAAACGCAGAAAATGGGATTCAGCAAAAAGCCGAAATTGCTTGCTGTCGAGAAATAAGAGAAAATGATGCAAAAAATTGTAGAGAAAGGAAATAAGGGTGTTATAAACTTGGAAATCAACATTTTGTACTAAAATAGTTTTGGACAGTAGCAGTAGTGTAGCTTTGAAAAATCATTAAAAATAGTGGAAATTGAGTTAGAGGTTGAATAAAATATGAAATTAAATTTTATTGAGTCTAGTTTTTCATGGAAGAAACAGTGTAAGCTATTTTCAAAAATCATTTATATGTTTAAATCCTTAATGAGTCTGTTTTCAAAAGAAACAAACGGAAACATCATTCAAATTTCGTACTAAGAGATAAATAAGGAAAGGTTGAAGTTGTCAAACAGCAGAATAGGGATAAATTTGAAGATTTTACTGTACTTATTTGATAAACTATAAATTCTGAAAATTTTATGGTAGAAAGGTATTTAAGTCTAATTTCAAAAACATCAAGCGGATCTTAATTTAGAATTCTGTAGTTCAAGATATAAATTATTTAGTGACAATGACTCAAGTAGATAGCTTTGAATAAACATATAAGTAAATAGTAAAAACATATATGAATGTTTAGCTAGCATGGGTTATATTAAAAATAAATCACACAACCAAGGCCAATTTGGGCCATGTGTGCCCACATGGGCGTGTGAGCCCATTTTTCTAAAAAGTTGTCTAAGGTTAAACGGGTCGCCCAAGTCGACTGTGGACCTACTAAAGGGTTGGTAAGCCCTACTTAGACCCCTATATAAGTGATCTGTCTATCTGATTTCTGTACCGAGCATGAATTATGATATCTGAATGAATGTACTATAATTGCATAATAGCATGACATCTTTTGTATGTTGCATTGCATCGGGGTGGGTTATTGTTATTTGGAGGAAGTGTACGAAAGGCTATTAAACCTGCTATCTAGCAGCTCTGCTGTAAATTTCTAATTATGTGCCACATTTTGGTACAGCATGGTGTGTAGGGATGAGTGGGTTGATTTAATCCCCATATGGTGTGTAGGGTTGGACAGAGATGGTGTGTAGAGGCTGGTTGGGTAGGATTTTGCTACTGCATAACTATTACTGCTACTGATACTGTGATGGGCTAAGGCCCTACTACATCTTTGACACTGTATTGAGATGGGCTAAGGCCTCAAATTGTCACTGATACTGAAAAGGATTGTAACACCCTGAATTTTGGGCCTAAAAGTATTGGGCCTTGGTTAAGTTTTGGATCCTAGCTTAGTATTTTTAGTAGTTTAATTTTAGCCTTTTAGAAAGTTGGAAGTGGCATGAAGATGGACTCTAAGGAGAGTGATCAGAAGAGAAAATATAGGAGATGTTAGGAGAGCTTATCGTGGAGAAAAATTAGGAGATGAGATGTGGATGAAGTTGAGCCAATTGGGACGTTAGGGGTTCGGCTTTGGGTATTTATAGGGGGTGCCAAATTCTTTTTGAAGAGTTTCCCTTACTTTGCCAAACCAAATGCTTCATTCTTCTTCTTCTTTCTAGTTCTTTTTCCTCTTTTGCAAAAGCTGAATACCCATATCCCATTTGCTGATTTCTTTTGCTTTCCTCCATCACAAATTTGTTTTTATTATTTACAACTTTTAATCAAGATTTTAAAAGCCGATCACACTCAGTAGATATTTAGGCCGTAAGATCAGAGACGAGTTTCGGTAAGTGTCTTATTCTCAATTTCGGTTTCTTAAAGGGGTGGCCGAGTATATGTGTAGCCTATAAGGGTGACTCATGTGGAAGACGAGTTACCTAATGTTGATAAAATATGTGTGTTGATGCAGATCTAAGAATATTTGAGACTATTCACTAAGAAAGACTAGAAAAGCCGAAGGTATACGATAAAGTTACGGTAAGGCTTCGGGATTTGATAAAGTTGTAATTTAAGGTATAAAATTAATTCGAAAGTGGTTTTAATTGTAGGTCGAGGCTGAGGATAGTGTAGTGCGGGTCGTCAATCAGGTGTGTACATACACTACACACACGAAAATCGGCAAAAGCCGAAATCCCGAAATCCCCGAATGGGCCTGACGAACTTGTGGGCCCAAAGTGGCAAATTTGTGATATGAAACTGTATGATGGATTGGCATGCATGATTGTATGATCGCATGATTGGATTGTAATCGGGCCTAATGGGCTACATAAACATGTTTGGGACTTAATGGATTTAATGAATATGATTGGGCCTAGTGGGCTTATGAGACTGTAGAAATGCATGCTAGGGTTTTTATAGACTTTAGGCCTAGTTCTGATCTCTCAAATTTTACATAAGACTTAATTAAATAAATAAACATGTCTGTGGGCAAGTCGCTGACTAAAGTGTGGCAATGGATGTGTGCATATCTAGGATTGGATTTAGAAAGAGCTTGGTACTTAAGCGGTCCGAGTGACCCACCTCCTCTTCTCTTGAATCCTACTTGGTGCATAGTATCTATTCACTTTAGTTGCGAGGACTTGTTGATGGGCCAAAACCATAATTAAAATCTGTCCCTTTAAGAAATTACAAAAATACCCCTCTAGGGTAGAATTACGAAAATACCCTCTAGGGTAGAATTACTAAAATGCCCCTGTAGAGTAGAATTATTATAATGCCTCGAAGGGTAGAGTTACCGAGACACCCTTGTAGGGTAGAAATTACCAAAATACCCCTAGATAGTGAAATGACTAAAATACCCCTAGATAGTGAAATGACTAAAATACCCCTATGTGTTATGACTGTTACTGGTGTATGTTGTATGTGACGGTGATGCATTCATGAGATATTATGTTGCATGTGGGCTAGCTTTTGATTGGAGGAAGTGTATATGAGGGTCGCACGGTCGCTTAACGACTGTGGACCCAACGAAGGCTTTTGAGCCACGAGCAGCTCGCTGCAACGTTTGAGTAGTACCGCAACTGGTGCTACCTTTGGAGTGTAGAGGATGGGTGGGTTGATGTAGACATCCCCACAGGTGTGTTGGGCTGGTACGGGTGGTGTGTAGCGGTTGGATTTGGGATGAGAACATTTGCATTAATGAAATTCTGATATGATATGAGGTCATTGTGGGCTGAGACCCAGACCACCGATATTGATTAGGGCTTAGGCCTAATGTGATATGTGCATACTGAATTGATTTGATTGCCAAGGGTCGTACACACTGAGTTGTGAAACTCACACCCTTATTATTTATATTTCAGGTGATCCATAATAGACGGCTCGACGCGGGAGAGGACTCGGAGATAGCCACACTACAAGTTACTTATGAATTTTCAATATACATTTATTAAGTGTTATGATAATTACTTTTAAATCTCCACTGTGATGTAATAAGGCTATGTATCTTCGATTTCATTATTTACTTGGGATTTTATTTAGTTACTGCTATAGTTAATAAATATGTTTTTTTTTTTCTAATTATTCATTTAATTTAATTCTTCGAATTTTTAACTAAGTAAATTCCTATCAAGCATATTTCGTTTCGAACTAAGTTTTTAACTAAACCATTTTTTGAAAGCAACCCTTCAATATGACATCGCCAGATTCGGGCCTAACTTCTAGGCCGGGTTTGGGGTGTTATAAGGACTTAGGCCCAAGACTGTTCAATTGTGCATTGTGAATACTAGTTGTTTGTTTGTTTCTGCGGGATTACACACTAAATTTACGTAAACTCACCCTTTTTGTTTAATGTGCATAGGTAATCCCTAGACTTAGACGGATAGGTGCATTGAAGGACTTAGCAATGACCACAATAATTTTTGGAGTTCATGATTTTCAATTTACTATTTATGATTTGATTATTATTGATTATTTGGGTTGTAATTTAATGACCCTTTGGGACTTTGGTTTTAAATTTGGGTTTTTATTTATTTATTTTACTTTATGGATTTATACCTGCTGGTCATAGGAAATTCAGTTTTCAAAAAGTTAAAGTATTTTCTAAATGCATGATCACTTAGACTGTTTTATTAAAGCTTCCGCAACGAGTGATGTTTCAAAACAAATGTTTTAAATGAATAAAGTTAACTTTCTAAGTTCGAACAAAGGTTTACTAAAAATAATAACATGGTGTAATGGGCCAAATTTGCCCTGCCCATCATAATTAAAAAACAAAACTAGCAAGACCAAATAATAACAAATAAAATGTCCAAGTCCAGTCCATTACAAAACCCTTAACCCAACTACAAATAACCCAAATTACAAAACCAAACAGCAAGCCCAAAATTAACCCAACCCAATTACAAACCCTAACCCAAAGTTCAAGCCCACAACATTTTCAGAAAACACCAAACCTGACCTTAGTCCTTAGGACCAGCCGCCGTCGCTCCTTCACGTCAGCATCACCATGTACGGCCTCCATACCTGCAAAGAAGACAAACAAACAACAGCACAGAGAAGAAAAAAGAAAAAAATAAAATTTTTGTATTGATTTTTTTATTCGGTTATAAAAAAGCCACAAGAACCTATGTAATTTGAGTAAAAGCTTTCAAAGGTGATTACCTTTTTTTTTTGCTCTTAAGTTTCTATTGCTTTTATTTCTTCTTACCTATGAAAATAAAAAAAATGGGGAAAAGGAGAAGTGGTACCCGGGGGTCGATTTTCTGACTAGTAAGCGACTTAGGTTGTCATCGCCGATTAACGGTGACTTTCTGTTGAAAGCCTTTTAGAAACCCAAAACAACGAAGAGTTTTCCCCTCTTTTGGCCATTTTTGGGTATTTTTCTAAAAAATAATCCCAGATTTGGGTTCTACTCGAAAAAAGAGCAAAAATGGGTTTTTGGGTTTTTCTGGCCACAGTGGACAGCAACGTCATTGCCGATGGCCGGCGGCTGGCACAGCGGCAATTCGCCGGAGCCATGGCCGGACATGGGGCTGAGAGAGAAAAATGGGAGAGCAAAATTTCTGATTTTTTTTTAAAGGAAGGTTAAAATAAAGGGTTTGAAAAATTTTGGGCTTAAATAACAGTATCAAAATAGCGCCGTTTTGATCAACTCCCCAAACGCCCAAAACGACGTCGTTTTGGGGGCTAGACCCGATTACCCGACCCTTAACCCTGGGATCCGCGTGTTTTATTTAAATGGGCTATTTACTGCTTTAGCCCTTCCGCTGTTTATAGTTTTTTTCAATCAGGTCCTTTTATTCACTCTTTTATTTTATTAAATTTGGCCACATATTTTTCGCGCATTTCAATCTAGTCCCTGACCCACCGACGCTTTGAAAAATGAACACGTGTCTAAGAATTGGTTGTTTTGCCCATTCAGTCCTTTGCCTTTTCGTGTTTTTTTATTTTAGTCCTCATTCGTTTATTTTGTTATAATTTTTCCTTTTAAATTTCATTTCTATTCTAAATTAATCCCTAATCTGTTGAATTGTAACCCATTTTTTTAATTTGTCATTTATTTTTTTATTATTCATTTTAAAAGTTTAATATATATTATTTATTTTAAGTTTTTATGTATTTTTTATATTAAACTGTTTTATATTATTTATTTTAAATTGTTTTAGATATTATCTATTTCAAATTGATTCATACATTACTTATTTTGAGTTGCATTATACATTATTTTACTTTAAAACTGTTTCATATATATATTATTTGTTTTAGATTTTTTTTACATATTATTTCATTTAAAACAAGCTTTATATATTATTTATTTTAAATCACTTTAGATTATTTATTTCAAACTGTTTTGTATTTTATTTATGTTAATTTTTTTGTTAATTATTGTTTATTTTGAACCCTTTTTGGTGTTATTTATTTCAATTTTTTTCATATTATTTATTTCAAACTTTTTATTATTATTTACTTTGAATTGTTTTATATATTATTTTGTTTTGTTTTCTTTGATTATTAATATTGATATTAAAATAACGTGTATTGTGATTATTGTCATTATGTATATTAGAATTCGTTTATTTGCATTTTCATGTCATCGTGATTCATTAGTGTAACATTTTATTCATAAATCGTTATTCCATGTTCTATATTATCATTCCATCTCATTTCATCACTTCAAAAGTCGCGTTTAATTTTTTTTATATCCATAATAAACCGTTTTATTTTATCCATAATAAAATAAATGTACATCGTTTAAGTATTGTACTCGCTATTATTCAAAAAAGGAAAATTTTCAAAATAAAGCAATGTTTTATTTTTTGGAGATTCGAGAAATCAAACCCTAACTTACTGGGTTTCGATTTTTCTCGTTGAACCTAAATAATCGAATATCCTTCTAAAATTAAAATACATGACTTTTGAAATTAAAAGGTAAGCTTGTTTTCGAGGGTTCAAAATGTCGTGTCCTAACTTATTGGATTTGACATTTTATTACTTCGAGACAAGAGTGTTTTTAATATCCGCTTCGATTTATTCAAACATTTTGTAGTAAAATTAACCGTATTAGGGAGTGTCCGCTGATGGCCGATCAGATGCAAGCTCCGGGTACTGGTACGGCACAGCCACAAAAGGTAATACAGCAGCCACCGAGGAGCCGTAGACAGGCCAGAGGTGGTAATGGTATGGGTCATGGGCAAAGAGCACCGGGTAGATGTACTGGATAGGCTGAGGTGAGGCACCCGGCCCTAGTTTATGCTGCTCGTCCCCGAGAAGATGGAGATGCTTTGGACGTCATCATGGATACATCCTTTATTCTTGATGTACCATATATTGCCTTAATAGACATAGGGTCTACTCACTCATACATAGCTAGCAACGTATCTAGAAACTTGGGGATTTCTGTTGAGAGCACTACTAGTGAGGTTACAGTACTGAGCCCGTTAGGGCAATCTATTAGAGTTAGCGAACTGTATAGGGACGTTCCTTTAGAGGTATAAGGGGCAATCTTCCTGGCTAATTTGATAAAGCTTCCATTTGGGGAGTTCGACCTAATTCTGGGGATGGACTGGTTGGTCAAGCATCGTGTTAACTTGGACTGTACGAATAAGAATGTCGTACTTGAGAAGGATAAGGAGGCAGTCATGATTGGAAAACGTAGGAATTACTAAAGATAATAACATGGAATGTTTTCACCATAACAACGAGGTTTCGAAAACACTATCTGTGATATTGCCAAATACGGCCATAATGTCTAGGCCGGGTTTAGGGTGTTACATTTATCTTTTCATGGTATTATATAATCTTTAAATAAAACAATTAACAATCATATATCCAATGTTGATTGAGCCTTAGCTCAGTTGCATTATTGTTGTTACAACAACCAGGTGGATGCGAATTCAAACACACTTAAGTGTGTTTTATCTTTCAATTTACAGGTGAGGAGTAATTTAGGCATTGTCTAAAAAAAACATACATATCTAAAGATCAAACAACCTGTAATAAGATTAATATACAAATTCTTTATCTCTTTCCAAATCATAGGTGTAATCTAATCTAGTAATCATCTAAAAATGACATATGTTTGGTAAATTTAAGGTAGCATTTGATGCTTTCTCATGTTATGATTTTAATGGAATACGATTCCTTAGAATGTGATTGTCAGGAATGTTACTTTACCACATTTGGTATACATTGGAAGATATTAATTAAAATCTCAGGAAAATTACATTATCAAGTTTGGTTAACTAAATATATTCTTCAGAATGTAATGATAATTTATGAATTTACCTTTCCTCAATAAAATATGATATCATGTACTTAATTTTTATAATGAACTTTATCCTTAATAAATATTTAATAACAAAATTTAAATGGTCATTCTTAAATTATTATTTTTAATTTAAAATTTTAATTCGTGGTAAAAAATTATAATTTTAATTGAAACAAAATTATTTCAAATTTGTTTTGCATATATTTTTTAAATATAATAATGTATATATAGAATCATGGATATATAAAACTTGTTTTGGAATAAATTAAAAATGCTTGAAATCACGTTTTATTTTAGCTAAAGGCTAACTCATAGAAATATAAGAAAAATAGTTGATTCCAAGTACTACTCTTAGCAAAATTACAAATAATTAAATCATATGAATGTAAAACCATATGCTTTCTCTAACACACAATTCCTACACAACTTAAATGGAACAATTCGACCCATTTCCTATAAAACAAAATGAAGTATTTCATACAAATACAAGTGCTAAATCAAACTTGTAGCTAGGGAAAAAGTAAAATCAAGGAAAACATTTACCTGCGAAAAACCTGTTGAAGGAAAAAATCAAGTATAGCAGGAAGAAGGAAGGAGGCAATAGCTTCTTCTTCTTTTACATTTATTAATATATTATGTAACACCTCATACTTGACCCGATCGTTGGATCTGAATTACTAGGTATCCACTCTATGTCGAAGCAAGTACGATAAACTACATTCAATTAATATTATTAAATGTTCAATTTCAACCTAATCATGCATACAATACAATATTCAATAGTTTTTGGGTTTTATACGAGCTTACGAAAGCTTTAAAACTAACTGAAGATTAAAATAGGACTAAATTGTAATAATTTCAAAATACTGGTTAACATCGCAATGTCAAGGGGTCTGTAACACTGCTAACCCCTCTTTGTCGCCAAATTAGGGTCACGGGCATTACTAACCAACCAATCAGAACATTTAATTACAACATAAGCAAAGATGCAAACTGTAACGCCCTGAATAATTTATTTCTTTTTTTGTGAATTTTGACATAGATGTGTATCTGCTTTAGTGGTTAAGTGTTTTAAGTGTATGTATGAGGTTTTGGGTTTAAGTCCCACATTTAACAAATTTTGTTATTTTTAATCCTAAACTTATCCTAGCTGGGTAGGCTTTTGTAATATTGTCTGTTAATCCATACCAGAATGAGCCTACTAATTCGAATGATAAAGAGTTAGTGTGTGCGAGGTCCTGTGTTCAAATCCCTACATGAGCGTAGGTGATAATTTTTGCTTTTGGTGTCTGTTAGAGGTTGGAAGGAATTGAAATTCTAAGGTGGTTGTGAGTTAATGGGTTAGTGGGGAATGGAAGAAAAGTTAGGGATAGGTTATCAGATTTCCTGAATGGTAATTGCAGTTTTCTCTTTTAAAAAAGACCCTCTCCCCCTTTTTGACGTTTTATTTTTTTTTCCCTCTATCAAAATTTTCTTTTCTTATTCTTTTTATCTTCATCTCCATGTTAATTTCAGCGTTTTTGGCTCACTGTTTTCGTGCGTTTTGGTAAGTGGTGGTAAGGTTTTGCTCGAGTTAGGGAGATTTCTATTAATGTCGTTTTAAATGATGTTGTCATTTTTGTTAGTTTAATTTCTGGGTTTTGACAGCAGTGAATCATGAAGAACGAGACTCTCCTTTCATGGAATCGTAGCTGGAGTTGTTCAGGAAATTAAGTAAGTGTTGAATACTCGATTTTCATCATTGTCGGTTTCGTTAGTTCGGTTTAACTGTGAGTTTAGACTGATTTTGGAAGGTTTGTAGTATCAATTTTATGTGTTGGTTGGCTCGGGGTTGATTTCGAATTAAAATCGTACCAGGTGTGTACTCGAAATATAAAAAATCGAGCATCAACGAAAGCTAAAAATAGCTTTCTGTTGATGCCACACGGGCGTGTGCCTGGCCATGTACGAGATACAGCTATATGTCTGACGAATGTGCAGCCATGCGCAAGACACGACCGTATGATGGTAGGAGTGTAACCGTATGGGCCACATAGGCTAGGCCAAGTTAGGTGTGTAGACCACATGGGCGTGGGGGTTTTAGACCAGGCCGTGAGGGCCACACGGGCAAGGCTAATTTTGGTGTGTGGGCCCACACGAGCATGTGGGCCCATAATTCGAAAATTTTTCTTAGGATTGTACAAGTCGTTCCGATCGACTGTATACCTACCGTAGGGTCGGTAAGGGCTAACCAACCCCTAAAATTACGTGATCTGATAGTCTGATATTTTGCTCTGAACATGATACTGTTATGCATGACTAGTTATTCTGTTAAATATATATTTGATATATGTATATGAGTATGTAAGCATGATATTTCTATATGTATGCATGTGATTTCTGCTGAGGGGATTTGAATTGATCCTAGAAAGATTGAGGCTGTGCTTGATTGGAAACAGCCTAAGAACATTTTTGAGATCCACAGTTTTCTGGGTCTGGGGGGTTATTATCGGCTGTTTGTTGAGGGGTTCTCACTGATTGCAGCTCTTCTGACTAAGCTTCTACGCAAGAATGTTCCTTTCGTCTAAACTAATGCACAGAAATCAAGCTTCGAAAAACTCAAGTCTATTCTGAGTCAAGCTCTTGTTCTAATATAGCCTGAAATTGGTAAAGAGTTTATGGTTTACAATGATACGTCGTATGTCGGTATGAGATGTGTATTGATAGAAGATGGTAAGGTTGTGGCTTATGCGTCCCGTCAGCTTAATTTGCACGAGAAGAATTATACAACGCACGATCTCGAGTTAGCCGCTGTAGTGTTTGCGTTAAAGATTAGGAGGCACTATTTGTATGGCGAGAGATGTATCATCTACACCGATCACAAGAGCCTCAAGTATCTTCTTACTCAAAAGAAGTTGAATCTTAGACAACGTCGATGGATTGAGCTGCTCAAAGATTATGACTGCACGATAGAGTATCATTCTAGTGTTAACACCCTTAACCCGTATCTATCGCCAGAATAGGGTTACAGAGCATTACTAAACTTAACACATAAACAATCACACAATTCAAATTTAATTTACATATCCAAATATAAAACATTCACATACATTCATATAGTCCCTAACACGAGCCTTTGAGGGCCAAAGCAATCATTTACAACAATTCAAGACTTAATTGTAAACTTATGAAAATTCTGAGAAAACTATGAAAATTTCAAAGTACAGGGGACACACGTTTGTGAGGCCAGAGCATGTGTCTCACACGGCCAAAAGACACGCCCGTGTTACAAGCCATATGGGCATTCGAATGGGATCACATGGCCATGTCCTAGACCGTGTCCTACCCCATGTAACTCTCTAACTTGTGTTACACGTCTAACCACACGCTCGTGTGACTAGCCCATGTAACTCACTGGCTTGCTTTCATTAAAAACTACAGGGGACACATGGCTGTGTCACTTGACCGTGTGTCACACAAGGCTGAGACACACGCTTGTGTGGACGAAAATAGGCTATTTTCTAAACCACATTTCTCACCTAATTTTTGTACCAACCTACACACTTCAAAAGCATATAACCACAATCTAAATGGGCCATTGAACTAACCAAAATCAAGCCTAAAACATGCCATTTCAATATCAACCATCACAAAACTCATCAGCATCATAAATAGCCATTCAAAAATATACCAATTTCTTCCAAAGATTACCTATATGGTCAAGTGTATATAATCACTTTTATGTCTAAAACATATTATATAAACACTAATTCATCTCATAGATACCAAATTATCAATTCACAAACAAAGTAATTCCTATGACAACCATTAGGCATACTCAAAACAATCAAACTTCATACAAAATGAGGCCAACTACTCTCATATACACATATAACACATATACAAAATTAAGCCAAATCACATAGCTAATTACATATCAAAACGTATAGGCTTCATTAGCCAATAGACCTATACATGCCATATAACCAAAATACATTGAATCCAAAAGTACCAAAACAATGACTGGATAGTGTAATAAGATCTTCGATGAGTTCTAATTCAAGCGAGCTTCCGAATCACTGTAAACCACGAAAAAGAAAACAAAGTAAGCTATGAAGCTTAGTAAGCTCATATGGCTAATAAGTACAATTTACCAATTCAATCACAATTTAAAGATACAAAAGCAAACATAGGTAAATTTTATTCAAATTCGAGATTTGCACATTAATTCAATCATATTAATCACATAAATGAATTCATCATCTATCACTTACTTGTCATATGAATTTACCAACTATCACTTACTTGTCGAACTTATCATGAGTACCTGAACCGTTCCATATCATCTCTTATATTCTCGTACCATCATCTTTGCCCGCTGAACCATTTGGAATAATATCAGATACTCAGGTATCTCACATACTAAGTGTCATATAAGTGGTTAAACCACCTGTACCACATATCACATATGAATGCTCACTCTTGAGCCCTCACTGGGTATGCTCACACAAGCTGACGGTCAAGACGTAACTACACAGTGCTGCTCATATAAGTTTTCGAGTAACCGCAACACATGTCGAAAAACTTAGCCATAGGTAGGACGTACAGGACCAGCACCCAAATCACATAAATCACGATAACCCCTGATGACATGTTATTTGTATTCTATTTATTCCTAAGGTTCAAACGGGATCTATTCTCTGTCAATGCCTCTTCAATAACTTCTGCAATGTCATTTTATCACAATTACATAACTTAAGCATTTAAACGCATGTAATGTAAAGCTTATTAATCATACGAACTTACCTCGAATTTGAATGACAGAAAACGACCGTTTAGTCCGAAACTTTATCTTTTCCCTGATCTAGATCGATACTTCATTTTTCATGATCTATATAATAAAATTTAAATACTTTAATTCATATTCAATTCAATTCAATTCAATTTCACATTTTGGTAAAATTACTATTTTACCCTTAAACTTTTAACTTCTTTACAATTTAGTCCTTATCTCATAAAAATACAAATTCATGCAATTCCACATTAACCCATGCTAGTTGAATTTTAACCATGCTCATAAAAGCCCATATATTTCATTTATTTACACATTTCACCATGGATTTTACACGTCTCTCAATTTAATCCCTAATTGACATTTTCACTAAAAATCACTTTACAAAAGTTGTTTAATTCACAACAACCATTTATAATCTATCATGAAACTTCAAAACTCACACACATTCATTAATGGAAAAACTCAAATACTTTAACAATTTCACAAATTAGTCCCTGGGCTAGTTAGATTGTGCTACAATGACTTCAAAAACATAAAAATCATTAAAAACCGAGTCAAAAATCACTTACATGCATGGACTTAGTGTAGACGAATGTTGGAACTTCAAAAATGGCTTTTCTTAAGCCTAAGTTCTGTTGAGGAAGATGAAGAAAGATGGTGACTATGTTTTATTTTATTATTACTTTGTTTATTTAACAAATTACGTAATTAACATTGATTATAACATTTAAAATCATCTAAATTATGTCCATATTTGTCCACTCAACATATCAATGGTCTAATTACCACATAAGGATATCCACTTTAAAGTTCTAGAGCTATTAGACACCTTTAGCTAATAGAATACAAGTTTTACATTTTACGCGATTTAGTCTTTTTTCTCAAATTAAGCATACAAATGATAAATTAAGAAATTCTTATGCAATCATAATATTATACTGTAGATCTCAAAATTTTTTATTTCACTGAAAATGGTCAGTTACACCTGGTAAGACCAATGTGGTAGCTGATACTCTCAGACATAGAGCGATGACTGAATTGAGAGCAATGTTCGCTCGTTTTAGTTTGTTTGTTGATGGGGGTCGGTTAGCCAAGTTGTAGGTTAAACCGACTTAGATTGGGCAAATTCGAGAAAAAACAATTAAGGGATGAGTTTCTAGGTCTACGGTTTCATCAAGTTGAGAGTGGCAGTACTTCTAATTTTGGACTAAATGGGGATAGAGTTATGTATTTTCGAGGATGGGTTTGTGTACCAAATGATTCTGATCTAAGATGGTTAATTTTGAGAGAAGCGCATAGTAGCTCTTATGCTATGCATCTCGGTGGTAATAAAATGTATCGGAATCTTCGTGAGCTGTAGTGGTGGTCGGGTTTTAAACATGAGGTAACCGATTTTGTTACTTGTTGTTTGACATGCCAGCAAGTTAAGACTAAGCACCAGTTGTCTTCGGGTTTACTTCAACCTGTTAAGATTCCCTTATGGAAATAGGAACGAGTAACGATGGACTTCGTTAGTGGGTTACCCTTGACACTTACTATGAAGGATTCTATTTGGGTCATCATGGATCTATTGACCAAGTCCGCTCATTTTATTCCGGTTCAGACAAACTATTCTCTGCATAATTTCGCGAAGCTTTACATTTCTAAAATTGTAAGACTGCATGGGGTTTCGGTTTCAATAATCTCTGATAAGGATCCTCGCTTCACTTTTCGATTTTGGAAGAAACTCCATGAAGCTCTAGGTTCAAGAATGGACTTCAGTACTGTGTTCCATCCTCAGACCGATGGTCAATCTGAGAGGATGATTCAGATACTGGAGGATATGTTTTGGAGTTGTGTAATTGATTTTTGAGGTAGTTGGGAGGATTTTCTGCCTCTTGCTGAGCGCCTATAACAATAGTTTCTGGTCGAGCATTCAAATAGCACCTTACGAGGCTCTGTATGTAAGTGTTGTATTCCGATATGTTGGACTTAGTTGGGTGAGTGACGAATTTTGGGTCCTGAGTTGGTTTCTGAGACTGAAGATAAGGTTAGACTGATTTGGGATCGTCTAAAGGCGACTTCTGATAAACAGAAATCCTATGCAGATCTAAAAAGAAGCGATATCGAGTACGTTATAGGTGACTTCATATTTCTTATTTTCGTGGAAGAAAATTTTATAGTTTAGTCGTAAGGATAAGTTGAGCCCTAGGTTCATTGGGCCGTATCTGATTCTGAAGTGCATGGGACTGGTTGCTTATCAGTTAGAACAACTTCTAGAGTTTGACCGTATCCATGATATGTTTCATGTCTTGATGTTGAGGTGGTATCGGTCCGATCTATCTCACTTTGTCTCTGTTAAGGAGATCGAGGTTAGACCGGACTTGACTTTTGAGGAGGAACTGATTCAGATTTTGGATTGAAATATTAAGGTTCTTAGGAGAAAGTCCATTCCATTGGTAAAGGTTCTGTGGTGGAATCATGGCACTGAAGAAGCCACGTGGGAACCTAAGGACTTGATGCGTTAGCAATATCCTTATCTGTTCGGATCAGGTAAATTTCGAGGCCAAAATTTTTTTTAGGGGGTGGAGTTGTAACACCCTAAATAATTTAAGTGTTCTAGGTGTGTGTATGAGATCTTAGGTTCAAGTCCTACATTTGCTAATTCTGTTATTTTTTATCCTAGCCTTATCCCTATTGGGTAGGCTTTTGTAATATTGTTTGTAAACTCATATAAGAATGAGCTTGCTGGTTTGAGTGGTAAAGAGTTAGTAGATTGGAGTTTTTGTGTTCAAATCCCTGCGCAAACGTGCGTGTTAATTTTTGTTCTGGTTGTCTATTAGAGGTTCGGTGGAGTTAGGAGTCTGAAGTAGTTAGATGTAGTTAATGGAGAGGATATATTGGGACGTGGTTGTTAGTGGGGAGTTGAGATGTTAATCAAAATCCAAATTGGTTATCTTTTTATTTTTTTTATTTTTTTAAATTTTTCTCTCTCTTCCCAAAAGTCTGACGTTAGTTTTCTCTTTTCTCTGCCACATTCTTCTTTCTCTTCTTTTTCTTGCAATTCTGCCTATAATTTACTGTTGCATCATTGTATTTGGAAATTCAGTGTTCATCATGCGATTCTAGTAAGTGGGGTTTGGTTTGACTGTAGGTTTCAATTTTTGTAAATTGATTGGGATTATTCTTTTTGTTGGAATTTCAATAATGGGGTAAAGTAGAAGGAAAGTAATTTTTGAGAACGTTTTGCGTCAGAGTTGATGGAGAACCTTTGTTTAGCGCTTCAACGGCCTAAACCGTAAGAGTAGTGGTTCTTATCAGCAGTAAGTTCATTTATGCGATTTGATTTTTCATTGTGGATTTTACAAATTGTCTGTTAATTAGTCGTTGGAATGCTGTTTTTAGATTCTGATAGTTTTGGGAGTGGTTTCACATCAAATCCGAACCAGGTGTATACCTTAAACATGAAAAATTGAGGTTTGACGAAAGCCAAAAATTGGGTCTGTCGACGTCATACGGGCGTGTGGCCAGTTGTGTAGATGGCTATGTGCGAGACATAGTCGTATGACTGAAGAAAGGGTAGTCGTGCGCTTGACACGGCCGTGTGACAATGTGAGTATGACCTTGCAGGCTACACGGGTGTGTGGGTTTTGGGCCAGACCATGTGGGCCACACAGGAAGGCCATTTTGGGTGTGTGAGCTCACATGGGCAAGTTGGCCCAAAATTTTGAAATTTTCCCTAGGGTCGCATTGGTTGTTCCAATAGACTATGGACCTACCGTAGAGTCGGTAAGGGTTAACCAAACCCTGTTTCATGTGATCTAATACTCTGATATTCTAATTTGAGTAGGAAACTGATATGTATGCCTGACTGTACTGTTAAGTATGTATTTATCTGTATACAAGTATGTTAAGCATGTTTATTCTGTTATTTTTGCGTCTATATTTTGTATCTGTGTTTGGGGTGGGATTTGTATATGTGGAGGAAACAATCTGTACGATGACCTTTCGCCTATATTCTGGCAACTTGACTGCATATTATCTGTTATGTGTCGCATCAACACTATATGGTGTGTAAGGATGGATGAGTGTTTTTAACCCCACATGGTGTGATAAAATGGACAGAGATGGTGTGTAGAGGATGGGGGTAGGATTCTGTATGTCTGATTTGTTATCTGATTCTGATATTTGTTACTGTTATGGACTTAGGTCCGAATCTGTATCTGATTGTATATGAAATTCTGTGTATGTTGCATGACTATTTCTATTGGGTTATAGACTGAGTTTATGAAAACTCACATCTGTTTGTCTGTTCTGTTCCAGCAATTTACAAACTTAAGCGGGTTGGTACGACGAAAGCTCAGTGGTGATCAGTCGACAGAGAATTGTTTTTATTTAGTAATATTGGTTTTATTTTAAAACCTGATTTTTCTTGAGAGTTTGTAATTTTTGGGACTTTCTGGACTGTATGGTTTTAACTTTTGGATTTGGATTTTGTTTTGCTTTCTTTTCTGCAACGTTGATAAAAACACTTTATGCAAACAAATGGTTTTAACAAATGATTTTTGGAAACACGAGCTTGGTTTCGAATGAAACGATTTTCAAACTTCGCTGCAAATTCTTGATAACTTAAAATGGTTTCAAATAAGATTACAAACTTAAGTTTTTCTGAATATTAAGACTCCGATTGGTAAACTAATAAAATGATACGTTTTAACTTAAAAGATATAATTTAAAACTCTTCTTCGTAATACACCCAAATTCGGCCATAAATGTGAATAAACGATGAGAAAGGAAAAGTTTGGATCTCTGATGATTTTTCTTGTTTTGACATCTCCATTTCTTCTCTTCTTCTTCTTTTACTGTTTTGTTTGGTTCTTAAATTGGGTTTCCATCGTGGCAAGTTAACTGGCCACGTCATCGGTTCCGTTAAGCCTGTAATTGAAAACATTAGTGAGTAATTGATTTGTCATTTTTCAATAACATTAGTGACTGATTTATTATTTTTTGAAAGTTAAATGACTAAATTGAAAATTGAGTAACCATTTTGTCATTAAGATCAAAGGTGGGTGAGAGTTAATGTACTTTGCCCTAAATAAATTCCTAAAAACACTCCCCTCTTGTTTTTCCTAACCAAAAAAAAAAATGTTCACAAAAATCCCACATGGAATTAGGAGCCAATTTCATGTTGAACCGCCATCATGAGCAAGCTATCTTGATCGAGAGCCACGATAACGGGCAAACTGCCCATCCCACGAGCCATGGCCATCATGATCTCCTTCACCAGCGCCGCGAACTCATAGAGATCCAGCTTCCCATTGCGATCCTCATCGAACTTATCGAATATCATGCTGTGAAAATTGTCGATATCTTCTTTGGACACCGTGGATTCATGTTCCACCGTGAAAAGCAAATCCAGCCCTTCTCTAAGTTTCCTCCGACAAATCACTCCGTTCCCGTTGGAATCCACCATTTTGAAGTACTTTTCCACGCATTTCTTGAATGCTTCTTTTGCTTCCACGAATCTCGTCACTGTTTTGCTATCAAGAACAGCTACACTCATCTTTTTAAAATAAATTAAATCTTTAAATATAAAAATGGTGAATGATGATGACTAATATTTCTCTCTTTTTTGTTTTTGTAGACTTAATTTAGTTATATATAGCTAGTTTTCTTCGCTAAATCTGGAGAAGCTTTCAATGGTTGGTTGACATATGGCATTCCGTTCTTGACCAAGTTTCTTTTGTGAAAATGTGGGCAATTATTTTTGTCAACATTGTTTTCGATTTCAGTTTTTTTCATCGATTCTATTTACAATCCAATCACAATTTCGTTAATAGTATTAATAAAAATTTTAAGGCATAATCTAACTCCCCTTATTCGAGCTTGTATCTAAATTCGACTAAGTAATATTACATTTTAGGAAAAATAAGAACCGAATTTATTATTAAGTTTTATCTTTTATAGGGAAGTAAAATTCAATTTAGTTCGAAAAAATAAAAATAAAATAAATTTTAAGTTAATCTGATAGAATTATTTGAGTCAACTTGAGTAAGTAATTTAAGTTTCGAGTTCGGGTCGAGTTGAATTTTACAATTCAAATAACTTAAATAATTTGAATAAGTCAAATAACATATTGGTGTAAATACCCTTTTCGTCCCTGTTAATTTTGAAAATGAGTAAATTGGTCTCTTTCAACAAAAATTACAAAATAATTTTTAAAAATTCAAAATAACTTTTAAAGTTCAAAATATTTATAAAAATTCCAAAATTTATATTTAAAAATTTTTTTAGAATTTTCTAAAATAATAATTTTAGGGACCTAAATAAGTTAATAATTTAAGTTTATCATACTGAAGTATCTTATTTATTATTATTATTATTTTGCTTTGAAAATGTTTTCAAATATATATAGTTTCAAATTTTTGTGCTCTAACATGGAATTAGTTATACTGTAACAAGAATTTATTTAACATGTTTAATTTTTTAACTTAACTCAAACAATTTCACTCGATTCAAAAAAATTACAAATCGAGTAAGGATGATAAAATAGGACTTGTCAACTCGATTAACTCGAAATTTTTTCACTCGATTTATTCAAATGCTCACCCCTAGTCTTTTCAACCCTAATCTTTTAGATATTTTTCAAATCATTTAAGGTTTTATAGATCGTTTCTAGGCTTTCTCTAAAGTTTGATTGCATTTAGGGTTCGTATGGAACTCCTTCAGATAAAAAAGAACAAGGTAGAGGCGAACAAGACTAGTGTCGTGACCCTAAGTCTTCTATTGCTAAATAAGTCAAAATTTATTTATTTTCGTGCTAAGATTAATATAAGTAGATTAATACAAGTTTTTCTTCAAATCTTCCCCTATTTTGCTGCTAGGCGGCTCTAACCCTTCTCCATTATATATTATTTATCTTTCTATTTAGAATTCGTATAACATTCTATTTATTTCTCATGAAATTAGACTCAATAATATTTTTACACATATAAAGTTCATCTCCTAACTATTTTTGAACAATTTTTAATGATTTTTCAAAGTCAGATCAGGAGATCCTAAAATTCACCTGACCTTGTCTCACTAAAGTGCATGTATCTCATTTAATACAATCCCAATGCTTACATTATTACTTTTGCAAAAAACTAAATTCTTTAAAATTTAATTTCATACTTGGTTCATCATTTAACTCCTCTTTTACAATTTTTTGTGAATTTTCAAAACGTTGAACTATTGTTGCTAGCCAAAATTATTTTAGTGAAAATTTTACTTATTATCATTCATATCACTCATGCCAACATTTAACACTTATTTTACTAATTAACTATCAAATTGTTAAACAAAATAATTTGATTATTATTCAATTTAGTCGTTAAAGCTCGCATATCATTAACATATATTTTTATCATAACTTCTCATAACACAAATTATATCACTATCTATGAATCACAACTTATAAAATACTTTCCATCACTACCTTATTACATACTTTAACTTACTACCTTTAAATACCAATAAAATTAAAATCAACATTTATCTCTTTTTTACTAGAACTTCTTTTTCATTGCTTCCCTTTTTATTCCTTTCTCACTTACATTCCTTTCTTTTCAATGTTCATCACTTCTAATTTCTCACTTCTTGCTTCTAAGATGATAGACAAGCCATCTAGGATATCTACTTCATTTTTTTTCTTAATGTCTTTGGAAATTTTCAAGAATTTAAAGTGAAATAGTGAAATTTTATAATAAAGGACTAAATTGTAAGAAAATGAGAACTCCTCCTCTATTATAATGTTGGGGCATTGGAGTATGGAGAGAGTATGAAAAAATTTCTTCATGCTTCCAGACATATATCTTCTGTTATTTAATTAATTAAAATATTAAAATACATTATAATAAAATAATAAGAAATAATAAAATATTTCACCAATTATATTTTAACACCTAATATTCATCAATTATTTTCGTGATAATTCATGATATATCTTGATTGAGAAATGACCATTTTGCCCTTGTAATATCTTAATATTTACTTTTATGGCATTACTTACTTTTGATAAAATTGCAATTTAGTTCATCTTATTTTTTCACTTATTTAATATGGTCCCCAATTATGAATTTATTTTACCCTTTAGTCCTTTCCTATTTTGGGATATTTACATGTTTAATCTTTTAACTTATATATATATATATATATATATATATATTGACACAACACTTGTATTTTTTTTACAATTTAGTCTCTACCTTAAATTAATATGTCATGTCTTGCTTCTCGATTCAACTTCCTTTGGTATCCATATCTTTTACTTACACCTTATCTCACTAAGAAGGTTTTTGAGATGTTACACGTAATGGCTTATTTGTCCTCCAACTTTACAAAAAAAAAAAGTCATTTTATCCCTACATTTAATAGTTTGCCTCTTTTAGCCTTTGAACTTGTATTGATTGTCAAATCAGCCTAAAATGGATGGAAAAATTATTGTCTTTTTTAAAATTTTAAAATATTAAAAAATACTTTTCTTTATATTTTATACTTTTTAAATAATTTTTAAATTTTTAATATATTTTTTAAAATTTTTATATTAAAAAGATTAATTAATTGCTACTTCTACGTGCATGCTGTAACCACCCAGACTCGGCCCAGACGTTATGGCCGAATCTGGTGATGTTACATTGAAAGGACTATTTTTTTCAAAACGACTTTATTCATTTAAGAACATGTTTGGTAGAAAATTTACTTGTTTTTACAAACTTAAGTTTGAGATTTAGAAATTCAAGTTCATGTTAAGTCCAAAAATGAAAGCCCATATTTAAACGAAAACGCCCGCATAATAATGTTATTTCAAACCACGTTTAATTTGAGAAATTTATTTAAGTAAATATAAAACTGGGCAGTCGAAACATTAATAAACCCTAAATATAGTCGTATCAGAGACACAAGGCCTTATTACATCAATTGAAAATAAAGTAATAAAACTAAGTAATTAAAAGGAAACAATTCATTTAAATCTATATTGAAAATTCCTAAGTAACTTGTAGTGTGGCTATCTCCGAGTCCTCTCCCGCGTCGAGCTGTCTATTATGGATCACCTGAAATATTAATAATAAGGGTGTGAGTTTCGAAACTTAGTGTGTACGGCCCTTGTCAATCAAATCAATTCAATATACACATATCACATTAGGCCTAAGCCCTAACAATATCGGTGGTCTCGGCCTTAGCCCACAATGACCTCATATCACATCAAAATTTCATGACTGCAAATGTTCCCATCCCAATTCTAACCCTGCACTCCACCCGTACCAACCCTACACTCCTATGGGGATGTCTACATCAACCCATCCATCCTCTACACTCTAAAGGTAGCACCGGTTGCGACACTACTCACGTTGCAGCAAGGTTGCTATATTTGTGCGGTGTAGCAAAGCTACTCGGTGGCTTAAAAGCCTACGGTGGATCTACGGTCGTCAAGCGACTATGCGATCCTCAAAACACTTCCTCTGTATCATCAAACCCACCCAAGTGCAACTACAATTCATGAATGCAACATACACATTTTCACACATTTTCACATATTAAACACTTAGGGGTATTTTGGTCATTTCACTACCCAGGGGTATTTTCGTAAACCTACCCTACAGGGGTATTTCGGTATTCCCACCCTACGAGGGTGTTTTAGTAGCTCTACCTTACAGGGTATTTTCGTAATTCTACCTTAGAAGGGTATTTTCATAATTTTATCCTAGAAAGGTATTTTCGTAATTTCCTAATGATACAAATTTTAATTATGGATTTTGGCCCATCAACAAGTCCTCGCGGCTAAGATGAATGGACACTATACACCAGGTAAGATTCAAGAGAAGAGGAGGCGGGTCACTTGGACCGCTTAAGTACCAAGCTCTTCCTAGATCCAATCCTAGACATGCACACATCCATTGCCACACCTTAGTCTAGCGACTTGCCCACGGACATGTTTAATTATTTAATTAAGTCTTATGTAAAATTTGAGAGATTAGAACTAGGCCTAAAGTCCATAAAAAACCCTAACATGCATTTTTACAATCCCATAAGCCCGCTAGGCCCAATCAGATTCATAAAACCCATTAAGCCCCAGGCATGCTTATGTAGCCCATTAGGCCCAATCATAATCCAATCATATAGTCATGCATATCAAACCATCATACAATTTCATATAACAACTTTGCCAGTTTTGGCCCACAAGATCGGCAGGCCCATTCGGGATTTCGAGATTTTGACTTTTGCCAATTTTTGTGTGTGTAGTGTATGTACACACCTAATTGATGACCTGCACTACACTATTCTCAGCCTCGACCTACAATCAAAACCACTTTCGAATCAATTCTATATCTTAAACTACAACTTAATCAAATCTCGAAGCCTTACCGTAACCTTACTGTGTCCCTTCGGCTTTTCTAGCCTTCCTTAGCAAATAGTTTCGAATAGTCTTAGATCTGCACCAATACACACATATTATCAAGTGACTCGTATTCCACACGAGTCACCCTTATCAACCACATTTATATTTCGGCCACCCATGAAGCTGAAATTGAAAACGAGTTCACTTACCGCTTGCTAGAGATCCTTTCCACACTTGGAATCCTAGAACCCTATCCCTTGTTAAAACAGGGTTAACGACAAGAAAAAGAAAAGATTAGATAGCCCCTTCGGCTTTACCCAAAACGCACTAAAACGATTAACTAATCACTTACCGAAACTAATCTTTAATCTTGCGACCTAGATCTCTACTGAGTGTGCAATTGGCTTTAACCACTTGATTAAGGGTTGCAAATTACAAAAACAGGTTTATGATGAAAGAAAACAAAAGAAATCGGCAAGAGGACGTGGTATTCGGCTTTTAAGAAATTAGGGATGGTGTTCGGCTTTTGTAGAGAAAAAAAACACAACTCTATGGATTTTCGATAAAAGGATGAAAGGGAGAAGAGAATTTGGCAAGAAAAGAAGAAAGAAGAGTAGAAAAAAAAATACAAATAGGCACTTGAGGAAAAGATGAGAAATTTGGCATTAGCCTAGGATCCCAAATTCGGCACATATTTATAGCCCATAACCTCAATTCCCAATTTAGCTCCATCACTTCCCCCTTCTCATCTCCTCATTTTTCTCCCTGATAACTCCCCAATCTATTTCCTAATTTTTCTCTTCTGATTACCTCTCTGAGAGTCCAGCTTCACGCCACTACCAACCTTTTAAAACGCCAAAATTAAAGTCCTAAAAATACTAAGCTAGGATCCAAAACTTAACCAAGGCCTAATACTTCTAGGCCCAAAATTTGGGGTGTTACACATGCCACGTCAACAAAGTTAACATTTGTTAACTTTTACATCTATTTTGGGTTGATTTGATAAACAACACAAATTTAAGTGCTAAAAGAGACGAAAAATTAAATGGAAGACTAAAATGACTTGTCTTTTATAAAGTTGGAAGGTTAAATAAATCATTATATATTTTAATATCATTAATCATTAAATCGAAATTTATTAAGGATAAATTACTTGAATTATTTTGTTATGACAATTAAATTATACAAAATATCTAGTGTGAATTATAGTGGTGGTTACATTGTCTATGATGCAAAGAGCTAATGGGGGAGGTTTAATGTAAGGTGATCGTATAATAAGTAGTTGAGGTATTTTCTTCTCTTTACTTTCGTGTTGGAGAGAGAATTATAAAGGGAAGTTGGTTTATTGTGAGCCATAGTCATCAAGCACTCTATTCCATTAGTGGCATACGGTAGAATGTTATGGTTTCAACTAGGAACAATGTTGAAGTAGATGTAAGGTGACTAAATGGAACATCATCAGGTCTTGGGAGGTGATGAATTGATGGGTAGGGTGTGCATTTTTTAGATTTTAATCGAATTAGTTTGATTAATTAGTTGGTCACTAAATTTAATTCGGTTAGGGTCGGTTAAAATTTTTTAAAAATTTTAAACATCAATTAATTTGATTCGAAATCGGATAATTAATCAAATTAATCAAAATTATTAATAATATATTATAAGTCCAATATATTAGAGATGGTAGAATACATTATATAACCCTAATATATAAAAATTAATAGATTTATAAAATTCTTATAATAAGCTAAAAAATAACTAAAATTTTAAAAAAAATTAAACAATGAAAAATAAAAATTAATGTTTTTAATGTAATGTTTGTTATTATGTTTTTAATTTAGTGTTGTTTTTGTGTTATTTGTTTTTTTATTTCTTTTAAACTTTTTTGAATTAAAAACAAAGAAAAAATTTGTAATTTTTTTTTAATGTTGTAAACTTGTTTTAAAAAGAGCATATATAAATTTCGGTTATCTGCGGCCTGAGTTAATCAAAATTATTGCGGTCGGTTAATAGGTTCAAAAAAATTCAGTTTAGTTAAATGGTTAAAAGTTTCAAATTTTCAACTAATAGTAGTTCAATTTGGATATTAACCGAATCGGCAGTTTGAACACTCCTATTAATGAATGTTAACAGTAATATTTTTATAACTAGATTGATAGTTAAACTAATCAAATAAATTGTTTCCTAATCTAATTTATTCAACCGATTGAATTGTCGGTTAAACTGCAAAAAATTATAATAAAAAAAATCAATTTCTAGAAAAAAAGGGAAATCTAAAAAATTTATAAACACAAATAAATAATAACATAAACATGAATTAAACATTTTAAATTCAATTAAAACCCCGACGTTATTATTCATTCCTAAGTACTAATTTGACGTATTGAAATTGATTAAAATAAAAATTGCCCTACAATTTTTTTTGGTTAAATTCTGTTACTAGACCTTGTATTTTGTAAAAGTTTTGGATTTAATCCTCATATTTTTATTTGGTCATTTTTAGTCTTTGTACTTTTCAAATTTTAAAATTTCAGTCCTCACCAAATAATAATTGTTAAATTTATTAAGCAAAGCTCTGCTATTTCCAAAATACAATTCACCAAACATGTTATCATATGTATAATGCCATGTCGGTTTATTATTTCCACATATTACTTATTAAAAATCTAGCTAATAGATTACCGACTTCCATATGCGTTAAGACTAAATTTCAAAAATCAAAAAAAAATAGAGGCTTAGAATGTTCCAATTAGAGAAAAGGACTAAATCTACAGTTGTATACATAGTACAACACTAGTAATTGAATTTAACCAAATGGATTTAACTGCTATTGTTTGGGCCAGAACTAAAATTTTAAAATTTAAAAAATATAGGACTAAAATTTACCAATTCAAGTATAGGGACTAAAATTGATCAAATAAAAATATACAAATTAAATCCACAACTTTTTTTTTTAAGTATCATCAAAGTGTGGGGTTTTTTTTTTCCATTTTTTCTTATTTTCTTCTATAGATTATATTTTAAATTTTGAGTATTTTTAGTTTTTATTTATTTATTTCTCCATTGCTTGATTGATTTTAGATTTGTGGATTAAGAGTTTGGTTCTTGAAAAATTCATTCCCATGATTTGTGTGATAGGAAGAGTCTATTTAATAATTTATCCAGCATAACGCTCAACCATGAAATAATTTTCATCTATAATTTTAAAAAAGACCAACAATTTCTCAATAATTAATTTTTAATATATACAATTATATACAAAAGGAATCTAATGTTTCCACGATGGACACCTGTCCCTTTTTTAATTTTCTTTAAATGAGAACATTATGGGTAAATTTCAATTTCAATCCCTCTACTTTTTAGATTATAAGAATAGTAAAATTATAATTTGATCTCTATACTTCGCTCAAATTTGAGAGTTAATCTATATACTTTAATTTTGACATAATTTGATACCTCAACTTTTATAATGTCATTAATTAGTTTAAATACTTTATTTTAATTAAAATGATAATGTGAATATTTAAGAATTGTTAGCACCATTAAAATTTCTGATTAAATTCAGCTCCATTACAATGTTATTTTTTTGTTACGTGGATACTAGTTTTTTTTATTTTATTTCAAAATGTTACGCAAACACAAGAATTCTAATAGTGTTAACAAATGAACCTAAATTTTTAAATTTAAAAAGTAAAGAGAATAATTTACTAAAATAAAAGTATGAAGATTGAATTTCAAATATAAGAAAAATAAAGAGACTTTGAATAAATTGTAACATTTAAATTTTTAAACTATAATTTAATTAAAAAATAAATAATTAACTCAATGTAACGCCCCCAAAAATTTATGTATTTGATTTCGTGTATTTATAACACAAAATATCTATTTGCTTTAGCGGTTAAGTGTTTAGGGTGTGTATGAGAGGTTCTAAGTTCAAGCCTCAACTTGGGTAAATTTTGGCTTTTTATTAATAAAGCCCACTCTTTGGTAATTAGGCTTATAAATAAAAGTTGGTTAAAATATATTAGAATGAGCCTACTGGTTTGGTGGTTAAGTAAAATGTTGGAGTAAAGGAGGTCTTGGGTTTGAGTCTATAAGTAGGCATTAATTTTTACTACTAACGTTGTAACACCCCAGACCCGGCCCAGACGTTATGGCTGAATCCAGCGGTGTCACATCAAAGAGGTTATTTCTAGACAACTTCGTTTAGCTAAAATTATGTTCAGTGGAAAAGTTGCTTGGTTAAAAACTTAAATTTGTGGCTTAGAAAATCATAATCCTTGTAACTTGTTAAGTTATAATGGAAGCCCATGTTTTAGGAAATCGTTCACATGTTAAGGTTACTTAGAAAACCACGTTTACTTTAAAAAAATTATTTAAGTTTGATGATTCAACAGTTGTAACAATAATAAACCCAAATAAAAAGTCAAATCAGAGATAAAAGGCCTTATTACAACCCATTGAAAAACAAGTAATTAAAATAAAGTAATTCGAAAACTATTTAAAACTTCTAAGTAGCTTGCAGTGCGGCCATCTCCGAGTCCTCTCCCACGTCGAGCCGTCTACTGAGGGTCACCTGAAACATTAAATTAAAGGGTGTGAGTTTCGCAACTCAGTGTGTATGACCCTTGGCAATCAAATCAATTCAATATACAAATAGCACATTGGGCCTAAGCCCTAACAATATCGGTGGTCTCGGGCCTTAGCCCAGATTGACCTTAAATCACATCAGTTTCACATGAATGCAATGCACCCATCTCAAATCCAGCCCTGCACTCCATTTCCCTTCCAACCCTACACTCCTGTGGGGATATAAATATCAACCCACCCATCCCTACACTCCAAAGGTAGCACCAACAGCAACACTATTCAAATGTTGCAGCAATGCTGCTATTCATATAATAAGCTTAAAGCCACCGGTGGATCCAAGGTCGTCAAGCGACTATGTGATCCTCACATATCTTCCCCCGTTCCATTAATCCCACCCAAATGCAACATACATTTCATGAATGCAACATACAAATTTTCTACACATTAAGCACTTAGGGGTATTTTAGTCATTTCATTACCTAGGGGTATTTTGGTAATTTCTACCCTACAAGGGTGTTTCGGTAATTCTACTCTACGATGGCATTTTTGTAGTTCTACCCTACAGGGGCATTTTAGTAATTCTACCCTAAAGGGGTAATTCCGTAATTTTTACCCTAGAGGGGTATTTTCGTAATTTCTACCCTAGAGGGGTATTTTTGTAATTTTTACATTTTGGGTTTTAGTTATGAACTTTGGCTTATCAACAAGTTCTCGCGGCTAAGGTGAACAAACACTATGCACCAGGAAAGATACTAGAAAAGAGGAGGTGGGTCATTCGGACCGCTTAAACACCAAGCTCTTCCTAGATCCAATCTTAGACATACACACATCCATTGCCACACCCTAGCCTAGTGACTTATCCACAGACATGTTTGATTATTTAATTAAGTCTTATGCAATTTGAGAATTCATCAGAACTAGGCCTAAAGTCCATTAAAACCCTAGCATGCATTTCTACAATCCCATAAGGCCCACTAAGCCTAGTCATGTTCATAAAGCCCATTAAGCTCAATCATGCTTATGTAGCCCATTAGGCCTGATCATAATTAAATCATACAATCATCCATATCAATCCATCATACAATTTCATATAACAAATTTTAACAATTTGGGCCCACAAGCTCGACAGGCCCATTTAGCCCTGTCTGGCCCGGTTGGCCAAATAGTGGCCCGAGACCATGAGATCACTCTCTAGGCTTCGGTAATCATATCGGTATCTCTGCACGAGTGTTCGCACACTCGTGTGATTGCCGGTGCCATCTTTTCGACTTTTTAGCTTTTTGGTATTTTAGAATTTTGAGATTTCGGCTTTTATCGAATGGTCGTGTGTGCAATGTATGTACACACCTGGTTAATGACCCGCGCTACACTATCCTCAGCCTCAACCTATAATCAATATCAACCTCGAATCAATTCCATGCTTAATCACAACATTTACCAAAAACCGAAGCTTTACCGTAACCTTACCGTGTACCACCAGTTCTAATAGCCCCTCCTTAGCTACTATTCCCGAATGTACTCTAGATCTGCATCAACATATATACTATCAACATCAAGTGGCTCATATTCCACACGAGTCACCCCTATAAACTACACTTATATTCGGCCATCTACGAAACCGAAATTGAGAACGAGTACACTTACCACTTGCTAGAGATCCTTACCACGCTTGCAATCTTTGAACCCTACCACTTGTTAATACAGGGTTAATGACAAGAAAAAGATTAAATAACCTTTCGGCTTTTACCAAAACGCACTAAAAGATAGTTAACCAAGTACTTACCTAAACTAGTCTCTGATCTTGCGGCCTAGATATCTACTGAGTGTGCAATTGGCTTTTAAAAACTTGATTAAGGGTAGCAAATAACAAAACAAATTTGTGATAGAGGCAAGCAAAAGAAATCGGCAAAGGGGATATGAGTATTCAGCTTTTAAGGATGGTATTCGACTTTCAAGGATGGTATTCGACTTTCAAGGAATCAAGGATGATATTCAACTTTTGAGAGAAAAAGAACACAACTTAATGAAATTTCGATAAAAGAATGAAAGGGAGAAGAGAGGTTGGCAATGGGATGAATTCGGCAAAACCAATGAACTCCCAAGAGAATTCGGCACACTCTTAAATAGACCACAAGTCAATTCTAGCCTCCCCTAAAGTCCCATTCGGCACCATCACCTCCCCTCTCTCAATATCCTATTTTCTCTCCTTTATCCTTATCTTAAATTTCTCTCCTGAACACTCATGTCCAGAGTCCACTCTAGCGCCACTACCTTCCTTCCATGAGCAAAAATAAAGTCCTAAATTCATCACTCTTAAGCCTCGAACCTTAGACCTCTTTTCCTGATAATAACGCCACCTTATAGCTCCCTAAGTGGCGCCACCCTGCCACTGAGCCACAGGCCCAGTTGTGTCATATTTTCCCCTTAATTTATTTAAGAGGCCTATTACCTGATACTAGGGTTCCACTAAGGCAAAAATTAAATTTTTCCTATGGTCTCCCCTATCCCTAAAACTTCAAATAATCCTTCTAATATCTTAAAATTATTATTCTAACAGTGCCAAACATGTAATCTGAGTCGCTATCTTACTCTCTAAATGTAACACACCCACGCCCGAGGCCCAATTCTACTAGGCCCAAAATTTGGGGCATTACAAATGTCGTGGAAGAGTTTGAGTCGGTTTAGAAATCTGAGTAGTGGGGTAGTGGTGAGAGTTTTGAGGAGATATTCAAGGGAAGTGATCAGAATTTTTGCCTAATCTGATTTCTTTTCCCAAATTTGGTTTCTTGCTTTTGGTCCTCTAGTTTTGCTGTCATTTTTCCTTCTTTGCAATCCCCCTCTTGCTGCCGATTTCTAGTTCTAATCCTGCGTTCAAACGTTTTCTTTTTGTGACTCATTGTTTCGATCCTCTCCTTGAGTTTGGTAAGTACAATTAGATTATTATTATCGTTGTGGATCGTTACTAAGTGGGTCATTTGGTATATAGGAGATATTCCAAGGGTAGAAAATCTCTAATTGACGTTTTAGGGTGTGCGAAACCCAATTGTTCGACTTAAGGTAACGTGCTTCATGAGTTTTAGCATTAAGATTTTTTATAGAATAACTTCTTAAGTAGCTTAATTAATGTAGAATGGTCGATTTGTAGGTTCTGGAGTGCTTTAGCATCGTTCCGAGATCAGGTGTGTACTCCGATTGCACATAAAAGAAGTTTCGACGAAAGCCGAAAAGTACTCTGTCGACACTACACAGGCGTGTAGACTGCCCGTGTGGTAGGCCGTGTGGCAGTACACGGTCGTGTGGTCGACAAACCAGGCCGTGTGCGATAGACGCTGGCATATGACACGGTCGTGTAATGGCCGGTGAGGCTGTGTGCGAGACGTGGGCTCGACCAATTGGGCAGTGTGGGCTACACGGGCGTGTGGGATTTTAGGCCAAGTCATGTGATCCACACGGCCATAGACAATTTGGGCCGTGTGGGCCCACACGAGCGGGCCACATAGGCGTGTGAGCCCTTTTTTTGAAACTCTCTGTAAGGTTGCTCGGGTCGCCTAAGTCGACTAGGACCTATTGTAGGGTCGGTAAGAGTTATTGTAACCCCTAAATATGTGATCTGACTTTGAGATATATGTGTTTAGCATGTTATACTTAGCATGTGTATCTGTATTGTTCTGAATATAAATGTATGTCTGTTAATCTGCATATTAGCATGCCATATTTATGTGATGCATTACATTGGGGTGGGATTGATGAAGCTGAAGGAAGTATCTGAAAGGCTTTATAAGCCTGTTTTCTGGCAGGTAAGCTACATATTTATGATATGTGTCACATTTCGGTATTATGTGGTGTATAGGGATGGAGGGGTCTATTTTATCCCCTTATTAGGTGTGTTGGCTGGGTGGGTCGATTTTATCCCCACATGGTGTGCTAGGTTGGACGGAGTTGGTGTGTAAGGTTTGTAACACCCTATACCCGAGACCGTCGCCGGAATCGAGTACGGAACATTACCGGACTTATCGGAACTTTACAGAATTTAATCGGAAATAAACACAGAATATTACATAAACGTCCGTATCAATTGTTTTCGGACTAATTACGATCATTTCGGATGGTTAGGATTCGAATCCTATCGCATCAGAAGCTCGGAAAATTTTTCCTGAAAATGACGTCACACACGCCCGTGTGACACTTAACACGGCCGTGGGGTCAAGCAATGTGGCCTTCACACGCCCATGTCTAGAGGCCGTGGAAGCTACTGACTTGCAAAACATGGTTGGAAGTTAATTTCACACGCCCGTGGAGTAAGGCCGTGTGCTTCCCACGGTCTAATGCTAAGATACACACGGCCGTGTCTCTTGCCCGTGTGATTACTAAAATTCAAAATTTAAGGTGCAGGGCATGCACGGTCTAATGACACGCCCGTGGGGTTGGCCCGTGGCTCGACCACGGCCTAGGCACACCCGTGCCTCTACCCCGTGGGACCATTCTGACCATTCTATTTCTCAGACACGGTCTGGACACACGCCCGTGTGCCCTGTTGACCAGGCCGTTTGAGGCTTAATTTCAAGCCTTAGCCTCCCTAAAACTCACAAACACATTCAAAACAGATAACACATTACTTAAATACACTTTTACATCCATATATCACACTCGAAACATAATACTTATGAACACTTAAACTCATCATACAATTCTATAAAGTCTCTATACATGCCATTATTCTATACATCGAATTACACAATACCGTCGAAGCTTGACAGTGTGAACATGTTCCTCCACCTCGGCTCCCAATCCAATCGTTCTTATCCACTGAAAGAGAGGGGAAAGGAAAAACGGAGTAAGCTATATAAGCTTAGTAAGACATAAGCAAATTAATAGCAAATTGCATGTTACTAAACTGAATCGAAGGTGCTAATATAACATGTTTGCAATTTCGATATACTTACTCATGTCCATTCTTACCAAATTGTCCAAATATAGTCATATACAAATACATTATGCTCAACTGATTTCTTATTCTTAACCTGCACACTTATTTCACATTTCAGATTAGTCTTCCCAGTCAAACATTCAGAACAGAGATGGATATACAAAGGTTAGCACCGAAGTGCCTCACAGATATATGGCCGAAGCCAATCACAGAGTATGGCCGAAGCCAACAGAGCATGTAGCCGAAGCTACCAGAATATGTAGCCGAAGCTACCACAGATCACAGACGTATTCCACGGGCCTGCTCACATAAGCTGACAGGTGACTGCAACACATGCAAGTACACCCAGCACCCGGGATACAAAATCAGACAGAATCAGAGCCCTCAAGTGACATTTCACCAATATCCGAACATATTCTTACAGTTCAACCGGGGTTTACGAAATAATCACATTTATACATTTACTGAATTCAGAATTCATAATCACATATTTTTCATATCATATTCATCAATTAATTCATAATAATGCAGATAGCTATAATTTACTTATGACTTACCTCGATATCAAATCGACTAATTTGTACAAATAAATTATCCTTTCCTTTCCTCGATTTTGATCATCCTCTTTCCTTTCTTGATCTAAATAAATACAATTAACACATTTTATCAATATTCTATCCAATTCATTCACAAACCGGACTTATTGGTCAAATGACCATTTTACCCCTAATCTTGGGATTTCAATTTCACTTCATTTTATTGCATTCTAGACTCAATTAACTTCCTTATCAATCAAATCATTCAAAAATTCACTCACATACACATACTTATGAACAATTTTCCTCTTTTCTCATTTTAGTCCCTTAGGGACGTTTTTATCGAAATTCACTTGTAAAAATACGTAAATAACATATCAATAACTCAATTGCTATCACAATTCATCAATTAACACTATTTATCAAAAATGGGTAATTCTCAAACCCTTGTTTCTTTCCAAATAAATAGCAAAATCATGAAATTCAAGCTTCCAAACACACGAAAATACGAAAATAATCGAAAACGGAGTTGAATTGCACTTACAATTGAGCTTAGAAAGCAAAAGAAACCCTTGGCCATGGAAGAGAAGAAGAATCGGCAGAATAAGGAGGAAGATGATGATTTTTTTCACATCTTTTCTTTTATTTTATGACAATTTAGTCCTATGGACAAAAATGCCCTTATTCATATGCCTTAGACATTTTTCTAGAGATGCCCTTTTGTGTCCATGACCTTTTAATGGTTTAATTGCAACATAAAGACCTCCAATTCAAACCCCCATTTCAATTGGGTCCTTTTTACTCTATACTTCATATTTTGCAATTTATGCGATTTAGTCCTAAACATAAAAATTAAGCACTTAATCAATGAAATTTTCAAACCATACTTTCACATCAAATATAATTAAATCAAACCTTATCAAAATTTTACGAAATTCAAAATTTTACTTCGAATTTGTGGTTACGAAACCACTATTCCGACTAGGCCCTATTTCGGGCTGTTACAAGGTTGGTGCGCATGACACTGTATATCTGATCTGTTTTGTATTTTGTATCTGATCGGGCCTGAGGGCCCTATTATGATTCTGATTCTGCATTTAAGTGGGCTAAGGCCCGAACTGATTCTGTAAAGGGCTTCGGCCTGGACTGTATATTTACGATATTTGTTATACGGTCTGTATGCATGCTCTCTGCGGGGATTTACACACTGAGTTTGCGAAAACTCACCCCCTTTTTGTTTTATATGTTCAGGTAATCCCCAGCAGTAGATGTATCGGTGTATCGGTGTAACGGAGGACTTGACTGTGACCACTGCTACATTTACTCAGTTCTACGGGTTTAATTGCTTTTACTGCTTTTGATATTATCTTTGGGAATATTTGATGTAATTTTGGAATTTGGACTGTTTTGGTTTTATTTTGGGGATTTTAAACTGTTATTTTGGATTTACAATCTGCAATGCAACAAAAGAACGGTTTTTCCTAACTAAAATTTTTCTAAGTAAACACGTTTGCTAAAAACATTTGTTTTCAAAAGCTTCCGCGTTAAAGAAATGGTTTTAAGCAAATCAATTAATTCATGTTTTCCTGACTTATATAAAAGATAATAACTGGAACGATTTTTAATGTATCGAGGCATCTTCAAAACACTCTCATGTGACATCGCTAGATTCAGCCATAACGTCTAGGCCGGGTTTAGGGTGTTACACTCAACGTGAAGCATAAATGTTTAAAAATATCTTATTAATCTCTATAAGAATGGTGCATGAATATTACGCCACGAAATTATGCTCCAAATTAAGCAGACTTTGTTTTTCTTTGTTCTTTTTATATTGTATTCATTTTTTTTATTTATTGTTGGGTCATTCTTCATTGATTTTATTTCAGGGCTACAAATTGGGCTAAAAGGGCCAAAATTTTATTATTCACCCAAATAATACAATAGTTTTGTTGGGGTTTGACCAATTCAACTCATTTTGATTCCAAGTTGAATGATGATTTACTTAAAAGGTGATTAAATGATGTTTGTCTGAGCCAATATATTCAATATTTTTAGTTTAACCAATCAAATTAATCGATTATGTTTGTTTTCAATAACATTGGCTGGCAAGTGCTCTACCTTTGGGGATATCAAATTTTACCAAATTCTATCTTTAAGCGTTGAGGGATATAAGTTGGATGATATGAAGAGTTCTAATCTACTTAAGTATAAGAAATTTCACTTTATTTGGTCAATTTTCATTTAGATGTAATAGTAAAATTCCCCTCAACTATACCTCAATTCCTAGATTAAGCCTTAGTGCTTTTTGTCCCTAACAATGTATTCTACCGTGTACTTTGGCTCACACTAACTTCATTAAAGATATACATGTGATACTTCGAGGAAAAAAATGAAAGCACTAGAATTTAGATCTAATTGAAAAATGCTTCTTAAAAATATATTTTTTAAATGTTTTTGAAGAGAAGTTAAAAATTTTTAATTTCTGAAAAATGTGTTTTTAAGTCAATTTTTGACTTGGGAGAAGCACTTTTTCTCTAAAAAAGCAATTTGTTTAAGAATATTTTTATCCCCAAATACTTTATTTTCCTCAAAATTACTTTTGAAAAGTATTCGTAAACTATGCCTTAATAAGATTAACCTTAACCAATAACAAATATAAAATCTAAATATAAAATTTTAATTAACTCGAGTAAATCAGTTAATTCTATTAACAAAATCAAATTAATTAATAATAATAAAATTTTAAAAATTTCTTCAATTAATCCAACCAATTTTTTTTTTTATGATTAATCGATACCACTATAAATTTTGCACAATTAATTCGATTAAAGAGAATAATAGCACCTAATTTATTTTTAGATTTTTTTAAAAGACATCTGGTAAAAAAAATTATTGGGATTAAGGTGTTGTTAGGGCTGAATAAATCGAGTGAAAAAATTTTGAATTGACGAGTCTTATTTTATTATGCTAACTCCATTTGAAATTTTTCGAATTGAATAAAATTATTCGAGTTAAATTAAAAAATTAAACATGTCAAATTAAAATCTTGTTACAGTAAAACTAATTTCATGTTGGAGCACATAAATTTGAAACCATATATCTTTGAAAACTTTTAAAAGAAAAATTAAAAAAAAAAAAAGAAGAAGATATTTTAGTATGATAAACTTGAATTATTAATTAAGTCTTAAAAATTATTATATTAAAAATTTTAAATTTTTAACTTTTTTTATATATTCTTTAGAATTTTTTAAAAATATAAATTTTGAAACTTCAAAAAAAATTGAATTTTAAAAGTTATTTTGAACTTTTTTTTATAATGTTTGATGAGAGAGATCAATTTGCTCATTTTCAAAATTAATAGGGACCAAAAGGGTACTTACACTAATCTATTATTCGAATTATTCGAATTGTAAAATTCAACTCGATTAGAACTCGAAAATCGAATTACTTATTCGAGTTGACTCGAATAACTCGATTCAATTAACTCAAAATTCAAAATTTTTATCAATTTTTTCAAATCGCATCCAATTTTGCTCACCCCTGAATGTTGTTTAATAAATTAAAAAATTAAGTGTTAAAAATTAACTACTGAATTTAAGTTATAAATTTGTTTGGTATATTACATAAAACTAAGTATGGATTGTAATTAGATTGTTCGATAAATAATAAATTTAAAAATTTTAAAGGTAAAATGTTTAAAGGATAATGCTAAAAGAATAAAAAAAAATTGAAAAAAAATTCTACATTAAGTGATAAATAACTCCCTATCTACCCTATCTACTTATTATTTTTAACTCTTTTCATCGAAAAATTCTATTATTTTTTTTAGTTTAGATTATCAAACATGTTTAAAAAATTAAATTACTTTTTTTTTTTTTGTTCAAACACGGATGAATTATTTGAGACGGTAAAACGATAGGGACTAATTTAGAAAAGTAAAGAGATTAAGGACTTTTTTGATACTTTTTTCTCATTTTTCTTTCCGATTTTGGTTTCATTTTGTAAAGCCTCAAGGATCAATATTTGGGCTATGTGCAATATTGGGCCTCTCTTTTCTTTTCAAAATTATTATTATTATTTGTTTTTGCTCAAAATATTTTTCGCCCAACCCTTTGTTGAAATCTTATTTTGTAATAAATAATTATTATACAATCTTATTCCTTAAATAAAAAATTGGTGCACCATCATTTATAGTAATTATAATTTCAATGATGTCATACTTTTTAAAAAATAATAATTTTGAGAAATATTGATGGAGCATTTACTTGTTAACGTGTGCAACATGTTGCAAGCCTACCTTCAAAGATCAACAAAATTATTTTCTTAAATTAAGGGACGAATAAATTTGGATTCGCTCTTAAATTTTTATTAATCTCATTTGCAAAATGGATCAAAATTGTCACGAGTTACAGATTAAAATTCGTGATGAAAGTATATAAAACTTTATTGAAAGTCAATTGATTAAATAATATTCATTTGACCTACTTGAATTGGCCCAATTCATAAAACATATGGAGGAACTCATTTAATTGAAGTTTTGAGTTATCATAGTAAATATTTTTGTAATCCTAAGGAATAAGATTGTATAGTGTTTAAATCACTTAGGACTCTCATCTTGTAGATAGGCTTTGATCTCGACCGTCGATGTAATTTAAAGTGTATAGTTGGATTTAGGAGAGCTCAACTATAAATAGAGATCTTTCCTCTTATTTGTAATCATTGGGTTGTATTTCTTCAAAGTAAATAGCACTTTTGAGAGTATTTTCTCTAACACTTGGCATGCTAAGTTTACTTGTAACTTTCTAGTTCTTTCATTATTTTTTCGCTTTTAGTTTATTTTTGCTTTATTTCGGTGCCTTAAAGAATTTTCTTTTTGAATTTTTATTTTCAAGAGTAAGACTGGCTTAGGTAGATTTGAAATAAAGGAATCGACTAATGTCGTGCGGTTTGCCAGACTAAATTTCTAGTCTCATGAGACAAGTATCTATATGGGACAAAAAAAATTTGAAATACTGATATGGAAAAACTAGTATAGTTTGAGGGCTAAAACGTAAATTAAGTGCTTAGTTTTTAGGATATATATAATAAATCATATTGTTGTTGTAATTATAAAATATAGGTTTTGTTAAAAAAATTTATAAAATATAGGCATAATGAATTTTTTTGCCTTACAACTTTATAAAAACAGTCATTTTAATCCTTTATTTAATTTTTGGATTTTTTTAACACTTTAACTTACATTTTTTCTCAAATCACCCTAAAATGGATGTAAAAGTTAACGATTATTAACTTTGCTTACGTGGCATACAAGTGGATTGATACATGGATGACATGTTAGCATTTAAATGATTTTTTTTAAATTTAAAAACATTAAAAGATAATAATTTTTTTAATTTTAAAATAATTTTAATGATCTTTAATTTTTAAAATATATATTTTTTAAATTTTTTTAGTGTTTAAAAATTATTTAAATGCTGTTGTTTCATTCAAGTGGCAATCCATGTGCATGCTATATCAGTAAAATTAAAAAAAATATTAAAATTTCCATCTATAAGATAATTTGATAAAAAAATATAAATTAAAAAAATCAAAAACAAAAAATTAAATAAATAACTAAAATAATTTTTTTATATAAAATTGAAAGGTTTTAGGTTTAAAATATAATCCACATGAAACGCAACGAGATATTTTGTCCTTTTTTAGATGTCCGAATGCTTCAAGATAAATCTTCACCTTATCTGATTTTGTTAATTTTATAAAACAAAAAATAGTGTTATGTTACGTGGGTAAATATAAAATTATAAAAATTTATTTAATCAAATATTTTGATTAGATTATGCAGCACTTATACAGTGAAAAAGTAAAAATTAAAATAATTTTATATATTTTGTAATTATTTATATTATTAATTTTTTAAAGATTTAACCATTGAATTTATATCCATAAAAATACTCTATATATTAATATATATTCACTTGTTAAATTTTTTTACCTAAAACAAATAGTTAAAAGTTTTAAATTTACATCAAATTTAGCATGCATAGTCTACATTAATAGACCATAAAATACAACGGTTGAATTGTTAAAATATTAATCATATAAATAATTACGAAAGTATATAAAGCTACGTTAGAATTTAAAATAAATACTAATCATATAAATAAATACGACAACGTTTTACAAATAAAAATAAAAATAAAATACAAATATTAGAATTTAAAAAAAAAATCAAAAGAAAAGTATAGATTCTAGCCGCACTTGAACTTTCCTCATCCAAAAAATATCAAGAAATTGAAAAGCTCCCAAATTCACTTCTGACCATATTAATTTCTAATTGCAAACGGTGACAATAAACAAGTCGATAGTAAACAAAGATAAGTCATTGCTGACCTCAGGCTTGACCCATCTACCATAAAAGGGTAAAAAAGCAGTTATTAATTTTGAAATGAGAGGGAATTAAATATTATCATAAAACCTTAATTAGGCCCCAAAGTATGGGCGTAAATATAATATAAAATTTTTTAATTTGATGTGTAAGATAGGAAACAAAAAAGGTATGAATGTAAGGCAGAATGAAAGGGTGATTCATGCATTTTAAATTCATGTAAGTTAAGTTGTAGAATTCATAACCTATTATTTTAATTGATTCTGGGTAATATTTCCAATTTCCACCCACATTATTTGATCTTATAAGTCCAATATGGAGATTGAATTTCTATATGTTTACTTGTATAAGTTAATTTATTTTCTTCTTTTTTTCAAGTATGAGTTCACCATCTTCACTCTTTTCAAAATTCACGACTCATATTTCACAAGTTCTTTCAATTTCATTTTTTAAATAATTGTTGAAAATCATGCTCATTTTTAATAATTAATACCATGATACTCACAATTTTATACTAATATAATTTTATTGATTAACCATTCTTTTCATTTGAAAAAAATTATAATTATTTTTTATATAAAATTTAAATGTTTTTATTTTTTGAATAATTTCATTATAAGTTCTGATCATATATGTTCTCTTTAACACACTGCTTAGAACTACCTAAAGCCTCTCTTCGACAATGAATAAATGCGTTTATCTTTTATAAATTAAAATATATAATATATAAGTAATATTTAAAATAAATAATATTTTATTAAAAATTTGAAAATAATATAAAATTTTAAAACTATATTAAAAAGTAAATTATAAATTAAATTAAAATAAAAAAGGTAAAACAACATACATTAATTATCATAATTCATGATAAGTACAAATGATATTTACATTAAATTAATTAAATATAAAAATATTTACATTATATTACTAAACACTTTTAATTAAAAAATAATTATTGAAATCTTATACCGCAAAGCCTTTTTTACTTTTTTTTTTAATCTCCCTTATCCATTTACAACTTCTTCATCATCATCTTTTTAAAATAAAAATAATAATAATAATAATAATAATAATAATAATAATAAGGTAAAAAAGAAAGTATAAAATAGTACTTGCCAATTTTAAAAAATATATTGATTTTAAAAAAAATATTTAAGGTTTTGGGTCAATTTCTGATATATGTAGGGAAATATGTCGATTTTAGAGAGAGAAATAATAAACATGTCCTACATGATGCGTTTTCAGTAAAAACATGTCCTACAAGACGCGCTTTCTAACTTTTTACCATATTAGTTTTTTTAGTCAGATGGTTAAATGTTGGTGGTTTTGTTTTTTAGTCTTGGGTTCGATTCATTTCCTATTAACATTTGTATTTTTATTTCATTTGTTTTAAGCTTTACTTTTATTTTTAACATATTAGTTCATTTGGTTAGATAGTTAATTAATAGTGACTTTATCCTTAAGTCTCAAGTTTGATTCTTCTTCTAAGCACATTTGTATTTTTTATTTCATGTTGTTTCAAGTTTTTTAATTAATAAATATATTGTTTTTAGGTTTTTTTATTTCTTAATTCTTATAATTAATAACTCTTTTATTTATAAAATCAAATAATTGTTACCAATTATATAATAAAAATATATATTTGATAAAATTGATATTTATCATTATGTTAAATATATTTTATTTTTTAAAAAACATCAACTAAATTTTTTGATATTTTTTCTTTATATATAATATTTATAAGTCAAATATTGCAGATACATTTTTCGGTGGTTTCCAGTCTAATATCGCAGATATTTTGCTCGGATCAACTTTGATGCCTTCCGTTGAAACAATATGACCCAGAAATCCGACTTCCCGAAGCCAGAATTCACATTTGCTGAATTTAGCATATAACTGTTTATCTCTCAAAGTCTGTAACACAATTCTCAAATGTTCAGTATGCTCCATCTCATCACGTGAATAGATCAGAATGTCATCAATGAATACAACAACGAATATGTCTAAATACGGTCTAAATATACGATTCATTAAATCCATAAACACTGCAGGAGCGTTAGTCAAACCAAAAGGCATAACTAAGAATTCATAGTGACCGTACCGTGTTCTGAAAGTAGTTTTTGGTATATCAGAGTCTTTAACCCGCTCTCAAGTCTATCTTTGAAAATACTGTAGCTCCTTTTAACTGATCAAACAGGTTGTCGATCCGCGGTAGAGGATACTTATTCTTTACTGTTACTTTATTCAACTGCCGATAATCAATACACATTCTTATAGACCCGTCTTTCTTTTTCACGAACAATACCGGAGCACCCCCAAGGTGAAAAGTTCGGTCGTGCAAATCCTCTATCTGTTAACTCTTGTAACTGTGCCTTTAGTTCTTTCAATTCGTCCGGTGCCATTCTGTACGGAGCTATCGAAATCGGTGTAGTACCCGGTAACAACTCAATGCCAAATTCAACCTCTTTAATCGGCGATAAACCTGGTAACTCTTCAAGAAATATGGTCGGAAACTCACAAACAACCGATACAGATTCAAGTTTCGATTCCGATACCTTAGTATCCAACACATATGCTAAATACGCATCATAGCCCCTTTTTACACATTTCTGAGCTCGCATAACATATATCACAATTGGTAATTCATTCGAATTATTTGATTCAATCCGAAGAATTTCACCGTTCTGACATTTCAACTCTATACTCTTTCGTCTACAATTCACAACCGCTTCGTGCATATTTAACCAATCTATGCCTGGTATCACATTAAACTCGTCAAATGGTAAGAGCATCAAGTTAGCCGAAAAACAGTATCTCCGAGTCATCAATGGACATTTCTTACATATTTTATCAACTAACACTGACTTGCCTAATGAATTCGATACTTTAACTACAAATTCTATAGACTCAACATGTAAACTCTTTTTAAACACTAGTTCCATATAGATATATGAATGAGTTGATCCAGGATCTATCAACGCAACTATATTAGTGTTAAAAAGAGAAAAAGTACCAGTAATGACATCAGGCGACGAGGCTTCCTCACATGCACATATAGCATAAGCTCGAGTAGGAGCGCGTGTCTCTGATCTAACATTTGAATCTCGTGTAGCACTACGATTTCCACTCTGATTCCCAGCATTCCAGGGTGGTCTACCTCTGGTAACAGTATTGCTTACTTTTACTGATTGCTCTCTGTCATTTATAGATCTTTCAGGATAATTTCGCAAGAAATGATCTAACGATTCGTATTGGAATCATGCCCCACTTTTCAATCGACATTCACCAAAATGCTTTCGGTTACAAAGTTTACACTCAGGTCTGGGAGTTCTCACACTACCCACACTAGCAACAGAGGTTGTTTGGGGCTTCTAAGGATATGATCTAGCATCTCTATCTCTGATCGTTACACTCGTAGAAGCAATGGAACGGGGATGGAATTCTTTAGATTTTTTCAATCCGGATTGATGTGACTTACTTGCAAATATCTTTCTAGTCTCCCTCGATTCAAAATCAGCTTTGCGTTTTTCTTTAGTAAGTTCCTCAACTTTACAAGCCCTATCAACCAGAACTACAAACTCTTTCAGCTCAAAAATCTCGACTAACAATCAGATATCTTTATTCAATCCATCCTCTAACCGTTTACACGTAATGGCTTCGGTTGAGACACATTCACGACCATACTTACTGAGTCGAATGAATTCTCTTTTATATTCGGTTACCGTAATATGGCCCTGTTTCAGATCAAGGAACTCTTTTCTTTTCTGATCGATAAATCGCTGGCTAATATATTTCTTCCGAAATTCGGTCTGAAAGAAATCTCAGTTAACTCTTTCACGCAGAACAACTGATATTAAGGTATTCCACCATTGATATGCCGAATCTCGTAGTAAAGAAATAGCACATCTCAAGCATTCATCCGTTGTGTAGGATAGTTCATCGAAGACCCTGATCGTATTTTCAAGCCAGAACTCGGCCCTCTCAGCATCATCACTAGTTGAAGCTCTGAATTCTTCGGCCCTGTATTTTCGTATCTTATCAACAGGTGGTCTATTAAATCTCAAAGGATCCATACCTCGTGAAATTTCAGGATTAGGATAAGGAACCTGAGGGGGTAGAGGTTGTGGAGCAGCCAGGTTTGCTTACACAAATTCAAAAAACCATTCTGACATTATTTGGAAGAAAGCTTGCTTAGCTTCTCCATGACTACCCGTAGCAGGGTTCGATTCGGTAGGCACAGCCCCTTGAGCAGAAGCTGGAGCATTGCTCTCAACATCGTTAGCTATTGCTCGATTTGGATCCATTTACTAAATAAAACAATGTTCAAAAATTGTCAGGAGATTATCACACTATCACAGTTTATATATGGCATGTATAGCTAGACTCATATATTCTACGGTAGTCTTAGAATCGACTAAACCGTAGCTCTGATACTAATAAAATGTAACACCCCTATCCCGTAACCGTCGCCGGAATAGGTAAGGGACATTACAGCACTTAAAACAATTATCGGAACAGTATATTATCAATATAATCCAAAACATTTCCAGTCATTCACAATCAATTTATGATTTAATCAAACATATAAAGCTATAATAATAACATAGGGACTAATTTGAAAACATACAAAAGAGATGAGAAAACTTAAGAAAATTTTCAAAATAGGGTCACACGGCCGTATGCCCAGGCCGTGTGCCTCACACGGTAACCAAACACACCCGTGTGTCCAAGCTGTGGCAAAACAGGGCATATATATTAATTTGTGCATACAGTCATAAGACACGCCCGTGTATCTAGGCCGTGTGAGAACTATGAAGCTACTAACTTGCATTGACGGGTACAAGACACAGCCGTGTGTCTAGCCCGTTGGCATCTTGACCAATTCAACTATAATACAGGGGTCACGCGGTTGAGTTACACGCCCGTGTGCTCTGACCGTGTGGCACGAAATAGGCTTGATACAAGCCATTCTTACACCCTAAATGCTCATGTACCTACAAACAATATTTTGTAACAATTCAACTACCAATTGAGCAGCCAAAAACAAGCACATTTATACCAACTCATAATCAACCAAATTTTAATACCAATTTGCATCATTAAACATACCTATTTAAACTTACCAATTTAATCCAAATAAAACCTATCAACTAATCACATTTAACATCACATATATCATATATCATTCATCCAAAATACTATATAAAGAGCATTACATATAATGCATACTTAACAAACTAACCATTTCCATTTTAAGCCATGTCTCATAGCTTGAACAAATACTAAAACATACCACATTCATTCACACATAGATAACCATAAACATTAACTTATAAACTAGCCTATACAAGCCATATTTACAACATTTATAAAGATCCAAAAGCACCGAAAGCTTGTTTGGATAGTGTGATTGCAATCTCCGACTTTGTCCGAAATCGAGCTAGCTTTCGAATCTATAAAACATGGGAAAATAAAAAAAAAGTAAGCTTTTAAAGCTTAGTAAGCCCGTATAATATGGAATTTTAACTTACCGAATCAACATTTAAAAGTGCAAATAACATTATCATATCAATTCATATGTCCTCAATGCCTATTCAACCATCACAACCATGTTAGTCATATAACAACCATGTATTCATCCAATCCAAAGATGAAATAAACATGTAACATTCATGTATCATTTCATTCATTTATCACAAACTCATATAACATTTAATCATATAACCATATAGCCTTTTGTTTAAACATATCATATATTCTATGAGCATAAAATTCATGTAGTTCATGTATTAAACAATTCTTATGCATCTTGTATCTTTGGTATCATGTATCATATACCTTGTAAGCATGTACTCGTACCATATACTTCATGTATTCTATGTCATTCATGTGAACATATACTTGTAACATATAATTCATATACTTGTACTTTATTTAACATGTAAATCTCATATGAATCATGTACATATAACACGTAATCTATGCATTCTTCATACCTCTTATAACATGTATTTCAACTATTTCCTATCGATTTATTGCCCGTTGAACATTTGGAAATATCGAGGGATACTCGGGTGATACACACATAGTATATATATGTAACCTGTAAATTCGTCAATTCATCATGTATGCTCTTTCGAGCCATGTACGATAAGAGCTAGTAACGATAAGCCCAAAGGCTTAACATGTAATCTCGAAGGATGAACGGTAAGCCCGAAGGCTGAACATGTAGTCTCTAAAGATGAACAGTAGGCTCGAAGGCTGAACATGTAAGCTCATGAGCGGTGGTGAGTCCGCAACAAACGCAGGAGCTCAGCCAACCAGTAGCCCTAGTGACATGTCACTTGTATCCTACAACTTTCTACGGTTCAATCGGGACTCGGTAATTACTTTACACATATAATCACTAGGCATTTAGATTTACTATTTCATATACATACTTATACATTATGAAGTGCAAACAATTTAATTACAAATATAGATCAAATTCTAATTATACGAACTTACCTCGATTTAGCTCGTATATCCAAAACCTATTCGTCTACCTTCCGTTTCTCCCGATCAAGTTCCAATCTTGATCTATATTAGTACAAATTCAACTATTTATTCACCAACACATTCAATTAAGCACATATACATGTATTTTGGCCATTTCGCAAAATAGCCCTTGTATTTTCATACTTTAACAATTTAGTCCTAAATTCATAAATACCCAAAATAATCAAAATCCCAATAAACATGTATATAACCGAATATTCAAGCATTCAAAACAAGCCCAATTCTTTCATTTATTCAGAATTTTATCCACCAAAATTCTATCTTTTTCAATTTAATCCCTAGTTCACATTTTTATCAAAAATCACTTTATAAAACTTGTATATCAATAAAAAAACCATCAATAATTTATCAAAAAACATCAAAATAAACATGTATTCAACAATGTCACATTTCAAAAACATAACCAATTTTAGAAATTAGGGTACGGATCAACTATATCGAGCTATAACAAGCTCAAAAATATAAAAATCATTAAAAACGAAGTTAAAACCATACCGTAATCCTTTAGAAAACCATGGCCGAATGTTAGGAAGCTTTAAACCTTTCTTTTCTACTTAACAATCGGTTGTGGATGATGATAATTAAACTTATTTTCATTTTGTTTTATTAAACATAACATTATTAACTAATTACAAAATTACCCTTAATTAAAAACATATGAAATCATGTAATTTATGGCCTAAACCATCCACTCCTATCACAAATGGCATATTTATCATGCAAGGACTCTCATTTATAAAGCTAAAATCAAATAAGTCACTTTAATAAAAGAACTTATATTTATTTCTTTACGCGATTTAGTCCTTTTTACCGAATTAGCTAACTAAACAGTAAAATTTCTATACGAAACTTTCACACCAAAATACTATCATGCTGTAAACATTATTAAAATAATAAAAATAATATTTTAACTCGATTAAGTGGTCCTGAAACCGCTTGTTCCGATTAGGGCCTAAACCGGGCTGTTACAACAAACTCAAGACTGTCATGGTGAGCATATATAAGATTCAAAACCAAGGCAAACTTGAAGGGTCAAACTCTATTCTGGTTAGGTGGATTCGACAGATTTTACAAGATAAAGAGAAGTTGTGCTTGAAATATGTTCCCAGAGAGATTAACAAGACATTAACAAAAATCACTCTCTCAAATGTTGAAGGTTTGCACATGTTGAAAGATCCCTTATGAAAATTCACAAAGTCCTAAAAGAGGAAAACACTATAGGTAATTTACTCAAAAATATATTTATGTAATCTTTCGCTTACTTCACGCAAAAAAACACTAAGGCATCAATGAAAAAAAAATGAAATTCGAAACAATTTTTTTTTTCTAATTAATTGCATTCAATGTCAAGTTTACATATATTGTGGTTTAAATATTTCTTTTTAATGTACGAATGTTATTTATAAATCTAGAATTAAATTTTAATTGATAAATAATTTTAATATTAATTAAGTGATAATTAAAAAATTTAGTAATATAATAGAAAATAAAGGGTATTCTCATCAGGTCAATTTATTTTTTTAAATTCATGCTTTTATATAAATGATAAATTATAGATTTATATTTATTAATACTAGAAATCCTATCACAATGAAAAAAATTATATTATAATTGTTTACCTTGATAATCAAATACATTAATATATATATATATATATATATATACACACAAAAAAATTGTTGGTGGTAATAAAATATAATTAAAAATTTTTAAATGAATAAAAATATCAAAATAAAACTTTAGCCGAATGATAAATTAAAGGTTTTACTAATGCAAGTAGTTTAAGTTTAAATCTTATTTTAATTACGGATGAACATTTCCAAAAATTTTCCTAATCAAACGGGTGACCCGATTGATGATACTGACTCAATAAAACAATAAATAGTATAGATATACCGTTTAGTACATTAAATAAGATATAACAACTAAAATAAATTAGTTTAAAGATTCCGTAAGAAGATTGAAGGACGAGCTATATATGAAGGACTCTGTAACACCCCAAACCCAGCCTAGAAGTTAGGCCCGAATCCGGCGTGTCACATTGAAGTGTTTTTTGAAAACCAAGTTTTCATTGAAAACCCTTCTTGTTTAAAAGTTTGCGTAAAACCTCAATTTGTATTTGATCGATTCCAAACATGGTTTAAAAAAATTATTCTTTTTTTTAGACGTTATTACTTATAAAATCTTAACCGTTGTGAAAGCTTAATTTAAAACAGTTGTTGTTTTGGAAAAACTTGTTTCTACCTCTAGCAATTATCAAAACCACAATTAAAATCCCAAATTTGTAATCCAAAAGTTTAAAAGCCTTATTACAACCCAAATAGAAACAATTAAAAATGAAATAAACGTAACTACTAATATATTAAATAGCTGGTAGTGTGGCCACCTCCGAGTCCTCCCCTACGTCGAGCCGCCTACTAAGAGTTACCTGAAAAATTAAAAAGAGGGAGTGAGTTTCGAAACTCAGTGTGTACGACCCTCATCAAACAAATAATCATGCAAAGATCAGATTGGGCCTAAGCTCTATTCAATATCGGTGGCCTTTGAGCCTTAGCCCATAGTGGCCTCAGTTGGGCCTAAGCCCATATCACAATATACGGTGGCCTTTGGGCCTTAGCCCATACTAGCCTCAGTTGGGCACGAGCCTATATCACATATATCAAAATCATATGCATAATGCAAGATGTATGCTTTCCCATCCCATCTAACCATGTACTTCCCCCTTCCAACCCTACACTACCTACGACGAATAAATCACTCGTGCCATCCCTACACTTACAATGTTAGCATCGGTTGCAGCACTAACTCAATCGTTGTAGCAGAGCTGCTCGGTGGCTTAAAAGCCTACGGTGGATCCATAGTCGTCAAGCGACCGTGCGACCCTCAAATACACTTCCTCCGATCAATAACCACAATCCCTAAACAACATATTAATGCATGAATGCAGCAGATAACATTTAACATACATAAGTCATGCTCATGACACACAGGGGTATTTTCGTCATTTCTTACCTAGGGGTATTTCAGTAATTCTACCCTACATGGGTATTTCAGTAATTCTACCCTACAGGGGTATTTCAGTAATTCTTAGCAATAGGGGTCTTAATTACGAACTTTGACCCATCAACAAGTCCTCGTTGGTTAAAATAAATGGACACTATGCACCAGGTAAGATTCCAAAGAAGAGAAGGTGGGTCATTAAGACCGCTTAAGTACCAAGCTCTCCCTAGATCCAATCCTAAACATGCATATGCTCATTGCCATACTCTAACCTTACGACTTATCCACAAACGTACTTGGTAAATTAATTAAGTCTTATGCCCGTTTAAGGATTTGTTAAAAACTAGGCCTAAAAGTCCATTATAAAACCCTAGCAAGTCTACACGCTTTCATACATTCATATAGCCCAATCCGGCCTAATCACACTTATATGGCCCATTAGGCCCCATCACATTCATATGGCCCATTAGGCCCAATCACATTTATACAGCCCTTTAGGCTCAATCACACTTATGTGGCCCATCAGGCTTGAATCCATTCCAAACCATTCAACAAACCTAATCAGTTCATTATATTTTACCAAATTATTAATTTTGCTTATTTGGGTTCATAGGCCCGTCAGGCCCATTTGGCCCATTCTGGCCCAGTTGGCCAAAACGTGGCCCAAGTCCATGAGATCGCTTATGGGGGCCTCTGCTAACATATCAGTTTCCCTCATACGAGTGTTCGGGCACTCGCATGACTACCATAGCCAAACTTTCGGCTTTTCGACATTTCAGTTTTTCAGCTTTTCGAGATTTGTCTATCTATCGTGTGTGTGTAGTGTATGTACACACCTGGTAACGAAACGTGCTGCGATCTCCTTAGCCACGAACCTATAAACAATGTCACTCAATGATTAATCACACATTTATCAAATACTATCACCAAAAGCCGAAATCTCACCTACATCTTACCTTGAACAACTAGTCTTAATAGCCCTTCTTTGATCACTAATCACGCGTATCTCCTAAATCTGCATCATTCTTAATCATTAAAAACAGAATAATAGGTGACTTGTATCTAACACAAGTCCCATTTTCCCTATCTATGACCATTCGGCCAACATCTAACCAAAATAAAGAATACTTACCCAAGAAGCAATCGGCCCAAGAGGTATTCGGCTTTTGAGATTAGTATGGTGAAAGTGGTTATTTGGCACAAATAAGAAGAATAAGAGAAGAAGGAATCGGCTAAAACCAAAAGTGAATTAAAAGAGAATTTGAGAAGAGAAAGTAATGGAAGATCGGCAAGCAAGGAAGAAATTCGGCTTCTGAGTACTTAGAGAGAAAAAATGTTTTGGTAACTAAAAAATGAGGAATTCAGCTAAAGGAAAAAAAATAATTTTGGCATTACCCTAGAATTCCCAATTCGGCACCTATATATAGCCTATAGCCAAATTTCCTATCCCCATATTCCCAATTCGGCTCCACCTCTTCCACACATCTAATCTCCTAATTTTTCTCCACGATAAACTCCTCAATCCCTTCCTCAAATTCCTCTTCTGATCACTTCTCTAAGAGTTCAACTTCACCGCCACTACTAACCATCTAGAAGGCAAAAATAAATCCCCAATAAAATACCATGCCACTACTCGAACCTTAGATCTCCCTGCCTGCTAATGACGCCACCTCCTTACTCCCTAAGTGGCGCCACTTTGCCACTAGACCACAACTCCTTTTGTGTCATTTTTCTTCTTCATTTATTTAAATGGCCAACTAACTGAAGTCACAGATCCCTTGGAGCTGACCAAAATTTTTCTTATACCTTTACTTGATCCCAGGACATCTCCGGCACCCCTAGACACTCAAAATTCATTAACCCTTAAAGCCAACATGTCATTTGTCATTTTCTTGCTTACTAAAAAAAATTTATGAGACCCAAAGCCCATAGCCTAATTCATCTAGGCCCAAAATTCAGGGTGTTACAGACTCACTCAAACTTGGAAGAAAGAATTTCGCAAGGTTGTGATTGAAAACGACAATACATTGCTGATTGATATAATTGAGAACGGTTATACGATTGATAATAATCTTTCTGAACTTCGTTTAATACATAATTTATTCAAACAAAACTGACAACATAAATTTTACATGTTTCATGAGAGCATAATAAAATGACAAATTGTATGACTAAAGTCGGTCCTAGTGATCTTAATATGTTATTGACTTTTAAAAACTCTGCTTTATCTTTATTTGAAGAAAATACTCATATAGCAATAATTAATATAGGATACCATCAACATAAGTCTTTTCTAAAAAAAAAAAAGTTGAAGGAATGCGTAAAATGCGTCTTGAAATCGTTAATAGACTGAAAACTTATAAAATATTAGGTGAAAATCCTTGAAGCAATACGCGTTATTCAACAACGTGGACTTCCAAAATTTTCAACACTCATCTAGAATCTCTATGTCATCTTTATCGACTTGCGAGTATAGGATACTATTTCATCTTCATATTTTTTAATATTCAAGAAAAAGTTAATTTTTCTAATTTCGTGGGACCAAATCAAACTTAAAGTTGATGTAATTTAATCCGTAAACTTTGCGGTACGACCCAGTAACATAATCATAATTATTTTATAGTAATAATAATGTCATAAGTTGAAAGATGACATGATGGATGTGAAGCTTTGGTTTCGGATTAAACAATGGGCTGACACAGTTATATCCCCTAATTTTATTTGTGTGCCCTTCCGTCTCAATTTTTCTTCCAAAATTTATATTTTAATCATTTAATTTTTAAAAATCATAAAATATTATTAAATTAGTTAAAAAATTTTATTTAAGTTACTGAATTGATAAATTTTTCTTTTAAAGTTCGGTTAGTAAGTTTCAAGTGATAATTCGATAATCAGTATTATTGATTAGTACCTGTTGACAAGTATAATAAAATACCTTAGATTTAAATTGATTTGACGATTAGTGTCACAAATAGGAAAAGAAAGTTATTTGAATTTTAATTTGTAAAATCTGTGAAGTTCAAAACCATTTCATGAAAAAAATGAATTATTAAAGAGAGGAGAAAACTTTCGATTGGTATATGTAGTGCGAAAAGAGAATGTTATAGTAATGATTTTAACAATCTAATTATTTAAATAAAAACTTTTAAATAGTTCAAACACTATTTTATGAATTTTTTAAATTGAGTAAGCAACACATAAACTTACAAACATTTTAATGACATTAGATGTAATTTACTTTTTTTAATAACAGTTAGGGATATGGATTATCCAAATATTAAATCCAAAACAAATGTCAAGAAATTATTAGATAGGCCCTTCCTATAACTAGAGGTGGAGCCAAGGGGCTCGACCCTCTCCTAAAATAGAAATTTTCACATTTAGTCATTTTATAATTTTAAAAAATTTAAATTAGTATATGTTAAAATTATACTTTAGCTCCTTAATAATGAAAAAAATTAATTTAATCTTTTAAAAATTATAAATATATAAACTATTAAAATGATAAAATTTCACTTTTATTACCATAAAAATATACAATTTTATTTTAGTCCCAAAAAAACTTTTCTCGCTACATCCTGCCTATAACATCTTCCAATCGTGGTAGGCTGATGTGTAAAAAATTCTTACAAGTTGTAATATTATTAGGGATCATATGATATATGGTAGAACAATATTTTATATAAAAAGGATCTTTTAAATGAACTCGGAATATTCCTTTTGATAATTAACAATGATATATTTAAATAATAATAAAAGTAATATAAGTTTGGGGGAAATCCTAAGTGCTTGATTGGAAGGTTGCTTTTGGATAATATTGAACAAATTTCGTACGGAAATCCACGTAATCAAAAGATAAGCCGTCAAATTATCATCTTTATTTTAACAAAATTTTAAAACTTAATTTTTATATTTTTATTTTTTAAAATTTAAGTGTAAATGTTAACATTATTAACGTTCTTATTAAATTTGGTGGTGAGATATTTTGAAATTAAAAAGAATTTAATTGATAATTATGTAATTAGAAAATATGATGTTGTAATGAATTAAAGTTTAACAAAAATAATTTTAATAGTGTTAGCAGTCGAATCTAAAAATTAAAATTAAAAAATAAAAATTTTAAAAATAAAAATATAAAATTAAATTTAAAATTTATGAAAAGTAGAAAAACTTATGTGGGTAGGTTAAGTCATGGTTATCACTTATCATGCAATTACTTTTTGATTAACGCGAGAAACAAAGCTGTCATGTATACACGTAAGGTTGCTAAAGGTTATGGTATTATTTTTGCTTATTATTTTTATAAATAGATATTATTATTTGATAAAAAAATGTATATATTTCATTTATATATTCTTTTTATTCTTAAAATTTTAATCAAAGATTAGAAAGAAATAATCATCTAAATTTGAATTGAGGATTTGATGCCAATAAAAATTTAAAAAACACAAGTCAATTTTCACGACATTAGTAGCTAGTTGATTAATATATTATATTTATATCATTCTTATATATGGATATTTTGAGTAGAATATGGATCCCACCAAAGACCCTTATATGTATTCTTCTTACTATTAAGATAAAATGGTCTTTTTGAGGTTTTTTTCATTAAAAGCATATATTAGCCTCCTTTTTCACCGTGTAAGCTCTCCATTATTTTTGTCTCTTATCTTTATGGTTCATCACCTAAAGAATAGTTCTAAACACTCACTCTTTTTCTTATCTCTTTTTTTTGTTGATTTTTTATCAAAAATCATGTCGATAATAAATTGTTTTTTGATTAATTTATTAGTTTCCAATAAAAAATGAAGTGAGAAATTTTGTGTTAGGAGAATCAAAGATAAAATTATAAAATTTTTAGATTCAAGGTAAAAAAATTTCATTAAACTTAGATTAAAATTGAAAATACTCATATATACTACAACTAACAAGCATTAAATGTTAACCTTGATATTGTTTATAAACTAAAATTGCATGTAAAAGGATTCAGGGTGGAGTTAGGAACTTTGGATATTAGGGTTAATTTTTTAAAAAAATTTAAATATTTATAAAAGTTATATAAATTAATGCATGATTTTTTTTATTGTTTTTCCTCTTTCACTGCTAGATTTTCTGTTAAAATATTTTTTCATTCTTTAAATATTTAGAACAAATATATTTAAGCCTTAAACACAAAAAAAGTTTTCATGGAGCCAACATACCACTAGTAATTTTCTTTCACAAAAATAAACATTATTAACTGCTTTTTGGCATCATAAGAATGCAATATATCAAATTTTCAAACACAAGATTTATAGTATATTACACCAGCAACAACAATTTCTAAATAAAAATGCTAAATTTTTTATCAATCCTAATTTCTTCAAGGGTTTGTATTAATCTATCTTAATTTATTCAACTACTTGTATTAGTTAACCTCTAAAAATTATTACTCAATCATAATGTCAGGAACCTCATACAAAATCATTAGTCCCAAAATCATTCGACAAATACAAAAAACTAAATCTTTCATAAAATTCCTAATCTATCATAAAAAAAAAAGCCACAATTCTAATTTTTTAGAGATTAATCAATTGAAAAAGAAAAAAAAAAACTATTACCAAATTAGGAGATATTTGAAAGTTTGAGCACCTATCTTGTAAAAATTCTAGAGGGTAAGAGAATAAAACAAATTAAAAAAAAAAAAAAGTGATTAGTGTTAGAACAAAATAAAAAGAATTTGAGATTTTTGAATTTCAGTGATTAAAGAAACATTCATTTATTTTTATATAAAATAATTTATTTTATAAAATATTATTTTCAAAAGTTTTGGTAGATCCTTTTCAAATTTTCGTGTGACCAATTTTTGTGGGGTGATTTTCAATTTTTTTTGTTAATTAATATATTAATTACATAAGAATTTTAAAAATATAAGTAATATTTATTTTTTAAAACTTTTTTGGAGTCAATGAAACCACAACCAAAAACCTGTCTCCCTCGTTAAAAGGATTAAGATATTTAATTAGTAACAGTTTTTGCATTATATATAAGTTAAAATATGCTTCAATATATTTGAAATTTAATTTTTTTATTTTTATTTCCAAAGAATTTTTTGCATTTTATTTTTTATTTAAAAATTTAGATCTAATTGTTAATATCATTAAAATTATTCTATTAAATTCATTAATTAAAATTTTGAAATAAAAACACTCACTTGATAGTTATATAACAAAAAATTGATCACGTGATAATACATTAACTTTTTTTATCCATTTTAGGGTGGTTTAAAAACACATTGCAAGTTCAAAGACTAAAATAGATGAAAAATTAAATGTATGATCCAAAATGAATTTTTTTTTGTAAAATTGGAAGACTAAAAAAGTTGTTAGACTTTATTTAAATCTCTTATTAAGTTGGTATCACAAATCAATCAAACATCAGCTTAATAAAAAATTACTAAACTACCTTTAAATATTTGAAATAAATTATTTAATTAAAAAAAATACTTTTTGTCTTTTTACATTTTAAACAAAAACTAGTATGAAATATATATATATCTGAAATCTTTTCACGGTTGAAGGGTCTTCCTCACTTGAAATCTCCCCATTCATTTCATCATCAATTGCATCATCTGCCGCAATTAAGCATTTCTAGAAAAAAAAGAAGAAGATAGACTTTCCAAATATGGCTACTAATGAAAATTAAGCTAAAATGCAGACAATCCATGGCCAGGTCAGTTCATCATTGCATTGTTTATCAATCCATGCTTTCTTCATTGGATTCCTATTAGTGTTTCTTGTTGTTATGATGCTTGTGATGATTTGTTGGCAAGTCCTTGTTTCTGATCTTGAGGATTATAAAGTGAAAATTAGAAAGTGATTATCTATGCCCCTTTTTTTTTTTTTTTTTCTTATTTGCAGGTTATATCTGAAATTATTGAAAGTTGCCGCGCGCATGGGTTTACAGATGTTATTTGGTTCATGAACATCGGGGTATGCCGGATGGTTTCATCGTAAGTCATCTACCTTTTGGTCCCACAGTATACTTTGGATTACTCAACGTGGCAAGTATTTGATGACTCTAGCCTGCACAGACCTTTATTATGTCTAATAGCTGGTTATGTAACAGAGCCTGTTCTGTGCTCAAATATCCTTCAAAGGTGTTTCCATGTGTATATCTCATGTTTCTGTGCATCGATACATAAAGTATAAAGACGCATATATAGCTCTGAGCCCTGAGCCAATAGAAGAAGTGTCTGTTGGCATCATGTGTTTGTCAAAATGCAGTTGGATCTTTTACTTTTCTAGAATGCTGCTGAACATGATGTCATGATCACTCTTGGTTACTTACATTAGAAACGTTGCTCGAGGGAGCAAAGCAATTATTCTCTTTTAGCTTCTCATTTCAGTGTTTAATAATAATTTATTCCTTTTCCACCAACAGTAATCCTTTTTGTTGCTGATATTCTTTTTCAATTTATTTTCACAAAACGTATTGTGAGTGTTGCTAACCAGTCTGACTATATTTCTTTCAGGTTGCTTCTCTTCTGTAGATTTTGTTGTATTCTTTAGCATTAAACGGGGGATACTGATATCAATATGTGGATGGTAAGGAACCACTGAACTTCATCATGCATACTTTAGAAGCGTCAGTCAATCGCTCCTCAAAACCTCGAAGCGAGTCAACTTGCCAGTTGTTGGTTTAATGTTATATAAATGGTCTTTCACAGTGGCCATCCTCTAATGACACCATAGATTATTCTGCATCATGCTTGTATGTTATGAAATGTTCACTCTCACTCATTGAAATCATGTAAACATGCAGGCATCATATCTATGAGAAGCCTGGAGGTCCTAAATCAGTTGAGTTAAAGGAGATTGGTCCGAGTTTCATGCCATTTCAATTATTTTCTTAGGTTCCTCAAAGCATTGGGTGCTTGGTATTGCAGTTTAAATGCAATTCCCTAGCTTATGTTGCAGGTAAAATTAGGAACAATGGAGCAGAGTGAAGCTCTGATTGAATGGGTTATTAGACCTTACATGACCACAACCAAGAAACGCAGCTTCATTGGGAACGACCCTGAACCAGATGATAAAAGAAACAGAAATAAAGCTTGAAATTTGTCATATCCTCATACCTGATTATGTTGTTTTGTTTAGGCTTTCTTTTATGCTTTTAAGGTTGTATGAGTTATTAACCGACCGAATTGAAAGACGAGTTTAAAATTTTACCTATGTCTTATTTAAATAAAAAATATTAAATTCGAACCTGACTCGTTTATATTAAATTTTTACATAAAATAAATATAAAAAATATAATACATCAAATATATTAAAAATATTAAAATAAATATTTTCCGACAGATTAAAAAATAGTTATAAATTAGCAAGAAAATGTCTCAAAAATAATAACAAAACAAGAGTTGTATAATATCCAAATATCAACAATAAAAATGAAAGCAAAACAGCATCAAGAAAAAAAAATTAAACAAATTCGGGTCTAGCCAAAAAATCTTACTCGATGTCTAGCCCGTTTAGAGAATGGTTCTTATTTTTTTATCCAAATTAATTCTTCAAACTTAAATTTTTTTGTTTGAATTTTCTCACTTTATAAGTAAACCTTTAGATCTACACAAATAACTCAACTCGCAATCATATATTTAATATATGGTGATAATTATGTTGCTTTATTACTAAATGTTCCCAACAATAAAACAAAGTTTAATCTTGTTTCAATTAATACAAAGTCTTGGTCTTCCATCTAATTTTTAATAAATTAATTTTGGGTGAAGGTTGTTTATTATAATATTCAAGTCATGAGACTGGATTAGTAAAGAAGATGAAGGGTATTACTAAAATTTGTCATTTTAATTTATATATAAAAAAGGCTGTTTGAAATGAACCCGGAATATTCCTTTTTGATAATTATTTTAAATAATAATAAAAACAAGTAAAATTAGGGGGAATCCTAAGCGGTGCCTTTGGCTTGAGCTTTGGAATAAATTTCACCAAATTCCGTACGGCAATCCACGGAACCAAACTATGATTTTTATTAATTAAATTAAAGTTGGTAGGTTTCCGTCTCCACATTTACTTTATCATTAACACAAGAAACAAATCTCTCTTATTTGTACGCAAGGTTGCTAAAAGTTCTGGTATTATTATTGCTTTTTTCTTTTTCTTTTTCTTTTTAACAATTTTATTATAAATTTTTATCGTATTTATTTTTTATACAATACTTAAAATCACTCATAGTTCTTCTCCAATTCATAAATAAGAGGATAATACGTTTTAGCATACTCAAACTCACATCCTCCTATATTGCTTATTATTTTTATAAAAAAAATGTGTATATATTAGTCAAGGGTTCGAGGAAAAGAATTGTATAAATTTAAACTCGATATATAATATCATTTGCTGGTTAGTTGACAAATAGAGGTTACTTATTTATATCATATGATTATTGATTGTAGTTTAATTATTTTTAGTATGATCAAGATATCGTTCATGTTCCTTTTATTATCTATAAAAGACTAGCTTTTTTAAGATTATGGTTCTCTCTTTTTATAATATCATTTCTACAATTTGAACTCGAATTCTTTTTTACCTTGTCACTACACCTAATATATGTATGTATTAATTAACTGAATTTTCAACTAAATGTGAATAAAAAATATTAAATTAGAAGAGTAGAGATAAAATTATAAATTTTTAGTGCGAAAGTAGAAGAAAAATGAAATTACTCATAGTACAACTACCATAAATTAAATTTTTGTAAACTAATATTGCATGTAAAAGGATTAAGACATTTAATTAGTGAATGTTTTTGTATCATATTTATCTATATATTATTATTTAAACTCTCAATAGAGTTGATTTTACAAGTTAATTGGGTACCAATTTGATTAGAAAATTTTGAGAATGCCCTTCCATAATAAATATAAGTAATAGTATTTGGGAGTATTTTAATATTTTAGTCTTTTTACTTTTAAAAAATTGATAAAAATATACATATAGTGGTATTCAAACTCACATCATCAATTACTTTAGTAAAACCTTCAATTTACCACTCAAGTCTTAACTAAAGCTTTATTTTAATATTTTTATACATTTTAATTTTAGTATGCACACTTATTACCTCAATCAATTGTATCTATTCTATTATTTAAACTCCTATTTTTATACATTTTAATTTTAGTATGCACACTTATTACCTCAATCAATTGTATCTATTCTATTATTTAAACTCCTGATTGAGTAGGTGTCACGAGTCAACCAGGCACCAACTCTATTAAAAAATTATGAGAATGTCCTTCAGTAATAAAAATAAGTAATATTATTTAAGGGTATTTTAGTCCTTTTACTTTAAAAAATTAATAAAAAATGCATATGATGGACTATGAATCCACATTATCAATTACTGCAATAAAGCCTTTAATTTACCCATCAACTAAAGATTTATTTTCATATTTTTATATATTTTAATTTTATTAAGTACACCTTATTAACTCTATCAGTTATATATACACTATTTATTAAGTTTTGATTGAGCTAGTGTCACCCTCAATCGAATCACTAACTCGGACAGAAAATTATGGAAATATCTTCTGTAATTAAAAGAAGTTATATTATTCGAGCGTATTTAGTCTTAAACAAAAACCAATTAAAATAAACATATGGTGGAATTTGAACCCGCACTAATTAGATTACTAAAATCTTAATTTTACCACTCAATCAAAGCTTTATTTTAATATATTTTATATAATTTTGTTTTAATATACACAATTGATTATCTACATTAGTTGTATAATTAGTTTCAAACCATACGTTTTATTGTTTATTGTATGTTACTTTTAAATAAGCCTCTGTGTTTTAAATATTTGGTTTTCACATGCATATGTGTATGATAAAATTTCTAGTATTAATAATGGATTTGACTAAGTTAGTGTCACAAGTTAACTCGACACAAACTCAAGATAGATGACAACACCATGATAAACAATTTAATCTAATTTTCAAACCATAAGTTTCATTATTTATTATTTGTTATTTTTAAACACACATTTTTATTCTAAATTTGTAATTTTCCTACTTTATGCGCGTTATAGGATTTTTAATTAATTTTATATAACAAGAGGAAATAATTAGAGAAAAAAAATTGAAAAGGTTGGATATTCAACCTTTATATTAAGAAAATTTACTTGTAACCTTTTAATAGCTAAAATAAAATATATTATTTAAAAAAAAACTTTTCTACAATGGTTGAAAAGAAGGGGAGGAAAACACTAAAAAACTACAAATTGAAAAAATGAACTAGAGCTATCCTAAAATGAAATCAAAGCACACCCACCCAAACTTTTGATGAAAAAGAAATAATAAATGTCAAAACCCTAATATCGAATGAGTCGAGTAGTAAGAAATTAGATGTTTTTTGAATGGAAAAAGTAGTACAGTTTCATTTGAATCCACTCTAAATTTAATATAATTATAATAAGAAAAAAACAAAAAGTAAATAGATAAGTGTTGGGGTTGTGGTGGCTATCAAGATTCCAAGGTTCAAAGGGGTTGGCATAATCAAGTTGGTTTAATTAAGTGTCACTATCAAACGAAACACTTTAAGCAAAGCTAATGCTTTAGGCAAAGCAATGAATAAGACCATACATTTTTTAGCATTTAATTTGCATGAAATTGCATGTGAATTTCAGACCTCCATTGTCATGACATGTGCCCTATCCCCCCACACTGCACACATGACCTGTTTTTTTTTTTTTTTTGGTTTTTGCAACATTTTGGTAAGATATTATAAAACTTGTACTTAATTAAGAGAATTTTTTTATAACTTTATTATATGTTCTGCTTATATCTGCTCTTTTTAATATAATGTCTAAAATTATTTATAACTCCTCCATAACTCATAAATAAAAAAATAATGTGTTTCAAGTTTCAACGCACTCAAACCCATATGCTCCTGCATTGACAATAATGCCAGTGCCAATCAAACTAAAACTCAATTAATTAATTAATAAATTTTTTAAAACCAAGTTTCCGTTAAATACATCAATATATAAAATTTCCGCTTTCCAAATACTAAATTTACATATAAAATAAGAGTTAAATATTATAAATTTTATTTTAATGTGTAATGTGACATTTAATTCTAATTTTATATAATTATCAACTATAATATATAGTTATATTTTAATTTTGATTTAATTATTATAAATCACCATCAGTATTATTGATGTGATATTATTTTATTTTTACTTTTTACATATAAAAATAATTATAGTTACCTAAAATGAAAAATTAGTATAGCTATTTGTTTTTTTTACATGTGTGTAATAAGATTAAAATTAAAATTTTATATAAATAATTGAATAACAATCAAAATTACTTGTACACAATTGTTCAAATCAAAGTTTATACATTACAACTTGATTAAGTGTTTGACATATAATTTTAAGATTTATTTTTGTAAAATAATAATATAAACACTACATTATACATTTTAAAATTAAAAAGAGTCAAATATAAATTAACTCTTTTCCAAAAAAGACCCAAGTAACATAGTTTCTTTGACCATGGGCAAGCAAGCACATACGAATTTAAGGAAAGATGCGTTTAAGTGCACTCAAACTTATGCTTTAATTGTTGTAATAACAACATTATTAATTGAAGTAAAGCTCAAGAAAAAGTACATATTAACTATTTTATGTACGGGGAAGGATCCATTTACACCGATATATTGTTATATGATTAATATTTTAACGATCTAATCATTAAATTTACCAATACAATTATACGTACCATGCATGTGAATGTTTGAACCGATCCAATATATCTATTATGTCAATCTAAAATATTGTATATATTAATATTTATTTAACAATTTAAAATTTTTTATATAATAAATAGTTAAAAATTTTAAATTTACATTAAATTTGACATGAATGATCTATATGAATGAAATATAAAATATGAGGGTTAAGTTATCAAAATTTAATAGTACAACAATATACGAAAAGATGTAAAACTATTTTAATTTTACACCGTATAACGGAATTTCTCCCTTTATGTATTAACATTGTAATTTTGTTATTTAATATAAAATAATTTAACATTTAAATTCTAAACCTGAAAATATTAGGGTTAGGAATGCCTATTTTTAGCTTGGGTTGAATAAATAAAAAGGAGTCTAAAATTTCTTTTTGTTTGTCAAAAAGAGATAAATAAAGCAAAAGGCATTTTCTCAATAGGAAACTTTGTAAGGGACATTTTGCTTTTGAGCGGGAAGAAATGTATGCTTCTACATTCTTCTTTTGGAATTATAATTATTATACTCATAATTGGTTGTTCATAAGAATTTTTTCCCCTTCAATTTTCAAATTTAACATTATAAAAGGAACAGGAATTTATTTTTGCCATGATTGCTAAAATTATTTAATTAAACCTATTACTTGCCAAAAAAGAGTTTTTTTTAACAATACAAAGAAAAAGATTAATTACCGAAATAAGATGAGTTTTTTTATCAAATTAATATGAGGGATACATGAAAACCCTAAATCGGTATAGCAATTATCAATTTGGGTTGAAACTGATGCATTTGGTGTGTTGGAAATGAACACGACACCTCAAAATCCCAAAGCAACAGCTGACATACCGATTTGGGGTTCCCATGGGTTGTCATGTCGATGCAGGTGTAGTAGAGATTCCCTCCTGCCTAGAAAGGCTAACATGCCGATTTGGGCTTCCGAGGCTGTAAAAAATCTCTGCTCCCTTAACGTCCAAAATGACTATAGGTTAAGAATCCTGGACCTACCATAGGTACGGGTGTTTAAAAATCCCAAATTTTTGGGAAGAATGTGCTTCAAAGTGAAAAAAAAATTTATGAGTTGAGGGGGAAAAAAATTGTGAGTTAAGAGAAGAAAAAACAGTGAGCCTATAAAAAAGATAGTTCTGCTTAGAAAAGGAGTGTTAATATTCCGAGGTGCTAAGCAATTAATTATTTAGTAATAATTGATTTTTAAATATACAAAGATTTAAATTGTAAATATTTTTAGTTTTTTTTCAAAAAAAAGGAAATTATTTATGTAGAAAATATAGGAAATTGTAAATGATATTTTGATTGTAAATTTTTTATTTTTTTTAGCAAAAAAGGAAAGTATTAACATTTAAAAATAGAAAATTGTAAATCTTATTTTGACTTTTTTTTCAGAATAATATATGAAAAAAATTAATATACCTAAATAATATGATAATTTTTAAATGTTATACATAATTAGTAGGTTATTAAAGATTTAATTGGTTGAAGTAAATTTTTTTCTCTAGATCAAAGTTAGAAGAGGCAAGTTCCAAGAGAAAAAGTAAGAAAGCTTTATAAAGTAATTATATTACGATTTTACAGTTTACAAATGGAATAAAATGACATTATGTGAATTTGTTTATCACATGAGATAATAAGGTTTAGAATTTATGAAATATTATTAGTTTGAAATGGTATGGTTTAGAGTTTATATTGTAATAATCAATGATTTATAAATGGCTTCTGCAGAGAAAAATAGCCAAGATCATTTCAACTTCTAAAAAGATAAAAACTGAACAACACAAGAGATGTTAACATTTTGGTAGAGAAATTAAGAAATTATAGAATAGACTCGAACAATAACTACATTGTTGCACACATTATTGTTGTGAACCTCATTATGCAAGAGTTAATTTGGTCATGCTATCCTGATCTTAGGTGGGAAGTTCAGAAATACCAATTTTTAAGAGAAACATGTATATACAGAAAACATAAATTTATGTTAAATAGATGTTGGTTGATGATATCTACCAACGAGAAAAATAGAAGAAAATGGTATGAGATTTTAATCAAAGAATTTGTGAAAGGCATCGCAAAAGATGGTACAAATAGAACTTTCCAACTAATTACGGGTAACCATATCTGTAGGAGAAATTCAAATCAATCCTTATTTTCCATGGATGAGAAATTTAAATATAGGTGGGTTTCTAAATGATTTTATTGACTCAATTCTTAAGCTTTGTCAGAAGATTAAACCAAAGAAGGATGGATGTGTATAGGGTTATGGGTTTATGTTTGAATTGTATCATTTTATATCGAAATATTTGCCTCTGCTATTGTATGAAGTTGGTGTTTTTATAAAATGATAAGGGAATTGTTTGGAAGTTTTAATATCATGTTTCATTTTTTAATTATATTGTATTAAAAAAAGTTAACCTGTTTGTTAATTCAACCAAACTTAAAATATAAAGAGTATTAGGGCTTCCTAACAACTATATTAATTTAAATTGCAGTTATATTAAAGATGAACAACTAGCTTGCAGCATTTGTTTACTATGATAGGCAAATTATGGATTCTAATATTGGTGCAATTTTTGAATCCACCATCACGTAGTCATAAGATTTATCAATTCAGTGACACTTGATGAAATTTAAACAAAGATTTGATAGAAAATAGCTCGTCATTGTGGAAGAGCTAATTTGAAACTATATTATAGATTTCCTATGGCCTCTAATCATCAGACCTATAAAATATTGGAACCTTTTCATGATGAGAATGTTGAGATAATGGTATATGCACATGCCAACTTCGGGGACCTTCATGCTATAGAGATGTATGCAGAGTTATGTGACAATAATCCTACTTTTGAGGCATACACTCAGCCGTTGTCATCAATAACTCCGATAATTGATGCTACTACTATAAATCAATAGGATCTACATTTTAACCTAAATATTGATGAAGCCACATCCTACATGGGTAGACGATCATCTGCATTTCAGCATGAATTCAACTTTAATATAGGATTAGAATATTGCAGTGATTATGGAGCCACATCATCATATGCTGAAAACTTATTCACTTACTCAACACAAATTGTGGTTACTGATATATAACTAGAGATGATCATGGGTTGAGCGGCCTGGCCCGGCCCGAAGGCCTACCCGAAAAATGAGAGGGTTCGGGTAAAAATATAGGCTTGAATTATGGGTTTGGGCAAAAATACGAGGCCCGTTTAGAAAACGGGCCGGGCCTCGGGCCAACCTTTTTTGGCCTGGGCCCGGCCTAAATTATATAAATATATATATTTTTATTTTTTTAACTATATTTTTAGTTCCAACTTGTTTCAATTTTAATATAACCACTTTTTATTATATTTTTAATTTGTGTATTTTTTTAAGAATTGTTTGTCTCATTTTTATTTTGTTTCTTGTTTTAATATTTGTATTTATATTTTTAAATGTATTTAATTTATTATATTTTTAAATTTTTTTAATGAAATAAGCAAAAAAAATTTAATATGGGTCGGGCTCAGGGCTAGCATTTTTATTTCGGGCCGAGCCTGGACAAATTTTTAGGCCCATATTTTGGGCCGGGCCTTAGAAAACGGGGTGAAATTTTTTTTGGGCCCGGCCTGGCCCATGATCACCTCTATATATAACCATTAGTTGTTAGTTTTTAGCACAACTTTGGGTTGCTAGATGTCCAAGAGGAAAGGCCAGAGGAAGAGGTCCCAAATGCTCATGTGGATGAGTTCAGCAAAATTGATTCCAATGAAGTTATTCATGACAATGTAGATGAAAATCTAGCTCGTGAATATGCTGACTTCACCTAACCTTGCGAGCATGGTGGTGGCATGGTGATTTGGTTCGATCCCAATCACCATTTAATGAATGTTGACCTTAATGCTACACATGCAACTGAGTTCCCTGAGTACCCAAAAATTTTTCCAAACCATCAAATGTTAGATGATGAAGAATTTGAAGGGCCCAAAATTGGGTTGGAATACGATGATAAGAAAAATTATGTTGCTATGATAAAACAGTACGACTTAAAGGTGTCCGTTGACTACAGAGTCACGATATCAAACCCAACATCATATATAGAAGGGTGTTGGAATACTTCTAAAGGTTCTAGGTGAAGGGTAACGACATCTTTTATGAAGAACTAACAAATGTGAGAGATTCGAAAGTATGAAACCCCCTATACTTGTACTATGGCATGGTTGACTCATGATCAAAGAATTAGATGCAAAACTGATCAATCAATGCATCAGGCCTTTAGTCGAGACAAAACCTACTATTCCAATTGTTGTGTTGATGGTATCCATGCAAACCCATTATTGGTGCAAGGTTTCATGTAAAAAAGCATGGTGTGCTAAACAAATTGAAATGAAAGAGTTGTACGATTATTGGGATGAATCATACGAGCTCAAATATTGGACGGCAACAATGCATCAATATATCTCTGAAATTGTGGTTAGGATGTGGGCTGTCAATGTGTACAACCAAATTGGTGAAATAGTTTCATGGTATCAAATTTGCATAAAATATTCCAGACATTCAAACCTCGTGCTAGAGCTTTCCCTTATTGTAAGCCCTTAGTTTAGGTTGACGATACTTGGCTTTACAAAAAATATAAGCAGATATTGCTTATAGCCGTGGCACAAGATGGGAACTGAAATGTTCCGTTGATCTCTTTTACCATTGTAGATAAAGAAAACATGGAGTTGTGAGAGTCCTTCTTAACTAACTTCTGACGATATGTCTGATGTGATAGTATGAATGACATCGAAGTTGTCACATTTCAAAAACAAGGTTAAAAAAAATTGGGTTAGTGAAACCAAGAGTGGTAACATTTTGTTTTGAATTGAGGTTGTAAAAATCATGTCAAGTGAGTTAATTTGGTTTAGTGGATAAGAGTTGTGTATGTGTATGAGAGGTCCTGTGTTTAGATCCCTTTCTTTACATTTTTGTTAATTTTATTTCAACCTCTGACTTTGAAGACCCGACTTATATGTTATTTTTGCTTAACTGATGACAAGAATGAGCCTGCTGGTTCAATGGTAAAGTGTCAACTTACTCTTTGGTCTTGCGTTCAAATCCTTATGAGTGCAAAGTGGGATTATTTTTATTTTGAATTCTGAAGGAATCTGATAGGTGGTTATTTAATGTGATATGGGTAGTTTTAATTTTCCCAAAAAAACTTCCCACTTTCCCCATTCAATTTTCACATTTCTTACTTCCTTGTTCACGTCAAGTTTTTGTTCTCTTGGGTCTTCTTTTTTTTCTTGAAAAAAAACTCTTAATTTATTAATTTTCGGCATTGAACTATTTTGCTCATCATGCTATTCCATTCATGTAACATCCCGAACCCATATCTGTCGCCAGAATAAGGTTACGGAGTATTACCAGACTTATATCATAATTAAGCATACACTTCATATACAATTTTTTATTTCCAATAAACATCGTTCAATTTCAATCACATTGTCCCTAATACGAGTCTACGAGGCCCAAAACATGCATTAGAAGTGATTTGGGACTAAACTGATAACTCAGGAAACTTTTTAAAAAACATAGAAAAATTTTCAAAATACAGGAGACTCACGCCCATATGGCCTAGCCGTGTGTCTCACACGGCCGAAGACATGCTCGTGTCACAGGCCATGTAGACATTAGAAATGAGATCACATGGTCGTGTCCCAGACCATGTCTTACCCCGTGTAACTCTCTGACTTGTGGCACACGGCTAACCACATGTCTGTGTGACTAGCCCGTGTAACTTACTAACTTGTTTTCATTTAATCCTACAGGGAACACATGGTTGTGTCACCTGGCTGTATGTCAAACACGGTTGAGACACACGTCCGTGTCTCTACCTATGTGGACTAAAATAAGCTATTTTTCAAGCCATTTTTCTCACCCAATTTGCATTCCCCTATACCAAACTAAATAGCATATTACAAGGCAATAATAGGCAATTTAAACCAATTTCAACCAAGCTTATTTCATGCTAATTCGATACAAAATCTATAAAGTTCATAACACATTGATTCATCTATTCAAAACTTACCAATTCACATTCTAAAATTTCAACCATTTTATACTACTCTACAACTAAGCATTCACATGTCGCATACGGCCATGTGATGGCCAGGTGTGGCCGTGTGCGATATACGGGCTAGACTGAATTGGGCTGTGCGGGCCACTCGGACGTGTGGGTCCACACGGGTACTCCACACGAGCGTATGGGTTTCTGGGCCAAGCCATGTAATCCACACTGGCCAAGGCCAATCTGGGCGTGTGGCATGCCACACGGGCATGTGGGCCCATTTATCTAGATTTTTTTCTTAGGATTGTACGGGTCGATCAAATTGACTGTGAGCCTATTGTAGGGTCTATAAGGGTTAACTAGGCCCTAATCTGTGTAATCTGACTGACTAATACTGTGATTTAAGCATGATAGCTATACACATGTTCGATTACTGTTTTATGTGTACATCTGATAACTGATTAATAGCATGTAAGCATGTTCTATTCTGTATGTTTATACTGAATATGTTTATTTGCATCTGCATTTGGGGTGGGATGTTGATTATTGGAGGAAGTGTACTGAAAGACATTTATGTCTATTATCTGGCAGCTCAGCTGCAATATATATATGATATGTGCCACATTCGGTACAACTTGGTGTGTAGGGCTGGGTGGGTGTTTTAAACCCCACATGGTGTGTAGAGATGGTCGGAGATGATGTGTAGAGGCTGGTGAGTAGGATTTTGATTTCTGTCACTGTATGCATAACTGTATCTAAGATGGGCTAAGGCCTTAATTTACATCTGAATCTGTATCTAAAATGGGCTAAGGCCCAATTTTGCATCTATTATTATAATGGGCTTAGGCCCTGACTGTATTTGACTGATAACTATTGTTCTGACTGTATGCATGTTTTTTGTAAGGATTACACACTGAGTTTACGTAAACTCACCTCTTTTTGTTTAATCTGTATAGGTAATCCCCAGTCTTAGATGGATCAGTGCAGTGGAGGACTCGATGGTCACTACTTGATTTTAATTTTTTTATTTCTTTTTTATGGTTCATATCAATGTTGAAAAATTTTTGATGTAATTTTTTGGACTTTTGGACTATTTCCTTATTTTTTGGGTTTTAACTACTTTAATAGTTTTATAACCGCAAAACTCAACGAAAATTCAATTTTATTAAAAACAAACATTTTTCGAAATGCGAATGGTTTTCCTTAAATGAAGTGGATTCTAAAGCTTTCGCTAAAAAGATATATTTTAAGACAAATCAATTAACATGTGTTATTCTGAGTTAAATAAAAACTAATGAACTGAATCGATTTTAACTTGATAACTTCATTTTTAAATCTCATTCCATATGACATCACCAGATTCGGTCATAACGTCTAGGCCAAGTTTGGGGTGTTACATTTAGTGGTATCAGAGTCAGGTTACAAAATTCAGCTGTGGATTTTGGATTCCAAAATTTTTTATTTTAAAAAAATGGTTTTCAAATGATTTGAAATGATTTAACTGAGTATGTAGTACACCGAGTCTCCGGTGCCAATCTTATAAGTTTTCTGTACTTTGATGAACTAATTTGATTTGATAGAAAGCTTACTCTAAAAATACTATGATAGACTATTTGGAAAACACTTTAGTTAGTGCATACTGAAATGTAGTGAAACTGATAGAGACTGAGTTTATGGAAACAATTCTGAACTTCTGAAACTGTTTACATAAAACATCTATTAATAAATACTGAAACTATAACTGATACATAAAATTATTAATGTAGATAAAATTTTGAATCTACAATAAGCACACGAGGTATCCGTGGATGTGGTACACAAGGCCGAAGTAGAGGCTGTAGACGGGCTCGAGTTAAGTTCTCATCGTTGGGCAGCATGCCAAACTTGGATACTAGTGAGACACCAGTGTTGCCTGCTACTGAGACTGGGTCTCAAGATTGTATGGTTGGGGACGACGCATTGTCCCAGGCTATGTTAAGGATATTGGAGAGGGTCACTGGGCTCAATACTGGATCTGGGGGCCAAAGGTCGATTACGAAACGACTCCGGTCCAATGGAGCTGAACTTTTTAGGGGTGTTACTAGAGTAACCCCTACTGTGGCTGAGTACTGGATGGAGGCCACCATACAGATTATGGATGACTTAGATTGCACCCCTAAGCAGAAATTGAAGGGTGCAGTCTCTTTGCTTCACGATGAGGTCTATCAATGGTGGTTGACCGTTAAGGAGAGCAGTTAGCCCGATTATCTGTCTTGGGAGTTCTTTAAGTCTGCCTTCTAAGGGAAATATATGAGAGCAAGTTACATCGATGCTTGTAGGCGTGAGTTTCTAAACCTCATAGAGGGAGACTGATCTGTGGCGGAGTATGAGGCTAAATTTCTGAGATTGAGCCGTTATGCCCGAGGTATGGTGGCGTTTGAATATGAGAGGTGTGTTCATTTTGAGGATGGCCTTAGGGATAATCTGAGGGTATTGATAGCTCCGTAGAGGGAGCGCGAGTTTTCGATTCTAGTTAAGAATGCGAAGATCGCCGAAGAGGTTAAGCGCGCTGAGCGCCAGAATAGAGATTGCGATAGAAGAAAGAACATGTAACGCCCCAAAATTTGTATTTTTGTTTTTGTGAAAATGTGACAGATATATCTGTCTACTTTAGTGGTTAAGTGCTCTAGGTGTATGTGTGAGGTCCTAAGTTCAAGCTTTGTCTTGAGAAAATTTTGGTATTTTTCTGAATAAATCCTTAAGCATGTTTTGTAGACTTTTATTTAAATGTTTGTAAGTACATATCAGAATGGGCCTGCTGGTTTGGTGGTTAAGTGGAGTGTTAAGATGCTGAAGGTCGTATGTTCAGATCCCTGTGCGAACATGGGTGATGTTTTTACTTTAAATTTCTACTAGAGTTGTGTAAAACTGGGATTCTGAGTAGTGGAGATGTAGTGGAGTTGTTGGGGAATGAAATTAGGGATAAATGAGTTATCAGAAATCTATTTTGATTTCTCTTTTGGAATTTCGGTTATCTTTTTTCCCAAAAACCTTTCTAACGCCACATTCTTCTCATTTTCTGCTTTCAAATTTTTCTTCTCTTTTGGTTGTTATCCTTTAACAATTTACTCGTCTTTACCCCTTCTTTCTTGTCAATTGAGTCTCGTTAGTGCAGTTTGTTAACTCTTAGGGGTGTTTGGGTAAGTTGGGGTAAGTGTTCTTAAGTTTCTGTGTTATTGAATCGATAATTAATGGAGTTATTTCATGTTTAGGAGACCTTTAAGCGGCTATAGAGTTTCAATCGGTGTGGTAGAAGTGCAATTTCATTATTGTTTATTCAAGGTAAGGGTTGTCGGTGGTGTTTGGGATTGTCTATTCTTAATAATTTGGTTTGGTATCGGTTTAAGTGATTGAAATTGGGCTTTAAATGATTGAATATAGGTTTTGGAAGGCTTGAGAATCATTTTAGCTTCAATCGAAACCAGGTGTGTACCTGAAAACACAGAAAACAGGATTCGACGAAAGTCAAAATTGTAAACTGTTGATGCCACATGGACGTGTAGTCACCCGTGTGGTAGGCCATGTGCGACATCACAGTCATGTATTTGACGAGGCCAGATCATGCAAGCGGTCGTGTGATGAGTGTGTGACATACGGGCTAGACCAATTTGGCCATGTGACCCACACGGACGTGTGAGTTCACACGGGTAGTTCACACAGGCGTGTGAGCTTCTGTTTCAAGTCGTGTGATCTACACGGCCAAAGCCAAATTGGGTCGTGTAGGCCCACACGGGCAAGCCCATAGGCGTGTGGGCCCATTTATCTCAAATATTTCCTAGGGTTGCATGGGTTGCCCAAGTCAATTGTGAACCTATTGTAGGGTCAGTAAGGGCTACTTAGACCCTTAATTGGGTGACTTAAATATCTAATATATGTGCTAAGCATGATAATTATATGCATGTTTACTGATCTGTATATATATATATGACTGATATGTGCCGCATTTTGGTACAGCATGGTGTGTACTAATGGATGGGTGTTTTAAACCACACATAGTGTGTAGGGATGTTCGGAGATGGTGTGTAGAGGTTGGTGGGTAGGATTCTGTTTTCTGATTACTGAGCTGGGCTAAGGCCCTAATTTATATTTGAAATCGATTCTAAAATGGGCTAAGGCTCGAACTGCATCTGAGACTATAACGGGCTTAGGCTCAAAACTACATTTGACTAATATCTGATGATTTGACTGTATGCACATTTTCTGTGGGGATGACACACTGAGTTTACGTAAACTCACTCATTCTGTTTAATTGTTATAGGTAATCTCCAATGTTAGATGGATTGGTGTAGTGGAGGACTCGATGGTGACCACTGCTATTTAAACTGGATTACCTTTGTTTAATGGTTATGTTATTATCTCGTTATTCTCTTTGGGTAATTTTGATGTAATTTGAGACTTTTTAGACTATTGGTTTTTTCTGGATTTTAACTGTCTTTTTTTGGACTTCTAAACCGCAAAGCTCAATGAAAACTCAGTTTTATTAAAAACATTGTTTTCATAAACGCAAATGGTTTTCCTTAAATTAAATGATTCTAAAGCTTCCGCTAAAAAGATACGTTTTAAGACAAATCAAAGAACATGTGATTTTCTGAGTTAAATAAAAGCTAATAAACTAGAACGGTTTTAACTTGACAATTTTGACTTCAAATCCCATTTCATGTGACATCGTCAGTTTCGGCCATAACGTCTAGGCCGGGTTTGGGGTGTTACAGAACAAGAAGGATACAGAGCCCTCTAGTTCTGTACAGAGGCCTAAGAAAAAAGACCAGATCTGATGGGCCGGTTAGACCTGGGCCTCCTGTTGCTCTTACTGGGATTCGTCCTTGTGGGGATTGTGGTAGACACCATCAGGGTGAGTGTTGGAGGATGATTGGGGCATGTTGGAGATATGGGTCCTTAGAACACCATATTCGAGAGTGTCCATTGAGGGTTGATAAGGTGCAAACTTCGGGTTCTGATACTGCGCAGCCACAGAGAGTAGGTGAGCCAGCCTACTTTTGTTTATGCAGCTCGTTGCTGAGAGGACAGAGATGCTCTAGACGTCATTACCGGTACGTTCTTAATTTATGATGTACCTTGTCTTGCTTTGATAGACATAGGTTCCACACATTCTTATGTAGCTAGCATTGTATCTGAAAACTTGAGGATTTTTCGGTTGAGAGTACTTTTAGTGAGGTGACTGTACTAAGTCCAATGGGCAATTGATTCGTGTTAACAAACTGTATAGGGATGTTCCGTTAGAGGTTCAAGGGATGATTTTTCTGGCTAATCTGATGGAGCTTCTGTTTGGGGAGTTCAATTTGATTTTGGGAATAGACTGGTTGGTCAAGCACCGTGTCAGTTTGGATTGTGCGACTGAGAAAGTCATTTTGAGAACCGATGAGAATATTAAGGTGGTTGTGATTGGAGAGCATCGAAATTATTTGGCTAATGTGATCTCTGCACTGATGGCTGAGAAACTGGTTCGTAAGGGATGTGACGCGTATTTGGCCTATGTTAGTGTTTTTTCTTCTAGGGACTCTACTGTAAAGGACATCAGAATTGTAAGGGATTTTCTGAACGTCTTTCCTGAGGAGCTATTGGGTTTACCTCCGAATTGGAAAATGGAATTTGGGATTGAGCTTCTTCTTGGTACAACTCCGGTGTCTATCGCTCCTTATCGAATGGCACCGAAGAAGCTTACAGAGCTTAAGGCTCAAATTTAAGAGTTGTTGGATCGTGGGTTCATCCATCCCAGTGTATCTTCGTGGGGAGCACATGTACTGTTTGTTAAGAAGAAGTATGGGTCAATGAGAATGTCTATCGACTACTGGCAACAAAATAAGTTAACAGTGAAGAATAAGTATCTGCTTTCGAGGATTGACGAGTTATTTGATCAGTTTCGAGGAGCTTCAGTGTTCTCTAATATTGATTTCTGATCTGGGTATCATCAGTTAAGGGTCAAGGAAACCGATATGCATAAGACGACATTTAGGACTCGATATGGACATTACGAGTTCCCAGTTATGCCTTTTGAACTGACAAATGCTCCGCTAGCATTTATAGATTTGATGAATCGCGTGTTTCAGCCCTATTTGGGTCAATTCATCGTGGTCTTTATTGACAACGTACTGGTTTATTTTAAGACTAAGGATGAGCATGATGAGCACCTGAGAGTGGTTCTTCAGACTTTGAGAGCAGCTATATGCTAAATTCAGTAAGTGCAAATTCTGGCTACTGAAGTAACTTTTCTAGGACACGTGGTTTCTGCTGAGGGGATTCGAGTTGATCCTCAAAAGATTGAGGGTCTACTAGATTGGAAGTAGCCAAAGAACGTGTCTGAAATCCGCAGCTTTCTAGGTCTGATGGGTTATTATTGGCGATTTATGGAAGGATTTTCTTTGATTGCAGCACCCTTAACTAAGCTGCTACGTAAGGGTATTCCGTTTGACTGGACTGTTGCGTAGCAAACGAGCTTCGAGAAGCTCAAGATTGTTCTGACTCAGGCTTCTGTTCTGATACAGCCTGAACCTGGAAATGAGTTTATGGTTTATAGTGATGCATCGAATGTGGGTCTAGGTTGTATGCTGATACAGGATGGTAAGGTTATGGCATATGTGTAACACCCTTAACCCTTATCCGTCACCGGACTAGAGTTACAAGGCATTACCAAGCAATACAGCTTCTGTATATTCACATATTCATATTTGTCACATATATAAATATAAAGCATATATCATAAACACGATTCAATAAATATGTCTCAAGTCATACCATAAATGTTTTAATAATGTATCACTCAAATCATGAGCTTAACAATTTAATGGTAATCGAACACTGAATAGATATTAAGCAATTTATTTCCTAATTGCATGCATGCGTTTAATAGACCAATAAATCATATCACAAGACCTTATAACCAATACCATATACAGCATTAACAATTGGGCCCATTTAATCAATTATACTTATTTGGGTAATAAAATCTCTATGTGCATTTATTCACATCAAAGTTGAGCCATATAGACATAAAACATATGCACACATCGCCATTCACCTTTTTCTCAATTCGGCTAGCTATATAACTTATATAAGATAAATCCAAATCATACACAACTCATTTGACCAACGTTGACCACAGTCCACTCATTAATAACCACTCAATTGAATACCGAATTTGCATATGCAGCATTTGCTAAATTTAAGCCCATTTTCTCATTACAAGCTTGATATACATATACACACTCTTTCATTTCCAAACCGTTTTTAAGAAAAATCCAATATACAAACAAACATAAATTCTTAATTTACCTCAATGAAAGTCGAATTGTAATCTAACCATAAGTGCAAATAAGTCATGTAATAAACATACTCAACACGCTATTTACAAGACATTCATGACCTATGCAACTAAATATTTAACCAAGTTATCGTACTGAAAAACAATTCAAACATCGCTTACAGGCATAAAGCATATCTATATACCGAACATAATTTTTTTTTGTCACATTCAAATACCCGTTCTCGTTAACCATGTAAATTATGCTTCATGACCGGACTACATTCTTTTGATCACTTATATATCTATTTCCTAACTTATCCACATAGCCCAACCTTTTATCCCACATGCACCAAGCATAAACATCTTTATATATGTATACATATATATAAGTCAGGTGCTAACACATACCGATACAACGTTTAGTATCTATGCATTTAAATATAAGCAAGAACTAAATTACTACTCAAGTAATAACCTAGATATGAGATCACTTCACTCGATTAATAATTATGCCCAGCATACGGCATAGTAAACAAAATGAGTTCATAATTCAACCAAAATTAAGATTGAATTCAACATGGGAAGATTGGCTATTTTCGCATGGCTTTTATCCATAACAAAGTTCATGACTTCAAAATAATTCCCAGCCTATACATGCCATAGTTCGAGTTCTACTATTTAAATACCGAAGCAGTAGATAATATGATGGACTTGCTGACGATTCCCCGTGCTCGTAACTTGATTCAAAAATCTATAAAACAGAGTTAAATAATGCACAAAGTAAGCATTTTATTGCTTAGTAAGTCTTAGGCAAAATAATAATAATATACCAAAGAACATTAGCATCTCAATCAATTTATTAAGTTAATCCAAACCCTACTAACTGTACATATATCACCCTCATAAATTCGTACATCATTACATACATATTAATATCTTAGCATCTTATAGCCGAATGCAAAATCACTCATAGTCACATATATGTAGTTCTCACTTTCAACTTCACTTAAACCTCATTTGGCCGATTATGAACATTCATATTTACCTGTAATTACATTTTTCATCGCGTACCTCTTAGATCATCGTTTCAACATTAAACTTACCTCATTTTCATAGGCATTAGACTTAGCACATACCTGAACCGTTTAGCTCATTTTACATATTTGATATTGCACCGGTATAAAACCTACTAGGCGCAAGCCTAATAAAACTCACCGGCACAGGGCCTGCTAGACTTATAGCTTGACACGCCGGCACGAGGCCTGCTAGGCTTAAAGCCTAATGTAACCCACTGGCATGTGGCCCGCTAGGCTCGGAGCCCGACTATCACAGATGCAAAGTTGATTCATACACATTTTCAAATTTCGATAGACCAGATTATTTCTTATATATCACACCAACTTCCAACTATCATAACTGAACTCGAATTATACTAGAACATATAATTTCAAAGTCAGCATATATATATATTTGCATATAATTAAGATTAATATATCCATTTGTCTAAAAACTTACCTTGTACGATAAAAAAAAAAAAGGACGGGACGGCTAGTCGACAACTTTCGTTTTCCCTCGATCCAAGTCCGATTTCTTTGGCTTTTGATCTAAAATTATTCAAATTAGGCTCATTCAAACATATTTTCATTAAATTTAGTCCAAAAACACATAAATGGGAAAATTACCATTTTACCCCTGATATTTATACTTTTTTACAATTTAGTCCCTAATGCACATAACATAAAATATGCAAAATTGACCACACCCATGGTAGGCCAAATGCTTCTAGTGTTTAAACAAGTCCATATTTTCCGTCAATTTCACAATTTAGTCCCCCCACATTTTTATTTTTGCAATTAAGTCCTAATTACTCAAAATCATAAAAAAATCCTATACAAAATATGTTAACCCAACACATGTCTTTCATAATTCACCATCAAACAATAAAAACCACAAGCTCTCATCAATGGCATAACTCAAAATATTCATCAAAATAAAAAATTTAAGCTTGGGTTTTGTGGTACTCGAAGCAACGTTTCCAAAAACGTAAAAATTATAGAAAATCAAGCTAGGACTTACCTTGGATTGAGCTTGAGAGTCACGAACCCTAGCTTCTCTTGTTTCTTTTTCTTTGGTTTAGTTACGACAATGGGAGAATGAAAATAAGCACTAAAATTTTATAATATAATTTATGATATATTATTTTAACTTAAAAATTTTATTTTCCTAATTTGCCCTTTTAATAATAATAACTTAAACACATATAACATGGACATATTTGGCCTCCACTATTAATAAGGGTTATTTGTAACATAGATGCCCCAACTTAAAAAGCCACTAACCATTCGACCCTTGTACTTTAGACTAGCAATTTCCAATCTACGCGATTAAGTCCTTTTATTAAATCAGACACCTAAACGACAAAATTAAATCACGAAAATTCCACAGATATAAATTCACACAAAATAAACACAGAAAATAATTTTAAAATATTTTTTTGACTCAGATTCGTGGTCCCGAAACCATCATTTTGATTAAGGTCTAAATCGGGCTGTTACAATATGCGTCTCGTTAGCTTAAGGCACACAAGGTAAATTATCTGACGCATGACCTTGAGCTGGCTGCTGTGGTCTTTGCACTAAAAATCAGAGGTACTATCTCTATGGTGAGAGGTGCATCATCTACACTGATCACAAAAGCCTCAAGTATCTCCTTACTTAGAAGGAGTTAAATCTTAGGCAGTGTAAATGGATTGAGCTGCTTAAGGATTATAACTGTACCATTGAGTACCATCCTGGCACAGCCAATGTGGTGGTCGATGCATTGAGCCATAGGGCAATGACTGACCTGAGGGCGATGTTTTCTTGCCTTAGCTTATTTGATGATGGGAGTTTGTTGGCTGAGCTTCAAGTTAAACGAACTTGGATTGGGCAGATTTAAGTTAAACAGTTGGAGGATGAGTCACTAGGGTTACGGTTTAGTCAGGTCGAAAGTGACAGCACTTTTGATTTTGGAATGAATAGTGATTGGGTACTTTGTTTCCGTGGTCGAATTTGTGTACCGAACGATGTGGATTTGAGACAGTCAATTCTGAGGGAGGTGCATAGTAGCCCATATGCTATGTATCCCGTCGGGAATAAGATGGAACGAGATTTCTATGAGTTATTTTGGTGGCCAGGGTTGAAACATAAGGTTACTGATTTCATTGCTCGTTGTTTGACATGTCAACAGGTTAAGACTGAGCATCAGTTACCTTTAGGTTTGTTCCAGCCACTTAAGATTCCCTTATAGAAATGGGAACGAGTAATGATGGACTTCGTTTATGGGTTGCCCTTGACACCCACTAATAAGGATTCTGTTTGGGTCGTCATGGATAGGTTGACCAAGTTTGCACACTTCATTCCTATTCGGATTAACTATTCTCTTCAGAAGCTGGCGAAGCTCTACATTTATGAGATAGTGAAACTGTGTGTGGTACCGATCTCAATCATTTCTGATAGGGATCCTCGCTTCACGTCTCGGTTTTGGAAAAAGTTACATGAGGCTCTGGGTTCGAGATTGGACTTCAATACTGTGTTCAATCCTCAGACCGATGGTCAATTTAAGAGGGTGATTCAGATACTGAAGGATATGTTACGGAGCTGTGTTATTGATTTTTGAGGCTGTTGGGAGGATTATATACCGCTAGCGGAGTTCGCCTATAATAACAGTTTCCAGTCTAGCATTCAGATGGCACCTTACGATGCTCTGTATGGTCGTAAGTATCGCACTCCTCTATGTTGGACTGAGTTTGGTGAATGATGGGTTTTGGGTCCTGAATTGGTTTTTGAGACCGAGGATAAGGTCAGATTGATTCGAGATCATCTGAAGGCAGCTTCGAATATGCAGAAATCGTATGCGGATCTGAAGATACGTGAGATTAAATATTCTATAGGGGACTTCGTATTTCTCAAGGTCTAGCCATAGCAAAAGGTTCTGAGGTTCGATCGTAAGGGCAAGCTGATTGGGCCTACTAGATTCTGAAGCAAGTAGGACCGGTCATTTATTAGTTGGGACTACCTCCAAAGTTAGGTCGTATTCATGATGTGTTCCACGTCTCAATGGTAAGGCACTACCGCTCTGATCCTACTCATATTGTCCCTGTTGAAAAAATTGAGGTTAGGCTAGACTTGACCTTTGAGAAGTAGTTGGTTCAGATTCTGGATTGCGATGTTAAAGTTCTAAGGAAGAAGTCCATTCCACTGGTAAATGTTCTATGGTGAAATCATAGTACTGAAGAGGCCACGTGGGAACCTGAAGATTCGATGTGTCAGCAATATCCTTATCTGTTCTAATCATGTAAATTTTGAGGCTGAAATTTTCTTTTAAGGGATAGAGTTGTAATGCCCCAAATTTTGTATTTCTATTTATGTTAAAAAGTGGTACAAATATCTGTCTGGTTCAGTGGTTAAGTGTTCTAGGTGTGTGCGAGAGGTCCCAAGTTCAAGCCTTGCCTTTGTCAAAATTTTGAAATTTTTCTGATTTAAGCCTCATCCTTGTTTAGTGGGCTTAAGTTAATTGATTGTAGAATCATGTCAGAATAGGCCTGCTGGTCTGGTGGTTAAGTTGAGTGTTAGTATGTTGTGGGTCGTGTGTTCGAATCCCTACAGAAGCAAGGGAATTACTTTTACTTTTGGCAACGATTAGAGTTGTGCTGGAGTTTGATTCTGAGAAGTTGGGTGCTAGTGGGTTAGTGGAAAAGTAAATTGAGGGATTTTGGGAGTTATTAGTTTGGTTATAATTTTGTTTTTGTTCCCTTTTTGAAAATTTTCGACTCGCCATCTTTTCCCCCAAATTTTGACGCCAATTTCCTATCTTCCTCTCTAGTCTGCCATTGCTTTCTTTTCGCTATCCCCTATCGTTCTTTTCTTGTTTTTATTATCGGGTTAACCTTAAATCCTGATCTGTGCACGTTTGATAAGTATTTCATTTCATCCATGTTTTTTGTGGTGCGATATTAGTCATGGAAAAATTTGATTTCTAAAAATAATTGTATAAGAGAAATCGGTGGCGAAGGAGGTTCACTTTTTTAGTGTGAGACATGTCGATACCGCCTTTTGACGACTGTAAGTTCTTGTGTAGTTTTGGTATTAAGAGATAAAGCATTTATTAGGCACTAATTGGTCAAAGAATTACTATTTCATAGGTTTCTGAGGCCTCGGGGTTGTTGTCACACTTTAAACGAACCAGGTGTGTACCCGAAAATACAGAAAACGAGGTTTCAACAAAAGCTAAAAACCTCACTATCGACGCCACATGGGCGTGTGGTCGTCCGTATGGTAGGCCATGTATGAATGGCACGGCCATGTGTTTAACAAAGGCCAGGCCGTGCGCTGGACGCGGTAGTGTGATGGCCAGGTGTGGCCATGTGCGACACACGGGCTTAATCGAATTAAGCTGTGTGGGCCACATGGACGTGTGGGTTTTTGGGCCAGGCTATGTGATTTACACGGCCAATGCCAATTTGGACGTATGGACCACACAGGCATGTGGGCCTACACGAGCATCCCACACGAGCATGTGCACCCATTTATCTAGATTTTTCCCTAGGGTTGCACGGGTCATCCAATCAACTGTTAGCCTATTGTAGGGTAGGTAAGGGTTAACTAAGCCCTAATCTGTGTAATCTGACTGGCTGATGCTGTGATTTGAGCATGATAGCTATATGTATGTTCGATTATTATTTTGTATGTACATCTGATAACTGATTAATATCATGTAAGCATGTTCTATTCTGTATGTTTACACTGAATATGTTTATTTACGTCTGCATTTGGGGTGGGATGTTGATTATTGGAAGTAGTGTACTGAAAGGTATTTATGCATATTATCTGGTAGCTCAGTTGCAATATATATCTAAGATGTGCCGCATTCGGTACAACTTGGTGTGTAGTGTTGGGTGGGTGTTTTAAACCTCACATGGTGTGTAGGGATGGTCGGAGATGGTGTGTAGAGGCTGATGGGTAGGATTCTAATTTCTGTCACTGTATGCATAACTGTATTTGAGATAGGCTAGGGCCCTAATTTATATCTGAACCTGTATCTGAAATGGGCTAAGACCCAATTTTGCATCTGTTACTGTAATGAGCTTAGTCCCAGACGGCATTTGACTGATTACTATTGTTCTGACTATATGCATGTTTTCTGTGGAGATTACATACTGAGTTTACGTAAACTCACCCCTTTTTGTTTAATCTGTATAGGTAATCCCCAGTCTTAGATGGATCGGTGCAGCGGAGGACTCGATGGTGACCACTTGGTTTTAATTGTTTTTATTTCTGTTTCATGGTTCATATTAGTTTTTGAAAATTTTGATGTTATTTTTGGGACTTTTGGACTGTTTCCCTATTTTTTGGGTTTTAATTACTTTAATAGTTTTATAACCGCAAAATTCAATGAAAACTCAGTTTTATTAAAAACAAATATTTTTCAGAACGCAAACGATTTTCCTTAAATGAAATAGATTCTAAAGCTTCTGCTAAAAAGATACATTTTAAGATAAATCAATTAACATGTGTTATTCTGAGTTAAATAAAAACTAATGAACTGAATCTGTTTTAACTTGATAACTTCGTTATCAAATCCCATTCAATGTGACATCACTAGATTCGGCCATAACGTCTAGGCTAGGTTTGGGGTGTTACAATAAAACATAGAAAAGGAAACATAGTAAGCTTTGAAGTATAGTAAGCTCATATAATATAGAATTAAACTTACCATTTATTCACAAATTATAAGTAAACATAGTAAATCCACTCAAGTTGTCAAATGTCTGTACATGAATTCGTCAATTGGTTAGTCATGTAATACACATATAATCATCAAGTCAATATGGATGAGCTCAATAATCAATCAAGCTTCATATACTTATATCTTCCAGTTCATACTCCACTATATCATATAACATCAATTTTATATAATTTTATATAACTCGTAGTAGATTAGTGCCCGTGGAACCACTTAGAATATCGATAGATACACGGGTGGTACACACGAAGTGTACTAATCGGTAATCCAACAATTCCTATACCTATATGCTCTTTCGAGCTATAATCAGTAAACTGCTCCTGAGCTGAGGTAACAGTAAGCTCTAATGAGCTAAGATACGATAAGCTCTTATGACCTGAAATATCGGTAAGCTCATACGAGCAGTGGTGGTTCTGCAACACATGCAGGATATCAACTAAACGGTAACTTTAATGACATGTCACTCGTATCCTACAACTTCTTAATGTTCAAACGGGGCTCGATATTATTCAGACTTCATCATTTAGGCATTCAAATATCATACAATTTATTTTCTCAATTCATAAACATTTATTTCAAATAAGTACATATATAAATATTCAATTCTAATTATACGAACTTACCTCGTATAGCACAGATGAAAATAATCGTCTATTCGACAACTTTGTCTTTTCCCAGATCTAATTTCGATCTTTTCTTATCTTGATATATATAATATAAAATTAAGTTCATTCAATTACCTTTCTATTCAATTTAATCCAAGACATCTATTTTGGAAAAATTACACTTTTGCCCCCAATATTTCAACTTCTTTACAATTTACTCCTTATCACATAAAAATGTAAATTCATTCAATCTAATCATAACCCATGCTAGCCGAATTTCTCTTATTAACATATCAACTCATATTTTTCATTTATTTCATATTTTAACCACACAATTTTCACATTTCTAAATTTAACCCCTATTTAACATTTTTACTAAAAATCACTTAACAAATGTTGTTCATCTAACAACAACCATTCATAATCTATCATAAAACATCAAAATACTCACATTTCCATCAATGGTAACATCCTAAACCTTTAACAGTTTATTGAATTAGTCCCTGGGCTAGCTAGACTATGTTGCAACGATCTCAAAAACATAGAAATCATTAAAAATGGAACAAAAATTAAACCTAATTGGACAATGGAAGCTTGGCCGAGCTTAGCATGCATACATGGAGGTTTCTATCTTTGTTTTTTGGTGGAAGATTATAGAAAAGATGATAACTTTGTCTTTTCTTTATTTTCATAACTTATAATTATTAAATTGCAATTTTAAACTTAATTATTAACTTTTAAAAATCACCAAATAAGTGTCCATAAGTGTCCACTAACATATAAATGGTTTAATTACCATCTAAGTGCTCTTACATTTCAATTCTATAGTCATTTAGTGCATTTAACTAATAGAACACCACTTTTGCACTTTACGCGATTTAGTCCTTTTATCAAATTAAGCACTCAAACAGTAAAATTTCTTAACGAAATTTTCACACAATCATACTAGCATGTTGTAGACAGTAAAATAATATTAAAATAATTATTTCGACCTCGAATATATTGTTCCAAAATCACTGTTCTGATTTGACTAAAAACGGGTTGTTTACAATTTTCCTCCTCTTAAGGATTTTCGTCCCCGAAAATCTTACCAGTAAATAGGTTAGGGTACTGTTTTCTCATAGCTTCTTCAGGTTTCCACGTAGATTCTTCGATACCGTGCCATTGCCATAGAACCTTTACTAAAACTATGCTTTTATTTCTCAACTTTTTAATCTCTCTAGTCAGAATTTCAATCAGTTCTTCATTATACGTCATATCAGGCTGAATTTCAATCTCTGTTGGAGAAATTACATGTGACATATCTGATCTATATCGTCGTAACATCGACACATGAAATACGTTGTGGATCTTTTCTAATTCTGACGATAAAGCTAGTCAATATGCCACTGGCCCTATTCTCTCGATAATCTCGTACAACCTGATAAATCGCGGACTCAATTTTCCTTTGCGACAAAAATGAAGAATCTTCTTCCATGGAGATACTTTTAAAAATACTTTGTCACTGTTCTGAAATTCAATGTCTCTCCATTTCAAATCTGCATATGACTTCTGTCAGTCAGAAGCTACTTTTAAACTGTCACGTATCACTTTTACTTTCTCTTCAGTATCTCTGATCAAATCAACCCCGTTACTCTTTTTCTTACTAAGCTCGGTCGAGTATAACAGAGTTCGACATTTACGACCATACAATGCTTCATACGGTGCCATCTTTATACTTGATTGAAAACTATTGTTATACGTGAATTCAACCAACGATAAATATTTCTCCCAAATGCCTTGAAACTCTAAAATACAGCAACGAAACATATATTAAGGAATTTGTATTATTCTTTCAGATTGACTATCAATTTGAGGATAAAAAGCAGTACTAAAGTGCAACCGCCTACCCAAAGCTTATTGCAATTTCTTCCAAAATCAAGGCGTAAACCTCGGATCTCTGTCTGAAATAATAGAAACTGGAACCCTGTGCAATCTAACAATCTCAGATATATACAACTCAGCTAGTTTATCAAGTGAAAAGTTTGTACGTACCGGAATGAAATGCACAGATTTCATCAAACGGTCAACGATAACCCAGATGGCATCTTTCTTTTTCGGAGATATAGGTATTCTTGATACGAAATCCATCATAACTCTATCCCATTTCCACTCAAGTATAATCACAGGTTGTAATAATCCCGAAGGCACTTGATGTTCGGCTTTAACTTACTGACAAATCAAGCATCTGGACACAAACTCTGAAATGTTTCATTTCATACCCGACCACCAGTACAACTGTTTCAAATCATTACACATTTTAGTACTCCTCGGAATTCTTTGGTACACATATTCTACCTCTGATCATTAAACAATCATCATTTCCAATTTAAAACTTTGAATCAAGAGTCGACTCACAATGAACTCTTTTAGTTTACAATTCACTGTCACATTTTTTAGCTTTACAGATTTGCTGAATAAACATCGATTTAGTTATCAATTTAGCTAAAATTGATCTATCAACAAATAATGCCAACTATGTGTTCATCACCTGTAAAGCAAGTAAAAATTTTCTACTCAGAACATCCGCGACTACATACGCTTTCCCCAGATGATAATCAATCACTAGTTCATAATCTTTCAACAACTTGAGCCATCTTCATTGTTACAAATTCAAATATTTCTGAGTCATTATATACTTCAGACTCTTGTGATCAGTAAAGATATGGCACTTCTCACCGAATAAATGATGTCTCCAAATGTTTAATGTAAAAACAATAGTAGCCAACTCTAAGTCGTGCATCGAATAATTTTTTTCATGTGGTTTTAACTGTCTAGAAGCATAAGCTATCACTTTGTCTTCTTACATCAAAACACATCTCAAGCCATTCAATGACGTGTCACTAAAAATCACAAACTATTTACCAAACTCAGGTTGAACTAAAACTGGTGTCTCAATTAACAGTGCTTTCAACTTTTCAAAACTCTGTTGGCATTTCTCACACCACTCAAATTTCACATCTTTCTGTAGCAATTGAGTCATCGGTGTAGCAATCATCGGGAATCCTTTTACATAACGTCAATAGTAGCTAGCTAATCCCAAAAAGCTTCTGACTTCAGATACGTTTCTTGGTCGTTTCCTGTCAATAATTGCTAAAATCTTACTCGGATCAACTCTGATCCTTTCCACTGAAACAATGTCTCCTCAAAATCTAACTTCCCGGTGCCAAGACTCGCATTTATTGAATTTAGCAAATAGTTGCTTATCTCTCAAAGTTTGCAATACAATTCTTAAATGTTCAGCATGCTCAGGCTCATCTCGGGAATAGATCAAGATGTTGTCAAGAAATAAAACAACGAATTTGTCTAAATACGGTCTAAAGATTCTATTCATCAAATCCATAAAAGCTGTAGGAGCATTAGTTAATTCGAATGGCATTACTAGAAATTCATAATGTCCATCCCTAGTTCTGAATGAAGTTTTCGACACATCCGAATCTTTAACTCGCAACTGATAGTTGCTAGATCTCAGATCAATCTTCGAAACCATTGATGCCTATTTCAGCTGATCAAATAAATTATCAATTCGTGGCAGTGGATACTTATTCTTGACAGTAACTTTATTGAGCTGTCAATAATCAATACATATTCTCATCGATCCATCATTCTTCTTTCCAAACAGAACTGACGCACCCTAGGACGAGAAACTAGGTCGTACAAAACCTCTTTCTGTTAATTCTTGCAACTGATCTTTCAACTCTTTCAACTCCGTAGGAGCCATTCTATATAGAGCTATCGATCTTGATGAAGTTCCCAGTATTAACTCAATAGCAAACTTGACCTCTCTGATCGGTGGTAACCCAAGTAGCTCTTTTGGAAACACATTCGAATATTCACAAACAACTGGTATTGATTCAATCTTTGATTCAGACACTTTTGTATCCAATACATATGCAAGGTAAGCATCACAACCTTTCTTCACATATTTCAGAGCTAACATCGTGGATATCACTATAGGTAACCTACTAGAATAATCGGATTCAATTCGTAGAATCGCACTATTCTGACATTTCAATTCAATAGTCATTTGTCGACAATTCACAATCGCATCATGCAGAGACAACCAATCCATGCCCAGAATTACGTCAAACTCATCAAATGGTAAAAACATTAAATCAGCCGAAAAATAGTAACCCCATGTCATCAGAGGAAAATTCTTGCAAACCTTATCAATTAGGACATACTGACCTAAGGGGTTTGATACTTTAATCACAAATTTGGTACACTAAATAGGTAAACTCTTACTAGACACTAAATTCATACAGACATATGAATAAGTTGATCCAGGATCAATCAATTAACTACATCAGTGTCATAAAGTGAAAAACTACCGGTGATAACATCTGGTGACGATGTGTCTTCGCGTGCACAAATGGCATAAGCTCTGGCTAGGGCTTGTGCCTCTGATCTCACTGTGAAATCTCTCGTAGCTCCATGATTACCACTCATATTTCTAGTGTTTTAGAATGGTCTCCCTCTAGGAGCTGTATTACTCGGGTTCACCGTTTGAGCTTTTTCATTTACAGGCTTCTCTTTCTTAAATCTCTAGCTTTTTCATTCACAGACTTCACCGTTTGAGCTTAGATGTTGACTAATGAGGCTTTCCTGTAATTCTCTTTCTCAAATTTTTAGCTTCAAAACTGGCTTTTCTCTTTTCTCGACTAAGCTCTTTGACTTTACAAGCTTTGTCGACTAACATGACAACTTCTTTCAATTCAAGAATCTTGACTAGAAGTCTAATGTCTTCATTTAACCCATCTTTAAATCGCTTACATATAATTGCCTCAGTGGAAATACATTCTCGAGCAGATTTACTAAGTCTCACAAATTCTCTTTCATATTCTGATATAGTCATTTGACCCTATTTCAATTCCAAAAATTCTTTGTGTTTTTCATCGATAAATAGTTTGCTTATATACTTCTTTCTAAATTCAGTCTGAAAGAAATCCCAGGTAACACATTCTCTCGGTACCACAGATATCAAAGTATTCTACCATTGGTATGCAACATCTTTCTGGAGAGATACGACGTATTTAACACATTTCACGGGTGTATAGAACAATTCATCAAATACCCGGATAGTATACTCAAGCCAAAACTCAGCTCTCTCAGGATCATCAACAATAGTAGCTCTAAACTCTTCAGCCCCATACTTTCTAATTTTTATCAACTGGTGGCTTACTTACACGTATATGTTCCAAACCTTGAGAAGCTACAGGGACCAGCAGGGGAATAGGTGCGGGTGGAGGTTGTTGAACAACTGGATTCGTTCAAACATACTTAGAAAACCATTCATTCATCATCTGGAAGAAGGCTTCTTTGGCCTCTTCTCCATGACCCTCAGATATGGGTCTTGATTCAGATGGCACGGCTCCATGTATGGAGGCTGGCGCATTACTTTTAACATCATTGGAGTTAGCTCAATTGGAATCAATTACTATATAAAAACAAAATTCATAACCTGTCAGGAGATATCACACTATCACAGGTTAAATATGACATGTATAGCTAGACTCACATACACTAGGTTAGTCCTAGAATCGACTAAATCGTAGCTCTGATACCAATAAATGTAACATCCCTAACCCTTATCTGTCGCCGGAGTAGGTTACGGAGCATAATCGAACTTATATCATAATTAAACATGCACTTCACATACAATTTTCGATTCCGAATAACATCATTCAATTTCAATCACATCGTTCCTAATACGAGCCTACGAGGCCCAAAACATGCATTAGAAGTGGATCAGGACTAAACTAATAACTCAAGAAACTTTTTAAAAAATATAGAAATTTTTCAAAATACAGGGGGCACATGCACGTGTGGAGACACACGGCCGAAAACACGCTCGTGTACAGGCCATATGGACATTTGAAATGGGATCACATGGCCGTGTCCCAGACCGTATCCTACCCCGTGTAACTCTCTGACTTGTGTCACACGGCCAACCATACGCCTATGTGACTAGCCTGTGTAACTCACTGACTTGTTTTCATTTAATCCCACAGGGGACACACGGCCATGTCATCTGGCCGTGTGACACGCACGGTTGAGACACACGCCTGTGTCTCTGCACGTGTAGAAAAAAATAGGCTATTTTCCAAGCCAGTTTTCTCACCTAATTTGTATTCTCCTATACCAAACTAAATAGCATATCACAAGGCAATAATAGGCAATTTAAACCAATTTCAACCAAGCTTATTTCATGCTAATTCGATACCAAATCTATAAAGTTCATAACACCTTGATTCATCTATTCAAAACTTACCAAATTCACATTCTCAAATTTCAACCATTTTGGTACTCAAAATAGTACTCCACAATCAAGCACTCACATGGCTATTATCATCTACACAACAAAATGGCCATTTGCATAATTTATACACAACCAAAACATTTACCATTTACTAGCCAAATCAAATGGCTAAATACATAACTAATATATATACCAAAATGATCATAACTCCTATTTATGCCATATAACTAAATGTAAAAGTTTAAAGTACCAAAATGATTGCTGGATAGTGTGATACGATCTCCGATAACTTTTTAATCGAGCGAGCTTCTAACTCACTATAACACATAGAAAATAAAATAGAGTAACTATGAAGCTTAGTAAGCTCATATAATGTAGAATTAAACTTACCATTTATTCACAAATTATAAGTAAACATAGTAAATCCATTTTTTTGTCAAATGCCTAAGTACATGAATTTTTTAATTGGTTAGTCATGTAATACACATATAATCATCAAGTTAATATGGATGAGCTCAACAATCATTCAAGCTTCACATAGTTATATCTTCCATTTCATACTTCACTATATCATATAACATCAATTTCATATAATTTATATAACCCGTAGCAAATTAGTGCCCGTTGAATTACTTAGAATATCGATAGATACACGGGTGGTACACCAAAGTGTACTAATCGGTAATCCGTCAATTCCTGTACATATATGCTTTTTCGAGCTATAATCAGTAAGCTCCTCCTGAGCTGATGTAATAGTAAGCTCTAATGAGCTGAGATACGGTAAGTTCTTACGAGCTGAAATATCAGTAAGCTCATACGAGCAGGGGTGAGTCTACAACACATGAAGGATCTCAACCAAACGGTAACCTTAGTGGCATATCACTCGTATCCTACGAATTCTTAATGTTCAAATGGGGCTCGGTATTATTCAAACTTCATCATTTAGGCATTCAAATATCATATAATTTATTTTCTCATTTCATAAACATTTATTTCAAATAAGTACATATATAAATATTTAATTCTAATTATACAAACTTACATCGTATAGCACGGATGAAAACGGTCGTCTATTCGACAACTTTACCTTTTCCCTGATCTAATTCTGATCTTTGCTTATCTTGATCTATATAATATCAAATTTAGTTCATTCAATTACCAATCTATTCAATTTAATCCAAAACATCTATTTTGGAAAATTTACACTTTTGCCCCTAATATTTCAACTTCTTTACAATTTAGTCCTTATCACATAAAAATGCAAATTCATTCAATTTAATCATAACCAATGCTAGCTTAATTTCTCTTATTAACATATCAGCCCATATTTTTCATTTATTTCACATTTTAACCATACAATTTTTACATTTCTCAATTTTCATTAGGCTTCTAGCTCATTTGATTTTTAATATGTTTCAGGTAATCTTCTAACTTAGGACCAGACAATGTGCAGGAGCTCGGATTGTTTTCTCAGTTAAATAAAAATGGTGATTTACATTAGTAATATTTTTGGACTTTTGGGACTGTAATTTGTTTTTGGGATTTGTTTTGGTTTTTTTTATTCGTCAGTATTTGATATTTTCGAACGTAAAATAGCAAAATCACACGAGTTAACAAAATAGATTTTGATTTTCAAAATTAAAACTCTGGAAATTTTTGCTACAAAGATTAAGTAATCTCTTAAGTGTTTTATTGTAAATAATAAAATGGATTTTAGCAAATGTTTGTATTAGTTTTGGAAACAACATCAATATTTTTTTTAAAACACACGATTTTTAATTCAAATTCTGGGTTGAGATAAGTGATATTAGACTTAAGTTTTACTAACATTTGTGAAGTTTTGCCAAATTTTATTTTTTCGAAATGCACACTAAGTTTGATTAAATCATAAGTTTTTAAAAGGGTTAATATTATTCCTTAAGATTTGGTTATAGCGTCGATGCCAGGTTTGGGGTGTTACATAAGCCAACTAATAATCATCAATGTTAAGTGCATTTGGGGACTGTGAGGGCCTCATGGCTATAGTTGGGTGCACGACATGAATAATAGGACCATGCCTCCATCAGGATTGTATACAACCTTGATTCATTAAAAATAGTCTCTCGTTTGCTATGAACCAAGTCATAACTATTTGAGGCCTAGAAGTAGTCTTGGTTGCTGAACTTAGTCACCACTAATAGACACTGATCATTCGACATATCAACCTAGGATGGTACAATCTTCAATCCAGGGTTTAACTATTTCTCCTAGTCACTTTGTGCACATCATCCATGCTGAATAGATTAGTAGGGGCATAAGCTCAAACCCAAACTGACGCATAACATGATCAGGGTGCTACCACTCAAAAAATTGCATGTTAAGTAACATTGTCCTATTATGCTACACTTCACTTCTAGCTTAAACCCACGTTGAAATAATTCGAGCAACATCTTCATCCACATACGTCATCCATTAGAACTGTCAACCATAATTTTTTTATGTAAAAAATCACATAAAAATTTCTAACTATAATACTATACAACATAAACATAGACTATTTACCTCTTCTTTTGAATCTTATTCCAACTCTATCTTGTATGCAATCACCTCTTTACCTTAATTATTACGCCCAGTGGGGAAAATCCAATCACTGTAGCAACATTGTAAATATGTTAAGGCATGGTTTATAAATAAATAAAAATTTTAAAATTTTAAAATATATTTAAATAATTGAATACTAACCATATCACAAGTGGGAATTGATGGACAATACAACTCAATGGAATTAAGAAATGTATTCTAATATATGTCTAATTCTGGAATAATATAACAGAACCGTCCAATCCTTGATAAAGTAGGTTCATAGCTAAGGACATCTTTCAATATAAATGTGCAAGTACAACAAATCCCTAACTATATCCTTCTACAGTAGTTAAATCATGTAGTAAAAACAGGTAATGACAACTGATCCTATTGCCAAATTTATCTGGCATCAGTATGGTTCTAATGAGCTTTAGAATTAATGTTCGGGTGGCATATAGCACATCTATATCCACCACAACCTCTGGTAAAACTTTAGGGAACTCGTCTAGCCATGTATGTACAATGAATAAACTAACGATTTTACCCTCCGGAGGAATTGCTCCAAGTAAACCATCAGAAACAATAGTCTAGTATTCTCTACTGCGACTAACCCATCAATAGATAACCCGAGTATGTTTGCGACATCTTAGTAATAGTACAGTCCCCCCACGGTAGGTGAAAAGTATGCTTCTCCGCTCACCATCATTCCATCAATGCAACAATCAACTTTTGGAAAATTGTGCATGACCTCAAGTTTAAAACATATACGAACCTGACAACATGCAAATATTCACGGATTTGATCATCTACCAAACCTAAATCAAGCTGAGACTAGCCCTGATTACAAAGGATGTGATCAACGATGTCAATTTATTTAGTCAATCGATTCAGTAAAATTTTAAATTTATTATTAAAATCTTATAACTATTGAATTAAATTTATCGCATTCTACATATCATCAGACATGTGCGACAATCTTATCAATGTCATACCCAAGGCCTATTGTGCATAAACCAAAAAACATTAGAAATAAATTTCCAAACCTTATACTCTAAACATATATATCATAATACCAAATTCAATAACATACTATTTTCAATAATTGTAACACTACTAACTTGTATCCGTCGCCGGAACAAGGTTCGGAGCATTATTGGAACTTTCAAAACATTTTCAAATCATTCATATAAAAATTCTATTCATTTAACGAAATCATTTATAACGTCCCTTAGTAGGGCCCACGAGGCCCAAAACATACATTAGGATCAATTTGTGACCAAATCAGAGTCTCAGAGAATTTTTTGCAAAATTCCAAAACTTTTTTCCCTATTAAAAGTCACACACCTATGTAGTATGAGACACGCCCGTGTGGCCAGGCCGTATGGGTTCACATACCCGTGTCCTGAACCCGTGTAACTCTCTGAGTTGCAACTCATGAACAAATTGATGTCACACGGCCAAGTTACACGCCCGTGTGCTAGGTCGTGTGGTTAATTCAAATTTTGAAAAATAGGTGCAAGATTTACACGGCCAAGGGACACACCTGTGTTCTAGGCCGTGTGCCTTACACGGCTGAGACACACGCCCGTATCTTTACCTATGTGCTTAATTTAGAGCATTCTATTTTCAAATTTTTGGATGCAGGGGATACACGGCCAGGCTACACGCCCATGTTACAGACCGTGTGTCACACATAGCCTAGACACACGCCCGTGTGTCAGCCCGTGTGGACAAAATAAAGCCATTTCTGGCATCATTTCTCACCCAAAATCACACCTAAAACCTGCACATAAAACACACATCCAATACCAACCATTCCAAGCATTCAAAATTAAGCAATTCCATCATTTATCATAGCATACCATAACATGCAAATGTGTGTTCCTAACTCACCTTGAATTAACTTAGATATTAATAACATATGATCTCATATACTTAATATGTCACATATGGATAACATAATAACCTACTTAATATATATTTAGCTACCATATCATGACATTACAAGTGTATCAAAACAATCATTTCTAACCATTCCAATGGCTAGATTACAAACATCATTATCAAGCCACTAATGGTCAAGTTGTCCTATAAATGCCATTATACCAAAAGGATTCGCTATATATATACCCAAAATAAGCAAGTTGATAGTTTGACGATGCTCCAATGATCTTTCAACCTTCGTGAGCTTCCGAGCACTATAAAACAGGGAAAATAAAACAGAGTAAGCATTTCATCCTTAGTAAGTTCATATAACGGAAAACTAAACTTACTGATCCCGTTTATTAAATCTAAGCATACAATAACATTTTATCCATCCATTAACAACATTTCCTAAATACATGCAATCAATCAAACATGTTAGTAATCAAGATCTCCATAGTAATCAAGCAAACTTAGATGAGCTCATCATGCAATACTTGTTCAAATCATTATCATTTCATCACACTTACTCATGACATATCAAGAGTTAGGTCCGTTGAATCATTGAAATTCTGATGAATGCTCAAGTGGTATACCCAAGATGTACGATTCAATAGTCCGTCAAATTTTTATTCAAGAGTACCCATTAGGGCACTTAAACAATGAAACACTCTTGAGCTACATATCGTATATAAGGATTACCAATCTAGGCTAAATCCTTTATATACCGTATATTCAGAAAAGCTCAACTAGGGTTACCAGTCCAGGCTAAACCCCAAATCATTACATATACTCGAGAGGTGTTATATTAGGATTAACCGTCCAAGCTAAATCTTTTCTATCATGAGGTTAATAGGATTACTCATCCGAGCTAAATTCCGTCTGCAACACATGCAGAACCTCAGTCACTTTGAGAAAGCACATGTATTCATCAGAATTCAATACTCAATCGAAACTTAACCCCTTTTTACTATTTCCAAGCATGTATTAAGATTTCTCATATAACATTCAATAATGAACATCAATGTAATTCACATTCCATACAATCACAATATTCAATTTAACATATTTACATGTCCGATTAAGTTACACGAACTTACCTCGATACTTGTTCGTGTATTAAATCTACTAATCCGAAATCTTCTCTTTCCCTCGATCTAACCTCGAATTTGGGTTTTCCAGATCTATATAATAGCATTAATCATCAATTTCACATTTTTCACATTCATTCGGACTCAATTTACGTCCTAGGGAAAATTACCATTTTGCCCCTAAATTTTCCATAAATTTCAATTTCGTCCCTAGGCTCAGAAAATGAAACTTGTGCAATTTACTTCATATTCCAAGCCTAACCAAAATTTCAAGGTAAAATTTACAGCACATATTTTCTATAAATTTTAGAATTTTTCATCAATTTTAACAACTTTGCATTTTAGTCCCTAAATCAAGTTTTCATCAAAAATCACTTTGTAAAAGTTGTTTATCTATCAACAACATTTCATTTTCTACCATAAATTTCTAATTTTCAGCATATACATCCATGATACATTTTCCATACTTTTATAACTTTACAAATTAGTCCCCTAAATAGATAGATTAGGCTATCCCGGTTTCAAAAATATCAAAATTACTAAAAACGGGACAAGAAAACTTACCCAATCAAGCTTTGAAAGTTTCTTTTCTCTCTCCTAGGGTTTCCATCTATTTTTAGGTTGAAGATGTTGAAAATAAGATGATATTTCTTTTATCATCTTTTTAATTAATTAATTTTTCCTAATTCCGATTTAGTCCTTGCCCTTTTTCTAAATTTCCATGGATGAGTCACCTTAAAATAGCTACATACTTTCTTAATGGTCTAATTACCATATAAGGACCTTCAGTTTTGAATTTCATAACTATTTAATCACTCTAGCAACTTGAGTCCCACTTTCACATTTTATGTGATTTGGTCCTTCTCGTAATTAAATACAAAATCGATAAAATTTTCTTATCAGAATTTTCACATGACACTCCTAGCATAATACGAACCATGTAATAAAAGAAAAATAATTTAAATTTTCAGATCGAATTTGTGGTCTGGAAACCACTATTCCAATCTCACTGAAATTTGGACTGTTACAATAATTACTTAAAAATACACATTGTCCATCACACACTTAATTACTTAACATAATAACCTTTAACCAAAATTTCTGTAACTTAGAAAAAAAACTATGGAAATTTATATACCAATAAATTTGTTTGTGGAATATTTTCTCATATTTACTACATGTATATAATAATATTTATTTTATTTAAACATATAATAACCTTATTTCATCATTATTCGCTGATTACTAAATAACTACAATAATCACATTCATCAATAACATTCGATTTATTCACATTTTCAAATAACAATAAACATATAATTCTTAACAAATTATAATTTAAAATAAAAATATTATATCGGTTGGTTAGACATTTACCTTATTAATTCAATTATTCTAAACCTTAAAAAATTAAAATACGTTATCTACTAAATTATATTGAAAATAAATTATAATTAAAAAATATTTTTTCTCAAAAACTAACTTTTTTGGATTGTAAAAGAAAAAAATGGATTTTTTTGGGATGGTTTCAGAGTTTTGAAAGTGGTTTAAATTTAGAATTTAGGGTATTTTTTGGGGGAATTGTTTGACCATTTTTTTTATTGATTGTTGATTTGGGAGATTAAGGAAATGGAGGAAAAAGGATTTGGGAGTTAAGAAGTGGGGGTAGAAAAGGATGATGTGGCGTGGGGGATAAAGAAGTGGGGTATGAGGGGTATTTAAAAAGTGAATGGGTGGCACGACTTTTATAGGGATGGGTGGCGATTAGCTTTAATTGCACACCTATCCCCAAATCTTCAGTCGCCAAGATAATTTGGTAGAACTCGCGTGGCCAAGTACCCTAAATTTGTATGTCGAATGTCGATTTAAGATATTGAGACGCTATGTCTATTTTCGACACATTAATTGCATTAGTTTCAACCCTAAATTGTCAGTTACCATGTCGATTTAGGATTTCTATACATCATACATTATTTTGGTAAAAAATAACCCATATTATTCTGGTAAATAATTATTTTTCTATATTAATTCGGAAAAAAAAGGAAAAAAATTATTTTTTTTCATGAATGAAACTTCATTATAAAAGACTAACTAGAGATACATCCAAGCCCCCGTGGAGGTGTTTCAAAAAATTAGGTACTACCCTCGTTATTAACAACCATTTTAGCTAGACTATCAACTGCTTTATTGAAATCTGTAAAAATGTACTGAATCGACCAATGAGTTAATTTAGCCACACGAAGATTAATTCTTCTAACCAAAGCGTAATTTGACACCTTTGTAGCACTCCCCTGAATAGGTTGAACCACCTCTTGACTATTAGAGACGATTAATAACTTATCGAAACCCCTATCCATAGAAATCATTAAGCCTTCCAAAATGCCCCATAATTTGGAATTGAGAATTGAACATATACCTACACACCTACTATACCAAAGAATCCAACCACCGTAACTATCACGAAGAACTACCTCAATCATGGTAGACTCAATTTCCTCTTTTATTGCTCCATCAAAGTTTAATTAAATCCAATTCCCAAGCTTGGGTATCACTATTATTGGAGCTTGCGGTTGAAGACATTTACCTTAAGAGTTGAAGTGTATTGTTTAGCCCAATTGAAGGAGATTTTAATCAACTTCTTGAAACTCCACGTTGTGCTTTGGAAAATAAAGAGGTTTCAATTTTTCCAAATATGCCAAGCTACCATACTAAAAAAACATTGTCAATCTACCTCGTCTAGCTTCATTTCGTGATAATTCTGAATGTTGTTTGAAATCCAATTATGCAAAAGACTTCAAAAAATTAAAAGGAAACATGTTTGTTCTCTGGAATAATCTATTTCCAAGTGTCTTAAGTAGCAGGACAATCATAAATGGCATGCATAATATCTTCATATTCATTGCCACATATACTACAGGATCCATCTAACCTAATTCCTCTTTTCAAGCGCTCGAAATTAGTAAAAAGACGTCTTTTAAGAATATGCCAAATAAAATATCTAACTCTCTGAAGGCCTTGGAACTTCCAAGGTAATTGCCATATGCCATTCTTGGGATTCTAAGTCTCTTCCCTAATCTTTCAATATGCGCTCTTGATTGAAAATGAACCATTTGAGTTTCTTACCCAAGTAATCCTACCAGGCCCGACTTCTGACTAAGATGGAGGAATACCCTTAATACGTCTAATCACGTCCTTCGACACCCATAGGCGAAATAAATTGAGGTTCCAAAGCCCATCATCTGTAACCATTTCACTCAACATGTTTTACCTTTTCATATTTGAATGATATGAAATATGATTTAACAATGGGCCACAGTTTGAGATCCAAGGGTCTCTTCAGCAATTGATGAATTACCATCTCCAATTAACTATAAAAGATTCTCCCTGAGCAATAGCCATACTTTAGAAATACTTTTCAAAAGAAAAGAATAATATTCTTGAGTTAAGGATTTAGGTAGACCATTAAGGACTCTATATTTCAATCTGAGCACCCGAACCCATAAAACATCCAAATTGGAAACAAGATTTAATCCAAGTTTCATCAAGAAGGAAGTATTCTGGTATTCTAGTATCTTAAACCCAAGGCCCCCACTAGACCTTAGTTGAAAAATAGACTCCCAACTAACTAGCGTCATCTTCCTTTCCCCTTTAGATGTTCCCCAAATGAATTGTCTAACCAATTTCCCAATCTTTTCACATAGACTTTTTGGTATCCTCATCGATTGCATGAAGTAGCTTGGTATCGTTAACCACACAAACTGAGCAAGTGTGGCCTTGCCAACTAAAGATAGTTTCCCAGCCTTCTAGTTTTGTAGTTTAATCCGAACCGGTCAACAATGAACCTCAAAATACTGTTTGTCACTCTCTCATGAAGGATTGAAATTCCCGAATAAGAATCGAGATTTTTTACCCTATTAAAACCCAGTATGTCATAAAGGATCTTCCATGATTCTTCACTAACTCTTTTAGAAAAAAAGATGTTAGGTTTCCTTACATTCACCTAGTGGCCAGAGAAATTATAGAAATCTTTTAGAATTACCTTCAACAATCTAGCTTGATTTTCGTCTGCTTTCCAAATATGATCAAGTCATCTACAAAAAAAAAAACAAATGAGAGATAGCTGGACTTGAGTGACTAAGGCGGATAACTTACCACTGGTTCTTTTGAATTGCCAAATGTATGATGCAGCCAAGCCAATCCATACCCAAGACAAATAAATAAAAGGAAAAAGGGAACCTTTGGTGAATACCCTTGGCTGATTTGAATTTCGGGGAAGGAACACCACTCCAAAGAATCTGCATAGTAGAATTAGAGATAGAAGACATAATAACATTAATTACGATATCAGGAGTACCTTCAACTTTGAGAGAAGCCTCAATAAAATCCCAATGAACTCGATCATGTGCCTTCTCCAAATTGATATTCATAGCCATCCATTTCTTATTTTTTGCTTGCTTCTCATTGAGTGAATGACTTCTTGTACCATAATGATATTATTTGTAATATTGTGACCTACTATAAATCTCGCTTGTTCCTGAGCAATAATTCTTGGAAAAACCGGCTTAAAGTGATTAGCTATGATCTTCATAACCAATTTATATAACACCAAGCACAAGCTAATGGGCTTAAATTGGGAAAAATATTCAAGGGCATGAACCTTAGGCAAAAGAACAACTAAAGTGTTGTTTAAATTTGAATCAGATTTTTTTTCCATCAAAGATCTTTTTAACCCAACCACAAACAGAACTAGTAACGTGCTCCCATTGGCTTTGGAAAAATAAGGAATGAAATCATCACTTCTTGGACTTTTAAAGGTGCCACGTCAAAAAGAGCACATTTGATCTCTTCATTTATGACTATCATACTAAAAACTATACATCCTCTTGAGAGAAATTAGGAAAAGAGTTAGATTAACCCTAACATAGGTTCCGGATACTCCCAGTAGAGCTGCTGGAAAAAATTATAAGCCTTCATCTGTAGGGCCTCATCATCGTTGGGGGTAACCCTAATTCTTCAGATCTAAGATTTTATTATGTTTTCTTCGCTGAAGAACTTGGTATTTTGGTCTTCTAAGACAAGCCAATCGCACTTGGCCTTCTGTTTCTAAAGCGGCTCCTTATAGTGAACTCTTTCTAAATCCTTCCTAATATTCATTTCATCATTGGATAATTTTTTAGAATTCGATCTATCCATCACTTTCTGAATACTAGTTAATTTCTACATAAGAAATTTTTTTACGAAACCCAATATGCCCATATATATTCCTATTCCAATTCTTCATGTTATCTTAGAGCTGCTTAATCGAGGCCCTCATATTACCATTAAAATTCCAAGAATCCTTAACGAATTGAAAGAATTTTGGATGTTTAACCTAGTCAGCAAGGAATTTGAAAGACCTACCTTTAATTGAATTCATATACTGCCTTAAGGAAGGAAATAGAGGCTGATGGTCTGATTTGAGCATAGGAAGATGTGTCTTTGAACTGCTCAAGAATTTTGAAATCCACGTATCATTACAAATAGCTCAATCAAGCCTTTCAAGGACACCACCTCTCTACCAAGTAAACGCTGAGCATTTAAATCTAATGTCACGAAGATTAGTTGATTCAACAAAGTTACCAAAAGCATAACACATTTTCCCTTTTCTCCACCCCCTATTTTTACTGGTAGATAGGATGGCATTAAAATCTCCAACCGCCATCCAAGGAACATCATCATTTGGTAACATCGAATTTAGGCCCTCCCACAAGAACTTTCGTTTTTTCTTATTTGGGCTACCATACACAAAGATAACTAAAATAGGCCTTCGAAAGGAGTTGTCAATCATCTAAATAAGGACAAATTGAGGGTGATTATAGACCACTTCAACCCTAACCGAATCTTTTCAACCAATCTAAATACCACAAAAAAAAACTTATGGCCTCAACCCTTTGAGAATATTAGAACCCCAGGTTAACGATAATCAAATCAACTTTGCCACCGCTGACTCTTGTCTTAAGAAATTCTATAATATTTGGTTTAAATTCCTGATTATATTCTAAAAAAAATTTAGGGGAATTTACTACCGGCACCTTTTTGGCAATTCCAAGAAAATATATTTAAATTCATAAAATTAATAAAAGAAAGGATAGACAACCAACCTCTACTGATTAGAATCAGTCTCATCACTCTATTGCAAGTTTGCTGAAACTACTAAAGCCTTAATAGGCCTAGTATCAATCTAAGAATTAATAAGTGCCACCATAGAATTCACCGAGTCTGAAAGCAAGACTTTTGTATTTTTTACTACCTTAAAGCACTCTCCACGATCCTTAATAATTTTATTAAATACCCTTCCTTTTCTAGTAGTAGTTCCTTTCCTATTTGATGCACGCATTTTTGTGTTTGAACCTCCTATATTAAAAATCCCTAAATCAGCACCTTCTAAAAGGGTAGTAGTATTGTCTTCACAATTATCCTTAAAAGATATTGTTATATGCTTCGATGGGTCAGGTATATTAGAATTTAAAGAAATCTCCTGTAACACCCCGAACCCAACTTAGAAGTTAGACCCGAGTCTGGCGTGTCACATTGAAGTGTTTTTCGAAAGCCATGTTTTCATTGAAACCCTTCTTATTTAAAATTTGTTGCCAACTAAAACTTGTGTTTGTTTATTTTCAAAATGTGGACTATTAAAGTTAATCCCTTTTAAAAAAAACATTATTACCTTTAAAACCCTCTTTATTGGGGAAGCTTAATTTAATTAGTTGCGGAAAACTTAGTGTTTGAAAACAGTTATTGTTTTGAAAAACAACAATTTACTTCTAATTAATATAAATCACGATCAATAAAATCCCAAATTTAAAATCCAGAAGTTCTAGAGGCCTTATTACAACCCAAATTAAAATCAAAGTGCTTTAAGTAAATGAGTAAAACATATTAAGACATATGCAGTTGTGTGGCCCACTCCGATCCCCTCGTAGCTCCGATCCGTCTAAAGCTGAGGATTATCTGGAAGGTTAATAAACGGGGTGAGTTTATGAAAACTCAGTGTGTAATCCCCTATTAAAGTAACAGTCAGTAAATAAAAATAGAAACAGAATCAATCTAGGCCTGAGCCCTTTAACAATATCAGTACAGTCTAATTCCGAGCATATGTGGGCCAAAGCCCTATACAATCTCATTTGGGTCTCAGCCCATGACAGAATCAATTGGGCCTAGCCCATCACAGTGATAGTCTTAGTATGAATGATGCATGATGCATGCAAACCCATCCAACTAGCATACCACTCCATCTAACCCTGCACTACTTGCAGGGAATAAATTACCCACACTATCCTTACACTCCACAGTGTCAGTACTGGTTGCGGCACTAATCAGAATCGCAGTAGAGCTGCTAATTTAAATGCAGCTTTAAACCTTCAGTAGCAATTTCATAATTGGCACAAAGCCATCAGTAAAGGTAATAGGATTGGCACATAGCCATCAATTAGGGTAATATAGCCGGCACACAGTCATGGGTAAATGTGATCGACACACAATCATCAGTAAATAAGATAGGCACATAGCCTTAGGCAAATATAATCAGCACAAAGCCATGATCCTGATAACACAGAGCCATATGTTGGTTGGCACAGAGCCATACTCAGAATAACTGGCATTAAGCCCTCAGTCGGTCCACAGTCGTCTCGTGCGACCCGTGCGAACTTATCAGATTATTACTGGATCCACAATCGTCTCGTGCGACTCGTGCGATCTTATCAAAACAGAACTTCCTCCATATCAATCCCAACCCATGCAGTATGTCATGTATGCAGAATGTCTTACCCATAAACTATCATACAAATCACAGTTAAGTTAGTCAAATACTAATCATACAATCACAAGACAGTCATTCACCCTCGAGGGATAAAACGGTCATTTTACCTTACAGGGGTATTTCGATAATTCTACCCTACAGGGGTATTTCGGTAATCCTACCCTATAGGGGTATTTCGGTAATTTTACAATTTGAGGGTATTTCGATAATTTTACAAACTGAGGGTATTTCGGTAATTTTACAAACTAGGGGTATTTCAGTAATTTTCATAAACCAGGGGTATTTCAGTAATTTTTCAATTAAGGGGTATTTTTGTAATTTTATAAACTAGGGGTATTTCTGTAATTTTATAAACCAGGGGTATTTTTGTAATTTTGTAAACCAAGGGTATTTTGGTAATTTTGTAAATTAGGGGTATTCTGGTAATTTTGTAAGTTGGGGTATTTCTGTAATTTTGTAAACCAGGGGTATTTTGGTAATTTTGTAAATCGGGTGTATTTTTGTAATTTTGTAAAATAGGGGTATTTTGGTAATTTTGTAAATCGGGGGTATTTCTGTAATTTTACAAAATGAGGGTATTTCTATAAATTTACAAACCAGGGGTATCTCTGTAATGTTGTAAACCAGGGGTATTTCGGTAACTTTGCAAGTCGGGGGTATTTCAGTAATTTTACAAATCGGGGGTATTTTAGTAATTTCACAAATTGGGGATATTTTGGTAATTTTGCAAATCGGGGGTATTTCAGTAATTTTGTAAATCGGGGCTATTTCGATAATTTTGTCAATCTCTCAAAAGGTCTACAGTCGCCTCGAACGACTCAAGTATTCTAAACAGGGATAACGTTATGAATGGGCCTAACCCCCGTTCTCGACCCAAGTGGGCCCACTCACTCGTGTGGCTTTTTTGCCCAAATTTAGCCACAGATATGAGATTCACATAGTCCAATCAATATTTACTACACAATCATACAATTTGACCGATTAGGTCCACGGGCCCATTGGGCCCACACTCGTGTAGCCCTTTTTGCCCAAATCTAGCTACAGATATGAGATTCACATAGTCCAGTCCAATATTTACTACACAATCATACAATTTGACCGATTGGGCCCACCGACCCATTGGGCCCACATGGCCCCAAGCAGCCTAAACCCACGAGAATACTCATGATGGTCTCAACTATCATGTCAAAGCTCCCACACGTGTGCTCGCACACTCGTGTGGCTACCATCGTCGTGTGACCGGCATTTCGGCATTTGCCGTTCTACAGCTAGAGTAGTGTAAAATACACACATGATAGGTATCTAAAATTAATTCGCGCTCTGAATGCTGTTATGCCCAGAAGCCAACAATAATCGCACCCTTGACTCCCCACGGGGTGTGTTGATCAACTAGGTCACCACCATCATGACCCAACGGCATACAGATCAACGAATGATCCAACGCCTAACCCAAATGAACACGCCACAACGCGAAAGGGATAAGCCAAGAAAGGTATGCTTACTCTCCTCATGGTTTGCTCTATTTAAAGCCAGCTTCTTGCCTATTCTCATGTTAGCTTCTCGATGTGAGATTCTCCATCAGTCCCCCAAAATCAACACATTAGCAAAATAACCAACATTTGTGTGCAAAGGGATTAGAACCAAAGTCCTCTCGATAGCTATGCCACGCCACCACCACTAAGACACAAGCTCCTTTGTGTCATAAGTTCAACACATTTAACTTTAAAGCCCACCTACTCACTTCCAGATTTATTTAAAAGAGAAACCAAAATAAATTGTAAGAGCCAAGACTTGAACCTTGGACCCCTTGCTTCCCCTATGGCATCACTTCTTTGCCACTAGACCACATCTCCTTTTGTGTCTTATTTTAGCCCCTTTTATTTATAAGTTATCCCACTTGAGCTCAGGGTTCCTTTAAGGCCAAAACCAAGATTTTCCCTATACCCATGCTTGAACCCAGAACCTCATAAAAACCCTCTAACGTTCCAAAATCACTAACCCAACAATTCTAACTTGCAAATTGAGCCGATGTCTTACACTCAAGAATTTTAAACATACCTAAGCCCAAGGCCCAATTCTTCTAGGCCCAAAATTTAAGGCGTTACATCTCTAATTCGATTAGACTTTCAAAGGTAGGGTTAAAGTGTGACGTGGCATGTAAATGAAAATCTCCTGCATTAATAGGCCTTTCCTTACAATTATTCAAATTTTTTTCAATGCCTTGCTCCATCGTTGCGATTTTAATAGATGCAGTAAATAGCTCATTCCCAATGGCCTCCACCAAATTGTTGACGTCACTTGGGCCGATTGAGTCAACTTTAACCTTTGGCCTAACGCTAGCTGAAGCCGGACCAGTATAGCCATGGCCCTCACTTCCATTTTTCCTTTCTAGCAGCTACCCTTGTATGATGACTGAATCCCAAAACTAATTCCACGACATTTAACATCCCAGTTTCCTTAGAAATAATAGACAATTTGTTGGCCTATTTTCCTAACCCAATCAAGCTCTCACGACCCACATTGCCTATCCCCACTTCCTCCTTATCCATCCCGTCATTCCCATTCCCTTTCTTTTAAACATTCTCCCTTTCAAATTTCGTAAGGAAATTACCTTTTTTTGAAAATTAATCCCAAGAAATCTACCCTTAAATCTTTCTTTTCCCCTTTTCGATTAGTCTTTGTAGAAAGTGCCCTAAATTTAAACCATCATTCGTTGTTAATCGAGAATTTAGCTGCCAATTTACGAGTTTCCTTCGCATTCAGATGAGGACCATCCAAGGGTTACACTTCGTTGAGTCAACCATCGGACTTTCAGCCGTCGATTTTGCCCATTTCAACACCTCATTGCTACAAGTTTCTTTTTTATTCCCATTTGAAAATTAACAAAGCTCCTTCACGTAACCGTATCGTCCACAAGTGAAGCAAATAGTTGGGGGTACTGAGCTCTCATAGTTTCTTCTAGTTCCTATGTTGCTTCTTCCACTTTATGACTTCTCCAAAGTACTTTCACTAAAGGAACTTGTTTATTCCTTAACTCTTTTACTTCTCGTGCCAAAATTTCAATTGGTTTTTCTTCATACAATAAATTCGGTCAAATGTCAATATCTTCAATGGAAATGATATGAGAAGGATCTGATCTATATCTGCGTAGCATTGAAACATGAAAAACATCGTGTATCTTCTGTAATTCTAGAGGTAAAGCTAACCGATAAGCAACTAGTCCGTTTCTTTCTACAATTTCATACGGCCTAATATATCGAGGACTTAATTTTCCCTTCCGGCCAAATCTCAACACTTTCTTCCAAGGAGAGACTTCAAGAAATACCTTGTCCCTAACTGAATACTCAATATCCTGTTATTTCAAATCGGCATATGATTTCTGTCTATCAAAGGCTGCTTTTAATCTTTCTTGCATCTTCTTGACTATTTCTTTTGTTTCTTGGATCAACTCAGGCTCGATTATTATTCTTTCATTTAATTCAATCCAATACACAGGTGATCGACATCTTCGACCATACAATGCTTCATAAGGAGCCATTTGAATACTAGATTGAAAATAATTATTGTAAACAAATTCAACCAAAGGCAAATAACGTTCCCAACTTGATTCAAACTCAATGATACAGGTGCGAAGCATATCTTCCATTATCTGAATTACTCGTTTAGATTGTCCATCTGTTTGCGGATGAAATACAGTATTAAAACTGAGACGTGTACCCAATAACTCATGTAATTGTCTCTAAAATCTCGATGTGAACCGAAGATCTTGATCTGAAATTATAGATAACAGAATACCATGCAGTCTCACAATTTCTCGAATATAAACCTTAGCCAGTTTTTGAAGTGACCAATCGGTTCTAACTGCTATAAAATAGACTGATTTTGTAAGTCGGTAAACTATCACCCAAATAGCATTTTTCTAACTTGCTGACAATGGTAATCCCGAAATAAAATCCATTGTGATGCGATCCCATTTCCATTCCAGAATATTAATAGGCTGAAGTAAACCTGTCGGTATCTGATGTTATGCCCTTACCCGCTAACATGTAAGAAATTTACCAACATATTCAACTATGTCACTTTTCATTCCAGGCCACCAATACAAATCTTGTAGATTACGCTACATTCTTGTGCCTCCTGGGTGTAGAGCAAATGAACCATCGTGTGCCTCTTAGAGAATTAACTCTTTCAATTCAGATTTATCTGGGACACAAACTCGATCTCGGTACCTTAAATATCCATGTGCATCAATGCTGAAATTTTCTACCGTACCAGTCTGTTTCATCTCTTTTTTCTTCATTAGTTTATCATCTTTCAACTGAGCAGCTTTAATCTGATCAAACATTACTAGCTTTACTCTCAACTCGGCCAATAGACTCCCATCATCACCGATACTAAGCTGTGCAAACATTGCTCTTAACTCAATTGCAGCTTTTCTACTTAATGCATCAGCTACTACATTAGCTTTTCCCGGATGGTAGTCTATAATACAATCGTAGTCTTTCAAAAGTTCAATCCACTATCTCTGTTTTAAATTTAATTCTTTTTGAGAAAGAAGATACTTCAAGCTTTTATGATCAGTGAAAATGTAGCATTTTTCACCATAAAGGTAATGTCTCCAAATCTTCAGAGCAAAAATTACAGCTATTAGCTCCAAATCATGAGTCGGATAGTTATGATCATGTGGTTTCAACTGATGAGATGCATACGCTATTACTTTCCTATCTTACATCAGTACACAACCTAGACCACTCAAAGAAGCATCGCTATATACAATAAAATATTTTCTCGACTCTGGTAAAGTCAAAACTGGTGCCTCTGTTAGCATTTGCTTCAACATCTCAAAACTTTTCTGACATTGATCATCCCAAATAAAAGAAACATTCTTCTGTAGTAGCTTGGTCATTGGCAAGGCTATTTTTGAAAATCCATTTACGAATCTTCTATAATACCCAGCTAAACCAAGGAAACTACGTACCTCAGATACATTCTTCGGAGCTTTCCACTAAACTATAGCTTCTATCTTTTTCGGATCAACTCTAATTCCATCTGCCAATACCACATGTCCCAGAAATACGACCTTTGATAACCAGAATTCACATTTACTCAAATTTCCATACAATTATTTTTTTCGCAAAATCTGTAGCACTATTCTGATATGCTGATCATGTTTTGCCTCTGTCTTCGAATAAACCAATATGTCATCAATAAAAACCACAACAAATTGATCTAAATATGGCTGAAATATACGGTTCATCAGATCCATGAAAGCAGCTAGGGCATTAGTCAACCCAAATGGCATTACTAAAAATTCATAATGGCCATACCTGGTACAAAAAGCTGTCTTCGTTACATCACTCTCTTTCACCTTCAATTGATAATATCCTGACCTTAAATTAATCTTTGGAAATACTGAAGCCCCTTTCAGTTGATCAAATAAATCATCAATACGAGGAAGTGGATACTTGTTCTTGATTGTCACCTTATTCAACTGCCTATAATTAATACAGAGTCGCATCGAACCATCTTTCTTTTTAACAAATAACACTGGAGCTTCCCACGGTGAAATGCTCGGTCTAATAAACCCATGGTCTAACAAATCTTGCAACTGTACCTTTAATTCCTTCAATTCTATAGGCGACATACGATACGGAGGTATAGATATCAGAGCTGTACTTGGATACACCTCAATAGCAAATTCAACTTCTTTATCTGGTAGCAAACCTGGTAATTCTTCAGGAAATACATCAGTAAACTCGCAAACTATACGAATTTTACTGCATTGACTACTAACTGAATCTAAACTAATAACATAAGCTAAATATGATGTACAACCTTGCTGTAACAACTAGTAGCCTTCATTGCTGAAATAACACGTGTTAGCCCATTGCTTCGAATCCCATTTATCTCAATGCTGTCTCCATCAATAGTCTGAATACTGAACTTCTTTTCATAGCAGTCCAAAATCACACCATGTTCAGACAACCAATCCATACCCAATATTACATCAAAATCTCCAAATGGCAAATCAATAAATTAACCAGAAAAGTTCTATTCTGAATTTTCAATGGACATCTTGGACATACTAGATTTACTATTACTGTTTGTCCTAACGATCTTGACACTTCTATTGTTACACTAAACATTTCAGATTCTAATTTTCCCAATTCAACCAACTTTGAATTTATATACGAATATGAAGACCCAGGGTTAATCAAAGCATAAACAGGCTCAAAATATAATAAGAATATACCTGTTACAACATCATGAGCATCGCCTTCTTCTCGGGTTCTGACTACATAAGCTCTGGCAAGTACCCTAGCTTTAGACTATTGGGTCACTATGTCACTCCCTCTTTTTGTACCTCCTCCTCTAGATACTGATCCACCTCTGCTTGATCCTCTACCTCTAGCAGAAGATACCGAGCTCTGTGATGTTACAGATGTAGCGCTATCATTCTTCGGACAGTCCTTAATAGTAATGTTCACATTCTGGAATAGCAAGTTCCCGAGACGGACCTCTTATACTACCAGTGGACACTGTAGTTTTTTTCCCCGACTTTTGTCTCCTCTATCTGATCTGAAACTAGGTCTCCATCCACCTCTAGAATCTCGAGATCTTTTAGGTAGAGGATTCAAACTCGTAGTTCCCATACGTTTCCCAAATGATTTAGAAATTTTAGACTTTTTGTATAATCCCAAGACTTGCTCTACCATCTTGGCCCGCTCGATCAAATCAATAAATTCAGTGATTCGCTGGGATACTAATTGTAGTTTAATTTCATCTCTTAATCCCCGTAAGCATCTTTTATAGCTATCAACTTCAGTCGGTACGAACTCTAATGCATATCTACCAAGTCTCGAGAACTCCCGTTCATAATCCACTACTGTCATTTCACCTTGTTTCAACATTAAAAATTCGTGTTTCTTGTCTTCTATATACATATCCCCAATATACTTCTTTTGAAATTCTTTTTGGAATAGATCCTATGTTACCTGATCAGTCGGCAAATGCCGGATCATGGATCCCACCATAGGTATGCCTCACCCTGTAACAAAGATACAGCATATAACATACTTTCTCGTGGAGTATACTCCAACTGCTGTAAAATTCTTTTTGTTGCCTCCATCTAGTTTTTAGCTATGGACGAATCGACTTCTTTCAGACCCTAAAATTCCGTGGCACCATATTTTCTCAGTTCCTTAATAGGGGCCCGTCTAGGAACAGATACAGTCGTGGTAGCAGGTACAGTCCCCGCTACTCGTTGAAGAGCATCAGCTAAAACCCTTAATAATTCAGAATCATTTCCACATTTTTCATCTCTCTCTCTAATATTTTCTCTTTCTACATTAGGAGGCTGGTTTCTAATCGGATTCACACTGGGTGTAGCTGATTCGGTTTCATCTAAATCATATGATTCTTCATCCCTAGTGAACATTTCTTTATTTATATCATCAAGGTGTTCATCAGACATCTCTAATCTATAAAATAAAAACAATTAAATAGGTCAGCATCCAAAAATCCCGACTCAGTTTTAATTTGACTGTGGCATGTACTTCTAGACTCACTTACGAGCTTGATTTAGTCTGAGAATCGACTAAACCTGATAGCTCTGATACCAATAAATATAACACTCCCTAACCCCAAACCGTCACCGAAATAGGGTTACAAGGAATTACCGGACTTATATACTAGTAAAAGAACAAAATCGAGTCATAAATTTATATTTTAATCTAAGACTTTTTAAATTCCATCAAAAAGTCCTTAATATGGGCCTACGAAGCCCAAAATATGCTTTGGAAGTGATTTGGGAATCAATCGAAATATTTAGAAATCCTTTCTTGAAAATAGGGGCACACGCATGCCCGTGTGGCCTGCTTGTGGGGCTCCCATGGCCGTGAGGCCAGCCCGTGGGCAGATCTGACTTACCACACATGGCCATGGGGCCAACTCGTGTGGCAAAAACAGAGAGCCACACGGCCTGAGCACATGCCCATGTGACTAGGCTATGTGAAACCCTTATTTTTCACCATTTTAAAGCTATTTTCACATACTAAACACACCTAATTCATGCACAAATCATTTACTTATAATTCTTGAATCAAATAACATCATCATACCTTTCAAACTTAGTAAATATTCATACATTCATACCAAAAACTTCTTAAGGATTATGTACCACATTTACAATCAAAATATAAAATATTTACAAGTGACAAACATCAAACCTAGTACAGGCCACAATTACTAAAAGATTGATTCATCACCAAAATTGAGCTGAAAAGTCAGGATTAATTCGGATGCTGAGTTGGATTCTAACTTGACCTAACCTGTGCACGGAAAACAAATCGTATGCTGAGTATTGAAAATACTCAGTGGTATTACCATAATTCAAATTATAACAACAATAAAATATCATATCATACACAGATAATTAACAAATCATACACATAATTGTATACCAAGCTATCATATTTCCATTGTATCATTTCCAATATTTGAATCAATATCTCATCAATAAGATTTCCAATTATTCATGAACCTTTGGTTCATCTCTCAATCATATATAAATATTCAATTCACATTTCAAATATAAACAATTCATGAACCTTTGGTTCATGCCTTCAATCTCATAGCACAAGTTGTATTTCTCATTTCATCTTATAATATCACTTTCTCATTTCATTCAATAGTTCAATTTATCAAATTCATTTGATTTTCTCTTACATATATTTCCCCTATTAACATGACTCGGACTATGGCGGATACACGGATCCAACCAAACACACCAGAATGGCGACCAACGCCTCATCGGATAGTTTGAAGCAATAATTGAAGACCAACATCTCATCGGCTGAGCCAAAGAAAGTGGTGACCAACACCTCATCGAATCTATCCGAAGCAAATAATGACACACCATGTGTCTCATCGACTCGAGGTCGAAGAATCCCTGAACTCTTCCAATCCTATGGCATGCCAACTATATTCGACTAAGCCCGACTAGTTAATAGGGTATCAAAATACTTTCTCTATCTCCATCAAATTCACATCAATTTACACATTGATCACATTTCTCACATATTTCTCATTTCAAACACAAATTGTTTCCAATTCACATTGCCATGCATTTTCACTTTGATACACATAGAATTCATAAATCAATTTCACCCACACACACACACATATATATATATATATATATATATTTATCAATCATATCCAATCACATTCAATTCAAATATCACTACTTATCTCAATTCATTTCCATGCATATATATATATATATATATATAATAAAATTAAACATATAATAATAAATAACTTGAATTATGATAATACAAACTGATATTTTTCTCGAGCTATTCCTCGATCACTTTTTCCTTTCCCTTCATATCCGACGTCTCGGTTTCCTTGTTTGCAAACAATCTTCAAGCTTCTAAACCCTAATTTTCCCTTTCTTCCTTCTTTCTTTCTTTTTCTTTCCCACTTTCGTTGCGTTCTCTGTAATTTTTTTCTATCTTTTTCTTTTATGCTTTGTTTTATTTCTTTTATTTACTTAATACTTAATTAATTATAAAATATCTAATTGTTACAAATAAAAATATTACATGTGTATTCATACACACATGTACACATTTAATAATCACATACCATATATTTGTCATTATCTCAATTAATTAATAAAACATAATATTACATAATTATTAATAATAATTATAATAAATAAATAAATATCTTTTACTTAGACTATAAGTAAATATATGTTTAATATACATTTGTACTAAAAATTTTTAATACACATGTATTTATTCTCTAACATACACATGTCACTAATTTGGTTTAATTACTAATTTAATCCTTTAACCTTTCTCTATTCTATAATTAAGCTTTTATGCTCTACTCAATTTAGTCCTTTCTACTAATTACTTCTAATTTAAAATAAATTCACTTAATCAAAATCTAATTCAACTCATAACTAGCTTCGTAAATATTTTTAATAATTATTTACGAACTCATTTTCCTAAGACAGAGGCCCTAAACTCACTTTTCCGGTGCCCGTGAAATTTGAGTCGTTACAATACTATTTCATATTTGAGCTTTACTCACCAAAGCATTTGAAATATCATCTTTATGCAAATAGTACAAATGAGGTACATAATTCCGTAATTATGAATAAAGACATTTATCAAACATTTTTTACATGTTCATATATCAATGTCTCATATCTCCATATATCAATAATCGTCATTTTTCTTGTATTTTAGATAAATATGTGTAACTATTCATAAGCATGTAATTCACTGTTTCTCCCTGTCAATCACAATTTCAAATGACAAATTCATGTGAATAAGCTCAACATCATTAGTTGTTTCAATTTTGTCACTTTGATTCACATACTCTTAATTTATTAACATAACTTGTCAAACACAACCTCTGAATAATGAGATCACATAATTGAGCTCAATTTCAATGTTCACTAAAATCTATCATATAAATTCAAATAATAATTACCAAAACTTTATCAAATTGGAAAACGTCTTACGTTCATTGGTTTGCACCGACATGCACTGAATTCACTGATAATCACTGATGCCATAGCATAGCTATGGTTTTTTCACTTGAATAATGCCATAGCTCAATTATGGTCTTACATCTACACTATCATTATGCCATGGTGAAACCATGGACTTATCCGTCAATTTATCACTTTTCACTAGAATGTCATAGTCCAGCTATGGTCTTACATCTTAAACAAGTATCACACTGACGCCATATCCTAGATATGGTCTTACACAAATGCACATATCACTCCGATGTCATATCCCAGATATGGTCTTACACGGAAATCACTTGTCACTTGTAGTTGAAGCTACCACTATTCACTTGAAGCCAGAGCTACCACTTTTCACTGATCAGGTAGTCGGAGCTACCACTTTTCACTGATCACTGGTCACTGATCAGATAAGTGTAGCTGAAGCTACCATTTATCTCTTGTTGCCATGGTCCAACCATGGTCTTTTCCGTCAATTCATCTTGTCACTGAACTGAAGTGCTCAATTTGATCATTTATTCAATTTTCATGCTTTTTACATTATTTACGATTTTACCATCAATACATATGAAATAACACATCATGAAATTCATAAGATTAACAAATGATCACTAAAATTTAGCCATATGAACTTACAATTTCAATTTTTATATCATTTCTAATTCAATATTTATCGATTATAATAGGATATGTGATCAATTTATACACAAGTCATTCATATATTTTTCCTCCTCCTCCTCTCCATCCATATCCATAGTATAAATAACACACTTGTAAGTAACATTAACAATAATTTTCACTATTTACTTATATGAATATTCAAGCTATCCATCTGTGTCATAGTAATTAAATTATTTTTATCCTGAGCTACAGAACTCCAAATTAAGATCCACTAATTTTTCCTGAAACTAGACTCATATATCTTCTTACCATAAAATTTTTTGAATTTTTGGTTCAGCCAATAAGTACAGTTTATTCTTTAAAGTCACCCCTATTTTGCTATCTGATAGTTCTGACCATTCCTCACTAAAACTGAATTATCTCCTCATACGGGAGTCAAATGATGTTCTCATTTGTTCCTCTTGAAAATAGACTCATTCAGGATTATAAAAATATTCACTTAAGCCCCTATTTATTTTTCTCCAATTTTTGATGATTTTCCAAAATCAGAATAGGGGAACCTAAAATCATTCTGACCTTGTCTCAAAAAATTTATTATATCTCAATATTCACAATTTCATTGCTTACATGGTTTCTTTTATAAGAAACTAGACTCAATAAGTTTTAATTACATATTTTATTCATCCTCTAATTCAATTTCTACAATTTTTGGTGATTTTTCAAAGTTAGACTATTGCTGCTGTCCAAAACTTTTTTAGTGCATAATATTAATTTACATTTTGCCCCAAATTTCACAGTTCATACAATTCAGTCATTGCTCAATTAACCCCTCAATTGAGATAATTTTTCTTAATTAATACTTTATTCTATCATTTTAAACTATTTCATAACCCTTTAAAATCAGAACTTTAGCACTAGACCTTAATTCCAAACTCTTTCACAATTAGGTCTTAAAATCAATTTCCATCAATTTTACTTGATAAAATCATCAGATATCAAAATTAAAGCTTCAACTCTATGTTTATTCATTATATGCTTCCAGCACTCATCCATAGAAACTTTAAAAATTAGCTATGAAATCAAAAACTAATGAAATAGTAAGTTTGACCCAATTGTAAAAGTAAAAAAACATAAAAATTTCAAGGAGAAGCAAGAATTAAACTTACATGAAGCTAGAGTACGAAAACCAGTTTGAACCCTCTTCCATGGCTGTTTTTCAGCTGATGAAAATGAAGAGAAATGAAGAGAATTCTAGATATTCCAATTTGGTCCCATTTTTATTAAGCTAATTTTGGCAATTTTCCAAATTTGCCCTTATTTCACCCGTTTCCTGATTTTTCTCGGCTATTGCCGCCCAAAATATCTTCTTTGGGCTTATTTTCACTTTAGGTCCTTCCTCATTTGACAATTGAGCTATTTAATCTTTCTAGCAACTTTTACACCTTTTTCAATTTAGTCCTTTTTATTTAATTAACCTCCCAAACGTCAAAAATTTTTAACGAAATTTTAATACTACCTTATTAACACTCCGTAAATATTCATAAAAATATTTATGGCTCATTTTATAATACCGAGATCTCGATACCTCTTTTTCTCAATTTCTTGACCAAATAAATCTTTATAAAACAAAATTTACTATTTCAAAAATCTTTTAAAAGCTACATTTGGCTCGTAAATATTAAAAAATATAATCTAAAAGTTCATTTGTCGGATTTTGTGGTCTCGAACCACTATTTCCAACATTGCTAAAATTTAGACTATTACATACAAAATCAGGGACTATTACATGATTTTTCCTTTCCCTCGTTTATCTACTAGTTGTTTTGAATCTTGATCTATACGATAATCCATTTCACATTATCAGCTCCTATCACTACAAATCATCTCATTTCAAGTATAAAATATATTTTGTTCCTTTTTCATAATTCTCCTAAAGTTTTATATTTTATTCAATTTAGTCTTTAAAACCGAAACAAGGATAACTTTAAAATTTGGACACTGATTTTCATTCCTATTTCATATAAATTCTTCTATAGCCCTCTAAATACATAAAATTAAGAAATTTCATATCAAACTTTACATTATTACATTTTAGTCCCTAAACTCAAAATTAACAAAAAAATTACTTTACAAATTAGTCATTAAACACATCTAAGCTTTTAATCAAGCTATTAAACATCATAAGCTTCAAATTTCATCAATGACAACTTTTAAAAACTTTAAGAGTTTTGAAAATGGAGAAACAAATTAGTTAAACCTAATTGCAACAAACTCAAAAACATAAAAATTACTAAAAACATGATTGAAAAAGCTCACCGCCTCTAAGCTTGGTCGAACCTAGAGTGCTCAAAAAAAGAGGTTTGGTGTTCTATATTCGGTGGAAGATAAAAATGAAGATGGTGATGTTTTTGTTTTCATGTTTTATTATTTTATTAATATTAAATTAACATAATTTTAACATAAAATGATTAGAGAAAGTAAGCATTAACCATCCACCATATTAAAAAGGGTATAATTGCCTCCTAAATCCTCTCACTTTGACTATTTAAGCCTTTTAACTAATAAAAAATCAAAATCGATCAAATTTTATGATTTCTATAATTTAATCCTTTTTCTTTAATTAATTATCAAATCATCAAAATTTCCAAACTAAACCTCAATTCACCTAAATAAAAACTTTCTAAATATCTAATAATAATATTTTGACTCATAAATGGGTTATTACACTTCATAAATTTAGAATTTAGAACACTATTTTCAACACCACTGAAAAATGGGTTATTACACTTCATAAATTTAGAATTTAGTTTCTATATTTTAATTTTTAGGAATTTATCCCCTCTACTATTCAAATTTCAAAATTCAAGTCCAACTATTAACTCTGTTAAAATTATTTTGTTAAATTCAGGTTCATTACAATGTTATTTTTTTTTATTTCAAAATGTCACACCAACAAATTTAACAGTGTTAACAATTGGATTTGTATTTTAAAATCTGAAAAGTAGAGGTACTAATCTTATAAATAAAAGTATAAGGGCTATGCATATTTTAACCTTTAATTAATTTTATGTAATTATTTTGAAAAAATATTTTGTATTTTTTATCATAAAATATTGAAAAAGAAAGGGAATAATAGTGTTTGAATCTATACCATCTAGATGCTAAACCAAAACTGTAATCATTGTTTTAACCAAGATAATATACTAATATTTTTAGAATTTGAATGTCATCTATAATTTTTGTTCTATTTCAAACTACCATCTTTTTTATGGAAAAAATATTTATTCAACTTTTTATTTGAAAAAAAGAGCTGCCGATAAAAAAGTAAAAAAAAAATTGATAGTAAATTCTTTAGTTGATTTCTTTTTCCATTAAAAAATTAGGGTATTAGACTATTGCAATTTTTATTTATAATTCTCAAAATGCATATAATTCAACATTATTTTATTAGAATAGGTGTAAGACTAGTAAGTTTTTAATACATTTCTAAATGTGTTCATGGATTGGATTTTATTAACACATGAATGATCTAAGTCATTTTTCTTTAGTCTTCCTATTATCCTTTTTTTAGGAATAATCTTCTTATTATTTAGCAATATTTGTTTATTGTTTTATTGCTTAATTTTATTTGAATAATTTTCCACTAGTATATGATAACTCATTGGTCATTTCTTTGTATTTAATTATTACTCTCATCAATTAAAAAAGGTTAAAATTTTTTCTATTATTCTCATTGTGCACTTATGGTATTAGAGCCCTTCCAATGTCTTATGGGAAGTTGATCCCATTTTTTCTCCCTTTCTCTTATTATTCGTATCCCTTTAAACTTCTTTTTACTCTTATTATTTAATAGTTATAGTGTATTTATAAGCCAATTTGAGAATCTTAAAAAAAAAGTCTAAACTGAACACTCATTGTCAAGGTACTGTTATTTCTATATGCCTCGATGTTAAAAATTATATTATCTTATATTCTATTAAGAACTTTTACATTCAGAACCTAAGTTTAAGATCAATGGGTGTAGAGGTTCGACCAAAAAACCCTAAACTTGGAAACTAAACATTTATCTAATCTTTACACCCATGTGTGTCAATGTACAACTAATAAACCCTAAACCCCTAAAATCCATAACTTAATACCTAAAACCTAAACAAAAATACTAAACTCAAAACCGTAAACTTTATATAATTAACTTTAGACTTTATATAATTTATTACATTAATTCAATTAAATTTACATTTTATCAGATATTAAATCAAGCATCATCTATGAATTATACCAAAGAAAGATTAATAGCATATCATTTAAATTATGAGCTATGCAATGTTAAAATTTGATGAACTTATTGCACTACATTTTTTTTTTGTGAATGAAAAACATTATAAGAAAACTACCTAGAGATACATCCAAGCCCCCATGGAGGTATTTCAAAAAATTTAGTACCACCATTATTACCAATAGGCATTTTAGCTAGACTATCAACCTCTCTATTATAAGATCTTTGGATACGTGCAGGATTGACCAATGTGCCAAATTAGCCAATAATATATTGATTCTTTTAACCAAAGTGGACATCGACACCTTTGAATCACTCCATTGAGTAACTTGTACCGCCTCTTGACTGCCTGATAAGATAAATACTCTGTGAAATCCCCTATCAATAGCAATCGCCAAACCTTCCAAAATGCCCCACAATTCAATATCTAAAACTAAATAGATGCGCACAAAATAGTTATAACCAAGAATACATTTGTTATATATGTCACGAAGAATTCCCCTAATTGAAGCTAAAATGGAATCCTCTTTTACCATACCATTAGAATTTAACTAAATCCAATTCCCGAACTTGAGCAGAACTGTTATTGGAATTTGCCAGTTGAAAACATTTACATTTAGTAAAGAGGTATATTATTTAACCTAATTGTATGAAACTTTAATCAAATCTTCAGTACTCTACATTATACCTTGGAAGACAAATAAGTTTTGATAAGGGTAAGATTTTTATGTTGAAAAAGGTAATAAGAATTTTTATCTATGAATGTCAATATCACTATAATTTTATATTATCATTTTTAAAGATAAGAACTAAATTCCATCGTAAAATTTTTAAAGAAAAGTTTGAACTCAATACCCATGTTTATTGAGAGTTGTCTAAAAATGTTCTATGACTTTGACACTTATAGATGTGAAGCTCATTCAATATTTAAAAATATATTTTTTAAAAATTAATCTTAAAATATAAATATTTTGAAAAATAATAAAATATAATATTAAAATATTTTTTTTTAAGAAATTGGTGGGTTAATTCGAAGTGAAAAAAGTATTTTATTTTGCAATTATATTGTTTAACAAATTTAAACTAAATAAGCTTAATTTAACATATTTTCTCTCAATTAATTTATCACATTCTAACCTTTTTAATATTTATATCATCATTACAGAGAAATTATTTTATGGACCTTTTCGACCACATCATTCATGGTCTCATTCAATTAAAAAAGGACACATAATCTTTTTTTTCTACATTATATGAATATTTGGACTAAACTTCTAAATCAAAGATGATGTGTCTTCTTTTAATTGACGAGACCATAGATGATATGATAGAAAAGGTTCATAAAATAATTTTTCCATCAATATAGATAAAAGGATGGCCTTAACCATCTTACCCTTTGCCACGTGGCTTACTAGTTATTTTATTTTTTGACATTATAATAATTTTCAGATTCTTCCTTTATAATAAGTTTAAAACTTAAAATTTAATTTCAATATTTCAAATTTTGATATAATTTTATTTCTTTATTTTCTTAAAGTCATTAGTTAGTCAAAATAATTAATATTGTTAATTATTTCGATTAAAATGTGGGCATCAATCTTTTCTCAATGACCTTATTTCAAAAAAAATATATTATGATGAGTTTGAATGAGTACCTTTTAAGAAAAATTCACATCAACATTTTAATTAAAATAGTTAAAGGTGTTAATTATTTGGATTAATTACTGTAATTATTGTAACACTCCATACCCGGCTTAGATGTTAAGACCAAGTTTGGAAAGCTACATCGAATCTTTTTAGAAAGTCTAAATTTTAACTATTTAAAGTTTAACTGTTATAAATCATTTAAGTAGTTCAACCACGTAGAAATTCAAACTTATAATTAGAAATCCAAGATAAAATACACTATAGTATAAGTTTAATTAAAACAGTAAGATAACTAGATAAAGATGATCGAGCTCCCACCACACCGAGCTGCCTAAGTCAATGAGTTACCTGAAATCCAATCAAACAGACAAAATGAGTTGATAGACACAATGTGTAACTTATAATTTTTATTAAGCATAAATTATAGAACAGATCTTCAGTTTCTCATTATTCAAGCAGATCTTAGAATCAGATATAAAAACTAAACATAATATATCAATTTCAGATATAGATGTAGATTTCCTACCCCCAACTGCTACACCATATCCATCCAACCCTACTCACCAAAAAGGGTATGAAGTACCCATCCATCTATTCACGCCATGTAGTGATTGTGTGTCACGTTCAAAATGTCGCAGAATACACTTACTCGCCAGTCTACATATCGATGATATACATAACAGTTTGTACAAAAACAGATTATCAGTTGATGGGCTTTATAGCCTAAATCGAACCATACGGACTTTACGGTAGGTCTATTGGAACGATGTTTACTATCTTAATGAAAAATCTCAGATTTTGGCCCATACGCCCCTATGGATTCACACAGCTGGCCCGTATGATCTACACGGCCTAGCACACGCTCATGTGGCTCAAAGCAGTGAGTTGCACTGTAACAATCCAAAAATTATCGGGCATCAAAAAAGTTAGTTGTCAGGTCTCCGTTTTAGTAGAACGGATTCGTAAATATTTATTAAAAACATTTACAAAGTTAGTTGTGAGGTCAATTAGGTTTTGGATAGGTAAATTAGCTTGAATTAGGAGTAATTAGGAAAAAGGATTAAATTGCAAATAAGATAAACGTTGAATTATAGAATAGAGAAAAGTGAACGGACTAAATTAGTAAATAAACCAAATTGTGACACTTGTGTGGTAATAGCAATATACATGTGTAATAAATACATGCATACATTTATAATACATATATATAATTTACTTATTATTTAAGTAAAAGATATTTATTATTATATTAAATTATTAATAAACTAAAGTAAATAAAAGAAAAAGAAAAGAAAAAAAAGAAAAGAAGGAAATTAGGGTTTTAAAGGTTTAAATTCACATTGGTAAGTCAATTTAGTTCATTTTATTGTAATTTTTGAGTTTTTATGATACTAGAAAAAAATATTACTAGGTACATGTTGAAAATTTGAAAGTTAGTGGATTTTTGGATATAGTTTGTGTTGAATAAATTGATGAATTAGGGGTTGAATTGATAGAAGTTCAAGTTAGAATTGGGTAAAGGATTAAATTGTAAAGTAAGTTATAAGTTTTGTGTAATAGGGATTAAATTGAGAGAATTTTAAAATTAAGGTTTTATGGTGAAAATTAGAGAGTTAAGTTTAGTTATAAGTAGAATTTAAGTGAAAATAAGGAATAAATTGTATTGAAAATGAAAATAATTTTAGTTAGGGATTAACTTAGAATTCAGGCAAAAGTTGAATAGAAAATTAAAGTAATTGATGTAAATTGATATTGTATTGATAATTTTAAATTATTTTAATTTTCGTAGCTAATATCATGCCGGAGACATCGGCCAAAAATGAATGATACAGGCATTTCTCATGCGACATTTGTTATCACCTTCTATTCTTTTTAGATTATAGTCAATATATTATGTTTAAATTTTTGGTTTAATTTATATATTTTAATTTTTTTACATAATTTGGTATCTCAATTTTTATAATATTATTAGTTAATCTAAATACTTTATTTCTTATTAAATTGCTAACGTGAATTTTTAATAATTGTTAACATGGTTAAAATTCTCTATTAAATCCATGTTCATTACAATACATTTTTATTACATGACCACTAAATGAGTTTTTGTTTTTAATTTTAATATCTTGCACCAATAAATTTAATTGAAGACTTAACTCGACGCGAATTTTTAAAGTCGAAAATAAAAGAATTAAATTTCAAATGTACAAATAATGCAAGGACTTAAAATGTATTTTAATATTAAAATTTTTATTATATAATTTGATAAAAAAAATAATTAATTCAATGTGAGTAAAAAATTAAAATAAGGTAACCATATTTAAAATTTCATTTTTTTTGCAAAGTAAAGAGAAAGATATAGTAATATATTTGGTCCTTAATTTGTAATCATTTTAAAGCATTGAATTCAAATTCAACAAACTTCATTCAAATGAAAAATGATGGCATTTTTTCTCTCTTATTTATTTAATTTTCATAAAATGATAGCCTATTTATAGGTAAATAATCTTCACCTACTCTTACTAAATTTTAAAATCATTTAAAACAAAGTTGAAAATTAACATTATTGTCATAGTTGTTCTTCACCGCATTTAAATCAAATCTATCCTACCACTTTTATCACAATAATTTTTCATTGCGTTTATAAATACAACGTTTATCGCAATAAAAAATTAAATATAAGAAAAATTTGTTAATTTAATTATAAAAAAATTACGTATTACAACAGAATTCATTTTAATATTTTATTTAATTTTTTGTTTCTTTTAATTTTTGAATTTATATTATTTATTAAATTATTCAAAAAAATAATTAAAAACATTAATGTCTATTAACTTTATTGACGTGACATTTATACAACAATCCATGTGTATGTTATATCAGTAAAGTTAATAAACGTTAACATTTTATTCATTTTAAGGTGATTTGAAAAATAATATAAGCTTAAAGAAAAAATCTAAATAAGTGATAAATGAGCATTTATAATGCTAAATAGAAGAGTAGTTAGCAATTAGCAAATTAGAGGAAGCCACCCTCCTATTAAAGCTATCCCTCAAAGTTGCAAATGGCAAATTCAGATATATATCAAGTTCAAGCCCTTTATTTTTTTAATAATTTCTTTTTTTTTCTAAAATTCCCAACACAAAAATGGTGTGTTGGGGAGATTTATCCTTACCTTGTTTGCTTATATTTGGTGTTTATCACAAACTCATGAATTCTTTGTTTGTCCAAAAATTAAAAATCAAATTCACAAAAAGTAAATCCACCATTAATGATTCAAATATATGATTGGATATCTTATTTGACAGTAAATATTATGTTTGTCCAATGCTGGCATGAACAAATATTTTAAGATTCTAATATGATTTCATTGGATCTAACATATTTTCTATTAACAAAAAATAATAACATTGTTACGAATTTAAAATCAAAATTTAATAATGTACCTAACCCATATATACGTGTGTGGCTCAGATTTAAAAGCTAATTTTTTTTGCTTTGATTTTGTACATAAATTAAATTAAAGGTTGGTGAATATTAGAATATGTGATCAATAGAAAAATGGGTCCTCAATGATTTTTAAAAGAAAAACATAGAAAAGGAAAAAAAATGTTCGCTGGATAATTTTTTTTTAAACTTTAACTGAATTAGAAAAGAGTCGGATAACATTAGTAGAGGAGGGGGGATAAGATGGGAGGTGCCGGAAGGGAAATGGATAAAAATGAATATTGTTACAGCTGTGGGAGTTGGCTCGTTAGTTGCTGGGGGAGGACAAGTGGCCAAGGACAATGGGGGACGTTGGCTCAGGGGGTTCTCCCGTATCCCTTGTTCAGTGCTGAAAGCTGAGTTATAAGAGACTTTTAAGGGACTTAAACTAGTATGGAAGAAAAGAGTTAAGAAGATTGTCTTAGAGATGAATTGTATAGAGACAATTAACATGTTGAGTGGTCAAATTCGAAATGAAAATTTTTTTAACAAATCTTGCTGTGTGGTGTATGGCATTATGGTGGTTGAGACACTCAATCCAATGATAAAATTTTTCCTCTTGGAAACAAAATATGTAAGAAATATGGAGTTTTGATTGGTGGTTAGGTAAAAGGTTGGAGATTGGTATGGGAGACACAGGGGAAGAGTTAGAATGTTAGATCTTACACAGTTTTGACAAAGTAGCAGTTGTTTATTTGGATTATTTAATGTCCAAATTGTAACATATGTATGTGATAGAAACTGGAACATGAAACAGGTTTGAGCATCAAACTTCAAAGGTGGGGTCATTGTTTTCTAATGAATTAAATCACCTTGAAATTTTTAACATTTTCTTTTCTTAAGATTTATTTCACTTGTTTGTCATGTTCTTTCATGGGGGTGTTTTTTTCATTTTTTATGTATCCCCTCGGAAAAAAAAAAAAAAAAGTGGCAGGTTTTGCCTAAAAAACTCGTCTTTTAACTCAAAACCTCTCTCTTTCTTTGTTCCTTTTCATGTGAATAATTCATCATTCTTTCATCTTTCTTTTTCTCTTTCTCTTTCCCTTCCCCCTCCTCCCTCTCTCTCTCTCTCTCCCCAAAAAGGCTACAGAAAAGTTGTTTTTATTTATTTATATTTGTATGAAAAAACCCCAAATTTTCCCCTCATTTCTTGCCCAGTTTACAAAGAGAAATCTTCGTTTTAACAAGGAAAAGGAAGAAAATAAAGGATAACATAAACACAAAATAAATTTATTCCTTTTTTTATTTACAATTTTTAATCTTTTGAGTATGAATGGTCTTTTACATCTTGAAGAACAAGATTGTTCTGAGTTTGTTGAAGTTGATCCAACTGGAAGATATGGCAGAGTATTCATAAATTAACTTTCTTTTTCCCTTTTCTTTTAGTTTTGAGTTGAAGTTTTTGATTCTTATACTTCTTTGAATTGTCCTTTCTTCTTTCTTTCTTTTGTTTGCAGTACGATGAAATCCTTGGAAAAGGAGCTTCAAAGATAGTGTACGGTTCAAAACTCAAATATTTCCCCTTTTTTTTCAATACCCAAGTCATATTTCTTCATTATATTTGCTTCTGTGCATCCTCTTTTTTTTTTTTTTACAGAATTTGAGCCTCATTTGATATTTCCAATGAAGTTTTTTTTTGGGGGGGCATAACATAGATGGTTGATGTTTATTGCAGTTATAGAGCATTTGATGAGTATGAAGGGATTGAAGTTGCTTGGAACCAAGTCAAACTTTATGATTTTCTTCAAAGCCCTGAAGATCTTGAAAGACTGTATTGTGAGATTCATCTCCTTAAGACATTGAAGCACAAGAATATTATGAAGTTCTATACTTCTTGGGTTGATACCTCCAATAGGAACATTAATTTTGTCACTGAAATGTTCACTTCTGGAACTTTAAGACAGTAAGAAAAAAGACATGTCCAAAATCTGTGTTTTTTATTGTTAAAAATATGGCTTCTTTTGGTGTTGTTTATTAGATGTTTGATGTTTTGTTTATGATGGGGGGTCCCCTTGCAGGTATAGGCTAAAGCATAAGAGAGTGAACATTAGAGCAGTGAAGCATTGGTGTAGGCAGATCTTGAGAGGCCTTCTTTATCTCCATAGCCATGATCCCCCTGTGATTCATAGAGATCTTAAATGTGACAATATTTTTGTCAATGGCAACCAAGGAGAAGTTAAGATCGGCGATCTCGGCCTTGCTGCGATTCTCCGCAAATCTCATGCTGCTCATTGTGTTGGTATGTTTATCTTAACCAATTTTCGGGTTAACTTGAACTGAACTTAACTTTGGTTGACTCATAGAAATGATATCAGTACAAAACAATATACTGTGTATCTTGTTTGAGAAATATTGAACTTTTCGAGTTGGGGGGGGGGGGGGGGGGGGTTGATTCAATAAAATGGAAAGTCACCATTTTTTGGGCTTGCTTTTTCCTCAGGAACACCAGAGTTTATGGCTCCAGAGGTTTACGAAGAAGCCTACAATGAATTAGTTGACATTTATTCGTTTGGAATGTGCATTTTAGAAATGGTTACTTTTGAGTATCCTTATAGCGAATGCACGCATCCGGCTCAAATCTACAAGAAAGTTATCTCTGTAAGGGCTTTTCACTTTGCTTGACTTGTTTTCTCGCTTTGTTTCATCTGCTGGAATGATCGAATTTTCATTAACACGCGTTCTTATTTTTAGGGTAGAAAACCAGATGCTTTGTATAAAGTTAAGGATCCAGAAGTCCGACAATTTGTTGAGAAATGTTTGGCAACTGTGTCTTTGAGGCTATCTGCGAGAGAGTTGTTAAATGACCCTTTTCTCCAGATTGATGATTGTGAATATGATTTGAGACAACTAGAATATGGGAGGGAACTTGATGAAGTCGGTCCTCTCATTAGGCTACCATATCTCGAGTTTCATCACAATAGTAATTCTTATAGCAGCGGATACTCGAATGGTTATGGTTACGAAACACCAAATGAATGGGGGTATCATCCTGCTGAAATTGAACCAAGTGGAATCGAGCTTTTTGAATATCAAGAGGATGAACATGCTGCAAATGTAGACATAAGCATCAAGGGGAAGATGGGAGATGATGGTGGTATCTTTTTGAGACTTCGGATTGTCGATAAAGAAGGTTAGGAACATATTCCATCCGTTCTTGTCAACTTTTTCTTTGTGGAGATCTGACTTGAACTTTCTCCTTTTTTTGTCAACTTGCAGGTCGTATTAGAAACATATATTTCCCATTCGATGTTGAAACTGATACAGCATTGAGTGTTGCTACTGAAATGGTTTCAGAATTGGATATCACTGACCAAGATGTGACTAAGATAGCCGATATGATCGATGGAGAAATTGCTTCCTTAGTACCTGGTTGGAGACGAGGGCCGGGAATTGATGAATCACCGCGCTTTTTGAATCAGAACTTTTGTCACAATTGTGCTTCGAGCCGTACATCTACCGGCTCCCTCTTAGATTTTTTGACACATAATGGAGGTGTCAAAGACTCGCGAGTTCTTCAGTGTTGTAGAACCGGATGTGCTTCAATGCATGGCCGGTTTGAAGAGATTACTTTTCAAGTTGAGGAATCCGAGCATTGTGTGACAGATGGTGCACCGAACGAGTCAAGCCAATCGGACAATTTGCATTACCAGGAAATATGGGATCAGCACGAAAATCAACTTAGACACAGAAATTCAGACGAAGAGTTCGATAAATCAGATCAATCATTCTCGGCAAAAGATGATAAAGAAGTTAGAGAAGAAAAGAAAATCCAATCTCCTAACAGAAATTCAATCCAATGTTTGACAAGCTGTAGGTCTTTCTCTGAAGTTCATTCATTATACTGTGATCTCTCCGACAATTACGAGAATGAAGTCCAACAGGAACTGAGATGGCTTAAAGCAAAGTACCAGATGGAATTAAGAGAACTTAGAGATCAACAACAATTAGGAATTGTATCAGACTCTTCAAACTGCAGTAACAAAGACAAGAACAGAAACAATGACATTCCGCCATTATCGACTTTTGCCCCTAACAAGCATTTTAACTCCGATTTCCATGACAATAAGATTAAGAGGTGCCCCGATTCAGCTAACCGAGGGGGCCTGTATCGCAAACCGGCAGAATCTCCAAGAGTTAAGGAGATGGTCACTGCTCAAAATTTCTTTACTGGATCACTGCTTCCACAATCTCTTCATAGAACAACTTCCCTTCCAGTTGATGCTGTTGATATATAATGTAAGACTGCATTCTTTTGAACATTTCTCTACATTTTTAGAGGCTGAAATAATATGAAATCAACCCCTTTTTATTTTTTGGTCCATCAATGTTCAATCCATTTAGTTTTTCTTTATAATATCATACAAAAACCGACATCTTTGCCGGCTTATAATGTTGAACTTCCAGTGATAGAGATTCGGTTTTAGCTTTTTGAATATATAAACATTATAGTAACTCAAGAGCCTAAGACAAAGGCATTGCATGTTGGAATTGAGTGGATGAATCATTACGCATATAATATTGCCATCTTTCTAGCTGGCCAGGCCAATCATGTGCCAACAAAAAGCAAAAAGGAGCTGGCCAATGACAAGTTTTCTAAGAGCTCTAACATTTGATGCTAAAAAGGTCCCATTAAGATCTGGCAATCCAATCCTTTTTTATTATTTTGGTGTATTTTCTTGTGTCATAATCATCGGATTTTAAGATAAAAACCTTTTAGTATGAGTCTAAACTTTGCATGTCTTGTGAGCCTCTTGTTATATAAGATTTAAGGTAAATATATATATATATATATAAATATATTATTCATGTGGTATGAAGATGCCCCATGGTATCAATGATTGATTGGGAGTTTCAAAAGGGAAGTAAATTAGATTGGACCCCAATGGGGGGGGGGGTATGGAGGATGAGATTGAGAATCATGTTCCATCCCATGCATTGCATGTTAATCGCTTTGAGCTTGGCCCCACTCACCTATCATCATGTTCCAATGAACAGAGGACATCCCTCTGCTGACCTCATGATCCTATCTTTTCATAAAATTTAAACACTATATACAAATATAATTAAATACAACATGATACGTAAATATATATATATATATATATATATGTGTGTGTGTAAATGTAAATAGCTGGATGGAGTATTAAAATTGAATAAATCCAGAAATATGAATAATGGTGGCCTTACGGATTGTACAGATGTTGGTACAAGCATTGAAGTGCGAAGATGGGTTGGTCAAAGTTTTCAAGCACTGTTTGTGATTTAATAAATTAATGGAAAGGTTGCTTTTATGCCTCCAATCCAATTGGGGGGAATTATCCCTTGTCAAAAAAGTAATTAATATAATTATAATTTCAGAGGCAAAGTGGACACCAACTCATTGATTTAAGAGGATTTACCATCTTTTACTTCTTTTTTTCTATTTGAGAATTCAGTCAAAAATATTAAAATAATAATTTAACAATAAGTCGAGTAATATGAATATTATTATCAGTGTAGGAGCATATTAAGTGCGTTGAAGCGCATTATGCTCTTATATATGAATTGGTAAAGGGTTATAAGTAATTCTAAACATCCTTTAAAAAAAACAGATATAATCAGAATTTATTAAAAAATTATTAAAAAACAATAACTTAACAATAATCACATTTTATAAATCGTCTTTTCCCTTCTTTTGAACGTTTAAATTGACATATTCTGGAAAAAAAAAAGAATCTTGGAATGGGCCAAAAAGAGATTGAAAATTTTGGATGAAGGCATATTACAATATTATTCACGTGGCTGAAATTAAAATGGATAATTTTCCTTATTTTACTACTTCCTTTTTTTACTTTTTAATATTGAAAATTTACTTTTGGATAAAAAAAGTGGAAAAAAATAAAGAAAAGTATGCATTAACATGTAATCTTAATAACTTTTGCATACTTTTTTAGTGTATGTTTTTTTATCCTTTTCATATTGTGTTCAAGGCAAAAGCAAAACGGTAAAATCACTTAAGGTGTATTTAAAAATATATACAATAAATAATAATAAAGTATAATTTTGAACTAATTAGTAGTAAAAAATGAAATATGCATAATATTAAAATGAAAAAAATAAATTAAATTGAGAATAAAGCGAAGTTTATAAAAAAAACATTACCTTACAAATAAACTGGTTTTTAAAAATTCCTTATTGAGTTAAGACCTGATTGATGGGTGACACAACTCATTAGAAAGCTTAATAAATAAAATAGATTCATAATTATATAAAAATGTATGTAAAAATATCCTTATTAAAGTTTCATATAAATATAAAAAATTACATTAGTTCGAATGATAAATAAAAAAAATTTACAGGGATTGCATTCTATGTTTGAATTTTATTATTGACAAAGTTTTATTAATTTATAAAATATAAAAAAATAAAACACCCATATAATCATATAATTCACTTAGCAAATAAATTGATTTTTAATATTTTCTAACTAAATTAAAAACAGACTAATGAGTTAAACCAACTCAATAAAAACCTTAATAAATAATATAGATATAATTAATTAAAATAGGTCAGACGATGATTTTTATCGTAATAAGTCAAAAGCGATGGGTAAATGGTCCCTGAGGTCCATTGAAATTCCGATGTGGTCCCTCCATTTTAAAAGTAATGTTACTTTTTAAAATTCAAAAAGAAATTATTTAGAATATTAAATTGTATTATTCATTATTATAGTTATCTTATTTTTTTAAAGAAAAATTATTCACTGTTTAATATTAACCCTTTTTTTTTGTTTTTGAAAAAATATATCAATTTTAAAAATATTTGTTAATTTAAAAGTAATTTATTTAAAATGTAAATATTAATTATTTAACAAGTAAATTTTAAATTTTCATATTTTAAAAATGATTATATTTCAATTTCTTTTAAATTTACAATTCTTATAACATTTTTAAATTAAAAAATATATAATTTAGTAATTTTAAATTTAAAAAATAATATACTATTTGATTGATAAGGAAATAGGATGGTTCAAGTGTGAAACGTAGAGTCAGAAGAAAAGCAGTCAGTCAATCTATCATAAAGTATTCTTATACCATTGCCCCATAAACAATCCAATTATATGGCTACAATATACTGTTATACAGAAATCCATTCCTGGTCAATGGCAACTAATACTGAAATGATGGCCTCATCCTTACAAACGTTTATCACAAATAATATGTTTCAAAAGTGGCAATTGAAAGTGGAAACTTTTATAACCAAGATCACCAATGACCAAAGAGGCAAATATGAATAAAAACAAAAAGAACTTATAAAAGTCAACTCTAATGAGCCTAAAACCTAGCTTGGTCGTATCAGTATATCCGAATCCTAACATCTGCAATCCCTTTCCTTTATCTCTAAGGCTAAAACTGGTAAAAATACCATACAAATTTTGTATAGGAGTCAAATTACATTTCCTCTTTTACTCTGATAATAAGCAAATTAATCATTGTATATTATATCAAAGCGTAAATTAGTTTTTTTATTAAAAGAATTATTAATTTCTACCATTAAAAACTGACTTGGTAGAATACTAAGATAGTTATACATAGCATGCCACGTGTACCTCATTCTGATGTGTACATGGACCAGTTTTTAAAAATAGAAATGAATGAAATTTTTAACAAATGACCAATTTGCTTTTTGATCTAACATCTAGGGACTAATTTGCCATAGAGGAACAAGTCAACACTAGATGTGTATGTAGATAGATAGAGGAAAAAATGAAGACACACAACCAGAAACTTGTACAATTCTGACCACTTCCAACTCCAAGATAATAGGACTAAATCAATGTAACAAATGCACTGATGTTATGGTAATGGAATTGTATCATCTGAACAGTAGTGAATGTTAGGCATGACGGCAAACACTTTTAAAATATGAGTCAACTTCTAGTCACTGTCATGTTCACAACCAGGTATACCTCCTAATCACACCATTAGTTAACAGGCAAAGCCTCATTCCCCTTAGGAACTTGAAATATCCTGTGTTTTAATCCTTTTACTTTTATGATCTAGGCACTAGAGTAGTTTAAAAGCCTTGAAATGCACCGTGCATCGCCAAAAATGAATGAAACATAGATTGTTAACATTTCATAACCATCTGTTTAAGATCACAAAGCCCTTTGAAAATGATAGATATCAACCTTCTAGGTTATAGTCTTCATAAAAGCCCTTTATCCTAATAGCAATTCTGGTATAAATCCCACTGCAAAGACTGTAATAAGAGCTTTTAGGGAAACTATGTAACCAAAGGGAGATGTGAAATTAGTGCTAGAATCATTATGAAGTGAATGATTATACTCGGAGTTGGATGTGAGTGTTGGCAGGTATGCATCCAACACAGGTGTTAGTCCATTTGCTATAAGTTTTTCAATGTATTTGGAGGTTCCTTGTTGGCTCATATCCCATACCCATGTCACAAAATATGTCAAAACATGGATACTTCATGAAAAATGAAGAGTCGGAGTGACAATAAATCATAGAAGGCAAGAGCAGAGCTATGAGGTAACAAGTACAGGTTGTGATCGAAGTCTTGGAGTAGGACCAGAATGATAAATAGGAAAATAAAAAATTAATGCTGTCAAGCAAATATGTGTCCTTTCCCTTTATATGTTCACTAGACTACATATACCTTTAGACAACCAGAACCTCAGTATAACAGCATACATTTATTATATACAAATGAACACAAGGATTTAAGAAGCAGTTCCAATTTATACCTCTGATGAGAAGATACAAGGTGTCTAGTTCTAAAATTTTATAGAGGCCTCAATAGTGGGTAGTCTTCAAGTAGTTCTCGCTCTGACAATGTGTCATTTTCATTCTGAGGTGTCCACAAGACCTCAACTGCCTGAATGATAATCAAAGAGATGTCAGGAATGAGCAATCCCGAAAAGTCATAGTTGGGGAATAAGACAATTCATACCAATATTTTGCTTGAAGGGATGGAGGCAAGTTTTTGCAAGGCTTCCTTTAAATCACCACTTCCATTGATGGGAGGCAATTTATGCGTTCCTTCAGCAGCCACCAAAATTGTTATCTGAAATTTCAGAAATTGGATATAAATTAAAGAAAACAACAGAAACAATTAACTTGAAACTTGAGTTATAATCCTTACTCCATCTGAAACTCAAAAAGACAACTCTATCATAACCATGCCATTTCATAGTCTATTCATCCAGAATGATGGATTAATACTCTAGACAAATGAAAATTTAATATCAGAGTTCAAGGGTTAACTAGAATGCTGAAGAAATTTATCCCTTAAACCCGGTTTACATCAATTTTAATGGTAATTTGTTACTATCCTAAAGAAGCAATATCTCTCCATACTTCCATGCAGATAAAACATAGTATGTGGTTTCCTCTAATGCTTGCACGATACAACTCACTGAATGGGTGGATGCTATGCAAAATACACAATATTCCAGAATGATGTCTTCAATACATTGCACCCAATACATTTGCAGAAACTATAACTTAAGAAGCGAGGTCTTACCACTATGTACTCATTGCTAAATCCCCTAGCTTTCTGGCTGCTTGTACTTTGCCTTTTAATATTGTTCACATTCACTAGAGTCTCTTCATCAAATTTACCCCGTTCTTCAATAGAGAGCTGGTTGAAGCGTTTCTCCCCATCGTCTATGCTCCGTTTCACATCTACCTGACAATATATGATATGTACAAATTCATGCATACGACAATCAAGTTGTGAATTTAAAGGAAGCTCATAAACTAGAACTACAAAGAAAAAGGTCTAATTATGACAATGATATACTTTGAATGGAACTCTTACATTAATAGGACCCTCAAGTCACATGGTCAATGAGGATTGCAAAAAGAAACAGTCCTAGATATCTCCCCATAAGCCCATTTTTATAAATTACAAAGAGTGGTGAACATCTTCAACCAAGACCTTTCAAACTACAATTTATCATCGTTGAAATCCTTAAAACAAAATACTTACATCCACAATAAGAGCTCCTAAAATAAACTGTCACAGATAGACACACATCCAAAGAGAGAGCCTCACTGTCAGCCATTCAATTAATGAAGTATGCTGAAATATGTCTACCTATGTAACTATCAACTTACATATATTTCAGAGTGTGGCAGCACTCAAAATAGACATGAGCGAAGTCTACAATTGAATTAACTGGAAATTTATCCAAGCAATCCTTGAGCTTATAGAATTTAGTCAGAAATGGGTCAAAATCATTATGCAATGTATATCCACAGTCTCATATCAGGTCCTTGTGAATGGAAGCCTCTCAGAACAATTTAAGCCTTGTAGGGGTTTATGTTGGGGGATCCCATCTCCTTATCTTTCCTTGTTGTGCCAAAATGTCCTCTCTCTGATGCTAATAAAGGCTGAAAATGAACAGCAAGTGAAAGGGATCAAAATCAGTATGGGAGCCTCACCTATCACGCATCCATTATTCGCAAACAATACCTTCCTTTTCCGTAGAGCTGATGTTCGGGCGTGTAGAGCCGTCAAAGGTATTCTCAATGAATTTTGCAGGCTTTCAAGGCAAAAGATTAATTTTGAAAAGTCAGAGCTCTTGCTGAGTCCATCCACCAAATCAAATGCAAGAAGATGGTTTAGCGGAATCTTCAATGTTAAAAGGTCAACCCAGCAAATATCTGAGTGTGAAGTTTGATGCCATTAATAAGAAAAGGGAGTTCTTTTGATCCATTCTTGACAAAATTAATAGCAAGCTTGCATTGTGGAAAGTTAAATGTTTGTCTCAAGGAGGAAGCTTAACCCTCATCATATCTATTTTAGCCCCCTTACCCTTATTTTACGTTCGCTTGCTTCAAAGCTCCAAAAAACATCTGTGAAAAGATTGACCAAGTGGCTCGATCCTTCTGGTGGGGACATGAGATTGGGCGAAAAAACTTCATCTTTGTAATTGGGATAAACTTTGCTCACCTATTAATGAAGGTGGTCTTGGTATACACCAGACTTCTCCTAATGCTCTCATTACTAAGATCTTAAAAGCCAAGTATTGTCAATCACAAGACTTGGAGCTTGTTTGTCCTAAACTTTCGGTTTCCTACAACTGGAAAGGGATTCTTAAAGAGGAGTGATCTCTGTAATAAAGGCAAAGATATCCAAATTTGGAGTGGGGAACAATGTTGAGTTCAGACATCCCAAATGGGAACTCAGTTGAATACAGCTAGAACCAACTATTCCCAAGTTCATATAGGCAGCTTGCTAAAAAGTAACGGTAAGTTGTGAAATGAGCATAAGATCAGATAGGATCTTGAAGATTTTGCGGTTCACAGCAAGATCTTTCTCTTATTTTGGTGGGAAGTACAAACTACTAAGAAAGGACAACCTTGAAGGTAGGTTTTCATTTAAAGGGGATACAGCCTGCTATGGAATCTGAAAAGCAATAAAGCAATCATGGTAGGATCAATAATAAATGGAGAAGGTTGCGAAAGCTCAAACTCCCTTTTAAGTTCATCATTTTTCTGCAGAAGATTTGCAACAAATGCTTGCCAACCAAAGACTTAAGAAAAGAAATATAATTTCTCACAACACTTTGTCCCTTTTTCCTCAGGATACTGAGGACCTAGAGCACATATTTATTTCATGTTCTTTTACTAGGGTTGTCTGAATTGGAAGCTCTCTCACTCTTAAGAATTAATCTCTTTTTGCTTAAACTTGTTATCAGAATAGATGGATCGATGGCTACAGGTTAAGGATATCGATACTCAGGAGACTAGGGGGTTCCATACTACCTTCACGTGTATTTTGTGGGCTATTTAGAAAGTGTGAAATGATACAATCTTCAACAAAGGAAGTCCTAATCCCCTCAATGCTCTTCGACATGCTAATTATATGATTGCTTTCACAATGAAAGCTGAGAAATTTAGTGCAGGAAAATTCTTCTTCTTATAAAGGAAATACAACCTAACATATATAGTAGGATGACTGACATTTCAGTCCATTATTCTAGAAAAGATAATGGGACAATCCTACAAAGTTAGGAATCTTAATAAACTAGGAAAGCAACTAATTAAAATCAATAATGACTAGTCCTATTTGTCTTAGGAAACTAAATAATAAATCCTAATCAAATTCCAAATATATACAAGCTAATTTGGCTTATTTCTACACTCCCCCTGAAGCTAGGGTGTATATGTTATACAATCCCAGCTTGGAGTTGAATTCATCGAAGCTGATTCTTGGAAGAGCTTTGGTGAGAATGTCAGCAAGTTGCAGTTGAGTAGGGATGTAGTTCAGTTGGACTATTCCATTGTTGACCTTCTCTGAAATGAAATGCCTGTCAATTTCCACATGTTTGGTTCTCTCGTGATGAACTAGATTTTAGCAATGCTTATGGCAAATTGACTGTCACTATGAAATTTTATTTGGTCCTTAAAATCAACCTTTAATTCTCTTAGTAATCTCTAAATCCACATTCCTTCGCAATTGCCCAAAGCAAGAGCACTCTGATTCTGCACTACTTCTTGACACCACAAACTGCTTTTTGCTTCTCCATGCAACAAGATTGCCCCAAACAAAGGAGAAGTAACCACTTGTTCATCTTCTTTTAGTCAATTCTCCAGCCCAACTTGCGTCAGTGTAAACTTCTATCTCACGACTTTCACTCTTTTTGAAGAGTAAAACGTGGCCTGGTGTCATCTTTAGGTATCTGAGAATCCGATTCACAGCCTCTAAATGTTCCTTATGCAAATTATTCATGTGTTGGCTAACAACACTAACTGAGAATGCAACGTCTGGCCTCGTATGTGAGAGATAGATCAATTTGCCCACTAGTCTTTGATATTGCCCTTTATCCACTGGTACACTTTCCACATTTTTCTTTAACTTTAGGTTGGGATCCATAGGCATCTCTGTAGGTTTACACTCAAGCATGCCAATCTCATTTAGCAAATCTAAGATGTACTTTCTTTGGGATATAACAATTTCTACTTTAGATCGAGCAACCTCCATGCCTAGGAAATATCTGAGTGCCAAGATCTTTAATTTCAAATTCAGTAGCAAGTAATCTTTTGAGCTTGATAATTTCCTCTGGTCATCTCCAGTTAGAATGATGTCGTTGACGTAAACAATGAGAATAGCAATTCTACCTTTTGATGAGGATTTCACAAATAAGGAATAATTTGCCTGGCATTGATTGCATCCATTTTTTACTACTGTTTTGGAAAACCTATCAAACCAGCACAAGGTGATTGTTTTAGCCCATACAATGATTTCTTCAATTTGCACACTTGATGGTTGTTTGAAGAGTTTTCTAAACTTGAAGGTATTTCCATGTAAACATCTTCTTCAAGATCTCCGTTCAAAAAGGAATTTTTGATGTCTAGTTGGTACGAGGGCCAATCTTTGTTTACTGCCAGTGACAACAGTACTCGAACTGTGTTTAACTTGGCAACAGGTGCAAAGGTTTCCTGATAATCGATTCCATATGACTGAGTAAAGCCCTTTGCCACTAGCCTGGCTTTAAACCTCTTGATACTTTCATCTGCTTTATGCTTAACTGCAAATATCCACTTGCAACTCACTTGCTTCTTCCCTTGAGGTAACTCTATAAGAATCCAAGTTCCATTGCTATCTAGAGCTTTGATTTCTTCCTCAACAGCCTTTTTCCATGCTGGATTTTTCAAGGCTTCTTAAATTGAATTTGGTATTTTTATATTATCAATCATTGAAATATATGTTTTATATGATGGCAGCAATTTCCCATATGCCACATATTCCTCAATAGGATGGTTTGTACATGTTCGGACACCCTTTCTTTAAGCAATAGGCAAATAAGAATCATCAACAAAAGGAACAAGAGGTTCACGAGTTGAAAAATCCATACCAGTATGAAATTCTGAAGCAGGAAACTCCGGTTCAAGTTCTTGACAATCTCTGATTTGCATGTTGTTCTCTAAATTTCCAGTAGGTCATCTCCTTCTAGAAGAGACACGAAGTTTTTGATGATTTGCACCAAGTTGAGGTTTAGTGGACTTATGGAACTGAGACTCAGATGGTGTGTCATTTGGACCTGATGTGGAATGGAGATTTGAATTTTGAGGGCTCGTAAGGGGGTAAGGATGCCAAATTGACACTTTGGGGTGAAACATACACTGATTGAGTGTTTTGAAGAATGTCCCAAAGCTGAAATTCCCTCGAGTTCTCCCCCTAAATTTTGGATTTGGAAAAATAGGATTGGTGTTCAAAACAGGTGACATCCATGGAATTGTACATCTTTCGAGTAACATGTGAATAACACTTGTACCCTTTTTGACTAGAAGAATATCCTAGGAAAATGCATTTGACTGATTTGGGATCAAGTTTGGTTCGATGTTGTTGGTGTATGTGAACAAATGTTAAACAACCAAAAACTTTAAGTGGAAGATCAGAAGAAAAAGATTTAGCATGAGGAAAGGCTTCTAGGAGGACTTAACGAGGTCTCTGAAATTTTAGCACTCGACTAGACATTCTATTGATGAGATAGGTGGCAGTAAGGATGGCTTCACCCCAGAAGTGTTTAGGTACATGATTAGTAAACATGAGTGATCTAGTTACCTCAAGTGTCTATTTTTTCTCTCGGCTATCCCATTTTGTTGAGGGGTGTCAACACAAGAATCCACATATATAATTCTTTATTTTATGAAATAGGAACCCAAAGCTGATGTAAAATACTCCTTGCCATTATCGGTCTTAAAATCTGAATTTTGCTTTTGAATTGGGTGTGAATCATGGAATAAAAAGACTTAAAGATTTCCCCAGTTTCAGATTTTTCTTTCATAAAGGAATACTCAAGTGGTTCTAGTATGATCGTCTATGAAAGATATGAATCAGCGAGCCCCATTAATATTTTTCACTCGTAAGGGTCCCCAAATGTCACTATGAATTATAAAGAAGGGATGTAAAGGTGTGTTTAGCAAGTTGACATATTTCACAATGAAAAAACTTCGAATTTTTATTGATGAGCAAACGAGGAAGCAATTTTTCAAGGTACAGAAAATTTGGGTGACCAAGGTGAAAGTGCCATAACATGACTTGATTTTCACTTGAAACAGAAACAGAATTAGAGAAAGAGTTAGAAACACAACTTGAATGAACTTGTTTATATAGAAGAGAGTTCCCTTAGAGCAAGTAGAGACCACCACACATTTCAGCATTGCCAATCACCTTCCCCGAATCCACTGCCTGAAATTCACAAAGATTTCGATAAATTTAGTCACACAATTCAAGTCACAAGTGAGTTTGCTAATAGAAATCAGATTACGATCTAATTCTGGAACATAAAGGACAGATGAGAAAAGAAGGTCCTTTATCAATTTGATTAATCCAATTCCTGCCACTTTTGAGAGTGATCCATCTGCTATTCGTACTGTACAAGGGCTTGAATATGGACCGAACTTGTGGAATACATTGATGTCTTCGGTCCATGGTCTTAATTTTCTGGTTGTTGCAATATGAGCAGAAGAAAATGTACCTTGATGTACTAGCATGCTTGTATGTTGTTCGGTAGTGGGTAATATCAGTCCGAGTAATTTCTGTAGTACCTCAAATTTGCTACCGGGTGAACGGATTGATTTCCTTGCTAGTGTTGTTGTTGTTGGAAGTGTTGACAACATTTGCTCGGTTGTCCTGATCCTGGCGTGCTCGGTTAGGCCTCCAATCAACAGGCTTCCCATATGATTTCAAGTTTCTCTGAGGTTACCAGGTTTCTTACAATGGTCGCACCATGGTCTTCCTTTTCTTTGCTTGTTATCCTGAGATAAGTTATGTGTATACAAGGCTGAGCCTACAATTGGGAAATTCATTTTTTCTGTCATCATCAGTTTCTTCCTGCTTTCTTGTCTTCTGACTTCAACGAATGTCTCTTGGATGGAAGGTAGAGGCTTGCTACCCAAGATTCTCCCCCTTCATCCAAATCCTTATTGGCACCAAGGAGAAATTTGAATATTCTCTTTTGATCAGCAATCTTTTTGTGTAAAGCTGCATCATTTCGACATTTCCAAGGGTATATTTCAAACATATCAAGGTGCTGCCAGTACCTGGTTATTGTGTTGAAATATTGAGAGTTAGTCATCTCCCCTTGTCGTAGATCATGAATACGGTTTCAATTTCAAAAAGTTCAGAGGTATTTTCGAAACTGGAGTAAGTTTCTCTTGTCGCATCCCAGATTTCCTTGGCTGTTTTATAGAGAAGGAAATTTTCTCCAATTTCCGTGGTCATGGAGTTTATTAGCCATGACATGGCCATGTGATTTTCAATCTTCCACGTGCGACACTTGGGATCCGTTGTTGTCGGAATAGGATCCTTATCGGTGAGATAATTATCCTTGCCTCTACCAGAAATATACATAAGGACGGATTATGACCACTAAAGAAAATTGTGGCCATTGAGTTTGTGACTAGTGATAGGAAGATGAGAGTTTTCGATGATATTGGTTGAGGGATTTTCATAGTTTTTGGCTGAGGGATTTTGCTCGGGTCTGGAATTGACTTCCGAGGAGGAGATGGTTTGTGTATCCATGCTGTTTTAGGGTTTAGAGCCTAGCTCTGGTACCATGAGAAATTTAGTGTAGGAAAATTCTTCTTCTTATAAAGGAATTACAACCTAACTATATATTAGGATGACTGACATTTCAGTCCATTATTCTAGGAAAGATAATGGGACAATCCCACAAAGTTAGGAATCTTAATAAACTAGGAAAGCAACTAATTAGAAATCAATAATGACTGATCCTATTTGTCTTAGGAAACTAAATAATAAATCCTAATCTACCAGATTACAGCATATCAGTAAATTCCAAATACATACAAGCTAATTTGGCTCTTTTCTACAAAAGCTTTTGATCAACCTGTCCACACTAGTAGATCTAGACTAATTGTTCCAGAAGCTCATGCTCATTTCTCAATTTGACATCTAGTCTCATGGAATGGAACTTAGGTTTATGGATCAACAAAGTCAAAGATTATATGCATTATGGAGGAGCGGTTGTTGCAAGGGGTTCGAGAGGAAATTCTACTTTGATCTGCAGAAGTTTGCTCGCTCACTCGAAGGTTAAAGCTCGAATTTTAATTCATCGTTTTGTGCCGCTCAAAATAGGAGGCCAACTCCTGTAGAATTATTAACAAGGAAAAACATTGGCTCAACATCATTAAAGGCAGAACGAAGGTTGGATGGAAACTTATCTAGGGATGGCAGACATTAAAGAACCAATGCATATGGTAAAGATTTGTACAGGAGACTTATAGAACGAAGGAATGAGAAAGGAAACAAGAGAGCTTGCAAGATAACATATCCTTTAGTTGATTGTAGCATACTGATTTATTTGGTTTCCATGCAAAATATTTGCATTATGTACCAAAAAGAAAAATGTGGCAGCATTTTACTTTTTAGAGCATTATATGCATGCACCAGAACCTTTACGTCTACAACCAAGCATATGATGTTCATTAAACAATTCTTGGAGACTCAAGGTACAAAAAAGCATATCCACGTATGTAATTAGTTCACCAAGGGAGACAAATACGTTTGTACATATATTTCAGAAAGGTTAACTTACAGATGAATAACCAGAGATGCAATAATCAGGATGGCGAAGCAAAGCTAGTGTTGTCTCTGCAAACATAAAAAAATAGGGATGTAACATAACCAGTCTGACAGATATTGAACTTGACATGTTTAAGAAAAATAAGAGAATACACTACTTAGAACCAGGGCACCTTATACATGTCATAAGTATTGCTACAGTAAAACAAAAAGAAGAAAGCAGTCATATGCCCAATTCTTGCATCGGAAATATCATTTAACCATGAACAAAATGTAATGAATGGCATCTATGTGCATTTCAATCAAACTAAATCATTAAATAGGGTAAAAAGCTTATGCCCTTTCTTGTCATAATTGTATGTCAAAAATTTTATTAGCTCTCATGCAGTTGCTATTTACTAAAGCAGATTTCAGAATAACAAATATCATATTTATGCTATAGAGCTATAAGACTTGTGCATGGCCTCTCAGGTTATTATATTTTCTTTATGACTAGGCTAATACTCAGAGATAGTGCAAAAATGATTGCTACAACAGTTAAAAAGGAATAGCATTTTCTTCTATCTTCACTTCCCAACTGTAATCTACATAATGCATAGAACACCACCACTATATCCAGTAAGACTCTAATTAACTATAGACAGATCTTAGAATGCTTTACCTGTCAACACAAAGCCCAGACCCTCAGAGGTAGAGGTATCAGCAACTTCAGCAATCCGATTAAGATCCCTTTGAAGAGACCGTCCCATACCCAACAACCCAACCTAATAATAAAAACAATGAGACTACAAATGAACAAATGGTAATTGAATTCCATCAGTAATGGCAACCATCACAATTCTGTGTCCATCTCACTTCCTTGTCTAGCTCATTTCACATGACAATTATTCATACAAAATTAAGTCTTGACACTTTATTACAAAAAGGAATTCATATTAAAGTCAGCTTTAAAGATTCTACCAGAATTCACATTTAAGCAACCCTCCTCTATAGACACCCGATTTTGTCAGGGTCATTCTCAAGTCTCACTTTGATTTCTCCTAATTTGGATTGGTCCATTCTTTTGTGTCTTTTGTCTAGCATGCCGGATGTTAAAACATCTCTGTATATCACATTTATTTCACATTCAATTTATGAAGTTGAATTTCCACATGTTGATTAACCGTGTATTTATCCATACATCTGAACACCACTACTTCATATCTTACTTCCACACATCTAATCGGTAGCATTCTCACTCTGAAATTGGATATTAATTTATTGATATGCATCAATTATGCAAAAAACAAAGGAACAAATCCTTAAAACGTAGTCTTTCTTTTTATCTAAAAACCAGCTTCACCATCATTTCAAGGAGATCAGCACACTTTTTTATGATTAAAGAAAGCAGTTGATTCATTAATGTTAAACATCATTCAAGGACTTTATCACCTATGCAAACATACTTAAAGCAAAAGAATAACTAAAAAGCAATAAAAGAAAATCCAAAAGCTTACCTGAAGCTTAATAACACTAGTCCTTTCGCTAGCAGTGAGTACACTACTCTCAGACCGATCCGAAAGGAACCCGGAGACCAAAACAAAGGCAGCAAACCCAACCAAAATCAAGAAAAAACTCGAGCCGGCACCAACACCTACCCCAACTGCAGGCCCCATGTAAAACCCACCACCCCCAAATGGAGCAGGCGCATAATAAGGAGCCGAATACGAGGAAAACCTCGACCCTCCATTTCTAGGCACCGAATAACTCCTTGAAGACGAAGAGCTCGAAGAAAAAGACCTTCCTCCCATCCTCCCACCTGATGCAGCCAATGCTACGTTATTAGGATCATACATTAGCAACAAACCCAATAAAACCGCGGCTATAGCGGGCTTTTTTAACGCGTTCAAAGCTTTTAACATTGTTTGAGCAATAATCTCGAATGGGTTTTTGTCATTTGAGCTGGAACTCAACTGGTTGTTGGACCCCAAACTCGAGCTCGTCAAATGTTTCCTCTGCTCCGACGAGAAGAAGCATTTAACAGTGAACTTTGCCGACCGTTGACCGTTGAAAGCCAAAGTTCCAGTGAAATTAGATAGGCGAGGAGGGGAAGGAAGAGGCAAATGAAGGGGGAAATAGTGTTTCAAGTTCAAAGTGTTGGATTGGAGCAAAGAAGAAGCAGAAGTTGCCATGGTGAATAGAGAGAGATTATGAGCTTCGGGTGCGGAGATATTTTTTTGAAGAAATGAGGGAAGGTGAGATCAAGAAATGTTTTGGTTTTGTGGGGAATGAGTTTGGGTTAATGTGATGGTGAAATTTGAGGGAGCTGTGGCCATGATAAGAGAAGGCCGATTGTGTCTTTTTGAACCTCATCTTCATTTGTAAATTCCCATTCAAAATTTTTAGGTCTAATTTTGCCTTCAACCCCTCTTCTCTTTAATAATTGAAGCTTTGTCAAAATGCATCCATAAAAAATTATGAGGGTTTTCGTCGCTAAATAAACCTATAATTAAAAATAATAATCATATTTATCTATACTATTATTTAAGTCTTTAATTGAGTGTTAGTGTCATGAGTCAACTAGACACCAACTCGAATAAAAAAAATTAAAAAATGTCCTTCCATAATTAAAATAAATTATATTATTCAAAGATATTTTAATTTTTTATTTAAAAAAATTAATAAAAAAAACTGCATATGATTGAATTTAAATCTATACTAATTACATCGATAAAACATTAATTTTATCCGTAAATCAAACCTTTATTTTAATACTTTATTAACATTTTAATTTTCTTATACATATTTTATTACCTTCATCAATTAAATAATTTTTACACACATGCGCCTGTAATAGAATTTCTAATTAGTACATCATTACTAAGATCACAATCATATTCTAAGATATAGTGAAAAATTCATGAAAAATTTTAACTAGATTTAGAGTTAAATCAAATTTACAAGGGTCTAATTTTTCTTCTAATCCCTGTACTATTTAGATTTTTCAAAATTAGTCTCTTTGCTTTTAACCAAAAAAATTTAGTCCCTTAATTTATTTGATTTTAAAATTAATTTCTAAAAATTTTGAATATATGTCATAATTGTACTTTAATTTTTAAATCAAACATTTAAATTTTAAAATACCATACAAGCAAAATTAACAAAAGTTTATTAACAGTGTCATACCGATTGCAATTTAATTTTTAAATAAGATAAAAAAAGGACTAAATTCTTAAAATTAAAAGCAGAAGGATTAAAGTTTTAAAACTTTGAAGAGTAAAAGGACAACGAGGCAGAATTAACCCTTTTAAGGGCAAACTCAAGTATTTACTATAGCCAGTTATAGAACTTAACGTTAAAAAAGGGAAGCCCCATTTAAAACCCAAGATGCAAAAACTAAAAAAGCCCAAATTCAAAACCTAAAATAAACCCTAATCAGAGTTAAGTCGATTCCATTGGAAACCCTATAAAAACTTGTTTTTTCGCTACTGCTATTCTCTCTCCTTGAGTTGCTGCCGCTGTTTGTAACTTTTGGTGCTTCCACTGCGTCGAAACCAAGAAAAGAGGAAGATATTTGCTTAACCATGGCGGACAAGGCAGTGACTATTAGGACAAGGAAGTTCATGACGAACAGGCTCCTTTCCAGGAAACAATTCGTAAGCTCCATTTCCATTTTTTTTCCCGCTCATTTCCTCGTTAACCAAACAATGGGCAACGTTAAATTTTAAGGCTCGGAGCTTATTTCTTTCGTAATCTTTCACATTATTTTCCATTACTTGCTTTCAGTAAGGTTTAGCTCGGCTGTAGATCTGATCAAAGAAAGAAAATAGAAGAAAATGAGAGAAAATAAGTATTTGTTTTTTGTTAGTTTTCTTGTAGGATGCTTAATTTAGGTCTTTCCTTGATTTTTCATTTGAAATCAAGTGACTTTTTTTTTTCTTAAAAACTATGAAGCCTGCAATAAGGTAAAATTGCTTTTTTGGGAAACTACAAGTCAGATGAGCTTATATCTGTTTGAAATTGTTAACTTGGAAGATGAAACTGGTTATTTACTTGTTTTGTAGATCATTGATGTTTTGCATCCTGGGAGGCCCAATGTTTCTAAGGTAAATGTTTAATGCTTCTCAATAACATTGTTTTATTGTCTTAACTTCCAGAAATTTGGACTGCTTGTGTTAACATATCTTTGATTTGTCGATCCTGTATTGTTAGGCGGAGTTGAAGGAGAAGCTTGCTAGAATGTATGAGGTGAAGGACCCAAATTCGATCTTTGTGTTCAAGTTCAGGACTCATTTTGGAGGTGGTAAATCTACTGGATTTGGTTTGATATATGATTCTGTCGAGAACGCAAAGAAGTATGAGCCCAAATACAGACTGATCAGGGTAATTTCTGATGTGTTTTATTTACATTTTCTCTGGATTTGTTAGTGGTTTGTCTGTTTTATTAGTAACTGCATACTGAAGTATTTTTCTCCACATAGTTTTGTTTTTGGTATTCTCAAAAAAGCAATGTTGTGATACTAGTGAGCACGGAAGCAATGTTGCCTTTTAAAAGTAACAAGATGGATTTGGAAGTAGAGCCTTTGTTATAATTTGTACTTGAGTACCGCATGGTTATGAAGAAGACACGAGTGGGGGTGATTTGCCTCTTAGGTTACTTATTGTAGCATTTACGTCAGTGTAGGTCATAAGCATTTAATTTCATCAAATTGTATCATTGAATTTCTATTATTAATAAATTAAGTTGTACTAATTCTCATGAAATTGTTGGCACAAAGAACATGTGGGAAAGCGTGAAATCCTGAAGTTGGTTCTGTTTAGAGAATAAGTTACTTATGCATGTTAAGATGGCTTTTAAATTAAAATTATTTAATTGAGTTTGCATAAGTAATCTAATATATTAATAATAGGAGTTCAGTGGTATAACGTGATGGAATTAAAGGGTTGAGACTTGTATGATAGTTTATGTTAGTTTTGTGATCTGAATGTAAATTACCCTATAATGTAGTATGTGACTATGCTGCTTTGACTTTTCACACCTATATCTGACACATAATTGAATATGGATATGAAGGCATGACCTTCCAAAGTCCTTCAAAATTTATAAAAAAAATTGAATATACTTTGTATTTGATACTCACTCCTTAGTCCAAGCAACATAGTTATGCAAGGCATTGAACCAGGGCTTTCATCTCTATGTCAACATAAGTATGTAATGTTACTTTAACCTTCTGGGTTTTCTTGCAGTTATTTTTCTTTTCATTGTTATTAATTCCGTTTGAATTGGTTTCTTTTAAGGGCATCAAAGGTACAATGCAAGACACTAATTATTTGTGTTGCTATTTCAGAATGGACTCGACACCAAGGTGGAGAAATCAAGGAAGCAAATGAAGGAAAGGAAGAACAGGGCTAAGAAGATCCGTGGAGTAAAGAAGGTAAGATTAAATTGTTTCTTTGTTCTTATGTTAGTTTACCTGAACTGATTTCACTTCCAAAAAATTTGATGCGATGAGGTCAATTTTCTGACCATTTTGCTTGCTCTATAGACCAAGGCCAGTGAAGCAGCAAAGAAGAAGTGAGCTAAAAGGGATGAAAGAAAAGGTGAAATCTATGTCTATCTTAGGGTCAGTCTTTTTCAACAGCTTTTGTTTACTAGCCTCCCTCAAGTGTTTAGGTGTCCTTGAACCTGATTTACCTTTTTGTTTTTGAAAGTGGATTTTGATGTTGTATCTGATTGTTCTAATTTGAGGACTCTTGCAGTGCAGAATTTTGAAATATTTAGATCATATTCCCTTTTTGGAGTAATTATTTGATGATGTGAAAGATCACACAAATTAAGATTTGTTTTCTTTGGGTGCCGTGGTGTTGAAGAGAACCTATGGGTGCCTCTAGAAGTTGTTGAAGAGTGAGATTTATGGCTTGCTGAAAAGTGAGTGCATGTGGAATTCATGGTGTTGAAAAGTCGTAGGCATGAAATGAACCCACAACTTCTAGGATATAGAGCAGGTCATGGGATGCTAGTTCAAGTAGTGTTTTGGGTTCGAACCACTTTCTGCTCTTCAAAGCCACACCACGTGCTCTTGCTTTTCAGCAGCCATGGTTCAGCCCTCTACTTCAATGACACGCCCAAAGATGATACTTTTTGTGGATGTTAAATTGATAATACTAATGAAACTTACTTTGTAGAATTATCTTCAGTCCCTCTCAAATTTATTAATCAATTTGGTCTCTCAAAAAATTTGAGCAATTTAATCTGTTAATGTCGAATGTTACATCTATGTACAATTAATATATATTAATATTTTTGTCAAATTTACGCAATTTTAATTGATATAATAAATTTAGCTCTTAAAGAATATGCATTTTATTTATTTTTATGAAGTTCTTTTATGTATATTGTTCTTGGTTTTTTCAGTATCACGATCAAATATATCAAAATTATTTAAGGAAAGCAATAATTGTTTTTAGTCGATGAGTTTTGAAATTTAGAGGGGTCAATGTGTTTAATATTGAAATTGAGAGGGTGTTTTTTAGTAAATTATTTAAATGCCGACATAAAAGTAGGAGAAATTCGGCAGAATCATATTCGTAGGGGAAATATTTAGCTTGTAGGATTAGATTTAAGTGTTAATGTCCATTTACAATTTTATTTTAAAATGACTTTCTATTTTTTTCAACCTAAATTCCTTGGTTTGAATTTTTATAAAAGGCCAATCAGTATGGGCGTTCCCTTATCCTGTTGGAACTCTTCCAGCTTTCCACCATGTTTCGTGGGAGCAAAGAACAACCTTCTCTTCTGTATGAAATTTTGTCATATATATATATATATATATATATATATATCAATGTTTTAAATTTTTTAATAATTTATTAATGTTTATTTATATATGACATATTTTAATACATATATGAACAATTTTATCATTCAACATCTCAACATTGGCATATGCGAATGAAACTTGATTTAATTTTAAAAAATTAAATTTTTTTTTGAATTTTCAGTTAATGGAAAGAGTTATTTAAATTTTTTTAATAAATTCGAGTTGAATTTTATAAGTCAAATAATAGGTTAGTATAAATATGTTTTTGGTCATATATAAAGAAAGTTAAATTTTTAATTTTTTTTATAAAGTAATAATTTTGAGATCTAAATAATTTAATTAATGATTTAAGTTTATTGTATTTTTTCTTTTTCTTTTTTTTGAAAATATTTTTTAATATATATGGTTTTAAATTTATGTAATCTAATATGGAATTAGTTGTACTGTAATAATATTTTAGTTTGATATGTTCAATTTTTTAATTTAAAGCTCGAACAAATTTACTTAATTTGACTCGACTTGAAATTTCAAGTTAATCCATTTAATTCAAAAGATTTTTGAATCAAATCAAGATAATTTTTTCATTTAATTCAATCCAACATTCACCGCTTCCATGTTGAATTTATTATTTTACATGTTATAATTCACTTGATAATGTAAAGTATAAAAAAGAATAAGATTTAAATTTAATAATTGGTAGAACGTGGGTAAGGGATAGAATGCCATGTTTGACTTCACACCTACGGTTTAGCCATCTATCTTTTGCTTTTATTAATTTAATCTAATGTATTGTGAGATTCACGTTTTGGTCGGTTCTCATCTGAAATCACCGTAAAATTAATAATTATCACTTAACTTTAAACACCAATTAATATTTTATTTTACTACTAAGATGTAGATTCTACCCAATTTAATTATGTAATACATTAAAAACAACTCTTGTTATGTTGATATGTGTTAGGGATTGACTTGTATAAGTAATGAATAAATAAAATAAAGTTAAATACACAAATATTTATGTAGAAAATTCCTCTAAAGAGAATAAAAATCACGAGCAACTGAGATTTCGACTTCTCATTAAATGAGCAAATAAACGAGAATACAATATAGAGAAAATAAACCTAAACGTATTAAACATACAATCTCAAATCTCAAAAATAGCCTTAATACGAAAACAAAATTCTCTACATAATTACCAAGAAATTCATATGCGACTAGATCTTATCACCCTATGACCCCTTTAAATAGGCTTAGATTATAGTTTTAATCATACTAAATATCCCTATAATAATCAGAGTATCCAACTAAAAGAAGCAGTTTTACTTGAAGTTCAAAACGTGACAACACAACTTAGAGAATCACCATGATGTCGTGACGTCCTATGCATGTTTGTCATGACGTTGCCATCACGTTTGTTTGGGGTTTCATCTCAACGTTGCCTCTATTTTACCTCTTATTCTGTAAATCGCCGTATACCTTCCTAAATATCTATAAAACGTCTCATAAATACGAATTACATCTCAAACAATTCGGGGATAAGCGATAAACATAGATTTGATTAGTGTTATTAGCTCTAAAAAAGAGTTTGGTTTCTTTCTAAATAAGAATTAAGAGAATCAAATCCTTTTTAGCAAAAATAAAATAATGAAAATGTTGTTAAGACTATGATTTTATTTAGCTAAGCTCTCATTTTTATTTTTTATCGGTTTAACTATATGCTTCATTTTTCTACTAGCTTTTAATTTGTTAGAAATTAATATTTATATTTCTAATATTATAAAAAAATCCCAACAATTTATATGGAATGACTTGTAAATTTTAAAGATAAAATAATAAATTAACCAAAATTAATAGTTTAAGATTTTCTTATATTAACATAAATCAAATATTTAATTTAAATTAAACCGGAATCAATATTGTTGCTATCACAACATGTAAGAGGACATAAATTTTAACGTGCTTAAACATATATTATCCTTTAATTTAAGAGTGTATTTGAATGAAATTTTAAAATGTTTAGAATTTTAGAATTAAGTTATTGAAATGCTAATAATTGCTTGTTTTAGAAAAATTAAGTTATTAAAATTTTAAAAAATTCTAAAAAAAATAATACAAAAGGTTCAATATAAGTATCATTATATATATATATATATATATATATATATATATATTTGAAGTTTACTTTTTTATCTTGGAATGGGACTACATGTATTAAATAAAATAAAATTATGAAGAATTTTAAAAAATCGCCTCTTTAAGTGGAATTACTCTCAAATTTTGAAATTCACTAAGCTATTCAACAAACAAGTAAATTATTTTTTAAAATTTTGAAAAGCTTCATAAAAATAAATCTCTCCTACAAATCCTTACTCAAACAGATCCTAACAGCATGTTTGGATGAAGAATTTTAAAATATTAACCGTTTAGAATTCATCAATTCAAAATACTAGGATTTGCAATTACTTTATTCAGATAAATAATTAATTTAGAAAATAATTAGGTTATTAGAATTTTACAAAAACTAATTATATTAAAATAAATAATATAAAAATATCCAAAATGGATATCATTTTATTTGTATTTTCTATAAATAGTTTTAATAAAATAAAATAAATAATATAGAATTTTGAATGGAATAAAATTATGACATAATAGATTTTTTTAACTCTCCAACTTTATAGAAAAAAGTCAATTTAACATTTCATTTAATTTTTTCATTTTTTTAACATTTAAACTTGTATTATTTGTCAAATCACTCTAAAATAGATGAAAAAATTAATGTTTGTTAATTTTGATGACGTGACATATATGTTGATTGTTACGTGTATGTAATATTAGCAATTAATTAATTTTTTAAAATAATTTTTTATATTTTTTTGAATTTTTACAATTTTAAAAATACTTAATTGCTGGCATAGATCTACCTGTATGACACATCAATAAAGTTAATAAACAATAATTTTTTATCTATTTTTGAGTGATTTAAAAAATAATAAGTTTAAAAGGTAAAAAGGATGATAAATTAAATGAATGACTGAACTAAAATTTTCGTAAAGTTAATTATAACTTTTGAACAACACCTATTTCAGTAGAAATTAAAACCCCATCGTGAAATTACCTACAAATTTTAAAATTCTTCTATATATTTACCTAACAAATAAATATATTTTTATAATTTTGAAAACATGATACAAATTAAATCCATCCCGCAACTTATAAATTAATAAATTAATATTTATTTAAATACAATAAAAAATAATTTAATATTTTAGCTTTTAGATTTGACCTTAAAAACAAAATAGAAATAGTTCAAAAAGAAGTAAGTGGTTGAGAACAGCCTAAAAATAACCCATCGCAAACAACTCTAGAGACTCCTATAAGAGCTTTTAGGAAAAAAAAAATTTCCATAAGAAAAAAAAAAAAAATATATATATATATATATATAAAGAAAAAGGGCATTGAAAAGAAAACAAATAAACTGAATCAGCCTCAAAATAAAAAAGAGATTCCCATTTGTCTTTTATTATGTTGCATGTGTTTTTTATGCAACTTGAATTTTCATTTTCCCTTTCCTTTGTAACTCTTTATTTTTAATTTTCTCCTCCATAAGTCTTATTTAATATTTAATAATATATTACATGTAAATATACATTCCTATATAATTACGTGAACAAGCCTAGCTTGTTCTCCCATCTTTCTCTCTTTCACATTTTATCTTCTCTTTTTCCCATTTTCTGTTGACTACCCCCATTTGCCTTTCATTAACCCAGCTTTTCAATTTCCTTCTCTGTTTTTTTTCATCATGGAGGAGGCAAAGGGTATGCTTTTCTTTCTGGGTTTTGTTTTTTGTTTTTATATTTTTTAAGATTTTGTTTTCTTGATCTTTAATCCTTTCTTTCTCTTTTTGTTTTTTTTCTTCTTTCATGAAAATTTCATTGTTACTTTTCCAGAATCTGAGATAACTGAATTTTTCCACTTTTCTTTGCATTTCTAGTTTTAGTATTAGACAGATCAATTGAATTTGTGAATGCCTGGAAGTAAAAAAGGAACTTACCTTTTCCACAATTTTTTTTAAATTATAGTTTTTAGGTTTTATGCATGCATTTGAAGAATATTATGTGTCTCAATTTTCAATCTTATTTTGTGAATAATTAATTGTAATATTAATGTTTCTTTTTTTTTAAAAAACAGTGTTGGAAGCTAAAGAAGGAACCATTTCCGTTGCCTCTGCTTTTCCTGGTCATCAAGAAGGTAATTGTCAACTTTTCATAGGATTTAATGTTAAAAAGCTAATATTAAATGGCCCTTCATAGTTGCTACCATTAGAATTATTTCGGTAGATTCAAGATATTCTTTTCATTCATTGAAATTTGCCTATTGTTTTAGTATAGTAATGGAGATTTACTTCCTTCAATACACATATCTTATAGTTTATTTTTTTAGCTGTCACAGTTTATAGATCAGACTGATGTTTATGATCTGGTATATTGCTTGGATATGCTGTGTTAATCCATGTTACCTGGGGCGAGTCTGAACATATATCGGACATAGGTGTTAGACTTGGGTTTAGGAAAAACGAAGAGTAGAAATAACATAGGTGTTATGTGATGGCTTTTAGCTGTGTCACAGTTTATGGATCATACTGATGGTTATCATTGATGATGTGGTATACTGCTTAGATATTCCTTGTTAATTTATGTTAGGTGTTGGACACAGGTTTAGGAAAAATAAAGAATCTATGTCAGAGTTCATGGATCACGGTGATGGTTATCATTATTGATGATCTGGTATGTTGCTTAGTTATGCTGTTTTGATCTATGTTACCCGGACTTGAGGATGAGTTCATATCCATATCTGGATATGTATTGCACATAGGTGTTAGCCATGGGTTCGAGAAAAAGAGTCTGGATGGCATAAGTGTGTTATCCAATAGTAGGTTTTTTAGTTATCACAAGTTATGGATCATAGTGAGGGTTGTCATTATTGCTTGGATATGCCGTGTTAATCAATATGTCATAAGTATTAGAGACGGGTTTCGGACAACATGGGAGTGAATGATTCAAAGATACTTGATTAACGATGTAGATATCTTCAGAAAACCATCATGCTTAATGTTTGTTAGATGGTTATGAAAATGCTCTTGTTTCTGTTTATTGTTCAACCAGCTGTACAGGATAGAGATCACAAATTCTTAACACAAGCAATTGGAGAAGCATATAAAGGGGTTGAATGTAAAGATGGAGGGCCGTTTGGTGCAGTTGTCGTTCGCAATGACGAAGTCGTTGTGAGTTGTCACAACATGGTTTTGAGAAACACTGACCCTACTGCACATGCAGAGGTTACTGCTATTAGAGAGGTCAGATCAAAAGAACTAAACAAACCAACAAAACAATTTAATCAAACTTATCGATCCTGTCCATGTGTTTACTTGAAATGATTGGAACAGTTCCAATCCCTGAAAACCATGAAATGTTACGAAAAGCTTTGTTTTTTGTTTGTTGATTGTAAGAAAATATGATAGCTTCAATGGAAGATTTACATATAAATATACAGTAGCTTTCCTTTGTGGGGTTTTTTGGCATCATTCTATGATTTTTTTGCAATTGTTATGGCTTTATTTTGTTTGATGGCAAGAGTTTGCTGTATTTCTAGCAGTAATGTGATAGTATGTTAAATATAGGGAGGAAATACGACTAATTCAGCTCGATTGTGATCGGTGCCTGTTAGAATTAGCATATAATGATTCTTAGGTTCTCATATAAATGTATGAGAAATCCATGTTTTCTATTCACTAATGCTTGGAACATAACATACTATGTCAGGCATGCAAGAAGCTGAATCAAATTGAGCTCTCGGACTGTGAAATATATGCTTCATGCGAGCCTTGCCCAATGTGCTTCGGTGCTATCCATCTGTCGAGAATCAAGGTCCGATGCCAAACCTTACTATTTCTTAACGTATATAATCTTTGTCATTAACTCAGGGTTGCATATGTTGAGATTTCAAACCGGACTTGTTGGATGTCACTTCTTAAGAGTGGCTATATGAAACCGAAATGGTGACGTGTTTATTTTGAAATGGGAAAGCAGAGGCTGGTTTATGGAGCGAAAGCAGAGGCAGCCATAGCAATAGGATTTGATGATTTCATTGCGGATGCATTGAGAGGTACTGGGTTTTACCAGAAGGCTAACCTGGAGATCAAGCAAGCCGATGGAACAGGTGCTGTCATTGCAGAACAAGTATTTGAGAAGACCAAGGAAAAGTTCACCTTGTATTAATTTCTCTTTCATTACTAGAAACACAGTTTGAAGTTTATATTAAAACTGCCCCCTCCTTGAAGTTATCAATAATAAGTAACGCATTGTTTGATTTCAGAAAATAAAACAAACCCTATAAGTACACTGATTTAGATACGAGAACGAAAGAACGGCCATTAAGCCTAATTGTCCCATCAATGGTGGTCTGGTCTGGTCTAGTCCCCAAAGGTAGGTGGCAGTCCAGCTGGTGGGCCCAAGGCTATGACTAAACCACATTTGGAGGCACTTTGGGTTGGGGAAAGGGAGAGCCTGTCTTAGTTTCTATTAGTATATTACTCTAAAAGGCAGCATTTAAAGTTACTGAAACTGAAATTCGTTAAGATTAAGTTTAATCACATCAATGCTTTAGTTGAATGCCCAAGGTTTTATTATTTTTATCAGTATGATCTTTTTGTTGATTAGTATTTTTAGGTGTTAAATGTTGGTATTTTTACGTAAATGTGAGTGAATCAAAATTTTAAATATGCGTAAATAATTGCATGAATAATTTGAATATTTTATAAAATAAAGAGGTGAAGAAAATAAAGAACAAATAGTTTCTATTTATAAGCGTAAGAACTATAAAAGATAGAGATTTAATTCTAATAACTATTAGAATTTAAAATACATTAAAACTTTATCTTGATCATAATAGACATCCATTTATATTCATAACACGATGTCAATTGGTAGATAATGTGCCTCGTTAAGTATTTATATTACCATTCTTTTAAAAGTCATGAGTGAGAGAAATTTGGGGAAATATATTTTGATCTCTTCAGGAGATTCAACAAATAATTATAACAGACTTTAATCATGATTCTTTTATAAAACACAAATAGGTATTTTGGATCATTTTATAATTCTCCTTCAACTACTATTGACTAAGTCAAATTCACCACATATGTTCAAATTATTTCAATTCATATAAATGAACAATTTATCGAGAATTTTAATATGCTTCTAACCTCCTAAATCCTTCAAGGATTTTAATATAAACTTTACTATATAGTAATTCATAAAAGGTTGTAACAATAACCATTAGACGCAAGTTAAATCTTTTATAAATTGTCAATTTAATAATATATCCAAAGGTTATTGCATTTACCACAAAAGAATATTATATCTTTTCATAATCAATGCCAGGATTTAACGAAAAACTTCATATTTTTATTCCGCTTTTGCAAAACTACTTCAATTGCACCCTCATTGGCTTTATACTTTTAGATATTTGGACTTCTGGTCTAAAAACTCCACGAATTTAATTGTACTTGAATTACATATTTCTATTTTGATCAATTTATTTCATATCTATATTTCTCAATATTGAATTACATATTTTTATTTTGATCAATTTATTCCATATCTATATTTCTCAAAAGATTTATTTAAGTCCCTCCTTTTATTTCATTATTTCAATAATAATATTACACACAAAATCATTGTCGACCTCTTTTATTATTCGGTTCCACATTTTCTCGAATTGACATAACTTATCGAGGTATCTTATTTTCATTATTTTAATCATTAGTTTTAGGTACCTGAATCTCTTCTGGAGTTTTACTTATTAGTTATGTCCGGGGTCTCTTCTAAAGCACCTGCCTCCACTAAATGACCGACCATCTAGAAGAATTTTCATCTTTGGAACCGATCAATCTATTATTTATTCTAACTGATTGTCCTGTTGTGACTTTGATTCAAGTTAAAATATTAGATGGTATATAACACTTGGTTATTCTTATTAAGTTTGTAAATACATCTGATAGTTAACTTGTAATGAGTAATCCTTATTGAGCTTCTAGTTCAAATTACTCTCCCCTAACTCATTACAAGTAATTATTTATCTCCCCCTAATGTCGAGAAAACTATCTAATCAAAATTGTAATCACAAATCATGTCATAATTGAATCTCGAATACATTCAAAACATCTAATAATATAAAGAAACTTGTAATTAATATATATTCCTAACTTTCTTTGTGGATTTACTCATCTTTGTGCGTTGTAATGGGGAGTATTTATAATTTCTTGGCTTGATGCGTACAACATGTAAATCAATATAATCTCATGTTGAAATAGGAAGTTTAGTTATCATAAGTAATGGTTTACACATTAATCAGAGGTGTTTAATTAATAATTTCTCTAAATCATTATGCACAAACTTTTACTAAAGTTTTTCAAACTCTATAAATAAAAGATTGAGATATAAACTCTTCGGTATTAGCAAGATGAATTGATTTAATTGCATGATCTGAAATTAATTATTTAAACAAGCAATCTTGTGACAGGTTGCAAATCGACAACACATGTGATTATTTTGTAGATACATATACCAAAATTATATAATATCAAAACCATCCACATGGTGGATGAATGGACCCATATTCGTTTCAGAAATTCAAGACATTAAATCTCAACTTTAGCTAGTGAGTTTCTAACAATCAATTTTCATTGAGAACAAGCAACAAATGAAGATTCTTTAAATTAAAGAATCTTTTGGTTCTTTAATAAATGTCCATATGAATTTTCAATTAATTTTTCGCATCATATATGATCCAGGATGGTCTAACTGGTCACACCAAGTAGTAAATGCATTTGCATCAGTAAATTTTTGGTTTACTTTGATATGTGTTTTAATTGTACTAAATTGTAACAAATTGATAAATTTACTATCATTCATTTTACTTTATATCCATATATAAGTACTTACTACTGAAAATGTCTAAATCAATGTGAATATTATAATGTCACTAAGTCAATAAAATAAATATAATTTCCAAAAAATTATATGTAATATTTGCTTCAGGGAATATGCCAAAATCTTCAAATATCTAAAAAAAAATTGCAACTTTAGATGCATCTAACCATAACGAGCTTTAGATAGAATTATCATATTTTATTACTTATAAATAGATCTTTCACGGTCAAATATTTTGCTTCCAACCCCTTAATAGGGATGATGACAAAAGAAGATCACAAAGATTATAAAATAAATATAAATTAATAACCCAATCCTCTATTTTTCATCCTTTCCAAATAAATATTTATAGCAACAGTGATTCATATAAAATATAATATTTTCCTCATTCACAATCTCAATATAAGATCCATTATAAATATCTTCTAAAACCAATAGATTAACCATCACAAGACATTAATATATTAACTCTTCTAGAGTTTTCGACTAATTTTGTATTATCAAATATTGGAATAATATTTATTTGTTTTAGTACCAAATAAGATAAATATTTTCTATCTATAATGATAGAATTTATTACTACATTCTCATATCTTTCCTCAAAATCATTCATCAAAGAATATTAACAGAAACAAAATATTTGGGCATATGCCACATATGTGGCCAATAATCTCTCGTATCGCATTGATAACATAAGTTATATTTACCATTTGAAGAGTTATCTTGAGAACTCTCATTATTCTCTTATTTATTATTATGTTCCCGCTTTTAGTGGTCCATGATTATAATTTGATTTTCTTTATATTTGCATTTACTTCAGGGAATGCAATAAATCTAGTAGGATAGACTTCTAAATGCCTCCATTGATTATTTATTTCATAATCACCATCGTAAAACATGCGTGGATTTCAAATCAAAATCTATTTATTCATGTTGTCATGATTAGTCTCCAATCACATCCTCAATTACAACAACAATTATGATCTCTATATTTTCATTTTTCATAATTGATATATACTGCTACATTCATTTCAGGGAATGAAGCAAAACTAGTGGAAAGAATTTCATAGCTTTTCATTAGTAACTTATTATTTTGCTTAGCCACTAGAAGGTATGAGATCATTCGAAAATACTGTTAAAGTCATTTTCACAATATTGCTACTACAGGAGCACATTAGATATTTCAATCATATGATGTAATGTATTCCTTCGAGGAATATATATAATACAAATACATCAGTATCTCATGTTATTTATATATATGGTTTTAATGTAAAACATGTGAAGGTTTTATTCAACATATATTTTTTTGATCTGAAAAACAATATTATATTTTATAAAATTTTGCATCACAAGTAGCTAGATTATAAGCTCTTAAAGAGCTTTTTACAGTTTGATGCAATATTAGCTTTTCAGGAGGATATAATCATTTTATTGTATAACCTTAATGAATGTTTAATTTATTTTAAATAAAATTTTATTTATTCATATAAAAATAAAATGAATAGGTATAAATAAACATATATTAAACGTAACAAATAATAAATTCATGTCACTAATAAATCATTATGGTTAGATAATATATATTTTATATATCATACCACAAGAAAATACAAAATATTATAATTTCAAATTAAAATAACTTTACAACTATGAAGGTTTAAACATAAATTTTTTTTAACCTCCACCTCTTATCATAATTTCATTTTAAATTTTACAATGATATGAAATTATCACAGACATGATGAATATCACAAAGTTCAAGACAAGTAAGTATTTTTACTCACATTTCGCAATAATCATATATCTTAATCAAAATCAAAATTAAACCAATCAATTCTATTAAAAATGAAAAAATATTTATCTCCACATAAAAATCTCAATAACTAAATGCATGAAAGATTTTATAAATTCATAGAGATATGGATAGTGAATTATATAAATTGAACTTTTTAATAGAAATCAAATCAAATTTTAAAAGAAGTTGATTAGATCGACTTACGTTACCATGGATGAGAAGTAGTGATTCTAAACATCTTTTGTAATAAAGAGAAAAAGATCATCCCCAAGCAAATATCAAAAAGCAGACTTTAAGAGTGGATCTTATTTCTTGATTTTATATAGATAACGGTATCAAATCTTCCACCATCCTTAAGAACAAAAAGTAAAGTAAATTAATCAAAACAATGATAACGTATAATGAAAGAAGAATGAAAAAAAATAATCAGATATGAAACATTAAATAAAAGAAACTTCCTGTAAAAATTTTGCATCTTGCTGTCAAAGATATTGAAAATCATAAAGGATAAATTTGATCATCGATAAAAAGAACTATCACTTTGAGCAAGATCGTACTAATAACGTGTTATAAAATAAAGAGAGATGGAGAAAATAAAGAACAAAGAAAATATGAAATTAATAGAGGATGTACTTTATTGATCAAAAGGGATAATTGCAATGCTTCATCAAAGTCTCTATTTATAGGCATAATAAGTATAAAAGTAGAGATCTAATTCTAATAACTATTAGAATTTAAAGTACATTAAAACTTTATCTTGATCATGCTGGACATTCACTTAATAAGATATTCATAACAAATATAATGTTTTAAAATATCTATATAATAGGTTTATGTTTATGCGTATTGTTAGATTTAAGTTAATATTTAATACTTAAATTGATGAAAATATTTGATTAATTTAATACTTTAAAATTTTAATTAGAATATTTTAAAGTTTTAAAATCAATTTAAATTATGAGTCATAGTTTTATGTGGAATTAACTTTTACAATGGAAAATGAGGGGCCAATTTTAAAGGAAAAATAAAGAATTAGGCCAATTTTGTCGAAAATTAAGGAAATAGGTTATTTTTGGAGAAAGAAGGCAAAAACACCTTCTATATGGCGCGTTTTTAGCTGACGTGGCAGAAGAGAAGGTGAAAGCTTTTTGCCCCAATTGAAACACATCCTCCACGATGCGTTTTTGAAAACCCATAACCTTAAACCTAAACCCTAACCTTAAACTTGGGAATCCCGGTGTAACACCCTATACCCGAGACCATCGCCGGAATCAAGTACAGAGCGTTACCGGACTTAACGGACCTTTTACAGAATTTATTCGGCAACAATTAAGAAATTTCATGTCAATTATCACATAAACGTTTTTATGAGATGTTTTCGGATTAAAAGCATACATCTCGGATGGTTAGGATTCGAATCCCAACAAGTCGTGACTTAGAAAATTTTTCATGAAAAAGCATTATCACACACGCCCGTGTGACTTTTAGCACGGCCGTGTTGTTAAATCGTGTGGCTTTCACATGCCCGTGTTAAGCAACCAGCCAGGCCGTGTGAGGCTATATACCAAGCCTTGGCCTCCCTGAAATACTAAAATACAAATTTGCATCTAGTACTAATATTCAACCAATTAAATTTACAAGCCATTAATCAAGTGAGCTATATCTTATAGCCAAAACAATTGCTAAATACACAAAACACCAAATCCCTATACATGCCATAGACTTACAAAATTTATTATTATCTTTACCTCTCATAAAAGTATGATAGTGTGATGACATCTCCCACGATCTCCAACCCGAGCTAACATTCAACCCTAAGGAGATGGAAAGAAAGGAGAGTAAGCTTCAAAGCTTAGTAAATTTATATGCAAATAATAATAAGCAAGTAATAACTCATTTGAATTAATTCTTAAAATTTTGTTTTCAAAGTGATATAATCACCATTTTGCTTAAATACACTTTTTATCTATGTTCCCATTGAGCTGTCTTTTGGAGTCACTATCACTAAATTATTTATTTCTTGAGCTACAGAGCTCCGAATTAAGTTCCGTAAATTTTCACTGAAACTAGACTCATATATCTTATTACCATAAAATTTCCAGAATTTTTGGCCCATCCAATTAGTACAGTTTATTCGTTAAAGATTCCCCTGTTACTCAGCCTGACAGTTCTGACCTTTCACTACTAAAAATCAATTATCTCATTGTGCAGAACTCGGATAAGGTTCATGTTTATTTCTTTTGAACCTAGACTCACTAAGGAGTTCATACATATAAATTACACTCCATAATCATTTTTACACAATTTTTAGTGATTTTCCAAAGGTACAACAGGGGATCTCGAAGTTCATTCTGACCCTGTCACAGAAAACTTTAAATATATCCTATTCTGTAATTCTTTCACCTACACCATTTCTTTCATGTGAAAATAGACTCAATAAGCTTTAATTACACATATCATTCAGCTTCTAATTCAATTTACACCATTTTTAATGATTTTTCAAAGTCACACGTCTGCTGTTGCTCAAAACTGTCTTATAGCTAATTTTACTCTTTCATATTTGCTATGCAATATTTTCATTTATACTCATATAACACCCAACATGTCCATAGCCAACCATCTCAATATATACTTAATATCAAATATTTACAATATTAATAATAGCACTTACTCCATATCATCCTTACCACAAATTCGATCATACATTGATCAAGAGCATATTTTCATAAACCTACACACATATATACCTGCACTCATTTATCACGTAAGAAAACTCATCCAATAAAGTTTCACATATATGCTTGTGCTCAATTGTACACTTAATCACATGCTTTCTCATCTTATTTATTCATCTATTTACCCGTTGAACCATTTGGAATGCTAAAGGATACACAGAAATTTGCACATAAGTGCCACACTGAATTGTAGCCGAAGCCACCACTGATATGTAGCCGAAGCTACCACTGAAATGTAGCCGAAGCTACCACTGATCATGATCACTAAAGTATTCCTAAGGTTCAACGGGATTTTACTTATATATTCAATATCACTTTCTCGTTTCATTTGTTTACTTATTTTAACCAAAATTCATTCAATTTCCTCATTTCTTCTATTTACCCCTATTAACATGACTCGGACCAAGGTGGATACACGGATCCAACCAAACACACCAGAGTGGCGACCAACGCCTCATCGGATAGTTCGAAGTAAATCAGATCTATGGCACACCAAGTACCTCATCGGCCAAGCCGAAGCAATGTGGCTACCAAAGCCTCATCGAAACTATCCGAAGTAAATCTATGGCACACCTAGTGCCTCATCGACTCGAGGTCGAAGAATCCCTGAACACTTCCAATCCTATGGCATGCCAACTATATCCACTAAGCCCGACTAGTTAATAGGGTATTAAAATCACTTAGTAATTTCACTTCTACTTTAAAATTCACTTGTCAATTAACACTTTGGTCACATTTATCACATCTTTCTTATTTCAAACATAAATTGCTTCCAATTCACATAGTCATACATTTCCACATATATATAAATAAACATATTCAACAATTAAATCTCGATCATATTCAATTCAATTCATATACCATTATTTTCTAAATTTCATTTCCAAATAGGTAAATCTTTTCTATCACACTTTCGGTTCAGACCAAATATACTTTCTCATTTTCAGATCAATAAATATCACGTATAATAATTTAACAATACATAAATTTACTTAAGCATAAGTGCATTATTTACATATAAACTTACCTGGTCAATTTACAGGAGTTGTAGGAAATTTGGGAATTTATTAGCTATTTTCTCTTTTCCACGGCTTCCTTGAGCTCTTAATCTATAATATAGAATTCCATTCGTTAGTTTTTAATTTAATTATAATTTATGCCTTTCAATTTTTCGAAATTACACTTTTACCCTACACTTTACAATTTTTTACAATTTAGTCCCTGATCAATTAACCCATCAATTGAACTTATTTCCCTCAATTAACACATTATTCTATCATTATAAACTAATATGTACTCTTTAACATTCATAATTTCAGCAACAACCTTCAATTCTAAACCTTTTTCACAATTAGGTCCTAAAATCAATTTCTATTAAAAATCTCTTAATAACTCCATCATATAATGAATTTGAAGCTTCAAACCTATAATAATTTACCATAAACATACAGCACTCATCCATGGAAACTTTCAATATTACCCATAAAATCAAAAACTAATGAATTCAATAGGTGGACCTAGTTGTAAAAGACACAAAAACATAAAAATTACAAAGAAAAAGCAAAGATTGAACTCACATGGTGCAAAATGTGAAAAACCAGCTTATAACATTCTTCTCTGGCGTTTTTGGCTGGAAAGAATGAAGAATCCACTAGAAAACTTAATTAGGAAAGATATTTATTCATTAACTTTACAAAATTTCCAATTTTGCCCTTAGTTCACACTACCTCTTTACTAATTTTTATAACTCTACCGTCCAGCCTTTTTCCCATATGCCAATTTGCCCATTTGGTCCTCCTTTAATTATTACTTAAGCAATTTAATCACATTTCACAATTTTGCACTTAATTCAATTTAGTCCTTTTTACCCAATTGACTACCGAAACCTTAAAATTTCTTAACGAAACTTTAATACTAACTTATTAACACTCCATAAATATTTATAAAAATATTTATGACTCGGTTTATAATTTCGAGGTATCAATTCTCTATTTTCAAAACTAATTATTTTAATAATTCTTCTAAAACACAAAATTCACTAATTCAAAAATATTTCTAAATTCATACTTAACTCATAAATTCTAATTAATAAGTTTTTCAAACTTAATTGTCGGATTTAATGATCTTAAATCACTATTTCCGACACTATTGAAAATTGGGCTGTTACAACTCTCCCCCCCTTTGGGATTTTCGTCCCCGAAAATCTTATCAGAAGCAATCAATTTTAAATCTGAGAGACATTTTCACAAACTTCTCGGAATCATGTTTCTCAATTCACTAACAGGCTAAAATTTCTGTTTACTCTAACGAATCATATCACGAACACTTTAATCATTTATTAAACAAACCCTTTTTCACACCAATCCAATGATACAGATCTTTTCCTATCAGAAGATTTATCATAATCTCATGATATATATATATATATATATATATATTTCAAAGTCAATAACAATTTCTCATTTTAATTCGGACAGAAATTCTATCTCATATCCTTTTCCCTAACCACTGATCGCTTTTGTTCCAACAGACTTAACTTCCAATTTCATCAGATATCAACTTCTCATCTGAGTATTGATCCAAAATGAAATACAGTATATATACAATCACCTTCTCACCTAGTCCAAGTATCTGAACATCTTATTAAACTCAGATAAATAACATTTCACATATAAAGATAGGATGGAAAAATTTTTCGCGTAAACTTTAAATTTACCGGAACACATATCTCGAATCGAAACAATAACAATATTAATAGAAACCTTAATCAAATCATACTGTCTTACATTTTAATCTCCTCTATAGTATTCAATCTTGATCAATCTAAATCAGAAAGTACACCACACAATTCGAACTCGCGTTTTTACCATAAACCTTTCTCAAGAGTCAGAGAAATCCAGAAGAAAACCATAATTAATAATCTTAAGTCTTCTTTCAGAATCGCGAAGTAAATCTCCGATTTCTAACAAACACAACTGACAGAGATACCCCGTGCAACCTCATCATATCAGAAATGTAGAACTTGACCAATTATTGAGTACAAAATCAGATTATACTGGAATATTATGGATTTCTCTCATCAACCTATCACTTCAATTCATGTAGAATCTTTCTTCCTCGGAAAATAAAGGCAATCTAAAACAAAATCCACAATTACTCAATTCCACTTTCGTTCAAAATCATAAAAAATTTAATTCTGAGCTTCTCAGAATATAAAACCTATCTCTGAACTACAGTCAATCATAACATTTACTCGAATCTCAAAATCAGAATCAGAATCACCCCGATTTCGTTTGTTAGCAATAAGCATTTTAGTTCCTTGCATACAGTTCTAATTACACAGAATAACAAGATATTTTCTGAAATCTCTTTCATCAGAACATACTTCAAACTAAACATTGTTGCACAACTGGAATTCACAAATCCTTTACTCAACTCAGATTGAACCAGAACTAACACTTTGGTTAAAAGTATCTTCGTGCAAAAGGAAACCTTAATAGTCTGACAAATTTAGATTACCACAACATCAATAGTGCATTCCAAAATTGAATAAGAAATCCAAGAATAGTCTCAATAATAACCAGTGCAATAATACAACTTCTATAATCCGAGATCTATATCACCAAACTCTTACGATCATATTAGGATTTATAACAGTAATAAATATATTTTCCTTCGACCAATGAATACCCTTTTACAGATGAATCATAATTGATAATTCACGAAATAAGAATAATAGGAAAACCGAGATATGGAAGCCCAAGATACGATACCATACCAGAAATTCCAAATATAAGACCATACGGGAAATCTGAGAATACTACCCATAAGAACTAATAGAGATTCCTGATGATTCTTCCAAGAAATCCAGAAGAAAAGAAAACGCTACTTATATACTCTGAAATCAGCTATGACCGAGAGGATATAATTTCCAACGGAACCAATATAAATAGGATGGTAGTCTCAAGTAAATCGCATCATTAACTTTGATCTCAAATGGAACGAAATAAAATACCAAAGGAAGATAGAAAAATACCAATCGTAAATCAATTGGGCTAACAAAGCTTTTGTCTGATATTACAGTTATCTAACATTTTCATATAATAATAATTTCATCAGAAAACGAGCAATCATATATGCCTTTGAGAAAATATGAACACATAAAATATCCATAAGAGATAGTCATAATTACCTAACTGTATCTGTCACACACAAACATCTTCACAACTCAATGTCATTCCTCTAACTAAATCTGTCGTCATGAACCCCATATTATTCCGTTCATTAACGAAAACCAATTTGGGAGAATTTCTAATAAATACATACTTTAGATACCCTGCTTGATTAAGTCGATTTACCAAAATCAACCTTTCCTTTAACCATGACATTATTCAATCTGGTTATCTTCGGAACAATTTGATATCCTTTTCAACCTCAATTCATTTGTCAAAACCATTCTTAACTCTATCTGCACATCATTCATCCCACTACCAAACTCCTTAGTCTCTTATTTGCGAACTTATTCAACTTAAGTCCCGTGAAATTTCCATTCCAAAACGGCACATTGTTAAGGGGGTGAGGTCGTAAAGCCTCTAACTCAATTCCCATGTACACACATATGTGACACATCTTTTATCATCATACTATCATCATAATTATACAATTTGCTTCAGGCAGATTATCACACACATATTTATATTACACTAACTTTCTAATTGTCTCATTTAAACAAATACACTCATACATGCATTCCATAAATTTTAAGTAGATCTACTTACCACACTCATCTAACCAAACAAGTTAGGCATACAATATCATGAAAATGTCAAACAAACATGGATAAATTTATCACGATATAAACTTTTATTTCATTTCACTTTTTTATATTTCTCAACTTGTTTCTATTTCATTTCATAACTAATCACATATATATCATAAACTTTATTCTTACCTTTCTGAGTTTTATCTCATCACAAACACATTTTTACACATCTTAACATTACTATCAACTTTACCAAAAGTAACTCGGTTGGAAAACATTTTTTTATCTCAATAGAACAATTTCGTCAGGATCGGGAGGCATCACACTATCACAAACAATAATATGGCATGTATAGCTAGACTCACTTATGTTATGTTAGTCCGAGAATCGACTAAACCTTAGCTCTGATACCACTAAATGTAACACCTTATACCCGAGACCATCGCCGGAATCAAGTACAGAGCGTTACCGGACTTAACGGACCTTTTACAGAATTTATTCGGCAACAATTAAGAAATTTCATGTCAATTATCACATAAACGTTTTTATGAGATGTTTTCGGATTAAAAGCATACATCTCGGATGGTAAGGATTCGAATCCCAACAAGTCGTGACTTAGAAAATTTTTCATGAAAAAGCATTATCACACACGCCCGTGTGACTTTTAGCACGGCCGTGTTGTTAAATAGTGTGGCTTTCACATGCCCGTGTTAAGCAACCAGCCAGGCCGTGTGAGGCTATATACCAAGCCTTGGCCTCCCTGAAATACTAAAATACAAATTTGCATCTAGTACTAATATTCAACCAATTAAATCTACAAGCCATTAATCAAGTGAGCTATATCTTATAGCCAAAACAATTGCTAAATACACAAAACACCAAATCCCTATACATGCCATAGACTTACAAAATTTATTATTATCTTTACCTCTCATAAAAGTATGATAGTGTGATGACATCTCCCACGATCTCCAACCCGAGCTAACATTCAACCCTAAGGAGATGGAAAGAAAGGAGAGTAAGCTTCAAAGCTTAGTAAATTTATATGCAAATAATAATAAGCAAGTAATAACTCATTTGAATTAATTCTTAAAATTTTGTTTTCAAAGTGATATAATCACCATTTTGCTTAAATACACTTTTTATCTATGTTCCCATTGAGCTGTCTTTTGGAGTCACTATCACTAAATTATTTATTTCTTGAGCTACAGAGCTCCGAATTAAGTTCCGTAAATTTTCACTGAAACTAGACTCATATATCTTATTACCATAAAATTTCCAGAATTTTTGGCCCATCCAATTAGTACAGTTTATTCGTTAAAGATTCCCCTGTTACTCAGCCTGACAGTTCTGACCTTTCACTACTAAAAATCAATTATCTCATTGTGCAGAACTCGGATAAGGTTCATGTTTATTTCTTTTGAACCTAGACTCACTAAGGAGTTCATACATATAAATTACACTCCATAATCATTTTTACACAATTTTTAGTGATTTTCCAAAGGTACAACAGGGGATCTCGAAGTTCATTCTGACCCTGTCACAGAAAACTTTAAATATATCCTATTCTGTAATTCTTTCACCTACACCATTTCTTTCATGTGAAAATAGACTCAATAAGCTTTAATTACACATATCATTCAGCTTCTAATTCAATTTACACCATTTTTAATGATTTTTCAAAGTCACACGTCTGCTGTTGCTCAAAACTGTCTTATAGCTAATTTTACTCTTTCATATTTGCTATGCAATATTTTCATTTATACTCATATAACACCCAACATGTCCATAGCCAACCATCTCAATATATACTTAATATCAAATATTTACAATATTAATAATAGCACTTACTCCATATCATCCTTACCACAAATTCGATCATACATTGATCAAGAGCATATTTTCATAAACCTACACACATATATACCTGCACTCATTTATCACGTAAGAAAACTCATCCAATAAAGTTTCACATATATGCTTGTGCTCAATTGTACACTTAATCACATGCTTTCTCATCTTATTTATTCATCTATTTACCCGTTGAACCATTTGGAATGCTAAAGGATACACAGAAATTTGCACATAAGTGCCACACTGAATTGTAGCCGAAGCCACCACTGATATGTAGCCGAAGCTACCACTGAAATGTAGCCGAAGCTACCACTGATCATGATCACTAAAGTATTCCTAAGGTTCAACGGGATTTTACTTATATATTCAATATCACTTTCTCGTTTCATTTGTTTACTTATTTTAACCAAAATTCATTCAATTTCCTCATTTCTTCTATTTACCCCTATTAACATGACTCGGACCAAGGTGGATACACGGATCCAACCAAACACACCAGAGTGGCGACCAACGCCTCATCGGATAGTTCGAAGTAAATCAGATCTATGGCACACCAAGTACCTCATCGGCCAAGCCGAAGCAATGTGGCTACCAAAGCCTCATCGAAACTATCCGAAGTAAATCTATGGCACACCTAGTGCCTCATCGACTCGAGGTCGAAGAATCCCTGAACACTTCCAATCCTATGGCATGCCAACTATATCCACTAAGCCCGACTAGTTAATAGGGTATTAAAATCACTTAGTAATTTCACTTCTACTTTAAAATTCACTTGTCAATTAACACTTTGGTCACATTTATCACATCTTTCTTATTTCAAACATAAATTGCTTCCAATTCACATAGTCATACATTTCCACATATATATAAATAAACATATTCAACAATTAAATCTCGATCATATTCAATTCAATTCATATACCATTATTTTCTAAATTTCATTTCCAAATAGGTAAATCTTTTCTATCACACTTTCGGTTCAGACCAAATATACTTTCTCATTTTCAGATCAATAAATATCACGTATAATAATTTAACAATACATAAATTTACTTAAGCATAAGTGCATTATTTACATATAAACTTACCTGGTCAATTTACAGGAGTTGTAGGAAATTTGGGAATTTATTAGCTATTTTCTCTTTTCCACGGCTTCCTTGAGCTCTTAATCTATAATATAGAATTCCATTCGTTAGTTTTTAATTTAATTATAATTTATGCCTTTCAATTTTTCGAAATTACACTTTTACCCTACACTTTACAATTTTTTACAATTTAGTCCCTGATCAATTAACCCATCAATTGAACTTATTTCCCTCAATTAACACATTATTCTATCATTATAAACTAATATGTACTCTTTAACATTCATAATTTCAGCAACAACCTTCAATTCTAAACCTTTTTCACAATTAGGTCCTAAAATCAATTTCTATTAAAAATCTCTTAATAACTCCATCATATAATGAATTTGAAGCTTCAAACCTATAATAATTTACCATAAACATACAGCACTCATCCATGGAAACTTTCAATATTACCCATAAAATCAAAAACTAATGAATTCAATAGGTGGACCTAGTTGTAAAAGACACAAAAACATAAAAATTACAAAGAAAAAGCAAAGATTGAACTCACATGGTGCAAAATGTGAAAAACCAGCTTATAACATTCTTCTCTGGCGTTTTTGGCTGGAAAGAATGAAGAATCCACTAGAAAACTTAATTAGGAAAGATATTTATTCATTAACTTTACAAAATTTCCAATTTTGCCCTTAGTTCACACTACCTCTTTACTAATTTTTATAACTCTACCGTCCAGCCTTTTTCCCATATGCCAATTTGCCCATTTGGTCCTCCTTTAATTATTACTTAAGCAATTTAATCACATTTCACAATTTTGCACTTAATTCAATTTAGTCCTTTTTACCCAATTGACTACCGAAACCTTAAAATTTCTTAACGAAACTTTAATACTAACTTATTAACACTCCATAAATATTTATAAAAATATTTATGACTCGGTTTATAATTTCGAGGTATCAATTCTCTATTTTCAAAACTAATTATTTTAATAATTCTTCTAAAACACAAAATTCACTAATTCAAAAATATTTCTAAATTCATACTTAACTCATAAATTCTAATTAATAAGTTTTTCAAACTTAATTGTCGGATTTAATGATCTTAAATCACTATTTCCGACACTATTGAAAATTGGGCTGTTACACCCGGGATAAAATTTACATCTCATCCCTTCTTTTACATGGAAGAATAGGAATCTTTAAAAACTTAAAAAAAAAAAACGCTTCTTGTTAGAAGCGGTTTTTTTATTTGTCATGTCCAATCTTTCAACACTTTGAAATTATGTTTCATATTCGATGGTAGAGTTTCTTATAAAATGAAGACATTCTGCGAAGAGGTTTTCATAGTTAAACTTCGAGCAGATTGTCTTCATAAAAAGATACGTATAAGGAGAAGATTGTTTATGTTAAAAATCTGAAGTTTAAAAATTGAATCAACAAAGTAAATTAGTTTTAAGTAAGCGTCGTTTTTTGAATTTGGATAATGAGCACTTATTTTTCTATATAAGGTTTTCATCTTAAACATGTGAAACAAACTTTTTGGGCGAAGATGAGTAGACGAATTAGAGTAATTATTTATTACGATGGTCAAATTTGTGACACGAAATTAAGTTTGTTTTGTATCAGCCCAATCTACAGAATTGGCTTTCAACCAAAGCATAAAATTGAACAAGCTTTGGTCCGGTCAATAATTAGAAGGAAAGTGTCGACTTCAAGCCGGAGGAGAATTTCAAGCTTGAAATATAGATATCTAAGTCATTGAACCTTGTTAGATATGATATATTTGAGCTCAAAGGTGACACGAATGTCGAGGTAATACTCGATACATATTGCTTTAGTGGAAATGCTATACTAGAGTTATATGCCCAGTTTGTCGATGTCCAGGAAGATGGTTCAAATTCAACAACAGTTTCAGTAAATTTGTTTCGGGAATAGGAAGCAGAAAGTCCAACCACACGGTTGTGTGGTGGTTTCAGAATGTTGTTACAAAGCTCCTATTAGGAAATGCTAGAATCATCAATGGAAAAGCATTCCTCAATTTCAGTCCTAGATTTCAACTTCGGCGTACAGTTGGTGTAACCTTTCCAACTCGACCTAGACATTATGGTCGAATTGTGAAGATCACATAAGCCACTGATGTGACTAAATGACCCTATTGTACTTTGAAAACCTTAGTTACTCTCCTTTAAGAAAAAACGCAGTTTACTCTTGTGTCAATTTGAAAAACGTTAATTTTATAAGTTAACCGTTCTTAAGTCATTTTCTTAGAGATAGCGAGGTTTTAGAAAAAAACATGTTACGCATCATTTCATCCAACAAAATTCTAACAACTTTTGTTGCAACGAAAAACTTAGTTCATGACAAATTTTAGTTAAGTCAAGTATCATGCATTGTCCAATTTCAAAACACATATTTAAATCCAATAAATGATATGAGTATGATGCATAAAACCCCAAAATGAAGAAAAACCCAAACCACAGTCTAAAACCAAATAAATTTTAATAAAATTTTAAGAAAAAAGAAATGTTTAGTTTGAAGTCCATTTATGTCTGCATGCCAAGTCCATTCCTAGTTTCAAGCATTACTTGAGATGTTTGAAACTATGTGGTAAGCTACCTAGCTCAGTGTGAGTCTAAAATAATATAAGCACTCAATTAATCATACGGACAACAAACACCAATTTAATATAACACAAAACATACCATAAATCATTATCATTCGAGTGTGATTGTAACACCCCAAACTCAGCCTAGACATTATGGCCGAATTTGGCGATGTCATATGGAATGGAATTTGAAAGTAAGATGACGAGTTTAAAACTATTCCATTCAATTAGCTTTTATCTTAATTTGGGGTAAAACGCATGTGTTTTGTTAAATCAAAATTATTTCTTTCTAGCAGAAGCTTTGATGACCATTTATTTTAAGAAAATTGTTTCCATTTGAAGAAATCTTGGTTTTACTTATTTAGTAAAACCTATATTTTGTTGAGATCAAAGTTGTAAACCATAAAAGCTATTAAAATCCCCAAAGTTAAAAGCAAGTAGTCCATAAAGTTCAAATTATATAAAAATTACCCAAATAAATAATAAATCTAAAAGCTACCAGAAATTAGTTTTTAATTACACGTGGCCACCGTTGAGTCTTCCGCTGCACTGACCAGTCAAGTCTGGGGATTACCTATACAGATTAAACAGAAAAGGGTGAGTTTTCACAAATTCAGTGTGTAGTCCCCACAGAATACATGCACAAAGATTAATAACATAAATCAGTCATATCCAGTTTAGGGCTTTAAGCCCATCATAGATTCAGTTTGGGCCTTAGCCCATACAAATACAGTCTTAGATGTTCATTAACAGAATTCAAAATTTTACCCACCAGCCCACACACCATTTCCGACCATCCCTACACACCATGTGTGGTTTAGAACACCCACCCATCACTACACACCGTCTAGGGTTTATAATACCCATCCAACCTTACATACCATACTGTACAGAAATGCGACACATAATCAGAGATAAGCAGCTGAGCTTCTAGATAACAGGCTTTAAAAGCCTTTCAGATATTTCCTTCAAACTTTATCAACCCACCTCGATGCTATGCAACATATCATAATATCATGCTAATAAGCAGTCAACAGTCTATACATACAGATCACTATTCACATTTAGTGTAGAAATCAGACAGACAATTCAGATATATACGGGTTTAGGTAGTGCTTATTGACCCTATAGTAGGTCCACAGCCGACTTGGGCAACCCGTGCAACCTTAGCATTCAATTTAGTGAAAATGGGCTCACACGCCCATGTGGCCCTGGCCGTGTGGCCTACACGGCCTAGCCCAGAATCTCACACGCCCGTGTGGCCCACACAACCCAAATTGGTCTAGCCCTTGTGTCGCACACGGCCTCACCTGGCCATCACATGGCTGTGTCCCGTGTTCTGTCACACAACCTACCACATGAGTGACCACACGCCGGTGTGGCGTCAACAGAAAACTTTTTTGGCTTTTCGCCAAATCCCGTTTTCTGCGTTTTGGGTACACACCTAGTATTGATTTGAAGCTAAAGCAACCACAAGCACTCCAAAATCTATTATTGACTATTAACACACTAATTAAATTACTTATCGCTAACTTTAACGAAAATGCGCAAGATGACTCAATGCCAAACTTACAAAAATGTTACCTTCAGTCGATCAATCGGGGTTTCATACACTTAAAACGTCAATCAGAGATCTCTAGCCCTTTGATTAGCTCCTAAACCAATCGACCCGATTAGCAACGATTCAATAATCCAAAATTAGCAATAAACACTAATTTCACTTACCAATTGCGAAAAGAGGGCAGGAATAATGGATTGTGAAGACTTAACAGTAAAAAGGGAACGATTTCACGTAGGAAAAAGGAAGAAAAAATTTGGCAGCAAAGGGAATTTGGGAATAACAAAACAGCAGCAAAACTAGAGAACAAGGGTAAAAAGAAGAGTTTTGAGAAAAGAAATCAAATTAGGCAAAAATTCTGATCACTTCCCCTAGAAATCTCCTCAAAACTCTCACACTATCCCACTACTCAGATTCGAAAATAATTCAAACTCCTACCGAAACCAATAGAAAAAATTATCCCCTTTACCCATGCAGAGATTCGAACACAGGCCCTCAAGCACAACAACTCTCCACCTAATCACCAGACCAGCAAGCCCATTCTGGTATAATTCTACCAACATTTAGGTAAAAGCCTACTGACTAGAGATATGGCTTTATTCATAAAAATACCAAAATTGCCCAAATTAAGGCTTGAACTTGGGACTTCACACACACACCCAGAACACTTAACCACTGAAGCAGACATATATTTTGTGTCATAATACCACAGAAATAAAAATATGAATTTTAGGGCGTTACAAATTTATCCCTCTAAATGAAAATTTCAGTATCAAAATTTACCTGATCAAAAAATGTGAGTATACTGTTGACGCATTGAATCATCAGGCTCCCAAGTGGCCTCCTTAGTGCTATGATTCCGCCACAGCACCTTCACTAAGAGGATAGAGTTCCTTTGCAAGACCTTTACGTTGTGATCCAAAATTTGAACCGACTTCTCCTCGAAGGTCAAATTTGGCCTAACCTCAATCTCCTCAACCGGAATAATATGTGTGGGATCAAAGCGGTAACGCCTCAATATCAAGATGCGAAATACATCGTGAATGCGATCTATCTCCGGAGGTAGTTTTAACTGATATGCGACTGGCCCCACTCGCCTCAGAATCTGGTATGGCCCGATAAACCTAGGGCTCAGCTTACCCTTGCGACCGAACCTCAGAACCTTCTTCCATGATGAGACCTTGAGAAACACAAAGTCTCCCACAGAATACTCGATATCATTTCTCTTCAGATTTACATAAGACTTCTGCCTGTCAGAAGCTGGTTTCAAATAATCCCGAATTAATCTGACCTTATCTTTAATTTCAAAAACCAATTCTAGACCCATAACACGTCGCTCACCCAACTTAGTCTAGCATAAGGGAGTGCGACATTTACGACCGTACAGGGCCTTGTAAGGTGCCATCTAAATGCTAGACTAGTAGCTGTTATTGTAGGCAAACTCCGCTAACGGCAAGTACTCCTCCCAACTGCCTTAGAAATCAATCACATAGCTCCTCAACATATCCTTCAGTATCTGAATCACCCTCTCCGACTGACCATCTATGTAACAGCCTGGTTTAGACCCTAGTCAGAATAGTGGTTTCGGAACCACAAATCTGAGGTCGTAAAATTATTTTTAATATTATTTTGGCATTTAAAATATGTTAATTTATTTGTGTGAAAATTTCGTAGTTAATTTTATCGATTGGTTGTCCAAATTGATAAAAGGACTTAATCGCGTAAAATGTAAAAGTAGCGTGCTATAAGTTAAACTACCTATTTGCTTTGAATAATTAAATGTGGGGTTCTTAAAATGAAATTTAGCCATTGGATATTGGGATGGACGGTAATAGACAACCATTATATGGTTTTCTAATTAATTTATAAAGGTTATTTTAGTAAATGATATATTATTATGTAATAAATAAAACAAAACATAAAATATCATGCATTTTTTCACCTTTTATGGCCGAATGTGAGAAGAAAAGAAACCATTATTGAAGTTTTGAGGTTCGGCACTTTGGAAGATAAATCGGGTAAGCTTTTGAGCTCAATTTTTGATAATTTTTACGTTTTTGAGATCGTTGCTTCGAGTTCTAGCTAACCCATGCTTCAATTTTCAAATCTATTGATGAATTTGAGATTTTCCATTGTTGATAATGTGATGAATTTGTTGTTTAATGATGAAAAATAAATCTTTGATGTTTGATTATTATGTTTAATTAAGTGATTTTTGATAAAAATGTGTATTAAAGATTAAATTGTGAAATTTGTAAATTGAGGGGTCAAAATGTGAAACAAATGAAATTAATAGGCTGATAGAGAACAAAGGAAGATTCGACCGTGCTTGGGTTTATTGAAATTTTAAGTAATTTGTGTTATTTTGAAATAGGGTCTAAATTGAGAAAATGTGAAATGTTAAGGACTAAAGTGTAAATTACCCATTTATGTATTTATGGATTTAATTGAATAAATATGTCATTAAACAAGTCAAATTTGTATTGAATTAGATCAAGAAAAGAGGAAATTAGATTTGGATCGGAAAAGTCGAATAATAGTTTCGGTCCGTTCGCCACCGTACGAGGTAAGTACATAAGTAAATAGATGTTCTCGAATTCATATGTATATGTTATATATATAGTTGAATTAATTTGTATTTATATATATGTGGCTGAATTGAATTAAACAATTGATGACTTAATTTGAGTATGAGTTGACCTAATTATGCAGTTGTAAATCTTGAAAGAATTTTATGAATTATACAGGATAATAGTGGCATAACATGTGAGTTCTGAGATGTGATATCATGTAAGACTACGCCTGGGACGTTGGAATCGATTTGAGATTTCATGTAAGATCCTGTCTGGGATAGTTGCAATAATATATGAATTCGTGTATGACCACGTCTGAGACGTTGGCATCAATTTGAAATTTCGTGTAAGACTGTGTCTGGGACACTGGCATCGATTAGAGACTTACATGTAAGACCATGTCTGGGACATCGGTATCGTATATGATTTCGTGTAAGACCCTGTCTGGGGTAGTGGCATCGATATTTGATTACATGTATGACTATGTCTAGGACGTTGGCATTGTACGAGCTTTCCGAGCTATCCGGGTATCCATATTGATTTCGAACGGTTCAACGGGCATTCTGAAAAATTAGTGAGTATATGAATATGCATCTGATTCAGGCATGTTAAAATGTATATGAAATTGAGCAATGAAAGTAAGTATGATTATAATCAGTTGATATATGTTTTATATGAAAATGAGAAGTGGATGATAACATGTGATTATGAACAAATGAGTTCATAAGAATGAAATATGTTATATGCAAATGAATTATATGAAAAATATGGAATTGTAACTATGTTTTGCTATACCCGATTCAGGCATGTGTGATTTGTTTATGTAATTCAGAAAAGAAAAGTGGGTATGTTTCAAATGACAATACGTGAAATATATAAAGATAAATGATATGAATGTACACAAATGAATGATGTGTGATATATGCTCGTTATATGAAATTGTGGTTCTATGTTTTAAACATGGGAATTACGAAACATGAAACATGGATTTGGAAATATGCTAATTTGGTTTGAAATTTAGGGTTGGATATTTGATATTGAAATGGTGGTGTTATGAAGCATGATTTGTATATATGTGAGATGACTAGTAAAGCATGAATTGTTTTGATATAATTGAGCAAATGATTGCTATTCGAATTTGAAAGTATGGTTAATACGTTTATTGATAAATCAGATAAAAGAAATTACCTAATGTGATCATATGAGCTTACAAATATGATAAATGAAAATGTAATTGAAATTTGTTAAATTCAGCTTGGTTAAGTTGATTAATAAATATCATTGACATGATTTATTTGCTTATGGCTTACTAAGCTTTCAAAGCTTATTCTGTGTATTTTTTCCTATGTTTATAGAGTTTCGGAGATTTGCTCGGGTTGGAAGTCATAGGAGACATCATTACACTATCTAGTTATCACTTCGGTAAATAAGGCTTTGAGTATTGGTTATGTGGCATGTATAGGCTAGTTTTGATATGTTGGTTTTGGAATTTGTGTATTGATATCCATGCGAAAATTGCTTGAGTTTGATGTTAATGCTTGTGGGAATATGGTTATGCTTTAATCTTATTTTAGAAGTATGTTTTATGATATATTTTATGTGATACATGGACTTGTAAATTCGGCATTGAATGATGATATGATAAGGCCTAGTAATGGAAGTGATTATGTTTGAATTTGATATGTGATATGTGATGCAAAATTTGTATATATGGTATGTTCAATAATGGCTAAATGAAATGTTCAACTTGGTATATTTTTCGTTAAGGTTATTATGCTATGAATGGTACATTTTTTTATGTTTGAAATTGGCCAAAAATATGGCATATTTGGTACATCATTGAACTTGTAGGGATGACCCAAAAATTTGGTGGCAATTTGACCTTGTAAATGGTCTATTTTGTACCCACACGGACAGGGACACGGGCGTGTGTCTCTGCCGAGTTGCTCAAAGGCCAATTTGAATTGAGCTTGGGCGCACCACACGGCCTCACACACGAGCGTGTGGTAGGCCGTATGGCTTATGTCAATATACCCTCCAGTTTTCATATGGCCTGGCACACGGGCGTGTCCTTGGCCGTGTGACCTAAGTTAGAATGTATGCCCTGTTTTGCCATAATATAGACATACGGGCGTGTCTAATGCCGTGAGAGGCACACGGCCTGACCACACGGGCATGTGACCTCTATAACTTTGAAAAATGCTAAAGTTTTAGAAAAAATTTGTATGTGTTCGGTTTAGTCCCGACCTCTTTCTAATACATGTTTAAAGTCTCGTTGACCTAAGATGATTGACTATGATATAAAGAGATATAACTTATGATTGTGATGTAATCACAAAATATTCTGACATGTCCGGTAATGCCTCTTAACCCTAGTCCAGCGACGGATACGAGTTAAGGTGTTACATTTGGTTGCCATTAGAGCTATGGTTTAGTCGGTTCTAGGACTGTTATAGCATATGTGAGTTTAGATATACATGCCACATTTAACCTCTGATAGTGTGATATCTCCCGAATCTGACGAAAATTGTTTTGATAAGACAGATATGATTTCCAATCAAGCTAATTCTGATGGTACAGAAATAAATACTCAAATGTTTGAGTGAAAATGTGTTGATGATGAGTTGAGATTCATAAAGGCATAAACAAGAATACAAGATATTCTGTTGTTGATAAATGCTAAAATGATATGAGTATATGAGTTGTGATATGTGGCTTATGATTGCTATATGAATACTTTGATTGTGAATTAGTGATTTGAGTTGGCTTATCCTCTAACTGTTTACCTCGAATCTATTCAATCCAGGTCGATTTAACCTGAATTTTACCAACAGACCCCCATCGTCGAATAAGCTAAGTCGAGCGAACATCGCTCTCAAATTGGTTATAGCCCTACGGGTCAATGCATCAGCCACCACATTAGCCTTGCTGGGATGATACCCAGTGGTACAATCATAATCCTTAAGCAGCTCAACCATCTACGCTACCTAAGATTCAACTCCTTCTGAGTAAGAAGATACTTAAGGCTCTTGTAATCAGTATAGATAATACACTTCTCACCGTACAGATAATGCCTCCAGATTTTCCAAGTGAAGACTATAGCGGCCAATTCTAAATCATGAGTCAGATAGTTTACCTTATGCGTCTTAAGTTGACGTGACGCATAAGCTACAACCTTACCATCCTGCATTAACATACAACCCAAACCGACATGTGATGCATCACTGTAAACCATAAAATTTTTACCAGGCTCAGGCTGTATCAAAATAAGAGCCTGAGTCAAAGCAGATTTGAGCTTCTCAAAGCTCTCTTGTTGTGCATCAGTTTAGACAAAAAGAACTCCCTTACACAGAAGCTTAGTCAATGGTGCTGTAATCACAGAGAACCCTTCCACAAAACGTCGATAGTAACCTGCCAACCCCAGAAAGCTACAGATTTTAATCACATTCCTCAGTTGTTTCCAACCCAACACAACCTCAATCTTACGAGGATCAACTCAAATCCCCTTAGCAAAAACTACGTGTCCCAAGAAGGTCACCTCACTTAGCCAAAACTCACACTTACTGAACTTCGCATACAGCTGTTTCTCACGAAGAGTCTGCAGTACCACTCTGAAATGCCCATCGTGCTCGTCCTCAGACTTAGAATACACCAGGATATCGTTAAAGAATACCACCACAAATTGGTCTAGATAGGGCTAGAATACTCAGTCCATTAAGTCCATAAATGTCACTAATGCATAGTCAACCCAAAAGGCATAACTAGGAACTTGTGATGCCCATACCAAGTCCTAAATGCCGTCTTATGCACACCAGCCTTCTTAACTCTCAACTGATGATATCCCGAATGTAGATCGATCTTAGAAAACACAATAGCTCCTCTAAACTGGTCGAATAGATCATCTATCCTTAGAAGTGGGTACTTGTTCTTAATCATTAAATTGTTCAGCTATCGATAGTCAATACACATCATCATTGTCTCATCTTTCTTTTGTCGAAACAAAAAAGGTTTCAAAACCACGAAACTGAAGTAAAAAGATTTATTGCGATAACATTTTGAGGCCTACTATATGACTGAATAATTGTGTGAAAATTTCATTAAGAAATTTTACCGATAAAGTGTTCAATTTGATTAGTAGGACTAAATTGCAAAAGGTAAAAAATGTGCATTCTAGAAGCTGAGAGTGTTTAATTGAAATAAGTTTTAAATTGAAGGTCCTTAAATGGTAATTAGACTATTATACTTAGATGGAAAAAATGGACATCGTAGGATAAAATTTCAAAGTTTGTCATTAAAGGTGTTTTTGTCATTTGGTAATTAAATGAACTAAAAAGGTAAAAAAAATCCAAAATCTTGTCCATCTTCTTCTTCCTATGGTCGAATGTCACAAGGTACTCCATGGCTAGGGTTTTGGTCACTTCCAAGCTTAATTGTAAGTGTATCCTAACCCCGTTTTTAATGCTCTTTATGTTTTTGAAGTCGTTATCACCCGATTTACCTATTTCTACCATTAATTTAAGCTAGGGTTCATGTTTAAAAATTTACTCATGTATGACATGCATGTATTTTGATGTCTAATGGTAGAAAATGAATGTTAGTTTTGTAATAAATGACTTTTACTAAGTGATTTTCGGTGGAAACATCTAAAAGGACCTATTTGTAAAAGTTGTAAAATAGGTTGTAAAAATCTGATTTGAATGAAAAATGTGGGGTGGTATGTGCAGGAAAAGGGTTCGGCTAGGTTTTAATCTTGAAGAAATTGAATAGATTTCGTTTTACAAGCCTAAGGACTAAAGTGTAAATAAGTGAAAAGTTAGGGGCAAAAATGTAATTTTGCCATAATATGATTTTTTGGACTAATCTGGATAAGGTAATAATTAAATAAGTTAAATGTGATATTATAGATCATGAAAAACAAGGTTCGGAACTAGAACGAGGGAAAAACTAGTATTCGACGATTTGAACCTTTTCACATCCGTGTTGAGGTAAGTTTGTATGTTAATAAACATTGTTGAATTGTGTTAATTATGCCTTAGTATCATGTATTCAATTGAATTTCAAAATTTAAATTAATTGTTAGAAATGAGTAAAAACGAAGGATTGATCACGATCATTTCCTAGTGAAATATGAATTGACCGTAAAAGACCATGGTTGGACCATGGCAATATGTGATATGTGATTTTCGTGTAAGACCATATCTTGGATATGGCATCGGTGAGATATGTCATTTCTGTGTAAGACCATAGCTGGGCTATGGCATCGGTATGTGATTACATGTAAGACCATATCTGGGATATGGCATTGTACTATGCTTATGTGACCCAGGTGCTGGTTATGTACGTCCTACGCTTAATGTTTCCCCTTAGTGTAGCTTACCCCTTTAGTGTTTCCCCTTCCAGGTACGTTTCTAAAACTTTGACGCTAGACTCAGTATGCGGAGGCCTAACACCTCTTACTCGTATCTGATACCGGGACAGGGTTCGAGGCATTACCATACTTAAACTATGACATTTATACAAAATCGGGCCATAACATTTCATTATAAGTTAAAACTTTTCATTCGTCTTCAAAACGTCCTTATTATGAGCCTATGAGGTCATAAACACATTTTAGAGGTGGTTGGGACTGAACCGGAACCTTTCGTACACTTACAAAATTTTTACTCAAAATAGGGTCACACGTCCGTGTGGGCAAGCCGTGTGGTCACACACGCCCATGTCTCTAGCCCATGTAGAATTTATTTTTCAATTCAAGCCTACAGGGGTTTTCATACGGCCATAGCCCGTGTCCCTCACACGGCCATGACACACCCGTGTCTCCACCCATGTGTGAAAATCTAGGTATTCTGTTTATGACATCATCACTCAATATTGGGCACACGGCCTAGCCACACGCCCATGTGCTGGCCCGTGTGACGTACTCAATTTTTCACAAATTGGATATAGGGGACACACGACCTGACTACACGTCTATAGGGCAGACCGTGTGTCACATACGGCCTAGACACATGCCGTATGTCTACCCGTGTGGACAAATATAAGGTTATTCACCAAGCCTATTGCCACTGGTCGTGATTGTGATGAAGTAATAATAATGATCGTACCTAGAAACTAACTATTATCACGATAAAAGGCAAGCGCACCTATCGAATAGTAGTATAGTTAGTGGCAAGACCGGAATGTTGAATCCAAGAAACTAAAAGTACTAGTAATAACTTTCTTTCTATTATCTAGCCTATAAATAAAAAGGAGTTATTTGTAAACTAAAAATTCTAACTAACTAAAGACGCGACAAAGAATAAATTGGGGAAATACTTTCAGGAAAACTGATTGATGAAAGCAATACCCAAGGAAGAATCCACCTAGACTTCACTTGTTATTTAACTCTGAACTAGACGATTTATTCATTCGACTTGATCCATAGAGATCCCTAAATTATGTTAATATCTCCGTCGAGACTAAGAATAACTAACTCTAGGTTGATTAATTAAAAGGTTGATTAATTAAAAGCTTTTTCTAATTAAAGCCCCTGGTGTTGCATTAACTCGATCTATGGATCCTCCTATTAGATTTGACTTTAATCCGGTAGATTTTCGTCGTCCTATGTCTAGGATTGTGATAATTTCTGCTTAATTATGTTGGATCTACTCTTAAACATGGACTTTTGCTCCTCTAAATAAGCATATTCGACTTTGAATTAATATCCTGAAATATCAACTCAAGAATTAAAAACACAATTAAGAACAAATCGAATATTTATTATATAATTCAGATAACAATAACAAGATTCGTCTTAGGTTTCATCCCCCTGGGGTATTTAAGGGATTTAGTTCATAATAATAAAAGAAAACATCTCAAAATAAAGAAAACAACAAAACATAAAGAAAACCCAAAACTCCTGAAAGAATTGAAGGGAGATCTTCAGTCTTGATGTAGATTCTTCCTTCTGAGATGAACCAATCGGCTTTCCTTGAGTAATTCCCTGCCTTTTACTCTGTATGTCAGGATCCCCCCTTTAAGTCCTCTCCTAGGGTGTTTATATAGACTCTGGAATACCTTTCTTAGCCCTTAAGTAGCTTTTTCCGCGTAAAATTGAAACCCGTCACGACAGAGACACGCTCGTGTGGCACGCCCTTGTGAATCGGGCCCAGTCCGTGTTCAAGTCTGCTAATTTGGCAGGGCATGTGGTTTACCCGTGTGATGAACTCCAGGCCATGTTGATTTCTCACTCCGGCCCATTTTCTTCGTTTTTGGCCCATTTCTCGTTCTTTTCACTCTCCTATGCTCACCTAAGTATAAAACATGAAATTAAAGGATTAGAAGCATCAAATTCCACAATTCAAGGGATAATTCATCCAAAATTATGCTAAGCATGGGGTAAAAATATGTATAAATTACGGTTTATCAAATACCCCCACACTTAAGTCTTTGCTTGTCCTCAAGCAAAATCCTCAACTCACAATTACAAATCATTCTTCTCAACTTATAATTCTTATCAATAATGTTTCAAACTAATCCACAAGTAATCATACATTGAGAATTCAACTGAAAGAACATCAAAGTCTCAAACAATCTAAGTTGAGAATTTTATCACAGAAACATAGCTATTCTCCCCTCTTCTAAGTAATTACCTTGAATTTAGAATCAAGAAGAGTTGACATCCTCACTAAAGATTCACTTTATTCACTCAAAGTGTTTAGGGTTCAGAAATTAGGCATTCATTAGTCAACATGAAAAGTTATTACCATAAGCTTGCATGAAAATCAAATCTCCACCACTATAGATTGAGAGGATACATCGATCAGAAGGTCTTTAGAGGGTTGTAACGGGGCTTTGGTTAGGGTTGTGGTCACAAACTGAAAAAGAAGGTTAGAATCGAGATTCAACTAAAAAATCATCTAACTAGAAAAATCTCTATCACTGAAATATATTCCTAAATTTGAGCTTTTTCCTCATGAATAACATCGTTTAAGATCCATAGTACGTAACTACATAATAGTATGCTAAACATTTAAATTACAACTGGTGTTTTTTTTTGTTTAAAGAACAAATCGAATATTTTATGAACTTACAAACTGAAAAGGAGAACATAGCTAGATAATTATTCAATTCAAATCTCGACAAAAATAGGGATCAAATTAGAGTGAGGGAAATTCTAAAAGAATCAAAAACATGTTTATGGGTTAATATTAAGGGTAAATCAATAAATGGTTTGTTAGGCTCAAGGGGGTTCACTAATGGTTAATTATGAGGGTAGGCTTTTATTAAGTGGGTTAAACCTAAGTGCCTTTATCATCTTGACATTTCAAATCAATGGTATGGTCTTGACATGCATAATCGGAGCAAGTTCTAAAACAACAAATCAATATTGACTCACTCAAAGCAAAAATAAAAGTGAGCATGAAATGATATATGCTCAAAAGGCTCAAAAATCTCACCAGAATTATGGATTTTGATGTCAATCCTGTGAATTTCAAATTTCAAGATAATACCTAAATTTGGGGAAACAACCTAGGAAATTTTAAATTTTCAAAAATTTCAACTTATCATGCTTGATTCTCTAATGTCTTAAAGTTTAAATAATCAAAACACAAATACTTATGTCTTAATTTAAGACATATCAATAAAAATCATAAATCAATTAGAATTCATTCTAAAGGTGAATGAGAAAGTGACTTGAGGGATAAAGCAAAATTCAGGGGCTTTCTGGGTTTTTTAATAATGAAATTAATAACCCCCCCACACTTAAGATGTACATTATCCTCAATGTATAAAGATAGATAAGAATATAATCATAATATCATAAGAGAAGAAGAGAAGTGAAACTTCCTGAATGTTGGATGAATCATTGAATTGGAAGTGTGGAAACTTGAGAAGAAAGGTAATTGAAGTTCATGATTCTAAGCTGTTTAAGAAAATAAACACAACTGTGGAGAGAATTAAAGTATTACTCGATAAGAACCATAAAGGTAAACAAAGTTCAAAATAAAATAATAAGTTTGCAAAAGGAAAAGGAGAAAAAAAAAACATAACAACAATAAAAAAATAAAAACAAAGATAAAATAAAAAAATAAAAAAATAAAAAAATATAAATTGACTTGAAGGTCCTCTCGTCGCACGGCCTAGTACACGCCCGTGTTTCTCGTGCCACGCCCGTGTTCAATTAGCAGGTTTGCCCATGGCCATATCACACGGCCGTGGCGATTTGTCGAATCCCGTGTCTCGTCCTTGGCTTTGGGGAAATTTGGCTCTACTTTCACACGGTCGTGTTGCACAGTCATGTCTCCACCTGTGGTGGGGCCACGGTCTTAGGCACGCCCGTTTGCCTGGCCGTGTGGCTTATAAAAACCTGTGTTTTAAAGACTTGATTAGTTATTTAGATGTTAGAAACTGAAATTAAAGAAATCGGCAATGTTAGTGCTCAGGTTGCCTCCCGAGAAGCGCTTATTTATAGTTTAAGTTTGACTTACCTCAACTTCGTATGGTCACGGTGGTTCGAGGAGTTGGAACTCCTCTCTCTTGCTATCAATCTTAATATCAAAATAAGGTTTAAGTCGAGTATAATTTACCTTGAAGGTGCCAAATTCTTTATGCATTATCTGGACTGTACCATAGGAAAAGATTTTCATTACCATGAAGGGAGGTGTGTCACCTGTATGAAGCTTTAAATTCGAAGTTCGAGGTCCTCCTCCTCTAATAATATCTTATCCCCTACCTTAAATGGATTCTTCTTTACCTTAGGGTCATCATGGTGATGCTTTGGTTTGGCGTGACATATTTTCAATTCCTTCTTACTATAATTTCGCCACTCGTCTAGTTCATCAATTTGTAACATTCGCTCTTTCTAGACTGCTCCCTTGTTGTAGCATGAACTCGAATGTGGCTCAATTGTACTTTCACTAAGAGTATCCTGCAAAGGAGGTTGAACAGTGGGATTATTCTTATTACAATAACTCATAATAACATCTTTATCATTAAAAGTTCTATTGGAATTACAAGCTTGCAGAGTAATTGTGTCATCGCCTACGCGAAGTGTGAGTTCACTTGTGCCTACATAAATGATAGTCCTAACAATTGCTAAAAAAGGTCGCCCTAAAATTAATGGTACGTCGCTATCCTCATCTATGTCTAGAACAACAAAATCTACTAGGAATATAAATTTGTCAATTTTAACAAGCACATATTCAATTATAGCCCTAGGAAATCTAATGGTTTTATCAGCCAATTGAATGCTCATCCTAGTTTGTTTGGGTTTCCCAAGACCTAGTTGTTTAAACAGTTTATAAGGCATTACATTAATACTAGCCCCTAAATCAGCCAAGGCATTTTTAACATCTAAGCTACCAATTAAACAAGGAATCGTAAAACTCCCTAGATCTTTCAGTTTGTTAGGTAGCTTGTTTTGCAAAATAGCCGAGCAAACTGCATTCAGCTCTACATGCGACTACTCATCCAGCTTTCGTTTGTTGGCTAAGAGCTCTTTTAAGAATTTAACTGCATTTGGCTTTTGCGAAAGAGCTTCAATAAACGGTAAGTTAATATGTAATTTCGTTAAAAGTTTAAGGAATTTACCGAATTGTTCATCTGTGCGGTCTTTCCTTGTCACATTCGGGTATAGGACACGAGGTTTATACTCCTTACTTACCGGTTTTTGTGTACCATGACTTACCTTAATCTTACCATTACTTACCATATTTTCTTGCCTCTCTTCAGATTTACGTTCAGCTAACCCCTCTTTGTCGTGCACAGTGATGGCATGGAGTTGCTCCCTTGGGTTAGTTTCTGTGTTGCTCGGCAAACCACCTTGTGGTCGTTTAGAGATCAGTTTAGCAAGCTGACCTATTTGGGTTTCGAGGCCTTAAATTGATGCTTTCTGATTTTTAATTGTCATTTCAGTGTTCTGAAAATAGGTTTCTGACACTGAGATAAATTTCGTGAGCATCTCCTCAAGATTTAACTTTTTCTTTGTTGGACTCTCGGAGGGTGTGGTAGTCTCTAATTTCTTTGACCACCCCATGAGAAATTGGGGTGGTTCCTCCAACCTGCATTATAAGTGTTACTATAAGGGTTGTTTTGAGATCTAGAATTATTACCCATATAGTTGGCTTGTTCATTTTTTGTGCTAGGATCGTGGGATGAATAATCTGTGTTGTACATTCCTCCTCCATTTGAATCACACCTCATCACCGGATGTACCTGCGTAGAACCAACTAAACTGTTAATCTTTTTATTTAATAGTTCTACCTGATTTGACAACATTGTGACTGCATCGACATTAAAAACACCGGCGGCTCTCGTGGGCTTTGTTCTCATGACTTGCCACTAATAGTTATTCAATGACATCTCCTCTATAAACTCATAAGCCTCCTCAGGTGTTTTATTATTTATGGTTCCACCAAAAACTGCATCAATCATCTGTCTTGTTGAGGGATTCAAACCGTTGTAGAAAGTTTGAACCTGTAACCATAGAGGTAACCCATGGTGAGGGCAACTTCTCAATAAATCCTTGTATCTCTCCCAAGCGTCATAGAGTGTCTCTAAATCCATCTGCACAAAAGAAGAGATATGGCCCAACAATACTAGATTCAGTACCAACTAAATTAAGCTTAGCATAATCATACATAGTACGAGGAACATAATTTTGATTCACAAGATCTGCGGCTACTACAGTAGGTAGCTGATTATTTTGGTTTGCTTCCATCTCTTTAGTAGATTCGGTTTCGTCTTCTTGTCATTGTTCTGTGTACTGTAGGCTTCGCCTTATGTCTCTTCGGGTTCTGCGAACTGTGTCTTCTAAATTGCTATCAAACAATAGTGGTCCTGACGAGTTTCTTCTAGTCATAAACTAGAGACACCTGTCAGATAAGAACAAAAAAGAAAATTTTAGTAAATAAAACCTAAAAATAAAAATAGAAAATTAATTGCAATAAAAAATAAAGATAGCTAAAGTAATAAAAATCGAGTGTTCCTAATATTTTAGTTCCTCGACAACGGCGCCAAAAACTTGATCGTTATTGTGATGAAGTAATAACATGATTGTACCTAGAAACTAACTATTATCACGATAAAAGGCAAGCACACCTATCGAATAGTAGTATAGTTAGTGGCAAGACCGGAATGTCGAATCCAAGGAACTAAAAGTACTAGTAATAACTTTCTTTCTATTTCTAGCCTATAAATAAAAGGGAGTTGTTTGTAAACTAAAAATTCTAACTAACTAAAGACGCAACAAAGAATAAATTGGGGAAATACTTTCCGGAAAACTGATTGATGAAAGCAATACCCAAGGAAGAATCCACCTAGACTTCACTTGTTATTTAACTCTGAACTAGAAGATTTATTCATTCGACTTGACCCGTAGAGATCCCTAAATTATGTTAATATGTCCGTCGAGACTAAGAACAGCTAACCCTAGGTTGATTAATTGAAATCTCTTTCTAATTAAAACCCCTGGTGTTGCATTAACTCGATCTATGGATCCCCCTAGTAGATTTGACTCTAATCCGGCAGATTTTTGTCGTCCTATATCTAGGATTGCGATCAACTCTGCTTAATTACGTTGGATCTACTCTTAAACAGGGACTTTTGCTCCTCTGAATAAGCACATTCGACTTTGAATTAATATACTGAAATATCAACTCAAGAATTAAAAACACAATTAAGAACAAATCGAATATTTATCATATAATTCAGATAACAATAACAAGATTCATCTTAGGTTTCATCCCCCTCAGGTATTTAAGAGATTTAGTTCATAATAATAAAAGAGAACATCTCAAAATAAGGAAAACAACAAAACATAAAGAAAACTCAAAACTCCTGAGAGAATTGAAAAGAGATCTTCAGTCTTGATGTAGATCCTTCCTTCTGAGATGGATTAATCGGCTTTCCTTGAGTAATTCTCTGCCTTTTACTCTGTGTGTTAGGATCCCCCATTTGAGTCCTCTCCTATGGTGTTTATATAGACTTCGGAATACCTTTCTTAGCCCCTAAGTAACTTTTCTCAGCTAAAATTGAAACTCGTCACAACAGAGACACACTCGTGTGGCACGCCCGTGTGAATTAGGCCCAGGCCGTGTTCAAGTCTGCTAATTTGGCACAGGCATGTGGTTTACGCGTGTGGTGAACTCCAGGCCGTATTGATTTCTCACTCCGACCCATTTTCTCCGTTTTTGGCCTGTTTCTCGTTCTTTTTACTCTCCTATGCTCACTTAAGTATAAAACATGAAATTAAAGGATTAGGAGCATCAAATTCCACAATTCAAGGGATAATTCATCCAAAATTATACTAAGCATGGGGTAAAAATATGTATAAATTACGGTTTATCAGCTACCCTGAAACATAAACAAACACATACCCATTTTACCAACATGTAACAAGACATAATTGCATATCCAAACTTCCACAATCATGACATTCAAACCTTAATGCCATGCTACATTCATCAAGCATATACTTCATATATTCACATTCAAAATTTTCTAACTTATTAATTCATGAATTTTATCTTTATTGAATAGTCATACTTAACTAGTATTGGCCAATTTCAATTAGCCATTTACAAAAGGAATGAGTATCAATAATAGCCAATACAATAGCCATCCAATATGACACATAACAAAATATGCCAAGTTCCTATACATGCCATTCTAAAAAATATGCAAACTTCATTTTACCTAAAGAAATGACTTGATAGTGTGATACGAGCTCCGACTTCTTTCGATCCCCGAGCTAGATTGGCGATACTACAAGGAAAAGGGAAAAGAGAGGGAGTAAGCATAAAGGCTTAGTAGTTGCATGTAATAAATAACAACATAGAACATGGAATAGCATCCAAATAATACATCATAAATCATCTCATACTTATCATGGATTTTTGACATAGCTTACTCATGCTCTTTCTTACTGGCATTACATACTATACTGGGCTTAATTCTTGTGAGTTTCTCATGTGTACCTGTAACACTCATCTCATGACTTTAGTATTTCTCATCTTGAAACATCAACTTTATTTCCTTTCCCGTTAAACCACTTGGAATACTGAAGGATACTCAAAATATCATTCTTATGATAGGATGCCAATGCCATATCCCGGATATGGTCTTACATGGTATCACACGTTGATACCGATGCCATGTCCCAAACATGGTCTTATACGGGATCTTCTCTTGATGTCGATGCCATACCCCAGATATGGTCTCATACGAGATCGTAAAATGATGTCAATTCCATGTCCCAGACATGGTCTTATACGAGATCACATATCGATGCAGATGCCATGTCCCAGACATGGTCTTATACGAAATTGCTCTTAGATGCCAACGCTATGTCCCAGACATGGTCTTACATAGGATCTCAATTTGGTGCCGATGCCATGTCCCAGACATAGTCTTATACGGGACATTCTCTATCTCATGTCATGATAATGGTATTCTTCATATTCTTTAATTCTAACCGGGATTTCTACATATTATAACTTCATTATTTCTTTATCAACTTCATAATAACATCTTTCATGGAATTAACATACATTCCAAGTAATATCAAAAACATTAATTACAGAATATCATAATGTTAATTTATTACACACGAACTTACCTCGGATCCAAAATAAAGGTAGACGTTCGGTTTACTCTACCATTTTGTTCTTTCCCAGGTTTCAGTCTGGGCTTCGTGTTTCTTGATCTAAAACAAAAAATTTTACTTATTTAGTTACCAAATTGACTAAAGCAGTCTATAATTCATACTTTGGCAAAATCATAATTTTGCCCTTAAACTTTCACATATTTACAAAATGGTCCATAGGCTCGTATAATGAAATGTACTCAATTCCTTGATTACCCAAGCCTAGCCAAACCAATTATGCACTCATAGTAGCCCACATTTCTCATCAATTTATACTTTTACTACATATTTTCCACTTTTACAATTTGGTCGCTATTAGCTGTTTTCATGAAAAATCATCTAGAAAAAAGATGTTCACTACACTTTAGACTTTCATATTCCATCACTAGCCATCAAAATACATGTATGTCTTTTATGAGTAAAATTTTAAACATAAACCCTAGTTCAACTTAGTGGTAAAAATAGCTAAATCAAGCTACGAGGATTTTAAAAATACGAAGAACATTAAAAACGGGGCTAAGAGTCACTTACTTTGAGCTTGAAAAGATGAAACAAAACTCTAGCTATGGAGCATGAGAATTTTGGCACCCTTAGGAAGAAGATGGATACATTTTTGCTTCTTTTTCCGTTTTTATTTCATTAATTAACCAAATGACCAAAATGCCCTTATGGCTTTTCTTTAAAATTTTTCCTTCCTTGGGCATTTTTGTCCATCATGCTCTAAAATAGTCTAATTACTAAATAAGGACCTCTAATAAATTCTCTAATGCTATTTCATCCTTAAAACTTCTAGAAACTCATATTTTGTAATTTTTTGCAATTTAGTCCTAAAGGATAAATTGATCACTTATTCTTAAAATTTCTTTATGAAATTTTCACACAACCATGCAATCACATCATAGACTTTAAAATAATCATAAAACACATATTTTCATATCAAATTTGTGGTTTCGTAACCACTATTCTGACTAGACCCTAATTTGGACTGTTATAGAAGGTCTCAGACAATCTCGGTTGAAATTAATTTATCCATGTGTATTTTCATTTCCTATTTTGTCACTCGGTTTTTGAACTGTAAGGTCTTATAAACCTATGGCACAAATTTCGTTTTAAGTTGTGTACGTCTTTTTATATTCTGGTTATATTAAACTTAACTGTAACTTTTCTAATTGGAAGTTAACGTTTCTTATTTTTAAATATTTTTGGTTTGTTAAACTTTAAAAATGTTGTAGTGGAATTCGAGACGATTAGTTTTGAGTAAAATTTTACTACGATCACTCCAGTGATTAAAGTAACATCCAAAATTCGGTCTAAACTCCTAGGCCGAGTTTAGGGTGTTGCATATGAATTCAAACCAATCATTGAAATTATAACTATTTTATGAATCCAAACTAGTTAGATTCCTTACACTGTATCAATGCAAACCGTACATACAATCGTTCTTCGCCTTTACAAATGATTTGGGGTGTTTAGGTTAGCACCTAATTCAATAATATACTAGAAAATCAGTAGCTAATTAATGATTAAATTCCTTCATTTAATCAATTCATAACCTTTACCCAACAACTATGTCAAAATAACAAACTAGTTACCCTTAATTGCACTTACGCTTGACGATTTGTGGGATCCGAATGGCCAATTGATCAAGAATGTTTTCCCCTAATTGAAATGGGTTTAAAAGCCTATTAAGAGGGTTCAAGAACTCAAATTAATGTTGAAAAAATATAGGCAAGAACCAAGAAACAAAACAGACCCTTTTCTTGCCCATAAGTGCACGCACCACCACCCCTAGTGGCCAAAATTGGGGTTAAGTTTTAAAACGGTTTGAGATTTCATTAAAACCTGGAAAAATACCTTTGAAATCATTTAAAATCCACCATATTCCAGATCTGGAAATTTATGTTTTTAATAGACAAGATTAATTAAGAAATTGAAGAGAGAAGAGACATTACCTAAGCTAGTCCAGAGAAAAGGCAATGACACTTTCTTGGCAATGTTCGAGATCAATCTTGGAGTTCAAGATTTCAAATTTGGGGCTAATTTTAATGGGGAAAAATGATAGCAATATGGTGGAGAATATGTTAACAAATCTTGTGGCAAAAAGAAAAGGAAAGAGATGGTAAAACTAGGTGTAAGCGACGACAACAATGGAGGAAAGGAAAAAAAAAATTAAAATCAAAGAAAAGGAGAGGAGGAGAGGAACAACTAGGTCAATGAGGAGGAGGGTTAAAGGCTAATTATTAGTGAAAAAATAATATTTATACCTAAGTTAACTAGGCTTGGATGGCCCACACATTAAAACAAGGGGTTTTTGTCAAAAAATTAAATTATTTGCATGGGAAGAAAATTGAAGTTAGGACCTCAAGAATAAATTCATTAATGTTTAACCATCAAACCAATAACACATTCTTGATATAATTTAAAATATTTATTTCAAAAAAATAAGGCATGTTACATACTAGGGTTTATGGCAAATTTTCCAAAATAACAAAAACGATGCGAGAAAAGGGACTTGAACTTGGGCTTCAAGAAACGTTACACTAACACTTAACCAACAAACGAATACCTCATTTATTTCCTAAAAATACATATATAATCTCAAAAATTAAAGCATGATCACTCTTTCTCGATTCACAAACCCAATTCTACTAACCCCCGATTTTTTAGACGTTACAGATACACAAGACTATAGTTCTCACACAAGCTAACATTCGAGAATCCGTAACAAATTCTGGATCTCATATAATCATGTAAATCCCTGATCGATTTCATATTTGACCCTAATGGCATGCCATAAGTATCCTACTCTTTACTAAGTTCACACGGGCTTTATTATTGTACTCGTATCATTTCAATCTCTATATCAGCATATATATATATATATATATCATTCAATCATATAAACATTTCGTTTCTATTTTGGTACCTTGTACCTATTCATAATACCAAAGATTTCACACTTTGCAATTTAGTCCAATTGATGTCGAAAATCAACCAATTCACATTTATATAAACTAATAAGCAAAACAAATACAATTTAATCGTAACATGAATAAAATAGTAAGTTCCATATGAACTTACCCGGCAAAACAGCAAACGAACTATTCTTTAAGGACTAATCAATAATTTTATCTTTTCCCCAATTATCCTTGGTTTGAGTCAATTCTTGATCTATACAATAATTCATTTTAATTTATCAATACTAATCATTTTATAACATTCCCTAATATGCATGTACCAGTTCAGTTCCATCTTTTGAATTCCCTTAAAATTTTTTATTTTATTCAATTTAGTCCTAAAACTGAAATTGCTTAACTTTCAAATTTGAGCTTTGATTTCAAAACTGTTCTTAATTACATCCTTTTAGGACCCTCTTCTATAAATAATTACAAAAACTTCATATCAAATTCGAAATCTATACACTTTAGTCCCTATGTTAAAAAACTAGCAATTAAATTTTACAACATAGTCCTTTTTCACTTCTAAGCTTAAAATCTAACAATTTAGTACCAATTTCTTCAAGAAATTATCAATGAAAACTTTTTAAAACTTAAACAATTTTACAAATTAGTACATGGCCTAGCTAAATCAAGCTCTCACAACCTCAGAAAATAAAAATTACAAGAAAATAACTAAATTAAACTCACCAAACTAAGATCGAAAGTTTGAAAGTTTCAAACCCTTTCCTCTTTCTTTTGCTTCATGAAGAAGATAAATATGAATGGAGAAATATTTTATTTTCTTTTTATTTTATCTTTTATACTTAAATTAATAATGAATTGATCTTAATTATTCTTATTAAACATGATTAATTTAATCTTTAACACAATTAACCAATATGGTGGATTTCAATTGTCATCCACCATGTTTGGCTACATAATAGTGGTCTAATTGCTAAATTCATCATTTGAATATTTAAAAATTTATATCGATAAATTTTTATAATTTTAATAATTTAATTTTTATACTTTAATTAATTATTAATTTAACAAAATTAAGGATACTAAACGAACATCCAAAATAAAATTCCGAAATTATCGTTTTCAAATGCCACTAAAAAACAAATTATTACAATAATTATATTAACTAAATATTTTCTTATCATTAATCACATTTTAAATGGAAGAAATTTAAAATTTATATATTTTAAATCTCCCGAACACACGCCAACGAACCGGGTTGACTGTTATCTCTCTCTAACCAAACATCCCACCACCCTCTTCCTCTTCACGGAGTCCAACTAACACGATTTCCTAATCACCGATTCCTCGTGAACCTCTCATGGCTTCGGAGCTGTGTGGCGCCGCTTTCGAGGTATCTCATGACGACGACGAGGAACCTTCTTCCTCCGATAACGAAACGACGACGTCCTTAACGGTAACGAAGACGTTTTGAACGATGAAGAAACGAGGTATTGTTAGAGGAAGAAGAAGACATAAATTCCCCTTCTTTACTCCCTCAACCGATCCCTTCCAAGTATCCTTCGCCTCAGTCCCTTTCCTACAACTTGAATATTGCATGTGTTTTTTCAACAACTTGAATTTTCCTTTTCCTGTTCCTTTGTAACTCTCAATTTTTTATTTTCTCCACCACGAGTCTTATTTAATATTTAATAATGTATATTACATATAAATATTCATTCCTATATGATTACGTGAACAACCTCTCCTATCTTTCTCTCTTTTCACATTTTATCGTCTTCTCTTTTTCCCATTTTCTGTTAACTACCCCCATTTGCCTTTCATCAATCCAGTTTTTCAATTTTCTTCTCTGTTTTTTTTTCATCATGGAAGAGGCAAAAGGTATGCTTTTCTTTCTGGGGTTTGGTTTTTTTTTTTTAAGATGTTGTTTTCTTGATCTTTAATCCTTTCTTTCTCCTTTTGTTGTTTTTTTTAATCTTTCATGAAAATTTCTTCGTTACTTTTTGAGAATCTGAGATAACTGAATTTTTCCACTTTGCTTTGTATTTCTAGTTTTAGTATTAGACAGATCAATTGAATTTGTGAATGCCTGGAAGTGAAAAAGGAACTGACTTTTTCCACAATTTTTTTTAAATTATAGTTTTTAGGTTTTTTAATCCATTTTAAGAATAATACGTGTCTCAATTTTCAATCTTGTTTTGTAAATAATTAATTGCAATATTAATGTTTCTTTGCTTTTTTTTTTTTTTTAAGTGTTGGAAGCTAAAGAAGGAACCATTTCCGTTGCCTCTGCTTCTCCTGATCATCAAGAAGGTAATTGTCAACTTTTCATAGGATTTAATGTTAAAAAGCTAATACTAAATGGCCTCTTCAGTGTTGCCACCATTAGAATTATTTCGGTAGATTCAAGATATTCTTTTTATTCATTAAATTTCGTCTATTGTTTTAGTTTAGTATTGGAGATTTACTTCCTTCAATACATATATCTTATAGTTTATTTTTTTAGCTGTCACAGTTTATAGATCAGACTGATGTTTATGATCTGATATATTGCTTGGATATGCTGTGCTAATTTATGTTACCCGGGGCAAGTCTGAACATATGTCGGACATAGGTGTTAGACTCGGGTTTAGGGAAAATGAAGAGTAGAAATAACATAGGTGTTGTGTGATGACTTTTAGCTGTGTCACAGTTTATGGATCATAGTGATGGTTATCATTATTAATGATGTGGTATACTGCTTAGATATTCCGCGTTAATTTATGTTACCCGGACTTGAGGATGACTGCATATCATTGTCCAGGTATGTGTCGTCCATAGGTGTTGGACACAGGTTTAGGAAAAACAAAGAATCTATGTCACATTTTATGGATCATGGTCATGGTTATCATTATTGATGATCTGATATTGCTTAGATATGCTGTTTTGATCTATGTTACTCGGACTTTAGGATGAGTTCATATCCATATCTAGATATGTGTTGTACATAGGTGTTAGCCATGGGTTCGAGAGAAACAAAGAGTCTGGATGGCATAGGTGTGTTATCCAATAGTAGGTATTTTAGCTATCACAGATTATGGATCATAATGAGGGTTGTCATTATTGCTTGGATATGCTGTGTTAATCAATATGCCATAAGTATTAGAGACGGATTTCAGACAAGATAGGAGTCACTGATTTAAAGATACTTGATTAACGATGTAGATATCGTCAGAAAACCGTCATGCTTAATGTTTGTTAGGTGATTATGAAAATGCTTGTTTCTGTTTATCGTTCAACCAGCTGTACAGGATAGAGATCACAAATTCTTAACACAAGCAATTGGAGAAGCATATAAAGGGGTTGAATGTAAAGATGGAAGGCCGTTTGGTGCAGTGGTCGTTCGTAATGACGAAGTCATTGTGAGTTGCCACAACATGGTTTTGAGAAACACTGACCCTACTGCACATGCAGAGGTTACTGCTATTAGAGAGGTCAGATCAAAAGAACTAAACAAACCAACAAAACAATTTAATCAAATTTATCGATCCTGTCCATATATGTTTACTTGAAATGATTGAAACAGTTCCAATCCCTGAAAACCATGAACTGCTACGAAAAGCTTAGATTTTGTTTGTTGATTGTAAGAAAATATGATAGCTTCAATGGAAGATATACATATAAATATACAGTAGCTTTCATTTGTGGGGATTTTCATGTTTTCTATTTACTAATGTTTGGAACATAACATACTATGTCAGGCATGCAAGAAGCTGAATCGAATTGAGCTCTCAGACTGTGAAATGTATGCTTCATGCGAGCCTTGCCCAATGTGCTTCGGTGCTATCCATCTGTCAAGAATCAAGGTCCGATGCCAAACCTTACTATTTTTTTAACGTATATAATCCTTTTCATTAACTCACGGTTGCATATGTTGAGATTTCAACCCCGGACTAGGTGGATATCACTTCTTAAGAGTGGCTATATGAAACCGAAATCGTGACATGTGTTTATTATTTAATGGGAAAGCAGAAGCTGGTTTATGGAGCGAAAGCAGAGGCAGCGGTAGCAATAGGATTTGATAGTTTCATTGCAGATGCATTGAGAGGTACTGGGTTTTACCAGAAGGCTAACCTAGAGATCAAGCAAGCCGATGGAACAGTTGCTGTTATTGCAGAACAAGTATTTGAGAAGACCAAGGAAAAGTTCACCTTGTATTAATTTCTCTTTCATTACTAGAAACACAGTTTGAAGTTTATGTTAAGACTGCCCCCCGCACTGTTTGATTTCAGAAAATAAAGAAATCCTATGAGTATAATTATAAGTATAATGATCTAAGATATGAGACCTAAAGAATAAAGAAATTATTTTATGGACCCTTCTCACTATACTATTTATGATTTTTGATCAATTATTAATGATATTTTAGTAATTTATTTTATGTCATTAATATATAATTTAATATTTTTATTTTGAATTTTAAACTCTAAATTTTAAATTCAAATCACGAACTTTAAACACCAAATATCAAACTCAAATTCTACAAGTTAATTTTCTGAGCGTTGACCTTGATTAATCTTAATTGAATCTGCAAGTTAATTTGTCTGAGTTTTGACCTTAGATTGATCTTAATTGAAATATTTTAAAGTTTTAAAAATCAATTTAATTTCTGGGTTATAGTTTTACGGGGAACTAACTTTTACAATCATTTAACAATTAAGTCACAAGTTGATGTTTTAAATAGAAGAAATTTAAAATTTTCTATATATGTTAAATCTCCCGAACACGCGCCAAGGAAGCGCGTTGACTGTTAGCTCTCTGTAACCAAACATTCCACCTTCCCTTCCTCTTCAAGTCCAACTAACACCCTTTCCTGACACCGATTCCTCGTGAACCTCTCATGGCTTCGGAGCAGTACGGCGCCTTTTTCGAGGTATCTCAGTACGACGACGAGGAACCTTCTTCCTCCGATAACGAGATCGACGAAACCGACGACGTCCTTAACGGTAACTAAGACGTTTTGAACGATGCAGAAGACGAGATATTGTTAGAGGAAGAAGAAGACATAAATTCCCCTTCTTTACTCCCTCAACCGATCCCTTCCCAAGTATCCTTCGCCTCAGTCCCTGCCGTTCCTCTCGCCGTCCCCTCCTCCGCCGCCGTAACCATCGCCGCCATCTCGACCGACGAATTGCCTCCTGATTCCAAACGCCAACGCGTCGATTCCGTCGAGGCGGAGAAAAAAACTCCGCCGCCGCAGCAATTGGACGATTCGCGACGGTTATTTCAACGGTTATGGACCGACGAAGACGAGATCGAGCTTCTCCAAGGGTTCCTCGATTACAGAATGTTGAAAACGAACTCAAATGCTTCTTCTACTTCTCACCATCACCATCACGATACGGCTTTGTTTTACGATCAAATCAAATCGAAACTCCAGCTGGATTTCAACAAGAATCAATTAGTGGAGAAGCTTCGAAGGTTGAAGAAGAAATATAGGAACGTGATTAGCAAGATCAGTTCAGGTAAAGAATTTTCCTTCAAAAGCCCTCATGATCAAGCTACTTTTGAAATTTCTAGAAGGATCTGGAGTGATGGTGTTAGCAAAGTAGAAGATAATGTCTTAGATGATGACGAAAATAACAATAATAACGACGCTATTTTGATCGATGAAAGTGGAGAGAAAAAGAATTTGACACAGAAACCAGCAGCCACGAAGAAAACGTCGAGAAATATAGGAGGGAAAATGGAGGAAAAAAGAGATGTAAACGATGGAATTGTGCATATAGATAGTTACTCTAATGATAGGGTTAATAATGATAATGGTAATGTAGAAGCACTTGGTGGTGGTAGCAGTGGAGGAGGAGATAACATGGGGGCGGCCGGGGTCATAGAGGAGACCGTGAGGAGTTGTGTAACACCCTTGTTGAAGGAGTTGTTAGGTAGTGTAATGGGAGGAGGAGGGGGATATGGAGGAAGAGGGATCAGTGGATTGGTGATGAATGCAATGCCATTGTGTTTGGGCGGCGGTGGGGGCAACGGGGAATGGATGGATGAAAGATGGAGAAAGCTGCAGATAATGTAGTTGCAAGTTTATTCGAAACGGGTGGAGCTGGTGCAGGATGAGATTAAGGCGGCTTTGGAGGAGCTCCGGTCGATGAATGGGTGATTTTGGATAAGTTGATATAGTGTAGGGAAGTAAGTGGCTTTTGGGTTTCGGTTGATTTGATTGAAATGATGGTTCTGCTTTGCTTAGTTTATTTGTTATAGTATTTTTTTCACATTTGTGTACAGTATATGATATATTCAAACATGAGTTGGGTGGACTTGCTTAGTTATGATTAATGTAAAGCCTTGACGGAATGCTTTTTGGGTTTTGGAATAATGAGTTCTGGTTATTTTGAAGCTGAAGCTTATTCAACTTGATTTGATGTCATGGGTAAATGTTTGGTAGTTTCAGAGGGAAGACATCATGGTGTGGTTTTTATATGAGCATAATAGAAAAGGAGGGCTGCAAAATTGAATGTTTGATTAGGTTTCAGGCTATTCTGATTCACATTATCAATATATAAAATTTCTTGGGTTATCCCAGATCCAATCCATCTATTATTTTGTTTGTAAAATTAAATGTCGATTCCACATACGATGGTGAGGTGGCAAAGTCTTTGATATCAGTCTCGGGATCAAAACTTCGTATTTGATCCTGAAACAAATTTCTACCTTTCCTTTGTAAAAAAGAAAATGAGGAGTTGGAGCCCAGGTGAAAACCAGGCTTATCCAAGTCAAAACAAAAAATTAGCCCCATAACAAGAAGTTGCATGGTAGACAGAGAGACAGGTGCCTCACCTTATCCAAATCCTTTTATTTTTTTCAAACGGGAAAAAGAGCATATGCCCCTTCCCTTCCATGGATCCCTTTCATTTCTCCTCCACCCACTGCCAAAAATATCACTAAACCAAGTCTGACACCAAAACCCAAAATCAGTAATAATAGAAAGAGAAATCCTCCATTGAAATGGCATCTGCAACAGCAAGGCTCCTTTTTCCTCTTCACCACTTAACCCAACCTTGTCCCAAGCCCAAAAAACCTAATCTCTTTCCCTCCCATAAACTCCTCTCCAGAATTCCTCCCAACATCATCCAAACCCATAGAAACCAACCCCATTTCACCGTTCGTTCCATTGATGTCTCAAAAGAAGACAGTCAAGAAACCCCAACTTCTGACCCAGATAACAAACAATCTCCATCAGTGGAAGAAACAAGTGGGGGAGAAGCGACGATTGACAAACGCAGGTTAGAAGAGAAGTTTGCAGTGTTGAACACAGGGATATATGAGTGCAGGTCATGTGGGTTCAAGTATGATGAAGCAGTGGGTGATCCTTCCTATCCAATACCACCAGGCTTTCAGTTTGATAAGTTGCCTGATGATTGGAGATGCCCTACCTGTGGGGCTGCAAAGTCTTTCTTTGAGAGTAAGAGTGTTGAGATTGCTGGGTTTGCTCAGAATCAGCAGTTCGGTTTAGGAGGAAATGCTCTTACTTCTGGTCAAAAAGCCCTCTTAATTTATGGCAGTTTGTTCTTCTTCTTTGTGCTCTTCTTGAGTGGCTACTTTTTGCAATAGGTAGGTAGGGTGCATAATATAAATTTCTGTAATTTTTCTTTGCCTTAAAGGTATATTTTTCTGCCAATAGGAAAATCCATCAAACGCCCCCCCAAACCCCCCCCCCCAAAAAAAAAATATCGAAGCTTCTTTGATTTTTGTGCTTCATTTTAGTTTTCTTGGCATTTCGTTGCTCCATGTATGCTTAGAATATAAAATTCAAGGGTTTTGAATAGATCATGGTACCATTGGCAACCATTAATCCAAAAAGAGATTTTGTGGTTTCAAGTACTTTGAAATTATCTGCAAATCAAGATTGTAGAATCTTAGATATTGAATGATCCTTCCCCATGGCAACGATACTAACACCCTGAGCTTTAGGTTTACCAGCTTTTAGGCCTTGTTTCTAGGCTTTGTTTTGTAGTAATCTGAGCTTTGATCCTCATTCATTTACCAAGTTTGTTAGAAGCTTTGGTTTAAAAAAAAGATCATATTATACTTCATAAGATAGTAAATCATTATGAATTATTAAAGGCAAAATGTTGATAAAGTTGAATTTAAAACTTTGAATGTCCAAGTTCCCTATGCCAAATATCATGTGAATTTCCTCAGATGTAGATCATGTCTAAATATATCTCGAACATATTATTTGTAATTGTACCTACACTTACAAACTTCTTCAAAAATATATATATATATATATATATATGCATTTAAAAAAACAAAGTAGCAATGATAGGTTGTGATATACATACTTGTAATGCAACACAAGTAAACTTGTCATACAATCCTCTCCTCAGTCAATGAAAAAAAAGAACACTTCCGACAAAAATTATTGACAAGTGTTATAATAATTTCACTTATTATCAAATCCAAATCGAAATTGATTTGATAACCAAAGCTCAGTATCTACTCCAACAAAATAATTATATTTTCTAGACTGATGAAAGAAGAATATTAGCATACAACATTGGATGTTCCTAGTGTGATAAAAACAAAGAATTAGTGCAGTTATTAAAAAAGACAGCTGACATAGAAATTGATGATTTTCTTACGACAAAAAGAAATCAATGACACGTGGAGACAACCATTAACATGACAAGATAAAAAGAAAACTATTGGAAGAAACCACGTGAATGACATAAAAAGATCCTTATCAACAACCTGTTTGGGATTCAACATTATTTCTATCCTTATCAGAAATACTTTGCAGGATTAAAGAAAAAAAATAGAGTTCCATAATTGTATTATAAATAGGAATTGTTTGAGCCTAAACGAGACATCAAAACTTAAAATAGATTGAAACTTAGAATAGAAAATTTTCTTTATCTCCTTGTAAAAAATAGATCGAAACTTAGAACAGAAAATTTTCTTTTATCTCCTTGTAAAAAATAGATCGATAAAAAAAATAGAAATCTTTCTTTTGTAATCTACCTTTTGTAAAATCTTTCGCTTATTCATACTCTGTAATAATTTTTCTAGTCTTCCGCATATATAGATAAAACTTGTAATAGAATAAGCAATGAAAGGGGCATCCTTGAAATGAGAAACATACCAATCACATTTTCTACGTTCAGTTACAAAACACAACAGGCGGCTTTGCCATTTCCGGCTCTTGCCAATGCTATACTTAAACTGAGATCTACAATATGATGATGCCTATTTGTACATGTACAACTTGAACATATAAATGACATTATCAACATAACAGTCCTAGTTTTGGTGGTGTGATGGGAACCTATGGTTTAAACTGCGTAACGGTTTGCATGACTTTGATGCACTATAAGTTAAAAAGTTGACAATTAGTGAATGTACACGCCTGTGTCAAAGAAATAGGCAACAACAACCCCATCCGATATCATGATCACTGCTGATTTACAGGAGATGGACGAGTCTTAATCTGATAAACCTTCTTCGTCTGCTTCTCATAAGCTCCACTAGATGTGTTTTCTTGTTTTAAGCGACTTCCAGGGTTTACATTCACTGGTTTACCTATCCATGTGTTGGGTGGTAGGGGAGCAGCACCTGTGTTCTGCTCAGACAGGAGATCTAGATTTTGCAGGCACCTAGAATTTGGCATTTTCGAAGACATCTCTGCATGTGCTCTACCTCTGGCACTTCCCTCAAATGACAAAGCAGACATTCCAGTCCTCAAATCATAATAACGGTCCTGATTCTGTAATCTATCCTGTGCCCTGAAGTTGTTTTTGACTTGCATACCATTGGATGATGAATGTCTTGGGTTACCCGATATACCTTGAGGATGGTTGTGTTGACCATAGTAATTTCCGCCATTACCGTATCCCCTTCCATAACTTAATGGTCCAGTCACACGTGGCTGGCTGCCATAATAATGGTTTGGATCATCAAGAAAGCCCCTTTCATAACCTGCTGGTCCAGCAGGTCTTGGTCTAATGCTGGTATAGTTGCTTGACATATTAAAAGATGGTTCCTCGAACGACCAAGAGGATGGCCCCTTTGATTTTATATTAAGAGTATTCTTGACAAGACGATGTGCTGCCTCTCCTAGCTGAGGCCCAATGATTGCACCAGGTACCAGTGCCCTGTCAAACAAATTTAACAATGAATATCCTAGTAACCACCAGCAGCTATGAAGGCCTTTGAATAAATTCTGAGGTCCTAACAGCACTGGCACTAAATTGATGGCAAATTTTACTAGTATGGTAACAGATCTCCAAAATCATGCTAAGATTCTCACCGATCTCTGCCTTGCTGGCGCCGGCCACCATTGTCTTCATGCCATAATACAGGAAAAGGTTTGATGTCCAATGGTGTTAGAACCTGCAAGAGTGACATGCATGTGTTTAAAAGTAAACTCTGCTGAGGGATCCACAATGCTCTGTAATGTTTGTCAGGATGAGAGAGTACCATAAAAGAAAGTTCAATGGTAATCTTGTTCATCCTTGTGTTCCCTAATTATACCTAATAAATTTAAGCCTACGCCTATGTCAAAAAGTCATACCTTTATGGGTACCAAAACACCCTGTGGAAGTCTTGGAATGTGTTTATGATGTGAAGGATTAAGATATGTAATATTCCTGCAAAGAAAAAAAATGCATGAAAAATAATTAGGATAAATTTATACAAGCGTTCAAGACAAAAAATGGAAATAGAACCATGGAAGACTTACAACACTCGGTTAAATTCTATATGCGGCAAACCCTTGACAGGGGAAGAGACTACATGTTGCCAACCATTCCTTTCAGATAACCAAAGAAATCCATTCATTCCACCACTGTGAAGGACAATTTATGAGGATGTATAACCAACTGATGTTCCCTAAAAATTATTTCAAATGTGAACACTCAATAATTAACAGTTAGATTAACCAACCTAGCATTTGTGTCGATTGGCCATAAGAATCTTTCATGGGGGCGAACATGATGGTACATTTGATAATACGAAATCACTTGAGAAGCCAAAGGTTGAAGGGGATGGACATATAGCAGATCAAGCATCACACTGTTTCGAATCTGCTCTTCAGCCTGTAGATATTAAGGGTTAGAATAATGAATCAACCAAAAACATTGTAAGAACAAGCAGTGCATGAAAGAAGACTCCAGGATATTTCGCAAGCATCAATTAGAGATTAAGCTTTGCTAATCTAAAACAACCATTCAGACCGTTAAAGTAGCTTCAAGCTTTCTTGTTGCAGAAAGCAACTTCTTCTCATCAATGAATGGCAATTTGACAACACCCTGGTGGAAAGAAAAAGGGTAAGAGTCCACAATTTTTTGTTGAAATGCATGAGGAAAATAAATAAAAACAAGTTAACTTTGTAGATAAGAATACACCTGCCATGCAAAGCGTTTTCCATGCATGTCAATCTCAAAATCTGTCGCATAAAGAAATCTCAGTGAACTTTACAAGAGGGGAGGAATCTCACAAGACAAAGAGACCACCAAGAGTTGATTGACTTCTTACCAGTGGGATAGAAATTATAGATAGGTGATGATGGATCAGTCATCAGTTTCCCATATTCTTCAGGCAAAGCTTTATAACTATAACATGATAAGAGATAAAATAGTATAGCATAAGCAACAGTAAACCAGAACCAAAAAGAAATATTTGACGTAAAATGCTATATACTTATAGACAACAAATATAAAGCAAAGAAACCTGGCAGCTGGCAGTGTTCCCATGAGCTGGTCAAAGGGTTTAAATGGCTCTCCCATGAAAAATGTTATTTCCAAATCAGCTAGATCTGTAAGATCCGAAGCAAATGGAGCATAATGATATGGATAAAACCTGAAGGAAAAAGTGTAGATGCCACTTTAGACTAACTGAATTAAAAAAGCCATATTGCAAGACATGTAGCATATTTTGGACTATTTGTTAGGTAGTCATACTAGACATGTATATACAGCAGAAGCCAACTGCAGTTTGAGCTACAGAAAGAGTATCAGATACCAAATACCTGGCTCTCCTTGACCATGATTAAAACCTAAAACCTTTAAGTTGAAAATGTCTCAACTGTTTACAAAGAAAATAGCACACAGCATTAAGTGTGTACTTGAAAGTGGGAGGATGGGTAGAGGGGAGTACAAAAGTGGAAAGGGCAAATTTTGACTGCGCCCAGTAGGAAAGAGAAGTGAGAAAAGAAATAACAAAGATGACCATTTTCGCATCGTAATGTATAAAAACAAATCATTTCAAATTGGAAAGGCAAGAGGAAAGAAATGAGAGAGGAATAAGTTAAGCATGCATACTAACTTCCCTTCATCTTTTCAACTCTACCAAGCAATTGATGGAAAGATGGAAAGCACCCCAATAGATAGAAAAAATATTTTTCTATCTATATCCACTTTTCTCCTCTTTCAACTTTCCACCCTACCAAGCACACTTAAGTGAATTTTTGTATAGATAACACTGTCTCTTTCTGATATTTACTAGTAATGCATGCAGAGCGTTGGAAAGCATAAGGAGGCAAAAAACACATAAATCCATTGCAGAGCATAGGCTTCACTTGACATTTAAAGCATAGCATTGGAAAGCATAAGCAGGTGAAAGGATCCATAAGTCAATGCCAAGAGCATACAGAAAATGCTTATACTCTATATTTAATCTTAGTTCGTTTAGTTTATGAAATGACAGATAGAAGGGAACATAGATACAAATTTTCTGCCAGTCCAAAACAAAACTAACCATTGCCAGGAGCAAACACCTTGGTAGTAATAGCGGCATACCCAGCATAGCCCTTCAACATACTTCAAAACCTGCAAGAAGTAGAGACAACTATTACAGCTCTTCTACCAGGATACCACATACACAATGTATTGTGGCAAAAATATTCCACTTGACTTTGAATTTAAACTTACAATGTCCTTTTTAACTTCTTCAATCTCCCCGGGATTTGATATGTCAAATTTCTCAACATAATATCTTTCTTTGTATCCTGGTTCCCCTAATTTAATCTGGAAAAAGAACAAGTAGATTACTACAGTGCAAGAAGCTGATCACAAAAAGCTACCACACTTCTCCGATTGCTCAAAGGACACTCAGGGCTTGCATGAGATTCTACATATCATAACTATCCCCTTCAGTTCTATTTATTATGTAATATAAGACCAACAGTGGAACAGCTTAAGCTCACAATTCAAATGGATGGCAATAAAGTACGCAGATAATGATATTCTACAAAATTCACAGCAATTTACTATAACTTCCCCCTTCACTTTTCAACTTTATGGGTTAAAAGATTAAAAGTGGAAGGTTAAGCCATCAGTTCAAATGGATGTCAAGATAAGCTAGTGGATAATGATATTCAACAAAATTCAGTGCAAATTAAAGAGCATAAAGTTAATCAAGACTTCACATAACCAAAAGATTTCTCAATTTATCAAAAAAAGAGCGTAAAGCTAATTCAGCGCAGATAATGATATCACTTGGTAGCTAATTCAGTGCAGATAATGATATCACTTGGTTCAGATCAAGTTAAGCATTAAGCATCTGTGAGCTCGTCAATATGCTTCGAATTAGTAACAACCTGAATTCTCACTTTGACCTACAATCCAAGCAATTTCACCTGTAGAGACACTGAACCTGCCATTTTACTTGAACACAGATTTCTAATTTACCTTATCTACAACAGTTGCCTGTGAATCCTCAGAGGACTCTCCTCTTGCTTTAAGCTTTATCTGCTCATTATTCTCAATTGCCTGAAAATAGTCATTTACCAACATAAGGAACTTATATGAGAACTTAAGAAATAAAACAACTTAAGGAAGAGGTGCATGATAAACCACCAATCACCAATGGAAAGCCAAAAGATCATAACTTAAGCACACAACTTGCGCACAACCACAATTTATTCATAAAGACAAGTAAAAGATCAGACTAAAACAGTTATCACAAAATAGAAGTTCACTGAACTTCAAAATTTACAAATTTATTACTATCAAGGATATATTTTCCCTTTCCTTCAAGAGATTCCTTTGCAGTTCAGTAAGAAACTCTTGAAAAGTCACTTCCCCAAATGTGTGTGTTGCTATTTGTTGGATGCAGTAAAATTTGAACATTTACACATATTTCTGCATACATGTTTGTAGTTGCTTGGAAGGAACAAAAGATTCTTTAAAAAAATGGCCAAGATTGGTCCCCCCTTAAGTGAGCAATTATTTTTCCAGCTACGCCTACTTCACAGAAATCAATAGAAGATAAATACAATACTTTTTTTTTAATTGATGTAACACATTGCTCCAAGAGAAAAGCAACCTAGCTCTAAAAGATGTTACTGAAATCACCCAACTTATCTAGCATCACATCAATCATAAAAAAAAAATCAAAATATAATATAATCATCCAAATTTCATGTCCTGGTTTTCAACTGGATAGGAGATGCACATATGCATCAAAGAACAGAAGATGTAACTCACCTGCTGTATACGAGCCCTCTTCTGAAAGATTTGGTCTTCATGAACAGAAACAGATTGAATAAAATACTCCACTCTATCTAACAAAACCTGTGCTTGCAAAAAAAAAGGGGGGGGATGATATCAGCAACCATGAGAAAGAACAGTTGTAGCCTGATCTGGACAAGAAATTAAAAATAACAACAATTTCTTCTGATCTCATGCAACACACTATTTTGTCATGATAAATGAATAAAGTCATTAACAAGGAGGACCCACTTCATTAAGTCAGCCTGTACTCTATCTCAGTTCTTTCCTAGAATGTCAACAAATATGAACCCATCGTTTATTGGTTAACTTTGATCTGTTGTTCTTCAGCAGAAAATCCCATGATAACAGCAATATAGCATCTAGCCATTGATTAGGAATCTAAATAATTTTGGGAAGAGAGAGTCAAAAAAGTAATTTTTTTCTAGATTTGTGAATTTTGAGATGGTCAATGGTTAAAGAACTGTGTACTGGTTTTATGAATGTATACTGGTATCCACGCACAACAACCCATCCCACCTACCAAAAAGACAAGACAGAAAATGTATAATAAATATCTATTTGACTTGAACTGGAGATGAAATCCATTCCCAACTCCTGATGAGATAATCACTAAATTTGATGTTTGATGGGTAAAAATGGAAATTATTAGTCTCCCACAAACACTTCATTTCAAAGAATAGTGAGTTCTTCACTCTACTGATCTTTACTATAAAGAAATAAAGCTCCAGTTTATAACTAGATATCCATTGATGCACTTTTATCTGTTATAGTTCATAGTGAACTTTCTGACAAAGACTTAACAGACACATAAAAAAAAAAAAGGGAAAAATTACCTCACCAGCATCAGTAAGATAACCACCCATGGCTGCAAATTCCCTTTTATACACTTGCATCAGAAGATTTATGGCACCCTGAAACAGAAAAATACATATGCTTTGATTAATAATATAGAATAAAGAAAAACCAGGCACTGAAACTAAGGCAATCACATACCTCCCTGATTTCTAATGTTGGCATATGCGGAAGGAAATCATTGCCAACAAAGAAACATATGAAAACAAAATCATCCACTATTCTTTCAAAGTTTATCTCAAATGGAGGGTTGGGGATCTCTAAATCATATTCCAAATATTCTCGCAACATCCATATGTTAAGAAACTGTCCATACAATTAGCCAAATCAGCACAGTATAAACCAAGCAAAGAAAAGAGGAAAGAACAATTGTGCTTGTGTTGTATCACTTAAATGGAGATTGAGTTTACTTCTGTACCTGATATTTCTTCTTGTGTACAGGTGTATCATCCACAGCATTCCATTCTCCGGTTTCATCATCTGGCTTACCACGACACTCTCCTGCCAAATGACCTACTTGACCACAGAGAAAGCACTTGTCCTGTTGTCCAGGAAGAGCAATCACCTACACAGCAATGGAAAATGAATAATAATAAAAACAACCATTAGCAATAAATTGTTTGAAGCTGAGAATAAGATTTAAAATTAAGATAAACAGGCACCGACCTCTCTTAAAATTGAAAAGTGAACCTCATGTGTAGCTAATGACAACATGATCAAATCTGCATCCTGATCATGACAAATCAAATGCCTAATTTAGCACTACAATTAAAACATCTATGAGAGAGCCATAAATGAATCAGAAGTAGCATAGTGTGAAGGACTAGTTATGGAGTTGACTCTCACCAGACCATACAGACAGTGTCGTGTGTTTGGATTGAAGCCAGGAAGGTTACGTTGTAAACGAATGTATGACATAATCTTGTGTTCTCCCTCACCAGGAACATTTGCATCAGAAAGAATAACCTTCAAATAATCACCCAATGCAGCCCCATAAATAAATTTAGAGAGACAAAGTATCCTGAAAGCCAAAAGTATATGGGAAAATTATACAGAAAGGATTATCCATTTTGCAAGGAATCATCCAATCTTTGAAGCCAGAAAAGGATAATGTCCTTCGCACCTTTGTATTCCGCCAGCCAGGATTGTGATTCAACCTAGATTGTATATAATACTGAAGAGCTACAGACAACACAGCCATAAATGAAGTGCCAGGAGTAATAACATTTGAGTCACATGTTTCAGGTTTTTCCTTGGGGGACAAAGCATTCCCCTCAGCCTCAAATTCTTTCCTCAATCTCTCCTCTTCAGCTGCCTGACATGACATAAACAACCAAAAGATAAATCAACTAATCTGATCATTAGAATCCACTAAATAATTCAAAGACTTACTGCCTCAGCAGCATCTTTTGCCGCTCTAAAACGTCGAGTTCGTTGCTGATTCATTTTAGCTCTAGGGGCAACACCATCTACAAATATTATATATACAAAACGAATTAAAGAAACAATTAAAAGAAGAAAGAAAATTGAATAAACATGGAATAAAGCCTACCAATTGCCATATAGAGTAGCTTTCTAGGACGAACCAATGAGAAGAGATGGTCAATATAGTCAAAGATTGATTTAAATACATCGTCATAAGTGGCAGGTGCAGGCTGTAATAAACAAAACATCGCAATGAGTGATATCCACTAAAAGATCAAGGCCAAGGCATAAATAAAAACGAATATACCAACTTCCGAAACACAAAAAAGGAAAAATGTTGATGCACCAGTCATCAAGGACAATACTTCTAGATGCATGGTAATCAAGATCATACTAAGAAAGGAAAACACACTACAACTTCCTGACCATAATAATATCCAATCCACCACTTGATTACCCTAAAACTTGCTTTCAATCAAAATTGTATTTACATACAGATTGCAAATAGACCCTACCTAAAACCTTCTCCTCCCCAAAAGCTAATTCTAGCACCATAATACCCTTCCTAAGCAACATATATTTCCCAATTACATTTACTAAACTACATCTTAAGTAAAAACACAATTCCAAACAGTTCGTACATCAATCATCATAATTACATCCCTAACAACAACAAAAAATTCTAAAATCAACTCAAAATAAAATTTAGAAAAAAAATAATCCAAACAAAAAGAAATTCCGAAGGTCTTTCATTTCCAAAAAGAAAAATTACCTTGCCCTCGGGGTGAAAACAAGGGTGAATGATTCCATTCATATCGAGATAAAGATTATCGAATTCGAGGCCGTTAGGGTTAGGTTTAGAGACATCAACTGGTATTTGATTTCCATCTGCGTCTTCTCTCGGTTCTTCCTCGATTACGTCGACGATTGATTGCGGGTACCGATCCGCTAACCACCTGTAAAACGCCGGTACTCCCATGGCTGTGCTGTGAAGAATTAGAGGTTCCTCCGGTCAACCAAAGGTTTTGGAGGATGGGGTTTTTGTTTTTTTTTTTTCCGATAGAGGGAAAATATCGGAAAAAGAAAGAAAAAAAAAAAAAAAGAGAAAATTCGAGATGTGTAAGTGACGGTGAAATTGTACGGTCGCAACGGTAATATAAAAAGCCTTTCTTTTGTGGGCTTTACTGAAATGACTAAATTGCCCTTCATTATGGTGGGAAGTAAAGTAGGGATAGGATGGCTAAGCTAAGGGGCAGGGAATTATTCAATTTGGCGGAAAAGAATATACTTGGTTTAAATTTAAAAAAAATTGTTATTTTAATCAATTAAGGTGTTTAAAAATATAATTACTACAAATTAATCTTAGTTTTTAATTAAAAATAAAAAATAATATAGTAAAACCTTACATTTATCATTCAATTAAAATTTTATTTTATTGTTATATATTTTAATTTTATTATACATATTTTATCATCTGTATATATTAATAATATTGTTAATTGACTTTATGTCACAATTTAACTTGACACTAGTGATGGCAATACCATAATAAATAATTGTATTCATTTAATATTCTTAATTTGATGTATTTATATGTTTAAATTTAATTTTATTTATAATTTAATCTATTTTTATTTTAATATTGTATATATTTCATATGCTATTATTATTAATTAATTTTAAACTATATATTTCACTATTTATTATATATTATTTTTAAATATACATTTGTGTTCCAAATACGTTCTTGATAGAATTTTTAGTAAAACTTAACAAATGTAGTTAAAATTTAAGAAGATTGTATTCTTTTTCTAAACATCGAAATGCTAAAATTGATAATTAAACTAATAAAAAACTCCTATTAATACAATACTAATATTTTAAAATTTTAATTAAAATTAAAATGCTTTAGAATTTAAGAATTAAATTAAAATTTACGGTATGTTGAATAGAATTTGAGTCAAGTGTAAATGACAGGTATTATCACAATCTCTTAAATTTTCTCCATTTTTGCGCTATTTATTCATTTGAAATTACTTATTTTATTTTAAGTTTGCATAATTTAATCTTTTTATTTTTTTTCAATTTAATAATTTAAATTCAATTAATAACATTATCAAAAAATTTTCTATTAAATTGGATTATTTTTCATACTCAAAATAAAAAATTTGTTCATGTGATCAATATTAGATGTATGGAAAGTTAAATAAACAAATATAAGATTCTCCTTACGAAATTATAAGGTTCTTGAACAAGCAAAGTGAAATTCAATATTTTTTTCTTTTTTGCTTACATGACTTTCATATGATTTTAAATTGATCATCATGAGAAATTTTTTATTTAAAAATGGCATATAAATTTAATATAAGTTTTTTTTACCTTTTGATTAATTAGAATTTAGTTATTAAATTAAAAGAGTATACGAATTAAAATTTTGAAATTAAAAATTGAATGTTGAAATGTACGAAGAGTATAAAGATAGAAGCTGAACTAGACTTATAGCAAAATATGTAGTATAATATTCGATCATCATGAATGATATTGAGCTTCATCAAAGGGTAGAGTTTATAATCTTTACATCACAGGCTTGCATATAGTATGATTACATATGCATAAGAGAAGGGTATTATTAAACCAGGTGAGGTTGGTATTTGCATATTTTTCAAGTTAATGTTAGATTGCGTTTGATTTGCAAATGAAATTATACATTTACTTACGCTATGTTTGTCCGGTTATTCTTTATTGGCTTCTTCTTGCATGATGAAGATTGTCCTGATCGAGCCAACGAGTCGTAATACTAGAATCGAATTGGCATTCTTGGAAGCTTCTAAGGGTTACAGACTCATAATTACAATGCCTTCTTTATCAAGTTCTGAAAGGAGAATGGTCCTCCGAGCTTTTGGGGCTGAAGTGGTTCTTATTGGTCTGGCCCAGGACATGATAGGTGCATTTGAGAAGGCTAAGGAAATTATGGCAAAGATTCCTAATTCCTACATTTTTTAGCAGTTTGAAAACCTTGCCAACTCAAAGGTATCATGTTTATTCACATTTTGGTATTTGGAGCCTTTGAAGTTGGCATGATTCGATACAATTTCTTATTTAGATCTATTATGAGATAACTGGAGTAGAATATGGAAAGGCATTGGAGGGAAGATAGACATCCTTGTATCTGGTATCGGAAAGTTTCGTAAGTGGATCTGGGATGTATCTGAGAGAACAGAATCCCGACATTAAGGTTAGAGTTCCTGATGCGGCCTAATTAGACCGAATAAAATCGTGACTTCAATATCTTAATTGTATCGCATCTTGCCACCTTTTCTTTTTAACTCATTGGGGTTGAGTTAGTTGAAAGTGCAATGCTCTCTTGAAAAAAACCTAGTAAGTTTTTAACATTTATAATGTATTTTTTTATCCACATTGGCCTTCATACTAGAATTACCATTTGTCTCAAATATGTATGTACGTGCATGGTTTATATATTTATAAACTTGTTGCATATGTTAACGTTGAAGGTCCACAAAAGATTCAACGAATTGGTGGTGGGTTCATCGTTGGGGTTCTAAATATGAATTTACTGAATGAAAATTTTTAAGTTAAGTCTCAAAAGTTATTTAATTATTCAAATTATACTTCCTAGTAGCTGTTGCATGTGAATAGTATTATCTATTAATGACATGTTGTTATGGGTCGAAATTGAAGTAAGAAACAAAAGGCCAGTAACGAAATGGAGTGTTTAAAGGTTTTAATGAAACAATATGCAGAAAGGTTTAATAAAAACGGAGTGTTTAGAGGTTTTACACATACAGTTAGTTGTACCGTAACTATAGCTAATTTGTAAACAGTAATTTCTTTTGTTTTTTTCTATATATCATGTTGTAGGGGGTAAGGGTAGTTATGAAAAGAATTTTGTTAAGCACTAAATTTCTTTATTCAATTAATTCTTCTCCCCCTCTCTGTTTTATATTTCCTAACTTCTTCTAATTTCTTTCTCATCAAAGGTATCAGAGCTTCAACGGTTCTCCATGACCAAGGAAGGGGTTACTATGTGGTTGTAAAATGAGGTGAGTGTTTTACAACAAGAGATGGGAAAACTGTAGGGTGTGGTGTTCTAGTTGGATGCTAAGTGGGATGAAAAAAATGGAGTTTTAACTTCGAGGATTTAAAGGATGAATTTCGTTTGGAGTTATACTCTTTATTTGAGCAATATTTGGGAAATCCCATTTTCTCAAGCTCGAGGGCTGTTGTACAGGATAAAAGGAAATGAGTTTTGAGTGGTCTGCCTCCAGGTTTTCCAGTTAAGAATCATCACGAAATTCCCCAACCATCTTTAGGGCTGAACATCACAGGTTTACCTCGACAATGATCCTTTCAATAGCGTTCCTACAAGTTAGACTGCCCTTATTTTGACTGTTCCATTTCAGAGGCTAGTGGCAAAGCTTGAGCAATATTTTGCTACTAAAGGGGTACCTGAGTGTGGCAAGGTACGCACGGTGATACTCCACATAGAGGGGCGAGCACTAGACTGTCATTATTTTTATGCTTAAAAGCATGAGGGTCTCCACTTGCTAGATTAGGCCTGCTATGCTCACAGTTTGAAGGAGTGTTATGAATCGAACCTTTTCAAAGATTCAATGGTTGAACTAGTAACCTTGAAGCAACATGGCTCGGTGAAAAACTACCATAATCAAATTGTAAGCCTCCTAAACCACCTTTAATTACTTGAATCTTATGCTCTTAGCATATTTTTTAGTAATTTAAAACTAGAGATAAGTAAATATTTACAACTTTTTAGACCCTAAACATTGGTAGGAGGATATCATATTGCTAGATAGGTTGAAATGTAATAGTCTGTTTTTTAGTGAAATTGGAACAGTGGTTTCGGGACCATAAATTTGGGTCTGAAAAGAAAATTATTTTAATATTATTTCATGGTTTGCATGTTGATTGAAATATCATATGAAATTTTCGTAAAGAAATTTTACTGATTTTATGTCTAATCTGATAAAAATGACCAAATTGTATAAAATGCAAAAGTTAAATTTTAGAAGCTGTAAGTATCAAATAGCCATGGAATTCAAAATTTGAGGTCCTTATATGGAAATTAGACCATTAAATAGAGTTAGTAGATATTTATGATAATTCATCCATGGGAAATTAGAAAAAGAAAAGGATTAAATTGAAAATTGAATTAATTAAAAATGGAAATAAGCTAATATCATCTTATTTCATCATCTTCCCTAAATTAAAATACATGGAAACCCTAGCTAAGAGAAAGTGAGTTCAAGCAAGTTGTTTTGGCTCAATTAGATCCGAATAGATCAAATACGGAGATAGATCGAGGAAAAGAAAAAGTGACGGATTAGTAAAATTTGCATACACGAACATTGTCGAGGTAAATTCATGTAACTAAATTGTGCATACTTATATGTTTGAATTGAAATTATATGTATGTGATTGTATTATTGCCATGTATAAGAAAGTAATCACATATCCGAAGATACCTAGCAAAGCTCGATAATTGTTAAGCCCCATTTGAATAAAAGAAATTCGATGGTTACAGAGTTTCCTGATTTGGTTGTGGTCTTGCATATGTTGCGGACACACCACAGCTCGAAAGAGCGTCCTGTTATAAGCTCTCTCAAGCTTCCCGTTATATTGTTATTTCAAGCTTCCCGTTAATAACTCTTCGGAGCATCTCGATCGGTTGTGACCTTGCATGTGTTGTGGGCACATCGCAGCTCTTATGAGCATCCCGTATATGGCTCTCTGTGAGCTTCCTAATTAAAGGCTCTCTGTGAGCTTCCTGTCAGTGCTCACTTGAACTTCTCGTTATAAGGTTATCCGATACTTCTTGATTAAGTGCTCTTCGGAGCTACCCGTTAATTGCTCTCCGGAGCTACTCGTTAAGTGCTCTTCAGAGCTTCCTGTTATAGGCTCTTTGTGAGCTTCTTGTTATATAGCCTGGATAAACTTCTCGTTATATGGCTCTTTTTGAGCTTCTTGATATATGGCTTGAGAGAGGGTTTCCTGTTTATATGCTCTAATGAGCACCACCAAATATGAATTGACGAATTCCAGATTTGTACACATCAAGTGTACTATCGGTGTATCTATTGATATTTTAAATAAATTCAACAGGCCAAGTTTCTGACACGGAATAACTCAAACTTCAGATTAATTATTATGGGTATATACTTGAAATACATGGATATAATTTGTACATGTTATATAGACCCATGATGTGGAAAGTATATGTATACGAGAATTGTTACATGATGAGATCATATTGGTTTCTTGATGTTCACATGAAATGCATGACTAACATATTTCTTGAGTATATATATGTTAGGGCAAATTGCTAAACTTATTTGGGTGAATGTTATATGCTTACTTCATTTACGAAATAATGGTAAGTTAAGTTCTATGTTATACGAACTTACAAAGCACTATATGCTTACTCTGTTTAATTTTCTCTATTTTATAGTTATACAGGAGCTCGTTAATGTTGGAAGCCAGTCGGAGCCACATCACATTATCAACCACTCTTTTTCGGTATAATTATTAAATCAACTTTGGTATAATAGCATGTATAGGCTAATTTGGCCAAAGTTGGCAAGTAAATGTTTTGTTGATATAGCCATTTGAATGGCTTGAGTTTGGTATATTTTGATATGTAAATTTACGTGGCCTAATATGTTAGATGTATGAAATTTGAAATGGTTAAATGATGGTAAGTATATGGATAAATGAATTAAGATAACATAATTGGCAAAATATGCAAATAAGTGAAATTGCTCAATTAGGTGAAATTAAATATGAAATTGCTCAATTAGGTGAAATTAAGTATATAAATACAAGTAATGAAAATATCAAGCATATAACTTGGTTTTGGCTTGGTTTAAACATCTTGAATTGGTTGGTGAATATGTTTAAATGTTAATGTAGGTGGAAGATAAGTTTGGGTGAGAAATAAGTCTAGGAAATGGCTATATTTTGTCCACACGGGTAGAGACACAGGCGTGTGTCTCAACTGTGTGTGATACACGGTCAGAGAAATGTAATACCCTGAAAATTTCTATCATTGATATAGTAAAATAAAGAAATAAAAAGAGAAATTTTGAGCTATGTCAACAAAATCTATGTAGGAAGTATATTATGATGTATTAATCCAAGAAAAGACTAAATCGTAAAAGTGAGAAAGTTTTGTGGCCCAAGAGTAAATACTTAAAATTTAAGGGGTTAAAGTGCAAATATGAAAAAGTTAAAGGACCAATAGTGTAAATATTTTAAGGATGGAATGATCTAGAAACTAAGGAAAATGTATGACTTAGGACCAAATTGAATAGGAGAAAAATTATGAGGGACTACATCGTAATTTTACCAAATTAAGTGATGACTCAAGGATGAAATTCTAAAAGATCATGAAAGGCAAATAGTCAATTAGAAGGAAAGGGAAATCTAGAAGGTAATGATGGTGTGATGATATTTTATAATTATTTAATAAGATAAATATTACTTTATTAATATTTTAATAAGATATTTTATTATTTTATTATTTTATTTAGTATATATATGTGTGTGTGTGTGGAAAAAAAGAAAGAAAGAAACCACCACCTATCCATGCATAAACGTGAGAAGAGGAGAGAAAGAAAGGAAGTTTTGCTTTCTTTACAATTTGGTCCTTCCACAAAAAAAATTCACCATTTTCACCTAGAAATTAAAAGAATTTCCATAGCTACCAAAAGAGAAAAATGTTAAGGAGACTATGGGGAGTCAGATTGTCAAGTTGGATTCAAGAAATAGAAGCTGGAGGAGAGATAAAATCAAGTTAAAGATTGAAATCAATGGAACAAGGTAAGTACATCAAGATTTCAATATATTTTTAAGTTTGATATTATTGAAAAAGCATGGAAATGATGTTAATGTAGAGTTTTCTTATATTTGGTTCTATGTTCTTGATATATTAAGGAAGAGAAATAAGAGAAAGTGATGAGAAATAACGTAGAGAAAGGAAATAAGGGTGTTATAAACTTAGTAATTAATATCTTGCACTAAAATAGTTTTGGATAGCAGCAGTAAGCTAACTTTGAAAAATCACTGAAAATGGTAGAAAATGAATTAGAAGTTCAATTATATATGGAATTAAATCTTGTCGAGTCTATTTTCATATAAAAGAAACAGAACAAGTAAAGGAATTCTGTATTCTGAGATATCTAGATTTTTGTGAGACTAGTTTAGAATGATTTTGGGATCCTCTGTTCTGACTTGGAAAAATCATTAAAAATTTTATAAAAATTATTATGGGACATAATTTATATGTTTATATTCTTTAATGAGCATATTTTCAAGAGAAACAAATGAGAATATCATCCGAATCTTGTATGAAGAGATAATTAATTTTTAGTGAAGAAGGGTCAGAACTATCAGATAGCAAAATAAGGGTGAATTTAAAGAATAAAATGTACTAATTTGCTAAACCAAAAATTATGAAATTTTTATGGTAAAAAGATATGTGAGTCTAGTTTCATGGAAAATTGACAGAACTTAATTTGGAGTTCTGTAGCTCAAGATAAAAATAATTTGGTGACTATGACGTAGGTGGACAGCTTGAATATTCACATATAAGTAAATAGTGAAATTATTGATGATGTTACTTATAAGCATGTTATATAAATAAAGGATGTGGAATGAAGAGGAGGAGGAGGAAAATATGTATGAATATTCAACTGGCATGGCTAATTTGCAAGTTGTAGACTCAATGACTAAATTGAATAAAGGTAAAACTTTATGGGCAATTTTGTAAAAAGTCAAAAATGACGAAATCGCATGAAATGGATTGTTTTATTATTTAAATTATAAAATTGTATGAAATTATTAATATAGTTCAAGACCGGGGAAAACATGTTTTAGGGATTAAATTGAAAAGTGTTGAAATTATGGAAAATTCTGATATTTTATAGAATTTATGGGCTATTATCAAAATGTATGATGATAACGGTTGGAAATAAGGATTAAATTGCAAGAATTTATTTTTCTGAGCCTAAGGGTAAAATCGTCATTAATTAAAAGTTTAAGGGCAAAATGGTAATTTTGCCTAGAGCATTAATTGAATGTATTAGAATATGGAATGAATGAAAACGATAATAAAATTTATTTATAAAGATCTAGACGACTCAAATACGAGACTTGAATGTGGAAAAGAAAAGATATCATATTCTTGAAATCATAAACACGAACAAGCAACGAGGTAAATTCGTGTAACTTGAATTGTATTTTTAAATACTTGAATGAAATATGTGGCTATATGGTGAAAATATGATTTGAATGTCCAGTGCATGATAATTGATGAAATATTGATAATACTCTATATAAAGGGAAAATAAATCCCGCTTGAATGAAATGGAATTCGATGGATCATTGGAAAAGGAATTGACGGTAAAAAAAATGATCTAGCCTGGACGGGTGATCCTATTATTAGCCCTCTTGAAGAATACAGGAAAAAGGATTAAGCCCAGAAGGGTAATCCTAATATCATCCCTCCCGAAGAATATATGGGAAATGAGGTTCGCGGGAGTGTGCTGGTGGCTCTCCCGAAGAATATATGTGTATAGGCCCTTCCGAAGAATACATGGGAGCTGAGGTTCGCGGAAGTGTGCCAAGAATTGAGATTCGCGAGAGAGTGAGGTTCACGGGAGTGTACTTACTGAAATGAAATGTGTAAGACCATGGTTGTAAGATACCATGGCAACATATTGAGAAAATGAATAAGACCATGGTTGAAAGATACCATGGCAACACATGTATATGAATTGACGGACCCTGAATTGTACACTAAAAGTGTACACCTGTATGAATTGACAGTTAATGAGATTGTACACCAATAGTGTACTTTTGGAAATCCATCAAAATTCTGAGAAATTCAATGGAATAAATATAGAAGATGGTAAACACATAGCTAAAAAGGGTAAATGTGAATTAATGGATTATGATTTGCATATTTTAAGTATACTATATGATTTTAACTATCGATATTCCGATAAATTCAATAGGTAAGAATCCTGACCAGAAAAGGAAATATGTATATAAAAAGATTCGTACATATATTCCTGAAGTACATGAAAAAAATGACAGTGATACTGGATATATGGAAATATAAGATGATGATATTTGTACATGGAATTTATTGATGAATATATCCATCCATGATTATAGATTCGTATACTTTAATAATATTAATTGTATGACGATGAAATTTCGAATGACTTAATGAATAAAGCCCCGACACGGAAATAATTTGAGCACAAAACAATAATCACGAAATTGAACTTGAAATACACGTAAATGATATTTATTCGATATTTTAAAAATATGACATGAAAAATATATGTATATGAAACTTACCTGATAATTATGCATGTTCAAGATTATGAATTGTCCCGGAATAAATATAACAAAATTCATGAAAACAATGATACATGAAATTTTGGTATAATGAATGATTTATTTTTTTGAAGAAATGGCAAGAGAATAATATGTATCATGTTACAAGAATATGTGGCTATCTTTAATATGCTGATACATGGAAATTGGGTAAGCCGTAATAAGTAATAATCTCAAGTATGATATGTTGATACAATGAGTTTATCGATTCTAAAATTATATGAAATATATTCAAGTATACTAATAACTGTTGTTGTTGACGCTTAGACAAGTGTCAAGCTATTGGTTAAATGGTAATATGTTTATTATTTGATACGTCGAAAGGGTAAATGATCAAATGAAAATATACATGTGTTTATGGAAGAGTGGTAAAATTTAAGTTGTACAATTTTTTATAACATGAGTTATCATGTGATAAATAAATAAATATATAAAAATAAGAGAAGTTCTATAAACTCCGGTAATACCTCGTGACCCTATTCCGATGATGGATACGGGTTAGGGTGTTACAATCACATAGGTGTGTGACATGGTCGTGTGTCCCCTGTATCTTAAAAATTCAAAATAAAATGCTTAGGTATTTTCATACGGCTGGCACACGGGCGTGTCACTTGGCCGTGTGACCCCTGCACCTCCACACGGCCTAGCACACGGGCGTGTCACTTGACCGTGTGACACAAGTCAGAGAGTTACAAGGGTAGCCACACGGGCTGGATCACGATCATGTGAGCCACACGGCTTGACTACACGGGTGTTGTACTCTGCACTTAAGTGAAAATTTTGAAATTTCGTAAAAAAATTCCTAAGTTCCCGGTTTAGTCCCGACTTGATTTTAATGCATATTTTGAGCCTCTAGAGCTCTTATAAGGGACTATATGGATAATATTTGACATGAATATGATATATCTGTATTCGATCTGTTTATTCTGGTAACTGTCCATAACCTTGTTTCGGTGATGGATACGGGTTAGGAGTGTTACATAAAAGTGTTATAGGAGTCTCTCCTAATAAGGGATTTCTGACTGGCAATAACTTTTTGTCCCGATTTAGTCCTCAACTACCTTCTTCTGTTGCCACTAGATCATCAGTTTCTACTCAGTCTATGTTATCTAGTAATTCGTCATCAAGTGGTCCTGTAGCATCCAAATGATCCACAAAAGTGTTGAGTCCATCATGTATGGCCAATAGGAAGCAAAAAAGGGCTCTGTTCTTGTGTGGAGCCAAATATCACACTAGTCACAAGTGTGTCAAAAGCCAATTATACCAAATGCTATTAGACTCACATTGTGAGAAGGAAGTGGGTGAGTTTTAAGAGTGCTCAGACAAGCTTGATGACCCTGTTGGGGAAGAAGATCAGCCACAAACTTCAATACTGTTCCTACATGCGATTAAAGGGTCTCAAGGGCCTCATACTATGAGATTTGGGACAATGTTAGGTGAAACTAAGGCCATTTTCTTAGTATATTCAAGGAGTACTCATAACTTCCTGGATGCACGATTGGTAACTAGACTGTCATTACTTATTTGGCAACAACAGCAACTGAAAGTCACTATAGTTGATGGAATACAACTCTTTACCAAAGGACCATGTAAGAATGTAGAATGGATGGTTTAAGGGGTCAGTTTTATTGTCGATTTCATGGTTTTACCTCTTAAAGACTGTGATGTGATTCTAGAAATACAATGGTTGCTTTCCGTAGGATTAGTTAATTGGAATTTTGGTTTTCTAACCATAAATTTTCCTCTAAAGGAGTTCCTTGCACTATTCAATGTATTCTACCAAGAAGTATTGAAGTAATAAAGTAGGGACAATCAATTAAATGCTTGTTAATGATTGGTAGAAAGATGGATCCTCATGCCTTGCTTATGACTTCAGCTGGCCAAGTAACCTTGACAATAGTTTATTCTCGAGACACACCTAAGGAATTACTGTTACTTCTCAAGGAATTTGGTGATATTTTCAAGATTACTACTAGTTTACCCCCTCTAGGCTCCAAGACCACATAATTCCTCTTAAAGATGAAGGTGCAGTTGTCAAAATTAGATCTTACAGATATCCTATGGTTCATAAATCACAATTAGAAAAGCTAATCAGAGAGATGCTTCAAGTTGGCATAATTAAGGACAATTGTAGTTCTTTTGTCTTTCCTATGGTAATGGTAAAGAAAAAGATAGCAGCCAGAGCCTCTGTATAGTTTACAGGTAGCTCAACCAACTGACAATCAAAGACTGATTTCTAATTCTACTTATTAAGGAACTATTGGATGAACTGGGACAAGCTAAGGTGTTCTCTAAGCTGGATTTAAGATCTGGTTATAGCTAGATTAGAATGTTGTTTATGCTTTTTAGGCAACATCAACTCTTTATTAATAGGAGTAAGTGTTGTTTTGGTACTAATCAAGTAGAGTACCTGGGGCACATTATCTCCAAAAAGACTATTTCTATGAATAAGTCTAAAGTAGAATGTGTGGCCAACTGGCCTCTCCCTACTTCCATTAAAGAGTTGATGGGATTTTTGGGGCTTTTTGAATATTACAGAAGGTTTATAAAGGCACTATGGCATAACAGCCACGCTTTTGACAAACCTGCTTAAGAAAAACGCTTGGAATTGGAATGACCAAGCTACTTCTGCTTTTGAACAACTCAAAACAACCTTATGTTCAACTCCTATTTTGGTTCTCAGTCTATCGGTGAGAGGTAGAGCCTTGGAGCTCTATGCATTGTAACACCCCCTAACCCCAAACTGTTGCCGAAACAGGGTTACGAGGTATTACCGAACTTATACACTAACATATGAATAAAAACGAGACATAAATTTGAGTTTCAATCTAAAAATATCCAATTTCCATCAAATAATTCTTAATATAGGCCTACGGGGCCCAAAAGAGGTCTAGAAAATGATTTGGGATTAAACCGGGAACTTTAAAAATTTTTCTTAGAAAACAGGGGCACATGGCCATGTGGTTTGGGACATGGCCGTGTGGCCTGGGACATGGCCGTGTGGCCTGGGACATGGCCGTGTGGCCTGGGACATGGTCATGTGGCCAGCCCGTGGGCAATACTGACTTTGGCACACGGCCTGGGCACACGCCCGTGTGTCTTGGCCGTGTGAAAACATCATTTTTCACTATTTTTAAGCTACTTTTACCCACTAAAGGTACCTAATTCATACCCAATTCATTTACTTATAAATACTGATCAAATGACACTCATTTCATCTATCAAACTTAGTAAACATTCATTTATTCATATCAAAAGCTTCATAAGTGTTACATATATCATATTATATCTAAAACACAACATTCATACACATATAAGTGACTTGAACAAAACCTAATTTATACCACCTTTGTAATAATTTAAATCTTTTAACCATCAAAATAAGTTTTATACACACATGCATTCCATCACACTTCACATAACATAACCATCAAGAACTTCATCTAACCAAGCAATTTATACATGCCGTATAAACCAAAAGATAATAACACAAAAACTACTGGAGAATATCAGGATAGTATGATTCCTCGTGATGATCCGATCCTCCGAACTCACGTTAATCTACAAAACATGTTAAACACATTCAAGTAAGCTTGTGAAAGCTTAGTAAGTTCATATGCTTAGAAAGTAAACTTACCAAAAATAATAAAACATTCACTTAGTATATTTTTCACTAATATCTCCTGTCATTCACAAATCAAATCAATTTCATTTAGTATCATTTGATAATACTCATATTCGAATTCATACTTTTGGGCCCATTTATCAATTACTATTTCTTTTCAATTTGGGAACTATACGGAATTGAGTACATTGCCTTCTTTTTGCCATAGTAAAACTATGGATTTACACATAATCACATTTCATTTTCCGAAGCTATAGCCCAGCCATGGTCTTATACGGGTCACATATCACACCGATGCCATATCCCGGATATGGTCTTACACTGAAGTACTTATCGCTTTTCTCCGATGCCATAGCCCAGCTATGGTCTTATACGGATTACTTGTATCACTTTAATCCGAAGCCATAGCCCGGCTATGGTCTTACACAAAAATCACTTGGCACACCTCACCGATGCCATAGCCCAGCTATGGTCTTATACGGGGGTCACTTGTCACTTATTGCCATGGTCCAACCATGGTCTTTTTCCGTCAATTCGCCACTTATCATAAGACAAAAGTACTCAATCCGATGTTTCCTTTCATTTTCATGCTTTTACATTGTTTATGATTTTATCACATAATTTTGTCACATACACATCATATAATACATTACAAAAATTCATAATACTAACAATGATCATTAAAATTTAGCCACATGAACTTACCTAGGCTAATTCACAAAAGTTGTAGAAATTCAGGAATTATTCGGCTATTTTCTCCTTTCCTTGATTTACTTCGATTTCTTGATCTATAATTGCAAAACCATTCATTTATTAGCATTTATTTCAATTTTAGTAAAATCCAAAAATTGTACCTTTTAATTCCTGAAATTACACTTTTTACCCCACATTTTGTAGTTTTCACAATTTGGTCCTTGACCAATTAACTCATCAATAGGACATTTCCTCTTCAATTAACACCTTATCTAAATCTTATAAGCTATTTTATAACCATTAGAGTTCAAAATTCCCAGATAAAACCCTAAATTCAAACTCTTTTACAAATAGGTCCCTAAATATTCACTTCTATTAAATTCTTTCAATAAAATCAACATATAAACAAATTAAAGCTTTAATTCCACGCTAAATCATCACATCCTTCCAGAATATATTCATAGCAACTTGCAAAATCAACCATAAAATCAAAAACTATTGAATTAGATAAGAGGACCTAGTTGTAAAAGTCACAAAAATACAAAAATTACAAGAAATAATCAAGATTTGGACTTACTTGCAGTAAAATAAGAAAAACCAGTTTTTAGAAACCCTCCTATGGTGTTTTTGCTGGAGAAGATGAAAGAAAATGAAAAATCTAGATATTTCTTATAATTTAATCCATAAAATACTATTAAATTTCTACTTATTTACAAAATTGCCATTAGTTCACACTATATTTCAGCCAATTTTTAACCCAACCGTCCAGCCCATTTAATTTTTGGGCTCATCTACACTTTAAGTCCCTCTTCATTTAGCCTTCATGCTATTTAATCATTTCTCACAGTTTTGCACTTGTTACAATTCAGTCCTTTTTACTCAATTGACTATCAAAACCTTAAAATTTCTTAACGAAACATTAACACTAACATACTAACACTCCATAAATATTTATAAAAATATTTATGGCTCAGTTTAATATCCCGAGGTCTCGATACCTTGTGTTTACTTCTCAATTATTTAATATTTATTTCTAAAATACTATTCACTATTTTAATTATTTTCCTAACTTCACATTTAACTTATACTCATTAAACTAATAATATTTTCTTACTCATTGGTCGGATTTAGTGATTTCGAATCACTATTTCGACACCACTGAAATTTGGGATGTTACATGCATTCTCTCATTTTGTTGTTATTCGTCCTTTTGACATTTAATAAGACCTATTTTATGATGGATTATTTTCCTTTTCCCCTTGCTTTGTAAAGTCTTTATCTTTTATTGTTGCAACATCGACATCTCTCTAGAGTTTTCTTAATCTGAACCTTGATGGTCATTAGTGTCATCACACTAAGTCTTCTCTCGGTAGTTGTCATGTCAATATACCAAGGCTATTTTTCAGCTTTGGCTCCTCCACCGTCGGAGTTTTTACCAGTGCTATGGTAATTCTAAAGTCTTTTTTGAACTTCACATTAGCATTGCCTCCACTGAAAGCACGCATGTTGTTCAAGCCAGTTGTGGCGTCTTTGCCAGAATCTTAATGTTCTCTCCTTCTTCCTCATTGCAAGGCCGCAATGGTAAAACTAGCAACTAAGGTTTCTACGGTAAAGTAGTGGTTTGAAAAAACTAGTTTACGATTTGAAAAATACTCATTCCTTACTTTAAGGTTCGATAAAAATATCCATTAACTTAAGGTTTATTTATTAAATGAATTTTAAGTAAAATCACGATTTTGTCCATTATTAATTATTATTCTATTTATTTTGTTATCTTTAATTTTACATTAATTAATTTCAATTAAAAATAATAAAAATTTAATTAGTTACAAAAATATTTTAATTATTATTGAATTAAATTGTAAATTACATTTTCAAATATAATTATATGTTAAATATAATGTATTTTTCAATTAGCTTATGTGAGTGTTTTTACAAAGTTACATGTACAAACACAATTACAATTATAAAAAAATACATTTGAATAACTATAACCAAAATTAATCATTATGAAGCATTATTAGACTGATAACTAAAATATATCCAAACCTATATTAGAATAAAACTACACAAGGTCCACATATGGCGAGCCGTAAACAAGAAAAAATATAGACTAAAAACTTACGCATGACTTACATGGAATGAGACTCAAACCTGAGGTCATAAAAATAATTATATTTTTTTCTCTTCTTTCGTACTTTTTTTATTTGGTAAAAGTATCATGAAGGCCCTTGTAGTAGGAGTCAAACTGCATTTTGTCCATTCTATTAAAAATATTGGCAAATTAGTCCCTGTACATTAGATAAAAAAGTAAATTAGTTATTCTGTTAAAATTTCATCAAATTCTATTGTTAAAAACTAATAATTGTATATCAACATACGGTACACGTGGCATGTCACGTGTCACTTTTTAGTTATCTATCAACTCCGCCAGTTTTTAACAATACAAATAGATGATTTTTTAATAGAAAGGACTAACTTACTCTTTGATTTAATGTATTGGGGCTAATTTCCTATTTTTTTATTAGAGAAAATAAAGTGCAATTTAATTTCTAATACGAGGACCTCCATGGTATTACTACTTTTACCCTTTTTGTTCTTTTTAAATTTTTTTACGCAAATACTTGCTAAGATTTAAATTTTAATTATAATATTAACTTTGAGATAATTCATTTTTCTTTATATTTTATATTTTAATTATTTTTTTCATTAATAACTTTTAAATAATGGTAATCAATAATTTTATATAAAATAATTTAATGAATTCATATCAAATTTAATATATATAAATCAAATTTAAATTTGAAAAATATTAACTTTTATGAAGTAAGAAAAATATATTTGATTTTACGACACTTCAATATGTGATTATATTTGTTATTTTGTAAATAAAAGTAGATAAATAAATAATTTAAATAGAACATAAAAACCTAAACATATAATCATCTTTTTAAATTTGCTTAATAAGTTATTTTAAAGAAGATATAACTTATTTTACCGAAAAAATTATTCAAACAAAAATTAGTCCAAAGGCTTTCAAAGAAAAAAAAACAAAACATTTGAACTGTTTATTTTCAATAATTCGTGTATTTACATCTAATAATTCATATATGCATCAAATTTGTACACACTAATCATACTTATTGTGTGACTTCAATAATCTGTACGTATATTCATATGTTCCCAAAATTCCAATTTGATAGAAACATATTTTATATTTGTATATCAAAACTTCCGCATTTGATACAATTGTGTTTTATGTGATATTTCTACATCAAATTATGTAGAATTTTAAAACACGCCCTCTATTTGTCTTGGTATATTTATGTTTTATTTAGAAACACCCATTAGGGCCAAGAGAAACATTAAGCCCAAAATAACCCATTCAACAAAATGCTTTAACTAATATTGGACAGGGCCCGCGCGAACGCAGGCCTCCACTACCACAAATTATGACATAGGCTCTCCTACTTGAGGAGACCTTAGGCGAGCGCACATCCCAAGTCTTAAGTGCAATGGAGGTCGCTAACCCAGGCCATGGGCCTTGCAGATCACCTATCGACCCTGTCCAGGTAAGTATGTAGCAAGTTAGCTAGGTGCCTCATATTTATGAAGTCCCGCTCATGGCCCATTCTTTTTTTTAGTCGATATTGAATAGTGCTGCTTCAGGAAATCTGTTCTTCTTAGTGATTGTTGAGGCTGAACGAAGGGAACTTACAAAGAATAGATGAAACTCCCAGGGAGATATCAGGAGTTCGCAAAAAAGCTTTCCTCAATGAAATTTGAGGGCTCGGTAACAGTGTGCCCGTGATTTCAGTTGTGAGACTTTGATCTCATATTTTTTAACAAGTATGCTGAAAGGTTAATATATCCCTATGGCTACCAGTATTCTCTTGCTTTTGAGGTGAGTCAGTTGAATGTCCGTAGCAAACACCCAAGCATAGCTTGAAAATGGATGGTTAGGGAATGTTAAGACCTTTCGGATTTAAACATTAATCCAAGTTGTTTCAATGTCCATGGATGGTTAGAGAATGTATAAACTTTGAGCAATCTTCTTTGGCTTTAAACACTCACCCTACTTTTCTCAGTCATCTGTTGCTTTTTGCAATGAGTCAGTTCAAACGTTGATGAATGCTTTTTGAACATAGATGCCTAGTTAGACAATGTTAAAACTTTGAGCAGTTTTTATTTGGCTTTAATTGAACATTTATCAACATGCCTTCCTTTCATACATGTTTCTGTACAAACTTCCTAACTTATTCAAATCATTTTAACTACAGAGTCTCCTTGTTGAGCCCTATCAGTGGGAACTTCATTTTCGCCTTCTTCTTAATTCACATTAGAAAAGAAAATGGTTAAAATATGCTCCAAGTCTCTGTACTCTTCAAACAATTATAATTTAGTCCCTCAACTTTTTATATTTAAAAAATTAAATTTATTCTCTTAAATTAAAGTCCATTACAACACTTTTTCTTTTATTACACAGCTGCTAGGTGCATATTTTTATTATTTCAAAATGTCACACCAATAAATCTAATAAAATAATTTTAACAGGTATTAACAATTGGGTTTGAATTTTTAGATTCGAAAAATGAAGAGACTAAATTCCTAAAAATAAAAGTAAAGGGACTAAATTCTAAACATATAAAGAGTACAAAGACTTGAAGTATGTTTTAACCAAATATATATTTGTACTATTATTTAAGCTCGGAGTGAGTTGGTGCACCAACTCAATTAGGGAAATTACAAAAAAATTTTGTATTTAAAATAAGTTTTTTTTATGTTTATTTGTAAAATGTTGGATTCTTGGTTGGAATCCTAACAATATAAAAAATAAAAAAAAATTTGTACTTAGTTTTAAAAAAAAATATTAAAATTAAAAAAAATCCATTTTAATCTAACAACCTACTTCTTAACCATCTTTATCTTTTATTTATTTTTAATATAATTTTATTTGCACTCACCGCCAATTCTAGTTGAATAAAAAGCCTATTATTATTATTTCCAGAAAGTTTTAACGTGAAATTTTTAATTGGGCCTGTAAATTTTGTTGAAAAGCCCGGAAAAACCCAACCAAAATTTGGGCGGGCTCTACTTTAATTCGGGCAAACAGATTATCTCTTTCAACAATCTCACATGTGACATTTGCACGTGCGGGAACAGTCTCATTGCTCAACAGATCTCCACTCGAACAACAAGATCTACAAAGCTCACTTTCTTCATTTTTTTCTGCGACCGAGCTCTTCGATTTCGATCAATTAATTTATATATTTCTATCATCTTTAAAATTTGAGTGGCTAGCAATTCATTCATATTCAAGAATTAGAAAGAGAGAGAGACAGAGAGCGCTCTGAGGAGATGGCTTTCATGGCTGTACTTGAATCCGATCTCCGCGCTCTCTCCGCCGAAGCACGACGCCGCCACCCCGCCGTCAAGGACGCTGCTGAACACGCCATATTAAAGGTCATAATTCACATTTATCTGCAGCTGTTTAGTGGAATTGCTTGTATATGTTAGTTTATTTTGTCACATTTTCAAGTCTGATGTTTTAAGCTTGAAATGATTATTTATTGCGTCTTTTGTTTGCTCAGAAGAAGCGAAAAAAGGTTAGAAGGCAAAAGCAATGAAAACTTACTAGTTATTACAATATTACAATTTCGCTTTAATTTGATTCCATTGAGCTTTTTGTTTTGTTTCGAAACGTGAAATTCGACTCTGAGTTCCCATAAGTTTTGTTATGCAAGATTTTGGTTAGATTCTAGACTCTTTATCATCTTTTTGAAAGTAAAATTAAGCTAAGTTCAGATGTTGAATGAAGGGTTTTCTTTTGGAGATAATGCTGTTAGTGGCACTTTAACTTTGGCAATTGATATTACCCTGTAGTTATCAAATTCTATGAATCACTCTGTAAATCCTATGCATAACGTGGAAATAGTAGAATTAGAGGAGATGTTGTTTTGCTACACTGATTTGTCTGACTGTAGCTGGTAGCAGCTGAGTTTGAAACTTATCTGTTTTGCAGCTTCGGACATTGTCAAGTCCCAGTGAAATTTCTCTTAATGAGGATATAGTGCGGATTTTTTTGATGGCATGTGAGGTTAAAACTGTCAAGCTTAGTGTTATTGGCCTTTCATGTCTACAAAAGCTCATTTCTCATGATGCGGTTGCCCCGTCAGTTCTCAATGAGATTCTTCCTACATTAAAAGATGTAAGTTTATGCTTGTATTTGTTTTGTGCTATATGTTCAACATAAACTTAGTTATGGATGGTTAATTTGTTCCACTGAAATCTTGCATTCGTGTTGCTCTTCTTGCAGCATGCTGAAATGTCAGATGAGAGTGTTCAATTAAAGACTCTACAGACTATATTAATAATATTTCAGTCACGGTTGCATCCTGAAAGTGAGGTGAACAGTGGTTACACGCATGTTTTCATTGTCCGACTGGTTTATGCTATGTGTTCTGGTTAAACTGAAGTCAGCAAATGGTCAGACTGAATTTCGTTAAACAAATTTCCTTAACTGAAGAATAAGCAAGCTTTTTAGTATTTTGCCAATAACTTGATGCATTTGTATTGAATTACTAATTCTTGGATAGGATTTATGCGCATAATCTTAAGGTATGTTGGTAGTGAGAATATAATGAGCATACTTCCCATAGGTTTCTATTGGGAATTTACCGAGTATACTTCACATAGGTATCTATTGGCTAGCCTGAGTAGGAATCCGTTTATTGCAGTTGGAAACTCCAGATAAACTACATAACTATGAATTTAGAAAATAAATGTTTTACATGTAAACAGTAATTACACATTGGAATCATTGAAAGCTGTGAGGCTTCAGAAATGGCTGTATTAATTAATTAGTAAGTTCAATTTTCTTAACGTTTTGTTTTGTCTATTGCATAATTATCAGGAGAATATGGCTAAAGCTCTTGGCATTTGTCTTCAACTTCTTGAAAACAATCGATCTTCTGACAGTGTTCGGAAGTAAGTTGCTCTATAGGTCAAGAGGTTTCCATTAGCAACCTTCCCGTCATAGGCTTCTGTATTTTGCAGCAATGCTTCCCTCATTTTTTACTAACCTTCCCTTTTCATCTAAAATCCTTTTATTTTCAGCACTGCTGCTGCTACCTTCAGGCAGGCGGTAGCTTTGGTTTTTGAACATGTTGTCCTTGTTGAGTCTCTTCCAGCTGAAAAGTTTGGTTCTGGAAGTTACATATCTCGAACAAGCTCAGTTACTGGTGATGTTAATCGCAGTATGAATAATTCAGAGTATGTTGTTTTTGTGGATTTCATGCTTTACCAAAACCATTTTGTTATCTTCTCCCGTATTTATATTTGTCCTGCAATTGTTAATATCTGGTATCCTTTGTGTGTGTGCATATGTCAATTAGTACCATTTTGTTTGTATCTATGCTCATCCAACTAGATATTGTTTCATTCTTATTTTTTTATGTAGTTTTTTTTAATGCCTAAGGTTTACTCTTGTTCATGTCAACATCTGAACTAACCAATGCATTGACAGGTTGGACAACAACTTTGCTTCTAGAAAGTCATCATTGATGAGGGAGACCGCAACTAGTTCTGGGAAGCTAGGGCTTCGTTTGCTTGAAGACCTGACAGCTCTTGCTGCAGGTGGATCTGTATGTGTTAATTTAAAATGTTAGATTGTGTTTTTTTTTTTTAATAACCAGATTGTTTCTCTAGAATTGATTACTAGTGGGTTTTAGGAATTTTTTACTCTATTAATGATTCCTTGAACTGACTGCATTTCATCGATAATAATGACAAATTAGAACAGAGCTTCTTATATGGATTGCTTTTTGGTTCTGCCTTGCAGGCTTGTTGGTTGCATGTTAGCTCTCTTCAACGGACATTTGCACTTGATATACTTGAGTGAGATATCTGTCTCTGCCTCTACATATTTATGTGCTTTAACTTCTAGTCTCTTCAGGACATTTGCGCTTAATGCTTTCGTTTTGCAGGTTCATCCTATCCAATTACGTGGCAATGTTCAAGATTTTGGTTCCTTATGAACAGGTAATAACGGAATTATCTGACTGAAAATATTCTTCTTATTTTATCTAAACATGCTAGTAAGACTTTTATAGTTGTAAAGTCTGTGTGGTACTTTAACAGGTCTTGCAGCACCAAATTTGTTCACTTTTAATGACTTCACTCCGAACCAACTATGAGGTAACTTCTCTGGTCTCTTGTGACAAAATCCATCTCTTGCCTACTAGAGCTTTTCCCCTTTTAAGGGCTTTCTTGAATTTATTTGGGCATTCTTCAGTTTTATTTTTGTGAATGTGCATTCAGCTTGAAGGAGAAGTTGGAGAGCCATATTTCCGTCGCTTGGTCTTACGATCTGTTGCTCATATTATCAAGCTTTACAGTTCATCTCTTATTACGGAATGTGAGGTATGCTGTATTTATGGTTTTTTACATTCTTGAAATTATATGCTGATGTAGTAGATAAAATTGAGGTAAAAAGTAAAACTTGTCAACAATTTAGAAAGTGCCGGGGAACAGGCTGTGGTTCTAGAGTTTAGATAGGTGGGAAATGCTAAGTAGAGTCTAATGATTCAATGTGGATGAGAAAGTTAATTTTGGCATTTCTTCAGAGCTAAGGATTAAGTAACTTGGTAGTGAAAGTTAGGGCAACTAGTAAAAAGGCTCTGTAACTAAGTTAATGTACTAATAGTGTCATACCCTTTAGTATTAAGTTTTTGTGAATTTCATTTTGGTTTAATACCTTCTGTTTATGATAAAATTAAGACCCTTTTTTCAACATTATTTTTACTCAGTTTCACCTCTGTGTATTTGCGCTCCTAATTCTGCTAGTTCTTGTGGTATGCAGGTTTTCCTTAGCATGCTGATCAAATTAACTTTTCTTGATCTGCCATTATGGCATCGAATTCTTGTTCTCGAGATCCTAAGAGTAAAATCAACAACTTAGATGTGCCATATTTTCCTTTTATGATTTATTTACAAATTGTTTAAAATTTGAAATTTGTCTAAACTTATATATGGGATTTTTCAGGGCTTTTGTGTGGAAGCACGGACATTACGCATCCTTTTCCAAAACTTTGATATGTAAGCTCGGTACCATCCACCTTTTTTCTCTGTCTGGTTGCATACATGTTTCTTAACTCTGCGAAGTGCTGATGTTGTTTCCTCTTCTTTTATTTATTTATTTGTGCTTTGAACGTAATCTACTCTTCGTGGACTGTAATTTCGTGTCATTGGTGACTGCCACCTCTAATCCTCAGGATGGTATATGTATCTTTTACGAAGTTAGGTCAAATTTGTGGTATTCCTTTGCCCAGTCCATGTCTCAAGAGGCCAATGCTGCAGTTGTGCAATTAACCAAAATTTGATGTGAATTTGAACAAAACATCATTCTTAATGTCCAATTTTATAATTTTTCTCATGTCAGTGCATATGTTGGTTTGATTAAATTCAAATTTCAATTAGTCATTTGTTACTCAATTTCAGATGTCAAAGTTTGTTCTTGTTTCTTCCCTCCGCCCCTTCTAAACTAGTTGGTTAATTTTTGGAAAATAAGAGTAATCTCATGACTTTGCTCTTTCAGGCATCCAAAGAACACAAATGTCGTGGAGGGTATGGTTAAAGCTCTTGCTCGAGTTGTTTCAAGTGTACAGGTGCAATATTGTTCATTAAGTTTCAATTATGTCAGTTTTTCTTAGTTTCCTGTTCACAAGGATTTGATTGTCTCTAGTTGTATGTATTTGAAAATCTGTAGTTTGTCTTTGTTTCACTGTTTGATTTTCGTGAGGTTGAATAAATTTTAGCTTACTGTGAATTAAAATTTCGACATTTTCCTTCACTTCAACCCTGCCATATTTCTTTCTCAATTTTAGTTCTCTATCATCTGTTGGCTCTGCTGTGACTTCATCAACTGTTTGTCTATTAACTTATGATAACTGGACTATTTTCTTGTTCATTGTGAGTTTTTACATTTAGACACTTTCAACTTGGGGAGTTTATTTTAATACAGATGAGATACCTGAGGACACATTAGACCCTTCTCTAACATCATTTTCTATCTGTTAGTTTCTTGAGACAAGTGAAGAGAGCCTGGCAGCAGTTGCGGGGATGTTCAGTAGCAAAGCTAAAGGTGCTTTCTTTCTTGTTTTAAATTTTGGATTTGTAGTTCATCTTGTCCAATGTGCTTTGCTATCGTTGGCTATGTTTATCCTTAGTATCTGCAGATAAAATGAGAAATTGAAGATGTTCTTTATTTCATAATTTGTTTCACCATGGCAAACCCTATTCTTCTTTTAAAGACTTGTATTTTTGTTTCATTTGATCCAGCAACTTTGGAATTAAGAAAAAAAAATGCGGTGCCACTGTTTTCCAAAGCTGACATGGTTTCTTTTCGACATTTGCAATTAATTGGAATTAAAACTGCTAGAATGTAGAAGATTGAAAATATGAAATGTGTCCATCTTCCTGTCTGGAAGAAGGAAAGGAAATAATTTCATAGAACTGAGTATTACAGTGATTGCAAATGTAGTAGTGGCTTTTTTGTTTTATTTTGCATAAGTAGTGACGGATTGTTATTACTAGAACTGAAATTCTTCAGCAGTGCCACCCTGTAGTGTTCTTAACTGCTACATTTAGTTACTTATCTGTAAAAATACATCTGTAAAAAGAATGATCCTGTTGAAAAATCTGTAAATGAGTTTCACTGGTGGCCAAATCTTTGAAATACAATAGAAATTTCCTAGGTCATATTGGTTTCATCACACACAGCTCATAGCTCAATATATATGCAGATAGTTTGTTTTTAGACTTCAGAGATGTCCTTTTCTTAGTTAAATGGATTGATGTATCAGATGCATCCCCTCCATTAACAGTACATTGGTATGTAGACTTACAACTATTCCATAGTTTCTTGCTTAATAACTTTATTTCTGTGATGTTGGTTTGTGATTGGCAGGAATTGAGTGGAGTCTTGACAATGATGCCTCAAATGCTGCAGTCCTGGTTGCTAGCGAGGCACATGCTATTTCTTTGGCAATTGAAGGTTTGCTGGGTGTTGTCTTTACTGTAGCTTCGCTGACTGATGAAGCTGTGGATTCTGGGGAGGTAAGTGGGAATGTGCCCTGTCTTATATAATGTTGTATGCTTTTCCTTGTTTACCAAATTTTCTGTTCTCTTGATACAAGCAGCTTGAATCTCCTAGATGTGATTATGTACCTTCAGCAAAATGTACGGGAAAAACTGCAGTTCTCTGTATTTCAATGGTTGATTCATTGTGGTTGACTATTCTTGATGCTCTGTCCCTTATTTTAGCAAGGTTGGGTGAATTTTTTTCTCTGAGTTTGTGTTTCTGTTTCTCTCAAGCAAAACCAGGTGTGTATGCATTCTAATTCTAGTTCAATTTGAAGGTCTCAAGGAGAGGCTATTGTGTTGGAAATATTAAAGGGGTATCAGGCATTTACTCAGGTAACCCTATATTGCATAATAAATTATAAATTGTCTGCTAATTTTGACTGCTATTTCTATCAATTCAACTAAGCCTTAATACCTATGGGTTGGATAATTTGTGTTTTAGTTCTTTCAAAAGCAACTTATAGTTTTTGCCACTCGTAGTCACTGGCTAACTATTAATATTTGTTCACTGCGGTAGAGGCCTAAATTTTCTAATGGACTCTGTTTATTTAGATATGGATGTTCCAACGCAAGATGATCGTTTCTGCTGACCCTTTTTGAATATTCTGCAGGCATGTGGAGTACTTCATGCCATAGAGCCTTTAAATTCTTTCTTAGCATCACTTTGCAAATTTACCATTAATTTCCCAAACGAAGTGGAAAGAAGAAGGTATGGCTTAATGATTACAGTGGTTTCTGATTTCTGAAAAGGTTGTTTCCCTTTTTCTCCTAGGGAGGTTTGGGGTCTAGTGTACAGGTTACTGTGGTTTCAAAAGTAATACTCTGTCTCCGTCCTCCCTGAATCCGCCTTTATAAGGTGTTCTTAATCAGTTTTTTGACAAAATAGTGTTATTAATTTTGTTCGTTTCTTGCAACAAAAACACCGGAAAGAATATCAATAAGAGAAATCTATTTATTCTCATTGTTGCTTAAGAGTGACCCCATTTGCTTTTAAGGTTTTTTGAAATCATAGCCACTGCTATCTAGGTGACTAGTAACAAAGCCGTGGAATGAAAGAGACCCAATATGGGGATCTAGCAAAATCTGGAAGATTAAGCTACTAGTCTAGCAAATGGCACAATGCCTTTGGAAATTGTTTGAAGCATAAATATAAAAAGCAGGACTGTCAGCATTAAAATATAGAAAATTAGGTAGCTTGAAGTGAAAGATGTAACCAATAACTTCACTAGAAGAGACCCATTGATTCCTTGTAAAAGAGAAGCTACAAGCAAAGTTCCTCATGAGTCCATCAATAAGTCACGATAAAGCTTCCAAATACAATTGTGATGGTGTGGGGCTTTTATAAATCTAAGACCATGATGTTAATATCTTAAGACAACTCTCATGATGGTTTCTTTTTATGCTCTTGCACTTTTTTATAAATGTTGACGTTTGGGTTGCTCTTCAAAATAAGCTTGGTATTAACTATTGGCACATTTAATCTAATGTACATTGTTTGGTATTTTCTCTTTAAACGTTTTATACAATTGTTTAGCACGCTTAAGTGTTCTCTTTAAAGGTGATACATGCATAATTTGCTGTAGAAATATTTGTAGTGTATCCTCTTAAAGGTTGTACTATCATTCTGACAATGCTTAAAATTGAGATTTCAGTGGCGTATTACTCTCTCCTGCATCAAAACGTTCTGATATAAATTCTGACCAGAGAGATAACATTGTCCTTACACCAAAGAACGTGCAGGTATCATGAATGGTTTCGTATGGTAAATTCACTTAATTTTCCAGATCATATAACAGATTAAACACTCTTGAACTAGATACTTGGTTCTAATTGCACTCATGACCCAGGCTTTGAGGACTCTCTTCAACATTGCTCATAGACTACATAATGTGTTGGGCCCCTCTTGGGTTTTGGTATGTTGGTTTGGTTTTTATATCTTTCTGAACTTGGTGAGAGTTCAAAATTATGATTTTTTATGATATATAAATGTAGGTGTTGGAAACTTTGTCTGCACTGGACAGAGCAATCCATTCGCCACATGCTGCCACACAGGTAATTTGGGAAACATTTTTAGGTGTAATTTTTTCAGCAGCATCCTGTAGCCATTTTGTTGTCATTCAATACAATAAAGTTAGTAGTTTCAACAGCATTATACTGGCATAAGCAATAGTTTCCCTATTGCTGATGCCTTGTTTTCCCTTGCGACAACTCAATTACGTCTTGGTGTTCTGAAAATGAGTTTTTAAATTGTTAACCCATTCCTTGAGTTCTGGCGTTTGAACAGAGTTTATATCAATACAGTCATTGAGCTGTAAAAATCTCTTATTTTTTGTAACTACAGGAAGTTTCTACATCTGTGCCAAGAGTTACAAGAGCATCATCTGGTCAATACAGTGATTTCAGTATTCTCTCCTCTTTAAATTCTCAGGTATTAGAAACTAGTACTTTTTGCTAGTGGTATAATAGCTGATAAAGGCTTGGGGAACTCTAATGGAAAATTTTGACCTTGACTGTTCCTTTTGTCCATATTTTCTTATGTAGTCAATGGCCAAACTTTGAGGATTTTCAAAAATCCATTGTAAAAAGTGGATGGTGTTCCAGAATATTTGGAACTACCTGTTTTATGTTTTTCTTCCATTTTTTTCCTTCTAGTTTCCACTACCCTTTCTATCTTGTAAATAAGTAATAATAAGGTGCATTATCTAACCTTATATTTTTTTCTTGAAAGCTGTTCGAGAGCTCAGCACTTATGCACATATCTGCTGTTAAGTCACTTCTTTCTGCACTTTGTCAATTGTCACATCAATGCATGCTTGACACTTCAAGTGGTTTTGGACCATCAACAAGTCAGAAAATTGGGAGTATCAGTTTTTCAGTTGAAAGAATGATATCCATCCTTGTCAACAATCTTCACCGTAAGTAGTATGGTTTTGCTGATGTTTCTTGAAGTTTCATAATCATAATAGATGACATTATCATAGGTTCATGCCTCACATCAATATTCACAAATCTTCCCATGTTTGAATTTTTTCAGATTTATCTGCTCTTCATGCTTATGTTTGTTATTAACTTATTATAAAGAGCGTAACTGCCAAAACCTTCAGCAATATGAAGAAAAATTTGGCTTAAATTTTTATAGATTTTTTCCTGGTATAGGTGTGTTACCATTGTGGGATCAAGTTGTTGGGCACTTTCTTGAGGTGATCATAACTTATACTTCTCATTCAATGAGTAATGCTAGCATTATTTAGAGTTTAGATCTTTCATGACAAAGAGAAATGCTGCAGCTTGCTGACAATTCTAATCAGCATTTGAGAAACATGGCACTTGATGCATTGGATCAATCAATTTGTGCTGTTTTAGGTTCTGAAAATGAAGATCATGCATTGTCCAGATCTGATGACAATTCTCAGGATGTGAGAACTTCTGCTTTTTTATGACTGGATTAACTATATGATTTGAGGACATATATGTGTGTATATGTATATTCATGCTGCTTATAGTTACTCTTCTCTGTGTGTGTGTAGTTAGAAAGTAATGAAACAGAATTAAGGCTGCTTGAATCTGCTGTCATTTCTCCTCTGAGGGTCCTATATTCTTCTTCTCAAAGCATTGATGTCCGTGCTGGGTCATTGAAAATTCTTCTGCATGTCTTGGAGGTATATGCTACAGCAGGGAAACTGATTGAAGCTTAAGTTAATTACATGTCAACTATGCTCATTTTGTTTTTAATTACAAATGCTTTCCCAGAGGTGCGGAGAAAAATTGCGATACTGTTGGCCTGATATACTTGAATTGTTGAGGTTTGCCTTCTTCTCTGCTGTTTACTTCCACTTTTTTTTTTTGTTGTATCTTATCTGGTTCTGTTTTATCAGTCATCTCTGCTTTTTCTCTCATTTAGGTCAGTTGCAGATGCATCTGAAAAGGATCTTGTCACTCTGGGTTTCCAGGTTTGTGAATCTTTGCCTGAGAAATGTTGGGGAAATTCATATTAATCTTCTGAAATCGTCTTTCCATCGTTACACAATCACATACATGCTGATATTATGGTTGGTTCTATAAAGTAAGTTGGGCCTAACTTTTTCTTTTACTATATAGAGCCTGCGTGTGATTATGAATGACGGACTTTCATCCATACCTCCAGACTATCTCAATGTGTAAGATCCCGGGTGATTAAATTTTTATTTGTTTTATTGGTTTATTTTTACAAGATTATTTTGACCATTGGAAGAAGGACACGTGCAATACTAGAGGGTAACAAAATATGCATCTGAAAATTGCAGATGTATTGATGTTACTGGAGCATATGGTGATCAAAAAACCGAGTTGAATATAAGCTTAACTGCAATTGGGCTATTATGGACTACAACGGACTTTATTGTGAAGGGATTGTCACATGAGTCTGCAGAAGAGAAGGAAACAGGTAAAGTGCCATTATACTTTTATCTCTTCATTGTTTGAGTGCATGTTCTTGTGAGTAGTATTAATTTACACTCAGGAAACAATTACAGAAATTATGGAGGTTATTTCTGTTTCAAATAAAATGGATGGTCAAAATGGGGAAGAGCAGAAAGACAATATATCTGTTGACATGAACAGCCATTCTCCCTCAGCCAATATGGCGGACCGAGATAAGTTGATAGTCTCTGTTTTCTCATTGCTTCAAAAACTTGGAGCTGATGAAAGGCCAGAGGTACGATTTAACTTTCCTGTTGTAATGGTGTTTATGTTTTATTTCTGTTTCTGCAATTCTCATTCTACAAATCAACTGGTGCTAGGTGCTAAAGAATTTCCTAAAATCCTAGCAACCAGGAAATGAACAGATGAATGAAAATATTGAGATTGGGTAATATCTATGTCTGTGTTGCTCATGGTCAGATATGTTTGATGGTCCACATTAGATATGTGGCTGTTGGAAAGTCTTTTCTTGGAGAGGAGACCTTGCATAAAAATGCTAATATTTTTATTTAAACGTAAATGCTTAGTACCTGTGCTTTGAAGCTGGTAGTTTCTTAACAGGTTCAGTTTCTCTGTAAGATGTTGGTTTTTCAAAGATGTGTATCTCATTCAAGAATTGACTAGCTTCGTATGCTTAACGTGAAGTTTTATGTATTCAAGTAACAGGCTTTAGTGATGCTAGTTAACAATGGAGGCTTGACAAGATCTGTTAGACAAGAAAATTTATTCTCCTTGACATTTTTTATTCTTGTTATAGTTAACCTTCTCGTTACCTTCTATCTTCATATTCAAACCTTTTGAAATCCTCCTGTTGGGGTTTATTTGGACTCAAGCTGTGATTTGATTGCCATTGGATATTTGAATCCTTTAATTATGTTAAATTTAACATATAATGTAGGTTAGAAATTCAGCTATCAGGACACTCTTTCAAATTCTTGGAGGTCATGGGCAAAAACTTTCAGAAAGCATGTGGGAGGACTGTCTTTGGAATTATGTTTTCCCAACATTAGATCGTGTTTCCCATATGGTAGGGTAATCAGCTGTCAAGGACACAAAAAGACTTTTACTTAACTTTGTAAATAGGCTTCAAGGATTTTGCTTGCAGGCAGCAACTTCATCAAAGGATGAATGGCAAGGGAAAGAACTTGGAATTCGAGGAGGAAAAGCAGTTCACATGCTTATTCATCATAGGTAATAAAATAATTCTGGCTGCATGTATCTATACATATGTAATCAGTTTACATTCTTTTATCATAATTGTAGACAGTCATTTCTCTTGCTATATAACTTTCTGATCCTTAAAAAAAATAAATGTAGTCGGAACACAGCTCAGAAACAATGGGATGAAACACTTGTACTAGTCTTCAGTGGAATAGCACGATTGTTGCGTTCTTTCTTTCCTTTCCTCAGAAGCTTAAACAATTTCTGGTCGGGTATGACCATAATTTGGTTCCTTTGATGAATCTATAGTTTCATCTTTCCAGGTCCCCCCCCCCCCTTTTTTTTTCCTTGCTGCTAAGATTTCCCAGAAAATTCACTTTTTTTTGCAGGGTGGGAATCTTTGCTTCTCTTTGTAAAAAATAGCATTTTCAATGGTAGTAAAGAGGTTTCTCTTGCAGCAATAAATTGTTTACAGACAACTGTGCTTGGTCATTGCAGCAAGGTGCTTCTAAAACTTTATCATCTGTAGTGGAAATTCATGCTTTGAAGTTAGCTAATTTCATTCAACCTCTTCAAAACCCTGTTAAAATACTCACTTATGCCATAAAGTAAATACTTTCTTTTTAGGGGAACTTTCCAACGCCTTACCTTGTCTCAGTACTAGATGTCTATGAGGTTTTTCTTCAAAAATCACCAAACTACAATGGTAGTACAACTATCAAGGTGAAGCAGGAGGTTTTGCTCGGTCTTGGTAATCTTCTATTTTTATCTTAGTTGAATTTATTTGCAAAAAGAAAGTAAAATGCATGCACAATTATATGAATCATTCACCTCTTAAGTTAACAAATTGATTTACAAGACAGATAATTGTTACATTATTTCCAACTCCAAAATGTAGAACCATGTTTTGGATATGCTTATGTATTTTATAATTTCTTCAAACTTGATAGGAGAACTGTATGTGCAAGCACAAAGGATGTTTGATGATCAAATGTACAAACGGTTGCTTGCAATCATTGGTTTGGCAATCAAGCAGACTGTGACAAAAAGTGACAACTGTGAAGCTGAGCCTGTAAGTGTTTTTATGAACAAAGCTTATTTTATAGTTCAATATCTCTTTTGGTTCTTGAAAATAAGATATGAGTTTGAAATGTCAAAATTAACTACTACATGTAGCAAAGATCAACAAATATGTGCGCTTACTGGGTTTGGCACCAGCTAAATCTTCCCTTTCCTCATCTTAACCTTGATATTTTATGGGCTGGCCTGGGTTCATTGTTTGAAGATGTTATTTAAGTAATCCTTTGTTCTTGTTGTAAACTTCCAATATTTCCATGCATTTTTGGCAAATTATGGATTCTTTTTTCTATGAGGATTGGCTGTGGCTTTGAATTGATCATAACAGTTACTGTGTTAGTTGTAGCCTTAGAGCCTAATTGGTACTGCCACCCCCTCATACAAATGGGTCGAAGGGAGGTAGCCCACTAAATCACCGAGTATTTACAAGACAAATAATCCCAAACCCAAAAGCTGCTTTGAATATTTTGTAGCATTCATTTGCATGAATTTATGCTGCACTTTTGCAGGGACATGTTCCTCATTTGTTACGAACTGTGCTGGAAGTCTTGCCAATGTTATGCCCAGCTGAGCACCTTTCTTCAATGTGGCTCATTCTTCTACGAGAACTCTTACAATATCTTCCAGGCCAAGATTCTCCTCCACAGGGTGAGGAAGAGGAGGCAGGAGAAGTTAGCACTAGTGATCATATTCCAGGTACAGAAAAGGCTTCACTGCAGTTGATCAGAAATCTTTGACTATACCTTGATAAATGAGAAGCTCAGATTTTATGTATTATTTGTGCAGATGTTAATGTGAAAATGAAGTGTGAGACGCCCAATGATACTGCCTCTGCCTCTGTGCAGAAGGCTGAACTTCCATCTCCGACCTCCAGTTCTGCTCAAGAAGCAACAGTTAATATCCCCAGTTATTTGTTGGCAGAAAAACTTATTCCCGTTCTGGTAGATCTCATTCTACAAGCTCCAGTAGTTGAAAAGTATATCATTTTTCCGGAAGTTATACATAGCCTTGGGAGGTATATGATACTGCATTTGCTGATGTGTAATATTTTCTACTGTGACTATTTTGAGTCTATTTTCTAGGTTTTAATATCTTGCAAGCGGTAGGTAATCGATATTTGTGTCCGTTTAATTGATAGAATCTGATTTTTGTATCTGCCCAAGGAACTAATATACTCCGTTATATCTGTTTCTTGAGTTTGTTATAGGGACTGAAGTAATTATTTTTTAGTTGCTTCTATAATTGTTAATTTTGTTAGGTCAATGACAACGAGAAGAGACAATCCCGATGATTCACTTTGGAGATTAGCTGTTAAGGGCTTTAATCGTATGCTTGTTGGTGACATCAGCGAAACAGCTGTGGACAGTGGACCAGATTCAAAATTTAGTAAGCCTGCAAGGTTGCGTATATGGAAAAAAGTTGCTGATGTCTATGAAATATTTCTTGTGGGTTATTGTGGGCGTGCTCTTCCTTCCAATTCCCTCTCACCTGCCACACTCAAGGATGATGAGTCCCTTGAGATGACCATTGTAGACATTCTGGGTGAGCAGATTCTTAAGTCCTCAATTGATGCCCCTATTGAGGTAAGCCATCCCCTTATAAAGCATCGTTAGCTCAAGTTCTAGTTTTTTTATTTTGCTTTTTACCACCTAAAATCGGTTCTACTTTTTGATTAAAGATAGCTGACTTTGATGTGTTAGTTCAAAGTCCTAATTCTTTTGTTTATGTTAACAGATTCTGCAACGACTTGTTTCTACCTTGGACCGCTGTGCATCTCGTACATGCTCTTTACCTGTTGAGACTGTGGAACTTATGCCTCTCCATTGTAGTAGGTTTTCCTTGAAATGCTTACAGACATTATTTTCCCTGAGCAGGTAATAAGAGACAATTTAGTATTATATTTTGTCCCATGTCCCATGGTAACTTTCATATGTTATAACTGAAATTATAAAGCCTGATCACAGTTGCATTAGCAAAATGGTGCATGAACAAACTTTAGAAAGAAGATTGTTATTTTGTTTGAGTTAGAATACAGATATTTATAGGTATAACTAAGTATAAAAAAAAAAGGAATCAATCCCTAGAAATCAGTAGTTTCCTAAGAATTAGAGATTATATTAGATTATATTATAATTTCTAGGATTAAGGCAAATATTCTGTCCTTAATCTTAGGGATTCTGACACTACCCCTCAAGCTGGAGTGTAGATGTTTATCAAACCCAGCTTGCCAATAAGTTCCTCAAACATGTTTCTGTTCAAACTTTTAGTTAACACGTCTGCAACTTGTTGTTTAGTAGGTAGGTAGGTGATGCACACTTCTCTTGAGTTTATTTTTTCTTTTATAAAGTGGCGATCTATTTCCACATGTTTGGTGCGATCATGATGCACAGGATTATGTACTATGCTGACAGCTGCCTGGTTGTCCCAGTACATCTTCGTAGGTCTGGTGTAAGGCACTTTTAGTTCCCCCATAAGTCTTTGTATCCAAACTCCTTCGCATATACCATGAGATAGTGCTCGATACTCTGCCTCTGCACTGCTACGTGCTACAACAGACTGTTTTTTGCTTCTCCATGTCACGAGGTTACCCCAAACATAACTACAATAGCCACTTGTAGAGCGTCTATCGTTAACAGAACTTGCCCAGTCTGCATCAGTGTAGACTTCCACATTCCGGTTGTCAGTTTTCTTGAAATACAGGCCTTTACCAGTAGTTCCTTTCAGATAATATTCTATATGCAGCTTCCAGGTGCTTCTCCCTCGGGGCATGCATGTACTGACTGATAACACTCACACTGAAGGCTATGTTTGGACGGGTGTGAGATAGGTAGATGAGTCTTCCTACTAGTCGTTGATATCTCCCCCTGTCGATTTCTTCTCAATCCTTATCAGTTCCCAATTTAAGGTTGAATTCCATAAGAGTTTCGGCTGGTTTGCAGCCCATCAAACCAACTTCTGACAATAGATCAAGAACATATTTCCTTTGGGAGATGGAAATACCTGTTTGGGACTTTGCTACCTCCATACCAAGAAAGTATTTAAGATTTCCCAAGTCTTTAAGCTCGAACTCTGTACCAAGGAATTCTTTCAACCTCACAATTTCGCTTGAGTCATCTCCTGTTAATATTATATCGTCCACATAAACGATGAGGATGCAGCATTTTCCCTTTTCCGAGTGCTTGTAGAACATGGTATGGTCTGCCTGCCCTTGAATGTAATTTTTGTTGGTCATGACTTTTGCAAATCGGCTGAACCACGCCCGTGGAGATTGTTTCAGCCCATACAAGGACTTCTTCAACTTACACACTTGGCCCTTGCTTTCTTCAAACCCGGGTAGGAAATCCATGCACACTTCCTCATTTAATTCCCCGTTGAGGAAAGCATTTTTTACATCCAATTGAGCCAAGTGCCAATCAAGGTTGGTAGCAAGAGATAGGAGGACTCGAATGGTGTTTAGCTTGGCAACCGGTGCAAACGTCTCGTCATAGTCAAGACCTTAAGTTTGGGTGAAGCCCTTAGCCACAAGTCGAGCCTTGTATCGGTCAATACGGCCATCGGGTTTAAATTTCGTAGTGAAGATCCATTTGCATCCTACTGTTTTTTTCCCTTAGGTAGATCCGAGACTTCCCATGTTTCATTGTTTTTGAGGGCCTTCATTTCTTCCATCACAGCTTGTCTCCACTCAGCTGATTCAAGAGTCTCTTCCATATTTTTTGGAGTTTTTACATAATCAACATTAGTCACAAAAGCTTTGTAAGATTTAGATAAATTTCCATGGGACACAAACCGAGAAATAGGGTGTTGAGTACAGCTCCTTGTGCCCATTCGAATTGCAATTGGAAGATAGATGGATGGTGACGAAGGTGAGACTTCTGTTTCAGAATAGTCCTCGGTTGGGGATGCAATTGGCACTGCTGTATCAGTTTCAGGAGAACGATTCCGTCGAGAGTAAACCTGTATTTCGGGAACTTGTTTTTGCTGTTTTCCTCGATCAGGGGGCTGTTGCACTTCGGTGGTGGTATTATTATTGGGAAGGATCGTGCTAACTTCTTGCTGCACAGGGGAAACAGTATCTAAATCTGGGATTACCATAGCACCTTGGTTGTTAGGCTTGTTTGTGATAGTAGTGGTAGGATCATGAGGTATAATGAGGAGAGTATTAAAGGTCTCATCTTCATTGAAAGTCTCCCCCTGAAGATGAGATTCTGCAAAGTATGGTTCATTTTCAAAGAAGGTAACATCCCGAGAGACAAACATTCGGCGCAAGGTTGGTGAGTAACACTTATAGCCTTTTTGTGTGGGGGAATATCCAATGAAGATGCAGGTGTGGGCTCGAGGATCAAGTTTGGATTGATTTGGTTGATGGTTATTGACAAAAGCTTTGCAACCGAATATTTTGGCTGGAAGATTAGGAACACGAAATAGAGGAAAGGCCTTTAGAAGGGTATTTAGAGGTGTTTGGAAATTGAGGACCTTCGATGGCATTCTGTTTATGAGATAGCACGCAGTGAGGACAACCTCTCCCCATAAGTATTTTGGAACATTCATGGTGAACATTATGGCTCGAGCCACAGCAAGGAGATGTCGATTTTTTCTCTCGGAGATCCCGTTTTGCTGAGGAGTGTCAGGACAAGAGCTTTGGTGTATGATGCCTTGGTCAGAAAGGTATGGGCTTAGGATAGAGTTAATGTATTCTCTCCCATTGTCAATGTGAAGAGTATGTATGGTAGAGTTGAACTGAGTTTGAACCATTGAGTGAAAATTTTGAAATACTTTGGGTGTTTCAGATTTTTCTTTGAGGAGATAGACCGAACAGACCCTAGTGTGATTATCAATGAATGTTATAAACCACCTAGCCCCTGTAATATTTTTCACTCGGTTGGCTCCCCATTGGTCACTGTGGATTAAAGAAAATGGTTGGGACTGATTATATGGTTTTAATGGGTATGGCACACGGGTATGTTTAGATAATTGGCAAATTTCACACTTCAAGGAATTAATACTTTTATTTCGAAATAACAGCGGAAGATGTTTCTTCAAATACAAAAAGTTTGGATGTCCTAACCTACGGTGCCATAACATAATCGTGTCCTCTTTTGAAGTGGATAAAGCCAATCCTCCTTGTGTGCTGTCTTTATTCCAAACATATAGTCCATCATCAACATTAGTAGTGCCAATCATCCTCCCCGATTTTTGTTCCTGTATCACACAACCAATTGCAGAAAATTCAGCAAGAACTTTTTCATTCTTAGTAAGTTTACTGATTGAAAGTAAGTTGCAGGACAAGTTTGGGACATGTAGGACTTTATCGAGAGAAAAATTCTCTGTTATTTTTACTTCTCCTAGTCCAGCCACAGGTGAGTAAGAACCATAAGCTATTTGGATTCGGGACTTGTCATGACAAGGAGTGTAGGTGTGAAACAAAGTGGAGTTACCTGTCATGTGATCAGAGGCACCCGAATCGAGTATCCAAGAGGATTGATTATTAGATTCAAAGGCAATATTGAGGGTAGTACCTTGGGTGGCTAGAGATCCATGAGTAGTGGAAGTACCCAGTATCTTATGGAGAGTCTCAAGTTGGGTTTTGGTTAGGCGAACATCGAGAACATCATCTGTAGCAGTGGAGGATAACAGGGCAGTCTTATTATCCTTCCGTTTTTTTTCAGGATAGCCATGGAGTTTGAAGCACTTTTCCTTTGTATGACCAACACGGTTGCAGTGGGTACACCGTGGTCTGGTTGATCCAGAATCATTTCCAGCACGTGGTTTTTGTGGCTGTGGACCTCTGAAGATGAGGGCAAAGGTCTCAGTAGGCTAGTTGCCAAGAGTTGTCACAGGTTTAGGTTCCTTTGAGTCTCCCATCATGACAAGACGGCGCTTTTCTTTTTTTCTAACTTTTGCAAAAGCTTCACCGATGGTTAGGAGAGGTGATCTACCCAGAATTCGGCCACGGACCTCATCTAACTCATGGTTCAGTCCTGCTAGAAACTCATAAAGACTTTCATTGTTGAGATGAGTCATAAACTTGGTGTGCTCCAAGCCTTCACCCCAATCTGCCTCATAGTACATATCCATTTCCTGCCACAAAATTTTCAGATTGTTGTAGTAGTGAGTTACTTCGAGTGTCCCTTGTCGGATATCTTTTAACTTAAGCTTGATCTCAAATACTTGGGAGGCGTTTCCAAGATCCGAGTAGTTTTCTTTGACTGCATCCCACATGTCTTTTGCAGTTTTGAAAAAGAGATAGGTTCGGCTTATATGGCCTTCCATCGAATTAATCAGCCAAGCCATTACAATCGAGTTGTTGAGTTCCCAAGTGGCATAAGTCGGGTCTGTTATGGCTGGTCGTGGGAAGTCTCCATTGATATACCCTAGTTTCCACGACCACGGATCACCATAATGACCGATTGGGACCACTGTAGGAAATTTTTCCCATCTAGCCGATGGTTAGTGATTATAAGAGAGGAATTGAGATCCCCCTGAGGAGTTCCTGGATTGGTGTTTGGAATCATTTGGGAGGTTTCAATCTCAGATGTAGTTTTCATGGGAAGGAATAAAACAAGAGACGAGAGATTGAAAAGAGAAGATGATTGGAACAAAGTCAGGATCAAAAAAATTCCAAAGGCTTTGATACCATGAACAAACTTTAGAAAGAAGATTGCTATTTTGTTTTGAGTTAGAATACAGATATTTATAGGTATAACTAAGTATAAAAAAAAAAGGAATCAATCCCTAGAAATCAGTAGTTTCCTAAGAATTAGAGATTATATTAGATTCTATTATAATTTCTAGGATTAAGGCAAATATTCTGTCCTTAATCTTAGAGATTCTAACAGTGCACATTGTAGACTTAACCTATAGAAAGTCTAGTTGTATTAAAATGTTTTCTTGTCAAACTAGAAAAATGTCCTTATGTAGCATTCTAATAACCTTTTGCATTTCCTTTTAGTAACAAGAATTTGGGTAGACTTGATTTTCTCCTAGTTTTTTGATGTATTTAGGGGATCCTTGTAAGTTCATATTTACATACCATGTCTGGATATATGTTGGACATGGAATTTCAAAAACTTGAAGTCATAGCAGCATAGAATTCATCTTGTTTCTATTCTTGCTCTGAGCATCTCCTTACCTCTGGAATGGATTATATAGCCTTTCATGTCTGCTTTATTTCAATCTTTTGATCTTGTGACAACATTCTCACAGCTTTAGTGATGAAGAGGGTAATTGGAGTTTGACGAGATCTGAGGTCAGCAAACTAGTGATCATGGTACTCATGGTGAGATGTGAATGCATCTTAAATAGATTTTTAGCTGATGAAAAGGATGTTGGTAAGTATAGTTTCTTTTTGTAATCAAATTCTTAAAATGTTAACTTCTATTGCTTAGGTTCACTTACTGACCCAATGTATGAAACCCTGAACTTTGATTTGCCTGCAGGTGATCGTCCTCTACCAACAGTAAGGCTTGAAGAAGTAATCTTTGTCCTTCAGGAACTAGCTCGTCTCGTGATTCATTCTGACACTGCATCAGTTCTTCCTCTGAATCCCCATTTAAGAAGTACCCTAGCAGAGGGAAGTTCTGGCAAGCAACCACATCTGCTTGTTCTTTTTCCCTCCCTCTCCGAACTAGTTGTATCGAGGTGAGAGTAATAAGTAGATCTATACTAAAATTAGACATTGTTTATGATTGCATTGTTTTTATTTTAATGGAATTCACTTCTCCATTTAACAATTTCTTTATCCGTAATTCTGACTAAACCGAACTATAATGCATCTGGATGGGCAGGGAAAGTAGAGTAAGAGAGCTGGTAAAAGATTTGCTCAAACTCATTGCAAAGGAACTGACTTTAGAGAAAGTTAACACAGGCTGTTGATACACAAAACGTTTTGCTCTTTTTTCTCTTTTTGGGATAAAAAATGTACTACCGAGTCATATTCTTTTACGTGCTTGTTAATTTGAGAGGTTGGAATAGGTTAATCCTCTGATTTTCTATTATTATCATTGTTATTTTGGTATAATAGTTTGTTTGTATATTATAGGACAAAGGCCAGGTTTTGTTGTATTCAAAGTAGTGTGAGCTGAGGATATTCATTTTTTTGCGTAATGAGTTTGTCACATGCAAAATTATTGACTTTTTATTTATTTTGGTTGAAAAAGTGCTTTAAAATTTTAGGTATTGAAGTTCGTACAAAGTATTATTTGAGTTCAAAAAAGAGTGTCCGAAAGAAGAGAAGGTAAAATTCCAATCCTAACACCACAAAAAAAGTAGTATTGGTACATTTTGTGAATGCATTTCTTATTGAAGGATTTCCTGTTTTAAGTACATAAATAAATAACCAACTAAAACAAGTAACCCCAAGCAGTACTTCCATACATCAGGGAGACTTATTCAGAACACCAAATGGATACTACCCAAGACACACATTAATACACCCCTTCAGCCGGCATCGGGTAAATGCTTGCTTAAGAGGTGGCTTGGTTAATGTACAGCAAGTTGATTTGCAACATGAACGTGATTAACAAAGCCTTAGCTGAGTTTGAACATGATTTCGAACAAAGGATAGATGAATATCAAGGTGATTTATGTCACATCCCGAAAACCGGGTTGGTAGAATTGAGTATTAGGTTATTGGCTCGAGAGAAAAATCGGAGTTAATATTATAAAAATTAAAATAGGATAAAATAATTAATTAAATAATAATGATAAATAATAAAAATTAAAATAATTATTGAATTTAAAATTAGGTGGTGAAAATTAGGATTAAGTGATGAAATTAAGATTAGGATTAAGATTTATGTCACATCAAGCGAGAAATGAAAGTGTGCGCGAGCCAGACTGATGGAAGAAGCATGGGAAGATAGAGGAGCGGTTCAAGTGATCTAGATCAAAAAGTTTAGTAGATAACGCTCCCTTGGAAATAGACGTCGCCATTAATGAGTGAAATGATGGATGGAGTGAAATCGACAAGTGACGGTCTCTCTGATTAGGCAGTGGAACGGCGCATTTATTTTGGTTTCTAGAATACTCTTCTTAAGATTTGGTTTTAGTAGACCATCCGTTGTTTTTTTGTTTTGTTTCTTTATTTTCCAGGCCAATTTTGGGCCTCTGCTTTCTTAATTACTGTGTGGATTTTATATTATTATTTTATAAAGCCCAATCGGATTTATTTCAAAAAAAAAAAAGATTTGGAAGGAAAATTGAGAGTTTTTAAAAGGAAAATTCTCCTTTTAAAAAAAGAAAAATTGCTCATCTTCTCCCTTTAAAGACCCCTCACGTCCCATCCCTCCCATTTAGCTTTTCATTCAAAAAAAATTTCTCAAATTCAAATATGATATTTTCTCCCAAAATTAACTTATACTTGGTGATTTCCTAGCTATCTAAACACCTCAACACATTCTAATTTTAAAGAAAAATTATTAAATCCTCATCAAATTCGTCATTGTTCTTCTCACGTTCAAGTTCAAATTAGTTCCACAACTTGTTGTTTTCTTCAAATTGAGGTAACATCTTTACGTATTATGATTAGATTAAGGTTTTTGTTTTTCAAATTCAGAATTTAACCGATTGTGTTGAGAGTTCTTAAAATTTTAAGCTTTTTAATCAAATTTCGATTCAACAATGGTGAAATCCAACAAAACTAGTATACTTACTGTTTTTGATTTATTTCTAAACTATTTTAACTAAATAGAAGGTATTTGAACTAAATTTGATAGATCGGTATCCAATTTTAATGAATTTTGAATTTCCCCCTTTTGTATGTTAATACAACTTGATTTTTCCGAAATTTTAAATTCATGAGGTTAGGTAAAATTAAAGGTCTATATTAGTGATAATATGTTAAATAGGATGCTTAGAAACTTAATTAAGGTTTAGGAACAACAATTGAGTGAGGAAACCTCAAATTTCGGCAAAATGAGTTGATTTTCGTTATAAGAAAAGTGAGCTTAGAGTGGTGATTTTGTTGCTATTTTTTTTAGTTTAATGTTGTTAATAATTAATGTGAATGCAAAGTGCCGGACTTGTTGAGACCTTCTACAAGCAAAGCGAAAGGAAAAGAAAAGCTCGTTTGAGATTGTTGTGCACAAGGCATCATCAACTAGGTGAGTGATTGGAATTGCAGCTCTTAGGCACGATTCCTAAGGTTGAATAGGAGCTTAGGTTGGTCTAAACACCTAATCTAAGCTTCGAGAGTAACTATTTTTACTTGATCTACGTACTATTAAATTCGATGCTTGTTTATTGTGATATGTGAATCATGTGAAATATTAAGCATATGTTATGTGTAAATGACAATGATTGATAAGTGCTTGTTGGTTTTATGCGCACCTAAATAATTTAATATGATTATGGCTCTTTTGAGCAATTGTGATAGCATTTGAGAGTGCATTAAAAGTGTTGAAAAAGTGATTGAGAAAGTATTGTTAAGAGTGAAAGTTTGTATAAAACGGTGAGTGATTATGTGTATAACTGGATATGTTGGCATTGTGATTATTTGGAACCATTGGATATCATTGGCATGTCATAGGATTGTGAGTACTTGCCATTTTTATTTTGTGCCTGGAGATAGCGTTGAAGAGATAAGGGAATGTCGAGCATAACTCTATTCATCATAGATAGCGTGGTGTGTTTAGAGAGTGTGAGCATTCGTGCTACACTTACATGGTGATAGCGTACGACTTTATGAGTCATGAGGAGTGTTTGGAGATCTGCTTATCCAATGCATTACTGATTATATATATGTTCCATGTCATATTATGCCAATATATCATTGTGTTTGCTTTGTGATATGTTTGATGCTATGCCATGGTTGCATGATTTAGTATGTTTTCTTTTAACTACGAATTTTATGTCTAATTTTGGCAATTCTTTATGCACTCACTGAGCTTTACCAAGCTCACACTCTTTACTTTATCTTACAGATAAATAGTTTATGGGTTAGTGAGGAGGGTGGCAAATCAGTGATCCATCATCGCAAGGCATTTTTTTTAAAGTATGTTTGTTGAGCTTTTAAACTCCAAAGTGAAGGCAATGTGGATCGTTCCAAAGGTTTAGTACTAAAATTAGATTTAGACTTTTTAGATAAAAATTTTAACGGGTTGTAAGCGGACATTTCAGACCGTTTAATTTTTTTGGGGATTTTGAATGTTTTAATTGTTTGTTTGATTGCTTGTTTGGATGGTTTTATTACTAGTTTAATGTGATGATAATTAAATGAACTAATGATTTTTTTGTAGCTAAGGGAGACTGTCGAGTATTAAGGTACGCCCTATATCTTCTAATTGTGTGAATAAAATACTTAATTTAGAAAAACATGCACTTAGGACTAATTACTATATGAAATATTCTGCAATTGTGTGGTGTGTATGGTTGGTTGGTGTGGTTCATAAAGTTTTAAATTGAGAATCACATCGGTGGCTAATGTAACGTTCGAAATTTCGGTTGGATAGTCCCGACCGGGTTTAGGGTGTCACACTTTATACAATTATAATATACTAGATTTTTTACTCAAATAAGTGACACCAATATTGTGAAAAAAGATAGTCAGTATTCTTGGGATTGAAATATGCAGCTGTTGAAGTAAACTAAGAACCCAAAATGATTCAGCCATATATAGTACTTGCTATAGCTTTGTACTCTACCTCAAAAGATGATCAAGCTATTCCTTGTTGCATTTTGGAAGACCAACATAAGTGCGAGCAGCACCTCTTGGTGAGACACGTCAATCAAATCTTACGCATCGACATTCATGTAAAGGACTATAGCATAACTTGTAGAACCAATAAGTTTCAAATCAATTTAAAACACATTCAAATGACTCATAGACTCACATTCATTCGTAAGAGCACGCTCAACAATTTCAAGAATTATAGTATAGCTCATAAATAATAAAATCAAATACATTTTTTTTTACTTTAAACCGAAAATATCATAAATACATCTCTTAGAAATGTTTAAGTCCTTATGTACATGTCATTAATAACAAACTCTATTATAATATCATAGGTTAATCCTTTTATTCATTAAGTGGTGATGCCATGCCCCAAGTCACTAGTTCAGTTTGTTAGAAAAAATTCGGTTTGAAAATGATTTTCTTGTACAGTGGAAAATTAAAAATTGGAAAACTGAGTTGATTTGTGATATTTACAACAAAAAACTCTTTTCTGAAATCACACACCTATGTTTTTGGCTAAGTGGATCATTGTCGTTTTCAGCTTTCAACCGAACGACCTTATCCACTATTCTCGTTCCATAAACTGTTTCAAATGTGGGCTCTAACGAATTCAAATCAAATACAGAACCATAAATTCTTTACTTTACTTTTAGTTAGAAAGTATATCTCTTTTTAATAGAATCTGAAAGATTTATTATTTCGAAAAATAGAATTTATTAATGGTATTTCTACTTAGAAAATAAATTCTTATTATTTTCAAGCAGAATTATTATTTCGGTGCCATCTATTTATAGGAAGAAAAAGTGAAAACCTTATTGAATTAGTAAAAGTCTATTTTAATAGAAAAACTAACTCCTAGTCTTACTTGGATTAGGGGGTGACAACCCTAGTGAAATGCACTAGGTTTGTTGCCCTTAGCATTAATATGAGGGGATTTTAGGCCGCTCCCATATCGAGTCCAATTATAATACTTTCTAGACTTTTAACCTCATACTTTATAATTCAATCCAACCCAATACTTGTTTTTTAATTTCCAAAAATAAACATTATAAATTAATTTAAATAAATAAATAAATTTCTCAATTAAATAATTTTTCAATTTGATTCTAATTCTGTTAAAATCATGACAACTTTACCATAAAATAGTCTATGAAAAATATATTTAATATTTCTACATTCAACAGATTCACAATGACCAATTGATTCAATTATATTTCAAACTTCAATTATTTAATTAATCAATTAAATAATTATTTGAAAAATTATAAATTAATTTTCAGGTCATTTCCATTTAGAAAAAATCACATTTATTTCCAAATGTTTTTCATTTCTCTAAGTTTATTATTTCTATCCATTTTTATTCATTTGATTAAACATGTAATTCATTTCTGGTTTCAACGAGCTAGTGGAGAGACTGATTGGATATATGCTATTAGAGCTCAAATTATTTATAATTAAGTTCCAACTTTTCACCTATTAATTATAAACTCATTTAGTCATGAAGTCATTCCACTGTAGTATTGTGATTGAGCTCTCCTTAATGATATACTATTACAAAAGTAACTCGATCAATACTCGTCTAATGACCTTATCCTAAGTGTGTTACCCTCATAGGATATCCTTAATCTATTTGTGATAAATCTACTCTCCCAATATGATCATATTTTATCTCATGGTAACTATTACATCTTCCTTCATGAAAAGTCAATTACTATCAAATCGTAATCAAGTCATTCATCATAAAGACGAACGACTAAGGAACATGCTTACTTTTCATCTATCATGTAATGCCAATGATAGGATATCATTTACCGATATCTTGGGTTATGAATTCCACTTGTAAATGACGCTACATACTACAGAAGTTGTATAACCAACACACCAGCTTTTGGTTCATTATCTATTTGAACTCAAGCTTTTACTTGCATCAAAATATATGAGTCATGCATACATAGTCTGTCATCCACTCAGGATTAATGTATGCCACACTTTGAACATCAGAAGTGAATAAATCCATAAGTGGATTTAAGATCTATTCTTCTTGGGTCCGGTCTGACGTCCTATTAGTCACATTTATGTATCTATCCTCTGAGAGTCATCCATTTCGATACCCAAGAAAAAACATCTCTCCAATTGGACTTGATAGACAACATATTAATCTTTCAGTTGGTTTTCTCATTTCTGATTAGACTGCGAACATGTTTAGGTTCGTCTATTAATATAGGTTGTCTTTTCATATTACGATCCAACAACGTAATACCACTTAGTATTAGTTTAAACATTAGACAACTAGTGAACCAATATTTGCTTCTATTTTACTTTGCATGCAAAAACCACATGAGGACATTATAAAAACTATATTAATGTAATCCATGAATTATCTTATTAACCAATCTGTTAAAAGAATTACAAGTATACATAGACGAACATACTGTACCTAGGGCACCAGATCCAGCACAATCTTCTTAAAACTGTATTTACCTACGCATTTAAACAACTAATGTGTTAAGCTAATAAAGCTTAGTAAATAAAAAAGATTATCCTAGCCAACCATAATTCATTAGTAGCTTGAGTAATTTATGGATTTTATAAATAAATTCAATTAACCCTATGTTAAGTTAAGGAAGCTTTATTCCATATGTCTTATTATCGCATCATGTAACACCCTCTTACGCCGAAACGGGGTACGAGGCGTTACCTGAGTCACACTATAACTTAAAATCCCAGGATATAAAATTTCTTTTCTTTTAAAACTTACATTCATTCTCTTAATAACCTTATCATGGGCTTACGAGGCCCATAACATACATTAGATGCGTTTCGGAACCAATCTGAAAACTTTCGGGCATTAAGAAAATTTTTACCTAAAATAGGGCTACATGCCAATGTAGGATGGGACACACCCGTGTGGGCAGGCCGTGTGGTCTCACACGCCCATGTCCCTAGCCTGTGTCTAATTTATTTTTATTTTCAACCTATAGGGGTTTTGACACATCTTAGGCATACGCCCATGTCAATATCCCGTGGAGTATTCTGACTTGAACTCTATAATCATCAGAGGTGCACACGGCCACAGCATACGCTCGTGTGCTCAGCCCGTGTCTTATACTGACTTAACTAAATTGGATGCAGGGGACACACGACCTATTAACACTCCTTTGAGGCTAACCGTGTGTCACACACGGCCTAGGCACACGCCCGTGTGCCCAGCCGTGTGGACAATAATAGGCTATTTTCCAAGCCTTATGCCGCCCTGAAACATAACCAAACACAAGCCAATTCCATATCACACAACAAGGTATAACATATTCTCTAAATACTCATAATTAAGGCATCCCAATGCCAACATACATATCATTCTCAAACACTTTAATATACTTAAACATGCAAGATTGCACATTCATGAATTCCATCTTCAATGCATAAAATATGAGTTAGGCAATATTAGGTCATTTCCAAAGGCCATTACAACACTACTAGAGTAATACCAAAGCCAATGCCTATGGCTACACAAAATGACACTTAGTAAAATGATCATTCTTCCTATACATGCCATACATCAAAATAACTAATTTTGCTATATGAAAATGAATGTTTTGATAGTGTGACTTCGAACCCCGACTTTAACGACCCCAAGCTGGTACGGCAAATCTATATGGAAGAGGGAAAAGGAAAGAGTAAGCACATAAATGCTCAGTAAGCTGCATGAATAAAATAGCAACTAAATTATGAGAAATTACTCAAATAAGTTATCATAAACCTCATATAATTTCTTACTCATCTTCATGACTTACTCGATTATATACTTGCTTATGCTTTTCATGCTGTATTTCTCATAACATTATACTCTCAATATCTCATACTTACTCGTATATACCTGCAACGCTCAACATAAAACTTTAGCTTTTCTCTTGAAATTTATCAACCTGAACACTTTTCTCATTTAAAATTCTTTTAAAAATATACCGAAGGATATCCGTAAGTCAATCTTATGAAATAATGCCAATGCCATGTCCCAAACATGGTCTTATATGGGACCACACATTGATGTCGATGCCATGTCCCAGACATGGTCTTACACGAGATCGTACTCTAATGCTGATGCCATGTCCCAGACATGGTCTTACACGGGATTTCATATCGGATGCCCATGCCATGTGTTGAAACCATTTTTAAAGGTTTTGAAAAAACGGAGTTGACTGTAAAAACGAAAATGGGAGTCGCCACCAATCTTTTTTTACTTAGGTGCGATTGGATCACCTTATAAAACATTTTGGTCTATGAATTTTTAAAAAACAGGTTCGGAAGTTGGTTACGTACGAGGAAGGATTAGCACCCTCGTAACGCCCAAAATTGGTACCAATTGATTAATTTTCTGTCCTAATGTCGAAAATTTGAAAAGATTTGAAAATATGACCTCTTTTAAAAACCTGAACAATTTGAGTTAAGAACTCGAGGTTCCTTTGTTCCGAAAGAATATCAAACATCACATCCAGCACGTTAGGACACAATGTTTTTGAATCCTCGTAACTAAAATCATCTCATGATTTACAAAATTAAAAAGGATATTTAGTTATTTAGACAAACGGGAAATCGTAACCCAGCACGTTAGGGCACTATTTCCCAAAGTTCTAAACACCAAAATATTGTCTTATTTCTTAAAAATCTTTTAGATAAAGTATGGCGGTTGAAATGCAATATATTTTTAAAACAATGATTTGAGCAAAAGGTTACATTATTACCAAAGAACAATTTTCCAAGAAATTATAAAATATACTAACATAATCGATTAAGTAACAGAATAATCTAGCATATAATACAAGAAATAATAATAATATTATAATGAATAAAATAATAGATTTTAATTTTAAAAATATGAGCAATCAAAATAAGGAAGGATATAGAGTAGATAATAGCAATTCAAAAATCTACATAAAAAAAATTATTCACAAGATTAAATAAAAAAATAATATAAGGTAACATCTATAAAAACAATAAATGGATATTATTGCAATTTTAGTAAAACAAAAAGAAATATAAAAATGTTATGGCCAAAAACTATGATGGATAATATGTGTACATGATAAAATAAATACTATATATATTTTAAATAAATAAGTAGAATATATAAAACTTTAAATATATAAAAAATATGGGAAAATATATATAATATAGCAATCCAATATATATACATAAAAGAATAATATACATAATTAAAATAGACCGTATATGAAAAATTTGTGTTAAGGATAAATAATTTATATACTATACAATGTACAAACTTTTAAAATAAAATATAATGTATAATAATAATATACAAATTTTATGTAATATATAAATAATATAGAATTTAATAGAATAACCTAAAAAAATTTAATACATGATAATTAAAAATAAAATAAAAGTATGAAAGAGGATTTTAAAACAAGATTTATAATAAAAAACGTATATATACAAATGAAAATATCACAATAATGCATTAAAACCATGTAGGACAAATAATTTAAAATAATTTTTAAAACAAATTCTAAAAAATGAATAGTAAATAAACTAGAAAGAATTAAATTAAGACAGAAACTCAATTGAAGAAAAATCAAAGTAAAAAGGAAAATTTATAAATAAATAAAATTATTAAAACAATATTGCGGACTAAAATGTAATGCGCGCAAACAGGAGGGGATTAAAAATGAAAATATACCAATTTCCAAAACACAGCATTCAAAAGGGGGCCAAATAGAAATGTCTTATAAATTTCAGGGGCAATTTTTTTAAAAAAAGAAATAGGATGTATTTAAACTGTGGCGTAAAGAAGGAGGATTAACCACGCAATTTACCCATTTAGGGTAAAAATGCGTGGATCCAGCCCGTAGAACGGGTCAACGCGCGGGGCACCATCATGCTAAACGGCGCCATTTCTTCTAGGTTATAAAACCCATTTCATATCCCATTTTTACCCTTTTTTTTATTTTACAAAGAAACCCTAAAAAATTTCCTCTCTTCTCACCCTTTCCCTCAGGTATTCGGCCCCAACACAGCAGCCTACCGCGCCTTGCCGTGGACAGCGGCTGATGCTGCGCAAAGTGGCCCCTTTCGACGACGAAAAGGTCACGGTAAAAAACCCGATTCCTGTTCCTTTTATTTGTTTTCATTTTTTTATTTAAAATAAATTTGTAATAATTAAAAAAAAGCATGAAAATGATGGAAAATCAAATGAAAAAAACCCTTTTGAACTTCGATTCTGTTTTTTAATCCCTCTTTTCTTTTGTTATTGCGTGTGTGAAATAACGAAAATGAATAAAATAAAACCTAAAAAGTAAAGAATTGAAACAAAGAAGTCAAAAAACCTTTAAAATTTGTTCTTTCTATTGCTTGTATATTCTTTGTTTTTCTTATCGTATCCCCTCTACTTTTACATCGTTTGATTCGGGCTTTTTATAGCCGAATATAAAAAATATAAAAGGAAACACAAATCCTTCCTTTTTTCCCTTTTGTTTGCTGTTATTTTGTTTCCTTTCGCAGGCAAGCGAAGATCCGGCAGAGGGCGCAATCCAAACGCGGATTGCGGCGCAACTGGAGGCCAGTGTTGCTGCGGCGCGAGAAGAGGGCTAGGGTTTCTGACCCTTGCCGAAAGAATAAGTTTTGGGCCCCTGGGCCTATTTTGATTGGGTCTGATGTGTTGGGTAGTGTTTGGGCTATGGGGGTTAGTGGGTTTAGGTTTTTGTGTAATATGGTATTTGGGTTAATCGGGTCATGGCCATTTATTATTGGGTCTGGGTTTTTGGTTTGTATTTGGGTTTGTTTAAATGTAAATGGACTTGTAAAAGACTTTATTTTTTATTTAAAATTTGGTTTTATTTTTGATTTGTATATGTATGGGCCCGGGCAAAATTTGGGCTCTACACCATGTCCCAAACATGGTCTTACAAGGGATCCTTATCTCCTCTCGGTGCCGAAGCCATGTCCCAGACATGATCTTACATGTGACCTCATCTTGGATGCCCATGCCATGTCCCAGATATGGTCTTACAGGGGATCACATCTCGATGCCAATGCTATGTCCCAGACATGGTCTTACACGGGATCTCAGTTTGGTGCCGATGCCATGTCCCAGATATGATCTTATACGGGAACTACAAAACTCATGACATGATTACGGTATCCTTCGTATCAATTAATCTTGCATGTAATTTCTCTTTTCATGATTTTCTTCATTTCTTGGTAATATTTCACATCAACAATATCATGAATCTCATACAAATCATATACATGTCTTCAAGGATTACCACAATTTCATAAAAGTCATAGTAATGAATTCATATAACATAGGAGCTAAATTATTACAGGCAACTTACCTCGAGTCTAAAATGAGGGCGAATGCTTGGTTTAGTCCACTACTTTACTTTGTCTCAGGTTTCGGTCCGAGCTTCGTGTTTCTTGATCTAACATGACAAATTTGACTTATTTAGGACCCACATTGAATAAATATCTCATAAATCAAACTTCAGCAAAATTTATAATTTTACCCCTAAACTTTTATATATTTACAAAATAGTCTCTAGGCTCGTATAATGGAATGTATTTATTCTCTTGGCTACCTAAGCCTAGCCGACACTCACTAGTGTCCATAAAGGCCCACATTGCTCACAATTTCATACTTTTACTACAAAATTTAATAACTTTTCAATTTGGTCCCTATTAGGGACTTTCATGAAAAATACCTAGAGAAAGGTGTTTACTACACTTTAATCTTTCATTTTCTACCACTAGGCATCAAATTACTTGTATGTCATGCATGGGTATTTTTTTAATATAAACCCTAGCTCAAATTAGTGGTAGAAATAGCTAGATTAAGCTACGAAGATTTCAAAAAATACGAAGAGCATGAAAAGTGGGGCTTGGAGTCACTTACTTAGAGCTTGAAAATGAAGAAAACCCTAGCTATGGAGGGCTTGGCAATTTTGGCTGGTACATGGAGAAGATGAACCTATTTTTGGCTTATTTTCCCTTTTTATTTCATTAATTAACCAAATGACCAAAATGCCCTTGCTTATTTTCCCTTTTTATTTCATTAATTAACCAAATGACCAAAATGCCCTTACACTATTTTTTTGAAATTTTACCCTTCCATGGGTATTTTTGTCCAAAATGCTTAAAATTGGTCTAATTGCCAAATAAAGACTCCTAATAATTTCTCTTATGCTATTTCATACTTAAACCTTCTAGAAACTCAATTTTGCAACTTTTACAATTTAGTCCTAAAGGACAAATTAGTCACTAACTCATAAAATTTCCTTCATGAGATTTTCTCAATATCATGAAAGCATGCCATAATCTAAAAAAAATCATGAAATAAAAATTTCTACTTCGGATTTGTGATCTCGAAACCCCTATTCCGACTAGGCCCTAATTTGGGCTGTTACACATCATCATTACTCAAGCCCCATAATACTAGTTCATTTCATTCATTTCCATTACACAATTAGAGTGATTCCACTTATGAAGTTCTTACTTTTAAAGTGATTTTTCATTCATAATTTTATAATGACAACACATTTATCTGGATCATTCATAATTTTTCATAATTTAGTCACTTAACTCTAGTGGCTTCCGTTACAAGATTCTTGTTTCAAATTATGAAAAAGTTAACAAAGATTAAGCTTCCATTTCATTTTCTCATTAGCCAAGTGTTTAATTCACTTTTATTTTCTTATTAAGTTCACCCATAACACATATCACTTTCATTACACTTATAATATTTATGTCCATTAACAAGTCTTATTATCAAAATTTAGATTCATTTTGTCTTTAGTAAACTCTAGAGGAATTAGACACAGATACTTGGGATTCTAATCAGTTTGCCTCATGTATTGCTCTATATGTGCATCCAACCTAAACACACCATAGATAGGGCCCAAGTGCACCGAAGTGCTATGTCGTAAAGCAAAATATCTTCGTTTAAAAACATATTTCCATTCAAATTGTGTGCACACTAATCCCTATGACATGTCATATATATCCTAACCATTCTACTAAGCTTACTAGGGCAATGCATGTATTATGACATTTAAAGCGTTTAGAACTTAGTTTTCATATCCACATATATAGATGTACATCATATTATAATTATACACAATGCATATCAAATCATATAATTTGAGCTCTTAGTGCATACATCCAATATCTCATGTTTATTTTTTTTTTCAATTTCACATCATATCACATATTGCTTATAGAAGCTTTTTGAGTAATTTCAATTAACACTTCAATTTAGTTTATAAGCTTATTAGTAGAGCTATTCAAGCACAAAATGCTCTCAACATGGTTTTCACATACACATATGAACATTTTGCAATTTTATGCATTCCACATTACCACTTATTAATTGGGTAACTATGTTACCATTTATTATATACATTCATGTAAATTCTATTCGTTAATAACCCTTTTTACATTGTTTTATTTCGTTGTATGGAATTTTTACTTTTAGCACCTTATCCCAAGAAAATAATTTTCATAACAGTTTACTAGTTGAAGTTAATGCAACAAGCCAATTTTCATAATTTCCATTTTATTTCTACCATATATCATAACTTACTAAATCATTATTTCCTTCATATTAGTGCTCATAATCAAAATTTTAATATGCATAATCACTATATGTTTTTTTTTCTATTTTACCACTACAATAATTTCCATAACTATTTCAATAAGCAAGGGTTAGGAAAATCCATAGCACTTACCATATTAATAGCAAAGTTCGAAAATAAAGCTTCTTCAATCAACACTTGAATCCACCCATACATCCACTCAAAGTAATCTTCTCCATCAAATCCACATTTCTCTTCACCAAAAATATAAACAAAAATATTATGAAATATGTTCTAACGACTTTCTCATGCTAAAATTTCAAATCTTAAATATAGAGTAGAAATCCTTTTTCTTACCTTATTTAAAGTTTTCTTTCTCTATGTTTTTTTTATTACTTAAACTTTAGATCTTGAGATGACGAGATTGATAAAAGATTCAAGCTTGAATAGAGTTTTCCTACTTGTATATAAAGAAATCAAGGTGAAAAATCAAAATTTTGTCCTAGTTTCAAAGAAAAAGATGGAAGAACAAAAGAGAACTCCCCTCATGTTTCATGGTGGATGGCACTACAACGAGGAAGATGACAAATTTTGTTCTCTCTTTATTTATTAAAAATTGGATAAATTATATCGTAAATCATTTAATTAAGAATTCGTTGTTTTAATTATTCGATTATGATTTTTTTAAATAGATAAAAGAAGTTTTCGTTAAAAGAGAAAAAATAGAAGTTGACGTGTCAGTTAAGTGAAAATATATGTTTTTTTTTTAATTTCCACGTCATTTCCATGTAAGAAACATTCATTCCCTAAGAAAATAATAACAAAAAAAAGTGAAAAAACATATTTCATATTTTTCCTTCCCCTACCACAAATCCTTACTTGCCTCTTTTTCATTTATCATACTGTTGAAACTTTGACTCGCCATGAACGCTCAGGCCATCCTCATCGTTATCTTCGCAACATGTCTTTTAGCTGATTTTGTAGAAGTGGTTTACATCCTTTGGCATAAATGAAGTTTCCATCAGTTCAGCGTCGTCATGGCGACGCACGTTCTATTGATTCTAAGTTTTCGGATTCATCTTTTTACTCTGCTACTTCCTTTAAGGAACTTCGTTACTTCTTCTGCTAGAAAAATTAACCAAATCGTGTGGAACCTTCCTCTAGGGTGGTGTCTCCGGCGCCAACGGAGGTTGCTATCGTGTAAGGTTCGGAGGCAGCTGCGGCAGAGGATGGCGATGGGTTGGCAAAGTGGCAGACGATGTACGGGCAATCGATGGTGTTATATACAATAAAAGAATAGGAAAGAGAAGGAAACGACAATGTCGAGAACTTCGCTGATCAGAGTGAAGCAATGTTAGGAATATTATTTGTATAGTTAGGAAGTTATGTTAGGAGGTATAGGCAGTTAGTTTGTTAGTGGTAGTTAAACTGCTATCTAGGTATATTAAATACCATGCACCACTCTTACGTAATTCAATGAAGAAAGAGTTTTCTTATCATGGTATCAAGAGCCAGGTTTTCTTTGTAATTTTTTTCTCTTCTTTTTCTGGCATGGCTACTGAAGTTCCAACAGATGACACTCCCAGGCACTCCTCCAATATTGGTGAAGCTTTTAACTCTCAGGGCTCCGGTCTCGAACAATTCAGTATTTTGCTAAACATGAACATAATTTTATGCCATAGAAACACCAACTCCTATTGATTATTGAAGGCTATGATCTCGAGGGGTTTTTTCTTGGTACTGTTTCTATTCCCCCGTCCCAGATTCTAGGTAATGATGCTCAACTCATTGATAACCCGGCGTTTCTTGTTCACAAGAGGTAAGATAAGTTCTTGGCTTCTTGGTTGTTATCGACAGTTACGAATGAGATTTTGGTTCATCTTACAATGGCTAAAACCACTCTTGAAATTTGGACTGCTATTGAGCGACGTTTTGGGGCAAAGTCAAACATAAAGATTTCCAACCTCCGTCATTTTCTCTACTCGATCAAGAAGGGCAGTCTCACTGTAAAAGAGTATTTGTTCAAGGTCAGATATCTTAGTGATGGTTTAACTGCAGCAGGTCGTCTGGTAACAAAATAAGAGCAAGTCAGTATCATACTGGCTGGTCTTCCTATGGAATATGAATCTCTCCGTGTTCTTGCCTCAGCCACTTCTGTCACACTCGACTTATTAATCGAGATGCTTCTTGACTGTGAAACACGGCAAATGATTTTACTAACTGAAGCTCCTTTACAGGCCAACTTAGCTTCTCGCTCTTCCCAAAATGGTGTAGACAACTCGACTCAATCCAACCAAGAACAATGAAGACGGGGTCGAGGATGGTCTCGTGACCGAGGTCGTCATGGTGGTAGAGGCTGGTCGTGTTCCAGACTACAGTGTCAACTGTGTGGAAAAGTAGGTCATATGGTTCAAACCTATTATCATCGGTTTGATAAAAATTTTTCTGGGGAAAATTCTAGTCAATCAGTACAAGCCAACTGTCATCAGCTTCATGGTCAAGGGAAAGTCTCTCCTTCAATGTCTTATTGTTGTGTTTCATTGTTACCTACCAACAGTTTGTCTACTCAGTCTGCTTCTCGAGGTCCCTGCTCCTCTCCTCCTAATCAGACCTGGTACCCTGACTTAGGGGCGACAAATCACATTACCTCTGATTTGTCAAATCTCACCTCTGCCTCTCCCTATATAGGTACGACTCAAGTCTCTATGGGTAATGGTGATCTTTCTCCCATAAATAGTGTTGGCTCATCTACTTTACAAGTTGGTCCTAGGCTCCTACATCTTAAGAGTATTCTACATGTGCCTAACATCTACAAGAATTTACTATTAGTAGGGCAATTTGCTAAGGATAATAATGTGTACTTTGAATTTCACCATTTCTTGTGTTTTGTGAAGGACATACAGACAGGGGTAACCTTACTTGTGGGCCACATGCATAACAGGCTCTACAGAATTGATATCTGTCAAGCCATTCCTTCCAATGTTCCAGCAAAGTCTGGTGGTGCTCGCAATCTCAGCTCAGTTCTCATCAATAATGCCCAGCTTGGCTCTTCTATAATATGGCATGCTAGGCTCGACCACCCCTGTAATAGAGTTTTAAGTCGTGTACTATGTACTTGTAATGTACCTTTTAAACACAATGATTTACCACACGTGTGTTCTTCTTGTCAGCAAGGAAAAGCTCACAAACTACCTTTTACTTATTCAACAACTGTTTACTCATCTCCTTTTGAATTAATTGTTTCAGATGTTTGGGGTCCATCTCATGTGAAATCGAATAGGTTTTCATTCTATGTGTCCTTTGTTGATATGCATAGTAGATATACATGGCTTTGTTTTATCAAAACAAAGGCTGAAGTGTTTCAATGTTTTCTTCACTTCTATCGTATAGTCAAGGTGCAATTTGGTGGTTCTATTAAAATGCTTCAAAGTGACTGGGGAAGGGAGTACAGAGCTCTTTTGAGTGAACTCTCTCGGCTTGGCACTAACATAGGGTCACATGCCCTCACACTTCTGAACAGAACGACATTGCAGAAAGGAAACACTGACAGGTTGTTGATATAGGCCTGACTCTCTTAGCTGAGGCATCCATGCCTCTGGACTTTTGGTCCCATGTTTTTGCTCATGTTGTCCACTTAACCAACAGACTACCTACCCCCATACTTCAACATTGCAGTCCATTTGAATGACTGTACAATTCAAAGCCTTCCTACTCTGAGCTCAGAGTGTTTGGGTGCGCTTGTTTTCCTCATTTGAGACCATTTCAACAACACAAGCTCCAATTTTGGTCAAAGAAGTGTGTGTTTCTCGGTGTTGAAACTAATAAAAAAGGGTACAAGTGTCTCGATACAGATGGTCGTATTTTCACATCAAGGCATGTGGTGTTTGATGAGTTTCAATTTCCGTATGCCAATGGGTTCTCTCCACAGTCAACTTTGGACTCACTCCGGTCAGATCGTCAACAGTCTCACCTTCCTATGGTTTCTCCTATTACTCATAATGTTTCAGAGATCACTCGTTCCTCAAGGCCACGTAGCAGTTTTTTTCACACTCGGTCCTCTACGGGTTTCCTTGATGTTCATACACCCTTCTCTCCTAGTCAACCTGGAGATCCATTAATGGATGTTAGTGTTCCCACCTTGTCAAATCAGTCAGTTGTTCTTGTAAGGGATCCTAATCCTGTTAATATCAAAGAACGGTATTTACAAGCTTAAAGCTTTCTTTTCTACTCTCACTCACTATAGTAAAACAGATTTTTAGCGGCATTTTTTAGGCCTTTAGAACTATTAGCGCCGCAAAAAACATCCCTATAGACAACGCCGCTAAAATTTGCGGTGTTTATTTGAAAACAAACCGCTAAAGATCATGACTTTTAGTGGCGCTTTTTCCATAAACGTTGCTAAAAGTCATGACCTTTGGCGGCGCTTCTACCACAAACGCCGCTAAAACTGATGACCTTTAGTGGCGCTTTTTCCACAAACGCCGCTAAAGATCATGACCTTTAGCGGTGCTCTTTCCACAAACGCCGTTAAAAGTCATGACTTTTAGTGGCGCTTTTACCACAAACGCCGCGAAAACTCAAGACATTTAGCGGCATTTTTTTAAAAAGCATCGCTAAAGGTAATGACTTTTAGCAACGCATTTGCAAAAAACGCCACTATAAAATAAATCTTTAGCGGCGTTTTTTTTTACAAACGCCGCTAAAGAACTCATATTTATTTCTATAATAAATATTATATTATGTTTTATTTTTGAAATTTGAACTTTAAACTATATACTTTTAAGGATAAAAAAATATTAATTAAATTAAATTTTCTATTAAAATTTTAACTTAAAAATTAAATATAAAAATTAATGAATTTAAATTTAATACATAAACATTGATTCAATATGTAATTTAATACATAAAAAAAGCACACACACATAGACACACTCACAAAGAAGAAGAAACAATATACAACAGAGGGCTGGTTCAAGCTTAGATAAAGCCAAAGTACTATTGCAATGCCTACATATAACTTAGAGAAGTCCCCCACAGTGTGAGCTATCTCGAGACTGTCTCTAACCTCCATTGCCATTTGTAACCTCGTCTGAATTGCTGCTCAAGGAACACACACAAGCAAAAAATTAAAAGAAATTGACAATTCTTTCAACGTTTATATTCATTTTACAAGAGAACCAAACAAAAAACCAAACAGAGAATAAAAACGTTTATATATTTGGCTTCACGAGCTGAAATCACAGACAAGTTACATCAACAAAGAAGCAAAAAAATGTCCAACTAGAGAATGGATGAAAACCTATTTTTCATAAGTAATTTGTAATTATTGCAGTGCATTTCTTCTCTACTTTAACCATCCTTTCCACCCCATCAAACCTAAACATTTTCCCCCTTTCCCAGGAATATATAGAACTATAAAATTCCACACAAGATAAGCTTAAATGCTATTTTACATGTCAAAACAGCTGTTTTCAACATTTTCACAACAGAAACCTACACTTCGTGAGACTTCAAAACTGAACAAGAACAAGTTCCAACAGAGTTGCATATTTGAAGGATCAGACGTGAAAAACAGAAGACTCATAAAGAGATTATATACTTTTAGTCAACTATTCACTCAAGTTCATTCAAACCTATATTATATTTTTGTCTCGAATGTCATTAACACAAATCAAGGGCTGTGTTAAAGGCTGTCACTATATTGTAAATGATCATCACTGCATTATGTATAGTAGAAGAAAAGTTCCACAGAGATCAGTTCATTTTTCCTGCTGTGCTGTTAACCCCAACATAATCACTCAGTTTGAAACAAAATTTGCCATTAAGAACAAAAGTACACTTGAAACAACCAACTTTCTATTATTTCCCCAGACACAATTGTTACATCTTCTTGTTTAGCTTAAAATAAAATTTCAGAAGAAGAGGTAGGCTAAACATTCATGCAAGCAAACTGTAAAATTGAAGGTAGCAAATTCTCATTCATCTCCATTTTTAACAAAAACACAAAACTGGAATTTGGAATGATACCCACCAAGGTCAATACTCAAAGCTTCTCAGCTGACATAAGAAACAGAAAGCATAAATACTAGGGTCCAAAATTGACCTAAACTTAAATTGAACATACCCAGATTTCAAATCTAGAAACTAATCAACATCCAATAAATTGAAACCAGAACACCCAGAGTAGCAAAAACAGCTGCAGGATTCTTTTAAATATTAGCACTAGAAACAAATTTGCACCAACATTCAAAGAGGTAATAATCCACAAGTCTACAAATCAGCTAAGGTAATTATCTTTCACCCATAGTTTTTGCCTAATAAAATTAAGCTCCCAAGTTGATAAGTAATCCAATTCAAACACATAATTTCACCTAAAATTATGTTGATCATCAAACCTCGAAATATTGATATAAGGGCAAAAAATAAAAAGAAGATTAAATTTTCCACATAAATCGAAATGAGGAAAAACAAAAGGAAAAAAGCACCGTTGAATCTAAAAACGTAAAATTTGAGAGCAGAAAGGAAAGTAAGAAAAAGGTAAAAACAGAAAGTACCAGAAAGCGGTGTAGGAAGAGAAATCAGAGGCAGAGACCATGACTGCAATGGAAGCAGAAACATATATATTAGTTTGAGCTAAGGGCAGATATATTAGTCTAAGCACAAATACATTAACTACTTACATCAGCATACAGTGAAAAAGCTTTCTCATATTGCCCATTAATAAAATAATAAGTCGAGATTATGTATATGATATTTTGTATATGATATTAATACCATATTTATACAGATAAATAGAAATATAATCACCCTCGTGTCATGGGCAAACAAAAACAGATCACTGCTGGTAAAGAAGGTTATTCTTTTCTGTAAATTCTCTGTATCAAACTCCACTATACCACAGCTGTTACCCAAATTCCTAGGCCGAAAACAACCCCAATTCATAACCATTTAGATTGAGGAAAAACTTACTTATGATGAGAAGGATTGGGCGTAAGCTTATAGCAATCCTTGCAACAATATTTTTATTCAATTGTCAATTAAATTCAGTAAATACATATGATTTGAAGCATTAAAATTTCAAAAGCAAAACAGACAGGAGAAATCAATACTATCTGTGAATTTGAAATGTCTAAGAACGTACGTTATTTGGCTTCCCCTTTAAAGCCAATGTAGTGAATATATATATCAATTGGTTCATCACCAAAACTCTTACTAAAATGCAAAAATGTCACTCGTTAAAATTTTTTTTTAACATATCATTTGCTAAGCTTATAAATTTTGAATACCTAAACATAAAATGTTAGTATGGCATCGAAAACTGGAAAACAGACAAAATCAAACAACCCATTACTATTTTCATGAAGTCTTTTACCAGCATCTATTCAATATTAACGTTGTCGTATCAAACAAATCTTTATTTAATAGCTCAAGTTTTAGGTAAGTACCTGCTTTATCCGTAGTATTGTAATTTACAACAAATTTTCAACCAAATGCACTTCTCCAGATAAAACGTACGTGATTTAGACAAACTTTGTTGAATTTAGCCGTATATTCCATGGCATTAGGCGATAAGCAAATACCTGAAGGTTGCATGCTTTGAGCATCGGAGAAGTCATCTCCATATATCACCCTAATCAAGACAAATTAAATCTTCAAAATTTCCCCCAAAAGGAGAAAAAAGGACCTAGGTCGATATGCTTTGTCAAGAGACCAATTAGAAGAACAATCACGATCTTCGCTGCTGTAGTCATACGTACAAATACGTTATATGATTTTGTTAAAAATTTATGGAAAAAGCGCTTTTTCCATGTGACAATGTCACTTAAAAAGTATAGAGACATGGGTTAATATGAGTCTGTTACTCTACCACTCTTTATTTAAAAGAAAATCATGAAGAAATTCACATGTTCCAATGAAAGGAAAGAAAAGGGAACCTCTTCCTGTTTCAACAGTGGGAAAAGCTTCCTCAATGCCTGAGGTTCAAAAACATTCCCAAATAGGATATTGGCATCTAGAATAAAATAGAATTAACATTTTGGTTTTAAAAATCCATGCTCTTCATCCAGTTCTCGAAGTCTCCAATTTCCTAAAACCAACAATTTATCAAAAACCCAGTTGTAACTAATTTAAAAAAGAGAGTTAATGATGAGATAGAAAGTGGGAAAAACCTTGACAGTGGTGTTAATGGTGTGAGAAGCGGCAAGCCATTGATCGGTCTGCTTCATGCAACGAGCAATTGTAGAAGCCAAAGACGAATCTCCGCCTCGATTCGCTTCTCGTTTATAAACGACTCTTGCATACCTCCGTTCACCACCTCCACCAACAAATCCGACACTCTCCCCGCTTTCTTAATCGCATCTTTCTTCGCTTTCTCTGTTCCGATCAATTCCTTAAACTAATTAATTAATTACTTAATTAACACACACAAAAAAAACAACAGAACTGACCGCCTGATCCTGGAGCTTGAGGGAGTTGTGGTGGTGATGGTGGTAGATTTGGATTAAAGAAGATTCAAGATCTCCTCTTGACCCGGCTGGGTCTCGGAGGAGGGAGTTTGGACTAAAAACGCCACTATTGTTCTATTTTTAGCGGCGTTTGAACAGAAAAAGGCCGCTATTGCTCTTTTTTAGCGGCATTTGGACTAAAAATGCCGCTATTGCTCAACTTTTTATGGCGTTTTCTCGCAAACGCCACTAATGTATAATCTTTGCGGTGTTTTTTTGTCCAAACGCCACTAAAAACGCCGCTAAAACCCTATTTTCCTGTAGTGACTGAGAAGGAACCTATGACTATCTCAGAAGCTTTTCAAAGCCCTGCCTGGATAGCTGCAGCTAAGGCAGAATACGAGGCATTTCTCTCTAATAACATGTGGGACCTGGTTCCACTTCTTGAAGGTCGCCGGGCAGTAGGTGTAAATGGATATTTCAGATAAAAAGACATGCTGATGGCTCGATTACAAGATATAAAGGATCTGGTGGTTAAGGGGTATCTACAGGAGGCAGGAGTTGATTTTCAGGAAACCTTCAGTACTGTAGTTAAGCCAACCACTATACGAGCGGTTCTTGCTCTTGCGGTCTCTTTTGGTTGGGCTCTCAGGCAGGTGGGCATCAACAATGCGTTTTTGAATGGTGACTTACATGAAGAAATATATATGATGCAACCTCTGGGGTTCGAACAGTAAACTGCTTCTGGCACACAATTGGTCTGTCGCTTGTGCAAAGCCTTGTATGGCCTTAAACGAGCTCCTAGAGACTGGTTTCACAAGCTGAATGAGTTCTTGATAGCTGCCAGATTTGAGGCTTCAAAAGCTGACTCATCACTTTTCATTCATCGACTGGAGTCAAAGCTAACTTATGTCCTAATCTTTGTTGACGATATCATTGTCACTGGAAATGATAGTCAATTTGTTGACCAGTTTGTGAAGGAACTAAATGCTCAATTTTCTTTAAAGGATCTGGGCAAGCTCAATTATTTCCTTGACATCGAGGTCACCTACAATCAAGAGGGTGTTTTTCTAAGCTAGAAGAAGTATATTCTTGAACTTCTTAAAAAGGCCTCCATGGATGGATCAAAGGGTACTCCTACCCAATGACGACCACCTGTAAGCTGTCTGCCAATGAAAGGAAACCTGTTGAGGACACACAACTCTACAGAAGTATCGTTGGTGCACTACAATACATTGTGATCGCAAGACCAGAAATCGTTTTCTCAATGAACAAAGTATGTAAATTTATGCAAAAGCCATTAGATTCTCACTTTAGAGCTGTTAAGAGGATACTGAGGTATCTTCATGGGACACTGGCATATGGATTACAGTTTACTCGCTTGTCAAAGTTCTTACTTGAGGGGTTTTCAGATGCCAGCTAGGGTCCGGATACAGATGATTACAGGTCTACCTCTAAATTTTGCGTTTTTCTTGGTGGAATTCGATATCTTAGAGCTCGAAAAAGCAACAAGTGGTGTCCAAGTCGACGGTAGAAGCTGAATACCGAAGCTTGGTGCATGTCACTGCAGAAATTACCTAGATCCAATCTCTCTTGTCTAAATTTTCTGCTCCAAAGATCAAAGCCATGATATGGTACGATAGTGCTGCAGCTCTAGCGGCTGCAAGAAATCTGGTCATGCACTCGAAATTTAAACATGTAGAGTTGGACATATTCTTTGTAAGAGAAAAGGTTGCCAGTGGAGCACTTCAAGTTGGTCATCTGTCGAGTCAAGATCAAGTCGCAGATGTTCTGACAAAACCACTGTCTGAAGGGATGTTTCACAAGTTTCGAACTCAGCTTCGCGTTGTTAAGAGTTCATGAACAAAAAACTCAAGGAGGAGGGAAAACTCAATAGTGATCGAGGCATGTTAGGAATATTATTTGTATAGCCAGGAAGTTATATTAGTAGGTATAGGCAATTAGTTTGTTAGTGGTAGTTAAACTGCTATCAGGTATATTAAAACCATGCACTACTCCTACGTAATTCAATGAAGAAAGAGTTTTCTTATCAAGCAAAAACTGAGAAGCGAGCTTGTCTGAGGGACTGTTTCTCAGGCGGGACCGAATCGACCGTGACGTTGAGACACTATTTTTAACGCTTCCTTACTTTATACCGTCGCCTTCTCCTGATCTTGCTCGTGATCGTGATTTGGGTTTTGATATTTTCACAAGAAATTGATAAAGTTCTTCTTTCTGCAAGTAAAACGCAGCAGCAAAGGGGGAAGACATTGGGCACCTCCATTTCTTTCTTCTTCTCTTCTTTCTTCTCTTCTCTGGTTAAGGACTTTGCTTATAGTCAATGGGTTTTATATCAGCTTCTTGGTTAACAAGAGAAAAAAAAAGAAATGGTGTAGCTTTCTGTACACAGAGAGACAAGTAATTAGGTGTGTGATAGTGTGGTTTTCATAGCAAGGTGTTTGCACCTGAGCAAGGGTACTACTTGAAGGAAGAGCTTGAAGGTGGAGTTGGCTTGCAGCAGATCGGTTTGCAGAAGGAACAGAAGTATTGATTTTCTCAAACTGTTCTTAGCTTAACTGTTGCTTTTTAGTGCATGTTTTGTTTCTGGTTCTGTTTCCATTTTTTTTGGACTGATTGGTGAATATAAAGAGAGCTTCCTTTGGAAATGTGTTTGCACAAAATTCGATATCAAACTCTTCCTAGTTGTACCTTTGGATGGTAATGTTTTTATTCAAGTGAAGTCATCCAATCGTATTGGAGCAATGTCACCCTCGTATTTCCTGCTCTAATTTTACTTAAGATTAGTTTAGATGGGCGATACATTTATTTTATTTGTGGTTAGTGTAAAAATAGCGGTGACGGTGAGATTAAATACTATAACGATACCGTAAAGTGAGACAAAAAGTAAATTAAGCTAAACGCACCATACCACACCCAATTGCCCTTCCAAATCCCACCTTAAGGTGTACGAGAGTATTTGGTAATGTTTGATAGGAGTTTTAAGTTTTTTGTAGTTGATTTAGATGCAAATTGAGGATTAGATAGTCAAACCCTTTAATTGAGGTGTTTGGTGAATAGAATTTTGCAAGAGTTTGTTGAGTTAAAACCTCCAAAATAAAACATGTTAGGATGAACAACTTTTTTTAATACCTGATCGGAAATGACATATTTAACTATACTTGCTAAAAAATTACTCTCTTTGCCACATGCTCTCAAACCTAACAGGGGTGTCAAGATATTAATAGTCTTCATTCTTCCATTTTCATTTTCACCTCCAAAGTTTAAAGTTAATTTAAAAAAAAAAATATTCCACCGTAAATCTACAAAAATCAACATTGTTGCGAGAAATTTTCAATTGAACCCATTCATCTTTGAATATTTATGTACTCTTAATTTTTTTTAATTTACTTGTGTAAAATGATTTCTTATGCAACTTTATATTAATTGAAATATGCTACTTGACAAATTTATACAGAGTGTGACATAATTATCACAAATTTACATATTAAGAACATGAGATAATTATCACTAAGAATATAGTTTAAAATTATATTGATAACTATTAATATTTATCAATTTCCACAAGGTTAATATTTACAAATAAGGAACTTAAGAAATTTGTTTATTTAAAATTTCAAAAATATTCACTAATTAATTTTCATAGTGGATGTTTTAATTCATTGGTAATAGTGTTTTATTGCAATGTTGTATCGAACTTACATTGTGTAAGAAACACTTGAAAATGAGTTCGAATTAAAGGTCTTGATGAGGCAAGCCGAGTTTAGGTTGGGTCTATACATGATATTGACACATTTTATTTTTGCTCAAGCCCAACCTTACCCAAAATATGGTCCTTGGCCCGTTCAAATGCGTAAATGATTAAGCCAAACCCATTTTAGACCTACACATATTGTGTTTTTAAACTTTTAAAAAATATATTTATATTATTTTTAATTTAATATTTAATAAATTATATATTATATTTATTAATATTTCATATATAACCATCTTAATGTTTACATTATAGTAGTATCATATATTACTATAGATTTTTTTTAACAATCTCATTATTGATTCTGATCATATATGTTCTTTTTTAACACAATATTTAGAATTACTCATAACCCCTCCCTAACCCATAAATAGGAGGATAATGTGCTTGAACACACTCAAACCCACGTCATCCTGCATTGACAACAATGCCTATATTAATCGAGTTAAGACTCAATCGGCTATATTACTATAGGTTTAATTTTAATGTGTTATAAATTATATAATACAGTAAGCTAAGGGTGTGCACTTTTTGGTTTTAACTGAATTAACTAACTGAATCGAATTAATTTAGTTAATCAATCAGTCACCAAATCTAATTCAATAGGGTTGATTAAAAGTTTTTAAAAATTTTGATTATTAATTAATTTGGTTAATTACTTAGTTGAATAACAAATTAACCAAAATTATTAATAATATTATAGACCCAGATAAGTCCAATATATAAAAATTAATAGATTTATAAATATTCTTATAATGGGATTATGAAAATGAAAAAAAAAAACTATAATTAAACTAAAACAAGTAAACAAAAAGTAAAAATAAATAAATAAAAGTAAAAAATAATGTTTTAATGCAATGTTTGTTATTATATTTTTAATATAGGGTTGTTGTTGTTATTATATTTTTAATATAGTGTTGTTATTGTGTTATTTGTTGTTATTTAAAAAGAAATATATAAATTTTCATTAATTCGATTAACTACTTAAATTAATCAAAGTTAATTCGATCGATTAATAGGTTTTAAAAGAATTTTGGTTCGGTTAAGGGTTTCAAAATTTCAGTTAATGGTAGTCCGGTTTGGATATTAATCGTATCAATTGTTTGAATACTCCTACATATATAAAAATAATATAATATACAATTTTACTAAGTTAAAAGTGAGCTAGCTAGTTCGGGCTGGGCTCGGGCCTTAAATGTTTAAGTCTAAGCCCGACTCATATTTTAAATGGGTCAAATTTTTTCATCCAAGCTTATTTTGTGAACATAATATTTTTGTCTAAACCCTCCCAAATCTCAGATGAACCTTTAGAGTGCATAGCTCAACCCATGAACTGGTCTAATTCGAATTAACACTAACAATAAATAATAAATTAAAAACATAAATTAAATATAATTTAAAAAATTCCTAAAATTTACTAAAACTAACGGACAAAGTAAACCAAAATCTTAAATTTTTTTCTAGAATAAAAGAGAAATAACTCTAAAATATTACTCATTTGCATGAAGCCAAATAATTGCTTTCTTAAATCTATCTTCCAAGTTCTACGCCCATTTATTATGCTCCCAAATTCCACTGCTTCCCTCTCTTTATTTGCCCAAAGACTCTCTGGGTAGTTTACATTTAAGTGCAGCATCCCTAATCAAACACATCCGACCAGAATTTAATTTGCTTAATTGTCATCACAGTTTCGGTTCTTAATATACCTTCATCAATCGGCTTATAAGGTGGCTCCACAATGTTCTTTTATATCTGTGATTTAGGGCAGTTTGGTATTGATATACAAATATCAAAATCATATTTAACCATGATAGCTTTCTTTCGTAAACTATTTTCTTCCCTTATAACTAGATTTGATCATGAGTCGGACCACCTGGTTTGGCCCGAAGACCAGTGTCATATCCCAAAAATTTTTACAATAAGATATAGTAAAATAAGAAAATAAAGTGACAAGAAGAGGAAAATTGAGTTATGTCATTGGGAAGTATATTATGACATATTAATTCAAGAAAGGACTAAATTGTAAATGTGAGGAAAGTTTTGTTGTCCAAGAGTAAATATTCAAAATTTGATGGGTTAAAGTGTAAATTTGAAAAAGTTGAAGGACCAATAGTGCAAATATTTTATGGGTGGAATGATCGAGAAACTAAGGAAAATGGATGAATTAGGACCAAATTGAATAGGTGAAGAATTATGAGGGACTAAATAGTAATTTTCCTAAATTAAGTGATGACTCAAGGATGGAATTTTAAAAGATCATGAAGGGCAAAATGGTCAATTAGTAAGAGAGAGAATTCTAGAATGTAATGATTATATTGAAGATATTTTAAATTAATTAATTAGATAAATATTATTTTAATAAGATATTTATTATTATTTTATTATTATTTATTTAGTATATAAGGAAGGAAAGATGAAGAATTCATGCATGCAACCAACGTGAGAGGAGAGAAGAGAAGAAATAAATTTTCCTTTCTTTACAATTTAGTCATTCCATTAAAATTTTCACCCAAAAAATCAAAAGAATTTCCATAGCTACCAAAAGAGAAAATATTAAGGAGACTATGGGAAGTTAGAATGTCAAGATAGATTCAAGAAATGGAAGCTGGAAGAGAGAGAAAATCAAATTAAAGATTGAAACCAAGGGGACAAGGTAAGAACATCAAGATTTCCATATATTTTTAAGCTTGATATTATTGAAAAAGCATGGAAATGATGTTAAAGTAGGGTTTTCTTATATATGGTTTTATATTCTTGATATGTTAGTGAAGAGAAAATAAGAGAAAGTGATGGAAAATATTGTAGAGAAGGGAAATAAGAGTGTTATAAACTTGATAATCAATATTTTGCACTAAAACTGTTTTGGACAGCAGCAGTAGGTCAAATTTGAAAAATCACCAAAAATGGTAGAAATTGAATTAGAAGTTGAGTGAGATATGTAATTAAAGCTTATTGAGTCTATTTTCATATAAAATAAACAAAACAAGTAAAGGAATTCTATATTCTGAGATATATATATTTTTGTGAGACTGATTCAGAATGATTTTGGGCTCCCCTGTTCTGAATTGGAAAAATCATTAAAAATTTCATAAAAATAATTTTGAGACATAATTTATATGTTTAGATTCCTGAATGAGTCTATTTTCAATAGAAATAAATGAGAACATCATTCGAATACCGTACGAGGAGATAACTTATTTTTAGTGAGAAAGGGTTGGAACTGTCAGACAACAGAATAGGGCTGACTTCAAAGAATAAACTGTACTTATTAGTTAAACCAAAAATTCTGAAAATTTTATGGTAAGACGATATGTGAGTCTAGTTTCAAGAAAAATTTACGGATCTTAATTTCGAGTTCTGTAGATCAAGATATAAACAATTTAGTGACCATGATGCAAATGGACATTTTTGAATATACATATAAGTAAATAGTGAAATTATTGATAATGTTACTTATAGCATGTTATATAAATTAAGGATGTGGAATGGAGAGGAGGAGGGAGAAAATATGTATGAATATTCCACTAGTATGGCTAGTTTGCATGTTTTAGGCTCAGGGACTAAATTGAATAAAAGTAGAACTTTACGGGCGATTTTGTAAAAATGTCAAAAATGATCAAATTGCATGTAATGGATTATTTTATTATTTAAATTACAAAATTGAATGAAAATATTAATTTAGATCAAGATCAGGCGAAAACATGTTTTAGGGATTAAACTAAAAAGTGTTGAAATTATGGAAAATTCTGATATTTCATAAAATTCAAATAAAACATGTCGAGAAAAATAAGTACGTTTAGGGGACAATATGTTTAATTTTTAATTGGTTCTAAATATGAATGCTAGATGAAATAAAATATCTGATAAATAAATTAGTAATTCCGGTAGTGCTCCGTAACTCTATTCCGGTGACGGATTTGGGTTGGGGGCGTTACAACCAGCCTGAAATATGGGAGGGTTTAGGTAAAAATATAGGCTCGAAAAATAGGTTTGGACAAAAAAATAAGGTCTATTTAAAAAAGGGCTAGGTCTCGGGTAAGGTATTTTTGGCCCGGGCCCGATCGACGCGGCACGAATTTACTAAAAAACAAAAAAAATTACTCTTTTTTTTAATGTTATTTTCTTGTTGTTTTCTCCCTATTTTGCTACCATCGCTCAATTATGTTGCTACTATTTTGTTGTTATTGTTTGGATATTGTATAAAACTTATTTTATTGTTAATTTTGGGTAAATTACTTAGAAAAGCCCTTTTTTTCAAAAATTACGAAAATGGGCCGATTTTTCATTTAGTTACGGAAATAGGCCAAAAACCCTAAAAACGCGTCCACGTCAGCGCGTTGTCAAGGTAAAAAGGGGGAAAACGCTTCTTTGAGGAAGCATTTTCCCCGTTTTTAAACCACCCAACGGTCAAATTTTTTTTGACCATTTTAGCCCCCAACGGTAAAAAAAAAACTTATAAAAACCCCTCTCCCCTTTATTTTTTTCACACACAAATCCTCTCCAAATTATCTCAAAAATTTCTCTAAATTGTCTCAAATTTCTCTCAAATTTCTGTAGAATTTCTCTTAAATTTTCAATAATTTGCTCATATTCTCTCAAATTTGTCTTTAATTTTTGCAAAAAGCTCTCTTTACAATTTTTTTGAAATTGTTTTCTAAAATTTTAAAATTTCGATCGTGTTAGCAATGGCTTCCGAATTAATTCGTCTCGATCCTACACACATCTTTGTCGAACAATTGAGAATGGTAAGTGTTTATTTTAATTTTTCAATATTATTTAATACTTTTTTCATTTATGCAATTTTAATTAATTTTAATTTTAATTTCATTTATGCAATTTTAATTAATTTTAATTATTTATTACAGCCTGTAGATCGGGTGTTGCAATGCTATATCCGTAATATGTCTGCTCCTCCATTGCCGTTGATAGAGAATTACCTGCGTGAAGCAGGTTTTTGGCACGTGGCCACAATAGGCCGAGGATGCAAGTTGGACCCGAAACTTATCAGTGGGTTGATAGAGAGGTGGAGACCCTAGACACACACATTTCATCTTCCATGCGGAGAGTGTACTATCACTCTAGAAGATGTGCAGTTGCAATTGGGATTGCCGGTGGATGGGTACGCAGTGACCGGGTCCACTCAATCTGCTGATTGGGGTGCCGTATGCTACTAGCTTTTGGGTGCTATTCCGGATAGAATTAAGGGAGGTCGGATCGAGATGGGCTGGTTACGAGACACATTCCTGGAGCCAGATGATGATTCTACCGAACTAGAATTAATACGATATGCTCGGCCATATATTCTTCAGATTATTGGAGGTTATTTGATGCCGGACTTGTCCCGAAACCTTGTACATTTGAGGTGGCTACTAAAACTCGTTGATTTTAGGGCAGCTGGTGAACTTAGTTGGGGGTCTACCGTGTTGGCAACATTATACCGAGAGATGTGCGGGGCGACGGTACCGAATAAAGCCAAAATCGGAGGTTGCATATCACTACTCCAATCATGGGCATGATATCGGCTTCTATTTTTACGTCCTCGAGTGAACCACCCACATACATTTCCACTCATAACGAGGTAAATTTTATAATAGATTTTACAATTATTAGGTAGATTTAAAATATAATTGTATGCTAAAAATTTATTTGATTAGGTGGAACCATTCGGCTAGTTATGTTGGAATACCGACCTCTCTAGAAGATATACGATTTCTATTATACCAATGATTGGAAGCACAAGTAAGTATTATATCAAAATATGTATACTTAATAAAATAGTTATTTCATAGATAGTATTTAGTATTATGTATATAACTAATATTTTTATCATGTTCATATAGTTTGAATGGACACCATACGACGATCCGGCAATTCGGGCGGTAATTCCAGATGAATTCTTCCAAAATCCCAACATTTGGCATGTGAAGGTCCCAATGGTCACATATGCAATCGTGGAGATGCACCAGTCAGATAGAGTCTTGCGGCAATTTGGATTCCGACAACCGATTCTCGTGACATTTGAGAAGCTAGATGATGAGCACGAAATCGACTTACAACATTTGAATACAGATTGGCCAAGATACTGGTTAAATTATATCAAAATATGGGAAAATTGGTATGATTATATACCTACTCGGGAACCGATCATCGTTCCAGAGTTGGCGTACGTGTCAGGATACATGCCATGGTTTAGGATCCATGGCAAGCCATATATATTGTCGGAAGAGGAGAGGCGACAAAAAATACGTGTCAAAAGGGAACGATGGGGCCCCTTTAAATAAAAGAAGAATGGATGACCACGCGAACCCATCAATAGTGGCGACACAATCACCGGGCCCATCAACAACACCCCCATAGTCACCGGGCCAATCAGTTCAACAAACGACACCCACATCACAACCTTTTCAGATTATGCCAGGTATGTACCTTAGCCCTTTTATGTATCTTAACCCTTATATGTTTCCTTTTTCTAGTCCCATGGCAGGTTGGAATGTATGGCCTAATTCATCTCTGTTTCCAATTACTCTTGCTCAACCGCCAATCTATAGGCCGCCGTCATATGAGGGATCGCACGAGTCGTCGTCGGGGAGCTCTTCTTTTTACCAAACCCCATCGCCTTATGGGATTCTACAACCACCTTCGCCATGGATGATGTAAACACCGCTGGGTTCATTATTTTATCAAGGTGGGTCATCCTCACAACACCTTGTAACGCCCCACGCCCGATACCGTCGCCGGAGTCAAACTTGAGGTGTTACTAAACTTATCTTGCTTTTTAAACAACTTTAGACCACTTATTTTAATTTTCGGAATAAACTATTTTTCTGCGTCAAGGTCACTTAAAAATTCATATCTCGAGTTTCAAAACTCAAAATCAATATCTGTAAATTTTTCCTAAAACTAGACTCATATATCCATCTACTAATTTTTTTCTAGAATTTTTGACTTAGCCAATTAGTACAGTTTATTAGTTAAATTCTCCCCTGTTACACAGCTCAACTGCTCTGACCTATGTTCACTACGAACTAATTTTCTCCCTGTACAAAATTCAAATAGGCATTCCATTTATTTCATTAGAAATTAGACTCAATAAGGAATCTAGGCATATAAACTATAATACCTAATTATTTTTGTGCAATTTATGGTGAATTTTTGAAGTCGGAACAGGGGATCACAGAGTCAGTCTAGAGCAGTCTCACTCAAATGAAAATTTCTCATAATATACAACTCTTTTGCCTACCCTGTTTCTTCCACACGAAAATAGACTCATTAAGATTTAGTTTCATACCTTATTCACCTTTTAATTCCATTCCTAATATTTTTAATGATTTTTCAAATTCACATCACTGCTGCTGTTTGCATCTGTTTTCAAGCTACTTTCATGTTTTTCATAGTTCTCATGTGATAGTTACCATTCAAGCATACTTACCATTGAACACATGCATGGTTAGCCATTCCATTAGCTATTACTACCAAGCATTTACACACCATACATTGAACATATCATTCCATAAAAGACTAAGTCCCTATACATGCCATACACAAAATGAAACGTCTAGTTATACAAAAATAATTCCTTCGATAGTGTGATCTGAACTCCGACGTTTCCTTCGATCCCCGAGTGGCTTGGCAAAACTATAAGAAGAAGAAAATGAAGAGAGTAAGCACTAAGCTTAGTAAGTTTACCAGCAAATAAATTACAACATTCATCGTATGGAATAAGTATGCAAACTATCAATTAGCATTATAAGCTTTCTTTACATCTCATTTTCTATCTTCTTCTTTCTTCACTTACCTTCTTTCTTACCTGACCTTTCATTATTTTTTATTACAATCTACCTTCCCTTTTGCTGATAATTCATTGCAAATTAACTTGAATAATGGCCCGTTGAACCACTCGGAATACTAAGGATACTAGGGTCGTTCCTGTCTAACAATATCCTGCCAATGCCATGTCTTTGACATGGACTTACATGAATTATTCCTGTCTCCAATGCCATATATCTAATATGGACTTACATGGCTCAATCCTGTCTCCAAAGCCGTATATCTAGTACGGACTTACATGGCTCATTTCTGTCCCGTCCTGTCCTGTCGACCCCTAATGTCATGACATTTCGTATCCTAACATTCCTAAGGTTCAATCGGGACTTTCTACTGCTTTTCTCTGTCATATCACCTTATATTCAACTTGATTATTTTCATAAAATGAATATATAAATGCTGGAAAATGACAATAGTAATGTAAAATAACAGAATATTGCATTTATTTACCGTAAACTTACCTCGATACAAAATGTGACTAAACTTTACAATTTAGTCCTTTACTTTTTCTTTTCCCCGATCTACTCCCGAATTTCGTTCTTCTTGATCTATAATAGCAAATTTAGCTTATTTAATATCAACATTTATCAAAACAACCCTTTACTCAAACTTTGGAAAAATTACATTTTTGCCCCTAAACTTTTGCATATTTACACTTTTGCCCCAAGGCTCGGAAATCAAAACTTATCACAAATTCTTATATTTTAAGACATGCTGATCATTTATTTACCAATATCATCTTCAAATTCCTACTATAACATACACTTATGTACAATAGGTATTTTTACCAATTAAGCCATTTTACTCGTTTTTACCTAAAACCGAGTAGCTCAAGTTGTCTAACATAATTTAAAACCTCATATTCTATCATAAAACATCAAAACACACAAATTTCACCTATGGGTATTTTTCCAAATATGAATCCTAACTTAAAATATTACTAACATAAGCTTTATCGAGCTACCGGGATCTCAAAAACATAAAAATCATTAAAAACAGGGCTTGGATGCACTTACTATGAAGCTTGAAAGTTGAAGAACCCTTAGCTATGGTGGAGAGAAAAATTCAGCAGCAACGTATGAAGAAGATGATGAATTTTGTGTTAATTTCCCTTTTTTTTATTTCATTTAATATCCAAATGACCAAAATGCCCTCCCTTACTAAACTTTCAAAAATTCCCTCCATGTACAATTTTTGTCCATAAACTTAAAATTGGTCAAATTGCTATTTAAACCCTCCTAATTAATATTCCAAAGTAAATTTCATACTAAAAACTTCTAGAATGCAAGTTTTGCAATTTATTCAATTTAGTCCTTACTTTCAAATTAAACACTTTATGCATAGAATTTCTTCACGAAATTTTCACACCATCATGCAATCATAATATAGACCTCAAAATAATTATAAAAATAATTATTTCTATCTCAGATTTGTGGTTACGAAACCACTATTCCGATTAGGCCCTATTTTGGGATGTTACATTTCTCCCCCCTTTAGGGATTTTCATCCCCGAAAATCTTACCTGTGAAGAGGTTTGGGTACTGTTTTTGCATGGCCTCTTCGGATTCCCATGTAGCCTCATCCACCCCATGTCTATTCCATAAGACTTTCACAAGAGCAATACTTTTATTCCTTAATTGCTTTACCTCACGAGCTAGAATTTTTACTGGTTCTTCATCATAAGTCATATCTGGTTGAATCTCAACCTCTGTCGGAGAAATCACATGCGACGGATCTGACCGATAACGTCGTAACATTGACACATGGAACACATCATGAATCTTCTCTAATTCAGTCGGCAAAGCTAATCGGTATGCTAATGGCCCAATTCTCTCAATCACTTCAAACGGTCCAATAAAACGAGGACTTAACTTGCCTTTCCTACCAAATCTGAGAACTTTCTTCCACGGGGATACTTTTAAGAATACCTTGTTGCCAACCTGATATTCGATCTCTTTTCTTTTTAAATCTGCATATGATTTCTGCCTGTCTGAAGCTGCTTTCAAACAATCTCTGATCACTTTCACTTTTTCTTCTGTTTCTTTAACTAGATCAACCCCGTAAATCTGATTTTCTTTAAGTTCTGTCCAATATAAAGGTGTACGACATTTACGTCCATACAAAGCTTCGTAAGGTGCCATTTTTAAACTCGACTGGTAACTATTATTATAAGCAAACTCTACCAATGGTAAATATTTTTCCCAACTGCCTTGAAATTCCAATATACAACATCTAAGCATATCTTCAAGTACCTGGATAACTCTCTCTGACTGACCGTCGGTTTGGGGATGAAAAGCCGTACTAAAACTCAACTTTGTACCTAATGCCTCTTGTAACTTTTTCCAGAACCGTGAAGTAAATCTCGGATCTCTATCTGAAATGATCGATAATGGTACTCCATGTAGTCTGACTATCTCTGAAATGTACAACTCAGCCAACCTGTCAAGTGAATAATCCATACGAACTGGGATAAAATGAGCCGACTTAGTTAGCTTATCAATTACAACCCAAACTGCATCTTTCTTTTTCGGTTTTAACTGCAACCCTGTCACAAAATCCATAGTAACTCTGTCCCATTTCCACTCTGGCACTAGTACAGGCTGCAATAATCCCGAAGGTACCTGATGTTCGGCCTTTACCTGTTGACAAATCAAGCATCTGGAAACAAACTCTGAAATATCTCTTTTCATTCCTACCCACCAGTACAATTTCTTCAAATCATTATACATCTTTGTACTACCCGGATGAATAGACAAAGAACTACTATATGCTTCCTGTAAGATCTTTCGAATAAGCTCATCATTCTTTGGTACACATATTCTGTCTCTAAACATCAAACAACCATCAGAACCAATCCGGAAATCTGATTCTATGCCTAACTCACATTGAATTCTTTTAGCTTGTAAATCACTATCATCTTTTTGAGCTTCACAAATTTCTTCAAGAAATACCGGTTTAGTTCTCAATTCAGCTAGAATAGAACTATCATCTGACATAGCCAAATTGGTATTCAAAGCTCGCAATGTAAATAAAAGTTTTCTGCTTAAAGCATCAGCAACTACATTTGCCTTACCTGGGTGATAATCAATCACTAGCTCATAATCTTTAATCAACTCTAGCCATCTTCTTTGCCTCAGGTTCAAATCTTTTTGAGTCATCAAGTATTTCAAACTTTTATGATCGGTGAATATCCGGCACCGTTCACCATACAAATAATACCTCCAAATCTTCAATGCAAACATAATCTCAGCTAGCTCCAAATCATGGGTCGGATAATTTTTCTCATGTGGTTTCAATTGTCTAGAGGCATAAGCAATCACCTTTCCTTCCTGCATAAGTACACAACCGAGCCCATTCAAAGATGCATCACTGTAAATCACAAATTCTTTACCCGGTTCTGGCTGTACTAAGATGGGTGCTTCAGTCAACAATGTCTTTAACTTGTCAAAACTCTGCTGGCACTTCTCAGTCTATTCGAACTTGAAATCCTTCCGCAACAATCTCGTCAACAGGGTAGCTATCATAGAGAATCCCTCCACAAATCGTCTATAATAACCAGCTAAACCAAGAAAGCTTCTGACCTCTGAAACATTCTTAGGAGGCTTCCAATCGACAATGGCTGAAATTTTGCTTGGATCAACTCTAATACCTTCACCTGAAACAATATGTCCAAGGAATCCAACTTCTCGAAGCCAAAACTCACTTTTACTGAACTTAGCATACAACTGATTATCTCTCAGAATCTGTAAGACTGTTCTCAAATGCTCTTTATGCTCAGTCTCATTAGGAGAATAAATCAAAATATCATCAATGAACACAACTACAAACTTGTCCAAATACGGTCTAAATATTCGGTTCATTAAATCCATAAAAACGGCAGGAGCATTAGTTAAGCCAAATGTCATCACAAGAAACTCATAATGACCGTACCTAGTTCGAAATGCAGTCTTCGAAACATCTGACTCCTTAACTCGCATCTGATAGTATCCGGATCTCAAATCTATCTTGGAAAACACGGTGGCTCCCTTTAATTGATCAAACAAATCATCAATTTTGGGCAGTGGATATTTGTTCTTGATAGTTACCTTGTTAAGTTGCCGATAATCTATGCACAATCTCATTGAACCATCTTTCTTTTTCACAAATAACACTGGTGCACCCCATGGCGAACTACTAGGTCTTACAAAACCTTTATCAGTTAATTCTTGTAGCTGAGCTTTCAATTCTTTCAATTCCGATGGGGCCATTCTATAAGGAGTAATAGAAATAGGTGTGGTACCTGGAATCAGCTCAATACCAAACTCAACTTCTCTAACAGGAGGCAAACCTGGTAATTCTTCCGGAAATACATCTGGATACTCGCACACCACAGGCACTGATTCAACTTTCAATTCTGAATCTTTAGTATTCAATACAAAAGCAAGATAAGCCTCATACCCCTTTCTCAAATATTTCTGAGCTGTCATAACAGAAATCATGGCAAATGAACCATCTGACTCATCTGAATTAACTCGAAGAATCTCACCATTTTCACATTTTAACTCAATGAATTTCCTTCCACAATTCACTATCACATCATGTGCCGTCAACCAATCCATGCCCAGAATAACATCAAACTCATCAAACGGCAATAACATGAGATCGGCCGGAAAACAGTGACCTCTAATCATTAAGGGGCAATTTCTACATACTTTATCTATCAATACACACTTGCCTAGTGGATTTGATACTTTTATTACAAATTCTGTGGATTCTATAGGCATACTCATTTTAGACATCAGTTTCACACAAACATAGGAATGGGTCGAACCCGGATCAATTAAAGCAACGACATTAATGTCATGTAAAGAAAATGTACCCGTAATCACATCGGGGGAGGATGCCTCTTCGCGAGCACGAATAGCATAAGTCCTTGCAGGGGCTCTAGCATCTGGTCTCACCGTCGAATCTCTAGAGGTGCCTCTGTTACTTGCTCCTACTCCCGGTTGTCTCGGTGATCTGCCTCTGGTAGGAGCATTTCCAGATCTAGCACTCTGTGTTACTTCTCGGTTAGCCACCTCCGGACACTCTCGTACAAAATGATCTGGAGCACCACACTTATAACAAACATTTTCGCCTGCTCGACAAGGACCATAATGAAGTCTACCACATCGTGAACATCCTGATCTACCCGATCTAACATTACCCATACTTGCGGTCGAAGTGGTCTGAGCTTTCGGATCTTTAAATCTGCTACCTCTATTTTGACTAGATTGCCCTGCCGAAAAGCTAGATCTGGTAGAAAACTCTTTGGGCCTCTTGGATGTAGCCTGAAATGATCTGCTCATCTGTTTTTTCTTCGTATCTCGCGTCTCTGTTTTAGCTTTATCTTTTCTTTTTAACAACTCCTCTGCTTTACAGGCTCTGTCAACTAAAATGACGAACTCTTTTATTTCCAGAACACCCACTGATAGTCGGATATCATCATTTAACCCATCCTCAAACCGTTTACACATAATAGCCTCCGTAGACACACATTCTTGAGCATATTTACTGAGTCTAACAAATTCACGCTCGTAATCGGTCACCGTCATATTACCTTATTTCAGCTCTAAGAACTCTTTTCTCTTCTGATCAATAAACCTCTGGCTGATGTACTTTTTACGGAATTCCTCCTGAAAGAAATCCCAAGTGACCCTCTCTTTCGGAACAACTGATATTAGTGTCTTCCACCAGTGATAGGCCGAATCTCTGAGAAGTGATGCTACACATTTTACACATTCCTCAGGTGTACAGGATAATTCGTCAAAGACTCTGATGGTATTTTCTAACCAAAACTCTGCTCTTTCTGCATCATCATCTTTTGTTGCTCGAAACTCTTCTGCTCCATACTTTCTGATTTTATCAACTGGTGGCTTTTCTCTTATTACTGTACTTGTGACTGGGGGAGCTTGAGCTACATGGGCAGCCTGAGAATCATGAGGGGGTGGAGGTCTAACTGCCGGATTCGTACGAACGAACTCGACAAACCAATCATTCAAAGCTTGGAAGAGAGCTTCTCGAGTCACTCCTCCCTGATCAATTGTTACTGGCTTATTCTCAGATGGCACTGCCCCTTCTGTAGGAGCAGGTGCATTACATTCCATGTCATCATCACCAGCTCGTTCGGGATCCATTACTATAAAACAAAATATTTAAAAAAATCGTCAAGAGTCGTCACACTATCAAAATATAAGTATGGCATGTATAGCTAGACTCTTACTCGTGCTAACTATTCCGAGAACCGACTAAACCTACTCTGATACCAATAAATGTAACGCCCCACGCCCGATACCGTCGCCGGAGTCAAACTTGAGGTGTTACTAAACTTATCTTGCTTTTTAAACAACTTTAGACCACTTATTTTAATTTTCGGAATAAACTATTTTTCTGCATCAAGGTCACTTAAAAATTCATATCTCGAGTTCCGAAATTCGAAATCAATATCCGTAAATTTTCCCTGAAACTAGACTCATATATCTATCTACTAATTTTTTTCTAGAATTTTTGACTTAGCCAATTAGTACAGTTTATTAGTTAAATTCTCCCCTGTTACACAGCTCAACTGCTCTGACCTATGTACACTACGAACTAATTTTCTCCCTGTAAAAAATTCAAATAGGCATTCCATTTATTTCATTAGAAATTAGACTCAATAAGGAATCTAGGCATATAAACTATAATACCTAATTATTTTTGTGCAATTTATGGTGAATTTTTGAAGTCGGAACAGGGGATCACAGAGTCAGTCTAGAGCAGTCTCACTCAAATGAAAATTTCTCATAATATACAACTCTTTTGCCTACCCTGTTTCTTCCACACGAAAATAGACTCATTAAGATTTAGTTTCATACCTTATTCACCTTTTAATTCCATTCCTAATATTTTTAATGATTTTTCAAATTCACATCACTGCTGCTGTTTGCATCTGTTTTCAAGCTACTTTCATGTTTTTCATAGTTCTCATGTGATAGTTACCATTCAAGCATACTTACCATTGAACACATGCATGGTTAGCCATTCCATTAGCTATTACTACCAAGCATTTACACACCATACATTGAACATATCATTCCATAAAAGACTAAGTCCCTATACATGCCATACACAAAATGAAACGTCTAGTTATACAAAAATAATTCCTTCGATAGTGTGATCTGAACTCCGACGTTTCCTTCGATCCCCGAGTGGCTTGGCAAAACTATAAGAAGAAGAAAATGAAGAGAGTAAGCACTAAGCTTAGTAAGTTTACCAGCAAATAAATTACAACATTCATCGTATGGAATAAGTATGCAAACTATCAATTAGCATTATAAGCTTTCTTTACATCTCATTTTCTATCTTCTTCTTTCTTCACTTACCTTCTTTCTTACCTGACCTTTCATTATTTTTTATTACAATCTACCTTCCCTTTTGCTGATAATTCATTGCAAATTAACTTGAATAATGGCCCGTTGAACCACTCGGAATACTAAGGATACTAGGGTCATTCCTGTCTAACAATATCCTGCCAATGCCATGTCTTTGACATGGACTTACATGAATTATTCCTGTCTCCAATGCCATATATCTAATATGGACTTACATGGCTCAATCCTGTCTCCAAAGCCGTATATCTAGTACGGACTTACATGGCTCATTTCTGTCCCGTCCTGTCCTGTCGACCCCTAATGTCATGACATTTCGTATCCTAACATTCCTAAGGTTCAATCGGGACTTTCTACTGCTTTTCTCTGTCATATCACCTTATATTCAACTTGATTATTTTCATAAAATGAATATATAAATGCTGGAAAATGACAATAGTAATGTAAAATAACAGAATATTGCATTTATTTACCGTAAACTTACCTCGATACAAAATGTGACTAAACTTTACAATTTAGTCCTTTACTTTTTCTTTTCCCCGATCTACTCCCGAATTTCGTTCTTCTTGATCTATAATAGCAAATTTAGCTTATTTAATATCAAAATTTATCAAAACAACCCTTTACTCAAACTTTGGCAAAATTACATTTTTGCCCCTAAACTTTTGCATATTTACACTTTTGCCCCAAGGCTCGGAAATCAAAACTTATCACAAATTCTTGTATTTTAAGACATGCTGATCATTTATTTACCAATATCATCTTCAAATTCCTACTATAACATACACTTATGTACAATAGGTATTTTTACCAATTAAGCCATTTTACTCGTTTTTACCTAAAACCGAGTAGCTCAAGTTGTCTAACATAATTTAAAACCTCATATTCTATCATAAAACATCAAAATACACAAATTTCACCTATGGATATTTTTCCAAATATGAATCCTAACTTAAAATATTACTAACATAAGCTTTATTGAGCTACCGGGATCTCAAAAACATAAAAATCATTAAAAACAGGGCTTGGATGCACTTACTATGAAGCTTGAAAGTTGAAGAACCCTTAGCTATGGTGGAGAGAAAAATTCAGCAGCAACGTATGAAGAAGATGATGAATTTTGTGTTAATTTCCCTTTTTTTTATTTCATTTAATATCCAAATGACCAAAATGCCCTCCCTTACTAAACTTTCAAAAATTCCCTCCATGTACAATTTTTGTCCATAAACTTAAAATTGGTCAAATTGCTATTTAAACCCTCCTAATTAATATTCCAAAGTAAATTTCATACTAAAAACTTCTAGAATGCAAGTTTTGCAATTTATTCAATTTAGTCCTTACTTTCAAATTAAACACTTTATGCATAGAATTTCTTCACGAAATTTTCACACCATCATGCAATCATAATATAGACCTCAAAATAATTATAAAAATAATTATTTCTATCTCGGATTTGTGGTTACGAAACCACTATTCCGATTAGGCCCTATTTTAGGATGTTACACACCTACAATCAGATCCCCTAGTGGAGGAACCATAATCCCCGCCCGAGGAACCACAACACCCAGCAGAAGCTGAATAAGGAGGAATCCAGCGCGTAATCATCGACGACCCCCATGTGGCACTGATTCCGACTGCTACCAATATTGATTTTTTGTAATATATTTGTATAAACATTTTTTATACATTTTCATTTAATACAATAAAAGTTGTTTTTAATATGTTAATTTTATTTTACTTTTCTATTTTAAATAAAAATAGAAGTTCTTTTGAATAAGATAATATTTTTAATTTATTGATTTTTGTAATATATTTGTATAAACATTTTTTTATACATTTTCATTTAATACAATAAAAGTTGTTTTTAATATGTTAAAACAATTATCAGCCATTCCGATTGGGACATGATCGACTTGTATGGCCTGGGTTTCTACACCATCCACACAATTTTTGTTGGTTGGTTATTTCTCGGAGATCCATATTGTTTCGTATTCTACTTGAGCAAGGTCGACCCTTTGGTTTGCGACGCAGTTCTCTATCCGGTAACAACTTAAATGGAGCAAGCGATACAGACGACCACTTACGTTCATCTGGGACTGGTGGGAATACGTGTCTCCACACATTGTACATGTATTCTATTTTGTACACATCGTCTACATAGCTCATGGGATCCAAACGGAGATTTTGACAAGCTGCAATTGCATGAGCGCATGGATAATGGAGTGCATCAAATCTCCCACAGTCGCAAGTCTTATTCCGCAAATGTACACGATATTGCCCGCCGGTAATACATTGGTTCGGTATGTCATACTCTGTCACACGAAACCATAGGTTGTCGCGATCATAACACACTGTGTACATGGTGTTCACCCGCGCTTTGGATTTGTTAATTGCTTGCAACACCTTGTGGCACCATACATGGCCTCCCTGCATTTGGCCTTTATAAGTCACTGCTCGCTTTGGAAATAATGCAGCTAACCGAAAATATGTCTCTCGTACAACTGATGTTACCGGTAAATGGCGCGTTCCTTTTAGAATAGAGTTTATGCATTCGGCTAGGTTTGTGGTCATATGACCATATCGTAGGCCGCTGTCATATGCTTGTGTCTACTATTCAAAAGGTATGTTACAGAGGTAGTCCGCGCCTTCTTCTTTAACTGATCGCAAAATCACCAGCATCTCATGGAAAAGGTCCTTACTTATCTCATACCCTGCCAATATAAATTTATAGCGAAAATTACATACCACTTTTCCATTCAGAATAAATTGAATATTAAAAATGAAATTAATTAATAGATAATAAGTTCAATACCCATGTTGGTCACTTGCCGTCGTTCAGTTGTAGATTGATATTGCCCGTAGTAGTTAGACACAACGTGCCTTAGGCAATACCAATGGTGTGTGTACCGTCATAGACTTTCTTGTCGCTCAATTACGGATAATATTCCAGTGCCTCGATCGGATATAACGCAAATATCAGGTTAGGGGCAAACATGCCTCCTTAACCTAGACAGAAAAAATCCCAGTCATCAGCTGACTCCCCCGGTGTTATTGCAAACGCAATTGGAAGGATTCTTCCAATGCCATCCTGTGCCACAGCTAGCAATAGCCGATAGGTATATCTACCATACATAAAGGTACCGTCAATTTGTACCAGTGGCTTGCAATATAGAAATGCGTCTCGGCATTGCTTAAAGGTCTAGAAAAGGCGTTTGAATACTTGGCATCCATGGAGCAATCGATCATTGTAGTACGTAGGTGCCATTTTAAGGCTGTTATACAACCTGGGATGTATCTCACCAGCACCTGACACCACTGCCACACTTCATTATATGAAGCGTCCTACCCACTATGCATCTTCTCCAATGCCTTCTGCTTAGCTATCCAAGCCTTACGATAAGAGGGCATGTACCTGAATTGGCTACGTATATGAGAAATTAAGACCGACACTGAAGTCTTGGGATCCTCCTTCAGTATCGGTAGTATTAAACTAGCACACATACTCGAATCTATCTTAGGATGATCTTGTGAAATACCTGTCAACGAAGTACGTTAAATATTTTAACATTACATATTAAATAATGTAATATTGCAAGTTAAATAACCCTAATTACTGTACCTCCAACACATGTATATGGACCTTTATACTTTTTTATCTCCCACAACCCTATCCTTTTCCTCAACGAGGCCATGATTTTCCATGCACATGTCCCGTCTTTCACCTCACATTTGGCCTCAAACTTATCAGATTTGGATTTAAGCACATTGTAGTTAACCCCGTTCATGATGCTATGTTGTTTCAATACACCAAGAAAACTATCTTTATTGGAGAACTCCTTGCCAACTTCCAATTCGCCCGAATCTAATGACGAACTTGCACAGTCACGCCTTCTGTGTGGTAGATCTGGAAACTCTAACACATCATCTTCAGATAGATCGACATTATGCATGTGAGTAGGAGGCGAGTACGCCCTAAATCGCAGATATTCTTCTTCTTCATTTGAACCCTCTTCAGCTTTGGTTGGCACAGGCTCCGGTTCAGAAAATAATGCAACTTCTACACTATCAGGCCTGGGCTCTCGAGGTGGATCCACATCAGACTTATCATCTGACCTACCATCAGCTGCAACGTACGAGGTCCCCTCGCCGGTAGACGTCATAGGGAGTACATCATCTCTTCTTCTGAACGTTTCATAACGTCCCCAATCAGATGTGGCTTGCCAACCAGTAGAAGTTTATATTCCTCAGTACGTATTCCAGCATTAGATATTGACTCACTGAGGTGCATATCCCATCCGCTAACGGAGTGTCGTGCAGGGGTTGTATAATCTGTACTGCTGCCAAACCCCGGAGCTTCTGTGTTTTGCCACCCACTAACGGAGTGTCGGGCAGGGGCCGTGTACTCCTCTCGAACAGCAGTAGATGTTGAAGCCGCAAATGCATCATTTGGAGATGAAAATTGTACATATAACTCAAGATATGGTGTTCTACTAGCGAGATGAGTCTGTACCATTGCCTCCAAGCCACGAGCACCTTTGATGTCGAACGAGTCGTATGTCACCGGATCAACAGAAGCACAAAATTGATATTTAATAGAAAAAATTTCATTGGCGTCGTTCTGAAAATTTTACGCCTAATTCTTTTGTGAAGATCTGTCAAATCAATGTTCTGGTTAAAAACCAGTCGTGCTATATTCTCTGATAAAAAAAGAACACCGTTCTCGGTGTGACGAACCTCACCATCATAGTAAATAACAGCACTAATACGTTCACTCATTTTCAATTTCTATTCTTCTTAAACTCTCTATTTTTTTCTTTGTTGTGAGTTATACAACCTGAGAATGAAATTTGACTTATTTATAGCCTCAGGCCAAATAGAAAATATTGTAGCAAAAGTGCGTCGACGTGGGAGCTTTTTTGATCACTTCTGCTGACAGTGCATCCTACTTGAAGTGTTTTGGACACTGTTTATTCAGAAACATCTTCTCAAAATAATTTTTTCAAGAAGTACTGTAGCAAAAGCGCGTCCATGTGGGAGCTTTTTTCATCACTTCTATTGACAGTGCATCCTGCTTGAAGTGTTTTTGACACTGTTTGTTCAGAAACGTCTTCTCAAAATAATTTTTTCAGGAAGTACTGTAGCAAAATCGCGTCCACTTGGGAGCTTTTTTCATCACTTCTGCTGACAGTGCATCCTGCTTGAAGCGTTTTTGACACTATTTGTTCAGAAACATCTTTTCAAAATAATTTCTTCAGGAAGTACTGTAGCAAAATCGCGTCCATGTGGGAGCTTTTTTCATCACTTCTGCAGACAGTACATCCTGCTTGAAGCGTTTTTGACACTGTTTGTTCAGAACGTCTTCTCAAAATAATTTCTTCAGAAACCAAATCAATTAAAAAACAAAAAAAAAATTATATTGCTAATATATATTTTTTAATAGCCCTAAACCCTAAACTACTTAAAAATTAATCCATAATTAAATCTTTAAACCCTAGAATCAAAAACACAAATTTAAATTATATACTTTTTAATTACTAATTAATTTAATTAATTAACCATAATCCGTAATTTATTTGACTTAAAAAAAAACCCTAAAACCTTAAACCCTAAAACATCTAAAAAGTCTGACGTTAAAAAGCTTGACCCTAAAACCACTAAACCACTACAGCCCTAAAAACACTGTTTGTTCAGAAACGTCTTATCAAAATAATTTCTTCAGAAACCAAATCAATTAAAAAAACAAAAAAAAATTATATTGCTAATATATATTTTTTCATAACCCTAAACATAAAACTGCTTAAAAATAAATCCATAATTAAATCTTTAAACCCTAAAATCAGAAACTCAATTTAAATTATATACTTTTTAATTACTAATTAATTTAATTAATTAACCATAATCCCTAATTTATTTGATTTAAAAAAGATAAAAAAACCTAAAAACCCTAAACCTATAAAAACCCTAAACCACTAATCTTAAACCCTAACCCTAAAACCACTAATCCTAAACCTAACCATAACCCTAAAAAAAACAATACATCCTTAACAAAAAACACGGGCAAAACGCTTCCTCAAGGAAGCGTTTTGTCCACGTCAGCAGAAATCGCGTCCCCAAGGAAGCGTTTTCTGCTGACGTAGACAAAACGCTTCCTTGAGGAAGCGTTTTGCTGATTTATACCCTTACAACGCGCTGACGTGGACGCGTTTTTGGGGAAAATGGCCATTTCCTGTAAATAATCCAGAACTTGGCCCATTTCTGTAAATTTTGAAAAAAAAGGGCTTTATTTGGTAATTTAGCCATTAATTTTGTTATTATTTTAAATGCAATTATTAATTCTGTTATTATTTTAGAGCCATTTGCTTGTTAAGTTGCATTTATCTTAGTATTATTTAAGTCTACATATTTTTTAAAATTTATTTTCAATTTGTTGGGAAATATTTATTTTGATGTTTTCAGTATTTTTGATGTATTATATATATTTAAAAATTATATAAAAATAATATAAAAATTAATAGTGGGTTGATTCAGGCCCAGATTTTAGCATTTTTATCCAAGTCGAACTTAGGCAAAAATTTAGACCCATTTTCAAAGCCGAGGCCGAGCCTAATAAATAAGCCTAAATTTTTAATTGAATCCTACCCGGCCATGAGCACCTCCACTCATACCCACTTATTTAAAAGTGCCGCATTTTTAATCTTGAACCCCTCTACTCTTTTGTCAAAGATAATTTTTTAGTTTAATGGTAAGTTACGGTTTTAATGAAAAAAAATTAAGTTTATACTCCTCGAGGGACATTGGCACACGTTCACAAGCCGAGGCAACAAATCATGAGATACTAAAAATCTATCCAATCTGCTAAATGAGGCTGTCATAATGTCATTCATTGGGAGGTCATCCACCAACTCCTAAGCATTCCATAACCATGACGCACCAATCCTTTCCGAAACAGACCTAACCACATTAAAGTCACCACATATGCACCATGGGTGATTATACCCCTTGCCGCCCCTACTGGTACAACAAACTCCACTTGACGGTTGCCACTACCCCGCTAGGCTTTCGCTGCCCTTGAATTTGGAGACTTCTAGCTTTTCTCTTCTCCCTAATCCTCTCTATGTTCCCGCTTATCAACTTAATTTCATGCTCTAAAGGAAATAAGCTCACTCGAAGAGCTGCGCTCAAAGCCCTTCACTAAACTGCATCTCTGTCCTCCTTTTTGACGAATAAGAAGATATATATAATTAAAATTGAAGTTGTGTGGATTTAGTTTTAGAATTTTCTAATAATATGTAATCGTTTAATTAATTGATGATGTATTGCATCTTTTAGTTAACGTTTGTAATTTTGCGGAGGTGACATTTATTTGTATTGTCACTTGGATTTTAGTATTGAAACTTTGCAAGAGTAGAAAAGAAAGAAGGAAAATACAGATATCATCTCATTCATCTCACTTTTTGGGTTTCCTTCTAACCCTTTTCTTTTAATAGTTTTATTCAACTAAATGTATTTAATTTTTTAAAAATAAATATATATTTATATTGATTCCGATTCCTTGGCGGTATATAAAAATGAGGTTAGCTGGCTTCAATATTGCAGCAAATCCATCCATCTACATTTTCTCAACTTGCTGATGAAATGAGCCCCATTTTAGCCTCATACCAGTTATGTTTCTTGCAGTACTTAAAATGAACTCAAGAAGTGCTCCTTACCCAACATTATCGCCCTTCCTAACTCCTATCTTTTTGTTCATATTCTGATCGTGCTCCACTACAAATTTAAACATATCCATGTTAAATATACATCATATAACATAATCTTATTATATATCATCAAAATCAGTTGGCATTTAGTTAATCTATTGATCTACTTTCACTCCCACATCAAATTATCTCCTCTCAAACCTTCAACTCCAACCAAAACCTCTCTTTTCCTTAAACTACCAATTAAGGAGCCATCAACATGATCAAATTCCTTCTTTTTTCACTCTCATTTTCCCATGTCTTCTCCATTGTTGCATCCCAAGCTCTTCCCTCGTACTCGGGTCGCAATGGCGAATGGCAGCTCTTACATGACAGTGTGGGTATATCCGCCATGCATATGCAACTCCTACATAATAACAAGGTCATCATCTTTGACCGAACCGATTTCGGCCCTTCCAATCTTTCACTCCCCAACGGTATTTGCCGAGTCGGTAGCTCCGATGCCATGCTACAAACTGATTGCACGGCTCACTCAATCCTCTATGATATTGTCACCAATGGATTTCGTCCCTTGATGATTCAAACCGATACTTGGTGCTCATCTGGTGCGGTTCTCCCCAACGGAACTCTCATTCAAACCGGTGGATACAATGACGGGGATCGAAATATTCGAAGCTTCACGCCTTGTAACGACGAGGAGTACTGCAATTGGATCGAGTTCCCACAGTCTTTAATACAACGAAGATGGTATGCTTCGAATCAAGTTTTACCCGATAGTCGAATTATAATTGTTGGTGGGAGACGACAGTTCAATTATGAATTTTACCCTTCGAGTTGGAATGGTGTTACTTTTCTGGATTTCTTGATGGAGACTAACGATCAAGGCTTGGAGAATAATTTGTATCCATTTTTGCACCTTTTACCAGATGGTAACTTGTTTATTTTCGCTAATACGAGATCGATATTGTTGGATTATAATCAAAACATGGTTTTAAAAGAGTTTCCTAAGATCCCTGGTGACGATCCTAGGAATTATCCGAGCTCTGGGTCATCTGTTTTGCTTCCTTTAGATGAAAATGACGCCATTATTGAACCTGAAATCATGGTGTGTGGTGGTGCACCAAGGGACTCATTTATTCAAGCCATGCAAGGGAACTTCATACGTGCAATATCAACATGTGGGAGGCTCAAGGTTTCGGTTCCAAACCCTAGCTGGACCATGGAAGACATGCCGATGGCTAGAGTCATGGGCGACATGATACTTTTGCCGACCGGGGACGTGCTTATAATCAATGGCGCGGAATTGGGTACTGCTGGATGGGAACTAGGTCGTGGTCCGGTCACTAGGCCAATAATTTACCGCCCGTCGGATGATGTGTCGAATTGGCGTTTCTCAGTAATGTCACCATCTCCAAGGCCAAGAATGTACCATTCATCAGCCATATTATTAACCGATGGACGGATTCTCGTAAGCGGCAGCAATCCTCACGTATATTACAACTTCACAAACGTCGAATACCCTACAGATTTAAGCATGGAATCCTTTTCCCCGCCATATTTGTTCCCCGAATATGATCCAATAAGGCCTCGGATTTTATCTGCAGATGAGAAAATGGGTTATGGGGGAAAGCTCTTTTGGCTAAGTTTTCAAGTACAAGCTTATTTAACAGCTAATGTTTTGTCGGTGACTATTATTGCACCGTCCTTTGCAACCCATTCTTTCTCGATGAATCAAAGGATGGTGTTGTTGAAGATTGCCGGTATTACTGATATTGCACCTTCTACGTATAATTTAGTCGTCGCTGGACCATCGACGGCTGAGATTGCTCCACCGGGATACTATATGTTGTTTGTGGTGCATGCTCATGTACCAAGTTATGGGAGGTGGGTGAAGATAGGGTGATGGTGTAGGGATACGTAATTAAAAAGTATTCCAATAAAACTGTACATTATCTAAAAACTATATGACTTTTTTTATTACCATGGTTAATTTTCAGTTCAGATGTTTACTTTTTTTAACATTATATACCCATAATTAATTTAAGATAGCTCAACTCTTAAATTTAATAACTATATTTTAATTTATTTTTTATATATTGACTTATAGAGTTTAATGCATGAATAATATACTATATCAAGAAACATAAAATTAATTCTTCTTATTATTTTTAACTCTAAAATTAATAAAAATAAATATATTTTTTTATAAAATTTAAAATTTAAACTTTAAACCCTAAAACTTAAAATCATAGACTTCTTTAAACCCTAAATCCTAAGCTAATCATTTCCTTAAACTCCTAAACCTTAAAATTCTAAATTCTAAGCTACCATATCATAAATCATAAATTTAGTTGAACAAAAAAACTCATAAACCTTGAGCTATTATCATTATTTGTTAATTTTATTTAAACTTTTTACATTAATTTGATTTATTTAATCAACACTAATTAAGGTTAAAATATTATTAAAATAATTGATGCAGTGTTAGAAAATATATAATATTAATTAAAAACTCTTTTAAAAAATGAAGTGTCACATCTTTATTGGATGCCTAAAAAGTGACTTTTCAGGGTTATCCTAACATAATTTAAACTCTAACTTATATATGCTAGGATATAGTGTCGTAGATGTAGTATATTCATGAATTTATACTTGTGACCCTTGTACTCGACTCGGTCGTCAGGTCCAAATGTGCGACATCACATTAGCTTGCTAAAGTAACTCATATAAAGCATACTCAATATATCATGTAATTAAATCACATAAAAATATATTAAACATGATCTAATTAATTAGGGGTTAAATGGGGTTTTAGTTAGAATTCGATTCCGAACTCTTTTAATCAAATTTTAACATGATGTCTTGAGATAGACCTTATTTATGATTTGATATTTTTGCTTTGATGTCAACATGTCTTGAGACAATGAAGTTCATGTGTCGAGGCAAAGGTTTTCAAATCTTGAGACTTGGTTTTTAGACAATCCTCTCCTATTTACCTATTTTAACTTCAATGTTTGGATGCCTCAAGACAAGAGGTTCTTTTCTCGAGACCTGGAGGAGGGAAAATTTTATTTTCCTTCGATGTGCCCATGTCTCGAGACAAATGCCACTTATCTTGAGCCTTAAGTGAGGTTGTCTTGAGACTAGCTTGACAAGTCTAGAGACATTAAGCATCTAAATGAATAATATGATAAAATTTATTCAATCCTTCAATACACATATATACATGCAAAAAAGGTAACAAGTTGATTTTTGAGCTGAGCTGTCGAGTTAATGTTTTATGACCTTTGATCTGGTATGTCTCTTGTTTGAAACCTACATACAGAAACAAATAATCTTACTTTAAGTATTGTATACTCAGTGGTGATAACATAATTTGAATTCAATTATAAGCATAACAAAATCAAATAAACAGTTAAGTAGCAAGACTAATCAAGTTAATCAACAACTATTTCAACATTAACATAGTTGATATGTATTGACCTGTACACCATTAGACCTTTAGAAGTTTCATAATCATTTACCATTCTATCTTATTCATATCAATGGTTTGCCTGTTTACAACAATATAATTTCCGATGCATTCTTAGGGTATTTGCATCTAGTTTACCATACCGGAATCATGTATCACATTAACTTTATTATCTCTTTCAATTTCACATATATTTAACAAGCAGTGTTGGGGATAAACCTGAACAAGTAAAATAACGAAGAAATTGAAAAGATCAAACACAAATATTTTACGTGGAAAAACCCCTTCAAAAAGGATAAAAAACCACAGGCAAAGATAATTTCACTAAAACGGAAAAAACGAAGAGTACAAAAGATGGAGATAAAACTAAACCCTGAAACTCGAAATAAGAACCCTCAAAAAGTAAACACAAAATTCTTTGAAAGCTTGTAAAAGCTAATATCTAAATGTGTATTGGGTTATTTTTCTAGGGTGGGAAAATGGACCACTTATAGGCTAAATTTGTAGGTCAAATAATATTAAAATAACCTACACTAATTAGAGCTTAAGTGAAAAACTAAAAAATAGAGTTTAACTGGGAGAAGAAAAGTAAAAAAATACAAGGTATAACTACACAAATCTCCACCTTAACTCGTACTTCCATAACACCTTCTTTGCTAAAGCCCACCACAGGCTTATCTCAAACTATGCAGGATATTAATTGAGTTGAAGTTGTGTTTAGAAGCTGGAACTCTTCTAGTCTTCGCATTGTGCATTGTCAAATCAAAACTGACTCGAGTCTGATTTTCATATGAATGCAATGCCCTATCTTTTCAAAACCTGCATCCAAAAGAGAACCTCTCTTATACGAAACAGTCATACATTTTTCCCTTCTATGATCAAGTTGTCTTCGCTTCAAATGAGTCAACTTTGACTTCTTAATATACGAATGATGTCTTGTTTCACTGGTCACTGTTGATCATTTCAGAAATAAAGACTACCAATCTTTTTATCTTTCATCAAACAAGAGCCCCACGGGATACATTAATGATGTTTGACTCGATGTTACTTTTACAACTCTTCGAGTTTAAAATTTCTAAGAAGATGGGATTTTTCTTTAAGTTAGGCATATGCTTGACATCTGACAGTGTCTTTGTAACACCCTAAACCTAGTCTAGACGTTATGGTTGAATACGAAGGTGTCACAAAGAGCGAGTTTTGAAAACAGAGTCAATATGATAAAACCATTTCAACTTTTCAATTCTTATTTGCTTTTAGTCATAGTCAAATGTTTATTCAAAACCAATTCGCCTAAATACATGTTTTGTTGCGGAAGCTTATGAAAACGTTATGTTTAAGAAAACAATTCAAAATTTTTAGAAAACCTTGATTTTAGGAAAAGAAACCATAGTCTAGATATCCTTCGCAGACATTAATGTAAAAAACAAAATCCAAGTTCCAGAATTAAACCAAATGGTCCGGAGAGTCCATTAAATTACAAACTCTCAAATAAAACTAGAGATATAAATTTAAGAAACGAAAATAACTAGGTAAAACAAATTTTCAATCAAGTGATCACCGTTGAGCCTCCGTCGCACCGCTCCGCCTAAGACTGTGGATTACTTGTACAGAACAGATAAAAATGGGTGAGTTTATATGAACTCAATGTGTAACCCAACAGATTTATGCATGCACATATACAAATTATCACAGCATAAACAGGTACAGATTTGGGCCCAAGCCCATTTCAGATACAATATACAGAAATTAAATTTCAGATCAAATAATTAAAATTTTATCTTTAACCTCTACACACCAACTTCGACCATCCTATCACATCATGTGGGGTTAAAAATACCCACCCAACCCTACACACCATATTGTGCCAATACGGCACATAATAGATAAAGTGCAGCCTTGCTGCCAGAATATAGGTAAAGATCGCCTCTCAAAACACTTCCTCCATATATATATCATCCCACACGAATAACAGATACAGAATAATCAAATACAGATAACATATGCATAATTAACAGATTATACATGCTTATGTACGTATATCAAAATAATCAATCATGCTTAGCATTATCAAACACGAAACATAATATTAGATTTACAGTTTACAGGGTTGGATAGCCCTTACCGACTCTACGGTAGGCCTACAATCGTTTGGAACGACCCGTGCGACCCTAGGAAAAATTTTAGAATAATGGGCCCATATGCCTATATGGGCCCACACGACCGTGTGGTCTATACGCCTAGATTGGCCTCGCCTGTGTGGCCTGCATAGCCTGGCCTTGAAACTCACACGCCCGTGTGGGCTCACACGCCCATATAGCCCACACGCCCAGCTTGGCCAAGCCCTTGTGGCTCACACGGCCATACTCTAGCTACCACACGAATGTATCTTGCGCACAACCATGCCTTCATCGATCACACGGCCATGTCATCACACATGGCCATCCATATGGGCGACCACACGCCCGTGTGGTGTCGATAGATTTGATTTTTAGCTTTTGCTGAAGCCTCATTTTCTACATTTAGGGTATACATCCTGTATTGATTCGATGTAAAAATAATCTCGATACCACCAGAACTTACAAACGTCATAACAAAGCTCAGAATCAATCTCAAAAACATGTTTTAATTGAGAATTTGAAACCAACCAAAGTTTAAACTAAACGCTTATTGCTTACCCCAACACTCCGAAAGACTGACTACGATTGCACAAGAGAAGAATCACGATCTTCCTGATTCGCCGCTGCCAAATCAACCATATAACCCCAATCAACGATGGAAAGACACAAGTTACAGAATAGCAAAGCCCTACTTACCAGAATGCGCGATGAAAATTGAAATAACAAAAACGAAGTACGACAGCGGACAAAAAGAAAACAAAATCGAAAAGGGAAAGGGAAGAAGAAAAATAATGATGATGAACAGTAAAAGATTGACGTCAGAAATTTTGGGAGGAAAGAGAAAGTCAAAATGAATTAGAAAATAAAAGATAATATCAAAACAAAATATTTTGATAACTCCCCACTCTCTACTAACCACTCAAACTCCACCACTTTAGAATCCCAGAAAAACCAAACTCTTATTAGTCTACGGCACAAAAATTCATACCCACGCTAACGCAGGGATTCAAACTCAGAACCTTCCACACACAGACTCCTTTACCACTTGAACTAGCAGGCTTATTCTGATATGAATTTATAGACAATATAATATAAGCCCATTGAATATAGATAATGCTTAGATCAGAAAAACAACAAAATTTACCAATGGTAGGGCTTAAGCTTGGGACCTCACACACACACCCAGAACACTTAACCACTGAAGCAGATATTCAGTTGTGTCAGATTGTACAAAAACATACAAAAATTTATCAGGGCTCTACAACCTTAATTGTCCCATCGTGCATCCTAATCTAAACAGTACCAATACTAGTTACCTTATTGGGTGAACAATTCCCTATGTACACAACTCTACCTTCAACTGAACTGTATGTGGAGAACCAGTCCTTGTTAGAACACATGTGGAAGGAACACCCCAAATCCAAGATCCACTCAGACGTAAGCTTGGAGTTTTCACTTGTTAACACTAACAAGAAATCATCACTGTAAGACCCCAAACCCGGCCTAGACGTTATGGCCGAATCTAGCAAAGTTACATGAGAGTATTTTAGAAAACCGTTTCGATACCTAAAAATCGTTCATATTATTATCTTATACTTAGGTAAAAAAAATGTATTGATTGACTCACTTGAAAGTATTTCTTTTACACGGAAGCTATACTATTTAATTTACTCTTGGTACCATTTTTACTTATGAAAACCTTAGTTAATTTTTAGAAAACTATATGGTGGTGTTGCAGCTTAAAATCTGAAAGCAACAGTTTAAAATCCTAAATAAAAACCAAAGAGTCCAAGTCCGAAAAATTACATCAAAAATTCCCATAAGTAACAATAAAGGCAGTAAAGGTATTAAAACCGAAAGAAAACCCAAAGTATGTGTGATAGTGATCACCATCGAGCCCTCTGCTGTGCCAATCCATCTACTGATGGGGATTACCTAACAGATAAAACAAATAAAGGGGTGAGTTTTCACAAACTCAGTGTGTAAATCCCTACAGACAGCATGCATACCAACAAATCAAATAACAGATAACTCAGGCCTGAACCCTTTACAGAATCAGTATGGACCTTAGCCCGCTCATAAACAAAATCAGATACAGTTTGGGCCTTAGCCCATCTCAGTTATAGCATGCATAACAGATCTGAACAACAGATATATGCCTACCAACCCTGCACACTAACTCCGTCCAACCCAACACACTATGTAGGGGTAAAATCAACCTACCCATCCTTGCACACCAAATATGGGGATAAAATCGACCCATTCAACCCTACGCACCATACAGTACCGAAGAGCGGCACATATCATAAATATGCAGCTTAGCTACCAGATAACAGGCTTTAAAAGCCTTTTAGATACTTCCTTCACTTCATCAAATACCACCCCAATGCAATACATCATACAGATATGGCATGCTATAATGCAAGTTAACAGATCATATAATCGAACAGATACACATGTTAAGAGTAACATGCTGGTACACACATCACATAATCAGATCATAGAAATAGAGGTCTACGACAGGTCATAGTCGACTTGGGCGACCCATGCAACCTTACAATTCAGTACAGAAAAATAGGCTCACACGCCCATGTGGTTTGCCCGTGTGGGCCCACATAACCCAAACTGGCCTTCACCTTGTGGATTATATGGCCTGGCCTAAAATCCCATATGCCCGTGTGGTTTACTTGTGTGGGTCCACATGCCCGTGTGGCCCATACGGCCCAATTGGTCGAGCTCGTGTCTCACATATGCCTCACCATCCATCATACGGCCGTGTCATGTGCCTGTGTCACGCGTGCATAGCCTGGTTCATCGATCACATGCCCGTGTATCGCTATACAGCCTACCACATAGGCAGTCCACACGCTCGTGTGAAATCGACAAAATACTTTTTAGCTTTTGTTGAATCTCATTTTCTGTGCATTCGGAGTACGCACCTGGTTTGTTTTCGATGCGATCGCACTCCTAAGCCTCCAGAACCTAAATATTGATTGAATCAACACTACAGTTAGTCCTTAGTTACGAATAATCACAACTCTAGAATTTAAAAACTCGTTGCTTAAGCGATGAGCGCTTACCAGTACTTCTCGATTTACTACGAAATGAATACGAGGGAGCCTTAATCCTCACTGTTTGTAGCTGTCGAACACCAGAAACAAAACACCCTCAATCAAACCTTAGCACCTAAAATGTAAAGCCTAAAAACACCAAAACTTACTATACAATCGTAGTCTAATTGTCGCATGAATAGAGATGAAAAAGAAAGAGAACGTATGAGAAATGAGCAAAGAATCGGTAGAATAGAAGAATGACAGAATGTCAGAAATTTGGGAGAGGGAAGGGATGTGTTGAAAAGTACAAAAGAGCAAAAGGACTAAGAAAATCTGATAACCCCTAGTCACTCCCTATAATTCTCTCCACTAACAACCCACCACTCAGATTTTTACTCAAATTTAAACTCTCTTTGAGCAAGCAAAAATAAAAATAACGTCCCCACCAATAATCGAACCCCTGACCTCACTCCCTTTCAACACTCCACCTAACCACTAGACTAGCAGGCCCATTCTGCTAAGTTCTCTCAAATAATTAAACTTAAGCCTACTAGCTAAAGATAGGGCTTAATTCATTAAAAAGCCAAAATTTACCCAAGTTGAGGCTTAAACTTGGGACCTTTCATATACTCCCAGAACACTTAACCACTAAAGCAAACAAATATTTGTGCCAAATTAATGTGGAAACATATACAGATATTTTTGTGCTACAAATTCACAAAAAGGCAAAATTAAAGAAATTTGGGGCGTTACAACTCTACCCCCTTAAAAGAAAATTTCGTCCTCGAAATTTTACTTGATCAGAAGAGGTGAGGATACTATTGTCGCATTGAATCCTCTAGCTCCCAAGTAGCCTCCTCATGCTATGATTACGCCACAGTACCTTCACTAAGGGAATAGACTTTTTCTGCAGAACCTTAACGTCGCGATCTAAAATCTGAACTGACTCCTCCTTAAATGTTAGATTCGTTCTAACCTCAATGTCCTCCACAGGAATAATGTGTGTGGAATCAGAACGGTAGCATCTCAACATCAAGACGTGGAACACATCATGTATGCGATGTAACTCTAGAGGTAACTCAAACTGATATGTGATTGGCCCCACTCGTTTCAGAATCCGGTATGACCTAATAAACTGAGGGCTCAGCTTGCCTTTGTGACCGAACCTCAGAACCTTCTTCCATAGCAAGACCTTAAGGAAAACTAAATCCCCTATAGAATACTCGATATCCTTCTTCTTCAAATCAGCATAGGACTTCTGTTTATCGGAAGCCACTTTTAGTCGCTTTCAAATCAAACGGACCTTGTCCTCAGCCTCTGAAACCAACTCTAGACCCAGAATACGTTGCTTACCCGACTCAGGCCAGCATAAGGGAGTGCAACACTTATGCCCATACAGTGCCTCTAAGGTGCCATCTGTATACTAGACTGGTAACTGTTATTGTAGGCGAACTCTGGTAAAGGTAAGGACTCCTCCCAACTGCCTCGAAAATCTATAATGTAGCCCCTTAGCATGTCCTCCAATATCTGAATCACCCTCTTCGATTGACTATCTGCTTGAGGATGGAAAGCAGTACTAAAGTCTAACCTCGAACACAGAGCCTCATAAAGCTTCTGCCAGAACTGTGACGCGAATCGAGCATCCCTATTAGAGATGATCGAGACAGGTACTCTATGTAGCCTCACTATCTCAAAGATGTAGAGCTTAACCAACTTTTACAAGGAGAAGTCCATCATGACCGGAATGAAATGTACAAACTTGTTCAATCGAGCCACGATGACCCATACAGAATCTTTCTTAGTGGGTTTTAAAGGCAACCCACTAACGAAGTCTATCATTACTCGCTCCCATTTTCACATCGGTATCTTAACCGGATACAGCAAACTTGAAGGCAACTGATGTTCAGCCTTAACCTGCTGACAAGTCAAACAGCAAGCAATAAAGTCGGTAACCTCACGCTTCAAACCTGGCTACCAGTATAACTCTTACAGATCTCGATACATTTTGTTCCCACTAGGATGCATAGCATAAGGGCTACTATGCACTTCCCTCAGAATTGATTGTCTCAAATCCTCATCTGTTTACCTCTAATCTGATCAACCCATATCGGTTTTACTTGTAGCTCTGCCAATAGACTCCTATTGTCAAATAGGCTAAGTCGAGTGAACATTGCTCTCAGATCGGTCATAGCCCTACGCCTTAACGCATCAGCCATCACGTTGGCCTTACCAGGATGGCACTCGATATTATAGTCGTAATCCTTCAGCAATTCAACCCATCTATGCTGCCTAAGGTTTAACTCCTTCTGAGTTAGGAGATATTTAAGGCTTTTCTGATCAGTGTAGATAATACACTTCTCACTGTACAGATAGTGCCTCCATATCTTTAGAGCGAATACCACCGCTGCCAACTTCAAGTCATGCGTTTGATAATTAACTTTATGTGTCTTGAGCTGTAGAGATGCATAAGTAACTATTTTATCGTCTTGTATCAGAACACAACCCAAACCCACATGTGACACATCACTGTATACCACGAAGTCCTTACTAGGTTCAAGCTGAATCAGAACAGGAGCCTAAGTTAACATGGTCTTGAGCTTCTCAAAGTTCTTTTGCTGTGCATCAGTCCAAATGAAGAAAATCCCTTACGCAGGAGCTTTGTCAATGGAGTTGTGATCAAGGAGAACCCTTCTACAAAACGTCAGTAGTATCCTACCAGCCCCAGAAAACTACAAATCTCAGACACACTCCTCGTCTGTTTCCACTCCAACACAATCTCAATCTTACGACGATTAATATGAATCCCCTCAGTAGACACCACATGTCCCAAAAAGGTTACTTCTTGAAGCCAAAACTCACACTTAGTGAACTTCGCATACAACTGTTTCTCTCAAAGAGTCTATAAAACAACCTTGAGATACTCGTCGTGTTCGTCTTTAGACTCAAAATACATAAGAATGTCGTCGATAAACACCACCACGAATTGATCTAAGTAGGGCTGGAATACTCGATTCATCAAGTCCATAAACGTCGCTGGTGCATTAGTCAACCCAAATGGCATAACTAGGAACTCATAATGTCCATAATGAGTCCTAAATGTAGTCTTATACACATCGGCCTTCTTCACTCTCAACTGATGGTAACCCGATCGTAAATCAATCTTAGAGAACACAGAAGCCCTTCTGAACTGATCGAATAGGTCATCTATTCTCGAAAGTGGGTACTTATTCTTATCGTTAATTTGTTCAACTGACGGTAGTCTATACACATCCTTATTGTACTGTTTTTCTTCTCTACAAACAGAACAGGTGCTCCCCATGGAGACACACTGAGACGAATAAACCCACGATCTAACAGTTCTTGGATCTGAGCCTTAAGTTCTGACAACTATTTCGGTGTCATTCGGTAAAGGGCGATAGACACCGGAGCTATACTAGGAATCAAATTAATACCAAACTCCACCTCTCGTCTCGAAAGTAATCCCGAGAATTCCTCTGGAAAAACATCTGGAAAGTCCCTCACAGTTCGGATGTCTTTAACGAAGAGTTCACAGAATCGAAATCACTCATGTAGGCCAAATATACCTCACATCCTTTCCTCACTAACTTTTCTACCACCAATGTAGATATCACATTTGTCAAGTCGTCTCGTCGTTCCCCAATCACAACTATCTCGTTATCCTCATTGGTTCTCAAAACAACCCTTTTCGTAGCACAGTCCAGACTCACTTGATGTTTGACTAACCAGTCCATGCCCAGAATTAAATCGAACTCCCTAAATGGAAGCTCCATCAGATTTGCCAAAAATAATATCCCTTGAACCTCTAATGGGACATCTCTAAATAATTTACTCACTCAAATAGACTGCCCCAACGGACTCACCTTAGCTACCTCACTAAAAACACTTTTAACAGGAATTCCCAATGTTTCAGACAAGTACTAGCTACATATGAGTGTGCAGAGCCCATGTCTATTAGTGCAAAATAAGGTACATTAAATATGAAAAACGTACCCATTATGACATCTAGAGTATTTCAATCCTCACGACGACGTGCAGCATAAACTAGTGCAGGCTGCTTCGTCTCAGTCGATCTAGCATCTCTGTCCGGTGCTCTCTATCCTCGGGCATAATGTTACCACCCCTGGCCTGCCCTCGGCCCCTAGGCGATTACTGTATTACCTTTGGAGGCTGTGCAGTCTCATTAACCGGAGCTTGCAACTGATTAGTTCTCAATGAGCAATCCTTAACACGATGCTCAGTAGACCCACATCTAAGACAAGCCCCATTAACCCTCCAACACTCACCCGAATGGCGTCTACCACAATGCCCACAGAGCGCCATCCCAGCAAGTGAACAGTAGGCCCAACTCTCACGGGCCCATCAGATCTGGCCTTTTTTTAAGCCTCATCCTAGAATTCGAAGGCTCTAGATCCCTATTAGTCTTCCTTCTGTCTCGGTTTTGGCGCTTAGTGCGCTTCACCTCTTTGGCGATCTTCGCCTTTTCGACTAAGACAGAGAAATCCCGCTCCTTCTGAGGAGCGATTAGAACTCACAGACTGTTCCGGAGACCATCCTCAAACTGGACATCAAGCTCATAATCTGTTGCCACCATGCCTCACGCATAATGGCTCAGACTCAAGAATTCGACCTCACACTCAGCTACCGAACGATCCTTTTGGGTAAGATTTAGAAACTTACGTCGCCTCACATCAGTATAACTGGCTCTCATACACTTACTCTGGAAGGCCATCTTAAATAGATCCCATGTCAAACAGTCGGGCTGGGTGCCCTCCTTAACCGTCAACTACTACTGGTATGCCTTGTCACGAAGTAAAGATACAGCTCCCTTGAGCTTCTGCTCAGCAGTAAAATCCAGATCATCCATAATGCATTTCGTGGCCTCCATCCAGTACTCGACTACACTAGGAGTAACTCCAACGATACCCTTGAATAATTCAGCCCCATTGGATCAGAGTTATTTTATAACCGACCCTCGGCCCCTAGAACCAGTGTTGGGCTTAGCGACCTTCTCCAAAATCGCAGCATGGCTTGGGACAATGCATCGTCCCCAGTTGCACGATCATGAGTCCCTGACCCAGTCTGTCTCAAGTGACACTTACGTCTCGCTAGTGTCCAGATTCGGAATAATGTCAAATGCTAAGGACTCAGCTCGAGCCCCTTTATAGCCTTTACCATGGCCTTTAGTACCCCGTCCACAGTACCACGTGTGCTCATTGTAAATTTCAAAAATTATCTGTATTAAAAGTTTTATGCAAATCAGTTTATAGTTCCGATAATTGTTAACAAATATTTTATGCAGAATAGTACCAGAAGTTTAAAGTCTGTTATCACGAGTTTTAGTTCCACTACGGTTTTTAGTCTACACTACCTAGAGTGTTTTCAGTATAGTACCCTACTTAAAGTAGTTTTATAGCATACTAGCAGTATTTCAGACAAATCCAAAAAAAAAGAGTTTCAGAATAAACTAATCATGCTTTCAGACAATACTCGTAAGAGTTTCAGAAAACTTACATGATCGGAGTCAGAGACTCGGTGTACCACGTACTTATTCCCAAAAATATTTCAAACCAATTACAAATCATTTCTCTAAAACCAATCTTTAAAACCCAATTCACAGCTGAGTTTTGCAACCTAACTCTGATACCACTAAATGTAACACCCCAAACCCGGCCTAGATGTTATGGCCGAATTTAACAATGTCATATGAGAGTGTTTTGAAAAATCGTTTTGATACATAAAAATCGTTCATATTATTATCTTGTACTTAGGTAAAAAAAATATGTATTGATTGACTCGCTTGAAAGTATTTTTTTTACACGGAAGCTATACTATCAAATTTACTCTTGGTACCATTTTTACATATGAAAACCTTAGTTAAGTTCTAGAAAACTATACTTGGTCATGTTGCAAGTTAAAATCCGAAAGTAATAGTTTAAAATCCCAAATAAAAACCAAAGAGTCCAAGTCCAAAAAATTACATAAAAAATTCCCATAAGTAACAATAAAGGCAGTAATGGTATTAAAACCGAAAGAAAACCCAAAGTATGTATGGTAGTGGTCACCGTCGAACCCTCTGCTGCACCAATCCATCTACTACTAGGGATTACCTGATAGATAAAACAAATAAAGGGGTGAGTTTTCGCAAACTCAGTGTGTAAATCCCCACAGATAGCATGCATGTCGACAAATCAAATAACAAATAACTCGAGCCTGAGCTCTTTATGGAATCGGTGTGGACCTTAGCCCACTCATAAACAAAATCAAATACGGTCTGGGCCTTAGCCCATCTCAATTATAGCATGCATAACAGATCAAAATAACATAAATATGCCCACTAACCTTGCACACTAACTCCGTCCAACCCAACACACCATGTGAGGATAAAATCAACTCACCCATCCTTGCACACCAAATATGGGGATAAAATTGACCCATCCCACCCTACGCACCATACAGTACCAAAGAGCAGCAAATATCATAAATATGTAGCTTAGCTACCAGATAACAGGCTTTAGAAGTCTTTCAGATACTTCCTTCACTTCATCAAATCCCACCCTAATGCAATGCATCATACAGATATGGCATGCTATAATGCAAGTTAACAGATCATATAAACGAACAGATACACATGCTAAGAGTAACATGCTAGTACATACATCACATAATCAAATAACAGGAACAGGGGTCTAAGTAATGCTTACTGACCCTACGACAGGTCACAGTCGACTTGGGCGACCCGTGTAACGTTACAATTCAGTACAGAAAAATGGGCTCACACGCCCATGTGGCTTCTCCGTATGGGCTCACACGCCTGTGTGGCCCATACGACCTAAATTAGCTTTGGCGTATGGATTACACGGCCTGGCCTAGAATCTCACACGCCCGTATGGCTCATACAGCCCAATTGGTAGAGCCCGTGTCTCGCACACGGCTCACTATCCATCATATGGCTGTGTCGTGTGACACGGCCTGGTTCGTCAATCACACGCCTAGGTATCGCCAGAAGGCCTACCACACGGACAGTCTACACGCCCGTGTGGCGTCGACAGAATGCTTTTTGGCTTTCGTTGAATCTCATTTTTTGTACGTTCGAAGTACAGACCTGGTTTTTTGCGATGCGCTTGCACTCCTAAGCCTTCAGAACCTAAATATTGATCGAATCAACATTACAATTTGTCCTTAGTTATGAATAATCACAACTCTCGAATTCAAAACCTCGCCCCTTAAGCGATGAGCTCTTACCGTTACTTTGAACTGATTTACCATAAAATGAATACGAGGGAGCCTTAATCCTCACGGTTTGCGGCTGTCAAACACCAACAACAAAACACCCTCAATGAATCCTTAACACATAAAATGTAAAGCCTAACAACACCAAAACTTACCGTACATTCGTAGTCCAATGGTCATAGGAAAAGAGACAAAAAAGAAAAAGAACGTATGAGAAAGGAGCAAAGAATCAGTAGGATGAAAGGACAAAATGTCAGAAATTTGGGAGAGGGAAAAGAGGTGCTAAAAATTGCAAAAGAGCAAAAGAACTAACAAAATCTGATAACCCCTAGTCACTCTCCATAATTCTCTCCACTAACAACCCACCACTCAGATTTCTACTCAAATTCAAACTCTCTTTGAGCAAGTAAAAATAAAAATAATATCCCCACCAATAATCGAACCCTTGACCTCACTCACTTTCAACACTCCACCTAACCACCAGACCAATAAGCCCATTCTGCTAAGTTCTCTCAAATAGTTAAACTTAAGCCTACTAGCTAGATATAGGGCTTAATTCATTAAAAAGCCAAAATTTACCCAAGTTGAGGCTTGAACTTAGGACCTCTCATATATTCCCAAAACACTTAACCATTAAAGCAGACAGATATTTATGTCAAATTAATACGAAAACATATGCAGATATTTTTGCGTTACAAATTCACGAAAAGCCGGAATGAAAAAAATTCGGGGCGTTACAATCACCCTTGTTATCGACCAAATTAGCCCCAGCTAAATCTTCCTCGTTACTCTCAGCATCCCTTTTATTTCTTAGTTTGTAACAATCTGGCATGATGTGACCTGACCTCTTACATTAGCGACATCTATTGTCTTGCTTCCTTGATGCTACCAAAACTGAGGCTTGCCTATCTGACTTGCTATTCGAACCAAACTCATTGTTGAGTTTGTCTTTGCTCAATAGATAAGCCTTCACATCCTCGAATGAGGGGTTATTTCTACCATAAATTAGGGTTTTCCTGAAAGACTTGTATGAAGGGAATAAAGAACATAATAGCATAGTTTGACTTTATCACTAATCTGAACCTCAACATTCTTTAAATCATTCAAAAGAGTAATAAATTAACTGATGTGATCTCTAAGGTGCTCATATTTATTCATGCGGAACATGTACAACTGTTGTTTCAGCACTAATCAATTAGCCAGAGACTTTGTCGCTTAAAAGTTTTCTAACCTTTTCCATAAGGTGAATGTCATTTTCTCCATCAAAACCTCTTACAACACATTATTTACTAGACATAATTGAATTATGGATAGAGCCTTTTTATCCAACCTATATCATTCTGATTTATCCATCTCTGCAGGTTTCTTTTCTGTAAGGACCTTCTCAAGATCGCCTTGAATCAAAATTTTCATCATTCGAACTTGCCACAGATTGAAATTTGTGATGCCATCGAACTTATCAACCTTGTTGCTGCTATATCTGAAAGGGTTGATTACGGAAATCAACTAATTTTGATACTGGTTTGTTAGGGATAAACCTAAAAAAAGTAAAATAATAAAGAAATTGAAAAGATTGAACATAAATATTTTACGTGGAAAAACCCTTTTGAATATGATAAAAAACCACGAGTAAAGATAATTTTACTAAATTAGAAAAAATAAAGAGTACAAAAGATGGAGATAAAACTAAACCCCGAAACCCGAAATAAGAAACCTTAAAACCTAAACACAAAATTTTCTGAAAGATTGTAAAAGCTAAGACATAAATGTGTATTGGGTTATTTTTCTAGAATGGAAAAAGAGTCTATTTATTGGCTAAATTTATAGGTCAAATAATATTAAATTGACCTACACTAATCAAAGTTTAAGTGGGAAACTAATAATAAAATAACCTACACTAATCATAGTTTAAATGGGAAACTAAGAAATAGAGTTTAACTGGGAGAAGAAAAGTCAAAAAATACGAGGCATAACTCCACAAGTAATCTTACATTTTAATCCCTATTAACTTAAATTAGATTCAAATACGAATACTCGGATCAATACACCAACACACTCTAAACGCACTGAAGTGCCAGGCACACTAGAATATGCTCGTACCCCTAAAGTATTAGAGAAATGTCACAATAAATATGTGCATAGTATTGAATCTCCTATACCCATATGGCAAAACAAGTTTTATGGCATGCCAACTATATCTATATCTTTATTTGACAACGTTAATAGGGCAAATCTCATTATTAATGATTGTATATTATCAAAAAAGCATTGTATATCATCACTATTTAAACATGAATGCATTTGTTGCAAATTGATCCCTCAATTTCTTAATATCCGAAACGTTTGTATCTCACAATTCACCAGATCGAATTTAAATCTAACTATATAAATATAATACAGAGACCCCTCATAACCATCATTTATTATCAAACCTAAATTTTTTTTATCTCTTACAATTAAGTCCTCAACAACACATAATTAATCAAATTATTCGAACTTAATTTAATATTCCTATTACATTTCTAACATATTTTTCCATCACTTAACTTAACATCATTCATACATGAGTTTGAGCTATTAGATAAAATTTTCTAAAGTTTTTCAACTAAGTACTCAAAACTAATAATGGAAAATGAAACAAAACTTCTAATCTAACAAGTGGCCTTTCAATATCTATTGTTCCTTATCAAATTTCTAAGAAAAATCTTACCTATCCTTGGTTGAGGGCTATGGTAATGGTGGAGGCTTGAAAGAATTTTTTCTTTTTTCTCTTACTTTGGCTGTCTTAACCGAACATAGACGAAGCGAAATAACTTTCTCTTCCATTCCACTTTCACACTTATAAACTTAGATTAAGAAAATGATTAAGCTTAATTAATCTATATTAATTAATATAAAATAATTATTTAATTTAAATCATATTAAAAATATGAATGAATTTAATCATTTTATTCCATTAACTTAATATGAACTCGGTCTATTTATTCTTTAGTCCTAGTTTAATTTTTAACTTGGTCCTTTTTTATTTTCTAATTTAAAACTTAATAGTGATTACACTTTTGCAATTTAGTCTCTATACTATTTTTAATAATAGATTTAATTAAATAATACCTAATAATTCGACCTTTTCATTTCATACTCATCACAAAATTATTCTATTTTAATTCTCCATTAACTCGATTCAATCAATTTGATCCAAAACTAATTTTTTCTAACACGGTTGAAAATCAGGTCATTACAATACTTGTAATTTTTTGAACAAATTAGTTTAAATAAAATTTCATTATACATTAATATCATTTGTATATGTCATCAACGATTTTTGCATGCAAAGTAAAATGTAAACAAATATTGGCTTGTTGATTACCTAATGTTTAACTAATATTAAGTTGCATTATGTGGTCAGGTCATAATGCGAGAAGACAACTTATATTAGTAGATAATCTAAACAGTCTTTATTCTAATAGAAATTGAGCAAATCGATTGAAAGATTGTTATATTTTTTATCAAGTCCAATTGGAGAGATATCCTATCTTGGGTATCGAAGCAGATGACTCCTAAAAGATAGAGACATAGATGTCACTATTTGAACTGAAAATACATCGGACATGACCCAAGTTGAATCTATCCTAGATCCATTTATGGATTCATTTACTTGTGACATTCATAGTGTAGCATACTTTAATCATGAGTGGATGATGAACTATGTATGCGTGACTCATATACTTTGATGTAAATGAAAACTTGAGGATTAAGCAAAAAAATGAAAGTCTGAGTTCAAATAGATAAGGAATCGAAAACTAGTGTTTTGGGTATACAATTTCTGCATGATGTAGAATCATTCCACAACAGCAGAATTTATAACCCAATAATGGGTAAATGATATCATCTCATTAGCATTACATAGTTGATGAAAAATGAACATGGCCATGAGTCATTTATCATAAGATAAATGATTTAATTACTATGTGTTAGTAATTAAAATTTTCATATCAAAAGATGTAATGGAAACCATAAGGTAAAATAAGATTATATTGGACAAACACTTAATGAAGTAGCTTTCATAATAGAATATATGTATATATATAATAAGGGAGAATACAATCATGGTACTATAGTGGAATGATTCTATGAATAAATAAGTTGTAATTAATAGGAGAAGAGACAGAACTTAATTACAAATTATTTGAGCCCTATCGGTCCCTCCAATAGCTTAAGATAACCCAAAACGAATTGTGTATAGAATTAATAAATTGTGGTGTAACGACACGATAGTCAGGGGTGTCGAAAAGTGTATTCCCGGACTCCGTAACTGTAAACTGGACCTGTAAATATTTTTATTAAATATTTACGAGGCTAACTTAATAGCTAATTAATTTTTGAATTAATAAATTTCGTGAAATTAAGAGTTATTAAGGTATAGGAATTAAATCACATAAGAGATAAAAGTTGAATTATAAATTGAAATAAACTAAAAGGACTAAAGTAGCAATTATGCCACCTAATTAATGTTGGTAAATAGATGGCCGGCCATGGGCTTAGTAAAATGCATGAAAAAATATATATTTAATATATGTTAACTTTAGTGTATATATATAATAATAATTAAAATGAAAGATATAATAGAAGAAAAGAAAGTAGAAACATGCAAATTAAACAAAGGAAAGAAAAAAAGAAAGAAAGAAAAGGAGAAGAAGTGCACGGCCTAAAGGGGTTTGAAGTTCAAATCCAAATTGCTTAGTGCAATTTAGCCCCTATACTCGTAATTTTTACATTTTTGGAATCTCGGTACTTAGGGCTACCCGACCCATGTTGTAATTTTTTAGTATTGTTCAAGATTTTAGATGTAACATCCCAAAAATCAGAGGTTAGTAGAATCGAGTTTGTAAATCGAGAGAGAGTGGTCATAGCTTAATTTTTGAAATTTATCTATGCATTTTTAGGAAATAAATGAGGTATTGGTTTGTCGGTTAAGTGTTAGTGAAACATTCCTTGAAACCCAAGTTCAAATCCCTTCTCTCTCACAATTTTTATTATTTTGTAAATTTTGCCTTAAACCCTAGTATGCGACATGCCTTATTTTTAAAATAAATATTGCAAAATTATTTCAAGAATGGGGAAAAAGCCTAATTGTTAAAATAAATATGAGAAAGCATGGAAATTAAATAAGGTCCCAAGTTCAAATCCCTTTTCTTGCAAAATAATTAAATTTTGCAAAATCTCTTGTTTTTTTAATGTGTGTGCCATTCATACCCTTGAACCCTAAGTATAAATATAACTTTTTATTATATATTTTTCATCCTTTAATTCAAATTTTACCTACCCAAGCCATTCACCCTCTTCCTCTCCTCTTTTCTCTTCGATTTTCTTTCTTTCTCCCATTGTTGTCGTCGCCTACACCTAGTTTTACCATATCTTTCTTCTTTTTCTTTTTGCCACAAGATTTGTTAACATATTATCCACATATTGCTGTCATTTTTCCTTATTAAAATCAGCCCCAAATCTGAAATCTTGAACTCTAAGATCGATCCCGAACATTGCCAAGAAAGTGTTATTGCCGTTTCTCTCGACTAGCTTGGGTAAGATCTATTCTCTCTTCAATTTCTTAATTAATCTTGACCATTCAAAACCTAAATTTCCAGATCTAGAATTTGGGAGATTTTAAATGATTTCAAAGGTATTTTTCTAGAATTTAATAAAATCTCAAACCATTTTAAAACTCAGCCCCAATTTTGGCCATCGCAGGTAGTGGTGCGTGCACCTATAGGCAAGAAAAGGGGCTGTTTTGTTTCTTGGTTCTTGCCTATATTTTTCCAGCATTAATTTGAGTTCTTGAACCCTCCTAATAAGCTTTTAAACCCATTTCAATTAGGGAAAATGTTCTTGATCGATTGGTCGTTCGGATCCCACAAATTGTGAAGCGTAAGTGCAATTAAGGGTAACTAGTTTGTTATTTCGACATAATTGTTAGGTAAAGGTTATGAATTGATTAAATGAAGGAATTTAATCATTAATTAACTACTGATTTTTCAGTATATTATTGAATTAAGTGCTGATCCAAATGCCCCAAATCATCCGTAAAGGCGAAGAACGATTGTACGTACAGTTTGTATCGATACAGTGTAAGGAATCTAACTAGTTTGGATTCATAAAATGATTATAATTTCAATGGTTTGTTTGAACTCATAAGTGGGTGTTTAAGGGGTTTAATGGTAAATTAATTGAATTTATACTGAATTTTGGTTTAGGTTCGTTTAAGTAATTACTAAGGAAAATTGGAAGATTTGCTGGTGTGCTACGGAGAAGCGAAAAATAAGGTGTGGGTCTTAAACTCATAAAATTGTTTGAAAATGTTAAATATCATGTTATATTTGATAAATTAGCTTACTGATTGGATTGGCCTAATAGCCAAATTATGGATTTTGTGAGTGGCTTAACTAGGTATGTTTCGAGCTTAAAAGATTAACATGTTAGCAAAATTGCTAGTTCGATAGTATGAATGTTTGATTGAGTTTGTAATTGCATATTTCAGTTATGAGATATGAGAATATTTGATTGAATGATATAATGTGTTGAGATATTAAGCTTATGTATGATTTAAACGCATGAGATATTTTTTATATTGTGTACTAAAAAGGGTGCTATTTATGCACAATGAAAATCTGTAAAGTATGTGATATTGAATGATATTGATTGATACCAACACAATGATAATTTCAAATATTGGAACACTGTTTCCATTAACTAGAAGTATGTGATTATTGAGGACATGCTAAGCATGTCAAATGAATGTAAAAAGTATTGAGATATGATTATATATGAGATTGTGTGACACATTGCATATGAATTGGGTTGGGATTTTGTGGTTGACGGAGGAGTTCCGTGGAGTACCAGTGGCATATTAAGTCTGCATTATTCGTAGTCAGTGCACTACACCTAGAGTACTGAGGGGATTGGCGATTTTTTCGCATATTATAACACCCCAAACTTTGTCTAGACGTTATGGCCGAATCTGGTAGTGTCACATTAGAGTGTTTTATAAACCGATTCAGAAGTAAAGGCTCGTTCAGATTATTATCTTTAAAGTCAAAAAATCGTGATCAACTTATTTGCTAAAACCCATTTCTTTATACGCGGAAGCTCTTAGTTAATTTTTTGAAAACGCGTAAGAGGTGTTTGCAGTTCAAAAGTCCATAACAACAATCTAAAAACCCAAATCAAGTCAAAAGGAGTCCAAGTCCAAAATCACATCAAAAATCCCAAGATAATCCAAGACGATAAAATAGTAAATAACCAGTGAAAATTGTAAAGTCCAATAAGTATCTAACAGTGGTCACCATTGAGCCCTCCGCTGTACCGATCCGTCTACTACTGAGGATTACCTGACAGACAAATAAATAAAGGGGTGAGTTTTCGCAAACTCAGTGTGTACATCCCCACAGTAAAACATGCATACATACAGACGTCAGACCAGATAACAGTCATAATTCGGGCTTTAGCCCATTACAGAATCAGTGTAGGCCTTAGCCCATTCAGAACAGAATCAGATAGAATCGGGCCTTAGCCCATGCAGAATCACATGTATAACTAATCAGAACAGTACATGCCCACCAACCCTGCACACCATCTCCGTCCAACCCTACACATCATGTGGGGATCAAATCGACCCACCCAGCCCTACACACTGAGTATAGGGATAAAATCAACCCATCCAACCCTACACACTATAAGATACTGTGAAATGGCACATATCAGATATATGCAGCATAGCTGCCAGATAACAGGCAAATAGCCTTTTAGTCTTCCTTCACTTTAACAACAATCCCAGCCCAATGCAATGCAACATACATAAATGGCATGCTTTTATGCAAAACAATAGATCATACATCATACTCAGAACAGAATAGTATTAATTCACAGGCTAAGTATAACATACTAGCATACATTTCAGAATCATATCATCGGAATAGGGGTCTAAGTAACGCTTACCTACCCTATGACAGGTCACAGACGACTTGGGGGACCTTGTAACCTTACAAAACAATTCAGAAAAATGGGCTCACACGCCCATGTAGTCTGCCCGTGTGGGCCCACACGGCCCAAATCAGCCTTGCCCGTGTGGATTACATAGCCTGGCCCAAATTTCACACATCCGCGTGATTCACTCGTGTGGGCCCACATGCCCATGTAGCCTACACGGCCCAATTGGCCTAGCTTGTGCCTCGCACAAGACTTAGCTAGCCTCACACGGCCGTGTCTGTCGTGCTAATGTTGAGCGCACATAGCCTGGTTCGTTGATTACACGGTCGTGTCTCGCCACACCACCTCCACTCAGGCAGTCCATACGCTCGTGTGGCGTCGACGGTTTCGTTTTCGGCTTTCATCGAAATGTGATTTCTGTGCAATCGGAGTACACACCTGGTTTATTTTTGATGCTTTCGCAACCCCGAGATCACCAATACCTAATAATCAGAATATCTAACCTTTAAAAACTCAAAAATGAGCCTTAACAACCAATCCCAAAATGAGAAAGTCAATAATTGCTACTAGAACGCTTACTATTCCGTATCAACTCAACAACTCGTTAATTCCAGTCTCCTAAATAGCTCCTAACAGCATCTAAAACCATTGTTAAACACTTACTATCACTGGTATTCAAGATAAAAAATGGAGACTTACCACACACGATTCTAAAACGCAATTAGCAGAATGATCGAGACGTAAAATAAAGGAAAAAGTCAAGACAGGAAAGAAACCAAAGAATTTTAGCAGCTAGAAGGGGAAATTAGGCTGGAAGAAAAAGAAAAGAATGCAGAAAATGTAAATTTTGCAGAGGAGTTTTGACAAAGAGGAACAAAAACTTGGGTAACTCCCCCTTCCCATGATTCACTCCACTAAACACTCCACCATCAATATTCTAGTCCAACTCAAACACCCACACGGTAAGAGCACCAAAATTAATGTTTCACTACAGACTCGAACCCATGACCTCTTTTACTCCAACACTCCCCTCAACCATCAGACCAGCAGGCCCATTCTGATATGCCTTTACCAATAATTAGATTTAAGCCTACCTACCAAGGATTGTGCTTTATTCAAATAAAAACCAAAATTTAACCCAAGTCTTGGCTTGAACTTGGGACCTCCCCAAACACATCCAGAACACATAACCATTAAAATAGACAATTATTCATGTCAAATTAATGCAGAAACACTTTCAAAAAATTTTCATGCCTCAAATTCACAAAAGTCAAAAATAAGGAAAATTTGGGGCGTTACACATATAATATGTTATTGGCGATTGTATCACACTATTTGATATCTGACATGTTTTTCACATTATTGATTATTCGGTGGTTTTACCACATCAAGCTATGCTCATAATGTTTTAGAGTTTGGCAAACGGGTTCTGGGGAACTCGTGGTGTGTAGCAGATGGTATGGGTATGAACCTTTTTTACATTGCATCATGTGAACGACATATTCGAATTTTATTGATTTATGCTATGCATTGTATTTTGTTGTATTGAACGTTATCAAAATTAATGATTGTTACTCGAATGATGATGACCTATGCTCATACACCGTTTGATATCAATTTGATAATGGCCATGTAATGACATGAAATTCCTATGATGGTTTTGTTTTCTTCTGTTGATGCTAATATGTTTCATTGTATTTGATATTTTTGCCCGCTTAAATAATTATTCGACTCACACTGAGCTTTTCATAAGCTCACCCCCAATAGTTTTTACCTTTTTAGGTAAACCTTTAAATTAGGACCGGACTCGGCATTCGAAGAATCACCTTGGACCTTGGATTATTTTTTAATTAAGTATTATTAAGTATTTATTGGTTTTGACTTGTAATTTTTTTATTATTTCTGGTCTGCAGCTTGGTAACTATTCTTTTGGGGACTTTTGCATGCATGAATTACTCAAGCATAATAACTGGATAATGCATTATATCAGGCTTAAGTAAAGTTTGACATTGTTCCCTAGTTTCCACTACATTGCAAAGGAACTATTTTTGAAAAATAAGTCGATAAGGCAAATAATTTTCCAAAATGACTTGAAAAATAGTTTTTCCGCTATATTAGTTTAACTTCAAGTTTTTTTTTAAAAAAGAGCGCCAAGCAAACAGTTTTTCTAAAACAACACTGCCAATAATAAAATGAATTCTAAGCACACACGACCTAATGAATGAATGCTTTTAAGATAACTAAAAGTGCAACTACGGTTTTCTCTAAAATGAGTTTATTTAAGGTCTTCAAAAGTAACATAAGTTAGCTTAGCCATTTCGGTGGCTAATGTAGCCTTCTCAATCTAGCCATTACGTCTAGGCTGGGTTTGGGAGGTTACATTAGATGTTGACATTGTTGAATAGTTTAAGTATTAGGGATTAAATTGATAGATTTTTAAGTTAGAAATGGAAAAGGACTAAATTATGGAATTAGTTGTTGATTTTGAATAATAGGGATTAAATTGTGAAAAATTTAAAATTATGAGGTCAAATTGAAAAAGAGGAAGCTAAATGTGCTCTAGAGTGAAATTAGGATAAAAATATGAAGTTAATTGTGAGATTAAAATTAGTCTCAATTTAGGGACTAAATTGAAAAATAATCAAAATATAGTGTGAAAATTTAAATTTAATGTGAAGTTGAAATGCGTAATATTAATATGATTTAATTGTTATATTCCATAGCTAACGCCATACCGGAATCGTCAAGTAAAAAAGGGAAGGATAAAATCGACATTGAATAGCTCAGAAATCATAGTTTATGTTTCTATAATTCGAATTAAATAGTAGATTATTGCATATATAACTGTTTGCATATGGTAAGCAATTGAGGTGAGTACTTTGGTACTTGGGAATTGAATTAAATTCATAATTAAAATGAAATGGATTGATTTTGTATATTATGAAATATATTGATTATGAATATATGTGTATTGAGAAAAATGTGATTATTATCAAATTGAATATACGCTTAAATGTAATAATATATATTCATGAAACTGAGACATTGGTTGTTTTGAAAAGTGAAATGAATCCTTATTAACTGTATTGGGTTGAGTCGAATATAAATGGCATGCCATAGGATAGGAAGAGTTTAGGGATTACTTCGACCTCGAGTCGATAAGGCACTGGGAGCCAATTTGCTTCAGTTTAATCGATGAGACACTGGGTGTCAATTTATATAGCGCTGGGCATAGTTATTACTTTGGATTTATTCGATGTGGCACTATTGTGTTGGTTGGATCCGTGTATTCGTCCGAGTCCATGTTGTGTTAATAGGGGAAAGTAAAATAATAATTTATGTGATTGATATTGAAATGGAAATGATGAGAAATGAAAATGAGATAAGAAAATATTGAACTGCCAAATATGGGAAATGATTATGAGATGAGAAATAAGATATGAAATGATGAATTGAGATGTGAAACTTGAATGAATTCAAGTATTGATCAAAGATATGAATCATGCCATTGCATGAGATGATGTGTTCAAATGTTAAATGAAATGTCATTGATATATACTTATATATTTGAACATGTGAAAATCTTAGTAGATGTGAGTAAAGAATGAACAAAAATTATACTATTGAATTGAAACACATGAACATAGCTTACTTGTTGCATTTTGCATTTTAAATACTTATATCAAGTTTATGTTATTCAGATTATAGAAATACCACTGAGTTTTACTCAGCGTGCAGTTTTATTTTCCGTGCGCAGGCTAGGTACTATTCAAATTATTGTCGACTTAGCATCAAATCACAAAACCCGAGCTCAAGTGTGGTGATATTTTATTTTGTAATGGCATGTACCTAGGGAGTCTTTTGTTGATATCATTTATAAGATGTTGTTAACTTAGTTGCTAGTGGAATGATGGTTAAATGTGTATATGGTTGTGGTTGAGGCTATGTTGGTATGCTAGCCTAGTTTATATTTTAGTATGTGATAGTTTAAAATTTAGTAGCTTAGCATAATGCTTGGTATGTGCTTAACTTCATATTTAGTAACTTTGGAAGTTTGAAAGTTAGTTCAAATATGGTAAGTGCGATATGAATGAAAGTATTGAATGCTTGATGTGTTGTTGATGTATCTAAACATATAAAATATGGTACCAATGAAGGTACATTGGTTAGGCATATTAGGTGATGAATTTGGTTTATTTTGGGCATGTTTAATCATGTTTTGAATAGGTTAAACGATTGGTAATTGAGTTGCTTAGTGCCCAAGTGAATAGGAAATGCAAAACTTGAGTTTTAAGGTACTTTTGGATGCACACAACCTAGCCACACGGGTGTGTGTCACACATAGGAAACACACATGGACGTGTGACCCAAGTCAAAGAGTTACATGGCCTGAGACACGAGCGTGTGTCTCAGCCGTGTAAGGCATACGGCCTGGCTACACGGGTGTGTGACCCCTAAAATCAAAATTTTTGTAATTATTTCCTAAAATTCTAGAATTATTTCAAATTAGTCCCTGCCTATTTTTAAACTACTTTTAGGGTCTTGTAGACTCGTAATAGGGGCTATAAAAGTAACTTTTACTCTGAATTGGGGTGCATTAGCAAAACTAAATTAAGTGCATTCCATTAACATCATCGAAGATAAATTAAAAAGAAAATCGTAGACGGAGTATCGACTAATACTCTAATGCTAATAATTGGAATAGTCTTGTATGTATCCAAATTTTGATATTCTAGAAGGGATAAATAGTGATAAGAGTGTAGACAGTGGAATGCTAAGTTTAGCAATGTATAAATAGTGATAAGAGTGTAGATAGTGGAAGACCAAGTTTAGAAATACATAGCATAATTTATTATTCGAATGTATAAGAATCTAGCATGAAAGTATTAGATTGTTGTGACCTTCCCCTACATATTATAATGTTATTAGTTAGTTTATATGTTGATTATGATTGAATTAATTGTTTCATTTGTTAGTAATGCTCGTAACCCTAATCTGATGACGGAGAGGAGTTAGGGGTGTTACATGTGGAATGAATGAAAATGAAAAGTAAGAGAAATAGATCACATGTATCACTATTTGCAGTGAATGCGTTTTTTCGCTAAGTACAAAAGAAGACTTAGAAATTAATTTAATTTTTTTGAAGTATTATTTAATAGATTGTTATTAAATAATTAAAGTTCGAAGTGAGATTTAAATTAATTATGATAGATTTATCAAATAAGGCAATTGAATTAATTTCCTTGTGGATTGTAATAGGCAATATTGGTTGGCCTCACTCTAACAAAATTATAACTTGGCTGAGAAAATAATTCAATTGAAAAATTAATTAATTAATTAATATTTTGAGTAATGGAAAATAGCTATTGAGTTCGATAAATTATAAGTGTTGGATAAAATTCTGGATAACACATATAATTATGTGAGGGGTAGACCTGATCATGGGCCAGGCCACCCACCCATTCCTGAAGGCTCGCTTGAAAAGTGTGAGGGTTTTGGTAAAAATATAGGCCGAAAAATCCGCTTGGACAAAAAAGAAGGCTCATTTTTTAAACAGGATGGGCCTCGGGTAGGATTTTCTTGGCCAGGCTCTACCGAATAAGTTGTTTTGTTGTTATTTTACTGTTATTTTGGTACCATTTCGCTGTTGTGTTACTACCATTTTGTTATTATATTGCCACGATTTTGTTGTTATTGTTTGAATATTGCATAACTTGTTTTATGTTAATTTTGTTAATATTTTAGAGGCATTTGTTTGCTAAGTTGCAACTATCTTAATGTTATTTAAGTATAAAAACTTTTTATTGTATTTTCAATTTGTTAGGAAATATTTATTTTATTTTTTTGTGTATTTGATGTATTATATTTTTAAAATTTTTTATATAAAAAATTAATACGGGTGGGTCGAGTTAGGCTCGGGTTTAGCATTTTTAATATGGTCGGGCTTGGGTAGAATTTTAGGCGCATTTTTTTGGTCGAGATGGGCCTAGAAAACGGGCCTAAAATTCTACATCAGCCTGAACTCGGCCCGATCCATGATCAGGTCTAGTGAGGGGCAACAAAACCTAATCCTAGTAAGGGTGTGCCATCCCCCTCTGTATTCAACTTGCTCTAGAATATTGTATTTTCTATTCAAATATTATTATTTAGTTAGACCTTATTCAAACAAAACTCTTGTACTATTTCTCTATAAATAGGAACTATACGTTAACATATAAACAAAGCTTTTGAGCATCAATATTTTGTCAAAAAATAGTGACAATTTATTTTAAAAAATAAATTCTATTTTTTTGGGAAAATAGTCATAATTTTGGTTTATAAAGGGAATCAACTTTCCCACCAAAAGTTAAGTAAAATTTTCATTTTGTGCACTGGTTCAGTTTGTTTGAGCCCAGACTCAAAGCAATTTGAGGTTCGAGGATAGCAGAGAAGATTGATCAATTGAAAGCCGAGAAACGACCTAGATTGCCTTCATACAAAGCTCATGTATGATTTTAGTTCAAAGTTTATTATTGTAAATATAAAAAAGGCTTGGTTTTAAGAAAAAACTTAAGCTTCCACTATGCCTAAAAATATTATTTTCTAAACTAATTTTTCCAATAATATAATGTCATTAGTTAGTTTAAATATTTTATTCTAACTAAATTGCTTACGTGAATTTTTAAAAATTATTAACACCGTTAAAATTGTTTGTTAAATTCAGATCAATTACAATTTTATTTTTTTATTACATGGCTACCAAGTAAGTAGTTGTTTTATTTGAAAATATCATGCTAGTGAATTTAGCAAAAAAAATTTAACAATGCTAACAATTGGACTTAAATTTTTAAACTCGAAAAGTAGAGTAACTAAATTCTTAAAAATAAAAGTACAAAAACTCAATTTCAAATATACAAAGAGTACAAGAACTTGGGATATATTGTAAACTTTAAATTTTCAACCTATAATTTAGCCCAAAAATAATTAACCTAACGTGAAGTAAATCATTTATTTTCTTAAAATTCTTAAAATACAAAAAAATATATACTAATTCACTCTGACAATGTATAAAGTGTATTTATAAATTCACATAATAATTGAATTTGGATGTAATTGTTTATAAATTTACACGTGTTTGTGAGTTCCATTGAATTGAGTATAATTGAAGCACCCCAATTATACTCTTCAATTCTTATTTGTAACGAAGCGGTTCCAATGATGTCGAAAAATGCGATTCCAATACCTCATTTTGTAAACCAAGCCCATAAATGTAATAGCTCAATTTTCAGTGGCGTCGAAAATGGCGGTTTCGGAACCCCATCTCTGTAGCCCGAGTACGTAAATATTAATATTTAATATTTACGAGGTTAATATATAAATTAAAATTTGATCTAGTAATTTTGTCGAATTGATAGTTAATTAAGATGTAAAGACTAAATTATAAAAGTTTATCACTATAGATTTTTGATTTTTAAATAGCCAAAAGACAAAATAAATAATTAGACTAATTTTAAATGGTCAATTGGTGGTGGATGTTGATAAAACCCACTATCTTTTGTTAATTTAGCTTAATTTTTTATTAATTAAGGTTAAATTTATTAAATAATTAATATTTTTATTAAACTATATAAGACAAATTAAAAAGAAACAAAGGCCATTTTTTTCTTTTATCCATTTTCTTCACCGAAAAAAAAAAAGAGAAAGAAATGGTTTAAAGCTTCAAGACATTCGGTCTCTCAAATTGGTAAGTTATTAAGTTTTTATTTTTGTAATTTTTATGTTTTTAGGTCATAGGAGCTTAATTTAGCTAGCCCATGTACCAATTTGTAAAACTGTTAAAATTTTTGAAAGTTTTCATTGTTGATTTCTTGAAGAAATTGGTGTTAAATTGATAAATTTTATGCTTAGATGACTAGATTGTAAAGTTTAATTGTTAGTTTTTTTTTCAAAAGGATTAAAGTTTATAAATTATAAAATTGATGTGAAATTTCTATAATAATATATGGTAGAGGGTCTTAGAAGGATGTAATTGAGATAGGTTTTGAAACTGAAGCTCAAATTTGAAAGATATTGTTATTTTGGTTTTAGGAACTAAATTGAATAAAATGCAAAATTTTAAGGGCATTCAGAAAATGAAATTAAACTGGTTCATGGATATTATGGGATGTTATAAAAATGTTTGGTATTGATAAATCAAATTGAATAATTGTATAGATCAGGAATTAAACCAAATTGAGGATAACCAGGGAAAAAGCAAAATTGTGGAATAGTCCTTAAAGACACAGTTGCTTATTGTTTTGCCAGGTAAGTTCATATGGTATGATTTTATTTTAAATTGTTATGTTTTTGAATTATAAATATGCGTGTGTTTGGTTGTTATTTGAATTGTTTGTAAGTTGGTACAAAATGTGAGATATTGACTAAATTGTAAAGAAATGGATATATGTGTTAAAAATGCCTAGGTGAACTTAGTAAAGGTTATGATATGATTGACATGTCAATAGGGCTATATGTGCACTTGTAATGGAAATGTGATTGTACGAGATATGTAATTGTATGGAGATCATTACAGTGTATATCGAGATCCAGCATTTGTTGCGGATCACTGAGTATTATATGTTTCTATGAAGACCCTGATGTGGTAGAGGGACGTATTATTATATGATTGGCTACGGGCTTTGCACTTCGGTGCCCTGGTGTGGTGTAGTTATTGGTCGGACGAACAATCTGGTGTGTTGTAGTTACTTGTGTATCCGAATTTGTTCACTAGAGTTCATCGGGCTAAATGATTAATGAAAAGTGGAAAAATGGAAATAATTTGATATGAGTTTGATACCTAAATGGTTAAATGTTGATTGGATTATGAGAATGATATTGAAATGTTAATTTTATGTGAATTGGATTGTTATATGTTTGAGTTACCATATTAAGTAGTTATATCTTAAACTCACATTATTGATATGTGATTTGCTACGTTTAAGCAAACTTTTCAAGCTAAATAGCTTATAGTGTTTAATTATAAAATGAGGTAAGTTTTTGTTTAAAGCTAATGAACTTACTAAACATCGTAATGCTTACGTTATTTTTTTCCTTTTTCTTATAGTTCACCTTGCAAAACTCGTCAAGCTAGATCGACTGGAAGATCACACTATCCTATCACCAAAGTGATAGCTTTTTGCTCATTTTGAACCTAAAGTTGTAGCATGTATATATAAGATGCCTTAATGTGATTCTAATGTATATAAGTGTTTTGGTATATATATATAAAAAGTATAAATGCCATGTTGAGTTTTGATAACTTGCGATGATCTTGGCATATAATGACTTGAATGAGTTTATAGTATGAAATTAGCTAAATCATAAATTTGAAATGTGAATGAGTTTATAGCATGAAATTAGTTACATCATTAATTTGAAAAGTTTGGTAATTGGTGGAAATGGAAATGCTTGAGTGGCATGTTTGAGGTATGCATAATGAAATGTTAATAGCATGAAAGTGATCATAGTTGAGAAGTGTTGAGATTGAAATTGAAAGATAGGTCTTGATAGCTTGATAAATAAGTGAATGAGTTGAAATGTATTTCAACATATGTACTTTGGAATATGTTGTATTATGTGGTCTAGTTTTTGTTGAGGATCAGTTATGTTAATGTTTAATAGCCACAGTTGAATGAATGTATATTATATAGGTGTTGAAATGAGAATGATTTGGTATGTTTTGGTGGGATTATGTATGTGTTTTAACCTGAAATTGGCAAGTTGATTGATTATTGAATAGGTCATTTGAAAGTTTTTGAAATAGGTACTATAAGGTACTTGTAACACCCCAAACCCAGCCTAGACGTTATGGCCGAATCTGGCGATGTCACATGAGAGTGTTTTTGCAAACCATTTCGATACTTAAAAAAAATAATTCCAGTTATTATCTTATACTTAACCCCGGAAAACAAAACTATTCAATTAGTTAAAAACATTTCTTTTACGCGGAAGCTTGAAACTGTTCATTCATAGAAAAACTCTTAGTTTAGTTTAGGAAAAATACATTTTTGTGGTGCTGTAGTTTATAAATCAATAACAGCGTTATAAAATCCCCAAATTAAAACAAAATAGTCCAAAGTCCAAAATACAAAAGAAATAGTCCCAAAATAATTAATAAAACAGTAAAAGCAATAAATTCATAAATCAGGGTGCATATAATCGTGGTCACCGTTGAGTCCTTCGTCGCACCAATCCATCTACTATTGGGGATTACCTGGCAAATAAAGAAATAAAGGGGTGAGTTTTCACAAACTCAGTGTGTACATCCCCACAGTATAGCATCCATACATACAGATAACAGAAACAAACAACAGTCATATTTTGGGCTGAGCCTTTAACAAATACGATGTAGGCCTTAGCCCACTTATAACAAAATCAGAATGTAATAGGGTTCTCAAGCCCAACAGATACAGAATCTGATATAATCGGGACTTAGCCCATTCAGATATCACATGCATATCAGATTAGAACAGTACATGCCCACCAACTCTGTACACCATCTACGTCTAACCCTACACACCATGTGGGGATAAAATCGACCCATATAGCCCTACACACTAAGTATGGGGATAAAATCAACCCATCCAACCCTACATACCAAATCGTATCATATTACAGCACATATCAGAAATATGCAGCAAAACTGCCAGATAACAGGCTAATAGCCTTTCAGACTTCTTTCACTTCAACAATAAACCCAACCCAATGCAATGCAGCATAATATCATGGCATGCTTAAATGCAGAAAAACAAATCATACAGATATATCAGAACAAAAATGGTACACATGCTAATTATAACTTGCTAACATACATCTCAGAAATATATTACAAAATAGGGGTATAAGTAACGCTTACCGACCCTACAACAGGTCACAGTCGACTCGGGCGACCCGTGCAACCTTATAGAACCATTTCAAAAAATGGGCTCACATGCCCATGTGGCCTGCCTGTATGGGCCCACATATCCGTGGGGTCTATACGACCCAAATTTACCTTGGCCGTGTGGATCACACGGCCTAGCCCAAAACCCCACACGCTTGTATGGCCCATACAGCCCAATTGGCCTAACTCGTACCTCGCATACAGCCTGGCCAGCCTCACATGACAGTGTCCATCGCTCCCGTGTCGAGCGCACATGGCCTGGTTCGTTGATCACATGGCCATGTCTCGCCACATGACCTCCACACGAGCAGCCCACACGTCCATGTGGCGTCGACAGTTTTGTTTTCAACTTTCACCGAAACGCGATTTCAGTGCAATCAAAGTAAACACCAGGACTTTTTCTTATGCCTAAGCACTCTTGAGCCCTTCAGAACCTATATTCGTTAATTTCAAAGTCAAATTTTAGTCGCTTGATTCAATTGTTGAGAGCGAATAAATCCTAAAACTAACAACAACCTTACCTCTAAGAAAAAACAGCGTTCCTTGCTGATTTAGAGCGCCGTTTAGCAGTCCTCCAAAACTTGAATGTCTCCTAAACAATAATCAGACCTTCATTACTATCTTATTCGATTAAAATAGCACTAAAAGTGAAAGATATCACTTACCAAAATGACGAAACCACAAGTGGTATGCCAAGACTAAATGAACGAAAGAAAAATGAAGGAGAGGGATAAAGGAAATAAAATTTAGGCAGTAAGGGTTTAGGAAGGGGAGAAAGGAAAAAAATGAAGGTGGAGAGGAGAAACTTTTTAGAGAATTCGGTAGAAAGAGAAAGCACAGAAAATTTGGGTTACTCCTAAATTCCCTATTTTGCTCCACGAAACACTCCACCATCAGTATTCCAGTCCAACACAACCACTCCCACGGCATTAATAGTAAAAATATTGCCTTAGCAACGACTCGAACATAAGACCTCAAGCATAATCCCCGTCCACTTAACCACCAGAGCAGTAGGCCCATTCTGATATGCTTTTACTAATAAATACTTAAAAGCCTATTGTCCAAGAATCAAGCCTTATTAAAAAAAAAACCAATATTTAGCCCAAGTCCTGGCTCGAACTTGGGACCTCCCCAACACACCTAAAGCAAATAACCACTTAAACAGACAATTATTTTTGTCAATTAATTGCAGAAACAAGTTTAGAAATTTTTCATGCCACAATTTCACAAAAGCCAGAAATACAAAATTTTAGAGCATTACAACTCTACCCCCTAAAAAAAAATTTTGCCCTCGAAATTTTACCTGATCAGAAGAGGTGAGGATACTATTGTCGCATCGAATCCTCTGGCTCTCAATTAGCCTCCTCAGTGCTATGATTTCACCATAGCACCTTCACTAAAGGAATAGATTTCCTTCGAAGAACCTTAACGTCGCGATCTAAAATCTGAGCCGGCTCCTCCTCGAACGTCAGATCTGGTCTAATCTCAATCTCTTCTACAGGCACGATGTGCGTGGGATCAGAGCGGTAATATCTTAACATCGAGACATAAAACACATCATGAATATGATCTAACTCCAGAGGTAGCTCCAACTGATATGCGACTGGCCCCACACACTTTAGAATTCAGTACGGCCCAATAAACTGAGGACTCACCTTGCTCTTGCGACCGAACCGTAGAACTTTATTCCATGGTGAGACCTTAAGAAAAACCAAGTCTCCCACAGAATACTCAATATCTTTCCTCTTCAAATCAGCATAGGAATTTTTTCTGTCAAAAGCCGCTTTCAGACACTTACGAATCAATCAGACTTTATCCTCAGTCTCTGATACCAACTCTAGACTCAAAACACGCTGCTCCTCCAACTCAGTCCAGCACAAAGGAGTACGACACCTATGGCCATACAGTACCTCGTAAGGTGTCATCTGTATACTAGACTAATGGTTGTTATTGTAAGCAAACTTCGTTAGAGGTAAGTACTCCTCCCAACTACCTCAAAAATCAATGATGCAACCTCTCAGCATGTCCTCCAATATCTGTATCACCCTCTCTTACTGCTTATCTGTCTGATGATAGAAAGCAATACTGAAGTCTAACCGAGAAACCAAAGCCTCATGAAGCTTCTGCTAGAATCGATATGTAAAACGAGGATCCCTATCGGAGATAATCGATATAGGAACCCCATGTATCCTCACTATCTCTGAGATGTAGAGTTTAGCTAGTTTCTATAGGGAGAAGTCTGTCTTAACCGGAATGAAGTGAGCTGACTTGGTCAATTGATCCACGATGACCCATGTAGAATCCTTCTTAGTGGGTACTAGAGGTAACCCACTAACGAAATCCATCATCACTAGCTCCTATTTCCACATAAGTATCTGTATTGGCTGTAGCAACCCCAAAAGCAACTGATGCTCAGCCTTAACCTGCTGACAAGTCAGACAGCGAGCCACGAATTCGTTCACCTCACGCTTCAACCCTGCCACCAGTACAACTCTCGAAGATCTCTGTACATTTTGCTCCCACCAGGATGCATAGCATAAGAGCTACTATGCACTTCCCTCAGAATCGACTGTCTCAAGTTCTTATTATTGGTACACAAATCTAACTAGAAAATACAGAACCCCATCATTGTTAACCCCAAAATCCGAAGTAAGCCCAGTCTCAATTTGTCGAAACTGTAACTCAAGAGATTTATCCCCCATCTGTTTATCTCTGATCTGATTAATCCATGACGATTTCACTTGCAGCTCTGCCAATAGGCTTCCATCGTCATATAGACTCAGTCGAGTAAACAATGCTTTCAGATTGGTCACAGCCTTACGGCTTAAAGCATCGCCACATTAGCCTTGCCAGGATGATACTCAATGCTGCAGTTGTAATCCTTAAGCAACTCAACCCAACGACGTTGCCTGAAATTTAACTCCTTCTGAGTGAAGAGATATTTGAGGCTCTTGTGATTAGTGTAGATGGTACACTTCTCACCGTACAGATAATGCCTCCAGATCTTTAGAGCAAATACCACTACAGCTAACTCCAAGTCATGCATCGGATAGTTAACCTCATGAGTCTTGACCTATTGAGACTCATAAGCCATTACCTTCCCGTTTTGCATCAGAACACAACCCAGACCCTGTGCGACACATCATTATAAACCACGAAATCCGTTTCAAGCTCAAGTTGTATCAAAACTGAGGCATGTGTCAAAATGGTCTTAAGCTTCTCAAAGCTTTCCTGCTGTGCATCATTCCAAAAAAAAGAAACTCCCTTACACAGCATCTTAGTCAACAGAGCTGCGATTAAAGAGGACTCTCTACAAAACGATGGTAGTATCCTGCCAACCCTAAAAAGTTGCGAACCTCAGACACATTCTTAGGCTATTTCCAATCAAACACTGCCTCAATCTTATGAGGATCCATACGAATCCCCTCAGCAGACACCACATGCCCCAAGAAAGTAACCTCTCGAAGCTAGAACTCACACTTAGAGAAGTTCACATACAGCTATTTCTTGCACAGAGTCTGCAGAACAACCCTGAGATGCTCATCGTGCTCATCCTCTAACTTAGAATACACTAGAATATCATCGATGAACACCACCACGAACTGATCCAAGTAGGGCTGGAACACACGGTTCATCAAGTCCATAAACGCCGCTGGTGCATTAGTCAACCCAAAAGGTATAACTAGGAACTCGTAATGTCTATAACGAGTCCTAAATGTCGTCTTATGCACATCGGCCTCCTTTACCTCAACTGATGATACCCTGATCGTAGATTAATCTTGGAGAACACAGAAGCCCCTTTAAACTAGTCAAATAAATCATCAATCCTCGGAAGTGGGTATTTATTCTTAATCATCAACTTATTCAATTGACGGTAGTCGATACACATCCTTAGCGTACTGTCCTTCATCTTAACAAACAGAACAAGTGCTGCCCATGGAGACACACTGGGACGAATAAACCTACGATCCAACAATTCCTGTATCTGGGCGTTAAGCTCTGTAAGCTCCTTTGGTGCCATTCGGTAAGGGGTGATAGACACCAGAGCTATACCAGAAATCAGCTCGATCCCAAACTCTACCTTTCTGCTTGGATGTAAACTTGGTAGTTTCTCTGGAAAAACATCTAGAAAGTCCCTCACAGTTCGGATGTCCTTAACCAAAGAGTCTACAGAATCCAAAACACCGATATAGGCCAAGAATACCTCATATCCTTTTCTTATCAGCTTCTCTGCTACCAAAGTAAATATTACATTAGATAAGTAGTCATATTCCCAATCACGACTATCCCATTATCTTTCTCGATTCTGAGAACGATATTCTTTTCAGCACAATCCAAACTTACTCGATGCTTAACCATCTAGTCTAATTAAGTCAAGCTCCCCAAACGGGAGCTCTATCAAATCAGCCAGAAATACAGTCCCTTGGACCTCCAGTGGTACATCTTTGAACAGTTTACTGACCCTAATAGACTGCCCCAATAGACTCACCATTGATATCTCACTAGAAATACTCTCATATGAAATCCCCAAAGTCTCAGACATAGTGCTAGCTACATATGAGTCTGTAGAGCCTATGTCTATCAATGCATAGTAAGGTACATTAAAAATTAGGAACATACCCGTGATGACGTCCAGAGCATCTCTATCTTCACGGTGATGTGCAGCATAAACCAGTGCAGGCTATCTCATTTCAGTCGATCCAGCACCTCTGCCTGGTGCTCTCTGACCTCAACCTATATCATTACCACCCCTAGCCTATCCTCGGCCCCTAGGTGGCTACTGAACGGCCCTCGATGATTGTGTAGCCCCAGTAGCTCTCCAACACTCACCCGGATGGCGCCTATTATAGTGCTGGCAAATTACCACCCTAGCAAGAACAAAAACAGTAGGCCCAACTCTCACGGGCCCATCCGTCCTGACCTTTTTCTTAGGCCTCATACCAAAATTAGAAGGCTCAGCATCCCTCTTAGCTTTCCCTTTCTCTCGGTCTTGGCGCTCTGAGCGCTTCACCTCCTCGGTGATCTTTGCCTTTTCTATCAGTGCTGAAAAACCCCGTTCCCTCTGTGGAGCTATCAAAATACGCAGGCTGTCACAGAGACCACCATCCTCAAACCGGATACAATGTTTATACTCAGTCGTCACCATGCCTCACGTATAACGACTCAGCCTCAGAAATTCGGCCTCATAGTCAGCCACTTTACGATCTTCCTGGGTGAGATTAAGGAACTTATACCTCCTAGCATCAGTATAACTAGCCCCCGCATACTTACTCTAAAAGGCCGTCTTAAATAGATCCCATGTCAACCGCTCACGCTGAGTGCCCTCCTTAACTGTGAGCCACCATTGATATACCTCATTACGAAGCAGTGAGATAGCCCCTTAAATTTCTGCTCAGTTGAGAAATCTAGATCATCCATAATACGCTCCGTGGCCTCCATCCAGTACTCAGCCACGTTAGGAGCAACTCCAGCGATGCTCCTAAATACCTCAGCCCATTAGATCAGAGTCGTTCCATGACCGACCCACGGACCCCAGATCTAGTATTGGGCCTAACAACCCTCTCTAAAATTCGAAGCATAGCTTGGGACAGTGCGTCGTCCCCAACTATACGATCATAAGGTCTCGACCCAATATCAGTCATAGGCGATACCAGTGTCTCATTAGTATCCATCACCGATATAATATCAGAAGTGAAGGACTCAGCTTGGGCTCCTCTACGGCCTCTACCTCGGCCTTTAGTACCCCATCCACGAGTACCACGTGTGCTCATCGTAAATATCAAATTATTTGTATTAAAAGTTTTATGTAAATCAGTTTACAGTTCCAATATGTTATTAGCAAGTATTTTATGCAATCCAGTATTAGAGTTTTCAAAGTCTATTTTCGCAAAAGAAAGCATAGTCTCACTAAAGTTTCAATTTACAGTACTAGGGTGTTTTAGTAAAGTCTTACCTAAGTAGTCTCAAAATACAGTTTCAGTCAAATCAAATAGATTTCCAGTATGTACTAAGCATGATTTTAGACAATATATATCAGAATTTCAGAAAACTTACTTGGATCGGCGCCGGAGACTCGATGTACCACTTACTTATTATCAAACATATATCAAAATCATTTACAAATCACTTCTCAAAATCAATTTTAATACCAAAAACAACAAGCGACTTTTGCAACCTGGCTCTGATACCACTAAATGTAACACTCCAAACCCGGACTAGACGTTATGGCCAAATCTGACGATATCATATGAGAGTGTTTTTGCAAACCGTTTCGATACTTAAAAACAATAATTCCAGTTATTATCTTATATTTAAGCCCGGAAAACAAAACAGTTCAATTTGTTTAAAAATATTTCTTTTACGTGGAAGCTTAAAATTATTCATTCATAGAAAAGCTCTTAGTTTAGTTTAGAAAAAATGCATTTTTGTGGTCTTGCAGTTTATAAATCAATAACAACGTTATAAAATCCCCAAATTAAAACAAAATAGTCTAAAGTCCAAAATACAAACGAAATAGTCCCAAAATAATTAAAAAAATAGTAAAAGCAATAAATTCATATACCAGGGTGCAAATAATCGTGGTCACCGTCGAGTCCTCCGCCACACCAATCCATCTACTGTTGGGGATAACCTGGTAGATAAACAAATAAAAGGGTGAGCTTTCGCAAACTTAGTGTGTACATCCCCATAGTATAGCATGCATACATATAGATAATAGAAACATACAACAGTCATATTTCGGGCCTAAGCCCTTAACAGATACGATGTAGGCCTTAGCATACTCAGAACAGAATCAGAATGTAATAGGGTTCTCAAGCCCAACAGATACAGAATCTGATATAATCAGGCCTTTGCCCATTCAGATATCACATGCATATCATATCAGAATAGTACACGCCCACCAACCCTGTACATCATCTCCGTCCAACCCTACACACCATGTGGGGATAAAATCGACCCACCTAGCCCTACACACCAAGTATGGGGATATAATCAACCTATCTAACCCTACACACCAAATCGTACCGTATTATGGCACATATAAAAAATATGCAGCAAAGCTGCTGGATAACAGTCTAATAGCCTTTTAGACTTCCTTCACTTCAACAATAAACCCAACCCAATGCAATGCAGCATAATATCATGGCATGCTTAAATGCAGAAAAATAGATCATACAGATATATCAGAATAGAAACGGCACACATGCTAATTATAACATGCTAACATACATCTCAGAAATATATTACAAAACAGGGTATAAATAATGCTTACCGACCCTACAACAAGTCACAATCGACTCGGGCCACCCGTGTAACCTTACAAAACAATTTTAGAAAAATGGGCTCACATGCCCATGTCACCTGTCCGTGTGGGCCCACACAGCCCAAATTGGCCTTGGCCGTATGGATCACACGGCCTCGCCCAAAACCCCACACGCTCATGTAGGCCCGCACGCTCACGTAGCCCACACATCTCAATTGGCCTAACCCGTGCCTCGCAGACGGCCTGGCCAGCCTCACATGGTCGTGTCTATTGCGCCCGTGTCTAGCGAACACGGTCTAGTTCGTCAATCAGATGGCCGTGTCTAGCCACATGGCCTCCACACAGGCAATTCATAAGCTCATATAGCATCGATAATTCCATTTTCGACTTTCACCGAAACGCGATTTCGGTGCAATCGGAGTACACACCTGGACTTTTTTTGATGCCTAAGCACGCTTGAGCCCTTCTGAACCTATATTCGTCAATTCCAAAGTCCAATTTTAGTCGCTTGATTTGAATTACTAAGAGCAAATAAATCTCGAAATTAACGACAACCTTACCTCTAGCGAAAAAGGCAATTCCTTGCTGATTTAGAGTGTCGTTTAGAGTCCCTCGAAACTTGAATGTCTCCTAAACAGTAATCAGACCTCGATTAATTTCTTATTCGACTAAAATAGCACTAAGAGCAAAAAAGATCACTTACCGAAACGACGGAACCACAAGTGGTATGCCAAGACTAAATGAACGAAAGAAAAATAGAAGAGAGGGATAACAGAAATAAAATTTCGACAGCAAGGGTTTAGGAAAGGAAGAAAGGAAAAAAACAAAGGTGGAGAGGAGAAACTTTTCAGAGAATACGGTAGAGAGAGAAAGCACAGAAAATTTGGGTAACTCCCAAATTCCCTATTTTGCTCCACTAAACACTCCACCATCAGTATTCCAATCCAACACAACCACTCCCTCAACATTAATAGCAAAAATATTGCCTTATCAACTACTCGAACACAGGACCTCAAGCGTAATCCCCCTCCACTTAACCATCAGACCAGCAGGCCCATTCTGATATACTTTTACTAATAAACACTTAAAAGCCTATTGTCCAAGAATCAAGCCTTATTTAAAAAAAAAAACCAAATTTTAGCCCAAGTCCTAGCTCGAACTTAGGACCTCCCCAACACACCTAGAGCACAGAACCACTTAAACAGACAGTTATTTTTGTCAATTAATTGCAGAAAAAATTCAAAAATTTTTCATGCCACAATTTCATAAAAGTCGAAAATACAAAATTTTGGGGCATTACAGTACTAAATATCACAACAACCTGAATATCTTAACAAAATTTCTATATTATTTTATCGTGTACTTAGACAACCCAACTTTCACAACAACTAGTTACGACTAAGACTCATTTCATCTAAATTAAATTCTTATAGCTTTGGTTCCTTAAGTAAATATGATCAGTATTTACAGAATTTAAATCAATCATCAAATTACAGACGTAATCATTTTAGACTCTGAGGCATGGCCTCAAAATGTGCCCCTCTATATACACGAGTCAGCTATCACGCTTAACTTTTCATTTTGGCAGAAACTGGCTTGGTCTATCCACTTAACTTCCAAGTATTTGTTTACGCTACATCCCAATAAATAAAATTTATACGTTTACAAGACCCACATGGTATTCTCTATGCCATACGGTTTTAACAGACCCCTACTCAAAATAATCCCTTACGGACTTCCTTGGTCAGTAGTCCCTGTGGTTTTTCCCACATTATAATATCTTAACCTGCCATCCTCTTTTTCGGTAAGTCACTAACGGACTTATCGCTCATATCATTTGACTAAAAACCTACTTCATTAACCCTTTTATTATACCTGAGGTTATCTTTCCATCCAACCACTGGTGAACTATTAATGACAGTTATCACATACATCAAAAAGGGTATCTTTTCTATTACTACAGCCCTGTTAAAGCTGCATGACCAAATCCTTCTTTTTTTGTAATACTTTGGTGGACTCCCTTACTAGCCTATTTAATTGTGTTTTTGGGCACATCGTCTCCTCTTATCATGTTATTCATTGCATGATTCTTAAGGCGACTTCCCTTTTTCTTGCCTTAACTTTTCCCTGATTCGTCATTCTCACAGACTTGATTTGTCGCCATAGCCAAGCTATGGTCTTACATAGTATATCCCTATGTTTATCGTCTCGGTGGACTACCTCGTGTTTATCGTCCCAGTGGACTATATTGGTTGACATAGCCGTGTCACCTCGAAGGACTAGTCGATAACTATCGTCATGATTTTATTCTAGGAGCTAGTCGATACCACTCCACAGGATAACCATACTCTATTGTATCCCTTTAACAATCCACACATTCTTCCATTCCGCCACTTATTCCTAAATCCATCTACCCAGTCAAGTTATAATTCCTCCAAACTTCACACATAATATTAACAAGTTCTATCATATATTTCATTTCGCTAAATATTATCATAAACAATACGCCATTCATTCATTTATCAAGATACACCAATATATTTTTGCAACTAGATTTCTAAGAGTACATACTCAGCAAATCATTCATACATCAATTAGACAATTTCCATATCTATAAACAACCAAGGTTCTGGTTATAACCCAAAACAAATGTGAGTATAGTTCAAGTAAATGATATAACATCATCAATCACCCAAAACTAAAGTACATATACTCACCTTAAATCCTTTCTTCTTGTCAACTTAGCTTGTCCCTACGCCAGAGCCTTCTTCATCCTAGTAGCCAAGTATGAAAATCGCATAAATAAGTTAAATTGGAGTTACACAAATAGAAGCATTTGCCCTCATTTTTTTATCAAATTCTTGAACGTAAAGAGTTAGGAAACTTACCAGTTTTAAAATTTCTCTACTTTCAAACTCAAATTCTCATAACTTCTACTCTATGTAGAGTTCTTCTAAGTTCTCTTCATCTCTGAAGCAACTAAAGAAGGCAAAGCAAGTAAAAAGAAATTTGCATACTGTATTAAAAGGGATTTTTCTTCTTCCTTGCCAGAATGTCCACTTTCACCTATTTATATATCTCTTATGCACCATATCTCAAACTCCCTTAGCCTATCATCGGAAATCATTATGTCTCTTGCTATGGAACTAGTTGATCCTATCCTAACTAAACCAGAATTAAACTTAACTATTTACTCAACAGTTCACATTTTTTCCAAAATTCGTGGTAGAGTCTGCCAATTCTCTACTTTGTTCAATTAAGTCCCAAAAATCCTCTAAGTTTGAAGATATTTGGGTGTGACAGGTTGTAACACCCTTTCGCATGTGGGAGCTACACAAGTATTATTTGGTTTAGTTTTACCAAAATAGTATGTTACGTTGTGAAGTTGAGCGATGGTTATCGAGATGAAATCTAGACTCTAGGCCATAGAGCGACGAGGAACCCTGTCACTATGACGAGGCTAAAATAGTATGTTACGTTGTAACGAGGAACCCTGTAACACCCCGTATCTGGCGGATCCAATGTTTCAACACTTAGTAGTAAATAGTTTATTTGGCATAGTGTTATCTATCCAAAGATTATTTTGGAGTATAAGTGTAATTGTGTAGTATTCGCCACAAGAGTAAGTAAGAATTTGATTTTCTAATGTTTTAATGAGACATTCGTGTTAAGGGATAAAAGAGAAATATGGGATGGGTATTCACCAAAGGTATAGTGCACCCGGATTGTATGAAATATTGTGCTAGTTAAATTTAATGTAATCTGGTTAGAAACCAACTGTATAGTTTAGCCTGATAAGTTTGATGAAAGAAACTTATTTATAATTTTCTCAGAAACTGTAGGCCAATAAGAAAAAAAGTTCTAATACGCATGACACTTACGAAATTCCAGTAAGCAAGATGAATCATATTTGTATGTGAGAGTGTGTTCTAAAAAGGGGATTATTCCTTCTTATTTCTTTTCCTGAAGTGGCATATACTAAAAATTTTCCTAAATTTGAATGTATCCCACCTCGATGATCTAGAGGCTAAGGTTCTTTTATGATTAGTAGTTACTTCGCATCAGGGTAAGTATTTCAGCTCTGCATGTTAAGTATTGAATGAGTAAATCTACATATGGTAATTGAACAACGAGACTATAAGTATAAGGTTTCTGCCTAGGATGGCCAGATATTGAAATGATAAGTAATTTGTATGTACAAGAGTATTAATGGTGAAATTATGCTTCTAAGCAGTGATTACTACTGGTTCATTTAGATATCTGGATCTAGAGCTTTAACTGCAGTTGGTAAGAATTATGTGAGTCTTTACTTTGACTTTTACATGTATATTATTCATATTGAAGTACGCCTATAAGAAATTTATTAAACTCTAGATCTGAAATCATGAAAAGTATGGTATGTGATGATCGGTGTACGAATATTAAAATATTGAAGTGCGGCTAAGTACGTATATGTCTGAATATATAATATGATATATGTGTTGTGTTTGGGTGTATAGGTTAAATTTAGATTGTGTTAATGCATGAAGAGTTTGTTAAAAAAGTCTATGTCTATTCACCTCGGTGGCATCTAATGGAGTTCGTCGGGACTAAAAACACGAACTTTGAAGGAAAATTCCATGCATCCTCTAAAAAAGAACTAAGGAATAGTGATTACCCAATGGAGTTCTCTACGTGTCCTAGGATGCTGATGGACAAACCTCATGTAATACGAGTTTAGGCAAATCCATATCGTAAAGACTACAGCTAATAATAGCTTTTGTGGTGAACTTGGAAAGGGATGCTTTGTGGCAAATTCTGAGTGGATCATCTTAGTGGTGTTTTCTATCTAGTTGTATATATGGTATATTCTACTAAGTCTATGAGGCGTGAACTATTAGGAATATCTAGTAAGTTATAAACCTGAATGTATGTCTCTATGGTAAGATATGAGAAAGTTCTAGTAGTTTTGTAATAAGTATAACCAAGATAAGGTATTGATATACTTTGGAATAATAGTTGAATAAAGTCTTAAGGGTTTTCCATGAAAAAGATATATGCATCTGTATGTTAAGAAAGGTATCTATTATGATAATTTGTCAATATGAAAAGTAAGGGTAATCGCATCTTCTTCTAAAATTATTCTAAATCTAAGTCAATGTTATTGCGAATTATGAGATTCTGTTGTAGCATGATATGGAGTTCAATTGGATGTTATACACTATGAATTATCAATATGGATATGTGTACAGAACTAGATCAGTGTATATTTAAGCGTGAAGCAATGGTATGAAACTCTGCGTAAGTATTCTCCATATATATATGTATCCACCCAAGATAATATCAGTGTGTAGTTGTTTGAAATAAGAGCATGGGTTAAGGTGAGGAGTGTAGGAAGTAGTTTCTAAGGGTATGTCCTATTAGGTAAGTATTACAGGATACAAAATTCATGAATTAATTAGAAAGATTCATCAGTTAACAAGATATGGAAGATTAAGTATGATAAGGGCATGATAATTGGTGTATAAAAGACTGATAACATGGTAATGGTATCAAACGAAGTAAAGAGTGCAAACTATGGTTGGCTCATAGAAATTCATATAAGATTGCAAAGTAGCTATAAGGGTATGGTTATAGTGGGATTCACTAAGTACTCTTGTACTTACAAGGTTTCTTTTTACTTTTCAAGGTTGTTGTTGATGAGGCTTCACCTAGAGGGACAACGCTAGGAGTATGCCAAGATGGTGGCCAAGTGGGTTATTATGCATATAGTGTATTTGTGGCGCAGTTTTGAATACGCCTTTCGGTCCTATCTTAGAATACTTTTCTATCTTGTAAAGATCTATATCAAATCTGATGTAATAAATTATTTATCATATATTTTATTTTAAATTTCCAAATGTTAAGTTTTCTTTTGGAATTTCTAATAATATGTTTAAATTAAATGAGAAAATGTAAACTGTTTTTGTTAAACATTTTGTATTGTTTAGTAACACCCAAGATCCGGACCCGGTGAATCAAGTCAGGTTGAGGGCGTTACAAACCCCCTCACGTTGTGACATCAATATGAAGTTTGTAATTGTTACAAATTAGTCCTTATTCAATCTCGGGTTAACTTTAGAACATTTGTAGGCTTGTATAAGACTTAGGAAAGATTGTATATATATCTATTACATGTTGTAATGCATAATGTTTTAGATTGAAAGTTAAATGGTTGCATTTGCTCCGGTATTGTACGTTCTGTAGCTCGGACCTGATGACCGATTTGAGTGAGGGGTGTTATAATATAATTAAATAAGGATATTTACAGAGTTATTATATTGATGAATTGAAATTTGGTTAGACAATTTAGTCGAAATTGTGATTAATTAAGGCCTAGGGGCTAAATTGTAAAATTTCAATCATTATATATTTTTAGTTAACAAAATGCTTCAGAATTAACATAGCAATTTGCTAAAGGTCCTAAATGGAAATTGGACCTCTCTTTAAATTGGAAAAAGTGAATGATGATGGTAAAATCCACCAAGGTTGATTAAAGTTAGATTAAATTAAATAAACCAAGATTATGTAACTAAATTGGTTTACTTAAACCTTAATAAACTTATATAAACCAAGTTAGTGGGAAACATGAAAAATCCATCATCTTCATCTCTTTGTCGTCCTTGAAGAAGAAAAACCTAAAGAAAACTTAAAACCATTCGACCCTAATTTGAAAGGTAAATTCAAGTTATTTTATTATAATTTTTATAAATTTGAGGTCATGGGAGCTTGATTTAGCTAGCTGATTTACCAATTTGTAAAACTGTTAAAGATTTTAAAAGTTTCTATTGTTGAGAATTGGATGAATTAGGTGTGAAATTGATAGAAATTAAGCTTAGATTATGACTGTACGTAACTAACGTTGACACTGGGCCATCAAAAGAGAAAGTAAAAATGATAGTTGTCGACGAGTGATGCGAGACCCCGATTTGTATTTCTATGATTCGAGACCAACTTATTTATTGCATATTCAAACCATTTTGTATTATATAGTATTGTAGTAAGTTGGTAATGGCTATTTGAATTGAATTAGTATAATTGAGACTGAATATCAAGATCATGACTAAATTGAATAGAATAGAAATTTCATTAATTAGTTTATGTATGATCATTGGTGTGAAATTGTGCATGACATGAATATATGAGTTTGGATAATGAATTGGATTGTGTTTGTGAATGTGAATATGATTGAGAAAATGTATTGAATGAATTGAATTGTGTGACGGTATTGAATGTTGAAACTATGTATTGGTTGAATATGAGAAAAACAAGTACGAGACAGAATATTGAATGGTATGCAATGTATGAAATAAATTGATGATGAGATTAAAATGTGATATATGGTTACAATGTATATTGATTCGATGTTACCCTAATAACAGTCCCGAGTACCGTCAAATTAGTTGGCATGTCTTAGGTTAAAAACCATCGCTGTCGGACTATCAGGGATGGTAGAATGTTCATATGTTAAATGCCATCGTTGCTAGGCTATTTGAGATGGTAGGATAAATAAATTGTGAAAACCATCATTGTCGAGCCATCCGGGATGGTAAAATGTAAGGATAGTGAAAGCCATTATTGTCAGGCCTTTGGGATGGTAGAACACTAGAATAGAGAGCTAGCATTGCTGAGCCATCTGAGATGGTAGAATATTGAAATAGAGTAGCCATCGTTCTTGAGCCACCCTGGATGGTAATATATTGAATACTGTGAACCATTATTGTCAGGTCAGTCGGGATGGTATAATGAGTATAGATAGCAAAATTCATTGTTGTCGGGCCACTCGGGATGACAAGAGTAGTATGAGAAGTTATAGAATATCGATGAATTGGTATATTGTACTTATATGTGTGTTAAGATAGATAAGGTGTATAAACTACTATATAAACCAGTTGATAATGTTCTCTTGGGGCCGAACGAATACGAATGAGTCAATATACTCCAAAAAGTGATTGAATGGTGGGTTAAACGATATATCGATGTTAAATGAAAATGGAATTGAATGGTATAATGTCAATGTTATATATGTATCATCTATGAACAGTATTGATTTAGGGAATGGTTTAAATATAGGTATTTGACAAATGACTTGAATTGCTTTTTATTATTGTTATGGTATGCTTAAATGTGAATATGTTAATAGAATTGTTGGGCATTATAGAATACAGTTTGAATAGTAATTGATATTTTTGACCTTATGACAAATTACTAATGCATATGTTATATTAACTTAAGACATTTAAATACCACTGGGCATTTTTGCTTAGTGTACAGTTTGTTTTCTCTATGTGTAGGTATAGTTGATCCCCGAGAGTTCGAGCAGTAGATCCAATATCCAGGAAACAATTCCCGAACTCAGTAAAGTTTGTATAATCCAATTTTATTTTGTACATGACATGTACTTAGGTTGAGTCAATTTTTGGCATAATATGATTCTTATAAACTTTTGGAGTTGGAATTGGTATTTTGAAAGTGACTATATGTTTGAATTGTGCAATTTAGGTTGTTACAATATTGACTAATGTATAAAATGTGATAGGGCTACTGTAACACCCCAAATCCGGCCTAGAAGTTAGGCCCGAATCTGGTGTGTCACATTGAAGTGTTTTTGCGAAAACCTTGTTTTCATTGAAAACCCTTCTTAAAAAGTTAAGTAAAATTCAATTTGTAAATAAATTCGGAATAAGGTGTATTCAAAAAACATTTCATTATTACCTCGTAAAAATCCCCTTTAATTGCGGAAGCTTGATTTTAAAATAACTATTTTCAAAAACTTGAAATATGTTTAAAAGAAATAAATCCAAGTTCCGTTGCAAAAATTCAAAGCGTAGCAATAACAATGAAATAAGATCTAGAGGATAGGCCTTATTACAATTCGAAATAAAATATCTTAAAATTCCAGATCTATATATATATATATATATATATATATATATAAACAAGTCTAAATCGTCTTGCTAATTGGCCACTTCTGAGTCCCACCATCCGTCGAACCGCCTACTGAGGGTTTCTTGAGAAAAATAAAAGAGGAAGTAAGTTTTGAAACTCAGTGTGTACAACCCTCAGCAACAATATATATATCATGCAACACAAATGATCTTGGGCCTGAGCCCAATACAATAACAACATTTATAGCAATCATCTATGCAATAATGCAATTATGCAATTCCCATTCTATCCAACCGATACACAACATCTCTGTCCAACTGAATCACATTCTGTGAGGATGACTACATCGACCCACCCATCCGATACACATCAAGGGTAGCGCCGGTTGCGGTACTACCTAATGTTGCAGCAAAGCTGCTGATTATATATTGGGCTTAAAAGCCTTCGTTGGATCCACGGTCGTCAAGCGACTATGCGATCCTCATATAACACTTCCTCCAACATAATTTCCACTCACATGCAACATTATAACACATGAGTGCAACATATAACATATAGTCATACTTATAACACACAAGGGTAATTCAGTAATTCTACCCTACAGGGGTATTTCGATAATTCTATCCTGCAGGGGTATTTTAGTAATTCTACCCTACAGGGGTATTTTAGTAATTTACTAACGTATGGGTCTTAATTACGAATTTTGGCTTGTCAATAAGTCCTCCTTGGCTAGAGTGAACAGACACTATGCACCAGGTAGGATTCTAGAGAAGAGAAGGTGGGTCATTAAGACCGCTTAAGTACCAAGCTCTCCCTAGATCCAATCCTAGACATGCATATGTCCATTGCCACACTCTAACCTTACGACTTGTCCACAGACGTGCTTGATAAATTAATTAAGTTTTATGCGCTTAAGAATTCATTAGAAACTAGGCCTACAAGTCCATTACAAAACTCTAGCAAGTCTATAGGCTTTCATGCATTCATATGGCCCATCAGGCCCCATCACATTTATACGGCTCGTTAGGCCCAATCACACTTATATGGCCCATCAGGCTCAATCACATTCATATTCATACAATCATATGCTTATTCTATCATTTAGTATCAAATTGTCAATTTTGCCTATTATAGGCCATATGGCCCATTGAGCCCATTTAACCCATTCTGGCCCAGTTGGCTAATACACAGCCTAAGTCCATGAGGTCGCTCATGGGGCCTCTGCTAACGTATCGATTACCCTCGTTCGAGTGTTCGTGCACTCGCGAGACTGCCGTAGCTAAACTTTCAGCTTTCCGGCATTTCAGTTTTTGCCAATCTACTGTGTGTGTAGTGTATGTACACACCTGGTAAATGAAACGTGTTACACTATCCTCAGCCTTGAACCTACAACTAATACCAACCTTTAATTAATCACACACTTATCTACAATATTTACCAAAAACCGAAGCCTTACCATAACCTTACCGTGTGCCCCAAGTCCTAATAGCCATTCCTTAGCTACTAATCACGAATATTCCCTTGATCTACATCAATCTTAATCGTTAAAAACAAAATAATAGGTGACTTGTATCCAACTCAAGTCACCCTTTTCCTCACCATAGAACATTCGGCCAACTTAACCCAAAATAAGGAACACTCACCCAAAATCTGAAACGTATGGACAGCTTTTCGGTAGAGATCTGGAGATCCAAGCTTGATTCCAACTCTTCAAGATCCGATCTACCAAAATCGAATGAATGATGATAGCCCGAAAGAGATTCGGCCACTAGAGTATTCGACACAAGGTTTTGGGATGATGAAGAAATCGGCTCCAAGAGTAAAGGTTTTCGGCTTTTGAAGTCACGAATATTCGATCCTTAACAATTGAGATGAAGGTGGGATAGCATAAGCAATGGAGAAAGAAGAGAATGATATTCGATTTAAGGCTTTACGAGAGAAGAAAAGAAAACACAAAAGGAATAGGCGAGGTTTAGAACAGAAAAAGTGAAGGAGAATTCGGCAGAGCACTATAGTTACCGAAATAGCACAAAAGGAATTCCAATTGCCGAAATAGCACAGAGGGAATTCCGCACCCTCTATTTATACACAAAACCGAAACTCTGCCTACCCCCAAAGCCCCAATCGGCTCCAACTCTTCCCCATCTTATCTCCTCGTTTTTCTCCCTGATAACTCCTTAATCCTTTTCCTAAATTTTCTCTTCTGATTACTCTCCTTAGAGTCCTTCATCACACCACTTCCAACCTTCTAGAAGGCCAAAATTAAACTTCTAAAAAAAACTAAGCTAGGATTCGAACCTAGGATCTCCTTGCTAGCCCATAACGCCACATTTCTATACCCTAAGTGGCGTCACTTAGCCACTCCACCACAAGGCTCTTTGATGCCATTCTTCCCTATTTTTATTTAAAGGCCTAACTACTCACCGCCCCGGTTCCTTTAATAATTAATTAAAAATTCCTTCAACTCAAAGTTCGAACCCAGAACTTCTCCAACTTTAAATTTATTAAACCCTTAAAGCCAACATGTCATTTATCATTTTCTTGCTTACTAAAAATTTATAGAACCCAAAGCCCAATGCCCAATTCATCTAGACCTAAAATTCGGGGCATTACAGCTACTATTATAAATGGTGATGTATGTATATATGCATGTATTCTTATGACAAGTAGTTTAATGGTTAGTTTAATGAAGTAGTTTAGATATTTGGATGAAAATGATGAAATGAATGATATTGTATATATGTTTGAAAGGTTTTATTATTTGAAATTGAACCCATTGGAGATATGAGTTTGGCTAAAAAATGTGATAAGGTTTGTGAATTGGTTGGTTTATAATTGTACGTGGATGTCTATTTAGTAACATACGGAAACTATATGTCACGTCGCAACATTAAGTAATTGTCGTTGTGACGATATCAGGCCACCATGTCACGACATGACGTCGAGCATAGGTCATTGCAATGAGGCCAAGTTTGTATCTTGCGTCGCAACGAGAAACAGTCAACATCGCGACGTCAATCTGAAATTTTGAAAACATTACAGTTTTGTCTTAATTCAACCTCAGGTTAGCAATAGAGTTTTTGTAAGCTCGTCTAAGACCTGGAAATGATTACATATAGTTGTATATTCCTGTTTTACTTATATTTGAATGTTTAATATTGTGAATTAGATTGCGAATTGTTTGTAGTTACTCCAGCAACGAATGTGACACCTTATATCTCAGATTTGGCAATCTGGTTGAGAATGGAGTGTTAAATTATGGGATGTTACAATCAAAGCCCATTACCTTATGGCTTTCCAAACATCCTTATACGTGATTGAAATTATTTTTATACAATAATATTAGAATATTTTAATTTTAAGACATATATTTTATTTTTAAAATATAATTATATGTTATGTTATAAATCTCACTTATATAATTTAAATATTTTATAGAAAATAAAAGCTCGATTGAAATGATAAATAATCTAAAAAATTTCTTGACAAAACATAATTTCTCATATATTTTAACCTACCAAGTATTTTATTATATTACATGGAACTATTTATTATTAATTATTATACTAATTTTAATTAACTTATATAGTATTTATTATTTAATCATATATATTTAATTAAGGATCAATTGACAATGACAAAGAGTATGGATTCAAGGTTGGATAAAAAAATAGCCCAAAAAATATGAAATCTTAAAGTAATTAGATTTATCTGCATAAAATTTTCTTCTTTAAATTTTTTATTAAGAATCATATTTCGGATATTTTCTTAGGCTAGCATATTACATAAGATATGATTTAATTTTAAGTTTTGTTACTTTTTAAAGAATTTTATTCTCAAGTATTATTGATAATTTTTTATAATAATTAATACATATTTTTAGCGTATAAGACTATTTAATTATATAATTACAATTTGAACTATCAAATATGAAATAGGAATTATGATGCAATTACATTTTATTAACCAAAGACTTCTAAGAAATTAAAATTTTTTATAATTACAAGAGAACGTAGTTACTTCAATGTCTTTATAATGTCCGAACACATCCATACTAAGTATGGAATATAATTAGACTATTTGATAAATACAATTTTAAAAAATAAAAAACAAAGTATTCGAAGGATAATGTTAAAAGAAATAAAATAAAATAAAAATTATTGAAAAAATATATTAATAGATAAGTGACTCATTATCTACTTATCATTTTATACACTTTTTCTTTGAAAAGTTCTATATTTTGTTTTTTTTTTTATAGATTATCAACGTGTTTGAAAAAATTCTTGAAAATATTAATTTTTAGCTGATTTAATTTTTTCAATGAGTTACTAAATAAGCCCTAAATCTTTAAAAAAAATCAAAATTTATGTATTACTTCTAGGTCAAATTATAATAATAATCCTTGTACTATATATAAATTACAGATTTGGTCTATGTATCTTATCTGGACGATTTTAATTCACGTATTTTTCAAATTTAAAATTTTAATCTTGACCCAAAAGGTACTTGTTAAATTTATTAGGTTAAATCTACTATTAGTCTCATACTATGTGTAATTTGTGGATTTAATCCATATTTTCTAATTTGATAGTTTTTAGCCCCTATACTTTTTAAATTTTGAAATTCCAATATTGACTTAAAATAATAGCCTTTAAGTCCATTAATGAAATAACACAACTTTTTTATAAACATTATATGAAAATATTAAGTTGGCATGACATTAGACCTATGATAATATATTTGTTACTTAAAGTTTTTAAAATAACAACTTTTAACTTGATGAATTAAATAATTATTATTTTGGTCAAGACTAAAGTTTTAAAATTTAAAAAGTATAAAAAAATAAAAATATTAAATTAAAATATAAAAAATTAAATTTACAACTTTTTCATATTAGAGAGATCAAGAACAAAATTTGACCAAAATTTTAACTTGGTGTTATCAAATTCTAACTTATATAATTTTGTCAAACAATTTCCTTCACTTGAACATCGTCAAACGAATGCGCGTGTAGGAAAAGATTATGAATGGCAATTTCGTAGATATTTCTCAAAGACAAGCCGTATTATTACCCACCAAGACTACTATATATACATACAGCAATACCATTCCTCTAAGTTTCCCTCCCTATTGTTTCCGACATTACGTTGACCCTTCAAAAAAAAAAAAAAAAGTAAAGAAAAGAAAGTGAAAGAGAGAAAATGCGAGAAAGCGAGGAAACTGAGAAAGTGAAGAAGATGAAGAAACGAGAAAAAATGAAGCACATTTTTAAGAAGCTGCACATAGGAAGCAGTAACGATCCCGCTGATAATCAACGCGCCGCGTCCGAGAACTCTCCGGCGAGTCCTCCTACTACAACTAGTGCGTCATCGTCCCCGGTGACCGCGACGACTGTGCCTGTAACCTCGAGCACGGGTTTGAGTACGCCATCATCGACGGTGACTGCGACGAATCGAGCGTCTGATTATATGTTATCGGAGGAAGAGTTTCAGGTTCAGTTAGCCCTAGCTATAAGCGCTTCGAATTCGGAGGATCCGAAGAAGGATCAGATCCGAGAAACGGCTATTTTGAGTTTAGGGAGTCATCATCGGATGGATTTGGGGGTAGGGAGGGATAAGGATGATGTGGCAGCCGAGGTCTTAGCCAGGCAGTATTGGGTAAGTGTTTTTTTTTTTGTGTTTTTTAATAATTTTGAAGGTTGAATTGGAATTTTGGTAGATCGAATTGGACTGAATGAGCTAGAATTTTGCTTGTTGTAGTTGGTTCAGCTGGCTAAGTTTCGGACTAATTAGGGCTAGTTACTGTATTGAATTTATGTGGAAAAGCTCGAATTAATTGTGCTTTTACTGGAGAAATGGAAGTTAATAGTGAATTGTTTTTATTTTAACTGTTTTGTATCTGATCATGAAGTAGGTTATTCTGCACTCTTGCTTCTTGTGAATTGTGGTGGATAAGCTGGGAGGAGCGTCTACCTTTAGGTTTTGATGGTTTCTTGGGGTTTTATGTCTTCTTTTGCTTAATACTTTTTTGAGGGTTTAACTGAAATTTTGGTAAATCTAATTAAAGTGAGTGGCCTGGATCAGGGGCGTTTAGTTTCTGCTATTGATTCATTTTTGGATTGATTGATTAGCGCAAGCTATGGTTTGAGCTTTATTTTGGATTCTCATATATGGTGAATTTTCGTGAAAAAGCTTGAACTAATATGTGTTTCCACAAGAATTATGGTAGTTTATATACATTTTATCGTATTTTTTATAATCAAAATTTGAGCTTCAATTGTTTGCTAACAAGGAATGAAGTACCTGGAAACTGAACCATGTTGCGTTTTTGTGAATGAGCTTTAGTTTTTATGGTTAGCATTTGACTTTGCTGGTGTTTACAGTTTGGAATTGGTCATATTAGGCCAGTTACTGTAAGACTTTTGCTTCTTGCTAAACCATGTAGGGTAAGCTGGTGAAGCAGTTATCACTTAGATTTTTTTTTGTAATGGTCAGTGTTTCAAATTTCAGGATTTAATCAGAAGCTTGGAGACCTTGAAGGATTTTAATGTTAGCAGAAATCATTTTATAAGCCGAAGAGAATCCGTTTAAATTGTCTCTGATAGCATGTTTCTATGTGCTCTTAGTCATGGCCTTTTTACATGTCTTGTTTTGCTTTAGTTGATGTTGTTGTCTGGCCTATACTCATGCTGACTTGCAACTTTTTCCAATGATCAATGATTTCTTTTAAAAAAAAAAAAAAATCCAAATACATTTTAACTGCTTCTATAACTAGATTTGGGTTGATGCTAAGCCTTAGCAACTTATTTTTTGGAAACCCCCCCTTCTTGTAGAACTCTTTGGAACGTGAATATGGTCATTTGGATTTTGGACTGAATGAGTCTTCCATTCCTGTCACGTCTTGCTATGTCTTGAGTTATTTAATTAGGACTGATTGATTGGGGTGTTTTGGTCCACCAGGAATACGATGTGCTTGATTATGAGGAAAGAGTGGTGGATGGTTTCTATGATGTCTATGGGCTCTCCAGTGAATCAGGAACCCAAGGAAAAATGCCATCTCTTACTGATCTAGAAGCAAGTCTTGGAAGTTCTAGCTTTGAAGTTGTAATTGTCAATCGAACAATTGACCCAGCCCTAGAAGAGTTGTTTCAAATTGCGCACTGTATTGCATTAGATTGCCCTTCTACTAATGTTGGTATCTTAGTGCAAAGGCTTGCTGAACTTGTAACAGGACATATGGGCGGACCTGTTAAAGATGCTAATATAATTTTGTCCAAGTGGATGGAAAGAAGCACTGAGCTCAGAACATCTCTTCATACAAGTGTGTTGCCTATTGGATCCTTAAATACAGGCCTCTCTCGACATCGTGCTTTACTCTTCAAGGTGAGTTTTTTACTTCGAGAGCGACCAGTCCTGGAAGCAGAAATTGCCTGCCTCTAAAGCTCTGAACTAACTATTATCCCCTGGATGATTTAACTTCATTTTTTTTCATGCTCGTTCCAAGTACTTGTACTTTTGAATAGCGCTATCTTCAAGGTTTATATTTAATTTCTGCGTCCTTTTAATGTAGGTGTTGGCAGATAGCATAAAATTACCTTGTAAACTGGTAAAAGGCAGTCATTTTACTGGTGTAGAGGATGATGCTGTAAATATAGTGAAGCTGGAGGAGGAAAGGTTATAGTTTGTGCTTATTTCTTGACTTACAATTTTTACTTGTATTTAAGTCTAATGTTGTACTTGTGTATCTCTAGGGAATTTTTGGTTGATCTAATGGCAGCTCCTGGTACACTTATACCTGCTGACATTTTAAGTGCAAAAGATACTATTAAGTCATACAATCCGATAATTAACAATATACCAACTCTTCAGTCATCTGATGATGTTTACTCAAGAGAAAAGCCACTTAAAGGTGAAGGTAGCAGTCAACATCCTATGATCGATAGCAGTATGCCCGTTGACTGGGGTTCAACTTCTACAAGTGCTGAACCGTTGCCTTCATTATCAGGCCAAAGTCGTGATTCTGTTGTTGGTTCTTCTGGATTATCCAACAGAGTGACCCCTAATCAGTTAGACCATCTTCCTTCAACTGCTATTGGAACTTTAGTCTATAAGGGGAGTCGCGGTGCCAATGTAGTTGGTGATGGCCTGAGGATGAATGTTAATGTAGTGCCATATGGTCAGAGTAGTCAAGATGACCCAAAAAATCTTTTTGCAGATCTTAATCCATTCCAGATAAAAGGGGCAGGTAAAATTTCCCTGCAGAATAAATCTACAGAGAACAAAGTCGATGAGTTTCAGAGACAACCAAATAATGTAGTGGGACGACCTCCTGTACCATTGATGTGGAAGAATCGGCCTGCTTATAATGAGGTTCCCCAGAAAAAGTACAACTATATGGAGGGTCACTTTCCAAAAATCAATCGTGAATCTAATGATTTTAATCAGTCATCAGCAGCTTCCACCAGCTCTAATAAACCTGAAAAGGTCTATTCTCATGGTTACAGGTCTCCTGGTGACTTCGATATGTTGAATAGAGATAATAAAATCAGGAATTCTTTGTCTGATACTAGCTCATCTTTGGCATCCCCTGCCACTCAGTTCAGTAGCTCACAACTGGCTGAGGATGCAAGCACTAAATTTAAGGAGGATTATCTCAGGAATGAACATGATTTACAGAATAACATGGGGGATTTAGCTAAAGAGCAAGATAATGAGATTGGTTCACACAATTGTAGAAAGAATACCCAGGATAGATACACGGGAAATAATCTCAAATTGAAGGATCTTGAAAGTCCTAGCTCATCCCTTGATTCTGGCGTAGGTTCTTATGGATTATCTAATAGAGTGACCCCTAATCAGTTGGATCATCAACTATTTGACGATGTAGATGTAGGTGAATGTGAAATTCCTTGGGAAGACTTGGATATTGGTGAAAGAATTGGACTAGGTAATGGGTTTGGCTCTTTGAAGTTCATTACATGTGACAACTTTTGTTATGCAAGGGTCAATGTTTTATAAATTAAATCTTGACCCAGTTTGTCATATTTGTATAGTTTTGTTCGTTATTTTGGAAATTGTTCCCCTTTTTGCTATTCCAGAGCTCTTCTCATTCCTCATCAAAACCATAAGAGTTTAAATAGAATAAGTTATTGTGATGCTAGCTTTGCTAGAACTTTTACTTTTCCCTTTTGGAAGTTCTCTAATTCCTGTTAAATCTTGTTTCTTGCGAGTAGGTTCCTATGGAGAGGTCTACCATGCTGATTGGAATGGCACGGTTAGTTTACTCTTTTCATACTCAGTTGATCACATTTTTCACCTTGTATTTCACTTTAGCCTTTCTGTAGTGTTAAAGGAATTAGGTTTTGAGTTTTCTAGTTAGTTATTTGCCGAAGGCATCATATTCAGAACTATTAGCTCTGTTTGAATTGAACTATATTTATACTTTTTCTGGATGATGTTTTGCACCAGTCTATTTAAGAGTTTGCAAAGTTGAAAGAATAAATAGTTTCTAAATTTGGGGGTTGTAATGGTTATTGGACTACAGGAGGTTGCCGTGAAGAAGTTCCTAGACCAGGATTTTTCTGGTGCTGCTTTGGCTGAGTTCAAAAGAGAAGTAAGCAAATTTAAGGCATTCATATTGCTGTCTCAAAATGAAAGTAGATATTTTAGTTTATTCATTTCTAATTGGGCAATATCCATGCCTAAGGTCACATTAGTTAAATAAGTCCAAATCATTGATCCTAAATTATGTTTCTCTTTGTTTTAGGTACGAATAATGCGTAGACTACGTCATCCAAATGTTGTTCTTTTTATGGGTGCCGTTACTCGCCCTCCGAACCTTTCTATCATTACCGAGTTTCTTCCTAGGTACGAGTGTTCCTGCATATTCTCTGCTTATTTTTTAATGATTTGAACTCTATGCAAAGTACTGTAGATGCAATCTGAGATTGGCAATCTATGGCTACCAGCATGCATGTGTATTTGTGACACATGCAGATGATCTTTGGTATTCTAAATTTTTGCAAATGTTATTTGGTTTTCCAGAGGAAGCTTATATAAGATTCTTCATCGCCCTCATCCTCAAATAGATGAGAAGCGCAGAATTAAAATGGCTCTTGATGTGGTATGGAATTAATACCTTTTGCTTTTTTTTTTATACTTAGGATGTGAGAGCCATTTTCATCTGTTTCCATTTTGCAGGCGAGGGGAATGAATTGCCTACACACCAGCATACCTACCATTGTTCACCGTGATTTGAAGTCTCCTAATCTTTTAGTTGATAAAAACTGGACTGTGAAGGTAAATGATGTTTCTATGTTTTGGTTTTCCTCGCTTACCAGTTTTAAGAGTTGCTTTCTGAATACTCTTTGACCTTGCTGTAATCATTGGAAAACTGATTGATTACAGCAGGTCTAGGATTACAATGTAAGCATACTACGTTCCTATCATCTAAAGTGATTACAATGCTCCCTCTGATTGATTATAAAACTGAACCATGCAGGTCGCTGATTTTGGGTTGTCACGCTTGAAGCATAATACCTTCCTGTCATCTAAATCAACTGCTGGAACAGTCAGTATCTTGGCTTGCTGTGCAATATATTATAGATTCTTGAGATATAGATAGAATATGTAGCTTCAGTTATATTAATTTTTTGTCTCTGATCAAGTTGCCTACTATGTTTCAGCCCGAGTGGATGGCACCGGAAGTACTTCGCAATGAGCCCTCAAATGAGAAGTGAGTTGTTCCTCTTCATTCAATATTCAATATCATTTCATCTTTGTTTTTTTTATCCCTTGCTGATCGTTCAATCCGTTACATTTTGTTGGATTTCTGAGAATATGGTGAAAATAAGAAAATGTTATAATTACGTATCTCTATAACCTTTTTTGTGCATATAATGTTAAATTACTTGAATTGTTTTTCTAGCTGCAGCTCATTCTAATTGGTTATTAGAGTTAGAAAGTAACGCTGCCTGTATTCTCTTCTTGGATTTAAATCTGCCGAATCAGTAAAACAACAAAGTGTAAAATTAGATCTCCCATATTAGTAAAACAACAAAGCTTAAAATTAAATACATCTTTTGTTGGATTTATAGATGTGATGTTTATAGCTTTGGAATCATTCTCTGGGAGCTCGCTACTTTGAGATTACCTTGGAGCGGAATGAATCCGATGCAAGTTGTAGGTGCAGTAGGTTTCCAGAATCGACGCCTCGACATTCCCAAGGAACTCGATCCTTTGGTTGCAAGAATAATTTGGCAATGCTGGCAGACGTTAGTAAACAGAAACTTGAACGTTTTAACCCCTTATTTTGCTATTTTGGTTCCAGTCTAACCTATTTATGCTTCTGTTTCCAGTGATCCGAGTTTGCGTCCATCCTTTGCGGACCTTACGGTAGCTTTAAAACCCTTACAGCGGCTTGTTATCCCATTGCATCAAGATCAATCAAGCTCCCCTATGCCACAAGGGATTTCAGTAAATTCTACGCCCTGAAATCAAAATACTCAGCTCCTCAATTGTGAATAAGAAGAAAAGTTCGCTGTATGTTCCTTTCCCTTCACTTCAATGAGGTAATTACTGTATTTAAATTCTAAAAGAAAAGCTGCATTTTTGAAGTGTGCATGTTCATAATTTTGTCAAAAGAACAACTTTGTAATGAGTATATGAGTACTCTTTAAAGCAAAGGGAAAATTGTTATTATAAACTAGAATTGTTATACCGCCTCTGTTTCAAAAACTTTTAATTATATATTTTATTTTAATTTATTTTTTTATCATAATAATATTAATATTGATATGAATTATTAACATTAAATTTAAGAAAATTTAGTATAAAGTACGAAATCTAAATGGTCAATATGTGGATATATTATTTAAAAATCATAATTCTTTTCATAATAGATAGATTGAGGATTTAAATCGGCCTTTTGAGTGTGCATGCAGATCAGCTCTTTTAAATGTTGATAGTTTTAATCATTCATTTAGGGAGGGTGCTTAATTGAGAAGGATGAAAGAAGTGAGTGGAAAAATAAAATAAAATAAAATTTGAGTGCTTGGTAGAAAAAAAAATATCAATGCATAAAAATCAATCTTTTCAATTCAGAATGTTGAAAATGACTTTTTGAGTTAGAATGTTCAAAATGAGAGAAACTGAGAGGGATAAATATTAGTTCAAAATTATACAATTTTTTAAAATTATTTTAATTCGTTTTTTTGAACTTTATCAAGTAAAGAATGGAATTTTTTTTTTAATTTTTTAATCTTTCTTATGGTAAGAATATATTTTCTACTTTCTATACTTTCAAATTTTCAATTTTTAATTTTCTTGCCAATTTAGTAAGCAAAGCTTTAAATAAAATTAAAAATACTTGTAAATTGATTATCTTAAATACTCATTTTAGAATTAAAATAAAAGTAGCTAATAAAGTTTTAAATTGATTTGTGAACTATTTAAGGCTCATGAGTTAATATGTATGTTAACCTTTTAAATATGTCATTTAAAAATGAAATCAAATAAATAATATTATACAATTTTTTTTTTAGTCTAATACATATATATTATTTTTGGTGAGAAGAAAATATGAATTATATCAACTGCATAAAACTAGGGGTGAGTAAAACTCGATTCGACTTGAAAAAATCGAAAAAAATTCGAATTCGAGTTAAACGAATCGAGTTATTCGAATTATTCCAGTTATTCGAGTTATTCGAGTTAACTCGAATTTTTTTTCGAATTTCGAGTTCGAATCGAGTTGAGTTTTTAAATTTGAATAACTCGAATAATTCGAATATCAAACTATAATATTTTACATTTTTATCCTAAACTTCCAAACCTTTTTACTTTCTTCTCAAAACTTTTACTCCTTCCCACTTTCTCCCCAAAACTTTTACTCTTCTCCCATCCCAACCCCCCATCTACCCAAAATCTATTTCCCACCAAAATTTTACTCTCCTATTTACTTTTCCTCAAAATTTTACTCCCAAAACCCCTTAAAACTTTTTATTTTCCCCCAAAACTTTTACTCCCTCCCACTTTCCCCTTAAAACTTTTACCCCCCTTTCATCCCACCCCCTATCTACTCCAAACTCATCTCCCCAATTTTTTTTAATATTTTCCCTCCAAAATTTTACTGTCCCTATTTACTTTCTCTCAAAGTTTTACTCCCAAAACTTTTTATTTTCCCTCTAAACTTTTACTTCTCACTATTTACTCTCAAATAAAAAATTAAAATTATCCAAAAAAACCCATAAACATAAATAGTAATAATTTTATTTATATATGCTATTTATATTATTAAATTAAATTTCACATTTTATATTATTTATATTATTGAATTGTTTATTCATATTGAATATTTATATTAAAATTGAATTAGTAATTATGCCATAAATTATTCGTGTTAAAATTTTATATTGGTATTAATTTCACATTTTATCTTTAAAATAACTTTTATTAAAAAGTCACATTATTACATTTAATATATTTTTTAATTCCAAAATACATAGTGACAAGAATCTGAAGATAATTGAAACAACTAGGCAAACAAAAAAGCTAACCCGTATATAAAAGATTAATAAATAAATTATGAGGTGATGAAAGTTAATAAAAAATTTGATTATAGTGGAAAAATTTTATTACGATAGGTGATAATGGTTACAAAAACTCAAAATTATTTTTTAAAATTTAACTCGAACAAATATATTCGATTCGATTCGATTCGAATTCTATCTCACTCGACTCGATTCGAGAAAATTTCAAATAAAGTTTGAATGATAAAATAAGATTCGAAAACTCGATTAACTCGAAAATTTTTTATTTGATTCGATTCGATTCGATCGAATGCTCACCCCTACATAAAATAACCATTGTCTTTATCTATTATTTCCTTAGGAGTCTCATTAAGGACTTGTAAGCTTGATTTCCAGCTCAAGCTAAGTTTAGCTAAACGACCCGTTACCAAGTTCCGATTTCTTGGAACATGCTTAATCTTCCACATCCCTTCTGACCTCATGATGTGTTGAGTCCTTCTAAGCACAGTAATTCCTAAATCTTCCAAATCTAAATCAGTCAAGTTTTGGGCGACTTCAAGGTTATTAGTTAGGATAATGACCCGTCTGTAACCTTTATTTAGCAGAATAAGAATCCCATCTAGGATGCTCCAGACTTCAGCATCAAACGCAGAGCATACACCTAAGAAGCGAGTGAATCTCACTATCCAATTTTCATCATGGTCCCGAACCACACCTACTATTCCAGCGTATCTAGATTCTCTGACCACAGCCTCATTAGTGGATAAATATACCCATGTATCATCCGAATTATTTGCAGAATTCAAATTAGGAATATTACTTTTGTAACCACTAATATGTAATTCGTATTGTCGAGCCCAACAACTAGAGACTTTCACCATCTTAGTTGCTGCCCAGGAAATATTCTAAAAGATGAATAGATTTCTATTCTTCTAGATACACCAAATGATTAATCCAAATAGACATGACTAAGTGAGTCCACTACCCTGCAATTTCATGAAAGCAAAGGTTAAGTAAAAGTCAATCCTAAAATGAGACAGAGAAGAACCTTTGTTTAAGCTGTTCTGGAAGCACAAGCATCCACACATCATTCGTAGAAGGACAATCTCTAAGAAAATACTCCAAATCCTCAAAGTCATGCCCATACAAAGTGCAGAGTTGTTGTGATCGGTTCGTCGTTTTGTACAATCTGAGTTAGTAAGAAGTCTTTGCTTAAAAGCTAACCAAAGAAAGACTTTTACTCTCTGTAGTCTTGGATATTTCCTAATAGACTTCCAATACTCCTCTCGAGAATTCCAAGTGTCCCCCTTTAAAGTTCAATAAACATTACGAACTGAGAAAACCCTAACGCTAATCGAGCCCATATCACTCTATTCAAACCAGAATCAGGATATGAGTGAGGGATATTAGTAATCCTACTAATCACATCTTCAGGTAGCCAAACACGAAACAGGTCCAAGTTCCAACTTCCATCCGAATTGACCAACTCCCTAACACAACAATCCAAATCAAGGTTAGCAAAAGATGAAATTTTTTATATTAATGAGCCCATACCTGGAATCCAAGGATCTTTCCAATAGCGAGCATTAGCGTCATCTCCAATAGACCAAATTAAATTCTCATGGAGTAGCGGCCATATATTACAAAGTGACCTCCATAAATGGGAGCACTGGTTCTTACTAATAGAGTCTAGAAATTGCTCTTTCCATCCATACTTAGAGCGAAGGACACGAACACAAAGCGCATTACTCTTAGAAATAAGGCTGAAACCAATCTTCATAAGAAATGACGTATTTTGGTCACTCAAGTGCCTAAAACCAAGCCCTCCCCAAGCCTGTGGCTGACATATAGAGTCCCACCCCACTAAAGACATTTTAGGGTGACCATCTGCACAACCTCAAATATTGTCTAACTAATCTTTCAATATCAGAGCAAACACCTTTCGGAATCATCAAAAATGCATAAAATAATTAGGAATAGAGAGAAGCACTGATTGAGCCAAGGTGATTCTTCCTGCAATAGAGTACTTCCTCGCATTTGAATTTTGCAATTTTCGTCTTACCTTATCAACAAAAAAACTCAAAGTATTGTTAGTTACCCTATCGTAAAAAAGAGGAACACCTAAATAAGTGCCAAGATCCTGAGCTTCCTGGAATCCGAACATTTGAGTAATTTGATTACGGACATCAACTTCAGTAACCTTGGAAAAGAAGATATTGCTCTTCCTAACACTGATTCTGTGCCCGAAATCTCGCAGAACTGATTAAGAATGTTATCCAATAACCGCGCTTGATCAAGTTGAGCTTTGCAAAAGATCACCAAGTCATCAGCAAAGAACAAATGTGAGATTGCAAGGCCAGTGCGGGATAGTCAAATTGGTTCCCATTTACCTATATCCATTTTAGCCTGATTTATATGCCCCAACCATTCCATGCAAAGCACAAAGAAATAAGGTGATAAAGGACATCCTTGACGGATTCCTCTAATCAATTTAAACTTCTGAGTAGGCACGCCATTCCAAAGAATTTGCATAGAAGAGGAAGATATAGCTGACATGATCACTCTTCGTAAAAAAAAGGGATCTCATCTGCATTCAAGGAAGCATATATAAAGTCCCAGCTAACTCTGTCGTATGCTTTCTCCAAATCCAACTTAATAGCCATCCAGTTTCTCCCCTTCCGATTGTACCGCATAGAATAAATGACTTCTTGTGCTAAGATAATGTTATCAAATATGTTTCGACCAGCTATGAATCCAACTTGTTCTTGAGAGATCAGTTAAGGAAAAATCACCTTAAACCTGTTTGCAATCACCTTCATCACCAGCTTATAAATAACAAAACACAAGTTAATGGGTCGAAATTGACTGAAATCTAATACATATTTTAAGACTCATGAGTTACATACTTTAAGATAGTTAATATGTATGCTAACCTTTTAAATGTCATTTAAAAATAAAATAAAATAAAATACTTGAATTTGCAAAATTAAAAATAATTAATAAGTATTTTTATTTTTTTCCTAAGTAGATTTTGTGTAGAATCAATTTGTAAATTACTATATCCTGACAATTTTATTAAATGCATCATTTAAAAAAAATAAAAAAATTAACAATTTTATTAAATACACCATTTAAAAAAATAAAAAATAAATTTTATGGAAATTTAAGGAACTATTAATCATGATATTACCTAGAGTTGCCCATGGGCTTGGTTGGGTTAGATCGATGACTGGTTTCAAAAAATTTTTTATGTTGAGTCCTGTTTCACTCAAAAAGCACATTTTAGTATTCAAAAAAATAATTTATATTTTTATAATTAAATTTAATTTTTAAAAATGTTTTTTATTATATAAATTAAAATTGAGTTGGGTCAGTCAACTTGAAGTATAAAAATCTTTGTCCAAACTTGACCCAAATTGCACCGGACATACTGGGTTGGATGGGCCACTAAGCTTTTGGAAAAGTCTACTAACAACTATTTTTAACTGTCATCTTGTTCGGATTGGGATGATATTTGATTAAAATTCAAAATTTAAATTTAGTTCAAATTTGAGAAAAAAAAAAGGACATTTGGATTTCTTTTAATCACTTGGTGATTGACCTTCAATATTCTCCATACTTTTCCTTCTTGAAAGACATACTTCCTTCTTGAAAGAGTAAGCTGACAGTGGCTTCATGAGTGCATTGCCACTGGATTTTGAGTTGAACACATTGACCTATATCTATGATTAAGTATTTTCTCTTTCACGAAATGCAAACTCATATCAATGTGTCCGTCTTTGCATGCAACACCGGATTTGCTACCAAGGCAACTTGATGCGGTCGTTGAGAGCACCAAAAATATCATATTCCCTACAAAATAATAAAAAATAACAGTAAAGGGGAAGTACGGTCGAATCTTCAGGGACCGGATTATACGAATGCTTGTTACTCGAAATCCTGGGCAGAATTGTGCCCAAGAAAACCTGTGTTCCTAAAAAAATAAAAATAACAGAATTAAAAGTTTTGATCTAGAAATGAAAATAAAATAAAAACAGAATTAAGAAGTCAAATTGAAATTGCAAAAATTAAAAATAGGAAATAGAGTTTGAGATAAAGAAATTCTTATGGGCAAATTCCAGCTTCCAGTTGTCTCGATCCGCCTTGGGTTCAATCATTGGCTTTTAGATGATCCTTCTCAAACCGAATAAGCCAGTTATAGTGGAAGAGGACGCCTACGACCAACAGCTCCAAGGATTTAGACTTACGATTTAGTGGAACTTGACTCTAGCCAACAATCGCTCATGTGGGATCATCTTATACTAGATCAACATTTCTCAATGGCGAATCCCATGCCATTTTGTCTCTTGGGCTCGCCAACCTTTGACGCAGTAAGCTAACGAACCAACTGTGCAACCTTCTCAAAATATACAAAGTGGCCGTTCCTTGCACACGTTGAAAAGATCACTTTTTAAGGGACATGGACAGAAGCGTCAGCCCCGTAATGCAGAGAAACGATGAATACTCTATTGAGAAGGCTAAGCGTGGATTCTAAACCTCAAGAACCGTTTTGGGGAATTTCGACAACCTTCGGCTAGGTTAGATTTAGTGGCTCATGATTTTTGGGGAGAAACCAATAAAAATAATGGAAAAAGAAATTTTTATAGAAAAATGGAAAGAACAAAAAAAACTAAATTTATGGGGAAGAGAATGTTTACAGGAAAGATGGATGAAAATTGAGTCACTTCATCCCCTATTTATAGTGTTAAAAAAGATAGTCTAGTCCTACTTAAATTCCTAAAGATAATTACAAATAATGAAAGATAAATAAAGATAAATAAGATAAATCCTAAAATTTAATAATTCTAAATAATCCTGAATAATTATCCTAATTTAATTGAAATTAAAATAGAGTCTTATGATTCAAAATCTCTTCTTTTTGCATTTTTAGCCCTTGTGTCCTCCATGCTTGCACTTTTGGCACCACATTTGTCCTTATGTTGCATCTTGGCCCATTTTATCTTCAAATTCACGCTTTTCGCCCTTAATTTTACTTCTGCCTCTAATTTAGTCCCTATAAGATAAAAAACCATAAATAGCTCAAATTAGTAGGATCATACTCAGAATAAACACATAATTAATACATAAAAATCCTAGATAGTTTATCTATTTTTACACCCAAGTCAATGTTTTTAGCGATATCATTTCAGATATAGCATCAGTAAGACTATAATGCTCTACCTCTGTGTAACGACCATATTTTCATTTGGAGCTAGGTACAGTGATGGATCAGGTCAGGGAATAGTGGAGAAATTTTGAAATTTACTAAATAGGGATTTTTGTTATTAAATTTGAAAGTATTTAGACTCGATAGGAGATTAGAAAATATTTTCGAGATAGAAAAGATTTAAATAGAAGCTTAGACTAAATTGAAAGAGTATAAAAATTATTGTGGTGTAAATAGGAATTTAGAAAGTAAGGAGATACATAGTGGTAGTCGAAAGGAAGGAATGATTAAGAAGAAATTTAACCAAGTGAAGTATGAGTCATCCTAGAAATTATAAAAGATGAATTGGGATAAAATGATAAATAGTCAAGTAGATATTTTCAGGTGTAATGATGATGGGTAAAAGTGTAAAGATGGATGGCTTAAGGACTGATAGGCGTCGAAACCACAAAAAATAATTCCTACAAAAATAACTCTAAATAGTAGTAAAGAGTGGTAGTAGGGTCGAGTCCACAGGGATTAGATGTTATAATCAACTTCTGCATTTATCTTGTGAACAGAATGTTTGTCGTGTTGAAAGTCGTGGCAAAAGTCATGCCCACGACTTCAAACAGACCTACAAAAAAATAAATAAATAAATCTGGGGGTTTTGAAAATGTTTAGAAAGTAAATAATCGAATTAGTGTAAATAAATAAATAATTAATATTAGAACTAAATTTAAATTGGGAAATAAATTCAGATTTTTGTAAACAGAGATAATAAGCCTTAGTCCTAGACTTGGTAGATTCCGGTTTAAGAATCGTTCCTCGAAAATTAATCTTCTCATCCAAATGGTAAGCCGGTTATAACAGTTAAGAACGTCCTAACCACAAATTCTTCCTCTCGTAGCTGGTCTTGGTAGGACCTACAAATCAACCCTTATCGATTATCTAACCAAGATACACGTGTTCCCGATTCAAGATTTTGGCAGCCTTGTGCTCTAAAGAACCCAACTCGAATTGGCGGCCTCAAACGTGTGGGTCGTTTAAACCCGATCACTTCCTCCTTGATTTGTGCTCAGAGATCTGACTACAGCTCAGCTGACTCATTTCTCCAACTGTCAGCAAAGACGACTCCAACCCAACGTGCACTTTTTGACTTGAAATCGAGTTAACTTTAAGGGATGAGTTGTCAATCCCAATACTTAAAAAAGTGAATACCGATTGGAAAGATTTTTAGCACAAATATGTATCTCACGATCCCCGACCGGAAAGAACACCAGCCTAAAGCTAAGATGGGATTTAGTGTAGTATGGATTTAATCATGCTTGTAGGTTGTGGAAAGTGATTAGATTTATATGAAATATGGTGGAAGTTAGGAAGGAAAAGTACTTGAAAAGCAATTAGAGCAATTTTAAAAGAACAAAGAAATGTAAATGGAACAACAGAATACCCACGCCCAAATTGAAAAAAAAAAAAAAGGAAAATGATTCTATTCAATTCCCAATTGAAATGAGAACGTGGAATTAGATGATGATCTTCCTAAGAACATTAAGGCCCTATTTATATATATAGAATTTACTAATTTTAGCCTTAATTAATTTAACATAAAATTAAATAAATAAAATAAGATTTTTTTCTATTTTTGGCTTTTACAAAGTCAAAAAATCTGATGAATCCTTGGCTTTCTCCATTTCTTTTATTCGGCCTCATTTTATTGATTGTGTTTCAATTTGGTCCTTTTCTGCTCATTTTTGACTCTTAGAGTCCCAATTGCATCCCTGACGAGATTAAAACATAAAAGCACTAATTTAGCAGGGATCAATTCAGAAATAAACCAAATTAAACACAAAAAGTCATGCAACTTAACATGTTATCAAGGACTTATTAGCAAATTGACCATTTAATAAAAACGTGAGATATTTTTAATGGAAATGTGTAAAAAAGTGGAGAAAAGATGAAAGATGATCTTTCATCTTTTACCAACTTACCAAACCGTTACTTACCCCCTAAAAAAATCCATCCAACTTTTCTTTTATTTCCTTCCATGTACTTTCTCCATTGTTGAACCATCCAAGCTTCAAACCTTCATTTTTCCTTGAAATTTCTTTAGTAAAAGCTAAAATGAAGACTAGTGAGCAACTTTATTTATGAGGAAATTTCCATAGATGGGTTAAAAGAGAGAAATACATGAGTTAGGGTTTTGGGTTTTGAAAAAGGTTAAGGTAAGAATGATGGAAATTCTCATAACATACATGTTTATTTTCATAATCTAGCATAGAAGAGTTATTTGATTTTAGTTTTAACTTATAAATGTTATATGTTGTTATGAAATTAAAGAAAAAGAGAAGAAGTTTGAGGACAAAAGTGAAAGGAAAGGAAAAGAAGTGGCCAAGGAGTAGAAGAGAAGAAAAACTCATCATCCAAATTTTGGTTGTAAGTACTTCAAGTAGTAATTTTGTTTAAGTTATGTTAATTAAATAATTATATTAATTAAGTAGTTTCATTACTAAATTAATGATATCATAATAAATATTTAGTAGGGGTAAGTAATGAAAATGTTATGAATTTTGATTTTAGTGTACCATTATATGATGTATTGTGGTGATAATGAAAAAGGACTAAATTGAAAGAAATTAAAATATGTTATGATATTATGAATATATGAAAAGTGAGTTTAAATGAAGTGATGTATAAATTATAATGTTGTATGTGGTAAAAATGAAGAGAATTTACAAGTTTTAGTGTTATAATTGTGATAAGAACTAAATTGTAAAAAATAAAAAGTTATATTATTTTCTGTCAAGTGAATGAATAAAAAAATTAATAATAAGAAAAACCCATGTAGTCCCGAACTGTTGGGATATTGATGGCACGCTATTAAGGAAAAATTAGTGCGCTTATCGTATTATTTCGCACTTCGGTGCTTATTGTTGTAAAATTTGCACTTTGGTGGTTATCGTTATTTGCAGTTTGTGCTTAGTGATATATTATATGCATTGACAATGCATTATCAATTTCCATGTATCCTAAGTGTTCAATTAGTCTACATTGGGCTATAGTGTCGTAATTAGGCTATTATCAATTAATGGGTTATGGTAAGTAATGGTAAGTGTGATTTTTAAGAAAAATATATTAAAGTTTAGGTACTAATTTAATGTAAAATTTATGTCTAAAAAATGAATATAATTTTATTTTATATTATTATTAATAGTAAATTTTAAAAATCTTGAAGTACTTACAAGTCTTCACAGACTTACCGCGTTATTTCTCTAACGCATAAGTGAAGTAGATCCCATTAGGCTAATATCAACGTTGCGTACATCCCATCTCATCACCATTCCAAGAGGCAAGGTTGTATGTATGAATTTTGGGGTTAGTATGGCATGTACATAGGTTCTTGGTATAGGTGAATGTCAGATGAACTAAAATGCAAACTTTGGAAACCTTATTATTTTGGTGATCTAATGGCATATTTTGTTAGCTTTTGAAAGGAATTCATAATAGCTTAACATATGCATGCATATATGATGTTATTATATAGATTTTATGGTAAATGTTAACGAGTTTGAAGGTCATTGAATTGGTTTGGAAGTGTTTGAATGTTTTGAATTAGTGCAAAGGGCTTTTTAGCAAAATTTTCCAACTATTTTTGTGTCATCATAACCCAAGGTATCGATACCTGAGGAAAATGTGTCAATACTTTGACCCAAAAATCTATTTTTTTGAGAAATAGAGAGCAAATTTGGTATCATTTTTGAGGAGGGTATCAATATAAGTCTAGGTATCGATACCTAGGCCTAAGGTATCGATACCTTCATCAAAACTTGAATTTTTGGATTTTGTGCAGTGGAATAGATATCTTTCATAAAATATCGATACATTTTGTTTAAGTATCGATATTTTGTCCCTGTTTTGAGTAAAATCAATTTTTAAATTATTTCTAAATGCAAACGAGCATCCTTTAATAACCCTGGATATTTATATTAATAATTTTTGGATTAAACAAGTTAATACACTATATATGAATGATTGAATTATACAATGTCTAGTCAAAACCGCTTTAGCACCAAATGTAATAGTCTTATACATGTCCATATAATCAAATTCGAGTATATGGGTGTTACACTTTGCATTGAATGACACATTGTTTTTTTCTTTTTCCAACTCCATGAAATCACACTCTTTCATAGATACATACAATATCCTGATGCTGACTTACGATTATTAGAGTCACTCCCAAATTCGCATTAGCAAAGGTGCTTAAGGTCAATACTTCGGTAGCATCAAATATCAAGACATGTTGTAATTAGATTTGATAATGGATCGGATCGGGTTTTAGGTCCAATTTTTAAATTTGAGTCTGACCTGAAAAATGTTAAATCCAAACTCGACTGTAATAATTTTTTTAGGTTATATTTTTATATAAAAATAAATTAAGAATATAATACATCAAATACACTATAAATATTAAAATAAATGTTTCCTAGTAAATTGAAAATATAAAAAAAAAAGTACAGGCATGTGATTCGGGTCGGGTCAGGCTCGGGCAAAAATCTACCCGAGACCTAACTTGTTTAGAAAGCGGGTCTTATTTTTTGTCCAAGCCCATTTTTTGATCTTATATTTTTACTCAAATTCTCTCACTTTTTAGGCGTGCCTTCAAATCTGGACGGGTGACCTAGCCCATGATCAGGTCTAGTGTAATGTCCCCTCAAGTACTATTAAATTCTTTTCAAGGCGGCCCAATTGATTAATGGATATCGCATAATCTAAGTTGTTTTATTAACATTAAAGGTGTGCTTGGACGAATGGTGGAAGGAGAGACTTGAAAAATAAAAAGAAAATAAATTTCAAGTGTATTTGGTAGAAAACAAAAATGAGAGGAAATAAATGAGAGATGTTTATTTTCTATCCTAATGAATAAAAATAAATTATTTCAAATTAAAATGATAAGAGAAAAGAAAATAAGAGATACATGCATGTTAGTTCAAAATTATTCATTTTTTAAAGGTTTTATTTCTTGTTACTTTTTAACTCTACTAAATGACGAATTATCATTCCTTTAAATTTTTCATCTTTTCTTCCAAGCATACTAACAAAGACCAAAATTACATTTTTTATCTTTTTTATTTTTCTACTCTTTTAATTATCTATCTTTCCAATCTTTTATCTACCCTATCAGACAGAAGCGTAAATGAAATGTGCAGAGTATGATGCAGTGCTCCCAGGATACTTCTTCTATATGTCTTAGCATCCTCTAGGAACCCATTAAACTCAGTAAGCTTTGAAGTGGTGGCCATAGGAGCCTGATATGGATTTGCATTTAACATATTTACTCTTTGCAGAAGATGCTCTACATACTTGGGCTGACTCAAGATGATTGAGTCACTCACTTTTTTTGACTTTGAACACTAATAAAACAATCGTTGAAAAAAACAAAAAACACTAATAAAACAATTATGGTGTTGTTGAATAAATTTAAAAAATTAAGAATTAAATATTTAATTTTAAATTTATATTATAAAATTAGTTTATATATTAGTAAAAAATTAAGTATTGAATATAATTGTGTTCATTTGATAATTTTAATCCTAAAATTTGAAAATTATATATTTTATGATTTTAATTTTATTGGTATAATATTATATATTATTTTGAAAAAATCTAGATAAAAGTTAAAAACAATAAATGAATATCTCATGCTCTTTAAAAAAAAAAAATCTGTTTACTGACATTATTCATTTTTTTTCTGAAGTATTTGTATTAAATAAATTATAATATGAATTATGAAACACTTTAAAATTTTAAATGTTCACACGCCAAGTGTTAGTCCTTTTAAGGTGACTTTGTCATGGCAAACAATAGTGAACCCAATGTATTGCGAATGGACAACGAAGACTCAACTTTGGAACTTGACATAAGAAAATTTCAAGTTTAGCAACCAATTCAGTAGAACTTGGTGTAAACCGCACAGTGCCTTTAGAAGTCTACACTGGAGGGCAGTTCTATTTGATCCCTGGACCTTGAAAACAGAGGTTGCACCATATATGCTAATTTCTGTATAGGTTTCGTGTGAAAATAGAGTTCTGTTGTGTCATCCCTCGGTTGGGCATATCATGTAGATCATTCGATATATATTATCTCTTCGAAGATTCTCTCAATGTGTTTGGATGGTTGCATGTATTGTGCTATTATTTTTATGGTGTGTTTGATCAGAATGCTCTCACAAGTTATTTTTTATTTTGGTGTGTTTCGATAAAAACTTGTATATCCAAGTCTTGTTTTACTAATGTTATATTGGATGAAATTTCATAACTCTGATAATAACTTACTAATAAAAATGACATATGGTTATGGTACATGTGACCTTTGTAACTCTCTTGCAAATATGCCACTATTCTGAATTTGAAAGTAAAATATGTTAAAAATCTTGTGTTATGAACAAATGAGCATGTTATTTATTATGTTGTTTGAACTTAAGAGAATTCTTTTATACTAATTGTGTTTATTATGATTTAACCTTGTCATGTTTATACTCTTATTATTATGTATTTATCAGTGAAATATATATATTTTTATTGGTATGTTTTCCTTTAAGGTAAGATAAGTATGATGAATTTCAATTAAATTTACTAATATTTTTATGTTAAAGCATTATTATCTTTGCACGTAGAACTTATTTTTGAATTTTTAAAGTCCAGTTTAATTGCGAGTCATCTCATTATTATAATTTACAAGATCTTTCAAGGTATGAAATTAATATATATATATATATATATATATATAATATGAGTTTCATATGCCATAAGTATTTTGAAATATTAAATATTAAATTGTTGAGTTAGAGGCTTATTTAATTTACTTTAACTTTGGTTTTGTATGAACCTTTGTCTATGCATGCTTTCTCTTCGTTGTTTTGGTTTTGATCTAGCAAATCAATGTTTGTTGAACTTATTTTAGATATGTTATGGAAATCTCAAAATCTTTCCAAGATGTTTTTCAATGATTCATGATTATGAATGGTAAGTTTAAGATTTGCATGTTTTAAATGATTTTTTTTAATTTTTTTTTTTGGTTGATTTCTTGATAAGAGGTGTTTTGGTGTGCTTTCAACTTGAATTTTTTGGTCTCTTCATTATATAAAATTAGTGGTATATGCCATTATTTAAAAAAAAAATTAAGGGATTAGCTCGCTAAAAGCATATTCTATAAGATGTGTTTTTGAAAAACACTTTATACGAAATACGCTTTTTCTTAACATGTCAATATTTTTGGCTAAATGATTAAATGCTTTTGTTTTTCATTTATATGACCCAAAGCTTTTGTGTTTTCTTTTTAATTCATGTTGCTTTCAAGTGTTTTTTTAAAATTTTAATTAATAAATATGTTGTTTTCGAGGTTATTTTATTTTGATTTCTTATTTTTAATTAATAATTTATTTATTTATATAGGTGGAATAATAAAAATGCAATTATATAAAAAATATTTTGATGTAAACCATTATGTCAAATGTATTTTATTTTTTAAAAATATCAACTAATTTTGATATAGTTTTTTTTGTATATATTTTTTATATGTTAAATATTTATTTTTCTATCTACATTATAATTATGGTAGATTTTAATATTATAAAATTAAATAATTATTTAAAATATTTCACATATAAAAATAATGATATTTGAAATATTCATTTCAAATATAATTTTTTTTCATTTATTTTGTAGGTATGATAAATTATAATATTATAAAATCAAATAATTATTTTTAGTAAATATAAATTTTACATGTGAAATCTTTATTTTTTCCATCCATGTCATGGGTGTGACAAATTTTAGTATTATATATTTTTGTATATTTATTGAAATAATTCACATATAAAAGATAATGATATTTGAGATTATAAATTAATTTTATAATATTAGAATTTATCATACCCATAATATAAGTAGAAAAAATATTTATCTATAAAAGATTATATACAAAGGAAAAGATATAAAAAAAATTAGTTGATTATTTGGAAACAAAGTATATTCAACAATACATATATAATATTTTAATTATATAATTACATATTTATTATTTTATTTATATAAATAAAAAATATTAATTAAAATAAAAACAAAAAAAACTTGAAAGCAACATTAATTAAAAAGAAACTTGAGATAAGATTCAAACTTGGATAGCATGAATGAAAGACACAAGTATTTAACCATTTGGAAAGGAAAAGTGGGTTATATAGGATACGTTTTTGCCCCATCATGTGTTTAATTGACAAAACCAACATCCGTACTAAAATTATTTTTAATGGACCAACATGTGTTAGGTATAGTGATATGATAGATTATACTCTTATAAGAAAATATAAGTTTAAAACTTAGAGATAACATTATTGGAACGGACCATAAATAGGCATGAGCTATAGAAAAGGCAAGCTATATAAATAGTCACTTAAGTATAGTTGAAATTACGATTTGGTCATTAAGCTTTAATTTGTTACATGGTCACTACATTATGGATTTATATCATTCTAGTCATTGAGCCTTAACTGTCATGTTAAATAATCATTTTAGACAAAAAAATTAAGTTAAATTGTACATCCAATCCCTATAATTTTTCTTTTTGAGGAGCTCCTTTTTCCTTTTATTTCTTTATTTCCCTCCTCCTTTTTCTTTAAGAAAGATTTGAGAAACAAAGGACATTGTATTTTAAGCTTTACATGAATTATAGTAAATTATTCAAACCCTATCAATAAAATTAAACCCAAATGCAATTTTTAAAAATTAAAACCCAAAACAAATTTAATTCATCTAAAAATTAAAAATTTAAACAAATTAAAAATAAAACCTAAATCAGATCATGAAATTTTACTTATTGTGCGCTCTCATTCTTGCTTTTTCAACTACCTAACTTACATAGGCTTGAATAGAACTAGCTAACCCAACACAAGTCGGTAACATCTCATCACCTTCAACTTTCTCCGACTTCGGTTGTCTACTTGCTCGTCACCAGTGAGCAAAAGAACTTACAACTAATTGCAAGGGTTGAATTACTTTGTAAGAGATGAGACTTAAGACAAAAGTGGAACCAAAAAAAAGAAAGGACCAGATAATAGGAATTGGTAAAACGTGAGAAGAGAACAATATATTTTTCTGTGTATATATATGCTTTTAATTCGTTTAAAATTTTAATTTTTAGATGAATTAAATTTTGTTTTGGGTTTTAATTTTTAGAAATTTTAATTGGGTTTAATTTTATTGATTGAGCTCCAGTAATTTACTATAAATTATGTATGGGTTACAATAAAATAACATCAATCAACAAACTAAGTTTATCTCATTTGCTTCTCAAATCTTTTGTAAAGAAAAAGTGGAGGAAAATAAAAAGAATAAAATAAAATAAAAAAGGAAAAGAAATAGAATTAAATTTATCAAAAAGAAAAGTATAAGGACTATATGTGTAATTGAACCTAATATTTTTGTCTAAGATGATTTATCCGTTAGTGATCATTTTGTAACAAACTAAAGTTTGGTGGCTAAAATGTAATTTAAACCATACATAAGTGCCTATTTTTGTAGTTTACCCTAAAAAATCTTCTAAGGACTAATCTCTAGGTTTTTTTTTTTTTTTTTGAAGTGCCATATGCCACTATTTTTGCCCAAAAAGAAAAATTACTTCTCGTGTAAAGTAATTAAAATAGAAAAACCCCTCTTTACTTACTGAAAAATATTATATTTATCCAAAGAAGAAAAAGTTTTCTGGATTCCCTTGCTTAACATTCTCTCCTCTTAGTACTGCAATCCAATACGCATTGTTAAGGTACATTTCATTCTCTGTTTCTCTTTTATCATTGGTATTTGCTTTCTTCTGTTTCTGTCATTTTAATTTCAATCAATGGCTGATTTCTTTTCTCTTCATATTGTTTTGGTTTTGGATGATTCTTTTTGTTCGTATATTTTGGGGAAATTATTAACTCTAGAAAGGCCTCTGCTTGTCACTCCTTTCAGCTACCTCAGTTTCTGTTTCTTTTGATATCTAGCTTAGCTTATGCTTTATGCTTTTAACACATAAATACAATTACAGTAGGTAAATTAGGGCGACTCATATCAAGTTTATATTGTTATTATATTTGATTTTGCATTCCCTGTTTATACTTTCGCAAATTCCCCCCCCGTGGTTACCCTTTTTTCGACAAGATAGTGAGTAAAGGGCTTTTTTACCTAGGTCTTAACTGCCAATAGAACCTGTTGACGCCATAAGAGGTAGTTAGAATCATCAAGAAGAATACTCACTTTCTTGGTAGAAAAGAATTGGCTATCGACAATTGTATCTGCAAAACTTGACGCCATCGCAGGGGCAGTAGAATTATGAACAGACGGACTGGACGATAGATTCATGAAAAACAACCAGGATCTCACAACGCTTCGCCAAAGAGAACCTGAACCTCTGATACCATGTTGAATTATAGAATAGACTAGGGTTTTAACTCTCACAAATGCATGAGAATATTTCTTATCTTGTTGAGAGAAGTTACTACAAGCATTTATAGCAGAGAGAGATAGAGAGAGTCTAACTGAATAACGGCTAACAGCTTTAACCACTTAACAATCTTAGCAACTACTGCTAACTATCTTTTAAAAATAACACTAACAGCTCAGATACTTTATTTCTTTTGTGTTTCCTTGCAGGTTGTATAATGCATGATTGTTTCACATGCTTTATTTGTAATGTATGTGTATGTGTGTGTGTTTTGTTTGTTTTAGCGCTTATGGTTTTATCTTTGTTTTGGTTGCGTGTATCTTGGGTCTTGATTTATCATATACTTTTTTTATTGACTTGCTGTTTACTTCTTTGGGCAGATGAATGTGGAGAGGCTCCAGAAAATGGCTGGTGCAGTCCACACTGGTGGGAAGGGTAGCATGAGAAGGTATGTTCTTGGTTTGAAATTTCCCTGGATAGGCTAGCTATATTATGTTCAGGTTTGTCTTGGGAATGTTCGGAAGTAGGAGTTTTCGGGGTGGAGACCAAGTCTTGAACGGCATGTGCAATGAACCCTGTCTGGGATTGTACAAGAATAACTGGCATTGCATTAGATTTAATGATGTGATTTGATGGAGAAGAAGAAAATCTTTAGCGATTTTGATCAGTGTGATCCAGCTTTGATTGGTTTGGGCCAAAGGTTAACTGGTTGTTGAGTCCATGATGCATTTTTATGTCAGTGCTAATATCGATATAAAAATTTAGACTCAGAGAAGACATTACTGTCTTGGCTTCAGAGATACTACTTCAAATTGTATAAATGTGAATGCTCAGCTCAATCCAGCATTTCACAGTTTAGTCATAGAGAATATAGTGAAATTTTTTTATTCTTTATGTGAAGATATTCTATCTCAATTATACTTTTCTAGGGTCCATTTGAATCTGCCTTCGGAAGAAACCTCCACCATCTCACCTGAGTTGCCTTCTAAATGAGATCCAAATGGACCCCTAATTGTGTGATACATCTCAAGTACAAAAAAAGTTCCCCTTCAATAACCTGGGATATGATGCTTTAAGGTTTTGAGCCTTGGGTTTAATGAGTTTTTTTCAAGGTTCAAAGTTTTTTTTTTATTATAAATTGATTTTAGAAAATTTCAAAAATCATTTGCGTGTTAATATTTGATTGAGAAGTATCAATTTTACAATTTCTCATTGTCGTGTCCTAAAACTTTTAAATATTCCCATATTCTAATATTTGATTTTGATGCCTCTAATATGTAGTTTGCATATTAGTTATTATTTTGTTATTTTGATTTATGTTAATAACAGGAAGAAAAAGGCTGTCCACAAGACAACTACGACTGATGACAAACGGTTACAGAGCACCCTCAAGAGAATAGGAGTGAATGCGATTCCTGCAATTGAGGAAGTCAACATATTCAAGGATGATGCTGTTATCCAGTTTCTTAATCCAAAAGGTAGATATAGGCTTTTATTGTAGCGGACATATTACCTATACTTTACTCAAAGGTGTCACATTGCCTAATAAACTAGCTTTGTGATGGTCTGTCTTTATATTAGTTCAAGCTTCTATTGCTGCCAACACCTGGGTTGTTAGTGGTTCTCCTCAGACAAAGAGTATGCTGCATCTCTTTAACTTTAAACCCTCTCATAGTTGATATAATCTTATTGCTATTTACCCTTTGAAGATTTGTTATTTTTAACTCCAAAGCCATTAAAGACATTTCTGCTGATTTTTAGCTTTGTTGGTCTATCTGACCTGTGTTTTTCCCATATTACAGAATTGCAGGATATTCTCCCTGGAATCATCAACCAGTTGGGTATGTACACTCCTTTTTTGTGATTGTAAATTGATATTGGCAGCTGTTGACCCTTGTTCTAAAACTTGATGTAGGGCCAGATAATTTGGACAACTTAAGAAAATTGGCAGAGCAATTCCAGAAGCAGGCACCTGCTGCTACCGGTATTGGTACTGGTGTAACCACCACTCAAGAAGAGGAGGATGAGGAGGTACCAGATCTTGTACCTGGTGAGACCTTTGAAGCTGCAGCAGAAGAAGGCGAAGCTGTTAAATAGTGTTTTTAGAGAATATTAGTGTTTGTCTTAATTTTTCTGTTATATGTTTTTTTTAATGAATAACGGTTGTTTTATTTTCATATGTACACTTTTGTTGTTTTTGGTGCATTTGGTTTGGTAAATTTGATCTTAATTATAAAAAAATTAATAAATTTAGTCCTTAATGTTTATGAAATTTATCATTTTAATTCAAATTCTAAAATGTTTAATAAATTTAACCCTCAACATTTATAAAATGACAATATAATTTTTAATTTTTTTGTAAATTAAAAATAAAAACCCAACACCAAATCTCTATTTCTCCATTGTGCTCACCTTTATCAACTTACACTCCGAATAGTATGCCATAAATAAAAAATATTATATGTTGTCGCGTCCAGCGAAATTTCGACAATTAAAATCAAATCCACCACCAGCTTCACCTCCTCCATCTTCTTCTCCATCAACACAGTCACGATTGAATGAAAGGTGGTGGAGTTCAACCCACCGTTTCTCAGCATAGTTTGAACCACGCACAGCGACTCCTCAATCCTTTTGATATTGCAAAGACGTGCAATGAACAAATCAAATGCGTGCTTGCGCGTGAGGTCTTTGTCTAGATGAGATAAGGTTTGAACCTAAGGGTCAAGGATCAAGAGAGAGGATTTCATATTGGTGATGAAGATAAGGTTTTAACGAGTTAGCCTACCATTTCCATATATCTGTTTTGGTCGGCTTTCTGAACTTGCCTGTCATAGTCGGCCGATGTGTGCACGTCGGGTCGAATGGGCCAGCACAGAAAAGAAGTGCACGAAGAAGCGGAGGATAGATTGGGGATAAAGAGATTGGTTGTTGAGTTTTTGGAAAATCAACATGTTATTACAGATGAAGGTCGGATAAATAGAGGTTTGGGTGTTAGTTATTTTTTAAATTTACCAAATTTTTAAAAATTAAAAATTTTCTTTTTATAAATGTTAAGGACTAAATTTATTGAATTTTTTAGAATTTAAACTAAAATGATAAATTTTGTAAATATTAAGGGCTAAATTTGTTATTAGACCAATAAAAGAAGCCCTTGTTAGCATTTCCATCAAATTTTAAATGGCGGTTAACGTTTGATTGACCAAAAAATTGATTTCAAATAATTTGGTGAGTAAATTGAAAAAATTAAAAGTTTAATGACTAAAATAGAACACGAACAATAGTTTAGTGACCGTATCTATACTTTACCCTAATTTTTTGTCCCATTTTTCACCTAAACTATTATTCTGTTGTAATTTTTTATTTAAAAAGTTAGTGTTTAAAAAAATCGGTGGCATACTCAACCAATAAGAATGTGTCACATGTTTGGTTTTTTTTTCTATATCATTTTTGATGTGGCTATTGATCAATTGCTTGATTGTTGATCAATACTAATTGTCATTGATTGATATCGATCGCACTGACGATTAAAATGAACTTGATCAAACTAAATCTGAACGAATGGATGTTTAGGTTCATTTAAATTTGGATAACTATTTGTCTTGGTTCAAAATATTATAAAATTATTAAAAATTATAAAATTATGAAAATATAGTTTTTTAATTTTTAAAAATATTGAAAAATATACATACTAAAAATATAAGTAAAAAATGAACTTAGACAAATGGATGTTTAGGTTCATTACAACCTTTAATAATTTACATAATACTTTTAGAGAGAATGAAAAAGATAAGGAAGAATGGGTTACCATCAAATTGTTGGAAAGGCATTGAAGGTGCACGCGATAGAACTTTAAAAATTTTAATACATTGAGAATCAACTTGGATAATTAAGAAAGATAAATCATTGATAATATAGTACCGAGATGTGTTATGATCGGCTTTCACAAGTAGAAGAAGTTGATTTACTATTAATCTCAAATTGCTCCTAGGGAACTGCACTCATTTATGGAAATGATTGGTTGTAGGATTGCAAATCTTGTGATTAAAAAATTTTTGCAAAGAGGATTCATAGATCTATGATTTGAGCACAAGAATTGCCTAAAAAGGCGACGGAAGGTCTTGGAAAGTCTAGTAGAATTTACCTTTGTAAAACCTAGCTATTAATCTTAAATTTTTCATAGGGAATTTGTAACGACTCAAAAGTCTGTAGCATTGGAAAATCCGTTTCGGGACACCATTTTCGTAAACTTAGACTATAATTTTTTTATTAAATATTTATGGAGTTACTTTATAAGTGAATTGAATTTTGGATAGCCACTTTTGTTGAATTAGTATTTAATTAAGGTACAAAGACTAAACTATAAAAGTGGTAAAAATTAAGTTACTATAGATTTTTAATTGGAAACTTAGATTAAGGACCAACGTGGTAATTATACCACATTGGAATTTAAATTGGATGGTAATGACTAAAATATATGTATAGGTTATAAAAAAAAACATAATTGATAAAACATTATAGTACAGAGCAAGTTGAAAATAAACAAACACATTTCTCTATCTTTTATATGCAAAACCGAAGCTAGGAGAAGAAAAGAAAGAACATTTGACCAAAGGGGCTTCAACGTTTAAGCCTTCAATTGGTTAGTGCTTGTAATTTTTATGTTTTTGAAATCTCGAGTGCTCAATCTAGTTGATCCCATGTGTTAATTTTTGTAACTGTTAAAGTTTTAGAAAGTTACCGTTGATGGATTATTGAAGTTTTAAGTATTAAATTGATAGATTTTAAACTTAGAGATGAAAAATAACTAAATTGTGAAATTAATTTATAGTTTTGTATAATAGGGACTAAAATGCATAAAATATAACATTTGATGTAGAAATGAAAAAATAAGGGGTCCCTAATGGACTATAGTGAAAACAGATTGAAATTTGGAGTTTTAATTTAAAAGTTATGCTGATTTCGATTTTAGGGGCTAAAATGAATAAATTGCAAAATCTGTGTGACTTTGTGAATGATTATGAATTGAGTTGGAAATTAATATTATGCATTATTTTATTAATATTCGTAGCTAAAGACGACATAAGAGCCTCAAAAGGAAAGGTGAAAGCAAGAACTGACGACGAGTAACTCAAGTTTTGATAAGTGTTTCTACGATTTAACACTTATTTAATTTCTGTTTTTTCACAATATTATACATTGTTCATTGCTATAGTAAACTTTTGTGGTGAATTGAAAGGAGTTGGAGCATTAGAAATTCGATACCAAGATAGGTACCAAAATGAATAGATTTATAATTATGAGATTGAATTATATCTGGTATTGGGTATGAAATTGTACAGAAGCATATTGAGTATATTAATCGAGATTTAAGGACGTATTAACTTTTAGCCATACGATATGAGGTAGAGGTGATCGATGTGCCAGTGGGTTATATTTGATAAACCATCATTGTTGGGCAATTCGAGATGGTAAGTCATCGTCTCCAAGCAATCCGGGGTGACAGGTCATCGTCGTTGGGCAACCTGGGATGACATAAATGAACTAAGAGACCATCATTGCAACACAATCCGGGATGGTAAAACATCGTTGTTGGGCAATCTAGGGTGGTAGGTCATTGTTGCCAAGCAATCCGGGATGACAGATTTGAAATGAGTTGAAATGAGCTTACGAGTTCAAAATTTTATCAGTAGTATAATACAAAAATGATGTTCTTAAATGGGGAAGTGTATAACCAGATGATGAATTCATGTTTGAAATGTAATGACATGAATTTTAACATTAATTCAAGTAAATATAGATTAAATTGATTTCTCTATGCTATCTCGATTTAAAGAAGAAATACGTTGAAGTATCTATTCATCGTGTAATTCACTTTTTTTTTGTGTAGGATAGGTTTATAGCTACATTTCAAGTTTCACTTTAGCTTCCAACTGAGATCCTAGACTCCTTAAAGTTTGTGCTCCTCTTCCTGTATAAATTGACATGTACCTAAGGATGTCATTTTGAAATTTATGTTTTCTATGTATGTTTGAATTTGTTAATATGTGCTCTAGTAAGTGGTTAATATTTAGTTTATGTGGTATTGTGTTTAGTTGGAAGAAAAATATGAAATGGTTAATGTTTAATTTTCATGGTATGTTTGATACGGAATTGAATGTATATACCTTGAAAAATGACATTGGTCATGTTTTGCTTGTGAAAATGGTTCCAATTTGTGGCATATTAGTTAGCTTGTCATTAGGATTTGATAAATGATTTCTTTCGTGTATGTTTTGGTTATGAAGTGATTAACTTATAATTGAGAATGAATTGTTATGTTCTATGCTAGAATGTATGAGTTATTGTCAGGTTTTGAGGTGTCTTAAGACACCATTTTAAGGCTATTATGTTTGGGCATGAAATGGTTTTGAAAAAGGAAAATTTTGACTATTTCAGTAAGAAAGTATCGGTACCCTGGCATAAGTATCGATATATGACCATTTGAACAGTTTTTCTCAAACTAATTGAATGCCAAACTGATATCGATATCCACATAAGTATCGATATTTTTTGAAGATATTGATAAAAAATTGGTTCGTTTTAAAATTAAGATTGGTAGAATTCCAAAATGGTATCGATACTTAAATTGGTATCAGTACTTGTGTTTTTTAAACTAATTTTTGAAACATCAAAGCTATTAATGGTACCGGTACTTGACCTGGGTATCGATACCTATGCTCAAATTTTGAAAAGATTATAGTTTGGTCCTTACTCATGCTCGGGTCAACTTTGAAGCTTTCGTAAGCTCGTTTGAATTTTAATTTTGCTTATATTGTGTGTTGTGTAAGCATTAACATTAAGAATCAATGATTAAAGGAATTTATGATGAGTTTTAAATGTGAACTATTCCGAAAATAGTAGTAGCATTCCGTAACTTGGGTTCGTCGACCAGTCTAGGTGAGAGGTGTTATAAAATTGCATTGCTTTACAAAAATGACCATCTCTTGGGATACAAGCCTCATAATCAAGTGATCCAAAATTTTTTTGAAGATAGATTGAAGTAGAGTTGTCCATGGGCTAGGTTGCTTGTAAAATGAGAGGCTTTGGGAAAAAATATAGGCCCAAAAAATGGGCTTGGGTAAAAAAGCAATGTCTATTTAGAAAATGGGTTGGGCCTTGGGTAAGGGTTTTTTGGCCCAGGCTTGGCCCAACCCAAATTTTCAATTAAAAAAACCTACTATTTTTGCTGTTATTTCCCCAACGTTTTGCTATTATTTTCCCACTTTTCCCACTATTTTGCTACCATTTTACTATTATGTTGCTATTATGTTGTTGTTAATTTTTGGATATTGCATAACACTTGTTTTATTGTTAATGTTGTTACTATTTTAGTGGCATTTGCTTGTTAAGTTGTACTTATCTTAGTGTTATTTAAGTATAAAAACTTTTTTAAATTTATTTTCAATTTGTTGGGAAACATTTATTTTAATCTTTTTACTGTATTTGGTGTATTATATTTTTAAAAAAATTTTATATAAAGAAATAAAAAAAATTGTAACACTCCAAACCCGGCTGAGAAATTTAGACCGAATTCAGGATGCTACATTGATTACCGAAGTGATCATAGGAAAATTTAAAACAAGTTAACTCCAATTCCATAGCGAATATATTTACTTCCTTATGAACAAAAAACATTTAATCATTTAGATTTCCTTCAAAAAAATTAAAGTTTAGTCGAAGTTAAGAGCAAATTAAAAATTTATACAATTAAACAAAAACAAATTGTACCACAGTTTTTTTAAACCTTACACTTCAAAACCGTACAACAAATGTGGAAACTGAAAATATGAACTGTTAATTTATTTTTCACTATGACTGTTCGAGGCCTCCACATACCGAGTCCAGCGCCAGAATTCAAAAGTGTACCTGAAAGGGAAACAGAAGATAGGGTGAGCTATACGAGCTCAGTGTGAGTTCAAAACCCAATTAACTCCAGAATCAGAACCTGAATGTCAGATAGCAGTTCAAAGCAGATTGTTCTTACAGAAACACACAAAACCAGAACCAGACGATAAACCTAAAACTGAGGTCCCGATAGGTCATAACAAGTTGAACATATTAAATCTCAATCAGTCACATAGTCACAGATACTATACAGTTATATAGAAACAGTCAAATGATCTTTCACGCAGAATAGTCCAAACAGATGCGTATGTATGCAACATGGTATTAAAATAACCTACCCATCCAGCCAACACACCTCTCCGTCCCCCGATCACACCAAATAAGAGCTGTTAGCTCATCCAACCAAACACACCATATAAGATCTCGAAGGCCCATCCAACCCTACACACCATATACGTGGACTGAGCCACTCAGATATATTACGCAGCAAAGCTATCGTATAAGCTGTATTGTGCAATGCGGTAAATCGTGTTTCAGACGTGCAGTTGAACTGCCAGATCAGATAATGATACATAGCATAGCTGATGTACATGCAGTATAGTGCGATGTGGTAAAACTGCTATACCAGTAAATTGCAGCTGAGCTGCCAGATTAGCTAGTCATATGTAGTGAAGCTGACATATGTGCTGTACGGTGCAGTGTGGTAATCCATTGTACAGTCATGTTTCAGTTACCCTGCCAGATCAGATAGTAATACGCAGCGAAGCTGACGTATATGCTGTACGGTGCAGTGCAGTAATTCACTATACAGACTAGTTGCAGTAAAACTGCAAAATCAGTTTAGTCTCAGTCTCCCTTCTCTTTAAAATCCCACCCAAAAATCTTTTATGTATATGTATGTGTGCAAATAGACATACAAAATCAGAGTACTAGTTTCAGGCAGCCACTCTGAGACAGAAACTCACATCCAATCAATCAGATACAGAATGCACACAATCTCGCTGAACAGTGACATATTAACAGATGGTTAGATAGAGCGGATTTGCGCACACACTCCTAGTTAAACAAGTTCAACAATCAGGCATCCCACTTATAACAGTCACAAAATATACATAACAGAACACTTAGTCACAGATATAGAGGTCTAGCCACCCTTACTACAGCTTAGGTAAAGGTTGGGTTACACATACATATTCCTAGCTCAAAGACATGCACAAACCAAAATTTAATGTCATAGAACCACATACCCGTGTGCTCTAACAATGTGGAACAACCCAGGCTGTGTGAGGGTCAAAACGCTCGTGTAGAGGGAAGCACACAGCCGTGTGGCAGAGGCATACGCCTGTGTGAAGGGGGGACACGACCGTGTGAATAGGTCATGCAACTCTCTGTCTAATTGTGCTAAAACAAGTGTAGGGCAGACACGATCGTGTGAGGGTTTCACAAGCTTGTGTGCCCACCACGACCGTGTGTCCAAAAGACACGCCCGTGTAGAATCCCTAAATTTCCAAATCAACCACATGGCCGTGTGAAACTAAATCCCTGAATCCCTAATTCCCAAATTCACACGCCCGTGTGTCAAGAGGACACGGTCATGTGAAAAGTGACAAAATCCTCAAATCAGCCACACGGCCATGTGGTCAAGCCATGTGTCACCCAAATTAGCCCGAAAACCCTAATTCCCAAAAGCACATAGTCATGCGAATCGACATATGCCCGTGTGGCCCTTAGGTAGGACATGAAGCCACTCTAAAATAGCCCCCAAAAAACATGTTTTCAGCCACGAAGCGCTTCCCGATCCTTGCTAGATCGAAATTACAAAAAACCATACACATTTCAAGCCGAAAATAACGATATTTCATCCAAAATTGACTTTTCGCAAAGTTGAAATAAAATTTGCAAGTAAAACAGAAGTAGTTTAAGACCCACACCTGTTATGCGATCGGGGATGATGATGGAGGAGCAAAAATCCAAAACTCGTAGAGAAACAGTTTGAGAAACAAAAGAATAGGTAAAAGAAAACCCAAAAAGAAAAAAATAGGGAGAAGAGGAGAAGAAAGAAAAGAAAAAAAATGTTCAGGCCAATAATAAGAAAATAAGAAAATAAAAAAATAAAAAATAAAAATAAAAATTAAAAATAAATAAAATAAAATAAGTAGCATAAAAAAGAACTTAAAAGAAAATTCACTCAAAAATCACCGACAAGGACTCGAACCCAGAACCCAAAGGTTCACTAACACTTTCTCGACCACCAGACTAGTAGGCCCATTCTGCTATTAAGATGCTCAACTAAACACATAAGTGCAACGTCCTCACTGTCCCTAACCACAAACATTCAAAACTTCTAACCCCAAAATTAGGGTGTTACAAAATTCATACAGGCTGGGTCGAGCCTGAGCTTGGCAATCGAGCCTAAAATTTTGTTAGGGCTTGACCCAAACCCATATTGGCTCGACCTATGACAACTTTAGATCGAAGCTCAACAATAGGCACTAGAATCACACAAAAAGCTAGCCAGAACATCCCAAAAGTCTATATGAAGTTGAACTTATAGAATCCTATGAGATTAGTTTTGGATTCTCATATAACTTCATTCCTTAATTTTGGCATGGATCTTCTCTACTATTTTCTAACTCATCGATCGCATGACTAGTAGGAATTGTTCCAAACACCAATACAAGTACTAAATCAAAACACCATAAAGAAAAATTGTAATGCTTTGAAATTTTTTGGAGTTAGAAAAATCCATTTTTATGTTAAAATTGAAAATTGAGTCATTTTAGGAAGTTAAATGAGATGTTTCCAAGAATGAACATAGTGTGGTAGTTATGATCCCTTAAAAAAAATATTGATATATATATATATATATATATATTATTAAAGATTGCATTAATTAGATAGTATTTAGGAGTTAGAAATTTGATGATTTGTAACACCCATTACCTGTATTCGTCACCGAAACAGGGTTACGATGCATTATTGGAATTGATAGAATAGTTATAGATAAATCGAGTCAATTACTATTTATTTCCAAAAATTAGTCATAACATCCCTTATATGGACCCTCGAGGCCCAAAACATGCATTAGAACCGAGTCGGGTCTAAATCAGAATCTTTGGAAAATTTTCACAAATTACAAAATTTTCCTTACATAAAAGAGTCACATGCCCGTGTGGTAAGGGACACGCTTGTGTCCTCAACTCGTGTAAGTCTTACTTGTAACTCATGTAGAAATTGAAGTCACACAGCCAAAGATGTTTGCATATGGTTTGCATACTCTTTTGATGTTTTTGGTGTACTAGATTTGTTATATAAGCCTTCCTCTTTTTTTCCTATATTCTTACCAAAGATGGTATAAAAATACTAATCTAGACAACACATCTTAATTGTGACGTAAGGTGTCATTTTTATTAGATTTTCGAGAAAATTGAGTAGGTTATACATAGCGCTTCACAAACACCCCATCATCAAATTCTTCTTACATAAAAACAATTATTTTACATTTATCTTTCATATACACTAATAAGTTCTAAACTTACTCTTTAGTTGATGGTAGGCTTTATTTTCTTTTTTGATCCTTTCGGTTGACAAGAAGGAGAGGACAATGCCAAAAGAGAAGCCGAAGAACCTGCATCCGGATAATGTATTTTAGAATATGCATTTCAAAATATAACTAAATTTGGGATTCTTTTTGTAATTTGGTTCATGCAATTAAAAAGTTCCATACAATCAGATATAATAATATAAATAAATCTACCGCGACTATTCTTAATAGCCTTATTTCTGATGACGGGGTGGAAAAAGCCAGCACCATTAGATTTAATGCATTGAAATTCGCATTTGACATGACAAAAAAATCCTGAACCACAGGACTTGGTGCAATCACTCATACAATCGAATGGTGCACCCATTACTCCTGGCACCATGTAGCTCATCACCATTATTGCACACCATATTATCATCATTGTCTTCATCCCTGCACTTGCCATATCTTCCTATATCTTCGTTTATTAATAACCCTTCTTCCTTATTTTTTGTCTTATTCTTAAAGCTATTGGATGTGTTGTCCCTATTATGAAAAAATTTCAAGTTTATTAATTAAAAAGGAAAATTTAAAGGCATGGTTTTGTTGATATTTCTATTGTCATTTAAATTTACTTTTAAAATTTGGTGAAGTTGTATAAATTTAACATGGTGGTTCTTATTTTGTACCCATATTTTTCTATTTTTAAGATCAACATAACAAACTTTGTTGAGAAAGAAGTAAGCAAAATTTGTACTAAAAGTTTAAAAAAAATTAGAAACATGGTTTCAATGATGCTCTGTTTATCTTTGACCATCAATAAAAGATCAAGTTTGTTGTAAGTGTCAAATACGAATATGATTTGGTCTAAGAAACTATACTAAATGTTATAATTAGAATATTATTTGCTATAAGAAGCTATTTAAATCAAATTAATTAATACCACAAAGTTATATTTCTCAGACATAGATGCGAATGTCAAAATATGATTATGCATAACATTTTGGTAATTTGATACGCTTTTTGACTGAACCCTCTAAAACGACGAAAATGTGCAAGTGTACACAATCGCAACAAGTAATAAAGTGACAAGTAAATGTCCAGTTATCATAGCCACAGAGACAGTGAAAAGAATTATTTATGAATGCAATTTTTAAAACACTTTGGTGAAGAAAAATATTTTGATTTGACGAAGTGAAAACTAGGATTTAACAAAGTAAAATAAATAAAAATAAAATAAAAGTTCCAATGCACGGTTTCAAAAGATGATTTTAATCAAGATGACATAATTGTGTTAGATTAATTTACATTTCTTAACTTAGAATTATTAAACTCATGTTCATGTTGTTACGAATAAATTCACAGCAACTCGGTAATTTGCTAACTTATGAACATACTTACCTACCAAAATCCATTTATCTCTTGACCATATCTCTACATCAATTCAATCGATTAAACATATTTTAATAAGCAAATGTGTTAATGCACATACATACTTATGAAATTAAAATAATCTCTTGTACACATCTCTATGCCAATTCAAACAATTAATTCAATCTCATAAGCACCACATAAAAGATTACGCGAGGTAACAATGTATTTCTACCTTGAAACAGTTTAATCACAATAACCTTGCAAGTTATGTAAGGCTAATGTATAGTTAGATGCCTTTGGTAATTTAACCCTCAGCTACCTTAGATGATTAAACATGCACTGATTAAGTATTGTGTCAATTAATTACAATTTCAATCCATTTAAATAATTAATTCATTAGTTACCTTACAATTGTAGTGCAAGAATAACTTAGTCATGGTTTTACTTAATCAAACATCTTACCGAGGCCTACAACAACACAAACACTATTTTAATAAATAAAGTAGAAGAAATGCAATCAACCTAACATGAATTAAATTTAAACCATATTAATTAAATTAAACATATCAACATCACAAATATTCATAAACATGTTCATCATAACAACAACAAAAATTAAAAGGATAGGGAACAAGAATCAAATCCGGTGTTTCCTTCGTAGCTTGACTAGTTTGCTCCACTCCTCCTTCTCTGCTTGCTCTTGTCGAACCGAGGCTTCTACAAACACTTGAATACTGCTCAAAATGGTGATTGATTGACTCTTTTTCAAGAGATGAAATTGGCAAGGGAATAGGGGAAGAAAATAAAGAACAATAGAAGGGAATAAAGAGAGAAAAATAATAGAGAAGTGAAAAGATGAGAAGGGTTGAGATGTGTTTGAAGTGAGCAAACAATAGGGGTATTTATAGGTTGATAATGCTACTAAAAATAGCCAAAATCAGCAGCCAAAGACACCCCCATGGCCGGGTACACATGTGGCATGTTTGAATATTTCAAACATGCTATTTTAAAGTAGGGGTGAATCTAGAAAGACATAAATAGTGGAGGGGTCTGAATGCAATTTGAAGGAGTATTCAAGGGCCATTTTACAAGAAAAATAATCAGCCAAGCAAGCTGATTGGATCAGCATGTGGGACGGTTTTTGGCTACCCAGTGCTCAGTTGGATCAGTTGTAACACCTCCAAACCCGACCTAGACGCTATGGCCGAATTTGACGATGTCACATTGAAGTGTTTTTCGAAAAGTAAGCTGTCAAAAATATAAACTCTTTCTTTTATTTAGCCTCTTTGTATTTTCTTTAAAAAAAATTCTAAGATGTGACGTTCACTTTCAATAAGTGCCTTATTACAGAAAGCCTTACACAATTTCAAAATGTCAGTTTATTGCGGAAGCTTATTAAAACGATTGCCTACTTGTGCGTATTTTGATAAAACGTTTGTTTTGTTTTGAAAACCTCGATTACCTCTACCACTAGTAGTTATAAGTCAACTAATAAAATCCCAAATTAAAAACTAAAATTTAAAAGGCCATTATTACAACAAAATACCCCAATAATAAAATCATAATAAAATACTAAATCATATTAAATAGGCAGTGTGGCCACTGCTGAGTCCTCCAATGCATCAACCCGCTTAAGACTGGGGATTACCTGTACAGTTGAAACAAATGGGTGAGTTTACAAAAACTCAGTGTGTAATCTCATAATAGCAAACAGACAGAAACAAACACAGTTTGGGCCTAAGCCCTTTTCAGTAACAGTGACAATCTCGATTTGGGCTTTGGCCCATCTTAGTACAAAACAGTCATGTGCTTCGGCATTGGCCCATTACAGTAACATTAATCAATGTAGTAACAGATTTAATAGAATATAGATCCTACCCATCCAGCCTCTACACTCCATCTTCATCCAACCCTACACTCCATGTGGGGATATAATCAACCCACCCATCCCTACACTTTGAGTAGTACCGGTTGCGGCACTATACAGTAATATGCAGCTGGGCTGCCAGTAATTTAGGCTTAAAGCTTTCAGTACACTTCCTCCGATCAATATGAAACCACCCCCATGCAATGCATCATGTAGTCATGTCATGTCATATCAGAATATCATACATGTATTCAGTATAGTGATATTAGCATGCTAAAGTATAGTCATACATGCACATATTTATATATATATATCACACAGGAACATAACAACCATTCAGTCAATTAGGGGTCTAGTTAAGCTTCCCGACCCAACAGTAGGTCCACAGTTGTCTCGGGCGACCCGTGAAACCTTAGCAGTCAAACAGTGAAAATGGGCCCATGGCCCATATTGCGCGCCCATGTGGGCCCACATGCCCTTGTGGCCCACACGGTCCAAAATGGCCTTGGTTGTGTAGATCACACGGCCTGGTCTAATATTTCTGCACATCCGTGTAGTTTCCCCATGTGGGGCCTACATACCCGTGGGCCCACACGACCTAGTTCTGCCCAATTTAGCCCAATACGACCCATCCCATAAAATCGCTCATGGCCGGCCTCGTCGATCACACGCCCATGTTTAGTCACAAGGGGTACCACACGGGTAGCTGCACACCGGTGTGGTGTCGACTATTTCTACTTTCAACTTTTTGCTGATTTTTAATTAAGGGCAATGTTTACACACACCTGGTTACGAAACAGTGCACTCAGTCCTTGAGCCCTCCAAACCTAAATTCCATCGTAAACAATTGGTTAGTCGCATGTTCATCAAAACTAACAACCTTACTCAAAGCGCTTAAATAAAACGCAGTTATCCACTTACCTTAACTAAATAATCGAAGCTTGCCCCCTTAAACAGTCGAACCCGAAAGGACACGAGTTCTTGCAATCCAACCGAACCCTTGTTAACCAAACAAAACACTTACCCAAATGAGTACATACAAGATACTCCATTCGAAATAAGAAAGTAAGCACCTAATCAACAATCAACCCGATCATCCTAAGAAAAATTACACCTACCAATTTCAATATGCAAGATTAACAAACAATCTAGAATACTTACCAAAAAACTAGGAAGAGGAAACAGACGGTCTCTAAGAGTAGAAAGGTTCGGTAATATAGAAAAGAAAGAGAGGGATAGAGAACAGAAAAGGTTCGGCCAAAAAGAGCAATGTGGGAAAAACTCGTCCACAACGTAATACAGTAAAAGGAACTGAACAAATATTCATCAAAAAAAGAGGAAGAAATGACTGGCATGAAAACCAATTGGAAAAACTGAAAGAACAAAGTCTATCGAACCACACACTTCACAAATTCAGCAAGAAAAGAAGAAAGAAATGAAAAAAGGACAATAGAAGAAAATTTAGCTAAGAGATAAAATGTTTCCAGAAAATTTTTCAGAGAGAAAGACTAAGCAGAAAATTAAAACCAAAATTTTGAGTAATCCATACTTCAAATTCGGCACAACTCTTCCACTACACTCAAATTTCCTTCTTTTTGTCCCCAAAATCCTCAATTGATATCCCACTTATCCAAATCCCCTCAAAACTAAAAATACCCCCAATATCCTCCCAAATATTCGGCCACACACCCCACACTTCTTAACCATTCAGTGTTTCAGTCAAACACCAGCACCCACATAGCGCAAGTAATAAAAATAATCCCTTGCTTTCGCAAGTACTCGAACCCCAAACCTCTTACTCACTTGCACTTCACTTAACCACTAGACCAATAGGCCCATTCTGACATATTTTTCCAATATATATTTATAAGCCTACTGGCTAGAGATAGTGGTTTATTTCAATTAAAAACAAAATTTTTCCCAAGCTAAGGCTTGAACTTAGGACCTCTTATACACACCCAGAACACTTAACCACTAAAGTAGACAGATATTTTGTGTTACAACATACAAAAATAAAAATAAGAATTATTGGGGCGTTATAACTCTACCCCTTTAAAGAAAATTTAGGCCTCGATATTTTACCTGATCAGAAGAGATGAGGATACTGCTGTCACATCGCATCTTCAGGCTCCCACGTGGCCTCCTCTAAACTATGGTTACGCCACAGAACCTTAACCAGTGGTATCATCTTTCTCCTCAAAACTTTTACATCATAATCTAAAATCTGAACCAACTCCTTCTTAAAAGATAAGTCCAGTCTAAACTCAATCTCTTCCACTGGAACAATATGTGTAGGATCAGAGTGGTAGCGCCTCAACATCGAGACGTGAAAAACATCGTGAATTCGCTCCAACTCTGGAGGTAGCTCTAACTGATAGGTAGCTGGTTCCACTTGTCTCAGTATGCGACAAGGCCCAATAAATCTAGGGCTCAACTTACCCTTGCATCCAAATCTCAGTATTTTCTTCCATGGTAAAACCTTGAGAAACACAAAGTGCCCCACAAAATACTCTATCTCTTGGCGCTTTAGATCTGCATACGACTTTTGTCTATCTAATGCCTCTTTCGGTCGATCTCGAATCAACCTGACCTTATCCTCAGTATCAAAAACCAGTTCAGGACCCAGAACACGACACTCACCAAATTTAGTCCAACACAAAGTAGTGCGACACCTACAACCATATAGTGCCTCGTAAGGTGCCATCTGTATCCTAGACTGATAACTATTGTTGTACGCGAACTCCGCCAATAGCAAATATTCCTCCCAACTGTCTCGGAAGCTTATTACACAACCCCTTAACATATCCTCTAGTATCTGAATCACCATCTCAGATTGACCATCTGTCTAAGGATGAAACGTATTTCTGAAGTCCAACCTTGTACCCAAAGCCTCATGTAGCTTTCCCAAAACCGAGAAGTGAAGCAAGGATCTCTATAAGATTTTACCGAAACCGGTACCCCATGCAGTCTCACTATTTTAGACACATACAACTTAGTAGCTTTAGTAGTGAATAATCGGTACGAACAGGTATGAAGTGGGCAGACTTGGTCAACCGATCCACGATGACCCACATTGTATCCTTCTTAGTAGGCGTTAAGGGAAACCCACTAACAAAGTTCATGGTCACTCTCTCTCACTTCCAAAGTAGAATCTTAACTGGCTGTAGTAAACCCGAGGGTAACTGATGCTCAGCTTTCACCTGCTGGCCTGTCAAATATTTACTCACAAAATTAGTAACCTCTCGCTTAAGACCTAGCCACCAATACAACTCACGAAGGTCTCGATACATCTTATTTTTGCTAGGATGTATAGCATAAGGGCTACTATACGCTTCTCGCAGAATAGACTGCCTAAAATTAGTATCCTTTGGAACATAGATTCTCCCACGAAAACAGAGTACCCTTTCACTATTCAGTCTAAAATCTGATGTATTACCACCCTCAATCTATCGAAATTGAAGACCTAGTGACTCATCCTCTAACTGTTTACTCTTAATCTGCTCAATCCACAACGGTTTAACCTAGAGTTTTGCCAACAGACTACAATGATCAAATAAATTGAGGTGAGCAAACATCACCCTCAAATCAGTCATAGTCCTACGGCTCAATGCATCGGCCACCATATTGGCCTTACCAGAATGATATTCGATCATACAGTCGTAGTCCTTTAGCAGCTCAATCCATTTATGCTACCTAAGGTTCAGCTTTTTCTGAGTGAGGAGATATTTAGACTCTTGTGATCATTGTAAATGATACACTTCTCAGCGTACAAGTAATGTCTCAAGATTTTCAGTGTGAATACCACTATGGCTGTAATGCCCCGAAATTGGGCTTGGAAGAATGGGCCGTATGGGCCCAATGGGCTTGTAAGCCTACACAGCTCGTTGTCTTTAGACTTACGAGAATTAATGGATCGGCTGTATCGTACACGTGGCTACAGACAAATCTGGCTTAGCGGGCCATGCAAGCACGTGGGCCCTACTTGGGTTGCATAATGGGCCTCGGGCCCATATTCACTAAATGGCGTGTTGGTGTGATGGCTAAGAGGTTTAGGAGTGTTGGAAAAGTCCTGGGTTCAAACTTGGGCCTTAGCAAAAATTTATATTTTTCTCTTATGGGAGCCTTGACGTTAGTGGGTAGGTTTTAAGAATATTTTTGGTGAAAGCATTACACAAAAATGAGTGTGGTGTAGTGGTAAAGTAGCACCACTTAAGGGACAAGGAAGTGATTTTATAAAGGAAGCAAGGGGGTCCAAGGTTCAAGTCTTGGCTCTTGCAATTTATTTTGGTTTTTCTTTTAAATAAATCTGGAAGCGAGTAGGCGGGCTTTAAAGATAAATGTGTTGGACTTAGGACATAAAGAACTTGTGTCTGAGTGGTGGTGCCTTAACATATCTATCGAGAGGGCTATGGTTCGAATCCCTTTGCACGTAAAGGTTGATTATTTTGCTAATGCTTTAATTTTGGGGATTGATAGAGAATCCCACATCGGGAAGCTATCATGAGAATAGGTGAGTAACTGGCTTTAAATAGAGCAAACCATGAGGAGAGTAAGCATGCCATTCTTGGCTTATCCCTTTCATGTTGTGGCGTGTTCGTTTGGATTAGGCGTTGGATCATTCGTTGATCTGTATGCCGTTGGGTCATGGTGTAGTGACTATAGTTGATCAACACCCCTCGGGGAGTCAAGGGTGCGATTATTGTTGACTTCTGGGCGTAGCAGCGTTCAAAGCGTGGATTAACTTCATATGCCTATCAGGTGTGTACTTCACCCTACTCCATCTGTAGAACGAAAAATACCAGAATGCCGAAATGGGCCATGTGGGCCCAATGGGCCCATAGGCCCAATCGAGCAAATTGTATGATTGTGTAGTAAATATTGGACTAGACTAGGTGAATCTTATGTCTATGGCTAGTTTTGGGCGAAAGGGCAACACGAGCGTGTGGGCCTGATCGAGAACTGGCCTTAGGCCCATTCGCAGCGTTATCTTTGTTTAGAATACTTGAGTCGCCCGAGGCGACTGTAGACTTTTTGAGGGATTGATCAAATTACCGAAATACTCTTATAGGGTAGAATTACTGTAATACCCCCGATTTACAAAATTATCGAATTACGCTCGATTTGTACAATTACAAAAATACCCTCGATTTGTAAAATTATAGAAATACCTTCGATTTGTAAAAGTACTATTTTACCCTTAATTTGTAAAATTACTGTTTTACCCCTGAATTGTAAAATTACCATTTTACCCTTGATTTACAAAATTACAGAAATATCCCAGTTTACAAATTACAAAAATACCTCAGATTTTAAAATTATCGAAATACCCCTGGGTTGCAAAATTACCAAAATACCCTTGGTTTGTGAAATTATCGAAATACCCCTGAGTTGCAAAATTACCGAAATACCACTGTAGGGTAGAATTATCGAAATACCCCTTTAGGGTAGAATTACCGAAATGCCCCTGTAGTACAGAATTACCGAAATACCCCTGTGGGGTAAAATTACCATTTTGCCCCTTGGTGTTAAATGACTGTTTTACCCTTGTGGGCAAGTGACTGACTTGGACTGTGTGTTTGACGGATTTGACTGTGTTCGTATGACAGTGATTTGACTGACGTGACTATAGTTTTGTGATTGATATGTTTTAATATGTGTTTAAATGACTGATACTGAATATGACCATTCTGCGTACATGTGTGATAATTGAGCATAGCATACACGACATATGGGGTTAGGTTATGGATATGGAGAAAGTGCTAAAAGTGGTAATGCCACGTGATCTGCTTAGAAGCCCTGCCTCGTATTTCTGTTCTGGTGGCTCTGCCACGATCTCTGTATTTAGCAGCTCTGCTGCGTCTGTGGTGTGTAGGGCGGAGTGGGTTGAATTATTCCCCACATGGTGTGTAGGGTTGGTACGGGTGGTGTGATGGCTGGACTGGGTTGGGATTGCATTTGTATATTATTCTGATTCTGCTATGAGCTTGGCCCACACTATTTTGTATAGGGCTTCAGCCCAGTCTGTTCTGCATATCTGTATTATACTGATACTGATACTGATTTTGATTTTGATTCTATGAACTAATTCTCATTCTAATTCTGATTCTGATCCTAATTCTAAAAATGTTTCTGATTCTGTAATGGGCTAAGACCTATCTGGTACTGTAATAAATAACAAAACATAAAGAAACCAAAAACCCCTGAAGGAATTTTAGGGAGATCTTCTGTCTTGATGTAGAATTCTGGCTTCTGGGATGAATCAATCGGCTTCCCTTGGAGTAATCCCTTGCTTTCACTTTTTGTGTTGGCAGAAATATGGCGCTCTTTCTTGAGAGAAGAGAGTACACCTTTAGAGTTGCCTCCTAGGGTCTTTATATAGAGCTTTGGAGAGCCTTTCTTAGCCTCTAAGCATCCAAATCTGAGTGAAATTCCTCTTTCTCACGACTAGAATACGCCCGTGTGCCACGCTCGTGTACTTCGACAAGAAGCCGTGTGAGATTCTGTCGATTAGGGCATGGCCGTGTGGCCTGGCCGTGCTTGTCGGGGCTGGACCGTATAATCTTTGTGTGGCACGGCCATGTGCCACGGCCGTGTGGTGACTTCTTGGGCCTTGCGTTTTTACATTTTGGCCCATTTTCTCCGATTTTTGGTCCATTTTCCGTTCTTTTCTCTTCCCTATGCTCTTCTGAGTATAAGATATGAAAAAGAAAGATTAAGAGCACCAATTCTCACTAAATTGATAATAATTCATCCAAAATATAGGCTAAACATGAGGTAAAAATTTGTATAATTTAGCGTTTATCATACTGTTTGTTATAGTGGGTTAAGGCCCAATTGATACTGGAACTGTAGGAGGGCTGGGGCCTAGACTTTTAATTTGTTTGTATAACTGACTATTCTTTTTTTTATAGTAGGGGATTACACACTGAGTTTTCGCAAACTCACCCCGTTTATTAACCTTTCAGGAAATTCCTAACTTTAGACGGATCGGAGCTGCGAGGGACTCGGAAAAGGCTACACATCCACTTCTGTATTTCTATTAAATTATTCATGAGTACTATAATTTGGTTTTAAGTTGTAATAAGGCCTTTATAATTTCTGAATTTTAACTTTGGGTTTTTTTTTATTTACTTTGATTTATATCTGTTAAAGGTAAATCACGATTTTCCAAAATGTTAACTATTTTTCTTAAAACATCTCATTTTTGTAAATCGATTTCTTTTAGATAAAGCTTTCGTAACAAATAGGGTTTAAAAGGGTAATAACGTTTTACAAGAGAATAGTTTTTAAGAAACCACGTTTTAAAAATATGCATACGAAATTCGAGATTTTACAAATGTTTTAAATGGCAACAAGTTTTAATAAGAAGGGTTTTCAATAGAAACAAGGTTTTCGAAAAACACTTCAATGTGACACGCCATATTCGGGCCTAACTTCTAGGCTGGGTTTGGGGTGTTACAATGGCCAACTCTAAGTCATGCGTTTGATAATTTTCCTCATGAGCTGTCGAGACACATACGCAACTACCTTACCCTCTTACATTAATACACATCCCAAGCCGATGTGTGATGCATAACTGTAGACAGTAAATTCCTTCCCAGGCTCTAGCTATGTCAGAATAGGGGCCTCAATCATACGGTTTTGAGCTTCTCAAAGCTTTGTTACTGCGCATTAGTTTAGATTAACGACACACCCTTACGTAGAAGCTTAGTTAGGGGTACTACAATTACAAAAAACCCCTCAACAAATCGTCGATAGTACCCAGCCAGTCCCAGAAAATTACGAATCTTTGATACAGTCGTAGGCTATTTTCAATCTAAGACAGCCTCAATCTTTTGAGGATCAACCCTAATTCCCTCAGCAGATACCACATGGACTTGAAATGTTACTTCCCGTAACCAGAATTCGCATTTACTGAACTTAGCGTATAGTTGTTTCTCCCTCAAAATTTACAGAACCACTCGGAGATTTTCATCATGTTCATCCTCTATCTTTGAATACACCAAGATATCATCAATAAAAACCACTACAAACTGATCCAGATAGGGCTGGAACACTCGATTTATCAGATCCATAAAAGCTATAATTCATCAGTCCAAACGGTATTTCTAAGAACTCATAATGCCCATAGCGAGTCCTAAACACAGTCTTGTGTACATCAGCCTTCTTAACTCTCAACTGATGGTACCCAGAACGGAGATTAATTTTAGAGAAAATTGAAGCTCCTCAGAACTAATCAAACAGATCGTCTATCATCGGTAAGAATACTTATTCTTGATGGTCAGTTTGTTCAGATACCGGTAGTCGATGGACGTACGCATGGATCCCTCCTTCTTTTTCACGAAAAGAACTGGTGCTCCCCATGAAGACACACTTGAGCAAATGAATCCACGATCCAATAACTCTTGGATTTGAGCCTTAAGCTCCACAAGCTCTTTAGGTGCCATTCTATAAGGGGCGATGGACACTGAACTATGCCAGGAAAGAGATCAATCCCAAACTCTACTTCACAGTTCAGTGGTAACCTAGGTAACTCATCAGGAAACACATCTAAAAAATCCTTAACCGTTCTGATATCTTTAACAAAAGAATCCTCTGAATCCAAAACACTTATGTAGGCCAGATACGCCTCATATCCTTTACGAACCATCTTTTCTACCCTCAATACAGATATCACATTACTCAAGTAGTTCCGTTGTTCCCTAATTACTACTACTTCATCGTCCTCTTCAGTTTTTAGTACAACCTGTTTAGTGGTACAATCCAAGCTCACTCGGTGTTTAACTAGCCAATCCATGCCCAGTATCAAATCAAATTTTCCAAAAGAGAGTTCCATTAGATCAGCTCGAAAAATCACTCCTTGTACCTCTAAAGGGACGTCTCTCAATAATTTATTAACCTTGACGAACTACCCCAACGGACTCAATACAGTAATTCCACTCGAAGTACTCTCAACCGGAATCCCTAAGTTTTCAGTAACAGTGTAGGCAACATAGGAATGAATAGATCCTATATCTATCAATGCAATATAAGGTACATTGAAAATTAAGAACGTACCCGTGATGACATCCGGAGCATCTCCCTCCTCTTGTCAGCGTGCAGCATATACTAGAGTCGGCTGCCTCGCTTCAGTCTAATTAGCACCTTTGCCTGGTGCTCTTTGATCACGATGCTAACTATTACCACCTTTGACCTGACTAGGCCTCTCAGTAGCTATTGAGCTATTCTCGGTGGTGCAGTACACATACCAGAAGCTTTCATTTGATCAGCCCTCCGCGGGAAATCTCTAATGCAATGCTCTAAAGAACCACACATCAAACATGCCCAAGTTCTCTTCCAGCGCTCGCCCTGATGGCATCTACCACAATTAATACACGACGGCTGTCTACTAGCAGCAACATGGGCCTTAACTTTGACCGGCCAATCAACTTTGGCCTTTTTCTTAGGCCTCTGAATGGAACTCGAGGGCTCTAAATCCCTCTTGTTCCTATTTTTCTCTCTGTTCTGGCGCTCAGTGCGCTTTACTTCCTCGGTGTTCTTCACCTTATCAACCAAAGCTGCAAAGCCTCGCTCCCTCCGTGGAGCTATCAGAACCCTTAAGCTGTCCCTAAGGCCATCCTGGAAGCGAACACATCACTCGTACTCAGTAGCCACCACACCTCTCGCATAGCGGCTAAGTTTTAAGAACTCAGCCTCATACTCGACCACTGATCTGTCCTCCTGGGTTAAATTTAGAAACTCTCTCCTCTGGGCATCCACATAACTAGCACCTACATATTTTCCCTAGAAGGCATATTTGAAGAACTCCCAGGTTAGTCGATCGGGCTAAGTGCCCTCCTTAACCGTAAGCCACCACTGGTAGGACTCATCTCATAGTAGCGATACAGCACCCTTCAGTTTTTGCTCAGGGGTACAGTCTAGGTCATCCATTATTCTCTCTGTGGCCTCTATCTAGTACTCAGCCATGTCAAGGGCAACTCCAGCAATACCCCTAAAAATCTCAGCTCTATTGGACTGGAGTCGTTCTGTAACTGGCCCACGGCCTACAGTTCTAGTATTGGCCCCAGCGACCATTTCTAAAATCCTTAACATGGCTTGGAACAGTGCGTAGTCCCCAGCCACTTGATCATGCGACCCAGTCTCAGTCACAGGTAAAGCTAGTGTCTTACTAGTCTCCAAATTAGGTACATGGCCCGATGACGATGACCCAGCTTGAGCACCTCTACGGCCTCTACCATGGCCTCTTGTACCCCGTCTGCGAGTACCTCTTGTGCTCATTGTCTTTTCGCGTTAATCTATATTATCAGTTTAATGCATCAGTTTATAGTTCCAATAATTATTAGTAAATGTTTTATGGAAAACAGTAATTAAGAGTTTGTTTTCATAGATCGCAATCTTACTACAATTTTCAGTTTATCCAAACTAGAGTGTTTCAGTACAGTCTACTACCTACAGTAGTCTCAGTATTGTCTTTTACAGCATTTCAGTTTAAAACAGACAACAGTTTCAGAAGACTTACAGAATCGGCGTCGAAGACTCGATGTACCACACGTTCAATAAAGCATTTCAAAACATTTCAAATCCTTTGAAAGCAGTCCTTTATATATCTCAACTTTTAAAAACCCAATCCACAGCCGAGTTTTGCAACCTAACTTTGATATATAAGCTTATCTTGGCAGAATATATATACATATATCAATCAAGAAAAATCATTTAATTCAAAACTATAATATCATTGTATAACCAAATGAACATGATCATGAATCAAATTTCAAGATCTCATAGCATTCTTTATAACTTGATTCACATATCACATAAAAAACTTCCTTGCTATCAAGTAAGCAAATACTATTACATATTTGTTCACTTTAACCTGAATTCAAATTCATTTGTAACTTAACGTTGCCCGCATAAAATCTGATAGGCATAAAGCCTAGTATAATACACCGGCACGAAGCCTACTAGGCATAAAGCATGATATAATACACCAGCACGAAGCCTGCTAGGCACGAAGCCTGATATAATACACCGGCACGAAGCCTGCTAGGCATAAAGCCTAATATAATACACCGGCACGAAGCCTGCTAGGCATAAAGCCTGATATATTACTGATACAAAGTCAGTCTTACACATAATTCATATATTAGAAATCCTTATTATTCCTTAAAGTTCACATAAAGCTTTTCGAACATCATATCTCAGTTGAATTGAACTTGTACCCAAATCTCATAAACATTTATACATTCGGCTATAACTAATAAAAATTCATACCATTAAATTCAGCATATAAAGTTCATATACATTCAAATTTAACGATGTTTATTGCTCATAGACTTACCTCGGATATCGACGAACGATATAGATCGGCTATTCAGCTATTTTTGTTTTCCCCCGATCCAAGTCTGATTTCTTTAATTCTTGATCTATACAATTCCAAATTAAGCTTATTCAAACACAATTTCATTCAATTTAATCCAACAACACATATATAGGAAAATTACCATTTTTACCCCTGACATTTTACACTTTTTACAAATTAGCCCAATTTTCATAAAACACAAAACATACAAAATTTGCACATACCATGCTATGGCCAAATATTACCCACATTCATACTAATCCACATATTTCATTTATTTTACATTTTAGTCCCTCAATTTATTATTTTTGCAATTTAACCCTAAATACTCAAAATCATCAAAAATCTCTATACAAAACTTATTAATCCAAAACATATCTATCATAATTCATCATCAAACTTTACAAAACACAATTACTCATCAATGACATAACTCAAAATATTCATTAAAAAAATTCAAGCATGGGTCGAGTAGTATTCAAAGCAACGATCTCAAAAACGTAAAAATTATTAAAAACCGAACAAAAACTAACCTTGAATCAAGCTTCCACCATGGCCGAACCTTAAGCGTATTTTTTTCTTTCTTTCTTTTGATGATATTCGGTCAAATAAAATATAAACACTAATGCATGTATTTTATTTAATGATTAATATTATAACATTATTAATAATTTACCTATTTAACCTTTTTATTATAATACAAAACCATTATCACTAAAGGGTATTGCCGTCCACTTTAATTAATTATGGAATATTAGCAACATAAATGCTCCATATTATAAAGACACATGCAATTCACTCCTTGCACATTTAACTACTAAATTTTCATTTTACGCGATTAAGTCCTTTTATTTAATCGGACACTCAAACGATGAAATTAAAGTACGAAAATTTTCACACACAATAATTCACACATAATTAACACAGAAATAATATTAAAAATATTTTTCTGACTCAGATTCGTGGTCCCGAAACCACCGTTCCAATTAGGGTCTAAATCGGGCTGTTATAGGAAGGGTCACAAGTGGTCCCGCTTAAACTCCAATCTCCTAGATAGAATTTATTTAAACATGCTAATCCCAAAAATATACCCTAAATCATTTATTAAAAAATAAAAACAAGAAAAATTAAATATTCAATAAAATGAACGAGATTTGATCCCGTTCAATTTTATCTCCCCAGTAATGTTTTAAGCGCTGAGCATTGACTCGAAAATTACCTCCCTTACTTTGAAGTTCGACAACTCCATATGGATAAACTTGGTGAATCGTAAATGGACTGGACCAATGTGATTTTAACTTACATGGAAAGAACCTTAATCTGGAATTAAATAACAAGACTTGTTGACTTGCTTCAAATTCTCGAACCTGAATGTGTTTGTCATGCCATCTATTAAGTCTTTCCTTGAGTAATTTAGCATTCTAGTATGAGAACATTCGGAACTCTTCTAACTCATTGAGTTGGAGCATCCATTTCTCTTTAGCAAGTTTAAGATCCAAGTTGAGTTGTTGGAGAGCCTAGTAAGCTTTATGTTCTAACTCCAAAGGCATTTGACAGGTTTTCCAAAAGACTAACCTATAGGGTAACATCCCTAAAGGTGTCTTCTATGCTGTCCTATAGGCCCATAAAGCATCGTCCAATCTTTTGGACCAATCTCGTCGGTTTGGGTAAACTACCTTCTCGAGTATGCCTTTGATCTCTTTGTTTGCCAGTTCAACTTGCCCATCTGTCTGAGGATGGTAAGTTGTGGCAACCTTGTATGTAACACCCCAAACCCAGCTCAGACGTTATGGTCGAATCTGGCGTGTCACATCAAAGTGTCATTCAAAAATCAAATTTTTTGATAATCGTTCATTTCCATGTTTAAATCTTTTTGTGTTTGTGTTTAGTAAATCATCTCGTCAAAAGCTTTCCAAAATTTGGACTTGTTGTTAAAAATTCATTTTTAAGTTAAAAACCCATTTAATTTTTATTGCTTGAGAAAATTCGGTAAATCACGTTATTACAATTTGAAAATAACTTATCAAAACGATTGCCATATTTGTTATCGTTGATCTCCTAAACTGAACAAAACCATAGAAGCTTTTCTAATTGAAAACCTTGATGTTTAAATTGTGTGTTTTTCTTTCAAAACTGATATTACTTTGAAAACTCGTTTTTCCTACTCTAGCAGTTTAAAATTAGAAAATCAAAGCCCAATTTAAAAATTAAAACGAAATGGCTTTATTACATAACCAAAAGCCTAATATGAAATTTAATTAAACAAGTCTAAAGCAGAACATCAATGGTCGTATGGCCACCTCCGAGTCCCTCGCGACTCCAAATCGCCTAAGGCTGGGGATTACCTTTACAGTTAAAAGAAAGGGTGAGTTTACGAAAACTCAGTGTGTAATCCCCTATCAGTTAAACAGAAAATAGTGCACAATCTGGGCCAGAGCCCTATTCACTAATAGTGCAATCTGGGCTTTAGCCCTATACAGTAACAAAGTGGGCTTAAGCCTGATACAGTATCAATACAGTGTAAATATGCAACCCAATTCAATCCAACCAACACACCACCCATACCAACCAACACACCATGTAGGGATAAAATCGACCCACCCAACCAACACACCAATATCACAGTGAAGCTGCTAGAAGTAGTAACGCAGTAAAGCTACTAATAATAGTAAGTGTGGCTAACCCACCAGTAACAGAATATGTGGCAAAGCCACCAGAAAACAGTAAATACGTGGCAAAGCCACTAGTACTTCGTCCGTAACAGTATCCCAACCCCATGCAGTATGACGTGTCATAAATATTACATATATGCAGTATGTCACACTCAGTATTAGTCATATAAACATCATACACACATCAATCAACCTACCACTATGAGTGTAACGGTCATTTCGTGAGTTAGGGGTAAAATAGTAATTTTACCCCTCAGGGGTATTTTAGTCATTCAACTAATCTTGGGGTCTCAGTACAGATAACAACCCTTTAGAAGGTCTCTAGTGTAACAGCCTGAATTTGACCCTAATCGGAACGGTGGTTTAGTGACCACGAATCTGAGTCAGAAAAAAAATATTATTTTTCGTGTTTATTATATGTGGATTTGTGTGTGTGAAACTTTCAAACAAAAATTTGATTGTTTGTGTGCTTAATTTGAGAAAAGGGCTTAATTGTGCAAGATGAAAACTTGATAGTTTAATTTATAAAGGTGGAATTGATAGTGGCTTCTTGATACGGAGTAGTTATGTTGCAATTAGTCCACTATTTAAGTGATGACCGAATGTACCCTTATTGTATAAGGTTATATTATTTTTATTATAAGGTTAAATAGGTAAAACATGTTAAAAGTTAGTTTGTATTATATTAAAACATAAAAAAAAAAAAGCCATGCATTCATACCTTGCTTTTGCCGAATGCTTGAGAAAGAAAAGAAGAAATATGCTTTGAGGATTTCGGCATTGTAGCAAGCTAAAATTCAAGGTAATTTCATGTAGTTTTTGTTAATTTTTAATAGATGTGTGATCCTTGTTTAATTAGTGTTAAAACCCACCTTGAAATTTTTGAAATGGTGGCAAAATGTATATTTGGCCATAATTGAATAGTATTAAAATTTGAGTTGGAAATTAGAAACCAAAAATAAGTGATAGATGAATATCTTATATATGTGATTTTATATGATTTTAAACTTATAGGGATAAATTGTGAAAATAGTGAATTGAGTGGCTAGTTTTAAATGAAATGATTTATAATGACTTGTATGAAATAGGGGCATATTCGGCTTAAGTATAGCTTGAGTAAATTGCATTGATATGTATTTTATGAATTTTGAACCAAATGGTTAATGTGTAAATTGTAAGGGCTTGAATAAGTTAGGTGAACATTCGGCTCTTGTAATTTTGGAAGGATTGAATGTATTTTATGATATATGCATATTGGACTATGTTATAAAAATGTAAAGTGCAAAGGACAAATGGGAAATTTATTCGAATGTATAGTTAATATTGAATTGGATGAAATTCAAATTAATGAATTCAATTTGAAATTTATTTAGCTCAAGAACAAAAGAGATCGGAGACGGATCGGGGGAAAGTAAAGTTAACCGAGTAGTTGACTCACTGAGTACAAATATTCGAGGTAAGTCCTTAAGCTATGTTTTGTGCTAAAATTGAATAAATGTTAGATATAATGGCTGAATTGAATTATTAGAAATTTATATGTCATTGCCGAATAGTATTCTTGAATTTTTGAGTTGTGGTGACTATTATATTGAATAATTACCGTTGTGGATGTAGAGTGATAAAATGATTGATTTATTGAATAAGGAATTATGCTTAATGTCATTAAAATATTTGAGTTGGAATTGATATGGTAATACATTATGCCGAATGTGAATTAGAAGAAGTGTTACAGTTTGAGTTTATATGAGCTAATGCCGAATGGATGAGAGGTGTTAATGTGATCTTGTGATGATTTATAAATATGTTGCCAATTGTGAATTGAATCCTTGAATCATTATATTTACGGTTATTTGTGTTAGCCGAATGAGAAGGAGAGTATTAAATTATATTGATAGTGTTTATTGATGAATGGGTGTATGGAAGATTATCTAAGTTCACATGTATAAGAAGTTGATAAAGTGTTAAATAAGTGTTGTTATGAACAATATATTTGAGTTATTCAGGCTTCATGCCTAGCAGGCCTAGGGCCGGTGAATTGTAAACTAGGCTAATAGCCTAACAAGTTGAGTGATGTTGAGTTTATTCGGGTTAATGCCTAGCAGGTTTATTATCGGTGAATGAATATCGGACCTTGAGTCTAGCAGGCCTTGTGCCGGTGTGTGATTCGGGCCTATGCCTAGCAGGTTTATACCGGTGAGTTAAATTATGTTATGTCTGTGTGCCTTATTACCGAAATGAAGAGTAAGTAAGTATTGTGCTTTAAATATTTCTTTGTTTGGTCATTGGAGTAAGTAAATGTGCATATACATGAATTTGCTATAATCGGTCATGTGTAAGCTAAGGAGAATCGGGATATATGACTATATACATGCTTATACGAAATCAACTTATATACGGCCATATTTGTTTACTTAGACTTGGTGTATTCGGTTATATGCGTGTGTATAAAGGAAATAATATATTGGATTAATTGTAAGTTTATCCCAAAAGGGAAGGTTCGAGTATAAGTGGAAGATTATAAAAGAAAATTTGAATTTTCGGTTAAACTTACTTGTTAAAGATATTGCTTACTTCTAATGGTACTTTTCGGTTAGAATAAATATATGAATGCTTATTGAGTTTGTTTATGCACTTAAAACTTACTAAGCTAGTCATGCTTACTTTGAATGTTTTATCTCTTTATTCTATAGACCTTGGAAGCTAGCTACAAGTTCAGGAATCCACAGTCAACTCATCACACTATCTACAGTTTTGGTAGTAAATATTTTGAACTCAGACTTAGGTGAAGCAAGTTTTTAAACCTTGCATTTTGAGTGATGTGTATATATTAAGCCATGCGAATATGGCTTCTTAAATGTACTTTGTATAGTTTTAAGTTTTGGACCAAGGTTTTGCTTGTTATGTTTATACATGTCTTGATATTTTGGATGAGTTGATGAATTTACTTGAATAGATATATTTAATATCTAGAAATGTGGTTGGTAAGCTATCTTAGTCTTGTAATGGAACTTGTGTTAATGTTTATTAATAAGTTGGTGCAAGGTTCGGCTTTGGCTTACATATAGACCAAATGAATAGTGATTTATGCCATGTGATGTCATAAAAATGTATAAATAAGCTTATAGATATATGCGAATGGAATATAGTATTTTGAGCTTTATGCATTAATGTGTTGCACAATAATTTTGGAATATTCGGTCATATATGTGAATTATATATTTATGTAATTGTGGCCTTTATATGAAAGGGTGATTTGCATCTATTTATGTATACTTTCATGAGTAATCTTTTATTAACTTGATAGTGTAATAAAGTTGAAACTAATGTGGTGAGATACTATTGCATGTTCTGCTATCTCTTCAAAATGACCAATTGAATAGTAACTTAATTTAGGTCTAAACGGTGGTTTACATTCACAAGTAGTAGTAGTGACTTATTAATTTAAGTTATTTATAAAACCATATATATATAAAATAAATGTCTTGTAAATAGTTATGTTTGTCGTATGATTTTTCAATTTGATTGATTTATGAGCCTTGTTCAAATGTTGTGCTTTGGTTTTGAAATGTCTTGTAACCCTCTCTGGCAACGGATACGGGTTAAATGGGTGTTACATCTAGTCGCCTCGAACGACTCAAATGACCTAAGTGGTCATAACAGTGTAAATGGACCCAAGGCCCATTACTCGGCCCAAGTGGGCCTACATACCCTTGTAGCCCATTTGGCCCAAATTTAGGCATGGCTACATGAACCTCATAGCCCAATTCGTTACTCATCACTTACCGTGGATTTTACCTGTGTGGGGCTCACGAGCCTATTGGGCCCGCACGGCCCATTTTGGCCCAATGAGGCCTAAAATGGCCCAAGTCCACGTGAACGCTCGTGGAGGCCTCTACAGTCTATTGCCCATGATTTTATGGGCTCGATTTACCACACGAGTGTTCGCACGCTCGTGAGGCCATAAATGCTAAAGTTTTGACTTTTTGGCTTTTCGACAGTAATAGGTTTTGGTGTATGATTACACACATTTTAGCGAAACGAGCAGATTACACAACGTACAATCAACCTACATTCATCCCAAAGCAATTAGCCTTTCATCTTTTCATGATCAATAACACTAAAGCCTCAAATCGATAACACCCCTCACCTCGACCAAAAGTTATGTGATTATAACTCTTAAACACTGGTTGAAAAACGATCGCACCCTTCTTATCAATTTACTGTGCATATAACGAATTTCTTTAGCAATAGCCGTATCATAAAAGGCTTGAATTACTACCCATAGTCCAAAGAACTAGAGTTAGAGCAATTGGTATTCAGCCAATACTAGCAAAACAGCTTTGCTTACCCTAGAAAATTAATCGAACACCGGAAGAAGGATTTGAAAGCCTCTAAGCACTTGAGAATCCTTTTTTCTCTTTGAGCGCTAGAACCCAGAGATCCCAATCGTAAGAGAAGGAAGAGAGAGTTAGCAACCCCAAACCAAACACTCGGCTAAATTAGTAGAGAATGCAAAACACGAAGAATAAGAGCAAGGCACTTACCCACAATCCAAAGTTGGAAAGGAAGAATGACGAAGCAAACAACCGCTCGTCAAGAATTGATGTCCCATAGAAACGAAGACCGTTGGAACAAGAGACACAGTATTCGGCTTAAAGGAAGAATAAAGGGTAGACCGAAAGAAAATGAGGGAAGAGGACTAGAGAATAATCGGCTCAATTTCTAAAAGAGAAGAATGAGAGAAAGAAAATAAATGAAAAGGGACAAACAAGGAAGGTTTGGCTATGCGAGGAAACTTATGAGGTACTACTGATGTTTGCTTACAGTTTGGAAGAACTAGAGATGGAGTCATTAGGTATGTTGATGCTCATTTTGCTGGAGACCTTGATAGAAAAAGATCTCTCATAGGTTATATATTTATAATTGGAGGTTGTGCAATCAATTGGAAAGCCACTTTGCAAACTACAGTCGCTTTGTCTACCACTGAAGCTGAGTACATGGCGATTACTGAGGCTTGTAAAGAAGCTATTTGGTTGAAGGGACTCTTTAATGAACTCAATGAAGACCTTCAAATCAGTACAGTATTTTGTGACAGTCAGAATGCAATCTTCCTTACAAAAGATCAAATGTTTCATGAGAGAACAGAACACATTGATGTTCGGTATCATTTTGTTCGTGATATTATTGCTCGTCGTGATATTGTCGTGAGCAAAATTAGTACTCATGAAAATCCTGCAGATATGATGATTAAGTCACTTCCTATAACCAAGTTTGAGCATTGCTTAGACTTGGTTGGTGTTCATTGTTGAAGTTGAACCCTTAAGAGGTTTTATGGAAGAGGTGGAGAACTTGTCCGTTGAGAGTTCGTGATGAAGAACTTGTTCATTGAGAATTCGTGTCAAGGTAGAGATTATTAGAATTAAATAACCTGAATCCTTATTTAAATAAAATACGGTGATAAAATAAAATAAAAGTAAAATCCATATAGAACTACACTTCTTTTATGTTATTTTAAAATAAGGTTCTTTAAACATTATTAAACTCCATCTATTTTATATTGATTAGAATAAGGTGTTTCAATCTTACTAGAATATGGCCTTACAAGCCTATAAATAGACATAGTCTATTCCTCTTGTAATAATTTGAATTCGACATAGTGAAATTTTCTTCTCCTCTGCCCGTAAATTTTTCCCGAAAGGATTTCCACGTAAAATATGAATGTTCTTTATTTTTTCTCCTTTTTTTTTTTTGCAATACGTTGTCATTACCAACATTCTATATATTTACACCGAGAAGCTCATGTCACTTCCAAAATCTCATAAGAGAATTATTTTATACTTAACCTAACCTTGCTAAAATTGATTTCTATTGGTTTAATTATAATCCAAAGACCAAAATTCACTTAGAAATTATCAAGAACCTAACTCTTCTCATTTTCTCTCTGTAGAACTCACCAATGGTAACTCACTAAAGCTTGACTAGAACTCTAATTAAATTTGAAATTCTTTGTTCTAATAACATTCGAAACTTAAAAACACTTCGAATTTAATTTGAAAACTACACAAAATCAAGATTTTCTCTCTCTATCTTAAAACTAAGCTAACTGACAAGGAAAAGAGAACATGAAAAAATATTGATTCCTAGTAGTTTAAATTATCCTCAGAACCTCAAAACATTAAATCTCAAATAAATTTTCATCAAGAATCGTTAAATTCCCAAAACCTCTCCAGATTGACATGGAAGTAATTTTTGAAAGGAGAAATGTTGAATCAAGCTTAAAACATTTTGACTTAATGAAAGAAATTATCAAAATATTGCTTTCCTTGTTGGAATTGAAAGATTGAAATCAAGAATTGAAGTTGAAATTGAGAGAAATTTTGAGTAGAAAATTTTAAGTATCGTGAAAATGATTTTGAAGTAATTGTTCCCTCCTCAATTTTCAAATCTATGGTCTAATTGCTAAGATACCTTTGGCTTAATAACCTTTTAAACCCCTCATATGAACTAAATCTAATTTCTCACTATTTAGATATTGACCCTACTAATTTTATCACTTTTACAAATTAGCCTATATCTCAAATATCTAATTATTCTATACTAACTAATTAATGCAATTCAATAATACTAACACTCTATCTAATAAACCACAAGTATTTGCATATGGGAAGCAGAACTTGATAGTAGCTTTTCTTTTCTTTTTCTGATCCATTCAACTGATGAGAAAGAGAAAGTGATGTAAAAAAAATTGAAAAACTTTTATCCAAATAATGTATTTTAAAATATACATTTCAAAATATAAATAAAAGAAAATAATATAAATAAATATACCTGGATTAAGAATAGTAGCCTTACTAGAGTAGATGGATGAAAGAAGGTAGCACCAATAGATTGAATGCATTCCCATTAGCACTTGACTTTACTCCAAATTCCCGAACCACGAGACTTGGTATAATCTCTCATACAATCCAATGGTGCACCCATTACCCCTTGGTTCATGCAGCTCATCACCATTACTGCACAACTCTATCCTCATCTTCATCCCTTCGCTTGCCACATCTTCATTTATTAGTCCTTTTTGTATTCATCTTCAAGCCATTACCTCTGTTGTTCCAATTAAAAATTTTCAAGCTTATTTTAAAGGAAAATTTAAAAGCATGATATTGTTATCAATATCTTTTTTTGCTTGTCTTTAAAACTAGTGAATTTGTCGAAATTTAATATAGTGCTTTTTATTTTGTGACCATTTTTGACTATTTTTAAGATCAATAAAATAAATTTTGTTAACAAAAAATGAATAAATTTGTCGACTAAATACTACATCAATTGGCATTAATATTATTACCTATATAGAAGGATATAGATTCGTTGAAACATATTTATCCTCCTATTATTGATCCTCCTAACTATAGGTAATTTTAGACATTTATATCAGTAAACATGGTTTTAATGTTGCTCTCTAAGCCTCCAGTCAAATATGAAAATGATTTGCTATAATAATAAAAAACCTATTCTCAATATTATCTTTAGTTACAACCCAAAAGCTATATTACTCGGACATAAACGTGAATGTCAAAATACGACTGCGTCTAACATTGATATTTTCACTTTCTAAGCTTTTCCATGTACAGGTACACGTTGAACACAAGTTTAGTCTGCAAACATTTCAAGAAAAATTGTTAAGAAAAAAATCCAAGCAACATAGTTGAGACCAGCTTTGGCTTCATATTAACAATCCCATGTCCCTTCATTCCAACCTGAACCATCTACTTCGTTACTTAATCCAGTCTCAGAACATGATTCTTCAAACTCATGGTTCACCCTTTCTGGTGGGGGGCAGCCCTGATATGAGTTATTTTCATGACAATGCCACAACAGTTTTTCCCAGTAAGGATCCTGCAAATTTCAACATTAACATATCAATTTCTGAAATGTTTAACTGCTCAATGATGATCTCCGTAAAAACCTGAACTCGAATTAGGGCATATATGCATTTATACCTTACAAACGATGTGTGGATTTCCGACAATGATGAGCAATGATTTGGCCCGGGTAATCGCAACGTTAAACCTTTTTGGATTGCTCAGAAATCCCAGACAGTAAGTTCTGTCGAACTCATTGTGTTTGACTGTTGATCTTACCGTAGACACAATAATGACTTCCCTTTCTTGGCCCTGAAATTGTTCAACACTGCCAACTTTTACATCTAGCAAGTCCCAGGTTTCGAGCACTTTCTTGATCTTGAGAACCTGCTGGCGATATGGTGTTATTATTCCAATATCTGACTCGTTTAGATCCGAGCTTCCTCTTAACTTATTGATGATGTCAACAACTTTGCTTACTTCAATTCGGTTAAACCATGACGGATTATTGCCTTCTCTCTCGTCACATCCCTGGATACCGAAGAATAGGACCGGAAATTCTTTATTTGGAAAGAAATCCAAATTTGAAATTATTGAGAAAGAATTATCATCTTTACATGCAATCAACTGGCCTTTGTAGAAAAGCCTTGAAGGGAGATCGAGAATTGCCGGATGACAACGGTAATTCCTAACCAACTTTGTTACAAAATTAGCATCTTCGTTGCAGTATGATTCACACTGGAAAAGCCTTTCGAGATAAGATTTTCCCAATCCAAGAGACTCCGCATCTTTTGAAAATACAACTGGACCAAGCTGCTTTGGGTCTCCAGCAAGGACCACAACCGTTTCCTTTCGGCAAAAGTTAGCAATAGGAACCATGCTTTCTGGTTCCGAGGCTTGGCCAGCCTCGTCAAGGAAAATGTGGGAGAAATGGCCACGATTCACACCTTCTGCATAAAGTAGAGTTGAACTCATATAAGTTGATATGATAATTCTATAGCGGTTGAGAGCTTCCAAAGGAGGGCACTTGAAAACAGACAGCTCAAAGTAGGAAAAGCGAATATGATCAAGTGGAACATCCTCATAGGGACGACTAGTAGCGTTTAGCCTAAATATTTCACTCTCTTTAACTTTCACATTCTCATTACTGATAAGTCTCTCTAATATATGATCCGCAGCACTATTTGAAGCCGCACATACTAGAATCCGACCATTTTTTCTTGTCATATATATCTGTAGAATTGATTCCACCAAAGTCATGGTTTTACCAGTGCCAGGAGGGCCATAAATCACATAGGGAGGAGCTCCCTTGCAAGCAAGTATCATCTCGACAGAATGTATCTGTTCCACATTCAGTGTGCCGGTACAAGGCACAATCGGAGCATTTTTAAACAATGTCCGTTTGGTTGATTCTGACGGAAACAGAAGATTGTCTTGTAAAGTCTGTGCAGCTTCAATAGCTTGATACAACCTCCTCATATTCACCCGGTTATATGTGAAGTGAACATTGTATAAGTTTCCATCCCGGTGAAGGGTGTGAAATTGGCTTGCAAATTTCAAGAGTACTTCATCAGCCTCAACACGATAGATGTAGCCCTGAAACATCCCAAAAAGCAATCCACAAAAGTTCAGATCAAAGAAAGCAATAACGATAATAGTGAATACCCCCAGAACTTATCTGGTTGACTTGGTTACTACAGCTCTCAGAAAACATCCAGGACAACCAATTATAATCTCAAATATGGTTATTTGTTTAGCATCCCAAACAGGTTTCAGCACACATCACCAATCAAAGTTCTCTCGAAAGAAAGAGCATACCTGATATACTAGAGAATCTGAACCATTGGAGGCAATCTTCGCAAAAATATGATCACCATGTACAAGTGATGGCCTCCTCTCAGCTAATCCGGGGACCTCAAGAGCTACGAATTGCGGTCCTTTCCTCCTCATCATGACACATTCCATGTTATGAGACCTCATTTCTTCCTGAAATGAAACGGATGGAGTTATAAACAAACATAACAAGGACCATATAAATATTAACATCCTCACACATCAATCATTAATAGCTACCTCTAAATGCAGCTCTTCCATTACAAGCAATGTACTGAAGAAACCAGCATAGTTCTCCTTCGTCAAGCCTTCTGCAAGGATATCAGGCACATGCTTATTCTCTAATAACTCTCTGATATGTTTCGGGATTGGATATTCATCAAGCTTAGATTTGCATCCACGGGCTTTTGGCTTAGCTGGGCGAGAGGAAACGACATACTCGTCAACAGCAAAGTGATTTCTTCTTCTTGGAGCTCTCCTGTAAGGCTTAGTAGAAGTGAGAGATTGGGAGACATTATCTTCAGCCAATAGAAACACTACTCGTTCAATCCTATTATCATCTACATCAAAGTGTACTACAGTTGTGTGCAAACCCATGTCTTTCGGTTTGCAAGACAGCCAAATGGTAAGAGTTTCCCGGGATTGAAGTACTCGATCCTCAAGAGAGAATCCTTCTAAGAATCCTTGGCTTTTTTCTGACTTTGAATCAGCTGAAGGTGGCTCCACGAGAGACAAAGTAAACGAATCTGCCGGATTTGAGCAGAAAATCCTCACTCCCCAAAGTTCTACAGGCTCGTCAATAGTGTTCTCTAACGTAATCGGCCACTTTGAAGTTTGGCCAACAAGAATGGATTGAGGCTTCCCTTGAGAGAAAGGAAATGGAACTGAGATAATAACCAGCCCCTCTTCATTTATGTCATAACTTTGCACAGACTTATCATCAGCGAAGTCAATAAACCCAATCTCACCTTTATCACTTATGACCGAGCATTCATCACCCCAACCATCGTTCCAACCCGAACTCATTGTTAATGGATTTTGATGCTATCAAAGATCCAGAGAAGTATCAAACCTTAAAGAATTGTAAACCCCATTAACAATCAAAATATCCAAGACTACAACATACATTTTCCACTTAATCATAACCTGGTCCAAGTACCCTAGACCAAAAAGATCATTGTCTATCGCGATGCAAGACTACCAACATTACTTTATATTACAAACATTAATCTGCAATCGCTTTTAAAGTCTACAAAATTCGGCCAATGAAACATGATATACCGTGAGCAATTGAAAAGATTTATACTTCCAAGAAACAACTATATATATACATATATATAATCCTATATCTAAACTTGATTTAACCAGCATTTGTAGACATAGTATTGTAGATTGTTAATCTAATTCAAGTAGGGTGTTTAGCATTTGCACAGTTTTCATGCATCATAAACAATGATCAAACAAGTTCAATGGTGTACATATTATTCCAAGTTTCAACACAGTATGGTTCATCAGTGATAAACGAGATTCTAAGATGAGAAAATAGAGACAGTCATCCAAGCAGGAAAAAAATGTTTTAAACAAAATAAAAAAATGAAAAATTCTACTTCTTTTTCTTTTTTTTTAAAAAGACAAAAGATCTATTTTTGACGAAACAAAATGGATTAAAATATAAGTAGAAGAGAAATAAACATGAAGTAATTCATATATAAAATAAAACGAAACGAAATGACAATTAAACATAAAGAATTCATATAAAAAATAAGACAAAACGAATTGACAAGTAGTAAAGTACCCACCTTTGATTAAAAACACAGCAAAGTTGGAATAAGAAGTGAAGAAATTCGGGGACTTTATTTGAAAAAACAAAGAAAGAAAGAAAACCCACTTTACTGAGGAACACTTAAAACTAAGAGTTAGAGTGAGAAATTTGCTATTTTGAAGATTTCGAGTAGGGAAGTGAAATTTGATGAGAAAATCTGGAAAAGGGTTAGCCTTGTGGAGTTGAAGATCACTAAATTGATTATTTAAAGAAAAAGAAAACTGTTGCCTTCCCAATTGCTACTTAGAAATGAAGTTATTCTAAAAATAAAAGGAAAAGAAAACAGTTGTTATTATTTTTTTTTATTTTTTTAAGTTTGAATTTGACTTGACTTAAAAAAATAAGTTTTTTTTTTATTTAAGTCCAATTCAATTAAAAAAAAAAAAAGTAAATTCAGCCCAACTCATTTTACCCATATTTGATTTTTTTAATATTATTTTTTATTTAAAAATATTTTTAAAAAAATATAATACATTAATAAAAATTTTCTAACACATTAAAATACATTAAAAAGTATTATTATAAAAAAACACTATCATAAATATAATAAATGTTTTATTGTATTAAATATATTTTTTATATTTTTATATTTTGGGTTGGGTTATTTAGTTGGGTAATGGATTTAATTGTTATTGGATTAGTAATTTAATTTAAATATAAATATATAAAATTATTATTTAACATATAAAATTAATATAATATTTTTTATAACATAATATATTCAGGCCGAGCCAAACTCAGGCCAAAAAGATCTTACCCAAAGCCTGGCTTGTATAAGAATTAAACCTTAAATTTTACTCAAACCTATTTTTTGAATCTCGTATTTTTATTCAAATCCTCTCATTTTTCGGGTGACCCTTTGAATCTAAATGGATGGCCCTTGAGTAGACTATCTGTAACTAGTAAAGTTTGTCTTCTTAGTCTCGTAAGAAATGGGACCTAGTGAATTGTGAAATCCGATGATATTAAGACATATCAGATTCAAAGCGAGTATGGTGGAAATGATTGATGACGTGGTATGACATGAGTCAACACAGGAAGAGCTAATATTTTTATCTTTGTCGGCAAAATTACCTATATATGCTGAAAAAAATCATCTAAGAAACCATGTGAAATTTCTAAAACTTTACTTATTTACACTGTTTTTGGATAGAGAAAGAAAAATGCGTCCTATAGGGTGCGTTTTCGCTGATCTTCCAGACTTGAATAATCATCTGCTTCTAGAAGAAATCGAAGAATTTCTTAGGAATCCTACAAGATCCATTCGTTATTTTTTCTTTGATAGATGGTCAGAACTTCATTTGAGTTTGAATCCTACTAAGAGGTCCACTATAGATCAGAAATTGTTGAAGAAAGAACAAGATGTTTCTTTTGTCCCTTCTAGGCGATCAAAAAATAAAGAAATAGTTAATATATTCAAGATAATTACGTATTTACAAAATACCATCTCAACTCATCCTATTTTATTAGATCCGGGATGTGATCTGGTTCTGAAGGATGAACTAGGCAGTTCCAATAAGATTTCATTCTCGAACAAAAATCTATTTTTTGATTTATTTCATCTATTCCATGACCAAAACAGGGGGGATACACATTACACCATGATTTTCAAAAGAGAGATTTCTAGAAATGGTAGATCTATTCACTCTATCAATAACCGAGTTGGATTTCGTGTATTACAATGGATTTGCCTTTTCTATTGATTCCTACGGCTTGGATCAAAAACAATTATTGAATGAGGTATTCAACTCCAGGGATGAGTCGAAAAAGAAATATTTATGGACTCTACCTCCTATTTTTAGGAAGAAAATGTATCTTTTTATCGAAGGGTAAGAAAAAAATGGGTTTGTATCTCCTGCAGGAATGATTTGGAATATTCAAAATCAAAAATAGTTGTATTTTCTAGCAACGACATAATGGAGGTAGTCAATCAAGAGGGAAAGCAGATCATTTATGATGAAAAGGATGAGCTTTAAGAGAATGATTCGGCGTTCTTGCATAGTGGAACAATGCAGTACCAGGCACGAGATAGATCTTCCAAAGAATAAGGCTTTTTTCGAATAAGTCAATTCATTTGGGATCTTGCGGATCTATTCTTTTTCCTATTCAAAGATTAGTGCTTTGTCTTTGTGTTCTCACACCGAAAATTCTTTGCAAATGAAGATATGTCGAAGGGGCTTCTTACTTCCCAAACAGATCCTCGTACATTTGTATATAAGTGCTGGTTTATCAAGAATAGGCAAGAAAACCACTTTAAATTATGATTCATCGCCAGAGATGGCTTAGAACCAATAATTCATTATCTAATGGATTTTTCCATTCCTAAGAGCAGTGTGTCTACTGATTTCATCATAATGGCTTGCTCGAAATCATAATAAGCCATATTTTAGTCAATCATCGAGATTGAAGGTGAATGGGTCAATTCAATCTAAAATGCCAAATTTGTTAGGAAGCATTTAATTTTTATTGATAAATAATAACTCGTTGAAATAGCAATTTGAAGGTTCAAAAGGAATCTTTAGTATTTATTGTATCATTTTATTTATTTAATTATCATTTTTATTTAATTATGTTGTCAATAGAGATTTGTTAGTCTGTATTTTCCTAAAAGGGAACTCCTTTATTGTAACTAAACTAACTAGTTGTAACTTCAATTCATAGATAAAATTCAACAAAACAAAAAAGGGTTCTCTATCATTTTCATTTTTAATGCCTCATTTCTCATTCTTTTGTATGATTTTTATGAATCTATAAAAAAAATGCTTACTAATTAATGAAAGAAAAAATATTATTTTTAGATATCACAATTTCAACACCACATCCAACAATTTCAAAAGATTTATGTAATTTGTGTAGCTCTGTATTAATCGTTAGCATTTTGTGTAAGTTTTAAGACAAAAATGAAGAATCCTATTGGTTGTAGCTTTCTCCAGACCTTCGGGAAAACCATGAAAAAAAAGGCTTGAATGGTACGATTTCTACATCATTCCAGAATGAAAGGGGTGATCTCATAGTTCTTGGTCTGTGAAGGTACGTCTTATTCTCTTTCCTAAAAACGCATCCTACATAGAGCGTTTTCTTTGGTAGATCAACAAAAACTCACCCTGTAGGACGTATTTTCTGGCTAACAGTAGCTTCCCAACGGGCAGAATTCCAATGGCTATTTTTTCCTATATAAACCCTACAATTCTCATTTTATTCAGTTAAACTCTCAACACTCAACTCTCAACTCTCAACTTATTGTTCAATTTCTTATTCTCAATTGTCAATTCTTAATTTTTTATTCTAAATTCCCAATTCCCAATTTTAAAAAAAAAATTGTTTAAATCCTTTGGTTTTATTTTATTTAATTTTCGATGGCATATCAGCTTATTCGTTTGGATGAAAGCACATCTCTGACATTCAATTACAAATGGTAAGAAAATATTATTTAATTATTTAATTTTATTCTTCTAGTTATTATGATTTTAAGAAAATATTATTAAATTATTTAATTTTAAATTGTTAGTTATTATGTTGTTCATATTATTAAATTTTTATGTGTATATACTGAGGCCAAAGATAGAATTTTGGAGACGTACATAAACAACTTAAGCGTTGGTGCACCAGCGGTCATTTATGGACACTTGCAAGATGCAAGCTTTTTATAAGTGGCTCGCATGCTCGGGGGGACTAAATTGGATCCCCCACTCATCAATACTTTGGTCAAGAGATGGAGATCAGAGACGCACACATTCCATCTCCCCTGCGATGAGTGTATAATTACTCTCAAGGACGTCAGTTTACAACTCAATCTATCGGTCGATGGGGATGTCATTATGGGGTCGATTGTTAGTGTCAATTGGAGTGCAACATGCGAGCAACTGCTAGGGAAGGTGCCGAACAAGTTTAGGGGTAGTCGGATCAAGATGAAATGGTTGGAGGATAACTTCTAAACTATTGACGCTGCAGCGAGCCACATTGAAAATGAGCAATTCGCTCACACAACCATCTTGAGGTTAATCGAGGATTTGCTAATGCCTAAAAAATCTCGCAATATGGTACCCTTGAGTTAGCTAATATTACTAGCTAACTTGAGAGAAGCAGGACGACTTAGCTAGGGATCGACGGTGTTGGCGAGATTGTACTGAGAAATGTGTCGGCGACGATACTAAAATAAGCTAAAATAAGCGGTTGCATGCTCCTTTTTCAATCATGGGCATGGTATTGACTACCATTTCTACACCCTGAGTGCAAGTCCCTTACGAATTCTGTAACACCCCTAACTCGTATCTGTCGCTGAAATAGGGTTATGAGGCATTACAAAGATTTACAAAACATTTACAGATAACTCAAGTCGATTACTATTCATTACCAAAATTTGACAATGTCCCTTAAATGGAACCTCGAGGCCCAAAACATACATTAGAATCGATTCGGGACTAATTCGGGATCTTAGGAAATTTTTTCACAAAATTCCAAATTTTCTTTTATATAAAGTAGTCACACGCTAGTGTGGTAAGGGACACTCCCGTGTCCCCAACCGTGTAACTCACTAACTTGTAACTCATGTAGAAATTGAATTCACACAGCCAAGTCACACGCCCGTGTGCTAGGCCGTGTGGTTAATGTATTTTTTGAAAATTAAGTGCAGGTTTCACACGGTCAAGATACATGCCCATGTTCTAGGCCGTGTACTTCACACGGCTGAGACACACGCCCGTGTCTCTGCCCGTGTGCTCAATTCAAAGCATTCTATTTCTTAACTTTTAAGATGCAGGGGACACACGGCCAGGCTACACGCCTATATTCAAGACCATGTGTCACACACGGCCAAGGCACATGCCTGTGTGTCTACCTATGTGGACAAAATAAGGCTATTTCCAAGCCTTATTTCTCACCAAATTCACTATTCACTTGCACTAAAACTCACCAATATCAATCAACCAATTCAAGCATCATAATCAAGTTAATTTTAACAACTAGCATGGTACATTATTACATGCATTCATGTTTATAATCTTACCCTTTTGTGAACATAAATGTTAATATAATTTAATCAACCACACTAACACATGGATATTCATAATGATATAACCTTATAATTTTACCAAAACAAATCTTTACTAGCCATTTCAAATGGCTAGATTACAACCAACCATTTACAAGCCATTATGGCCAATTAACCTATACATTTCATTATAACCATAACTAATTTACCGTATGTACCAAAATGAGTTGATGGATAGTGTGAGTAATCTCCGCCAAGCTTCCAATCCAACAAGCTTCCGATTTACTATAAAATAGGGAAATAAAACTAAGTAAGCATATAATACTTATTAAGTTCGTATAACATGGTACTTAAGTTACCATTTATTCTATTTCAAGATAAACATGTAAGGCATATTCAATCAATTTGATCTCAAGCCCTACACATATCCTCATTGCCCTTGTTAGTAATATATTTCCATAATAACACCAAGAAATATAAATGGGCTCAACAACAATCAGGTTTCCAGATACATATGCTTTCCACATCACGTATTCATTTAGCATGTATAAGTCATGTCTTTATATCACAAGTATATTTTCATAATAATTCATCTCGAGTTCAGATTATTTCATGTCAGAACTTTACTCATATAATTCAAGATATCAATGCCACACAAGTAGTACACTCAAAGTGTACAAATCTATAATCTAGGTTGAACATATTCATTAAATAAATTTCCATGTACAAATATCATCATCTCATATTTCCATGTATCAATTATCATGTATCATCATTTTTATGTATTTCGGGCAGATACGTATAGTAACTCATTTTATTATTCATATCTTCTCATGTCTGGATTTTTATCCATTGAATTTATTCGAAATATCGATGGATATTCAGGTAGTACACTTGAGGTGTACAAATCTATCCTCATAGATGAATATGTTCATCAAAAAAATTTCCATGTTCATATATCATAATTTCATACTTACATATTTCATAAAACATCATTTTCATATACTTCAAGCAGATACATGTAAAAACTCATTTCTTTTCATGTCAGGGTTTTACCCGTTGAATAATTGAAAATATTGATGGATACTCTCATGTAGTACATTTAAAGTGTACGAAACTCTCAAGCCACCTTTTCAAGCCATTCAGGTAAATCGTATAACATGTATCATGAAGTTAATCCGGGCTAATCAAGTATGCTCATAAGAGCCATGTCTCATGTATTAGTTCACAAAGAACTTCTAACTGGGAAAGTCGTGTAATAAAAGCACCGGATAGCCATATCTCATGTAGTTCGTGCGAGTCATGTCTGGACGCTTACATAGAGCTGTGTTTGTGTCTGCAACATATGCAAGATCACAACCGATCAATCATTATGATGCTCACATAAAGCCATGTTTGTGTCTGCAATGTATGTAGGATCACAATCGGGCAAGTCGTGTATCAAGATGTTCACATGGAGCTACGGTAATCCACAACTTATGCGGATTTACTACCGATCACTATACTCGCAGAAATTTATCTCATAATGCTCGAGAGGCTAATCAGGATTACTCGTCCAAGCTAAATCTTTTCTACAACACATGCAAAACCTCATTCATATCAGGAAATCACATATCCACCGATTTTTCATTTATTCAAATGGGATTTGACATTTATCAGGCAATTGTCAGGCATGTAATCAATCTCATATATTTATGCATTTATGCAATTCAAATGTTTACCTTTAACTCAAACATAAAAAAATAACATTTTTATTATTTATCACTTATCGGTATTACCATTTATTTCAGGCACTTTCATTTATCGGGCTTTAATGAATATGTGATCATTTCACATGTTTATGGCATTTATACAATTTACAAACACAACAGTTAATTCAAGCATATAAATATACACAATTTAGCTACACAAACTTACCTCGACAAATGTTCATGTATGTAAATTCTACTAATCTGACATTTTCCTCTTTCCCTCGTTCTAACTCCGAATTTGGTCTATTCGGATCTATACGAGTAAATTTAAAATCAATTTAATACTATTTAAACTCAATTCAATGCAATTTACATCTTAAGAAAAATTACCATTTTGCCCCTAAACTTTTAATTAATGACGATTCCGTCCCTAGGCTCGGAAAATGAAATTCATGTAATTTAATCCTTGTTCCAAGCCTAGCCAACTTTTACATGTAACACTTATAGCCCATGTATTTCATAAAATTTAAATTTTTTCTTCAATTTTTAGAACTTTACAATTTAGTCCTTAAATCATGTTTTCATCAAAATTCACTTTATAAAAGTTGTTTATCTATCAACAACCTTTCATATTCTACCATAAATTTCAAATTTTCAGCATATTCATCCATGGCATAACATATATACTTTGATAACTTTTCAAATTAATTCCCCAAATAAATAGATTAGACTATCCCGATTTCAAAAATATAAAAATTACTAAAAACGAGACTTGAATACTTACCTAATTTGGCCAAGAAAGCTTGCTTTCTCTTTCCTAGGGTTTCCATGGAATATTTAGGGAAGAAGATGATATCAAATGATTTTTATTTCTATTTAAGTATTTATCATCTTTTAATTTTATCATTTTCCAATTTAGTCCTTAGCCTTTTTCTAATTTTCCATGGGTGAATCATCCAAAAATATCTACTAACTCTTCATTAATGGTCTAATTACCATATAAGGACCTCGAATTTAAATTTTTATAGCTATTTAATCACATTAGCTATTAGAACTCAACTTTTACACTTTGTGCAATTTGGTCCTTTATCAAATTAAACATGTAATCCATAAAATTTTTATACGAAATTTTCACACAATATTATTGTCATTCTGTAAATCATAAAATAGTATTAAAATAATTTTTCTTTTTGGACTCGGATCTGTGGTTCCGAAACTACTATTCCAATTTTATCAAAAATTGGGTTGTTACAAATTCTCACTCATAACATGGTAAAATTCATTTGATAATATTGTTACCGTACTAGAATTTTTATTGTTGTAATTTTGAAATAGCATATTTTTTGTACTGGTGGAACAACCCCACCAGACACAATTGTATACCGACCGAGCTTGAGGACATCTGACTAGCTTTAGACCAACAAACAAATGAGGATGTTAGTTTCTTGATTTTAAAGTAATCAGTTTTTTTATTCCAAAATTTTAACTTAAATATTCAGCACTTGCTGAAATTTATAAATTTGTACTGCACTTCGTATGAATGCCATACGAGGATCCGAGGATTCAAGAACGCATCCCAAATGAATTTTTGGCCAACCACGAAATCTAGCACGTGAAAGTGCCATTGATCGTGTTTTTAATGGTCGAGATGCATGAATCCAACCGAGTGATGCCGTAGTTTAGGTGTATGTAGCATATTCCATCGCAACCGCAGCAGCTCGACGACCTGTACAAGATCAACATGCGTGGGAGACTTGATGAAGATTGGGCAACATTCCACAAAAAGTATATCGAGATTTGGCAGCACAAGTACAATTACTTGCCAATGCATGAACTATTATTCCCTGTCTCATTCCTTATATAAATGCACTAAACCTAAACCTACTCACCCACATCTCTAAATTGTTTTTTTCTTTCTTCTGCATCTTGAAATTTTCGAGTTTGAAGATTTATTTCCCTCTCTTTGAGAGAGACATAGTCTTAGTTCACAATGACGTCAGGTAGCCGGGTGACCTAAAAATTTCACTTGCCGTGTAAGCATCGAGCCATCACCCGAGCAACCGGGATCACATTGTAACTCAAGGTCCAAGTTGCTAGTGATTATACTGTCTCGGGTTGAAGTGTAACTAAGGCTTTAAGTTTACAAAGGTTATGCTACCAAGGGACGAGCATAACTTTGACCCTAGTTGGCGGTGGTTATACGAGCACGACAATGGTTTTTTCATCGTCAAAGGTGGAAGCTATTCACCACAGAAACATTAGTACGAGGAAGACAAATGCAGTGGCATTTTAGTATAATCGAGTAATTCGATGGACATGGATAAAATAAATTACTTGATTGTACTAAACCACCACTGTGTTTGTCTTCCTCGTATTTATGTTTCTATGGTGAATATTATCCTCCCTTAATGATGAAAAACTCACTGTTGATCCCGCATAACCACTGTCAACTAGGAGCCCATTTATGCTATATCCCTTGATACCATAACCTTTGTACAATTGAAGCCCTAGTTACATTTCAACCGGAGACCGTATAACCATCACCAACCGGGACCTTAAGTTGCAACATAATCCAGCTTCTTAGTTGATGGCTCCATGCTCACATGCTAGATGAAATTCATAAGTCACCCAGCTCCACTGCACTATCATAAATTTAACACCCCTAACCCACATCCGTCTTGGAACAGGGTTACAAGATGTTACCGAAGTTTACAAAATAATTACACATAATTCCATTATTTACTTATATTCACATCAAAGTTATCCATCCATGTCATAGTCACTAAATTAATTTTATCTTGATCTACAGAACTCCAAATTAAGATTCGCTAATTTTCCCTAAAACTAGACTCAAATATCTTCTTACCTTAAAATTTTCAGAATTTTTGGCTTGGCCAATAAATATAGTTTATTCTTCAAAGTTACCCCTATTTTGCTGTCCAACAGTTCCGACCCCTCCTCACAAAAAATTAATTATCTCATTGTACAGAATTTGGATGATGTTCCTGTTTATTTTTCTTAAAAGTAGACTCATTAATGAATTTAATAATATAAATTATATCCTATAATTATTTTTGTAAATTTTTTTAATGATTTTCCAAAATTAGAATAGGGGAGCTCAAAATCACTCTGACCTTGCCTCACAAAAATTTAAATATCTTCTAATATGAAAGTCTTTTGCTTACATTGTTTCTTCTATGGAAAACTAGATTCAATAGGCTTTAATTTCATATCTTATTAAATCTCTAATTCAATTTCCATAATTTATGGTGAATTTTCAAATTCAAACTACTGTTACTAGCCAAAAACTGTTTTAGTACAAAATATTGTTAACTAGTTTATAACATCTTTACTTCATTTCATTTAAACTCTATACATGCCATATAAATATTTAAACATAAAACAAAAGCTACCGGAATTGATCTGGATAGTGAGCTTTGTTGTGATGATCCGATCTACCAACTTCCCTTTAATTCAATCTACATAAAAATATCAAACACACACAAGTAAGCTTATTGAAGCTTAGTAAGTTCATAGGTTTAAAAATAATGCTTACCAAACATAATATTTTCAAACAATAACAAAACATTTACTAAAGTTCCCTGCCATTCACAACCACTGTTATAATACTTCACATAGTTGCGCTCAACACTAGCAACTACACGATCCCTTTTCATTCTAGTTCACACCTCATATATTACTTATTATTAAATTAGGAAACGTCTTACGAAATTGAGTACGTCGTTGCTCAGTGCCACGATTCATAACTCAATATGGAAAATGCCATACCTACATTTCTTAACTCAGTATGGGTAATACCATACCTACGTTTCACAACTTGGTATAGTTAATACCATACCTACGTTTCACAACTCAGTATGGATGATACCATACCTACGTTTCACATTGTGCCATGGATCAACCATGGTCTTATCCGTCAATTCATCAAATGTCACGATACAAACGGACTCAATCGTGCATTTTTTCCTAATTTGAGTTTCCACATTTATTCTTTCATTTTATAAAATTTTCACAATCCCACAGGAAATTCATATTTAATAACACATTATATCATCCAATCATTCACAACTAAACATGTAAATTCAACCATATGAACTTACCCGGCTGATTTGTAGAAGATATTAAAATTAAGGGATTATTCCGCAACTTTTTCTTTTCCTCGTTCTTCTTTGGATTCTTGATATGATGTAAAAATATGAAAAACCAGCTTTCTCCAGACCTACTATGGCGTTTTGGCTAAGAAAATATGAAGAGATCTCTAGATTTTTCAATTTTGTCCTTATTTTATATGTTAAAATTGTAAAATTTCCAATTTTGCCCTTATTTCCCTTATTTTTCTGCTGATTTTCTTGCCCTTGCCATCCAACCTATTCACTTTTAGGCTTAATTGCCCTTTAAATCCTCTTTCTTTTAACACTTGAGCTATTTAATCCTTTTAGCAAATTTTACATTTGTTACAATTTAGTCCTTTTTATTTAATTGACTACCCAAACGTTAAAATTTCTCAACCAAACTTCAATACTAACTTAATGATACTCCATAAATATTTCTAAAAATATTTATGGCTCGATTTTCAAATTCGAGTTCTTAATATCTCATTTTTGACCCGTTTGACCTAATAAATTCTTTTAATTCACCAAATTCACCAATTCAAAAATTCTTCTAAATTCTTACTTGACTTATAAATTTTAAATAACTATCTTGTTCAATCTTACTCGTCAGATTTAGTGATATCAAATCACTGTTTCTGACACCACTGAAAATTAGGTTGTTTCAACTCTCCCCCTTTAAAAATTTCGTCCTCGAAATTTATTACTTGAAAATAGATTTGGATACTGTGATCTCATTGACTCCTCTATTTCCCAGGTTGCCTCCTCCATACCATGTCGATGCCATCATACTTTAATCAATAGTACTCTTTTGTTCCGCAATTCTTTAACTTCACGAGCCAAAATCTTCACTGGTTCTTCTGAATAAGTCATATCCGGTTGAAGCTCAATTTCAGTATGAAGAATTACGTGTGAAGGATCTGACCTATACCGTCTTAGCATAAACACATGAAACACATTGTGAATCTTCTCAAGTTTCGGAGGTAAAGCCAACCGATAAGCTACAGGACCAACCCTTTCCATAATTTCATATGGCCCTATAAATCTCAGACTCAATTTTCCTTTTTTTCCAAACAGTAACACCTTCTTCCACGGTGAAACTGTTAAAAATACTCGACCACCTATTGCATATTCTATGTCTCTTCATTTCAAATCTACATATGACTTCTGACGGCTTGAAGTAGCTTTTAAACTGTCTCGAATAATCCAGACTTTCTCTTTCGCTTCCCAAATCAAATCAACCCCAACTATTTTTGATTTACTCAATTCAGACTAACATAATGGAGTCTTGCATTTCCTACCATAAAGAGCCTCAAATGGTGCCATTTTTATACTAGACTGATAGTTATTGTTGTAAGCAAACTCAGCCAAAGGTAAATACCTTCCCAACTTCACCAACTCTGGAATACAACATCTTAACATATCTTCTAGAATTTGAATCATTCGCTCTGACTGTCCGTCTGTTTGAAGATGAAATGTTGTACTAAAATTCAATTTGGTACCTCAAGCTTCTTGTAGTTTATTCCAAAATCTCAAAGTAAACCTCGGATCTCGATCCGAAATGATTGATACTAGAACTCCATGTAGTTTCACAATCTTTGACACATATGATAACAGCTCGCGATATTAAGTAATAAAATTTATAAAACTGATCACACCAAAACTAACTAACATTACGATATTAAAGGCAAGCGCACCTATCGAACAGTAGTATAGTTTAGTAGCAAGACTGAGTTATCGTACCCAAGGGAACCAAAAGTACTAATAATTACTTCCTTTCTATTATCTAGCCTAAGAATAAAAGAGGATTGATTGGAACTAATTCTAAAACTAACTAAAGTGCACAAAAAGTAAATTGGGGAAAACTTTAGGGAAAAGTTGATTGATATGAGTAATACTTAAGGGAGAATCCACCTAGACTTCACTTGTTATTGACTTCTTGAACTAAACGATTTATTCACTTGACTTGATCCGTAGAGATCCCTAATTAATGCTAAACCCTCCTTCGAGGCGAAGAGCAACTAGACCTAGGTTGTTAACTAAAGTTTCTTTATTAATTAACACCCTCGGTTGCATTAATTCGATCTATGGTTCCCTCTATTAGGTTTGGCCCTAATCCGGCAGATTTATGTCGCCCTATGTCTAGGGTTGCATGCAACTCCGCTTAATTATGGTAGATCTGCTCTTAAAACAGGGACTTTTGCTCCTCTGCCTAAGCACATCAAGTTCTTGAAGTAATACCTAGGATTATTAAATCAAGGATGAAGAACACATAATTAAGAACAATTCAAGCAATTATCATATAATTCAAGAATAAATAATAACAAGATCTGTCTTAGGTTTCATCCCCCTCAAGTATTTGAGGGGTTTAGTTCATAATAAAGAAAGAAAACATCTCAGAAGTATTAAAATAACAAAACATAAAGAACCCAAAAACCCTTGAAGGAATTTAGGGAGATCCTCTATCTTGATGTAGAATTCTGGCTTCTAGGATGAATCAATCGGCTTCCCTTGGAGTAATCCCTTGTTTTCACTTTTTGTGTTGGCAGAAATATGGCACTCTTTCTTGAGAGAAGAGAGTATATCCTTAGAGTTGCCTCCTAAGGTCTTTATATAGAGCTTTAGGGAGCCTTTCTTAGCCTCTAAGCATCCAAATCCGAATGAAATTCCTCTTCCTCACGACTAGAACATGCCCGTGTGCCACGCCCGTGTACTTCGACAAGAGGCCGTGTGAGATTCTGTCGATTGGGGCACGGCCGTGTGGCCTGGCTGTGCTTGTCGGGGTTAGACCGTGTGATCTTTGTGTGGCATAGCCATGTGGCACGACCGTGTGCCACGGCCATGTGGTGACTTCTTGGGCCGTGCATTTCACATTTTAGCCCATTTTCTCTGATTTTCGGCCCATTTTCTGTTCTTTTCTCTTCCCTATGCTCTTTTGAGTATAAAACATGAAAAAGAAAGATTAAGAGCACCAATTCTCACTAAATTGATAATAATTCATCCAAAATATAAGCTAAACATGAGGTAAAAATATGTATAATTTAGCGTTTATCAAAAACCCCCACACTTAAGCCTTTGCTTGTCCTCAAGCAAAATCTCAATCCCTAAATAAGAATCATTCTTTTCAACTCACAATCTTTATCAATAATGTTTCAAATTAATCCACAAGTAAGCGTACAATGAAAATTCAATCAAAAGAACATTAAAGACTCAATTACTTTAAGTTAAGAATTTTATCATTGAAACATAAGTTTCCTTCTTTCTCCTAAGTAGTTATCTCTCCATCTTAATTAACAGAAGTTGACATCCTCACTAAGGATTCACTCTATCCACTCGAAGTGTTTAGGGTTCAAAAATTAAGTACTCTCTAGTCAACCTGAAAAGTTATTGCCATAGGCTTGCTAGAAAATCAAGTCTCCACCACTGTAGATTGATATGATGCATCGATCAAAAAGTCTTTCAAGGGCTGTAATGGGGCTTGGTTAGGGTGTTGTCACAGGCTGTAAAAGAGGGTTAGAATCGAGATTGAATTGAAAAATTATCTAGCTAGAAAAATCTCTATCACTAGAACATATTTCTCGAGCTAATTCTCATGATAATATCAATTTTGCCTTGAGAGAAATATGCAAAAACTATTTGAACTACTATAGATTACAACTGAATACATATGTTTTTTTTTAAGAACAATTCAAGTACAATAATCTGGGAATTTACAACTTTACAATTTGGAAAAGAGAATAAAGCTAAATAATAATTCAACTCAAATCTTAACAAAAATAGGGGTCAAAATAATTGAATGAGATTCAACAAAAAATGGGTTATTGGTTAATAATTAGGAGGTAAGTCAAAGAATGGGTTGTTAGGCTCAACGGGGTTCACTAGGGGTTAATTTATAGAGGTAGGCCTTTATGGAGTAAGTGGGTTAAATCTTAAGTGCCTTTATCATCTCGGTATATCAAATCAATGATGTGGTCTCGACATGTATAATCAAAGCAAGTTCTAGAATAACAAATCAGTGTTGACTCACTCAAAGCAATAATAAAAGTGAGCACGAAAGAATGTATGCTCAAAAAGCTCAAAAATCTCACCAGAATTATGGCTTTTGATGTCAATCCTGTGAATTTCAAATCTTAAGATATCACTTAGAATTAGGGAAAAGAACTTATGCAAAAATTGTAGTTCTCAAAAATTTCAACTCATCATGCTTAATTCCCTAATATTTTAGAGTTTGAATATTCAAAGTACAAGCACCTATGTCTTCGTTTTCAACATATCAATAAAAGTCATAAATCAATCAGAATTAATTCCTAATAGGAGACTGAAGAAGATGCTATTGAAAAATTTCAGGGATTTCAAATAAAATGTAATGTCTGAAAGTAAGTTTCCTCCCCACACTTAAGATGTACATTGCCCTCAATGTACAAAGATAACATTAGTAGCAATATAAGCATTAGATCATAAGGTAGGGAAGGGTATGAAACTCCCTGAATTTTGGATGAATTTGAAAGACAGAGATTAGACTTGGAAGAGCGGCCACTTGTGGCACGGTATTCCCCTTTTCGTAGAGATTTGAGCCGGAAAGCTCCTTTAAAACTGTGAAGAAATTTATTAGTCGTGGGGAATTTGAGGCAATGGAATTTACTTGTTAGGGTGAGGCCGTTAGAAAAATAAAATAAAGAAAGCAAAATACTAAAAATAAAAATATTCAAATAATTAAAAAGATAAAATGAAAGAAAATAAAACTAAGAGGAAAAGGAAAAGAAAGTTAAAAGAAAAAAAGAGAAAATAAATATTAGTGTTTAAGAGTTAGAATAAAGTAAAATAAAATAAAAATAAAATAAACGATAAAAATTAAAGTAAAAAGGACTAGATAAGTCTAATCTTCTGATGGATTGCGCGGTGGTGGTGTGATGGCTAGGTGCTGGCATATGTGCGCTAGAGTGGCGTCGATGTAATCGAGGCGCTGAAAGCACTGCTGCTCAAATCTATCCAGGCGCTCGCATATGTCAGCATGTGGGGCTACCGTCTGGGTGGGCCGTCTGGGGCGTGGTGGCTCAGCTGGCTCATCCTCCTCCTGTGGTGGTGGGACATCATCAGCAATGTCCCCTGGGTCCTCTCCCTCCTGGACGAGTCAGAACTGAAGGGGGGTACCTTCTAGTCTCCGCTCTATCATTCTTATATGTAACATCGTCGCGATGCCTTGGGGAGACATCTGACTAATCAGGGTGTAGGAGGATGTTTGGGCTGAAGTGTTGAGGAGCCCAAAATACCGGGCCAAGCGAGCGATGTAGGGCTCCATGGATAAGACACCTCTGCGGTGCCTCTCTGTCTGATGCTGCATGGCGTGCGCTATGAAGTATGTTAAGTCGATGATGTGGCCGTTTGCCATGCACCACAGGAAGTAGACATCGTGAGTGTTGACGACGCCGGTGCTCTCTCGTCTACCTGTAAGAGTGTGAGCAAGAAGAGCATGAATGTACCTCAGAGATGGCACGAGGGCGGTCGCCTTGCTGACGCTGGGGTTATAGGTTTGACGGCCTGGGGCAATCTCATTCCAGCAATCGACGAGCCGAATGTAGATGCGACGAGAAAGGGTGGGGAAGTCCTTGTCCGCCATAAACTGCTCGGTGTAGAGCCCAAGTGCTATGCCAAATTCTGGTACACTGAGACGTCGCACAAGGCCTCCTAACCGGAATTGGACCGTCCCTGGATCGTTAAATCTAGTCATCACCGTCTGTAGGTGGAATGTGGAGCAGAACTCTAAAGTGAGTTCCAAGTATGTGGGCTCGATAATATGGAAGAGTTGCTCCCATGGCTCTGTCATCAGTAAGGCCTGGACGTCATCCACCAAATGGATTTACTCAATGTCGCCCTGGTCTATGCAGCGGCCCGTGGATATAGGGCGGGCTCTGAGTAGTTGATAATGTTCCTCTTGCGAGGCTTGGGCGAACGTGATGAATGGGTGTCGAACTTTGGAGGTGGGCCTTGATGATGAACTCCCTGGCCCTTTTCGTTTCTTTGATGCGGGGACAGCAGCCTTTCTAGCGCGTGATGATGACATAGTATCTGAAAATAAAATAACAACAGCATTAGTCCTAAAGATTGAAATTAAACTTAATAGATAGTAATTAAAATGTAGATTAAAATGATAATGTTCGCAAAAATAAAAATAAGAAAGAAAAAAATGAGGATTAACCTAAATAGTAGAATCAAATCATGTTGAAACTTGTAACAAAACTAAGAACTACGAGTATATATACTAATCTTATGAGAAAATGTCAAACAGATATGAATTTAAATGGCAAAGGAAATGAGTTCTAAGTGGCAAGCAAAAATTGAAATTAAGTGGCATGCAATCCTAATGTGTTCTATCTAATTCTAGATTATTCATCCTAATTTTCCTAATTCTATGCTTGATTAAACATCTAGAACAAAGTAAAATTACATAATTGAATAATGAAAATGAACTGTAAATAAATGAGAAAAATGAGATCGTGGGTTGGTCGTGGGGTGGGTTTGCACGGGCGTGGGGCTGCTGATTTTGGGTATGGTGGTGTTTTGAGGGCTGTGGCGGTGCTTATGGTGGTTAAGGAGAGTTTGGAGGAGAGAAATTTGGGGTTTTGAGTGAAGAAGGAAATGAATAGTGGCTCGTATTTATAGTTTTTGGGTCACACGGGCATGTTACACGCCCGTGTGAGTCGTGTTTCGCCCGTGTCTTTCGAAATCTGGAAGTTTTGGCGCGCCTGGTTAGCAGTGCACGCCCGTGAGAATGTTGTACATGGCCGTAGGAGATCGGTTCTTCATCACTCACATGGTCGTATGATAGGATACACGGCCGTGTGCGATCATGTTCGTGTTTCACACGGTCGTGTGATATGTTCCATGGTCGTGTAAAATTTGACAGTGTCTTCCACGGTCTGGGGACACAGGCTTTTGGAGTTGTGTGAGCCCGTGTTGATACTGTAGGGTTATCACGGCCATGTCGCACGGCCGTGGGGTGTTGTTGGTAGCCCGTGTTTTGGGAAAATTTGTGCTCTGTTTGTACACGGCCTCAATACACGACCGTGTCTTTGTTTAAAGGGTTCACACGGCCTGGGACACGCCCGTGGGCATGGCCATGTGGTCCTAAATCTCTGCATTAAAAAGGGTTAGTGTAATGCATGAAAAAATACTAAAAACAAAATAGATGAAAAATTACTAAGTTAGTGCTCGGGTTGCCTCCCGAGAAGCGCTTATTTAGAGTCTAAGCTCAACTCTGCTTGGATGTATCATGGAGGGATTTCATGGAGCTGAAGCTCCTCTCTTTTATCTTTAACATTCTCACCTCTATAATGTTTAAGCCTATGACCATTTACCTTGAACGTACTGTAGTTGGGGTGAGTTACCACAATTGTGCCGTATGGAAAGACAGTTTGAACAGTGAATGGACCTGACCTCCTTGACTTGAGTTTTCCAGGAAATAGTTTCAGCCTCGAGTTGTAGAGTAAGACAAGATCACATGTTTTGAACTGTTGTTTCAGTCTTTTGTCATGACGTCGCGTCATTGCTTCCTTATATAGTCCTGAGCTCTCGTAGGCATTGCAATGCCATTCATCAAGTTCATTTAACTGTATTAATCGCTTCTCACCTGCAAGCTTAAAATCAAGGTTTAAAAATTTCATAGCCCAGAATGCTTTATGTTCAAGTTCAAATGGCAAATGACAACTTTTTCCATAGACAAACTTATAAGGAGATGTATCTATGGGTGTTTTAAAGGCAGTTCTATAAGCCCATAATGCATCGTCTATTTTTCTTGACCAATCTTTTCTATTTGTTTCTATTGTTTTCTCTAGAATGCGTTTTAATTCCCTATTTGTTACTTCGACTTGACCACTGGTTTGTGGGTGATAAGGGGTAGCTGTCCTATGGTGCACTCCATACCTTTTTAAAACTTTTTCAAACTGGGCATTGCAAAAATGAGTACCCCTATCACTAATAATTATCCTAGGTGTTCCAAATCGGGAGAAAAGTTTCTTTAAAAATCGTACTACCATTCTAGCATCATTAGTAGGCAAGGCTTGGGCTTCCACCCATTTTGACATGTAATCTACTGCTACTAATATGTACTTATTCCCAAATGAAGTAGGGAATGGACCCATGAAATCAATACCCCATACATTGAATATTTCACATGAGAGTATATAGTTCTGAGGCATTTCATTATGTCGAGAGATGTTACCTGTTCGTTGACATTTATCACAAGAGGTCACATACCTGTTGGCATCTCTGAAAAGTGTAGGCCAGTAAAAGCCAGATTCGAGTACCTTATGAGCAGTTCTAGCTCCACTGTGATGTCCTCCTGTGGGTCCTGAATGGCAGTGATTTAGAATTTAGTATGCTTCTGTTTCAGTAACGCATCTCCGAATAACCTGGTCTGCACAAATTCGAAAAAGAAAAGGATCCTCCCAAAAGTAGTTTTTCACATTAGCGAAGAATCGCTTCTTCTGCTGATGTGTCAACCCTTTTGGGGTTATGTTAGCCGCTAAATAATTTGCAAAATCGGCAAACCAAGGCACAGTTGTATCTGCTAAAGATAGGAGTTGTTCTTCAGGAAACAAATCGTTTATCTTATCAAGGTTCCTAGGCTGCGTGTTTGCTAGCCTTGAAAGGTGATCTACTGCTAAGTTTTCAGCTCCTTTCTTGTCCTTTATTTCCAAATCAAATTCCTGCAACAATAGAATCCATCTTATTAATCGAGGTTTTGCATCTGTTTTAGTTAAGAGGTAACGAAGAGCAGAATGGTCAGTATAAACAATGACTTTTGACAAAATTAAATAAGATCTGAATTTATCAAATGTAAAAATAACAGCTAGCAATTCTTTTTTTGTGGTAGTATAATTTGCTTGAGCGGCTGTCAAAGTTCTGCTAGCATAATAGATCGGTTGAAAGTGCTTGTCTCTTCGTTGTCCCAAAACTGCACCTACGAAAACTGAGAAATCATCCATAAATACCTTCATGATGTTTTCCACGAATTCATTGAAGATAGCTAACATGCATCGCTGAAAAGTAGCAGGAGCGTTACATAAACCAAAAGGCATTTTACGATAAGCAAACGTACCATATGGGCATGTGAATGTTGTTTTCTCCTGATCTTCTGGAGCTATCGGGATTTGGAAGTAACCAGAGAGGCCATCTAGGAAATAATAATACATATGACCTGACAATCTTTCCAACATCTGATCAATAAAAGGTAATGGAAAATGATCTTTTCGAGTGGCGTCATTCAGCTTCCTGTAATCAATGCAAACTCTCCATCTTGTGACTGTTCTTGTAGGTATTAACTCTTCCTTGTCATTAGACATCACGGTCAATCCACCTTTCTTAAGAAAAACCTACACAGGGCTCACCCAAGAATTGTCAGAAATAGGATAAATAATACCTGCATCTAGAAGTTTAATTACCTCGGCCTTTACAACTTCCTTCATGTTGGGATTCAATCGTCTCTGGGCTTGCACTGATGGTTTGAATTCGTCCTCCATTAAAATTTTGTGGGTGCAGAAAGAATGATTTATTCCTTTGATATCTGAAATTTTCCAAGCTATAGTACGTCAGTGTTCTCGTAACGCATGAAGTAATTCCTCTTTTTCTACAATGCTCAGATCGGATGCGATAATAACTGGTAAAGTTGATTCTTCCCCTAAAAAGGCATATTCTAAATGATCTGGTAGTTGTTTTAACTCTAATTTAGGGGGTTCAGCAATGGAAGGTTTCTGTCTCAACTCATCACTCATCTTTATATTTTCATAACTTATATGCCTAGTGATGATTTCATTAGAATACAACTACTTCCTTACTTCATCAATTTCAGTGGTGGTTTCATCTTCCCCCCCACCTTGAACAAGACACAGTTCCAACGTGTCTGTGAGAGAAAGTTCCTGAAAATTATCTTGAACAAATAGTCAATAATATCAACAAAATAACAAGAATCACCTTGTTCTTTAGAGAATCTCATGGCATCATAGATTTTAAAGACAACTTCTTCCTCACCAAGTCGAAGTACTAATTTACCATCTCCTACATTAATAACAGCTCTAGCAGTGGCTAAAAATGGACGTTCCAAAATTAAAGGTACTTCAATATCCTCATTCATGTCGAGTACAACAAAATCAACAGGGAATATAAATTTATCTACCTTTACTAGCACATCTTCAATATTCCCCTAGGATATTTAACGGATCTATCGGCTAATTGAATACTCATCCTAGTAGGCTTGAGTTCCCCTAGACCTAGTTGTTTGAACATTTTGTAAGGTATGAGATTAATGCTAGCACCTAAATCGGCTAAGGCTTTATTAATAAGTAGACTACCAATCAGACAAGGAATAGTAAAACTCCCTGGATCTTTTAGTTTTGCCGGTAGTTTATTTTGGAGAATAGCTGAGCATTCCTCGTTGAGTTCTACTATGGCCAATTCTTCCAACTTCTTTTTATTTGTCAGAAGTTCTTTAAGGAACTTCGCATACTTTGGCATCTGTGAAATTGCTTCAACAAAAGGTAAGTTAATGTGTAATTATTTAAAAAGTTCAAGAAACTTACCGAATTGAGCGTCTGTACGGTCTTTCTTTAATCTTGTCGGATATGAGATGGGCGGTTTACATTCTTTGAGTGGTGGCAGAGTGTTTTCCTTGGGTTCTTCTACCTTTTCTTCTGAAGGTTCTGGAATAGTCTTCTTTTTTGGCTCGGCTAGGACCTTTCCATCTCTTAAAGTAATCACTTTGACATGTTCTCTGGGATTTGGCTCAGTGTTACTTGGTAATCCGCCTTGTGGTCTTTCTGAAATCAATTTCGCAAGTTGACCGATTTGGTTCTCTAGCCCTTGAAGTGACGCTTGTTGGTTTTTCAGTGCCATTTCAGTACTTTGAAAATGGGTTTCTGATACGACCATAAATTTGGTAAACATCTCTTCAAGATTCGGCTTCTTCTTTTATTGCGATGGTGGCTGCTGAAATCCTGGAGGAGGCTATTGTCTTTGATTTCCTTGTCCTCCCATGAAAAATTTGGGTGATTTCTCCAACCTGCATTGTAAGTATTACTATAAGGGTTATTTTGAGATCTAGAATTGTTACCCATATAGTTGGCTTGTTCAGTTTCCATGCTGTGTCCATAGGATGCAAAATCTGGATTGAAAGTGTTCCCTTGAGTCGCGTCACATTGCATCACTGGTTGTGCCTGCGTAGAACTAACAAAATTATCAAACTTTTTATTTAGAAGTTCTACTTGGTTAGCAAGCATAGTAATAGCATCAATGTTAAAAACTCCTGCAGCTTTCGTCAGCTTTGTCCTCATGACTTGCCACTGATAGTTATTCAGTGACATTTCTTCTATAAATTCATAAGCTGCTTCAGGTGTTTTGTTGTTGATTGTTCCTCCTGCGGCTACATCGATCATTTGTCTAGTTGATGGGTTCAAACCGCTGTAGAAGGTTTGAACTTGTAGCCACAAAGGTAAACCATGATGAGGGCACCTTCTTAAAAGATCTTTGTATCTCTCCCAGGCATCATAAAGGGTTTCTAAATCCATCTGCACAAAGGAAGAAATATCATTTCGTAATTTAGCTGTTTTAGTTGGAGGAAAATATTTAAGTAAAAATTATTCGGTCATCTGCTCCCATGTGGTGATTGAGCCTCGTGGTAAAGAATTTAACCACTATTTGGCTTATTTCTCAAAGAGAATGGAAATAGCCTTAAGCGAATGGCATCGTCAGAAACGCCATTTATTTTAAAGGTATCACAAAATTCCAAGAAATTTGCTAGATGCAAATTGGGATCTTCATCCTGCAAACCATCAAACTGCACAAATTGCTGTATCATCTGAATAGTGTTAGGCTTTAATTCAAAGTTATTAGCAGCAATAGTAGGTCGAATAATGCTAGTTTGGGTACCAATCAAACTAGGTTTAGCATAATCATACATAGTACGAGGAGCTTCATCCTGGTTTACTGGTTCTGCTGGCAGTGCTAGAGGTGGTGGAACGTTTTGATTCGTGTCCATCTCTTCTGTAGGTTCTGGCTCTTGCTCAGGTTCTTGTTCTGGATAATGTAAACTGCGTCTAATTTCTCTGCGATTTCTGCGAACTGTCGCTTCTAGATCTTCGTCAAAAAGCAGTGGTCCTGTTGGGTTGTTTCTAGTCATAAACGGAAAAGCAAAGAAAAATAGAATAAAATAAAAATAAATAATAAAATAAAAATAAAAATAAAAATAAAAATAAATAAAAACTGAAAATAAATAAATATAGTAATGGCTAAAGTAATAGAAATCGAGTTTTCTTAATATTTCAGTTCCCCGGCAACGGCGCCAAAAACTTGATAACGGCTCGCGATATTAAGTAATAAAATTTATAAAACTGATCACACCAAAACTAACTAATATCACGATATTAAAGGCAAGCGCACCTATCGAACAGTAGTATAGTTTAGTGGCAAGACCGAGTTATCGTACGCAAGGGAACCAAAAGTACTAATACTTACTTCCTTTCTATTATCTAGCCTAAAAATAAAAGAGGATTGATTGGAACTAATTCTAAAACTAACTAAAGTGCACAAAAAGTAAATTAGGGAAAACTTTAGGGAAAAGTTGATTGATATGAGCAATACTTAAGGGAGAATCCACCTAGACTTCACTTGTGATTGACTTCTTGAACTAGATGATTTATTCGCTTGACTTGATCCGTAGAGATCCCTAATTTATGTTAAACCCTCCTTCGAGGCGAAGAGCAACTAGGCCTAGGTTGTTAACTAAAGTTTCTTTATTAATTAATACCCTAGGTTGCATTAATTCGATTTATGGTTCCCCCTATTAGGTTTGACCCTAATTCGGTAGATTTATGTCACCCTATGTCTAGGGTTGCATGTAACTCCGCTTAATTATGGTAGATCTGCTCTTAAAACAGGGACTTTTTCTCCTCTGCCTAAGCACATCAAGTTCTTGAAGTAATACCTAGGATTATTAAATCAAGAATGAAGAACACATAATTAAGAACAATTCAAGCAATTATCATATAATTCAAGAATAAATAATAACAAGATCTGTCTTAGGTTTCATCCCCCTCAAGTATTTGATGGGTTTAGTTCATAATAAAGAAAGAAAACATCTCAGAAGTATTAAAATAACAAAACATAAAGAACCTAAAAACCCCTGAAGGAATTTAGGGAGATTCTCTCTTGATGTAGAATTCTTGCTTCTGGGATTAATCAATCGGCTTCTCTTGGAGTAATCCCTTGCTTTCACTTTTTGTGTTGGCAGAAATATGGCACTCTTTCTTGAGAGAAAAGAGTATATCCTTAGAGTTGTCTTCCTAGGATCTTTATATAGAGCTTTGGGGAGCCTTTCTTAGCCTCTGAGTATCCAAATCCGAGTGAAATTCCTCTTCCTCACGACTAGAGCACGCCCGTGTGCCACGCCCGTGTACTTCAATAAGAGGTCGTGTGAGATTCTGTCGATTGAGGCACGGCCGTGTGGCCTGGCCGTGCTTGTCGGGGTTGGACTGTGTGATCTTTTTGTGGCACGGCCGTGTGCCACGGCCGTGTGGTGACTTCTTGGGCCGTACGTTTTCACATTTTAGCCCATTTTCTCCAGTTTTCAGTCCATTTTCCGTTCTTTTCTCTTCCCTATGCTCTTCTGAGTATAAGATATGAAAAAGAAAGATTAGGAGCACCAATTCTCACTAAATTAATAATAATTCATCCAAAATATAGGCTAAACATGAGGTAAAAATATGTATAATTTAGTGTTTATCAACATACAATTCTGCTAACTTCTTAAGTGAAAAATCTGTTCTAACTGGAATAAAGTGTGCTGACTTTGTCAATCTATCAACAATGTCCCATATCGAATCTTTCTTTCTTAGAGTCATAGGCAATCCTGACACAAAATCCATTGTAACATGCTCCCACTTCCATTTAGGAATCATAATGGGTTGTAATAAACCCGTTGGCACTTGATGCTCTACTTTAACTTGCTGACAAATCAGATATTTTGCAATAAGTTCTGAAATTTCTCTTTTCATACCAGGCCACCAATATATCTTTTTTAGATCACTATACATTTTTGTACTGCCCGGATGAATAGAATACATACTATTATGTGCTTCAAAAGGAATATTATTCTTCAAATCAGAATTATTTGGAACACAGATCCTGTTATGATAACGCAACATACCTTCATCATCAATGTTGAACTCTGAATCTAAATTATCTCGAACCATCTGTCGTTTAAGTACCAATTTCAGATCTTCATCCTGCAGTTTCTGAATTTGTTAAAGAAACATGGGTTTCACTTTCAATTCTACTAATGCAGCACCTTCTTTGTTAAGAGCCAAATGAGCATTCATTGCCCGAAGTGCAAACAAGGATGACTTTCGACTAAGTGCATCAGCAACTACATTAGCTTTCCTTAGATGATAGTCAATAACCAAATCATAATCTTTCAACAACTCTAACCACCGTCTCTATCTTAAGTTCAGTTCCTTCTAAGTCATAAGTATTTCAAACTTTTGTGATCTGTATAAATATAACACTTCTCACCATATAAATAGTGTCTCCAAATTTTTAAAGCAAAAACAATTGCAGCTAACTCAAGATCATGTGTAGTGTAATTCTTTTCATGTGATTTTAACTGTCGTGAAGCGTAAGACACCACCTTTCCCGACTGCATTAACACACAACCCAAACCATTTAAAGATGCATCACTGTACACAACATATGGTATACCTGATTCTGGTTAAGTCAAGACTGGAGCTTTTGTTAACATTTTCTTTAATTGATCAAAGCTCTGCTGACATTCATCAGGCCATACAAACTCAACATTTTTCTTTAATAAACGAGTCATTGGTGAAGCAATCATGGAAAAATTCTTTACAAAACGATGATAGTATCCTGCTAATCCTAGAAAACTTCGCACTTCAGTTACATTCTTCGATGTTTTCCAATTCACCACTGCTGAAACTTTACTTGGATCCACATGAATTCCTTCAGCTGATACAATATGACCCAGAAATCCAACCTCATGAAGCCAAAACTCACATTTACTAAATTTTGCATATAATTGCTTTTCTCTCTCAGTCTGTAATACAATTCTCAAGTGTTGTGCATGTTCGGATTTTATCCAAATAAGGCTGAAAAATTCGATTCATTAAATCTATAAATGTAGCAGAGGCATTTGTTAAACCAAAAGGCATTACCAAAAATTTGTAGTGACCATACCGAGTTTGAAAAATAGTCTTTAGCACATCACACTCTTTAACCTTCAATTAATAATACTCAGATCTAAGGTCTATCTTTGATAACACTGCAAAACCTTTCGGTAGATCAAACAAATCATTGATACGAGGTAATAGATATTTATTTTTAATTGTTACCTTGTTCAACTATTTGTAATCAATACACAATCGCAACGAGCCACATTTCTTTTTTACAAATAAGACAGGTGCGCCCCAAGGTGATGTACTCGGTCTGATGAACCCTTTATCCAATAACTCTTGCAATTGTGTCTTCAACTCTTTTAACTCAGCTGGTGCCATTCTATACGGTGTTATTGATATCGGAGTTGTACCCAGAATCACATCAATTACGAATTCAACCTCACGATCTTGGGGTAAACCAGGTAATTCCTCAAGAAATACATCAGTAAACTCATTAACAACTGGAAATTGTTCCATCTTCAATTTAGAACCCCGAGTATCAAGAATATAAGCTAAAAATGCTTCATTACCCTTCCGAATCAATTTCCGAGCTGTAAAGGCTGAAATAATTTTGACATCATTCTTTTTATCTCCAAACTCAGCTGAAACTATTTCCCCTGTCTGACATTTTAAATCAATCTATTTTTCTCTACAATTCACTATGGCATCGTGTTTAATCAACCAATCCATTCCAAGAATAACATCAAATTCTCGGAAAGGTAAGATAATTAAATCAGCAAAGAATTCACAGCCTTGTATTTTCAGTGGACAATTTCGACATATTAAATTAACTAACATACTTTGCCCTAGCGGATTAGTGACTTGCACATCAAGGTCAGTGGACTCAACAATCATTTTCTTTTCTGACGCTAATGCAGTAAAAATATATGAATGCGTAGATCTAGGATCAATTAAAGCATACACAGAATCATCAAAAAGATAGAAAATACCAGCTATTACATCTCGAGCAGAAGCTTCTTCCCTTGCCCAGATAGCATATGTACGTGCAGGTGCCCTTGTTTCTGATCGGGCTGCAGTATCTCTCATTCCCAAACGAGCAGTCCCAGCAGCACTGCTTTGACCCGAACATCTACTTTTCTGAGGAGTTTTTGCTTACTTCTCACCTTGTTCTTTATCTTCTTTTAACAATTGAGGGCAGTCCCGAATAAAATGATCAGTTCCACCACATCTATAACAAGCTCTGGTTCCTCCCTAACATTCACCAATATGAAATTACCACAATTTTTACATCTAGGTCTTGGAATATTTTATACACTACTAGCACTAGCTGCTAGTTTATTAGTTACTCTGACATCTCGTTGAGTTGTTTTACTTTTATTCGATCGTTCCAGAATTGTAACAGGTCGACTAGAATCATCTCTGAACTTTTTAGCTGGAAAAGTCGAAATTGGTCTAGAGAAACTTCTTTTTGTATACTTCTTTACCTCTTCTTTCTCTTTGTATCTTTCTGTTATACACTTCTTCCATCTTTTGAGCTCAATCAGACAGAACCACAAATTCTCGAATCTTTTTGCCTCCAATCATCATTCTGATTTCATCATTAAGCCGTTCTTTGAATCTAATGCACACTTCTTCCTCTGTTGGTACAATATCTCGAGCATATCTATTAAAATACACAAATTCTCTTTCATATCAGCCACTATTTTATTCCATTGTCGAGATTAAGAAATTCCCTCTTCTTCTTATCTAAGTATCTCTTTCCCACATACTTCTTCTTAAACTCATTTTGGAAGAATTCCCAGGTAAGTTTATCTGCAGATACCACTGCCTCAATGGTTTCCCACCAATTATATGCTTCTTCTTTCAATAGTGAAACCGCATGCCTCAGATAGTCCTTCGGAGAACATATCATCTGTTTAAAAACTCTCGCCAAACACTTTAACCAATACTCTGATTTAACTGGATCATCGCCCGATCTCCCTCGAAATTCTTCAACTCCAAACTTTCTGAGTTTCTCAATTGGTGTTCTTTTGCTAGATTCATCTATTAAGGGAGGAGTAACCAGGGTTATAACTGGTCGTACAATAGGGGGAGGAGGAGGTGGTTGTGCCTGACTTCTTCCTTGTATTGTTTCACTATACCACTGATTCATTAACCCGTAAATCATATTTTTAAGTTCTTCCTCTCTCATCAAAGAAATCGGAACATTACTACTTCTTCCCTGCTTAGAAGTCTATATTCTACTATTAACTTCCTCTTCTTGACCAGCACCCTAGGGTCTAGCAGACATCTTTATAATCTATAACAAAAATTAGTAGTTAGATCGGATCATTCACATCACACTATCACAGATTTATATGGCATGTATTTCTAGACACTCTACACATAACATTCGTTCTGAGAATCGACTGAACCAAAGTTCTAGTACCAATAAATGTAACACCCCTAACCCACATCCATCACCGAAATAGGGTTATAAGATGTTACCGAAGTTTACAGAATAATTACACATAAATTCCATTATTTACTTATATTCACATCAAAGCTATCTATCCATGTCATAGTCACTAAATTATTTTATCTTGAGCTACAGAACTCCAAATTAAGATCTGCTAATTTTCCTTGAAACTAGACTCATATATCTTCTTACCATAAAATTTTCAGAATTTTTGGTTTAGCAAATAAGTACAGTTTATTCTTCAAAATTACTCCTATTTCACTATCTGGCAGTTTTGATCCCTCTTCACTAAAAATTAATTATCTCATTGTACATAATTTGGATCATATTATTGTTTATTACTCTTGAAAATAGACTCATTAAGGAATTTAAGCATATAAATTATATCCCATAATTATTTTTTTAAAATTTTTAATGATTTTCTAAAGTCAAAATAGGGGAGCTCAAAATCACTCTGACCTTGTTTCACAGAAATTCAAATATCTCCTAATATGAAAGTCTTTTGCTTAAATGTTTCTTCTATGGTAAACTAGATTCAATAGGCTTTAATTTCATATCTTATTAAATCTCTAATTCGATTTCCATAATTTATGGTGAATTTTCAAAGTCAAACTGCTACTACTAACCAAAAACTATTTTAGTACAAAATATTGTTAACTGGTTTATAACATCTTTACTTCATTTCATTTAAGCTCTATACATGCCATATAAAGCTTTAAACATAAAACAAAAGCTACCAGAATTGATCTGGATAGTGAGCTTTGTTGTGATGATCTGATCTACCAACTTCCCTTTAATTCAATCTACATAAAAATATCAAACACACACAAGTAAGCTTATTGAAGCTTAGTAAGTTCATAGGTTTAAAAATAATGCTTACCAAACATAATATTTCCAAAATATAACAAAAAATTTACTAAATTTTCGTGCCATTCACAACTACTGTTATAATACTTCACATAGTTAATCTCAATATTAGCAACTACACGATCCTTTTTCATTTTAGTTCACACCTCATATATTACTTATTGTCAAATTAGGAAACGTCTTACGGAATTGAGTACGTCGTTGCTTAGTGCCACGATTCACAACTCAGTATGATTTTCCTCATTGAAATGCCATACCTATATTTTACAACTCGGTATGGGAAATGCCATACCTACGTTTCTTAACACAGTATGGATAATACCATACCTACGTTTCACAACTTAATATGGTTAATACCATACCTACATTTCACAACTTAGTATGGATGATACCATACCTACGTTTCACACTTTGCCATGTATCAACCATGGTCTTATATGTCAATTCATCACATGCCACGATATAAACGTACTCAATCCTACGTTTTTTTTCTAATTTGAATTTCCACCTTTATTCTTTCATTTTATAAAATTTTCACAATCCTACAGCAAATTCATATTTAATAACACATTATATCATTCAATCATTCACAAATAAACATGTAATTACCCGGCTGATTTGTAGAAGATATTGAAATTTAGGGACTATTCCGCAACTTTTTCTTTTCCTCGTTCTTCTTTGGGTTCTTGATATGATGTAAAAATATGAAAAACCAGCTTTCTCTAGACTTCCTATGGCATTTTGGCTGAGAAAATATGAAGAGATCTCTAGATTTTTTTATTTTGTCCATATTTTATATGTTAAAATTGTAAAATTTCCAATTTTTCACTTATTTCCCTTATTTTTCTGCTGATTTTCTTGCCCTTGCCATCCAACCTATTCATTTTTAGGCTTAATTGCCTTTAAATCCTCTTTGTTTTAACACTTGAGCTATCTAATCCTTCTAGCAAATTTTACATTTGTTACAATTTAGTCCTTTTTATTTAATTGACTACCTAAACGTTAAAATTTCTCAACCAAACTTTAATAATAACTTAATGATACTCCATAAATATTTCTAAAAATATTTATGCCCTGGTTTCCAAATTCGAGGTCTCGATACCTCGTTTTTGACTCGTTTGACCTAATAAATTCTTTTAATTCACCAAATTCACCAATTTAGAAATTCTTCTAAATTCTTACTTGACTCATAAATATTAAATTACTATCTTGTTCAATCTTACTTGTCAGATTTAGTGATCTCAAATCACCATTTCCGACACCACTGAAAATTAGGCGGTTAAAGTAAATTCAAACATACCTTAAAACTATACCAATGTTTATCTCGAACACGGGAAAAGATAAATTTACAAACTTTTAATTTCAAACAACAAGGAAAATTTTTTTTTTTAAAAAAGTGGAAAAGCGTCCTATGGGGCACGTTTATGCTGATCTGCCAGAGAAAACGCTCAATGTAGGACGATTTTTAGTAAAGAGAAGAAAATGCGTCCTACGTGGAACATTTTCTCTGGAAAATCAACGAAAACGTGCTCCATAGGATGCGTTTTCCTTTCTCTCAAAAAACAATGTAGATAGGTAAATTTTAAAAAAATTAGCACAATTTCTTGATTTTTTTCAGCATATATAGGTAATTTTAACCTCTTTGTCCTATGGTTTTTCTTATTCCAAAGCTAAAATTCCTTTCTAGTGTTTCTAGAAAATCAAATATTTAATTGAATTTTGAAATAAAGAATAATATTTAGTATATTGTCTCTACCAGTAAAGCTTTTAGGCCTTAATAAGGTGTGGATTAGGGATTAATAAATATTTATAAGCATATATTAAAATATTAAAAAATATATGTTAATTTTTTAAAATTACTTGTGAAATAAAAAATATATTATTAATATATCAAATACTAACTTTGAAATAATTGATTCAGGTTATTCAACTTTAGTGTCATTATTTAGTTTGTCAAGTTAAGTAAAATTACATTAATTTGAGTACCAAATTGATGCAAATTCTCTTTAGGTTGTTATCAATTTCATAATTGAATAAATTGATTTTTCCCAAAATCAAAACGACCTTTAAATTTTCAAAATATTTATGAAAAAATTAAAAACGTTACAAAAAATTTATTAGAAATAAAAATTCCAAAACAATTCTAAAAAATTGTATACAGTATGTTAAATAAAAAAATTTAAAAATAAAATGATAAATTTAAGGTTTTAAATAAATAAATTATTAAATCAAATTTTTCATACTAAATTATCTTGTCTTTCTCTTATTTTGTTTTGAAAGAATTTTCATATGCATATGGTCTAAAATTAATGTATTCTAGCTTCTTCTTTTTTATTATCATCAACAAGATTTTAATTTAACTCGAACAAATTATTTGACTTGACTTAATTCAAATTTAATTTTACATGACTCAATTTGAAAAAAAATTTGAAATCGTATTAAGATGATAAAATAAGACTCTTCAACTCAACTAACTTGAATTTTTTCTGTCGATCAAAGAATTCTTCTGGCCTACTTTTGAAAATAATGCTTAAAGGAGAAAAAATCAAATTGATTAAAAAAATTGAATTTCGAGTTAAACTAATTTGAGTTATCTGATATTTTAGATCAACTTGAATAAGTAATCTGGTTTTTCGAGTTTGAATCAAAATGAATTTTTACAATTGAAATAAACCAAATAAAAAAAAAATTGTAAGTACGTCTTAAGTTTATGTCAATTTTAAAAATGAGTAAATTGATCTTTCTCAAATAAATACATAATAATTCAAAATAATTTTTAAAAATTCAAAAAAATCCAAGATTTTATAAATAAAAATAAAAATGCTATAAAAATGTTGAATTTAAAAAATTTATTTTTTCAAAAATAATAAATTCAAGGACTTAAACAAATAAATTAATAAATTAAATTTATCAAACTGGAATATCTTGTTTTTCTCTTATTTTACTTTAAAAGAATTTTCAAATATATATTATCTCAAATTTATATGCTCTATCTTGGAGTTTAATCATATTATCTATAATGTTTTAATTTGATCTATTTAATTGTTTTTTATTTAATTCAAACAAATTTATTCGACTTTACTCGACTTAAATTTTATTTTATTTGACTCGATTCAAAAAATTTCAAATTGAATTAAGATAAAAAATTATTAACTCAAATTTACAATTTAATCGAACACTCACCCTACCTTTATTCTCTACATTGGTATCTAATATTTTTTCTATCTCATTTTAGTAAATAAATTTTCTATCAATTAATTATGGCCCAAAAGTTAACGATAATAAAAGAAACATATAGCACACAAAGTCAATAAAAACACACCACATGTCATTCTTTATACATGTTATTTGAATACATAACGTTTTTCTAAAATTTAAAATTCAAAAAATCTATTTTATAAAAAAATATATAGAAATTCAAAAGAAATTCTTTAAAATTTTTTTGTAATATATATGATATAAAATAAAAATATTATATAAATATAAAAAATTAAAGAAAAGGAAAATTAATAAAAACAAAATTTTAAAATTTAAATATATATAATCTAAACAAATTCTAAAATATATAAATAAGTTCTAAAATTTAAAAAATATATATTAAAAACTTTACAAATTTTAAAATATTAAAAAATAGTTAAGCTTTTAGAAAATTACAAAAAGACAAAAATTCAAAAAAAAAACATTTTTCAATAAAAAATATATAAATTTTAGAAAAGTTCTAAAATTAAAAAATATATTTTTCAAAAAAATAAAAAAAGAAATAAGGATACTTATAATTTCTAAAAGATTCAAACAGAATATTTTTTTAAAAAATAGATCGGTCAGCACCGATAAACGATCAATGGCTAGTGAACAATAAATCCATAATCAATATTTGTGTGATAATACTCTAGAATGACATATTTTTATGTATTAATTACATATTTATTTTGAGTATGATATGACTAATTTGAGTTGTTTATGGTTCTTTATCTTGTAGGAACTAAATTGAAGGCAAAAGGAAATATAGGGGCAAAAAGCGTGAATTTAAAAATAAAATGGGCCAACTTGCGAAATAGGAAATAAGTGGTGTCAAAAATATAAAGTATGGAAGACTTGGGGGCAAAAGTGTAAAAAATAGATTTTATAAACACAAGACTCTATTTAAATTTTAATTATATTAGGATAATTGTTAAAGATTATTATTTAGATTTAATTTTAGCTTTTATCTTTATTTATCTTTATTTACCTTTTAGAATTTAATTAGGAATAGACTAGGTTTCTTAGTACTATAAATAGGGGATGAAGTGACATAAATTTCACTCATATCTTTTCTGTAAACACTCTCTCTCCCAAAAATTTTAGCATTTGTTCCTTTCATATTATTCAATAAAAATTTCATTTTCACTACGCTTATTTCTTTTTACCCAAAAAGCATGAGCCACTAAATTTATCCAGCCAAAGGTTGTCAAAATTTCCCAAAAAGGGTTCACGAGGCTTAGCGTAACACCCTAAACCCAGCCTATAACTTTAGGCCGAATTTCGGATGCTACATTGATCACCGAAGTGATCGTAGGAAAATTTTACAGAACTATCATTTTACAAATTGAGAACATTTAATTAATTTTTTTTATTTTTTTGATTTAAAATCAGAATATTTAGTTAAGTTTTAAAACTCGAATTAAGTTAGATCTACAAAAAAATTCGAAAATAACAAACTTGTACCACAGTATTTACAAAACCTTACAGTTCAAAGCCGAACAACACATTAAAATAGAAAATTCAAAATGATAGTTTATTTTTCACCGAGACTGTCTGAGACCTCCGCGTACTGAGTCCATCATCAGAATCCAGAACTATACCTGAGAGGGGAAAATAGAAAGGGGTGAGCTACACGAGCTCAGTGTGAGTTCAAACCAGACTAGAGACAGAATTATGGAATACAATCAGAAGCACAACAAATATACCTAAACTCACAGAGTCAGAAAACTTACTTGGAATTAACGTCTTATCAGAACGTAACAGTCAGAGCACACAATGTACACACAGGAAATTCAGCACAAGCGTTGTTCAGACAAACAGATTACAGATAGATAATACTACAATCAGAACACTGAAACAAATGTGTATGAATGCAGTTAGATAGTAAAAAAAACCCACCCATCCAACTAACACATCTCTCCGTCCCCCGATCACACCACATAAGAGCTATTTAAGCTCATCCAACCAATCACACCACATAGGACCTCGAAGGCCCATCCAATCCTACACATCATATATGTGGACTGAGTCATTTAGACATATTACCTAGCAAAGCTGTCGTATATGTAATGACCAAAAATTCACAGGCACTAGAAAAGTGAGATATAGGGCCTCCGTCTTAGTAAAATAAGTCCGTAAATATTTATTAAAAATATTTACGAAGTTAGTTCTGAGTCTAATTAGGTTTTGGTTAAGTTAATTTAATTTAGTTAGAAGTAATTAGTAAAAATGACTAAATTGAATAGATTGTAAAAATTTAATTATAGAATAAAGAAAAGTCAAAGGATTAAAATAGTAAATAAACTAATTTGTGGCAAGCGTATAGAAATTATGGTGATATGTAAATAACAAATGTATAAATATAATTGAATTACTTAATTTTTAAGTATAATATATATTATATTATATTATATTATATTATATTATATTATATTATATTATTAGTTATTAATTAATTAAAACATAAAAGAAAAACAAAAGAAAGTTACAGAAAGGTGAAACGAAGATTGGGAAAGAAATGAGAAAGAAAAAGAAAAAGAGGAAATTAGGGATTTAAAGCTTGGAGTTAATTTGGTAAGTCAATTTAGCCTTTTTCTTATAATTTTGATGTTTTTGGAGTTCTAGAGTTGAATACTATTGAATTTAAGTTGAAATTTTGAAAATTAGTATTTTTTTTAGTAGGGTTCATGTTGAACAAATGATTGAATTGGGGGTTTACTTGATAGAATTTGTGATTAAAATTGATTAAAGGATTAAATTGTAAACTAGGCTATAAGTTTTGTATTGTAGGGACTAAAATTGAAAGAAATTTGAAATTATGAAATTATGATGAAAATTTGATAGTTAAATTAAAGTTTAGATAGAATTTGGGTAGAAATAAGATATGAAATGTAATGGGAAGGTAGATGAAATTAGTTAGGACTAAAATGGAATTTAAGTAAAAGTGGAATAGAAATTCACTAATTATTGTAAATTAATGTTATATTAATGATTTGTAAATTATTTAATTTTCGTAGCTAACAAAGAACCCGAGACATCGGCCCAGAAGGGGAAGGAAAGGATAATCGAGGAGTAGCTCGAGAAAATATCAGTTTGTATTACTATAATTCGAGTTATTTATTATTTAATGATTAAATTGATATATGTTCTTGGTAAATAAATATGAGGTAGGTGTTAATATTGATATGGATGGAAATTGAATTGAGCAATGATAGTACAAATGTGAATTTGAAATCGAGATTGAATTGATAGTATATTTGAATTGAATTTGAATGATTTGTGATCAAATTGAAAGTAAAAGTAAAATTGATATGTGATCCGATACCCTATTAACTAGTCGGGCTGAGTCAAATATAGTTGGCATCCCATAGGATTGGAAGTGTTTAGGGATACTTTGACCTCGGGTCGATGAGACACTGGGTGTCATTATATTACTTCGGATAGATTCGATGATGTACTGGGTACCATTTTACTTTGACTAGGCCAATGAGACACTGGGTGTCACTTTATTGCTTCGAACTATCCGATGAGGCACTGGGTTCCATTCTGGTGTGTTTGGTTGGATCCATGTATCCACTAAGGTCCGAGTCCTGTTAATAGGGGTAAATAATGTGAGAAAGCAAAATTCAATAGAAATGAAAAATTTGTGCATATAAATTGATATGTAATGAAATTGAGAAATGAAATTAAAATGGATAAATCAAAGGTACAAAAGATTAATAATACCCAAAAGTGATGTTTATGATATTGAATTGTTATTTGGTTGAATTGACTTGTTATAGATGTGAAACGAAAGTAGAGTATGAATTAACCCCATATGTGTTCATGTAATATATGATTAAATATGTGAAATTTATTTGGTTATTTATAATTTGAATTATAGTAATACCATTGAGTATGTCTATACTCAGCGTACGGTTGGCTTTCCGTGCGCAGGTCAGTGGAAATCAAGAGTCCCGGTTCAGCATCCGGAGTAATCCCGACCTCAGCAAAACTTCGGTGATGTATGATTTCTTTTTGGTAATGTGGCATGTACCAAGGTCATATACAAGAGTCTTAAGAGTTTTGGTTGTAAAGAAATGGTTATAATGTTTTGGATTTGGTTAAATGAAATGGTAAAAAGTTGTTATGACATATGGTATTAAGTTTGAATGAGAAATGAATGAATGTTTATCTAATTAATTATCAAGTTGATGTTTAAGTATGTTTTAGGTACATTTGGGACATAGAATTGTATTGGTTGTTGATAAGCGATAAATTATACATGTTTTTGCCTCATGCTTAACCCAAATTTCTGGATGAATTACCCCTTGATTTGCGTAAATTAATGCTCTTAAACCTTTAATTTCATGTTTTATACTCAGGTGAGCTTAGGGAAGTGAAAAGAACGAGAAACGGGCTGAAAAAGGAGAAAATGGGCCAAAGAATGAAAACAACACGGCCTGGAGGTTCGCCACACGGCCGTGTCACACGATCGTGCCACCTTGGGCCCGAACACGACCCAACCCCGACTTACACGGCCAAACCACACGGCCGTACCACCTTAACAGGCCCGAGCACAGCCTGGGCCTTGATCCATACGGGCGTGGCACACGGGCGTGTCCCTGTCATGAGAAAGTTCAATTTCACTCGAAAAAGGTTGCTTAGAGGCTAAGAAAGCCATTCTAAACTCTATATAAAGACCCTAGGAGGCAACTTCAAGGGGACATATTATTTTCCCACCAAGACGGGGAGTTAAAGGCAGGGAACTACTCCAAAGGAAGCCGATTGATCCATCTCAGAAGCCGAATTCTCCTTCAAAACTAAATATCTCCCTTCAAATTCCTACAGGGGTTTTCGGGTTCTTTATGTTTTGTTATTTTATTTCTTCTAATATGTTTTCTCTTATAATCATGAACTAAATCCCCCAAATACTTGAGGGGGATGAAACCTAAGACAGATATTGTTATTATTTTCTCTTGAATTATATGATAAATATTTGATTTGTTCTTAATTGTGTTTTTAACTCTTAAATTGATATTTCCGGGATATTGATTTAAGTTGAATGTACTTATGTAGAGGAGCAAAAGTCCCTACATAGGAGTAGATCCAACACAATTAAGTGGAGTTGATCGCAATCCTAGAGATAGGACGACGAAAATATGTCGGATTAAGGTCAAACCTAATAAAGGAATCCATAGATCGAGTTAATGCGATTCTAGAGGTTTTAATTAGAAAGAGATTTCAATTAATCAACCTAGGGTTAGTTGTTTTTAGTCTCGAGAGAGATATTAACATAAACTTGGGATTTCTACGGATCAAGTCAAGTGAATAAATCATCTAGTTCATGAGTTTATAACAAGTGAAGTCTAGGTGGATTCTCCTTTGAGTATTGTCCAAATCATTCAGTTTTCCAAAGAGTTTTTCCTCAATTTACTTTTTTGTGCATTCTTAGTTTAGTTTTAGAATTAGTTTAGTTTCATAAAATCCCCTTTTATTTTTAGGTTAAATAATAGAAAGAAAGTTACTACTAGTACTTTTGGTTCCCTTGGGTACGATATCTCGGTCTTGCCACTAAGCTATACTACTGTTCGATAGGTGCGCTTGCCTTAAAATCGTGATAATCGTTAGTTTCTGGTTTGATCATCATTATAAATTTTATTACTTCATATCACGTATATCAAGTTTTTGGCGCCGTTGTCGGGGAACTAAGATATTAGGAACACTCGATTTTTATTACTTTAGCCATTACTATTTATATTTATATAAATTTTTAATTTTTCTTTTTATTTGTTTATTTATTTATTTTTATTTGTTTTTCCCTTTCTAGGTATCTCTAGTTTATGACTAGAAGAAACCCAGGAGGACCACTACTTTTTGACGAGGATTTAGAAGCCACAGTTCGTAGAAATCGTAGAGAGATCAGATGAAGTCTACATTATCCAGAACAAGAGCAGGAACAAGAACAAGAACCTACTGAAGAGATGGAAGCAAATCAAGACAATCTATCACCTCCCGCAATAGCCGCACAATCGATGGACCAAAACGATGCTCCTCGTACTACGTATGATTATGCTAAACCTAATTTGGCTGGTACTCAATCTAGTATTATTAGACCTGCTATTGCTGCAAATAATTTTGAATTGAAACCTAACACTATTCAGATGATTCAGCAATTTGGGCTGTTTGATGGTTTACAGGATAAGGATCCTAATTCACACTTAGCCAATTTCTTGGAATTCTGTGATACTTTTAAAATCAATGGTGTCTCTGATGATGCCATTCACCTTCGATTATTTCCTTTTTCCCTAAGGAATAAATCTAAGCAATGGCTAAATTCTCTACCACGAGGCTCAATCGCTACATGGGAACAGATGACCAAAAAATTTTTACTTAAGTATTTTCCTCCAGCTAAAACAGCTAAATTGCGGAATGATAACTCTTCTTTTGTGCAGATGGATTTAGAGACACTTTACGATGCCTGGGAGAGATACAAAGATCTTTTGAGAAGGTGCCCTCACCATGGGTTGCCTTTGTGGTTACAAGTTCAAACCTTTCATAATGGTTTGAATCCTTCAACAAGACAAATGATCGATGCCGCCGCCGGTGGAACAATCAATAACAAAATACCAGAAGCAGCCTACGAATTTATAAAAGAGATGTCACTAAATAACTATAGTGGCAAGTCATGCGAACAAAGCCACAGAAAGCCGTAGGAATTTTTAATATTGATGAGTCATGATGCTTTCTAATCAGGTAGAACTTTTAAATAAAAAGATTGATAATTTTGTTGGTTCTACGCATGCACACTCAGTAATACAATACGACGCAATTCAAGGGAACAGATACAATCCCGATTACTCCTCCTATGGACATAGCATGGAAACCGAGCAAACCAACTATATGGGTAATAACTCTAGACCTCAAAATAACCCTTATAGTAACACTTACAATGCAGGTTGGAGAAACCACCCCAATTTTTCATGGGGAGGACAAGGAAATCAAAGACAGCTACCCCCTCCGAGATTTCAACAACCACCATTTCAACAAGAGAAAAAGCCGAACCTTGAAGAAATGCTCACAAAATTTATTGCCATGTCAGAAACCCGTTTTCAAAACACTAAAACAGCACTGAAGAATCAGCAAGCATCCATTCAAGGACTCGAAACTCAAATAGGCCAGCTCGCTAAACTAATTTTTGAAAGACCGCAAAGTGGTTTACCAAGCAACACTGAGACTAACCCTAAGGAGCAACTCAATGCCGTGGATGCAATAGATGAGGAAGGGTTAACCAAAACCAACCCAGAGCCATGTAAGAAGACTGTGGTAAGTAAAGGTAAGGATGAGGTAAGTTTCACAAAAGTAACTATCAAAGAGTATAAACCTCATATCCCATACCCAAATACGTTAAAGAAAGACCGCACAGATGAGCAATTTGGTAAGTTTCTTAAACTCTTAAAGAAATTACATATCAACTTACCATTTGTTAAAGCAATTTCGTAGATGCCGAAGTACGCAAAATTTTTAGAGGAACTTCTCACAAATAAAAGGAAGTTGGAACAACTGTCCACAGTGGAACTCAACGAGGAATGCTCAGCTATTCTCCAAAATAAACTGCCAACCAAACTAAAAGATCTAGGGAGTTTTACTATTCCTTGTTTACTTGGTAGCCTAGACGCCAAAAATGCTTTAGCTGATCTAGGGGCTAGTATAAATGTCATGCGTTATAAACTATTTAAACAACTAGGTCTTGAAAAACCTAAGCAAACCAAGATGAGCATTCAACTGGCTGATAAAACTATTAGGTTTCCTAAGGGAATAATTGAAGATGTGCTTGTCAAAATTGATAAATTTATATTCCCAGTTGACTTTGTTGTTTTAGGCATTGATGAGGATAGCAATGTACCATTAATTCTAGGGCGACCCTTTTTAGCAACTGCCAGAACAATAATTGATTTAGGAACAGGTGAACTTACGTTACGTGTAGGTGATGACAAAGTTACTTTACAAGCTCGAGACTCGATTAAGGCTGTTGATAATAATCTAGTTACGAGTCCTTGTAAAAACACTGAACTCACTACCCAACCTTCTGTGCAAGATACACTCCACATAAAGGCAACCCAATCACAGACAAGTCCATCTAAGGGAGATGCACCTAAAAACTGAATGCTTCAGATCGAGGACCTAGATGAGTGGCTGAACTATCATGAAAAGCCCAAAGTATGCCATACCAACCCAGAGCATCACCAAGATGACCCTCAGGTGAAAACGAATCAAATCAAGGTAGGAGATAAGGTAATATTAGGGGAAGATGATACTCGAATCTTGAATTCAAAAGAACATACAAGTGACATACTCTTCCCCTATGGTACAGTAGAAATAAAACATGAGCCACTCGGCACTTTCAAGGTAAAACACACTCGACTCAAATCTTACGTTGATAATGAAATTGTAAGCAAGATATAAGAGTATCAACTCTTCAAGCCACCGTGACCGAACAAGCTTGAGAAAAGTCGAGCTTAGACTATAAACAAGCACTTCTCGGGAGGCAACCCGAGCACTAACAAGTTTGATTTTCTTAAATTTTTAACTAACTCCTTAAAACACAGATTTCCCAGGACCACACGACCAGACACACAGGCGTGCCTAAGGCCGTGGACACCCTATGGGTAGAAACACGGCCGTGCGATACTGCCGTGGCCAAACTTGTCCATTCAGACACGGGCATGTGATTTCAAACACGACTGTGGGCAAAGCGAACACCAAAAGACACGACCGTGCTATAAGGCCGTGTGACTCAACACGCCCATGCCAACTAGCCGTGGCCGCACCGATAGGAGTACGAAACATACGGGCTAGACCTAGGCCACACGCCCGTGCCCAACGGCCGTGTGCCCAATTCCCTATTAATTTTATTTTATTTTTATTTTTATTCTCTTCACTTTCTATTTTTCCTTTTATTTTACACTTCACTTCTTATCGAGTAAGACTTAAATTCCCCACGCAGTTATACTTCAAGTTACCTAGGATCATGAACTTCAAGTGGTCATCTCTCCAATCCAGCTTTCACAACTTTCAAGGAATTCATCCAATTCAGGGAGTTTCACTTCTCTCCCTATCTTATGATTTTATGTTTCTATTTCTATTAGTGTTATCTTTGTACATTGAGGGCAATGTACATCTTAAGTGTGGGGGGGAACTTACTTTTAGTTATTGCATTCTCTTTGAAACCCCTGAAAATTTTTACAACTAATATTTTGCATTGTTCTCAAAATTTCGAATTCTCACGTTCACTCTCGGTATTATCTTCAATCTCCTATTAGGAATTAATTCTGATTGATTTATGATTTTTATTGATATGTTGAGAATTAAGACATAGGTACTTATGCTTTGATTGTTCAAACTTTAAGACATTAGGGAATCAAGCATGATAAGTTAAAATTTTTGAGAATTTAAATTTTTTCTAGGTTGTTTTCCCTAATTTTAAGTGTTATCTTGAGATTTGAAATTCGTAGGATTGACATAAAAAAGCCATAATTCTGGTAAGGTTTTTTAGCCTTTTGAGCATACATTCTTTCGTGCTCACTTTTATTGTTGCTTTGAGTGAGTCAATACTGATTTGTTATTCTAGAACTTACTTTGATTATACATGTCAAGGCCACATCATTGATTTGATATACCGAAATGATAAAGGTACCTAGGTTTAACCCACTAAATGATAAAGGTACCTAGGTTTAACCCACTTACTCCATAACAGTCTACCTCTATAAATTAACACCTAGTGAACCCCATTGAGCCTAACAACCCATTCTTTAACTTACCTCTAATATTAACCCATAACCCGTTTTTGTTTAATTTCATTCAATTATTTTGATCCCTATTTTTGTCGAGATTTGAGTTGAATTATTATCTAGCTTTGTTCTCTTTTCCAGTTTGTAAAGTTGTAAATATTCAGTTTATTGTATTTGATTTGATTTGTTTTTAAAAAAAAAAGAAAAAAATGTGTATATACAGTCAATTTAGTTGTAATCTGTAATAGTTTTTCCATATTTCTACAAGCTTCCAAATCCAGAACGATATCACCATAAGGCTTAGCTCTAGAAATATGTTCCAGTGATAAAAATTTTTCTAGCTAGATGATTTTTCAATTCAATCTCGATTCTAACCCTCTTTTTCAGCTTGTGACAACACCCCTAACCAAAGCCCCATTACAACCATTGAAAGACCTTTTGATCGATGTGTCATATCAATCTATAGTGGTGGAGATTTGATTTTCTTGCAAGCCTATGGTAATAACTTTTCAGGTTGACTAAAGAGTGCTTAATTCTTGAACCCTAAACACTTTGAGTGGATAGAGTGAATCATTAGTGAGGATATCAAATCTTGTTGATTTTGATCGAAAGGTGATTACTTAAGAGAAGGGAAGAAAACCTATGTTTCTGTGATAAAGTTCTCAACTTAGAGTGTTTGAATCTTTAATGTCCTTCTGGTTGAATTTTCATTGTATGATTACTTGTGGATTAGTTTGAAATATTATTGATAAGGGTTATAAGTTGAGAAGAGTGTTTCTTAATTGTGAGTTGAGATTTTGCTTGAGGACAAGCAAAGACTTAAGTGTAGGGGTATTTGATAAGCGATAAATTATACATGTTTTTACCTCATGCTTAGCCCAAATTTCTGGATGAATTACCCCTTGATTTATCTAAATTGATGCTCTTAAACCTTTAATTTCATGTTTTATACTCAGGTGAGCTTAGGGAGTGAAAAGAATGAGAAACGGGCTGAAAATAGAGAAAATGGGCCAAAGAATGAAAACAACAAGACCCGGAGGTTCGCCACACGGCCGTGTCACACGACCGCGCCACCTTGGGCCCGAACACTGCCCAACCCTGACTCACACGGCCAGACCACACGGCCGTGCCACCTTAACAGGCCTAAGCACAGCCTGGACCTTGATCCACACGGGCGTGGCACACGGACGTGTCCCTATCCAAATTATTCAGTTTTCCTAAGAGTTTTTCCCCAATTTACTTTTTTATGCATTCTTAGTTTAGTTTTAGAATTAGTGTAGTTTCATAAAATCCCCTTTTATTTTTAGGTTAAATAATAGAAGGAAAGTTAGTACTAGTACTTTTGGTTCCCTTGGGTACGATATCTCGGTCTTGCCACTAAGCTATACTACTGTTCGATAGGTGCGTTTGCCTTAAAATCGTGATAATAGTTAGTTTCTGGTTTGATCATCATTATAAATTTTATTACTTCATATCACGTATATCAGTTATGATTTTTGTATTGGATTGGTTTCGGTTTGAAATTGCAATGGTGGATAGGTTAGTATAAAAGACTCACATAGAGTCCACACGGCCTGGTACACGAGCGTGTGACCAAACCATATGAGACACACGGCTAGCACATAGGCGTGTGGACTGGCTGTGTGTCCCCTGACCTTAAAAATAAGACACAGAATGTCCAGGTTTTTGCACACGGCCTAGTACACGGGCATGTGACTAGCCGTGTGACCCACACGGGCTTTGAACATGGGCGTGTATCAAGGCAGTGTGAAAACGACACTAGATTTGAATTAAAAATAAATCCACATCGGCTAAGACATAGGCGCGTGGCTTGACCGTGTGAAATTAATTTGTTTTTGGGTTGGAAGTCAGAGAGTTACATGGGTAAGGGACACGGGCGTGTCTCGAAATACCTAGGCCGTGTGAGCCTCACGGTTCAATAACACGGGCATGTCAAGAAGGTCACATGGGTGTGTTTCAGACTCACACAGTCATGTGAGCCCTGTAACTAAGAAAAATTTTAAAATTTTCTGAAAAATTTCCTAAATACCCAAATTAGTCCTGAATCACTTCTAACTCATATTTTGGGCCTCGAGGGTCCATATAAGGGACTTTTTGATTAATTTATTATAGGTATGTTATTTATTTGTATATTATTCGTTAATTGTATCAAAGGTCTGGTAATACTCCGTAACCCTGTTCTGGTGATGATTTGGGATTGGGGGTGTTATAGTATAAGCTGTATGGAGTAATGTAGTAAATTGCAGTACAGACATGCAGTTTGAACTGCCAAATCAGATAGTAAAAATTACGCAGCGAAGTTGACGTATATGTAGTATAGTGTAATACGGTAAATTGCTATACCAGTAAGTTGTAGTTAAACTGCCAGATCAGATAGTAATATGCAACAATGCTGACGTATATGCTGTACGGTGCAGTGCGGTAATCCGTTGTACAGTTAAGTTGCAGTAAAACTGCCAGACCAGATCAGAATCAAACTCCCTTCTCTTTACAATCCCACACAAAATACTTTATGCAAGTGTGTGTATGCAGACAGACGAGCAAAATCAAAATACAAATTCCCAGACAGTTATTTAAACACAAAAACTCATATCCAGTCAATCGGTTACAGAATGCACATAATTTCACAAAACAGTGACACATTAATAGGCAGTCACAAATTATGCACAACCAAAACACACAGCCGCAAATATAGAGGTCTAGCTACCCTCACTAGAGCCTAGCTAAGGGTGGGAATACACAAACACATTTTCCAACTCGAAACATACACAAACAAAATTAGGTGTTATAGGACCACACGTCCGTGTGCTCCAGCTATGTGGAACACCTTAGGCCATGTGGGGGTCAAAACACCCATGTGGCAGATACACACTCCCATGTGAACCACGGATACGACTGTGTGAGCAGGCCATGTAACTCACTATCCAATTTTACTAAAATAGAATGTAGGGCAGACACGACCGTGTAAGGGTCTCACACGCTCGTGTGCCCACCAGACACAGCCGTGTGTTCCAAACACATGCCCATGTGGGATCCTTAAATTAGCCACATGGCCGCATGGCCAAGCCGTGTGGAACCAAATCCCTAAATCCGTAATTCCCAAACCAACACACTCGTGTGATCAAGGGACACGGCTGTGTAAATATTGACAAAAATTCCCAAATCAGCCACACGACCGTATGGCACCAAATTTTTCCTGGAAACCCTAAATCCCAAAAGCACACGGTCTTGTGAATCGACACAAGCCCGTGTGGCAGCCTGTGTGGTTACGAAACCACCCTAGAATAGCCTCAAAAAGTATACTTTTAGCCACGAAACACTTCCCGGTCCAGCTAGCTCGAGATTATACCAACCCATACCAATTTTATGCATAAGACAACGATATCACATGGGAAAAAATAACCAATTCGCAAACATTTTCACACACATTATCCTCTGACTCCTGAACAGACACACGCCCCGGAGAGCCAAATGACTCCTTACGAGCTTGCTTACCTTTACAATCCATATCAGCCTTGTCTCTAACTGAGAAAATCTACATTTTTAGAGAACACACAGAATAACTACAAAGTTCCACATTTCCAACTTTACAATTTTGAATTTCTACCTGGACCAGCATCGGAGTCTTAGACATTCCATTTTCGTAAAACATTTCCAAAGCGCAATCATCTCAACTTCCTGTGGTAAAGTTTCTCAAAAGTCCATTTTTTAAAAACAGCCACTTGCGCATACGGATACGTAAAAACACGGGCTGAGTTTTTACAAACCTGGCTCTGATACCACTAAATGTAACACCCTAAACCTGGGTTAGAAGTTTAGACCAAATTTCGGATGCTACATTAATCGCCAAAGTGATCATAGAAAAATTTTACAGAATTATCATTTTACAAATTGAGAACATTTAATTAATTTTTTATTTGTTGATTTAAAATCAAAATATTACAGTTAAGTTTAAAACTCGAATTAAGTTAGGTTTACGAGAAAAATTAAAAATAAAAAACTCGTACCACAGTATTTACAAAACCTTACAGTTCAAAGCCGAACAACACATTAAAATAGAAAATTCAAAATGAAGTTTATTTTTCACCGAGACTGTCCGAGACCTCGACGTATTGAGTCCATCATCAGAATCTAGAACTGCACCTAAAAGGGAAAAACAGAGGATGGTGAGCTACACGAGCTTAGTGTGAGTTTAAACCAGACCAGAAACAGAATTATGGAATACAATCAAAAGCGCAATAGGTATACCTAAATTCACAGAGTCAGAAAACTTACTTGGAATTAACGTCCCATCAGAATGTAACAGTTAGAGCACACAATGTACACACAGGAAATTCAACATAAACATTGTTTAGACAAACAGATTACAGACAGATAATACTACAGTCAGAACACTGAAACAAATGTGTATAAATGCAGTTAGATAGTAAAAGAACCCACCCATCTAACCAACACACCTCTTTATCCCCCGACCACACCACATAAGAGCTATTTAAGCTCATCCAACCAATCATACCACATAGGACCTCGAAGGCCCATCCAACCCTACACACCATATATGTGGACTGAACCATTCAGACATATTATACAACAAAGTTGTCGTATAAGCTGTACGGTGCAATATGGTAAATCGCGATATAGAAATGTAGTTTGAACTGCCAGATCAGATAGTAAAAATTACGCAGTGAAACTGACGTATATATTGTATAGTACAATGCGGTAAACCGCTATACCGGTAAGTTGTAGTTAAACTGCCAGATCAGATAGTAATATGCAGCAATGCTAATGTATATGATGTACGACGCATTGAGGTAATTAGCTGTACAGTCAAGTTGCAGTAAAACTGTTAGACCAGATCAAAAGCAGACTCCCTTCTCTTCACAATCGCACTCAAAATACTTTATGCAAGTGTGTGTATGTAGAAAGACGAGTAGAATCAAAATACAAATTCTCATATGGTCACTCAGACACAGAAACTCACATCTAGTCAATCGATTACAAAATGTACACAATCTCACAAAACAGTGACACATTGACAGACAGTCACAAATTATGCACAACCAGAACACATAGCTGCAAATATAGAGGTCTAACTACCCTCACTAGAGCCTACCTAAGGTTGGAATACACGACACATTTTCTAGCTCGAAACATCACAAAAAAATTAAGTGTTATAGGACCATATGCCCTTGTGCTACTGTCGTGTGGAACACCCTAAGTCGTATGAGGGTCAAAATATTTGTGTGGAGGGAGGCACACGTCCGTGTGGTAGAGGAACACGCCCGTGTGAACCAGGGATACAGTCGTGTAAATAGGCCATATAACTCACTATCTAATTTTGCTAAAATAGAGTGTAGGGCAGACACAGCCGTGTGAGGGTCTTACACACATGTGTGACTACCAGAAATGGCCGTGTGTTCTAAACACACATTCGTCTGGGATCTCTAAATCTCTAAATTAGCCACACAGCTGTGTGGCCAAGCCGTGTGGAACCAAATTCCAAAATCCCTAATTCCCAAACCCATATGGCCATGTGATCAATGGTTACAGTTGTGTGAATATCGATAAAAATCCCTAAATTGGCCATATGGCTTTGTGGTCAGGCCGTGTGACACCAAATTCTGCCTAAAAACCCTAAATCCCAAAAGCACACGGCCGTGTGAATTGACACACGCCCGTGTGGCCGCTTGTGTAGTCATGAAACCACCCTAGAATAGCCCCAAAAAGTGTGCTTTCAGCTACGAAACACTTCCTGGTCCTCGCTAGCTCGAGATTATACCAACCCATACCAATTTTATCACAAGACAGTGATATCACATCAAAAAAAATAGTTCGCAAACACTTGCACACACATCGTCGACTTTTCAGAGAGTCGAATACGAAATTTACAAGTAAAATAAAAGAAGGATCAAACCCACACCTTTTTTGTAATCGGAGCTGACGACAGAGGAGCGAAATTCCAGAAACTGCAGCCAAAATGCTTTCAAAAAACAAAGAGAAAAGCCAAAAAAAGAAAAGAAAAAAGGGGGGAGGGGAAGGATAGAACGTGTAACCAAAACAAAATAAAAAGAAAAAAAGAAAACAATTCATTAATTAAAAACTTAAAACAAGGTTACCTATTAACAAAATAAAAAATAATTCTACAAAACAAACACACAAGGATTCGAAACTAGAACCCAGAGGAGATTTAACACAAACTCAACCACCAGACCAGTTAGCTTATTCTGCTACTTAAACGTACAACAAAACTTAATAGTACCACCTACTCACTGACCCTAACCACTTAACAGAAAACTTCTAACCCTAAAAATTCAGGGTGTTACACTTAGAATTCACGCTTAGCCTTCTCAATGAGTATTCATCACTTCTCCGCATTACGGGGCTGACGTTTCTGTCAATGTCCCTTCAAATGTGATCTTTTTCAACTGGTGTAAAGAATGACCACTTTGTACGTTTTGGGAAGGTTGCACAGTCAATTCGTTAGCTTAGTACGTCAGAGGTTGTCGAGCCTAAAAGATAAAATGGCGTGGCATTCGTCATTGAGAAGTGATGATCTAGTGAAAAACGGTCCTACAAAAGTGACGGTTAGCTAGAGTCACGTTTCTCTAATTCGCAAGTCTGAAATCTAAGTGGAGTTGGTGGTCGTAGGCGTCCTCTTCCACTATAATTGGCTTTTTCTGTTCAAGAATGATCATCTAAAAGCCTACGATTAAACTCAAGGCGGATCGAGACAACCAGATGCTAGAATCTCTCTATAAAAAAACTCTCTTTCCTCAACTCTGTTTATCTTTACAATTTTAATTTAAATTTAAAATTTTGCAATTTCAATTCAATCAAACTTTTAATTCTATTTTTTTCCAGGAATGCAGGTTTTCTTGGGCACTATTCTATCCAGGATCTCGAGGAACAAGAACTTGTGCAAATCCAATCCCTGAGGATTTGACCCTACTTCCTTTATACTATTCTTTTCATTCTTTTATAGGGATAGGATATTTTTGGTGGTCTCAATGACCACATCAAATTTTGGCGCCGTTGTCGGGGACTGGTAACGTACTAATCTTATTTTTTTGTTTCTTATGACCAAATCTACTCTAGGTAGTCTTGCATTTAATTCAGAAATAGAGAAGACTACGAAAGCCAATCGCAAGGAAATGAAGTTACGAAAAAAGAAGTTAGAGGTGGTTGGGACTCAGAGTAACCTACTGCCGAAAATACAAGTAAACGACGAAGTTAAGTTTAGGGTTAAGGAAAACCCTACTCAAACACTTGGAAGCGAAAGAGTAGGAGTCGATCTACTAGAAGAAGTGCTTAATGCTAGGGTTAACAAAAACCCAAATTGAGCACATCAACCCATGACTCAAACAATTTGGTAATTAGCCGAAGCTCCTGCATAACATCCACCATTGTGCATTGCGTATCCTACTATAGATACTGATTTTAAACTGAAGTCAAGTTTAATCCACTTACTGCCAACTTTCGTGGGTTGCAAAATGAAATTCCCCACAAACATCTGAAAGAGTTTCATATGGTTTGTCTTAGCATGAAACCTCAAGGCGTAACTGAGGATCAGATTAAATTACGAGCTTTCCCTTTTTTTTTCTAGTAGACTCTGCTAGGGAGTAGTTATTTTATCTATCCCTTGGGTCTATTACAATTTGGGCTGATCTTTCTTGTTAAGGCTTTTCCAGCATCGCGTGCAGCTGAGTTAAGAAGGGAGATAGTTGGGATAAGGCAAAAAGAAGTATAGTCTCTTTACAACTATTAGGAGCAATATAAGAAGTTGTATGCCAGTTGCCCACAACATGATATAACGGAATAGTCTCTACTCCAATAATTCTATAAAGACTTGAAACCCATAGAGATAAATATGGCAGATGCCGCCAGTAGAGGAGCATTTGTCAACATAACTCCCCAATGAGCAAGGAACTTGATATCCACGATGGCTGCAAATACTCAACAATTTTGAGCTAATCCTGAACCGGCTAAAAGGGTTCACCAACTAAGTATTTCAACTTTAGAAGATAAATTTGATTGACTTAATAATATCGTGAATTCTCTTTTTGCAGTAAAAATAGGACCAACCCAACTGTGCAGAATTTGTGCAACACCTGAACATACAACTGATGCATGTCCTAGTTTGTGTGACGATATTATAGCCTATTTAGATATTATATAGAACTTTCCTGGACCACCCCAAAGGCAATATGACCCCTATGCAAATACATATAACTCAAGATAAAATGACCATCCTAACTTTATTTATGGGGTAAACCTGTAGTACAACCAGCCATACCAAAACCAATTTCTACAGTAGCTGCGAGATTCAAGTACCTCTCTAGAAACCATGGTTAATACATTGCAACTAATATGCTTGATTTTCAACAAAAAATCGAGACATCTATAACAGAATTAACCATATTAATTGAGAAAATAAACTCATAAGGGAAGTTGCCATCACAAATAGAACCTAATCCAAGACAACACGTAAATGCAGTAACATTGCAAAGTGGAAAAGTACTGGAACCAACTGTAACACCCAAAAATTTCAGCTTTTGTGATTTGTTATGCATGAAAATTTCTGAAATTTTTTTGTGATTATTTGGCAAATAATTGTCTGCTTTAATGGTTATGTGCTTCTGGATTGTTGGGGAAGGTCCCAAGTTTAATCCAAGACTTGGGTTAAATTTTGGTTTTTATTGAATAAAGCCTAACTCTTGATAATTAGGCTTTTAAGTAAATATTGGTAAAAATATATCAAAACGGGCCTGCTAGTCTGGTGGTTAAGTGGAAAGGGATTATGCTTAGGTCCTATGTTCGATTCGTAGTGTGGGCATTATTTTTATGCTCATTCTCTTTAATGAGTTAGAGTTGGATTAGGATACTGATTAGTGGGGGAATATTTAGGGGAGTAGGGAGTTATCTGAGTATCATTCTTTTTACAAATTTCATTCTCCCTTTTTCCTCTCCCTGTCAAAAATCTCATCACTCATTCTCTTTTCTTTTCGTGGTTTTTCGTATAATTATCACCTTAGTTTTGTGTGGCGCGAAACCTTGATCGTTCGGTAAGTTAAATGCCTTCTTTTTATTTTGTTATTAAAGAATGGGGTTGATAAGGAATTATTTTCTTTTAAGAGGTAATCGGGGTGCTGTGTACTACTGATTGGTGTATCCATCAGTAAGGAATTGCTATTTCCTTCGTAAGAGGTAAGGTTATCGATTTTTCTCAAAAGTTGTCTTTTTGTAGCGATTCGATTTAAGTGACAAGAATTGGCCTTAGGATTGACGATTGCAGGTTTGGAAGGGCTCAGGAGTGCTTAAGAATTGAAAACAAACTAGGTGTGTACTTCTAACATACTGAAAATGCGATTCGGTGAAAGTAAAAAACTAGGCTGTCGACATCAGACGGGTGTGTGAACTGCCTGTATGGAGGCCGTGTGGCGAGATACGGCCGTGTGAACGACAAGTCAGGCAGTGCGCGTGCCATACGGGTGAAACTACACAGCCGTGTGGGATTTTGGGCCAAGCCGTGTGATCCACACGAGCAAGGCCAAGTTGGGTCGTGTGGGTCACACGGGCATGTGGGCCCATTAATCTGAATTGTTCTTAAAGGTTGTACGAGTCGCCCTAGTCGATTGTGACCGATTAAAGGGGTCAATAAGCATTACTTAGACCCTGTTTTGTAAAATGAAACTGAGATGTATATTAGCATGTTATACTTAGCATGTGTATTAATATTGTTCTGATCTGATCTGAGTATGATACGTATAAACTATTTACTGTATGAAAGCATGCCATGACATTATTTATGTTGCATTGCATTGGGTTGGGTTGGTTATTGACTGTAAGGCTTTTAGTCAATTGACTGGCAACTGTACTGCCTTTATTTATTATGTGTCGTTTATGGTACCACATGGTGTGTAGGGTTGGATGGGTTGATTTTATCCCCATACTTGGTTTGTAGGGTTGGGTGGGTTGATTTTCTCTCCACATGGTGTGTAAGGTGGACGGAGATGGTGGGCAGGGTTGGTGGGTATGTACTGTACTGATTGATATGCATGTTTATCTGCATGGGCTAAGGTCCGAATACATCTGATATTGTTCTGAGTGGGCTGAGGCCTACACTGATTCTGTTAAGAGCTCAGTCTCGATTCTGACTGATTGACTGATATCTGTTTACATGCATGTTTTACTGTGGAGATGTACATATTGAGTTTGTGAAAATTTACCCCTTTATTTTATTTGTCTGTTAGGTAATCCCTAACAGTAGATGGATTTATGCTACGGAGAGCTCGAGGGTGACCACTGATGGACACTTTACTGGACTTCATGTTTTTATTCCTGGTTATTTATTATTCTATTATTTTGGGAGTTTTATGTATTGAGGGCCTTTGAACTGTTTTGCTTTATGCTTTTGGTTTTCAATTTGTTATTTTATTAATTTATAAACCGCAACATCACAGACATGTTTTAAAACTTAATATCAGATTTTTGTATAATGAATGGTTTCAATGTTTCCACGATAAAGGAAAGATAATAATTTGAACAAGTTTTGACATTTGAACGGTTTTCTAAAATCACCCTTATGTGACGCCACCAGGTTCGACTATAATATTTAGGCTAGTTTGGGGTGTTACATTTAGTAGTATCAGAGCCCGGTTGCAAAACTCAATTTTGGTTTTGGGTTTTAAAGTATGGTTTTGAGAAAATGATTTAGGAATATTTTTGTTACTGAGTAAGTGGTACACCAAGCCTCCGACACCGATCCAAGTAAGTTATTGAAACTGTAATTAAATTAATTAAAAGCATGTAAAATATTCTGAATAGTGTTTGATCTGTGGGAAAACACTGCTTGTATGTGATAAGACTATTTAGGTAGGACTCTACTGAGACACTCTAGATAGAGTAGACTTAAACTATAGTGAGACGACTTTCTCGCGATAACTAACACTGAATACTCTGATAACTATATTGCATAAGATATTTGTTAATAATATATTGGAACTGTCAACTAATCTGTATAAAACTGATAAATAGAGACAATTTTGATATTTACGATGAGCACACACGGTACTCGTAGACGGGGTACTAGAGGCTGTAGAGGGGCTCCAGCTGAATCCTTCGCTTCTGATACTATACCTGTGGTGGATGCTAGTGAGACACCGGTATCGCCTACAATTGATAGTGGGACAGGGCCGTATGATCGTACGGTTGGGGATAACGTACTATCCCAAGCCATGCTTCAGATTTTAGAGAGGGTCGCTAGGCCCAACACTAGATCTGGGGGTCGTAGGTCGGTTACGAAATGACTTCGGTCCAATAGGGCTGAGGTATTTAGGGGCATCACTAGGGTTACTCTGAGTGTGGCCGAGTACTGGATAGAGGCTACAGAGCGCATTATGGATGATCTGGGCTTCACTTATGAGCAGAAGCTCAAGAGGGCTGTGTCTCTACTTCGGGACGAGGCGTATCAGTGGTGGTTGACTGTTGAGGAGGGCACTCAGCCTGATCTGTTGACTTGGGATTTGTTTAAGACCACTTACCAGAGTAAGTATGTTGGAGCCCGCTACACTGATGCTAGGCGACGTGAGTTCTTGAATCTCACATAAGGGGACCGTGCTGTGGTCGAGTATGAGGTTGAATTCTTGAGACTGAGCCGTTATACAAGGGGCATGTTGGCGATCGAGTATGAGCGTTGTGTACAGTTTGAGGATGGTCTCCGCGACAGTCTGCGTGTTCTGATAGCTTTATAGAGGGAGCGGGACTTTTCAGCCTTGGGCAAAAAGGTCAAGATATCCAAGGATGTGAAGCACACTGAACACCAAAACCATGATAGATGGAAGGCTAAGAGGGATTCAAAGCCTTCTAATTCTATTGTGAAGCCTAAGAAAAATGCCAGGACTGATGGGCTCGTGAGAGTTGGGCCAACTGTAGTTGTTCCTGCTAGGGTGGCCGTTTGTCAGCACTACAATAGGAGCCATCCAGGCGAGTGTTGGAGAGTTACTAGAGCGTGTTTAAGGTGTGGGTCTACTAATCACTGAGTTAATGATTGTCCACTGAAGGGTAATCAGATGCAAGCTCTGGTTGCTCAGACTACACAGCCACCGAGAGAGGTACAGTAGCCACCTAGGGGTCGAGGTTAGGCTAGGGGTGGTAATGGTATGGGTCGAGGCCAGAGAGCACTGGGCAGAGGTACCGGGTCGACTGATGTGAGATAACCTATATTGGTCTATGTTGCATGTCGTTGTAGGGATGGAGATGCTCTAGACGTCATCACGGGTACGTTTCTAATTTTTAATGTACCTGATGTTGCATTGATAGACATAGGTTCTACACACTCCTATGTTGCATATTTTGTGTCTAAGATCTTGGGGTTACCTTATGAGAGTACTACTAGTAAGGTTTCAGTGGTGAGTCCATGGGGGCAATCTGTTAGAGTCAGTAAATTGTTCAGAGATGTACCGTTAGAGGTCCAAGGGACTTTATTCTTAGCTAATTTGATGGAACTTCTGTTTGGGGAGTTCGACTTGATACTGGGCGTGGACTGGTTGTGAAGCATCGTGTGAGTCTGGATTGTATTGAAAAGAGGGTTGTTCTAAGGACCGATGAGGATAATGAGATAGTCGTGATTGAGGAACGATAAATTATTTGAGTAATGTAATATCTGCGCTACTAGCAAAGAAGTTAGTAAGAAAGGGATGTGAGGCATTCTTAGCCTATATCAATGCTTTAGATATTGGAGACTCTTCGATTAAAGACATCTGCGCTGTGAGGTACTTTCCAGATGTGTTTCTAGAGGAAATACCGGGTTTACCTCCGAGTCAAGAGGTAAAATTTGAGATTGATCTGATTCCTAATACAGCTCCGATGTCTAATGCACTGAAAATGCGATTCGGCAAAAGCTGAAAATGAGGCTGTTGACACCACACGGGCATGTGGACTGCACGTGTAGAGGCTGTATGGCAAGACACGGCAGCATGAATGACGAGCCAGGCCATGCGCATACCACATGGGTGAAACTACACAGGCGTGTGGGGTTTTAGGCCAGGCTGTGTGATCCACACGGGCAAGCCCAAGTTGGGCTGTGTGGGCCACAATGGCATGTGGGCCCACACGGGTAGGCCACATGGGCGTGTGAGCCCATTAATTTGAATTATTCTAAAAGGTTACACGGGTCACCCTAGTTGACTGTGACTGGTTAAGGGGTTGCTAAGCATTACTTAGACCCTGTTTTGTAAAATGAAACTGAGATGTATGCTAGCATGTTATACTTAGCATGTGTATTAATGCTATTCTGATCTGATTTGAGTATGGTACGTATGATCTGTTTACTGTATGAAAGCATGCCATGACATTATTTATGTTGCATTACATTGGGTTGGGTTGGTTATTAAAGAGAAGGAAGACTATAAGGCTTTTAGCCGATTGACAGGCAGCTATACTGCCTTTATTTATTATGTGTCATTTATGGTACCACATGGTGTGTAGGGTTGGATGGGTTGATTTTATTCCCATACTTGGTGTGTAAGGTTGGGTGGGTCGATTTTATCCCCACATGGTGTGTAGGGTGGACGGAGATGGTATGCAGGGTTGGTGGCCATGTACTGTACTAATTGATATGCATGTTTATCTGTATAGGCTAAGTCTCGAATGTATCTGATATTATTCTGAGTGGGCTAAGGCCTACACTGATTCTGTTAAGAGTTCAGGCTCGATTATAACTGATTGACTGATATCTATTTACATACATGTTTTGCCGTAAGGATGTACACACTGAGTTTGCAAAAACTCACCCCTTTATTTTATTTGTCTGTCAGATAATCCCCAACAGTAGATGGATTGGTGTTGCGGAGGGCTCGAGGGTGACCACTGATGGACACTTTACTGGACTTCATGTTTTTATTCCTGGTTATTTATTATGTTATTATTTTGGGAGTTTTATGTATTAAGGACTTTTGGACTATTTTGCATTATACTTTGGGTTTTCAATTTGTTATTTTATTGATTTATAAACCACGACATCACAAACGCATTTTAAAACTTAATATCAGATTTTTGTATAATGAATGGTTTCAATGTTTCTGCGATAAAGGAAAGATAACAATTTGAACAAGTTTTGACATTTGAAACAGTTTTCCAAAATCACTCTCACGTGGTGCCACCAGATTCGGCCATAATATCTAGGCTTTTTTGGGGTGTTACACTAACTCCTGGCAGAAATCTTGGCCAAGATTCTACCCAAGAAAATCACGAGAACGATGAACAGGTCTAAACAAAACCTCCACTACCCATAATTCAACTCCATTTCCAAGACAATTGAACTAACATCGGAGAGGTAGAGAGGATAAGGAAATCCTCAAAACATTTAGAAATTTCGATATCAATATACCATTGTTGGATACCATCAAATAAATTCCGCGATATGCCAAGTTCATTAAAAAGCTCTGCACCAACAAGCAAAAATTAACTGGTAATGAAAGGGTAAGCGTTGGTGAGAATGTATCCACAATGTTACAGCGGAGGATGCTAGTAAATGCAAAGATAGGGGCATGTTTGCAATACCATGCAAAATAGGTCACTTAGGAATTAAAAAAGCTATATGTGATTTAGGGGACTCCATAAATGCCATGCCTTTTTCTATTTATGAATCACTTAACGCAGGTTTTTTTACGAAAACAAGTGTTAGCATTCAATTAGCAGACAGGTCTCTTGTGCATCCTGAAGGAGTCCTTGAGGACGTATTAGTAAAAGTCAATGGACTTATCTTTCCTGCGGACTTTTATGTGATAAAAATGGAAGAGGATAAAGCTCCTAGGTCTTCAGACATCTTGTTGAGGTGACATTTCCTTAGTACTGCAAATACTAAAATTAACGTGCATAACGGAACTTTCACGATGGAGTTTGATAGGGAGATCGTGAAGTTTAACGTTTATGACGCTATTAGTCACCCAAGTGAAATCTTGAAAGTTAACAGTGTCGACATAAATGAATCATTTGTAGAAGAAACTTTTAAGTTATCTTATGGAGATGAATCTAAAATGATGTTTGATGATTTTGAATTTGTTAATGAATTATTAGCTCTTATGGATACTAAACTTCTACCTTCTATTCTGATAACACCAAATCTATAATTAAAACCATTTTCCAAGCATTTCAAATGCGTATTTTTGGAGAATGATGAGATCATTGCCGACTTAAAAGGGATTAACCCCTTGACAGACACACATAAGATTTTCTTGGAGGAAAAAAAGGGTACCAAAGTAAGAGGCGCAATGATGATTGAATCCAAATATGGTGGATGTGGTAAAAAAGAATTTTCAAGCCCATACGAATGAAAGAATTTAGCTGGAACAGCCCCAATACTAGTTGAGGCGTCAAGCTAACAACGTTAAATAAGCGCTTGTTGGGAGGCAACCCAATTTTTATTTTTCTTTATTTTATTTTATTTTATTATTTTATTTTATTTTATTATTTATTACTTTATTTGGATATTAATAAATTTCTCTTCTTCTGTCTAAGTAAATCGGTGAGGAAAAAAAACTCAGGAATTGGCATACTTTCACAAATATCTCTTATTCTATCCCTATTCCAAGTAGGAATAGTGCATCCCTGCATTATACTTAAGCAAAACTTGCATCCAAACACCCACTCTACAGCCAAACACCATTTCTTCTACACCTTCAAACCCTAAACTTTTCCCCATTTTTCACCCAAATAACCCTCCAGTCGTTGTTCCCCTTCTCTCTCACCCCCAACACCGATTTTTCCCACAACCATGGTTAGGACTAGAAGTCGTGCCACTGCCGAACCCTTCAACGCATCAACCTAGCTGACAAACGCCTTTCCCTCCTTCCTCTCTTCCACACGACGCTGAACCTTCTCCTCATTGCAACTATGCATGAACAACAGTGGCTACATGGAGAGTTTTTCTAAAACCTTTTTCTTTCATATCGAGGACAATGTGTTTTAAGTAGAGGGAGGCATTCCTCATTATTTTTGTCATTTATCTGCTATTTTTACTGTTGTGTTACTGTTGCTGCTGCCTTATACTTGTTTCTGCCCACATTTATTTTTTTAGAATATTCTGCCTCTTTTCATGCCCAAGATTTAAACCAGGAATTGCCCACTGTTTAACTTGCGAGCATGATTCTTATCTATTGAATTAATTATGATTTTTCTAGTTTGATTTTGTCTCTATTGTTTTATTTCTATTAGGATAAAATAATTATGATTAATAAAGTTAACCCTATCTTGCTTTTAGTAAAATCGATTAAGTCTAAATGCAAAGAGGACACTTAATACAATTGCATGCTAAAATTATGTTCATAACTGTTAGGTGGCTGCTGAAACTTATTTTTGACACTTGATTGTTTTTCCTAGTCCTCTAAAATTAAAATTTATTTTAATGATAATAATTAATTTTGATGTCTCCGTGGTTATGAGTAAACCTTAAAACATGACTGACTGAGTAACCGGAGTAGGGTGCTTGGGTTGTCATTCTACTTCGCGTCAAAAGGTTGTGTGACGTGATATGTAAAACTCCGTTAACCGAAATTAAACAAAAGTTTTAAGAATATGTTGGGCTGAGTAACCGAGTTGGGTGATTAGTTGTCATCTCTCTTCATGTCAAAAGGTTCAATATATTCTTAAGAAAAAATATATATAAATATAGTAAATTAGGAGTATGTTGTGCTGAGTAACCAAGGTGGGGTGCTTGCCTGTCTCCTCTCTTTGCGTTAAAATGTTCAATATATTCTTAAGCAAAAAGAAAAAAAATGTATTAATAATAAAATTGCATTTGGGGACTAAAGGTGGAAACAAATAGGGTGTCTTGGTAAGTTTAGTAAGTTACCTAATTTTCATGAAATAATCCAAGTCGATTTTGATTTTTGTGTGATTAAATTGGAATACTTTTTCAGATTTACTTATAGCAAGCTAAAGGTTCTCTTTATTTTCATATGCATTAAGACTAATTTTTATAAAATTTTGGAGTAATATTTCTTTCACGGCAAAATCTAAATTTCACAGTGGATAGGAACCATACTTGAGGGCAAGCATGGGCTAAGTAGGGAAATTTGATAATAATCTAGAATGGCATATTTGTATGTATTAATTACATATTTATTTTAAGTATGATCCTACTAATTTGAACTATTTATGATTTTTTATCTTGTAGGGACTAAGTTGAAGGCAAAAGGAAATATAGGGGCAAAAAGCGTGAATTTAAAGATAAAATGGGCCAACTTGCGAAATAGGACAGAAGTGTTGTAAAAAATGCAAAGTATTGAAGACTGGGGGGCAAAAATACAAAGAAGAGATTTTATAAACAGAGGACTCTATTTAAATTTTAATTATATTAGGATAATTGTTAAAGATTATTATTTAGATTTAATTTTAGCTTTTATCTTTATTTATCTTTTAGATTTTAATTAGGAATAGATTAGGTTTCTTAGTACCATAAATAGGGGATGGAGTGACAAATTTGACTCATATTTTTTCTGTAAACACTCCCTCTCCCAAAAAGCTTAGCCTTTGTTCCTTTCATATTATTCAATAAAAATTTCTCTCTCATTACATTTAATTTTTTCCCCAAAAAGCATGAGCCACTAAATTTATCTAGTCAAAGGTTGTCGAAATTCCCCAAAAATGGTTCATAAAGCTTAGAATCTACTCAGGTTCCTCTAATTCGTAAGTCCAAAATCTAAGTGGAGCTGGTAGTCGTAGACGTCTTCTTCCACTATAACTAGCTTATTCTGTTCGAGAAGGGTCATTTAAAAGCCTAGGATTGAACCTAAGGCGGATCGAGATAACCGGAGCCTGAAATCTCTCCATAAAAAAACTCTCTTTCCTCAACTCTGTTTATCTTTACAATTTTAATTTTAATTTTTGCAATTTCAATTCAATCAAACTTTTAATTCTTTTTTTTATTTTTTTCCCAGGTACGCAGGTTTTCTTGGGCACAATTCTGTTCAGAATCTCGAGGAATAGGAACTTGTGCAAATCCAGTCCCTAAGGATATGATCCTACTTCCCTTATACTATTCTTTTCATTATTTTATAGAAATAGGATATTTTTTGTGCTCTCAACGACTGCATCATTGTGTCATTAATGATATATAAAAAAGAAATACACATGACATGTTCTCATTGGAGTAGCTCCGATGGTTGGCTCGTCGATCCCAACGGGCAAAGGAGAGGTACCAATAAGGATAACCACATACTAGAAAATTGCTCTAACCTAACGACTAGGCACCAAGACTGGAGAAGCTTCAAATTTGAGGCTTGGTTGGAGATTTTCAAGTAGCGGGTTTTGTTTTTGTTAAGAGATAGTTTCTAGAAAACAAGAAAACCAAGAAGAGGTGTTGAAGAGGTGGCTAACCATACAAGGCTTCATAAGGGGCGGTTTGAATGGCAGAGTGGAAATTTGAGTTGTACCACCATTCTGCCAATGATAGCCAAAGAACCCAATCCCCAGGTCTTTCACCAATCATGCAATGCAAATATCCCTCTAAACAACAGTTAAGTACTTCTACTTGGCCATCTCTTTCTGGATGGTAGCTGTTGACAACTTAATTTTGGTCCCCAACCTGCGAAATATCTCTTACCAAAATCAACTAATAAATAACCGATCTCTTTCAGATACTATAACATCAGGCAGACCATGTAGTTTGTAAACATTATCCAAGAATGTTGTGGCCAATGAAGCAACTGTGTAGGGGTGAGCCAGTGCTATAAAATGGCCATACTTAGTCGATTGATAACCACTAAAATACTATCCTTTCCTTTTGAAGAAGGGAGGCCCTCAATAAAATCTATAGTGATTTCAATCAAAGTCCTCGATGGAATATGCAAAGGTTGGAAAAGCCTAGGCTGAACAGTAGTGTCGTATTTACAACGTTGGCTCACTATGCATTCCTTGATCCATTTCTTTATATCAATATTTCCCTTCCAATAAAGCATACTAGTCATTCTATGCCTAGTTGCGTGAGTACTCGAATGTCTTTCAACAACCCCTTCATAGAAGTAAGTAAATAACTCCCTTATTAGTTCCAAATTCGAACCAACTAAAAGTTTTCCTTTCCTTTTCAAAAGTTGACCATCCCATGTATATTTTGGATGAGAGGAAGACTGAAGTTGCAAAGAATCACAAATTTTCTTAAGCCTCAAATCTTGTTTCCGTGATTGTTGTACTCTTCTCAATAATTCAGAAATAATAGTACTCCCCATTTGCCAATACCATTCTTCCTCAATGATCTGTTGTTTGGACAACCCATCAGCCACCATATTGGTTCTTCCATTTCTATAAATCACCTGAAAATCATAGCCCAACATTTTTTCTACCCATCTTTGTTGGAACGATGTAATGCCCTGCTGATCTGAAAGAAATTTCATACTCTAGTGATCAGTTCTGATGCAAAAAGTGGCACGCCACTAGGTATGGATGCCATTTTTTAACAGCTAATATTTCTTTTTCATATATCAAAATGCCTCATTGAAATCTGGCAAGGCAAGGACAGATGCTGAACTCAGGGCACTTTTTAATGCTAAAAAGACTTTGTTAGCTTAAGGTGACCAACTCTAGTTCCCTTTCCTCAACAAATTAGTCAGGGGTTTGCCATTGATCCATTGTAACACCCCTAACCCCTCTCTGTCATCAGATTAGGGTCACGGGCATTACCATCACTTCAAACAATTAATCAATCATAATTACACACATACATACTAGCCATTAACAATATAATATACAGGGGCAAGTCACAAACAATCAAATTATATCATACTAGAATATTATACAACCGAAAATGATGATTCATGCTATGCAATGTTAAACTTGGTTTTCCACTGTCTACACTCTTATCACTATTTATACATTGCTAACTTAGTCTTCTACTATCTACACTCTTATCACTATTTATCCCTTTTAAATGTCAGAATTTGAATACATACAAGACTATTCTAATTATTAGCATTAGAATATTGGTTCATACTCCGCCTACGATTATCTTTTTAATTTATCTTCGATGATGTTAGTAGAATGCACTTAATTTAGGTTTTACAGCCCCTATTACGAGTCTACAAGATCCTGAAAATAGTTTAAAAATAGGTAGAGACTAATTGAAACAATTCTAGAAGTTTAGGAATTAATTACAAAAATTTTTATTTCAAGGGTCGCACACTCGTGTGGCTAGGCAGTATGCCTCACACGCATGTGTGGTTAGCTTGTGTGCCTTACACGGCTAAAACACACACCCGTGTCTCAGGCTATGTAACTGTTTGACTTAGGTCACATGCCCATCACATGCCCATATGTGTTTCCCGTATGTGACACACGCCTGTATGGTCACTTTCTTTCTTTGTTTCTTTTCTTTTCTTTAATTTGCATGCAATTGTTTCATTTTTCTTTCCACTTTCTTTCTATTTCTTTATTATGTTTTCATTTTATTATCTTTATTACTATTATTATTATTATTATTATTATTATTATTATTATTATTAAAGTTACTTTAATATATAACATATACACATGCAAATTCATTAAACCATAACCGACCACCTCCCACCATTTTAATAAATGGTATATTTGCTACTTTAGTCCCTTCTATTTTTTTCAATCTATTATTCAACTTTTAACCCTTTTACGATTTAGTCCATGTACCTTAATAACTCCTAATTTTACAAAACTTACTAATCCAAAAATTAATTAGCTACTAAGTTAGCCTTGTAAATATTTTTATTAAATATTTACGGGTCTGGTTTACAAACAGAGTCCCAGAAATATGTTTTCCAACACCTTAGCTATCGGGTTGTTACATCCATACCCCTTGATAAATCTTCTATAGTATCCAAAATAGACCCAGAAACCCTATTAATTCCTTTAGAGATTAAGGAATTTTCCAGGCCATGATACTATCAATTTTGGACCTATCTGTAATGACTCTTCCATGTGAAATTACATATCCCAAATAATCAATTTGCTCAACACTTAAATGGAATTTGCTCTTTCTAGCATATAGTTGATGAGCTCTTAAAATGGTAAACACCTCCCGCAAATGGTCAATGTGATCCTGCTAAGACACTGAGTAAACAAGTATGTCATAAAAAAAAAAACTAACACAAACTTCCTCAACAATGGCTTGAAAATAGAATTCATAAAGTCCTAAAAAGTGGATGAGGCATTCGTGAGCCCAAAAGGCATCACAAAGAACTCGTAGTACCCTTCATGTGTCCTAAAGGCAGTCTTGTAAATGTCAGGTTCCCACATCCTGATCTGATGGTAACCTGACCGTAAATCCAACTTAGAAAACACCACTGCCTTCTCCAATTCATCTAACAACTCTTCAATAATTGGAATTGGGAATTTATCTTTGATGGTTAAATGGTTCAAGTGCCTGTAGTCCACACATAACCTCCATGTACCATCTTTCTTTTTCACTATATCTATGGGAGAAGAAAAAGAACTGTTGTTATCCCTAATTTCCCCAACTTGCAACATCTCTTGTACCATCCTTTCCATTTTAGTCTTTTGTAAGGCAGGATATCAATATGATCTTAAATTTACTACAACAGTTTCATCTTTTAGGGGAATTTTATGATATTGCAATGTAGGTGGATGTAACCCTTTAGGTTCCTTAAAGATGTCAAAGAATCTTCCAATAAGTGTCGTAAATTCTCTGGAGTGGATGTTGTCATGGTTAGCAGAACAGCATGTGTTGGAGCAGACGCCATAATAGCATAAGGACCTAAAAGACTCCCTGCCAAAGAGAAACATTTAGAACTCTGAGACCCTTCCACCAACTGAACATTACCAGGTTGAATACCCTTCAAGACACAAACCTGTCCTTCATACACAAACTTCATGGTTAAGGAACTAAACTGCGAACTAATGGTCCCTAAGGACAATAACCGTTGCACGCCTAAAACCAAGTCACATTCCTTAAAGGGCAGAACATAAAAGTCAGTGTAAAAGTGAGTAGACTCCACCTTCTATTGGACAGCTCAACAAATGTCACCAATTACTAAGATAGCTCCATTGGCCACAGTAACCTTCAGTTTGTTCATGGGACTCACTGATATTGTTAACTGCTTGACTAACTTAGCACAGAATCAATTAGGAGAATGACCCTGGTATGGCCAATGTTGGCTGCCACTCTCATTGTGTGAATGTCCTGAGACCCTTGGATAACATGCAAAGATAAAACTGTACCAGGAGTAGACTCCTCCCCTAAATTCATATCTTCCAACTGCTCACTACATTCTTGAAACTCATATCACCCTCTGTACCCAGTTCCAACAATATTTGGTATAACTTGGACTTCATGCACTTGTGACCAACCCCATATTTGGCCCCACACCAATAGCAGAGCCATTTCTTTCTTTTGTCCTCAAATTTCAGCAGAAGATAAGGACTTAGGTATTCCTCGAGTCCGTCCTAAAACACCAACTTGTGCAGACCCCACATTCGATGGTTGAGAGTAACCAAACCCCTTCTGAACATTAGAATTCAAAACAGATAGAGGCGTAGTTTTGAGTTGACCACCCATCCAATCAACAACCCTCGTTTGTATGAGCCATTAAGGATGGCTTCCACCTGTCTAGCAGTCAGAAACCCTTCCATCAAAGTGGTAGGTTTAAAAAGCTCCAGATATTGCCCCACCTCTGCCTTTAAACTTTATTTTATGATTATGGAACAGTTATTTTTTAAAAAAATAATCAATATTTCTAAATTATATAATTAATTTTTTAAGTAATAAAACAATCAACAATTCTTATATAGTATGTTTGAAAAACAAATTTTTACATTATATTTTCAAAAGGTAGTTTCACTATTTTAAATATAAAATATTTGTTTTTACATCATAAAATAATTAAAATTAATCATAAATTAAATAAAAAATAAATTCAATTCAAGTAATCACATTTTTTTAATTTCTGAACTAAATGGCCCAAATATTATTGACTCAATTCGTCTTCGGTTTCTTGGTTTTATTTGCTAACTCTACTTGTGATGGATAATTTTAAAAGACAAATTAAGAATATATTAAATGAAAGGTTTAGGGATAAATCCCAAAACTATATATGAATTATATTTTAATGTAAAATTGCAAACATGAAATTTTGATTTGATCTAATTCTTGTTAATTATTAACAAAAATATTAATATAACATCATTTTATGTTTATATGTTGCATACATAAATAATTTTATTTATCTAATATAAAAATAAATTGATGTATTTATTTAAATGTATACAATTAAATTAAAATTAAAGTTTTAAGTATACATTTGAACCACAATTAGAGTTTCATGTATATAATTACACTAAATTATAGTTCATGTATACAATTGCACATTAAATCAAAGTTCATATATAATTTTAAAATTTACCCCAAAGGTTTAGTGTACTTGACCTAGCTTGACAATTAAGTTTATTTTGGTATTTGTATATTTTTTATCCACTTTAATAACTGAACTTAACAATTAAGTGTATTTTAATCCTTGAATTTGAAAAATATAAAATTTTAATGACGTAACACTTTAAGATTTTGCTACATCATTAAATCTAGACTGAATCTAAATTCATAGTCAAAGTGGACCTACTTGTAAAGTTAGATACTAAAGTAGACCCCAACAAAATATAAGTATCAAAACGAAACTAGCTGACAAAGCGAAACTTCGTATGAAAGAAGATAAACAAATTGTGCTACTTGAAGGGAACAACACTGGCACTGGAAAAACATACCGTCGTTGACATAAAATCTCTTAAGCACTGCGTCCAGGTTATGAGCTACTCACGTGAACACAGATCACTGGGCTATTGCAGCCTCCAAGTTTAGGCTTATATTTAGTTCCCCTTAAGTCTACTTGCAATGATGTTATTTCTTTATAAAACTTGCTTGATCAGGTAACAAAAAAATAAAATAAATATATTAATATTTCAAAAACAGTGAAACAAACAACCCAACCAAGCATGAATAAGCAAACAAAAACTTCAAACTTCGACCCGGCCAAGCCTATGGACACATTTGAACACCTGTCCCTACGCAAAATCTTTCTACGAAGGCAAAGTTATCCAACTGAGAACATTAACTTCCAAGCGATTCGTAGAATAATGTCATCAGCAACTGCATGGAGATGCTTTATACCAGTTCATTGAGGATTTGTGCAAAGCTAAGCCCAAGATTAGTGTATGGTTCACTTCTCATCCCTTTTCTCTTTGAATCTACGGATCCTTGCCACAGCACCTTCTCATAACAAAAAGAATCAGAAAGTACACATGTTAATAAGATTTAAGAACAAGTTGTGAGAATTTATACAAAGTATTCCAGAATCTGGATGGCGAGTGTTGCATTCAAATATGATACACGTATGAGTTCGGCTAGGATAAAAAATAAGTGTATCTCAGGGAAGGTTTGAGTATAGTCCTGGTGGAGGATAAAATGATAGTTGGATTCGTTGATACAGCGATATGGAGGCTTAATGGAGGATACTAACTTCAGAAGATGGACGACAAGACAAATATGGCACAGGTTAGGGTAGAATCCATCGAAAAAGACATTGCTCAGGCTGATCTTACTATATATATGATCATAATTTGAGCATAAGGAAGAAAACGATTAATATGATGCTGAAACTTCCTACTCCGTTGTTGCTATAGTCAGCTAGGCCTTATATCATTGTTGAGTAAGAAGAAAGCTAGACAAATTTCAGACTTAAAGCCTGATCTCTGGTAGGAAACAATGTCTGCTTTGAAAGAATTTGTGAACATGAGCCTCCTGACTGGAAGAGAAGAAAGGCTGCGGAGGAGAAGACAACTGAACTGGGAAAAGGCAAATTTACATATCTAGAGAGAAAAAGTGAACATCCAAAAGGTTTTAGAAATTCATCTTGGATGAAATATAGTTTGCTTGAAAACAGCTAGGTAAGGTTCAAAATAGCAGCAGAAAATATACATAAATTATATAATTCTGATTTAAGTGACTTATCTAACAAACCCTGATTATAAAAGCCTAGAGATTAAAATTTTATAGCCCAAAAGAGAAAGAAATAGTGTGCCAAAGTACCTTTTGTATCTCTTCTTGGAACCACATGGACAAGGAGCATTACGGCTCATTTCTCCTCTCTTTGCCATGTTAAACTTGGCAAGATCCAATGGTGTTGAACCCATTAGCTTTTGCACCTGCAAAAGAGAAAAAGATAAAACGAATGACATTTCTAATGGAGAAAGAGAGAGATGCATAAACTAATACTTGTCATTGATGTTTTAAACTGTGGAAGAAACATTCATCCGAACTCAAATGCGAATTTCAGCAACTGAAGATGAATCAAGGCAGACATCTCAGTCTTTTAAGCAATCTGGCATTGAACTAAGAAAGAATAATGCAGATCAGCAGACCAAACATCTTAATAAACTTAAGTGTATGAAGACAGATTTAATGCTTCAACCATCTGTAACGCTATGTTAGTTTGACTCTTTCTTTTCCTTTATGCATCCATGTTTGATGCAAGTCTGGGACCAGAACGATTATGGGGATATAATCCTCTAAAAATCCTCCAAATACATGAAAAAACTTGGACAAAAAATGAACATAACACACCCGTGTCAAACATATATATCAGACACTCAAACTATAGTCTGAATAACAAGATGTACAATCATCATTTTGATTCAGATAATATGCCGACTCCCCTACCCTCTTAGACAAATATCTTACTTATCTTTCAAATAGCTCATCCTACAATCAACATCATATTCACCAACAAGCAGCCAAAAGACAAAGATACATTAACTTAGAGAATTTAAGATCAGACAAATTGAGCGATAAGCATAAAGACACTAGCTCATACATTTTAATCATTCAACAAATGATCAGCAAAAACATAACAGAAAAAAACCAGTGGTGAACCTACCTCAGCAAAGTTCTTTGGCATCGGTTTGCCTTCCTCTTTCAGCTTAACCATCTTCTTATGAACTTCTTTAGCCCATGTGAACTTCGCAAGAGCATTCTCAACATCTAATAAGGTACAATCACACTGTTTTGCAGCTTCTTTCTTTTGACTCAGTTGGAGATTCTAAAAAAAAAAAAAAAAGAAGTCAAAATCTAAATCCACAATCAGCGAATTCACCCGCAGGGCACCAACCATAAACGTAAATAAAATCAATATCAATAACAACCAACAAACTCGCCATTAAACTGAGAACACATTTAACATAATATAATAAAGCAAAAAAAAGAAGAAAATTCATAAAAATAAATTTGAGAGGAAAACTAGAAAACAACCTCGCCGGTCGGATCACAACCTCCAAGATACCTAACGATGGCTAATTTTTTCTCAAAAACATCCTCAAACGTAGCCTCGCTGGTTCTACCAACAATGTATTGCTTAAATTTCCCTACATTTCTAGCATTCTTCAGTTCATCGGAAAATCCTAAAGTAATAACATTAAGTAGTATTAGCAAATTAATTTTAAAATTTCAAAAACCAAAATGTGAATTAATAGTAGTAAAAAGAAAAAGGGAACTACAACTAAATGAAACCCAGGTAAATGAGCTAAAGTGGAAGTGATGGTCAGGAGATGACTCACGGAGGAGAGTGAAGGATTCGACACTGGTTACATGATCATCTGGAGAGGTCTTCTTGCCGGTGAAGACCTCTTTGATCGAGTCCATCCATGAGGAGTGGACAGGTGACGTGGTGAAGATCGGACGGTGCTGTGATAAAATCAAGTGACGTTCGGAGTAACTGCATCCAGAAGAAATGAAGTTTCTCTTGCAAATGCTGTTTACGAATCTAGAAGAAAGCATTGTTTCTGGAAAAAATGGGAAGTTCTGCTAAGTTTCCCAGGTTTATCAATGAACTTTATTTTAACTTTTAGTCGCTAAAACACTGCGTCCTGAATAAAATAAAATTTGGATTACTTTAGTAGAGTTAGAAATTTAATTCTTTTAGGTTTAATATATAAAAAAATCCCTGTAAAATAATTTAATAATCAATTAAGCCCTCATAACACTCAATTGAGCCCTTAATCAAATATAAGAGATCAATTAAGCCTCAAAAAATAAATTTCTGTGTAATCCCCTAACTTCTATTAATTTCGTCACACGACATGTCAAGATTATGCCACGTAACGAAATTTGGTAATTTCCCTGTTTAAAAAATCATGAAAAATCTTTAAAAAATCTATTTTTTTTAATTTTGAATATTTTAAAAATAAATAGAATTTTCAGAATTTTAAAAATTATTAAATATTTTGAAAAAGCTGAAAAATATAATTTTTAAAGAGACTTAAGGTTGTAAAAAGCCATCAATTTTTTTCAAAAAAGCAATTAAGCCATTATTTTTCTTTTTCACTCAATTAGATACTTGATGTAACGCCCTGACTTATTTGTTCCTGTTTCTGTGAATTCTAACACAAGTGCGTGTGTGTTTGTTTTAGTGGTTAAGTATTCTAGGTGTGTGTGTGTGTGAGGTTTTGGGTTCAAGTCTCATGTTTACAAATTTTGTTATTTTTTATCTAAGTCTTACCCTTGTTCAGTGGGCTCATATAAAATTTTATGCGATCTATATCAAAATGAGTCTACTAGTTTAAGTGATAGGGGGTTAGTGTGTTGAAGGTCTTGTGTTTGAATCCTTGCATGAACAAAGGAGTTTATTTTTGCTCGGTTAAATGATAGAGTTACTGTGGAGTTAAAATTTTATAGTGGTTGAGATTGAGGGGTTAGTGGGAGAGATTTGAGGGATTCTTGATAATAGATTTGATTAGTATTATATATTTCTATTTTTCAAAATTTCCTGTCTCTTCCAAAACTCCCAAAAGAACTTTGACGTTAATTTTCTGCCTATTCTCTGTCATTTTTCTTCTTCCTTTTTCCCTTTTTGGGGTTTCTGCTGCCAGTATTTTTATCTGCTATCGCGATCTTGTATCTTGATATTTGGGTGTTTTTTGTGTGTTTGGTAAGTGGGGTAAGTATGGTATTTGCTTCGTTTAGTGAATCTTTTGGTTGATGGAGTTTGTTTTGTGGTTTAGGAGAAGATCAATGGGCTAGGGGTTGCTAATTGGCACTCTAGTAGTGTGAAATCATTGTTGTTCGTTCGAAGGTAAGGGTTTTGGTAAATTAAAGGGTTGTCAATTTCAATGTAGTTTGATTTAGTGGAGTTTTTAAATGACTAATATGATGGATTTGTTGGACAATTATAGGTCCTGGTGGTCTTGGGATTGCATTTGCTGCAAAAATGTACCAGGTGTGTACTCAAAACGCGAAAAACTAAGTTTCGAAAAGTGTCAAAAATGGCCATTGTTGATGCCACACAGGCGTGTGGCCTGCCGTGTGGATGGTCGTTTGCGAGACACAGCTGTGTGGTCAACGTAAGCATGGCCATGCCCAAGACACAACCGTGTGATGGCTCAAGTGTGGCCATGTCGGCCATACGGGCCAAGCCAAGTTGGACGTGTGGAACACACGGGCGTATAGGCCCACACAGGCGTGTAGACCACACGGGCGTATAGGCCCACACGGGCATATAAGTTTTTGGGTTGGGCCGTGTGGGCCACACAGGTATGGTCAATCTAGGTGTGTGTGCCACACGGGCGTATAGACCTGGAATGACCCAAATTCACGGGCACCAGAAAAACGAGTCATAGGGCCTTCGTCTTAGTAAACTGAGTTAGAAAATAATTGTTAGGAATATTTGTGAATCTATTTGTGTGCTTAATTAAGTTTTAATTAGGAAAATTTAGCTCAATTTAGAGAAAATAGGAAAAAGGACTAAATTGAATAAAAGGTAAAAGTCTAATTATAGATTAATAGAAAGTAAAAAGGACTAAAATGGCAATTAAGCTATTTAGAAAAAGGTGAGACGGTAAACTAAGTAAAAATCTAAGATTTTATTGTTTTATTATATTAAATTATAATGTATATTATCATTTTATTATTTTATGGTTTTATATTATATATATTATTATTAATTAATATTATATTGAATGAATTTGGATTATGACAATTGTGTGGTAATGATAATAATCATGTGTAATAAATATATAGGTACAAGTTTAAATGGTATATATAATTACTTTTATTTTAATTTAAAAGATATTTATATCAATTATTATATTAGACTAAATAAATAAAAGAAATAAAGTAAATAAAATAAAGAAAGGAAATAAAAGAAAGAAGAAAAGTTAGCTGAAGCATTCGAAAGAAGTAGGAAAAAAAAGGGAAATAAAAATAAAAAGAAATAAACTAGGGTTTTAAAGTTTGGAGTTTAATAGGTAAGTCAATCAAGCCTTTTTATCTTAATTTTGATGTTTTAGAAGCTTTAGAACTAAGTTTTCATGAAATTAAGTTAAGGTTTTGGAAGTTCATGAGTTTTTAAGTAAGGTTTACATTGAACAAATGATTAAATTAGGGGTTTATTTGATAAAATGATTTATTAGAGTTGAATAAAGGATTAAATTGTAAAATAGGCTATAAGTTTTGTGTTTGAGGGACTAAGTTGAAAGAGAGTTTAAATTAGGGTTCTAATATGAGTATTAGATAGTTAAGTAGAATATGGAAAGAAATTGAAGAAAAATGGAGTATGAATTGAGTTGGAAAAGTAAGTGAATTTAATTTGGAATAAATTGAAAATAGTATGGAAGTTGAGTAGAAATTCTAATATTATTGTAAATAATGTTAATATTAATAGTATAAGTTATTTAATTTTTTGTAGCTAACAAAGAACTCGAGGCATCAGCATCGAAAGGAAAGGAAAAAGTCATCGAGGAGTAGTCGAACATTCCAGGTTTGTATTACTATAATTCAAGTTAATTGTTATTAAATATTAAATTTTAAATTCTATGTGTATGGTAAGTAAATATTAAGGTAAGTGATTTTATTGAATTAAATTTAGAAAAGTGAATTGAATGAAAATCATGTATTAGAATGGAATTGTATTTTTGAATGATGAATGGATAAGTGTATTGAATTGAATGGTATATTGTATTGGAATCTATTTGATATAAGAGTGAAATTGAATTGAGAAATAGATTGAATACCTTATTAACTAGTCGGACTAGGTCGGATATAATTGGCATGCCATAAGGTTTAGAAGAGTACGGGATTTATCGGCTTTGCCGATCAGGCACTTATGTAACGTATTCAGGCACCTCGTGTGTCGTTTCAGGCACTTTATGTGTCATATACTAATCAGGTTCTATGTACCATTTCGGCACAATGTGTCGTATTGGTGTGTTTGGGTTGAAATCCACATATCCGTCAAAGTCCGGAGTGTTAATAGAGTGTATAATTGAAATGAGAAATTTATATAAGTTTGATTGATTATTGTACTATTGAATACTAAAATGAATGAGAAATTAAAATGTGAATCAAAATTGAGATTGGATATGGAAAATATGAATTAAATGTTTATGTCGTAAATGTAATTGATGTAATGATTTATAGATGAAATTGATCCATAATTAAAGTGTGATATTGTTGTTAATATAGTTTAAGTGGTAATGTATGAGAAATCTAATTGTTATAAGTTCATTATTTGTCTTTAAATTTAGTTGTTTATAATTTGAATTATGGTACTGAGTATTTCCATACTTAGCGTACGGTTGTTTCCGTGCGCAGGTTAATAGGTGTACAATGTCCCGATCAAGCATCCAGAGCGATCCTGACTCCAACATAGAATTTGGTTATGTAACCTACATTTTGGTAAATGTGGCATGTACTAGGTTTTATTTAGTCACTTGTAAATGTTTTGTGTTTTGGATGTAAATGTGGTATATAACACTTGAATTGGAGTTAAATGAAATGGTATGTTTTGTGTTAAAGTTTGAATTGAATGGAAATGAAATGGTATGTTTTGTGTTAAAGTTTGAATTGAATGGATGAAAATCATTTTAAGTCATTGTTTAGTGTATAATTAAGTATGTTTAAATGTGGAAATGTCTTGGTTGATATGTTGGTTGTGATTGGTTTGGTTTTAAATTGTAGGGAGGTTAGTTTAATGTTTTGGGCTCATATAGAGTCCACACGGCTTGGCACATGGGCGTGTGACCAAACCGTGTGAGACACACGGCTAGCACATGGGCGTGTGTACTGGCCGTGTGTCCCTGCATCTTAAATGTGAAGTCAAGATAGCACACGAGCTAGACACGGCCGTATGAAGGACATGGGTTTCAAGCATGGTCGTGTGTTAAAACCGTGTGAAAATGGCTTTAAAATGGTGCAAAGTCAGGTTACCACATGGCCTAGCCACATGGGCGTGTGCCCAGGCCTCGTGGCCCTCTGTTTCTCTTTAAATTACAAGTCAGTCTGCCACACGGGCTAGCCACACGGCCATGTCCCAAGCCACACGGGCGTGTGCCCCTATTTTCATGAAATTTTCTTTAGAGTTTCCTAAAGACTTCGGTTTAGTCTCAAATCATTTCCTAAGCATGTTTTGGGCCTCATAGGCCCATATTAAGGATTTTATGATAGAATTTGAAAAGTTTTAAATTGAAACGAAAAGTTTTGATTCAGTTTTGGGCAATAGCTCCTGTTTAAGTCTGGTAATACCTCGTAACCCTATTTCGACGACGGTTTAGGGTTATGGGGTGTTACAGGGCCCATACGAGAAAGCCACATGGGCATGTGGAACCATTAATCTGAAATTTTCCCTAGGATCGGAAGAGTCGTTTCGATCGACTGTGGGCCTACTGTAGGGCTGGTAAGGGCTAACCAAACCCTAAAACCATGGATTTGATAGTTTGATATTCTGTTCTGAGTATTAAAATACTATGCATGTCTGATTATTTCGTTATCTGTATATAAGCATGTTGAGCATGTTTAATTTGAATTTCTGTATCTGTTTTAGGGTGGGATTTGTATATGAGGAAGAAGTATTCTATTCGGAAATAATCGTCTATATTCTGGTAGCTTGGCTGCATATATTTTGACATGTGCCTTAATGGCACAATGTGGTGTGTAAGGATGGGTGGGTGTTTTTTAACCCCACGTGGTGTGATGGGATGGTCGAAGTTGGTGTGTAGAGGATGGGGGTAGGATTTTGCATATCTAAATCTAAATCTATTATCTGAGACTGTGATCTGAATCTAAATCTGTATCTAACTGTGTACATGACTCTGTATGTTTGCATACTCAATTACGTTGGGTTACACACTAAGTTTACGAAAACTTACCTCTGTTGTATGTTCTGTACAAGTAATCCATAGACTTAGGCGGATCAGTATGGCGGAGACTTAGCGGTGACCACTTGTCTGTAAACTATTTAAAGTTATTAATTTATGGTTTTATTTATGATTTTGATTTTATTCAGAGAGTTTGTAATTTCTGGGACTTTCTAGACTTTATGATTTTTAACTGTTGATTTTTGGCTTGTTAATAATTTACATGCCTTGATAAATTATTTTATGAAATCGACGGTTTTACACAAAAGAGGTTTTTCTAAAAATAACAAATCGGGTTTCTAAAATTTAACACATTTTTTTAACTCCCACTATAGTAAGTGTTTGATAAACAATGTCATTCAATAACGTTTTCAGAATAATCATGAACGAACACGAGGTATCATGTAACACCCCATTTTTTAGTCAGATCGGAACAGGTGGTTTCGGGACCACTTAACCGAGTCAAAATATTTATTTTATTATTTTATTAATGTTTACAGCATGATGAATTACCATGTAAAAATTTCGTAAAGAAATTTTACCATTTGAATAGTTAATTCGATAAAAAGGACTAAATCGCATAAAAGATAAAAATGACAATCTATATGTTAAATGTGTTAAATTGCTTTGGCTTTTGAATATAGTGGCCTTAAATGGCAGTTAGACCATTATAAATGGTAGTGGACATTAATAACCTTAATATATATATGTTTTATAAGTTTATAAAGTAAGGGTAAAATGATAAATTAGTTAATATGTTATTATTAATTAAACAAAGTTAAAATAAGCTACATTATTATCATTCATAGCCGAAAGTCAAAGAAAAAGAAGCTTAAATTATGGTTTTAAGGGTTCGACATTTATTTTGGCAAGATAAAGGCATGTTTTGTTTCGGTTTTTGATGATTTTTACGTTTTTGAGAACGTTCCTTAGTAATCTATCAAGCCCGCACCTCAATTTTTGAAATTTTTGAAGATTTTAAAATATGCCATTGTTGAATACATGTATATTTTGATGTTTCTTGATAATTTATTGATGGTTGTTAATAGATATACAAGTTTTATAAAGTGATTTTTGATAAAAATGAGTATTAATGATTAAATTGAGAAATATAGAAATATTGTGGTTAGAATTGTGAAATAAATAAAAATAAGGGCTGATTAGAGACTATATGAAATTCGGCTAAGGTGGGCTTTGTCCTAATTGTGCAAATTTGCCATTTTAGTTGAAAAAGGGCTAAATTGTAAAAATTAAAAACTATAGGGGCAATTGTATAAATTTACCAAAATATGAATTATGGATTAACTTGAATTGATTGAATCCTGAATGTATTGAATTTGATAATATTTAGATAAAGATAAACAAATATCGAAATTTGATCAGGGGAAACAAAAGGTAGACAGGTAGACGAAAGTTAACCGAGTGAATACGAGGTAAGTTCGTATAATTAGAATCGAACTTATATTTATAATTGAAACTACTATCTTGAATTTTGAATGAATGTATATATGAATTATTGAATTTAAATTCCTATTGATTACATGTTTAAATTAAATATCAAGTCACGTTTGAATCGTAGAAAATTGTAGGATACAAGTGACATGTCACTAGGGTTACCGTTTGATCGAGCTCCTGCATTTGTTGCAGACTCACCACAGCTCGTATGAGCTTACCGTTAAGCTCTTCGGAGCTTACCATTTCAATCCTTCAGGGCTTACCGTTTCAGCTATACGGAGCTTACCGTTCAGCTCATTTGAGCTTACAGTTTATCGGCTCAGGAGGAGCATACCGATAGAGCATACATGATGAATTGACGGATTACCGATCATACACTTAGTGTGTATCACTCGAGTATCCCTCGATATTTTTGTAGGTTCAACGGGCATTATACTGATATGAAACTTAAAGATTACATGATACAAGATTTACAAGATTTACATAAAGTATATGATACATGAAATATATGAATTACATGAATTATATGTTACATGACTTACATGAATTATAAGTCTTACATGAAGTTTATGTTATATGAATTACATAATTGAAATGAGTTATATGATACATGAATACATGGATTTTGTGGATGATAAGGTATATGGCATTTATGATTTGTGTTGATACAATGATATTTGACTTATATGAATTGAGAGATGAATTTGTTGTTCATGAATGTTATATGTTTGGTCTCATCCTTATGAATGGTTGAATATATGGATGTTAGATGACTAACTTGTAAATGGTGATGTGAATAGGCATTATGAGTAAATGAATTGGATTATAAGTTGTTTTAATGCTTATTGACATAATGGTAAGTTTAATTCTATATTATACGGACTTATTAAGCTTTTGAGCTTACTTTGTTTATTTTCTCGTGATTTATAGATTTTGGAAGCTAGCTCAATTCAGACAAGGTCAGAGATTGCTATTACACTATCCAGACGATCTTTTGGTACTTTTGGAACTTTTGTAAATGATGTAAATATGACATGTGTAGGCTAGTTTATAGGTTGTATCTTATGGCTACTTATGCTAATGAATGTGGTATGAATTTTGGGTATACCTTAATATGGTAAATTTGAGGAATGGTATTTTGGCATGTATGAGGTTGAATGTGGATAAATTGATAGATTTTGTTGTGAATGAATTGGTTATGTTGGTATATATTTTGTGGTACAAATTGGCATAGAATTTGGTTGTTTAGAAAATGGTTCAAATGTGTCTAGTTTTGGCTAAAATGGTTGCTTATTTGGTATATGATGTTGATGTAAAATAAAGATTGTAGGTACAAGAGAAGGGTGTGGGAAATGTGGCTTAAACCAAGCCTATTTTTGTGCCACACAATTTGATCACACGGGTGTGTGACTCGACCGTGTGAGTCCTGCATCTTATTTAAATTGGAAAGTGAGTTACACGGCATAGACACACGGGGCGTGTCTATTGGCCGTATAGGGCATACGGACTGGCACACAAGCATGTGGTTGGCCATGTGACCTAAGTCAGTATGTATGCCCTATTTTCATACGGCCTAGACACATGGGCGTGTTTGGTGACCGTGTGAGGCACACAGCCTGTTCACACGGCTGTGCGACCTTTATATGAAAAATTTTCTAAGTTTTCTTTAAACCTTTAAATGTTATCGATTTAGTCCCGAACATATGTTTTAAGTTTTATATGATTGATTTAAGTATGTTATGAGTAGGAATGGCTAATATTTACTAAATTGAGATAATATTAGTTAAATGTTTGATTAAATTCTGTTCTGAACTGAGTTAAAGGTCCGATAATGCCCCTTACCTATTTCGACAACGGTTACGGGATAAGGGTGTTACATTTTATTGGTATCAGAGCTACAGTTTAGTCGATTCTAGGACTACCGTAGTGTATATGAGTCTAGCTATACATGCCATATATAAACTGCGATAGTGTGACATCTCCTGGCAGCTTCTGAATTATGTTTTATATAGTAAATGGATCCAAATCGAGCAATAGCTGATGATGTAGAGAGTAATATGCTAGCTCCCGCTCAAGGGACTATGCCTACCGAATCGAGCCCTACTACGGGCAGTTAGGGAGAAGCTAAACAAGCTTTCTTCCAAATGATGTCTGAATGGTTTTCTGAATTTGTGTGAGCAAACCCGATTGCTTCACAACCTCCACCCCCTCCAGTTCCCCAACTAATCCCTGAAAATATACGAGGTACGAATCCTTTGAGATTGAATAGACCTTCTGTTGGTAAGATACGTAAATACGGGGCTGAAGAATTTAAAGCTACAGCTAGTGATGATGCTGAGAGGGCCGAATTCTGGCTCAAAAAATACAATCAGGGTTTTCGATGAATTAACCTGCACACCGGAAGAATGCTTGAAATGTGCTTTTTCATTGTTATGAGATGTGGCGTATCATTGGTGGAATACTTTAATATCTGTTATTTTGCGAGAAAGAGTTATATGGGATTTCTTTTAAACTGAATTTTGAAAAAAGTATATTAGTCAGCGGTTTGTCGACCAGAAACGAAAGGAATTTCTTAACCTGAAATAGGGCCGTATGTCGATAACTGAGTATGAAAGAGAGTTCGTACGACTCAGTAAATATGCTCGTGAGTGTGTCTCTACTGAAGCTATAATGTGTAATAGATTCGAGGACGGATTGAATGAAGATATCCGATTGTTAGTCGAAATTCTCGAACTGAAAGAGTTTGTTGTTCTAGTTGATAGGGCTTGTAAAGTCGAAGAACTTGCTAAAGAGAAAAGGAAGGCTGATTTTGAAACGAAAAAGTCTAAAAAGAGATTTGTGAGTAAGTCGCATTAGTCCAGATCGAAGAAATCTAAAGACTTCTATCCCCGTTCTACTGCTTCTGCGGGTAAAACAATCAAAGAAAGAGATGCTAAATCATTCAATCAGAAGCCCCAAACGACATCCGTTGTCAGTGTGAGTAGCGTGAGAAATACGGAACCTGAACGTAAACATTGTAATAGAAAACATTATGGTGAATGCCGATTGAAAAGTGGGGCATGTTTCAGATATGAATTGTTAGATCATTTCTTACAAGACTATCCAGAGAGATCTACAGTTGTTAGAGAGTAATCAGTTAAAGTGAGTAATACTGTTACCAGAGGTAGACCACCCCGAAATGCTGGAAATCAAAGCGAAAATTGTAGTGCTACACGAGATTCAAATGTGAGATCGGAGACACGAGCACCTGCTCGAGCTTATGCAATACGTGCATGCGAGGAAGCCTCGTCGCCTAATGTTATTACCGGTACCTTTTCTCTTTTTAACACTGATATAGTTGCGTTGATAGATCCGAGATCAACCCATTCATATATCTGTATGGAATTAGTGTTTAAAAAGAGTCTATATGTTGAGTCTACAGAGTTTGTAGTTAAAGTATTGAACCCGTTAGGCAAGTCAGTACTAGTTGATAAAATTTGTAAGAAATGTCCATTGAAGATTCAGGGATACTATTTTCTGGCTGACTTGATGCTCCTACCGTTTGACGAGTTTGATGTAATTCTGGGGATAGATTGGCTGAATATGCATGACGCAGTTGTGAATTGCAGACAAAAGAGTATAGAATTGAAATGTCAAAATGGTGAAATTCTTCGGATTGAATCTAATGATTCGAATGAATTACCAGTTGTGATATCTTCTATGCGAGCTCAGAAATGTGTGAAAAAAGGGCTGTAAAGCATACCTTGCATACGTAATGGATACTAAAGTGTCAGAATCAAAGATTGAATCTGTACTAATTGTCTATGAGTTTTCAAATGTATTTTCAGAAGAATTACCGGGTTTACCGTAGATTAGAGAAGTTGAATTTGGCATTGAATTATTACCGGGCACTATATTGATATCGATAGTATAACACCCCTAACCTATATCCATCACCAGAACAGCGTTACGACGCATTACAGGATTTATACACTAGCATTTGTACAAAACTGAGTCATAAATTTTCATTCCAAGTTAAAACTTTTGAAATTTCATCATAAAGTCCCTAATATGAGCCTACGAGGCCCAAAACATACTTTGGAAATGGTTCGAGACTAAACCAAAAACTTTGGAAAACTTTGAAAACTTTTCTTTAAAAATAGTAGCACATGCCCGTGTGGCTTGGGACATAGCCGTGTGGCCAGCCCGTGTGGCTCACATGGCTGTGCGGCCAGCCCGTGTGGCAGATTGACTTGCAATTTATTGAGAAACAGAGGGCCACACGACCTGGGCACACACCTATGTTGCTAGGACGTGTGGTAGCCTGATTTTTCTCCATTTTTATAAGTCTTACATGAAGTTTATGTTATATGAATTACATGATTGAAATGAGTTATATGATACATGAATACATAGATTTTATAGATGATAAGGTATATGACATTTATGATTTGTGTTTATACAATGATATTTGACTTATATGAATTAAGAGATGAATTTTTTGTTCATGAATGTTATATGTTTGGTTGCATCCCTATAGATGGTTGAATATATGGATGTTAGATAACTAACTTGTGAATGATGATGTGAATAGGCATTATGAGTAAATGAATTGGATTATAAGTTGTTTTAATACTTATTGACATAATGGTAAGTTTAATTCTATATTATATGAACTTACTAAGCTTTTAAGCTTACTCCATTTATTTTTCCGTGATTTATAGATTTCGGAAGCTAGCTCAATTCGGACGAGGTCAGAGATTGCTATCACACTATCTAGAGGATCTTTTGGTACTTTTGGAACTTTTGTAAATGATGTAAATATGGCATGTGTAGGCTAGTTTATTGGTTGTATCTTATGGCTACTTATGTTAATGAATGTGGTATGAATTTTGGGTACTTGATCAAGCTATGTGATATGGCTTGAGTTGGAAATAGTTGATTAGTATGAAAGCTTGTTATGAGATATCTTAATATGGTAAAATTGAGGATTGGTATTTTGGCATATATGAGGTTGAATGTGGATAAATTAATAGATTTTGTTATGAATGAATTGGTTATGTTGGTACATATTTTGTGGTACAAATTGGCATGGATTTTGGTTGTTTAGAAAATGGTTCAAATGTGTCTAGTTTTAGCTGAAATGGTTGCTTATTTGGTATATGATGTTGATGTAAAATGAAGCTTGTAGGTACAAGAGAAGGGTGTGGGAAATATGGCTTAAACTAAGTCTATTTTCGTGCCACACGGTTTGAGCACACGGGCGTGTGACTCGACCGTGTGAGCCCTGCACCTTAATTAAATTGGATAGTGAGTTACACGGCATAGACATAGAGGCGTGTCTATTGGCCGTATAGGGCACACGAGCTGGCATACGGGCGTGTGGTTTGCCGTGTGACCCAAATCAGCATGTATGCCCTGTTTTTGCACGGCCTAGACACATGGGCATGTTTGGTGACCGTGTGAGGCACACGGCCTATTCACACGGCCATGTGACCTTTATATGAAAAATTTTCTAAGTTTTCTTTAAACTTTCAAATGTTATTGATTTAGCCCCGAACATATGTTTTAAGTTTTATATGCTTGATTTAAGTATGTTATGAGTAGGAATGACTGATATTTACTGAATTGAGATAATATTAGTTAAATGTTTGATTAAATTCCATTCTAAATTTAGTTAAAGGTTTGGTAATGCCACTTACCTATTCCAGCGACGGTTATAGGATAAAGGTGTTACATATAAAAAATTTAATGATTTATCAAGTCAACACCGTTTTCAAAACCCATTCCTTGTAACACCCCTAGATTCAGTGTAACACCCCTAACCCGTATCCGTCGTCAGAATATGGTTTCGAGGCATTACTGGAGTTTACAGAACAATTTCAAATAAATCAAGTCAAACACTATTCATTTTTCAAGATTAGTCGAAACGTCCCTTAGTAAGGCCCTCGAGGCCCAAAACATGCATTAAAATCGATTCGGGATCAAATCAGGGTCTCGGGAAAATTTTCAAAAAATCCCAAAATGTTTCTCACTAATAAGAGTCACACGCCCGTGTGGTATGGGACACGCTTGTGTGGTCAGGTCGTGTGGGTTCACATGCTCGTGCCCCTAACCTGTGTAACTTTCTGACTTGCAACTCATGAACAAATTAACGTTACACAGCCAAGTCATACGCCCGTATGCTAGGCCTTGTGGTTAATTCAAATTTTTAAAAAATAGGTGCAGGATTCACACGGCCAAGAGACACGCTTGTTTTCTAGGCCGTGTGCCTCACACGGCTGAGGCACACATCCGTGTCTCTGCCCGTGTGCTTAATTCTGAACATTCTGTTTCTCAAAATTAAGGTGTAGGGGACACACGGCCTAACTACACTCCCATATACCCGGCCGTGTGTCACATACGGTCTAGACACATGCCCGTGTGTCTGTCCATGTGGACAAAATAAAGCCATTTCCTAGCCTCATTTGTCACCCAAATTTACCATTTTCCTACACTAAAACATACCAAATACATTCCAACCATTTCAAGCATTCAAACTAGACAATTTCTATCATTCAACATGGCATATCATTGCATGAATACATGTTTACAGTCTTACCTTAATTCAATCCATGTGTTAAACATGATTTGATCAACTACTTAACACACACATATATATATAGCTATCATTGCATGACATTTCACAACCACCGCTAGCCATTCCAATGGCTAGATTACAAACATCGTTATCAAGCATTAAGACACTAAAGGCCAATTTGTCCTATACATGCCATTATACTAAAATGATTTTTACTATATGTATCCAAAATTGCTGGTAGATAGTGTGACGATGCTCTAATAATCTCCAACCTTCGTGAGCTTCCGAGCACTATAAAGCATAGGAAAAATATAAAATAGAATAAGCATTACATGCTTAGTAAGTTCGTATAACGAAATCTAAACTTACCAATCCTATTTATTAAATCTAAGCATACGATATCATGTTTTCCATCCATTTGGCAAAATTGCCTAAACACATGCATCTAATAAAACATGTTAGTCACAAACTTTACATATACATCAAGTAATAATAGATGAGCTCATCATGCAATATTCTTTTATGCCATTATAATTTCACCTCATATTTCTCATACCATGTCAAGAGTTGTGCCCGTTGAATCATTGAAATCCTGATGGATGCTCAAGTAGTACAATCGATGTGTACGATTCAATAACCCGTCAATTTTTTTCCAAGAGTACCCATTAGGGCACTTAATCAAGGAAAAACACTCTTAAGCCACATATCGTATAACAATATTACCAGTCCAGGCTAAATCTTTTATATAACGAATGCTCAGAAGAGCTCAATTAGGATTAGCATCCAGGCTAAACCCTAATCGTAACGTATACTTGAGAGGTATTATATCAGGATTACCCATCTGGGCTAAATCCTTTCTATAATAAGGTCAACAGGATTACTTGTCCGAGCGCATGACCTCATCCATTTCAAGAAAGCACGTATTCATCAGAATTTAATGTTCAATCGGGACTTAACCCATTTTTTACCATTTCAAGCATATATATTAAAATTTTCATTATAGCATTCAAATAATGTTCATTAATATAAGTCACATTCCATACAAACACAATTAAACATATTTACATGCTCGATTAAGTTACACGAACTTACCTCGACACTTGTTCGCATAAATAATCCACTAATCCGCAACCTTTTCCTTTCCTCGATCTAACCTTGAATTTATGTTATCCGAATCTATACAAATAATTCTAATCATCAATTTCTGATATTTCATACTCGTTTGAACTCAATTTACGTCCTAGGCAAAACTACCATTTCGCCCCAAACTTTTTCATAAATTTCAATTTCGTCCCTAGGCTCAGAAAATGAAACTTGTGCAATTTACTCTCTATTCCAAGCCTAACCAGCATCCCATTACAAAATTTATAGCACAAGTATTCATAAAAATTCAGCATTTTTCTTCAATTACACTTTGCATTTTAATCCCTAAATCATGTTTTCATCAAAAACCACTTCGTAAAAGTTGTTTATCTATTAACAACCTTTCATTTTCTACCATAAATTTCTAATTTTCAACATATACATCCATGACCAATTTTTCATACTTTGATAACTTTTCAAATTAATCCCTCAAATAGATAAATTAGACTATCCCGGTTTCAAAAATATCAAAATTACTAAAAATGGGACAAGAAAACTTACCCAATTAAGCCATGAAAGTTTCTTCTCTCTCTCCTAAGGTTTCCATGTATATTTTGGGGAAGATGATGAGAAAATAAGATGATATTTTCCTTTATCATCTTTTAATTAATTTAATTATTTTTGTTTCCAATTTAGTCCTTATCCTTTTTCTAAATTTCCATGGATGAGTCACGAAAATACCTACATACTTTTCTTAATGGTCTAATTACCAAATAAAGACCTTAAATTTTGAATTCTATAGCTATTTACTACTTATAGCTGCTAGAATTCAACTTTGGCCTTTTATGCAAATTAGTCCTTCTCATAATTAAGCACAAAATCAATAAAATTTTCTTATCAGAATTTGCACATGACATTTCTAACATAATACGGATCATAAAATAAAATAAAAAGAAATTTTATTTTCGGATCGGATTTGTGGTCCCGAAACCACTATTTCAATCTCATTGAAATTGAGTTGTTACATTCGGCCATAACGTCTAGGCCGAGTTTGGTGTGTTACACTTGAACTTTCAAAATGCTTTAAAAGGCCCTCAAACTTTTTCAAACAAAGCAATTAAGCCCTGACTTTTTTTTTTGTGCATAGGTATTTCAATTATCAATATGCATCAAAAAAGACTCTTTTACTGTTAACTTTAACAGTTGACCGTTAAAATTAATCGTCCCTAATTTTTTAATTAAAACTATCACGTGTCACTACCACGACTGTGATATGCGGTAAAAAAATAAAAATTAAAAATCAATAAAAATTATTAAATTTTAATTAAAATATTAAAATATTAAAAATTTGAAAAAAATATAAAAATCGTAAAAAAATTGTAATTTTTTATAAAAAATCATAAAATATATCAAAAAAGCCCTTTAACCATTAACTTTAACTGTTGATCGTTGAAGTTAATGACCCCCACTTTTTTTTAGTTAAAGCATCACGTGTCACAACACAGCGTCACATGTGGTGAAAAATGATAAAAAATAAAAATCAATAATAGTTATAGAAAGATTATAAAATGTTTCTTTTGGATCCTAAACTTCAAAATTTATTTTTATTTAATATAATATACATTTAAAATTTTATTTTATTAAAACTATTTATAAATTTTTACAAATATAAGAATATCTATATGGGATCTTTTTTATATTATTTATTATTAATATAATTATTTTTTATAATTATTTTTTTATTTGTAAAATTTCATTAACTTTATTTTTTTTTCTAAATCAATTATTTATCCTAACAAAGCAATTACAATTCTTGCATCTAGAATTGATGAATTCTATAATGTTAACATTTTAAAAATCTCAAAACATTTAAGATTCTTCGTCCAAATGTCATGGATAGCTCAAATTAGCCTATAATTGATGCACACATTTTAGACCCTTTATGTTTCCTTTGGGTCATTTGGCTTGACGAAACTAACTTATCACTTGGAAGAAATTCAAGACTCATCTATTTGGATCCTAGTTAAAATGTACACTCCGGTAACTTACATTTTTATTAGGAAAATTATTGTAAATCTTAAAGATAAAAATATATATAGTTTAAATCTCTTAGGACTCACATCTTATAGACAAGCACTAATCTCATTCATTGATGTAACTCAATTTATATCGCTGGATCCGGGATAATCACTTCATTCTCGAGTTAAAAAAAATATATTTGAGAGTATTTACCCTTTTAAGGCTATATGATTTACCAAACTAAAGTTATAACCCGTTAGATAAGTTAGATGCTTCGATCATCCGATTCGTTTGATGACTTGCGCAATCAATTTAGAACCAAGCCTAGTCGCTAAGGATTCACTATTCAGCCACTAGAATTGAGCTAGCATTTTCTAGTGCATTGGTCTCTCCTATTACACGTCCCAAGTGATCTCGTACAATGGTACCCAAACCTTCCTTTAAATTGACTTGATGAAAGCCCCTCGGCGCATGTTGCCGGATTCCTTGCATTCCTAATCTCCCAACAAATCAATCCTCCCAGACTTTGTTTTTAAATTCATAATAGGACATGCAAAAATGGAGAGTGGATCTGACAATATTGTCCAAATTTGGGTAAAAGGAGAATGTATTATTGAAAAAAATGACAAGAAATGGAGTCTTCATTTGTTTTTAAATAGTTATATTGGAATGAATAAACAAACTGATGAAATTGTTCAAGTAATGTTTACCATAGGAAACGATGAATCAATTCACACAGCAAATTGCTTAGCAACAAATGTTCAAATTCCAACTAGCCAACCTACTACATCAATTGATGAATCAATTCACACAGCGAACTGCTTATCAACAAATGTTCAAATTCCAACTAGCCAACCTACTACATCAATTGACAGCCATTGAAGTGCAAGAAAGCTTTAGTTTTCGAACTGTTCTATTCAGCTTGAATAACTACATTAATGTTACTGCACAAACAGATCATCTATTCAAACAAAAATCTCTTAGAGATTAAAGCCCCTTCACTTTCATATCCATTGATCAATGGTACAACAGCCTTAACCTTCCAAGAGAATCGTGGAATTGATCAATGAGCCCGTATGCATCATCTGTATCTCCACTTCTGGCTTCTTGAATTGCAAATAACAAATCCCAGAAATAATATCGGACCATCTAAGCTTTAGACCGCCTAAACTCGAACCAAATCTCATAGTGATTAAAGAGTAAACTGTCATGTGTATGCTTCCCACGATACTCAAGCCCTAAATTCCCAAGCCTTTTTGTGCATTCATCCCCTCCCAATCGTGAACAAAATTTTATGTTATGCGAAACAAATATGCGCCCATCGTAAGGCTTCAACCTACTCACTAACCTCTCAAGTCCAACCCACACAAGCTTATCCGGCATATGAAGAAAAACAGCACTAGCATATATCAAATCATACATAACATCGGATCCAAACTTTGCAAAATCCATATCCTCCCCACGAACAATTAAAGGTCGCTTATGTAAAAGCCCTTGTGAAGGAAGCTCATACCTAAATGCAGCCATTAAGGAAAGCTCGTCCCTTTCAAGACAATGGAAATGCTCTGGTTTAAGATACCGGATAAAATGCAATCCCACACGAAGTGTTCCACAGCCGACCTCAAGTACACGGGAATTAGCCGTTAGACGACTAGATTCAGCAAGGAACTCGAAGACATCCCGACCTCCAGCCCATGGCTCCCCATAATTACTATGGTGCTCCTCAACAAGAAGCTCACCCGGGCATGGAAGAGCAGTGTGGTTGTTAGCCTCAGATCCTTCATAGTGTGAAATACCCTTAAAGCTGAACATTGCAGAAAATTTGGTCACTAATTTGAAAAAACACACACGCACACAGACACTAAAAACCAAATATAGTAATTGTTTGATTAATAGAATAAAATCATGCAATTTTTTAATTCACAAAATGCTAAACTAAATTTTGAACTGCTTTCGACTCCAAAAAGCAAACATTTGAGTAACAATACCTTTGTAAATAAAACAGGAACCAGAACTTAATTGCTGTAAAAATGTCGATTTTCTCATTTCTCTAATTGTTATTCATTTTGCAATCTAAACAAATAAAAATTAATTGAACTTTATTTGAAGTAAATTTATATTCACTACTGTTTCAGTTAATATCCTTTGTTAATCCATCTATTTTATCTATTTCAGCTTATTTTGAGAGAAAAAAACATAACAGACACAGCAACTGAAAATCGGAAGCTTGAAAAGAAAATGAATCAGTTCGAGATTTACTTGTTGAGATCTTCCAATTGCTGAGCCCGAGTGCGAGGATTGATCCCTTTACGAAGCACATTATCTTGCATATGTAACCCATTAGCTCGGATCTGATCTTTCACCCACTCTACATCATCTCTGCTCACTGAAATTCTCCGATCCACAACTTCCTCCACCACTGTACCACCGGTTACGACGGCGGCGGTGGTGGTAAAGGTGGAATCGGGTATTGAGGGAGGGCAAGTGCAAGGAGAAGAAGAGAGGGAAGATAAGAGGAAAAATAAGAAGATAGCGGCGGCAGAGACAGAGAGAACTAGAACTGGAATTGTTATCACTACTCCTTTTTGCGACGATGACGCCATTTGTGATTTCTCCTCCACTGAGAGTTCTGGAGATTGGAGATTTTTTTCCCCTTAATTTATTTGTTTAAAGTGGAAGACGGTTGTTGTCGAGGTCGAAGACAGTGTCGTTTTGATGGTGAAGTTAAATCGACGTCGTTTTTCCAACTCCTTTACTTTCCTTTTATTCTTCTGATAATAATCCTATGAATTAAAGTATATTCATTTTTCCATTATGATATCTAAATATTTTTATCTAAATTTGATCTCAATTTGGTACCTAAAATATGCGTTCATTATATATTTGAGTCCATTTTTTTACAGACATTAAAAAAAAAATCTGATAGTTAATCACAAAACACCATGTGATGGCTTTATGTAAAAAAAAATATATATTATTTTATTAAATGTATATACACATTAAAAATATGAACAATGAAAATAAATATATAAAAATTCAGAAAATTATATATAAAAATAAAATTTATAAGAAAGTATGATAATTGAAAATTTTAGTTGAAATTAATAATATTATTTAAAAATGTAAAAAATTATAAAATTATAAAAATATTTTAAAAAAAGTTTAAAGATAATTTTTTTTATAAAACTCTAAAAATTTATTTAAGTTTCTAAGAGTTTTTTTTTTAATTACTTGAAATTTAAATTTTTTTAATTTTTATAACAATTTTTAATTTTTATATATTATTTTAACTTTTAAAAATTTATAATTATATATTTTAGAATTTAATAAAAAATTTAAATATTTTTTAAAAATTTTATAATATATAATATTAAAATTTTTAAAAAAGACATGTATCATATTCTAATAGCACCAAGTGATCAAACAACGCCTAATCAACAGTTAATTTATGGTTGGTCAACATTGATCAACGATCGATCAAAGCCAATAATGTTTTTTAATATTTAAATATTTAATATTTTAATTTTCTATCTTAATTTAAATTTAATAATTTTATTTAAATAAATTTAATTGCTATGTGGCATTTTTTTTGTTGGTCAAAAACAAGCCACGTGGAACTTGTTCATTGGCCAAAGTAGCATATAATAGATTTTTTTAATAACGATTATAAAATGGACTAAAAATAGAGGAAATTAATATTTCAAGTATTAAATTGAAACAAAAAAATTTAATAGGTATGCTAATGCTACAAGTGTTAAATACTGAATTAAGCCTAATCCTATATTCGATGGAGTATTTGTTATAAAAAAATATTGTTGTCGGGGTCGTGCTAAGATTCGACGTTCCTGGTTCCTTATACAAGGATGCGGGAGACTCCACAATTTAACCCATTCAAATTACAATATCTCCTCGTCATAGTCACTTTTTTACAAATATTTACTAGCTGCGGTCTAATTTTGGTTTTAGTTCCTCTATTATGTTAAAATTTCAAATTCAATGCTTCTACTTCTTTTGTTTTTATAATGCTATTAATAAGTCAAAATTGATAATATGATCAGTTATTGTTGTTAAAATGATAATTTTTTTACCGGTGTTATTAGTTTGGACTTATTAAATAAATTAAAAACTTATAAACTTTTAATTTTTAAATAATTAGGTTAAAGAATGAGTGCTCCAGTCAGTAATATTGAAGAATCTCGATGACTTGAAGATTGGAATACCAAAAAAGTGAGGTTTAAAGAGGAATCTGGAGAGTTGGTTTCGGACATGGCAGTGAATCTTGATCAGACTCAGGCTCCGTCTTTGATCCCGTCCTGGAAGGACAAACTTTTGGGTGTTGATTCATCCAGTCCTGGTAAGATAAATGGTGATTCTATTGGTGAAAGTGAAGGGAATTTTGAACTTTTGGAAGATGGTGTGAGAAGATATTTTATTAATGACATCCCATCCATAGACTTTTCAAATCGTATTAAACAAATCCATATTAAATATATAGAAAAGACAATTTGCCCTCAAACTTTTGGGGCGTACCATTGGTTATGTTGCGCTTTTCAGTTGGGTTAGTAGTCTTTGAAAACTAAAAAATAAGGACGTGTAAATTTTGGGTAAAATTAAATTAATTTGATTAATCGACTAAATTCAATTAATCAGTCAGTTAATTAAATTAATTTGGTCGGGATCGGATAATAATTTTTTAAAAATTCGGTTAATGGTTAATTCAGTTCGAAACCGGTTGATTAATCGAATTAACTTAATTTAATAAATAATATTATAATATATAAATATTTGGTCAGTTCCATTAATTTTTTAAAAATATAAATTAATCGATCAGTTAAATCGATTAATTTTTTATATATTTTATACTTGTTTTAACTAAAAATAAAATATATATATATAAATTTCAATTAATCAGTTAACCGACTGAATTAATCGAAAAAATTCGATTCAATTAATTTTTTTTAAATTTCGATTCGATTAACGGTTCAAAATTTAAAAAAATCAATTAATTCGATTAATGATAATTCGAGTCGGTTATTTAATTTAACACTCCTACTAGAAAAGCCTTTTTCAATTAACGGATATAGACAATGGTTATTTTTTGGCTAGGTTTCAATCTAGTGAAGACTATGTTAGGGTTTTAACTAAGGGACCTTGGATTATCTATGGTTAGTATCTGAACGTGCAACCCTGGACTGCGGATTTCTATCCTAGTCAACCGTAACTAAGTTTGGTGATGGTTTGGATCAGGTTATTGGGCCTCCCGAGTTTCATGTACAAGAAACAAATTCTCGAAGCTATTGAGGTTCTGATTGGTTCGGTGGTTAAACTAGATCTGTAAATAGACAGTGGACACAGGGGCCGCTTTGCCTATATGGCTGTTTTCCTTAACCATAATAAGCCATTGGTTTCGCAGGTCATGGTGGATAGAGCTGTGCTGCGTGTGGAATATGAAGCACTCTCGACCATTTGTTTCTCTTGTGGTCGGTATGGCCATGTGAAGGAGATGTGTACCTTTGGGGTTGTTGATCGGAATCAAGAGAGTGAAAGGATGGTGAAAACGGTGCCGGAAGTGTAGGCGCAAGGGAAACGGCGTTTGGGCCATAGATGATGGTGGAGAGAAAATCCCGCCATGGTCAGAAAGATGCAAAGGCAAAGAATAAATTGAAAACGATGAAAGAATAAATTTGCAGGTTCTTCACATGCTGTTTTGCATGGTGGAGTTTTGGGTGCTGGGTCCAGTTTCCCGAATAAAGCTATTCGAACAGTGGACCAGAAATTATCAGAAGTAAATGAAGGGGTTTTGAACAACTTGGGCTCTAAGAGTAGCAATCAAATTGTGAAACCAGAGATTAACGAGGAAAATGGTCAACTTTTTTTCCAACTTTTGCTCTATTAATAATGATAATATTATATCCTCTTCTTTTAGTACAGGTACACTAACGTTGGATAAAGTGGTACTTAAGCCAGATGGAGAAATTGAAGGTGCTAAAACACGAACTAACCCAACTTTTGAGGGGCCAGTTGGAGAGGACGTCCAGTTGACCCTCGGCATCCTAGACTCAGGTAAGCATTCTGCTATGGTTTTTAAGGAGGGCGCTGACAAAAAAATCGATTGGTTCTAATGGTAGGCGTAACAATGTTTCTAAAGGTGGGGGTCTCTCTTCTAGCAAGTATAAGAAATTAATGGGTAACTTTAATGCGTCCCGAGGGAGTAGGAAAATGAATAATGTCTTAAAAAGAAGGGGAAGCCGGTTTAAATCCTCTGGCAACTCTCGAGTCCTCTTAACTGAGTCCATGGAGGCAGTGGTTGATTTATTGTCTTCTCACGTGGCTGGTGGCACTGGTAAAGAAGCACAAGTAGTTGCACTTCTAAATTTGGATGGGGTTCTTCTCAGTAGTAATAAAGGTGTTTCTTTTTATTATTTTAATTTTTTAATCATGAATTTTATGATATTTTCGTGGAATTGTCAGGGATGTGTTATTGTTAAATTTTCAATAACTTTTTGGGAATATAATATTGATTATAAGCCATACATTGTTAGCTTAATTGAACCGAGAATAAGTGGGGTCAAAGCAGACAACATTATTGCTAAACAAAGATTTTAGTGCTCCCATCGAGTTGAAGTGGTCGGTTATTCAAGGGGCATCTGGCTAGGCTAGAAAGATTCTATTCATCTTGAGGTGGTTTATAGTCATTTGCAGTTTATTTTAGTTCGCATTTAGTCTGCGCCCTCTACTATTCCAGTTTTTGTCTCTTTCGTTTATGGTAGTCCTCATCGACAGAAGCGAAAAGATCTCTAGAAGGATTTGAGTATGACAATTTCATTGGGACCTATTCCATGGGATGCTATTAGAGATTTTAATGTCATCTTATCTCCTAATGATAAAATTGGAGGTATATCCAGAGGTAGACATTGTTCTCAATTTGGTGATTTTGTGGATACGGCTGAGCTTCATGATTTAGGTTTCAGGGGTCCTCTTTTTACTTGGCACAGAGGAAGGCTATTTGAGAGATTGGATCGTGCGTTGGGCAACGTCCACTGGGTTCAAAAATTTTTTAATAGCATGGTTGCTCATCTTTCGAAGATTAAGTCGGATCCCGAGTTAAAATTGCCTAGAGGAAGACCATTTAGGTTTCTGGCAGGGTGGGTTGAACATCCAAATTTTGAGTATTTTGTGGGTGCTAACTAGAACTTTAGAGGGAATATGGCTGATGCTTTAGCTGAGTTTACTTTTGATATGAAGGTTTAGAACAAATCAGTTTATGGTCATATCATATCTCGTAAGAAAATTTTGATTTCCAAGTTAGCGGATATCCATCTGCGTATGAATTTTAGTGGCTCAAATCATTTAGCTCAAATCAAAATGGAGGTACGATTAGAGCTAGAAAACGTTCTCCATCATGAGGAACTCATTTGGAAGTAAAAATCGAGATGCGATTAACTTAAGCTGGGTGATCGCAATACTAAATTTTATCGTGTGTGGATTCTACAAAGAAGGAAGTCTAGTCACATAACTACTATTTGTGACTCTGGTGGTGATTGGATTTATGACCCGGAGATCATAGAGTTAGAGGCGAATGTTTTCTTTCGTAATCTTTATGAGGAGGATCCTAGGCCTATGGGAAAGTTACCAGCTAGTAGATGCCCTCAGTTAGACTCTGTTGATGTTAATTTTTTGGGGAAGTTAGTATTGAATGATGAAATCAAGACTACCCTATTTGACATGGCTCATCTTAAGGCTCCAGGTAGTGATAGTTTTCATGCCTTTTTTTTAGAAGTATTGAGACACAGTTGGGGGCACTGTTTACTTTTGGGTAAAAACGGTCTTTAATGGGAGGAACATTACTTCTAATTTGAATAACACTTTGGTGGCCCTCATTCCCAAAGTTTCTAACCCGGTGGATTTGGCTCAATTTTGCTATATAAGTTTGTGTTTTGTCCTCTATAAATTGATTACGAAAGTCATTGCTAACCGTTTCAAAATTATTTTCCCTAAAATTATTGCACATAAACAAGCGGGCTTTATTGTTGGACGGGATATCACCGGTAATATAATAATTGCGCAATAGGTGATTCATTCCATGAGGAGTAACAGTAAAAGAAAGTGGACGGTGATCAAGATTGACTTGGAGAAGGGAACTAAAGTAGATACCAGTAAGACAAGGAAGAAGGATGTTCAATGTTATGAATGCAAGGGATTTGATTACTTACAATCAGAATGTGCTAATACTAAGAAAAAAAAAGAAGTTACTTTTAGGAAGAAAGTTCTGATGCAAATGAAGATGGGAACAACTATGTTGCTTTTACTACCACTATTCCAAACCATGGTCCAACAGATTCTAAAGAAGATTAGTATGATAATGATGTTCCTTTTAAATATTTTGAAAATGCTTTCAGCCATATGTTAAAGAAAATGAAGATATTGTGCTAATTGAATGATTCATTGAGGAATGAAATTATTGGTCTTAAAGGAGAAAAGGAAAAACTTGAAATTATGGTCCAAGAAAAAGATGATGCTCTAAAATTAACCAAGACTGAACTAGATGATGCAAAAGTTGTCTTGAAGAAGTTTGGAGGCCAAAGTGAGAAGCTTGATGAAATTTTGGCTTCAAGGAGAATTGAACCAAGCCACAGAGGACTTGGTACATCAATAAAGGTAAGAAACTTATCGCTCCTTCAATTTTTGTTAAAGCTAAATATGTGAGTTCTTGTTTTCGTCATGAGGTAGAGAATAAAAACTTTAGAAAGATTGTATGCAATTATTGTGGGAAAGATGAACATATTAGTCCCCCCTGTTATAGAATGATGCGAGATTAAAAGAAGTTCAACGTTACTACAAAACTTGTTAGAACAATTAATGGAATAAGAAAACCACAACATAGGTAAATTTGAGTAAGAAAGAATTGAAAACATTTGAGTAATGAAGATTAGTGTTTGATTGATGCTCGCATGAAACATGATGTTGTAACTCTTGATGATCACGTTAAAGATTTATCGAGGATTGGAGAAATGTTATCTAAGTTTCATGGAAAAGATAACATTTGATCTTATTCATCTAAACAACATGATAGAAGTCGATAGGGGATGAATAGAGTAAGGGGGAATAACGATGTTATTTTAGTGATTTTGTCTACTTTGATTTCACTTATGGTTGTACTCATGGCATCTTTACTAAAAACTAAGAGGATATGGTAGCCAAAAATAGAATTAAGCATTTCCTTAATACAAGAAATAACAGCTAAATGTTGCTATTTGAGCAATTTCTTTGTAGTTGTCTGTGTGTTATTTTGGATGAATAATAATACTTATGAAAAGAATTTATGTTTTTCAACTTTGCCAATTTATTTAGATTATCAACTATGTATTTAAAATACATAATTTAGTTTACAATAAAAATAAAACATGCGGTTTGAAAATTAATTAATAATAACATATAAAATATGTACGGTATTAAAATAAAAAAATTAGATTAAATTATAAGTAAAATAAAATTTTAACACATAAATGCACCATATTAAGAATATTAAATGTATTACAATTGTTTATCATTGTGTTATCATCAATCTTGAGTTAGTGTCGATTTGACTTATGGCACCAACTCAATCAACAATATTATCAAAAGTAGAAATTCTGTCACATATGTACTTAAAACACAGATGTTAATTTAATAATGAAATGTATGGTTTAAAACTAATTAATAATAACACAAGAAACAAGCACATTATTAAAATGAAAAAAATAGATTAAATTGAAATTTAAACACATAAATACATCATATTAAGAATAGTAAATACACTACAATTGCTTATCATGGTATTGTTATCAATCTTAAATTAGTGTTGAGTTGACTTATGACACCAATTCAATCAACAACATTATCAAAATATATACAATTTATGGAGGTAATAAACTATGCAAAATACAATTTAAATGTAGATATTATGTTAAGATAAATTTTTGATTTAGTGGTAGAGGTGCTCATGGGCCGGGCCGGGCCGGGTTCAGGCCGGGCTCAACTAAAAATTTAGGCACATTCATCGGGCTATGGCCGGGCCCAAAAAATGGGCCTAAAATTTTGCCCAAGTCCGACCCATATAAAGTACTAAAACCCGGGCCCGGCCCGGCTCGGCTCACCCGTATTAATTTTTTATATTATTTTATATAATTTTTAAATATATATAATACATCAAAAATACTAAAAAAATCAAAATAAATATTTCCCAACAAATTGAAAATTAATTTTAAAAAAAATGTAGACTTAAATAACACTAAGATAGATGCAACTTAACAAGCAAATACCTCTAATATAATAACAAAATTAACAAATACCTTTAAAATAATAACAAAATTAACAATAAAATAAGTTTTATACAATATCCAAACAATAATAACAAAATAGTAGCAACATAATAGTAATATGGTAGCAAAATAGGGAGAAAATATCAAGAAAATAACATTCAAAAACAAAAAAAAAAAAAGCATATTTTTTGTCCTTTAGTGAATTCGGGCCGGGCCGGGCCAGGGCCAAAAATACCTTACTCAAGGCCCGGCCCATTTTTTAAACGGGCCTTATTTTTTTGCCCAAGCCCATTTTTCGGGCCTATATTTTTGCCCAAACCCTCTCACATTTCGGGCGGGCCTTCAGGCCGGGCCGGGCTGCCCTACCCATGAGCAGGTCTATTTAGTGGTAAAGTTAATGTTTTATTGATGTAAATAGCACAAGTTTAAATTTAAACACATATAAATTATTTATTTATTTTCTAAAAACTAGAAAGATTAAAATATTCCTAGATAATATAATTTATTTTAATTACAAAACGATATTTTTTTAATTTCCCTAATCAAGTTGGTGTCTGATTGACTTGTGACATCAACTCAGTCAGAGGCTTAAATGATAGTATGTATAGATATACGATTGATGGAGGTAATAAAGTATGCATAATAAAATTGAAATGTATAAAATATTATAAGATAAAACTGGTTCAGAGGTAATATTAAAGTTTTATTTAGGCAAATATCATAGGTTCAAATCTTACCACGTATGGATTATTTATTTTTTAAAATAAAAAAATTAAAGTACATTCAAATAATATAAATTATTTTTTAAATAAAGATAAAGTTTCAGCTTAATGGTAAAATTTATATTTTATTCATGTAAATAGCATGGGTTCAAATCTCACCGCATGTAAAATATTTATTAGATTTAAAAAAACTTAAAAAGACTAAACTCTCCACAAATAATATAATTTATTTTAATTATGAAAGGATATTTTCGTACTTTTTTAAACGAGTTGGTGCTCGGCCGACTCGTGACATCAACTAAAACAATAACTTAAATTTATATTTTTATTATATTTAAATATATTTCTAATTTTAATTAATATTTAATTGGTTTTTAAATAAATATTTAATATTTGATTTGTTGTTAAATAAGCTACTTACCTTTAAATTAAAACTTTAACATAAATCAGCATTTCTCTATTTAAATCTCATTTGGTATAAACAGAAATTTTGACTTAAATCTCGACCACCTATTTTCCTTATCCAATTTAATTTTGATTTAGGTAAATTATGTGTGATTACTAATGTTAATTTTACAGTAATAATCATTACAATAAAAATAAATATATATTTTTTATTTTATAAACATAGGTTTTTTTTTTTTAAGAAAAAGGCAACAACTCCAAATATAAATTATAAAATGAATAAGAAAAATATTTTTAAAAAAACACTGATATAGGTAGACTTCCCATGTATTGAATTGTTGTTTAGTTTTTAATGAATGTTCTTTTATGAAGAAAAAAAAAAAAAGGAGTAAAAGGGATATTTTAATAGTTTAGCCAAAAAATTTTCTATAATGATAAGTTGTTTTTTTCTTTGAAAGTGTTACTAGTACAATTAAAGTTCAAAGAAATATATATTTAAAAATTACAAGTACCAAATTATTATAGTATGGATTGTCCAAAGAATTACAAAATAGATACAAATCATTACAACACATCTAGATTAGTAATCGGTATAATCCATACTAAAGCTAATTGTTGGGACAGTTATTGTTACTCGTTCCATATCCTGTTATAACAAAATTGTTTTTCTACTTAGGCCTTAAATATGTTTTATTTGTGTTGAGTTCGATCCACGTGAATGTGGAATATTTGACAAAACTAGAAGTATGGATCAACTAAGGTGCTAAGATTGTCAATCAAATTGCTTGAGGTGATTGGATAAGCATGAAAGTCTTATTATTAAAATGTTATTTTTTAGAGATAAATATCATATTTATTTAAGAGATATTTGGAGCAGTTAGAAGACTGATATATGAAAACTTTTATGTGATAAATATTCGGGATAATTAATGGATAACTTTAGCATTTAAATAATAGTTTAAAGCCTATTAAAACAGTGTTGATTGAATATTTGAAGAAGCCTATAAATATGTTGTTTTATGGTGCACATCAACAACAATTTTTTAAGTGTCTTTGTTGACAACTTTATAGTGTTCTTGTGGTTATTTTGCAACACTCTTTTAGATGTTATTTGAAGAAGTTTATTGATTGTATTGTGAAATATTTAGGTAAGTAATTTGTGACAATTGGGGTTGATATTGGAGCTGCAATTACTCTTTGTGTAAGGATAGATTAGGCTTGAGCTAATAGATGATCCAGACGATTATTGACTAAAATCATTCACTAGGCAAGGCTTCGCAGACGTAGAACTGTTGTGTCTGAATTGCATTAGCAAAGATCGATTGTATTGATTCTTTTCTACTCTTATTTTTGCATTGTCTAATTTCGTTTTAACTATCGTTACAATGAATGTTAAGCAAAGTTGATTTATCATATCTGCAGACTAATTATTTTTCAATTGGTATTAGAGCATATTTTAAAAATTATTTAAATGTGACCTTTTGTTCGGTTTATGACCATGGAATCCACGAAGGAATGTAGTTCGATTACTCGATCCCTGTTGTTACTTAGTTCATCAAACTATGCTTATTGGAAGGCTCGTATAAGGGTTTTCATTATGTCTGTCAACCAACAACTTGGGAAGCTATTGAAGATTGGTGGACTCGACCCACTGCAATTGTTGTTGATGGCATCACACGCCCTAAAGAAAGAAACAAATACACTAATGCAAAAATAAAGGCTTCTCATGGAAATTCACAAGCCCTAAATGTCATTTTCAGTGGAGTTGACTTGGAATAACTTAAAGTCGTTTTTGTATGTGAATTTGCTAAGGAGGCATGGACAATCTTGAAAAACCAACATGAAGGAAATGATGTTGTACGCATGTCAAAACTTCAAATTTTAACAACTAGGTTTGAAATTTTGAAAATGTTTAAAAATGAAACTATCTCCAAGTTTTATGCAAGATTATGTGAGAATTCTAATAAGGCTTTTTGTCTTGGTGAGCATTTTTTAATGATAAATTGGTACACAAAGTATTGAGGTCTTTATTAGAATGGTTCACCGTTAAAGTCACAACAGTAGAGGAGGCCAAAGATATTACCACTCTCAAGCTGGATGAGTTAATAGGCTCACTCCAAACCTTTGAGTTGAATATAGAGGAAGTAAAACATGACAAAAATGAATTTGCCAAAGAACGTAGTGTTCAATGCTTAAAAGACTATCCCAATAGCGAAACAGGCACTGGAGGACATTGATAAAATCAAAAAGCAATTAGTCTTACTCAAAAGAGCATGAAGAGGTTCGCTAAGAAGGGAACTAAAGTAGATACCAATGAGACAAGGAAGAAGGATGTTCAATGTTATGAATGCAAGGGATTTGATTACTTATAATCAAAATGTGCTAATACTAAGAAAAAAGAAAAGTTATGTAACGGCCCAATTTTAAGTGGTGTCGGAATAGTGATTCGAGATCACTAAATTCGACGAATAAGTTAGAAATTTTGATAATTTATAGATTAGTGTGGTGCTAGTAATATTTTTAAAATTGTGAATTTGTGGTTTAAGAGAAATTATTAGGTAAATTAAGTAAAACAAGGTATCGAGACCTCAAAATATTAAATCGAGCCATAAATATTTTTATAAATATTTATGGAGTGTTAATAAGTTAGTATTAAAGTTTCATTAAGAAATTTTAAGGTTTCGATAATCAATTGGATGAAAAGGACTAAATTGAATAAGATGCAAAACTGTTGAAGATGATAAAATAGCTCAAATAATAAATAAGAGGGACTTAAAGAGCAATTTAGCCCAAAACCAAATGGGCTGGACGGTTGGATAGTGAATTGGCAGAGAAGTAATATGAAATAGGGGCAAAATTGGAAATTTTGTAAAAATTTACAAAATAAAAATCTAATTAAAAAGGTTTCTAAAAAATTCTTCACTAATCTTCCGCCAAAAATAGCCATTGAAGAATCATTAGAGCTGGTTTTTCATTTTCTTACTTCATATCAAGAACCCAAAGTGAATCGAGGAAAAGAGAAAATAGTCGATTAGTCCTTGAACTTCTACAACTTTTGCAAACAAGCCCAAGTAAGTTCATATGGTTAAGTTCAATGTTTTGTTATGAAAATCTTGTGAATGCCATAGTATATTATCGTATATGAATGTTTTTAAGTTGGGATAATTGTGAAATAATGTTTGAGTAAAAGTACAAATTAGGTGGACAATGGATTTGAGCACTTTCGTTCGGTGGCTAAGACGAATTGATGAAAAAGACCATGGTTGGACCATGGCAACATGTGATATGTGATTTCCGTATAAGACCATAGCTGGGTTATGGCATTGGTGTAATGTGATTATGTGCTTCCATATAAGACCATAGCTGGGCTATGGCATTTGTGTGATTTAATTATATGCTTCCGTATAAGACCATATCTGGGATATGGCTTCGGTGTGATATGTGCTTCTGTGTAAGACCATATTTAGGATATGGCATCAGTGTGATATGTGATCCATGTAAGACTATGGCTGCGCTATGGCTTCAGTGTATGATATGTGCTCATGTGCAAGACCATAGTCATATTATGGTATCATGAAAACGAAATACTCAATTCCGTTATCGTTCCCTAATTTGATTAAGAAAGGTAAGTGGTAAATGGGTCCAAAAGATTAAAATTTATTTAATGAGTGACATTGAATTCAATCATGTGATCTTATCACTGATTTTGTGATTGACAGGAAGAAATAGTGAAATTGTATATTGTATGATTATTCTAAAATGTTCGGTAAGATTTAATTTCTATGCTTATGAGCTTACTTTTATGTGTTCAATGTTTCTTGTAGATTAATGTGAATACGGAGGATTGGATCAACACTAAAGATCACACTATCCAAATAATCTCCGGTAGATTTTGCAAAACTTTTTAAATTTATATGGCATGTATAAGATATTAACTATGTAATAGTTAAATGGAGATAACATGATTTGGAATGACTATATATGTATAAAACTTAGTGTGTTGGTATGTGGGAGTATAGAAAAGTGCATATTTAGCTTGATTTGGTTGTTTAGCTAGCCTATATTGGTATGAAATTGTGTTTATGTGCAGGTTATAGGTGTAAGGGTGAGAAAAATGGCCTAGAAAGGCCTATTTTCGTCCACACGGGTAGACACACGAGCGTGTGTCTAGGCTGTATGTGACACATGACCTGCCCTATGGGCGTGCATTAAGGTCGTGTGTCCCCTTCATCTTTAAATATTAAGTCAAAATAGCACATGGGCTAAGACACGGTCGTGTGTCTCGGCCGTGTGAAGGACATGGTCTCAAACATGGCCGCGTGACACGACCGTGTAAAAACTGCACCTAAATTCGAAACAAAAATTAACCACAGTGGCTAAGCCACACGCCCACCACAGAGGCTAAACACACGGGCGTGTGGCTTAGCCATGTGAAATCAATTTGTTCTTGGGTTGAAAATCAGAATGCATCAGAATTCCACATGGGTACGAGACACAGGCATGTGAAGCCACACGGCCTGGAGTGAGGTAAGGCACATAGGCGAGTTGGCCACATGGCCTGAACCACACGGGCGTGTCCCCCTGTCACACCGGCGTGTGACCCTTATTTGTGAGAAAATTTTTAAATTTTGTGAAAATTTTCTTGAGGTTTCGATTTAGTCCCGACCCAATCCTAATGTATGTTTCGGGCCTCGAGGGTCCATTTAAGGAATGTTTATAATTAATTTCGATATTTGAACTGTGAATAATTTAAATTATTTGTAAGTGTTCCGTACTTGTCAGTAATGCCTCATAACCTTGTTCCAGTGACGGATACAGGTTAGGGGTGTTACAAGTTACTTTTAGGAAAAAAGTTTTAATGCAGATGAAGATGTGAATAACTATGTTGCTTTTACTACGACTATTCCAAACCATGGTCCAACAGATTCTAAAGAAGATTTGTATAATAATGATGTTCCTTTTAAATATTTGGAAAATGCTTACAACCATTATGTTAAAAAAAATGAAGATATTGTGCTAATTGAATGATTTATTGAGGAATGAAATTATTGGTCTTAAAGGAGAAAAGGAAAAACTTGAAATTATGGTCCAAGAAAAAGATGATACTTTAAAATTAACCAAGACTGAGCTAGATGAGGCAAAGGTTGTCTTGAAGAAGTTTAGAGGCCAAAGTGAGAAGCTTGATGAAATTTTGGCTTCAAGGAGAATTGAACCAAGCCACAGAGGACTTGGTACATCAATAAAGGTAAGAAACTTATCGCTCTTCCAATTTTTGTTAAAGCTAAAGATTTGAGTTTTTGTTTTCGTCATAAGGTAGGGAATAAAAACTTTAGAAAGATTGTATGCTAGTATTGTGGGAAAGATGAACATATTAGACCCTACTGTTATAGAATGATGCAAGATTAAAAGAAGTTCAACCCTACTACAAAACCTGTTAAAACAATTAATGGAATAAGAAAACCACAACATAGGCAAATTTGGGTAAGAAAGAATCGAAAACATTTGAGTAATGAAGATTAGTATTTGATTGATGCTCGCATGAAACACGATGTTGTAACTCTTGATGATCACGTTAAAGATTTATCGAGGATTGGAGAACCGTTATCTAGGTTTCGTGGAAAAGATAACATTTGATCTTATTCATCTAAACAACATGATGGAAGTCGATAGGGGATGAATAGAGTAAGGGGGAATAACAATGCTATTTTAGTGATTTTGTCTACTTTGATTTTACTTATGGTTGCACTTTTGGCATCTTTACTAAAAACTGGGAGGATATGGTAGCATCAAATGAAATGTTCTTGGATATGCCTGCTACATTTTGCTTTAACAAAAGGAGAGATGATGATTTTTTTTACTGCATATTTATGACTTTGGTTCATGCTTAATTAATTATGTGATGAACAAGCATATTGATAGGGGGAGTGTACAATCAAGCATGGTTCTACACCTTAAAGGGGGACATTCTAACTCCATTACTATGTGACTTATTTGGATTGTGGGCTAAGCATTTGATGTAGGATTTTGTTAAAAATACCAATGGGGATATTATTAGGAAAGTTGTTGTCCGTTCCATATCCTGTTATAATGAAATTGTTTCTCTACTTGGGCCATCGACTTGGGCCTTGAATAGATTTCGTTTGTGTTAAGTTTGATCTACTTGAATGTGACATATTTGATAAAACTAGAAGCATGGATAGATTAGGATGCTAAGACTATCAATTGTATTGCTTGAGGTGATTGAATAACCATGAAAGTCTTTTACATTATTTATTTTGTTCTAACTATCATTACAACGAATGTTAAGTAAAGTTAATTATCTATAGACTATTTAACTAAACCAAGGTGACATTGGAAAAAAAAAATTAATTTTTAAAATCCAATGAAGTGCAATATATATATATATATATATATATATAAAAGAGAGAAAACTTGAAAGAAAACTGAGAGCATATGGTTCAAAAATATCATTAGTGGAGTTGAGTGAACAGTGGCGTGCTCCGAAATGTGGGACTTGAGCAATGATTATGCTTTCAGGAGGACCTCTTTCATTCGGAACTTAAATAATATATATATATATACACATATTAGCATATCATTTGTCTGCTCATATAAAAATATCATCCTTCAAACATATAACAAAATTTAAGTACGCATTCGAGTAACATAGTGCGAGTGAGACTGCTTAGGCACATGGCTCAATAATTTTCCTCTCTAAACCTGTCGGTGACTGCTGGAAGCAACTCTTTTTGGAGGGGAACAGTAAGTAGATGAGGTGTTTTCCATTGCAGATGCAGATATGGATTAAAATAAAGCTGAAAATAAGGCAGGAATCAAGGCTAGTTTTTCTTGTATAAAACATCATTAGTGTTTACAATAATAATGTTAATGAATTGCTTAACACTAAAGCCCAAAACCTAAAACAAACCATTTCAATATGGGGATCTTGTAAATAAAATACTTTATTAAGTTACAGATCCCTCTTCACAACCGTGCAAACCACCCTCAATAAAAATATATATGATGGCACACCTCACCAAACAAAAATGACTTATATGTTACTCAGATTCTTCATTTATATTATAGTACTCGTGCCCAACATATATCCAACATGGACACTTACCCGAGTCCAAGTAACATAGGAAAACACTAAGCAAAAATGAAAAAATAGGATCCAACACACTTCAGTTTTAACTCTTAATTGTTAGACAAAATCAGACATCCTTCTTCTATGATGACCAAGTTTAATTCTCAAGTTTGGATCAGATGATGTGACCACCTTGCTTCTTGACAAGGAAGTTGTCTTCAAGGAAGATGAGTCATTGCACTTTGGGCTCTCTATGGCTGGACCATTTGTGTCTTTGAACCGGGAATTCTTCACTGAGTGTCGCAAAAGTGATCCAAAGCGGTTGTCTGAAAAGCTGAGGGACTGGAAACCTGAGAGCTGCGTTGAACTCCTGGCTCTTGGTCTAAAGGTTCTTGCCCTTGTAACGATATCTTTTTCGGCTGCGCTTTGCCTTTCTCGACTAGCCACGGTAGAGGACATGAACCGAGGGAGCGACCGATGAATGCTTTGTTGAATTGGTTTCTGAGTTACTCTAGGTGTTTCTATGGCATGACTTTTTGCATCTTCTTCATGGTTTTCAGGATTCTTTTCCGCACTCTCATCAGGTACCCCATAAGCAGTTGAGTAAAGTTTTCGGTTTTCCCTTAATAAGAACTCGGCCTTACTTATTTGATTTGCAAGTTTCTGACATTCTTCTTCAACTTCCCTCATGTTCTCTTCAAGCTCAGATATCCGTTTTTCTCTTAGCTTCTTCAAGTCCTACATGATCATACATATATATCAGTAACAATCAAATGAATGTACTATCAGAGAAACTATTTGCAAATCCAATTACGGTACCTCAGGTAGTCCTCTGCTAGAGTCCACTGCTTTTGCCCTCTTTGCAAAGCTCAAAGAACAGATGGTTTCCTCAAGATCCTCTTGACACGGGCTTATGTGAACGAGCATCAAAACTTTTGAACCGACACCTAAACAAAACGGGCTTACAAGTTACAAAAAGTTTTCAACATAACATCACAATATAAAACCTCTGTCCTATGCCAATGCAATGTGTCTAAAGCATTGGGAATGAAGGCAATGCATGTGATAATTTACCTAAGGAATCTTTGAGGATTTGAGTTAACTTGCTATTTCTGCAACAAAAAGAAATAAAAAAGCATTAGGAATGAAGGAATATTTCAATATTTTAAGGCATTTAAGTAGTTCTTACAGACATTCCAAGCCTTTCTAATATAAAGGTACAAACATGACCATATTTGAAACCGAGAACTTGCCTGTATGGCACATGGCCCTTTTTTCTTCTTAGAGCAGCAATAACATCGCCTAAAGCAGAAAGGGAAAGATTTATAGCCCTTCCTTCATCAAGGGTTTGTCCAGTTGCTCCGGTTTTGAGTAACCGTTCGCTCCCTCCAAGATCAACCATCCATAATTTGCTTATTTTCGGTTTAGCTTCCGGAGTATCCCCACGTCGAGAAATGACGATTCTTGTTAAGCTAGATACATACCAAACTAAAACGGATATATTAATTGTTAAACCAAATTAACCCTCGAAGAAAATTAAACATTGAACTCAACTAAGAACCCACCAGTGTGACCTGCTGGACGTCTCGTTCACGTTTGTCCATGATGTCGATCGAGCCCGCCTACCCTTCGTGTACCACCATCTGGCTTTTGCAAAATCTGGTATTTCAACCTGTGTCAGACCCTCAATTTCTACTGACCCCTTTGGATCTGTTTGAATGTTTAGATTACTGTAGTGGAGTTAACCAAATCATAGTAAGCTGTCTAACCAACGGCCTGGAAATTTCGATTTGCTATCTATAGTTAGGATGTTCAGAGAAAAAAGATGATTACCATCTCAAAACGGTCTCATTTGCTCGTAATGCCGGCTTTGAAGCTAGTAGATCTCTCAGATTGCCCATGTAAACCTCCAACATGCTCATTGAAAAAGTATAAGAAAATGACTTGTCCAAAGACACTTGCTGGAAAAGCTCTTTTAAAGCTCGAGGAACGATTCCCGGCTGGACCGTCGTGCCATCCTAAACAGTCATTCCAATCCTTCATCAGATTAATCCTCATAAATGCAAGAACGACACAAGCAAAATTCTCAACTACAGACCATTGTAAATGTCTTCCCAGTACCGGTTTGACCATAGGCAAGAATGGATACATTGTGCCCATCAAGTGCAGATCTGAGGATAGGTTCAACATCGACAAACACATCTTCTACAAGAATTTCAAGCAAGATCAATTGATTAATCTCTTAATTATCTTATCGAATTTGGGGGAAAACCGAGTAAAATCTGAAGCTAACCTTGGTTAGCTTCTTGATGGAAAATCTTATCGAATCCAAACTCTTTTCGACTTCCACTTGATGTGACGATAACCCGATCAAGTTCGCTCGAAATAGGTTCCGGGGTTCGTCTCTTGTCTGTCCAAAGGAAAGGCCTAACTCGACAAAACAATCTAATGGTGCCTGCAAATTGACACCAATCCTTAAAACCAAACAGAATAAACACACAAGCTCATGTTCTTAACACAACAAGAAGACGATAATTTACCTTTGATGTCTATTATCTTATTCAACGTTTCCCTCCTTTTCTCATCTATTGACCTTAGCATTAACCTCAATTCAGCAATTTCTCCTAAAAAATTTTTTAAAACAAGCATATGTTAATGAAACCAATACAGTAACCTCAATCCTTAATATGAAAAAGCTCAAAATTTTACCTTGCAATTTGTGTATAGACTGCTCAAGCTGGCTCTTTTCATGCTCAGGAACCACATTGACATCACAGAAAATGGTGGACAGTGATGGAGAATCAGGCAAATCTGGTGGTGGGGGCAATCCATTAAGGGAATCAGGATTTGATCCTACTGGAGATGATGTCGAACACTCTTTAACTTCATTTGAGGGCAAAGTGATTTCCTCTGTTTCACTACTAATCAACATTTTTCTTTTACCAAACAATCCAACCCCCTTTTGCAGTTATAAACCAACACTTTTTTTTGCCTTCAGAACACAGCAACAACCAAATAGATTTTCTGGAAATGAATGATAATAATAACTATAAAAAAGTAAAAGTAAATACTCAAAGGTTCTACTTTTTCTATTTAAGAAACGTCTTAAGTTGGCAAAAGTACAAAAAAGTAATAGAGAAACAGCTTAGATTTTCAATGCCTCAAAAAAAGGAGGAGAAACAACTCAAACCAGCTTAAGATCTATATTTAGGTTGTAGAAGAAATTAAAATTTTAAAAGAAACCCAGAATCTTTTTTGTCTAAAAACAACCCTAAAAAAGCTAAGTTTGGACTATGGCACAAAATCTGATAAACCCAAAGATCAATAAAGCTTGTAATAATCAAAAGAGAACAACTTTATAGCTATCTTACTGTGTTAAATAAAACCCAAAAACAGGAAGAAAAAAAATGTTGCCCGTAGTAATTATGAAGGCTTGGACTTTCATGCAAGAGAAAGATGAGCTTAAAGTCAACAGTGGGAGTGCTGGAATTTTCAAACACAAAGGGAAAATTTTGAGAAATCAATTTTGGTTTTACCATCAGTTATTATAAATGATTGAATAGTGAATAAATCTTTGGAGTCTGATTGTTTAAGTGAAGCTTTTTTTAAGCTTGTTTATTGAAAAAAGAACATGTTAAAATATATATAAATGTAAGAATAAAGAATATATTTTAAGTATTGGTTGGTCCAGATCTAAAGATCAAAACTGTAATTTTATTTATTTAGCTATTGTCATTTCAGGGAGGAGCGTGAGGAGCGGAGGGGCAAAATTGGAATAACAAGTTATATCTCGATAGTTTGACTGAACTGAAAGGGAAGGAACTTGGATTGGATCCCTCCACGGTCAGAGTATGAAGTAAAAAAAATTTGATGACATGTAACTATCCACTAATTTAATGATTTTGGATTTTTTTTTCTTTTGAAAATATATTTTAATGATTCAATACACATATTTTATATTTCTTTTATATAGATTATGTATGTTAAATTTGATGTAATTTTTTTAATTATATAATTTATGTAAAAAAAATTTTAACATTTCTATATTTATTAGCATATACAATATTTTAAATCAATATAATAAAGATATTGAGTCGTTTAATGGTTGAAAAATTAAAATATTAATAGTACAAAAATATACAAAAGGGTAAAAATTCATTTTAATTCTACCTCGACATAAATAAATTCTCCCTTAAAAATATTATATAAATATATAATAATTTAGAAGTTATAAGTGTAATGTAAATATGATACAAATAAATATTATCGTACTAAAATATTAATTACTAAATTATAGTATATTTACGATATAGGTGTAAAAAATATATTTACAAAAATGTGCCTTAAAACTAAACGAGACTTTGAATTATGTTTTATATATATATATATATATATATATATCATTAGTCAAATCCGATTATCTTTTGACACCAATTTCATCATATAAATGTTAAGTCTCAAACATTAATAATAATATTAACCAAAGATGGTACAAAACTAATCCACTATGTGCTATTTTTGTGACTTTGTAGTTATTTTTATGATAAAAGCAGATACATTAATTTAAATATGGAAAAATACTTCAAATTTATTTAACCTTCACTATATCCATCTTCTATACAATTATTTTGAATTTATTCAAAATTCAACATAACCTTTTTGGGTAAAATATATAAAACATTTTGAATTGAAGTCTGTTCCGATGCAATTAACATTTTTATAATATGTATATATATTTTAAATACCACCTACTGGAACAAGACACAAACATGTCTGTAACTGTCATAATTTCTTACAACGTGGCCAAATTTGATTGGACAAAGGTTAAAGATGGGAAGTTAACTTTTCTTTTTTGGTTACAAAAAGATGGGTGGAAGTTTTGTAATGCGAGAGATTGAACAATTATTTTTTCTGACGGTTTATACAGAGATCCTAAAAACTTGCCGATGTAATAATGGCGGAGTATTACTTTTGGGATTGTTGAAATCATAAAATAAAATTTCAATAATGTTTTTTTTCTGTTCTTTTAATTAATTGAAAACATTATAATAAATGAAACAACTGATAATTTTGTTTATTATTTTCAGTAAGTTTAATGAAAATATGTTTACATCACTAGCTAAATAAAATATATAAAATAATATTTTTTTGGGTACAAACAATGTATGAATTAATCTTCTAATTTACTTTTCTTCTCAAAATTCGCTCATAAAAATAGTGAATCATTAAGACTTTTAGGATTTCATCATTATCAAAATCACTTGCCTTACCAAGTCTTTGAAATGCAATCATATGGTCAATTCATGTTTAAGAAACATCAACACAATTTTATTATTATTTTACAAATTAAGAACTATAACTTTATTTTTAGGAGTGAACATTCAATCGAATCTAGTTAAATTGAGTGAATTTTTTTTAGTTAATCGAGTTTACGAGTCTTATTTTATTATCCTAACTTGATTTGTAATTTTTTTCCGAATTGAGTCGAATAAAATGAAATTCGAGTCGAATCAAATAGAATGAAATTATTCAAGTTAAATTAAAAAACTAAACATGTCAAATTAAAATATTGTTACAATATAACTAAATCCATGTTATAACACATAAATTTGAAACCATATATATTTGAAAACTTTTTCAAAATTTGAAACCAAAATTTATTTTAGAAAATTTTTAAAATTTTAACTTTCTTTATATATTTTTAAAATTTTTATAATTTCTTAAAAAAATATATAAAATTTTAAATTTTTATAAATATTTTGAATTTTTGAAAATTATCTTGAATTTTTTTATAATTTTTGTTGAAAGAGACCAATTTGCTTATTTTCAAAGTTGACAAAAACCAAAAGAGTATTTATACCAATCAACTATTCAAATTGTAAATTTAAACTCGACTCAAACTCAAAACTCAAATCAATTTTTAGAGAAACTATAACTTAAAATTCATTTTGCAAATTCATGTGTTAGTCCTTAATTCATTTTTTTTTCAATTTTTTATTTTTTTTAAAACTATAGCAAAATAAAGATGAATTATAGCAAAATAAAGATGAATTAAGGACTATTAAGTGTTAGCAAAATAGTAAAAATTTGCTCGTTTTTAAAATGAATTTTAAGCTATAGAAGCTACACAATTTGTAAAATAAAGATAGTTACTTGAATCCATTAACCTAAAATTCTTTTTTTTAATTAAATCGAGTTTTATTCACCTATTTATTTTAACTTTTCAAAATTATTAGAGAAACTATAATTTTATTATTATTACTATTATTATTTTGCAAATTAAGTACTATAGCTTTATTTTAACCTTTGGGAATTATTAGAGAAACTATCTTTTTAGTCTTTCTAATGACTTTGGAAGCAAGTTTTCATGAGCAGTTACAATTATAATTGACACTTAATACTGTTTAAGTTGCATCATTTGATTTATTTAGTAGTATGTTTGATTAAAATATTTTAGTTATTTTATTGCATTTTCTTGAAGATTTTATGCAGTTAATTCCGTAATTGTTATTGGAAAAGAGATGGGATTAAGTAAGATTAACTTTCAAGGATCTAATGTGATTTATTTACTTTATATATCGAGATATGCTATCCAAGAATATAATGGGTTGACTTTAATGTAGACAAAGAAATTTCTAAACCAATTCCCATGGGTAAAAAATATGACATTATATATGTGTCATAAGTATTTTTCTTTAATTAATTCAAATTCATTATGAGATAAATAATAAAAATTTATAGTATCACTAATTAAATTAATATAATTAGGCTATAATAATAAATGATCATTTTATCTCTAGTTAAAGTGTCTTAATTAATTATGTATTACCTTAAATATCAAACAACGATCCTTTCTTGAATCGACATAAAAAATAATATTAAGAGACGGCTTTCACCTATCTTTTCAACCATGGAATGAATAAATACCAAGATAAGAAAATTTGAAACACGAACTTAAATCTCATATGGAGATAAGATTAGAGATAAATAATAAATAAAAAAAGTTAAATTACTCAAATGGAGAAGTTAAATTTTGCAAGAACTCTCTTTTACCCAAGTAATTGACACTATAAAAAAAAAGGTTCACCCCTAAGCCATTTTGCATATACACAAGTTCAAGAAGTCCAGGAATTCTTTGCAAAAGTCTTTGAAGAAATTAAAGAACTTGAAGAAATTCTAACAAATGCCATATAATTCTAAAGAAAAGTCGTTTTCCGATCCAGTTCAACCACAGAGAGAGATTCAAAGTTGTTTTTGAAGAAAGTGGTCTTTCAATTTGATTTAGCTGAAGAAAAGAGGTCTAAAACTATTTCAAAAGCAAGTCATCCTGACACTTGAAACAAATTGCATCTTTCCAATTTCAAGTTTAGATGACACTTGGATTAAAATCAAACCAAAGAAAAGAATCAAAGGAATTTTCTTTGTAAAAGAAATATCCAAAGATTGTACTCTTTTCAAAGCTTATAATAAAATTTGTCTCCAAAATTTTCAAGTCAATTTCCAACTTAAAATTGGTTTGCACATTTATGAAGATTTATCTCATTCCTTTGTATCATTATATTAAGGGTATTTGATTTGATGAGATTTAGATAGATCAAAATAGTACTTCGTAAAGTTAGATTCATGCTCTAAATATGGAAAGGTTGTTTAACCTTGAAAGAGATAATTGTTGAGGTAGTTAAGTCAGTAGTGCTTCACGCAATATCCTTTGCTTTTAGGATTATGTGAGTCACATAATTTGTCTTATTTGAAGTTGGTAATCTTTTCATCAAAACCAGTTGGACAATGAATTAGATGATTTTGTGGATGTGTGTTGGCCAACTAGATAATCACATTCCTTCCATGTGAAGGAGAGAGCAAAATAAAATCGTTAAGAAAAATAGTACGAACGACACTTACAAATCCATTATCTACTCACCCAAAATGCATGGCTAGTAATTAAAACTGGTAAAGGCGACAACACAGAAAAGATCAAAATTTGGTTGGCGACAATAGGGGTATGGATGGAAAAAGAGAGAAAAAAAAAAAAGAAAGAAGAAAAAGCTTGCTAGTAGGAAATTATGTGAAGTTGAAAGAAAGGAAGAAAATAGAGGAAGAAGAGACAAAATGAGGGGGACGACAGAGAGAAAATGTTCAATAACAAAATGAAAAAAATAGAAAATGAGGAGTGAGGGAGAGAGAGGGACGACACAAAGGAAGAAGTTTTAGGAGATAATTCTTCAAAAATTATAAGAAAAAAATAAAATATAATCATATCCCCTTTTAAACTGATTTAGTTATCATAATCTGATTGCCAGAGTTTGAATTCTGCAGCATTCCAACAGCTTAGGTGGCACAACAGGAATGAAAAAAATTATTTCCACTTTGAGCACAATAAGATTCATACAACAACATCCTTTAACCACTAGGCTAATGCCTCACACTTGCTAACAATCATACGATAATTAAGGAAAAGATAGGCGTGACAAGCTAGATTTTGGACAAAAATAATAAAAATTTTAAAGAAAGGGAATTGAACATAGAACCTCAAGCACACCACCAAAATATTTAACCACTAACCATATCCATTTACTTGACACAAATAACACCCAATAAAATAAGAAATTTGGGGCGTTATAACTTTCCCCTCTTTAAAGAAATTTTTTCCTTAAAATTTACCTGGTTCGAATAGATGAGGGTATTACTAATGCATTGAGTCTTCCGGTTCCTAAGCGGCTTTCTGGGTACCATGATTTTGCCATAGAAGCTTAATTAAAGGAATCTTCTTACTTCTTAGAACCTTCTCCTCACGATCTAGAATCTGAACCGACTTCTCCTTAAAAGACAAATTTAGCCTCACCTGGACTCCTCAATCAGCACTACACAATATGGGTTTTTTTATACTGTTTCAGCATAGAAACATAGAAGACATTATGGATGCGATCCAACTCCAAAGGTAACTCCAACTGATATGAAACTGGCCCTACTCGTCTCAAAATCTGATATGGTCCAATGAACCTAGGGCTCAACTTGCCCTTATGACAAAACCTTAGAACCTTCTTCTACGAAGACACCTTAAGAAAAACCTGATCCCCCACACAGAACTCAATATTTTTCCTCTTTAGATCCGCATATGATTTCTGTCTATTCAATACACCTTTAATCGACCCTGAATCAACCTAACATTGCCCTTATTCTCAAGAACCAGATTTGGACCCAAAATTTTTCTTTCACCCAACTCGGTCCAACACAACGGTGTACAATACTTACGACCATACAGAGCCTCATAATGTACCATATGAATGCTAGACTGAAAACTACTATTATAGATAAACTCAGCCAGAGACAAAAACTCCTCCTAACTTCCACGAAAATCAAGAACACAACTCCTCACATATCCTCCAAAACCTAATCAACCCTCTCAGACTGTCCATCAGTCTGCAGATGGAATGTTGTATTGAAGTCCAATCGAGTATCCAGAGCCTCATGCAATTTCTTCTAAAATTGTGACATAAAACAAGGGTCTCGATATGAGATAATTAATACAGGAACCCTATGAAATCTTAAAATCTCTAAGATGTACAACTTAGCTAATCTCTGTAGAGAATAATCAGTCTGAACTAGAAGAAAATGAGTGAATTTGGCCAACTGATCCATAATGACCCAAATCAAATCCTTCTTAGTGGGTTTCAAAGGAAACCCACTAACGAAATCTATAGTTACTCGCTATGATTTCCATTGTGGAATCTTAACAAACTACAACAAACTAGAAGGAAGTTGATGCTTAGCCTTAACCTGCTGGCACGTTAGACATCGAGCTACAAAATCGGTTACTTCCCACTTCAAATCAGGCTACTAATACATTTCCCACAGATCGCGGTACATCTTATTCCTTAAGAGGTGCATAGTATATGGGCTACTATGCGCTTTCCGCAATATAGATTGTCTTAGCTCTCTATCCTTTGGTACACAAAGTCGGCCTCAAAAACACAAATACCATCAATATTAAACCCAAAATCCGAAGTCTTATCCTCTTCAATCTGCTTAACTTGAAGAATTAGAAACTCATCCAGAAGTTATTTTTCTCTGATCTCATCAATCCAAGTAGGCTTAACTTGTAACTTCGCCAACAACTCGCTCTCCTCAAATAGAATTAACTAAGCAAACATCGTTCTCAACTCAACCATCGATCTCCTACTAAGAGCATCGGCCACCACATTGGCCTTACCAAGATCATACTCAATAGTGCAGTCATAGTCCTTAAGCAACTCTAGCCATCTCTATAGCCTTAGATTCAACTCCTTCTGAGTGAGGAGATACTTGACGCTTTTGTGATTAGTGTAAATAATACGCTTCTCACAATACAAATAATGCCTCCAAATTTTCAAAGCAAAAACAACTGCTACTAACTTTAGATCATGCGTCGGATAAATACACTCATGCTGCTTCAACTACCTAGAAGCATAAACTACCACTTTACCTTCCTGCATTAGGACACAACCAAGACCAGTGTGTGATGCGTCACTGTACACAACATACTCCTTTGCTGACTCAGGCTAAATCAAAACTGGTGCTTGAGTTAACATCGACTTAAGCTTTTCAACGCTCGACTGCTAATTATCTATCCACTTGAAAAGAGCATTCTTACGCAATAACTTCGTCAAATGAGATACTATTAACGAGAACCCTTTTACAAATCTTCGATAATACCCTGCTAGACTAAGAAAACTCCGAATCTTTGAGACACTCTTAGGCTATTTCCACTCAAGAATAGCCTCTATCTTTCCTCGGTAGATACCGTTAGGCATAATGATTTATTTAACTTTCCAACTTTATATAAAAAAGTCATTTTAGCCATCCATTTAATTTTTCGTCTATTTTAACCATTGAACTTGCATTGTTTGTCAAATAACCCAAAAATAAATAGAAAAGTTAAAGTTTGTTAAATTTGTTGATGTGGCATCCACGTGACAATTCACATGTATGCTTAGTTAATTAATTTTAAAAAAAATTAAAATTATTAAAAAGATTTTTTTAAAATACTTTTTAAATAATTTTAATAGTTTATTTTTTAATAATTTTTATATTTTTAAAAATTTTAAAAAATTAGTTGCTTACGTGTGTGCCAAGTTAGCAAAGTTAACATACGTTAAATTTTTCATCTATTTTGAGGTGATTTGACAAACAACACAAGTTCAATAGCTAAAGAGACAAATAATTAAATAGAGGGCTAAAATGACTTTTTTTGTAAAGTTGGAGGACCAAAAAAGTCATTATGTCCTTTTTATGATATATTAAGGTGATGTTGTTAATATAGAAAATATTTTTTTAGAACAATAAATGTCCTCCCAACCATATTTTGAAACCTTCAATGTCTTAAGTTAGAGAGTCCGTGAGTTGTTTTTTGTGCTTATGTGTAACTCTATCCTTCAATTGGATCACAACTCATGATATGACGCAAGAATATCTTTTGCATTTGCATAATTAACATTTACCATATAATATATGAGTTCACGATGCAAATAATTTATAACTTTAATCATCAAAACTTATATAAACTTAATTTGAAGAAAAAATTATGCTAAGTTATAACCTCTCTATAACATGTAAATTAAGTAAAAAATTATAAAATTTATAATATATAACCTTTATAAAAAAATTATGAAGTTTTCGATAACTTTCATAACATTTCTTATAAATAACATAAATTCTTCGTAACTTTAGAATATCTTTTTACAAATAAATTATGATAAAAAAACTATAACACTTCTTTTTACAAATAAGTGTATTATTTTTACAATATATAACATGGGTACTTAATAAGTTATGTCTATACTTATTGGACATAACTTTTTATAAATAAATATATTATAACATTTCTATAATATGTAAATTATTGTTTAAAATATTGGTCATTAACTTAAAAATTAGGATCTAAATAATATATTTTTTTGTTATAATTTTATAAAATACATGTAAATTATTTTTATAATATAATTTTTTAGGATTTATAAATATAATAAATATTTGGTCATAACCATCCCAAACAATTATAAGCGTTTATGCTCATAATATAAAAAATTAAACTTAAATTTGAATAAAAAATATTTTTAAAATTAAATTTGGGTGTAATTACGATTATTCCAATTCTCACACTTCCCCCCCCCAATTGGGAAGTGTAATTGGGTACTCCAATTACACTTAATCCAATGGGACCTACAAATTATAATTGCTATCCAAACATGTTACTCTGTATAATTACAAGTAATTACATCCAAATCCAATAACTAGGTGGCTTTTTAAACACTACCTAAAAGCTTTATATAAAATGATATCTAATAAAAAATAGAAAATCAAATAAAAATTATAGTTAATTATGGGTCTTGTATTAATTATAATTTACTATAAAAGATAATTTAAATTTGGTTTGTATTGTAACACCCTCGACCCGGCCTAAAAGTTTCAGCTAAATCTAAAGCGTTACATTCGATCACCGAAGTGGTCCTAATAAAGTCATTCTTTTACTTGAGTTGGTTTATATGATAACTGTTCTTTTTATTTTTAAGAAAAAATTCATTAGTTACGTTATTATTAATGTGAGGTTTTTGAGAAAACACCTCTTAGGGTTTTTAAGGAAGATCTACCAAAACTTTTAGATATTTTGAAAAAGCAGCGGAAAGCATTTATTTAAATAATAGTTTTCTAAACCAAATAACATGCAAATATTAAAGTATTAACTAAGTGACATGCTTAAAATATTTAAGCTAAACAACTTCATCTTAAGATATAAAAGCGAGAAATAATTAATAATTACAACACGAAAATAATACGATTAAAGAATACTTTAATGGAAACTTTAGAATAGCAATAATGAAAAACAAGCTGCTAATCTGAGATTCCTCTGATGCCATTCTGAAACCTAGTTTTTTGCGTTACATGAGAGGTAAAGAAAGGTGGAGTGAGCTTACAATAGCTCATTGTGAGTCTAATTTTTAAACCATTATATATAATTATTCAAACAGTATAACATTTAATTTATAGCATAATAACAAATTAAACATAATATATGGAATATGTAGTAAATCAATTAATATACAGATTATATATATAAATGATGCAATGCAATTATAGTTTTAATTTCCCACTCGTCCATCCTATCCACCCTTGAGCACCACTTGATACACCAAAACACATATAAAAAACTAACCATCTCGGATTTTCCGGTAAATATGGTCGTTCACTTGTTATCTGTGACGGTGACTTTTACTACAATAACTTACCATCCCTGTTGCCTATTTTGATGGCTTCTTACTACAATAACTATCATCCCTGTTTATACAATTTTGACGACATTGTCGCCTACTTCATGCAGTACTGACTTACGGTGTGGACTTAAATTGTCACTCTCCTACGGAACTCCTTCTTCATTCGTACCCACTTTCATGTCATTATGCACATATACTTAGCATATTATTCTATTTATCATCAATCGATACTACATTCAATATTTCACACTAACATTTAATGGCATGTATCTGTTCATATATTCTCATCAATTTTACAATATACAATTAATTTATGTGAATTAGAAATAGTTTCACATATACAATGCCTTTATACGGATTAACATGCCTGATTCGGCTAACTCATACAAAAAAGGTTCACCCAAACGGTTTGCACATGTAGGGTTCGCACATACAAGTTCGCATATATAGGTTCGCACTTATGGCTCACACATGAGTTCATACATATGCATGGGGGTTTGCACACGGACTCGTACATAGTGCTCGCACTTTATAGTTCACATATATAGTTCTCATACAATAACTTACGTGAGGGTTTGTATGTAATATACTAAGAGTTTGTATTTTAAATGTAACACCCCAAACCCAGCCTAGAAGTTAGGCTCGAATCTGACATGTCACATTAAAGTGTTTTTGTGAAAAACCTTATTTTTCATTGAAAACCCTTCTTAAGAAATTTCAGTAAAATTCTAGTTTAAAGTTGTTTTTCAAACGGCTTGTGTTTAAAAATCAATATGTCTTTCTATAAGTTAAAATTTATTTTTAGAAAGATCTTTTTATGCGTGGAAGCTTAATTTTGAATAAACCCCCCCCAAAAAATTGAGATAAACTTAGGAAAAATAAAATAAAGCGTTCAATGTAACAAATAGCAGAGGTAAAGCCTTATTACATTTCGAAATCAAAATACTTAATAAATATAAAGAAAAACGAATAAAATAAAGCGTCTTGCTAGCTGGCCACCTCTGAGTCCATCCGTTCGTCGAACTGCCTACTAGGGATTTCCTGAGAAAATAAAAGAGGGGGTGAGTTTCGAAACTCAGTGTGTATAACCCTCAGCAATCATTAACATGCAAGTAATCAATTGGGCCTAAGCCTTAATCACAGTATCATCATAAATATATCACATATGCAATGTAGTAAAAACCCTCTCCGATAATCCATCCGCTACACAATATTTTCCGACCAACCTTATACACCTGTGGGGATTTCTAAATCGACCCACCCATCCGCTACACAGTAATAGTAGCCCGGTTGCGATACTACCTAACGTTGCAGCAAAGCTGCTAATCACATATTGGGCTTTAAAAGCCAACGGTGGATCCACGGTCGTCAAGCAACCATACGATCATCAAATTCTTCCTTCGTACCATAATTCCCACCCATATGCAACCTAAACAGAATATCATATGAATGCTGCAATCATATATGTAACAAAAATCCTACATTTAACACATAGGGGTATTTTAGTCATTTTTGTTCTTAGGGCATTTCGATCATTTTAAAGTTTTATGGATTCAGTACCTACCTGGCTCGTTAACAAGTCCCCGTTGGCCAAAGTGAACAAGCACTACGCACCAGGTAGGATTCCAAAGAAGAGGAGGTGGGTCATTGAGACCGCTTAAGTACCAAGCTCTTTCTAGATCCAATCCTAGACATGTATATACCCATTACCACATCTCAACCTTATGACTTGTCTACGGTTGCATTTATGTTTTTAAGTTTTATGAATGTTTGGCAGTTAACAGATACTAAGCCCAAACTCATATACAAAGCCCATTCTCAACCATATGACCCATTAGGCCCAAATCACAATCGTATGGCCCATTAGGCCCAAATCTAATTCAAATTATGTAATATGCATGACTAACTCAATTCATATAACCAAATCAATAAATTTCACAAAACTTAACCTCAGGGCCCACTGGGCCCATTTAGCCACTTTCGGTATTTTGGCTTTTCGGCATTGTCGATATCGTGTACGTAGTGTTTGTACACACCTGGCGATAGAGCGTGCTGTGATTTCCTCTTAGTCACGAACTTACAGTCAATATTACTTAACAATTAATCATAGGCTAAATGCAAACTTTATCTATAAAAATCTTGAAGCCTCACCGTAATCTTACCGTGTGCCAAGCCTTAATAGCCCTTTTTCTTTATCACCAACCGCGATTAGACCCTAGATCTGTACCAACTTGATCATAAAACCCGAGTATTAGGTGACTGGCATCCAATCACGAGTCAAGACCAATACTATAACAACTAAAACAATACTCAAAATCTGCTAAAAAGGGACTTTCGGCCATCCTTACCAACCCTTAACGTTACCTTAATTTCGCGAACACGATAGCCTAAATGAGGAATTTGGCTCTTCCTAACAAGCTCCTAGTCGACTTTGGAGTTTCAAGATCTAGCGAAAGTAGGTAATAAAAATCAAAGGAAGAAGGAAAAGGGACAAGGCTAAACGTAGAGGATAGCAATCAGTTTTATGTTTAAGAAAAGAGGGAGAAAAAAAATAAGGAAGAGAATGAAAGAAGGTTTAGGGATATTTCAATGGGGATTCGGCTTTGATTAGAGAAGGAAGAAAAGAGGAAAAAAAATACAAATCGACACTTGAGGAAAATATGAGAAATTTGGCATAAGCCCAGGATCTCAAATTCGGCACATATTTATAGCCCATAGCCTCAATTCCCAATTTAGCTCCATCACTTCCCCCTTCTCATCTCCTCGTTTTTCTCTCTGATAACTCCCCAATCTATTTCCTAAATTTTCTATTCTGATTACCTCTCTGAGAGTCCAGCTTCACGCCACTACCAATATTCTAGAAGCCTAAAATTAAACTCCAAAATAAATTTAATATTTTCCTTTTTAAGCTTGGACCCAAACTATACTATGGGCCTTCTAACATCCAAATAATATTTGCCTAAGACTACTAAGCACATATTCACATAAAAACCATACAAAAAAGGAGTTCGAGATTTTTGGGGCGTTACATTAAATCATACATGGTTTTGCATATGGATTCACACACCTATCTACTACAGTTTTCTTAGATGAGTTCGCACACATAACTATTTTTATAGGGGTTCGCAAGCATGGGTCACAGGGGGGTTAACATGTAAAAACCTGTAGGGTTTGCATAAATATTAGACTCGCATGCATATAAGCTCACACACTACATAAGGCTTGCTACTATAGGGGGTTTCGCGTACCATAGGGGGTTCGCATACTATAGGATGTTTACATACAATAGACATTTCGCAAGTTATAGGGGGTTTGCATGTTATGTCATACTATATAACATGGGGATTTGCAGTATGTCATACTATATAACAAGGGGTTTGCACTATGTCATATTATATAACATGAGGTGTAACACCCCTCACCCATCTCCATCACCAGAATAAGGTTACAGGAAGTGACAACAAATAACAGAACAAAAATAAAATATTTCAATTAAAAAATTTACTTTTAAAACAATCATTAATAATTTCATTCAATAAAAATGTCATTAATAAGATTATATAGAATTAAAACATAAAAATAGGGTAAAAATTGAAAATAATGGTCACACGGCCGTATGCCTTACACAATTGTAAGACACGATCGCGTGCTCTGTTTAATTTTGGTAATTTTAGGTCCACACGGTCTCAGAGAGTTACACAGCCGTGTGACCCTGAATTACATGGGCATAGGTTATTAAATGGTTTGGCCACACAGCCATGTCTCTGCACCACATGGGCTGAGCCCTATCACACGACCTAGGTAAGTTCATAGTATAGATGAATATATGTATATATATTTATAACTTTTGATATTATTATTTGGTTAAATTGTATTCGAGTTGAATTTTGATATTAAATTGAAATTAAAAAATGTTTACAATTAAGTACAGGTGAAAAAATAGACATTCGGTAGTTGATGAATATTTGGGATATTATGGTTATATGATATTGAAATGAACTTAGTTGATTGATAACATGTGTACAAGAATGTTTCAGGAAGTGCCTCTGAATTTTAAATGTGATAAACTATATTAAAATGCCCATTTGAACGTAGTAAACAATTATGATACAATTGACATGCCAATATGATTAGAGCATGTGCTTGTAAGAGATTGCACTTCAGTGTTGGGAAATGTGTCCATATTGCAGTAAACATGTAATTGTTTTCTATTTATTTGAACGATGAATAAATAAATAAAGTTAATTTCACATTTCACTATTATGTCTTTTATATTTTTTTCTTTCATATTTTGCATGCATAACGAAATTGTGACAAACAAATATAAGCTCATTGATTGTCTAAGTTCAAATTAAAGATAAGTGGCATTGTAAAAATGTTTACATTGCGAGAAAGACAACTTACTTCAATAGATAATCTAAATAAGTCTCTAATCCCATAAAAGAATCAAAATGAGCATTTGATTCAAATACTGAGAAGGATTATTATATTGTCTACAATTCTAATTGGGGAGATGGCTAGTATTGGCGATTGAAGCAGTTGACTCAACGAGTAGAGACATAGATGTATTCATCGATAGAATGATACATTAGACTGGACCCAAGATGAATTAATTCTAAATCCGTTTGTGAATTAATTCACTTGTGACGTTCATGGTGTGATTTACCTAAATCCTGAGTTAGAAATTGATCATGCGTATGCAACTCATGTGGTTTGATATAAGTGGAGGCTTATGCTCTAAAGATGATCGAGCCTATAGCCTGTATGTTGGGTACATGACTTGTGTATGGCATGGCTTTACTAGCAATATTGGTGTGACAGCCCTATTTTAACCCTAGTCGGGAAGTGGTTTCGGAATCACTAAACCGAGGTGTTTAAGAATTAAATACTAAATTCTACAATTAATATATGTGAAATAGCAGGTGTGAAATTTTGGTTTATTAATTATGTCATTCGGTTGTGAAAATAGCAAAATGGACTTATGTGAGAATTTTAAAAATGTAGTGGTTAGATGTTGAATGGACCGATTATCACATGGCCTTAAATGTGGGGATTTGCATGTCAAATTGCCCAAAAGTCATACACATGGCCGGCAAACTAGATGGTGATGTCATTTTGTTTGTGTGAGTTGCTTGAGTGGAAAAGAAAGTAATCATTTTATGCATAAAATAAAGATTAAGAAAAGAAAAGAAAGAAAAAAAGAAAAATTCATTCTTTATTTTATTGTTTCCATTGCCGTAAGTAGAAGAAGAAGAAAGGGAGGGGCATTCGGCCATTCATGGTTGAAATTGGTAGGTAATTCTTGGAATTCTTTTTCAAATTTTTAGAATTCGGTTGGGGATGAGGTTCTTTGCATAGCCCATGAATGAATTTTCAAATCCATGAGGTATAGAGCATTCGGCCATACATTGGGTTTTTGTTAAAGACATGAGAGTTTTTTTTTAGGTTTTGAACTAGGAGTATTAAAATGAGCATTTAGATGTTAAACTTAGAAAATGTGAAGGTTTAGGAGCTTAATTGAACACCTTGTGATTTTGGTAGCTCAATAGAGGAATTAACCATTCGGTTATGAAGGTGTATCCCGTTACTTCTATTTGGTGTTTTTGTACTTGGGAAATGGTTAATTAATAAGTTGAACTTGATAACAATTAAAAATTTTAGCTAAATTAGATGATGAGAATTGGCTAAAGAGCATTATATCAAGTCGTGTTTAAATTATAATGTTTAAAAAGGGGTAATAGCCGAATTTTAGCTTGAAAAAAAAAATTAGCACATGATTTAGTATTACAAATGTTAGAAGTTGAGAATTACCAAGATAGAAATTTTATAATGCCTAGCTTTGTTGATGAATAACATGGTTGAATGAACGGTTAGGAGGGAGGATAAGCTATGAATGGAAAAAAAAAATTAAAATAATAATGATAATAAGTGAAGATGATTCCAATGACCCTAATAGATGTGGTTTTAATCCCAATTGTTGAGCATTGTGCTTTCCGAATGTATATATATGTTCCTTGAGAAATAAAAATATTTGAAGTTAAATAAATTGGAGGGATATTGAATTAGTTTATTTATTGAATTTATTCAAGATCCTAAGGAGCAAAGTTCGGAAAAAGGAAAAGCCAAGGTGGTTGACTAGCTGGTTGGAATTGTTCATCTGAAATCGGGTAAGTCTTTAAGCATTTAGACTACGGTTATTATGAATACCAAATAATGTGTATAAGTCAAAAAAAAAAGAAACATTTTGGTTTATGTGTGCTATTGGTGATCGGTTATATAGTGTTTTTTTTTAGAACTTAATTATGTTATTTTGGTGAATAAAGAATGAGCGAAAATGGAAGGCACTTCGTGTGCGCAAATAGGCAGCACTATGTGTGCGTATATGCTGGAAAATGGAAGGCACTATGTGTGCGGAAATAGGCAGCACTATGTGTGCGTATATGCTGGAAAATGGAAGGCACTATGTGTGCGGAAATGGGCAGCACTATGTGTGCGTATATGCTGGAAAATGGAAGGCACTATGTGTGCAGAAATAGGCAGCACTATGTGTGCGTATATGCTGGAAAATGGAAGGCATTATATGTGCGGAAATGGGCAGCACTATGTGTGCGTATATGCTGGAAAATGGAAGACACTATGTGTGCGTCTATGCTAGAAAATAAAGGGCACATTGTGTGTGATAATAGGCAGCACTATGTGTGCGTTCAAATTGGAAATGAATGGCACTTTGTGTGCAAAAATTTATCAAGAAATATACACGTTAATTTGGTCACTTAGTCACTTGGTGTGCGGTTAATAAAGTAGATCTATAAAAGTGATTAAATGACATATAGATGTATGTAGTCATCTTAAGGAGATATGTGACCCATGAGGTTGCCTAGAAAGTATGTTCTAGGATAATGCTAATAAATAATAAGCATTCGTACTATGAAAGGAAAATATGGACTTGTGTGTATTAATATCATTAGTGTAGTACATGTTATATGAACATGAAATAGATGCAATGAGGGTGCTAGCCATATTAGCCACCTCTCAACCTAGGGATACATATGCTTGTACACCTTTATATATATGCGTATATGTATTGATACATTCGGTGTTGGCTCTCATCATCTAACGAATTTGTATTTTTTTATTTATTGTGTACTAATTGCTTATGACTTACTGAGTGGAATCTCATCCGTTTTATTTGCTTGTTCCTTACCTTTAGATCTCTTATCCATCGAGGGCTCGGGAATTTAATAGAAGTCATCTCACCTATCTTCATCGTGTGGTACCCCTTCTTGAAGTTTTTATTTTGTTGTTCATAATATGGCATGTATAGCCTTTCTTTTGTGTGCATAGTATTGTAAATAGTCTTTGTAATTCGGGCTATGCCAACATGGCCTAACTCTTTTGATTAAATAGATAAATGTTAAGTGGATGGTTGTATATCTTTCTAAAAATGTATTCAAGTTAAACTTTTTATGACTAAATGAAATCAATATAGCATTCGACCTTGAAAAAAAAAATCATGGTATTACTTAGGAATAAACTTTTATTTGTATTGTTAAGGTTCTAAAGATTTGGGTGAAGGTTAGGAGTGGTTAGGTGATACCTCTAAACTCCACCGGCGATGGTTCCGGGTTAGGGGGCATCACATTTGATTGGTATCAGAGCCATGGTTTAGGTGATTCTAGGACTAACGTAGCGCGTGAAAAGTTAGCTATACATGCCGTTTATGAGTAATTGATAGGGTGATGACTTCTGATGGTTAAACTGTTGATTTTGTTTAGTAAATAGAACCTGATCCCGAGCGAGCCTTAGCGGATGATGTTGAGAGTATAGCACCTGCTCCCGTGCAAGGGACAGTACCGGCAGATTCTCGACCGTCCGAGAGTAATCAAGAGGATGGGGTTAGACAAATTCTCTTTTCTCTAATGAATGAGTGGTTTGCCCAGTATACTCGTACAAATCCGGCTGCTCAACCACCCCCTAACTCAAATAATCCTCCCTTGGTGCTTGTGATGCCTGCATCTACCGATCCGACGAGATTGAATAAACCCCCTGTTGATAAAATCTGAAAATATGGGGCCGAAGAGTTTAGGGCTACAGCTACTGATGATGCTGAGAAAGCTGAATTTTGGCTCGATAACACCATTCATGTCTTTAACGAGCTATCTTGCACTCCTGATGAGTGCCTGAAATGTGCTATATCATTGTTGCGGGACTCAGCCTATTACTGGTGGAGAACTTTTAGTTCGATTGTTCCGAAAGAATGAATTACGTGGGACTTCTTTCAGGTGGAATTTTGCAAGAAATATATTAGCCAGAGATTTATTGATCGAAAGCGAAAAGAGTTTCTTGAACTTAAACAAGGCCGTATGACTGTGTCCGAATACGAACGTGAGTTTGTGAGACTCAGTCGTTATGCAAGAGAATGTGTTGCTGATGAAGTGGCTATGTGTAAAAGGTTCGAAGAAGGACTAAATGAAGATTTAAAGTTGCTTGTGGGTATTCTCGAGATAAAGGAGTTCGTAGTATTGATTGAACGAGCTTGCAAAGCTGAGGAACTCGGGAAAGAAAAAAAGAAAGTAGAATTCGAAGCTAGGGATTTCCGTAAGAGAACAGCGGGTAAAGCTTCTTTCTCAACTGCGAAGAAGTCCAGAGACGATGGTGTTAGATCAAAAACGTCTGCGGGAATTTCTATTCGAAAACGACCTCCAGTGGATTCTCGAGCTACTTCGGTGGCTAGTGTTGGCAGCAATAGACAAGATAAACCTGAGTGTCTGCAATGTGGTAGACGACATGTGGGTGAATGCTGGGGCAAGTCTATCAACAGAGCTTGTTACAGATGTGGCTCGCGAGATCATTTTGTTCGAGATTGCACGGAACCAGATGAAAGAAATAAGATGCAGAATGCAAGATCAAGTGGTGCAACAGCTAGAGGTAGGCCACCAAGAAGCGTAGGAGGCAGGAGTAGTAACCAGAGAGGAAATTCCGATGCAGCGGTTCGATCCGAGGTACGTGCACCTGCCAGGGCCTATGCCATTCGCACACGAGAGGAGGCATCCTCCCCGGAAGTAATCACTGGTACATTCACTCTTTATGATACTAGTGTACTTGCTTTAATTGATCCTGGTTCAACTCATTCGTATATGCGTGAAACTTTAGCATCCAGTAAGACTTTAACTGTTAAGTCTACTGAGTATGTGATTCGGGTGTCCAACCCCTTAGGCCGATATGTTTTAGTTGACAAAGTATGTAAGAAATGTCCTCTGATAATTCGAGATTTCTGTTTTCCGGCTGATTTGATGTTACTACCCTTTGACGAGTTCGATATTATTCTCGGAATGGACTGGCTAACTGTACATGGCGCGATAGTGAATTGTAAGCGAAAGATAATAGATTTACGCTGTTCGAATGGTGAAATGATCCGAGTTGAATCTAATTATCAGAACGGGTTACCGACGGTGATATCTTCTGTGTTGGCTCAGAAATATGTGGAAAAAGGGTGTGAAGCTTACCTTGCACACATGTTTGATAGCAGAATATCGGAACGAAAGATTGAGACGGTGCCTGTAGTATGTGAGTGCCCGGATGTGTTTCCTGAAGAATTACCAGGATTACCACCTGTTAGAGAAGTTGAATTCAGCATAGAATTAGTTCCGGGTATGACTCCAATTTCGATTGCTCCGTATCGTATGGCACCAACCGAATTGAAAGAATTAAAATCTCAATTAAAAGAGTTAACTGATAGAGGTTTTACGCGACCCAGTTTTTCACCTTCGGGTGCACCAGTCTTATTCGTGAAAAAGAAAGACGGGACTATGCGGATGTGCATCGATTATCGCCAACTCAACAAGGCTACGATAAAGAACAAATATCCGTTACCGAGAATAGATGACTTGTTTGACCAACTAAAAGGGGCTTCAGTATTTTCGAAGATTGATTTGAGATCAGGCTATTATCAGTTGCGAGTAAAAGATTCCGATGTTCCTAAAACTGCTTTTAGAACGAGGTATGGACATTATGAATTTTTAGTGATGCCGTTTGGGCTCACTAACGCCCCAGCAGTATTTATGGATTTGATGAATCGAATTTTTAGGCAGTTTCTAGATCGGTTTGTGGTTGTATTTATAGATGACATTTTGATTTATTCACGCAACGAAACTGAGCATGCCGAACATTTGAGGATAGTATTACAGATTTTGCGAGACAAGCAGCTATATGCGAAATTCAGTAAGTGCGAGTTCTGGTTGAAAGAAGTGAGCTTTTTAGGGCATATTATATCAGCATCAGGTATTCGAGTTGATCCGATCAAAATCTCCACGATACTCAATTGGAAACCTCCGAAGAATATTACGGAAGTTCGAAGCTTTCTGGGACTTGCAGGGTATTATAGACGGTTTGTGAAGGGTTTTTCCATGATAGCAAAACCGATGACAAAACTGCTACAGAAAGATGTAAAATTTGAGTGGTCAAATGAATGTCAAAAAAGTTTTGATCAACTGAAGACCTTTTTAACTGAAGCTCCAGTGTTAGTTCAACCTGAATCCAGAAAATAGTTTGTAGTTTACAGCGACGCTTCATTGAACGGTCTAGGTTGTGTGCTGATGCAAGAAGGTAGAGTTGTAGCGTATGCTTCAAGACAATTAAAGCCTCACGAGAAAAACTATCCGACACACGACCTCGAATTAGCTGCTATCGTGTTCGCTTTAAAAATTTGGCGTCATTACTTATTTGAAGAGAAATGCTGCGTTTATTCTGATCACAGAAGCCTAAAATACCTAATGACTCAGAGAGACTTGAATTTAAGACAACGACGGTGGCTTGAATTATTGAAAGATTACGAACTTGTCATCGATTACCATCCGGGTAAGGCAAATGTAGTTACCGATGCTCTTAGTCGAAAATCGCTTTTTGCATTGTGGGCGATGGATGTGCACTTGTCCATATCTGCTGAGGATGTGATAATAGCAGAATTAAAAACGAAACCCGTGTTATTTCAACAAATCAGTGAGGCTCAAAAAGCTGATAGTGAGTTGATGGATAAATGGACGCAGTGTACCATGAATGTGAGCTTAGAATTTCGAATTGACAATAATGATTGTTTGAGATTTAGAGGTCGATTGTGTATACCGAAGAATTCAGAGATTGTTTCAATGATTTTGAATGAAGCTCATAGCAGCAGAATGGCTATTCATCCGGGTAGCACAAAAATGTATAATGATCTGAGGAGCCAATTCTGGTGGCATGGTATGAAACGGGACATTTCTGAGTTTGTTTCTAAATGTTTGATATGTCAGCAAGTGAAAGCGGAACATCAGGTACCTTCGGGATTGTTACAGCCGATTATGATACCCGAGTGGAAATGGGATCGCGTTACGATAGATTTCATATCTGGTCTACCATTGACTCCGAGCAAGAAAGATTCCATCTGGGTTATCGCTGATAGATTGACTAAATCTGCTCATTTTATTCCCGTCCGTACCGATTACCCACTTGATAAATTGGCTGAGTTATATATTTCTCAGATCGTGAGATTGCACGGTGTGCCCACTTCTATTATTTCGGATAGAGATCCGAGGTTCACATTGCGATTTTGGAAGAAATTGCAAGAAGCATTGGGTACTAAGTTACATTTTAGCACCGCTTTCCATCCCTAAACCGATGGTCAATCGGAACGAGTTATTCAAATACTCGAGGACATGTTGAGATGTTGTGTTCTCGAGTTTAGAGACTCATAGGAACGATACTTACCCTTGATCAAATTCGCTTACAACAATAGTTTTCAATCAAGCATCAAGATGGCACCATACGAGGCATTATACGGTCGTAAATGCCGTACGCCATTGTTTTGGACCGAGTTGAGTGAGAATAAGATATATGGGGTTAATTTGATCAAGGAAGCCGAAAAAGGGGTGGAAATAATTTGTGATAATCTGAAAGCAGCATCGGACCGTCAAAAATCATATGCAGATTTGAAACGCAGAGACATTGAATATCGGGTTGGTGACAAAGTATTTCTAAAGTCTCACCTTGGAAAAAACTACTCTGATTTGGCCGTAAAGGTAAATTGAGTCCGAGATTTATCGGGCCATACGAGATCTCAGAACGGGTCGGACCAGTTGCATATAGATTGATTTTACCTCCCGATCTCGAAAGAATTCACGATGTTTTTCATGTTTCTATGCTCCGTCGATATAGATCCGACCCTTCGCATGTGATCAACCCATCGGAAATTGAGATTCAGTCGGATTTGAGTTTTAAAGAAGAACCAGTCCGTATTTTGGCTCGAGAGGTGAAAGAATTGAGGAGTCAGAAAATTCCGATAGTTAAAGTATTATGGTTTAAACACGGAGTCGAAGAAGCGACCTGGGAACTCGAGGACTTAATGAGAATACGTTACCCAAATCTGTTCGCCGGTAAGATTTTTGGGGACGAAAATTTCTAAAGAGGGGTAGAGTTGTGACAGCCCTATTTTAACCCTAGTCGGGAAGTGGTTTCAGAATCACTAAACCGAGGTGTTTAAGAATTAAATACTAAATTCTACAATTAATATATGTGAAATAGCAGGTGTGAAATTTTGGTTTATTAATTATGTCGTTCGGTTGTGAAAATAGCAAAATGGACTTATGTGAGAATTTTAAAAATGTAGTGGTTAGATGTTGAATAGACCGATTATCACATGGCCTTAAATGTGGGGATTTGCATGTCAAATTGCCCAAAAGTCATACACATGGCCGGCCAACTAGATGGTGATGTCATTTTGTTTGTGTGAGTTGCTTGAGTGGAAAAGAAAGTAATCATTTTATGCATAAAATAAAGATTAAGAAAAGAAAAGAAAGAAAAAAAGAAAAATTCATTCTTTATTTTATTGTTTCCATTGCCGTAAGTAGAAGAAGAAGAAAGGGAGGGGCATTCGGCCATTCATGGTTGAAATTGGTAGGTAATTCTTGGAATTCTTTTTCAAATTTTTAGAATTCGGTTGGGGATGAGGTTCTTTGCATAGCCCATGAATGAATTTTCAAATCCATGAGGTATAGAGCATTCGGCCATACATTGGGTTTTTGTTAAAGACATGAGAGTTTTTTTTTAGGTTTTGAACTAGGAGTATTAAAATGAGCATTTAGATGTTAAACTTAGAAAATGTGAAGGTTTAGGAGCTTAATTGAACACCTTGTGATTTTGGTAGCTCAATAGAGGAATTAACCATTCGGTTATGAAGGTGTATCCCGTTACTTCTATTTGGTGTTTTTGTACTTGGGAAATGGTTAATTAATAAGTTGAACTTGATAACAATTAAAAATTTTAGGTAAATTAGATGATGAGTATCACCTAAAGAGCATTATATCAAGTCGTGTTTAAATTATAATGTTTAAAAAGGGGTAATAGCCGAATTTTAGCTTGAAAAAAAAAATTAGCACATGATTTAGTATTACAAATGTTAGAAGTTGAGAATTACCAAGATAGAAATTTTATAATGCCTAGCTTTGTTGATGAATAACATGGTTGAATGAACGGTTAGGAGGGAGGATAAGCTATGAATGGAAAAAAAAATTAAAATAATAATAATAATAATAAGTGAAGATGATTCCAATGACCCTAATAGATGTGGTTTTAATCCCAATTGTTGAGCATTGTGCTTTCCGAATGTATATATATGTTCCTTGAGAAATAAAAATATTTGAAGTTAAATAAATTGGAGGGATATTGAATTAGTTTATTTATTGAATTTATTCAAGATCCTAAGGAGCAAAGTTTGGAAAAAGGAAAAGCCAAGGTGGTTGACTAGCTGGTTGGAATTGTTCATCTGAAATCAGGTAAGTCTTTAAGCATTTAGACTACGGTTATTATGAATACCAAATAATGTGTATAAGTCAAAAAAAAAAAAAGAAACATCTTGGTTTATGTGTGCTATTGGTGATCGGTTATATAGTGTTTTTTTTAGAACTTAATTATGTTATTTTGGTGAATAAAGAATGAGTGAAAATGGAAGGCACTTCGTGTACGCAAATAGGCAGCACTATGTGTGCGTATATGCTGGAAAATGGAAGGCACTATGTGTACGCAAATAGGCAGCACTATGTGTGCGTATATGCTGGAAAATGGAAGGCACTATGTGTGCGGAAATGGGCAGCACTATGTGTGCGTATATGCTGGAAAATGGAAGGCACTATGTGTGCGGAAATGGGCAGCACTATATGTGCGTATATGCTGGAAAATGGAAGGCACTATGTGTGCGGAAATGGGCAGCACTATGTGTGCGTATATGCTGGAAAATGGAAGGCATTATATGTGCGGAAATGGGCAGCACTATGTGTGCGTATATGCTGGAAAATGGAAGACACTATGTGTGCGTCTATGCTAGAAAATGAAGGGCACATTGTGTGTGATAATAGGCAGCACTATGTGTGTGTTCAAATTGGAAATGAATGGCACTTTGTGTGCAAAAATTTATCAAGCAATATACACGTTAATTTGGTCACTTAGTCACTTGGTGTGCGGTTAATAAAGTAGATCTATAAAAGTGATTAAATGACATATAGATGTATGTAGTCATCTTAAGGAGATATGTGACCCATGAGGTTGCCTAGAAAGTATGTTCTAGGATAATGCTCATAAATAATAAGCATTCGTACTATGGAAGGAAAATATGGACTTGTGTGTATTAATATCATTGGTGTAGTACATGTTATATGAACATGAAATAGATGCAATGAGGGTGCTAGCCATATTAGCCACCTCTCAACCTAGGGATACATATGTTTGTACACCTTTATATATATACATATATGTATTGATACATTCGGTGTTGGCTCTCATCATCTAACGAATTTGTATTTTTTTTTATTTATTGTGTACTAATTGCTTATGACTTACTGAGTGGAATCTCATCCGTTTTATTTGCTTGTTCCTTACCTTTAGATCTCTTATCCATCGAGGGCTCGGGAATTTAATAGAAGTCATCTCACCTATCTTCATCGTGTGGTACCCCTTCTTGAAGTTTTTATTTTGTTGTTCATAATATGGCATGTATAGCCTTTCTTTTGTGTGCATAGTATTGTAAATAGTCTTTGTAATTCGGGCTATGCCAACATGGCCTAACTCTTTTGATTAAATAGATAAATGTTAAGTGGATGGTTGTATATCTTTCTAAAAATGTATTCAAGTTAAACTTTTTATGACTAAATGAAATCAATATAGCATTCGACCTTGAAAAAAAAAAATCATGGTATTACTTAGGAATAAACTTTTATTTGTATTGTTAAGGTTCTAAAGATTTGGGTGAAGGTTAGGAGTGGTTAGGTGATACCTCTAAACCTCACCGGCGACGGTTCCGGGTTAGGGGGAGTCACAAGTGGAATTTATAGCTCAGTTAAAGAGTTAATGATATCCTCTCATTGGCATTGTATGGATTGATAAATATGGAACGTGGCCACATGTTGCTTGTTCTCGAACAAGCAATTTATCACAGTTATTTGTTGACAGTGACCATATTAATCATTAAAAAAAAACAATGGTGACTATGAGATAAGGGTTGTATTGAGTGAACGGATTTAACTCAAAATAATCAAGGATATCATATGAGGGTAACACACACATAACGAGGTCATTAGACAAAATAGTTGGATAAATTATTTTTGTAAAGAGTATACAATAAGGAGTTTTCAACCATGGTACTTCTTGTGGATTGACTCCATGATTAAGTAATTGTGAATTATTGGAATGATACTTCTGGACGTAATTGAAATTACTAAAGCCTAATTATATATGTCCGATTGGTCCCTCTGCTAGCTCAACAAAAGCTCGATCGGACTGCATTTGAATGAAATGAAAATTCTACGACTTCAGAAATAATTTAAGTGAGTCGATTTATTCAATGTGGAGTTAAATTAAGTGGTCGTGAGAATTTTTCAACTAGAGAATTTGATTAAAGAATTTTCTTGAAAAATTAATTTGGAAAATCTAAGTGATTTTTGGAAAAAATAATTTTTATCAAGTAAAATTAAATTAATTAAAATTAATATGATATTTTTAGAAATTAATTTTCAAGTCAAATAATTAGCCCAATGGATAATTAAACTTGAAAATTGGACCTCAGATTGTAAACTGAGCCCAGAAGCCCAAAACCGAGACCAAGATCCAAAAACTGGTCAAATCGGATCTAGTATGTGAAACCAGGCAAACGGTCCAACCGGTGGCTAGACCAGATAGGTCGAGTTGTCACTGATCAACTACTAGGACTCTACCAGAGAATTTGATTTCAGATTAACTATTCCAAAAATAATATTATTTTAATAATTTAATATTAAATTTAATTTAATACTTATCTTAATAGTATTTTATTAATTTAATATTAAAATGATTATCTTAATATTGAATTTAATTTAATGTTTATCTACAAGATAAACATTCTATTATTTTAATGAGATTTAATATTAAATTTAATCTATTATTTATCAAGATAAATAATAGATTAAATTTAATATTAAAGTGATTAAGTTTAATTATAGTTGAACTCTCTAAACTCTCCCTATATAAAGAGAGTCTTGGGTCATTATTTTAGACACACTTAAATTCAAGAGAAAGTTGTAGAAAGAAAATCCTCTGAAGAGATTATTTCAGAAAATTTCTAGAGATATTTTTTATTTACAACTTGACCCAAAATTTTAGAAAAATTACAAAATTACCCTAATGGTAATTTTTTTGTAAATTTTTTTTTATTCGAAGCAAGTCATCACTCGGTAGACATGAACATAAGGATAACGGAGAAGACTACTGGGTCGAAGCGCTCATCCTAGACCAATCGAAAAGATACAATTTTGATTAAGTGTTTATTACTTTAGATATCACAACCAAGATCTTGTTTTGGAAATAATTTTAAAACTCTGTGTTAGGAGCGACCTGATTAAGCAACAAGTAAAAAAAAATAACAGAATAAATTGAGAAATTGAACACACAAATTTAACGTGGAAACCCCCTCCAAAGAGGATAAAAAACCATGGGCAAAGATGATTTTACTATAATGGCAAAAGAAAGAAGAGTACAAAAGATGGAGATAAAAACCAAACCCCGAAAACCCGAAAACAAAGAACCCTCAAAACATAAACATAAAATTCTCTAAATGTGTTATAAGTTCTAATATAATGGGTGTTTTTTCTAAGTTTGTAAAAGAGCCTATTTATAGGCTAAATTCATAGGTCAAATAATAATAAAATAATCTAAACTAATCAGTGTTTGATTGAAATAAATAAACAGAGTTTAACTAGAAGATTATTTATCAAATTTGACTGAAATAGGAGTCATACTTAACACTCTGTCTTCTCTAAATTTATTTTCCGTTGCATTTGTCAAACCCGTTTTATCCAACATTTGGTGTCTTGTTAGCATTTTTAATGCTCTCTAGTGTGTCTTGGGGAACCTGAGTATCTGAGTCATGTTATTATAGTTTAATGGGCTATGAAAATATGTATCTAATATTAAAATGAATATGCATAACTACTTAAATATTTGTATTCAAGAATGATCATGTAAATATGTTCCATTATGGTATTAATGTGATGAAAAGTTTATATTTATATTCACATATATGAATTGGCTTGGATTGAATCATTATAGAACCTGAAGCATATGATGAATCATTTTCAGTACTAATTCTATGTGTTTTCATAATTATGGTCAGGTTTAATTAATCTAAATCATTTAGTTTTCAAATTGTTTAGTTGAGGTAAGTTCATCTATGGATTTACTAAGCTACTTAAGCTTATTCTGTTTATTTTTGTTTTCTGTAGTTAACATTTTGCAAAACTGGTTGGACGGATCAACTTCGAGGCTCACACTATCCAACTTTTGCTTCAGTAGTATGTTAATTCGTTATTTCGGTTTTGTGGCATGTATATAGGGTTTTGAAGTTGTTGAACTTAAAGTTCTTGTTGAATTTATAAGCTTGGTTAATGTTGTTATAAAATGTTAAGTTTATGTTTTATATTAAACTTGTGATGAATGTGGAGTAGCTAGTTAAAATGTCATGTTAACCTTATTTGGTGAGATGATGATTTGTCCCATTTGAATGGTAAGCATTAGTTGGCTTTTTAATGAATTGAAATGGTAGTTAGTTTTGGTATTTTATTTGGTGAATAAATGTGGAATTGGTCATTTTGGTTTTGGTATCTTATGGTTTTTAGGTTGACTATATTTGCCTTTGGAAAGTTGGTATAAATGGAATGTTTTGCATATATTATTTAAGTCATAGTTGATGATTGAATTAGATTAACATGTTAATTATATCTTTGATTTGAATGTTTGATGTTAATGTTTGAATTAAGGTGTCAATGAAGGCATATTGATTAGGCATTTAGGTTGATCGTGAATTGGTATATTTTGACCTATTTTGGCACATTTTGAATAGGTTTGGATTAGAGGTGTGCATGGGCCGGGCCGGGCCGGGTTTGGGCCGGGCCCAACTAAAAATTTAGGTCCGTTCGTCGGGCTCGGGCCGGGCCGGGCCCAAAAAATGGGCCTAAAATTTTGCCCAAGCCCGACCCAAATAAAAATATTAAAACCCGGGCCCGGCCCGGCCCGCCCATATTAATTTTTATATTATTTTTTATATAATTTTAAAATATATATAAACCATAAAAAATACTAAAAAACCAAAATAAATATTTCTCAACAAATAAAAAATAAATTTTAAAAAATATGTATACTTAAATAACGATAAAATAGATGTAACTTAACAAACAAATGCCTCTAAAATAATAACAAAATTAACAAATGTCTTTAAAATAATAACAAAATTAACAATAAAATAAGTTTTATACAATATCTAAACAATAACAACAAAATAGTAGCAACATAATAGTAAAATAATAGCAAAATAGGGAGAAAATAATAGAAAAATAATATTAAAAAAATAAAATACTTTTTTGTCTTTAATGAATTCGGGCCGGGCCGGGTCGGGCCCGGGCCGAAAATATCTTACCCGAGCCCGGCCCATTTTTTAAAGGGCCTTATTTTTTTGTCCAAGCCCATTTTTCGGGCCTATATTTTTGCCCAAACCCTCCCACATTTCGGGCGGGCCTTCGGGCCGGGCCGGGCCGCCCGGCCCATGCACACCTCTAGTTTGGATGTTGGTTAATGAATGGCTTGGAACCTAAGAAAGGGTGTGTGAAATGGCTTGTATTTGAAGGTGTTTTTGAGAACATATGGCTTGTGACACAATTTGCCACATAGCCTTGTGCCACATACGGTTGTAAGACACAACTGTCTGCTTTGTTTAATTTTGGTTATTTTAGGTCCACACAGTCTTATAGAGTTATACAGCCTGGCAACACGGTTCTGTAAACTTGAATTACACGAGCATAGGTTATTACATGGTTTGACCACATAGCCATGTCTCTACATCACAAGGCTTGAGCTTTGTCACACAGTTGTGTGACCCTTGCTTTTAGTTTTTACCCTATTTTTATGTTTTGATTCTATTTAATCCTAGATTGTTTTTAAATCATTTTTAATGCCTTGTAGGCTTGAATTAAGTCTCGTTTATGTTTGAATGGCACGTTTATTGAATGAAATTATTGATGATTGTTTTAAAAGTAAATATTTTAATTGAAATATTTTATGTTTGTTCTGTTATTTGTTGTAACTTCTCGTAATCCTATTCTGGTGACAGAGACGAGTGAGGGGTGTTACATGAGGGTTTGCACCATGTCATATTATATAACATGGGGGTTCACACTAAGTCATACTGTATAACATGGGGTTCACATACTACGTCGTACTATGTAACATGGGGGTTTACATGAATATGTTAGGGCTCATCTAGCATCTACTTAAGAGTTCGCATGCAATTCTCTAAGGGTTCGTATATATATAGTTTTTCCTCCCGGGGTTCACTTAAAAGTTCATGTGGTTCGCATAGTAAATCACATAGGGGTTCACAGGTTTACTTACAAAAGAGGGGCTCGCATAGTTATTCTTTACGTATTTTAACCCTAATTTCTCAATGATTCAACATAATTAATCATACATAATTATTTTAAATTAGATCGAACACCTAATTTTGAAGACACAAAAACCTTAGTTTGGAAGAGGAGGTTGAAGATCCACTCAAGGGAAAGGGATGATTTTGAAAACTTGACTCCTTTTTGCATGAAAATTGATTTGGGAAGAAAAGAGCTTGAGGGTGTTTTCTTGAAAATTTGCTAGGTAAAAATTCTAGGATTTGATTAAAATAAGGAAATAAAATATTTTAGCTGAAAGCACATAAAGGGTTACAAACTTAGGACTGAAGGGTAAGTTAAGGTCTTATCACTAAACCAATAAATTCATTCTTACTCATTTATTAACAAAAATAATTTTTAAGACATAATAAGTTCTCTTACCCTTTGTTTAAAAATAAAAACTAAATTTTTATCTCTGTTTCTTTTAGTACCATTTTTTTAATGTGACATGTATTAGTACATTATATGTTGCGAATTACAAGAGATTTTTCTTTATAATCTTTAGTAACAATTTACTACTGCGATTAAGAATGAAGGAAATTGTATTAAATTATATTTTTTAATAGTTTTAAATATATATTGTTGGACCTAATTTTTGCCCGGCCCAGACCCAACATACAAAATTAAACCAGACCCAATTTACAAATGGCCAAACTCGGGCCTGATTTATAACCCAACAGCCAAAAGCCCAAAACAACACTAAAACTACCCAAATTAACCTAACCCAATAACCCATTACCCTAAACTAAGCCTAAACTAGCCCAAAACCCCTAACAACAATCAGAAAATTGAAACCCTAGCAGCAAGGAGTCAGCCTTGCGCCGCAAGCCCCGTACCCACGCATCGTGCGCTCCTCCACCGACGACCATGGCCACGTTAGTGCCCACATCCATCACGCCTCCGAAATCTCCGCGATTGCACTTGCAACAGAAAAGCAAACAAATAGCAACAGTAGCAATAGGAGATTTTCATTTTTACTTCTTCGGCTATATAAAGCCATTCAAAACATTGTAAAAGGGACGGTTTTTTATACTACAAGAATTGATTCAAGCAAAAACGACCAAAATCGCAAAGTAATCGTGAAGAGAAAATTGATTTCGAAACCAGAAAAGGGTATATATATTTTCTTTCTTTTTCTATTTTCTTTTTGTTTATTTATTTATTTTGAGATTTTTAAAAAAAATATAACTATTATAATACAATTTTTATAAAAAAAGGTTAAAAAACTAACCTTAGGACCCGGCGCCGGAGACGGTGGCTGATGGCGGCCGGAGCCCGGGCCGATGGTCAGAGGGCGTGGGAGATGGAGAGAGCAGTGGGTGCTCTCTGTTTTTTTTTTTTTAAAAAAAAAAGGAGATGGGAAATGTGTTTTTTTTTGGCAAAAAATGGGCTTATATAGGGGTAGTAAAACGGCGCCGTTTTGGTGCCAATGCGCATGGCTCAAAACGACGTCGTTTTGAGCAAACCGTCCGACCCGACCAGACCCGCTCCGCAACAGATCCGCGTGTTTATTTAATAGCGGGGTAATTGTGCATTTGGTCCCGCCGCAATTTTACTTCTTTTAATTCAGTTCTTTTAAATTTTTTAAATTTGCCCTATAATTTTCTTTTTGTTCCGCATTGGTCCCTGATGATGCTGTGTGTTTTGGAGGGTGAGAATATTTACTTGCCCAGTCCCTCCACTTCACGTGTGCATCAAAATTTGGTCCTTTTGTCCTTATTTATTCCTAATTTCGCCCCAAAGTTCCTGTTTCCAATTCATTTAGGTCCCATTTCGATTATTTTAGACATTTTTATCATAAATTAATTATTTTTATTATTTTATTCTTATTATTTTGTTATATTTTACTACTACTTGTAAATATCATTATTTTCATTATTTTTATATTTTTTTTATTATTTTCTATTAATTTAATTAATTTGAGTTATGTTTCACATTATTATATTATTTATTTATTATTATATATTTATTATATATATATTTTTTAAAACGAAGTTAATTATTTTAAATATAAATTTTTATCATACTTATTATATTATTGGTTATATTATTTTTGCTTTTACTAATAATCACTTTTTTTCCCGTACTATTTATTTTAAATTATTATATTATTATTTTTTTATACATATATTTTATTAAAAGTTAATTATTTTAAATATAGTTTATTATACTTATTATATTTTTTTTTGTGTTACTTTTACTGCTACTGTTTTTCTACTATCACTTATAACTATTATATATATATATATATATATTTATTTATTTATTTATTTAAAAGTTTTTTTTCTTCAAATATAATTATTAATAGACTTATTACATTATTTTTATTATATTTTTTTATATATACATATGCCATTGTTTTTGTTATCGGCTATTATTTTTATACTAAATTATTATTATTTATTATTTCTCACTATTACTAATTTAACATTGTTATGCTAACTTCACTATTATCACTATACTTAATATCATCGTTGACATATTATTTTTATTATCATTATGTATTTTTAATTTTATCATTAATATAATTATTACTATATTTATCATATCATTATATTTATTACTGCTGCTATTTCTATTGCTATTTATTTTCCTTATGTTTACTATATTTTAGGTATTAATATATATTGTTAAGTTTTTATTGTAATGTTTTTTATGTGACATATCATTATTCTCGTTTTTAATTCTAATCACCCAAATTCATTTATTTAAAGATTTATTCTCAATTGTTTTTAAAATAAAGGCAATGTTCGGTATTTAAAGAATTCAAAGAATCGTGCCCTAACGTACTGGGTTTCGCTTTCTTTGTTTGTTTTGAATATCTGAATATCTTTTTACCGGTTCGCTCTCAAGATTTGTCAAAATAAAGGCAATGTTCGGTATTTAAAGAATTCAAAGGATCGTGCCCTAACGTACTAGGTTTCTCTTTCTTTGTTCGTTTTGAATAATCGAATATCCTCTTAAAGCTAAAACGCACGTTTTAAAGGCAAGCTCACATCTGAGGGTCAAAAATGTTGTGTCCTAACATACTGGATGTAATGTTTTACCTCGAGGTGAGATGGTCTTTAATACACATTTGACTTACCTAAACGTTTTAAAGGCCAATAAAAGGAGGATCGCATTTTGAACTCTGTCCAAATCTTTAATTTTCGACATTTAAGATACCAACTAATCAATTAAGTACCAATTTTGGGCGTGTTGAGGGTGCTAATATTTCCTCGTACGTAACCGACTCCCGAGCCCGTTTTCTTAAAATTCGTGGACCAAAATGTTTTATAAGGTGGCCCAATTACACCTCAAAAAGGATTGGTTGCGACTCCCAACTTTCGTTTTCAAAGTCGATTCCCGTTTTCAAAAAAATGGTTCCGACATATATGTTATGAATTTTTAATTTAATTTTTTTAAAGTAAATTTGGACATCTAATTATTTCCATACTTATAAGCAAGGGAAAAAAGATAATTTGAATTCAAGGGTTTATGAAAATTAATTTTGTCAATTTTTTACATGGGAAACAATGAAAAATAATTAACCAAATTGATTTAAACAAAATCTAGCATGGATTATTGTCATATAAAATTAATTTAATTTCTAATTTGAATTTTTTCCCATAATCAATGTTTATGTCAAATATAGTAGGGATTATTGTCATATTAAACCCTTGATATATGGATGGTTATTCTTTCTTTTTTTTTATAGAAAATGGATGGTTATTCAATGTAATTTTGGGGTCTAGAATTTTTTTTAAAGAAAACTATGCTTTGTGTAAAAAAATTAATACTTTTAAAGTTGATATATCAATTAAAATTATTCCTTTTTATTCGACAGTATCATAATTTCATTTTTCAACATAATATTAATTTTTAAAAAAATTAAAAAATTCAAATAAAATTTAATGTATTAATCTTACATATATTTAAAGTATTACCCCCGCAACTTTTTTTTCAAATTTGTTGGTATATTAAAAGTATTACTTATATTCAAATCAAATTTACTACAGTAATATCTAATATATTTAAATTATTAATAATTTTAGATTTATTTTCCTATAGTCATTTTTTTATATCAAATATAGTCTAATATTTTTTTATTATACAAAACGAGTGGAATATTTTAATTTCTAATTTAATCTATCTTAAGATGTAATTGATAAAATACATTTTCAAATTTTTTATTCAAAAATTAGTTTATTATTTTCTAGTTATGAATAAGAAAAAAATTTATTCCAAATTTGACGGTATAAATTAATAAGTGTTATAAAATAAATAGACAGAGATTAAAGAATAAAAAAAATAGGAGAGCAAAAGAGAGAGTGTATTTTATTAATCAATTCAAGTAATTTACAATGTTTTTCTAAAGTCTATATTTATAGGTGTAAGAAGTATAAATAAAATAGAGATCAACTTCTAATGACTATTAGAATTTAAAGTATATCAAAACTTATCTAGATCTTGATAGACATTTACTTAATAAGATATTCATAACACTCCTCATTGTATGTCTATTGGTAAATAATATGTCTCGTTAAAACCTTACTAAAATAAAAACTCTGTGTGAAAAAAACGATACAAGATAGTCGAACGGGAAAAGAAAGGCGAGAGTCGATGATGAGTGACGCGAGCTTTCGGTTTGTATCTCTATGATTCGAAACCTATTTAATTACTGTATTTTCATGTCATTTCACATCATACGTTGTTGAAGTAAGTAATTGATGACTATTGAAACTGATTTGGTGTGTTTAAGATTGATTTCTGAGACAAATACTAAATTGAATAAAGTACAAAATTTAGAATTTACTTGATATTTGATAATTGGAATGGAGTTGTGTTGAACTATGTTATATAAGTTATTGAATTGTGATGTGTTGGTTAATAAAGTTATAAACAAAAGAATTATCCAACGAATGTGAAGAATGTTATACTTATAAAGTGTATATGCAAAATGTATTGAAAAACGAGCTTAAAAAGGGCGATTGTGATTGAGAAAAACTGTAAGACTCGGAACTACTTATAATGCTATGTATGAATTTGATTCAATGCATATCATATGAGTTTAGAGTATTTATTCATTGTGTGCATTTGCATAATCCTATTATAATTGTCTTGAATTATAGATTTACCACTAAGTGTATTACTCAGCGTGCGGTTTGTTTTTCCTATGCGCAGGTATAATAGGTTCTTAATAGTTCGAGCAAAGTTCTAGCATCCAGAAATTGATCCCCGAATCAACAAAGTTTTTATGCTTTTTGTTGTATCTAGAGTGGCATGTACCTAGATGAGTCAAATTTTGGTTTGCTTTTAAGTTCATATGACATTTGGAGTTAGTATTTTGAGATGTATATTTGATCAAATGGCTATAATGTTGTACGAACCCTTGCTTATATGCTCTTATTTATGAATGAATGCATTGTTGATAGCCTATTAGGGATATGGTATTAATGTGTAAAACTAGCGTGAAATGCATAATTAGATATGTAATGGCCTAAATTTAAGGTTATCGGAATAGTAGTTTCGTAATCACAAATCCGATTTAAAGAGAAATTTATTTTAATATTTTTGCAAAAATATTGATATGATAGGAAAATTATATGAAAATATCGATAGAAAAATTTTACCAATTTAGTGGTTAGTTAGAAAAAAAAAGAAATTATTGAAGAAATTGGGTAAAAACAAGTTATCAAGACCTCAATCTCGTAAAACCGAGTCCAAAATATTTTTATAGATATTTATGAAATGTTAGTAATATGGTATTAAAATTTCGTTAGAAAATTTTAATGTTTGGGCAGTCAATTAAATGAAAATGACTAAATTGGAAAAGGTGTAAAAGTGGTTAGGATGATTAAATAGCTTAAGTGTTTAATGAGAAAGGATTTAAAAGTTAAATAGACCCAAATTTTATTGGGCTGGACAGCAAGGGCATAAAATCAGCAAAAACAAATGGATGATTTAAGGGCAAAATTGGAATATTGCATTATTAACTAAATAAAACTAGAACTAATATGGAAATATTTAGATTTCTTGTGATTTCTCTTTATTCTCATCAGCCAAAATGCCATAGGAGGGGTTATTTAAGTTTTTATTTCATAATTTTTGCACCAAGTGAGTTAATCCTTGCCTTTTTCTTGTAATTTTTGTGTTTTTAAGACTTTTACAACTAGGTCCTACTATTAAATTCATTAGTTTTTTATTTCATGGATGAAATTGAAAGTCACCATGGTTGAGTGTTGTAAGTATATGATGGTTTAGAATGAAATTTAAGCTTTAGTCTTATTATATGATGGTTTTAATGAGTGAAATGTATAGAAAGTGGATATTTAGGACCTATTTGTAAAAGAGTGTGAAATTGAAGTCTAGTGCTGAAATTCTTATCTCCAAAAAGTAGTTTAAAATGATAGAATAAAGTGTTAATTGAGAAAAATAAGCTCAATTGAGAGGTTAATTGAGTAGGGATGAAATTATCACTTATTAAAAGCTTAGGGGAAAAGTGGTAATAAACCCCTTGCGCTAAAACAGTTTTGGACAGCAGCAGTAGACTAAATTTGAAAAATCACCATAAATTGTAGAAATATAATTAGAGGGTGAAAAAAACATGTAATTAAATATTATTGAGTCTAGTTTTTCATAAAAGAAACAGTGTAAGCAATAAAATTGTAAATCATGAGATATAATAAATTTTGTGAGACAAGGTCAGAATGATTTTGGGTTCCCCTGTTCTAACTTTGGAAAATCACAAAAAATTGGTGAAAAATAATTAGGGGCTTAAATTTATATTTTTGAAATCCTTAATGAGTCTATTTTAAATAGAAATAAGCAGGAATATCATCAGAGTTACGTACGAGGAGATAATTAATTTTTAATGAAGAAAGGTCGGAACTATCATACAGCAGAACAGGGGTGAATTTAAAGAATAAACTATACTTATTGGCTAAACCAAAAATTATGAAAATTTTATGGTAAGAAGATATGTGAGTCTAGTTTCAAGGAAAATTAGTAGATATTAATTTGGAGTTCTTTATCTCAAGATAAAAATAATTTCGTGACTACGACTCAAGTAGACAACTTTGAATGAACTATAAATAATAGTGGAATTGTAGAAAATGATACATATGAACATGAAATGTTAAATTGATGATTAAATTTATTTATTTAGATCCCGAAGACTCAAATACGAAGCTAGATCGAGGAAAGGAAAAAGTTCAGGATTAATAGATTTTTGTGTACGAACAAGTATCAAGGTAAGTTCATGTAACCTGAATTATATTCTTAAATGCTTGAAATATATGTTATTGATGTGAATATGATTTGAATAATTCATTGTATGAAGATAGATGAAACATTGATATATTTGATAAAAAAAAGGGAAGAAATCTCGATTGAATGAAAGGAAAATTCGATGGATCTCTGAAAAGGAATTGACAGTAAAAGGATCTAGCCCGGACAGGTGATCCTATCCTGATATAGCCCTCCCGAAAAATATGTGGAAAATAGATTTAGCTTGGACGGGTAATCCGAGTTAGGGTCTGTGTAACACCCCCTAACCCCAAACCGTCATCGAAACAGGGTTATAAGATATTTCCAGACTTATACACTAATAAACGAACAAAATCGAGTCATAAATCTGTGTTTTAATTCAAAACTTTTCAAATTCTATCAAAAAGTCCTTAATATGGACCTACGAGGCCCAAAATAGACTTAGGAAGTGATTTGGGATTAAACCGGGAACTTTGAAAACAGGGGCACACGCCTGTGTGGTCTGGGACATGCTCGTGTGGTCTTCCCGTGGGGCTCCCATGGTCGTGGGGCCAGCCTGTGGGCAGATCTGACTTGCTACACACACCCGTGGAACTAGCCCGTGGGCAAGCCTGACTTTGCCACACGGCCTGGGCACATGCCCATGTGTCTTGGCCGTGTGAAAACATGAGTTTTCACTATTTTTAAGCTATTTTCACCTACTAAATATACCTAATTCATAGCTAATTCATTTACTTATAAAACTTAATCAATTACCATTATCATACCTTTCAAAACTTAGCAAATATTCATTCATTCATACCAAAAACTTCTTAAGGTTTATAAACCATATTTACATTCAAGATATAAAACATTTACAAGTGGCTAAAACCAAACCTAGTACATGCCACATTTTCAAAAGATAGATTCATCACCAAAATTTGAGCTGAAGCCGGGATTGATTCGGATGCTGAGCCGGACCTTAATTTTTACCTAACCTGCGCACGAAAAATAACCGTATGTTGAGTATTGGAAATACTCAGTGGTATTATCATAATTCAAATTATAACAACAACAATATATCATATTATGCACAAATCATACATATAATTGTATACCAAACTACCATATTTCCATTGTATCAACTTCCATATTTGATTCACTATTTCATCAATCACATACAAAAGTTCAATTCATATTTTAGACATGAACAATTCATGAACCTTTGGTTCAACCCCCAATTACATATACATATTAAATTCACATTTCAACAATAACCATTCATGAACTTTGATTCATGTCTTCAATCTCATAGCACAATTTCATTTCTCATTTCATTTCACAATATCACTTTCACTCTTCATTCAATGGTTCGAATGAACAAATTCAATTTATTTTCTCATTTAACTTAATTACCCCTATTAACATTACTCGGACTTTGGCAGATACACGGATCCAACCAATCACACCATATTGGCACCCAGTGCTTCATCGGATAGTTCGAAGCAATATAGTGACACCCAGTGTCTCATCGGCTTAGCCGAAGTAATATGGTACCCAGTACCTCATCGAATCTATCCGAAGCAATATGACACTCCAAGTGTCTCATCGACTCGAGGTCGAAGTAACCCTGAACTCTTCCAATCCTATGGCATGCCAACTATATCCACTAAGCCCGACTAGTTAATAGGGTATCAGAAGCACATATCAATTTCAATCACTTTCTCATTCTTTCAATCAAATTCACATCAATTGCACTTTAATAGTTCAATCTCAAATTTCAAATTCATATGCATACCAACATTACTCAATTCAATCATATAATTCAATTTCACATACTTATATGTATTCATCAAATAAATCTAATTCACATTAATTCAACATCAATATTTACCCCACATTCAAATTTCATAAACATACATTAAAATTAAACGTTTAATAAGAAATAACTTGAATTATGATAATACAAACCGATATTTCTCGAGCTACTCCTCGATCACTTTTTCCTTCCCCTTCATATTAGCTGTCTCGGTTTCCTTGTTTGCTAGGAAAATTAGCATAATTACAATTAATTAATAACACACAGATTTTATACAAAATAATAACTTTCCATGCAACTTTTGCCTAAATACCAAATTTGTCCTAACCAATTCCATCTTCTTCCTTTTTACAAATCCTTTCATTTCCTTATTCAATTTCCATCAAAGCTTCAATATAACTATCAAATTTTTATCATTTTTCCATAATTTCGAATTTCTTTCAATTTAGCCCCTAAAACTCAAAACTTATAACCTAGTTTACAAATTAGTCCTCTAATCAATTCTAATCAATGATTTTATCAATTTAATCCTTAGTTTCATCATTTGCTCAACATAAACCCTACTCAAAAGTCTATCAACTTCCAATATTTCCACACAAATTCAAAAATATTCAACTCTAAGGCTTCAAAAACATCAAAAATCACATGAAAAAGGACTTAATTAAACTTACCAAATAATCTCCAAGCTTTAAAACCCTAATTCTCCCTTTTTCTTTTCTTTCTTTTCTTTCCTTTCTTTCTTTCCCAAATTTCGTTTGTTCTCTGGTATGTTTCTTTTTCTTTTTGTTTTATTTCTTATTTACTTAATTAATAATTACTAATAAAATATCTAATTAATAACAAATAAAACTAATACATATGTATTATACACACATATACACATGTATTATTCCATCACCATACATTTGTCACCATCACAATTAATTAATAAAACATAATATTACATAAGTAGTAGTAATAATAATAATAATAATAATAATAATAATAATAATAATAATAATAATAATATCTTTTACTTAATTTATAAGTAAATATATATATAACATACATTTGTACTAATAATATAAATACACATGTATTTATTCTCTATCTTACACATGTCACTAATTTGGTTTAACTACTAATTTAGTCCCTTATCCTTTCTTCATTCTATAATTAAACTTTTATGCTTTATTCAATTTAGTCCTTTCAACTAATTATTTCCAATTAAACTAAATTCACTTAATCAAAATCTAATTCAACTCATAACTAACTTTGTAAATATTTTTAATAAATATTTACGAACTCGTTTTTCCTAAGACGGAGGCCCTAAGACTCGTCTTTCCGGTGCCCGTGAAATTTGGGTCGTTACAGTTTGAATTTAGCCTGGACTGGTAATTCAGATCCAAGCTCATTAGAGTAATTCTTGTTGCAGGGGATTTAGACTAGACTGGTAATCCCGACAATACTCTATGAGTTTATATTACAGGGGATTTAGCCTGGACTGGTAATCTCGTTGTAAGGATGAGGTTCGCGGGAGTGTGCTCTCTGAAATGGAAATGTGTACACATGAATATGAATTGACGGACCCGGATTTGTACACTAAAGTGTACCCCTGAAAATCCATCGAAATTTCGAGAAATTCAACGGGATAAATATGGGAAAATAATAATGGAATGGAAATAATGATATTGATGAGCTCATCAATCACGGTATATATTATTGATACATTGAAATCATTGGACTAACTTGAATGTTGAGTTTGTGCATGTTAGGGTAACAATGCATTGATTAGATGTATGAATGTTTATTGTATTGTATTGAAAATATTAGGTAAGTATAATTCTTGTTACATGAGCTTACTAAGCACAATGTGCTTACCCTGTTTCCTTTTTCCCTGTTTTGTAGTATTAAAAGCTCGGAGGTCGGATTCTATTGGAGACACATCACATTATCAACCTCAACATTTTGGTATATCAAGAAACTTTATTTTGGAAATAAATGGCATGTATAAGTTAATAAAGTAAGTGTTAATGTGAAATGAATGTAAAGTTAGCCATTAGTGTGGCTAACAAACCTTGGTTTGGTACGTGATGAGGTTATTTTATAGATATGCATGAATCTATCTTGAAAATATGTTGAATTGGATTGGTTGATTTGGAATGGTCTCGGTTTAAGTTTTGCAGGGAAGGTTAGATGTCTATAAAGGGGTTATATTAAGTTTAAAAAAATTTATTCAGTAAACTCCGGTAATGCCTCGTACCCTATTCCGGCAACGAATATGGGTAGGGGGTGTTACAAGATAGCTTGAATAATTCTTAGGAATAATATGATTAAAACATTGATGTGCATATTTGAAGTAGAGAATGGTATATATATATGGATTGCATATAATTACTAAGATATGATACATATACATGAAATTGCTATATGATTAAGTGTGATGAATGAATGCATGTTTTATATCTTTTGCGGCATGATTGATTAGTGCCTTGTTGGTAAGGTAATAAGCTATAAATTTAGTATTTGAATGACAAAATTTTCTTGTTGAATTGATATGGTAGATGGTGATATGGAATGGTTAAAGGGAATGATTGATAGATTGATTTTAATTAAATTGAATTGGCTTGATTTGGTGCCAAAGTGTGGCATGTTGGAATGGGTAGTTAGAATTGGTTAATTGTCATGTTTTAACATGTATATTGGTATGTTTTATACAGGTTTGAGTGGGCTTTTAAGCACCATTTGGATAATAAAGTTATTTTGGCATGAAAAAGGTATCAACATGTGATTTTTAATCATTTTGGCTAAGAGGTAACGGTACTTAGTGTCTTTTTTCAAAATTTTCAAATACTAAACCTCAAAATGGTATTGATACAAAGGTAAGGTATCGATACTTTGAAGGAAGTATTGGTACTATATGTTTGGTATCGATAACTTTGGTTTTAAATCAATTTTTCTAAAGCTTCTAAGGTTAGATTGGTATAGGTACTCATATGGGGTATCGATACCTGATCTAGAAACTTTGAAAACTTTACATTTTTGTCCTAACTCATGCTCGGTCAACAAAAGAGCTTTCGTAACTCAATTAATGCTCAGATTTAATTATGTATCATAATACCTAGGTGTTTATAACATGATTGAATATTGAATGATTTATTTATGGTGTACTTGATTTGAAATTTAAAAAAATATTGCAAAAAGATCCCTATTTGATATTGGTAACAATGCTTAGAACCCACATTCTTACACTTAACACCCTATTATTATGAAATTATGCGGACTCCTTTTTTTGTAACCATATTTTTTTTATACAATGCTTAGAACTTTCCATAACTCATCCCAACCTTTAAATCTCGAATCCACATTCTCCTACACTGGTAACAATATCAATGCCAACCGAGCTAAACATCGATCGAAAATCATTTTTTTTTTAGTTAACCCTTTATAACGCGAGTAGATTACATGATAAGATGATTTTTACCTTTTGAATTATATAAATAAGCTATTTTTATCTTTGATATATTTATTTTTTAAGTGATTACTATATTTAATTTCACTTTTAAGTTTATTTTTATTTTATTGTAATTCCATTTTAAAATATCACATCACTTATTTAAATTTTAACTCTATTTAGTTTAATTTTGTTTTTAAGTCCTACACATTTTTCATTTCTTTAGTTTTATCTCTAATTTGAAGTCTTAAATTATTTGATTTAATACCTAAGTTCAGTTTTTATTTTTATAATTAGGTCATTGTAGTTTAGGTCTTAATTTTTACAAGTTCTGTACTTTAAATTTTTTTTTTACAAACTAAACTATTTTTCATATAATTATTATTTATTAATATTTTATGTTTTTTCAAATGATTCACATACAACACATATATCATAAAAACTAGACATAATAAAAATTTTAACCCTCAATATTTCTATCTTTGCCAATTTGACTTTTATTCTTTTTTGAACTAAATTTGACCCTTAACCTTTCAAAAAAAAGTTAAATAATTTTTTTAATGGAAATGCTAACTAAACATTAATTTTTTTAACAATGTTAGCATGGTAACCTGTGTGGCAATTCACATATACTTAATGTTGACATAACACTATTTATTTTATATTCTAGATTAATAAATTATTTTAAAATATTCAAAAAATCATAAAAATTAGCATGAAGTACATGTTATTTCCATGTTCCCTATCATGTTTAAAAGTTTAACATTTTAGTTAATATTTTCATTAAAAAACAATAATTCAGTTAATGGTCAAGTGCGACTTTTTTTAAAAAGTTGAAGGCCCAATTTAGATTCAAAAAAAAAAGAAGCATAAGGGTCAAATTGACAAAAGATGTAAATGATAAGAGTTAAATTTGTCATTATACCTAAAAACTATAATGTATTGATTCATTTATATTAAATTATAAAGAAATTTGAACCAATGCTAAAATAAATTATTTTAACAATGATTATTTAATTTTAAACATATTATTTTCCAAACATTACAATTTTTAAATATATTTTAAATAAACAATTTAATATATTTGAACAAATAAATATAATAAATTCCTGCATCACACGGGTATGCAAACTAGTATTATGTATAATATATAGGGCAAACTATACCAAATGTCACCCTAAAAAAGCGTCATTCCTATTTTGATAACTCTAACTTTTTCTTTTGTCAATTTAGTCACTACCGTTAGAAAAAGTGACCAAAATGGCCACACAACCGTTAAAACCATAATGAATTGCCAATTGGACCTGCAAAAGGAAAAATAATTCTTTAGTCCCTTTAAAAATTACAAATTTTTAGTTAACATCATTGCTATATCCACAAAGTTTTTTATTTTTTATGCTTAGGCAAAGAAAAATATAGCGATTTACCATAGCTCCACCCTCTATGACGTTGCCACCGTCTCTGCTCCGTTGTCTTTCACCCAAACAAGAAAACTTTGTCATGGTTTTCGCCCTAAAAAATGCCATTTAATACCTTCCTTTTCCTCCACTGTTGATGTCACCATTAATTTTGGTTGGAAAATAAATAAATGAGAAAACATGGATAATTATGGTGCATTTGAAAAACTAGTGCAACTAAACTATTTATATGGAAAATAAATGAGTAAACATGGGTAATTAAGAAATTTACCTTATTGTCAAGATCAGAGAAGGAAACAAAGGAGATAGTGGGGGAAGATAGCGGAGTAAGCATATCAGAGGCTAGACCTAGCATTTTTTATGTTATTTAATGAGTTTTTTTTATAGAGATTTAAGAGATTAGCTTAATTTTTTGTAATTTTTAAAGGGACTAAAAGAATAATTTTTCCTTTTTTGCAAGTCCAGTCAACAGTCCGTTAAGGTTTAACAAGTGGGTGACAGCAATGACTAAATTGACCAAAAAAATTAAAGTGACCAAAATAAGAACAACACTATTTTAGAGTGACCTCTAGTGTAGTTTACCCTAATATATGTAATATATAAATAAATATTTGTAAAAAAAGAAGAAGAAGAAGAAGAAGAAAAATACAAGTATACAACTATAGAAATAAAAATGTGATAATCAAATAAAAACAAAATAAATATATATTTAAATTTTTTAAAGATTAGCATGCATTTGGACACTATAGAGTAATAAGGTGAAAGTAGTAATTGCACCCTCTTGTAATTACTAAGGTAGTAATTATGCCCTCTTATAATTATAGGAATTCGAATTTCCTAGACATGTTTGATTGATACAATGTAATTACCTTGTAATTTCCTATGTCATTTGGTTGTATAAATTTAAGGTTATATATTATTCTAAAAAAGTATTCAATAATACAATTACTAATAAAATTAATAAGAAAAAAAATTCAATGCATTTTTATCTAATTACTGTAGCATCCATGTAACACTCTTAACCCGTATCCGTCGCCGGACTAAGATTAGGGGCATTACCGGACAATTCAGAACTTCTACGAACATTTCACAATCATCAACATCATATCGTAATCGTACATCATCAATGAGTCCCTTATGAAAGTCTACGACCTTAGACACACACGTATGTCTAAGCTATGGCAAAACAGGGCATACATTCTGACTTGCACCACACGGCCGAGGACGCGCCCATGTGTCAGGCCGTGTGAAATTTAGGGAGGTTACTGACTTGGATCACACAGCTGACCACACGCTCGTGTGCTACCCACGACCACTAAACACGCCCATGTGCCTAGCTCGTGACAAAACTATAGGGTATACTGACTTAATTCGAAAGGGTACCCTAGGGGACACACGACCGTGTACTATGACCATGTGTTACACACGGTTGAGACACACGCCCGTGTCTCTGCTCGTGTGGACGAAAATAGGCCATTCGAAAAGTCAACTTTGCCACCCTTTTTGGGTCATCCCTACAAGCCAAAACTAATACATTTTATACCATCATTTCTTAGCCAAATCACAACCAAAATACATATAATTCATGCCATAAAATCCTCATCCAAAATCATACTCAAAGTCCATTCTCATTTATGCCAAAACATAAGCCAATTTCATACCAAATCTTATAATACTTAACTCATTTTATACCTCATTCCATCTCATATAAAAACTTACCAAATTCATAACATTTTCATGACCATTTCTCTTTAGACTATATAAGCATCATAAAACATACCAAATTTGCCTTACTTATCACATACCAAAACAAACCACAAATTCAACCAAAAGCTAGCCATATCACATGCCATAACATAAATACAACTTAGAATCATATCACATACTATCTAGACTATACATGCCATACTTTAACATTTATACTTTCAAAAGGTACCAAAATCAAGTTCGATAGTGTGGTGATGATCCTTGATGATCCCTGAGCTCCCGGTAGCTTCGATATCTATAAAACAATACAAACACACACAAAGTAAGCTATAAAGAGCTTAGTAAGCCATATACAAATAAATTCAACTCATGAATCAAATATAATTCAATTCATTCATACATTTCATAACAACACATAATCACAACTTCATATTTCTCATGTAGCTCATTTATTCAAAGCTTACTTACACATACATCACATCTTAATTCCAAGTACTCATATATATATATCTCACATATAGTCAATTTCATATATACATACCTTTCATTATCAAAGATCAAAAATATCTTAAACGTACTTGAATTGGTTATATTTTAACGTAGCCACCCATTACTCAGAGTGTCCGTTAAACCATTTGGAATCAAATAGAATATGCGGATAGCTTAGAAAGCTCGTACAATGCCAACGTCCCAGATGTGGTCTTACATGTAATCAAATATCGATGCCATTGTCCCAGACAGGGTCTTTGTAACGCCCTAAAATCTAAGTCTTTAATTTATGTATGTTGTGGCACAATTGCATGTTTGCTTTAGTGGATAAGTGATTTATGAGTGTTTGGGAGTCTCTGGGAAGCCTTGGGTTCAAGCCTTGGCTTATGCAAATTTTTTGTTTTACTTGAAGTAACCCTGACTCTAGCGTATAGCCTTTTAAATTATTTTAATTAAAATATGACACAAAAGAGCCTAAAGGTTCAGTGGTAAGTGGCGTGTAAAAGTGTGTTTTTATTTTGCTATTGCGTGGGGGAAGTGTTGTAGTTGGACTGAAATTGGGGGTTGAGGGGAGTTGTGGTCGAATTCTAGGAGTTTGTTAGAGGGAATTTCGGTTGATCAGGATATGGTTAGGTGGGATAGAGTTGAGTGATCTTAGGAGTGATAGGGGGAGAAAAATTAGGAGATTTGAAGAAGTGGAAGCGGGTGTGTCGAACTTGGACTCTCTCACTCCATGCATTTTGAGTTTTGGTGCAATTCACTGTGGGGTTGGGTTATTTTCTTTTTGGTTCGTTTTCTCTAGAAGCTGAAGTATAGCATTTTGAGGTTTCTATTCAATTCAGTTTGGCTGATAATAATTGTGCTTGTCAAACATTCTATGCCAACTTTGGTTTTCCTTGATACTGATTTTGCTCTTATTCAGGTACCTTTTGGGTTTTGGTTACCTTCGGGTTCATTGTGCCTATCGATCTTCTTTTTTCTTACTCAAACCCATTTGATTTCTTTGGTCGAATTCAACTTCTCTCCTTCCTACCATTTCTTTTTTTTCTTTTCGGTTTCCTCTCTTAGCTGATTCTCTTTTCTCCTCTTTCTAAGCTCTCTCGAATATTCTTTCCTCTTTTCTTTTCTCTGTTCTTTTCTTTTTACGTTATTACGTTGGTTGAGCACCCATAGAGCCTTTCTATTTTGCCCTCGACTTTAGCAAGGGTTTGTTGATTATTTGGGGGCGCACAGTTTTTCTCTTCCTCTCCCTCAAGTGCTCTTCATTGGCTGAATACTTTAGTCGGTTCTGTTGTGTTGGTAAGTGGTTAGGAGTAAGCGCTAAGAATCGAAAGTTACTTTGTTGAGATGATATCATACTTCTAGTATGAATCTAATAAAATAAGGTAATTTTTGTGTAGGTGGTCGAGGGTGATCGGTATATCTCTAGAGAACTAAGGGGGCGATTACTACTATTTTGGTAAAGGCACAGTGATTGATTTGGAATTCTGTTAGATCTCGGTTATAACATAGGTTAAGTATCTATTAAAAATGTATTGTCTTCCTCAGGAATAAGAGTGTTCAGACAAGGATTAGCTTTCAATCGCATCATGTGTGTACTCACACTGTTTTAACCGTAGGATGACAAAAGCCAAAAAGCCGAAAATATGGCATTTGATGCCACACGAGTGTGCGAACGCATGTATGGTAATTCGAGCCCCCGAAACATGGATGCATGACGGTAGAGGCCACCATGAGCGATCTCATGGGTTCAGGTCATTTTGGGCTACGTTGGGCTAAAATGGGCCGTGTGGGCCCAATGGGCTTGTGGGATTCACACGGGCAAATCTCACGGACATATGAGAAATATTGGACCCGGCTGTGTCGTTCACATGGCTGAGGTCATTTCTGGGCTTAGTGGGCCACACTGGCGTGTGGGCTCACATGGGCCGCATAATGGGCTTTAGGCCTATATATATTGTTCTGATCGTTAAGGTAAAATGACTATTTTACCCCTATAGGTAAAAATGACTGATTTGCCCTATGATATGTATGACTGTATTGAGCATGACATTCTGCATACACGTATGATATTATGACACGACACATTGCATAGGGACGGGTTTTTGCATCTGGAGGAAGTGTATTATACTGATAAAGTCACACAAGTCTCCCTAGACGACTGTGGACCTAATGATGGCCTTAAGCCGTTTATATTACTGGCAACTTTACTGCAATACTGTTTAGTGCCGCAACCGGTGCTAACCTTGCTGTGTCTAGTTTGGTAGGTCGATTTTATCCCCACATGGTATGATAGCGAGACGGAATGGTGTGTTTGGCTGGATTGGTGAGGTTTTTCCGATTGCATTATTGTACTGCTACTGTTACTGTAATGGGCTAAGACCCATATTGATACTGTCACTATAATGGGCTCAGGCCCGAACTGTTACTGTATACTGTTTGATGAGGGATTACACACTGAGTTTTCGTAAACTCACCCTTCTGTTTATCTGTACAGGTAATCCCCAACCATAGATGGATTGGTGCCGTGAGGGACTCGGAGGTGGCCACACGACTACGTCTATTCTATATTAATTCCTGTTTGCTGTTAATTTTGATTTGGGTAATTTTTATGTAATAAGGCTTTGTTAAGGTTTTATCTGTTAATTTGAGATTTTTACTTGCTTATTTATAAACTGCTAGACGTAGGAATGAGATGAGTTTTCAAAAGATAAATGATTTTCAAAACACCACGCTTACTTAAAATATTTTGAAAGCTTCTACTACTAAATGAGATTTTGACAATGTATAACGATTTTAAACGTAAATGGTTTAAATAATAAACTACGTTTTGAAAATGAACGTACTGTTTCGATTCAGTGAAAGATAAATAAAAGTGGATTAAACAGTAAAGAGAGTTTTTTTTAAAGTATATGAACAATCCAATATGCTCAACGATTTTTTTCGATAATATCACAAAGAGGTCTATTACTGAGCGGGTTTTCAATGAGAACATGTTTTCGAAAAACACTTCAATGTGACACAGCCAGATTCAGCCATAATGTTTGGGCCGGGTTTAGGGTGCTACAGTCTTACACGAATCAAATACGATGCCGATGTCCCAGACATGGTCTTACACGTAAATAAAAAATCGATGCCAACGTCCCGACGTGGTCTTACACAAAATCACATATCGGATCCTATGTCATGACATATGTATCCTAACTATTCCTAGGTTCGTACGGGGCTTTTCGGACATCATTACAAACTTGGAATTTCCTCGATTTCACATATATTTAGGTCATTTTACAAATTAGCCCTTACATTTTTACATTTTTACATTTTAGTCCCTATTTTACAAAATCACCAAATACACAAAATTTATTTATACCATAGCTTAGCCAAATTTTCCTACTTTTCATATGAGTCCATATAATTCATAAATTTCATATTTTAGTCTTTCAATTTCTCATTTTCACAATTTAACCCATGTAGAGCCTAAATTTTACCCGGCCCAAAGCCTACTACAGACCTAAAGTAATACAGAACCAATACCCAAAGCAATACATTACACAGCCCAAAAATTTAAACCCAACATAAGACCCAATCAACCCTAACCCAACTAAGACCTAGCCCAGCTACTCCAAAGCCCAAATCAGAAGCAAACCCTAGCAGCAAGCGGTTACTCCTTACGCCGCATGCCCCAACCACCAAAGCCGCCTCCCGCGCCATCCACCATGCCCACGTAGGATGTCCCTCTCCACCATGCCGTTATACCTGCAAATCAGTTGTAAAAAAGGGACTATAAAAGCCTCATAGGTTTTTTTTTTTGTTTTGATACGGATATATATAGAGAAAGCAATACAAAAACATACACAATCAATACCAAAAACAACAACGTTCAAATACCAACCAAGCAGAGGAGCAATAAGCACGAAACTGGATCTAAATTCTGAAGGTTTTTTTTCTACTTATTTGATTTTATTTTTTTCATTTTTTCAAAATCTATTATATATGTACATCTATTAAATAAATATATATATTTTTGAAAAAAAACTAACCCTTTTTGAAACTGCACGACGGCCAGGGATGGCAAATGGCGGTGGCAATCAGCCGAAGAGGTCACCGGACTCATGACCGGATGCTTTGAGGGAGACAGAGAGTTGAGAGGAAAAAGGTTTTTTTTTTTAGGAGGGGAATAGAATGAAATTTTAAAAAAAAATTAGTTTTTATAAAGGATCAAAACGACGCCGTTTTGAGCCTTAACCCCCATGGCCAAAACGACTTCGTTTTGCCCTTACCTAACCTGATTCGACTCGCTCCAAGGGGAGGATCCACGTGTTTTTTGTCGGAAGGGCTAATTTCGCTTTTAGCCCTTCCGCTTTTTTGATGGTTTAAAATCAGGTCTTTTATTTCTTAATTTCGGCCCCATGATTGGGTCTGGATTTCAATTTGGTCCCTCTTTAGGCTGTGCGTTTAGGCGAGTGGGGATATTTTCTATTTCGATCCCTCCAGGTTATGCGCATGTTGCAATTCGGTCCTACTTTCCATTTTATTCTCGATTTTACCCCAAGAATTTTGTTTTGATCTCGATTTAGTCCTTTTTCCCCATTGTTGCTATTTGTTTTTCAAAATTAACTGTTTGTAATATTATTATTATTATATTAATATTATAACTACTATATATATTATTATTATTAGTTTTAGTCGTAATTGGCATTAGTATTTTTATTTCATAATATTATTATTACCATTATGATTCTTGTTTTCTTACTATAATTATTAATTAAAATTATTGTTGTTGTTGAATTAGCCTTAACAGTATTATTGTTTTTACTATTATATTTATTTATTACTACTATTATTACTATTTATCATTATTATTATTCTAATATTTCAACTTACATTTTTTTTACACATTCATTTTATTATATAGTTCATTCATTTATTTATCATTTTCTATAATCCTAAAACCTCCTTTTTGTATTATTATTAATATTACTTTTACTATTGTAAATATTATTATTTTCAAACCGTTTTACATAAATATTATTTTTTCTATTTTGATTACTATTAGTTTTTTTAAATTTTAACTTTCTTAGCTTATCTATTCTTTTCCTCTTATGTGCTATCCGCGTGCTTATTTGCTCATTTATCCTATCATATTATTGGCATTATGTTGCTATTCACATTAGTACATTGATGATTACTCTATTATGCATCTTAGTATCATAATAATTTTTTTCCTTACATCATATTAACCTTTACCCAAACTCATAAAAAAAGATTTTTTTTTTTATAAATGCAATATTTTGTGTTTGGAAGTTCGAGAAATTGTGCCCTAACGTGCTGGGTTTCGATTTTCCGGTCGACCAAATAGCTAAATATCCTTTTAAGATTTCGACCGTGTTTTCTTAAATTAAAAACAAGGCAATATTTCGTGTTTGGAAGTTCGAGAAATCGTGCCCTAACGTGATGGGTTTCGATTTTCCGTTTGACCCAATAACCAAATATTCTTTTAAATGTCAATGCATGAGTTTTTGAAATCATGAGATGATATTGGTGTCGAGGTTTTGAAATGTCGTATCCTAACATGCTGGATGTGATATTTTGTTCCTTTGGAACAAGAGAATTTCAATATCTAATTTGAATTATCCTGATATTTTTAAGGGAATTGTATTTTAAAATCTTTTTACATTTTCGACATTAGGACATAAATCAATCAATAAGGTACCAATTTTGGGCGTTGCGAGGGTGCTAACCCTACCTCGTATGTAACCGACTCCCGAACCAATTTTCTTGTATCTCGTAGACCAAAATTAATTTTTTTGAAAATAAAACAAAATGTTTTACAAGGTGATCTGATCACACCTAAATAAAAAGATTGGTGGTGACTCCATATATTTTAAAGTCGATCCCCATTTTTTCAAAATATAAAAATGATTTCAACAGCTTGGCGACTCCACTGGGAACCAATAAGAGAGTCAAGCCATGAAATTTATTAATTTCTGTCCTTTTGTCGAAAATTGAAAATGTTATTTTTATTCTTTTGTCGCATTTGTTGGTGTCGTGTCATATGTTTGTTATGCTTTGAGTCTCGTAGGATATTCCTGCATCATATTGCATGACCGTTGTGGTTACAGCTTTTAAGTGGGAGCGAGAAACTATGCCTTCGTGAGGTTTTCACCTCTGCATAGGCTAGTGGACTGCTCCCGGGATACATCCGTACTTATGTCTTCGTGAGGTTTTCACCTCCACATGGCCATAGGGAAATGTATTCCCCTGAACTGAACTCAATCCATATGAGCCTATAATGGGTGAGGATTGATGAATCTGCTGGTTTAGGTACCCTTCCTTTAGAACCGAGCCACATATAATGATCCCCAGGAGCCCACCTTAAATAGAGCTACATCTAACCTTTGGTGATTACCTGAATAGGCGTATTGTTGTTTCTTACTTACCTTGAATATATTGGTTTCATATAAAATGTACTGACTTGTGTTATTTTGTTGCATGACATTTTCATAAAAAGGGTGTCAATTCACATTCAATTACTAAATTAGAAAGCTTGTTATGGAGAACGAACTTCTTGATAAAGTGGAGGACAATGTAGTTGTCTATATATGGTTAGAGAAGATGCAACTTAAAAAAGGGGATAGTCTAACTGAAGGATATACGTCAGAGCTGTGGGACTTCATCCGTATCAGTGTGACACAAAATGAGCTCCAGGAATCAAGAGATATATAGGCCCGTTGGGATAATGAGATTAAGCAGTTGTTCTATCATAATTATGGCGATCTACCCTACCTATTTGACATCAATGTGGACAAGCACTTATTTCGGGCTATGACTCAGTTTTGGAACCCTACATATAGTTGTTTCACTTTTGGAAAAATGGACTTGGTGCCTACTGTGAAGGAGTACAACCCTGTTTCGTTGTCCAAAGGTTCAATTCGACAAAACTTATTCCAAGGCCGCTAATGTCCCAACTTTTGTAAGGAAGTTGATGAGTATCACCGGGAGGAGTGAACAGTGGGTTACAGCCCGAATTCAGCAAAAAGGTGATAGTAACTGCATTCCTTAGGTGAGTTTGAGGGACTTGATCGTAGCACATCCAAATACAAAGAAGAAAGTTGACGTCTTCACCTTGAGTATCTATGGTTTGATAAGTTTCCCCAAAACTTTAAGGCATATAGATAAAGTAGTTGCCGACCTATTTGATTGGCTTGACAAACGAGTTACACCAGTACCGGTAATTCTAGCCGAGACATTCAAATCTTTGAGTGCATGTTAGAGGGCAGGTAAAGGTAGATTCATCAGATGCGCGCAATTATTGTTGGTTTGGTTCTATGGTCATTTCTAGAAGGTCGACAAAGTTTCGTACCGAGTGTTCTCTAAAGATTATTCCCCCTTAAAGGAAGTAGCAACTACACCAATGAGGGACGACATATCAGAGGAAAGATGGATGACAATTCTTCAAAATCTCTAAGAGGAAGATATTGAGTGGAGAGCCTCTTGGATGGTCCCTGATGAGATCCTCTATCGGTGTGGGAATTTTGACTGGGTACCTCTGCCTGGAATTTGGGGAGCTGTTGGATATACCCCGTTGCTCGTATTAAGGCAATACAGATCAAAGTTGTTTATACCAGTGACAGATAGTCTAGCTCAGTATGAATTTTTGTATAAGGGGGACAATTATAAGAGAAAGGTTCGAGAGATTTCTGACGCTTGGAAATAGACACATTGGATGAAGAGATTGGCTGTAGGCTCAATGATGACTCCTGAATACAACGGGTGGTTGAGTAAAAGGATTAATGATAATATTTCTGGGCCCAGTTTAGAAGGCGCTTGATCGACGGAAGAATACCTGCAAGTAGTCCTCTCTGAGTTAGAAATCATAAAACAGGACTTTGAAAAGAGAAATTCGGAATTAGGAAAGAAGATAAAACAATTAGAAGAGGAAAAGATACATTTGAGGTTAGATGCCGATATTCAGAAGCACAAGGCTGAGAAGTTGAGGAAGGGAAAGAGGAAGGCTAAAGAAGACTTAGATAGTTTGAAGACTGTTTATAAGAAGCTACGTATATCGATGAGAACTACTGGTTTGGGTAAAACACCTGAGCAGTGGTAGTAAGAAGTCTAAGAAGAAATGACTAAGGCTGATCAGTGGGAGAAGAGGTTCCATGATACTCGAGCATAAGAGGACGTTTTAAAGAAGAGCTTGGTTGAGAGCCAAAATAGGAAGGAAATGCTAGTGGCTCGGGCAGCAGAGTTAGAAAGGGCATTGCATCAGCATCATGGTCGTTACTCTGATATCGAATTAAGGGCCTGCCTAAGCAGGATCGAAGATTTGAAAAGAAAGGTGGAAGAGCTCGAAACGACGCTGCAAAACAGTGAACTCCGGACGAAACTATTGAGAGCGATGGAAAGAACAGTTTCGTCGATCTCAAGATCAGGTCAAGGATAGAAACTACGTCATGGGCGAAGTCGTGGCTCAGATACGAGAAGTGAGCAATCACTTACAAACCTTAGGGGTTCAGGTTGATGTGCTAAGTGTGAAATATGAGCTAGAGTCGGAACGGGGTCGAGAGCTGGCTTGGCTTCATAAGAAAGTTAAAGCTTTGAGCATAAGGGCTAGGCCGTATACATAATTTATTTTATGTAAAGGATTTTGCTTTCTAATAAATTTATTCTAAGAGAAATTTGACCAGAATCGACGCCTTTTATTTTTGTATTCATATCATGTATTTGCATTACATCGCATCATGTACATTAAATTTCACAAAAGAAACCTATTAATTAGAGATAGTATTATAGTTACCCTGGAATATCACTACTATACTCGAAGAAAAACCAAAACCATGGGTCAAAGGTTGGAAAAGTTAGAACAGATGCAAAAAGAAATACAGGACCAACTACAAATTCAGATGCAAGAATAGTTGGCCAGAATCCAGGAAGATATGAAGGACCAAATGCTAGAATCCTAGAGGAGCATGATGAGCCAGTTAGCATAACTGTTAACTAGAGGGCCTGATAAAGGGAAGAGCCCTATGGGCAATACCGGAGACGACAATGAGGACTCTGCTTATCCTCCAAGCTTTGCCCCAACAAATGCCCAAGCACAACCACCAAGGGTGTCCGTTAACATCAAACCTTAGTATCAAACTGATATTTCGGCACTGATAAACTTCCCAACAGGCTCAAGCTCTAACCCCGAAGATAATTTGGTAAATTTCATGGTCCCTGACCTTGATGATGCAGCAGAAGGGGGAAAGGTAAGAGCAGAGCTCCCAAAGCAACTGAAAGATCGATGCAAGTGGCTGGAGCAGAAATTTAAGGCATTGCAGAGTGCTAATTACCATGCTAGAATTGACGCTAAGGAATTAAGCTTGGTCTTAGATCTGGTACTATCTCCAAAGTTCAAGATGCCGGAGTTTGAAAGATATAATGAAACCAGCTATCCTGAGGCTCACATTACAATGTTTTGTCGGAGAATGACGGGATATGTCAACAACAATCAGTTATTGATTCATTGTTTTCAGGACAGTTTGATTGGGGCTACGGCCAGATGGTACAATCAGCTGAGTCGTACCTAAGTCAAATCATAGAAGGACTTAGCATAGGCCTTCATGAAGCAATATGGTCATGTGACAGATATAGCGCCTGACAGGATCATGTTACAAAACATGGAGAAGAAGTCGAGTGAAAGTTTCAAGCATTATGCACAGAGGTGGAGGGAAGTCGTTACACAAGTCCAACCGCCGCTGCTGGAAAAAGAAACAACCATGTTCTTCATTAATACCCTGAAGGCACCTTTTATTAATCACATGCTGGGAAGCGTAACTAAGAGTTTTTCAGATATAGTGATGTCTGGTAAAATGATAGAGAATGAAATAAGGTGCGGGAAAATAGAGGTCGGGGAAAATACAAGAAGATCACCTCTGAAGAAAAGAGAAAATGAAGTAAGTAATATGAGCACGGGTTATGCAAAACCAATTACTGTCACCAAATCGAGAACGGTAACCACGGGCCAGCAAGCCCTACCTGGAAGCCCAACATGAAACAACATACAAAGAAACTCCAGTTTACGCCTATTTTGATAACGTATGGAGAGCTGTACCAGAGTTTATTTGACGCACATGTGGTGGCCCCTGTTTACCTGAAACCAATGCAACCTCCGTACCCCAAGTGGTATGACGCAAACGCTAAGTGCGAATACCATGCGGGGACCACAGGGCATTCAATAGGAAACTGCACCTCTTTTAAAAAGTTAGCTGAAAGGCTCATTAAAATGGGCATTGTAAAATTTGATGATCCATCTAGTGTGGAAAATCTATTGCCCAACCATGCTGATAAGGGGTTAAATGCGATAGTCGGAAATACAGGAAAAAGAATCAAGATGAATGTTTCAGAAGTAAAAACCCCGTTGAGAGAAGTTTGGAGGAAAATGGTAGAAAGAAGTCTAATCACACAAGATTCGGGGACTAGATCCTGAGAAACAATAAACTATTGTGAGCTCCATGATGAGAAAGACCATGAGATTTAGAGATGCAGCGAATTCAAAGCCCTAGTACAGGGTCTGATAGATAACAAAGAACTGGAGTTCTTTGAGTTTATTAAAGAAGAAGACGTGTGCACCACAGAAGGAGGGTCAGTAGAGAAGGTCTCTGAGGTTAATCACCTGGTGGTGATCATCTCACAACCGAGAATCAAAGAAGCTGGAGCAAATGTGGCACCAAGAGTTGTAATTCGGAAACCCGTGGCTTTCCCTTTTAAGGATAGCAAAAGGGTGCCTTGGAATTATAACTGCAATATGACAGTTTCGGCAAAAGAGAGTCCGAACATCACATAAAACACAAAAGCTGAACCTGTAAAAAGGAAATCCTTAATGATCGAACGAGGGGGAGAAATGTCAGAACTACTGGTTAATGAACCGGTAATGGAGAATGAAGCCAAGGAGTTTTTGAAATTCCTAAAACACAGTGAATATATTATTGTGGAACAATTACACAAGCAGCTGGCACGCATATCGGTATTAGCTTTACTTTTAAACTCGGAGGTACACCATAGCGCGCTGATGAAGATGTTGAACGAAACCTATGTCGCTGATGACATTTCGGTAAAAAAGCTAGACCGTATTGTCAGCAACATAAGCACTGACAACTTCATCTCTTTCAAGGATGATGAAATACCGCCAAGGGGCATGGGATCCACCAAGGCTCTGCACATCACCACCTGCTGTAAAGAGTATACATTACTGAGGGTACTAATTGGCAATGGATCGACACTGAATGTCTTGCCCCTGTCCACATTGAACAGGTTGCCTATAGACAGCTCTCATATAAAGACATGCTAGAACATAGTAATGGCATTCGATGGCACTGAAAGGAATATAATGAGAAGGATAGAGGTACCTCTTCTAATTGGACTAAACACATACAAGGTAAACTCCCTTGGAATAGTCATCAAGCCTTCTTATAATTGCCTATTAGGGAGGCTTTGGATTCACTCAGTAGGTACAGTACCATCGTCACTACACCAAAAGCTAAAGTTGGTGACAGAAGGCCCGATTGATAACCATAAGCACGGAAGAGGATATTATTGCATCCGTTACTAGTGACACACCATACATAGAAAATGATAATGAAGCAATAGAATGATCTTTCTGGTCGTTGGAATTTTTGAATTCAACCTTCATCATTTAAGGAGGCAAGATTCCAATGCCCAAAATATCTGAAGCACGATAAGCTTGCAACTATTAATTGGAAAAGGGGCATTGCCTGGAAGGGGACTCGAAAAATATCTCCATAGATAAGTAGAAGCGCCAATCTTGACAAACAAGTGGGGTCGCTTTGGCTTAGGGTATCAGCCAAACACACTGCAAAGGAAAAAGGAATTAGAGAGAAAGTAAGATATGCGAAGAGCAAGACTGAGTGAGGCAGACGTCAAATGGGAGCCAAAGACTTTTCCCTATATATCTAATACATTCGCGTTAGGAGGAATTATTTACCCTGTACCGAAGATGATAAGAGAATGAATGACTGAAGATATGATGGAAAATCTAAGCATCAAAGCCATATTTGAAGGAAGAAAGGTGTAAGAGAATTTAGCGGGTATTCACCCCTATGAGCCTAGAAATGTTCTGAACAACTGCACTGTGGAAGAAATTCCTGTAGTTTTTAGAGCTAATACAGAGTAATGTTCAAAACACGCTTATTATTTTCTAGCCTAGAAACAATAAGAATCTTCTGTGAAATAGGCTCATGTTTAAAACTTCTTTATTTAAATAACAAATGCATTTTCATACCTCACATTGAGCAATTATTCTTTTATTCTTTCATTTCATTCATAATCATACCATATAAATTAGTTATTCTTAGATTCATTCGTTTCTTTGGGTATTCTTTTCGTGCCTACAATAGGTCTCTGGATTTTGATGTCATGAGCGACGCTGCTATGGACCCAGAATCTCCTTTTGAGCGAGACATGGGCTTAAAGGGATCCCAAGATTTTGAAGATGACAGAGATTGTAGTTTATCTCCAGATTTATTAAGGATGGTATAGCGGAAAAAGAAACAAATTCTACCTCACAAGGAGACAATTGAGAATGTAATTTTGGAAGAGGGAAAAGAGGTGATAATTGGCACTTGCATAAATGAGGAAACAAAGCAGGACCTCATTAAACTACTGCAAGAGTTTAAAGATGTCTTCACATGGTCGTATCAAGACATGCCTGGGTTAAGCACTAATATTGCGGTACATCGCGCCCCCATAAAAGAGGAGTGCAGGCCAGTTCAGCAGAAGCTCTGAAGGATGAGACCTGATGTTGCAGTACAAATAAGAGAAGATGTCAAGAAGCAGTTTGATGCTGGGTTCTTACAAGTGGTCAACTACTCAGAATGGGTAGCCAACATTGTCTCCGTCCCTAAGAAGGATGGAAAAGTGTGTGTGTAGATTACAGAGATCTAAACAAGGCTAGCCCAAAGGACAATTTCCCATTGCCTCACATTGACATCCCAGTGGATAATACGGTGAGTTACTCATTGTTCTTTTTTATGGATGGGTTCTCTAGATACAATCAGATCAAGATGCATCACGAAGATATGGAAAAGACCACGTTCTTATAGGGAACATTTTGCTATAAGGTAATGCCATTCGGGTTAAAGAATACGGGAGCAACGTATCAAAGAGCCATGGTAACCTTGTTTCATGACATGATGCACAAGGAGATCAAAGTCTACGTCGACGGCATGATTGCAAAGTCCTGAACAGAAAAGGAGCATGTACAAGTTTTGAGGAAATTGTTCTTGAGATTGAAAAAGTTTCAACAAAATGTACTTTCGGGGCTAAGTTAGGAAAACTACTTGGTTTCGTAGCCAGTGAAAGGGGAATTGAGGTCAACTCTGATAAAGACAGGGCTATACAAAAATTGCCTCCGCCATGCACTCAAAAGGAAGTTCGAGGTTTCTTAGGAAGGCTAAATTACATTGTCCAGTTTATTTCACAGCTGACAGAGAAATGTGACCCTATATTTCGTCTTCTTAAGAAGCACAATCCAGGCATATGGGATGATGAATGCCAGGAAGCTTTTGACAGGGTTAAAAAATACTTGTTCAATGCCTCAGTGCTAACGTCACCTAGTCTAGATAGACCGATGATACTGTATATGACAGTCTTTGAAAATTCCATGGGATGAGTGCTTGGCCAACATGATCGGTCTGGAAAGAAAGAGAAGGCAATATATTACCTCAGTAAGAAATTCACTGAGTGTGAAATGAGATACTCGCCAATTGAGAAGTTATGTTGCGTCCTGGTTTGGATGACTCGGAGATTAAGATAATATATGTTATACCATACGACTTCGTTAATCTCAAAGCTAGACCCTCTGAAGTACATGATGGAGTCAACTGCTTTGAATGGAAGGATAGCCTGATGGAAAATATTGCTCTCCAAATTTGACATAGTATAAGTGAACCAGAAGGCTGTGAAAGGAAGTGCAATAGCAAATTTTTTAGCCAGTAGAGCTCTAGACGATTACGAGCCCTTGAACTTTGATTTCTCTAATGAAGATCTGATGTTTGTAGCAACTACTGAGGAAGATACTCTAGAAGATCATCCTTGGAAATTGAACTTCGACGGAGCATCAAATATTGTTGGTAACAAAATTGGGGTAGTCCTGATATCCCCAAGCGGAGACCATTATCCATTTACTTGCAAATTGGATTTTGATTGCACTAATAATATGGCAGAGTACGAGGCCTGTATCCTAGGAATTTGTGCAGCCATAGAATGCAAAATCAAAGTGCTAGAGGTATATGAGGATTCTGCACTAGTAATCTATTAGCTAAAAGGTGAATAGGAAACAATAGACTCCAAATTGATTAGTTATCAAAAGCTAGTTTTGGAATTAATTAGGGAGTTTGATGATGTCACCTTCTGCTACCTCCCACGAGATGAAAACCAGATGGCTGACGCATTGGCTACGTTAGCTTCTATGATTAGAGTAAATAAACAAGAGGATATGAAGTCGATCCAGATGAGTATTTGTGAGGCTCTGACTCATTGCTACAATATCGATGAAGAGGAGGAGAGAGATGGTCATCCTTGATATAATGATATTCTAAGATATGTAAAGAGTCGTGAATACCCAGATCAAGCACCTGATAATTATAAGAGAACGTTGAGAAGGCTGGCCAGTGACTATGTCTTAGATGGAGAGATCCTGTATAAAAAGAGGAAGGATCAAGTGCTGTTAAGATGCGTTGACGTTGTTGAAGCTAAGAAAATCCTAAAAGAAGTCCATGAAAGTGTCTGTGAGACGTATGCCAATGGGTTTACAATGGCCAGGCAAATCATGAGATTCAGGTATTACTGGTCTACGATGGAATGAGATTGCATCAGTTATGCCAAAAAGTGCCATAAGTGTCAAATTTATGGAGACAAGATCCATGTGCCTTATTCACCTCTTTATGTTATGACTTCTCCATGGCCTTTCTCAATGTGGGGTGTGACAGCCTTAAAATGACCCTAGTCGGAATGTGGTTTCGGGACCACAAAACCAAGGCATAAAATATATTCAATATTCATTTTGATGCCTATGATATGTGTTAATTCATGTGTGACATGTTTGATGGGTTGATTTAGAGTTATAAAATTTAATTTCACTAAAAGGGACTTAGTAGTGAACTTTGAAAATGTGCTAGACAAATGTGTGATGACCTATTAATGCATGCATGAGAAAAGAAGGAGTTGCATGTCAAATTGCCCAATTTTACTCTAGTGGACGGCAATGATGGCTAATTTGGCATGTTGTGTGTTGTATTTTAGCTTAATAAATAAACTTAATATTTATTTTAAGCTATAATGTGATTATATTATTATTATTATTATGAAATGGGAGGAAAAACCAAAGCTAGTCCCTTTCTTCTTCTCTTTGCCGTGAGTTGAAGAAGAAAATAAGAATTTTTGAGCTTGAGGCATTCGGCTAGGGGGAAGCTGAAAATTAAGGTAAGATTGTTAGGTATTTTTCTTTAGATTCCATGAAATTTAAATGATAGTGAGACTCTTTTCTTTACCATGTTCAAATTCTTTGAGTCTTGGGTGTTAGAAGCTTTCGGTCATGGTTAAATTGGTTAAAAATGAAAGCTTTGAAGCCTTGAAATTTAGGAGAGTAATGAAGTGCCAAGTGCCTTTGTAAATGAGGCCATTTGTATTTGGAAATAAGAGAAAGTGTAACTAAGGTATTCGGCCATGACCTTGATGAGCTTAGGTTGTTGTTAATTGATGTTGTGTACCAAGGGATGAAAATATGTGAATCTAGATTAGTTAAAAATTTTGTTATGAGTGACTATCTTGAGCAAATTGCATTCGGTTAATGTGGTAAAGTATGGAATTTTGTTTAATTTTGGGATCCTATAATTAAATTATTCATATATGATTTTGTATTAGTTGAATGTGAAATTTGAATGAATTGGGTAGTAAGTGTGCTAATTCTTTGTTAGTTGGTGTTGTGTAAAGAGGGATGGATATGGGTAATTATAAACTAGCTAATTGTTATAATTGGTGAATAGATGTTAATTTCGATATGGAGGGCCTCTTAAATTGTTGACCGAAACTTACTTGTAGGTTGAAATTGGTGAATCATGTTAATTTCGGTTAAGTAGTAATATGACAAGGGAATTTATGTTTTGATATTGAAATTGAGTGTATGATTGCCGAGTGTGCTTGGAGTTAGTATAATAGTGCTAATGCTATGTGAAACTAGAAATTTGATAATTGATTAATGTGGTTCAAATTCTAAAGTGAACTTGATTAAATTGTATTTTGGCAGTGAGTAAGGCCGAATGGAGCTTTGTAGTAATGGGAAACTTCTTGAATGTTTTATTTGTTAGAAAGGGGGACATTTGGCTATGCCCTATTTGCAAGAATGAAATTGTGCTTGTGTATGTGTTAGCTAGTTAATTGGTGTATTCGGCCATTTGCGTAATGTGGCCATGGTTATATGTTGTAGCTTGAATGGATGTGAATTGTGTATGTACATTGTGTTAAGAGCAATGACTACCCTAAATGGTGCCTTAGGAAATGCTATGTTTTAAGTATGTGCATAAGAATATTAAAGAGTGAATTTTGTATAAAAATCTGCTTGGTACAGCAGCAGTAACGTGTTTTGGAAAAATCACCATAAATTGTGTGAGTTGAATTAGAGGCTGAATAAATTGTGTAATTGAAGCTTAATGAGTCTAGTTTCTTATGAAAGAAACCTTGCAAGCAAAGGAATTTCCGAAAAATAGATTTTTAGAGTAGAGTGAGACAGTGTCAGATTGACTTCGAAGTCCCCTGCTCTGTTTTTGGAAAATCACTATAAATTGTATAAAAATTTTTATGAGACAAAATTTATATGCTTAGACTCCTTAATGAGTCTAGTTTCGAATAAAATAGGTGAGGACATATTTGGAATTCTGTACAAGGAGAAATTCGGTTTGTAGTATAGAGTGGTCAGTCTAATCAAGCAGTGAAATAGGGAAACTTTAAGAAAATTCTGGTATTGATTGACCAAACCAAAAATTATGAAAATTTTATGGATTAAAGATAAATGAGTCTATTTTCATGCAAAATTTGCAGCACTACATTTGGAGTTTCGTAGCTCCAGTTATGAGTAAATTATTGAATGCTGCTCAGAAAATCAGCTTGTTGTGACTTATGATATGTATGTGAAATGCTCCAATGTGCATGTGTGTTCGCAATGAGAAGAATATGCATGTATGATTTGACTATGACTGAAAATGATTCATTGAGGTGCTTGAATAAGGATTAATAGAATTAAATGTTTTATTTAGCTCAAGAGCATAGAGGGACGAGTTCGGATAAAGGGAAGGCTAAAGTGGTCGAATAGCCAACTCGTAATTCCTCGTGAAAGTTCAAGGTAAGTTTTGAGTAATCAAATTTGGTATTTAAGTTAAAATGCCATGACATACATGCTGATATTTGAACGATGTCCCATTGAGAAAGACACCTTATTTATGTTTGCTATATAGCCGAATGGCTCCTAGAGAAAAAGGACCGAAATGAGATTTGAAATGCATTGCTCATGTATGTTTGATCTTTGGGCCGAAAGTCTAGAAAAGAAGAGTATAAGTGTATAAGTTCTGAATTATATGTACGTTTATGATATAAAGTCGAGAAGCATGTTATATGTTTGTGTGCACATGAATTGATTGAATTGCAAGTGAAATCTTGCTATGTGAAACTTGGCTACATGCGAATATATATATATGTATGAGAATTTGTGATGTGAATCCGGGATTTAAGTCCCGCTGACTATATGTGGAGAATATGTCCGGGTTAAGACCCGAAGGCTATATGCAGCGATGATGTCCGGGTTAAGACCCGAAGGCTATATGCGGAGATTATGTCCGGGGTAGAGACCCGATGGCTATGTATAGAGTTTATCCGAGCTAAAGATCTCGATGATGATGAGAATAAAGCCTAAGACTAATGGTCTTCAAGGTAACGATCGCTAATGAATTGCGCTGAAAGTGTTAAGCTATACAGGTATGTACCCTTGGCTTATATGCAAGCTGGATTTTGGACCGAATACTAAGGTCATTATGTGATTTCATATGTGTTCATGAAATGAGATTATTAATATGATCGAAGTACAATTGGCCTATGTGAAATGTTATGTGAATTTTTGTGACATGTATATGTTATGTGAACTTACTATGAGTGGAAGCCATCCATTTTCGTATGTGATGTGAATGTCTATGTTTGGAAAAAGGGTGACTTACCCAAATAGGAGAGGGAAACAAGGATATGATCAACTATGTTAGAATTTAATGCTTTATCTGTGACATTGCTTAAAACTTACTAAGCATTGTAATGCTTACTCCGTTTCCCTTATTTCCTCTGTTTTACTCCGTTTCCCTTATTTCCTCTGTTTTATAGATCTCATTTTGGAAGCTACGGACTCGGGGATTGAGGCCTTAATCACCTACACTATCGCTGTTATTTTTGGTACATTTAATGGTTAATTTGGGTCAATGGCATGTATAGGCTATGTTCCTTCGGTTGAATCAAACTTCATTTTGAGTTGTAAATATTCCTAGCCATGCGAAAATGGCTTGCTTAGTCTTCGAGTTTGATTATATGTGTTGGAGTGATTCTCATACTATTCGATGTTGTGGCATGATATTTAGTTAGTACCTAATATGCAATGACTTTTCTAATATGATGTTTGGTTATTGAATTTGTTCGATTTAGCCAATTTGTTAGTAGTCACAAGGTAGAGATTTGCTAGTATACTTATAGAATGATTTTAATGAGATACGATGTTCTGACCGAACCGACCTAAGTGTTATATTCAACTATTGAACTCAATGAATTCACGTCCAGCTTTGTATCTATGAACCTCGGTAGTTTGTATTTTGATTTGTAATACCTTAAACCCTAATCTGGCGACGGACAGGGGCGTAGGGTGTTACATGGGGCATGTACGTCATTGGGCTGATTTCGCCGAAGGCTTCTAATGGACATTGATTCATTTTTGTGGTCATCAATTACTTTATTAAATGGGTAGAGGCGGCTTCATATGCCAATGTCACGAATACGGCAGTTAGTAAGTTTTTGAAGAGGGAGATCATATGTCGCTATGGTATGCCGGAAAGGATCATATCTAACAATGCGTTGAATTTGAACAACAGCGCAATAGTGGAGGTCTGCAGTCAGTTCAAAACTAAGCACCACAACTCATCACAATATCGCCCGAAAATGAATGGTGCAGTTGAGGCAGCTAATAAAAGTATCACGAAAATTATGGGGAAAATGACTGAGACCTACAAGGATTGGCATGAAAAACTACCGTTTTCCCTCTATGCCTATTGAACATTTGCCAGAACTTCAACTGGGGCAACACTTTTCTCATTGGTTTATGAGAAGGAGGCAGTTTTGCCTATTGAAGTTGAAATTCCTTCACTCCGGGTTTTATCAGAGTTGAAGCTAGACGAAGCAGAATGGATCCAATCTCGATATGATCAACTAACTTGATTGAAGAAAAGAGGCTAAAAGCTATCCGTTGTGGTCAGTTATACCAAAAAAGAATAATGTGAGCTTACAACAAAAGGGTCCGTCCTAGGGAATTTCACGAGGGGGACCTAGTAGTAAAAAAGATCCTACCTACACAAAAGGACTTCAGAGGAAAGTGGATGCCTAATTGGAAAGGTCCTTATGTCGTAAAAATGGCCTTTTCTAGAGGAGAATTGGTATTAGCTGAGATGGATGGCAAGAGTCAGCCCAACCTAGTTAATGCGGACTCAGTCAAGAAGTACTTCGCTTAAGGAGGGAAATAGGCCAAGGCGAAAACCCGCAAATGGCATCTTGAGTTCAAAAAAAAAAGAGGGGCCAAGGCGAAAACCCGCAAAGGGCTTCTTAAGTTCAAAAAAAAGGGAGAGGCTAAGGCGAAAACCCGTAAAGGACACTTTGAGACCAAAGGGGCTTTGAATTGAAAACCCGTAAAGGGCAATCAAATTTTGATGGAAAATGGGGCATGTGCTAATCCTCATATTCCTGAGTCAACAATGAGGAGCTATGCTAATCTTACGGCCATTGACAAAACATTCTAGATCCCTTAAGCACATGTTAAGCTCAAAATGGTCATCGAAGAGTTTGTACGGGGAAGCTCAGGCTGCGATATCTGGGGCACTTATTTGTTCCCTTCATCTATTTTGTATTCTAGCAGTGGTTGCTTTCTTTGATTAATCCATTCTTTTCAAATTTTGTTCCTAATAAATTTTAATTTTATCCATCTTTATAATCTTTTTCAAGCGTTTCGTATTGAAATAATGATTAATGGACTAGTAACACTTTCACAAAAATAGTTTTGCATATTATTCTAGAAGCTTCTAAATAGTGGAAGAACCTGAAACAGGACAATTATTTAGAACTCACAAAGCTTAAAGGGCTAGAAACACTCGAGAAATAAAAGTCTAAGTTATGACTACTTCTTCAGATTCTCTGTTGAAGATATCAACTGAACAAGAAGACCTAAGTCAGGGATACCACCTTAATAAATAGCGAGCAATGACAGCCCAAATGTTAAAAAAATGGATCATTCTCATGACATTCTACATTCATACAAATGTCATTCATAATATATCTAGTTAGGAGCATTTGACTCATTCTGATCATGACATCCTAATCATTTGGCATAAGCATAGACCCCATGAAATCAATTTTACAGGTAGGTCCCCTAGAGGACGGTGCAGCAAGATTGATTAAAACTACAAATTTTGGCAAATCTTATCTCTATATTTCAACAATGGAGTAGATTTAAGCCACCAGTCCTATCTCTCTGACCAGCAGTGGAATAGGCTGAGGATTGTAGATCTTGTCACCCTAAGCAGTAGTGGAACAAGATCGAAGGGCAAATCTTGCCTCCCTAAGCAGTAGTGGAGCAGATTTAAGCCACTAGTCCTATCTCCCTGACCAGTAATAGAATAGGTTGAAGATTGTAGATTTTGTCATCTTAAACAGTAGTGGAACAAAATCGAATGGCAAATCTTGCCTCCCTAAACAGTAGTGGAATAGATTTAAGCCACCAGTCCTATCTCCCTAACTAGCAGTGGAATAGGTTGAAGATTGTAGATCTTGTCACCCTAAGCAGTAGTGGAACAAGATCGAAGGGCAAATCTTTTCTCCCTAAGCAATAGTGGAGCAGATTTAAGCCACCAGTCCTATCTCCCTAACCAGTAGTGGAATAGGTTGAAGATTGTAGATCTTGTCACCCTAAGCAGTAGTGGAGCAGATCGAAGATGGCAAATCTTATCTCTGTGTATTGACAATGGAGCAGATTTAAGCCACCAACCTTATCTCCTTGAAGTTGCAGTAGAGCAGAGTGAAATTACAAGTCTTATCTCCCTAAGCAGCAGTGGAGCAAACTGAAGATTGTAGATCTTATCTCCCTAAGCAATGGTGGAGCAGATCAAAGACGGCGAATCTTATCTCTATGTATCGGCAATGAAGCAGATTCAAGCCACCAATATTATCTTCCTGAAGTTGTAGTAGAGCAGGTTGAAATTACAAGTCTTATCTCCCTGAAGTAGCAGCAGAGCAGACTGAAGATTGTAGATCTTTTCTCCCTAAAGTTGCAGCGGAGCAGATCAAAAATGGCAAACCTTATCTCTCTGAAGTTGCAGAGAGCATGTTGAAGTTACAAGTTCTATTTCTCTGAAGCGGCAATGAAGTAGGACAGGCAATAAGATGCAATGGGTTGGAACGAGGCTACTCAAAAAGCATGAGCATCAAGAAATCAAGACTCGACAAGATCGGGCCCTTTTAAAGTCTTTGCTTCGTTCCCGTTACACGACAACGAGCAAAGCGGGGTAGCTGTAGAGCCCAAATTTTTCCCAGCCCAAAGCCCACTATAGACCCAAAGTAATATAGAACCAAGACCTAAAGCAATACATTACATAGCCCAAAAATTTAAACCCAACATAAGACCCAATCAACCCTCACCCAACAAAGACCTAGCCCAGCTACTCCAAAGCCCAAATCAGAAGCAAACCCTAGCAGCAAGCGGTTACTCCTTGTGCCACACACCCCAACTAGCAAAGCTGCCTCCCGCGCGGTCCACCACTTCCACGTAGCGTGTCCTTTTCCACCACGCTGTTATACCTGCAAATCAGTCGTAAAAAAAGGGGGCTATAAAAGCCTCATCGGTTTTTTTTTTGTTTTGATATGGATATATAGAGAGAGCAATACAAAAACATACACAATCAATATCAAAAACAGCAAAGTTCAAATACCAACCAAGCAGAAGAGCAATAAGCACGAAACCAGATCTAAAGTCTGCAGGTTTTTTCTGCTTATTTGATTTTATTTTTTTTTTGTTTTTTCAAAATCTTATTATATATGTACATCTATTAAATAAATATATATATTTTTGAAAAAAACTAAACCTTTTTTGGAACTCCGGCCGTAGTGCACGGCAGTGGCGATCGGCTGAAGAGCTTACCGGACTCATGGCCAGATGCTTTGAGGGAGAAAGAGAGAGTTGAGAGGAAAAAGGTTTTTTTTTAAGGAGAGGAATAGAATGAACTTTAAAATTTTTTTTTTGTTTCTATAAAGGATCAAAACGGCGTCGTTTTGAACCTTAACCCCTATGGCCAAAACTATGTCGTTTTGCCATTACCTAACCCGATCTGACCCGCTCCAAGGGGAGGATCCACCTGTTTTTTTTAGAATGGCTAATTGCGCTTTTAGCCCTTTCGCTTTTTGAGGGTTTAAAATCAGGTCTTTTATTTCTTAATTTCGGCCCCATGATTGGCTCTGGATTTCAATTTGGTCCTTCTTTAGGCTGTGTGTTTAGGCGAGTAGGGATATTTTCTATTTCGATCCCTCCAGGTTGCGCGCGTGTTGCAACTCGGTCCTACTTTCCATTGTATTCCCGATTTTACCCCAAGAAGTTTGTTTTGACCTCGATTCAGTCCTTTTTCGCCATTGTTGCCATTTGTTTTCAAAATTAACTGTTTGTAATATAATTATTATTTTATTAATATTATAACTACTATATATTATTATTATTAGTTTTAGTCGTAATCGGCATTAGTATTTTTTTTCATAATATTATTATTGCCATTATGATTCTTGTTTTCTTACTATAACTATTAATTAATATTGTTGTTGTTGTTGTATTAGCCTTAACAGTATTATTGTTTTTACTATTATATTTATTTGTTACTACTATTATTACTATTTATCATTATTATTATTATTATTATTATTCTAATATTTCAACTTACATTTTTTTTACACATTCATTTTATTATATAGTTCATTCATTTATTTATCCTTTTCTATAATCCTAAAACCTCCTTTTTTTATATTATTATTAATATTACTTTTACTATTGTAAATATTATTATTTTCAAAACGTTTTACATAAATATTATTTTTCTATTTTGATTACTATTAGTTTTTTAAATTTTAACTTTCTTAGTTTATTTATTCTTTTCCTCTTATCTGCAATCCGCATGCTTATTTGCTCATTCATCCTATCATTTTATTGGCATTATGTTGCTATTCACATTAGTACATTGATGATTACTCTATTATGCATCTTAGTATCATAATAATTTTTTCCTTACATCATATTAACCTTTACCCAAACTCATAAAAAAGGGTTTTTTTTTTATAAAGGCAATATTTTGTGTTTAGAAGTTCAAGAAATCGTGCCTTAACATGTTGGGTTTCAATTTTCTGTTTGACCAAATAGCTAAATATCCTTTTAAGATTTCGACCGTGTTTTCTTAAATTAAAAACAAGGTAATATTTTGTGTTTGGAAGTTCGAGAAATCGTGCCCTAACGTGCTGGGTTTCGATTTTCCGTTTGACCAAATAACCAAATATCCTTTTAAATGTCAATGCATGAGTTTTGAAATCATGAGATGATCTTGGTGTCGAGGGTTTGAAATGTCGTATCCTAATGTGTTGGATGTGATATTTTGTTCCTTCGGAACAAGAGAATTTCAATATCCAATTTGAATTATCTAGATATTTTTAAAGGAATTGTATTTTAAAATCTTTTTAAATTTTCGACATTAGGACATTAATCAATCAATAAGGTACTAATTTTGGGTATTGCGAGGGTGCTAACCCTACCTCGTAACCAACCGACTCCCGAACCCGTTTTCTTGTATCTCATAGACCAAAATTAATTTTTTTTTGAAAATAAAACGAAATGTTTTCCAAAGTGATTTGATCACACCTAAACAAAAAGATTGGTGGCGACTCCATGTATTTTAAATTCCATACTCGTTTTTTAAAAATATAAAAATGATTTCGACAACCCAAATTTCTCAAATTCATCAAAAATCCAAATACAAAACATATTAATCAAACACATATATTTTATTTTCTAGCATCAAACTTCATAAAACTCATATAATCATCAATGGCATAGCTCAAAATCTTCGTCAAAATCAGAAATTGAAGCATGGGCTTTATAGAACACTTGACAATGATTACAAAAACATAAAAATTATCAAAAACAGATTTAATTACATACCGAAATCAAGCTAGGTAGATGGCCGAATGAACAAAAGCACAAAACCCTTATTTTTTTCTTTCAAATTCTGCGAAACAAGATGATAATGGCCATGTTTTTGTTTTGTTTAATTTAATTCACATGTAATTATTAATTTCCATTTTTAACCTTTTTATTTTCATTCAAAATCCACTAACATATGACCATTAATGTCCATTCATAATTGCAATGGTCAAATAACCACATAAGGACCTCTCTTTTACAAAGACATGACAATTCGGCCATTAATCAAATAGAAGGACAATTTTGCATTTTTTCTGATTTAGTCCTTTTTACAAATTAAGCAATCAAACAGACAAATTTTCATACGAAACTTTCACATACATCAATTCACATATAATAAACACGAAAAATAATATTTAAATATTTTTTAACTCGGATATGTGGTCCCGAAACCATTATTCTGACTAGGGTCTAAACCGGGCTATTACAACTCTCCCCCCTTAAGGATTCTCGTCCCCGAAAATCTTACCGTTAAATAGATTCGGATGTTGTTGTCTCATAACATCTTCAGGCTCCCACGTAGCCTCTTCTACTCCGTTTCAATGCCACAATACTTTCACTAACGGAATTTTCTTATTCCGCAATTCTTTCATCTCGCGAACTAAGATACGGAACGGTTCTTCCTCATACGACATATCAGACTGAATCTCTATTTCGGATGGAGAAATTACATGCGAAGGATCAGATCTGTATTGTCAAAGCATGGATACGTGAAACACATTGTGAATCTTTTCTAGCTCAGGTGGCAACATCAATCTATACGCAACTGGCCCGACTCGTTCGATAATCTCATACGGTCCAATGAACCTTGGACTCAATTTACCTTTTCTGCCAAATAGAAATAGTTTCTTCCACGGAGAGACTTCTAAGAACACTTCGTCGCCGATCTCAAATTCAAAATTTTTTCGTTTCAAATCCGCGTATGATTTCTGTCGATTAGAAGCTGCTTTTAGACTATCTCGGATTACTTTCACTTTCTGTCCAATTTATTTTACCAAATCAATCCCGTATATCTTATTTTTACTGAGTTTTGACTAGTATAACTGAATATGGTATTTTCTACCATATAAGGCTTCGTACGGTGCCATTTTAATGCTCGATCGAAAACTATTATTGTAAGCGAACTCAATCAATGACAAATACTGTTCCCACGTACCTGCAAACTCAAGAATGCAACATCTCAACATATCCTTGAGTATCTGAATGATTCGCTCAGATTGACCATCCGTTTGCGAGTGAAAAGCAGTACTGAAATGTAATTTCGTACCTAAGGCCTCTTGCAATTTCTTCCAAAATCGCGAGGTGGATCTTGAATATCTATCTGACACAATAGATAAAGGCACCCCTTGCAATCTTACAATATCAGAAATATAAAGCTCAGTTAATTTTTCGAGTGAATAATCAGATCGTATTGGAATAAAGTGAGCTAATTTCGTCAGTCGTTCAACTACAACCCAGATCACATCTTTCTTTCTCGGAGATAGAAGCAAACCCAAAACAAAATCCATAGTCACTCTGTCCTATTTCCACTTGGGAATTATAATCAGTTGTAACAAACTGGAGGGTACCTGATGCTCAACTTTAACTTGCTGACAGATCAAACATCTCGAAACAAAATCAGAGATATCTCTTTTCATTCCAGACCACCAGTAATGCTGTTTCAAATCATTACACATTTTCGTACTTCCCGGATGTACTAATAAACGGCTATTGTGAGCTTTGATTAATATCATCTAAATCAACTCTAGATTTCTCGGAACATACAATCAATCTCGGAATCGCAGACAATCATCATGATCAATTCAAAATTCAAAATCAGAATCATAACTACACTGAGCTTGTTTGGCTATCAATTCATAATCAACTTTCTGAGCTTCGCAAATCTGCTGAATAAATAACGGTTTCACTTTTAATTCAGCCAAAACAGAATTATCATCAGATACAGATAACTGGATATTCATTACTCGTAATGCAAATAGTGACTTCCGACCCAAAACATCAGCTACAACATTTGCTTTACCTGGATGATAATCAATCACAAGTTTGTAATCTTTTAACAATTCTAACCATCTTCTCTTTCGCAGATTCAAATCTTTCTGAGTCATTAAATATTTCAGACTTTTATAATCAGAAAACATGTGGCACTTCTCGCTAAACAGATAGTGATGCCATATTTTCAGAGCAAAAATAATAGCAGCTAACTCAAGGTCGTGCGTCGAATAAATTTTTTCATGTGGTTTTAACTGTCTCGAGGCATAGGCTAAAACCTTGCCCTCCTGCATCAAAACACAATCGAGGCCATTCAACGAAGTATTACTGTAAATGATAAATTCTTTACCTGATTCTGGTTGTACAAGTACTAGAGATTCAGTCAACAGAACTTTCAACTGGTCAAAGCTTTTCTAACATTTATCTGACCACTCAAATTTGACATCTTTCTGAAGTAATCTCGTCAACGAAGTTGCTATCATTGAGAAGCCTTTTACAAATTATCAATAATAACCAGCAAGTTCCAAAAAACTACGGACTTCAGAAACATTTCTCGGAGGCTTCCAATCCAAAATAGTCAAAATTTTACTCAGATCAACTCGAATACCAGATGCTAATACAATATGGCCCAGAAAACCAACTTCGTATAACCAGAATTCACATTTACTGAATTTCGTGAATAGTTGCTTATCACGCAGAGTCTGTAACACAACTCTCAAATGTTCGGCATGTTCATTCTCACCCCGTGAATAAATCAAAATGTCATCAATGAATACAACAACAAATCAATCTAAATAGGGTCTGAAAATTCTATTCATCAAATCCATAAAAATAGCAGGAGCATTTATTAATCCAAAAGGCATAACTAAAAACTCATAGTGTCTGTACCTCGTTCAAAAAGTAGTTTTCGGAATGTCTGAATCTTTCACTCGTAGCTGATAATATCCCGATCTCAAATCTATCTTTGAAAACACAGTAGCACATTTCAACTGATCGAACAAATCATCAATTCTAGGTAGAGGACATTTATTCTTTATAGTCACTTTATTCAACTGACAGTAATTAATACACATCCTCATTGTGTCGTCTTTCTTTTTCACGAACAGAACCGGGGCACCCCAAGGTGAGAAACTCGGTGTCGCGAATCCTCTATCGATCAATTTTTGCAACTGAGACTTCAATTCTTTCAACTCGGTCGGAGCTATTTTACACGGAGCTATCAAAATCGGAGTTGTACTCAGTACCAATTCAATGCCAAATTCAACTTCTCTGATCAGAGGTAATCCCGGAAGTTTTTCAGGAAACACATCAGGGAATTCACAGACAACATGCACTGATTCAATTTTCTTTTCTGTCACTTTTGCATCAATCGCATATGCGAAATAAACTTCAAATCCCTTTTCACATATTTCAGAGCTTTTATCGAAGATATCACAGCAGGCAACCCATTTAAGTGACTAGATTCAATTCGGACTATTTCGTCATTCTTGCATCTTAAATTAATAACTTTCCGTTTGCAATTCACAACATCATCATGCACAGTTAACCAATCCATACCCAGAATTATATCAAATTCGTTAAAGGATAATAACATCAGATCAGCCGGAAAACACATATCTCGAAACATCAACGGACAGTTCTTACAGACTTTGTCAACTAGGACACTTTTGCTTAAGGGGTTCGATACTCTAATTATGAATTCAATAGACTCTATAGGCAAAGTCTTACTGTGTACTAAATTCATGCATATATAAGAGTGTGTAGATCAATGATCTATCAATACAATCACAGAAGTATCATAAAGAGTAAAGTACCAATTATCATAAAGGTTCCTCAAGCTCGGATAGCATAGGCTTTGGCAGGTACTCTGGCTTCAGATCGAATAGCAGTATCTTTCATAGCTCTCTGACTACCACTCACATTTCTCGAATTTATGGGAGGTCGACCTCTAGCTGAAGTATTACTCGATCTAGGATTCTATACAATTTCTGGTTTAGCAAACTTGGGACAATCTCTGATAAATTGGTCTATAGATCAACATCTGAAATAAGCTCGATCACTCAATCTACAACTTCCCGGATGTCTTTTACCATAATTTTTACATTCAGGTCTATCAGATCGGACATTCCCGACGCTTGCAACTAAAGTACTAGGAGCTCTGAAGCTCAAATGCGATCTAACTCGATCTCTGCTCGAATGTCCCACATTAGCCTTTGTATGACTATAGTTATCTTGAAAATTTTTTGGCACGATTGAAATGATTTACTTGCAGATCTCTTTCTCACTTCTTTAGCTTCAGAATCGATTTTTCTTTTATCTTTGTCGAGTTCTTCTACTTTCATGCTCGATCAACAAGAACAACAAACTCTTTAATCTCAAGAATGCCAACTAGCAAACGGATATCTTCGTTCAAACTATCCTTAAATCTTTTGCACATTATCTCTTCAATTGATACACATTCACGTGCATATCAACTCAGATGAACAAATTCTCACTCGTATTCCGTAACGGACATACGGCCCTGTTTCAATTCTAGAAACTCTTTTCTTTTTTGGTCGATAAACCTCTGACTGATGTATTTTTTACGGAATTCGGATTGAAAGAAATCCCAGGTTACTCGCTCTTTCGGAACAATAGAAATTAGAGTTTTCTACTATTTATAAGCTGTATCTCTGAGCAATGAAATTGCATATTTAACACACTCGTCAAGACTACACAATAATTCATCAAAAACTCGAACGGTATATTTGAGCCAAAACTCAAGTCTCTCAGCATCATCATCATTAGTGGCCCTAAACTCTTCGGCCCTATACTTTCTTATTTTATCGACTGAAGGCTTATTCATCAAAATCAGATTCACAACTGGAGGCACAATAAAGGTCTGAGGAGGATGAGGTGGGGGTCGAGGTTGTTGAGTAGCCGAGTTCATACGAACGAACTCCGTAAACCACTCGTCCATCATTTAGAAGAAAGCTTGTTGAGCTTTTCCCTCATGACTACTAGTTACATTTCTCGAATCAGAAGGCACTGCCCCTTGTGCGGGAGCTGGTGCATTACTTTCAACAGCATCAGCTACGGCTCGTTCGGGATCCATTACTATACAAAAAACACATTTCAAATGTCAAGATTCATCAAACTATCACATTTTAGATACATGGCATGTATAGCTAAACTCGCATACACTATGGTAGTCCTAGAACCGACTAAACCATGGCTTTGATACCAAAAAATGTAACACCCCTAACCTGTATCCGTCGTCGGATTAAGGTTAGGGGCATTACCGAAAAATTCAAAAATTTTACCGACATTTCACAATCATCAACATCATATCATAATCATACATCATTAATGAGTTTATTATGAAGGTTTACGAGACCTTAAACATGCATTAGAAGAAGGTCGGGACTAAACTGAGCTCATACAAAATTTTTTGAAACTTAAACATTTCTTTAAGCTACATAGGTCACACGCCCGTGTGGTCAACCTATGTGCCTATCATGGCCTTAGACATGCCTGTATGTCTAAGCCGTGGCAAAACAGGGCATACATTCTGACTTGCACCACATGACCGAGGACACGGTCATATGCCAGGCTGTGTAAAATTTAGGAAAGTTACTGACTTGGGTCACACGGCTGACCACACGCCCGTGTGCCAGCCCGTATGCTACCTACGGCCATTAGACACGCCCGTGTACCTAGCTTGTATCAAAACTGTAGGGTATATTGACTTAATTCGAAAGGGTACCCCAGGGGACACACGGCCGTGTACTATGATCATGTGTCACACACGGCTGAGACACACGCTCGTGTCTCTGCCCGTGACGAAAATAGGCCATTCGAAAAGCCAACTTTGCCACCCTTTTTAGGTCATCCCTACAAGCCAAAACTAACACATTTTATACTATCATTTCTCAGCCAAATCACAACCAAAATACATATAATTCATGTCATAAAATCCTCATCCGAAATCATACTCAAAGTCCATACTAATTTATGCCAAAACATAAGCCAATTTCATACCAAATCTTATAATACTTAACTCATTTTATACCTCATTCCATCTCATATCAAAACTTACCAAATTCATAACATTTTCATAACATAATGACCATTTCTCTTTAGACCATATAAGCATCATAAAACATACCAAATTTGCCTTACTTATCACATACCAAAACAAACCACAAATTCAACCAAAAGCTAGCCATATCACATGCCATAACATATATACAACTCAAAATCATATCACATACTATCTAGACTATACATGCCATACTTTAACGTTTATACTTTCAAAAGGTACTAAAATCAAGTTCGATAGTATGGTGATGATCCTTGACTATCCCTGAGCTCCCGGTAGCTTCGATATCTATAAAACAATGCAAGCACACACAAAGTAAGCTACAAAGAGCTTAGTAAGCCATATACAAATAAATTCAACTCATGAATCAAATATATTTCAATTAATTCATACATTTCATGGCAATACATAATTACAATTTCATATTTCTCATGTAGCTCATTTATTCAAAGCTTACTTACACATACATTACATCTCAATTCCAAGTACTCATATATATATATATATATATATATATATATCTCACATATATTCAATTTCACATATACATACCTTTCATTATCAAAGATCAAACATATCTTAAATGTACCTGAATCGGTTATATTTCAACGTAGTCATCCATTACTCAGAGTGCCCATTGAATCGTTTGGAATCAAATAGGATATGCAGATAGCTCAAAAAGCTTATACAATGCCAACATCCCAGACGTGGTCTTACATGTAATCAAATATTGATGCCATTGTCCCAGACAAGGTCTTACATGAATCAAATATGATGTCGTTGTCCCAAACATGGTCTTACACATAAATCACAAATCGATGCCAACGTCCCAGACGTGGTCTTACACGAAATCACATATCGGATCCTATGTCATGACATATGTATCTTAACTATTCCTAGGTTCGTACGGGGCTTTTCGGACGTCGTTACAAACTCAGAATTTCCTTGATTTCACATTTCCAACTTTCATAATCATTCATTGCATTTCATTATCAAATATAAACATAATTAAATCAACTAAAGTGCATTTATTTGTATATTGACTTACCTCGTTCGGATTCGTACGGAGGAAAATGGCTAATCAACTACTTTCGACTTTTCTCGATCTAATTCTATTTTCTTTGGTTCTTGATCTAAACACATTCAAATTTAACCATTTTATTCAACAAATCATTCAATTCAATCCAAAACCATATATTTAGGTCATTTTACAAATTAGCCCTCACATTTTTACATTTTTACATTAGTCCCTATTTCACAAAATCATAAAATACACAAAATTTCTTTATACCATAGCTTAGCCGAATTTTCCTACTCTTCATATGAGTCCATATAATTTATAAATTTCACATTTTAGTCCTTAAGTTTCTCATTTTCACAATTTAACCCAAATTACTCAAATTAATCAAAAATCCAAAGACAAAACATATTAATCAAACATATATCTTTTATTTTCTAGCATCAAACTTCATAAAACTCATATGATCATCAATGACATAACTCAAAATCTTCATCAAAATCAGAAATTGAAGCATGGACTTTATATAACACTTGACAACGATTACAAAAACATAGAAATTACCAAAAGCGAATCAAATTACATACCTAAATCAAGCTAGATAGATGGCCGAATGAACAAAAACACAAAACCCTTATTTTTTTTTCAAATTCAACAAAACAAGATGATAATGGCCATGTTTTTGTTTTTATTTTTAATTTAATGCACATGTATTTATTAATTTCCATTTTTAACCTTTTTATTTTCATTCAAAATCCACTAACATATGACCATTAATGTCCATCCATAATTGCAATGGTCAAATAACCACATAAGGACCTCTCTTTTACAAAGACATGACAATTCGGCCATTAATCAAATAGAAGGACAATTTTGCATTTTCTGCGATTTAGTCCTTTTTGCAAATTAAGCACTCAAACAGACAAATTTTCATACGAAACTTTTACGGACATCAATTCACATATAAAAAAACATGGAAAATAATATTTATATATTTTTCTAACTCGAATATGTGGTCCTAAAATCACTATTCCGACTAGAGTCTAAACCGGGCTGTTACAATCCGTATTTGTTGGGTTATTCTCTAAGCATATATTTTTTTGTTATCATTGATTGCTTATTTATCAATTTTAAATAATTAATAATAAATACTATGTAATTTAGTTAAATTTATTATAAATAATTTATAATATATACTATGTAATTTAGTTAATTATTTAGTAGGTCAAAATGTATAGGAAATTATCTTTTGTCAATAAAATTTTCAAATTATGTAAATAAGATTAGTAAAAAAACATATATTATATTTGAAAAATATAATATATATTCTAAAATTAAAATACTATTATTATTGTATAAAAATAAATTTTCAAACTTGTTTAAAAAAATAACTTTTAAAACTTAAATCATGTATGGGTATGTTTGGAAAGTCATTGAGTAATTCGATTCTAGTGTAATTGTTTGTAATTACTCAGGTAATTACTGTAATTTCACCCTCCCCTTAATAATTAGAAATGGTAATTTGGTGCTCGGTTACACTCAATTTAGTGGGACTCACCAATTATAATGGTTTCCCAAACATGACATAATGTGTAATTACAAGTGATTACACTCAAATTCAGTTACCAAGTGACTTTCCAAACCCAGCCTTAGCTTTTTTTTAAAATAAATGATAGGAAGTACAAATTGTTTATACGTCAAATCTATTATATATATATATATATCATTGCATTCACTCCATAATCAAATAAAAAGGTTGAATTCTATACTTTGTGAAAGTTGTGGATTTAGTCTCTATATGTAACATCCTTAATATCTTTTGAGTTGGGAACAATGTTAAATCAAGAGTAAATATGTTAGAATTTTTAAAGGTTATAAATAGAAATTATCAGTGTTAGTAGAGTTAGAAGATAGATACTGAAGGTAATTGAAAAGGCATGTCTATTGTGAGACATAAATCTGGGGTATTGACTAAATTGTATAAAAGTGGAAAGTATTGAGGAAAATGTGAGAAAATTAAGAAATGGAATTATTAGATTGAATTGAAGGAAAAATGTGGGGAGCCTAGATGTGAAATTTCACCAAAAGAGAGTATGACTCATGAATGGAATTGTAGAGAAAGTTGATGGACTAAATGATCACTTTGTAATTTAGATAATTATGACATGTTAATGATTAAGGATTAAATCGGTGTAAAGTTATAATTTGTGGTAATATTTATTTATTTTTAATTATTAAATTAATAGATTTTTTTAGAACTATGCAGAAAAGATGATGACATTCAATCATTCATCTTTTCTCTCCCACATGCCACTTACTCCATGAACAAATTAAATTTTAAATTTTATTCATTTTAGTCCTTTTTCATCATTTCTAAGCTTTTCAAACTTAATTCCTCCAATTTTCTCCATGAATATTTGATGAAATCAATAGAGAAGCCCAGTAGGTATCTTAGTTTCATGAGAAGTGCATCCATAGTTGTCTTGGAGGAGAGAGAAAATAAGAGATTAAGGTAACTGTGATATGTTTTCCATGGATTTCATGTTAGTTTTATTTAAAGAACATAGATATGTTATTTGATAAACAAATCTTGTATGTTTTGATATGGAAATGAAGAAAAGTGAAGTGATCAACAAGTTGGAAACAAAGGCAAAGGGATAACCAAAGAGTAGAAGAAGAAGAAGAAGAAAGTTTTTCTCAAACCTTTGGTTGTAAATACAGCTAGAATTTTACTTCGATTAAATAGTTTTAATTAGTATCTTTAATTAGATGCATTAATATTTACATGTTTTGTAACGACCCAAAATCCATGGGCACAGGAAAAGGGTATTATCGGGCCTCCGTCTTAGTAAATTAAATCCTTAAATAATTATTCGGAATAATTATGAGTCTAGTTATATGTCTAATTAGGTTTTAAATTAGATGAAATTAGCCTAATTAGGAGAAAATAGGAAAAATGATTCAATTGAATTAAGGCTAAAAATTGAATTATAGAATAATAGAAAGAAAAAGTGATTAAAATGGCAATTAAGCCATTTGTAATCATTGAGGCGGCAAAATGGATAGAAAAATCTAAGATTTTTCTTAGATTTCTATTTAATAATTAAAATTATTATTATTATTATTAAATTATAAAATAAGTAAGATAAAGACAAATGTATGGTATATAATTAATACATGTGTAAAAATTTTATTAGTAAAAATTTTATTAGTACAATTGTAAGACAAATAATCAAATTACTTATTATTTAAGTTAAAGATATTTATTAAATTAAATAATTAAATTATATGATTTTTGTATGGTAAACAAATTGAATAATGACAATTGTAATAAAAATATTGGTACATTTGTTATAAAATAATTTATTTACTTAATATTAAAAGGAATGGATAATTAGAATTAAATTATATTATTAATTAAAATTTTGGGATTTTATATGATAAATAAATTAAAAATATAACAAATGTAGTATGATGATATATTACATGTGTAAGTATATATAATATTACATTTGTAAAATATTCATTTGTTGTTAAATAAGATATTTATATTATTATTATTAAGTTAATATAAAAGAAATAAGTAAATAGAAATAAAAAGATAGTAAAAGAAAACGAAATAAAGAAAGAAGAACAGAAAAGAAGCAGAGAACAAGACGAAAACAGGGGAAGAAAAAGGGAAAGCAAAGAAAAGGAAAAATTTAGATTTTAAAGCTTCAAGTTTAATTGGTAAGCTAAATTTAGTCCTTTTTTCTCTTAATTTTGATGATTTAGAAGCTTTTAAACAAAGTTTTGTTGAAATTAAGTAAAAGCCATGGAAGTTTTTAGGTTTCCAAACTTAGCTCATATTGGATAAATTGTTGAATTAGGAGTTAAATTGAGTGGATTCTAAGTTAGAATTTGAAAAAAAGGACTAAATTGTAAAAGAAGTTATAAGTTTTGTGTTTTAGGAATTAAATTGAAAGAAATTTTAAATTAGGGTTTTATAATGAACATTAGATTGTTAGGCTAAATTGATAGGAAATTGAATAGAAATGAAATACTAATTGAAATTAAACAAGTAAAAGAGTCAATTAGGATTAAATTGGAATTGGAGTATAAATTGAGTAAAAATTCAATTAATTATTAAAATTAGTGCTGTAATTAACAATGTAATTTGTTATTATTATTATTTTCGTAGCTAACAAGGAAAACGAGGCATCGGCATCCAGAGGAAAAGAAAAGATCATTGAGGAGTAAACGCGTATTCCGGGTTTGTATTACTATAACTAAAACTATTTATGAATTGTTATATTGAATTTGTAATCATGGGACATTTAAATAAGGTAAGTAAGAATATGTATGAATGTTGAATTATATGTGAATTGAGATAATAGATATTTTGAATTGATTGAGTATTTGAAAATTGTTGTGGAAATGAATTCGAAATTGAAAAAGTAAAATAATACCCTATTAACTTATCGGACTAGATTGGATACAAATGGCATGCCATAGGATTTGTGATGTGTTGAGGAGATTTGAGCTCGGCCGAGGAGATATTTCTGTATTATATTCTTCGGTTTATCCGAAAAGGCATTTAATGCCTTATTGGTGTGTTTGGGAGGATATAATATACTGGTGTGTTTGGGAGGTTATATTATACTGGTGTGTTATGGAGGATTTATATTATTCTGGGTGTGTTGGGTTGGATATTCTGGTGTGTTTGGGTGGAATCCGCGTATCTGTCAGAGTCCGAGCCTTGTTAATAGGGTAAACAATTGAAATGAAATTTGAAAATGAGATTAATTGTTTGGCACTATTGAAAAATATGAGAAAGAATGTATGAGTTAAATTATGAATTGAGTTAGTATATGAAAAATGAAATAGGAATTTAAGATTTATGAAGTAGTATAATTATATATATAATTAGTTTAAAAGATTATAAAGTTTATGGTTGATGTTTATAATTTATTAATGTTAAATAGTTTTGATTTATAGTAATACCACTGAGTATGAAATATTCAGCGTAAGGTTGTTTCCGTGCGCATGTCATTAGAGTTTCGGATCCAGTCCAGCATCCAAAGTAAACCCGACTCCAACAAAAAAGATTTTGGTGATGTATTTCTTCCTTTTGTTAAGTGGCATGTACTAGGTAGTTGTATATGAATTATGTATAAATATATTTAAGTTAAATGATTTTGGTTGTATATATATATATGATTATAATGTTTGGGATGATGAATATGATATAAAGTCATGAAATGGTAAATTTGGTATTAAATAAATGAAATGAGATAAAAGTTATTAATTATACATATATATATATATATATTAGCATGTTATATTGTTTAAACTAAGATATTAAATTATTATTTTGACATAAATTAGATGTATTTGAATATGCCTAGTCATTGGTTGAAATATTGATATTGGATTGTTTCGGGTTGAAATTTGCAGGGGGTTTTATGTAAAAATAAGCAGAAATACTGTCGAAATTTTTATAAAAAAAAATACGAAAAATTTTCGAAGTATTCGAACAAGTTCCGTTTCACTTTTAATTTACATTTTGGTTTCTAGCGTCTATTATTGGGACTTAATCATTAAATTATACTATGAATGTTATTTTATTTGTAAATTATTCGTAAGTTGTCTGATATGTCCGGTAATGCCTCGTAACCCTATTCCGGTGACATTTTGGGGTTAAGGGGTGTTACATGTTTTTAACTACTAACTATTGGGTTATGCATAAATAAGTAATTAATTAAGAATGATGGAATTAATGATTTAATTCCATTTACTAAGTAAATTGTTATGGTGAAATGAAAGAAGAACGAGGAAAGGACTAAATTGTAAAATGTGTAAAAATTTTATGTTAAATCTAACAGTACTCTAATAGTGAATATGAAATATTAAAATATAGTGTGTTATACATGTCAAAGAAAGATTATTCTAGTGTATTGAATTTTTATGATGAGGGTTAAATTGTAAAGAATTCAAAAGTATGTAAATTGTGTTCTAAAATGTAAAATTAAGTTGATTATGTTATATTTGCCCATGTAGACAATATACGAATCAGTAGGATTTAGATAGCATGCCATTAGAAAGCATTTAGTGCGTTGTTCATTCTGTTATTGAACTTTGGTGCCACTTTGCTATTATTAAGCACTTTGTATTATTCTATTCTGATTTTTCACTTTAGTGTAACTCTGTTTTGTTATTTCACTTCTATGCATCTCTATATTATTTCCGTATATCCTACGTGTTCTATTAAGTCTACATTTGGTCTCTGTTAAATATTAAAAGATAAATTAAAGCGATAATCAATATGACAAGATCTTGAGTTATTGAGGAAACGATAATGAATGGAATTATAATGATTAAGTTATAGTATGTAAGTTTTAATGCTATTATGTTTTGAATGTGTTCAATATAATGTTATTGTACTTTGTTACATCTATTTAATTAAAAAGGTAAGTTTAACTCTAGTTGTACTTACTAAGTTTTCACAAGCTTATCGCTTTATTTTTAACGCGTAGGTAATGACATGGAGTGAGGATTTGTCGAGGATCAAACTCTTCACATCTCAAGAGCTTGGAAAAAAGTATGAAATCTCCTTTATTTTGATCTAAGTAAATGACATGTACATAGGTGAAACACTAGAGTAAGCAAGTGAGTGCCTAGATGTTGTAATACTTGTGTTAATTGTGTTTTGGATGAAGTATATATGGTATTATATAGTTCATGAGTTTTGGTTAATGTTTGGACTGATTGAGAACTATTGATGTTTGTTTTCTGCCCCCCATTTGGGAGTGGTTCTTCCTTATTTATAAGACGCAATTCCCTTAATGTGACATGCTAGAGAGGTATCTAGGTACCATGCATATAACTCAGGATGACACATACCTTCTTTAGGTTCAACGTGTATCCTATGCTTGTCCTTCTGATAGGATTCACACCCAAATATCATCATACATGCTCGTGTGTCCCTCGTGAGGTATGTTTACATGTCTTCCTTGTGGGGGACTAATGTTTCGCCTCATGAGGTGCTGATGTTACACCTCGAAAGGTTGCCATGTTGGTGTACCTTGCGAGATTACAAAGGTAACTAGGTTGGATTCCTAGTCACAAGGCCAAGTTGAATTTTGGGTTATGATGTACTTTATAAGAGGAACCAATTTGGTGTGGTTTAGAAATGTTTATAAGCAAAAATTTCAGGTCCCCCACCTAGGTCTCCAGACATGTGAAATATGTCGCAAGACATAAATAACTTTGAAGCTAAAAATCTACAATAACTTAGTCATGTATTGAGAAAAAAGCCCTTTTGTCTTGAGACCTATACCTAAGTGTCTCGAGACAGAAAAACTTTGAAGCTAAATTTTTATAGTGTCGAAGCAATGTCCCAAGACAATTTGGTCTTGGTCTCGAGACATACAGACTTGTAACTGAATTTTTTTTATTTGAATTAAATGAGCCCGAAAACAAACTTTGTATGAAATTAATCCTTATTAATAGTCAAATTATGTTCTCAAAAGTGTAATGAGACCTTGAATTCATTAATAAAAGCCCGAATTATAAATATTTGATAATGCAAAAGAGTGTTCCGTGATTGATGTAACATTCGTTGCTCAAGTTTACTTGGGTAAATGGTGTTATATTGTACTTTATAATTTGACTAATTTTAATCATGTACTTTTTGAATTGGTCACTTTTAGTCCCTATACTTTTTGAAATTTTAAAATTTTATCATAACCAAAATAGTAACAGTTAAATATGTTTGGTTAAATTCAATTACTAGTATTGTACGATGTGTATAATTATAAATTTGGTTCATATTCTACAATTGGATCATTCTAAGTCCCTATACTTTTCAAATTATGAAATTTCACTCTTGTCATAAATAATGATCATTAATCTATCAATTGGATTTTTAGTGAGTAATATGTTTGACGCATCATATTTTGGAAATAACAGAACTTAACTTAATGAGTTTAACTAGTATCATTCGGTGAAGACTGAAATTTTAAAATTTGAAAAGTATAAAAACTAAAAATGACCAAATTAAAGTATAAGGGTTAAGTCCATAGCTTTCACAAAGTACATGGACTAATAGTAGAGTTATCCAATAAAAAATATAAAATCTTTGTCAAATAATAAATAAAAGGGTAAATTATACTGGAGTTTACCCAAAAATAGCGTCACTCCTATTTTAGTTATTCTAAATTTTTTTAAGGGACTAAAAAATAATTTTTCCTTTTTTTCAGGCCCAGTTAGCAATCCCTCGAAATTTTAACCATCGAGTAACCATTTTGGTCAATTTTTTTAATGGTAATAACTAAATTAATGATTTTTTTATGATTAAAATAATAATGATGCTATTTTAAGATATCCTCCGGTGCAGTTTAAAAAAATCATTTCCAACGTCTTCACATTATAGTTCCCAACCTTTTATTCAAACGACGTCGTGGTGTCGGTTTTTTTTACAAGACCGATGTCTCCCAATTTCTCCTACGCCCCATGTCTTGACTTTCCGGTTTTCACTTTCCTGTTCATCTATTTCCTGAAAAGAGTTTTTTATATGCTTGTTTGTTTATTTTTATTATTAATGACCGTTTCTTCCCCCAGATATCTCTATCTTCATTTTCTTCCCTCTTTTCAGTATCGAAGAAAATACAAATTAAAACAAAAATTTGGATCAAATTTCTAGGGTTTGATTTCACCGTTCTCTACGACAATTCATTTCTATCACTGTTCCTTCTTTTTTGGTCACAACTGTCCCGGTAAGTTCAAAGCCATTCTCCATTTCATTTCCCCTTTTTTTTTCTTTATATCTCTGTGATCGTCGGCATCTACCTTTTGGCGATCATATGTTTTGATTTATTGTGTCTTTATTTAGTGGACTTCAAGAGTTGGACTATTTTTTTGCTGCAAATGTGTTTGAACGTATATTAACTCTTTGTTTTTTTTCAATATTAATTTACTATTTTTGTAGTTTTGGAGAATTACGATTTGCATTTTCGATTTCATGAATATTTTAGATATTATGTGTTTAATTAAGATGAAAAAGAAATCTAATTTAATTGCAATGTTGCGATTGTAGTCATTGTTGAAGGCCACTGTCTTTTTATTGATTTTATTTGAGTGGGAATTTGGCTTTAATGATAGTTTTGTTCGTTGGTTGTCTCTGTTTTCCGTAGAATTATGTACAAGGATTTCTTTACACATATATATATTAAAAATTCTAATTATCTGTTCAAAGTAGATAGGTCTGGTCCATTTTGGCTCTGATGCATACTAGTACTGTCCTTTTTTAAGTGATATTTGGTTGCAGAATGCAGGTTATTCTAACTTAATATGCTGCGGTTGTATTTAAGTGTATAGAAGCACTGAGGTATAGGGGTGGTAAAGCTTTTAATTTTCATTTAACTGGTTATTTAGGGGTCACTGCAATGCACCGAGTGGGCAGTGCGGGGAACAATACCAATTCTAACCGCCCACGGAAAGAAAAAAGGTTGACATATGTACTGAATGATACCGCCGACACAAAGGTGAAGTGGCTTATGTTCTTTTAATTCTTTTTTACTTTCTTGTTTTCCTCTTTCAAGTGAACAAGACATCTTCCTTGATATATATTTGTCAGTCTTGCGGAATTTGCATGTTCAGATTTCATTAGGATTGAAATTTGTATCCGTATTTTCATTGTAATGCCACATTTTAGATTATTGTTGTTTCTGCATCTTTGGTTTATTTTTTAAGTAAAATAAAAATTCTAGAAGCTTGTTTTTGTTTTTATATGTATTCTTATACAGGGGCACTCCAATTGATGAATGACTCACAGAATAACGATCTGAGTATATTTTCATTTTTGGTTGTATCCTTGTGTAGATTTGTAACACCATGCTACATGTTATATATATTACTTCATTAGGTTCAGTGAGAATGATTGTTATATATTTGCTAAATTGATAAACTTGGAATATTTGAAATCTATCTTGGTTGGCAATTCTTAACTTCCTTCTCCAAGATAATGTTGTGCCAGTTTCATTATTTAACATCTTTTATCCTTAGGACTTATGGTATACTTAACTTAAACGAAGATGATGGCTTGTGTTAATTCATTGTATTATTCATTCATCCTTCATTTATTTAGGACCATGTTCCCAATCAAATTGGATAATTCTGCTAATCCTTTGCTTTGTATTATAAAAATTGTCATTATCTTATATTCTGGTTGAGCCTTTGATAATTTAATTTTGAGTATAGACACTAGGCATTGATGTTTCTCTACTTTGATATGTTGTTTTGCAGCATTGTGCAGGCATAAATTGTTTGGCTGTGCTAAAGTCATCAGCCTCAGATGGGTGCGACTATCTTTTCACTGGTAGCCGTGATGGCACACTTAAGAGATGGGCACTTGGTGAAAATGCTGCCATATGCTCTGCTACATTTGAGTCTCATGTTGATTGGGTACCTTCTTACTATCCATGATAATTTACTTTCACAATGAGCAGGACCTTCATACATTAGCCTATATCTTTTGTTGTTAATTTCTGGTTTGGAGGGTGTGGAATTTTAATTTATTTTCTAATTTGGTCCACTAGAATGACATATCCCTGATGTGATATCAAATATGAATCATTGCTTAGTAACCAACCAAGCAACCGGCTCTCAAGCAAACCTAGAGCAAGAATTGTCCTTTGCACTTCATTTATATCAATATTTAGTTTGAATGCTTAAAGCCTGTTATCTGTTCTTTTTCCCAGTTTGTGGAATTCACCATCAAAATATCTTACAAATATAATATATGATATATCTGTAACTATTAAAGTTATGATTGAGAATTAGGTGATTTTCTTGTTGTGCAGGTAAATGATACTGTTATTGCTGGTGATAATACACTTGTTTCATGCTCATCAGACACTACATTGAAGGTTTTTTTGTTAATTAATGTGTTATTAGTGTCTCATTGTCTATGTCGGTTAAGTATTGACATGTCCTTGTTCTTTGAGAAATACCAGACGTGGAATTGCTTGTCTGAAGGAACTTGCACCAGGACTTTGCGTCAACACTCTGACTATGTTACATGTCTAGCCGCAGCTGAAAAAAATGTAATTTCTGTGTCAAAATTTTCAGTTGATTTAATTAGCTTCATGTGTGAAATGTTCCTGCAGTGCTAGATGTAATTAGCTTCATGTGTGAAATGTTCCTGCAGTGCTAGATTGCAATTTAAGTTTCATGCTTAGTTTGGTACCATATGTGTCCTATAAGGTATGGTGGTTACTAATATTGAGGTCACTTTCTAATTCATTTTTAGTGTTGTGCATTTTAGACCAATGTGGTTGCCTCTGGGGGTCTTGGAGGGGAGGTTTTTGTGTGGGATATTGAAGCTGCAGTAACTCCAGTCTCTAAATCCAGTGATTTAGTGGAAGATGATTGTTCCAACAGTATGAATGGTTCGGCAAATTTATTACCGATATCAAGTCCGAGAACAATTAGCTCAAGTAACAGCATTAGGACGCACACAACTCAGTGTCATGGATATGTCCCCATTGCTGCCAAAGGTCACAAAGAATCGGTCTATGCGTTGGCAATGAATGATAGTGGCTCCCTTCTTGTCTCTGGTGGAACTGAGAAGGTAGTTTTTGCTTCTTAGTTTATTCAAATATTCTGATAATAAGTTTTTTCTTTTCCCCTACAACATCTTCCTATAGATGATCTTATCATTACCTCTGTTGGTCATTTAATCTTTTAACAATTTCAGTAGCTATTTATATTTCCTGCCTCATTTCCATATAGGTTGTGCGAGTTTGGGATCCAAGAACTGGTTCAAAGAATATGAAATTAAGAGGGCATGCAGATAACATTAGGGCTTTGCTTCTGGATTCTACTGGCAGGCTAGTACAATGAGTTCTGCTCTGCAGTCTTTATTCTAAGTGAAAATTAGTATTATCTTGATGTTAGTTGTAGGTGTTACTGTTATGGAACTTTATATGCATTATAAGATGCATATTTTTTACCTGATTTTTTTCTCTTGCAACTGCTGCACTCTTCTGTGTCAGTTAGATAAATAGGTTGGTTAATTGTTGATGAGTTCTTCCCTTGATTGACTGCTATTGAATTCTTTTTCTTTTTCCACTGCTTATTTTATGAGTGAAGTTTTCACAGTCACTGTTTTCTTTCAGATATTGTTTGTCAGGGTCCTCGGATTCTATGATCAGGTACATAATCTGTGCATAGGTTTCGCGGTTGTATTACCAGTTGCAATTTTCAACTGCAAAGAATCTAAGACCTTTCCTTTAAATGGTCTTAATTTTATTTTGCAGGCTGTGGGACCTTGGTCAGCAACGTTGTGTGCATTCATATGCTGTGCACACAGATTCTGTTTGGGCACTTGCAAGCACCCCAACATTTAGTCATGTTTATAGTGGTGGTAGAGATCTTTCTGTAAGTACACACCATACCAAATCATTTTAACCAGCATCTTTATCAAATTTTCCAATGTTTTGATGTAGAATTGAACTAGAAATTTATTGCTGATCTAGGACAATTAAGTATAGGAAATTACAAGAATAACTAGGTAGTTTAATTTTTGTATGGATTGGGCTTGGATGTGATTAATGAAAGATTTTGAAAGTAATCCTGGGCTGTGCTGATACCTTTACAGAACTCGTGAATGGTAATCTAAGGTTACAGGTTTAATTTGATAATGAATTTATGCAAGTGAGGTCGAGGTTTGTTGGAAGGGTTTAAGGTTGATTTGAAATTGAAGCCATTACCAGAGATTAGAGATTAAGGAAGAAGAATAGGTGATCTAGGCTTCATACCTATAATTCCTTAAACTTCTCAACTGGAGAAGGGTTGGGACAACAGTTGCTGAAGTTTTTTGTAAATCTGTTGTCTAACTGAAATAGGTCTTACTTATTTTCTGAGTTCTGGTAATAATATTATATTCCCACAAAGTTATCAGATCCAAAAGTAGGAAACTTCCTAAAATGACTTGATTCAATCCATCAATAATGAATAGAAACCTATAAACATACAACAAACTTGATTAAATATGATTCCTAGTGTCAAATTCTTCAATTTTCAGTAGGTTTTGAAACAAACATTATATGTTTGGCATATTAAAATGAAGGAAAATGAGAATGAATTAAAACCCTGCAACTTCAATTCAATTAAACTTAATGTGAAGGCTTGATAATTTCTATTCTAGAGTAAATAAATTTCTGATTGTTTCCAACTTCAAATAAAGTCCATATCTCCAATTTTTCTCAGCACATAATCTTGTCAATTCTTAACATACTTGTCTGTTGCTTGCTTCTGATATCTAGCTTTTAACTCTCAGCTTGTGTTAACTTTTTCTGCATGCATCAGTTATATCTGACAGACTTGACAACAAGAGAGAGTATTTTGCTTTGCACCAAGGAACAACCAATTTTGCAGTTGGCATTGCATGATGATAGTATATGGGTTGCAACTACAGATTCTTCAGTTTGTAGGTGGCCTGCTGAGGGAGGGACTCCTCAGAATGTCTTCCAAAGAGGTGGTTCATTTTTGGCTGGAAACTTGTCTTTTTCGAGGGCAAGAGTTTCATTAGAAGGGTCTACCCCAGTAAGTATTGTGTGTGTATATATTTATTCATGTATGTACAGTTTTTGCTTACAGAAAATCACCTGATAGATTCCTGTTTTCTCTTTATTAATTTGCATCTAGTATTATTAATACATAAAATCTGCACTGTTTAACACTTATTTTCTTCATATACTTGAAATGTTCTGAATTTGGTGCTACTCATCAGGTTGTTAATAATTTCTTTCATTTGTTCCTTGCTCATCCAACCCCAAGAAAAATGAAATATTACATTTTCTTTTTATTTGTAATATACACTTTGTTATGGATATCTCTTTGAAGTTTAGCTGTGTCTGGAAATTGTGTATCTTACCCTTCCCTTCACTGATGTGCTGTTGTTGTCGGTTATTAATAGGCCCCTGTTTATAAAGAACCAATCTTTACCATTCCTGGAACTCCAGCAATTGTTCAGCATGAAATTTTAAATAACAGAAGGCATGTATTGACAAAGGTAAAAGTGGTTGACTTATATTGGAAGATTTTATTTTGGGATATTACTTTTCGAGTGTATGATTTTTATGATTCTTTAACAGGATGCTGCTGGTTCAGTAAAGCTCTGGGAGATAACCAGGGGTGTTGTGATTGAGGATTATGGACAGGTGAACAAGATTTTCTCACACCATTTTTCTTTTTTCCCCCCTTGAGTAAAGTGGTTTGCACTTTGTTTTTCATGTACTGGTTAACAAATAGACACATTTGTATATTCACCGTATGTTTTTGCTGTATCTATTTATCCATTCTCAAATTTCAATGTCCAGGTTTCATTTGACGAGAAAAAGGAACAGCTTTTTGAGATGGTGCGACAACTATTTATTTGAAATTATGTAAGTTTGAATATAATATATCTTGTTTATGAAATTTACTTTGGATCTTTGCTTAAAACCATTCTAGGTAAGCATTCCTGCATGGTTCACTGTGGATACCCGGCTTGGATGCTTGTCTGTTCATTTAGACACACCCCAATGCTTTACTGCAGAGATGTATTCTGTAGATCTGAACATAACTGGCAAACCTGAGGATGATAAGGTAATAAAACTTTCTTTTTATTGTGGGCATCTTAAGATATGATTTCTATGAAAAATCTTTTAAGGATTCTCTGTGATTATCATATGCATCCAGTTATGACTTGCCTTTGGCAGGTTAATCTAGCTCGTGAAACCCTTAAAGGTCTTTTGGTTCACTGGTTGGCCAAAAGAAGGCAAAGACATGGCTCCCAGGCTTCTGCTAATGGAGACGTTTTATCAGGAAAAGATAGGACTGCCAGAAGTTCTGCTCATTCAAGGATTGAGGTAGATGGAAATGCTGAAAATGACTCATTGGTCTATCCTCCTTTCGAGTTTTCTACTGTTTCCCCTCCCTCAATTATTACCGAGGGTTCCCAAGGAGGTCCTTGGAGAAAGAAAATTACTGAATTGGATGCAACCGAGGATGAGAAGGACTTCCCTTCGTGGGTTTTGGATTGTGTATTAAATAATCGGCTACCACCTAGAGAAAACACCAAGTAACTTCTGTGACCTCATTAAGCTTTCCTTCAACATAGTTAACTTTAATTTGCATGGAACTTTTCATATTTGAAAGTGCTTATTGGTGAACCCCTTTGTCAATACACTTACTACAAGGGTATGACCATAATGAACTGCCGTTTAAGTAGAGTAGTTTGCCATGCCTTTTATTTTGTTGTGCCTCCAGTCCTTAATTCTTTGATATTCATTTCTTGTGAGTATCTGTATTTCTCTTTATTTAGAAAAAGACGTACTTCCTTTATGCTGCTTCACTACAGTCAGAACCATGGATAATCATTTATTATACTTATCTGATGTTAATTAGAGTCATTTCATCATTTTTTCCATCTCCTGTGATGAAGTTTTTATTTTTCTTTTTCGCAGGTGCAGCTTCTATCTTCATCCATGTGAAGGTTCAGCTGTTCAGATACTGACACAAGGAAAGTTAAGTGCGCCTCGCATATTGAGAATGCATAAGGTATACATTGTAGTACTTGCAAAAGGCAACTTCTTTTGCTTGACATTTATTTGTACAGGCATATGTTTTAGTATACATATTTAGAACACTTAGGTAAATAGTCTAGCATCTATTTCACAATTTATAGCATGAACTGCTTGAGGGGCAAAGAAGCAAGTTAGGTTACTGAAAATGTATTTCAAGATACATATGCATTGACAGAACCTTTAACTTTGTTGTTGCAAAACAACATAGGAACAAATTAGAACAAATAATCTTTTTAATTAGCTTTTTTTAAAGTGCCATGCTATTGCTACCCATATTAGAGTGAGATGCCTTTGTGGTTTGTTTGACTTCTTTTCTTCTCAGGTTACTAATTTTGGTATGAGATGCTGGTGGGTGGCATATTTAAAGATGATTTATGTAGTGTCTTTTTCAAGGACACTAACCTTGATATTAATGGGAAGCTGGTTATAAATTTTTTGGAATATAAATATTTTATTGGTTTTTTTTAAATAAGTACATTCGCTTCGTTGTTCTGTATCTAGGTTGTTAATTATGTCATAGAAAAGCTGGTGCTTGACAAACCAATTGATAGTTTAAATACCGACGGGACATATGCTCCTGGACTTGGAGGACAACCGCAGCATTCAGCAGGTGGAGAGGGATCTCTTCGGTCTGGATTGAAGCCTTGGCAAAAGCTTCGGCCTTCTATTGAGATTTTATGCAATAATCAGGCAAGTCAATCCTATGTTAAATGTTATTATGCGATTGGTTAAGGGCCTAAGATCTCTTTGTCGAAGCTGTGATCTTTTCCGTGTTTTATGGTACTAAAGTAAATCTTACCATAATATACATAGTAAAATAGTTTTATACTGAAGAGTTCCGTTCAAGTTCAATCATTATATGCTGGTCATTTGTAGTGCTAATAAATCTTAACTTTGCAGTTTTAGACGAAGTGGTTTAGTTCTTGTTCAGTCATACTATAATACCTCTCATTTGATGTGCTGCTATTCTTCCAGGTATTGTCTCCGGAGATGAGCTTAGCCACTGTGCGGGCTTACATATGGAAGAAACCCGAGGACCTGGTACTTAATTATAGAATGATTCAAGGCAAGTGATTATTGTTGACTTTTCGGGCCAGGTGAGTGACAACTTATTCATGCTTTAAGTTATCTGCATTTTCTTTTAAAAGAATTAACACATATGTGAAGTTATTCAGTGGTGGATCTTGACATTTAGTTTTAAGGGGGCCAATTACAAGATTAAATTGCTCAAAAAAAATTCATTCCCATGAAAAATGTAAATTCATGAGCTCATATACTTGTGTGTGTATATAATATTATAATATATACTATTTTTGCTATCTTCATTTAATAATTTCTTTCAAGTTTCTTTTAGCTAAGATGTATCAAATTTGAACAGACTAGTATATATGTTTATATCATAGAAATTAAAGAGATTCTCCATTGGAGATTTAAAACTATACAAAGGTAGGGGATTACCATATAAAACATAAAAAATTTGAAAAACTAGTATGTATATGTTCTACTAAAAGCTACGAATTTGGAGATGAAAATAATAGTTAACAAATATAGGGGCGACAAAAAATATGTGACTTTCAATACCCTTTGTTAAAAGTCTTGTAAACAATTAATCGTATTTAGAAGGGTTAGTTGAAGTTCACATTATTGTAAGTTTGTAACTCATCAACTAATTAATTAATTTGTAAAGTTTAAGAATAATGACGGTAAGTAAAATGGAAAAAAAAAAAAAAAAAAAAAGCAATTTTAACCTCTTTTTTGTTCACTGCATATAAACATATCTTTGAGGGGGCCAATTAGTATTCAAATACATATAAATATATATTGTAGAGAACTTCAAAAAAATTTGGAAACGAGGCTTTTGCCTCTGAAGTTATTCTTTGGGGAATATATTTTATTGTGATAAAAGTAGGGAACTTGTATTCCCTTGGATTTGTCCTATTCCTGAAAGAAAAAAGGAGGTTGGTTATCTGTTGGAGAGGATACATCCGATGGTTTTCTGTTGGAGAGGATACATCTGATCATTTTAATTCTTCCCTCAATATTTCTGCCAATTTACCATTGAATCAGACAGTCAGCTTTTGATATCCATTGCTAGCAATCAGCTTTAAAAATAGTTTGAACTGCATCCTCTTATATTGTTGGGCTTGCAGGTTGGTCCTCCAATGAAAATCTCATGCTTTTTGCCAAGTGTTAGGACATACTTTTCTGAGGTTGCCCATCATGATCAGAAGTGTCTGTGGATCATTGTATATTCGGAAAGACGAATGGTTTTCAAACCGGGGGCATTATGTACTCTGTCAAGAGGATGGTGGTTAATGTTAGACGTGCATGCATTTGCCATACATCAGATAAAAGCTGTAGGATGGACATGCAAGTGGCGGAGCAGTTTGCAACTCCGAGTGACAATCAGCCAGAAGAACACTTGGTACTTTCTTGGACAAAAAGAAAAGGTATATGATGTCGAAAGCTCTGTATATTTAAAATGTGGGGGGTACAATACATAGTCATAGAACTGTTGTTATGGAGTTGAATATTTTTGTTTATTATTTCCCGGAAATAAAACAATCAAATTTTACATTGAATTGGTGCTAGAATATCTAGAAAATTTCCTGTGAATGATTTGTTGTGCATGTTGTAGCAGTTTCCCGAGGCAAGAAATGAAATGTTAAGGAATTCATGTAATTTGGTTTTGCCGAAGTGGTTTAAGGAGTTGTGTTCTTATCTTGTTATAAATTGAATGGTGGAATGCAGAAGTAACAGGTGAGTTAGTTCATTCACCTGTGTAAGCAGATCTAATTTCAAAACCAGGAAGGGGGTTTGCAGTAGAAATATCGGAATCTCCTAAGGTCAATTTTGTTTATTACCAGCATTAAATTCAGATGTCACTTTATATTCTGAATTCAATAAATAAACCATATACTTAGGATACAGATTTATTTTAAAAAAAAATATACAAAATATAATAAAATGCACGAGTATAAACTAATTAATAATAATACATTAAATTTGTACAATATTAAAATAAAAAATATATTAAATTTTAAGTAAAATGAGATTTAAACAAATGATTACTTTGTATTAATATTACTAAACAAATATAATTATTTATCATGGTGTTGTCATCAACACTAAGTAGGCATCAAGTTGATTTGTGACATTATTTTAATCAATGACATTATTAATATAAAAATCTTATCACATGTATATGCGTATGGAAATCACAAATTCAATACACAAATGTGTTTAAAAATACCATAGTTTCAAACTAATTAATAATAACATATGAAATATATACTTATTAAAATTTAAAAAATAGATTAAATTGTTTATCATGGTATTGACACCGACTCAATCAAATATATTATTAATATATATATATACAACTAATGGAGATAATAAAGTGTACATAATAAAATTAAAATATATAAAAATATTAAAATAAAACTTTAGTTGAATGGTAAATTAAACGTTTTGCTAATGTAATTGTTGTGGGTTTTAATCTCAATATATGCATATTTTTATTGTTTTTTTAAGTAAAAAGATTAAATGCCCTCGAATAATATTACTTATTTTAATTACAGAAGAGAATTCTCGTAATTTCCCAATCGAGCTGGTACTCAATTGATTTGTGATACCAATTCAGTCAAGAGTTTAAATAATAATATGTATAATGAGAACTAAAAAAAATTTTGCTTTTAAATTAAAATTGGTTTTTATAAGCCATAGATTAGTAGATGTTGTCAAAACTATAACGAAGAAGTGATTAACATCTTTTGTTAACACCTAAATTAGGTTTATATGTCATTTTTTTTTTTAAATTTATCTTTTAAGCCATTTTTTTAAAATAAGGGAAATAGGACGTTTTTTGAGAGCTGGACGCACTTTCCTTCAACAGCCGTTCCCCTCCCCCAACAACTTTTTAAACATTGGCTCTCTAAATACTCTCTATTTTTTTCACTCAAATTCAACTTTCTCTATTCTCTCTAAACTCTCAATTCTCTCAGTTCTCTTAAATTTCTCAATATTCGTTCGAAATTTTCCTATACACTTTGTTTAAAAATTCTATAGTTTTATTTAATTATTTCATACGCTCATTTTGATTAAATTTTCACAGAAGGTAAGCTCTCTGATTCTTTTCAATGACAATCACATTTTTGCCGCTCAAGCAATAACGGTAAGACGAAATTTTAAATTTCATTATTTTCAATTAAGTTAAATTTAAAGTTTTTTAATTTTTAATATATTTTAAATTATTTTATTTTGTTGATATAAATAGGTGGATTATTGTGTTTTGGAGAGGTTTATACATAACTTGTCAAAGAGTCCAGACACTGAAATTTGTGGTTACTTGCAAGACGTGGGATTCTTGCTGCATCTCGTATGTTTGGGGGCTGCAAACTTGATCCTACACTCATCAGCGCGTTGGTAGAAAGATGGAGGCCTGAGACATACATTTTCCATCTTACATATGGCGAGTGTACAATCACACTCGATGATGTATCTTTACAACCCAGTTTATTGGTGGATGGGCCAGTTGTTACAGGGTCAGCGGTCGTTCCCAGTAAAGACGACCTTTGTAAGACATTTTTGGGGAAGGTGCCAAACAAGTTTCAAGGTGGCCAGATAGATATGAAGTGGTTGGAAACCAATTTTAAATATCTTCCTTCAAACACGTCCGACATCGTCAAATAACAATATGCCCAAGCATTCATCTTGAGGTTAATCGAGGGCATTCTAATGCCCGATAAATCTCAATATTTGGTACACATAAGGTGGCTACTACACCTAGTCAACTTCAAAGAATGCAGACGACTAATTTAGGGATCAGTCGTATTGGCCACGTTGTACCGGGAGTTTTGTCAGGCGATAGAACCGAATAAGATGTCCATTGGTGGTTGTTTGCTCCTACTACAGTCATAGGCATAGTGGCGGCTACCATTTCTACGTCCCTTAGTGAACGACCCTTATACATTCCCATTAATGAAAAGGTAAAAATCATTTAATAATGATATGTAATTAATATAGTAAATGTTGTTTATTTATTATATGTTTGAATTAACATATCGCTTCAGTAGGTGGAACCATGGGCCGAGTTACATGGGACTACCGAAGCAGCTCAAAGATATTTGGCTACTGTTAGATCAACATTCAAAAGCTGATGTTAATTACTGATTTTTTCAAACCTATAATAATTACGCAATGATTTGTAATTTAAAATTCCATACATAACAAAATTTATAATTATGCACTACAGTTTGAATGGATGTCATACATCGATCCAAATATCATAGAATGCGTCCCACCGAAATTTTTGGTCATTTAGAGTATGTGGGACACGAATTTGCCATCGATAGTGTACATGACGATAGAGATGCACAAATTGGACCGAGTGATGCGGTAATTCGGGTGGAGGCAAAAAAATTATGTCATCACTATGAGACATGGAAGCACTATACAAGCTAGATTTACAGGGGAAGACTGATGAAAATTGTTGAGATTACCACAAGGAGTACATTGACATTTGGGATCTAGGATAGAATTTTTACCCATCTGCGAACCCTTTTTCTCATCGGAAACGGTAACCTGTTTAGAGTACATGTCCTGGTTCAGAGTCTCCGACAAGCCATATTTACTATTAGTGGAGGCGAAAAGTAGGCAACTTCATTAAAAGAGGCCACGACAACCGCCCCAGCAACATAGGTCTGGAGGAGATGTCGCGACATGTTTATCTCTGGCTCCAACCTAACAAGCGCCACCGATGCCTACACCACATCCCGGTCAATTCACTCCACTTATTCATGTTCATTTCACTAACCACGTGTTTTTTTCACAAGCACCACACTATGCACCATCGTAGCACCCTGCATCTACACCCCCTGCAAGTATGTTTTTCGGGGCACCTCTTTCCCCAACATTTTACGCCCTTATGCCAACGTCAACACTGACGCACATACCGATACATATACCAACATATGTACCAGCACCGATGGCGACACTGATGCCGCCATCAATGTCAATATTAATGCCCACATCAATGTCGACATATTCGAGTTTTGCGACACCATACGGTTATTCTCCGATAGTGTAACAAACACTCATTACGTTGTCGTTTTATCGAGGTAGGTCATCGATGTAACCATATTCTTATGGAATGGAGGACACACGACGAGAGGCTAGGATGACACTACACTCAAGCATGGAGAAAGGCGATGAAGACGAAAACGATGGAGACAAAGACGAAGTCGAGTATAGAGATGAAGATGAAGACGACGGTGAAGATGAAGATAAGTACAAGGGCAGAGGTGAGGATGAAGAAGATGAGGATAATGGTTACAATCAAGAGGAGGAACCAACACTACTAGTTATATGTAGAAATCCTACGCGCACCTATTAGCCACCGCCTTGTGGTACACATTCGGCCCGACGACATCGATGATGTATTTTCCATTTGCTTATTGTGATGTAAATATAAATGACATCAATAAAAAATGATCAATTTTTTTATATATTTATGTCGCAACTCATATTTGTCTTTGTTAAATTCTAATGCAAATTATACATAATTTTCCATATATAATATTTTATATGAAATATGTAACTTTGGATAGTATCTTTATCAAACTAGTGATTAATAAAGGTACAAAGACTAACTCGTAAAAATGGTAAAAGTTCAATCGCTGGAGAAATTGTAATTGGTACTTGAAGTAGCACTTAAAGTAGCAATTTTTTTTACTATATAAATGTTAGTAGACGATGATAAATACAATTGAAACGCAAAAAGGAAAAAAAAATAGATGTTACATATCTACATTGCAAGCTCGAAATTCTTCCCTGGCTCAAACCCCAACTTTCCTCCTAATTCTAGTCCGTAGCTCACGTAATAGAATAGTACGGTTAAAAACTAATTCCACGGACTAGGCTCTAGCAAATAGGACCCCAACTTTCGTATTACAAATTTGACTATTGTAGTAAATGAGGGATTTCACTTGTCGACTCATTTCAATTTAAAATGAATTAGATATTTAGAACAAAAAAAAACTTCAGATGGTTATCTAAAGACATGCAGACAACACTCGCAGTGCAACTCTTCAATGCTTGATAAAATTTGTTGTGTCTAAGTTCTGAATATTTTGGTACTTTAATAGCAACATCAAACAAGGAGAGACAAAATGTGTGCTTCAAAATGCGTTTTAGAAAAAGCACTTTCATCGAATAATAATGAAATGCTCTTTGGTGCTAGAAAACGCATTTCATTGATCAAATAATTTCATCAAACGCGTGCTTGAAAGGGTATTTGGTGTATTAAAACGTGCTTCAGATTTTACTCGGGATCAGGGTACTTTTTTTTGAAGACTTTAGTGGAAATGGTAAGAAAGCTCATCCATCTGAGCGACATTTCCTGTTGACATGGTAGAAAAGCACGCCTAGCTGGACACGCTTTCCACTTAGACGAGCTTCCTTACCATTTCCACTAAAGTCTGCAAAAAAAAGTATCCTGATCTTGGGAATCCTGGGTAAACTCTAAAGCACGTTTTAAAGATATTCAATGAAAACATTGGTCCTACGACGCATTTTCGACCACAGAGATTTTTTCCTTTGCACTCTTACCCCTTCTCCACGCCTAAAAAATAGGGCTCCTCTACCATACTCCATCAGCCCTAAACTTATCATCTCTCTCAACCTCTACCCCTCCACTTTACAATATTTCTCTCTCTCTGTTTTCTTCCCCGCTTCAGTGTTACCATACATAAGATTATTAGCCATAATAATAAATTATGTTGATTACACCAGAAAGCCATTCGTTTTTCCTTATTATTATGGCATCAATCTTATGTATGGTGTATATATAAGACATCATTTATGGCTACCCAAAAAGCTTGAACTTGTGACCACATAACGCCTGTCAACTGGCCCTTGGTTATACTTAAACCCGTGATTGCATCATAGCTGCCGACTAAGACCTCCACTTAAACTTTGACCTATAGCTGTATCAAACAGTGTCACCCCAAAACCTTACTTCCATATAATGGGTTTCTGAGGTAATGGTCTTATATCGACATGACATATGAAATGTATGCGTCCTGATACGCACTATCGCATCCTCGACCCCTCAAATCTACCTATAAACTTTCACAATTTCACTCCTAAAATCGTAAATCCTAATTCTTTAAAAAAACCTAACCCTAATAATTTTAAAAATAAAAAGCCAAAGAGAGTGTGTGAAAGTGCGACCAGCTGGACACACTTTCACAAACTCTCTCCAAAAACGACATGTTTCCTTAATTTTTCAAAAAAAAAGCCTAAAAGGCTAATAAAAAAATAAAATATAAGTCTAATTTAGCTTTTATTAACACTCCAATAATTAGAATTTAAATTTTATTGTTGTAATTCTTCCTCTCTCAATTTGTAAGTCAATTTGGTATAAAAAAAGTGTTAATATTATAAAATAAAAAGTTAACATCATTTTTTACATTCAGAAAAAGAAAAAAATATTTACCACAACTTTCTTTCCAAAATTTAATTATTTTGCTTTCAAAGTAAAGATTTAAGCTAATTACTCATTTCATAATTAATAAATAAAATTAATGACACATGTAATAAAATTACTTATAATTAACTTACTAATAAAAAATATGAATTTTTTAAAAGTATATTTAATTAATTAAATTTATAAAAGATTATGTATGTTTAAAATTTGTTTCATTCAAAATTTAATTATTTTGTAATTTTAAAATTATTTTAGATGATATATTTATAATTTATTCTTTATTTATTTTTAAATCAACTTTTAAGATATATATATATATATATATATATATATGATCCATTCACAAGATTTTGATATTTCTTAAAGTTAATTTAATTTAATTTTTTATATGTAAGACATACAATTTATTTTTAAATGATTTATTTAAAATAATCGGCGTACTTATCTAATGTGAAAGGAGTTTGTTATTGGGTGATGAGCCACATGTCACTCTTTGAATGGTTTGGTGGGCGATAAACTTGGAAACATGTTGCCACATGCCTAGGGCATTATTGTGTGGTTGTGAAATTTTTGTGACGTGTTTTGTTTCTTAGGCCTTTATAAAATTTATTAATATCGGGTTTCCACACTTCAACCATTTTCTTCAAAATCTTCTTCTTTCCCTTGAATTATCGTGTAGTTGCGAAAAAAATTTTGCTTTTACTTTTGGGTAAATTTAAAATGCCTTTTCCTTTATTTTTGCTTCATTTAACATTTACTAAAAAACTAGTCGAGGCAAAGGTGGCACAAATTCATTGACAACAAGCCCATAGATTTTAAGCAAAAGAGATTGGAAGGTTTAGTGGTCACTGGTCTGATGCTAAGGTGTACCATCAAGAAAAGAGAGCTGGAGATGTTGCAATGTTGTAGTTTTCACATCAACAACTATGGATTCGAGTTCATCCGTTCCCAGGGTTACATCTTATAAAACCCCTTGCCCGACCTGATCGTCGGGTTCGAGCTGTTGGATGCCACATTCATTTCCAAGGCAACTACAATTAACTAAAACATAATTTCTTTTGATTCGACACATTATATCCACAAATATAATTATTACATCATTATATTACAACATATAATCTGATCTGGGGTTTATACAAGCTTACAAATGCTCTTTTGATAACATGTGACCATTTGAGTACTAAAATGCAAAGTTTCACAATATTCTAGACTAGAGTTGCGACTTTCAAGGTACGAAGTTACGACCTCCAAAATAGTAGGCAGGTGATAAACGATAAATTATACATAATTTTACCCTATGCTTAGCTTAATTTCTGGATGAATTATCATTGAATTTGTGGAAATTGGTGCTCTTAATCCTCTATTTCATGTTTTATACTCAGGAGAGTATAGGGAAGAAAAAAGAACGAAAAACGAGCTGAAAACGGAGAAAATGGGCCAAAGTGTGAAAATAACATAGCCCAATGATTCATCACACGGCCGTGGCACACGGCCGTGCCACATAAGGTCCAACACTGCCCAGCCCCGACAAGCACGATCGGATCACACAGCCGTGCCACCATCAACAGTCTCGCACACGGCCTCTTGTCGTGGCACACTAGCGTGGCACACGGGCGTGTCCCTATCGTGAGGAAGTGCAATTTCACTCGGATTTGGATACTTAGAGGCTAAGAAAGGCATTCCAAAGCTCCATATAAAGACCCTAGGAGGCAACTCTAAAGGGCGCCTTTTCTCCCACAAGAGAGTGCCGTATTTCTTCCAACATAGAGAGTGAAAGCAATGGATTACTCAAAGGAAGCCGATTGATTCATCCCAGAAGCCAAATTCTACATCAAGACAGAGGATCTCCCTTCAATCCTTCAGGGGTTTTTGGGTTCTTTGTGCTTTGTTATTTTTATTCTTCTGAGATGTTTTCTTTATTAATTATAAACTAAATCCCCCAAATACTTAAGGGGGATGAAACCTAAGACAGATCTTGTTATTATCTTATCTTGAGTTATATGATAAATACTTGAATTGTTCTTAATTATGTATTCTTAATTCTTGTTTTAATAATCCTAGGTATTAATTCAAGTATTGATATGCTTATTCAGAAGAGCAAAAGTCCCTGTTTAAGAGTAGATCTAGTATAATTAAGCGGAGTTGCATGCAACCCTAGACATAGGACGACATAAATCTGCCGGATTAGGGTCAAACCTAATAAGGGGATCCATAGATCGAGTTAATGCAAGACTAGGGGTTTTAAGTAGAAAGAGATTTCAGTTAATCAACCTAGGATTAGCTGTTCTTATCCTCGACGGATGTATTAACATAAGTTAGGGATCTCTACAGATCAAGTCAAGTGAATAAGTCGTCTAGCTCAAGAATTGATAACAAGTGAAGTCTAGGTGAATTCTCCCTTGAGTATTGCCCAAATCAATCAGTTTTTCCTAAAGAGTTTTTCCCCAATTTACTTTTTGTGCATTCATAGTTTAGTTTTAGAATTAGTTTAGTTTCATAAAAACCCCTTTTATTTCTAGGTTAAATAATAGAAAGAAAGTTAGTACTAGTACTTTTGGTTCCCTTGGGTACAATATCTAGGTCTTATCGCTAAACTATACTACTGTTCGATAGGTGCGCTTGCCTTAAAGTCATGATAATAGTTAGTTTTTGGTGCGATCATTATTTTAAATTTTATTACTTTATATCACGCTTATCAAGTTTTTGGCACCGTTACCGGGGAACTGAAATATTAAGAACGCTCGATTTCTATTACTTTAGCCATATTTATCTTTATTTATTTTCAGCTTATTTTTATTTTTATTTTATTGAAATTTTCTTTTCCTCTAGGTATCTCTAGTTTATGACTAGAAGAAACTCAGAAGAACCACTACTATTCGACGAAGACTTGGAAGCGACAGTTTGCAGAACTCGTAGAGAGATCAGAAGAAGCCTACATTATCCAGAACAAGGACAAGAACAAGAGCCAGAACCTACGGAAGAGATGGAAGCAAATTAGGACAATCTACCACCTCCCGCGATAGCCGCGCAACCAGTGAACCAAGATGATGCTCCTCGTACTATGTATGATTATGCTAAACCTAATTTGGCTGGTACTCAATCTAGTATTATTAGACCTGCTATTGCTGCTAATAATTTTGAGTTAAAACCTAACACTATTCAGATGATACAGCAATTTGTGCAGTTTGATGGCTTACAGGATGAAGATCCAAATTCACACATAGCCAATTTTTTGGAACTTTGTGATACTTTTAAAATTAATGGCGTTTCTGATGATGCCATTCGTCTAAGGCTATTCCCATTCTCTTTGAGAAATAAAGCCAAACAGTGGTTAAATTCTTTACCATGAGGATCAATCACTACATGGGAACAGATGACCGAAAAGTTCTTACTTAAATATTTTCCTCCAGCTAAAACAACTAAATTGCAAAACGATATCTATTCTTTTATGCAGATGGATTTAGAGACACTTTATGATGCCTGGGAGAGATACAAAGATCTGTTGAGAAGGTGCCCTCACCATGGGTTGCCTTTGTGGTTACAAGTTCAAACATTTCACAACGGTTTGAATCCATCAACGAGGCAAATGATCGATGCAGCCGCCGGAGGAACAATCAACAACAAAACACCTGAAGTGGCCTATGAGTTTATAGAAGAGATGTCACTAAATAACTATCAGTGGCAAGTCATGAGGACAAAGCCGACAAAAACTGCACCAGTTTATAATATCGATGCTGTCACTATGCTTACTAATCAGGTAGAACTTTTAAATAAAAAGTTTGATAATTTTGTTGGTTCTACGCAGGCACAACCAGTGATGCAGTGTGACACAACTCAAGGAAATATGTTTAATCTAGACTACTCTTCTTATGGATATGGCATGGAAACTGAGCAAGCCAACTATATGGGTAACAATTCTAGACCTCAAAATAACCCTTATAGTAATACTTACAATGCAGACTGGCGGAACCACCCCAATTTTTCATGGGGAGGACAAGGAAATCAAAGACAACCGCCTCCTCCGGGATTTCAGCAGCCACCATTCCAACAAGAGAAAAAGCTGAACCTTGAAGAGATGTTCACCAAATTTATGGCCGCATCAGAAACCCGTTTTCAAAACACTGAAAGGGCACTAAAGAACCAGCAAGCATCAATTCAAGGGCTTGAAAATCAGATTGGTCAACTTGCCAAATTAATATCAGAAAGACCACAGGGTAGACTACCAAGTAACACTGAGCCAAATCCCAGAGAACATGTCAAAGCAATTACTCTAAGAGATGGGAAAGTACTGGTTGAATCAGAAAAGAAGCCTGTTCAAGAACCCACAAAAGACAAGGTAGAGGAAGAAGAACCCAAGGAAAACACTCCACCAACACTTAAGGAATATAAACCACCCATACCATATCCGGCAAAGTTAAAGAAAGACCACACAGATGCTCAATTTGGTAATTTCTTGAACTTTTTAAATAGTTACATATTAACTTACCTTTTGTTGAAGCAATTTCTTAGATGCCAAAGTATGCAAAGTTTCTTAAAGAACTTCTCACAAATAAAAGGAAGTTGGAAGAATTAGCCACAGTGGAACTCAACGAGGAATGCTCGGCTATTCTCCAAAATAAATTGTCGGCCAAACTAAAAGATGCAGGGAGTTTTACTATTCCTTGCTTAATTGGTAGTTTAATTATTGAAAAAGCCTTAGTTGATCTAGGTGCTAGTATTAACCTAATGCCCTACAAAATGTTTAAGCAACTAGGTCTAGGGGAACCAAAACCCACTAGGATGAGTATTCAATTAGCTGATAGATTTGTTAAATACCCTAAGGGAATCATTAAAGATGTGCTGGTAAAGGTAGATAAATTTATATTCCCGGTTGATTTTGTTGTGCTTGATATGGATGAGGATATTGAGGTGCCTTTAATTTTGGGACGCCCATTTTTAGCTACTGCTAGAGCCGTTATCGATGTAGAGGATGGTAAATTAGTGCTTAGAGTTGGTGAAGAAGAAGTCGTTTTTAAAAACTATGATGCTATGAGATTTTTTAGAGAACAAGATGATTCTTGTTATTTTATTGATGCTATTGATTATTTTGTTCAAGATAAATTTCAAGAAATTTCTCTCGCAGACACGTTGGAACTGTGTCTTATTCAAGGTGGGGGGAAGATGAAGCCACCACTGAAGTTAGAGAAGTAATGAAGAAGTTAAACTCTAACGAACTTGTCACAAGGTACATAAGTTATGAAAGGATTAAGATGAGTGACGAACTGAAACAAAAACCTTCGATTGATGAACCTCCTAAATTGGAATTAAAATAGTTGTCTGACCACTTAGAATATACATTTTTAGGAGATGATTCAACATTACCAGTAATTATCGCATCAGATTTAAGTACTGAAAAGAAAAAGGAATTACTTTTGCACCCACAAAATCCTAATAGAAGATAAATATAAACCATCGGTGCAAGCTCAGAGACGATTGAATCCCAACATGAAGGAAGTCGTAAAAGCCAAGGTAATTAAACTTCTAGACGCAGACATTATTTATCCTATTTCTGACAGTTCTTGGGTAAGTCCTGTACAGGTTGTTCCTAAAAAGGGACGTATGACCGTGGTATCTAATGATAAAAAGGAGTCAATACCTACAAGAACAGTCACTGGATGGAGAGTCTACATTGATTATAGAAAGCTGAATGCTGCAACTCGAAAAGATCATTTTCCCTTACCTTTTATCGATCAGATGTTGGAAAGATTATCAGGTCATATGTATTACTGTTTCCTATATGGCCTCTCTGGCTACTTCCAAATCTCGATAGCTCCAGAAGATCAAGAAAAGACGACATTCACATGTCCATACAGTATGTTTGCTTATCGTAGAATGCCTTTTGGATTATGTAATGCTCCTACTACTTTTCAGCGATGCATGCTACCTATCTTTGACGAACTCGTGGAAGACATCATGGAGGTATTTATGGATGATTTTTCAGTTTTCGGTAACTGTTTTCAACTTTTTCTTAATAATTTAAAACGTGTTCTGATAAGATGTGAAGAGACAAATCTAGTGCTTAATTGGGAAAAATGTCACTTTATGGTTCAAGAAGGTATTGTACTAGGACATAAAATTTCTAGTAAAGGGATAGAGGTAGATAAAGCAAAAATTGAAACCATTGAAAAATTACCTCCCCTTAATTCAGTTAAGGCTATAGGAAGTTTTTTAGGACATGCTGGTTTTTAACGCAGATTTATTAAAGACTTTCCTAAAATAGCTAAGCCTTTGACAAAATTACTAGAAAAAGATGTGTTTTTCAACTTTGACCAAGAATGTTTAGAGTCTTTTAATACTCTTAAAGAAAAGTTAGTCAATGCCCCGATTATGATTTCACCTGATTGGAATTTGCCTTTTGAACTAATGTACGATGCGAGTGATTTTGCAGTAGGTGCAGTTTTGGGACAGCAAAGAGACAAGCACTTTCAACCGATCTATTATGCTAGCAGAACTTTGACAGCTGTACAAGCAAATTATACAACCATAGAAAAAGAATTGCTAACTGTTATTTTTGCATTTGATAAATTCAGATCATATTTAATATTGTCAAAAGTCATCGTTTATACTGATCATTCTACTCTTCGCTATCTTCTAACTAAAACTGATGCAAAACCGCGATTGATAAGATGGATTCTATTGTTACAGGAATTCGACTTAGAAATAAAAGATAAGAAAGGAGCTGAAAATTTGGCAGCAGATCACCTGTCAAGATTGGAAGATCCATACCCCAAGGACCTCGATAAAATAAACAACTTGTTTCCTGAAGAACAACTCATCTCCATAGCAGACACAATAGTTTCTTGGTTTGCCAATTTTGCAAATTATTTAGCAGCTAACATAATCCCAAAAGGGTTGACCCATTAGCAAAAAAAACGATTCTTCGCTGATGTGAAAAACTACTTTTGGGAAGATCCTTTTCTTTTTCGTATCTGTGCAGATCAGGTTATCCGAAGATGTGTTACTGAAACAAAAGCATACCAAAATTTAGATCACTGCCATTCAGGACCAACAGGAGGACACCACAGTGGAGCTAGAACTGCTCACAATGTACTCGAATCAGGTTTTTACTGGCCTACCCTTTTCAGAGATGCCAACAGGTATGTGAACTCTTGTGATAAATGCCAGAGAACAGATAATATCTCTCAACATAATGAAATGCCTCAAAATTATATACTTGCATGTGAGATATTCGATGTATGGGGTATTGATTTCATGGGTCCGTTCCCTACTTCATTTGGAAATAAGTACATCCTAGTAGCAGTAGATTACATGTCAAAATGGGTGGAAGCCCAAGCTTTACCTACTAATGATGCTAGAATGGTAGTACGCTTTCTAAAAAAACTTTTCTCTCGATTTGGAACTCCTAGGATAATTATTAGTGATAGAGGTACCCATTTTTGTAATGCTCAATTTGAAAAAGTTTTAAAGAGATATGGAGTACACCACAGAACAGCTACCCCTTATCATCCACAAACCAGTGGCCAAGTCGAAGTAACAAATAGAGAACTAAAACGCATCCTAGAAAAAACAGTAGAAACAAATAGGAAAGATTGGTCAAGAAAAGTAGATGATGCTCTATGGGTCTATAGAACTGCTTTTAAAACACCCATTGGTACATCTCCTTATAAACTTGTCTACGGAAAAAGTTGCCATCTGCCATTTGAACTTGAACATAAAGCATTTTGGGCTATTAAATTTTTAAATCTTGATTTTAAGCTTGCAGATGAGAAACAACTAATGCAACTAAATGAGCTGGATGAATGGTGCTGTAATGCTTACGAAAACTCACGATTATACAAGAAAGCCACAAAGCAACGCCATGACAATCTGCTGAAATAACCTAAGCAGTTCAAAACCGGTGATCTTGTATTACTTTACAACTCAAGGCTTAAGTTATTTCCTGGAAAACTTAAATTAAGGTGGTCAGGTCCATTCACTGTTCAAACTGTCTTTCTATATGGCACAGTTGAGGTAACTCACCCAACCCATGGTACTTTCAAGGTAAACGACCATCGGCTAAAACATTATAGAGGTGAGAATTTCAAAGATAATAGGGAGGAGATTCAGCTCCATAAACTTCCTTCGTGATACATCTAGGTAGAGTCGAGCTTAGACTCTAAATAAGCGCTTCTCGGGAGGCAACTCGAGCACTAACTTAGTAACTTTTTATTTTAGTCTTCTAATACATCAACTAACCCTTTGGAATGCAGGATTTTGAGACCACACAGCCATGCCCACGGGCATGCTTAAGGCCGTGTGGACACTCTAAGCTGAGACACGGTCGTGCAATTTGGCCATGTATAAACAGGGTAAAAATTTTCCAGAGACACGGGCTACGAAAAAATGCCACGGCCGTGCGATGTGGCCATGGCCAACACTGCCAATTCTAACACGGGCGTGCAACACGCCCGTGCCCCAAGACCGTGGTCGACACTGTCAATTCAGATACGAGTGTGTGATATACTACACGGCCGTAGGAGAAGCAAACATCGAAGGACACGACCGTGTGGCACGGCCGTGTGCCTCAACACGCCCTCGGTACATGGGCATGTGCCTTAAACCAGGCACGCCAAAACCTAAAATTTCAAACAATATGGGCAAAACCCGAGCCACACGGGCGTGCGACATGCCCGTGTGACCCAAAATCTATATAAATGGGCCACTATTCATCATCATCTTCCACTAAAAGCCTAAAATTTCCTAAACCCTCCCACCCAAAACCTATCCCAGCTTTCTCCAGCGCCGCCAACAACCTTCCAAGGCATCCCCACGACCATGCAACGCCTCCACGACCGTGCTCCTTCTCATCAATCACCCATTTGGTTCTATTTTCTTCATTTTCTCTTTAGTTTTTAATACTCTTATCTATTTTTTATGTTCATAATATGTCTTATTTCATTTTTGCACTTGTTTTAGAGGATGAAATTCATAAATTTTGGCATGAACAATCTAGAATATTATAGAGAATTCCATGATGCCATGCCACTTAGAATCCTATTTGTTTGCCACTTTTCTAGAGTTCACTTAGTATAAATTAATAAACCTATTTTATTCACATATTTAGGACAAATAGAATACATTACTGAGGTTAGTAAATCAGTATTCTTAGTATGTTTTGTTTCATTTAAGCATAAATACTTATTACTATTAGTCTTTTTTATTGATTTCAATTTTTAGGACTAATGCATATTATTTTGTTTTTTTAGGCATTATGTCGTCATCACGCGGTAAGAGAACTACCGCCACTACTTCAAAAAAACGGAAGGGGTCAGGTGGTTCATCCTCGTCGAGACCTACAGCCGAAAACCAACACATGTTCATCATATTTCTATAACACTCCCAAGAGGAGTTATTTCAGATCCTCCGAGCCCGCCCTCTAGGAGCCGGACGTTGCATTGACTGGCCAGCCCTAGAGCGAGTCCAACTCGCTGATGCCATTCGTGCCCCACTGTCCACCGATCCATGGGGGCAATTTTTCAACATCATCGAGCCCACCTATCTTGAACTAACCTTAGAATTTTACTTTACATTTCATCTACAGGTGGTAATAACAAACCATGATGATCCGGGTACTATTCAATTCTGCCTCGGTGGATTGGTGCGTCAATTGAGCATCCCCGAATTTGGAATCGCACTAGGACTCTACACGAAAGAGTTCATAGCTGACGAAGATTTTTCCATACTTCCCCGTCGCCTCCATATCACACCGGTCAACTGTTGGCGAGATCTCGCCCCAAGGTACCCCACATATGACCATAGTCGTACCAATGCAACCGCCCTTACCCCATTGGTAAGGTATTTCTACGCCCTCCTCGCACATACCCTGACAGGCCGACGCGAGAGCACCGGCGTCGTCAACACACATGATGCCTACTTCTTACGGAGCATAGCAAACGCGCACACCATCGACTTAGCCTTCTTCATCGCCCATGCCATCCAACACCAAACGAAAAGGCATCGTAGGGGAGTGATATCCATGGGCCCATATATCACACGCTTGGCCCGCCACTTCAAGCTACTCAATACCGCGGCCCAGACATCCTCTTATACGCTGATCGGCCAGATGTCCCCTCAGGGCATCCAGATTATGCTCCATATGAGGATAATCCAGCGTAGACCAGGGGCCGACCCCCTATAGTACCGACTCACCCAAAGGGCCGAGGATCCAGAGGACATCACTGATGATGTCCCACCACCACTGTCGGAAGAGGGCCCAGCTGAACCACCACCCTAGCACCGACCAGTTTATGCGGCAGCTTCTCACGCTGACTTATCTGAGCACTTCACACGATTCGAGCAATAATGTTTTCAAATATTTGATCACATTGATGCCACTTTAGCGTAGATTTGTTAGCACCTTCATATCGCACCACCTTCCCCACCTCATGGACCATCTGAGGATTAGAAACTTCTATTCCTCTTATCTTTATTTTTATCTTAATTTTTAATTTTATTCTTGATCTTTATTTTCACATTCTCTTGATCTTTAAGTTTTTTTAGAATATTTAGATTTTTCTTTATCTTTCCTTTGATCTTTTTGTTTAGTAAATATTTTAGTTTAGTTTTTACTTTTATTTTTATATCAGTTATTCCCTAACAAGAAAACTATGCTTCACTAAAATGCCTAAACACTGATAAATGTCTTCCAAAATCTAACGGGACAGCCCTACCACAACTGCCGACTCTTCCAATTCCAACATCTGTCTCACAAATTCATCCAAAATTCAGAGAGTTCCATGTCTTCCCCTATCTTATGATCTTGTGTTTCTATTGCTACTAATGTTATCTTTGTACATTGAGGGCAATGTTCATCTTAAGTGTGGGGGGGAAACTTACTTTCAGTCATTACATTTTCTTTGAAATCCCTGAAAATTTTTATTTGCATTGTTCTCAAAAATTTCGAATTCTCACTTTCACTCTTGGCATTATCTTCAATCTCCTGTTAGGAATTTATTCTGATTGATTTATGATTTTTATTGATATGTTGAGAATTAGAACATAGGCACTTGTACTGTGATTATTTAACCTTTAAAACACTAGGGAATCAAGCATGATAAGTTGAAATTTTTGAGAATCTAAATGTTTTTTCATAAGTTATTTTCCCTAATTTTAAGTATTATCTTGAGATTTGAAATTCGCAGGATTGACATCAAAAGCCACAATTCTGGTGAGAATTTTGAGCCTTTTGAGCATACATTCTTTCGTGCTCACTTTTATTGTTACTTTGAATGAGTCAATACTGATTAACTTGCTTCGATTATACATGTCAAGACCACATCCTTGATTTGATACACTGAAATGATAAAAGCACCTAGGACGTAACCCACTTACTCCATAAAAGCCTACCTCCACAAATTAACCCCTAATGAACCCCATTGAGCCTAACAACCCATTCTTTGACTTACCTCTAATATTAACCCATAACCCGTTTTTGTTGAATTCCATTCAATTACTTTGATCCCTATTTTTGTCGAGATTTGTGTTGAATTATTATCTAGCTTTATTTTCTTTTCCAATTTGTAAAGTTTGTAATTATTCAAAGTATTGTATTTGAATTGTTCTTAATATATATAGTTAATTCAGTTGTAATTCAAAGTTAACATTTTTGCATATTTCTATTTTAAGGCTACCAAGGCTAGAATAATATCATCATAAGGCTTAGCTCGAGAAATATGTTCCAGTGATAGAGATTTTTCTAGCTAGATAATTTTTCAGTTCAATCTCGATTCTAACCTTTTTTTTTCAGCTTGTGACAACACCCCTAACCAAAGCCCTATTACAATCATTGAAAGACCTTTTGATCGATGCATCATATCAATTTATAGTGGTGGAGATTTGATTTTCTTGCAAGCCTATGGTAATAACTCTTTAGGTTGACTAGAGAGTACTTAATTCTTGAACCCTAAACACTTTGAGTGGATAGAGTGAACCCTTAGTGAGGATGTCAATTTTTTTTTATTTTGATTGAGAGATAATTACTTAGGAGAAGGGAGAAAACCTATGTTTCGATAATAAAATTCTTAACTTAGAGTAATTGAATCTTTAATATTCTTCTGATTGAATTTTCATTGTATAAATACTTGTGAATTAGTTTGAAACATTATTGATAAAGATTGTGAGTTGAGAAGAATGATTCTTGATTGTGGGTTGAGATTTTGCTTGAGGATAAGCAAAGGCTTAAGTGTAGGGGTATTTGATAAACGATAAATTATACATATTTTTACCCCATGCTTAGCTTAATTTCTGGATGAATTATCATTGAATTTGTGGAAATTGGTGCTCTTAATCCTTCTATTTCATGTTTTATACTCAGGAGAGCATAGGGAAGAGAAAAGAATGAAAAACGGATCGAAAATGAAGAAAATAGGCCAAAGTGTAAAAACAACACGGCCCAGCCCAAACAAGCACGGCCGGATCACATGGCTGTGCCACCATCAACAGTCTCGCACACGGCCTCTTTTCGTGGCATACGAGCGTGTCCCTGTCGTGAGGAAGTGCAATTTCACTCGGATTTGGATACTTAGAGGCTAAGAAAGGCATTCCAAAGCTCTATATAAAGACCCTAGGAGGCAACTCTAAAGGGCGCCTTTTCTCCCATAAGAGAGTGCCGTATTTCTGCCAACATAGAGAGTGAAAGCAAGGCATTACTCCAAGGGAAGCCGATTGATTCATCCCAGAAGCCGAATTCTACATCAAGAATAAAGATCTCCCTTCAATCCTTCAGGGGTTTTTGGGTTCTTTATGCTTTGTTATTTTTATTCTCCTGAGGTGTTTTCTTTATTAATTATGAACTAAATCCCCTAAATACTTGAGGGGGATGAAACCTAAGACAGATCTTGTTATTATTTTATCTTGAGTTATATGATAAATACTTGAATTGTTCTTAATTATGTGTTCTTAATTCTTGTTTTCATAATCGTAGGTATTAATTCAAGTATTGATGTGCTTATTTAGAGGAGCAAAAGTCCCTATTTAAGAGTAGATCTAGCATAATTAAGTGGAGTTGCATGCAACCCTAGACATAGGACGACATAAATCTACCGAATTAAGGTCAAACCTAATAAGGGGATTGATAAACGATAAATTATACATATTTTTACCTCATGTTTAGCCTATATTTTGGATAAATTATTATCAATTTAGTGAGAATTGGTGCTCTTAATCTTTCTTTTCATATCTTACACTCAGGAGAGCATAGGGAAGAGAAAAGAACGGAAAATGGACCAAAAACCAGAAAAATGGGCCAAAATGTGAAAACGCACGGCCCAATAAGTCACCACACGGCCGTGGTACACAGCCATGCCACACGAAGACCACACGGTCCAGTCTCCGACAAGCACGGCCTGGCCACACGGCCGTGCCACCCAAACATTCCAAAACACGGCCTCTTGTCAATATCACATGGGCGTGGCACACGGGCGTGTTCTAATCGTGAGGAAGATGAATTTCTCTCAGATTTGGATGCTTAGGGGCTAAGAAAGCCATTCTAAACTCTATATAAAGACCCTAGGAGGCAACTCTAAAGATATACTCTTTTTTCTCGAGGAAAGAGCACCATATTTCTGCCAACACAAAGAGTGAAAGCAAGGGATTACTCCAAGGGAAGCCAATTAATTCATCCCAGAAGCCAAGAACTCTACATCAAGACAGAGGATCTCCCTAAATTCCTTCAGGGGTTTTCGGGTTCTTTATGTTTTGTTATCTTAATACTTCTGAGATGTTTTCTTTCTTTATTATGAACTAAACCCCTCAAATACTTGAAGGGGATGAAACCTAAGACGAAACTTGTTATTATTTATTCTTGAGTTATATGATAAATACTTGAGTTGTTCTTAATTATGTGTGCTTAATTCTCGTGTTAATAAGCCTAGGTATTAATTCAGGAAACGGATGTGCTTAAAGTAGAGGAGCAAAAGTCCTTGTGATAAGAGTAGATCTACCATAATTAAGTGGAGTTGTATGCAACCCTAGACATAAGGCGACATAAATCTACCGGATTAGGGTCAAACCTAATATGGGAAACCATAGATCGAATTAATGCAACCTAGGGTGTTAATTAATAAAGGAACTTTAGTTAAAAACCTAGGCCTAGTTGCTCTTCGCCTCGACAGAGGGTTTAGCATAAATTAGGGATCTCTACAGATCAAGTCAAATGAATAAATCGTCTAGCTCAAGAACCAATAACAAGTGAAGGCTAGGTGGATTCTCCCTTAAGTATTGCCCATATCAATCAGCTTTTCCCTAAAGTTTTCCCCAATTTACTTTTTGTGCACTTTTAATTAGTTTTAGAATTAGTTTCAACCAAACCTCTTTTATTTTCAGGCTAGATAATAGAAAGGAAGTAAGTATTAGTACTTTTGGCTCCCTTGGGTACGATAACTCGGTCTTGCCGCTAAACTATACTACTGTTTGATAGGTGCGCTTGCCTTTAATATCGTGATATTAGTTAGTTTTGGTGTGATAAGTTTTTATAAATTTTATTACTTAATATCGCGAGTCGTATCAAGTTTTTGGCACCGTTGCCGGGGAACTAAAATATTAAGAAAACTCGATTTCTATTACTTTAGCCATAACTATATTTATTTATTTTCAGTTTTTATTTATTTTTATTTTATTTATTTATTTATTTCTCTTTTCGTTTCTTTTGTTTATTTTATTTTTCTTTGCTTTCTTTTTCCCTTCTAGGTATTTCTAGTTTATGACTAGAAACAACCCAACAGGACCGTTACTTTTTGACGAAGATTTAGAGGCAACAGTTCGCAGAAATCGCAGAGAGATCAGACGAAGCCTACAATATCCAGAACAAGACCAAGAACAAAGGCCAGAACCTACAGCAGAGATGGAAGCAAATCAAAACATTCCACCACCTCCCGCAATAGTCGCGCCACCAGCAAATAAAGAAGAAGCTCCTCGCACTATGTATGATTATGCTAAACCTAGTTTGGCTGGTACCCAAACTAGCATTCTTCGACCTACTATTGCTGCTAATAATTTTGAATTAAAGCCTAACACTATTCAGATGATACAGCAATTGGTGCAATTTGATGGTTTACAGGATGAAGATCCAAATTCCTATATAGCCAACTTTTTGGAACTTTGTGATACCTTCAACATTAATGGTGTTTTTGATGATGCCATTCGTCTAAGGCTATTTTCATTCTCTTTGAGAAACAAAGCCAAACAGTGGTTAAATTCTTTACCACGAGGCTCAATCACCACATGGGAACAGATGACCGAAAAATTTTTACTTAAATATTTTCCTCCAGATAAAATAGCTAAATTACGAAACGATGTCTCTTCTTTTGTGCAGATGGATTTAGAGACACTCTATGATGCCTGGGAGAGATACAAAGATCTTTTGAGAAGATGCCCTCATCATGGCTTACCTTTGTGGCTCCAAGTTCAAACCTTTCACAACGGTTTGAATTCATCAACAAGGTAAATGATCGATGCCGCCGCAGGAGGAACAATCAATAACAAAACACCAGAAGCAGCTTATGAATTTATTAAAGAGATGTCACTGAATAATTATCAGTGGCAAGTCATGAGGACAAAGTAGAACTTTTAAATAAAAAGTTTGATCATTTTGTTGGTTCTACGCAGGCACAAGCAGTAATGCAGTGTGTCACAGTTCAGGCAAATATGTTCACTCCAGACTACTCATCTTCTGCCAATGGCACAGAAACCAAGTAGGCCAATTATATAGGTAACAATTTTAGATCTCAAAATAATCCATATAGTAACACATATAATGCAGGTTGGCGAAACCATCCCAATTTTTCTTGGGGAGGTCAAGGGAATCAAAGATAACAACCCCCTCAGGGATTTCAGCAGCCACCGCCGCAACAGGAGAAAAAGCCCAATCTCAAAGAGATGTTTACCAAACTCATGGCCATGTCAGAAACCCGATTCCAGAACACTGAAATGGCATTAAAGAACCAGCAAGCATCAATCAAAGGCCTTGAGAATCAAATTGGTCAACTCGCCAAGTTAATATCAGAAAGACCACAAGGTAGACTTCCAAGTAACACTAAGACCAATCCTAAAGAGCAACTCCATGCCATAAATACAACAGATGAGGAGGCATTAACCAAAGACGACCCAAAGTTAGGCAAGGAACCTAAGGTGAGTAAAGGTAAGGTAGAGGCAAGCTACAACAAGCCAGACATCAACGAATACAAGCCTCGTATACCACACCCAAGAGCGCTACAGAAAGACCGCACAGATGAACAATTTGGTAAGTTTCTTAAACTCTTAAAAAAATTACACATTAACTTACCATTTGTTGAAGTAATTTTGCAGATGCCAGACGTGGTTAAATTCTTAAAAGAACTCTTGACAAACAAGCGGAAGCTAGAGGAGAAATCTCATGTGGAATTAAATGCAGTCTGCTCAGCTATTCTACAGAATAGACTATCGACCAAACTAAAAGATCCAGGGAGTTGTACTATCCCTTGTTTACTTGGTAGCTTAGAGAAAAAAATGCTTTAGCTGATTTAGAGGCAAGCATAAACGTCATGCCTTATAACCTGTTTAAACAACTAGGTCTTGGAATCTCTAAGAAAACCAAGATGAGCATTCAACTAGCTGATAAAACTATTAGGACACCTAAGGGAATAATTGAAGATGTACTTGTCAAAATCGATAAATTTATATTCTCAGTTGACTTTGTTGTTTTAGACATTGACGAGGCTAGCAATGTACCCTTAATTTTAGGGCGACCCTTTTTAGCAACTGCTAGAACAAAAATTGATTTAGAAACAGGTGAACTCAAATTACGAGTAGGTGATGATACAATCACCATACGAGCTCACAACTCAGTCAAACCTACAGACGAAAATAGAAATTTGAGTCCTTGTAAAAACACTGAACTCACCACACAAATTCCTGTGCAGGACGTACTTCATACAAAGACAAAATAAACAATGGCAAATTCACCTACAAGAGCTGAACCAAAAAAGCGAATGCTCCAGATCGAGGAACTAGATGAGTGGTTGAACTTTAACGAAAAGCCCAAAATATGCCACACCAAAACGGAGCATCACCAAGACGACCATCAGGGACAAACAGATCAACTCAAGGTGGGAGATAAGGTAATTTTAGGGGAAGATGATCCACGAAGCTTAAATTCAAGAGAACATACGAGTGATACACCCAACTTCACGGTAATGAAAGTCTTTCCATACGGCACGATTGAGGTAACTCACCCAACCCTCGGTACTTTCAAGGTAAATGGTCATAGGCTTAAACACTACAAAGGTGAGAATTCTATAGACTATAGGGAGGAGCTTCAGCTCCACGAAATCCGTCCATGATACATCCAAGCAGAGTCGAGCTTAGACTCTAAATAAGTGCTTCTCGAGAGGCAACCTGAACACTAACTTAGTAATTTTTCATCTATCTTATTCTTAGTATTTTTCATGCATCACACTAACCCTTTTTAATGCAGAGATTTAGGACCACACGGCCAGTCCCACGGGTGTGTCCCAGGCCGTGTGAACCCTTTAAACAGAGACACAGTCGTGTACCCAGGCCGTGTATAAATAGAGCACAAATTTTCCCAAAACACGGGCCATCGATAAATTGCCACGGCCGTGCGACATGATCGTGACGACCTTTCGACTTCAACACGGGCTACCAACAATTTCCCACAGCCATGCGACATGGCCGTGGCAACCCTGCAGCATCAACACAGGCTTGTACAAATCCCTACGCTTGTGTTCCCAGACCGTGGAAGACACTGTCAAATTTTACACGATCGTGGAACCTATCACACGACCGTGTGAAGCACGAACATGATCGCACACGGCCATGTATACCATCACACGACCGTGTGAGTGATGAAGAACCGATCTCCCACGACCGTGGAAAACATTTCCACGGGTGTGTACTTCGAACCAGGCGTGCCAAAACTCCTAGATTTCGAAAGACACGGGTAAAACACGACACACACGGGCCTGTGACATGCCCGTATGACCCAAAAACTATAAATATGGGCCACTATTCATTTCTTTCTTCACTCAAAACCCCAAATTTCTCTCATCCAACCTCTCTCTAACCACCATAAGCGCCGCGACAGCCCTCAAAACACCACCATACTCGAAATCAGCTGCCCCACGCCCATGCCAACCCACCCCACGACCAACCCATGACCGTACAACATCAAATTTGATACTATGTCATCATCACGCGCTAGAAAGGCTGCTGTCCCCGCCTCTAAAAAATGGAAAGGGCCAGGGAGTTCTTCATCGAGGCCCACCTCTGAGGTCAGACACCCATTTATCACATTCGCCTAAGCCTCGCAAGAGGAGCACTACCAACTACTCCGAGCTTGCCCCATATCCACGGGCCGCTGCATAGACTGGGGCGACCTTGAGCAAATACATTTGGTGGATGATGTCCAGGCCCTACTGATGACAAAGCCATGGGAGCAATTCTTCTAGATCATAGAGCCGACATACTTAAAACTCACCCTCGCGTTCTGCTCTACATTCCACCTACAGACCGTGATGAATAGATTCGACCACCCAGAGACGGTCTAGTTCCATTTGGGAGGACTCGTTCGGCGCATCAGCGTGCCAGAATTCGGCATAGCACTTGGGCTTTACACAAAGCAATTTATGATAGATGAGGACTTCCCCAACCTTTCTCGTCGCATCCACATCAGGCCCGTCGATTGCTGGAACGAGGTCGCCCCTGAACGGCAAGTATATAACCCCAGCGTCAGCAAGGTAACCTTCATCGTCCTCTCTCTGAGGTATATCCATGCTCTTCTTGCTCACACTCTTACAGGTCGACGAGAGAGCACCGACGTCGTCAACACTCACAACGTCTACTTCCTATGGTGCATGGCCAACGGGCATGTCATTGACCTAGCATTCTTTATCGCACACGCCATGCAGCACCAAACAGAGAGGCACCGCAGAGGCATTCTATCCATGGGGCCTTACATCACACGTCTAGCTCGTCACTTTGGGCTCCTCAACACCGAAGCCCAAACATCCTCTTACACCCTGATCGGTCAGATATCTCCCCAAGGCATCGCGACTATGTTACATATGAGGATGATCGAGAGGAGGCCAGGAGGCACCCCCTTCAGTTCCGCCTTGTCAAGGAGGGAGAGGACCCAGAGGACATTCTTCACGATGTCCCACCACCAGCAGAGGACGCACCCACCGAGCCACCACCCTCTCGCCACTCATCTCGGGCAGCAGCAGCCCACGCTGACTTATCTGAGCACTTTTCCCACTTCAAGCAGCAATGCTTCCGGCGCCTCGATTACATCAACGCCAACTTAGAGCAGATATGCCAGCATCTGAGCATCGCCTCACTGCCGCGTGACCCACATGAGGATTAGAGATTTCTACTCCTCCTAACTTTGTCTTTATTTTTATCTTTATTTTTATTTTTATTTTTATTTTTTTCTAACACTGATCTCTATTTTCATCTTCTAACTCTTTCTCTTTTATCTTATTGTTCACAGTTCTTTTTATTTTCTTTAGTGAATTTTTCTTTTTTCTTTTCATTATTTGAATATTCGTATTTTTAATATTTTATTTTATTATATTTCATTTTATTTTATCTTTCATATCAATCAATCCCTAATGAGTAATTTCTCTTAATCCAAATTTCCCACGACTAATAAATTCTTTCACAGTTTCAAAGGAGCCTTACAGCTCAAATCTCTATGAAAATGGGAACACCCTGCCACAACTGCCGGCTCTTCCAATTCCAATATTCGTCTCACAAATCCATCCAAAATTCAGGGAGTTTCATACCTCCCCCTATCTTATGATCCTATGCTTTTATTACTACTAATGCTATCTTTGTACATTGAGGGCAATGTACATCTTAAGTGTGGGGGGAAACTTACTTTAAATCTCTATATTTGAAAACCCTGAAATCTGATACTTTGTTCTTAATCACATTATCTTTAATCTTCTATTAGGAATACATTCGGATTGATTTATGATTTTTGTTGATATGTGAGAATTAAGACATAGGTGCTTGTACTCTGATTATTCAAACTTTAAAACATTAGGGAATCAAGCATGATAAGTTGAAATTTTTTAGAACCCCAATTTTTTCATAAGTTCTTTTCCTTAATTCTAAGTGCTATCTTGAGATTTGAAATTCGCAGGATTGACATCAAAAGCCATAATTCTGGTGAGATTTTTGAGCCTTTTGAGCATACATTCTTTCGTGCTCAATTTTATTATTGCTTTGAGTGAGTCAACATTGATTTTTATTCTAGAACTTGCTTTGATTATACATATTGAGACCACATCATTGATTTGATATACCGAGATGATAAAGGCACCTAGGAATTAACCTACTTACTCCACAAAACCCTACCTCCATAAATTAACCCCTAGTGAACCCCATTAAACCTAATAACCTTTTCTTTGACTTACCTCTAATATTAACCTATAACCCATTTTTGTTGAATTTCATTCAATTACTTTGATCCCTATTTTTGTCGAGATTTGAAGTTGAACTTATTATCTAGCTTTATTCTCTTTTCCATATTGTAAAGTTGTAAATATTTAATGTATAATACTTGAATTGTTATTATAAAAAAAATGTATGTTCAGTTGTAATATGTAATAGTTCAAATGGTTTTTGCATATTTCTATTTTAAGGCTACCAAGGCGAAAATGATGTTATCATAAGAATTAGCCCGAAGAATATGTTCCAGTGATAGAGATTTTTCTAGCTAGATAATTTTTCAATTCGATCTCGATTCTAACCCTCTTTTGTAGCCTGTGACAACACCCCTAACCAAGCCCCGTTACAACCATTACAAGACCTTTTGATCGATGTATCATGTCAATCTATAGTGGTGGAGATGTGATTTTCTTGCAAGCCTATGGTAATAACTTTTCAGGTTGACTAGAGAGTACTTAATTTTTGAACCCTAAACACTTCGAGTGGATAGAGTGAATCTTTAGTGAGGATGTCAACTTCTGTTAATTAAGATTAAGAGATAATTACTTAGAAGAAGGGAGAAAACTTATGTTTCAATGATAAAATTCTCAGCTTAGAGTGATTGAATCTTTAATGTTCTTCTGATTGAATTATCATTGTATGAATACTTGTGGATTAGTTTGAAACATTATTGATAAAGATTGTAAATTGAAAGGAATGTTTCTTGTTTAGGGATTGAGATTTTGCTTGAGGGCAAGCAAAAGCTTAAGTGTGGGGGTATTTGATAAACGATAAATTATACATATTTTTACCTCATGTTTAGCCTATATTTTGGATGGATTATTATCAATTTAGTGAGAATTGGTGCTCTTAATCTTTTTTTTCATATCTTACACTCAGGAGAGCATAGGGAAGAGAAAAGAACGAAAAATAGACCAAAAATTGGCTAAAATGGGCCAAAATGTGAAAACGCACGGCCCAAGAAGTCACTACACGGCCGTGGCAAACGGCCGTGCCACACGAAGACCACACGGTCCAGTCCCCGACAAGCACGGCCTGGCCACACGGCCGTGCCACCCAAACATTCTAGAACACGGCCTCTTGTCGAAATCACACGGGTGTGCTCTAGTCGTGAGGAAGATGAATTTCACTCGGATTTGGATGCTTAGGGGCTAAGAAAGCCATTCTAAACTCTATATAAAGACCCCAGGAGCCAACTCTAAAGATATACTCTTTTCTCTCGAGGAAAGAGCGCCATATTTCTGCCAACACAAAGAGTGAAAGCAAGGAATTACTCCAAGGGAAGCCGATTGATTCATCCCAGAAGCCAAGAATTCTACATCAAGATAGAGAATCTTCCTAAATTCCTTCAGGGGTTTTCGGGTTCTTTATGTTTTGTTATCTTAATACTTCTGAGATGTTTTCTTTCTTTATTATGAACTAAACCCCTCAAATACTTGAGGGGGATGAAACCTAAGACGAAACTGGTTATTATTTATTCTTGAGTTATATGATAAATACTTGAGTTGTTCTTAATTATGTGTGCTTAATTCTTGTGTTAATAAGCCTAGGTATTAATTCAAGAAACGGATGTGCTTAAAGCAGAAGAGCAAAAGTCCCTGTGATAAGAGTAGATCTACCATAATTAAGCGGAGTTGCATGCAACCCTAGACATAGGGCGACATAAATCTGCCGGATTAGGGTCAAACCTAATATGGGGAACCATAGATCGAATTAATGCAACCTAGGGTGTTAATTAATAAAGGAACTTTAGTTAACAACCTAGACCTAGTTGCTCTTCGCCTCGACAGAGGGTTTAGCATAAATTCGGGATTTCTACAGATCAAGTCAAATGAATAAATCGTCTAGCTCAAGAACCAATAACAAGTGAAGTCTAGGTGGATTCTCCCTTAAGTATTGCCTATATCAATCAGCTTTTCCCTAAAGTTTTCCCCAATTTACTTTTTGTGCACTTTTAACTAGTTTTAGAATTAGTTTCAACCAAACCTCTTTTATTTTCAGGCTAGATAATAGAAAGGAAGTAAGTATTAGTACTTTTGGTTCCCTTGGGTACGATAACTTGGTCTTGCCGCTAAACTATACTATTGTTCGATAGGTGCGATTGCCTTTAATATCGTGATATTAGTTAGTTTTGGTGTGATAAGTTTTTATAAATTTTATTACTTAATATCGCGAGTCGTATTAGGGATCCATAGATCGAGTTAATGCAAGACTAGGGGTTTTAACTAGAAAGAGATTTTAGTTAATCAACCTAGGATTAGTTGTTCTTATCCTCGACGGAGGTATTAACATAAGTTAGGGATCTCTACGGATCAAATCAAGTGAATAAATCATCTAGCTCAAGAATTGATAACAAGTGAAGTCTAGGTGGATTCTCCCTTGAGTATTGCCCAAATCAATCAGTTTTTCCTAAAGAGTTTTTCCTCAATTTACTTTTTGTGCATTCATAGTTTAGTTTTAGAATTAGTTTAGTTTCATAAAAACCCATTTTATTTCTAGGTTAAATAATAGAAAGAAAGTTAGTACTAGTACTTTTGGTTCCCTTGGGTACGATATCTCAGTCTTGCCGCTAAACTATACTACTGTTCGATAGGTGCGCTTGCCTTAAAGTCGTGATAATAGTTAGTTTTTGGTGCGATCATTATTATAAATTTTATTACTTCATATCACGCATATCAGCAGGCATTACAACTTAAGGACTAAACTGTAAAGTTTCAAAACTTCACCGAATGGGCGTCGCGACCTTAGGGTTCAATGTCACGACATTAAAGGCTTATGTCGCGAAATCCATAAGGTGGTGTTGTGACCATGAAGACAGTCTACTATAAGTCCATTTCATTTTTCAACTAATATCATGACATCCATGAGATGGTGTCGCAACTATATAGGCAATATACAATAATTTCAATCCTTTTCTTATTCATCTCAACATATCACATAGTATGCAACCTTTGTGACTTGAAATAACATTCATAACTATGAATTTTAATACCAATTTCATCACAACATCATATCATACCAATCCAAACCAAATTAAACTTATCACATTTATACAATCAATGCTCAAATGGCACAAAACACACATAATCATAATCTAGCTTATTCAAGCCACTCATATTCCTTAGCATATCAAGTTACCATATTTCCAAGTTCAAACATATAAGGTCCATGTAACTTTAAAATCAAAGATTCCAAAGACATTTATATGACCAATTCAGGCTTATACTAGATCATATTTCAAGCTTATCAAACAAATATAACCTTAGCCAATCACACAACATTGGAAATCATAGTTGAGAATGACCATTTACATGCAAAAAGACCCTATATACATGCCACAACATTAGGACTCAAAATAAACATAATTCTATTGTCTCATTGATAGTGTATGATCTGCACTGATCCAGCTCGATGAGTTTTACAAGTTAGACATCTACAGGTAGGGAAACAATGATAGTAAGCATTTAAATGCTTACTAAGTTCAAATGGAAATTCACAACACTTACCTTACTCATATATGAGCATGCTAACTACCATAATTTTGGCACACATTTGGCAAAAACTTGACTCATAATGTGTAACAGCTCGATTTTCAATGGTGTCGAAAAAGGTAGTTTCGGAACCTCCAATTTTGTAAACTAAATCGGTAAATATTAAATATAAATATTTAAAGAGTTGGTATAAAAGTATATTCATGTTTCGTCCATCAATTTTTTCAATTAAATAGTTAATTTAGGTGTAGGGACTAAATTGTAAAGTCTAATCGCTATATTGTCAAAAGGCTTAGGGACTTAAATAGCAATTGATCTAAGGGGCCAAAATGGTTATTAGACCATTTTTTGGATAGGATAAAGTTGATGATGATGATGGTCAAATCCACTAAAATTAACTAATGTTAGATTAAGCTAATTAAACTATGTCAAGATAATTAAAATGAATTAATTAATCAATAAAACTACTATATAAGTTAAATTAAAGAATGAAAAAGTCATATTCTTCATCTATTCTCTATTTCAATCCAAAGAAAAGAAGAAAACCTAGGAAATTTCTAAAAAAATTGACCTTTAATAGGTAAAATTTTCAAGTCGTTTTCATGTAATTTTTATATTTTTGAGGTCATGGGAGCTTGAATTAGCTAGCTCATGTACCAATTTGAAAAATTTTTAAAGTTTTTGAAAGTTTTAATTGTTGATTTCTTGAAGAATTTGGTGTGAAATTGATTGATTTTAAGCTTAGATTATGAAAAGAACTAGACTGTAACATTTAATTGTTAGCTTTGTACATAGGGACTAAAGTGAATAAAATGTAAAATATTGTGAAATTTTAGCATAAATAGAAAGTATGGGGTCCCTAATAAATGTACGTGAAGGTATATTTTAAATCGAGGCTAAAAAAATTAAAAGATATGGCTATTTCGAATTCAAGGGCTAAATTGAATAAAATGTAAAATTTTAGGGGTAAAAAAATAAGATTATATAGGTTCATTCATGTCATGGCATAATATGAAAATGTTTGGTATTGATGGATTGTATAAAATAATTGTTTAGATCAAGAACCTAATCAAAGCAAAGATAATCGAGGAAATGCTAAAATTATTTACTAGTCCCTAAAGAATCAACTTGTTTGGCATTTTGATCAAGTAAGTTCATATGGTACTTATTTACTTAGGTTTTTACGTATTTGATTTGTATATGTATGTTTTATTGTGGATTAATTAATTGTGCATTGGTAGGAAAGGCTAGAATTAGACTAAATTGAAATGTGATGTTTACATGTATAAAAGATGCCTGTGTGAACTTAGTAAAAGTTAGGATACAATTGGCATGCCAATAGGTTCTTGTGTGCACTTGTATGGGATTTATTAAAGATGTTACCAAGGTCTACCATTTGTTGTGGATTCTCAAGTGTTATGTGACACGGTTTTAGCTTTTACGAGTAATTTAATGTGTCATTATAAAGGTTTAACCTAGACGGATAACCTAAAATATATATATTCAGCTTAGATGAGCAATTGGTGTGGTGTAGATACCTGTGTATCTGATTCCATTTACTAAGGTTGAGCAGGCAAAATAGTTTATATGAAATGAGAAATTGAAATGGGATGAAATGAACTTCATGTTCAAATGGAAAAATATTGATTGAATTGCGCATGAAAAATGGATTGGAGTAATGTCTTTGATATGTATGTGATTGTATTGTCCTTTTATTGAATGAGTTTTTGAGATTGGTTATTTAAAGTGACATAAATTGGCATGTTAAGTAATTGTGGCATCATATGGTTTTGATTATAAGTTAATGCTCACCTTGTTGATATTTTGATTTGTCATGTCTAACCAAGTTATTCAAGTTAAGGTAACTTGTAATATCTAGATAAAAGATAAGGTAAGTCTTGTACTATACATATGAACTTACTGAGCATTCTATATGTTTACATTGTTTGTTTTCTCTTTCCTTGTAGATTATCACCTTACAGAACTCATCAAGTTGGATCATCTCGAAGCTCACACTATCACCGAATCAGTAGTTATACGATCATCTTGAGTCTAGGGTTATGGCATGTATATAAGTATCTTGGTGTAATCCTTTGAAACACCCCATACCCGTATCTGACGCCAGGATAGGGTACGAGGCGTTACCTAACAATATCACAAGCAACTGGTCAACTCTAAATTATTGAAATGCGTCCCAATTTAAAACTTTTTCAACCATTGTCCTATAGACCTTCATATGGGCATACAAGGCCTAAATCATGGTTTGGAAACTTCCCGAAACCATTTCAGGCACTTAGGAAACTTTCATCAAAAATTGTTATAAACAAGGCACACGCCCGTGTGGCCTCTAAACATGGCTATGCTGATGGCCTGCGTGCCTCAAACGGCCTAATCACCTACGGACACGCCCGTGCCCCTCGTCCGTGTGGAATTAACTTCTAACATCGAACCTACAAGGGTTTTTACACGGCCTGGGGCATGCCCGTGTGCTTAGCTCGTGTTCCTCACACGGCCATGACACGCCCGTGTCACGACCCGTGTACAAAAATCTTGACATTCTGTTTCTGGCGTCATCACTCACACGGCCGTGGCACACGCCCGTATGCTGGCCGTGTCTTCTACACGGTTGAGACATACGGCCGTGTCTCATGTCCGTGTGGTATACTGATGGAAATTTAATTTATCAACCTAAGGTACAGGGGACACACGGCCTAATCACACGCCTGCGAGCGGACCGTGTGTCACACACGACCTAGACACACACTCGTGTGTCTACTCATGTGGACAAAAATAGGCTATCTACCAAGCCTCTTTGCCACCCTAAAACAAGTTCAAATGCATACTCAAACATACCAATGCTTCAATTCTCAACCAATAGCCATAATTTGGCATCTACACAACTTATTATGATCAATCTAACCAACAAGCATACAACTATCCTAACAATTGCATTCATCAAACTACTTTGCATAATCATAAAACATCAATATTTGTATTCATTAACCAATGATACACATCAGCCAATACTTTTGGCTTTATACAAAATGAGGTACTTTCAAAGTCAAGCCAACACAATTGGCCCAAAATAAATGACATAACTCTAGTCTAGTTTCTATACATGCCATTGCTCAAAATACTTAAATCTAGCTATACGGAGTGATCCAGCCGGTAGCGTGAACGAGATCTCTGACGTCCGATGATCCATTAGCTAGCTAGGCGGCACTAAAGGAAAATGGAAAAGCGATGGGTAAACATAAAGCTTAGTAAGTCTATATGCAAACATTTAATACATTAATCATGCATTAGACATTTAAAATATAGCTCAACTATACTGATATTGCCAAAATGTAAATTCACTTACTCATCCCACGCCTTACCCAATATCCTCAACACAGTTTTACGCACAAAGCTCATCTTATTAACAAATACACTCCCTGCACTTATTTATCACCACAATACTCATAAATTTCATTTAAATGATTCCACAATATACACGTCAATGCAATAAACCATACAAGATAAATTCGCACATAGCCATTCATAATGACGGTAATAATCAGGTGGTTTCGCACTTAGCCCACCATCATGAATAATTTACGTAGTATTGCACATAGCCCATCTTTATCAATAATTTACGGAGGTTTCGCACATAGCCCACATTTATCAATAATTTACGGTGGTATCGCACTTAGCCCACCTTTATCAATAATTTACGGTGGTTTTGCACTTAGCCCACCTTTTTCAATAATTTACGGTGGTTTCACACATAGCCCACCTTTATATATATTTTATGAAATTTTACCCGTACTCTTAATTTTTGCATTTTCATCCAGTGACAATAACATTCAACCACATATCATATAAGGCAATTATAAATAAAAGCATTAATAAAAGAGGTATTATTTACATATAAACTTACCTCGGTATACAAAATGTGGTAACTCGATCTATCTCAATCTACGAGCTTGGTCTTCCCTCGGTCTAAGTTCGGTCTCATACTTCTTGATCTATATGAATGCAAATTCACTAATTTTAATCACTAATTTAATCTAACCATTCAAAAGTCATAAATTTGGCAAAATGACCATTTTGCCCCTAGACTTTGGCAAAATGACCATTTTACCTCTAGACTCAGAAATTGATTTTTATTGAATTTCCTCATTAACCAAGCCTAACCAAACTATTTTTACTCTTATAGTTGCCCCGAATTCTCATTATTTCACACAAATAACATCAATTTCACAAACTTTGCAAATTAGTCACTTTAGGTGTTTTTCATAGACACTCATTCACAAACGTTGTTTATTACTCAACCATAACTCTTTTTCTTCCGTAAAAACTCAGCAATAAACATAATTTAATTCATGGAAACACCCTAAACTTTGCACCATTTTGCAAAATACACCCCTCAATAGGTAGCTCATGCTATAAGGGTTTCAAAAATGCAAAAATTTTCAAGAAAAGCCTTAAAAATCACTTACTTGTGAGTGTTTAAAGTAGCTGAAATTTTTGAGCTTCCAAAACCCCTTTAATGGCTGCTAATTTTTGTGGTGAAGAAGAAACAAAAAGGATGACACATTTCTTTTCTTATTTTATTGCATCTTTAGTCAAATTGGTCACCTAACACATACCAAATTTTGACTTTTCTAATTTTTTTTTATCTCCTTTACTTCACATGGCCGGCCAACTGTAAATTAAAGGACCTACTTGCCCTTTAACACCCCCAAATTTTATTCTCTAGTCAATTAACACAATTTACTAGTAATTTGAAACTTTTACTCCTTATACAATTTAGTCATTTTTCGCGATTAAGCCTTCAATCGCGTAAATTAATTCACCAAAATTTTTATGCACCCTTATAAATATGCCATAACACATAAAATAATGCCAAAATAATTTTCTCAAACCTCAGGTAAGTGATTCTGAAATCACTATTCCGACTAAGCCCAATTTCAGGTTGTTACATCCTTAATGTAAATAAGTATCTTGATGAGTTGAAAATTGTGATGAATATGGTATATGATGATTTTGAATGTTGGTCATGGCATGTAATATGGTTGATGCATGATTTGGCAATGTTTGATGCTTTTGGAAAGGAGAAATATGAATCTATCTAAACCTTGTATGTTATAATTGGAAGTATGTGATAAGTAAAACAATTAAGTTGGTGCCTAGTTGAAAATGGTAGGTTTGATTGTCACGCTTGAGATATGTGTTAGTGTATGGTTGATTTCATTCATTTTAAGGTAAGGTGAAGTAGGTATTAAGATTGTATGGCATGCCTTAGTGTGTTTTGACATAGGCTCATTTGGCATTTGATTTAATATATTGAAATGGATAGTTTTATAATAGGTTAAACTCATATTGAATTGGTTTTGATTAGAAATGGCTAAATGAATTGTTTTGGTATGAAATTTTATGAGTTTGGGATGTTTTTAGGTGTACCAAGTTAAAAAAAATCTTATAAGTTGTTTGGCTCACTTTGAATTGGGACTCAAAATGACTTTTTTTTACCAAAAATAGGGTTCACGTCATGAGCTCAATTGTACAACATCGTAATTTGGTGCCAACAATGAGTGACGACGCAATGTCGATATGCTCAAAGTTACGACATTACTCACTATATTGGTGACATTACGACTTGAAGGATGTAAGGTTGCGACGTCAACCCTGAATTTTTGAAACCTTACAATCTGGTTCTAATTCAAGCTCGGGTTAACAAAAGAGCTTCCGTAAGCTCATATAATACCCGAAAATGTTTGTTTACCATAGTTTGAATAGGATTAACACTTAATTACATGTACGAATGTTTAAATACCATCTAATTAACTATTGTTGCTCTATAACTGAATGTAGCATCTTTTAGTTCAGACCCGACAATCAAGTCGGACAAGGAATGTTACATAATGTCACAACTAGTAGCATAACAACATAAGTATTCAAATAGGTTAGGCATTATAACATATCCAAAACATCATCAAATCATACCAATTCATGCAAAATCATAACAATTTCATATACTATCATCAATTTACAAGTTTATACCATTTCAAATGAATTACATATCATATTAGTTTATCAAGTCCAATTCATTTTAGTTTCCAATTTCCAGATTCAATTTCAATGTTTCAACCAATAGAAACTTAATAAAGCAGACGCAGATACACGGGTGAATTACACCACACCAGGATAGCTCGTATAAGCTTAAACTACACCAGACTAACGTATCGGAGTGCAAAGCTCGTAGACAACAAGTGCTTAAACATTTTCGATTACATCCCTCCACCACACCAAAGTCTCCGTAGAGACAAAGAATACTCGATGATCCGCAATAAATGTTGGATCTCGATATCCTATATAAGTGCATATATGACCATATTAGCATGCCAATCGTATACTAATCTTTTACTAAGTTCGCATAGGCATCAATATTCATCTTTGCATTATCATACCATGTAATCATTCATATTCACATATCCATACCCTATAATCATTCACATTTACATATCATACCCTATAATTTTTCACATTTGCATTTTCATACCTTGTACATTGTACTATCACATAGCAATCACTTATCTCATTTCATTTCAAATTCTATTTCATTTTAATAGTCATATATGCCAATGTCTATTAACATATGAAATTATATTCAAGCATAATTACAATGAAATAAACACAAGCATACATATAACACAAGGAAAGGTAGTAAGTTTCAAATGAACTTACCTTTTCAAAACACAAAACAAGTAGATTCTTCAAAGACTATTCCACAATTTTTGTTTTTCCTCTATTGGCTCCCCTTTGGTCCAATTCTTGATCTAGATGAATTGTCGAATGCTAGGATGGTTTTGAAGCTTCCTTCAATCTTTTTCTATGATGGACGGTAAATAAGGAGGAAGATGATGGAACTTTTCCACTAACTCTCTATTTATACTATGATAAATCTTAATTAACTTTATTTAATTAACTTAATTTTTATTTTTTTTACTTTAATTATCATTAATCAAGTTAGCGGTAAACAACATCATCATCCACTATTCTATGATTCAAAATGGTTTAATAACCATTTCAGCCCCTTTGGATAATTGCTACATAGGTCCTCAAGCATTTTCTTAATTAAATTTTAATAACTATTAGACTTTTACAGTTTAGTCCTTAAGCTTTGGTTAACTATTTTATCAAGGAAATTACTCGACCACTCTTTAATATATTTTTATATTAACTCTGTAAATATTCCTATTTAATATTTACGAACTTGATTTATGAAAATGGAGTTCCAAAACTGCATTTTCTAATATCACTAAAATCGAGTCGTTACACATCTGTTTGAACAACCTACCCACAACCCTAATGGAAGCCCTAGTTTCTTTTTTCCATGATATGTCTTTGTAGTGGGATTCTACTTGCCTCTACACCCTTTCTTTTCTAAGGGGTTTCAATGATAAGTAGGCTTGCACAAAATAGGATCTTAAGTTTGTCCAAGTCACAAATTTGACTTAGTGCTCTAGATGATCGAAAAGAAACTTGGATTTTGACATAGCCTAAAATGCAAACAAATCCAAGTCAGATCTAAAATGTAAACAAATCCAGGTCAGATCTATGTATGAAAAAAATTAAAATAAATAATTAAGATGAAAAAAATGAACAGTTAAATAAATCAAAGATTTGTACAATTAAACAAGAATAATATAGAACAAAAAAGAAACTAAAGAAGATAGATGGAAAAAGTGGAAAGTGGCGTGTAAAAGTCCTAAGGAGCCTTAGAAACCAGATGAATCCACCCTTCAAACGACTTTAATTTTCCCTCCAAGAAAGAAAACTTAGCAAGAAAAAGCTTGAAAACGATCCCACAATTTGAAAAGATTGTTAAAACTCTTCTAAAAGAAAACTCAAGAGAAATTCTTAAAAAGAAAACTCAAAGAGAATTTTATTGCCTCAAAGTGAATAATGAATTAAATAATTCAATTGTGTACAATAAAGAGGCCTTTATATAGGTTAGTTGTAACAACCCCTTTTCAGTTAAATCAGAATAGTAGTTTCGGGACCACAAATCCGAGGTCAAAAAATTTTATTTTTATTATATGGTCTATAGTATGATAGAAATACCATATAAAAAATTTGTTAAGAAATTTTACCGTTTACATACCTAATTTGATGAAAATGACTAACTTGCATTAAGTGCAAAAGTTGTGTTCTAATAGCTACTAGTATTAAACAGTTATAGAATTTTAAATTGGATGTCCTTATGTAATAACTAAACCATTAAAATCCTTAATGGATAAGCATGAATAGTTATCATTGGAAATTTCATGAAACATTAAGGGTAATTTTGGAAATAAGTGGTTAAAGTGATATTAAATAAAATAAAAAAATCTATTATCATCATCTACCACCAAATAAAAAAAATAAAACCTAGCCATGGAAGCTTGAGATATTAGCAAGCTTGTTTTGCTCAATTAGGTATGTATTCTTGTCTCGTTTTTTAATTATTTCTATGTTTCCGAGATCGTAATAGCTTAATCTAGCTATCCCATAGATTAATTTGCAAAACTGTTAAAGTATTAGGGTTTTTTCATTGGTTAGTATGCTTGAATTTTGAAGTTTTATGATAGAAAATGAAAGGTTGTTGTTAGAAAAATAACTTTTGTAAAGAGAATTTTGATGAAATTATCAATTAGGGATTAAATTGAAAAAAATGATAAATTTATGGTAAAATTGTAAACGTGTGAATTATGTGGGTTGATATTAATATGTATAAAAATTGACTAAGCTTGAATAAGGATTAAATTCCATGAAAGTCATTTTTTGAGCCTAGGGACTAAATTGTAATGAATTAAAAGTATAGGGAAAATAGTAATTTTGCCAAAAATATGATGGACTAAATTGAATATGAATTATATTGAACTGATTTAAATTCATTCGTATAGATCCGGTTAGACCTAGTACGGAGTTAGATCGAGGCAAAGGAAAAATATCGGATTAATCGCCTTTGTATCTACGTACAATTGTCGAGGTAAGTTCGTGTAATTAAACTATACATTTGCATGTGTTAAATTGAATTATTGTTTGTGAGTTGTATAATTTTCATGAATAAATACCGGTTGTTTATTTGACAATAATCGAGCCCCGTTTGAACCTTATGAAATTTGTAGGATACAAATGACATGTATTAGGGTTACCGATTTGGTTGGGGTCATGCATGTGTTGTTGACACACCACAGCTCTTATGAGCTTCTCGATACTCAACTCGCATGAGCTTCTCGCTATTTAGCTCGCATGAGCTTCTCGTTATTCAGCTCGAAAGAGCTTACTGCTTACGGCTCGTATGAGCATACATGTATATGAATTGACAGATTACATTTCAGTACACCTCGTGTGTACTACCTGTGTATCCAACGATATTCTAAATGGTTCAACGGGCACAGTTCTGTTATGAAATATTATGAGTTTGATATGAACTATTACAGGTATATACATGAAGTACATGAAATAAGACTATTTGATGAATTCAACCATGTGTGTTAGATTTTATATGTGATTTTCATGGCTAATATGTTGGTGATCATGTGTTTAGGCTTTTGGCCAAATTGATTGAGATATGCTATGTTTACTTACCTATTGTATGGATATATGGTAAGTTAAATTTTGTATTATATGAGGTTACTAAGCTTAAATGCTTACTCTGTATTATTTTTTATGTTTTATATTAATTCGAAAGCTTGTTCGGGTTGGAAGTTGGTCGGAGCTATTTTAGACTATCCATCGGCTCTTTTGGTACTTTTAGTAAATTAATCCTGGCTCGTGGTTTGGGGAACGACGAATGAGTATAGCTTCGAAATCAGTTCTTCACACCAATATTGCATCTCCGTTCACAGCAAAAGCACATGTAGGGTTGGAAGCAGTTAAGTTAGGAATCGAAATGGGCTTTCAGGAAATACAAATATTGAGTGATTCATAAACAGTAATAAAAAAATGTCAATCAACAGCAACTGACTATTCAGTTATTGGAGCAATTATCAGAGATATTCAGAGCAATGAATCATGTTTCTGAAAGATTGAGTTCAAGCATATCTAGAAAATGAAGAATACAATAGCTCATATTATTGCGAAAGAAGCTTTGAAGATAAGAGAAAGCGCATACCTGGAGAGCGAAGAAATGATCTGGCAGAATGGTGGTGTAGCAGAGCAATGGGCACAAAATCCAAACTAATAAAGCAGAAGAGGCTTTGGTTTAAAAAGAAGATAGCCAAGAAATATATCCTCGGGCAGTGCTATCGACAGACGGATGGAACAGATGAACGATAGGATTAATGGTTTCCAACCGTTGGAAAATTGATAATGGGTATATTAGGTTTCCTTTTTTCTAGGCAAATTAAAGTTCTGACGATTCATTCTTTTATTTTTGTTTTACTTTTACTTACTTATGCTTTGTTGGTTTCCATTTTAAACTGTGGTAGCTCGGTTTTGTTTTTGGGCTTGGTTTAGCAGGCTGAAACATTTGTTTTCTTTAAGTTTATTTTAATAAATACCTAGTCAATCGTTATTCAAAAAAAAATAACAAATAGTTTTAGACTAAACTTTCTTGTTGATATAAAACTCTTAAATAACTTAAAATACTTAAAAATTAACCAAAATTTGCAATAAATAAATAATAAAATAATAAAACTTAATAAATACAATATTGGGCTCATATATAGTAAAATTTAAGCCTGAAACTCAAACCCAATATGATTTAAACTCGAATAAAAAGCCTGAAACTCGTAATTTTCGTAATAATCTCGTCTAGAAATTCTGCTCGTGCAGTCTTCACTAAAATAGTCATAACTTGAGCCCCCAAACTCGAAATTGAGTGATTCAAAGTGTGTTTCAATGTTAAGAAACTGTTATTCAAATGTTATGCGGACATATAAGCCCATAAATTCCTAGATTCCATCCAAAAATTTGTTGCAAGTTGACTTAGCTTTTCAGCTTGAAAATTGCCAGCTTGGTTGAATTAACTTTAATAAATTCCACTCATTCCCTGCATGTATCATTCCTTCTTTCCTTGAAAAGATTCATCCTCACATATTGTATTTGATCGAATCTTGGATTGATTTGCTTGGCCTTTGACCTTGTTATTGGGCCTTGAGGTAGTTAAGCCCATCAAATCCATACATCTGAAATTAGGCCTTGAGACTCGTATCAGAGAGATTAGTGATCATGCACATCATAAACACTCATGCGAACAACCTCTACTTGGACAAGGAAAATTTTGTCTTGATTCACCATTAACTTGTTAAAGACTTTCTCTTCCTTATAAGATGGTAGCTTCTAGCTAGCGATACTTGTGACCTCAAACCTCCACTAATTGGCAAGTTTGCAGCGAGGCAGTTCAAGAGGTTATGTTAGGCAGCCCTTTAGAGGTAAAGAAAGTGATCACCTTGAGGAATGTCTTCTTTTATTACTTGGAAGGGAGGAGCCATAGTGGGTTATAAAAAGGAAGGTTTTGAGAGGGCTTGCATGTGAGGTTGTTTCATAGCAGCATGTAGCCAAATCATCTTGATCGAGATGACACCATAGGAAGGATTTTGATGGGTCAAATGTAAGAATTGACCAAATTTTTGGTGTTATACACCATTTTCCCTAAGCGCAAATGGGTGTATCGAAAGGCTTGGGAAGATAGTGTGAGTGGCTCTTATAAATAATTTATTGTTTGATTTATATATTTTTTGGTGAATTACAATAAAAGGGTAAAGCTCGAACAACAAATGCGATTAGCGCGACTCAAACTCAGACCACACTTAGGGCAGTGAACACCTTTAACCATCAAACCATCACATAGGGTTCTGTATAATTTATTTAATTTGACTATGTTTTGTATAATCAATTATAAATTTATTTTTATTTTGAGTTGAAATATATATCATGCAATAGGATTAAATTGGATCTTTTTATTTCTAATTCCTTCAAGATTTTAATTATTCAATAGTTGGTCCCTCTCGTTAGCTTTAATTGGGTGAATCAAAAACTAATAATTTATTTTCACTTTCTATAATTTTTTAATACTGTTATCTTGATTAGATATTTTATTAAGTGTTAAATCACAATTTTTTTATCTCCTTTGAAATTTTAATTATATGCAAGTTAACCCACGTTTTCACGATGTAAGTTGATTTTATTTTCATCATTTATTTACAAATTAAATTCAATAAATTTGATTTTCAATTTTATTGAAACATATATATTTGAAGAAATTACGTTATTAATATACTAAAACTTCCATAAGTTTGAAAATGTATTTTAAAAATGTAAAACTTGTTTAAATATATTATTAAAGCAATATAGTAATTAAAAATCAAATTAAAACATTTTATTTTTTATTAAAACCATTATTTAATTCAAAAAATAAAGACATAATTAAAATCATTATTTAAAAATTAAATTACACCATAATAAATTTAATAAATTAAAAAAACTTTGATATACATAGTTTCAAAAACATATTAAAAAATAAAATTTTGATGATAATAATATATTTAATTTGTTTAATAAATATAACAGATAGAAGATGGGCATAATCGGATTTAAGCTCATATCAAATAGATATCTAACAAATATTTTAATTACCATTCCACACAAATAGCATATATATCTATTTTAATTTTTAATTATACTATTTGTAAAATGTTAATTTTTTAATAAAAGTAATTTAAAATAATTTTATTAATATTTACAATTAATCCGTGAACATATATTTAAGGGTTAAGGACTAAACTAAACATATATTTAAGCTAACCCAAATTATTTCACACTCCATCAATTTTTTTTGCGGAAACTACATCAATTAATTATTACATTCAATATTTATGTGATATATATTAATTGATTGGTGAACTAAAATCATTGTTGTCTAAGTTAGGCATTTTTGCACAAAATGAGGGACAATGACTTTCCATTAATTACTGTGTCCATTGCTGCCATCCCTATTTTAAGTTTGCAGTATATAATTGGGACCCAAACAAAAACAACACGGTGGCCCACTACCCAAATTCCCTTACTCTTTTCAAACAAGTATCATGGTTGCTGTTTTACTTTTTTTTTTAAATTAATTAAATGGTTTTTTTATTAAAAATTTTATTGTTAAAAATCGACATGATTATCAGAATAACCAGATAGTTATACGTGACATGCTACATGTCAAGAGTGAAACCAAAAAAAGGTTTAGAGGGGCCAAAACTAAATTGTAATTTTTACAATAAAAAAAATACAATTCTACTATTTTAATAGATTATATCTTTATAATTTTTAAAGGATTAAATCAATTTTTTTATATTTTTAAAAAGACAAATTGTAATTTTACTTTTATTAATTTAAATTTTTAAAAATTTTAAAGGGCTATATAGAGAATTTTCATTTTAGGGAGCCCCTGTCAGTCTCTAGTTTTGCCATTGTTATATTTTGACATACAAGAATTAATTTTTAATAATAGGAATCGATAAAATTTTCATTAGAATGATTAATTTACTATTTAATTTAATGCATAAAGATTAATTTTTTATTTTTTTTAAATAGAAAAAACAAAAGATATTCTATAAAAGTGTATGATATTTTTACCAAGATTGAACTTACACCCAACTCTCCCTTAGCTTTATTAATTGAAGTAGAGTAGACCAACCCACTGAAAGCTGAAGTTTCCATCCTTTTTCTAAGTTTAACCATTCGCACAACAATAATACAACCTTGATATCCCTAAAATTATATTTAGGTTTGAATTATGTGGACGGCATTTACTTTTTATTTAAGGATTTAATTCTCCTCAATTTTAAATTTAATCAGAATTTAATATAACTATTGGATATAAGATTATCTTGGATAAAAATTAATATTTTTTTACAGGCTTTTATATGATATAATGGTTAAATTATTATTTTAGTCTATGTATTAAAGTATATAGATTAATTCTCAAATTTAAGTATAATATACTTTAAGATAATGGTCAAATTTAGACTAAATCAAGGTCTATATATTATACTTAACTAATGGTCAGCCTAGTCTATCAATTAACAATTTAAAAGAGTAAATGGTTATCTTCAGAATTCGAATCCTAATTTATTATATTAGTTGAGATATGCTTTAAGATTCTTTCCTCTTTTTCATCATGGACTTGAGTCGTTAGAATGGTGGAAGATGAGATTCACGACCATCTCGTGGTTTTTCACGTTTTTCTTTGGAGCTAGGATCCTTTTCTCGGATAAAGAATCACATCCATCTTTAATCTTTTTGTTAGGATCTTTTTCTTTGATAAATTGAATCGAATCAAAATCATAAATAAAAAATTACACAAAATTCTAGTTTATATATAACATTACATATTAGATCAAAATTCATGTGCAAATTTGACATTTATTCTTAAATTTTAATAAACTTAATTTACAATCCTAATTCCTTTAATTTTCACGTTTAATAAATATAAAAATAATACGATTATTTTTGTTTTAATCTTACTATATTAAAATTTGAGATTTATTCCCTCTATTTTAATTTGACATAATTTAATCTTTTCACTTTTATTATATTTTTAATAGGTTCAAATTAATAAACATTTTAAATTATTTCTATTAAAGTGATAATGTGAATTTTACTGCAAGAAAGTTATTCAAATTAATTTAACTATAATAAAGTTATTAATTGAAAAATCAACATCATCATTTTATTGACGATAGCAATGTTATTAATTTAGCCTATAACAGAGTTATTTTTCATGTGTCAAAATGTGAGGCTATCACATATTATTATGTTATTTGTTGTTAATTCAATGTTAATATATTTTAACAGTGTTAGTTAGGTACTTAAAAAAATAACAAGTTAGCTTATGATTTTTAAGTTTAAGTATCAATTAGATCAAAAAAAATTTAAGTACCAAATAGATATAATTTGTCAAGTTTAAGTACTTCTATTTATTTTAACGTTTTTTTATTAAAGATGTTTATTTCATATTCAAATAACCAACAATTTCTCGACATAGTGATAAAAATATTTATATTATGACATGAGAGTTTGGCTTCCATCACTAACAACACCATCCTTATCCAAAATATAAAAAGAAAAAACCCTTCAAATCAGTTATGAATTATGATCACATGTCAATATATATATATATAATGTAAGTGGTTGTTTCAATGGTAGACTATAGACAGGGTGACTGAAAATCTGCCACGTACTCCCACTGCCCATAGCCATTGCCAAGTATTAGAAAATGAAAACAGTCGCTGAAGTTAGAAGTTGGTAGTTGACGTTAGTTCTGTTTATAGTCAGTTAGCAGTTAGTTGTTAATCTTGAAGGTTATAAATACTGTGAGCTGTGTAGTCATTATCATCATGAAATAATACATACAATAGTTATTCACATTTTCAACTCTCTATAGTTTCTATCATGGTATCTGAGCCTTGATTATTTTTTTTCTTCTTCTCTTCTAAATGGCTACAGAAGCTGTTTCAGGTAATAATGGTGATACTCATCACTCAGTTCATACAACTACACCTATTACTAATCCTTTTCCTGATCTTGGGCATGGTTTTTTTAGTAAAGTTCAGTCGTTTCCTAAGCATGATACTGTCAAGCTAGGGTAACACAATTTTCTTTTATGGAAGCAACAAGTCCTGTTAGTTCTTGAGGGGTACGGTTTGCATGATTTTATTCTTGGAACTGTTCATGTCCCTCCACAGTCTCTTGTTGATAGTAATGGCAATCTTGTGGCTAATACTGCCTTCTTGGTCTACAAGCAGCAAGATAAACTGCTGGCTTCGTGGTTATTATCCACGATCTGTGATGATATTCTAGTGCATCTTACTGATGCTCGTTCGAACTTTGATGTCTGGAGCATGGTTACGCGAAGGTTTGCTACTAAATCTACTTTGACTATCTCTACTTTAAGGCATTCTTCATATTCACAAAAGAAATGGCACCTTACCATTAAAGAATATTTGGCCAAGATAAAGGGTTTATGTGACACCTTGGTGGCTGCTGGTAATCCCATCTCTGAACAAGAGCAAAATAGTATTATTCTTACTGGATTGCCGATAGAGTATGAGTCAATTCGTGTTGTGGCTTCAGCTATGTCTGTTTCTTTTGATCTTCTTGTGAAAATACTTGCTGACTATGAAGCTCGACAGCAAGACTCCATTTCGAACATGTCTCTCCAAGTTAATATGGCTTATCAAAATAAGTCTGATGATGGGAGTATTGTTTCTAATAGAAATGTTAGGCAGTCTGACAGTGGCTCTCGACTACCTTTTCGAGGTAGTGGTTCTCGGTCATTTCGAGGCAGGGGTCGAGGAATGAGGTTTGTTCACAACAAGCCACAGTGTCAGCTATGTAGTCGTATTGGTCATACTGTTCAGAAATGCTACTACAGGTTTGATGAATCGTTTGAGGGAGTGTCTGACCAGCCCATGCAAGTTCACTGTCATCAATTTAAGGATGTGTCCAACTCATCATGTGGAGGTTCTCACTGTTGTTCTCATCAAAGTTCTGGTTTTCAAGTCAATACTGCCTCCACCAAGGAACAAAACCTGAATACAAAAATATGGTATCCTGATTCCGGGGCTTCTAATCATGTTACTAGTGATTTGGGTAATCTGCATGAGCCAACACAGTATACAGGTAACAACAGGCTTTTCATGGGCAATGGCGTGTCTGTGCCAGTAGCTCACATTGGTTCTTCTTCCTTTACAAGTTCAAACAAAGTTTTTCATTTGAAACGTGTGTTACATATGCCACAAATCTGTAAGAATTTGTTGTCTGTTGCTCAATTTGCTAATAATAATTAAGGGTATTTTGAGTTTCATGCTTTTCATTACTTTGTGAATGACACCAAGACGGGGAACATCTTGTGGTGGGCCGCATACATAACGGCTTGTATCAGTTCGATTTGTCTGACACTCACAGCTCCACTCCTACGTCAGTTTCTTCTACTAGTGCTCACATCACTTCCATGGTGTTACCTAGCTCCTCTTGTTCAATTTTTTACCTCTGGCATAAACGCCTAAGTCATCCTTGTACTAAAACTATTACGGCAGTTCTTTAAAAGTGTAATGTTGCTTTCAAACGTTATAAAGGAAATTTGATTTGTTCTGCATGTCAGCTTGGCAAGTCTCATAAGCTTCCCTTCTCTCCTTCATCAACTGTGTACACTGCTCCTTTTGAACTCATTGTTGCTGAATTATGGGGTCCTGCTCCAGTGGCCTCTGAAGGATGTTTTTATTATATTTCTTTTGTTGATGCTTACACAAGGTTTACCTGGCTATATCTTATAAAACGGAAGTCAGAGGCTTTGGATAAATTTCTCCATCTACAGAAACTAGTGGAGGTTCAGTTTGGTTTCAAAATTAAAACTCTCCAAACAAATTGGGGTGCGGAGTTTCGTTCTTTCCCAAAGGTTCTCGCTCAGCTTGGTATTCATCATCAGTTGTCCTGTCCTCATACATCCGAGCAGAATAGTCTTGTGGAAAGAAAGCATAGACATTTAGTCGACACTGGTATGACTCTGCTTGCTCAGGCTCATATGCCTCTAAGTTTTTGGGCTCACGCCTTCATCAGTGCAACATATCTAGTCAATATGCTTCCAACACCAGTTCTGGCTGGCAGATCACCCTATGAGGTATTATATAAGGCTGTGCCGAGTTATGAGAACCTCAAAGTATTTAGTTGTCGATGTTATCCCTATATACAACCGTTTAACACTCATAAACTTCAATTTCGGTCTAGACCGTGTGTTTTTCTTGGATATAGCCCTGTTCACAAAGGCTATAAGTGCCTTGATGACAACATGAAGGTCTTTGTTTCCAGGCATGTAGTTTTTGATGAGGCATGTTTTCCGTTTGCAAGTGCTACTAGGCCAGTTGGTGTTTTGCCTAGCACTCAGTCTATTTTTCAACATTAGCAGTCCTCAGTTCCTGTTGTGACGGCTTCTAAGGATTCTTCTAGAGCTGAGTCTTTGAGTACTTAGCAAGGTCCAGGTGGTATGTCGAGGGTTGCTGTGTCCTATTCTACTCAACCTTCTATGGCATCGCCTGATCTTCGAGAACAATTTACTGGTGCTGTTTCACCAGGTGCTACTTCTTCCAGTGGTTCTGATGCTACTTTTCCAGATACTGGCTCATTTGGTAGTTGGTCTACTCCTCCCTTACATACATCGGTTGCTCCTCCTATCTCCTTACCTTACAACTCAGTTGTTAGCCTGCCTATCAATACACATCCTATGAGAACCAGGTCAAAGAATGGGATTTTTAAGCCCAAAGTTTTTTCTGCTGAACTTGGTGAGGTCGAGCCAACTACAATTGAAGAAGCTTTGGCAAGCAAAGAATGGGCACTCGCAGCTCAACAAGAGTATGAGGCTCTCTTGAAAAATGAAACTTGGGATTTGGTTCCTCTACCTGCGAACAGAAGAGCTGTGGGGTGTAAGTGGGTTTTTAAGCTCAAAAGACATGCCGATGGCACTATTGCGCGCTATAAAGGTCGCCTAGTGGTTAAAGGTTATTTGTAGGAAGTTGATATTGACTTTCAAGACACTTTCAGTCCTGTTGTAAAGCCAACAACCATTAGAGTTGTCTTGGCGTTGGCAGTTCAGTTTGGATGGCAACTCCGCCAGGTGGACATCAATAACGTTTTTCTTAACGGTGATCTTTCTGAAGATATTTATATGCTTCAACCACCTGGATTTGAACAGAGTAATGGCGATCAACCGCTAGTATGCAAACTAAAGAAGGCCCTTTATGGTCTTAAGCAGGCACCTAGGGCCTGGTTTTCCAAGCTTCGAGACTTCCTGCTCTCTTCACAATTTTCCTTGGCAAAATCTGATGGGTCACTGTTTATTAAGAAAACTGCAGGTATGCTTCTGTATGTCCTGGTATATGTTGATGACATAATCGTTACTGGTACTCATCAGGCTAGTATTAACCAGTTTGTTACTGACTTGACTACTCGGTTCTCTCTGAAGGATTTGGGACCTCTTAGTTATTTTCTTGGCGTTGAGGTGTCTCCTACTTCAAATGGTTTGTTTTTAAGTCAGCGAAAGTATATACTCGATCTTTTTCGCAGGACTAAAATGGATCAGGCTAATGGCTCCCCTACACCCATGGTCACATCTTTCACCTTGTCTTAACACACGGGTTGTGCAATTGAAAATGCGTCTGAATATCGCAGCATTGTTGGCACCCTGCAATATGTGGTCATCACCAGGCCAGATATTACTTTTGCTGTCAACAAGGTCTGTCAATTTATGCATGCTCCTCTTGATCAGTATTTCAAAGCAGTCAAACACATTCTTCGATACCTTCAGAATACGTTGGATTATGGTATTCAGTTTTCCGCAGCTACCTCTTTGGATGTGGTTGGTTATTCTGATGCCAATTGGGGTGCTGATATCGATGATCGACGCTCAACCTCGAGGTTTTGTGTTTTCCTTGGTGGAAATCCTGTTGCCTGGGGGTCGAAAAAGCAGCAGGTGGTCTCACGGTCAACCTCCGAAGCTGAATATAAAGCATTAGCTCATGTGGTTACTGAGGTAGTCTGGCTTGAGTCTCTATTGTCTGAACTTCATGTTTTATCCTCTTGGAAAGCCTCAGTGTGGTGTGATAACGCAGGGGCTGTTATTGTGTCGGCCAATCCGGTAATGCACTCGAAGTTTAAACACGTTGAATTAGACCTGTATTTTGCCAGGGAGAAAGTCATTGCTGGCAAGCTTAGTGTGGGGCATGTGCCAGCACAGGAGCAAGTTGCAGATATGTTTACAAAGCCTTTATCCGTGCCACTGTTTACAAAATTTTGATTAGGTTGCAAGGTGGTTCCAAAGTTTGTCACTCAGCAGGAGTCAAGATGATGGGGGCATATTAGAAAATGAAAACAGTTGCTGAAGTTAGAAGTTGGTAGTTGATGTTAGTTCTGTTTATAGTCAGTTAGTAGTTAGTTGTTAATCTTGAAGGTTATAAATATTGTGAGCTGTATAGTCATTACCATCATGAAATAATACATACAATAGTTATTCACATTCTCAACTCTCTATAGTTTCTATCACCAAGTGCCCACAACAAAGGCAGCCAGCACCCATGCCCTGCACTTTTTCCACCTTTGCCTTTCACAAAGTTTACGTCCCCTTAAATTTTAGCCTCCGCAAGACGATATTTTTCTTTTGGCATGAGGATTTATTTAGCTTTTTTCACTTTAAAAAAATATTTTAATCTTTTGTTTAATTTTTAGCCCTTAAAATTATGTTTTTATCAAATAATCTAAAAATAAATAAAAAATTAATATTTGTTAAGTTTATTGATGTGACATATCTATGAATTCTCACTTAGATGACACGTCAACATTTTATTACTTTTTTAAAATTTTAAAAATTATTATTATTTGAACAATCTCATTATAGATTCTGATCATATCTACTATTTTTGACACAAAGCCTAAAATTACACATAGTCCCTCTCTAACCCATAAATAGGAAGAGAATCCACTTCAGCGCCCCCATATCCATATCCTCCTGTATTGACAATAATGTTTATGTCAATCGAACTAAGATTCAATCAAAAAAATTCTAAAAATTATTTTTAAAAATTAAAAATCATTAAAATTATTAAAATATATAAAATATTTTAAAATATTAATTAATTGGTGACATCTCTTTATATAGCAACTCAAATTTATGCAACATCAATAAAGTTAACAAACATTAATTTTTTTCATCAATTTTAATGTGATTTGATAAAAAAATATAAGTTTAAGATTAAAAAAAACTAAAAAATTAAATAAAAAATTAAAAATCTTTTTTATTAAATTAGATAGCAAAATAAATCATTATACATTTTCTCTTTTAAAGAATTCTCCTTTTATATATATTTGCAATTATGTACAGACACTTTCTTTATTTTAATTTCTCCAAATTCAAAATTTTTTGTCTTAGGTAGATTTAAACCAACGTGTACAATCAGAATATATTATATCAAAATATAAATATTTTTTTATTGAACTCAATCATCTAAATTTCAAAAGATTCAATTTTTAATAAACTTTTAATTAAAAAATTAAAAGACAAGCATTTGGACATGGTGACTGACATCGGTGTAGAGAGATAGTAACTCTATGCCCACTATACCACCCAACCCAACCCACCATCTTTTTAACTCTCAGTAATTATGAGAATTTAACCATAGTTAAATTGTTGTTTGTCAGAAAATATTATTGGACCTAAAACCGCTGTCATTTCGCTATTTGTCTCTCCTGCAAGAAATTCTAGAATTATAGTATGTGTTTTGACAGACCCTTAACTTTGTGGTATTTCTCTGGGACAAAAGTGTTATTGTTTGGACCAAGCAGAAGTATTGCTAGTTGGGAATAAAGGGTCTAAATGCTGTGTTTTTGGTGCTTGAAAATGGGTATTAACGATTTACAATAGTTGTGAGTATGAGTAGGTGTAGGAGTTGGAATGATGGGCAATTGTGTTTTACCCCCTTTGTGTCTTCTGTTTTTAGCTTTTTGGTTTCGTTTCTTTGTCCCCTTTAATGTTTTAATAGTGTGTTTTGTCATGGGTAGTGCAATTGCGGGGATTGATGGTGTTTGGATGGTTGCATGCTCTTGGAAAGTAAGTTGTGTATTCACTTCCTAATTTTTATGTTGATAAGTCACAATTCCATTACATAATGCTAAATACTAATATGTTGGACCAATGAGTCATTAAGTTTAATTTTAGAAAAGATTAGAGAAGTTATAAATATTTCCACTTAAAATTTAATTTCTTAGATAAAATATTCATATAATGTATCTTAATATCACAAAATAAAAACAATAAATAACACTAAAAATTTAATATAGTCTACGTAATCAGACACTATCATATATATTTGTATGCAAAAATTACAAATAAGGAGAGGAAAAACTATTTTACGAATATAATTTAAAGATGAATAACCTATTTAGTACAAACACTTTACAATCTTATATTTTTTAGGCGTAGAATTATGCTATTTCAACGTAAACTTCACTTTAATAGGACTATAGGAGTAAGTGGAAATAAGTGACAAAAATAATTTTCAAGTATAAATCTATATCAGACTTGTAATATGCGATTACAAAATTAATGACTATTTTGGAATATATTAAAATAGAGGGAGGAAAAGTGAAATTAAATCAAATTTCATAATGTGTAGAATTTTAATTTTTAAGTTGATAAATCATTTAGTTCTTTTTTTTTTATCAAAATTGAGGGTTTTACGAATAATAAGTGCAGAATTTGGAAGAACATTTTCTTTTTGTCATTATCGCTAAAGCCAGAGAGAAATCTAAATTTCAAGTTTTCAACAGGAAAAAGAAGAGAAGAAAAAAAGCTGTCATTTTTTACACATTGAACCCAGTCAAAAGCCAAAACTCCAATTTTTTTTTTTTTTTTTAAGTGTTGAAAGAAAATGGGGGAAATGCTACTGCTAACTTTACTAGTGGCATTTTCTCACTGAAACCCATTATTTTTTTCCATCACCTTTTCCTAGATTTTTTAAGTACTCAACAATAAAGAAATACCCAGAAAGCCTACATACCCAGAAGGTCAGTTAACCTCTTGTTTGTTTTGGTTTATACCCGGATCGATTTAGATTCAACTTTTTTTTTTATCTTTTTACTTGGAATTTGTTTTATATAGGAATTGGGTGTTTGGATCATGTGATCGAAACTTTAGTTTCTGTTTGGTTGATTAGAAAGTGAAAGAACAGAAAGAAAATGTAAGGTCTTTTTCGAGTTTGAGGTTATTGATCATTTGAACAATAGTGAATAAAGCACCTCTTGGAATAGTTAGATTGAGATTTTGATTTTCTGATGAGTCTTATGTAATTGTATGGACTCTGTTTGAGATTAATGATGTGAGTTTTGATTTAAATGTCTTGCAATTTAGCTGTTCTGATTATCTGTTAATCTAATGTTGCACTTTTGAGAATTTGGCGAAATCTTGCACTACCTGATGATTTTTGATAATTGAATATTGACCTTCCTTATGTATTTTGCAAATGTATTAGTATGGAAGTGAAGTTAAATTGTAGATTTTTCGTTTCAATTTCAATCGTTAACAAATATGTGTTATGTTTGTAGATATGTACAAGAACCAACTGCAAGAGTTGGCTCAAAGAAGTTGCTTTAATCTGCCCTCTTATTCATGCGTCCGAGAAGGACCTGATCATGCTCCTCGGTTTAAAGCTACTGTCAATTTTAATGGAGAGACTTTCGAAAGCCCTACATGTTGCTCTACTTTGAGACAAGCCGAACATGCTGCAGCTGAAGTAGCTCTAAATACGCTTGCCAACAGAGGCCCTTCCAAAGCATTGGCTGCTAGAATTTTGGTAAGCATTTAACTTAAATTTTATCCACTATCGAGCTAGACTTACTTAGATGCCATTCTCCTACTCAAATTTGCATTAGGCAACCAATTGTTTTGCATCAGTCTTTGAGCTGGACTTTGCAGTTATTGATTATTCATTTCGGGGAAAAAAAGAAGCTAAACTCTTTAGAGTTTATCTCTACTGCACAGGATGAAACTGGTGTCTATAAGAATTTGCTTCAAGAGACTGCTCATAGAGCTGGTTTAAATCTTCCAGTCTACAAAACAATTCGATCTGGACCAGGCCATGTTCCTACCTTTTCATGCATGGTTGAGCTTGGAGGGATGAGCTTTACTGGGGAACCAGCTAGGACAAAGAAACAAGCGCAGAAAAATGCGGCAATGTCTGCATGGTCTGCCTTGAGAAAGTGTATGATACCTTTCCTTTTTATTAAAAGGCTCCTACTTCATTTAGAATCAAACAATTGCATTGTTTATTCCTTCCCTCGGGAGGCTTTTGGGGTATAGACAATGAAGAAAACATTGAAAAAGGTTTCAATCAAAGGTTAAAGAAAGATCATTTTAATATTAGTTGTTATTTGAAAAGCTTTACTTCTTTATTTTCTATGGTTTGAAGTTTTTCTTGGTCACTTAATCTAGTATCGTGGTTGCAGTGTCTAGGTATGGTTCATCTTCATCTTCACCACCTTCCTTGGAGTCTCAAGGAAGAGAAGAACAAGTGCAAGCTGTCATTGCTCGTTTTCTTTCATCATTACAACCATCAGAATCAAAGCAGTGTTTGCAATATGATTGCCAGTATGGAAAGTCTAGATCAATTCCTGTATGTATAGACCTAACCCAATCAACCCCGAACCTATACTCAATGCAGAGTCAAAGTTGGCCTTACCCTTTCTCTCCTGAAATATCCGTTCCTATATACCAAGTATGGCAGCAAGAACATTTAATGCAGCTGCAAAACCACCTGTTTACATTCCCCGTTCCTCCAGTTCCTCTGCCAAGACCTCAGATTCTTCCATATATGCAGTCAATTTTACAACCAGGTCGTCACCTGCCCTTTCAAGTTCGAGACCAAGAATCTAATGTTACTACACCCAGACTAGCAATTGCTACCTCATGCCCTCCTCTTTACCTCTCTAATTCCTCATCTTCTCAACCATTGATGGGTAGATCTACTGTGACCATTCAAGAGATACACGAGGAGATAAAAGAAGCATCCAGACACACTCCCTCTGATGTCGTTCCCAGTCAATCTAATGTCGAAACGTCCATTGAAGAAACGAAACAGGAAGATCGCAAGCAGAAGTATGTTAAGTTGGAAAGCAAAGTCGAAAACGATCATAGGAAATCAGGTGCTGGTTCCCAACATTCTGTTGAATCTAATCTTAGACCACACTATTCTTCAAGAGTAAGTTACTGTGGAAATTCTCGACCGCCATCCTCCGAAGCAGTGCCTATGCTGATCAGAACAATGAGCCCTGTTTCTTCCACGAGACTGAACACTCAAAAGGCGACATTAACTCAAGTGCCTGTCCCGCCAAGAATGAGAACAGGAGCTCCGCCATTTTCAACCAGACCCAGGTTCGAAAGAACGAACCTTGGCGGTATGCGTCCCACTTCCGTGGCACCACCAGTTAGAATAAGATCAGTTGTACCTGTATGCTCGGCTCCACCATCACAAAAAACACCAAGTTTCAACCAGGACAAAGACAAGAAAGATAATGTTTCAGAGGATGTTTCAACTGCGACTTCGGAACTCAATAAGCTTAGCATGTAGAGGGAGAGCTGTTTCATCTTTTCTTGAAGTAGTTAGAATAAATAAAATAGTTGCTTGCTAAAATCTGTATAAAACTGAAAATTCATATTTTTAATTTAAGATTGGCTCTAATTACTATAATAATAATTATAATAGTGAGGGTTAAAATGTAAATTTGTCACTTCACTACCAATGAATATTTTAATTGGTCACTATATTAATATTTACCATTATATTTTAAAAATATAATAAAATTTGCCACTTAAATTTTATTATTGAACTTGAATTTTATTGAATTTTACCATTAACCTTGATTTTTTAATTAAAACTTACTGATTAATATTGATTTTGATTTTGATGATCTGAAAGTAAATTTTAAAAAGAAAATATTATTTCAAATATTTTATTTCAATAATAAACAAATCAATTTATAAAATATTAAAAGATAATAAATTAACATAGAATTTTTATTTAATAAAATAAAGACTTGTAAAATAAAAAAAAAAGATTAAGTTTACTTTTTTAAAATTACATGTTTTTATTAATGGTTGATACTATATTAAATTATTATTTTTTAAGTATTAAATTATAATCTTAATTTTTATTAAAATTTTCATCTAAATATAACTAAATTAAAATTGAATAGTAAAATTCAATAAAAAAATCAAATTTTAGTGACAAATTAAATAAAACAAAAGTAAAGTGGCAAAATTCAAAATAGAATTAAAATATAGTGGTAATCTTATCTTTTGTCATAAAATAAATACATAGAGAAAATAAAGAACAAAGAATATGGGAGAGTAAAGAGAGAAAACGTATTTTATTGATCAATCAGAATATTTATAAAGTTTTTTCAAAATATCTATTTATAGGTATAAGAAGTATAAATGAAGTAGAGATCTCTTCTAATTACTATTAGAATTTAAAGTAGATCAAAACTTATCTTGATCTTGATGCACTATCTTGATCTTGATGGGCATCTACTTAATAAGATACTTATAGCATCTTTAACTTAAAAATACAACCATAAATATCAATAAAAAAAATATAATGACAAATTTCAACATTAACATAAAGTATAGTATAACCCTAATAATAATCATCATCTTCTTTTTGCTCCCAAAAAGACTTATCTGGTTATGCATGATGTATCATAAGAATAATGTTTTCTCATCCTAAAAATCTCATGCATGCATATATTTGGTTAGATTTAATTTAACAATTTGGTTATGGATTTATTTATGTTACTTTTATATATTATAATTATATTTAAGATATTATATATAGATGTGTTCATAGGTTAAGTCGGGTTGAGTTTGGGCGTGGTCTAAGTATGATATTAACATACTTTAAGTTTGCCCAAGCTTGGTCTTATCTAAAATCTGGTCCTAAAATTTTGCCCAAATTCACCCATATTTGCAAAAGAATAACCCAAGCTCATTTTAGTTTCTTCCATATTATTTTTAAGTTTTTTTTTAAATATTTATTTTATTTTATTTTAATATTTAATAATTTTATACATTTTTTATTGAAATTTTATATATAGTCATCTTAACATTATTTTAATATTTACATTATAGTAGAATTATATATTTAGTATATGTTTATTTTTTTAATGTGATCTAAATTACATAATATATAAATTCTTTCAAAATTCAAATGGGTCTAATTTTCTTGTTTAATCCCATTTTTTGGGTCTAATATTTTTACTCAAATTCTTCCAAAATTCAAATAGTCCTTCGAGCCTAGGTATATAACCTAACACTTGAACAAATCTAATTATATATTATAATTTAATTTGACAAAAGAAAATTTTAATTAAATTATTGTCATGAATCAATCATTAAAAAATATCCAAAGTTGTTTTTTTTATAAAAATACCTAAATATACCATAATCTTTAAAGCCTCAATTTTATTGTTTATTTTTTATATAATTTTCCTTTACATATTATAGATGTGTTTAAATCAAGTTGGGTTTAAGCTTTTTAACTAATTTTATTTTGCTTAAATAATTTATTTTTTACCATATTAACTATCATAAAGGCCACAATATATTTTTGATATACTTTATATTATTTGCTACATGAGTTAGATTTTTTTAAATATGATATTTGTGTTTTTCTTTTTTAATTTGATATTTATATATGATAAAAGTTATATATTTTTTTGTATTTAAAGGTAAAAGTGTTAACACTTTAGTGTTTAATTTGGATTTTATGATTGATTTGATAAAAGTTAATTGCTAATATAATTTTTCTTGATTTTTTAATATAATAAATTTAATATTAATTATGAATTTGTTTAATTTTATGTTTAGTTTGTATGCATTTCGATGATGTGATTTAATTTTAGTTTTATTAGTTATTTATGAATTTCTATCAAATTAGCTTTAAAACCCGAGTTAAACACTAAAAAATTTACAAAGATACATTCAAATACCAAAATGTATGACTTTTGTCAAATACAAAGTACCACATTGAATAAAAAAAAACAACACAAGTACCATGTTAGAAAAAAGTGTCAAACTCGCGTAACAAATTATATGTTAAGACCCTCTTTGATACAATGTTGAAAAAATTCAATCAATTGAAAATTAATATTTTCAATAACTTAATTTTCTAAACACTTTCAGTAACCCACAATGAAAAGGGTTAGATTTAATCTTTTTCTACAAAAAGTAGTGTAGATAAGTACTTCTTATCATTTAATAGAGAATAAATTCAATTGTTTCTTATTGTATTACATTTCATTTAAGATTATCTTATCATTTATCAAAAATCTAATTATTTTCCATATTTAATTTTAATTGATGTACCAAATAAAATTTAGAACTTAAATTTAGTATTTAATTTTAATTAATATATGAAACAAATTTTATAACTTAAATTCGACACGTAGTATTTGATATTTTCAACAATTTAATTTTTTTTAAACATGTTTGATAATTCATCAGGAAAACTATGAGATAGAATTTTTTTTCTATAATCAATAGATAAAATTAGTATTTTCATTGATTTATTTTTTTATACATGTTTGATAATTTAAAATAAAAAATTCTAATAAATTTTTTTATAAAAAAAGTGCGAAAAATAATAAGTAGATAAGAACTACTAACATTTGGAGACTATTTTTAATTTATTTATTTAAAAATTTAAGTTTTGTTTAAATTAAGACGAAATGTTCAAAAATTAATGATAAAATGTAAAATTTTATTTTATTTTTATAATTTAAAATCTATATTTATCAAATAAATTAATTATATACCATAATTAATTTTAAGTAATATATTGAATAATTTTATAATTTAAATTCAGAACTTAAATTTTAAATACTTATTTTTTCTACAAATTTTTTTCAGTACTTAATTTTTTAAATTATCAAACATCATAATTTTTTAATCATCTTTGATAACTCACAATTAAGTAATAAATATTACTTAATAGAGAATAAATTTAATTGTTTATCATTTTATATATTTTATTTTATATTTTTATAAAATATTAATTATATTCAATATTTAATTTTTAAATAATATACTAAATAAATTTTATAACTTAAATTAATACTTGGATATCCTACATCATCAAACATCAAAAATTGCAAAACAAAAAGCAAATAAAAGAGACAAAAAAAAGAAATTGTTCTAAAATAAAAAAAGGGAAACCCTACTGCAGAAATCGTAATATACGGCAATATAAGTGGTGACTTAAAACCCTAAACCCTTCTTTCTGTCTCTCTCTCTCAATAACGCAGCAGTCACGAAATACTCAGGTAAAAGAAATTTAGGGTTTTCTTGAGTTAGTTTCTATTTTCCTTACTCTTCATCTGCTTGTTCCTGTGATTTTGCTTTGCAATTCTTTTTCTTGGTGGTAGGTTTTGTTTACTGTAACTTCAACTCTAATGGGATCATTTCGAAGCGCCTAAATGTTGTCTTTTTATCACTTTTTTTAGATTTGGAAAAAGAAGAAAGATTGCTTTTTGATCATGTTTGGGGCCTTTTAAGTTTAGTGGGTTTGAAGTTCGATTGTTTGTTAACCGTAAGTTCATTGTGATGATTTTAGGTCTGTTTTTTGGGGGGAAGGTTGAGAAATGCTTGTGTTGTTCGAGACTCCCGCGGGCTTTGCCCTTTTCAAAGTATTGGATGAAGGGAAGCTAAACAAAGTTGAGGTATTTTGATCTTTAAGTCTTCGAGCATTATGTTGAAATATTTTTTCTAGAATTTAGTTTTGAGCTGTGAAAAAGGTCTTGATTGAATGAAATTAATGGCTTTGTAGTTTAGTTTATGGAACTTTTCAATTTTGAGTTTAAATTGAAATTGAAAATTTTTGTTGTTGTAGGACTTGTCGAAAGAATTCTTGGCTGCAGATTCAGCAAGAAAGGTTATTATTTATGGTTTAGAGCATGTTTTTACTGTGGATCTTCTTTACCTAGGAACTGACTGATAATTTTTATGACGTTATTAGGTTGTCTCGTTGCAAGCCTTTTCCAAGTTTGAAAACACAGCAGAAGCATTGGAAGCAGCAACGAAGCTACTTGAAAGCACGCCCAGCAAAGGTTTGCGCAAGTTCTTGCGTGTTCATTGTGATGGCGAAACACTAGGAGTGGCTGATTCAAAACTTGGAAATGCAATTAAGGAAAAACTGGTCTGTTAATACTCTTCAGATCATGTGGTGATTTTCTGCTGTTCCATTCAGTTGAATCTTATTTTAAGTGGAACTACTTGTATGCAGAAAATTGATTGTGTTCACAATAATGCTGTTATGGAGCTGCTTAGAGGGGTGAGAACTCAATTGACAGAACTCATCTCTGGTCTAGGTGCACAAGATTTGGCTCCTATGAGTCTTGGTTTGTCTCATAGTCTCTCTAGATACAAGCTGAAGTTCAGTGCCGATAAGGTACTTTTATGTTATGATAATTTCTTGTGAACTTGATCAAACATTATCTATTTCCTTTTTGAATGGGAGGGTTTGTGTCCAAAAATTACCAATGGTAGAAATATGTAATTAAGCTCATATAAGATTTGGAATATCAGAGGAGGGATAACTTTAGTGAGATAAAAATTCATTTTACAGTGTACTAGGTCGTAGCATTTGTTTGATTTGACGCTAATGACCTACTGATTACTGAATGAAAGCACTAAAAAACGTAAAATGAGTTAACCGTTTTCATAGAGCTAATCCTTTAATGCTGATTGAGAACTTCCATTAAAAAAGAATGTCCTATTTATGTAAAAGTTAATCTCTGCTAAACTAGTGGCATCTCCCTTATTTGGTTGGTGTTATCTGGGAGAGGCATTAATATGGATTGTTGGTATGCCAATATAAGGTGGAATTTGTGTGCTGTCAGATATCTGTTCTGTTTTAAGGAACTTCCATAACATTATGAGGTGTAGTTCTTTGGAGCTATCATGACAGTATGCCTGTATCATTTTAGGTTGATACTATGATCGTTCAAGCGATTGGGTTGCTTGATGATCTTGATAAAGAGCTTAACACGTATGCAATGAGGATTCGTGAATGGTATGGTTGGCATTTTCCAGAGCTTACTAAGATTATACAAGACAATATACAATATGCCAAGGCAGTGAAGCTAATGGGTGACCGTGCTAATGCTGCAAAGCTTGACTTCTCAGAGGTAAGACTTTCAATTTATTAATCAGAAAGCTAATCTCCCGAGCTTTATTATCAACTGTTCCAATACATTAATATGAAGCTTATGATTGGCTTGCAAAATATTGCTCATAAAGTACTGTTTCCTTATTCTTTTTCTTTCCTTGAATTTTGATAGATATTACCGGAAGAGGTTGAAACTGAAGTGAAGGAGGCAGCAGTTATATCCATGGGAACTGAAATTAATGACCTTGATCTTATTAATATCAAAGAACTATGTGATCAGGTTCTAAATCTTGCTGAATACAGAGCACAACTGTATGATTATTTGAAGAGCAGGATGAACACTGTTGCACCAAACTTGACTGCCCTTGTTGGTGAACTTGTTGGTGCTCGCCTTATTGCTCACGGTGGCAGTTTGTTGAATCTTGCAAAGCAACCTGGAAGTACTGTTCAGATTCTTGGTGCTGAAAAGGCTCTCTTCAGAGCTCTTAAGACGAAACATTCTACTCCAAAATACGGGCTTATCTACCATGCATCCTTGGTTGGTCAGGCAGCACCTAAGCACAAGGGGAAGATTTCCAGGTCACTTGCTGCGAAGGCTGCACTGGCAATTCGATGTGATGCTCTTGGAGATGACCAAGATAATTCCATGGGACTTGAGAACCGAGCCAAGGTAAACTATAAACTTGTGTTTGGCTTATTTCTCCCCTAATCCCTTCCAATAAATAAATGCCTTACATGCTATACTTTTTAGCTTGAAGCAAGATTAAGGGCACTTGAAGGCAAAGAATTGGGACGATCTGCTGGTTCAGCTAAAGGCAAGCCGAAGATAGAAGTCTATGACAAGGATCGGAAGAAGGGGGCTGGGTTGATAACTCCTGCTAAGGTCTGTGCATCTGAATTCATCAGTTATTAGTTTAGTGTTTTTAGTCCTTGAAGTGGTTAGTGATACATTTTTTTCTATACAGACCTACAACCCTGCAGCAGATTCACTTATTGGGCAAATAACAAACTCCACTGCTCTCGAGGAGCAAGACACGGTCCCAAAGAAGAAGAAAAAGGCTGAGGCCAAACCTGCTCTGGTGGAGGAAGCAGAGGATGTGCCTGCCCATGAAGAGAAGAAAGAGAAGAAGAAAAAGCAAAAGAAAGCTGATCAGGAGGCAGTTTTACCAACAAATGAAAATGAACCTGAAGAAGAGCCTGCGCCAAAGGAGAAGGAAAAGAAGAAAAAAAAGAAACGTCAGGCTGAGGATGATGGGGAGAATGTTGAAGTAGAAGAAAAGAAAAAGAAGAAGAGAAAGCATGCAGAAGAAGAAGAACCTGAAGTGCAGACCAAGAAAGAGAAAAAGAAGAAGAAGAAGAAAAGTGAGGATTGAGGTGGGGAAAATCAATAAAGTTTGTGGTGATTGGCTGCCTAACAAGTTTTGGGTAATATAGGGTTTTAGACACTTGTGCTTGTAAAATGCGGTTTTTTTTTGAGATGTTGATTATCTTGTAGTCTTCATTAAACCTAATTTAGATGTATTTTCAGCTTCTTTATGGATACAATTGCAAGGAAATATCAACTTTTCTTTTTAAGTTCATTTTCTTATGGAAATGGTAACCAATCCAGTTACTCTTCAAGCACTTTACTCTTAACTTAAACTTCTAGTTAGCAACTAGTTATGAAGTAAATTATTATTCAATGGGAATACCAGCGTTTTGAACGACTTTTCCCGAAGTTTAACAACACTTGAAACTTAAAAGTTGTGGGAGCTGTGCTGAGACTGATACAATGGATGCTAAGCATTGGATCTTGTTTGATAATTTTCATATCTTGTGATAAGATTTAGTATAATTCGCTTTGTTGTTACATGTGAGACAATAATGATGGTAATGTCTGTTACTCTCCTCTTGATGTCTTAATTATGCTGTTTTTTTTTAACTTTTTCACATAATATCACGGGTATTGAAGTCAATGCTTGGGATTCTGTCCCTAACAAACAAATATCTAAAATTTGTCTCAGGGATCAGTTAGATGGTGCTTTGCCTCATTGCCCATCGTTGCTGCTTGATGAATCCTCCAAGCTAGTTTTAGCCTGGAAGCAGTATTCTGTTTTCGAAGCAGAAAATCCCAATAGCTACGATACCCAAAGTCAAGAACGAGTTTCAAATACGGATATATATATATATATATATTGTATTCCACACTAATATTTCAAGAAACATAAATAGTCCGTATTTGAGACAAAGCATGCAATTCCTATTTACATATGCTCATTTGGTACCACGCAAAGCATCAATGGTTTCCCAGGCAGCATGAAAGCTGAAGGGATAATTCTGTGGGACATCAGGAAAGAAACAAACATGTTTTTTGAACTTATATCTTTCTGTTTTTCAGGTTATTATGCGAGGAAACATCTTTAGTATGTACTAGAAGTTATGATTATTTGAAGCTTTTGAACATGGTTAAAGACTAAAGAGTGTTGAAGAACTACTGAGAGATTCTACCGTGTCTATTTAAGATGAAATCTAATGGACAGAGGATATGGATTGGTACTTAAAAGTGATGCTCCTTGTACTCTTCATTCTTCTTAAAATATTCTTTATTTAACATATAGATACGATGATATGACCTTCAAAAATCCTCCAACAATGGTTTGCATTTAATGGCAAACTTATAATTATAATAACCCTTGGGCAGATTGTGTTGTTTCCTGCTTATCTCCATGAAAAAGAAAACAAAAAGCTTGTATAAATGGCGGAGGAAGTAGGTGAGGAACCTCCTTTTAATGGATACTGATAGTAACGTTGAAGTACCTATGCTACGATGTTTTAACTTGAATGCAAAATAGGCCGGTCCCTTAAATCAGGCTGATTTCATCTGCATCAGGTTGGGTCTGGGGATGATTCTTTTAGTTACAATCATACTATTTTTCGAAAATTATAAAAATAAATATTAATAGGAAAATTATATTTTAAATAATGAAATAAGTTTTAAAATATTATTTTAAAATAATGAAAGAATTTAGATTATTAAATTGGGTAAGGGGTACCAAAAAGCTGAGTCTCTATTTGGCTCAAAATTATACACATATATATATATATATATCCCAATATATATACATATATATATCCCACATCTCCATTCTTGTACCAACTTTTTATTATTAATTATATTACTAAATTATTTCATTTAATTAATTATGTAAGCGAAAGGAGAGTCTGCTACCTTAACATGTAATTGTCTGTCACCTCTGTAACACTCCCTAACTTTAAATCGTTGCCGGAACAGGGTTACAGAGTATTACCGAACCTTTCAGACAAATTATAAACATTAAACAAATAAATAGTATATATATTATAAAATCTCCATGATGTCCCTTTAATGGACATTTGAGACCCAAGATACATATTAGAAGTGAATCGGGACTTGTTCGAGTGCTCCAGAAATTTTTCGTAAAATTTCAAAATTTTTCCTAAGTACAGGGTATGCTCGTGTGCTAGGCCGTGTGGACTCAATATAACCCCTTTGTAACTCTCTAACCAACCCTGCAAATTCAAACCGCAACCAATCCAAAACCAATATCACAATCCATTCAATTCCATATTCAAACACACCTAAATTATGCCTAAAACATTAACTTAGTAATTTACTAAATAAATATTCACATATAACATTTAAATTGAATTAATAAACTTCATTTATTCCATTTCAAACTTGTTACCAAATGTACCAAATATGTCATGATAATTCCCTTTCCATTTCATTAAACCAAGTATCCAAACCATCATTTTACATCATTTACAACCAAACTACCTTGACTCATACTTGTAACCTAGGTACATGCGACATTTACCAAAAAGAAAAGTTACATCACCAAGATTTCTTCTGAGATCGGGATTGCTCTGGATGCTGAACAGGAACACTTGACTTTTACTAACCTGCGCACGGAAACAACCGTATGCTGAGTATGGATATACTCAATGGTATTATCATAATTCAAATTATAATAACAATAATAAGTTACAGACATCAAACGTATAACATTATAAATCATGAGTACTAATTTATACTTAAATTTCATATCTCAACAATAGTAATTCATTAATTGATATTATATATCATCAATTTGAACTTCAGTCAATTCATGAACCTTTAGTTTATTCTTTCAGTCTCATATCTCAATTTCAATTCACAATTCAATTTTCTCATCTCATTTCAATGGCTCGATCAATCAAATTCATTCGATTTATCATTTCATTTATTTACCCCTATTAACATGACTCGGATTTTGGCAGATACACGAATCCAACCAAACAGTCCAAAATGGCACCCAGTGCCTCATTAGATAGTTCGAAGCAATAGTTGACACCCAGTGTCTTATCGGCCATGCCGAAGAAAGTTGGTACCCAGTACCTCATCGAATCTATCTGAAGTAACATAATGACACTTAGTGTCTCATTGACTCAAGGTCGAAGTATCCCTGAACACTTCCAATCCTATGGCATGTCAACTATATCTGACTCAGTCCATCTAGTTAATAGGGTTTCCAAATCACTTTTCAATCTCAATCCACTTTCAATTCAATCACAATTCAATTCAATTTCACTTTTTCACTTTCTAATCAGTATACGATTCAATACCAATACATATTCATCACTCAATTCAATTTCCACTCAATTCAATAATGATACTTACCTCATAATTTACTAACCATACATATAATTTAAAATTTAACATTTAATAATAAGTAACTTGAATTATAGTAATACAAACCGGATATTTTCTCGAATTACTCCTCGATAACCTTTTCCTTTCTCTTCTGAGTCGATGTCTCTGATTCTTTGTTAGCTACGAAAATTAAAATAATTTACAATCATTAATGCAACACTAATTCACATTAAATAATTGAATTTCTATTCAATTTCTACCTTAATTTCAATTTAGTCCTAACTAAATTCATTTATGTTTCTATCATAATTCATACTTTATTTCCATCAAATTTTCAACCAAACTTAAACTTAACAATCTAAGTTTCATCATAAATTCTTAATTTTGAATTTCTTGCAATTTAGTCCCTTTAACACAAAACTTATAGCTTCTTTTACAATTTAATCCTTATATTAATTCTAACTAGAAATTCTATCAATTAAACCCCTAATTCAACAATTTGTTCAACATGAATCATGTTAAAAAATTTAAGAACTTCCAAAATTTTAACAAATTTTAACATAAATTCAACAAAACTTTGTTCTAAGACTCCAAAAACATCAAAATTTCAAGAAAAGGACTTAATTGGCTTACCAAATTAAGCTTCAAGCCTTAAAATCCTAGTTCTCCCTTTTTCTTTCTTTTCTCCTTTCTTTCTCCCTATTTTCGTTTGTTCTCTTTTTCTTTTCTTTGTTCTTTCTTTTGTTTATTTTATGTAACTAATAATAATATAATATAATAATATAAAATATAAAATATCTTTTAACTTAAATTATAAGTAAATATATATTTATTTTACAAGTGTGTAAATATATACATTACACATGTAAAATTTATCACCCTACATTTGTCTTTATTTAACTTATTTTATAATATAATAATAATATAATTAATATAAATTATAATATAATATAAATTATAATATGATAAAATAATAATATATTTTATAACTGAATAATAAATTATATAATTAAAACAAAATAAAAATATTAGATTTTTATTATGTTTGCCGCCTCAAATTAAGCAATTGGCTTAATTTCTTATTTAGCCCCTTCAGTTTTTCTTTAATCTATAATTCAACTTTTACCTTTTATTCAATTTAGTCCTTTTTACTAATTACTCCTAATTAAGTCAAATTCACCTATCTAAAACCTAATTAAACACACTAGTCTCGTAAATATTTCTAATAAATATTTACGAACTCATTTTGCTAAATCGAAGGCCCGATAATGTATTTTTCTGATGCCCGTGAATTTTGGGTCATTACATTTCTGGCATGAGCTTTTAGTTTTTTTTTGTATTCTTCTTTTTCTATCTAGTTGTAGTCGGTGCTCTAAGCAAAACCATTTTTCGATGGTTGAATAGGTTTCTCCATGTTTTTGTTGTTAGTGCCTGCAATAATGGAAAACGAATTAGCAGAACTGACACTCAATGAGGAAGAAGATGAAATCTTGCAGATTTAATTAGATCCAAACATGGAAAAAGAGGGGGAGTTTCAACTAGTGGGGTGTTTCCTAACAGCCAGTATAATCCACTTCCCAACCATGAAAAGTATAATGGCGAATCGGTGGCATCTAGTCCGTGGTGTTCAGATCCAAGATTTGGGAGAAAAAAGGTATTTATTACAATTTTTTCATGTTATGGATATAGAACGGGGTTTAAAGGGTTCACCATGAACTTTCAACAATTACCTGTTGGTACTTTATAAATTACAGAGGGGAGGATCCATTAAAAGTGCCATTAATTTTTACTCATTTTTGTGTACAAATTCACGACGTTCCTATTGGCTTGTTTTCTGAAAAATTAGCAGTGCAATTTGGTAATTTTTTAGGGAATTTTTTAGAATGTGATGGACCAAATCTAGGGAAAGAAAATCGTAATTTCATGAGAAAAATGACCCAACTTGACATTATACGTACTTTGAAAAAGAAGAAGCATGTTATGTTTAATGGAAGTTGTTCATATGTCAAATTTAATTATGAACGACTATCACTTTTTTGTTTCTATTGTGGTCGTTTAGGACATAGTGACTTGTTTTGTGAAGCAAAAATGATGCTCAAGGTGGAAATTACTGAAATGGGTTGGGATTTATCTTTGTGAGCTCAATCTCAAAGAGCCTTATCAATAAATAGTATCTAGCTACACGAAGAAGATGAAGGGATACGAGACTGGAAGAAAAATCGGGGATTAGGAAATAGAGTATGGGATGGGGATAATAATGGAAGACGTGGAAATGTTATTGATCCTGTTTTGGGTTTCAATCTAGAAGGGGGAATGTCATCTTTTGGCCAGTGGAAGAAAAATCTATTGACAGGTCAGATGCAACTTGCTATGGAATATGACTTGGAGGATGGTGTTTTAATTGGAGAAAAGGTGAAAAAGAGAAATAGAGGGGAGATGGAAGATCTATTGGGGAAATAAGAAAATGATAATTTAAAGAAAGTGAATAAGAGAATGATAAAATTTAATCATTTATCATCGACGGCTGCCAAAAGGCAAGTCGACCAGTCGCAATGAAAATATTGAGTTGAAATGTCCGTAGTTTAGGGAGACCACGAACAATTCGAAGACTTCGGCATTTGCTAAAGATTTATAATTCCTAAATCGTCTTCTTTATGGAGACAAAGCTTTGTAAAAGACAGATGGAATGAGTCGACGAAGTTGCGATTTTGTACATGGTATTGAGGTTGATTCAAAAGGAACTAGAGAAGGATTATGTCTGGCATGGAGAATGGATTTTATTGTAATACTCTGGTTTTTCTCTAAAAGATATCTTGATGTGGTAGTTGATGATAACGAAGCAAGAATCAAATGGAGATATACAGGTTTTTATGGTTCCCCTTATGCACAAGAAAGAAATGAATCATAGGATGTTTTGAAAAGCTTATCTGCTGTTGAGGATATCCCTTGGTTTGTTTGTGGGGATTTTAATGAAATTATGTATGGGTTTGAAAAAATAGGAGGGCTGCCTAAGGATGAAAGAAGAATGGATCTATTCCGAAGAACTTTGGAGGAATGTTAACTTATTGATGTAGGATATTCTAGTAATTGGTTTACATGGAAAAAATGTAATCTTCCGGAGACGAACATACAAGGACAACCGGGTAGAGGAGTTGCCAATGCTGAATAGATTTCTACATTTCCAGAGGTGAAAGTTCAACATCTAATGCACTCTTTTTCAAATCACTGTCATCTCCTAATTAACACAAGTTTGGTAGAAGAACGGTTGAAGAGTAATACTTTCAAATTTGAAGCTTGATGGCCTTTAGAGGATTCATTCATCGATGAAGTTAAACAAATTTGGGAGATGTCATCAGGGGACCTGGTTCATAAATTGGAAAGTTTAAAGAAAGGCTTGAAAAAATGGGCTGGGCAAATTCAAATAAATCGAAAGAAGAGAAAATAGGTTGTTACGGCTAAATTATCTGAACTGTCTGAAGCTAAAAGAGATGATAACAATTTGGTAGATTTAATTGATACAAAAATACAATTAAATTTTGAGATTGAAAATGATGAATGTTACTGGGAACAGAAGGCCTGATTGAGCTGGCTGAAATTTGGTGATAAAAACACAGCATTTTTTCACAGTCAAGCAACACAGTGTCGAAGGAAATATTTTATTCATAAGTTGCAAAACGAATATGATACGGAGGTCTTACAGGAAATGGAGGGTGTTGTTCAATCTTATTTTCCAAAAATTATTCTTGGCAGGGGAAAAGAGAATCTATGACCATTTGTTATCAGGAATAGACTATTGTATCTATGAGGAGGATAATAAAGCATTTACAACGACCTATACAAAAGAAAAAATTCGAGAGATAGTGTTTGAGATAGGGTCTACGAAGGCACCAGGAGAAGACGGCTTCCCAGCCCTATTTTATTAGAAATGTTGGCATATTATCAGGGATGAATTCACCTCCTTTTTTTTACAACTTCTAAATGGAGATATGAAGGTTAGTTCAATTAATTGCACCAATATTGTACTTATCCCAAAAAGTTTCAGCCCTTCTAATATGATGCATTTTCGTCTGATTAGTCTATGTAATGTTCTTTATAAAATCCTAGCAAAGGTTATAGCAAATTATTTTCGATGAGTGATTGGAAAATGTATTGATACTGCGCAGAGTGCTTTCGTGCTAGGACGATTAATATCTGATAATGTGTTGTTAGCTTATGAAATACTGCATACGCTGAAGCAGAAGAGGACGGGGAAGAAAGGGTTTATGGTGGTGAAATTTGATATGAGTAAAGCATATGATAGGGTTGAATGAAACTTTATAAAGGAGGTAATGGCACGAATGGGTTTTGCCACAAAATGGATAAAGGCTATTATGCAATGTGTTACCACTGTTTCTTATTCAGTGGTCATGAATGGACATATTAGAGAGAAATTTCTTCCGACCAGAGGACTTCGACAGGGTGACCCCTTAAGCCCATTTTTATTTCTTCTATGTGAAAAGGGTTTATTGAGCTTAATGAGACTAGCAGTAAATGAAAGGTTTTTGAAAGGGGTGAAGGTTAGTAGGAGCGACCCACTGATTATACACTTATTATTTGCAAATGACCGCATTTTATTTAGGGAAGCAACAAGCAGGGGGAAAATTTATTTAAAAAATTCTACGCAAGTACAGATTTTGCTCAGGCCAGTGTGTGAATTTTGATAAATCAACTGTATTTTTTAGCAAAAACACATCGAATGTAGATAAATAGTTGGTTGTCAATTTACTGGGGGTTTGTAGTTCAAGTGAACTGGAACGCTACCTTGGATTGCCGAATATGATTGGTAGAGGAAAAAATGAATCTTTTCAAAACTTTAAAGATCGACTTAAAAAGCGCATTGATAATTGGAGTACTAGGTTTCTTTCTCAGGGCGGGAAAGAAGTTTTTATCAAGGCAATTCTTCAAGTTGTACCAACTTATACGATGACCTATTTCTTATTACCTAAATCTCTATGTGACGACCTTGAAAATATTATTGCGAAGTATTGATGGCAAAAGAGACATAGAAAAAGGGGAATTCATTAGTGTACTTGGAGGAACCTTTGTTTTTTAAAAGAAAATAGTGATTTAGGTTTTCGAAATTTTAGTCAATTTAATATTACGTTATTAGCTAAACAAGGTTGGAGTCTGATTAATTATCCTAATTCTTTACTAGCACTGGTTTTAAAAGAAAAATATTATCCGCAGTCGAATTTTCTAGATGCATAGTTAGGAAATCTACCTTTACTTACCTGGAAGAGTATTTGGGCAGCAAAGAGTCTTCTTCAAAAAGGGTTATGCTAGAGAGTTAGAAAAGGAAATAAAGTCTCTATCTAGAGACCGTTGGATTTCGGGGATTGATTCATTAGAATGGCAAAACAGATCAGACAATATGGAGCTACAGTTAGTTCCAGATCTTATTGATAATACAAACAAGAGATGGAGGACGGAGCTGATTAATAATATCTTTTAGGAGAAAATTACTCAAAAAATTATGCAAATCCCCTTTGCGGAAACAGACCACGAGGATTTTCAAGTTTGGAATGGAGAACTGTCCAGTGAATATTCAATACGCAGTGCCTATAAACTATTACAAGATGCTAATCTGGATCCTAGTAGTTATTTAATACAGACTGAAATCAAAGAATTTTACAGGAAACTATGGAACCTACAACTACCATAAAAAATTACAATCACAATCTGGCGCATTTCCTAGAACTACATTCCTACTCTAGTTAACCTCAAGTACAAAAGAATAGTTACAAATGCTAGATGTCCTTGTTGTTGCTCTTAGGAAGAAGATTGTCACCATATCTTACGGCAATGTCCTATAAGCATAGAAGTTTGGCAGGTTTTAAACCTATCTTGGATCATAAATGTCATGAATCATAATTTTTGGGAGTGGCTTACTTGGGTCTTCAAGCGAGGAATCGATGAACATTGTCGATATTTTTACTATACCTTATGGTTACTCTGGTATTCAAAAAATCAGTTATTACATGAGAGGATAAATACAACAGGAAAAGATTTAGCACAGAGAGTACAGAATCACATGACAGAACAAGAAGGAGTGAGAAAAAAGAAGACTTCATCAAATACAATTCAAAATCACAGATATAAGGAGGATATACCGAGAATGAAGATTCAGTTTGATGCAGCGTTTGATAACAAAAATTTCAAATTGGCGTCAAGGTTGGTGGTTTAGGGTATGATGGATGAGTTTCTGGCCTCAAAAACGATCATTCACAACAATGTATCATCTCCATTTGTAGTAGAAGCATTTGCAGGATTAGAAACGATTAAGTTAGGGATCTCGATGAGTATACAAGAAGTACAAATAATGGGAGACTCACGAACAATCATCAAGAAATGCCAAACAATAGCAACTGATAAATCAATTATTGGAGCGATTATCGCAGATATTCAGAATAAGAGATCATGTTTCCAAAAAATTGATTTCAAGTATATTCACAGATCAGAAAGCACGCGAACCCATAAAATTGTGAAGGAAGCCTTAGGAAGAGGAGAGAACTTATACTTGGTGAGTGAAGAGACGAATCGCCACGATTTTGCTTCAGAACGGTGATGGTCAATGAGTCCAGACTAAGAAGCCTTTGAGAGGAAATGATTCAGTAACAGATAGCAGATAAAATATCTCATTGGGAAGAGCTATCATCAGAACGGATGGGATTTTTGAAATGAAAAGTCGAGAATGGTTAATGAAATCCAGCCATTTGAATTTAACTAGGGTAGATTAGGTTTTCTTTTTCTAGATTCATTTATTACTCTGTCGCATCATTAAGTTTTTATGTTCTTTTGATTTTTTTCTTTAAGTTTTAGGCGGTTTTCACCATAATCAGTTTAGTGTAGACCGGATTGGAAATTTGTGTTGCTTCACTAGGCCTGAGCCCAATGCTTTTTTGGGTTTTAAGTTTTCTTCAATTAATAAATATCCAATCAATTTACATAAAAATATATATGTTACTAAATTAATATTAAAATAATAATATATTAATATGTTACTAATTTTTATATGATAACATAAATAATTAACTATTAATTTATTGAATATAATTATATAAATAAAAATATATTTAAATAAATTATTTATAAACTTTACTTCTCTTATTAATTATTTTATCATAATAACAAAAGTAATCTAATGTATTATTTCATTTCAAATAAATAGAATAAAATATTATTGATATAGGAAACAATAATTATAATTATTTATTTTAGTAGTGTTTTAAATGTATATAACACAATTTTTATTATATTTTTTATTATCAATGTTACTGCTATTCTCACTTAATTAAGCTTAGGGTTGATATTAATTAACATTACGAAAGAACCAATTTATTTCGAAAACTTTAATATGTTCGAGTAATTATAACGTAGAACTAAATCAATATAAAGCATAATAGATAAAGTATCAAACCAAACTAAAAAGAATAAGATAGAATTTACAAAAGATATAAGCACATGATAAAACTAGAGGGCCACGTATCACAACTGCATATGATATTACTTGATGGGTTTTGTTTTAATCACCGAAAAATGTTCAATTTTCATTCTTATTTGATGTGTATGATTTTTATTATTTTATGTTGATTCTTATATTCTTATATGATATTTAATAATACTTTTATTATTTGATGGTAATAATTTTTTTTTGGTTGTGAAGTTGAATGTAGGAACAAAAGTGATAGTATAATTAATTGCATTAAAAATTAAGTAATTTGAAAAACAAAAATCTTTGTTGATGATGAAGATGATAGATTGAAAACATTAAAATAATTTTTAATATTATTAGTATTTTTTAAATTTATTTTTATTGGAAGTTGAAATTTTTATTTTTATTTAATATATTACATATTTTATTTAAATTAATTTTAAAACTTTTTTTAAGTTAGTTATGGTTTTTATTGATAATTTTTTTAGGTTCGATTAGATGGTAATGTTTTGACAATAAATTTAAAAGTTAATAGCTTTTACCAGCTATCTAATATTGTTATAATTAGAGTAGAGGTGCTCATGGGCTGGGTTAGGTCGGGCCTAATTAAATTTTAGACCCGTTTGTTAGGTCTGGATTCAGAAAATGGGTTTAAAATTTTGCTCAAGCCCAATCCAAATAAAAATGTTAAAACTCAAGCCTAGCCCGTATTATTATTTTTATATTATTTTTAAAAAAAATATAATACATCAAAAATACTAAAAATATTAAAATAAATGTTTCCTAACAAATTGAAAATAAATTTTAAAAAATATGTATACTTAAATAACACTAAGATATGGTAACAAAATAGTAACATGATAAAACAAGAGTTATACAAAATTAACAATAAAAGAAGAGTTATACAATAACAACAAAATAATAGTAACATAATAGTAAAATGATAGTAAAATAATGAAAAAAAAGAAAATAGCAAAATAACAGTAAAAAAGCAAAAAAAAAAAACTGTGGTTTTTATGTTACATATTCGGGTCGGACCCAAACTGAAAAAGCCTTACCTTAGGCTTGACCCGTTTTCTAAATGGGTCTTATTTCTTGCCTAAGCCCATTTTTCAAGCCTATATTTTTATTCAAACCCTCTCACTTTTCGTACAAGCCTTCAGGTCGAGCTGGGTGACCCGGCCCATGAGTAAGTTTAAATTAGAGGTGTTCATAGGATAGATGGGCCGTCATGCTCTAATTTAGGCTTGAATTTATATTTTTCAACTTGACTCGATCCAATCCGTTTTATTGTTTAGAAATAATAAAAATATAAAAATACATTTATATTAATATTTATATAATTTAATTTAAATAAACAATATTTTTATTCTTTGAATAGTATAACGAGCCATTTAAATGAGTTAAACTCGAACTTAAAATATTTTTATAACTAGTTTTTAACCCACCTTATAAACCCTTCTACTCATAAATTATATCCTTAGATATTATAATTTTATTAAATAAATAAAATCTATAAAATTATCTTAATATAACATAGGAACTAGTTATTATCCAAAGCTATAAGTGACCACACTTAAAAAATTTTATCATTTAAGTTTATATTTTAAAATTATATTATATATGTATAAAATAAGAAATAAAAAGAGAGATTAATAGCATCAAGTTAAAATTTGACTTCCCACTTGCATAAAGCACTTTTTAGCTTTGTAATTATCTTCCTTCTTTAAAAGATGGAGGAAAATAAAGTAAAAGTGTAATTACAATTTTAATTTAAATCCAACCCTTCTTTATATTACATAATATATATATATAAATACTTACAACAAAAAGTATTATATACAAAAGAAAAAGAGTTTTGTCTCTCTTTCTTTCTCTCCTCTCCTACTTCTCTCTTCATTTATTTCCTTTTTTTTTTTTAATGAAAAGAATGATTTCACATAAAAAAATTTTATTTTCTTTTTAAAATTTAGCACTTGCCTTAAAAGAATAGGTCGCTACTTCATATATATATATATATATATTGCTTGTAAAATAAATAAAAACAATACATGTTGACATCTCCTTATATAAACAATAAAAGAGAAAAATAGAAAAAATTAAGAATACAAATTTTATGTGAAAAACTCATTTGAAGAGGATAAAACTCACGGGCAAAAGAGACTACGACTTTTCACTAAATAAGCAAACAAACGAGAATACAATATGAAAAAAATAAACTTAAATATACTAAACGTACAAACTCAAATTCCGAAAGTAAAACATAACTCTCATACAATTCTCTCTCATAAAGGGTACAAAATTCTCTTCATAGTTAGCATGAAAACTCTCACCAAAGTTCGTATGTGACTACATCTTGTCGCTCCAAAATAAAATCTTTGTAGTACTACATATTTAATTGCTTTATCGAAACAGAGATATAATGTCCCTTTAAATAGACTGAGGTTAAAACGACTAAAATAACTTTGCAGTCAGGGACGAAGCCAAAACAATTTTTTCGGGGGTCGAATGAAATTTTAATTTTTTATAGTCTATATTTTTATAATTTTTAAATGATTAAATCAAATCTTTATAATTTTAGGGTGGCCAAAGTGTAATTTTACATTTACTATTTAAAATTTAAAAAAATAGAGGACCTAAATAGGAATTTTCCATTTTAGAGGGGCCGGGGCCCATGCCAGTCCCCCCTAGATTCACCTTTACTTGAAGTAATCAGAGTTCGACTAGAAGAAGTCCTACTTGGCTGTCAAAACGCGACTGTATTACTTGAGGAATATGTTGTATCATCATGACGTCTCATGCATGTTCGTCACGACATCACTCTCTTTGTCAATTGGAGAACTCGTTACGATGTATTGACTTGTGATGTCATACATATTTCGCCTTTGTCATTATTAAGTGCCTGCAAACTATTCGATAAATACGAGATACACGCTATAATAAAAAATAGGTGTTCAGAGAATTTGCTTGTACTTTTATTTCATATATTTTGATAAAAAAAAGAAAAAAAATAAAGTAGTAATATTAGGAATTAAAAATAGAAGCTTTATTGAGTACATGAATTATACTAGGATCTTTCTCTCTTTTAAAAGCAACCTTGGTGGATTATCTTTTTCTAGATGTTAATAGCTTTAATACACAAAAATATTATATATATATATATAAAAAAGCATTGCAAATGTGAGACAAAATTAAGGACGAAATTGATAAGAAAGAAAGAAAGAAAAAAAAAACACATCTGTTCTAAGATTGGATTATTCCATTCGGTTAGATAGATTCAACATACGGTTTGAATTATTATTTAATAATAAAAAAATTCGAATTTGGTTAATAAATTTGAAAAATGTTACAAATAAACCATACTTTTCCAAATTTTTTAATTTTTAAAAATATTTATAGCTAACGCATATTCAAATATAAATACAACCAAACCAAAATTAAAAATATATAATCTTAATCAAGTCTTAATGGATAAAAACTCTAAAATTTAAATGATTAGATTGAAATTTTAAAACAAATAAAAAAGAGTATAAGGATTAAATTTTAAATTTTATCAAATCACGGGGACTGAGAACACATTTTAACGTAAAAAAAATTAACCAAGACTTGAAGGATAAAAAAAGGAAAACAGAAAATTACTTGGGTGAAACTCAAACATTGACAGCAAATCCAACCCAACACAATAATAAACAACTTTCATTTGATGTCAAGTAACCAAACCACTAAATATGTCTTGTCTCCCTTTTAAAAATAATTGCTGATTTCACCTTACCTCCTCTTTCAACGTTTCCTCCCTTATTTAATGCAATTCCAAATAAAATACTCACCAATTTTGTCCCAAATACTTCAACAATACTCTTCTCTTTTTTATCATTAATAAAATACCAACCTTATTTACTCAACCATAAATAATTACCCGCACCATTATTATTTTTAAATTATTTTATTTATATATATATTTTAAAATTTAATATATATTGGTAGCCTATATTTAATTAGCATCCGATTTACCGGTTGAGTCTTAACTCGATTGATATGAGTATTGTTATCAATGCATGAGGACATGAGTTCACTTTAAGTGCGTTAAAGTACATTATCCGGTTGGAAAAAAGCTATGCCTAATTTTAAATATTGTGTTAAAAAGAGTAGATATTTAATGAATTTTTTCTTCTGTTAATTCTTTTGTTTGAAATTTTACTTTTATTATAATAAATAATTTAATTAATTAATTTTTTTAAAAATAGAATTAAAATTTTTTATGAAAATTACTTTTTTCTCAAGAATAAATTTAAATAAAAAAAAGTCGAAAATTAAAATTTTAACCAAAAAAATAAGAAATAATTGGAGGGAAAGAAGAGCAAAAAACAAGAAATAGATCTACGCTTACTCTCATTTTTTGTTTATTTGATATAAAATAAAAGAAAAGGGGGAAAAGTCCAAAACAGCAGAAAACGAAGAGAGCAAAAAACCATTTTACCAATAGAAAACATGAAAGAAATGAAAGAAATCTCTGTTCTGTTTCAGATTCAACCAAAGTAAGTATCAATTTTTCTTCTCTCTTTGCATAACAACACCAAGAAATAACCTTCTTCTGACTCTCCCACTTTCTCTCTTTGTTGCACTTTCAGATCATTTTCGATTTGACTTCCATAACTTTCTTCTTTAAAACCTCTCAAATTTCCACCCTTTTTACTCATCCCCAAGGTTTTTTCTTTTTCATTTTTAGCTGAATCTCGAACTTCCCAAATCTAGCAGTCAAACGGTAGGGTTTTATTATTATTATTTTTTTTGCTCAGTTGAATTCTAGCTGATATTAATAGTTTAGATTGTTAGTTTTATTTGGGTTTTATTTTAATTTTTCTTTTTTGCAGATTTATCAGCTTGATCACTCTTTTTTGAAGTTGTTTGATTTGTGGGTGGTTAATTGTTCATTTAGAGGAAGACCCAGATTGGAATATGTTGGGAAATGAGGTTTAGATTTAAGAAATGGGGTGTGTTTTCGGAAGAGAGGTATCTTCTGGGATTGTTTCAGAGTCTAGAGCGAGTAGGAATGCTAGCTTTGAATCCAATAGGAAAGTAGAGCATGTTACGGTTGCGAAGACTGATGCTAGTGTTGTAGGGGTTGAAAATGAGGGTACCCAAAAGGAGGAAAAATCTGATGGGGAAAGGAAACAAAAGGGGGAAAGAAGAAGGTCAAAGCCAAACCCCAGGTTGAGTAACCTACCCAAGCATTCGCGTGGAGAGCAGGTGGCAGCTGGATGGCCTTCGTGGCTGTCGGATGCCTGTGGCGAGGCACTTAATGGGTGGATTCCACGGAAGGCTGATACATTTGAGAAGATTGATAAGGTAGCCAGTTTTTGTTTTTGTTCAATATTTTGTGTTTATTTATCCTTGTTTAGTAATGATGTTGCAAAATTCAGTTTGATATGAAATAATAGTGAATATAACTTGTTGTTCAATTTTAGATTTGTAGTTTTGTTCTTTGTTTAATCTATGATATATTGAAACTTTTACCTTTTGTTACATCATCTCAAATGCAGTTTAATTGTCGGTCTTGTTCTTCATTATTGGATACTTTTGAAGTTGGTATGTTGATTCGGATACTTACCATTCCTTGTTGATGGTAGATTGGCTCAGGAACATATAGCAATGTGTACAAAGCTAAAGATATGGTAACAGGAAAAATTGTTGCCCTAAAGAAGGTCCGGTTTGATAATCTTGAACCTGAGAGTGTAAAATTCATGGCTAGAGAGATTCTCATATTGCGGAGGTTGGATCATCCCAATGTTGTAAAATTGGAAGGTTTAGTTACTTCGAGGATGTCTTGTAGTTTGTATTTGGTATTCCAGTACATGGAGCATGATTTGGCTGGGCTTGCGGCAAGCCCAATAGTAAAGTTTTCAGAACCACAGGTAAGCTCCAACTTGTGATTTATTATAGTAAAATCCATGGTTTACATGCTTGGTTAGGTAGGTAGTGACTCAAGAAATATGGCTATAATGTATGTTATAGGTTAAATGCTACATGCATCAACTACTCTCTGGTCTTGAGCACTGTCACAACCGCGGAGTGCTTCATCGTGATATTAAGGGCTCGAATCTTCTTATTGATGATGGGGGAGTACTCAAGATTGCTGATTTTGGGTTAGCGACATTCTTTGACCCAAACCGCAAGCATCCAATGACTAGTCGGGTGGTTACTCTTTGGTATCGAGCCCCTGAGCTTCTTCTTGGAGCTACAGATTATGGTGTTGGTGTGGACCTCTGGAGTGCTGGATGCATTTTAGCTGAGCTCTTGGCTGGCAAGCCCATTATGCCTGGTCGAACGGAGGTATATTCTGCTTAATTTGCTGTTTATTCAGTTTAACATTCTTTAGATTATGTCCACATGACTGCAAGATTATAGGGGGAGGATGTTTGGGCATCACTAACTTTTTGAAAATTGCTACTTTATTGCAACCAAGAAATTACAGTATCAAATGTTGAACATGAATGGGTGATTCGACGTAGTTGTACTACCACTTATTATTACTAACTATATATTATTTATGCTTGATTAGGTAGAGCAACTACATAAAATATACAAGCTATGCGGTTCGCCAACAGATGAATACTGGAAAAAATCGAAGTTGCCAAATGCAACCTTATTTAAGCCTCGAGAGCCATATAAAAGATGCATAAAAGAGACATTTAAAGATTTTCCAGCATCATCGCTGCCCCTCATTGACACTCTTCTAGCAATTGATCCAGCGGAACGTCTGACTGCCACTTCTGCACTGCAAAGTGAAGTGAGTTGTTTGATTTCTGTGAACACTCTGGTTCTACCTTCTGTTGGTATCTTTTAACTTCTATATCTAAAGATTGGTTTGTTATGAAGATAACCATTTCTAGAAGTGTTCCTTTTTCTTTAACACCGTTTCATTGTTCTTGTGCAGTTCTTTATGACAGAACCTTATGCTTGTGAACCTTCCAGCCTCCCAAAATACCCACCCAGCAAAGAGATGGATGCAAAACGACGAGACGATGAAGCTCGAAGGTCAATTCTTTTGCTTTTGCTTTCTGTTGACTTGAATCATTGGCTCTTCTACAAAACTGTGCTGGCTGATTAATGTTTGTTTCAATTTGATGGATTTATGGTATATTCACTTCTATGCATATGCATAAGAATGATATGGACCCTTAAGCACCTTCCCTTTTGGAAACCCCTTACCCATATACTTTCGGAGATGGAGGCGTACAAACTAATGCGGTTTGCTTGAAAAGATACAGGTTTTATGGATGTTGTTTGCTTATTCTGGAACGTGTTAAAGATTCTTCCCTACATGTAGATGGTCAAGCTTGTCAGAACCCTAGGAATTCCTAAATTTTCTGGTAGGGGTAGATACTCTAGTGTTGTTAACCATGTGCAATAATATTTGAATTGTTCAATGTGGAGCTACTGCCATGGGTTCAAAGTTGAGTCATCATTCTGAATTTTTCATTGGTTCCATTTGAGTTTGACTACACTCTAAATGTGCATTTGAAAGCACCATGGCATGTGCCTGTCCATTATATTTCCACTAATTTTCTATGAACCCTTTCTCTTTCTGGTGTAACTGTGCAGACTCAGAGCTGCTAATAAAGCTCAAGGTGATGGTGTAAGAAAGACAAGGACACGTGATCGTGCAAGGGCAATTCCTGCTCCAGAAGCCAATGCTGAGCTTCAGTCTAATCTTGATGTATGTGTGATAATTTACTTTTGTCAGCAACAACTATCGTGTTGTCTTAGATGCATTTGGTTGCATATCTACATTGGGAAAAAAAAATCCCTAAAGATAGATGACTAGGATTTGATAGCAGAAGGTTGCAGGTTCTATTGGTAGATAGGAAGTTAAATACCCAATGAATGCACAATTACTTATGGAGATCTGGCATTGAAAGTTTGTATTTCATTATTCGTAGCTATGCTGCTCGGACTCCTCTGTTTTCTTGAAGTACCCATGTTTGCTACCTGTATTCGGTTCATATCTGAATATGGGTTTGCGGATATGACCCTCCAATTACAAAAACTAAGAAAATTTTGAACATATCTGTGAAGGACACATGCTTGTGCTTGGCACTCACACTAGAGCTCGAGTAACATAGTTTCCTAGTAAGATATTGTCCCATTTCAATTGGGCTTAAATTTTAGTCTAATATATTAATGCAGCTATGTCTAGTTGCTTGCCCCTTTTGTAACATCTACTTTAGAGTTTTTGCAAATATTAATTCATATAGTAAGATGTGTACTCCAAGAGGTTCTAGGTTTAGCAGCAGTTGGCATTTGGTTCCCTTTTTAAGTCTTGTGGTATCTTTAACTAATTTGAGGTTTCCTTGTGAAGCAGAGAAGGCGCTTAATAACCCATGCGAATGCAAAGAGCAAAAGCGAAAAGTTCCCTCCACCACACCAGGATGGAGCACTCGGCTTTCCTTTAGGAGCATCACAGCACATTGATCCTTCATTTGTTCCTCCAGATGTCCCCTTCAGCTCTACATCATTTACTTATTCAAAAGAGCCGATTCAAACTTGGTCTGGTCCATTGGTAGACTCTACTAGCATGGGTGTTCCAAGGCGAAAGAAGCATGTTGCAGGCGATTCACACGAACCACCTAAACTTCCCACAGGATCCCAAAAGGACAAAAGTGGTGACTCCCGTGTTAAAGGGAAGAAAAGTATACTTTAAACTCTCAGTGCATACGTAAGAAAGTGATTTATGAAAGCGGTTGAATGCATTTGCTGATATCGTTTTCATGAAGTCTTACACTGCTACGTAATGCAAGTATATTTAATAGGTTCTTGTTTGTTTTTTGTCATAGAAGCATGTATTGTTTTGTTAAAGGGTTGAAATCAATTTTTCTATATATTTTTTTGTTACCTTTACTTTTTTATTCTTTTTAGCCCCCAAAGAATATCTCTAATTTGTTGTCCCTTGAGTATAAGTTTCCACTGTTATGTATATCTTTATTTCTCGGTTCTTAAAAGTTGTGTTTCAAACTGTACACTGTTTAGATTAATGGAGACCGGAGAACATAAGAAGGAAAGAAAAAAAACCTCTAATAAATGCTTCCAAGTCCATTTCTTCTTTAGCTGATATTTATGTTTAAAGTTAATTGTACCCTTTTAGTATATTGGTGTTTATTTCATCCCATAGGTGATTGTTGTCATGTTCATTCAAACCAGTGAAGAATGATGTTACATTCATTTTGATGGTGCAAAAAGATTTTTTGAGACTTCCTTATGTTTTTTACTGATATTTTTTCAATGCTTACTACTCATGTCATTGGTGAATGAATGCTTTAGAATTGCAGATACATATTGGCCTCTTTAACATCCACAACCTTTCCCCACCCAAACCATATTTATTGGAATTCTATGTGGGTTTGGTTAAATGGACAGATAGGTCATGTCTGGTACGCTTCATATAAAGGAGGGATGCTATATATTATTCATTTTACCATGTGTTATTATATAAGTGTTATGTATTAATGTACCATTCTACTTTTAATAATTTTTTCCTACTTTTATCATACATTTTATTTTTTTTTCTTATTTCATCAAATTAAAAAAAGAAAAAGGGGAATTATATAACTTAAAAGAATGTATCAAATTTATTATTTATATGACCGAGTCTTAGACTTAAATTTCATATAAATTGCAAAAACAAGTTATACGATATAAAAAAAATTATTTCAAAAAAAAATTTTGCTTGTAAATATATATTTTTCAAAATAGATAAACAATAGGAGATCTTGATGCTTCAGTAGATTTTTTAAAATAAAAGAAAGCAATATGAAAAACATCAATCTATTGAAAGCAATTTCGAAAATCATATTTAAAATTAAAAGAACAAAAAAAAAAACCAAGACAAAAGTTATAAACTTTAAAAAACTTGTTATAAATTACAAAGCTAAGCTAACTACAAAATAAAACAAGAACAATGAACTCAGAAACTCAAGTTATATAATCTAACTAATAATTTGAAAAATGAAAACAATTTTTTAGATTGAAGAAAACAAAGGCAATCCCTAGGTGTATTCAATCCACTTCTAATACGAAGTAACGGAATACTCAACTTTACTGAAGTTCGTTACAACGTTAAGTAGAATAGAAATCATGGACTTACGAAAAACTAAAAGCAATATGGAAAAGAAACAACAAAACCAAATTTTGTTAACGCAATTTAAACACAAAGTTCTTACAGTCTACGAAGCCTCACTTAGAATATAATCTTATTTAATCAACCAATTGAAAGATGTCTTTATCGGCTAAATCCTAACAACTCCCTTACAAGTAGACTTCATGCGGTCCCAATAGAGAAGAATAAATCAACTAACATACACCCGATGTCACTTCTCTTGTTCAACATACAAGAATTCTCAATACTAAAGAGCATATGAAAATCTCAACACAAAATCGCACACCACACCAAATGAACGAGCCTTCCATATATAAAGTCAACCGGTAAGATAAAATCAACTTGATAAGCCTTGCTAACCGGTTGACAAGCCTTCTGAATTAAAGCTTCAAATTCAAGAGTATCTGGTAAAGATAAAGCATTGATCCTTATCCATAAAACTACTCATGATCAACAGTCCATTCATTTAAGTAGATAATGAAAGAGATAAAGTTCTCCATATCCAAATAACCATTCCGGTGGCCTACAATATTGTTTTGTCAAAGATGCTATAAGAACCTTTCAGCCCAAGAAACTGAAATCACCACCTGTTTCAAACAACACATGGAATAGAGAGATAATACCTTCGAACAGAACATGAACCAGACAAAAGTCTCAACAATAAGTGTTGAGTGAAGATAAAATTAAATTAAAAATTAAAAAGAAAATCACATGCCGAATGGCTTGGGAATAGAGCTAATCATGGATTAGCTCGAAGGCCCGCACGAAAAGTATAAAGATTTCAGTAAAAATATAGACTCAAAAAATAAGTTTGTATAAGTTTTTTTGGCCAGACTTGACCCAGCCCGAGGTTGTAAAAAAAAATTCTTGCTGTTTTGTAACTATTTCATTATTGCTTTGTTGTCATTTCGTTATATTATTACTACTATTTTGTTGATATTCTTTAAATACTATATAATTCTTGTTTATTGTTAATTTTACTATTATTTTAGAAGTATTTAGTTGTTAAATTGTACATATTTTAGTCTTATTTAAATGTAACTTTTTTTTTTAAATTTATTTTCAATTTGTGGATAAACATTTATTATAACTTTTTAGTGTATTTGATATATTATATTTTTAAAATATATTTTTATATAAAAATAATAATATAAAAGAATTTAATACGAATAGACCAGATCGAATTTAATTTTAGCATTTTCTGTTTAGATCAAACTTGAGTAAAATTTTAAGCATATTTTTCAGCACAAACCCATGATCTGAAATGTTAATGAATTTGAATGTTTATTTAGTGAACCCCCAACAAATCTTTTTAACTAAAACAAAACCCATGTGTTGACATTTGGCAACCACTGGATAAATTCAATCCTATCATTATTACTCATATACTCGTGCTAAATGATCAGCCCAAGCTGAGCACAAAAATTCCATACCAGGATGACCTTCGCCTTTGGAAATATCAACATTCTCCCCACTGCTATCTTCTCCAGCCTTAGGAACAAAAACACAACTTCATATTCTCCGCATTTTCCCCTCATTCTCATCCACTTCTCTCCCGCCCCGTCTTGGACCGTAAATGAATTAAATTAAAATTTGGGTGCAAATCGTTTTGATAGAAATAAATAGTTGCCTGATGGGGAGGAGCGTAGTCGTGCTGGTACTCGATCTCGTTGCTTAGGATTCTGATGATGTTGGCTGTGAAAGGCGATTTGTGGGTTTGGGGATTAAATTGGAGTAGTGAAGATGCAGATGCGATTCGTGATTGGCTGCCATTAGTTAGGGTTTTCGAAGCAGCAGAGACAAATGCTCTCTAAGCTGTTCGAATGAAGCGAGCTACTTTTATTTTGACTGTTGGGACTTTGTTGGTGACTTCAGTTTCCCGAATCAATGAAATGGGGTTTTAGCTTTTAAGATTAGGGTTTAAAAGTTTAAACGAATAAGGAAAAGCAAAGTTAAATTTTGGGGAAAAAATAGTAATAATAAATGGAGAACAAATTTATTATATGTTGAATTTCTTTTTAATCTTTTCCAAATTCCAAACCCTTAAATTTGAAGCTCTGAGTTGAAACACTGAATTCAGTGCACACTTGAGGTGGAAATGATGAACACCCTAACCATGGGATTGTTCCTATAAACAACTTTATTATCAGGTATCCTAAAACTTATTTCAAATATAAAATAAGGATGGACTTTAGCAGCACAAAAATACTTATGACTCCATCAAACAACTCCAGCAGGTGCTCATTATTTTAGTGTGCTAGGCTTCAACTCTCCTAGTGTTTGCTGGTTTTTTAATGAATAATTCAAGGCCCATTTATGTCAAACATGCCAACCAATACACTTTTTTTTGTTTTGTTACACAAGCTGTTCTGATAGGTTATGGAACAGTAGAAACTCCAATAATTAGCATATTCGGCGAAAATTTGAAATGAATTTGGTATTGATAGAAATAGAAGATACCCGGAATTGGATGAGATTGATCAGCGGCACAGCGGGACGGAAACGGTTGAAGGCTGGATAGGAGAAGGCTACGACAGAGGATGCAGCACCTTGACCGAAATGACGATTAGTGTTTTGATGGAAGAACAAGTGGGACGACGCAACGGTGATGGGTGCCGGCGACAGAGAAAACGGGAGACAGATTGGCCGCCGGAGTAGACACGGCTGTCAACAGACAATGGCGCTAGACAGGTAGAGGTGGTAGCGGTTCGTGAAAATAGGAACTGATTTGGGATTTGGGAATAAGGGTTTGCAAATTTCACACGCATAGATGTTTGTGGGAAGTGATTCTGCCTATGAGTTAAAATTTCTTTTAAAATCAAATTAACCGATTAAATTAAATTAATTTAGTTAATCAATCAAATGTAGCTTAATAATATTTTAATATTTTAATTATCAATTAATTAGATTAAAAATTAGAAATTTAATTTAAAATTTTAATTAATTTTTAAGACAAATAAATATTATCGAAGTGATTTTTTTATAAATTTTATGTTTACTTTAACTAAAAATAAAAATATATAAATTTTAATTATTCGATTAAACTAATCAAAATATTTCAATTTGATTAATTCTTTTAAAATATTTTCAATTCAATTAATAATTAAATAATTATATAATTCAATTAATAGGAATTTGATTAATAATCAAATGTGCAGTCTAATTCTACATCCGTATCAGGTGTCAGTAAAAATACAATTCACATACTTGACAAGAGTGAGTTGTGTTGCATCAACTAGTCAAAGGTTAGATTGTAATTTTATAAAGCAAATCATCATTTTTTCCCCTCTCGAGACTTGGGTCTAGTGTGGATAATACATGCCCATTTACTTTATGGTTACCTAATATTGTGTCAAAATTGGTCAAATGAGGAAAATCAATTGCTCTTCTTGGGAAACAAGATCAAATGCCAGGAAACAAGTTTTAAGTTTTCGAGAAAGTTAGGTCTAAGAATGGTAGTTGGAGAAATATGGCACACATTATCTGATTTGGTAGATACATCCTTGTTTAAGGCTAACTAACTATAAAAACCCCTACTACCCACCATCACTGCCAACAATTCGTGACACCAGTTTCAAGCTTTCTTATTATCTTCCCTCCATTCTTTTGTAAGTTCATTAGTTGTTGCTTGGGAGAAAATGGGACCAGGTGGGCCAGGAGGGCCACCGGGGCCAGGTGGACCAGGAGGGCCAGGAGGGCCAGGAGGGCCTCCAGGGCCAGGAGGACCAGGAGGGCCTCCAGGATGGGGCGGTCCTGCACCCGGACCAGGAGGGCCACCGGGATGGGGCGGTCCTCCACCCGGACCAGGAGGGCCACCGGGATGGGGGGGTCCTCCACCCGGACCAGGGGGACCAGCGGGGTGGGGCGGCCCTCCGGTCGGACCAGGGTTTTTTGGTGGCTTCTGTGATGTAATTGGTGCTTGGTAAGTTAATTAGGGCTTTGTATCTGAATCTGAATTATGAATGAAAATTGTTTCAAGTCGTTTAACTGGTATTTTGGTTAGTTGTTCTGAGTGTCAAAAAGCTCATATTTTACTACATTGTTGTAAAGCTTTCTAATTTGAGATGGGTGTTGCATATGAATATGAAAATGAATATACTGTGTTTTTTTTTTTGGGAAATCGTATTCACATATTTTTGGTATTTATATCCAAATAAGAAGATTAGTTGGGCATGGAGCATGTGTTTGAATGCTGGAAGGTTTTGTGTTTATTTTTGCAGTGTCAACTTCCTGTGCTGCTGCTGGCTGTTTCGAGACTGTTTTGGTGGTCCAATGGGTCCTCCAGGGCCACCCGGACCTCCACCACCATAGGTACATGCTTTCTTGCTCCTTCATAAATGGACCTTCTATCTGGGTTTAAACTTAGCTATCCAATTACAATATTTATGTAAGAATTGTTTTCTTTTTTGTAGTAGAAATTAATATGAATGAAATCTGTTGAGTGCTTATTTTTCTGTCTCCTCTTTAGAGCGATTCATCGATAAATACATATAAGTCACACGGTCCATTAATATGACGTGCTAAGGATAGATAAATTACACGGTAAGTGATCTAGTAAAGGGCCTGCCAAACTATGGGTGAGCTATTGGGGAGCTGACCAGCCTCGCCAACTAAGCCGGGCGAGCACACATGACTTACGTAGCGTGTTGTATATTATTTGTATAACAAAATCATTCTCAATAAATTGATCTTTAAATCTTGGTTTTCTTGCATGAGTTTGATTTTTATCACATCAGTAAAAAATGTTGTATTTAATGGCTGAACTATAAACTGTGTTAATATTCATTCCTAATAAACAAGACCTAGATGAAAAATAATTGCAATATGTTGGAACCTTGATTATAAGTGATAGTATATTTTTATTTCTCAGTTGTTAAAGCTCTCTGTGTTTCAAACTGTACACTGTTTAGTTTAATGGAGACTAGATAACATATGAATGGGGGGAAACAAGTGCAAAAATTTCAGATACACATTTTTAACCTTTTTCCTACTCAAAACTATTTTTATTTGCAGTGGACACCAGGCTACTTCATATTCCCAGGGGTGTTTGTTAGGAAGTTAAGTTTTACTTGAAAAATATTCGAATTCGATTATATTGACCTGAGTTCAAGCAATAAAACCCAAATTCAAGTACCATAATACTTAATTTAGACAGTTTACAAGCTTAATTAGACTTTTCATTTTAATATTTTTTATTATGAACAAGCTCGAGTTTGAATATAAATAATTTTAACTGAGCCCAAGTACAAAAATTAATAAGAAAGTTCAAGTTTAAATATTGAATCCTAAATTTTGAGAACGCAATTATGCCTCTTCTATTGGAGCATCATTGTTGATAAAGTTGATTTAACCAATCATGTGAATTTACTAATGTAATTGGACTAATAAACTTTTAATATACTATGCATGTGATTCGATTATATCGATATATAATATATATATATATATATATATATATAAAATAAACTAGATAAAAGTTGATAATTTCTCATATGCTTTATTAAAAGCTAAAAGCTAAATATGTAAGAACAAATGTAGCAAATAAACATTATTTTAAAGTAAGAAAGAAAAAAACATGTTGAATACTGATAACAAATAAAATAATAAAGTAATTTTAATTATTTTTATCTCTAATAGAATAAATTCTTTAATTATGATCCTCGAAAAAATCTTCTATTTCTAGATGTGTTAGTATCATCCAAACCATTAGAGTTATCATTTTTGTATGCTAAATTTGATTTCATATCTATATTATCTCCTTTCGATTTAATAGAATCTTGATAGACTTTAATAAAATGTTTAGGTAAGTGTGTGACCAATGATATTTTATACCATATTAATCACATAAATTATTTATATTTCTTGAAGGATTCTTTTGAGAACACAGTTTTTCTTCACTTTTTCACTTCTGATAGTGAGAAGAGTTATTATGACTATTCTTTTTATGGTTATTATTATGTCACTTATCACGTTCACATCAACAATTATGTCTTTCAAAATTAATATGTATTGTTGCATTTATTTTTCATTAATAGTTTGTTATGTTGTTCAACCACAAATAGATGTGATATTAATTTAGTATTTAAAAAAAAAATTTCACAATACTATTATTGTAGGATCACATTTGAAGCATAAAATTTTATAAATATTTTTTTTTTGTAAGTTTTCATCTATAATATTCTCATTGAAAGCTTATCTTAAATACTACTAAATTTTACCCATTTATAATTTTAAAACCTTGCAAACTTAGGTGCATGCAATTATAATGAACTTTAGATAGAATTATTGTCTTTTGCGACGATATTTATTGTCAAATCTACTTTTTTTTATAAAATGTTTAGAACTTATCCACTTCTCCTCTCAAACTTTTAAATAAGAAGATAATGCATTTCACTGTATTCGAATCCAAATTCTTTTACACTGGCAACAATATTAATATTAATCGAGTTAAAACTCAGTTCACTTTCCAATAAAAATATTTTTACTAATTGCGTTTTAAATTATACAAATTAAGATGAAGCAATTCAGCGTAGAGGAAGCATGCGTGTGTACATTACTATTACCACTTTAGTGGTAGATTCGGTAAATCTAAACGACATGCCTTGGCTTTTGTCTTTCAAAGGGGAAACAGAAACATCAATCCGAGGCTACCGACACTGCTTAAGTGATACCTAATATATTTTTATAAAAATATAAGTGGCAAAATTTTTTTTATATGGATTATTAGTAATGTGTTGAAATCTTAAACAATATTTTTCAATTTTATTAATTAAATATGTAAATATAAAAAGATAAAAAATACTGTTAATTCGTGATATCAATTCGATTAATTATTTATATATAATATATATATATATTTAATTAGTATTTTTTATATCTATATAACCATATATGAAAAGAAACACGTGGCATGCCCAATAATATAAAAATATTAAAGATTGGTAGGTGGCTTCCTATTTATTTTAGATTTGCGTCTTTTCTTTTTGCATCATATTCATAAGGGTTAATGGCACCATTGACCCCTGTACTTTGGGGTTTGTTCTAATGTGGCCCTTATACTTTCAAAATATCCAATTAACCCTCTGTACTTCACTTCCGTTAGCTAAAGTGGTCTCTGACCCAAACGGCGTTACTTTTTTTTTTTATTATGCGGCGCTTGTGCTTTACTTCAGTTAGCTAAAGCTGTTGACTTGAAGGTTGACTTGTAGAGACCTTATGAGCAATTCAATCATTTTTCATTTAGAAAATTAAAATAAACGAAGGGGCCAACGATGCCAAATTTAAATAAAAACATAAAATTTTTTATAAAAAAAATACTTTCCTTGTAGGTTACTTTTTTTTATCATTTTGTTTTTTTTTTTCTCCTTTTATTCTCTTCTCTTCTAGCCACGGTCATCACTGTGTCCAATCATCGATCGGTCAGATTAAAAAAGAGAGAAAATATGAGCATAGTATAAGTATCAAATTATATAAAAATTAAATTTCAAATTTAAGCATAGTATAAGTACCAAAGCTAATTGCTAATATTATCAAAACTATAAAAATTTTAGAATTACAATAATTATTATATCAATATTTCATATTTTCAATTTCAAGTAACATCATTCTCCTCTCTCAATTATAAAAAAAAAAAATCATATTTTGCCTTAAAAATTATTTCAAAAATATTTTAAGCAATTAGATTTTCTTGGAGGAAAATTTCAAATTTATTTGAATAATTTTTAAAATAATACTTTAATTAAAGAATTACATTATTATAGCAAAGGGTAATAAGCTTACCTTGTCACAAAGTTTGAATATAATAGCTAGGATCTGTGTGTTCAAGATTAAATTAAACTAAAAATGAATATTACTAAAATGTAAATCAATTATTAAGAATGAGGACTAAACAAGAATTATACCACTTCAACAAACAGATAAAAGAACCGACTGAGGTACTAGAGTAACCATTTTAAGAAAAGGGAGTTAAGATGAAGTATTGCCTATTCATATGTTTACTCACCATGCATAAACAATATTTTGATTTTAGGGTTTAATACATCCTAATCTCAGTCATTAACTTTCTGTAATAATATCGCTATAAAATTTCGTCATATTTACTTTTTTGATATAATGCCTAAAATTATTCATACCTCCTCCTCAATAAGGGTGTAGTTAGAGGCGCTGGCAGGGGTCTCGACTCTCCTAAAATAAAAATTTTAAAATTTTAAATTAATAAAAGTAATTATACTTTAGTCCCTTTTAAAAATTTAAAAAAAAAATTGATATTTCGGTCCCAACTAAAATTTTTTTTTGGCTTCACCCCTTGCTCCTCAACCCATGAATAGAAAGATAATATGTTTCAACACACTTAAATTATGTTTTCCTACATTGATAACAATGTTCATACTAATTGAACTAAAACTCAATCGACAAAGCATATACTAAATTGAAGGTGTGTCGGTTAAGAAATCTCATGGCATAGATGGTGCCAAAACAGGAAAAAGTATGAGGAAAACCGATTGCCCTGGGAGACATAACTTTCATGAAAAACACCTTTGTGACTATCAACCAGCTTTCGAGAATGGTAGGTTTAATAAGAATGGTAGTTGCAGAATTAAATTAAGTTAACAAAAATGTGACTCATAGACAGACGGATCCTTCTCGTTTAAGTAAACCAAATTCATTCCTATAAAGCCACCTTCCATCATTGGTGACATAAGTTTCAAGCTTTTCTTATCAGGTTTCCCTCCATTGTCAAGTGTAAGCTCACCAGTTGTTGCTAGGGAGAAATCAAAATGGGGCCAGGTGGACCAGGAGGACCTCCAGGATGGGGCGGTCCTCCTCCCGGACCGGGTTTTTCCGGTGGTATTTGTGACTTCATTGGTTCTTGGTAAGTTCATTAGGGGTTTGAAAGATTATATTTTGGTATTTATATCCAAATATGAAGGAAGCATAAGAAATTGTGTATATTTTTGCAGTTTGAGCTTTCTGTGTTGCTGCTGGCTGCTTGGAGACTGTTTTGGTGGTCCAATGGGTCCACCAGGGCCACCTGGACCACCCGGATTTGGACCTCCACCACCATAGTTATATGCTGTCTACCATCTTCATATTCCAACACAAAAATTGGAGGCTTTTCTAGCTTCTATCTGGGTTTCAACTTAGCTATCTAAAATACATATTTATGTAATAATTGTTTGCATTTTTAGCAGAATTTATGTTTATTGAAATTAATCTCAATAAATTCATCTTTCAATCTTTTTTCTTTGCTAATATCAACGTAATTTTATTTTATCATTTCACGGACAGTTGGTGCATAACTCTCATCTAACTGTTAATTTAAAAATAAAATGATACATTATTATTCGTATAAAATAAAATGAAAAATATTAAATAACTTGAAAATAAATACAATTAATTTTATTTAAATATAATTAAATATTAATTATAATTATTTTATTTTTCTTTCAAATTTCGAGTTTCAAGTTTTAGGTTTTAAAATTCAGATGTCTTGAATTTAATATTTTGTATTTATTTAAGTTTAATAAATATAAATTAATATTTATTTTTTTAAAAATAAAGTTATTTATATTAATGTTTAAACCCTTCAATAGTTTTTGTTTTATATAGTAACAATGTATTATTTTATTGTTAACTGATGGTACATGATATCTATATATCGGAAGTGCATCAAATACTCTTCTTTTAAAATAATTATAATAAACGCACTATTTTATAATTGATGAAATTTTTATATGTTGATATATGAAAAATTGAGATAAAAAAAGGGGAAAATAATTCATATTCTAATATATCCATAATGATGGTGGTCCTTGTAACTTTGAAATTTCCTTATGAATATTCTTGACATGGTGCTTTATAAAACATAAAAGAAAAATAAAAATATTTCTTTTCAATCAAGAAAATGGGGGAAAAGAATTACATATAAGCATTATTCATATATGATATGATATGTTCTCTTTTTGTTTATATGTATATTAGTTATTATCTTACATCATGTTATATATATGTATATTGTTATATAAAAGAATTATATGAAAATTTTAATTTTTGGGATAGCTGTTTGAGTTCTAAAATATTTATTTTTTAATTATGTTTAAAGTGGGCTTCGTTTTTTAAATTAAATTTTAAATATAATTTTTTTATTAATTGTTAGAGTTTGTGTGAGTCAAATCTCGTTACTTGTTGAAGAAATAATTATAGTGGCAAAATAAGGGGGTTGTGGCAATTTTTATACGGACCATGTCGCACAAGTAGAATCCGTATAGAATTACACTTCTTCTATTTGACATTTGTTAGAATAGTATTTTTCAACCTTCCTCTTGTATCATTCAGTTTTTAACATTAATAAATTTTTCTTCCTTTGTCGAAAAGATTTCCATATAAAATTTGTGTGTTTTATTTTTCTTTTTCTTATTGTTTTACGATCATTCTATTGCCAATATCGACATCTATTTTAACATTAATAATAATCTTTTAAATAATAAAAAACTCTAAACATCATGCATTAAATTATAATAAAAATTAAAAATTAAAATCTCAACACAGATCACAAAATAATATAATTGCATGTAACAATCAGATATAATAACATCTTTTTTTTAAATCTTACAAAAATATTTTTTAAATATAAAGATTTTTTTTATATTTTTAAACAATGTCATCGACTTTTGAAATTTAACTGTTAAAGTTAAAAATAACTTATCAAATTCTAAAATGACATCAACTTATAAAAGAAAATATAATTATTTAAACAAAAACTTTTATGTAAAATTAAAAAAAATGTCAATTTTTTTATCCATAAACGAATTTTGCTACACCAAAAATTGTGTACCGATACCTCTCCCAACAATAGAGACATCCTGTTTTAATTTTTTTTCTTTTGAAAAATGTTAGAAACTACATAATTATTAGGGACCTATGAATGATATTTCTAATATTGAAAACAAAAAAATATTTGAATTTTCCTACATCGGATTAAAACCCGACTTAAAAGATAACAAAATGTAGCAATGAAAAAAAAAGAAGAGAAACTCAAGTTTTTTATTTTTATTTTCCAACTACCTCATTACACGTGAACAAAAAAAAGAAAAAATGTCTTCTTTTATATATATAAATATGGGAAACACGAAGGGGTTATTTGCAACATAAATCTCTTAGTGTTTTTAATTTATTTTATAAAGGGCGAAACATTTTTCTTATTTTCTCATTTAGTCCCTATAATTTAAAATATTATCTAATTTTCGAAATATGTTAATATTATTAACTATGTTAGTCCCTCTAATTTTTATATTGCTTAGGAAAAGGAATTTATCTTATTTAATTTACATTTTTGAATAATTAATTTTCACTTTTAATTTTTAATATCATACTTTTATGAAATTATATAATTATTTTAATCTTTATGATTTTAAAAAAAATTACATACGAATAAATAGAAATATTTTTATAAATATTGTAGCGACGAAAAATTTTTAGCTTTGTAGCTTTGGTCGCTAATTGTGGCGATTTATGAGATTTTGAAATCTGAATTTCGATTTTATTAATACAAAGGAGTCGCCACCGATCTTTTTTCCTAGGTGTGATCGGACACCTAATAAAACATTTATCTTCGAGTAAAGAAGGCCGAGTTTAGGTCTGCGTTAAAATTTAGAGAAAAATAGGGTCCGGGAGTCAGTTACGCGTGGGGAAGGTATTAGCACCCCCGCGACGCCCAAAATTGGTATCTAATTGAACATGTGTTGTCTTAATTTTCAAAAATGCAGGTTCAATTTAACATTTAGTCGTGATTCGATCGAAAAATAAGAAATTTTGATTCTTGAAAGGATGTTCCGTTTTCAACACGAGCCGATTGATATTCACCCAACATAGCGATGAAATCAACGACGTAGTGCTAAGTCGGTACGTTGCCTTTATTTATTGAAATTAATTAAAACCGTGAAAAATATTAACATGGGACATAAGAATGTTAGAATGACAATAACGATGGTGTATAAGTTAACAATGAGAATAATAATAATAATAATAATAACAAGATGATGAGTTAGAAGCGTAATAGAGATAGTAATAATATATATGAATAATAATGAAATCGAGAATATGATGAAAATAAAATATAATAATAGAAGTGATATATTAATAGTATAATAGGGACATATTAGAAATCATGATAGGTATGAAAATTAGCTAGTAAAATAATAATATAATAATAAAATAGTGTTAAAAGGTAGTGATATAATATTTAATATAATATGGTATTTAGTAAAATATGGTAATAATACATATATGCACATAAAAATAACAATAGTAATTACATAATGGTAAAAAATAGAAAATAATAATCGTAATAATGAGAAAAATAGTAAAATAATATTAATTATAATAGAAAATATAATAAGAACGTAAATATAATAGTACTAATATAATGAAAGAAATAATATTTAATGCTAGTACGTACATAATATAGTTATATATATATGAAGTAATAAAATATGTGTAACAAAATATAAAATAGGAATGCGTGATATACGTGAAAATACTAGGAAATATATACATATTAAAATATATATATCATATGTACATTAGAAACCATATTAACATTAAGAATGACTTATAATATTATATGCAAAGAAAATACCTAATATTACTAAAGTAGGTGCATAATATATATATTCTATGTATGTATTAGGAAAAATGACAATAAAAAAAACAACTATAAGTGTATGCAAATACTTGAAATAATAATAAAATATGATATAATTGTAACAAAGGTATATATATATAAGTTAATAAAGATGTATGGATAATATAGTATGATATATAATATAATATTATAATGCGTATATACATATTAGTATTCAAGAATATGCATGAGGTAGTAGATAATATATGAGCAATAGGATGTAAAAGTATCTAGTTATAAATAATATATATATATATATACATATTATAATTAATAATGATGTTAAGAAACTTATTAATAATACGTATATATCAAAGATGTATATAATGAAACGTATATTAATACTAAATATAAGTATAATAGTAGTAGAATGAATATAATAATAGCAAACAATATGATAATACTAATACACACATATACAAATAGATATAATGGGTAATAATAATTAATATAATAATAATAATATTAGAATTGAAAGAAAATAGCACGAAAAAAAAGAAATAAAAGGACGAAATTGGAAGAGGGAAAAAACATTCGGGTCCGATTTTAGAATAAAAATGAACGAAATGGACTTATTAGAATGCGGGTTAAACCACAGGGGACTGAGATAGCAATTTTTCCGTGCTTTTAAAACAGTGTCGTGGCAGGGGGATTAAATTGTAATACGTAATAGTATATAGGGCTAATTTAAAAGAAATAAAGAGTTAATTGAAAAATGTGAAAATGCGGAAGGACCGATCGCGCAATAAACCCATTTGGGTTTAAAAACACGCGGATCCTCTTGGGTCGGGTCGGATCGACCCGACCCGGGCCAACTAGTATAAAAGGGCATTTTTTTTGTTTTTGGTCATTTGTACGGGGGGAAAAGAAAAAAAAAAAGAAAAAAAGAAAGAAAGAGAAGAGGGAAGGAGAGAGAGGGGAGAGGGAAGAGAGAGGGAGAGGGCTCCGGGGCTCCCGGTCACCGGACCGGTCACCGGCCGATCGCCGGACCGTCGTCGGCGCCGGTGCCGGCCACCGTACACGGTGGCCGGAAGGTAAAAAAACTATTTTTTTATGCTTTTATATTATTTTTTTTGTATTTTATTATGGTCATTTATTCTAAATATATACACGTAAAAATCTAAAAAAATGGAAAGTAAAATCACCTTAGGTTCCCGATTTGGTTCTCGGTTTTTTGATTTTGACGATTCGGGGGTATTCCCTTCGCTGCGATGCTACTGTTGCTGTATTTGTTTTTGAGATTTAATATTTGTATTATTAGAACAATGAAACTACTAAAATTTTCCTTTCCTTCTTTTAAAAATCCCCCCCTTTTACAATGAGTTCTAATCGGCTTATATAGCCATTATTTTACAAGTTGTTTGCCTCATGATGTCTCTGTTTCTTCTTTGCAGGTAATGGGCGGTGCTTGGGCGGTGGATGGGATGTCAGAGGCCGGGTGGGCAGAAGGCAGAGGCAAGTGGGCAGAAGGCAGAGCAAGTGGGGCAGCCACTTGGGAACCGATTCGGCTAGGGTTAGGGTTTAGTGTAATCGGGTTTTGGGCCTTAGTGGGTAATGTAATTGGGTTTTGAAATAAGGTTTGGGTCTCGGGTAGTTTAGGTTTTAATGTATTGGGTTTCAATAAAAGGGCCAAAATTGGCCTATGACAGCTGTCCCTCTTTGCTCATTGGCGTGTAACGGTAATAGAGCAAAGACATAAAGAAAGGCCAATTTTGCCTGGTCTCGCCAAATCTTGACTTGTTCTGGCACTTCATTTCTCTAGGTAATCTCGTTCCAACCCACCGCCTCTCGTAGCTTTAGGTTCAATCTATCGCGACTTCCGAGCTATGACTTGTAGCCTTGATCTGTTCGCATCTTCAAGGGTATAAGATTTGTCGTGGTCTGCTCTTTTTTACTTCAGAGATGAGATCTTAGTATTTTCAATCTGCCCCAATATGACCTCAGGAAGATGAAACTTGTAACTTCAACCTATGCCTCTGCGACTTCACTGGGGATGCAAGGCCTACATCTTTGATTGGATCCCTTGTAACTTCAAAAAGGCACAATTCGTATTTTCAACCGCTCTGCTACATTGCAGCTTTAATCTTCATCCTTTATTGAGACTAAGTCGGGAATTGCTCGACCTGTGCATTCTCGCAACATGGGTTAATTTTTGGATCATAAATTAAAAGTGCCCCAGTGTGTGACTTGAGACTCAACTCACCTCTCGCAATATGAGCGGGTCTTTTTGAAAAACAGAAATTAAAAACTAAAATTAAAAAAAGATCAACTCATCTCTCGCAATATGAGTTGAATAAACAGAAATTAAAAAGTAGAAATTGAAAAAGATCAACTCACCTCTCGCAATATGAGTTGAATAAACAGAAATTAAACAGCAGAAATTGAAAAAGATCAACTCACCTCTCGCAATATGAGTTGAATGAACAGAAATTAAAAAGCAGAAATTGAAAAAGATCAACTCACCTCTCGCAATATGAGTTGAATAAACAGAAATTAAACAGCAGAAATTGAAAAAGATCAACTCACCTCTCGCAATATGAGTTGAATGAACAGAAATTAAAAAGCAGAAATTGAAAAAGATCAACTCACCTCTCGCAATATGAGTTGATTTTTGGAACAGAAACTAGAAGTACCTCAACGTGTCTTGAGGCTCAGCTCACCTCTCGCAATATGAGCTGATTTTGAAAAAGAAACTAAAAGTACCTCAACGTGTCTTGAGGCTCAGCTCACCTCTCGCAATATGAGCTGATTTTGAAACAAAAAAGTACCTCAACGTGTCTTGAGGCTCAGCTCACCTCTCGCAATATGAGCTGATTTTGAAACAAAAATTGAAAATACCTCAGCATGTCCTGAGGCTCAACTCACCTCTCGCAATATGAGTTGACTTTCGGAAACATAAATTGAAAATACCTCAGCGTGTCCTGAGGCTCAACTCACTTCTCGCAATATGAGTTGACTTTCGGAAACATAAATTAAAAATACCTCAGCGTGTCCTGAGGCTCAACTCACTTCTCGCAATATGAGTTGACTTTCGGAAACATAAATTAAATCACCCAAAATTTCTCACATTGTGGAATTCAAGTGTCTTCTTCTTTGATTTGGATAGCTTTCTTCAAACCCTTTTGTTCTGTTTGAAGTACATGTATATGTTATGCATGATGTTATCATGATATGCACCTGTTTGCCTTAAATGCATTCATGCCTACATGAACATGTTATGTGCCTTGCACTTGCTTGATTGTGATCTCTTTTCATCGCGACTCTTGTAGTGATCAGCTCTCATCATCATTTTTTTTGACCTTTTCCTTTAAACTCCGTACTCGTTTCCCAATTTCACGAGTAATCTTTGTTTCTTGGATAACATTCTTTTGCCCCCGGTTAAACTTTTGTCCTTGCTTTGAGGCTCTTGTACTCGTCAAATTCTTATCCAGGTAATGTTCAACATTTCTTTATTTGAAGTATGTTATCTCAACATGCTTTAAATCTTCCGCGCATGAACTCTTCTCTATTTCTCAATCAAGAATTTTTCAAGCGTGGCTTCTTGCTTTGAAGGTTTCAAACTGCTGAAAATGCTTCAAACACTGTAGTCTTGCTATTTGATTCACTGCTCAAATCGTCTTTCTCCTTGGGCCCAGATCTGTTTTATTAGGACGCCCTTTCGGGTTTTTATCCTAACTTGCTTAACAAGATGCCCTTTTCAAGTTTTCATCTTGATTTTCTTCTCATTTTTCATCTTGGGACGCCCTATTACTTGGCCGGAATTTCAACCCAAAATTCGAAGAAACAATTGTGTTTTACTCAACCAGCTTGCCCCACTGCGACTTCAGGACCCCTCCCAGTGTATCTCGAAGGTATAGGATATGTAGCTTGTTCGATCAATTGACCCCTCTTTGGGTGACCCGATCAGATGTTCATGGGTGGATAGTATCATTTTCCCGAGAATGATTTTCTTTTATGCTTAGGTTGACATTGCTCGTTTTCGTCGAGATTATCACCAACTCGATATCTTGTTTCTGTTCAACTAACATTTTTGACAGAAAATCCAAAGAGATAAATTTATTTTAAGCTTAAATTTTCCCAATTTTTACACTTGTGAGCTTTTAGACAACAGTCCTGTTTCAGGTTCCCGTACTATTCGGAAGCTTTTTAGAGTAATACGCAAAACTCCTTTTATGAAAGTATTATTAGTCCACTAATCGTTATTTCAATATGATATGCTTGAAAGAAGAGTCATACCTAATGGACAATAAGGAGATTGATTGGAAGCATAACTTGAAATAAACAGGGATAAAAAATGACATTTTTTTTTGAAACAAATAAGACAATTCAAGGAAACAAGTTCAAAATGGGTAGGGCAGAAACTAGGTACCCCAGATATCGCAGCCTGAGCTTCTCTGTTCGAACTTCTTGAGGACCATTTTGAGCTTAATATGTGTTTAGGGGATTCGGATTACTTCGTTGATGCCCCCAAGATGTAGCACACTTCTTCATGGTTAATTCAAGCACAGCAAGACTACTGTATGCCTCACTTTCATCAAAATTTGAGCCGCCCTTTTCGGGTTTTCAACTCAAGTCCCCTTTGGTCTCAAAGCGCCCTTTGCGGGTTTTCGCCTTGGCCTCTCCTTTTCCTTTTCCTTTTTCTGATTAATTTTCTTCTTTTTTGATTGATTTTTTTTTATTTTTTGATTTTTTTTTTTGGTTTTAGTCTCAAGGCCCCCTTTTTCCTCTAAAGCTCCTTTTGTATATGAAGGATCATTTTCAATGTCGGCTCTCATAATGAAATTCTCTTAAGCGAACCTTTTCATTGTAAACTTGCATTATCTGATCGTGACAGATTGCTCTTAACTCTTCTTCTTCAATTTGATTGATCACATCGGAATTGAATTGATTCTGCTTCATTAAGCTTCAGCTCTGATAAGACTCGGAAGAAAGCATCTCAACTTCAATAGGCAAGACCACCAAAATGTGTTGCCCCAGCGAAGACTCTGGCCCATGTTTGGCAAGTATGGAGGGTAAATGGTAACTTCTCTACACCAACTATTACAAGTCTCAGTCATCTTTCAAAATCTTTTTGAATGGCTTTGGGTTGCATTTGTTGCACTGATATTGTGTCTGATCTTTGAATAGACCGTGAATTGCCATTTTTAAAATTGGATTTGAATTTGGATTTCAAATTTAGGTTTGTCTTTGAATTTTGGATTTGATGACCGTGTACCTTGTAACTTTGGCATATGAAGTGGCCTTACCCCCTTAATAACGATCTGATGTCGGCGATATTTCCCCTATAACAATCATACCTCATATAGAGAGTCCATGAAGAAACAAATGAGGCATATACGTCTTGCCTTATTTCTGCGGTGAGCTAGGTTCTGACCTCTCTCGCAATGTCGACTAAACCTTTGTAAGTTAGGATGTGTCTTTTCATTTCATTCTACCATCCTCGACAAATCAGACGCTAAGTACAATCTCTGTCATCTTCGAAGTCTGGAGATCCCTCTGAACACATATCTAACTAAAAAGGGAGTTAGTAACAGTGTTGCTCGTGACATTGATATCTGGGCACCTATTGTAGGTACGAAGGCAAACTTTGAGGGATAAGTGATTCTAAGAAGATTATTTGCATGGTATGATAGTAAATAAAGGATGAAAGGATATATGAATGACAGTCCAAGAACAAAGAAACCTATACATAAACAGAATAAAAAGAATATTTGTTCAAAACGATGCATTTCATTGAAATAAAGATTCTGAACAGATGCCTATTTCACAAAAGGGCCCTTATTGCCCCTAGGCCTGAGACAATGAGCATGTTCTGAGCATTACTCTAAATAAGTTCTAAAATATAGGTCTCTTCCACAGTCCCGTCGTTCAAAATATTCCCCAGCATGTAAGGGCAAACGCTTGGTAAATTTCATTCCTTCATCACTGCGTTCACATTCCCTTTAGCATGGTCAGGGAATGGATTCTCGGTCGCATTGCTAGCATTATCAAATCGCAGAATACCCGTATCAATGAGTCCTTGAACCTGCTTTTTAAAGGCGAGGCAGTTTTCCGTGGAATGTCCTTGATTCCCAGCATGGTATGCACAGCTAGCGTTTGGGTCGTACCACTTCGGGTACGGGGGTTTCAAGGGTGCCACATAGTGCAGAGATATCAACTGTTTCTTGAGAAGTTTTGGGTATAGTTCCCCGTATGACACAGGGATAGGGGTAAATTGTGGTTTCTCGGGGTTGGATCTTGCAGGCCCTTGCTCATTTTGGGGTTGGCCCTGGACGGGTGCGGTATTCTGTGGGAATGTGGCGACCGGCCTTTGATGACTTACGGCGTAGATGGGATAGGAATGGTAAGGATGTGGTGTTTGGTAGTAAGGGGTCTGAAGTGGGTAATCGAAACCTGGAGGTGGATAATTCTGAGGCCGGAATTGGTTTGGATACGGGCTAGGGGTATAACGGTTGCTAGTTCCCACCATGTAGGCTTCTGGCTCTTTCCTCCTTATAGGTACTGCCCTCTTTGGACTTTCTGGACCTTCCATCTTTCCACTCTTAATGGCATTTTCAATGAGCTCGCCAGATATGACAATATCTGCAAAGTCTTTTGTGGCACTTCCCACTAGTTTGTCATAGAATGGTGTCTTTAAGGTGTTGATAAAAAGGACGGCTATCTCGGTTTTTGTTAGTGGAGGCTCCACTTGTGCCGAGACGTCCCTCCATCTCTGCGCATACTGTCTAAAAGATTCGGTCGGCTTTTTCTCCATCATTTGCAAAGTCATCCGGTCGGGCACCATATCAGACACATGTTTATACTGTTCACAAAACGCAGAGGCTAGGTCTTTCCATGTTCGGATCTTCTCTCTGCTAAGTTGATTGTACCAGCGAAGAGCTGATCCAGTCAGGCTATCTTGGAAGCAATGTATGAGCAGCTTATCTTCGTTCACAAAGCCGGTCATCTTTCGGCAAAACATTACAAGATGCGCTTTTGGGCACCTCGTCCCATCATACTTTTCAAAATCTGGTACTTTGAATTTCGGTGGCAAAACTAGGTCGGGTACCAAACTGAGCTCTTTGGCACTTAACCCAGAGAAGGCGTCAGTACCTTCTATTGCCCTGAGCCTTTCTTCTAAACTCCTATATTTATCCTGAACCTCATGATCTTTTATTCTTAACCTGGCAACTTCTACCGGATCATCCAAATCTGGAACGGGTGGATTAGCAGGAGTGACTTCAGGATTTGACACAAAAATTCCCTGTCCTAACTGGACAGGTGGCACGGGTCGATGTTCCAAGCTTGGAGGTTCCCTTTGTATGTACCCTCCTTTTGTTGTATGGGCATGCGGTGGGGTGAATCCTGGTGGATAGAGCAGGTCTTGTTCGTGATTAACTCTTGATCGAGATTCCTCAACGTCAGGACTTTGCAAGGGCCCTTTTCCTTTTACCAGAGCTGACATCATTTCCATCATTTTAGCCATTTGGTCTTTTTGTTCTAGAGATTCCTCTCGGGACCTCGCCATCAAATCTCTTGTTTCTTGCTGTGATTTGGCCAGTTGCTCTTGTAATTCCCTTTGGATTCTTTCCATCCTCTCAATTCTTTCATTAAATTCGGTCTCCATTACTCTCGTTTGTCGGCGCGTCCTATACGAGTGATGTGGTTCCAGCCTTTATCTTATCGTAACTGCGAATTTGTGTGACTTTAACCTTAGCGAATGATTATGAGATATGCCATGAATGAATAAGTGAACGAATGAGTGAATGAATGAATAAATGTTCAATGAATGTTAGTCATGAATGCAAAAATTTGGTGTTTGGTGTTGATTTCAAGATAGCCCCTATTTAGGCATTTCTTTAATCAAAAGAGTCTATTACGCAATGTTCCGGTCACTTGGGTAATTGACTCCTCCATTAGAAACCCGTTTTTGGCAACCAATCTCTAATCAACATCTTTCTAAGAGGATGTCTATGATGCATGATGAAAAATGAAATAAAGACAAGCAACCTTGGTTAGTTCAACAAATATGAACAGAGGAAAACTTGTGGAAAATCTAACAAATTGAGCTACTTGATCCAATTTATTAAACAGACCTGATCCACTTGCATGAAAGGCGAAAGTGTAAAAAGGGTGAGAGGCGTTTCTCCTGTGTACTTATTTTGGTGATTATTAACAGACAGAGGTTCGGCATGGTTCTAGTTAGGTGGCTCGTATGGTTCGCTACATGCGGTTTTGGTTCTAAATAGGTACTCGAATTGTCTGTACCGTCATCTACTAAGATTAGTACAGAGCCTCGGTCACAGCCCATCACAGGCTTACGAGTTCAATTCGAGGGATTACATTTACTTATGCCTATGCGGAGGGACAAGTTAACTCACGAAAGCATAAGTCATATGTAACCCGAAAGTATTCACTAGCCTGTGCGGAGGGACGAGTTAACTCACGAAGGCATAGCGTTTACTTTCACTTAAACGGAAGGAGCCCGGGTATGGCGCTCATGTCATGCTAAATGCAAGTGCACGGTGTGTGGGGAGAAACTCACAAACCTTTCGTTTTATTTTGCAAACTAAACTAGAATCGTAAAAACTTAGAGCTTAAAAACAAAAAGATAAAACAAGTCAACAAAATATTTACAATAGATGTAAATGCATGATTTTTTTTCAAAAACGAAATTTTCAGATCACAACTAAATATTTACTTGAACAAGGAATTTTGAAGATTTCGACAACGCGCGTTTAATTCGACTCGACTCTCGAAAATGCTGTTCCCCAGCGGAGTCGCCAGCTGTAGCGACGAAAAATTTTTAGCTTTGTAGCTTTGGTCGCTAATTGTGGCGATTTATGAGATTTTGAAATCTGAATTTCGATTTTATTAATACAAAGGAGTCGCCACCGATCTTTTTTCCTAGGTGTGATCGGACACCTAATAAAACATTTATCTTCGAGTAAAGAAGGCCGAGTTTAGGTCTGCGTTAAAATTTAGAGAAAAATAGGGTCCGGGAGTCAGTTACGCGCGGGGAAGGTATTAGCACCCCCGCGACGCCCAAAATTGGTATCTAATTGAACATGTGTTGTCTTAATTTTCAAAAATGCAGGTTCAATTTAACATTTAGTCGTGATTCGATCGAAAAATAAGAAATTTTGATTCTTGAAAGGATGTTCCGTTTTCAACACGAGCCGATTGATATTCACCCAACATAGCGATGAAATCAACGACGTAGTGCTAAGTCGGTACGTTGCCTTTATTTATTGAAATTAATTAAAACCGTGAAATATATTAACATGGGACATAAGAATGTTAGAATGACAATAACGATGGTGTATAAGTTAACAATGAGAATAATAATAATAATAATAATAATAACAAGATGATGAGTTAGAAGCGTAATAGAGATAGTAATAATATATATGAATAATAATGAAATCATAATATGTATGAGAATATGATAAAAATAAAATATAATAATAGAAGTGATATATTAATAGTATAATAGGAACATATTAGAAATCATGATAGGTATGAAAATTAGCTAGTAAAATAATAATATAATAATAAAATAGTGTTAAAAGGTAGTGATATAATATTTAATATAATATGGTATTTAGTAAAATATGGTAATAATACATATATGCACATAAAAATAACAATAGTAATTACATAATGGTAAAAAATAGAAAATAATAATCGTAATAATGAGAAAAATAGTAAAATAATATTAATTATAATAGAAAATATAATAAGAACGTAAATATAATAGTACTAATATAATGAAAGAAATAATATTTAATGCTAGTACGTACATAATATAGTTATATATATATATGAAGTAATAAAATATGTGTAACAAAATATAAAATAGGAATGCGTGATATACGTGAAAATACTAGGAAATATATACATATTAAAATATATATATCATATGTATATTAGAAACCATATTAACATTAAGAATGACTTATAATATTATATGCAAAGAAAATACCTAATATTACTAAAGTAGGTGCATAATATATATATTCTATGTATGTATTAGGAAAAATGACAATAAAAAAAACAACTATAAGTGTATGCAAATACTTGAAATAATAATAAAATCTGATATAATTGTAACAAAGGTATATATATATAAGTTAATAAAGATGTATGGATAATATAGTATGATATATAATATAATATTATAATGCATATATACATATTAGTATTCAAGAATATGCATGAGGTAGTAGATAATATATGAACAATAGGATGTAAAAGTATCTAGTTATAAATAATATATATATATATATACATATTATAATTAATAATGATGTTAAGAAACTTATTAATAATACGTATATATCAAAGATGTATATAATGAAACGTATATTAATACTAAATATAAGTATAATAGTAGTAGAATGAATATAATAATAGCAAACAATATGATAATACTAATACACACATATACAAATAGATATAATGGGTAATAATAATTAATATAATAATAATAATATTAGAATTGAAAGAAAATAGCACGAAAAAAAAGAAATAAAAGGACGAAATTGGAAGAGGGAAAAAACATTCGGGTCCGATTTTAGAATAAAAATGAACGAAATGGACTTATTAGAATGCGGGTTAAACCACAGGGGACTGAGATAGCAATTTTTCCGTGCTTTTAAAACAGTGTCGTGGCAGGGGGATTAAATTGTAATACGTAATAGTATATAGGGCTAATTTAAAAGAAATAAAGAGTTAATTGAAAAATGTGAAAATGCGGAAGGACCGATCGCGCAATAAACCCATTTGGGTTTAAAAACACGCGGATCCTCTTGGGTCGGGTCGGATCGACCCGACCCGGGCCAACTAGTATAAAAGGGCATTTTTTTTGTTTTTGGTCATTTGTACGGGGGGAAAAGAAAAAAAAAAGAAAAAAAGAAAGAAAGAGAAGAGGGAAGGAGAGAGAGGGGAGAGGGAAGAGAGAGGGAGAGGGCTCCGGGGCTCCCGGTCACCGGACCGGTCACCGGCCGATCGCCGGACCGTCGTCGGCGCCGGTGCCGGCCACTGTACACGGTGGCCGGAAGGTAAAAAAACTATTTTTTTTATGCTTTTATATTATTTTTTTTGTATTTTATTATGGTCATTTATTCTAAATATATACACGTAAAAATCTAAAAAAATGGAAAGTAAAATCACTTTAGGTTCCCGATTTGGTTCTCGGTTTTTTGATTTTGACGATTCGGGGGTATTCCCTTCGCTGCGATGCTACTGTTGCTGTATTTGTTTTTGAGATTTAATATTTGTATTATTAGAACAATGAAACTACTAAAATTTTCCTTTCCTTCTTTTAAAAATCCCCCCTTTTACAATGAGTTCTAATCGGCTTATATAGCCATTATTTTACATGTTGTTTGCCTCATGATGTCTCTGTTTCTTCTTTGCAGGTAATGGGCGGTGCTTGGGCGGTGGATGGGATGTCAGAGGCCGGGTGGGCAGAAGGCAGAGGCAAGTGGGCAGAAGGCAGAGCAAGTGGGGCGGCCACTTGGGAACCGATTCGGCTAGGGTTAGGGTTTAGTGTAATCGGGTTTTGGGCCTTAGTGGGTAATGTAATTGGGTTTTGAAATAAGGTTTGGGTCTCGGGTAGTTTAGGTTTTAATGTATTGGGTTTCAATAAAAGGGCCAAAATTGGCCTATGACAAATATAATAAATTATATTTATTTAAATATTAATAAAATAAGTGTTCTGCATATACATTATTTGAAAAAAAAAAAACTTATCAAAAACAACAATGGTTGCCTGAATTATTTTAACATTGTAGTGTCTAAATTTTATATTTTTATATAGCATTTTAATTTATTTAAGCATTATTTGGTTGAAATTAAATAATTTTCTAATATAGAATTTACTATTAATTTTTTTCTTCAACTTTAAATAAATAAATTTATTTATTTTTGAAACTTATTATTAGTACAAACAAGCATTAAATAATATTTAAATTTTAGTGTTTTCAGAAATTTTACATGAAAATTAAAGAATATTAATTTTTTTACAATACTTTCTTAGTTTTTATTGTAAATAAAATTATGATCATAGTTTTGTCTCCCATTAAATCATTTTGTTTAATATATGTTTATATTTTTATTAAAATATTAATGAAAATGAAATATATTTTAATTAACACATAATCATTTCGAGTAAAATAATCTTTAATACTATTTAAAATTTAATATTTTCCCCATAAAATTTACGCATATAATATATTCGCAATATTACAAATATATTATATTCCAAATAATTAGTGTACGGGCCTAAATTTGCCCAGGGCTCGATTACCTAATAAAACCCAAACAAGCCCAAAACAAAAACAAACCCTAGCCCAAGAGGAAAATACAACTTTCAAAAACCGTAGCCACCAAGCCTTGCCGCAGCTGCTCCTAGTAGCCACCTAGGCTTGCCCCTGGCCGCTGCACGCCTCTGACACCTCCATGCGCCTCTGACACCTGCAAAGCAAGAAGAACACGCAACAGAAGCCAACAAGCAGGAGAAAAAAAATAGAAAAATACAAAATACAAAAACAAATAATTTATATTCATCTATAAAAAGCCTCAATAGGCATTTGCGCAAATGGTCCCCTAAAAGAGAGGTTTGCGCAAATGGTCCCTTCTCCTTGCTACACCATTCGATTAAACCCTTTTCCATTTTCCATATTTCCTGATTTGGCCCTGAAACTTCACATCATTTCACTTTGATCCCCGAATGGAACGCTGCGCATCAGGGGCTTAGGTCATTTGCTCTTGAGGTCCCTGTTTCCCTGTGCGTGTTCTAATTTGGTCCTGGGCGCCTTTTTGCAATTTTCAATTTATACCCTTCCTTTTTACTTTGATTTCAAATTCGTCCTTAATCTGTTTGGTTTATTTAGTCCATTTTTTTAATGTTTTATTTATAATTTATTATTTATTTTATATATTACTTAATTTAAATTATTATATGTTACTTTAAAATATGTTTTTTATTTATTTTTTAAATTGTTTTATGGTGTTTATTTCAAATTTATTCATTTATTAGTTATTCTAAATAAATACATGTATTTCCTATTTTTAGTTCCCCTTTTTTTAAACTGTTTGATTTTTTAAAAAAAAATTATCTTTTACATATTTATTTTAAGTTTTTCGCATGATAATTTAGGTTGTTTTTCCAAGTTATTTATTTTGAATACTTTCTACATTATTTATTTTATGATAAAGTGTGTTATACATGTTAATTATTATATTATTTACTTTTAAATTACCCTTTTTATATTTTAAATTCATCTCACGTATTACGTATTTAAAATTATTTTATTAATTTAAAGTGTTTTGTATACCTTATTTTAAACTTCATGTATCTATTTTATAATGTTTCATTATTATTTTACCCTTTTATACATTATCTAACTAAATTTTATATGTATGTCATCTATTTTTAAATTATTTTGTAATTGTTAATTTCAAAGATTCTTTTTTACATTATTCATTTTGATTTAGTTATTATCATTTTTAATAGTTGTTACATTTTATTCATTTTAATTAGCTTTATACTCTTTTAGATTGTTATATATGATATTTATTTTCTTGCTTTGATTATTAATGTTAATATTTAAATAATGTATGTTGCGTGATTATTGCTACTATGTATTTTAATTCGTTTATGTCCTATCTTTCATACCATTGTCATTCATTTGTATAACATTGTATTCATGTATATTTGTTCTATGCTCATTACTATACTTTTATGTCATCGAATCGTGAATCAAGCTCCAACGTTCATTCAATTTGGATTGTTCTATTTTATTTCAAACAAAATAAATACACATTGTCAAGTGTTGTATTCACTTTTATCAAAAGGAAAATTCTTCTAAAATAATCATATTTTGCGTTTTAGGAAATTCGAGAAGTCGTACTCTAACTTACGGGGTTTCGACTTTCTCGTTAAACCTAAATAGCCAAATAGCCTTTTAAATTCCAAAATACACAAAATTGCAACAAGATTAAAGGCCAGCTTATTCGTGAGGGCTCAAACGTCGCATCCTAACTTACTGGATGTGGCATTTTGTCATCGTGAATTGAGTGGACTTTTAATGCTCTTTTCAATTTGTTCAAACGTTTTAAAATTAATAAAAAAAGGATCGTGTTTTAAATCCGTTCCCGATTTTCAACTTTCAATATTAAGACATTAAATAATCAATTAGGTACCAATTTTGGGCGTGACGAGGGTGCTAACCCTTCCTCGCACGTAATCGACTCCCGAACCATTTTCTCAAGTTTTCGTAGACCAAAACCGTTATTTTAGTAAATCAAATTGTTTATTAAAATAATCAAATTGCGAGGTGACCCGGTCACACCTCATAAAAAAAAGATCAGTGACGACTTCAATTTTAATTTTTGTTTTCAAAACCAAGTCGATTCGCCTTTTCAAAAAAATGGTTTCGACAATTAGTATAAATAGAAAACTCATGCTTCACGCAGGTAAAAAAAAAAAAATAGTTATTTTATATTTAATTTTACACATTCTTTTCATGTCCTTTTTATCTTTTAATTACTAAAAAATAATATTAAATAGTTTCTGTAATAAAACTACTAGCCAACCAACAAAAAGTAATTTAAAGAACATAAATTCTTAATACCAAATAAATCGATAAAAAACAAATAAATCAAGTAGAAAAATATAGCTAGCAAATATAAATATAAAACTATATTAAGTCAGGGGCGAATTTAACAATTTTTTTTTGAGGGAAATCTGAAATAAATTATAAACTTTTGGGAGGTTAAAATATAATTTTATTATATATGAACTTATAATTTCATTAAATTTAGAGAGATTAAATAAAATTCTTTTTCGTTTTTAGAAAGACTAAAATATAATTTTACCATCTTAACTTCTAATTTTAAATTTTAAAGGGACTAAAATAGTCGACGAAAGTGTTTCTTTGTTTTGAGAACTTTGACTCGATTGTTATTTATTTTACACTTTTTATTATATTAAAATAATTATTTTATTATATTCTAGATATTATGGCTAGTATCATGTTAAATTTGTGTTAACATACACGTCATGTCAAAATTTTGGATGATTTTTATTAACATCGTTATCAATTTTACCAACTTGTTTCTATTTTATTAACACGTCACTGTCTGAGGTATGGCGATATCCTCTTTTAGGTATCGTGTCACCAACATCATGAGGGGGACAAAATTGGACAAAAATGGTAATCTTTGTTCACCCAATCCATCAATCACCCAAGGCCCGTGTAGAGGCAATTTTGGCAACAAAAATTCATCAGCATTCAACCTAAAACAACCAATTTTGGCGGAGAATGAGAGAGACACACATTAGCTTAGTTTTAGCCTTAGTTTTCTCTAGGTTCTCTCTTAGTTTTTCTGCAACTTTTCTGGAGTTTTTATTTTCTTTTCTTCTTTCTTAGTTTTAGAGTTTATTTTTCTGCATTTACTTCTTGTTCTTGATGTTCTTAGTGTTAGTTAAGTTAGTTATCAATGTAGCTTAGGTTTATTTACACTTTCAATCCATATACCTTGGTTGTAAGATATTTCTAGCTTTAGTTTAATATATTTCAGTTTCTTTTACTTCCAATTAGCTAAAGTTTATTCCTTTTATGTTTATTCTTTTATATTTTCTTGTTGAATGTCTTTAGTTTCATGTTCTTTAAGTTTTCTTACATAAAAATCCAAACTTTTATTTTTTTTTTTAATTTTTACTTTAACGACTTCCTTACTTTTCATTTCCATGTCCATTCTCTTTATTTTCAGCATGAGTAGCTAAACTTAAAAAGGGGGTTGGTTGATGGAGATGTGGGTAAGTTGATTTTTGGACAAAGGACTAAATCATAATAAATTGGACTAAACCGAATAGATTTAAAAAATTAGGAAGTGACGCCCCTAAGGGAATATCTAGGCAAGTGAGACCGAGAGGTAATCTTTTTGTGCACCCATTCATTAGTCTCGGATTAACCGGTGAGATCGAGAGATAAATCGAATTAATTCGTTTAAGTCAATAACATTAAGATCGAAAGATAAAATGGAGCCACTTAGTAATTTAAGCGATTTAAGTCCCTCATTTGAGGATCGACAAACCACATCGAAATCAACCAACTACCTTTATTCATTTACTGGTTAATTTCTTAGTTTTGTACTCTTTGCAATTTAGTCCCTAGATTAACATATTTAATTTCTTACAAAATTTTCTTGTTATGATTTTCCATACTATAAAATCATATTAGTAGCCACTTAGACTCTGTAGTTTATGCTATCCATCACTCAATCACCATCTCTTTTGGGTTCGATCCTTGGAATACTCTGGTGTTCTATTGTAACATTACAAATATTAGAATTGACCAGTATGCTTGCAGTAAAATCGCAGCTAAAAATTATTTTATAACAATCATTTGTTTTATGCGCACGTGCAAATGCAGCCACCTATCCTTTATTACATTCACTTGGGCACATTTAGCACATATAATCATTTCTTTATAATTTAGCCCATATCTCATTTTTTTATACCAAATCGTAAACAATTCAAATCATATTCACACAACACAAATTCATAATTTAAATATATATATATATATATATATATTATAATTACATATAACCACACCATATGAATTTACCTAGCAAAAACAACAACAACAAACAAGATGTCGATGACTAATTCGCAATTTTGCTATTTTCTTGACTATCCTTCAGTTGGTTCAAATATCAATCTATATGATAATTCATTTTACTTTATCAATTCTAAATACCTTATATCATCCTATTATATGTATATGACATTTCAATTTTATTTTTTAAAAATTCCCTAAATTTTTACATTTAATTTAATTTAGTCCCTAAAACTAAAATGGCCATAACTTTTAAATTTGATCCTTGATTTCGAAACCTATCTCAATTACATCCTTATTTAAACCTCCATTATTTATAATTACATAAAATTAACATAAACTTTAAAATTTATGCAGTTTAGTCCCTATGTTCAAAAACTAATAATTAAACTTTACAAACTAGTCATTTTTCATATCTAGGCTTAAAATCTAACAAATTAACACTAATTTCATCAAGCATTCAACAATGGCAACTTCTAAAAACTTTAACAGTTTTACAAATTAGTACATGAGTTAGCCAAATCAAGCTTTCACAACCTCAAAAACATAAAAATTACAAAAAAAAAGGACTAAATTGAATATACCATGCAAGTGCCGAAAGTATTTGAGCTTTAAAAATGGCTTCCTAGGTTTCCTTTTGTGCTTTCATGGAGAAGAAAGAAAAATGTAAAGATGATCGCTTTCTTTTTTTATGTTAATTAATCTTTATATTATATATATTATTTTTATTATAATTTTAATATTATTTGAAAAAAACATCCTACCAACCATCCACTATCATTCTAAAATGTCTTATTTTCCATTTTAGGCCTTGATTTAATTGCTATATAAATCCTTAAGTCTTTGGCCAATTATAAATCTATAGTTATGAACTTTTACAATTTAGTCTTTGTACAAATTGACCTTGATTTATTTAACTACTAATTCGGCTAAATTAAAGGACCAAACTTTAATACTAACCTTGTCAAATATCAAAAATGGGGTTTCAAAATCATCGTTTTTGACACTACTGAAAAATAGGCTGTTATATGATCAGTAAGGGCACACACTATCTAAAGACAATTGTAATGCCCTGAATAATTTAATTTTGTTTTTGTTATAGGATCAAGTCCCACTTTTGGAAATTTTGTTATTTTTATTCAAGCCTAATCCCTGGTGGGTGGGCTTATATAAAATTGTTATGATGTAAAGTCATATCAGAATAAGTTTGCTGGTCGAGTGGTAAGGAGTTAGTGTGTTGGAGGTCTTATGTTCGAATCCCTACGTGAGCGTAGGTGATAATTTTTGTTTCAGTTGTCTGTTAGAGGTTCAGTAGAGTTGGGAGTCCAAAGTAGTTGGATGTGGTTAGTGGAGAGGATATTTTGGGATGTGGTTGTTGTGCGGAGTTGAGATATTAATCAAATAGGTTATTATTATTATTTTTTTAATTTTTTTATTTTTCTCGCTCTTTCCAAAAATTGACGTCAGTTTCTGCCTTTTTTTTCATTCTTTTTGTCGTTTTCATCTTTTTGTCCCTTCTCTATTTCCTTGTTTCTTTTTCTTCTGTTCCCTTCAATTTTGTTCACTTTTCCTGTTATTTGCGCGGTTTTCGTAAGCTTTTTAATTCTTTTGCGTTGTAGTAGAGTAACGTTGATTGTAGAGAATTTGATTTCTATGGACTGTTGTGTAGGAGAAGGCGGCGAAGTAGTGATTTTTGCTCCAGTAGTTTAGTTTATTGTGCGTGGTCGTTTTTACGGTGGTAAGTTTATGAGCGTTGCTCAGTTTAGTTTTGTGAAAGCGTAAATTAGTTGCTAATAGGTTGTTGGAATGCTATCTTTAGGTTCTGGTGGGCTCGAATGTGCTGAGCATCAAAACAGTACTAGATGTGTACTTTTTGTACCGGCCAATTTTGGCCCGAATAGTAAATGCCCAATTACAACCCATACCCATTTAAACTAAACCCGTGACCCATTTTATAAAATTAACCCACTTAAATCCTGTTTACCCGGGGCCCAATTACAACCAAACTAACCCATTTTACAGAAACCCTAACCCACTACAACAAAACCCAAAATTAGAAAACCCTAGGAACTAAGCTACTGCCGCCCACGCATCTGACTCAGCTGCTCAGCACCGCCTCTGTCCCATCAGCGCCCTCCAGGTCTGCTCAGCACCGCCCCACTGTACCTGCAAGACATTAAAATAGAGTAGACAGAAAGTAGAAAAAAAAAAAAGGCAATCTGTAAATTCTAGGGCTATAAAAGCCGAAATCGAAGGATTTGTAGAGGACCTTCTTTTTTCTTTGAATACAAACTAAAGAGATTAACACCAAATCTATAAGCATCAAACACATCAAGAGCAGTGTTCAAACAACGTATAAGCAGTGAACCCCAAATCAGAGCATTTGAATACCAGAAACAGATCAAATCAGTAAGCCCGAAGGTGACTCTTTATCTTTCGAAACAATTTCCTCTTACTCACATGCACATATGAATGAATTTGTATTCAAATATAAAGTATAAAAGTTATAAAAAAAAAAACAAAAAAATTAGAAATTTTTTACCTTTTTCCGGCCACCGGAACGGTGGCCGGAACAACGGCGGACGGCGGCGCGCACGGTGGTCCGGTCACCGGCCGGTGACCGGCCGGCGACCGGACGGTGACCGGTCCGGTGACCGGAGCCCTCCCCGGATTCCCCTTTCCTTCCCTCTCTTCCCTTTTCCTCTCCCCTCTCTCTTCTTTTTTTTCTTCTCCCCTCTCCAAATGATTTTTTTTCACCGACTTAGGCCTTTTATAGCCTTCCAAAACGACACCGTTTTGGGGGCTATACTCAGGCCTCAAAACGGTGCCGTTTTAAGGGACCGACCCGAGACCCGATCCGACCCACCTAAGGTCCGCGTGCTCTGACGTCACGTGGGGAATTTGCCACCATGGTCCTTCCGCTTTTTCGGTGTTCTGCAATCAGGTCCTTTTTATTCGTAATCCAGCCCAGAAATTTACCCTGTTTTCAATTTGGCCCCCCACTGATGTGCTGCGTTTTAAGAGCGTGGAAAATTGCTCGTTTAGTCCCCCAGTTGTTCGCCCGTGTTCAAATAGCCCCTCCTCCTTCTTTTTCTATTTACCTAGAACTTCCCTTTTAATTCGATTACGTCCTTTTTACTATTTCTCATTATTTCCTTTCAATTTTAATGTTTGCCATATTATATGCTATTATCACTATTAATTTTACATCATTTTCGTTATATTATTTAGTTATATTTTTAATATCTCATTCTTACTATTACGAATATATATTTATTATTATTCATTATTACCTTCTTACTATTATTATTATAATAATTATTTATCAGGATTAATATTATTTTTGTGTATTTATACGTATATTATGTGTTATTATTCTTATTATTATATTAGATATGTTTAGAAGTTTTATATTACGTATATATATATATATATATATACCTTTTTCTATATACATAGCACTATTGTCATGTATTACTATATTTACTATTCTGTATATTATTTTATAATGTGTATTATTTTGTTCCCTTTACATTATCATTACATAGTATTTTCATTTGTATTTATTATTATTCTTTTATATTATTATATTGTAGTTGGTATTTTGTTAAAATTTATTTTTACTGTTATATTTACTATCTTTGCTTGCTATCATTTTTATACATTATATAATGTTTGGTCGTTATTTTGCAATATCTGTTGTATATTATATTATACTTATACATTATATGTTATGTTTAATGCTAGCTATCATCTTCATATGTTATATTTTTTCTTTATATACTCTATTACGTACATATTATTATTTTTCATTATTGTTGTAAATTTTTTATTATTTTCTTTCCATCGTAAATAGTATTATTATTAGCCTAATATCCTTATATTATATTTTAATGTTTCGTTTTACATTGATCATCTTTTCAATTCTTGCGATAACCTTACTATTTGTTATCATCTCTTTTTAATTTCAATTTACAAAGGCAATGTTTCGGTGTTTAGAGATTCGAGAGATCGTGCCCTAACGTATTGGGTTTCGGTTTTCTCGTCTAAATCTAAATACTCAAATATCCTTCTTAAAACGTAAATTTTAATAATAAAAAACCCTACCCATATTATTATCATTTTGCGTATCATATTATCACTCCTGTTCGTATTATCTTTTATTATTGCATTCCGTTTTATTTTTTATTGTCATTTCACCGTGAGTTTTACAAATTACCTTCTTCTACACAAAAAACGTTCTTTATAAAGGCAATATTCTGTATTTAGATACTCGGGAATCATACCCTAACGTATTGGGCCGTGATTTCTCGTTTAAATCTAAATAACCGAATAGCCTATCAAAATAGCTATATAATTTTCCAAAACGTGTTCTCGAGAGTCCGAGATATTGCGTCCTAAGGCATTGGGCGTGATATTTCGTGATCTCAAGATAAGACTTTCTAAATCAAGGCAATGTTCGGTACTTAAGAATTCGGGAAATCATTCCCTAACGCATTGGGTTCCGATTTTCTTCGTTTATTCCAAGTACTCGAATATCCTTTCGAAATAAATACTCAAACTCTAAATAAAAGGCAATTTGAGCTTCAAAGGTCGAAACGTCATATCCTAACGTATTGGATGTGACGTTTTGCCTTAAGGCAAATCAGCCCTTTTCACATTTTCAATCAATCCCCAAATGATTTTCAAACAAACAAGGATCGTATTTTAAAATTTTTCCAAGTTTTCGAATTATCGACTTCAAAGATTTCAATTAATCAACGAGGTACCGGTTTCCGGGCGTATCGGGGGTGCTAATCCTTCCCCGTGCGTAACTGACTCCCGAACCTATTTTTTTCTGGTATGCGGACCAAAATTGTTGTTTTAATAAATCAAATAGTTTATCAAAAACAACCCCCTTTTGAGGTGGCCGATCGCACCCAAAAAAAGATCGGTGGCGACTCCAGTCCTTGAAAAACCTTTTAAGTCGACGTCCGTTTTGTTTTCACAAAGATGGTATCGACAGCTTGGCGACTCCGCTGGGGACTTAAAATGAGAGTCGAACTTCAAGTTGATTAGTTTTTGTCTTTCGGTCAAAATTCTAAAATTTGTTTCTAATATACGATCCTTTCACTACACTTATCGCTTTTACGACATGGTTTTCATTATTTTACTGCCGGCTTTTATATCTCTGCACATTCCATTTGCATGACCATCGGGGTCACACCCTTTAAGTGGGAGTGAGAAACTATGCCTTCGTGAGGTTTTCACCTCCGCATGGGCTAGTGGACTGCTTCCGGGATACATCCGTACCTATGTCTTCGTGAGGTTTTCACCTCCGCATGGCCATAGGGAAATGTGTCCCCCTGAACCGAACTCGAGCCATATGAGCCTATAATGGGTGAGGATTGAGGAATCTGCTGGTTCAGGTACCTTTTACTCTAGAACCGAGCTACATCTACAGAGCCTTAGAAGCCCACCCTAGGTGAAGTCAGGCCAAACCCTAGAAAAATTACCCTAATATGCTCTATTTATTATTTTATTGTGGTACTGACATGGTTCTGTTTTGTTTTGTTCATGATTCCATTGCATCGCATAGTCATAGAAAAGAGGCGTCAATTCAGGTTCGGTTGCTAAATAGAGCGCTGATCATGGAAAAGGGGTTTCTTGATAGAGTGGAAGAAAATGCGACCGTCCGAAAGTGGTCCGAGGAAACATGGCAAGAGAAAGGAAATAGTTTGGTAGAGGGATATACTTCAGAGTTATGGGACTTTACCAGCATCAGTGTAACTCAAAATGATCTTCGAGAGCTGAAAGAGATATGGGTAGGCTGGGGCGACGAGGCCAAGCAGCTGTTTTACTATAATTATGGTGATCTGCCTTACTTACTCGATATTAAGGTAGATAAGCACCTATTTCGAGCCCTGACTCAATTTTGGAACTCAGCATACAGTTGTTTTACTTTCGGAAATGTGGACCTGGTACCCACGGTGGAAGAATACACCACCTTACTTTGTTGTCCGAAGATACAGACAGATAAAGCCTATGTCAGGGTGGTCAACGTCCCAAGCTTTGTGAAAAAATTAATAAATATCACAGGCATGAGTGAGCAGTGGGTCGTAGCCCGAATCCAACAGAAAGGCGAAGGTAAGTGTATTCCATGGAAAAGCTTGAAGGATCTGGTCCTAACGCATCCTGACATGAAAATAAGGGTTGATGTGTTCGCCTTAGGCATCTACGGGTTAGTGATCTTCCCTAAAGCCCTAAGGCATGTAGATGAAGCAGTTACTGATTTATTCGATCGACTAAGCAAAAGAGTCAATCCAGTCCCTGCAATCTTGGCAGAAACCTTCAGATCATTGAACGCATGCAGAAGAGCCGGCGAGGGAAGATTTATAGGCTGTACACAGCTCCTGCTAGCTTGGTTCCATAGTCACTTCTGGAAATTAGAGAAGCCGTCCTACCGAGCCTGCTATGTGGATTATTCTCCGTTAAAAGATATAGCATCCACACCAAGACGGGACGACATTTCAGAAGAAAAATGGATGGAAATCCTTCAGAATTTGCAAGTCGAAGATATCGAATGGAAAGCTCCATGGCTGACCCCTGATCAAATCCTATATCGCTGTGGTGACTTCGACTGGGTTCCTCTTCTGGGGATATGGGGAGCTATTGGATACGCTCCACTGCTCGTATTGAGACAATATCAGTCAAGACAGTTTGTGCCAGCTACGCAAGGTTTAGCCCAAAGTGAGTTTGTGTACAGAGGCGAAAATTATAAACAGAAAATTCGTGAAATATCGAAAGCTTGGAGCAAAACTTGCAGGATGAAGAGATTTGCTGCAAAACCAATGTCAACCCCTGAGTACGATTACTGGAGAAGTCAAAGAGTCAACGATAATGTCCTCTTGCCAAGTCAAGAAAATGCTCGGCCTTTAGAAGAGCATCTGCGAGTGATCCCATCAGAATTGGACGTTATCAAACAAGACTTTGAAGAAAAGAGTCGAGAATTAGGGAAAAAGATAGAGAAGCTCGAAGAGGAAAAGATGCAATTGGGATTAGACGTTGATATCCACAAGCAGGAGGCTGAGAAGCTAAGAAAGGGGAAGAGTAGGGTCGAAGAAGACTTAGACGATTTGAAAACGCGATACAAGAAAATTTGTAGGGCCAGAAGGACTGCTGGTTTGGGTAAGACGTCAGAACAGTGGAGACAAGAAGTCAAAGAGGAACAAACTAAGGCTAGTCGTTGGGAAAGGCAATTTCAGGAAACCCAAGCACGAGAGGATACACTAAAAAGAAGTTTGCTAGAGAGTCAGAGTGAAAAAGACAGGTTGCGAGCTCGGGTAGCTGACTTGGAAAAGTCCCTGTATCATCATCGCAATCGTAATTCCGTGATTGAGCTGAAGGCTAGTTTAAGCAAAATCGATGAGTTAAAAGTGAAAATAGAGGAGTCAGAGAGGGCACTGCAAAATGCTGAATTACGAATTGAACTCCTTGAAGCGAATAATGAACACTGGAAAGAACAGCTCCACTACTCACAGAGTCAGGTTAGAGATCGCGATCATGTCATGGGTGAAGCCTTGATTCAAATTCGAGAAGTCGCCGAGCATCTGCAAATCCTAGCAGCAGAAGCTGACATATTAAGCTTAAAGTTTGAGTCAGTATCAGATCGTGGCCGAGACTTAGCTTGGCTTCTCAAAAAAGTTAAGACCCTAGGAAATAGGGCCAAGTCGTATATGTAATCATCTACCTTATGTAAAGAAGTTCGTTTTCTAGAAAAGTGATCTAATAGAATCGAATCAAGAATTAACGCCTCTTTCTTTTCATTCACACGCAGTGCATCACATTAACCTGCATATGCATCCATAACTAATATTCATATGGCATCTTTCGCATTCATAAGGCATTCGTACATTCATTTCATGTAAATATATCATTATCGTTCACTAAGGCCCAAAATCACACGATTCGCAGTTACGACAATATAAAGGCTGGAACTACATCATTCGTATAGAACGCGTCGGCGAGTTAGAACAATGGAAGCTGCATTTAATGAAAGAATCGAAAGAATGGAAAGAATTCAAAAAGAACTACAAGAGCAACTAGCCAAATCACAGCAAGAGACGAGGGACCTGATGGTGAGATCGCGGGAGGAGTCACTAGAACAAAAGGACCAAATGACTAAGATGATGGAGATGATGTCGGCCTTAGTCAAAGGGAAGGGACCTATACAAAACCCTGAGGTTGTGAATCTTGATCAGGATCCACCCTACCCTCCTGGGTTTACTCCGCCTTACGCGATACATAGAGGATACACGCAGGGAGGACCCGCGGGTGTAGAACAACGGCCTGTAACACCCCCTCCTGTAGGACAGGGAGTATTTGTGGCAAACCCAGGAACTGCTCCGGTTGATCCACCTGTCCCAGACCTAGACGATCCTGCAGAAATCGCTAGGCTAAGGATAGAGGATCATGAAGTCCAAGAAAAATATAGAAGTCTGGAGGAAAGACTTAGAGCGATAGAAGGCATTGAAGTCTTCTCGGCGCTAAATGCTAAAGAACTTAGTCTGGTACCGGACTTGATCCTACCTCCAAAATTCAAAGCACCGGATTTTGAAAAGTATGATGGCTCGAGATGCCCGAAGGCACATCTCGTTATGTTCTGCCGAAAAATGACTGGTTATGTTAATGAAGACAAGCTGCTTATACACTGTTTTCAGGACAGTTTGACCGGATCAGCTCTCCGCTGGTACAACCAACTCAGTAGAGAAAGGATCCGAACCTGGAAGGATCTAGCCGTGGCATTTTGCGAGCAGTACAAACACGTCTCCGATATGGTACCCGACCGCATGACACTACAAATGATGGAGAAAAAGCCATCAGAAACTTTTAGACAATATGCGCAGAGATGGAGAGACATCTCGGCTCAGGTGGAACCTCCATTGACCAAGACCGAGATAGCAGTCCTGTTCATCAATACCCTGAAGGCGCCATTCTATGATAAATTAGTGGGAAGCGCCACAAAGGACTTCTCGGATATTGTCATATCCGGTGAACTTATAGAAAATGCGGTAAAAAGTGGAAGAATGGAAGGAGAAGGTTCGAAGAAGGCAATGCCTGTGAGAAAAAAAGAGCCGGAAGCCCACATGGTGGGAACCGGAAACTGTTATGCTCCTAGTCCATATCCTAATCAATTTCGACCTCGAAATTACCCACCACCAAACTTCTATCAACCACAAGCCCCCTATTACCAACCACCACCTCCCTATCCTTCTTACCCTGTCTATGCAACCAACAACCCGAGGCCAGCCACCACGTTCCCTCAAAACGCCGGCTCCACCCAAAGTCAACCTAGAAACGAACCAAGGCCAGCAAGGCCAAACCCCGAGAGACCCCAATTCACCCCCATTCCGGTATCTTATGGGGAACTATACCCCAAGCTTTTGGAAAAACAATTGATATCTCCCCATTACATGGCACCGTTGAAGCCCCCGTACCCAAAGTGGTACGACCCAAATGCTAGCTGTGCATACCACGCGGGGAACCAGGGGCACTCTACGGAAAATTGCATCGCCTTTAAACGAAGAGTCCAAGGACTAATTGATGCCGGTGTTTTGCGCTTCGACGGTACCGGTGGTGAAACCGGGAACCCGTTCCCAAATCATACTGAAAGAAATGTAAGCGCAGTGGAGGAGATAAACGATTTGCAAACTAGAAGAGTTGTTTCAGAAATAAGTTCACCTTTGCAGAGAATCTGGGAGGTGCTGCTTGAAAAAAGATTACTCTGTCGTCTTAAGGGGGTAACCGAGAAAAGAAATGCGAAAAGTCAAACTTTTTGTGACTTTCATGAAGTCGAAGGACATAACATCCAGTCTTGTGAGCAATTTAAGGAACTACTCCAAGACATGATGAACAACAAAGAGATTGAAATCTTCAACGGAAGAAGAGAGGCCAGTGAAAGAGAAATCTGTGCCTCCGATGGTCAATCATCGGATCTCCCTTACACCGCTGAACGACCACTGATAATCTACTATGATGCAAGGAGAGAACCGGTAAAACCGAAAATGATAATTGATGCGCCATCACCTTTCCCGTATAAGGATAGTAAGGCGGTACCTTGGAAGTACGATGTCAATATTGTCACTCCTGAAAGTGAAAAATTCCAAGGCACGGCTGAAAATATCGGAGAAGTTGGTCATTTTACCCGGAGTGGAAGATGCTATTCCAAAGAAGTTGAACCAGCAAAAAGGAATAATGACTTGAAACAAAAAGGAAAGGCACCCATGCTTGAGGCTGAACCTGAATCTGAAAGTCCGCCTGAACGGCAAGAGACCAAAAAACCTGTGAATGAAGAAGAAGCACAGGAATTTTTGAAATTCATTAAACATAGCGAGTACAACGTGGTCGAACAACTAAGTAAACAGCCTGCACGTATTTCGGTATTATCCCTGTTATTGAACTCGGAGCCGCATCGAAATGCCTTGTTGAAGGTATTGAATCAAGCCTATGTAGCAAACAATGTATCGGTCGAAAAGCTTGATAGGTGGATCAATAACTTGAACGCTGATAATTTCATCTCCTTCAGCGATGATGAAATACCACCGAACGGTAGAGGCTCCGTGAAGGCACTGCACATAACAACCCGATGCAAGGGATATATAATACCAAACGTGCTTATTGATAATGGGTCAGCCCTTAATGTTATGCCTCTGGCCACACTCTCCAGAATCCCGATAGATTTGTCCTACTTGAGGCCGTGTCATTCCGCGGTGAGAGCATTTGATGGAACGAGACGAGAAGTTGTAGGAAAAATTGAGATCCCTCTAGAAGTGGGTCCTTATGTCTATGACGTCGAGTTCCAAGTTATGGACATCACCCCTTCATATAATTGCCTCCTGGGGAGGCCATGGATCCATTCGGCTGGGGCAGTTCCATCATCCCTTCATCAGAAAATAAAGTTTATCATGGATGGCTGCTTGGTTACCGTTGAGGGTGAAGAGGATATTGTTGCGTCTATCTCTGCAGACACACCTTACCTCGAAGCGAACAAAGACGCCGTGGAATGTTCCTTTAGATCCTTTGAGTTCGTCAACGCCACATTTGTGGCTGAAGGAAATAGAATCCCCATGCCTAGGCTATCGAAGAATACTAAAATGGGAATCAAGCTAACGGTAGGGAGAGGGGCCCGAGCAAGGAAAGGTTTGGGAAGACATCATCAAGGGATAGTCAGGGCCTTAAAACCAATACCTCATAAAGCCCGATTTGGCCTAGGATTCCAACCAAAGGCACATCATTTGAAGAAACAGTGGAAGAAGGAGCAAGAAAGAAGGATTGCGAGAAATCTAGGACGAGAGCCGGAATGGGAACCCATCGAGTACCCCCATCTGTCAAGCACATTCACATCCGCTGGGATCATATATCCAGGGCAAGAGAATGAACACAGCCCACTGCTACTCGCTGAGAAGGCTTTTCAGAACATTTGTATAAATGTCGTTGATGAAGAAGTTGGTACAAGTAAAAGTGTTTCGAGGATACGCCCTTGTCCCCCAGGTTACATGTTGAACAATTGGACCGCTGAGGATCTTCTTGTGGTCTATAAGTCTTCCTCAGAGTAATGTCCGATATTCACTTTTTGTGTCCCTAAATATAATGGGATTCTTTTGTAAGAGCTGTCGTCTGCTCTTTATCTATTAAATGAATATTAATGAAGAAGCATTTTGTCATAACCTTTTGCATTTGCATTTACTCCATAATTATTCTTCCATTTCACGACTTGTTCTTACACTTACCTCACACCATACCATAACATTTTGTTTCTTGTTGCCAATGCTTGGATGTCCCTCTATAGTTTTTTCTCTTTTATCTAATTTTCAGGTGTTCAGATACCAATGACATGAACGAGCCCGTTACCAATCTTGAAATTGATTTTGAGAGGACTGTTTGTTTAGGAGAATTCGAGGATGAGGGAAATACCGAAGACTATGTCTCGTCTCCTGACTTGCTAAGGTTGGTGGAACAAGAGGACAAACTGATTCTACCTCATCAAGAATCTGTTGAAACAATAAACCTGGGCACTGATGAAAATAAGCAAGAAGTGAAGATTGGGACCTCACTCTCAGAGGACACCAGGCATCATTTGATTGATTTGCTTCATGAGTACAAAGACGTGTTCGCATGGTCCTATCAGGATATGCCGGGATTGGACGGGGATATAATGGTTCATAAGCTCCCGCTGAGACCCGAATGTAAACCCATTCAACAAAAATTAAGGCGGATGAGGCCCGAAATGCTGCTGAAGATAAAAGAGGAAGTCAAGAGGCAATTTAATGCAGGCTTCCTACAAGCTTCCAGATATCCAGAATGGGTGGCTAATATTGTCCCGGTGCCAAAGAAGGATGGTAAAGTGCGAATGTGCGTGGATTATCGTGACCTGAACCGCGCAAGTCCTAAGGATAATTTTCCCTTACCACATATCGACACATTGGTGGACAATACGGCGAAGCATTCATTATTTTCTTTCATGGATGGATTTTCGGGGTATAATCAGATCAAAATGGCTCCCGAGGATATGGAGAAAACCACCTTTATAACGATGTGGGGAACGTTCTGTTACAAGGTAATGCCATTCGGGCTCAAGAATGCCGGGGCCACGTATCAGAGGGCCATGGTGACATTGTTCCATGATATGATGCATAAGGAGATAGAAGTCTATGTCGATGACATGATTGCTAAATCCCGAGGAGAAAAGGAACATATTGTGGACCTCAAAAAGTTATTTGAAAGACTGAGAAAGTTTCAGCTGAGGCTTAATCCAGTTAAATGTACATTCGGGGTTACCTCGGGAAAGTTGCTAGGCTTCATCGTCAGTGAAAGAGGCATCGAAGTGGATCCGGAAAAGATAAAAGCCATTCAAGAATTACCACCTCCGCGCACACAGAAAGAGGTCAGAGGATTCCTGGGAAGGCTAAACTACATTGCCCGATTCATTTCTCAACTCACCAATCAGTGTGACCCCATCTTCCGACTCCTTCGAAAGCGCAACCCGGGAGAATGGAACGAAGAATGCCAGGAGGCCTTTGACAAAATAAAACAATATTTGTCTAGCCCCCCTGTACTAGTGCCACCGACTCCAGGGAGGCCCTTAATTTTGTATTTAACGGTGTTTGAAAACTCAATGGGTTGTGTACTCGGGCAACATGATGAGTCGGGAAAGAAAGAAAAGGCGATATACTACCTCAGCAAAAAGTTCACAGAATACGAGGCAAGATATTCGCCGATCGAAAGATCCTGTTGTGCTTTGGTTTGGGCAGCAAGGAGGCTCAGGCAATATATGTTGTATCATACGACATGGTTAATCTCAAAGCTAGACCCGATAAAATATATGATGGAATCACCCGCACTCTCGGGGAGAATGGCCCGATGGCAGATCCTGTTATCAGAATACGATATCATCTATGTGAACCAAAAATCGGTGAAAGGGAGTGCAATAGCTGATTTCTTAGCGGCTCGAACAACAGAAGAATATGAGCTCTTGAAATTTGATTTCCCGGATGAAGACTTAATGTGTATCACAGAAAAAGAGTGTGAGTCATCAAAAGGGACGCCTTGGAAAATGAGCTTTGATGGCGCATCGAATGCCCTGGGGCACGGAATTGGAGCAGTCTTAATATCACCGGAAGGAGATCATTACCCTTTCACTGCTAGGCTCAATTTCTTCTGTACCAACAACATAGCAGAGTATGAGGCTTGTATCATGGGACTTCGGGCAGCCATTGAACGAAATATCGAGATCCTAGAGGTATATGGGGATTCAGCCTTGGTGATCTACCAAATCCGCGGAGATTGGGAAGTGAGAGATCCAAAGTTGATTAAGTACAGCTATCTGGTGGCTGAATTGATCAAAGATTTCAAAGAAATAACTTTTAATTACTTCCCACGAGAAGATAACCAACTGGCTGATGCCTTGGCCACTTTGGCTTCCATGTTCAAAACAAATAGAGCAGCAGAAATAATGCCCCTCAGGATGAGCATATACGAAGTCCCTGCACATTGTTATAGCATTGAGAAAGAGGCTGATGGACGACCTTGGTACCATGATATCTTAGAGTACGTCAAGAATCAAACGTATCCTGAACAGGCAAACGAAAATGACAAAAGAACAATCAGAAGAATGTCAGTGGGATTCGTTCTTGATGGAGAAACCTTGTACAAGAGAGGTAAAGATCAGGTGCTTCTGAGATGTGTAGACACTACTGAGGCTAAGAAAATACTTGAAGAAGTTCATGAAGGAATATGTGGGACCCATTCCAATGGTTTCACTACGACCCGGAAAATCATGAGACTCGGGTACTACTGGTCGACGATGGAGAGCGATTGCATTAGCTACGCAAGAAAGTGCCACAAATGTCAAGTTTATGGCGACAAAATTCACGTAGCTCCCTCGCCCCTTCATGTTATGACGTCTCCATGGCCCTTTTCAATGTGGGGCATGGACGTTATAGGGCCGATTTCTCCCAAAGCTTCCAATGGGCATCGATTCATTTTTGTGGTTATAGATTATTTCACGAAATGGATAGAAGCTTCCTCATTCGCCAATGTGACCAAGACCGCTGTCTGTAGATTCTTGAAAAAGGAAATCATTTGTCGATATGGTTTACCTGAAAGAATCATCTCAGATAACGCCTTGAATTTGAACAACAAAATGATGACAGAAGTGTGCAAGCAATTTCGAATAAAGCATCATAATTCCTCGCCATATCGACCAAAGATGAACGGAGCTGTTGAAGCGGCTAACAAGAATATAAAGAAGATTATCGGCAAAATGACAGAGACCTACAAGGACTGGCATGAAAAGCTGCCATTCGCTCTGTTTGCATACCGCACATCTGTGAGAACATCTACAGGGGCAACCCCTTTCTCTCTGGTCTATGGGATGGAGGCCGTGCTACCTATCGAAGTTGAGATACCGTCCCTACGAGTCTTAATGGAATCAAAACTCGAGGAGGCAGAATGGGTCCAAGCTCGATATGATCAGCTGAATCTCATCGAAGAAAAACGTTTGAAGGCAATCTGCCATGGACAGATGTACCAGAAACGGATGATCGCAGCCCATGACAAGAAAGTAAGGCCAAGAGAATTCCATGAAGGAGAACTCGTGTTGAGAAAGATCCTCCCAATACAAAAAGATTTGCGAGGGAAATGGGCACCTAATTGGGAAGGACCGTATGTCGTAAAGAAGGCATTCTCTGGCGGGGCCTTGATCCTTACAGAAATGGATGGGAAGGAGTTACCAAATCCGGTAAACTCCGATGTTGTGAAGAAATACTACACTTAAAAAAAAAAAAAAAAAAGAAGGGAGATCAAGGTGAAAACCCGAAAAGGGCGCCTTGGTCAAACACAGAACATTAGGATGAAAACCCGAAAGGGCGTCCTAATAAAGCAAATCTGGGCCCAAGGGGCAGAAGCAATCTTGGACAGTGGGCCAAGTGACCAGGCTATAGTATGAAGCATTTCTGAACACTCGAGATCTTCTACACAAGAGACCTTGCTCAGAAAGATTCGTGATTGAGAAACGTGGCAGAGATCATGCATTGAATAATCTAGAACATTTGTACCCACCAATATGGTTCCTTTTCCTTTATAACACTTTTATCTTTGGCGAACTTTCTTTGTTTGTTACCTTCGAAATTAATGTGAAGTCTCTTTCTTGTACCTACCTGACCATTTGCATGCATCTCGTTATGTTGTTTATTTAATTGATAAATAGTAATATGACATGCTCTGAACAAAAGAAATGTTGAATATTACTCGGATAGAAAACTTGATAGACGCAGGAGTCTCAAAGCAGGAACAAAAGTTCAACATATACCAAACAAGTGATATCTGAGAAATGCAGTTTACTTGTAAAGCTCGAAAGAGGGATATAAAAGCCTGAAGAGAAACTTAAGAATCCTAGCGTTGAAAGCAGATCATCATGATAAGCAAAATAGGAGCTCGAAAGCAAGAACAAAAGCTCAGATGGGGCAAGATCACTGCAAGAGTCGTGATGAAAAAGAGATCATGACGAACAAATGCAAGGCACATAACATGTTCATATAGGCATAAATGCATTTAAAGCAAATAGGTGCATATCATGATAACATTATGCATAACATATACAGATATTTCAGCAGAACAAGGGGTTGCGATGACAATTGCATCCAAATTAAAGAAGAAGACACTTGAATATCCACCATGTGAGAAATTTTGGGTGATTTTAATTCATGTTTTCAAAAATCAGCTCATATTGCGAGAAGTGAGTTGAGCCTCAAGACACGTTGAGGTACTTTTAACTTCTGTTATTGACTCATATTGCGAGAGGTGAGTCAAATCTCAAGTCACGATGAGATGTTTTCAACATCTGTCTTTTAATTTATGTTTCAAAAATCAGCTCATATTGCGAGAGGTGAGTTGAGCCTCAAGACACGTTGAGGTACTTTTAATTTCTGTTCATTCAACTCATATTGCGAGAAGTGAGTTGAGCCTCAAGACACGTTGAGGTACTTTTTCTTTTTTCAAAATCAACTCATATTCCGAGAGGTGAGTTGAGCTCGTTTAATTTCTGTTTTTAATTTATGTTTCTTAAAGTCAACTCATATTGCGAGAGGTGAGTTGATCTTTTTCAAATTCTGCTTTTTAATATCTGTTTAAATCAACTCATATTGCGAGAGGTGAGTTGAGCTCTTTTAGTTTCAGTTTCCAGTCTATGTTTCAGGCTCAACCCATATTGCGAGAAGTGAGTCGAGTTCTTTTAAATTCAATATTAATTAACTGTTCCAAAATCAACTCATATTGCGAGAAGTGAGTTGAGTTCTTCTAATTCTAGTTTCTTAATTTCATGATCAACTCATATTGCGAGAGGTGAGTTGATCTTTTTTCTGCTTTTTAATTTCTGTTCAATCAACTCATATTGCGAGAGGTGAGTTGATCCTTTTAATTTCTGCTTTTTAATTTCTGCTCAATCGACTCATATTGTGAGAGGTGAGTTGATCTTTTTCAATTTCTGCTTTTTAATTTCTGTTCATTCAACTCATATTGCGAGAGGTGAGTTAATCTTTTTCAATTTCTGTCTATTCAACTCATATTGCGAGAGGTGAGTTGATCTTTTTCAATTTCTACTTTTTAAATTTCTGTTCATTCAACTCATATTACAGAGATGAGTTGAGTTTTCAATTTCTGTCTTAATTTCTGTTTCTCAAAGGTTAACTCACATCTCGAGGGATGAGTTAAGCCTCGGACCTCATGTCCAGATATTTTCAAACTCTATTCTTTAAGAAGTCAACTCATATCGCGAGAAGTGAGTTGAGCCTCAGTCACACACTAAGGCACTTTTAATGTTTCAAAAATTAACCCATATTACGAGAATGTGCAGGTCAAGCAATTTTTGACTTCATCTCAATGAAGGATGAAGATTGGAGCTGATTGAAGACATCAGATTTTGCCTCTTTAAAGCTGCAATAGAGCCAGTTGAAGATACAAATTGTGCCTTTTTGAAGTTGCAAGGGAACTAATCAAAGATGTAGACCTTGCATCCCCAGTAAAGTCGCAGAGTCGCAGTTTGAAGTCGCAAGTTTCATCTTCCTAAAGTTGTAGCAGAGCGGATGGAAGATACAAGATCTCATCTCTAAAGTGGCAGAAGACAGATCACGATGAATCACATATCCCTGAAGAGAAGACAGATCGAGGCTACAAGGCAGATCTCAGAAGTCACGGTGAATGGAACCTAAGCTACAACAGGCGATGGACTGGAAGGAGACTACCGAACTGGAGTACCGGAGAAGTCAAGATTTGGCAAGGCGGGGCAAAATTGGCCTTTCTTTATGTCTTTGCTCTATTCCCGTTACTCGACAATGAGCAAAGAGGGGCAGCTGTACCGGCCAATTTTGGCCCGAATAGTAAATGCCCAATTACAACCCATACCCATTTAAACTAAACCCGTGACCCATTTTATAAAATTAACCCACTTAAATCCTGTTTACCCGGGGCCCAATTACAACCAAACTAACCCATTTTACAGAAACCCTAACCCACTACAACAAAACCCAAAATTAGAAAACCCTAGGAACTAAGCTACTGCCGCCCACGCATCTGACTCAGCTGCTCAGCACCGCCTCTGTCCCATCAGCGCCCTCCAGGTCTGCTCAGCACCGCCCCACTGTACCTGCAAGACATTAAAATAGAGTAGACAGAAAGTAGAAAAAAAAAAAAGGCAATCTGTAAATTCTAGGGCTATAAAAGCCGAAATCGAAGGATTTGTAGAGGACCTTCTTTTTTCTTTGAATACAAACTAAAGAGATTAACACCAAATCTATAAGCATCAAACACATCAAGAGCAGTGTTCAAACAACGTATAAGCAGTGAACCCCAAATCAGAGCATTTGAATACCAGAAACAGATCAAATCAGTAAGCCCGAAGGTGACTCTTTATCTTTCGAAACAATTTCCTCTTACTCACATGCACATATGAATGAATTTGTATTCAAATATAAAGTATAAAAGTTATAAAAAAAAAAACAAAAAAATTAGAAATTTTTTACCTTTTTCCGGCCACCGTTCCGGTGGCCGGAACAACGGCGGACGGCGGCGCGCACGGTGGTCCGGTCACCGGCCGGTGACCGGCCGGCGACCGGACGGTGACCGGTCCGGTGACCGGAGCCCTCCCCGGATTCCCCTTTCCTTCCCTCTCTTCCCTTTTCCTCTCCCCTCTCTCTTCTTTTTTTTCTTCTCCCCTCTCCAAATGATTTTTTTTCACCGACTTAGGCCTTTTATAGCCTTCCAAAACGACACCGTTTTGGGGGCTATACTCAGGCCTCAAAACGGTGCCGTTTTAAGGGACCGACCCGAGACCCGATCCGACCCACCTAAGGTCCGCGTGCTCTGACGTCACGTGGGGAATTTGCCACCATGGTCCTTCCGCTTTTTCGGTGTTCTGCAATCAGGTCCTTTTTATTCGTAATCCAGCCCAGAAATTTACCCTGTTTTCAATTTGGCCCCCCACTGATGTGCTGCGTTTTAAGAGCGTGGAAAATTGCTCGTTTAGTCCCCCAGTTGTTCGCCCGTGTTCAAATAGCCCCTCCTCCTTCTTTTTCTATTTACCTAGAACTTCCCTTTTAATTCGATTACGTCCTTTTTACTATTTCTCATTATTTCCTTTCAATTTTAATGTTTGCCATATTATATGCTATTATCACTATTAATTTTACATCATTTTCGTTATATTATTTAGTTATATTTTTAATATCTCATTCTTACTATTACGAATATATATTTATTATTATTCATTATTACCTTCTTACTATTATTATTATAATAATTATTTATCAGGATTAATATTATTTTTGTGTATTTATACGTATATTATGTGTTATTATTCTTATTATTATATTAGATATGTTTAGAAGTTTTATATTACGTGTATATATATATATATATATATATATATACCTTTTTCTATATACATAGCACTATTGTCATGTATTACTATATTTACTATTCTGTATATTATTTTATAATGTGTATTATTTTGTTCCCTTTACATTATCATTACATAGTATTTTCATTTGTATTTATTATTATTCTTTTATATTATTATATTGTAGTTGGTATTTTGTTAAAATTTATTTTTACTGTTATATTTACTATCTTTGCTTGCTATCATTTTTATACATTATATAATGTTTGGTCGTTATTTTGCAATATCTGTTGTATATTATATTATACTTATACATTATATGTTATGTTTAATGCTAGCTATCATCTTCATATGTTATATTTTTTCTTTATATACTCTATTACGTACATATTATTATTTTTCATTATTGTTGTAAATTTTTTATTATTTTCTTTCCATCGTAAATAGTATTATTATTAGCCTAATATCCTTATATTATATTTTAATGTTTCGTTTTACATTGATCATCTTTTCAATTCTTGCGATAACCTTACTATTTGTTATCATCTCTTTTTAATTTCAATTTACAAAGGCAATGTTTCGGTGTTTAGAGATTCGAGAGATCGTGCCCTAACGTATTGGGTTTCGGTTTTCTCGTCTAAATCTAAATACTCAAATATCCTTCTTAAAACGTAAATTTTAATAATAAAAAACCCTACCCATATTATTATCATTTTGCGTATCATATTATCACTCCTGTTCGTATTATCTTTTATTATTGCATTCCGTTTTATTTTTTATTGTCATTTCACCGTGAGTTTTACAAATTACCTTCTTCTACACAAAAAACGTTCTTTATAAAGGCAATATTCTGTATTTAGATACTCGGGAATCATACCCTAACGTATTGGGCCGTGATTTCTCGTTTAAATCTAAATAACCGAATAGCCTATCAAAATAGCTATATAATTTTCCAAAACGTGTTCTCGAGAGTCCGAGATATTGCGTCCTAAGGCATTGGGCGTGATATTTCGTGATCTCAAGATAAGACTTTCTAAATCAAGGCAATGTTCGGTACTTAAGAATTCGGGAAATCATTCCCTAACGCATTGGGTTCCGATTTTCTTCGTTTATTCCAAGTACTCGAATATCCTTTCGAAATAAATACTCAAACTCTAAATAAAAGGCAATTTGAGCTTCAAAGGTCGAAACGTCATATCCTAACGTATTGGATGTGACGTTTTGCCTTAAGGCAAATCAGCCCTTTTCACATTTTCAATCAATCCCCAAATGATTTTCAAACAAACAAGGATCGTATTTTAAAATTTTTCCAAGTTTTCGAATTATCGACTTCAAAGATTTCAATTAATCAACGAGGTACCGGTTTCCGGGCGTATCGGGGGTGCTAATCCTTCCCCGTGCGTAACTGACTCCCGAACCTATTTTTTTCTGGTATGCGGACCAAAATTGTTGTTTTAATAAATCAAATAGTTTATCAAAAACAACCCCCTTTTGAGGTGGCCGATCGCACCCAAAAAAAGATCGGTGGCGACTCCAGTCCTTGAAAAACCTTTTAAGTCGACGTCCGTTTTGTTTTCACAAAGATGGTATCGACACTTTTAATACGAAAAATCAAGTTTCGATGAAAGCCAAAAATGGGTCTGTCGACGCCACACAGGTGTGTGGCCGGCCGTGTGGTTGGTCGTGTGTGAGACACGGCCGTGTGTCTGACGAAGGTGTTGTCATGTGCAGAACACAGGAGTGTGGGTGTAAGTGTAGCTGTGTGGGCTAGACGGGCTAGGCCAGATTGGGCGTGTGGGCTTACACTGGCGTGTAGGTTTAGGTAAGGCTGTGTGGGCCACACGGGCAATGCTAATCTGGGCGTGTGGATCCACAAGGGCATGTAAGCCCAGAATTTTAAAATTTTCTCTAGGTTGCATGGGTTGTTTCGATCGACTGTGAGCCTATCGTAGGGTTGGTAAGGGTTAACCAAATCCTAATTCATGAGATCTGATATTTTGATAATCTAATTTGAGTAGGACACTGATAAGTATGTATGACTGTTTTGTTTGAGTATATATATGTTATTTATATACGAGCATGTTAATTCTGTTAATTCTGTATTTTGTATCTGTGTTTGGGTTGGGATTTGTATATATAGAGAAAGTGATCTGTACGGCGACGTTTTGCCTATATTCTGGCAGCTTGACTATATATTATCTGTTATGTGTCGCATCGACACTATATGGTGTGTAGGGATGGGTAGGTGTTTCTAACCCCACATGGTGTGATAGGATGGACGGAGATGGTATGTAGAAGATGGGGGTAGGATTCTATATATATGTTCTATTTATTTGATTCTAATATTTGTATCTGTATGGACTTAGGTCCGAATCTGTATCTGACTATATATGAAATATTGTGTATGTTGCATGGCTATTTCTGTTGGGTTACATACTGAGTATTCGTAAACTCACATCTGTTTGTCTGTTTTGTTCAGGTAATCCACAGTCATAGGCGGATCGGTGCGACGAGGGCTCAGTAGTGACCACTTGGCGGGAAAGTATTTTTCGTTATTATTTTTTATGGTTTTTACTAGAATTCCCAATTTTCGTGAGAGTTTTGTAATTTTTGGACTCTCCGAACTTTTTAGACAGCTTAGTTTAAATTTTTGGTTTGGTTGCGTTATGATTTCTAAAACTGCGACGACTCAACAAAATACTGATTTCACACGAACAAATGTTAATTTTGAAAATATGAGCATGGTTTTGATTTAATCTATTTTTTTCAAACATCCTCTACGAAATGTTTTGGTTAACCTTAAAGGATAACATGTAACGGTTTTAGTAATAAATATATAATTGAATATGTTTTTAACTTGGACGTTTTATCGAAGTATCATCGGTTTCAAAACCCTTCTTCGTAACACTCTTGGATTCGGCCATAACGTCTAGGTCGGGTTTGAGGTGTTACAACAGTAGTTGTATAGTCATTTTGAGTTTAAACTATGTGACATGTACATAAGGGTTTTTAGTATGCTATGTTCATTTTGAAGTGAATGGCAGTATGTGCTTGTGGTGATTGTTAATGTTGGATGTACCATTTGGTATATATATTATTAGTACATATTTTGGTTAAATTTTATGATGTATGAATGATGAATTTACCATTGAATTGTTTGACATGTTAAGTTATCAATTAGGCTATTTGAATTGGTTAAGTTAGACAATGTTTTTGGAATGGTAAGATAAGTGATAATTATTTTAGGTAGTTTAGTATATGTTTTAACTTATTCATGCTAATTTCTTGAATCGGTAGTTTCCAATTGGTAAGATAATTGTGTTTGAGTTGGAATTGAGGGCATTTTGGTAGGAATAGATGGAATGGGTATGTATATGGTTAAAACTTGACTAATTAGGTAGTAAGATATATATATATATAATGGTTAATTAATTGGTTTTATATTTGAGATAATTGTCAATTGGGTTGGTTTAATGACTTTATTTTTGTAAAGATTGGATGGAAACATGTTTGGAATGGTTTGGAAATACTTGAAACAATTACCAAATGTGCATTTTGGCAAAAACAAGGACAATGTCACGACGAGAGGTCTTTAACATCACAATATCGTTCGATAGTGAGTGACGTCGAGACGTAAATATACATGTTGTTGCGACGTGATTCATTGAGATGATGTCACCTCGACGAGGAAGCTTTGAGGTTGCGATGTCAGCCCAAAACTTTTAAAACTTTACACATTAGTCCTGATTCATACTCGAGTTAGTAAAAGAGCTTTCATAAGCTCGTGTGAGACCAAAAAATGATTGCGTGTCATGTTGTGAATATATCTAATGTTGAATTACATGTTTAAATGGTCAAAAAGTATATGATTGCTCGTAGTTGCTCCGACAATGACCATAGCATTTGATGACTCGGACCAGATGATCGAGTCGAGTAAGAGGTGTTATAATATTATTGAAACTGAATTATTATAATTCAAGACTATCCATTTCCATTATTATCCTATGAAGACCAAGATTCCATTGTTGAGTTAGTCTATCAAAAACACCTTATGCAACAATGAAGGTTTAATCAGTTTAATCAAGATGGATGCAACAATGACAAATCCTCTGAGCACATGGCTAACATCCTCTTCCTCTGTACCACAGATTGAACACCAACCATAGGAAATATTTTCTATGTATCAAAAACACCTTATGCAACAATGAAGGTTTAATCAGTTTAATCAAGATGGATGCAACAATGACAAATCCTCTGAGTGCATGGCTAACATCCTCTTCTTTTGCACCACAGATTGAACACCAACCACAGGAAATATTTTCTATGTATTAAAAACACCTTATGCAACAATGAAGGTTTAATCAGTTTAATCAAGATGGATGCAACAATGACAAATCCTCTGAGCACATGGCTAACATCCTCTTCCTCTGCACCATAGATTGAACACAAACCATAGGAAATATTTTCTATGTTGTAGTCCACAGAACATCCTCAATGTCAATCTTTGAACGAGTCATGATGATTGCAATTCGAGTACTCACCTCATTAGGCAAGTAAAGGCTAAACCAATCCCAATCCAAGCACTTGACAAAGTAACCTTATCCTTAACTTACGTAAAGTCCCACACTTAAAAGGGTTAAACCCTGCCCTACATCAGGCACCCAGTTATCTCTCTAAAAATCGATATTGGTACCATAACCTCTTTGTGCATTTCCTTCCAAACATTACAAAGTCATTTCCAAAGACGAGAACAATTGGAATTCTATAGCTCATTGGGTAGAAAACCCTCCCATTTATAGTTAAATCTTAGAACTTTGGGCCATAAAAGATATTTCTTTGAGACTAAATGCAAGCCTTTTTTTTTTACTTTAATATGATTGTATTTTGAATATTTTCTTCCTAATATATATTTTCTTTAAATTTTAACAATTTCTTACTTTGTTGTAAATGGTTCTATTTTTTTTAAATAATCAACCTTTTGCTTTATTGGATTATTATAATTCTTAAGAATATGACGGGTTTTTTTTTTAATATGTGAATCAAATTAACAAACTATCAAAATTATTTTCTACTTTTTTGAATTATTAGGACTCTATATCATTTTTAAATTTATATCAAATTAATTTATACTTTTTCATTTAATTTTTTTATGAAGGAAATCGATATTTTATATTTTCTAATTTAATTTATTTAATATATGTTTTTTAAGAAAGATTATACTTAGAAAAATTACTTAAGCAAATCATTTATTTTACTTTCTACGTCTTAACCAAACCAAAAAAAAAAATTTACTTCTTTTATTAATTTTAACTATCTAAACAAGGAAAATATATTCCTCACCTTTTTCTTACCTTCCAATATTCCATTCCTTTTCTTTTGTTATTAATTATTCATACATAAGGTAAGAGTCTATCCGAGTATAATAAAAGTATGAAGTTTGCCTAGATAAAACGGTAAAGATCATAAGCTGCCTCCTCTTCCTCCTCCTCCTCCTCCTTATTATTAGCCTTTAAAAAAAAAAAAATCTATGTTTGGGTGTTGTTTGGAAGTTTGAAGTGAAAGGAATGGAAGGAGATGAAGATTAGAAGGGAGAAAAGTAGGAAAAACCAAAAGATGCAGTTGGACCAGGATACCTAAGTTCCATGGACCTAGCTACCCTTTTATATATTATACATATAGCCACAAGCAATGAAAATGGTTTTGGAATATATGCATGAAATGGACAGCCTTGACTCTCCATACTACTAAACTATGCAAAGGGATATTAATAATACTATTAAACTAAAGCTTTATTTATGTTGCTACCTTTCATGGAACTATCTTAGGAATGTGAACTTAAGAGAAGAAGATGGCATGGATGGTGTTTGAGAAGGGTGACCTTTTTATAGAACATTACACCCCCTTTTTCCTAGCTTATTTACTAAATGACAAAAATTTTTAATTAAATTTGAATTTAAAATCAAAACTTAATTAAGTTAATTCGATAATTACCATTAAAAGATTTTTGGACACTTTTCATTTCAACTTCCTTTCAAAATGTTGTTGCCATTGATCTAATATTCCCCCAATCTGCAACTATGCATGAAGACTACTCAATGGATCTACATATTTATATATAATCACCCTTTTATGATTTGGTTCTTCAATGTATGATTAATATTAGAGAAAGAGAGAACTCATGTAAAAGAAAATTCTAAAAACACTCACATATTCTTCTTCCATGTGTTGGACGATCATGCATATATTCACACAACAATTACTACCATTTCACCCATGCACTATGCTATTTAAACCCAAGGTAAATGTCAGACCAAAATATGTTACATTTTTTTTAAAATATACTTTTAAATTATTATATCTCATATTTGTTATATCATAACAAGAAGGTTTTGATTGTCAAGCAACTAGTCCAATCATTAGTATGATGGAGACCACTTTACATCTTCCAATTTGGTACAATATGGAATCACTCTACATTCATCAGCCAATAAGTAGTAGCGCTGGGGGCTAAGTATAAAGTGTAGGCATTAGTTCCCCAATAGGATCACCTTTCAATCATGACTTAATTGCTTTAAACATTTTCACACTTTAAAACGTTTTAATTACATCAATCATATTTTTTTATTGTTGAAATTGTTCATTTAACTATAAAATGACACGTAAAATTTTATGTGACATAATTTAAAATGAAAAATTAAAAAAAAAAGAAAGTGAAAAATGGTTTTTGTAAAAATTTAGAAAACCTCAAAACTAAAAATTTTACAATTTTCATTTTTCTTTAAAATTTTCATTTTAAATTATGCTACATAAAATTTTACGTGTCATTCAATATTGGTTAAATTAACGGTTTCAATAATGGAAATATATGATTAATATAATATCAATAATAAATAATGTAATTAAAACATTTTAAAATTTAGGATTAATTTAGAAGGAGAGCCACAATTTGAGGATATTTAAACCAACTAACTCTTCAATCATATATCGTCTACTTTCTCTTTTCCTAAGAAGGCCTCCTGGAACACAAGCACTGACGCTCTCATAATTGACCTTTTTCTTGCAAGAACCAGAGATGACCCGAATCCATCCCTAAATCCAATCCGTCTCAAAGCGATCGAAACGGTATTTTTGTCGAATATAAATGAGGATGGCGGCGTCATGCATTATCTCAAACTCATGAGCCAACCTCAAAGTTTTATGTTCAGCCCATGGAATCATATTCTTTGGCGACGAAAAAATGTATCAGATGCAATGAAATTAATATCAATGCTTTCAACTGAAGTGGGATAATCTTATCACAACCTATACATACACATACACTCATATATATAATATATTATAATTGAATGTAAAAGAACAAACGGTGAAAAGCTTTGAAAACTTTTAAACTGGTGTGTGTGTGTGTATAGGAGAAAAAATGGGGCGTAGATGATGATACGATGAGTTCGTTGTTGCTGTCAGCCAATGAAAGCTAAAAGAATAACGCAAAGGGACGATACTCAAGCTACATATCAAAATAAAACATAGGCAATCTCTAAACTAGGCAATATTCTTGTAAAGTGGTCTCAGTGTTTGTGAATTTATGAATGCTCCAACGCTTCCAACTAAATTAAGCTAAAAGGGACAGAGAACCCATTTTTTGTGGCTTTGGGTTGGGAAGAATAAATAAACCCCCCGCCCCCCCAAAAAAAACAAAAATTTTAAAAATAAAAAATAAAAATTCTTGACTTGAGAATATGACTCATTGGCTTTAGTTTGAGTTCAGATTCTTAGATTCCAATTCTTTGGGAATTTTTTTTAACTTTTTGTTTTTCCCCCACAAGGGAATAACATTCCGTGGTCATTTCTCACTTTTCATTTCAACTAATCATAATCGTGAACGTATTCTCCTCATCACATTATATTTATCACGATTATAAATATAACGAATAGCGATGAATATCGATAATTTTAATTATAATTATTTTTTGTCGTATCGTATTTATCGTAATTGTAGATATAATGAATAATATTGAAACAAGTTGCATTCAACATATAACAAGTGATAAATAAGATATTCTTAGCATGTGGTGGGGTGTCTTGCTCTTTTCAGAGCTTTCATCTCCGGTGTTTGATAAAAGTAAAATTAGATTACCGCAGAGAATTAATAAAAAGGAACAATGTCTGTACAAGGAAGAATAAATATCAATGTTCCCCTCCTCTTAAAGTGAAAGAACATCATCCTTGGAGATATGGTAACAGTTTGCATGTAACAGCATGCAAAAGATAACCATTCCTTTTGTACCGCTGAAGCACCTAAATTTCTGTTCCCAACATATTTATTAACATATTTATCGTGATCGTAAATATAACAAATGAAATAATTAAAAGTAATTGAAATCATATTATTTTGATAACATGAGGAAAAGTAGAGAATTTTTTTTTAATATACTAATGTTGGAAATGATCATGAAATAAAGTACAAGCAAGTAGGTTAAGGTATATGTACTTTTGAAACATGAAATTCAAAGTACCTGTTTTTTGTCTAAGCAAAATTACTTTTGTCTGTCAACATAATAGGGCTAATAAAATGGGAAAATTTATATATATATGTATATGTATATACAGAACTCAAACAAGATTGTGGGAATTCTTTTTTGTTTTGTAATAATTATGGTGAAAACTGAAAACATGGTTAATTACAAAACTAGAAAGTATTATTCATGTTTTATTCATGGATTAATTGTCATATTCATAGTCAATTAGTCATACCCAGCAATGCTATCCTCTCGTATATGTATTACATGAATACTTTAAAAAAATAAAAGAATCTGAACATTTCTCGAAAAGTGAGCTCATTTATATCTGAAGCAATGCCTTATATATTCCGGTCCACATGCCAGCAAACTATTTAGGGATTCTGCCTTTTTTTACTTTTGTGTAAAGGTATTGATATTAGATTCTCCAAAACTGCATAATATGTATGTATGTATGTGTGTATATATATATATATATATATATAGATTTTTCCAAAAACTAACGAGAAGACATTATACAAGGTATTGGAAATAATTGCTTTAAAACAAAAACTGTTAAGAGTTCTAATTTTGTTTCTACTTTGAAATTTCTCAAACACTCGTTTTAATGGCGTATCTGCATATATATATATATATATTTATATATCAGAGATATATGTATCCCTCATATCATCAAGTTTTTATTTCTTGGTTCTTATGATTTTGGCACAGATTTGGTCTTTGATAACTTAATATTACGAATTTATTCTGCAATAACACTTTGATCATGAAGATATTATTCTTTTATATATATATATTTATTTTAAATAGGTATAGCATAATTCCTGGTTATTGCCAAAGACTGGATCGATCCCCCCATACTAGCTTTAACAAAATACAGCATAAGCATCATGAACTTGCAGTTGACACATTTGTTTTTAGCTTTCCCAACTGCAACTCACTCTAAACGGATGTCGAATACGAGCACTTGAAGACGAAAAAAAATGACGGGTTGATGGCCTGCATGATTATGTAGTCCGTATTTCCATGTGTTTTTTTTACGTGCTGGTTCATGCAGGAAGAGAGGAAAAAGGAAGAACTTGCATGGATTTATACATGTATGTAAATATAAGGAGCCTTATCTAAGGGGTTAATCAAGATAAGAAAAGTGATGAAATAGAGAAAGAAGAGCGTATAGATTCATGCAAGAGTATCAGGGAAAGCACGGGACACACACAAAAGCACAAAGTCAAGGGGCAAGTTGTCATGTGCAGGGCCATGGGCAAGTATGGAAGCAAGTACAATTTACCTGCTTTAATTAAGGTCTCAAGGTGCTTAGGATTCACCGTCAAGGGGCCGGCTGTCTTTTGCCTGTTCAAACACCGCAAAAGGTAATTTGGGTCCCTTTCATTCCTTCTAAACAATTAGAGACTGCGATTATCGAATACGGGTATGTATTGAATACGGATACTTAAGGAGTTTTAAAAGGGCTGAATAAGTACCAAACTTACTGAAGGAGACAAAAGGGAATGTATTCCATATTCCATTCCTTGCCCCCAAACAATCTCTTCCAAAGAAGAGCATCTTTTATTTTCTTCCCCCATTTTTATTTATTTAATAATTATTTTCATTTCTTGTATGTATCTAATTCCAAATTTTCTAGATGAACCAGTCAAAAAGAATCTTCTCTCTAAATTCTCTTAATAAAAACCAGTTAAAACTTTGTTTGTGTCTCCATCTGCAACCTTTAATATCAGATAACATTGAAACTAAAAGCCTTATTTATATTCTCATTAGTTGCATTGTGTGCATACATTGACAACCTGAAAGCAAAAAAAAAAAAAGGAAAATCGACAACAAGGTGAAGAACAAAGGTATACGAGTTGAAGAATCTTCTTTGAAATTGAGACCATGGAAGAGCTCTCAAACACAACATAGTGGATTCCCCTAATCCAACTCCCCGACTCTAATATCTGGGAATATGATTCTTTGCCTTTGCCAGTAGGGACGAATACGTACATACATACATACATATATACATATACATATATTATATTTGGTTGATCAATTCCTAGTGCAAGTCCTGAGGTGTTTTGAGGAATTCAAATGGCTTGTACTGTCTTAGAATGGAAAGTAGACTTGATTTGGCCCACAGTTAACAAAGTAGAAGGGGCAATGTTGATTTTTCACTCACTGTGAATATTGGATTCGGTCAGGTTTTTCCATTACTTGTGTCCCAGATTCTATGCTTCTCTTATCTTGCTTTATAAAAAGCCCTGCTTGGGGGTTCATCTTTGGCTTGTAAGACTTGGTTATAAAACAAGTGATTAAGTAAGAGCAGTCTGTGGAAAACTTGAAGAACAGAAGATCGAAGCGACTGGATCAGGTAAAAGAACGAAGCCGATACGTGTACCGAGCATGGTTATTTAGTTGTATGTGGTTCAACAACAAGCCTTAACAACTTACATGTCTGAGTACTTTCTTTTGGAGACAGAAAAATGTACCAACATCAAGGGAAGAACATCCACCCTGAGAGGCATTTGTTCCTTCAAGGAGGGAATGGCCCTGGAGATTCTGGTCTTGTTCTTTCAACCGACGCCAAGCCAAGACTCAAGTGGACGCCCGATCTTCATGAGCGATTCATCGAGGCTGTCAATCAGCTCGGAGGCGCCGACAGTGAGTGCACAAAATCTGAACAAATCCCAGATTAAATCCACGCATAAACTGTCTTAGGCTAATACAAATGATTGCACCTTTTTCTTTTCCCTTGTGTTGCAGAGGCTACTCCTAAAACAGTAATGAAACTAATGGGGATTCCTGGCCTTACCTTATACCATCTCAAGAGTCATCTGCAGGTAATTTATCGACAATTCGACATCATCGGTGCAGACGAGTTAGTTTATATTTTACAAGGGCTAATTAGATCTCTCCTTTTGGCTGCAGAAATACAGACTCAGTAAGAATCTCCATGGACAAGCTAATAATGGCAGCAACAAGATAGGTAAGATGACTGTGTTCCCCTTCATCTTATAAAATGGATATAGTAAACTTCAAATGCTAATTTTCAGTTTAGAGCTTTTCATTTTTTTTTTTGATAATTTACAATTTAAACTCAATGGATATAGGTGCTGTTGCAATGGCAGGAGATAGAATGTCTGAAGCAACTGGAACTCACATGAATAACTTAAGTATTGGCCCTCAAACAAACAAGTAATATGATTAATGATTAATAATCTTTTCACATATAGTTTTGCATTCAATCAACTTTTTTCTTCATGTATTGACTTTGATGTTGATGAACTACAGAGGATTACAAATCGGCGAAGCGTTGCAAATGCAAATCGAAGTGCAGAGAAGGCTGCATGAACAGCTTGAGGTACATAACATTCCTTTTGGTAATGCTTTTTATTGTAGTTTAGTTAAGCCATGGTCTGATAAGGTCGATATCAAACCAGGTGCAGCGACATTTACAGCTTCGTATTGAGGCTCAAGGGAAATACTTACAGGCAGTGTTGGAGAAAGCTCAAGAGACACTTGGAAGACAAAATTTGGGTAACATGGGACTTGAAGCAGCCAAAGTTCAGCTATCTGAATTAGTGTCCAAAGTGTCCAACCAATGCCTGAACTCCGCGTTTTCGGATTTGAAAGACTTGCAAGGTTTATGTCCCCAGCAAGGACAAACACAAGCAACTCCACCTACTGATTGTTCAATGGATAGTTGCTTGACATCATGTGATGGATCTCAGAAAGAGCAAGAAATACACAACAATGGGATTTGTTTAAGAACTTACAACAGCACTTCATTCATGGAGCAAAGAGATCATGTACCGGAAGATCGGTTGCTACCACAAACCGAGCTGAAACCGTTCACCGACATTAAACTAGGCAATGATGCAGAAAGAAGAATGTTCTTTGCTGATAGAAGTACCAGTGATTTATCCATGAGTGTAGGATTACAAGGAGAGAAAGGGCATGGCAGCTTCTCTGAGGGGAAATTTAACGGCAGAAATGAAGATCAAGAAGGTTTCAAGCTGCAAACAGTTAATAGACTACCTTATTTTGCAACAAAGCTGGATTTAAATGTCCATGAAGAAAATGATGCTGCTTCAAGCTGCAAACAGTTTGATTTGAATGGCCTCAGCTGGAACTGAAAAGGGATCCATCAATCGATCTTCGTAGGTAGATAAACCGAAAGTGACCGGAGTTCCATCGGAACCGGAGGCTCGGAGAAGAAACTGCTGTACTTTGTGATTCATCTATGATCAACTTGAAAAAAACCAAAACCCAATTCAATCTCTAATTGAATAAAAGTTTGCAGCAACTACATAAAACATATAGATATTAGCAGCTAATCACTGTGTTTTTCATGTATTGGAACATGATGGACTGATCTGATTAGAGCATTAGTGTTATTAAGTGCTCAAAGACTTTGCTTTTCGTTTGTACATCATAACTTTTTAATTTAACATGCTAATATATATTATATAATTGATGAAATCAATATGTTATTTTTTTTAGAGATGATGAAACGAATATTGTTGGATTCCAAAACTTAAATTTCTTTTCTTTTTCTAATAGCAATGTTTCTCTTATTTTAATAAGTGATTGAGGATTCAATTCTTGTATTGGATATAAATTTACTTCTTAATGAACTTACAAAATACATAATATTAATTATTGGGTTCGCTCCGATAAAAAAATCATTCATTAAATTTAAATTAGTAAAATATGTCTTCTCAAAGTTAATTATGAAATTAAAATAAATAGAAAGTTAAAAAAAAAAAAACCTCGCTAATTTATTTCCTTTTAATTCATTGGTAAAAGTAAAGAAAAGTTAGAAGTGTTTGGGCTTTTTGTAATGAAACGGTTCGGCCCATCTTTAATGTACTCTTTACTTTTTATGTTATGAAACGATGCCGTATGGGACTCCAATGTTCCCACTCCGGAATCCCGATATATATACCGTCTTCTTCTTATTAATTGTTTTAGGATTTTATGTTTGGTGTTCTGTAAGTGAGAAACGCTCTTAAAACTCACTGGGTAACGGAAATTCTCACTAGACGCGTAAAATCGAAAAATCAATCATTGCTAGGGTTTTTCATTTTATCATTTTGAAATAAGTTCTCTGTAATTCGCCTTCGAAACATTCCGATTCCGGAATGGGAGCGAGTCGCAAGCTTCAAGGAGAAATCGATCGTGTTCTGAAGAAGGTCCAGGAAGGCGTTGATGTCTTCGATAGCATCTGGAACAAGGTTTCCGTTGAAGTTTCATGAATGCAAATATGCCTTTTCATTTTCATTTTCATTTTCCTTTTTTTTTTTTACCTGTTCTGTTTGGTTTCCGAGGAAATGCCGGGAAGTAAACGCTTAAATGATAGTTCTAGTTTTAGTTCCTGCGAAATTGAAGCGAACATTGCTGTGACATTTTGAAGTGTACTTGAACTATTTTAAATTTGGCTTATTAATTTTCTCGATTAATGATTAGATTGTTTTTCATTCCTTTTCTTAATTTAAAAAGGAAGAAAGACGTGTCGAAGAATCGAATGATGTTTTTTTTCGTTCGACTCTTAGTTTATCTATAGTGAAAAATCGCAACTCGTACTGTGAGTAAATTGTTTTTTGTTTTTTTTTTGTTTTTGGATTGTATGTCGTGTTAGGTTTATGATACTGATAATGCGAATCAGAAGGAAAAGTTTGAGGCAGACTTGAAGAAGGAAATCAAGAAGCTGCAAAGGTATAGGGACCAGATCAAGACATGGATCCAGTCCAGTGAGATCAAGGATAAAAAAGTTCGTTACTTGTATCCCTTGTCTCTTTAAGTGATTGTTTTGATTCAGTATGTTTTCATCAAATAATTCTTGTACTTGTACTTGTAATTGCATTTGTTAGATGTTACTGTTTTCACACTGTGTTTATGTGGTGCTGTGAATCACCTTTACCTCTAGTGATGCTTAAGATTTTTAGTATTACGATAGTTGTTCTTATTGATTTGAAACTGATGATTGTTCTTTTTTGCTTTTGACTTCTGTCAACATAGGTTAGTGCATCTTATGAGCAGGCTTTGGTGGATGCTCGGAAACAAATTGAACGTGAAATGGAAAGATTTAAGATATGTGAAAAAGAGACTAAGACAAAAGCATTCTCTAAAGAAGGCTTGGGTCAACAGCCTAAAACTGTAAGCACCATGCAATGCATAGCTCTTGATTGTTTTATTATCTATTAATGAATTATAAGAATAAACCAGAGTTACCTTAATCACTTTACATGCTGTATTTTTCAAATTTGATCGACCGATCCCAATTGTTTGCGATCCAATTCAATGAATCGAGCGTACAGAAGAGGGCTTCAACCAGAGAAGCCACCGAATAATAAATGTCTTCTTTCTTTATTTATTTTTTAAACAAAGTATTAAAAATTGTTTTGCTTCCATCAATTTATTTCCTTTAAAGATTGTCGATAAATGGTTTGTTTGTTGCGTTAAGCTATAATTATTGTTATATTTCTCAAAAATATAAAATGTTTTTATAATTTTTTATCAATAAATTTATGAAAATTATTGTTTTTATTTATAAAATATGTTTTTATATTATTTTAATTAAGGTGAAATATATATTATAAAAACTTTTAATGTGCTGATAAATTGTATTTTGGTCCTAATAAACTAACCAAAAAATCATATTCTGTTCCTGCTAAACGAACCAAAGAAGACTACCCTTATCGAATTATGTTTCAAACAATTAGCTATTTGTGCTCCTGTTTTCGTTCCTCATACCAGACCGATCTGTGTTTTAGGTAAAATAGGAATAACTAAGCCTTTTGTCTGTACATGGAGTCTGCTGTATGGGTTTATATCGTGCCATTGCACTCATAACAAAATGATTACCTGTTAGTGTTCTAAAATAGAAACTAGTGGTTCATTCTGGGATAGAGTGGAGTACAAACCTCTAATTGGTGTAATTTTATACTTGACCTTGTTGTCGTTTGATATTCAACCATCTTAGTCAAAAATAGTTGTGGGCTTGTGTTGGTAGTAAAAACATACAAGATTGAGCCCCTTTTTCTTTTCCCTACATATTCCTTACATCTTGGCCAGCTTTTTATATAATTCTTTACATCTTGAAACTTTCCACCTCACTTGATGATATTAATATTGATTGGAAGTTTGCAGTCTCGGTATTGTCCATTTTGTTTTACTATCTGTGATGCATCAATTTCATTGTAGGATCCAAAGGAGAAGGCTAAATCAGAGACAAGGGATTGGTTGAACAATGTGGTATGAAATCTAACCTTTCTGCCCCCTTTTCTTGCTTGTGTCTTAAATGCTGCAACTCATTGGTTATACCCGGAATATTTTTTTTCTGTTGTATTTTTTCAAAAAAAAAAAAAAAATCATTTTAACTTCCACTAGCCTGGAACTTCTCTCTGTATATAATGTTGTTTTGGAGGCACTTATGCTTAGTGAATCGAAACTAGAATGTAATGTGAACTCTTTCCCTGAGCAGGTTGGAGAGTTGGAATCCCAGATTGATAGTTTTGAAGCTGAGATTGAAGGGCTTTCTGTGAAGAAAGGGAAGACAAAACCACCTAGACTGGTAGAACTGAATGAGAAAATACATTTTGAGACTACATATGTTGTTTTGATGTAACTTTGTTTCCTTTTGTTGTTTTTGCCCTTCAGACACACTTGGAGACATCAATTACCCGGCACAAAGCTCATATAATGAAGTTAGAATTGATTTTGAGATTATTGGATAATGATGAATTGAGTCCAGAGCAGGTCAATGATGTGAAAGACTTCTTGGACGATTATGTTGAACGTAATCAGGTTTTGTTCTATGATTTTTTTTCCGTTACTGCATTTTTGGGTGTTGAAAGGATCTTCCATTTAATTCTAAATCATTTGTTTTTATAAGAATAGCATCAGCAATATATCTCCTTGGGTCATTTTCATGGGTTTTGACTGTTAAATATGCATATCTTTCCTGATTATTTGTGTAGGAGGACTTTGATGAATTTAGTGATGTTGATGAGCTCTACAACTCTTTAGCTTTAGACAAGGTGGATGCTCTTGAAGATCTGGTTGCTATTGGTCCTCTTTCCAAGGTAAAGTCTTGTTTCTTTTTTTCCATTTTGGTTCTGCTTGAAGATTCTAGTACCATGCCTTGTAGAACCCAATTCAAATCAGTTTTCTCTTGTGAAATTGTGATTTACTGAGACATGCTGTTACTTGCATATTAATTTTTTTAAATGTTGTACTTGAACCATCTTTTAACTGAACAAAAAAAAGGCCTTTTTTATCTTGTGTTATGGTGTTCACTGATTTCATTGTAACAAATGGGTTCTTATGTGATATTTTAACAGAAAATTAATGAAATGGCTTCTTTTATGGAAAATAACTTGGAAAATGAAATTTTAATGTTTGGCAGGCTGCACCGATTCTTGGATTGAAGCCATCTTTAGCATCACCAACATCTCAAGTGCCGGTAGGTGTTTTGTTCTCTCCATCTGTTGGATATTTAATGATGTAGTCACATGTATAAAAGTATGTTGGTTGACCTATATAAGTTACTCCGTCATTAGTTGTTGGCTTGATGCTCACATTGATGTACAAGAAATGATCATGACTTAATGTAATCAGCAGGTTAGTTCCTCCCTGGAGCATGCAGAAGATACAGCTTCCCAGGATAGTAATTCTGATATAGCAAGGACTCCACCTTCGAAAAGTAGTGCAATAACTCCTGCTACAGCAACACCAAGTGGAAGCCATCCAATCCCTGCTCCACTGAATCTTTCACCTCATAGTTTGTCTGGTGCTTCAACGCCTCCAATTGTTCTTCCAGGTTCAAGTTCTGCTCGAAGTGTTTTGGAAATCACAGGCACAACCAATCCTTCATCTCCTGTAAATATGCCAAATGCAACAAAAGAAGAAGATATCACAAGCTTCCCTGGCCGTAGGCCTTCTCCATCTCTTACTGATACTGGAGTACGAGGCATTGCTAGAGGAGGCCTCTCAGGTCAGCCTTCATCTAGTATTCCCCTTGTTTCTGGAAGTATGGCTTCTGGCAATGGAGCCCTTGGTGCAGTCCCTTCAGTCTCTGACATGGCAAAAAGAACAATTTTGGGGACTGATGAAAGACCTGGGAACAGTAGCATGGTGCAATCTTTGGTATCCCCTCTCAGTAACAGAATGATGTTGCCTCAGACAGCCAAAGCTAATGATGGAAGTGCATCTGTTGATTCTAGTAATCCTAGTGAATCTGCTGGAATACCTGGCAGAGTTTTTTCCCCTTCAATGGTTTCTGGTATGCAGTGGAGGCCTGGAAGCTCCTTTCAGAATCAAAATGACCCGGTATGCTAGTCTGTCAGGTGACTGTACCCGTGCTCTACATTCTTCATGTTCGATATAGTTGCTAATGCATTTGTATGTTCAGGGGCAGTTTCGTGGAAGAACTGAGATAGCACCTGATATGAGGGAAAAATATTTGCAACGGCTCCAACAAGTGCAGCAACAAGGCCATAGCAACCTGCTTGGTGTGCCTCCTCTCGCTGGAGGAAATCTTAAGCAGTTTTCTGCACAACAAGCCCCACTCATGCAGCAGGTTCTGTTTCTTAAATGAATTCCTTTTCCTGAAGCAAGTTGTTCAACTTATTACAAAGATCAATGCAAATCTAGGTTTCTGATGCTTGTTCGTATAACACACGAATGATGTATCTATGCACTGCAAACTTGTGGGAACCTGGTTAGCTTTCTGTCATGAAAGCAAATAGTAAATAATCTTTTTATGATCTTATTTTGGCAGTTCAATTCTCAAAGCTCTTCACTCTCTATCCAATCGGGTCTAGGACTTGGTGGCCAAGCACCTGGTTTTAATAGTGTAACAGCTGCCAGCTTACAGCAGCAACAAAATCCCATCCAACTACAGTCTAGTCAGCAGGCATTGGCAACAAGTGTTCCAAAGGATGGGGGTAACATTCAGTTTGCTTGATTTTCTTTTTGGACCTTATTCTTTCTGAAGCATGAGCTCTTTGAGGGATTTGTGAGGGATCTCATATAATCTAATTTTATGAGTGCATGCAATGAAGGAGGCTCATTAAAACTAAATCGTTGTATATAGAGTAGCAGGCTGCCCAATTATGTACTCCTCCCTGCTCCTGGTTTCTCTATTTCTTTCTTCTGAGCTTTTGCCATTGTATGTTTGGTTTCACAGTAAATCCAGTTCTTTTCAGAAAACAATTTCCAAGGGAAGCTTTTTCAAGGAGAATAACTTTTTTTTTCCTACAAGAAAATGTTTTATGGAGCAATGGATGGATTAATTTTTTCCACCATATTTGAATAGAAGAAGCTATCATTGGAATAGTTGTTATCAGAGTGGCCATATATCTCATGTAGGAAAGTAGCAGATTGCTTTACTGTTGAATGCTGAGTGTTTCGTGTTCTTTTACCATGTCTTGACCAGAGGCTTAATTCAACCTGTGATAGTACTTCTATCTCTGGATTAAGAGCTTAATATATATGCAGATGTCGGGAATGCAAAAGTTGAGGAACAACAACCGCGCAATTTACCTGATGATTCAAGTTCTGAAGCTGTTCCAACTTCTGGGCTTGCCAAGAATCTCATGAACGAGGATGAGATGAAAACTCAGTATACGATTGATTCTCCGGTATGTTGAATACCTCTTAAGGTTGTATGCTTTAGGAATTATTGCTGGTGTGGTACTGTTTGTGCGAGCATGTTTTATCTTCTGTTGGAATCATCAGTAACTTTGTCACTTAATTTGGTAATCCAGATGGTCCAGTTATTTGATTGAGTATTTCCTCTATCATATGTTATTGTTTTGTAAAACTACATGTGCATGGGCTTGACTAGGTAGAGTAAAAGCGATGTTTGGCTGAATTTATGTAGTAGTAATAGTTTCATTTTCTTTTAGGTTTAAAAACTGTTTGTTTTCTAGATAGAGTGTGGGTTTAGGTGGATGTTGGTTGCATAATTGTTAGTTTTGAAGATGACGTGAGTGGTCTGTGAATGGTTCTTCACTGCAGGCTGCTGTATCAAGCTCCTTGACAGAACCTGCTCAAGTTATTAGGGATGTTGATCTTTCTCCTGGGCAACCCTTGCAATCTAACCAGTCTTCTAGTGGTCTTGGCGTTATTGGCCGGAGAAGTGTTACTGATTTTGGTGCCATTGGTGACAACCTCAGTGGCTCAATGAATACTGGAGGAATGCATGATCAACTCTACAATTTGCAGATGCTTGAGGCTGCATACTATAAAATTCCCCAACCTAAAGACTCAGAACGTGCTAGGAGCTACACTCCAGTATGGGATTTCCAATAATCATATCTCTTTTTTTACTTTCCAAGAAACAACAAAAGTGTAGGTTCTTATATTTGTTATCTGTTTGTACTCTGCAGAAACACCCTGCTGCAACACCTGCTAGCTACCCTCAAGTTCAGGCACCGATTGTGAATAATCCTGCCTTCTGGGAACGCATAAGCTTAGATGGCTATGGCACTGGCACTGATACACTGTTCTTTGCATTTTATTATCAGCAGGTAAATGGGTTATTCTATCTCTTGCCCTCTGTGTGTGCGTTTTATTGCAATAGAACTTGGTGACAATTGAACTATCCGACGTGTAAAATTTTCTGCAGAATACTTACCAACAATATCTGGCCGCAAAGGAACTGAAGAAGCAGTCTTGGAGATACCACAGAAAATACAACACATGGTTTCAGCGGCATGAGGAACCAAAAATCGCCACTGATGAATTTGAACAGGGAACCTATGTATACTTTGATTTTCACATAGCAAATGATGACCACCAACATGGATGGTAAGTTGTTGGCATGGAAGTATAGTCTTCTCATTTATTTCAAAAAGCATCATATACCTGTGTTATGTTGCTTGGATTCTTCATTTTATAGAATTATCCATGTCCGATGCTCATTTCTGAATACGGATTTGGAGATATGACCTCCAAGGTTTCTCCAAGTATATGAAAAACTTAAAAGATCTTACTGTACTTGTGTCTGATACATTCCCATACCTGATACACCCAAGTCCTAACGTAGTACCTGCCTGGCTGAATCACATTTTCAGTTAAACTATCCGTTATTATGCTAATGTTGCATGATGCTGTTTTTCAGGTGTCAGAGAATTAAGACGGAGTTCACATTTGAGTATAACTATCTTGAAGATGAACTTATTTGCTGAAACGTAATGTAAGTTGTGTTTCTGTAACCCCCCGAAATTTCATTGCAACTTTTTGGAAAAGCCTAATGACGAAGATGAGATGAGATGTCAAGCTTTGATTAGACGATTCATTTTCCAATAATGCCTTTTTTGTTGGATATTAGTTCTGTTGCAATTCATTACAATGAAAGACATTGGGAACATTGGATGCAGTCTTTGTTAATCTATTGGCACCATTTTGGGTTATACTGCATTTAAACAAAAAAAAAAAAATGAAAGACATTTTATGGGGAACATTGGTGAATAACTTTGGGACCAAATAGAATGTATTTTAACTTTCGGTTTATATTTGATTCACTAGCTCAAGTGGGTACGGGGTACGGTATGTATGATGTTGATAAATTCTTGGACTTTAGCTCGAGGATACTTGGGGTTTAAAATATATATAGATATATAGATGGTCATGCATTGGAATATGAATGTAGATTTGATTTTTGTTTCTATTGGTTCAGGTTCAGTTTTAATTGAATCAGAAAGTTGTATTATTTGAATAGCCTAATATTTTAAAAAAGCCCCCTTTGTTCAAGGAAAGCCTACATTGTAACTAGACATCCTTATTCTTTGATTTATATTCAAGGACTAAAGAATTCCTTAATTCTTAGATATTTATTCAATAAAAAGTAGATAACTATCTTGCAAGAAAGCTCTCTATATTCTTCAATGTATTTGACAAAATGTTTGGTTTTACGCAGTGTAATGTATGATGTTGAGATCCCATCCCATGGTAGTAGTTTCATTCTTATTTTGTTCACCTTTTAAACATTGGGGTATTAGGATTTGTTTGGAAGTTAAAATTAAAAATAAAAGAGTAGGGGGGGGCTTAAGTGTAAAGTATGTACTTATCCTTAAAAGATTTGAAATTGTTATAACGAGATTTCAACATGTAGACCTCATCCACCAACCCCTGTTTCTCTTTTTCAGGGTATTTTCTATCCTATTTCTTTTGAAAGTAATACTTTTTCCCAAAAATAATGCTTTTAATCAAAAACTTATCCAAGTAACAAAACAAAGGTAAAGTGGTATCATGCATGCTCATTTGGTCAATTGATTTTTGTTAACATTTAAATAAAGTTATTCTTCACATTATTTGTATTCTGATGTATGTTTTTATGTTTAAAAACAGGAACAAGAAAGACAAAGTTGAGTCTCACACGTTTAACCTTTATTCTAATTAAATATTGATTCATTTCTCAAACAACGATAAGCCTATTTCCATATTTAATATGAGGAAATAATTTTTTTAGAAACTCAAATGCAGCTGAGATCTTCAATTGGTTTTAAAAATAAATAATACATATTTAATGTCTTTTTAAAAAGAGTAAAAACTTAAATATCATTGTCATAAATCATCAATTATGTGTATCAAACAATCAGATAAGTTGGTTTAATTATGCCCTCACTCCTCATATTCTTTGAACTTTTGCAATTTAGTCATTTAATACTTCCACTTGTCTGATGAAAAAAATTAATACTCCAATTTAACAATATTGTTAATAAATTTTCGATAAATTTAAATATGTTACATTTTACTATTCGAAGCTTCTATTTAAAAAATGAAAATCCAACTAATAATAAATTTAATACAAATCTGACAACAAGGTTATTAATCTATATATTATATAAAATTAGCTCCTAAGGGAGCATTCGAAATCAATATAAAAACTTAGTAAGGGTATTTTAGGTTGTATAAAAAATCAATAGGGATAATTTAGACATTAAAAATTTAATAAGAGTAATTTAGATATTTTAAAAAATGCTAATTTATTTATTTATAAATTTTAAATGATTTATTATTTAATGTAAATTTATATTCTATACTTATATTAAATTGAATATAGGGACAAAATGAGTATATTAAATTTATTTTTATTAATATAACAGCACGAGTAAATTATTTCTTCTCTTTATTTGTGATTTCATCTTAAAAAACACTTAAATCCATAGATTTGTTTTTGTTTTTTTACTAGATTCACATTTATAAGCTTTGTTTTTGTTCATGTGTATGGCTTTAGTTTTTTTTTTTTTTTTCTTTACTTATTCATTTTAAATTTTTGAATTGTAGTAGAGATCAATTGAAGACACATTGGACTTTTTTGAATGTGAATTTTGTTAATGAAGTACTTTTTCCCATATTAAGAAAATGAAGAAGATCGAGAATATTTCGTTTTCCAGACAAGTAAGCATTGATAGAATTTTTGAAGACTACAATAACAAAGAAACGACAGTTTTTTTACACAAGCATCAACATTCACAATTCAACAGTTGAATCTTAAAATTATTGTTCTTCTCAAATTTTAATTTGATTTTTTATTGGTTAATTTTTCTTTTTTATCAAATTAATGTTTGTATTATCTTTATCTACAATGTATATATATATATATATATATATATATAAAATCAACTCCGAAGGAGAGTAAAAAAGATTATTCACTTTCATTTAAAAATGACAATAGGTCTATCTTTGGTATTTTAGTGGAATTTATGTGAGTGATAATACACATATTTACATATCAAACCTTTAATCTATTTCTTAATTTGCTAGAGCTTATATCTAATAAAATTTATCTCAACTTTAAATATCGATTTTGAGAATTCTAAAATTTTTTAATCTATTTATTTGCTTTTTTTACAATTTATTTTATTTACCTTCTGTTACAATTTTAAATATTTAAAATAAAGGGACTAAATTCTTAAACTTGAAAGCAGAGGACCAAATTTTAAAAATTCAAAAAGTACAGAGACTGGAGGCAAAATTAGACTTATAACTTTTTTATTGAACCGATTAAATTAACTTATAACTATGATTATTCTTAAGAAATTATGGTGGGGTGGAGTCGTAATTTGTTGTTTAAGCAATCAATGTGAAAGCATTTGTTGTATTTATCTACAACCATCTGAATCATAATTATTAATTAGGTTAAATTAATGAATAATTTGGAAATGAAAACTAGAAAGGTTGTGGACCAATAAAGTAATATAATCTAAGGAAATTTATTTCAACATGGAAAATGATGTGGATCCACGCCTTCCAAAACTTATCAAAAACCTTCCCTTTTTTCTTTTACATATTTTACCGGGGTTGATCGAGTCTTAACTTAATTGATATAGACATTATTGTCAATTTAAAAGTACGTGAATTCGAGTACGTTAAAGTGCATTATTCTCCTATTTATGGGTTGGAAAGGAACTACCATGAGTAGTTTTAAGTATTGTGTTAAAAAGAGCAGATATAATCAGAATATATAATAAAATTATTTAAAAAAATTTATGTTGCCTTTTTTGTTCCTTTCTTTTTACTTTTGTTCCTTAATATCATATCAAAAAAATGTGAAGAATTATGATATTTGAAAGTTTGGATGAAATTGAAAAGCTCAACAAAGGTAGCCAGTAAAGAATAAGGGACCCCCACATCAAAATTGGGAATGAAAAGGTTGAGTGAGATGTAAAGAGGAGAGGATGACAATGATATGTGGTGGATTTATGTATTTCCTTTTTGAATTCTAAAAAAAATTGTTTTAGGTAATAAGTAGAAGTATATTCATGTTTGCAAATATAATTAATATACGTTGGAAATAAGTATTATAAAGCATAACAAGTAAATAATTAGAATATCTCTGATGGGATTTAAATAAAAATAAATATGAATTAATTCATTTATAATTTTTTTTTATATCGTACACATACTACATCAAACTGTCCAAATAAAAATCTACCACTTACTTCCCTAAACGCTCAAACTCAAGTGAGTTTTATGGAAGAGCAATTCTTGGCCACCAAATTAAACTTAAAAAATTAAAACTATATATGATTCGCACACTATGTAAAATTATTTAATTAAAAATCTATCATTTACTATCCTAAAAGCTCGAACCCGAATAGATTATATGAATAAATAATTCTTGACTACTAAACTAAACCCAAAAATATAAGTCGACCCATTATTTTTGCAATACGAAATTATAACCTATACGATTAAAGTTGTCAAAATCTTAACTATGGTTAAAACTAAAACCTTATTGGGTTTTGGCCCCTGGCTAGGATTGAAAAGGAGAAGCAGCCCCAAGCTTCTTTTTCTTTCATAAAGGAAAACAAATAGGGGCAGACAAGTCTCCCATCCCCTATGAATTTTCTCAAAACAAAAAACATATTTTTTTATATATTTTTTTATACTTATAATATTTTATATTTTGAAAATTTAATGTATTAACATATTCTTTTGTTATATAACTCATATTCATAATTTTTCATTTTTGTGTATAAATTTTGATTATATTTATTTTTTTATACAATAATTAAAACTATTCATAGTTCTTCTCCAACCTATAAATAGAAGGATAATACGTTTCAGCGCACTCGAACTCATGTCCTTTACATTAATAATAATATTCATACTAATCAAGTTAAGACTCAATCAACTAATTTAATCAATTTTTATAGCCTATAATAGTGTTCAATATTACCATATGTAATTTATATGTATATGGTTTTGGGGTAGAATGGGAAGTAGGTGTTAAAATGGGTGCAAAAATTGCTAAAGCCGTTATCCAAAATTGAATAAATGCAACTGCCAATGAGTTGTGCCAACTAACTACCAAACATCTACCCTTTCCACCTTTTTCTCTTCGTTTCATTTCAATCCCATCCCATCCCATTCCATCTCAAACTATTATTCTTTTATATTTATATATATTTAATAAAATTTAGTGAGTCTTAACTCGATTGACATGAACATTATTGTCAATATAGAAGAGGATATAGGTTCGAGTGCGCTAAAGCACATTATCCTCCCATTTATGAGTTGGGGAAGAGTTATAAGTAGTTCTAGGCATTGTGTCAAAAAAAGCAAAAATGATCAAAACTTATAATGAGATTATTAAAAAAAACTCGATAAAAAATTTCCAAGTAATTGGATTTGAACCCGTATTATTTACATCAATAAAATGTTAACTTCACTATTAAACCAAAGCTTTATTTCAACATGATATTTACATTTTAGTTGTATTATGCATACTTTATTACCCATCAATTGTATATATATTGATAATATTATTGATTGAGTTGGTGTCACAACGATGATAAAAAAATTGTAATGCATTTAGTATTTTTAATATGGTGTATTGACGTGATTAAATTTTATTTTACTCAGAATTTAATCTATTTATTTCATTTTAATATTGTACATATTTCATGTGTTATTATTAGTTAGTTTCAAACCTTACGTTTTATTATTTATTGTATGTTATTTTTAAACTAACCTTTATGTTTTAAATACGCCGTTTCCACACACATAGAGTTTCTAATTTTTGTTATGTTTATGTTATTTTTTATGATGTGACATTTTATTGGTTAAAAATTAATGATTGCATTATAATATATTGATTAAATATCTAAATTATATGTAAGTAATTTATCGAGTTGATGTCACCAACTTAGTTATGAAATTACAAAAATATTTATATTTTTAAATTATAATTAATACTATTATGATCACACTTTTATCTTTTTGTATTTTTATATCACCTAAAAACAACACAATTACAAATTACAAATTCAAAAATCAAACATGTGTTCAATAGTATTAAATTACGAGTTCATTACTACTCCGCTTATATTCATTATTAAATAAATCTTAAAATAAAATATTTTTAACATACAATATTTTCTTTTACTCACATTGTAAACAGGGGCAAAGCAAAAAAAAATTTTGGAGGTTAAAATTAAATTGTATACTTTTATGATAGTAAAAAAAAAAAACAATTTCACCATTTTAATAATTTATATCTTTATAATTTTTAAAAAATTAAATCAATTTTTATCATTTTGGAAGGGCCAGAATGTAATTTTATTATTACTAATTTAAAATTTTTATAAATTATAAAGGACCTAAATGAAAAATTTTCTATTTTAAAGGTTTAGAGTCTTGCAATCCCCTAACTTCGTCACTGATTGTATAGTTATATTTAAAACTTTTGCAATATTAATTAAATATTAAATGTTTTATATGATTAATTATGGATGTGATATTTATGTGAATAAAAAGTGTATGACAAATGAAGCCATTTATATTAGTTTAGTTTGCATTAATTATCACATTTCTTGCTTATTTTTATTGAGGCATTGGCACTAAATGTGGTTAATAAAAAAATAACAACAACCCTGAACTTGTAGGATTGGATCTTCATTTTTATATTATTTTTACTTATTTTTTAATTTTTGAAAATAAATTCAAAATCTGATTATTGATTATAAAATATAAAAATATATGTTATTAAAATAATGAAATTGTATTTTTATCATCGTAAAAATATATAATTTAATTTCACCTCAAACAAATTTTCAACTTTATCCCTGATTATTGTCCAACAAGGTTATCGATCTAATCCTCCCTTTGCTTTCATGTTGGTCAATAGAAAAGGGATCATTAAAATGGACTTCTCTTCTAGCTCGAGAATAGTATTTCTAGCCTTTTGAGATGAACTTAAGCCTACGTTTTCTCGTAACTCTTTTTGTGCATATAAAAATTTTTATTTGATTGTGACATGCTCATGATGCTAGTGAAATTATATAAAAAATAAAGTTTAATTGAAATGACAAATTAAAGCTTTGAGAATTAATATCGTAAGTACAAGTCTAGATCTTGTGAATTTATTTTTGAGTTTTTTATAAATTTTATATAAAAATATAAAAAATCATAATAATATTTAATACCTTTTAAATAGATTATTATTATAACATTAAATAAATAAATAAATGTTTTTCCATTAAATATGTTTTATTTCTAGAGTATCTTAAAATACATATAAATTATGAAAAAAATAAATAATAAAATTTAAAAGAATGGATTAAATTATTTTAATATTCATTTGATCTTTTAGAAAACCAAAAGAAAATCAAAAATTACGAAAAAAACTTCCCCAATATCTTTTCGCAATCTCGAAAAGAGACAACCTCTTTCCATCTTATGGCTATTTTTTCAAAGTGACTTAAAAAATTTTAAGATTTACAAAAATAACTCAGGTTTAAAAACAATCACCAAAATGACCTGAAATGAACAGTAAAAGTAGGTTTTGACCTGTCAATGGGCGGCACCAACTCGTATTTTGGACCAATAATTGCCTAATAATTGTGTCAGGCTTTAAGAAATTGTTTTTTGAGGTTTTGGCCTGTCAATGGCCGGTACCAAGGGTTTTTTTTAAATCATATCATACTGGTATATAAAAATACCAGTATTAAAAAAAATTTGGTGCTGGCCTGTCAATGGCCGACACCAAGTACGAATTTTAAAAAAAAAAAATTTGGGTGCAATGGCTGGCACCAAGTTTTATTTTTAAAAAAAAATTTTGGTGTCGGCCTATCAATGGCCGACACCAACTCGTATTTTTTTTTTAAAAAATTTTTTGGGTACTAGCCTGTCAATGGCTAGCACCAACTCGTATTTTAAAAAAAAATTTTGAGTGCTGGCCCGTCAATGACCGGCACCAACTCGTATTTTTTAAAAAAAATTTTTGGTGTTGGCATGTTAATGACCGACACCAACTCGTATTTTAAAAAAAAATTGAGTGCTGGCCTGTCAATGGCCGGCACCAACTCGTATTTTAAAAAAAAAATTTTGGATGCTGGCCTATCAATGGCCGGCACCAACTCGTATTTAAAAAAAATTTGGTGCTGGCCTGTCAATGGCCGGCACCAACTCGTATTATAGTGAGTGGTTTGTATTCTGATAGTGCAAATAGAATGAGAAAAAAAATTTTGAAAGAGCTATCAAAATGAGAGTGTTTTGTAGTATATCATCAAATGATTTTTTTGTAGTGGATTGTAGATGGGAGTTTTTCGTTGTGTACAACCGAATTTTGGGGTTGATTTATATACTGTCATGTTTTAACGGAGTTGAATTACATACTGTCATGTCCACCCTAATGGTTATGCTATTAAGGGTTAAATGATTATTTGCGCCATAGATGGCTAATTAAGTTGTCCAACGCAGATGGACATTATCTATTGTGCAATAGTGTTTATTGCGCAACTAGGTTGTGGTTAGAACCAGTTGGTAGAGTCTCTATGCAAAGGTTTCTTTTTAATTTTATTGACTATTTCAGACATCCAATTGATGCAACGTAGACTTGGTTCAAGTAGAAGACTATTAATTATGAATAAACTACTATTGAAAATATTTGTATTAATTCTTAACAATGTTTGTATTTTTTTATATCTGTAAATTTAATATAGTTGTTTAGGATTTAAGGTTTGATTTTTATATTTTGGTGTATGTAAATTAAAATTGTCGTGTATTATTACGTATTCGAAATTTTTTAAATACTTCAAAGTCATTTATTCAAACAAATAATTATTTTAGAGAAATTAAATTAATATTAAAAAATAAAATAATTTCATTATAAAAGAATATTTAGAGGTGCTCATGGGCCGGGCAAGGCCGGGTTCGGGTCGGGCTCAACTAAAAATTTAGGCCCATTCATCGGGCTCGGGTCGGGCCGGGCCTAAAAAATGGGTCTAAAATTTTGCCCAAGCCCGACCCATATAAAAATGCTAAAACCCGGGCCCGGCCCGGCCCGGCCCGCCCGTATTAATTTTTTATATTATTTTATATAATTTTTAAATATATATATAATACATCAAAAATACTAAAAAATTAAAATAAATATTTCCCAACAAATTGAAAATTAATTTTAAAAAATATGTAGACTTAAATAACACTAAGATAGATGCAACTTAACAAGCAAATACCTCTAAAATAATAATAAAATTAACAAATGCCTTTAAAATAATAACAAAATTAACAATAAAATAAGTTTTATACAATATCTAAACAATAACAAAAAAATAGTGGCAACATAATAGTAATATGATATCAAAATAGGGAGAAAACATCAATAAAATAACATTTAAAAACAAAAAAAAATAGCAGTTCTTTTTTTCATTTAGTAAATTCGGGCAGGGCCGGGCCGGGCCCGGGCCAAAAATACCTTACCCGAGGCCCCGCCCATTTTTAAATCGGGCCTTATTTTTTTGCCCAAGCTCATTTTTCAGGCCTATATTTTTTCCCAAACCCTCCCACATTTCGGGTGGGCCTTCGGGCCGGGTCGGGCCGCCCGACCCATGAGCAGGTCTAAGAATATTCACAGAATAAATTAAAAATAAAGTAAAAATTAACAGAAAAATTTAAAATTGTCGCGATCCTGGTGACGTCCCCGGCGCCGGTGTGTAACGGTCCGGATGCCTCCGTCGGTGATGTCGTGCACCTTGTTCAGGCGTTTGGTAATTGCTCGGTTCAGCCTCCAGTGGCCTGTCCGATGTACTTAGAAAAGTAGAATAATCATATACATCATAATCAAGAGTAAATGGGTATTACGTAACCGAAAGTACCGATGGAAAAATATCCTCAGTGGTCGGTGTATGTGCTTCGGGATGGAGCTCCGAGTGGTATGAGGACAATCCGGATCGTGTCGAATGTTGAGGGTCGATGTCGTCACCAAAAATATCCTCGAAAGATGGGGGAATTTCTCGCAACGGATTCGGATCCAGGTTGTGCGATGATGAGCCGGATGCTTCATATTGTGGATCGAGATCGGGGTTTGAGGAAGTATCAGACTCGATGTTACCGAATAGCGGAACTCGGTTATTGCGCGGTCGTGTGTTCCTTGGTTGCCATCGAGAAGAATCCGGTTACGCATCTTTTTGGATCAGCATGTATTGACCTTGGAATATAAAAGGTTTCCCGTATGACATATACCATGCTGCGTACTCAGGTGTAGGAGAGAACTCTCCCTCTAAGACATACAATGGAGGACGCCTCGAATGTCGCATATTCCACAGAAAGATATATGGTTCATGTTTTTGCACCCAATTTATAGCATCCCGACCCGAGCCTTTTTTATCCCTTCCGTGGACTTCTTTCGGTATAGGTTGTGCTCAATTCACCATTTTTTTTATTTTAATATAAATTCAATTTATTTATTTCTTTTCAATTAATTTTTCATTTCATTTCATTTGTTTTCAATTAATTTTACTTCACTAGGCTTGCAGATTAGTCATATCAAGCTTTTTTTTTTCATTTGTTTTCATTTTTAAATCATTTTAATTTTATTTCATTTCAATTTAATTTCATTCAAATTTCATTTCCATTCCCATTTCCATTTCATTTCATTTAAATTATATTTTTTTCAATTTAAATTTATTTTTTTCTCAATCCATTTATATTAATTTTAATTTTTTTTCATGTAATTTTTTTTAAATTTATATTTTTTCAATTTAAATTCATTTAAATTATCAACCTTTCCATGTAATTTTCAATTTTCTTTTTCACACAATTTTTCTAATTTTATTTCATTTGCAATGTTTTTACAAGAATATGTGTTTAATAATATATCATTCGTCATCTTGGAGTCCAACATTACGAGACAATTGACCGGAAACATAGACACAATGTGGGCATGTTGATTGGTTGTGTCCGGATGTTCGACACACAGTGCACAGTTTGGGTTCACCCGTCTCCCTGACATCCATGTCATTTCGAATTCTCGTCGATTGTGGTCGACCTTTAGGATGTCTACTGAGACTACGGTCAGGCACCATCTCAAAAGCAGGTGATGGAACTTCCCAGTTTGAGGCATCGGGTATTATAGGAAATTCATTCCCCCATATACGTAATGTGTGTTGTAACTTGTAGATCTCGTCTATGAATTGTTCAACATTTAAGTTTGCTCTCACACACGCTGCATGAACATGCACATACGGATATCGAAGAGTCTGAAATATCCCGCACTCGCATCGTCTGTTTCGTAGATCAACTGCGTATGACCTAGGTGGAAGACCCGAAAGACGGCCGATGTACTCTTGAACTCGGACAGTCTCCAAGTCGCGCGAATACAATTCAGCGTTCATTGTTTGTGCCCTTCGACTATTTACCGCCTTGGCCTTTCGGACTGCCTCTACGTACATGTGGCCAGTCTCGATCTGCTTAGCTTGTCTAAACCCCATCTTAGGCATCAATGTTGCCAGCCTATAAAATGTTCTCAAGAACACAGTAGAAATCGGGAGATTGTGTGTGCGCCTCAATACAGAGTTAACCGCCTCTACCAGGTTGGTCGTCATCTGCCCATACTAAAACCCCTCATCGTAATTTTGAGTCCATTGCCAGTTCTCCATGCTACCCAACCATGTCCGGAGATCTGTTGGTAAAGATGACATCTGATATTCAAGCCTTGGGAACCTCTGCCTGAATCTTCGCGGTTCTAACTCATGAGCTGCATATTTAATTTGAAATAATCATTTTAAAAACAACAAAAATTTTGAAAAGTAATTTTTGTAATAAATACAAAAAAAAATTTTTACCCATGTTCACGAGTTCTTTTTTCCAATCTTTATTCTTATAATATTTATGAAAGTTTGCCGCGATGTGTCGAATGCAATAAACAGACCTCCACGGAACCTCCAATCGCCTTATCGCAGCAAGTAATCCTTTCGATCTATTTGATATAAGGCAAATATTGTCTTCTCTAACAACGTGCCTCCGTAGATTTCTGAGGAAAAATTCCCAAGACTCGAAGCACTCACGTTCCACGATGGCGAAAGAGATCGAAAGTACATTTTTGTTGCCGTCTTGTGCCACAGCAATCATGAGTATTTGTGTGTATTTGCCATACAACCATGTCTAGTCCACCTGCACCATCGGCTTGTAGTGAGGGAGGGCCCTAACACATGGCTCGAATGTCCAAAACAAACGGTGAAAAACTCGTTTCCCCGATTGTATCTACCCGTCTGGGCCTTTATACAGCAGTGTTTGCAAACCAGTCACTGTCCCGGGCACATCCAACATCCCGGCTATCCACCATTGAAGGTCGTTGTATGACGTATCTCAGTCATCGTACAATTCTCGTATCGCCATTTGCTTTGCCCACCATGCCTTTCGGTACGACACTTTATACTTGAATCGAGCTTGCATGTCCGCAATAAGGACCGACACCTGAATGGTGGGTGACTCTTTCACCAAAAGAATGATGCAGTTGCATATAGTTTTTGCATCTAACTTTTTATGGTATTGCGACATACGAACAGATGTGCATGTGTGTGGACCTTCTAGTTTCCTTATCATCCACATCTGCGTCCCCTGCATTAACGCGGCTCGGACACGCCATTTACAACCACTTGAGGCTTTTCAACATTCTCCTACGTACAAAGACTGCGTCGGCTTCGTTACTTTATAATCCACACCTAACTTCAAGCTAAGTTGTTTTATAGCATGTAAACAGTCTTTTTTTTATCGAATTGTTGTCCCACAAACAACTCTTCATCGCCGAATTCTTCGTCAAGTAAGTGAGCCGGTACAATATTTGTATATTCCGGGAACTCGCGTGCTATAGTCGTATCAGGATCCATATCGGTAATGAAGGACCCTGGATTATTTCTTATAACTATACCAGGGGTTTGCATTTTCACCCTTCACCGGCCCTTTCTCGTCTATGTCTTCAGGGATGTCATCCAAATCGGAGTCACTAAAATCATCGTTTGGATCGCGGTGGGAGTGATCATCATTATCAGACCCTTCATCAACATCTTCTATGGTGGCCAACACGTCTGGATGGATCTCTAGACGAGGAAACGGGTTTGGGATGTTATACGAACATTCACCGGTGTTTAGATTTTCGAGAGTTGGCATTGACCGTCTAAAACCCGACTGATCCTCCCAGGAGACGTTAAGATCAAAATCAATTCCAGAGCGTTGGCTTGCTGGAATTACAACTTGAATCGGATCTGGTTCAGCTACCTCCGCGAACAACTCAATCGGGTTGAGATTTTCTATCTCACAAGGGTAATAAATTACTATCATTATCCCTAGATTATCATCATCTTCAAGCTCAATTTCTAAGAACTTTAGCGAATCAGTTGAAACCGAAAATTTATAAAACAGTCTCAACATTTGCTTTCCACAACGACTTGCTATCTTTGTACTGATTTTCTGTTTTAAATCCGACAAAGAAACACGCTTGTTAAATCTCATTCCTATTTTTTTCCGACTTCGAAATACACAGCCTTCCTCAGTTGTATTTATAATTTCTCCATCGAAATGAACATAAACAAACAAAACTTGAGAACTCATCTTAAAAAAATTTGGCTTTCTTCTCCACAAAAAAAAAACTAAAAATTTTAAAGCAAACAAAAACCAAACAAAAAGTCAAATGAAAGATAAAATACATATATATATCTGATAATTTTTGGTGCCGGCCATTGACAGGCCAGCACCCAAAAAAATATATTTTTTTAAAAATACGAGTTAGTGCCGGCCATTGACAGGCTAGCACCTAAATTTTTTTTTAAATACGAGTTGGTACCGGCCATTGACAGGCTAGCACCCAAATTTTTTTTTAAAATACGAGTTGGTGCCGGCCATTGACAGACTAGCACCTAAAATTTTTTTTAAATACGAGTTGGTGCCTACCATTGACAGGCCAGCACCCAATTTTTTTTTAAAATACGAGTTGGTGCCGGCCATTGACAGGCCAGCATCTAAATTTTTTTTTTAAAATACGAGTTGGTGCCAACCATTGACAGGCCAAAACCCAAAATTTTTTTTTAAAAATACGAGTTGGTGCCAGCCATTGGCAGGCCAGCACCCAAAATTTTTTTTTTTAAAATACGAGTTGGTGCTGGCCATTAACAGGCCAATACCTAAAATTTTTTTTTAAAAAAATACGAGTTGGTGCCGGCCATTGACAGGCTAGCACTCAAATTTTTTTTTTTAAAATACGACTTGGTACCGGCCATTGACAGGCCAGCACCAATTTTTTTTTAAAATATTGGTATTTTTATATACCAGTATGATACGATTTAAAAAAAATACCTGGTGCCGGCTATTGACAGGCCAAAACCCAATTTTACTGCTCATTTTAGGTAATTTTAGTGATTATTTTTAAACCTGAATTATTTTTGTAAATTTTAAAATTTTTTAGGTCACTTTAGTAAAATAGCCCCATCTTACTATGTGTGATGCAACTCTGTCGGTGACCCACCTTCTCACAAATTAAATTTTAAAAATTAAAACTTTATCTGCAAACCAAAAATTTGAATCCCTATAAAAAGAAATACTTTTCAAATATTTTATTATTTTTTACAAAATAGCATCTTTGGTTAAAATATCTTTAACTTCTTCTACTTTTCATACATATTAAATTTAGTCCTTTTTCTTTTTTCATAAATTTTGTCCTTTTATTTCTGGTTAAAAATTATTTTATTAAATTTTTTGATATGATATTTTGAAATACAATAATACTCGCTAACCATGTAACAAAAAATAATATTGTAATGAACCCGAATTTAACAAATGAATCAAAGATTAAATTCTTTAAAATAAAAGCTAAATGGACTAAATTTTAAATTTACAAAAAAATAGAAGGACTTGAAATGTATTTTAACCGTAACTTTTTTGAAACTAAAAAACATGTATAACCGGCTGGTTTGGGTACCATACATAGGAGAGTGTGCATAGGAAACGTGGGTTGTCAGTGGTCCACGTCATCAACCTAAACTTTAAGCAATTTATGCTAAACGTCACCGTTTTTGTCATGAAATGATATTTCCCCTTTTTTCTTTCTTTTTTTCTTTTTTTTTTTTAAATTTTCTTCTTCAAAATTTTCATCTTTTCTTGAAGAGCACAATGAACACATTTAATAAAAAATTAATCTAACTCTAAAAATAAAACTAATCAAAACTTTTTACTTTAAGGAATATTTTTATAAGAAATTTATCATCAAATTAATAAAAAAATTTTAACAATTTAAAAAATTCTATATCTCTTAAATAAAATCTCGAATTTAAACATTTTAAAATTAAATTTTAATTTAAAAAAAATTAATAATAAAACCGAATAACATATTAATTACAAATTATGTATTTTCTTTAGTATTATAAATTATTCAATGAACATCATAAAATTTTAAATTTATTATTCTTTGGTTAATCTTTAATTTTAGAGTTTTACTTTTAAGGTCTCTTTGACGAGCATTTACCTTTAGTTCGGTATGTTTAGCACCACTAGTTTTACACTAATAATAGAGAAAACACTTGAAATAAATCTAACAAAAAAAACAGAAAAAAATTAAAATAAAAAAAAAAAAGCTAAGAAAAAGAGAGTTTTTGAATCTTTCATTGTATATAAACTAAGACAAGAAAGAAAAAAACAAAAACAAAACAAGTATTAAAATCTACATAAGAAAAGCAACTTTAAACTCTTAATTTGTTTGAAATTTCTTATAAATTAATAATATTGTACGAACAAAAAATAATAAATGAATAATTTTTATACAAATATTATTTAATTTATTTATTTATTATATTCCCTTTCTCCCTAGAGATTATCAACCCTAAGCCATTTAAACTTTTTCCAAGCACAAGGTATTAGCCGTTACAATTCCTACCAAAATCCAAAAAAATAAATTTAAAAAATCAAAAAATCATTTTTTTCAACATTCCCAATTTTCCATCACAAAAAAGAAAAAACAACAACACTTAAATCCATAGATTTCTCTTTTTTGTGATTTGTTTTCATCAACTTGGTTACTATTGTTGATTAACAATTTTCCCTTTTCATGTTTTAATCTTGTTTGATTTGTCAACTTGAAAAAAATTTCTCTTTCAAAGTATTGTTTTTGGTCTGCAAAAAGATTGATTCCTTTTTTCTAAAACATCACTCCAGTTCTTCCCTTCCCCTGTTTCTTCTCTGTTCTTCAAGCTCGGTTTCTGTTTCGATATTTCCATCAAAACCCATCTCCTATTTTCTATAAAGTTTCAATCTTTTTGTTTCTATAAAGTTTTTGTTGTAAAAAAAGAAAGAAAAAAAATTGACGGTTTCTAGCAGAGAAATATACAAAAAAGAGAAGAAGAAGAAGAAAACATAATAAACTTTCTCATATTTTATATTCTTTTTTGCTTCTTTTTTCAGTTTTCTCTTAGCTTTCAGTTTCATTTATTAGATTCACTTTTTGCTTCTCGCTCTCTCTCTTTCTCTCTCCTATGGTCACAAGAATTTCTTTGATTTTCTTTTGATCCAGCAGATAAACAACCTTTTTCTTTTCTTTTTAACATTATTACATAACCCCATAGCCAACACCTTGCTTCTTCTTTCTAAGCAAGCAGCTTTAAGCCTTAACCTTCATCCCCTTTTATTTGTTCCTTTCAAGATTTTTCATTAAAAAGGCTAAAGAGAAAGCATGGGAAATTCTTGTTTTTTAGGAATATTGGTAACAATATCCCTGTGTCTTCAGTTGTTTGGTGGTGGTGTTCATTGTCTTGGTGTGAATTGGGGTACCATGGCATCACATAAACTTCCCCCAAAAACAGTGGTTCAGATGTTAAAAGACAATGGAATAAAGAAAGTTAAGCTTTTCGATGCAGATTCAACTACTATGAATGCTCTTGCAGGAAGTGATATCGAAGTCATGGTTGCTATTCCTAATGATCAACTTCTTGCTATGAACAGCTATAAACGTGCTAAAGATTGGGTTAGGAGGAATGTCACAAGATATAATTTCGATGGAGGTGTTAACATTAAGTAAGTCCAATTTTTGACTTCTTATATATTAATCATATATCTGTTGGTTGGTCTTTATTTACTGATTCATCTTTTTTAATGCTGTTGGGTTTTCTGAGGCAATTTATAGGATTTATTTAAGCTGCTGATAAAATATTGTTGTGTTCTTTATTGAGGATTTTGATAAATTGGATGCTTGTTTTGGAAATTGTTAAGAGTTTGGCATTATGGAATTTTGGTTCTTAATCTGAAGTCTTTGCATTTGAATGTTGAAGTATTTGGTGTTAGATTTCTTTATATTTGAGATTTCTTTATATTTGAAAGAATCAATATATTATGCTTGAATTTGATAGTTGGGGCTATAGAATTTTTTTACTGATGATTTCTTTGCCACCAGAGCCGAGTCAAGCCGGGTTGAACCCTAACAAGCTCTCCGCGAGCTGTTGTTTTCGTTATTTTTATCCTTTTATCATTGAAATTCACAGCTTGTTTAGGTTGGAACCAAGATTGGGAAACTTACTTAGTTTTTGTTTGGTAGCAAGTAAGGATTAGTTTATCAGTTGACCTAATGATCGATCTTAAATTGGATTACAATTAGAACATATTTATTTGGTATGCATTCAATGTCCTTGTTTGACTTACCTTCCCTTAGCTGGGAATGACTTTCTCTAGCACATTTATTTTCTTCTTTTAAATCAAATGTTGTCCACTTGAAAAATAAGCAAAAGGGGCAGATGATCTGAACTCTTGTTGGAAAAGTTTTCCAGGAATCTTATCACATAAATTTCAACTTGTTATCCCCCTTTGGTACATATTCCAGACTGAGATGACTTTTGATTCCTTCAACATTTGCTGTTCCTTTTCACCTTTATTCTTAGCATCAAAGGACCATTTTAGAATCTGATACAATGTGCATTATTTCTCAATACATGCGTGGTTTAAGCTTTTATGAAGGTTTCCTTGAAGCTTGTCTTTGGATCAAATAGTAACTAAACGAATGGATTGTTACTTTCATATTGTTCATTTGATTAACGTTTCGAAGATTCTAAGCATGACTTGACACGAAGATGAGTGAAAGATGCTAATGATTTTATGTTTTGTTAATGGTGAAGGAAAGAATATGCTTATCTTATTATTAAATCTGTGGGATTTCTTAATGTCATCGAATAGGTATGTAGCTGTTGGCAACGAGCCGTTTCTCACAACTTACAACGGCTCGTTCATAAACATCACATTCCCTGCGCTTGAAAATATTCAAAATGCACTTAATGAAGCTGGGGTTGGGGACTCGATAAAGGCAACCGTGCCTTCGAATGCAGATGTCTACAACTCACCAGAAAGCAACCCTGTTCCATCAGCTGGTCGGTTTCGGCCTGATATCAGTGGACTTATGACACAGATTGTTGAATTTCTAGCCAAGAACGGTGCACCTTTCACCATAAACATCTACCCTTTCCTCAGTCTCTATGGAAATGATGACTTCCCCTTTAACTATGCTTTCTTTGATGGAGGAAACCCGATTGTTGATAACGGGATTCAGTACACTAATGTTTTCGATGCCAACTTTGACACATTGGTTTCATCTTTGAGAGCTATAGGGCATGGGGACATGACCATTATTGTTGGGGAGGTCGGTTGGCCCACAGATGGAGACAAGAATGCCAATATAGCTAATGCTCAGAGATTTTACAATGGGCTCATGCCTAGACTTGCAGGCAACGTCGGCACACCTTTGCGGCCAGGATATTTAGAAGTGTACTTGTTTGGCCTTCTAGATGAAGATGTAAAGAGTGTTGCTCCGGGAAACTTTGAGCGGCATTGGGGAATCTACAGGTATGACGGGCAGCCTAAATTCCCACTCGATCTTTCAGGGCAGAATCAGAACCGGTTCCTCATCCCTGCCCAGAATGTCGAGTATCTTCCTCAGAAATGGTGTGTGTTCAATCCAAATGCTAATGACCTGAGCAAACTTGCAGACAACATAAACTATGCCTGCACCTTCTCCGATTGCACAGCACTTGGCTACGGATCTTCATGTAACATCCTGGATGCGAATGGGAACGCATCCTACGCATTTAACATGTACTACCAGGTGCAAAACCAGAATGACATGGCCTGTAATTTTCAAGGTCTAGCCATAGTTACAACACAGAATCCTTCACAAGGGACTTGCAATTTTATCATTCAAATTGCATCTTCTTCTTTTGCTATTGGTCCCTCACTGATAGGAATGACATTTTTTGCTGTAATAGCATCTGTATTACTATAAACTTGATTCTGTAGATAACCGGGATGTTACTCTCTTCTTTTTTCAATTTCATTTTTGCTGCTCTCTTTTGTATGTCGGATTATTTTTTGAATCGATTGACTTCAAATAATAAATCCCATGGATTTATTGGATTTTTATTAGAACTAAATCCCTTGGTTTACTAGTCCTCAATGGTTGATTTCGTCAGTGAGAAATTAAAAGAAAAAACAAGCATATCTACTCACTGCACGTTCACATGCCATTGTTAATTATGTTGAGCTAGATTCGATTCAAATTGGTACATGACTTCTTCACTATTAATAAAAAAAATAAAATAGTCAAACTAGTCGTAGTCCTTGTTGTGTATGTATATCTAAAGAAATTTTCTCACAGGGTTTACATTTATATTGAAAATCCAAGTTTAATAAGGGATGAATAAGCTTTGTAAAAAGAGGATACACAATACGAATTCCTAACGAATGTGTTCCAATCTATTTGCAAGAGTTTAATGTTTTGAAATTTTTTTGCTTTTTAGGGATTTAAATCTTAATCTATGCCTATGAAATTGATTTTGAGTATAAATTCGAGTTTTATCATATGTAATTGCGCATATTTAAGTCTTCGTCTTACCATACACAATTGTATATGCGTGGATTTTAATCTTCCTAACTTACAACTTTCTTTTTCTTCTTCACCATTAATTTCATTTTATTATATTCAACAACAAAGTTAAAAGATTACTTTTGGAGTGGTCGGGCGAGGGCAAAATCAAAGAAGAAAAAGAATAAGGAGGTGAAATTAAATTGTAATAATTTTACCATTTTAATAGCTTATATCTTTATAATTTTTAAAGTTTAAAATTAATTTTTTAATATTTTTAGGGGTTAAAATGTAATTTTACCATTACTAATTTAAAATTGTATAAATTATAAAAAGATCTAAATGAATTTTTTTTTCTTTTTAAGGGGACTGAGGCCCCTACCAGCTTCCTAACTTCATTATTGAGATCAGAATTGAATTACAAATTTTTAGAAGGCTAAAATACGACTTTATTATCATACTAATTTAAAATTTCTTAAATTCTAAAGAATTTAAATAAAAATTTGACTATTTTAGGATTTTCTTCCTACAGTCCAAGTTTTAGATAACCCTAAATGACAGACAAGATTTTGGTTGAAGATGATTTATATATTACATTTAAAAACACACACTAATAGTAGTAATTATTTAACACCTATACCGTTTTTACTCATTGAGGTAGCATGAATATATATAGAGCTGAAAATGAATATAGCTTCATCAACTGTTCAGTGTTTATCAAATTTAATAAATGAACATAAGTATAGTTTATTAATTGAATTCAACACGAAAAAACTTATTTGATTCATTTATATTTATGAATAAATTTAAATTTATTTATGTTCGTTTAAAGTTAATCTAAAATTTATATATTATTCGATTATTATATATTAATAAAATTATTATTTATTTGTTTATTTTATTTATTTATAATATAATTATTAAATAATTTTTACGTAAAATTAATTAGTCATCATTATTTAGAAGATTCTAATAGAAAAGAAATTGATTAAAATTATTAAAAAAGAAACAAAAAATAAAATATAATTATCATCGCAAATCATTTTCATTTAAAAAAATAAATTTACAACCAATGAGGCTATAGCTTAATGGCAATGTTAAGGTCTCGAGAAGTTTAAAATCTCAAAGTTGAGTTTCATCCTATGTAAATCATATGTAGATTCTCTGTCTATATTTATTTTAGTTCATGTTCCACCGTATATCGACCTGTTATATCCATAATCTAGGTTTAAATATATTCTAGTTATCAATCTAATCATATTTTATAATAATTAATTCTATTTCTAATTATTTGGATTTATTCTTTATAATTAATTTTATTTATAACTATATGTATAATTTCTAAAAAAATTAAATTATTTTATAACTAATTACATTTTGATTACTTTTAAATAAAATAATAATTAATTAAAAAGGGTAAAATTGTCCTTTTATTAAAAATTATTTAACAAATAAAGTTTAAGTGGAAGTGGGTATTTTTCAAATCAATTTTTTTTTTCATATAAATTGAGGTTGAATAATTATTTTTTAAATTCTTCTAGGAAATAAAAATTGAATTAACCCAACTACACTCATATAAAAGTTGATTTTTTTGGTGGACAAATAAACATTAACAATAAATCAGAAAGAGAGGTTCTCTCACAATCATGAACCCTAAAAAACCCCTACCAACACAACAAACCCATTTGTGCTTTCTCTCATTTGGATGTGAAATGTAATAATAATAATAATAAGTAGAAGAAGAATTTGGATACCCACAACTTTGTTTTACTAAAATTCCTTTTCCCTATGCTTTTGGCATTTTGCATATTCTTTTCTTGCACCTTCAAATCTTTCAACCCAAACCATCCTCAACCATGCATGTTTTCACCCACTATTCATGGGAATCTAATATCATTCCTCTTTTTGACTTCTTTTTTTACTTTTCTAAATTTTATTTTATTTTTATTTTTTTAATTTGAATAAATTATATTTATAGTAACTCAATTATTTGATTATTTTGATGTTAATATGATTACTGGTTTTTAATATTGAAATATTTTATTTGCATATCATATAAAAATTATATTTATGATAATAAACATTTAAAAATATATTAAATTTTTTGTGTATAAAAAATAAAATGTATTAATATTATAAATAAATTCGACCCATAAATTCACAAATAATGAATATAATAATTTTTTTTAAGTCATCAAAAATAAAAATTCAAATAATTGATGAATGAATTATTTAGGTACATGCATGACGCTCCCCTCCATCAACAAGCATGTCTTTGGGCCTTCTTTAAATTATTTCCTTTTTCAAATTTATTTACAAAATTCTCTCCCTTTTTTTTTATTTTCTTTTTTATTGATATTGACAATTAACCTCATCTACTTTTTATTTATTTATTTATTTATTTATAATTAACTCCTTCCCTCATTTTCATGTATCATTGCATTATCATAAATGTCGGCAATCAATATTTTGATGAAATGTTTTTGTGAAAAAAAAAAAGTTTTCTTTTATTTTCTTTTATGTATATGTATCATAAATTATTTTATAGGCCTTTTTTATTATATTATTTATGATCTCTTTTTAATTATTTAATAATATTTCAGTAATTTTTTTATATTATTGACACATAATTTCAATAATTTTTTACCCTAAACTTTAAACCTTGACCTTAAACCCCGACCTCCAAATCTGAAATCAAACCCTAAACCTTGAACCTTAAGCTCAAACCTAAACTCAAATTTGAATTTGGGGTTTATAATTTAGAATTTAGAGTTCTAGGTTTAAGATTTAAAGATCAGGGTTCAGAGTAAAAAAAATTACCAAAGTTATGTGTAAATGACATGAAAAAAATTGTTAAAATATCATTAAATAATTAAAAAGGGACCATAAATATGTGATGAGAAAAATTTATAAAATAATTTCTCGTATATACACATACTTACATGTAAAATATATATTATAACGATTCAATCCAAAATTCAGAAGATTTAAATTGAAAAAAAAATATAAATTCGAAAGGAGTTGAAATAGGACATAAAAATAAAAAATCATGTTGGTGATGAAAAGGATATGTATAATAATTTTTTTTTTTTTTTGTGTGTATTAATGAGAAGGAGAAAAGTGAAATATAAATATATAAAATGAGTGATATATAAAAAATAATAGGATTGGTGTAGTTTTCAAATATGGGCACTATAGTGAAAGGGACCCATTCAAAGATGTTGAGTGGCATAACACATAACAAACACTCAACTAAATTCAAATGACCTGTCACTTCCATTATTCAATTTTAACTTCTTAGGCTTATAATTTCAAATAGAATATTTTTTTTTAATTATTCTTAAGGAATTTTAAATATTTAAGAAAAAAGGGGAAAAATAAGATTTGTCTCTTTACATTTGTAATCCAATGTTTAATTTGGTCATCTAACATATTATTCTTGCAAGATTTATAAGAAAGAAAATGGAATATCTCATTATTTTTTTATTTTTTAAATTTATTTTTTTTTCTAAAATATTAATTTATAAATTAAAGTCAAATCTTTGCCAAATATGTTATGTTAGGAATAAATGTTTTCAACATTTTAGGTTTCTGGAAAATCTTATAATATTATTATAATATTATGTTAGAATAATTTTGAAATATTTATATTGCTTCACTAATTATAAGTGATAGATAGTAAATTATTTCAAAGTTATACTTAAAAGGACTAAAAGGGATTAATTATGTCTTTTAATTATTAAAAGTTATATCAAATTATTACTAAAACGTTATGTGTCAAGAAGAGAAGGAATTGTATGAAACTGTGATTCCACGTCATTCTTATCATTTTCCAATAAGAGAATGACAAATCAAATTTTTCCTCTTGAGTACAAATCTGATTTGCCATTCTCCTATTGTAAAGGAATAAGGATGACATGGAATTACAATTTCATACAATCATTTCTCTCGTTAAGAGATATGATTATTTAAATAGATAGTTATTGGATAGTTATGTATGTATGAAGGGATGTAAGGATTTCTATAAATAGGAATCTTATTTCATTTGGAAGGCGCGACAAAACACAACAAAAGCTAGGTTAAATTTTACTATTGGTCCATGTATTATGCGCAAGTTGTGGATTTAGTTCATATACTTTAATTTGGTAAAACTTAACCCTTCTACTTGTCAAATTGATCAATTTTAGTCTCTATACGTTTTAAAATTTGAAATTTCAATCATGATCCAAATAGTAGTAGTTTAATCTATGGTTAAATTTTGTTATTATTAATCTTGTACTATGTGCAAAGTTGTAGATTTAACTCATGTTCTCCAATTGAATCATTCTTAGTTCCTATATTTTTCGAATTTCAAAGTTTTAGTATTGAAGCAAGTGACAATAGTTATATCCATTAATTGACTTTTTATTTTTGTGAATAAATGTGGAAATAGCAAGTTGACATAACATTACAGATGAAGTAATATGTTTGCCATGTCAAATTTTAAAAATAACGAAACTTAACTTAATGAATTTAACAATTACCATTTGGTAAAGATTACAATTTTAAAATTCGAAAAGTACAATTACTAAAAATGACCAAATGAAATTATAGGGTCGAAACCCACAACTTACATATAATAAAGGGATTAATAATATCGACTGCGTCTATAAAAAAAAAATCATCATCATTAATCCAATGATCATTAAAAACACTAATTGTGTTCCCTCTTCCAATCCGCCATCTAGTACATTCAAGAAGCACTACTTTAACCTTATGAATGCTCTTCCAAATGAAAGAGGGAGATGCACCCTCCGTCAAATCAAGAAAATCCTCATTTGGGAAATATTTAGTTTTGAAAATCCTGCATGAAAGAGACTCAGGCAAAGCAAGGAACTTCAAGCAACACCAAATTGAAATAATACAGATTACGGATGCCCAATCCACAAAACTTCTTCAAAACGCAAAGCCTATCCCAAGATACTCATTAAACTCTCTCCAACCACCCTCAGAGCCTCGCCAACAAGAGTTCATCATTTTTTGCAGATTACCACAAGAATTATAGAGAAGCAAAAACACTCATGCTATACACTGAATAGCCTAAACCACTGTTTTATCACCACTTCCTTCCTCACCCTTGAAAAGAACCTATTCTTTCAACTGAAGATACGCTTTGTCTTTCTTTTTTTTTAATAAATTAAAGATGATAGACCCAAGTAGCTCCCATTGTTAAGGGGTGTAATGACACAAGTATAGTATAGTAGAAATAGTATGCCTTAACTGTTGTTTAGTATTGGAAGTAAACATGACGATAGATTTAGAGAAATTTATAGCTTACCCACAAGCTTACAAATCTATAATATATTAAATGAAAATTCTCTAAGGGTTCATTTCTTGGCACATGATAAGTTTTCTTTTTCAAATTATTTTATTTTATTTTATTTCAAATTTTAAAATTTTTTAATGTTGCATTTTTGGTCCACTTAAAAAATTAAAAGAAACTTTATTTTATATTTTATTTTGAACAATATTTTTTAAAAAACAATTTTATTATAAGTTTTAGTTATATCTATTTTTTTATATAGTGCTTAGAATTATCCATAATCCCTTCCCAACCCCCAAATAAGAGTATAATGCGCTTCAATGCACTCGAACTCATATTTTCCTGTATTAATAACAATACTCATACAACTTGAGCCAAAATTCAATCGGCATTTTGACTAATATTTTTAAACGAATCGATCTTCACATTTATGAGTATATTTTGTTGAAATGATGTATTTGACTATATTTTAACTCGCAAATCAATTTAACATCCGAGCTCAATTTTAAACAATTAATTATATTTAATTTCTATAATTAATATTATTGTAATTTAAAATAAATAAATTATTTATTTTAAAACTTGCTGTAACCCTGCTAATTCAAGGCGAAAAATCAATCATTTCCAGAATTCTTATTCATGTCTTCTAATATGCATAGATTTTTTAAAGAAAATTTAATCATAAAAATATTATAAAAATTAATATTTTTATTATACATAGTGTAACAGCCCATTTTCAGTGAAATCAGAACAGTGGTTTTCGGACCACAAATTCAACTTAGAAAAAAAAATTATTTTAATATTATTGCATGGTCTACATTACAATACGAAACACGTATGAAAATTTTGATAAGAAAATTTTACCGATTTCATGATTAATTATGGAAAGGACCAAATTGCATAAAATACAAAAGTTGAATTCTAATTACTAGAAGGATTAAATAACTATGGAATTCAAAAATTTGAGGTCCTTATATGGAAATTAGACCATTAAATAGAGTTATTAGATATTTTTAGTGAATCATCCATGGAAAATTAGAAAAAGAAAAGGACTAAATTAGAATATTGAAAAATTAATGGATGATAAATAAATCAAATAGAAATAACATATTAATATTATCATCTTCTTCCCCAAAAATACATGGAAACCCTAGGAAAGAGAAAACAAGTTTTCTTAGCTTAATTGGGTAAGTAATCTTGTCCCATTTTTAGTAATTTTATATTTCCGAGATCAGAATAACTTAGTCTATTTATTTTGGGGATTAATTTGTAAATTTATCAAAGTATTAAAATTTTTCCATGGATGAATATGCTGAAATTTTGGAATTTATGGTAGAAAATGAAATATTGTTGATAGATAAACAACTTTTGAAAAGGGAATTTTGATGAAATTCTGATTTAGGGTTGTAAAATTTATGAAAAAAATTATGATTTTTGTGAAATTTATGGACTGTTATTGTTATATATGAAAATCGACTAGGCTTGGAATAAGGGATAAATTGCATGAATTTTATTTTCCGAGCTTAGGGACGAAATCGTCATTAATTAAAAGTATAGGGGCAAAATGGTACTTTTGCCTAAGATGTGAATTAGGTTGATTTGAATGTAAAATGAAATAAATTGATGATTAAATTCATTTATATAGATCCAAAAAGATCAAATAAAGAGTTAAAATCGAGGACAAGAAAACGTGACGGATTAGTAGATTTACCTACATGAACAAGTGTCAAGGTAAGTTTGTGTAACTTAATTATATATATTAATGTGTTTGAATTGAATGTTGTATTTATGTGAATTGCATAAATGTTCAATGTACAAAATTTATCACATGCTCGATATTGCACGATAAATGATAAGTTCCGTTTGAATAATAAAATGCGATGGATACAGCATTTTCCCATATTGATTATAGTCCTGCATAAGTTGCAGACATTATAGCTCTAACGAGCATCCCGTTAAAAGTCTTCTCGAGCATTCCTGTTACATGGTTCTTGCGAGCATTCTGATCGGTAGTGATCCTACATGTGTTGCGCACTACCGTAGCTCTTTGTGAAGGTCCTATTACATGATTCAATCGGTTGTGTTCTAGCATTTATTGCAAACACAAACACAGCTCTTCGTGAGCGTCCTGATATAGGCTCTTATGAGCTTCCTGATATGACTCGCTTGAACTCCCTGTTATGCTATTCGGAGCTCCCTGATAATAACTCTTCAGAGTTACCTGTTAAGCTCAATGAGCTTCCTGCTCTAAACTCTTATGAGTTTCTTACTTAGCCCGAATAAGCTTCTTAATACATGCCTCACATGAGCATCCTGTTGCATAGCTCGAGAGAGTGCTTCCTGATTATGTACCCTAATTGGGTACTCCTGGATACGAATTGATGGATTTACAGTTTTGTACACTTTAAGTGTACTACCGATGTTTCCGTCGATATTTCAAATAAATTCAACGAGCAAAGTTTCAACATGTCTAAACTGAAACTGAAATGACTTGATATGAAAATGTATAAGTTATGTGAAAATATGATTTGAAGGATTGTGTATATGAAAGTTATTACCTGATGAGCTCATCTTTTTTCTCTTGAAATTATATATTAATTATATGATTAACTTGTTGGATGAGTGCATGTAATTAGGCAAATGGTCAAAACGATTTGGATGCTTGTTTTGTATGCTTATATAAAAAAATAAAAATGGTAAGTTAAATTCCCGTTATACGAACTTAATAAGCCTTAAATGCTTACTCTATTTTATTTTCCTTTGTTTAATAGTGCTCGGAGACTCAAGAAGGTTGAACCTTGGTCGGAGTTACATCACACTATCCCTTGGATTTCTTGGTATATGTAACAAGTTAATTTTTTTTTTAGTATAATAGCATGTATAGTCTAACTTGGCCAATGTTGGCATGTAAATGGTTGTTTGTAATCTAGCCATTGAAATGGCTAGAATGATATGTTTTGGTACATATTTATAAGGCCATAATGTGATTAAGGTGTTTTGAAATGGTTAAATGGTAGATGATATATAAACCAAATGGTGAATGGTTTTGAGTTAGTATAATTTATACAATTTGCAACTTAAACATAAATGAAGTTAAGGTAAGTTAAACCTTTAAGCATATGTGTTAATAAGTTATACATAATGCTTATATTTGGTTTGGTTTATATGTACCAAATTGATTTGGAATTGGTTAGTGATTGTGTTTAAGAGATTATTAAGGTGAAAGATGAAATTGGGTGAGGAATAAGGCTTGGAAATAGCCTTATTCTGTCCACACGGGCAGAGACACGGGCGTGTATCTCAGCTGTGTGTGACACACAGCCTAGCACATGGGCGTGTATTCTAGTCGTGTGTCCCCTGCATCTTAAAATTGAGAAACAGAATGCTCAAAATTAACCACATGGCCTGGCACAAGGGTGTGTGACTTGGCCGTGTGACCCTTGCACTTAATTAAGCTACAAGTCAGAGAGTTATTGGGTTAGGGACACGGACGTGTGCCCTATCTCTTATGCCACATGCCCTGAGACATGAATATGTCACTTGGCCGTGTGAGCCACACGGCTTGACCACACGGGCGTGTGACCCCTGTACTTAGGAAAAATCTTGAGATTTCGTGAAAATTTTTTTAAGTTCTCGATTGAGTCCCGACTTGTTTTTAAAGTATGTTTTGGGCTTTGAAGGCTCATATAAGGGACGATATGATTAAATTATGATAAATTTCCAGTATGAATGTGAAGTGACATAAAATGTCTAGTTTTGATCTGTAGATCCCGGTAATGCTCTTAAACCTTGTTTCGCCGATGGATACGGGCTAGGGATGTTACACATAGCTTAGTGCTCAATAGATTAGTTTCGTAGCAACTCAAATAAATAATAACAATGTATGAAAATTATTAAATTTATGTTAGAAGAACCGCTTTTATTATTCTGAGTTTTATCTTGTTATTGTAATAACTAAAACAAAATTATACTAGATAAGAATTTGAAATATTAATACTGGTAGGTACTATAGAAAGTGAAAGGAGTTAATTTAAGCTTCATGGCATTGAAATCTATATGTAAGAAATTTGGTTTGCTCTTTGTTTAATTCGATTTTTACATAGATGTTTAGATAGAAGTTTGAAATAGATGTTTAGATAGAAGGTATTCAAATAGATGTTTAGACACACGTTGGAACAGGATACTGGCAGTAAGCAGATAAAGGAAGGAGAGAAATAAACACAAGAGATTTGTTAACCTAGTTCAAATTCACCAATCCTACTTTACAAAGCCTCCCTCAATGAAAGATTTTATTGAACAATCGATCTATAACCTATTGACTAAAGCCCAATCTATCCTTACACAAAAAAATAATTGCAATCCCAATAGATAATCTCGACTTATTACAAATTACTTATCCCAAAACCTCACAATACAGCTAGTAAAACTCTCCCATAAAGCCTATGAAAAGAGTGCAAAATATAAGTAAAAAACAACAACAAAGATTCAAGGTAAATGCGTTACAAGCACTATTTATAGGCCAAATGAGGCAGCCTTCCAAGTCACTTTTTGTAAAGATAAATACTTTAATTTGATGCATAATAATCGTGGATAAAAATTTCCAAAAATTATCCCAAAATACAATCACTTTTTATAGAGATAAATACTTAAATTTGATGCATAATAATCGTGGATAATAATTTCCAAAAATTATCTCAAAATAAAACCTTACTATCCAAGTAAATTCAATAGATAAATCACCGAATAAATAGCTTTAAGGATAAAGATAAGCCTTATGTGATAAGACATATTGATCTCCAACTTCCTTAAGTAGCCATACTCGATCATCAATGTTTGAGATGAAAAGAAATATGTTCTAAAGTCTATTTGCTAATGGTAAAAACATATATGCAGGCCTAAGTCGAAAGGCCAACATCTCTTAGTATTTAGGTTGTGCCGAAGGTCTTGTCTGAGCAAGTGTTTAAACAACTGTTTAAACAGGCTTGTTTAAATAGGTGTCTGAACAAGAGTCGAGTCAGTAGTCTTGGACATTCTTGGTTCTAACACTATATATCCTATATAGTAAAGTGGTCAAATTTCAAGTTTAGTCCCTATGCTTTACTCAAATTTAAGATTATATAATAATGGTCAAATTTTAATTTTAATCTCTATACTACACTTAAATTTAAAATTTAATTTTATACTTCAACTTTTTGACATAATTTGGTACCTCAATTTTTACAATATTTTGATTAAAATGTTGATGAAACTCTTAAGAGTTTTTAGAACTATTAAAATTATTTGTTAAATTTAATTCCATTTAAATGCCATTTTTTTGTTATCTGGTTACTAGCAAGTATTTTTTTATTTCAAAATATCACACCAACGAATTTGGCAAAAGAATTGAATGGTGCTAACAATTGTATCTACATTTTAAAATTCAAAAAATAGAAGGATTGAATTCTTTAAAAAAAGTACAAACACTAAATTTCAAATATAGAAAAAGTAGAAAGGTTTGGAGTGTATTTGAATATAGGGGCGAAGCTAGAACAATTTTTAGGAAGGCTGAATGAAATTTTAATTTTTTATAGTGTATATTTTTATAATTTTTAAAGGATTAAATCAAATTTTCATAATTTTAGGGAGAGCCAAAGTGCAATTTTATCTTTATTAATTTAAAATTTTAAAATTTTTTAAAGGTCCTAAATAGTTATTTTTCATTTTAAGAGTTCAAAATCCCTACCAACCTCCCTAAATTCACCTCTGTTTGAATATTCAGTTATTTACTATATAATTTAGCTTAAAAAATAATTAATAATTAATTCAATGCGAAGCGTGGTAAGATCCCGCTAAGAATATGTAAGACTACATTTGAGCTTTGGCAATGTAATTTCATGGAATTTTTATGTATAATAATACTTTTTGATGACATTTTTATTTTTAATAATTAGTCAAAATTAGCGTGGATTATTTTCTTATAAAATCATAGTTTCAAATATTCAACAACCATAGTGGAGAAAATGGGGGCAAATATTTTTGAATGAATAATATATATACACACAAAAAGCAGAGTGTATTTAATAAATTCAAAAGTAAAAGAGTAAACATGATATACCCCATTTTGAAAAGATTTTTAACACATGTTTAATATGTTTTTGTTTTATTCGCATTTGAAATTTTAGTGTTTTTATATTAATAATATAAAAACATTAATTATAATAATTAATTTTTTTAGAGATTATTTATGAAAATGAATCATTTTGAATAGTAAAAGATAGTGTCATTATGTTATGTGTTCCTGGTTGAATCATAAGCACTTACTTCACTTTTGTTGACTTTATCCCACGTCGGTACAACTCTCTCGAAACATAACCTAAAATTAGATCTTCATTATCTAAAGGAATCCGGAGTGGGAGTGATTTACTAATTAAACCTTCATGAATCCATTTTTTTGTTCTTTTATTCCAGGTAAAACTTTCTTGACGTATCAACTACCGTAGGGCAGGAGAAGTTCTATTAGACAACCCATGCTTTTTCTCTTTTCTTTTTTTTTCACAAATGGAGAGTTTTGGATACAATTCGTATACTAGACAAATTACCATATTTAACACAAAATCTATCCACCGATTCCTTCTAGTCAAGCCTCTTGATCTGTCATTATACCCCGAGAAGTAGAAAGCTAGGCGACATCATCCTTAAAAGTACATTTATCGTTACTAAATTATTTCAGTTGAAAAAAAAAATATTTTTTAACTAATGTTGCCATCCTATACGGCGAAATTGAAAATTTTAATTTCCCACCAAATTTTTCCTTTTCACTGATCATATATTTTCATATAAAAATATTGGTGTCGTCGTATAGGGTGGCGACACTACTTTCTACTATTTTCCCTAAACCCTAAATGGAAGAAGGAAAATTCATTTCCCAAAAAATGGAGGGAAATTTTAGGAAAAAAAGGGCATATATTTGCACAGCACAAAATTAAAAGCATTTTTATAAAAAGGAAAAATTTCAAAAGAAAACTGTTTCCCAATCTCATGAGAATCCATTGGTAGTAATAAATAAATTAAAAAGGTTAAAAGGGATATTATGAAATAAAATAAAAAGTTGAGCAGCATGCTGGAATCCATAATCTAATCTCATCTTATTATTTAAATTGTGTTATTCACAAATAGGTTCTATTTTGCCAAGATTTTTTAATTTAAATTTTGTAATAAATATTAGCATTTTAAATTTTTAATAGATATTATGATAAATTTAAATCTTAATATTTATATTTTTTATTAATTTGATATTTACTTTTTAAAGTTAAATTTAATTATTAATCTTTTAAAAAGGGTTAAATCACTTTTTTTAACAGAAATATTTACTAATACTTTAATTTTTTAACAATACCGACATATATTTGTCTTATATGTCATGTCAATTCATAATTTAAATTTTATAAAGAAAATTCAAAATTCAAAAGATTATAAAAAGTTCATAAAAATTTCAAATAAAAAAAGTATAGAGTGCATGTAGATTACCATGTGAGTTATGATATTTAAAAATTTAATATTTTAGTAAGCATTTCTATTAAAAAATAATTCGACTTTTTTAAAAAAATTTATGATTAAATTGTATATATTTTTAAAAAGTTTGAGAACCAAATTTAATTAAAAAAATAAAGATTAAATTGACAAAAAATATAACTAAATAAACATTCTAAACAGGTTTAAAATTTTAAAATCTGTAATTAGATTTTTTTTTTTTTAAATTTCAAAATTGTCCTACTTAAGACAATGTCCTTGAAATTCAAAATTAGCTAACAAGTGGGGTTTTTATATATAAAAATAATAATAAAAATAAAGAAAATCCAAGAGTCCATTTTGATATTAAACGCATTTGGTCATGTTATTTTGATGAGCTAACCAACGTCATATAGTTTCCATGTTCTAAGGGTATTACACTTGTTCCATTGAACCTTACAACTTTGATTTACATTTTTTGAGGTTTTATATATTTTTTATAAACCAAATTTCTCATTATGCATATGACTGAAGCAGCAGCATGGAGGGAATTTTTGTTTTCCTGTAAAATAATAATTTAAAAATTCTAAAAATTAAATAAAATAGTGATTATATATAATAGAGTTCATAAAAGTATATATAATATAACCATAGGCAGTAAACAAATAAGGGAATTACTACATTACTACTAGTGAAGAATTTCTTCAAATTTGATCCTATCTAGACTTTGATTTACATTGGGGGAAATAAAAGAGAAAAAGGGGAAGTGAGTCATCATATCATAACATCTCACTGCTCACTAGGAATTGAAGATAACAAAGACATCCTCATCTCCATCACTTTCTTGTGAGAATTGGAGTGCAAATAGCTCACAAAAGTAGGGCTTTTTGCTGGCCTATACTCTGGCAGCAACCTCCCTGACTTGTACCTCACCCCACATGCATTGCATAGTGTCTTTGGACCCAATGGTCCTGCTCTCCACTGTGGTGTCCTTTGTGCTAAGCAATGGCTGCACCTCCTTGGCTGCTGCTGGTTCACCCCATTGTTGTTCCCCTCTCCTATACTCTCTTTACTCACCGCCGCCGCCGCCGCCGCCTTCTCTTCCTCCATTCCCTCTTTCTTTGTTGATTCCTCAACCTCACTATACCCCACCATGCCACTGCTGCTGTCATCTTCCTTTTTGGGCATAATGAGTTCACTGTCAGCTAACCAACATGATTGTTGAAGCAAAAGAGGGTCAGAGTTTGGCAATTGGAGGCTTTGATACCAACTGGAAAATGGGTTGTTTTTGGTTTTGGATAATGTTGTGGAAACCCTCTTTCTTTTGCTCCTAGCCTTGCCTGGAACCACAATTTTCTGCAAGGAAGGTGGGGTGATTTGATGTGGTTTCTTTGCAGAACTTGTAGGCTTTGTTGTTGTTGTTGCAGTTGTGGTGACATTTGTAGCTGCTGTGGCAGCAACTGGGATGCAGTTCCCAGTGCTTGATAAACAGTCTTCTACAAATATAGACAACCACTCCAAACTCACATCCACTTCCTGCAATTGTATAAAAAATACAAAGTTAGAGACTTTAAAACTCAAGCAAAAAGACCCCAACTTTGAAACAAGAGGCATGCACAAAGAGAAAGGAACAGAGACTGACCGTATTTTGAGTAGGGAAAAGGTCATCAATAGAGGCACCCAGTTTAGAGCATGGTGATGAAAGGACTTGCTCTGGTTGATGATATTCACCCGAGACTGACACATTCCTGAGAAAATCCATAGCCAAAAAAACAAAACAAAATTTTTCTACTGTGTTGTTAAGCTTCAAGAAAAGAAAGTGAAAGGTAGGAACTTGAAGTGAAAACTGAAAACTGAAAATACCCTTCTAAGTACACAGAAAATAAAACAGAGAGAAGAAGAAGATGAAGATGAAGAAGAAATGTTGGTTTAGAGCATAAGGGTTATAGGAGTTGAAGTACGGGGTTTTGCTCTGCTGTATTCAATATTTGTGCCCCCTCTTTATGGCCTAGTTTTCTGTCGGCAGATAAAGCTAAAGAAAACAATCAAATTCAAAACTTATTGAATCACTAGGGAAAAGCGAGAAAAAAAATAAAGAAAAAGAAAATTGCCCATATCTCTTTCTCACTGCTTAAACATATATACATATATATTATATAATAATATACAAGAATTAGACCAGTTTTTCTTTTATCTATCATATTATTCTTGGGGTTATTAAATTAACTAAGATGGGGGAACAAATTTTGAATTTTGTTCTCTTTATGGTTTTGAATTTGGGTTAGATGAGGCAATGGAGGGAGTTATTATTCTTGGGGTTTGAGTGCAACTGTGGAGAAGGTTCAGTGGGGTCAGAAATCCAAGGCCTGCTTGGATTCTGAAGCCTGGTCTGGTTTTTGAAAAGAGACCCTAAAAGGCCAAAACTTTAAAAAGAAAGAAAAACAATGAAAGAGGGGGCTAATGGGGATGGGACCAGGAAAGCCGAAGTACTATGTATTAACAGTGTCAAGCTTGCTACAGTATAAATAACCTGCTAGGCTGATAGATTCTTAAGTAAAAGGTTAAACTTCCTTTTAAACCAGGCTTTTATCAGGTGATGTTGATCTTTGCAGAGGGCTGAGGGAGTCAATAGTATTTTCAATGACAACTTTGATTGATCTCTAGCCTTTTATGTTACACTATGATTGTTCATTTCATCAAATGATCACATTTTTGTTAGGGTATTTGTGTATCAACATTTAGATAAGATATGGAATTAAAAGCTCAAATCCAAATAACATAGATGATAACAAGGTATATAGTATCATGTCTTTAAAATGTAGCTGTTCCCTTCTAATGAATGGCCTCACATCCCAACAAGAAGGCTGTCATTGTAAACCAGATTTCTTGACTCTGCCCATAATAAATCTAATCAATAGGAAATAAAAACATGAACCACCAGTTAAAATGGTTGAAAATGGCACTTCACTCTTTGGGGTTGGTTCATAACTCAAATGTGAACCCTTGGGATTAGGTTAAGTATGTATCAAGCAAAGCAAAGTTTCTAAGAATTAAAACATGGGATCCACAGAAACTTTATGCTTGGTGGTTCATATTTGATATATATAAACAGATGAATGTTATTGCAAAGGAATAGTTTCTGATAGTGGTCTGGTTCTTATTGGCAGAGTGCACTGCTAACTCTTTGAGATGTTGCTTCTACATAATCTTCTTCACTACCGGCATAATTACTTTGTGATGTGTATATGCGTACATGACTAAATGTATGTAAATGATGGATGTAAAATTATACATAGATGGACCCCACATAATTGCATCAGCCATTATCTAACTTAATGTATGTCCCCATCAAATGGTGGATCAATTACACAGTCAATGAATAGTAATTCGGTTCAACCAAACATGCTGGCCACCTTTTGATGACCAAGCCATGTGAAAACAGTAGGGGAATTTTGAACATCCCACATTAACCCATCTCCTTATTTGTCTTGCCTTATTCTGGCCACATATAGATGTATCCATTTCTCTATTTCTGAATCCAGGGTTTACTCCGATTCGTTCACTAAGTTACCTTTAAAAAGTAATATCGAATAAATTTAGAGATCGAATATGAGTTATGCACTCCATAATTTTGAGTGGACTTGTGAGGGAGGGCTTCATTTTCTGTCTGGCAAAGGGACAGAGTCATCCCAACTGTTACCCTCAATGGGTAGAAATAGGACAATGCAAACAATAATTGTAGGGGAAAAGTAAAGGGGTGAGAAAGTTTTGAATTGATAATAATAATGAGGCAAGGAGAGGGAAATTTTATATATATGTGCCTAAAGGTATGATCCTGTCCTGCCATATGCTCAAAAGTCCACAAGCATGACAACACCACCACCCCCTCATCCCTTTCGCTATTATAATGAAGGCTGAATATATACTCCTTGGGATGGATTCCATGTGAGCTTGCCTAATCTTCAACAATCACTAATTTTGGGTTTCTACATCATATTCTCTTTTATAAAGAAAATTGAAGATAGAAGAGGTTACAGTCGTAAAAATTTGAATATCGAATTAATTGAATGTTGCATAAACTATCTAATATCAGCTCCTAACTATTCTGAAGGTAATAACTGTAGCTGAAAAGCAGTTGGTCAAAAAGAGAATTAGGGCTTGTTTGTATACTCCATATTTTGTTCATTGAGAAAAAAAGGGGAAAAGGTTGAGTTTGGTGTTACATTAATCACTGCAAACTCATGAAATGGACAGGTGGAAAAAGCCATAAATTTAGTGACTAAATATATGGACAATATTTGAAGTGAAGAAAGTGGAAAAATTAAACCCTGATTAAAGGTTATAGATCACAAACAATAAAGAAAAGGCCATAGCAACATGAAGGGGATTGGAATCCCTTAAATACATATAACATGATTGTATGATCGATTAAATTTTAAAAAAAAAAAGATTCTTATTTTCTTGTTAGAACAAATGACGATGTTGGGTTCAAACTTTGAATCTTCCATGTGAAATCATTTAAATATTTTAAGCCAAGGGAAGTGCCCACAGATGTAGTTGAGCTTAAGCTGTACGCAAAATAAGGTCATAAGCATATAGGTGCCATCATTTTTTGGCTAAAGAAATACAATTATCTTTCCCCAGCCTCTTTCCAAGGGAACCAAAAATGGAAAGTATGGACAATGCCGCTGCATGCAAATTATTATGCGCTTATATTACTTGGACTTGGGTATGAGTGTCAAATAAAAATATGTGCGAAACAAAAGCACTTCAAGCAAAATGAAGGGTTGGGAACAACATAGGTTTACAGCTAGGTGTTTGCAAATCTCATCAATGACTAATTCTACAAGTCAAAGATCAAGAAGCACATTCACGCATGAAAAAGAAACAAAAGTAAAAATAGTACAGAGCTTTCTCAGAATGATTGTCGGTAACATGATACAATGCTATAGTTAACTGGTTTTAGGGGATCAAGCGTTTGGCCTTAAAACATTGCCGAAGAAAATTCTAAATGAATGCATTCATTTTGTGAATTAGAAGTCGAAATATGATACAAGTTTTGAATGCAATTTAGAAGTGAGGACTTATCTGATATGTAGGAAAATATAAGAATGTACAAGAGGCTGCATAGATGGATGCCTAAGGCTCTATGGAAGAGGAGAGATACTGACGCCATTCTTCTGGTGTACCATTTCTCTTCCTCAACATCATTATTGCTGCGCTTGTTAGAGGTATCGCAAGTATGTCATAATCCTTAGGGGCCTGAAAAATCAAAGGAGGGGAAGTATCTTAGTGAAGTGTAGCCATGCTAATAGTTTTTCAATAGTTAATACAGAAAAAAGATTTAAGATTTCCAGTTTTCTTGACCAGCTTTATGTCATCCCTTTGTTCATTCACACCTAGAAAAGAGAGAAAAGGTGCTGCAATCTGTGCATTATGGCCTTCTTTTAATTATTATTATTTGTCAAATGCTATCTATAGCTCAAAAAACCATTTTTCAGTTAATGATTATAAGAAAATGAAGCTTTTATGGTTTAACTTTCAGCAGTGTAGGTGAAATACCTTGGGGACCTTAATCAGCTTCATATTTGCTTCCTCTAGAGTTTTTCGACCTTTCTTTGAATTGCACTCGGCGCAAGCAGCGACCTACGCCAAGCACATGAAAGAAAAAACTATAAACACCAGTAAATCCATGGTGATTAGTATAAACTGTTGTTTGATCAGGTTTCCCATGGTTCCAAATAGTAAAACATGCATAATATCACCACTGTCAAATTAGACAGAAATGTTTGAAAGTAAAGACAATCTAACATAGCTCTTCATCAAGGATTTCATAAAGCCACCTCTGAACAATATTTCAAAATCAGATATACTGCAAATTCATATTGGAAGCATATAAGAGCATAGACTATATATTTATCACTTTTTGACAAGCTCAAGTTACCATACGACTCATCTTTCAATTTCAATTATTTTCAGTATTTAACTTTAAAAAAAAAAAAAAGCTTCAAGAAAGATAAATAATAGATCTTCTAAGACCTCTAGCTATCTTCCAGAGATTCCCCAAGAAGCCTTGTCCTCACTCCTGCTTATATGTTCAATAAATAATTAGTAGGAAAGATGAAAACTTTGAAGCATGAATCAGCATCACTTATTGCCACATACAGGATAATTTTGCATAGCATTAACATGTTCCTGAGAAAAAAACATTTCTATTATTTGTTCTTTTATAATTACTTCTGAATATTCCTCGATCATATGATAGAAGAAGGCATTAACAGCAAGGTATTTAACTCCCATTCACTAATTACAAGCTCAAACAAGAACCATTGGAGTTAATCCACAAATATTGAGTCGTCTATCTGTTTAATTAGCCATCTTACCAGATTTTCCCATTTCCATTCACCACCTCTTGCAACTGGAAGAACATGGTCTATGGTCAAGTTATCACGAGCAGAACAATACCTGTGGATAAAGAAAACATCCATTGAAAGAATATTTGAAGGCAACAGAAAATTTCTGTTCAACCATATCGGTGAGAGATTATTCTTAGATATGAGGGAACAAGAAGACTAGAGAATCAATTAGAGATTATAATAACAATAGCACATCATGAATGGAAAAAATGAGAACCAAAAAGTAGGAAACTAAGACTCGGATGACTGTCAATTACAAATATGTTCATTTCTATTTATGTTTTTTCCATGTATTTGGAGGATGCAAAGATGACAAATAAAATGTAACACGTGAAAAAGGGATGCTATATCTATTTGTAACTAAGATCAAGTTCAACATAGGTACATTCCCATATTTAAACTAAAAAATTGGTAAAAAGCCATTTTCTAAAGTTCTATGAAACAAATGAATCTTGTCAGTCCAACATTTTCTACTGCAAACTCATATACTTAGCAACATAATTAGCACAGTTTAACATATATACATGGAGTTAAGGTATGAGTAATGTTATTCAGCAGTTAATATCTATAAAATCTTTTGGTCTGTTTCTCATGCTCAGAGATTTACAGGGTAAACTATGTCAGATAAAACAGGATACCATATCTATTTGTTGATATAAAAGGCTCACTGGCTTAGAGTATTATTTATGAGCACTTATGAATTATTGTAAGTGTGAACGTAAACAACTTACTGACAAGTGAACTTGTCTCTAAATAGAATATTTTTGCGGCTTAGATTGATGTTGATTCTTTGTCTCTTAACAACTTGCAGAAGATGGGGAATCTGAGAGGGTAAAGAATAATGTCAATTCAAGTAGAGTACATCACATGAGGATGAGGAACATTAAAAATAGAAAGTAAAATGGCTTAAAGAGGTAAGTATTGAAAAAGTAACAGGGAAATTGACAAAAAGATGTTAGAGGTTAACAATTTATAAAGAATGGTCCTTGGTTTCATACCCTTAAGACAGCTGGTATGTTGAAGGATCCACTTGGGGAGTTCACAGTCTGATCATAATACTCTAGAACATCAGCCTGGATAAATACAAGATAAAAGGAAGTTAAATGTTGAAAAGAAGAATTCTCTAATATGCTACTCAGGTGTGTCATATACGGTTATGAGTTGACATGAGCATGTTCAACTTTGCCTAAGTTTTCCCATGTATTTGGAGGATCATATTCATATATCTAAGTCCAAATATGTGTATGACACAAGTACTTAAGGAAAAATGAAAAACTAGAGCAACATAAAAATTCTCCATGCATGTTTCATTCATGAATGTGAGTATAAGTCTTGCATCTGACCTGAGCAAACACATATATGAAGAGTCAAAGAAGTAGATGAAGAGGTAATGCTTCATATGTGTTCAAGAAAATTATTTAAAAAAGGGTAAAAATTACTTCATGTATTACATATGAATTGTCGACTGTAAATTTTGAGATTCTTGTTATTTTTGGTAACCTACCACCATATGCTATCATAAAACAAAATGGTAATCAACATTACCTAGAACTCCTCATTTTGGCTCATAATTTTTAAGAAAAAAATAAACAAGTGTAAAAGCAGAAAAACTAAAAGCCTCACATGGCTTCCACCTAAACATCTAAAATGAAAAGGTGAGCCACACTATCCAACCTTCTCCATGAACTCCAAACATATAGCACGCTTCCAGCAAACAACATTGATTGGCCTGTCGGGATGACAACGATCAGACCCATATCCAAAAAAAATTGCAAGGAAACCAGTTCAAATCATTACAAAGGTAGAGAACTCATGTTGCAAATTGAACACAAGGAAAAATGCAGTCTCTTCAACAAATTAGTCTAAAGTCAAATCTCAAGTAACGAAAGCTAACAAGAAGAAAAGCTTTACAATGTTCCAAAACAAATACCCAAATGAAACAACAAAAGAAAGCATAAAAATCAAACAAGAAAAGATGGGTAATTGAAAAAGTGCTTTTTTTTTTCCTTACCTGTAAGAGATATCCAAAACAAGACCTCTAAAACAAGACAACTCATCAGTCCCAAATTCACTATCATAATCCTCTTCATCATAAAGTCCTTCATCACTCACATTCAGGCTTGCCGTGGCATTAAATTTGCTGCCTTTCTTCAAAGAAGAAGAAAAGTGGCTTCTTCTAGTAGTAGAACCGAGGAACCTGAGCATGCCATTATGAGTTTGAAGTGATTTTAGCCCACCAGAACCACCAAAAACATTGCTGACAAGCTTGTAATGGAAAGGGTCCTTTGGTTCCACCCCATCACCATGAAAGAGCAGCTTCAAACGTCCTTGTGGGGTGAATTGAGCCATTAACTAAAACAAAGATTTTGCTTTGAGGTTTCAAAGAAGTGGGATTACAGTAGTTAATGTTGTCTTCTAAGGGGTTGTTTTAGTTTCAGCGTTGCACTTAGCAACCAAGGAAAGAGACAAAGAACAGTGTTAATATCTAATCTAAGAAAGAGGAAAGGCTTGAATTTCACGGCAAAAACCGTTGCCACAAATATTTTGGCATGTGCTCCCGCTGCCCATGAGATCATATCTTATTCATAGTCGGGTAAATGACCAACTTACCCACCTTCCTTCGTATAATTCTTTTTTATTTGGATATTTCAGGTAATATTTTCTCCCGTTTAATCTCATCTGATATAAATCGGAATGATCAGAATTTTGGTTGATAGCATGCAATCATATCATCATTCACTATAAGCGGAAGGAGAAAGGCCCATACTCAAAGAAACTGACGATTTCTTTCCTTATCCTTTGGGTGCTTGACTATTGAACTGTTGATTTTTTTTTCAAGATGGACCCTTCGTTCATTTCATCTGATCTCAATTGGGAGGACTGACTCGAAGGTAACCTCTCGATACTTCAATGTCGGGATCAGAGTTAACCTAGAAGATTTTGTTAGGGATTAAAATTAAATTATAATTTTCATCATAGTAAAAATATAATTTTATAATTTAAATATTTTAAAAAATTAGATTAAATTTTTATTATATTTAGAGGGATTAAAGTATAATTTTATTTTTATTAATTTAAAATTTTAAAAACTTTAAAAGACTTAAATGAAAAATTTTTCATTTTAATTAGACTAGGACCTGCCACCCTTAGATATGCCCTTGGTTGGACGACTTGTTACGGCAAACGCTTGTCAAAGCGTTTGTAACTAATTAGACCCATAATCGGAAGTTTCAAATTTCAAAACTTGTTTCAAATATTTAATAACTTCATTAATAATGAGTTCATTTTTTATTTGTTATTTTATGTGCCTCTTTATTATTTGCTGATGCAATTGTTAAACTTGTTCAGTTTCCTTTTCATGTATAGTTACCTAATGCCATGGAAGAATTTACTCTTAAGATTTGGACAACCAAATAGAGTTCTTGATAGAGTTAATACTATAATTGTAAAGTTCTTTATCCTTTCTCCAACTGTGAATAGAAAAGAGTTATCCGAGACTCGATAATTGAAGTTTATTAACATATCTCAAGAGCCTTCAATGTTGAGGTAAAATTATAGGCCTTGAGAGATGGGACTAAGTGACCTGAACATCACTCATCTTGGAAAAAAAATAAATGCTACAAATGTGCAAATACCTTAACGCAACTTTGAAGAAGCAATTTTCAACATGATTTATCTATAGTTATATTTCAGTTCAAAATTTATTTTAATGGTAACTAGTTCCTTTATTTGACCTAAGAAAATAGGTACGTGGATCATGGCTCAAAAATCATCAATCGATAACATGACAAACTCAAAATGACAGACTGATCAGAACTAACAAAAAAGCATCAACATGAACCCCCCCACCCCCCCCCCCACAAAAAAAATAAAAAATAAAATTCGAGCCCTAACAAAAGCAACAAGGCAGTCCAACTGTAGATAGCAGCAGCAAAACCTCTTGGCAAGCAGAAAACAGTTGTACATATATTTTATAACCGTTAAATATCATGTCAATAACAGGTTAAATATACTTCCATTTAGATGATAGTTAGTCCACGCAAAAATGAGAGGTATATTCCAAGTGAAAGGAAATGAAATATTTTAACTTAAGAATCCCAAACGTTCAATATGTCAATCAAGCTTCAGGATAAATGACATGCACAGAAATTGTGGAAGATGATCTCATTTACAGTTTCCCTGCATTTTACGGCATCAATTTACAAATCCATATAAGCCATGACATCAACAGTTTGAGCAATAAAAAAGCACTATTAAGGGCCACAACTTTAATTAAGTTATTATTACTTTAAATATAAAGTAAAATGTCTCCAACATATAATCTTCAAGTTGTTCCTTCCATTTTCTTTTTCCAGTTTGTTCTTACTTCCGAATTTACTAATTACAGCATATGCCAAGCATTTAAGCACCATACTGACTTTAAGGGAAAGGAAACCCCATATGACAACCACAGCCAAAAAGCCAGGTACCGATCCGATGTATCTGACTCCCCTCCTTTACTTTGCCAATCTCTATTCATTGTATATTCATACTTGAAATCCAACTCCTGAACATGGCAGAGGAAAACCTAATATCCACAAACGAGTTGAGGAAGGTTGTGTTTTGCCACCAAATTATATCTGAAAAGGCAGTTCCCATTCCAAGGTATTATTTGCCACCAAATTAAAAGATCAGACAGAGGCGAGATCCACAACATTCTTCTGGGATGAACAGAAAAATTAATATGAATCAATCACTTTAGTGAGAGGAGAGGGTGTAGCTTCTTACCATTGCTGGTTTTTCCTGAACTCTGTAAGTACAGGATATATGTTCTCAAAGGCTGTGTATGTCTCGTCTCTCACCTGAAACTCTCAAAGAGAGAAAATTAGTAACTCTATGATAAACAGCATGCATGAAGGTTGAACAGAAGCCCAAGATATCACACCTTAGCTCCAGTGATCACAATCTTCCCTGACACAAAAATAAGAAGCACAATCTTTGGTTGTTTCATACGATAGATCAGACCTGGAAAGAGTTCTGGTTCATACTGTATTAAAAGAACATGAAGATAAGTCCCAATCATTGATCATGACAAACAAGTCTTGACAAGCACTGTTTTAAATATCTAGAACTCGAACCAAGGAAAAAATGGATCAAAGTATGACAAGCCTAAACTTATCTTTATGATCCCAAGGGTTGTTTACTACACAAATGAAACCTCTGCGTCAACTTTATAGGATATAATGTTTCAAAATAACTTGACCAAAAATGTTGACCACCATCCCTGAACTTAACAGATATAAGGGTAAGTGAACTCCAAGGGGCTCACAGAAAAGACTATCTTTATAAATGAACATACACAGAGAGAAAGGCACAGGAAGTCTTGCACTCATATCTCCCAAATGTCCACCTACAAAACATGCATATCAATGTTCTTATACACAAGGAAACAACCCAATGGACGATGCTGCCACTTACACTTGAAAAGGCACCATGGGAGTATGCAAGACCTTCAAGTCTGATGGGAAATTTGACATCACATGACCCAACAATGTTCTGAATTTTGAAGTCCTGCCAATCACCACAGAACCATGTAAAAAACCAACCGAGCAGCAGGGAAAAACATTATTGAAGGATGAGATTTTAGTCAATACGTGAGACTTTATGAGCCTTGTTTACATGGGAGGAATTTAAAAGAAATCAATCATTACAATACCTTAAACTTAGCAGGAAAACCAAGCTTTTGGATAATCCTGGCATACTGAAAGTAGAAAAAAAATTCTGCGTTAGTGCCAATTTCATGATTTTATCTATCTAATGATAAGAATAACTATGACATAGCTAGCTGACCACTAACATAGTTCAAAAACAAAACTAGAACGCATCTCAAAGGAAAATACCTTCCTTGCAGCCAGTTTAGACTGCTGTTCACTTTTTGCACCAGTGCAGACCTGACAAATCAAGGAAAGTTGTTTAGTAAATCAACAATTGAACAATGTTAATACGCTAGCACTAGTTCTTTACAAAAATGATTTTGCCACTATAAACTTGCACGCAGTCAAATAACTGCATATGATTGTATTTCCAGTAAGAATTAAATTACCATCTTTCCAGAGGCGAAAATCAAAGCTGTAGTTTTTGGCTCCCTGATTCTCATAATGACAGCAGCAAAACGCTGTAGGTTATTTTTATAGAAAAGGTTAGCAATCAGACAACAGCAGCAGAATCAGAAGCTGCACAAACTAAAGTATATAATAACAAGTCTAGCATACCTTTGGATTGTATTCTGCATTTCGAGCTTGCAGTGCTATTTGCTTAAGATCCAACTTGCAATCTAAGTTTACAGTTGAGACAATGTTCCTAGAAACACAATAAGAGTAATATTGGGATGTTAACTACAGTAAAACCCAAAAGTTCGTAGAAACATGAAGAAACTTCAGCCATGCCTCACTTCTAAAAGAAATTTTTTCCAAAGACCACCAGTTACAATTTCCCGTTGGTATCAGTTAGTGAGACATTTGAGTTTAAAATAAGTCAAGCGCCTCAACTTATTTGGCTAGTTGATCCCTCTTAAGAACAAGACTTAAACAGTGAAATGTAGCATACCTCAAATGGTACACGATTCAATAGCAGGCTAGTGGATCAAAATTATTCAATAATACTTTATATACTATATTTATTATTCGTCCTATCAAAATTACCCACCATCTATATCTAAGGAACTCTAGTACCATACCGAGCACATAAAATGGAACACAAAAAAGTATTAATCCAAAGTTAACTTATTAAAACTCTCCACTATTTTGATACAAAAACAGACTCAAGTGCCCTTAGAATTTCCTACAAGCCTACTCAAGCCACATACTAACAGAACTCATTTCTCTAAAATTCTTTTCAACCTACGCAAGCTAACACCACAAGCTCACATAGCATATCCCTAAATTCCCTCTTCCCCTTCCCACAAGTTAATCAAAACCCATCTGACAAACTTCTCACCATCAGCAAACATAAAGCACTAATATATGCATGGCAGATCCCTATGGGCCATTCTATAAGATGGGGATGTGTGGCAATTCCCTATCCAAAAAGACACCAAACTGGAATTGCAGAAAATTGCTGCAGTTTAGGCAAAAAGCTCAGCATGTCATCAATCAGGTGATTGGGGATCAGTTGTGGCCTTTTCCAGGGGACAAGCATGAGGTCGCAACTGCATGGCTAGAAATACTGCCAAAGCAGAGCAATATCAATTGGTCTCATCTCCAGGCCTGTTGTAATCTCCTGGGTGCCAGTAATAAACAGACTCCTAAAGAGGGGCATACTAGCTCAACGGGACTGCCAAGGAAGGAGCATTTTTTATTCTGACTTCACAGAGAAGAACAAGAACCATGTTTTTCTGTGGTGCAGCTACTCAAATACTGTATGGTAGCAGATACTATTGTCCCAAAGCAGAGATAACAACTATGGAGAAAGTCAAGAAAATAATATCTATGAGGTTATGGGACCAAGAAACTTGGCTGTTGACTCGGTAAATATAGATTCGTGTAAAATCCCACCAGGTTGGTATAACTGTGGTGCTAATTGCATCTTGACCTGTAGAGAATTGCTGCATTCTTTTAATAATAAAGCACATCTTATTCATGTGTATATATATACTCCCAAAACCAACTTTTTAAGTGATGTAATTGACTACCAGTCCATTTACTGAAAGATCGTACCTATCCACAAAACTCTGTTCAGCAAATTAACATGCATACCATACAACCCAAAATTCTACAACCCATATGCCAAAATCACCTTTTCTTTTTCCTCCTATAAGTCCATCTCCAATAACACCTAAAACTAAAAGATCTCCCCATCGAAAAATCTTACGACCATAAACCAGTCAGAATCTAAGACAAGAGAGGCAAAATAGGGACTTACTGAAGAGTGGGAACAATACCAGATGGATGCTTGGAAAGATCCACTGGCTGGCTCCCTTCCAAGCCACCCTGTTCCGCCATTCTCTTCTTTGCTCACCAAAAATTCAAAAGAAAAATCCCCAATATTTTCCAAAAAGTCGTATGGGTTTTCTTCTAAACACACAATACCAAAACAACCCAATCGAATTTGCCAAGTATAATCAACCCGTTGACCAAAAATTAGGTTTTCAAAACGTTAAATCTACAATTTAATCAAATTCAATCCGTTAACCAAAATTTATGTTTTTAAAAGGTACAGTCTACAATTTTCGGAGGAAATGGAAGAAAAATACACAAAACAAAAGAAAGATCGAGTTTAATCAAATCTAAGCAAATTCAACACGTTTTCCAACGGGAAAAAATTGGGGATTTAAAAGGATATATTTATATCTAGTAAAATCGGAGGGAAAATGTTTGAAAACGAGAGCTTCTTTATATATATAAGAGAAAGGTGAAGATTTTGGTTTAACATAAAAGAGAGAAGAGATTGGATTAGAGAGGGTACAGAGCGTCTCGTTTTGATGATGAGAAATTTGGGCGTCTGGCTTTTAAGACAGAGAGAGATGCCGTGTTTCAATCGGGTTGGCCTTTTGTACTCTACCTCTTCATATTTATAGACATTGACTTCATTGGCCGGTTAAAAAAGGCTAGTTACCGGCTTTTGCCGGTTTTGTTGGAAAAAAATATCTGACCTCAGCTAATGTAATTGCTACTCAGATTTGAGTATCCTCTATGAAAAAAATATGTTACGGGACCAATCTCTTTAAACTATGTTTATGTTTTGTTGATTTGATTTTAATAAAATAATCCTTAAATTATTTGAAAATTTTTATTTAACTCATTAAATTATTAATTTTTTTGGTTTTTAAAATTTGAGCAATGATCGATAGGCGAATCAATACACATTAATAAGTAAAATAACATACTTTAAGTATAAGTCGATCTGATAGCTAATATCAAAGATCAAATAAAAAATGTATTTAAATTTTGGTTCCTAGATTTGTAATGTACAAAGTTGATTAATGAAAAAAAAATCGAATTGTAAAAAAGAAGGAGAAGGAGAACTCTCAATTGGTGCAGACAGCGCGAACAAAGAGGGCCATATATCAATGATTTTAACAACCTAGTGAATTAAATAAAAACTTTCAAATAGCTCAGTAACTATTTTGTAAATTTTTAAAGTTGAGTGATCAAAATATAAATTTAATAATAATTTAGTAGCATTCGGTATAATTCACCCAATATGATATCATTGAAAGTAGGGTGGCTGATTCTTTCTAGAAAAGTTTTTGAAGTGTCGTCTTTTCAAAAGTGATGACCTCTAAACAAGTCAATATTATCTCCGAGTTTAATTGGGAATTTGTCTCGCAACTCTAGCGAAAGCCTGAGTGCCTAAAGAGGCTACTCAAGTTGCAAATTCACAAAACAGCAATACTATAAGTGATGCATAGTCACTTACCAAATAAATGATTGTCATTTGTCACTAGTATAGTTTGAATCCAAGCCTCTAAATGACATAAGTGAGTATAACCACTCATGGTTCTTCCCAACTAGATACTCTCACTCTATAAATCCCTATCTGAGTAAGATATTTTTAAAATTTAAACTCTTATTAAAATCAAGAAATAAAAGTACGATTAAATCTAGAGACAATATCAACTCATTAAAATATTTGTCTTTCTGAATATACAACACTTTAAAGCAAATTAATCCTTTTTTTTCTTTTAGGGGTAATCTTTGCTATATTTTATTTTAGGTTAAACTGTTAAAATAGTCACTTTTATTTATCTCAAGTTACATTTTAGTCACTTATATTTGAAATGTTACGTTTTAGTTACTTACATTAACATATTGTAACATTTTAGTCACTGAGCAATTAATTTTTGTTAACGGTATAATAGTAAGCTGACATGGCATATTAAATCATCATTTCAAATAAAAATTTTAGGTTAAATTATATAATTAGTCCCCATATTTTTTCATTTTGAGCAATTTAAATTTTTTTCTTTTATGTTCTTTTAACTTTCCTTTTTTTTCTTTTCACTCTCTTCTTCTTCCCCATCTGTTTTTCTTCCTTCTCCATCTCTTTTAACAGCAATTAATACTTAGTGACTAAAATGTTACAATACAATAACCTAACATTTCAAATATAAGTGACTAAAATGTAACCTTAAACAAATAAAAGTAACTATTTTAATAGTTTATTTTAATTTTAAAGTGAATAAAATCTACTTGCAGACAATAGTAAGATTAAACACTAAAAATAACTTAAAAATATTAATTTATTGTGTTCTGAAATGATGTAAAAGAATAGCATTTTTGTCTGTCATTTAAAAGAAAATTTTATATTTTGTTATATATTTTTTTTCATTTTAAAACGAGAAAAATCAACAATTTAATATTTAAATTTACTTTATTCAAAAATTGGATATCTTTACATTAAAATATAAATAAATTGCAAACTAGTTATAATAGTGTGATTATTTCATTTTTCTCGACCTATTAACAGAAGGAACCATTAAGCAAGTAAACCAACAATATCCCAAAGGATGACACAATGTGCCACACAAAATCATCATATCCAGTATTGAACTGCATATTCTTGTTCCTTGAAAATTTGTGACATTTATATTTATCAAACATAGCCGCCATTAACGCGAATGGTTTGTCCATTAACCCACTCACTAGCATCAGAGGCCAAGAACCCGACAACGGGTGCAACATCTTCGCTCTTACCAAGTCGATTATGTGGAGATTCATCAATACATCTCTGCACCGCTTCTTCACTATTCCCAGCAAAGAACATCTCTGTCGCAATCGGCCCTGGTGCCACACAATTTGCAGTGATACCAGTTCCTTTGAGTTCCTTTGCTAGTATTTTTACCATTGCCTCTACGGCTGCCTTCGATGCTGTGTACGCCCCGAATCCTGGCCTCAGGTCAGCAACCAGTGATGATGACAGCAGTATAATCCGACCTCCACCGCCATGCTTCAGCCTGTTTGCTGCTTCCTTGGCACACAAGAATGCCCCTCTTGTGTTTACACTGAAACAACACGTTTAGAACTAAATCAGGGTACTCAAGAAAATAATTCCAGTTTCGTTTTGGCCTTGAATACCAGCACAAATAAGAATCTCAGCATACGCAACTGCTTCAAATATATGTAGAATCTATCTCCATGTTGCATATATTCCAATTTCCAAATGCAGCCATATGACTTTTTCTCATAACACACAGAAAATCCATGGAGAATTAAAGAGAATACTGGGTACTTTTACAGTTTTTCATGAAAAATTTTACATAAACCATCTCTAACCAGTAGACTCTTTTCGGTAACTTTCATGGATGGTTCATTTACAAGTTACAACCATGGATTTGAATAACAATCATAACACGATGTTAACAACATTATTTTACAATTTTGACTCTCTTTACCGTCAATATTTACCACAATTGATCGTGACAGCATCTAGAGAAAGGATTGTATGGAACAGTGATATTACCTCTTTTCAATAGTTTTATGCCACATCTGCAATTTCATCCTGAATTTTAAGATTTTCATTTGGATTTGATTGTTTTCAGGATGAAAATGCTGAAACTCATGAAAATTGCATCCATAACTGAATTGCAAGTAACCCAAAAGGTGACTCAAAGCTATAATTTGCACCAAAGCAACGAATTGCACCAAAGCAATATCACTTGTTCTTCATACCAAGAGCTTAAAACCCAAATTAACAGTGTGGAATATCTCGGGTAATTGCTAATGAACAACCCAAATTAGGTATATTATAAACCCTAAAATTAAAACCAACCAGTTCATCTAAGCATTAAACAAGTCGAAGGATAAAAAATTTGTAACAATCCTACCCCTGCCACTTATTCAATTTAAAAAAAAGAAATTAAAATCCTCTAATTTTATAATCTGAATTATTATTTCAGCCTTGCCAATCAAAAGAGATAATGTTTTCAACCCATAAAACTATTTGGTACTATAAAATAATCTGTCACAAGTCTTCATACATAATCAATAAAGATATTGTAATTTTTTTTTTTCAATCAATTCCATCCATGATATTTAGTACAAGTGAAAGCAGTACCTGAAAATACGGTCAAAGTCCTCCAAGGCAGTATCAGCAATTTTAGGATGCTTAGGATCCGCAACTCCAGCAGAGTAAACCAGGATGTGAATCGGTGATCCAAAAGCCTGCTCGGCCGAATCAAACAGAAGCTTGACCTGGGCAGGGTCCGAAACATCGGCTTTGACAGTCACAGCTCGCGGGGAGTCACCAGGATACAGAGAATTGATCTGGGTAGCTACGAGATCGGCTTGGTCTGCACTGGAAGTGTAGTTAATAACGAGTTTAGCACCGAGTCCGGCCAGGTGAGTGGCTATAACTCGGCCAATACCACGAGATGACCCAGTTACTATAGCAACTCGGTCTTTGAGTGGGAGAGAGTTGGTATTGGTTGTAGAAGCCATGGACATGGAATCTAGACAGAAAATAGCACAGAAATGAATTATTTCTTATATTCTTATTCATGATTTTTCGACACTATTTATATAGCTAACAGTGCAGGGATAATCCCATAATTTTTTCAATCAATCCATAATTACTTTTGTTAAAATCAATAAATCAAAGTCATTTAATTTGTCATAATGGTTGTCGACATTCTAGAATTCTGAGTCAGAGAAATGGATTCGAGAATTTCACTTCAAATTCTCTTCTTTATATCCTTAGAATTGTGTTGTTTTTAAGTTTTCTTACAATCAATTATTGTTTTCGGTCTTTGTTTATTTCGAGTTATATTTTAATAATTTTTATTTAAAATATTATATTTTAATTATTTATGTTTATAAAATAATTACTCTATACCATTAAGAACAAATAAAATAAAATAAAATAAAAAATTATATTTGAGTTTGAGTTTTCAGATTTTTTAAATCCCTTTAATCCTATAAACTCCCTAATATCTTCTTCTCACCATGAACTGGTGTTGGCAATCCCCTTTAAGCCTCCCCATTTAGCCGAATAAAATTTAGTTTAATAGAGAAAAATTTTAATCAAGTTGAATTATGTTTTTAATTTTTATTACTTTTGGCCCTAAAAATAAGAGGGAAAATTGTTTTGACGTCCTTTTCTTTTGACCGGTTAAATTTTCTTCAACCTACCGTGCCACATGGCAGACTATGATTAGGCCACATGTTAGGGGGAGGTGCCATATCCTCGGATAGAAATTGAAGTCCAGGTACATTATTGGCAACCTCGTTAAAGTATAGGAGGATATTTTGTCATTATCCTACATAGCAATCTATTTAGATTTAAGTTTTTTTTTTTCAATCAAATTTAAGTAAGATTATGCATTGAATTAAATTGAGTGAAAAATTTTCGACTTGATAAATTTTATTATATCATTTTAACTCAATTTAATTTTTTTAAATCAAGTAAAATTATACGAATTAAATTAAATAAATTAAAATATCAATTTAAAATATTGTTACAATATGAATAATTCAAGTTAGAACACATAAATTTGAAATTATATATATATATATGATAAACTTGAATTGATAATTTACTTCCTCAAATTTATTATTTTAGATTTTTTTTAAAATATATTTATTTTTATATATTCTTTAGAAATTTTTAGATTTTTATTGAATTTTTATAATTATTAAATATATTTTCATGAAATTTTGAAATTTTTATAAAAAAATTGAAATTTTGAAAATTATTTTAATTATTTTTGTATTTTTTATTGAAAGAGATCATTTGTTATTTTTTAAATTAATAAGGATCAAGGAGATATTTTCACCAATTTATTATTCAAATTATTTGAGTTATTCAAGTTATAAAATTCAACTAAATTAGAACTCAAAAGATTAAATTACTTATTTTAATTGATTCGATAAATCGAATAACTCAATTTGATAAAACTCAAAATTCAAATTTTTTTAAAGTCGAATCGAATTTTAGTCGCTTAATTTATCATCAGACATCTTTTTAAGTACATTTTTACAATGCTATATACAAATAACAATTTAACAATATCCTCGACAACAAAAAGTAAAAAGAAAAGAAAAAGTGGCAACAACAAATAGACTTGTCTACGGATTTGATTACTCAACCAATCCGATAAATCCAATAAGACTGAAACAAACATCGAACAATGTGGTTTTTACTTCGACCCAGTCCAAATAAGCTTGGATAAGAGATTTGAAATTTTCATAAGCCTGAAATTCGACCCGACGTATGAACCCCTCTTGAATGTATGGTGGTTTACACAACAACTCCTCCATTGACTCTAATAACCTGCCCATTGGTCCACTCACCAGCATCACTGGCTAAAAACCCTACAATTCCTGCTATATCCTTTGGCTCACCCAATCGACCTAGAGGGCAACCATCCACAAATCTCTGTACAGTTTCTTCAGTTTTACCAGCAAAGAACAGTTCTGTGGCTACTGGCCCTGGTGCAACACAATTTGCTGTTATCTTTGTGCCTTTGAGTTCCTTAGCCAAAATCTTTGTCATCGACTCAACAGCTGCTTTTGAAGCAACATAAGCTGCATATCCTGGTAAGAGGGATCCCACCAAAGATGTCGAGATCGTTATGATTCTTCCTCCGCCGTCGCGTGTCAACCGACGTGCTGCCTCGCGACAACAAAGGAACGATCCTTTGGTGTTGATGTTGAATGTCATATCCCAATCCTCTACTGCTGTGTTTGCTAAGGTTGGGTATTTTTGATCCATTATCCCAGCACAGTTGACTAGGATGTTTATTTTGGAGTCAAATTCTTGCTCGGTTTTATCGAAGAGTAGCTTGACTTGCTCGGGGTCTGAAACATCGGCTTTGATGGCAACTGCTCGGGGATGATGACCAGTGGTACACGACGCGTTTAACTCCGATGCCAAAAGATCAGCTTGTGTTGAATTCAAAGCATAATTGATCGCCACTCTTGCACCTAGAGAATGAAGGTGGTTGACAATGGCATGGCCGATTCCACGAGAGCCACCGGTTACTATTGCTACCCGGTCCTTAAGTGGAAGCAAAGATGGTGACACTTCCATGCTTGTTTCAGCTGCAAGAATGGTGAAACTTGAAGAGACGTGTTGGGGTATTGAAAATGGACGCATGGCTACGATATTTATATCTGCATACGGCGAAGTCAAGCCTCTGACTAGAAAAAAGTAGGTTCTAATTTTTATGGCAAAATGCATTCTCCCATTGCCAGAGCTGAAACAGAAAAGGACATAAACCATTAAATAATTCAGCTTGAAAATAGGGGCAGTTGCCACCTTTGAACAAGCTCGAGAAAAATTAATGAATATTATATTATGTTATTTCAGCAAAGGAATATTATAAATATAGTATTGAAGAAATCACCCAGCTGGGAACTTTAAATGAACTATAAAACAGAAGCAAAAGAAAAGGCAGTTTGGTGAGTGAGTACACGTATTCCATGACGTATAGTTGATTGGGGAAGCACAACATTTTTTAATTAATAAATAAATAGATATATACCATAATGTTCAAACAAGCAGATGTAAGAGGTTTTCAAAACGTATGGACTGGCATAGTGATTAAGATACACATGTTGTTTAATAACTGTTACTCATTTTGGAAAACAGCTTTGAATTGGTTAGAACGGGAATAGGTTGAACCGGCTAAGAAATTGGTTGAACCGGTTAAGAAATTGATTGAACTGGGTTTTTTAAATTTTTAAATTTTTTTTGAATTTTTAATAAATTTTAATCGGACTAGCAAACTAGTGACCTGATCGGTTCGATCACCAGTCCGGTTTAGAAAACATTGACTCTATCTTTTCATTTTTATAAATATTAGACGAATATTAAGATATTGGTATTCATATCTGTCATTTACACTTTGCTTGCGAGTAATATAGTTTGAAGCTACAATGTCAGTAATCTCAAGAAAATGTAAGAACATGAGCCATGAGATTTAAGAGGAAATTAAGTTATCATTTTACATTATCATATTACATCAGAGAGGATGGCCATCGGTATTGCAGAAAGAAAGATAAACCGACCTGCAGGATAAACTTTTTCCAACTTTAACCCACAAGCGGAAACAGGGTAGCGAGGATATATCAAATGTGCTGTTGATGCTTCATGGTGCAAAGCAAAAAAAGATCAAAACTAAAATGAGGTGAAAGGCAGTTGCAGTCACTAGAAACTGAAATATGCTTCACAGGCCTTTCAGGAGGAGGCTCAGAATAAACACATCTGCAAAAGAAAACAGCACTATCAGATGATGATCAGATAATCGGACTCTCGTGAAGATAATTGATAAAAGCAGAATTTGTATCAAAATAAAGAAATAAATGAAGGTAGAATCATACCAAAATCTATTGTCTGCTAAATGAAGAATGAAATCATCCTATAGGATAAAATCAAGGTGCATTTTTTAAAGCCTCATTAGTACATTCATTTTTTTTACCAGTAATCTTTGCATGAACAAGAGCCACCTTCAAAATGATATGCATCTCGGACTATAATCGGCCGATTAGATACCTTGGACACGAACTTAATCCAATTATGGCAATTGTTACACACACGAAGATTCTTAATCACGCGAACAGGAATTGCACTGGGCAAACTAAAGAGCCCAAATGCAGTAGTCAGCTTCTCACTCTCCTTCCACATCACTCAATACTAAAATGTTACAATACAATAACGTAACATTTCAAATATATGTGATTAAAATGTAACCTTAGACAAATAAAAGTGACTATTTTAATATTTTATTTTAATTTTAAAGTGAATAAAATCTACTTGCAGACAATAGTAAGATTAACAATAGTAAGATTAAACACTAAAAATAACCTAAAAATATTAATTTATTGTGTTTTGAAATGATGTAAAAGAATAGCATTTTTGTCTCTCATTTAAAAGAAAAATTTATATTTTGTTTTATATTTTTTTATCATTTTAAAACGAGATAAATCAACAATTTAATATTTAAATTTACTTTATTTAAAAATTGGATATCTTTATATTAAAATATAAATAAATTGCAAACTAGTCATAATAGTGTGATTATTTCATTTTTCTCGACCCATTAACAGAAGGAACCAATTAAGCAAGTAAACCAACAATATCCCAAAGGATGACATAATGTGCCACACAAAATCTCATATTCAGTATTGAACTGCTTACTCTTGTTCTTTGAGAATTTGTGACATTTATATTTATCAAACATAGCCGCCATTAACGCGAATGGTTTGTCCATTAACCCACTCACTAGCATCAGAGGCCAAGAACCCGACAACGGGTGCAACATCTTCGCTCTGACCAAGTCGATTATGTGGAGATTCATCAATACATCTCTGCACCGCTTCTTCACTTTTCCCAGCAAAGAACATCTCTGTCGCAATCGGCCCTGGTGCCACACAATTTGCAGTGATACCAGTTCCTTTGAGTTCCTTTGCTAGTATTTTTACCATTGCCTCTACGGCTGCCTTCGATGCTGCGTACGCCCCGAATCCTGGCCTCAGTGCAGCAACCAGTGATGATGACAGCAGTATAATCCGACCTCCACCGCCATGCTTCAGCCTGTTTGCTGCTTCCTTTGCACACAAGAATGCCCCTCTTGTGTTTACACTGAAACAACACGTTTAGAACTAAATCAGGGTACTCAAGAAAATAATTCCAGTTTCGTTTTGGCCTTGAATACGAGCACAAATAAGAATCTCAGCATACGCAACTGCTTCAAATATATGTAGAATCTATCTAATTCAATTTTCCATGTTGCATATATTCCAATTTCCAAATGCAGCCATATGACTTTTTCTCATAACACACAGAAAATCCATGGAGAATTAAAGAGAATACTGGGTACTTTTACAGTTTTTCATGAAAAATTTTACATAAACCATCTCTAACCAGTAGACTCTTTTCGGTAACTTTCACGGATGGTTCATTTACAAGTTACAACCATGGATTTGAATAACAATCATAACACAATGCTAACAACATTATTTTACAATTTTGACTCTCTTTACCGTCAACATTTACCACAATTGATCGTGACAGCATCTAGAGAAAGGATTGCATAGAACAGTGATATTACTACCTCTTTTCAATAGTTTTATGCCACATCTGTAATTTCATCCTGAATTTTGAGATTTTCATTTGGATTTGATTGTTTTCAGGATGAAAATGCTGAAATTCATGAAAATTGCATCCATAAATGAATTGCAAGTAACCCAAAATGTGACTCAAAGGCTACTCAAAGCTACAATTTGCACCAAAGCAATATCACTTGTTCTTCATACCAAGAGCTTAACACCCAAATTAACAGTGTGGAATATCTCGGGTAATTGCTAACGAACAACCCAAATTAGATATATTATAAACCCTAAAATTAAAACCAACCAGTTCATCTAAGCATTAAACAAGTCGAAGGATAAAAAATTTGTAACAATCCTACCCCTGCCACTTATTCAATTAAAAAAAAAAAGAAATTAAAATCCTCTAATTTTATAATCTGAATTATTATTTCAGCCTTGCCAATCAAAAGAGATACTGTTTTCAACCCATAAAACTATTTGGTACTATAAAATAATCTGTCACAAGTCTTCATACATAATCAATAAAGATATTGTAATTTTTTTTTTTCAATCAATTCCATCCATGATATTTAGTACAAGTGAAAGCAGTACCTGAAAATACGGTCAAAGTCCTCCAAGGCAGTATCAGCAATTTTAGGATACTTAGGATCCAGAACTCCAGCAGAGTTAACCAGGATGTGAATCGGTGATCCAAAAGCCTGCTCGGCCGAATCAAACAGAAGCTTGACCTGGGCAGGGTCCGAAACATCGGCTTTGACAGTCACGGCTCGCGGGGAGTCACCAGGATGCAGAGAATTGATCTGGGTAGCTACGAGATCGGCTTGGTCTGCACTGGAAGTGTAGTTAATAACGAGTTTAGCACCGAGTCCGGCCAGGTGAGTGGCTATAACTCGGCCAATACCACGAGATGACCCAGTTACTATAGCAACTCGGTCTTTGAGTGGGAGAGAGTTGGTACTGGTTGTAGAAGCCATGGACATGGAATCTAGACAGAAAATAGCACAGAAATGAATTATTTCTTATACTCTTATTCATGATTTTTCGACACTATATATATAACGCACTTAAACATGGGTTCTTTTTCATAATTTTTTCAATCAATCCATAATTACTTTTGTTAAAATCAATAAATCAAAGTCATTTAATTTGTCATAATGGTTGTCGACATTCTAGAATTCTGAGTCAGAGAAATGGATTTGAGAATTTCGCTTCAAATTCTCTTCTTTATATCCTTCGAATTGTGGTGTTTTTAAGTTTCTTTAGAATCAATTATTGTTTTCGGTAAATTTTGTTTATCTCGAGTTATATTTTAATAATTTTTATTTAAAATATTATATTTTAATTTATAAAATAATTACTCTATACCGTTCAGAACAAATAAAATAAAATAAAAAATTATATTTGAGTTTGAGTTTTCAGATTTTTTAAATCAGCTTCCACTCCTGCTGTATTCATTTGAGAAAAAACCTTCAATACTTCGTTGCTGAACCCACTCTGTATGAGTCCAGATATCAACACATTCCGTGATATGTTATCTTTTTCATCAATTTTTCTGAATGCTGCATATGCATCTTACCTCTGACCACATCTAGCATAAGAAGAACAAGCACATTGCCAACTGATATCAGAAAGAAAAGATTGGGCATGAATTTGTCGTCCTTAACTGAGTGCTTGAATACCAGCACACGCACTGATTGCACTCGAAAGTCCTATGTTATCAGATTGGATCTATCGATTCAGCATGTCTCCAAAAAGTTAAAGAGCCTCATCAAACATATCATACTGTGTGTACCCTGCAATCATAGCTGTCCAAGAAACTAGATTGTCCACATAGCTTGTGAACATAGCTATCTCATTTACACCTTATCGATGCACCATTTAACCAATTTATTATCAGAATTTTTTTTGGATACATTTTTACGAACATATTTACAAATTCCAGCTTAACCATATCATCAAATTCAAATAGAAAAAACTAAAGAAATATACATCACAGCATGATGTTGTTAAGTGTTCAAACAACTCCTCCATCGACTCTAATGACCCACCCTTTGGTCCACTCTCCAGCATCTCCAGCTAAAAAGCCTACAATTCCTGCTATATCCTCAGCTCACCAACCAAAGGGGACAACATCCACAAATCTCTGGATAGTTTCTTCAGTTTTACCAGCAAAGAACAACTTTGTGGCTACTGGCCCTGGTGCAACACAATTTGCAGTTATCTTCGTGCCTTTAAGTTCCTTTGCCAAAATCTTTGTCATTGCCTTAACAGCAGGCTTGGAAGCAACATAAGATGGTATCCAGGTAAGAGGGATCCCACCAGAGATGTCAAGATCATTATGATTCTTCCTCAGCCATAGCATGTCAAATGATTTGCTGCCTTCTGACTACAAAGGAAAGATCCTGTAGTGTTTATGTTGAATGTCATATCCCAAGCCTCCACTGCCGTATTTCCAAGGTTGGGTACTTTTGATCCCTTATCCCTGCAGAGTTGACAAAGAGGTATCTTTTGGAGCCAGATTCTTGCTCAGTTCTATCAAAGAGTAGCTTGACTTGTTCAGGATCTGAAACATCAACTTTGATTGCAACTGCTCAGGGATGATCAGTGACATACGATGGCATTTAACTCAGATGTCAAAAGATCAGCTTGTTTAGAATTTGAAGCATAACTGATTGCAACTCTTGCACTGAGAGAATGAAAGTGGTTCCAAAAGAGCCACCAGTTACTATTGCTACTCAGTCCTTAAGAGTAAGTGAAGATGATGACACTTCCATGCTTGTTTCTGCCACAAGAATGAAGGAATAGCGAGTTTGGGAAGGATGGAACTTAGAGACATATGTTGGGGACTTGAAAATGGATGGATGCCAACAATATTTAGATCTGTATGTAGCAAAGTCAAGCCTTCGAAGTGAGAAAAGCAGATTCTAATTTTATGGGCAAAATGCATTGTCCCATTCCTGTGATAATTTCCAAACTGCCCCTATTGCCAGTGTTGAAACAAAAATGGAGACAAACGTTAAACAATTCAGTCTTTGTCCCACACAATAGAAGTATTAAAACCAAAGTCTAGTTGCCACCATTGAACGTTAAAAAAGAGATTCAATTTGAGTACATGTAACAAATTTTACATTATGTTACTTCAGCAATAAGGAAAAAAATTATGATTATAGTATTAAAGAAATCAAAGACTTTCATGTCTTAGATGGGAACGCTAAATTCACCATAAAACAAAGCAAACAAAAAAAGGCACTTTGGCGAGTGAGTACATGTACTCCCTGACACATATATGACAAGGGAAGCACAACATTATTTATTAGAAAAATAAATAGATATACCATAATGTTCAAACAATTAGATGAGGTTGCAAAAGATATGGACTAGCATAATAATCAAGATAAACATGCTGTTTCCCTCCCTATTTCATTTTTAAGTTTAATAACTGTAACTCCATCTTTTTATTTTTCTTGACATACTCATATTCAACACATATCTGGATATTGGTATTTGGATATGGCTCTCCGAGGAGTCTCAAAGTACATGGGTAAACTTAAAAAACAATTTTAACGTCTCAATTTTAAGTGTCTGATACATATCCGTATCCGCCACTTTGCATGTGTGTTATATAGCTTAAAGCTACAATGTTGGTAATCTCAAGAAAATGTAAAACATGAACCATCAACCAGGACATTTAAGAGGAAATTACCTTATTGTCTAACATCAGAGCAGATAGCTTCTGGTATTGCAGACAGACAGCAAAAAGTGAGATAAACTGATCTACAGGACAAACTTGTGGCACATTGAACTTTTTCTAATTTCAACCGACAAGCAGAAAAGGGAAGCAAGGATCAATTGAATAAGCACATCAAATGTGCTGTTGATGCTTCATGGTGCAAAGCAAAATGAAGATACAAGAACGAAGTGAATGGAAATCATTAGAAACTGAAATATTATTCGCAAGCCTTTCAGAAGGAGGCTCAGAATAAGCACCAATTTACTGGTTATCTCTGCAAAAGAAAACAGCATTATCAAATGATGATCAGATAACTGGAGTCTTATGAAGAGAATCAATAAAGGCAGAATCCTACCATAATCAATTGTTCGCTAAATGAAGTATGAAATCACCCACTGGGATAAAATCAAGGTGCATTTTCAAAGCCGCTTTAGTACATCATCTACTATTTACCAATTACCAGTAATCTTTGCATGAACAAGAGCCACCTTCAAAATGATGAAACCGGTATGCATCTCGGACTATAATTGGCCGATTAGATATCTTTGACACAAACTTGATCCAATTATGGCAATCTTTACACACACGAAGATTCTTAATCACACGAACTGGAATTGCACCGGGCAAACTAAGGAGCCCAAATGCAATAGCCAGCTTCTCACTGTGAATATAAACAGTCGGGTCCTTTTCTCCTTGTTCCACATCACTGAAAAGGCTATAACGGTCTTGTACATAACCAATTTTAGCTGCCTGTTGATTCAGATCTTCTAAGTGCTCATATATCTTCTCAGCCAGTGGATGGAGTCGGTCACCAACAAAAAATGCATGAATTGAACTCTTAACCTCAATCCAGCTTTGAGCAGGCTCCTTTTTCACACCTCTTTCTTTCATCATTTGCCTTGTATAATCCCTGGAATCCCATTTCCTAGACACTGCATATAAGTTAGAGAGAAGGACATAACTTGCTGAGTCTTGAGGTTCCAGTTTAAGAAGGTGATAAGCAGCAAATTCTCCGATGTCTACATTCTTATGAACTGCACAAGCACTTAAGAGGGTCCTCCAGATGATGGCATCCGGTTCAATAGGCATATCCTCTATAAATTTTCTTGCACGACACAAAAGACCAGCTCGGCTGAGAAGATCGACAACACAATTATAATGTTCAGGTTTAGGCACTAAGCCATGTTCTTTGCTCATGGAGTCAAAGTAGCCAAGGCCCTCGTCCACCAAACCCACATGACTACAAGCTGATAAAACTCCCACAAAAGTTATATGATTTGGTCTCACACCAACCTGTTTCATCTTCTCAAAGAGATTTATTGCCTTGATACCAGATCCATGTTGAGAATAGCCTGTGATAATGGCATTCCAAGAAATCTCATTTTTCTCAGGCATTTCTGAGAATTCCTTTTCTGCATCATCAATGCTACCACACTTTGCATACAATGTGATCAAAGCATTAGACACCTCAGTTTCTGAGTCATACCCCTTTTTTATTATCCTGGCATGGATTTGCTTTCCTTGTTTTAAATTAGCAGTATTAGCGGCAGCACTAACTGAGGAGATAAAAGTATATAAATTAGCTTCCACTCCTGCTGTATTCATTTGAGAAAAAACCTGCAATGCTTCCTCGCAGAAACCACTCTGTGCGAGTCCTGATATCAAGGCATTCCATGATATATTATCTTTTTTATCAATTTTTTTGAATGCTGTATATGCATCATGCCTCTGCCCACATCTAGCATAAAGACTAACAAGCGCATTGCCAATTGAAACATCATCTGAGAAACCAGAAAGAAAAGATTGGGCATGAATTTGCCGTCCTTGACTGAGTGCTTGAATACCTGCACATGCACTGATTGCACTCGAAAGTCCTATGTTATCAGATTGAATCCCTTGGTTCAGCATGGCTCCAAAAAGTTTAAGAGCCTCATCAAACATATCATGCTGTGTGTACCCTGCAATCATAGCTGTCCAGGAAACTACATCCTCCTCAGGAAGTCGTCTGAGAATTTCTAAGGCAGTTTCTAACTTTCCAAGCTTAGCATACATGTCAATTAATACACTACAGACATAAACATCATACTGGAAACCAGTTTTAATCACTTGAGAATGAATCTGCTCTCCTAAGTTGAATGCTCCGACGGAGGTGCAAGTTCTTAAAATACTTGGATAGGTAAATTGGTTAGGCACCAATCCCTCAATCTGCATCTGTCTAAATATATGAAAAGACTCACTAAGGTTATCCAACTGCCCATATGCAACCAGCATAACATTCCACAAAACTACATTTACAGTCTCTGTTGTACTAAAGAACTCATATGCAGTATCTATATCAGAGCATTTAACATAAAGATCAAGCAGAGACCCTTCAACAATTAAGTCCGTAGCAAACCCAGCTTTTATGGCATATGAATGAAGTTGCTTACCTGTAAATAAAGCTCCAAGAGATGCACAGGCACCCAAAAGACTGGCAACTGTAACACAGTCCGGTTTCAAGCAATCATGCTGCATTTTCTCAAACAATTCTAGAGCTCTATCACTATATCCACACTGTGCTAACCCAGAGATCAGTGAGTTATAAGTAACACCATCCCGTAGCAATGTATTGCTGAAAATTAGTTCAGCAGATACCAAATTCCCAGAGCGTGAATATAAAGTAACTAAAGCATTGCAGACATAAGTCTCAGAAGAAAATCCCAGTTTGAAAACAAGGCTATGGAGCTGCTCTCCCAACTTAAAGAACTCTATTTTCGTGCAAGCACTTAAAACACTAGAAAAGACATACGGTGTAGGTAAAATTCCTGCTATATGCATCTCAGAAAACAACAAAATAGCTTGCTCCTCATATCCATTTTGAGATAAGCCAGAGATCATAGCCAACCAAGAAACAGTATCCTTCACATATAGTTTATCAAATAACTTCTTCGCTGAATCTATAAATCCATTTTTCATGTACAAATCAATCAATGGGTTACAAACAAAGGAGCTAAAACTAAAACCATCACGAATAATCCTAGCATGAATTTGTTCAACATACTGAAACCAAACATTGCTACCTGTACATGCCTTTAAAATGCTGGCAAAGGTACCCTCATTAGGATTCACATTTTCAGCTACCATCCTTGAATAAAACCCCAGTACTTTATCATTCATTTTCTTTGAAGCAAATCCAGAAATCATTTTATTCCAAGAAAAAACATTTCTTTTTGGCATATCATCGAAAACCTTGATTGCACCATCTAAATCACCTGAAGCAATATAAATATCCATGAGCTTTTCAGATAAAAAGTGTTCATTACTGAAACCCATCTTCAAAATCTTCCCATGAAGCTTCTTTCCTTCCTCTATAGACCCAGAATTCAAACAACCTTCTAAAAGCCAAAGAAAAGTTTGATGATTGGCTTTAATCCCTCTATTTTCCATCCAATGCAAGAAAGCAACTTCCTTTGAATTCCCTTCATTTTCTTCAATAGAAAGCTCATCAAATGAATGAGAAACCGCATTAGTATGAAAACAATCTATTCTCAATCTGCTCCAGTTCCTATTAAAATACTGCAAAATTTCCAGAAAAACGAACAGAAAATGAGAGATTATAATAAAACAAAAAAAAGGAAATAACAGAAATAAATGTATAGGTAATCCAAAAGTAAAAGCTACCAAAAAAAAAAAAAAAACCTTTTGCAAGTTCTTCTGGGTGTGTTTGAGAGAGATTTGGTGGGGTTTGAGTTTAAGGAAAGGAAAGTGATTAAAGAAGAAGTAAGTGGAGGAACCATGAAGAGAAATTTGGTTAAGAAACATGGGATTGTTGGGGTATTGGATTGAGCATCAAATTTTAACAAGTTAAGGAATTGGGTATGTGTTTTAAGGATTGTTGCTAATGGTTTTGTTCCTCTTATCGACTGGCGCCAAAGAAAACGGAAAACATTAGATAAAAGATGGTTTTTTTTTCCGGATGTTTTTTTCATAGGAAAAATAGTTTCTTTTTTTTGGATATTTTTTTTCACCTATTAAAAAACTATTGTTAAATAAAATATTTAATTAAAAATGTGCTAAGGGGTTTTTTTTTTTTTACTTGAGTTAATGGTTGTGACAAAATAAAATTATTAAAAAAGCTGTAGTAATTGTGAACTTCTATTAAAAAATTATTAAAACAATTTAAGTATAATATGTGGCATTTTTATTAGATAATTTTTTTTATTAAAAATATCGCATGTAGTAATTTGTTTAGTTCAGAGGGATTTTTTAAAATGATTTAATGGTTAATAAAATAAAACTTTAGTATTTTGGCTCACGAAAATATTTAGGTACTTAAGTGGAGGAGGTTGCATAGTTTGAATACCTATTTTACATATAAGTCTTTTTTTCGCAAAAGATACATTTTTTTTTCATTTATAAATATTTATATGTTTAATATATTAGTTGGCCCCTAAAATTTGATTATTTTTTCAAATTGGTACTTAACTTTTTTTACCATAGTGATACTTAATGTTGGGAAGTTAATTTTTTTAAGGGTAAACTACATTAGTAGTCACTCAATTTTGCTTTTTTTTTTCCTTTTTCGAGCACCAACTATTTAATTTTATCTTTTTTTTATTATCAACTAGCTACCATAAAAATGGGAACTTCCAAAAATCCAAGATAGTTGGATGACCAAAAATTAAATTTATTAATAGCTAAATAACTATTTTATAATTTTTCATAATTAAGTGACCAAAAAGAAAAATATATATAGTTGTGTGACTAATGTAATTTGCCCATCTTTTAAAAGTTCAATGATATGAACCAATTTCAAAATGGCACGATTTTACCTCCATGAAAATCATAATATATAAACTATTTTGAAATATTAATTAATTAAATTAAATAAAATTCATGTTGACTAAATGTTAGCTTGATTCAGATCAACATTATTGCCAAAGCAAGGTTCAAGCATAATGAAACACATTAGTCCTCCTGTCTAAAGGTGAAAATTTTTTACTATTAACGTAGCCTGTGTTAACTTGAAGTTTCAACCTATCACTGAGAATCTTATCATATCTAATTAGTTTATAATTTTATCATTTTTAAATAGATTAAATAGAATTTTTTTATTTTTAAGGGGCCAAAGTATAATTTTACCATATATTAACTTAAGATTTCATTATTTAAGGAGGGACTAAATTGAATAAGTTTTAATTTTTAGGGGACCAAAGCCCCTTCATGCCCTTTTAAATTTGTCTATACTCACCAAAATGCCTTTGTCAAAAGTGGACTCTTAACTTTCAATGATTATTGGTTCTGATATTCTCCATACAATATTGAAAAAGAAAAACGACTCACTTTTTTAGGTGGGCTTGAGTTGGACATGAACAAAGCCTTTACTTAAATAAGTTTCTCTTATATCCAATCTATTCTTTTAAAGCATTATTCATCAATCTTTGATAAGTTGTTCCTATGTTTTTCAAATCAAAAGACATAACCTTGTAATAGAATGTCCTCTATGATAAATGAGGTTATTTTCTTGATATTTGGTATTCATTCGAACTTGGTAATAGTCGTAAAAGGTGTCCATGAAACCTATGTACTCATGTCTTATTGATAACTCCATTAACCTATTTATTGAAGGAAAAGGGAAACTGTTATTGGGGTAATCTTTGTCTTGACATGTCCAGTGAATAATATCTTCAGCTCAATAAAACTCTATGGATCATGTTAAAAGAAAAAAGTACCAGCTTTTAACATGGCTCCTCAAGGTTATTGGGAACACTTTGCGTATATTGTCCTCAATGGTTTGGACAAATTGGTTTAATAAAATATCCATCAATTTCATTAATATCTTTGTATATTGTCCTTAACGGTTTTTGCACGCAAAATAAAATGAAAACAAATATTGACTCACTGATTTTCTAACATTTAAATAATACTAAATAGTATTCGTGGTTTAATCATAATACAAAAAGACAGTATATATTAGTAGACAATACAGTATATATTAGTGGACAATCTAAACACGTCTTTAGTTTAATCGAAAATGAACAAATCGATTGAAAGACTAATATATCATCTATCAAGTCCAATTGGGGAGATAAATTGTCTTAGGTATTAGAGCGGATAACTCTTAAAAGATAAAGACATAGATGTGATCAACAAGACTGACAGTAAATCGAAAAGAACCCAAGATGAATAAATCCTAGATTCGTTTATGGATTTATTCACTTGTGATGTTCATAGTATGACATACCTTAATCTCAAGTGGATGATAGACTATGTATGTGTGACTAGTATATTTTGATATAAATGAAAGCCTAAGTTCAAATAAATAAAGAACCGAAAGCTGGTAAGTTGGGTATACGACTTCTACGATATGTAGCATCATTCCATAACAATGAAATTCATAACCCAATAAAGAGTAAATAATATCCTCTCATCAGTATTACATGATAAATTAAAAACAAACATATTCATAGATCATTTGTCTTTGTGATAAATAATTTAATTATTATTTGGTAGTAATTAACTTTTCTTGAAGGAAAATGTAATGGTCCATGAGATATAGGATTATATTGGGAGAACAAATTTATCCCAAAGAGATTAAGGATATCTTATGAGCGTAACACACTTATAACAAAGTCATTGGACGAGCATTTATTTAGTATCTTTCGCAATAGTATATAATAAGAGAGTCCAGTTATAATATTTTAGTGGATTGACTTCATGACTGAATAATATTATAATTAATAGGTCAAAAGCCGGAACTTAATTACAAATAGTGGTGAATTTGGTGGACTGGCAGGGCCCTAACCCCCTAAAATTATAAAATTATTTATTTGTTAGTTAACCCCTTAACTTTTGAAAAGTTTGCCCCCCTTTGAGTTGTTGTTTAGCCCCCTTCCAACTTTGAACAATAAAAAATGTTTACTTTTTTTTTGTTTCATATCATATATGTTAACTTTTTAACTTTAAATATTTATATAATATATTACAACTTTCTTTTTTTTTGGATGATAGTTGGCCACTTTTTAATTTAACATTAAATATAAATAATTTAGGTTAAAATTCAATTTGTTAACTAGTGAAAATAAGTCTCTTTTACTATTGTTATTAACAACTATTGTTATCAACGTCTATCTTTCAAATGCGGCATTGAGTTCATCTTCTAAGGTTTTTTTTCATCTTTTTACAATTTACTATTGTTTTTATTGTGTTTTAATTTTATAGTTTAATTTAATCTTATAATTATTAATTTTTTTTATCTTTTAAGATATTGTAGTTAAGCTAGCCAACCGATTTCTTGCACAGTATTTCCCACCAAGCAAAACGATGAAGTTGCAAATAGACATCACCAACTTTCAGTAGTTAAAGGGGAATCACTTTATGAAGCTTAGGAACGCTTCAAATTTATACTCCGTAAGTTTCCTTACCATGGTCTTAGTTGCAAACATTTTATAATGGTTTGGATGACAATTTGAGGTTGAGTTTAGATTGAGCGTCTGTAGGGGCATTCATGTTTGAAACATATGTTGAAGGTTGTTAACTCATTGAGGACATGACAATGAATTCTTACATGTGGCCAACTGATCGATTCGAATATCGAGCTAAACCACCAACTGTAAATACAGTTAGTGGTGAGGGTAAGTTCCAACAAATCCTTGAGAGGTTTAAGAACTTCGAAATCAGATCGAATAGACCACGTATTCCCGACCAACACCATTTTGTGGGATGCCATGTAAGCGGGGAAAATGAAAATGTTGTTTGGGGTAGTAATATAGAGGGAAACTCTGCCAATGTTAACTATATGGGCAATAAGGGTGGTAATCCCTATTTGAACACTTATAATCCAAGGTGGCATAATCATCTCAATCTTCCATAGGAAGGAAACCAAAGGGGGTTGGGAGTGAGTCCACACTAACCGTACTAATTATTGATACAATGTTGAGATGATGTCAGTGTTGGAATGCCGGTACACCCCGTGGTGCAGCTGAAAATTAGTTCCAACAATCACAACCCATGGATCCATGTACAAGAAATGAATCCAAGTTGTAAGAAAGGTTTGAAATTATACCTTCATAATCTAAGTAGGGAAAATCAATTATGGGCAAAAAACAAACCACAACTACAATGTTTAGTTTCGACTTCTAAGGTATCTACCCAGTGAAAACGATAGAAAAACTCTTTTAAACTTTTCACAGAATATCTAGAAAAACCCTCACTACTAGACCAGGGAAATTTTTGGAGTGAAAGATGAAAGGAAAATCAAGACTTTCCTATAATCAGAAATTTTTATTCAATAGCCAAATCACGGAAAGTGATTTAAGGGATTGGAATAAAACGTGATTTTTTTTCCAAAACAATATCAGTTTATTTCCACCCTTGAATATATCTTTTAACCAAAATTATTTAAAACCCCTTTTCAATAATTATGACAAAGATATATCCAATAAAAATCATATGAAATCCATTTCATATTTATTTTAATTGGATAATCTATGTATGTACATCAAGCATGCGTACACATCATGTCTAATATTTAACTTAATCGAATTAAATTAATTATGAGAACATTTCTACAATTAAATTATTCAAGCATCAACTTAAATTTAACTCTACCCTTCTACGTATTCTAATCGTTTTAACCATAGAGTGTGATCCTGTAGGATCCTACAATGTTGGGATAATATTAGAATATTTCTAATGTTACAAACAATGTCATCTAGCAATGCACATCTACCTAAGATACAAGAAGTCATGGTTTGACATAACCTTTTTGTGATAATGTTATCTTGTAGTTTATCCCTTTGTCCTTGATAACTAGATTAAACACAAGTCATGGAACAGTCACCCTTGTATAGCCCAATCTTTTGTTTCTTGATTTCCCGAGTAGATTAAAATAAACAAATGAGTGTGATATCTCATATCAACTTATTTGAGCATAGTCATGCATTTCTAGTCTCACTCGATCGAGAGGTCTAAGACATTGCTCCCATTATGTAGGAGGAATAAATCCTATCTTAATCACTCACATTCCACTATATAGATTGTGGCATACCCAACATTAGTCTTTATAGTCCAACCATCTACTAAAGACGTTTGATTGTGTCAAAGCATACGACTCCCGATGTTGGAACAATGATAATCTCAAGTTTAAGGATCATACATGCAATTATCACTAAGAGAATGTTATGGTTATTACATAATAATCCAAGGAACATTCTCATGATGGGTCAGTCCAGTATATTGTTCTCTAATGTGTTGATTTGATACATATTAATAACAACAATTGTCATCAATCAAACACGTATTAGTCTCAATGTATTATTGTTGTCTAAGCCCACAATAATACTTGACTAAGGGCATTTAAAAATGATCATACCATGCTTTGGATATTATCATTACACGATTTATTTAAACATAGAAATAATTACTTAAAACAATAATAACAATACCTTTGTTAATAAACAGGGTAAAAAGGATGTTATTACAATTACCATATGATTGGTCTTTAGGCATTTTCGCAAGAATAAGTTGATAATGGTTCACCCAGTGGACAGAGAGCTATGTACGAATAACAAATGCCCAACACTTGTCAGAGGGTGATTCTCAAATTAAGGGCTCGTTTCGTTGCCAAACCTACAAGGTAAGGAGCCACTTGAACGTATTGCTCTTGTATTGATTCGACAAGTTACAAAATAGGCCGAAGGCTTGGATTTGGGTTTGTAAGGTGCAACTATAACTATTTATATTTAAGTTCACATTTAAATTAGAGTTACCAAACATCCTTAAACTATGACTTGGGTTTTAAAATGTTTCTTGAACTTTGCAACGTTTTGATTGATCTCTCAAAATATCAATATTGTATCAATCAAGTACTTCCATCGTCCTAATGTCAACTTGAAAGTTAAATGGCATCTCAAATTTGGCATAGACCATATTTAAAACAAGTAGATCAAAATTTAAACACATGTCTAGTCTACCGTGTTAAAAAATAATGTCTTTTTTTTATTTATTAACACATTATATCCATATTGTCCATTGGTATAAACGTGTTTTAAATTTGATCAAGTTTTTTTAAATAGGGTTTAAAGTTATGATACAGGTTAAATTCGAATCAAATAAAAGTTAAAACATCAATATATATTTAAAATGATATGATGACAAGTATAGCCTTTAAAATTTACATTTTTATCAATTTACCCCGTAGTCTTTTTTTGAGTTAAATTTGGCCCTCAACTCTTAAAAAGAAAATCGAATTGAACCATTAACCTTTCAAAAAGAGCTTAATTCTTGTTTTTAACAAAAATAGTGATTAAAATGTTAAATTTTTAAACATGGTAGCTTACATGACAATCCACGTGTATTTCATGTTATTTTTTGAATTTTTGTGATTTTTAATATCTCTATATATTTTAAATTATTTGCTGATGTGGTGTGTAAAACAAATAATATCATATCAGTACGAAGGATATTGTCAAATTTAACTAAAAAAAGAATAAAGGTCAAATTGATAAAATATATAAACTTTAAACATTAAATTTACTATTTCGCCAGAAATTTATTGAGGTGTTCCTTGAGTTAACGATTGGGATATACGATTGACCGAAACTCCCCCGCCTTCACAACGGTCACATCGATTTACAGTGTTAAAACGACCTCGTTTACCTCTCTCCTTATTCTTTTAATCCTTATCACAAAACCTAGAAAAACAAAAATCGCATTGATCTCTCAAATCAAAACCCCTAAAACCCTCAAATCCTCTACCATGGCAATTGCGAGAACGGGCGTCTACGTCGACGATTATTTGGAGTGTAACAGTCCCCATTTGCTCCACTTTATCACATCAAAATTTTAAAATTTTTTTTTTTCTATATAATTGATTTCGAGCTTGAATTTCATGTTTAATTTGAAGTTTCGAAATTTTGTTTTTTTGATTTCCGATAGACTCAAGCACCTTGCCAGCTGAGCTTCAAAGACTCCTCAATACAATTCGAGAACTCGATGAACGGTCCCAATGTAAGCTTATAATATTTTTGGTATTCTAAAATTAGGGTTTTGAATTGGGGATTTTGATTAAAATTACACCATTTGTTCTTTTCTTTGGAAGCTATGATTAATCAGACGAGGCAGCAAACTAAGTATTGTTTAGGAATTGCGGCGAACAGAGGGAATGGAAATAGTTATATGAATAATGGTCATGAAGATGAGGAAACTGTTGAGAAAATGAGGAAGGATATAGAGGCCAGTCAAGAAAATGCACTGAGTTTGTGCACTGAGAAGGTTTTGTTGGCGCGGCAAGCTTATGATTTAGTGAGTTTTGATTGTTTGTTTGTTTGTTAGTGTCCTTATTTGAGCTTGCATTGTTGTTGATTATGTTGTAATTGAGGTTTTTTGTGGTATGATTGTGTAGAAAGCTATGAAATTGCTAATTTTCTGCGCCACTTTTAACTAGCATGTGTGGATTCAAGTGATTATAGGTCACAAGCTCCAAGCAGTTGTTTGCATGGCAGAGCATCTAAGTGTTTTTTCCCATCGCTATAATGTTTGATTGAAAAGTGAAGAACAAAAGATATCTGGTTCAAGCTAAGAAAAGGCATAGTTCTCAATTTAATTCAATTTGTCTGTCTAACATGATAGCTTTCTTCTTTACTTACCCTTTGTAAGAAAGAGATTAGAATTTTTGCATCTTGTTCAACCACATTTATGGATTTAATTTAGTCTAAACTAAAACTATAGGTCCAGATTTGTGTTTATATTCAGCTTTAGGAAGTTCTGTCATTTCATGAATCATATTATAATTAAAGCTCACAAAATGATGATACCTGAAACTTATTTCAGATAGATAGCCATGTAAAACGTCTTGATGAGGATTTGACCTACTTTGCAGAGGATCTAAAGCAAGGTATAGTAATTGCAATCAAAATTGAGCATTTTTTAGGGATGAACTTCTGCTTGAGTATCAATTTGTCACCCTGCTTTTTCTTCCTGCAATATATCAGAAGGAAAAATTCCACCGGATGAGCCTGCCATTCTCCCTCCACTACCTATTGTTCCTCCAAAGGTTGAGAAACGCAAGTTCTTTTATGGAACACCTCAATCAAAGAGACTGGATTACAGGGATAGAGATTGGGATCGGGAGCGTGATAGGGATTTTGAACTGATGCCTCCTCCAGGAAGCCATAAGAGAGATTTTGCTACCCCCCTTGATGTTGATCAACCCATTGATCCAAATGAACCTACTTATTGTGTCTGCCATCAGGTTCTGCCTCATTATTTTTGTAGATATAACTATTTATTTAAATAATTTTTCACTGCCTTCTTGATTTTAGAGTTTTACTTCAAAATTGAAGGCTTGTTTTATATTATGTAGGTATCATTTGGAGATATGATTGCATGTGACAATGAAAATGTGAGTTCCCTCCTCTCTGCCCTTTTCTTTTTCAAAATTTAAATATTATCATTTACGAGTAGTAATGTAGTTTTTTGTATTTATTTACTTGGCTTCTATGTATTTTCACTTTTAGGTATTAAAGTTTTTCATATCCGAGTGTCAAAATATTGGATTATGAAAATGAATTAACGGATAATGTGTTGTGGCAGTAATTTGCAAATATAGCGCAAACACATGATGGAATACAATGATGTTTACAAACCTCCCCTGTTACCCCAAAATTTTCATATGTACTTATTCTCATGATTGACACTATAACTATCAACAATTTGGTGGGTACTTATTGATTTAACGTTTCTATTCCTTCAGTGCCAAGGAGGTGAATGGTTCCATTACGCTTGTGTTGGGCTGACACCCGAGACAAGATTCAAGGGAAAGTGGTACTGCCCGACCTGTAGGATGCTTCCACAATGCCAATAAAGACATATATCTGTATTGCATGATCTGGGATGTTTAAGTAAAATTGCACATTATGCTGTTTAAGCAAACCTTTTCAGAGTTTAGGAAGTAGTTAACTGTAATTCAATCAAGGGATATAGGTGTTGTTACAAAGCTTTGAACCATTAAATTTGACAAAACTTCAGATTCTTTGAAGTAAATGTGCAGAAATCTAACTTTTGATGGATTGTATACTATCAGATGTTTCAAGAGCTTGATCTGCTGCCTCCCCTATCAGATTAACCATTTTCCATTATTTTGATAGTTAAAAAGAATGGAAAAAAAAAGGGAATGTGTCAATAAAAACAACCAAATCTTCTATTATATTGTGGGTGTTAAACGCTGCTTTACCAACCTGCAATGCTTGACACCAGCTTGATAGAGATGAAAATTCAGATTGTGGATTTGGATATCCATAGATGATATCGTATTATTTTTTGCGGATTTGGATATTGCGAATAGATACTTCAGATTCAGACTGAATGCGGATAGATATATCGGATATTCATTATATAAATCTGCATTGTTTATTTGGATCGCAATTTCGGACTATTTTGATATTATATATATAACGAATTTTAGCATATTTAAATTTTGATTTTGAAATTGGTTTTCTTTTGTGGGTTCAGATATTCAACTGCTAATAATATTTAATTCAAATTCGGATTTAGATAATAAACTCGAATAATTTGCGGGTGACATACGGATTCGGATAATTCAAAAAATGTATATACCTGATCCGCTGCCATTCTTATGAGCTCATTAATGGTTTCCATATGGCTTGTTAGGTGAATTATAGATTTTATAGTCTGAAGTTTCAGTTTCAGTTGAAAATATAGTATCTCATTTATATTTCCCAAAGGAGAATGTAAGCTACTTTCTTTTATCTTCACTATGGTTAACACCGCACTGATGTGGAACTTTTAACTTTAATCTCCTTCATTTGTTTAGAGTTTGAACAATGAGGAAATGTGTTTTTGTTGCATTCAATAATCAACAGTAACTAACACCTTTCTTTTTTCATAGGCATGAAAGCCATGAAAGTTTATTTGATGCATATAAAAAGCATGGTAAGGATGATTTACATATTTGGGTTGTGTAAATGTTGTGAACCTCTCCACACTTCTCCTGGACCTAACATTATGGGTTTAAGCATGGTTGACTGACCTACACATATAAATGAATACTCTCCATAGATTTCATGGCTTGAACCAGGGCTGTACATATACACTTCATCAAATCCATCTCTTCCTACAACAACAGAGTTTCTTCTACCCTGTTCCATACAAAAAAGAAGCAAAGCAAAATGAGTGTCAGCCTCATACTTTTGATAACTGTGAAAATGGGAGCAACATTTGAGTTTTCCATGAAAATTACCCTGTCAATGAGTGTAAAGAACCTAGGTGCACAGGTGTAGATCCTGCTCATTTGCTCATTCAATTGCTTATACCCATCATCTTCTTCACCTTCCATTTCTTCTTCACTAGCATTTTTTTTATTTCTTTGTCCCAAACCACTGAAAAACCCTTTAAGTCCCATTTGTTTCCATAGTTGGCCGATTTCGGAATCATTTTCCTCATCGAAATCTGAAGGAATTATACCAAAATTGGACAACAAGGGTGGCACATTATGAAAATTTGATCCTTCTAATCCGAGTGCGTATGTTGCTTCTGGACTGCTAACAGTTAAGTGGCTTATAATAGACCCTGTCCATTGTAATGGTGATGAATTCAAGTTTGTGACTGAAATCTCTGAGGTCAAGATGTCTTCTCCGAGTGTCACAATATGTCTTGTTTCAACCATATTGTCTGTATCACTGCTTATCAGTTCAACCTGCATTTATTTCATGCTGTTTCTGAATAGTTTCCTACATGTAAATACGATATGTTTAACAAAACAATATATTAAACTGACCTTAATAGAGTCCTTTGAATTGCCTCTAATATCACGAAGAACCCAAGTACTTGGAGACCATGGAACTTCATTATCATCTTCGTAGTTGAGGGCTAAAGACACCCCACCTTGTATGACAGCCTCACCATCGTCTCCCTCCAAAACCGATGTGTGCAGTAGCTCAACTGTGCTTCCATGCCACATCGGAGCCTTGTAAGATGTGATCAAACCACTTGGAAGAATTAGAGTAGCTGTGCTGCCATTATCCAGTCCCATTTTGGCAACACAATTGTCACCAATACCTTCAAAGGTAACTCCATGGCCACTGAATTCCCCTTCTAGATAGTCCACATTGATTGGTTGGTAAGGAACCGAAGCTACATGTGGAAGTGAAAGCTCTTTCCTGATATTGTTGTACTGCAGAGATGTAGATGAAAGGTAAGGATGATAATACAAGTGATGGCTAATTGGTCTTGCAGATGAAAAATGAGTGAAGTTGGGTGAGAAAAGTGAACTGTAAGCCATACTGAAACAAGACTCAGTTGCAGCTAGGTGTGGATTTTCATTGTTTTCATAACAAGAGAGAAAGAGGGTGGTCCGTTATCCTTTGATTTCCGTTAGGATAATTCAACAAATATCTTTGGTTGGTTCTAATTAAAGGCTGGAAAGATATTTATCGTTTCGCTTTCTCTTTGTTTTCTTATGACAGAAATCACCACTTTATTATTTACCTAAGTCCTATGTCAAGCAACCAGCAATAAAAGTACAGAAGCGTCTACTAAAAAAAAGAGCAAATTAGTTACTGTACAATAGATCCAACAGCAAACTGGGTCGATATGAGATGCATGTGGCACGCCATCTGTAACTGCCTGATTATTTTATCGACCACACCAAACTTCAACAATAGAAATGGATGAAAATTTTAACTAAAAGGACTAGTTTGCTCTTTTATTTAACGTACAGGGACTAATTTGCTCATTTTTGGAGTAAAGGGGGCAAAAAGCAATCTAACTCCTAGTACAGGGACCTCCATGTTACTTTTACCAGCAACCAACCTTATCTTTTTCTGATGGTAGGAAATGAGCTTAGTACCTTTAGATTGATTTCTGGTTTTCTTGGTTCTTAGCTCCCCGGTGTGCCCCACTTTTGATATAATTCAAAATCAAACATTTAGAAAGCAAACCAACCTAGTTGGGGTCAATTTTCTTTCCTTTTACTTCTAACACTTTCATTAATTAAGCAGCTGCTAGACTCCAAAGTTGGAGTAATTTCAGTGCAAAACTTAGAAACTGTTATCTATTTGCTTTTTTATTGCAAGCATAGATCACTATGAGTCAATGAATTGCAGCAACATTACATAGAATATAGACTACAATAATGGTTTCCAAAAACCAGCTGGGGTCAATTTTCTTTCCTTTTACTTCTAACACTCGTTAATTAAGCAGCTGCTAGACTCCAAAGTTGGAGTAATTTCAGTGCAAAACTTAGAAACTGTTATCTATTTGCTTTTTTATTGCAAGCATAGATCACTATGAGTCAATGAATTGCAGCAACATTACATAGAATATAGACTACAATAATGGTTTCCAAAAACCAGCTAATTGAAAAAGGGAACAATTAAAATGGTATATATATATATATATATAATTACAAGTTATCGTGCTCAATGACTTGAGCTCCTCTCCAATTTTCACCAGGTTTTATAACAACAGGCACCAGCATTGAAGCCGGTCCAGTGCAGATATAATAATCCTTCCCATACTTCTCTGCTAATGAACCAGGGCTTGATAAGTATATATCTTGAAACCCCATTCTTATTACCCTGAAGGACAGTTCTCTACCCTGCAAAAAATAACCAACAAATAGATGAAACTTCAGTGTCTGCATATGCATATGTGTGTAACAGACCGAACAGTTTAAAGGGTTTAGTTTACCTGATCAAGAGTTTCATATTTTGAAGGTGGGGTGTCAAAAATTGGCTTCAGTCTCTCTGATGGTGGAGCAGCATACACTCTACTCAGCTTATCCTTCAATATGGTGATTGGCACATCTTGTTTGGTCCATACACCTGGTTTCTCTTCATTATCAGAACCAAACCATCCTGAAGATTCAGTTTTCATTGCTTCAGATGGGGATAAGAGCTCAAAAGGTGAAGACAATGGCGGATGCGAGCAGTAAGAGCAGCCTCTGAGTCCATGAATTGCTGTTCGACTTCTTTTCTTGAAGTTCAAATGGCTAAGTATTGCACTGGTTAAACTCACATCTTTGCGGCCATTGTTCCTTACAATGACTGCTGTTGCTATGCTTACCGGATAAAGGGAGACGACATAACTGATATCTAGAGTTCCAGCAGTACAGCTCAACTCAACCTGGAGAAAAACCATTCAAAAATTTTATATAAGGCCTGCATTTATAGAATGTTTTGCATCAGACTTTCATGTATTACATGGACACGAACCGATCATGAACAAATCTGGATTCACTCAAACTCGGCTTATTTATAGCTCTAAACAAAGGTATTGTACAAAAAGACTTCTAAACTGAATAAACTTGAAATCTGCAAGTGAGAAAAATACCTGAAGAGCATCAATGGCATCATTATCAGCATCCTTTACAGTCCAGTCATAACCTGATAGAAGCGACCCTTTTGAACTTTTTTCAGTTGCATCATTGATGACCAGACCAATCCCTCCTTTGAACTTGGTAGAGTCAGTTCCCGCAGCAGGAACCGTGTAAAGGATCTCCTCTAAGCCGTCGTCTTTCCAATATACTTTAGGTTTGTAAGAAGTGACATGAGCATCAGGTATTCTTAGTTTCAGTGAGCTTCCATTTCTTACTGTCAGCTCAACAAATGGGACGTTGTTGGACTCTGAGAATTTGATGCCTTTGCGACCAAATTTTTCATCAAGAGCCTCTGAAGTGGGAAGGGTAGTTGTAGTAGGAGTTGCAGAAGAAGCGGAAACAGCTTTGATTATGTTTGGTTTTGGAAGAGAGAAAGAAAGAAGGGAAGCCATTGTTTGAAGCAAGAAAAGTCTTAGCTTCCACACAACAGTGGAGTAACTAAGCTGGTAGGCTCATCCTTTTGGCAACCGTTTTGTTTGGATATGCTTTTTCGGCCTTAGATTTTCACATTTTTGCACTTCTCTCCTATCTCAACTTTTTGTCAAAGGTTCCCCCACTTTTCTTCATTTTTTTCCATCCAAACTACTAGAAGATGGTGGATAAATTTATGCACTAGTAAGAAGTAAACCATAACACAGTGTATAAAATACAATATATTAGACATAAATCAATTCCAATTTTTACATCTTCAAAATATCAGGAAGAAACCTTGTGATTTATTTTAGCTAAACCAAAAATTCATGATAAAAATTTCTGATTCAGTTTAGCTAAGCATGAAGAAGTGGGCCTTTCGCATCTCAACAAAAGTACTATACTTTTGGGGTCAAAAATGCTGAAAAGTTTCCACTGTTATACCCAACAGTAAAAAATAGGATAGCTAGAATGTTTGTATTGACCATTCATCAGTTTTTCAGCAAAATATATGTTTCTTTTGAATATGAATCATTTCGCGCAAATGATGAAATTAATGAGAACTCGCAAATGATGAAATTAACGAGAACTCGGGATCTAACAGAATGTCAATTGTCAAAGGAAGCAACATTCATCACATTTACTGATGGAAAAATTACAGAATTGATTAGCACTAAACAGAGAACACAGAACCATAACAATTTTCAAAACAAAAGCAAAACTTTGTTTCAAAGTGTTTTTAGCATCTCCAAAGATGCCTAACAAAGTCCGAACCAGCCCTGATGAGAAAAAAGAGAAAGGAATGGCATATCATGTTGCAGATCAGAAGACTTAGTCCTCATCCATTCCTGCAGGCTGCTCTCTCCTTCCAGGACCTCCAGCTGGTTTTGCCATTATAATCTACAAAATTGAAGGAATAGAATAGTAAGCTTAGCGAATGAAAACTTTTGAAACCCAAATATATTTTCTAGCTCTGTTTCAAGTTAATTTACCTGATCAACCCGTAGAACAGTGCAGGCAGCATCAGCAGCATATTTGAGAGCGAAAAACCTGTGGGAAGAAGAGGAAAAACACGAGAAAATAAGATAAAGATTGTATTTTTAGTGTACTGTGTCCCCCGCAAAGAACTCATGAGCTAGAAAAGTTAAGAACAATGAGCAACTTACTTGGTGACATAAAGATCCCAAATATTCAGGGTTGACACATCTTTGCAAACACCATCCTCGGAGTCACCTCCCCCCAAGTCAATACCCACTTTGGTATTTCCGGATGCATGTTTTTCATACAGCTTAGATATGATATCCATTGGATTGAGACCAGCATTCTCTGCTAGGGTTCTTGGTACCATTTCAAAACTTTCAGCAAACTTGGCAATGGCATACTGATCCAATCTGCATAACATCCAATTTTAGAACTAGTAGCCTCTTCTAATACTTATCCAAATCTACTATAAATTTCAAGAATTATATTAGGTCCCTAACAGAGAGATGAAACATAAATGATAAATGCTAAATATAAGACTAATGCGTGTTACTATGTCCAACGACATAAAGGATGTAGGTGTAACACACAATATGCAGGATGATACTTTGTAGTAAGGAAGTAAAAAGTAGATCACCCTGTTTCCTTGAAGGAGAACTCTTTCAATCTTCTAGCCAACTCAATTTCAGTAGCTGCAGCTCCAGGTACCATTCGACTGTCCCTGCACATTGCCTGACCAAAAAAAAAGGTGGCATTAAGAATGTGATAATGATACTTCACTTGAAATTTACATCTAAAAATAAACAAGAAAGACTGTCAGAAGGTGATAAAATCAGAACTCAATAAGGTTTGTTGAGGAGAACACTACAATACATGATAAATTATATAGAAACAAGGAAAATATTTGGCAACAATCACCTTATATGTGTTCACTCCATCATCAACAGCTCTTTCAAGATCATCCAATATACTATCAGTACTTCCTCGTAGAACCACAGTGGCAATCTTGTTACCGCCTTCTTCACTTCTCACAACAGTGACCTACAATCAATAGATAATACAGCATAAGATGAGAAAAGGACAAGAAACAAATATGCGTAAAGCAAACTCTTCAAACATACCCGAGAACCACCAATTTCCTCGACTGAAATTGAATCAACAAATCCCAAATCATCCGGCTTTGGTTGGCTGAGTTTTAACTGTCGAAAGAATCAAAGGTTTTAGATTACAAACCAAAAGATATGATCCTTTTTTCTTTTAACATAATCTAGACAGAATGCTCACAAGAGCAGAAGTTCCCGTAGTGCGGCAAAAACGCCTCAGTTCAAATTTTGAGCTGATTTTCAAGACCATTAACCTGCAAGAAAAGGATTCCAAACTAGACACGTTAAACAAGGCTGCAAAAGCTCCAAAGCAAAATATATATGAATCTGAAACTAGACCAACACATCATACACATCAATCAACTATGTCGAATATGCATATATCCGACTTTAACAAAGTAGTCCAAAACAAGAAAGAAAAAAGCAGAATTAAAAATGTGAAAAAGGAAGCTTAATATACTTGTAACGTTCACAGAAATGTAATGCCATTTCACCAACAGCTCCTCCACTGACAATAACTTTGGCACCAGAATCCGCAACTGCTTTGATGAGTTCCTCAACCTTAGCCTCTTCAGTTTTAGAATAATTCTCAAGCTGCGAGATGAGAAAACCTTCCACGGTTAGACATATTTGACCAACAAAAACCCCCTAATGCCAATTACTTATCACCATAGAGATGGGCCTAAGACAAAAATGTGTATTATTCTCCTAATTTACCTGCTCAGCTGAGTGAATCAATACAGTTCCTTTTGTTTCAGTGGCAGATGAATCAACGCCACTCGCAAACACAGCCACCTATGACAAAGTGAACAGAAAGGCACAAATCAGAAGGCAATAAAACTTATATTTTCAATTAAAGATTATATCACAACTGTTATAGAAATCAATCAACTAGAAATGGAAAGAGGGAGAAAAATGATTGTATACCTTTGCCTTCTCCATACGCTTTATACTTCCCACAGCATCACCTTTTAAAACCATCCCTCTAACAATTGTACAATTATGCAAACCCCCTCCAACAAGCTTTGACACACGGACATTATCAACATCAAAATTTGCAGGGTTCTTGGGACAGACTTGGATGCATGCCTATGATGCAAAAGAAATAAATAAAAGGCAGCCATGTTATCCTTCAAAAGTGAAGAGCTAATAGATTAATGGATCAATCATAGACAAATAAATAAATAAATAAAAAGAATAAGTTCCAAGTTACATCAGCTATAAGGGAACATAATATGTCTTCCTGTCCATGTTGTTTACTAGCAACAGCAGCTTTCATTCGAGTAACAACTTGCTCTTTATTCCTAACATCCATAGTTTCAGAACCTTTCTCCACAAGTTCCCCCAACACCTCAATTGCCTACAAATGTTACAACATAAAAACTATAATGGCAAATCCAACACCTTATCATAATTAGCAACACTCAAGTCATTCAAGTTACTTAGTAAAGCAAAGGGCAAACCTTGCTAATGGATTTAGTATATCCACTGATGATCTCACTCGGGTGCAAGCCCATCCTAATAAGCTCCTCTGCATTTTGGAGAAGCTCACCGGCAAAAGAAATCGTCAAGTTAGCGCCATCTCCGATCTCCTCTTGCTGAGCCTTACCAGCTAGAACTAAAATCTTGGCCGCAGGATGTTGAACCTCGAGCTCATTGACAATAGTAGCAGCATCATTGGTAACAAAGAGCTTGTCTAAATGATTAATTACCATCTTATTCATGCCTACAGAAAGAAAAAACAGTAGATCGATCAATTGAAGCAAATGAGGCGATATTTGAAAAAGAACAGTAGATGCGGATTTCAAACAGAATCGGAAAAGAAAAAGGCAGATTTCAAACCAAAGAAGAGAAAAGGAGTTACCTTCGGGGCCGAGGGAAGTGCGGGTGATGGTGGAGAGTTGCTTGCAAGCATCAATGTTTTTGAGAACAGCTTCGTCGAGACCTGATAGATGTTTGTGACCTTCCTTCAGCATGGATTGTATGCCATAAGGCTGCATTGAGAACCCCATTTTTGTTCTATTTTTGCTCGAAACCCTGACTTTAGGAGTGGAGAAATGGGGGAAAAGATTCAACCTTTACGCTTGTTGGCTTGGAAGAAGAGGGGATACCGAAGTATGTAGCAAGTGCTTGAGTGGGTTTTTAGTCCCAGGAAAGCCCTAGAAGCTGGAAGAACGCATTTCACGCGCCCGCGGGTCACGTGAGAGAGATCATTTGCTTTTCTTTTTAGGGTTAATACATTCGGCACCTCCAAAACTTTTGATATTAATCGTGAATTAGTGTCATCTTATCATATTTTAAGTTAAAAAAAGAGTTTAGATACTAAAAACATATAAATTAATAAATTTAGATGTCTTCCTATATATTAATCAATTTTTTTAAAAATTATTTTATAAAACTTTTAAAGTTTAATATAACATTTCTTATTTAAACTTCGCACATTCTTTTAATTTGGTACTCAAATTTTTTTATCCAATTCCGTACTTAAACTTGACAATTTTTTTAGTTGGCACTAAATTCAACACTTTTTTTCTAATTTGGTACTTAAACTTTTTTAGTTTCAAATTGGTATTCAAACTTGTTGAGTTATATATAAATTACCCCAAAACACTAATTGTGTTAAAAAATTATGCATTAAGCTATACTTAATGAATTAATATTGAATAAGAAAACAAGAATTTTAAAAACCAAAATAGAAGGAATTCATTATTTTAAATTAATAAAATGAGATAAATAAATTAAACTAAAAGTGTATGACTTGAAAGATGGTACTCTTTTTGTTATTTTAATATATCATATAGGTTAGTTGATGGGTTATAAAGAATTAAAAATGGGGATTTTTTAAAAAATATTTTTAAATTTTTAGAGTTAAGACTCAATTGATGAATTTTATAAATGTTGATGGCCAAATTTATTGAATTTTTTAGAATTAGAATTAAAATAACAAATTTTGTAAACATTGAGGGTTAAATTTGTTGATTTTTTTATATGTAGGATCAAGTTGATAAAATGTGTAAACATTATAGGGCTAATTTTGTTACTAGATCAATAAAAAAGCCCACATTAGCTCAGAATGACTAAAATATTTATTTCAAAAAGTTTAGTGATTAAATCGAAAAAAATTAATAGTTGGATGAACTTTTCTATAGTTTACCTATAAAAAAATAATTTCCAGCATGGATTTAACATACTACACATCATTTAACAAATAAATTTTAACGGTGAGGTTAATTTGTACATTTTAAAATGTATAAGAGCTAGTTTATCTATTTTTTCAATAGAGAAATTAAAATGCAATCTGCTCCTAAATACAGCGGCTTCTCTAATGCTTTAATGGGAGAGGGCATTATGTTGAGATATGAAATGGGAGAAATGTCACATTTAATGGATAATATAGTGTTGCTGTGTATGGTCCAAAACTCTTAGAAAACCTTGATAACAAATGGTAGAGTAAATTTATGGATAATAGTTTTGTTAAAGTAACTGGCTAATTTATGAAAATATTAATTAAAATTAAATGAGGCTAATCAGATCAGAATTAATCTTCTCAATTTATACATTAGTCTCTCTAAAATTAAATAGCAACTGTCATTTACTAATAATGTCTGTACGGCCCAATATTTGCTCGGGGCCCAATACAATTACAAGACTCGAAACAACACTAAAACTAACCAAACCCAACATCTTCCTAGCCCAATTCAGCCTAAGACCCGAAGCCCAAATCGGCTTACCCAACTACACTAAGCCCAATGTACCCCTGACCTAATAACCTAATACAGCAGAGAGGTGCCCTAGATGCCCATTGCGCCGCACCAGCAAGGTCACCTAGCGCCGTACGTCGTTCACCCAGTTCCCCACTCCGTCACGCCTCGCGCTTCCAAGATTTTCGCAACCACACCTGCAGCAGAAAATAACGAGAGGCACAGCAGCAAAAGGATTTCTTTTTTTTGGTTTATTTCCTTGGCTATAAAAGGCACACGAAAATATTGTAAAAGGGGAGACTTTTTTTTTGGGCATTTTTCGCATATTGTATACAAAGAGAACAAGCAATAGCAATCAAAGTGAGATTCAAGGTTTAAGAGGTTGCTTTTCATTCTTTTACCAGACTTCTTTTTTTCTTTTTTCTTTATTTTTTTTCTTTCTTTCATATTTTGACAAATCGATTTTGAATAAAACCAAAAGAAGAAGGCTTATCTGATTTCATCCCGTGAAACGCCGGTAGAGGCGGAGGTGCGTGGCACCGATGACCCTCAAGTGCGGTGCTAAGCAAGGTTAAAACCTTAGCAGAGCAAAAGGGGGGTTCCCTTTTCTTTAAAAAAATTAAAGTTGCCGCAGTTCTTTTGCAAATTTTTTTAGCTTTATAAGCTTATAAAACAGCACCGTTTGGTGCCATGATTTTGGAGGGTTATTTGTGCAATTGATCCCTCCCTGTTGCACTGGCTTTTAATTTGGCCCTATTTGAATTTTATTTGTTTTTAAATTGTCCCTGAATTCTGCGCATAAACGCAATATGGTCCTTGGCTGAGCACAGCACTTTGGGCTTGGGAACATTTGCAGTTTTAACCCCTGATCATCTAAGTGCATTTTGCTCCAGTCCTTAATTCGGTTTTAACAAATTGATTTCTTTGTAAATTATCCTTCTGGATTTATTTTATTTTCAATTGAGTTTTCTTTATATTTTTTATTGTTATATTTTCTTTATTAACTAATGGTTTTTATTCCTTTTAACGAATCTTTATTATTATTTATTCGCCCCTTTTTTAGAAAACTCTTTTTAAACAAGTCGTCTTGTATTTAATTTTACATGGTTTACTTGTTTTTATCCCCCCATTCGTATATATTTTAATTATTTCATCATATGGTTATTTTGTTTAAAATTCTATTTTATATATATTCCTTGGTTTAAAAAATAGTGTGATATCAAATTTAAATACTTTTGTACATTATTATTTTATATACACATAATTCTTATTAATTGTTTTCTAGACGTATTGTTTTCTTATTATTATTTTATTTACATATATATTTCCTCTTTATTTTTTTATATATATATTATATTTATTTATTTTTTCATATATGATTTATTTCTTTTAAAAACTCTATTTTAAACCTTACTTTGCTTATTTCAAAATATTTTCTTATATTATTTATATGTATATATTTTCTCTTTATTTTCATTTCAACTGAGTATTTTTAGTTATTTATTCATTTTATATTTTTTTTCCTAGTTACTGTTTTCTATATATTTTCTTTATTAGTTACGATTTTTTATCCTTTGTAATCCTTTTATGGTTTTAAATCTTTTATTTATTCATCATTTTTATAATTATTTTAGCATACTATTTTAAATTTTTTTGATTGATTCTGCATTGATTTAAGTTATTAATTTTGTATTTTCATTTGTTAATATTTTTAAATTGATTCATCTAATTTTTTTTCAGGATTTTTTTTTATACCTCTTTTGATCCAAAATTTATATGATATTTATTCTAGATATTTTATACCTTATTATGTTATACCTTATTATTATTATTTTCACATTGTCAATTTTAAATTTTTTCTCCTTTAGACTCTATTTTTTTGTTCATTAGTCTTATTAAATAACATCTGTTGTGAATGTATGTATCTTGATTTACATATTTGTATCTTTATATTGATGACATTACTTGCATAACATGTTATCCATGTATATTGCTTCATTGCTTGTAACTTTGCTCCTATTTTGAAAGTAGTGATTCAAAATTAGGTTCACCTAGACCGATTGTTCTTTTCCTTAATCTCCAAAACAAATCAAGTAAATGTATTTTGATTGATCGTTTTCAAAGGTCTTTTAAAGTAAGGCAATATTTCGTATTTGGGGAGTTTGAGAGATCGTGCCCAATCGTGTTGGGTTTTGATTTTTCATTCGACCAAGATACGGAATATCCTTTTGGCATTTCGTCCAAGTTTTCTTAAATTAAAACGAGGCAATATTTCGTATTTAGAAATACGATAAATCGTGCCCAATCGTGTTGGGCTGCGATTTACCATTTGGCCAAATAACGAAATATCCTTTTGAAATTTCAAATGCATGAGTTTTGGAAATTACGAAATGATCTTGTATTGAGGGTTTGAAATAATGTATCCAATCGTGCTGGACATGATATTTTATTTATTCTGAATGAGAGAATCCTGACATCCAATTCAAGTTATCTAAATGATTTTTAAAGTAATTGAATTTCAAAAACTTTTTCAAATTTTCGATAATAAGGACATTTAAAAATCAATTTGGTACCAATTTTGGGCTATACGTGGGTGCTAATCCTTCCTCGTACGTAACCGACTCCCGAACCTATTTTCTTAAAACTCGTAGACCAAAATGCTTTATAAGGTGGCCCAATTACACCTCAAAAAGGATTGATGGCAACTCCATTCATATTTTTAAAGTCGATCCACGTTTTTTAAATTAAAAAGGGTTTCGACAATGTCAATGAAGATGGTGGCTTGTTTGTGATGCAATCACAAATAAACTGTCCAAGAGGTGGGGCTACTCAGCTTCTGCAGTCAACAATGTGGGAGACTATGCAATAATCGAACAATCCTTCTCTAACACGAACCCAAACCAAAGTAGATTACTAGTCCTATGCGACATTCTCCTCAAGCTGTGTGGCCTTAATGTAACAAGTTGTACCTGGTATGATGACTGCAAACGATGGCAGCAATATTTGAAGGTTGATTCTACGATTCATTGGAACTAGAGCCTATTAAAGCATATGTCATTTGGTTTTTTTACACAATTGGGCATTGTGAGGGACTCAACACGACATCCACTTTCAGAGAGTTCATATGCTGGCTTCATATTCATCTACTAGATTTCAATTGTTCATATGCAGCCACCACTCTCAGATCATGTTTTCAAAGATAGGCTGATGTTGTTTCAAGGTCGTCTTATTCCCCCATCCATTTCGCATCTAACATAGTTGAATTGCATTCTTCTCCTGCGGGCGGGCATGCAGGGGTTGCCTGAACTTTCCATCTCTTCGATTTTTCTTTTCTTGAATAACATTCGCAAAGATGTCGAGCAATTTGTCAATCAATGTCAAGTTTGCTGGCTTCATTTATGCCTCCAAGTGGATTGTTTCATCCCTTGCCAATTCCCAACTTGGTTATCATGGTGTTTGTTGACAGTTTATCAAAATATGGGGGTTTCACTGGCTTGCCATCCATTATCACTAGTGAATTTGCTGTTGCAACTTTTGTGATAGAAATTATTCGTTTTCATGGAATTCCAAATAAGATAATGACAGGTTGTGATGCTCTTGAACGAATTTTTACCCGGGATTCATCGACTACAAGGAACTACTCACGCCACTAGCACACATTACCGGCACCAAATCGACGGACAAAACTGAAGCCTTCAACAAGTATTTGAAAATGTATAACACATCTTACCAAACTTTCACTCAAATGACTCCGTTCAAGATTCTACATGGCCGTCAACCACCAAAAATCACTAATTATATCTGAGGTTCAACTGGCATTTCCTTAGCTAACAGTTACATGCTTGGTCGTGATGAGATACTGAAACATAATTTGAGGAATTCTCAGAAGTGAATGAAAACATTGGCCGATCGACACCAACGAGAAGTCTCTTTTGAGGTAGGGGACTAAGTGTATGTTAAACTCCAACCCCATCGTCAAAATTTTACAACGCCATCACAAATTAGGCAAGAGATACTTTGGCCCCCACAAATGACTCGCATATGAATTGGCAATTTCGAGCTCTGCCAAAATTCATCTTGTTTTTCATGTTTATGTTTTCATTGCTTCGCAAATGTATTGGTACCCCATACCAATAAATTACTCATCCATCTCACTTACGCTTTTTATATTAAGAAAAAATAAAATTAACTTGACCTCCAAGTAATAAAACAAAGTCGGCCAGAATGAGAGAACAAGACAAATAAGGAGGCAAATATAAGACTAAACTTTTCTGCATAAGCTTTTTTTTCCCTTGTCAACTCTTTCTCATTAAGAAAAACAACGAAAAATAAAAACAGATGAAACTGACAAAAAGAAAGGAAAAAAACTTATAGAGACTAATGAGCAGTCACATTCTGCCCATGGCGAAATGGTTTTTAACACTGTAAAAGGTGCTTTTACCTATTCCTACATTCTAAGGAATAAGCTATAAGACCAGTCCCAATACCTGATACCAATTTATCTAACTTCTTCATAACAAACACAAAGTACAACCCTGTTCCAAATCTACCAATCCAATTTAGCAAGCACTAGCTGCACACACCGGTTTCACGGGGCCATCTTCGGTTGCAACAACTGATCCATTCTCTTCTATATGTTTAACATCTCCATTTGCCTTTGCTACCTCCGCCGTCGATGCAGCCGTTGATTTTTCCGAAGCCTCCTTTGCTATGGCTGCATTTTGTTTGTTATCAGTTACGGCATCATCATTACGCTCCCCATTCGAAACCTGTTTGGAAAGAATTTTAAGTGGTTAATATTTAAACAGCATATGCAAACCATCAATTGGTTCTGTATAGTATAAGCTATGGGGAAACATCTTCAGTAATAGTCGGCTGTACCTGTTTCTGTAAAAGCCGATGCTTAGCCTTTTTCTCTTGGATTATCTTTTGACGAGTCTCGTAGAATTCAAAATCATCAAGAATGCAGGTCTTACTTGAATGATCCTTAAAGATTTTGAGAATTTGAATCCCTTGCTCAAAATTAACCTACAGCAACCAACAACCAATTTACAAATTAAAAATCACGAAAAGGAGAAACATGACACTCACACATACAAATATATATAAAGAGAGAGTACCTCTTGGGTGTCTCTACTATTGGTGACAGGCTTGTTCTCATTGTTCTTAAGCGTTATGTGCCTCAATGAAGCATTTGGAACATCCTTGACGATGTGCCACTTCACAGGGAAGCAACCAGTCCACTTGTCTTGCTGCCAGTACTCTACAGTTTTGTTAAAATCAACTGGACCCACCATTTCTGCTAATCCAACAAATTGTCCACTGGTATTGACCTGGAAAAGGTGGTACAGACTTAGTAAGAATCAAGCAAATCATATACTCGGCAAATCAAGACAGAAGACTGTGATGTAATAATACTCACCGAAAACAGTAGAAATACAGGACAGCCATCAGGCTTCTCCTTGGCCTCCCGGAATGCAGCATCGAGTTTCTTGTTGCCATTAGATGTACTGGCCCATACGTTGTATTTGATGCTTTTGTGGACATCATCCTCACTATAGGATTTAATGACAAAAAACATAGCATCTGAATAACTCTCGGGAAAATCTTCTCTATTGTACTGCTCTGTATCTGGAACAAGAGAAACAATGTCCTCATCATTGCTCTTGGTCAATGGAAGGTTCTGATCTTTGACAGCTAGAGTTGCATTTCCAGAACCATCCTTATTCTTATACCCTTTTACTCTGGGTCCTTTGTTTAGCTCATTGAAACCATCAATATTCTCTTTTCCATAACCACGGAACCTAGATTTGTTGTTACCAACATTATACCACCCTAGACCTTTCTTCCGGGCATCATATCCATATGATCCAAACCCAGAACCGCCTCTAATGGTATTCCCATAATGACCATAGGTCATATTGTTAGGGTACATGTGGTTCATGTATCCATATGCTTGGCCTACACCAGATGATGGTCTTGCGTTGTGCATATTCTGCATTCAGATCGATAGAACAATTAGGCCAATCAACAATGAAAGAAGCAAGAAATTATGTTACTATCAATATACTTATGCAACTTTGCATCTCATGCAAGTAAACTAAACAGTTTGAAACATACCATGACATGAGGGAAGGGATGAAGGTTCTGATTCCGCCCAGATGAGAGGTTGTTTGTATATGAAGAGAACCCACCATTTGCAGTTTGTTCAGATTGCCCATTAGGAGACATGGACATATCTAACCAAGGTATTGGCGACTGAATCCCATCATAGCTAAACCTCGGATCCTGGTAACCTTGAGATAGATTACCAGTTGGCAAGCCTCCTCCTTTATAAAAAGCATTAGGATTTAGAGAGGAACTCTTCAAGGTTGGTTTTAATGACCCTGATCCACCACTTGTTAAACCATTTGAATTTCCTTTATTTGTATCAACAGATATTGAAGATTGATCAGTTGCACCGAAACTTGAAACATCAACTTGAGAAGCATTGGCTTGACTAGTTTGCAGAGGTGGTTGGTAATAAGGGCTTGGATAGTAGTACTCTTGCAAGGCATGTAGCTGACCATCATGTCCCATAGCAGGAAGAGGTGGACTGGGAATAGAATACGGCGCATATGACATGTAACCATAAGTTTGCGGGTACATGTAAGAGCCATTGTCACTGTAAAAATCCTGTCAATAGAAATTAAGTACATCAAACACACACATCCATACTCATCCTAACATATAACCATTTTGGGTCCAAAAGCAAATCGATAGAATCTAATAACTTCAATAACCATTTAATCTAACTAATAACAAAGTAAAACTTTTATCAATACAAGAACCAGATATTAGAACTACCTTCTTGACAGGCTCAGGAGCTTTTGTGGTCTTGGATTGAGAATCCAAAGACAAGTTCTCCAGTGAATCTGCAACTTCTGTAATTGTAGGAAGTAAAGGATGAAAACAAAAATAGTGAATATAAAAAACTAAACTCTACAAAAGTTCATATATATCCAAAGCATATCAGTCACTTAAAGCAAGCAAAGAAGACATACTTCAAACTACCAATATGACAAAAACATCTCAATCAATATTTATCTTTGTAGAGATAGAAACAATCAAAGATCCAAAGGGAAAAAACACATTCAAAATCATAAGCTTCAAAAACAATCTCAGTCAGATCTGTAGAAGATGAAAATTTTGAGCTAAACCATTAAAAAAGAAGTAAACCCTACTAAAACATCACAAGACATATTTCAACAGTAAAGATCCAACTATAAAATACACTCAAATTCATGAACTTCAATAACCATCAAAATAAAATCAATAAAAAAACGAAATTTAACATAAATCAATAGGAAAAAAAGATACAAACTTTTGCATAAACTTAAAAAAAATTACCCTTTGAAGATTATTCTAGAAAAAAATATATTGATAAGTAAAAACTTCAAAACAAGAAGCAAATACTTAAGAACAAAAGAGAAAACACTAAAAACCAATCAAAAACACATTAATCTACAAATCTACAAAAAACCAAAGCATACCCAGAGGAGTAAAGTTAGCAAGGATACGATCAGGAGTGGCCATAACCAAAGATCAAGGGTGTAGATTTAGAGAGAGAAAGTAAGAGGCAGAAAGAGAAGGTGAAGAAAAAACCCTAGTGTTGGAAAGTTTAAGAAGAGAAAAGAAGGAAGGCGTGGAGAAGGGACAGCCGCCAAAAACCCAAGAAGCCTTAAGAGGGTGGGTTTAAGAATACACACACAATGGAGACTAAAAATCTTTTTTTTTTTTTGGTTTTAATTATTTAAATAAAACAACGAAATTATAGGGTTTCTTTAGAGAGAGAGAGAGATGGACTTTTTTTTGGCCTTTGTGTAAATCGCCAAAATGACAAAACGGTGATTCAAAATAACTCCATGGCTCCACCTCCAAATCTGGATTCCCTTTTTCAAGTGGTAAATAAAGGGTATTTTTCATTTTATTGGAGTAGAATTTTCTTTGATTTTGGACTTTGGAATTTTGGATTTGGTCTACTACTTAGCTTAGTTTCATATTGGGCCATGGCCTTAATCTTTCTTTCAATAACTAAGATGGTGTAAGTTCGTGCATTTTTAAGTGCGTGTTTTTCTTATTTAAATCTTAATATCTAGTTAATTGAGTATTAAATCGACTGTCATGAGTATGATTATCAATACATGAAAACGTAAGTTTGAGTGCGTTGAAGTATATTATTCTTCTATTTATGAGTTGACGTATTTATGGATTAAAGAAGAATTATAAGTAGTTTTACACGTTATGTAAAAATATACATATAATCAAAACCTATAATAGAATTATATAAAAAAATTATATTTTTTATTATTAATTGAGAAAAATGTATTGGTTAAAGGTGGCCTCAAACCATTGTATTTTTCTTTTTTTTATATTTTCCTTAACACTTTGATCAAAATTGAAAACACAATGCTTTACTCCTTTATTTTATTTTATTAATTTAAGAAATGAGATGTCAAAATCAATAACTAGAATTTATCAGTAGATAAAATACTATAAGCTTGAATATTTATATATTAAAGTATACAGAGAAATCAAAATTTATGAATATGATTTACTAAAAAGCATTTTTAGATAATGTTATGTAATTTATTTTTATTTGAGAAAGTATTTTTTTTGGTTCATTTAATGTGACTAAATGATTAGCAATTAGGTACAAATAAAGTTGTTGTGTATGTTTATATAGTTTATTTTATAAGAGGCAGGGATAGAGATCATCAAATGATTTAACCCAAAATAAGTGTCAACTAACATGTGATTTAGTCAAGGTTTGTATATAATTTTCAAAACTACTACTTGATACATTAATGTGTATGTTTTAAACTTTAACCCTATCTTTAAATTGAATAAAGGCATCTAATAATTTTTTTATAAGAGAAGTTAAATCGAATTGGAAGCTTATTTTTAGTCTAGGTTTAGGGGAAAAATATTATTTATTTGATATGTCCAAATATGTATCAAATATAAATATTGTGTCACATTATCATTACATCCTATATATATACATGCTACAAGTAACCAATTTTTTAATTTCAAAAGTCCACTGAATCAAGTAACGGTAGATGTGAGCTTCTCGTTGATCCGGTTAACACGTTCCAGACGTCCAAAATTTACAGAAAAGTAGTAACCTGAGTAAGCATATAAAATACTTAGTAAGCTCATACTATAAAAACAAATAGCTTACCTTAACCATTCAATAATTACATGAATCAATACGAAACAAAATCACCTATTATAGTATTCAAAACATCAACCATATGAGAATTGGTCCCAACCACAATTATAGTTTCAAATGGCAAAATACCAACTTTAACTCAAAATCTATCATGAATCAATTTTCTAATTTATTAATTTGCAACACTTTCATCATTAAAACTTTCATCATATATCCTTGTCATATTCATTCATAGCATGACATAGTTCAACAAATTTCGGTCAATAAGTAATGAACATACAAATATTTAGAGTTCGTAATTTGCTTACTTCAATAAAACAGTTCCGTATCAAATAACTTTTATTCTTCCAATGGATCTTTGTAAAAGTATTCAACACATAAGCCTAGAAACAAATAACGCTCGTAAGAGCTAATCAAATGCAGAATAAATGTGTCAGGTTACTCGCCTAGGCTAAACTAGTGACAACATAGAAAAATAGCTTGGCCAGGGTTATGCATATATTAAAGGTTACCAGTCAAGGCTAAAATTTAAAACAACAACGAATTATCAGTCCAGGCTAAATCCGAGTCACATGTACACCCGAGTCTGCAACACATGCTGAAGCTCGGTCCAGAATAGAAATTCAGACAAAAATCTCATGTATGAAACTTTTACTCGATCCATCGAAATTCTTTTAGAGATTCAATATTTTTCACATAAATCAATTTCATTTCAGTAGTGTTAAATATACATAAATATATATCATTAACATCATTTAATAACGAATTATAACCAAAGATAATAGTATGAACTTACATGTCAAAGTAATTTAACTATCAAGGACTAATCAGCAATTTTTCCCTTTTTCCTCGTACATCCTCCAGTCAATGAGATTCTTGATCTAAACTATAGTTTAATTAAATTAAATCAATTTTAAACCACGTAAACAATCAAATTTGTGCATTTAAGCCTTTTTAATTTGATTTTATGAATTTACCCTTAAACTTTTACATTTTATTCAATTTAACCCCTAAAATTGAAACTATTAAAATTTCACATTTAAGCCGTAATACACATAATCGGTTCTAATTCCATCCATAATCAGCCTTCCGTCACTTGAAAATTACAATACTTTCATGCTAAATTTAACATATTTACATATTACTCCTTAAATGCAAAACTAACAAAAATGCACTTAACAAAATAGTCCTAAAACATTTCCAAGCTTCAAAGTCTTACATTTAATACCAAGAACATCCAAAAATCATCAATGGTAATTTTAACAAACTTTAACAGTTTTGAAAACAGATATACAGGTTAATTGGACCTAGTTGCAACGATCTCAAAAACATAAAAATTACAAGAAACGAATTAAAAATTCATAGCATGAAAAGTAAGGAAAGATGGTCAGAAGCTTTTGAATACTCATCCATGGTGGTTCAATTTTCAAAAGAGAAGAAAAAGATGATGAAATGTTATTATGTTATTATTATTCATATAATTTTAATACAAAAACACCACTAACCATCCACCCACCATGACAATGGCCTAATTGTCTCTTAAGTCTTCTTATATTTACTAATTAAACCATTTAATCAATATAATTCAGTAGCGATTAAGTTTTATGTCTTTTACAATTTAACCATTTTTCATTAATTAATTATGCAAATGTTAAAATTTCTAGACCAAAAGTTAATACACCTATGTAACAACTTCGTTGCATCCTCGGTTTATAGAAATAAGGTCCCAATACCTCATTTTCCAAAACCACTTGACTTTAGGGATAACCCCTTGCACTTAACTAATTATCAAATAAAATTCACTTTATCATAATACATGCCCCGTAGATATTAAATAATAATATTTATGTACTCACTTATCGAAATTGTGATCCTGAATCCACTATTTTCAATACAATTAAAAAACGGATTGTTAAAACTTTAAATTGATCACCCTTTGCAAGAGAGAAAAGGACATGGTCCTCAACAAAGCATAAAATGATAGATGTTTGGACCCTTGCGAGAGGTCTTTATATTTTCCATTCTTTAAGTTCAAATTTCTTGTGGATGATATGAGATAATATTTCCATTTCAAAGCCAAGTAGATAAGGGGAGGATCCCCTTGCCTCAATCTATTGATATGAACTCTTTAGTTTTACCTCAATTTCAAAGAAGTGAGTAGTATGTTGAAGTGATGTAGGACATAATGTAGGAAATAAAAAAGCTAGTTGAGCCAATTTATATGAGGTCTCTTTGATGAATTTCCAATTCAATTAATCGTTTGCCTTTTCAAACTCAATTTTTCATTAAAAGACCCATATTATTCTTCCTCCAATAATGCAATATTTCCAAAACAATAACCATATTATCCATGATTTATTTGTCAAAAGGAAAACTGCATTCTAGGGGCCAATAAGAATAGAAAACACCATCATAATCCCGCCAATCAAAATATTTATGATGATTTTATAATTCATATTAAAACTATTTGTGGTTTGAATATGATTCATATTTTTAGGCTAATTGCTTTTCAAGATAAGGGTGATAAGAGTTTTGTTGAGTCCTATATGTATAATTCTAGTATAAATAAGGCTTCATGAAAAACCTTACAAATATCCAGTACTGTCATAATATCCTAATTTTTTTTAAAGGAAAAAAGCTTGAAATTTATCAAGTTCAAGGGCTTTACAGAGGGCAATGTGGAACATAACAATCATGTTTTCCTTAACCATGACTATTTGGTGAATGCTATCTATTTGAAATTTGTGAAGGTTAGTAAAATAGACTGTAATGTTGGGTCTTTCAAGATTAGACATATTTTGAATAAATAAGGTCTTATAATGTTCCACCACAAGTTTCTTGTGGTAAAAGGTATATGCTATCCAAATGTTGTTTGATTCTTTTAATGCTCCAATCTTATTTTTACTTCTTCTAATAACAGCTGAAGTGTAAACAAATTTCATATTTCTATCTTTTGATTATTTATGTTTCTCCCTTGATTTTGGAACCACAACATCACTTATTGCTTAAAGGTTTATGTGTAAATTTCTTATATTTATTTCTTTCTTAAGCTTTGAAAAGAAAAGGTTGGCTTTGTCACACAAAACCTTTTAAATACCTTGATTAATTTTGGCAAGTGCCAATCTTTTAGCTCAAAAGGTGTTCCAAAAGTAAACTTGTTGAACTTTTATAAGGTAACAACCAATTTTCTAGTTTGATTGGTAAACTAGCAATGTTTTCATCACAAAAATTTGTCATTGTTTCCTAAAATCCTCATGGGGAATTGTAACACCTCTTATCTAACCTGATCGTAGGGTTTGAGCTATAAGATGTCATATCCGTTGCCAAAACAACTACCATCAAATACATTGTAAATAAATCATTTAACCATGCAATCATGTCATAAACACATTTACATTATGATTGTAATACCCCGAAAATTACTACAGTAAGAAAGTAAGATATTATCCTTGATATAGTTAAGTAAGAAATAAAGTGACAAAAAGGGAAATTTTGAGTTATGTCAACATTGGGAAGTATATTATGATATATTACATTATTAATTCAAGAAAGGACTAAATCGTAAAAGTGAGAAAAGTCTTGTTGCCCAAGAGTAAATACTTAAAATTTAAGGGGTTAAGGTGTAAATATAAAAAGTTAAATGACTAATAGTGCAAATATTTTAAGGGTGGAATAACTAGAAACTAAGGAAAATGGATGAATTAGGACGAAATTGAATAGGTGAAGAATTTTGAGGGACTAAATCAAATTTTACCAAATCAAGTGATGACTCAAGGATGGAATTTTAAAAGATCACAAAGGGCAAAATGGTCAATTGGAAGAGAGAGAAACCTAGAAGGTAATGATGATGTTGGTGATATTTTATAATTATTTAATTAGATAAATATTATTTTATTAATATTTTAATAAGATATTTATTATTATTTTATTATTTTATTTAGTATATATATGTGTGTGTGGAAAGAAAGAAGGGAAGAAAAAAAAATACACCATCCTGCCATTTTCCATGCACTAACGTGAGAGGAAGAGAGAAAGAAAGAAAGTTTTGCTTTCTTTACAATTTGGTCCTTTCACCAAAAATTCACCATTTTTACTTAGAAACCAAAAAAATTTCCATAGCTACCAAAAGAGAAAATGTTAAGGAGACTATGGGGAGTTAGAATGTCAAGATAGATTCAAGAAATGGAAGCTGGAGGAGAGAGAAAATCAAATTAAAGATTGAAACCAAGGGGACAAGGTAGGAACATCAAGATTTCCATATATTTTTAAGCTTAATATTATTGAAAAAGCATGGAAATGATGTTAAAGTAGAGTTTTCTTATATCTGGTTCTATGTTGTTGATATGTTAGTGAAAAGAAAATAAGAGAAAATGATGGGAAATATTGTAGAGAAGGGAAATAAGAGTGTTATAAACTTGATAATCAACATTTTGCACTAAAACTGTTTTGGACAGCAGTAGTAGGTCAATTTGAAAAATCACCAAAAATGGTAGAAATTGAATTAGAAGTTGAGTGAGATATGAAATTAAATCTTATTGAGTCTATTTTCATATAAAAGAAACAAAGCAAGTAAAGGAATTCTGTACTCTGAGATATTTATATTTTTGTGAGACTAGTTCAGAATGATTTCGGGTTCCCCTGTTCTGACTTTGGAAAATCATTAAAAATTGGAGAAAAATAATTATGGGATTAAATTTATATGTTTGAAATAATGAATGAGTCTATTTTCAATAGAAATAAACGGTAACATCTTCCGAATCTCGTATAAGGAGATAATTAATTTTTAGTGAAGAAGAGTCGGAACTGTAAGACAACAAAATAGGGGTGACTTTAAAGAATAAATTGTACTTATTGACTAAACCAAAAATTCTGAAAATTTTATGGTAAGAAGATATGGAAGTCTATTCTCAGGGAAAATTAGCGGATCTTAATTTGGAATTCTGTAGCTCAAGATATAAATAATTTAGTGACTATGACTCAAATGGACAGTTTTGAAATACATAAAAGTAAATAGTGAAATTATTGATAATGTTACTTATAAGCATGTTATATAAATTAAGGATGTAGAATGGAGAGGAGGAGGAGGAAAATATGTATGAATATTCAGTTAGCATGGCTAGTTTGCATGTTTTAGGCTAAGGGACTAAATTGAATAAAAGTAAAATTTTATGGGCAACTTTGTAAAAATGTCAGAAATGACTCAATTTTCATGAAATGAGTTATTTTATTATTTAAATTACAAAATGTAATGAAATTATTAATTTAGATCAAGATTGGGTGAAAATATGTTTTAGGGATTAAATTGAAAAGTGTTGAAATTATGGAAAATTCTGATATTTCATAGAATTCATGGGTTGTTATCAATATGTATGAGAAAAATGGCTGGAGACAAGGATTAAATTATAAGAATTTTATTTTTCTAAGCCTAAGGATGAAATCGTCATTAATTAAAAGTTTAGGTGCAAAATGGTAATTTTGCCTAAAGCATTAATTGAATGTATTAGAATATGGAATGAATGAAAACAATGGTCAAATTTATTTATAAAGATCCGAACGACTCAAATGCGAGACTTGAACATGGAAAAGAAAATATATGGGATTAATGAATTTATAAACACGAACAAGCAACGAGGTAAGTTCGTGTAACTTGGATTATATTTTTTAATGCTTGAAATATGTGGTTATGTGAGAAAAATATGATTTGAATGATCAGTGCATAATAATTGATGAAATATTGATAATACTCGATATAAAGGGAAAATAAATCACGGTTGAATGGAATAGAATTCGATGGATCTTTGAAAAATGAATTGACGGTAAAAAGGATCTAGCCCGGACGGGTGATCCTACCCTGATATAGCCCCCTCGAAGAATATGTGTAAAAAGGATCTAGCCTGTACAGGTGATCCTGATATAGCCCTCCCGAAGAATATGTGGAAAATGGATTGAGCCCGGACGGGTAATCCAAATTAGGATCTGAATTTAACCTGAACTGGTAATTCAGATCCAAACTCATTAGAGTAATTGTTGTTGCAGGGGATTTAGCCTGGACCGGTAATCCCGACAATACTCTATGAGTTTATATTACAGGGGATTTAGCCTGGACTGATAATCTCGCTGTAAGAAATAAGGTTTGCGGGAGTGTGCTCTCTTACAGGGGATTTAGCCTGGACTGTAATCCCGCTGTAAGAAACGAGGTTCACGGGAGTGTGTTCTCTGAAATGGAAATGTGCGCACATGTATATGAATTGACAGACCCGGAATTGTACACTAAAAGTGTACTCCTGTATGAATTGACGGATAATGAAATTGTACACCAATAGTGTACTATTGGAAATCCATCGAAATTCCGAGAAATTCAATGGGATAAATACAGAAAATGGTAAACATATAGCTAGAAAGGGTAAATATGAGTTAATGGATTATGGAATTGTATACTTTAAGTGTACTATATGATTTCAACTATCGATATTCCAATAAATTCAGCAGGTAAAAATCCTGACAAAAGAAGGAATACAAATTAAAAAAGATTCGCTACATAAATCTGCCTGAAATACATGGTAAATGATAATGATACTGGATACATAAATATAAGATGATAATTATTGTACATGAAATTTATTGATGGATATATGCATCCATGACTATAAATTTGTATACCTTAAAAATATTATTTATATGACGATGATATTTCGAATGATTTAATGAATAAAGTCCCGACATGGAATAATTCGAGCACAAAACAAATAATTATGAAATTGAACTTGAAATACATGAAAATGATATTTATTCGATATTTTAAAATATGACATGAAAAATATATGTACGTAAAACGTACCTGATAATTATGCGTGTTCAGGATTACGAACTGTCTTGGAATAAATATATGCGAAATTCATGAAAACAATAATGCATGAAATTTTAGTATAATGAATGATTTATGTTTTTGAAGAAATGGCAAGAGAATAATATGTATCATGATATACGAATATATGGCTATCTTTAAAATGCTGGTACATGGAAATTATATAAGCCGTGATGAGTAATAATCTCAAGTGTGATATGGTCATAAAATGAATTTATCAATAATTTATATGAAATATGTTCAAGTATGATAAGAAGTGTTGTTGTTGACACTTAACCAAGTGTCAAGTTATTGGTTAAATGGTAATATGTTTATTATACGATACGTTGAAAGGGTAAGTGATCAAATGAAAATATACTTGTGCTTATGGAAGAGTGGTAAATTTTAAGGTTTTCTTATAAAATGAGTTATCGAGTAATTAATTGAAAAAAATTATATAAAACTCCGGTAACACCTTGTGACCCTATTTTGACGATGGATATGGGTTGGGGGTGTTACAATGATACATAAATAAATCCGAGCCTTGATCGAGCTTACGAAAGCTCTTTTGTTGACCCAAACATAAAATAGGACCAAATTGTAAAGTTTTAAAAATTTAGGGTCGGTATTATGACATCACTTTATTCTCATTATGACATCGCCAACCAGTCTATCATGTTGTGACCTCAAGCCACTTGACATCACGGCATGACTCTCTATCGACTAACGTTGCAAAGAGGAATGTAACGCAAAAAAATTTTAAATATTGATTGTCAAATTCTATATTAGTTAAGTCTCTATATTTGTGGTTATATGCTCTGTTTATGAGTTCGAGATCAGGTGTTCAAGTCATGTATTTGGAAAAATTTGCCATTTTATCCTAAATTAACCTCTATTCTTAAACTATTGACTTAAATTTACTTATGTGCGATTTTGTATCAAGAATGAGCCTACTCGTTTGATGGTTAAATTTTTGTGTATCTTCTGGTTCCGTGTTTGAGTCTCTGTACGCGCAATAGGAAATATTTTTATACTTTTAGGAGGGTTTTAGTTCCTTTTTTAAATTAATAGTTTTGTGAACGTCCCTCTTCGCCTTTCATTTCCTTTATTTTTCTTTTCTTTTTTTTTGTTCTTTCATATTTTTTTTATTTTAATTCTTTTTCCTTTCTTTTGATTACGTCCGTGAAGTTGCTACCGAGATTGATTGAGGGTCGTACGTTGTTCGCTGTGTAATTTGGAAGGTTATGAGGTAAGTTCTGTTGAAAATTCCTTTTTGCTTTCGCGAATTGTTGTTGTTCTTCTTATTTTGTCAAAATTAATTTTCTACTTAAATTACTTTTCCTGTTTAGGCGATAATTTTACGAGAACTATTTCACTAATGCACTAGTTCCACTATTTTCACCACTACGAGCAAGGTGGCTGTAGGAATTCGAGGGAGGATTGTGTCGAAGGTTTCAACATGAAAGTTAGTTTTGTGTGTTATTATTTCTGTCTGTTGATGATAATTGTTAATATGGTCATTGGATGTTTGTTTTAGGTTTCAAGGTTATTTTGTATTGTTCCTACATCAAATCGATACTATGTGCATATTGAAAACCCGACTTTCTGTGAATTTAGGATGCCGAAAAACATGATTGTCGATGCCACATGGTCGTGTGGTAGGCCGTGTGGCAGGCCGTGTAACTCACTGATCACAAATTAGAGACACAGGTGTTGTCTAGACTGTGTGTGGGAATATTTGGTACAAAGTTCGCACGAGCTAAGGACAGTAGTGTGTATCCAGGCTATGTAACTCACTGTTTGTACATTAGAGCCAAACAGCAAGTGACATGGGCGTGTGCCAGGCTGTGTGAAACCATACGGGCCTATTGTCCAGGCTGTGTGAAACCATACGGGCGTGTGGACCAATATTTGGAATTTTCTCCTCAAGCCCCAATCGTTGTTTGAAACAAATGCAAGTATTCTATAGGGCCCATATGAACTGAATTAAACTGTTATTCCATGATCTGAGACTAAGTACCAAAAATCTGTATGTGTATTACATGTGAAAATCATTAATGATATTAATTTATTATGTACGAGTATGAATTATATCTAAATGGTCGTATAGGCCTCTTTATTAACTGTCATTTGAAATCTGCATCTGCATTGGGTGGGAATTGAGTAAAGGTGGAAGTATTCTGTTCTAAGTTAATGGTTAAACGACTGATATCTATAATCTAATATGGCAGCTAATCTGCGACAATTGGAACGTGTCATTCCGAAACTATGTAGTGTGTAGGGCTGAATGGGTATTAAATACCTTGTTTGGTGTGTTGGGTTGGCCAGAGATGGTGTGCAGCAGATGGGGGTAGGACATTATCTATTCTGATCAGTTCTACATGACACTGTGACTATTTTAATCTACTCTGCATGACAATATATCTATTTTGATCTGTTATGTATATGAAAAACAAATATCTTGTTACTAGTTTGATATATTTTGATCTATTAAGTTAATGGATTGTCCTCTGAGTCTGGTTTTAATCCTAAATGAGGAAACTTATTGGTTACTCGTAAATTGTTTGGACTTATATAATCTTTCATTTAGTGCTACACTAACTCAATTTGTTTGTTGCTTAAACTACATGTAGTCGGAAACACGAAAATATACATATTTTTTCATGCCATTTTTAACTCAAATTCATGCAGTTTCAGTAAAATTCTTTCGAAAAGTATTTAATTATTATAGAATAATTAAATTGTATTTAATTATAGAATAATTATTATAGAATAATTAAATTGTACTTAAATTATTAACATGTTGAATTTTACTTAATTTTATAATAAATTTTGACTAATTTTGATAACTTTCGACAGATTCGCACAAAGAGTGGAAAATGGCTCGGTAGACACTACTAGAAGCACAAAATCGAGAAGCAATTTTGAAACATCAAGGCAAATTAATTTTTCAGCCTAGGACAGTCAAATTATGTGTATTAATTTATAATATAATTAATTTTAATTTTAATCCAATTTAATTGGGTTAAATAAAATTATTGTTAATTAATTATGAAAAAGGCCCAATTGAGCATAATCGAGAAAATCGATTCAATCGAGCACTGTGCAGCCCAAAATTGTTCTACATGCTGACCGAATTAGCTTGTTTGGCTGATTATTTGGCTTGCAAAATGGCCCTTGAAGACTCCTTCAATTTGCATTCAAACCCCTCCACTATTCATGCTTTTCAAGATTTGCCCCTACCTAAAAATAACATGTTTGAAATCTTCAAACATGCCACATGTGTGGCCGGCCATGGGGGAGTCTTTGGCTGCTGATTTTAGCTATCTTTAGTAGCTTTCTCAACCTATAAACACCCCATTGGCTGCTCACTTCAAACACATCTCAAACCTATTCATTTCTTCACTTCTCTCTCATTTTTTCTTTTTTCATTCCCTTCCATTGTTTTTTATTTTCTTCCCCTATTCCTTTGCCGATTTCACCTCTTGAAAAAGATTCATTCAACCACCATTTGAAGCAGCATTCAAGTGTTCATGGAAGCTTTAGTTCAACAAGAACAAGCGGAGAAGGAGGAGCGGAGCAAACTAGTCAAGCCTTGAAGAAATGCCAGATTTGATTCTTGTTCCTTATCCTTTTAATTTTATTGTTGTTGTTATGAACATGTCTATGAATATTTGTGATGTTGATATGTTTAATTTTTAATATGGCTTAAATTTAATTCGTGTTAGGTTGATTGCATTTGTTCCACTTAATTTATTAAAATTGTGTTTGTGTTGTTATAAGGGCTTGGTAAGATGTTTGATTAAGTAAAACCATGACTAAGTTATTCGTGCATTACAATTGTGAGGTAACTAATGAATTAATTATTTAAACATATTGAAATTGTAATTAATTGACACGATACTTAATCAGTGCATGTTTAATCATCTAAGGTAGCTGAGGGTTAAATTAGCAACGGTATCTAACGATACATTAGCCTTGTATAACTTGCAAGATTATTGTGATTAAACTGTTTCTAGGTAGAAATACATTAATACCTCACATAATCTTTATGCGATTGTGTGATTGAATTAATTGTTTGAATTGGCATAGAGATATGTAGAAGAGGTTATTTTAGTTTCATATGTATGTATGTGCATTAGCACATTTGCTTATTAAAATTTATTTAATCAGTTGAATTGACATAAAGATATAGTCAAGAGATAAATGGATTTTGGTAGGTAAGTATGTTCATAAGTTAGCAAATTATCGAGTTGCGGTGAATTTATTTGTAACAACATAAACATGAGTTTAATAATTCTAAGTTAAGAAATATAATTAATCTAGCACAATTATGTCATATTGATTAAAATCATCTTTTGAAATCATACATTAGAACTTTTATTTTATTTTTATTTATTTTACTTAGTTAAAATCCTAGTTTTTAATCACCTACTCAATTTAAAATATTTTTCTTCACCAAAGTGTTTTTAGAATTGCAATCATAAATAATTCTTTTCACAATCCTTGTGGAAACAATAACTCGACATTTACTTGTCACTTTATTACTTGTTGGATTGTCTACACTTGCACTTAGTCCACAAACTTGATCGGGTCCGTGGTTCGGAAGCTCGGTCATCCTAATTATTAGCTTTTATAATTATTAGTTTGTTTTTTGATATTTTTAAAATATTCGACTTTCTAAAATGATAACTCTCAGATTAAATGTTATGTTTGTTAAATTTATTTTGGTTAGAAAGACTTTGAACTAAGTTTTGGAAGTTATATTTGAAAAAAATAATTGATGTGGCTCTCTAGACTTGATCTTGTCGTCTAGGTCAGGTATGGAATGATACAAGGAATATTACTTGTCAGGATATGGATTTTATTTTTGGTAAGAGCGAATAGTTTGGTGTTTATTTCAAAACTCTCAACTAAACCTATTAAAGTCCATTCCATTTGATCACTAAAAAACATGCCAAATACATTCTTTTCCTACAAACCTCTATTACCCTCGATCGACGTTTCACTAATGATGGGCATAGAAGGGGAAGCACGAGCAGTTGGTGGGGGTATCCACAAAAATGATAATCGGCAAACTAGCAAGAGGAACAGATGGTAAGCTTGTTGGTGGAAAACTAAAACAGTAGTAAAAACCCCAATAGGATCAATTCTCATTTTACTGCGATACTCCAATTATGTCTTATTTCCCTCCTCCCCACTCAGAAAGCCAATACGCACAGCTTCCGTGGTAGTCTTGTGCTTCTTACGCGCCTCACTGACCAATGAATTAATATCCAAAACCTTGTTGAGCTCGTAAGATATGTTATTAGTTCCACTTGAAGTGTCCTCGGAGCCCTGATCAATTCTTGCACCAACAATAAACTTATGATCAGTAGGAGTAGTTAAAAAAATAGTATTTGACCCAACAACCCCCTTATGCAAACTCAACAAGAGCAAATAGACGAAGCTTTATCTAGTAGAAGTCATAGAAAAAGTTAAAGGGCTTCAACATATAACCTAGCAGTATCTGAGCTAACCGATCGAAGGAGTCATGAGGCTAAGTAGCACCCTCAGGTAATGCACCGACTGACTCAATGACCTATTGGTTATCACCAGGCCTCTATCCATTAGGGCTAAAACCTTCTAAATAATATCTGAATACATTCTTCGCTTCGATGAGAGTCTCAAGAATCAACGAGCGATTAATGTGAAGCCTTCAAAACTGGGCAATAATTTTATCTGTGGTAAGGCTTCATTAAAATGTACACATATCTTTACTAGGTGAGGACAATTTATGGGGAACCCAAAGTCCTCGCTAAGCAAATTGCGAACACAGACGCACTTTTCTCGATTGAGGTGAAGGTTAGAATAGTAGTTTTAGATAATTATTTGCACCTTCTTGTGAGGGGAAAAGTAGTAGAACTCTGACGAACTCTCTAACTCACTGCCCTTCAACTAATAAAAATGCTGGAAAACAACGAGTATAGATATCTCACCGCGCTAATAGCAGTCAAGGAAGTACACCATAACAAGCCACAAGGAAAAGCCCAAGAGTTGGCCATGAAAAATGTTATAATTATTTAGAAGGTTATAGAAGAAAGAATGTAGCGGTAAATGAAACCCAGCATCAAGCACATGCATCAGAAGTAGGAAACTATATTTAGTGGTATCATATAGCCGATGTGACCCCTTCAAAAGGGAGAACTCATACGAAAAGTTGAGGAGTTTTATCCCCAGCATCGACATAACTTATTCTAAATCCTCATGTTTAGTAGTGTAGATGTATGATTTCTCCATCACTAGAATCAGAGATGGTCATACTCGCGGGGAACGAACTAAAACAATGCTGTTACTAGTTTCTCTCATCTTCACTATATTATCAATAAAAGAAAACAAAAACAAAAATCAAAAAGCAAGTGTTTTTGGAAATTACCTTTGTTTCAGATTCTTGAAAAATGCTAAGTGTAAAAAATTAGGGCACCAAAAAGATAGATTTCCTTTCCTCTTATTGACTATTCACATGACCAAGGAAGATCGATAACTTAAAGGCAGATAGATAAAAATGCTTCAACTCTCAATGGTTAGATACACACACTCTGTAACGCCACGAATTTTGGGTCTAGAAGTTTTGGGTCTTGAGCCATGGGACAGTAGGGTGGTTGCACATAAGTGATTAGTGGTGTACTTTAGTGACAAGAATGGGCCTGCTGGTCTGGTGGCTACGTGAGTGTTAGTGAATTTCAAGGTTCTGGGTTCGAGTCATGGTAAGTGAGTTTTAAGGTTCAATAATTTTATTTTGGTAACTATTTGTTTAAATTTATTTTGTTTATTATTCTCATTTATTATTATTTTTTGAAAGGGTCTTATTTTTTTATCTTCCTTCTCATATTCCCTATTCTCTCCATTCTTCTTAACTTTTTTTGTTCCTCATAATAATTACTCAAAAATTGGTTCTGACTTGTGGATTCGGGAATTCACGCTCCTCCTTCAGCATCCTCGAACGAAATAGGTGTGGAATTCAAACCCTCATCTTTTTCATTCGCAAACTTTTATTTGATTATCTGAAAACTGACAATGTCGATTAGATGATTTCAAACTTGTTGTTTCTGATGCGGTTTGGCCATATAGCACTTAAAAATAGTAAGGTTTGAAATGTTTTTGAACCATTGAGGATTGAGGGCGTTCTGGTAGCCATATCAGTGTTTTCGGGGCTGTTTCAGATAGGTTTTGCCGCTGTCTCGACAACCACACGGGCCGACACATGGCTGTGTAGATTTGAAAAATAGGGTTTTAGGCTGATTTTGGGTGCCACACGGTCGTGTGGCCGATATGTGGATTTTGTCAGAAACCACACGTGTGTGTTCTTGGGACACACGACTGTGTGACTAATTTGGGTAATTAGGGCTCCCATACAAGTGTGTGTTATAGGACACACGGCAATGTGATTAATTTGGGGCCTAGAGATTCCACACGGACATGTGATACCTTCACACGGCCGTGTCTACCCTGTACTTAATTTTAGTAATTTTAGCCAGTGAGTTACATGGCCTGTACATACGACCATGTCCCTACACCACACGGGTGTTTGGATCCCCACACGGCCTGGGTTACTCCACACGGCCGGAGCACACGGGCGTGTGGCCCTAACTCGCCAAATTTTAATTTTAGGGCAATTCGAGTGCAATCGCGATCCTATGTGTTCCAACCCTCAAGTAAGCCTATTAAGAGTTAATTTGACACTATTTTTAACTTCGATATATGTGTTACTTGAGATTGAATGTGTGATGTGTTAGGTGCTGAATCTGGGTGCATAAGTATGCATGTTTCTGTAACTGAATGACTAATTGTGAGTGACTGCTTCTGGATGATTGCTTGAAATTGAATTCTGCATACATACATCGGCATACATACATCTGTATATAAAGTATTTTAGGTTGGGATGTGAAGAGAAGGGGGATTTATGATCTGGCAGTTTATCTGCATATTGAGGCCCTTAATATCCAGAGGGTCGTGGTCAGTCCCAATACCCAGAAGGTCGTAGATGATTTGACTTATCTGGTAATTTTACTACAACCCATCAGTATAGCGGTTTATCGCATTGCACTGTACCGCATGTACGTTAGCTATATTACGTACTATTATTTGATCGAGTAGTTTACACTGCATGTCTGATCGCGGTTTACCGTATTGCACAATACAACTCATACACTAGCATTGTTGCGTAATATATGAGACTAGCAACTTATCTGCGTACTGATAACCCCAATTCCCATAGGGTCGAGGGCAGTCCCAATTCCTTGAGGGTCGTGGATAATACTGATTATCATCGTTGCCGAGCAACCCGAGAAGACATCCTATGGAGTATAAGGTTGGATAGGCTTTTCGAGGTCCTACTCGGAGTGTAGGATGTGTGGGTTGATTATATCCCCACAGTAAGTGCAGGGTTGGACGGAGAGGTGTGTTGGCTGGATGGGTGGGTGCATTTTGTAACTCATCTGCACTCATATGCATTTGATTAAAACCGATTGACTAAATGTGTTACTGTAACCAAATGTAATTGTATTATTTGTCTGATATGTCTGATTGACTGTTTGTGAACAACTGATTGACTGAAAGGCACTTGTGCTTAAGTGAATTTTGTTGATATGGCTACTACTGTTTGACTGGATAGTTACTGAGAGGGGCTAAGGCCTCAACTGGAACTGTTACTAATTTCGAAAAAGGGCTTAGGCCAGTTTGTGATTACTGAGGATTACCGTTACTGTGTCCGACAGAGCCATATGACTGTAAAGTTACATATGGTCCGTATTTTTTTAGTCGGTCTATAAGTATGTTCTATCTCCAAACTGCTTTTAGTTTTCAAGTTTCCCTTCTGCAGAATATCTGTTTTGATCTCACACTGAGCTCGAGTAGCTCACCCCCTCTTCTGTTTCCCCTTTCAGGTATAGTTCTGGATTTTGGATGCTGGACTCAGTACGTGGAGGTCTCGGATAGCTTTGACATATTGAAATACCAGTTTGTAACTTTTTGGTTTTATAATTAGTCTTGAACTGTAAATATTTATAATACTGTGGTATAGTTTTCGATTTATGTTTTATTCGCATAACTCAAACATGCTTTAAATTAAGATTTATAGTAAATTTTTACTGTGTGGTTATTTGCGATTTTGGTTTACGAAAATAAGCTGTTTTGTAAAATTTTTCTACGATCATTTTGGTGATCAATGTAGTATTCCGAATTCGGTTTAGTCTTCTAGGTTGGGTTGGGGGTGTTATGCACTCGATACCAGCACGCGCACGTGGCAAAACAATCATTGTGTATCACAGTTCACAGCGTACTCGGCAAGTTGCATTTAAGTTTGACAATATGGACCTAAGAGGCGTCATTTTATAACATCATTCAGGCTCACTAAGAGGGACTAGATTGTTATATATCAATAACTATAACCTGAGCCTTGATAAGGATCCAGGTTTTCGACCCGTGACCTGGATATATCCCACTCGAAGCCTAAGTATAAGGAGAATCATAAGAGGACAAAGAGGCATGTTCGCAGAAATAGCTCGCAAGGAGAGCTTATGGACACAACTCACTAAAGGGGTCCACTAGCACAGATCGCAGATCAAGCTCGTAAGAATCTAATGAAGGCCACATTTTCAGTTTACACGCACCCAATGAGTGCGTAGAAAGGACCATGCACCCCACGTACCATCTAAACACATGTCTAAAAGGTACGAAGCTACTCAGGATATCAATCTCAAAAATAGAAAGGACCATATGCTCCATAGACAGGTGTCCAACAGGCTTGGAGTTCACAGAAAATGTTTGTACTGGAGGTAATAGAATTAAGACAAAGTAGTGATGCATTACTATGAGCTGTAATAGTACTTACAACTGCATGTATAAATACCCCAACATTCTTATCTCCCAGTTATCATACTAAGCCTCGCAGGTGAAGAGCCGTAGCCTTCAACGCAGTTAACAAGAGCACAGCATCCAACTGTCACACTAAGGCTCAAAAGTGAAGAACCACAACCTTCAGCACAATTAGTGAGAGCAAAGCTCTCAACTATCACATTAATGGTCCCAATTATCACATTAAGGGTCGAAGGTAAAGAGCTGCAACCTTTAACACAATTAGCGAAAACAAAGCTCTCAACTATCACATTAAGGGTCGAAGGTGAAGAGTTGCAACTTTCAATACAGTTAGTGAAAGCAAAGCTCCTATTTGTCACATTAAGGTTCGCAGGTGAAGAACTGCATCCTCTAACACAGTTAGCAAAAGCAAAGCTCCCAACTATCATATTAAAAATCGAAAGTGAAGAGTCACAACTTTCAACATAATTAGCAAGAGTAAAGCTCCCAATTGTTACATTAAGGTTCGAAGGTGAAGAGCAGCAGCCTCTAATACAGTTAGCGAAAGTAAGGCTCCCAGCTGTCACATTAAGGCCCCGTTCAACAGTGCTTTTGAGATGGGTTTTTCCCTTAAAAAGCATTTTTCACTTAAAAGTATTGCCGAACAGATATCAGTTGAGTAAAAATTTCAACTTAAAAAAAGTTCTTTTTGGCAGATAGAAAAGTTGAAAATTTTAACGTTTTCCTCAGCCAAAAGTGCTTTTGCTGCTATTTACATTTTTAACCTCAGTTTATATTCTCCAGAAGACACATTAGAATACCTATTTTTTCTTTATTTTTTTCTTTCAAAGTTCTTTCCTCTGGTTCATTTTTCTTTTGTTCCTCTTTTAATTCCTCCACCGGTGAGTTTCTTTTCTTCTTATTCTCTTCAAGTTGTTCATTTTTTCTTCTCTTTTAGTTTAGTTGTTTTCTGATTGTTCGTTTTTACAGAAATTTTATAGAAATTGAATGTTTGAATTTATAAACATTTTAATACAAAAAAATTTAAATAAATTAATTGTTTGATTTTTTTAACGAGATGGGTCTCATTTTACAGAAATTATTTAGAAATATTTAAAATTAATATTATATATTAAAATATTAGCAATAAGTTATAATAAATTATTTTTTATATTCTTGCTAAAATATCATAATATTAACTAATTTGAACATTATTTAAATGCATATTTGTTACTTTATAATATCATGTCTAAAATGGTCATTTTATTTCTCAAAAGCACTTTTTGACAGCAATACTAAACACTTAAATTTTAAACAAAACTTCCCAAAAGTACTTCTCAAAAGCACTTTTAAAAAGTACTTTTCAAAAGTAATACTAAACTAGCCATAAAGCTCGCAAGTGAAAAGCCGCAGCCTTCAACACAATTAATAAGAGCAAAGCTCCCAGCTGTCACATTAAGGCTTGCAAGTGAAGAGTCACAGCCTCCAACACAGTTAGCAAGAGCAAAGCTCCCAGTTATCACGCTAATGCTCGAAGGTGAAGAGCCGCAACCTTCAACACAATTAGCGAAAGCGAAGCTCCCAGCTGTCATACTAAGGCTCGCAAGTGAAGAGTCGCAACTTCCAACACAGTTAGTGAAAGTAAAGCTCCCAACTGTCACATTAAGGCTCGCAAATGAAGAGTCGCAGTCTCCAACATGGTTAATGAGAGCAAATCTTCCAGTTGTCACATTAAGGCTCGCAGGTGAGGAGCCGTAGCCTCTAACACAGTTAGCGCGAGCAAAACTTCTAGCTATCACATTATGGCTTGTAGGTGAAGAGTCGTAACCTCTAATACAGTTAGTGAGAGCAAAGCTCCTAGCTGCCACATTAAGGCTCACAGGTAAAAGTCGTAGCCTTTAACATAGTTAGCGCGAGTTTAAGCTCTTAGTTGTTATCTCAGGTTCGTACGTTCAACAACGTAGTCTCCAAAATAGTTAACGCGAGTTCAAGCTTCCAGCTGTAATCTCAAGCTCGTTGGTTCAACAACACAACCTCCAAAATAGTTAACATCAGATCAAGCTTTTAGTTGTAATTTTAAAGCTCACCAGTTTAATATCGCGACCTCCAAAACAACTCACGGACCTATTTCCCAGCTGATATTCTAAAGGCTCGTTGATTTAATATTGTGACCTTCAAAATAGCTCACGAATTTACCTTCTTGGCTCATATTATAAAGGTTAGTTGAGTTAAAATCGTAGCTTTCAATTATTTGAGTTAGTATATTTAAGATTGCAACGTCACACAATTCATTGATGTAATATCACAGTTAATATTACTAAGTCCCATTGATTTATGACCACAGCCTTTGAATGGCTCGCTAATTTAAAATCAAAACTGATATCGAATAATCTTCTTTGAGTTCGCCAGTCTACAAAATTTTTCTTACTGGAAATACAATTCACAATATTTTGCATTACACTTTTTGACTCCTGTCCCACACGATTGGACAAAAAAATTTGTTCAATAAAGTTTCAAGTTAAAACTTATATAGTAAGCCCCAAATTAAACATGCTATAAGTGTAAACTTGTCTCAGAAGAGTCACTTTATAACTCTTCTTGGACAATATGGTGGGACAAATCGTTATATAATTATAATAAAATAAAAATGACCCAACCCGAGATCTGACCCGGCATAATAAAAGGAAACCCTAAACCCCAAAATGGAAGGGCTCCTTCTTCTGTTTCCATTTTCCTCTAAAAACATGAGGATACCATTCTCTCTCATTTTGGGGGATCTCCATCTTGTTTCTTTGTATCAACAAACCTATTTTATTTCAAGGTAATTGATTCACCAAACCAAAATTGTATTCTTCTTCTAGTTTATCATATGCTTTATATTTGTTATCTCTCCAATATATATCATAATTTTTAATAATCTAACCCTTTTACAGATTAATCTTTATAATTCATCTATCATTTTGAAACATAAATATTATCTAGCACAGCACTATTTTACATAAATACTATCAATGCATGATATTAACGTATAAAATTTATGCATTTTGCTACATTGCATTGGAAACTTTAAAAGCTAACTACAAATAATTAAACTTTAACATCATGCAGGCGAAAATTTTTATATGAAAAATATGTTTATTAAAAAAATAAAAATAGCAAATGAAGTTTCGATTGAAACGACATCATTGATACTTTAAAAGATAATGATGTATTAATGTTTAAGTTCAAGTCTCACAGTTATAGATATTTTATAGATTTTATATGAAAACGTAAAACAATGAGAATATTTTTATAGTGAAATTTATTACTCTATATTTTAAAAATAATTTTAATTCAAAATCTTCTGTTAACACATGATTAATTGAAGGCGGGTATAGATAACGTGAGGATGGAATCAGTGGCAAATCTAGAGGGGTTGGTAGTGGCCCCGACTCTTCTAAAATATAAAATTATTATTTAAGCCTTTAATTTTTTTTAAAAGTTTTAAATTAGTAAATGTAAAATTGTACTTTTGCCTCTTAAAATTATAAAATTTCAATTTAATCTTTTAAATGTTATAAATATATAGACTATAAAAAATTAAAATTGCATTAAACTTCTTTAAAAAATTGTTTTTACTTCGCCATTAAAGGGAATAATGCACATAGTGGCACAAAACACATGCTAGAATGGATGATTTTGTGTGGTGCCACCCATATTTGGATAGCTATTTATATTCATAATAATGATTGCACTTAAATGTCTATTAACAATTTGGTTGCTACTTGTTAACTTTTCTATAACTTCTGTGGCAAGGTGGTGAATTTATATATGATTGCATGCATCATGCATGTGTCGGGACGGCCTCTCCAATCACAATAAATGTGATACATGTATATAAATTGCAGGATTTAAGATATTTTGGTCAATTGTAACTGGTTATGCTCTTACATCCTTCTCACAATTTATGAATAATCAACTATTTTTCAATAAATATTGAAGGATAGTGGGGTGTTTATAGTTGAGTTAAAGTTAAAATAATTGATTTAATTTAATTAATTAGTCGATGATTGAATTTAGTTTAGTTAGAAATCAATTAATAATTTTTTTAAAATTTCGGTTATCGGTTAATTTTATTTAAAATTGAGTAATTAATTGAATTAACCAAAATATTTGTTGTTTTCAAGACTTATGTAGTGTTTGGTTGTTAACTTTCAAGACTTGTGTAGTGTTTCTAATATCTTATTTATTGTTTTCACATCCATTTAAACTTTTTTAAATTATTAAATAAAAGAAAATGAACATTAACAATGTATTTTTTATATGTTTTATAATGATTTTAACCAAAAGATAGAAATATATAAATTTCGATTAATTCAATTAACCGACCAAATTAATTGAAATATTTCTGTTAAGTTAATGTATTTAAAAAAAATTTAATTCGATTAACGGTTACATTTTTTTACATTTTAAATAATTTAATTAATAATAATTCAATTTGAGTATTAACAAAACCAACCGTTTGAACACCTGTAAGAGGTAGTGTTACCATGCATGGATTGTCCATTATGTTTGATCAATTTCTTTTAGATTTGAGAAAAAAAATTTAAATACTTTTTAAGTTTGATGAAAAAATCAATTACACTCATTTTTAGCTCCTAAGGTTAGAAAACTCATTTTATAAATTTAATATTTTTATTTAAATTTCTAACAAATATTCAGATTTTGAATAAAAAATTATATTGATTTCATTCTATGAATAGAATAATAAAAACGCAAAGTTGTAAAATTTTTAAAGATTTTCGAATTTAAATTCAAATATTTGCAATTATTTTAATAATAATGTTGTTGTTAAGTGATATTGTCAGTTAGTGTGCTATATGTTTTGAATTTTTGTAAGAATTGAAATTAGAGGAATCCAGGAATAAAGCGAGGGAGAGCGGGAACTGCAAATATTTTGGGTCCATGGAATCACAACAATCAAAATGACGAATCTACCCTTGCCCCTTCACAGGACTTTGATTGAGAGAACCCCCTAAAAATAATTTTTAAATTCAATTTCAATTAACCATATTTTTCCGTATAAAATTTTAATTTTATTTTATTTTTTATAATATTTGAATCATTAAAAGTTTAAATTTTAATATTTGAGGATAACAATTTGACTTGAGAACCCAACTAGTTCGCCTTCTCTCACATCCACATCTCTCCATCTCTTGTTCACCTAATGGCTACGGCTTGTCTCATGGTTTGTCTTCCCTGTGTCCATAGCTCGCTATCCTTTTTTTTTTTATACCACTTTCTTAACTTGCCACTCCATTAGCTCACCACTTCCCTTTCAACTCGTCACTTTCCCCAGTTTGCTAGTTCGATTCGCAGGTTGTCACTTTCTAACTCACTTACTCGTGAGAAAGCCCCTTCAGAAATATTTTTGTCTAGTATGTATCATCAAAGAATTATATCTTATAAATATGAAGATAACTTCCATGAGAGAGGGATTAGAGAAAAAAACTCTTTACAAATACATTTATTTTATTTTATTTTTAATTAATATAAAAATAATTTTATTTTAAAATTGAGTTTGAGTTAATCAAATTAATATTCATCTTAAAGAAAAAAATCGATTACATTTATTAGATGAATTTTGTTTTATTTTGATTAAAATATAAAATTATGACAGTTGTAGTTTTTTGTAGATTTAAAAGGGAAAAGGGAGAAAAAGACAAAGAAGAGTGAATTGTAAGTTTGGACATATCTATGTATCTTCAAAAAAGGAAGGGCATAACCGTCAAATTGTACAAGTTTTGGTAGTGGGACCTACAAAATTAGGGATAGCGGTGGTATTTTGGAAGAAGATTTGAATTTCAACGTAAAAAGTGAAATCCCTGGATCCGACAGTCCTTAATATACGGGTCTAACTAGAATGAAATTCAAAATAAGTAAGAAAAATTGAAAAACCCTAAAGAAACAACCTGAAGGTCCCTATTCCCCCAACCAATAACCATCTACCAACTAAAATACGTAAACCCCAAAAACTCCATTAAAAAACACCCTAAAAAGAAATATAGATTTTCTAAAATTCCTTGGTTTAGTTTTCACTGCAGAAACTTCTTTCAGATATGTATCAAGATTCAAGATTCAACTTAGTTTGAAATTGGAAAAGACAAGTGCTTTTGTCAATTGAAGAAGAAGACTGAAAGGTCGGTTCTTTTTTTTTTTTTTTATAGCAAATTTAGTTCATTTATGTGGTTCTTGAGCAAAATCTGAATACCCTTTTCATAAATTTGGGTTCTTTTCTCATTTCAGATTCAGAGCTAAGCATGCTGCACTTTTTTTTTTTTTGTTTGGTTTGCATTTTTGTAGATTTTGTTACTTTGGATCTAAGTACTGTTTTTTTTTCAATAAAATTTTGCTTTCTAAAGGAGGATGCTTTTCTAATCTTTGGTTATTGTTTGTGACTTTGCTCTTTAAATTTCGCTTTTTTTTTTCTAAATCTTCAGGTTATGCTGTAATAAAAAAAAAAAAAGATTTGAGATATGCTGTTTTTATGATGTAATAATGAAAGAGCTCATGTTAGTTTTCCAGATCAAGAAGGTTTTGTTTTGTTTTGGGTTTTTAGGAAAATCATAACTTTAAACTTAGATTTCTTCTTAGTTTAGTATTCAACTAGTTATTAGATATTCATGCTTGATTTAGTTCTAAGAACTGAGCTCAATTTCTGGTTTATTGTCTCATTCTCAGATTCATTACTATTTTCAGTCAGGATGTTAAGTGTACTCAACTTTCAGGGAACTCCCTATTTATTTTTTTAATCTTTTTAGTTAAATGGCTTTTCTTTTTCTGTGTTTTCAGGTAACTGATGGGTAGAAATCTTAGCCCGATTTTGCGGCGAGAGCTGGCAAATCTTGACAAAGATGCTGATAGTCGAAAATCAGCAATGAAAGCACTGAAATCATATGTGAGAGACTTGGATTCAAAGGCAATACCGGTCTTCCTTGCTCAAGTTTCCGAGACCAAAGAAACTGGGTGTGTGTCTGGTGAATACACTATTTCACTCTATGAAGTTCTTGCTCGTGTTCATGGTGTGAAGATTGTTCCACAGATTGATAGTATAATGTCTACTATTATCAAGACATTAGCTTCAAGTGCAGGCTCTTTCCCTCTACAACAGGCATGTTCGAAAGTGGTGCCTGCAATTGCGAGATATGGGATCGATCCAACCACTCCAGAAGATAAGAAGAGGCACATCATTCACTCACTTTGTAAGCCTCTTTCGGAATCTCTTTTGGGTTCCCAAGAAAGCTTGAGTTCGGGAGCTGCCCTTTGCTTGAAGGCGCTTGTAGAATCTGATAACTGGCGGTTTGCTTCGGATGAGATGGTCAACAATGTTTGTCAAAATGTGGCTGGTGCTTTGGAGGAGAAGTCTACTCAGACGAATGCACATATGGGGCTGGTTATGGCTTTAGCAAAGCATAATGCTTTGATTGTTGAAGCGTATGCTAGATTGTTAATAAAATCTGGCTTAAGAATATCCCATGCCGGGCTTGCAGAAGGTAATTCTCAGAAACGGTTTTCAGCAATACAAATGATAAACTTCTTGATGAAGTGGTTGGATCCAAGGAGTGTATTCTCAGAGGTAGAGTTGATTATGGAAGAGATGGAGAAGTGCCAATCCGATCAGATGGCTTATGTTAAAGGGGCTGCTTATGAAGCTTCTCAAACTGCGAAGAAAATAGCACAAGAGAAAGGGTCAAAGTTTGAGAACAGTTGTGGTTCGGTTACTGGATCAAATTTTGGTAGGAGAGACCGCAATCGTAGAAGGAATTTAGGCACAGCCAGTGATGGATCTCCTGCAACTGCATCACCCGAATCACAAACACTTGACTCCTTTATCGAATATGATTCTTTGCTTGAGTCACCAATCTCGATGACTCAAATTTCTCGCAACATGGAATATGATCAAAGGAGTGTGACTCGGAAGCTTTGGAAATATGAAAATGGAGGTGTAGATGTATCGCTTAAGGATGGTTTGTTCTCTGCAGTCGCTCAAGGACGTTCCATATGTGACTCACCTTCTGATCTTAACGAACTTAGCAATAATGGGTCGGAGTTCACGGAGGAGTTTTCAGGATTCTTGTATAGAAGTCCTAGAAATGTGTTGCCAAGAAGTGCCACTCCCAGTCCTCAGGTAAAATGCTTTAGATTTGTCTATTCAGTTTTAGCTCCTTTTATTTGTTTGTTTAAATGCATTTGCGTTGTTACTTTTTGTGTTTCAGAGATCACGTTCGCGGATTAATGTAGAAACCCTCTTTACAACTCCAAGGAAGCTCATCCACTCACTTCAAGATCCTAATGAATTGAACTCAGATTACTCCGAGAAACAATTCAGGAGGTTCAGAAGTCCATGCTCAGAGAAATTTGGACGTAGTCCAACCACAAACCGTAACAGTTTTCGTCGTGGTATGATCAATGAGGTCAAACGCAAAGCATGTTCCTATACGGATGGTGAAGATCATGGTGTCTCTGAATCTGTATCATCAACTGATGACAGTCCTGCTGAGCTTGATGTCCCAGGGTCTACTGATGCAGCCCCTAAGAACAAGAAAGAAACTCTCGAGTACCACAATGAGAAAGTAGGTAAGAATATGGCTCCTAAATTGTTTTTGGGCCTCTTCTTGATTATAATTGCAGTCCTCACTTGTTTATGGTGGACTGAAGGTGAGGATGAAAGCTTCTATGTTGTTCCAACTTAAGTTCACTCAACTCTGTTGTGTCAAACTTGTCCTAGTGAATTAGGAACAGTGTTAAGAACAATGTTGGATAATAGGCTCTTTATAATGTCCTTTTCAGTAACAATATTAGCTGAGCATTTCTACATCCCTTGAGATACTCTTCTTTTTATATGTGCTCATTTCACTCTCTTGTCTATCTCCTGTTTATGTGGTTGATCCATATTGTGGGTGTCTTATCATCCTCACAATGATTGGCATTTGCTATCACTAATGTCCTTCAACGCATGAAAGTTTTTACATGATGAGAATAAAAGCATGCTTAAGGATGAGGGTACAGATTTGGAATTTGAAAATGATGGCAGCCTCTCTTGGGCTTAAGATTATAGGTTTAGTGCTAGAATTATATATGCTTGTAATCTGACTATCTGAGTGCATGTAGACTGCTATCGGGGATGCACAATAAGCTACACGGTGGGACAACATTTGGTTCCTCTTATTTCTTTCTCAGTTTCATCAATTAAATATAACAACTAGTGTTAAATTAGATTTGATTATGAGTTGGGCCTTGGGTCACCCATTAAGGCTCAAAGGTATGTTTGAAAAGTGGGAAGATTTGAATAAAAATAGAAGTTTGAAAAATGGACTTAGGTAAAAAATAAGACTTAATTTTTAAATGGGTTAAGTCTCGGGTAAAATTTTTTTGTCTGAATTTGCTTAAGATTTCTTTTCTTGTTGTTGTTATTATTTTGTTGTTATTGTTTGGATACTGTATAATTTTTGTTTTATTGTTAACTTTACTATTATTTTATTGCTAAGTTACAATTATTTTAGTGTTATTTATAAAGATTTTTTTTAATGTATTTTCAATTTGTTAAGAAATATTTATTTTAATGTTTTTAGTGTATTTAATGTATTATATAAAAAATAATATAATTGAGTTGAGTTCAAGTTTAGCATTTTTTTATTTAGGTCGGGTTTGAGTAAAATTTTATGTAAATTTTTAGGTTGAGACGAGTCTAAAATTTTAAATTAACTGAACCTAGATTTCCAAACTTGTAATTTCATTCCGAATGTTGACAACAAGCATTTAACTTTTTGCTTTATTATTGTAACAAAAAGAAATGCTCAATGAGGGAATGAATTGATATAAATATTCAATTAGATGGTTATGATTTCCAAAACCAATTTTTTTCCTTACAGAAATTGAAAGAAAAAAAATAAATAATTATTAGTTGAAAAGTGAAAACTCTAACATATGCGTTTTTATTTCGGTAAAAGAAAAAATAAATACGCTTTTGAACAAATTATTGTCAACACTTTATAATATGCATTATATATAAAAATACACATTTTTATTTTGTTTTATTTGAATGTTAAAATATAATGAATTCAAGTATAAATTTATCACTATATTGAAATTTGTTACTGTATTTTATTTTCATTGATATTTGTTATTATATATTGAAAATATGAGTAAATTTGTCATTTAACTCTTATGTAATTGAATTTATACTAAGCTTTGACTTTTATTATATTTTTCCAGCAATTTTAAATTTTTAATTAAATTTTATCACTCAATATAAATTTTAATGATTTGAAAATATAATTTAATAACAAAAATTCTTTCAAATATTATGTTTTAAAAGTTAACAACAATTTAACACATAAATATTAAAATTTTAATAAATTAAATTAGAAATTATATTTAATGAATAAAAACCTGAAAAATAAAAATACATATATCCAAAGAAAAAAAAAGTTTATTTTTAAAAAATCACCATTTTTATTTGATTTTAATATTATATTAATTAACTTAATAATTTTAATTATTGAATTAAAATATATAAAAATATTTTTATTAAATTTTATTTTAAATTAATTTAAGGTTTAATTCATGATTTAGCTCGTGCAGCGTATATATTTTCTCACTTTTATATTTAATTTTTTTTTGGAAGTATCTAAAGTTTTCCTCTTTTAAGGGTTTTAATCCAGACGATAAAAAATAGTTTTTGGCCAATTAAGTATTGACAAGTGTTTTTAGTTTATCAATTCCTAATATAATTTTAATTAAAATTCCTTTTCTTAAGAAAAAATTTGAGTTTAAACATCAAATTTCACTTATGCAAAATTCAGCAATTTCATCCCTTTGTTTAGTTAAAAAATTTAGAGAAAAAAACAATAACTCTATTTGCCATCATTTCACATTTTAATTATTTTTTTTAAAATATTGTGACAGTTTTATTGATGTAAAATAGTGTTATTGCTTAAATAGAATTCTAATCATCTTAATTAATACTAAAAATCCTATCATACACGCGTGTGTGTGAGAATCGTGTATTTACTGATGTAATTGACGGAAGTATAACACTCAATTAACAACATTATTAATATATAAAGCTGAAGATAATAAATTTTGTATTTTAAAACAAAAATATATAAAATACAAATGAAGCTTTGGTTCAGTGGTGAATCAAAAGCTTTAGTAATCCAATTGGTGAGTTAAAATTCCACCATATACATATTTTAATTAGTTTTTATTTAAATGAAAAGGCTAAAATTCTTTGAATAATACAACTTTTTTTAATTATGTAATGACATTTCCATACTTTCCTAACCAATGAAGATAATAAAAGATAATAATTTGTGCATATTAAAACAAAATTGTATAGAATACATTAAGAAGAAGCTTTGATTTAGCGGTGAATTTAATGTTTTAGTAATCTAATCAACACGAGTTCAAATCTCATTATATATGTATTTTAATTTGTTTTTGTTAAAATGAAAAAGACTAAAATATCCTCGAATAATACATTTTTTAATTACAGAAGAGCATTTTCGTAATTTCCTGACTGTGGTGATGACCCGTTTGACGGTGACACTAACTTAATCAATGGCTAAATAAATAGTATAGATTAGAGTTATATACCAATTAAAATTTTAATTTAATTTTATAAATAACATCTAATAGTTAGCCATATTCAATCAAGTAACATCTAAAAGAATTATCGATAAAAAAAATGTTGTTAGCATTGAAAAGAAAGAATAGAGTATTAAAGTAATGGTTCGTCAAAGAGACAATATCGAATCATATTCAAACAATAATGAAATCAAAGAGTGATCGAAAGTTATTTTAATTGATGATGAAGTAATATAATATTATAATAATTTTTATTTACTTTTTACTTGTTAATTGTGCGTGAAGTGAACATTTATTTTATTTTATTTTATCTATGCGTCATTTTTTGAGTGAATGTGAAAATATTTTATGGGTTTGTTTTGAAAGTAAAGTCAAATTTTAACAATTATTTTTAATTACTATTATTAAATGTATTTATTAATTTAATGTAAATATATTTCATATTTATCATGAACTATTATTATGATTGTTGCATGTTGCTTGATCTATTTTTTTTTAATTTTTTCAAATTAATATTATATTTTATTTTTTTATATAGTTTATTACCAATAATAGGTAAAAAAATAAAAATATATTATTTAAAAATTAATTAAAAATTAAACATATAAAATTACATACAGTGCATGTGACGGTAGAAATTAGTATTGTTAAAAATGTTAGTCTCAAATTATCACAGTATGTGATTTGATCAATCTCTACAACCTAATCTTTGGTATACAATGTTTTTTCTTAATTTTTTTTGGCATAATGAATTATTTGATCCTCCAACTTTATAAAAAAAGACATTTTAATTATTCATTTTCTTTAATAATTGAATTTATATTATTTGTCAAATTACCTAAAATAAATAGAAAAATTAAACGTGCCACATCTGTAATTTTAATTGTAATTAACTGATTTTTGGAAATTAAAAATATTTTTAATTTTTTAATAATTTTTATATATTTTTTAATTTTGGAAATTATTAAAAAATTAATTAGTTATTTACAAAAATTCTCATGACACACAAAGTAGAATATTTTGCCATCTTCAGTTTTTTACTTTATACAAGTGTCATAATCAACTTAAAATACGTTATATTGATGTTTTTCTTTCACACACATATATAATTTCTACTCTTACAACTATTGAGAAGATGGTTGCTTCTATATTTTTATCTTATTATATTCTTATTTTCATTCATTATTCATCCTTCATTTTACAAACAATATTTAATATATATTATCTTTAAATAAATTTGATATTATTTATTATTTTAAAAATTAATTTAGTAAAATATTTGGAGTGAGAAGTAAAATGAAAAATTTCTTGTCAAGGTTAGTTTTACTACATTGATATAATTTAAAACAAATTTGAGTATATTGTTTTAAAAATAATTTAGTAAAAAATTTGTGTTGAGAAATAAAGAAATGAAATTTATAGTAAGTTGAAATGTTTTTTCACTTATATATTTTGTGTAGAGAAAGGATTATATGAAACTGTGATTCCACGTCATTTCTATCTCTTTGCAATAGGAGAATGATAAATCAGATTTTTCCTTCTGCTTTTTAACATTTTTAGTTGGATTTGAATTGTTTTAGGAGGGAAAAGCTAAAAACTAGGAGGAAAAAGCTAAAAACCAGGAGGAAAAATCTGATTTATCATTCTCCTATTGCAAAGAGATAGAAATGACGTGGAATCACAGTTTCATATAATCCCTTCTCATTTTGTGTAATAAGTTAAAATTTGAATAAAAAAATATTGCTAAATATTTTAAAAGATTTTAAAATACGATTCTTTTTATTTTAAAAACTTGAATAAATCGAATTGGATGTTAAAACCTTAATTAATCAATTAGGTACCAATTTTGGGCATTTATAGGGTACTAATCCTTCCTTGTACGTAGCTGACTCCCAAACTCATTTTTTTTTAATTTCGTAGATCAAAATTATTGTTTTAATAAAACAAAATGTTTTATCAAAATGATCAATCTCAAAGTGATCTGATCACACCTAGAAAAAAGATCGATGGCGACTCCATTTTTGTTTTTAAGTTGATTCTCATTTTTCAAAAATAAAAATGGTTTCGACAACTTGGCAACTCCACTGGGGATCAAAAGAGAGTCAAACCGTAAATTGATTAATTTCTGTCCTTTCGTCACAAATTAAAAATCAGATTTGAAAGTCTACGATCCTTTTATTGCATTTGTTTGTGTTATCTCATTCGAGTCCTTTAGAGTCCTCTCGCATAGTATTGCATAACGATCGCCTGGTTTTACCCTTTTTAAATGGGAGTGAGAAGCTACTCCTTCATAAGGTTTTCACCTCCGTGTAGGATAGTGGATCGTTTTCGGGATACATCCGTACCTATGTCTTCGTGAGATTTTCATCTCCGTGCAGCCATAAGGAAATGTATTTCCCTAAACTGAAGTCGGTCCGTATGAGCCTATAATGGGTGAGGATCGAGGAAGTTGCTAGTTCGGGTACCTCTACTTTAGGACCAAACCGCATGTAGAAAGCCCTAAGAACTTACCCTAGGTAGAACTACGCCAAACCCTAGAGGTCACGTAGGTAGGTGCTTGATTATTGTTCATTTGTTTTGAATTTTATTTTTGGTATATGATATTGACTTGTTGTGTTTTGTTTTTGGCTATGATTGCATGTCATTTCATATTTAAGAGGTGTTGATTCACGTTCGATTACTAAATTAGAGAGCTTGTTATGGAGAATGAATTTCTTGATAAAGTGGAAGATAATGCGGCTGTCCGTATATGGTCAGAGAAAACGCAATTAAAAAAAAGGGATAGTCTAGCCGATGGGTATACATCAGAAATATGGGACTACACCCGCATTAGCGGGATGCGAAATAATCTTCAGGAATTAAAAGAGATATGGGATCAGTGGAACGATGAGACCAAGCAGTTGTTTGACTGTAGCTATGGAGATTTACTTTACTTGCTCGACATCAAGGTAGATGAGTATTTATTCCAGGCCCTTGCCCAATATTAGAATCCTGCCTACAGTTGCTTTACCTTTGGGATGGTAGATTTGGTGCCCACTGTGGAAGAATATACAGCTCTACTTCGTTTCCTGAAGATCTAAGCCGAAAAAGCCTATTCAAGAGTTGGTAGTGTCTCGACCTTTTCGAAGAAATTGATGAACATTATCGGGATGAGTTAGAAATGAATTATAGCTAGGATTAAGCAGAAAGGAGATTGTAAGTGTATTCCATGGAAAAATTTGAGGGATTTGATTCTAGAGCATCCTGATACAAAGAAGAGAGTTGACGTTTTTACTTTAAGCATCTACGGATTAATGATCTTCCCTAGGGCGTTAGGGTATGTAGATGAGGTAGTCTTGGATCTCTTTGATCGACTTGACAAACGGGTTACACTTATTCCTGCAATCTTGGTCGAGACATTTAGATCTTTAAATGCGTGTCGGAGAGCAGGCGAAGGCAGATTCATAGGGTGTGTGCAGTTGTTGTTAGCCTAGTACCACAGTCATTTCTGGAAGGTGGATAAAGTTTCTTATCGAGTTTTTTCTGAGAATTACTCCCCATTAAAGGAGATAGCAGCCATGCCGATGAAAGATGACATATCAGAGGAAAATTGGATAGCACTCCTTTGAAATCTCCAAGAAGAAGACGTCGAGTGGCGAGCTCCTTAGATGGTTCCAGACGAAATTCTATATCAGTGTGAGAGTTTTGACTGGTCCCTCTGCCTGGACTTTGGAGATCCGTTGGGTATGCTCCTTTACTCGTATTGAGGCAATACAGATCAAGACAGTTCATACCAGCCATACAAGGGTTAGCTCAATGTAAGTTTTCGTACAAGGGGGATAACTATAAGAAAGAGGTTAAGGAGATTTCTAACACTTGGAACCAAACTCGTCGGATGAGAAGATTGACTATTGATTCAATGACAACCCCCGAATACAATGGGTGGTTCAGTAAAAGAATTAACGATAATATCTTTAGGCCGAGTCTAGAAGACGCTCGAGCGATGAAAGAGTACATACAGGTGCTTCCGTCGGAATTAAAGATCATAAAACAGTATTTTGAAAAAAGGAACTCAGAGCTGGAAAAAAAGATAGAGCAATTGGAGGAAGAAAAAATGCATTTGAGATTAGACGTTGATGTTTAGAAACTGGAGGCCGAAAAATTGAGCAAGGGAAAGAGAAAGGCCGAAGAGGATTTGAACAGTTTGAAGACGGATTACAAAAAGTTGCATTTATCAGTTAGGACTACTGGTTTGGGTAAAACGTCTGAGCAGTGGCAATAAGAAATCCAAGAAGAAAGGACTAAAGTCGATCAGTGGGAGAAGAGGTTTCATGATACTCGAGCACGAGAGGACGCTTTAAAAAAAAACTTGGTTAAGAGCCAAAATGAGAAGGAGATGTTAGGAGCTCGAGTAGCGAAGTTAGAACAGGTATTACATCAACATCGTGGTCGTAACTCTGATATCGAATTAAGGGTTAGCTTGAGCAGCATCGAGGATTTGAAAGGAAAGGTAGAAGAACTCGAAACTGTGCTACAGAACTGTAAACTTCGAATTGAACTCCTTGAGTTGAATAATGAGCAGTGGAAGGAGTAGTGTCGTCAATCGCAAGACTGGGTTAGGGATAGGGATTACATCATGGGTGAAGCTATGGCTCAGATACGGAAGGTGGCTGACCATTTACAGACCTTAGCAGTTCAGGCTGACGTGCTAAGTGTGAGATATGAGTTAGAGTCGGATCAGGGTTGAGAGCTAGCTTGGCTTCTTAGAAAAGTTAAAGCTTTGAGCATCAGGGCAAAGCCGTATATGTGATCCATTTTATGTAAAGAATTTTGTTTTCTTGTAAAGTTATTCTAAATGGAAATGAATTAAAGTCGACACCTTTTTTTTTACATTCATCCCATGCATTTGCATTACATTGCATCATATGCATTAAATTTTACAAAGAGACCCTAATTAGTCGAAATTATAGGTTACCCTAGACCATCATTACTACACACGAAAAAAAACAAAAGCCATTGACCAAAGGTTAGAAAAATTAGAACCAATGCAAAAGGAGATACAGGATCAGCTGCAAATACAGATGTAAGAACAGTTGGCCAAGATCCAACAGGATATGAGGGATTAAATGCTGGAATCCTAGAGAAGTATGATGAACCAATTAGCACAGTTATTGGCTGGAAGGCCTAATAAAGGAAAGAACCTTATGGTTAATACCGGAGACGACAACGAGGATCTTGATTATCCTCTAGGCTTTACCCCAACAAATACCCAAACACAACCATCAAGGGTTTTTGTCGATGATGTAGTGGAAGTGGGAAAGGTAAGAGCGGAACTCCCAAAGTAATTGAAAAGACCGATGCAAATGGCTGGAGAAGAAGTTCAAGACTTTGGAAAGCGTTGATTATCATTGTGAAGTTGATGTTAAGGAGCTGAGCCTGGTCCCAGATTTGGTACTCTCTCCAAAGTTCAAAAAAGCCAGAGTTTGAAAAATATAACGAGACCAACTGCCCTAAGGCTCACATTACAATGTTCTGTCGAAGGATGACAGGATATGTCAACAATGATCAGTTGTTGATTCATTGTTTCCAGGACAGTTTGACAGGGACTACGGTCAAATAGTACAATCAGCTAAATCGTACCCAAGTTAATTTATGGAGGGACCTAGCACAGACCTTCATGAAGTAATATGGCCATGTGACAGACATAGCACCTAATAGAATCACATTACAGAATCTGGAGAAAAAGCCGAACGAAAGCTTCATGGAATATGCTTAGAGGTGGAGGGAAGTCGCTACACATGTCCAACCGCCACTACTGGAAAAAGAAACAACCATGCTCTTCATTAATACCTTGAAAGCACCTTTTATTAATCACATGTTGGGAAGTGCAACTAAGAGTTTCTCAGAAATAGTAATGTCTGGTGAAATGATAGAGAATGCGATAAGGTGTGGAAAGATAGAGGCTAAGGAAAACACCAAGAGGTTGGCCCTGCAGAAAAGAGAAAGTGAAGTGAACATGTTATTCAAAACCCGTCACGGTGAACCAACTGAGAACGGTAGCCACGGGCCAACAAGTCTCGCCAAGACAAGAGCCCAACACAAGGCAAAATACGAAAAATATTCAGTTTACTCTCATTCCAATGACGTATAAGGAGTTGTACGAAAGTCTAATCGATGCACATGTTATATCCCATTTTCACTTAAAACCAATGTAACCCCCATACCCCAAGTGGTACGACGCAAACATCCGATGTGAATACCATGCGGGAATTATGAGACACTCGATAGAAAACTGCACCTCTTTTAAAAGGTTAGTCGAAAGGTTCATTAAAATGGGCATTGTAAAATTCAATAATTCATCTGGTGTGGAAAATTCGTTACCCAAACATAATGATAATGGGGTAAATACAATAGTTGAGAATGCAGGGAAAAGAATCAAGATAAATGTTGCAGAGTAAGAACCCCGTTAAGAGAGGTTGAAGGGAAATAGTGGAAAAAGGGTTAGTCATGCAAGACTTGAGGAATAGATCCTGAGAAACAAGAAACTATTATGGGTTCCACGATGAGGAAGACCATGAGATTCAGAGATGCAGTGAATTTAAGGCCCTAGTACAGGGTCTAATGGACAACAAGGAGCTAGAGTTCTTTGAGTATACCAAAGGAGAAGACATGTGCACCTCAGAAGGAGGGTCGATAGAGAAGGTTTGGGAGGCTAGTCGCTCGGTGGTAATCATCTCAGGGGCAAGAGTCAGCAAAGCTAGGGCAAAAATTACACAAAAAGTCGTAATCTAGAAACCCGTTTCTTTTCCTTATAATGATAACAAAAGGATGCCTTGGAACTATGACTACAATATGACAATCTCGAGAAAGGAGGGCTCTGTCAGCACGCTAAATACGAAAGCTGAGCTTGAAAAAGAGAAATCCTTGATGATCGAATGGAAAAGAAGGAAAGCCAAAGCTACCTGTTAATGAGCCGTAGCTAAGAGTGAAGCTAAAGAATTCTTGAAGTTCCCAAGGAATAAGCAGCTGTAACGCGCCGGCTCGTATATCGGTAGTGGCTTTGCTCTTAAGTTCAGAGACATGTCGTAACGCACTAGTGAAGGTAATAAACGAGACCTATGTCACTGATGAGATTTCGGTAAACAAGCTAAACTGTCTTGTCAGTAACATAAGTGTCAATAATTTTATCTCTTTTAGTGACGATAAAATACCGCTAGGGTGCATGGGATCCACTAGGACTCTGTACATCACCACCTGCTGCAAAAGGTATACATTATCGGGGGTACTAATTGACAATAGGTCGGCACTGAATGTCTTGCCCCTGTCCACATTGAATAGGTTGCCTATAGACAACTCTCATATGAAGACATGCTAGAACATAGTGAGGGCATTTGACGGCACTGAAAGAAAAGTAATGGGAAGGATTGATGTCCCTCTTTTGATCGGACCAAACACGTACGAGGTAGATTTTCTAGTAATGGACATCAAGCCTTCTTATAATTGTCTATTGGGGAGGCTTTAGATTCACTCAGCAGGGGCAGTACCATCATCATTGCACCAAAAACTAAAATTGGTGACAGAGGGCCGGTTGATAACGATAAACGTGCAAGAGGATATTATTGCATCCGTTACCAGTGATGCGCCATACATAGAAAATGATAGTAAAGTAATAGAATGTTCTTTTCGGTCTTTGGAATTTGTAAATGCAATATTCATCATCGATAGAGGCAAGATCCTAATGCTCAAAACATCCAAAGCTACAAGGATGAGCTTACAACTAACTGTGGGAAAATAAGCATTGCCTGGAAGAGAACTTGGGAAATACCTTCATGGACGGGTCGAAGTACTAGTCTTGACTGACAAATGGGATCGCTTTGGCTTGGAGTATAAGTCAGATGCGAAGCAAAGATAGAAAGAGTTGAAAAAGAAACAAGAGAAGAAAAGAGTACGTATAGGTTGGGCAAAAGTGAAATGGGAACCAATAACATTTTCCCATATATCCAGAACATTCATATCAGGAGGAATCATTCATTCTGAATGGAAGATGATAAGAAAGGAAATTACTAAAGAGATGGTGGAAAATCTAAACATTAATGCCATATCTGAAGAGGGAATGGTGGAAGAAAACTTATCGGGCATCCACCCTTATGAGCCTGGAAGTGTTCTGAACAATTAGACTGCAGAAGAGATTCTTTAAAACTGATTCAGAGTAATGTTCAAAACACGTTTTTTGCGTTAAACCTTGAGGCACTAAGATTCCTTTTGTAAAATAGGCTCATGTTTAACATCGTTATTTCGATAAAAATGTATTTTTTGTGTATCACTTTGAGCAAATATTCTTTTATTTTTTCATTCATAATCATACCATACAAATAGCTATTCTTAATTCATTTATTCTTTGGATATTCCTTCGTGCTTACAACAGGTCTCCAGATATTAATGAAATGAACGATGCTGCAATTGACCCAGAGTCTCTTTTTGAGCGAGACATGTGTCTAGAGGGATCTCAGGACTTTGAAGATGACAGAGACTGTAATTTATCTCTGGAGTTGTTAAGGATGGTAGAATAGGAAGAGAAACAGATTCTACCTCACAAAGAGATGGTAGAGGTTATGATCTTGGAAGAAGGAAAAGAAGTAAAAATCGGAACTTGCATAGCTGAAGAAACAAGACAATACCTTATTGAGTTACTCCAAGAATTCAAAGATGTCTTCACATGGTCGTATCAGGATATGTCTGGGTTAAGCACTGATATTGTGGTGCATTGCATCCCTATAAACGAAGAGTGCAAGCAAGTTTAACAGAAGCTATGAAGAATGAGACCCGATATTGTGGTATAAATAAAAGAAGAGGTCAAGAAGCAGTTTGATGCTTGGTTCTTACAAGTGGTTAAGTACTCAGAATGGGTAGCCAATGTCCCTATCCTTAAGAGGACGAAAAGGTACGAATGTGTGTAGATTACAGAAACTTAAATAAAGCCAACCAAAAAGACAACTTTCCATTGCCTCACATTGACACTTTAGTGGATAATACGGCAGGCTATTCACTATTCTCTTTCATAGACAGTTTCTCGGGATACAATAAGATAAAGATGCATCCTGAAGACATGGAAAAAACCACATTCATAACCCTGTGGGGGGCATTTTGCTATAGGGTGATGCCATTTGAATTAAAAAATGTGGGAACAACGTATCAAAGAGCTATGGTAACATTATTTCATGACATGATGCATAAGGAAATCGAGGTTTACGTTGACGATATGATTGCAAAGTTGCGAATAGAAAAAGAGCACGTGCAAGTTTTGAGGAAATTGTCCTTGAGGTTCAGGAAATTTCAGTTAAAGCTCAATCCAACAAAGTGTACTTTCGGGGCTAGGTCAGGAAAACTGTTAGGTTTTGTGGTTAGTGAAAAAAGAATTGAGATCGACCTAGACAAAGTTAAAGCTATACAAGAATTGCCTCCGTCGCGCACTCAAAAGAAAGTTCGAGGTTTCTTAGGAAGGCTAAATTACATTGTCCAGTTCATTTCGCAATTAACTGAAAATGTGAACCCATATTTGACTTATTAAGAAACACAATCCAGGTGCATGGGATGATGAAGGCTAGAAAGCTTTTAACAAGGTTAAACAATACTTGTCGAATGCCCCAATATTAATGCCACCAAGTCCAGATAGACCACTGATACTGAATTTGTCAGTATTTGACAATTCTATGGGATATGTGCTTGGCCAACACAATGAGACAGGAAAGAAAGAAAAGGCGATGTACTACCTTAATAAGAAGTTCACTGAGTGTGAAATGAGATACTTATCAATTGAAAAGTTATGTTGTACCTTGGTCTAAACAACTCGAAGATTGATGCAGTACATGTTGTATCACATGACTTGGTTAATCTCAAAGCTAGATACTTCAAAGTATATGATGGAGTCGACTGTTTTGAATGGAAGGATAGCCAAATGGGAAAATCTGCTTTCTGAATTTGACATAGTCTATGTGAACCAAAAGGCTGTGAAAGGGAGTGCAATAACAGATTTTCTAGCCAGTAAAGCTCTAGAAGATTACGAGCCTTTGAACTTTGATTTCCCTAATGAAGATCTAATGCATATGACAACTACCGAAGAAGACATTCCAAAGGATCATCATTGGAAACTGAATTTCGACGGAGCATCAAACGCAGTAGGAAATGGAATTGGGGCAGTCCTGATATCCTCAAATGGAGATCATTATCCAAGTACTCGCAAATTGGATTTTGATTACACGAATAATATGGCAGAATACGAAGCGTGCATCATGGGAATCCGTGCAACCATAGAATGCAAAATTAAAGTGCTAGAGGTGTATGGGGATTCTGCACTAGTGATCTATCAGCTTAAAGGTGAATGGGAAATAAGAGATCCCAAGTTGATCAGTTATTTAAAGCTTGTTCTAAAATTAATTGAGGAATTTGATGATATCACCTTCCGTTACCTCCCGCGAGATAAAAATCAAATGGCTGACGCCTTGGCAACATTAGCTTCTATGATCAGAGTAAATAAGTAAGAGGATATAAAGTCAATCTAGATGAGTATTTATGATATTCGGGCTCATTGCTACAACATTGACGAATAGGAGGAGAAAGATGATCATCCTTGGTATTGCGATATACTACGATATGTGAGAAACCGTGAATACCCTAATCAAGTAACTGAAAATGATAAGAGAATGTTGAGAAGGCTAACCAGTGACTATGTCTTGGATGAAGAGATCCTATATAAAAAGAGAAAGGATCGAGTGATGCTAAGATGTGTAGACGCTGTTGAGGCGAAGAAAATCTTAGAAGAAGTCCATGAAGGTGTCTGCCGGACACATGCCAATGGTTTCACAATTGCCAGACAAATTATGAGATTCGGGTATTATTGGTCCACAATGGAAAGGGATTGCATCAGTTACGCCAAGAAATGTCATAAGTGCCAGATTTATAGAGACAAGATTCATGTGCCTCCTTCACCTCTTCATGTTATGACATCTCTGTGGCCGTTCTCTATGTGGGGCATGTACGTCATTAGGCTGATCTCGCCAAAAGCTTCTAACAGGCATCGATTTATTTTTGTGGTCATTATTACTTCACCAAATAGGTAGAGGCTGCTTCATACGCCAATGTCACCAAATCAGTAGTCAACAAGTTCTTAAAGAAAGAGATCATATGTCGATATGGCATGCAGGAAAGGATCATATCTGACAACGCATTGAATTTGACCAACAACATGATAGTAGAGGTTTGCAGTCAGTTTAAAATTAAACATCACAACTCATTTCCATATCGTCCAAAAACGAATGGTGTAGTTGAGGCGACTAATAAAAATATCAAGAAGATCGTGAGGAAAATGACTGAGACTTACAAATATTGGAATGAAAAGTTACCATTTACCCTCTATGCCTATCAAACGTCTGTCAGAACCTCTACTAGGGCAACGCCTTTCTCATTGGTCTATGGAGTAGAGGCAGTTTTACCCATTGAAGTTGAAATTCCTTCTCTCCAAGTTTTATCCGAGTTGAAGTTGGATGAGGCAGATCGGATCCAATCCCGAAATGATCAGCTGAACTTGATCGAAGAAAAGAGGCTAAAGGCTATCCGTCATGGTCAAATGTACCAAAAACGAATGATGCGAGCTTACAACAAAAATGTTCGCCCCAGAGTATTGCATAAGGGGGACTTGGTATTGAAGAAAATTCTTCCCATACAAAAAGATTTCAGAGGGAAATGGATGCCAAACTGGGAAGGACCTTATATGGTAAAGAAAGTTTTTTTGGAGGAGTGTTAATATTAGCTGAGATGGACGGCAAGAGCTTACCTAACCCAGTAAATTCAGATTCAGTCAAGAGGTACTTAACTTAAAAGGAGAGCTAATGTGAAAACCCACAAAAGGAGCCTAAAAAAAAGGGAGAGGCCAAGCTGAAAACCCTCAAAGGGCGCTTTGTGACCAAAGGGTTTTGAATTGAAAACTCGTAAAGGGCAATTCAAATTTTAATTGAAGGTGAGCATGTGGTGGTCTTGCTATGCCTGAATTAACAAGGAGGAAGTATGCTACATCTTAGGGCATAAATGAAATACTCTAGGTCTCCTAAACACATGATAAGCTCAAAAGGGTCCTCAAGGAGTTTGTACAGAGAAGCTCGGGCTGCGATGTCTGGGGCACTTACTTTTCCTCTTACCTATTTTTGTATTCGGGCAGTGTTTACTTTCTTTGATTAATCTATTCGTTTCAGATTTTGTTCTTGAAATTCCAGATTTATCCATCCTTATGATCTTTTTCAAGTATTTTTCATTGAAATAATGATTAATAGACTAATAATACTTTTACAAAAGGAGTTCTGCATATTACTCTGGAAGCTTCTAAATAGTGCAATGACCTGAAATAGGACAATTATTTAAACTCACCAAGCCTAAGGGTTGGAAATACTTGAGAAATAAGGGTTTAAATTATGACTATTTCTTCAAAATTTTTGGTCAAAGATATCAGTTGAACAAGAAGACATACGTCAGTGATATAACCTTGACAAACAACGAGCGATAACAGTCCAAACGTTAAAAAAAGGGATCATTCTCATGACATTCTGCATTCATGCAAACATCATTCATACATGTTTAATTAGGAACATTTGATGCATTCTAATCATAACATCCAAATCATTAGGCATAAGTATAGGCCCATGACATTGATTCTACAGGTCATGTCCCCTAGAGGACGATATAGCAACACTAGTGAATCCACAAATCTCATCTACCTAAAATAGTAGAGGATTAGATTAAAGATTGTAGATCTTATCTCCATGAGGTAGCAATGAAGCAGATCGAAAACGGTGAATCTTATCTCCATGAGGTAGTAATGGAGCATATTTAAGCCACTAACCTTATCTCCCTGAAGTAGTAGTGGAACAGACTGAAGATTGTAGATCTTATCTCTATTAGATAGTAATGGAGTAGACCGAAAAAAACGAATTTTATCTCCATGAGGTAGCAATGGAGCAGATTTAAGCCACTAGCATTATCTCCCTGAAGTAGCAATGGAGTAGACTGAAGATTGTAGATCTTATCTCCATGAGTAGCAATGGAGCAAATCGAAAACGGCGAATCTTATCTCCATGAGGTAGCGATGGAGCAGATTTAAGCCACCAGCCTTATCTCCTTGAAGTAGCAGTGGAGCAGATTGAAGATTGTAGATCTTATCTCCATGAGGTAGCAATGGAGCAGATTGAAAACGGCGAATCTTATCTCCATGAGGTAGTAATGGAGCAGATTTAAGCCACTAACCTTATGTCCCTGAAGTAGCAGTGGAGCAGACTGAAAATTTTTAAATCTTATCTTCATGAGGTAGCAATGGAGCAGATCGAAGACGGCGAATCTTATCTCCATAAGGTAGTAATGGAGCAAATTTAAGCCACTAGCCTTATCTCCTTGAAGTAGTAAGGGAGTAGATTTAAGCCACTAATTACATTAGAGCAGATCAAAGTACCAATTCCTATTCCCCTGAAGATGCAGTGGATTGGAATGAGGTTACTTGAAGAAGAGGAACATCAAGAAGTCAAGATTCGGCGATACTGGGCAAAATTGGCTTTTTTAAAGTCTTTGCTCCGTTCCTGTTACGTGTCAACGAGCAAAGAGAGGCAGCTTTAAGGCCTAATTTTAGCCCGAGGCCCATAAATTAAAACCAAAACAGTCCAATGTTTTGCAACCCATTAACGACCCAATAGCAAAACCTAAAATTAACTACCCAAACCCCAAACTAAGCCCAATATCAGACTAGCCCAATACCTTTAACAAAAACAAAAAAATGAAAACCCTAGCTCCAAGCGCCGCAACCCCTAATTCAGCCTCTAAGAGCCGCATGTTGCGCGCCGCTCCACCGCGCCACGTCAGCCCACGTAGCTTGTCCCTATCCACCACGCCGCTTGTACCTGCAAATATACGAAAACAGTTGTAAATAATTTGGCTATAAAAGCCAATATACAAACTTTGTAAAGGGACAGATACAATAGCAGTGATTCAAGTACGATACAAATTTTTCGAGTAAAGGAAACAATCGAAATCATTATAGGTGATTTATTTTATTTTATTTTTTATTTTCTTTTTTTGAAATTGTTTTACCTTTTTTTTCCTCTCTTTTCATTTTCCTATTTTTCAAAACTATTTACATATAAATACATATTATATATACAAAAAAAAAAAAAAAAGAAGTTTACCCTTGAAACCGCCAGAAAATCGATGACTTTTGGAGTTCCGGCCTGGCGATGGCCGACCGGAGCTATGGCCGGACCTTAGGCCTGCAGAGAGAATTTTGGGGGTCGGTGTTTTGTTTTTTGTTTTGGAGAAATGAAGAAATGAATTGTTTTTTTTTTTTAAACTGACTTATAAAGCCCCTTAAAACGGCGTCATTTTGGGGCTGGCCTTAAATGCCCAAAACGACGTCATTTCATGCCTAAACCGTTCGACCCGACCCGTTTCAGCTTGAGATCCGCATGTTTTTTAAGTAATGATCTTATTTCGCTTTTGGCCCTTCCGCATTTTTTATCTTTTTAATACAGTTTATTTTATTTTTCAATTTGTACCTATAACTTTCCTTCTGTTTCAATTTGATCCTGCGTAAAGTGACGCGTTTTGGAGGGCAGAGATATTTACTTTTCCAGTCCCTCCATTTCATTCGCGCACTGCAATTTGGTCCTTTTATCTCTATTTGCTTTTGATTTCACCCCAAAACTTCCGTTTTCGATCCAATTTAGCCCCTTTTCCGTTATTTTTGCTTTTTATTCTCAAATTAATTATTTTTAATATTATCATTATTATTATATTTACAATTATTAATATTATTACTGTTATATTTACTATTATCATTAGTATTAATATTTTCTATTATATTATTATTATTATCCTTATTTAGGTATTATTATTATTTTCCGCTCACATTATTATTATTATTTTTATTATGTTTATTATTATTATTATTGGTTTTGATTATAGTTAGTATCAGTATTATTATTTTCTATTGTTATCATAAATTTATTCTTTTTATTACTCTCACTATTATTATTAACCTTTTTTATTATTTTTTTTTCTATATTACTATCATTATTTATTATTTTTATTTTTATTATTACTATAATTATATTTTTTTATGCTTATATATTAGTATTACATTACTATATCCTTAATCCCACATTATATTTATTATTATTGTTGCCTTTTTATTTTTATTTCTTTATTTTATTTTTATTTAATATATTCCTCTTATTTTCTTGCGTATTTTTAACTTTTTCTTTTTATCTTATTATTTATTTTTTTAAATTCTCATTTATTTACTTATTATTTTACTAGTTCTTTATTATTATTTTTATTCAGCTTTTGCTATCGTTATTCATGCTTTCGCATCCATTTTATTTTCATTGTGCATATCAATATCGCGACTTGTTTTCACAAACATGTGTAGCATTAATTTTACTCGAAATATGACTTTTTTTAAAATAAAGGCAATACTCAGTATTTGGGAGCTTCGAGAAAATTATGCCCTAACTTACTGGGTTTTGATTTTTCTTATCGAATTTAAGTAACCGAGTACCCTTTTGAAATCAAAACATATAAGTTTCAAATAAAAGCTTATTTTCGGGAATTCAAGGTGTTGTGTCCTAACTTACTAGATGTGAAATTTTGTTATCCTGATGTAAGGATTTCTAAAAATAAAAGCAATATTTTGTATTTGAAAATTTGAGAAATCGTGCCCTAACTTATTGGGTTTCAATTTTTTCGTTTGGCCCAAATAACCGAATATCCTTTTAAAATTTAAATGCATGAATTTTGAAAATAAAAGAAAAGCTTAGTTTTGAGGATTTAAAATGTCGTATCCTAACTTACTTGATATGACATTTTATTATTTCGAGACAAGAAGGTCTTAACATCCAATTCGATTTATTCAAGTTTTTAAAATAAAAAGGATCGTATTTTAAAATATTTGGGGCTACGAGGATGAGCCTGCAGTTGACAATTGGAAAAGGGGCATTACCCAGAAGAGGAATTGGGAAGCACCTTCATGGACAAGTCAGAGTGCCAGTCTTGGTGGGCAAGTGGGATCGTTTCGGTCTGGGATTTAAGCCAGATGCGAGCCAAGTGCAGAAGGAGTTTGAGAGGAAACAAGAACAGCAGAAAGCGAGATTAAGTGGGGCAGAAGTCAAGTGGGAGCTGATGAGCTTCCTCCATATTTCCCAAACATTTAAATCTAGAGGGTTTATTCATTCTCTACAGAAGAAGGCGAAAGAAGGAATGGCTGAGGATGCGATGGGAATTTTAAGCATCAACGCCACGTTTGAAGATGAAGCAACGAAAAGAAATTTATCAGGCATTTGCCCGTTTGAGCCTAGGAGTGTTTTGGATAACTGGACTGTGGAAGAAATTCCTATAATCTTTAGAGCTAACACAGAGTAATATTCAAAACTCACTTGTTGTCTTCTAGCCTAGGGACAATAAGAATCTTTTGTGAAATAGGCTCATGTTCAAACATTATTATTTTCAATAAAATGCATTTTCACATATCGGTTCGAGCAATTATTCTTTTTCCTTTTCATATTCATACACAATCATACCATACAAAAGAATTATTAATTTTTATTTTCTTTGGGTATTTTTCTTGCACCCGTAATAGGTCCCCAGCTGTCAACGTCATGAGTAATGTTGATACGAGCCCGGAATCTCCTTTTGAGCGAGACGTGTGCTTTGAGATATCTCAGGATTTTGAAGATGACGAAGATTGTGGTTTATCTCCTGACTTGTTAAGGATGGTGGAGCAAGAAGAGGAACAGTTCCTGCCACACAAAGAGACCATTGAGATTGTGGCCCTAGAAGAGGGGAAGGAAGTTAAAATTGGTACTTGCGTTAACGAGAAAACAAGACAGGACCTAATTGAGCTGTTGCAAGAATTCAAAGATGTTTTTGCATGGTCGTACCAGGATATGCCTGGTTTAAGTACCGATATCGCAGTATGTTGTGTCCCCACAAAAGATGAGTGCAAACCAGTTCAGCAGAAGCTCCGAAGAATGAGACCTGATGTAGCAATGAAAATAAAGGAAGAGGTCAAGAAGCAGTTTGACGCTGGGTTCTTAAAGGAGGTTAATTATTCGGAATGGGTGGCCAACGTTGTCTCTGTCTCTAAGAAAGATGGGAAAGTGCGGATGTGCGTAGATTACAGAGATCTAAACAAGGCCAGCCCAAAGGATAACTTTCCATTGCCTCACATTGACACTCTAGTGGACAATACGGCCGGCTATTCACTTTTCTCCTTCATGGACGGGTTTTCCGGGTACAATCAGATCAAGATGCATCTTGAAGACATGGACAAAACCACGTTCATAACTTTATGGGGAACGTTTTGCTACAAGGTGATGCCATTCGGGTTGAAAAATGCAGGGGCCACATACCAAAGAGCCATGGTAGCCTTGTTACATGACATGATGAACAAGGAAATCGAGGTCTACGTTGATGACATGATTGCCAAATCCCAAACTGAGAAGGAGCATGTGCGAGTTTTGAGAAAATTATTCCTGAGGTTGAGAAAGTTTCAATTAAAACTCAATCCGTCAAAATGCACATTCGGAGCTAGGTCGGGAAAGTTGCTCGGTTTCGTGGTCAGTGAGAAAGGAATTGAGGTCGACCCTGATAAGGTTAAGGCTATACAGCAGTTGCATCCGCCAAATACCCAAAAGGAAGTCCGAGGTTTCTTGGGGAGACTAAATTACATTGCTCGGTTCATTTCACAGCTGATTGAGAAATGTGACCCCATATTCTGTCTCCTTAAAAAGCATAATCCTGGGGTTTGGGATGATGAATGCCAGAAAACTTTTGAAAAGGTTAAACAATACTTGTCCAGTCCCCCAGTGCTAAGACCACCAAGCCCTGGTAGACCGTTGATACTGTATCTAGCAGTGTTTGACAATTCAATAGGGTGTGCTCGGCCAACACGACGAGACCCAGAAGAAAGAAAAAGCAACATATTACCTCAGTAAAAAATTTACTGAGTGTGAAAGGAGGTACCCGCCGATTAAGAAGCTATGCTGTGCCTTGGTTTGGACAACATGAAGGTTGAGGCAGTACATGTTGTACCATACGACTTGGCTAATCTCGAAGCTAGACCTTCTCAAATACATGATGGAGTCAATCGCTTTGAATGGAAGAATGGCCCGATGGCAAATCCTGCTCTCTAAATTTGACATAGTATATATAAACCAAAAAACTGTGAAGGGGAGTGCAATAGCAGACTTCCTAGCCAGTAGAGCTTTGGAAGACTATGAACCCTTGAGTTTCGATTTCCCTAATGAAGATCTAATGTATGTAGTGATCACTGAAGAGGACATGTCTGAAGATCATTCTTGGAAATTAAACTTTGATGGAGCATCAAATGCTGTTGGCAATAGAGTTGGGGCAGTACTAATATCCACAAATGGAGATCACTACCCATTCAGTTACAAGCTAGATTTTGACTGCACGAACAACATGGCAGAGTATGAGGCATGTATCATGGGAATTCGGGCAGCTATAGACCGTAAAATCGAGGTACTTGAAGTATATGGGGACTCTACATTGGTAATTTATCAGATCAAAGGCGAGTGGGAAACGAGAGATCCTAAATTGATCAGTTACCGAAAGTTAGTCCTGGAGCTAATTGAGGAGTTTAATGACATCACTTTCCATTACCTCCCACGAGATGAGAATCAGATAGCTGACGCATTGGCTACATTAGCTTCCATGATCAGAGTAAATGAACAGGGAGATATGAAGCCAATTCAAATGAGTATTTGTGAGGCTCCAGCTCATTGCTGTAATATCGTTGAAGAAGAAGAAAGAGATGATCATCCTTGGTATCATCATATATCCTACAATACATGAAAAACCGTGTGTACCCTGATCAAACGACCGAAAATGATAAAAGAACATTAAGGAGGTTAGCCAGTGACTATGTCTTAGACGGAGAGATCCTGTATAAAAAGAGGAAGGATCAAGTGTTGCTAAGATGTGTTGATGCTGTTGAGGCTAAGAAAATCCTGGAAGAAGTCCATGATGGTGTCTGTGGGACGCATGCCAATGGCTTCACAATGGCTCGACAGATCATGAGGTTCGGGTACTACTGGCCCACAATGGAGGGAGATTGCATCAGTTACGCTAAGAAGTGCCATAAGTGCCAAATCTATGAAGATAAAATCCATGTACCTCCTTCACCCCTCCATGTCATGACTTCCCCATGGCCGTTCTCGATGTGGGGCATGGACGTCATTGGGCCGATTTCGCCGAAAGCTTCTAATGGGCATCGATTTATTTTCGTGGTTATTGATTATTTTACCAAATGAGTAGAGGCTGCTTCATACGCCAATGTCACAAAATCGGCGGTCAGTAAATTCCTGAAGAAAGAGATCATATGTCGTTATGGTATGCCAGAAGGGATCGTATCTGACAACGCGTTGAATTTGAACAATAGCGCGATAGTGAAAGTTTGCAGTCAGTTCAACATTAAGTACCACAACTTGTCACCATATCGCCAAAAAATGAATGGGGCGGTTGAGGCAGCCAATAAAAATATCAAGAAGATTGTGGGGAACATGGCTGAGACTTACAAAGATTGGCATGAAAAACTCCCATTTGCCCTTTATGCTTATCATACATCTGTCAGAACTTCTATCGGGGCAATACCTTTCTCATTGGTTTATGGGATGGAAGCAGTTTTACCTATTGAGGTCGAAATCCCTTCTCTCCGAGTTTTATCAGAGCTAAAGTTAGACGAAGCAGAATGGATCCAATCCCGTTATGATCAACTGAACCTGATTGAAGAAAAGAGGTTGAAGGCTATTCGGCATGGCCAAATGTACCAGAAGAGAATGATGCGAGCTTACAACAAAAAGGTTCACCCAGGGTATTCCATGAGGGAGACTTAGTATTGGAAAAGATTCTCCCAATGCAAAAGGATTTCAGGGGGAAATGGATGCCAAATTGGGAAGGACCCTATATGGTAAAAAAGGCTTTCTTTGGAGGGGCATTGATATTAGTAGAGATGGATGGCAAGAGCCTACCTAACCCAGTAAATTCAGATTCAGTCAAAAGATACTTTGCTTGAAGCTGTCGAGGTGAAAACCCGTAAAGGGCGCCTAAAAAAAAAGGGAGAGGCCAAGGTGAAAACCCGTAAAGGGCGCATTGAGACCAAAGGGGTTTTGAATTGAAAACCCGTAAAGGGCAATTCAAATTTCGATCCAGACTGGGGCAGGTGACAGTCTCGCTATGCTTGAATCGACAAAGAAGGGATGAGCTATATCTTAGGGCATCGACAAAATATTATAGATCCCTTAAGCACATGCCAAGTTTAGAATGGTCATCGAAGAGTTCGTACAGAGAAGCTCAAACTGCGGAATCTGGGGCACCTATTTTTTCTTGTTATCCATTTTTGTATTTCAAATAATGAATGATTTCTTTGTTTAGTACACCTTTCGCGAATTTTGACTCGAATAAATTCCAGTTCTACTTACCCTTATAATATTTTTCAAGCATTTTATATTGAAATAATGAACTAACAAGGTTCTCAAAAGAGGTTTTACGTATTACTCTGAAAAGTTTCTAAACAATACAAGGTCAGGACAATTATTTAAAACTTACCAGGCTTAAAGGGCTAGAAACGTGTGAAGGATAAGGGATTAACAACATCTTCAAGTCTCCTTTTATCTGGTTGGATGAGAAGAGATACATCAGGGATGTTACCATAGCAAACAGCGAGTGACAACAACCCAAAAATTAAAATGACCATTTTCATGACATTTTGCATTTATGCATTTAACATCCATAAGACATCTAGTTAGGAGCATTTGATTCACATTAATCATGGCATCTTAATCATCTTGCATAAGCATAAAACCACTCTTCTATAGATAGGACCCCCAGTGGATAATGTAGCAGGATTGATTAAAATGGCAGATATCTCCAGCCTTATCCCACTGAGCAGGAGTGGAACAGGCTAAATATACCAGATCTTATCTTTGCTGAGCAGGAGCGGAGCAGATCAAATTTTGGTGAATCTTATCTCCACGTACCGGTGATGAAGCAGATTCCAATCACCAGCCTTATCTTCACGGAGCAGGAGTGAAGCAGGCTAAACATACCCGATCTTATCTTTACTAAGCAGGAGTAAAGCAGATCAAATTACAGCAGATCTTATCTTCGCTGAGCAGGAGCGGAGCAGATCAAATTTTGGTGAATCTTATCTCCATGTACCGGCGATGGAGCAGATTCCAATCACCAGCCTTATCTTCACTGAGCAGGAGTGAAGCAGGCTAAACATACCCGATCTTATCTTTACTGAGCAGGAGTAAAGCAGATCAAACATACAGATATTATCTTCACTGAGTAGGAGTGAAGCAGATCAAATTTTGGCGAGTCTTATCTTCACTGAGCAGGAGTGAAGCAGATTCCAGCCACCAGCCTTATCTTCACTGAGCAGGAGTGGAGCAGGCTAAACATATAGATCTTATCTTCACTGAGCAGGAGTGAAGTAGATTCCAGCCACCAGCTTTATCTTCACTGAGCAGGAGTGAAGCAGGCCAACCATATCAGATCTTATCTTTACTGAGCAGGGGTAAAGCAGATCAGATTTCAGCAGATCCTACCCCATTGAACAGAAGTGGAATGGACCAAGTCTCAATAAATCGTATCTCTACAAAGTAACAATGAAGCATCTGGAAGTAATAAGATGCAGCGGTGTAGAATGAGGCTACTTGAAGAAAAGAGGCAATCAAGAAGTCGAAACAAGACGGGGCCAGGCAAAATTGGCTCTTCTAAGTCTTTGCTTTATTCTCGTTACACGATAATGAGCAAAGAGGGGCAGCTGTTGGACCTAATTTTACCTGGCCCAAGACTCATTTACACCTAAACCCAAAAATAAAAAACATGCCCCAAGACCCAATACAAATAACCAAGCCCAACTAAATTAACCTACCCAAAACCCAACAAAACAAAAAGAGAAAACCCCAACAGCCCCTAAATAGCTTCCCCACCACACGCCTCTCACCGGTAGCCACCACGCGCGTCGCACGTCGCTCCACCACGCCACGTCAGTGTCCCACTCCATCCCGGCTCCGAGATTTCTGCACGGATTTGCAAACACGTAACCCAAACGGTTGTAAAACATAGGCTATATAAAGCCTTAAAAATAATGGAGTGTGGACGTTTTTTTGAGGGACACGAAATCAGAGAGAAATATACAAAATAGCAAGTTTTGAATGAATCATTCACACATTCGAACACAACAAGGTGGTTACAATCTTCTTTTTAGTTTTTTTTTGAGTTACTGTGGATCTCCTTTTTTGTTTTCTAAGAACATAGTTTAAAAAAAAAAAAGGAGAAAGGAGGGCCTTACCTGGCTCACCGGCCACCGTGGCATGCGAATGGGGAAGGAAGCCTGCAATGATGGGCACATATAAGCCCTAGCAGAGGAGAAAGGGTGAAAACCCTTTGGGTTTTCCTTGTTTTGCTCTCGATAGATGAACAGAAATGGGGGGGTTATTTTAATTTTGAGTTTCAAATGGCAGACAACTGCTTTAATTACAATGGAAATAGTGCCTTTTTTTTTCTTTGGTTTTATTGCACATTAGGTCCTCCCTTGTTGCGTGGTCATTTGATTGAACCTTTTTGTGTTTATTATGTTTTAAAATTTGTCCCAAGCATTTACTCGCCTCTTCATTATGGTCCCGTATTAAGTGCTGTACACTGGACAAGGGGAATTTTGCTTTTTGATCCCCCTAGATCGCATGCGCGCCCTATTTGGTCCCTATAACTCTTTTATACTTCGATTTTGGCCCCAAAACTCCCGTTTTAATTTCAATTAAGCCCTATTTTGGCTATTTAGACACTTTTAGCATAAAATTAATCATTTTTTGGGTATTATTTTTATTTATTTTATTATTACTATTTTATATATTCCATTATTAATTTTGGTACTTTTACCCCATTACTTATTATTCTGTTTTTATGCTATTATTTATTATACCTATTATATTATTTTCATTATTTTTATATTTGTCTTATATTATTTTCATTTAATTTAATCAATTTGAATTATGTTTCACATTATTACATATTTATTTATTGATATATTTGTTATATGCTTATTATGTACATACTTTTAAAGTAAAACTAATTATTCCGCGTATAAATTCTTATTATATTTATTTATTATTTATTATATTATTTTGTATACTATTTTTTGTTTTATTAATAATCTTTTTTTTTCTACCTTTTGAATTATTATATTATTATTAATTTATACATATATATATATATTAAAAATTAATTACTTTAAATATAGTTTTCATATTTATTACATTTTCGGTTTTTACTACCACTTTACTATATGTAGACATTTACTAAAGCTTTTTTATTTTATTATACCCTTTTTTTTACTAAATTAATTATTTTCAACATAGTTTTTTCATATTTATTATATATATATTTGTTTACCATTTATTACTATTATTTTATTATTCTTATTTATAATTTGTAATACGTATATATTTTCCATTAAAGTTTTTTTTAATTATTAATAGACCTACTATATTATTTTATTATCTTTTATATACTGCAATTTTTCATCGACACATTATTTTCATTTCCATTAGGTTTTTTTTTATTATAAATACCATTATCACCACATTATGTCATTATATCTATTTCCATTGTGATTACTATTATTATTAATGCTTCTTATACTTATCATGTTTTAGGTACTTGTACATGTTAATTATTACATTGTTGTTTTTCATGTGACATGTTGATTCTTATTTTTACGTTTTGACCGCTCAAATTCATTTTATTCAAAGATTTACCCTCGATTGTTTTCAAAATAAAGGCAATGGTCGATATTTAGGATCCTCGGGAAGATTGTGCCCTAACTTACTGGGTTCCAATTTTCCTTGTTGAGCCTAAATAACCGAGCACCCTTCTTAAATCTAATTGTATGAAGTTCGAATAAAAACCTATTCTTGAAATTTAGGATGTTGCACCCTAACTTACTGGGTGTGACATTGCAATTTTGAGGATAGGGATTTCTAAAACCAAGGCAATACTTGGCACTTTGGAGTTTTGAGAGGTTGAGCTCTAACTTACTGAGTTCTAATTTTACATTAGTCCCGAATGACCGAATACCCTTCTCTTGAACCTTCACACATGAATTTTAAAAATCAAAGATCAACTTTGTTCCGAAGGTCGGAAGTGTTAGACCCTAACTTACTGGGTATGGCATTTTTTCTCCTTCGAAATGAGTGGGTCTTTACATTTTATCCAATCCACATTTTTAACTAAGAGGATCGTTCTCTAAAATCTTTTAAAATTTTCGACACCAAGACATTAACTAATCAAATAGGTACCAATTTTTGGGCGTTACGAGGGTGCTAATCCTTCCTCGTACGTAACCGACTCCCGAGCCTATTTTCTCAAACTTAGCAGACCAAAAATTGTGGTTTTAATAGACCCAAATATTTTATTAAAACGATCGATTTTAGGGTGGCCCAATCGCACCTCGAAAAAGATTGGTGGCGACTCCATATTTTTAAAGTCGATCCATGTTTTTCCAAATTTAAAAATGGTTTCGACAATACAAAATCAAATTTAGATGATAATGAATTCAATCAAGTAATAACAGATGATGATGAGCATTTGTTAAATATTAAAGAGGGGATAACACAATAAATATACACTAGACTCATTGGATAAAATTGCATATGATGTTTATTTTTTTTTTATTAGTAATCGTATTATCAACTACTTATTTAGACTAATAAAATACATATGATGATTTTATTTTAATTTTTCTTACTTGTTTAGAAATCATTTTATCATACTAAGAATTTTTTATAATAATTACTATTTTTTAAAAATATAAATTATGTAACTATGTAATTACAATTTGTACTAGCAAACATGACATAAGGAATTACTATATAATTATACTCTGTCTACAAAACACGTTTAGGGAATTACAATTTTTTGTAATTATAAAAGAGTGTAATTACTACCCTAGTAATTACACTTTCATTCAATTACTTTGTGCTGTCCAAACAGACCTTAGAATTGAAAAGTGTAATTGGGGTGATCTAATTACACCCAATTTCAGTAGACTCATTAATTTACACCTAAATCCAATTTCTAGGTGGTTTTTCAAATATTAACTAAATTACTTGTTTATTCTTCATTTGGATAAAGAAGTAACAAAAATAATTTTAGATTTTATTTGACATGGAAGATAAAATTAATTAATTAAATTAATTACAAAAAAATTCTTTACTTTTAGATTAACATGAAAGATATTCATTATATAATCAAAAGAAATATGAGTTCCATAGATAATTATTAAAAATGAGTTATTTGATTTGATTTTAATTTGGAAAAATAAAATAAAATTTTAAATTTTAGGAGATTAAATTAATTAATTTCAATATTGTAGTAACAAATCGGATGACCCTATCAAAGGATAAAATCTTTTAACAATTTATTTAATTAATTTTGATGTTTGAAATTTAAAATTTTAATACTGAAAAAAAACAGAACTTACAAGTACAATATGATAATTTTTTTAATGCATTATTCTAGTTTCTATTATTTTTCACTTTAATTTTTAATTCTTTTTATCCAAATCAAGACCTAAAAAATGGATTTTTTTTATGACCGAGATGAAAACAATTTAGAAGTTGGGTGACATTATTTATACTAATATTTAAGATTCTTACTAAACTGATGTCACCTTTTAATTGAGTCCGAACTCAACGGAAATTTACCAACCCCCAATCTTTTTACAAAGATATTATTTTGAGGATAATTTTATCATTTCATATACAACCTAGAAAAATATTTGCACATTATGGATTCGAACCAAGACATTATAATTTTTAAAAACTCAACTTTACCATTTCATCCAAAGCCACATTTAAGCATTATATCAAATTTTTAAAAAAAAAAATTGTTACATACACATTTCACCTATATGGTGGGCGTGTTTATAGTCCAGATCAAGTTGCTAATAGAATGACAAAACCAAAATCCGAACCATTCAATAGATTACAACCTAATGTGCTTTTAATGAGCAGAAATTTTTTTTGAAAAGTGAATGCATGGTGGATTTTATTTTTGGTGGTGAGTATGAAGCAACTATGATAATGACCTGCATCGTCCAGTCTCGTTCAACCAAATAAAATTACTATTTTATCCTTATATATTTATAACTTTTAAAAGGTAAAAATATAAAAATGTGTTATAAGAAAATCCATATGTTTTATTTTGAATATTTTCTTGAAAAATTATATTTAAATATTTACTTGACTATAAAAAGTTGAATATATTAAAAATAACTAGCAAAAATTAATTAAAGCAGGGTAGTGTGGAGCAGGGACAGATGCATTCAATATCCATGAAAATAGTAGTAATTTTCAACATTACACATCTATAATAGAGTGAAGTGGATGATGAAGCAAAACATAACAATTGTTAGGCAGTATTGAACTTAACAACATTTACTCGTCCCGTTTTATTGTCGTCCCTAATTACAAGTAAATATTCAACTTCGTACTTATTAAAACTTTAACAAGTGCTCGACAAACTGAACGAATTTACATTGCCATAAATTATAATTAGTTGTTATTATAAATGATATTATAAGTGATGAGTTAAAATATAATTATGGAAGATTAGATAGTTTTAAAATATAATTATGGAAGATTAGATAGTTTAAATTTTGAACTCATTGGAGTTGACTCATACCCGATATTAGGGTTTGAATCGCAAATTCACCTTTGTGGTAACGTAACATTTGCCCATTCAAATTTGAAATTATATTGTATTAAAATTTTGTGAAAGAAATATGATTAAAAATATTTTGAAGGAAAAAAAGAGAGTGAAAAGTGGGCCAAGGCTTTGGGCTCTTTGTCAAAAAGAGAGAATTGCATTTTGATCCCCTCAAGAATAAAAATTAATGTGAGGGATCTTAACATAAAAGTTTTAGTTTTTCACCTCAAATTTTTATAATTAATAGAGGTTTACCATAAAGAAAAAAAATAAATACCAGAATTTATTAATCAAATCACAGAAAATCAACTAAAAGAAACAGTACAAAATCTATGATCTCGGCAGTTCTATCATTAATTTAAAAAAAAAAAAAAAAAGGAAACCAAATCAACCGATCACAAGTTAATATCAAAATTTTTCACCGATACTAATATTTTTAAAGGAAAATTACACCATCAGTCATTAAACTATAGATAAGTTTTTCTTTTGGTCACTTAACTAAAACCGTTACAATTTGATCACTGAACTATTTGAAAGCTTTCATTTAAATCAATAAATTATTAAAATCAACGCTATATAACTTTATATGTTCACACCATCTACCCCAACAGAAAGCTTATCATGAATCCGTAAACCAAAATTCAAATAGTTTTTTTTTTAAACCCTGACCATTAAATCGACTTGAATCTAAAATATGTTCTAATCTTACATTGATTGCCTAATCGCCACTTAAAGCTTGCTGACAAAATTTTGTAGAAAAAACATTTAATAGCCCAATAACTTAAATAAAAACTTAAGAATAGTTCAATGATCAAATTATAACTTTTTCCTAATTAAGTGATTTCATAATTTAGTGAGTAAACCCTAAACTTCTCACAGATACCAAAATTCTAACTAATACCAACTATATCATACTTAAAATGTAGAAACATTCAACAAATATTATAATCTCCTCCAGCCCAAATGTTTAACAGATACTGGATATTAACAAAAGATTGAATCCCAATCTATTTTCCCCACCCAAACCAACTTCGTTGCCATTGCTCCATCACCCGTCTACAATTCACATTCTTTTTTACACTAAAATGAAACCCATCATCTCCTCGCCTTAAATCAATTGCTATTTTTTTGAAAAACCTCTTCTAAATCCACAAAATCGAAACATAACCCTTGATCCTCTCGCCTTTCAACCTCATCCATGCACCATTGGATCATAGTCGAACTTTGACTATGCCCTCTCCTCGTCCGAGTCCTCATTCTCACCGTCTAAATTTGTGAGACAATGCCCCAAACTCCTGCAAACCCGAGATTCCCGAAGATATTATTCTTCTCTTTCCGGTTGATTTTGAAGTGTTGATGGCTATTTAAGGAACCTACAGGTTTAAAACAAATGGAAGGGTGTTGAAAGCCTCAAATTGTCGTTCTGTGACCGTGTCTTCATAATGGTGTTGATTTTTCTTCTGTCAACAGCAAAACGGTATTCGTCGAAGATGGATTTTTCCTTCCAAACATGAACCATTTCGATTTTCAATTTTAAGTTTATTAGTGTATTGTCTATTGTGGTTGATTATGATATTAGTTTAGAATTCATTAGATTCTTTTTGTGCAATGAAATTTTTTTCTATTTGTGATTGAAGGAATGTAATAACCTTCTACAACTATCCTAATTCATTAGTCTCAACTAATGGTTCAAAAGTTGATGGAGGACTTCTTCAAGCAAATCTTAAGAAAAGAAAGAAACCAATCCAGGAACCAAAAATTCCAAAATGACCATTTAAGCTCTCAATCGGGTTTCTTCCTTTGAGCTTCTTAACTCCAACCACATCAATTTAAGCTTGAACCGATTCAGATAAAACAATCCTTCTGGATACAATTATTATGCAAGAACTCCATTTTTCCCATTCAAACTGAAGGGAGCAATAAATAGAGTGTACTTCAATACATGCTAAAATTATAATCTGCTACGTCCAAAAGTTCAAAGGCAAAGCAAGGGGAACAGAGAAAAGATGTTATTACCTCAGGCTTCAGATAAGAGAACTCCAGTGCCTCCTTTTTTTCCCCCTTAAGGTCCAAATGACTATGGCACAATGGTTGCTGTCGTTATCCTTGGTGAACAAAGGAAAACAATGTAATGGTTGGTATATCTAGTGTTCCAGCAGCACAACTCAAGTCAACCTGAAAGATGGCATTTTACTCTAAGAAAATTTTTTTTCCCAATATTCCACTAATTTATACATGATAGCTTATTGAACTTTGGAATTCAATCTGAAAAACCATTTAAACCGGCTTTCAATTATCTCCATGAGCAGGAACTTAGTAATCACAGAACTAACTAGTACCTTGCATAACAGAGTTTAAGCTACGTGGACTTGAACTTTAGCATACAACTAAGAAATGACCTGATAGCATCAATGGCTTCAATTTGTATGAGAATGCAATATCTTCCTGTCAGTGTTGTTTGCCAGGAACAGCTTTCATTCGAGTTGACAAAGTGATGATTACTCTGAATATCGGTATTAGAACCTTCCTCTCCCAGCTCCTGCAAAATCTCAAACATCTTCAAATTTTAAAAGATAAAAACTGAATAACAAAAGACCACAGTTTATCATCGATCATTAACAATTCCCAAGTCATTCGTTATTTGGAAAAGCACAGTGCAAACCTTGATAATTGCTTTAGCATAAGCACTGATGATCTCACACAGGTACAAACAGGTTCAAATATGCTCCTATGCATTTTGGAGAAGCTTTCCACCAAACAAAATTGTAAAATTAGCCCCGTCACCAATTAACTCTTAAGGAGACTTACATGCTAGACTAAAATCTTTGCAGCTGACCCAAAAGTTCGTTGACTACAATGGCGGCATCAATGGCGACAAAGTGCTTATCTAAATGATTAGTACCCATCTTATTAGTACCCAAAGAACAGTACATAAAAAATAAAAGTAAATGAGGCATTAGCAGTTTAACTAATGCATATTTTCTATTTTCTAATGGATAAATACTGTTAGAACATATTAAATTACATGTAACATGCTATTCCTTGAAACAGTGGCCACAGACTTATGCATTTCTCACACAAAAGAAATTTATTACACCCCATAAATTATAGATTGTGAACAAGAACATAACAAGTCTGTAATACAACTCTTTTACTTCCCTATACTAGAAATGTTAACAAAAATCCTCTTCATCAAATGCAAGATGCAAATAGGAGTAATATTTTTCATTCTCAATTCCTTCTCCTTAAGAAAAAAGAAAAAAAAAAAAAAAACCAGGAAAACAGATGAGAAATGAAAGACAAAAAAGAAACCTCACACTATTGAGCAGTCACATTCAGTCTAACCATGCTGCTAATTGCTATTTTGCCTACAATGCTGAAAGGCGTTGCTCATTCCTACCTCCATGGAATAAGCTATAGACCAGTCCCAGCCAATCAGAGGCTCTGATCTGAATCAGCTAACTTGTCAATAACCAACCAAAAGTACAACACTATTTCCAAATCTAAGAAGGTAATTAGCAAGCACTCGCAACACAAACTGAGTTGGGGCCATCTTCAGTTGCTGTAACTGATCCATTCTCTTTTACAGGTTTCACATTGACATTAGCCTTTACTACTTCTGTTGTTGATGCAACAGTTGGTTCTTTTATCAAGGCTGACTCCACAGATTTTTCCAAAGCGTTCTTCACTATTGCCACATTTTCTCTCTTCTCCATTACAGCATCATTAGGCTCTCCACTCAAAACCTGTTTAGTCGGAATAAAAGTAGTTAATACTTAAACAGTTTATGCAAAGCATCCATAAGATTCCATACAAAAAAAAGGCATGAAAATATCTTTTATGAGTGGGAAAGAAAACAAAATCCAGGTACTAGATTTAATTCAGAGTCAGACATACCTTTTCTTGTAACAGCTGATGCTTAGCCTTTTTCTCTTGGATTGTCTTCTGACGAGCTTCATAAAATTCAAAATCATCAAGAATGCATGTCTTACTGGAATGGTCTTTAAAAATTTTAAGAATTTGGATCCCCTGCTCAAAATTAACCTACAGCAGTACAAACCATTTTACAAAGAGAAGGGTGAAGATAACAAAAAGCAGAAACAACATATGCATATGAACATAAAGAGAGAGAATACCTCTTGGGTGTCCCTACTATTAGTGACAGGCTTGTTCTCATTGTTCTCAAGTGTTATGTGCCTCAGCAAAGTGTTTGGCACGTCCTTAATGATATGCCACTTCACAGGGAAGCAACCAGTCCACTTGTCTTGTTGCCAGTACTCTAGAGTCTTGTTAAAATCAACTTGGTCGACCATCTCTGCTACCCCAACAAATTGACCACTGGTATTAACCTGGGAAAAGGTTCAGGTTAGTAAAAATCAGGCAAATCATATACTTGGGAAACCAGAGGCACTAGACAGCATATAGTAATAGTAACATTTATTATACTCACTGAGAATAATAGAAATACAGGACAGCCATCAGGCTTCTCCTTGGCCTCACGGAATGCTGCATCAAGCTTCTTGTTGCCATTAGATGTACTGGCCCACACATTGTATTTGACACTTTTGTGGACATCATCCTCACTATATGATTTAATAACAAAAAACTTGGCGTTCGAATAACTCTCAGGAAAATCCTCTTTGTTGTACTGTCCCAGATCTGGAACAAGAGAAACACTGTTCTCCTTATTGCTCTCAGTCAATGGAAGGTTCTGATCTTTAACAGTTAGTGTTGCAGTTCCAAAACCATCCTTGTTGTTACTCCCTTTTACTCTGGGTCCTTTGTTCAGCTCATTTAAACCATCCATATTCTCTTTTCCATACCCAAGACCCCTAGATTTGTTGTTGTTACCAACATTATAGCACCCTTGCCCTTTCTTCCAGGCAGAGTAGCCATATGATCCAAAACCAGAACCAGAACCCCCTCCATTGGTGTTTCCATAATGGCCATAGGTCATGTTGTTAGGGTAAATGTGATTCACGTATCCAAATGCTTGGGGTACACCTGATGATGGTCTTGCACTGTGCAAATGCTGCATTCAGATCATCAGAATAGTTACGTCAGCACACAATGAAAGAAGCAGGACGTGCAGATCTTATGTCTATCCATCCGTCTACCTAGCATAGTATGTACGTTTATCATTCTACTTATGGCTTATACTTTATTTGTTTGTGCATGTGCAAGGGTTAAAATCCAGATATCCATAAAGCAAGGAATTAATCCAAGTAATAAAGCAACTTTAACATACCATGAAATGAGGGAAGGGATGAAGATTCCCATTTCTGCCAGATGAAAGGTTTTTTGCATATGAAGAGAATCCATTATTAGCGGTATGCTTGGATTGCCCATTAGAAGACACTGACATATCTAACCAAGGAATTGTTGGCTGGACCCCTTCGTAGCTAATTCTTGAATTCTGATGACCTTCAGATAGATTACCTGTTGGAAAGCTTTCTCTTTTATAGGAAGCATTCGGATTTAGAGAGGAGACCTTGAAAGTTGATTTTTGTGACCCAGAACCATTATTACCACTCAAACCCGCACGACTTTCTACAGTGCTCAAATTTCCTGTATTTGTTTCAGTTGATAAAGAAGCTTGATCATCTGCATTGACAGTTGACACCTCCACTTGAGAAGCATCTGTTTGACTAGTTTGCTGAGGTGGTTGGTAATAAGTACTTGGATAATAGTATTCTTGCAGTGCATGCAGCTGGCCATCATGTCCCATAAGTGGAAGAGGTGAACTGGGCATGGAATATGCCCCATATGGCATATAACCATAAGCTTGCTGGTACATGTAAGAGCCATTATCACTGTAAAAATCCTGTCAATAACATTAAGATTATCAAAAAAACAAATCCTAAAGATGTAACCAAAAGATCCTCAAAGCGAATTAATAGGTTAATAATCAATCACATCTGCATCTTCCAAATAACAGCAAGATAGCCAAAATATTTGAAATCCAAAATCCATCAAAATTAAAATGTTAGCAAGACCATTATAGAAACACAATGCCACCTAATGCAAGCAGGCCATTGTCAATGATAAGTTTTGGAGCAACTTAAAGAAAGCATTATCATTTGTCCTAAACCAACAGATATTCATTTATCTCTGAGAAATTTTCATCTCATCAATCAGCACCCCTTTGACATAGAAATTGTGTGTTAATGGCAGCAGAAGGACAATACTACACATCCTTACCCACACAAAGAGAGCTGTTGGCAATAATGAAGCCATACAAGTAACCAAGCAGCCAACTTGAAATTCACAGCTCAAATTGCAAACAATCTAATAAAATCAATAACCAACTAATCCAACTAAAGAAAAGTAAAACATTTACCAAGACAAGAACAAGAAATCATCATCTCAAAATCCAAGCACTACCTTCTTAACAGGCTCAGGAACTTTTGTGGTCTTGGCTTGTGAATCCATAGACAAATTCTCCAGTGAATCTGCAACTTCTGAGATTGTAGAAGTAAAGGATAAAAACAAAACTGACAATTTAAAGCTTAAACATTACAAATGTTCAAGTATATCTAAAACATATCACTTAAAGCAACTAACAAACCAACAACTTCAAGCTACCAATATCACATAAGCCACCCAATAAATTCATCTATGTGTACAAAAAGTACACAAGCTAAGATCCAAAGATAAAACACATTCAAATTACTACCATTTCAAAACCACCATACACAAATTTATAAAATATAGGGGGAAAAGAATTAGCAAGGTATATTGAAATTAAGCACAACCAAAATTTTTTAAATAAAAAAAAGAAACTTCTCAGTAAACCCAACTAAAACCCACCTAAAAGTCCCAGAATTTTCAACAACAATGATCCAAAGATAAATACATTAAAATTCATGAAATTCAAAAACCACCATACCTAAATTCATAAAACAAATTAAAATTTTGATAAGCCAGTAAAAAAAACAACATTTAGAACAAATCTCCGTGATAAAAATTCAAATATCCATTAATTATTATTACAGATAATAGATATTAAAGAGATAACAGCTCTAAACAACATATAAATCCTAACTAACAAGAAAACACAAACATTTCTCAACAAATCAACAAAAATAAATCATACCCAGAGGTGTAAAATTAGCAAGGATACTATCGGCGGTGGCCATGTTCAAAGAGCCAGGGGGTAGCAGATTCAGTGAGAGAAAGCAAAGACAGAGAACAAAGGGAGTAGGAGAAGGAAAGAAGGAAAAAACAACCCTAGAAATGAAAGTATATTTAAACGCGTGGGCCGTGGAAAAAAGGGGTAGCCGCCAAAAACCCAAGGAGCCTTGGGAAGGTGGTGGGGTTTAAGAAATACACAAAGAAGACGCTAAAACCCCCTCCATTATTGACTCTTTTTGTTGTTGTATTATAATGAAAGATCTGATTGTCGCTTTCTGTTTTGGTTTGGGCTTCAGAGTTTGGACACTTCAAACATGGTGTCAAACATGGTGTGTGCTTTTGATTTTGTCTAATGGATTGACTTCATCACGAAAAATTCAAGATCTTGTTTTTTTTTTTTTTTTTGTTAATTTCACTTCGAGATTTTATATTGATCCCATATTTCAAGATCTCTTTTAATTGAATAGCTACATTAAACTTTATTAACAGTTCTTTTAGCACTAGTTGTGTATTTTATAACTACACCCATTTTTTTTGTAGAAGTAAAATTGACTACATTAACATAGTTCTAATGGGAGTTTATCCTAGTTTCGAAATGCTGGAGATCAGCCAACAATAATGTTTGAATAAATGGAGGCTATGTAAAAGTGCAAATCGTGCTAAAATCTCCAGTAACCATTTTCTCGAAACAATCCACAATCTTATTTTGTTTATTTAGAATATGTCAAAATCTAACTTACTAGACTTTTACAAGTAAATAGTGCATGAATCTATTATCCACTGCATAATAATTGCTAATAATATCAATCAAAATAGCATTTTCACTACACCTATGTAAAATTTGATCAGCTTGTCATGTCAAATTTTTGAATGGACAATTAATGTTTAAATTGATGGGGTGACCGATAAAAATTTATGATTGTTACAATACTAATATTTCGAGGATTAATTTAAAATGATTTGAACTTTAATGACTAAATTAGAATTTGGGCTATAGAGTATAGATGTTTGAAGCAATTAACCCTTTCTTTTTTATTTTCTTGGATTATATAATGCACATAATTGTTTGTGTTATATATTTGCATATACTGTAAGCAATCTTCACATGCAATCTTTATCATGTGCCTTGTCCAGGAATGACAATGAGACTCAACAGTTTGTTTCTCAAGTCCCAAACAAAAACAAAAAATCAGACCCTATAACATCAGGTCGGGACGGTCTATCAGGGTTGTTTGCATAAACATATTATTCTCATGAAGTTTGACCACACATACATGCCTTAACCAAACCTTGCTGGTTTTGTTGGTAAGGTCCCTGGCTCACGCGGTCTCATCAAGGCTGTAGGATAAAGCAAGGTTTAAGCAAGAAATATGCTCTCTACTTTAGGCCCCATCAAGGAGCCTTTTTAAGCTTTTTTTAAAAGAAAAGCAAGGATGGCCTAGCTGCATTGGATCCCTTTAAGCAACTGTACTCACATATGACGTTATCATATATAAACAGCATTTTCGCAAAAAGTATGGAAGATCAGTAAAAGCTGGTATGTTTACCACACAAATGAATACAAATAGATAAAATTAGAAAAGTATGGCTCAAATAGGTTTACAAGAGATTTCCTCATGCAAATTGTTTGAAACATTTTCTTATTGCAATATGATTTTACAGTACTAGTATGATGTTAATCAGCTCCTAATCCCTATATAGGAACATTAAGTTCCCTCAAAATTTTAGCAGCATCATCAGGAAAAACAGGGTTTATGTAACATCCAGATCCGAGTTCAAAACCTCCTACACCGGTTAACTGAGGTATTATCTGTAAAAACCAGTGACTATAAGGTAACTCAGAGTCAGTAACCTTTATTGGTGAAGTATGGATCATAAAATTGAATGGGGGGTTATTCAACTGCAAAGCCATCTTTTTAAGAATGAGTTTTAGCAAGCCACCAAGATCAACTGCCTGCATAATGAGAATCGAATGGAAACGAGTGAAAAGTTAGATTGCAAAGCTTTATCTGTTTATTATTTTGTTATGGATGAACATACTACTTGCGTTTTATAGCATAAAGAAGCAGAAACTTCTTAATTCTTTCAATCACTCTATCTACAACTCAACATAGCCCTGCTTGACAGTATGACATGCGTTTTAGCTGACATGAGTGAAGTCAAAAGAAAACCAATTTTCTTAAGTCAATAGGGTGTTTTTTCTTTTAATTAGAATTTCCATAAAAACTAAATTCATTTACTCTCATTCAAACTTTGTATTACTTGTTTAGTACAATCTCACACAGGACTACAACTACTATTCAAATATTGGTCATGATAGTTTTGTGCTCACACAACATTGCTATGTCTCCTTCAAGATTCCCTATATCCTATGCAGGTTTAAAGGCCAAACTGGCATCATGAAACTAGTATTGCTAACAGAAAAAAGCAAAGCCACTAAACAGACCATCTTGGGTTCACTAAATACTAGGAAATAAATAACAATCATATTATGCTACATATAAATTTCTTTTAACAGTAAGTCAATAAATCATAGAAGCATTCAAAAAGTGTTCAACAATCATTTGACATAATGCTTTCTTTGCTCGTTGTGCTTTTATTTCTATCCTGAATGAGTGACAGTGAGAATCAAACAATAAAGTTTCTAGCACTGTTATCTCCACTATAAGAACCAAACACAAATCAAGCAAGTGAAAATCATGTAACACTAGAGCCATGAACATGAAGGAACAGAAAAGTTACCTTCTTATTGTCCAGTTCATCAAAATGAGAAGAGTGATCTCGGGGAATTATCCATATCTCGAAAGGAAATGAAGAAGCATATGGAGCAATGGAAAAGAAATGGCTGGTTTCATTAATCAAGAGGTCCTTTGATTGGACCTGACAGAGACTACATTTCCCTGTCTGATTAAAATGCTCCTTCATACTGTTGAGTTGAGTAGAAACACTTGGAGGAACAATGGGAAGAGATAGCATCTGACTGTGAGAGTGACTCATTGAAGCCCCAGCTGACGCTCCATGGTTCTTGAACACCTACCAAAGATAAATGAAGTAGCACTAAGAACCTATAAGCTCGCGAAACTAACACATCATACAGATTAAAAGTAGACCTAACAATATTGAATACGAACAAGGGCAAAAATAACTGAAACATGACATGAAACAGAAAAACACCAGTACAGGACACAAATATGCAAATGTATCAAAATTTATATGATACATATTATTTATATGTCAACGTTTATATAATATAAAATATCTTAAACACGATTATGATACACAACCACAATAGAACAGGTTATGCGAATTGCTAGTTTAATTAAAAAACATTATTTTAGGCCTTTATTTAAAAGAAAACATGGAAAATAGAAGCAATTAGCTCTCAAAAATTTGAATCACAAGAAACGAATGATAGGTACAGGATTTTATGAAATGCAAAATACAGCCCACTAAAATAGATCATTTCATCAAATTAAAAGCACTAGCAATCATCAAATAGCCGAAAACTATACTCTTTACACAGTTCACAGGTCCATATTCACACAAATATTTCAAGAAAAGACAGAAATTTATATCAAAGAAATGCTTTATTACACATTCACAAAAGAGAAGGCTTTTCTTTTCCACTACCTGAATATATTTGATTGAATCAAACTGCTTAATCTGCTCAATCCTCCTCTTATAAGCAATCAAAACATCACCAATCTCACTCGGATCCAAATCCGACAACTGAACCGAGTGAACTGGAGTTTCAATCACCACATCGTGAAACCCGAATCCCGGTACGACCCGACCCAACCCGCTCAACTCGCTACTCGAATCGTCATTCTGGCCATTTGGGTGATCGAGTTTCCTGCTCAAAGCTGGATACAAGTTCTCAATAACCCTGAGTTTCCAGTTAGGATCGGGCGGGACTCGAAATATCTCGGGTGCACACTGGTGCTCATTGCCGATGCAGAAGGGGCATGATGAAGAATTATTGTTAGGATTTTCCGGCGATTTGGATTTGAAATCGGAAGGACGCTTGGCTCGGGCCGGCGAGAAGATGACCCATCGGTTTGTAACCGGGTCTTTTCGGAGTTCGGGGCTCCGAGTTGGTGGTGTAGTTGCCATGATCTTCGACTTTTCCTTCTTTGATTGTTTGGAAATTTACTTCTTTCAGATTAAAAAAAAAAAAGGAATTTTATCTAAAGGCTGCTGTGTGTTTGGCTCAATAACTAATATTAGAAAAGTATATATTAATATTTTTGTCAGAAATTTAAAATCATATTTAAAATATTTATGTTATAAATTTTAATATGTTAATTATTTATTTCATGTTAATTTTAAAATTTTTAAGAAATTTGAATAGAAGGTATTTTAATATGTATTGTTTTACATGGAAAAATATTAGTGTTTGCGGGATGAATATTTTTTTTAAAAATAATTATAAAAGAAAAATAATCGTACTAAAATAAATAAAGAAATAAATATATGACATGAATCGGTATTATTAAATTTGTAAAAGAAGTATATTAATATGATTTTATTAATATAAAATATAAAAATATATATTAAAGCTTGTAAATTTATATTTTGTGGTTTAGTTTTATATGGTTTTATAGTGAATTAAATAAATAAGATTTTGAGAGTTTAATAATTTAATGGTTTTTTAAAATATTTTTATTCATTTTTAAAATACTTTTTTTGAAACTGAAAAACAATTTGTTGAATAAAAAATATTTTCAATAAGGAAAAATTGAAAACATATTTGACTTATTTTCCTATCATAGAAATATGAGGAATAAAATTAGAAAAATTGGATTCTAATGATAGTAACATGTTTAATATTTTTATCAATTAAATCTTAGTTTTATTAGCATTAGTTTTGTTATTAGTGTAGGAGAATGTAGGTCGAGTATGGTGAACTGCATTATCCTCTTATTTAAGGATTAGTGAGGGACAATAAGTAATTTTAGTCATTGTATCAATCTTTTTTTTGTATTATATAGGTTTTACAAAATAAAAATAATTTTATTTTATATGGGTCTTGCTTTGAATGGAGTGATGGTTAAATTTTTTTCTAACGTTTGTTTGATACATTCAAGTCGTGTTATCTCATTTCCTGCCTCTAATATTGTATTAAAAAAGTATTTTTTATATGAGTTTTAATGAGTGTCAATTTGTTTTAATTATTTTTTAATTGTACAAAATATTTTTTTAAAAGGCAATTGTTTTAATTTTTTTTCAAATTTACAAAATATTTTTTAGTAGAAATAATAAAGAATTTTTTTCATATTTATTTTTTAAAATTATTATAAAATTTTCAATTAAACATTTATTTATTTACCTATTAATGAACCAAACAAATAGTAAGTAGCTGAAGTTTATTTTGAAATTTGATATGGATTTTACAATTTTTTGTACAATTATATTTATTTTTGAAAATTTAAAAATCTTAACATAAATGAAATCTATTCATTAAATCCCTCTTACAAACACAACAAAAGGGATATGTATCTTTTTTCTATAATTTTTTTTAGGTATAATAATTTATATCAAGTTCTAACTTTAAAAAGAAAAAATCATTTTAATTTTTTATTTGATCTTTTGCTTATTTTATTCCTTAATGTACGTTGTTTATTAAATCACTAGAATGGTTGAAAAAGTTAATAGATAAAATGGTTAAAAAAGTTAATGTCTGTTAATTTTGCTAATTATCACGTCAGCACTTAATAAATTTTTTAAATTTAAAAAATTTAACAAAGTTTAAAAAATTATAAAAATTATTAATATTTTTTATTTTTAGAAAATTAATTAATTGTTAAAGTGATATATATGTGGACTGTCACATAGCAAAGTTCGCATACGTTAATTTTTTTATCAATTTTGGAGTGATTTGATAAACAATGTAAGTTTAAGAGCTAAAAAAGATGACAATTTAAATATATGACTAAAATGACTTTTTTTAAATAAAATTAGAAGACCAAATAAATTATTATACCATTTTTTTTACTACACAAATACTTATAAGATCCATATATTAAAAAAAAAAAAGTTCATTAAAAAGACTAATTCTGTACGTTGAATTGGAAAATTCGGCTTATAAGGAATAAGGTAATATTCCAATTTCAAGATATTCATTTATTCAAACTAGGTTATGTTTACGTCCCATTTCAATTAATTTTTATATTGTTTCTATTATTATGATATATTTTAATGAGTAGATTAAGTTTTAGTTTAATTGGTATGGATATTGTTGTAAATGTAGAAGGATGTGAGTTCGAGTATGCTAAAGCGCATTATCTTCTTATTTATAAATTTGGAAGGGGTTATTGGTAATTATAGAGTCAGATATAATCATAAATTATAATGATTTACTTGTTCAAAAAATATATATATATATATATATTTTTTTTTTTTTAATGAGATAAGGTAAATTAAAAATTATATTAATTGTTTTTAATAAAATTAGGGATAAATATCAAATTGATCCATGAACTTTGATCTAATGTGTAATTTAATACATGAATTTTAATCTAGTACAATTATATATATGAAACTTGAATTGTGTTTTATGTGTATACGTGAAACTTTGATTTTAATTCAATTCTACATATTTAAAGAAATAAATGTATAAATTTATTTTCATATTGAATTAATATAATTGTTTGTGTATGCAATTCAATAATGTTGTTAGTGATGCGTAAAAATTGAATTAAATTAAAATTTCATGTGTAAAACCGCACAAATCAAAGTTCATGTATGAAATTATACATTTGATCAAAATTCATGTATAGTTTTTTATATTTATTCTATAAAACTATTAAAAATTTCAAGAAAATAACTATCTCACTAGTAGTTTTCGCGTGATAAAATTTGAACTTGAATGCTTAAGATCCTAAAATTTAAATATTTGTCAACGATACCAAACTTTGTGAGAATTAAGTTATAATTGGAATAATGTTAAAATATGCCATAATTTACTGTATTATTCGTAAAATTTAAGATTTAGCCCCTATATTTTTATTTATAAGAATTTAATCTCTCTAGTTTTCAGATTTCAAAAATTAAGTCTATTTGTAAACACTGTTAAAATTATTTGTTAAGTTTGGTTCTTTTTTTTTTTAGTCACATTGCTACCAAGTAAGTATTTTTTTTAATTTCAAAATAGATCAACAAATATTTTTAAAAAATTAACATTGTTAACTAGGGATGAACAAAACTCGATTCGATTCGAAAAAATAAAAAAATTCAAAATTGGAGTTAACTGAATCGAGTTATTCGAATTATTTGAGTCAACTCGAATAAGTAATTCGAATTTCAAGTTTGAATCGAGTTGAATTTTACAATTCGAATAACTCGACTAATTTGAATAACATATTGGTGTAAATACCCTTTTGGTCATTGTCAAGTTTAAAAATAAGCAAATTGGTCACTTTCTCAACAAAAGTTAAAAAAAATCAAAATAATTTTTAAAATTCAAAATATTTATAAAAATTTCAAATATATATTTTTAAAATATAAAAAATTCTAAAAAAATATAAAGAAAGTTAAAAAATTAAAAATTTTCTAGAATAATATTTTTTGGAACCTAAATAAGTTAATTAATGATTCAAGTTTATCATACTACTAGCATGGAATTAATTATACTGTAACAAGATTTTAATTTGACATGTTTAATTATTTAATTTAACTTGAACAATTTCACTCGATTCAACTCAACTCGATTTCAAAAAAATTCAAATCAAGTTAGGATGATAAAATAGCACTAGCCAACTCGATTAACTCGATATTTTTATTTAATTTGATCAAACGCTTACCTCTATTGTTAACAATTGGACCTAAAATTAAAATTTTAAAACGTAAAAAAACTAAAATTTAAAAATAAAATATGTGAATTGAATTCAAAATTTAATATGCTCTATTAGGGAAAAAAAAGGTTATTACATTATAAAACGTTTAATATTGTAAAGTCACGTAATTAGTAAGCCTAAAATATTAAATTTCTTTACTAAAAAAATAATAATTTCCTTTAGGCTACCGTACAGCCACATTTGAATGCCTCATCGGCATTTATTATCACATAAAATAAAAGGACATTAATTACCAAAAATAAAAATAAAACGACATGCAAATTGTTTTCTATTTTAAGATTATTCTATTAATGTAGAAAAACAATAAAGGAAATAGTATTTAAAAAATATTTTCTCCTCATAAAATAAGGGTAATTTATATTCGCAGTCATTAAACTATTAATGAATTTCTTTTATGGTCATCAATTATAAAAAGTTACAAAATAGTTACTTAACTATTCAAATTTATCCTTTTTGGTCACTCTAGAATATTTGGGTGTTTTCATTTTTTTGTGTTAGCCAACTGGTGATTGAAAAAAAACAAAATTGTTGGTAGGTGACCATTTTGTAACTTTTCATAGTTTGATGATCAAAAAAGAAATTTACTTTAGTTGAGTGACCATTTTGTAACTTTTTTATAGTTGGATGACTAATAAAAAATTGACTAATAATTTGATGACTACTAATGTAAATTACCCTAAAAAACTTTTTTTTAAAATACATTTACTCAAAATTCAATCTTTTCTCTGAAAAACTAGTCAACGCAATTATAAAATGTTTAGGAAAAATTTAATGTCCGTGAAAATTGGATTGATAAAAGAATTTTTTAGATCAATAATTGAATCGATTAGATTGATTTATCTTTTAAATATAATAATACAAAATTTCCTAAAAAATTCTAAAAAATTCATATAAGTAAAAGGAAACAATAATAAACATAAATAAATATTAATATACACAAAAACATCCATTTTGTAAATTATAATAATAAACTTAAATATTTAAATTAATTTAAATTCGATTCAAATGATTTTTTAATAAGTCTTTTACTCGGTTGAATTGATCGGTCTCATCTAGTTTTGTAATCATGTGAAAATCTCACATAAATTTCAACAATAATTTCTTTATGGGTGAGTATTCAATACAATAGCAGCGTAAATCTTTTATTATTTTACAAGCAGTCTAAAAAACTTGACATTTGTCTCTATTTTTTCATATTAAACTGTACACCTATATATCGCTTGTCAACCTTCTCATCCTATTTGTAGAGTCTAAAAACTTTATTAATACTGTTCCAAATAATTTTTCTTATATGCATATATTTAAATATTTAGTATCGAATAGTTTTTATTTTAAAATATTTAATTTGAATCAAGTTGTGAGAAATTTAATATTTTTAAGTAAAATTTTCTATTTGAGTGTTGCAAACAAATAAAATAGTTTTGATAAAGCTTTACCTCATTTTAAATTTCTATCCAACTCAATTTTGAATTTACTTGAGAATCTATATATAACACTCCTAACCCGTATCTATCACCGGAATAGGGTTACGGAGTATTATCGAAAATCTATAATATAAAAGACATTCATTTCCAAATATTAGATAAATCATATCATAATTCAATCAAATACATGTATATCGTCCCTTATTCGAGCCATCGAGGCCTTAGAAACACTTTAGAAATGATTCAAGACTAAATCGAAAACAACTAAAAAGTTTAGGAAAAAGTCAGAAAATTTAAACTGCAGGGGTCACATGGCCATGTAAGCAGACCATGTGGTTCACACAGTTGAGACATACATCCGTGTCTCAAGCCGTGTAACATTTAAAATGGCCTCACACGCCGGTGTGCCAGGCCGTGTGCTAGGTCGTGCAACTTTCGAAAAGCAACCATTAACAACCTACAGGGGACACACGGTCGTGTCGCCTGACTGTGCGTTATACATGACTGAGACATACGCCCGTATCTTAGGCTGCATGGACAAGAAATAGGCCAAAATCAAGCCTTTTCTTTCACTCAATTTCAACAAGTACCAGTATGCTAAATGAACCTATGATCAAGGCACCAAAACATGCTAAAATATGCATAATAAAACCATTTCAATATATCATAAGTCCATTCAACCAATATGCCATTTAGGCACCTCAAGCACAACCAAGCATTCATACTTACATTTGCATCAAAAGGATCATGTTTCATCAAAATAACCTTAACTAAATTCCATATCAACACATAACATAATTGACCACATTTTAACCATGCCAACACATACCACTTTGGCAATAAAAACACCGATCATCAAGACATCAAATGCCAAAAGCACACCAACCATATTACCATATTTACAAGCCAAACATAACAACTAGTTTAACAAACACAAGTCTGCCTCTACATGCTATTATAACATTAATCAAGATATCAAATCTACCGATATAATCGCTGGATAGTGTGATAGATCTCCGACAAGCTTCCAACCTAACTGAGTTTCCGATAATCTTTCGAATTCATTAAACCGATTATCCTATAAAGATTTTTCATTCGAATAACGACTTACGGATAAGAGTACATTGTCAGATCAATCAAACATATCAAACAGAAGCTCATAAAAGCTGATCCAACCAAAACACACCAGACATAGAGTATAACACGAGAGTTCACAACAAATGTTGAACCTCGATTTACTTGGGTAATATACAGATATCTCCTTCCAATACCATCTCCACTCCAAGCCCCCGTAACACACCAAATCACGATTATACTCTATCTCACTTTCAGTCCAAATTGAGTATCAAATTCAATATTATATCTCAAATTACCATTAATTATCAACAATTAAAAATAAATATACAAGTTGTACCATATTAATCTACTCAACAATTCATATTGATGTTAAATTCTAACCATACGAATTTACTTAGCCAAATCACAAAAATATCAAAGTATAAGAGTTATTTGATAATTTTTCATTCTCCTCAATTTTCCATTTAATCTTTATCATGCAAAGGTATAACCATAGCCAAACCTTGAAGCATGTTCACGGTGAATTCGGTGGTGAACAAAACCAAAATTGAAGAAGAAAACCTTATGTTTTCTTATTTTAACATTATTGTATTATTTTAATATTAAAAAATAATATATAAATCATATAAAATTAAAGGAAATTAAAACTTAAACCGTCCACCATGAGTAGTTTACCCATTAAGGTCATCAAATTATAATTCTTTAATCAATTAACACCTTTAAGCTAATAGCGATTAATTTTTTAACTATTACGATTTAGTCTTTTTTGCTTAATTAACTATCGAAACGTTAAATTTTTTTAATGAAAATTTAATACAACTTTAATAACACTCCATAAATATTTAAAAATTTATTTACGGCTCGGTTTATAGAAACGAGATCCCGATATCTCATTTTCTAAAACTACTTGACTTTAGGGTCTTACCACTTGAGCTTAATTAATCATTCATATAACATAAATTACCAAATCAAAAACCTTTTTAAAATCATATTTGACTTGTAAATATTAAATAATAATATTTATGAACTTACTCGTCGAAGTTGTGGTCCCGAAACTACTGTTTCTGACACTACTGAAAAACGGCCTGTTACACTATATTTAGTTAAGAATCTATGTAATTATGAAATTCAAAAATTCGAGGAAAAAATATTATGTTATGTTATGAATATTTTATTTGGTGTATGTCATCAAGATTTAAATATGTTTTGATATACTTTATATTTTTAATAGTTATTAGAAATAGAGTTCTATTTCATTTGTATTTCTTATATCTATAAATATAGAATTGGGAGAAGCATTGTAAAGATTTCTATTGATCAATAAAAATATGCTATCTCTTTTGTTTTCTATTTTTGTTAGAGTTGTATGACCAAATTTCTGTTAAATAAATATTTTATTTCTAGAAGATTTAACATTTATTAGTATAAACAAGGTCTTTTACAACATTAAAAAACGCATTAGAACTCATAACACTTTTGGAGGAGAATTTTGTGTTTATGTGTTTGGTTTTTTTATCTCCATTTTTTGTATTATTTGTTTTTTTGCTATTATAGTAAATTATCTTTACTTGTGGTTTTTATCCTCTTTGTAGGAGTTTTTTCACCTTAAATTTGTGTATTCAATTTCTCAATTTCTTCCTCTATTTTTACTTATTCGTTGCTTAATTGGGTCAATCCCTAACAATTTTATTTGTTCTTTATTTTCGATCTTTTTTATTTTATAACACGTTACCAACACTATTCTTTTTATTTTATAATACGATCACTCCAAATCTGTTGCTCAAGTTGCTGTCGATTGCCTTCTAGAGCTATTACAATTTCAATCTTCAATCGAGGCCTATGCACTATGGGTAATGATTATCCAAAGAAATTAAATTTATATAATCCATACGTGCGTGATGATGATGTTAAAGATCTTCAGTATATTTTACTATGATTTATTTATTATACCATGTTTATTATAACATGTTAAACATTTTCTTTAAATGTAATTTTTTTCCTTATTTTCCTCTTTTCATGCTTACACTAATTTTTTAATTAGATTATCTTCACATTTGATAAAAAATAATTATTTTAAGTTTGATTACTATTTCTCTTAATAATATTGTTTTAAAAGTTTGAATCTAGTCGTTCTTCAATACTACAATGTGCTTTTATAGTAAATTATACAAATAGTCACTTAATGATAAAATTTTAGGAATTAAAAAATATACGATTTAAGTACCTAAGTTACATAATTCGATTATTTTAGTAATTTAAAAATTTTTTTGGCATCTTTTTAAGGCATTATCCCACGTAAATTCAAAAATGGAAGAGTTGTATTTTTAATGTGAGTAATTTTAAAAGAGTGATCAAAATGATCAAACTATATAAGGTATGTGTCTAAATTATAAAAATTATAAAATCCTTGCCTAAAATAAAAATTTTAAATAATTAAGTTACTATCAAAATAATTTACCCTAATAATTATTGAAAATAAGAGAAACTTAAAAAAAAAAAAGATAATGATAATTTTTAAGAGACATCCATATTTATGTTGATAAACTAGCTAACACCATCAAAGAACACCACTGTCACCACCATTTTCATTTTCACACAAAAATTTTGTTTTTCTTTTTTCCTTTTTGTTTGACCTATTAAAGACTCACCCATTTCTCCACCAAATAAACTTCTTTGTGTCATCTTTTACATCCCATTTCAATCATTCTCTCAAAATTTCCCCCTTTTTTTCTGTCTGTTATCGCCCTGAGTTTTGTATCTTCGTTTTATGTCCCCAAAATCCAAGGAGCAAGGCTGCCTTTTTTCCCTCAAGCATTGATTTTTATTTCTGGGGTTTTTCCCCTTTATTTAAGTTGAGCCCCCAAAATTATTTTTCTCAACATTTCGTAAGGATCCGAGCTTGACCCAACAAGTTGTTTTGAGGATATTTGATCTGTGAGTTCTTTTGTTTTTGTTGGTACATGTTTTTTTTCCTAAGCTTTTTTGATGATCAGTTTTACCCTTGGTTTTTTATGTTTGATGAAAATTTAAATGATCTGTTTAAGAATTGTTTGGTTACTGAGAATCTGATCTTAACTGATTGTGAAATGAAATTTTTTTGGTGAAAATTTCAATTTTTCTGTTTCTTATATCATATTTTGGGGGTGATGACATTTGAATATTGCCGATTGAGCTTTGTTGTTTTGTTTGATAGATTTAATGAGCTGAAATATTATTTCTTATATTGTAAATTTTTTATGTTTATTTTGTTTGATACTGAATGACTGATTCCCACGATCTATCAGGTTTAATTTTTTTTATTATCAAATATGTGATGTACTTGCATTGATTTTCGTATGGTTGCAGCTACATTTGCGTTGTAATTGGTAAAAATAAAATCTCTTTTTTTGAAGGGTATTTGCTAAATAGTCTATTTGGTATCCGCTTTGAGAGAAATCTAATGGATGATTTATAGCAAGAATTGCATGTTTCCACCTTTTGGTAAATTACTCAATGATTGTGTTTTTATTGTTTATAATTTGGTATCTGGCAATGTCATGACAGCAAAAGCGTATGTAAATATTGTTTTTTTTTTCATAAGGGTGCGTTAAAAAATTTCATTCCTTAGTCATTGATCATTTGATCTTTGCAAATCTGTCGTGCTTTGCTATATGTGTTTATTAGTTTCTATGTTGGTAAAGTTGGTTACTTTTTTGGTTACAGGAGATCTGGAGTGGTGCTGAGGGAAGTCGGGCAATGTGAATTGCATGGAGTGAGGATGCCAGAATTGCGAAGTGGAGCCCGGAGATCGAAACGCCTTGGTGATCTTGAGCCTCCTTCTCAGCCTGTTGTTCAAGCAGAGAATTGGGTACTGCCTGCTCAAAACAGATCCAGGAGGAGAGTTGGTGGAAGAGGAAGGGGTAATGCTGTAGGTGTAGCCAAAGGACCCTCACCAGCGGTACCCACAAGGCCAAGAGCTGCTGGTAGAGGCCGGGGCATTAGGTTGACTGATTTTGACCCTGAGCTTTGTCAAGTTCTTCCTGAGGCTGCACCTTTGGCTGCGGCTGAACCTGTTTTCAATCAAGCAGAGGTAGTGGCAGATAAAGATATTGCGATGGAGGGTGGAAGCGGTGACAAAATAGTGGGAGTTGAAGAAGAAGCTAGCACAACCCCGGTTCCTGAAATGGTGCTTCATATTACTAACTTAATATTTCCTTTTTGTTGGATATATTTATTTTTAGCTTAAGTCTTCCATATTAAGTTGCCTCACTCTTGATGAGAAAAGCAGCTGAGTACAATTTTTTTTTTCCTGTATGCTTTTTTTCAGTTAAGAGCTGACTATGTTGCTAATACAATTTCAGATATAGTGGTTTCTTTATTTCAGCATTTTAAATTTGCTGAAAACTATTTGGATAATCATTTCTGTTTTGAGTTTATCATTAGTTTCTTACCAACAAAAACATTCCTCATTAGTTAGTCGTTCTTCTTAAGGAAGCTCTTGACTGAATATCACTTTGTTACTCATTGCAGGTACAAGTGGGCAATTCTCCTGCATATAAGGTAGAAAGGAAATTGGGTAAGGGTGGTTTTGGCCAAGTTTATGTCGGGCGAAGGGTAAGTGGCGGTAGTGATAGAATTGGACCAGATGCAATTGAGGTATGGCTTGGAAACTCATGCCTTGTTTAAGGGTTTTCCAGGTTAATCCACTTGGGATGTAATGTTGTGAGATGTTTTCATCACAGGTAGCCTTGAAGTTAGAGCACCGAAACAGTAAAGGTTGCAATTATGGTCCACCTTATGAGTGGCAAGTCTACAAGTATGACATTTTTATCATAAAAATTATTAAACATTACTATCTATTGGGGTGCAGTGAGGAAATTCTAACTGTTTTCCTTTTAATCTAATCGTGAAATGAAAAGTACCCTAAATGGATGCTATGGGATTCCTGGGGTGCACTACAAGGGTCGCCAGGGAGACTTCTACATTCTGGTTATTTTTCTTTTTTTTTTCTTTTTGTTTTTGGCTCTGTAGTGTCTTAACTCACTAATTACTTAATGTATCTTAGAAAACTATAATGAATATTTCAGGTAATGGATATGCTTGGTCCTAGTCTCTGGGATGTTTGGAATTCTCTAGGACAATCGTAAGAAATAGAATCTTCTTTTTTTCTCTTTGTTGTACCTACCCATACATGTCTGCATGAGTACATATGTCTGCTATACTCTTTTAGCTTTGTAACATGTACTGTGACAGGATGTCACCAAATATGGTTGCCTGCATTGCAGTGGAGGCAATATCAATTCTTGAAAAGCTTCATTTAAAGGGGTTGGTCATACATTACCCTTCTGCATTTTATTAAATTCACCTTCCTGTTTTGTGTAGTAGCGACTTATTGTTATTGTTTATTGTCTGCTTGAAGAAAGGTTTGTGCATGGTGACGTGAAACCTGAGAATTTTCTATTAGGTCAACCAGGATCAGTTGATGAGAAGAAGCTATATCTTATTGATCTTGGTTTAGGTATATTTGCCTCAGTCCTCTCTTCCCTGCTAATTGTATTTTCTTCCTGAACTGTCAACCATGATCACATTATGGTTAACTACTAGTTTATATTCTCTTCAATGGAAGATTTCTATTTTATTTTCAGTCATGTCGTATTGAAATGTAATAAATGCTATTCAAGATTTGGTACTTATTACTGCCTGCCTCCCATGTTCTTTGATCAGCCTCTAGATGGAAAGATGCACACTCTGATAAACACATTGATTATGATCAGAGGCCTGATGTATTCAGGTGTGTATACCTGTTTTTTTTTTTAAATGTCATTAATTATTGCTTAAGCTTGGTATTAATATCTTTGGATATTTCTTCTGTCAGGGGAACAATTAGGTATGCTAGTGTACATGCTCATTTAGGTCGGACTGGAAGTCGTAGGGATGACCTTGAGTCATTGGCATACACATTGATATTTCTCATAAAAGGACGGTTACCATGGCAGGGTTATCAGGTTTCTATTGTTGTCTTGATTGATGATTTACATAATCTGGTTTTATTTCCTGCCTGAGTTATTCTTGTTTACTTTTTGGAAATGCACAGGGGGATGACAAAAGTTTTCTGGTTTGCAAGAAAAAGATGGGTACATCTCCAGAGTTGATGTGCTGCTTTTGTCCTGCCCCGTTTAAGCAGTTTCTTGAAGCTGTTATAAATATGAAGTTTGATGAGGAGCCCAATTATGCTAAGCTCATATCCTTCTTTGAAAGCCTAATTGATCCATGCATACCATTGAGACCAATTAGAATTGATGGAGCTCTTAAGGTTGTTGTTTTCTCCCCTCAATTAAACTGGATTGCACAGGGTATTCGAATGAACAACCTTTCTCTGTTTGCTTTCATATAAATAGGTTGGGCAAAAGCGTGGAAGATTAGTCATTAATTTGGAAGAAGATGAGCAACCTAAGAAAAAAGTACGACTGGGTAGCCCTGCTACTCAGTGGGTTTCTGTTTACAATGCACGACGTCCCATGAAGCAGCGGTAATGTTGCATTTTCTTGTTAAATATAATATTCGTTTGTACTTCTGCTTTTATCATGTACCACTCTATCGTTATATCTCCACTTCGTCTTTTTGGGTTTAATTGAGTGGTATGAATATCAACATTTGCCAGAAGCTATTCAGGCATTGTGTTAATGTCGTTGTTTCTGCATGTTTCATCTTCACAGTAATATTGTAGCATATTTGGAGAACACTTCCATTATTTATGTCTCATATGTGATGACGAAACATATATGGTGTTCAAAGTTGAAAATAGTCCACTCAAATCAGATTGCCACTCTTTGATGTTGTTTTTATGGTGCATGCTTCTTTGTTAAAATATGAGATATCGAGCCATGAGGTTTACAAATTGTTCTGCATAGAGTTTGTTCTTTGTTGGGTAGTTCTCAAATGGTGTTCCACGTTTCCATTATTGATGTCTCATATGTGATGACGAAACATATATGGTGTTCAAAGTTGAAAATGGTCCACTCAAATCAGATTGCCACTCTTTGATGTTGTTTTTATGGTGCATGCTTCTTTGTTAAAATATGAGATATTGAGCCATGAGGTTTACAAATTGTTCTGCATAGAGTTTGTTCTTTGTTGGGTAGTTCTCAAATGGTGTTCCACGTTTCCATTATTGATGTCTCATATGTGATGACGAAACATATATGGTGTTCAAAGTTGAAAATGGTCCACTCAAATCAGATTGCCACTCTTTGATGTTGTTTTTATGGTGCATGCTTCTTTGTTAAAATATGAGATATTGAGCCATGAGGTTTACAAATTGTTCTGCATAGAGTTTGTTCTTTGTTGGGTAGTTCTCAAATGGTGTTCCACGTTTCCATTATTGATGTCTCATATGTGATGACGAAACATATATGGTGTTCAAAGTTGAAAATGGTCCACTCAAATCAGATTGCCACTCTTTGATGTTGTTTTTATGGTGCATGCTTCTTTGTTAAAATATGAGATATTGAGCCATGAGGTTTACAAATTGTTCTGCATAGAGTTTGTTCTTTGTTGGGTAGTTCTCAAATGGTGTTCCACGTTTCCATTATTGATGTCTCATATGTGATGACGAAACATATATGGTGTTCAAAGTTGAAAATGGTCCACTCAAATCAGATTGCCACTCTTTGATGTTGTTTTTATGGTGCATGCTTCTTTGTTAAAATATGAGATATTGAGCCATGAGGTTTACAAATTGTTCTGCATAGAGTTTGTTCTTTGTTGGGTAGTTCTCAAATGGTGTTCCACGTTTCCATTATTGATGTCTCATATGTGATGACGAAACATATATGGTGTTCAAAGTTGAAAATGGTCCACTCAAATCAGATTGCCCCTCTTTGATGTTTTTATGGTGCATGCTTCTTTGTTAAAATATGAGATATTGAGCCATGAGGTTTACAAATTGTTCTGCATAGAGTTTGTTCTTTGTTGGGTAGTTCTCAAATGGTGTTCCACGTTTCCATTATTGATGTCTCATATGTGATGACGAAACATATATGGTGTTCAAAGTTGAAAATGGTCCACTCAAATCAGATTGCCGCTCTTTGACGTTGTTTTTATGGTGCATGCTTCTTTGTTAAAATATGAGATATTGAGCCATGAGGTTTACAAGTTGTTCTGCATAGAGTTTGTTCTTTGTTGGGTAGTTCTCAAATGGTGTTCCACGTTTCCGTAACTTTTTATCAATCTTGTAGATATCACTACAACGTAGCAGATTCAAGGTTGCATCAGCATGTAGAGAAGGGTAATGAAGATGGATTGTTTATTAGTTGTGTGGCTTCAGCAGCAAATCTCTGGGCCCTGATCATGGATGCGGGAACAGGTTTCTCTTCCCAGGTTTATGAATTGTCAGCAGTCTTTCTGCACAAGGTTATTATTCTAAAGCACTAGTTCCTGTCAATTTTTCTTTTCGGATTACATGCATTTTAACTTACTTTAATATCCCAATTTGATTTCATTAGGATTGGATTATGGAGCAGTGGGAAAGGAACTACTATATTAGTTCAATAGCTGGAGCAAATAACGGGAGTTCGTTGGTTGTTATGTCGAAAGGTTGGTAATTTCCTACCAAATATTTTTATGCCACTGAATTGTCTAGGACCATAGTCTTGCACTAACTTCATATTTACAATTTAGACTGAATGATACACTTCCAATCTATGTGCATATTCCTGGACCTGCTGCGAAGATGCTGCAGCCATTGATAGCTTGATGATTATTAACAGATGAATATGAATAGATTTTCAAATCAGCCTAGAGATTGTATCATTGAGGCTTGTTTGATGTAATTAAACCTTAAGCAAGAAAGTGCGCTTAACGTCTAGCTTTGTCAGCTGCAAGCTGAGATTGGCTAAAGTAATGAGTTTTGAGCATGCCTCAGATTGTTACTAAGCTGCTTTCGAAATTCTGTGATTTGTAGGAACTCCTTACACTCAGCAGTCCTACAAAGTAAGTGAATCTTTTCCCTTCAAATGGATAAACAAGAAGTGGAAAGAGGGTTTTCATGTAACATCAATGACAACTGCTGGGAGTCGCTGGGGTGTAGTGATGTCGAGGAACGCTGGATTCTCTGACCAGGTATTCCTTTCTTTCGCTCTTTATGTACATCTATTTCTCTACTGCCCTCTATTTCCAAAATAGCTGGTTATAACTTCATTGTATATTTAATTTAATGATTCAAGGTTGTGGAGCTTGATTTTTTGTATCCAAGCGAAGGAATACATCGGCGATGGGAAAGTGGTTACCGGATAACATCTATGGCTGCGACCGTAGATCAAGCTGCCTTCATACTGAGCATTCCAAAACGAAAAACGATGGATGAAACTCAGGAAACTCTTCGCACATCTGCCTTTCCAAGCACCCATGTAAAGGTGGGCATAAGCCGATATTCATCCCCTTGTTATCTTTTTAAAACCCCTGGCAATGCAGTTTTTAACTTGTTCAAGCATTAAAAGCTCCACCTCTTTGAGGAGTTTAGTTTTTGAATATGTGACGATTGTTCACTGTCTCTGGTGGTGTTATTGCAGGAAAAATGGGCAAAAAATCTCTACATTGCATCGATTTGTTATGGGCGGACGGTCTGCTAACTCTGGACTGTAAATTACGAGAGTCCAAAAATGTTAAAAATCTGAAGCTGTTGAGGTACATTTGGTGTTGAGACAATGGGTGGTGGGGGTTAATTCAGCTATAGAAACCTCTCATATGTAAAAAGAGAGAAAGAAAAGAGAACAAATACAATTTGAGAACCTCAGAAAGTAATGGCAGCTATTTGTTGAATCATACAATGTTTTGAAATTATAAATGGCTGCTACTAAATTGCAATAGGTTTTTTCCTTGAGTTGGAAATCATTCAGCTTCACTCCGCGGGGGTTCTTTTCAATATACTCATCACCCTCTTCATTTACATTGCTGATCTTATTTATTAATTACGAAAATCATTGTGATTAATCATAAAAATAATAGGAAGTCTGACCACTTCTCCATCCTTTATTACTTCCTTTGATTTCCCCTCGAAACAAATCTGCCCAAGAAATGCATTTTGACATTTCAGAATATGGTTTATAAATCAATGTTTTTTCTGTAGTTAGACTATTGGTTTTCAGATTGATTATCGATTTAATAATAATTAAATAAAAGATTTATAGATTGGGTTAGTACCAATAAAGGTTTATTTCGTATATGGATTGAAAATTTAAAAACGCGTTGATGTGGATATGTTTTTAGGAAATAATAGCGTGTTGACGAGGATGTATTTTTCTTGTGTCAGGTAAAAGCACGCTGACATGGACGTGCTTTAGTAAAAAGCCCTGACAGGGACGTGCTTTTCCCTGTGTAATCCCCCCAACGGTTACCTCCAACGGCCGTTTAAAAAATCTGACAGTCACAATGGTCAGGAAAATTTTTTTATAAAACCCCTACTCCCATTTTTCGTACCAATTTTATAATTTTTTTAAATTTATCTCTAAATTTATTGAAAAAGCTATTAAAGCTCTCTAAATTTTAATTTTTGTCTCAATTAAAATTTTTTTATAAGTTCTAAGAAATTTGATCGTGTTAGCAATGACCTGACAATTAATTCGTCTCGATGATAAACATATCTCCGTCGACCAAATGAAAATGGTAAGGGTTAATTTCATTTTTTTAAATATTATTTAATATTTTTATTTTATTTTTATATTTCAATTAATATTTTTTTATAATTTTTTATAATAGTCGGTAGTTCGAGTGTTACAATGTTTTATTCATAATCTACCTGGCCCTCCATCACCGTTGATTGAAAATTACTTGAGGGAAGCAAGTTTTGGCACGTGGCCAATATAGGCTGAGGGTAGAAGTTGGACCTGAAACTCATTAGCGTGTTTGTAGAGAGGTGGAGACCCGAGACGCATACATTCTGTCTTCTATGTGAGGAGTGTACTATCACTTTGGAGGGTGTGCAATTACAATTGGGGTTACCGGTGGATGGGTCCGTACTCACCAGGCCTGCTCAATCTGCTGATTAGGAGCCATATGTTACGATCTTTTAGGTGCGATTCCAGATATTATTTACGGAGGCCAGATCAATATGGGCTGGTTATGAGAGACATTCCCGGTGCCAGGGGATGATTCAACTGAAGTATAAAGAGTATGATATGCTCGGGTGTACATCCTTCAGATCCTCGGAGGTTATCTGATGCCGAACAAGTCACGAAACCTTGTACAACTGAGGTGGCTGCTGAAACTCATCGATTTTAGAGTAGCTGACGAATTCAGTTGGGGGTCTACCGTGTTGGTGGCATTGTACTGGGAGATGTGTCGAGCAACGCAACCAAATAAAATCAAAATCAGAGGTTGCCTCTCACTGCTACAATCATGGGCTCGAGCTCGGTTTTGCTTTCCATTTTTACGTCCTCAAGTGGACCATTTGTTTACATTTCCACTATTAACAAGGTAAAATTTATATTAGATTTTATAATTATTAAATAGATTTAAAATAAAATATTATGTTAAAATTTTATTTAAATAGGTGGAACCATTCGCCGAGTTACAGAAGAATGCCTATCGCTCTTGAAAATATACAACTTCTATTAGACCAACGGTCGGAAATGTATAAGTATTTATTTTATTTTGAACTATATATACATAACATAGTCGATTTCATATTTAGTATTATGTATATAACTAATATTTTTATCACATTCATATAGTTTCAATGGATATCATACGAGAACCTGGCAATTCGGGTAATAATTTCGGATGAGTTCCTACAGAATCTGAACATCTGGCACGTTAGGGTTCCATTGGTCAGTTACGCTACCATTGAGATGCACTAGATGGATAGAGTGTTGCAGCAATTCGAATTTCGAAAATCGATTCCCGTGGCACCTGAAGTGCTCGATAATAGCACAAAATTGACTTACGACGACCAGATACGCATTGGCTGCTTTTCCACCTGGAATATATCGAAATGTAGGAAAATCAGTACGATAATATACGTACTCGCAAATCGATTATCGTTTCGAAGTTAGTGTGCGATTCAGATTACATGCCATTGTTTAGGATCCATGGCGAGCCATATTTGCTCTTGAAAGAGGAGAGGCATTGACAAATCCGTGTTAAAAGAGAACAACGAGGCCTTTTAAATCCAAGGACAAGGGATGGCAAGGCGGGCGCATCAACAGCGCCTACGCAATTACTGGCCCCAATAAAGCAAGCGACGATACCCACACCATTGCCTCTTCAGATTATGCAAAGTGAGTATCCTAACCCTTATGTGTATCCTAATCCTTATATGTATCCTTTTTCCACTCCTATGCAAGGTTCGAATGTATGGCCTGGTGCATCTCATTTCCCGATGACTCAAAGTCAACCGAAAATATATAGGCCATTGTCTTAGGAGAGACTGCACGAGGCACCATCGGAGAGCTCAACTCATTTTTAATCCCCATCGCTTTATAAGATTCAAATTGGTTATGTTCATTCATCGTGGGTGACGCAAAAACCTCCACGATCTTTGTTTTATCAATGTAGGTCATCTTTTTAACACTTACAACCAGAAGCTGATCCTGAACAACCACAACCCCAACCTCGACCGAAAGCTGAACTAAAAAGGAATCCAGTGCTTAACCGTCGACCACTCCTATGTGGCACTAATTTTGACCACACATGTATTGATTTATTTTTTATTATTTTTGTACAAATTATTTTTATATTATTTCATTTAATAAAATAGAATTTCCTTTGACTATTTTTGTTCAAATTATTTTTATATTATTTCATTTAATAAAATAGAATTTTTTTGAATATTTTTGTATAAATTATTTTTATATTGTTTCTTTTAATAAATTAGAAGTTGTCGAAATCGACTTTAAATTTTAAAAATAAAGACGGAGTCGCCACCAATCCTTTTTATTAGGTGTGATCAGATCACTTCGTAATTTGATCATTTTAATAAAAGGTTAGATTTACTAAAACGATGATTTTCGATTTACAAAATCCATGAAATGGGTTCGTGAGTCAGTTACGCATGATGAAGGATTAGCAAACTCATAACGCCCAAAATCGGTACCTAGTTGATTACTTGATGTCCTAGTGTTGAGAATTGAGAATTCAAAGAAAGTTTAAAGTAGATCCTTTTTTTTTTTGCATAAGGTTATTTGATCAAAATATCGCTAACTAAATTAAATTTTATGAAAAATGCCTTCTTATTTCGAGTTAATCGAGAAGAAAAGATCATGCCCCGTAAGTCACGGCACGAGGTCTCGAATCCTCGAAAACAAGAATAATAGCCATTTAATTATTACCTAAGTCCTATGTGTATTGAATTTTAAAAAGATGCTTGATTATTTTTGTTCTAGGAAGAGGCCATACTCTGTAAGTTAGGAGCATGACCCCTCGAATCCCAAAATAACAAACATTGCCTCGGTTTTAATGCGTCAAAAAACAGATGAATGTATGTAGCAATATTTACAATGTACAATGATGGCAAAATCATGATATTAACAAAATAGCAACATAAATAATGAAATAAAATGACAATACTGTAGTGAATACAACAATAAGAAATAATAATAACAATAAAAAAATATTCAATTAATAATACTATATAATAATGATAATAATAATGAAATAATGCAAAAATGTATTATAATAATATAATTACATAAAATATTGATATTTGAGCAAATTTTAACAAAAATAATATTAATTAGCAACAATAGTCACTTAATAGTATTAATAGCACCAATAATTAAAAATAAAGGACTAAAATAAAATAATTAGGAAATTTGAGGGAAAAATGTAAATTATGCAATTTAAAGGGTGAAAATTAAAAAAAAAAGTACATGGATTTAATTAAATGAACAGGGGACTAAATTGAAAATGCAATAAATTTTAAAGTATAAATTATAAAAAATAGAACCTAAATGCTCAAATTAAAATAAAATAGAAAAGTACAGGGACTCAAAGGGAAATTATCCCAAACCCATTTCATTCCCTTAGGCCAACACTGAGTCAAGGGACTGACTTGTAAAGAAATTAAAATTAAAAGGGTGAAATTAAAACAAATAAAAAAAGAAATAGGATGAAATTAAAAAAGGGAAAAAAAGCAAAAGGACCAAAGTGGCAATTAGACCCATCTCTTGTGAAAACATGCGGATCCTAGGAGGATCAGGTTAGATATTTGGGTCAGGCCTGAAACGACATCGTTTTGGGCGTCTGAAGCCAAGCCCAAAATAACGTTGTTTTGAGGGGGCTATATAAGTTAAAATGTTAAAAAAATTCATTTTTATCAGCTAAAAAAACTATTCCCTTTCTTCTTTTTTTCTCTTAGATCCCTTCTCCGCCTCTGGTCACAATGCTGCCGCAGCCACCGATCGTTGACATCGGTGACCGTCACCTCCGATGGCAAAAAATTCTAAAAAAAATCTTTTTTTGCCCCCTTTTTATGTGGTTCAAAATCCCCAAAAACTCAGCCAAAGTTCAGCTATGGACCAAAAAACCCTTCGAATTCTTCCTTTTTTGACGAGCCCTCGACAGAACCCTAGGGGTTCCGAGGCTTCTCAAGTCAGGGAAAAGAGGGGTTTCACGACGGCACTTTAATAGGTAAAAAGAAATTTAAATCTTTTGTTTTTTTTCTTTTTTTTTCGTTTGCTTTGAAAATTAAAAAAAATAAAAGAACTCCTTTTTTTTTTTTAAACTTCTGTTCTGTTTCATTCTCTCCCCTTTGTGTTACACGGTGGCTTCGGTTTTATAGCCAAATATTACAACATTTATTCTTTCTCCTATTTTTGTCCTTCCTCTGTCTCCTTTTTTTTTTGTTGTTAGTTTAAGACAATGGGCCATTGGGCTTTAGGGTTTTTAGGCATTTAAGAATTTTTGTATTTGTAAATGGAATTTTAATGGACTCATTATTATTTTTATTTATTTGTTTTTTTGGTTGGGCCAGATGAAGTTGGGCCTTTACAAAAGTTATTTCGACGTGGACATATTGGCATTGTATGGCCCGGCTTCCTACACCATCCGCATAACTTTTGTTATTTAGTTTTTTCTCGGATATCCATATTATCAAGTGTTCTAGTTGAGAACAGTCGATCTTTTGGTTTGCTACGCAATTCTTTATCCGGTAACAACTTAAACGAAGTAAGCGATACAGATGACCACTTACATTCATCTTGGACTGGTAGGAATACGTGTCTTTACACGTTGTACATGTATTCTAATTTGTACACTTCATTGACATAGCTCATGGGATCCAAATTGAGATTCTAACAAGTTGCAATTACATGAGTGCATGGATAACGAAGTGTGTCAAACCTCCCACAGTTGCAAGTCCTATTTTTGAGGTGTACACGATATTGTCCGCCGAGAATACCTTGGTTTCATCTATCAAACTTCGTCACACGAAACCATAGGTTGTCACAATTGTGACACACTACGTGTATGAAATTGGATCGCACCTTAGCCTTATTAATTTCTTGCACTACCTTCCAGCACCATAGATGGCCTCCTTACATTTGACCTTTATAACTCACTACTTGCTTTGGGAACAACTGAGGTTATTGGTAAATGACGAGTTCCTTTTAAAACAGAATTGATGCATTCAGCTAGGTTTGAGGTCATCTGACCATATTGTAAGCCATCGTCGTATGATTGTGTCCACTGATTAAAAGGTATGTTACAGAGGTAGTTTGCGACTTGATCGTTAATTGACCTAAAATCTCCAACATCTCATGAAAACGGTCATTATTGATCTCGCACACTGACAGTATAAGTGTATAGCGATAATTACATACCACTCTTCTATTTAGAACAAATTGAATATTACAAACCAAATAATATTGGTGGCGATTAAATACCCATGTTGGTCAATTGTCATCATTTAGCGGTAGACTGATATTGCCCGTAGTAGTTGGACGTAACGTACCTTAGACAATATTGATGGTGTGTGCGATCCGAAAGCTTTTCTGTCGTTCAATTGCAGCTAGTATTCTAGGGCCACGATCTGATATGACGTAGATATTAGGTTAGGGGCAGACATGCCTCCTCAACCCAGAAAGAAAGAAATCTTAGTTGTCACTTGACTCCCCTAGTATTTGCAAATGCAATTTGAAGGATACCCCCATCACCATACTGTGATACAACAAGCAATAACTAATGGGTATATCTACCATACATAAAGGTAGCGTCAATTTGCACCAATGGCTTGTAGTATTGAAATGCGTCCCGACATAGTTTAAAGCTCCAAAATAGACACTTGGATTCTTGGCATACACGGAGCAAGTGGCCATTGTAGTACGCAGGAACCTTTTCAAAGTCTGTTACGTAACCTGGGACGTACCTCTCCAACACTTGACACCACTACCACACCTCATTATATGAAATGTCTCACCCATTGTGCATCTTCTCCAACGTTTTCTAATTAGCTATCCAGGCATTACAGTAAGAAGATGTGTATTTAAATTGGTTACAAATATTGGCAATTAAGACCAATATAGCAGTGCTGGGATCCGTTTTCACCATCGGTAGTGTAATAGCCAATTTTGACCCGGCCTATTATTAAATACAAAATTAATAAAACCAAAGTCAAAATAAATAACAATAAAATCCATAAGTCCAATATCCATTTACAAATTGAAAAAGGCCCAATACCCCTAACAGGCCCTTAACCCAAAGTTCAAAACTCCTTCCTAAGATCCAATACCCGGTAGCCCAAAATTAAATCAACTAACCCACCTAAACTAATTTAGTCCCAGACCCGTTTGGCCCAAAACCGAAATCTGCTGGCCCAATGCTAAACTGGCCCAAATGGCCTGGGCAGATTCGAGACTCAGAAACCCTAGCCCCTAATTCCAGTAGCGCTGCGCGCGTCCCTTCACGCGCACCTCCTCGAGCGCACCGCCCTCTGAAGCGCTACCAGAGGACTACTACCATCACTTAGCCCCGTCCCACCATATTAATTGGGGCCGTCATCTGCTAAGTTTCAAATGAAGAGGACATTGAGCAGAGCAAAGACGAAAACAAAAAAAATTATAGCCAAAGATAGCAATATTTTTAATGTATTTTCACTCGGCTATAAAGCCGTTGAAAGCAGAAACAAAAAAGGCTTTCCTTTTCTTTTTTTTTTTTTCTTTTTTGAGATTTCAGAATCTAAATACTTGCAACAAAAAAGCATATACGGTTGTAAACAAAGAAAAAAAGAAATCAAAGACTTGAGTTTTCGAAGGTGAAAAGTTTCTCTGTCGTTTCGTCTTATTGTTTTTATTTTCCCATTTCATCATCATCTATTGAATTAAGAGAAGAAGACCTCACCTTCGCGAGTAGACCACCATACCATCGTTCGCTCCGTGGCAATCGGAGTCGAACTTTGTTTTGGGGCTCGAAATAGCTCAACTCTATGGGTGTCTAGCCCGATTGGAGCCAGACTAGCCTTTCGCGACGAACCCATCGCCGATTTAAAGGTGCAGGGTAGTCGGAGGGCTTCTTGGTTTTGGCTCTGTTGCGGTGGCTTAGGAGGAAACTACTGGGGTTCCCTCGTGTTTTTCTTTTGGCTTTTGTTTAAGTAGCCTGATAACATTAAGTTTAGGCTTTCTTCTAAGCCCTTAGGTGCCACTCAAAACGGCACCGTTTAGGGCCTGATTTAGTGGCCTTAAAACGGTGCCGTATAGGCCCTTACCCAGTTCAAACCCGATGACCCGACCCAGACACTGTGTGACCCGCGTGTTTTGGTGTCTGAGGGGGGTATTTATGCCTTTGGTCCCTTGAACTCACGGTAGCTTTCGATTAGGCCCTTCCCATGTTCTATTTCCCTTTCGAATTTGCCCATGAGATTCGAGCACTATTGCAATTTGGTCCGCGCTTAAACGCAGCACTTAGATGGCCAGTTTATTTGCCATCTTGGTCCCTGTTCTTTGTGCCCGCGTTTCGTTTGGGTCTATTGACTGCTGTTTCTTTTTTAAATTCGGCCCTAGACTGTTATTCTGTTTTCAATTTGGTACTTATTTCATCATTTCGTTATCTTAATAATTAAGTTATACCTTATTATTATTATTAATATATATATTTCATATATATATATTATTTTAACTATATGTGCGTATATGTATATTATTTATATATTTTTCATATTGTATTTATATATATATATATTTTAATATTATGGTATATATATATTTTGTTTATTACATCTATATATTCTAAAATTATATCTTATATACACTATACCCTTATATATTAGATATGTATTTTGTATATATTCTTTCAAATTATTTTACACGTATTTTTAATACTATTATATTTTGTATATTATATCTATTTTAAAGTTATATTTTGTACATATACTACATTCTTATACATATATTACATACGTATCTTCATTTCTAAGATATACATATATTACACTATCTCATGTGTATATATATATATATTCCTAATACTATATCTTGTATATTTCTAAATATTTTAATACCACTATTATCTTTACATATTTTAAAGTTATATTTTGTATATTATGTATATGTTATATTCTTATATGTATTATATATATATATTTTTTATTTTTTTATTTTTATTTACACATGTTTTTATATTACCTCATGTATACACCATAATATAAGTATTCGAGTGTATTACGTATGTATATTTAAATTCTTTTTTTTCTTAAATATATTATGTATATTTTTTGTTTTTACTATATATATTTATCATCATCTTACCTACTTTTATGTTAATACTTTAGATATTATATGTGTGTATACATATTTTTATAGGCATTAATTTCTTTATTTTAAAAAACTTTATCTTTTATTAAATAATATATTGTTTATTCAAAATTTTATTTGAACTCTTATAGATCTAAACTTCTTTCACAATTATTCATTTGTATTTGTTAAGAGCTTATTAAATTTCATTTGTTTTAACTTGTTTTAAATTTCTTTTAAATTTGTTTTAGTCTTCGAACGTTAATATTATTGTTCGCATATGATGATGTTATCGTTATTATGCATATCATTTTGCATTTGTTGGTTATTATGATTCATCGATGCAACATATATTATTTCTATACTTTGTATGTTATTATTTCATACGTGCCGGTATCATTGTAAAAAGTCGTATTTAATATCATTTTAGTAAAAAACCTCCATCCAAAAATTTTCAATAATCTAACTCGTGTTTGGGAAATTTCGAGGAAATCGAACCTTAACTTACTAGGTTTCGGTTTTCCTCATCAAACCCGAACTATTGAGTATCGCTTCCAAAACCAAAACACGTGAGCTTTCAAATAAAACTTATTATCGGAGACTCGAAGTGCTACGTTCTAACTTACTGAATGTGGCATTCATTGTCCCGAGATAAGAATTTCAAGTTCAAGGCAATATTTTATGTTTTGGGATTTTGAAAAATCGAGCCCTAACTCACTGGGTTCTGGTTTTCGTACAATCCGAAATAATTAAATATTCCTTTCTCAATTTAAATACATAAGCCTTTTAAGCAAAAAGGCGAACTTAATTTCAAGAAATTGATATGTTGCACCCTAACTTACTGGGTATGGCATTCTTATTTCTTTGGGATAAGCGAGCCTCGATTTTCACTTCATTCAAATGCTTTTTTAAACAAGGGATCGTGTTTTAAAATCTTTTCAATCGTTTGATAATAGGATATTAAGTAATCAATTAGGTACCAATTTTGGGCGTTACGAGGGTGCTAACCCTTCCTCGTGCGTAACCGACTCCCGAGCTCATTCTTTGATTTTCGTAGACCAAAATTAATTGTTTTAATAACTCAAAATGTTTTATTAAAATCATTTAAGGTGACCCGATCACACCTCGAAAAGGGTCGGTGGCGACTCCCGTTTTAATTTTCATTTTCAAAACTCAAAGTCGATCCTCGTTTTCAAAAAATGGTTTCGACAGCTTGGCGACTCCACTGGGGACTAAAAAGAGAGTCAAGCCGTTGAATTGATTACTTACTGTCCTATCATCAAAAGAAAATGGATTTGAAAAAAATTACGATCCTCTTTCAAATGGTTTGAGATTTTGCATGATTATTATAAGTTGATTCCTGTGAATTAATTTCTACGCATCATATTGCATGACCGCCGGGTCACACCTTTTAAGTTGGAGTAAGAAGCTACTCCTTCGTGAGGTTTTCACCTCCGTGCAGGATAGTGAATCGCTTCCGGAATACATCCGTACCTATGTGCTTCGTGAGATTTTCATCTCCGTGCAGCCTTAGGGAAATGTGTTCCCCTGAATCGAACTCGATCTAAATGAGCCTATAATGGGTGAAGATCGAGGAATCTGCTGGTTCAGGTACCCTACTTTAGATCCAAACCACATATAGAGAACCCTTAGGAGCTCACCCTAGTTAGAGCCATGCCAAACCCTAGTGGTTACCCTAATAGGTCCTTGATTGTTCTCTGTTTCCATGCATGCTCTGAATTTTATTATATATTATACTGACATTTTGTGGTTTTACTTTCTACATATTGCACTGACATTTTGTGTTTCTGCTTTCTATATATTGCATTGAAAAGGTGTCGATTTGGGTTCGATTGCTAAAATAGGGAGCTCGACCATGGAAAATGAACTTCTTGATAAAGTAAAAGGCAATGCGGCAATCCAAAACTGGTCAGAAACAGCACAATTGGAAAAAGGGGATAGCCTAGCTACAGGATATGTATCGGAGTTATGGGATTATACCCGCATCATTGTTACACAAAACAGCCTTCAGGAATTAAGAGAAATTTGGTGTCAGTGGGATGATGAAACCAAAGGATTGTTCTACAACAAGTATGGGGATTTGCCGTACCTGCTAGATGTTAAGGTAGAGGAGAACTTGTTCTGGGCCCTCACACAGTTCTGGAACCCAGCATATAGTTGCTTTACCTTCGGAGAAGTGGATTTGGTGCCCACCATAGAGAAGTATACTGCTCTACTAAATTGTCCGAGAGTGCAGGTAGATAAGATTTATTCGAGAGCTGCTTATGTCCCGGCTTTTTAGAAAAAGTTGATGAATATTACGGGAATGAGTGAGCAATGGATCACGACTAAGATTAAGAAGAAAGGAGAATATAAGTGCATCCCATGGGAAAACCTAAGAGATCTGATTCTAGGTCACCCTGATACGACAAAGAAGGTTGATGTTTTTGCGCTCAGCATTTACGGATTAATTTTATTCCCTAAGGCTTTGGGATATGTGGATGAAGTAGTCATTGACCTCTTCGATCGACTCGACAAGGGGATCACGCCAGTACCTGCGATCTTGGCAGAAACTTTCAGGTCATTAAGTGCGTGCCGGAGAGCCGGAGAAGGCATGTTCATAGGATACGTACAACTTCTTTTAGTATGGTTTCATAGCCATTTTTAGAAGGTGAACAAGCATTCCTATCGAGTCTTCTTGAATGATTATTCCCCGTTAAGAGAGATGGTAGCCACACCAAGAAGAGATGATGTGTCAGAAGAAAACTGGATTGCACTCTTTCAAAATCTGCAAGATGGGGACTTCGAATGGAGGGCTCATTGGTTTGTACCTGGGGAAATTTTATACCGATGTTGGGATTTCGATTAGGTCCCATTACTCAGAATTTGAAGAGCTACTGGTTATGCCCCATTTATGGTATTAAGGCAGTATTGGTCGAAGCAGTTTATACCAGTGACGTATGGGTTGGTAGAATACGAATTCCTGTATAGAGGAGAAAACTACAGGAGAAGAATCAAGGAGATTTCTACGGCCTGGAATCAGACTCACCGAATGAAAAATCAGAACGTGAGATCGGTAACCCCCGAGTATGATGGCTGGTTTAGTAGAAGGGTTAATGACAATGTGCCAAGACCGAACTCAGAAAGTGTTAGACCAATGGAAGAATATTTACGGGTAGTCCCCTCCGAATTAGAAATTATAAGACAAGACTTTGAAAAGCGAAGTTTAGAAATGGGAAAACAGATAAAGCAGTTAGAGCAAGAAAAAATATATCTAAGCATGGACGTCGACATCCAGAAAGCAGAAGCCGAAAGACTCAAAAAGGGGAAGAACAAAGTAGAAGAGGACTTGGATAGCCTAAAGACCGATTATAAGAGAGTGTGTTCGTCTTTGAGAAAGGCTGGTCTAGGGAAAACCCCAGAAGAAAGGTAGTGGGAAGTCCAGGAAGAAAGACTAAAGGCCGAGCGTTGGGAAACAAGGTTCAAAGAGGCCTAAGCACGAAATGAAGCCTTAGAAAGAGGATTGTTGGAAAATTAAAAAGGGAAAGATGAGTTAAAAGCTAGAGTGGTGGACCTAGAGGAATCCCTTAGACGACATCGGAACCGCAACTCTGTGATAGAGCTGAAGGCCAGCTTAAGGAAGATTGAAGAAATGAAGAAGAAAATCGAAGAATTAGAAATGACTTTGCAAGACCATGTCAGGTATTTGGAAGAGAACGAGGGACGATGGAAAGAGGAGTGTTTCCGCTCTCAAGATCAGATCCAAAGAAGAGATTACGTTATGGAAGGAGTCATAGCACAAATACGAGAGGTGGCTGAACACTTGTAGTCTTTAGCAGCTCAAGCGGACATCCTTAGCGTAAAGTACGGGTCTCGAGAACAAGAGTTAGTTTCTTTGTTGGAAAAGATTAGGGCTTTAGGCATTAAGGCAAAGCCGTATCTGTAATTTACTTTATGTAAAGAGCTTTGTGTTTTAATAAAGTTTTCTATATGGAATTGAGCTAGAATCGACACTCTTTTTGCATTTATGCATCTGTATTGCATCACATCATTATATGCATTAAATTTCATAAAAAGACTCTAATAAAGGGAAATCATTTCAGAGAGTTAACCTGGAAACTACCAATAACCCATCCACCCAGCACTGTTACGGCACTCATTTTAAGTCAAGAAGTATGGATCAGAGAATAGAAAGGTTGGAGCAGCTCCAGAAGGAGATGCAAGACCAAATGCAAGAACAGCTAATTAAGATTCAGCAAGATATGATAGACCGAATGCTGGAAGCACAGAACAATATGATGAGTCAGCTGACTCAGCTTTTGATGGTAGGACAAGATAAAGGAAAAGGTCCTGTAACAAATACCGAGGAAAATAAGGATCCACTCTATCCTCCGGGGTTCACCCCACCTAACACACAGGTGCAACACGAAGCACACCCGCGTAGACCTTCTGTCACCATTAGGCCACAGCAACTCCAAGGGGACATATCGATACCGGGTAATAATCAAGATGGTTCGGGCTCAGAACATAATCCAATTAACCTCAATGTCCCCGACTTAGATGAGGCAGCCGAAGGAGAGAGGTCAAGAACGGAGCTGCCAAAACAGCTAGAAGATAGGTACAAATGGATAGAAGAGAAATTCAAAGCCATGGAAAGCGCTGATAGCCATCACGGGATTGATGCTAAGGACCTGAGTTTGGTCCCAGACTTGGTCCTTCCCCCCAAATTTAAAATGCCTGAATTCGAAAAGTACAACGAAACGAGCTGCCCTGAAGCTTACATCATTATGTTCTGCAAGCGGATGACAGGCTATATCTACAACGACCAGCTATTAATTCACTGCTTTCAAGATAGCCTGGTTGGGGTGGCTTCTAAATGGTACAATCAATTAAGCCGTACTGCGATTAACTCTTGGAAAGACCTTGCTCAAGCATTTATGAAACAATACAGTCATGTGACGGACATGACTCCCGACAGGATCACTCTCCAGAATATGGAGAAGAAACTTAATAAAAGTTTTAGACAGTACGCGTAACGGTGGAGAGAATTTTCCATACAAGTACAGCCGCCGCTTTTAGAGAAAGAAACTACGATACTCTTTATTAACACTCTAAAGGCCCCTTTTATCACTCATATGTTGGGGAGTGCCACCAAAAATTTCACTGACATAGTAATAACAGGCGAGATGATTGAGAATGCTGTGAGGAGTGAAAAAATTAAAGTCGGAGAAAGTACCAAACGATCGGCCCCGAGGAAAAGAGACAATGAAGTGAACAACACGAGCACATTTAGTAAGGGTCAGTCCAAGTCATTCACTGTAAATCAACCAAAAACAGTGGCCACTAATCGATCTAACATGACAAGACAAGAATCCAATACAAGGGAGAATACGGAGAGACCATCGTTCACTCCTATACCCATGATATATAGGAAGCTGTATTAGAACCTATACAATGCTTATGTAGTCTCACTTTTTTACCTAAAGCCACTACAACCCCCGTATCCCAAATGGTACGACACGAATGCCTAATGTGAATACCATGGGGGAATAACCGGGCATTCAATTGAAAACTACACCGCATTTAAGAAAGTGGTTGAGAGACTCATCAAAATGGAGATTGTGAGGCTTGATGATCCGGCTACACCCAATGTAGCGGGAAACCCACTCCCTAATCACACCAACCAAGGAGTAAACGGGATAAGCGATGGCCATAACAAAAAGATCAAACATGATATAGCGGAGGTCAGAACTCCATTAAGGCGAGTATGGAAGGAAATGGTCAGGAGAGGATTGATTATGTTGGATTCAAGAGAAAGATCTGAAAAAGAGGGAAACTACTACGAGTTTCATGCCAAAGTGGGGCATGAGATCTAAGAATATATGGATTTCAGGGCCATTGTACAAGACATGATGAATAATAAAGAGATGGAGTTTTTCGAAGAAACTAAGAACCCCGAAGAGAGAGAGATATGTGCATCAGAGGGGGAATCGGTGGCGCAAACAGTTAACTACCCCGTGATCATTATATCGTGACCCACAAACAATGAAGCAGGAGTGCAAATGCCACCAAAGGTTATAATCCAAAGACCTGCAGTCTTCCCCTATAAAGACAGCAAAAGGGTCCCATGGAATTGTAACTGCAACATGACGATCCTAGGAAAAGAAAGCTTGATTGATGCTTCAAAGGAGGGCCAAGACGGGGGCTCCTGTACACGCAGTGGGAAACGTTACGATGTAGCCATCGAGAAGACACAGCTCATAAAGGACAAAGCCCCAGCAGTCGAAGAGATGAAAGAAAAAGTGACCAAGCCTGAGCATTCTGTTAAGGAACCAGTCAACGAGAGGGAAGCCAAGGAGTTTCTAAAATTCCTCAAGCATAGCGAGTACAGCGTGGTGGAACAGCTACGAAGACAACCAGCTCGTATCTCGGTGTTGGCCTTGCTCTTAAGTTCGAAAGTTTATCGTAATGCGCTGATGAAGATCTTGAATGAAACATATGTTGCTAATAACATCTCCGTCAACAAGCTAGATCGCTTAGTCAGCAACATAAGTGCCGATAATTTTATCTTCTTTAATGACGATGAGATACCACTAGGCGACAGGGGATTGACCAAAGCTTTACACATTACCACGAGTTGCAAGGGGTACACGTTGCTAGGTGTACTGATTGACAATGGATTAGCCTTGAATGGACTACCACTGTCTACATTAAATAGATTACCCGTAGACAGCTCTCACATGAAAGAGTGCCAGAACATAGTGAAAGCATTCGATGGCACTGAGAGAAGGGTGATGGGCAAAATTGAGGTGCCCCTCTTGATCGGACCTAGCACATATGAGGTGGATTTTCTAGTAATGGATATCAAGCCCTCATACAACTGCCTGCTGGGAAGACCGTGGATTCATTCAGCAGGGGTGGTTCCCTCCATATTGCACCAAAAGCTGAAATTGGTGACAGAAAACTGACTAGTCACCATCAACGCGTAAGAAGAGATCATTGCGGCTGTAACCAGTAATGCACCGTATTTAGAAGCAGATACCGAGACCATTGAGTATTCGTTACGGTATTTGGAATTTGTGAATGCTACTTCTGTGGGAGAAGGGAACAAGGTCCCAAGGCCTAGAATATCCAAGACTACGAGGATGTGTCTATAGTTAACTGTGGGGAAAGGAGCATTATCGGGGAAAGGACTTGGAAGATGTCTCCAAGGCAGGATAGAGGTACCCTTGCTGAAGGAAAAATGAGACCGTTTCGGCTCGGGGTTCAAGCCAAACGCCAGATAGAAAATGAAAGAAATGGAATAGAAGCAAGAAAGGCGAAGATCACGGTTAAAGGGAGAAGAGATCAAGTGGAAACTAATGGTTTTCCCCCATATATCCAAGACCTTCGTATCAAGAGGATTCATTAACCCTGAGCGAGGAACCATTGAAAAAGGAGCTCTGGAAGGACTATTGGAGGGCATGCACATCAATGCTATATCCGAAGATAGAACCGAAGGAAGAAGCCTGATGGGAATCCACCCTTTTGAGCCTGGAAGTGTTCTAGACAACTGGACTGCAGAAGAGATTCCTATAGTGTTTAGAACTATTTCAGAGTAATGTCCTAGAACATTTACTACTAGGAGTAAAAAAAAAAAACTCTTTTTGTGAATTGAATTTGTCTTAAAATCTTTGACTCAATGAAAAGTGCACCTTTTGAACAAATATTCTTTCATTCATTCCAATTCATAAATAATCTTTTATTCTTTTATTATTTGTTATTCATAGCTGGCAAATAATCATTCTTAGATGCTTTTATTTCTTTGCATCTTCCATTATCCCCAAAACAGGTCCCCAGATGTCAATGACGTGAGTGACACTGCCAGCGACTCGGAGTCCCCTTTTGAACAAGATGTGTGTATAGAAGATTCTGAAGGTTTTGAGGATGATCGAGATTGCGACTTAGCGCCCGAGTTATTAAGAATGGTGGAGCAGGAAGAAAAATAAATCCTGCCTCACAAAGAATCAATAGAGATTGTGGATTTAGAAGACGGAAAGGAAATAAAAATCGAGACCGGTATTACCGCAGGAACAAAGCAAGATCTGATTGAATTACTTCGGGAGTTTAAGGATGTGTTCGCATGGTCATACCAGGACATGCCTGGTTTGGATACTGGTATAGTGGTACATCGACTCCCTATAAAAAGGGAATGCAAGCTAGTCCAACAAAAGCTTCGAAGGATGAGACCTGATGTCTTGCTAAAAATAAAGGAAAAGGTCAAAAAGCAGTTCGACGCAGGATTTTTAGAGGTGGTGAAATACTCAGACTGGGTGGCCAACATCATCCCCATTCCTAAAAAGGATGGAAAAGTGCAAATGTGTGTGGACTACAGAGACTTAAATAAGGCAAGCCCGAAAGATAATTTCCCACTGCCTCACATTGATACCTTAGTAGACAACACGGTGGGTTATTCGTTGTTTTCTTTCATGGACGGTTTCTCTAGTTACAACCAGATCAAGATGCATGAAGAAGACATAGAGAAGACCACATTCGTGACTATATGGGGAACATTCTGCTATAAGGTGATGCCTTTTGGACTGAAAAATACGGGGGCAACATACTAAAGAGCCATGGTAACCTTATTTCACGACATGATGCACAAAGAAATCGAAGTTTACGTCGATGATATGATTGCAAAGTCCCGAACAGAGGAGGAGCACATACAAGTCTTAAGAAAGTTGTTCTTGCGATTGAGAAAATTTCAGCTGAAACTCAATCCGGCTAAATGTACTTTTGGAGCCAAGTCTGGAATGTTACTCGGATTCGTGGTTAGTGAAAAAGGGATTGAGATCGATCTGGACAAAATTAAGGCTATACAAGGACTACCCCCGCCGTATACCCAGAAAAAGGTTCGGGGCTTTTTAGGAAGACTGAATTACATCGCTCGGTTCATTTTGCAACTAACCGAGAAATGTGACCCTGTTTTTCGACTCCTTAAGAAACACAACCCAGGAGTATGGGATGAAGAATGCCAAAAAGCTTTCGACAAAGTCAAATGGTACTTGTCTAATCCCCCAGTACTAATGCCACCTAACCCTGACAGGCCATTGATACTGTACTTGACGGTGTTTAAAAATTCTATGGGATGTGTACTTGGCCAACACGACGAGTTGGGAAAGAAGGAAAGGGCTATTTATTACCTTAGTAAAAAGTTTACTGAGTGTGAGGTAAGATACCCACCAATAGAGAAGTTATGTTGTGCTTTGGTTTGGACAACACGAAGGTTAAGACAGTACATGCTGTACCATACCACTTGGCTCATTTCAAAATTGGATCCCCTGAAGTACATGATGGGGTCAACACTTTGAATAGAAGAATGGCTCGATGGCAAATTCTGCTTTCAGAATTCGACATAGTATATGTGAACTAGAAAACCGTAAAAGGAAGCGTGATAGCAGATTTTTTGGCCAGTAAAGCTTTAGAAGATTACGAACCCTTAAACATCGATTTCCCAAATGAAGACTTAATGCATATTGTGGCTATTGAAGAAGACGCTCAAGAAAGCCTCTATTGGAAACTTAACTTCGACGGAGCGTCTAACACTGTGGGTAATGGGATCGAAGCGGTATTGGTATCTCCAAACGGAGACCATTACCCCTTTACCAGCAAGCTAAATTTCGACTGCACCAACAACATGGCCGAATATGAGGCATGCATAATGGGAATCAGAGCTGCCATAGAGCGTAAGATTAAGCTATTAGAAGTTTACGGGGATTCTGCACTGGTAATCTATCAACTTAGAGGCGAATGGGAAACAAGAGACCCCAGGCTAATCAATTATCGAAAAATAGTCTTAGAGTTGATGGAGGAGTTTAATGATATCACTTTCTGTTACCTCCCACGAGATGAAAACCAGATGGCTGATGTCTTGGCCACTCTTGCCTCCATGATCAAAGTGAACAAGTAAGACGATGTAAAATCCATCCAGATGAGCATCTATGAGGCTCCAGCCCATTGCTACAGCATTGACGAAGAAGAGAAAGATGACCACCCTTGGTATCACGATATATTGCAATACGTGAAAGATCATAAATACCCAGATCAGGCGACCTAGAATGATAAAAGAACGTTGAGAAGACTAGCCATTGACTACGTATTGGACGGAGAGATTCTATACAAAAGGAGGAAAGATCAAGTACTCTTAAGGTGTGTGGACGCTGTTGAAGCCAAGAAAATTCTCGAAGAAGTACATGAGGGCGTCTGCGGGACACACGCTAATGGCTTTACTATGGCCAGGGAAATTATGAGATTTGGTTATTACTGGTCCACCATGGAAGGGGACTGTATTAACTACGCCAAGAAATGTCATAAGTGCCAGATTTATGGAGATAAGATCCATGTGCCGCCTTCACCTCTACATGTTATGACTTCTCCGTGGCCCTTTTCCATGTAGGGCATAGATGTCATTGGTCTAATTTCACCAAAAGCTTCGAACGGGCATCGTTTCATCTTCGTGGTCATATATTACTTCACCAAGTGGGTTGAAGCCGCTTCATATGCCAATGTCACCAAGACAGCTGTTAGCAAATTTTTGAAAAAAGAAATTATATGTCGATACGGAATGCCAGAGAGAATCATATCAGACAATGCCCTGAACTTGAACAATAGCACAATAACAGAAGTCTGCAGTCGATTCAAGATCAAACACCACAATTCATCTTTGTATCGTCCAAAAATGAACGGAGCGGTAGAAGCAGCAAATAAGAACATCAAGAAGATTGTGGGAAAGATGACGGAAACCTATAAAGATTGGCATGAGAAGCTACTTTTTGCCCTTTATACTTATCAAACATCTGTCAGGACTTCCACCGGAGCAACGCCTTTCTCATTGGTTTACGAAATAGAGGCGGTCCTACCCATTGAAGTTGAGATCCCTTCACTCAGTGTGCTGTCAAAAGTAAAGTTGGATGAAGCTGAATGGGTCCAGTCTCGATACAACCAATTGAACTTGATTGAGGAAAAAAAGCTAAGAGCTATTCGCCATTGCCAGATTTATCAAAAACGAATGATGTGAGCTTACGACAAGAAGGTTTGCCCTAAAGAGTTCCATGAAGGTGATCTGGTTCTGAAGAAAATCCTTCCAATACAAAAGGATTTCAAAGGGAAATGGATGCCGAACCAGGAATGACCTTATTTGGTGAGAAAAGCCTTTTCCAGAGGAGCATTGATCCTAGCCGAGATGGATGGTAAAAACTTGCCCAATCCTGTGAATGCAGATTCCGTCAAGAAGTACTTCACTTAGATAAGGAGGAAGCCAAAGTGAAAACCCACAAAGGGCGCTTTGAGACTTCACAAAAAAAAATAGAGAGGCCAATGTGAAAACCCGCAAAGGGCACCTGAGACCAAAAGGGATCTTGAGTCGAAAACCAGAAAAGGGCGGCTCAAATTTTGATCAAGAGCAGTACATAGGGTGATCTTGCTATGTTTGAAGCAACAAAACGGGTCAACGCTAACATTGTAGGGCGTCGACGAAATCTTTTGGGACGTCTAAACATGCTTTTGGGACGTCTAAACATGTATCGAGATCAAAAGGGCCTCCGAGAAATGTTATGCAGGGAAGCTCAGCCATCGATTTCTGGGGCATCCATTTCATTATTATTCGTTCTTTGTATTCTAGCAAAATGTGCTATTTTGGTCAATTAACTATTATTTGTATTCTAGCCAAAATTTTCACTTCAATCTACTCATTTGATTTGAGCATTACTCTCCAAATCTCGTTCTAATCCATTGATTTTAGCTTTCTATTTCAAGCATCTTTCATTGAAGTCATGATGGGCTAATGATGTTCTGAACAAAAGGGGGGTTCTGCATATTACTCTGAAAGGCCTCTAAATAATACAGGAACTTGAAATAGGACTAGTGTTTAGAACTTACCAAACTCAAAGGTCGAAAAGAAGTCTAAGTTGGTAATACAACCTCGACGAATAATGAGTAACCCAAGCATTAAAATGGGATTATTCTCAAAAAAATTCAACATTCGTACACATCTGACCATGGCATCCAGAGTATGCAGGGTGTAATAAACCGAATCGTTTGGATCAATCATTCTATACCTTTGAGTCGCAGAGAGGGATTAAAAAAGGGTACAAACCTTATATCCCAGAGGTACAGTGGGGCAAAATTCTCGAGCAGTAAATGATCACTTCATTGGGTTCTCTAGCTGAGAAAAAGGACAGTATACTATGCAAAACCCTGAAAGGCAACGAGTAATGAAGCCCTAAAACGTTAAAAATGATCACTCTCATGATATTTTGCATTCATACAAGTGTCATTCGTAATACATTTAGTTAGGAATACTTGATTCATTCCGATCACAGCATCCTAATTATTTTGCATAAGCATAATCACATTTTACAAGACAGATCCCCTAGAAGACAGGTGACAGCATTGATAAATTCAAAAGTCTGACATCCTTGAAGTTGCAAGGAGCAGATTGAAGATAGAAGATTTGGCCTTCCTGAAGATGCAGGGGCAAATTGAGGACAAGTTTGGCATCCTTGAGGTTGCAAGGAGCAGACTGAAGATAGAAGATTTAGCCTTCCTAAAGATGCAGGGGCTGATCGAAGAAAGATCTGACATCCTTGAGATTGTAAGGAGTAGATTGAAGTTAAAAGATTTGGCCTTCCTGAAGATGCAGGAGCAGATCGAAGACAAGTCTGACATCTTTGAAGTTGCAAGGAGCAGATTGAAGATAGAAGGTTTGGCCTTCCTGAAGATATAGGGGCAAATGAAGGACAAGTCTGACATCCTTGAGGTTGCAAGGAGCAGACTAAAGATAGAAGATTTGGCTTTCCTGAAAATGCAGGAGCAGATCGAAGATTTAAGTCTAGCGAAGTAGACTAAAGCCACAAGTCCTGTACCTCTGAAGTTGCAGCGGAAGGAAGCAAGGCTAATTGAAGAAAAGAAACGCCAAGAGGTGAAGACTCGGTAGAGCCAGGCAAAATTGGCCTTTTTAAGGTCTTTGCTCTATTCTCGTTACACGACAACGAGCAAAGAGGGGCAGCTGTAATAGCCAATTTTGACCCGGCCTATTATTAAATACAAAATCAATAAAACTAAAGTCAAAATAAATAACAATAAAATCCATAAGTCTAATGTTCATTTACAAATTGAAAAAGGCCCAATACCCCTAACAGGCCCTTAACCCAAAGTTCAAAACTCCTTCCTAAGATCCAATACCCGGTAGCCCAAAATTAAATCAACTAACCCACCTAAACTAATTTAGTCCCAGACCCGTTTGGCCCAAAACCGAAATCTGCTGGCCCAATGCTAAACTAGCCCAAATGGCTTGGACAGATTCGAGACTCAGAAACCCTAGCCCCTAACTCCAGCAGCGCCGCGCGTGTCCCTTCACGCGCACATCATCGAGCGCACCGCCCTCTGAAGCCACTACCAGAGGACTGCTACCGTCACTCAGCCCCATCCCACCACATTAATTGGGGCTGTCATCTGCAAAGTTTCAAATGAAGAGGACATTGAGCAGAGCAAAGATGAAAACAGCAAAAAAATATAGCCAAAGATAGCAATATTTTTAATGTATTTTCACTCGGCTATAAAGCCGTTGAAAGCAGAAGCAAAAAAGGCTTTCCTTTTCTTTTTTTTTTCTTCTCTGAGATTTCAGAATCTAAATACTTGCAACAAAAAAAGCATATACGGTTGTAAACAAAGAAAAAAAAGAAATCAAAGACTCGAGTTTTCGAAGGTGAAAAGTTTCTCTGTCGTTTCGTCTTATTGTTTTTATTTTCCCATTTCATCATCATCTATTGCATTAAGAGAAGAAGACCTCACCTTCGCGAGCAGACCACCATACCATCGTTTGCTCCGTGGCAATCGGAGTCGAACTCGGTTTTGGGGCTCGAAATAGCTCAACTCTGTGGGTGTCTAGCCTGATTGGAGCCAGACTAGCCTTTCGCGACGAACCCATCGCCGATTTAAAGGTGTAGGGTGGTCGGAGGGCTTCTTGGTTTTGGCTCTGTTGTGGTGGCTTAGGAGGAAACTACTGGGGTTCCCTCATGTTTTTCTTTTGGCTTTTGTTTAAGTAGCTTGATAACATTAAGTTTAGGGTTTCTTCTAAGCCCTTAGGTGCCACTCAAAATGGCACCGGTTAGGGCTTGATTTAGTGCCCTTACCCAGTTCAAACCCGATGACCCGACCCAGACACTACGTGACCCGCGTGTTTTGGTGTCTGATGGGGGTATTTACGCCTTTGGTCCCTTGAACTCACGATAGCTTTCGATTAGGCCCTTCCTATGTTCTATTTCCCTTTCGAATTTGCCCATGAGATTCGAGCACTATTGCAATATGGTCCGCGCTTAAACGCAGCACTTAGATGGCCGGTTTATTTGCCATCTTGGTCTATGTTCTTTGTGCCCGCGTTTCGTTTGGGTCCATTAACTGCTGTTTCTTTTTTAAATTCGGCCCTAGACTGTTATTCTGTTTTCAATTTGGTACTTATTTCATCATTTCGTTATCTTAATAATTAAGTTATACCTTCTTATTATTATTATTAATATATATATATATATATTTCATATATATATTATTTTAACTATATGTGCGTATATGTATATTATTTATATATTTTTCATATTGTATTTATATATATATATTTTTAATATTATGGTATATATATATTTTGTTTATTACATCTATATATTCTAAAATTATATCTTATATACACTATACCCTTATATATTAGATATGTATTTTGTATATATTCTTTCAAATTATTTTACACGTATTTTTAATACTATTATATTTTGTATATTATATCTATTTTAAAGTTATATTTTCTACATATACTACATTCTTATACATATATTACATACGTATCTTCATTTCTAATATATACATATATTACACTATCTCATGTGTATATATATATATTCCTAATACTATATCTTGTATATTTCTAAATATTTTAATACCACTATTATCTTTACATATTTTAAAGTTATATTTTGTATATTATGTATATGTTATATTCTTATATGTATTATATATTTATTTTTTTATTTTTTTATTTTTATTTACACATGTTTTTATATTACCTCATGTATACACCATAATATAAGTATTCGAGTGTATTACGTATGTATATTTAAATTCTTTTTTTCTTAAATATATTATGTATATTTTTTGTTTTTACTATATATATTTATCATCATCTTACCTACTTTTATGTTAATACTTTAGATATTATATGTGTGTATACATATTTTTATAGGCATTAATTTCTTTATTTTAAAAGACTTTATCTTTTATTAAATAATATATTGTTTATTCAAAATTTTATTTGAACTCTTATAGATCTAAACTTCTTTCACAATTATTCATTTGTATTTGTTAAGAGCTTATTAAATTTCATTTGTTTTAACTTGTTTTAAATTTCTTTTAAATTTGTTTTAGTCTTCGAACGTTAATATTATCGTTCGCATATGATGATGTTGTCGTTATTATGCATATCATTTTGCATTTGTTGGTTATTATGATTCATCGATGCAACATATATTATTTCTATACTTTGTATGTTATTATTTCATACGTGCCGGTATCATTGTAAAAAGTCGTATTTAATATCATTTTAGTAAAAAACCTCCATCCAAAAATTTTTAATAATCTAACTCGTGTTTGGGAAATTTCGAGGAAATCGAGCCTTAACTTACTAGGTTCCGGTTTTCCTCATCAAACCCGAACTATCGAGTATTGCTTCCAAAACCAAAACACGTGAGCTTTCAAATAAAACTTATTATCGGAGACTCGAAGTGCTACGTTCTAACTTACTGAATGTGGCATTCATTGTCCCGAGATAAGAATTTCAAGTTCAAGGCAATATTTTATGTTTTGGGATTTTGAAAAATCGAGCCCTAACTCACTGGGTTCTGGTTTTTCGTACAATCCGAAATAACTAAATATTCCTTTCTCAATTTAAATACATAAGCCTTTTAAGCAAAAAGACGAACTTAATTTCAAGAAATTGATATGTTGCACCCTAACTTACTGGGTATGGCATTCTTATTTCTTTGGGATAAGCGAGCCTCGGTTTTCACTTCATTCAAATGCTTTTTTAAACAAGGGATCGTGTTTTAAAATCTTTTCAATCGTTTGATAATAGGACATTATGTAATCAATTAGGTACCAATTTTGCGCGTTACGAGGGTGCTAACCCTTCCTCGTGCGTAACCGACTCCCGAGCTCGTTCTTTGATTTTCGTAGACCAAAATTAATTGTTTTAATAACTCAAAATGTTTTATTAAAATAATTTAATATGACCCGATCACACCTCGAAAAGGGTCGGTGGCAACTCCCGTTTTAATTTTCATTTTCAAAACTCAAAGTCGATCCTCGTTTTCAAAAAATGGTTTTGACAGGTAGTATTAAGTCCACTATCATCTCTGAATCTAGTTTGGGATGATCTTGTGAAACACCTATCAACCCATCAGTACGTTAAATAATGTAACATTAAATAATAATCGTAATATTCAAACATCCTAAACACCAGTGATATTGTGCCAAAGGCAACACATGTATGCGGATCGGTGAACTTCTTTATCTCCCATAACCCTGTCCTTTTCTTAACCAAAGCCATGTTTTTCTATGAACATGTACCGTCTTGCACTGCACACTTGGCCTTGAACTTATCAGATTTAAATTTAACCACGTGGTAGTTAACCCTATTCTTGATGCTAATTACTTCAATGCACTGAGAAAACCATCCTTATTGAAGAACTCCTTATTAACTTCCAATTCACCCGAATCTAACGACAACTTGTGTGGTCACGCCTCTTGTGTGGGAGATTTGGGAAACTTTAACGGACCATCTGCCGATAGATTGACATTATGCATGTAGGCTAGAGGCGAGTATGCCGTGAATTGCGAATATTCTTTTTCTTTATCTAAACCGCCTTCATCGTCTTCAATTTTGATTAGAACATACTCCGATTCAAAAAATAATGCAACTTCTACACCATTGGCAGTAGGCTTTCGTGGTGGATCCACATCAGACTCATCAACCTACCCACTAACATATGCAATGTAGGAAGTGCCCTTGTCGATGGACGTCATAGGGAGTACATTATCCCTCATCATGTATGTTTCAAAACGTCTCTAATCAGATGTGGATTGCCAACCACTAGAAGTTGATGCCATTCCTAGTAAGTATTTCCAACATTGAACATCAATCCATCGAGGTGCATATCTCATCTACTAATAGAGTGTTGGGTAAGGGTCGTGTATTTCATCTTGCCATAAAAAATGGATGATTACGTATTCTGCCTTCCACTAGCAGAGTATCGGGCAGGGTTCGTGTATTCCTCTCAAATAGTAGTAGATGTTGAAGTAGCAAGTGTTTTATATGGCCTTGAAAACTCAACATATAACTCAAGATAGGGTGATCCATTTCCAAGCCATGAGCACCTTTGATATCAAACGAGTCATATGTCATGGGATTAGCTGAAACACAAATTTGATACTTAATAGACGAAACTCTCATTGGCGTCATTCTTAATATTTTGCACTTAATTCTTTTATGAACTTTTGTCAATTTTATGTTTTGGTTGAAAACCAGTCATGTGTTCTCTAATAAAAAAACAACGTCATTCTCAGTGTTCATGGCCTCACCATCGTTGTAAATAACATCACTAATACGTCCACTCATTTTCAACCAAATTATCTGTCGAAAGAAATTTAAAAAAAATATTATGCAAAAATATAATTATTCGTATAAATATTAACACGATAAATCAACTTATACCTTCTCAACTTCTTCAATTTCTATTATTCTGAACTTCTTCAATTTTGCTTGCTATAACTTATGTAACAAGAGAATGAAATTTAGGTCATTTATAGCCTAAATGATAGTGGGATGCTTATTTTTGTATAATTCCCCCGATAGTGGGGGTTGAAATTTGTAGGGAAAACCGCTCTAAGGAGGATGCACTGTCACCAACATGACTGAAAAGGGCATTCAACTGGGAGCTTTTTCAGTACTTTTGCTGACAGTGCATCCTGTTTGTAGCGTTTTTCAACCCAACTATCAGATTTCTCGGGAATCCCGAGATATTTTTTCAGAATCATCAGTACAAAATAGGCATGTAGCTGGAAGCTTTTTTTGTACTATTACTAACTGCGCATCCTACTTAGAGTTTTTTTTTTTTAAAATAAAATAAAATAAAAGAAAATCCTTCTCGTCAAAATAAAATTTTCAGAACACATCACGTCGAAATTATTTTTTCCTGAACAATACTTAGCAATTAAAAAAAAACCCTAAAACCCTAAATCTTAAACCATAATTTAATTTTTCTTAAACCCTAATCAAACCCAAAACCCTAAACCTAAGCCTAATTTGCAAATAATCCACGAGAGACTACACGGCCAAAAGTTCGTTCCTATCAGTGCTTTTTACTAAAGCGTGTCCACGTTTGCAAGAGCCCAATTTTTAGTTGTGTTGAAACAGTGATTCGAGATCACTAAGTTTGGCAAGAAAGTTAGAAAAATACTATTATTTAGTGAGTCTAAGTTAAATATGAAGTTAGGAAAAATTATGAGATAGTGAATTGTGTTTTAGAAATAAATTCTTGAATAACTAGTATTGAAAACGAGGTATTGAGACCTCAAAATTATGAACTGAGCCATAAATATTTTTATAAAATTTTGTCATTTTGAGATTTTTACAACTAGGTCCTACTAGTTAATTCATTAGTTTTTGATTCCATGGATAATTTTGAAAGTTACCATGGATGACTGCTAGAAGTTATGATGAATTATCATGAATTTGAAGCTTTCATTTTATTATATGAGGATTTTATTGAATGAATTGAATAGAAATTGATATTTAGGACTTAATTGTGAAAGAATTTGAAATTAGGGTTTTGTGTGGAAATTTTGAATTTCAATGGTTGTGAAAAAGCTTATAATGTTTAGGTAAAATGTTATTTGAGAAAAATTAGCCCGATTAAGGGGTTAATCGACCAGGAACTAAATTGTAAAAACTGTGAAGTTTGGGATAGAAGTGTAATTTTAAAAATTAAAGGGCATAAATTATGAAGTGGAGTGAAATTGAAATAAATGCTAATAAATAAATAATTTTATAATTATAGATCAAGAATCCGAGGTGAATCGTGGAAAGGAGAAATTGTAAGAATAGTCCCTAAATTTCTACAACTTTTGCAAATTAGCCTAGGAAAGTTCATATCGCTAAATTTAATGATTTATTATGAAAGTTTCATGAATGCTATGGCATGTTATCGTATATGAATGTTACTAAACTGAGATAATTATGAAAGTACGAATATTAGTGGAACACCGGATTGAGTACTTTTGTTTAGTGACTAATATGAATTGACCGAAAAGACCATGGTTGGACCATGGCAATGTGTGATATGTGATTTCTGTGTAAGACCATAACTGGGATATGGCATCGGTGTGATATATGATTTCCGTGTAAAACCATATCTAGGATATGGCATCAGTGTGATATGTGATTTCCGTGTAAGACCATAGTTGGGCTATCGCATCGGTGTGATATGTGCTTCCATGTAAGACCATGACTAAGCTATGGTTTTGGTGTGTGATATGTGACTATGTGCAAGACCATAGTTATACTATGGGAATGTGAAAACGAAGTATTCAATTCTGTTAAATGTTCCCTAATTTGATTACAAAAGATAAGTGAAAAATGAATTGAAGTGGTTATAACCAATTAATTAGTCATATTAAGCTCAATCAAGTGAACTTATCATTGGTTTTGTGATTGACAAGAAAAATTAGTGAAATTTTATATATTGTATGATTGTTATAACATGTTCGGTAAGAATTATTTTATATGCCTATGAGCTTACTAAGCTTTATAAGCTTACTTTTGTGTTTAATGATGTTCTTTGTAGATTGACGTAAATACGAAGGATCAGAACAACACTGAGGATTACACTATCCAGATAATTTCCGGTAGATTTTGCAATACTCTTTTAGATTTATATGGCATGTATAGGACGTTGACAATGTAATAGTTTAATGGAGATGACATGACTTGAGTGATCAAGTATAAAACTTAGTGTGTTGGTCATACTAGACTATGTAAAAATGCATATTTTGGCTTGAATTGGTTGATTGGTTGGACTATATTGGCAGGTAAATGTGATTATGTGCAGGTTGTGATTGTAGGGTGAGAAAATTGGCCTTAAAATGACCTATTTTTGCCTACACGGGTAGACACGCAGACGTGTGTCTAGACCATGTGTGACACATGGCCTAGCACATGGGCGTGTGGTCCAGCCGTGTGTCCCCTGCACCTTGAATTTGAGAAACAGAATGCTCAATGTAATACCCCATTTTTGCCCGGGTCCATACCACAAAATGATAAAAAATAAATAAATAAATAAATTCCAAGCCCAGTTTAGAATATATCATTTGGCCCAATCAGAATGGCCCATTACTTGAAAAGATTGAAGGTCCATCTACAAACTTGGAAACATAATCTTCAAGGATACGTAATCTTAGAAATGATATGTAAATCTTAGATATGATATGCAATCTTAGAAGATATGGTATGCAATCTTAGAAGATATGATTTTGATATCTTAGAGATTTAATTTGTAGATACCCTTTAATCTTAGCCGTTGATGTAATTGATCTATACCGTTGGATTTGGGGAGGCTCAACTATAAATAGAGGCCTCCCCCCCCTCATTGTAAAAGACACTTGAGTTTTGGCAAGCAATAAAAATTCTTGAGAGCTCTCAAATTTCTCTCCGTCTTACGTTCTTATTTTCTGCGGTTTGTTCTTATTTTATTCTTTGTTCATCTTCATTTTTCAACCTTTTTTCATTTTGATTTAATCCCTATTTCCTTGTTTTTTTTAATTCTTTTATATTTTATGTTTTTTATAATTTTAGTATTATATCCAATTATTTTTTATTAAATTCTATATTACTCTTTGTTTTAAAAAAATATATATTTCATTTAATCGAAAAGTTTTTTTTCTTAAATAAGGCAATGTTTGATGTTTAGAAAATCGGGAAATAGTGCCCTAACATGTTGGGTTGCGATTTTTTGTTTGACTAAATAACCAAATATCCTTTTAATAAATTTCCTAAATTACGAGGTGATTTCAGTTACAAAAGTTTGAGAATATCGTGTCCCATCATGCTGGATGTGATATTCGTGTTCTTTTGAAACGAAGGATTCTCAGTTTTTATATCAAATTATTTTTTATTAAATACTATATTACTCTTTGTTTTAAAAAATATATATTTCATTTAATTGAAATTTTTTTTTTTAAATAAGGCAATGTTTGATGTTTAGAAAATCGGAAAATAGTGTCCTAACATGCTGGGTTGTGATTTTTCGTTTGACTAAATAACCAAATATCCTTTTAATAAATTTTCCTAAATTACGAGGTGATTTCAGTTACAAAAGTTTGAGAATATCATGTCCTATCATGCTGGATGTGATATTCGTGTTCTTTTGGAACGAAGGATTCTCGGTTTTTATATCAAATTATTTTTTATTAAATTCTATATTACTCTTTGTTTTAAAAAATATATATTTCATTTAATTGAAAAGTGTTTTTTTTTTAAATAAGGCAATGTTTGATGTTTAGAAAATTGGGAAATAGTGCCCTAACATGCTGGGTTGCGATTTTTCGTTTGACTAAATAACCAAATATCTTTTTAATAAATTTTCCTAAATTACGAGGTGATTTCAGTTACAAAAGTTTGAGAATATCGTGTCCTATCATGCTGGATGTGATATTCGTGTTCTTTTAGAACGAAGGATTCTCGGTTTTTAAACTCAAACTATTCCAATTTTAAAGGGATCTTATTTTGAATTATTTCAAACTTTGACATTAAGACAGAAAGCAATTCAATTTGGTACCAATTTTGGGCGTTGTGAGGGTGCTAACCCTTCCTCACACGTAACCGACTCCCGAACCCATTTTCTCAAAAATTCGTAGACCAAAATGTTTTATAAGGTGATCCAATCACACCTAAAAAGATTGGTGGCGACTCCCGTTTTTATTTTTCAAAAAAGTCGAACCCCGTTTTTCAAACTTGTTCAAAAATGGTTTCGACACTCAAGATTGAGCACACGGGCAAAGACACGGGCGTGTGCCTCAACCGTGTAAGGCACACAGCTTAAAGATATGGCCCTGTGATATGGCCATGTGAAACCTGCACCTATTTTCCGAAAATATGAATTAACCACACGGCCTAGCACACGGGCGTGTGCCTTGGCCGTCCGAAATCAATTTCTTCATTAATTGCAAGTTAGAAAGTTAGACGCCCTGAAAACACAGGCATGTAAGCCACACGGCCACGCCACACGGACATGTACCCTCTCATACGAGCGTATGACCTTTAATATTGAGAAAACTTTTGAAGTTTTGTGAAAAATTTTATGTGGTTTTGATTTAGTCCCGACCCGATCCTAATGCATGTTTTGGGCCTTGAGGGTCCATATAAGGGACTTTATGATTTGTTTCAGAAAATGAATAGTAATTAACTCGATTTGTCTGGAAATGTTCTGAAAATGTTGGTAATGTCTTGTAACTCTGTACAGGCGACGGTTTCAGGTTAAGGGTATTACACCGTCAGCACGCTTTTGCTTGACACGAGGAAAAATGCATCCTTGTCAATGCGCTTTTCTGCGTTATCCCCTGAAAACGCATTCACGTTAATGCATTTTTGGATTTTCGGTCCATACCTGTTATTATTATTTGGAACAACTCGTTTCCTTAAATAATTTTGGAAATGGGCCTTTATTGGTACTATACCTTTATAAATCGATTCAATCATTATCTTTCCTTTCAATTTTTGTTTTTTATCGATCTCGAGTGGTTCATTTAAAGGTTGGTTTAATTTTTTTAGTTCAAATTGGTACATTGACCGGTTTATTTGATTGATTAGTCTAAATAATATATAAAAAAATTATTTTTGATACTTGAATTTGTATTTTATGTTTTGCTACAACAGCAAAAGAGGGCCTATGATCACGGGTTTCATTGTCTTGTGTGGTGTCCTTTAGACTTTGGATGGTTTAATGGTAATACGGATGCATTTATATCAAGCTTTAACTTTATGGCGACAGTAAAGGCATTGCACAAGATCATGATAGTTGCTGCATTTGGGGTTTAGCAAAAAGATTGGTTCATGCCCTACATTAGAGGCATAATTATAGGGAGCTTATGAGGGATTTTCGATCGCATGGGAGAGGGGTGCTAGTAAAATTGTGCCCCAAGAAAGCAATCGACATTTTCAAAGGAGGTAAAGAGGGGAGTTTGCCAATTTCCAGAAGAATTCAAAGACTCATCACAATTTTGGTTAGTTCTGATTAATCATGTGCCACAATAACTTAATAAAATGGTTGATGGGCTAACTAGATTGATCTTGAATTCCATCACTCATCAAAGTAAGTTTGATGTTCCTCCTGTTATTTGTAGCAGGGAAAGATGTAGGCATGAGGGTCAACTAATTCTGATTTCTTTTTTATTTTATAAACAAACAAAAAAAATCCTTAAATTTCACTAGATTAAAATGTACTATTAACAAAACATTATTGATTAATGAAATTTTTATGTATAAGGTCACAATATGAACATGGATTCATTATTTTTAAGTAAATTCTTTATTTTAAAACAAAAAAAAAAAAAAAACTCACTTTTAAAATTTAAAAATGATGTGGAAAGCTTAGATTCAATTTTCAAATTATTGGAGTCCAATTTGGTTAGAGAGGTCTTCAAACCAAAAGAAAAGATAATGACAATACCTAGCTGACACGTAAAAGTAGTAGAAAGTTCTATGAGAAATTTTTTGTAGTAGTAGGTATATGTTTAGGTTGAAACTATGTTCCATTAACTTCTAAGTTCAGCTTTTGTCATATAAAATCAAAATCCTAAGATTTTCCCGGAAATTTCCTGATGGAAAACTTGCTTGATGGAAACACACATTTTCAGAAACCTAGTTTAAATAGTGCATATTAACTAAATTAGGTTGATGTTCACTATTATGCCACCGCACTCAAAAAACAAACAGACATGAAAGTTGACTGTCCAATTCTTTATACCCAAATCTTGATATGACTCAGTGGATTGACAATGACTAGAGATTATGAATAATCTGACCAATTCCATCTTTACCATCATCTCTCTATGACTAGAAGTATAAAATATTCCTTTCAAACAAGAAAAATGCAATTTCTATTCACTTTCCCTTTGACTGCCATGTATGAATTAGTGTAGTTTACTTCCCTCCTTGAAATATAACAATAACCAGAAGCAGATTTAGTGAAAAAAGTGAACATCAAAAAGCTAAAAAGATGGCCACTTTAAGCCTACTTTCTAAATCATACTACATAGTTTTTGTTCTAAGTCTCAGCTTCATTGGTTCCTTTCCATGCCTTGATGATCAACGAGAAGCTTTACTGGAATTAAAGGACTTACTATTTGGAGAGTTCATGACAGACAACTCAACAGACATGTTTGTTGGTGGCTTAGAGACATGGAATTCCAGTTCAGAATGTTGTCAGTGGGCTCTGGTGGAATGTAATTCACAACAGGTGACTGGTCTGAATCTCTACAGTGTTTTTCCTACACTAGGAAAGACTTCAACTGTTTTGGCTCCTATTTTCAGGATAAAGACCTTGCTGTCACTTGACATTTCCTACAATTCCATACAAGGTGAAATTCCAGGGATTGGATTGAGAAACTTGAGCGAGCTGGTGTATCTTGACATGAGAGGAAATAGCTTCAATGGTTCAATTCCTTTGCAGTTGTTTCATTTGGCTAACCTGGAATTCCTTGATCTAAGTGATAATATGATTGAAGGGGTGTTACCTAATGTTGTTGTTGGTCTTAAAAGCTTGAAACAATTGAGCTTGGATGCCAACTTCATTCATGGAGAGCTTCCTGAAGAGATCGGAAACCTCATTGAACTAAAGAAGTTTACAGTTCCTGGTAATCAAATTTCTGGCAGGATTCCATTGTCAATATTGCAGCTAAGAAAGCTTGAAGTTCTAAACTTGCAGAACAACTCATTTTCCTTGGAGATTCCAGCTGATATTGGGAGCCTGGTGAATCTAACAACTTTAGACTTGAGCAAGAACCGGTTGAGTGGCGAAATCCCATCATCGATACGGAAGATGAGGAAGCTGGAGACACTTCAACTAGAGAACAATATGCTGTCTGGTGAGATCCCAACATGGTTATTTGATCTCAAGGAGATGAAGAAGTTGCAACTTGGAGGAAACAAACTAGCATGGAACAACAATCTGTCTATCGAACCAAAATGTAAGTTATCTTCTTTATCATTGAGATCATGCAGTGTTAAGGGGCAGATTCCTAGCTGGATCTCTAATCAAACTGATCTTATTTACTTGGACTTGAGTGAGAATGATCTTGAAGGAGACTTCCCACAGTGGTTAGCTGAAAGAAATCTTGGAACTATTATTCTATCAGATAACAAACTCACAGGTTCTTTGCCATCTCAGTTGTTTCAATCTCGAAATCTATCGGTCCTTGCATTGTCAAGGAACAACTTTTCTGGGGAATTGCCAGAAATCAATACTACTTCAATTATGGTCCTCTTGCTCTCGGAAAACAATTTTTCAGGGCCACTGCCGAAATCTATCTCCAATATCCACAGGTTGTTGCTACTGGACTTGTCAAAGAACAGCTTCTCTGGCAATGAATTTCCAGCATTTGGACCAGGTAGCTTAATTGCTTTTGTTGATGTTTCTTCCAACAATTTCTCCGGTAAAGTTCCTTCGGATTTCGGACTCTTTACGGTGATGCTTTCGTTAAGTCAAAACGGCTTTTACGGTCCATTGCCTGAAAATTTCAGCAATTTGATTATGCTTGAGCACCTTGACCTTCATGACAACAATATCAGTGGTGAATTTCCAGCTTTCTTCTCTCAAATGTCCTCTCTTCAAGTTCTTAATCTTAGGAACAATTCCATTAAAGGATCAATCTCCAATGATCTGTCAAGTGTTAGCAGTCTCAGAATCCTAGACCTCTCCAACAACTACCTCAAGGGTGAAATCCCTCAAAGCTTGGGAAACCTTACAGGGATGATTGAAACACCTGATGCACCATTAACACTTTCTGAAATCTTCAACTTTCCAGTTGAAATCCATGATTTGATAGTAAATTGGAAGAAAGCAAAGCAGGGCCTTTCGATCCGAAACCGGGATATCTATACATTTCTGGACTTGTCAAAGAACAGGTTATCAGGAGAAATTCCGCATTCATTAGGTGGTCTCAAAAGCTTGAAGCTACTTAACCTTTCATTCAATAAACTTTCAGGCAAAATCCCAATAAGTTTTGGTGATCTAGAGAGTGTCGAGACCTTGGATTTGTCACACAATAGCCTTGATGGTGAAATACCAGGGACATTTTCCAAGCTCCTCGAACTAAATTATTTAGACTTGAGCAACAACAAGCTTGGTGGTAAGATTCCTGGAGGACCTCAAATGGATACACTGGTTGATCCAAAGATGTATGCCAATAATAGTGGACTATGTGGGGTGCAAATTGAGGTTCCTTGTGAAGAAGATTTGGTGCCACCGGGGCCACCATTGAGGAAGAAACAGGAACCAATGTTTTCATGGATAGCAACAGGAGTTGGGTACTCTGTTGGGTTCTTGTCTTCAACTGCAGTGATGTATGTTTTAGGTTATTTCAACACTGCACCGGCGTATCACCATCGGGGGCGCCGTCGTAGTTCCCTGAGGTGATTGACTCAAAGATACACTAGAAATTCTAATTAATTTTAGACAAAGGTTGTAGGTTAAAAAGCATGGACACCAATACACAATATAGGTACGATACAAAACAGAGATACTTACACTCTATTTTTTAAAAATAGAACAAGAATATGACAATACAGCAAGTGCAAAGCTTGAAAGGTTCTCAAACAAATTAAATTTTTGTTTGAAATAATTTAAAGAATTAAAAATAAAAAAGATACTGTTATTTTTCCACAGCCTCCAAGTCTCGGGCCCCACAAACCCATTTAACCAACACTAAAGTCAAAAGACAAATAAAAACAAAATAAAGACCATAAATAAAAAGCCAACATTCATGGCAACAAAGTAAATAGAACCACACACCAAAAAACCTAGCAACTCCTCTTCTTCTTCCCACAGTCCCGATGAAAATTCAACCTTCCATTAATAGGAAACTCTAAACTTCACATTTCTTTTTTGCATTTTTTTTTTATTACTGGCTCTTCATCATATAGTTTTGAAAGCTAAAATTTTAATCGCTGCCCGTCAATAACCATCTATTTTTCTTATGTTTACCATGTGTCCGTTTCTAAATATTCGTGTTGTGATCGTGTTAAGACCGTGTTCGATTTCTTATTTTTTTTAATTTATTCTGACGTGTCTCGTGCATATTCGAGTGTGTTTGACGAGTGTCCGTATCAAACACATATGACACCAGTACGAGGCGGGATAAATCGTGTCCTTTCTTCCTAAGTTCTGAGTTATATTATTAATCTTTTATTTTCCAAGAAAACTTGGAAGGTAAGTATAACACTTTTAATATATATATTTTTAAGTATAATACTTTTAATATATAATGACTTATTTCGTCCTCCAATTTTATAAAAAAAAAAGTTTTTATTAATTTTTTGTTTTTTTTAGTTTTTAAATTTATATTGTTTGTTAAATCACTCTAAATGAAAAAAAAATTGACATTAGTTAACTTTATTGGTGTAACATACACGTAAATTGTCACATTAATAATTAATTAATTTTTTAAAATTTAAAAAAATAAAAATATTAAAAATATTTAAAAAAAAGTTAATTAATTATTGACGTGGTTTGTATTTTTTTTTCTTTTTTTTTTTAAATATTGGAGTTTGGCGAATTAAAGGTAAAATTATTGATGCATATTTGTATATATTTAAACTCATTTTACAGGGTCAAATAATCATGATTTTTTATTAAATTAAATTTATAGTTTTATGTACATTGAATGGTAGTTGATCTTAGACTTACGACTAAACAAATTAATTTTATAAACATAAAAATAGAATTCTTTTGGATTTGTGACATGTTGTGGCTAAAAAAAATTTAAAATAAATAAATAAATATAATTTTCTCATTAGAAGCAAACCTTTCAAGAGGTTTATGATAAAGAAATCTAAAACAAAACATCATTTGTGTAACAAGAAGAATGTCAGACAAAGAATTAAAATAATTTTAGTTATTAAATAAAAATAAATGAATCTAAGATTTAAATTTTATATTTATTTTATTTTGTTAAAATAAGATCAATAATATCTAATTTTTCTCTTCTTCTTTATTTTTATCTTGTAATTAAATTATCGAGGTGAAAAAATATAATATTTACTTTCAAATTTAATTTTTTAGAAAAAAAAGGCAAAATGCAAAGTAAGAGATTAGGATTATTAAAATTAATTAATTAGAATATTTTCTTGATTGAAAAAATTAGTCGACTATTCCATTCTAACAAAATAGGAACTTTTTTTTTTGCTTTCTATTCCAACTTTTTTCTAAAAAAAATTAAATCTGAAACAAAAAATTTTCTAATTTTTTCCCACTGTAAAAAAAAAGGAAATAGAAAAATTAAGTGTTGCTTGTTTTATTTTAATAAGATAAGAAAAATATAAAATCTAGCAAAGATTATTTTAGTTATCATGGTTCTTCCTTTAAATATTCTCACTATAATTACTACTGAATCAACACAATTCATAATGTCTTTAGATAAAAATAGCTTGAAAGACCAACAAGATGCTTAAAATTTCAAGTTTAGACTTCCTTAAGCGAATTGCTTCCCATGATGTTAAAAACAATGATAGCAAGTGAGATTAATCATTGTGGTGAAGAGATTAAAATAAGTGATGTAATGTGTATTTGAATTCAAATTCAATTGTAAGAGTGCTGTGAAAATAAAAAATAAAAAACTATTAAAGATATTAGATTGAAAATAATATATAACAGAAATTTTAAATTACTTTACTATTATGAAATTATTAAGAATATGTGAAATTGTAATTTTATTTAATAAATAATCATATGTATCATAATATTTTTTTGTGAACAAAAATAAAACAAACAATTAAATTAATTTAAATTAGGCAAAAGTGCCATCTAATTTTATCAATAGATATAAGCCCGATCTTGGGGTTGTTTGAGAGTGCAGTTGCCTAAGGTTAAAAGGGGTCCTAAATTTTTTTTTTTCAATTTTTAATATAGGAAAACAATTTCAGACTAAAATAAATTAATTAAATGCTTAGGTTTTCAATTTTTCACTATAAATACTTCATCTCTTAGGACTCCCAATGTAATGGCCAATTTTGGCCCACATAAACAAATTAAACCAAATAATAAATGTCCATTTACAAAATTTAAACCCAAATACATTTACCCAAACCCGGACAGCCCAATAACCCTTAGCCCACTACCCAAACCCAGCAGAAACCCTAGCCCCTTTCCCACTCGTGCCGCCTCTACCCACTTGCCCCTGACTCAGCAGCTTCACCGCCTCTGTCACGTCCCAGCACCGCCCTAGGCCTCTGCAGCACCGCCCACTGTACCTGCATACATTAAACATGAATAGACAGAGATAATAGAAAAAGAACAGAAAGCATTTGTATGAAGGCTATAAATAGCCGAATAGAAACATGTAAGGGGGATCGGCCATTTTTTTTGCTATCAATAAAAGAACATAGTATCCTTCGATTTAAACAAATTTCTCAACAACATTCGAGCATCAAAAATACCTAAAATAGCAGCGAAGGGATACCCTCCAATCAATATAGAATCGGAGATCAAAACAGAACCAGTAGGTAACGTTTTTTAGATCTCTTTATTTTGCATGCATGCACGTATATTAAATAAAAAGATAACAAATACGAAGCATAAAAAATTATATAAATTAAAACAAAAAAATTAGAAATTTTTACCTTTTTCCGAACGGCCAGAACGGCGGCGCACGGTGGTCTGATCACCGACCGATGACCGGCCGGTGACCGGACGTCGGCCGGTTTGGCGACCGGAGCCCGGAGCTCCCCTCCCCTCTCCTTCCTCTCTTCTCTCCCCTTTCCCTCTCTCTTTTTTTCTTTTTTTTTCCTTTCCCTCGTGCAAATGAGCCGAAATGAAAATTTTGGCCTTTTATACTTTTGAACTCGGGTCGGGTCGACCCGATCTGACCCACCCCAGGTCCGCGTGCTGTGACGTCACGTGGGAAATTTGCCACCTTGGTCCTTCCGCTTTTTATGTAATCTGCAATCAGGTCCTATCCCCTTTGCAATTTGGCCCTGGAAGTTGTCCCGTGTTCCAATTTGGTCCCCTGGCTGCTGTGCGTTTTAAGATAGCTGGAGCAATTACGTTTTTGGTCCTCTGGGGTTTTAAGCGTGTTCTAATCGGTCCTTTTACTTGTTTTAATTTTAAAATTTAGCCCGAGATCTTTATTCTACTTCCAATTAAGTCCTAGTTTATTATAGTTAATTAATTTTGTTATTCTATTTCCTATTATTACCTATTATTAGTATTATTATTATATATATTATTTATATTTACCCTTATTATACTAATTATTATTATTATTATATAATTGTTATTCATATATATTAATTATATATGTATTCTCTATTATTATTATTATTAGTATCATTATATTTATACACATACATATAGTATAGTGTTTTACATAGTAGTATTTGTATTTGTTTTAAGTTCTATTTACTTTGTATTTATTACTATATTATGTTTAGTATTATTTTCGATATTGTATTACTACTTACTATTATTTTTATCATTCTATGTTATTACTATTAATTAGTGTTTTTATGATATTATCGTAATATTATTACTATTGTGTTTTATTATTTTCATTATTATCAAATTTATTGTTTACTAATGTTTTGCTATTATTAATATTTGTATTATTTATTTTCGCTCAATATTTGTACATATATTTTACGTTTCTTTAATTCCATCGTGTATAAGTTTACGTATATTTCTTTTAATATTAATGCATTATAAATAAGTATTAGTATATTAATAGTTATTTTTGTATCTAATATGTATATATTAAATATGTTTTAATATTCCTTTTATATTATGTGCGCTATTAAATAATACATTTCGTATGTATTCCTAATATTTGGTTTATACATTTCTTATATTATATTATGCATATATTTTTAATACTATTATTATACCTTTCTAAAACCTAGAATTATATGTTATATTCACATGTTTACTATCTTGTATTTGCATTATTATCGTCGCGCTCTACATCGTCATAATCATTATTATTACGCATGCACTGTTATATGTTTAATATATTATTTATCTCGTATATTTTTTTTACCTTTATTATTATCTGTCTCTAAATTTCGGCGTATTAATTTCTACATCGATATTACTCATCCATAGTCTTTTCATGCTTTAATAAACGAGGCAATGTACCGATTTTGACGTTAAGCCGGTAACTTCATCGCTATGTTGGGTGAATCGCAATTGGCTCGTGTCGAAACTGGGATATCCTTCTCAAAAATAAAAAACCCTTAAAATGCTCATATCTTGATCGGACCACAACTAAATTTTAAATTGAACTCGTACTTTCGAAAATTAAGACAACGCATGTTTGAAAGATACCAATTTTGGGCGTTGCGGGGGTGCTAATACCTTCCCCGCACGTAACTGACTCCCGAACCCTACTTTTCTCTGAATTTTGAAGTAGACCTAAACTTGGCCTTATTTTACCCGAAAATAATTTTTTGTTAAAAGAGGTTTTTCCAGGTGTCCGATCACACCTAGAGGAAAGATCGGTGGCGACTCCTTTGTTTTAATAAATCAAAATTCAGATTTCATAAATCGCCACAATTAGCGACCTAAGCTAAAAATTTTTAGTCGCTACACCCAAAATTTCAGCTTTTATTGTATTATATTTTATATATTTTTTAAAAGGAGCCAAATTTATTATTTCGCTTAAGGTCCCAAAACTGTTAAGAACAAGTCTGAGTAGATACGATTTTAATAATTTCTTCAGACAGATTATTAAACACCTGTACACATGTCTTCCTTTCAAAAGTCATTTTGGCTAGACAATCAACAATTTTGTTAATCTCTCTAGGGACATGCTTAAGAACCCATTGTCCTCGCATCAAAATTCGATGGATCTGCTTGAGTATCGCGAAACTCAAATCCATCGATGTATCATAATATTTTTAATTATTTGCTTATAATCACTTTAAATTATTTGTTATATTAAGTGATAAATATTATTTAATTATATTTTATAGTTAATTCATATCTTTATTAACATATCAAATAAATAAAGTATTTATTATATTAAGTCGTATATGTTGTTATTTCCGTATCTAAGGACTCAAAAGAAAAAAAAAAGGCCGGGATTTATATTATTTTAACTTTGAAAGATAAAAAAAAAGGGAAAAACATAAATAAAAGTAAGGGTTTAATCACTATTTAGGATTTGAATTTGATAATTATTCACATATTGAGGTTTGAATTGTTCTTGATTTAAGTTAGATTTCAAACTTAACAATTGTTCACATATTAAGGTTGGAACTATGTAACTATTCCCACATCAAGGTTTGAATTTTTTTTATTCAAGTTAATCTTTAAACTTGACAATTATTTTTATATTAGTGTTTAAGCTTGATAATTATTACCACAAACAATTATCATGTTTAAGACTTAATTTGAATAAAAGAAAAGTTTAAGTCCTAATATAAAAACTATAATGTAACTTAAAAAAAAAAAGAGCAAAAATATAATTTAACCCTAAGAGAAATGTTAAGCTAATTTTTTTTCATTTCAGTGCACCAAGCCAAACAAAGTAGTGGCGCAGTTGATAGATAAAAGAGGTCAACTAGATTTCAGTGACACCAATTAATTGTTTAAAGAAAGAAAAATTATTTTATGAATCCTCTTTATCATGTCATTCATTCGTAATAGAGGTGTACATGGGTCGGGTCGGGCCGGGTTTGGGCCGGGCCTAACTAAAAATTTAGGCCCGTTCATTGGGCTCGGGCCGGGCCGGGCCCAAAAAATGGGCCTAAAATTTTGCCCAAGCCCGGCCCATATAAAAATGCTAAAATTCGGGCCCGGCCCGGCCCGCCCATATTAATTTTTTATATTATTTTATATAATTTTTAAATATATATAATACATCAAAAATACTAAAAAAATAAAAATAAATATTTTTCAACAAATTAAAAATAAATTTTAAAAAATATGTAGACTTAAATAACACTAAAATAGATGCAACTTAACAAGCAAATGCCTTTAAAATAATAATAAAATTAATAAATGTCTTTAAAATAATAACAAAATTAACAATAAAATAAGTTTTATATAATATCTAAACAATAAAAACAAAATAATAGCAACATAATAGTAAAATGGTAGCAAAATAGGGAGAAAAATAAAAAGAAAATAATATTAAAAAATATTTTTTTTATCCTTTAGTAAATTCGGGCCGGGCCGGGCCGGGCCCGGGCCAAAAATGCCTTACTCGAGCCCGGCCCATTTTTAAACGGGCCTTATTTTTTTGTCCAAGCCCATTTTTGGGCCTATATTTTTGTTCAAACCCTCCCACATTTCGGGCGGGCCTTCGGGCTGGGCCGGGCCGCCCGGCCATGTACACCTCTAATTCGTAATCTCTATCAATTAAAAATAAATATATTATATATATAGTTAGTAAAAAAAATCATGGATTGTAAAAGAAATGATTCCTTTATTTTTAATTAGTAGAAACTATTTTTGCTTGAATACCCAAAGGCTTGTAGGGGTCTCTCTAATAGAAATTTTGTCAATTTTAAAAAAAATTAAATTAGTAAAGGTAAAATTATAATAAGTTCCTTAAAAATAATAAAAATTTAATCCTTTAAAAATTATAAATATATAAACAATTTAATTTCAGCCCTTAAAATTTTTTCCTCCCTCCGCCATGTGAATACCCATATGCTTTGATTTATATAATTAACCAATTTTGGAGTAATAACAAATGGTAATATTACCAATGCCCTCTTTTGCTATCCCATCAGGAAGCCATGAGGGTACAACTTGTGAAAAATTAGATACAAACTTCAATTGTAACTCAGTTCTATTCTTCAGAGATATATTTTTTTCATAATTTTTGTTTATCGAAGATGCAGTATATGGATTTTGTTGCTATCAATTATGAATATGATTCAGCCATAAACCTTATCAAAATCATACTAAGTAATGAAACATCTTTTGGGGGACAAAACTGCTGGTCATAAAGCAGCAAACGAAAATGGCTAAACTAATTTTGTTGCTCCTCATGAATGAGGGTTTACAGCAATACTGTGGACAAAAATCAGGGGCTTCATGGTAGCTTCCATCTTTATTCAACCCAGCATATAGCATCTTATGCTTCCCAACCTCGCATAACAGTCGCTCGCGCAACACGGTTAACCCCGAGAGTGAAGGCTCCCATACGGAGGTCGCAGCTGTGCACCTGGCACATTTTTTTAACATCTTTGAATGCTTTGGTCATGTATGTCTTTAGCTCATTGTTCACCTTTTCCTCATCCCACAAGAAGCCTTGAATGTTCTGCAACAAAAAATAATGACCTTAGACTATTTATGTGCATCTTGTGTGAAGAATGGAAATGGAAATGGAAATGAGGATTAGCCTGTAACATAGGCACAAGAGGTTCGAATACGGTACCTGCACCCACTCGAAGTAACTAACCGTCACTCCACCGGAGTTGGCGTATATGTCGGGAAGGATAATGACCCCTTTCTTCGACAAGATCTGTAGGTAAAGAAGATAATGAAATGAAACTGTTTGCACATTTTTATAGTTGATTTTAGTTTAGAACTTGATAAACAAGCACTAACCTCGTCAGCCTCGGGATCGGTTGGATGATTAGCAGCTTCAATGATGAACTTAGCTTTAATCTCATTTGCATTTTCCCTTCATTAAAATCAAAGGGCAACATTTAGTTTCAAATATAAAAAGAAACAAACCATTTTCTTGATTGCAGAAAAAAGAAACCTGTTGATGATGCCACCAAGTGCTGCTGGGATGAGTATGTCACAGTCTTCGACCAGAATTGACTCCGGATCTAACGAATCCGCGCCCTCAAATCCTTTGACACCCTTGTTTTCTTTGACATGGTTGAGTAACCTGAGAATATCAATCCCTTTGCTGTTCTTTACGGCTCCTGTGATATCACTTACAGCAACAATCTTCCCACCCTTTTCATGGATGAGTCTAGCAGCCCAGGAACCGACATTTCCAAAACCCTGAAACCGAATTTACATTCATCAGCTTAACAACTTATACTTTGAAGTGTATCTAATTCAGTATTTAAGTTTGTGCGGCATAAAAGGTGCACCTGTATTACAAATTTTTGCCCAGAGATGGCCTTTCCATGCTCGTTAAGAAGGGCTTCTGTGGCAAAGAGCACTCCTCTTCCTGTAGCTGCATCTCTGCCGAGTGATCCTCCAAGATCCTAATGGAAAAAATTAATAATACAATGTGTAGTTTTGTAGTCTATTTACTCTATGCTTAAAATTTGCATATATACAATGTTAAGTTGAATGCTATCTCTCTCTTTTTCCAGATATACTTACAATCGGTTTTCCAGTCACTACAGCAGGTGAATAGCCATGGAATTTGGAGTATTCATCTAGCATCCATGCCATTGTCTGTTTAACCAAACAGAAAATGTCATCATTGATTAACAATGAGATACTTGAAGCATATATAAATTATACCTGTGGACCTGTACCCATATCAGGTGCTGGAACATCAGCGTGGATACCAATCAGGTCATGTATCTTCTGGGTGAAAACTCGAGTAAGCCGTTCTAACTCAGATATGCTTAAGTCTCTTGGATCACATCCTATCCCACCTTTAGCACCACCATATGGGATATTAGCAACTGCAGTCTTCCATGTCATTAGTTGTGCTAAAGCATTCACTTCATCATGTTCAACCTGTACATATCATTCAAAGGATTATCAAAATGACATGTTTCCAAAAGATTTCAAGTAGAAGAAAGTACATTACCTCAGGGTGATATCTTATTCCTCCTTTCATGGGACCTCTTGCATTGTCATGTTGAACCCTGAACCCAACAAAAGACGCCAAGGTACCGTCGTCTTTCGGTATGGTGCATTCAACCTGCAAAATATGTAAAAAGATTAAGTGTTTCTGCAGACTAGAATAGAGTAATGGAGAAAAAAAAAGGGGAGAAATTTAACCACCTTGATTTCCCTGAAAGGGATAAGCAAACTTTTTTCAAGCTTAGAGTCCAAACCAAGAAGCCTGGCTGCTAGCTTAAAGTTTCTGTTGGTTGCTACTAATGCATTCATTGTTGTTCTTTCGGATATAACACTTTCTGAAGAGAAAAACAAAATGGATTCAGAACTCAAAAGATGAAGAAGATAACACAGGCACTCCAAAGCTGTTACAAAAGAACATAAGAGACGTTACCTTTGTAGTTGTGAATTACAGAGTATTTTCAGATTGGCATCAACATTTGTTTAAATAAGGTATTTTAAAGTAATTAATTGTGTGGGTTTGTGGAGTAATGGTAGAGCTGGAAATCTTATCTTTAAATGAGCATTGATTCATAGCCCAATCATGAGGTAAAATTTGTAGGAAATATAAAGGTTAAGAATCAAACAAGGTAAGTTTCCTCAGTGTTTGATTTGAGTTATTTATTAATATGGTAATACAGGTCATATTAAGGTTGGCCATTAGTTAATTTCTTACCAGGTACGGCGTAACCAGGGAGGTTGGTAGGAGGTTGCCTAAAATGAAAATTTTTTATTTTTTATTTTAAAATTTTTATAATTTTAAATTAGTAAATATAAAATTATATTTTGACCATTAATATTAGAAATAACAAAATTTGATTTAATTTTTTTAAATATTATAAAGATATAAGTTATTAAAATGATGAAATTATATTTTTATTATAAAAACTATAATTTAATTTCGATTTCCTTAACCCTATACCAAGATGTGTAAATGACCCAAGAAATTGCCAAAAAAGGAAAAGAAACTGCGTTTCCCTAGAGGCAGCATCAAGGTTTTTAAACCAACCGAATACACCAAATTTTTGTTTATCTAATTCAATCGATTGGTCTAGTTTTAATTAAATAAATTATTAAAAATTTATAAAAAATAAAAAGAAAAGACAAAATCGATTTAACTAATTTTAGCATTTTGTTCAAAACTAACCCTTTATCTAGATCGATATGCTATCCAATTTCTGATATAATCAATTGCCCTGATTGGATTTCAAAGGTAACATAAAAAACTAAAATATTTATTTTAAGATAGAATATATCATATATCATATATCTTATCCGAGTTTTTTATTTTCTTAATGTATTTTTATTTAACAATTATTTCCACAAATATTTTGACATGATAAGAAAATATGATGTCCAAAAATATATGAATTTGACAGTAAAAACAATAGATTTCACGGGGTTAGTGGTGCATGCATTGAATCGATCCATTATTGACGATTCAGATTTAGATTGTTTAATTTTAGACTATTTAAAGCTGAACACTTCATTTTAGCACTAATTCTTTAATTAGGTATGTGGATTGGCCAATAAAGGAATTCATTTACTTTCTCGAATAGCCTTATTACATGTAATTCATATTGAATGCTCTACTTTATTGTATTCGTTTTTAAATTAATGTTTTAAATGATAATAATGGTCCTGTTTCATCAAATGGAAATACTAGATATTGATAATAGAATATGGGTGTATGGAATGAATTTGCTGGCTCGGGTCATAGTATTCTTTCTCGTTAATTGTTGATTTCTATCGTTAATTTTTTTTCTATCGTTAATCAGAAAAAATAGCACACAAATGAAGTTGATTAGCATAATGCACATTTAAGATTATTATTTTTATAGAATTTTGAAAAATAAACATTTAACATTATTATTTTTATTGCATTAATGTACGGGCCTAAATTTGCCCGGGCCCAAACCACTAAACAACTTTGAAGCCAAATGAGCCAATTAAGTATTAAAAATCCAAATGAAAATATCAAAAAGTCCAAATTACACAAAACAGTCCATTTACATCAAATTCGGACCCAAATTAAAACCTTAACCCAAACACCTAAAACCCAACCCTTACAGGCCCAAACCGACCCAAACCAGAAAAAATCCTAGCTACTCCTAACCTAATGCGCCGCGCCTCCCTCGGTTACCCCACCTGCGCCTCGTCCCGAGGCCTGGCACCCTCCATCAATGTAGCACCAAAATGGTGAACCAACCTCACCGTTGACCCTCCGTAACCTGCAAACGAAAACAGAAACAAGCAAACACGCAAACAAGGACAACAGCAGAGAAACCACAGTAGCAACAGCAGAGAGAATCAACAGAGACAAAAACGAAAAGGAAATTATTTGTATTTTTTTTTACTTTTTAAATCTTCTAAATCGGCTATAAAAAAAGAACCGAATAACGATTGTAAGGGGGACGAACACGGAAATAAAAAAAAAGGATTTTTCAGTCAAAAACAGTGTAATCGGGGAAACAAAAACACTTGTAAACCAAAAAAAACGAAGATGAATCAGTTTTTTTAAAAAGGTGATTTCATGCACTTTGCTTTCTTTCGACCTGTTTTTCTTTTCCCTTTTCATTACTTATTGCATAAAAAAGAATAGAGAAGGGAAACAGTGGTTACCTTCACGGATAGTCGCCGAAACCCACGTTCTCTCTGTCGAAATCGGGGTTGAATATAGGCTCGAGGCTTGAAACGGTGAGGTTCCTCGAGTATCCGCCCTAAACAGAACCAGATCGGTCCTCTGTTGACAACCCACCGCCTATTTGAGGCGTATTGTGGTCGGATGGGCACTGGGTCTTGGCCTACACTCGGCCGATTGGAGAAGAACGGGATGAGGGTCTTTTTGGTTCCATTTTGTTTTGATTTGAAGAGGCCAGACAGCTAATCTAGGGTTTATTTTAGGTTTTTTTTAATTAGTGCTTGAAACGGCACCGTTTAGGGCCTGTTTCGGCTGCTCTAAAACGGTGCCGTATTGGCATACCCATATACGACCCGTTCCGACCCGACCCTATGCCCAGGAGGATCCGCGTGTTTTCGATGGAAGGGCTAATTGCACTCTTAGCCCTTCCGTTTTTACATGATCTTGTTATTAAGTTTTCTTGTTATTTTTAATTTTGCCCCAAGATTTTGATTCGACTTCATTTCAGTCCCTATGCAGCTATGCGTTTTAGGAGGAAGGGATTATTTCCCTTTCCGGTCCCTCATGTCATTCGCGTTTTGCGGATGGGTTCCCCTTTTGTTTTCTTTTAAAATTTCCCCCAGAATTCTACTTTTCATCCAATTTTAATCCTTTTTAGTTTATTTCCATTTCCTTATTCTTAAGTTAATTAATTTTAATATTATCTATTATTATGTTTACTATTATTTATATTATTACTAGTATTATTATATTAATATTAATATTACTATTAATGCGTGTTTTATACACGTATATATATCTTTTGTATATAGTATTTTTTTTACATATCATTATATTTATTATTCTATTCATTATTTTTAATATACTATTATTTACTTTATTTTCCTTACATTATTATTATATCACATTTTCTTTTTGTTTTCATTATATATTATTTTTATTGTTATTATTATAATTATCATTATCATTCTCCACTTTGTACGTGTATATATATATATCCTTTTAGTATTTATTCGCAATATTTTTATTATTTTACTGTTTATTTATATGTAGTACTATTAGTATTTTTAATATTATATTTTTGTCACTTTATTTACTATTATTGTATGTTCATATATATATATATATTCATTGTTTTATTTCGTGAATAATAATAATATTATCGCATTTAATATCGCATGCATCGTTATCATTTCTAACATTATTGTCATTATTTGCTTCGATGTATTTTTAACTCTTTTTATTTTCTGCCTCTTACCCTTTCTGTATCAATTTGCCTTTCGTTGCTTTAAAAATATTCATTCATGCTTTCTAATTAATTTCAACAAGTAAAGTAACATATGGATTTAACTTTATGCCGTCGATTTCATCGCTATGTTGGGTGAATGTCAATCGGCCTATGCTATAAACGGAACGTCCTTCTCAAAAGAAACCGAAATTATAAAAACTCTCGTGTTTTGATCGGATCACAATTAAATTTTACATTGATCTCGTTTTTTTAAAGCCAAGACAACACATGTTTCATGAGATACCAATTTTGGGCGTTGTGGGGGTACTAACACCTTCCCCGCACGTAACCGACTCCCGAACCCTATTTTTCTCTGATTTTAAACGTAGACCTAAACTCGGCCTTCTTTTGTATTCAAATTTTGAAAAGACGTTTTATTAGGTGTCCGATCACACCTAAAAAAAAAAAATCGGTGGCGACTCCTCCCTTGTAAATAAAATCAAACTTCAATTTTCAAGTTTTCAATAAACCACCCTAATTAGCGACTGAAGCAAATTTTACATCGCTACAATTAACATTCAAAAGTTACGGTGCAGTGCTTTTAGCTTACTTTTTTTCTCATGCTACAATACCGCTACAGTATCTAATCTCACTGTCACCACTGTTTTTACACTAACCGCAGCTAAACGCACCGCCCATCCAAACTCACCCTTAATTTGGTTACTTAATTATTATCTTTTTTTGGTCACATAATTATCATTTTTTTTAATTTGATCATTCAACTAATTCTGCGAGTTGCCTTGATGTGATAGTAAAAGTTTGATTTATTAACAAATTTATCGATTATTTTACTAAAAAAGGCCTATTTCCTATTTTATTAACAGAAATGAGACACTTTAAACTTCATTTAATAGAATGGGCCAAAAAACTAAAAATGCATCTACATAGGAGAGTTTTAAGGGAAAATTTCAGAAAACCGCGTTCCTAGGGGAGCGCTTTTGCCATATCAGCATAAACGTGCTAGCGTGGATACGCTTTGCTTACATGGTAAAAGCGCTCCCCAAGGGACGCGCTTTAGCCCATGTTTTTGGCCCCAACGGTCATTTAAAAATTTTTTTGTCAGGGGGCCAACAGTTATAAAAAAAAATATAAACCCCCACCTATTGTTTTCACACAATTTTCTTTAATTTCTTTTAAATTTCTCTCTAAATTTTTTAAAGCTCTCTTTAAATCACAATTTCCTTTAATTTTTTTTCTAAATCAATATTTTTTTTATAATTTCTAAGATATTTGATCATGTTAGTAATGGCTAGGGAATTAATTCGTCTCGATCATAAACATATCGCCATCAAGCAAATAAAAATGGTAAGGATTAATTTCAATTTTTGTATATTATTTAATATTTTTTTCATTTATGTAATTTTAATTAATATTTATTTTATAATTTTTATACAACAGCTGATAGATTTGGTGTTACAATGTTATATTCGTAATATGTCTAGTCCTCCATCACTGTTGATAGAAAATTATTTGAGGGAAGTGGGTTTTTGATACGTGGCCAATATAGGCCGGGGGTGCAAGTTGGACCTGAAACACATTAGCGCGTTCATAGAAAGATGGAGATCTGAGACGCACACATTCCATCTTCCATGCGAGGAATGTATCATCACTTTGGAGGACGTGCAATTACAATTAGATTGCCGATGAATGGGTCTGTACTTACCTCAATCTGCTGATTGGGAAGTCGTATGCTACGATCTTTTGGGTGCGATTCCGTATAATATTTACGGAGGTTGGATCAAGATGAGTTGGTTACGAGACACATTCCTAGAACTAGGGGATGATTCGACTGAAGTAAAAAGAATACGGTACGCTCGGGCATACATCATTGAGATCATTGGAGGTTATTTGATGCTAGACTTGTCACAAAACCTTGTACATCTAAGGTGGCTGCTGAAACTCGTCGATTTTAAAGTAGTTAGCAAACTCAGTTGAGGGTCTACCGTGTTGTCGATAATATACTGGGAGATGTGCCGGGCGACGCAATCAAGTAAAGCTAAAATCGGAGGTTGCCTATCACTACTACAATCATAGGCTTGGTTTTGCTTTTTATTTTTACGTCATTGAGTGAACCACCCGTATACATTACCACTTTTAATGAGGTAAAATTTATATTAGATTTTACAATTATTACATAGATTTAATGTAACACCCCTAACCCGTATCCGTCACTGAACTAAGGTTAAAAGCATTACCGGACAATTTAGAACTTTTTCAGACATTTCATAATCATCAATATCATAACATAATTATACATCATCAATGAGTCCCCTATGAAGGTCTATGAGACCTTAATCCTGCATTAGAAGAAGATTGGAACTAAACCGAACACTCAAAAAAATTTACGAAACTTAAACATTTTTCAAAGCTCTAGAGGTCACACGCCGTGGGGTCAGGTCGTCTGCCTCACACGTCCACTAGACATGCCCGTGTGTCTAAGCCGTGTCAAACCTGTAGGGTATACTGACTTAATTCTAAAGGTTTCCCCAGGAAACACATGGCTGTATACTATGATCGTGTGTTACACACGACTGAGGCACACGCCCGTGTCTCTGCCCGTGTGGACAAAATAGACCATTAGAAAAGCCAACTTTGCCACCCTTTTTGGGTCATCCCTACAAGCCAAAACCAATACATTTTATACTATCATTTCTCAGCCAAAACACAACCAAAATGCACATATTTCATGCCATAAAATCCTCATTCAAAATCATGCTATATAATCATACTAATTCATGCTAAAACATAAGTAAATTCCATACCAAAACTTATGGAACATAACTATTCCATACTTCATTTAATCCCATATCAAACTTACCAAATTCACGACATTTTCATACTAAAATGACCATTTCTTATCAGGCCACATAACATCACAAAACATGCCAAATTTACTTTATAGCACATACCAAAAACACATAGCATAACTTATATATACAATTCAAAATCATGTCCTAAAATATCTAGACTATACATGTTATACTTAAACATTTACACTTTCAAAAGTACCAAAGTCAAGTTCGATAGTGTGGTGATGATCCTTGTTGATCCCCGAGCCCTCTGTAGCTTCGATATCTATAAAGTAAAGCAAACAGTAAGCCAAATACAAATAAATTTACTCATAAATCATACAATTCCATTCATTAACATAAACTTATAACCATTTCACATAGGTAATTTATGAGCTACACCATACTTAGTTGTTCACATATATTCTAGATTCTTAATTCCATTACACATGTATCATATTCCATTTCCATGAATTCATACATATCACATAGTTATTATTTCATATAAACATACCTTTCATGCTCAAAACTTGAGTACGATTCAAATGTACCTAAATTGGATATACATTCATTCACACATTTATTTCTTGGAATTGTCCATTATAGCGTTCAAAAACAATTGTATATGATGAAAACTCAAAATACTCATACAAAGCCAATGTCCTAGACGTGGTCTTACATGTAATCAATATCGATACCACTGTCCGAAATATGGTCTTATACGAAATCAGATATGATGCCGATGTCCCAGACATGGTCTTAAACGTAAATCTCTAACTGATGCCTGTGTCCCAGACACTGTCTTACACGATATCTCAGATCGATGCCAACGTCCCGGACGTGGTCTTACACGAAAACATATCTCAGAGTTTTTTGATTTCCAGCTTTTCAAAAGTTGATATATTATCAAATTATATCATATTTCATTCAATTGGTTCTTATGACAAATCAATAACATTTAAATAACACATAAGTAAAATTCAATCACTAACACACTTATTTTTATATTGACTTACCTCGTTCGGATTTGTACGGATGAAAATGGCTAATTGACTACTTTCGACTTTCCCCGATCTAATTCTATTTTCTTTGTTTCTTAATCTAAACACATTCAAATTTAATTCATTTAATTTCATATTCATTCAAATCAATCCAAATACACATATTTAGGGCATTTTACAAAATAGCCCTCACATTTTCACATTTTAACAATTTAGTCCTTATTTCACAAAATCACAAAATACACAAAATTCACTAAGACCATAGCTTGGCCGAATGTTCAGATAACTCATACAAGTCCACACATTTCATTTATTTCATATTTTAGTCCCTCAAAATATTATTTTCACAATTTAGCCCAAAATGCTCAATTTTATCAAAAAAATTCAAATACAAAACATATTTGTAAATCACATATCTTTCATTATTCATCAAAAATTATCACAAAGCTTCCAACTTCATCAATGGAACATTTCAAAATCATCATCAAAATCTAAAATTGAGGCATGGGCTTTATAGAATACTAAACAACGATCTCAAAAATATAAAAATTATCAAAAATCGAGCTAAATTACATACCTTAATTAAGCATGCATATGACCAAAACCTTAAACTTTTTATTTCTTTTCTTTCTTACAACATTTGACATTTAGAAAAATGAATGCATGGCTTTTTTCTTATTTTATGTTTTATTATAATAACAAATATAATCAAATTCCAAAATTACCCCTTTAATAAACATTAAAACATTCATTTTTCATATACCTAACCGTCCACTCAAATAAGCAATGGTATATTTACCATGTAAGGCTTATTCAATAAATTTTATAGCTATTTAACAAATAGAACCCCTATTTTACGTGTTATGCGATTTAGTCCTTTTTGCAAATTAAGCACTCAAACGGACAATTTTTTACATAAAACTTTCACACATGATAATTCACATATAATAAGCACAGAAAATAATATTAAAATATTTTTTTAACTCGAATATGTGGTCTCAAAACTACTGTTTCGACTAGGGTCTAAATCGGGCTGTTACATTTAAAATATGATTTTATGCTAAAATTTTATTTAATTAGGTGGAATCATTCGGTGAGTTATGTTGGAATACCTATCGCTCTTGAAGATATACGGTTTCTATTAAACCAACGGTCGAAAACGCTTGTAAGTATATATAAATGAAATATATATGCATAACATAATCGTTTCGTATTTAGTATTTAGTATTATGTATATAACTAATATTTTTATCACGTTTATAGAGTTTCAATGGATACCATATGAAGATCTAGCAATTCGGCCAATAATTCTAGATGAATTCCTATAGAATCTGAATCTGGCATGTTAGGGTCCCATTGATCAACTACGCTATTGTCAAGATGCATCAAACAGATAGAGTGTTGCGGCAATTTGGATTCTGACAACTGATTCCCGTGGTGCTCGATGAAGAGCACAAAATCAACTTACGACGACCAAATATGCATTGGTTTGTCTTCTTATCAGATTATATCAAAATGTAGAAAAATCAGTATGATCGTATTCCTACTCGCGAACCGATCATCATTCTAGAGTTAGTGTGTGAACCGGATTACATGCCATGGTTTAGGATCCATGGCAAGTCATATTTGCTCTTGGAAAAGCAAATGTGTCGGCAAATTCGTGTCGAAAGAGAACAGAGGGGCCCTTTAAATCCAAGGAGAAGGGCTGATGGGGCAGGCCAATCAACAGCACCCACGCAATCACCGGGCCCAACACCCACACCACAGCCCCTTCAGATTACGCTAGGTGCATATCATAACCCTTATATGTTATCCTAACCTTTATATGTTTTCTTTTCCCAGTCCTATGCCAGGTTAGAATGCATGGCTCGATGCATCTCAGTCCTAAACACCCCGTGATACTGTATCGGTAACACACGTATGTAGAACTTTGAACTTCTTTATCTCCCACAACCCTGTCCTTTTCTTAACCGAAGCCATGATTTGTCATAAATATATACTGTCTCGGTCAAATTTCTCGAATTTGGATTTAACCATGTAGTACTTAACCCCGTTGGTGATACTATATTGTTTCAATACGTTGAGAAAACTATCATTACTAGAAAACTCCTTACCAACTTCTAATTCACCTGAATCCAATGATGAACTTGTATGATCACGCCTTTAGTGTGGTTGATCTAGAAACTCCAATGCATCATCTGTCGATAGATCAACATTATGTATGTAGGCTAGAGACGAGTACGACGTGAATCGTGGATCATCTTCTTCTTCATCTGAACCCTTTTTATCGTCTTCAGGTTCGATTGGAATAGGCTTCAGTTCAGAAAATAATGTAACTTCTGCACTATCAGGGCTGAACTCTCTAAGTGGATCTACATCGTACTCATTATTCAATCCATCATCATCTGTAATGTACGAGGTCCCCTTGACGGTGGACGTTGTAGGGAGTACATCATCCCTGCTGGTAGACATTTCATAATGTCATTCTCAGTACGTATTTTTAGTATCGAACATTGACCCACCAAGTTGCATGTCTCATCTAATAATAGAGTGTCGTGCATGGGTCGTGTATTCCATACTGCCACAAAAAACAGACGCTTTGGTGTTCTGCCTCCCACTAATAGAGTGTCGGGCAAGGGTTGTGTATTCCTCTCGGACAACAGTAGATGTTAAAGTTGCAAGTGCTTCATTGAGCGATGAAAATTGTACATATAACTCAAGATAGGGTGATCCACTAGTGAGATGAGTCTGCACCATCGCCTCCAAGCTACGACCACCTTTGATATCAAATGAGTCATATGTCACGGGATCAATCAAAGCACAAAATCGATACTTAATAGATGAAACTCTCATTGGCATCATTCCGAAGATTTTACGCCTCACTCTTTTACGAAGTTCTGTCAAATTTATGTTTTGGTTAAAAACCAGTCATGCTATATTCTCCGATAAAAAAACAATGTCGTTCTCGGTGTCATGGACCTGGTCGTTGTAGTAAATAATATCACTAATATGTTCACTTATTTTCAACCAAATAATCTATCGAAAGAATTCAAAACAAAAAATATTATGCAAAAATATAATGATTCGTATAAATATTAATACGATAAACCAACTTATACCTTCTCAACTTTTTCAATTTATATTATTCTAAACTTCTTCAATTTCAATTTTTCTAAACTTCTCTAATTTCTCTTGCTGTAACTTATGTAATATGAGAATGAAATTTGACTTATTTATAGCCTAAGGTCAAGCAGGATGTACTGTAGAAAAAAATCGTTCAGGTGGGAGTTTTTTTAGTACTTTTGCTGACAGTGCATCTTGCTTGAAGCGTTTTTTACCCTATTTTTTCAGAACCATCTTCTCAAAATTATTTTTTTCAAAAACTACTGTGGAAAAAGAGTGTCCAGCTAAGAGCTTTTTTCAGTACTTTTGTGGACAGTGCATCTTGCTTGAAGCGTTTTTAACCCTATTTTTTTAGAATCATCTTCTCAAAATTATTTTTTCAGAAACTATTGTAGAAAAAGAACGCCCATCTAAGAGCTTATTTCAGTACTTTTGCTGACAGTGCATCCTGGTTGAAGCGTTTTTGACCTTATTTTTTTAGAACCATCATCTCAAAATTATTTTTTCAGAAACTACTGCAGAAAAAGAGCATCCATCTGGGAGTTTATTTCAGTACTTTTGCTGAAAGTGCATCTTGTTTGAAGCATTTTTTTACCTATTTTTTCAGAACCATTTTCTCAAAATTATTTTTCAGAAACTACTGTAGAAAAATAGTGTCCAACTAGGAGCTTTTTTCAGTACTTTGCTGCCAGTACATCTTGCTTGAAACGTTTTTTACCCTATTTTTTCAGAATTATCTTCTAAAAATTATTTTTTTAGAAACTACTGTAGAAAAATAGTGTCCAGCTGGAAGCTTTTTCAGTACTTTTGCTAACTGAACAAAAAATAAAATCAAATCCATCTCGTCAAAATAATTTTTTCATAACTCATCCCTAAAACTATTACAAAAACCCTAAAACCCTAAACACAAATTTATTTAAAAAATTCCTAAACCCTAATTTATTTTTAAAAAATAATAAACCATAATTTAATTTATTTTTTTAAAAACCATAAATCCTAATTTATTTTTTAAAATCTATACACCCTAATTTATTTTCTCTAAAACTATAGACCCTAAATAAATAAAACCCTAATTTAGTTTAACAAAAACCATAACCTTAAAACCCTAAACACCTAAACCATATGCCCTAAACATGCAAATAACCCACCCCATAAAAAACACGGGCTAAAACACATCCCTGGGGGAGCGCTTTTGCCATGTCAGCAAAGTGCGTCCACGTCAGCATGTTTTATACTGACATGGCAAAAGCGCTCTCCCACAGACGCGCTTTTCTAAATTTTCCCTTAAAATGCGCATATGTGGATGCATTTTTGGTTTTTTGGCCCATTCCAGTAAATAAAGTTTAAAGTGACCAATTTCCGTAAATAAAGTAGGAAATGAGCCTTTTTTTTAGTAAAATAGGCAAATTTATCCTTCAATTTCTATATATTATATTGATTTAGTCATAATTTTTAAAAAGTTAACCCTTAAATATAATTAAAACGCTTAAAAGATGAGGAAAAAACATACACGAGGATTTAGTGGATATTATAATGAAGCTAGCAGATGGAGGGTGAAGGGTAAAATCTTACCTGTTGAATGCTTTTGTGAGAACTAGGGGTGAGCAAAACTTGATTCGACTAGAAAAAATAGAAAAAAATTCGAATTTCGAGTTAAACGAATCGAGTTATTCGAATTATTCGAGTTATTCGAGTCAACTCGAATTTTTTTCGAATTTCGAGTTCGAATCGAGTTGAGTTTTTAAATTCGAATAACTCGAATAATTCGAATATCAAACTATAATATTTTACATTTTTACCCCAAACTTCCAAACCTTTTTACTTTTTCCTCAAAACTTTTACTCCTTCCCACTTTCTCCCCAAAACTTTTACTCCCCTCCCATCCCAACCCCCTATCTACCCAAAATCCATTTCCCACCAAAATTTTACTCTCCTATTTACTTTTCCTCAAAATTTTACTCCCAAAAGCCCTTAAAACTTTTTATTTTCCCCCAAAATTTTTACTCCCTCCCACTTTCCCCTTAAAACTTTTACTCCCTTTTCATCCCACCCCCCCATCTACCCCAAACTCATCTCCCTAATTTTTTTAAATATTTTTCCTCCAAAATTTTACTCTCCCTATTTACTTTCTCTCAAACTTTTACTCCCAAACTTTTTATTTTCCCTCTAAACTTTTACTTTTCGCTATTTACTCCCAAATAAAAAATTAAAATTATCCAAAAAAAACCCATAAACATAAATAGTAATAATTTTATTTATATCTGCTATTTATATTATTAAATCAAATTTCATATTTTATATTATTTATATTATTAAATTGTTTATTCATATTGAATATTTATATTAAAATTGAATTATTAATGATGCCATAAATAATTTATGTTAAAATTTTATATTGGTATTAATTTCAAATTTTATCTTTAAAATAACTTCTATTAAAAATTCACATTATTACATTTAATATATTTTTTAATTCCAAAATACATGGTGACAAGAATCTGAAGATAATTGAAACAACTAGGCAAACAAAAAAGCTAACTCATATATAAAAGATTAATAAATAAATTATGAGGTGATGAAAGTTAATAAAAAATTTGATTATAGTGGAAAAATTTTATTACGATGGGTGATTGTAGTTACAAGAACCCAAAATTATTTTTTAAAATTTAACTCAAACAAATATATTCGATTCGATTCGATTCGATTCGAATTTTATCTCACTCGACTCGATTCGAGAAAATTTCAAATAAAGTTTGAATGATAAAATAAGATTCGAAAACTCAATTAACTTAAAAATTTTTTATTCGATTCGATCGAATGCTCACCATTAGTGAGAACTAAAGAATGAAATAAAAAGGAAAATTAGGATCTTGAAAATGGCCTCAGACGGAAGCTCGGTAGTTTGAATTTTGAACAGTGGAGCTACATAATCATGTCTAATACCATTGTAATAGAAAAAAAAAAGGATATTTTTTTTGAGAAACGTGAAGGAAGAGGTAGAGGTTGAGGGAACAATGGTAGTGACAGTAGGAGTGATGGAAGAGTAAATGTAAATTTTGAGGATCAAATTGAAATAATTTATGAATTAAGAGTTAATATTTTAAAATTATAACTTAATCGATATAATATTTAAAAAATTAGAGGATAAATTTGTTATTAGATCGCTTAGTTAAGTGACAAAAAATGGGGCAATAGATAGGTGACCAAATTAAAAGAATTGATAATTAAGTGGCTAAAAAAGAAATAGACATAATAATTAAGTGACCTGTGTTGTAGTTTAACCCAAAAAACTTTTTACCGGACTTGACTTCGTCGTTCAAAGTTTTGAAGGCTTTAGGCAATTGAGCTCGCTTATCTGTAATTCGATTTTAGGTTCATAATTTCTTATACTTTCGACTATTTTTTTTTTTTTTTTTGGTTTTGTTTGATGCTAGTGAACATGCTTAATAACATTAAAAATGAATTATTCAAAGTTAATACATATAACTAAATTAAATTTCAAATATTTAGTATGTATTTGTATAAAAATTCAAAAATAAATAAAATATAAAAGAGAAAATAAAATATAATTATCTTTGATAACAATTTTATAAAAATAAACTTACATAATGGATCAAATTTTAGCTTAATAACAACGTTAAAGCCTTAAGTTTTTAAGATCACAGGTTTGAAATTCACTCTGTATAAAACATGTATGAATTTTATTTTAATTTATATTCCACTAAAGGCCTGTTTTTCATTGCTTAAAAAGAACACTTTTGGTTTCAAAAGTATTTTTGGAAGAAAAGCTATGTAGAACAAGCTATTTTTGGCTGAAATTTTTAGTTTTTCAGAAGTGTTTTTCAAAAGCACTTCTGAAAATGAGAAGCTAAAATTTTTAGCTTTTTTTCTCCCAAAAACACCTCTTAGTGCTTAATTACTTTTTCACCCCTCCAATACCATAGTAATTTCTTTTTTTTTCTTGGTGCTTAATTGCAAATGTGTTAAAATCATTAATTAAAAATAAAAAATATTTTTTAAAATACTAATTACAAATATTTAATTGTTATATTTAAATATTTAAAATATAGTTTATATATTCTAATTAAATTTTATAAATAGTTAATATTTATTGCTTAAAAATATTTAAAATTTATATTTCATATATTAAAATATTAACAAGTTATAATAATTTTTTATATTTTTACTAAAATATAATAATATTAAATAATTTAAATATTATTTAAATGCATATTTGTTACTTGATAATAACATATCTAAAATGGACATTTTATTTCTCAAAAGTACTTTTTGATAGCAATGCTAAACACTCAAATTTTAAACTAAATTTTTCAAAAGCATTTCTTAAAAGTACTTTTCTACATTACTTTTCAAAAGCACTTTTCAAAAATATTGTCAAACTAGCCCAAAATGTGTGTTCTCTTTAGATTTATTTTAGTTTAAGTTTGAATGTATTATGGTTATAAGTTTAATCGAGTTCTATAATAATTAATTCGGATTATACTTATTCAGATGACTCCTTCTAATTATAATTATGAATATACTTGTAACTACAAAAAGATACATATATTGATTGAGAAATACACTATGTTCAACGTATGATTATATTAAAATATAATAAAAATTATAATATAATATAATTAATTAAAATATTTTTATAACTAATTAGACTTTTATTATTTTTAATTAAAAGTTATTGCATATAAAAATTCAATATAACAATAATAAATAGAATAATAAATAATTAATAAATGACAAAATTATTTTTTTATTTAAAATTTGTCTAATAAATAAAACCTTATGGGTTAGCCATCAAACTTTATAAGAGGATGCTTTTCAAACCATAAAGGGGTTCAATGAACTTTTTATCATATTTGAATACTTTTCCCTATTGGATATTGATATAGCTCTAAAAAGTGAGTTTTTATTTTTTTGTAAATTATAATTATTAGTAATTTTTTTATTATCCAATTATTAAAATTTTTTTAGTCATTAATAGTTAAATGACTAATCATGGTAAATTTTAAAATTGATATAATTATAAATTTAGCACTCAACAACTATATATTATATCAATTTAATTTTGAATTTTTTAAAAAATTAGGTTCAACGTTTACACGTTACCTTATTTTATCATTTTTTTTCACATGAAAAAATAATTCAATTGACAAGGTGTAAATTAGAAATAAAAATAAATGGTTTATTTTAAACTAAAAAATCTACAAATATATTGTTTTCCTTATACTTCAAATGGTTAAAAACTTAATTATATCTCTCAATTGGTGTCATTGATGAAGTAAATTAAAGCTTATTTTTTTTAAATTTATTAGACTTAAAATTAGATTAAATTAGCGGAGTCAATACTTTTTATTTCCAATGAATTGGATCAGATACTTTTTAAAAATTGGGTTGTTTTGTTTGTTTGTTTGTTTGTTGTTTAGTTTGTCATGGAGTCAAACACAAAGACAACATTGTAAAAGGATAAAGTGGTAACACTCTAATTGCTCTTATTTACTGACAAAATTCATAATTCGATATCGGTTTTGGCAATTGATAATGTGAGTTCATTCACAAGTTTGTTCAAACTCCTAAATCTTGAAATCATTCAACTTATCCACCTGGACTCAACTAACCTGATTGCCATTCTATCTTCGAAGTTGTTGATTTCAAAGGCACTTTTATTTTTCTTTTAATAGTGGGTTAATGGAACAAGTAACGAGGCTCTCTATTTTCTTTAAAGATTACAATAACAATAATGATAATAACAAGAGCAATTTGACTAAACTGAACTTGAATAATTCAAGCACAAATCTTAAGAAATCAATGATGAGTGAACCGATGAAGCTCAAATCCTCTCAACCATTGGCTTTCTATCCAACAATGGAGAGCCGGAGAATCAAGAGAAAAGAAAACAAAACATGAAAATTATGATATTGTATTTTAAGGTGTTTCCATTTTGTTATATTTTCAATCGAATTTAGTTGATAATTTTTTTTGAACTTTTCAAGTGAAAGAGTTACAAAAAAAGAAAGCAAAATTTTAGAAGGATTAAATTACATAATACGTAAAACATCGAAAGTTAAATTTTTTAGAATCAAAACTAAATTGACTCAATATATAAATCTTGAGGGTTAAAATTATTATTATATTTATTTTGAAAGTTGTCATATCATTTTTTCACAATTTAACGATAACAAATAAAAAAAGGGAACAAATTTAAATAATTATGTGATATTTTTATAAATTTTTATAATTTAGTGATAGAAAGAAATAGTGATGGATTATTGATATGGTTTTGGTTTTTATTTTGTTTAATCAAGCCCTATTTTCCTTGTTGCTTGAATTCCATCACGTGTCCTTTAGACTTTCACTTTGATGTTCTCGCTTCGAATATACATCAAGAAAATAACATTCAAAAATAAAAAAAAAAAAGATTTTTTTTCATTTAGTAAATTCGGGCCGGGCCCGGGCCCGGGCCAAAAATACCTTACCCGAGGCCCGACCCATTTTTTAAACGGGCCTTATTTTTTGCCCAAGCCCATTTTTCGGGCCTATATTTTTGCCCAAACCCTCCCACATTTCGGGCGGGCCTTCGGGCCGAGCCGGGCCGCCCGACCCATGAGCAGGTCTAGTGTGTATCCCTTTCATGATGTTTACTTTTTTAACGTAGTGAAACATTCGGTGCTCCACCATGTAAGATAGACAAATCATTTGTTTATATTATCAAGAACACCAAAAACATTTTAAAGTTAAATAAAAAATGTTATTTTCAAAAATAAATTTTAATAAAAAATTTGTTGAAATAATCCATCAAAGGAATATGCCAAAGGAATCATGAAAAACAAAAATATAAAAACCCCGTTAAATTAAACTAAAAGAAAGGTATTTATAGCTTTAAAAAAAGACTAAATTAGAAAAAAAAAATGCCACAAAAAATATTTGGTAAAATAAGCTCTTTTTTTTTTTTTTTTAATTTAGGAAAATAAGTTGTTTTTGGAGAGAAAGTAAAAGTGCATCCAACTAGACATATTTTCTACACAATTGACAGGAAAGCTTACCCAACTGGACTAGTTTTCTAAGAAAAGCGCGTCCAGTTACATGTGTTTTTCTTTTAAGCCGTAGTTTCTAACATTTTAAGATGATCATTTTTCTGTCAGATGGTTAAATGTTTATGGTTTTGTCTTTAGTCCTAGGTTTGATTCCTCTCCTATTCACATTTGTATTTTTTTATTTTATTTTTTAAATTTTTTATTATTTTTAATTAATACTTTTAACATATTAGCTCCTTTGATTAGATGGTTAAATAATAATAATTTCATCATTGAATCCTAAGTTTAATTCCTCTTCGAACTACATTTGTAATTTTTATTATACATTGTTTCAGTTTTTTTTAAAATTAATAAATATTTTTTTCAAATTTTTTATTTTTAATTCATCTGTTTAATTAATAAATTTTTTATTTATAAAATTAAATAATAAATATGTAATTATATAATAAAAATATATATTATATATCATTATGTTAAAAATATTTGAAATTAATAATTCCTTTTATATAATATAAAAATCAACTAATTTATATATATATATTTATTTATTTATTTTCTCCATGTATATTGTGAGTACAATAATTTCTAATATTATAAAATGAAATAATTATTTTAAATATAATAATTATTTTTATATGTAAAGCATTTCAATTAATTATTTCAAATATTATTAAGTTTATATGTGAAGTATTTCAAATACACATACAAAAATATATAATACTAAAATTTACTACACTCATAGATTGAAGAATAAATAGTACACATATAAAAATTAAATTTATTAAAAATAATGATATTTATAATAATTTGATTTTATAAATGAAATATTTATTAATTAAAAATAAAAAAATTAGAAACAATATATTTATTAATTAAAAAAAGCTTGAAACAACATAATACATTTAAAACATTAATTAAAAATAATAAAAAGCTTAAAACAAGCTAAAATATAAATGTGAGTGAAAGAAGAATTGAACTCAAGACTCAAAGACAAAACTACTAACAGTTAATCGAAGATCAATCGGCCAAAATAACCATGAGTAGCTACGATATTATAAGTTTCTTCCTCTTGACCGAATCTGTAACCTTCATTAGCATATTCATTTTCTGTGGTTTCCCTGATCAAACTAGAGGTTACTAAGGAACCATGCATAGCAGTGAATAGGAAGCCGTCGAATATCTGACAAAAAAAACTAATTATATTAAAAAAGTCAAAAAATGTGATTTAATAAGGAAACATGTTTAGCTAGGCGAGGTTTCATGTCAACTGTGCTGAGAATGCGTTCAGTTGGACACACTTTTTTATACACTCTCTAAAACTGACCTATTTTTCTAAATTTAAAAAAAAAACTTATTTTGCCAAATAAATTTTTTCGACATATTGTTTTACTAATTTAACAAATAAAAAACAAAAACAAAAATAAAAAGAGATAATGATAAATAAATAAATTAAGGTTTAAAATTTAATATTAAAATCAAGAAACTGAAACTTTAATAAGTATATAATAGAAGTGATCAAGAAATGCAATGCTTGCTACCTAACAAACCATGAAAAAAAAGAAAGCATAACTTTAGGAATCAATTTCATATAGACAATATTAGATTAATCCAATTAAAAACCTTATATTTAATACCTATTACCTATTATACCCTTAATGCCCTTAAATCACAATCTTTTCCCTTTGCTTACTTGTAATTAAACCTAGCCTTCTCAATTCTCAATTCATAAGTGTTTTGAGCAATTTCATATCTAATGTAAAATATGAAAATGTTTTTCTTTTTGGTTAAGGAAATGTCCATTTTGACCTTATTTATTTCATAACATTCTTTTAGAAACTAATTTTATATGATAATGGCATAATGATAAATTTAGTCCTTAATATTAATCTCTTTAATTACTTTTGATCCTAATTCTTTTTTATCACTTTGATCCCGACTTTCAAAATTTAATTGCATTAATGTGATAATCTACATGATAATTTATATGTACGAAGACTTTGAAATATTTTTAAATTTTATAAAATACACTGAACAAATGAATTGTCACCTAGGTTACCACAATATTATACAATCAATTTTGCATCTAGAGAAAAATTATTTAACTAAAAATGTGAAAGTAAAAAGCAAAAGTGATTTGAAAAGTAATTAGGATTAGAGACAAAAAAAGAGTTAAGGACTATTATGACTGTATTAATATAATTTATATCCAAAACCTGCCATTTAGCAATTAATATATAATTTGTCTACGAATCCAATTTGCAAAGTTACAAAGTCATTCTCTACTTAAACCGTTTAAAAATTTGCATCTAAAAAAAAAAAAGGAAATAGAAATACAATTCTCTACTTTTGCAATTTACAAACAAAATTGAAAAAGGTAAAATGCATAGAATTGATAATGTTGTTGGTGATTGCTGACTTGTGAGCCATTATTGACCTTGTAAAATTATTCATTAATCCCAATACCAAATCCTCAATGCCTTTGGGGAGAAAAATTCAATCTCCAGCCACCAGCAACGTGGTTTCCACATGGATATGATTTTTGACATAATAAAATAATGCACAGTTTGCCTTCATAGAATGAATTTTTCTCCCATTCCTTCTTTCCCTTGCTTTTGTTCTTATTAAATCCAATCTATATTATCTGTTATCACAGTAAGCAAAGGGAAAAAAAAAAAAAAAAGAGAAAAAAAAGTTTGGGGTTGTTAGAATCTTCTTTAATTCTTTGTCGATTGAAGGCAACCCAAGGCAGAGATTGTTTTTCCCCATTGGGACTGAAACTAAAAGAAAAAGAGGCGAAATGTGTCCTATGAGGTTCTTGTTGGTGTTTTTCTCGGCAATTTTTGCAGGGTATGTCGCATGGAGGACGGTACGTTCATCATCTGATATGGACGGCCAAGTTTCTGAGGATTCCGAGAAGATTATTGTAAAAGATAAGCAAGAATTCAGTTTCAAAAGGGTATGAAAATATTTTCTTTCTTTTCCTGGAATGTTTCCTTTTTTTTTTCCTGGGTTTCTGTTGTTCTTGTTTGGGTTTTATTTCTTCTTGTTTCTAACATTCATATTCCTGAATTTCAGATGGTTCAGAATGGATTCTGGGTATTTGTGGATATGGCCAGTGGGAAGTATTTGTGGAGGAATTTCAAGGAACTGAAGAAAGATAAAAAAATGAAGAACTCTTAACAGTTTTAACATATTGTACAAGTATGTTGAGCTAGTTTTTCTTCTTTTTTTTTTTTTTCTTTTATCAATAATTGTACCATAAGAACATGTGAATCCTTTCTTGTTCTTTTCAGACAGAGGGAACTTGAAATATAAAGATATGAAATCTTCACTTTTTCTAGATCTATACCATGTTATGATTCTGAATGCAATTTATTCAAGTAGAATCTTTGCTAGAACACAACTGAATCCCCAGTGAAATTGTTTCTTGAATTGTTAGAAATGAAATTCAAATTCATCTTCACGGCTGCTAAAAAAAAAAACATAATAAAATTGAAGAACTGGGGTTATTTTGCCGTCAGCAAAGCTCTTGCATAACCTTTAGATATTTGGAACTGCTCACTCATGCCAAAATGTGCCATGAGAAGCCAAACATGAGTGAGAAGCTCACCACCTCGTCTCAGCTGTTGGCAATGCTGACTCCCCCTGCTGTGACTAGCAGCATAGGTTAACATCTCCAACCAGATATCTCTAATCATATCCCACCTAACTTTCTTGTTGGTGACTCCGTTTAGTGCTGATGCTAGCCGGCATGCATCGAACAACACAGACTTGCTGCTATCCCCCTTCACTTTCCCAGGCAGAACATCAATGTTTTCTCGAAGCAACATTTTGCAAATTGCAGGCATTTGGTACATTGTTGGTTCTTCCAAGAACGTCATGGCTTGATCCAATGACTTCCAACACATACTTGTGTTGCTTTCCTCTTCTTGCATTTCTAACTCACCGTCACCGTCAATGGCTTGAAGAGACATTTTGTTACATGTAATCCTGTGTTTTGCCTTTGTTCTTGAAAGGGTTAATCTTTCTTCGAAGAACCTCTTGGCCTCAGCCTGAGTGTCCCGGAACCTGATAAGTCCAATCCCAATTGGCAACAGGAAAGGAAAAGTGGCCAGTAGACAGAACATATAATTTGAGATGCAATAGCTCACTTCACGGGATGATTGAATATCGCTTGTTATGGTACTCAGTGCTACCTCCGTGAAGTAGCAGAGCTCTGTGGCAATGTGCCAAATAAGGATACTCTGATCAAATTCAACATTAATACTCCACTCAAGGCTAAGGCGAGTTTGCCGCTTATACATTTGAAGTATGTTGCTTCCCCTTTGGCTGCACAAATCCCTGAAATTGCCATCATCTTGTTTCTCCTTAAACTGATTAAATTTCTCTTTGACATGCTTGAAAATCAGGTTTTTGAGATCATCATCAACTTCTGCATAAGTTTCAGGTGGCCATTTCTCCACTACCCTTTTCAGGAGTCTGAAGTAAGGCTTTTCCTTGAGGAAACTTCCAAGTAGACTTGACTGTGGCACCCGACTTGACCACCTTTTCCTTACTGGTTGTAAAGAATGGATGAGTTTGAGACATGATGTTTTGTTGTGCTTGATCAACCAATGATTGGTTTGGTCTGAGAAAAGTAGTACCAGTGCTGCATATATCTCCAGAAAAACAGCTACAACAAGGAGAAGAAAAGTTATGAATATGTCTACTTTTTTATACTTCTTCATGTCCTCAAAAGAGAAAACCAGCAACACCAGGAAAGTGAGACAGAAAGTAGTGATGCGGCGAATCAAACCCATAGGAGTATAAATGACAACTGCTTTTGTGTATAGCTTGTCATACATGAACCCTAGTTCAATAGCGACCACATCAAAAGCATCTTTACCAGACATTTTCTGGAACAAAGATTGGCTCTTCTCCCTGTCTTTGAAGCTTAGAATGAGATCTGCAAACAGGCACTTGAATGTTTGAAACAAGGCATGAGCTTTGATTATATTTTGGTCATCAGAAGTGGTTCCTTGAGGGGCAGCTACATCCAATTCTTCCTGAACATCCTTAACCTCTTCAATTTCCATAAAGAAACCTTCAGCTTGTTTCAGCCTGTATTCATTCATCAACTTGGAATAGTTTGGACCAGGATCTGGAGAAGTCAGCATTGAGTCTCGAAGTTCATCACTGCTTGCTTTCCAAAGAGTCCAAGTCCTCTCTCCATACTTAATTGATCCCACCACAATCATCGGAATGCTTAGCAATGAAAGACGGCTATCTGACCAGGCCATCAAGAAGATGTATCCAGTCACAACTGTCTGTATTATCAGTCCAAAAAAGTGCCTTAGCCACAACTGATTGTCTTCCAAGGCATAAGCTGTAATGGTATCGGGCCCACCCAAGTGTAGCAGCAAAAAAGGTGCCCAAAATGCTGTAAGTTTAGTGTTTAAGTCAACATCACCTCTTTCATCATATATATCTCCCAGGTTATTTGTTAGTATGCCAAGTGCAATGGTTGCAACAGAGTCAGCCAGCAAGTAGGAACACCAAACAATGGCTCTAATCTTTACTTTAGGAATGTATTTCCTTCGGCTGCCTAATACGATGAGAATTATTTGGACAAGAAGGCTCGTTACAACCATTGCTCGAAGCTCCCAGTCTTTCCATAACTTCATTAACTTTGGGGTAAAAACTTCCATTGTCCCCCTCCTCCTCTTCATTGTAATCAAGCCAGTAATAACTGAATAAGCATAAACAGAAAGTTAAGTTTGACAATTTTTTACATAACCTCTTCATTAAACCACAATTGGTAAGAAACTCAATCTCTCTTTCTCTCTCTCTCTCTCTCTCTCTCTCTCTATATATATATATATATATATATATATATATATATGTTGTTGTGTAAACCCAGGGTATCCCCAATCCGTATTGGACTGGAAGCGTTTAAAGTAAAGCCTCCCCAACAAGTGTGTTTCTCGGGGATTGAGCTTTGTGTTCTCACCTTTACAAGGGCGAGGTTGCTTCCAACTTGACCAACAGCTTGTTGGTTCAATCTTTATTTTTAGTCTTTAGAACTTACATATCTAGAAATCGATTATATGATCATTTGAAGGTTTCTAACATTGCATTTTGAAAACGTTGTACTAAATGTATATGCCAATAACTTGTTATCTCCCATGCTACAGACCTTCTTATTATTCTTACAATGTGATGATTATCTCAACATAAACAGAAGACACTACATTTGAAACATCATGATAAAAGAAGCAGCAGAAAACAGTTACTTACCAGCGGTAATCATTGGAAATACTAATGCTGTTCCTCTTCCTGATACCTGTTGTCAGACAAGGTATTTTGAGTTGCTCTTTAAACTACATTTTTAGACCTTCAGAAGGTTTTAATAGTTTCATTACTTTTAATGGAACTTACTCTACAAAGTGTATTGCTTGTGCTTGAGAGGTGATTAATGAGAGTGACGGCTAAGTTAAATCAGATTCTTTGTTTCTAATGGGGGATAAACTGCAAGGAAAGAAAGGGTTTCTTTCTTTAACTGGGGAACTATTAGGTTCCTTTTATTGATCCAGAGGAAAGTATCTTGACATTTAAAGGGTTGAGTTTTTTTAATAAACTGAATTCAATGCCATTAACCGTGGATAAATGCTCATGAAGGATTAATATATGTTTTTAATGTTTTCATTGAATCTGTGTGATGAAACAGTGATTTAGTTCGTGGCATTGTTTGGTGAATCAAAGATATATTCAGGTTAAACATATTTATAGCCACCTTCCTAAGGAAATAGAATAGAAGGCATAAAATTTTAGAAAGTCTAGATTGGTTTTAAAGTAAATTTGAATCAAACGGAAATCACATTTCCTGACAAACAGTCTCCAATAAAGAAGAAATTAGGCCATTGGCTATTTGAATTAGCTAGCAATCATACATGGATAAAGTTGCAAACTGTAGAATTAAAATGAAAATTGTAACGTTTGCTTTAATTCTGTGAGCCGCCTTTGATGCTTGATCGATCCGACAACGGCTTTTTAAGACCTGGTTGACTGATTTGTGACACAATTCAAGTGAATCGAGGATTCACATGCTGGACAGTAGTAAAACCAGTGCTCTGGGTTTCTTTCCTCCTTACAAGCTTCACAATAGCTTTTCTCCAAATAACTTTGTTCGAGGGAATCATAGGTAAGCCTGAGGGGATGCTTATCGTAGTTGTACGAAACAGTTCGTGGCAGCAAAATGCAGCTGACATGCAAATTAAAGTTGCAATCATAGCATCTGTAACTAACAGAATGGCCAAAATCACCACATCCAGAACATCTAAACTCATAATTGTAAGACAATGGCATCATTAGAAGATTGAGGGGATGTGCGTGAGATTCATGGTTAACAATGATTGGTAAGAATCCACCTTTCATGTTGGTTTGAAACAGGCAATCATGACAACCATCCGAGAACTCTGTGCCTTTATATTTACATATTTTGCAGATTCTTCTCAGATTTTTTGGGAACAGATACTCAGGTTCAGTTAACCTTAGATATTTAGGGCAGTTTTTCCCGACTTGTTCTAAGTCACCAGGAAGCTCTCCACAGGCTTTATGGAATAAGTATTCATCACATCCAAGAAAACATTGATAGGACGGACCTGGAATGGTTTCCTGACAGCGACTGCACTTCACTTCAGATTCAGCAATTAGCTTATTTTTGAAGATTAAGGGATGTAAGTGCCTGTAAGATCTTTTTCTGACCTTATCCAACTCATCTGAAACAAATTCTTCAGCAACAAAGGTTTGCTTTCTGGGGTCAACAATGAGCCTTGGAACTCCTTCAATGTTGAAATCATTGCTTCCATCTTTTGGCAGGCACTGAATTATCACCAGAAGGGCACCTGCAGACTTGGCCTGTTTCTCTAAATTATCCAATTGTGTTTTTTGAGAGAGTGGTGTGCTGATGATCACCCCGAGCTTCAACTCTTTTAGTTGGATTGAAGCAATTGAAAGAGAAATCTCGAAGGATATGTTGTTGAGATGTTTAGAGTTTTGGAGAAATGGGGTGATTTCATCTTGGTCAATGAGAGGGTATTTCAGGTGTTTGGCAAGCTTGTAGGCTACCGTGTTCCTTGTCTGGCCTTTCACTGCTAGGATTATTGGGGCATCCAGTTGTTCGACCTCTTGTTTTTCCATTTTCTTTCTGGTTTGGGTGCCTATGGAAAGAGATTAATTGCAACTGCGAGGCTAGGTTACTCGAGTTCAGGGATGGGGGACTTCATATATCAAAAGGACAAGGTTACGTGAAGGAAAAATAAAAGCATCTGAGAAGCATGGCTTCTGAAATTATGAATACTTGCTGTCCAAGGCCTCTGAGAATCTTTCTTTTCCCTTTTCTCTTACAACTTTTAATGAAATCCAAGGAAAAAGCAGAAATAAATAATATGATTAATGTTAAATTCTATTCTTAACAGACAAAAAGGACTTGGAGGTAAAGTTGATTTTAATTTCAAAACAACAAAAAACTTTGTCAATTGCCATCTCACCGATTATACATCCTCCCTGGAACTTCTAACAGGCTTCTGCCATTTTCCTGGAAGTTACTGCCTCAAAACTTCTAACAGCCCAAAGCTCCAATATGAAACAATGACCATGCCAATCAACTGATCAAGGCAAGTTCTTTTCAGTTTTTTTTTTTAATTTTTTTTATTGCAATCCATTTCTCTTTGTATGCGCTAGAATCTAGTTCCTGCTTTTTTATCTTTTAATTTGATCTTCTAGCAATACAGAAATTCATGAGAACAGAAGAATAAAAAGCAATATGTATATATATATATATATTAAATCTGTCATTGTAATGGGATTTGATTCTAAATGAACTTTTTACAAGACAATAAATAGATGATGGGGGTTAGATTATGTTTAATTGGTACAGTTCAAATGAAATTCTAATTTAAAGTTCATGAATTCGTAAATGAGCCTGATCATATTTGTAATCGAAACTTCCAAGTTGAAATCCCAAATTCTAATTGTTAGGATATACATTTGGGAATTGGTCATCTCATGTACTTGGATTATATTTGGAGAAAGAACTTATCAAATTCTAGATTTTTTTTTCTTGCATTTGCCTGAAATACACCTCAAGCACATGAAAACCATAGAAGTTTTTGGACAAAAAGGGTTTCAATAAAATTTTTTTTTTTGCCGCACCCAACATAGGAAAATGAAAAAAACTGAATATTTATGTTTGGAACAAATAAAATACGAGTTCATTGTAGGTTTCCAAATATCCAGTTAGTTTATTTCTGGTTGGAAATTCAACAAGAAACTTTCTTCTCTTACTGTATTTCAGAACATTGATTTTGATAATTATAGAATACAGTTCCAGAGCTAATTACTGTAAGCATGTGAAAAATGTAAAAAGGCAGGGGACGAGTGAAAAACAAAAGCTGCATACCATAGAAGAAAGAGGCATGGATAAGGAAGCATGTGATTTTCCATCTTTGGCTCAGCTCTGAATTTTTGTGCAATTCAGCCCTTTTCAACTTTTGGTTTGGCATTCACAAGAAAGGCGCACAAATACTGAGAGTTGAGTTCCATGGCGTTTGAAACAATACATATTCTGATAACCAAACTAGAATTGGTTGCAAGTCATGAACCTAACTTTCAGGTTTTGAAAACCGATGTCATCAATAACAGAATTAAAGAGCTAAAACGTTTGCAGGAAATCATTGAAACTGCAAATAAAGCAATTGATGATGAGTGGGACAACCTTCTGAAAGATACTTTTTCTTTGGAGGATGATATTGAGGCCCTTTTGGGCAGAACGGTGCTGCAGAGTCACAAAGTCTGGAGAAAGAGGCTTACTTCCAGCAGCTTCTCGAGTGACAGGTCTTTAAGTAACAAGATTGAGCAACTGACAGAGGGAATAAGGTCTTACAGCAACAAAATTCAATCAAGTCCATCAAGTGACTCTGGAGTTACAGCAGTAGTTTCGATTCCGCCAGCAAAGCCATCTACTGACTCGGAACATCTGCAAGTCTCAACTGACAATGAGACTGTTACATCAATTGCATCTACGATTGCTCTAACAGAACTTGAAAAGAAGTTAAGTCAACAAGTACTCAGCCGGCTTACTTTGCAATATCTCCTTTTAACAGTTAATGGGGCATACCTTGGTAAGGCGATTCTTCTGTGGAGAGTCTACAATGCAGATGATATCAAAAGGCATTTCCAGTGTCGAGCTTGGGTTCGTATCTCTGAAGAGATTGGACAAAGAGAGATATCACTTGCCATTCTAAAACAGGTTACTGGTGGCCAAGAGGAAGAGCAGCTGCCCCTTCAGTCACCGCAGCGGACCCTCCATGATTTCTTATTTTCAAAGAGGTATTTGATAGTTTTATATGGTGTCCAAACAGCTGAGTTTTGGAACAACATCAAAGCAGCCTTCCCATACTCATTGAATGGTAGCAAGGTGATCACTGTTGTTCAGAATGAAAATGTTGCAAGGAAAATTAATTCATGGATAAGTGGGAGACACTATTTCCCCAACTTAAAAAAGCTGAAGGGGCAATTAATAGATGGATTGCCTCAATCTTCAACTTTTTTGGAGGAGGAATATGGTATTGCTGGTGTGAAAGCTGCAATTGACAAGTTGGCACAATCAATTCTGAATCCGCACATTTTACTTTTCCTCATTTCAATCAAGGGTACAGTAGGTTCTGGCAGGAGAACCTTGTTATGGCCAATCTACAATGCAAAAGACATTAAACAGCGCTTTCAATGCCGTGCTTGGGTTCATGTTCCTCAGGAGTATCACGAAATAGACATTCTGACTGACATATTTGAGCAAGTCACAAGTGTCAAGTTGAAAGAAAGGCTGACTGTGGAGTTACTACGAAAAAGGCTTCACAATTTCTTAGCTCAAAAGAGGTACCTTGTGGTTTTATGTGACGTATGGATGAGTAAAATTTGGTGCAGTCTCCAAATTTCCCTTCCAAATTCGTTGAATGGTAGCCGGGTAATTTTTACTCTAAGTGAAGGTGAAGCTAACTCTGGAATGATGAGAAAGTTTCCACACTTAGAAGATGTTCTAGAGGATTTTTCAGATCAAACAGTTGTAGAGAACTGCAATAAGCTTTCCGATGGTAAGGAAGAAAAGTCAAGCATTGTTGGTTTGGCTGATAAAAGAAGGGAATTAGCAGAACTAACACTCAACAGCTACAAGTTGCATTTTCTAATTTCAGTGTTAGGGGTGGCAGGCTCAGGCAAAACAGCCCTTGTCTGGACGATTTATGACAGTGTAGCAAGTAAGAGGCACTTTGAATGTCGAGCTTGGGTTAATGTCCCCCTGAAGTTGGATGAATTCAGTGAGAGACAGCTATTAATTGACTTACTGGGACAGGTTAGAAATGCCAAGCAAAAAGAGAGCTTGACTCTTGAGAAGTTGAGGGAAAGGCTTCAGCTTTTCTTAACCTGGAAGAGATTCTTGATAGTTTTGGATGATGTCCCTACACCAGATGTTTGGGAGAGACTTAATCATGTCTTTCCCAATTTATCAAATGGCAGCAGGGTGATAATCACTACTCATAATGCATTTCTAGCATACCATATCAACCCAGAGACTGTAGTTCTGCACCTACGGCCCTTAACTGATGATGAAAGCTGGGCATTGTTCTTGAACAAGGTAAAGAATAAGCAGGGAGATATTAACTTAAAGGAGAAGATCTTGCAAATATGCCATGGCCTACCTCTTCGAATTGTCCTGCTTGGAGGTTTGTTATCTAGGAAGGATAATTATGTTGAATGGACAAGTGTGATCAATCATCCCATTCCTAAATTGGAAAAGAAAAAGAAGGTAAGAACTGAAGATCAAATGAACCCATCTGGCAAATCAGCTTCCTCATATGCCAAGCAAAAACATGAGAAGAAAGCAATAATGATAGATCCTAAAACAGCTACTACAGATGGCAAAGATTTTCCAAATCAGTCCAAGCAAAAAGAAGAAAAGAGGAAATTGCAGACGGAGGCAACTTCTGTCGGTGATCTCTCAAACTCAGATATTATGGCTTTAGCCTACCAGGATTTAGCCCCAGCTTTGAGATGCTGTCTTCTTTACTTGGGTCTTTTTCCCAAGTCGTATGAGATTCCTCTTAGAAGGTTGTATCAACTTTGGCTTGCTGAGGGGTTTGTGACAGCAACAGATCAAGTGAAAACTCCTCCTGAAAAGCTAGTGGAAGAATATTTTGAAGAACTCAAGTGTAGAAACATGATTGAGGTTACAAAACACAAGTTAGATGGAAGGCCCAAGGCCTGTCGTGTGCCAAATACCATATACAATGATCTGTTTCTAGATACAGAGAAAGTTGGGTTTTTTCACTTCTCCAACAGTTCAGGTATATGTGGATCACCGTGGTTTAACATCCGACGTCTTTCAGAAGACTCGGATATTTCCTCCCACTCCAAACACTTAGAAACCCGAGTTCGACGACTGCGTTCTTATATTTCTTTCTACGGAAAAAGAAGAGATGCACCTACATATGGAGTAAATGAGCTTCTTAGCAAGGTTGTTGATAAAGGCTTTGGAATGCTTGCAGTGCTTGATCTAGAAGGTGTTTACAAGCCAGTGCTTTCTGATACACTGGGCAAACTACCATATCTAAAGTATTTAGGGTTGAGGCGAACACTTTTGGATGATGTACCACAATCAGTTGGTGACCTGCATCACCTGGAGACTTTAGACATAAAGCACACTTTCATAACCAAGTTGCCTAGTACCATCTGGAAGGCAAAGAAACTTCAGCATTTATATATGAGTGATATTGATGTTGATTTGTCGTCTCTAAAGCCATTTGCTAGTGGTTCATTGAACAATCTTAAGATTTTGTGTGGGTTGGTGATTAAAAATGGGAGTCCCAACAGAAACTGGATGAAGAGTTTGGTTGATCTGAGGAAATTGAAGTTAACATGCAATGAAGCATCAGATGAAGTCATAGGTCCGTGGATCACTCAGATGGAAAAGCTTCAATCCTTGAAATTGAGATTAATAGATAAATTCAATAACCCTTTAGACCTCAGAGTAGAGGATCCGCAGAAATGGAATCAGATGGGACTATCACAACTTTATTTGCTTGGAAAACTTCCAAAGCAAATTGGTTTTCCCGAGAATCTTGAAATACTGACACTGTCAATGACACATCTGTCAGAAGACCCAATGAAAAAGCTGGGGGAGCTGAAGCAGTTGAAGGTCCTTAGCCTTTATGCTCAATCCTTCTTGGGGACAAAGATGACTTGTGATCCACCAGGATTTCCTCAACTTAGGGTCTTAAAGTTGTGGATGTTATATAAACTGGAATGCTGGACTGTGAAGGAACGAGCAATGCCGAAGTTAAGAGAAGTAGAGATCAGAAGCTGCAAAAATCTTAAAAAGCCTGATGGGTTGGAAAATCTGGCAGCCTTGGAGGAACTGACCCTCACAAATATGACAGAAGACTTTATAGCAGATGTGGAAAGAAGCATGGATAGCAAAGTAACAATCATGAAAAACTTCTACTTTTCTCCTGGATGGGTGAGTTAAATTCCTCTCAATTCCTATCTCCATCCTTTTCATTTTTTATGTCTCTTCACATCTCTTTCTTTGCAGGAACAATAAATATTGTAGGAGAGACAATTGGTTCAGGTTGCAACGCAGTCTTTCCAAGTGATACATAGTTTTTGGCATCTTCCTGAGATAACGGCTTGTCTTGTTTCTTCCCAATTGTAATCCAACCCCTCAGCAACAATAACTCTTGTTGTACTAAAATTATTTCTATTGTTCTCTCTCAAAAGACCTTTTTCACCACCTATTTACAGAAATATACGTTTGACTTAATTAGTGTTCAGAGATATATATGATATATGTTTTAATTAGATACAACGCAGTTGTTGAAACACCCGAAGCAAACAAGCTAGAGAAATGTCAGATTTGCTATCATGAGATATGATGCTTAAGAAAGAGTCCGGCAGGGAATAGCGAATAAGAGGAATAATGCTAATAAGAATACTGAAACTTTGATTTAAGGTTCAACGCCGTTCAACCCATTCATACTTAAATTTTGTGTAGCATACAATAATTAATAAGGTTGAGTAATATTTTGCTCGTGTCTTATTGATAAGTGTATACAGGTATTTATACACGTTATTATAGGCACTATTACAGCCCATGATAGGCCCTCATTATTTTGTCTTGACTTCGCCGCCTCTAGTAATGACATTCTCTATACCTATTATTGACATTCAAACTCTAGGTCTGTTAGGCACGTGTCTATAAAGCAGGTGATCCTTTCTGCTCATGGGACAGATATTCTGAGTGAGCTCCGTACTTACTGGACACGTGTCTGAGTGGCCTGCGGAGCACATGACCATTTCTGTGAGTTCCTTAGGTATATGCGAAGTGAGATTGCGACCTTCCCTAAGTTCTCGCGAGCTGGGTCTGTAACCTTATCTTGCGAGTTGGTTTCGGGGGTTGTACCTACGATCCTACCCTGTGAGCTCATATAAGGTTCTTGTGAGCTGGATCCCTAGCCTCGCCTTGCAAGTTGGTTTGCCTTGTCGTCTTCTCGTGGTCGGGTCAGCTCGGATCTTTTCTAGGATTCGGGTCTCAAATTATTGAACCATAACAATATACTCCCTCCCTAAGTGGGCCTAAGGTGTGTTATAAAGTGATGCTCCTTAGGTCCATCACATCAGGATTAAATGTAGCTTGCTGGGTACGTTGAGAGTTGTGATGCATAATGGTCGCTCGGTCACGTGTGCGAGGGATTCTCACCTATGCATATCTGATCGTTGAAAGTTTAACCGTTTCCATCTATTCGCATCTAGGCAGTTGATTTCTTTCAGTTATAAGAATCGTCTAAAAGGTGGAAAGGGAACTTCTTCCTTAAAAAGATATCTTTTTGAACCCTAAATCCTTCATTCTTAGCCTTTTTTTTTGTAAAAAAAAGGTTAATTTTTAGAAACCTTGCTTTTTCCTTTTACAATTTCTGTTTTCTTCTTTTATTGATAGTATGGTGAGGATGAGAGGAGTTGACAATCACATCGTCCCAGTTTGCCGGTCCTCTCCAGTTCTGGTAAAAGGTCAGATCCTGTTGATGTTATTGTCACTTTTGCTGGAACTCCGAGTCCTTCTAATTTTCTATAGATGAGCTCGCCATTTATTCCCCCTATTCGCTCGCTGATCGCCATCGATAAAGATACCCCTCCACCTGTCCCTTGAGGCTCTTATTTTATGCTTGTCACTAAGGAAATACCAGTCGGAGCTAGTGGGAGTTCATATCTGTGGCGTGGGGACTTAAGCTCACAAATACCTTCAGCATTGAGTCCTTCCTCGTCTATGGGATTCTTATTATCTAAGGCCAACATGGTTGGATTGAGGTATGAAAAAGCCTATTAGAAGAAGCTCACAAAGATTAAGATGGAGTTGGCGAGAGTTTGTGAGTAGTGCAATAAGATGATAGAGGAAAACGAGATTATCAATAAGTAAAATGAAGATCTCACGGAGTGTCTGCCAATTGTGGAGGCTAAAGTTGAGGGGTTAGAATGCGAGTTGATCGCTTAGAAGGAAAGCAGGGAAGCTTTGCAGGCTGAGCTGGATGAGGCTGTAAAAGAGCACACATTAGAAAATGATAAGATTACTGGGAGTGCAATGATCAAGTGGATAGTAATATCAAGGAACAACTTTGGGTCTTAAAAGATTTTAAGAAATGACAGCTGGGAATATTGTAAACTCTATTTTGAAGTTGTGGATGAACATATTGCTCCATGGCCAGGTCGCTGTTGGTCCTTTTGATATTCGCAAAGTGGATCTTGATGCTCTCGCGAGGGTGGATATAAGTGAGCTATGTTTTGATGTGTTATGCCCATCGGGTGCTGAATGGGATTCATTTGTGTCGACTTGGAAGAGCTCTTTGGATTTTTACATAAAGAATGAGCCAACTGTGAATGAGGATGTGGCCTCCACTACTACGAACAACGATGTTGCCCTTTCTGATGATGCAGACCAAGGCGCGAATGTAGTGGATAGGTGTTGGGGTTGAAAGCATGTATTACCAATGGAGGTAATTAGTTTTGTTGATGAGACCACGTATTACCGATGTTGGTTAAACGTGGCTCAGTATGCAGCAATGAATTTGATGGCCTTTTGGAGGCAAGTATTACCGATGATGGTAATCTTTACTTTGACAGCAAGTCTTTGTTGGTAAGAATATTGGTGACGAGGAGGTGTATTACCTATGATCGTAATCTTGGCTCAGACAGCAAGCCTTAATGCTTGAACAGAAATTTGCTAAGAAAACAAGAACAGATCGGAAGAAAAGAAAATGGAGTATAAAATTGAATGAAATTTTAATATTTTTCATTACAACCAAACAATGGCTTGAAGCTAATACAAATATCAAGCATTCAGCTTGTCAAAATTAAAGCAAGCCACCTAAACATTTACCTAACACCATTAAATTACATAGGAACTTAAAAATAATAGGCTTACATACTTGACCATAGCTGATAATCAGCTATATCAACATCAATTACACCAAACATTAAATAAATCTAGTTCAAAATGAACTAGAATACAAAAATAGTCATTAAAGTAACAAAATAGAACAGTAGCACTTAGTTCAGCACAAAACACATAATTTATCTGCATAACTGCTTCTTGATTGTTGCATGTGCTGCATGGAAACTAACTTCAACACTCCTCCTTAGTTTTCATGCTTGTAATGCCTAGCTGCTTCCTCAATTTTATAAACCTTGACACACCAATGGCCTTTGTGAAAATATCAGCAACCTGTTCCTCTGAATTGCAATGAATTAGCTCCACCTCTCGAGCTTGCTCCATTTCCCTTATCACATGTAGCTTGATGCTAAAATGCTTTGTTCTGCCATGGAAAACAGGGTTCTTTGCAATTGCAACTACAGACTTGTTATCACAATAGATCTTTGTTGCTTCCCTTTGATGTAAGTTCAGATCAGCTAGAATTTTTCTCAGCCAAATAGCTTGATTTACAGCATTGGCAACTGCTACATATTCAGCTTCTGCTGTTGATTGAGCCACCATCGATTGTTTCCTTGAACTCCAGCAAAACATGGTTGAGCCAAGGGTAAAAGCATATCCAGAAGTGCTTTTCATACATCACTTGAACTAGCTCAGTCACTATCAGTATAGCCTATCAGCTTCAAACTTTCAGCTTTGTTGAATAACACACCATATTCAAGAGTGCCTTTGATGTATCTTAGCACTCTTTTTGCTGCTTAAAGTGCTGGACATTACAACAATGCATAAACCTCGACAATAGACTCACTGCAAACATGATATCAGGCCTAGTTGCTGTCAAATACAATAAACAACCAACTAGACTTCTATATGTAGGCTCATTGACTTGTTCATGAACCTCTTGGCTGGATAGCTTCATTCCAACAGCAATTGGAGTGCTTGTTGGCTTACAATTCTCCATTGAGAACTTGGATAAAACCTTCAAGGCAAATGTTCTTTGTCCCAAGAAGATTTTTCCTTCTGCTTGGCGCACCTCCATTCCCAAAAAGTATGTCATTAGCCTCAAGTCAGACATTTCAAACATGTCTTTCATTTTGGCTTTAAAATCAGCCAACATGTCTTGATCTCCTCCAGTCACCAAAAGGTCATCGACATAGAGGGATACAATAAGCTATGTTTCAGCTTCATTCTTTTTGATATATAGTGTTGATCTCCTCCAGTCACCAAAAGGTCATCGACATAGAGGGATACAATAAGCTATGTTTCAGCTTCATTCTTTTTGATATATAGTGTTGGTTCACTAACACTTCTGTTAAATCCCAAACTGACCAAGTAGCTATCAATTCGAGCATACCAAGCTCTAGGAGCTTGTTTTAGGCCATACAAAGCCTTTTTGAGCCTATACACCATGTGTTCCTTGCCAGGCACAATGAAGCCTTGAGGCTGGTCTACATAAATTTCTTCTTCAAGAAAACCATTGAGAAATGTTGATTTCACATCTAACTGATGAATGACCCATTTCTTTTGTGCAGCTAAAGCAAATAGCAATCTGATGGTGTCAAGTCTAGCTACTGGTGCAAAAGTCTCCATGTAGTCCAGGCTATATCTTTGACTGAAGCCATTGACAACAAGTTTGGCTTTCAGCTTATTTAAACTGCCTTCAGCATTTTGTTTGGCTCGATAGACCCATTTGACACCAATGGTCTTTTTGTTGGTAGGCCCTTCAACCAGCTCCCATGTCTGATTCTTCTGGATCATCTTGATTTCTTCAACCATAGCCTGTTTCCATCCTTCATCGGCTTCAGCTTCTTCAAAACTACTTGGCTCCACTATGGCAACTTGTGCTCTTTCATAAACTTCAGCCAAGGATCTAGTGCCTCTGACTGGCATGTCATCAATGTCCATTTCAGAACTAACTTGATCAGGTTCAGCATGATCAACCATCAGCTCTTCAGAAACAGCCTCTGGCTCATTCTTTTCCCAGTTCCAGCATCCTTTTTCGTCAAAGATTACATCTCTGCTTACTTGAATTTTGTTTGTTAAAGGGTCTAAGATTCTGTAGCCCTTCTTGACCATGCTATAGGCGGCTAAAATACCAGGGAAAGCTCTTTTGGACAACTTATCCCTCTTTACAGCTGGAATTTGGCTGTAACATAGGCAACCAAAGACTTTCATATGAGCCAATGATGGCTTGAACCCGAACCAAGCTTCAAAAAGTGTCTTGTGAGCAAGTGCTTTGGTTGGAAGCCTATTCTGAATGTAGACAGCAGTTTTGACTGCTTCAGCCCACATGGTTTTGGGCAAATTCTTCTCGAACATCAAGCACCTAGCCATATCCATGAGACTCCTATTCTTTCTTTCACTAACACCATTCTGTTGAAGAGTATAGGTGTTTGTGAGCTGATGCTTTATGCCTTTCTCATCACAAAAGGCTTGAAACTGAGCTGAAGTGTATACAGTTCCATTATCAGACCTTAGAGTCTTGAGCTTACAGCCTGTTTCAGTCTCTGCTGCAGCTTTGAATTTTTGGAATATTGAGGGTACTTCATACTTATTCTGGTAGAAGTATGCCCAGCAATACCTGGAATAATCATCAATGAATAAAATGAAGTACCTGTTTCCATTGAGTGATTCAGTCTTCATAGGGCCACATACATCAGTGTGCACGAGCTGCAGCTTCTCAGATGCTCTCCAGGCTTGATTGGTAGGAAATGGCAATCTTGCTTGTTTTCCCAAGTAAATACTTCACAAACATCATCATTTTCTACTGATTTTGTGAAGTTTTCCACCAGATCTTCTTGGACCATTTGAGTCAATGCTCTGAAGTTGGCATGCCCAAGTCTTTGGTGCCAAAGCTTGGAATCTTCTGTAGAGGCAATGCAGGCTGAATGCTGTGAGTTACTTGGCCAGCTAACTTCAAAGCATTTATCAGTCATAGTGACTGACATGAACATGGATCCACTTGGATCACTTATCTTGCATTCTTCACCTTTGAACACAACAGAATAACCTTTATCAAGAATTGAGCAATGCTGAGAAGGTTCCTGTCGATCTTAGGTACTAGCAGCACATTTGAGATGACGTTGTTGCCTGTAGAAGTGCAGATCAGCACATCCCCTTTTCCTTCAGCCTTTATAAACTGCCCATTACCAACCTTTACTTTGGTTTTACAGCTTCTATCCAAATTCTTGAAGATGGTTGCATCAGGTGACATGTGGTTAGTGTAACCACTGTCCAACAGCCAGCCTTTTGAGCCTTTCTTCTGACCAGCTGAGCATGAAACAGCAAAGACCTGCTCTTCATGGTCATTACCTTGTTCAGCTACCTGAGCCTCAGCCTTTGGCTGCCTCGGTTGGTTCTGTCTTGGTCTGCTTTTGCACACTCGTTGAACATGGCCTTTCTTCTTACAATGCTGACATGTAGCATCTGGCCTGAACCAACATCTATTTTCAGGATGACCTGGTCTCTTGCAATGCCTGCAAGGTTGGTCTCCTTTTCTTGTAGCATCAGACTTGGGTCTGTTTTTCAAAGCCTTCTTACCTTTATAGGTAAGTGAGCTCAAGTCTAGTCTTACTTTGGCTTGGAAGGCACCTTCTTGGTGCTCCTCATGTCGACTGGCCCTTCTCTGCTCCTAAGCATACAGAGCATTGATGAGCTCTGTTAAGGATATGCTAGTCAGGTCCCTTGAATCCTCTAAGGAGGATATTTTTGCCTCATACCTCTTTGGTAAGGTAGAGAGCACTTCTTTACAATCCTTGCCTCATTAAACTGCTCTCCAAGGAGCCTTATGCTGTTAACTACAGCCATGATTCTGTCAGAATACTTCTTGACAGTTTCTTCTTCCTTCATCTTCAAATTCTCGAAATCCCTTTTCAAGTTTAAAAGCTGCTGCTACCTTGTCCTCTCTGTGCCTTGGAACTCCTCCTTGAGCTTGTCCCAATCTTGCTTTGGTGTCTCACAGGCCATAATCCTGGTAAAGATTACATCAGACACACAGTTCGAAATACAAGACATGGCCTTGTGCTTCTTAGACCTTTCTTCAGAGTGCTGCTTCATTTGAGCCACTGTTGGGTTGGCTCTAAGTGGTTCCGGTTCAACATCGGAGTTGACCACCTCCCATAGATCGAATGCTTGCAGGTATGTCTTCATTTGACCACCCATCTATGATAGCCCTCTCCATTGAAGACTGGTGGAGTAGCTAGTGAGAAGCTTGATGAAGCCATTGTTTTGAAGGTTGAAATATGACAGGTCCTCTAAGAAATGAGCTCTAGATACTAATTGTTGGGGTTGGAAGCATGTATTATCGATGGAGGTAATTAGTTTTGTTGATGAGACCACGTATTACCGATGTTGGTTAAACGTGGCTCAGTATGCAGCAATGAAATTGATGTCCTTTTGGAGGCAAGTATTACCGATGATGGTAATCTTTGCTTTGACAGCAAGTCTTTGCTGGTATGAATATTGGTGACGAGGAGGCGTATTACCTATGATGGTAATCTTGGCTCAGACAGCAAGCCTTAATGCTTGAACAAAAATTTGCTAAGAAAACAAGAACAGATCGGAAGAAAAGAAAATAGAGCATAAAATTGAATGAAATTTTGATATTTTTCATTACAACCAAACAATGGCTTGAAGCTAATACAAATATCAAGCATTGAGCTTGTCAAAATTAAAGCAAGCCACCTAAACATTTACTTAACACCATTAAATTACATAAGAACTTAAAAATAATAGGCTTACATACTTGACCATAGCTGATAATCAGCTATATCAACATCAATTACATCAAACATTAAATAAATCTAGTTCAAAATGAACTAGAATACAAAAATAGTCATTAAAGTAACAAAATAGAACATTAGCACTTAGTTCAGCACAAAACACATACTTTATCTGCATAACTGCTTCTTGATTGTTGCATGTGCTGCATGGAAACTAACTTCAACAATAGGGATAATATACCTTAATTTGTTCAGTACTCTGCACTCTATTATTTTCAATGAAATGAGAATATGTTTTATTTTGTAGTAATTGTTTTTGTGCCTTTGCAAGTTTAATCACGTTTATCGCAGAACTATACCATTATTCATAAAGGCTTTGAGAATCTTTGAAGGTTGCTAGTTGCGAACTGTTCGAGGTGCAGGAAAATTTTGAAAGATAACATAGTTAAGGATGTTAATCTGCAAGCTATTTCATACTTTAGAAAATTTTGAAAGATAACACAATTGGGGATTTTAATCTGCGAGCTATTTCATATTTAAGAAAATTTTGAAAGATAACACAATTGGGGATTTTAATTCGCGAGCTATTTCATACTTAATAAAATTTTGCAAGATAACATAGCTGGGGCTTTTCAACTTTCACTAACTGTGTCGGCTCGTCACTAAACCTTTTGACGCGAAATGAGATGACAACCCAAGCACCTCATTCCAGTTATTTAACTTGGTCACATTTCTGAATATTCACTTTTAACCAAGCTATTAGCAAATTTATTTATTTATTTAAACGAGTACTTTCATTAGGAAAGTTTAAAAGAGCCAACAATTTTCATGAAATATTGACTAAGGCATAACATTTTCAATTCTACAAAATATTCATTGATCAAGCAAGCAATAGTTATTCATGATTCACCCACTTATTTAAATAAACTAAACATAATAATTAGTGATGCGAGTCTTAATGCCCAAAATAAGGCTCATGAATGTGATAGGTTCAAATTTCCTCAAGGCCCAATAATAAGGTCGAAGGCCAAGCAAATACGAGCAAGATTGAACGATTGGAATGACAGAAATGTGCAAGTGTACACAATCGCAACAAGTAATAAAGTGACAAGTAAATGTCGAGTTATCGTACCCACAGGGACTGTAAAAGAATTATTTATGAATGTAATTTAAAACACTTTGGTAAGGTAAAAACAATTTGGTGAAAAGAGAGTGATTAAAAACTATGGTTTAAAACTAAGTAAAATAAGTAAAATAAAATAAAGAATTCTAATGCACGATTTCAAATAAGATTTAATCAAGATGACATAATTGTGTTGGATTAATTACGTTTCTTTATCTTAGAATTATCAGAATCATGTTTATACTGTTACGAATAAATTCATGGCAACTCGGTAATTTGGTAACTTATGAACATATTTGCTTACCAAAACCCGTTCATCTCCTTAACATATCCCTATGTCAAGATGATTAAGTAAATTTTAATAAACAAATAAAGGCTATGTGAGGTAACAAAGTATCCCTACCTTGAAACAATTTAATAACAATAATCTAAGTTATGCAAGGCAAATGTATCGCCAAATATAATGCAAATTTAACCTTCAGCTACCTTAAAAGATTAAACATGCACTGATTAAGTACTGTGTTTATTAATTACAATTTCAATGTGTTTAAATAATTAATTCATTAGCTATCTAACAATTGTAATGCAAGAATAACCTAGGCATGATTTTACTTAATCAAGCATTTTACCGAGGCCTATAACAACATAAACACAATTTTAATAATTCAAGAAGACGAAATGCAATCAAACCAACATGAATTAAATTCAAGCTAAGTTGATTAAATTAACCATTTCATAGCATAAATATTCATAAACATGTTTGTCAAAATAACAATGGAAATAAAAAGATAGGGAACAATAAACAAATCCGGTGTTTTTCCGTGGCTTGAATGGTTCTTGATATGCTCGCGATATTAAGTAATAAAATTTATAAAAACTGATCGTACCAAAAACTAACTAATATCACGATTTTAAAGGCAATCGCACCTATCAAACAGTAGTATAGTTTAGTGGTAAGACCGAGTTATCGTACCCAAGGGAACCAAAAGTACTAATACTTACTTCCTTTCTATTATCTAGCCTAAAAATAAAAGAGGATTGGTTGAAACTAATTCTAAAATTAACTAAAAGTGCACAAAAAGTAAATTGGGGAAAACTTTCGAAAAAGCTAATTGATATGAGTAATACTCAAGGGAGAATCCACCTAGACTTCACTTGTTATTAACTTCTTGAACTAGACGATTTATTCACTTGACTTGATCCGTAGAGATCCCTAACTTATGTTAATCCCTCCGTCGAGGCTAAGAACAACTAGGCCTAGGCTGTTAACTAAAGTTTCTTTATTAATTAACACATTAGGTTGCATTAATTCAATCTATGGATCCCCCTATTAGGTTTGACCCTAATCCGGCAGATTTATGTCGCCCTATGTCTAGGGTTGCATGCAACTCTGCTTAATTATGGTAGATCTATTCTTAAAACAGGGACTTTTGCTCCTCTACCTAAGCGCATCAAGTTCTTGAAGTATGGGATTATTAAATCAAGAATGAAGAACACATAATTAAGAATAATTCAAGTATTTATCATATAATTCAAGAGTAAATAATAACAAGATCTGTCTTAGGTTTTATCCCCCTCAAGTATTTGAGGGGTTTAGTTCATAATTAATAAAGAAAACATCTTAGAAGAAATAAGATAACAAAACATAAAGAAACCAAAAACCCCTGAAGGAATTTAAGGAGATCTTTTGTCTTGATGTAAAATTCTGGCTTCTAGGATGGATCAATCAGCATTTTTTAGAGTAATTCCTTACTTTCACTTCTTGTGTTGGCAGAAATATGACGCTCATTCTTGGGAGAAAAGAGTACTCCCTTAGCGAGAAATAAGCACACCCTTGAAGTTGCCTCCTAGGGTATTTATATAGAATTTAGAATGGCTTTCTTATCCCCTAAGTATCCTTTTTCAAGTAGAATTGAACTTCCTCACGATAGGGACACGTCCGTATGCCACGCCTGTATGGATCGATAAGAGTCGTGTGCGGGCCTGTTGATGTGGCACGACGGTGTGGCCTGGCCGTGCTTGTCGGGGTTGGGCCGTATTGGACTTTGTATGGCACGGTCTTGTGCAAGGCCGTGTGATGACTCCTTTGGCCGTGTCATTTTCACATTTTGGCCCATTTTCCTCATTTTTGATCTGTTTTCCATTCTTTTCTCTTCCCTATGCTCTCCTGAGTATAAGATATGAAAAAGAAAGATTAAGAGCACCAATTCTCACAAAATTGATAATAATTCATCCAAAATATAGGTTAAACATAAGGTAAAAATATGTATAATTTAACCCCCACACTTAAACATTTGCTTTTCCTCAAGCAAAATCTCAATCCCTAATTAAGAATCATTCCTCTCAACTTACAATCTTTATCAATAATGTTTCAAACTAATTCACAAGTAGTTATACAATGAAGATTCAATCAGAAGAACATTAAAGACTTAATCACTCTAAGCTGAGAATTTAATCATTGAAACATAAGTTTTCTCCCTCCTCCTAAGTAATTATTTCTCCATCTTAATTAACAAAAGTTGACATCCTCTCTAAAGGTTCACTCTATCCACTCGAAGTGTTTAGGGTTCAAGAATTAAGCACTCTCTAGTCAACCTGAGAAGTTATTACCATAGGCTTGCAAGAAAATCACATCTCCACCACTATAGATTGACATGACATATCGATCAAAAGGTCTTGTAAGGGTTGTAACGGGGCTTGGTTAGGGGTGTTGTCACAGGCTGCAAAAGAGGGTTAGAATCGAGATTGAATTGAAAAATTATCTAGCTAGAAAAATCTCTATCACTTGGAACATATTTCTAGGGCTAATTCTTATGATGACACTGTTCTGGATTTGGGAGCTTGTAGAAATATGCAAAAACTATTGAACTATTACAGGTTACAACTGAATTAACTGTATATACATTTTTTTTTTGTTGTTTTTTTGGGAACAATTCAAATCAAATACAATAACTTGAATATTTACAACTTACATTTTGGAAAAGAGAATAAAGCTAGATCATAATTCAGCTCAAATCTCGACAAAAATAAGGATCAAAATAATTGAATGGAATTCAACAAAAATGGATTATGGGTTAATATTAGAGGTAAGTCAAAGAATGAGTTGTTAGGCTCAATAAGGCTTACTAGGGGTTAATTTATGGAGGTAGGCTTTTTATGGAGTAAGTGGGTTAAACCTAGGTGCCTTTATCATCTCAGTATACCAAATCAATGATGTGGTCTTGACATGTATAATCAAAGCAAGTTCTAGAATAAAAAATCAGTGTTGACTCACTCAAGCAATAATAAAAGTGAGCAGGAAAGAATGTATGCTCAAAAGGTTCAAAATCTCACTAGAATTATGGCTTTTGATGTCAATCCTGTGAATTTCAAATTCCAAGATAATACTTAGAATTAAAGAAATAACTTATGCAAAAATTGGGGTTCTCAAAAATTTCAACTTATCATGCTTGATTCCCTAATGTTTTAAAGTTTGAATAATCAGAGTACAGGCACCTATATCTTAATTCTCAACATATCAATAAAATCATAAATCAATCAGAATTAATTACTAATAGGAGACTGAAGTTAATGCAGATTTGAGAACAATGCATAAAGTTAAAGAAAATTTTAGGGATTTCACAGATAATATAAAGATTTAAAGTAAGTTTCCCCCCCACACTTAAGATGTACATTGCCCTCAATGTACAAAGATACATAAATAGCAAGAGAAGCATAATATCATAAGATAGGGAGAGAATTGAAACTCCCTGAATATAGGATGAATTTGTAAGACAGAAATTGGAAGAGTAGGCAATTGTGGCGGGGTGTTCCCATTTTCATTTAAATATGAGCTGTAGAGCTCCTTTGCGAAAATATTAATTAGTCGTGGGAATTTTGGATTAATAGAAATTACTCGTTAGGGATTGGCTGATATGAAAGATAGGAAAATTAAATAGTAGAAAAATAAAATAAGTAAACTAAAATAAATAAAGTTTTAAAATACTAATAATCAAATGATGAAAAAAAATAAAATTAACTAAAAATAAAAAGAAATGTAAAAAGGAAAATAAAGGAGAAGAAGTTAGAAGGTGAAAATAGAGATAGGAAGTCACACGGCCGTGTGTGATGAGGTTTCGCTATGTACACAGTAGTGTAGGAAGTCACACGGCCGTGTCTAAATTGACAGAATTGGCCACGGTTTGGGGACACGGACGTATGGCATTGTGCAAGCCTGTGTCTAAACTGAAGGGTTGCTACGACCATGTCGCATGGCCGTGGGGATTTGTCAGTGGCCAGTGCTTTGGGAACAATTTTTGTCTGTTTGTACACGGCCTAGGTGCACGACCGTATCTCTGCTTTAAATGTTCACACGGCTTTGGACACACCAGTGGGCACGGCCGTGTAGTCCTAAATTTCTGTAAAAAAGGGTTAGTTGATGTATTAAAAAAAAAACTAAAATCAAAAATAAAAGAAAAGTTACTAAGTTAGTGTTTGGGTTACCTCCCGAGAAGCGCTTATTTAGAGTCTAAGCTCGACTATGCTCAAGTTTGGTCGGTCACGGTGGTTTGAAGAGTTGATACTCCTCTATCCTGTTTAAAACTTTATTTTCAATATAAGATTTGAGTCGAGTGTGGTTTACCTTGAAAGTGCTGAGTGACTTATGTTTCATCTCTACTGTACCATAGGGGAATATTTTCATTACCGTGAAGTAAGGTGTATCACTTGTATGCTCTTTTGAATTCAAGATTCGAGGATTGTCTTCCTCTAAAATTACCTTATCCCCTACCTTGAGTTGATTCGTTTGTACCTGAGGGTCGTCTTGGTGATGCTCTGGGTTGGTATAGCATATTTTGGGCTTTTCATGATAGTTCAGCCACTCATCTAGTTCCTCAATCTGAAGCATTCGCTTTCCAAGTGTGTCTTTGTTGGATGGACTTTTCTGTTGGTTGGTCACCTCCACGTAAAGAGTATCCTGTATAGAAGGTTGAGTGGTGAGATTATTCTTACAAAGACTCGTGACTATATTATTATCAACAGTCTTATTCGAGATTCGAGCTTGTAAAGTAACTTTGTCATCACCTACACGTAGTGTAAGTTCACTTGTTCCTAAATCAATTATTGTTCTAGCAGTTGCTAAAAAGGGTCGCCCTAGAATTAAGGGTACATTGCTATCCTCCTCAATGTCTAAAACAACAAAGTCAACTGGGAATATAAATTTATCAATTTTGACAAGCACATCTTTAATTATTCCCTTAGGAAACCTAAGAGTTTTATCAGCCAGTTGAATGCTCATCTTAGTTTGCTTAGGTTTTCCAAGACCTAGTTGTTTAAACAGTTTATAAGGCATGACATTTATACTAGCCCCTAAATCAGCTAAAGCATTTTTTTCTTCTAAGCTACCAAGTGAACAAGGGATAGTGAAACTCCCTAGATCCTTTAATTTGGTTGGCAGTTTGTTCTGTAGAACAGCTGAGCAGACTGCATTTAATTCCACATGAGGGTTCTCGTCTAGCTTTCGCTTGTTTGTCAAGACCTCTTTTAAGAATTTAACAGCGTTAGGCATCTACAAAATTGCTTCAACAAAAGGTAAGTTAATATGTAATTTCTTTAAGAGTTGAAGAAACTTACCGAATTGTTTGTCTGACTGGTCTTTCTTTAATGCGTTTGGGTATGGGATACGAGGCTTGTATTCTTTGATGTCTGGCTTGTTTTTGCTTACCTCTACCTTACCTTTATTCAACTCAGGTTCCTTGTTTGATTCTGGATTGTCTTTGGTTAATGCCCCCTCTTATATTGTACTTACGGCATGAATTTGCTCTTTTGGATTGGTCTCAGTGTTACTTGGAAGTCCACCTTGTGGTCTTTCTTATATTAGTTTGGCGAGTTGCCCAATTTGATTCTCTAGACCTTGAATTGATGCTTGCTGGTTCTTTAATGCCGTCTCAGTGTTTTGGAAACGGGTTTCTGACATGGCCATGAATTTGGTAAACATCTCTTCCAGGTTCGGCTTTTTCTCCTATTGTGGTGGTGGCTGCTGAAATCCTGGAGGATGCGTTTGTCTTTGATTTCCTTGTCCTTCCCATGAAAAATTGGGGTGACTTCGCCAACCTGCGTTATAAGTATTACTATAAGGGTTATTTTGAGGTCTAGAATTGTTACCCATATAGTTGGTTTGCTCAGTTTCTATGTTATGTCCATAAGAGGAGTAATCTGGATTGAACATATTTCCCTGGATTGCGTCACACTGCATCACTGGATGTGCCTGCGTAGAACCAACAAAATTATCAAACTTTTTATTTAAAAGTTCTACCTGGTTAGTAAGCATGGTGACAGCAACAATATTATAAACTCCTGCAGCTTTTGTCGGCTTTGTCCTCATAACTTGCCATTGATAGTTATTTAGTGACATCTCTTCTATAAACTCATAAGCTGCTTCTGGTGTTTTATTGTTGATTGTTCCTCTAGCGGCCACATCGATCATCTGCCTTATTGATGGATTCAAACCGCTGTGAAAGGTTTGAACTTGTAACCACAAAGGAAACCCATGGTGAGGGCACCTTCTCAAAAGATCTTTGTATCTCTCCTAGGCATCGTAAAGTGTCTCTAGATTCATTTGCACAAAAGAAGAGATATCGTTTCGCAATTTAGCTATTTTAGCTGGAGGAAAATATTTAAGTAAAAACTTTTCGGTCATCTGTTCCCATGTAGTGATTGAGCCCCGTGGTAGAGAATTTAACCACTGTTTAGCCTTGTTTCTCAAAGAGAATGGGAATAGCCTAAGACGAATGGCATCATCAGAAATGCCATTTATTTTGAATATATCGCATATTTCCAAGAAATTGGCAGGATGCGAGTTAGGATCCTCATCCTGCAAACCATCAAACTGAACAAATTGCTGTATCATTTGAATAATGTTAGGTTTCAGTTTAAAATTATTTGCAGCAATAGTAGGCCTAACAATGCTAGATTCAGTGCCTGCTAAATTAGGTCTAGCATAATCATACATAGTACGCGGAGCAGGATTTTGCCTTCTAGTCATAAACTAGAGATACCTAGAAAGGAAAAAGCAAAGAAAATTAAAAAAATAAAAAAATTTAAAGCTGAAAATAAATAAAAATAGTAATGGCTAAAGTAATAGAAATCGAGTTTTCTTAATATTTTAGTTCCCCGGCAACAGCGACAAAAACTTGATATGCTCGCGATATTAAGTAATAAAATTTATAAAAACTGATCGTACCAAAAACTAACTAATATCACGATTTTAAAGGCAAGCGCACCTATCGAACAGTAGTATAGTTTAGTGGTAAGACCGAATTATCGTACCTAAGGGAACCAGAAGTACTAATATATACTTCTTTTCTATTATCTAGCCTAAAAATAAAAGAGGATTGGTTGAAACTAATTCTAAAATTAACTAAAAGTGCACAAAAAGTAAATTGGGGAAAACTTTCGGAAAAGCTAATTGATATGAGCAATACTCAAGGGAGAATCCACCTAGACTTCACTTGTTATTAACTTCTTGAACTAGACGATTCATTCACTTGACTTGATCCGTAGAGATCCCTAACTTATGTTAATCCCTCCGTCGAGGCTAAGAACAACTAGGCCTAGTCTGTTAACTAAAGTTTCTTTATTAATTAACACCCTAGGTTGTATTAATTCAATCTATGGATCCTCCTATTAGGTTTGACCCTAATCTGGCAGATTTATGTTACCCTATGTCTAGGGTTGCATGCAACTCCGCTTAATTATGGTAGATCTACTCTTAAAATAGGGACTTTTGCTCCTTTACCTAAGCACATCAAGTTCTTGAAGTAATACCTAGGATTATTAAATCAAGAATGAAGAACACATAATTAAGAACAATTCAAGTATTTATCATATAATTCAAGAGTAAATAATAACAAGATCTGTCTTAGGTTTCATCCCCCTCAAGTATTTGAGGGGTTTAGTTCATAATTAATAAAGAAAACATCTCAGAAGAAATAAGATAACAAAACATAAAGAAATCAAAAACCCCTGAAGGAATTTAGGGAGATCTTCTGTCTTAATGTAAAATTCTGGCTTCTGGGATGGATCAATCAGCTTTCCTTAGAGTAATTCCTTGCTTTCACTCCTTGTGTTGGCAGAAATATGACGCTCCTTCTTGGGAGAAAAGAGTACTCCCTTAGCGGGAGATAAGCACACCCTTGAAGTTGCCTCCTAGGGTTTTTATATAGAGTTTAGAATGGCTTTCTTATCCCCTAAGTATCCTTTTTCGAGTAGAATTGAACTTCCTCATGATAGGGACACGCTCGTGTGCCACGCCTGTGTGGATCGATAAGAGGCCGTGTGCGGGCCTATTGATGTGGCACGGCCGTGTGGCCTGATCATGCTTATCGGGGTTGGGCCGTGTTGGACCTTGTGTGGCACGACCGTGGGCCACGACCGTGTGATGACTCCTTGGGCCGTGTCATTTTCACATTTTGGCCTATTTTCCTCATTTTTGGTCCGTTTTTCGTTCTTTTCTCTTCCCTATGCTCTCTTGAGTATAAGATAAGAAAAAAAAAGATTAACAGCACCAATTCTCACAAAATTGATAATAATTCATCCAAAATATAGGTTAAACATGAGGTAAAAATATGTATAATTTAGCGTTTATCAGTTGTTCCGTTATTTCGTTCTTCGTTCTTTGTTGTCCTCGGCGACCAAGGTGACTTATGAACACTTGATTGCTACTCCAAATGGCTGAGAAAACACCTCTTTTCCAAGAGAGGAAATCGACACTAGAACAAGGGGGAAATGAGTGGGAAAATGAAGAGGAAAAGTGAGAGAGGAGAAGAAAATTGTGAGAGAATAGAGAGTGTTGAGGGATGCTTTGGATGGGCATCAAAGGAGGGTTTATATAGCTGAGGATGGCTGCTAAAAATAGCAAATTCCAGCAGCCAAAGAGTCCTCCCTATGGCCGGCAATCTACATGGCAAAGTTGAGACTTTCAACTTTGCTAAAATTAGCCTGGGGCAAATCCGAAAATCCACAATTAAAGGAGGGGTTTGAATGCATTTTGAAAGTCTTTCAAGGACATTTTTGCAAGCTCATTTAATCAGCTAAAATGCTGATTTGGGCCAGCATATGGACGGTTCTGGGCTGCCCAAGTTGTGGCTGGTTTGGTTCACTTTATTCGGTTCAATTGATGCGGTTCAACTGGACCTAGAGGTGTACATACCGAAGGCCTGCCTGAAATGTGGGAGGGTTTGGGCAAAAATATAGGCCCGAAAAATGGGTTTGGACAAAAAAATAAGGCCCATTTAAAAAATGGGCCGGGCTCGGGTATGGCATTTTTGGCCCGGGCCCGGACCGAATTCACTAAAGGACAAAAAAATTATTTTTTAAATATTATTTTCTTATTGTTTTCTCCCTATTTTTCTACCATTTTACTATTATGTTGTTATTATTTTGTTGTTATTGTTTAGATATTGTATAAAACTTATTTTATTGTTAATTTTGTTATTATTTTAAAGACATTTGTTAATTTTGTTATTATTTTAGAGGCATTTGCTTGTTAAGTTGCATCTATTTTAGTGTTATTTAAGTCTACATATTTTTTAAAATTTATTTTCAATTTGTTAAAAATTATTTATTTTGATTTTTTTAGTATTTTTTAGTATTATATATATTTAAAAATTATATAAAATAATATAAAAAATTAATACGGGCGGGCCAGGTCGGGCCCGGGTTTTAGCATTTTTATATGGGCTGGGCTTGGGAAAAATTTATGCCCATTTTTTTGGCCCGGCTCGGCCTGAGCCCGATGAACGGGCCTAAATTTTTAGTTAGGCCTGGCCCATGTACACCTCTAACTGGACCCTTTTTCCCATAATTAATTAAAAATAATTTATTTAACCAAAATTAAATTGGGAATAAATTAAAATTTATTATATTATGAATTAATACCCATATTTGGACTGTCTTGGGATGGAAATTAATTCGCCTCGATAGTTCAAATTGCTTCTCGATTTTGAGCTTCTAGCGGTGTCTACCGGGTCAATTTTTGCCATTTGCGCGAATCTGTCGAAAATAGTCAAAACTCATCAAAAATAATTATAAAATTGACTAAAATTTAATATGTTCATATTTTTAATACCATTTAATTATTTTAATAAAATTAATTATTTTTTGACAAGAATTTTATCGAAACTGAATGATTTTAAGTAAAGATGGGTATGAAAAAGTGTATAAATTTTTATGTTTCCACACCCCCAAACTTAAGTCATTGCTCATCCCGATTAATGCACAAATTTTGAAAATTATTTCTCAGAAACACCTTTGAAAAACTTCTTTCAGAACAGTTTTTTCTCAAAATTATGAATTTAATATACTTATGCTCAAAAACAAGAAATATGCTAGCTATGCTACTTAAGTATATATAACGTTCAAATTAAATCAACAACTATTACATAGCAAAATTAGACTAAATGCTTCTTTAACAAAGACATGTTAAATTTTCATTCCCTTATTCAAGACTAAGTTGCAACCATTAAGTTTAACTTATGTCTTCATATGTTGATCTTAGTAATTTCTCTCCACTAATGTAGGTAGCATCGGAACCTTGAATCAATAGGTCTTTCTTAAGGTTGTAACGTGGTTAGGCTAGGGGTAGGTAAAAGATAGATAAATTTTGGCTTAAATCCCTAGACTCAGCGTCAATCGAACCTTCAGAATTTTCACCTTCGATACACCAACTTACTTAACTTTCGCATGCTCTTTTGTACATCTATTTTCAAGTACATATGCTCTTTTTTTTTCTTTTTTTTAAGCACTCACTTTATGTACTACAATTTTTGAGCAATTGATACTTCATTTCAACTCCCCCAAACTTATTTTCGAAAAATATTTTGAACAATATTGAGTCTAGTGTTTGGGACAATTTAAAGGCAATTAAGAGAAAAGTGATGGCTAAATATTGCAAAGGTCAGAATAAAATTAGGCCATATAGTCTCAAAATTGGGTTTCAAAGGATAAATTTATAATGGTTGGCTTGAAAAGCTCAAACGGTCCAAACAATAGTTGCCTAAATCATTTTCAATATTCCATGCTTTCTAAGATTTCGCCTCAAGAAACTATTAAGTCAATTCTAAAGACTTAAACTTTCATGCAAGCCTAATTTTTCGTAAGGAACTAAAAATTTATGGTACGATTTGTATGCTTTATTAAAAATACATTAATATCATTATTAAGCTAACATAATAATTTATTGAAAAAATAGAACTTTATTAGTAATGAAGTTTAGCATACTTAACAAAATTTCAAATTGTTGAACAAAATATATTCTAATCATAATTAAAAGAAAATTTTATTCTGAGTGGAAATAATTCAAAATTTCGGTCCCCTACTTAAAGTGAACAATGTCCTCATTTTTTAAAGTGAATAAATACTATACACCAGGTAGGATTTTAGAAAAGAGGAGGTGAGTCAAATTGACTGCTTAAGTACCAAGCTCTCTCTAAATCCAATCCTAGACATGTATATACCTATTCCCACACTTTATACCTTATGACTTACTCAAATTTTATTCATGATTCCTATCTCTTGTTTTATTATGCAAAAATAAAAATTCCTAATTTAACTTAATCCTAAAATAACCTAAGAATAAAAATAAAATAAAGTTAAGGCCCCCTTTTTATTTGTTTGTCTATCCTTCCAAATTTGACTCATCTTTTGCTCCATCATTATTGCCTTTGCACGAATCGCTTAGTTCCTTCTTCGATAATGGACTCCATGGTTCAAATATAAAATCTGGAAACTCTGGCACAAAAATAAACGGGTCATTGTAAATTTTCCTAAGGGCACTCCTTATTGAGTCATCCCTTATTTTTGAATATCTCCAGTAGCCTTGTTGCTGCCATTGCATGTGTTGCATTATGTCCATCAACTTTGACAGCTTATTTCGAAGATCTGGGCTAGGCAATGGAGCTTCAAACATTGAAGTTTCAATTATAGGTTCAGCTTCTGATTCCACTGGTTCTGCCTCATCACGGACTTCAGCTGTTGCTCGAGCTCAATCTCTGTGGGTTCTTCTTCCTCTTCTTCAGGATCTTCACTTTCTTCAACTCGCTGCTGTAGAACAGAATCTCCAGCTACTCGGTAAAGGTCCCAATCAGTGATTGTGCCTTGGCTATACCTTGTCTTCTTTAATTTTGCAAGAATTTTAACTTTCAAGCACAAAATTGTTATCGTAAAGGGATACTAAGCTGGGCCAGAATGTCTAGTGGCACAATTTTGCATTTCTTTTAGGATGATTTTGCCCGTATCAATGGTCTTTCTAGTAAGAATCGAGTATAATAAGACCATTTGCTCTAATGATATTGTAGTCCCATGCGAACTAGGCATAAGGTTGAAACGAATGAAATAGAACCATACCTTCGCAAGTGGTGTCAAATATTCCCTTCAACAAGTGTCGATTCCTTGTTTTGACACAGTCCACTTAGAACTTGGAACTGTAAGTTTCTCGAGAATTTCTTGCAAATTTTCAGGCTCAGTGTTGCTCAACAAAGAAGAATATTCATCGTTTCCGAAATTAGGTAATTCAAAGAACTCATTAATAGCATTTGAAGTTATTGGTACCTTGATTCCGTGAACTGGAACTTCAGTTAACTCGCTTGAGGTTAAGTTCGCGTAGAATTCACGAACTAGTTCGTCATCCACACTTGGTCTCTTTTCACAAAACAATTCCCAATTGAGGGCTTCAGTAACTTGACGAATACGTGCCATAAAGTCTCTGTAGTTGCTTTCCTTCAATGTGAAGCCTTTCCTTGGATGCATCTGTTGATTTTTAAAGATACTTTCGTATCTCACTTTGGCTTCTTCATAGTGGAACTTGTTTTATGTTTCGTCAATTTGGGTGAAGGCATGAGTTCTCTTGCGAGGCATGTTTAACCTAATAATAAGATGAAAAAAATGTATTTTCTCAAAAATTTAATTAATAAAAATTATTAATAATTCAATAAATTGAAAAATTAAATAATTTAATAAAATTAAAAATCTAAAAGAAAATTAGATCTTACAACCTTCTTTTTGTAAAAATATAAGCACTCTTAAAAAATAATAATTTAAAAGCAAAAGAAATTTATTTAAGGTAGGTTGGAAGGTTTATGGCTTAGGTTGGGTGAAGGGAGTATGTGCCACACAAGTGCACAAGGCAGCAAGCAGCAGCAGGCCTAGCGTAGGGCGTGCGTTGCGGCCTAGAATAACAAGCACCAGCAAGGCGCGCGAGTGGATAGGCGCGGGAGTAGGTGTGTGGACAGGAGCTGATCCGTATGTGCGGGCAGCGCGTGGAGCTTCGTCGAGCAAGCCTGAAGTGTGCGCGGGAGCTAGGCGCTGGTGTAGGAATCGGCCTAGGCAGCTGGAACTGGAGCAGTAGGCACGCGAGTGGGAGTCGGGGCGTGTATCGTGTGCTGGAGCTGGGCTGCTGGCCGAATGCTAGGTGGTGTTGTGGCTAGGGCCTTGCGACACTAGGTGGTTTGGTGTTTTGAGGGGTTTTTTGAGTGATGGATAGATGGGAATGAGCAAGGTGATATTTATAGTGTGAGCAATAGGATTAGAATAGAATTGTTAATATAATTTAATAATTAAAATAAGAGTCCAATTCTAATTCTACTCAAAATTAACGACAACAAATAATTAAATATATGCATATGAAATTATCAATTGCTATTAAATTATTAAGATAAGTGATATGCGTGATATGAAGTAATAAAATTTATAAAGAACTTGATCACACCAAAACTTAACTAATATCACGACCTAAGACAAGCGCACCTATCGATAGTAGTATAGCTTAGTGGCAAGACCGAGTTGTCGTACCCAAGGGAACCAAAAGTACTAATACTTACTTCCTTTCTATTATCTAGCCTAAAAATAAAGAGGGTTTTATTAAAACTAATTCTAAAACTAACTAAAAAGGGCACAAGAAGTAAATTAAGGAAAACTTTTGGGAAAGACTGATTGATAAGAGCAATACTCAAGGGAGAATCCACCTAGACTTCACTTGTTATTAACTTCTTGAACTATATGATTAATTTACTTAACTTGATCCGTAGAGATCCCTAACCTATGCTAAACCCTTCGTCGAGGCGTAAAGCAACTAGGCCTAAGTTGTTAATTAAAGTTCCTTTATTAATTAACTCCCTATGTTGCATTAATTCGATCTATGGTTCCCCATATTAGGTTTGACCCTAATCCGACAGATTTATGTCGCCCTATGTCTAGGGTTGCATGCAACTCTGCTTAATTATGGTAGATCTACTCTTATCACAGGGACTTTTGCTCCTCTGCTCTAAGCACATCAATTTCTTGAAGTAATACCTAGGATTATTAAATCAAGAATGAAGAACACATAATTAAGAACAATTCAAGCAATTATCATATAACTCAATAAATAGTAACAAGATCTGTCTTAGGTTTCATCCCCCTCAAGTATTTGAGGGGTTTAGTTCATAATTAAGAAAAGAAACATATTAGAAGATAATAAATAAAAAAAACATAAAGAAACCGAAAACCCTTGAAGGAATTTAAGGAGATCTTCTATCTTGATGCAGAATCCTGGCTTCTAAGATGAATCAATTGGCTTTCCCTTGGAGTAATTCCTTGCTTCCACTCCTTGTGTTGGCAGAAGGCTGGCGCTCCTATTGGGAGAAAAGAAGTACACCCTTAGAGTTGCCTCCTAGGGTCTTTATATAGAGCTTTGGGGAGCCTTTCTTAGCCTCTAAGCATCTAAATCCGAGTGAAATTCCTCTTCTTCACGACTAGAACATGCCCGTGTGCCACGCCCGTGTGACTTCGACAAGAGGCCGTGTGGGTCTATCGGTGAAGGCACGACTGTGTGGCCTGGCCATGTGTGTTGAGGGCTAGACCGTGTGATCTTCATGTTACACGGCCGTGTGGTAACTCCTTGGGCCGTGTGTTATGTCGTTTTTGGCCTATTTTCCTCATTTTCGGTCCATTTTCGGTTCTTTTCTCTTCTTTATGCTCTCTTGGGTATAAGATATGAAAAAGAAGGATTAAGAGCACCAATTCTCACTAAATTGATAATAATTCATCCAAAATATAGGCTAAACATGAGGTAAAAATATGTATAATTTAGTGTTTATCAATAAGAATAAAAATAAAATTAATCCTAATTCTAATCTAAGTTGACAAAAATTAATATATAAATTATAATAGATATAATTATATATTAAAGTTTATCAATTTATAAATGTAATATTAAGCAAAAGATATTTATTTCTAGATGCCTTTTGAAAATATTTACAAAGAGAGACACCTAGTTTTTTTATTTATAAAAAGAGCAATCAAGTTTTAAAAATAATTCAATTAAGTCTCTAAACTTAATGAAAATTAAAAATTGAGTTGCACATTAAAACTTGGATCAAACTTTGACCTTTTTATTTGGAAAATCAAAAATTTATTTTGTTATTTAGGGAATAATTCCTCGAAAAACTATGTAAAAATCAATTCCCAGGAAAGATTGGAGGGGTCACAAGCGGTCCCGCTTAAGTTCCAATCTCCTAGACAGAATTTATTTAAACATAATAAACCTGAAAATATACTCTAAATAATTTATTAAACATGAGGAAATTTAAATATCTGATAAACTGAACAAGACTTGATCCTGTTCAGGTTTTTCTCCGTAGCAATGTTTCAGACGTTGAGCATTGACTTGAAAATTACCTCCCTTACCTTGGAGTTCAATAACTCCGTATGGTTAAACGCGATAAATTGTAAATGGACCGGACCATTGTGATTTGAGTTTACTTGGAAAGAACTTTAATATGGAATTGAATAGCAAAACTTGCTGACCTACTTCGAATTCTCGAACTCGAATTTGCTTATCATGCCATTTCTTGAGTCTCTCCTTGAGCAATTTGGTATTTTCATATGAGAACATTCAGAATTCTTCTAGCTCATTGACTTGGAGCATCTGTTTCTCTTTAGCAAGCTTAAGATCCAAAGTGAGTTGTCGAAGAGCCCAGTAAGCTTTGTGCTCTAACTCCAAAGGTAGATGACAAGCTTTTCCGAAGACCAACCTATAGGGTGACATCCCTAAAGATGTCTTGTATGCTGTTCTGTATGCCCATAAAGCATCATCTAGTCTTTTGGACCAATCTCGTCGATTTGGGCAAACTACCTTTTCAAGTGTGCTTTTGATCTTCTTATTCACTAGCTCAGCTTGCCCGTTCGTCTGCGGATGGTAAGCTGTAGCAACCTTATGTTTCACTCTATGCTTGTCTAACAACCATTTTAACCACTTGTTCAGAAAATGGGACCAGTAATAGCTGATAATAGCTCTTAGGGTTCCAAACCTTGTGAACATGTATTTTTGTAAGAACTTCATGACAACCCTAGCATCGTTTGTCGGATAAGCTTCAGCCTCGACCTACTTGGACACATAATCTACTACTAACAATGTGTACTTGTGACCAAAGGACAGAGGGAAAGGACTAAGAAAGTTAATACCCCAAACATCGAATAATTCTACCTCAATGATGTTTGTTCGAGGCATCTTATTTTTTTTGGTGACATTTCCAACCTTTTGAAATCGATCACAACTCTTTATGTAAGCATATGCATCTTTGAATAGTGTTGGCCAAAAGAATCCGGCTTGCAATACTTTGGCGGCAATATGAGTACCTCCGAAGTGTCCCCTACTCAGAGCTAAATGACAATGGTATAAAATCTTTGGTATTTCTTATTCTACTACACATCTCTTGATCATTTGATCTGCACACTTTTTAAACAAATATGGCTTTTCCCAGAAGTAGTACTTCACATAGTGAAGAAACTTTTTCCTTTGTTGATGCGTCTTATTAATCGGCATCAAACCACAAGCTAAATAGTTAGTAAAATCAGCAAACCAAGGGGTGTTATGGACATGATTTACCTTCAGTATTTGTTCATCTGGAAATGTCTCCTGAATCGGTACAAGTGGAGAATTTCCTTCTTGCGGCTCCAATCTAGACAAGTGATCTGCTACTTGGTTTTCTACTCCCTTTCGATCTTGAATTTCTAGATCGAACTCTTGAAGTAAAAGTACCCACTAGATCAGTCTCGGCTTAGCGTCTTTCTTGGCAAGTAAATATTTAATTGCCGAGTTGTCCGTATAGACAGTCACTTTGGTACCTACAAGATAAGATTGAAACTTGTCGAAAGAAAACACAATTGCAAGTAACTCTTTTTCATTTACTGTATAATTCAGTTGAGCTCCTGTTAGAGTTCGACTTGCATAGTAAATAGGATGAAAAACTTTGTTCCTTTTCTGCCCCATGACAGCTCCTATTGCGAAGTCACTTGTATCACACATCAATTCAAATGGTAAATCCCAGTCTGGTGTGACGATTATGGGTGCCGTAACTAATCGATTCTTCAAATCTTTGAATGCTCTTAAACATTCCTCATCAAACTTGAATGTCGTATCCTTCTCCAATAATTTGCACAAAGGTTTTGCAATTTTGAAGAAGTCTTTGATAAATCTATGATAAAATCTGACGTGGCCCAAAAAGCTCCTAACACCCTTTATTGATGTTGGAGGTGGGAGTTTCTTAATAACGTCTACCTTTGCTTTATCTACCTCGATCCCATGTCTTGATACCCGATGCCCTAGAACAATCCCTTCTTGTACCATAAAATGGCACTTTTCCTAGTTGAGTACTAGGTTTGTTTCTTCGCATCGCCTTAGTACCATAGCTAGATTGGCTAAGCAATCATCATAAGTGTCTCCAAATATTGAAAAGTCATCCATAAAAACTTCCAAATACTTTTCAACCATGTTAGTAAAAATAGACATCATACATCTTTGAAATGTAGCAGGTGTATTACATAAACGAAATGGCATGCGTCTAAATGGAAACGTACCGTACGGGCATGTGAATATTATCTTGTGTTGATCTTTCGGTGCTACTGTAATTTGATTATACCCCGAGTATCCATTGAGAAAAAAGTAATAGTCTCGCCCTACGAGTCTATCCAACATCTGGTCCAAGAACGACAAAGAAAAGTGATCCTTTCTAGTTGCCTTGTTCAGTTTCCGGTAATCAATACAATTTTTCCATCCTGTAACCGTTCTAGTTTGTATCAACTCATTATTCTTATTCTCGATGACTGTGATACCTCTTTTTTTTGGCACGCACTGGATCAGACTTACCCATGAACTGTCTGAGATGGGGTAAATTATACCCGTATCTAAGCACTTGATAATTTCTTTCGTTACTATGTCTTTCATAATGGGGTTCAGTCTTCGTTGTCCATCAATCATCCCTTTCTCGCCATCTTCTAATATGATCTTGTGCATGCATACAGATGGGCTAATATTGTAAATATTGGCTATGATCCATCCAATAGCCTTCTTGAGTTGTTTTAAAACTATGATAAGTTTCTCTTCTTGTTTAGTAGTTAATTTTACTGAAACAATCACAGGCAGAGTTGAAGCGTTACCTAAATAAACATATTTTAAATGTGAAGCTAATACCTTGAGTTCTAATTTAGGTGGCTCCTTGATTGGCGCTTTCAACTGTGAATAATCCCTTTTCTCTAATTCCAAAGATTCAAAACGAGATTGCATATTAAATCCCTTTTGATTAGCTTCTAGCAAAGCTACGTATTCATCCACCTCTTCATCATTTGGAGGGTCTAATGTCAGAATTCGTTTCAATAGATCCTCAACATAGTTGAGTTCCTTCTCCACTATTAATTTCTCTAAATCACATACTGCAGCACAATCATCAATTATGTCAGGAAATCACATTGACTTAAAAACATGAAATGTTACCTGATAATCCTGAAAACGCATAGTAAGCTTGCCCTTCTGTAGATCAATAAATGTCCTTTTGGTTGCTAAAAACGATCTTCCTAGGATAATTGGCACTTCTTTGTCTACTTAAAAGTCTAGAATTGCAAAGTCAACAGGAAAGATAAATTTGTCTACACTTATCAATACATCCTCATTTTTTCCTTCTAGATGTGCTAAGGATCGATCTACTAGTTGAAGTGTAACTGTAGTAGGTCTAACTTCACCTATCCCCAACTTTCTAAATATTGGCGTAGGCATCAGGTTGATACTCGCACCTAAGTCACATAATGCCTTACCACAATATGTTGCTCCAATGTTGGACAATATGGTAAAACATCTAGGATCCTTCAACTTCGAGGGTAGTTTGTTCTGAAGATATGCACTGTATTCCTTCGTTAGAGCTACCGTCTCAAATTCTCCAAGTCTTCGCTTCTTAGAAAGAATATCTTTCATGAATTTGACATAATTTGACATTTGTTCAAGTGCTTCAACCAACAAGATATTGATATGTAGTTGCTTGAGTACGTCTAAGAACTTCTTGAATTGAATCTCCTATTTTTGCTTCTAAAGTCTTTGAGGGTAGGGTGGTGGTGGTGTCTTTACTGGAACTGGTATGGGTTGATTCGTCTTTTGTGGTAATTCTGTCTCTAACAGGGTTGTTTGTTGATCAGAATTAGTTGGTTCTTAAGTTACCTTGTTGGGTTTTGTAGATTCTAGTTCTGGTGAAACTGGAATTTCAACACTCGATTGAACTTTCTCTAAGTTTTGAGCATCAGCTTGCTCCTTTTCAGCTTCGATAACATTGGGCTCTATCATCTTTTCGCTCCTCAATGTCAGCGCTTTGCAATGCTCATTTCCTTGATTCCTTGGGTTCTTCGTATCACTAGGTAAAGTACCCTGTGGTCGGTTCCTAAGTTTAGTTGCAAGCTGGCCCATTTGGTATTCTAGATTCTTTAATGTAGTTGCTTGGCTTTGGATTAAGGCATTATTCTTCGCCATGTATGCCTTCAGTAGATTCTCTAAGCTATTGGATGTTCAGCTTGAGCTGATTTCTGAACTTGTTGGGGGAAACTAGGTGGTTGGGTTGGTTTAGGTTGAGCGTAAGTGTTACTGGTTCCAGCCCTTTGGTTACTCTAGGAAAAATTCATGTGATTTCGCCGCGATGGGTTATAATAATTGGATTGCAACCCTTGCCTTCCTCGACTTTGGTTCTGGGTTCGACGGACATTCTTCAAACAAATGTCCTTCCCCACAATAGATACAGGCTAGATTCTCAAATTGGTTAGGTGGCTATGCTGCAAAACTTTTAGACCCGTTAGTAGTAAGATTTTTAAGAATTGAGGATATTGATGATACCTGAGATGCGAGTGAAGTAAGAGCATCTACTTCATGTATTCTAGTGACTCGTCTTCCTGACGCGGCTCGATTGGTTGGCCATTGATAATTGTTATTGGCGATCCTCTCAATAATTTCATAAGCCTCATTATAAGACTTAGAAAGGAGGGCACCATTAGCAGAAGCGTCTACTACCATTCTCGTGTAAGCATTGAGACCATTATAAAATGTCTCAAGTTGGATGTAATGCGGGATTCCATGATGAGGGAACTTTCGTAATAACTCTTTATATCTTTCCCATGCCTCATACAAGGATTCGTCATCCATTTGTTGGAAAGCAGTGATCTCGTTCCTCAACTTAGCATTCTTGCTAGGCAGGAAATACTTCATAAGAAATCTCTCTGGTAACTCATGCCATGTGGAAATTGAGTTTGGTGGCAATGAGTTCAACTAGGCTCGAGCTCTGTCCCTTAGAGAATATGGGAACAACTTCAGTCGTAATGCATCTTCCGGTATTCCGGCCAATTTAAAAGAGTCACTCACCTCTATGAACAGTCCCAAGTGTAGGTGAAGGTCTTCAGTAGGCATTCCACTGAATTGGCCCACTATCTGAAGCATCTGGAACATGACTGGCTTCAGCTCGAATTGTTGTACCCCAATTTCAAGTCTCCTAATACCTGGATTAAAATCTTTGAACGCCGGCATGACATATTGTCTTAAGGCCCTATCCTAATCATCAGCAATAAGGATAGGATTTTGAGCAGGGTTTGCTCTATTTCATTGATTCATATTCTCGAAGTTCAACTCTTCAGTCCTTCTCTGATTCGCTTGTCTTCTTCGCTGTTGAATGGTTCGTTCTATCTCAGGGTCTATAGGGAGTAAATCGATTATTCGGTCAATATTCATAAACACCTGAAATAATCACAGAAAAATTAATTAAGTCAAAATTAAACAATAAATTAAACCAAAATGTAAAACTAACAAATTCACAAATACTGACTTTTTTTAAAATAGTCACCGGTAACAGCGCCAAAAACTTGGAACTGTGCAAGTGTACACAATCGCAACAAGTAATAAAGTGACAAGTAAATGTCGAGTTATCATACCCACAGGGACTGTAAAAGAATTATTTATGAATGTAATTTAAAACACTTTGGTAAGGTACAAACAATTTGTTGAAAAGAGAGTGATTAAAAACTATGGTTTAAAACTAAGTAAAATAATTAAAATAAAAAGAAAGAATTGTAATGCACGATTTCAAATTAGATTTAATCAAGATGACATAATTGTGTTGGATTAATTACATTTCTTTATCTTAGAATTATTAGACTCATGTTTATACTGTTACGGATAAATTCATGGCAACTCGATAATTTGGTAACTTATGAACATATTTGCTTACCAAAACCTGTTCATCTCCTTAACAAATCCCTATGTCAAGATGATTAAACAAATTTTAATAGACAAATAAAGACTATGTGAGGTAACAAAGTATCCCTACCTTGAAACAATTTAATCACAATAATCTAAGTTATGCAAGGCAAATGTATCGCCAAATACAATGCTAATTTAACCTTCAGCTACCTTAGAAGATTAAACATGCACTAATTAAGTACTTTGTCCATTAATTACAATTTCAATATGTTTAAATAATTAATTCATTAGTTATAACAATTGTAATGCGAGAATAACCTACGCATGATTTACTTAATCAAGCATTTTACCGAGGCCTATAACAGCATAAACACGATTTTAATAATTCAAGAAGACAAAATGCAATCAGACCAACACAAATTAAATTCAAGCTAATTTGATTAAATTAACCATTTCAATAGCATAAATATTCATAAACATGTTTGTCAAAACAACAACGAAAATAAAAAGATAGGGAACAAGAAACAAATCCGGTGTTTCTCCGTGGCTTGAATAGTTGTTTTGTTCTTCATTCTCCGTTGTCCTTGGCAACCAAGGTGACTTATGAACACTTGATTGCTACTCCAAATTTCTGAGAAAACACCTCTTTTCCAAGAGAGGAAATCGACACTAGAACAAGGGGGAAATGAGTGGGAAAATGAAGAGGAAAAGTGAGAGAGGAGAAGAATTGTGAGAGAGTGGGAGAGTGTTGAGGGATGCTTTGAATGGGCAGAAAAGGAGTGTTTATATAGCCGAGGATGGCTGCTAAAAATAGCAAATTCCAGCAGCCAAGGAGACCTCCCCAAGGCCGGCCATCTACATGGCAAAGTTGAGACTTTCAACTGTGCTAAAATTAGCTCTGGGCAAATCTGAAAATCCACAACTAAAGGAGGGGTTTAAAAGCATTTTGAAAGTCTTTCAAGGACCTTTTTGCAAGCTATTTTAATCAGATAAAATTCTGATTTGGGCCAGCATATGGACGCTTTTGGGCTGCCCAATTGGTGGCTGGTTCGATTCACTTTATTCGGTTCAATCGATGCGGTTCAACTGGACCCCTTTTCCCATAATTAATTAAAAATAATTTATTTAACCCAAATTAAATTTGAAATAAATTAAAATTAATTATACTATGAATTAATAACCATACTTGGACCGTCTTGGGCTGGAAATTTATTCACTCGATAGTTCAAATTGCTTCTCGATTTTAAGCTTCTAGCGGTGTCTACCAGGCCAATTTTTGCCCTTTGCGCGAATTTGTCAAAAATAATCAAAATTCATCAAAAATAATTATAAAATTGGCTAAAATTTAATATGTTCATATTTTTAATACCATTTAATTATTTTAATAAAATTAATTATTTTTTGACAAGAATTTTATCAAAATTGCATGATTTTAAGTAAAGATGGGTATGAAAAAGTATATAATTTTTTGTGTTTCCAACGAGACCATCCAAGACTTCGTTACCAAGACCCTAGATGCGCACACGATCAAAAAAGAAAATCAAGATTCACTTTCTAGTTTTCAAGAAAATTAAGAAACCAAATCTTGGTCCAATTTTGCTATTTTAGACAATTTCAAGAATCAAGATTTCAAATCTTGGTAAACCGAATCGTGTAGCCAAGTGATCGTGATCTAGAGTGATGATGATAAAGTAATAATATTTTTATGATCGTACCTAGAAACTAACTTCTATCACAAATAAGGCAAGCACATCTATCGTACAGTAGTATAGTTTAGTGGCAAGATAGGAATGTCGAACCCAAAGGAACCAAGAGTACTAGTAATGACTTTCTTTCTATTATCTACCCTAGAAATAATTTGGGGAGTTGTTTAAACTAAAATCTCACTAAACTAATTAACTAAGACGCAACAGAGAATAAGTTGGGGAAAATACTTTTGGAAAAACTGATTGATAAAAGTAATACCTAAAGAAGAATCCACCTAGACTTCACTTGTTATCTAACTCTGAACTAGACGATTTATTCATTCGACTTGATCTGTAGAGATCCCTAAATTATGTTAATATCTCCGTTGAGACTAAGAACAACTAACCCTAGGTTGATTAATTTAAATCTCTTTCTAATTAAAAGCTCTAGTGTTGCATTAACTCGATCTATTGATCCCCCTATTAGATTTGACTCTAATTCGGCAGATTTTCGTCGTCCTATGTTTATAATTGCGATCAAAACCGCTTAATTGTGTTGGATCTACTCTTAAACAGGGACTTTTTCTCCTCTGAATAAGCATATTCGACTTGACTTAATATCTTGAAATATCAACTCAAGAATTAAAAACACAATTAAGAACAAATCGAATATTTATCATATAATTTAGATAGCAATAACAAGATCTATCTTAGGTTTCATCCCCCTTAGGTATTCGGGGATTTAGTTCACGTTTATAAAAGAATACATCTCAAAGTAAGGAAAATAATAAAATATAAAGAAACCTAAAAAACCCTGAAGGAATTGAAGGGAAATCTTCAGTCTTGAATGAGATTTCAGCTTCTAAGATGGATCAATCAGCTTTCTTCGAGTAATTCCTTGCCTTTTACTCTGTGTCTCCTTTGTTTCTCCCTTTATGGTGTTTATAATGGCTTTGGAATACCTTTCTTAGCCCACAAGTAGCCTTTTTCAACTAGAATTAAAATAGGTCTCGTTAAGGACATGCCGGTGTGGCTCGGGCTCATGCGTCTTCAAGACTATTAAATCGACACGGGCGTATCGTGTACCCGTGTGCGAAAGCCCAAGCCGTGTTAAATTCTAACCTCGGCCCATTTTATCTGTTTTTGGCCCGTTTCTCATTCTTTTCACTTTTCTATACTCACCTAAGTATAAAACATGAAATTAAAGGATTAGGAGCACCAAGTTCCATAAATCTAATGATAAATCATCCATAAATATGCCAAATGTGGGATAAAAATATGTATATATTATGGTTTATCACCAAGCCACATTGGATTTCATGTACGAGCTTGAACGAACGAACTTCAAAAGCAAATGGATCACAGGGCCAAGTTCTAGAAAAAATCGCCATTAAGATGTTACAAGCCTACCCTGAAGTTTGGAAAGTAATTTAATTGAATATTAGTCCAAGTTATCAAAGTGGCCAAAATTGTAAAATATTTAAACTATAGGTTTAGTTTTATTTAAAAGGTGGATCATCATGTAAGAATTTAGCCTAAAGAGTCCATTTAATTCCTTTGGCTTAATTCCCATTAAAAGTCCACACTTAGAATTAATTTTTTTTCGATGAGTTGTCATGTTAAGTATTCCATTAGGGTTAGGAAAACTTATTTTGGGGGCCTATAAGTAGCATGAACGTTCACCCTTATACATATACAATCGATTTATTTTTTTTTTTGAGTTAATAGTAATTCTCTTTGAGTTTTTCTTCAAGAATTGCTCTTGAGTTTTTTTAGAAGCTGTTTTAACAATCTTTCAGGTTGTGAGAATCATCGTCAAGATTTTTCTTGCCAAAATCTCTTTCTTGAAGGGGGAATGAAAGGCATTGAAAGGGATTCTTAATGTTTCTAAGGCTTCTTAGGATGTCATCTTCTCTTTTCTATCCTTAATTTATCGTTTCTACCTTATCTAAGTTTGTTTTTATTGTTTTTTTTGATTTTTGTTCTAGGTTAAAGATGCTTTAAGAAAGATGTTCTCCTATCTTGTTCCATCAAAAAACACATCAAAATTAAGAGTTTTAATCTTTTCTTGTTGTTTCAAGTATTTTTGCACAAAATAGTTTGCTTTTGTCTTTAAAATCACTTCTAACAAATTTTTTTGTTTTTTTATCTTTCTAGACCTGGTTAGGGCATTTTCTTAAGGTCTAATGACAGTTTCTTTCCATCTAAGAAACCCTAGCTCATTCTCTTTTGGATTCTTTACCAATCGATTCATCTTTCTTTCGTTTTAATTTTGCTTGGCTCTTCTTTGTGACAACTAATCTATTTTCGTTGTTTCTTGTTTCAGTTTTTGTTTGTCTAGAGCCTTAAGTTAGATCCATGACTTTAACAAACTTTATGATCCGCTTCCGTGTTCATCCACATCATTCTTTATCAATTTGAGATTTATTTCTGAAACGAATTAAGAAGTTATTCTTAGCAAAGCACATGCAAAGAAGAAAGTATGGCAAGATCCTCCCCCTACTTAGCTCACATTGCCCATAATGTGCAAAAAGAATAATAAAAGTGGAGGAAACTTGTACTCCCCGTGTATATTCAATGGGCTAGAGGACGGTGGAAGTGATTGCTTTGTATTATGTTGAGAATGCTTGAGATGTTTGCTTCCATTATTTTGAGGTGAGCTTTAATGCAATGAAGTTGTTCATCCACAGTAGTTGGATCGCATCTTCAGTGAAAGAATTTATTGCTTTGAGTGGTTTAATAAAACAAAGTAAGGGTGCCGACAAGCAAACCCATAGAATTCAAACAATATTCATCAAAAGTATCCATATTATAAGCATGCGTTAATGATGAAAAATCAGCTCTGGATGAAAGTATATTTTTAGCTAAATGTGTGATGTAAGGGTCAAGTATGATAGATTGGTGAGTTTGAATTACAACATGAAAGTGACGTACAAACAAATATCCCAAATTGACCCTAAAATTGGAATGCATACATCGTAAGAAAAATAGCTCTGTCCTAGTTAAGACAGACGTAGAATTATTGCGGCCTAAATAATTAAAAGCAAGGAACCTTTGAATGTACCTTACGGTTGGTTCATGCACTAACAAAGCTTTGGAGGTCTTAGAATTGTAAGACTGGGAGATTGAGTTAGTCAAAATAGAGAAAGCTAAATCGACATCAAAATCATTAGGTATCTCAAGAAGAGCAGTATGATAAGAGTCGGACTGAACATCTTCAAGGTCAATGAAACCCATGGCAATATTAAAATCAGAAATAGACATAGAAAATGACTGACCAAGTAATCTAAATTTAATTACATCCGGGTTTCAATAGTCCTAATTGCAGACATGTCAAAATTAAATGTCGTATAAAATTTGAACACAAGCTCATAATATGTAGCACAATAAATAAATATTCGTATATGATGTCTAATAAATAGCAGTAAAATAATAAAACACCGACTCACGCATGTTAAGTGTATCAAGAGTAAAGAGAAAAATATATTTACAGACTGGAATTGGTCAATGTTGAATTTCCTCGTATCTTGTTTGATGTTTTAATGTTGTAAAATTTAGAAACCTTCGAAGTCTTTGTTGGCGGCATTGTATAGGTTCGAGCCCGCTGACCGTATCTATTATTTTGAGGAAGCTAGTATTTATTTTCGATTGGACTATGTTACAGGCTCGGTATATCATCAGCTTTAGTACCTCTATTCGGGGTTGACTCTGACCCTTCATTGGGCTGGTGTGATTTTGTACGTCGAGCACAAGTAGTGGCCACCCTTGTTTGTTGTGGAGTTGATTACTCACTTTGGTTCGGTAATGCTGCATCATTGTTAGTCGAGGTACTGGCTCTGTCTAAATGACCTGTAGGAAACGTTAATAACAGTAAACTAGTTTGTGGGTTCAGAATGTTATACCTTGTGTCGCTTGAATCGTCGAGACGAACATGTGAACTTTCTATCTTGACCGGTGTCAAGTTTCTTTGTCGATGTTGACTCACTCTAGTAACATGTATCGGTGGTGGTGGTTATAGAACTTCGTCGTCACGGTTCTCAACTAGTGGTGCCAAAAATTGGTTTCGGCCTTGGTTTAATGAAATCAAGAAAATATTGGCTGACTAGCAGCTAGTATGAACCATGGTCCATTTTTGGGTTTTAAAGTCAACTGACGGTGATTTGTAGCAATTGTGAGCGATGGCAGATGATTGCGGGTGACGGTGTGCGGCGACAAATGGTTGAAACATTGTTGGGTAGTTTGAGTGTTTCTATGGGTGGCGGTTATGGGGTGAAAGGTGAGGTTTTGGGGTTGTAAAGGTGGTGGTTGGGTTAAGGTGAAGAAAGATAAAGTTTTTAGGGGGTTTTGTGTAGGTTCGATGGTGAGGGCATTGAACGGCAGTGACGTTGGCTTACATAGGGTGATGTTCGACGGAGGGGAGGTGAAGAATGGTGGTGGTGGCATTTATGGTGAGAGGTGATGTTTTGGGGGGTTTATTCGACAATGGGGGTGCGAATGAGGAGGGTTTGAGGGATGGGAAAGAGGGTGTTGATGGTGAAGGGGTCGACGGTGATGAAGGGGTGAACGACGACAGTTTGAAGGGTTAGAATTTTGGGGGATTTTTACTAAAATAATACAAAAAATTTCTAAAATAATATAGGACCAAAATTGTGTACCAAAATGGTAAAAATGGGGTGGTGCCGCCTATGGCAGGGGCGTGATCACCCCATGTCAGTCACCTTTTCAGATTTTCGGTTATAAATTTTTTTCTATTATAAAAAAAGTTGGCAAAAGCTGAAAAGAAGGGAAATGCTGAAAAAAAAGGGTTGAGGTGGTGGTAGAGGCGGCACTGGTTGTGCCTCTGGCAGAGGTGACACCTACATGGGTTTATAAAGCCCCCTTCAGCTGAAGCTGCTACTCCGAACGCATAAAACAAGAAGAAGAAGAAGAGGAAAATAAAGAAAAGGAGAAGAGAAGAAGAAGGAGTAGGAGAAAAAAATAGAAAAGAGAAGGTATAATTTTTTTAAATAATAGATTTTTATATTGTTAGTATGTTTTTACTGTTATTATTATTGTTGATTATTGTTGTTTTTTGTTGTTAGTTATTATTGTTAGTTAATATTATAGTTAGTAAAAAAATCTTATTATTATTGTTAATTATTATTATTGTTAGTAAAAAACTATTATTATTATTGTTGGTTATTTTTATTAGTAAAAAAAACCCTAATTATTGTTAGTTATTATTGTTGATTTATATTTTGTAAAGAACCCTAAAAAAGCCTTTTTATGTTATGTAAAGAATGTTTTACTTTTTTTTATGTAAATTATTTGTTATGTGTGTTTTTGGTTGATTAGATAATATTTATGAAATTTGTTTGGCGTGTTATAGATATTGTTAGAAATGGCAATATATTTGGTATTGCCAGATGAGATAAAAACTTCGGCACAATGGGAGAAAGTTGATAAGATGATGAGAGAAGTACAAGATTACAGAATGAAACCAGAAGAAGACATTGTTGAACACGTTATTACAGTAAATAAAAAGATGCAAGAAGAGTTGTGGAAGGGTCAGTACAGTACTTAACCCTTAGAGGGACATTAATAGAACGGGACCATAAATTCATTTTAGACCAACTTTGGAAGACATTGGTTTTATGAACCTATTGGAATCTAGTTATATGGTTCGTGAAGTTTATAATCTCTTATGGAGCAAGGAAAATAGCGAGACAAAGTATAGGTTCAACAAAGTTGATTGGGAAGCAAAATGTGATTGAGATACCATGGATGGATAAACTAGATGTTAGGAAATTACCAAGAGAATTTCTAAGTTCAATACTTGTTATAAAGGTTGAAGAGCAAGAAGATCCCGAGGAATTTCCAAATTAGATTATAGAAGATGAATATGAAGAGAATCAAGAATATTTAAATTGGATTGTATAGTATTTCCTAGAGGAGGATACAGGGTCGAAAATGGAAGAAAATGTAGAACTAAATTTAAATGGTTAAATGTAAAGATAAATATTGTTCATGTACAAAATGATAATTGAAAAAGTATGAGGTTATGAATGAAAAAAAATGCATATTGATTAATTAAATTTTTTATTTAAGTAATTTATTTATTGTTCGAAATTGTTGAATTTGTTTTGAGAAATTTTGTTTAGTTTTTAATAGATTTAGCATTAAAGATGGATAATTAGTTTTTCGTATACGTTTATTTTGATGGAATTATCTTGACAACAACCGTTGGATGCATATTTGAATGTCGGCAACAAATAGCAATGAGATTTAATAGAAATGTATCGTTGGATGATATGAAGGGAAAGATTAATGCAAAAATTGTTAGACGTTGTGGGAGAAGGATCTCAAAACTTTTCTACAAGTTTCCAATTTCGACAGATCCCATCAAATTCAACGAAATAGAACTTGTAGACGAGGAAGACATGGAGACAATGATTGCTCTTTACTGTGGGAATGAGAGTGACAAAAATGCACTGATTTACTTATTTGCTAAGTTAGCTGCTATTGAGCAAAATGAAGATCTCATTACATATGGCGAAGAACATGGAGCTCAATAAACGTGCATGGTGGCTCCAATATCATACGTAGAAATTGAGTCGACTATATGTGGAATCGATATTGATCTTAATGTTACACCCAATATTGATGTGATTGGTGAGGATGTATACGATAGTAGTGATCCTTGTGATTAAGAGGTAGATAGTGATAATGATCACGATCTGGACGATGTCCCCAATGATATTGACGATAAAGACATGAATGATGATGGAAACATTAACGCATCTTCGGTCGGGAACCAGATGCGACGTATTGTGATACACAATAATCTTGGGCCACATATGTCGCTTATAGACCCCGACGCGGCACACGTAGCTGAGTTCCTGGAGTACCCTGAAATACTTCCTGCTCACCAGCTGGCCATAAATTCTTACTGAAGAGTTGTTCGTAGGCCAGAGATTTGAAAGTAAGGAAGAGTGCGTATTTGCTATTAAGTAGTATAGCATGAATATATCAGTAGATTACAAAGTCGCAGTGTCTAAATGGACATTATATATTGGACAGTGTTAGAAATCGGCAGAAGGTTGCAATTGGCAGGTATGCGCAATACGAAAATTTGTTAGGCCTCACACATGCATATCAACACGTATGATAGAAGATCATCGAAAACTTGATTCCAAAACTATCTGTACGTGTATCATGCCAATGGTGAAAGACATGTCGACCATTAAAGTTTTGGTACTGATTGCCAAAATGTAGGCACGATTTCAGTATCGAGTATCATATCGAAAGGCGTGGATAGCTAAACAGATGAGAACAGAGTAATTGTATGTAGATTACGATTCATCGTGTAACGAGCTACAGGGATGGATAACTGCTATGCGAGAGTACGTGTCGGAGACTGTCATTAAGTTATAAACACGACCTTATTACGGCCCGGATGACCAATTACAGCCGGGGAAAAGAATTTTTCATCTGATGTTCTGGACGTTTGATCCATGTGTGCGGGCATTTCCCTACTGTAAGCCGTTTGTGTAAGTGGATGGGACCTGGCTATATGGAAATATACAATGATCCTACTTCTTGCGGTTGCCCAAGATGGCAATAAGAACGTGCTCCCAATAGCATTTGCCATTGTAGATAAGGAGAACTTGGAATCCTGGGAATTCTTCTTTACTAACCTATGGAGGTATATTATTAGCAATGATAATATTTACATCATCTCTGGTAGAGGCAAATGATTAATTGCCGCAATTAGGCTTTTCGGTGTGCCATGGAGATCCGTTTACTGCATTTGTCACATTGTGGCTAACTTCCATCGAGATTATAAGAATGCAAATTGGAAGTGACAAGTAGTGAAAATGGGTAAAGAATAACCTTCTCTTTTTAATATAAGTTTTAATGTTTTATGTTATCGAGTTACTGTAATATCTTTTCTTAATACATATACAGCGTACGAGTTAGAGCCATAAATTTTTCGCCAAAGAATGACTCGACTTGAGAGTGACATGGAGGGTCAAATGAACACATCTTTTTAACAGTGGTTGGGTACAATGGAGCCGTGGCAATGGGCTCAAAGTTTTGATGAGGGTTCTTGTTTTGGTCAAATGACCACAAACTTGGTGGAGGGGGTCAACGCTGTGTTGTTGCAAACATGACATCTTCCGATTTCATCTGTCTTCTAGGCTACATTCTACAGGTTGGCTACCTTGATGCCAATAATGGGTTAGCAACAAGTCAACCAAATGGATCCAGGACATGTGTTTGTCGAATATGTCAGGGATTCAATGGTTGTAAACCGTCGGATTGCGAGGTCGATGAATGTAGAAATATATTCACGATGCCTTGAAACGTTTTGAGTTACAGAGACCATCGATTGTCGACCCGGTATACCACTTAGGTCCTATGGAATTGATCTTCGGAATAGACGGTACAATTGTAGGAGGTTCGAAACATTTCATTATCCATGTGTGCATGTCGTGGCAGCGTGTACTAAAGTGAACCTTAATGTTGAACAATTTTTCGATGAAGTGTACACACTCGAGTGCATGTTGCGTGTCTGGGAAAATGAGTTCCCCGTCCTACCTGACCTGTCTACATGGGAGATACCGCTGATGACTTTTGAGCTTGCCCCAGATAGAGGTTACACAGGAATCTGAGAAGGCATCCATAATCATCCAGAAGCTATAATGAAATGGACATTAAGGAGAAATCTGACGGGAAGCGTTATAGATTATGCAGGTTAGCTGGTCATAATTGGAATAAATGCCTACAGCGAAACTATCATGTTGGGCAATCGTCACGATCGTGTAGGAATTTAGCTTATGTTGTAATACATTTAATTTATATAAAAAAAGATATTGCAAAGTTTGTTCCAATTAGATTAATGTTGTAATGTTGTAATGTGTATTACTGTTTTAATGTTGTAATCTCCAAATTAATCTAATTTGCGTTATGGTCAAATTTTGTTCTAATTTTTAAAGTTCCAATTAATCTAATTAAATTTATACAAAAAATTACAAACTTTGTAATATCAAAAAAATACAAACTAGAGTAATATCAAAACTGCAAGAAACCCCTAAAATTGATGGTTCGATGGTGTGGTCCTAGGGGTATATTTCTACGGAGGTCGACGTTCACGGTATGGGTGATTGCGACGACCAATGGAAGAAAAATCATGTAGCTCAAATGGCATTGATGAGCTTGAGTTGGGAGGAGTGCCATGATGCAGTTGATACGACCCAGGATAACTAAAGTGCTGTGGTGGATACAGGCTGGGATACCGCGTAAGACCATGTCAAGACATGGCATTGGTGAATTCATAAGGCAAGGATACCACGTAAGACCATGTCAAGACGTAGAAATGGTAAATTTCAAAAGGAAAAGTACTTGAATAATCCAAAGAGTAAGTCAAACAGATGACAAGGTAAGATCATGAGGAAAGAGCACATGTATGTACATAAGGCTTATTAATGTTGAGGTTATAAGTTGATGATATTAAAAGTATCTTAATGAGTATATTCAAGTATTAAGTACGTGATAAGTTTTCAATTATACTTATGACGCTTTGTGACATGATTGGCAATATGCCTATATATTATGAAAGAGTATTAATGTGTTAAGTGAGATGTTGCAGGTACATAAGCAAGCTATTAAGTAAGGTATATTTTTTTATTATTCGGAGCCTTTAGTAAGGTTACCAATAAGTAAGATAGGAAAGTAAGAACTTAACATTATTTATGCAAATTATGAAAGCTTAATAATAAGCTAAATTTATTACTAATGCCTATTATTTTACATGTGAACTTACTAAGCTTTATAAGCTTACCTCTTTCCTTTCCTCTGTTCCAGAGTTTTATCAAATAAGCTCGGGTTGGAGGTCGTCGGAGATCGCTTCACACTATCGACTATCAGGTTACTAATTGGGTATTTTCATTGACAAACATTTTAAGCTATGGCATGTATAGGGACTTGGTCATTTTGTGTGTATGCCCCTATGATATGGCTAAATAAGAACATGTGTTGATGTTATGTATGCCTAAATGAGGTTTAATGCAAAGAAATCATGAAAGAGTAAAAGTTGGTTATGAAACAGTTTTAGGATAGCAACAGTGATGTAGTTTTGAAAAAAATCACTAAAAATTTTAGAAATGGAATTAAATGGTGTATGAGATATAGAATTAAAGCTTATTGAGTCTATTTTCATAGGAAAGAAACAGAGCAAGCAAAGGAAGTTTATATTCTGATATATTTAAACTCTTACGAGACTAGTTTAGAGTGACCTCGCGATCCTCTGTTTTGATTTTAGAATTTCACTAAAAATTGTAAAAAAATAATTATGAGTCATAATTTATATGTATAGATTTCTTAGTGAGTCTATTTTCATTAGAAATAAACAAAAGCATTAATCAAATTCTGTAAAATGAGATAATCAATTTTTAGTGAAGAGAGTTCAGGCTTGTTGGACTGTAGAATAAGGGAATCTTTAATGAATAAACTGTACTAATTGACCAAACCAAAAATTTTGGAAAAATTATGGTAAAAAGATATATGAGTCTAGTTTTAGGAAAAATTTACGAATTTAAATTTTGAGTTTTGTAACTCGAGTTATAATTAATTTAGTGACTGTTATGCAGGTGGATAGTTTTATTATGAATAGTGAAATAAATTGTTTTGATTTGTGTAAGTAGTCGGAAAATTTTTAATTTTTCCGGTTTGGTCCCGAACGGTTTTAATTGCATGTTTTAGGGCCTCGAGGGCCCTTTTTATGGATATATTGGATGAATGTGAGTGAATTAATTTTAAAAGTAAATTTTTATGCCCCGAATTAGTAAGATAAGTTTGGTAACGTCTCACGCTCGACTCCGGCGACAATCTCGGGTAAGGGGTGTTAAGCTCAAGGGGGATCACTAAGGGTCAATTATGAAGTTAGGTTTTTATGGAGTAAGTGGGTTAAACCTAAGTGCCTTTATCATCTCGGTATATCAAATCAATGGTGTGGTCTCGACATGTATAATCGAAGCAAGTTCTAGAATAACAGATCAATATTGGCACACACATAGCAATAATAAAAGTGATATGAAAGGATGTATGCTCAAAAGGCTCAAAAATCTCACCAGAATTATGGCTTTTGATGTCAATTCTGTGAATTTCAAATTTCAAGATAATACCTAAATTTGGGGAAACAACCTAGAAAAATTTAAATTCTTAAAAATTTCAACTTATCATGCTTGATTCTCTAATGTCTTTAAGTTCGAAGAATCACAGCACAAATACCTATGTCTTAATCTAAACATATCAATAAAGATCATAAATCAATCAGAATTCATTCTAATAGTGACATGAGAAAATGACTTGAGAGACAAGACAAGATTCAGGTATTTGAGAATAATGCAAAAAGTGATAGTGAATCCCCCCACACTTAAGATGTGCATTGCCCTCAATGTACAAAAAAAAAATTAAGCATAAAATCATAAGATAAGGGGAGAAGTGACACTTCCTGTATATTAGATGGAATCCTTGAGTTGAAAGTGTGGGAACTTGATTCTTAGTTATATTTGTAGCTAGGGCAAATATGAGGTTAGATGAGGATACTCTGGTGGTGGTAGAGGGTGTCAATCCACAATTGCTGTGCCAAAAGAATATTATACTAGTATTATGGTGGCTATGGTCGTGGTCGAGCAGGACCTGGTAGTCGTGGCATTGTTTTCCCATTAGAGTTGGATATTCCAAAGTATTATTGAGTTGTTTTAGGCTCTGTGTAACTGCGATAGTATCAATAAAACTTTAGGGAATATAAATTTGCACGGTTACTCGTTAAGAATTAGCCAAAAGAAAATGTTCAATAAAACTATACTAAGTTTTTAAAATATAAAAAAATTGAAATTAAAAAAAGGAAAAAGATAAAACTAAAGAAACCTAAAAATAAAAATAAAAATAAAAGTAAACAGAATAAGAATAAAAAGAAAAATAAAAAGGAAAATAAAGAAAAAGATAAGAGGACTCGAAAGTTCTAATCCTTAGATGGTTCATGAGGTGGGGGTGGTGATGTGATGTGGAGGTGCTGACATATCTGCTGTAGAGGAGTGTCTATGTGATCAAATCTTTGGAAACACTATTGCTCGAATAGTGTAAGGCGCTCAGATATGTCAGAATATGAAGCAGCCGCATGAACTGGGCGATAGATCAGTGGTGGCTGAAATGGTGGCTCCTCATGAGGTGGAGGGACATCATCAGTAATGTCCTCTAGGTCCTCCTGCTCAGTGGACTGAGTGAGACGATACTGAAGAAGATCGGTCCCACGTCGTCGCTCGATCATCCTCATCTGTAGCATGCTCGAGATGCCTTGTGGGGACATCTGGCCTATGACAGTGAGAGAGGGTGATTGCGCCGCGGTGTTGAGGAGACCGAAGTGTCTCGCAGGTGTGTCACATATGGGCCAATAGAAATGACCCCCTTCTGATGTCGCTTTATCTGGTGTTGAATGGCGTGGGCGGTGAAATAGGCAAGGTCGAACACGTGCCTGTACACCATACTCCATAGAAAATAGGCATCGTGGGTATTGATGACACCGGTGCTCTCTCGCCTACTTGTCAATGTATGTGCGAGGATCGCGTGGAGGTACTTCAATGATAGGGAAAGAGCGGTTGCATTAGAGCGACTAGGATCATAAGTGGCTGAAGTAGGGACCACGGCCTGCCAACACCTGGAAAGGGAGTAGTGGATGTGTCGATAGGGTTCAGATAAGTCTTCTTCCTCCATGAATTCTTCGGTATATAGGCCAGAGCTACACCGATCTCACGAACACTAAGTTGTCGAACTAAGCCACCGAGACGGAACTGAACTGTGCTACGATCATCGTATTGTGACATAACCGTCTGAAGGTGGAATGTGGAGCAAAGCCCTAGTGTGAGCTCGAGATATGTGGGTTCGACGATCTCAAAGAATCAATCCCACGGCTCAGTTGTCAATAAGGCCCGAATAGTGTCCGCGAGTTAGATTTGTTTGAGGGCTGCCCAATCAATGCATCGCCCCACTCCGAGGGGTCACGCTCTTAGTATCTGAAAAAGTTCTTCCTGGGCTCTTGGTGGAAACTGAAGGAATGGGTGGCGGACTTCGGAAGAAGCATTGGCAGATGTAGCGCCTGATCCTTTCCGCTTCTTTGATGGGGGACGGCGGTCTTTTTCCCACGTGGAGGTGTCATTGTGTTTCTAAAAGAAGACAATTTAACAATTCGCAATGAATTAAGACAATCAACTAAGAAGCAAAGAACTAACATTTTTAAAGTCAATCAAGCATGAAGGGTTCAAAGACAAGAATTTCGATAGCAATAGACATGTAAATAGTATGACTAATAATTTACTTCTTATGAAATAGTTAATAATCATGGTAACAGTGGCATGCAAAATATGTGATATAAATTATTCTAAGCATGAGAAATATATGAATAGTAATTAAGTAATGAATAATAAGAAAATAAGTAAGTAAATAAATAAATAAATAAATAAATAAATGAATACAAATAAAAGAATCAATAAAAAGGAAGGGGAGAAAAAGGGGAAACCGATAGTGGCTGGTGTTGTGATGGTGCACGGGTGTGGTAGTGGCACACAGGCCTGGACTACGGGGGTTGGTGTTGACGTTGGTTGGGAGGATTAGGAGTTTAGGGGTTTTGAGTGGAAGGAAAGGGAAGAGAGGAGTGAGAGGAAAAGGCTACGAGAGTGGTGGCTGGAACTGGAAGCGACAACGACGGAAAGAGGGTGTGGTGGCTAAAGTTTTGGGGGTAAACGCAGATGAATAGAAACAATTTTGGGGGTGGGTATTAATAGAGATTGGGGCACATGGGCGTGGCACACACCCGTGTGTCTCGCGTTTCTGCCCGTGTGTTTTGTGATTTGAAATTTTGGCACGTCTGATACTTGGCCCATGCCCGTGTATCGTGGGCGTGTTGGTGCACATGGCCGTGTCGCACGTCCGCGTCCTACTGCGTTCGCTTCTCCCACGCCCGTGTATTAGGTTACACGCCCGTGTCAATTTAACATCTTTAACCACGATCCTCAGGCACGGGTGTGTCACACGCCTGTGCAAATGTTTCAGTTTCAACCACAACCTATGGGCACGAGCATGTCGCATGCCCGTGTTCGATCAGCAGGTTCACCCATGGCCATATCGCATGGTCGTGGCGATTTGTCAAAACTTGTGTATTGGAAAAAAAATTTATTCTGTTTTCACACGGCTGTGTCGCATGGCTGATAAACGATAAATTATACATATTTTTACCTCATGCATAGCCCAAGTTTTGGATGAATTAACTCTTGAATTGTGGAACTTAATGCTCTTAATCCTTTAAATTCATGTTTTATACTTAGATGAGCATAGGGAAGCGTAAAGAACAAGAAACGGGCCAAAAAATGGAGAAAATAGGCCAAAAATAAGGAAACAACACGGCCTGGAGTTCATCATACGGGCGTGTCACATGGCTATGCTACTTTAAGCTCGAACACGGCCCAACCTCGATTTACACTGGCAGACCACACGGCCGTACCACATTAACAGGCTTGAGCACGGCCCAATATCAACTCACACGGGCATGGCACACGGGTGTGTCCCTGTCGTGATGAAGTTCAATTTCACTCAGAAAAGGCTACTTAGGGGCTAAGTGCGACACCCCTAACCCGTGTCTGTCGCCAGAATAGGGTTATGAGGTATTATTTAACCAAACAAAACTTTCAGATACTCATAAGTACATACCAGACATAAATTCAATTACGCATCAATATCTCATAGTAATCAACTTTAATTATGCCTAAGCCGAATATGCTAACTTGTTATCACGATTCAATCAAGGCAAACATATCTCAATAACTCATTATATGCGTGATAAACGCTAAATTATACATATTTTTACCTCATGTTTAACCTATATTTTGGATGAATTATTATCAATTTTGTGAGAATTTGTGCTCTTAATCTTTCTTTTTCATATCTTATACTCAGGAGAGCATAGGGAAGAGAAAAGAACAAAAAATGAACCAAAAATAAGCAAAATGGGCCAAAATATGAAAATAACACAACCCAAGGAGTCATCACGTGATCGTGGCACACGACCGTGCCACACAAGGTCCAACACGGCCCAAGCCCGACAAGCACTGCCAGTCCACACGGTCATGCCCCCATTAACAGATTCACACACGGCTTCTTATCGATCCACACTGGCATGGCACACGGGCGTGTCCCTATCGTAAGGAAGTTCAATTCTACTCGAAAAAGGATACTTAGGGGCTAAGAAAGCCATTCTAAACTCAATATAAAGTCCTTAGGAGGTAACTTGAAGGGTGTGCTTATTTCCCGCTAAGGGAGTACTCTTTTCTCCTAAGAAGGAGCGCCATATTTCTGCCAACACAAGGAGTGGAAGCAAGGAATTACTCCAAGGAAAGCCGATTGATTCATCCCAGAAGCCAGAATTCTACATCAAGACAGAAGATCTCCTTAGATTCCTTCAGGGGTTTTTGGTTTTCTTTATGTTTTGTTATCTTATTTCTTCTGAGTTTTTTTCCTAATTAATTATGAACTAAACCTCTCAAATACTTGAGGGGGATGAAACCTAAGACAGATCTTGTTATTATTTATTCTTGAATTATATGATAAATACTTGAATTGTTCTTAATTGTGTGTTCTTTATTCTTGATTTAATAATCCTAGGTATTACTTCAAGAACTTGATGTGCTTAGGTAGAGGAGCAAAAGTCCCTATTTTAAGAGTAGATCTATCATAATTAAGCAGAGTTGCATGCAAACCTAGACATAGGGCAACATAAATCTGCCGGATTAGGGTCAAACCTAATAGGGGGATTCATAGATCGAATTAATGCAACCTAGGGTGTTAATTAATAAAGAAACTTCAGTTAACAGCCTAGGCCTAGTTGTTCTTAGCCTCGACAGAGGGATTAACATAAGTTAGGGATCTTTACGAATCAAGTCAAGTGAATAAATGGTCTAGTTCAAGAAGTTAATAACAAGTGAAGTCTAGGTGGATTCTCCCTTGAGTATTGCTCATATCAATTAGCTTTTGCCAAAAGTTTTCCTTAATTTACTTTTTGTGCACTTTAGTTAGTTTTAGAATTAGTTTCAACCAATCCTCTTTATTTTTAGGGTAGATAATAGAAAGGAAAAAGTATTAGTACTTTTGGTTCCATTGGGTACGATAACTCGGTCTTACCTTTAAACTATACTACTATTTAATAGGTGCGCTTGCCTTTAAAATTGTGTTATTAGTTAGGTTTTGGTGTGATCAGTTTTTATAAATTTTATTACTTAATATCATGAGCATATCAAGTTTTTCCTGTGTGCGATTAGTTCTTTGTCACTCCTACGGTCGTGTGGCTATTTACACGGCCATGCGCGATCGTGTTCATTTTTCACACGGTCGTGTGATATGTTCTACAGCCGTGGGGTGTTGTTGGTAGCCCGTGTTGAAGTCGAAAGGTTGCCACGGCCATATCCTATGAAAACTTGATATGCTCGCGATATTAAGTAATAAAATTTATAAAAACTGATCTTACCAAAAACTAACTAATATCACGATTTTAAAGGCAAATGCACCTATCGAACAATAGTATAATTTAGCGGTAAGACCGAGTTATCGTACCCAAGGGAATCAAAAGTACTAATACTTACTTCCTTTCTATTATCTAGCTTAAAAATAAAGAGGATTGGTTGAAACTAATTCTAAAACTAACTAAAAGTGCACAAAAAGTAAATTAAGGAAAACTTTTGGGAAAAGCTAATTGATATGAGCAATACTCAAGGGTGAATCCACCTAGATTTCACTTGTTATTAACTTCTTGAACTAGACGATTTATTCACTTGACTTGATCTGTAGAGATCCCTAACTTATGTTAATCCCTTCGTCGAGGCTAAGAACAACTAGGCCTAGGCTGTTAACTGAAGTTTCTTTATTAATTAACACCCTAGATTGCATTAATTCGATCTATGGATCCCCCTATTAGGTTTGACCCTAATCTGGTAGATTTATGTTGCCCTATGTCTAGGGTTGCATGCAACTCTGCTTAATTATGGTAGATATACTCTTAAAACAGGGACTTTTGCTCCTCTGCCTAAGCACATCAAGTTCTTGAAGTAATACCTACGATTATTAAATCAAGAATGAAGAACACATAATTAAGAGCAATTCAAGTATTTATCACATAATTACAAGATCTGTCTTAGGTTTCATCCCCCTCAAGTATTTGAGAGGTTTAGTTCATAATTAATAAGGAAAACAACTCAGAAGAAATAAGATAACAAAACATAAAGAAAACCAAAAACCCCTGAAGGAATCTAAGGAGATCTTCTGTCTTGATGTAGAATTCTGGCTTTTGAGATGAATCAATCGGCTTTCCTTGGAGTAATTCCTTGCTTCCACTTCTTGTGTTGGCAGAAATATGGCGCTTCTTCTTGGGAGAAAAGAGTACTCCCTTAGCGGGAAATAAGCACACCCTTCAAGTTGCCTCCTAGGGTCTTTATATAGAGTTTAGAATGGCTTTCTTAGCCCCTAAGTATCCTTTTTCGAGCAAAATTGAACTTCCTCATGATAGGGACACGTCCGTGTGCCACGCCCGTGTGGATCGATAAGAGGCCGTGTGTGAATTTGTTGATGGGGGCACGGTCGTGTAGACTGGTCGTGCTTGTCGGAGTTGGGCCGTGTTGGACCTTGTGTGGCACGGCCGTGTGCCACGACCGTGTGATGACTCATTGGGTCGTGTCATTTTCACATTTTGGCCCATTTTCCTCATTTTTGTTCCGTTTTCTGTTCTTTTCTCTTCCCTATGCTCTCCTGAGTATAAGATATGAAAAAGAAAGATTAAGAGCACCAATTCTCACAAAATTGATAATAATTAATCCAAAATATAGGTTAAACATGAGGTAAAAATATGTATAATTTAGCGTTTATCAAATACCCCCACACTTAAACCTTTGCTTGTCCTCAAGCAAAATCTCAATCCCTATTTAAAAAATTATTCTTCTTAACTTACAATCTTTATCAATAATGTTTCAAACTAATCCACAGGTAATCATACAATGAAATTTCAATCAAAAGAACATTAAAGTCTCAATCACTCTAAGTTGAGAATTTTATCATTGAAACATAAGTTTTCTCCCTTCTCCTAAGTAATTATCTCTCCATCTTAATGAACAGGAGTTGACATCCTCATTAAAGATTCACTCTATCCACTCGAAGTGTTTAGGGTTCAAGAATTAAGCACTCTCTAGTCAACTTGAAAAGCTATTACCATAGGCTTGTAAGAAAATCACATCTCCACCACTATAGATTAATATGACACATCAATTAAAAGGTCTTGTAATGGTTGTAACGGGGCTTGGTTAGGGGTGTTGTCACAGGCTGCAAAAGAGGGTTAGAATCGCGATTGAACTGAAAAATTATCTAGCTAGAAAAATCTCTATCACTTGGAACATATTTCTAGGGCTAATTCTTATGATGACACTGTTCTGAATTTGGGAGCTTGTAGAAATATGCAAAAACTATTGAACTATTACAGATTACAACTGACTTAACTGTAGATACATTTTTGTTGTTGTTGTTGTTGCTGTTGTTTTTTTTAAGAACAATTCAAATCAAATACAATAACTTGAATATTTACAACTTTACAAATGAAAAAGAAAACAAAGCTAGATAATAAATTAACTCAAATCTCGACAAAAATAGGGATCAAAATAATTGAATGGGTTAATATTAAAGGTAAGTCAAAGAATGGGTTGTTAGGCTTAATGGGGTTCACTAGGGGTTAAATTATAGAGGTAGGCTTTTGTAGAGTAAGTGGGTTAAATCCTAAGTGCCTTTATCATCTCAGTATATCAAATCAATGATGTGGTCTTGACATGTATAATCAAAGCAAGTTCTAGAATAACAAATCAGTGTTGACTCACTCAAAGCAATAATAAAAGTGAGCACGAAAGAGTATATGCTCAAAAGGCTCAAAATTTTTCCAGAATTATGGCTTTTGATGTCAATCCTGTGAATTTCAATTTTCAAGATAAAACTTAGAATTAAATAAATAACTTATGCAAAAATTGGGGTTCGCAAAAATTTCAACTTATCATGCTTGATTCCTTAATGTTTTAAAGTTTGAATAATCAGAGTACAAGCACCTATATCTGAATTCTCACCATATTAATAAAATCATAAATCAATCAGAATTAATTCCTAATAGGAGACTGAGAATTATTTGAGAACAAAGCATGAAAAATTTCAGGGATTTCATAGATAATTATAAATTTAAAGTAACTTCCCCCCACACTTAAGATGTACATTGCCCTTAATGTACAAAGATAGCATGTAAAGCATAATATCATAAGATAGGGAGAGAATTGAAACTTCCTGAATTTAGGATGAACTTGTGAGACAGATATTTGGAAGAGTCAGCAATTGTGGCAGGGTGTTCCCATTTCCATTTGAATATGAGCTGTAGAGCTCCTTTTTGAAACTGCGAAAATATTAATTAGTCGTGGGAATTTTAGATTAAGAGAGATTACTTGTTAGGAAATAACCGATATAAAATAACTGAAATAACATAAACTAATTCTGAGAAAAATTAAAATGAAAAAGATAAAATAAAATAAAATGGAAAAACAAAAATCCCAGGGATTTTGGCACGCTTGGCTTGAGGCACACGCCCGTGTATCAAGGGCATGTTGAGGCACACGGCCATGTTACGCGGCCGTTTGCAATCAGTGCTTCGTTAATTACAAGGTCGTGTAGGTAGTCACACGGTCGTGTCTAAATTGGCAGTGTTGGCCATGGTCTGGGGACACGGGCGTGTGGTGTTGTGCAAGCTCATGTTTAAACTGATGGGTTGCCACAGCCATGTCGCACGGCCGTAGGGATTTGTCGGTGGCTTGTGCTTTGGGAAAAAATTTCCTCTATTTGTACACAGCTTAGGTGCACGACTGTGTCTCTACTTTAAAGGTTCACACGGCCTTAGACACGCCCGTAGGCATGGCCGCATGGTCTTAAATTTCTGCAAAAAAGGGTGAGTTGATAAAAAAACTAAAATAAAAAATAAAAGAAAAGTACTAAGTTAGTGCTTGGGTTGCCTCCCGAGAAGCGCTTATTTATAGTCTAAGCTCGACTCTGTTCGAGCTTTATGTGTTCACGGTGGCTTGAAGAGCTGATACTCTTCTATCTTGCTTTCAATCTCATTATCAATGTAAGATTTGAGTCGAGTGTAATTTACATGGAAAGTGCCAAGTGACTCGTGTTTTATTTCTACTGTACCATAGGGGAAGATTTTCATTACCGTAAAGTAGGGTATGTCACTTGTATGTTCTTTCGAATTCAAGATTCGAGGGTCGTCTTCCCCTAAGAGTACCTTATCCCTACCTTGCTTTGACACGTTTTTGCCTGAGGGTCGTCTTGGTGATGCTCTTGGTCGGTGTGGCATATTTTGGGCCTTTCGTGATAGTTTAGCCACTCATCTAGTTCCTCAATCTGAAGCATTCGCTTTCTAGGTGCGTCTCCCTTGGATAGACTTGTCTGTGATTGAGTTGCCTTTATGTGGAGTGTATCCTGCACAGAAGGTTAGATGGCGAGATTATTCTTTTTACAAAGACTCGTGACTATATTATTATCAACAGTCTTATTCGAGTTTCGAGCTTGTAAAGTAACTTTGTCATCACCTACACATAGTGTAAGTTCACCTGTTCCTAAATCAATTATTGTTCTAGCAGTTGCTAAAAAGGGCCGCCCTAGAATTAAGGGTACATTGTTATCCTCCTCAATGTCTAAAACAACAAAGTCAACTGGGAATATAAATTTAACAATTTTGACGAGCACATCTTCAATTATTCCCTTAGGATACCTAATAGTTTTATCATCCAGTTGAATGCTCATCTTAGTTTGCTTAGGTTTTCCAAGACCTAGTTGTTTAAACAATTTATAAGGCATGACATTTATACTAGCCCCTAAATCAGCTAAAGCATTTTTGGTGTCTAGGCTACCAAATAAACAAGGAATAGTAAAACTCCCTGGATCTTTCAGTTTGGTTGGCAGTTTATTTTGGAGAATAGCTGAGCATTCCTCGTTGAGTTCCACTGTGGACATTTCTTCCAGCTTCCTTTTTTTTTGTGAGAAGTTCCTTTAAAAATTTGGTGTATTCTGGTATCTGCGTAATTGCTTCAACAAATGGTAAGTTGATATGTAATTTCTTTAAGAGTTTAAGAAACTTACCGAATTGCTCATCTGTGCAGTCCTTCTTTAGCGCGGTTGGGTATGGGATACGAGGTTTAAATTCTTTGGTAATTTCATCTTTGTAACTTACCTCATTCTTTCCTTTACTTACCACAGGCTCCTTGCATGGCTCTGGGTTGGTTTTGGTTAACCCCTCATTATCTATCGTATCGACGGCATTAAGTTGCTCTTTGGGGTTAGTCTCAGTATTGCTTGATAACCTACCTTGCGGTCTTTCAGAGATTAGCTTGGCAAGCTGGCCTATTTGAGTTTCAAGTCCTCGAATAGATGCTTGCTGGTTCCTTAGTGCCGTTTCGGTATTTTGGAAACGGGTTTCTAACATGGCCATGAATTTGGTAAACATCTCTTTAAGATTGGGCTTTTGCTCTTGTTGCTGCAGTGGCTGCTGAAATCCCTGAGGAGGTTGTTGTCTTTGATTCCCTTGTCCTCCCCAAGAAAAATTTGGATAGTTTCGCCAACCTGCATTATATGTGTTACTATAAGGATTATCTTGAGATCTAAAATTGTTACCCATATAATTGGTTTTCTCGGTTTCTGTGTTATGGCCATAAGATGAATAGTCTGGAGTGAACATATTTCCTTGCGTCGCGTCATACTGCATCACTGTTTGTGCCTGCGTAGAACCAACAAAATTATCAAACTTTTTATTTAAAAGTTCTACTTGGTTAGTAAGCATGGTGATAGCATCAATGTTATAAACTCCTGCAGCTTTCGTCAGTTTTGTCCTCATGACTTGCCACTGATAGTTTTTTAGTGACATCTCTTCAATAAATTCATAAGCTACTTTTGGTGTTTTGTTGTTGATTGTTCCTCCTGCTGCTGTGTCAATCATCTATCTCGTTGATGTGTTCAAACCGTTGTGAAAGGTTTGAACTTGTAACCATAAAGGTAGTCCATGATGAGGACACCTTCTCAAAAGATCTTTGTATCTCTCCCATGCATCGTAAAGTGTTTCTAAATCCATCTGCACAAAATAAGAAATATCGTTTCATAATTTAGCTGTTTTAGCAGGAGGAAGATATTTAAGTAAAAAGTTTTCAGTCATCTGTTCCCATGTGGTGATTGAGCCTCGTGGTAAAGAGTTTAACCACTGTTTGGCTTTATTTCTCAAAGAGAATGGAAATAGCCTTAGACGAATGGCATCATCAGAAACGCCATTTATTATGTGTCGCATAATTCCAAGAAATTAGCTAGATGTGAATTGGGATCTTCATCCTGTAAACCATCAAACTGCACAAATTGCTGAATCATCTGAATAGTGTTAGGCTTTAATTCAAAATTATTAGCAGCAATAGCAGGTCTAATAATGCTAGTTTGAGTACCAACCAAACTAGGTTTAGCATAATCATACATAGTGCGAGGAGCTACATCTAGTTCTGCGGGTAATGCTGGAGGTGGTTGAATGTTTTGATTTGCATCCATTGTTTCAGTAGGTTCCAGCTCTTGCTCTTGATGTTGTTCTGGATAATGTAGGCTTTGTCTGATCTCTCTGCGAGTTCTGTAAACTGTTGCTTCTAAATCTTCGTAAAAAAACAATGGTGCTATCGAGTTGTGTCTAGTCGTAACTGGAAATACCTAGAAGGAAAAGAAAGCAAAAATAAGTAAATAAATAAATAAAAGAAAAAATAAATATATATATAGTAATGGCTAAAGTAATAGAAATCGAATGTTCTTAATATTTTAGCTCCCTGACAACAACGCCAAAAACTTGATATCCCTGAATTCTGGTTTGATGTAGAATTCTGGCTTCTGGGATGAATCAATCGGCTTTCCTTGGAGTAATTCCTTACTTCCACTCCTTGTGTTGGTAGAAATATGGCGCTCCTTCTTGGGAGAAAAGAGTACTCCCTTAGCAGCAACGGCCATATCCTATTAAGCATATCAAGTTTTGGGGGGGGAATTTTTCAAGCTTCGTTCTCAAATAATTCTCAGTCTCCTATTAGGAATTAATTCTGATTGATTTATGATTTTATTAATATGGTGAGAGTTAAGATATAGGTGCTTGTGCTCTGATTATTCAAACTTTAAAACATTAGGGAATCAAGCATGATAAGTTGAAATTTTTGAGAACCTCAATTTTTTCATAAGTTATTTCTTTAATTCTAAGTTTATCTTGAAAATTGAAATTCACAGGATTAACATCAAAAGCCATAATTCTGGTGAGATTTTGAGCCTTTTGAGCATACATTCTTTCGTGCTCACTTTTATTATTTCTTTGAGTGAGTCAACACTGATTTGTTATTCTAGAACTTGCTTTGATTGTACATGTCAAGACTAAATCATTGATTTGATATACCAAGATGATAAAGGCACTTAGGATTTAACCCACTTACTCCACAAAAGCCTTGTAATGCCCTAATTTTCGGGATTTTTTTCGGGTTTTATGATTTTTGGTGAATTTTTTTAAATTTTGGTGTTCTGGATACTGGAATTGTGTTTAAATGTGTTAATGGGCCTTTAGAAGGCCTAAGCCTAAGTTAAAACCTAGTAAAATTTAAGGTTAGATTTTAAGTGAATAGGAGACTTGGTTAAGTGGGCTTTTAAGAAGAATTTTGTAAATTACACAAGAAGAGCTTTGGAAAAGTGGCAAGTTGGCGCCACTAGTTCCTAAAAAAGTGGTGCCTGGGAAGGAATTAAAGGTCCAGGGTTCAAGTTGCAAGGTAAGTGTATTGTTACTTTTTAGTTTTTAGGCATGTGCCGGGCATGTGATCACTTAAGTGAATTTCGGCAAGGGCCTTAGGGAGGTTGGGCCGATTGCTTTAGTGAGCATTAGGGTTAGTTCTTTTATTTCTCTTTTTTCTTGACAAATTAGTGTTAGCCACTTTAATTCTATTCTCCTCTCAGTTCAGCAAAAGTGACCGAAAACACAAGTAAGCCTCTTCTATGCCGATTTCTCTCTTCTCTTCTTCTTCTCCATTCTTTTTCTTTTCTTTTTGTGATCTCCTCTAGCCGAAACCTCCTTACCATCTTATTCGTCTTCCCTTTTGACTTCATCCTCCACAAAACACCATAGCCAATTTCCATAAAAGCCAAAAACCCAAAATTTGTGTTTTTGTGCCGATCTCTCCAAGCCAATTCCCTTATTCTTTTCATCTCTTTTTGACCGATTTCTACCTTCTTTAAACCCTTACTACTTTTCGATAACACCACTCCAAACTATATCATCAAATTATCATCTTCTTCGTCAGTCAAAAGCCAAAAACGCCATTCCTTTGGGGATTCTTAACCGAAACTTTAGATCTCAAAGATACGGGTTCGACTGGAGTTTAGGGGATAGATCTACACCAGATCTGCGTAGAAATCAAAGAGAAATCAGTGAGACATTTGATTGAAGGCTTGGGCAAGGAGGAACGACTAGATCTAGATTTAGTCCCTACTTCGACAAAGGTAAGTGTTTGGAGCCACTGTAGGAGGGTGGCCAAATGTGTGTATTGCATAGGGGTAAGTATTTGATTTGGGTTTTAGATATTAATGTGGTTTAATCTATTGTAGGATCGTTTGGAGGAGATCTTACCAGTGAAATCACGAAACAGGTGTGTATCGAACACCATTTCATAGTTCGAATTGGCAAAAGCCGAAAAGCTGAAATGTCGAAGTTCCGGCATTTCGTATGCTTGCGAGCACGCGAGTGCTCGTGGGTCATTTGGAAATGTTAATATTCTGTAGTCGGAATGAGTAATACGAATGAGTGTGCAATTTTGCGTAATTCGGTAAGTTGGGCCTCGATAGGCTGAATATGGGCCAATGGACTTTCGAGCCCATATGGGTAAATATAGGCAATAAGTATGTTCTGATAGACTGTAGGATCAAACTGCTAAAACTGGAAAACTGGTTATGAAACTTGGACTAAATGGGCTTAATCTGCTAATAGACACCGTAGGGCCCATTAGGGGTTTTAGGGCCCAGTAGCTAAAACTGTTAAACTAAGTTAAATAAACTACTGTGATGACAAATGGATTAGTAGTGATTGTAATATGTATGAAATCCCTAAAAATTGATAAAATTACTAAAATACCCTGATAAGTGAGAAACTACAGTTTACCCCTAGGTGCAAAATGATTATTTTACCCCTAGGGCTGAACTTGTCTGAAATGCATGATTTATTATTTCTATTGACTGTATGCCATATCATGATCATCTGTTGCATGGGATCGGGATTTATGGATGGAGGAAGTGTTCTGGTGGCCATGCCACAATTTTTGTTAAGGGGCTCTGCCTCAATACTCTGATCCTGTTCTGGTGACTCTGTCACATTATCTGTTTATGCAGCAATGCTGCCACAGTGGCGTGTAGCGGTTGGGTGAGTTGATAGTTTCCTCATAATAGGGAGATGGGGTTGGTACGGGTGGCGTGTAGTGGTTGGGTGGGTCGAGTAGTCTCCCCTCATGTAATGGGTTTGGGCATGCATGCATAATCTCCGATCTGTTCTAAAATGGGCCTATGGGCCATACTGTTTCCTGAAAGGGCCAAGGCCCCGTATTCTGAATCTGGATAGGGCTCCGGCCTAGTTATTACTGCATCTGATTAGGGCTTAGGCCCAGTGGGCTTGAGCTGATTTGGGGCTTTGGATAGGCTTTCTGTGAACACTGAGTTTTTCAAACTCACCCCTTTTTTTCTTCCATCCTCGCAGGTGAGCCCTAAATTGGTGGACTTGGAGTTGGGAGGGATTCAGAGTGGCCATATGGACTGGACTACTGGTTTTAATAAGCTATTTATTTCAAATTTATTTCTTTAATTATTTTATTCTAATTTTGGGATTGTAATAAGGCCTCTCTTTAATTATTTGTTTTGGGTCTTAACTACTTATTCTTACATTGTTTTAATTATTTAAATATTGCAGTGCAAGTTTTTCCTAAAAACCTATCAAATGATTTCAAAATCAAACACGTTTCAAACAGGTTACAAAGCTAAGATCTCTAATAAAGCACTTAATAGCTAGTAACGAATAAGGTGCTTATTAAGAAACTGGGAATTTCTCTTAAGACTTGAAAATCAGTTTTTACAAAAGTCACCTTAGTCTTAGTAGTTAGGTAACTTGATTAGTTCTAGGTGATGTGACAGACCAGATTTGGCCATAGCGTCTGGGACGGGTTTGGGGTGTTACAAGCCTACCTCCATAATTTAACCCCTAGTGAACCCTATTGAGCCTAACAATCCATTCTTTGACTTACCTTTAATATTAATCCATAACCCATTTTTGTTGAATTCCATTCAATTATTTTGATCCCCATTTTTGTCGAGATTTGAGTTAATTTATTATCTAGCTTTGTTCTCTTTTTCAGTTGTAAAGTTGTAAATATTCAAGTTATTGTATTTGATTTGAATTGTTCTTAAAATAAAAAAAACAACAACAACAGCAAAAAAAAAAATGTATCTATAGTTAATTCAATTGTAATCTGTAATAGTTCAATAGTTTTTGCATATTTCTACAAGCTCCCAAATCCAGAACAGTGTCATCATAAGAATTAGCCCTAGAAATATGTTCCAAGTGATAGAGATTTTTCTAGCTAGATAAATTTTCAGTTCAATCTCGATTCTAACCTTCTTTTACAGCCTGTGACAACACCCCTAACCAAGCCCCGTTACAACCATTACAAGACCTTTTGATTGATGTGTCATGTCAATCTATTGTGGTGGAGATGTGATTTTCTTGCAAGCTTATGGTAATAGCTTTTCAGGTTGACTAGAGAGTGCTTAATTCTTGAACCCTAAACACTTCGAGTGGATAGAGTGAATCTTCAGTGAGGATGTCAACTCCTGTTAATTAAGATAGAGAGATAATTACTTAGGAGAAGGGAGAAAACTTATGTTTCAATGATAAAATTCTCAACTTAGAGTGATTGAGTCTTCAATGTTCTTTTGATTGAAATTTCATTGTATGATTACCTATGGATTAGTTTGAAACATTATTGATAAAGATTGTAAGTTAAGAAGAATAATTCTTTAAGTAGGGATTGAGATTTTGCTTGAGGACAAGCAAAGGTTTAAGTATGGGGGTATTTGATAAACGCTAAATTATACATATTTTTACCTCATGTTTAACCTATATTTTGGATGAATTATTATCAATTTTGTGAGAATTGGTGCTCTTAGTCTTTCATTTTCATATCTTATACTCAGGAGAGCATAGGGAAGAGAAAAGAACGGAAAACAGACCAAAAATGAGGAAAATGGGCCAAAATGTGAAAATGACACGACCCAAGGAGTCATCACACGGCCATGGCACACGGTTATGCCACACAAGGTCCAACACGGCCCAACCCCAACAAGCACGGCTAGTCCACATGGCCCTACCCCCATCAAAAGATTCACACATGGCCTCTTATCGATCTACATAGGCGTGGCACATAGGCGTGTCCCTATCGTGAGGAAGTTCAATTCTACTCGAAAAAGGATACTTAGGGGCTAAGAAAGCCATTCTAAACTCTACATAAAGACCCTAGGAGGCAACTTGAAGGGTGTACTTATTTCCCACTAAGGGAGTACTCTTTTCTCCCAAGAAGGAGCACCATATTTCTACCTACACAAGGACTGGAAGCAAGGAATTACTCCAAGGAAAGCCGATTGATTCATCCGAGAAGCCAGAATTCTACATCAAGACAAAAGATCTCCCTAGATTCCTTCAGGGGTTTTTGGTTTTCTTTATGTTCCGTTATCTTATTTCTTCTGAGTTGTTTTCCTAATTAATTATGAACTAAACCTCTCAAATACTTGAGGGGGATGAAACCTAAAATAGATCTTGTTATTATTTATTCTTGAATTATATGATAAATACTTGAATTGTTCTTAATTATGTGTTCTTCATTCTTGATTTAAAAATCCTAGGTATTACTTCAAGAACTTGAAGTGCTTAGGCAGAGGAGCAAAAGTCCCTATTTTAAGAGTAGATCTACCATAATTAAGCGGAGTTGCGTGCAACCCTAGACATAGGGTGACATAAGTCTGCCAGATTGGGGTCAAACCTAATAAGGGGATCCATAGATCGAATTAATGCAACCTAGGGTGTTAATTAATAAAGAAACTTTGGTTAACAGCCTAGGCCTAGTTGTTCTTAGCCTCGACGGAGAGATTAACATAAGTTAGGGATCTCTACGGATCAAGTCAAGTGAATAAATTGTCTAGTTCAAGAAGTTAATAACAAGTGAAGTCTAGGTGGATTCTCCCTTGAGTATTGCTCATATCAATTAGCTTTTCCCGAAAGTTTTCCTTAATTTACTTTTTGTGCACTTTTAATTAGTTTTAGAATTAGTTTCAACCAATCCTCTTTATTTTTAGGCTAGATAATAGAAAGGAAGTAAGTATTAGTAGTTTTGGTTCCCTTGGGTATGATAACTCAGTCTTACCGCTAAACTATACTACTATTCAATAGGTGTGCTTGCCTTTTAAATCGTGATATTAGTTAGTTTTTGGTGTGATCAATTTTTATAAATTTTATTACTTAATATTCGCGAGCATATCAATGCGCACTTATCAAATTACTAAAGTGATTTCCTTATCAATGAGTATAACTGAATTTTCTTAGTAGCAAAGTAAACCATTATTAAGTCCATTTACGTATTTATCACCATTTATTTATCACCATTGAAAATTCATACTACTTCATACAACCATACATGGATAATATGATTTTTTATACTAAATTAACTCTTTGACAAGTCTATCAAAATAAAAAGCCACATAAACTCATCAACCATACATACATACTTAGCAATTAGGCAAGCCATTTTCGCATGGCTATACATATATTAAATTACAAAATATCATTTGATTCAAAAGGGAGTTAAGCTATACATGCCATTTTCATAATATAAACAATCAAAAGTACCAAAATATAGTGTCGATAGTGTGGATGACTTTAAGCGTGAATCCCCGAGCCCGTAGCTTCAAAATGTGATCTATAAAATAGAGTAACAGGAACACTCGAAGTAAGCTAATTAGCTTAGTAAGTCTTAAGTAAATTAATCAACTTAACTTAATTAAACACATTACTCAAATATATATAAGAACTAAGTGTAATATAATTTAGCCAAATAGGCCTAATCACAACATGCACTTTTCCAATAACATCTCATGCACTTTAAAATTTGGAATCACATAATCACATCATCATATAACACAAAGTCATTCATTGATTTAACCCAATAGAGTTAATTCATGGCATCGTATCATCATTTAATGTCATCGACCTAAATCACATATGAATTCGACATATTTTCCAATGTATAATTTCTCAAGGTCGAATATATATATATGTATACACAGTCACTACACATTAAAACATTCTTTATTCAAAACCGCATACATAAAATTTTACTTCCAATAGTAATATCACGTGAGCCGAATGTTCACAAACGAACGAATTCATAATTCATTTAGAATCATTCTCATATAAATAGGTAAGTATCACATACCTGGATAACTTAATGCTTAATATGAATTCAATTAACCATTTCCACACAGGATCTTATTGTCATATACTTTTACCGATTCACCGGTACATGGCCTGCTGGGTATAAAACCCGAGGTTTATCACCGGCTCAAAGCCTGCTAGACTTTTAAGTCTAAAATCTCTTCACCGGCATTACGCCTGCTAGGCTCAAGGCCCGATATCATTTCACCGACATATTGCCTGCTAGGCTCAAAGCGCAAATATCATTTCACTGGCATATTGCCTGCTAGGCTCAAAGCTCGAATATCATTTCACCGACATATTGCCTGCTAGGGTCAAAGCCCAAATGTCATATCAATAGCTCACACATTAAATTTATCACATCTCATTAGAGCATATACTTCTAATTTACACATGATTCAAGCATATCATAAAACTTATTGCATCACTTGAACATTGCACATAGCAAATCAACACATACACTTCACACTACCATTCAGTCTTAGCATATACCTTAACCTTATAGTTGATACTTAATCTAGCCATTCGGCTTTGATACACAATAGCACACATAAGACTTTTACATTAATTTCATGTATACTAACTAACCATAAAACATTTCTATTTTACACCTTTCATCTCAATTTCACATTCGAATAGGATTAATAATACAAATAGCCTCAATTGCACAAAACACAAGGCAAGCTAAATTACTTAAAACTTACCTCCGAAGTTGTTAAGCTTTTACGGATCGACTATTCAACAATCCTCACTTTCCCCTTATCTGAGCTTGGCTCTCTTTGATCTTGAGCTTTAATTTAAACAATAAACTAGTTCAATTATCCCTTTTTGGTTCGTCATAATTCAAATTTAATAAATTCAATGCACAAAGCTTACAACGCTTTCATTTCTTTGACTATTTAAACTCATGGTAGAAATTATACACATTATGGGACATCATTGATCTCATTATTAATAACGAATCAACTCATTCCCCACCACAAGCTACATTCGATATGATAACACATTTCTCAAGATTCAATTTATGCTCATCACAAGCCCCAATCGGTCAATTCAAAGAACATCAAGTAAGTCATTCTTAATATTAACACTTTTAGCTATTGGTATAAGCTAATTTAATCTTCAAGCATTAACCTTTATCAACTAACATAAAATTTCCCTATTAACCTCTGATAAACGATAAATTATATATATTTTTACTCCATGTTTAGCCCATATTTTGGATGAATTATTATCAATTTGGTGAGAATCGGTGCTCTTAATCTTTCTTTTTCATATCTTATACTCAGGAGAGCATAGGGAAGAGAAAAGAACGAAAAACGGACCAAAAATAAGCAAAATGGGCCAAAGTGTGAAAACGTCATGGCCCAAGAAGTCACCACACGACTGTGGCACACGGTCGTACCACACAGGGTCCAACACGGCCCAGCCCCGACAAGCACGACTAGGCCACATGGCCGTGCCACATCAACAGGCCCACACACGGCCTCTTATCGATCCACACGCGTGTAGCACACAGTCGTGTCCCTATCGTGAGGAAGTTCAATTCTACTCGAAAAAGGATACTTAGGGGCTAAGAAAGCCATTCTAAACTCTATATAAAGACCCAGGAGGCAACTTCAAGGGTGTGCTTATTTTCCCGCTAAGGGAAATACTCTTTTCTCCAAAGAAGGAGTGCCATATTTCTACCAACACAAGGAGTGAAGGCAAGGAATTACTCCAAGGGAAGCTGATTGATTCATCCCAAAAGCCAGAATTCTACATCAAGACAGAAGATCTCCTTAAATTCCTTCAGGGGTTTTTGGTTTCTTTATGTTTTGTTATCTTATTTCTTCTGATATGTTTTCTCTATTAATTATGAACTAAACCTCCCAAATACTTGAGGGGGATGAAACCTAAGACAGATCTTGTTATTATTTATTCTTGAATTATATGATAAATACTTGAATTATTCTTAATTATGTGTTCTTCATTCTTGATTTAATAAACTTAGGTGTTACTTCAAGAAACTGATGTGCTTAGGCAGAGGAGCAAAAGTCCCTGTTTTAAGAGTAGATCTATCATAATTAAGCGGAGTTGCATGCAACGCTAGACATAGGGCGACATAAATCTACCGGATTAGGGTCAAACCTAATAAGGGGATCCATAGATCGAATTAATGCAACCTAGGGTGTTAATTAATAAAGAAACTTTAGTTAACAAGCCTAGGCCTAGTTGTTCTTAGCCTCGACGGAGGGATTAACATAAGTTAGGGATCTCTACAGATCAAGTCAAGTGAATAAATCGTCTAGTTCAAGAAGTTAATAACAAGTGAAGTCTAGGTAGATTCTCCCTTGAGTATTGCTCATATCAATCAGCTTTTCCTGAAAGTTTTCCCTAATTTACTTTTTGTGCACTTTTAGTTAGTTTTAGAATTAGTTTCAATCAACCCTCTTTATTTTTAGGCTAGATAATAGAAAGGAAGTAAGTATTAGTACTTTTGGTTCCCTTGGGTATGATAACTCGGTCTTACCGTTAAACTATACTACTGTTCGATAGGTGTGCTTGCCTCTAAAATCGTGATATTAGTTAGTTTTTGGTGCGATCAGTTTTTATAAATTTTATTACTTAATATCGCGAGTATCAACCTCCATACCTGAATGACATTTTAATCATGCTTCCAATTCGGTTATATTATGCTTTGTCCACATCAATAAACTAAACTATTACTTAAACACACATTTGGCAATCACATAAAAGAAATATCAAATACTTGTAATTCATAATTAACACTTTATTACACATTAACTCATTTATTTCTTTCTTTTATAAAACACGAGCTACTCCATTCATTCATGCATACAAGCTAAGACCGAATACCCTTTTTGGATTACCAAAAGCATAATGTATAACATAATCACAATTATTCATTTCAACCATCCATAATATCACTTTAAAACACAAACATACTAAAGTTCTTACTTAGGTTCACGTTCGGAAATTTGGACATAACCAAGTACATTAACCGATCCCCATTTATCATTTAATTCACATATGTACACATTTACAAGCTCAACTTCACCCATCCACCATTTCTCATTAAAGCATAAAATCAACAACCATTCCGTAATTCTCTTCATGGCCGAATACTATCCATGCCTTAAGCTCTTGTTCTTTTCCCAATTTTAACACATTAAAACTCATCTAGTAACCATTTCAAAGCTAAAACTTCAAACATCCAAATTTTAACATAATCAACATGGCCGAACATGTGCTTTGACACAATTTCATGAGTTTATCCATTTACAACTCAATACCTTCATCTATCACATAATTCCATCTATTTAACACTCAATTTAACAATTAAACATGATTTACACACATTTAAAACTATTTCAAAAATTTCACAAGTTGCCGTATGCAACTACATTCAAAGTTTCATGAATTTAAATCATGGGCTCATTACACACTACATTTAACAACTAATTTTCAAAAACAATTAAGAGAAATCACATCACATACCTTTAATTTATGCAAAGACTATGGCCGAATGCCTTGGTGTTCTTCTTTCTCTAGTTATGACAATGGAAGAGAAAATGAACCAAAACTTTGGTTTCTTCTCCCACTAACTCATATATTATTATATTTTATTTTATGCATATTATTAACATGTGATCGAAACAAATACATAAAATAAGAAACAAAATGATTTCATGCATATGGTGACCGACCATTAACATTAAATTGGTAAATTTGACATGCAGGTCCCTCATTTTAATAAGCCATGCATTATTCGGTCACCTACATTATTCCTAACACATTTTCAAGTTTATCACATAAGTCATTTTTCATAATTTAACATTCAAATGGAAAAAATTAAAGCACCAAATCTTTACAATAGATAATTCACATAATATAAACATAGAAAATAATATTTTAAAAATTTTCAGACTCAGTTTAGCGGTTCTGAAACCACTTTTCCTATTAGGGCCTAAATAGGGCTGTCACAACTCTCCCCCTTAGGGATTTTCATCCTCGAAAATCTTACCGGCGAATAACTTAGGGTAATGTTCTTTTATTGAGTCTTCAAGCTCCCAAGTCGCTTCCTCAATCCCGTGTTTGAGCCATAACACTTTTACTAATGAAATTTTCTTATTCTGCAATTCTTTTACTTTGTGAGCCAAAATCTGAATCGGTTCTTCCTCATAACTCAAATCGGACTGAATTTCAATCTTTGACGGACTAATCACATGTGAAGGATCGGATCTATAATGACGGAGCATCAAAACATGAAAAACATTATGGATCTTTTCAAGTTTAGGTGGCAAATTTAATCTATAAGCAACCGGCCCAATTCGTTTTGAAATCTCATACGGTCTGATTTATCTCTCTCCACTAATGTAGGTAACATTGGAACTTCGAATCAATAGGTCTTTAACAAGGTTGTAACGTGGCTGGGCTTAGGGGTAGGTAAAAAGATTGATAAATTTTGACTAAAAACACTAGACTCAGTGTACATCGAACCTTCAGAAATTTAAACCTTCGGAAATTTTTACCTTCAACCACCAACTTTCACATGCTCTTTTTTTCACATACTTGTGCTCCTTTTTTTTTTGAGCACTTGCTTTCTGCATACAATTTTTGAGCATTTGATATTTCTTTTCAACTCCCCCAAACTTATTTTAAAATGATATTTTTGAATAGTACTGAGTCTATTGTTTGGGACAATTTAAAGATAATTAAGAGAAACGTAACGGGCTAAATTGTATGGGTTCCAAGAATTAGACCATAAAGTCTCAAAGTTGGGTTTCAAAGGATAAAATTTATCATGGTGGGCTTGAAAGGCTCAAACGGTCCAAACAATAGTTGCCTAAATCATTTTCAATGTTCCAAGCTTCCTAGGATTTCGCCTCAAGAAACTCCTAAGTCAATTCTAAAGACTTAAACTTTCATGCATACCTAACTTTCCTAAAGAGATAAAAATTTTATGGCATAAATTTGCATGCTTTATTAAGATTACATTCATGTCATCATTAAGCTATATAATAATTTATTGAAAAAAATAGAACTTTATTCATACTCAAGTTTAGCATACTTAACGGAATTCAAATTTATTGAACAAAAATATATCCTAATCATACTTAAAAGAAAAAAAATTATTCTGAGTGGAAATTTCAAATTTCGGTCCCCCCAACTTAAAATGAACAATGTCCTCATTGTTTAAAGTGAATAGATACTATACACCAGGTAGGTATTTAGAAAAGAGGAGGTGAGTCAATGTGACTGCTTAAGTACCAAGCTCTTTCTAAATCCAATCCTAGACATGTATATATTTATTGCCACACTTTATGCTTTATGACTTGTCCATATTTATTCAGGATTTCCTTCTCTTGTTTTATTATGCAGAAATTAAAATTTCTAATTAATCCTAATCCTAACTTAACCTAAAAAAAAATAAATAAATAAAATAAAGTAGAGATCCCTCCCTTTTATTTATTTGCAAATCCTTCCAACTTGGATTGATCTTTTGGTCCATCATTATCGCCTTTGTATGAGTCGCCTTGCTCTTTTTTTGAGAGTGGAGTCCATGGCTCAAATATGAAATCTGGAAATTCAGGCACAAAAATAAATGGGTCATTGTATATTCTCTGGAAAGCACTTCGGAATGAGTCATCCCTTATTTTTGAGTATCTCCAGTATACTTGTTGCTGCCATTGCATGTGTTGCATTAAGTCCATCAAATTTGACAGCTCATCTCGAAAGTCTGGGCTAGGTGACTGAGCTCTGAATATTGGAGTTCCAGCATCCGATTCATCTTTTGGCTCCACTTGGTCCGCCTTATTAAGGCCTTTAATTGATTGCATCGTGGGATCTTCTTCTTCTTCAGGGTCCTCAGGTTCTTTGCTGTCTTCAACTCGTTGTTGCAGAACTAAGTCTCCGGCTACTAGGTAGAGGTTCCAATCTGTACTGGTGCCTTGAGTGTACCCTGTCTTCTTTACATTAACAAGAATTTCTGTTTTCAAGCACGGAATGGTTATTGTAAAGGGAAAGTAAGCAGGGCAAGAACGTCTAGCGGCACAGTTTCAAATTTCTTTCAAGATAATCTTTCCCACATCAATGGTCTTACCCTTCAAGATTGAGTATAGTAAGACCATTCGCTCCAATGAAATTGTAGGCCCATGTGAGCTAGGTAGAAGGCTAAAACGGATAAAATAAAACCATACCTTTGCAATAGGTGTTAAGTATTCTCTTCGACAAGTGTGAGTTCCTTGTTTTGACACAGTCCAACTGGAACCTTCAATTGTAAGCTCATCGAGAATTTCTTGCAGAAATTTCGGCTTGATATTGCTCATAAAAGACGAATACTCGTCGTTCTCGAAATCAGGTAACTCAAAGAACTGATTAATAGCATTCGAATTTATAGGTACCTTGATTCCGCGAACAGGGACTTCTGTCATCTCACTTGAAGTTAAGTTCGCGTAGAACTCACGAACTAGCTCCTCATCCACACTAGGTCTCTTCTTACAAAATAGTTCCCCATTGAGAGCTTCAGCAATTTGACGAATTCGTGCCATGAAATCTCTGTAGTTGCTCTCCTTCAGTGTGAAGCCTTTCTCAGGGTGCATTTGTTGATTTTTGTAGATACTTTCGTATCTCACTTTAGCTTCAACACAATGGAACTTGCTTTGTGTTTCGTCGATTTGAGCTGAAGCGCGAGTTCTCTTGCGAGGCATAATTGACCTAAACACAAGATGAAAAAAAAATTATTCTCCTAAAAATTTAAATCATTAAAATTATTAATAATTCAAATAAGTGAAAAATTAAATAATTTAAATAAATTAAAAATTTAAAAGAGAAATTAAATCTTACCACCTTTTGCAAAAATATAAGAACTCTAAATAAAAATAATTATGGAGAAAAAAATTGCAAATTAAAAAGAGGAGGGTTGAAGAATTGGCTAAGGTTGGGTGAATGGGTGGATGGGTGTGTCGCATAAGCTCTCGGCGGCAGTAGCAAGGCTTGGCATGCGGGAGCCTCGTCGAACAGCCTGAAGCGCGCGCGGGAGCTGGGACGTGTGTGCAAGAGCCTCGTCGAGTAGGCCTGGATGTTGGTGCGGGACGTGGCCTGTGTAGTAGCAGCACAAGCGCGTAGGTGGGGTGCGGAAACAGCAGATGCGTGTGCTGGAACGTGCCTGGGTAGCTGCTGGGCACTTGTCGATTGGGCTGCTGGAACTTGTTGGCCGACTGCTGTGGCTAAGGAACTTGCGACACTATGTGGGTTGGTGTTTTGGGTGGTTTTTGGGTGATGAATGAATGGAAGGTATAAGGTGGTATTTATAGGATGGTTAATAGGAATTAGAGTAGAACTCTTAATATAATTAAAAATTAAAAATAAGAGTTTAATTCTAATCCTACTTAAATTTAACAACAATTAATAATTAAATAAAAGCATATAAAATTATCAATTGCTATTAATTATTTAAGATAAACATAAAATAAAATTTAAAATAAAATTAATCCTAATTCTTCTCTAAGTTGATAAAAATTAATATATAAATTATAATGAATATAATTATTTATTAAAGTTTATCATATTATTAATAATATAAAAAATAAAAATATTTCTTCTAGATGCCTTAAAAAGATATTTACAAAGGAAGGCACCTAATTTTTATTATTTACAAAAAGAGTAATAAATTTTAAAAATAATTCAATTAAGTCCCTAGACTTAATGAAAATTTAAAAATTGAGTTGCAAATTAAAAATTGGATCAAAATGACCCTTTTATTTGAAAAAAAAAATTTATTTTATTGATTAGGGAAGAATTTCTTGGAAAATTATATTAAAATAAATTCTCAGGAAAGATTTGAGGGGTCACAAACGGTCCCGCTTAAGTTCCAACCTCCTAGACAGAATTTATTTAAACATACTGAACCCGAAAAATAAACCCTAACTCATTTATTAAACAAAACATGAAAAATATTAAATATCTGATAAAATGAACGAAATGTTATGCCGTTCAGTTTTATTCCCCCAATAGTGTTTCAAACGTTGAGCATTAACTTGAAAATTACCTCTCTTACCTTGGAGTTCAACAACTCCGTATGGATAAACTCTGTGAATTGTAAATGGACCGGACCAACGTGATTTAAGCTTACCTGGAAAGAACTTCAGTCTAGAGTTGAACAATAAAACTTGCTGACCCGCTTCAAATTCTCGAACTTGGATGTGTTTGTCATGCCATTTCTTGAGTCTTTCTTTAAGTAGTTTGGCATTTTCATATGAGAACATTCGGAATTCTTCTAACTCGTTGAGTTGGAACATCCATTTTTCTTTTGCAAGTTTAAGATCTAAGTTGAGTTGTCAAAGAGCCCAGTAAGCTTTGTGCTCTAACTCCAGGGGTAGGTGACATGCTTTACCAAAGAGTAGCCTATAGGGTGACATCCCTAAAGGCGTCTTGTATGCTGTTCTATAGGCCCATAAAGCGTCATCCAATATTTTGGACCAATCTCGTCGGTTCGGGCAAACTACCTTCTCGAGTATGCCTTTGATCTCCTTATTTGCCAGTTTAGCTTGTCCATTCGTCTGCGGATGGTAAGCTGTTGCAACCTTGTGTTTAACTCCATGCTTGTCAGTAACCATTTTAACCACTTGTTCACAAAATGGGACCCTTCATCACTAATGATAGCTCTTGGGGTTCCAAACCTTGTGAACACATGTTTCTGCAAGAATTTCATCATGACTCTAGCATCATTCGTCGGATAAGCTTCAGCCTCGACCCATTTGGACACATAATCTACTGCCACCAATATATACTTGTAGCCAAAAGACGAAGGAAAAGGCCCAAGAAAATCGATACCCCAAACATCGAACAATTCGACCTTAATGATGTTTGTTCGAGGCATCTCGTTTCTATTGGTGACATTTCCAACTTTTTGACATCGGTCACAACTCTTTACGTATGCATATGCATCCTTGAATAGTGTTGGGCAAAAGAATCTGGCTTGCAATACTTTGGCCGCAGTACGAGTACCTCCGAAATGTCCCCCACTCGGAGCTGAGTGACAATGGTATAAAATCTTTGATATTTCTTCTTCTACCACGCATCTCCTGATCATCTGATTGCACACTTTTTAAATAAGTATGGCTCTTCCCAGAAATAGTACTTCACATCATGAAAAAACTTTTTCCGTTGTTGATACATCTTATCCATTGGCATCAAACCACAAGCTAAAAAGTTAGCAATATCAGCAAACCAAGGGGTATTATGGACATGATTTACCTTAAGTATATGCTCGTCTGGAAAGGTCTCGTGAATTGGTATAAGTGGAGTATTTTCTTCTTGCGGCTCTAATCTGGACAAGTGATCTGCTACTTGGTTTTCTACTCCCTTTCGATCTTAAATTTCCAAGTCGAACTCTTGAAGTAGAAGTACCCATCTGATTAACCTCGGCTTAGTGTTTTTCTTGGCAAGTAAGTACTTGATTGCCGAGTGGTCCGTATAGACAGTCACTTTGGTACCTACAAGGTAAGATTGAAACTTGTTGAAAGCAAACACAATAGCAAGTAACTCTTTTTCTGTTACTGTATAGTTTAATTGAGCTCCTGTAAGAGTTCGACTTGCATAGTAGATGGGATGAAAAACTTTGTTCCTTCACTGGCCCATGACAGCTCCTATAGCGAAGTCACTTGCGTCACACATCAGTTCAAATGGCAAGTCCCAATCTGGTGTGACGATTATGGGTACCTAACTAACTGATTCTTCAAGTCCTTGAAAGCTCTTAAGCATTCATCATCGAACTTGAATATTGTGTCTTTCTCTAACAATTTGCACAAAGGTTTAGCAATTTTGGAGAAGTTTTTAATAAACCTTCGATAGAAACCGGCGTGTCCCAAAAAGCTCCTAACACCCTTTACAGATGTTGGAGGTGGGAGTTTCTCGATAACATTTACCTTTGCTCTGTCTACCTCGATCCCATGTCTCGTTACTCGATGCCCTAGAACAATTCCTTCTCGTACCATGAAATGGCATTTTTCCCAGTTAAGTACTAGGTTTGTCTCTTCGCATCGCCTTAGTACCTTAGCGAGATTGGTTAAGCAATCATCGTATGTATCTCCAAATACTGAAAAGTCGTCCATGAAAACTTCCAAAAACTTCTCAACCATGTCAGTGAAGATAGACATCATGCATCTTTGAAATGTAGTAGGTGCATTACATAAACCAAATGGCATGCGTCTAAATGCAAATGTACCATACGGGCAGGTGAATGTGGCCTTGTGTTGATCTTCCGGTGCTACCGTAATCTGGTTGTACCCCGAGTATCCATCGAGAAAACAGTAATAATCTCGGCCCGCGAGTCTATCCAGTATCTGGTCCAAGAACGGTAAAGGAAAGTGATCCTTCCTTGTTGCCTTATTCAGCTTCCGGTAATCGATGCAGATTCTCCATCCCGTGACTGTTCTGGTCTGTATCAACTCGTTGTTCTCGTTTGCTACGACCGTGATACCTCCTTTCTTAGGCACGCACTGAACTAGACTTACCCACGAACTATCTGAGATGGGGTAAATGATACTCGCATCTAGCCACTTGATAATCTCATTTTTCACCACGTCCTTCATGATCAGGTTCAACCTTCATTGTCCATCGATCATCCCTTTTTCACCATCTTCTAGGATGATCTTGTGCATGCATACAGATGGACTAATACCGCGAATATCGGCTATTGTCCATCCGATAGCCTTCTTGAATTGTTTCAAAACTAAGATAAGTTTCTTTTCTTGCTCAGTAGTTAATTCTATTGAAATAATCACAGGTAAAGTAGAAGTGTCACCTAAATAAACATATTTTAAATGAGAAGGTAATACCTTGAGTTCTAACTTAGGTGGCTCCTCGATTGACGCTTTCGGTTGTGTGTAATCTCTCTCCTCTAAATCCAAAGATTCAAAATGGGATTGCGGAGTATATCTCTTTTGATTAGCTTCTAGCGAAGCTAAATCTTCTTCCTCCTTTTCATCACTTGGAGGGTCTGATGTCAGAATTCTTTCCAAAGGGTCCTCAACAGAGTTGAGTTCCTTCTCCACTATTATCTCTTCTAAGTCGGATACTGCAGAACAATCATCTATTACGTCAGGAAATTGCATTGACTTGAAAACGTTAAATGTTACCTGATCATCCTGCATGCGCATAGTGAGTTCGCCCTTCTACACATCAATTAGGGTCCTTCCGGTTGCTAAGAACGGTCTCCCCAAGATAATTGGCACTTCTTTGTCTGCTTCAAAATCTAAGATTACAAAGTCAGCAGGAAAGATAAACTTATCTACACGTACCAATACATCCTCGAATTTTCCTTCTAGATGTGTTAAGAATCGATCTGCTAGCTGAAGTGTAACCGTAGTAGGTCTAACTTCACTTATCCCCAACTTCTTAAATATCGACGTAGGCATCAAGTTGATACTTGCACCTAAGTCACATAATGCCTTACCACAATATGTTGCTCTAATATTGCATGGTATGGTAAAACATCCTGGATCTTTCAACTTCGGGGGTAATTTGTCTTGAAGATATGCACTGCATTCGTTCGTTAGACTACCGTCTCAAATTCTCTAAGTCTTCGTTTCTTAGACAGGATATCCTTCATAAATTTGACGTAATTCGGCATTTGTTCGAGTGCTTCCACAAACGGGATGTTGATATGAAGCTGCTTGAGTACGCCAAGGAACTTCTTGAATTGAACCTCCTGTTTCTGCTTCTAGAGTCTTTGAGGGTAAGGTAGTGGAGGTTTATAAATTGGAACTAATACTGGTTGATTCATCTTTACCGGTAATTCTGCATCTAACAGAGTTGTTAGTTGATCAGAATTAACTGGTTCTGAGGTTACCTTATCAGGTCTTGCAGATTCTGGTTCAGGTGGAACTGGAACTTCAACACTCGGTTGAACTTCTTCTGATTCTTGAGCCTCAGCTGGCTCCTTCTCTACTTTGACAGTGTTGGGCTCTACTGTCTTTCCACTCCTCAATGTTAGTGCTTTACAATGCTCCTTCCCTGGATTTCTCGGGTTCTCCGTATCACTAGGTAGTGCACCTTATGGACGGTTCCTAAGTTCAGTAGCAAGCTGGCCCACTTGATTCTCCAGATTCCTTAGCGTGGCGTCATTCTTTGCCATGTATGCCTTCAATAAGCTCTCTAAGCTATTGGATAATTCAGCTTGAGCTGGTTTCTGAGCTTGCTGTGAAAAACTAGGTGGCTGGGTTGGTCTAGGTTGAGCATAGGTGTTGCTGCCCATAACCCCTTGATTACTCCAGGAAAGATTAGGGTGATTTCGCCACGATGGGTTGTAAAAGTTAGACTGCAGCCCTTGCCTTCCTCGGTTCTAGTTCTGATTACCTATGTAATACATGGATTCTGGGTTTGATGGATATTCTTCAAACGCATACCCTTCCCCACAGTAGACACAGGCTAGATTCTCAAAGTGATTAGGTGGCTGAGCTACAAAACTGTTAGACCCATTGTGGTAAGATTCTTTAACATTGAAGATATCGAAGGTACCTGAGATGCGAGTGAGGTGAGAGCGTCAACTTCATGGATTCCAGCTACTCGTCTTCCTGATGCTGCTCGATTGGTCGGCCATTGATAGTTGTTACTGGCAATCCTCTCGATAATTTTGTAAGCCTCATTGTAAGACTTAGAAAGAAGAGCACCATTAGCAGAAGCGTCTACTACCATCCTTGTGTGAGCGTTGAGACCATTATAGAATGTCTCAAGTTGGATACAATGTGGGATTCCATGATGACGGCATTTTCGTAATAACTCTTTGAATCTTTCCCATGCCTCATACAAGGACACATCATCCAATTGTTGGAAGGCAGTAATCTCATTTCTCGGCTTAGCAATCTTGCTAGGTGGAAAATATTTCACGAGAAATCTCTCTGCTAACTCTTGCCATGTAGAAATTAAGTTTGGTGGCAACGAGTTTAACCAGGATCAAGCTCTGTCCCTCAGCGAGTACGGGAATAACTTTAATCGTAGTGCATCTTCGGGTACTCCGGTTAGCTTGAAAGAGTCACTCACCTTCATGAACAGTCTTAAGTGAAGATGAGGATCTTCAGCAGGCATTCCACTAAACTGGCCTACTGTCTGAAACATCTGGACCATAACTGGCTTCAGCTCAAATTGTTGTGCCTCGATTTCGGGTCTTCTAATTCCCGGATTAAGATCATTGAACACCAGCACGGCATACTATCGCAAGGCTCTATCCCTATCATCAGCAATAAGGATAGGATTCTGAGCAAGGTTTGCTCCGTTTCCTTGATTGATGTTCATCTCTTTGGTCCTTCTCTGGTTCACTTGTCTTCTTCGTTGGCGAAAGGTTCATTCTATTTCAGGGTCCACAGGGGCTAAGTATAATTCGGTCAATACTCATAAACACCTGAAATAATCAAAGAAAATTAAGTAAGTAAAATTGAAAAAGAAAGTAAATGAACCAAAATGTAAAAATAATTCACAAATAATTTTTTTCAAAACAGTCCCGGGCAACGGCGCCAAAAACTTGGAACGGGAGAAATGTGCAAGCGTACACAATCGTAACAAGTAATAAAGTGACAAGTAAATGTCGAGTTATCGTACCCACAAGGACTGTAAAAAGAATTATTTATGAAATTAATTTAAAAACACTTTGGTGAGAAAAATAATTGTAGTTTGAAAAGTTGATTTATAAACTAAGACTTTAAATTAAGAAAACAAATTAATATAAAAGAAAAATTTTTATGCACGATTTCAAAAAGGATTTAATCAAGATGATAAAATTGTGTTGGATTAATTACATTTCTTTAACTTAGAATTATTAAACTTCATGCTTATGCTATTACGAATAAATTCACAGCAACCCAATAATTTGCTAACTTATGAACATATTTACTAATTAAATTCCATTCATCTCTTGAACATATTCCTATGCCAATTCAACCGATTAAACAGAATTAATAAGATAAACATGCTATAGCACATACATATTTATTAAATTAAATTATCTCTCGCATATTCATATGTCGATTCAACCGATTAATTCAATTTAATAAACATATAAAAGATTATGTGAAGTAACAAAGTAGCCATACCTTGAAACAATTTAATCACAACAATCTTTCAAGTTATGCAAGGCATACGAATCGTCAGATACTATACTAATTTAATCTTCAGCTACCTTAGAAGAATTAAACATGCACAGATTAAGTATTGAGTCCATTAATTGCAATTTCAATCCGTTTAAACAATTAATTCTTTAATTATCTAAACAATTATAATGCCAAATAATCTAAACATGATTTTGCTTAATCAAACATTTCACTGAGACCTATAACAGCATAAACACTATTTTAATAATTCAAGTAGGCAAAATATAATCAACCCAACACGAATTAAATTCAAGCTAAATTGATTAAAATAACCATTTCAGCAACAATATTATTCATAGATATGTTCTTCATAAAAACAACAGAAATTAAAAAGATAGGGAACAAGAAAGCAAATCCGGTGTTCTCCATGGCTTTGTCTGACTGCTCCGTTCTTCGTCTCTGTTATCCTCGCCAGTTAAGGCTCCTATGAACCCTTGCTCGCTGCCCAAATTGGCTGGGAAAGCACCTCTTTTCCAAGATGGGGCATAAGGCTAAGAAAAATGGGAAGGGAAAATGAGAGAAAAGAGAGTGGAGAAGTGATGAGAGAATGAGAGAATGTTGAGAAGTGAGGGATGATTTTAAATGAGTAGCAAGGGGTGGCTTTTATAGCTGAAGAGGGCTGCTAAAAATAGCAAACTCAGCAGCCAAGAGAGCCCTCTCATGGCCGGCCACACACATGGCAAGGTTGACAAGTTCAACCTTGCTAATTTAGGCATGGGGCAAATCTAAAAAGCCTAAAATAAAGGTGGGGTTTGAATGGGATTTTGAAGTCTTTCAAGGGCCTATTTGCAAGTATATTTAATCAGCTAATTTTCTGATATGGGTCAGCCTTTGGATGGTTCTGATCAGCCCAATAAGTGGCTGGTTCGGCTCACTCCATTCGGTTCAACCGGTGCGGTTCACTACGCCCTTTCTTCATAATTAATTAAAATTAATTTATTTAACCTAAATAAAATAGGAAATAAATTAAAAATAATTTAATTATGAATTAATACGCATTTCTGGACCGTCTTATGCTGGAATTTAATTGGCCTCGATGCTTCAAATAATTTCTCGATTTTGTTCTTCTCGCAGTGTCCGCCGGGCCAATTTTCACCCTTTGTGCAATTCTGTCAAAATTAACCAAAATTAATCAAAATTAATTATAAAATTAATTAAAATTCATCATGTTCATATTTCTAACACAATTTAATTATTTTTCGACAAGAATTTAATCGGATTTGCATGAATTTAAGTCAAAAAGGGCATGCAAAAGTATATAAATTTTTGTGTTTCCACTGACATTCGACTATTATGAGCTTCATTCAAAATCATCGTAATAAGCTCTAAATTTCTCGAAACACACAGTCAATTTCTGAAGCTCAAACAATCATTCTCGTCAATTTGAAACTCTGAATCCACATTCGAATTACACTAAGCTCGTTTAGCAACCAAATCATCATCGGTTTTCTGAGCTTCACTGATTTGCCGTATTAACACTGGTTTTGCTTTTAATTCCGCTATCAACACATCTTCAACGAACATAGACAGGTGAACATTCATTGCTTGGAGGGAAAACATAGATTTTTGACTTAGAGCATCCGCGACTACATTAGCCTTTCTGAGATGATAATCAATGACAAGTTCGTAATCTTTCAATAATTCTAACCATCGTTGTTGTCTCAAACTCAAGTCTTTCTGAGTCATTAAATATTTGAGGCTTTTATGATCAGAATATACATGACATTTCTCTCCAAACAAATAATGACGCCAAATTTTCAAAGTGAAAACGATGGCAGCTAACTCGAGATCATGTGTTGGATAGTTTTTCTCATGAGGCTTTAACTGTCTCGAGGCATAAGCAACAACTCTACCTTCTTGTATCAAAACACGGCCCAAACCGTTCAAAGAGGCATCACTATAGATCACAAATTCTTTACCGGATTCCAGTTGAACTAACATTGGAGCTTCGGTCAAAAGGGCTTTCAACTGATCAAAACTTTTCTGACACTTTTCTGACCATTCGAATTTGACATCTTTCTGAAGCAACTTTGTCAACAGTGTTGCTATGATCGAGAAACCTTTCACGAACCTTCTATAATACCCGGCAAGTCCCAAAAAGCTCTGAATTTTTGAAACATTCCTCGGAGGCTTCCAATCAAGTACAGCTGATATTTTGCTCGGATCAATCCGGATACCTGATGAGGACACCACATGTCCCAAAAAATTGACCTTGCATAACCAGAACTCACATTACTGAATTTTGCGTATAACTGCTTATCACGCAAAATCTGTAGCATAAGCCTCAAATGTTCGGCATGCTCGATCTCGTCACGAGAATGAATAAAAATATCGTCTATGAATACAACCACAAACCGATCTAAATAGTTTGAATACCCGATTCATCAAATCCATAAACATTGCAGGGGCATTAGTGAGCCTAAACAGCATCACTAAGAACTCATAATGTCTGTACCTCGTTCAGAAAGCAGTCTTAGGCACATCTGAGTCTCTAACTCGCAACTGATAATAACCAGATCGCAAATCGATCTTTGAAAATACTGAAGCGCCCTTTAGCTGATCAAACAAATCATCGATTTGCGGTAACGGATATTTATTCTTTATCGTCACTTTGTTCAGTTGTCGATAGTCAATACACATTTTCATAGCTCCATCTTTCTTTTTCATGAACAGCACACGTGCACCCCTGGGTGAGAAACTCGGTCGAGCAAAACCTCTATCTGTCAATTCTTGCAACTGAGTTTTCAATTCTTGTAATTCAGTCGGTGCCATACGATATGGAGCTATCGAAATCGGAGTCGTTCCTAGTACTAGCTCTATGCCAAACTCAACTTCTCGAACAGGTGGTAACCTAGGTAACTCCTCGGGAAATACATCCGGATATTCACAAACCACAGGTACGGTCACACGCTTTCTTTCAGATACTTTACTATCCAAAACATATGCAAGATAAGCTTTACATCCCTTTTTCAAATACCTTTGAGCCAACATCGAAGATATCACTGCCGGTAACTCGTTCAAATCAATAGACTCAACTCAAATTATTTCACCACTCGAACATTGCAAATCAATTGATTTTCTTTTACAATTTATCATAGCATCGTGCACGGTTAACCAATCCATACCAAGGATAACGTCAAACTCATCAAATGGTAATAACATCAAATCAGCCCGGAAACAATAATTCTGAATCATTAGGGGACAATTCTTGCACATTTTATCAACTGACACACACCGGCCCAAAGGGTTTGACACTCAAATCACAAATTTAGTAGACTCAACAGGAAGAGTCTTACTGGATGCCAGAGTTTCACACACATAAGAATGAGTTGACCCGGGATCTATCAAAGCAATAACATCAGTGTCGAAAAGAGTAAAATTACCTGTAATAACATCTGGAGAAGAAGCCTCCTCACGAGCGCAGATGGCATAAGCTCTAGCAGGTGCACGAGCCTCAGATTGGACAGTAGTGTCTTTAGTCCCTCTTTGACTATCGCTAGCGTTACCCGTATGTTTAGGTGGTCTACCTCGTGCTGCGGTGTTACTCGGTCTCTCACCCGGATCAGTATTCCGCTCGGCTAATTTCAGACAATCTCGAATAAAATGGTTGGTTGACCCACATTTAAAATAAGAGCAATCATAAATCTGTAGCTCTCTGAATGCCATTTACCACAATGCTTGCACTCGACTCTATTCTAACGGTCATTGCCAACACTAGCAACGGAGGTAGCTCGGGCACTCACAGAAGGTCGATCTCGATCTTGTCTAGAAAATCCTGAGATAGTCTTGGATCGGCCCGATTCATCACGAATTTTCTTCGAGGATTGCTGAATATTTTTCCCCAAAGATCTTTTACGAAATTCTCTTGCTTTAGCTTCAACTTTTCTTTTCTCAATTCCGAGCTTTTCAGCTTTACAAGCTCGCTCAACAAACACTACGAACTCTTTAATTTCTAGAATACCCATTAGTAGCTTAATGTCTTCATTCAACCTATCCTCGAAGCGTTTACACATGATGGTCTCGGAAGAGATACACTCACGGGCATATCTGCTGAGTCTCACAAATTCCCGTTCATATTCAGTAACAGTCATTCAGCCTTGTTTAAGCTCAAGAAACTCTTTATGCTGGTCGATGAATCTTTGGCTGATATACTTTTTACGAAACTCTGTCAGAAAGAATTCCCAAGTAACCCATTCTCTCGGAACAACCGAAACTAAGGTATTCCACTAATGATAAGCAGCATCACGTAACAGAGATACGGCACATTTCAAGCATTCCTCGGGTGTACACGATAATTTATTAAACACTTGGATTGTATTATCGAGCCAAAACTTGGCCTGCTCAGTGTCATCGCTAAATGTAGCTCTGAACTCTTCGGCCTCGTATTTTCTAGTTTTATCAACCGGGGGCTTACTCGATCTCAACGGATCGGTCACAGGAGGTACTATAGGTGTCGGAAGCGGAGTATTCGAGGGCAGGGGTTGTGGAACAACCGGATTAGTTCAGATAAATTGAGTGAACCAATCACTCATCGTAGTATATAAGGCTTGTCTCGCCTCCTCATCCCGGTTACTCGCATTTGCTGAGAGTCATTCAGCGCTTCCCTTGAGTAGGAGTAGGCGCTACACTCTTAACATCATCAGCTACGGCTCGATCAGGATCGAGATCCATTTACTATACGAAAAACACATTTCAATTGTCAGAAGTCGCCACACTATCATATTAACACAAATGGCATGTATAGCTAGACTCACATGCGTTACGTTAGTCCTAGAATCAACTAAACCATAGCTCTGATACAGATAAAATGTAACACCCCTAACCCGTGTTCGTCACCGGAATAGGGTTATGAAGTATTATTTAACCAAACAAAACTTTCGGATACTCATAGGTACATACCAGACATAAATTCAATTATGCATCAATATCTCATAGTAATCTACTTTAATTATGCCTAAGCCAAATATGCTAACTTATTATCACGACTCAATCAAGGCAAACATATCTCAATAACTTACTATATGTGCACTTATCAAATTTCTAAAGTGATTCCTTATCAATGCGTATAACCGAATTTTCTTAGTAGCAAAGTAAACCATTATTAAGTCAATTTACGTATTTATTACCATTGAAAATTCATACTACTTCATACAACCATACGTAGATAATATGATTCTTTATACTAATTTAACTCTTTGACAAGTTTATCAAAATTACAAGCCACATAAACTCATCAACCATACATACATACTTAGCAATTAGGCAAGCCATTTTCGCATGCCTATACATTTATACAATTACAAAATGTCATTTGATTCAAAAGGGAGTTAAGCCTATACATGCCATTTTCAAAATATAAACAATCAAAAGTACCAAAATATAGTGTCGATAGTATGGATGACTTTAAGCGTGAATCCCCGAGCCCGTAGCTTCAAAATGTGATCTATAAAACAGAGTAACAGGAACACTCGAAGTAAGCTAATTAGCTTAGTAAGTCTTAAATAAATTAATCAACTTAACTTAATTAAACACATTACTCAAATATATATAAGAACTAAGTGTAATATAATTTAGCCAAATAGGCGTAATCACAACATGCACTTTTCCATTAACATCTCATGCACTTTAAAATTTGGAATCACATAATCACATCATCATATAACACAAAGTCATTCATTGATTTAACCCAATAGAGTTAATTCATGGCATCGTATCATCATTTAATGTCATTGACCTAAATCACATATGAATTCGACATATTTTCCAATGTATAATTTCTCAAGGCCGAATATATATATGCATACACATAGTCACTTCACATATAAAACATTCTTTCTTTATTCAAAACCACATACATAAAATTTTACTTTCAATAGTAATATCACGTGAGTCGAATGTTCACAAACGAACAAATTCATAATTCATTTAGAATCATTCTCATATAAATAGGTAAGTATCACATACCTGGATAACTTAATGCTTAATATGAATTCAATTAACCATTTCCACATAGGATCTCATTGTCATATACTTTTACCGATTCACCGGCACATGGCCTGCTAGGTATAAAACCCGAGTTTTATCATCGGCTCAAAGCCTGCTAGACTTTTAAGGGTGTGTTCTTCTGGGCTATTTGAGATGAGCTTTTCTAAAAAAAAGTGCTTTTCAGAGAAAAGCAATAGAGAACAACATTCATCCAGGTAACTTTTTTGGCTTTTGAGAAGAACTTTCTTGGAGATGAAAAAGTAGTAGAATATTAGCTTTTCAAGCCAAAAGTCCATTTGGGTTTGTATATTACTGTTTTAACTTTTTTTTGTCTGAACATATTTTCTCTTTCATGTTAAAACTTTTGCCCTCTTTTTTTTTGGTCTGAACTTTACCTTTGTTCTTCTTCTTTTCTCCACAGGTCAATATCTTTTTCTTCTCTTCTTCTTCTAATTGTTCATTATGCTTTAGTTTTTATTTTCTGATTCTTTGATTTTATGAAATAATTATGAAATATACTCTAATTTTTTCACATTTCTTTCAGATTTTCTCTTTTGCTTTTACCCATTTTCGTCTGGTTCTTTGCTCCTCTTCTCTTCTCCACTGGTGAGTTTATATTTTTCTTTTCTTTTTTGTTCTCTTTTGCTTGGCATGTTTACTCCCAACACCCTAGGCATTTAAGCAAAAAATAAATCTTGGCTGCACATAAGTAATACCAACATCTAATCAAGTCTCAGATGGTAAAAAGATGCAGAGAGTGCAATTCTTAGAACTCCCAATACATTTGTAGTGTATGTTCTCTCTATGGTTATCATAATCAATTTTGCATGGCTGGTAGTTTATAACTCTATCAACCTTTCGAACATCCATTAGCTTTGCTTTGTTATCAGTAGCTCTTGATCTTGCCTACTCGGTGATGGCGGTGGCGGTAGGAAGGGCAGCTATTTTTTGTCAAGTTTATTTTTTTCTTCTCTTCTTCTAATCGTTCATTATGCTTTTGTTTTTATTTGTTTGATATGCTGAATCCAGATTGATACGGTGGCTGCCTTTAGTTGTAGTAGTGAATGATTTGTGTTTTAGAAAATTATAAGACCAATTTGTCAAAATTTACTGATTAATCGCGTTTCTATTAGCTATTTTGTCTGATGAAAGCAGCACGTATTATGAAGGTAAAATGATTCATTTGGGTCTACTCTTAGAAACAAGTTCCCTCTTTTTCTTTCGACTTTTAAGAACTTACTTGGATTCTTGTTCCTGGACGCTTGCATTACAAAAACCAAAGCAAGAGCAATATAATGTTTCTATACTATATGATATATGCACATCTATGTGGAGCTTTTAGTTTACACTTGGAGAGCAAGAAGATTTGCCCAAAACAAGTTTCAAAAAATCAAAACAATTTAAAATAGTGCCATGCTAAAAATAAGTGCCACTTATGCGATGTTATTGCAATTTAGCAATTCCATAATCGCAATGTCAAGTGGTTAGTTTTAGCATCCAAATTTTCTTCAACCATTTAAGAATGATAAACCAAGTAAAATTTCATTAATATACAATTAATCTAACAATTGGGCTATTTATATCTATTATCTTTTAACAAAATTTCAACAAAAATTATAAAAGAACTTACCTTTTTCCTTAACAATGTTCGACAATAGTGGAAGCACCAAAACTTTCCTTTCTTCTTGATTTCTTTCATAGTCGAATGTAGAAGGAAGAAAAGAGAAACATCTATTCTCTTCCGTTCTTCTAACATCTTAGTATACTAAATTTTTAATTAAATAAAATCAATGGTTATTAAAGGTACTTTTATAGTTTGGTGCAGCTTATAGTTCTTAAAAAAAACTGTTTCAAAATTCTGGAAAATCTTTTAAAGGTACTTTTATGTTTGTTATTTAACTGCAAGTAGAAACAGATGTTTGGTGCATGTGTGTGGCTTAGCTAGTGAGGTGGGGGATTAGAATGGCTTAAGCAAGAGAGGATCTTTCACACATTTAATGGTTAGCCAAAAGTGTAGAATCAAAAGGTAAAAGAAAAATTAACACCAATAAGAAGAAGAAAAGAAAAGACAAGAGAAGTTGGGTTGGGTCCAGTTAAGAATATGGAAATAAAATAGAAAAGGAAAAGTAAACCTCCCTTCCACCCTCCCACTTGTTTTATTTTTTGTTTTTAATGAACGTTGCTTTTCTTAAAAAGGATCCACTCATGGTCAAATTGTTATGTTACTCTTCCTTTCTATGCTTTTTAGTTGTAGCATCTTATTAATCAGTTCAATTTTTTCCGAATAATAAGAGTTTTGAAGAAATAGCATTAAGATAAATCTAATTTAGTTGATGAAGATGAAAGAGATTTAATAATTTCAAAATCTTTATAATTACTAGATTTTACAAACAGTTATTATCAACTGTACAAAATTTGCACTCAAATTCATTTTTACAAATTGTCCTTTCTGCTAGCACAAAGAGGAAATGAATACTTAAAAGCAATATCTTTTTTTCTTCAGCATTTATAAATCTACTTTCACAAGTAATAGGGTATAAGAAGGAAAAAAAAAATTCAAAATCGTTTTTTCATATCTCCATACGGTTGTCATCTTTTCTTCTTTTTTCGTTTAAATTATAGTTTTTAGGTTCTTGTTTGCATTTTAAGAATAATATGTGTCTCAATTTTTTATCTAGTTTTGTAAATAATTAATTGCAATATTAATGTTTCTTTGCTTCTTTTTTTTTTCTTTTTAAGTGTTGGAAGCTAAAGAAGGAACAATTTCCATTGCCTCTGCTTCTCCTGGTCATCAACAAGGTAATTGCCTCTACTTCTCCTGCTCTCCTATTGTTTTAGTTTAGTATTGGAGATTTACTTCCTTCAATACACATATCTTATAGTTTATTTTTTTAGCTGTAATAGTTTATAGATAATATGATGTTTATGATTTGGTATATTGTTTGGATATGCTGTGCTAATTTTTTTAAGATTTTATCTTGATTTTGATACACATGTAAAAAATATACTTATGTGACATTTGATTTTCTTAATTGCTGTACTGGCTGAAACAAATCTGTTCGTATATGTAACACCTCAAACCCAGCATGGACGTTACGGCCAAGTCTGGTGTGTCACATGGAAGTGTTTTTCAAAAACCGTGTTTTTATTGAAAACCCTTCTTAATGTTTCGAAACTTTTACCATTAAACTTGTATAAAACCTTAGCTTTATCAAAACGTGATACATTGTAATAATCAAAACATTGTAAACAACCTTGTAAAATCCTATGGGAAATTTTGAAAACTCGTAAACCTCTGTAGTTACGAAAAACATGTTTATCTTAAAAGCAGTTTAGGTTTATCAGAAAATCAGATCCTCTTTGTTATGGCTTAAAGTGAATGGATACCATGCACCAGGTAGGATTCAAGAGAAGAGGAGGTGAGTCATTTAGACTGCTTAAGTACCAAGCTCTTCCTAGATCCACTCCTAGACATGCACACATCCATTGCCACACTTTAACCTTGTGACTTGTCTATGAACAAATTAAGTTTAAACGTATTTAAGATTTACTTATTTATAAAAACATTCACGTTGTGGAAGCTTTGTTCTACTTATCGAGATACTTTGAAAACAGGTAGCGTTTATAAAACTGTGCCCTAAAGCTAACTGAGTAAGAACAATTTAAATAATATCACACCTAAGCTAGAAACGAAATTTAAAATAATTAAAAAGGCCTTTTACAAACCCAAATTGAAAATAAATCGATTAAATAAAATACTAAATTAATTAATTAAAACCAGAAACACAGTCTTCGTGGCCACTCTGAATCCTTCCCAGCTCCAAGTCCACAGTCTAGGGCTTACCTGAGAGGATGGAAGGAAAAGGGGTGAGTTTTGGGGAAACTCAGTGTGCAACAAAGCCCTTTCAGAGCCCAAATCAACAAAAGCATACTGGGCCTATGCCCTTTCTCATATATCAATGCACTGGGCCGAAGCCTTTTCAATATCGATATGGCCCATAGGCCCATTTCAATAACACATGTAAACATCAATGCATGTATGCAAAGCCCATTTGGGGAGACTACTCAACCCACCATCCGTTACTCTCCACCCGTACCAACCAACACACCATATGGGGATGCTACTCAACCCACCCTGCCGCTACTCTCCACTGGCAGCATAGCTGCTTTATCATATAACTGGAGGCCTAGCCTCTTTTAATAACTGGGGCAGAAGCCCTTTCGGTAAACTGGGGCAAAAGCCCTTTTCGGTATACTGGGGCAAAGCCCTTTAACACTTCCTCCAATCATATAAACCCAACCCATGCATGTAATGATTATAACATGGCATATCGTATACATATTGTAGCATATCATGTGCATATCATGTGCATATCATGTGCATATCATGTCATAGCATGTAAAATAACAATATCATAATCATCATATTCAGAATGAAACCCTAGGGGTATAATAGACATTTTTCACCTAGGGCAAAATAGACATTTTCATGTTTTAAGGGTAATTACGTAATTTTATCCATTATTAGGGTTTTCCATGCTTATTCATCAATTCCAAATCTTTAAACAGCAATTTTAGCCTATTTTAGTACAACCGAGTTATGGGCCAAAAACCCCTAATGGGCCCTATGTAGCTGATTTAATCATCTAGGCCCATTTAGCCTATGTTCTATAACGGTTTTAACAGTCTCAACGTGCAATTTATCCATATTTCATTTTCTATCAAATTTACCCAAATGGGCCTGAAAGCCCATTGGGCCTGATTTCAGCCCCTCGAGGCCCAAACTTACCAACTTGCACGAAATTGTGCTGTTACCTGTCTCATCGATACCGATCACCGATCTCATCGTTTCTAACTAATCTTGGAACAATCGCATATTCACAAGTTATTGAAATGCCGAAATTTCGGCATTTCGGCTTTTCGGCACTTGTTAACTTAAGCTACTAAGAGGGTTCGTTACACACCTGATTAATGTCGAAACGTTGACGAGATCCCCACACGTAAAGCCTACAATCGGTCATTAATAAATTAGTCTAATAATCGACTATACTAACCCACTATACACTTTACCATATTCGGCCAACCATGAACAAGGCCCTAAGGTTCTTACCTTTGTCGACTTAGATCTACTAGATCCAGATCTAATGTGCCAATGCCCTTAATCCAACGCTCCTTGTTGATCACCCTTTAACACACAAAACCGATCACCAAAATAGGATTAACCTCTAGCCAAGTTGACCATCTCCCCAAGTACATAGGGATTTCGGCTTCTCTTAATTTCTAAAATAACGAATGAGAAAGAGTTCAGTTACTTACCAAAGTTCTATTTGCCAAAAACGTTCCCTAGCGCCACCCTTTTTTCCAGATCCGTTGTAGATCTAATCCCCAAAATACGCGTAGAGAACTAATCTCACTATTTCGGTATTTAAATCTATTCTAGAGTATGTCTATTCGGTTTACGAAGTATTTAGAAGGGAAGAGTGTAAAAAGTCGTTTCACGAACTAATGAGGATGGTCGGCAGTGAAAGAAGTTTAAGCTTCGCTTTTTGAAAATAGGAGAGTGGAAGGAGAAGTGATCTTGATAAAAAATAATCGGCAATGGTGAGTGAAGTTTCGGCTTTTGAAAAGACAACAAAAGATGATGAAAAGAAGAAGTATATTAATGGGTAAAAAGAATTTAAGCCTCGGTTAACATGAAAGGGAAAGGAAATTTAAGAATATAAGTGAAAAATAATAAAAGAGCAAAATCGATTCAAATAAAAATCAAGAAAAGAGGATAGCTCATAAAAACCATAAAAGCAATCGGCACTCAAGTCCTTCTCACAAACAAATTCCATGATTTTCAGATTTTAATTCCATCCACCCAATTTAAACTGCCTTCAGATTCTTCCTTGATTTTAGCTAGAAAAACACAGTTTGAATTCCATTCAAACTTCCCACCGATCAGCTGCAGCCCTTATCCACTGACTGCATCATGCAACTCCCACACAGCACGCTGCTAAGAGGCGCTCCAATCCCTTACGGCTCTTCCTGCGCGCGCCCAGCAAACACGCACATTTCCTGCACGGGATGCTGCTCGAACCGGGGACCTCCAGGATGCCCAGCACACTGCTGACCACTAGGACGCGCGTTTGCTTTTAGTAATATATGGTCGTGTTTTATTTTAAAGCTTACCTGTTGAAGTCCCGTTTATTTAAAAAATAAAATGCAAAACATACCGGCGCCTGGACTCGAACCCGAGTCCTTGTGGAACTCCTACCACCTTGCTGCCACTGCGCCACAGGCCTTTCTGTGGCATTTTCCACCAGCAACTTTTTTTAACCCTTTTCTAGCCGCAACCTAACTTCTAAAATAAAAAGCAACTTTGCACCCACCGTGCCTTGAACCTAGGCACTTCCACATCCTCCTAGCACGCTTAGCCACTGAGCCAGGCACGTTCCTTTGTGGCTAATCTTGCACAATTTATTTTAAAAGCCTTATTTTCCAGTTTCCCACTTAGAGGAAAAATCTAATTTCTTTGCTAGAGTCTTGGGTCAAACCCAAGATTTTTCCTACAACCTAAAAACTTCTAAATTTACTTAAAAACTAAATTTAAACACCAAATATTTTATATATATATATATATATATATAAAAGTAACATTAATGATAACAATAATAACTTTATCAATATATTTTTATCTAATAATAATTATAGTTAAAAATAATAATGATAATAATAATTTTATCTAATCGTAATAATTTAATTCTCATATTAATTTTCATAAAAATGTAAAACATCAATAATAAAACATCAGTAATAATAAATATGGTAAAAATAATTTAATATATATATATATTCTTAAAACAATACTGTTTTAAAACTTCTCAATTACTCAGGTTTCCTTTTATCCAAACCCAGACTCAAAAGCCCAATTCTTCTAGGCCCAAATTTAGGGTGTTACAGTATACACAATAGATGAGTACTTTGGCGGTTGAAGTTAGTGGTGAAAAAGTGAAAGCAATGTGGGATAAGAGATTGACAGAAATATTTTGTGATATTTGTATTAAAGAGATATTGAAAGGCAATAGGCCTGGTACTCATTTCACGAAAGATGGATGGTTGAAAATAATGACCAACTTTGAGAAAGAAACGGGCAAGGTTTTTTCACAAAAAACAACTTAAAAATAAGTGGGATGCCCTAAAAAAGGAATGGAAAGCTTGGAAGAAACTTAAAGGCGAAGATACTGGTCTAGGGTGGAATCCTATAAAAAGAACCGTTGATGCACCGGATGATTGGTGGGAGAGTAGGCTAAAGGTAAATTAATAGTTCCGAATATTTTTGTTTTTATCTTATTCATGAGATTATTGATAATTATTGTTATTAAACTATCATTTTATATGTAGGTTGTGCCTGAAGCTTAAAAATTTAGAACATCGGGTATTGATCCTGAATTCGAAGGGAAGTTGGACCAAATGTTCATAGGGATAGTTGCAACAGGTGATAAAGCATGGGCACCTTCTTCTGGTACACTCCGTAGTGATTTTTTTGAGGATGTTAACAATGAAATACCTGAAGAGAATGAAGAAGAAAATGTGAGAACTGATGTTCACATTTTAAATGATGTTCACATTTCAAATGATGTTCAAATTGATGGAAACGGTCAAAAAAGAAAAAACCCTGAGACATCAAGTTCACATTTTAAAACTGGAAAAAAGAAATCCTCAAAGCAAGTTGGAGGGGTTGCAAGATTGTCCACTCAAATAGAAAAATTATGCAATGCAGCTGACAATATAAGTCAAGCCACATCTAGTTTGACTCCTGTTATGGATCCATATGATATTCCACAAGCAATCAAAGTGCTCGACAGCATGTCGGAAGAAGTTCCAGAAGCTAGTCCGCTATACTTTTTCGCACTTAGATTATTGCTCAATAAGGACAAGCGAATTATGTTTTTATCAATTAATCCCAAGATTAGAGCTTTGTGGCTTAAGACGGAAATGGAGGATAGTTGAAAGTTTTTTTTATCTTCTAGGGTTCAGAGATATCTATTATGTGACTAAACAAAAATGCTAAACTAGTTTAGTTATTTATGTTTGGTTTTTGGATATTGAATTTATGTTCTACTTATTTATATGTAATTTAGTTTTATCAATGGCTCTTTATGTTTGGTTTTTGGATATTGAATTTATGTTCTACTTATTTATGTGTAATCTAGTTTTATTAATAGTTGTTTATGTTTGGTCTTTGGATATTGAATTTATGTTCTACTTATTTATACTAAATTAGTTTTATCAATTGTTGTTTATATATGATTTTGGATGTTCAAATTTTTCACAGGTGATGAGTATAGTTGAGAATAACAGTGGTGATCAAAGTGATGATGAAAGGGAAAAGAAAGAGATTTTACAACGCATGGAATGTTTTAACCAATTATTTGTTGTTGCATCTTCCTCCATGCAATTATATTACGAGAAGTATATATTAAAGCAACCATGCATGAATTCAAAACAGTCAGGTGAGACATGGATTCGAGAAATCCTTGACGGTCACGAAAGGTGAGACATGGATTCGAGAAATCCTTGACGGTCACGAATCACGTTCTATGATTAATCTTAGGATGTCTAAAATGGTATTCACAAGTTTGTTGAGAGTTTTGGAGACAAGATACAACTTGCAAACTTCAAGAAACATATCTTCTAGTGAAATGTTGGGAATTTTTTTATACATCTTGGGCACCGGTGCAAAAGTTTCCCAATGTCGAGAAAGATTTCAAAGGTCTGGATCAACAATAATTGCACCTGAAGATCCTTTTTTTAGCTCAATACCTGAACAAATACGTAATGATTCTAGATATATGCCGCATTTTAAGGTTAAAATTTAATTTTATCTTATTATATTTTTAATATTTTTGGTCGACTAAAAATATGCACGGGACTAATATGATTATTTGTTTAGGATTGTATAGATGCAATTGATGGTACTCATATTGCCGCTATTTTTCCACCAAATGAACAAATTCCCTATATTGGAAGAAAAGGTATCTCTACTCAAAATGTTATGGCAGTATGTGATTTTAATATGTGTTTCACCTTTGTCATGGCTGGATGGGAAGGATCGGCACATGACACTAGAATATTTCTTGATGCAATTTGAGATCCAAAATACAAATTTCCGCACCCACCAAATGGTTAGATATTCTATTTATACGTACTTTTTTAAAAAATAAAGTATAAGTTATTTAATTGATAATTTTTATAAAAAAATTCTTGAATTAATTGTTTGCCATATTATGACATGTAGGAAAATATTATCTTGTTGATTCTGGATATCCTCAAATGAAAGGTTATCTTGGACCATATAGAGGTCAGCGATATCATTTACCTGACTTTCGTAGAGGTAGATCGGCATCTGGTAAAGAAGAGATATTCAATCATTCACATTCATCATTACGTAGTGTGATTGAACGAACTTTTGGTGTTTTGAAAAAAAATGGGCCATTTTAAGGGATATGCCAAGTTATAGTTTTGAAAAGCAAATGATGATCGTTGTTGCTACAATGACGATACACAATTTTATTCGAAAACATGTCGGTCGAAATGATGTAGATTTTATAGAATACGAAGATATTAACTGCGCATATGAGAATATTATTGATTCAGAAAATGCGCATGATCGAGAAAGTGATGATGATGACGACGATGACGATGATGGTGATGATGACGGTGAATCAAGCAATTCAAGTGGTTTTGAAATGGAATTAACAAGAGATGCTATAGCTTCTAGTTTAATGAATTCATTTTAAATTGTAAAAGCTATTGTAAAATTTTTTGTATTTATATTTGGCATATAAATATTATCCCTTTTTGAAATTTTAATCCAAATATATGTAATATTTTAATTTGTTAGGCTTATATTTTCTATGTTATGTTAATATCTAATATGAGTTTTACAAATGTGTTAAAAGCATTAATTAAAAATAAAAAATAATTTTTAAAATAATACAATTGTGTCAATATTTAATTACAAATATTTAATTATTATATTTAAATATTTAAATATAGTTTATATATTCTAATTAAATTTAATAAATAATTAATATTAATTACTTAGAAATATTTAAAATTAATATTATATATTAAAATATTAACAATAAGTTATAATAAATTATTTTTTACATTTTTGCTAAAATATCATAATATTAACTAATTTAAACATTATATAAATACATATTTGTTACTTTATAATATCATGTCTAAAATGGACATTTTACTTCTCAAAAGCACTTTTTCACAGCAATACCAAACACTTAAAATTTTCAAAAGCACTTCTCAAAAGCACTTTTCCACCGCACTTCTCAAAAGCACTTTTCAAAAGCATTGCCAAACTGGCCCTAAGTCTGAAATCTCTTCACCGACATTACGCCTGCTAGGCTCAAGGCTGATATCATTTCATCGGCATATTGCCTGCTAGGCTCAAAGCTCGAATATCATTTCACCGGCATATTGCCTGCTAGGCTCAAAGCTCGAATGTCATTTCAGTACCTCACACATTAAATTTATCACATCTCATTAGATCATATACTTCTAATTTACACATGATTCAAGCATATCATAAAACTTATTGCATCACTCAAACACTACACATAGCAAATAAACACATACACTTCACACTACCATTCGGTCTTAGCATATACCTTAACCTCATCTTTGATACTTAATCTAGCCATTCGACTTTGATACACAATAGCACACATAAGACTTTTACATTAATTTCATGTATACTAACTAACCATAAAACATTTCTATTTTACACCTTTCATCTCAATTTCACATTCGAATAGGATTAATAATACAAATAGCCTCAATTGCACAAAACACAAGACAAGCCAAATTACTTAAAACTTACCTCCGAAGTTGTCAAGCTTTTACGGATCGACTATTCAACAATCCTCACTTTCCCCTTATCTGAGCTTGGCTCTCTTTGATCATGAGCTTTAATTTAAACAATAAACTAGTTCAATTATCCCTTTTTGGTTCGTCATAATTCAAATTTAATAAATTCAATGCACAAAGCTTACAGCCCTTTCATTTCTTTGACTATTTAAACTCATGGTAGAAATTATACACATTATGGGACATCATTGATCTCATTATTAATAACGAATCAACTCATTCCCCACCACAAGCTGTATTTGGTATGATAACAAATTTATCAAGATTCAATTTATGCTCATCACAAGCCCCAATCGGGCATTTCAAAGAACATCAAGTAAGTTATTCTTAATATTAACACTTTTAGCTATTGGTATAAGCTAATTTAATCTTCAAGCATTAACCTTTATCAACTAACATAAAATTTCCCTATTAACCTCCATACTCGAATGACATTTTAATCATGCTTCCAATTCGGTTATATTATACTTTGTCTACATCAATAAACTAAACTATTACTTAAACACACATTCGGTAATCACATAAAAGAAATATCAAATACTTGTAATTCACAATTAAAACTTCATTACACATTAACTCATTTATTTCTTTCTTTTATAAAACACAAGCTAGTCTATTCATTCATGCATACAAGCTAAGACCGAATACCCTTTTTGGATTACCAAAAGCATAATGTATAACATAATCACAATTACTCATTTCAACCCTCCATAATATCACTTTAAAACACAAACATACTAAAGTTCTTACTTAGGTTCACATTCAGCAATTTGGACATAACCAAGTACATTAACCGATCCCCATTTATCATTTAATTCACATATGTACACATTTACAAGCTCAACTTCACCCATCCACCATTTCTCATTAAAGCATAAAAACAACAACCATTCCGAAATTCTCTTCATGGCCAAATACTATCCATGCCTTAAGCTCTTGTTCTTTTCCCAATTTTAACACATTAAGACTCATCTAATAACCATTTCAAAGCTAAAACTTCAAACATCCGAATTTTAACACAATCAACATGGCCGAACATGTGCTTTGACACAATTTCATGAGTTCATCCATTCACAACTCAATACCCTCATCTATCACATAATTCTATCTATTTAACACTCAATTTAACAATTAAACATGATTTACCCCTATTTACAACTATTTCAAAAATTTCACAAGTTGCCGTATGCAACTACATTCAAAGTTTCATGAATTTAAATCAGGGGTTCATTACACACTACATTTAACAACTAATTTTCAAAAACAATTAAGAGAAATCACATCACATACCTTTAATTTATGCAAAGACTATGGCCAAATGCCTTGGTGTTCTTCTTTCTCTAGTTACAGCAATGGAAGAGAAAATGAACCAAAGCTTTGGTTTCTCCTCCCACTAACTCATATATTATTATTATATTTTATTTTATGCATATTATTAACATGTGATCGAAACAAATACATAAAATAAGAAACAAAATGATTTCATGCATATGGTGACCGGCCATTAACATTAAATTGGTAAATTTGACATGCAAGTCCCTCATTTTAATAAGCCATGCATTATTCAGTCACCTACATTATTCCTAACACATTTTCAAGTTTATCACATAAGTCCTTTTTCCTAATTTAACATTCAAATGGCAAAAATTAAAGTACCAAATCTTCATAATAGACAATTCACATAATATAAACATAGAAAATAATATTTTAAAAATTTTCAGACTCGATTTAGCGGTTCTGAAACCACTTTTCTGATTAAGGCCTAAATAGGGTTGTCACACTAAGAAAGGCATTCCAAACTCTATATAAAGACCCTAGGAGGCCATTCAAAAGGCGGCTGTTGGGTGCATTCTTTGGTGAATTCTTTCCCACCAAGACGAAAAGCCAAAGACAGAGAATTACTCGAAGGAAAGCCGATTGATCCATCTCAGAAGCCAGGGTTTATATCAAGACAGAAGATCTCCCTTCAATCCTTTAAAGAGTTTTGAGTTTTCTTATGTTTTGTTATTTTCTTTATTCTAAGATGTTTCTTTTTATAAACATGAACTAAAACCCCAATACTTGAGGGGGATGAAACCTAAGACGAATCTTGTTATTGTTATCTGAACTATATGATAACTATTTGGCTTGTTTTTAATTGTGTTTTTAACTCTTAAATTGATATTTCCAAGACATTGATTTAAGTTGAATGTGCTTATGCAGAGGAGGAAAAGTCCCTGTATAAGAGTAGATCCAACACAATTAAGTGGAGTTGCTCGCAATCCTAGACATATGATGACGATAATCTGTCGGATTAGAGTCAAATCTAATATGGGGATCCATAGATCGAGTTAATGCAAGACTAGGGGGTTTAATTAGAAAGAGATTTCAATTGATCAACCTAGGATTAGTTGTTCTTATCCTCGACGAAGGTATTAACATAAATTTGGGATCTATACAGATCAAGTCAAATGAAGAAATCGCCTAGTTCAGAGTTAGATAACAAGTGAAGTCTAGGTGGATTCTTCCTTAGGTATTGTCCTTATGAATCAGTTTTCCCAAGTTAATTTCCCAATTTACTCTTTGTTGCATTCCTAGTTTAGTTTAGAGTTAATTAGTTTAAATAAAACCCTCTCTTTATTTTTAGGTCAGATAATAAGAAAAAAGTAATTACTAGTACTTTTAGTTCCTTGGATTCTATATTCTGGTCTTGCCACTAAACTATACTACCCTATGGTAGGTGCGCTTGCCTTTTATCGTGATAATAGTTAGTTTCCAAGTACAATAGATTTTTATTACTTCATCAAATCACGATCAAGTTTTTGGCGCCGTTGTCGGGGAACTGAAATATTAGGAACACTCTATTCCTATTACTTTAGCCATTCTTTACTTTTATTTGCAATTTATTTTCTGTTTTATTTTAGGTTATATTTACTAAATTTTCCTTTTTATTTCCTTTTCTGACAGGTGATCTCGTGATTGTGATGAAGTAAGAAAATCTGATCGTACCTGGAAACTAACTAATATCACGATAAAAGGCAAGTGCACCTATTGAACAGTAGTATAGTTAGTGGCAAGACCGGAATATCGAATCCAAGGAACTATGAGTACTAGTAATGACTTTCTTTCTATTATCTAGCCTAAAAATAAAGAGGGTTTGGTTGTAAACTAAACTAAACTAACTAAAGAAACGACAAAGAGTAAAGTGGGAGATTTCTTTTGGGAAAGACTGATTGATTAAGGCAATACCTAAGGAAGAATCCACCTAGACTTCACTTGTTATCTAACTCTGAACCAGATGATTTCTTCATTTGATTTGATCCATAGAGATCCCTAATTTATGTTAATACCTCCATCGAGGATAAGAACAACTAATCCTAGGTTGATTAACTGCAATCTCTTTCTAGTTAAAACCTCTAGTCTCACATTAACTCGATCTATGGCTCTCCATATTAGATTTGACTCTAATCTGGTAAATTTTCATCATCCTATCTCTAGGATTGTGATCAACTTCACTTAATTGCACTAGATCTACTCCTATGCAGGGACTTTTGCTCCTCTACATAAGCACATTCGACTTAAATCAATATCCCGAAAATATCAATTTAAGAGTTAAAAATACAATTAAGAACAAATCAAATATTTATCACACAACTCAGATAATAATAACAAGATCTGTTTTAGGTTTCATCCTCTTAGGTGTTTAGGGTTTTAGTTCATAATTATAAAAGAAAACATCTCAGAAGAAAAAAACTAACAAAACATAAGAAAACCCAAAACTTCTGAAAGGATTGAAGGGAGATCCTCTGTCTTGATGTAGATCCTGGCTTCTGAGATGGATCAATCGGCTTCCCTTCGAGTAATTCCCTCTTTTAACTCCTCGTCTTGGTGGGAAAATAGCACACCCTTAGCGGGGAATAAAGCAAACCTTTGTAGTTGCCTCCTAGGGTCTTTATATAGAGTTTTGGAATGCCTTTCTTAACTACCTAAGTAGCCTTTTCCTAGTGAAATTGAACTTCCTCACGACAGGGACACACCCGTGTGGATTGAGGCCTAGGCCATGCCTGAGCCTGTTAAAGTTGCACGGCCGTGTGGTCTGGCTGTGCGAATCGGGGTTGGGCCGTGTTCGAGCTCAAGGTGGCATGGCCGTGTGACACGCCCGTATGGCAAACTCCTAGGCCATGTCGATTATTGAATTGGGCTAATTTGCCTATTTTTGGCTCATTCCTTGCTCTTTTCTCTTCCTTATGCTCACCTAAGTATAAAACATGAAATAAAAGGACTAAGAGCACCAATTTCCCCAAATTCAATGACAATTTATGAGGTAAAAACTTGTATAATTTATGGTTTATCAAATACCCCTACACTTAAGCCTTTTCTTGTCCTCAAGCAAAATTTCAACTCACAGTTAAGAATCATTCTTCTCAACTTATAATCATTATCAATAATGTTTCAAACTAATCCATAAGTAATTATACAATGAAGATTCAACCAGAAGAACATTAAAGTCTCAAACACTCTAAGTTGAGAATTTTATCACAGAAACATAAGTTTTCTCCCTTCTCCTAAGTAATTACCTTTCAATCAAAATCAACAAGATTTGACATCCTCACTAAAGATTCACTCTATCCACTCAAAGTGTTTAGGGTTCAAAAATTAAGCACTTTTTAGTCAACTTGAAAAGTTATTACCATAGGCTTGCAAGAAAATCAAATCTCCACCACTATAGATTAATATGACACATCGATCAAAAGGTATTTGAATGGTTGTAATGGGGCTTTGGTTAGGGGTGTTGTCACAAGCTGAAAAAGAGGGTTAGAATCGAGATTGAATTGAAAAATCATCTAGCTAGAAAAATCTCTATCACTAGAACATATTCCTAAATCTCAGCCTTATGATGACATCATTCTAGATTCGGTAGCTCATGATAGAAATATGCAAAATTATTAAACTATAGCTAAAATATGAATTACAACTGAATTAACTTTATAAACACCCTTTTCTTTTAAGAACAAATCAAATATTATAGTAAATATTTACAACTTTGCAAACTGAAAAAGAGAACAAAGCTAGAAAATAATTCAACTCAAATCTCGACAAAAATAGGGGTCAAAATAATTGAATAGAATTCAACAAAAAATGGGTTATAGGTTAATATTAGAGGTAAGTCAAAGAATGGGTTGTTAGCTCAATGGGGTTCACTAGGAGTTAATTTATGGAGGTAGGCTTTTATGGAGTAAGTGGGTTAAACCTAAGTGCCTTTATCATTTCAGTATATCAAATCAATGATGTGGTCTCGACATGTATAATCGAAGGAAGTTCTAGAATAACAAATCAGTATTGACTCACTCAAAGCAACAATAAAAGTGAGCACGAAAGGATGTATGCTCAAAAGGCTCAAAATCTTACCAGAATTTTGGCTTTTGATGTCAATCTTGCAAATTTCAAATCTCAAGATAACACTTAAGATTAGGGAAAATAAACTAGAAAAAATTTAAATTCTCAAAAATTTCAACTTATCATGCTTGATTCCCTAATGTCTTAAAGTTTGAATACTCAAAGCATAAGTACCTATGTCTTAATTCTTAACATATCAATAAAAATTATAAATCAATCAGAATTAATTCCTAATAGGAGATTGAGACTCATACAAAGAGTGAAAGTGAGAATTCAAAATTTTGAGAACAATGCAAAAAGTTAGTTGTAAAATTTTTTTTTAGGGGTTCGAAGAGAATGCAATGACTAAAAGTAAGTTCCCCCCTCACACTTAAGATGTACATTGCCCTCAATGTACAAAGATACATTAGCAGCAATAGAAGCATAAAATCATAAGATAGGGAGAGAAATGAAACTCCCTGAATTTTGGATGAATTTGTAGAGACGGATATTGGAATTGTAAAAGCCGATAGTTGTGGCAGGGTTTTCCCATTACAGATGGATTTGAGCTGTAAAGCTTCTTTGAAACTGCAATAGCATAAATAAGTGTTTAGGGATTTAAGTTAAGCATAATTTTCTCATTAGGGAATAGCCAATATGAAAATAAAATTAAAAACTAAACTAAACTATTCAATAAACATAAAGATCGAAATAAAGATAAAGAAAAATCTAAAGATTCTAAAGAAACATAAAGTTCAAGAGAAGGTAAAAATAAAGATCAAGAAAGCAAATAAAAAAGAAGATAAGAGGAATAGAAAGTTCTAATCCTCAGATGGTCCGCAGGGTTGGGGCGGTGATAAAATGTGTAGATGCTAGCATATCTGCTAAAGAGTAGTGTCGATGTGATTGAAGCATTGAAAACACTACTGCTCAAATTGTGTGAAGCGCTCAGATACGTCAGTATATGAAGCTACCGCATGAACTGGACGGTGAGGGGGTGGTGGTTCAGTCGGTGCCTCCTCCTACGGTGGGACATCATCACAGGGCCCTCCTGTTCGGCATCTCAGAATAGACAATATTATAGAGGATTGGTCCCAGGTCAACGCTGAATCATCTTCATATGTAACATAGTTTGGATGCCCTATGGGGACATCTGGCCAATGAGGGTGTACGAGGATGTCTGGGCTGCAGTGTTAAGTAGGCCGAAGTGGCGGGCCAGTCGAGTGATGTATGGGCCCATCGAGATCACGCCCCTATGGTGTCACTCCGTCTGGTGTTGGATGGCATGGGCAATTAAGTAGGAGAGATCGATCACATGAATATGCGCTATGCTCTATAAAAAGTAGGCGTTATGGATGTTGACAATGCCGGTACTCTCGCGTCTGCCGGTCAGTGTGTGTACGAGTAGGGCATGTATGTACCTCAGAGATAGGGCGAGAGCTGTCGCTTTGGACCGACTGGGGTCGTATGTGTGCTGGCCAGGGACTAGGGCGCGCCAGCAGTTGACTAGAGAGATGTGGATGTGGTGGTGGAGTTTTGAGAGGTCTTCTTCCTTCACAAATTGTTCAGTGTAGAGGCCCAGCGTTGTACCAATCTCCAGTACACTGAGATGACGAACGAGGCCTCCGAGCTGAAATTGTATCGTTCCTGGATCATCATGTTGGCTCATCACCGTCTAGAGGTGGAATGTGGTGCAGAACTCGAGGGTGAGTTCGAGATAGGTGGGCTCTATGATTTGAAAGAACTGCTCTCATGGGTCCGTTGTTAATAAGGCTCGAACCTCGTCAGCTAACTGGACTGATTCTAGTGCGGCCCAGTCGATGCACCTTCTGACTCCGAGGGGTCTTACCCGTAATATCTGAAATAACTCCTCTTAGGAGTTCTGAGAGAATTGGAGAAATGGGTGTCGGACTTCAGTAGTGGGTCTAGAAGAGGAACCACCGGGTCCCTTACGTTTTTTGGAGGTAGGGACAGCAGTTTTCTTCCCTCTTGAAGACGGCATTGTACCTAAAATGCAAAAAGATAATAAGATGGATATCTATCATTCCTAAAAAGAATATGGTAATAATAAGTTCTTAAGCTAAACGAAAATTTAAACAAAGCAAACATTATTAGGTATTGTATTGAAACATTGATTTCACTAACCTAAATAATATATTCTATTTATCCTAATCATGGCATCAAATGATGGAGGCATGGGTATCTATTTATATTAAGCAAGAAATTATTCAATGTAGGTAAAGGTGGCAGCCAAAAGATAGGTCTAAATAGCATAATGAATTTTTCTAGAGTAATCATACTAAATGAATGAATTTCCTATTAATAATAAATCAAATAACTAAATGAATGAGATAATTAACAGATAAATAAATAAAATATATTAAAAATAAAGAGGCAAAATGAGAAAAGGGGAATCAAATGGGTGGTGATGGAGCGGAGCACGGTCGTGGCAAGGTTGCACGGGTGTGGAGGCATGGTTGAAGCCGGCGGCGATGCTAGAGATGGTTGGTATGGGAGTTGGGTTGAGAGGTTTTTAGGGTTTAGGTGAGGAAAAAGGTGAATAGTGGGCTATTTTTATAGGATTTTGGGTCACACGGACATGGCATACGCCTGTGTGACTCGGGGTTAGCCCGTGTGGTTCAAATTTGAGGATTTGGCGTCGGATTTGTGACACATGCCCGTGTTCATAGGGCGTGTTGGGGTACACAGCCGTGTCACATGGTCATGTCTTTTGATGTTCGCTTCTCTCACGATCGTGTCAGAGGTCACACACCCGTGTATGAAATGGCAGGTTTGACCACGGTCTTGAGGCACGGGCGTGTCGCATGCCCGTATTGAATTAACAGGTTTGGCCATGGCTACATCACACGGTCGTGGCAAGTTATCAAAGCCCGTGTGTAGGAAGATCTTACCCTGCTCAAAGACAACCATTATGCACGGCTATGTCTTTGCTCGTAGTGGCCATATGGCCTTGGGCATGCCCGTGGGCATGGCCGTGTGGCTCGAAAAACCTGCATTCAAAGGGTTAGTTGATGTATTAGATTGCCTAAATAAAAGAATTGACTAAGTTAGTGCTCGGGTTGCCTCTTGAGAAGTGTTTGTTTATAGTCTAAGCTCCACTTTTCTCAAGCTTGTTCGGTCACGGTGGCTTGAAGAGTTGATACTCTTCTATCTTGCTTACAATTTCATTATCAATGTAAGATTTGAGTCAAGTGTGATTTACCTTGAAAGTGCCGAGTGACTCATGTTTTATCTCGACTGTACCATAGGGAAAGATTTTCATTACTGTGAAGTAGGGTGTATCACTGGTATGTTCTTTTGAATTCAAGATTCAATGATCGTCTTCCCCTAAGATTACCTTATCCCCTACCTTGATTTGATTCGTTGTTACCTGAGGGTCGCCTTGGTGATGCTCTGGGTTGGTGTGGCATATTTTGGGCTTTTCGTGATAGTTCAGCCACTCATCTAGTTCCTCTATCTGAAGCATTCGCTTTTCAGGTGCGTCTCCCTTGGATGGACTTGTCTGTGGTTGAGTCGCCTTTATATGGAGTGTATCCTGCACAGAAGATTGGGTGGTGAGTTCAGTGTTTTTACAAGGACTCGTACCTATATTCTTATCATCAACAGTCTTAATCAAGTTTCGAGCTTGTAAAGTAACTTTGTCATCGCCTACACGTAGTGTAAGCTCACCCATTCCTACATCAATTATGGCTCTAGCAGTTGCTAAAAAGGGGCGCCCTAGAACTAAAGGTACATTGCTATCCTCATCAATGTCTAAAACAACAAAGTCAACTGGGAATATAAATTTATCAATTTTGACAAGCACATCTTCAATTATTCCCTTTGGAAATCTAATGGTCTTATCAGTGCAACGGTGGAAATGTGCAAGTGTACACAATCGTAACAAGTAATAAAGTACAAGTAAATGTCGAGTTATCGTACCCACAGGGACTGTAAAAAGAATTATTTATGAAATTAATTAAAACACTTTGGTGAGGTGAAAATAATTTTGGTTTGAAAAGAGTGATTTATAAACTAAGATCTTAAAACTAAGAAAACAAATTAAATAAAAGAAAAGAGTCCTAGTGCACGATTTCAAATACGATTTAATCAAGATGATATAATTGTGTTGGATTAATTATACCTTTTTAACTTAGAATTATTAAATTCATGCTTATGCTGTTATTAATAAATTCACGACAACTCAATAATTTGCTAACTTATGAACATATTTACTAATTAAAATCCATTTATCTCTTGAACATATTCCTATGCCAATTCAACCGACTAAACAGAATTAATAAGGTAAACATGCTATACCACATACATACTTATTCAATTAAATTATCTCTCACATATTCCTATGTCGATTCAACCGATTAATTCAACTTAATAAACATGTAAAAGATTATGTGAAGTAACAAAGTAGTCATACCTTGAAACAATTTAATCACAACAATCTTGCAAGTTATGCAAGGCATATAAATCGTCAGATACAATGCTAATTTAATTTTCAGCTACCTTAGAAGAATTAAACATGCACAGATTAAGTATTGAGTCCATTAATTGCAATTTCAATCCGCTTAAACAATTAATTCTTTAATTAAGCAATTATAATGCCAGATAATCTAAGCATGATTTTACTTAATCAATCATTTCACTGAGACCTATAACAGCATAAACACTATTTTAATAATTCAAGTAGGCAAAATATAATCAACCCAACACGAATTAAATTCAAGCTAAATTGATTAAAATAACTATTTCAACAACAATAATATTCATAGATGTGTTCATCATAAAAACAATAGAAATTAAAAAGATAAGGAACAAGAAGGCAAATTTTGGTGTTCTCTGTGGCTTTGTCTGACTGCTCTGTTCTTCATCTCTGTTGTCCTCGCCGGTCAAGGCTCCTATGAACACTTGCTTTCTGCCCAAATTTTTGGGAAAACACCTCTTTTCCAAGAGGAGAAATCGGCACAAGGGAAAGGAAAATGGGAAGGGAAAATGGAGAGAAAAGAGAGTGGAGAGCTGAAGAGAGAATGAGAGAATGTTAAGAAGTGAATGAGTGATTAAAATGAGCAGCAAGGGGTGGATTTTATAGCTGATTGTGGCTGCTAAAAATAGCAAATCCCATCAGCCAAAGAGCCCTCCTATGGCCGGCCACACACATGGCAAGGTTGAAGCTTTCAACCTTGCTAAAAATAGGTTGGGGCAAATCTAAAAAGCCTAAAATAAAGGTGGGGTTTGAACGCGATTTAGAGGTTTTTCAAGTGGATTTTTGCAAGCATATTTAATCAGCTAATTTTATGATTTGGGTCACCCAATGGACGGTTCTGGTCAGCCCAATTAGTGGCTGGTTCGGCTCCTCTGTTCGGTTCAACCAGTGCGGTTCACTAGGCCCTTTCTCCATAATTAATTAAAATTAATTTATTCAACCTAAATTAAATAGGAGATAAATTAAAATTAATTTAATTATGAATTAATACACATTTCTGGACCGTCTTGGGCTGGAAATTAATTTGCCTCGATACTTCAAATCACTTATCGATTTTGTTCTTCTCGCAGTGTCTGCCGGGCCATTTTTCACCCTTTGTGCGATTCTGTCGAAATTAACCAAAATTAATTATAAAATTAATTAAAATTCATCATGTTCATATTTTTAACAGAATTTAATTATTTTATAATATTTAATTATTTTTCGACAAGAATTTAATCGGATTTGCATGAATTTAAGTCAAAAAGGGCATGTAAAAGTATATAAATTTTTGTGTTTCCGCACCCCCAAACTTAATTCATTGCTCGTCCCGAGTAATGCACAAATTTTGAAAAGAATTTCTCGGAAACACTTTGAAAAAACCTCCTTCAGAACAAAATTTTTCTCAAAATTATGAATTTGATTTACTCATGCTCAAAAATAAGAAATTTGATCATTATGCTACTCAAGTGTTCATATTATTCAAATTAATCCCAACAATTATTACAATAGCAAAATTAGACTAAATGTTTCCTAATAAAGACATGCTAATTCCTACCATTTCAATTTTTAATCCTTTATTCAAGATTAAGCTGTAGTCATTAAGCTTAACTTATGCCTTCATAGGTTGAACAAAGCAATTTCTCTCTACTAATGTAGGTAACATTGGAACTTCAAATCAATAGGTCTTTAACAAGGTTGTAACGTGGCTGGGCTTAGGGGTAGGTAAAAAGATAGATAAATTTCGACTAAAAAAAACCCTAAACTCAGTGTACATCGAACCTTCAGAAATTTTTACCAACTTTCACATGCTCTTTTTCAATTACATGTGCTCTTTTTTTTTAAGCACTTGCTATTTCTTTTCAACTCCCCCAAACTTATTTTCAAACGATATTTTTGAATAGTACTGAGTCTAGTGTTTGGGACAATTTAGAGATAATTTAAGAGAAACGTGATGGGTTAAATTTGTATAGGTTCCAAAAATTAGGCCATATAGTCTCAAAGTTGGGTTCCAAAGGATAAAATTTACCATGGTGGGCTTGAAAGGCTCAAACGATCCAAACAATAGTTGCCTAAATCATTTTCAATGTTCCATACTTCCTAGGATTTCGCCTCAAGAAAATACTAAGTCAATCCTAAAGACTTAAACTTTCATGCATACCTAACTTTCCTAAAGAGATAAAAATTTTATGGTATAAAGTTGCATGCTTTATTAAAAATACATTCATGTCATTATTAAGCTATATAATAACTTATTGAAAAAAATAGAACTTTATTTATACTCAAGTTTCGCATACTTAACAAAATTCAAATTTATTGAACAGAAATATATCCTAATCATAATTAAAAGAAAAATTTTATTCTAGATGAAAGTAATATCAAATTTCGGTCCCCCCAACTTAAAATGAACAATGTCCTCATTGTTAAAGTGAATAGATACTTTACACCAGGTAGGAATTTAGAAAAGAGGAGGTGAGTCAATATGACTGCTTAAGTACCAAGCTCTTTTGAAATCCAATCCTAGACATGTATATATCTATTGCCACACTTTATACTTTCTGATTTGTCCAAATTTATTCAGTATTTCCTTCTTTTGTTTTATTATGCAGAAATAAAAGTTCCTAATTAACCTAATCCTAAGTAACCTAAAAACAAAAATTTAAATAAAGTCAAGATCCCTCCCTTTTATTTATTTGCAAATCCTTCCAACTTGGACTCATCTTTTGCTCCATCATTATCGCCTTTGCATGAATCGCCTTGCTCATTTTTCGAGAGTGGAGTCCATGGCTTAAAAATGAAATTTGGAAATTCAGGCACAAAAATAAATGGGTCATTGTATATTCTCTGGAAAGCACTTCGAATCGAGTCATCCCTTATTTTTGAGTATCTCTAGTATGCTTGTTGCTGCCATTGCATGTGTTGCATTAAGTCCATCAAATTTGACAGCTCATCTCGAAAGTCTGGGCTAGGTGACTGAGCTCTAAACATTGGAGTTCCAGCATCCGATTCATCTTTCAGCTCCACTGGGTCCACCTTATCAGGAACTTCAAATGATTGCGTCGTGGGATCTTCTTCTTCTTCAGGGTCCTCAGGTTCTTCACTTTCTTCAACTCGTTGTTGTAGAACTGAGTCTCCAGCTACTCGATAGAGGTCCTAATCTGTAATTGTGCCTTGAGTGTACCCTGTCTTCTTTACATTAGCAAGAATTTCTGCTTTCAAGCACAGAATGGTTATTGTAAAGGGAAAGTAAGTAGGGCCAGAAGGGTTAGCGGCACAGTTTGGAATTTCTTTCAAGATGACCTTTCCCACATCAATGGTCTTACCCGTCAAGATTGAGTATAGTAAGACCATTTGCTCCAATGAAATTGTAGTCCCATGTGAGCTAGGCCGAAGACTAAAATAGATGAAATAGAACCATACCTTCGCAATAGGTGTTAAGTATTCTCTTCGACAAGTGTGAGTTCCTTGTTTTGACACAGTCCAATTGGAGCCTTCAACTGTAAGCTCCTCGAGAATTTCTTGCAGAAATTTTGACTTGATATTGCTCATCAAAGATGAATACTCGTCGTTCTCGAAATCAGGTAACTCAAAGAACTCATTAATAGCATTCGAATTTATAGGTACCTTGATTCCATGAACAGGGACTTCTGTCATCTCGCTTGAAGTTAAATTCACGTAAAACTCACGAACTAGCTCCTCATCCACACTAAGTCTCTTCTCACAAAATAGTTCCCAATTGAGAGCTTCAGCAATTTGACGAATTCGTGCCATGAAATCTCTATAATTGCTCTCCTTCAGTTTGTAGCCTTTCTCAAGATGCATCTATTGATTTTTGTAGATACTTTTGTATCTCACTTTAGCTTCAACACAATAGAACTTTCTTTGTGTTTCGTCAATTTGAGCGGAGGCGCGAGTTCTCTTGCGAGGCATAATTGACCTAAACACGAGATGAAAAAAACAAAATTTATTCTCCCAAAAATTTAACTCATGAAAATTATTAATAATTCAAAGAATTGAAAACTTAAATAATTTAAATAAATTAAAATTTAAAAGAGAATTTAAATCTTACCACCTTTTTGCAGAAATATAAGAACTCTAAATAAAAATAATTATGAAGAAAAAGATGACGAATTAAAAGGAAGAGGATTGAAGAATTTTGCTAAGGTTAAGTGTGCAACGAAGGTGCTGCACAAGGCTAAGAAAATAGCAGCAAGGCTTGTGACTAAGGAGTTGGCTTGGCAAGCAATGGTGCGCAGCAAGCAGCAAGGGTAGGCTCGGCAGCAGTGGCATAAGGAGCAGGCCGAATGGTGCCTCGTTGAGCAGCCTGGAGCGAGCGCGCGAGAGCTGGTATGTGCGAGAGCCTCGTCGAGCAGGCCTGGGCAGTAGCTGGTCTTGCGGTGAGGCGCTGGAGCTGGCCGAATGCGTGCGGCTTGATGCTGCTGGGTGGTCTGCTTGCCGACTGGGTGTTGGGGCTTGCGGCACTTTGATAGTTGGTGTTTTGGGTGGTTTTTGGGTGATGAATGAATGGGAGGTATAAGGTGGTATTTATGAAGTGGTCAATAGGAATTAGAGTAGAACTCTTTAATAATTTTAATAATTAAAAATAAGAGTTTAATTCTAATCCTACTCAAGTTTAACAACAATTAATAATTAAATATATACTTATAAAATTATCAATTGCTATTAATTATTTAAGATAAACATAAAATTAAATTAATCCTAATTTTTCTCTAAGTTGATAAAAATTAATATATAAATTATAATGAATATAATTATATATTAAAGTTTATCATTTTATTTAATAATATATAAAAATAAAAATATTTCTTCTAGATGCCTTAAAAATATATTTACAAAGAAAGGCACGTCAATTTTATTATTTATAAAAAGAGCAAAAAAATTTAAAATAATTCAATTAAGTCCCTAGACTTAATGAAAATTTAAAAATTGAGTTGCCAATTAAAAATTGGATCAAATTGACCCTTTTATTTGAAAAAAAATTATTTTATTAATTAGGGAATAAATTCTTGGAAAATTATGTTAAAATAAATTCTCAAGAAAGATTGGAGGGGTCACAAACGGTCCCGCTTAACTTCCAACCTCCTAGACAGAATTTATTTAAACATACTAAACCCGAAAAATAAACCCTAAATTATTTATTAAACAAAACATGAAAAATTTTAAATATCTGATAAAATGAATGAAATGTTATCCCGTTCGGTTTTATTCCCCCAATAATGTTTCAAACGCTGAGCATTAACTTGAAATTACCTCTCTTACCTTGGAGTTCAACAACTCCTTATGGATAAACTCTGTGAATTGTTAATGGACCGGACCAACATGATTTAAGCTTACCTGGAAAGAACCTCAGTCTAGAGTTGAACAATAAAACTTGCTGACCTGCTTCAAATTCTCGAACTCGGATGTGTTTGTCATGCCATTTCTTGAGTCTTTCTTTAAGTAGTTTGGCATTTTCATATGAGAACATTTGGAATTCTTCCAACTCATTGAGTTGGAACATCCATTTTTCTTTCGCGAGCTTGGGATCTAAGTTGAGTTGTCCAAGAGCCCAGTAAGCTTTGTGCTCTAACTCCAGGGGTAGATGACATGCTTTCCCAAAGACCAGCCTATAGGGTGACATCCCTAAAGGTGTCTGAAAGCGTCATCCAGTCTTTTGGACCAATCTCGGCGGTTTGGGCAAACTACCTTCTCGAGTATACCTTTGATCTCCTTATTTTCCAGTTCAGCTTGCCCATTCGTCTGAGGATGGTAAGCTGTTGCAATCTTGTGTTTCACTCTATGCTTATCTAACAACCATTTCAACCACTTGTTCACAAAATGGGATCCTTCATCGCTGATAATGGCTCGTGAGGTTCCAAACCTTGTGAAAACGTACTTTTTCAAGAACTTCATCACAACCCTAGCATCGTTTGTCGAATAAGCTTCAGCCTCGACCTATTTGGACACATAATCTACCACCACCAATATATACTTGTGGCTAAAAGACGAAGGAAAAGGCCCAAGAAAATCGATACCCCAAACATCGAACAATTTGACCTCAATGATGTTTGTTCGAGGCATCTCATTTCTGTTGGTGACATTTCCAACTCTTTGACATCAGTTACAACTCTTTACGTACACATATGCATCCTTGAATAGTGTTGGCCAAAAGAATCCGGGTTGCAATACTTTAGCTGCAGTGCGAGTACCTCTGAAATGTCCCCCACTCGGAGCTGAGTGACAATGGTATAGGATCTTCGGTATTTCTTCTTCTGCCACGTATATCTGATCATTTGATCTACACACTTTTTAAATAGATATGGCTCTTCCCAGAAATAGTACTTCACATCGTGAAAAAACTTTTTCTGTTGTTGATACGTTTTATCAATTGGCATCAAACCACACGCTAAAAAGTTAGCAATATCAGCAAACCAAGGGGTATTATGGACATGATTTACATTAAGTATATGCTCATCTGGGAAGGTCTCATGAATCGGTATAAGTGGAGTATTTCCTTCTTGCGGCTCTGATCTTGACAAGTGATCTGCTACTTGGTTTTCTACTCCTTTTCGATCTTAAATTTCCAAGTCAAACTCTTAGAGTAGAAGTACCCACCGAATCAACCTCGGCTTAGCATCTTTCTTGGCAAGTAAGTACTTGATTGCCTAGTGGTCTGTATAAACAGTCACTTTAGTACCTACAAGGTAAGATCGAAACTTGTCGAAAGCAAACACAATAGCAAGTAACTCTTTTTCTGTTACCGTATAGTTTAATTGAGCTCTTGTAAGAGTCCGGCTTGCATAATAGATGGGATGAAAAACTTTGTTCCTTCGCTGACCCATGACAGCTCCAATTGCGAAGTCACTTGCGTCACACATCAGTTCAAATAGCAAGTCCCAGTCTGGTGTGACGATTATGGGTGCCGTAACTAACCGACTCTTCAAATCCTTGAAAGCTCTTAAGCATTCATCATCAAACTTGAATATCGCGTCCTTCTCCAACAATTTGCACAAAGATTTGGCAATTTTGGAGAAGTCCTTAATAAACATTCGATAGAAATCGGCGTGTCCCAAAAAGCTCCTAACACCCTTTACAGATGTTGGAGGTGGGAGTTTCTCGATAACATCTACCTTTGCTCTGTCTACCTCGATCCCATGTCTCGTTACTCGATGCCCTAGAACAATTCCTTCTCGTACCATGAAGTGGCACTTTTCCCAGTTAAGTACTAGGTTTGTTTCTTCGGATCACCTTAGTACCTTAGCGAGATTGGCTAAGCAGTCATCGTACGTATCTCCAAATACTGAAAAGTCGTCCATGAAAACTTCCAAAATCTTCTCAACCATGTCAGTGAAAATAGACATTATACATCTTTGAAATGTAGCAGGTGCATTACATAAACCAAATGGCATGCGCCTAAATGCAAATGTACCTTACGGGTAGGTGAATGTGGTCTCGTGTTGATCTTCCGGTGCTACCGTAATCTAGTGTACCCCGAGTATCCATCGAGGAAGCAGCAATAATCTTGCCCCGCGAGTCTATCCAGCATCTGGTCCAAGAACAGCAAAGGAAAGTGATCCTTCCTGGTTGCCTTATTCAGCTTCTGGTAATCTATGCAGATTCTCCATCCCGTAACTGTTCTAGTTGGTATCAACTCGCTATTCTTGTTCTTTACGATCGTGATACCTCCTTTCTTTGGCACCCTCTGAACCGGGCTTACCCATAAACTATCTGAGATGGGGTAAATGATACCCGCATCTAGCCACTTAATAATCTCCTTTTTCCCCACGTCCTTCATGATCGGGTTCAGCCTTCGTTGTCCATCGATCATCCCTTTTTCACCATCTTTCAGGATGATCTTGTGCATGTATAATACCGCGAATATTGGCTATGGTCCATCCGATAGCCTTCTTGAATTATTTCAAAACTAAGATAAGTTTCTCTTCTTGCTCAGTAGTTAATTCTGCTAAAACAATCACAGGCAAAGTAGAAACGTTACCTAAATAAACATATTTTAAATGAGAAAGTAATGCCTTGAGTTCTAACTTAGGTGGCTCTTCGATTGACGCTTTCCGTTGTGTGTAATCTCTCTCATCTAAACCCAAAGATTCAAAATGGGATTGCAGTGTATATCCCTTCTGATTAGCTTTTAGCAAAGCTAAGTCTTCTTTCTCCTCTTCATCACTTGGAGGGTCTGATGTAAGAACCCTTTCCAGAGGGTCCTCAACAGAGTTGAGTTCCTTCTCCACTATTATCTCTTCTAAGTCAGATACTGCAGAATAATCATCTATTGCGTCAGGAAATTGCATCGACTTGAAAATGTTAAATGTTACCTGATCATCCTGCACGCGCATAGTGAGTTTGCCCTTCTGCACATCAATCAGGGTCCTTCCGGTCGCTAAGAACAGTCTCCTCAGGATAATTGGTACTTCTTTATCTGCTTCAAAATCTAGTATTACAAAGTCAGTAGGAAAGATAAACTTATCTACACGTACCAACACGTCCTCAATTTTTCCTTCTAGATGTGCTAAAGATCGATCTGCTAGCTACAGTGTAACCGTAGTAGGTCTAACTTCACCTTATCCCAACTTCTTAAATATCGACATAGGCATCAAGTTGATACTTGCACCTAAGTCACATAATGCCTTACCACAATATGTTGATCCAATATTGCATGGTATGGTAAAACATCCTGGATCTTTCAACTTCAGGGGTAATTTGTCTTGAAGATATGCACTGTATTCGTTTGTTAGAGCTACCGTATCAAATTCTCCAAGTCTTCGTTTCTTGGACAGGATATCCTTCATGAATTTGACGTAATTCGGCATTTATTCGAGTGCTTCCACAAACGGGATGTTGATATGAAGCTGCTTGAGTACGTCAAGGAACTTCTTGAATTGAACCTCCTGTTTCTGCTTCTGGAGTCTTTGAGGGTAAGGTAATGGAGGTTTATAAATTGGAACTGATACTGGTTGATTCATCTTTACCGATAATTCTGCACTTAACGGAGTTGTTAGTTGATCAGAATTAACTAGTTCTGAGGTTACCTTATCAGGTTTTGCAGATTCTGGTTCAGATGGAACTGGAACTTCAACACTCGGTTGAACTTCTTATGATTCTTGAGCCTCAGCTGGCTCCTTCTCTACTTCGACAGTGTTGGGCTCTACTGTCTTTCCACTCCTCAATGTTAGTGCTTTACAATGCTCTTTCCCTGGATTTCTTGGGTTCTCTGTATCATTAGGTAGTACACCTTGCGGACAGTTCCTGAGTTCAGTAGCAAGCTGGCCCACTTGATTCTCTAAATTCCTTAGAGTGACGTCATTCTTTGCCATATATGCCTTCAATAAGTTCTTTAAGCTATTGGACGAATCAGCTTGAGCTGGTTTCTAGGCTTGCTGTGGAAAACTAGGCGGCTGGGTTGGTCTAGGTTGGGCGTAGTTGTTACTGCCCCCAGCCCCTTGGTTACTCCAGGAGAGATTAGGGTGATTTTGCTATGATGGGTTGTAAAAGTTGGATTGTAGTCCCTGCCTCCCTCGGTTTTGGTTCTGATTACCTATATAATACATGGATTCCGGGTTTGATGGACATTCTTCAAACACACGCCCTTCCCCACAATAGACACATGCTATATTCTCAAAGTGATTAGGTGGCTGAGCTGCAAAACTGTTAGACTTATTAGTGGTAAGGTTCTTTAACATTGAAGATATCGAAGATACCTGAGATGCGAGTGAAGTGAAAGCATCTACTTCATGTATTCCAGCTACTCGTCTTCCTGATGCTACTCGATTGGTTGGCCATTGATAATTGTTACTGGCGATCCTCTCGATAATCTCATAAGCCTCATTGGAAGACTTAGATAGGATGGCACCATTAGCAGAAGCGTCTACTACCATCCTTGTGTGAGCATTGAGACCATTATAGAATGTCTTAAGTTGGATGCAATGCGGGATTCCGTGATGAGGGCATTTTCGTAATAACTCTTTGAATATTTCCCATGCCTCATACAAGGACTTATCATCCAATTGTTGGAAAGCAGTAATCTCATCTCTCAGCTTAGCAATCTTGCTAGGTGGGAAATACTTTACAAGAAATCTCTCTACTAACTCTTGCCATGTAGAAATCGAGTTCGGTGGCAACGAGTTTAACCAAGCTTGAGCTCTGTCCCTCAGCGAGTACGGGAACAACTTTAATCGTTGTGCATCTTCAGGTACTCCGGCTAGCTTGAAAGAGTCGCTCACCTCTATAAACAGTCTTAAGCGAAGATGAGGATCTTCAGTAGGCATTCCACTGAATTGGCCTACTGTCTGAAGCATCTGGAACATGACTGGCTCCAGCTCAAATTGTTGTGCCTCGATTTCGGGTCTTCTAATTCCTAAATTAAGATCATTGAACATGGGCACGGCATATTTTCGTAAGGCTCTATCCCTATCATCAGCAATAAGGATAGGATTTTGAGCAAGATTTGCTCCGTTTCCTTGATTGATATCTCCAAAATTCATCTCTTCGGTCCTTCTCTGGTTCGCTTGTCTTCTTCACTGTCGAAAGGTTCATTCTATTTCAGGGTCCACAGGAAGTAAGTCGATAATTCGGTCAATACTCATAAACACCTAAAATAATCAAAGAAAAATTAATTAAGAAAAGTTGAACAAGAAAATAAATGAACCAAAATGAATAAATAATTCACAAATAACATTTTTCAAAACAGTCCCCGGCAACGGCGCCAAAAACTTGGAACGGTGGAAATGTGCAAGTGTACACAATCATAACAAGTAATAAAGTGACAAGTAAATGTCGAGTTATCGTACCCACAGGGACTGTAAAAAGAATTATTTATGAAATTAATTAAAACACTTTGGTGAGGTGAAAATAATTTTGGTTTGAAAAAGTGATTTATAAACTAAGATTTTAAAACTAAGAAAACAAATTAAATAAAAGAAAAGAGTCCTAGTGCACGATTTCAAATACGATTTAATCAAGATGATATAATTTTGTTGGATTAATTATGCCTTTTTAACTTAGAATTATTAAATTCATGCTTATGCTGTTACTAATAAATTCACGGCAACTTAGTAATTTGCTAACTTATGAACATATTCCTATGCCAATTCAACTGACTAAACAGAATTAATAAGGTAAACATGCTAAGCACATACATACTTATTAAATTAAATTATCTCTCGCATATTTCTATGTCGATTCAACCGATTAATTCAACTTAATAAACATGTAAAAGATTATGTGAAGTAACAAAGTAGTCATACCTTGAAACAATTTAATCACAACAATCTTGCAAGTTATGCAAGGCATATGAATCGTCAGATACAATGCTAATTTAATTTTCAGCTACCTTAGAAGAATTAAACATACACAGATTAAGTATTGAGTCTATTAATTGCAATTTCAATCCACTTAAATAATTAATTCTTTAATTATCTAAACAATTATAATGCCAGATAATCTAAGCATGATTTTACTTAATCAAGCATTTCACTGAGACCATAACAGCATAAACACTAATTTAATAATTCAAGTAGGCAAAATATAATCAACCCAACATGAATTAAATTCAAGCTAAATTGATTAAAATAACGATTTCAACAACAATAATATTCATAGATGTGTTCATCATAAAAACAACAGAAATTAAAAAGATAAGGAACAAGAAGGCAAATCCGGTGTTCTCCGTGGCTTTGTCTGACTGCTCCTTTCTTCGTCTCCGTTGTCCTCGCCGGTCAAGGCTCCTATGAATGCTTGCTTGGTGCCCAAATTGGCTGGGAAAACACCTCTTTTCCAAGAGGAGAAATTGGCACAAGGGAGAGGAAAATGGGAAGGGAAAATGGAGAGAAAAGAGAGTGGAGAGGTGAAGAGAGAATGAGAGAATGTTGAGAAGTGAATGAGTGATTAAAAATGAGCAGCAAGGGGTGGCTTTTATAGCTGATTGTGGCTGCTAAAAATAGCAAATCCCATCAGCGAAAGAGCCCTCCTATGGCTGGCCACACACATGGCAAGGTTGAAGCTTTCAACCTTGCTAAACATAGGTTGGGGCAAATCTAAAAAGCCTAAAATAAAGGTGGGGTTTGAACGCGATTTAGAGGTTTTTCAAGGGGCTTTTTGCAAGCATATTTAATCAGCTAATTTTCTGATTTGGGTCACCCAATGGACGGTTCTGGTCAGACCAATTAGTGGCTGGTTCGGCTCACTTCGTTCGGTTCAACCAGTGCGGTTCACTAGGCCCTTTCTCTATAATTAATTAAAATTAATTTATTCAACCTAAATTAAATAGGAGATAAATTAAAATTAATTTAATTATGAATTAATACACATTTATGGACCGTCTCGGGCAGGAAATTAATTCGCCTCGATACTTCAAATCGCTTCTCGATTTTGTTCTTCTTGTAGTGTCCGCCAGGCCATTTTTCGCCCTTTATGCGATTTTGTCGAAATTAACCAAAATTAATCAAAATTAATTACAAAACTAATTAAAATTCATCATGTTCATATTTTTAACACAGTTTTATTATTTTATAATATTTAATTATTTTTTGACAAGAATTTAATCGGATTTGCATGAATTTATGTCAAAAAGGGCATGTAAAAGTATATAAATTTTTGTGTTTCCAATCAGCTAATTGGATGCTCATCTTAGTTTGTTTAGGTTTTTCAAGACCTAGTTATTTAAAAAATTTAAATGGCCTGACATTTATACTAGCCCCTAAATTAGTAAAGCATTTTTGGCGTCTAAACTACCAAGTAAACAAGGAATAGTAAAACTCCCTGGATCTTTTAGTTTGTTGGGTAGCTTATTCTGTAAAATGGCTGAGCATACTGCATCCAACTCCACATGAGATTTCTCATCTAGCTTCCACTTGTTTGTCAAGAACTCTCTTAAAAACTTAACAGCATTTGGCATCTGCGAAAGAGCTTCAATAAACAGTAAGTTATATGTAATTTCTTTAAGAGTTTATGAAACTTACCGAATTACTCATCTGTAAGGTCTTTCTTTAACGCATTTGGGTATGGGATATGAGGTTTATACTTTTTGACAATTGCTTCTTTGGAACTTACCTCGTTCTTATCTTTACTTACCACAGTCTCTTTACGTGGCTCTGGGTTGGTTTTAGCTAACCTTTTTTCATCTATTCTATCCACGACATTGAGTTGCTCCTTAGGGTTAGTCTCAGTGTTGCTTGGTAATCCACCTTGCAGTCTTTCAGAAATTAGCTTGGCGAGCTGGCCTATTTCAGTTTCAAGTCCTTGAATGGATGCTTGCTGATTCTCCAGTGCTGTTTTAGTGTTTTGAAAACGGGTTTCTGATACAAAAATAAATTTTGTGAGCATCTTCTCAAGGTTTGGCCTTTTCTCTTGTTGGAATGGTGGCTGTTGAAATCTCAGAGGAGGTGGTTGTCTTTGATTTCCTTGTCCTCCCCATGAAAAATTGGGGTGGTTTCGCCAACCTGCATTGTAAGTGTTACTATAAAGGTTATTTTGAGGTCTAGAGTTATTACCCATATAGTTGGCTTGCTCGATTTCCATGCCATGTCCATAGGAGGAGTAGTCGGGATTGTACATATTTCCTTGAATTGAGTCACACTGCATCACTGGTTGTACCTGTGTAGAACCAACAAAGTTGTCAATCTTTTTATTAAGAAGTTCTACTTGATTAGAAAGCATCGTGACTACATCAATATTAAAAAATCCTGCAGCTTTTTGTGGCTTTGTTCTCATGACTTGCCACTGATAGTTATTCAGTGACATCTCTTTTATAAACTTGTAAGCTGCTTCGGGTGTTTTGTTGTCGATTGTTCCACCGACTGCTGCATCGATCATCTGCCTTGTTAAGGGATTCAAACTGTTGTGAAAGGTTTGAACTTGTAGCCACAGAGGTAACCCATGGTGAGGGCACCTTCTCAAAAGATATTTGTATCCCAAGCATTGTAAAGTGTTTCTAAATCCATCTGCACAAAAGAAGAAATATCATTCCTCAATTTAGCTATTTTAGCCAGAGGAAAATACTTAAGTAAAAACTTCTTAGTCATTTGTTCCCATGTAGTGAAGGACCCTCGTGGTAAAGAATTTAACCACTGTTTAGCCTTATTTATCAAGGAGAATAGGAATAGCCTAAGACGAATGACATCATCAGAAACACCATTTATTTTGAATGTATCATATAATTCCAAAAAGTTGGGTAGATGCGAGTTAGGATCCTCATCCTGCAAACAATCAAACTGAATAAATTGTTGTATCATTTGAATAGTGTTAGGTTTCAGTTCAAAATTATTTACAGCAATAGTAGGCCTAACAATGCTAGATTTAGTGCCTGCTAAATTAGGTCTAGCATAATCATATATAGTACGCGAAGCAGGATTTTGCTTGACAGGATTTGTGGCTACTATAGGAGGTAGTTGATTATCCTGATTCGCTTCCATCTCTTTGGTAGGTTCTGGTTCCTCTTCTTCTCCTTGTTTTGGATATTACAAGCTTCTTCTTATCTCTCGGTAAGTTTGACGAACTGTCGCTTCTAAATTGTCGTCAAAAAGCAGTGGTCCTCCCGGATTTCTTTTAGTCATAAACTAGAGATACCTGGAAGGGAAAAGGCAAAGAAAATTAAAATAAATAAATAAAACAAATAAAAACAAAGGTTGAAAATAAAGAAAAATGGTAATGGTTAAAGTAATAAAAATCGAGTGTTCCTAATATCTTAGTTCCCCGGCAACGACGCCAAAAACTTGATCTCGTGATTGTGATAAAGTAATAATATCTGATCGTACCTGTAAACTAACTAATATCACGATAAAAGGCAAGTGAACCTATCGAACAGTAGTATAGTTAGTGGCAAGACCGGAATATCGAATCCAAGGAACTATGAGTACTAGTAATGACTTTCTTTCTATTATCTAGCCTAAAAATAAAGAGGGTTTGGTTGTAAACTAAACTAACTAAAGAAATGACAAAGAGTAAAGTGGGAGATTGCTTTTGGGAAAGTCTGATTGATTAAGGCAATACCTAAGGAAGAATCCACCTAGACTTCACTTGTTATCTAACTCTAAACCAGATGATTTCTTCATTTGATTTGATCCGTAGAGATCCCTAATTTATGTTAATACCTCCGACGAGGATAAGAACAACTAATCCTCGATTGATTAACTGAAATCTCTTTCTAGTTAAAACTCCTAGTCTTGCATTAACTTGATCTATGGCTCCCTATATTAGATTTGACTATAACCCGGTAGATTTTTTGTTGTCCTATCTCTAGGATTGCGATCAACTCCACTTAATTGTGTTGGATCTACTCCTATGCAAGGACTTTTGCTCCTCTACATAAGTACATTCGACTTAAATCAATATCCCGAAAATATCAATTTAAGAGTTAAAAACATAATTAAGAACAAATCAAATATTTATCACACAGCTCAGATAACAATAACAAGATCTGTCTTAGGTTTCATCCCCTTAGGTATTTAGGGTTTTAGTACATAATTATAAAAGAAAACATCTTAAAAGAAATAAAATAAAAAAAAGAAGAAAACCCAAAACTCCTAAAAGGATTGAAGGGAGATCCTCTGTCTTGATGTAGATCTTGGCTTCTGAGATGGATCAATCGACTCTCCTTCGAGTAATTCCCTCTTTTAACTCCTCGTCTTGGCGGGAAAATAGCACACCCTTAGCGGGGAATAAAGCTCACATTTGTAGTTGTCTCCTAGGGTCTTTATATAGAGTTTTGGAATACCTTTCTTAGCCCCTAAGTAGCCTTTTCCAAGTGAAATTGAACTTCCTCATGACATGGACAAGCTTGTGTGCCACGCCCATATGGATCTAGGCCTAGGCCGTGCTTGAGCCTGTTAAAGTGGCACGGCCGTGTGGTCTGGCCGTGCGAGTCGGGGTTGGGCTGTGTTCGAGCTAAAGGTGGCATGGCCTTGTGACACGCCCATGTGGCAAACTCCAAGGCCGTGTTGATTATTGAATTAGGCCTAATTTGTCTGTTTTTGGCTCGTTCTTGTTCTTTTCTCTTCCTTATGCTCACCTAAGTATAAAACATGAAATAAAAGGATTAGGAGCACCAATTTCCACAAATTCAATGATAATTCATCCAGAATTTAGGCTAAGTATGAGGTAAAAACATGTATAATTTACGGTTTATCAATAGGTACCTCTAGTTTATGACTAGAAGAAATCCGTCAGGACCTTTACTTTTTGACTACGAGTTAGAAGCTACAGTTCGTAGAAACCAAAGAAAAATCCAACGAAACCTACAGTATCCAGAATAGGGACAAGAACCTAAACCTCCTGAAGAGATGGAAGCAAAACAGGACAATCTACCACCTCCTGTGATAGCTACAGAACCGGTGCACCAAAATAATGCTCCTCGTACTATGTATGATTATACTAAACCTAATCTAGCTGGTACTGGATCTAGTACTGTTAGACCTACTATTACTGTAAATAATTTTGAATTAAAACCTAACACAGTTCAAATGAATCAGCAATTTGTTCAGTTTGATGGTTTACAGGATGAGGATCCCAATTCGCACCTAGCCAATTTCTTGGAATTTTGCAACACATTTTAAATAAATGGTTTTTCTGATGACGTCATTCGCCTCCGACTATTCCCTTTTTCCTTAACGAATAAAGCTAAACAATGGTTAAATTCTCTACCACGATGGTCTATCACTACATGGGAACAAATGACTGAGAAGTTTTTACTTAAATATTTTCCACTGGCTAAAATGGCTAAATTAAGGAATGATATTTCTTCTTTTGTGCATATGGATTTAGAAACACTTTACGATGCCTGGGAGAGATATAAGGATCTATTGAGAAGATGCCCTCACCATGGTCTACCTCTATGGTTACAAGTTCAAACTTTTCACAATGGTTTGAACCCTTCAATGAGGCAAATGATCAATGCAGCCGCCGATGGTACAATTAATAATAAAACACCAAAAGCAACTTACGAGTTTATAGAAGAGATGTCACTGAACAACTATCAGTAGCAAGTTATGAGAACAAAGCTACAAAAAGTTGCAGGGGTTTTTAATATTAATGCAGTCACCATGCTTTCCAATCAGGTAGAACTTTTAAATAAAAAGATTTATAATTTTGTTGGTTCTATACAGGTACACCCAGTGATGTAGTGTGACTCAATCCAAGGAAACATGAGCTATTCTGAAAATCCCAACTATGCATATGGCATGGAAAACGAGCAAGCCAACTATATGGTAAATAATCCCAGATCTCAAAATAACCCTTATAGTAACATTTACAATGAAGGTTGGAGAAATCATACTAATTTCTCATGGGGAGGACAAGGTAACAAAGGAAATCAGAGACCACTACATCATCTGGGATTTTAGCAACCGCCTTATCAGCAAGAAAAAAATCAAACCTTGAAGAAATGCTCACGAAATTTATCACCGTATCAGAAACCTATTTTCAGAACACCGAGACGGTACTTAAGAGCCAGCAAGCATCCATCCAAGGGCTCGAAACTCAAGTAGGCCAGCTCACTAAGTTAATCTCTGAAAGGCCACAAGGTGGCCTACCAAGCAACACTGAGACTAACCCTAAAGAGCATGTTAAAGCAGTCTCATTAAGGAGTGGAAAGATGCTAGCTGAACCTAAAAGGAAGGTACTACAAGAGCTTGACAAAGAAAACGTTGAGGAGGCTGATCCCAAAGAAAAAGCCCCACCGATACCTAAAGAATAAAAGCCACACATTCCATACCCAAGAAAGTTGAAAAAAGACCGCATGAATGCCCAATTCGGTAAATTTCTTAAACTTTTTAAACAATTACACATTAACTTACCTTTTGTTGAAGCTATTTCACAGATGCCCACATATGCAAAAATTTTAAAGGAACTTCTAACCAACAAAAGGAAGTTTGAAGAACTCTCTACAGTGGAACTTAACGAGGAATGCTCAGCAATCCTCCAAAATAAGCTACCAACCAAATTAAAGGATCCAGGAAGTTTCGTTATTCCTTGTTTAATTGGTAGTTTAAATATTGAAAAGGCATTAGAAGATTTAGGAGCCAGTATTAACTTAATGCCTTATAAAATGTTCAAGCAGCTAGGTCTAGGGGAACCAAAACCCACTAGGATGGTTATTCAATTAGCTGATAGATCTATTAAATATCCTAGAGGTATCATTGAGGATGTATTAGTTAAGGTGGATAAATTTATATTCCCTGTTGATTTTGTTGTGCTTGACATGGATGAAGATGTTGAGGTACACTTAATCCTAGGACGCCCATTTTTAGCTACTGCCAGAGCTGTTATTGATGTAGGGGATGGTAAACTTGTACTTAGAGTAGGTGATGAAGAAATTGTGTTTAAAATTTATGATACCATGTGACTCTTTAGGGAACAAGATGATTCCTATTACTTCATTGATTCTATTGATTATTCTATTCAAGATTCTTTTTAGGAAATCATTCTTGAAGACACGTTGGAACTGTGTCTTGTCCAAGGCGAGGGAGAAGACAAAGTCACCACTGAAATGGAAAAGGTAATAATTGACTTAAATTCTAATGAACCTTCGTCCAGACAAATAGATTATGAGGATATTAAGATTAATGATGAACTAAGACAAAAACCCTCTATTGACGAACCTCCCAAATTGGAATTAAAATAATTACCCAACCACTTAGAATATGCATTTTTAGGAAATAATTCTACATTACTAGTGATCATCGCTTCAGATTTACAACCCAAGGAAAAGGAGGAGTTAATCCAAGTGTTAAGTGAACATAAAAAATCCATAGCTTGGAAAATTTCTGACATTAAGGGAATCAATCCTTCTTTTTGCACCCACAAAATTTTGATGGAAAATAAATACAAACCAACTGTGCAAACTCAAAGAAGATTGAATCCCAAAATGAAGGAAATGGTTAAAATCAAGGTAATTAAACTTTTAGATACTGGAATTATTTATCCTGTCTCTGATAGTGCTTGGGTAAGTCCTGTGCAGGTCGTTCCCAAGAAAGATGGTATAAATGTTGTTGCCAACGAAACGAATGAATTAATTCCCACAAGAACTGTCACAGGTTGGAGAGTTTGCATCAACTATAGGAAATTGAACGACGCCACTAGAAAAGATCATTTTCCCTTACCCTTCATTGATCATATATTGGAAAGACTATCATGGCATATGTACTACAGCTTTTTGAATGGACTTTCTGACTATTTCCAAATCTCGATAGCTCTTGAAGATCAAGAAAAGATAAGATTCACTTGTCTATACGGTACGTTTGCTTATCGTAGAATGCCTTTTGGATTATGTAATGCACCTGCTACTTTTCAGCGTTGCATGCTAGCTATTTTTGACGAACTCATGGAAGATATTATGGAGGTATTTATGGATGACTTCTTGATTTTCGGTAACTCTTTCCATCTTTGCCTTAAAAAATTAGAACGAGTTTTAATAATATGTGAAGAAGCGAATCTTGTTCTCAATTGGGAAAAATGCCATTTTATGGTAAAAGAAGGTATTATGCTAGGACACAAGATTTCTAGTAAAGGATAGAAGTAGATAAAGCAAAAGTGGAGACCATTGAAAAACTACCTCCCCCTAGTTCAGTTAAGGCGATTAGAAGTTTTTGAGGACATGCTGGTTTTTATAGAAGATTCATTAAAGATTTTTCTAAAATAGCTAAACCATTAAAAAAGTTACTAGAAAAAGATGTGCCCTTCAATTTTGATCAGGAATGTTTAGAAGCATTTAACACTCTCAAAGAAAAACTTATTAATGCTCTAATTATAATTACATCTGATTGGAATTTACTTTTTGAGCTAATGTGTGATGCAAGTGTAATACCCCTATCCCGTAACCATCGCCGGAACAGGTAAGGGGCATTACCGGACTTGTAACTCATGTCAGAACAGTAAAATTTTGAACATTTTCTTGAATTTAAGATCATTCATTTAGATAAATGCTAGACACAACCAGGGATAAAATTTAAAACTTATAAAAGTATACATCTAAAAGATGCCATATTCGCATGGCTTATATACATTAACCAAAATATCCTTCCACTACTAGTCCATTCTATACATGCCATAAGATAATCCAAAACGTAGTAGTACTAAACAGTGGATAGTGTGACGACTGCTGATGATCCCCGAGCTAAAAGTATGAGTCAACGATCTACAAAACAGAGAAACATGACATTCAAAGTAAGCTTTCATAAGCTTAGTCAGTCTTAAGCAATTTAAAACTCTTGAACTCAAATATAACCAATTTGTTTATTTGATTCACATATAACATTTCATTTCATTCCATTCACGATTTATTACCTTCTTGGCCAAACATGCATATTCACTTATAAGCTCATATAGTTTTATTGTCTCTTTTAAAATTTCGCAATCATATAGCCATGGCATTTATATACTTCAATGTCAACTTCAATTCAATCAATTTCAATCGTGTACCATTTCATATCTATAGTTACCCCCATTGGTCGAATCAAAATGGTATGTCTCACAATATCCTATGATTTTTCTCCATAGGCGAAATACACGAATATTCATATGACATTTTCATATATGTTTCTCACTTTACATTCATGATTTAATTCCGATAGATTTAACATGTACAAGTATTTAACACATACCTGACCAACTCAATTATAAGTCGATCTTACGAATTCTCATATAACCTCTTTCTAGGTATACTACTTTTTTGGCCAAATATACACAACTACATAATGCACATATAACAGATTGATTTTACTTGAATCAAAACTCATTTAAACATAGATAAATCGAATATCTTCATATAACACCACTCATTGTCCGAATGTACCATTATTATACATATATATAATCTTATAACTTACTCACATAAGCATCACGTCGTACACTTTTAGTTTAATTTAAATCAAGCTCGCATGTTAGTTCGTGATACATACCTGGCCATCTTATTGCATTGCACGTATTTATTAGTAATTGTTACCACGAAGTCTCATAATCTTAGACTTTACTTATATCACCGACGAGACCATTAACCCGGGTAAATTATTAGCACTAGTCTACAGGTTCTTAAACACGGATACAAATCCAGCACGAAGCCTGCGGGTCTCTAACCCGGATACAATCCCAGCACGAAGCCAGCGAGTCTTTAAACCCGGACATTTTACCAGCATAATTCATTTTATATACTTTTTACTAACTTTGGCCTCATCAAATATCTAATAATCCACACTTTTCATAATCGATCATTCGTCCACATTGTATACACATAAACATATGTACATTTCACTTTTACCCATTCGGTCACACCACATACACAAGCACATATATATAAGATAATGTTTTTATCATCACTTGATAATACATCACATACTTTGCTTTCATTTAAATAACCACTTAGCCATATTACATTTCTAAGTAACCATTCGGCCTCACTATACAAATATAGATAGCACACATTTTCATAAAGGCCATTCGGATAACTTGCATACACTTAATATTAGCCATTTTGGCCTCACCACACATACGTATCTTGAACATCAATTTCATCATAACAAAGTTGACTAGGTATACCAGTCATTTAAGACTTATAGCCTCACTTTAATAAGGATTTGGTACTTTAATTACCAATATTTAATCAATAGCTTATAAGTAACTCAAATAGTTGTATCATTGTTTACAACATAATCACAAATTCACTACAAGCTGTCTTCCTGAGCAACAATTATTAATTTATTTGTAACTGGAGCTACGAAACTCCAAATCAAGTGCCATTAATTTTCTCTAAAAATAGACTCATATATATTCTATCCACAAAATGTTCAGAATTTTTGGTTTGGCCAATCAATACCAGATTTTCTTAAAGTTTCCCCTATTTTACTATTTGACTATTCTGAACACTCTTCACTTCGAATCAAATTTCTCATTGTACAAAATTCAAAATACGTTCTCGTTTATTTAATTTGAAACTAGACTCATTAAGGAGTCTAAGCATATAAATTTTATCCTATAATCATTTTTTTACAATTTATAATGATTTTCTAAAAACAGAACAGGGGCCCTCAAAGCCCTTTTGACTCTGTCCCACACCACTTTAAATATCTCATTATCGGAAATTCCTTTGCTTACATGGTTTCTTTTATAAGAAACTAGACTCATTAATATTTAATCACATAATTTATTCAGCCTCTAATTCAACTCCAATAATTTATGGTGATTTTCTAAAATCACGTTACTGCTGCTGTCCTAAGCAGATTTATTACAAATTTACTCTTAAATTTCCAAGGTTCAAACACTTAAGAACTTACCATTTGACTTTAGAACATTTCATGGCCACATCATATCTTATCAAATCAACTCATCATATCATATTATGATTGAATTTACTCAACGTTTAATCACTTAAAACTTACCTCGATCGCTAATGTACTTCAATTCTGACTATTCGACCAACCTCGCATTACCACAATCCAACTTTGTTCCCTTTTGCTCTTGAGCTTCATTACACAAGTTAACTAGTTCAATCATCTTATTAATTCATCATAAAGCAAATTTTATTAACTCTAATCACACAAGGCATACAGCACTTTCATCTTCAATTCATTAAGCACATATTGTGACCGAACGCACATAGCTCCTAAACTCAACCTACTTGTCTTAACATTTTTATATTAGCAGCATATAAAATCTCAATTGGACATACATTTATTCATAGACAAACAAATAAATTTCTATTCCTACTATTGCATACACCGCAAATTCAATTCTTTTCATGACAGATGCATTTAAATAAACCATGCCTTAATATCAATTTCATTCGACAATAGCACAAGCAAATTTACTTTCAACATCTAACATTTTTTTTTAAACTAAAATAATATTCACATTTCACTTCAATTCCCTCCGTGATCGTATGTATAAATCCAACAATTTATTAACCTCTTAATTCCAGTCCACACTCGGCATCTATATAGACTCAATTTAACAATTTAATTATTAATTTCTAACTTTAAACACAAATCCAACATTTCACCATAATAATCAGATACAATTCACTCATTTTAGCCACTTATAGTAGAATTTAACTAGCTTTTACCTCTTCTTTCTTTCATTACTAAGTCAAAACATCAAAACATTTAAAATCCAACATATATATCCATGACCGAATGCCTATAGTGTCACAAACTCAAAATCTAACATTACTTTCAATTTACATGCTAAAGCTGATTGTTTCAATAAACTCATTTGATCATTGTACAACTATTTTAACATCAAAGCAATTATTCAACTCATTATTCAATATCATTTTCGGTAAACATATATATGTATATAAGCCAATATTTGAACCTTCTCTTCTAATACCATGCCAAAGCCGTATCTTTCCCTTAGCATTTATAAATCTTTCATTTGCTTTATTCCTAAATACAGACTCTTGCTTTCCATTTAAAAACATCAAAATACCAACCAATAGCACATATCATCCATGGCCGATAACAAACAATGCCATGAACTCAAAAAAATTCACATGGGCTATGTTGAGAACTTAAATACCAACTCAATTTCACAAAATCTAAAAGAATTAACATGAATTCCTACCTTAATTTATCCTTAAGATGACCGAATGCTCTTGTGCTTCTTTCCCTTGTATTTTCGGCAAAAGAAATGGGGAAATGAACATGATAAGAACTTTGTTTTTATCACCCCTCTTTTCTTTTATTATATCCATCTTTCATAATATAAAACTATAATTTATTTTATGACACCATTTAATCATTCATAAAATGTCAAACCTGCCACCACTACTGTCCACTATAAATAAAAAGGGTTTAGTAACCATGCAAGTACCTTATATTTGCAAACCACGCTATTCGGCCACTTAAGTTTTTACCCACACATTTTCCCAAGTCTCACAATTAAGTCCAATTCCATGAAATAAGCATACCAATAATCAAGTTTTCATATTAATTTATCACACATGCTAATTCACGTATATTAAACTCAGTATATAGCATTAAAACATTTTTCTGATTCGGTTTTATGGTTCTGAAACCACTTTCCGACTAGGGTCAGAATAGGGCTGTTACAGTAAGTGATTTTGCAGTAGGTGCAGTTCTCAGACAACGGAAAGACAAGCATTTTCAGCCAATCTACTATGCTAGCAAAACTCTAACAGTCGCATAAGAAAATTATACTACCACAAAAAAAGAATTGCTAGCTATAGTTTTTGCATTTGACAAATTTAGATCATATTTGATATTATCTAAAGTCATTGAATACACCGACCATTCCATTCTTCGTTATCTTTTAGCTAAGGCTGATGTAAAACCTCGATTAATAAGATGGATTTTATTGTTACAAGAATTTGATTTGGAAATACAAGATAAAAAGGGAGCTGAGAACTTGGTAGCCGATCACCTTTCTAGGCTTGAAAACCCACATCTTTAAGGGCTTGATGAAGCCGAAATAAACGACTTGTTTACTGAAGAACAACTCTTAGCCATCTCTGATTCTGAGGTACCTTGGTTTGCCGACATTGCAAATTACTTAGCTGCTAATATAACCCTAAAAGAGTTGACACATCAGCAAAAGAAGCAATTCTTTACTAATGTGAAAAACTACTTTTGGGAAGACCATTTTCTTTCTTATATTTGTGCAAACCAAGTCATTCGAAGATGTGTTACAACAGCAGAAGCAAATAAGATCTTGGAACACTGCCATTCAAGACCAACAGGAGGACACTACAATGGAATGAAGACTGCCCATAAAATACTTTAATCAAGTTTTTATTGGCCCACATTATTTAAAGATGCCAGTAGGTATGTTACTTCTTGTGACAAATGTCAACGAACAGGTAATATCTCTAAATATAATAAATGCCTCAGACATATATATTTGAATGTAAAATATTCGATGTATGGGGCATCGATTTCATGGGTCCATTTCCTAATTAATTCGGAAATAAAAACATTTTAGTAGCAGTTGATTACATGTCTAAATGGGTGGAAGCCCAAGCCTTACCCACTAATGATGCTAGAATGGTAGTGAGATTCCTTAAAAAAACTTTTTTCTCGATTTGGAACACCAAGAGCAATTATCAGTGATAAGGGAACTCATTTTTGCAATGCTCAATTTGAGAAAGTTTTACAAAAATATGGAGTGTACCATAGAACAGCTACCCCTTAACACCCTCAAACTAGTGGACAAGTTGAAATAACTAATAGAAAGCTAAAACGCATCCTAGAGAAAACTGTACAAACAAGTAGAAAATATTGGGCAATGAAAGTAGATGACGATTTATGGGCTTATAGAACTGCCTTCAAGACTCCCACAGGAACATCCCCTTATAGACTCGTTTATGGGAAAAGTTGTCATCTACCCTTTGAACTAGAACTTAATGGGCTATCAAATTTCTAAACCTCGACCTTGATCTTGCAGGTGAAAAGAGACTCGTACATTTAAATGAGTTGGACAAATGGCGCTATAACGTATATGAAAATTCACGCTTGTACAAAGAAGCTACAAAGAGGCGCCATGATGCTTGCCTAAAACAACACAAACAGTTCAAAACTAGCGATCTCGTTTTGCTTCACAATTCAAAGCTTAAATTATTCCCTAGGATACTAAAATCAAGATGGTCAGGCCCATTCATAGTTCAAAGTGTTCTTCCCTACGACACAATTGAGGTAACACATCCAACGCACGTCACTTTCAAGGTAAACGGTCATCGACTCAAACTATACAACGGAGACAATTTTAAGAATTATAGAGAGGAGCTTAAGCTCTACGAACCCCTATAGAAGAGCAAGCAAGGTACGTCAAGCTTAGACTCTAAAAAAAGTGCTTCTCGGGAGGCAACCCGAGTACTAAACTTGTTGATTTCTTCTAATTCAGTTCAAAACTAACTAAGTCATTAAAACGCAGATTTTCTAGTACACACGGCTAGGCACACGGGCGTGCCTAAGATCGTGGACACACCATAACTAACTAAGTCATTAAAACGCAGATTTCCTAGTACACACGACTAGGCACACGGGCGTGCCTAAGATCGTGGACACACCACGATTGGAGACACAACCATGCGATGTAGCCGTAGGCAAACTTGCCAACTTATGCACGGATGTGTAACCCAAACACGACCGTGTGATATGACCATGTGCCTTAACGCGCCCGTGCTAATAAGCTGTGGGTGAAACTAAGAAATCAGCATGGGCATCTGACACGCCCGTGCCTATCACCCGTGGCCACAACCCAATTCCATGAAACACACGGGCGTGCGCCACGACCGTGTGCCTAAATACCTCAATATTTAAATTTCAATTTCTAATTTCCTTTACTTTATATTTTTCCTTTTCCTTTTATTTTGCACTTTATTTCTTATCGAATAATACTTGAAATTCCCAACCCAGTTGTGCTTATTCTCTTCAGTCACCCAGAATCATGAACTTCAAGTATTCCTCTCTCCAAATTCAACTTTCACTATTCACAAGGAATTCATCCAATATTCAGGGAGTTTCACTTCTCTCCCTATCTTATGATTTTATGCTTCTATTTCTACTAATGTATCTTTGTACATTGAGGGCAATGTACATCTTAAGTGTTGGGGGATCTAACTTTTTGCATCATTCTCAAATCCCCGAATTCTCACTTTCACTCTTTGCATTATTAGAATGAATTCTAATTGATTTATGATTTTTATTTTGAAAATTAAGACATAGGTACTTATGCTTTGATTATTCAAACTTTAAGGCATTAGAGAATCATGCATGATAAGTTGAAATTTTTGAGAACGTGAAATTTTTTTAGGTTGTTCTCCCAATTTTAAGAGTTATCTTGAAATTTGAAATTTGCAGGATTGACATCAAAAGCCACAATTCTGGTGAGATTTTTTAGCCTTTTGAGCATACATCCTTTTGTGCTTACTTTTATTGTTGCTTTGAGTGAATCAACATTGATCTGTTATTCTAGAACTTGCTTCGATTATACATGTTAAGACCATATCATTGGTTTGATATACTGAGATGATAAAGGCACACAGGTTTTAACCCACTTACTCCATAAAAGCATACCTCCATAATTAACCCCTAGTGAACCCCCTTGAGCCTAACAAACCATTCATTTGACTTACCCTCAATATTAACCAATACCCATTATTGTTGAAATTCCCCTAATTACTTTGATCCCTATTTTTTTTTGAGAATTTAATAGAATAATTATCTAGCTTTATTTTTCCTTTTGTTAGTTAAATGTGTAAAGTATTTAAATATTTAATTGTTCTTAAAAATATATATATACTCCAGTTCTAATTCAATATTTTTGCATATTTCCATATAATTTTGAGCTTCTGTTCTTAGACAACGTTATCCAAAAGAAAGGCTTTACACTAGGAATATGTTCAAAGTGATAGAGATTTTTCTAGTTAGATGATTTTTCAGTTCAATTTCGATTCTAACCCTCTTTTTTAGCCTGTGACAACACCCCTAACGAAACCCCCATTACAACCATTAAAGGACCTTTTGATCGATGTATCATCTCAATCTATAGTGGTGGAGATTTGATTTTCCTGCAAGCTTATGGTAATGACTTTTCATGTTGACTAATGAGTGCTTCTTTTCTAAACCCTAAACACTTTGAGTGATTAGAGTGAATCCTTAGTAAGTATGTCAAATCTTGTTGATTTTTGAATCAGAGGTAATTACTTAGAAGAGGGGAGAAAACCTAGGTTTCTATGATTAAAATCTCAACTTAGATTGTCTGAGACTTTAATGTTCTTCTAGTTGAATTCTCATTGTATGATTACTTGTGAATTAGTTTGAAACATTATTGATAAAAGTTATAAGTTGCGAAGAATGATTTTTAATTATGAATTGAGATTTTGCTTGAGGACAAGCAAAGGCTTAAGTGTGGGGGTATTTGATAAACGATAAATCATACATATTTTTACCTCATGCTTAGCCCAATTTCTGGATGAATTAACTCTTGATTTGTGGAACTTAATGCTCTTAATCCTTTAAATTCATGTTTTATAGTTAGATGAGGATAGGGAAGCATAAAGAACAAGAAACAGGCCAAAAAATAAAGAAAATAGGTTAAAACAAGGAAACAACACGGCCTGGAGTTCATCACACAGGCATGTCACACGACCATGCCACTTTAAGCTCGAACACGACCCAACCTCGATTCACATGGGTAGACCACACAACCGTTCCACATTAACAGGCTTGAGCACAGCCCAATATCAACTCACACAAGCGTGGTACACGGGCGTGTCCCTATCGTGATGAAGTTCAATTTCACTCAGAAAAGGCTACTTAGGGGCTAAGAAAGACATTCCAAACTCTATATAAAGACCCTAGGAGGTCATTCAAAAGGCGGCTATTGGGTCCATTCTTTGGAGCATTCTTTCCCACCAAGACGAAGAGCCAAAGGCAGAGAATTACTCGAAGGAAAGCCGATTGATCCATCTCAGAAGCCAAGGTTTATATCAAGATAGAAGATCTCCCTTCAATCCTTTAAGGAGTTTTGGGTTTTCTTATGTTTTGTTATTTTCTTTATTCTGAGATGTTTCTTTTTATAAACATGAACTAAAACCCCAAATACGTGAGGGGGATGAAACCTAAGATAAATCTTGTTATTGTTATCTGAACTATATGCTAACTATTTCGCTTATTCTTAATTGTGTTTTTAACTCTTAAATTAATATTTCAAGGATATTGATTTAAGTCGAATGCGCTTATGCAGAGGAGCAAAAGTCCCTGTGTAGGAGTAGATCCAACACAATTAAGTGGAGTTGCTCGCAATCCTAGACATAGAATAACGAAAATCTACCGGATTAGAGTTAAATCTAATATGGGGATCCATAGATCGAGTTAATGCAAGACTAGAGGTTTTAATTAGAAAGAGATTCCAATTAATTAACCTAGGATTAGTTGTTCTTATCCTCGACGAATGTATTAACATAAATTAGGGATCTCTACGAATCAAGTCAAATGAAGAAATCGTCTAGTTCAGAGTTAGATAACAAATGAAGTCTAGGTGGATTCTTCCTGAGGTATTGTCCTTATCAATCAGTTTTCCCAAGTTAATTTCCCAATTTACTCTTTTTTGCATTCCTAGTTTAGTTTAGAGTTAATTATTTTAAATAAAACCCTCTCGTCATTTTTAGGTTAGATAATAGGAATAAAGTAATTACTAGTACTTTTAGTTCCTTGGATTCGATATTCTGGTCTTGCCACTAAACTATACTACCCTACGATAGGTGCACTTGCCTTTTATCATGATAATAGTTAGTTTCCAGGTATGATCAATTTTTATTACTTCATCAAATCACGATCAACAGACGTGTCTCCTCCCATGGTGTGGCCACGGCCTTAGGCACACCCGTGTTTTTGGCCGTGTGGCTTAGAAAAACCTACATTTTAAGGACTCGGTTAATGGTTTAGATGTTAAAAAACTGAAATTAAAGAAATTCAATAATGTTAGTGCTCTAGTTGCCTCCCGAGAAGTGCTTACTTAGAGTCTAAGCTTGACTTTCTTCAGTATCGCATGGTCACGGTGGTTCGAGGAGTTGGAACTCCTTTATCTTGCTATCAATTTTAGTATCAATGTATGGTTTAAGTCGAGTATAATTTACCTTGAAAGTGCCAAATTCTTTATGTGTAACCTCGACTGTATCGTATGGAAAGATTTTCATTACCGTAAAAGGAGGTGTGTTTTCTGTATGAAGCTTTGAAATTGCAATTCATGGGTCATCCTCCTCTAATAACACCTTATCCCCTACCTTAAATTGACTTGTTTTATCTTTGGGGTCACCATGGTGCTGCTTTGGTTCATGGTGTGTTCTCGGGTTTTCTCTGGTATAGGTTCACCATTCATCTAGTTCATTGACTTCTAATCTGCGCTCCTCAAGAGCTGTTCTATTTGTGTCACATAAATCGGATCGTGGCTCCATCACGTTTTTGCGAATAATTTCCTGCACAGAAGGTTGAACCACATGATCAGTATTATTAGCATGATTTAATTCACCACCTTCACTACTTGATGTCTTAACAGAATTATGAGCTTGAAGAGTAATCGTATCATTACCTACTCGAAGTGTGAGTTCACCTATGCCCACATCGATGATAGTTCTAACAGTTGCTAAAAAAGGGTCGCCCTAAGATTGAGGGCACATCGCTATCCTCATCCATGTCTAAGACATCGAAATCAACTGAGAACATAAATTTATCGATTTTAACAAGAACATCCTCAATTATACCCCTAGGAAATCTAATGGTTTTACACTACACCAAAACAGACTTTTAGCGGCATTTTTAGTGGCGTTTGGACAAAAAACGCCGCAAATCTTGTACATTAACGGCGTTTGTAAGAAAACACCGCTAAAAAAAGAGCAATAAAAAACGCCGCTAAAGAACAAGGCATTAGCGGCGTTTTTGGAAAAGCGCCGCTAAAGAACATGGCATTAGCGGCGTTTTTCCAGAAACGCCGCTAAAAGTTGAGTAGCCATTTTTGTTTATGAACTCGTTTCGATTTGTTCTGATTTAATTTTCATAATTTTTCTTATTCTCGTTTTGAATTATATTTTCATAGTTCTTATTTTGGTAGGGTTTTATTATTTAGGGTTTAATATTTAGCATGTTAATTTTATGGTTTAGGGTTTGTTATTTTGGGTTTAATTGGTGTTTAGTGTTTATGATCTAATGTTTAGTGATATTAGGGTTTAAAAGTTAGGGGTTAGGGATTTAAGGGTTAAGGGTTTATAGTTTATGTTTTGTGGTTTATGGGATAGGGGTTGAGGGTTAGGGGTTTAGTACTGTTTGTGATTTATAGTTTGTGGTTTAGGGTTTTTTTACTTTATAGTTAGGGTTAGTTATGAATATTACTACTTTAAAGTTAATTTGTTATTTTGGGTTTACTATTTTATAGTCATGGCCGACTTAGTGTTTAATTATGGTATTAAGGGTTAAGATATTAATGTTTAAAGGTTAGGATATTCGGGTTTAATTAAGGGGTGAGGGATTTTGATAATAACGATAGAGAAGTCAAATTATTTTAGGATTTAAGCAATCATTAATAATATTATTTTTTAATTACTTTTGTACCTTAAGGTTAAAACACTATTATTTTAAATAATTTTAACTTTAAGGTTAAAATGCGATGTAAGTTTAACTATATAATTAGGTTTTGGTGTTAACTTCTGTAGTTATGACAAGGGTTTAAGGTTTAAGGTGTAAGTTAGGTTTATGATTTTAGGGTTTAGGATTTAGAGGTTTTAAGGTTTTGAGGTTTATCCCAAAAGCATACATGAAAAGTGGGTTAAGGCCGTATACTATTGAAAATTGAAATATTTGGAATTTTAATCAAAATACAACAAAAAAAAGTTTAGATACCACTTGTGATAAAAAAAATTTAAGTGCTAAGATAGAAAAAATGGTACAATTTAAGTACCAATTTTTTAATTAAACCAAATAATAATATTTCTTATATATTTTATTGAAATATTATAAAATTAATTACTCTAAAATAATTTAAATGCATATATTTTACTTTGCCTTTATTTTTAAAATAGACATTTAATTTTTCAAAAACTACATATTTTTATTTTTTTGAGAAAATACTAAATACTTTAATATTAAATTTAGGGTAAACTATAAAAATAATCACTTTTGTTTGCCTTAGATTATATTTTAGTCACTTATGTTTGAAATGTTACGTTTTAGTCACTTACGTTATCATTTTGTTACGAAGTGATCACCCTACCATTAAACTCTATTACCTCCCTAACAACAGTCTAAATAGGTTTTAAATATCAACTTGAATATTCAATTGTTGGGATGAAAATATGTTTTTAATTAAATAAATTTAATTTAAATTGTCACGTAGGATATCTAAGTTGGCATTTTAAATCTATTTGGACCGTCACGTTGGACTGTTGTTAAGAAGGTAATAGAACTTAACAGTAACGTAAATGACTAAAACGTAATATTTCAAACAAAAGTGACTAAAATGTAATTTAAGATAAATAAAAGTGAATATTATTATACTTTACCTTAAAATTTAACTTTTCAAAAAATAATTGAGCGAATCTTAATTTGATTCGTATAAATATTCAACACACGAGTTAAACATATTTATTTAAATTTTCGAGCATATCCTAATTTTCCGAAACTGTTCGACAAATCAATTTATTAACAAATAAAAAAAAAAAACACTAAACAAAGGCCGTTCCTTTCCCTCTTCCACTCCCCCAGTACTTAGCCTAAAACCCACCCTTTTTCCGTCCTCTAAAACCCCTTTGTTTCACTTTTTATTTATTTATTTGTCGTTGATTGAAGAAGATGCAGCAAAGATCACAAGATATTGTGTTTACAAAACGGCCTTACATCGAAGATGTCGGGCCACGAAGAATGTGAGTCCCTAGGTTATTTTTTCTATTGTTTTTTCGTTTTTTGTTTAATTATATTTTGAATTTACTCATGCCTTTTTTATTGTTTATAATTCCATTGATATGTATGCAGTAAAAGCATCAAATTCTCTATGTTTTCAGATTCAGAGATAGCCAAAGCTGCCGAAGTTTAAGTATATAAGGGTGTTTACTACGATCCTCAAAGCCGCCTCATTGAAGGCGGCTTATTGGATCCTCGAATGGTACTCAAAACGTACTTTTGTTATATCAATTTATTATTTCTTTTACGTGATTTAGTTTTTTTTTTTTTAGTGAAGTTTGTGATTTTACTTTTTTGCTTTATGGGTGTTTTAAGGGTCCTCCAAATAAGTCCGGCAAATGTGCAACCTGCGATGGAAGTTTCGGGGACTGTCTAGGGCATTACGGATACTTACCTCTTGTCCTCCCTGTTTATAATGTTGGGTATTTAAGTACAATTTTAGACATTTTAAAGTGCATTTGTAAGGTAATTAATAAACATGACCTGAATTTTTTTTTTTTTTAAATTTTGATTTAATTGAACTGAAGCACAGTCTTGATACATGTTTCTTTTTTTATTCCCGGTTTTCTGTTTACAGTCTTGTTCTCTATTCTTTTGGATGATAAATTAGCCAAAGATTATCTGAAAAAAAATGAGAGCTCCAAAGACTGAACCATTAAAGAAGGCTGAGATAATGAAAAGTGTAGTGAAGAAATGTACTGCTATGGCCAGTGGTAAAGCTGTGAAGTGCTCGAGATGTGGATATCTAAATGGTTTGGATTCTATATTTTTCTTGTACTTAAATATAATTTTTTGACATGATGTGTGCATCATCTTTTTGAGTAAAAAACAAAAAAAGGCTCGTGTCGCTTACAGTAATTGCTAGATAGGGGTTTTCTTGAGGTTATTTTGTTTGTCTAGTTCGTTTTCTGCTGTTCTCATTGAATGTGTCTTTCTGCACTGTGTGATAATTGATGTGAGATTCTAAGCTGGATATGCTAATTGTTTTTCTAGTTTGGTAATTGCTAGATAGGGTTTTATGATTGTATGAAATGAAATCGGGTAGGAATTACTTTTCCTTTTATTGGTTTTTAGGTACAGTGAAGAAGGCTCCAAAGATGATAGGGGTTTTTCATGATCGTTCAAAAGTTAATGACAACAGTTTGGAAGAATTGAAATCTGCAATTTCACACACAAAAGAGTCCAAGTCGTCCATCAACACTTCTTCTGTTCTGAACCCCGTCAAAGTCCTTTCGCTTTTTAAGAGGATGACTGATGTGGTAAATCGTATGCCTACTTTTTTCCATTGCAATTATCACATGTGGGAGCAAGCATGTTAAACAAACAAATAAATAGATAAAGAAAATTTTCTTCACTCGGCTTTTTCAATAACACGAGATGTTCTGTATTTCATTGTCCACAGGACTGTGAATTGCTTTATCTTTCTGATAGACTTGAGAAGTTCATTATTACGAATATTGCTGTGCCACCTACAGCAATTTCAGGCTCTAATTAACCTGCTAGTACATCACTAATGAAGTGCTTAGTTGCTGGAAATTGAGATGTATAAATGTTGTTAATTGAGATGTTAAAGTGCTGCAAATTGAAGTGTTAAATGCTGTAAATTGAAGTGTTTAAATGTTGTAAATTGAAGTGTTTAAGTACTGCAAATTGAAGTGTTTAGTTGCTGGAAATTGAGATATTTTATCGTTGTACTTGGGTGTATAAATGTTGTTAATTGAGATGTTAAAGTGCTGCAAATTGAAGTGTTAAATGCTGTAAATTGAAGTGTTTAAATGCTGTAAATTGAAGTGTTTAAGTACTGCAAATTGAAGTGTTTAGTTGCTGGAAATTGAGATGTTTTATCGCTGTACTTGAGGTGTATAAATGTTGTTAATTGAGATGTTAAAGTGTTGCAAATTGAAGTTTTTAAATGCCGTAAATTGAAGTGTTAAAGTGCTACAAATTGAAGTGTTTGAGTGCTGTAAATTGAAGTGTTTAAATGTTGTAAATTGAAGTGTTTAAGTACTGCAAATTGAAGTGTTTAGTTGTTGGAAATTGAGATGTTTTATCGCTGTAATTAAGGTGTATAAATGTTGTTAATTGAGATGTTAAAGTGCTGCAAATTGAAGTGTTTAAATGCTGTAAGTTGAAGTGTTAAAGTGCTACAAATTGAAGTGTTTGAATGCTATAAATTGAACTGTTAAAGTGTTTAAATGCTGTAAATTGAAGTGCTTAAATGTTGCAAATTGAAGTGTGTAAGTACTTATTTTGGGTTTTTTAACTTGTGTGATTATTTGTGTTTCTAGCTATTGGTTTCAATCAGATGAGGCTAACATCTCCATCACTGGTGTATAGAGGTATCTTTGCCATGTTCCTCGCAGGTTCGAGACAGGTTTCAGGGAAGGTAGGAAAATGCTAATGTCCTTAGGCTCATTGCTTTCTGATTTTAGTTCCATTGCGTATTTCTGTTCTTGTATTTCTGTTCTTGTAAGAAATTTTGGGTTTTTTTTCCCTTTCAAAATGTTCTTATTTTTGACTGGGGGTGATGTATAGGTACTGAAGCAGCACCAAGAAAGAAGGTTGCAGCAGCTTCTGCTTAAAAGGCAAATTGTAATGGTATGAGGTTTTGTTTTGGATGAAGCCATGTTTTTGAGGAAACATTTAGTGATGAAGAGTGAAATTATGTTCCATTGGATGCTTTAGTTGTTATTTAGTTTCTATTTGAATGTAGCTATCTTAAATTTTGAACAATTATTGGAGCTAATGTTCGACCCTTAATTTCTTCATTGTCTTTTTATTTTTTTAACTTGATCAATGTTCTTGTTTCGTTAAATTAAATTCATTAATTTTTATATTTAGTTTTGAAGTTTAAAGTTTAATAGAAAATTTAATTTAATTAATATTTTTTATTTATCCTTAAAAGTATATAGTTTAAAGTTTAAATTTTAAAAAATAAACATAATATAATATTTATCGTAGAAATAAATATTATTTAATTAAAATAAAATATATTTTAAAAGGTTATAATTTTTAGCGGTGTTTGCGAGAAAAGCGCCGCTAAAGGTCCGTTTTATAGCGGCGTTTGCTAAGAAAGTGCCACTAAAGACTAAGACATTTAGCGGCGTTTTTACAAAAGCGCCGCAAAAGGCCAGGACATTTAGCGGCGTTTTTATAAAAGCGCCGCTAAAGACCAGGACTTTTAGCGGCGTTTTTATAAAAGCGCCGCTAAAAGTCATGATCTTTAGTGGCATTTTCTCAAATCAGATTTAGCGGTGTTTTTTGCGGCGCTTGTGAAAGCGCCGCTAATACTTTTAGCGGCGCTTTAAAGGCCCAAAAAAAGCCCCTAAAAGTCTTATTTCCTGTAGTGTTATCAGCCAATTGAATGCTCATCCTAGTTTGTTTGGGTTTCCCAAGACCTAGTCGTTTAAACATTTTATAAGGCATAACATTAATACTAGCCCCTAAATTAGCTAATGCATTATCAATAGTTAAACTACCAATTAAACAAGGAACTGTGAAACTCCTTTCAGTTTGTTGGGTAGCTTGTTTTGTAGAACAGCTGAGCAAACTGCATTTAATTCCACATGCGATGACTCATCCAACTTCTATTTGTTTTCTAAAAGCTCCTTTAAAAATTTAACTACGTTTGGCATCTGTGAAAGAGCTTTAATAAACGGTAAGTTAATATGTAATTTCTTTAAGAGTTTAAGGAATTTACCAAATTGCTCGTTTCTGTGGTCTTTCCTTGTCGCATTCGGGTATGGCATACGAGGTTTATATTCTTTACTGATTGGCTCTTTGTGACTTACCTCAACCTTACCTTTACTTACCACAGCTTCTTGCTTTGGTTCTGCTTTGTCTAACCCTTCTTTATCTGACACGATGATAGCGTGGAGTTGCTCCCTAGGATTAGTTTCGGTGTTGCTTGGTAAACCACCTTGTGGTCTTTCAGAGATCAGCTTAGCAAGCTGTCCTATTTGAGTTTCAAGTCCTTGAATTGACGCTTGTTGATTTTTGAGTGCTGTCTCAGTATTCTGAAAATGAGCTTCTGACACCGAGGTGAATTTCATAAGCATCTCGTCAAGGTTTGACTTTTTTTCTTACTGGTAAGGTGGTTGTTGAATTCCTAGAGGGGATGGTGGTATTTGATTTTCTTGACCACCCCCATGAGAAATTGGGATGGTTCCTCCAACCTGCATTGTAAGTGTTACTATAAGGATTATTTTGAGGTCGAGGATTATTACCCATATAATTCAGTTGCTCGTTGTCCATGCCATGTCCGTAGGGTGAATACTTTGGATTACTCACACCACTTATATTCGCGTCTGTGACATCCCTAATTTGACCCTAGTCGGGAAGAGGGCTCGGGACCACAAAATCGAGTCACACAATTGATTTTTAAATTTCATGTCTATTTTATGTTACAATGTAAGTGTGAAATTTTGATGCTTTGATTTTGTCAATTGAATGCGAATTTAATCAAAAGGGCTTATGTGAGAAACATTGAAAATGTGTTGGTTAATTTTTAAAATGGCCAAATTGTTGCATGGATTAAATATGGGGACTTGCATGTCAAAGTCCCCATTTTTCATGATAGTGGCTGGCCATGATGGTTTTAGGTGAGAAAATATGTATTTTATTTGCTGTAATGATGGCTAATAAATGATGTTATATACATTTTGTTAAAGAATTAAATAAAGGCTTATAAAATATGAAATAAAGGTTTTTTTTTTTTTTTTTTTTTTTGAATGGGGAAAAGTGGATGAAAACAAAGTTTCATCCATTCTTTCTCTCAATAGCCGATTCTTGGGATCAAAGAAGAACAAAAGGGGGCCCTTAGACATATGGCAATTATATTAGCAATTGGAGGTATGTTTGGCTTAATTTCTTGATAATTTTGGTAAAGTTGAGTTGTTAAATAGATTTTGAAGTTAGCCCATGCATTTATTTTTGAATTTAAGAAAAATGATACATTCGGCTATGCTTTGATGTGCTTGGATTGTTGTTCATTGAGGTTGTGTTGAGGAATAAATATATGTGAGTATAGATTAGTTAACTTTTGCCATGAGTGACTAATATGAGTGAATTTCATTCGGCTAGAGTGGTAGTGTATGGAAATTTTGCTTAATTTTGAGATTTGATTATGAAATTGTTAATTTGTGTTATTGTATTAGCCGAATATGTTTTTAATTAGTAATTTGAGAGATTGAATTGTTTAAAGAGCCATAGCATAACCCATGAAAGAATTTTGAGTTTGGTGGTATTAAGCATATTCGGCTATGGTGTCAAGGTGTTGAATATTTTTGATGATCTAGATAATTATAAATTATATTTGGGGCTTGGTAATTATGCTAAAAATGAATGCTTAAATTGTTTATTTGCATGGTTACCGAATTAGAGACTAAATAATACTTTGAGTAAGTGATTGAGGAATGGTTAGAAGAATTTGAATGCTAAACTAGTTGATTTGTTTATAATGTCTGATTATGATCATTTATAGAGATGTAAATGAATTGTTGTTATGTGAATAAATATTTATTTGATGATATATATATGTATTCGGCAATGGGATAAAATGTGTATTAAGGTAAGTTTCATGGTGATTATGCTTGCGATGTTGGGTTAATATTCGGCATTGAGTAATGTGGGGTAAGGTGATTAATCGGCTATGAAATTAGCTAAATTGAATAGGTATGTTTAATGATATGCTTAGTGTAATTTATAATCTTATAACTCGGTTTGGTATTGAGATAAAGGTTAGATGTCTGATTGGATTTTTGGTATGTGTTAAATTGGTTAATCAAAGATTTAATATGACGAAATGTTAATGAATAACATAATTGGTTTGCACCTTAAATAGTTGAAATAAATCTTGCCGATTATGATTAAATGTTTAAATTGTAATGGTCATATATAGGTGTATATATATATATATGCCTTATGTATGTACCATGTACACATAAGGACATTCGGCAATATGATTAAATTCATGTATAAGAAAGCATGATAAGTTAAGTGACTCTTTGCTTGTGAATGTGAATTAGATATAGATTAAATAAGCATGAAATCGAGTCATGGCATGTTTTATTAAATATGATACATATTGAAAATGATATGTGATTGCCAAATGTGATTGTTAAGTGAATAATATTAGTTAAGTACTTAAGCAAAATCTATTGTTTTACTTAAGCTTAAGAGCAAAGAGGATCAAAGTCGGATAAGGGAAAAGAGAAAGTCAACGAATAGCCGTGGATATCTAGTCGTCGACCACTTCCGAGGTAAGTTTTAAGTGATTAAACGTTGAGTAAATTCAATCATAATAGGACATAATGAGTTGATTTAATAAGATATGATGTGGCCATGATATGTTCTAAACTCAAATGGTAAGTTCATAAGTGTTTGGACTTGGAAATTTAAGAGCAAATTGTAATAATCTGCTTAGGACAGCAGCAGTAACGTGATTTTAGAAAATCACCATAAATTGTTGGAGTGGAATTAGAGGCTGAATAGAATATGTAATCAAATTTTAATGAGTCTAGTTTCTTATAAAAGAAACCGTGTAAGCAAAGGAATTTCCTATAAAGAGATATTTAAAGTTGTGTGAGACAGTGTCAGAATGACTCTGAAATCCCCTGTTCTGCTTTTAGAAAATCATTATAAATTGTACAAAAATTGTTATAAGATAAAATTTGTATGCTTAGACTCCTTAATGAGTCTAGTTTCAAATGAAATAAACAAGAACATATTTTGAATTCTGTACAATGAGAAATTTGATTCGTAGTGAAGAGTGGTCAGTATAGTCAAACAGTGAAATAGGGGAAAATTTAAGAAAAATTCTGGTATTGATTGGCCAAACCAAAAATTCTAAAAATTTTATCGATAGAATATATATGAGTCTATTTTCAGAGAAAATTAACGGCACTTCATTTGGAGTTTTGTAGCTCCAGTTACAAATAATTTAAGGACTGTTGCTCAGGAAAAACAGCATGTAGTGAATCTATGATTTTGTTGTAAACATTGATGAAACTATTTGAGTTGCTTATAAGTTATTACTGAAATTGATGTACAAGATAAATATATAGGTGGTGAGGCCAAAATGGCTAAAATTTAAATGTGTGCAAGTTATCCGAATGGCTATCTTATAAACGTAAGCTATGTATATGTAATATGTGTTGATAGTTTTATAAATTGAAGATGAAGTGACATATATGTTGTTTAGCCGAATGGTTGTCATGAGAAGAATGTAAGTCATGTGTGTACTTGCTTATTTAGTTGGAAGTTTATTGAAAGGGATATATATATATATAAATATGTATTAAAGTCGAATGATATTATGACATGAAGTTAAGGTGCATGTTATATGCTTATATTCGAATGAGGTTAATGAATTACAAATGTGATAGTCTATGTGAAATGTGGTAACATGTGATTAAATATACATGGAATTTGGAAAGTGTCCGGGTTAAGACTCGCTGACTACGTGATGTGGCCTAATGGCTCTTGTGAAATGAGACTAACTATATTGAGATATGAATAAGTTCGAATGAAGTGATACCTCATTAATGTGTTTCCGTGATGGGAAAATCGAAGGTATGTGAATTGATGTGTATACAACTTTGTGAATTGATTATGATGATATATCCGGGCATAAAGTCCCGCAGGCTTGGTGCTGGTAACTGGATTCGGATTTTTAAACCTAGCAGGCTATGGCTAAGTGCCTTGAATTATTTCAAACCGAAGACCATTTGTATATCTTTAAGATAAGGATTTAATTAGTTTCAGGAAAATCTACTAATTTGAGTTGTATTCGGCAAGATGTGCAAATACAAGGTATGGATTGCGTTTGGTCATTTATGTATATGTGATAAGGAATATGTTTGGTCCTTTATATACTTATACGTAACTTTAATACTTGTCATGATTAGATTATTTGAAAATATTAATGTGATTATGAACTAAAGAACTAAGCTCCTAAATACATATATACATTTATGTATGTGCACGAAATGAGTGCATATGAATAAATGGTTAGAGGTATTGAAAGATTGAATTGGTAATTGGTAACTATGGAAACTGTAAGTGTACAAAGGTTAAGTATATGGTAAGTGATACTTACTTGCCATGTGAACTCGATTTCGGTTGAATTACAAATGTGCTTGGGGAATCACTTATGAGATGGTTATAAGTTATATTCAATGAGTATTGACTCTATCAAATTGTTTATGTAAGATTAAAACACGAATATGTGCTTCCAAATATGGAAATCGAATGTGGTTATAATGTTATGTTTTAGTTCGACTGATTAAACTAGAAGTAACATTGATGTTTTTAAATGCGAAGGGGTATATACTCTTAAATTTGGATGAAATAGATGAATTATATATGCATACATGGGATTTAAACTATTTGACCGAATGGTGATATATCTTGACATTTCGAAACGTGATTTATGCAAGGCCTAATCTTAAGCGACTTAGTAATAAATCAACAATTACGGATGTTCAACACATTAAGTTGGCCAGGTATGTATCATGTACTTGTGTAGGCTTATTAAGCCGATCGTGACTTCACTTGGATTTTGTGTAAGTTATAAATGTATTTAATTCAGCAAAGTTAATTGTTTTACTTAAGACTTACTGAGCCTTGAAAGCTTACTCTGTTGTTACGTTTCTCTGTTTTATAGATTATCGATTTTGGCCTTTGCTCGGGGATCGTCAACAACTCGTCACACTATCACTATCCACTGTTTGGTACTGCTATGTTTGGATTATCTTATGGCATGTATAGAATAGACTAGTAGCGGAAGAATAATTTGGTTAATGTATATAAGCCATGCGAAAATGGCATCTTTTGAATGTTTACTTATAGAAGTTTAAATTTTATCCCTGGCTGTATTTAGTGTTTATCCAAATGAATGATCGTTATAAAAAAAAATTTTACTGTTCTGTCATGAGTTACAAGTCCGGTAATACCCCTTACCTATTCCAACGACGGTTATGGGAATGGGGTGTTACAGCGTCGCACTGCATAACTGGATGTACCTGCATAGAACCAACTAAACCATCAATCTTTTTATTCAAAGGTTCTACCTGGCTAGAAAGCATAGCGACTGCATCAATATTGAAAACATTGACGGCTTTATGTGGTTTTGTCCTCATAACTTACCACTGATAATTATTCAGTGACATATCCTCAATAAACTCATAAGCTTCCTTAGTTGTTTTGTTGTTTATGGTTCCACCGGCAGCTGCATCTATCATCTGCCTCGTTGAGGGATTAAACCGTTGTGGAAAGTTTGAACCTGTAGCCATAGAGGTAACACATGATGAGGGCACCTTCTCAACAAGTCCTTATATCTCTCCCATGCATCATAGCGTGTTTCTAAACCCATCTACACAAAAGAAGAAATATCATTCCTTAACTTTGTTGTTTTAGCCGGCGAAAAATATTTAAGTAAAAACTTTTCGATCATTTGTTCCCATGTAGTGATAGACTCTCGTGGTAAAGAGTTTAACCACTGTTTAGCTTTATTCCTCAAAGAAAAGGGAAATAACCGAAGGGTATGGTATCATCAGAAACATCATTTATTTTAAATGTGTTGCAAAATTCCAAAAACTTAGCTAAATGTATGTTAGGATCCTCATCCTGCAAACCATCAAACTGAACGAACTGTTGAATGATTTGAATAGTGTTAGGCTTCAATTCAAAATTATTTGCAGCAATAGCAGGCCTAACAATACTAGATTTAGTACCAGCTAAATTAGGTTTAACATAATAATACATAGTACGAGGAGCAGGATTTTGATTCGCATGATCTATGGCTACCACAGGAGGTAGTGGATTATTTTGATTTGCTTCCATCTCTTTAGGAGATTCGATTTTGTCCTCTTGTCCTTGTTCTTCATACTATAAGCTTCGCCTTATCTCTCTTTAGTTTCTATGAACTGTTGCTTCTAGATCGCTATTGAATAATAACGGTCCTGACGAGTTTCTTCTAGTCATAAACTAAAGGCACATATCAGAGAAAAAAAAGAATTAGTAAATAAAAATTAAATGAAAAACAAATTTTAAATTGCAATAAAATAAAAGTGGCTAAAGTAATAAAAATCGAGTGTTCCTAATATCTTAGTTCCCCGGCAACGGCGCCAAAAACTTGATCGTGATCTGGAGTTATGATGATAAAGTAATAATATTTTTATGATCGTACCTAGAAACTAACTATTATCACGAATAAGGCAAGTGCACCTATCGAACAGTAGTATAGTTTAGTGGCAAGATCGGAATGTCGAACCCAAAGGAACCAAGAGTACTAGTAATGACTTTCTTTCTATTATCTAGCCTAGAAATAATTTGGGGAGTTTGTTTAAACTAAAATCTAACTAAACTAATTAACTAAGATGCGGCAGAGAATAAATTGGGGAAAATACTTTTAGGAAAACGGATTGATAAAAGCAATACCCAAGGAAGAATCCACCTAGACTTCAGTTGTTATCTAACTCTGAACTAGACGATTTATTCATTTGACTTAATCCGTAGAGATCCTTAAATTATGTTATTAACTCCATCGAGATTAAGAACAACTAACCCTAGGTTGATTAATTGAAATCTCTTTCTAATTAAAACCCCTAGCATTGCATTAACTCGATCTATGGACCACCTATTAGATTTGACTCTACTACGGCAGATTTTCATCGTCCTATGTCTAAGATTGCGATCAACTCCACTTAATTGTGTTGGATATACTCTTAAACAGGGACTTTTTCTCCTCTGAATAAGCACATTCGACTTGACTTAATATCCTGAAATATCAACTCAATAATTAAAAACACAATTAAGAACAAATCGAATATTTATTATATAATTCAAATAACAATAAGAATATCTGTCTTAGGTTTCATCCCCCTTAGGTATTTGGGGATTTAGTTCATGTTTATAAAAGAATACATCTCAAAGTAAGGAAAATAATAAAACATAAAGAAACCCAAAAACCTTGAAGGAATTGAAGGGAAATCTTCAGTCTTAAATGAGATTTCGGCTTCTGAGATGGATTAATCGGCTTTCTTCGAGTAATTCCTTGTCTTCTACTCTGTTTCATCCTTTGTTCCTCCCCTTGGGTCTTTTTATAGGCTTTAGAGCACCTTTCTTAGCCCCTAAGTAGCCTTTTTCACATGAAATTAAAACGAGTCACGACAGGAACACGCCCATGTGACACATCCGTGTGATTCGGGTTCAGGCCGTGTTCGAGTTTGCAGAGAGGCACAGGCATGTGGTTCACTCGTGTGAGGAACTCTAAGCCGTGTTGATTTCTCACTCTGGCCCATTTTCTCCGTTTTTGGCCCGTTTCTCGTTCTTTTTACTCTCCTATACTTAACTAAGTATAAAACATGAAATTAAAAGATTAGAAGCATCAAATTCGACAAATCAAGGGATAATTACATCCAAAATAATGCTAAGCATAGGGTAAAAATATGTATAAATTACGGTTTATCAGTCCCTAAATGCATTTTCATGCAAAATCACCTAGTAAAAGTTGTTTACCATACATCAAACTTTCATTTTCTACCATTATCAAAATGGTTTCATGTCACATATGGGTAAATTTTCATACATGAACCCTAATGTAAATTAATGGTAGAAATAGGTAGTCCATGTAATATCCCGAAAATTTCTATCCTTGATATAGTAAAATAAAGAAATAAAGAAATAAAAAGAGAAATTTTGAGCTATATCAACAAAATCTATGTAGGAAGTGATTATGATGTATTAATCCAAGAAAGGACTAAATTGTAAAAGTGAGAAAAGTTTTGTGGCCCAAGAGTAAATACTTAAAATTTGAGGGGTTAAAGTGTAAATAGGGAAAAATTGAAGGACCAATAGTGCAAATATTTTAAGGATGGAATAATCTAGAAACTAAGGAAAATGGATGAATTAGGACCAAATTGAATAGGAGAAAGAATTATGAGGGACTAAATCGTAATTTTACCAAATTAAGTGATGACTCAAGGATGGAATTTTAAAAGATCATGAAGGGCAAAATGGTCAATTAGAAGGAGAGAGAAATCTAGAAGGTAATGATGGTGTGATGATATTTTATAATTATTTAATAAGATAAATATTACTTTATTAATATTTTAATAAGATATTTTATTATTTTATTATTTTATTTAGTATAAATATATATGTGTGTGTGTGGAAAAGAAAGGAACAACATACCATCCACCTTCCATGCACCCAACGTATGGAGAGAAAAAGTAAGAAAGAAAGTTTTGCTTTCTTTACAATTTGGTCCTTCCACCAAAAATTCATCATTTTCACCTAGAAATCAAAAGAATTTCCATAGCTGCCGAAGGAGAAAAATGTTAAGGAGACTATGAGGAGTTAGAATATCAATTTGGATTCAAGAAATAGAAGCTGGAGGAGAAAGAAAATGAAGTTAAAGTTTGGAAACAATAAAACAAGGTAAGAACATCAAGATTTCCATGTATTTCTAAGTTTAATATTATTGAAAAAGCATGTAAATGATGTTAATGTAGAGTTTTCTCATATCTGATTCTATGTTATTGTTATGGTAGTGAAGAGAAAATAAGATAAAGTGATGGGAAATGGTGTAGAGAAAGAAAAGAAGGGTGATATAAACTTAGTAATTAATATCTTGCACTAAAACAGTTTTGGACAGCAGCAGTAAGCTAAATTTGAAAAATCACCAAAAATGGTAGAAACTGAATTAGGAGTTGAGCAAGATATGGAATTAAAGCTTGTTGAGTCTATTTTCATATAAAAGAAACAGAACATGTAAATGAATTCTGTAATCTGAGATATTTATACTTTTGTGAGACTGGTTCAGAATGATTTCGGGATCCTCTATTCTGACTTGGAAAAATCATTAAAAATTGTATAAAAATAATTATGGGACATAAGTTATATGGTTAGATTCTTTAATGAGCCTATTTTCAATATAAATAAATGGAAACATCATTCGAATTCTATGTGAAGAGATAATTAATTTTTAGTAAAGAAGGGTCAGAACTGTCAGATAGCAGAATAGGGGTGACTTTAAAGAATAAACTGTACTATTTGGGTAAACAAAAAATTATAAAAAATTTTTTGTCAGAATATATGTGAGTCTAGTTTTAGGGAAAATTTACGGATCTTAATTTGGAGTTCTGTAGCTCAAGATATAAATAATTTAGTGACTATGACGCAGGTGGACAGCTTGAACGTCCACATATAAGTAAATAGTGAAATTATTGATAATGTTACTTATAAGCATAATATATAAATTAAGGATGTGGAATGGAGAGGAGGAGGAGGAAAATATGTATGAATATTCAGTTAGCATGACTAATTTGTATGTTTTAAGCCCAAGGACTAAATTGAATAAAAGTAAAACTTTATGGGTAATTTTGTAAAAATGTTAGAAATGATCAAATTACATGAAATGGATTATTTTATTATTTAAATTAAAAATTTTGAATGAAAATTGTTAATTTAGTTCAAGATCGGGGGAAAACATGTTTTAAGGATTAAATTGAAAAGTATTGAAATTATGGAAAATTTTGATATTTTATAGAATTTATGGGCTCTCATTAATATGTATGATGACAACGGCAGGAAATAAGGATTAAATCGCAAGAATTTATTTTTCTGAGCCTAAGGGTAAAATCGTCATTAATTAAAAGTTTGGGGGCCAAATGGTAATTTTGCCTAGAGCATTAATTGAATGTATTAGAATATGGAATGAATGAAAACAATGGTCAAATTTATTTATAAAGATCCCAACGACTCAAATGCGAGACTTGAACGTGAAAAAGAAAAGATATCGAATTAATGAATTTATAAACACGAACAAGCAACGAGGTAAGTTCGTGTAACTTGAATTGTATTTTTAAACATTTGAAATATGTGGTTATGTGATGAAAATATGATTTGAATGATCAATGCATAATAATTGATGAAATATTGATAATACTCGATATAAAAAGAAAGTAAATCCCGGTTGAATGGAATGGATTTCGATGGATCATTGGAAAAGGGATTGACGGTAAAAAGGATCTAGCCCAGACGGGTGATCCTATTCTGATGTAGCCCTCCCGAAGAATACAGGAAAAAGGATTAAGCCCGAAAGGGTAATCCTAATATCAGCCCTCCCGAAGAATATATGGGAAATAAGGTTCGCGGGAGTGTGCTGGTGGCTCTCCCGAAGAATATATGTGTATAGGCCCTTCCGAAGAATACATGGGAGCTGAGGTTCGCGGAAGTGTGCCAAGAATTGAGGTTCGCGGGAGAGTGAGGTTCGCGGGAGTGTGCTTACTGAAATGAAATGTGTAAGACCATGGTTGAAAGATACCATGGCAATGAATAAGACCATGGTTGAAAGATACCATGGCAATGAATAAGACCATGGTTGAAAGATACCATGGCAACACATGCATATGAATTGACGGACCCGGAATTGTACACTAAAAGTGTACTCCTGTATGAATTGACGGTTAATGAGATTGTACACTAGGAGTGTACTATTGGATATCCATCGAAATTCCGAGAAATTCAACGGGATAAATATAGAAGATGGTAAACACATAGCTAAAAAGGGTAAATGTGAATTGATGGATTACGGATTTGCATATTTTAAGTATACTATATGATTTTAACTATCGATATTCCGATAAATTCAGTAGATAAGAATCCTGACCAGAAAAGGAAATATGTATATAAAAAGATTTGTACATATATTCCTAAAGTACATGAAAAAAAAATGAAAAAAAGAAAAGAAAAATGACAATGATACTGGAGATATAGAAATATAAGATGATGATATTTGTACATGGAATTTATTGATGAATATATGCATCCATGATTATAGATTCGTATACTTTAATAATATTAATTGTATGACGATGAAATTTCGAATGACTTAATGAATAAAGCCCTGACATGGAAATAATTTGAGCAAGAAACAATAATCACGAAATTGAACTTGAAATACACGAAAACGATATTTATTCGATATTTTAAAAATATGACATGGAAAATACATGTATATGAAACTTACCTGATAATTATGCATGTTCAAGATTATGAATTATCCCGGAATAAATATATACAAAATTCATGAAAACAATGATACATGAAATTTTGGTATAATAAATGATTTATGTTTTGAAGAAATGGCAAGAGAATAATATGTATCATATTATATGAATATGTGGTTATCTTTAATATGCTGATACATGGAAATTGGGTAAGCCGTAATAAGTAATAATCTCAAGTATGGTATGTTGATACAATGAGTTTATCGATTCTAAAATTATATGAAGTATATTCAAGTATACTAATGACTGTTGTTGTTGACGCTTAAACAAGTGCCAAGCTATTGGTTAAATGGTAATATGTTTATTATCTGATACGTCGAAAGGGTAAATGATCAAATGAAAATACACATGTGTTTATAAAAGAGTGGTAAAATTTAAGTTGTACAATTTCTTATAAAATGAGTTATCATGTGATAAAAAAAAAAGTTCTATAAACTCCGGTAATACCTCGTGACCCTATTCCAATGATGGATACGGGTTGGGTTGTTACAGTCCAAGTTTCAAGGACTTCAAAAATACAAAAAAAATTAAAAACGGGACTAAATTGCACTTACTTGGGGCTTGAAAAAGTTGAAAACCCTAGCTATGGAGACTTAAAGAATTTTGGCACTTAGGAGAAGAGTATGGACACATTTTTGGCTTATTTTTCCCTTTTTATTTCATTTAATAACCAAATGACTAAAATGCCCTTAATGACCTTCTTTGCAAATTTTTCCTTCAATGGGCATTTTTGTCCGTCATGCTATAAAATGGTTTATTTGCTATAAAAGGACCTTTAATTTAAGAATGCAATTCAATTATACACTAAATGCTTCTAGAACTCACATTTTGAAATTTTTTCAATTTAGTCCTATCTCTCAACCGGGCACTTTATTAGTAAAATTTATTTACTAAATTTCCACTAATGCATTCAATCACACAATAAACCTTAAAACTTAATCGGAATAAATTTTTCTGTGTCAGATTCATGGTCTCGAAACCACCGTTCCATTTAGGCCCTAATTCGGGCTGTTACAACTCTCCCCTCTTAAGGGCTTTCATCCCCGAAAATCTTACTAGTGAAAAGATGTGGTACTATTTCCTCATAGTTTCCTCCAATCCCATGTAGCTTCTTCTATACCATGCTTTTGCCATAGTACTTTTACTAAAGCCACACTTTTGTTCCTTAACTGTTTCACCTTCCGTGCAAAAATTTTGATTGACTCCTCACTATATATCATATCTGGCTGAATTTCCACTTCAGTTGGTGAGATCACATGTAAGGATTAGAACGATATTGTCGTAACATCGATACATGGAACACATTATGAATCTTTTCTAGCTCTGTCGGTAAAGCCAATCGATAAGCCAATGGTCCAACTCTTTCTACAACCTCATAAGGTTCGATGAAACGTGGCTCAATTTGCCTTTCCAGCCAAATCTCAGAATCTTCTTCCAAGGAGATACTTTTAAGAACACTTTATCACCCACTTGAAACTCAATTTCCTTTCTTTTCAAATCTGTATAAGACTTCTGTCGATTCGAAACAGCTTTCAAGAAATCACAGATAATCTTTACCTTTTCGTCGGTCTCTCTAATCAAATCAATCTCATGGATTCTCTTTTCACTAAGCTCCATCCAATATAATGGAGTTCGGTATTTGTAACCATAAAATGCCTCATAAAGTGCCATTTTGATACTCGATTGAAAAATATTGTTGTAAGTGATTTCAACCAAAGGTAGATACTTCTCCCAACTACCTTCAAACTCGAGAACACAACAACGGAGCATATCTTCGAGGATCTGTATCACTCGCTTGGGCTGACCGTCTATTTGAGGGTGAAAGACGGTACTAAAATTCAACTTGGTACCCAAGACCTCTTGTAATTTTATCCAAAATCTCGACGTAAATCTCGGGTCTCTATCTGATATAATAGAAATTGACACCCCATGCAATCTTACAATCTCGATAATATACAATTTGGCTAGCTTATCCAATGAAAAATCTGTAACAGCTCGAATTAGGGCCTAGTCACAATAGTCATTTTAAGACCACAAATTCGAGGTATAAAACTTTATTTCATGATTATTATTAAGTTTATGGCATGTTTTCATGATATTCAGAAAATTTCATGAAGGAAATTTTATGAAATAGTGATTAATTTGTCTTTTAGGACTAAATTGCAAAAGATGTAAATTATAAGTTTCTAGAAAGTTTAAGTATGAAATAGCATAAGAGAAATTATTAGAGTCTTTATTTTGCAATTAAACTAATTTTTAGCATGATGGACAAAAATGCCCATGGAAGGGAAAAATATCAAAGAAATGGCATAAGTGTATTTTGGTCATTTGGTAAAGTTAAGTAATAAAAAGGGAAAATAAGCCAAAAATTGGCTCATCTTCTCCATGCAAGTGCCGAATTTGAAGAGCCTCTATAGCTAGGGTTTCTTCCATTTTATAGCTCCAAGTAAGTGACTTGAAGCCCCGTTTTTCATGCTTTTCGTATTTTTGAAATCCTCGTAGCTTAATCTAGTTATTTCTACCACTAATTTGAGCTAGGGTCACATTTAAAAATATACCCATGCATGACATGCAAGTATTTTGATGCCTAGTGGTAGAAAATAAAGGTTTAAAGTGTAGTAAACACCCTTCTCTAGGTGATTTTGCATGAAAGTCCCTAATAGGGACCAAACTGTAAAGTTAGTAAAATGTGTAGTAAAAGTATAAATTGATGAGAAATGTGGGCTTTTATGGACACTAGTAAGTGTCGGGTAGGCTTGGGTAGCCAAGAGAATGAATACATTTCATTATATGAGCCTAGGGACTATTTTGTAAATATGAAAAAGTTTAGGGGAAAATCATAAATTTTTCCAAAATATGAGTTATGGGCTATTTAGTCAATGTAGGTACTAAATAAGCTAAATTTATCATTTTAGATCAAGAAACACGAAGCATAGACTGAAACAGGGAAAAAAGTAAGGTAGCGGACTAAACCGAGCATTCACCCACATTTTGGACACGAGGTAAGTTGTATGTAATAATTTAGCTTGTATGTTATACAAAGTCATTATGATGATTTTCTATGAAATTATTATACTCCATGAAGTCATGGATGTAATTTTGTATGAACCATGTATAAGTTTCATGTTGATGATTATTGAGATAATGCATGAATTCTATGAGATTATTGATATGAGTTGCTATCAAGAAATGAGGAAACATGAAAGATAAATTACATGTAAGTGAATAAGGATACGAGGGATACCGTAATCATGACATGAGAAATTGTAGGTCCCGTATAAGACCATGTCTGGAACATGGCATCGGCATCAAATTGAGATCTCATGTAAGACCATGTCTGGAACATGGCATTGGCATCGAGATGTGATCCCCTGTAAGACCATGTTTGGGACATGGCATGGGCATCCGAGATGAGGTCCCGTGTAAGACCATGTCTGGGACATGGCTTCGGTACCAAGATGAGATAAGGATCCCCTGTAAGACCATGTCTAGGACATGGCATGGACATCCGATATGAGATCCTGTGTAAGACCATGTCTGGGACATGGCATCGGCATCAGAGTACGATCTCGTGTAAGACCATGTCTGGGACATGGCATTGGCATCATATCATGAGAATTGTTTATGGGTATCCTTCGAAATTCCAAAAGAGGTTTTAAAGGAAGAATTAGTTCAATTTCATTAGTTAATGAGAAAGGCTAAAGTCTATGATGAGTGTTGTAGGTGCAAGTGTATAAGAAATGAGAAAGATGATAATGTGTGATACGAAATGGAGTATAATATGAGAATGAGCAATTCAAGAGAATGAGTAAGATATGAGCATGAGTAAGTCATGTGATGGAGTAAGTTATGTGAATGGCTATGAAAGCCCATGATATTTTTCTGTGATGTTTATTTAGATAAATATTTCATGATTTTTATTGCTACTTTATTCATGCAACTTACTAAGCCTTTTTATGTATGGCATGTATAGGATGATGATTTGTGTGGATAAGTGTCATTTTGTAATAGCCATATAAATTGGCTAATATTGCCTAAGTGATATTTATGCAATGAAGATGAAATTCATGTTATTCATGTTGGCATGTGAGTGCTACAATGATGAATGTTTTAGTGAATGTTTATATATTGATTTGTGAGTTTGTAGTTGCTATGAATTGGTATTGTTCTGGTTCAGTTTTAGGGTGGTAAAAAGGCTTGGAAAATAGCCTATAATTATCCACACGATTGGGCACACGAGCGTGTACCTAGGCCGTGTGTGACACACGGCCAGCCCTCATGGGCATGTTAATAGACCGTGTGTCCCCTACATCTAAATTAGCTAAGTTAGTGTAGAACACAGGCTGAGCACACGGGTGTGTGCCTTGGTGGTGTGCACCCCTGATAATTATAGTATGCTAGGTCAAAATAGTCCACAGGATATTGACACAGGCATGTCTAGGCCGTGTATAGGACACGGGCCATAGACATAGGCGTGTGCCCAAGCCGTGTCAAAACTCCTGTAGGTTGAAATTAAAAATAAATTCAGCACGAAATAAGGACATGGGCGTGTGTGGCCACACGGCCTGCCCACATCGGCGTGTCCCATCCCATATGGACGTGTGGCCCTATTTTAGGCAAAAATATTCTAAGTGCCGGAAAGTTCTCGGATTACTTCCGAGATACCCTCAATGCATGTTTTAGGCCTCGTAGGCCCATAATAAGGTTATTAAGGGAATGAATGAAAAGTTCAAAAAAGAAAAGAAAATAATTTTTATGGCACGAGTTTACGTGTTTTAGCAGGATTAAGTACAGTAACGCCTCGTACCCCATCTCGATGTTGGACTCGGGTAAGAGGTGCTACAAAATCTGTACGTACTGGGATGAAATGAGCCAATTTTGTCAACCGATCAACAATGACCCAAATGACATCTTTCTTTTTTGGGGTTAATAGCAAACCTGTCACAAAATCTATAGTGACACGATCCCATTTCCATTCTGGAATCATTATTGGCTATAATAGATAGAAAGGTACCTGATGTTCAGCTTTCACCTATTGACAAACCAAGCACGTTGATATGAACTCGAAGATGTCTCTTTTCATTCCGGGCCACTAATACGATTTCTTCAAATCACTATACATCTTTGCACTGCCCGGATGAATGGATATACAACCATTATGAGCTTCGTATAGAATTTCCCAAATCAACTCAGCATCTTTCAGTACACATATTCTATCTCAAAACATCAAACAATCATTCTTACCAATTCGAAAATCTATCTCATTATTCATTTGACACTGAACTCTCTTTGCTTGCAACTTACTATCACCCTTTTGAGCTTCATAAATTTGTTGAATAAATGATGGCCTAGCTCGCAAATCGGCCAAAATGGAACCATCATCAGATAAGGTCATTCTTGTGTTCAAGGCTCTCAAATCAAACAGAGATTTTCTACTTAATGCATCAGCTACTACATTTGCCTTCGCTGGGTGGTAATCAATTACTAACTCGTAGTCTTTCAATAGCTCAAGCCACCATCGCTGTCGCAAGTTCAAATCCTTTTATAATATCAAGTACTTCAAATTTTTATGGTCGGTGAAGATGCGACATTTCTCTCCATAAAGATAATGGCGCAAAATCTTCAAGGCTAAGATAATGGAGGCTAACTCCAAACCGTGTGCTAGATAGTTCCTCTCTGTGGCTTCAATTGTCTTGAGGCATATGCTACCACTTTATCTTCTTACATCAATACACATCAAGACCATTTAGAGACGCATCACTATAAATCACGGATTCTTTGCCAGATTCAGGTTGCACTAGTACTGGTGCTTCGATTAACACTGTCTTCAATTTCTCAAAACTTTGTTGACACTTCTTTGTCCACTCGAACTTAACATCTTTTTGCAGTAACTTATTCATTGGAAAAGCTATCATTGAAAATCCCTTTACAAAGCGCCAGTAGTAACTAGCCAAGCCTAGAAAACTTCTAACTTCCGATACATTTTTCAGCGGTTTCCAACCTACTCTTGCCGAAATCTTGCTTGGATCCTGATTTGCTCGCGATATTAAGTAATAAAATTTATAAAAACTGATCGCACCAAAACTAACTAATATCACGATTTTAAAGGCAAGCGCACCTATCAAACAGTAGTATAGTTTAGTGGTAAGACCGAGTTATCGTACCCAAGGGAACCAAAAGTACTAATACTTACTTCCTTTCTATTATCTAGCCTAAAAATAAAAGAGGATTGGTTGAAACTAATTCTAAAATTAACTAAAAGTGCACAAAAAGTAAATTAGGGAAAACTTCTGGAAAAGCTAATTGATATGAGCAATACTCAAGGGAGAATCCATCTAGACTTCACTTGTTATTAACTTCTTGAACTAGACGGTTTATTCACTTGACTTGATCCGTAGAGATCCCTAACTTATGTTAATCCCTCTGTCAAGGCTAAGAACAACTAGGCCTAGGCTGTTAACTAAAGTTTCTTTATTAATTAACACCCTAGGTTGCATTAATTTGATCTATGGATCCCCCTATTAGGTTTGACCCTAATTCGGCAGATTTATGTCGCCCTATGTCTAGGGTTGTATGCAACTCCGCTTAATTACAGTAGATCTACTCTTAAAACAGGGACTTTTGCTCCTCTGCCTAAGCACATCAAGCTCTTGAAGTAATACCTAGGATTATTAAATCAAGAATGAAGAACACATAATTAAGAACAATTCAAGTATTTATCATATAACTCAAGAGTAAATAATAACAAGATCTGTCTTAGGTTTCATCCCCCTCAAGTATTTGAGGGGTTTAGTTCATAATTAATAAAGAAAACATCTCAGAAGAAACAAGATAACAAAACATAAAGAAACCAAAAACCCCTGAAGGAATTTAGGGAGATCTTTTGTCTTGATGTAAAATTCTGGCTTCTGGGATGGATCAATCAGCTTTCCTTAGAGTAATTCCTTGCTTTCACTTCTTGTGTTGGCAGAAATATAGCGCTCCTTCTAGGGAGAAAAGAGTATTCCCTTAGCAGGAAATAAGCACACCCTCGAAGTTGCCTCCTAGGGTCTTTATATAGAGTTTAGAATAGCTTTCTTAGCCCCTAAGTATCCTTTTTCGAGTAGAATTGAACTTCCTCACCATAGGGACACGCCCGTGTGCCATGTTCGTGTAGATCAATAAGAGGCCGTGTGCGGGCCTGTTGATGTGGCACGACCGTGTGGCATGGCCGTGCTTGTCGAGGTTGGGCCGTGTTAGACCTTGTGTGGCACGACCGTGTGACACGGCCGTGTGATGACTCCTTGGGCTGTGTCATTTTCACATTTTGGCCCATTTTTCTCATTTTTGGTCCGTTTTCTGTTCTTTTCTCTTCCCTATGCCCTCCTGAGTATAAGATATGAAAAAGAAAGATTAAGAGCACCAATTCTCACAAAATTGATAATAATTCATCCAAAATATAGGTTAAAAATGAGGTAAAAATATGTATAATTTAGCGTTTATCAGATCCACTCGAATGCCATCTCTCAAGACGATGTAACCCAAAAATCCAACTTTACTAAGCTAAAACTCACTTTTACTAAATTTTGCATACAACTGTTCATCTTGCAAAATTTGCAAAATCGTTCTTAGATGCTCAGCATGCTCGTTATCATCACGAGAATAGATCAAGATGTCATCAATGAAGACCACTACAAACTTATCCAAGTACAGTCTAAAAATCTGATTAAATAAGTCCATAACACTCTGGAGTGTTAGTCAAGCCAAAAGGCATCACAAGAAACTCATAGTGTCTGTACCTTGTTCTGAAAGCAGTTTTCGGCACATCAAACTCTTTCACCCTTAGCAGGTAATATTTAGATCTCAAGTCTATTTTGGAGAATACAATAACTCTCTTCAGCTGATCAAATAAGTCATCGGTCCTTGGCAAGGGATACTTGTTCTTTATTGTCACTTTGTTGAGTTGCCTATAATCGATACAAAGTCTCATCGATCCATCTTTTTTCTTTACGAATAACACGGGAACACCCTAGAGAGAAAAACTAGGTCTCACAAACCCTTTGTCTGTCAACTCTTGCAACTGCACTTTCAATTCCCTTAGCTCTATTGGAGCCATTCTATACAAGGCTATCGATATTGGGGTAGTCCCCAACAACAAGTCGATGGCAACTTTATCTCACTAGTAGGAGGTATACCCGGTAATTCCTCAAGAAATACATCCGAGAACTCACAAACCACTGGCACCGATTCCACTTTCAGTTTAGATTCTTTCGTATTCAATACATAAGCTAAATATGCTTCGTACCCCTTTCTCAAACATTTCTAAGCAGTCATAGATGAAATCAAAGCAGGCAACCTGTTGGACACATCTGTTTCAACTCGAAGACTTTCACCACTTTCACACTTCAATTCTATAACCTTCTGCCTACAATTCACTTTAGCATCATGCATTGATAGCCAATCCATGCCCAAAATAACATCAAACTCATCAAATGACAATAACATTAGATTAGCTAGGAAATAGTGACCTCGGATCATTAAGGGACAATTCTTGTAAATTTTGTCAACTAACACACTCTTGCCTAGAGGGTTTGATACCTTAATCACAAATTTGGTTGACCATGTCATTCACTAATTTCATGCAAATTTAAGAATGCATGGACTTGGGATTAATCAGTGCAACTATTTAACATCATAGAGAGAGAGAAAATACTAGTGATCAGGTCAGGGATGATGCCTTTTCCCAGGCACGAATAGCATAAGTTCTTGCGGGCGCTCTGGCCTTCGATCTTGTAGATGCATCTCTAGCTATGCCTTTACTACTAGCTCCTTCTTTCACATTTCTGGTAGGCCGCCCTCTAGCAAATACATTGCTTGGTTTAGTGCTCTAAGTAGTTTCTTTCACTACTATTTCTAGGCAGTCTTTGATGAAGTCATCTTGGGAGCCACATTTAAAGCAAGCCCCGGTGACTATCCAACACTCACCGGGATGTCTCCTACCACAGTGTTGACATTCAGGGTTACTTGGCTTGACATTGCAAACACTAGCTACTGAAGTAGTCTGAGCCATCAAACCCGTATTTTGCCTCCCACAAGTCCTACTTAGATTTCTAGCTGAAACGGTCGAATGGTTTGGCATATTCCTCACTTTTTTCGATGACGGTTGGAAAGGCTTACTCGTCGATCTTTTCTTCACATCCCTAGCCTCTGATTCGACCCTCTTCTTTTCTTTTAACAATTCCTCAGCTTTAGATGCTCGGTCAACCAGCACAACAAATTCTTTTAATTCTAAAATCGCCATATACAACTTGATATTCTCCTTTAGGCCGTCCACAAACCTTTTACACATGATTTCCTTAGTGGAAACATATTTTCGAGCGTACTTGTTAAGTCAAACAAATTCTCGCTCGTACTCAGACACTATCATGTAGCCTTGTTTCAGCTCCAAAAACTCATTTTGCTTCTGATCAATAAAACGCTGAATTATATACTTCTTCTGAAATTCCACTTGGAAGAATTCCCAAGTAACTCTTTTGGTAGGTACTGCTGAGACTAGCGTTTTCCACCACTGATACGCTGAGTCTCTCAAAAGAAAAGTAGCACACTTTAAACACTCTTTGGGTGTACAAGAGAGTTTATCCAATAGTCGGATAGTATTCTCGAGCCAAAATTCTGTGCTCTCCAGGTCATCATCAACTCTAGCTCTAAATTTCTCGGCCTCGTACTTACGAATCTTGTCTACCGGAGGCTTACTCATTCTCATAACTTCCACACCTTGTGGAACCAATTTTGGCTGAGGAGAGAGGAGACATATTAGTTTGGTTTTAGCCTTAGTTTCTTTAGGTTTTCTCTTAGTCCTTCTTCTTCCTTTCCTAGGGTTTCTTACTTCTATTTCCTTAGCAGTAGATTTTACATTACCTAGCAACTTTTCTTCCTATTTTAGTTGTTCTTAGTGGTAGTTAAGTTAGTTATCACTGTAGCTTAGGTTTATTTGCACTTTTAATCCTTGCACATTGGTTGTAAGACATTTTTAGATTTAGTTTAATGTATTTCAGCTTTTTTTTTTACTTTAAATCCTTCAAAGTTTATCCATTTTATGTTTATAGCTTTAGATTTTCTTGCTGAATGTTTTTCGTTTCATGTTCTTTAAGCCTTCTTGCAAAAAAAATTAACTTTCATATGTTTTTAAGCTTCTATGCTTTTATGCTTTTCATTTCCATTATTGTTAGTTGTATTTTCATTATGAGTAGTTAAACCTTTAAGGTAGTCAGTTGATGGAGATATGGTGAGCTAATTTTTGGATGAAGGACCAAATCATGATAAATTGGATTAATCTGAATGAACCTAAAAAATTAGGATAGACGACCCTAAGGGAAAATCTAGACAAGTGAGATTGAGAGGTAATCTTGTTGCACAACAATTTGTTAGTCCCATATTACTTGGTGAGATCAAGAGATAAATTGAACCAATTTATCTAATTTGGTATAATTGAGATCGAGAGATAAAATTGAGTCAGTTTAGTAAATCAAGGGATTGGAGCTCCTTATTTTAAAATCGGTAACCCATGTCAAAGTCAACCGACCACCGTTAGTCATTTCTTGGTCAATTTCATAGTTTTGTAATCTTTACAATTTATTCCATAAATTTACATATTTAATTTTCTTGCAACATTTTCTTGTTATCATTTTTTGTATTAAAATAGTACCAGTAGCCACTTAGACTCCAGAGTGCGTGCTAATTATTACTCAACTGCCATCTCTTTTAGGTTTGACCCTTTAGAATACTTCATGTTCCATCGAAACTATAAATATTACAACTAACACTGTCCACTTACAATTAAGGTCCACATTCCAAAATAGTTTTCAAAATCATTAGTTTTAATTCGCATGAATGTGACTAGTCATCATTTCCTCAATATGACCACGTACGATGCCTTGAATAGTGCAAGGAACTCCCTTAGAAGAAAATTGCATGGTCAGTGACCCAAAATTACAGTTTTTCGATGAGAGAAGCCATCGTATGCCTAGAATTGCATCACACCCATTTAAAGTTAAAATCATAAAGTCAACAATAAAATTGGCACCTTGAACCTGCCATTCCACCTTCTTGCAAGTACTGTTGGTAAACAAAGTTTCTTCTATCAACTATTGTAAACCTCAATTACTCTTGCCGCCAAACTGGTAAAGTTAACCTAGTAACCAACCTTATGTCCATGAAGTTATGAGAAATGCCAGAGTCTATTAGAAAAGTGGCCTTAATTGTCCCATGTGAGCCTCAAATCACATAGTATAAGGACCCTATGAGCCCCTGATGGCATGCAAAGACATGACAGGCATCTGAAGTTGTCCCTATCACTAAAAGGATTTTTTAACTGATCTGAGCATTCTTAAAACTCCTCATCAATAGAAGACTCCAACAACATCTAATACAACTAGCTCTGGACAAAATTATGTCCATTGTGGTATTTAGCTCTACACTTAAAGAAGAGCCCCTTTTGTTTCCTCCCAGCCATCAAAGTAGGCTAAACCCTTTAGAAAGGCCCAAATGAAGTAGATTAGACAGAACTATTGGAGCCAGAAGAAAATGGCATAGGTGAATTATACCTAGGAGGGGTCCTTGAAATTAATCTTGACTTTTCTGGCAATATGGAAACTGCCTACCAACGTTTGAGGTCTAAAGAGTTGAATATATTAACTGATTTCCAATTTTAGATTACTAACAAATATACTAAGGGCATAAGACTCAGGCTCTCAAAAGACTACAAATTGGTCATGGTAGTGCTCCATAGATTCTTGTCGCTTCAGTGTGTAACAGCTCAGTTTCAGTGAAATCAGAACAGTAGTTTCGGGACCACAAATTTGAGTTAGAAAGAAAATTTATTTTAATATTATTGCATGGTTCGTATTATGATAGGAATGTTATGTGAAAATATTGATAAGAAAATTTTATCGATTATGTGTTTAATTATGGAAAGGACCGAATTGCATTGTAACAACCCAAAAATTTTAGAGCATCGAAAAAGTGTGATATCAGGTCTCCGTTTTAGTAAAATGGATTCGTAAATATTTATTAAAAATATTTACGAAGTTAGTTATGTATTTAATTAGGTTTTGGTTAGGTGAATTTGACTTAATTAGGAGTAATTGTGAAAAAGGACTAAATTGCAATAGGGGTAAAAGTTTAATTATGTATTAAAGAAAATAAAAAGGACTAAATAAGCAATTATGCCAATTGAAAAAGTTTAGGGGGTTTATGTAGGAAAATCTGAGATATTTAAGTTTAAAATATATTTTTATTAGTTTACTTAATAAATAAGTTATATTATATTATATTATATTATATTATATTATATATAAAACAAATGTAAGAATAGAAATAAGAAAGAAACAGAATCGAAACAGAGAGAACAGGGAGAAAGAAAGAAGAAAGAAAAAAGAAAAAGAAAATTTGGGATTTCAAGGGTTCAAACTTAAATTGGTAAGTTAATTTAATTCCTTTTCTTGTAATTTTTGAGTTTTTATGATTCTAGAACAAAATACTTTTAGGTATATGTTGAAATTTTGAAAGTTTGTAGATTTTTTAATGTAGTTTATGTTGAATTAATGGATAAATTAGAGATTGAATTGATGGAAATTCAAATTAGAATTGGGAAAAGGATTAAATTGTGAAATAACTTATAAGTTTGATGCAATAAGGACTAAATTGTAAGAAATTTGAAATTAGTATTTATTAGTGAAAATTTGAGAGTTAAGTTAAGTTATAAGTAGAAATTAACTGAAAATTGAAATTGATGCAAAAGTTGAATAGAAAATTTAAAGTAATTGATATGAATTAGTAATTGTATTGATGTTGTAAATTATTTTAAATTTTCGTAGCTAATATCGTATCGGAATCATCAGTCAGAAAAAAAAAAGGAGAAGGTAGACAAGGAGTAAATCGAGAAAATACGGTTTGTATTACTATAATTCGAATTTATTTATTATTAATTGTTATATTTTAATTAATGTGCATGGTAAGTAAAATTTAGGTGAGTATTTGAAGATATATTGATTAAAAATCGAAAAGTGAATTGAATTGAATCGAAGTATGATTATATGTGATTATTTCAAATATGTATTGATTTGATATTCAAAAGTGATTTTTATACCCTATTAACTAGTCGGGCTAAGTCAGATATAGTTGGCATGCCATAGGACTGGAAGAGTTCACGGATACTTTGACCTCGAGTCGATGAGACACTGGGTACCATTATATTACTTCGGATAGATTCAATGAGGTACTAGGTACCAACTTACTTCGGCTTGGCCGATGAGATACTGGGTGTCAACTATTGCTTCGAACTATCCAATGAGGCACTGGGTGCCATACTGGTGTGTTTGGTTGGATACGTGTATCGGCCAAGGTCCAAGTCTTGTTAATAGGGGTAAATAAATGAAATAGCAATTTTAATGAGATTGAATGATTTATTCATTAAAAGATGGGAAAATTTGAATTTGAAATATGTGAATGAAATGAATGAACCAAGGATTCATGGAAATGTTTGATGAATTAATGAGCTGATATATGAAATCAAGTTGTTGAATAGTTATTTTAAGTAGCCATTGTTGAGAAATGATTGCTAAAATATAAATTGGTGTGTTATGAATTGATGCGTGTGGTTAAATATGTATAATTTATTATTTTATTTTAATAATTTGAATTATAATAATACCACTGAGTATAAATATACTCAGCTTACGGTTGTTTTCCGTGCGCAAGTTAGTAGAAGTCAAATATCTTGGTCCAGCATCCAAAGTCGATCTCGACCTCAGAAATTTGGTAATGTATATCTCTTTTGGTAAAAGTGGCATGTACCTAGGTTATGCATATATAGATCATTGTGGATTAGTTGTAAAGGATGAAATATGATGTTTTGCATGTTTATGTGCAATGATAAAATTATGAAATGGTATTTTTGATATGATATTGAAGTAGAAATGAATGAAATTATCTACGTTAATTTGAATAATACTTGTGAATATGTATGATTATAAATCAAGAAAATTTTAGGGTTAATGTCCTTGATATATTTAAGAGTATTTGTATACAAATTGTATTGGTTGTGATATTGGTTTTGGATTGATGCGATTTAAGTTTGCAAGGTTGGTTAGATTGTTGTTAAAGGCTCATATTGAGTCCACATAGCCTGGCACACGGGCATGTGAGCCCTGCACTTAGAAAAAATTTTAGAATTTCACGAAAAATTTCTGAAGTATCGAATAAGTCCTGAATCATTCCCAACACTTATTTTGAGCCTCGAGGCTCCATAAAAGGGACATTGTGATTAATATATAATATATTTGATAATTGTTTGTATAATATTCTTATTTAATCAAAAATGTCTGGTAATGCTCTATAACCCTGTTTTGGCGACAGTTTGGGGTTAGAAGGTTAGGGGGTGTTACATGCATAAAATGCAAAAGTTGGATTCTGTTAGCTATAAGTACCAAATAGCTATGGAATTCAAAATTTGAGGTCCTTATATGGTAATTAGACCATTAAAGAAAAGTTAGTAGATATTTTTGATGAATAATCCATAGAAAATTAGAAAAAGGAAAGGACTAAATTGGAAAATAGAAAAATTAATGGATGATAAATAATTAAATAGAATAATATCATCATATTATGTCATCTTCATCCCCAAAATACATGGAAACCCTAGGTGAGAGAAAAAAAACTTTCTTGGCTTAATTGGGTTATTCTTGTCCCGTTTTTAATAATTTTTATATTTTTGAGATCGAGATAACTTATTCTATCTACTTTGGGGATTAATTTGAAAAGTTATCAAAGTATAGAAGTTTGCCATGGATGAATATGCTGGAATTTTAAAATTTATGGTAGAAAATATAAGGTTGTTGATAGATAAACAACTTTTACAAAGAGAATTTTGATAAAATTGTGATTTAGGGGCTAAATTGTAAAGATGTAAAAGTTATAGAAAAATTCTGAATTTTTTGAAATACATGTGTTGTAAATGCTATATGAAAATTTCGGTTAGGCTTGGAATAAAGGATAAATTGTATGAATTTTAATTTTCTGAGCCTAATGAGGAAATTAGAAATTATAAAAAGTTTAGAGGCAAAATGGTTATTTTGTCTAGGATGTAAATTGAATTACATGAGTATGAAATGAATTAAATTGATGTTAAATTCATCTATATAGATCCGAAAAGATCAAATAGAGAGATAGATCGAGGAAAAGAAAAAGTGTTGGAACAGTAGGTTTACATATACAAACAAATGTCAATGTAAGTTCATGTAACTTAATTATACATGTTAATGTATTTTAATTGAATATTTTATTTGGTTTGAATGTGTTATGTGTTTAAATGGATCATGTGAATGTTATAAATGCATGAAATAATTATAAACCGAAACAAGTCCAGAAAATGCTAAATTTCGTTTGAATATTGAATTTTGATGGATAGATGATTGCCTATATTGAAAGTGGTTCTCCATATGTTGCAAACAAGATTTAGCTTAGATGAATAATCCTCATATAGCCCTCTCGAGCTTCCTGTTATATAGTTCCTGCGAGCATCCTGATCTGTAGTGATTTAGCATGTGTTGTGCACTACCATAGCTCTGTGTGAGCATCCTATTACATAACTTGATTGATTGTGATCCAGCATATAATGTGGACACAAACGTAGCTCTGCATGAGCGTCTTGTTATAAGCTCTTATGGGCTTCTTGACATGGCTCACTTGAACTCCTTGTTACCTTATCCAGTGCTCCCTGATACTAACTCTTCAGAGTTATCTGTTTAGCTCTATGAGCTCCCTGATTAAAACTCTTATGAGTTTCTTGTTTAACCCGGATAAGCTTCCTGATACATGGTTATATGGCTCAACAAAGCATCCTGATATGTGGCTTGAGAGTGTGCTCCCTGATTAAGTACCCTAATAGGTACCCCTGATTATGAATTGACGATTTATAATGTACACTTTATGTGTACTACATGAGTACCATCGATATTTCAATAATTCAACGAATAAATACTTGAAACAGAGAATTATGAGATTAAACGAAAGTACTCTTGAAATGCCTAAAAATGTATGATGATGAGCTCATCTATTATATTTGTACATGTGAAATATGTGACTAACTTGTTTAATTGAGTGTATGTTATTAGGCAAAATTTGCCAATTTGTTGGAAAGCATGTTATTGATCAGCTTATTTAAATGAATATTATTGGTAAGTTTAATTCTTGTTATACAAACTTACTAAGCATTAAATGCTTACTAGGTTTTATTTTCTCTGTTTTATAGTGCTCGGAAGCTCATAAAGGTTGGAGATTGGTCGGGGTATCATCACACTATCCTCTAGCTCATTTTGGTATAAAAAGAAATCTTACTTTGGTATAATGGCATGTATAGGCTAATTAGGCCAATGTTGGTTTGGAAATGGATGTTTGTAATCTAGCCATTGGAATCGCTAGAATGATATGTTTTGGTACAAATTTATAGGCCCATAATGTGCTTGATGTGTTTTGAAATGCTTAATGGTAGATATATAAACCAAATGGTGAATGGATTTGAGTTAGTATAATTTATAAAATTTGCAATTTAAACATAAATGAAGTTAAGGTAAGATTATAAACTTGAATGCATGAGATGATATATCATGTTAAATGATAGAGTTAGCTTGGTTATAAAGTTTGAATTGGTTGGTATATAAATTGCAAGTGTTGGTATAGGTTGTTAGCAAATTAGGCGAGAAATAAGGTTTGGGAAATGGCCTTATTTTGTCCACATGGGTAAACACACGGGCATGTGTCTTGACCATGTGTGACACACGTCCTGGTACGTGGGCATGTGGTTTGGCCGTATGTCCCTTGCATCTTAAAATTTAGAAACAGAATGCTCAAAATTGGGCAAACGGGCAAAGACACGGGCGTCTGTCTTAGGTATAAAACACATAGCCTAGAACACGAGTGTGTACCTTGGCCGTGTGAATCCTGCACCTAATTTTCAAAAATTAAATTGGCCACATAGCCTAGCACACGGGTGTGTGGCTTGGCCGTGTAACCCTTGTACATAATTAAGTTGTAAGTCAGAGAGTTACACAGGTTAGGGACATGGGCGTGTGCCCTACCTTATATGCCACACGACCTGAGACATGGGCATGTCAATTGGACGTGTGAGCCACACGGCCTGACCCCACGGGCGTATGACCCCTATATGTAAGAAAAATTTTAGAATTTTGCGAAAAATTCTCTAAGGTTCTAATTTAGTCCCAATTTTTTTCTAAACCTTAAATTGGGCCTCGAGGGTCTAATCAAGGGACGATATGAATAGTTTTAGATAGGAATAGTAAATGATATAAATTATCTATATTTATTCTATAAACTAAGGTAATACTTCTTAACCCTGTTCCGGTGATGGATACGGGTTAGGGGTGTTACAAAGTGTCACCAACTCTGCTTTAGGATACTTGAAGATGCTTGTAACACCCCTTACCCGAGACCATCGCCCGAGTCAAGCACAAGGCGTTACCAGACTTATCTTTCTAGTTTGGGGCATAAAAATTTACTTTTAAAATTAATTCACTCACATTCATCCAATATATCCCTAAAGAGGGCACTCGATGCCCTAAAACATGCAATTGAAACGATTTGGGACCAAACCGAGAACATTAAAAATTTTTCTGATTACTTTCACAAATCAAAACAATTTATTTCACTATTCATAATAAAACCATTCACCTGCGTAACAATCACTAAATTAATTATAACTCGAGTTACGAAACTCAAAATTTAAATATGTAATTTTCCCTGAGACTACACTCAAATATCTTCTTACCATAATTTTTTCAGAATTTTTGGTGTGGCCAATTAATACAGTTTATTAGTAAAAGTCTCCCCTATTTCGCAGTCCAGCGAACTTGACCTCTCTTCACTAAAAATCAATTATCTCATTATACAGAATTTGAATAACATTTCCATTTATTTCTAATGAAAATAAACTCCCTAAGGAACCTAGAAATATAAATTATGACTCATAATTCTTTTTGTACAATTTTTAGTGAAATTCTAAATTTAGAATAGGGGATCACGAAGTCACCCTGAACTAGTCTCACAAGAATTTAATTATCTCAGAATACAGACTTCTTTTGCTTGCTCTGTTTCTTTTTTATAAAAATAGACTCAATAAGATTTAATTCTATCTCTCATTCACCATTTAATTCCATTCATGCAATTTTTAGTGATTTTTCAAAATCACGTCACTACTACTATCTCAAAACTGTTTCATACGCAACTTTTACTTTTTCATAATTTCTTTGCATTAAACCTCATTTAGACATACATAACACCAAAACATGTTCTTAATTAGACATTTCTATAGCTAATCCTGATCAAATATTCACATGTCATTCTTTAGTCATATCATAAGGACATACAAATGGCTAAGTCCCTATACATGTCATAACTTAGAACGTTTCAAATCACAAAATACCAAGATAGCCCTTTGATAGTGTGAAACGATCTCCGATGTCCTTACGATCCCCGAGTTGGCTTGGCGATACTATAAAAAGAGAGAAAAGAAAGGGAGTAAGCATAAAGCTTAGTAAGTTTGCATGTAAATAAATAACAACATTCTAAATGAAATATCTCATTCTTATCTTATCAAAACCACTATAACCTTTAAACTCAATATGCATAAGTCTTAAATTTCCTTATCTGAACCTTTCAAACATAGGCTTAGCTTACCTTTCCTTGAGTACACTCTTTAAATTTCTCGTTGAACCATTTGGAATACTAAGGATACACGAGTACCTTTCCTTTCTAAACTTACCATTGACATGTCTTGACACGGTCTTACATGGTATCCTTGCTTTATGAACTCACCATTGCCATTCATTGGCATGGTCTTACATGGGATCTTTGCCTTATAGTAGCTTATCAATGCCATGTCTTAACATGGTCTTACATGATTTCCTTGCCTTGTAAAACTTACCAATGTCATGCCTTGGAACGGTCTTACTTAGTATCCTTAAACCCTAATGTCATGACATTTGTATCCTACACATTCCTAAGGTTCAACCGGGACTTTTAAGTATCATTCCTCTGTCAATTTTTGCTTGAATCATCAAGGAGTAAATTTACAAAATAAACATATAATGCTGAAAAATAACATCATTAATTATAAATAATAAAATATTGCATTTTTTTACCGTAAACTTACCTCGATACAAAATACAATCAAATATTTTAATTTAATCCTCAATCTTTTTCTTTCCTCAGTCTACCCTCGAATTTCGTTCTTCTTGATTATGGAGCTTGGAAGTTGAAGAAACCCTAGCTATGGAGAACCCTTGTATTTTCGGCCTTATGGAGAAGATGGACAACATTTTTCCATCTTTTTCCCTTTTTAATCTTTTAATTACCAAATGACTAAAAGGCCATTCATTAAAACTTTAGTTATTTTTATCTATGTATGTCCATTTTTGTCCATGAAAACCTAATGGTCTAATTACCATTTAAGGACCTCTACTTCAATTATGCTCTTCAATTTAATCCTTCAACGTCTAGAACTCATATTTATCAACTTTTGCAATTAAGCCCTAGTAGGCAAATTAAACATGTAATTCATAAAATTTTCTATCGATACTTTAACATGCATTTAATCACTCGATAAATTATAAAAAATTAATCGGAATAAATTTTTCTATCTCAAATTTATGGTTTCGCAACCACCGTTCCGTTTTGGTCCTATTTCGGGATGTTACATTTCTTTCCTTTTAGGGATTTTCATCCTCGAAAATCTTACCTTTGAATAGATTTGGATACTATTTTCGCAAAGTCTCTTCGGGCTCCCATGTAGCCTCGTCTACCCCATGCCTATTCCATAATACTTTCACAAGTGCAATACTTTTGTTCCTTAGTTGCTTGACCTCTCGAGTTAAAATCTTCATCGGTTCTTCACCGTAAGTCATGTCTAGCTGAATCTCAACCTTTGTCTATGAAATCAAATGCGACGGATCAGAACGGTAATGGAGTATGGACACATGGAACACATCATGAATCTTCTCCAACTCTGTCGGCAAAGCTAATCGATATGCTAAAGGCCCAACTCTTTTAGTCACCTCAAACGGTCCAATAAAACGTGGACTTAATTTGCCTTTCTTACCAAATCTAAAGACTTTCTTCCACGAGAATACTTTTAAGAACACTTTGTCACCAACTTGATACTAAATCTCTTTTCTTTTCAAGTATGCTTAAGACTTATGTCTATCTGAAGCTGCTTTCAAACAATCTCTGATAACTTTCACTTTCTCTTCAGTTTCTTTAACTAAATCAACCACGTAAATCTGATTCTCTTTAAGCTCTGTCCAATACAAAGGTGTGCGACATTTACGTCCATACAAAGCTTCGTAAGGTGCCATCTTCAAACTCAATTGGTAACTATTATTATAGGCAAACTCTACCAACAGCAAATATTTCTCCCAACTACCTTGAAATTCTAAGACACAACATCTGAGCATATCCTCAAGTATCTGAATAACTCTCTCTGACTGACCATCGATTTGAGGATGGAAAGCTGTACTAAAACTTAACTTGTGCCCAAAGCTTCCTGTAACTTCTTCCAAAATCGCGAAATGAATCTCGGGTCTCTATCTGAAAAAATTGATAACGGTACTCAATATAGTCTGACTATCTCTGAAATATACAACTCGGCCAACTTGTCAAGTGAATAATCCATATGAACTGGAATAAAATGAGCCGACTTCGTTAGCTTATCAATCACAACCATACTGCATCTTTCTTTCTCGGTGTCAACGGTAATCCTGTCACAAAATCCATGGCAACTCAGTCCCATTTTCACCTAGGAACTAACACAGGCTGTAATAAACTTGAAGGTACTTGATGTTTGGCTTTTACCTGTTGACAGATCAAGCATCTAGAAACAAACTCTAAGATATCTCTCTTCATTCCTACCCACCAATACATTTTCTTCAAATCATTATACATCTTTGTACTACCTGGAATAATAGACAATAAACTGCTATGTGCTTCCTCTAAGATCTTTCGAATAAGCTTATCATTCTTTGGTACACATATCTGATTTTTAACATTAAACAACCGTCAGAACTGACCTGAAAATCTAACTCTATACCCGACTCACACTGAGCCATTTTGGCTTGCAACTCATGTCATCTTTCTGAACTTCACAAATTTCTTCAAGAAATATTGGCTTAGCTCTTAATTCAGCTAAGATAGAACCATCATCTGATAAGGTTAAACTAGTGTTCAAAGCTCTTAATGTAAACAAAGATTTTCTACTCAAAGCATCAGCAACTACGTTTACCTTACCCGGGTAATAATCGATCACTAATTCATAATCTTTAATCAACTCTAGCCATCTTCTTTGCCTTAAGTTCAAATCTTTTTGAGTCATCAAGTATTTCAAACTTTTATGATCAATCAATATTCGACATTTCTCACCATACAAGTGATGCCTCCATATTTTCAATGCAAATACAATGGCAGCTAGTTCTAAATCATGTGTCAGATAATTTTTCTCATGTGGCTTTAACTATTTAGAGGCATAAGCAATTACCTTTCCTTCCTGCATAAGTACACAGCCTAGTCCATTCAAGGACGCATCATTATAAATCACAAACTCTTTTCCCGGTTCTGGTTGTACTAAGATATGAGCTTCAGTCAACAATGCCTTTAACTTGTCAAAAATCTACTGACACTTTTCAGTCCATTCAAACTTGACATCTTTCTATATCAGTCTTGTCAATGGGGTAGCTATCATGGAAAAGCCCTCTACAAATCATCTATAATAACCGGCGAGACCAAGAAAACTTCTGACCTCTAATACATTCCTAGGAGGCTTCCAATCAACAATAGCTGAAATCTTACTCGGATCAACTCTAATACCTTCACCTGAGACTATATGTCCAAGAAAACAAACTTCCCGTAACTAGAACTCACTTTTGCTAAACTTGGTATAAAGCTGACTATCTTTCAAAGTCTGTAAAATGTTCTCAAATGCTCTAAATGTTCAGTTTCATCATGAGAATAAATCAAGATATCATCAATGAACACAACTATAAATATATCTAAGTAAGGTCTAAAATTCAGTTCATTAAGTCCATGAAAATGGCAGGAGCATTAGTTAAGCTGAATGGCATCACAAGAAACTCATAATGGCCATACCTAGTCCGGAAAGCAATTTTCGAAACATCCGACTCTTTAACTCGCAACTGATAATATCCGGATCTTAAATCTATCTTGGAGAACACAGTAGCTCCCTTCAATTGATCAAACAAATCGTCAATTCTAGGCAGTGGATACTTGTTCTTAATAATTACCTTGTTAAATTGTCAATAATCTGTGCACAATCTCATCGAACCATCTTTCTTTTTCACAAAGAGTGTTGATGTACCCCATGGTGAACAACTAAGTCTTGCAAAGCCTTTATCTATTAATTCCTGCAACTGAACTTTCAATTCTTTTAATTCCATTAGAGCTATTCTATAAGGAGCAATAGAAATAGGTGTTGTACCCTGAACCAACTCAATATCAAACTCAACTTCTCTGATAGGAGGCAGATTGGTAGTTCTTCCGGAAACACATCAGGAAACTTATATACCACAGGCATTGATTCAATTTTCAACTCTGGATCTTTATTATTCAACACGAAAGCAAGATAAGCTTCATGTCCTTTTCTCAAGCATTTTTGAGCAAACATAATAGAAATCATGGCAAATGAACTATCTGACTCATCTAAATTAACCCAAGAATTTCACCATTTTCACATTTCAACTCAATGAATTTCTTTCCACAATTCACTATCACGTCATGCACAGTCAACCAATCCATACCAAGAATCACATCAAACTTATCAAATAGCAATAGCATGAGATCGACTAGAAAATAGTAACATCTAATCATCAAAGGACAATTTTTACATACTTTGTCTACTAATACATACTAACCTAATGGATTTGATATTTTAATCACAAATCCCGTAAACTCCATGGACATGTTCATACTAGGCATGAATTTCATGCAAACATAGGAATAGGTCGAACCCGGATAAATCAAAGCAATAACATTAACATCATGAAAAGAAAATGTACCCGTAATTACGTCGGGAGAAGATGCCTTTTCACGAGCACGGATAGCATAGGTCCTTGCAGGTGCTCTAACATCTGGTCTCGCTGCTGAATCTCTAGATGCACCTCTACCTGCCCCTATTCCCGAATTTCTCTAAGGTTTGCCTCTAACGGAGGCATTGTCTGATCTTACACTTGGTATTACTTCTCTTTTAACCATCTCAATACACTCCCAAATGAAATGATTCGGTGCACCACATCGGAAACAACCAGTCTCAGTTGCTCGACATTGACCTGGATGACGTCGACCACATTGAGGACACTCAGATCTATCAAGCTGAATACTTCTAACACTCGCGATTGAAGTAGTCTGAGCTTTTTAACCCATAAATCTTCTACCTCTATTTTGGCTAAAATACCCTACTGAAAAATTAGATCTCGTAGAGAACTCTCTAGGCCTCTTGGATGTAGACTGAAACGACTTGCTCATCTGTATTTTCTTCGTGCCTTGCATCTCAATTTCAGCTTTACCCTTTCCTTTTAACAACTCCTCTTCCTTACAAGCTCTTTCAACTAAAACGACAAACTCTTTTATTTTTAGAACGCCAACTGACAGTCGAATATCATCATTGAACCTATCTTCAAATCTCTTGCACATAATAGCTTCGATTGACACACACTCTCGAGCATAATTGCTGAGTCTAAAAATTCGCGTTCATATTCAGTCACTGTCATCTTACCCTGTTTTAGTTCAAGGAATTATTTTCTTTTCTGGTTGATGAACCTCTGACTAACATATTTCTTACGAAACTCCTCCTGAAAGAAATCCCAGGTAACCCATTCTTTCGGTACTACTGACACAAGTGTCTTCCACCAATGGTATCAGAATCTCATAAAAGTGATACAACACACTTCATGCACTCTTCAGGTGTGCAGGATAACTCATCAGAGGCCCTGATAGTATTCTCAAGCCAAAATTCAGCTTTCTCTGCATCGTCATCTTTAGTAGCCCGAAACTCTTCGACCCCTTGTTATCTAATTTTATCAACTGGTGGCTTCTCTCTTCTGACTGTATCTATGACTGGGGAAGCTACATGGGTAGTCTGAGGATCATGAGAGGGTGGAGGTCTAACGGTCGGATTCGTATGAACGAACTCGGCAAACTATTCATTTATAGCTTGCAAGAAGCTTCTCGAGCCCCTCCTTCCTAACTAACTGTAACAGGTCTTTCACTACTATCTGGTGGCACCGTCTCTTCTGTGGGAGCAGGCGCGTTACTTTCTACATCATCTGCACCAACTCGTTTGGAATCCATAACTATAAAAGAAAAAATATTTTATAATCGTCAGAAGTCGTCAAACTATCAAAATATAAGTATGGCATGTATAGATAAACTCTTACTCATACTGAATATTTCAAGAACCAAATAAAATATTGATCTGATACCAATAAATGTAACACCCCTTACCCAAGACCTTCATCATAGTCGAGCACGAGGCGTTACCGGACTTATCTTTCTAGTTCGGGGCATAAAAATTTACTTTTAACATTAATTCACTCACATTCATCCAATATATCCCTAAAAAAGGCCCTTGAGACCCTAAAACATGCAATTGAAATGGTTCGAGATCAAACCGAGAACATTAAAAATTTTTCGATTACTTTCACAAATCAAAACAATTTATTTTACTATACATAATAAAACTATCCACCTAGGTAATAGTTACTAAATTAATTATAACTCGAGTTACGAAACTTGAAATTTAAATCTGTAATTTTTTCCGGAGACTAGACTCATATATCTTCTTACCATAATTTTTTCAGAATTTTTGGCGTGGCCAATTAGTACAATTTATTAGTTAAAGTCTCCCATGTTTCGCAGTCCAGTGGACCTAACCTCTCTTCACTAAAAATCAATTATCTCATTATACAGAATTCGAATAATATTTTCGTTTGTTTCTAATGAAAATAGACTCACTAATGAATCCAGAAATATAAATTATGACTCATAATTTTTTTTGTACAATTTTTAGTGAAATTATAAATTCAGAATAGGGGATTACTAAGTCACCCTGAACCAATCTCACAAGAATTTAAACATCTTAGAATACAGACTTCCTTTGCTTGCTTTGTTTCTTTCTTATGAAAATAGATTCAATAAGCTTTAATTATATATCTCATTCACCATTTAATTCCATTCCTACAATTTTTAGTGATTTTTCAAAATCACGTCACTACTACTATCTCAAAACTGTTTCATACGCAACTTTTACTTTTTCATAATTTCTTTGCATTAAACCTCATTTAGGCATACATAACACCAAAACATGTTTTAGTCATTTCAATAGCTAATCCTTATCAAGTATTCACATGTCATTCTTTAGTCATATCATAAGGACATATACAAAATGGCCAAGTCCCTATACATGCCATAACTTAAAAAGTTTCGAATCACAAAATACCAAGATAGTCCTTTGATAGTGTGAAACGATCTCCGATGTCCTTACAATCCTCGAGTTGGCTTGGCGATACTATAAAAAGAGAGAAAAGAAAGGGAGTAAGCATAAAGCATAAAGCTTAGTAAGTTTGCATGTAAATAAATAACAACATTCTAAATAAAATATCTCATTCTTATCTTATCAAAACCACTATAACCTTTAAACTCAATATGCATAAGTCTTGAATTTCCTTACCTGAACTTTTCGAACATAGACTTAGCTTACCTTTCCTTGAGTACACTCTTTAAATTTCCCATTGAACCACTTGGAATACTAAGGATACACGAGTACCTTTCCTTTCTAAACCTACCATTGCCATGTCTTGACATGGTCTTACATGGTATCCTTGCCTTATGAACTTACCATTGCCATGCCTTGGCATGGTCTTACATGGGATCTTTGCCTTATAGTAGCTTATCAATGCCATGTCTTGACATGGTCTTACATGATTTCCTTGCCTTGTAAAACTTACTAATGCCATGTCTTGGCATGATGTTACTTGGTATCCTTAAACCCTAATGTCATGACATTTGTATCCTACACATTCCTAAGGTTCAACTAGGACTTTTAAGTATCATTTCTCCTTCAATTCTTGCTTGAATCATCAAGGAGTAAATTTACAAAATAAACATATAGATGCTCAAAAATAACATCATTAATTAAAAATAATAAAACATTGTATTTATTTACCGCAAATTTACCTAGATACAAAATACGATCAAATGTTTTGATTTAGTCCTTAATCTTTTTCTTTCCCCGGTCTACCTCCGAATTTCGTTCTTCTTGATTATGGAGCTTGGAAGTTGAAAAAACCCTAGCTATGGAGAACTCTTGTATTTTTAGCCTTATGGAGAAGATGGACAATATTTTTCCATCTTTTTCCCTTTTTAATTTTTTAATTACCAAATGACTAAAATGCCTTTCATTAAAACTTTAGTTATTTTTATCTATGTATGTCCATTTTTGTCCATGAAAACCTAATGGTCTAATTACCATTTAAGGACCTCTACTTCAATTACGCTCTTCAATTTAATCCTTTAGCATCTAGAACTCATATTTATCAACTTTTGCAATTAAGCCCTCGTAGGCAAATTAAACATGTAATTCATAAAATTTTCTATCAATACTCTAACACATGCATCTAATCACTCGGTAAATTATAAAAAATTAATCAGAATAAATTTTTATATCTCGAATTCGTGGTTTCGCAACCACCGTTCCATTTAGGCCCTATTTCGAGATGTTACAATGCTCAACCCAAATCTCTCTTAAACTGTAAGCATAACATGTCCAATGTAGCAAATGGAGACCACCATGTTTCTAGGCATAAAAATGGTGCCAATCCAATGCCCAACCCTCTAGATGTAACATCATTGTGCGCACTTAATCACAATCAAACACTCCTTCAGCAGTGAAATATTGTTCAAGCTTCACCCATCAGCCCTTGAAATCTATACTTCCTGAAGAAAACCAGTCCAAGGCAAGCTTGTAATAGCAGGACCTAAAGGAGGTTAAGGTGCTTCCAAAAGATCTTGGGTAGAAATCCAAATGGTGGACCACCTAGGATCCCCTTCCTTTTAGCTTGAGCAATAACCACCGTGCTTGAAGAAGTAGGGTTCCCAAGGTATTGTTCAAACAATGATAACACTTCCAACTTAAAATCCTCCTTAAAATCTTGAAGTATCTCACTTAGCATCAAGTTGGGATAACTTTCATTGAATCTTCATCATTTCTTGTTGCAACACACATACATCCTTCTGCAACTGCGTGGTAACACCATCCCACGCCATAGAAAACATTGAAGCTCTAATACCCTTGATGAGATCAAAAACCAAAAATAGGAAATAGAGAAAAGAGATAGAGAAAAAGAAGAAAAAAGGGAAAAGAAACTAATGAATTTGTGTGCATAACCGTTTTTATAACCTCCGAGGTCTTTTACACCGAATATATAGGAAAAATAAAAGAATTATTTTTTAAAAATTAGTTAAAATGAACGGTAAGACTAACTATATGTATGTGCCTTCAAAACGCTTCATTTCATTAAAGCCTCGCTGCACACAATTTCATTAAGTACTCCTTTAAACGAATCGTTTGTCTTTCTTAGCCAAAGTTCATTTATTTCAGTTTTGACCCAAATTATTGGCCATAAGTATAACAATGAGCTCATTTTCTTAAATGATATATACACGTATACACTTAATCTCTGTATGCATGCATATATGGTGATTAGAGGTGTGCATGGGCCGGACGGCCCGGCCCGAAGGCTCGACCAAAATGTGGGAGGGTTTTGGCAAAAATATAGGCCCGAAAAATGGGCTTGGACAAAAAATAAAGCCTTTTTAAAAAATAGGCCGAGCCTCGGGTAAGATATTTTGGCCCGAACCCGACTCGAATTCACTTAAGGACAAAAAAATCTACTATTTGTTTTGTTTTTTAATGTTATTTTCTTGTTGTTTTCTCTCTATTTTGCTACCATATTACTATTATGTTGCTACTATTTTGTTATTATTGTTTGGATATTATATAAAACTTATTTTATTGTTAATTTTGTTATTATTTTAAAGACATTTGTTAATTTTGTTATTATTTTAAAAGTATTTGCTTGTTAAGTTTCATCTATATTAGTGTTATTTCAGTCTACATATTTTTTTAAAATTTATTTTCAATTTGTTAGAAAATATTTATTTTATTTTATTAGTAGTTTTAATGTATTATATATATTTAAAAATTATATAAAATAATATAAAAATTAATACGGGTAGGCAAGCCGGGCTCGGGTTTTAGCATTTTTATATAGGTCGGGCTTGGACAAAATTTTAAGCCTATTTTTAAGCCCGGCCCAATCCAAGTCCAATAAACAGGTCTAAATTTTTAGTTAAGCCCGACCCGAACCCGGCCCGACCCATGATCACCTCTAATGGTGATCAGTTCACAATATTTGATAAAAACATGGCAATACTTCATGTGATTAAACTTGTATCACCAACACAGGTTAAATTACTACCTTTAAGAGTGATCTAGATTCTATTTGAAGTTATGAAAACATTTTGATTCAGTTATGATGATTTTGGTTTTTTTTTTTTTTTTTTTTTTGGTACCCATCCAGGCATTAGAATTCACTTTGCAAATGACAGGAGACAAGTTTTCTGCCAATTTTATCAATTTAATTTGCTAAACAGACAGAAACCTCAACAATTAAAAATTGGCAGGAAATGAGAGAATACAGGAATTAGATTTCTCAGAAAATGGTTCCAAATCCATATGTTTGGTTCCATTCGGTTGAGGAAACAAATGTACGGAAAGTAGGAAAAAAAAAAAGATTAACCTTCCACACCAGAGTCGATAAAATTGATTGACCTTCACTCGGCTGAAGGTCTCCACAAGTCTGACATCGTCCACTGAAGAAACTCCAACTCTTTCACATCATTTTGAGCCTGGTTTGCAGGGAGAAAGAGTGTGAGACAATGAAAGGTCAAAAGTGCAAAGGGCATAAAATTTTGAGAAGAGACAACCAAGGAAAAAGAAATTTTAAATGATGCTTTTGCAATTGTTTTTGTTTTGCCCTGGTTTGGATGGAATATGTCCTTAGTTCCATACCTTGTAGTTGCTGTAATTACAAACTATGAAATATGAGGAATCCAAGTGTTGGAACATTTCTGGACTGTTGCTATTCTACGTTTCCATTAACTCAGGAAGACAAAGAACTCAAATGTTCAGGTGTCTAAACCTATATATCATTAAGAAATTTGATAAATATATATGTACCTTTTCACTGTATAATCCATTTATGGTGATATTAAGGTCCTTATCTGTAAAAGATCTATCTCCTCCTTCTGTTGGACATACTCGTTTTAGCAATGGTGTGCTTACTTCTCCTTTACAAAAAACACTTAACTCTGGGCATTCAATTGCAACCAATTCAACCAAAGATGGGAACTCAAAGCGATAGTCCCCTGAGCAAAAACTTGTAAGCGCCTGTAAGCTTTGAAGTCTGAGATACTCAAGATGCTTGAACATGATGCTATATGTACTTCTATCGTCTGCATCTGCTACAATTCCTTCCAGCATTTTGCAATCTGTTATCCTCATCCTTTTCAGTTGCACCATGCTTTTAGCAGTTGAGGGTGTTACTAGATTTCTAAGTCCGTGACATCTTGATATTTCAAGAGTAGTCAGATTTTGGAAAGACACTGTGGATGGAACTAAATTCTTCAATTTGGGGCATTCCGATACTTTTAGACTTCTCAGGTTTCGAAAATGTGCTCCAGGTTGAGACTGAAACTCTTCCTTCCAGAGATGCAATAACTCAGGAAGTTTAGACAACCGTAAATCACTAAAACTATCAAGTTCCCATGCCTGCATTTTTTCCTCCGTGCTTTTACACTGAAATATTTCTGTAAAGGAGGCATCATCAACAACAAGCCTTTCAAGTTTGGACAATGAGAGAAAGAAACCAGATGGAAGAATATCTAACTGCTTAGGTAAGCCTATGAGCTTCAGAACCTTTAGCTTGGAGAATGAATCCATAGAAATTTGGTCATTATAAATCTTTCTCAGGCTTCCCATGTCCATTATTCCTAATTTCTCCAAGGAGGGGAATGCCACCTGCATGAAAGATTTGCATCAATAACTTGAAAAAAGAAAATGGAGATAAAGGTAGTAAAGGAATTGTCATAACCTTTTCATCAATTAGAACTGTCAAATCAGTATGCATATTCTGCCTTGAGTTGTTTCTAGTTACAGAAGAGATGAATGTATTCAACATAGGGCAACTCTGAATCCAAAGTTCTTTCAAGAAGGGGAACTCAAGGTAATTTCCTGAGTAAAATCTTGTGAGATTGGGAAGGGAAATAAGCAATAAAGTTTCCAGTTTAGGGAACATTTTCTTGCTCATCCTTTCTCTTTTTGGTAATCCTTTTCTGATTATTACCTCTTCCAACATGTCACAATCATGAATCTCAAGTTTTTCAAGATGCACAAGGTCCATGGCTATGGAAGGGTTAAATGGACATCTCAAGTTTCTACAGTTATAAACTTTCAGAAACTTAAGGTTTTTAAAGTCCAAAATTCCTTGTGGATTCCAGTTTCTTATTACCATCAACTTAGAGGAATCAGAAAGTACCACATATTCGATCCCACGGTATTCAACCTACAAAAGCAACATATTACAATACAGAAAAATGGAATTAAGAGAAGCTCTTATGTATGTTCTTTGAGTTTTTCCCCTGATTTTCCCCCAATGGAAATAAAGGTGCAGAAAAAATAAACTTGAGGATCAAAGTCTGGGGTTAATGCATACCGTTTCCATGAACAAAAGCTGTATGGTGGTGTTTTGATCGCCTTCCCAGTGGCCTTCACCTCCAGCTTCTCTTGAATACACCAGTTTTAGTTTTGGTGCAATAAACCTTTCCCGAGGCGAAGTTTTCATCTTTGGGCAATGTCTCATGGTTACAGTTTCCAATGAAGGGAATTTGAAGGTGCAGTTTCCTGAGCAAAAGCTCTCTATGTTTGGCAAACAACTTAGTCCCAAATACTTTAGCTGAGTGAAAACAATGGCTTCCTTCACTTCATCACCTGAGCATGTTACAATTTCTTCTAGCATTTTGCAATCGGTTACACTCATTCTCTTAAGCTGCACCAGGCTTTTAGCTGTGGAGTGTGCAAATAAATGTTTAAGTCCCTCACACCTGGACACTTCTAGAGTTGTCAAATTCTCGAAAGACACTGAGGATGGCACTAGAACGACTAATTTACCACAATCCTGCACTTCTAGAACTCTCATGTTACAGAAAATTGCTCCCGGCTTAAAATTCTCCTTCCAAAAATGTGCCAGTTCATGGAGTTTGGATAACCTCAGTACACTTAACTGAGCACGTGCCCCTGCCAGCTTTTCATCGCCACCAGGTTCTTCACATGGGAATATTTCATTAATGGAAGCATCACTCAGAACAAATTTTTGAAGATTTGATAGTGATCGAAAGAAATAAGGTGGAAGAACAGTCAGTGGTGGAGAATTTATGAGCTCCAGAACTTTCAGCTTAAAATACCCTTCTGGAAGTTGTTCATGCCATATCTCTTTCATGTTGCCATTGCTTTCCAATCTCAGTTCTTCTAAACAAGGGAATGTGCCCTGGTCAGTTGACAAATGTGTTAAACAAAAGCAAGGATGAATTTCGATAAGGGAAATGGAATTGTGACAATGAGTTTATTGCCTATCCAGACATTCTTGAACTCTCAATGTCGCATAATACTAATACAAATCTCATGCTCGGTCTTCCGTTTTAGATGGTAAACATGCATACTATTTGATATCAGATTAGGATAGCAAGGATGAAATTAGATAGAGGATATAGAATTTTGCCAACAGTTTATTGCATATCCAGACACTCCCGAAGCTGAAAACATTTCTTACTACTAATACTATTTTCATACTTGGCCCTTCGTTTTAGTCAGTAAACATGCATGCTATTAGAATTCAGATCGGGATAGCTATCCAGAGAATGCTTATGGATTAGATGTGGATGAATTTACGCAGAAAGTAAAATATGCACATCTAGTTTTACCAATTACCATGTTAGAATAACAAATAGAAAATTAATGCATCTTGTGGACATGTTTCACATACCATATTGATCCAAAATAAGGGATGCTGTCCTCGTGTTTCATGGGAGCTTGAATATTCTGAAGCAAATATCTCCACTTTGTCACATCCATAAACATCCAATTTTTTCAATGATGGCCATTCGGTGGTATGCACCCCAGAGTAGAAACTCTTCAGTTTTGGTAGCATAGAAAGGTTCAGGTATGTCATTTGAGGAAATACAAACTTGGTGTTTATTTCTGCCTCAGTGAATTTGTGTTCAAATAATTCTTCTAATGAGGCACACTCCATTACTTGCAGATTTTTTAGTCTCTGAAGTCTTTCCAGCATATTAAGTGGGAAAATGTTTGATAGTTTCACACAACTATGAACTTCAAGGTGCTTTAATTTGGAGAAGGAGTTCATCTCAAGTTGTTCATCCCATATCCTTTCCAAATTCCCCATGTCTACAATTGTCAAATCCTTTAACAAAGGTAATGACACCTACAAAAATTATTTCATTGTGTTAATAACAGAACATGGTTAATTATGTGAGAAAAGCGACAGAACAATGGAGAACAGGCCTTTTGACTTTATTTGATGAATTCTGTCTTAAAATATTTTAAGCCTCAGAAAATATCACTGAACAATGAGTGTAGAGAGATTCATGGATGCACCTGCCATGCATTTTTCATTTTGAAAATTGCACCCTACAGAAAAATCATTTTAAAGAAAGTGAAAAATTCAAAATGCAGATCAGCCTGACCTTATTACTGAAAAAGGGTTTAGCAGAGACATTGGAGGCATCCTTTACAAGAATATTCGAATATTCTCCACTGATGATCTCATTGTGCAGCTCGTTTGAAACAGTGGATGCAAATGCAACCATCTTTGGACAGCCAACTAACGTAATTTCCTTCAAGTTTGGACATTCCAATGCAAAACTTCCTGAGGAAAACCATGACAAGCCCAAACAAGACTTGATAGTTATTGTTTTAAGCTGAGGGAATATGATCTTCATTGTAGTTGATTTGTCATCTCTGATGATTTCTTCAATTACTTTGCAATTTTTTACTTTTATCTGCTGCAGCTGCACAAGATCTGCAGCCATGGAAGCTGTTAACATGTATCTCAAGTTGTTACAGACATACACCTCCAGACATTTGAGTCTTTTGAAGTCTATAATTCCTCGAGGAACTGTATTCCAGATTTCCTCCAACTCAGGAAACTCATGAAGTTTCAAATGCTCTGGCTCATAATATCTTACCTATTAAAACCAAATTGCAACAGTTAATACTAGAATAATAAACGGAATTGAAAAAAAAAAAAAGGAATAACAGATTCTTCTTTAAGCAAAAAGAGGGTTTACTGTATTTTTGTGCAACTGATATATGGTGGCATTGAGGTCACCAGCCCAAAACCCCTTATAGTCCTCTTCTGATATCCTCACTCTATGTAATTGTGGGGTACTTAAGGCTCCCTGACAAAAGATCTTTAATTTGGGACATTGTCTCACAATAACTTGTTCCACAGATGGGAACTGAAAGCTGTATTCCTCTGAACAGAAGCTTGAAAGGTTTGGTAAATAATGAAGTACTAAGCATTTCAGCTTGCTGAAACTTATTAAGTCTTTTGCATCATCTTTCTCTTTTGCAACTATTTCTCTCACCATAATGCAGTCTCTAATCCTCATTTTTATCAGCTGCACCAGATTCCGAGCTGCTGAAGATGTAATTAAGGCAGTTGCTTTGCACTGCCACAGGTCCAAAGTTATGAGATTTTGAAAGGATGACAAGTATGGTCCCAAACTGATCGAACCATCACATCTCCTAACTTCAAGAGTTTCCAGATTTAAGACAACATGGGGTAGTTGTGAGTTTTGCTCCCCTATGTAGCCGGTGTTCAGAAGACTAACCGGCTCCCTTTCCGCTCTCTTTTCACTTGCATCTCCTTCAATGAAGTTCCCTTTGAAATCACAATGAATCAGCTCAAGCTTTTTCAGATTATTAAATTTTTCTAGAAGATTAAATAGAAAAACAACTGGTTTTTCATGATAGCCAAGCACTTGAAGAACTTTTATGCGGTTGAAGATGCCTACTTGAAATGGATGATTGCGTATTCCTGAAATGTGCTTGCTGTTTAATGACAACTCCTCCAAATCATGGATCACCTAAGAATCCATTAGAAACAAGCTGAAGTTAGTAGCTAGTTACCTTAATACAAAGACATATTTTGGCAAGAAAATAGAACAGTTCCTTTACAGGTGATCAAATAAAGTCAATTAAACAAGAGTGATGATTTGATATGATTAAAAACGTTGGGAGTTTCACATAAATTCTTCAGCTATACATTAACTGCTTGTTGAATATCAACAACTTAAATATTCATTTATAAGCACCTCAGTCAGTTTGCACATAAATGTAGGATATTGGAGATTCATACCTTTTCAAAAAAGAAAAGTGGCTTTTGATTTGAGGACTGATGTTCTTCAATCCCAAGCACTTCTTGGCCACAATGATAAGTCTTCAACTTTTTTAACTTTGGCCATTTTGCTTCATATGCAGCTGGGTAAAAGCATTTCAGTTCAGGCAGGTTCTGAAGTGTAAGAGAGCAGACTTCAGGAAATTCAAACTCATTAGCATGTTGGTTCTGTACTTTCTCCTTTGAAACAACCACTTCCAATCCACAAGAATCAATTGTGAGATCTACGAGTTGTTCAAGACTTTTGGCCACTGATGCTGGAAAAAGACTTTTCAGACACCAACAGTCTTGAATGTATACATTTTGTATATTTTCAAAGGTAAGATTGCTTTGGGAATCCTCATTCCAGACATGTTTCAGCTTTGGAAGATGAGAAATATACAATCTTCTTAGCTGAGTGCCTACTTTGATGTCGGATGATTCAAAAATATGTTGTAGTGAATCGCACTTGAAAACTATTAGTGTTTCCAATCCCTGGAAGTTCCACTCCTTAATAGATGGGAAAATAGTCAATATATCATTACAATATCCAACCTTCATTTCTTTTAGTTTGCTAAAAGAATCTGTGTGGAGTTGACCGTGCCATATCTTCACAGTTCCCAAATGGGAGATCTTCAATTTCTCCAACTTTGGAAATGCAACCTGTATAATGTCATGCAAACGAGTACAAAGATTAAAAAGAATTAATTCCTACCATTGATGTAAAAAAAAAAAAAAAAGCGAAAAATCAGACTGAAGAAAAATGGGGAATTGTTCACCTTTGCATTAAAGAGAGCTTGTTCACCTAAATGATGATCATTCTCTTTGTTTATTTCTAGAGTTCCAATAACAGTTGCGATGTCTGTACTCTGAGGTTTGTGCATAAACTCCTTCAAACGTGGGCAATTCTCTATCTCCAAAAGCTTCAAAGATGGGAACTCGAGAAAGCAACTCTCCGAGCAGAATCCGACTAAGTTCACAAGATTTCTCATTTTCAAGGAATTTAGTTGGGGGAACAACATCTTGGCAATCTCTTCTTTTTCTTTTTCTTCTTCTTTTACCTTTTCTTTTGTTTCTGTTTCTTTTTCCTTTTCTTTTACTTCATCTGGAACTATAATCTCCCTTATACATTTGCAGTCAATTATCTCAAAGCTTCTGAGTCTCACTAAGCTTCTAGTGATAGAAGGTGAAAAAAGGTGTTTAAGGTTACCACAACCCTCAATTGTCAAGCTTGTCAAATTCTGACTGTAGTAAGATGATTTCAGCCATAGCCTTTCAATGTTGATGCAGGACAACTGCAGTTTCTCAAGGACAGGAAACACAACCTACATAAATAAACAGCATTTCAGCGAAATTTAATCTTTCTTTTGAGTTTCTAAAATTATGCTTCTATAACTGAATGAAGATAAGATATATATGCATCGTAATATTAGCACCTTTCCATCAAAAAGTAGCCAAGACCATGTATTCACCGGTTCCAGTTGATAAATGGAACGGCTCTTCTCTTTGGAGCAGAAACTACGAAGCTCTGGTAGAAGCTTCAGTGTTAAGGATCGCAATTGGCCAAACTCAGTTTTATGGTTTTCTATACCAGCATTTTGCTCTCTCTCTTCAGTAACAATCTCTTCAATGCTTTTGCACTTTGAAACTTTAATTTCTTGAAGCTGGACAAGCATTTTGGTCATGGAGAATGGAAAAAGATTCTTGAGTCGGTCACATCGTTCGACACTTATGATTTGCAATCTATTGAAACATTCTTCTTCAAGTTTGCCTTGACAAATCTTCTCCAAATTAATCAGATTCTGAAGAACTAGTGATTTGAGGATAGGAAAGGCTTTACGTGATGCCACCTCCATAGGGTTAATAATGAACAGTAATTCTGGACCATTTTGTATGTAGAGATTCTTGAGCTGTGGAAAACCAGTGCCATCCAACTCATACAGCAAGTTCTTGATGCCTTGCATTTCATCTAGATATAGATCTTCAGTTTTCTGCAACAACAGTTTAACTCCACGATCCAAGTGAATTCCCTTAGTAAGCTGGAGTTTCAGTGTCCTCTCCTTTTCATACTTTCCGGACCAGTCCCAGACCTCCCCGATAAGAATCTTGTATCGATTCAGTTTTTCAGAGAATAGTTCTGCTGGCATAAGTTGAACAGAATGAATACGGACATCCAAAGCAACTAGACCAGACAAAGACTTCAATTCACTAAGGCTGGCATTGCCTTCAACACCCCATTGATCGAAGCTGTTGCGCATAAGCAGTTCTTCTAAATAAGGCAAGCCTGATATGATTTTATCTGGAATGACTTTAAGCTTAGAACAATTGCTCAAGTCTAAGGACTTAAGCCTTGTTAGTCCCCCTATTTCCCGGGGCAATCTCTGAATATCAGAACTGAGAATTTTAAGTGTATCCAATTGCTTCAGCTTCCCAACAATTGCGATGTCATTCAACTTACATTCATCGAAACGCAACCTTTGAAGGTTTCTTAAAGAAGTAAATGATGAAGGCAAGGAAGCAAAATCCATACCAGTGAAATCTAATATCAAGAGTTCATTCATCCGCTTAAAGAAATTGTCTGGGACTTCTAATGATGGATTTTTGTTGAACAAAACCAGCAACTTTAGCCTGGGGCATTCGAGATTGTCTGGCAGCTTGTTACTGCTGCTGTATGGCAGCGAAATGGCAGTGCAACTGTTGAGTTTTCTTTCCTTTAGCAGCTCTTCAATACGGTTTTCATCCTCTATAACAAACATCCGTTTTTCTTCAGATGCAATCCAAATGGCGACATCACTAACAATGTCATGCATTTTCACCACTTCATTGTTGTCATTGCTGAGTAGTAAACCTGCATCTTTGAGCTTATTCAAACATTTTTTGGCTTCTTCCAATGTGCTAACATTACTTGCTATTCTCAAACCCGAGTTGTATCTTAGCAAATCAGATACATGAATGTCAGAACCCCGGGGCAGCAAGGCACAGAGTTGGAAAATTGACTGCAATTGAGAGTTCTCTAACATGCTGTAACTCCACTCTATAGTGAAGTAAACACTTTTGAGCGCTTCTTCCTTTTTTGTAATTGGCTTTGTTTCTTTTCGCAAAGCCTCCACCAAAAGGTTGAAGTTTTGTGTTCTCAGTGCAATTGCAATTGCTGAAATAGCAAGCGGAAAACCTGCACAGTTTTTCACAACTTTAGTCAGTAGTTGTCGGTAACCAGGCTGGTTTGCTGCATTGCCCACAACTTTCTGAATCCACCCCATTGCTTCTTCCTCAGTTAACACGTGGACATTGAACATTTTTTCCGTTTTCATATCAATGAGTACCTCTCGACTTGTGGAAATCAGCAATATTTTGAATCTAACAGCAGAGAATTTCTGAAAACCATTTTCGCTGATATTTTGCATCAATGGCCATCCTAGATCTTCTTCACTTGCAATACTCTGGTCACCTTCAATAGCAATCCCAACTTGTTCCAATTCCAGTCTTTGGCCATCCCAAATATCATCTAAAATTAGAAGAACTCTCTTATCTTGTTTCTTCAACCACTGCTGCAGTCTCATTGCTCTTGCAAACACAGTCTCCTCATCAAGTTTCAGGCCTAGTGCATCTGCAATTTCTCCCTGAATTCTTTTTATGTTTGGATTCCATGAAACAATTACCATCACAACCTCATCAAACATGGTTTCTTCCCTGGCTCTCCTAGCAGCTTCTTTCACTAGCATGGTCTTGCCTACACCAGGCCTCCCATTTACTCCAATGATCTTCAGATCAGGATCCTTTAAAGCTTCCACAATATCCTCCAGCGTAGCTTTCCTCGATTCGAAAGCCTCAAAGCCTTGAATAGGCCTAGATTTTGTCTCCTGGGTATCACCAGGATGTAAACCTCTATCAAACCGGCGATGTTCAATCAGCTTGCTGATGGTCTTCGGGGTGTCAGGTTTTTCTGAACCACTGATCTCAGCTTCAACTTCCATCACCTTGTTGGCCTTATCACCGGTTTGCTTCTCCGGTTCAACTTCCATCACCGGGTTTCTTTTATCAGCTTCAGGTTGATCTTCCAAGTTTTGAACCTTGCTCTCATTGTTGAACTTGTGACATTTTGCTTGTTGAATGAGCTCCAGAACAGCTTGTGCATCCTCTTCAGCTTTCTTGTTGAGCAAGTCAAGAGACTTCAAATTAGGACACAGGCCAAGGAAACACCTCTTCTTTGCTTGCGCTTCAAGGTTTTTCACTGTCTCTTCCTCTTCCTTGATTTTCTCCTCTGCGCGATTCACCCAAATCATGCCATCTTGGTCAAACTCTTGTCCCTTTTCCTTGGCAACATCAATGAAATGCTGCACTATGTCTCTTTGGTATCTCAGATTCTCAATCTGATCCTTGAGATTCTGAACTTTACTATCAGGCTTCAACATGTAACGTTTAAACCCAGAAACAAACTCCATTTTTTGGGGGGTTTTCAATTTACAGTAATTGGTAAAGCAGACAAGCAAACCAAAAACAAAATAGCAGTGAACGAATGATCAAACTATGGAGCAAATGGAGATTCAGTCTTTGTAATGAAGGAAAAAAAAAGAAGCAATGGATGGCAAAGACAACAAGGCAAAGAAAGCATCAAAAGGTAAAATAAAGAACATGAAGATAAAACTAAGAATGTAGAATCAATGCTTTGATCAATTGCAGAAGTTAGGGTTTTGATCATTAGAAGCTCAAACTCCTAATTCTTATGACTGGTTTTTTTGAGTCTTGCCGGTACCCAATCGAGTTAGCCCAATTGAGTAAAAAAATTTGGAGATAATAGAGTAAGTGGAATTGAGTTAAAAAAAATTTAAAATTTGTCCGTTTTCGATAATTTTCTTTATATATATATATTTTAGATTTTTTTAAATATTTATTTTTAAATATATATATATATATATATAAATTTTGATATTTTTATAAATATTTTAAATTTTAAAAATTATTTTTAATTTTTATTGAGAGAATTACTAATTTTATACCTTTTCAAAATTAATAAGACCAAAGGAATATTTATATCAATTTGTTATTGGAATTATTTAAATTGTAAAATTTTAATTTGTTCTTAAAATCAAAACTCGAATTACGAGTTAACTTGAAAAAATCAAATAATTTGATTCAATTAACTCAAAATTTATTTTTTTAATTTTTTTGAATCAAATTAAATTTTATTCAAACAACTTTTCATTTCTTAATAGAAGTTACAATTAATTTCGTGTTTAATAAATTTATTTGAAAGTGGAGCCTCCATATTTAAGTAATAATTGTTGATTAAATTATTTATACATTTCTTAACAAATTTTTGAATGTTTCTTTTTCATATTTTTTTTAAAAAGAAAAACAAACGAAATTTCTTCAAAGAAAAGAAAAAGTTAAAATGAAGCAAAACGGTTTTGGAAGGCAAAGAATAAAGTGCAGAGTAGCTTTAAACTGTTTAAAGTTATTTAAAGTTTTTTTTTTTCAATTTTCCATAAGAATTTTCTGTTTTTTTTTTTAAGTTAAAATTTTAAAGATTGGAAAATCACAAAGGAAGGAATTTTTGGGTTCTAAATATTCTTAGAGTTAGAAATTACGGCAATAAAAGTTGTTAGGAAAATCATGAAACTTTACTTTTCAGCAATTGTAAAGAATACAAGTAATTCAGTTCATTGACAATTAAAATTACAAATCACAATGCAATTGTTCATGTACAACACACTAATAAGCTAGATTATGGGATGCATTTCTGGACTTAGGTATGAGAATATGACTTTCAAAGACAAAAAAAGAATATAAAAAGAAATGGAACATATCCTTGTTAGACATCTGCTTTTATCTGTCATTCAAACTCAAAAGTTGGAGTAACATAGCTAGGAAGTGAAATAACAACTTTAGATCAATGAATATGGCTGCAACTGAGCAGCAGCAACATACTCTAGTAGACAACAATGAAAGGGGCATCTCCTGTAACTCTTTATAAAGTAACTGCGCCAAAATGATAAGCGAAATAATCAATTTCTGCCATTAAACTACATTTTATGCTTAACCCCATTACTAAAAGTAGGATATTTTTAACGCTCATACCTTATGGAACACAAAATCATTTCTGTGATTCTTTGAAACTCATACTTTTCTAAAGCAAATATCTCCACTTTTCCTTCAATTTTGGCCTTTATGTAGTATGTATCCTTGAACTGAAACTCTTCAATATGAATAGCCTATAGAGTAGAAGGATTAAATAAGTTTAAGAAAATACAGATTTAAGGCTCTTTCCATAGCAGTGGATTGAGTGATTGTCGCATCCGCTGTAATTTCATCATTCATCCCCTTATATAAAAATGGAAAAAGTATTCTAAAGTTCTGTTTTTTTTTCCTTCAATCAAACACATGTAAGATATAGACTCACACAGTTAGTTGACAGGTTGTGCCATATCTTTCTCCAGTTTCTTACACCCATGACGCTCTGTTCCTCTTAAGTAAGGTTAGTTTGCTAGAAAAAAACAAGTAGTACAACAAGAATAGGGAATCAAATATTTAAGAAAAATGAACAATAAAAAAGACACGAAAGAAAGCAATAATACAATAAAACAAAAATGGGATATTACCTTTCAGTGGAAAGAGTTGGAAGCGAATCTCAGTTGTTTCTTTCTATCCTTACAAAATAATGGCAGTGCCACTAGTGATCATAAGATTGGCCTTTGTCCTCTTAAATCATTTTCTCAACCATTCACATTATTCATTTTCAATTAAATACATGTATGACTCACTATTTAATTGTAATAAAAGTAGTATTTGAGGGAAAAACTTATCAATTTACTCATAATAATATATATATATATATATATATATATATACATACTAGTTATAAGAGTTTAACAAGGAAAAGAAGTAGAATTTAAGATAAACTCTAACACTACTTATCTAATTATATTCTCCACATTAAAAAAAAAAGGAATTAAGCTTATTTTTTACTTAAAAGACTTTTGGAATCTCACCTCAAAGCTGTTAACAAACGGCTTTTGAAGTCAAAATAGAAAATGTCCCTTATCTTTGGACACAAGTCTTATGATTACTTTTTCAAGGAAGGAAATATTACTGAAGTATAATTCTCTGAGTAGAGCCTTGAAAGATTACCAAGTTCTAAAGACTTGAGTTGGGAGAAAAGGATGCCATCCATGACTTCATCAGTGTAGAAAAGCTATGATTTCTTCAAACATTTGGCAATCAGTAACACTCATTCTTGTGAGTTATACCGTGCTTTTAGCTATTGTGAATGTTACTAAATTTCTAAATCCATGGCATTTTGATGCCTTCAGAGTTGTCAAATTTTTGAATGACACAAAAGATGGCATTAAATTCTTTAATTTGCCACATCCCAACACCAGTAAAAAACTTTTGCAAGTGATAGTTTGTTCTCTCGAGATGTGTTAACTCAAGAAGATAATACAACCTTAATTCCTTCAAGCAAGCAAGTGTTTCTGCATGTTCATTTTCATCTCTTGCTCCTTCACAATGAAGTAATTCATTGAACGTAGTCCTTTGCCAAAAGAAAGATATTCAAGATTTCGTAATGACTAAATGAACTAATCTGAAATAGTAACTGTTGTAAAGTAGCCATTCATGCAGTGGTGAACTCTTACCATGAAGTTGCGAGCTCACTAGAAACTGCGAGCTCAAGCAAGTTTGCGAGCTCACCTAAAACTGCGAGTTCAACCTAGATGCAAGCTCATCAAAGCGTGAGCTGTTAACATCTTTGGTGAACCCCCAGTTAAAGTGCGATTAGGGTTCACATATGCTGAGATAAAATGTTTTGTTTAGTCTACTTATTTGAGTTTACTTGTCAAAGTAATTAAAGTTAGTATTGATTTGATTTTTTTAGGTACGAATTTACCAAATCAATTTGTGTGTAAGCTTTAATTTTGTAGTTTCAAGGTGTATTAGTGGCATTTGTTGAATTATCTATAACCACTACACCTATATATATTGTATTTCATGTGTAAAGAAGATGATGAGAGGATTTGATAGTAGTTCAAAAATTCTGCTAAGTATTTTCCTTATTTTTCTTTGTTTTTGTTCTCTCAACTTTTCAAATTGCCAACAATTGGTATCAAGAGCCTGAGTCTTTGAAGGCCTTGTGTGTATTTTTTTTTTCTTATTGAAAAGAGTGTTAATTGTATCTTGTTTGTATTGTAATGTCATCTGGAAGTTTTACACCACCTCCTCCTCTTACCTTTACTGGAGAAAACTACCATATTTGGGTAGTGAAAATGAAGACGTATCTTCAAGCATATGATTTGCGAAAAGTTGTTGATTCAGATAGAGAACCACCATCGTTGCGAGTTAATCCAATGATAGCTCAAATTAGACAGCGCAACGAAAAAGCTACTAAGAAGTATAAGGCTTTATCTTGTCTTTAGAATGGTGTGTCTGATGTTATTTTTGTAAAAATTATGGCTTGTGAAACTCCCAAATGGGATAGATTGAAGGAGAAGTTCTAAGGAATAGAGAAAACAATACAACAACAACTTTTGAATCTGCAAAGAAACTTTGAGAACCTAGAGATGAAGGAAACTGAAACTATCAAGTAGTATACAAACATGATTATGTTTATTGTCAACAATATAAGATTGCTTGGTGATCAATGATCAAAGGGTCGTTGAATAAGGCATCACCATTTTACCAGAGAACTATGAGTCTAAGATCTCATCCTTAGAGGACTCAAGAGATTTGGCAACAAACTCACAATCAGAGCTCATAAATGCTCTCTATGCGTAAGAGCAAAGAAGAGTGGGTAGAGAAGAGGGGTACGCAGAAGGTGCTTACCAAGTAAGGAACAAGGAAACTTCATGTTTTTCAAGCAATAAAGGCAAGAAGAAATAGAATCAAGAAAAAGATAGGCCAGAAAAAGATGGTGAAAAAAAAGTATCCACCATGTTTGAATTGCAAAAAAAAAAGGTCATTGAGAAAAGTTTTGCTGGACAAGACCTGGTGTGCAGTGTAAAAACTGTAAGTAATTTGGCCATAATTTTAGAATTTGTAAAAACAAAGTGCAGCAACAATAATAGTAGTCTATTCCGGCTCAAGTTGCTGATGAATATCAAGTTTAGGAAGAGCTCGCATTCACTACCTCATACTTCTCAGTTAACAACTATGTAAAGAAAAATTGGTTGATTGATAATGGTTATACAAACCATATGGTTTCAGATGAAAGCATGTTCAAAGATTAACAGATAATTCAATTCGAGAATCAGAGTTGGAAATGGCCAAATCATTGAAGCCAAGGGAAAGGGAAATGTTCAGGTTACCACTCCTACAGGTACAAAAGTTATTACTGATGTTTTTTTTTGTACTTGATATAGATCAGAACTTGCTCATTTTGGTTAGCTTGTTGAGAAGAATTATTCTGTTGTTTTTCAAAAGAATAAGTGTGTTGTATCTGATTCAACTAGAAATGAGATTATTTTAGTAAAAATGAGTGTCAGGAGCTTTGTTCTAAACTGGAACCTAGTTACCTTTAAAGCTTACTTAATTCAATTGATGGTATTAACTTGTGGCACAAGGGGCTGGGGCATGTCAATTATAGATAGCTTAGTATGTTGTATAATCATGGTTTAGTTGAGAAGATGTTTGAAGTTAACAAGCGAACAATAGTATACAAGGTTTGTTAATTTGGGAAGCAAGTAAGAGTTTAATTCCCTGCGAATAAGGCATGGTGAGCTACTAAGAAGCTACATCTAGTTCACATTGATGTATGTGGGCTAATGAAGATTGCTTCACTTAGCAATAACATGTACTTCATTTTGTTTATTGATGATTACACTAGATATTGTTGGGTGTATTTTTTGAAGGCCAAGTCTGAAGTTATTGATGTCTTTTGGAAGTTTAAAGCTACCATTGAGAATCAAGCTTGTTGCAAGCAAAGAATACTCAGGTTTGATAATGGGATTGAGTACACTTTTGAAAAGTTTTAGAAGTTTTGCGAAGATGCTGAGATAGAATATCAGTTGACTAACACATACACCCTTCAGTAAAATGGTGTGTATGAAAGGAAAAATAGAACAATTATGGATATGTAAAGATGTTTATTATTCTAGAAGAAGCTACCAAACCAGTTGTTGGTTAAAATTGTGATCACCTCTATTTATCTGCTCAATAGATTGCCAACAAAAGCTGTGAAGGGTATGACATTGCTTGAAGGATAGTTCAGGTTCAAGACATCAATGTCACACCTGAATATTTTTGGTTGTTTGTGCTATATTTTCATTCCTGCTTTTAAAAGGAATAAGCTAGAAATAAGAGATCACCAGGTATCTTTGTTGGCTACAACAATTGCAAGAAAAGGTATAGGATTTTTGATCCTTTCACTAATAAAGTGTTTGAAAGTAGAGATATGAAGTGAGTGAGGAAAATTGGTGGAATTGGAAAGCTACAGAAGCTAAAATGGTTGGACAAAGTCAGATTGAGCTAAATGTGTGAACTAATGAAGTTCAAAACTAAAATGTTGATTGTTTTGATGATTTACCAATCAGAGGCACCATGCCTATATCTAAGGTATATGATAGATGTAATATTGTCGTATTAAAGCATACGAGCTATGAAGAGGCAACAAAAGAAAATGGTTGTATAAAAGTTATAGAGACTGAGATAGTCATGATTAAGAAAAATGAGACTTGGGAGTTGGTTGAAAAACTAGTTCGCGAGAAGGTCATTGGTGTAAAATGGGTTTACAGAACCAAGTTAAATGCTGATGGTTTAGTGAATAGACTCAAAGCTAGACTAGTTACAAAAGGATTTGGTCAATGATATGGTGTTGACTTTGCTGAAACCTTTGCACTAGTAGCCAGACTAGACACCATTAGGGTACTACTGACTATGGCATCTCAAATAGGATAGAAGATACATCAACTTGATGTAAAGTCTGCATTCCACAATGGTATTTTGAAGGAAGAAGTTTATGTTGAACAACCATAAGGATTTGTAGCTGATGAAGAAGAGTATATAATGTGCAAGCTAAAAAAGGCTTTGTATGGGTTGAAACGAGCTCTGCAAGCTTGGTATAAGAGAGTTGACAAGCATCTAGTGAGCTTGGGGTTTGGAAAGAAAGTCAAAGAACCCACATTGTATGTGAAGAACGAAGGAAATGAGACCTTACTGATAGTATCCTTATATGTTGACGACTTTCTAGTGACTAGTAGTGGTGAAAAACTGCTAATTGAGTTCAAGAAGCAGATGCGAGCTGAATTTAAGATGCTGATCTTGGAGATATAACTTATTTTCTTGGTCTAGAAGTGTTCTAGTCAGATCAACGTATCTCCATTAGTAAAAAGAGCTTTGCATTGAAGATATTGAACATATTTTGTATAGAAGATTGCATACCAGCAGGAACTCTCATTACTCAAGGTGAAAAATTCTCAAGCCATGATGATTTTGAAAAAGTTGATGAAAATAATTATAGGATCCTTATAAGATGCCTGCTTTATTTGACAACATCGAGGCTCGACTTTATGTTTGTTGTAAGTTTGCTTTCAAGGTTTATGCACTGTTGCAATGTTGTGTATTTAAAGCTGCAAAATGAGTTCTCAAGTATCTTAAAGGAACCCTGAGTTATCTAATTAAGTATGCAAAAAAAAAAAAAAAGGAGCTGAAGTTGAGTTGGTTCACAGACAGTAGTTGGGCTAATTCTGTTGAAGATATGAAGAGCACTTTAGCGTATTTCTTCACATTGGTTTCAAGTGTATTCAATTGGAGCTCTCAAAAGTAAGAAACTATTGCACAGTCAACCGCTGAAGCTGAGTACATCACAGTAGTTACAACAGTAAGCTAAGCATTTTGGCTAATGAAGTTGATGTCTGATTTAAATCTTAAGCGAGTGAAGGCAACAGAGATATATTGTGATAATCAATCTGCTATTGTAATTGCAAAGAACTCCGTATTCAATAGAAAGATAAAGCACTTTAGAATAAAGTATCACTTTGTTAAAGAAGTCAATTAAGCAATGGAATGAAATGAAGCTGGTTCATTGCAGTTCAGATGTTCAACTTGCTGATATTCTCACAAAACCTCTTGGAAGAATGAGGTTCGAGAGGCTAAGAGATGATATTGGATTTGCAACATTTTAGCCAAGGAGGAGTGTTACAAAGTGGCCAATCATTCAATGGCGAACTCTTTCTGCGAAGCTACGAGCTCACTCGAAACTGTGAGCTCAACCTAGTTGCGAGTTCATCAAAGTATGAGCTGTTAACATCTTTGGTGAACCCCTAATTAAAGTGCAATCAGGGTTTACGTATGCTGAGATAAAATATTTTTTTTTAGTCTTCTTATTTGAGTTTACTTGTCAGAGCAAGCAGAGTTAGTATTGAGTTGATGTTTTTAGGTACTAATTTACCAAATTAGTTTGTGTGTAAGCTTTAATTTTGTATTTTCATGGTGTGCTAGTAGGGTTTGTTGAATTATCTGTAACCATTACACCTTTATATATTGTATTTTATGTGTAAAGAATATTATAAGAGAATTTGATAGTAGTTCAAAAATTCTGCTCTATATTTTCCTTATTTTTCTTTGTATTTGTACTCTCAACTTCTCAAAACGCCAACAGTAACCCATGTTTTAGGACAATCTAAATTTCTTATTTTAGGACAATATTGTCTCAAGTCTGCTCCATGTCCATGCCATACCTTCATATTGCCATTCTGAACCAAAACCAATTCTTTTAAATTGGGGAATATTTCCCGAGAAATTAAGGAACATATATATGTTAAATAAAAACAAAACTCCTAAAGTGATTGATAAAATATGCAAATCTATTTAGATTGACCTTTTATTTAGTTTCTTTTATGAGATCTTACCTTAGTAACCCAAAATAAGCATTGTGGAACAGAGATAATGGGTTGGCTCTCTTCTTGTGTTTCTCTAAAGTTGATATACTCATCAGCGAATGTCTCCACCTTGCTGCATTCATGCACCTTCAATTGTTTTAACAATAACCAATTTGTAGTATGCTCCTTGGAGTAGAAACCCTTCAATTTGGGTAGCTTACAGAGTATCGGCTATCTTATTTAAGGAAACACAAACTTGGTGGTTTATTTGATCTAAATCGATTAATTTGAGTTGAGTCTATAATCGTTAACAAGTCCAATTATTTAACTCACATTCCAATATTTTCAGAGTTTGTAGTTTTTCAAGTCCATCCACCATATCAAATGGTAAAACGTTTGAAAGTTTGTCACAACATTTCACCCCTAAGAAGGTTAATTCATGAAATGAACCCACAGTGAGTTTATCGTGCCATATCTTTCTACACTTTTCGATGCCTACAATTTCCCAAATGCCCAAGCTAAGAAATGCAACCTGCAAGAATGGTTTAAGTTGTTATGAAAAGTAATATTACTACAAAAAAAAAAAAAAAAACAAAAACAAAAGCAAAAGAAGAATATCACCTTTTGGTTAAAGAAAGTATTGGTCACTGAGTATTTTTGATGACAGAATGTCCTTAGTTTTAGAAGCCTAATGAGCACTAGTAATTGTAGCATAATGAGCAAGGAAATCTGAGGTATCCCTTTTTCTGTTGCCACTACTAATCCATCTGTAAATATTATTTCTTCCATGTTCTCACAATCACAAAAAATAAGTAGATAGAGCTATTCAAAATTTTTTACTGAAAAGGATAGGAATAGATATTCCAAATTGTGGAAACCATTTACAGTTAAGTTATGTAAGTTGAGCACAATAAAGGATATAGCCACAATTTTTATGTTAGTTGATGATAGTTCCAAGTACTCCAAGTTGGTACACAAAACCTGCAGACACAATCCTCATTGCATAAATTATGCATGTTTGTGATGATAAATACATACACTCATTACTTAATGCCAAAACAATTGTTGTCAACATGATTGTTAAATTTCAAGTTCAACTAACAGAAGCAAAACAATTTGAATTATCATTAAAAACAATTATTTAATTAATGGTTAGACTTTTTTTCTATTTTTTTCAAGATTAAAGAATTGGTATTTAATTAAAAGAAGTTGCATCCTTTAGAGTTTAATGATGACTAAATAACTATTCTATTTGATATCAGGAACCTTGGAGTAGAGTCTAGTTTTTCATATTTTTCATACTCTGAGAATGTGTTTTCTAGCCTCTGTAAGAAGGATTGGAGTGGAATATGAGTGCAAACTAGTTGCAATAGTAAACCAACTAAAATTTTGAAAAATGCAAGTGCACCTGTCAATTAATAGTATAGTTATGGCATGTAAAAATATTGTTTCGACGAGGACTAAAAGTACTAGTAATCTTTCTATTATTTAACTGACAAATTGGAGTGATTGATTAAAACTAAAATTAACTAAATCAATTAACTAAAGAACACAACAAAGAACAAATCAAGAAAATAAACAATTAACAACCAAGAAGTGAGACAATACTCAGGAAAGAATCCACTTAGACTTTATCTGTCACTATCAATCTAAAAAATTATACAATTTCTTCACTTAGTAACTTGATCCGTAAAAATTCCTAAATTATGCTAATATCTCTCTTTAAGACTAAGAGCAACTAACTCTAGGTTTATTAATTAAATTTTTTTCTAATTAAAACCCTTATTGTCGTATTAACTTAATATATAGATCTCCCTATTAGATTTGGCTCTAATCTGGTAGATTTATGTCATCCTATTTCTAAGATTGTGTAACGTCCTGAATTGGGCCTAGGAGTATTGGGCCTTGTGTGTGGGAGCCGCTAGGAGTTTGCACATAAAAGTTTATGTGTGCAAGAAATATCACAGTTGCATGTTTGCTTTAGTGGCTAAGTGATTTAGGAAGAGTTGGGAGTGTTGGAGAAGATCTAGGTCCAAACTTAGACGCTAGAGAATTTTTTAGTTTTAAGTGAATTAAACCCTTGGTACTTGTTAGTAGGCCTTTTTAATATTTGTGGTTAAGTTATGTCACAAAGAGCCTGTTAGTAAAGGTGGCTAGTGGCGTATGGAGTGTGCTAGTGGTCTGAGTTTCAAATCTCTGCTTATGCAAAAGGAGATTATTTTTACTACTGGCTAGATCCATTAGTTTGTAGAGCTATTTACTCGATTGCAGACATTCCTGGAACACCTCTAATATAGGGACAAATAGTCAATTTTGAAAGAACTTATTGTCAGCCTCTTTTAGATATGAATCCATCTGATTCAGAAGAGAATAACTTGCATCAGTATCTCAATTTCAATTCAAACATGGGTTTGATTCACACTCCATGTTCTGAGAAATATTTACCATCCGAAAAGCTGAAAAATAGAGTCTATGTCTAAAGAAATACGTTAAGAAAGGGTAGATGTATAGAACCTTTCAACGAGATAGTGCTTTTTCAACTCTCTCAAAACGGAATCTATTCCAAACATATATGCCATGGTTCCTTACATCGACAGGGTACAAACATCTAAATTTGATACTTTTAGATACTTTTTTAGACCTATTGCTGATACTAAGTGGCAGTTAAAAATTTGTATCTAATTTTCATAATATTATGCATGGATCAGATATATCATGACGAATTCTTCAGAAAAATTGTGTTTTCCACAATGGAATCTGATAAGTGAGATTTCGAGTAAGTGTTTACATAATTTTCTTCTGTCCGAAGAAATGATTCATCGAAATAATGAGTCACCATTGATATCGACACATCTGAGATCACCAAATATTCAGGAGTTCCTCTATTCAATCATTTTCCTTCTTCTTGTTGTTGGATATCTCGTTCGTACACATCTTCTCTTTGTTTCCCGAGCCTATAGTGAGTTACAGATAGAGTTTGAAAAAGAAATAGGGGTTAGCACTCGATTTCGTTGGTCCCATCCAATTCAAATGCATGCAATTGGATTGTTTCCTTATTCAATGAAGGAATTTTAAAGTTCAATCAACTATTTTCAAAATAGGAAGTGGATAAATAAAAATTTTGGGAGAGTCTTTCATTTGTCCATCATTGTAGGCAACACCATCCTTATTATCTATGAAATTCGAACTCGAACTCTATTTATGATTCCTTATTTCTATCTCATTAGCCTTGCTTCAATTTCATTTCGTATGGGGAGTCTTTTGGGGAAAAGTTCTACTATGTGCTGGTAATAGGTTATTTTTCATTTCGGGATTTCGCCAAGTTGTAGTTTTGCTCTCCATTTCAGAAACGATTACCTTTTGTTGTTCTTTTTTTACCTTTTGAGTGTTGTTTTTTTTTTTGGTAGCCAAATGTAACGACCCAAAATCCATGGGCACCGAAAAAGTGTGTTATCGGGTCTTCGTCTTAATGAATCGGGTTTGAAAATAATTATTAAAAATAAGAATGAGTCTAATAGTGTGTTTAATTAGGTTTTTATTAGGTGAATTTAGCTTAATTAAAAGAAATTAGGAAAAAGGACTATATTGAGTAAAGGGTAAAAGTTGAATTATAAAACCATAAAAAATAAAAAGGATCAAATGGGCAATTAAGCTACATTTGGAATTAGAGGCGGCATAAAGGAAATAAAATCTAAGATTTTTTTTAATTATATATATTATTTATGTTAAATTATACTATTATTAATTTATAACTTAAATAACTATATAAACAAAAACATGCCAATTGTATGCTTATAACAAAATACATGTGTAAAATACAAGAAAATACACTTGTAATATATTTGTATATTTTTATAATAATAAGAAAAAGATATTTATTGATTATTATTATTTAATTGATATTATATTAGTGAATAATTTAATAAGTTGACAAATGTAGGATAATGAGATGATACATGTGAAATAATGTGTATAAAAACATTTGTATTATAATTATGTATTTACTTGAAATTTAAGTAAAAATATTTTATTAATTAAATTATAATATTATAAGATTTTATTTGATAATTTAATTAGATTAAGACAAATGTAAGGTTATAATATGGTACAAACATATTAATTATATTTGTTATTAAAATAGATATTTTATAATTATTAATTAATTTAAATATAAAATAAAGTAAATGAAATAAAAAGAAAACAAAACATAAAACAAGGGAAACAAAACTAAAAGTAACAGAGGCCATTCAAAACAGAGCAGGAAAGAAAAAGGAAAGAAAAGAAAAAGGAAAAATAGGGTTTTTGAAGCTTGAAGTTTACTTGGTAAGTTTAATCAAGTCATTTTCTTATATATTTGATGTTTTTAGAATCCTAGAGTGAAATACTCTCGGATTTAAGTTGAAATTTTGAAAGTTAATAGATTTTTGAATAGGGTTTATGTTGAACAAATGATGGAATTGGGGGTTTATTTGATAGAAATTTTGATTGGAATTGAATAAAGGATTGAATTGTAAACTAAGCTATAAATTTTGAGTTTTAGGGATTAAATTGAAATAAATTCGAAATTATGAAAAATATGATAAAAATTTGATAGTTAAATGTGAGTTTGGCAAGAAATTGAGTAGCAAAAAGGTATGAATTGAGAAAGAAAAATATATGAGTTTAGTTAAGATTAAATTGGAAATTAAAGTAAAAGTTAAATAAAAATTTCAGCATTTAAATTGTGTTGTGCTAACAATTATAAAATGATTTTAATTGTTCGTAGCTAATATCAACCCTGAAGCATCGGCCCAAAACGGGAAAGAAAAGACCGTCGAGGATTAAATTCGAAGAAAATTTTGGTTTGTATCACTATAATTCAAACTTTATCATTATTATGTGTTTAATTTACTAATTATGTGCGGTAAGTATTTTAAGGTAAGTGTTAGTAAAATGATAAATTTATGATTGGGTATTAAAATTGAGATTAATACTGAATTAAATTACGGAATACTAAATATTGTTTTGAGTACTGAATTAAACTGCGAAGTTACTAAATATTGTTATGTGTTCTGTATTGAATTGTGAAATTACTGATGCAATGAATTACTGCAATATTGTGAAACTGATCGAAATAAGAAATTATAATTGACACTGAAATGAGATGGAAATTATACTGAAAAGTGAATTAAATACCCTATTAACTAGTCGGGCTAGTCGGATATAATTGGCATGCCATAGGATATGAAAGAGTATGGATTTTGCCGGCTTACTGATCAGGCACTTATGTGCCAAATACTGTTACTATTACTGTTATCGTTACCATTACCGATTCGGCACTTTGTGTGTCGAATATTATTACTGTTACCGTTACTGATTCAGCACTTTGTGTGTTGAATACTGTTACTGTTACTGCTACCGTTACTGATTACTGTTCAAGTATTGTGTACCGTTAAGGTACAATGTACTGTACTGGTGTGTTGGTTGGAATCCGTGTTTCCACCGAGTCCGAGTCAAGTTAATAGGGATAAATGAAATAAATTTATTAATAAAAGTAAATTTGAATGATATGGCATATATGAAAAGTGAGAATTGAAATAAAGAAATAAGATTAGTATATATATTCAAATGATGATATAAAATGATTGAATTGTTCATTAAGTTATGATAATTGTAATGTAAAAGAATGTATGTGATTTAATGTATTTAATTATAAATTGAATTATAGTGATATCACTGAGTATATCCATACTTAGCGTACGGTTGTTTCCGTGCGCAGGTGGTAGAAGTTAAGTACTGAACCAGCATCCAAAGCCAAACCTGACTTCAGCAACTTTTGATGATGTATACTTTCTTTTCGTAACGTGGCATGTACATAGGATGTGTATAAAGGTTATTATGGTTTGATTATAAATGGTTAAAAATGTTAGTATTACATGTCTAAGAATTATAATGAAAGTAGTTTATCCATTTCAATTTAATTAGCACATTAGTAAATTTAAATTGATATTATATTGATTGAATTTGATTAGAAGATATTTGGAATGATTAATGAGTATGTGAAATGAATTGGTTGGATTGGGTTACAATTGTTTGAATACGGTTTTAATTGCAGGGGGTTTTGCGTAAAAATAAGTAGAAATACTGTCGAAATTTAAAAAAAAAATTCCTGGAGTACCCGAATAAGTTCTGTTCCATTTTTAATACATGTTTTAGACTTTAAGAATCCATTATAGGGACTTAGTTATTAAATTACACTATGAGTGCTATTTTCTTTGTGAATTATTCGTAAATTATCTGATATGTCTAGTAATGCCTCGTAACCTTGTACCGGCAATGATTTGGGGTTAGGGGGTGTTACACAAAATACCACTAGTGTTCATTCCGGTATTTTGGTTCTTTTTGCTCTCCATTATCGTGCTTTGCTTGATCAACTTCTTCTCTCTCTCCCTCACTTTTCTCCTCTTGAATATTATTGGTACTTTGCCTTTACTTACATTCGGTTTTGTGTACCGAACATTTTCCTCCCTTGTAGCCGAATATTGTTTTGCTCCATCAATCCTTTCGCTAGTTCTTCATTGCCTATTTTCTTCTACTCTCCCTCTCTCTCAAGCCTGGTGGGGTACCCTCTCATCTCTCTCTCGATTCTATCCTCTCTTTCCTTTCATTTGGTCTTTTTCCATTGGCTAGATGTGGTTGGTAAGTATCTGTGACTCTGCTCTTTTGGCTTACTCTTCTTTTTTCTCTAATACCGATTCTTATCATCTTTTTCTTGGTTATGGTGTTCATTTGGGTTTAAGTAATCTTTGAGGAGTGAAGGAGTTCTCTAGCGTTATAGATATGATTGGAACCTTTTTACTCATTCTTGACCGAAGGTAATGCTGTTCGTTGTGATTGATCCGAACTAGATTATGTTGAATTGGGTTGGTTTTGGCTGCATGCCTTTTTCTCACTTTAGGATTTGCGTTTTCCATAGGCTATTTATGTGGATTCAAATCATAGGTTTAAGCAACATAAGTAATGAATCCGCTTAATGTGCAGATAACCATCAATGAAGTTGTTAGCAATCTTTGTCAGCGTTTTGGGTGGGCTGAAACCACACTCAGTCAGTCAAGGTTTGTGGTCATGGACTTTGAAGCGTTCTCGTAAGCAAGTGTGTGTAACTGTATCCTATAAACGATAATAAGTGAAAAAGCTAGTAGAGTGTGTACGCACACACTGTTTAGACTATAGAACGATAAAAGCCAAAATGCCAAAAAGCCAAAAAGTTGGGCATTGAGCATGCGAACGCTCGTACTGTAAACCGAGCCCACGAAATGTGGGCGTACAGCGAAAAAGGCCACCATGAGCGGTTACATGGGCCACTTGGGCTGAAATGGGTCGGATAGGGCCGAAAGGCTCGTGGGCCCGCTTGTGTAGACCTAACTCTTAGGTGAAAAATAGTGAGGCTTGTCATGTCGCGTACATGGCATAGGTCGTTTTGAGCCTCGATGAACTGAAATAGGTCATGTGGGCCCAATGGGCTCGTGGGCCCCACACGGATAAAATCCTCGATAAGTGACACACATTGGACTTGGCTTTATAGTTTGCATAGCCGTGGCTAATTCTGGGCTAATTGGGCCGTACGAGCGTGTGGGCCCATTTGGGCCGAATAATGGGCCTTGGACCCATTTTCACTATTAGGATCACTAGGGTTGCAAAAGTTGCTTAAGGCGACTGTAAATCTTTTGATGGGCCGATAAGCCTGTTTAAGCCAAACTGATTAAAGTGATTGTAATACCCCTGTAGGGTAAAATGATCGAAATACCCTTGTAGGGTAAAATGACCGATATGCATACATGCATACATGCACGACATGCTGTAACACCCCAGACCCGGCCCAGACGTTATGGCCATGTCCGGTGTGCTACATCACCTAGACTATGCTACGCCGTCCTATATACTAAGTCGGATGTTTGAGATTTTTGAAAAGTAATACTTGTTTTTCTTGAAATTCCCGATTTAGTTATTATTCAACCTAATTTCTATCTCATTCGTTAATCGTTTCATTTTAGTCTTATTGTCCTCCTTAGTCTTCAATAAAGTCAGGTTGGTTAATAAAATGTTTGTTTAATTTTGAAAACGGTGTAGGTTTGTGTTTGAAATAAAACGGTAGAGAAATCCCGAATAACAGTTATAGCGGCCTTATTACAACCCATGTCAAAATAAAACCAATAAAAGGTAATTATATAAATAAAAGAAACCTACTATGATGAAAGTTCAGTCCTCGTGGCCACTCTGAATCCCTTCCAGCGTCCAAGTCACGATCTAGGGCTCACCTGCAAGGATGGAAAGAAAGAGGTGAGTTTGGGAAAACTCAGTGTGTGCAGAACCCATCCAAAGCCCAAATTGGCTCAAGCCCACTGGGCCTAAACCCTAACCAGTCTCAGTCAGATACTGGGCCGAAGCCCTATTTAGGAAACAGTAATCTGGGCCAAGGCCCTATAACAGATACTGGGCTGAAGCCCTACTCAGATAACAGATTGGCCCATAGGCCCAGAACAGTACAGTGCAGTAATACAGTATAAATGCAAACCCAATTGGGGAGACTACTCAACCCACCAACCGCTACACACCACCCGTACCAGCCAACACACCATGTGGGGAATAACTCGACCCACCCAGCCCACACACCACAGTCGCAGCATGGCTGCTCAGTTAAACAGTATACGAGGCAAAGCCCCTTTCAGAAACAGTACGAGGCATAGCCCCTTTTCAGTAACGTGGCTGTGCCACTCACACTTCCTCCATTATCAAAACCCAACCCATGCAATAGATACATATCATGGCATGCAATAACAGTAACAGTCATGTCAAACAGTACAGTTAATTTTAGCCCTAGGGGTATAACGGTAATTTTCTACCTAGGGGCAAAACAGTAATTTCTTACCCTAAGGGTATTTCAGTAATTTTGCTTTCATGTTACAGATTTTATGCTTATTACAGTATTTATTAATCACATAGTTGTCACAGAAGTCCGGTTAACTCAGTTTTTCAGTCTTAGCATTCAAGCCCTAAAACCCCTAATGAGCCCTATTACGTCGATTGGCCCATTAGGCCCATTTAGTCCCAATTTCATAATCAGTTATCTTGTTTTAACTGTTTTCACGCCTACAGTTCATAATATTACCTTTAAACCCATTTTTACTCACATGGACCCAAATCGCCCATTGGGCCCATATTTGGCCCACTGAGGCCCAACTTACCATAATATCCAAAATTTAGCGGTCAACACGCCTAACAGTGCCGATTCCAAAACTAACCTTCTCCTACTAACTTGAGAACGTTCGCACGCTCACAAGCTCTCGAAATATCGAAACTTTGGCATTTCGGCTTTTCGGCTTTTGCCGATTTGCGCATTGAAGGGCGTTCGAAACACACACCTGTTTTGCAGTTTCTCCTACGAGATCTCCTATGCGTTAATCCCTACAATCCAATACTTAATTGATTAGACCATATTAACACTTAATCTGAATTGAAAACTTACCCAAAGCCTTACTTACACATTCGGCCAACACCTCCAATGGCCTTAATGTTCTTACCTTGCCGATTTAGATCCCTTTAGATCTAGATCTGATGTTCCAATGTCTTCAACTCCTTGTTTGATCACCTTCTTCTCTAACTAACACACAAAAAGAACAAAGAAAACACCACTTGATTTACCAAAAGTCCAAAACGACAAAATCCTTAACTTTAGGGACTTTCGGCTTTTCCAAATATGAAATATTGAACAGATCTGAAGTATTAAACACTTACCAATGATTTCCCTTCAGTTCCTATGCAGATCTGATGTAAATCTGACCCTTAAACGTCAGTAGAAACCTTATCTCTGAGATTTGCAATTTCGGCTATCTCCCTACAACTATGGTGATTTCGGCTTTTCAACAAGAGAAGAGGATGGCGTTTTGGGTGTAGATTTTGGGTGATGGTGTCGATAATGGTGTGATTCAAGGGAGTGTAGTAATCGGCCACAACAGGTGAAAGGAATAGGGGTGATTCGGCTTACAAGAAATCAGCAAGAAAGGAAGCAGTTTTCGGGATTTCTGGCACTTTGAGCAATCGGTTATGGTTGATTTTAAGAGGAATGAAAGCAAAAGAAAGAGTGGATCTGTGCAAGGTGGGTATTCGGCTAGGGAAGAGATCAAAGGGGAAGAAGAAAAATGAAAAAAACAATGGTAGAGGTGGAGAGGAAGAATTCGGCTATGAGCTTTCCATGAAGGCAACTTTTGGCTTTTCTGACAGTAGAACAGAGAAAAATTCCTAAGGTGGCTAACCCTAATTGTCATGACAGAAAAAAAAGAAAATGATATAACCCTAGTAGTCCCTCTAAAGCAATCGGCCCAAGTCCCTAAAGCCCCCTTGCCGAAATTCACTTAAGTTAGGCACATGCCCGGCACATGCTTAAAAATTAAAAAGAACTCTACGCTTACCTTGTAACTCGAACCCTTGTCCTTGAATATCCACTTAGGCGCCACTTTTCTAGGAGCTTAATGGCTCCACCTTGCCACTTTACCAAGAGCTCACTTGTGACATATTTTACACGGTTTTTCTTAAAAGCCCACTTAACCAAGTCCCCTTTCACTTGAAAATCCAACTTAATATTTTACCGGGTTTTAACTTAAACTTGGGCCTTCTATAGGCCCACTAACACATGTACATACATTATCAACCTTTAGAACACCAAAATTTTAAAAATTTCACTAAAATTCACAAAACCCGAAAAATCCCGAAAATCAGGGCGTTACACATGCTGCATGGGTTGGGTTTCGTTATGGAGGAAGTACTGATTTGTTAGGGTCACATAGGTCGCACAAGACGATTGTGGACCCACCGAAGGCTTAGAGCCGTATATTCGTACTGATCTATTAAGGTCGTACGGGTCGCACGAGACAACTGTGGACCGACCAATGGCTTTGTACTGTACTATCGATGGTTTAGTGCCGTTCATTTTACCAATGGTTTGGTGCCATGCATATTATTGATGGCTTAGTGCTGTCTATTTTACCGATGGCTTTGTGCCACGCATATTATCGATAGCTTAATACTATCCATTTTATCGATGGCTTTGTGCCATGCATATTACCGATGGCTTAGTACCTGTGACAGCCCTATTTCTGACCCTAGTCGGGAAACAGTTTCGGGACCGTTAAACCGAGTCGTATAAATAATTGAATATTGAATCTCGTATATATATATATTTATATTATTTTATTTTATGAAAAATGTATAAGTGAAATTCTATGTTTTTATTTTTTTTATATATATATTTGAATGTGAAATTGAATGAAAAAGGATTAATGTGTGAAACTTGGAAAGGTGATAGGAATTATTAAGAGGACCGAATACTTCATGGCTTCAAATAATTGGACTTGCATGTCAAATTGCCATTTTTCATATTAGTGGCCGGCCATGCAAGCACTTAAATGATTATTTTTAGTATTTTATATTATTAAGTAATGTTTGATTGGTGGTTAACATATTATACCATTAAATAATAAAAGAAATGGGTGAAAAGAACAAAGTTCTTTCTTCTTTCTTTTCATGGCCGAAATTGCTTAAGAAAGGGGAAAGAAGAAGATGAATTTTCGGCACTTTGATTTCCTTCATTAGGTAAGCTTCTTTGATAATTTTTAATGGATATTTGAATGGTTGCAATGGTTATGTAAATATCCATCCAACCCATGGTTAAATTTGAGTCTATGTATTTGATGTATATATGTTTCGGTCATGGCCACATTTTGAGAGATTTTGTGTTTTATGTTTAAAGATGATAAATTAGGGTGGTATACATGGGAACTAGCTGATTGTGAAAATAAAAATGAGACTTAGGCATATCTATGATTTCGGCCATGGATGCTTATGTCTCATTGATAGTATTTTAATGCTTTGTATTGAGTATAGAGGGTAGATGGATTTGAGCTTGATAACTTAGATTTTTATGGTATAAGTGAGTGTTTCCTTTCGGTCAATGCGGTTTATTATAAGACTTTTTGTTTTAAAAAAATGAAAATGATGCTTAAAGTATTAAACTATGTTTTTATGATTTCCGAATGACCCCATTTGGTAATGAATTGTCAATCGGCTAGTATGGTTATGTGTGTATAATGCTGAATGTGAACTTAAGCAAAATTAGTTGAAAATTTGTTGTTGTTTAGGTCGTTGAAAGTAAAAATGGCCAAACGGTTTGTGAGAAGTCGGATTTTTGAGTTAAGGCTTGATAAATTTTGTTAAGGGTAAATTTATGAATTATGAGCATTCGGTCATGGTAGTTATGTGCCAACTTATGTTGTTTTGGTGTTTTAAATTGGGAAATATATGTGGTATAAAATTCATGTTGGGCCGAATGAATTAGTAAGTAACTAAGTGTGAATTATGTATATTAATTATAAAGATGCATATATTTAGTCACATAATGGCTTTGTGACTTGGAAGAGAATGATGGTTGATTGAGAATATGTGTAAACTTTAGCTTAGTAAATATTTATATACATATAAATATATAAGACCGAATATGTGTTTGGGTGTGGCATAGTGAGGATATTTATATTCCTTGTTTTGATTAAGTGATGTATATGCTTAAAATTGTTTAATTAAGCTCAAGAGCATAGAGAGATTGCATCGGATAAAGGAAAAGCTAAGGTGACGGAATAGTCGACCCGAAATCACTCAGAAGAGTTCGAGGTAAGTTTTAAGTATTGAAACCTAGCTTATGAGTTGATTAAACATGAGATACATATTTATATATACATATGGTTGATAAATTGGGGCATGTTGACATTGTTTGAGTTTAGTTGATGCGAATTAAGTAGTGAATATGGCGAATAGCCGGAAACTTCTTAGAAATAAAAACTATGATAAACGATCTGATACGTGATCTATGTATGTGCCCATAGACCGAATATAAAGATCAAATTGTGGTATTATGTGCTTAAATGTGAATAAGGCATATGAATTTTAATTGTGATAAATTTTGTGAAAGGTTTACTTGATAGATACAAATGCATAAAGTTTCAGTGATGAATCCGGGCTAAGTCCCGAAGGGCATTTGTGCCAGTGATAAATCCGGGCTAAGTCCCGAAGGGTATTCGTGCCAGTGATAAATCCGGGCTAAGTCCCGAAGGGCATTCGTGCCAGTGATAAATCCGGGCTAAGTTCCGAAGGGCATTGTGCCAGTGATAAATCCGGACTATGTTCCGAAGGGCATTAGTGCTAGTGTTAAATCCGGGCTACATTCTGAAGGGCATTCGCACCAGTGTGACATTTGGGTCATGCTCTGAAGGCATTTATGCGGTAAATACGTGGTTTATGTCATAGTAATCCCAAATAAAAGTGCTTATTATTTTAAGTTTGTCAGGTATGGACCTCATGCACATTGTGAAATGGACTCGTTTTAGATTTTTGACCACCCACTTAGATAGTGATGCTTTGACTATTGTTAAATGTTATATGAAAGTCAAGAACTTACCTATGTTATGTGAGTTTCAATTCAAGTGGAATTGCATTAAGACGAATCCTTAGTATATAATCATATGAGATCAAAGTGTGAAAATACACTTACATGTGATTATGCATATAAATTTAAGTTTAGCATTGTAATGGAAATGTATGTTATCGGCCAAGGGAGAATTTTTGATGAATACAATGAGATTATTTATATGATATGAATTGATGTTTAAAGGAAATGGATATGTCATGCATGAAAGATAGTAGCATTCTTTTTAGTCATAAGAATAATCGGCCAAAAAGAGAAGAGTTTTAGCTTTAATAGAATTATGCTTTAATTTCAATGAATTCATTGCTTAAAACTTACTAAGCTTATAAATGCTTATTCCGTTGCCATTGATTGTTTGTTTAATAGATCTCGTTAGTTAACTACGGTCTCGGAAACCTTCAAGATCAAAGTTATTCACACTATCAAAACCCTTTTGGTACTTAATAGCTAAACTTTGAAAATGGCATGTATAGGCTTGACCTTTGGTTTATAAATCAGTATTATTTTGATGATGTATATATATATGTAGCCATGTGAAAATGGCTTGCTATGTTATCTTTTTATTTATGCATGAATTCTGTGTTTGATGGTGATGATGGTAAATGGATGAGCCGTAAGTTGCATTTATGAGATGATTCATGGGAATTTTTGGTACTCGATTTATAATACGGTATTACCTATTTCAATATAGGGCAAGAGTGATTGAGTTGTTAATTTTTGAATTTTGGGCTAGGCATTTTCGAACAGGGTATAGAGAGGATAGTGCAAGATGTTTTTGTAGTATGATCGTAAAGTGCTTGAAACGTTTTGTGACTTGGATACCTATTGGATAAAATGTGTATATATGCATATTCAGTTAAGGTACATAGGTTGTACATTCGGTTTGAGCTGTATAATGTTACCATATGAACATATGTTTTACAAATTGAACTTTGTTTCATAAATATGCTTAGACTTTTTGTCCGCAACGGTACAGATAATGACAATTTTTGCAAATTGAGTATATCTAAAATTTAGTACTTGTCGAGTAATGCCTCATAATTCCTCCAGTGACGGATATAGGATTAGGGGTGTTACATTTTATTGGTATCAGAGCTACGGTTTAGTCGATTCTCGGACTAACGTAGCATGTGTGGATCTAGCTATACATGCCATTTAATGTTAATGCGATAGTGTGATGACTTCTGGCATCTGGAATGTGATTTGTAATATAGAAATGGATCTCGAACCTGATCGAGCCGTAGCAGAGGATGTTGATAGCGTAGCGCCTGTTCTCGCGCAAGGGACAACGCCAAATGGCTCTCAGCCGAATATCAGTCATCGAGGCGATGACACAAGATAAGCCTTCTACACAATGATGAGTGATTGGTTTGCTCAATTTCTTAGAACGAATCCGGCTGTTCCACAACCCCCACCCCCGAATACTCTGCTCCCAACCTATGTGGCCCTTCCTGTGACTGATCCGGTGAGATCGAGTAGGCCCCCGGTCAACAAAATTAGAAAATACGGGGCTGAAGAGTTCCGGGCTACACCTAGTGATGATGCTGAGCGGGCCGAGTTTTGGTTCGATAATATAATCTGAGTATTCGATGAGTAGTCATGTACGCCCGAGGAATGTTTGAAATGTGCGGTATCTCTGCTACGCGACTCTGCCTACTACTGGTGGAACACATTGGTTTCTGTCGTCCCTAGAGAGCGGGTTACCTAGGATTTCTTCCAAACCGAATTCCGCAAGAAATACATCAGTTAGAGATTCATCGATCAGAAACGGAAGGAATTTCTTGAGCTTCAACAAGGCCGGATGTCAGTAACTGAATACGAGAGAGAATTCGTGCGGCTCAGCCGATATGCTCGCGAGTGTGTATCATCAGAGGCTATTATGTGTAAACGTTTCTTGGACAGATTAAATGAAGATATCAGATTGCTGGTGGGAATTTTGGAAATTAAAGAGTTTGTCGTGTTAGTCGAGCAAGCTTGCAAAGCTAAAGAGCTCAAAAATGAAAAGAGAAAGGCTGAAGAAGGAAGTAGAGAGTTCCATAAGAGATATGCGGGAAAGTCTATTCAGTAATCGTCCAAGAAAATTAGAGATGACTCGGGTCGATCTAAGAATACTTCGGGTTTTTCTCAATGTGATCATCGTCGCCCCCCTACGAGTTCGCGAGCTACTTCAGTCGCCAGCATTAGAAATGAACATCAGGACAGATCTGACTACAAATATTGTGGTAAATGGCACCCGGGGAGCTGTAGATTTCATGATCGCTCTTGTTTCAGATGTGGATCTGCCGATCACTTCATTAAGGATTGTCTGAAAGTGGATGAACGTAATCCCGATCCGAGTCAGAGATCTAGTGGTACAGCAGTACGAGGTAGACCACCGAGACATGGGGGAAATACTAGCAGCAGTCAGAGATGGACTAGAGATACCACAGTCAGATCCGAGGCTCGTGCTCCTGCTAGAGCGTATGCTATTCGTGCCCGAGAGGAGGCTTCTTCTCTAGATGTTATTACCGGTACTTTCACTCTCTTTAATACTGATGTTATCGCTCTGATTGATCCCGGTTCAACACATTCGTATGTGTGTGAAACTTTAGCCTCCAGTAAGACTCTTCCTATTGAGTCTACTGAATTCATAATTCGAGTGTCGAATCCCTTAGGTCGTTGTGTCCTGGTTGATAAAGTATGCAAGAAATGTCCCTTAATGGTCCGAGATTTCTGTTTTCCGGCCGATTTGATGCTTTTACCCTTCGATGAATTTGATATTATTCTTGGGATGGATTGGTTAACTGTACATGATGCGGTAGTGAATTGCAAACTAAAGACTATCGATTTGCGATGTTTGAATAATGAGATAATTTGGATTGAATCCACTGATTTAAACGGACTATCGGCCGTAATAACTTCCATGTCAGCCCAGAAATATGTGAGAAAGGGGTGTGAAGCGTATCTGGCCTATGTGCTAGACAACAAGATATCCGAACGAGAGCTTGAAACTGTACATGTGGTTTGCAAGTATTCAGATGTGTTTCCTGAGGAATTGCCGGGATTGCCACCTGTTAGAGAAGTTGAGTTTGGTATAGAGTTGGTTCCGGGTACGACTTCGATTTCGATTGGCCCGTACCATATGTCACCTACCGAGTTAAAAGAATTGAAATCTCAGCTACAAGAGTTGACAGATAGAGGCTTCGCACAACCAAGTTTCTCACCCTAGGGTGCGCCAGTTTTGTTTGTGAAAAAGAAAGATGGAACTTTGAAAATGTGTATCGACTACAGACAATTGAATAAAGCCACCGTAAAGAATAAGTATCTGTTGCCCCGAATTGACAACTTGTTTGATTAGTTGAAAGGAGCTTCAGTGTTTTCAAAGATTGATCTGCGATCCGGTTATTACCAGTTGAGAATTAGAGATTCTGACGTACCAAAGACCGCATTCAGAACGAGGTACGGACACTACGAATTTTTAGTGATGCCTTTTGGGCTCACTAATGCCCCTACGATTTTCATGGACTTGATGAATCGGGTGTTTAAACTGTATCTGGATCGATTTGTAGTGGTGTTCATCGATGATATCTTGATTTACTCTTGCGATGAGATCGAACATGCCGATCATTTGAGACTTGTGGTTCAGACTTTACGTGATAATCAATTGTACGCAAAATTCAGTAAGTGCGAGTTCTGGTTGTGCGAGGTCAGCTTCTTGGGACATATAGTGTCTACTTCGGGTATTCGAGTCGATCTGAACAAAATTTCAGCTATTCTCGACTGGAAACCTCCGAGAAATATTTTAGAAGTTAAGAGCTTCTTGGGACTTGCCAGTTACTACTGACGATTTGTAAAAGGTTTTTCGATGATTGCGTCACCGATGATAAAACTGCTACAAAAAGAAGTCAAGTTCGAGTGGTCTGATAAATGTCAGCAAAGTTTCGATCAACTAAAAACTCTTTTGATGGAAGCTCCAGTGTTAATTCAGCCGGAATCCGGTAAAGAGTTTATGGTTTATAGTGATGCATCTCTGAACGGTCTGGGCTGTGTTTTGATGCGAGAGAATAGAGTTGTCGCATATGCTTCGAGGCAGTTGAATCCTCACGAGCGGAATTATCCGACTCATGATCTTAAATTAGCTGCTATTGTCTTCGCTCTGAAGATTTGGCGTCACTATCTGTTCGGTGAGAAATGCCACATCTTTTCTAATTATAAGAGTCTCAAATATTTAATGACTCAGAGAGAGTTGAATCTGAGACAAAGACGGTGGTTAGAGTTACTTAAAGACTATGAGCTCGTTATTGACTATCACTCAGGAAAAGCTAATATAGTTGCTGAGGCTCTTAGCCTGAAATCATTATTTTCCTTAAGAGCAATGAACGTGCAATTGACCTTGTCGGCAGATGATGTGTTAGTAGTCGAGTTAAGAGTAGAACCAGTGTTATTACGACAAATTTGTGAAGCTCAGAAAGTCGACGATGATTTGGTTACTAAGCGAGCTCAATGTAATTCGGGTGTGAATACAGAATTTCGAATAGACGACAACGATTGTTTGAGATTCACGGACCGATTATGTGTTCCGAGAAATTCTGAGTTAGTTTCGATGATTTTGAATGAAGCCCATAATAGCCGAATGTCAATTCATCCGGGTAGCACAAAAATGTATAACGACTTGAAGTGCCAATACTGGTGGCACGGTATGAAGCGGGACATCTCTGAGTTCGTATCTAAATGTTTGACATGTCAGCAAGTAAAAGCGGAACATTAAGTACCTTCCGGATTACTTCAGCCGATCCTAATACCCGAGTGGAAGTGGGATCGAGTTACAATGGATTTTGTGTCCAGTTTACCATTGACATCTCCCAGATTGTACAATTGCACGGAGTGTCAACTTCTATTGTTTCAGATCGTGATCCTCGGTTTACTTCGCGATTCTGGAAGAAATTGCATGAGGCCTTAGGTACTAAGCTCCATTTTAGCACTGCCTTTCACCCTCAGACTGACGGTCAGTCTGAAAGAACGATTCAAATACTCAAGGATATGTTGAGATGTTGTATTCTCGAGTTTAGTGGTTCGTGGGAGAAATACCTGCCGTTGATTTAATTTGCCTACAATAATAGTTTTCAGACGAGTATTAAGATGGCGCCTTACGAGGCCCTATACGGTCGTAAATGCCGTACACCTCTGTTTTGGACTGAACTCAGTGAAAATAAGCTTTACGGGGTTGATCTAATTAAAGAAGCCTAGCAGAAAGTGAAACTAATCCGTGATAATTTAAAAACAGTATCGGATCGCCAAAAATCTTATGCGGATTTAAAGCGTAAAGATATAGAATTTTAGATTGGAGAGAAAGTCTTTTTAGAAGTCTCACCCTGGAAAAAGATACTCCGATTCGGCCGTAATGGCTAGTTGAGTCCGAGATTCATCGGACCGTATGAAATTTCGGAACGCATTGGGCTGGTTGCTTATAGGCTAATTTTGCCCCCTGAACTCGAAAAGATCCACAATGTTTTTCACGTTTCTATGCTCCGTTGATATAGATTCGATCCTTCTCATGTGATTTGTCCGTCCGAATTTGAAATTCAGTCTGATTTGAGTTATGATGAAGAACCGATTCGTATTTTAGCCCGCGAAGAAAAAGGGTTGCGAAACAAAAAGGTATCGTTAGTAAAAGTGTTGTGGCTCAAGCACGGGATCGAAGAAGTGACTTGGGAACCCGAGAACGCTATGAAAGAACGATACCCAAATTTATTTTCTAGTAAGATTTCCGGGGACAAAAATCCCTAAAGGGGGGGAGAGTTGTGACAGCCCTATTTCTAACCCTAGTCGGGAAACGGTTTCGGGACCGTTAAACCGAGTCGTATAAATAATTGAATATTGAATCTCGTATATATATATTTTTATATTATTTTATTTTATGAAAAATGCATAAGTGAAATTCTATGTTTTTATTTTTTTTATATATATATTTGAATGTGAAATTGAATGAAAAAGGATTAATGTGTGAAACTTGGAAAGGTGATAGGAATTATTAAGAGGACCGAATACTTCATGGCTTCAAATAATTGGACTTGCATGTCAAATTGCCATTTTTCATATTAGTGGCCGGCCATGCAAGCACTTAAATGATTATTTTTAGTATTTTATATTATTAAGTAATGTTTGATTGGTGGTTAACATATTATACCATTAAATAATAAAAGAAATGGGTGAAAAGAACAAAGTTCTTTCTTCTTTCTTTTCATGGCCGAAATTGCTTAAGAAAGGGGAAAGAAGAAGATGAATTTTTGGCACTTTGATTTCCTTCATTAGGTAAGCTTCTTTGATAATTTTTAATGGATATTTGAATGGTTGCAATGGTTATGTAAATATCCATCCAACCCATGGTTAAATTTGAGTCTATGTATTTGATGTATATATGTTTCGGTCATGGCCACATTTTGAGAGATTTTGTGTTTTATGTTTAAAGATGATAAATTAGGGTGGTATACATGGGAACTAGCTGATTGTGAAAATAAAAATGAGACTTAGGCATATCTATGATTTCGGCCATGGATGCTTATGTCTCATTGATAGTATTTTAATGCTTTGTATTGAGTATAGAGGGTAGATGGATTTGAGCTTGATAACTTAGATTTTTATGGTATAAGTGAGTGTTTCCTTTCGGTCAATGTGGTTTATTATAAGACTTTTTGTTTAAAAAAAATGAAAATGATGCTTAAAGTATTAAACTATGTTTTTATGATTTTCGAATGACCCCATTTGGTAATGAATTGTCAATCGGCTAGTGTGGTTATGTGTGTATAATGCTGAATGTGAACTTAAGCAAAATTAGTTGAAAATTTGTTGTTGTTTAGGTCGTTGAAAGTAAAAATGGCCAAACGGTTTGTGAGAAGTCAGATTTTTGAGAGGTTTGATAAATTTTGTTAAGGGTAAATTTATGAATTATGAGCATTCGGTCATGGTAGTTATGTGCCAACTTATGTTGTTTTGGTGTTTTAAATTGGGAAATATATGTGTTATAAAATTCATGTTGGGCCGAATAATTTAGTAAGTAACTAAGTGTGAATTATGTATATTAATTATAAAGATGCATATATTTAGTCACATAATGGCTTTGTGACTTGGAAGAGAATGATGGTTGATTGAGAATATGTGTAAACTTTACATTAGTAAATATTTATATACATATAAATATATAAGACCGAATATGTGTTTGGGTGTGGCATAGTGAGGATATTTATATTCCTTGTTTTGATTAAGTGATGTATATGCTTAAAATTGTTTAATTAAGCTCAAGAGCATAGAGAGATTGCATCGGATAAAGGAAAAGCTAAGGTGACGGAATAGTCGACCCGAAATCACTCAGAAGAGTTCGAGGTAAGTTTTAAGTATTGAAACCTAGCTTATGAGTTGATTAAACATGAGATACATATTTATATATACATATGGTTGATAAATTGGGGCATGTTGACATTGTTTGAGTTTAGTTGATGCGAATTAAGTAGTGAATATGGCGAATAGCCGGAAACTTCTTAGAAATAAAAACTATGATAAACGATCTGATACGTGATCTATGTATGTGCCCATAGACCGAATATAAAGATCAAATTGTGGTATTATGTGCTTAAATGTGAATAAGGCATATGAATTTTAATTGTGATAAATTTTGTGAAAGGTTTACTTGATAGATACAAATGCATAAAGTTTCAGTGATGAATCCGGGCTAAGTCCTGAAGGGCATTCGTGCCAGTGATAAATCCGGGCTAAGTCCCGAAGGGTATTCATGCCAGTGATAAATCCGGGCTAAGTTCCGAAGGGCATTGTGCCAGTGATAAATCCGGACTATGTTCCAAAGGGTATTAGTGCTAGTGTTAAATCCGAACTATGTTCCGAAGGGCATTCACGCCAGTGTGACATCCGGGTCATGCCCTGAAGGCATTCATGCGGTAAATACGTGGTTTATGTCATAGTAATCCCAAATAAAAGTGCTCATTATTTTAAGTTTGTTAGGTATGGACCTCATGCTCATTGTGAAATGGACTCGTTTTAGATTTTTGACCACCCACTTAGATAGTGATGCTTTGACTATTGTTAAATGTTATATAAAATTCAAGAACTTACCTATGTTATGTGAGTTTCAATTCAAGTGGAATTGCATTAAGACGAATCCTTAGTATATAATCATATGAGATCACAGTGTGAAAATACACTTACATGTGATTATGCATATAAATTTAAGTTTAGCATTGTAATGGAAATGTATGCTATCGGCCAAGGGAGAGTTTTTGATGAATACAATGAGATTATTTATATGATATGAATTGATGTTTAAAGGAAATGGATATGTCATGCATGAAAGATAGTAGCATTTTTTTTAGTCATAAGAATAATCGGCCAAAAAGAGAGGAGTTTTAGCTTTAATAGAATTATGCTTTAATTTCAATGAATTCATTGCTTAAAACTTACTAAGCTTATAAATGCTTACTCCGTTGCCATTAATTGTTTGTTTAATAGATCTCGTTCGTTAACTACGGTCTCGGGAACCTTCAAGATCGAAGTCATTCACACTATTAAAGCCCTTTTGGTACTTAATAGCTAAACTTTGAAAATGGCATGTATAGGCTTGACCTTTGGTTTATAAATCAGTATTATTTTGATGATGTATATATATATGTAGCCATGCGAAAATGGCTTGCTATGTTATCTTTTTATTTATGCATGAATTCTGTGTTTGATGGTGATGATGGTAAATGAAGGTGCCGTAGGTTGCATTTATGAGATGATTCATGGGAATTTTTGGTACTCGATTTATAATACGGTATTACCTATTTCAATATAGGGCAAGAGTGATTGAGTTGTTAATTTTTGAATTTTGGGCTAGGCATTTTCGAATAGGGTATAGAGAGGATAGTGCAAGATGTTTTTGTAGTATGATTGTAAAGTGCTTGAAACATTTTGTGACTTGGATACCTATTGGATAAAATGTGTATATATGCATATTCAGTTAAGGTACATAGGTTGTACATTTGGTTTTGAGCTGTATAATGTTACCATATGAACATATGTTTTACAAATTGAACTTTGTTTCATAAATATGCTTAGACTTTTTGTTCGCAACGGTACAGATAATGACAATTTTTGCAAATTGAGTATATCTAAAATTTAGTACTTGTCAAGTAATGCCTCATAATTCCTCCGGCAACGGATACGGGATTAGGGGTGTTACAGTGCCATTCATATTACTGAAAGCTTATGCCGTTACTAAAGGCTTTGTGTCGTTTTGAGGGCTTTGTGCCACTATTGATGGCTTTAAGCCACTTATTTTTACTAGCAGCTATGCTGCGATTTTATTATTTGGCAGCCTTTCTGTGATTCTAGTTAGTGCCGCAACCGGTGCTAACTCTTGGTGTGTTGGTTGGGTGGGTTGATTTTATCCCCACAGTAAGTGCAATGTTGGACGGAGGCAAGTGCAGGGTTGGATGGGATAACATGCATCTTGCATCATACATACTGCATTTTGATTTTGTTTCTGTAATGGGCTTAGGCCCAGATTGTTACTGCAATTTTTATATGACTGATTGTGTTTTTTATATAGTAGGGGATTACACACTAAGTTTTTGTAAACTCACCCCGTTTTTAATTGTGTAGGTAATCCCCAGTGTTAGGTGGATCGGTGCTGCGAGGGACTCGGAGATGGCCACACAATAGCTTATTTTTTCTATTTGTTTATTTACTTATAAGTACTTTACTTTTGGTTTGGCTTGTAATAAGGCCTCTCTTAAACTTTTGGACTTTAATTCGGGGTTTTACTATGTTAAGTTTTATATCTGCTAGTATTAGGACGCGGTTTTTCCAAAACGATAACTGTTTTCAAAATATCACGTTTCCTCAAATATCACAAAAGCTTCTGCAACTTTCTTGGTTTTCAAACATAATAAAAATCTAATAATGTTTTAAAGTAATGATGTTTTTAAATGGTTAGTAATGTTAACAAAGAGGCTTTAATTTTCAAATGGACTTTTATCAACAAGAACGAATTTTCAAGAAGACACTCCAATGTGACACCGCCAGATTCGGCCATAACGTCTAGGCTGGGTTTGGGGTGTTACAGATTGCTTGCAACTCCACTCAATTATGCTAGATATACTCTTAAACATGGTCTATTCCTCCTTTGATTCAAGCATATCAAACATGGATTAATAGTTTAGAAATATCAAACTAAGAATTAAGCACACATAATTGATAACAAGATCTAAGTATTTATTACTTAAAAATAGAAATCAAATACCAAAATCAATCTTAAGGTTAATCTCCCTATGTATTTGGAAAATTAGTTTATAATAGTAATTAAAAACATCTCAAAGATAGTATAACCACAAGAACTAAAGAAACTCATGATGAACTTCAAAGAAATCAAAATGAGATCTTTAATCTTGATGGAAATATGCTTCAGAGTCGGCTCTAATGGTTTTTTTTTTGAGTTGTTTTCTTGAATATTCTTTGACGGCGCTCTTCTACCTTTTTATTTTTGTCATATATAGGTCTTAGAATGCCTGAAAAACCTAAAAAACACACTTTCCCACATATTTGGAGTGTAATTTATGAAATCAACATGGTCTAGGACATGCTCGTGTGGTAGTTCATATGACTCACACTAGTGTGTGTCTAGGCCAGGTGGCTTCTGAAACTTGCTCTGATTTTTTGATTTTTGCTTATTTTGCTCCCAAATGCTCTCCTAAGTATATAAACATGAATTTAAAGGACTAGGAGCATAAGATTCACTATTTTACATCAAATAATTATCCAAAAATACATTAAGTATGAGATTAAAACATGTTACTTTTATCACTTATCAAATATCCTCACACTTAAGCGTTTGCTTGTCCTGAAGCAAAATTCTCAACCCACATTCAACTAACTTTTTTCAATTTGTCATTTTCATCAATAATGTTTCAAGATAATTCACAAACAATCAAGCATTGGAAATTCAACCAAAAGGACACTAAAGATTCAAGTAGTCCAAGTCAAAAATTTTAAAGCAAAAAGAAACGTAGGTGTCTCCTATTATGTAAATAATTACCTTAAATTCAAAATTAAAAAGAATTGACATCCTCACTCAAGATCAGTCAAAGCAATCAAAGTGTTTAAGGTTTAAATATAATGCACTCAACATCAAACGAGAAATATTATTACCATAGGCTTTCTTGAAAATCAAATCTTCGCCACTATAAAAAATGAGATGACACACCAATCAAGAGGTCTTTACAAGGTTATAATGGGACTTAGGTTAAAGGTATGGAAAAGGCCAAAAAAATTAGTTAAAATTGAGAATCGAGTTGACAAGTTACCAAACTAGAAAATATCAAATGCTGAACTAAAAGAAACTACATCAACAAGAATACTCACAAAAGGAAACGAGCTTTTCAACAGAATACCACACTAATTATTCAAGCAGAATCAATTTTTTTTATGTTTTTTTTTCTTTTCTTTGGTTTTTTTTACTCTTTTTCTTTTCTTTTTCTTTTTCTTTTATTTTAGAACAAAAATAAAATAAAATTCAGCAATTCCAAAAAAAGAAACATAGTTAGACAAATCAAATCAAATCTCAACAAAAAGGTACTCAATAAAAAGCATACATTTAGAACATAGATTTGGGTTAAGGGTTAACATTAACGGGTTAATAAAAAAAATAGGATCAATGTGGTTTACTAGGGGTTAACACAACCATTAAGGTGGTTAAAGGTTAAATGGGTTAAATCCTAAGTGCCTCTATCATCTTAGTATATCAAATCAATAATGTGGTCTCGACATGTGTAATTAAAGCAACTTCTAGAATAACAAATCAAGTTGCTATAATAGCCCAATTCTGCCCGGGCCTTAACCAAAATAAAACAAACATTTTTTTTAAAAGCCAAAAATAATAGAGCGTTCATTTTTACAGTCCATCCACGAGCCCAGAAATAAAAACAAAAACAATAAACCAAGTGTCCAATCCCTTTTACATTACAAACAGCCCAATTACAACACTCAAACTCTAGCCCAATTTAGCTTGCCCAAACATTACCCGTTTACATAGCCCAAAATTTTACCCGTGAACCATGACCCAATACCCAAACACCCAACAGACCCCTAAGACCTAACCCAAACCCAATCGGCCCGATTAGCCCAATGCATGTTCAGCCACTGGAAACCCTAGCAGGGTCTCGCGCCGCAAGCACACAGCAGAGAGCCTTATTAGCGCTCGATCATCGCCGCAATCCTCGCACCCTCGACTTGCAAAAGGAAAGACAATCGACAGAGATATGGAAAAAATAGCAAGAAATAAAAATGAATGTTGTAAACATTTATTTCTTTTGATTTGTTTTAGTTATATAAACCCGAATACGAGCACTGTAAAGGGGGTCACGATTTTATTCTAGGCAGACATTTTATAAAAAACAGTTCAAAAAGAGAAGGTGATTCTTGATAGTTTTTTTTTCTCACACTATTATTTTATTTCTTTTTATTCCCGCGTATATAAATCGTCTTTTACAAGTATAAGCAGTATTAAAATAAGAGAAAAGAGGTTACTCGTGTTTTAACTTGAAAATGGACGATTTTGGGTTCACCGGCCGTCGTGTACGGCAACGCGTGCTGTGGCGCGTGCCGTGGCGCATGCGGTGGACCACCGTCGGAGCCATAGTCAGAAATCGCATGGAGAGGGAGTGTTTGAGAGCAATTTTGAAGAGTTTTTTTTTAGGAAACGGTTTAAATGAATTTTTTGTAAAAAAATTTGCTTTTATAATAGCTTAAAACGGCACCGTTTTAGCTTAAATCAATAAGCCTTAAAATGGCACCGTTTAGGTGCAGGAACCGCGAGCGTACCCGACCTGACCAAAGGATCCGCGTGTTTTCTGTTAATGGGCTAATTGCCCAATTGATCCTTCCGCATTTTTATCTTTTAAAATTAAGTTTGTTACTTCTTTTAATTTTACCCGAATATCCTGCATTTATTTCAATTCGGTCCCCGAGGCCATTTTAAGGTTGACTGCGGAAACGACGTCGTTCTGTAGATTAGGGCTAAATTGCCCAATGAGTCCCTCAGTTTTTAATGCGCGTTCCAAATAGGTCCAAATTCATTTTTTTATTTTTTAAAATTAGCCCCAAAATTCAATTCAATTTTAATTTTGATACTTTCTTAATTTATTTTATTTAAATTTTATATATTATTATTTCACCATAAAAATATATATTTTATCTTATATTCTTTTATTAATATATAAGTTTTTTTATTTAATATAATATTATTTTATACTTTATTACATTATATTATTTATTATATTATATTTTATTTTATTCGTATTTTTATATTATGATGTATAATTTTAAAGTTTATAAATTATTATGTTTTTATAAGAATTATTGTTAAATATTTGAAATTCATTTATTATCATATTATTTTATACTACTATATTATCTTTAATACTTTATTATATATCGTATATTATATAATTTTATATTTTACTATATATTATTTTCTTTGTTTTGTTGAAAAATTATTAATTAAAATTTTTTAAATATATACTAAGTTATTTTGTTATATAATATGTTTTTAAAATTCTCCTTTATTTATGTGTTGTTTTAAACCTTTTTTATATATACCCCTCTTTTATTTTAATTACATCCTTTTTTCTTATTATTAAAATTGGTTTTTTTTTTTTTTGGTGTTATATCCTTTTACCTTTATTTAATATTGTTCTAGCATGTTAATCTTATCTTTTAAAATTACTTGTTATGATATCTATTGTTATATTTGCATGAAATTGATTACTTATATGATTGTTCTTAAATTACACCTGTATGAAATATGTGTACGTGCCATTTAGTTTATATTTATTCATATGACTTGTAAATATATATAGTAGGTTGTATTTTATTTGATATGTCGTATTCCCATGAAATGTTAATGTATGTATATTTATGTTATTTTCTATTATATTTGCATGAAACATTAAAGTATGTATTATATGGTTCACGTTATTATTGATATTTTGTAATGAGTTAAATGCATCATCGTTTTAAAAAATTTCCAAATGAGATTTTTAAAACCAAGGCAATGTTTGATGTTTGGAAGGTTTGAGAAAAGTAGTACCCTAACTTACTGGGTTGCAATTTTTCTCGTTGAATTCGAATGTTCAAGTATCCTACTAAGTGTTTTGAGTTTCAAAACATAAACATCTATTCTTGAAATTTCAAAATGTTGTGTCCTAACTTACTGGATATGGCATTTTGTTGGTTCAAGATAGAAATTTTCTAAAAGACAAGCTTAGCTTCGAAAGTTTTGAAGTATTGTGTTCTAACTTATTAGATGCGATGTTTTGATTCGTTTGAAATAGGTGAGTTCCAGTTTTTCAAATCAAGACGTTCAAATAATTTTCTTTTAATAAAGGATCGTACTTTAAAATTTTCAAATTCCTGACATAAAAGACGACAAATAATCAATTAGGTACCAATTTTTGGGCGTTACGAGGGTGCTAACCCTTCCTCGTATGTAACCGACTCCCGAACCCATTTTCTCGAAATTTCGTAGACCAAAATCGATATTTTAAAAAGGTGATCCAATCGCACCTAAAAAGGTTGGTGGCGACTCCTATTTTCGTTTTTTAAAGTCTACCCCGTTTTTCCAAAACCTTTTAAAAAATAGGTTTCGACAGTTGACATACTCACAACCAAAAATAAAATGAGCATGAAATAAAATGTATTCTATATACTCAAAAGCTCACAAAAAATAATGGTTTTGATGTCAAATTTACAATTTTAAAATTTCAAGATAATTCTTTAGTTTAGGGAGACAACCTAAAATAATAATTTCTGAAAATAATTTATCATACGTGACTCTCTCGTGTCTTAAAGTATAAATCAACCAATATATAAAATCCACAAATTAATCCCAAACAACATCAATAAAAATTTCAAATGGAAAAATTCACTCTAAAGGAGGGTATGAGAAAATTACTTACACACGATAAATAATTCAGGGATTTTATCGCAAACATATAAACAACCGCCCCACACTTAAGATGTACATTGTCCTTAATGTACAAACAGATATAAACGTAGAATAAGCATAATATCAAAAGAGAGGGAGAGAACTGAAACTGCCCTAGATTTGGATGAAATTGTCAGAATAGTGAAAATCAAAATCGTGGGTAAATCTACATGAAGTACATGTTTCCGAACAAACTAATAAGAAAACAGACAAAAATAAATAAAATAAAGAGATAACAAACTAGAAAAAAAAAACCAACAAAATAAGAAAATAACAGTGTATAATAAATGAAAAACAAAACATAAAAGTCTCAAATATAAAATAAAACAACTAACAAAATGAAAATAAACAAAAATAAAATAGAAATAAAAGTGCAACTAGAAATAAAACAAATAAAGCAGAGAATTAAAGTAGGTCATGGATTGGCGTCATATGAAGTGTTGATATCGTGAGGCGCATGATCGAGTGGAGAGATATGGAAATGTTGGTAGATCCGCTACAAATATGCCTCAATGGTATCAAGTCGTGCTGACTGTTGCTGTTGAATACGATAAATATCGTCGAGTGTGATAGAATGCGTAGGTGCAGCGGCAAAGGGGCTCGGAGGAGTAATAATGGGTCGCAGTGGTGGGGGAATCATCGTCAAGGTGCTTATTATCCTGGTGCTGTTAAGTCGCTCGTAGCAACACATACTAATCACTGACAGGCCTAGTCTTACGAGTAATTATCCTTATATGTTTCATAATATTTAAACCTTGTGGTGTCATGTCCCCAACCAAAGTAAGAGTAACGATCTGCTCGGGGCTCTTAAGGAGGTAGAAGTGACAAGCCTAGCATGTAATATATGGACCTATACAGAGGTTCTCTCCGTAACCGTTCACTCTGATTACGACAACACTGGGTTACAAAATGGACTATATTAATTGGATGTTGTTCATGCGTGCTCCATAAGAAATATGCATCTAAAGTGCCCACAACGCTTGTACTCTTTTTTTAGCCAGTCAAATTATGAGTTAGGATAGTGTGAATGTATTGCACCACTGGAGGAAGGCACTGAGCCTTGGACTGGCTCGGGTTATATGGAACGACAACCTCAGCAATCTCTGACTAGCAGAGAGAGGCTGCATAATGGATGTGTCGTGGGAGGGAAGAAAGCTCGATCACTACTAAGAAATCATTAGAGTATAGGTCGACAGTGACACCAAAACCTGTAACACTAAAGTGCTAAGTGATACCCCCAAGAAAAAAAGGTGGAGCAAAAATCCAAAGTGAGTTGAATATACGTCGGCTCTGCAATCGTGAAAAACTGTTCCCATGGAGTCGCAGCCAATAGAGAATGAATCAGTGTAAATAAACCCACAGTCTGAAGGGCTTCCTAATCGATGCATTGACCCATACCCAATGCTCTATCCCTCAAATGTTGATACCTCTCCTCATAGGGTGGGTGGTCGAAGTTGAGGTCTCGGTGATGAGTGGTCGCAGTTGGAAAGGATGAAAAGGAGGTCCTAGTGGTTTTTCTTTATTTGGAATAAGCAATGAACTCGCTCTTTCCTCGTGTATTCTGCATCATGTACCTGAAAAACGAAGAATAACCAAATCATCAGAGGCCTAGAAAAATCAACACCATACAATAACGAATCTAGCAAATAAAGTCAACGTATAAGTTAAAACACATTGGCAAACAAACAACCTCATGCGAACAAAATTTACTCCTAATAGGAAACTATATCTAATACAAATACTAATGAGTCAAAAATACATCAACTAAGTTAACCAACAAATACTAAATATATATATACTAATAATGAAGAGAAAAATAAAAATAAAATTAAAACTAAACCACAAAATCAATACTGTTAACACTAATAAAAATAATAATAACAATAACTGAAGAAAAATTATCTAAAAAAAATAAACTAATCACATGCACAAATGAGTAATACTACTACCAAACAGAATTATAATAACAATAAAAGTAATAATAATAACTACTAAAAAAATAAATATAATAAAATAATAAAAAAAGAAATGAGGGGCTAAGTAGTGGTAGGGTATTGGCAACGGCGGTCAACGAAAACGTGATAGTCAGTGATAGGAATGAACGACGACGGGGGAAGGGATCTAACGAGGAAAGTTGTTTGATGACAAAAGAGGGTAAGGGAGGATGACAAAATGGGGAAACGAGGAAAAGGGACTACTCGTGAATGGGTGATGTGAGGACAAGATCGGGGTAGGGGCGAAAGGCTCTGATGGTGACACGGGAAGGAAGGGATATGCGACTAGGGGTAAAGGGGCATGGTGGCGATGATAGGAGATGGAAAGGCGGTCGACGACGAAGAGGGACAAATAGGGAAAGGGTTAATGGTGGTGAAGAGTTGGAGTAAAGAAGGGATGAACAACATTCAAGGGAAAGGAAATAAGGAAAAAAGTTCAAGTTTGTGTTTAAATAGGACACGTCGTGTAAATGGCCCATGTTGGGCCAAACGATTGTGTCTATGGATCATGTAAGAGATGTTACCTCCTGTGCATTCAAAATTTGAAAAAACAATTATGGCTAGTAACCTCACAGCTTGGGACACCTCCATATGTCAAGGCCATGTGCCACACGACCTTGTGCTAGGCCGTGCGCTATCACCCTTCACTTCTCCCATGCCCGTGTGCGAGGCTGTGTGAGCCACATGGTCTTATACATTCTTATATGCCAGGCCGTGTCTCTAGCTCGTGTAACTCACAGTGTTGAAGTAAAATTGAAAAAATTAACTCTATTATGCACACGGCTGTTTTTCCAGGCCATGTGACCCTATTTTTTAACTTATTTTAGTAATAAATTTAAAAATAAATGTAATTTTTTAGAATTTTTTTTAGAAAGTAAGATAAATAGAAACAAAAAAACCCGAGTTGCATCCCAATAAGCGCTTATTTAAAGTATAAGCTCGGTTTCCCTTTTTAAGCTCACAGTTAAGGCATATCTTGGAGTCAAAGCTCCTGTAACATCCCAAAAACTAAGTTAAAAGAAATTGAGTTGGAGATCAAGAGTGAACATCTCTCGATTTTGAGTTAAGATTTTTGAAATTTTTGATAAGTAAATTATTTTGGTTCAGTGGTTAAGTGTTCTAGTTATATATGTGAGGTACTGGGTTTGAATCTTACCTCTTGAAATTTTGCTACTTTTGACTAAATCCCTATCATTGGACATGTGAGTTATAAGTTAGATTCAATCAATTGTTGACAAGAATGAGCTTGCTAGTTTAATGGTTAAGCTTCTGCGTACCTTTTGGTCATATGTTCAAATCCTTGTGAAAGCAATAGGGAATGTTTTATTTTTGAATTTATTTGTGAGGTAGTTAGTTTCGGTTGGTTAAACTAAACTTCCCAAAAACCTTCTGGGTTGGTGGCATTGTTGTGGTTTTCTTTTTATTTTCCATTTTTTTGTTTCTACAATTCCTCTGTTATTTCTTTTTATTTTCAATTTTTTGTTTCTACAATTCCTCTATTATTTCTTTATTTTTCTTCGTTTTGATTCTTCTCTTCAAACTAGCTTTTTATTTTATTATGCCAAATTGATTCTGTATGGGGTCAGACTTCTCCTTTTTGGTTCAATTCATTACCGGTAAGTTTGATTTAAAGTTTGCGTCGAAAGTTCTTCAATGTAATTTTAGCCTCGAATGTTAATCTTAGTACATTGAGTGTGAATATGTTATCTGATTTATTGTTGTAATGTCGTTTTGAGGACAGGAATTCACCATTGTTACTTCTGCATCGAATCTGTATCAGGTGGGTATTGATAACCCAACTTTTATTTCGAGTTTAGTCATCAGAAACCTGACTGTTGATGCCACACAGCCGTGTGGTAAGCTGTATGAGCCACACAACTGTGTAACTCACCGTTCATGAAAATTGGAGGCAGACGAGTGTGTGCCCAGGTCGTATGTGGTTATCTGTTATATAGGGTTCACAAGGTCAATGACACGGGCATGTATCCAGGCAGTGTAACTCACTAATTGAGGATTAGGACCACATGGGCAAGTAACACGGGTGTGTGTGAGGCCTAGTTCTCCAGGCCGTGTGAAACCACATGGGCATGTGGACCAATAATTAAAACTTTTCCCTCGGGCCACAAGTGTCGTTCAAAACGAATGCAGGCCTATTGTGAGGTCCGTATGATGTAAATTAAGCTATATAACTTGGTATCTGATGATCTAATGATGAACAAATTGTGATCTGTACGTTGTCTACTATGCTTGAATCTAAGTAAGTAGGATATTAGAACATAATGTGTAACACCCCTAACTCTTATCCATCGCTAGAATAGGGTTACATAGTGTTATCGAACTTAATTCAATACACATTTCAAATGCATTGCTCATTTATAAACATACACCATTCATATACAATCACATTGTCCCTAAAACAAGCCTATGATGCCCAAATCATGCTTTAGAAGTGGTTCGGGACTAAACCGTTAACTCAAGAAACTTTTGGGAAACATAGCAAAATTTTCACAAAATAGGGGACATACGCCCGTGTGACTAGGCCGTGTGTCTAACACGACCAACAAACACGCCTGTGTCTCAGGCCATGTGGACATTCGAAATTGTGTCCTAGACCGTGTCCGACCCCATGTAACTCACTAATTTGAGTCACACGGTCGACCACACACCTGTATGTCTAGCCCATGTGCCCTTTGAAATGGTCTCACAAACCCATGCATAGAGTTGTGCCAATCTTGTAGGGTATACAGACTTAGGTCACACGGTCTAGGCACACGCCTGTATGCTGGTTGTGTAGAGCATACTGACTTGTTTTCAAAATGAGCATCAGGGGACACACGGCTATGCTAACAAACCATGTGTCATACACAGCTGAGATACATGCCTGTATGCTCAGCCCGTGTAGGCATACATAGGCTATTTTCTAAGCCATTTTGTCACCCATATTTGCACATACCTACATCAAACCAAAAAGGCATATAACATGGTATAAATAGGCATTCAAACCAATCTCAACCAAACTTAATTCATGCTATTTCTATACCATCAATCACAAGGCACTCAAGTATAATAATAAACCATTCAATTCATACCAATTCAACATTCTCAAAACACCTAATGGCCACTTCTAATTATGCATTATCTAGCATAGAATCACAAGCCAATCAATCTCAAGTCTCAACCATTTTTCTACTTTCATTACCAATTCTCACAAGCATCATATACCAAATTCAAACACATAATAAAAGGCCATTTATATTTATATATATATATATAAATCACCAAGCATGACAAAAAAAGCCAAATCACATGGCTAAGATGCTTAACATTTACAAGCAAATTCAAATGGCCAAAATCATTCAACATGTACCAAAATGATCATATTTCCTATACATGCCATATAACCATATACATAGATTCAAAAGTACTAAAGTGAAAGCTTGATAGGGTGATGTAAATCTCCAACAACTCCCAAATCTGAGCTAGCTTTGATATCATTATGAAACACAAAAAAATAAATCGAGTAAGCTATAAAGCTTAGTAAGTTCATATAGAAATAAACTTAACTTCCCAAATTTACACAATTTAAGCATTCAAACATATCATAACATATCTCATATTGAACCATCAACCTACCACATTTTCGTTCACAAGGTTAGATATAAAATTCACAAGTTTCTTCAATCCAACGTTTGTATAGTTTCTGTACATACCTATACCAACTCGTATCAATCCCATACTCATCCATATCTCGGTTATAGCGATTGAAGCATTCAGAATACTATCGAATACTCGGGAACCATTGCACTCAAAATGCCACATATATAGCCGAAGCTATCTCAATCTTATATAACATATAATGCTCACTCTCGAGCTATCATTGGGTCCACTTACACAAGCTGTCGGTCAAAACTTAGCTAAATGGTGCTACTTGCACAAGCTATCAAGTACTACAACACATGCCAAAAACCTAGACACCTGTAGGACGTATGAGACCAGTACCCTAATCACATAATCACAGTAATCCCTAATGTCCTGTGATTCGTATCCTATCTATTCTTAAGGTTCAACCAGGATTTCTCATTTGTTGATTCATCATCGAATATGTCCGCAGGGTTGTATTCTAAATTTATGCAATATCAAAGCATTTAAAATACATATATAACAATAATAATTACATACGAACTTACCTCGGATGCAAAAACGGTGAATTTGATTAATTAGTCTGAAACCTTTTCTTTCCCTGATCTAAATCCGTATTTTTATTTTTGTGATCTATATGTAATCAAAATTAACTTATTTAATAATCACTCTATTAAATTTAGTCCAAAATACACATTAAGGCAACTTTAAACTTTTGCCCCTAATATTTCACATTTTCACAATTTAATCTTTATTTCATAAAAACATGAATTCTTGCACTTCAACGTACACCGATGCTTGCTGAATTGCAAAATTGACATATTTTACAATTTAATCCAAAATTGACATTTTCACTAAAAATTACTTTACAAAACTTGTTTATCTAGCATCAAATATTCATAATCTATTATCAAAAATTAAAGCTCACACATATTCATTAATGGTAAGATTCTAAACTTTTAACAATTTCAAAATTGAAGGTATGGGGTTAGCTACATTAAGCTACAACGGTATCAAAAACATAGAAATCACTAAAAACCGAGACCAAAATCACTTACATGCTTAATAGCCCTTAGCCAAACCTTTGAAACTCTTTAATGGCTTCTTTCGTTTCTAGTTGCAGTGGAAGAATAAAGAAAAGAAAGATGATACCTTTCTTTTTCTTATTTTAATTTATTTTGTTTTATTCATTTACTAAATTAACCTTTAATTAACCATTATAAAATCACTATTTCATTTCCATAAATGTCCAGTAAGTCTTATAATGATCTAATTACCAACTAAGGACCTTTATTTTAAATTTTCATAGCTAAAAGACACATTTAACTAATAGAACTCAACTTTTACGCTTTACGTGATTTATTCCTTTTTAATGAATTAAGCATTCAAACAATAAAATTTCTTAACAAAATTTTCACATGACTCTACTATCATGCTGTAGGTATTAAAATAATAATAAAATAAAATTTTACCTTCGAATTCGTGATCCCAAAGCTACTGTTTCGATTTTACTAAAAACGGGTTGTTATAGTAATGTGCTATTCTCTAATGTGTGCAAATTATCCAAGTATGATCTGTATTTTGTTAATTTTTTTGGCACGCCTTTACGTGACTCTATTGCTTAAGAACATGTGATATTTGAATATGTTGAATTGATAGGTGTCGATTCTGATTTATAACCATACATGTAACTTCATGGCAAATTTGATATTATTTGTTAAGTTTTGATAAATCTATTTTATAACACATGGACTCCTATGCCTACTAACTCTATTACTATACGATAGCATAACTTACATGCTTATCACTTTGCTTCTGTATATGCAAGCCATGACATATTGCATGGGGCTTGGAATAATGTGAAAAGAGGAAGTTTCTGGTAGTTGATGATCTGCATTCTCTGGCAATTTATCCATGTTTCTATTCTGGCAGCTTGGCTGCAATATAGTGGCTTGACCACATGTATTTAATCTAGCAATTTGAACTGCAGGTGGCACGACCCACAGTTATATGTTGGTGTGATTTGGCTAGATGAGATTTAGTGGAACTCTATTTTTCTGTAAAGTTGAGTTAGGTAGGATGTTTTCTGATAAACTTGCATTCTAATTTGTTTGAAAACTACCGCATTTGCATAACACACATCGTCTACGTAACTCTGTTTAGTTCTACTCTACTCTGTTCTATTCTGTTATGTTTTGCTCTGTCCTATTCTAGTTGGGTTGGGTTGGGTTGTGTTTTTATGTTATATTACACTTGCTATTAAGTTCAATGTGTTTACTTTGATTTATATACTATGTTTTGTTAACTATAATTGATGTTGGTTATACACCGGGCTGTATAACTCACCTTTTGGTTTTATCTTTGTGTGTTCAAGTAACTCTCTAACTTAGAACCGAACGACGTGTAGGAGCTCGAATTGTTTTGCAATAATGTAGAAATGTTTAATCTTATGGATTATAATCTATTTCTGATCTCATTTTGGTTTTTGATAAATTCATCAGTAGTTGATAATTTTTAACTTGAAACTACAAAATCATTCAAGTCGACAAAATGGATTTTAGTTTTCAAAATAAGACTCTGAAAAGATTTTTCGCTAATAGTCGAGTAATGTTTGAATGTTTCTAGGTACTTTTGAAATCATTTTTTAACGTGTTAATGTAACTCCTCCAGATTTGGTCTTAACTTCTAGGCCGATTTTGGGGTGTTACAACTCCTCTCTCGTTATCAGTTTTACCACCAAAATAAGATTTGAGATGAGTATTGTTTACCTTAAAGGTGTTGAATTCAGAATGTGTTACCTCAATTGTACCGTATGGAAAGATGATTTTGACCACATATGGGTTGGGCCGTCTTGATTTAAATTCTAGAGGAAAAATTCGTGGATCCGATTTATCTAACAATACTTTGTCTCCAACTTTAAATTGGTTCATTCTCTTCACATGCACATTGCAACAACCCATTTTCGGTCAAATAGGAAAAGTGGTTTCAGGACCACAAATCTGAAGTCAAAATATTTATTTTATTATTTTATTAAAGTTTACAGCATGCTAGAATGATAGTATAAAAATTTCATTTAGAAATTTTACCGTTTAAATGCTTAATTCGGCAAAAAGGACTAAATCTCGTAAAGCTTAAAAGTAGAGTTCTATTTGTTAAATGCATTAAATGGCTATAAGATTAAAATGTTGAGCACTTGCATGGTAATTAGACCAATTGAATTATGAGTGGACAATATGGGACATGGGTTAGGTGAATTTTAATGTTTTAATAAAAGGATAGTTTGGTAATTTGCTTATTAATGTTATAATAACTAAAATAAAAATTAAAGTCACCATCTTCCATGGTTTCTTCCACCAAAATAAAACAAAAAGATAGCCATTTTTGAGGGTTTCATTTGGCCAAGCTTTAAAGCTTGATTAAGGTACGGTTTTTGTCCCTTTTTTAATGATTTCTACATTTTTGAGCTCATTGCAGCTTAATCTAGCTAGGCTATACTTTCTTTTTTAGAACTGTTATAGATTTCGAATGATGCCATTGTTGAATGCTTGGTTGTTTAGATGTTTTATGATAAATTATTAACGATTGAAGCTAGATATACAAGTTTTATAAAGTGATTTTTGACAAAAATGTCAATTTTGGACTAATTTGTGAAATTTGATAAATTGAGTGGTAAAAGTGTGAACAAATGAAAAATGTGGGCTGATTTGTGAATGGGTAAAATTTGGTCAGCTTATATTTGTATTAATTTGAATTAAGGCTTCGTTTGTTTGCCAATAAAATATTTTCCGAAAAATAATTTCTAGAAAATGATTTACTTTTCTAGAAATGATTTACTTTTCTGGTGTTTGGATGAATCTGTGTAAAATATTTTCTGTTGTTTAGCAAATTTCCTAAAAATATTTTTCGGAAAAGTTGTTTTTACATATATTAATAAATTTATATTTTAAGTTGTTTTTACATATATTGCAATGATTTATTTATAAATAAATAAATTAAATTAAATATATAATAATACTCAATTATTAAATTAAAATATTAGCCGTCATAAATTAAAAACAACCAAACATAAATAAATTATTTGTAATTGGGTTATAAAAAAAATAAAAAAAACAAGGATTGAATAGAACATGGTAACAATTTTATAAGAAACCAAATTAAACAAATTTCCACAATTAACTCTAGTAGTTGATCTGTAAGCCATATCTTCTTCCAGGCATAAGAGTAAATTTCTAACGCCAATAAATAATTTAACTTTAAAAATCCATTGGCATGAACTAATCAAATTTGTGTTAATAATAGATACAGATTTATTTTCTACAAAGATATACAGAAGCAATGCCTCAAAGCAAGCCAGCCATTAATGAATACAACTGCCTCTAAGACTCAACAACCAAAAATACTAAGAAGGGGGAGAGGGAAGAACCACCACAGAGGAAATGAGGCAGTATCATGCATCTAGCTGCAACCAGCAACAAGATTTCATCTAAAACTTCTGCATGATGGGTAAAAAGATTCATAAAATCCTGATTGTCAAGAAGGTGACATAGACTTCTGGAAGTTGTAATCTGAAAAGATCCTTATCATTTTATGAAAATAAGTGGTACAAAAGGTGTTTGAGGAAGAAGTGAGGTGTAAGTCAGTTCATTCCAGTGTTTTCCCCTCAATGAAGGGAACAGATAAATCAATTGTGTGAAAAATACTTGAAAATATAAACTCCATATACTACCTTCTCTCCATATTTGCTTCGGGAAGCATATAAGAAACAACAAACATTACTTCAAGATGCACCAAATACAATTAACACAATCTCCAAACTATTCATATATACAATATGGTTTTATTAACAAGATACTAAACCACTAGACCACTGCAAAAGAGCATGTAAAATATGATTTTGTTAAAAAAGTACAAAAGAGCTACCTCTCATTGTGAAGACCAAAGAGAATGAAACAAATAAATTGACTTCGAAAAGCAGCGAAGCAAGATGGCTACATTGTCAACTTATAAATACAGAGAAAAAGGTTCACAATGTTTTGCACAGACAAATAGTACAATATATAATATGAACACCCACAGAGCTTTATTCCACAAATAAAACTCGCATGCCAACCACTAATTGAATGCAGTGGAATCTATCTGTTAAAGAACATGGAGGAAAACATCCAACAATGATCCAAAAGGCTATTTTTTACCATGACGCTGGAAGGGAGACATTTATTTTCCGATCGAATAGTCATTGATTGTGCTATACTGCAGAAACTTGCAAGAACGATCGAAACAGGAAAAATTAAACTGAAAGAAACAAGAATATTAACCTCCTCTTGATCAAACAAAAACTACTCTTCATCAAGTCCAGCTACAGGTAAATCCTCATCCTCATCATCTAGCCCCCCCAATTCATCTTCCTCGAGAACATCGTTTCCAAAAAATGTAAATAACATAATAACAATGAATTCTGTGTAGTCTTTCCAACAATTTCTTTACTCAGATCTGTTCCAACGACAAATTTTCCGGTTTCCAATTTCAACTCCTATAATATTAATGAACACAATAATTTCATATACATTCTGACACCATTACGGTAAATTACAAAAGCCAAATCATATATTTAATTCACCCCATTTTTATAATCTTACAAGACCAAGATCTTTGAGGGTAATGGGTACTAATTCACCCTGTTTTGAAAGAAAGAAAAACAAGAAATTAACAAAATTTAATCCAAAAAAGAAAAACCTAGAAGTGAAATTACTTGCAGAAAACTGATAATATATCTTCAACTCATGATAAGATTATTTGATCGAATGGGACTCTTCTATTTAAGTAGAACGTGTAATATGCCAATTTAGCCCGGACCCACAAAAAAATAATAAAACTAAAAAATAAAATAAAGTCCAACTCCAGTCCAAAATTACAAATATATAATTTACCTCGATCGGAATGGTAAATTACTTGAAAAGATTGAAGGTCCATCTACAAGCCTGACTCATACGAAAATATAATCTTCAAAGATATGCAATCTTAGATATGATATGCAATCTTAGAAGATATAATTTTGTAATCTTAGAGATTTAATTTGTAGATACTCTTTAATCTTAGCTGTTGATGTAATTGATCTGTATCGTTGGATTTGGGGAGGCTCAACTATAAATAGAGGTCTCTCCCTTTATTGTAAAGGACTTGAATTTGGGGGAGCAATAAAAATTCTTAAGAGCATTCACTCAAATTCTCTTTCTCTTGTATTCTTATTTTTGTGGCTTGTTCTTGTTTTGTTCTTCGTTCATCTCTCTTAGGTTTGAGTTATTTCTTTTATTTTATTTCTTTTATTATTTGTTTATTCTATTACCTTGTCTTTTTTTTAAAATCTACATCACCTATATTTATTATTCTTTGTTTTTTTTATAGTTAATTTACTTACATTTTTTTATACTTAAATTTAATATTAACTAAATCAATTACATTTATTGACATATTTGCCTATTATTCTTCTATCCTTTAAATATTTAGATTCAATATTATTTATAATTGTTTTATCAAGTTATTAATTTATTCATTTTTTAACATTTAATTTTAATATTATGTATATCTATTTTATCTGTTTACATATTTATTATTTTACATATTTTATATGCATATTAAAGTTTGTAAGGTTAACATTTTCTTTATAAATATTTGTTGATTCATGCATTTTCTTACTTATTAAGCTGTTTGTTTGTTATTTGTTTCTCTTTCATATACAGTTTCATTATTTCCTCCATTCTTTAAATATTTTATATTATGTTTGCTTGTTTTTATTCATACGTCGTTTTAACATTGCCTTAATTTTCCCAAATTCTAAAAGAAAACTTTTCAAAATAAAAGTTTATTCTCGAGAATTCGAAATCTTACTTCCTAACTTACTGGATGTGACATTTTGTTGTCCCAAGGTAAGAACTTTTTAAAATAAGGTAATATTCGATATTTGGGAGTTTTGAGAAAATCGTGCCCTAACTTACTGGGTTTCGATATTTTTCACTAAGTCCAAATGATTGAGTACCCTTTTTGAAATTAAAATATATGAGTTTCAAATAAAAAAACCTATTCTTCGGAATTTGATATGTTGTGTCCTAACTCATTAGATGGGATGTTTTGTCATCTCGAGGTAAGGATTTCTAAAAAGCAAAGGATATTCGGTATTTGGAAAATTCGAAAGATCATGCTCTAACTTATTGGGTTTCGATTTTTCTTTTGAAATCCAAAAAATTGAATGTCCTTTTAAAGGATATAAGTTTTAAAAATCAAAAGGATCGTATTTTAAAATCTTTTCAAAGTATTCGATATTAGGACATTAATTAATCAATTAGGTACCAATTTTTGGGCGTTACGAGGGTGCTAATCTTTCCTCGTGCGTAACTGACTCTCGAGCCCGTTTTCTCAAATTTTGTAGACCAAAATCTTTATTTTTAATAAATCAAAATGCTTTATTAAAATGGTTAATCTCAAGGTGACCCAATCACACCTTGAAAAAAGATTGGTGGCGACTCCATTTTTGTTTTTTAAAAGTCGACCCGGTTTTTCAAAATAAAAATGGTTTTGACAGAACCCTTAGATGTGCCTTTTGACATTCAAGTTTTACAAATAATCGCTCCGAAGACAACCATATTCCATCAAAATCACATGACTTAATTTCCCCATACATACATGCAAATCAACACATGAGCAACTCATAGCTTCACATAAAAAGAAAAACCCAAAAAAGCAATCAAGAAATTAAAACTACCCATCTATCCAAAAGGCAAGAAAACTCAAAGAAGACAAAGAAGGGAAAGAAAGAGAAATAAAATTTTACCAAGAAGAGTTCAATGAGAATGTGATCAGGAAGAGGAGAGAGATCAGTGATATTGGATAGGTTATGTGAAAATGTCACAGAGCGAAACGAAGCAGCAACCCTGAGAAGAGAAGATATGAGAAAAGCTAAGGAAAAAGGAAAATTAAAAAGATGAAGAATAGAAGAAGTACTTGGATGAAGAAGAAGGAAGATGAGGAAAGATTGGCATGTTTTGGAAAATGTCTTACAGAAAAAAAATCTGTAAGACATTTTTCGAAAAACCTAAGACATTTTACCCATGTGTTGTAAAATATTTTTCAAATGGAAAATGTTTTCAGGCAAACAAACACTAGAAAAGTAGGAAAACATTTTTCAAAAAATGTTTTCCTACAAACAAACAGAGCCTAATTTGTGATTTTATGTACTAAGGACTAAATTGTAAAAATGTGAAATTATGGGGTAAAAATGTAAATATGTTTTAAAGTAAATTTTGGATTAAATTGAATAGAGAGATAATTAAATAAGCTGATTTTGATTATATTTAGATCGAGAAAAGTGAAATACGGGTTTAGATAAGAGAAAAGATAAAGTATCAGACTAGTCGATCCCTTTCGTCGTTTTAGCAATCGAGGTAAGCCCGTATGTAATACGTATTATTTTAGCAAAGTTTATATTTTATGAAATGAGTTAAAATGTGAATGGGATGCACAAATAAGCTTGACGATGATTCAGTGGTTTGTGGCACTAAATGTGCGAGAACAAATAGCTTTGGCTAAATAATTGGCACTAAGTGTGCAAGACTGAGACAACTTTAATTAAAAGTGATGGCACTAAGTGTGCGATATATTTATAGATTCAGCTATTCATTTGGCACTAAGTGTGCGATATCTTTATATAGCTTCGGTTATTCATTTGGCACTAAGTGTGCAAGCTCAGTGATTACTTAAAGACTATCCATTGATCAATAAGGTGAGGTGAAAAATGTGATAGATAAATATGAGAAAGTACAGGTACGTACGAAACCTATGTGGTTGATGTTACTTGTGTATGAGTTTGAAGAAATGGTATGAAAATGAGTAATGATTCATGAGTAAGAATTGAGTAGAAAGATTTATTGATATTGAGTGGAAATAATGTGTTTTTGATAATGTTTAGATGAGTCAATGGGAAACGATGATGTTACGAGAATTTATAAATGATGATATAAATTAGTTCAGGTACTCGTACAGAAATTGACAAGTAAGTGATAGATGTGAAATTCATATAATGAGTAAGTGAGAAATTACGAGATTTCATATGGTTCAATTAGCTATATAAATGTGATAGCTATTAGATTGAATGTAATATATCTTTATTTGCTTATGCATAAAAAAAGTGGATGAATTGATGAGTTGTATTAAAATCATATGAACTAATTACATTGTTCGTAATTGCTTTAAATAGGGCTATTTGGTATATGAGTTTATGATTCATACGATCTTACTAACTTTATAGCTTACGTTATGTTATTTTTTCCTATGTTTATAGTGTTTTGTAAGCTTGCTCGGGTTGGAAGTCGACGGAGATCGCATCACACTATCCGGTTATTGATTTTGGTGGTTATACACTTTGTGACTTGGTTATATGGAATGTATAGGCTATGGTATTTGATATAATGGCTGGAAATGTAATTAGTCATTTGAGATGGCTTGATGTTGATTTTGGGTTAATTATGAATGTGGTTATGGAATTTGGTATATTTTGATAAATTTGATAATGGCTAAATAGCTTAGAATTGTCATGAGATTGGCTTGTTAATACTAAAGTGTTTATGGCCATTTTGGTAATAGTTTAAGTTGTTCATTTGATAATTTGATAGGTGATGAGTATCTGCTTATGAAATGCATGATTTTGGGTTGATAAATAGATGGATAATAAATGAATTATGAGTCATGCGTTGTATGTAATTGGCAGTGAGCAGATGTATCTTTGAAATATATGATTTGATGAGCATGATATGTGTTTGGTATGAGATTGAATAGGTGTGAATCATAGCTAATGAATCATGTTAGTTTGACATTTGTTTTGATTAAAATGGTTGCATATAAAATAGCATAATATGTGTATCAAAAAAAGGCTATTTGGTTGCTTATTTGAACGTGGTTTTCGTATCAATTGGTTGAACATAGGTTATGTAGTTTAGGTTAGGAAAAGTGGCTTAAAACAAGCCTAATTTTGCCCCACATGGTTGAGCACATAGGCGTGTGACTCATCCTGATGTCCATTGTAAATTAGTTAATAAAGTCAACGAATTACACGGTCTACACACACGTGCGTGTCTACTAGTCGTGTATGGCACACAGCCTTGTCACACAGGTGTGTGGTCAGCCGTGTGGCCAAGTCAATATGTATGCCCTATTCTCACACAACCTAGACACGGGCGTGTGACCCTTGAATGTTGAAAAAGTTTTCTAAGTTCCTAAAGTTTTCATATGTTATCGGTTTAGTCCCTAACCTCTTCTAAAACATGTTTAAGGCCTCATAAAACCTATTAAGGGACAATATAATTGTAAATGAATGTAATTAGTTTATGAATGATATTGATTGAGGAATGAATATTGCTTGATGTGTTTTGATTGGTAATACCTCATAACCCTATTCTGGCGATGGATACGGGTTAGGGTGTTACACACAGCATGGCGTCGCTTTATTTCTTCAGAGTGTTTTTTCGATTTCTCATCAACCTTCATTCACCAATCATCTAGTTCGTCAAGCTGTACTATTCGCTCTTCACTTGTCCCTCGAGTTTTATCATTTTGAATAAAATATGGCTCCAACATGTTTTCATGAGGGATTTCCTGCAAAGAATGTTGAGCCACATGATTACTAACATTAACAAAACAATTAGTATTATCTCGCTCACTAGGAACCCTTACAAAATCAGATGCTTGAAGAGTAATCTTTTCAGCACTTATACAAAGCACAAGTTCATCAGTACCCATATCAATAACAATTTTAGCAGTAGCTAACAAGGGTCAACTTAAGATCATAAGTACCTCAATATCCTTACCCATGTCTAATACAACAAAATTAATAGGAAATGTAAATTTATTAACTTTCACAAATACATCCTCAATAATACCCCTAGAATACCTAATTAATCTATCAGCTGATTGAATACTCATCCTAGCGGTTTTTGGTTCCCCAAGACCAAGTTGTTTGAACATCTTGTAAGGCATGACATTTATACTAGCCCCCAAATCAACCAAAACTTTTTCAACATTTGAACTACCAATGAGACAAGGAATAGTAAAACTCTCTAGATCTATAAGTTTGTTGGGTAGTTTGTTTTGGAGAATGGCTGAGCAAACTGCATTGAGCTCCATAGTTGACAAATCATTTAACTTCCTTTTATTTGTTAATAAATCCTTTAAAATTTTTACATACTTTGGTATCTGCGAAAAGGCTTCAACCAATAGTAAGTTAATGTACAATTTTTTAAAGGTCAAGAAATTAACCATATTGTTCTTTTATGTGATCTCTCTTTAATGTTGCTAGATATGGAACTCATGATTTGTAGTCTTTAATTACCGGTTTATACTCTTTCTTACTTTCCCTAACCTCGTCACTTTTCACAACAACTTTTAGCTTCAACTTCTTTTCAAGCTTGACTAACCCTTTCACGTTTGGAATAGTGATTGTGTGGATTGTTCTCATTTGGGTTAGTTTCAATGTTTCTAGGTAAGCTACCTTGCGGTCTTTCTGAAACAAGTTTGGAAAATTATCCAATCTTATTTTCAAACCCTTAAATCGATGCTTGCTGATTTTTCAAAGCTATCTAATCTAATTTTCAAGTTATCTAATTTGATTTTCAAGCCTTGAATTAAGTTTCTAACACTGAAATAAATTTAGCCACCATCTCCTCTAGGGTCGGTTTCTTCTCTTACTGGTTAGGTTGCTAAAATCCCAGAGGGAGTTGTGATCTTTGATTTCCTTGACCGCCCAAGAGAAATTTGAATTATTCCTCCATCTTGCATTATCATTATTGCTATAGGGGTTATTTTGAGATCTAGAATTATAACCCAAAAATTTGACTTGTTCATACTCCATGTTAGACTTGAAGGATGAATATTCTAAATTAATCATCCCCACCCTATTTGTATCACATTACATAACCAGATTCACCTGCTTAGAAAAATTTAAACCATTAATTTTCTTACCAAGAGCTTCAACTTGATTTGCCAACATAGAATCTGCATCAATATAAAAAACTCGGGCTGCCTTAACAGATTTTACTCTCGTAACTTGCCACTAATAATTATTTAGTGTCATCTCTTTAATAAACTCTTGAACTGCCTCAGATGTTTTGTTATTCAATGGTTCACCAGCTATTGCATCAATTATCATTCTTGTAAACCCGAATTAGGGGCTAGTCAGAATAGTGGTTTTGTAACCACAAATCCGAAGTGAATATTTTTAATTATGTGAATTTTTGATGATATCTGCTTGATTGAATACTGGTGTGAAAGTACTGTTTGGAAATTTTATTGCTTTGGTGATTAATTGTGTGTTAGGGACTAAATTGCATTAGGAGAAAAATGTGCATTGTGCATGATTAAATGATTTGATTGAAGTGTTTTATGAAATTGAAAGTGTTTATGTTGTACTTAGCCCATTAAATTGTGTTTTGGACTAAAATGCTCTTACATGAGAAAATATCTAAGATATGGCATGAGGGGCAAAATGGTCATTAGTGAATAATGACAAATTTCATTAAAATAAAGTCATCATCTTCTCCATAAACCCCCATATGTGTTGCCAAAATTTCCTACCTCCAGAGCCAAGGGTTTTGGATTTTTCAAGCTTTCATGTAAGTGCAATTTGGTCATATTTTCAATTATTTTTGTATTTTTAAGTTCATTAGAGCTTGAATTTCTCATTTCTACCATTTATTTGAAGAACAATTGAGGTCTAAAAATTGACCCAATTGTAATATGAGTGTGTTTGGTTCACTAATGGTTGATACTGGAAGTTTTAAGTGCCATATACATGTTTTATGGGATGAAATTTAATGAAAGTACCTAAAAAGGGACTAATTTGTAGAGATTACAATTTTTTTCTAAGTGTGTGAAAAATTGAGTATTTGAGTGTCATAAGTATGAAAATGGGTTATAGAAGCCCATAGAATAAAGAAAATGAGTTTTTGAGTCCAAGGGACTAATTAGTAATTATCGTAAGATTGAAGGGTAAAATTAGAAATTTGCCCCAAATGTGAACTGTGATTGTGATTAAGTAGAAAAATTGATATTTGTGCTATGTGTGTCAATTTAGATCAAGAAAAGTCTGATAGAGCCTGAGAATGGGGGAAAGAGAAAGTCCTCGATTAAATTCGAGAAGTAGATCTATTGACAAACCAGGTAAGTTATATGTAATTCTAGCGAATTCGATCAATTCAATTTAATTATTCAATGCTATGTTGTTATATCGGTAATCATTTTGTGAGATGATTGAACAATGGATATTGCCACTGAAATTATGGGATGTTATATCGACTGTAAATCCTGGTTGAGCAAGTAGGAATAGACATAGATATAGGTGACATGTCACTGGAGGGCCCACTGTTTTGACTGTTATAGTTACCCGGGTCCTGGCTAGGTGGTCGTGCATGTGTTGCAGACACCTGTTAGCTTATGTGAGCAGGCTCATCATTAACTTCTGTACTGTTACTAATTGTAGCTTCGGCTACGGCACTGATTGTAGCTTCAGCTACCCTACTGTTAGTAGCTTTGGCTACCTCATGGCTTTGTGATATTGAGTGATATGAAGTAATAAAATTTATAAAGAACTTGATCAAACCCAAACTAACTAATATCACGACGTTTTAAGGCAAGCGCACCTGTCGACAGTAGTATAGTCTAGTGATAAGATTGAGTATCGTACCCAAGAGAACCGAAAGTACTATTACTCACCTTCTTTCTATTATTTAACCTAAAAATTAAATGAGGGTTTTGTTTAAAACTAATCGCTAAAATCTAAACTAAGAAAAATAAGAAAAGTAAATTGGGAATACTTTTTAGGGGAAAGCTAATTGGTATGATCAATACTTAAGGGAGAATCCACCTAGACTTCACTTGTTATTATCTTCTTGAATTATATGAGTTATTTGCTTGACTTGATCCGTAGAGATCCCTAATCTATGCTAAACCCTCCGTTGAGGTGAAGAGCAACTAGGCCTAAGTTGTTAATTAAAATTCCCTTATTAATTAACTCCCTAGGTTGCATTAATTCGATCTATGGTTCCCCATATTAGGTTTGACCCTAATCCGGCAGATTTATGTCGCCCTATGTCTAGGGTTGCATGCAACTCCGCTTAATTATGGTAGATCTACTCTTATCACAGGGACTTTTGCTCCTCTGCTCAAAGCACATCTAATTCTTGAATTAATACCTAGGACTATTAAAACAAGAATGAAGAACACATAATTAAGAACAATTCAAGTAATTATCATATAAATCAAGAATAAATAACAAGATCTGTCTTAGGTTTCATCCCCCTCAAGTATTTGAGGGGTTTAGTTTATAATGATAAAAGAAAACATCCCAGAAGATATAAAATAACAAAACATAAAAGAAACCAAAAACCCCTGAAGGAATTTAGGGAAATCCTCTATGTTGATGCAGAACTTCGGCTTCTGAGATGAACTGATTGGCTTCTCCCTTCGAGTAATCCCTTGCTTCTACCTGTGGTGTAGCAGAAAGATGAGAGGAAAAGAATATAGAACATGTGTAAAAGTGGAAGAAGGCCCCCCTTAATGTTGCCTTATGGGATCTTTATATAGAGAACTTTTGGGGACTCTTTCTTAGCCCCTAAGCATCCCAATTTGAGTGAAATTCGTCTTTCTCACGACTAGAACACGCCCGTGTGCCACGCCCGTGTGGGTTCGATAGAGGCCGTGTAATTTAGCATGCCCGTGTGTATTGGCCGTGCCTATCAGGGCTTTGACCGTGTGATCTTCATGAAGCACGCCCGTGTGGCACGGCCGTGTGGCACCTCTTGGCCCGTGTGGTTCGTGCTTTTTGATCATTTTTCACTGTTTTTGGCCCGTTTTCTATTCTTTTCTCTTCCCTATGCTCTCCTGAGTTTAAGATAAGAAAAAGAGGGGTTAAGAGCACTAGTTCTCACAAAATTGATAAGAAACCATCCAAAATGTAGGCTAAATGTGAGGTAAAAATATGTATAATTCGGTGTTTATCAAATACCCCCACATTTAAACCTTTGCTTGTCCTCAAGCAAAATCTCAGTCCCTAAAGGAAACCATTCTTCTTAACCTATGAATTTTATTAATACTGTTTTGAATTATTCCACAGGTAATCATACAATGAAAGATTCAATCAGAAGAATATTAAAGACTCAATTATTCTAAGTTGAAAATTTTATCATTGAAAACATAAGTTTCTTCGTTCCTTCTAAGTAGTTATCTCTCCATGTTAATTGACAGGAGTTGACATCCTCACTAAAGGTTCACTCTATCCACTCGAAGTGTTTAGGGTTCAAAATTTAAGCACTCCTTAGTCAACTTGAAAAATTATTACCATAGGCTTGCAAGAAAATCAAATCTCCACCACTAAAGTTTGACATGATACATTGATCAAAAGGTCTTTTAATGGTTGTAACGGGGCTTGGTTAGGGGTGTTGTCACAAGCTGAAAAGAAAGAGGTTAGAATCGAGAGTGAACTGAACAATTATCTAGCTAGAAAAATCTCTATCACTGGAACATATCTCTTGGCTAGTTCTTATGATACTATTATTTCTGTAGTGGTAGCCTCAATATGCAAAAACTTGTTCGACTATTACAAGGTACAATTGAATTTCACTGTATGTAAACTTTTTTTTTTTAAGAACAATTCAAGTACTACAAATAATTTGAAGATAACTTTACAGTCTGAAACAGAGGAAAAAGCTAGATAAAGAATTCAACTCAAATCTCGACAAAAATAGGGGTCAAAATAATTGAATGAAATTCAACAAAAATGGGTTATTGGTTAATGATTAGAGGGTGAGTCAAGGAAAAGGTTGTTGGGCTCAATGGGGTTCACTAGGAGTTAATTCATGGAGGTAGGCTTTTTGTGGAGTAAGTGAGTTAAAACCTAGGTGCCTTTATCATTTCGATATATCAAATCAATGATGTGGTCTCAACATGTATAATCGAAGCAAGTTCTAGAATAATAATTCAATGTTGACTCACTCAAAGCAATAAAATTAGTGAGCACGAAAGAATGTATGCTAAAAAAAGCTCAAGATCTCACAAAATATTATGGCTTTTGATGTTAATCCTGCAAATTTCAAATCTCAAGATAGTACCTAAAGTTAGGGAAGATAACTTTATGCAAAAAATGGAGTTCTCAAAAATTTCAACTTATCATTCTTGATTCCTTAATATTTTTAAGTTTGAATATTTAAAATACAATCACCTATTTCTTAATTCTTAACATATCAAAAAAAATCATAAATCAATCAGAAATAGTTCCTAATAGGAGACTGAAGATAGTGCTATTGAGACAATTAGTTAAAATCATTTCAGCGGTTTCAAAGATGTAAAAAATTAAAAGTGCTATACCCCCCCACACTTAAGATGTACATTGCCCTCAATGTACAAAGAAATCATTAATAGCAAAAGAAGCACAAGATCAAACGTTAGGGAAAGGTATGAAACTCCCTGAAAGATGGATGGATTTGTGAGATGGAAATTGTGGCACGGTGTTCCCTTTTTCGTAGAGATTTGAGCTGTAGAGCTCATTCGAAACTGCGAAGGGATTTATTAGTCGTGGAGGGGTTAAGAAGAAGAGGGATTACTTTGTTAGGAGGTAGTCGTTATGAAAACTAAGAAAAATACTAAAGTTTAAATAATTGAAAAGCTAAAATAAAAGTAATTAAATTTGAAAAAGAAAAGGAAAAGAAAGTTAAAGGAAAAATGTTAAAATTAAGATTAGTGTTTACTAGTTAGAAATAAAGTAAAAATAAAAGATAAAAGATAAAAAAAATAAAAATAAAACAAAAAGATAAAAGAGGATCTAATCCTCTGATGGGTCTCGTGGTGGTGGGGCGATGCTCAGGTGCTGACATATCTACGCTAAAGTTGCGTCGATATAATCGAAGCGCTGGAAACATTGCTGCTCAAATCGGTCTAAGTGCTCATGAATGTCAGCGTAAGGGGCTACCGTCTGGGTGGGTCGTCTGGGTTATGATGGCTCGGCAGGTGCATCCTCTGCTGGTGGTGGCGATGGGACATCATCAGGAATGTCCTCTGGGTTGTCACCTTCTTCGATAAGGCGGAAGTAATAGTGGTTGCCACCTAGACGTCGTTTGACCATCCTCATAGAAAGCATGCTCTGGATGCCCTGGGAGAACATCTGGCCGAGTAAGGTGTAGGAGGAGGTCTGGGCTGTAGTGTTGAACAGGCTGAAGTAACGGCCTAATCGTGTAATGTATGGGCCCATGGATACGACTCCCTTGCGGTGCCTCTCTGTCTGATGTTGCATGGCAAGTGCGATGAAATATGCAAGGTCAATAGGGTGGCCATTCGCCATGCACCACAGGAAGTAGACGTCGTGCATATTGACGACACCTCTGCTCTCTCGGCGACCTGTAATAGTATGAGCGAGGAGTTCGTGGATATACCTAAGAGAGGGAGGAAGAGCGGAGGCCTTGCTGACGCTGGGGTTGTATAGTTGTCTTCCTGGGGCAATCTCTTGCCAGTAATTAAGGGGTCAGATATGGATGCGCCTGGAAAGGGTAGGGAAGCTCTCCTCTACCATGAACTGCTCGGTGTAAAGCCCGAGTGCTACACCGAATTCTGGAACACTAAGTTGTTGTACGAGCCCTCCCAAGCGAAATTGAACTGTCCCTGGGTCATTGAACCGGGTCATCACCGTCTAGAGGTGGAATGTAGCGCAGAACTCGAGAGTGAGTTCAAGATATGTGGGCTCCACGATCTAAAAGAACTAATCTCAAGGGTCGGTGGTGAGCAGGGCTCGGACATCGTCTACCAGGCGTACTTGTTCGAGGGCCCTCCAGTCAATGCATCGGCCCATCGTGATAGTACGAGCGCGTAGCAACTGGTAGCGCTCCTCCTGGGAGTCTTGTGAGAATGTAAGAAACGGGTGATGTATCTCGGCAGTGGGCCTAGTCGAAGAACTCCCTGGCCCCTTTCGTTTTTTAGAGACGAGGACGGCAGCTTTCCTGGCTCGGGAGGATGACATGGGATCTACAATGACACAATAATATTAGAAAAGAAAGAAAATGAATTAAAAATTGTAAATGCAAATATTTAAAAATAAAAAGGACTGAATAATAATAGAAAATATTCCTAACATGAATGGGAATTAACCTTGGTAGTAGAATCTAATCATTTTTTAAGAATGTGTATAAGAATTTTTCATGAATGTGTGTATATATACTGAACTAAATAATAAATGGCATGCTAGTGTGTGTTTAAGTGGCATATGTACAATGTGTATTAGGTGGCAACTAACTATGGGTTTAAATGGCACAAAATTGGTATATGGAATCAAAAATGGCTATCAAAATCACAATTTCATATTATTCTAGATTGTTCTCTATTTCCTAGTTCTATAATTACCTAAATCAATAATACTAATAAAAGAAATGCAAGAAATGCAGTAAAAATAAAATAAATGAGAAAAAGGGAGAAAATAGAACCAAATTCGTTGATACACGGTCGTGGGTACTGTTGCACGGGCGTGGGAATCGGGAAATCTGGTATGGTGACGTTTAGAGGACTGTGGTGGTGTTTGTGGAGGCTTGGGGAGATTTTGGGGGTGAAATCTTAGGGTTTTGGATGAAAGGGGAAATGAAAAATGGCCCCATATTTATACATTTTGGGTCACACGGGCATGTCGCACGCCCGTGTGAGTTGTGTTTAGCCCGTGTTTTTCAAAAATCAGAGGTTTTAACGTGCCACGTTCGATGAGCACGCCCGTGTCAATTTTGAGCACGGCCGTGGAGATTGGTCCTTCGTGAAATGCACGGGCGTGGTAATGTATACACGGCCGTGGAGATTGGTTCTTCGTTAAACGCACGGGTGTAGTAAGGTGCACGGGTGTGTCTCAATTGACAGTAGCTTCCACGGGCTTATGGAACGGGCGTGTGTCTCTATGTTTGCCCGTGTGGCTGTCGAAGAGTCGCCACGGCCATGTCGCAAGGCCGTGGGGTTTTATCGGTAGCCCGTGTTTTGGGGAAAAGTTGCTCTGTTTGCACACGGTCTGTCCACACGACCGTGTCTCTGTTTTTAGGATGCACACGGCCTTAGGCACGCCCGTGTGCCTGGCCGTGTGGTTCAAAATTTTCTGCAGAAAAATGTTAGTTTATGTAATAAAACAAGAAAAATTTAAAAAGAGAAGAAATGTACTATGTTAGTGCTCGGGTTGCCTCTCGAGAAGCGCTTATTTAGAGTTTAAGCTCGACTCTTCCTAGAGGTGTCAAGAAGAAACGGGGTGGAGCCTAAGCTCCTCCTTGTTTTCCGTGAAATTCTTAGTTTTATAATGTTTTAGCCTATGACCATTTACCTTGAAAGTACCGTGGTTGGGGTGAGTTTCCTCGATAGTGCCGTATGGTAAGACATTTAGAACGGTGAACGGACCTGACCACCTTGATTTAAGTTTTCCAGGGAATAGTTTCAACCTTGAGTTGTAGAGTAGGACGAGATCACCTGTTTTGAACTGCTTGGGTTGTTTCAGCCTTTTGTCATGACGTTGCTTTATGGCTTCTTTATACAGTCTTGAATTTTCGTATGCGTTGTAGCGTTATTCATCTAGTTTATTCAACTGCATGAGCCTTTTTTCACCTGCACTTTTAAGATCAAGGTTTAGAAATTTTATAGCCCAGAATGCTTTGTGTTCAAGTTCAAATGGTAGATGACAGTTTTTCCCATGAATGAGTTTATATGGAGATGTTCCTATGGGTGTTTTAAAAGCAGTTCTATAAGCCCATAGTGCATCATCTAATTTTCTAGACCAGTCTTTCCTATTTGATTCTATTGTCTTTTCTAGAATGCGCTTCAGTTCTCTGTTTGTTACTTCGACTTGGCCGCTAGTTTGTGGGTGGTAAGGGGTAGCTGTTCTGTGGTATACTCTATACCTTCTTAAGATCTTTTCAAATTGGGTATTGCAAAAATGTGTGCCCCTATCACTTATGATTATCCTAGGTGTTCCAAATCGAGAAAAAATTTTCTTCAAAAATCGTACTACCATTCTAGCATCGTTCGTGGGTAAGGCTTGAGCCTCTACCCATTTTGACATGTAATCCACTGCTACTAGTATGTACTTATTCCCAAATGAATTAGGGAATGGTCCCATGAAATCTATACCCCATACATCAAATATTTCACATGAAAGTATATAGTTTTGAGGCATTTCATTAAGCTGGGAGATATTACCTGTTCGTTGGCATTTATTACAAGTGGTCACATACCTGTTGGCATCTCTGAAAAGTGTAGACCAGTAAAAACCTGATTCGAGTACTTTATGAGCGGTTCTGGTTCCGCTATGATGTCCTCCTGTGTGACCTGAGTGGCAGTGTTCCAAAATTTGATATGCTTTTATGTCATCAACGCATTTTCGTATAACCTGATCTGCGCAAATTCAAAAAAGAAAAGGGTCTTCCCAAAAGTAGTTTTTCACATTAGCAACGAATCGCTTCTTTTGTTGATGGGTTAGCCCTTTTAGGGTTATGTTGGCTGCTAAATAATTTGCAAAATCAGCAAACTAAGGAAGTGTCGTACCTGCTAAGGTTAGGAGTTGTTCCTCAGGGAACTTATCGTTTATCTTCTCGAGGTACTTGGGCTGTGTATTTTCTAGTCTCGAGAGGTGATCTGCTGCTAAATTTTCATCTCCTTTCTTGTCTTTAATTTCCAAGTCAAATTCCTGTAAAAGTAAAATCCATCTTATTAACTGAGGTTTTGCGTCAGGTTTGGCTAAGAGATAACGAAGAGCTGAATGATCAGTGAAAACGATGACTTTTGACAAAATTAAATAAGATCTGAATTTATCAAAAGCAAAGATAACAGCTAATAATTCTTTCTCCGTGGTGGTGTAGTTGGCTTGAGCAGCTGTCAATGTTTTGCTAGCGTAGTAGATCGATTGGAAGTGCTTGTCCCTTCGCTGTCCTAAAACTGCACCTACGGCAAAATCACTTGCATCGCACATCAGTTCAAAAGGTAAATTCCAATCAGGTGAAATCATAATTGGGGCGTTGACTAACTTGTCTTTAAGGTGCTAAAGGATTCTAGGCATTCTTGGTCGAAGTTGAAAGATATGTCTTTTTCTAGCAATTTAGTTAAAGGTTTAGCTATCTTAGAAAAGTCCTTAATGAATCTACGATAAAAACCGGCGTGTCCTAAAAAACTTCTTATAGCCTTAACTGAACTAGGAGGGGGTAGTTTTTCAATGGTTTCAACTTTTGCTTTGTCTAACTCTATTCCTCTATTAGAAAATTTATGTCCTAGTACAATACCTTCTTGGACCATGAAATGACATTTTTCCCAATTTAGCACTAGATTTGTCTCTTCACATCTCATCAGAACAAGTTTTAAATTATTAAGACAGTGTTGGAAAGAATTACCAAAAATGGAGAAATCATCCATGAATACCTCCATGATATCTTCCACAAATTCGTTAAAAATGGCTAGCATGCATCGCTGAAAAGTAGCAGGAGCGTTACATAAACCAAAAGGCATTCTTCGATATGCGAACGTACCGTATGGGCACGTGAACATCATTTTTTCCTGATCTTCTAGGGCTATTGGAATTTGGAAGTAACCTGAGAGGCCATCTAGAAAGCAATAATACATGTGACCAGCTAATCTTTCTAACATTTGATCGATAAAGGGCAAAGGAAAATGATCTTTTCGAGTGGCGTCATTCAGCTTTTGGTAATCTATGCATACTCTCCATCCTGTGACTGTTCGTGTTGGTACGAGCTCTTCTTTGTCATTGGTAACCACGGTTAGCCCACCTTTCTTAGGAACAACCTGCACAGGGCTTACCCAAGAACTGTCAGAAATAGGATAAATGATACCAGCATCAAGGAGTTTAATTACCTCGGCTTTCACGACTTCTTTCATGTTAGAATTTAATCGTCTTTGGGCTTGTACTGCTGGTTTATATTCGTCTTCCATCAAAATCTTGTGAGTACAAAAAGAGGGATTAATTCCCTTGATATCCGAAATTTTCCAAGCTATGGCCTGCCTATGTTTTCTTAGTACCTGGAGCAGTTCTTCCTTTTCTTTAGAGCTTAAATTTGATGCAATAATGACCGGCAAAGTTGAGTTCTCCCCTAAAAAGGCATATTCTAAGTGTTCTGGCAGTTGTTTTAATTCCAATTTAGAGGGTTCCTCAACGGAAGGTTTCTGTCTTAGCTTATCATTCATCTTTAAATTCTCATAGCTTATATGTCTAATGATCGTTTTGCTAGAATCTAATTCTTTTCTTACCTTCTCGATTTCTAAGGTGGTTTCACCCTCCCTCTGAACAAGGCACAGTTCCAGTGTGTCGGTGATAGAAATTTCCTGAAAATTATCTTGAACAAAGTGATCAATCATATTGACAAAATAACACGAATCATCTTGCTCTCTAGAAAATTTCATAGCATCATAGATTTTAAAAATGACTTCCTCTTCACCAACTCTAAGAACTAATTTACCATCCCCTACATCGATAATAGCTCTGGCAGTGGCTAAAAATGGGCGACCTAAAATCAAGGGTACGTCAATGTCTTCATCCATGTCAAGCACAACAAAATCCACAGGGAATATAAATTTATCGACTTTTACTAGCACATCTTTAATGATTCCCCTAGGGTACTTAACAGATCTATCGGCTAGTTGAATGCTCATCCTAGTGGGTTTAGGCTCCCCTAGACCTAGTTGCTTGAACATTTTATAAGGCATGAGATTAATACTTGCACCTAAATCAGCCAATGCCTTATTAATAATTAAGCTACCAATCAAACAAGGAATAGTGAAACTCCCTGGATCTTTTAGCTTTGTTGGCAGTTTATTCTGGAGAATGGCTGAACACTCTTCGTTGAGTTCCACTGTAGCTAATTCTTCTAGCTTTCTTTTGTTTGTCAAGAGTTCTTTCAGGAATTTTGCGTATTTCGACATCTGTGAAATTGCTTCAACAAAGGGTAAGTTAATATGTAATTGTTTGAAAAGTTCAATAAACTTACCGAATTGGGCGTCTGTTTGGTCCTTTTTTAACCTTGCTGGGTATGGGATGCGAGGTTTGTATTCTTTGAGTGTTGGAATAGCGTCGTCCTTGGATTCCTCTATTTTGTCTTTCGGCGGTTAGTGTGCATGCTTCTTTTGTGGTTCTGCTAGCACTTTACCATCTCTTAGAGTGATTGCTTTAACATGTTCTGTGGGGTTTGGTTCGGTGTTGCTTGGAAGTCCGCCCTGAGGCCTTTCTGAGATTAATTTTTCCAGTTGACCAATTTGGTTCTCGAGTCTTTGAATCGAGGCCTGTTGATTCTTCAATGCTGTTTCAGTGCTTTGAAAGCGAGTTTCTGAAGCGGCCATGAATTTGGTGAACATATCTTCAAGATTCGGCTTCTTTTCCTATTGTGCTGGTGGCTGCTGAAATACCGGAGGCTGTTGTCTTTGATTTCCTTGTCCTCCCCATGAAAAATTTGGGTGATTTCTCCAACCTGCATTATAAGTGTTACTATACGGATTATTTTGAGGCCGAGAATTATTACCCATATAATTGGCATGTTCGGCTTCCATGTTGTGCAGATGGTCTGAATTAAACATATTTCCTAGAGCTGCATCACATTGCATCACTGGTTGAGCCTGCGTAGCACCAACAAAATTATCAAATTTCTTATTTAAAAGTTCTACTTGGTTAGTGAGCATAGTAACAGCATCAATATTATAAACTCCTGCGGCTTTCGTCGGCTTTGTCCTCATGACTTGCCACTGATAGTTATTCAATGACATCTCCTCAATAAATTCGTAAGCTGCGTCAGGTGTTTTATTATTGATGGTTCCGCCTGCAGCTGCATCGATCATCTGCCTAGTTTATGGGTTTAACCCATTATAGAAAGTTTGAACCTGTAGCCATAAAGGTAATCCGTGATGAGGGCATCTTCTCAAAAGATCTTTGTACCTTTCCCAGGCATCATAGAGTGTTTCTAAATCCATCTGCACAAAAGAAGAAATATCGTTTTGTAATTTAGCAGTTTTAGCAGGGGGAAAATATTTAAGCAAAAATTTTTCGAACATCTGGTCCCATGTAGTAATTGAGCCTCGTGGTAAAGAATTTAACCACTGTTTTGCCTTATTTCTTAAAGAAAAAGAAATAGCCTTAGACGAATGGCGTCATCAGTAACGCCATTGATTTTAAAGGTGTCACATAATTCCAAAAAATTGGCTAGATGTGAGTTGGGATCTTCATCCTGTAAACCGTCAAACTGCACAAATTGCTGAATCATCTGAATAGTACTAGGTTTTAGTTCAAAATTGTTAGCAGCAATAGCAGGTCTAACAATACTAGTTTGAGTACCAATCACACTTGGTTTAGCATAATCATACATAGTACGTGGATCTTCTTCTGGTTCGGCGGGTAGTGCTGGAGGTTGGTGAATATTTTGATTTGCGGCCATCTCTTCATTAGGTTCTGGCTCTTGCTCAAGTCCTTGTTCTGGATAATGTAGACTTCATCTGATCTCTCTACGGTTTCTGCGGACTGTAGCTTCCAAATCTTCGTCAAAAAGTAGTGGTCCAGTCGGGTTGTTTCTAGTCATAAACTAGAAAAGCCTAAAAAGAGAAGAAAATAAATTTAAAAATAAAAATAAAAACAAAGTAAAAATATAAATATTATAAATAGTAATGGCTAAAGTAATAGAAATCGAGCTTTCGTAATATTTCAGTTTAGTTCCCCGGCAACGGCGCCAAAAACTTGATATCGCGTGATATGAAGTAATAAAATTTATAAAGAACTTGATCAAACCCAAACTAACTAATATCACGACGTTTTACGGCAAGCGCACCTGTCGACAGCAGTATAGTCTAGTGATAAGATCGAGTATCGTACCCAAGGGAACCGAAAGTACTATTACTCACCTTCTTTCTATTATTTAACCTAAAAATTAAATGAGGGTTTTGTTTAAAACTAATCGCTAAAATCTAAACTAAGAAAAATAGGAAAAGTAAATTGGGAAGACTTTTTAGGGGAAAGCTAATTGGTATGATCAATACTTAAGGGAGAATCCACCTAGACTTCACTTGTTATTATCTTCTTGAATTATATGAGTTATTTGCTTGACTTGATCCGTAGAGATCCCTAATATATGCTAAACCCTCCGTCGAGGTGAAGAGCAACTAGGCCTAAGTTGTTAATTAAAATTCCCTTATTAATTAACTCATAGGTTGCATTAATTCGATCTATGGTTCCCCATATTAGGTTTGACCCTAATTCGGCAGATTTATGTCGCCCTATGTCTAGGGTTGCATGTAACTCCGCTTAATTATGGTAGATCTACTCTTATCACAAGGACTTTTGCTCCTCTGCTCAAAGCACATCTAATTCTTGAATTAATACCTAGGACTATTAAAACAAGAATGAAGAACACATAATTAAGAACAATTCAAGTAATTATCATATAAATCAAGAATAAATAACAAGATCCGTCTTAGGTTTTATCCCCCTCAAGTATTTGAGGGGTTTAGTTCATAATGATAAAAGAAAACATCCCAGAAGATATAAAATAACAAAACATAAAAGAAACCAAAAACCCCTGAAGGAATTTTGGGAAATCCTCTTTATTGATGCAGAACTTCGGCTTCTGAGATGAACTGATTGGCTTCTCCCTTCGAGTAATCCCTTGCTTCTACCTGTGGTGTAGCAGAAAGACGAGAGGAAAAGAATATAGAACGTGTGTAAAAGTGGAAGAAGGCCCCTCTCAATGTTGCCTTATGGGATCTTTATATAGAGAACTTTTGGGGACTCTTTCTTATCCCCTAAGCATCCCAATTTGAGTGAAATTTGTCTTTCTCACGACTAGAACACGCCCGTGTGCCACGCCCGTGTGGGTTCGATAGAGGCCGTGTGATTTAGCACGTCCGTGTGTATTGGCTGTGCTTGTCGGGGCTTTGACCGTGTGATCTTCATGAAGCACGCCCGTGTGGCACGGCCGTATGGCACCTCTTGGCCCGTGTGGTTCGTGCTTTTTGATCCATTTTTCACTGTTTTTGGCCCGTTTCCTGTTCTTTTCTCTTCCCTATGCTCTCCTAAGTATAAGATAAGAAAAAGAGGGGTTAAGAGCACCAGTTCTCACAAAATTGATAAGAAACCATCCAAAATGTAGGCTAAATGTGAGGTAAAAATATGTATAATTTGGTGTTTATCACTTTGCCATGTCTGTTCGGCACTTATGTGCTAACCTCTGTATATCTATTCATATTCTTAAATCACTCAATGAGATTAGATTAACTGTACTATAACGAAGTGGTTGCACAGGTGAATTGAAAATAGTACTGTATACTGAGAATGGTACTGTTAAGCATGTTCATAAACGACATATGGAATATGCACAAAGAGTAAGTTGATTATGCAATGATATGTGATGGTAATAGTTATGTTAAAGTAAATGAATTAGTGAATTGTTGCCTTGCTTTGAATTTCATATAACTTACTAAGCTATTGTAGCTTACCATTTCCTTTCCCTTTTCTATAGATTTCGAGCTTGTTAGATTGGGATCGTAAAGTTGGAGTTACGCAACACATTATCAAGCTTCTTTTGGTATATTTTGTGCTTCCTAATGTAAATTATGGCATGTATCAAACATCAGTTATTGTAAATGAGTTTTTGTGAGCTTAAGCTATGTCATTCATGTGGTATTTTGTAAGTTGTTGTTCATAAATATAGTTATTTTGAGTAATTACTCTTGATATTAGTTGGATTGGTTGTTGTTATGCTTGAGTGTGTTTCAAGGAGACCAAGGCTTGGTATATAACCTCACATGGCATACATGGAAGGGCACATGAGCGTGTGCCATGGCCGTGTGGGATTTGGCAGAATACTCCACGGGTGAAAGGCATGGGTGTGCCTAGGCCGTGGGAAAAACACGGCTTGACCTTACGGACGTGTCCCTAGACCGTGCCTCCCCTGTACATTGATTTAATTTTAGTGAACCACATGGGTAGGAGACACAGCTGTGTGTCTCAACTGTGTGGGGCACACAGACTTTAAACAGTCGTATGTAGTGGCTGTGGTAAATTGGATAAATCGGTTGTCGAGCATGGGTATGTGAGGACCACACGGTCTAACAACACGGCCGTGCCAAGTATCACACGGTTGTTTGACTATGTTTCAAAAGTGAAAATTTTTTTGAGTGTTTGATTGGATAGGATTCGAACCCTAATCGTCTGAAATGACTATATTATGCTCTGAAAACCCTCAATAAGGGTAATTCTGAATCGAATTGCATGTGATTCTGTAACTGTTAATCTAAGTCCGGTAATGCCTCGTATTCAACTCCAGTGACGGTTTTGGCTTAAGAGTGTTGCATTTTATTAGTATAAGAGCTATGGTTTAGCCGATTCTAGGACTAACGTATCAAGTGTGGTAGTTTATCTATACATGCCATAAATCAAAATTGATAGTGTGGCGGCTCCTGACGATTTAAATTATTTTCTGTATAGTTATGAATCCCGATAGAGATGTGGCAGATGATGCCCAAAGTAATGCACCTACCCCCGCTCAAGGGACAGCGCTTGTAGATAGTGGACCTGCGGGTCAAAGTCAAGGTGAGGAGGCCCGATCAGCCATCTTTTACATGATGAATGAATGGTACACTGAGTTCATTGGGAGAATCCGAATGCTCAACCTCCCCCGCCCCCTCCTGTACCCCAACTTGCTCCTATAGCTCCTCAACAACTAGAGGTAGTGAGATTATCTAAGCCTCTTGTGGATAAGATCTGAAAGTATGGAGCTGAAGAGTTCCGAGCTAATGTGAATGATGATCCAGAAAAGACCGAGTTTTGGCTAGAAAATACTATTAGAGTGTTAGATGAGTTGTTCTGTGCTCCCGAAAAAAGTTTGAAATGTGTTGTATCCCTTCTAAGAGATTCTGCTTATCACTGGTGGAAGACGTTGATATCAGTGGTACCCCGGGAGAGGGTTACATGGAACTTCTTCCAAGAGGAGTTCCGAAAGAAATACATAAGTCAGCATTTTATAGATCAGAAAAGAAAAGAATTCCTTGAATTGAAGCAAGGACGGTTGACTGTAGCCGAATATGAAAGGGAATTTTTCAAGTTGAGCAAATATGCCCAATAATGCGTGCCCAATGAGGCTACTTTGTGCAAGAGATTTGAAGACGGGCTTAATAAAGATATTGGACTACTAATTGGAGTTTTAGAGATTAAGAAATTTGTGGTAATGGTTGAAAGAGCGATTAAGGCTGAAGAACTAAGCAAAGAAAAGAGGAAAGTTGAAAATGAGAATAGAGAGGCCTAGAAAAGATCAATGGGCAAATCGGTTCAGTCCCAATCAAAGAAGTCAAAAGAAATAAGTCCTCAATCAAATATTTCTACTAGTTATTCCCGTCAAGACCGTGATAGGCGATATGTAAGTTTTAAGACCCAGGCCACTTCAGTAGCCAATGCAGGAAATATCTGATTTGATAGAGTGGAATGTCGACACTGTGGAAAAAGACATTCGGGCGAATGCTATGTAGCGAATTGAGCTTGCTTCTAATATAGATCTCAAGACCATTTTGTGAAAGACTGTCCCGAGGCAAAAGAATCGGAAAAGCCACAAAATGTGAGGCCAAGTAAAATGTCTAGAGAGAGACCACCGAGAAATGTAGGAACCGGGAATAGTGGTAAAGGAGTAACAAGGGATACCACCATGAGATCTGAAGCAAGTGCTCCGACGAGAGCTTATGCTATCCGAGCCCGAGAGGAAGCGTCTTCCCCTAAAGTAATCATTGGTATATATTCTCTTTATGGTGTTTCTATTCGTACTTTGATTGATCCTGGTTCCACTCATTCATATGTGTGTATGAATAAAATATCTGATGATGAGAATTTGTGTATTGAGTTTACTGAACATGTAGTGCAAGTGTCAAACCTTTTAGGGAAGCATGTGTTAGTTGATAGAATTTGTAGAAATTGCCCCCTCATAATTCATGGTCACTATCTCCTTGTTGACTTGATGTTGCTGCCTTTTGATGAGTTTGACGTTATTTTGGGAATGGATTGGTTGACTCTGCATGGTGCCAAAATAGATTGTAGACAGAAAACTCTAGAATTGAAATGTGATGATGGTGAGATACTCAGGGTTGAAACTAATAAGTCCAGGATATTGCCAACTGTAATTTCTGCTATGTTTGCTTATAAATGTTTAAAAAGAGGATGTGAGGCTTACCTTGCGTATGTTCTGAATGCTGCATTGTCTGAAAGGAAAATTGAATCTGTACCCGTTGTGTGTGAATTTGTGGATATATTTTCGGAAGAATTACCTGGTTTACCTCTGGATAGAGAGGTTGAATTTGGTATTGAATTGCTTCCTAGTACTACTCCGATATCAGTTGCTCCTTACAGAATGGTGCCCATAGAATTAAAAGAACTAAGAGTGCAGTTGCAAGAGTTAACCGATAAAGGGTTTGTAAGACCGAGCTATTCACCATAAGGTGCTCTGGTTCTATTTGTTAAGAAGAAAGATGGGTCATTGAGGCTTTGTATTGATTACCGACAGCTCAATAAAGTGACTGTGAAGAATAAGTATCCGTTGCCTAGGATCGATGACTTATATGATTAGCTAAAAGGTGCTACAGTGTTTTCTAAAATTGATCTGAGGTCCGGGTACTATCGATTGAAGGTTAAAGAAGGAGATGTGCCTAAGACTGCTTTTAGAACTCGATGTGGGCACTATGAATTTTTAGTGATGCCCTTTGGACTGACCAATGCACTAGCTATTTTTATGGACCTAATGAATCGAATTTTCAGCCCTATTTCGACAAATTCGTAGTAGTTTTCATAGATGACATTTTGGTATACTCTCCAAGTGAGTCTGATCATGCTAAACATTTGAGAACTGTGTTGCAGATTCTCCAAGAAAATAAACTATTTGCTAAGTTCAGTAAGACTGAATTTTGGCTCAAGGAAGTCAGATTTTTGGGTCACATTGTATCCGGTGATGGAATACAAGTGGATCCGGGGAAAATTTCAGCTATTTTGGAATGGGAGCCCTCGAAGACTATATCTGATATTAGAATTTTTCTGGGTTTAGCTAGTTACTATCGTTGTTTTGTCGACGATTTTCGATCATTGCATTGCCAATGACCAAACTATTGCAAAAAGACAGTAAATTTGATCGGATCGAAGAATGTCAATAGTGTTTTGATAATTTGAAGAAATGTTTGACTGAAGCACCGGTGTTGGTCCAACCTAAGTCAGGAAAAGAATTGGTTGTGTATAGTGATGCATCATTAAATGGACTTGGATGTGTTCTGATGCTAGAGGGAAAAGTGATAGCTTATGCTTCACGACAATTGAAATCGCATGAATGGAATTATCCAACTCATGACTTAGAATTAGCTGCTATTGTTTTTGCACTAAAAATATGGCGACATTATTTGTATGGTGAGAGATGACGTATATTCACCGATCACAAAAGTCTGATGTATGTTATGACACAGAAAGATTTGAATTTGCATCAAAGAAGGTGGCTAGAGCTGTTAAAAGATTATGAATTAGTGATAGATTATCATCCAGGAAAGGCTAACGTGGTAGCGGATGCTTTGAGTAGAAAGTCCCTCTTTGCACTACGAGCTATGAATATGAGGATAGATCTGTCCGATAGGGGCATTTTGATTGCAGAATTATGAGCTAGACCAATGTTTTTACAAGAAATTTTTTAGGCTCAGAAAGTAGATAATGAGTTGTAATCTAAAAGAGAACAGTGTTTAAAGAAGAAAGATTCTGAATTTAGTGTTGAATCGAATGGCTGTTTAATGTACCATGACCGATTATGTGTACCGAGGAATTCTGAACTGATTGATGAAATTCTACATGAAGCTTATAGTAGTGGTATGGCAATACACCCCGGTAGTGTGAAAAAGTATAATGATCTAAAGAGACTATATTGGTGGCCGGGTATGAAACAGGATATATCCAAGTTTGTGTTGAAATGTCTGATCTATTAGCAAGTGAAAGCGGAACAGCAAGTGCCATCTGGACTATTACAACTGATTGTAGTTCTCAAATGGAAATGGGGTCGAGTTACAATGGATTTTGTATCTGGTTTGCCTCTGACACCGAGAAAGAAAGATTTAGTTTGGGTAATTGTTGATCGACTGACTAAATCAGCTCATTTTATTCCAGTACGTATGGACTTTTCTCTTGATAAACTGGCCGAACTGTATATTGCTGAAATAGTGCGGTTACATGGTATGCCACTGTCCATAATTTCTGATCGAGATCCGCGGTTTACTTCGAGGTTTTAGAAGAAGCTACAGGATGCCTTAGGTACTAAATTAAATTTTAGTACAACATTTACCCCTCAAACAAACGGACAATCTGAAAGAGTAATCCAAGTATTAGAAGATATGCTTAGATGTTGTGTATTGGAGTTTGAAGGTAGTTGGGACAAATATTTGTCTCTGATCAAATTTGCATACAATAACAGTTATCATTCCAGTATCAAAACGGCACCGTATGAAGCGTTATATGGGCAAAAGTGTCGAGCTCCACTGTATTGGACAGAATTGAGTGAAAATCGACTGCATGGGGTTGATTTGTAAAAGAGACTGAAGAAAAGGTAAAGATAATTTGAGATAATTTGAAAATTGCGTCAGACCGGCAGAAATCGTATGCGAATTTGAAAAGAAAAGAAATTGAATTCCAAATGGGTGATAAAGTATTTTTGAAAGTGTCACCGTGGAAGAAACTTCTGAAATTTGGCCAAAAAGGTAAATTAAGTCCGTGTTTTATAGGTCCATGCGAGGTAATTGAGAGAATTGGCCCAGTGGCCTACCGTTTAGCTTTGCCACCCGAGTTAGAGAGAATTCATAATGTATTTCATGTTTCGATGTTACGTCGTTACCGATCGGATCCGACGCATGTGATTTTACCAACTGAAGTTGAATCCGGTCGGATATGACTTATGACGAGGAACCGATTAAGATTCTGACACGGGAAGTAAAACAGTTGAGAAACAAAGAAATACCGTTAGTAAAAGTATTGTGGCAAAAGCATGGTGTAGAAGAAGCAACGTGGGAAACCGAGGAGGCTATGAGGAAGCATGGGGAGAATTGTAATAACCCGAATTAGGGGCTAGCTAGAATAGTGGATTTGTAACCACAAATCCAAAGTGAAAATTTTTAATTATGTGAATTTTGATGATATCTGCTTGATTGAATACTGATGTGAAAATACTGTTTGGAACTTTTATTGTTTTGGTGATTAATTGTGTGCTAGGGACTAAATTGCAATAGGAGAAAAATGTGCATTGTGCATGATTAAATGATTTCATTGAAGTGTTTTATGAAATTGAAAGTGTTTATGTTGCACTTAGCCCATTAAATTTTGTTTTGGACTAAAATGCGCTTACATGAGAAAATATCTAAGATATGGCATGAGGGGCAAAATGGTCATTAGTGAATAATGACAAATTTCATTAAAATAAAGTCATCATCTTCTCCATAAACCCCTATATGTGCTGTCGAAATTTCCTACCTCCGTAGCCAAGGGTTTTTGATTTTTCAAGCTTTCATGTAAGTGCAATTTGGTCATATTTTCAATTATTTTTGAACTTTTAAGTTCCTTGGAGCTTGAATTTCTCATTTCTACCATTTATTTAAAGAAAAATTAAGGTCTAAAAATTGACCTAATCGTGATATGAGTGTGTTTGGTTCACTAATAGTTGATAATGGAAGTTTTAAGTGTCATATACATGTTTTATGAGATGAAATTGATTGAAAGTACCTACAAAGGGACTAATTTGTAGAGATTACAAATTGTTCCTAAGTGTGTGAAAAATTGAGTATTTGAGTGTCATAAGTATAAAAGTGGGTTATAGAAGCCCATGGAATAAAGAAAATGAGTTTTTGAGTCAAAGGGACTAATTAGTAATTATTGCAAGGCTGAAGGGTAAAATTTGAAATTTGCCCCAAATGTGAACTGTGATTGTGATTATGTCGAAAAATTGATATTTGTGCTATGTGTGTCAATTTAGATCAAGAAAATTCTGATAGAGCTCGAGAACGAGGGAAAGAGAAAGTCCTCGATTAAATTCTAGAAGTAGATCTATTGACAATCTAGGTAAGTTATATGTAATTCTAGCAAATTCGATCAATTCAGTTTAATTATTCAATGCTATGTTGTTATATCGGTAATCATTTTATGAGATGATTGAGCAATGGATATTGCCACTGAAATTATGGAATGTTATATCGACTGTAAATCCCGGTTGAGCAAGTAGGAATAGACATAGATATAGGTGACATGTCACTGGAGCACCCACTGTTTTGACTGTTATAGTTACCCGGGTGCTAGGTGGTCGTGCATGTGTTGCAGACACCTGTCAGCTTATGTGCGTAGGCTCGTGGGTAACTTCTGTACTGTTATTGATTGTAGCTTTGGCTACGACACTGATTGTAACTTCGCCTACCCTACTGTTAGTAGCTTTGGCTACCTCATGGCTTTGCCATGTCTGTTCGGCACTTATGTGCTAACCTCTGTATATCTGTTCATATTCCAAAATCGCTCAATGAAATTACATTAATTGTACTATAACGAAGTGGTTGCACAGGTGAACTAAAAATTGTACTGTATACTGAGAATGGTACTGTTAAGCGTGTTCATGAGCGGCATGTGGAATGTGCACAAAGAGTAAGTTAATTGTGCAATGATATGTGATGATTTAGTGAATTGTTACATTGCTTTGAATTTCATATGACTTACTAAGCTATTGTAGCTTACCCTTTCCTCTCCCTTTTCTATAGATTTCGAGCTTGTTAGATTGGGATCGTAAAGTTGGAGTTACGCAACACATTATCAAGCTTCTTTTGGTATATTTTGTGCTTCCTAATGTAAATTATGGCATGTATCAAACATCAGGTATTGTAAATGAGTTTCTGTAAGCTCAAGCTATGTCACTCATGTGGTATTTTGTAAGCTGCTGTTCATAAATATAGTTATTTTGAGTAATTGCTGTTGATATTGGTTGGATTAGTTGTTGTTATGCTTGAGTGTGTTTCAGGGAGACCAAGGCTTGGTATATAGCCTGACTTGGCATACATGGCAGGGCACACGGGCGTTTGCCATGGCCGTGTGGGATTTGGCAGAATACTCCACGGCTGAAAGGCACGAGCATGCCTAGGCTGTGGGCAACACACGTCGTGACCCTACGGATGTGTCCCTGGACCATTGCCTCCCTTGCACCTTGATTTAATTTTAGTGAACCACACGGGTAGGAGACACGGCCGTGTGTCTCAACCGTTTGGGGTACACGGCCTTTAAACAGTCGTGTGTAGTGGCCGTGGTAAATTGGACAGATTCATCCACGGTTGCTGAGCATGGGCGTGTGAGGACCACACGGTCTAAAAACACGGCCGTGCCAAGTATCACATGGGCATGTGACTGTGTTTCAAAAGTGAAAAATTTTCTGAGTGCCTGATTTGATAGGGTTCGAACCCTAATCATCTGAAAAGACTGTATTATGCTCTGAAAACTCTAAATAAGGGTAATTCTGAACCGAATTGCATGTGATTCTGTAACTGTTAATCTAAGTCTGGTAATGCCCCGTATTCGACTCCGGTAACGGTTTCGGCTTAAGGGTGTTACATTACTAGTCAAGGGGTTCAAACCATTATAAACATTTTGAACTTGGAGCCACAAAGGTAGCCCATGGTGAGGACACATTCTCAATAAATCCTTAAGTCTCTGTCATGTATCATAAGGTGTTTTAATATCAAACTAAACAAAAGAAGAAATGTCATTCCTCAACTTAGTTGTTTTAGTCAGCAAATCGTGACCGAACCTCATTATAATGAATTTAACCACTATTTTGCCTTACTTTTCAAAGAGAATGGGAACAATAGTAAACATATGACATCAATAGTAACGCCATTAATCTTGAATGTGTTGCAAACCTCTAAAAAGTTAATCAAATGAGCATTCAGATCTTTATCTTGTAACCAATCAAACTAAACATATTGTTGTACCATCTAAATTGTGTTCAGCTTCAGTTCAAAATTGTTTACAGCAATAGTCAGTCTGATGATACTCGATTCAACCCTAATTAGAATGGGCTTAGCATAATCATTCATAGTACGAGGAGCAGGAGCTGTAGTAAGCTGCTGATTATTTTGATTATCACCCATCTCCACAATAATATTCTATTCTTCTTAAACTCTACTATATTCTATTGATTTTTCCTTACTTCTCTAACCTTTCTATGATTTCTACGAGCACTCTTTTCAACTTCACTATAAAAATTAATAGTTCTGACATGTTTCATCTAGTCATAGACCAAAAAAACCCGTTAGAATCAAACAAACGAAATTAGAATGTAAAAATTAAATTAAAAATAAAAATAAAAAATGGATAAATTAATAGAAATAAAGTTTTCCTAATATAAGTCCTTGGCAACGGTGCCAAAAATTTGATTGCAGTTGTAAACCAACTAAAATTTTGAAAAAGGCAAGTGCACCTATCCATTAATATATAGTTACGATGAGCAAAGATATTGTTCCCATGAGGACTAAAAGTACTAGTAATTATCATCTTTCTTTATTTAACTGACAAATTGGAGTAATTGATTAAAACTAATTAACTAAATCAATTAACTAAAGACCATGACAAAAAATAAATCAGAAAAATAAACGAGTAACAACTAAGAAACAAGCCTAGACTTCATCTATCACTATCAATCTAAATTATGCATTTTTTTTTACTTAGTATATTGATCCGTGAAAATCTCTAAATTATGCTAATACATCTCTTTAAGATTAAGAGCAACGGACTCTAGGTTGATTAATTACAATTTCTTTCTAATTAAAACACATATTGTCGCATTAACTCGATCTATGGATCCCCCTATTAGATTTGACTCTAATCCGGTAAATTTATGTCGTCCTATTTCTAGGATTGCATGCAACTCCACTCAATGATGCTAGACCTATTCTTAAACAATGTCTATTCCTCCTCTGATTCAAGCACATCAAACGTGGATTAATAGTCTAGCAATATCAAACCAAGAATTAAAAACATATAATTAAGAATAGGATCTAAATATTTATTGCGTAAAAATAGAAATAATATAACAGAATTCATCTTAGGGTTAATCTCCCTAGGTATTTGGAAAATTAGTTCATGATAGTAATTAAAAACATCTCAAAGACAGTATAACCACAAGAAATAAAGAAACTCATAATAAACTTAAAAGAAATTAAAAGATCTTTAATCTTGATAGAAATTTGCTTTAGAGTCTACTGTAATAGTGTTTTTTTAGTTTTTTTCTTGAATATTCCTTGATGGCTGTAACACCCCAAACCCGGCCCAGACGTTATGGCCAGATCTGACATGTCACCTTGGAATATTTTCAAAAACCATGTTTAAAACTCAAAATCCTTCTATATGAATTAAAGAGAATTTTAAAAGATTTCCTTTACCACTAGAGTGAATGGAAGCTGAGCATCAGGTAGGAATCCGAAACAGAGGAGGTGAGCCATGTAGGCTGCTTAAGTACCAAGCTCTTGATTGGACCCAATCCTCGACATGCTCACAACCATTGCCACACTTTAGATCGTTGATAGGTTTGTTTAAAGTGATGTTTTAGTTAAAGCGTTTTATTCTATCTTTGTAAAATTCGAAAACCAAGAGTTATTTTTAAAACGTAGCCTAGGTCTAGCCCATTTTAAGATATTAATAATAATGTGGAATATAAAGTTTAAAACTAACCAATCCCAGAAAGAAAATAGTTAAAATGGCCTTATTACAACCCAAAATCAGATAATAAAAATATTTAAAAACCTATTTAAAAGAATGCCCAAATGAACACCATGGCCGCTCTGAATTCCCACCGGCTCCAAGTCTCCACATCAAGGCTCACCTACAAGGTTTAGAATAGGAGGTGAGTTTGGAAAGCTCAGTGTATAACAAGCCCCTTTCAAAGCCCAAATCCATACATGCACAACTCAATTTCAACATATACTGGGCCGAAGCCTTTACATTTTACAATAACTGGGCTGAAGCCTTTCATAAATCATATCACTGGGCCGAAGCCTTTTTATTCTGTAAACGGTATGGCCCTTAGGCCCATTTCAATATCACAACTGTCAAGACATACATATATGCAGAAAACCCATTGGGGAGACTACTCAACCCACCAACTGCTACTCTCCACCCGTACCATCCAACACACCATGTAGGGAATAACTCAACCTACCCAACCAACACACCACTGGCAGCATAGCTACTTAATCATATAACTGGAGGCCAAGCCTCTTTCGGTAATTGGGGCAAAAGCCCTTTTCGGTAAACTGGGGCAAAGCCCTTTAACACTTCCTCCAATCATACAAACCCAACCCATGCATGTAATGATTATAACATGGCATATCGTATACATGTCATAGCATATCGTGTATATATCATGTGCATATCATGTCATAGCATGTAAAATATCAATATCACAATCATCATATCTAGAATGAAACCCTAGGGGTATAATGGTCATTTTCACCTAGGGGCAAAATAGTCATTTTCCATGTTCAGGGGTAATTTCGTAATTTTATCATTTATTAGGGTTTTCCATGTTATTTATCCATTCCAAGTGTTTAACCAGCATTTTTAGATTATTTTAGTAAAACCAAGTTATTGGGCCCAAAACCCCTAATGGGCCCTACGTAGCCGATTTAGTCATTTAGACCCTTTTTGCCTAAGTTACGAAACAGTTCTAATAGTTTTAGCACGCAATCTATTCGTGCTCTTACCTGTTCCATCAGCTTCGTTTGCTGCGTCTATCATAATCTTACTAATCCACGTACCATCACGTCTTTACACATTATGGAAATACCGAAATTCGATATTTCGGCTTTTTAACAAGTATGAATCTAAGCTATTACGGGGATATGTTACACACCTGCTTGACTACGGTTGCTTTCCTCAACTCTACCACGTACTTGCCCTCTGCAGGATTCGACAATTCGAACTAAACTTATTCACACCGATTCTCCAATCCTTGTTGCTCCTCCAAAATAGTCCTCTTCGCTACCAAAAGATCATAGAACGAATGAATAAGGCCTAATAATGCCCAAACCATAAATCGACAACCTCCCTAGGCTTTAGGGGGTTTCGGCTTTACCTAGTATCTAAAATATCGAATAGATTAATGATACGAGAACTTACCACAATTACCTTTTCATACTACCCTCAACCTGAAGCAGACCAATCTTCCAAAGGCTATCAGAAATCGCACCACAAGCTCCTAAGATTCGGCCACCAAGTCTCCAATAGGTGTTGTGCTTCGGCTTTTGGATCAAAGAAATAAGAGATGGTTATGGCTAGAAAGGAGTGTTGGTAGCAAAGTTTAAGGGCTTTTAGGAAAGAATGAAATCGGCCAAAAGAAAAGAATAGTAATTTACCTTTACATAGAAATCGACTGCCCCCTTTGAATCCTTCGGGATTTGGCTTGTGTACTATTCGGCTAACAAGAGAAAGGAGAGGATGATAGGTTCGGCTTCTACAAGAAATTAATGGGAGAAAGAGATGAGAAAAGAAAGTTTGTGGAGGAAAAGAATAAAAGAAAAAGAGAGTGTTTTGGCTTATGGTCAATCGGCACAAGTGAGAAAAAAGAGAAAAATATGCTAAACTAAACCTAGTAGCCGAATTAGCACTACAACACCCCCTTGGCCGGCCACACTTCTTCCCATTTCAAAAACTCCTAAAATCCCTCCTAGATATGCTCCCCCCTTATCTCTCCATTATCCATGCACTTGACCAATTCAAACTCTTGTGAACAGAGTTCCTCTCAACCTCAAATTCTTGCCTACTCAAGACACAAAAATAAACATCACAAATACCTGCATAGAGAATCGAACCTTGGCCTTCTCCCTTCCACTTACACGCCACATTTTTAGGAGACTAGTGGCGTCACTTAGCCACTCCACCAAGGCTCCTTTTGTGATACATTTTACCCACATATTTTGATAAGGCCTCCTAACCAGAGCCCCTAATTCTTTAAGTCCAAAATTCAAAAATTCCACCGGGTTTTGGCCAACTCATGGGCCTTCCATAGGCCCATTTACACACTCTAAACATGAATTTCACAACCAAATACCAACATTTAAAATTTCACCAAACATCTCAAAAAATTACTAAGCCCCAAAATCAGGATGTTACAATGGCACTCTCTATCTTCTTATTTTTTCCATATATAGGTCTTCAAATGCCCTAAAAACCTAAAAAAAAATACACTTTCTTGCATTTTGGAGTGTAATTTATGAAATTGACACGGTCTAGCATACGCTCGTGTGGCTCACATGGTTGTGTGTTCGGCCCGTGTGGCTCTTGAAACTTGCTCCAATTTTCACACATTTTGCTCCCAAATGCATTCCTAAGTATAGAAATATGAATTTAAAGGATTAGGAGCATAAAATTTACCATTTTACATCGAATAATCATCCAAAAACGCATTAAAAATAGGATTAAAACATATTACATTTAACACTTATCAGAAACAAACTGTATGACATTAAGACTGTAATTGTTTTAGTAGATCGGGTTGTTACCAAGTGTTGTACTCAAAGTTTGTAAGGTGATTTCATTCTCAGATCAAAGCCGAAGACGTAGATTGTTTAATTGAACTGTATAAACAATCTCTAGTCTCCATTACCATTTGTGCTTTACTATTAAATATTACATTTTTGCATTGTCATAACATACTTTTACAATATTAGTTATAACATTCAATTAGAACAATTTTTAATAGAAGACATTTTTAGTTTCTATCCATAGAAATTATGTAATTTAATTTAAGTTTTCACCCAAATAAATCAAAAAGTTAAAACACTAAACAAAAGAGAAGAGACTAACTTTATGATTGAAAAAGTGTGTCTTTTCTCTGCCAACTGCTTCTATATCCTCTTGCTCCCTTGTAGAAGCCATTGCATACATCTTTGGGCAATCATCTACTGCAATTTTATGCAAAGATGGACATTGCAGGGTAATACTTCCCATACAAAAACTTGTCAACCTTGAACATGACTCAAGTCTTATCCACTTAAGCATGGGTAACAAGAGTGTATCCATTTCAGTTTCCTCTGCTCCTTTTTTGATAATCTGCATCATCATAGGGCATTGTTTCACTTTTATGTCTTCTAGTTGTGAAAGATCTAAAGCCATGGAAATGCTAAATATGTATGTCATGGTATTACACCCATAAACTTCTAAAACCTTAAGTTTCTTGAAATCTATACCATGAATGTTCTTCTTCCATATTTCAATTGACTTGGAAAATTCAGAGAGGACTAAATACTCGATAGGTTGGAACCTAGCCTACAAAATCTAACAAAGAAACTGTTGAGATTAGCCACCATGCTGTAATAAATGTGGCCATGCAAAGCCATGCACTTTACCTGTTGCAGCAACATCACAACCAAAAGCAGCCTCCCGAATCTAGTTCCATGTCAACTTCTTTTGTTCATTTTGTTACTGTAATGGAATGTTGTTCATTTTAAACTTAGTTAGGTTGATATTTGATGTAAAATTATGATTGATGGAGCTGTCAACCAGCTTTGATATTGTGTACAAGTTAAGTTAACTTATTTCTATGTTTAAGTGGTGTTAGGTAAGTTTTAGGTAAACTTTTGACTTGTAATCACTTGTAAACCTCTTTTATATGTATTGGCTTTGCCAAACTTGACATGATGATAAATATCAAATTGTTTTCTTCATCAGTTCATGCTTTACATTTCTTGTTCTTATTCGATTTCTCCTTGAACCATCGGGCACTGCTCTTGTTTCTTCTCCAAGCTACGAGACTTGCAGCGGAAGTCTTCTGATCGACTTTGCTGTTTAGCTTACCAAAGCACTGACAATTGGTATCTAGAGCTAATATATTAGAGGACCTGTTGTTTACTCATCAAAACACTTATGGCTTCTTCGAGTTTCTCTCCAGCAGCCCCACCTGTCTTCAATGGAGAAAGCTACCATATATGGGTAGTTAAGATGAATACTTACCTGTAGGCCTTCGACCTGTGGGAAGTTGTCAATGCCGATGCTGAGCCAGCACCACTTAGGGCCAATCCCACAGTGGCTCAGATAGACAACACGCAGAAGAGAGGACCAAGAGGCACAAAGCAATGTCATGCATCCAAAATTGTGTTTCGGATGTGATTTTCACTAGGATTATGGCCTGCGAGACACCTAAGTAGGCCTGGGACAAGCTCCAAGAGGAATTTCAAGGCAATGACAGAACAAAGCAGCAGCAACTCTTGAATTTAAGGAGAGATTTTGAAAATCTTAAGATGAAGGAAGAAGAGACAGTGAAGTAGTACTTAGATCGAATAATGGCTGTGGTCAACAGCATAAGACTTCTAGGAGAACAATTCACAGAAGCAAGAATTGTAGAGAAGGTCCTTTCAACCTTGCCTGAGAGATATAAGACTAAAATCTCATCCTTAGAAAACTCGAGAGGCTTGGCCAGGATGTCCTTGATAGAGCTTATCAATGCTCTATATGCCCAGGAGTAAAGGAGGGCTAACATATTAGAGGAGCACCAAGAGGGTGCATTCTAAGCTAAAACCAAGCCAGCTTCGAGCAACTCTGCCTACAAAGGCAAGAAAAGCTGGAAAAATAGGCCTAAGCCTGATGCTGCAAGAGAAGGAGATCGACTCTGCAGATTTTGCAAGAAACCTGGTCATCCAGAGGCTAGATGCTGGTTCAGACCAGATGCTACATGCCAGCATTGTAAGAAGAAGGGCCATGTTGAAAGAGTCTGTAAAGAGAAAGGCAAACTTGGCCAAAACCAACCACAACGCAAGAATGAAGAAGCTCGAGTGGCTGAAGACAGCAGTGATCATGAAGAGCAGGTCTTTACCGTATCATGTCTGGCTGGTCAAGGCAAAGGCTCAAGAGGGTGGTTGCTAGACAGTGGTTGCACCAACCACATGTCACCAGATTCCAGCATTTTCAAAACCCTCGACAGAAGCTGCAAGACCAAGTTGAAAATAGGCAATGGTCAGTTTATCAAAGCTGAAGGAAAGTGAGATGTGTTGGTATGCATTTCCATAGGAAACAAAATAATAACAAACGTGTTACTAGTGCCTCAAATTGAAAGGAACCTTCTCAGCATTGCTCAGTTGCTTGAGAAAGGTTACTCAGTTGTGTTCAAAGGCCAGAAGTGTACGATTGCTGACCCAAGCCGCTCGAGTCTCATGACAGTCAAAATGACTGAAAAGTGTTTTGAAATCGACTGGCCAAATGACACACATTTAGCCTGCATTGCCACTACTGAAGAAACCAAGCTTTGGCATCAAAGACTTGGTCGTGCCAACCACAAATCGATGGCACAGCTAGTTAGCAAGGATCTAGTAGAAAACTTCATTAGTTCAGTAAAGAATGAAGACGTCTGTGAGATATGCCAGTTAGGAAAGCTAGCCAGAAAGCCATTTCCAAAGAATAAAGCATGGAGAGCCTCACAAAAGCTTCAGTTGGTTCATACCGATGTATGCGGGCCTATGAAGACTGAATCTCTTAGTGGGAATAGGTATTTCATCCTGTTTATTGATGACTATACTAGATACTATTGGATATTCTTTTTAAAGCATAAATTTGAGGTGCCTCAAATATTTTTGAAGTTTAAAGCTGTAGCTGAAACAAAAGCAGGTTGCAAGCTTAAAGCTATCAGGTCAGACAATGGGTCTGAATATACTTCAGCTCAATTCCAAGCTATTTGTAATAAAGCAGGCATCAAACATCAAATGACTACCACCTATACTCCTCAACAGAATGGAGTTAGTGAGAGGAAGAACAGAAGCATAATGGACATGGCCAGGTGTCTCTTATTCGAGAAAAGTATGCCAAAAACAATGTGGGCTGAAGCAACTAATATAGCTATTTACCTGCAAAACAGACTTCCAACCAAGGCCTTAGCTCAAAAGACTGCATTCGAAGCATGGTATGGTTTCAAACCTTCACTAACACATCTGAAAGTATTTGGTAGTCTTTGTTATACTCTTATACCTGCTGTTAAAAGAGACAAGCTGTCTGAGAAAACTCAACTAGGAGTATTTGTTGGTTATAGCTTAACTAAAAAGGGTTATAGAATCTTAAATCCTCTAACAATGAAGATCTAAGTCAGCAGGGATGTGGTGTTTAATGAAAATGCATGCTGGAATTGGGATAGAAGTGAGCCCGAGACTGTGCTTGAAGACTTAACAACAGGTGAAACTGAAGCTGAGCAAGTTGATCAAGAGGACGATATTGATGATGAGCCAGTTAGGGGCACTAGACCCTTAGCTGAAATTTATGAAAGGGCTCATATAACCATAGTGAAGCCAACTAGCTTTGAAGAAGTAGATGGCCATAAAGGATGGAAACAGGCCGTAGTTGATGAAATTAAGATGATCGAGAAGAATCAAACCTAGAAGTTGACTGAGAAACCTCCAAACAGAAAGGCCATTAGTATGAAGTGGATCTATCGAGCCAAACACATGGCTGATGGGACCTTGAACAAGGCTAGACTCGTAGTCAAAGGGTTTAACCAAAGGTATGGATTGGACTACATGGAGACTTTTGCTCCAGTAGCAAGGCTCGACACAATCAGGTTATTGGTTGCATTGGCTGCTAAAAAATGTTGGTTTATTCACCAATTAGATGTCAAATCTGCATTTCTGAATGGCATACTTGAAGAGGAGATTTACATCGAATAGCCTTAAGGATTTGTTGTTCCAAGGAAAGAGCACATGGTCTATAGGCTTAAGAAGGCGCTTTATGGCCTGAAACAAGCTCTTAGAGCTTGGTATGCCAAGATCGATAGTCATCTGGTCAGCTTAGGTTTCATTAAAAGTTCAAGTGAGCCTACATTGTATTTTAAGGAGGAGCATGCTGAAACTCAGCTCATAGTTTCTCTCTATATTGATGATCTACTCATGACTGGAGGTGATCTGCTTATGTTGGCCAAGTTTAAAGCCAAAATGTAAGACATGTTTAAAATGTCTGACTTGGGCCAGATGACCTATTTCTTAGGAATGGAAGTTCAGCAAACTAAACAAGGAATTTTCCTAGGGCAGAAAGCATTTGCTACAAAAGTCCTAGACAAGTTCTCCATGAAGAACTATAAGCCAACGAGTACACCTATTGCTGTTGGAACAAAACTATCAATCCTAAGTGATCATGAGTCAGTATGTGAAGCTACCTACAGGAGCTTAATTGGTTGCCTGCTGTATGTGAAGCTACCTACAGGAGCTTAATTGGTTGCCTGCTGTATTTAACTGCAACACGACCTGATATCAAGTTTGCTGTTAGTGTATTGTCGAGGTTCACGTATTGCTGCAACACACAGCATCTTCAAGTGGCTAAACGAGTACTGAGGTACATCAAGGGGATTTTAAGCTATGGCTTAATGTATAAACCCTCTCCTCAGTTGAAATTTGTGGGATACACTGATAGTGATTGGGGAGGCTCCTTGGATGATTTAAAGAGCACTTTAGGATATGCATTCTCTCTAGGCTCAGCCATGTTCTGTTGGAGCTCGAAGAAACAAAGTGTTGTAGCTCAATCAACAGTTGAGGCTGAGTATGTAGCAGCTGCCAATACTGTTAATCAAACTGTTTGGCTAAGGAAAATCCTAGCTGATTTGAACCTTGCTCAAAACGATGCAACAGAAATCTATTCCGACAATAAGTCAGCAATTGCAATAGCTAAAAATCCCGTTTTCCATGGGAGAACCAAACACTTCAACATAAAATTACACGTTGTTCGTGAAATGGAGCAAGTTGGTAAAGTAAAACTGATTCACTGTGTCTCTGAAGAACAAATTGCTGATATCTTCACCAAAGTTCTTGGTGCTTCAAGATTCAACAAGTTAAGAATGAAATTGGGAGTTAGCAGTATGGAAGCTAAGGAGGAGTGTTGAGATTAGCCACCATGTTGCAATAAATGTGGCCATGCAAAGCCATGCACGTTACCTGTTGCAGCAACATCACAACCAGAAGCAGCCTCCTGAATCTAGTTCCATTACTTTTTTTGTTCATTTTGTTAATGTAATGGAATGTTCTTCATTTTGAACTTAGGTTGATATTTGATGTAAAATGATGATTGATGGAGCTGTCAACCAGCTTTGATATTGTGTACAAGTTAAGTTAACTTATTTCTATGTTTAAGTGGTGTTAGGTGAGTTTTAGGTAAACTTTTGACGTGTAATCACTTGTAAACCTCTTTTATATGTATTGGCTTTGCCAAACTTGACATGATGATAAATATCAAATTGTTTTCTTCATCAGTTCATGCTTTACATTTCTTGTTCTTATTTGATTTCTCCTTGAACCATGGGGCACTGCTCTTGTTTCTTCTCCAAGCCACGAGACTTGCAGCGCAAGCCTTTTGATCGACTTTGCTGTTTAGCTCACCAAAGCACCAATAGAAACAAGGATTAAAGTTCATAAGGTTATAACGAAGCCAACCCAAACCATATGGAAGAAAGAATGATATTATGGAATAAGCTAGAATAACCAAATCTAAATTAAAGTAATATACAATAATACCTTTATTGAATACATTTCTTGGATAGTGTTGTTAAGGTCACTACACCAATGTCCATTATCTTTTCCACATTCTACTTTTTGCAACAATGGTGGATTAGTTAAAACTCCTTTATAAAATATCTTCAATTCAGGACAACCACTCACTATTAATTCCTCTAAACGTAGGAATCCAAATGTGCGGTTGCCTGAACAAAAGTTCTTAAGTCATGGTAGATTCACAAGTTCCAAACTTTTCAACCTGCTGAAAATAATGTCACAAGTTGCTTCATCTCCCTCAGTTGCAACTATTTCCTTCATTGAAATGCAGTCTTTTACCATCAACTTCTTGAGTTGGGCTGTACCTTTGACTGCTAAACATGTATCTAAGTAATTCATTGCTTTGCAATTCCACATATACAATGTGGTAAGATTTTGAAATGATGTTGAGGATGATCCTAAGCTGATCATATTGTGACACTCATGAACTTCAAGAGTCTCAAGTTTGGGTAGAATGTAGTCCACTTGAAAGTCTTGCTTCCATAAATAATCTTTTAGATTATCAAGAGCTACCAATTTTAAGTTTCTAATTGTTGACAAAGTCCCAGCATACGTCTCTTTATTACTGGTATCTCCTTCTGTACAAAATAGCTCTTTTATTTCACAATAAGAGATAGCAAGGTTTTCAAGAGTGTAGAATCTCTCAAGGAAAGAAATTCGAAAATCAATTGATTTAGCACCGTGGCCAACCACTCGAAAAGATTTTATTTCATGAAAAAGGCTGCTTGAAAATTGACTATCACTTATCATTGTAATTAATCAGTATCTAATGTCAAAAGTTGTAGTTTAGGGATGACCTGAAAACCAATCAAAAAACAATTTTGGAGTCAATATGTTCATCTTCGAATTAAGAATTACTAATGGTCAAAAGAAACATCATATATTTTCAAAAAAATTCTTAATACTCTCTTCTTCAGTAAATTAATTTTTCCTAAATAATATTTCCACCTTAATTATCATAAATTTTTGTGTTAATTAATTAAATAAAAAACAATATTAATAGTAAATTAAGATTCATGGTTTAGAGATTAATCTAAGATTTTAGATTTTAGAGTTCATGGCTGGATTTATTATTTAGGGTTCTTTTGTTTGTTACTTAGAGTAAAAACAATTAATTTTTAGAATAATTTAATATATAGAGTGGGAGTGAGAGGATTCATACCTTTTCAACCAAGAAAAGTGGTGGATGGATTGGGGAGTCAAGTTGTCCATTGTTAGTGTTCAGTTGCATACCAAATATTCTCATTTTCCTAGACTCACCTACTTCCAACTCTTTTAACATTGACCACTTTGCGGTATGCTTACCAGGGTAGAAACATTTCAATTTTTGTAGCGTTCAAAGTAAAAGGGCGTATAGTTTATCAAACTCGAAATTGACAGCCGGTTCTGAATCAGATCCTTCCTCTAATTTGGAAACAATAAAATATTACAAGATAACCAAGTTGTGGTAGGTCTTTGGCTATTGAGGCTGGAAATACATTCTTCAAACTTCGATAGCCCGAAACTGATACTGCACGGATTTTTGTAAATGAAAAATTAGATGGAAGAATTGTTAACAGCTTATCACATCCTCCAACTGTCAATTGTTGTAGTTTGGGAAATATATTTGGTGGAAGTGGGTTCTGCCATATCATCTTCATCTTTCTCAAGTAGGAAATACTCATTTCCTCCAAGCTGGGAGATGCAACCTGCACTCATGCCAATATAATGAAATTAGAAGCTAGCTATTTGTTTCATTTATTGTGTGGGTTTGTGAAAAAGTGAAAGGATACAAATAGAGATTGGAAATGTGAAAAAATACATTTTTTTAGTGTGATTGGTGAAAAAAAAGAGCTCATTTTGGGAAAATAAAAGAGATACTTGTTAGTTTAAAAATATGCAATTTTCAAAAATTTTATTTTCAATCTTTTTCATCTTTCTTATCTACCACACTACAGGTTTCTAATTTTTTACTCTTTAATTTTTTATCTTTTCATTTTTTTTCAAGTGTGCTATTAAACTGAAAGTCAACAAAGAAAAAACAAGTAAAGCAAAAAATTAAGAGTTAACTAACCTTATTGTCAAACAGATCACTTTGTCTAGAGATTAGTTGGTTTCCTTCCCTTGTATATCTACATATGAAGCTCTCCAAGTTTGGACAGTTGTATATTGTCATTGACTTGATTAACGGAAATTTAATAGCTTTATAATTTTGGGAACTGAAGCAAAATCCACGCAAATGCTGAAGATCCTTTAGCTCTGAGGACTTTAACTGAGGAAATAATGATAAAGTCACGGTAGCCTAAGTTTCTTCTTCTATATCCTCCCAAAAAATAATCTCCTCTAAGCAGTTGCACTTAGTTATCTCAAAATATTTGAGATGAACTAGATATTTAGCCATAGAAAATGATAACAGGTGTTTTATGTTTCCACAATCCTCAATTTTTAATGTGGTTAACTTCTCATGAGTACAGAAAGATACATTTGACAATTGATTGTGCCATACCCTTATAACATTAAGTGATGACAAGTTCCAATTTCTCCAAGCAAGGGAACGATATCGACAACCATAAACATACTTAATTCTACTTTCAAATCAATATGGGAAATAGTTGTATATAATTCTTTTTTTGCAATTACCAAATAAAATAAAAAATAAAGTCTGCCAACCAATAAAAGAGACATATAATAGAAAATTTCAAGTAAATATAAAATATGTTGAGAGTATTGGGGACAGAATGTAGGACTCACTGAACAAACAAAAAAAACCAGCCAAAGAAAGCAAGAACAGATTGCTTAAGTTTAACCAAAACAAGAAGAAAAATTTGCTGAAAGATTCATCATCAGTTCATAAAGAACAAAACATTACATTTATCAATTAAGTAACTTGTCAAAATGAAGAAAGTGTCACCTAAACACACCTAACTCCACTAACAATATCTTGAAACTTATAAAACATTGCTTGCATACTTGGCTTGGTTAAGCTGATTTATCAAATCTATCATCACCAAATTACAACAAATTCATTACAAACTTAGTTCAATTGTGACTAAGTAACAAAACATCATCAAAACAACAAAATGACAACTGCATGTGCTTCAGCTGCTACCTGCGTGGGTCGATCCCAAGGGCTACATGTAAGCCATTTTCAACACTCCTCCTTGGCTTCCATGCTGCAAACTCTCAATTTGGCTCTCAAATTCACGAATTTTGATACACAAAAAGGCTTTGTCATGATATCTACTAATTGATCTTCAGAACTGCAATGAACCAGTCTGATTTCTTAAGATTGTTCCATTTCCCTAACAAAATGAAACTTGATCTTAAAATGCTTTGTTTTCCCATGAAATACTAGATTTTTTGTAATTGCAACAGCATTTTGATTATCACTTTTGATCTCTATTGCTTCCCTTTGGTGCAAGTTCATATCTGCCATGATCTTCCTTAACCAAATTGCTTGGTTAACAGCTCTTACAGCTACTACATATTCTGCCTCAACTATTGATTGAGCAACGAAAGTTTGCTTCTTTGAACTCTGGCAAAAAATAGTTGAACCAAGGTAAATAGATACCCTGAGGTGCTTTTCATGTCATCTATTGATCCTACCCAGTCACTGTTAGCAAAACCAAGGAGCTTCATGCTATCAACCTTGGTAAACATCATCCCAAAGCTCAGAATGCCTTTAATGTACCCGAGGACTCTCTTTGTAGCTTGAAAATGGTTCACATTGTAGTAGTGCATGAAACTGGATAGGAGACTAACTGTAAACATTCTGTCTGGTCTTATGGCTATTAAGCAAAGCAAACATTCAACTAAGCTCCTATAGATTGATTCATTCACTTTCTCAAAATCACATTGGCTTGACAGTTTTTTTCCAATAGCAATTGAAGTTCTAGTTGCTTTACAATTATGCATAGAGAATCTATTCAGAATTTTCAATGCAAATGCCTTTTGGCTTAAGAAAATTCCTTGCTGAGTATGAAACACTTCTATGTCAAGGAAATAGGACATTTCACCCAAATCTAACATTTCAAACATGCTCTTCATTTTGCCTTTGAAATCAGTTAGCACAACATTATTTTCACTTGTTGCCAACAAGTCATCCACATACAAGGAGAATATAGTAGTGTTTCATCACATTCCTTCTTCACATAGAGTGTTGGCTCACTAATGCTTCTCTTGAATCCCAAGCTCACTAGGTAGGTGTCGATTTTGTCATACCAGGCCCTTGGTGCCTGTTTTAAGCCATACAAGGCTTTTCTTAACTTGAACACTTTGTCTTCTTCACCAGCAACCTTAAAACCCTCTGGTTGTTCAAAAAATATCTTCTCATCAAGAAAGCTATTGAGGAAAGAAGATTTTACATCAAGTTGATGTATTTTCCAATGCTTTTGAGTAGCTAACGCAACTAGTAGTCTGATTGTATCAAGCCTAGCCATTGGTGCAAATGTCTCAAAGTAGTTAATCCTATACTTCTTACTGAATCCCTTCATTACTAACCTTGTCTTCAACTTGTTCAAAGTTCCATCAGCATTGTGCTTAGCTCGAAGCACCCATTTCACTCCTATGATCTTCCTGTGAGCTTGTCTTGCAACTAACTCCTAGGTCTAATTTTTGTGAATCATGTTTATTTCATCAAGCATGGCTTGCCTCTATCCTTCTTGAGCTTGAGCTTCTTCAAAACATGTTGGTTCAACAGTAGCCACATCTGCCCATCTTAGGATCATTTTGATCAACTTCAGTTTGTTTTGTCACTAAATCTTCGACAGTACATTTTGGTTCACTTTTATCTAATTCCAACTTGACTTCTCATCAAATACATCATCTCTGCTCACAAAGACTTTGTAAGTTGTAGGATCTAGAATCCTGTAGCCCTTATTGATACTGTTATAGCCCACTAGAATGCTAAGCTGAGCCTTCTTTACCAATTTGTCCCTCTTGACTACAATTATGTGTGTATAACATATGCAACCAAAGACCTTTAGATGGGAAACTGATGGTTTGAACCTAAAACAGGCCTCAAATGGTGTTTTTTGAAACAATGCCTTAGTTGGTAGCCTATTTTGAAGGTAAACTGGAGTGTTCACTACCTTAGCCGAAAATAATTTAGGCAAATTCCTCTCAAACATCAAGCATTTGGCCAAATTCATCAAAGTTGGATCCTTCCTCTCATTGACACCATCTGCTGAGGTGTTAGGCGTTTCTGAGCTAGTGTTTAATCCTTGATTTTTCACAAAACCTTTGAAACATTGCAGAAGTGTACTCTGTGCCATTGTCTGACCTTAGTGTCCTAAGCTTGCAACCTGATTGAGTTTCTGTTGAAACCTTGAACTTCCAAAACACTGAGGCTACTTCTAACTTGTGCTTCAGAAAGTAAACCCAGTAGAATCTTGAATAATCATCAATGAAAAGAATGAAGTACCTGCTACTATTCAAGGATTGTGTCTTCATAAGGCCAAAACATTAGTATGGACTAGCTACAACCTTTCAGATGTTCTTCAGGCCTTGTTTACTGGAAATGGTAGTCTAACTTACTTTCTTAGCTGACACACTTCATAAAAATCTTCTTTTTCAACTATTTTTGTGAAATTTTCAACCAAGCCTTCTTTGGATAAATTAAGTAAAGACGTATAGTTGACATGGCCTAATCTTTTATGCCACAATTTGGACTCGTCTAAGGTAGTTGTGTAAGCACTAACTAAACTTTTGTTACAATCATGGTCACTGACATGAGCTTGGATCCACTTGGATCACTAATCAGGCATTCTTTGCCTTTGAATACAACTGAGTATCCCTTTTCAACTAGTTGAGAAATACTTAGTAGATTTCTGTCTATTTCAAGTACTAACATGGCAATGGAAATAACTTTGGTACCTAAAGGAGTGTCGATCAACACATCTCCCTTGCCTTCTGATTTAATGTAGTGTCCATTGCCCACTTTAACTCTTGTATCAAAACTTCTATCAATGCTATCAAAAATAGTAGCATTAGGTTTCATGTGGTTTGCGCAACCACTGTCAATCAGCCACCCTTTTGTGGTTTTTCTTCTAACAACTGAGTAGGAGACAACAAATACTTGTTCTTCCTAATCACAGCTCTTTCTACCACTTTAGCTTTTGTTATAAGATGTTGAGGCTGGTTTTGCTTTTGTTGACCTTTTTTTTTGCAAACCTTCTCAACATACCCCATCTGTTTACAAATCTTGCATTGCACATTAGGTCTATACTAGTAGTTTGCTTCAGGATAGCTAACTCTTTTGCAATGTGAGCAAGGTGGATACCTTTATCTTGCTCCATCTCTCTTAGATTTATCTGGCCAAGTTTTCTTCCCTTTGTAGCCAGAGGAGCTCGAGTTTGGTCTACTCTTGGCTTGAAAGAAACCTTCATGATGCTCCTTATGTCTGCTAGCTCTTCTTTGTTCTTGAGTATAGAGGGCATTGATTAGCTTAGTCAAAGAGATGCTTGACAGATCTCTTAAATCTTTCAGAGAAGAGATTTTGGCTTCATAACTCTTAGGTAAGGTTGAAATAACCTGCTCTACTGTTTTGGCACTGAATTAATCCCCAAGCAGTTTAATGCTGTTCACAACAACCATGATCCTTTCTGAATATTGCTTAATTGTCTCTAACTCCTTCATCTTCAGATTTTCAAAGTCTTTTCTTAAGTTTAAAAGTTGTTGCTGTCTTGTTTTTTCGATGCCTTGAAACTTTTCTTTAAGCTTGTCCCAAGCTTGTTTTGGAATCTCACAGGTCATGCTACTTGTGAAAATCAAATTTGACAGACTATCTTGAATGCAAGACATTGTCTTGTACCTCTTGGCTTTGTCATTAGAGTGTTGTTTGATCTAAGCTACCGTGGGGTTAGCTCTCAAGGGTGGTGGTTCAACATCAACATTGATAACCTCCTACAAGTCAAATTCCTGTAGGTAGATCTTCATTTTCACTACGCAAATGTGGCACCTGTCACCATTGAATACTGGTGGTGATGCTGGAGAGAAACCTGATGAAGACATTGTTTTTTTTAGAGTATAAAAGAGAAAGGTCCTCTAAGAAATTAGCTCTCGATACTAATTGCAGAAGTTGAGAAACTAAGCTAAGCAATTGCAGCAGAGTCTTAAGCATTAAACAATAGAGACTTGCTAAATAAAAAAGAAAAACGAGCCAAAGAAAGAAAGAATAGATTGTTTAAGTGTAACCAAAACAAGAAGAAGATTTACTGAAAGATTCATCATTATTTCATAAAGAACAAAACATTACATATATCAAGTAATTAATTTGTCAAAATCAATAAAGTGTTACCTAAACACACCTAACTCCACTAACAATGTCTTGAAACTTATAAAACATTGTTTACACACTTGGTTAAGCTGATTTATCAAATCTATCAGCACCAAATTACAACAAATTCATTAGAAACTTAGTTTAATTGTGACTAAGTAACAAAACTTCATCAAAATAGCAAAATGACAGCTACGTGTGCTTCAGCTACTACCTACATAGCTCGATCCCAATGGGCTGCATGTAAGCTACTTTCAACACAAAAGAACCCATCATATGATTAGAAAAAGGAAAAAAAAATCTCACATAACTATACAACAAGACTAGAGCAATACGACATGATTCAGAAAAAGGAAAGAAAGTCTTGAAAGATAAAGAATTATACATACCTTTTCTCTGAAAAGTGGAAATTCACGTTGAGGCAATGAGCTAGCATCGAGTTTATCTTGATAGAAAAAGCTAACCAGTTGAGGAAGACCTTACAATGTCAAGGACTACAATCTGGAAAATTTATTCCTATCATTAATGATAGATTCAATATCCACCATTTTGGATATGCAGATTTTGCAAATGTGATAGCCTTTCCTCATCCATTAACTCCTTCAATACAATCTTCACACCTTTCAGTTCACCCAATTGTAAATCTTGAGTTCTCTTTACCAAGTTCTTAATTCCATGATCCAAATCATCAATGCTTGTGTTTAGCCTGAGCCTTAAGGTTCTTGAATTTTGATAGTTGCCAAACCACTCCCATCCGTTTCCTATGAAAATCTTGTATCTTTCCGACTTTTGCAACTTTCGAAAGAAGTCCTTTGAAGTAGCCTTGGCTTATGGAATTTGAACTTCTAAAGTGGACAAATGAGACAGCCTGTTTAGTTCATCAAGACTAGCATTGGGTTGTCCCCATTGAATAGAAGTGTCACCCATATATAATTCTTCTAATTTTGAAAAACTTGGTAAGACGTCCACTGAAATTTTTTTAAGTTTAGTACAACCACTCACATCTAACAACTTTAACTTCACCAATTGCCCAATTTCCTTGGGCACAATTTTGATATCAGATCTATAAGGCTAAGCACATTTAAGTTCTTGAGCACTCCAATAATGGTTAGGTTATCTCCCAATTTGCAGTAATCTAGGCACAATGTACTGACGCTAGTTAAGAGACCAATTGATGAAGGTAAAGAAGAAAAATGCACGCAAGTCAAATCTAAGACTTTAAGATTTTTTTGCTTCATTGAAAAAGTTATCCAGCAACGCCAAAGAGAGATCATTACTTAACAAAAAGAAAAGAAAAAGCTGCTGATAATTCAACTGGTTAAGAAGCTTATTGATACTAGGAAGTTGCAAAATAATCTTGTTGCACTCTTCCGCTAACTCTCCATTTGGCCAATCTTTTACAACATCCTCATCCTCATACTTATCCCCCTTTGTTAAAGCAAGCACTTGATTGTCCTTTGAAGTGATTGATGTGGCCACTATATAAGATCATGCACATCAAAGTACTCCTCATTAGTACCTTTACTATCAAGCAACAAACAAGATTCTTTGAGGGTACTCATCATTTTTAACAGCCTATCTCGTGCTGCTTTCAAATTAGACCCAAGCCAAGAGCATTTCTCAACAAGTCTTCAATCCTAGCGGCACGACGTAATAAACTACAAAGTAGGAAAATCTGCTTGAGGTCTTCACTCGATAAAACATTGATACTCAACTCAATAGCCGAATGTACCTCAGCAGATATCTCAATCGAGATTTGTTTTAAGTAAGGCCTCTGTAATTGTTGTAAATAATCCCTCCAAACAAATAAACCTTTACTTGGCAACGCCCTTGCAACTGTTGAAAGGTCAAGTGGTAATCTTGCACATTTCTTGTCTACCTTAATTGCTGCAGATAGCAACTCCTCATCACTTTCAAAACTGTCCCCGCCCATCTTCTTAAAGAACTGCCAAGCTTGTTCACCATCTAAATCACCAATTGCAAAGAACTTTGTAGCATCCATCCCATTGCTTACGATATTTTGATATCTTGAGGTCAACAGTATTTTGCATCCTTTGTGTTGACTTCCAAATGGAATTTCAACTTCCTTTAGATCCAGTTTCTTCCAAAGATCATCCAAAATAATAAGAACATTTTTCTCCTTCCTTAACCTTTCACACAATCTACAGGCTCTTACAACCAGACTGTCTTCTTCAAGCTTCAAACCCAATGAGTATGCTATTTGGTCTTGGATTTCTTTAATGTTAGGATTTTGAGATACCGTTGCCCGAACTACTAAATCGAATAACTTAACCACTTGGAGTTGTCTCTCAACTTCTTTGACCAGTGATGTTTTGCCCACACCAGCCATTCCGTACACTGAAATCATGCTTATTGTTGCATCTTTTAGTGACTCCATTATATCATGGAAACCTCCTCTCTTGATTTAAAGGCCTCAAAGTCTATATGGACTAGAGCTCTGGGAACATCAGGGTATCCCACGCGCTCAAATTGGCAATCTTTGATAAGCCCGTGAAAAGTGGCACCAGCTTGTTCTGCTTTCCTGCTAAGCTAGTAGCTAGACTTGATGTTGGGACACAAGCCAAAGAAGCACTTGGTCTTTGCTTTGACTTCAAGATCCTTCGCTTTCTTCTCCTTTTCAGTGATAACCTCATCCACTTTGTGGCGCCAATACAGGACATCGGCTTTAATCTTCTTCCCGTTCCTTTGTGCAACACCAACATCAACGTCCTAACTCCTATGTTTTTTATCAAACTTGTCAACAAATTTCTGGTAGAGGATTACATATCTAATATGACGTTTAACTTGGTGGAAGATACCTTTCTCAATCTCAGAAGAGACATTGGTAGCAGTATCAGTACCAATTATTTCCATTTTTTTATAGTTTTATTTTGGGACACAGATGACTGTCAGCGAGAGTAAAAAAAAGGCAAGAAAGAAAATACTAAAAGGAAAGAAACAAGCAAGAAGAAATCAGAAATAATGTGAAGAAGCCATTAGCCGATATGAATTAGAAATTCAGAAAGGTGTGGAATTGGATACGGACTATTGTCTTCGACACCGTTAGACTGCGGATATCTTCTATGGAAATTAAGCGCATACAATTATCCCTTTTATGAAATTACATTTCACATTCAATTTTTAAAAGTCACTTTATCTTCTATGGAAATTAAGCGCATACAATTATCCCTTTTATGGTGAGTGGGTGATTCGCTTTAAAGGCTAAATAGAATTATAATTAAAATTTTAAATTGATACTTTAAATTTTTTCTTAATAATAATTCTAGAATTTTTAAAGGATAAACTATTTAGATAGTCACCCAAGTTTTGACGCGCTCCTATTTTAGTCACCGATTTGCATTTGTTAATTTAGTTACTTCCATTACATTAATTGTCTTTTTTTAGTCGCTACGTCGTTAAAATGCCTTTTTCATTAAATGAAATGCTAAGGTGGTAATCTTTTGATTAGTTTCATAGCAAATTTAGTTATTAACACTTTACATATTTTGTCAAGTTGTTCCTAATTCTAGAAAAAAAATTAATAAATTTAACCCTCAATGTTTATATATTTTGTCAATTTAGTCCAAATTAAAAAAAAAATTTAACAACTTGAAATATATATAATTTATTATAAAAGGACATAAAAATATAAAATATTTAAAATATACAAATTTACATAAAGGATTAATTGCTATTTGATCCTAATTCTAAAAATTTAATAAATTTAACCTTTAATGTTTACACATTTATCAATTTAGTCCAAATTCTAAAAATTTCTAAATAACATATTCAAAAATATAAAACATTCAAAAAATTAATCAATCAAAACCCAAAACCAAAATAAGTAAAGTTTTCTTTGTTATAATTCAAAATCATTAAAAAGAATCCCACAAAATGTTCTATGTGATGCTGAGGTTCCTTTCATTATCTTCTCAAATACTGGCAAACTCATTGGGTTCTCTAATTCTGGTTCAAAAGCAGTAGATGAGAAGCAGCATTACTCAATGGTGATGGGGGATGTCGAGAGGGAGCGAGGTTCCTGTCATTTTAGGGCATTCGTGAGCCGAAATCTAGTCTAGAGGATCGACTGGCGGTCATTCAAGCAACATGTACGACCTTTGCCGACAAATTTTTTTGAGTAATTTAATCCAGAGTTTGAAGAAGCTATTCGTTTTAGTACACATCCAAAAAGTTTAGCTTAGAATTTGTTGACTTCTGCCACTTTTTTCTCTTTGGGAGAGTTTTTTCAAGGGGCATGAAGGGCTTTATTCTGTCTATATTCATTCACTGCTATCATGCAAGGCTGAGTTTCCATCTTCTTCAGTATTTTACCGAAGGTAAATCCCAAGTCAAGTTTAAGGATATTCCTGTTTGCCCCACTTCCTATTTTAGTTCTGGATAATTGGTCTTTAGCTCTAGCAGCTCATAAAGAATATAGGAATTTGTGAGGGTATGACTATAAGAAATTTAAATTTATTTTGGCTTTGTTTACAGATGAAGTTCAGGAAAGTAGGATCTGAAGTGCCTTGTCCTCCATCGTATTTTTTTGGCTACACTATTCCAGCAGAGCATCCATGCACTACTTTCAATTTACCCCCTCCACCAGCAGACAACCCCGCCCTTGTCTTGTATGTTACCTCCCTGTGGATGAAGCAACTACCTTATGCCAAAAGTTCTATCATTTTCTCCGGTTCTTAAGAATTCAACATATATTTATGAGGAAAACTTAAATAAAGAGACAGAATTGGGAGGTTTGAACTTTAGTGGGTTTCCTACTTTGAACCAGCGTGTTGATTCATATGGCATAAGAGAATCGATGAATGTGCATTGTGGATTTGTTAAAGGAACCAAACTAGGCCACGGGACTGGATTTGATATCAATGACAATGATCTTCTTGAGATGGAGCAATGTCATGGAGTGGTTGTTGCATCAGCAATATTTGGAGCTTTTGATATCATGCACCAACCAAACAATATTAGCTAATATTCCAAGCAAATAGTCTGCTTCTATATGTTTTTTGACGAAGAAACAAAAGTTGACCTAGAAACGGAACATGGTCTGAATGAGAGTCAGAAGATTGGATTATGGAGAATAGTTGTTGTGCATAATGTTCCTTACACTGATGGAAGGTGCAATGGAAAGATCCCAAAGTTTCTATTGCATAGGCTATTTTTGGATTATGGAGAATAGTTGTTGTGCATAATGTTCCTTGGCTTTAGCTTGTTGTTGATCTGTATCGAATTCTTGAGAGGTTCTTGTGGAGAAATAATGCAATCATAAACCACTTAAAAATTTGACTAAGAAGCGAGATAATACTTTGGAAAAAATCCACCTAGACTTCATTTGTTATTATCAATCTATATTACGCAATTTCTTCACTTAGTATCTTGATCCGTAGAAATATCTAAATTATGCTAATATCTCTCTTCAAGACTAAGAGCAACTGACTTTAGGTTGATTAATTGAAATTTCTTTCTAATTAAAACCCCTATTATCGCATTAACTCGATCTATGGATTCCCCTATTAGATTTGACTCTAATTCGCTAGATTTATGTTGTCCTATTTCGAGAATTACATGCAACTCCACTCAATTATGCTAGATCTACCTTTAAATAAGGTTTATTCCTCCTTTGATTCAAGCACATAAAACATGGATTAATAGTCTAGAAATATCAAACCAAGAATTAAACACATATAATTGAGAACAAGATCCAAGTATTTATTACGTATAAATAGAAATCAAATAAAAGAATCCATCATAGGGTTCATCTCCCTATGTATTTAGAAAAGTAGTTCATAATAGCAAATAAAAACATCCTAAATGAAGTATAACCATAAGAAACAAAGAAACTCATAATGAACTTTAAGGAGATCTTTAATTTTGACAGAAATCTGCTTTAGAGTCGGCTTCAATGGTGTTTTTTGAGTTGTTTTCTCGAGTATTCTATGACGGCTCCCTCCCCTCTTCTTATCTTTATTATATATAGGTCTCAGAATGCCCAAAAAACCTAAAAAAAAATGTTTTCTCGCAGGTTTGGAGTGTGATTCTCGATTTTCACAAGATCTAGCACATTGTCGTGTGGTAGCCCGTGCGGCTCACATAGCCGTGTGTCCAACCTATGTGGAATGGCCCAGCCCATGTAGCTCCTAAAACTTGCTCCGATTTTCACTTATTTTTCGCTCATTTTTCTCCCAAATGCTCTCCTAAGTATAGAAACATGAATTCAAAGGATTAAGAGCATAAAATCCACTATTTTAAATCGAATAATCATCCAAAAACACATTAAGAATGAGGCTAAAACATGTTACTTTTGGCATTTATAAAAAAAAATGCTACTTTTGCAATTTCTAGGCATTATAGACTTCTATAAAAAGAGGATTTGACCCCATATTTTGAGGCTAAGTTTCCCATTATAAGCGATGTTCCTAAAGGATGTGTAATAATAAGAGAGCATGGTCTTATTAGCAACCTTTTCACTTGTCTTTGGTTCAATGCAGTCGACCATTTTACTTCTAGAGACCAACTTAACTTTTCAACAATAAAGGATAGGGTTGCAACAAAGACGAATTGGACGGTGAATATGTTCTTGGATTGTGAAAGGCGCAACTTTGTCGTTTAGGTATTTATGTTCTACTTTCTAAAGTTTTGGTTAAGGAATTTGGTACTGGAAAATTGACAGGAATTGCATGTTCTAATTTTATTTGTTTCTTACCATTTTCTTTGATGCCAATGGTGGAATTTCTGAATATCATAGCACTAGCAACTATTATTTTTACATGAAGATTGATGAAGTTATAGAAATCCTCATTGAATCTCCAAATTTACTAACTTCAATGATTATATTTGGAAACGCAGCGAAAAATAAATTTAAAGGAAAACCAGAGTTTTAATTTTTTTTCCAAAACAAGATCTTGGTTATTATATTTAAAGTAATACACACTTAATAAAAATTGTACCTTTTCGATTCGTCTAGGATCAGCATTTTGACCGAGTAGTCTTCTTTGTTGTCCCCAAGCTCACGTCTACCAAGTGTGGACTCACTTTGAATCGGAAAATTTTTCACAAAAATTACCAATGTGGTAATTTTGCAATTTCTCTAAACTTTTGGATCAAGTTCTAAATCAGAAAAATATCTTTAGAAATTTTCTACAATAATATCTGCAGAGAATTTTCTCTCTGCAACTTTCTCTTTAATTCAAGTATGTGTAAATAATGACTCAATGCTCTCTTTATATAGGGAGAGTTTAGAGAGTTCAACTATGATTAAACTTAAGCACTTTAATATTAAATTAATATAATATTTATAATAGGATGTTTATCTACAAGAAAAACATTAAATTAAATTTAATATTAAAATAATCACTTTAATGTTAAATTAATAAAATACTATTAAGATAAGTATTAAATTTAATTTAATATTAAAATAATATTATTTTTGGAATAATTAATTATTTGAGATCAAATTTTCTGGTAGAGTCTGAATATGAGTGTAACCCTTCCAGTTCTCAACCACCGATGACCAACCATCGCCGACCATCAAGATGTCAGCGTTCGCAGCCGCTGGCACCATCGTGTCTGGTAATATTGGTGTAACACCCTTACAGCACCTTGAGCCAGTTCGATTGCTGTCGGTTCGGCCCGGGTCAATAGCGACCCGACCAATCTGATTTAGCCACTGATTGGACTATCAGCCCGGTTTCACATATTGAGCTTGGTTCAACCCATTTTGGGGCCTTAGTCTCAGTTTTGGGCTCCTGGGCCTATCTCAAATCTAATTTTCAAGTTCAATTACCCAATTGGCTAATTGTCTAACTTGAAAACTAACTTCCAAAAAGATCATATTAGTTTTTATTAATTTGATTAATTCAACTTTACTTGATCAAAATTAATTTTTCCAAATATCACTTTGGTTTTCCAAATTAATTTTTTAAGAAAATTCTTTAATCAAACTATCTAGTTGAACAATTCTCACAACCACCTAATTTCATTCCATATTGAATAAATTGACTCAATTAAATTATTCCTAAAGTTATAGAATTTTCTTCTGATTCAAATGCAGTCCGATCAACCTTTTGTTGAGCTAGCAGAGAGACCAATCAGACATATATATAATTAAGCTCTAGTGACTGCAATTATGTCTAAAAGCATCGTTTTGATATATCAAATTACTTAATAATGGAGTTAGATCACAAGAAGTACCATGATTGAAAACTCCTTATTGTATTATCTTTACGAAAGCAGTTCATCCAACTGCTTTGTCCAATGACCTCGTCATGTGTGTGTTACCCTCATATGATATCCTTGATTACTTTGAGTTAAATCCGTTCACTCAATACAATCCTATTTTATCTCATTCTAACCAGTGTTTCTTCTTAATGATTAATATGATCACTGTCAATAAATGACTGTGATAAATTGCTTGTTCAAGAGCGAGCAACCTGTGGCCAATGAGAGGATAACATTAACTCTTTAATTGTGCTATGAATTCCACTATTGCTAGTAAAGCCATGTACCTAACATACCGGCTATGGGCTTAATCATCTTTAGAGCATAAGCCTCCACTTATATCAAAACACATGAGTTGCATAAGTACGGTTAGTGACTAACTCAGGATTTAGGTAAATCATACCATGAATGTCACAAGTAAATTAATTCAAAAACGGATTCAAAATTAATTCATCTTGGGTCCAATCTAATGTATCATTCTACCAAATATATGTCTCTACTCATGGACTCAACTGCTTTGATAGCCAAGACTAGCCATCTCTCCTATTGGAATTGTAGATGACATAATAATCTTTCTTAGTATTTGAATCAAATGCTCACTTTGATTCTTTTACAAGATTATGAACATATTTAGATTATCTACTTAAGTAAGTTGTCTTTCTCACAATGTAAATGTTCTTACAATGCTACTTAACTTCAGTTTGAACTTAGACAATCAATGAGTTAAGAATTGCTTGTCACAATTTCTCTATGCATGCAAAATATAAAAGACATTAATACAAAAGACATAATAATGAAAAGTGAAATTAACTTTATTTATTTATTTATTCATCGTTCAAATAAATAGAAAATAGTTACATGTTTACTACAATATGGGCACATTTCCCAACAATCTCCCAATTGCCCTAGTGAAGTAAATGTGTCATGTTTAGCATTCTCATATCATCGACGTGTTTGTTAAAACTCCTAGGAATAAGATTTTTAGTAAATGGATTTGCAATGTTATTTTCAAAAGCTACTTTCATCACATCTACAATTCATTTAGCTGCTATCTTTCATATCATGTGATACTTCTAATCAATCTGTTTCATCCTCTTGTGACTTCTCATTTCTTTGGTATTAGCTATTGTAGCACTGTTATCACAATACAATGTTATAGCTTTTTCCATATTAGGAATAACTTCAAGTTCAGTTAAGAACTTTCAAAGCCATATTTTTTCTTTCATTGCCTCATAAGTAGCCATATACTCGGCCTCCATAGTAGAGTCAGCAAGTGCAAGTTTGTTTTACAGTCCTCCATACTATGGCTACAAGGCCTAGAATGAATAGATTTCCCCATGTCGATTTCCTCAAATCTTTATAAGTTTAGAAGTTTGAGTCTGTGTATCCAATAGGAGTAAGGTCCTCCCAGAATACACAAGCATATAATTCCTGGTTCTTTTAAGATACCTTAACATATGTTTTACTGCTTGCCAGTACCTTATCGATGTATGAAGCTTGAGATAGAGTTATCATGTAACACCTCGTACTCGTATCCGATGCCGGGATAGGATACGAGGCGTTACCTTACTAAATCACATGCAACCATTTGCAAAGGTCATCATCATATTTCACAACTAAGCATTAACTCTAAATTTTCCCGTAAAACTATTTAGAATACGAAAAGATATTAAATAAGTATTGACATAGAGTATCGAGCCGATGCCATGTCCCAACCATGGTCTTACACTAGCTCACATATCAAGTCGATGCCATGTCCCAGGCATGGTCTTACGCTGGCTCTCATATCTCGAGGCTGATGTCATGTCCCAGACATGGTCTTACACTAGCTCTCATCTATCTGTGCCGATGCTATGTCCTAAACATGGTCTTACACTAAAACATCTCCAAGCTAATGCCATGTCCCACACATGGTCTTACACTAGCACTCGTATCAATATCGATGCCATGTCACAGACATGGTCTTACACTGGCTAACACATATCCGTGTCGATGCCATGTCTCAGACATGATCTTACACTAACACGTAACGAGGCCGATGCCATGTCCCAAACATGGTCTTACATTAGCTCTCATCTCAACACTTGTCTCACAACATGAATATCCAATCTATTCTTAAAGTTCAACCGGGTTTTATTACATAAATTCTCATCATTTCATTGCTAAAAGCCATAATTCATCAACTTAAGCTCAATAAATGTTCTCATGCATAGCTCATACTCACATTTATTCATTTCATACAAATTTGGTAATCTCATGCATAATAACAGAAAAGTTGTATAATTTACCTACAACTTACCTCGATATACAAAATGGAAAATAACTTTTCGCTTCAATCAATTTGCTTGGCCTTCCCCCGGTCTAGGTTCAAATTTGGTAAATCTTGATCTATAACAATACAACTAATTTAATCACCAATCTAATTTAAACAATTCAATAATCATAATTTGGCAAAATGACCATTTTGCCCCTAAACCTTGGCAAAATGACCATTTTACCCCTAAGCTCGTTAATTGATTCTTATCAAATTTCCTTATTCACCAAGCCTAACCAAACTCTTTTCACTCTTATGGCAACACAAAATTCCTATTATTTCGCACAAATAACAACAACTTATCAATTTTGCAAACTAGTCTATTTTAGATGTTTTTCCTAAACACCTTTTTACAAAAGTTATTTATTTAACAGCCTACATTCATTTTCTTTCATAAAGTTCTAGCAAACAACACTTATACATTCATGGTGAATCTCTAAACTTTCAACCAAATTGCACAATACACCCCTAAAAAGGAAGCTCGTGCTACAAGGGTTCCAAAAATGCAAAAATATTCATGAAAGAACTTAAAAATCGCTTACTTATGGGTGCTAGAAGTTGCTGAAAGGTTTAAGCTTCCAAAACCCCTCTAATGGTTGATATTTTCGGAAAAAAGAAGAAGAAAAAAGATGAAGTCCTTTTTTTTGTTTTATTTTATTACACAACTAGTCAAAATAGTTCACCTAACACACACCAAATTTTGACTTTTCATTTCTTTTGTCTCCCTTGCATCTCATGGCCAGCCAAGGCAAGATTATTTGGCCTATTTGCACTTTAAAGAGCTCAACATTTAGTTCTCTAGCTATTTAACTCAATTTACTAGCAAATCTCAACTTTTGCCCCTTGTGCAATTTAGTCCTTTTTCGCAATTAGGCCTTTAATCGTGCAAATTAATTCACCAAAATTTTCATAAACTCTTATAAAAATACCATAACACATAAAATAATGCTAAAATAATTTTCTCTAGCCTCAGGTAAGTGATTTCGAAATCACTATTTCGACTAAGCCGATTTTTGGTTGTTACAATTCTCCCCCTAGGGTTTTTGTCCTTGAAAATCTTACCGTTAAAGAGGTTTGGGTACTAATTTCTCATGGTCTCCTCGGGTTCCTACATGGCTTCCTTGACTCCATGTTTATGCCATAAAACTTTCACAAGTACTACGCTTTTGTTTCTCAATTTCTTGACCTTCTGAGCCAAAATCTTAACGGGCTCTTCACCATAGGTCATATCTAGACTTATCTCTATCTCTGTCAGCTATATCACATGTGAAGGGTCGAAGCAGTAGTGAAGTAACATCGATACGTTGAAGACATTGTGAATTTTCTCTAACTCAGATGGCAATGCTAAACGATATGCTACCGGTCCAATTCTCTTGGTCACCTCATAAGGTCCAATAAACTGTGGACTTAACTTGCCTTTCCTACAGAATCGAAAGACTTTCTTTCACGGTGAAACTTTCAAAAACACTTTATCCCCGACTTGAAACTAGATCTCTTTCCGTTTCAAATACATGTAGGATTTTTATCTATCAGAGACAACCTTTAAGCAGTCACGAATCACCTTAACTTTCTCTTTAGTCCCTCTAACCAAATTGACCCTGTGTATCTGATTTTCTTTAAGTTCCAACCAATACAAGGGCGTTCGATACTTGCACCCATACAAAGCCTCATAAGGCGTCATTTGAAGGGTCAACTAATAACTGTTGTTATAGGCGAACTTGACAAGCGGAAAGTACCTTTCCCAATTGCCTTGGAATTCAAGAACACATCTCAACTTGTCCTCAAGAATCTGAATTATCCTCTCTGACTGGCCATCAAATGTCATGCTGAAATTCAACTTTCTCCCTAATGCCTCTTGTAACTTTTTCCAAAACTGAGATGTAAATCTCGAATCTCTGTCCAAAATAATTGACAGGGGCAATCCATGTAGTCTCACTATCTCAGAGATATATAAATCGACTAATTTCTTAAGTGAGTAATCCATGCGAACTGGTATAAAGTGAGCCGACTTTGTTAATCTGTCCATGACAACCCATACTGAGTCTTTCTTCTTTGGCGACAAAGGCAACCCAGAAATAAAATCCATGGTGATGCGGTCCCATTTCCACTCGGGAACCATTATAGACTAAAGTAAACCCGAAGGCACTTGGTGTTTGGCTTTTACTTGTTGACACACTAGGCACTTAGAGATGAACTCTAAAATGTCTCTTTTCATTCCTGATCACCAATACATTTTCTTCAAATCGTTATACATTTTCACATTGCCCAAGTGAAATGTCTCTAAGTAACAAGGCACTTGCAGTTGGTGCCTCTCGCAAGATCCTCTGAATAAGCTCAACATCCTTAGGTATACAGATTCGATCTCGATACATCAAACAACCATCGGCACCAACTCTAAAGCTGATTCATTTCCCATCTCGCACTGAGCTATCTTAGCTTGTAGTTCCTTGTTACTTTTTTATGCTTCAACAATATCTTGCAAAAATATCGGTCTGACCCTCAACTCAGCTAAAATCGAACCATCGTCAGTCCTAGACAACCAAGCATTCATAGCCCTCAAGGCAAACAATGACTTCTGACTCAACACATCGGCGACTACATTCGCCTTTTCGGGGTGGTAGTTGATTATCAACTTGTAGTCCTTTAGCAACTCTAGCCATCTTTGTTGCCGTAGATTTAACTCTTTTTGCGTCATCAAATACTTTAAACTTTTGTGGTCCGTAAAAACTTAGCATCTCTCGCCATACAAATAATGCCTCCAAATCTTCAATGCAAACACTACGGTGGCCAATTCTAAATCATGGGTTGGGTAATTTTTCTCGTGTGGCTTCAGTTGTCTCGAGGCATAGGCTATCACCTTGCCATCTTGCATGAGTACACACCCCAATCCATTTAAGGAAGCATCACTATACACCATGAACTCTTTTCCTGATTCTGGTTGCACTAACACTAGGGCTTTAGTCAATAAAGCCTTTAGCTTCTCGAAACTCTGCTGGCACTTTTCCGTCCATTCGAACTTAACATCTTTTTGAAGTAGCTTTGTCATCAGAGTAGCAATCATTGAAAACCCTTTAACGAATCGTTAGTACTAGCCCGCTAGAACCAAGAAACTCTTGATTTCAGTTACGTTCCTCGGCGGTTTCCACTCAACAATGGCTGATATCTTACTCAAGTCTACTCTAATTTCGTCTCCCGACATAATGTATACCAAAAACCCGACCTCTCATAGCCAAAATTCACTCTTGCTAAACTTGGCGTACAATTGCTTATCTCTCAAAGTCTGCAACACGGTCCTCAAGTGCTCTACGTACCTATCCTTGCCACGAGAATAGATGAGTATGTCATCAATAATGATGACAACAAATTGTCCAAGTAGGGTTGGAAAATGCAGTTCATCAAGTTCATGAATACTGCAGGAGCATTTGTCAAACCAAAGGGCATGACTAAGAACTCATAGTGGTTGTACCTCATCCGTAAGGTAGTTTTCGGCACATCTTGTTCCTTGACTCTCAACTGGTAATACCTCGACCTCAGGTCTATCTTAGAGAACACAGTTGCTCCTTTCAACTGGTCGAACAAGTCATCGATCCTCAGCAAAGGATACTTATTCTTTACTGTAACCTTATTGAGCTGACGGTAGTTTATGCACAATATTATCGAGCCATCCTTTTTCTTGACAAATAAAATCGGTGCTCCCCACGGAGAATAGCTCGGTCTTACAAAACCCTTCTCTATTAACTCTTGTAACTAAACCTTTAATTTCTTAAGTTCTGTCGGAGCCATCCTATATGAAGCGATCGAGATGGGTGCCGTACTAGGGACTAGCTCGATACGAACTCAATTTCTCTCTCTAGAGGTAATCCCGATAACTCTTCCATAAACATATATGGGTACTCGTATACCACTGGCACTGAATCAATCCTTGCCTCTGACACTTGGGTATTTAGCACAAAAGCGAGATACGACTCATATCCTTTCCTTAAGTACCTCTAAGTTGTCATAGAAGAAATGACTACAGGTATACCATCTGATTCACTTTATTCAATCCGGAGAACATCCCCGTTTTCACATTTCAGCTCAATAAACTTCTTTCCATAATTTACCACTACATCATGAGCAGTCAGCCAATCCATACCAAGGATTATATCAAACTCATCAATTAGTAACAATATAAGATCGGCCAAAAAACAATGGCCTCTAATTGTCAAAGGGTAATCCTTACATACTTGGTCAACTAACACATGCTTACCTAGTGGGTTTGACACCTTTATTACAAACTCGGTTGACTCAACTAGCATTTTCATTCTAGACACCAATTTCATGCAAATATAGGAATGGGTAGAACCCGGATCAATCAAAGCTATCACAAAAATGTCATGGATAGAAAAGGTACCCATAATCACGTTGGGGGACAAAGCCTCTTCACGGGCACAAATAGCATAGGTCCTTGTAGGTGCCCTACCCTCGGGCCTCACAACAACATCTTTAGGGGCGCATCTACTATTAACCCACTACTCGGGTTCTTCTGCGGTTTACCCCTCGAAGGAGCACTACTCGCTCTCACCTCTTACTTTTTATTACCCTCATCCATATTAGGGCAGTCTCGGATGAAATGATCAAGTGAGCCGCACCGAAAACAACTTCTTTCATTTCCCTGAAACTCACTGAAGTGTCGTCTACCACACTATAAGCACTTAGGTCTATCCGGTCGAACACTACCAACACTCGCAACAGAGGTAGTTTGAGCCTTAGATGTCACATGATGCTTACTCTTGCTCTTACCCAAATATCCCATTGAAGCATTGGATTGGGTTATAAACTCTCTTGATCTCTTGGATGAGGATTGATGTGATTTCCCCATCTGTCTCTTCCTTGAGTCACGAGACTCCATATTAGCCTTTCTCTTCTCCTTGGCCAACTCTTCGGCCCTGCATGCTCTCTCAACGAGCACCACAAACTCTTGAATCTCTAAATACCCACCAAAAATTGGATATCCTCATTTAAATCGTCTTCAAATTGCTTACACATGGTGACCTCAAAAGACACATATTTCCTAGCATACTTGCTGAGCCTTACAAACTCACGCTCGTACTCGGTAACTGTCATTCACCATTGCTTTAATTTGAGGAACTCCTTTCTCTTCTGATCGATGAACCTCTGATTAATATACTTTTTTCAGAATTCTTCTTGAAAGAACTCCCAAGTTACTCTTTCTCTTAATACCACTGACACGAGAGTGTTCCACCACTAATAGGCTAAATCTCGTAGAAGCGACACTACGCGCTTTATGCACTCCTCAAGTGTGCATGGTAACTCATTGAACACTCTAATGGTATTCTCCAACCAGAACTCAGCTCTCTCTAGATCGTTATCTTTATTTGCCTGAAAATCTTCGGCCCCATGTTTTCTAATTTAATCTACTGGGGTTTGTCTCTCCTACACAATTCTACTTCTTGAGGAGCTACCGGAGCATGGTGATAAATTGGAGGAGGTGGGGGAGGCAGAATGTTCGAGTTTACACAAACATACTCCGTATACCAAGCATTCATCATTTAGAGGTAGGCTTCTCTAGCCCCTCCGCCCTAACTCATCATCACGGGCCCGGTCTCAATTGGCGCGGTCCCTTCAGCAGGAGCTGGTGCATTACTCTCCACATCGTCTGCCATAGCTCCTTCAGGATCCATTTACTATATGAAAAAAAAAACACAATCTATAATCGTTAGGAGTTGTCACAGTATCATATTTCAATTATGGCATGTACAACTAGACTCGTACACGAGTTAGGTTAGTCATAGAATCGACTAAACCATAACTCTGATACCACTAAATGTAACACCCCGTGCCCGTATCTAATACCAAGATAGGATACGATACGTTACCTTACTAAATCACATGCAACCATCTGAAAAGGTCATCATCATATTTCACAACTAAGCATTAACTCTGAATTTTCCTGTTGATCTATTTAGAATACGACAAGATATTCAATAAGTATCGACATAGGGTATCGAGCCAATGCTATATCCTAGACATGGTCTTACATTAGCTCATATATCAAGCCGATGCCATGTCCTAGACATGGTCTTACACTAGCTCTCATATCTCAAGGCTGATGCCATGTCCTAGACATGATCTTACACTAGCTCTCTTCTATCCGTGCCGATGCCATGTCCCAAACATGGTCTTACACTGACACATCTCCAAGCCAATACCATGTCCTAGACATGGTCTTACACTGGCTTATAAATTGAGGCCAATGCCATGTCCTAGACATGGTCTTACACTAGCACTCGTATCAACGCCAATGCCATGTCCCAGACATAGTCTTACACTAGCTCTCGTTTCAACCCTTGTCTTCAACTAGGCTCTATTACATAAATTCTCATCATTTTATTGCTAAAAGCCATAATTCATCAACTCAAGCTCAATAAATGTTATCATGCATAACTCATACTCACATGTATTCATTTCATGCAAATTTGGTAATCTCATGCATAATAATAGAAAATTTGTATTATTTACCTGTAACTTACCTCGATATACAAAATGAAAAATGACTTTTCACTTTAATCAATTTGCTTGGCCTTCCCCCCGGTCTAGGTTTGAACTTGGTAAATCTTGATCTATAACAATATAAGTTCACTAATTTAATCATCAATCTAATTTAACCAATTCAATAATCTTAATTTAGCAAAATGACCTTTTTGCCCCTAAACTTTGGCAAAATGACCATTTTACACCTAGGCTCGGAAATCGATTCTTATTGAATTTCCTTATTCACCAAGCCTAACCAAACTCTTTTCACCCTTATGGTAACAAAAAATTCTTATTATTTCACACAAATAACAACAACTTATCAACTTAACAAACTAGTCCATTTTAGGTGTTTTTCCTAAACAGCCTTTCACAAAAGTTGTTTATTTAACAGCCTACATTCATTTTCTTTCATAAAGTTCCAGAAAACAACACTTATACATTCATGATGAATTTCTAAACTTTCAACCAAATTGCACAATACACCCCTCAAAAGGTAGCTCATGCTACAAGGGTTCCAAAAATGCAAAAATATTCAAGAAAGACTTTAAAAATCACTTACTTATGGATGCTAGAAGTTGCTAAAAGTTTTGAGCTTCCAAAACCCCTCTAATGGCTGATATTTTCGGCAAGAAGAAGAAGAAAAATAATGATCACTAAACTAGGTCCAAGTGGTATTGAAATAAATTTTTAATTGGTAATTTATACTATTTGAAAGAATAATTAGGTCCAAGTGGTATGACTAATGGTCACTAAACTAATGATAAATATGACAAAGGTAAGCGCACCTATCGAACAATAATATAGCTATGGTGAGTAGAGAATATCATATCCACTAGGACTAAAAGTATTGGTAATTACCGTTTTTCTATTATTTAGCTAGCAATTTGAAGTGATGTGTTTTAATCTAAATTTACTAAACTAAGAACACAATAGAGAATGAATCAAGAAAATAATCTAATATTAACCAATGAGATAGACAATACCCAGGGAAGAATCCACCTAGACTTTACCTATTATTAAGAATCTGAATTAAACGATTTATTCACTTCTGTCTTGATCTGTAGAAATCCCTAAATTATGTTAATATCTCTTTCGAGAGTAAGAACAACTGACTCTAGGTTGATTAATTAAAATCTCTTTCTAATTAAAACCCCTATCGTTGCATTAACTCGAACTATGGATTCTTATATTAGATTTGACACTAATCTAGTAGATTTATGTCGTCCTATTTCTAGGATTACATGCAACTCTACTCAATTATGTTAGATCAACTCTTAAACAGGGACTTTTGCTCCACTGAATTAAGCATATTAAACATTAATTAATATCCCAAAAATATCAAAACAAGAAATAAGCATACATAATTGAGACTAAGAATCAAGTATTTATCACTTAAAAATAGATATTAAATAAAAGGATTCATTATAGGTTTCATCCTCTCTAGGTATCTAGGGAATTAGTTCATAATCCTAAATGAAAACATCTCAAGGTCAGAATAACCACAAGACATAAAGAAACTCAATAAAACTTTGAAAAAAATTAAAAGGAGATCCTCTTTTGAGTTGATTCCAATGGTGCTCTTTGAGTGTTTTTCTCGATCTTATCTAATGGCTACCCTTATGTCTTCTTCTAATTAGTATTTATAGACTTCAGAATGCTCAGAAAGCCTAAAAATTAGGTTTTTCCATGTATTTGGGAAGTAGGGTGCGATATCAACACGGGTTAGCACATGGGCGTGTGTCCAGCCTGTATGGATCACATAGGCGTGTGCTCAGCCCGTGTGGAAATGCCTAAGCTATATGGCTCTTGAAAACAGCTCTATTTCTTATTTTGACTTGTTTTTCACTCTTTTCACTCTCAAATGCTCTCCTAAGTATAGAAACATGAATTTAAAGGATTAGGAGCATCAAAGTCACTAATTTACATAATTAATAATTCAAAAACACATTAAGAATGAGAGTAAAATATGTTACTTTTATAGCTTATCAATGACCCTCAAGTCAAGTGGATTTAGAAAATAAGGTATTGGGACCTCTTTTTTATAAATCGAGCCGTAAATATTTTAATAAATATGTACGGAGTATTATTAAGGTTGTGTTTAAGTTTCGTTAAGAAATTTTAATGTTTAGATAATTAATTAAAGAAAAAAGACTAATTTGTAGAAGGTGTAAAACTTTGTAATTATTGCATTTAGTGGATTAAATAGATTGAAATTTAAATGAGGAAAGACTTAAGTGGTAAATTAGCTCTAGCTAACTTAGTTGGATGGCTAAACAAAAAAATGATCAAATAATGTGATTTTAATGGCAAAATGGTAATTAAGTTAAAGTTAAAAAAAAATAGAATGAATGGGTTTTCTTCTTCATTTTTCTTCTTGATAACCGAATGTTCATGGTCTTCTAAGCTAGGAGAATTAGCCAAGATGTACTATTTATATGTGAGTGATTCTTTTACACGTTTCTTGTAATTTTTATGTTTTTGTGATCGTTGTAACTAGGTCCAGCTAGCCCGTACCTTTGTTTTTGAATCTGTTAAAAAATTATAGAAGTTTTCATTAATGAATTGTGAATTTTTTTTTATGAATACTATGATTTAAAGCTTTGATTGTGTTGTTTGATGATTTTGTAAAGTGATTTTTGTTAGATTTTGATTTTAGGTTTAAATTGTGAAAATGTCAAAATTTTAGGGTTTGATAGTAAATTTAAAGTTGACTATTTAAGGGCCTATTATATTTGGATGGAATTATTGACTTGAAAAAAAAAGGTTATTTTGATGATTTTCGGGTTAAGGGGCTAAATTGCATAAATTGTAAAAGTTTAAGGTAATTATGTAAATTTGAAAAATAAAAGGTAATTTTGATGTAAATGTAAGCTGATAATTGAGAAATTTTACATTTTAGATCAAGATTCTATAGATACTTGTGGAAAAGGAAAAATTACAGAATAGTCCCTGAACTTCTGCAACTACTACAATTCAGTCTAGGTAAGTTCGTGCGGTTTAAAATTTTAAATTCTATATGAAATGTTGAATAGTATAACATGGTATAATAAATATATTCGATTATTGGTGATGAAAGGTTATTTGTGAAATGTTATTGAATTTGATGTTTAGATCTATTTGACGCAAGATAGAGTACAGTTGAGATATGGTGTGTTATGGGGGATTGGATTGGAGATGGTTATGGGGTTATGTATATATGTTTCTTGAGTAAACCTAGGTTCAACATTTGTTGTGAACTTTTGTGTTATACTCTCTATTTTGGTGTGTTTTGGTTGGACAAACTCTTACGAGCACTGGTGTGTTTTGGAGGGATTAGCTCTTCTAAGCATTGATGTGTTTCGAAGGCATTAGATCTTATGAGCATTGGTATGTTTCAGATGGATTGGATCTAATGAGCATCTGGTGTGTTTTAGTTGGTTTGTCGATGTACTAAGTGTCATTGTCTGATCTGAAGGCCTTTAGCTTGCAACTTTCTTGATTCTCTGCTAAGGCTTTGATCTTGCTAAATACTTCAAGTATTTCTAATTTTTTTTAAAATTCACCTAGAAGGACCTTATGTAATCATTTATAAACAACACAAAGTATCTGTTGTTACTTAGAAATGAGTCTTCATTGGTCCACAAATGTTAGTATGGACCAATTAAAGCTTGTCTCGAGCTCTCCATGCCTTGTTAATTGGAAACGACAGTCTCACTTGCTTTCCAATCTGGCAAACCTCACAAACTCTATCCTTGAAATCAACCTTGGACATATCTTCAACCAAATCCAATTTCTGCAGCAACCAAGTGACCTATAGTTAACATAGCTTAACCTTTTGTGCCATAAACAAGCATCATCTTCCAAATTAGTGTAGGTCTTCATTTCTAACTGATTCATATCCAACCTAAAACATCTTTCAGTCATAGCTACTATCACTAGTTCTTGACCAAGTGAGTCCTCAACAACACAGAACTTATTCTTAAAAGTAAAAGTGTAATATCCCAAATTAGGGCCTAATTAGAATAGTGGTTTTGTGACCAAAAATCTGAGATAGAAATAATTATTTTATAATTCTTTTGAGGTTTATGATATGATTTCATGATTGTGTGAAAATTTCGTGAAGAAATTCTATGCATAAAGTGCTTAATTTGAAATTAGGGACTAAATCGAAGTTGTAAAACTTGCATTCTAGAAGCTTTTAGTATGAAATTGCTTGGGAATATTAATTAGGAGGTCTTAAATAGAAATTTGACTAATTTCTAAAATTTTGGACAAAAATGGACATACATAGGTAGAAATAACCAAAGTTTTTAATGAAGGGTATTTTAGTCATTTGGTAATTAAAAGATTAAAAAAGGGAAAAAAGATGGAAAAATATGTCCACCTTCTTAATTAGGACAAAATTTCAAGGGTTCTCCAAAGCTAGGGTTTGTTTCAAGCTTCCAAGCTCCATAGTAAGTGATTCCAAGCCCCGTTTTTAATGTTCTTTACGTTTTCGGAGTCCTGGTAACTTGATTAAGCTTATTCTAGCAATAATTTAATCTAAGGTTCATATTTGGAAAAATACCCATAGGTGAAAAGTGTTTATATTGATATTTTATGATAGATTATGAGGTTTTAAATTATGCTAAACATCTTGTTCTACTCGGTTTTAAGTAAAAACGAGTAAAACGGCTTAATCGGTAAAAATACCTATTGTTCATAAGTACATGTTAGAGTGGGAATTTGATGTTGCTGTTGGTAAATAAATGATCAGCATGTCTTCAAACATAAGAATTAGGGAAAAAGTTTAATTTTCGAGCTTTGGGACAAAAGTGTAAATATATAAAAGTTTAGGGGTAAAATCGTAATTTTTTCAAAGTTAGAGTTAAGGACTATTTTGATAAATGTGAATATTAAATAAGCTAAATGTGTTATTTTAGATCAAGAAAGACATGGAATCAACCTTGATCGAGGAAAAGAAAAGATTGTGGACTAAATTGCAAAATTTCTATATTTTGTACCGAGGTAAGTTCATGTGTAAATAAGGTAACATAATTGTTATTTTGAGCAATTTAATGTTATTTATATGATATGATGTTTACTATTATGAAATATTATGCTTTGAAAATAATTATTTAGTAATATGCAAGTTATGTGAGCCATTTGATAAATGCGAAATACTACCAAGTATCAGTTCCGACATTCCAAGGAAGACGACAAAGATGTTTAATTGAGGTGAGTCCCGTTTGAACCGTGGGAATAGATTAGGGTACAAGTAACATGTCACTAGGATGGTTTAGTTCTAAACTCGTTTAGTTGAGTCCGAGTTCGTGAGATGTAACTAGGCATCCGAGCTCGTTGAGTTGAGTCCGAGTTCACTTATGGATGCGAATGCCCAAGCTCGTTCAGTTGAGTCTGAGTTCGCTTATGGAAGGGTTACATGGTAGCTTGGCTACATAAATTCTGTAGGCTATTGAGTTTGTCTAGTGATAAACAATACGTTATACGTATTTTTACCTCATGCTTAGCCTATATTTTGGAATTATTATTAATTGTGTGAGAATTGGTGCTCTTAATTTTTCTTTTTCATATCTTAGACTCAAGAGAGCATAATGAAGAGAAAAGAACGGAAAAAGGACCAAAAATGAGGAAAACGGGCCAAAATGCAAAAACAACACGGCCCAAGGAGTCACCATACGGTCGTGGCACACGGCCGTGTAACATGAAGATCACACGGTCCACTCGACAAGCATAGCCAGGCCACACGATCGTGCCTTTACCGATAGACCCACACGGCCTCTTGTTGAAGTCACACGGGTGTGGCGCACGGGCGTGTTCTAGTCGTGAGGAAGAGGAATTTCACTCGGATTGGGATGCTTAGAGGCTAAGAAAGGCCCTCCAAAGCTCTATATAAAGACCCTAGGAGGCAACTCTAAGGGTGTACTTGATTTTCTCCTAAAAAGGGAATTCCTTTTCTCCAGGTGGGGAGATGTCTCTCTGCCAACACAAAGAGTGAAAGCCAGGGATTACTTGCAGGAAAGCTGATTGATTCATCCTGGAAGCCAGATTTCTACATCAAGACAGAAGATCTCCCTAAATTCCTTCAGTGGTTTTTGGTTTTTTTATGTTTTGCTATCTTATTACTTCTGCGATGTTTTCTTCCTTTATTATGAACTAAACCCTCAAATACTTGAGGGGAATAAAACCTAAGATGAATCTTGTTATTATTTATTCCTGAGTTATATGATAAATACTTGAGTTGTTCTTAATTATGAGTGCTTAATTCTTGTGTTAATAAGCCTAGGTATTAATTCAAGAAACGGATGTGCTTAGAGCAGAGGAGCAAAAGTCCTTGTGATAACAGTAGATCTACCATAATTAAGCTAAGTTGCATGCAACCCTAGACATAGGGCGACATAAATCTGCCGGATTAGGGTCAAACCTAATATGGGGAACCATAGATCGAATTAATGCAACCTAGGGATTTAATTAATAAAGGAACTTTAATTAACAACTTAGGCCTAGTTGCTCTACGCCTCGACGGAGGGTTTAGCATAAATTAGGGATCGCTACGGATCAGGTCAAGTGAATAAATCGTCTAGCTCAAGAACCAATAACAAGTGAAATCTAGGTGGATTCTCCCTTAAGTATTGCCTTTATCAATTAGCTTTTCCCAATAATATTCCCCCAATCAACCCCTCTTTATTTTTAGGCTAGATAATAGAAAGAAAGTAAGTATTAGTACTTTTGGTTCCCTTGGGTACGACAACTCGGTCTTGCCACTAAGCTATCCTACTATTGATAGGTGCGCTTGCCTTAGATCGTGATATTAGCTATTTTTAGTGTGATCAGTTCTTTATAAATTTTATTACTTCATATCACGCATATCAAGTTTTTGGCGTCGTTGTCGGGAAGCTAAAATATTAAGAAAACTCGATTTCTATTACTTTAGCCATTATTTTATTTATTTATTTATCTATTTATTTATTTTTAGTTTTTATTTATTTTTATTTTTATTTTATTTTCAAAATTTTCTTTGCTTTTTCTTTTTAGGTATTTCTAGTTTATGACTAGAAACAACCTAACAGGACCATTACTTTTTAACGAAGATTTAGAAACGACAGTTCATAGAACTTGCAGAGAGATCAGACGAAGCCTTCATTATCCGGAGTAAAATCAAGAGCAAGAATCGGAACCTACTGAAACAATGGACGCACATCAACCACCTCCAGCACTTCCAGCAGATCCAACAAACCAAGATGAAGCTCTTCGTACTATGTATGATTATGCTAAACCTAGTTCGGTTGGTACCCAAACTAGCATTATTAGACCTACTATTGCTGCTAATAATTTCGAGCTAAAACCTAACACTATTCAGATGACACGGCAATTTGTGCAATTTGATGGTTTGTAGGATGAATATCCCAATTCACATCTAGCAAATTTCTTGGAGTTATGTGATACTTTTGAAATAAATGGTGTTTCTGATGATGCCATTCGCTTAAGGCTATTTCCATTTTCTTTGAGAAATAAAGCCAAACAGTGGTTAAATTCTTTACCATGAGGCTCAATCACCACATGGGAACAAATGACCGAAAAATTTTTATTGAAATATTTTCCTCCAGCTAAAACAAACGATATCTCTTCTTTTGTGCAGATGGATTTAGAAATACTTTACGATGCATGGGAGAGATACAAAGATCTTTTGAGAAGATGCCCTCATCATGGACAACCTTTATGGCTACAAGTTCAAACCTTTCACAATGATTTGAACCCCTCAACTCGAAAAATGATTGATGCAGCTCTAGGAGGAACAATTAATAATGAAACCCCAGAAACAGCTTATGAATTTATCGAAGAAATGTCACTGAATAACTATCAGTGGCAAGTTATGAGGACAAAGCCAGCAAAAGCTGCAGGAGTTTATAATATTGATGCTGTCACCATGCTAACTAACCAAGTAGAACTCTTAAATAAAAAGTTTGATAATTTTGTTGGTTCTACGCAGGCACAATAGGTGATGCAGTATGACGCGATGCAAGGAAATATGTTCGCTCTAGATTATTCATCTTATAGCCATGACACAGAAACTGAGCAAGCAAATTACATGGGTAACAATTTTAGATCTCAAAATAATCCTTATAGTAACACGTATAATGCAGGTTGGCAAAACCACCTCAATTTTTCTTGGGGAGGACAAGGAAATCAAAGACAACAACCCCCTCAGGGATTTCAGCAGCCACCGTCGCAACAAGAGAAAAAACCCAATCTTGAAGAGATGTTCACCAAATTCATGGCCATGATAGAAACCCGTTTTTAGAACACTGAAACAGTGTTAAAGAACCAACAAGCATCAATTAAAGGCCTAGAGAATCAAATTGGTCAACTTGCTAAATTGATATCAGAAAGACCACAAGGTGGACTTCCAAGTAACACTGAGATCAAGAGCAAATTCATGCCATGAGTACAATAGATGAGGAGGTTTTAATCAAAGACAACCCAAACGAGGAACCTGAGGAGGATAAAGGTAAGGTAGAGGTAAGCAAAAACAAGTCAGACACCAAAGAATACAAGCCTCGCATCCTATACCCAAACGCGCTAAAGAAAGACCGCACACACGAGCAATTTGGTAAGTTCCTCAAACTCTTAAGGAAATTACACATTAACTTACCATTTGTTGAAGCAATCTTGCAGATGCCGAAGTACGTAAAATTTTTAGAGGAACTTCTCACAAATAAAAGGAAGCTGGAAGAACTATCCACAGTGGAACTAAACGAGGAATGCTCAGCTATTCTCCAAAATAACCTGCCAACCAAACTGAAAGATCCAGGGATTTTTACTATTCCTTGTTTATTTGGTAGCCTAAACACCAAAAATGCTTTAGCTGATTTAGGGGCTAGTATAAATGTCATGCCTTATACACTGTTTAAACAACTAGGTCTTGGAAAACCTAAGCAAATTAAGATGAGCATTCAACTGGCTGATAAAACTATTAGGTCTCCTAAAGGAATAATTGAATATGTGCTCGTCAAAATTGATAAATTTATATTCCCAGTGGACTTTGTTGTTTTAGACATTGATGAGGATAACAATGTACCCCTAATCCTAGGACGACCCTTTTTAGCAACTGCTAGAACAATAATTGATCTAGAAACAGGAGAACTTACATTCCGTATAGGTGATGATAAAGCTACTTTACAAGCCCGAAACCCGATCAAGATTGTTGATGATAAAAATACTGTTTCGAATCCTTGTAAAAACACTGACCTCACCACCCAACCTTCTGTGCAAGATACACTCTACGTAGAGGCGACTCAACCACAGGTAAGTCCATCAAAGGAGCACAAACCTGAAAAGCAAATGCTTCAGATTGAGGAACTGGACGAGTGGCTACACTATCACAAAAAACCCAAAATATGTCATACCATCCCAGAGCTTCAACGAGACAACCCTCAGGTAACAACAAATCAACTTAAGGTGGGAGATAAGGTAATTCTAGAAAAAGGCGACCCTCGAATCTTGAATTCAAAAGAGCATAAAAGTGATACACCTTACTTCACAGTAATGAAAATCTTCTCCTATGGTACAGTAGAGATAAAACATGAGTCATTCGGCACTTTTAAGGTAAACCACACTTGACTCAGATCTTACATTGAAAATAAAGTTTTAAACAGGATAGAGGAGTATCAACTCTTCAAACCACCGTGACCGACCAAAGCTTGAGCATAGTCGAGCTTAAACTATCAATAAGCGCTTCTCGAGAGGCAACCTGAGCACTAACTTAGTAGCTTTTCTTCTATTTTGATTTTTAGTCTTTTATTACAGCAGCTAACACCTTTGATGCAGGAAATTAGGACAACACAGCTAGACACACGGGCGTGTCCCAGGCCGTCTGAACACTTCAAACAGAGACACGGTCGTGTACCGAGGCCGTGCATAAACAAAGCTCAAATTGTCCCAAAACACGGGCCACCGATACACCCCCACGGCCGTGTGACATGGCTGTGGCGACCTTACGAAATTCACACGGGCTACCAACAATTGCCCACAGCCGTGCGACATGGCCGTGGCAACCCTGCAGTATCCACATGGGCTCACATAATGCACCACGCCAGTGTCCCCAGCCCGTGGAAGACACTGTCAATTTGCCCACGCCCGTGGACCAGATCACATGACCATTTGCAACACAAACGCGATCACACACGGCCATGTAAACCATCCCATGACCGTGTAAATCACGAAGAACCGATCTCCCACGGCCATGCAAACCATCCCCACGGATGTGCTCATTGAACCAGGTGCGTCATAACCACCGATTTTTAAAAAACACGAGTAAAACACGACTCACACAGGCGTATGACATGCCCGTGTGACCTAAAAACTATAAATAGGGGGCCACTATTCACCTTCTCTTACACTCAAACTCTAAATTCCCTCATCCAAACTCCCCCCCAAACCACCACTAATGCCGCCACAGCCCTCAAAACACCACCATCCCCGAACTCAGTCAACCCACGTCCGTGTAACTCAACCCACGACCGTGCACCCTCAATTTTGGTTCTATTTCCCCATTTTTCTTATTTTTCTTTTGCTTAATTTATTAATTTTAGTTTTCTTCTAGATATTGATAAAGTATGAAATTAGTTACACTAGGATGAATAATCTTAAATATTATAGAACATTTTATGATTCCATGTTATTGATTAACATTCTCCCTATTTGCTCATGCATCTAGTATAATTACATGCCCAGATTCCTTAAATTCGATTAGGATAGATAGATTATATTATTTAGATTTGTTTTAGTCATATTGTTCTTCAATATTCATATTCAATATTTCATTAATTTTCAATTGATTAGGACTAAAGTCATTCTATTATTTTCTAGGTAAACTGTCATCATCACGCAGTAAGAAATCTGCCGTTTCGCCTTCAAAGAAACGTAAGGGGCTAGGGGGTTCATCATCAAGGCCCACCTCCGAGACTCGCCATCCGTTCCTAAAATTCCATCAAGAAACCCAAGAGGAGCTATTCCAACTCCTACAAAATTAGACTATAGGAACTGGACAATGTATCAACTGGGCTACTCTCGATCGAGTCTAACTCGGAGACGTTGTTCGGGCCCTCTTAAATACCAAACCTTGGAAGCAATTTTTCTACATCGTCGAGCCAACCTACCTTAAACTAACATTATAGCTTTGCTCAACTTTTCATCTACAGGACACAACAAATCTCAATAACCCAGGCACCATACAATTTTTCTCTGGAGGGTTGGTGCAACGAATGAGCATATCCGAATTTGATATTACACTAGGACTATATACCGACGAATTTATAGCTGATGAAGACTTCCCCGATCTCCCCCGTCATATCCATATATCACCACTTCAATGTTGGCAAGCACTAGTCCTGGGAGGAGCTACATACAACCCCAGTTGCACTAAGGCAACCGCCATTGCCTCATCAATAAGGTACATTCACGCTATCTTCGCACATACATTGACAGGCCGCCGTGAGAGCACCAGCGTTGTCAACACACACGATGCCTACTTTTTATGGAGTATGGCAAACACATACCTGATTGACCTCACCCATTTCCTCACCCAAGCCATTCAACACCAAACAGAACGCCATCACCAAGGCGTTATATCCATGGGCCCGCACATTAAACGCTTGGCTCGTCACTTCGGGCTCCTCAACACTGCGACCCAGACATCCTCGTACACATTGATAGGTCAGATGTCCCCTCAGGGCATCCAGACCATGCTACACATGAGGATGATCCAGCGCAGACCTAGAGGTGATCCCCTTCAATACCCCCTCATCCAGGAGGACGAGGACACAGAGGACATTCTTGATGATGTCCCACCATCACCACCAGCGGAGGATGCACTTGCCGAACCACCACCCCCTCGCTGCCCAACCCATGCAACAGCTTCCCATGTTGACCTATCTGAGCGCTTTTCACAGTTCGAGCAGTAATGCTTCTAGCGTCTCGATCATATCGACGCCACTCTACAGCAGATTTGTCAGCATCTCAACATCACTTCACCACCGCCGCATGATCCATCCGAGGATTAGATATCTCTATTCCTCCTATGTTATTTTAGTTTTTATTTTTAATTTTAACCTTAGTCTCCTTTTATTTTGAATTATAGTTTTAATCGTTTTAATTATTTGAAGTATTCGTATTTTTAACACTTAGTATTATTTTACTACCTTTCATATCGGCTAATCCCTAATGCAAAATCCCTATTAATTCAAAATTCCTACGACTAATTCATATTTTTGCAGTGTCAAAAAGGAACTCTACAGCTCATATTCAAACAAAAATCAGAACACCCTGCCACAATTGCCGACTCTTCCTAACAACTTCATCCTAAAATCAGGGAGTTTCAATTCTCTCCCTATCTTATGATATTATACTTCTCTTGCTTTTCATATATCTTTGTACATTGAGGGCAATGTACATCTTAAGTATAAGGGGGAGTTCACTTTAAATCTTTACATTATCTATGAAATCTCTGAAATTTTTCTTTATGCTTTGATCTCAAATAATTCTCAGTTTCCTAGTAGGAATTAATTCTGATTGATCTATAAATTCTATTGATAGGTTGAGAATTAAGATATAGGTACTTGTACTCTGATTATTCAAACTTTAAAACATTAGGGAATTAAGCATGATAAGTTGAAATTTTTGAGAACCCTAATTTTTGCATGAGTTATTTTCTTTAATTCTAAGTATTATCTTGAGATTTGAAATTCATAGGATTGACATCAAAAGCCATAATTCTAGTGAGATTTTGAGCCTTCTTGAGCATACATTCTTTTGTGTTCACTTTTATTATTGCTTTGAGTGGGTCAATGCTGATTTGTTATTCTAGGACTTGCTTTGATTATACGCGTCAAGACCACATCATTGATTTGATATTTCGAGAAGATAAAGGCACTTAGGATTTAACCCACTTACTCCACAAAAAGCCTACCTCCACAATTTAACCATAGTGAACCCCGTTGAGCCTAACAACCCATTCTTTGACTTACCTTCTAATTATTAACCAATAACCCATTTTTTCTTGAATCCTATTCAATTACTTTAACCCATATTTTTGTCGAGATTTGAAGTTGAATTATTATATACCTTTATTCTCTTTTCTACTCTGTAAAGATGTAAACATTATTATAGTTAATTTGAGTTGTTCTAAAAAAAAAGGGGCCATGTGTACATACTGTGAAATTTAATTGTAATTTGTTCAATAAGTTTTTGCATATTTCAATTTTAAGGCTATGAAGGAAGAAACGATATAATCCTAAGAATTAGCCCTAGAAATATGTTCCAAGGTGATAGAGATTTTTCTAGCTAGATAATTTTTCAAAGTTCAATCTCGATTCTAACCCTCTTTTGCAGCCTGTGACAACACCTTTAACCGAGCCCCGTTACAACCACTACAAAGACCTTTTGATCGATGTATCATATCAAGCTATAGTGGTGGAGATGTGATTTTCTTGCAAGCCTATGGTAATAACTTTTCAGATTGACTAGAGAGTGCTTAAATTCTGAACCCTAAACACTTTGAGTGGATAGAGTGAACCTTTAGTGAGGATGTCAACTTCTGTTAATTAAGATGGAGAGATAATTACTTAGGAGAAAAGAGGAAACTTATGTTTCAATGATAAAATTCTCAACTTAAAGTGATTGAGTCCTTAATGATCTTTTGATTGAATTCTCATTGTATGATTACCTGTAGATTAGTTTGAAACATTATTGATAGAAGTTATAGGTTGAGAAGAACGATTCTTTAGTAGGAACTGAGATTTTGCTTGAGGACAAACAAAGGCTTAAGTGTGGGGGTATTTGATAAACGATAAATTATATATATTTTTACCTCATGTTTAGCCTATATTTTGGATAAATTATTATTAATTGTGTGAGAATTGGTGCTCTTAATCTTTCTTTTTCATATCTTAAACTCAAGAGAGCATAATGAAGAGAAAAGAACGAACAATGGACTAAAAATAAGGAAAACGGGCCAAAATGCAAAAACAACACGGCCTAAGGAGTCACCACACAGCCGTGTAACATGAAGATCACACGGTCCAGCCCTCGACAAGCACGGCTAGGCCACACGACCGTACCTTTACTAATAGACCCACACGGCCTTTTGTCGAAGTCACATGGGCGTGGCACACGGGCGTCTTCTAGTCGTGAGGAAGAGGAATTTCACTCTGATTAGGATGCTTAGAGGCTAAGAAAGGCCTCCCAAAGCTCTATATAAAGACCCTAGGAGGCAACTCTAAGGGTGTACTTGATTTTCCCCTGAAAAGGGAATTCCTTTTCTCCAGGTGGGGAGCTGTCTCTTTGCCAACACAAAAAGTGAAAGCCAGAGATTACTCATAGGAAAGCTGATTGATTCATCCCAGAAGCTAGATTTCTACATCAAGATAGAAGATCTCCCTAAATTCCTTCAGGGGTTTTTGGTTTCTTTATGTTTTGCTATCTTATTACTTCTACAATGTTTTCTTCCTTTATTATGAACTAAACCCCTCAAATACTAGAGTTATATGATAAATACTTGAGTTGTTCTTAATTATGAGTGCTTAATTCTTGTGTTAATAAGCTTCGGTATTAATTTAAGAAACGGATATGCTTAGAGCAGAGGAGCAAAAGTCCCTGTGATAAGAGTAGATCTACCATAATTAAGCGGAGTTGCATGCAACCCTAGACATAGGGCGACATAAATCTGCCAGATTAGGGTCAAACCTAATATGGGGAACCATAGATTGAATTAATGCAACCTAGGGAGTTAATTAATAAAGGAACTTTAATTAACAACTTAGGCCTAGTTGCTCTACGCCTCAGCAGAGGGTTTAGCATAAATTAGGGATCTTTACGGATCAGGTCAAGTGATTAAATAGTCTAGCTCAAGAACCAATAACAAGTGAAGTCTAGGAGGATTCTCCCTTAAGTATTGCCTTTATCAATTAGCTTTTCCCAAGAATATTCCCCCAATTTACTTTTTGTGCACTTTTAAGTTAGTTTTAGAATTAGTTTTAATCAACCCCTCTTTATTTTTAGGCTAGATAATAGAAAGGAAGTAAGTATTAGTACTTTTGGTTCCCTTGGGTATGACAACTCAGTCTTGCCACTAAGGTATACTACTATCAATAGGTGCGCTTGTCTTAGATCGTGATATTAGCTATTTTCGGTGTGATCAGTTCTTTATAAATTTTATTACTTCATATCATGCATATCATCTAGCTATGGATATGACACTTATGTATATGCAATTTGTGTATCTGAATTATATTCCGATGTGTTCAACGGGTGAATTTTAAGCGAATAAGAAGAATACCTAGAATGAAAGTGACATGGTGGAAAGAATGGTGAAAGAGGAAATTGGACAGGTATGAGCTTAAACCTAGGGCTGAGAACTTGGTAAGACAAGATTGTGGTAAGATAGCAAGTATACTTGTAACATGAATGTCTTAGTGATATTTATGCAATTGATGTTAATGTTGAATTGCATGATTATGTTACTTGTTATTTGCATGTTAATTTACTAAGCATTTATGTTACTTCTTTTCATTCATTGTAGTTTTGACAAGCCAGCTAGGAAATCGGGAAAGGTCGAATGATCGCTCACACTATCCGGAGACCAATTTGGTATGATGGCTTGTGTATTTTGAGTATGGCATGTATAGCATTATGATCATTTTGTGTATATAATCTTATGATATGGTTATTGAGTGATTAGGAAATGTTTGGTAATGATTAGCCATTGGAATGGCCAGTCAAGATCATATTTGGTGATATGTATGTTTAATGTGCCACTTAATCTATGGAAGTTCACAAAATGGTGAAATTTGTTATAAAACAGTATCATATAGCAGTAATGATGTGAGTTTGAAAAATCAGTAAAAATACTAGAGATAGAATTAGATGGTGAATAAAATATAAAATTGGATCTTATTGTGTCTATTTTTATATGGAAGAAACAAAACATGTAAAGGAGTTGTATTTTATAAGATATTTGAGTTTTGGTGGAACAAGGTTAGAGTGATTTTTGAATCCCCTATTTTGACTTTAGAAATTCACTAAAAACTGTAAAAAAAACATAATTAGGAGCCATGCTATATATGTATAGATTTCTTATTGAGTCTACTTTTAAGGGAAAGAAACGTCATAGTCATCTGAAGTCTATACAGAGAGAAAAGTGGTTGGTAATGAACAGAGGTCAAAGTAGTTGAACACTAAAACAGGGGAAACTTTAACTAATAAACTGTACTAATTGGTCCAAAAAAAATTCTAGAAAAAATTAGTAAATAGATATATGAGTGTAGTTTTAGGAAAAATTTACAGATGTGAATTTTGAGTTTCGTAACTCGACATATGATTTTTTTAGTGACCATGATACAGATGGATAGTTTATTATGAATGTTGAAATAAATGGTTTAAAATTGTTTAAGTGATAAATTAAGTTTGCTAACTCCTCAAACTCGACTCCGGCGACAGTTTCGGGTAAGGGGATGTTACATTTGGTGGTATCAGGGTAGGTTTAGTTGGTTCTTGGACTAACGTGTTGTATGTACGGGTCTTACTATACATGTCATATATATATTGTGATAGTGTGACCACTTCTTACCATTTAAATGATTTTTTTATAGTAAATGGATCCCGATCTAGCTGTGGCTAATGATGTAGAGAGAAATACACCAGCTCCGGCTGAAAATCCACCTCCTAATGTTGGTCAAGGAGGAGGAGAAGGGGCTCGGGAAGCCTTTCTCTAGATGATGAATGCATGGTACACCAAGTTTATTCATATGAACCCGAATGCTCAACCTCCACCACCTCCCCCGATTCCTCAACCTGTACCCCCAATGTCTCAAGGTATGGATCTGATGAAATTTCATAAAACTCCAGTGGACAGAATTCGCAAGCAAGGGGCCGAAGAATTCAGGGCAAATGTTGAGGATGATACCGAGAAAGCAAAATTTTGTCTTGAGAATTCTATTCGAGTATTTGAGGAATTGTCTTGTACACCTAAAGAGTGCTTGAAATGTGCTATATCTTTATTGAGGGATTCAGCCTATTATTGGTGGAAGACATTGATTTCTATGGTACCGAAAGAGAAAGTGACTTGGGAGTTCTTTCAAAAAGAATTTCTGAAGAAATACATCAGTGAAAGATTTATTGATCAAAAGCGTAAAGAGTTTCTCGAGTTGAAGCAAGGCAATATGACAGTTACTGAATATGAAAAGGAGTTTGTCCGATTGAGTAAGTATGCTAGAGAATGTATTCCTTTAGAGGCTAAAATGTGCAGACGATTTGAAGACGGACTCAATGAAGACATCAACGTATTTGTGGGAATTCTTGAATTAAAAGAAATGGTAGTACTTGTTGATCGGGCTTGCAAGGCTGAAGAATTAGTCAAAGAGAAGAGAAAGGTAGATGCTGAGACTAGAAATTTGAAGAAAAGATCGATGAGCAGTTCATTCTCACAGCAACCTAGAAAATCCAGAAATATGTATTCTCATTCTTATGTTTCGGTCGGACATTCGTATGAAAATCCTAAAAAGCAAAACGTGGGTTCTAAATATCAAACTACTTCTGTGGCTAGTGTGGGGAATTCAAGAGTTGTTAAACTCGAATGCCAACGATGTGGTAGAAATCACTTTGGTCCATACAGAACAAATGAATGTTTTCAGTGTGGTTCTCCAGATCATTTTATTATAGATTTCCAAGAGAAAATTGAGAAAGAAAAATTTTAGAGTGCAAAAACTAGTGATGCAGACTCAAGAGGAATATATTCGAGAAAAACTGGAAATGAGGCAAGCAACAAGAATGTAGTTAGAGATTCAGCAGTTAAACCTGAAGCAAGAGCTCCGGTTAGAACTTATGCCATAAAAGTGCGTGAAGATGCTTATCACCCAACGTGATCACTGGTATTTTTTCTCTTTATGATGTTAATGTTACTGCTTTGATTGATCCTAGTTCTATTCATTCCTATGTGTGCATGAAATTGGTGTCTAGTATGAGTATACCTATTAAGTACATAGAATTTATGATTAAAGTGTCAAATCCGTTAGGCAAATGTGTTATAGTTGACAAAGTATGCAAGAAATGTCCTTTAATTATTAGAGGTCATTATTTTTCGGCTGATTTGATGTTGTTGTCAGTTGATGAATTTGATGTTATTTTGGGTATGGATTGGTTGACATTGCATGATGCTATAATAAATTGTAAACAAAAGGTTATTGAATTAAAGTGTGAAAGTGGTAAAATTCTGTGAGTTGAATCAAACAAATCAGAGGCATTGTCTAGTGTGATTTCTCCAATGTTGGCTCAGAGATATTTAAGAAAGGGTTATGATGCTTATTTGGCGTATGTGCTGAATACAAAGGAAATTGAAAAGAAAGTTGAATCAGTGCCGATTGTATGTGAATTCACAGATGTATTTCTAGAAGAATTGCCGGGTTTGCCTCCTGTCAGAGAAGTAGAATTTGATATTGAGTTGATACCGGGAACAGTTCTAATCTCGATTGCTCCATATAGAATGGCACCAGCAGAGTTGAAAGAATTAAAGTCGCAGTTGCAAGAGTTGACTGACAAAGGCTTTATGGAACCGAGTTTTTTGCCTTGGGGTGCTCCCGTATTATTTGTGAAAAAGAAGGATGGTTCTATGAGATTGTGTGTAGACTATCGGCAATTAAATAAGGTGACAATTAAGAACAAGTATCCTTTGCCAAGAATTGATGATTTTTTTGATCAGCTGAAAGGAGTGACATGGTTTTCAAAGATTGAGTTGAGGTCTGGATACTAACGGTTGCGAGTAAAAGAGTCAGATATGCCTAAAACTTCTTTTAGAACAAGGTATGGTCATTATGAATTTTTAGTCATGCCATTCGAGTTAACAAATGCTCCTGTTGTGTTTATGGATTTAATGAATCGTATATTTTAGCCATACTTGGACAAGTTTGTTGTGGTATTTATAGATGATATCTTAATTTATTCGAAAGATTAGACAGAGCATGCTGAGCACTTAAAGATAGTTTTGCAAACTTTGAGAGATAAGAAGTTATATGCCAAGTTTAGTAAGAGTGAATTTTGGCATCGGGAAGTTGGATTTTTTGGTCATATTGCTTCAGGTGATGGTATACGGGTTGCTCCCAGTAAAACTTCAACTATTGTTGATTGGAAACACCGAAGAATGTAACTGAGGTTAGAAGTTCTTGGGGCTAGCTAGATATTATCGACAGTTTGTAAATGGATTTTCTATAATTGCTGCTCCTATGACTAGACTACTCTGAAAGGATGTTAAATTTGAGTGGACGGAAGAATGTCAACAGAGCTTTGAGAAATTGAAAAAGTTATTAACTGAAGCACTAGTGTTGGTACAACCCGAGTCAGGTAAAGAATTTGTGGTGTATAGTGATGCTTCTCTAAATGGCTTGGGATGTGTACCTATGCAAGAATGAAAGGTTGTGGCTTATCCTTCGAGGTAGTTAAAACCTCACGAAAAGAATTATCTGACTCATGATTTGGAACTGGCTACAATAGTGTTTGCTTTGAAGATTTGGCGACATTATTTGTATGGTGAAAAGTGCCGAGTATATACCGACCACAAAAGTCTTAAGTACTAGATGTCACAAAAAGACTTGAATTTAAGATAGCAGAGATTGTTAGATTTATTGAAAGATTACGAGCTTGTGATTGACTATCATCCAGGAAAAGCAAATGTGGTTGCTGATGCCTTGAGTAGAAAGTTATTTTTTGCTTTGAGAGCTATGAATACTTAGTTGAAGGTGTCTGATGATGGTTCGATTCTGGCAGAGTTAAGAGCAAGACCGATGTTTTTACAAGAGATTTGTGAAGCTCAGAAAAATGACAAAGATTCGCAAGCCAAAAGGAAGCAATGTGAGGTTGATACAGGATCAGATTTCAGAATCGATTCTAATGGTTGCTTGATGTTTAAAAATCAGATTTGTGTACTGAAAAATGATAAGTTGATTCAAAGGATTTTGCACGAAGCACATAATGGTTGTTTTTCGATTCACCCAGGTAGTACATAAATGTATAATGACTTGAAAAAAATGTATTGGTGAAGCGGGATGAAAAGAGATATATCTGAGTTTGTATCGAAATGCTTAATTTGTCAACAAGTGAAAGCTGAACACCAAGTGCCTTCAGGACTACTTCAGCCTATCATGGTTCCCGAATGGAAATGGGATCGAATTACTATAGATTTTGTATCAGGGTTGCCGTTAACTCCAAAGAAGAAAGATGTCATCTGGGTAATAGTTGACAAATTTACTAAATCAGCTCATTTTATTCCGGTGCATACGGATTATTCTCTTAATAAGTTAGCTGAATTGTATGTCACTGAGATTGTTAGACTTCACGGAGTACCTTTGTCAATCATTTCGGATAGAGATCCGAGATTTACATCATGATTTTGGCAAAAGTTACAAGAGGTATTAGGTACAAAGTGAAATTTCAGCACTGCCTTCCATCCACAAACTGATGGACAATCAGAGAGTAATTCAGATTCTTGAAGATATGCTCAAATGTTGTGTATTGGAATTTCAAGGCAGTTGGGAAAGATACTTACCGTTGGTAGAATTTGCCTACAATAATAGTTATCAGACAAGTTTGAAGATGGCACCTTATGAAGCATTGTACGGTCGTAAGTGTCAGACGCCGTTGTATTGGACTGAACTCAAAGAAAATCATATTTATGGAGCTGATCTAATTAAAGAAACCGAAGAAAAAGTGAAAGTGATTCGAGATTGTTTGAAAGCTACTTCAGATAGACAAAAATCCTATGTGGATTTGAAGCGAAAAGAAATCGAGTTTTAAGTCGGTGATAATGTATTTTTAAAAGTGTCTCCATGGAAGAAAGTTCTTAGATTTGGACGGAAAGGCAAGTTGAGTCCACGTTTTATCGGACCGTATGAAATAATTGAAAGAGTTGGACTGGTAGCGTATCGATTAGTATTACCATCTGAATTAGAGAAGATTTATGATGTGTTCTATGTATCTATGTTACGTCGGTATCGTTTGGATCCTTCACATGTAATTTCACCGACAGAGATTGAGCTATGATAAACGATAAATTATACATATATTTACCTCATATTTAGCCTATATTTTGGATGAATTATTATCAATTTTCTGGGAATTGGTGCTCTAAGTCTTTCTTTTTCATATCTTATACTCAGGAGAGCATAGAGAAGAGAAAGGAACGCAAAATGGACTAAAAATGAGGAAAATGGGCCAAAATGTGAAAATGACATAGCCCAAGGAGTCACCACACGGCCGTGCCACCCGAAGACCATACGGTCCAGCCTCGACAAGCACGGCCAGACCACACGGCCGTGCCACCATCAACAGACCTGCACACGGCCCTTATCGAAACCACACGGGCGTCACACACGAGCGTGTCCCTATCATGAGGAAGAGGAATTTCACTCGGATTGGGATGCTTAGAGGCTAAGAAAGACCCCCCAAAGCTCTATATAAAGACCCTAGGAGGCAACTCTAAAGAGGCACTTGATTTTCCCCTGACAAGGGTATTTGATTTCTCCTGTCAAGGGTATCTTTTCTCTAGGTGGGGAGTCGTCTCTCTGCCAACACAAGGAGTGAAAGCAAGGAATTACTCCAAGGGAAGCCGATTGATTCGTCCCAGAAACCAGAATTCTACATCAAGACAGAAGATCTCCCAAAATTCCTTCAGGGGTTTTTGGTTTCTTTATGTTTTGTTATCTTATTTCTTTTGAGATGTTTTCTTTATTCATTATGAACTAAACCCCTCAAATACTTGAGGGGGATGAAACCTAAGACAGATCTTGTTATTATTTATTCCTGAATTATATGAAAAATACTTGAATTGTTCTTAATTATGTGTTCTTCATTCTTAACGCCATGCAACACCAGACCGAGCATCACCATAGAGGCATCATATCTATGGGACCTTACATCACATGCTTAGCTCGCCACTTTGGGCTCCTCAATACCACAGCTCAGACATCCTCCTACACACTCGTCGGTCAGATGTCTCCCCAAGGCATCCAAACCATGCTTCCTATGAGGATGATCGAGCGGAGGCCTGGAGGCAACCTTTTCCAGTTTCGCCTTATCCAGGAGGGCGAGGAGCCAGAGGACATCCCTGATGATGTCCCACTACCCCCACCAGAGGTGGATGTTCCAGCCGAGCCACCACGACCCCGTCAACCAACCCATGCTGACCTATCTGAGCGCTTTTCACAGTTCAAGTAGCAATGCTTCTAGCACCTCGATTATATCGACGCCACCCTAGCACAGATATGTCAGCATCTCAACATCACTCCGCCACCGCGTGATCCATCTGAGGATTAGAGACTTCTATTCCTCTTAACTTTATTTTTATCTTAATTTTTATTCTAACACTGATCTCTATTTTCACCTTCTAACTTATTTTTTTAATTTTCCTTTTTGCATCTTTTTAATTTTTTCTTTATCTTTTTTATTATTTCAATATTAGTATTTTTAGTATTTTATTTTATTTTATTTTATTTCTTTTCATAGCGGCCAACCCCTAACGAATAATTCTTATTGATCTAAATTCCGCACGACTAATAAATCCTTTCACAGTTTCAAAGGAGCCTCACAGCTGAAATCTCTACAAAAATGGGAACACCCTGCCACAACTGCCAACTCTTCCAATCTTCGTCTCACTAATCCATCCAAAGCAGGGAGTTTCAATTCTCTCCCTATCTTATGATATTATGCTTTTATTACTACTAATATTATCTTTGTACATTGAGGGCAAGGTACATCTTAAGTGTGGGGGGGAAACGTAATTTAAATCTTTATACTATGAAAACCCTGAAATCTGATGCATTGTTCTCAATTGTATTATCTTCAGTCTCCTATTAGGAAGTTGTCCTGATTAATTTATGATTTCTATTGAAAGGTTGAGAATTAAGATATAGGAGCTTGTACTTTGATAATTTAAACTTTAAAACATTAGGGAATCAAGCATGATAAGTTGAAATTTTTTAGAACCCCATTTTTTTTCATAAGTTCTTTTTCCTAATTCTAAGTATTATCTTAAGATTTGAAATTCGTAGGATTGACATCAAAGGCCATAATTCTGGTGAGATTTTGAGCCTTTTGAGCATACATTCTTTCATGCTCGCTTTTATTATTACTTTAAGTGAGTCAATACTGATTTGTTATTCTAGAACTTATGTTGAGACCACATCATTGGTTTGATATACCGAGATGATAAAGGCACCTAGGATTTAACCTACTTACTCCACAAAAGCCTACCTCCATAATTTAACCCCTAGTGAACCCCATTGAGCCTAACAACCCTTTCTTTGACTTACCTCTAATATTAACCAATAACCCGTTTTTTTTGTTGAATTTCATTCAATTATTTTAACCCCTATTTTTGTCGAGACTTGAGTTGAAATTTTCATCTTGCTTTATTCTCTTTTCCAGATTGTAAAGTTTTATTCAATTTATTGTATTATAGTTGAATTGTTCTTAAAAAAAAGTGTAAATACAGTGAAACTCAATTGTATCTTGTAATAGTTCAATAAGTTTTTGCATATTTCTATTTTAAGGCTCCCAAGGCTGAATGATATTATCATAAGAAATTAGCTCAAGAAATATGTTCCAGTGATACATATTTTTCTAGCTAGATAATTTTTCAATTCAATCTCGATTCTAACCCTCTTTTGCAGCCTGTGACAACACCCCTAACTAAGCCCCATTACAACCATTGAAATACCTTTTGATCGATATATCATATCAATCTACAGTGGTGGAGATCTAATTTTCTTGCAAGCCTATGGTAATAACATTTTAGGTTGATTAGAGAGTGCTAAATTTTTGAACCCTAAACACTTCAAGTGGATAGAGTGAATCCTTAGTGAGGATGTCAACTTCTGTTAATTAAAGATGGAGAGATAACTACTTAGGAGAAAGGAGAAAAACTTATGTTTCAATGATAAAATTCTCAACTTAAAGTGATTGAGTCTTTAATGTTCTCTTGATTGAATTTTCATTGTATGATTACCTGTGGATTAGTTTGAAACATTATTGATAAAGATTGTAAGTTGAGAAAAATGGTTCTTAATTAGGGATTAAAATTTTGCTTGAGGACAAGCAAAGGCTTAAGTGTGGGGGTATTTGATAAACAATAAATTATACATATATTTACCTCATATTTAGCCTATATTTTGGATAAATTATTATCAATTTTGTGGGAATTGGTGCTCTTAATCTTTCTTTTTCATATCTTATACTCAGGAGAGCATAGGGAAGAGAAAGGAACAGAAAATGGACTAAAAACGAGGAAAATGGGCCAAAATGTGAAAACGACAGGGCCCAAGGAGTCACCACACGGCCGTGGCACACGGTCGTGCCACACGAAGACCACACAGTCTAGCCCCGATAAGCACGGCCAGACCACACGGCTATGCCACCATCAACAGACCCGCACACGGCCCTTATCGAAACCACATGGGCATCGCACACAAGCGTGTCCCTGTCGTGAAGAAGAGGAATTTCACTCGAATTGGGACGCTTAGAGGCTAAGAAAGACCCCCCAAAGCTCTATATAAAAACCCTAGGAGGCAACTCTAAAGAGGCACTTGATTTTCCCCTGACAAGGGTATTTGATTTCTCCTGTCAAGGGTATCTTTTCTCTAGGTGGGGAGTCGTCTCTCTGCCAACAAAAGGAGTGAAAGCAAGGAATTACTCCAAGGGAAGCCGATTGATTCATCCCAAAAGCCAGAATTCTACATCAAGACAGAAGATCTCCCTAAATTCCTTCAGGGGTTTTTGGTTTCTTTATGTTTTGTTGTCTTATTTCTTCTAAGATGTTTTCTTTATTCATTATGAACTAAACCCCTCAAATACTTGAGGGAGATGAAACCTAAGACAGATCTTGTTATTATTTATTCTTGAATTATATGAGAAATACTTGAATTGTTCTTAATTATGTGTTCTTCATTCTTGATTTAATAATCCTATGTATTACTTCAAAAAACTGATGTGCTTAGGTAGAGGAGCAAAAGTCCCTGTTTTAAGAGTAGATCTTCCCTAATTAAGTGGAATTGAATGCAACCCTAAACATAGGGCGACATAATTCTGCCAGATTAGGGTCAAACCTAATAAGGGGATCCATAGATCGAATTAATGCAACCTAGGGTGTTAATTAATAAAGAAACTTTACTTAACAACCTAGGCCTAGTTGTTCTTAGCCTCGACGGAAGGATTAACATAAGTTAGGGATCTCTACGGATCAAGTCAAATAGATAAATTGTCTAGTTCAAGTAGTTAATAACAAGTGAAGTCTAGGTGGATTCTCCCTTGAGTATTGTTTATATCAATCAGTTTTTCCCAAAAGTTTTTCCCAATTTACTTTTTGTGTACTTTTAATTAGTTTTAGATTAGTTTCAATCAACCCTCTTTATTTTTAGGTTAGATAATAGAAAAGAAGTAAGTATTAGTACTTTTGGTTCCCTTGGGTACGATAACTCGGTCTTACTGCTAAACTATACTACTGTTCGATAGGTACGCTTGCCTTTAAAGTCGTGATATTAGTTAGTTTTGGTGTGATCTGTTTTTATAAATTTTATTATTTAATATCGCGAGCATATCAAGCTACGACCGGATATGACTTATGATGAAGAATCGATTAAGATTTTAGCTCGAGAGGTCAAGCAACTAAGAAATAAAAGTTTCACTCTCGTGAAAGTATTGTGGCAAAAGCACGGGGTAGAAGAGGCTACATGGGAGCCCGAGGAAACTATGAGAAATCAATACCCACATCTGTTTAACGGTAAGATTTTCGAAGACGAAAATCCCTAAAGGGGGGAGAGTTGTAATATCCCGAATTAGGGCCTAATCGGAATAGTGGTTTCGTGACCACAAATCTGAGATAGAAATAATTATTTTATAATTATTTTGAGGTTTATGATATGATTGCATGATTGTGTGAAAATTTCATGAAGAAATTCTATGCATAAAGTGCTTAATTTGAAATCGGGGACTAAATCGAATAAGTTGCAAAACTTGCATTCTAGAAGCTTTTAGTATGAAATTGCTTTGGAATATTAATTAGGAGATCTTAAATAGCAATTTTGACCAATTTCTAAAATTTTGGACAAAAATGGACATACTTAGGTAGAAATAATCAAAGTTTTTAATGAAGGGTATTTTAGTCATTTGGTAATTAAAAGATTAAAAAAGGGAAAAAAAAAAAAAGATGGCAAAATATGTCCATCTTCTTCATTAGGACGAAATTTCAAGGGTTCTCCATAGCTAGGGTTTGTTTCAAGCTTCCAAGCTCCATAGTAAGTGATTCCAAGCTCCGTTTTTAATGTTCTTTACGTTTTCGGAGTCCCGGTAACTTGATTAAGCTTATTTTAGCAATAATTTAATCTAGGGTTCATATTTGGAAAAATACCCATAGGTGAAAAGTGTTTACTTTGATGTTTTATGATGGAAAATGAGGTTTTAAATTATGCTAGACAACTTGTGCTACTCGGTTTTAAGTAAAAACGGGTAAAACGGCTTAACCGGTAAAAATACCTATTGTTCATAAGTACATGTTAGAGTGGGAATTTGATGTTGCTGTTGGTAAACAAATGATCAGCATGTCTTAAAACATAAGAATTGGGGAAAAAGTTTAATTTCCGAGCTTTGGGGAAAAAGTGTAAATATGCAAAAGTTTAGGGGTAAAATCGTAATTTTTCCAAAGTTAGAGTTAAGGATTAGGGGTAAAATCATAATTTTTCCAAAGTTAGAGTTAAGGACTATTTTGATAAATGTGAATATTAAATAAGCTAAATTTGTTATTTTAGATCAAGAAAGACGTGGAATCAACCATGATCGAGGAAAAGAAAAGATTGTGGACTAAATTGCAAAATTTCTATATTTTGTACCAAGGTAAGTTCATGTGTAAATAAGGTAAAATAATTGTTATTTTAAGCAATTTAATGTCATTAATATGATATGATGTTTATTATTATGAAATATTATGCTTTGAAAATAATTATTTAGTAATATGCAAGTTATGTGAGCCATTTGATAAATGTAAAATACTACCAAGTATCGGTTCCGACATTTCAAGGAAGATGACAAAGATGTTTAATTGATGTGAATCTCATTTGAACCTTGGGAATAGATTAGGGTACAAGTGACATGTCACTAGGATGGTTGAGTTTCGAACTCGTTGAGTTAAGTCCAAGTTCGTGAGATGTAACTAGACATCCGAGCTCGTTGAGTTGAGTCTGAGTTCGCTTATGGGCGGGTTACATGGTAGCTTGGCTACATAAATTCTGTACGCTATTGAGTTTGTCTAGCTACGGATATGACACTTATGTATATGTAATCCGTGTATCTAAATTATATTCCGATGTGTTCAACGGATGAATTTTAAACAAATAAGGAGAATACCTAGAACGAAAGTGACATGGTGGTAAGTGTGGTGAAAGAGGAAATAGGACAAGTATAGCTTAAACCTCGAGCTGAGAACTTGGTAAGACAAGATTGTGGTAAGATAGCAAGTATACTTGTAACATGAATGTCTTAGTGATATTTATGCAATTGATGTTAATGTTGAATTGCATGATTATGTTACTTGTTATTTGCATGTCAATTTACTAAGCATTTACGCTTACTCCCTTCTTTTCATTCATTGTAGTTTTGACAAGCCAGCTAGGAAATCGAGAAAGGTCGAATGATCGCTCACACTATCCGGTGACCAATTTGGTATAATGGCTTGTGTATTTTGAGTATGGCACGTATAGCATTATAATCATTTTGTGTATATGATCTTATGATATGGTTATTGAGTGATTAGGAAATGCTTGGTAATGATTAGCCATTGGAATGGCCGATCAAGATCATATTTGGTGATATGTATGTTTAATGTGCCACTTAATCTATGGAAGTTCACAAAATGGTGAAATTTGTTATAAAACAATATCATACAGTAGCAATGACATGAGTTTGAAAAATCACTAAAAATACTAGAGAAAAAATTAGATGGTGAATAAAATATGAAATTTAAGCTTATTGTGTCTATTTTTATATGGAATAAGCAAAACAGGTAAAGGAGTTGTATTTTATAAGATATTTGAGTTTTGGTGGAACAGGGTCAGAGCAATTTCTGAATCCCCTATTCTGAATTTAGAAATTCACTAAAAATTGTAAAAAAATAATTAGGAGTCATGTTATATATGTACAGATTCCTTATTGAGATTACTTTTAAGGGAAATAAACTTCATAGTCATCTGAATTCTATACAGAGAGAAAAGTGATTCATAGTGAATAGAGGTCAAAGCAGTCAAACACTAAAAAATGAGAAACTTTAACTAATAAACTGTACTAATTGGTCTAACCAAAAATTCTGGAAAAAAATTAATAAATAGATATATGAGTCTAGTTTCAGAGAAAATTTATAGATTTGAATTTCAAGTTTTGTAACTTGACATATGATTTTTTTAGCGACCATGACGTAGATGGACAGTTTATTACGAATGCTGAAATAAATGGTTTAAAATTGTTTAAGTGATAAATTAAGTTTGCTAACTCCTCAAACTCGACTCCGGCGACGGTCTCGGGTAAGGTGGCATTACAAAGAACGTAACCCTTCTCTATTAACTAACCAACACTAAGTACATTTTGGTCTATATTAGGTACAAAAAGGACATCTGATATTGTTTTGTTACCTGAATGTGCATTGATTACAACATTGCCTTTGCCTCTAGCCTCAATGAAGTTTTCATTCCCTATTCTGACTTTGGAGACAAAGCTGCTATCAAGGTCTCTAATTAACCCTTCATCAGATGCCATATGATGGGTGCAGCCACTATCTATCAACCAATCCCTTCTTACCTTACTTGAGGTTGCAAATCAGGATGTAGTGAAAACATGCTCCTCTTGAGATTGAATATCCTTAGCAGCTTGAACTTGGTACTGCTACTGAGTTTGTGCCCTTCCTTTGTTTTTACAGACCTTTTCAATATGACCAAACTACTTGCAGTTCCTACACTGAATGTTAGGTCTATACCACCAGTACCTTTCCAAGTGTGTAGACTTCTTGTAGTGAATGCATGGTAGGAACCTTTTCTTTCCAGCATCCTTCTTTGTTTTATCCCTTTTATCAAGCCAAGGTTTCTTTCCCTTGTGACTCAATCCTAAGCTATCTTTACTTCTTGCTTGGAAGGCTCCTTCAGGATGCTCCACCAACTTCTTGGCCCTTTTTTTGCTCTTGTGCATACAAAGCATTTATCAACTCTGACAGTGAAATGGTTGATAAATCTCTCGAGTCCTCCAATGAAGAGATTTTTGACTCATATTTTTCAGGAAGGGTTGTAATAACCTTCTCAACTATTCTTTTGTCACTAAAATCATCTCCAAGGAGCCTAATGTTGTTGACTGTGGCTGTTATTCTATCAAAGTACTACTTAATGGTTTCAGACTCTCATATTCAGATTCTTAAAGTCCTTGCTCAGATTGATCAACTGTTGCTGCCTGGTCTTATCAGACCTCAAAAACTCTTCCTTCAGCTTCTCCTAGGCCTGCTTTGGAGTGTTACAGGCCATTATTCGAGTGAAAATCACATCAAAAACTCCATTTTGCAAGCATGACATTGCTTTGTGCTTCTTAGCACAATCCTCACTGTGTTGTCTAATTTATGCTATGGTAGGGTTGGCCCTCAATGGAGGTGGTTCTGTGTCAATCTCCACTACATTCCATAGGTCATGTGCTTGCGGGCAAGTCTTCATTTTCATTACCCATATGGGGTAGTTTTCACCAGCAAAGACAAGTGGTGGTGGTGGTGGTGGTGGTGAAAAACTCATGTTGCAACAACAAAAAGGAAATAGCTTCAATTTCTTTCTCTTCAAAGACTATCAATGTAACACCCCTAACCCGTATCCGTCGTCGAAATGGGGTTATCAGGCATTACCAGACAAAGCTCATCACCTGAACAATCATAGATATGCATATGCTCGAAGTCTTAAACCAACCGAAATAAATATCATATGTAACTAATTTAAACTTTATACCAATCATTTCATAACCTTTTTCGAACTCATGCTAATAATGTATTTCATAAGCATTTAATAATAAATACATCATTTTACCCCATAACCATATGCGCTTAACAAGAACATTATAAATTATTCAATCTATTATTACACACATGAGTCTTAATAAGTAAACATATTAAATTACATATCATTGTTAACATTATCCATTCAGTATAACAATAGAAATATATATATAGATCAAATTTAACCAAAGCATACATTGCATAATGTGTACTATTCATATGGTCATAACCGAATGCATCATGAGTAATGATGTATTTTCATAATATGCTTTAGCATTAATGCTCAAAATTCAAATCTATTTGGCAAATTCACAAATAAGCATTTTATCACCAAATAGCAAAAGTTACTATTCATTTGGTCAATTGTCTTTGCATTAGTCGAATATACACATACTTATTATAAATCCACTTTCAACTTTATTCTATTACTAAACAAACATGTAATCTCACATGGAAATATATATAAATATATTATAATTTACATTCCATATAAAGCATTGTTCATGAATGCCATATCCAAATATGCATAAATATCAAGCTCAATTCAATTGGTTTATTTCGCATACTATAATCATGTCTAAAACGTCACTCTTATACATCAAATGAGCCATAATAAACAGAACCTAAATACCCAATATTTAAGCATAATATATATGCATACTTGTAATTACAAACTGAAGCCTAATATAATTCCACAAGTGGTCAAAACATTTATGCACACATACGACAAAAACATTATTACCAAAACTCATAACTAGACCTTAACTAAATATGCCAACAAAATTCACATTTACTTATACATATAAATATACATATCATAGCCAAATTATCAACCTAATATATATTCATTTCCCAAATCCAACATTTAGTCGAATACACACTATCAACTAAATTAAACCATACTATCAGATCCATCAACCATTTTCAAACATACCACACTTTTAAGCATAGCATAATTTTATCTAATTTACTTCACATATTAGCCATTTTCGTATGGCTTAATATTTACATTCCGTAAATCAAACACATTGTCTACCTTATACATGCCATAGGTTCGAATTCAAACATTTTTAAAGTACCCAAAATAGTCAATAGTGTGATTGGCTTTGCTGACGATCCCCGAGCCCGTAACTAGCCTCCAAAAATCTGTGAAACATAGACAAACATATACACACAGTAAGCTATCATAGCTTAGTAAGTTATAAGCAATTAAACAAGTTAATGACCTTGATAGATCAATAAAATAAAACTGAATCATACTATGAATTTCATAAATATACATTTCCATTCTTACAAAAATAAACCATATCAAACATATATTTATACTCAAAATATTCTATTGCCAAATATACACATATATACATTATCAATGTTTTCTCCAATTTCAAAGTCATATTATCATATATAACCGAATATACATATGCATTCATATACACATACTCATAAATCAAGCTTTAAAATCACATACTTATACCTAGCCATATATACTTCTCATATTCACACATATATTTACAATAACATCATGTATCATTTTTATCACATATCAAGTAACCAACTTACCTTATTTCAAATAGGTAATTAACCATTACATACCTGATCATTTAAGCTCGTTTAACACATTCGATCATAATTTATCATTACCCATTGAACCATTCGAAATTGAATAGGAGACTGGGATAATCACACATATCGTACAATGCCAATGTCTCAGACGTGGTCTTACATGTAATCACATATCGATGCCAACGTCCCAGACGTGGTCTTACACAAATCACATATACGACGCCAATGTCCCAGACATAGTCTTACACGCAATCACATATCGATGCCAACGTCCCAGACGTGGTCTTACACGAATCACATATCGAAAATCCTATGTCATGACATATGTATCCTAGCTATTCCTAAGATTTGTATGGGGCTTTTTAGACGTCATATCTCAGTCGAATCTAATCATAAACATAATTCCCAAGTGTACACATATTCGACTGTCATTTATGCATTCTCAAATATATCAATTCAGCATATGTAACTTATATTTATTCAAAAATAACTACATTTATTTGCTTATAAACTTACCTTGGATAATGAAAATCGGAACGAGACGATTAGTCGACGACTTTGGTTTTCCCCCGATCCAAATCTGATTTATTTGGTTCTTGATCTAAATGTATTCAAAATAAACTAATTCAAATATAATTCCATTCAATTTAGTCCAAAAATACATAAATGGGAAAATTACCATTTTGCCCCTAACATTTTACACTTTTTACAATTTAGTCCAAATTGCATAAAACACAAAACATGCAAAATTTGCACATATCATGCTTAGGCCGAATTATCCCCTTGTTTATAAAAGTCCATACATTTCATTTATTTTAGATTTTAGTTCCTCAATTTATAGTTTTTGCAATTTAGCCCTAATTACTCAAATTCATCAAAAATTCCAATACAAAACATATTAATCCAAAACATATCTTTCATAATTCATCATCAAACATCACAAAACACAATTATTCATCAATTTCATAACTCAAAATATTCATCAAAATCAGAAATTCAAGCATGGGTCAGATAGTATTCGAAGCAACGATCTCAAAAATATAAAAATTATAAAAAATCGAGCTCAAATCACTTACCTAATTGATCATGCAAGAGGCCGAAACCTTGAAGCTTTATTTTCTTTCTTTCTTTTTGCTATTCGGTCAATATAAGAAAGGATGAATGCATGGTTCTTTATATTTTATTTTATTTAACATATGTTATTTTTTTAATTACAATATTAACCTTTACTATATAATATATAACCATTATGTAATAAGGTTATTACCGTCCATCACTATCAATAATGGCTTAATAACAACATAAATGCTCCATATTAGAAAGACAAATGCAATTCAGCCCTTGCACATTAAACTACTAAATTTTCATTTTACGGGATTAAGCCATTTTATTAAATTGGGCATCCAAATGATAAAATTTTCGAGCGAAATTTTAGCACATACAAATTCACACATTATAAACACCAAAAATAATTTTAAAATTTTTTTTTACTCGAATTCGTGATCCCGAAATTACCGTTCCGAATAGGGTCAAAATCGAGCTGTTACAATAAAAAAAATAGCAACCAATAATAGAGGCCCTCAAAGATGACAGGCTTTCAATACCATTTGTTGGGATTTTGGCAGCAGCATAAGAAGAGAAGGAGACATTGAACAAAACATGAAGAAACAAAGAACAATTTACTTGCTCACAAATTATAGCAAGGAAGCAATCTGCTTGCTCAAAACTGATATGCTTACTCATTTAATATGAAAACAAAACATTTATAGTCAAAATACATCACCAAATATTCAACTAATCCCACTAATCAGCTTTGGGACTATTAAAACATTGCTTGTACACATGGGATAAGCTGACTTATCAGCTCAATCATCACCTAAACATCACACCAATCAACAAACTAGTCTTGGTGTTTCAAAATAGACTAATTACAAAATGAACTAAACTAATTACAAATTGAACAAAACAAAACTGCTACATTGGTTGAGCTTCAAAGACTTATCTGCTGTTGCATTGCAGGCCCAAGTTTAAGAGATAGTAACTCATGTTTCGAGACAATATCACTCTCTAAGTTTGGGAAAATATTGTTCCGGATCCGCTACATGTCCATGCCATACCTCCATATTGCCATTCCGAAACAAAAGCAATTCTAAATTGGGGAATGTTTCCTGAGAAATTAAGAAACATATATATGTTAAATAAAAGCAAATCTTCTAAACTGAATGATAAAATATGCAAATCTGTTTAGATTGACCTTTTTATTTATGAGATCTTACCTTAGTGACCCAAAATAGGGGTTGTTGATTAGAGATAACAGATTCGTTCTCCCCTTGTGTTTCTCTAATGTTTATGTACTCCCCAGCGAATATCTCCACCTTGCTGCATTCACACACACCCAATTGTTTTAACAATGGCCAATCTGTAGTATGCATCTTGGAGTAGAAGCCGTTCAATTTGGGTAGTTTACGAAGTAATAGCTGTCTTATTTTGGGAAACACAAACTTGGTGGTTGATTTGAGCTCAGTCGATTCATTTGGGTTGACTCCAGGATCATCAGCAAGTCCAATTATTTCTTCTACCGCCTCACATTCCACTATTTGCAGCGTTTCTAGTTTTTCAAGTCTTTCCACCATATCAAATGGTAAAATATTCGAAAGTTTGTTGCAGTTTTCCACCAAAAGCTCGGTTAATTCATGAAATGAATCCATAGTACACTTTTCCATGCCTACAATTATCAAATCGTCCAAGCTAGGAAACGCAACCTGCGGGAATTATTTAAGTTGTTAATGAGGAAAACAAGTTAGAATTCTACTTAGATATGAAAAGAAATATTGCTACAAAAAAATAAAAGAAGAATATCACCTTTTGGTTGAACAGTGTATGGGTTTCTGAGTTTTCTTGAAGGCAGAATGTCCGTAGTTTTGGAAGCCTATTGAGCTCCAGTATTTGTAGCTTAGTGAACAAGTAAGTCTGAGGTATCCCTTCGTCTGTTGCGGCTGCTAATCCATCTGTAAAGATTATTTCTTCCATGTTCTCACAATCGCGAAGGATAAGTGTATCGAGCTGCTCAAAATTTTTGACTAAAAAGGATGGGAATAGATATTCCAAATTGTGGCAACTCTTCACAAGTAAGACTTGTAAGTTGAGAACACCAGCGGATATAGCCCTGTCTGGTTTATCAGGCCATAGTTTTTTTATGTTAGTTGATGATAGTTCCAAGTGCCGCAACCTGGCACACAAAACCTGCAGACACAACCCTCATTGCATGAATTATGCATGTTTGTGATGATAAATACATACACTCATTAATGAATGCTAAAGAATTTGTTATTAATGTGATTGATAAATTTCTCGTTCAACTAATAGAAACAAAACAATTTGAATTATCATTAAAAACAATTATATAATTATTGGTCTGACTTTTTTTTCTCTAGATTAAGGAATTATCTGTTCTTAAGGAATGAAATTCTTATTTCACGGCTCAAAGAATTCTAGAAATTGACATGGAGAATTACACAAATTTCAAAAGGCTAATACTAAATGTCCCTCATATTAGGTGATTTCTATTAGAACCTTGGCTGTAAAACTTACAATGTTACAAAAGATTGTAAGGTGATAATTTCATTCTCCGATCAAGGCCGAAGATGTAGGTTGTTTAACTGAACTGCATAAACAACCTCTAGTTTCCGTTACCATTTATGCTTTACTATTATTTATTACATTTTTACATTGTCATATCATACTCTTACAATATTAGTTATAACATTCAATAGAACAGTCTTTAACATAAGACATTTCTAGTTTCTCTATGTAGAAATTATGTACCCTAGTTTCTTATTCTATTATCTAATTTAATTTTTCACCCAAATAAATTAAAAAGTTAAAGCACTAAGCAAAGGAAAGGTTGTCTTTTCTCTGCCAACTATATCTATATCCTCTTGCTCCCTTGTAGATGCCACTGCATACATCTTTGGGCAATCATCCACTACAATTTTAAGCAAAGATGAACATTGCAGGGTAATACTTCCCATACAAAAACTTGTCAACCTTGAACATGACTCAAGTCTTATCCACTTAAGCATGGGTAACAAGAGTGTATCCATTTCAGTTTCCTCTGCTCCTTTTTTGATAATCTGTTTCATCATAGGGCATTGTTTCACTTTTATGTCTTCTAGTTGCGAAAGATCTAAAGCCATGGAAACGCTAAATATGTATGTCATGGTATTACGCCCATAAACTTCTAAAACCTTAAGTTTCTTGAAATCTATACTTCCATGAATGTTCTCCTTCCATATTTCAATTGACTTGGAAAATTCAGAGAGGACTAAATACTCGATAGCTTGGAACCCAGCCTACAAAATCCAACAAAGAAACAAGGATTAAAGTTCATAAAGGTTATAACGAAGCCAACCCAAATCGCATGAAAGAAAGTGTTCAAAGTGGCAACTTCAGCAGCATTAATGCATCCATGCGAATCATGCATACGTGCATACTTTATGTGGTTGAAGTGCAGTTTACAAGTTTTCACGTACTTTATCTGGTTGAAGTATGTTTTGTCCATCCACCGACCTGTGAACTGATTTGACAGAAACTTTTTGACTAAAAAGGCTAGTTAGCTGCTCAGTTCTATTTTAGGCAGGTCCTAGGTTATCATTAAGTTAATTTAATGTTTGTTCACTTGCTCAAGTTATTTTTATTTGTTTTTCAAATATATTTGAAAGGTGTAACTAATGTTCATGATATAGAGAGAGTTGATCTTCTGTTCTCAAAAATTTTTTCTCTGTTTTGCTTCTGCTTTGAACCTAAGAACACAAGCTTTTCTTGCTGTTCATTTGATCCAACACCAATTACCTACATAGGTAATCCGTGTTCTCAGTATCAACACTAATTACCATCATAGGTAATACATGCTTTCCGTGTTCTCAATATCAACACTAATTACCATCATAGGTAATACATGCTTCCAACCCCAACAAATGGTATCAGAGCCTAATTCTTTGAGGACCTTGATTGTGTTTTTGTATTCGAGTGAAAAGTGTTTGAAAGAAGCAGAAGCAGAAGTTTTTCGTTGGTTTGTTTGTTTGCTGCAAAATTAAGCTTTACACCACCACCACCACCCGTGTTTGCGGGAGAAAACTACCACATTTGGGTAGTCAAGATGAAGACATACCTCCAAGCACATGATTTGTGGAGTGTAGTCGAAAATGATGCTGAACCAGCTCCATTGAGAGCTAACCCAACCATTGCACAGATGAGGCAACACAGTGAAGAGTGTGCCAAGAAGCATAAAGCAATGGCCTGCTTGCAAAATGGGGTATCCGATGTGATTTTCACTAGGATAATGGCTTGTAGCACACCCAAGGAAGCATGGGAGAAGCTGAAGGAGGAGTTTATGGGGTCAGCTAAAACAAGGCAGCAGCAACTTATCAACCTTAGGAGGGATTTTGAGAACCTTAAGATGAAAGAGTCAGAGACCATTAAGCAGTACTCAGATAGGATAATGGCTACTGTCAACAACATAAGGCTCCTTGGAGATGATTTCAGTGAGAGCAGAGTTGTTGAAAAAGTCATTACAACTCTCCCTGAAAAATTTGAGTCGAAGATCTCTTCATTGGAGGACTCGAGGGACTTGTCAACCATCTCCTTGTCTGAGTTGGTAAACTCCCTATATGCACTTGAGCAAAGAAGAGCCAATAGGCAGGAAGAGCATCCTGAAGGAGCTTTCCAGGCAAAGGCTAAGGAAGTCTCAAGTTCCAGCTACAAAGGGAAAAAGCCTTGGGTCGATAGAAGGGAGAAATCGAAGAAAGATGCAGAAAAAAGGAGGTTTCCACCATGTGTTCACTGTAAAAGGAACACACATCTAGAAAAGAACTGCTGGTATAGACCGGATGTTCAATGTAGAAGCTGTAAACAGTTTGGACATGTTGAAAAAGTGTGCAAGAACAAAGGCAGAACACAAAATCAGCAGCAAAACCAAGCTCAAGCTGCTGAAAATGTTCAAGCTCAAGAGGAGCATGTTTTTACAGCCTCAAGCCTTGAAACCACAAGTAAAGCCAAATACAGTTGGCTTGTGGATAGTGGCTGCTCACATCACATGGCAGCTGATGAAGGCTTATTCAAGGACCTTGACAGGACTTTCACCTCAAAAATCAGGATAGGCAATGGGAACCTGATTGAAGCTAAAGGCAGAGGTGATGTTGTGATCAACACTGGTTCAGGTAACAAAGTTATTTCTGATGTGTTTTTTGTTCCTGATATTGATCAGAATTTATTAAGTGTTGGTCAATTGGTTGAAAAAGGGTACTCATTGATTTTTTAGAATGGTACCTGCACTGTTAGAGATACATGTGGTCAGGAACTGGTCTCAGTAGCTATGGCTGATAAGTGTTTCATGCTGGATATGAATCAGCTTGAGAAGAAGGCCTACACCAGCCTCATTGATAACACTGGCTTATGGCACAGGAGATTAGGCCATGTTAATTACAAGTTACTTGATCAGCTGCACAAGTTAAACTTGGTTGAAGATATGTCTAAAGTTGAAGTCAGTGAGAATGTTTGTGAAATTTGTCAGCTCGGGAAGCAAGCAAGATTGCCTTTTCCAACTAATCAAGCATGGAAAGCTCAAAGCAAGCTTGAGTTAGTTCATACTGACATTTGTGGACCGATGAAGACATCTTCTCTGAATGACAGCAAATATTTTGTGCTGTTCATTAATGATTTCAGCAGATTCTGTTGGATATACTTCTTGCGGCAGAAGTCTGAAGTATTCGAAGCATTCAGCAAATTCAAGGCACTGGTTGAAAATCAATCAGGCTGCAAAATTAAAGCCTTGAGGTCTGATAATGGTGCTGAGTACTTATCAGAAAAATTCCAGAAGCTGTGTGAACAAGCTGGAATTCACCATCAGCTGACAACAGTCTATACTCCCCAGCAAAATGGAGTATGTGAAAGGAAAAATCGAACAGTGCTCGACATGGCTAGATGCTTATTGTTTGAAAGCAGATTGCCAAGCAAATTCTGGGCTGAAGCAGCAAATACTTCAGTATATTTGCTCAATAGATTGCCTACTACTGCTGTTAAGGATAAAACTCCTTTTGAAGCTTGGCATGGACTTAAGCCAACCGTGTCACACCTAAAAGTGTTTGGTTGTGTTTGCTACACTCTCATTCCTGCTGAGAAGAGAACCAAACTTGAAAGAAGATCAATGCCTGGTATCTTTGTTGGCTATAGCAGTATAAAAAAGGGCTATAGGGTGTATGATCCTTCAACAAAGAACATCATTGTGAGCAGAGATGTGAAGTTTGATGAAGGAAGAGTTTGGGATTAGAATGGGACAGATGCAAGCTTGAATGAGGAAAATCAACAAGACAGCAACTTAGAATTAGCTGAAGAAGGGCCAGTTGATGATGTTGATGATGCACCTGTGAGAGGCACAAGAACTATTGCTGATGTTTACCAAAGGTGTAATGTTGCAATAGTTGAGCCTTCCTCTTATGATGAAGCAGCAAAGGAAAGTTGCTGGCAAGAAGCAATGGAAGCTGAAATGAGGATGATCCACAAGAATGACACATGGGAGCTTGTTGATAGGCCAAAAAAAAGAAAAATTATCGGTGTCAAATGGGTGTTTAGGACTAAGAAGAATGCAGATGGGTCACTGAATAAGCACAAGGCCAGATTAGTTGTGAAGGGTTACAGTCAACAGCAAGGGGTCGACTTCTTTGAAACCTTCGCACCCGTTGCAAGGTTAGACACCATAAGGCTGTTGTTTGCCGTAGCAACTCAAAGACAGTGGAAAGTGCATCAATTGGATGTTAAATCAGCATTTCTAAATGGACTTCTAAAGGAAGAAGTTTTTGTTGAACAACCTGAAGGTTTCAAGGTTGCTGATGAAGAACACAAAGTTTACAAGCTGAAAAAGGCTTTGTATGGGTTGAAACAGGCTCCAAGGGCCTGGTATGACAGAATCGATGACTACTTATCGAGGCTCGGGTTCACAAAGAGTATAAGTGAGCCTACTCTTTACATCAAGAAGGCTGGAGAGGAGACCTTGCTGATTGTGTCTCTATATGTTGATGATTTGTTGGTCACTGGTTGTAAATGTGAATTGATTGAAGACTTTAAGAGGCAAATGCAAGAAGTTTTCGAGATGACTGATCTTGGCTTGATGACATACTTTCTCGGTATGGAGGTAAATCAACTTGAGGATGGAATTTTCATAAGCCAAAGAGCATTTGCAGAGAAAGTCTTAGACAAATTCTCCATGTTAAAGTGCAAACCTGTTAACACACCTGTTGCACCAGGAGAAAAACTGTCAAGCACCAGTGAGCATGATCGTGTGGATGAAAAAGGGTATAGAAGTATGGTTGGTTGCCTACTCTATTTGACAGCAACAAGACCTAACATTATGTATGCAGTGAGCCTTCTCTCGAGGTTCATGCACTGCAGCAATGTTGCACATTTAAAAGCTGCAAAAAGGGTTCTAAGATATGTCAAAGGAACCTTGAATTTTGGTGTGAAATTTGAAAGAGCAGAGGAGCTAAAGCTTGTTGGATATTCAGACAGTGATTGGGCAGGCTCAGTCGATGACATGAAGAGCACATCGGGTTACTTCTTCACTCTAGGCTCGGGTGTTTTCAGCTGGAGTTCAAAGAAGCAACAAACAGTAGCTCAATCTACTGCTGAAGCTGAGTATATTGCAGCTGCTACTGCTGTTAATCAAGCCATTTGGCTTAGAAAGCTGCTTGAAGATTTGAATGCTGATCAAGCAGAGGCAACTGAGATCAAAGTTGACAATCAGTCAGCTGTAGCAATTGCCAAGAACCCTGTGTTTCATGGCAAAACAAAGCACTTCAAGATCAGATATCATTTTATAAGGGAAGCTAAATTGTCAGAAGAAATTAGCTTGGTTCATTGTTGTTCAAGAGACCAACTTGCTGATATTTTAACCAAACCATTGGCTGTCACAAGGTTTGAGCTTCTGAGAAAAGAGATTGGAGTTTGCTGCCTTATTGCCAAGGAGGAGTGTTCAAAGTGGCAACTTCAGCAGCATTAATGCATCCATGCGAATCATGCATACGTGCATACTTTATGTGGTTGAAGTGCAGTTTACAAGTTTTCACGTACTTTATCTGGTTGAAGTATGTTTTGTCCATCCACCGACCTGTGAACTGATTTGACAGAAACTTTTTGACTAAAAAGGCTAGTTAGCTGCTCAGTTCTATTTTAGGCAGGTCCTAGGTTATCATTAAGTTAATTTAATGTTTGTTCACTTGCTCAAGTTATTTTTATTTGTTTTTCAAATATATTTGAAAGGTGTAACTAATGTTCATGATATAGAGAGAGTTGATCTTCTGTTCTCAAAAATTTTTTCTCTGTTTTGCTTCTGCTTTGAACCTAAGAACACAAGCTTTTCTTGCTGTTCATTTGATCCAACACCAATTACCTACATAGGTAATCCGTGTTCTCAGTATCAACACTAATTACCATCATAGGTAATACATGCTTTCCGTGTTCTCAATATCAACACTAATTACCATCATAGGTAATACATGCTTCCAACCCCAACAGAAAGAATAACCAAAGCTAAATTAAAGGAATATACAACAATACCTTTATTGAATACATTTCTTGGATAGTGTTATTAAGGTCACTACACCAATGTCCATTACCTTTTCCATATCCTACTTTTTGTAATAATGGTGGATTAGTTAAAACTCCCTTACAAAATATCTCCAATTCAAGGCAACCATTCACTGTTAATTCCTCTAAACACGGGAATCCAAATGTGTGGTTGCCTGAGCAAAAGCTCTTAAGTCGCGGTAGATTCACAAGTTCCAAACTTTTCAACCTGCTGAAAATAATGTCACAAGCTGCTTCATCTCCCTCAGTTGCAACTATTTCCTTCATTGAAATGCAGTCTCTTACCATCAACTTCTTGAGTTGGGCCATACCTTGGAATACTAAACATGTATCTAAGTATTTCATTGTTTTGCAATTCGACACATCCAATGTGGTGAAATTTTGAAATGAGGCTGAGGATGATCCTAAGCTGATCAAATTGCAACAATCGTGAACTTCAAGAGTCTCAAGTTTGGGTAGAATGTGGCCCACTTGTACGTCTTGCTTCCATAAATAATCTTTTAAATTATTAAGACCTTCCAATTTTAAGTTTCTAATTGTTGACAAAGTCCCAGCATACTTCTCCTCATTACCGGAATCTCCTTCAGTACAGAATAGCTCTCTTATATTACAAGAGATAGTAAGGTTTTCTAGAGTGTAGAATCTCTCAAGGAAAGAAATTCGGAAATCAATTGGTTCAGCACCGCCGCCACTCACTTCAGAAGTTTTTATTTCATGAAAAAGGCTGCCTGAAAATTGACCATCACTTATCATTGCAATAAAATCACTATCTAATGTCAAATGTTGTAGTTTAGGGATGATCTGAAAACCAATCAAAAAACAATTTAGGAGTCAATATATTCCTCTTCGAAATAAGAATTACTAATGGTCATGAGAAGAAAAGTGCACAAAGGAAGAATAGCATTTGTTACATAAATGAAACATCATATACTTTCAAAGAAATTCTTAATTAATATCATATTCTCTACATCAATAAATTAATTTTCTAAATAATTTTTTAATTTTAATTATCATAAATTTTTACAATAATTAATTAAATAAAAAAATAACCAATAATAATAGTAAATTAAGATTGATGGTTTAGAGTTTAATATAAAATTTTAAATTTTAAAGTTCATGATTGAATTTATAATTTATGGATTATGGTCGAGATTTAGAATTTAAGAAAGTTTCTTCAGTTCGTTAGTTAGAGTAAAAAGGAAGTTACTTTTAAGAATAATTTATATATAGGAGTGATAGGATTCATACCTTTTCAACCAAGAAAAGTGGTGGATGGATTGAGGAGTCAAGTTGTCCATTGTTAGTGTTCACTTGTGTACCAAATATCTTCATTTTCCCACACTCAACTACTTCCAACTTGTTTAACATTAGCCACTTTGCGATATGCTTACCCGGGTAGAAACATTTCAATTTCGGTAGATTCGAAAGTGTAAGGGTGCATAGTTGATCAAACTTGAAATTGACAGTCGCTTCCCAATCAGATCCTTCCTCTAATTTGGAAACAATCTCCTCCACTCCACAATGAAATATATAAGATAACCAAGTTGCGGTAGGTCTAGGGCTATTGAGGCTGGAAATACATTCTTCAAACTTGGACAGTCAAAAACAGATATTGCACAGATTTTTTTAAATGAAAAAATTACTCTGGGATCATTTTTCCAAATATATTTCAACTTTGGTAATCCTACAATATGCAATTTTTTGAGTTGAGTGGTTGGAGGTAAAGCGGGTTTTTTTCCTTCATGCATGATTTCAAATACTTGTTGTAAGGAACCACAAGTCTTTATGGTTAGACGGTGCAGCCTTTGAAATGTTGTCACCATATTAGATGGAAAAATGGTTAACAACTTATCACATCTTTCAACTCTCAATTCTTGAAGTTTGGGAAATGAATTTGGAAGAATTGGGTTCCGCCATAACATCTTCATCTTACTCAAGTAGGAAACACTCATTTCCTCCAAACTGGGAAATGCAACCTGCATTTATGCCAATAAAACGGAATTAAAAGTAAGTTGTTGGTTAATTTATTGTCAAACAAGGAGAAAATGAATAAACCTAAAAATTAAGAATTAACCCACCTTATTGTCAAACAGATCACCTTGACTAGAGATTCGTTGATTCCCTTCCCTTGTATATCTACATATGAGACCCTCCAATATTGGACAGTTGTATATCGTCATTGACTTCATGGATGGAAATTCAATAACTTTATTTTGGGAGTTGGAGCAAAATCCACTCAAATGCGGAAGGTCCTTTAGCTCTAAGGACTTTAACTGAGGAAATAATGATAAAGCCGTAGCAGTTTGAGTTTCTCCTTCTATATCTTCCGAAAAAATTCTCTCTCTTAAGATGTTGCATGTAGTTATCTCAAAGTATTTGAGATGAACTAGATATTTAGCCATAGAAAATGATAATAGGTATTTTATGTTTCCACAACCATCAATTTTCAATGTGGTTAACTTCTCGTGAGTACAAAAAGATACATTTGACAACTGGTTTTGCCATATCCTTGTAACACTAAGTGATGACAACCGCAATTTCTCCAAGGAAGGGAACGATATCTACAATCATACACATAATTAATTATACCCTCAAATAAATATTGCAAAAAAAAAGTATATATAACTCTGAAGGAATATTTACTTTATAATACTATTTTTGCAATTACCAAATACAATAAAAAATTACCCGTTTGAATTTTCTAATGGTGATATGCTTCCAATTGCGTCATATTTTTTTTATAAAAACTAAAATTTATTTATGAGAATAAATTTAAAAAAAAAAAAAACATACTTACTGAATACACAATACAAACAAGCTAATAACTCAAAAAACCAAAAAAATAAACCCTCCCAACCAATAAAAAGTGTCATATTGTAGAAAAACTCTAGTAAATATAAAATATGTTGAGAGTATTGAGGACTGAAGAACCCATTATATGATTCAGAAAAAGGAAAAATAAAAAACAATCTCACATAACTAGACCACAAGAACAATACTACATGATTCAGAAAAAGGAAAGAAAGCCCTGAAAGAAAAACTAGAAAGATATTGAATGATACATACCTTTTCACCGAAAAGTGGCAATTCACGTTGAGGCAATGAGGTAGCATCCATTTTGTCTTGAGAGCAAAAGCTAACGAGTTGAGGAAGACCCTGCAATGTCAAGGACTGCAATCCCGGAAATTCATTTCTATCATTAATGATATATTCAACATCCAAACCATTTTGGATATGCAGATTCTGCAAATGTGATAGCCTTTCCTCCTCTGTTAACTCCTTCAGTGCAATCTTCACACCTTTCAGTTCTTCCAATTCTAAATCTTGAGTTCTCTTTACCTACTTCTTAATTCCATGATCCAAATCATCAATGCTTCTGTTTAGCCTGAGTTTTAAGGTTCTTGAATATTGATAGTTGCCAAACCGCTCCCATTCCTTTCCTATGCAAATCTTGTATCTTTCCAACTTTTGCAACTTTTGAAAGAAGTCCTCTGGAGCAGCCTTGGCGTCCGGAATTTGAACTTCTAAAGTGGACAAACGAGACAGTGTGTTTAGTTCAGCAAGACTAGCATTGGGTTGTCCCCATTGAATAGAAGTGCCACCCATATATAGTTCTTCTAATTTTGACAAACTTGGCAACACGTCAGCTGAAATTGTTCTGAGTTTAGTACAACCACTCACATCTAACAACTTCAGCTTCAACAAGTGCCCAATTACCTTAGGTACAATTTTGATATCAGATCCAGCAAGGCTAAGCACATTTAAGTTCTTGAGTGCTCCAATAATGGTTAGGTTATCTCCCAAATTGCAGTCATCTAGGCACAATGTACTGAGGCTATTTAGGAGACCAATTGATGAAGGTAAAGGAGAAAAATGCATGCAAGTCAAACCTAAGACTCTAAGATTTTTTGCTTCCTTAAAGAAGTTATCCGGCAACGTCAAGGAGAGATCCTTGCTTAACAAAAGGAAAAGAAAAAGCTGCGGACTATTCAAATGGTCAGGAAGCTTGTTGATACTGGGATCCCGCAAAATATCCTTGTTGCACTCTTTCATTGACTCTCCATTTCGCCAATCTGTTACAACATCCTCATCCTCATTCTTATCCTCCTCTGTTAAAGCAAGCACTTGATTGTCCTTTGAAGCGATTGACTTGGCCACACTATAAGTAAGATCATGCACATCGAAGTACTCCTCATGGGAACTTTTACTATTAAGCAACAAACAAGATTCTTTGAGGGAGCTCATCATGTTTAACAGCCTATCTCGTGCTGCTTTCATGGTGTTGACTCCACTAATTAGATCCAAACCACGAGCATATCTCAACAAGTCTTCAATCCTAGTGTCACGACGCAGTAAACTGCAAAGTAGGAAAATCTGCTTAAGGTCTTCACTAGATAATTGATCGATACTGAACTTGATAGCCTTGTGTACCGCAGCAGATATCCCACTCGAGCTATTTTTCAAGTAAGGCCTCTGTAATTGTTGTAAAGCATCCCTCCAAGCAAATAAACTTCTATTTCGCAACGCCCTTGCAACTGTTGCAAGGGCGTGTGGTAATCTTGCACATTTCTTGGCTACCTCAATTGCTGTAGATCGTATCTCCTCATCACTTTCAACACTGTCCCCGGCCATCTTTTTGAAGAACTCCCAAGCTTCTTCGTCATCTAAATCACGAATTTCAAAGGTCTTTGTAGCATCCAACCCATTGCTTACAACATTTTGATATCTTGAGGTCAACAGTATTTTGCATCCTTTGTGTTGACTTCCAAATGGAATTCCGACTTCCTTTAGTTCCAGTTTCTTCCAAAGATCATCCAAAATAATAAGAACATTTTTCTCATTACTTATCTCATTCACTAACCTTCCATGCAATTTACGGGCTCTTATAATCGGACTGTTTTCTGCAAGCTCCAAGCGCAATGAGTATGCTATTGTTGGAACAAAAGACCAAGTATTACCGATATTGGTAAAAGGTTTTGTGCAAACCTTGATGTTGAGAGAGTGATTACCAATGATAAAAGAAGGCAATTACCGATGGTGGAAAACAAAGGTGATTACCTATGTTGGTAAAAGGACAAAATGAATTTGTTGGTGTTAAAGAAGAGATTACCTATGATGGTAATCAGCTAAAATTGAGAGAAAAAATGATCTGAAAAAAAAGGGCTGGAAGAATTCATCTCATTCCATTTGCTTTGTTAAAATATATAGATACAAAATGTGACAGTTACCTAACTTGTAACTGTTCTCATAAATGCTTTGACTAAACTTAGCCTAAAGTTGCATAAAATATAAAGCTATAATGCTAGCTATTACATCACATTAAGATTTTTTCAAATCCTACTAACCATAGATACAATTATATTAAAAGATTACAAAATAAACAAAATCATGCAGCTTTCTTGATTCAGCTTCCATGCTGACTTGCTGCTGGTACAATGTTGCAATGCAGGCCACGGTTTAACACTCCTCCTTGGACTGTATGCAACAAACACCAATGTTCCTCCTTAATGCTTCAAACCTTGTAGCACCAAGTGGCTTAGTCAGAATATCAGCCAGTTGGTCTTCTGATTTACAATGAGTAAGGCTGATTTCTCCTGACTGCTCAACCTCTCTAACAAAATGAAACTTAATTTTAAAATGCTTTGTCTTTCCATGAAAGACCGGATTTTTAGCAATAGCCACTGCTGATTGGTTGTCCACAAAGATCTCAATAGGTTCAAGTTGCTCTTTATTTAAATCACTTAGCAACTTTCTAAGCCAAATGGCTTGATTTACAGCTGCTGCTGCTGCAATATATTCTGCTTCAGCTGTGGACTGTGCAACTGTTTGTTGCTTCTTTGAGCTCCAGCAAAAAACTCCTGAGCCAAGTGTAAAGAAGTAACCAGAAGTACTCTTCATGTCTTCGACAGAACCAGCCCAATCACTGTCAGAATATCCTGTCAGCTTGAGCTCCTTTCCCTTTTCAAACTTGACTCCATAGCTCAAAGTCCCTTTGACATATCTTAGGATTCTCTTTGCTGCTTTAAAATGAACCATATTACAGCAATGCATAAATCTCGATAAGAGACTAACACCAAACATAATATAAGGTCTGGTTGCTGTTAGGTATAGCAAGCAACCTACCAGACTTCGATATTCCTTCTCATCAACTTTTTCTTCAGTTCCACAACTAGTCAGCTTCTCCCCTTGAGTTACTGGTGTGTTGACTATCTTGCAGTTCATCATGCAAAATTTATCAAGGATTTTCGAAGCAAAAACACCCTGACTAATGAAGATGCCTTGATCAGACTGCTTCACTTCCATGCCTAGGAAGTATGTCATGACACCTAAATCTGTCATCTCAAAAACATTCTGCATTTGCACTTTAAATTCACTGATCAATTCATCTTTGCTTCCAGTTACAAGTAAGTCATCCACATAAAGTGAGACAATAAGCAACGTTTCATTCTCAGATTTCTTCAAAAAGAGTGTAGGTTTACTAACACTCTTCTCAAATCCGAGCCTAGATAGGTATGCATCAATCCTGTCATACCAGGCTCTTGGTGCCTGCTTCAGGCCATACAAGGCTTTCTTCAGCCTATAAACTTTGTCCTCTTGTCCTTGGACTATAAACCCATCTGGTTGTTCAATATAAATCTCCTCCTTGAGGAAACCATTTAAAAATGCTGACTTGACATCAAGCTGATGAACTTTCCATTGCTTTTGTGCTGCCAAAGCAAAAAGAAGCTTGATGGTGTCTAACCTTGCCACAGGAGCAAATGTCTCCATAAAATCAACACCATGTTGCTGACTATAGCCTTTTACCACAAGTCTTGCCTTGTGTTTATTCAAAGAGCCATCAGAGTTAAATTTGGCTCTAAAGACCCACTTGACACCGATGACCTTCTTCTATTCTGGTCTTTCAACCAAATCCCAAGTGTCATTCTTGTGGATCATCTCTAATTCAGCTTCCATGGCCTTCTTCCAACATTTGTCCTTGACTGCTTCTTCAAAACTTGAGGGTTCAACTATAGCCATATTGCACCTTTGGTAAACATCAGCAATGGATCTAGTGCCTCTCACAGGAGAGTCATCAACATCTCCACTACTGAGTTCATTTTCTGGTAGTTCCAAGCTCCCATCAATTATGTCTTCTTCAAACTGACTTGCATCTGATCCATCCCAGCTCCAAGTCTTCTCTTTATCAAATTTGACATCTCTACTAACTAAAATTTTCTTGGTTGAGGGATCATACACCCTGTAGCCTTTTTTGGTACTGCTGTAGCCAACAAATATGCCAGGGGCAGACCTTCTTTCAAGTTTGCTTCTTCTTTCAGCTGAAATAAGAGCATAACACATACATCCAAATACTTTTAGATGAAAAACAGAAGGTTTGTGACCATACCAGGCTTCGAAAGGTGTTTTATCCTTCACTGCTCGAGTTGGAAGCTTGTTCAGTAGATAGACTGAGGTGTTGACAGCTTCAGCCCAAAATATGCTTGAAAGCTTGCTTTGAAACAGCAAACATCTGGCCATATTCATCACGGTTCTGTTCTTCCTTTCACAAACTCCATTTTGCTGTGGAGTATAAACTGTGGTTAGCTGACGATGGATCCCTGCATCCTCACAAAGCTTTTAAAACCTCTGAGACAAGTATTCAGTCCCATTATCTGTTCTCAAGGCCTTAATCTTGCAACCTGTCTGGTTCTCTACTAATGCCTTGAATCTGCTGAAGGCTTTAAATACTTCAGACTTCTGCTTCAAGAAGTAAACCCAACAGAATCTAGTCAAGTCATCAATGAACAGCACGAAATACTTGCTGTCATTCAAAGAAGGGGACTTCATTGGTCCACAAATATCAGAGTGCACAAGCTCAAGTCTCTCTTGAGCTCTCTATGCTTGGTTTACCGGCATAGGTAATCTGGCTTGTTTACCAAGCTGACAGATTTCACAAACACTGTCACATGCCTCAACTTTGGACATGTCATCCACCAAATTCTGTTTGTGTAACAGATCAAGCGATCTGAAATTAGCATGACCTAATCTTCTATGCCATAGGCCAGCATTATCAGCGAGGCTAGTGTAGGCCTTCTTCTCAAGCTGATTTAAATCAAGCATGAAACACTTATCTACCATTGCTACTGTAACTAACTCCAATGCATGAGCCATTTTTAAAAGCAAGTGAATGGCCCTTTTCTACAAGCTGACCAACACTAAGCAGATTCTGATCTATATCAGGCACAAAGAGAACATCTGAAATAACTTTGTTACCTGAACTAGTATTGATTACAACATCACCTCTGCCTTTAGCTTCAATCAGGTTCCCATTGCCTATCTTGATTTTTGAAGTGAAACTGCTGTCAAGATACTTGAACAAGCCTTTATCAGCTGCCATGTGATGTGTGCAGCCACTGTCCATAAGCCAACTGCATTTGGTTTTACTTGTGGTTGCAAGACATGAGGCTGAAAAAACATGCTCCTCCTGAGCTTGAAAGTCCTCAGCAGGTTTAGCTTGCAACTGCTGCTGAGCTTGTGCTTTCCTTTTGTTCTTGCACACCTTCTCATGATGACCATACTGATTACAGCTCTTACACTGAACATCTGGCCTGTTCCAGCAATATTTCTCCAAATGATTGGTCTTTTTGCAGTGAATACATGGTGGAAACTTCTTTCTTCCTCATTCTTTTCTTGTTTTCTCCCTTCTATCAACCCAAGGCTTCTTCCCTTTTTGACTAAAACTTGAGCCTTCATTGGCCTTTGCTTGGAAAGCTCCTTCTGGATGCTCTTCCTATCTATTAGCCCTTCTTTGCTCAAGTGCATACAGGGAATTCACCAACTCAGACAAGGAAATGGTTGTGAGATCCCTTGAGTCTTCCAACGAGGAGATTTTTGACTCAAACCTCTCAGGGAGAGTGGTGATAACCTTTTCAACAACCCTGCTATCACTGAAGTCTTCACCGAGCAACCTTATGCTATTAACAGTGGTCATAATCCTGTCTACATATTGCTTGATACTCTCTGACTCTTTCATCTTCAGATTCTCAAATTCTCTTCTAAGGTTGATCACTTGTTGCTGCCTAGTCTTATCAGACCCCATGAACTTCTCTTTCAGCCTGTCCCATACTTCTTTGGGTGTGCTGGAAGCCATGATCCGAGTAAAAATTACATCAGATACCCCATTCTACAAGCAAGCTAAGGCTTTGTGCTTCTTTGTACTTTCCTCAGCATGCTGCCTCATTTGAGCAATAGTGGGATTAGCCCTCAATGGAGGTGGTTCGAAGTCATTTTCAACTACACTCTACAAATCTTGTGCTTGAAGATATGTCTTCATCTTGACTACCCAAATGTGGTAGTTTTCTCTAGCAAACACTGGTGGTGGTGGTGGTGGTGGTGTGAAGCTCATTTTTCAGCAACCAAACAAAACAGATCAACAAAACAGCTTCTTTCTTCTCAAACTTCCTTTCCACAAGAAACACCAACAACAAAGGTCCTCAAAGATGGATGGCTCTGATTACCATTTGTTGGAACAAAAGACCAAGTATTACCGATATTGGTAAAAGGTTTTGTGCAAACCTTGATGTTGAGAGAGTGATTACCAATGATAAAAGAAGGCAATTATCGATGGTGGAAAATAAAGGTGATTACCTATGTTGGTAAAAGGACAAAATGAATTTGTTGGTGTTAAAGAAGAGATTACCTATGATGGTAATCAGCTAAAATTGAGAGAAAAAATGATCTAAAAAAAAGGGCTGGAAGAATTCATCTCATTCCATTTGCTTTGTTAAAATATATAGATACAAAATGTGACAGTTACCTAACTTGTAACTATTCTCATAAATGCTTTGACTAAACTTAGCCTAAAGTTGCATAAAATATAAAGCTATAATGCTAGCTATTACATCACATTAAGATTTTTTCAAATCCTACTAACCATAGATACAATTATATTAAAAGATTACAAAATAAACAAAATCATGCAGCTTTCTTGATTCAGCTTCCATGCTGACTTGCTGCTGGTACAATGTTGCAATGCAGGCCACGGTTTAACAGCTATTTGGTTTTGGATTTCCTTAATGTCAGCATTTTGAGGTACAGTTACCGTAACTACTGAATCGAATAACTTAACCGCACGGAGTTGTCTCTCAACTTCGTTGACTAGCCATGATTTGCCCACACCAGCCATCCCGTACACTCCAATCATGCTTGTTGTTGCATCTTTCAGTAACTCCATGATATCACGAAAAACCTCCTCTCTTGATTGAAAGGTCTCAAAGTCTGTATGGATTATGGGTTCAACAACAGAAGGGCATCCCACGCGCTCAAAACGGCCACCTTCGATAAGCTTTTTAAAATTGGCAGCATCTTCTTCTGCTTTCTTGCTAAGCTGGTAGTGAGACTTGATGTTGGGACACAAGCCAAAGAAGTACTTGGTCTTTGCTTTGACTTCAAGATCGTTCACTTTCTTCGCCTCTTCAGTGAAGACCTCCTCTACTTTGTGGTGCCAATCCTGGACTTCAATTTTAATATTCTCCAAGTTCCCTAGTGCCAAATTAACATCTTCCTGCACACTTTTTCTTCTTATCGTCAACTTCTCTTTTTCCTCCTCGAACTCGGCAACAAATTTCTGGTAGAAGATTACATATCTAATATGATGTATAGCTTGGCGGAAGATACCTTTCGCAGTGGCGGTTGTGACCTCGTGAGCAGCACCAGTACACATTGTATTCATTCTTATTTTTATTTTGGTTTGGGGTTACAGATGATAGTCAGAAAGAGTAAGAAAGAAAATAGTAAAACGAAAGAAGGAAGTAAGAAGAAAAAAAATGATATGAAGAAACCAATAGCCGATATGAAATGGAAATGCTGAAAGAAAACAGAGAATGGATGTGGGTATTGTCTAGGAGGAGTGTTGGATCGTATAAATATGTTTTGAAGTTTGAACCTTATTTTGTTTTTGGCTTCTCCTATATCTAATACCTTGTTAAACAACTGAGAAGGTTGGCCACTTGTTCAATAAATGAGGAGGTTGGCCATGTGGATGTCATGGAATACCACAAGACCACAAATGATAATTGATATGGTATTGGTTCTACTCTAAACTGGTACGGAACAGTTTATATTTAAGGAAACTTGAGTAGAAGTAGTATAAGTAATTGAGGAGGTTGGCCACTTGTTCAATAATTGAGGAGGTTGACCATGCGGGTCACAGGGAATACCATGTGACGGAAAACCATTTGTATTATCATAATTGATATCGTATTCTTTGGGTCAAAAGTTTAGTGTGTTTGAGCTTATTTTAGTTAATATTGATGCACTTGTATTAAATTATAAAGTCAAAAGTTGAAGTTAAAATATTTTTTAAATTTTTATACAGTTAGTACATTTATCTATTAAATCATATGGTGACATTTATAAATTTAAAAAAATTCTTGGGTAACTATTTAATAATAAAAATAATGTTATAAATATTTATTAGGATTTTTCTTAAAAATACACATTTCGTCATGATAAAATAAAGGTTGCTTGAATAGTGCTTTTAGCAAAAATTAGCATCAATGTTTCGATTGACATAATTATCAATATTAATTATTTAGACTAATAACATAATAATGTGAAGGGACCAAACTATGTTAAAAACTAAAATGTATATGTGACACCCCACATCTGACTCAATTATCGAGCTTAATCCATCTAATCACTTATACTGGTACAAGATTGCTATGATCCAAAAAAAACCCCAAAACACACCTAATTTACCTCAAAACAATACCATTTCAATTCTAAGTATTATGAAACACAAAATACTTGTTTTAAACCTTATATTTGTCTATTTAAACACATCAAACACATGGTTATTGTCATGGTCACGATAATTTCAATTTCAAATTTCAATTTCACCCATAAAGGATGAATGCAACCAACGAAACATAGCAAAATCATTAACTTAAGATTATGCATCTCAACTTTATCACATAATCATATCATCAAATGCATATACAACATGCTTACATTACAAATCCCAAGCATAGAAAATGATAAATACTAAAAGAAACATGTTTTAATCCTATTCTTAATGCAATTTTAGGTGATTATTTGATGTTAAATGTGAATTTTATGCTCCTAACCTTTATATTTATATTTTGATACTTAATAGAGCATTTTAGAGTAAAAAGAGTGAAAATGAAAAAATTGGAGTAAGTTACAAGAGCCACGTAGTCTAAAGAAATTTTCTTTAGAATCTCTAAATTGATGAACATATTCTTTAAAATCTCTACTTCATCTTTTTTCTTTGGTGTCTAAAGAAATTTTTTTAAAAAATCTTGTGAAAAGATGAATTTTCATGGCAAAAGACTAAATTGCCTAAAATGTAAAATTTTTCCTCTCCCCATGAAAGTGATGGGGATCACTAATATAGAAGATGAAGAAGTTTCTTCATTTTCCTATAAAAATATCTCATTGTTTTTTTATTGAATAAAACATTAAAATATCTTAAAATAAAATATTAATTAGATAATAAACCAATCAATTTGAAGTTTTTCAAATTTCATCCTTCATCACAACTTACTTTTAAAAAATTGTGACTTAGTCCCTCAGATTTCTTCTCTTATTTAATTTGGTCCCTACTTACCAATTTCCTATCACAAGAAATTGGTTTAATTTCACTTTTGGTCCTTCAATTTTTCTTATATTTACACTTCAACCACTTGAATTCTAAATAATTATACTAGTTTCTCAAAACTTTTCACATCTTTACAATCTAATTCTTGCCTTAAATTAACATATTATAACATACCTCTTAATTCAAAATTGTCCTTGGCATCACTCAACTTTTTTTTCTTTTCTTTACAATATATCGATTTTAGGGGTGTTACATTCTAAAAAAAGTGTTATATTAAAAACTATAAGTAATAATTGTAAAAGTAAATGTATGCACAATGTTTTTTATTAAAAAATTATTCATTATTTGAAAAATTATATTACAGTTATTTATTACTTGCGCATATATGTATTAAATGGAAAAAGGAATTAGCCTAAACTAAAATTGTCAATGTATTCATGTGTATTTTAATTTGTTGACGTATAAAAACTTTTTCTTTTAAAAAATATTTAAAATTTATTTAATTTATATATATTGTTTAACTTTTTTAATATTATTTTGTAAAAAAAGAATAGAATGCCGGTAATGACAATATATCACAAAGAAAAGAGAAATAAAATAAAGAACACACATATTTTTATGTGGAAACCCTTTCGGGGAAAAAACCACGGGCAAAGGAGAAGAAAATTCACTATGTTGAATTCGAATAATTACAAGAGGAATAGACTGTGTCTATTTATAGGCTTGTAAAGCCATATTCTAGTAAGATTGAAGCACATTATTCTAATCAATGTAAAATAGATGGAGTTTAATAAGGTTTAAAAAACCTTATTCTAAAATAAAATAAAAGAAGTGTAGTTCTATATGGATTTTACTTTTATTTTATTTTACCACTGTATTTTATTTAAATCAAGATTTGGGTCACTTAATTCTAACAATCTCCACCTTGACATGAATTCTTAATGAACAAGTTCTTCATCGCGAACTCTCAGCGAACAAGTTCTCCACCTCTTCCATAAAACCCCTTAAGGGTTTAACATCAACAATGAACACCAACCAAGTCTAAGCAATGCTCAAACTTGGTTATAAGAAGTGACTTAGTCATCATATCTGCAGGATTTTCATAAGTACTAATTTTGCTCACAACAATATCACCACGAGTAATAATATCATGAACAAAATGATACTGAACATTAATGTGTTTTGTTTTCTCATGAAACATTTGATCTTTTGTATGGAAGATTGCACTCTGACTGTCACAAAATATTGTACTGATTTGAAGGTCTTCATTGAGTTCGCTAAAGAGTTCTTTCAACCAAATAGCTTCTTTACAAGCCTTAGTAATCGTCATGTACTCAGCTTCAGTGGTAGACAAAGCGACTGTAGTTTGCAAAATGGCTTTCCAACTGATCGCACAACCTCCAATTGTAAGGACATAACCTGTGAGAGATCTTCTTCTATCAAGGTCTCCAGCAAAATCAGTATCAACATACCCAATAACTTCATCTCTAGTTCTTCCAAACTGTGAGCAAACATCAGTAGTACCTCATAAGTATCTTAAAATTCACTGAACTATTTTCCAGTGTTCTTTACCGAGATTCACCATGTATTTGCTAACTGCAGTGACCGCATATGATAAATCGAGATGTGAATAAACCATAGCATACATGAGAGATCCCATTACACTAGAGTATGGAACATGTGACATATACTCAATCTCATCATCTGATTGTGGAGACAAAGCCGATAAAAGTCTAAAATGAGCTACAAAAGGAGTACTAACAGCTTAGCACTCTGCATATTGAACCTACAAATAACTTTCTCAATGTACCCCTTCTAACTTAGATACAATTTACTTGCTTTTCTTTCTCTGAGAATTTCCATACCAAGTATCTTCTTTGCCTGTCCCAAATCTTTCATCTCAAATTCTTCACTTAGTTGGGCTTTGACCTTTCTTATCTCCCTTTTATCTTTTGCTACTATCAACATGTCATCAACATAAAGGAGTAGATACACAAAAGAACCATAATTATTTTTCTTAAAGTAAACACAACTGTCAAAGCTACTTCTTTTAAAATCATGAGAAGTTATAAAGGAATCAAAACTCTTGTATCACTGTCTTGGTGACTGTTTCAAACCGTAAAATGGACTTTTTCAGCAAACAAACATAGTCGTCTTTTTTAAGACTGTAAAACCCTTTAGTTGTTGCATGTAAATAACCTCCTCAAGTTCTCCATGCAAAAATATAGTTTTTACATCTAACTGTTCAAGCTCTAAATTATGTATTTCACAATACAAAGCAAAGTTTGAATCAAACTATGCTTCACAACTGGGGAAAACATATCTGTGAAGTCCACTCCTGGAATTTGATTATAACCCTTTCCAACAAGCCTTACTTTATATCTGGGTTCTCCAACTCTTAGAGTCCCTTCTTTCTTTTTAAACACTCATTTACAATGAACAACCTTTTTACCTTTAGGAAGTTTCACAAGATCCCATATTCTATTTTTATGGAGTGATTCCATCTCCTCTTACATGGCAAATATTTACTTTTCTGAGTCTTCACAGCTAATCGCCTTAGAATAATTAGTGGCTCTTGGTTTGCATCTATATCTTCAACCACATTTAAAGCATAAGCAACTAGATCAGCCTCAACATACTTCTTTGGAGGTTTAATTTCTCTTCTAGTTTTGTTTTTGGCGATAAAGTATTGTGGTGAAGTAGCAACTCTATTCTCAATTTTTGTACTGGCTTAAGGAGTCAGCTCTGTATAAATCTGATGCTCCACCTACTTTTGATTTTCTTTATTGGAAGAGTCTTTAAGAGATAAGTTAGGTAGCATAAAAGTTTCATAAAAAACATCTCTGCTAATCACAACTTTTCTATTTTCAGGACACCATAACTTATAACCTTTTACACCAGCTTTATAACCAAGAAAAACACATTTAATGGATCTCAGTTCCAATTTTCCATTATCAGCATGATCATACGCAGGACACTCAAAGATCTTTAAATCAGAATAATTAGCAGGATTACCAAACCATACCTCTTGTGGAGTCTTTTTCTCAATGGTAGCAGATGGAGATCAGTTGATCAAAAAACATGCAGTAGAGGCTGCTTCTGCCCAAAACAATTTTGGTAAGTTGGCATTTGACAACATACATCGAACTTTATCCATGATTGTTCTGTTCATTTGTTCTGCAACGCCATTTTGCTGTGGAGTATGACGAACTGTCAAGTGTCTCATGATCCCTTCTGACTTGCACAGTCTATTAAACTCATCACAACTTGACTCTAAGCCATTGTCTGTGCGGAGGTATTTTATTTATTTTCCCGTCTATTTTTCAATCATAATTTTCCAAAACTTAAATGTGCAAAACACATCGCTTTTCTGCTTTAGGAAGAATGCTCAAGCTTTTCTAGAAAAATCATTAATAAAAGTTAGCATATAATTACCTCCACCTTTCGAAGACACTCTAGATGGTCCCCACAAATCAGAATGAATATACTCCAACGTTCCCTTCGTATTATGGATTCCTCTGGTGAATTGAACTTTCTTTTTCTTCCTAAAAATACAGTGCTCACAAAACTTCAGCTTGCAAATTCCTTACCCATCTAGAAGTCCTCTTTTCCTTAATTTTGTAATGCCATTCTCACTCATATGCGCTAGGCGCATATGCCAAAGTTTAATAATATCATCATCTGATAAGGAAGAGGAAGCGACAGCTACATCACCAGTAAAAGTAGAACATTGCAGAACATATAACTTGGCAGTCTTTCTTTGCCCTTTCATCACAACGAGGGAACCTTTAGAAATCTTCAAAACCTCACTTTCAGCTGTGTATTTGTACCTTTTTGAATCAATAGTACTTAACGAAATTAAATTTTTCTTCAATTCTGGAATACGTCGTACGTTACTAAATGTTCTGACAACTCTATCAAACATCTTAACTTTAATCGTTCCAACACCTACAATTTTACACGAAGCATTATTTCCCATCAAAACAACACCTTTAGACACTGTTTCATAAGTTGTAAACCAATCTCTATTGGGACTCATGTGGAAGGTGTAGCCCTAATCAAGGATCCACCCCTCGCTCACTTTAAAATTGTTGACAAAAGCAACTAGAAGTTCACCATCGTTCTAGTCTTCTACAACATCAGCTTCATTAGAATTTTCTAGTTGTTTTCCCTTTTGATTTGCAACCTCCCTTTTGATCTTGTTCTATACCTTATAGCACTCAGATTAATGTGTCTTTTCTTCTTGCAAAAGTTACAAGTTTTACCTCTATTTAAAGACTTCGATCTACCCTTAAATTTACCGCGAGGATTCTGTTCCTGTGTCCTTCCACGATCATTATCAGCATTCCGATCTTGTCTCCCATGAACAATGAAACCTTCTCCCTGAGAGTCGGTTTTAACCACAAGATGCTTCATCTTATCATACGAGGTTAAAGAATCATAAACCTCATCAACTGTGAGAGACTCGTGGCTATATAAAATCGTGTCTCTAAAGGTTGAATAAGACGAGGTAACAAACAAAGTAGAATCAACACTAGATCTTCCTTATCATACTAAACTTCTATGACCTTCAAGTTTGAGAAAATTTCTTTAAACACTATTAAGTTTTCGTGCATAGGCACACCTTCCTCCAAACAATGAGCATAAAGACGTTGCTTCATATGCAGCTTACTGGTTAGAGTTTTCGACATACATATTTGTTCCAACCTCTTCCATAATGCAGCGGCGGTCTTCTCCTTCACCACATCCTGCAAATTTTCGTTAGACAAATGCAGATGTAATTGTGTTAACGCCTTTTGATCCTTACGCTTCTTCTTTTCATCCGTTAATGTCGAAGGCATCTTGTCTATCCCTAGCAGGGCTTCCTCTAGATCCATCTGTGCAAGAACTACAAGCATCTTAATCTGCCACAACGCAAATTTGACGTTACGATCCAACAACAAAATTTCATACTTTAAAGATGCCAGTACCGTGATAGAGATGAACAACCTGGAAGCTTGGATACCAATTTGTAAAAATGGAATAAAATGTCGGTAATGACAATATATCACAAAGAAAAGAGAAATAAAATAAAGAACACACAGATTTTTACGTGAAAACCCTTTTGGGAAAAAAACCACGGACAGAGAAAAAGTAAATTCACTGTGTAGAATTCGAATAATTACAAGAGGAATAGACTATATCTATTTATAGGCTTGTAAAGCCATATTCTAGTAAGATTAAAACACCTTATTCTAATCAATATAAAATAGATGGAGTTTAATAAGGTTTAATTCTAAAATAAAATAAAGGAAGTGTAGTTCTATATAGATTTTACTTTTATTTTATTTTACACTGTTTATTTAAATAAGGATTTGGGTCATTTAATTCTAACATATTTTTAAAATATTATAGGAATAGTTGCAAAAATGATAAAAATGTTTGAACAACATAGTGTTATTGTTTCAAAATCCAAATCAGAGACTTTGAAACATCAACAGCTATATACTTATTGCCGGGGATGTGTATATAAAGATCGTAACTACAAGACTTGATTTTCAGCTGTCGGCAACTCCCTTGATTCTGTTGATTTTGAAGAAACAAAGGCTGCAATTTTCCTTTGACACTGAGAAAGAGAGTGAGTGAATGATTGAGATTTTCTTAAAACGGAAAAATAGGGGAATTTTGGATGAGTTACTAAGGCTTGCCAAGTAATGATTCACTTTGACACATGAAAAGCCGACATTTCTTCTACTTTTAATTGCTATTGCTTTTTGGTTGATAGATTGTTAAAAATGAAAATTTTCATGAGTTTTTAAGGAAAGGCAATGTAGTGGGGGTTGAACTGGAAACTAAACCCCATTCCTTTATCTTGCTCATGTCTGTATACGGTTGTGTTGGGGATTAGGATATTTGCCTCGTCTTCTTTGAAAATATATAAAAAAAAATCTAAAATTTAAGAAAGGGTAAACTACATATTTATTCACTTAAGAATAATACTTAAAATTATATTTTGATCATAAATTACAATGTAGTCTTAATTTGAGTGGATCAAGTCGGATTCGGGTTTAATATTATTGTTGGAAAAATTGTAATTTTTGGAAAAATTGAGGCATATTCTCAATTGGTAAAGGTGGAGAGTTGAATCATAAAATTATAATTCTATATTATACTCCATGAGACATTTATAACGGTATATTATATGCTGAAAATGGTTTAGGAATGAATGAGAAATTGATGCTCAAAGTAAGTTATTTGTGAATATTTATTGAAGAAAAAAAAACTTATATTCTACATTGGTTAAATACCAAATGTGAGATATATTTATATATAAGAACCCACTTAAAAGATAATTGAATGACTAAGTTTAAAACTTTGTTTCGTGCGTAGGAGGTGTAGATTCACACCCATTGGGGTTGGGATGCACAATGTGGGTGACGCGAAATGTTTGGATTGGTCGGGCCCAAAATAGGCTTATGGATATTTTAGCCGAACATGAAATTTATTTTTTCTCGGCAAATATATATAAAATCTGATTTAAAAAAGGACATATTTTTATTTATTTGATTCTAATTAATTTGATTTGATTTTAATCAAATTGATTTAATTACTCCTTTAATGCCGATTTTGTATATGTAGTCATGGATATTTCCAAAATTTTTCCATATTAAATGCCTATAAATATCTAAGAATTGTTCAGAATTTTTTACAGTTACAGACTCTCAAAAACCGAATTTATTTTGCTCTCGAAAATTCTTCTGTTTTCTCTCAATATTTTCCAACGTTTTGGATAGAAAAAGACAAGGTTCATTCGTTAATCTCTGCAGAGGTGCTACTACTTCGATCATCATGTTGTTGCATCTTGGGAGACTATCGACTAACATTTCTCCAAGTATCGTAGGAGCAGCTGAATTTATTTTAAAAAAACTGTGTAAAACAGGCATCAACATCTAATAAAATTCGATTTTTAATTTTTATAATCTTATTTTTTATTTTAAATAAAAATTATTTATTTTATTTTATATAAATAATTCTTTATATATATTTTTATTCGTTAACATTTTTTGTCCAACAATTATACTATTCTCAACTTACTACTGTTAGGAACCTTTGAAATAAATATTTCAAAGTAATCTCTGAATATTCCAAAGGATTCATAAAGATGCAGTTCCAACAATAATATCAAATACATTAACAAATATCAGTTCCTTTTTAGATGGTACGACCAACTTATGACATAATTTGACTAATTATTCTATGTATAATTTCTTTGACAGTAGCATTGGGAAATAATGCTAACCATATATGTAGATAGATTTTTCATGATTATTTACAAAGTAATTAGATTCCCCAAGGTTAAGCTTTAAATAATTGAGATGTTGAAGAATGATCAGTCAAAAGTAGCAGATTCATATATTTTTCCTCTTTATTTTTTATTTTCCTTTGTAGTTATTCCTGATAATTATATTGAAGTGCAGAATTGATTAAAGATTACACGACATCTCGATAAAGAATAAGAACTCTCTATTTATATATTGTTATTTTAGTTTTAGCTTTCAAAATTCGAATTAAAAATTAGAAAATTCTATTACTAATGAATTCTATTTTTATTCTATTTAATTTTTATTAAATCCATTTATTTAATAGTTAATTTAATTAAATAAATTACGGTACTATTTAAATTATTAAGTTCAATTTTCTAGTTAATTTAAATATTTAAATAGTAAAAAATATTTAATATGTAATTCAGGTCCAATGATTGGACCGGGTAAAGGGTGTTACATCACCAAAGATTTGGCAAAGTAGTATATGCCAAAAGATGTGGTAAGTGGGTTCATTAGATTCATTGCCAGTCGGGCTCGCCAGTGTGTTTGGCAAGTTGGGGTTCACCAGTTGAGTTGCGAACTAGGGATTCGCCTGTCAAAGTCGAGTCAAACTAAAATTAGAAAATAAAGATATTTTGAATTTAGGAATACTTTTCGTGCATGTAACTTTTTTCCTAAGTCAAGTAGGGTATCCTAAGATTTCTAGCACACTTAGTGCCTATAAATAAGCCTTTAATTTGTGATAATTTTCTCATCAAATATTCTTTTGTCAAATCTCTTTTTAGAATCAAGTTTGTAGCACCCAAGGTAAGTCTCTGTCCTGTTAGGGGATTGTCCAGAAAGCTAGGTTTGCTTGCATCAAAGAATTCTATGAGTTTTTTCTATTTAAGTAATTCTTGTGCGTGTTTATGTATGTTGCAAACCAGCAAGACCATCTACCAGCAAGGATAATGGCAAAGTCAAGCTTCTTTAAGTCTCAATTTTTCGATGAGTGGTTAAGAATTGTTATAAGTTTGCTAACTATTATGTTTTTCAATATGAATGCTCAAGGTTCGTAACTTTTGTCCAAACTATTACATTTTCAAAAAATTTTGTTTTTAAAACTAAGTTCCAAGTGTAAGCTTCTTCCAATAAAACTCTGTTTTTAAATTTTGATACTCTATTTTCAAGTTATGTTTTCAAGTTATGTTTTTAAGCCATGATTTAAAGATATGTTTTATGCAAGCTCTTAAGCGAGCTTATATTTTAAGATATGTTTTTAAAGTATGATTTTATAAACTATGTTTTTACGAGCTTTTGTGAGAACTCTATTTGAACAAGTGTTTTCAAGCAAGCTCCCTATGCAAGCTTTATGTGATAATTTTTTGTGCGAGCTCATTTGCGAGTCATTATGTTAGATAAATGGGTATACTAAAGGATTGTGAGTACCCACCTATAAGTTTTGTGTTTTGGGTGTTGAAGCCCTAGGCATGTGGAGAGATAAGGGAATGTCGAGCTATGCTCCATTCACTGGAACATATTGGTGTACATGAGAGTGCATAGCTTCACGCTGCACTTATGAGACATGTTATAAAACTCTATAAGTCATTTTGGGACATTATAAGGAGATTCGCATATCCAACATATAAGATAAGTAAGTTAAGACATGTAACACCCCTAACTCGTATCTATTGCTGGAATAGGCTTACAGGGAATTACCAGAAACTTTTAACTTAAAACATTCGATTACAACTGTCGAAACCATTTTTTGGAAAACAGAGTCAATTTTGATTTTGAATATGAAAATGAAAAATGGAGTCACCACCAATCCTTTTTGTTGAGGTGTGATCGGGTCACCTCGAAAAGTGGTTATTTTTAATAAATAGTTTAATTTATGAAAACAACGATTTCGGTATACGAAAATCAAGAAAACGGGTTCGGGAGTCGGTTACGCACGAGGAAGGATTAGCACCCTCGATATGCCCAAAATTGGTACCTAGTTGATTAATTAGTGTCTTAGTGTCGAAGATTCGAAAACTTGAAAGAATTTAAAATACGATCCCTCCTTTTATTAAAAACGCTTGAATGAATTGAAACGAACGTTAAAAGACCCTATCGTCTCGAAGTAATAAAATGTTACATCCAGTAAGTTGGGACACAACATCTTGAACCTTTGAGAACGAGCTTGCCTTTTTATTCTATCAAAACTCGTGTATTTTAGTTTCAGAAGGATATTCGGTTACTTAGGTTGAACGAGAAAAATCTAAACCCAGTGAGTTAGAGCACGATTTTCTCGAGCTTCCAAACACTGGATATGGCCTTTATTTTAAAAAATTTATCTCGAGGTAACAAGATGTCATATCTAGTGAGTTAGGGCACGACATCTCCAATCCCCAAGAACAAGCATTTATTCCAAAACTCGTATTGCGATTTTAAAAGGATACTCCGCTATTTAGGTTAAATGAGAAAAAACGAAACCCAGTAAGTTAGGGCACGATTTTCTCGAATTTCCAAATACGGGGTATTGCCTTTAAAAAGGAACATTTTTGTGTGTCGTGCAAAGATTAATATATCACGGTGTTAACACGCATAAGATAATAATGAATGCGACAATAGAAATAACAGCAGTATGAGCGAAGACATAGAATAAAATAAAGAATAAGCTAAAAAGATATGTAAATAATATAAAAAAACTAATAAAAGTTAAAATAAAAGGTTTGAAAATAAACAAAAGAATAAAACGATAAAGGATTAAAAAATAAAAAATAATAATAATAATAATAATAATAATAATAATAATAATAATAATAATAGAAAGTAGTAAAAAAATGATAATAATATGTTAATAATAATAATAATAAATAATAATAATATTACTACATTAATAATAATAATAATAATAGTAAATTAATAATAATAATATAAAAACTTGCGACAGTAATGAAATTTATAATACTAAAATATATAATAAGTATAATAATAGTGATAAAATAATAGAAGTAGTAGTAATAATAATAATAATAATAATAATAATTTAAAAAAGAAATGAAAATATGAAAACATATACAAGTATAGATGTATATATGATTAAAATAAAAAGGTAAAAGAGAACGATTTTAAATATTAGAGCACCAAAATAAAAATAAAAATAATAATAATAATAATAATAATAATAATAATAATAATAATAATAATAATAGTAAAGTAATTAATTTAAAAAAACAAAATAACAAAAAAGGACTGAAATTGAATTCAGAACTGAAATTCAAGGCTAAATCAGAAATAAAAATAAAAGGAAGGACCCATTTGAAGTGAGCGATGACATGGGGGACCAAAATGGGTAATAAACCCTCCCTCCAAAATGCGCAGCATCAGAGAGGACTTAATTGAAAACCAAATAAATTCTCGGGGAAAAATTAAAAACAACAGGAACTTAATTGCAAATAAGTAAAAAAAGCAGAAGGACTTGAAGCGCAATTAGCCCATTTAATAAAAACATGCAGACCCCTGGAGTGGGTTGGATCGACACGTGGGTTAAGGGGCGAAACGATGTCGTTTTGAGCGTTTAAGGCCAGCATCAAAACGACGTCATTTTGAGGGCCTATATAAGTCAATTTTTGGACAAAAATTTCATTTTCTTCCCGTCTTCTAAAAAAAAAAAAAACTAGAAAATGCTCTCAACTCTCTCCTTTTCTCAAGCCTGAAAGTCCAGCCAGAGATCCGGTGCCTTCGCCACCGCATGGCCGGTAAGTCGAAAAGGTAAGTTTTTTTCTTTTTTTTATATATTGTTTTTAATATATGTGCATATATATAAAATATATTCAAAAGAAGAAAAAAAAGAAGAAATAAAAATAAAGAAAAAACAGATTCGAATATAAGAAATAAAAAGATAAAATCACCTCTTTTAATACTCTGATTTTATTTTTTTGAGTTGAATCTCTATTTTTTTTGAAATATCTATTGTTTTTTATATAAAAAAAATCCCCCCAAAGTTTACAGATTTTAGGCTTTTATAGCCCGAATGTAATACATTGTACATTGTTCATTGTTGCTTGCTATCACTTCTGCTATTGATTTTTACAGGTACAACTTGGGCAAGTGGAGGTGACAAGGGCGGTGGAGCAGGTGGTGGCAGAGATCAGAGACTAGGGCGACAACCTAGGGGCTAGGGTTTCTGGAAGAGTTTAGGTTTTTGGGCTAGGTGGGCTTTAGAGTTTTGTGTTATTAGGGTTAGTAAATAGGGCTTTTTTGGGTTTGTTGGGTCTTTATTTATTTTTAGTATTTTTGTGTTTAAGGCCCGGGCGAAATTGGGCTTGTACAACAACCATTTATAAAACACATTATATTCCATTCAAACACATGCATAACATCCCTTTTTTGAGCCCTCGAGGCCTTAGAAACACTTTAGAAACGATTTAGGACTAAATCGAGAACATTTAGAACTTACAGTTTAATTACATTTCCTTACTTGTATCATTTGCATAACACAAGACATAAGCATAAACATCGACCAATTATACAAGCTTATATATCATCATCAATACACAAGTTAGTGCAAATACTCATAATTCACTCGAAAAATCATAAGGTAAGTCATATACATGAATAACATCACTTGAAATCATCAATTTCATGAACATAAACATATTTTCATTGAACATTACCTTTTTATTGCTTTTCATAGATTCATAACATAAGTTTTTTGAATATTTACCAATACCTTCCTTTTCATACCCGTTGAATCAAATGAAATGACATCGAATAATGGAAATAATATTTTTAGTACAACTTACCTGATACAATACATTGGCACGAAGACTGTCAGACTCGAAGCCTGATATAACCCATCGACACAAAGCCTACTAGGCACAAAGCTTGATATAATATACCGGCACAAAGCTTGCTAGGTACAAAGCCCGATATAATACACCGGCACGAAGCCTACTAGGCACAGAGCTTGAATATCACTAGCACAAAGCCTGCTAGGCACATAGCCCGAAATCACCGGCACAAAGATTGCTAGGTACATGGCTTGAATAACACCGGTACAAAGCTTGCTAGGCACGTAGCCCAAAATCACCGCATTTCTATTTCGTTAAACATAACTAAATAAAATCCATGATTCAACCAATAATGAAATAGTATGAATTATTGAATAAGATTAATAGTAACCATATAACGAACTTACCTGGCTAAATTACAAAAATGGTAAAGTATAAGGGTTATTTGGTAATTTTTCATTCTCCTCGATTTTGCACTCGATCTTGATCTAAATTAATAATTTCATTCAATTTATTAATTTAGATAGTAAAATAATTCATTTTATGCATTTTAGTCACTTTTGACATTTTTACAAAATTACCACTAAAGTTTTACTTTTGTTCAATTTAGTCCTTAAGCCTAAAACATGCAAATTAACCATTTTTACTCTAAATTGAGCCTATTCGAATACTTATAGATTCCAATACAGCCCATTATTGCAAAAATTTCACATCAAATCCTTATACTTTTACTATTTCAACAATTTAGTCCCTAATTGGAAAATTCATCAAAAATTACTTAATAAAATACTTTTAAATAACAATTAATATCTCAAATTCATCATTTAATATCTAAAATCACATAGATTCATCAATGGAAAAAATCACAATCTTTAACAGTTTCAAAAACGAATGTACAGGCTAGCTGGACCTAGTTGCAACGATATCAAAAACATAAAAATTACAAGAAACAGAATAAAAAAGGGCTTACATGTGACACCCTTAACCCGTATCTGTTTTCGGAATAGGATTAAGAAGTATTACTAGGGTTTACAATTTAATTTTTGATAATTTAGGCCAATTACTATTTATTTCCCGAATTTAATAATAATGTCCCTTACTTGGGCCTTCGAGGCCCAAAACATACGTTCAACTCGAATCGGGACTATAGAAAATTTTTCGCACAATTTCATAATTTTTCTTTATTTATAGGAGTCACACGCCCATGCACCAAGTTGTGTGCCACACACGGCCTAGACACACACACGTGTGGACAAAAATAGGCCTTTTTAAGGCCACTTTTCTCACCCTGTACACAATCAACCCGCACATATTAATAGCATATATCAATATAACACAAATAAGCAACCAATACCAATCAAAATCTAAGTCATTCACATAGTATTTGATTCACATGGTATTTCATCATATATACCTATCATTTTAGTATTTGTTACTATTTCATTCATTTCACATACCAAACCTATACTAAACATAACCATTATATCCATATGTTATTACAAAATGTAGTCATTTAGATTCCTAAACATGCCATATAAACCATCAAAAGTATATATAATAAAGTCTACCAGAAAATCTGGATAGTGTGGCTTGAGCATGATGATCTGATCCTCCGAATCTCTCGTAAATCTACAAAAAACAATAAGCAAACTCAGGTAAGCTAAATATAGCTTAGTAAGTTCGTCAACTTTAAACTTATATCTTACCGAACATTGAACATATTATAAGCAAATCACACATGTTCCACATAATACTTACCAATGTTCCACATAATACTTACCAACTTGTCCATTCGGGGAATGTTTTACGGATTTGAGTATAACGTAATCGGAAGCCCAAAGGCTAAACTAAAACACATAAGTGCTTAACGAAAGCCCGTAACGGTTAAATAGAAGCTCATAAAAGTTGAACAAAAACCCATAAGGGTTGAACTAAAGCTTAGAAGAGCTAAACTGAAACCCGAAAAGATTAAACTGAAGTTCATAGGAGCTAAACTGAAACCCGAGAAAGGGTTAACTGAAACTCATATGAGTTAACAGAAGCTTATAAGAGCTTAACAGAAAGCAAACACGAGAATTCTCAAAAAATGCTGAATCTCGGTTTACTTGGGTAATTCACCGTCAATTTCTCTTTGCATTGAACAATTGTACTTATTTCTTGCGTTCCGTTTCTCGGTAACACTCGATTCAGTTTCATAGCTTTAGCACAAAATTTCTTATTTTGAACATTTAATATAAATGAATACTAATTATTATTCAGAAAAAAATTTAAATCATTAATAATTTAACCATACGAACCTACCTGGAACAATTTGTAGTAGTTGTAGAAATTTCAAGGAATATTCTGTAACTTTCTCCTTTCCATGTTTCTCTTTGTTTTCTTGATCTATAATATAAAATTTTCCATTCTTTCATTAGCATTTATTTAAATTCTACTCTAATTCACAACTTATGCACTTTAATTTTCAAAATTACACTTTTACCTCAAACTTTACAATTTTTACAATTTAGTCCCTACTCAATTAACCCCTCAATTTAGCTCATTTTTCTCAATTAATATTTTTCCTAAACATTATAAACTATTTGACAGCCTTTGACATCTAGAATTTTAACACAAAACCCTAATCTCAACATCTTTAACAATTGGGTCCTAAACATCAATTTCTACTAAAATCATTTAATAAATCCATCATATAATGAAATTAAACTTTAAATCCATGCTAAATCATCATAAAATTCCAGCACTCATTCATGGTAACTTTCAAAATTACCGATGGAATAAAAACACAAAAATTACAAGAAACACAAAAATTATAAAATAATTTAGATAATAGGACCTAGTTGTAAAAGTCTTAAAAACACAAAAATTACAAGAAAATGGCAAGAAATTAACTCACTTGATGCAAAAATTACGAAAAACCAGCTTAGAAAACCATCCTATGGCGTTTTTGGCTGAAGAGAATGAATAAAAATGAAGATAATTCTAGATTTTCCAATTTAGTCCTATTTTTATTTAGTTAATTTTGCAATATTCTAATTTTGCCCTTATTTCATCAAATTTCTTGATTTTTCTCTGCTTGTGTCGCCCAAAATATCTCCATTGGGCTATTTTACACTTTTGGTCCTTCCCAAATTATCTCCATTGGGCTATTTTACACTTTTGGTCCTTCTTTGACAATTGAGCTATTTAATCATTCTAGCAACTTTTACACCTTTTTCATTTTAGTCCTTTTTATTTAATTGACTAACAAAAAGTTAAAATTTTCTAACGAAATTTTCATACTAACTTATTAGCACTCCATAAATATTTATAAATATACTTTCAGCTCGATTTTATAAAATCGAGGTCTCGGTACCTCATTTTCAATTCAATTTATTTAATAATTTCTTTTTAAATCATAAATTTGACCTATTTAAAAATACTTCTAAAATCACACTCGACTTATAAATATTATTTTACTTAATTTCCTAATCCCACTCATCGGATTTAGTAATTTCAAATCACTGTTTCCAACACCACTGAAATTTAAGCTGTTACATTACATGCAAAAATTAAAAAATGGCCGAACCTCCCAAGTTGAGTTCTCATGGTGTTTTGATATGGTGAAATGAAAGATGAAGAAGAAATGGCTTTTTCTTGTTTTAATTTTGTTTTAATTTCATAAAATCTACCATTTTGCCATTAAATCATATAATATTTTATAATTTTAATACATAGTGTTGTCCAATGTCAATACTAACGACTATTTATTACATTGATCCTTTCTAATTTAATAATCAAGCCATTAAATCACTAAAATGTTATATTTAGTACATTTTACACCATTTACAATTTAGTCCTTTTTAATTAATTAACTATCGAAACGTTAAAAATTTCTTAACAAAACTTTAATACCACCTTAATGACACTCCGTAAATATTTATAAAAATATTTATGGCTCAATTAATAGTAACGAGGTCCTAATACCTCATTTTCTAAAACCACTTAGCTTTAGGGTCTTACCACTCGAACTTAATAAATCGTTTATAAAACATAAATTATCAAATAAAAAACCTTTAAAAACCATATTTGACTCGTAAATATTAAATAATAATATTTTCGAATTTGGTGGCCCCAAAATCACTATTTTCGACACCACTGAAAAACGGACTATTACAAGACAAGTGCGAGAACATATTATATCTTTCTCAGCCATTCTGATAAGACAAGTATGTGACTTGTTTCATGCTGTACAAGTTTTGTTTGCAAGCTAAGTTTTCAAGTATGATTTTCAACAAGCACAATTGAAATTATTTTTACAAACTTATATGTTCTCTAACAAGCAGGATTTGTGATTTAAGAATTATAACCTTCTCCGCGAACCCATCATGCACAACGATTTTCAAACTAAGTCTCCATTCTATTTTAAACTTCATATTTTAAGCATACGTTGATGATTCCTAATTATTCACTGAGTTCACAATGAACTCACCCACTCCTCTTTTACTTCGCAGGTAAGTAAGTTAAGAATGGCAATGGTAAGGTAGATGACTTGGCGAGGCTCATCCTTGAATAGATATTGGTGAATTTGGGAAAAAGATAATGAAGTTTTATTTATGCGGGTTTAGATTTAATATAATTTGACTTGGTTATTGAAATAATTTTTTTTAAGTTTAAAGTTCAATTTTTGTTCTGCAAACTGTTAAGTTAAACCTTATTACTAATTTCTTCTCAGCATGATTAAAGTTTCATGTTTCATTATTTCTCCATGCATGTGTACCATGTTGTATTCTTTTAACTTTGCCAAAGTATGTATTAAAATCATATGTGAGCCAATTTTATTGCAAAGTATTATTTTTCTATGGCCCTTGCATGTTAGTAACCCTAATATGCATGCGAAAACCCTTTGTAGGAGTATCTTACAATATAGCAAACCCTATTAAAGTATGCGAACTCTTCTATGAATGACTTCTTTGTTTGCAAAGCCAGTATTACATGTGAACTTAGTCTTGTATGTTCAAGTGTGAACTTAGGAAGTTTATGCAGTTACTTTGCAAACTCATGTTTTTGTGAGAACTTATGCTTTATATTGTACTACAAACTCATATGTTACTTTGTTAGGCAAACCTATATTGTATGACGTATGCAAGCCTAAGTTGTGGTGCGAACCTTGATAATAATTTCTATGTACTTGTACTTGTATATAATTGTGCGTGCCCTAAACTGCTTGTTTGTATCTTACATGGGAACCCTTAAGCCTTTGCGAACCTTGATAATAATTTCTATGTACTTGTACTTGTATATGATTGTGCGTGCCCTAAACTGCTTGTTTGTATCTTACATGGGAACCCTTAAGCCTTTCTATTGTTTGACATGCGAACCTTTCCTTCGTTTGTTTTGTAAGCTCACATGTTTTACATTCTGTGTATGATATAATTCCGCTGCACTGTTTTAACTTAACTATAACGACCTCAAAAGTACGAGTATCAGAAAATAAATTATTAGGTCTCCATTTTTAGTAAAACGAACTCGTAAATATTTATTAAAAATATTTGCAAAGTTAGTTATGTGTTTAATTAGGTGAATCTAATTAAATTTAGAGAAAATTAGTAAAAAGGACTAGATTGAATAAGGAGAAAATTTAATTGTAGATTAATAGAAAGTCAAAAGGACCAAAATGGCAAATAAGCCATTTCTCATTGTTGTGGCGGCAAACATATGAAAAATCTAAAATTTTTCTTAGATATTTACTTAATTAATTAATTAGTTAATTTTATTATTATTTTATTGAATTATAAATTATATTGAACATTATTATATTATTAAATAAATTGGAATGTGACACTTGTGTGGTAATAATTTATTACATGTGTAAAAATATGAAAATGTACAAATGTGATATTTATATTAATTATTAAATAAATATTTATTATTCATAAAAGATATTTATTAGATAATTAATTAAATTATAAGATTTTTTTAGGCAAACAAATTAAATAGAGACAAGTGTAATATACATATTTGACCAAGTGTAGTTAAAGCATTATTTAGTAGATTTTTATGATAATAATTATTATAAACTAGTATATATATGTGTATATAAAATAATAAAGAAAAAGAAACAAAAGAGAGAAAAAGAAAGAGAGAGTGAACGAAAATGGGAGAAAGAAAAGGGGAAAGAAAAGGAAAAAGGAAAAAGGAAAAACTATGGTTTAAGGCATTCAAGCTTAAATTGGTAAGTCAATCTAGTCCCTTTTCTTCTAATTTGATGATTTTGGAGTCTTAGAGTAAAATATTATTGAATTTATGTTGAAATTTTGTTAGTTGAAGGATTTTTAAACAACGTTCATGAAGGGTAAATTGATGAGTTAAGGGTTTAAATGATAGAATTTCAAGTTAGAATTGATTAAAGGATTAAATTGTAAACTAAGTTATAAGTTTTATGTTGTAGGGACTAAATTGAAGAAAATTCGAAATTATAAAAATATGATGAAAATTCAAAAGTTAAACTTGAGTTTGAGTAAAATTTGAATAGAAATAGAGTGTGAATTGAATAAGAAAAGTAAGTAAACTTACTTAGGATTTACTTGCAAAATAGGCTATAAGAAATAGTTGGACAGAAACATAAGTTTAACTTTGAAAAATCACCAAAAATTGTAGGAATCTAATTAAAGGGTGAATAAGATATGAAATTAAAGCTTGATTCTAGTTTCTAATAGAAGAAACAGTGTAAGCAATGGATTTGTTAATCAAGAGATATTTGAATTTTTATGAGACTGGTTCAGAAAGATTTTGAGATACTCTGTTTTAACTTTGGAAAATCATTAAAAATTTTAAAAAACTAATTATGGGATATAATTTATATGGTTAGATTCCTTAATGAGTTTATTTTTAGAATAAATAAACCAGAACATCATTTGAATTCTGTACAAAGAGATAAATATTTTTTAGTGAAGAAAGGTTAGAACCATCAGATAGCAGAACAGGGGTGAATTTAAAGAATAAACTGTAATTATTGGCTAAGCCAAAAATTCTGAAAATTTTATGGCAATAAGATATGTGAGTCTAGTTTTATAGAAAATTTACGGATCTTAATTTTGAATTCCATAACTCAAGATATAGATCATTTAGTAACAATGACTCAAGTTGACAACCTTGAAAGAACTTATAAGTAAATAGTAGGATTGTGTATAAAGAATATAGAATGAAAAGAAAGGGTAGGAATTGAATAAAATCCAATTATTTAAATTTTAATACTGTAATTAATAATGTAAATTATTATTATTTTTGTAGCAAGTAAAGAACTCGAGACATCGAGCAAGGAGGGAAAAGAGAAAATAAATGAGGAGTAAAAAGAAGAATTCTAGGTTAGTATTACTATAATTCAAATTTGATTATTTGTTATATTAATATATCTATGATAAGCAATTTGAGGTAAGAGTCAAGAATGAATTAAGGGATAAATATGTATTGGAATTGAATTTATTATTAGTAATTGTTGAATTTTGAATAATATGTTTAGTAAATAAAATAAATGTTAGTATTGATATTAAATTAAAAAAATTAACAGTATGTGAAATGAATGGAGATTTTTGGTAATATAATCTGAATTAAAAAAATTAATGTGGTATTGAACTACATGTGAATTGAGAAATTGATTTGAATTGTGAATATGAGAAATTATGAATTGAATGATATTGAAATGAAGTATGCATATGTATGAGCATTTGATGGAATATATGAGGAATTATGATTGAAATGTCTTTGAATTGATGATATATATATCAAAATGTATAGAATGGAAATGTGAAAAGTGATTGGATTTGAATCAAATTGAATTGAATGTGATTATTTGAAATGTATATGAATTGAAAGTATGAGGAAGAGATTGAGTTGAAATGTGGCTTGAAGTGAAATTATGTGATTATGTGAATTTGATATTGTGATTGAATTGAATCCAAATGGTTATGATCAATTGAAAGTGAAAGTGATATGAATATGTGAATCCGATACCCTATTAACTAGTCGGGCTAGGGTGGATATAGTTGGCATGCCATAGGATCTGAAAGTGTATGGGATTTGCCGGCTTTACCGATCAGGCACTTTATGTGTCGTATTTCAGGCACCTCATGTGTCGTATCAGGCACCTCGTGTGTCGTTTCAGGCACTTATGTGTCGTATACTGATCAGGTACTATGTACCATTTTAGGCACAATGTACCGTACAGGTGTGTTTGGGTTGGAATCCATGTATCCGCCAGGGTCCGAGTTAAGTTAATAGGGGTAAATATGTGAAATGATAAATTCCGAATAAATGTGATTGAGCTATTGAAAGAAATAAGAAAGTGAATTTGTGAAATAAATTATGATATGAAATTGGTGATGTGAGATTGAATGCATAAACAAAAAGTTCATAATGTGTTTAAAGATGAATTGTGGATTGAAACGTTATATAAGATGGAGAAATGAAACTAAAGTTCACAATTTTGTTTGAAATTATATAAATAATATAAGAAGTTAATTGAAAGAATAATATAATTGAATTATATAATTTGAGTTTAAATTTGATATGTAGAAATGAAATTGAGATATGATATCTTAAACTATGAACTAAAGGTGCAAGATTGATTAAAGTAAAGTGATGATATATGAAATCAATTAGTGAAATTGTTATGGTTGAGATAAGACTTTGGTAAACCTAAATTGCAATAGAATTAATATTGAATAAGTGATAAAATTTAAGGAATTGTATATGATATGAAATGAGCTAATGAAATGAGATGGTAAAAAATTCAATGAAATTTGGATAGTGACCTAATGTATAAGTTTAATGAAATACAAGCTTTGAAATAAGGCTTATTATTAAATAATTTGATTAAAAGTATGAAATAATTATTAAGTAATTGTAACATAAATTGAATGTATATCAGTTATTGTAATACTACTGAGTATACCCATACTCAACATACGGTTGTTTCCGTGCGCAGGTTAATTGAAAGTTGGTGTTCGATCCAGCATCCAGAGTAATCCCGACCTCAAAGAAAATTTAAGTATTGTACCTTTCTTTTGGTAATGGTTGCATGTACCTAGGTAATGAATAGGTTGAGTATATGAGTCTTGTGATTATGGTTGTAAAATAATGATTTAAATTGATTTAAAAGTATAAAAAGGGAATTAATATGATATATTTGATATATATATATGAAAAAAAATGAATAAATTTTATTAACATGAATTTAATTTGTATATGTAAATGTGTTGGTTGCTACATAGATTGCAAATTGGTTTTGGTTTGAAATTTTGCAGGATTGGCTAGGTTAGTTTAGAAAGACTCATATTGAGTCCACACGGCCTGACACACGGGCGTGTGGCTTGGCTGTGCTAGAAAATCAGAATGCTCCACGGGTAAGGGACACGGGCATGTCCCAAACCACCACGGCTGTGTTGAACCACACGGTTTATTAACACAGGCGTGTGAGCCCTACTCTTTAGAAAAATTTTTAAGTGTTCGAAAAATTTTATAGTACTTAAATTAGTCCCAAACTACTTTTAACTCGTATCTTTGGACCTCGAAAATCCATATAAAGGATTATAAGATTATTTATATTATGTTTGATTATAATTGTGTATTAATTGTAAATTGCCTGATTGTTCCGGTAATGCTCTGTAACCCTGTTCCGACGACGGTATAGGGTTAGGGGGTGTTACATTAACACATTATTTGTTATAAGTAAGTGGTGTGTTAGAGGTTAGATTGAGAGTCACTTTAGTGGCTTATGTAGCTCACTAAATTTAAGTTAAACTTACTCGACCAAATTCAGGGTATTACAGGACAATTGCCTAAAAAATAGAATAGAAAGACGAATTATAGCACTGTTAGATGTGTAAGGAAAAACATATCAAGGTAATTATTGTCTTTTTCTCTTTACTCTTAAACACTAACTAAGCAAACTTTACTAAATGATTAAATTTTCTAAATTGTATCATATTTCGGGTTTATATAAACTAAATACATTAAAAATCTTATCCATCATAATTGATCTTTCAATACAGAAAGCAAAGCTTTATGCCTTAAATAAATTAAATTCAAATATTTTTATTTTATTATTTAAGGCTAAATGATGAGAAATATTGTTATTTGTTAGGCTTTCTAATCATGATTCTCAAGATATGACAACATTCTCTATGCCTGAAAAAAATGGTAGAATTGGAAGTTACTTTGAAACAGATCAGCTATCCATCATTTACAACTACAAACCGTAAAATGATTCTACATATTAATATTTAGTTTCATCTCTATTATGTGTGTAGAGCCCAATTTCTGTTCGAGGTCCATTAAACACCAAAGCTCATTACACCCCATCCTAAACCCAATAAAACAAAGCCCAAAAAATTAAAAAACCTAGCCCAATATAATTAAACAGTCCAAATCAACAAAAATTATTAAAAACCCTAGCACAGGCCCAAAACACTTAAGGTTTTCAGAACCCTAGGATTCCCTTTTCAGCCGCCGCCGCTCTCTCCGATGCTGCACCCCACATCTCACCCCTCCACCACGCCACCCACGTTCACCTCGTACCTGCAGGCAAACAGAAACAGTAGCAAGACAGTTGTATTTTCAGGCTATAAATAATCATTGTAAAAGGTTATAAAAAATACGAAATCAATACAAACATACAGAGATTAATTGAAATAGAAACAAAATTTTTGAAAGGTGAATCTTTTTTATAGTTCTATTTTTACTATTTGAGTTTTGTCCCTTTTTTTTTCATATACAAAAATACAAAGAAAAAGGAAAAGGAGCTCACTGGGGTTATTTTATCATTTTCCTACGTTTTCAAGTGTTTTGAGGCCAGATTTGGGTTTAAGGGGGTGAAATAAAAAAAAAATTTCATCGTCAGCCACCGTGCATGGTGGCGCCGACGCCGGTGACCGGCGGCCGGTGCAGCGATGACCGGCCAGACTCTAGCCGAACCAAGGGCCCTACAGAGAGAGAAAATGGGGGACGAGTTTTGTTTTTTTATAGAAATGAGGGAGAAATGAAAATTTAAAAAAAAAATTTTGCTTATATAGGGCCCTTTAGACGACGTCATTTAAGGGCTGATTCTAATAGCCCAAAACGACGTCATTTTGAGCCTCCGGCCTGAGATCCGACCCACCCCAAGCCTAGGATCCGCGTATTTTTTACGGAAGGGTTAATTGTACTTTTAGCCCTTCCGCTTTTTAATGGTTTTACAATTAAGTTTTTTTTATTTTTAATTTTTACTTTATAATTTGTTTCAATTACATTTTGGTCCTACGTTAAGTGCCGCGTTTTGGAGGGTGGGGATATTTACTTTTTTGGTCCCTCCATTTCATTCGCTCACTGCAATCCGATCCTTCCCCTTTCTTTTTATTTTTGATTTGCTCCAAATTTTTGTTTTAAATTCAATTTAATCCCTTCTTTTTTTTTGCTATTATAATTATTAATTTTAATAATAATATTATTATATTTATTACTATTATTATTATTTTTATTACTGTTAGTATTATTTTATATATTATTGTTGTTTTTTTCTTTATTATTATTGTTATCAGTAACGTAATATTATTTTTATTATTTTATTTTTATTGTTCTCATCATTATTATTATTAACATATTATTATTAGTGTATTATTATTGTCATCTTCTATGTTACTATTATTATTATTATTTTCACTTTTTTTAAAAACTTTTTTTACTTAATACTTTTTTATTCATTTATTCATCGGCTTACTCTCAATTCTTTTTAAAATTTAAACTCTTATTAATATTCATTTATTCATTCATTCATTATTGTTCCTTTTTGGCTTGTCTTACTGTATTCATTTATTTTATTCATGTTTTATATTTTTGCGCTTATTATTATTATTATTATTATTATTATTATTATTATTATTATTATTATTACATTCATTTATGTTTTGTTACGCATCAACTCCATAATTCATTTTCCATTTTATTATCTGATACATTAAAAATATTTCTTTAAAATAAGCATTGTTCGTATTTTAAGATTTAAGAAGTCATACCCTAATTTACAAAGTTTCGATTTTCTCGATAAATTTGAATCAATAAATCTTTTATGTGAATTTTAAATAATCTCGGGAATTATGAAAAGATCATGTTCTAACTTACGGGATATAATTTCTTTCTAAAACTGAGAAAATCAAACATTTTTCAAAATAAATAAATTTTTTGGTGTTCATTCTCGTTTTTCAAGAATTAAAGGCATCGTGTCCTAATTCACAGGATGTGGTTTTTTCCTCGATTAACGTAAAATATGCTCCTTTCTCGATTTTTTTCAATATTTTAACAAAGGATCATATTTTAAAATTTCTTTAAATTTTTAATTTTCGACACTAAGACACCAAGTAATCAATTAGGTACCAATTTTGGACGTTACGAGGGTGCTAATCCTTTCTCGTGCGTAACTGAATTTCAAACCCGTTTTTCTAAATTTCATAGACCAAAATCGTTTTTTAATAAATCAAACCATTTATTAAAAATAACCACTTTTTGAGGTGACCCGATCACACCTCATCAAAAAGGATTGGTGACGACTTCCTTTTTTTTGTTTTTATTTTAAAAAATTGAAATCGATCCCGTTTTCAAAAAACTAGTTTCCACTGTGTGGTCTCACACAAATAGGTGTATTATTCATAAATGAAAATGTGTAAATTCTGCAACTTTTGCGATAAACTTGTATGCAAAGTCATTGGTTAACTTTTAAGTCTCTACACTCCTTGTAAATTAGGAATTTAGTCTTTGCATTTTTGTTTTTAGGAATTTAATTTCTCCACTTCTCATATTTCAAAATTTAGATAAATTGTTAACATTATTTAAATTATTTTGTTAAATTCAATTTCATTACAAGTTTATAACGTCTTTTTTTAGTTACATTGCTACTCTAAGTAAATATAACTTTTTTTAATTTCAAAATGTCATACCAACAAATTAAAAAAGAATTAATAATGTTAACAATTAGATATGAATGTGTACGAAGATGATTGATTGCTTTGAAAATTTAAAAAAATTGAAGATAAAAATTCGTCAAAGAATAGATGAAAAAGAAAGCTTTCGGAAAAGGAAACAAAACAAATTTATGATTGAAAATGATTCTTGGAAATAAAAAAAAAAAAAAGAAATTAATTTCTACTCTTTTACCCTTTTCATCTTCTATGGCTTATTTAAAACTCCCTTACCAAATACCTCCAACTCAAGGCAGCCTTTTATTATTAATTTCTCTAAACATGGGAATCCAAAAGTACAAAAGCTCTTGATGCTGAGAATGATTCAAATCATCTCAAGAATAAATGCTCCCAGTTATGTTGAATAAAACAATTACTTCAATTCTTTTCCATCAACTATGTATCGACTATGATAAAAGTTCCACAGAATTTAACTAACATTAAATGTCTATTCATAAGATAAATTTTTAAATTTTCTTATTCAGAATTTAAATTAACGTGTAAAAATTGATTTACTCTTGTTGCTTTTGCTGTGCCATCACACTGGTGCAGATGTATTAGTTACAATTATTTATTTGAATTTTTAATTTATAAAAAATATTTTAGTTATTTATTTAATTTTTAAATTTTTTATTTTTAAATTTATATTATTTATCAAATCACTCTAAAATAGAGGAAAAAAATTACATATTTAAATAATTAGAAGCTGAAAGTCCTGATTCTTTTATGACTGGTTTTCTAAGTCTTGCCTTCAGAATCTTGGCTGTCTTACCTATTAGCAGCCCTTAACTCATGACGCGACTTTTCACTTCTCAAAACATGTTGCAATTAGTGTTTTGTTTGATAAATTTAAGTTATAATTGTTGGTTAAATTATTTATATATTTCTTAACAAAGTTATTAGTGTTTTTCTATTCATATTTTTTAAAAAGAAAAAGAATGAATTAAGAATTCTTAAAAAAAAAAAAAAGTTAAAAAGAAGCAAAACTGATTTGGAAGACAAAGAATAAAGTATAAAGAAGTTTAAATGTCTAAAGTTATTTAAAGTTTTCTTTTTTCAAATTTCCATAAGAAATTTTGTATTTTTTTAAAGTCAGATTGGAAAATCATAAAGGAAAGAACTTTTGGGTTCTAAATATACTTAGAGTTGAAATTACTACAATAAAAGCTGTTAGGAAAGTCATGAAACTCTGGTTTTCTTCAATCTTTTAAAGAATACATGTAACTCAGTTCAGCACTGACAATTGAAGTTACAAATCAAAATGCAATTGCTCATGTACAACACTCTGGTAGACTAAATTATCGGATGCATTTCTGGACTTAGGTATGAGAATATGACTCTCAAAGACATTAAAAAAATGGAACATATCCTTGTTAGACATATGCTCTTATCTGAATTTCAAACTCAAAGTTGGAGTAACATAACTAGGAAGTGAAATAACAACTTTAGATCGATGAATATGGCTGCATCTGAGCAGCTGCAACATACTCTAGTAGACAGCAATGAAAGGGGCATCTCCTGTAACTCTTTATAAAGTAACTGCACCAAAATGATAAGCAAAATAATCAATTTCTGCCATTAAACTACATTTTATGCTTAACCCCATTACTAAAAGTAGGATATTTTTAACACTGGAACACAAAATCATGTCTGTGATTCTTTGAAACACTTACTTTTCTAAAGCGATATCTCCACTATTCCTTCAATTTTGGTCTTTCTGTCGTATGTATCCTTGAGTTGAAACTCTTCCATATGATTAGCCTATAAAGTAGAAGGATGTAATAAGTTTAGGAAAATATAGATTTAAGGCTCTTTCCATAGCAATGGATTGAGTGATTGTCACTGCATGTAAATTGTTGGCATGTTTATTATTTGCATCCGCTGTAATTTCATCATTCATCCCCTTATATTAAAACGGAAAAACGTATTCCAAAGTTATGTTTTTTCCCCTTCAATCAAACACATATGTAAGATATAGACTCACGCAGTTAGTTGACTGGTTGTGCCATATCTTTCTCTAGTTTCCCACACCCATGATGCTCTGTTCCTATAAGTAAGGTTAGTTTCCTAGAGAAAAACAAGTAGTACAACAAGAATAGGGAATCAGACTTTTAAGAAAAATGAACAACAAAAAAACATGAAAGAAAACAATGATGCAATAAAACAAAAATGGGATATCACCTTTCAATGGAAAGAGTTGGAAAGAGAATCTCTGAGTTGTTTCTTTCTTTCCCAAGAGAAGGATGTCAGTGCCACTAGTGATCATACTTAAAATCATTTTCTCAACCCTTCATAATTGACTTCTAAAACCTTAAGTTTCTTGAAATCTAAACTTCTATGAATGGTCTTCCATATTTCAACTGACTTGGAAAATTCAGCCTACAGAATCTGACAAAGAAACAAGGATTAAAATTCATAAAGGTTATCACGAAGCCAACCCAAACCATATGAAAGAAAGAATGATACTATGGAATAAGCTAGAATAACCAAAGCTAAATTAAAGGAATATACAATAATACCTTTATTGAATACATTTCTTGGATAGTTTTGTTAAGGTCACTACACCAATGTTCATTATCATATCCGCATTTTGCCAATAATGGTGGATGAGTTAAAACTCCCTTGCAAATTATCTCCAATTCAAGGCTTCAACATGTAACGACCCAGAAACAAACTCCATTTTTTTGGGGGGTTTCAATTTATAGTAATTGGTAAAGCAGACAAAGCAAACCAAAAACAAAATAGCAGTGAATGAATGATCAAACTATGGAGCAAATGGAGTTTCAATCTTTGTAATGAAGGGAAAAAAGAAGCAATGGATGGCAAAGACAACAAGGCAAAGAAAGCATCAAAAGGTAAAATAAAGAACATGAAGATAAAACTAAGAATATAGAATCAATGCTTTGATCATTTGCAGAAGTAAAGGTTTTGATCATTAGAAGCTCAAACTCCAATTCTTATGACTGGTTTTTTTAGTCTTGCCGGTCTCCAAACAAGTTAGCCCAATTGAGTAAAAAATTTTGGAGATAATATAGTCGAATTGAGTAATAAAATTTTGAATTTTGTTGGTTTTGATAATCTTCTTTATAAAATTTTTTAGATTTTTTAAAAATATTTATAATCTTTTAAAAATATAAATTTTGACATTTTTATAAATATTTTAAATTTTAAAAATTACTTTTAATTTTTGTTAAGAGAGTGATCAATTTATACATCATCAAAACTGATAAGAACCAAAAGAATATTTATACCAATCTATTATTCGAATTATTTAAATTGTAAAATTTTAACTTGACTTGAAATCAAAACTCAAATTATTTATTTGAGTTCACTTGAAAATTTTTAATAGCTTGATTCGATTAAAATTTATTTTTTTTCATTTTTTTCAAATCAAATCAGATTTTACTCTAGTAACATCTTGACAAAGTACGGAGCCATCTTTACTTTGTCAACTTTTCATTTTTCTATCAATACATGTTGCAATTAGTGTTTTGTTTGATAAATTTATTTGAAAGTGGAGCTTCAATATTTAAGTTGTAATTGTTGATTAAATTATTTATACATTTCTTAACAAATTTATGAATGTTTCATCTTTTCATATTTTTGAAAAAAAGAAAGAATTCTTCGAAGAAAAGAAAAAAAAAAAGTTAAGATGAAGCAGAACGGTTATGGAAGGCAAAGAATAAAGTGCAGAGAAGCTTTAAATGTTTAATGTTATTTAAACTTTTTTTTTTCAATTTTCCATAAGAATTTTCTTTTTTTTTTTTTAAGTTAAAATTTTAAAGATTGGAAAATCATAAAGGAAGGAATTTCTGGGTTCTAAATATTCTTAAGAGTTGAAATTACCACAATAGAAGTTGTTAGGAAAATCATGAAACTTTGGTTTTCATCGATTGTTAAAAAAATACATGTAATTCAGTTCAACACTAACAATTGTAGTTACAAATCAAAATGCAATCGCTCATGTACAACACACTGATAGGCTAGATCATCGAATGCACTTCCGAACTTAGGTATGAAAATATGACTTTCAAAGACAAAAAAGAACATAAAAGAAATGGAACATATCATTGTTAGAAATATGCTCTTATCTGTCACTCAAACTCAAAGATGGAGTAACATAACTGGGAAGTGAAATAACAACTTTAGATCATTGAATATGGCTGCAACTGAGCAGCAGCAACATACTCTAGCAGATAGCATTTTAACTCCCAATGAAAGGGGCATCTTCCATAACTCTTTATAAAGCGACTGCGCCAAAATGATAAGTGAAATAATCAATTTCTGCCATTAAACTATATTTTATGCTTAAGCTCAATACTAGAAGTATGATACTTTTAACACTCATACCTTATGGAACACAAAATCATTTCTGTGATTCTTTGAAGATCTTACTTTTCTAAAGCAAATATCTCCACTTTTCCTTCAATTTTGGCCTTTCTGTAGTATGTATCCTTGAGCTGAAACTCTTCCATATGAATAGCCTATAAAGTAGAAGGATGTAATAAGTTTAGGGAAATACAGATTTAAGGATCTTTCCATAGCAATGGATTGAGTGATTATCACTGCATTTAAATTGCTAGCATGTTTATTATTTGCATCCGCTGTAATTTCATCATTTATCCCCTTACATGAAAATGGAAAAAGTATTCCAAAGTTCCGTTTTTTCCCCTTCAATCAAACACATATGTAAGATATAGACTCACAAAGTTAGTTGACTGGTTGTGCCATATCTTTCTCCAGTTTCCAACACCCGTGATGCTCTGTTCCTCTAAGCAAGGTTAGTTTGCTAGAGAAAAACAAGTAGTACAACAAGAATAGAGAATCAAATATTTAAGAAAAATGAACAATAAAAAAGACATGAAAGAAAGCAATGGTACAAGAAAACAAAAATAGGACATTACCTTTCAATGGAAAGAGTTTGGAAAGCGAATCTCTGAGTTGTTTCTTTCTATCCTAAGAAAAAAATGCCAGAGCCACTAGTGATCATAAGATTGGCCTTTGTCCTCTTAAATCATTTTCTCAACCCTTCACAATGTTCATTCTCAATTAAATACAAGTATGACTCACTAATTCAATTGTGACAAAAGTAGAATTTGAGGGAAAAACTTATCAGTTTACACGTAAGGATATCATACATATTTACTAGTTACAAGTGTTTAACTAGGGAAAAGAAGTAAACTCTAACACTACATATCTAATTATATTCACCTCAAACCTGTTAACAAGCGGCTTCCGATGTCAAAGTGGAGAATGCCCTTATCTTTGGACACAAGTCTCATGAATATTTCTTACAAGGAAGGAAATATTTCTGAGGTATAATTCTCTGAGCAGAGCCTTGAAAGACTACCAAGTTCTAAAGACTTGAGTTGGTAGAAAACGGTGCCATCCATGACTTCATCAGTGTAGAAAAGCTATGATTTCTTCTAAAATTTGGCAACCAGTAACACTCATTCTTGTGAGTTACACCATGCTTTTAGCTATTGTGAATGTTACTAAATTTCTGAATCCATGGCATTTTGATGCCTCTAGAGTTGTCAAATGTTTGAATGACACAAAAGATGGAACTAAATTCTTTAATTTTCCGCATCCCAACACTTGTAGAAAACTTCTGCAAGTGATAGTTTGCTCTTCTAGATATGTGTCAACTCAGGAAGATAATGCAACCTTAACTCCTTCAAGCAAGTGTTCCTGCACGTTCGTTTTCATCTCTTACTCCTTCACATGGAAATAATTCATTGAAGGTGGCCCTTTGCCAAAAGAAAGGTATTCAAGATTTGGTAATGACTAAATGAAACAATCTGAGATAGTAATTCATGTTTCGGGACAATCAAACTTTCTTAGTTTGGGACAATATTGTTTCAGGTCTGCTCCATGTCCATGCCATACCTTCATATTGCCATTCCGAACCAAAACCAATTCTTCTAAATTGGGGAATGTTTCCTGAGAAATTAAGAACCATATATATGTTAAATAAAAGCAAATCTTCTAAAGTGATTCATAAAATATGCAAATCTGTTTAGATTAACCTATTATTTAGTTTCTTTTATGAGATCTTACCTTAGTGACCCAAAATAGGGATTGTTGAACAGAGATAACGAAGTGGTTCTCTCCTTGTGTTTCTCTAAAGTTGATATACTCCCCAGCGAATGTCTCCACCTTGCTGCATTCACACACCTCCAATTCCTTTAACAATGGCCAATCTGTAGTATGCACCTTGGAGTACAAACCCTTCAATTTGGGTAGCTTATGAAGTATCAGCTGTCTTATTTTAGGAAACAGAAACTTGGTAGTTGATTTGAGCTCAATCGATTCATTTGAGTTGAGTCCAGGATCGTCAGCGAGTCCAATTATTTCTTCCACTGATTCACATTCCGATATTTCCAGACCTTCTAGTTTTTCAAGTCTTTCCACCATATCAAATGGTAAAACATTCGAAAGTTTGTCACACTGTTCCACCGTAAGAAAGGTTAATTCATGAAATGAATCCTTAGTGAGTTTATCATGCCATATCTTTCTACACTTTCCCAAGCCTACAATTCTCAAACAGCACAAGCTAGGAAACGCAACCTGCGAGAATTATTTAAGTTGTTAATGAGGAAAACAAGTTAGAATTCTAATGGATATGAAAAGTAAAATTACTATAAAAATACAAAAGAAGAATATCACCCTTTGGTTGAAGAGAGTATTGGTCTCTGAGTTTTCTTGATGGCAGAATGTCCTTAGTTTTGGAAGCCTACCGAGCTTCAGGAAAGATAACTTAGTGAACAAGTAAATCTGAGGTATCTCATCTTCTGCTGCGGCTGCCAATCCATCTGTAAAGATTATTTCTTCCATGTTCTCGCAATTGTTAAGGCTAAGTAGATAGAGCCGCTCAAAATTTTTAACTAAAAAGGATGGGAATAGATATTCCAAATTGTGGCAACGCTTAACAAATAAGCATTGTAAGTTAAGAACATTAGAGGATATAGCCCTGTCTGGTTTATCAGGCCATAATTTTTTTATGTTAGTTGATGATAGCTTCAAGTGCTTCAAGTGGGCACACAAAACCTGCAGACGAAATCCTCATTGCATGAATTATGCATGCTTCTGGTGATAAATACATACACTCCTTGATTAATGCTAAAGCATTTGTTATTAAAACAAAACAAAACAATTTGAATTATCATTAAAACAATTATTTAATTAATGGTCAGACTTCTTTTTTCTATTTTTTCTCAAAATAAGGAATTAATTTTATTACATTGAATTATCATTAAAAACTATTATTTATTACATTTTGGCATTGTCATAACATACTCTTACACTATTAGTATGAATTTGAGCAATCTTTAACATAAGACATTTTTAGTTTCTACCCGTAGAAAATATGTACCCTAGTTTCTTATTCTATTATTTAATTTAAGTTTTCACCCTAATAAATTAAAAAGTTAAAACACTAAGGAAAAGAGACGTGACTAACCTTATAATTGAAAAAGGGTGTCTTTTCTCTGCCAACTATCTCTCTATCCTCTTGCTCCCTTGTAGATGCCATTGCATACATCTTTGGGCAATCATCCACTACAATTTTAAGCAAAGATGGACATTCCAGGGTAATACTTCCCATACAAAAACTTGTCAACCTTGAACATGACTCAAGTCTTATCTCCCGAAGCTCGGGTAACAAGAGTATATCCATTTCTGTTTCCTCTGCTCCTTTGATAATCTGCTCCATCATAGGGCATTGTTTCACTTTTATGTCTTCTAGTTGCACAAGATCTAAAGCCATGGATACGCTAAATATGTATGTCATGGTATTACACTCATAAACTTCTAAAACCTTAAGTTTCTTGAAATCTAAACTTCCATGAACGTTCTCCTTCCATATTTCAATTGACCTGGAAAATTCAGAGAGGACCAAATACTCGATAGCTTGGAACCCAGCCTACAAAATCCAACAAAGAAACAACGATTATAGTTCATAAAGGTTATAACGAAGCCAACTCAAACCATATGAAAGAAAGAATGATATTATGGAATATACAATAGTACCTTTATTGAATACATTTCTTGGATGGTGTTGTTAAGGTCACTACACCAATGTCCATTATCTTTTCCACATACTACTTTTTGCAATAATGGTGGATTACTTAAAACTCCCTTGCAAAATATCTCCAATTCAGGGCAACCACTCACAATTAATTCCTCTAAACATGGGAATCTAAATGTGTGGCTGCCAGAACAAAAGCTCTTAAGTCGCGGTAGATTCACAAGTTCCAAACTTTTCAACCTGCTGAAAATAATGTCACAAGTTGCTTCACCTCCCTCAGTTGCAACTATTTCCTTCATTGAAATGCAGTCTCTTACCCTCAACTTCTTAAGTTGGGCCATACCTTGGACTACTAAACATGTATCCAAGTATTTCATTGCTTTGCAATTCCACACATCCAATGTGGTGAGATTTTGAAATGATGCTGAGGATGATCCTAAGCAGATCAAATTGTCACAACCGTGAACTTCAAGAGTCTCAAGTTTGGGAAGAATGTGGTCCACTTGTACATCTTGCTTCCATAAATAATTTGTTAGATTATTAAGAGCTACCAATTTTAAGTTTCTAATTGTTGGCAAACGCCCGGCATACATCTCCTCATCACCGATATCTCTTTCAGAACAAAATAGCTCTTTTATTTCACAATAAGTGATAATAAGGCTTTCAAGAGTGTAGAATCTCTCAAGGAAAGAAATTCGGAAATCAATTGATTTAGTAGCGTGGCCATGCACTTCAAAAATTTTTATTTCATGAAAAGGGGTGCTTGAAAATTGACCATCACTTATCATTGCAATGTAATCACTATCTAATGTCAAATGTTGTAGTTTAGGGATGACCTGAAAACCAATCAGAAAGCAATTTTGGAGTCAATATGTTCATCTTCGAACTAAGAATAGCATCTGTTACATAAATGAAACATCATATATTTTCAAAAACTTCTTAATACACTCTTCATCAGTAAATTAATTTTTCTAAATAATATTTCAACCTTAATTATCATAAATTTTTGTGTTAATCAATAAATTAATTAATCTAAGATTTTAGATTTTAGAGTTCATTGTTGGATTTATGGTTTATGGTTTAGGTTCATGATTTAGAATTTAAGAGAATTTCATTTGTTTGTTAATTAGAGTAAAAAAAAGAAGTTAGTTTTTAGAGTTCATACCTTTTCAACCAAGAAAAGTGGTGGATGGATTGGGGAGTCAAGTTGTCCATTGTTAGTGTTCAGATGTGTACCCAATATCTTCATTTTCCCACACTCAACTACTTCCAACTTGTTTAACATTGGCCACTTTGCGGTATGCTTACCCGGGTAGAAACATTTCAATTCTGGTAGCTTCCAAAGCACAAGGTCGTATAGTTGATCAAACTCGAAATTGACTGCTGTTTCTGAATCTGATCCTTCCTCTAATTTGGATACAATCTCCTCCACTCCAGAATGAGATATTGAAAGATAACCAAGTTTTGGTAGGTCTTGGGTTATTGAGGCTGGAAATACATTCTTCAAACTTTGACAGTCACAAACAACTATTGCACAGATTTTTTTAAATGAAAAAATTCCTTTGGGATCATTTTTCCAAATATATTTCAACTTTGGTAATTCTCCAATATGCAATTCTCTTAGTTGAGCGGTTGCAGGTAAAGCGGTTTCGTTTTCTTCATGCATGATTTCAAATACTTGTTGTAAGGAACCACAATTATGTACGAATAGACGGTGCAACCTTTGAAATGTTATCAGCATATTAGATGGAAAAATGGTTAACAACTCATCACATCCTTCAACAAACAATACTTGTAGTTTGGGAAATGAATTTGGTGGAAGTGGCTTCCGCCATATCATCTTCATCTTTCTCAAGAAGGAAATAATCACTTTCTCCAAATTGGGAAATGCAACCTGCACTCATGTCAAGATAATGAAATTAGAAAATAAATAAATTTCTAAAAATCTGAGAGGAAAAAAATAAAAGAAATGCTCATTTTTTATTCTAATGCATACAAACAAATTATTCTAAATTGAAATAATAAATAAGAGAAATGTTTGTTAGTGTATTTTCAAAAAGTCATTTTCAACTGTACCAAAAAATGACAAATGAAATTTACTTTTTCCTTTCAATTTTTTCATCTATCGACCACATTATAGGAACCAAAAATAAATGCTTTCTATCTTTTTACTTTAATTTTTCATCTCTTCAATTTTCTTTCCATTATAACATTAAAGGCAAAGCCAACAAGGAGAAAATGAGTAAACCTAAAATTTAAGAATTAACCCACCTTATTGTCAAACAGATCACCTTGACTAGAGATTCGTTGCTTCCCTTCCCTTGTATATCTACATATGAAGCTCTCCAAGTTTGGACAGTTGTATATCGTCATTGACTTCATAAATGGAAATTCAATCACTTTATTTTGAGAATTGAAGCAAAATCCACGCAAATGCTGAAGATCCTTTAGCTCTAAGGACTTTAACTGAGGAAATAATGATAAAGTCATGGTAACCTCACTTTCTTCTTCTATATCCTCCCAAAAAATTATCTCCTCTAAGCAGTTGCACTTAGTTATCTCAAAATATTTGAGATGAACTAGATATTTAGCCATAGAAAATGATAACAGGTATTTTATGTTTCCACAACCCTCGATTTTCAACGTGGTTAACTTCTCATGAGTGTAAAAAGATACATTTGACAACTGGTTCTGCCATACCCTTGTAACACTAAGCGATGATAACTGCAACTTCTCCAAGGAAGGGAACGATATCTACAACCATACACATAGTTAATTCTACTTTCAAATCAATATTGTAAATATATATAAAATTCTATTTTTGCAATTACCAAAATATAAAGTCTGCCGATCAAAAAAATGTGTCATATAATAGAAATTTTCTAGTAAATATAAAATATGTTGAGAGTATTGGGGACAGAAGAACCCATCATATGATCAGAAAAAGGGAAAAAAAATCCCACATAACTAAGCAACAACGCAAGAGCAATACGGCATGATTCAGAAAAAGGAAAGAAAGCCTTGAAAGATATTGAATTATAGATACCTTTTCTCCGAAAAGTGGCAATTCACGTTGAGGCAATGAGGTACCATCAATTTTGTCTTGAGAGCAAAAGCTAACGAGTTGAGGAAGACCCTGCAATGTCAAGGACTGCAATCCCGGAAATTCATTTCTATCATTAGTGATAGATTCAATATCCAAACCATTTTGGATATGCAGATTCTGCAAATGTGATAGCCTTTCCTCATCTGTTAACTCCTTCAGTGCAATCTTCACACCTTTCAATTCATCCAATTCTAAATATTGAGTTCTCTTTACCAACTTCTTAATTCCATGATCCAAATCATCAATGCTTCTGTTTAGCCTGAGTTTTAAGGTTCTTGAATATTGATAGTTGCCAAACCGCTCCCATTCCTTTCCTATGAAAATCTTGTATCTTTCCAACTTTTGCAACTTTTGAAAGAAGTCCTCTGGGGCAGCCTTGGCGTCCGGAATTTGAACTTCTAAAGTGGACAAATGAGACAGTGTGTTCAGTTCAGCAAGACTAGCATTGGGTTGTCCCCATTGAATAGAAGTGCCACCCATATATAATTCTTCTAATTTTGACAAACTTGGCAACACGTCAGCTGAAATTGTTTTGAGTTTAGTACAACCACTTACATCTAACAACTTTAGCTTCAACAACTGCCCAGTTTCCTTGGGTACAATTCTGATATCAGATCCAGCAAGGCTAAGCACATTTAAGTTCTTGAGAGCTCCAATAATGGTTAGGTTATCTCCCAAATTGCAGCAATCTAGGCACAAAGTACTGAGGCTAGTTAGGAGACCAATTGATGAAGGTAAAGAAGAAAAATGCATGCGAGTCAAATCTAAGACTTCAAGATTTTTTGCTTCCTTGAAGAAGTTATCCGGCAAAGTCAAGGAGAGATCCTTGCCTAATAAAAAGAAAAGAAAAAGCTGTGGACAATTCAACTGATCAGGAAGCTTGTTGATACTAGGATGCTGCAAAATAATCTTGTTGCACTCTTTCATTGTCTCTCCATTTCGCCAATCTGTTACAGCATCCTCATCCTCATCATTATCCCCCTCTGTTAAAGCAAGCACTTGATTGTCCTTTGAAGCGATTGATTTGGCCACAATATAAGTAAGATCATGCACATCAAAGTACTCCTCGTTGGTACTTTTACTATCAAGCAACAGACAAGATTCTTTGAGGGTACTCAGCATTTTTAACAGCCTATCTCGTGCTGCTTTCATGGTGTTGACTCCTTTAATTAGACCCAAACCATGAGCATATCTCAACAAGTTGTCAATCCTAGTGTCACGACGCAGTAAACTGCAAAGCAGGAAAATCTGCTTGAGGTCTTCACTCGATAAATGATTGATACTCAACTCAATAGCCGAATGTACCTCAGCAGATATCTCATTCGAGCTTTTTTCCAAGTAAGGCCTCTGTAGTTGTTGTAAAGCATCCCTCCAAACAAATAAACTTATATTTCGCAACGCCCTTGCAACTGTTGCAAGGGCAAGTGGTAATCTTGCACATTTCTCGGCTACCTTAATTGCTGTAGATCGCAGCTCCTCATCACTTTCAAAACTGTCCCCGGCCATCTTCCTAAAGAACTCCCAAGCTTCTTCATCATCTAAATCACCAATTGCAAAGGTCTTTGTAGCATCCATCCCATTGCTTAGAACATTTTGATCTCTTGAGGTTAACAGTATTTTGCATCCTTTGTGTCGACTTCCAAATGGAATCCCGACTTCCTCTAGATCCAGTTTCTTCCAAAGATCATCCAAAATAATAAGAACACTTTTTTCCTTCCTTAACCTTTCACACAATCTACGGGCTCTTACAACCGGACTGTTTTCTTCAAGCTTCAAACCCAATGAGTATGCTATTTGGTCTTGAATTTCCTTAATGTCAGGAATTCGAGATACAATTGCCCTGACTACTGAATCGAATAACTTAACCTCATGGAGTTGTCTCTCAACTTCTTTGACCAGCGATGTTTTGCCCACACCAGCCATCCCGTACACTCCAATCATGCCTGTTGTTGCATCTTTCAGTGACTCCATGATATCATCGAAAACCTCTTCTCTTGATTTAAATGTCTCAAAGTCTGGATGGACTATGGGTTCGGGAACATCAGGGTATCCCACGCGCTCAAATTGGCAATCTTTGATGAGCTCATCAAAAGTGGCAGCATCTTCTTCTGTTTTCCTGCTAATCTGGTAGCGAGACTTGATGTTGGGACACAAGCCAAAGAAGCACTTGGTCTTCGCTTTGACTTCAAGATCCTTCACTTTCTTCTCCTTTTCAGTGATAACCTCATCCACTCTGTGGCGCCAATCCAGGACATCAGCTTTAATCTTCTCCCCGTTCCTTTCTGCAACATCAACATCTTGCTGCACACTTGTTCTTTTTGCAATCAACGTTCTACGTTTCTGCTCGAACTTGTCAACAATTTTCCGGTAGAAGATTACATATCTAATATGACGTTTAACTTGGTGGAAGATACCTTTCGCAGCCTCGGAAGAGACATTGGCAGCAGCACCAGTACCTATTGCATCCATTTTTTTTTTCTTCTTTTGCTTTGGGGTTACAAATGACAGACAGAGAGAGTAAAAAAGAGGCAAGAAAGAAATTAGTAAAAGGAAAGAAGCAAGCAAGAAGAAATCAAAAATGATGTGAAGAAGCCATTAGCAGATATGAAATAGAAATTCTGAAAGGCATGGAATTGGATATGGACTGTTGCCTTCGACTCTGTTAGACTTCAGATTAGAAATCAAAGAACCAGCAAAAGAAAACAGAGAATGAATATGAACCGTTGCTGATATCTTACAGTGGAAATTAAGCGATTGTCACTGACTTAATTTTAAACGTTACATAATTATTTATCGAAATATTATATTTTTATCACTTATCTATTAACTGCTATAAAGAGGGTGAGTGAATAATCAATTTAACCTCTGAATTATAATTAAAATATTAATTTGATAATTCTAAATTAATAATAAATCTAATTTTTTTAAAGGGTAATCTATTTAGATAATCACCCAAGTTTTGTTGCACTCCTATTTTGGTCACCGATTTTTTTTATTGTTGTTAATTTAGTTATTTCTATTAGATTAATTGTCATTTTTAATCACTCCACTATTAAAATTCTTTGGTCATTGAATGAAATGCTAACTTATTACTCTTTTGATTAATATAACAATAAATTTAGCCATTAACATTTTACACATTTTGTTAAGTTGGTCCTAATTTTAGAAAAATCAACAAACTTAATCCTCAATGTTTGCATATTTTTTAGTCCAAATTCAAAAATTTTAAGAACTTGAAATATATATAATTTATTATAAAAGGACATAAAAATATTAAATATTTTATATATATATAATTACATAAAGGATTAATTGCTATTTGGTTCTAATTCTAAAATTCAAGAAATTTAACCATTAATATTTGCCAATTTTTCAATTTAGTCTAAGTTCTAAAAATTTATAAATAATATATTTAATAATATAAAACATTAAAAAATAAAACCAAAACCCAAAATCAAAATAAGTAAAGTTTTCTTAGTTATAATTCAAAATCATTAAAAAAATCCACAAAATGCTCTTTATTTGATATATGCAACTGCACAACATTGCAATTAAAAAAATTACAAGAAAACAAGTTCAATTTTTATCCTATTACTAGATTTTTTTGGTCAAGCAAACAAAAGATACTAAATCGATATGCAACTTTACTAGACCCAAATTACATCACCACTTCATCATCGAGCACTAGCCACTAAACCCACATCGAAAGTCTTTTTTTTTTTTTTACAAACATACCCAAACTCTATTTTGCATTTTCTTTTAATGAGGAAAAATCGATTAATGAAGCATCACTTAGTCTTAAGCATTTGAATCCCTCAAAGCCTTGCATTTTACCGCTGAAATGGAGCCAAAGATATTTCTATAATTAAAGACTTTTTTATTTGAATCCCTCCACTAACTATTTAATGGTAGTGATTGATTCAAAAAAGTAATTCAAAAGACTGTCTAGTTAAGTGAGGTTTAAAGAAAAAAAAGAAATATTTATTCAAAAAATTCAAGAAAAATTGAGGGTTAAATTTTGTTGAATCCCTAAAAAAATTAATAAAATTAAAGGAATATTTATTTAAATCCCTCAACCAAATTCATATTTAATCGTTTATGTTTTATCTATATTTTTAGTAATTTATATTTTTATGTCATTTTATAATAAATTTTATATATTTTCAAGTTTCTAAAATTATAATTTTTTTTTTGAATTTAGACTAAATTGCCAAATTAAGTAAATATTGAGGGTTAAATTTGTTGAATTTTTAGAATTAAGAACAAATAGACAAAATGTGCAAAGTGTTAAGGGCTAAATTTATTTTTTATACCAATCAAAAGAGGATCATGTCAACATTTTGTTTAGTGACCAAGACATTTTAATGGAGTGACTAAAAATGATAATTAATCTAACTGGTGACTAAATTAACAAAAAAAAATTGATGACCAAAATAGGAACGCCATAAAATTTGGATGACTATCAAAGTAGCCTACTCTTTAAATTTTTCTTAAATTATTCTTAAGAAAAAAATTAGAATTATCAAATTGATATTTTAATTATAGTTCATGGGCTAAATTGATTATTAACCTTTAAATTAATGTACCACATCACCCACTTAATAGAAGTTAACGAAAGAGTGATAAAAATATAATATTTTGATACATTTAATGGTACTTATATAACTTTTGAAAGTTTAATGACTGAAATGTAATTTTAATCAAAGTTTAAGAACAATTGATATAATTTATTCTATTTTATACACTTTTGAACCCTAAGTAAATTCTTCTTAATATTTATTTTAGTTCTAATCAGTTATGATTAATTAAATAAAACTAATGTAAAAAATTAAAAAATTAAAATAAAACTGAAAAAGATTATTATGATAATTTTAAACAAAAAAATTTATAAAATAAATAATTAAATACATGTTGAAAGTTGAATAATATTATAATACAAGTTTATTAGCAGTTCACCTTTATCTATTATTAAATATTTTTTAAAAAAATTAACATATAATTTTTTTTTTTGAAGTTCAACCTTATTTTATTTTCAGCTTGTTCAATAATTGAGAAGGTTGGCCACTTGATCAATAATTGAGGAGGCTGGTCGTGTCGTGTGGGTCTCATGAAATGGCACGTGACAGCTAAACATTTGTATCATCATAATTGATTTCGTATTGTTTCGGTTCTACAAAATAGTTTATATTTTGTTTTGCTCAAAATTGTAATGTGTTTCAATTCATTTTTGGTTAATATTAATTTGTATCCCTGTATTTATATTAAATTATAGTCAAAAATTAAAAAATAAAATATATTTTTTGTCTTTATACGTATAATATATTTAGAATTTAATATTTCTACTTTTATTTTTAAAAATTTTATTTATCTTTTCACCAAAAAAAGAATTTAATTTATCTACTTTTTAAAAGTAAAAATGTACATCTAATTGTTACTATTATTAAAATTCTTCTATAAAAATATACAATGATATTTGAAAATTAAAAAATTCACTTAATAATCATGTAATAATAAAAATAATGTTATAAACACTGATTAAGATTTTTCTTAAAATTGTACATTTGAATTCGTTATGGTAAAAAAAATTTCTCATTTGAATAGTATTTTTAACAAAAATTGACATCAAAATTTTGATAGACATAATTAACAATTTAACTATTTAGACTACTAACATAACAACGTAAAGAAACCAAATTATGTTAAAAACTAAAATGTATATATAACAACCCACATTTGACTTAATTATCAAATTTAAAGATACAACATCACATTGATGGTCGGCACCCTATAATGTATACATATATGGATGTTCTCTGGGTTGTGATATTGTAACTAGAGAAAAAATTGTTGAGAGTATCCTGCTGAAAAAAAGGCTATTATAGTTACTCATCGCCTGATAAGCAAACAATGTCACTATAAGGTTAGAAACCTTTCAAGTTGTTAATCGTATGAGGTTGTTTGCCTATCAGATGAGGAGTAATTGTAAACCATAGATGTGGTGTAATAGACCCATTGATTATTTGGGGAGGGTATCATTAATTTGAGATGCCGAATATTGGGGTTGAATTATATATTGCCATGCGTTAACAGAACTGGATTATATATTGTCACGTGAATCATAAAGGTTATGTCACCAAAGGGTAGAGATACTAGTATCCAAATTGATTGTATTATTTTTGCATCTGTAAATCAAATTTTGGATTGTATTATTTGTTGTAAATCAAATTTTGGATTGTATTATTTGTTGTTGGATTTTTTTCGTATGTCAATGGGGCTTCATATATCAGTTGTCTACAATATTCTTATTTTTTTGTATCAATAAATCAATTTTAGCCCATATTATTTGTTGGTCAAATTTTATATGTTCTTATATCAGTCTAAAATGTTCCTATTGCAAAAAATTTATGTAAACCCAAGAGTTTTGTACACAAATAGTTATGTTAGAAATTATATTACGTTTTGCAAAAATAGTTACAAACAAAATAATTACAAAAAATTCAAAATTGTGTGGACCCAAGCGTTGTCCCCGGCCCCGGCATGTACAGATCAGGCGACCTCCATTGGCAAGGGGGTGCACTTTCATGTGGTGTGTAACACCCCTTACTCGTATCTGACGCCGGAACAGGATATGAGGCGTTACCTCACTAAAACGCATGTAAAAATCTCAATCTTAAACCATCAAAGTTTGTCCCAATTTAAAACTTTTTCAACAACATCCTACGGACCTTAATAAAGGCTTATAAGGCCTAACACGTGGTTTAAAGACGAATCGAGACCATTTCGAGCACTTAGAATTTTTTTAAGAAATTCATCTATAAACAGGGCATACACCCGTGTGGCCCCTAGACATGGTCATGTTGATAGCCCGTGTACCTCACACGGCCTAAGCAATCGAGGGACGCGCCCGTGCCCCTCACCCGTACAGATTTATTTTCTAACATTTAACCTACAGGGGATGTCACACGGTGATTGATAATCGTTCAGGCCGACCTCTGGTGTTCCTGTCGGTGTATTGAAGAAAGTGTAAAATTTTATACCTCATCATCGAGGGTGATGGGGCATTATGACACCAAAGGTGTTGAGCCAAAAATATCATCAATGGTAGGTGCTTGCTATTGGAGCTCCGAATGGTATGAGAATGTTTCAAAGTGTGCCAAATGTTGAGGCTGGGGGTCTGGGTTTGGGATGGGGTGTATGTAATGACGATCCGGATGCTAAATACCGAGAATCGAGATCAGTGTTTGAGTCTAGTTCAGTGTTCCTAGACGGTGGAACTCGGTTACGAAGTGGTTGGGTCTCCATCCGTTGCCATTTAGACCCGCTTGGTTGCGAGTGTTTCGGGACAACCATGAAAGGGGCGCCTCTTATAGCTAACGTTTTACAGAATAATGTATGGAGCATGTTCGGTTACCCAATTTTTTGTGTCCTTACCCTTTTTGTCTATCCCATGAGTGTGTTTGAAGTCTTGTGGAAGGTTCAGGATATGTTGCGTGCAACCAAACTATCTTAATACCCGATTCGCTATGTGCTACACGACCATGTTAAAATTAACCAACGAGAAGTTTGTCACAAATAGTATTTGCTGCTCGTGAACCCATGATAGTATGAGGGCCATAATCTCTTTCTTGGAATACATCCAAAGAAACTGCACAGTATAGAAAGATTATATTATAAATTGGACTAAATGCTTTTGCAAATGTCGAAATTAAAAATTTTTTATAGTACTTAAATATTGTGATTTTAAAAAAATTCGGAAGTGTATTTTACGTTTTCCCTAAAATAATCCTCTATCATTTGGCAGTATACAGGCACCGTGTACGATCTTTCGATTCCCGATATCGTTGCCCATTTGAAAAACATATTCAAATTTTTAAGCATATTTGGCATGCAAAAAGTACAATACTATTAAAGAAAAAGGAAATATCCAATTTTTAAGCATATTTCAGATCTTCTGTAACACCCCTAACTCGTATCCGTCATCGAAATAGGTTACGAGGCATTACGAGACCAAATCACAACATAATTAAAATATTTTATACCAACCAAAACATAATCAATAAGTTGACTATTCCCTTATAAACATTTTATAACATATAATTATTATACATATAAGATCATTTAATTCCTAAACAAATTATCAAAGTCTATACATTCGACATTTACACAATCATAATTAATCTTTGATAAATTTAGTCAAACATGGGATTCATATGCTTTTATGATAATTTTAACCATTTAATCTTAATAACTAAACCAACTTTATTAATGCACAAATCACATATTTAAATAGTCAAACATTCAATAAATATAAATGCCAAACATTAATGTGCTATCAAAGTAAAACTTTATGATCATAACACAAGACCCAAAGCCACTTACTAAACTTTACCACATCATCTTGTTTTCTTTTAAAACAACACAAGTCACTTTTAATTTGGTCAATAAATAAACCCAAGTCAAAACTTAACTATATTTACTATATGACAAAATCTGAAATTTATTCATTCAAAGATTCATACATATAATTCATACTACTGTCCTAAATATACATTATAACCAACGGTATAACACCATCAATACCTTTGCGTTAATAGGCATATCTTATGCATAACATATATATATATATATAATTAACCATACCAACAATTTTTTCGCTTCAACTCGCATACAAACCATAACTGAATGCTCATATCTATCATTCATAAAATCATACTTAAATCAAACCACAAATTTCATATATATATATATATATATATAACTCAGTTAACTTGTTTTAAACATATGCCTATATATATATATTCGGCCATTTAACCAACTTAATTAATTAAATACCATAATTGAATGCACCATTACCTAGATGTATAATAATTTAAACTTTACATATCAAACCATTCAAAAGATATACACCACTCTCACTCAATTTCATTATTCGAACATACATATATACATTTTTGAATCGGTTCAATCTAATCAAGATATCCATAATACATATGACCATAATCTATCATTAAAACAATTACCAAGCCGAATCACATTAATCATTTCATCTTGCTCATAACCGAACTTATTTATATAACCATAAGTATATCATAGCATGAAACCAAAATTAACTATATAAACAAGCCACTTTCGCATGGCTTTTATATATATACACACCAAAATCAAACATGTTCAAAGGATAGTATAGCTTATATATGCCATAAGTTTTAATTTTAGCTTCTAAAAGTACCGAACTCCAAAAATCTATAAAACAATTATAGAAACAAACACACCAGTAAGCTAATTTAGCTTAGTAAGCCTTAAGCAAGCTAAACAATTAACTAAGTTTACTAGGGTATCTTTAATCACAAATAATTTTAAACTTTCAATTTCATACATATAAAAACATATACTTTAATAAAATCATTTCATCTTAACCGAATACACTTGTTTATCTCAACATCACATCTTCCATTCCATGACCAAAATAATTCATATATTCGAATTCTCATATACATTTGCAAACTTATAATCATCACTCACATCTCAACATTTCTTTCATATGCAACAATAAAACTGAATACATATCTCATTATAGCATATAAATTACATCAGCTTCACATAAATCCTTTTTGATCATTTAAAAAGAAATCAATTCACCTTGTTACCAAATAAATAAATCACGTACTTGAACATCTTAATTCGTCTACCGAATTCGATTACCACATCCGCAATATATATAAACTTAATCTTTTAATATCTCACCGGCATTAAGCCTGCTAAGTATAAACCTGAATTCACACCAGCACAAAGCCTGCTAGGCATATAGCTTGAATTATATTCATCGGCAATAAGCCTACTAGGCATTAAACTCGATTTCAATTCCCTGGCAATAAGCCTGCTAGGCATTAAGCCCGATTTTAACTTCACCAGTATAATGCTTGCTAGGCTTAAAGTCCGAATATCTATGTTACCCAATCATTTAATTTACAACTCTTTTCTAATAACTTCAATGGTAACTTATTCTTCATTCAACATTTCAATATCATACCATAATTCAAATCAATTTAATATACAAAATTTATAATATCATATTCGGCCAATAACACACTTGCCTATATATTCAAAATTAACACTTAAATTAATTTTCATTCAAAACAAAGATATTTAAATTGCTTATAGACTTACCTCGGATACCGACGAACGACGTAAACTGACTATTCGTCTATTTTTTGTTTTTCCTCGATCCGAATCTGATTTTCTCTTTTCTTGATCTAGATTAATTTAAAATAAACTTATTTAAAATATTCAATCCAATTCACTCAAAAACACAAATGGAAAAATTGCACTTTTGCCCCATACATTTTACACATTTAGCAATTAAGTCCAAAATTCACAAAACACAAAACAAACATAATTTGTTCATATCATGACTAGGCCGAATACTCCTTATACACATACAAATCCTTACATTTCATTTATTTCACAATTTGGTCCCTCTATTTACCATTTTTGCAATTAAGCCCTATTTACTCAATTTCATTCAAAAATTTGAATACAAACTTGTTGATTTATCACATAACTTTTATTTAACAACATCAAACACAAAATTCATCAAAATATCAATAATGGAAGAACACGAAATCATCATCAAAATCAGAAATTGGGGCATGGGTTTTGAACATTTCATAGCAACGATCTCAAAAACGTAAAAATTATCAAAAATGGAAGCAAAACTCAACTTGAATCAAGCTCTAACAATAGCCGAACCCTTAAGCTTTGTTTTTCTTTCTTCCTTTTGTTTATTCGGTCACAAAATAAACTAAAATGCATGTCTTTATTTTATTTTTTATTATAACTTAACTTATAACATTTATTAATTTACCTAATTAACCTTTAAATAAAATATATGAAACCATTATAAAACATGGACACTACCGTCCACTTAATTAAATATAGTCTAATATCAACATGAATACTCCACATTACAAGAACATATACAATTTGGCCATTACCAATTCGGCCATTACCAATTAAACCATAAATTTTCATGTTTTCGCAATCAAGTCCTTTTTATCAAATCAGTATCCAAACGACGAAATTTTCACACAAAATTTTCACACATGCAAATTCACGCAATTTAAACACATAAATTAATATTAAAATATTTTTTGACTCGGATTTGTGGTCTCAAAACCACAGTTCCGAATAGGGTCAAATTCAGACTGTAACATCTTCTAGTAAAGGGAGGTACATGATGTGGATTTTATTTTGATTGGCATCCAACATTAGTACCCCACCTATCAGTTGTAGAAGATACGCTCTAGCAACGTAAAAAATGTCCGTTTGCATTGGACGGCTCGGTAGCTTATCGAAATTATTCCTTAACCAAGTAAATTTAATACCGGTTAATCTTTCATCCTCATCATGAGGGGGCACTCTTCCAAGTAATCGTTCGTAATTTGACCAATAATCGATCACTTTACCTGATCTTGTCATTGCTTATCCTTCAATAGATAGCCCCACCTGGACCGATACATCTTGCAGTGTTATAATGTATTCCCCACACGGGAGGTGGAATGTGTGAATCTTCAGGCACCCTCATTCCACTAGCGTTGATATTAAATCGGCCCTTAGGTCTGAAATTTGAATGAATGCGGTCGTGCCAAACCTGACAGTATTCAAATATGGCACAACCCTCTAATCAGGAAAATATCTCGGATCACAGAATCGAGGCCTCACAACCTGGTACTCTTCCTACAAAGATAGTAAACATTATATTATTTTATTTCTCGAAAAAAGCAAATTATATGGATTTTATTTAGAGCTTAATTGGATTACATTTACCGTATTATGTACAAACTTTGCTATGATAATGACTTTTCTTATTTGACTTTTGAGTGCTTATTCTTGAACCTTCAACACTTTGAGTGATTTGAGTGAAACTTTAGTTGGGATGTCGATTCTTGTTGATTTTGAATTAAAGGTAATTACTTAGATAAATGGAAATATCTATGTTTTCATGATTTAAAAATTTTCAACTCAGGTTGTTTGAGACTTTAGTGGCCTTTTGGTTGAATTGTCAATGTATGATTATTTGTGAATTATTTCGAAACATTATTGATAAGAATTAAAAGTTGAGAAAGATTAATTTTAATGTGAGTTAAGAATTTTGCTTGAGGACGTGTAAACATTTAAGTGTGAGAATATTTGATAAGCTATAAAAGTGACATTTTTTAATCTTATTCTTAATGCATTTTTTGGATGATTAGTTATGCAAATTAGTGAATTTGATACTTCTAATCATTTAGATTCATGTTCCTATACTTATGAGAGCATTAAAATGAGCCAAAATCAAACAAAAAGAGTTGTTTTCAAGATCCACACAGCCTGGGCATTTTCATACGAGCTGGACACACGCCCATGTGTCAGCCCGTGTCGATTTTGCACCCTGCTTCCCAAATACACAGAAAAAACCCAGTTTTTAGGCTTTCTAAGCATTCTAAATTCTATAAATACCCATTAGAAGAAGACATAAAAGAGCCATCAAAGAAGATCAAAGAAAGCACTCGAAAAATGCCATCAGAATCAACTCGGAAGTGAATCTCCATCAAGATTGAAGACCTCATTTTAATTCCTTTCGAAGTTTTATTGAGTTTCTTTATGTCTTGTGGTTTTTTTGACTTTGAGATGTTTCTATTTAGGATTATGAACTAATTCCTTAGATATCTAAGGAGGATGAAACCTATGATGAATCCTTTCATTTAATGTATATCTTTACGTGATAAATACTTGATTATTGTTCTCAATTATGTATGTTTTTTTTTCTTATTTTAATATTTCGAGATATTAATTCATGTTTAATGCACTTAATTTAGTGGAGGAAAAGGCCTTGTTTAAGCGTAGATCTAAAATAATTGAGTGGAGTTGCATGCAATCCTATAAATAGGACGACATAAATCTACCTGATTAGAGTCAAATCTAATAGGGGAATCCATAGATCGAGTTAATGCGACGATAGGTGTTTGAGTTAGAAAGAGATTTTAATTAATCAACCTAGAGTCAGTTGTTCTTACTCTCGAAAGAGATATTAACATAATTTAGGAATTTCTACAGATCAAGACACAAGTGAATAAATAGTTTAATTCATATTTATAATAATAGGTGAAGTTTAAGTGCATTCTTTCCTGGGTATTGTCTATCTCATTGGTTATTATTAGATTATTTCCTTGATTCATTCTTTGTTGTGTTCTAAGTTGAATTGGTTTAGTAAACTTAGATTAAATGCATCACTCCAAATTGTCGGCTAAATAATAGAAAAAGGTAATTACTAGTACTTTTAGTCCTTATGAATACGATACTCTCTATTCACCATAGCTATACTATTGTTCGATACGTGTACTTGCCTTTATCGTATTTATAGTTAGTTTAGTGGACATCACTATTATTTGTTGATTGCTATGGACGAATCGCAATTCTTATGTTTTTTCTAGTAGTAACACTTGTGTTCAGGACCTTGTGGTTATAGGTATTACTTGGGCAATGAGTTATTTATAGCAGAGTTCACGAGGAACTCTGTCGTTTGCTATGGCATTGGCAACATGTTGGTCTCCTCTAGATCATGGATGAGGATTAAGATGAATTCAGATGGTGTAGTGTCAATAAATGATGATAACGCCTTAATTGGAGGTCTTTTTAAGGATGTAAATGGTCATGGGTTATGTGGGTACTCCTTGAAAGTCAACAAGGAAACGTTCTTTTGTATAGAAGCTCGAGCTATTCTTGAAGGTTTACATATTACAAACAGTTGGAGATTGAATCCGACAATGCACTACTTGTAGAGTCCGTTTTGGCGGGTAGTGCTGCCAGTAGTAACCTAGCTGAATTACGTTAATCAATGTTTACCTTAAGAGGAATTAGAAGACAAGAATCTGTCACATTCCTAGATCTTAGAATATGATTGTTAATTGAATGGAAAAATGTATTAATGATAATTAGTTTAGGTTGAAGCTTTTTCAGGATCCCCTAAATTTGGTTCAAGAGATTTTACAATCAGATGGTGATTTACTAAGTAGAGTTGTGTGATTTCATTATTTTCGCTTAATGTTGTTTGTTTCTACTAAGAAAAAAAAAAGCAGAATAAAATTATTGTAAAGAAGTGTTCAAATCTAACTATATTTATATTTTTAATGGTTTTTATTAAAATTATAAAGTGACTAAAACACCCTCAAATAATATAATTTATTTTAATTTCGAAGAAAATTTTCATAATTTTTTTAATCGATTTGGTACAAAATTGACTCGTAACACCAGCTCAATTAGGAACTTAAATAATAGTATAGATTTATCAATAATTATTATATTATTCATCATATATTACTATTTTATAATTATTTATATTTTATTTACTATATATTATGAATATATTATAAAGATGAGATTATTTATTAGAAGTTTTGCAACAACCAAAAATCTTGGTGGCATAAATGATACCATTATGAGAATATAAATAGTAAAATTTTCAAAAGAGGGTAAGAATTATTAATTGAATAATGTAAGTAGAATTGGACCCCAAATGAAAAAGTATAAATAGAAGTAGAATTGGACACCAAAATGGAAAAGTATAAATAGAATTTTTTGAGAAAGGATTCAATTGAAATTTTGCAAAAGTGTGAGGAATAAAATGTGAATAGCTTATAAAAGAAAAATGGTAGAAAAGTAATGAAGTACTTTATGTAAAGATGAAATTGAAATTGATATTTAGAATTAAAAAAAATTAGGGTATTAATTAAAAAAATTAGGAGGGACTTCAGTGAAAAGATGAGTTAACTGTAATTAAACCATGAAGAAATAATACCTCTAAAAGTAATTATTACATTAGGATATAGATAAGTTGGTTGGCATCAAACAATTAAGAAATTAGTTAGATTTAATGGAAATGAAGACATTTTTGAATGTGAAGATAATTTTATAATTTTTTAAATTATTTTAATTTTATTAATTTTATTTATTAATTGTTTTTACAATTTCTCTATTATACATTTGTAAGTAATTGAATTTGTGAGTAGAAAATAAATGGTGGAATACAAATAGAAAAAATAAAACCTAATGAAATACAACATATTTTAATTCACCATAACTTAACTCATGCAATAGTATTTTTAACAAATACATTTTCATATTTACAGTATTCTTATTTTCATATTTTTTAAACAGAAAAAAACAATGATTTTAAGAATTCTTCAAAGGTTAAAAAGAAGCAAAAGGGTTTTGGAAGGCAAACAATAAAGTGTAAACAAGCTTTAAATGTTTAAGGTTATTTAAATATTCACATGGAAATATTTTGAATGAATGATTGTATTGTATCTTTTAAATTGAATTTATAAATATTTGATTAGAAGTTTCATAAGATTTTATAATATATATGTAGTATTAAAATTTGGTATAATGTGTATCGGATAACTTTTAAGCATCATACACGAAAATTTTGATTGTTTATTAAATGATTTTTACTATTATATTATAAATGTTATTACATAAACAAAGTTCTTTTACTACTTGCAATGGTGCTCATGATAATAGCCAGGGTGATGACGATGATGTTAAAGAATTTTAGATATATTTTAATATAATTTATTTATTATATCATGTTTATTATAATTGGAAATTAATCATGACAACACAAATAGATAGATTTTGATTTGAAATAAATAAAAGAACAATGAGAGTTCTCAAGATAACTCTTCAAATAGTAAAGATAACATATGTTATCAGTGTGATATGAAAGATTATTTGCCACATATGTGGCGTATGCCCAAATATTTTGTTTCTGTTAATATTCTTTGAGGAATGATATAAGAACGTAGTAATGAATTCTATTATTCCAGATTGAAAATATTTATCTTACTTGGTAATGAAACAAACAAATATTATTCTAATATTTGATAGTACAAAATTACTCGAAAGCTCTAGATGAGCTAATATATTAATATATTGTGATGATTAATCTATTGGTTTTAAAATATATTTATAATAGATATTATATTGAGATTGTGAATGAAGATAAATATATATTTTGAAAGGATGAAAAAAAAAGGGAGGATTGAGGTATTTATTACTTTTGTTATAAATTGAATTGATTATGACTATCTTTCTGATCTTCTTTTGTCATCATCCCTGTTAAGGGGTTGACGGCGAAATATTTGGTTGTGAAAGATCTACTTAAGAGTAATAGAATATGATAAGTTTATTTAAAGCTCATTCTGGTTGGATACATTTGAAGTTGCAAGTTTTTTAAAACTATGAGTATAACTCTACAGTATTTAAAATAAGATCTCAATTAAAATTACGTGGAACAATATTACTAATGAGAACCTTGAAAGAGAGAATTTATTCAACTTTTCATTATTCAAATGTGCTCCTACAATAGCAAATCATGATTTTTTTTTTTTTTTTTTACTTATGATTGAACAAAAGTTTTTAATCATGAAACCTAACCATTCCCTAAAAAGAATGTAACAATATCTAATAAATTTGAAAGATATAATATTTGATGTGGATGTAGTAAATTGGACTATAATAATAGCCATAGGGGATTGTTGTAATAAATTTTCTCACCCTCAAAAGAAGAAAAATGAAGAAAACAAGAAAAGAACAATAATTTCTTAGAAATTTTTAAGAGAGAATTTATTTATGAAGAGCTATTGGTTATGTACCTATTGTAAACTTGAAAAATAAGATATACTCTCAAAGTTTGCTATTACTGGTACATCTATTAAATCAACTTGATATACGATTTAAATATTTTGAGATGGTCTTCTTTTTAATTTTTGATTTTATATGTTACATATTGTTTTAAGCATCTCATTTGTTCATGAAAATGAATATTAATTGATTTATTTATATTGCTATAGTAATTATTATAATTAAATATTATATTTTATTGAAACACATCTAATATGTAAATTTGTGTTAATAAACCAATGAATTTTATGATTATTCGGATTTGATTTAGTTCAAAGATTTGTTAAAGGTAGTAGTTCATACGTTTTATATTATTCTATTTGTCAATTATTTAAAGAAATGACATGAACAATTGTACATGAAAAATTGTATGAGCTTAAATGGTTGGATTTGAATTGAATTTCATTCATGTTTACGATGATGATTATAAAAAAAAAATTGCTAGTTTTTCATTATTCATATTTTTATGTTTGAGATGTGACATTTATTGATACATTTAGTATAGGCTTGTTTCTATACATGACCTAAGTAATTATTCTTAATAGTTAACTATTTATGTAAAACTTTTGGTAAAAGAGTTTTAAAAGTAATTTGAATTGCATTTGGGACTTCTCGCATCTGAAGCGAGAATCATACCACTAGATCAAATACCCTACATTTGAAGATTTTGGAATATTTCCTGAAATAAAGATTTTAGAATATTTCCTGAAATAAATATTACATATAATTATTTGGAAATTATATTTATTGACTTAGACTTTACATTAATTTAAACATTTCCAGTAGTAAAATGCAAGTTTTTATAAGGATTTAAATTAAAATGGGTGCACAATTTTTTAATATTCAATTTAGTCAAATTTAGGTGTTAATTTGAGTGTTGTTTGATAAATTAAAAATTAAGTGTTAAAAAAATAAAATCTAAATTTTTAATACTAAATTTTGTAAGTGGTAAATTTATATTAAATATTTGTTTTATAAATTAATAAAAAATAATTAAAGGATTAATTATATTCTTTGATAAAAATAAATATTGATTTTGTAAAAATTAGTTATTTTTTAGTTTTAATTTTATTAATATGTTATTTATAATGTTGAATAAAAGTTAATATGTATTTTGATATCCTTCATGTGAATTTTAATTTCTTGACATATAAAAACTTTCTTTATTAAACAACCATATACTTATTTGCTGAAAGATTGTTCTAACAACATATCATATCATATTCTCCCTTCAAGTTTTATTTGACTATCCTATAATACTTTTCTTGTATGATGTATTTTATATGTTTAGGATTTGTGATTATTCCTCTCAACAATGTTATCTGTTAAGTTTAAATTACATTCTCCTTTTCAAAGTGTAATATGTATTATTATTACACACAATATTTATTGACGATATTATTTAAAATTTAATTCTAACATCCTCACCCTTCCAGACACATGATACAAATCTCATGTTTGGTCTTCCATTTTAGATGGTAAACATGCATACTATTTGAAATCAGATTAGGATAGCAAGGATGAAATTAGATAAAGGGTATAGAATTGTGCCAACAGTTTATTGCATATCCAGACACTCCTGAAGCTGTCAACATTACTTAATACTAATACTATTTTCAACCTTGGCCGTTCGTTTTAGTTAGTAAACATGCATGCTATTAGAATTCAGATCAGGATAGCTATCGAGAGAATGCTTATGGATTAGATGTGGATGGATTTATGCAGAAAGTAAAACATGCACATCTACTTTTACTAATTACTATGTTAGAGTAAGAAATAGAAAATTAATGCATCTTGTGGACATGTTTCACATACCATATTGATCCAAAATAAGGGATGTCGTCCTGGTGTTTCATGGGAGCTTGACTATTCTGAAGCAAATATCTCCACTTTGTCACATCCATAAACATCCAAAATTTTCAATAATGGCCATTCGGTGGTATGCAGCCCAGAGTAGAAACTCTTCAGTTTTGGTAGCATAGAAAGGTTCAGGTATGTCATTTGAGGAAATACAAGTTGGTGTTTATTTCTGCCTCAGTGAATTTGTGTTCAAATAATTCTTCTAATGAGGCACACTCCATTACTTGCAGATTTTTTAGTCACTGAAGTCCTTCCAGCATATTTAGTGGGAAAATGTTTGATAGTTTCACACAACTATGCACTTCAAGCTGTTTTAATTTGGAGGAGTTCATCTCAAGTTGGTCATCCCATATCCTTTCCATCTTCCCCATCTCTACAATTGTCGATTCCTTTAACAAAGGTAATGACACCTACAAAATTCATTTGATTGTGTTAATAACAGAACATGGATGCACTTGCTAGGCATTTTTTATTTTGAAAATTGCATGTAACGATACGATTTTCAATGGTACTAAAAAATGTGATTTCGAAACTTTTTTTTTCTGTAAATTAAATCCGTAAATATAAAATAAGAATATGTATGGAGTTAATGTAAAAATATATTGAAGAATGGTTGAGAAATTTTGTCAATTAAATAGTTAATTAAGGCTCAGGGATTAAATTATAAAAATTCAATCGCCATTAAAATTTAATTAACAAAAGACTTGATGACTGGAATAGCAATTAACCAAAATTTCAAAATAGTAATTAAACATGAATTTCCCATACTTGGTGGATGATGATGACACTATCTACTAAATAAGATTAATGGTTGAAATATATTAATCAAAACATGATTAAGCTAAATAACCTAGATTAATTAAAGATTAATTTAATAATATAAAAGGAAAAAATTTGTGGATTTTCATCATTTTTTTTTTCTTCCTTTCACCGTCCACCATAGTTCAGAGCTTTGGAAAACCTTCAAAATTCATTCCAAACAATCTACCATTAATTAGGCAATGAAACTAAGTAATTTTCTTGTAATTTTTATAAATTTATAATCATGAGAGTTCAACTTAGTTAGCCCATGTACCAATTTGATGAATTGCTAAAGTTTTAGTCGATTGTCATTATTGATTAATTGATGAATTAGACTTGAAATTGATAGGTTTAAAACTTAGATTATAAAAAGGATTGCATAAATATAAAATCTATCATGAAATTTAATTAGAAATAGAAAGTATAAAGTCCCTAATGAAAATATACAAAATCGGATTTTAATCCGAAGTTAGAAATCAAAAGTTATGCCTATTTCAAATTTAGAAACTAAATTGAATAAAATGTAAAATATGTGAAAAATCAAAAAAATAAATTTATTTAGGATTATGCACATTGTATAAAAATGTTTGCTATTGATTTGTTAAACAAAATATTTATATAGATAAACATTTGGATAAAGGTGGAGCTAATAAGAGACAAGTGAAAAGTTACATATTAGTCCCTAAAAGATTCACTGGTTTTGTATTTTGAAAGGGTAAGTTCATATACAACTTAGTACATCTTGTATTATATGTATGCTTGTATTTAAAAGGTAAGTTCTGTTAGTTGACCGGTTATGCCATATAGACTCACACAGTTAGTTGACCGGTTGTTCCATATCTTTCTCCAGTTTCCCACGCCCATGATCCTCTGTTCCTATAAGTAACGTTAATTTGCTAAAGAAAAACAAGTAGTACAACAGGAATAGGGAATCAGAAACAAAAAAAAAAAAAATGAAAGAAAACAATGATGCAAGAAAACAAAAATGGGATATCACCTTTCAATGGAAAGAGTTGGAAAGCGAATCTCTGACTTGTTCCTTTCTATCCCAAGAGAATAATGTCAGTGCCACTAGTGATCATACTTCAATCATTTTCTCAACCCTTCACATTTGACTTCTAAAACCTTAAGTTTCTTGAAATCTAAACTTCCATGAATGTTCTTCCATTTTCCTACAAAATCTGACAAAGAAACAAGGATTAAAATTCATGAAGGTTATAACGAAGCCAACCCAAACCATATGAAAGAATGATACTATGGAATACGCTAGAATAACCACAGCTAAATTGAAGGAATATACAATAATACCTTTATTGAATACATTTCTTGGATAGTGTTGTTAAGGTCACTACACCAATGTTCATTATCATATCCGCATTTTGCCAATAATGGTGGATGAGTTAAAACTCCCTTACAAAATATCTCCAATTCAGGGCAACCACTCACTATTAATTCCTCTAAACATGGGAATCCAAATGTGTGATCGCCTGAACAAAAGCTCTTAAGTTGCGGTAGATCCACAAGTTCCAAACTTTTCAACCTGCTGAAAATAAGGTCACAAGTTGCTTCATCTCCCTCAGTTGCAACTATTTCCTTCATTGAACTGCAGTATCTTACCATTAACTTCTTGAGTTGGGCCATACCTTGGACTGCTAAACATGTATCTAAGCATTTCATTGTGCTGCAAAACTGCACATCCAATGTGGTGAGATTTTGAAATGATGCCGAGGATGATCCTAAGCAGATCAAATTCCAACAACAGTGAACTTGAAGAGTCTCAAGTTTGTGTAGAATGTGGTCCACTTGTATGTCTTGCTTCCATAAATAATCTTTTAGATTATTAAGATCTAACAAGTTTCTAATTGTTGACAAAGTCCCAGCATACATCTCCTCATTACCGGTATCTCCTTCGGTACAAAATAGCTCGTTTATTTCACAAGAGATGGTAAGGTTTTCAAGAGCGTAGAATCTCTCAAGGAAAGAAATTCGAAAATCAATTGATTTACCACCGTGGCCAACCACTTTAAGAGCTTTTATTTCATGAAAAAGGCTGCTTGAAAATTGATCATCACTTATCATTGCAATGAAAAAACTATCTAATGTCAAATATTGTAGTTTAGGGATGACCTGAAAACCAATCAAAAAACAATTTTGGAGTCAATATGTTCATCTTACGAATTAAGAATTACTATTTTTTCTAAATAATATTTTCAACAGTTCTTAATTAGCGTAAAACAAAGTTACCTTTTCAACCAAGAAAAGTGGTCGATGGATTGGAGAGTCAAGTTGTCCATTGTTAGTGTTCAGTTGTGTAACAAATATCTTCATTTTCTCACACTGAACTACTTTCAAGTTGTTTAACTTTGGCCACTTTGCGGTATGCTTACTCGGGTAGAAACATTTGTTCAAGGTGGCAACTACAGCAGCATTAATGCATCCATGCAAACCATGCATACGTGCACACTTTGTCTGGTTGAAGTGCAGTTTATAAGTTTACATGTACTTTATCAGGTAGAAGTACAGCTTAAAATGTATAACGTACATTGATCGGTAGAAGTATGTTTTGTGTATCCACCGACCTGTGATTGATTTGACAGAAACTTTTTGACTAGAAAAGCTAGTTAGCTGTTCAGTTCTATTTTAGGCAGGTCCTAGGTTATTATTAAGATCATTTAATGTTTGTTTACTTGTTCAAGTTATGTTACTTGAATTTCAAATGTATTTTATAGTGTGTAAAAAATGTTAATAGAAAGAGAGTTGATCTTTTGTTCTCAAAAATTTGTTCATCTGTTTGCTTCTGCTTTAAACCTAAGAACACAAGCTTTTCTTGCTGTTCATTTGATCAAAAACCCAAAATTGCATTACTGTATGCTGAGCCACGTTTAACCTACATAGGTAATACGTGTTCTCAGTACCAACACCATTTACCAACATAGGTAATACGTGTTCTCAATACCAACACCATTTACCAACATAGGTAATACGTGCTTCCAACCCCAACAACATTTCAGTTCTCGTACCACCTGAAGTGAAAGGGTGCATAGTTGATCAAACTCAAAATTGACAGCCGTTTCCGGGTCTGATCCTTCCTCTAATTTGGAAACAATCTCCTTCACTCCACAATCAAATATTTCAAGACAAACAAGTTCTGATAGGTCTTTGGCTATTGAGGCTGGAAATACATTCTTCAAACTTCGACAGTCCGAAACAAATATTTTACAAATCTTTTTTAAATGCAAAAATTCCTTTGGGATTATTTTTCCAAATATATTTCAACTTTGGTAATCGTCCAATATACAATTCTCTTAGTTGAGCGGTTGCAAGTAAAGTGGTTTCTTTTTCTTCATGCATGGTTTCAAATACTTGCTGTAAGGAACCACAAGATTTTACAGTTAGACGGTGCAGGCTTTGAAATGTTGTCAGCATATTAGATGGGAAAATGTTTGACAACTTATCACATCCTTCAACACTCAATTGTTGTAGTTTGGGAAACGCAACCTGCACTCATGCCAATATAATGAAATTAGAAGCTAGATGTTTGTTTCATTTATTGGGTGGGTTTGTGGAAAAGTGAAAAAATATATATTTATTTAGAGTGTGATTAGTGAAAAAAAGAGATGAAAGAAATAAGAGAAATGTTTATTTTTTATCCTAATGTATAAAAATAAATCATTTTAAATTGAAATAATAAGAGAGAAAATGAGAGATGCTTGTTAGTCTAAATATATACATTTTTCAAAATTTTCATTTCATTCCTCTCATTTTCAACTGTATCAAAAAATGAATAAAAAGAAAAATATATATTTTCTTTCACTCCTTTAATTTTTCTTTTTTTTTTTTTCACTAAACCTCAAAGCCAAAGCCAACAACGACAAAAAATGAATAAACCTAAAAATTAAGAATTAACCCACCTTATTGTCAAACAGATCACCTTTACGAGAGATTCGTTGGTTCCCTTCCCTTGTATATCTACATATGAAACCCTCCAAGTTTGGACAATTGTATATCGTCATTGACTCCATAAATGGAAATTCAATAAATGGAAATTCAATAACTTTATTTTGAGAATTGAAGCAAAATCCAAGCAAATGCTGAAGATCCCTTAGCTCTAAGAACTTTAACTGAGGAAATAATGATAAAGTCATGGTAGCCTGAGTTTCTTCTTCTATATCCTCCCAAAAAATTATCTCCTCTAGGCAGTTGCACTTAGTTATCTCAAAATATTTGAGATGAACTAGATATTTAGCCATAGAAAATAATAACAGGTATTTTATGTTTCCACAATCCTCGATTATCAATGTGGTTAACTTCTTATGAGTGTAAAAGGATACATTTGGCAACTGGTTCTGCCATACCCTTGTAACATTAAGCGATGACAACTGCAATTTCTCCAAGGAAGGGAACCATATCTACAACCATACACATAGTTAATTCTACTTCCAAATCAATATTGTAAAAAATGTATATATAATACTATTTTTGCAATTACCAAATATAATAAAAAATAAATTCTGCCAACCAATAAAAATTGTCATATAATAGAAAATTTCTAGTAAATATAGAATATGATGAGAGTATTGGTGACAGAAGAACCCATCATATGATCAGAAAAAGGGAAAAAATTAAAATCTCACATAACTAAGTGACAACGCAAGAGCAATACCGCATGATTCAGAAAAAGGGAAGAAAGCCTTGAAAGATATTGAATTATAGATACCTTTTCTCCGAAAAGTGGCAATTCACGTTGAGGCAATGAGGTTGCATCGATTTTGTCTTGAGAGCAAAAGCTAACGAGTTGAGGAAGACCCTGCAATGTCAAGGACTGCAATTCAGGAAATTCATTTCTATCATTAGTGATAGATTCAATATCCAAACCATTTTGGATATGCAGATTCTGCAAATGTGATAGCCTTTCCTCATCTGTTAACTCCTTCAGTGCAATCTTCACACCTTTCAGTTCATCCAATTCTAAATTTTGAGTTCTCTTTACCAACTTCTTAATTCCATGATCCAAATCATCAATGCTTCTGGTTAGCCTGAGTTTTAAGGTTCTTGAATATTGATAGTTGCCAAACCGCTCCCATTCCTTTCCTAGGAAAATCTTGTATCTTTCCAACTTTTGCAACTTTTGAAAGAAGTCCTCTGGGGCAGCCTCGGCGTCCGGAATTTGAACTTCTAAAGTGGACAAATGAGACAGTGTGTTCAGTTCAGCAAGACTGGCATTGCGTTGTCCCCATTTAATAGAAGTGCCACCCATATATAATTCTTCTAATTTTGACAAACTTGGCAACACGTCAGCTGAAATTGTTTTGAGTTTAGTACAGCCACTTACGTCTAACAACTTTAACTTCAACAATTGGCCAATTTCCTTGGGTACAATCTTGATATCAGATTTCAAAAGGCTAAGCACATTTAAGTTCTTGAGCGCTCCAATAATGATTAGGTTATCTCCCAAATTGCAGTGATCTAGGCACAATGTACTGAGGCTAGTTAGGAGACCAATTGATGAAGGTAAAGAAGAAAAATGCATGCGAGTCAAATCTAAGACTTTAAGATTTTTTGCTTCGTTGAAGAAGTTATCCGACAATGTCGCCTTGCTTGACAAAAGGAAAAGAAAAAGCTGCGGACAATTCAACTTGTCAGGAAGCTTGTTGATACTAGAATGCGGCAAAATAATCTTGGTGCACTCTTTCATTGACTCTCCATTTGGCCAATCTGTTACACTATCCTCATCCTCCTCTGTTAAAGCAAGCACTTGATTGTCCTTTGAAGCGATTGATTTGGCCACAATATAAGTAAGATCATGCACATCAAAGAACTCCTCATTGGAACTTTTGCTATCGAGCAACAAACAAATTCTTTGAGGGTACTCATCATTTTTAACGGCCTATCTCGTGCTGCTTTCATGCTGTTGGCTCCTTTAATTAGACCCAAACCAAGAGCATATCTCAACAAATCTTCAATCCTAACGAGACGACGTTGTAAACTGCAAAGCAGGAAAATCTGCTTGAGGTCTTCACTCGATAAATGATTGATACTCAACTCAATAGACGAATGTACCTCTGCAGATATATCATCCGAGATAAGTAAGGTCTCTGTAATTGTTGTAAAGCATCACTCCAAAAAAATAAAGGTTTATTTAGCAACGCCCTTGCAACAGTTGCAAGGGCGAGTGGTAATCTTGCACATTTCTTGGCTACCTCAATTGCTGTAGATCGCAGCTCCTCATCACTTTCAAAACTGTCCCCGGCCATCTGTTGAGAATTGGCCTACCATGCTTGCTGTAATTCTACCGGATAAAGTGCATGCATGTTGCAGCACGTATGCTTGCTGTAACAGCAAGCTTGTTTAGTTACTTTGTTAAGTTACTCAGTTCAAAATGAACTAAGTTAGTATTGTTTTGATATTTTTAGGTGCTGATTATGTATTCAGCTTTTGTGCAAGTTAACTTTTTATAGTCCCAAAGTTGACTAGTTTAGGCGGCTTGTTTGTGTCTACAAGCAACATTTATTAAAGCTCAGAGCTACTAGGCTATTGTTAGTGTTTCAAGGCTGCAACTATTATTTTAAAAAAAATAAGACTAAGTCTTAGGGGATTTGTTAGCTTGTTAGTAGGAGTAGGAGTTGTTAGCTTGTTAGTAGCATTTTAAATTTATTTTTGTTGAGGTTGTTACTAGGGACTTGTATATAAGGGCTCATTTGCTAGTCAATGATATAATCTCATTATTCGTATTTTTGTTCTATACATAAATTAGTTCTTTATTAAATCAACAGTGGTATCAAGAGCCATTTTTCTTGAGGGACTTGTGACAAAAGGTCTTGTGAGAGTTCTAAGAGAAAATTTGAGAGATACACTTGTGAGGTTTTTGAGGAAAATGGAATCGGGATCGAGTAACCTGTCCATCTTAGCCCACCTGTGTTTGATGGAGAGAATTATCAAGCATGGGCCGTGAGAATGCAAGCATACATGGAGGGTTGTGATTATTGGGAAGCTATCGAGGAAGACTATGAGGTGACTCCACTTCCTAATAATCCAACTATGAATCAGATCAAAATGCACAAGGAGAGAACCACTAGGAAGGCTAAGGCAAGGTCTTGTCTTTATGCTTCGGTTTCGCCAGCCATATTCGATAGAATTATGGCTTTTAGATCAGCGAAGGAAATATGGGACTTCCTCAAAGCTGAGTATCAAGGAGATGAGAGGATCAAAAGCATGAAGGTATTAAACTTGATCAGAGAATTCGAGAGGCTACAAATGAAGGAGTCTGAGTCAATCAAAGAATACTCAGACAAGCTGATAGATATTGCCAACAAGGTAAGAGTTCTTGGGGCTGATCTCTCTGATTCTAGAGTAGTGCAGAAGATACTTGTCTCCGTGCCTAAGAAATATGAAGCAACAATTGCCTCTTTTGAGAACACTAAGGACTTGACTCAATTGAGAGTGGTGGAGTTGATCAGTGCTTTACAGGCACAAGAGTAGAGGATATTAATGAGGCAAGAAGGAAGCATAGAGGGAGCTTTGAAGGCTAAGATGCAGCAAAGTGAAAGAAGAAAGGACCAAAAGCGGAGTGGGAAGAAGAATGGTGGCGGTAGTGGTTAAGAAACTACTACAAAAGGTAATGGTACTGGAAATTTTCACAAATATTCTTCATGTAAGTTTTGTGGAAAACAGAATCATCCTCATTTCAGGTGTTGGAGAAGGCCAGATGTAAAGTGCAGAAAGTGTAATTCGATGGGGCACATTGAAAGGTTCTGTAAGGAATCAAAAAATCAGCAGCAAAGTAGAGCACATGCTGTAGTAAAAGAAGAATAGGAACAACTATCATGTGAAAATTGGTTAGTTGATAGTGGTTGCACCAATCACATGACTTGTGATAAGAAGCTGTTTAGAGATCTTGACAGGTCGTTGAAGTCGAGAGTAAGGATAGGAAATGGAGAATACCTAGAAGTGCAAGGAAAAGGCACAGTAGCAATAGAGAGTTGTACTGGAACTAAATTGATTTCAGATGTTTTGTTCGTACCTGAGATCGACCAAAACTTGTTAAGTGTGGGGCAATTAATAGAAAAGGGATTCAAGGTAATGTTTGAAGAAGGCATGTGTCTAATCCTTGACTCTTGTAGCAATGTACTGTTTAGGATCAAGATGCAAAAGAAGAGTTTCTCGTTAAACCCACTCAAAGAGGAGCAAGTGGCGTTCAAGTGTCAAGTCAATGACTCTGAATTGTGGCATAAGAGGTTAGGACACTTTCATCACAAAGGTTTGCAGTTCATGCAGAAAAATGAAATGGCAGTTGGGCTACCAATTTTGGAGGAGTTAAATTCAATATGCAAAGCTTGCTTGACTGGCAAACAAACAAGGTTGCCTTTTAAAAATTCAACTTGGAGAGCCAAAGAGAAGTTGTAGTTGATTCACACTGATCTGTGCGGTCCACAAGCTACTCCTTCATTAAATGGTAGCAGGTATTTCATTATATTTATTGATGATTTTACCAGAATGTGTTGGATTTATTTCATGAAGCAAAAATCTGATGTTGCTGATGTGTTTTTTAAGTATAAAAGATGGGTTGAGAATCAAAGTGGTTGTAAGATTCAGGTTGTCAGATTTGATAATGGAACAGAATATACCTCAAAAAGGTTCAATATTTATTGTGAGGAGGCTGGGATAGAGCATCAACTCACTGCTCCCTACTCTCCATAACAGAACGGAGTTAGTGAGAGGAAAAATAGGACCATTATGGAAATGACCAGGTGCATGCTGCATGAGAAGTCCCTTCCTAAGGAGTTTTGGGCAGAGGCAGCTAACACAGCTGTATTTCTGCTAAATAGATTGCCTACAAGGTATTGGAGAAAAAAACACCCTATGAAGCTTGGTTTGAAATGAAGCCAACTCTGAAGAATTTGAAGGTATTTGGTTGTTTATGTTTCTATCATGTTCCACAGATTAAGAGGGACAAGTTGGGAGAAAAATCTGAGCATGGAATATTTGTTGGTTATAGCTTGGTGTCAAAAGCCTATAGAATCTATCAACCTCAATCAAGACGGATGATTGTGAGTAGAGATGTTCAGTTCCTAGAGGATGAGCAGTGGGATTGGACAAGTGATGCAGAAGAACAAAAACAAGAGTTTTTTCTCAATCCGAATGAACTGGTGGATGATACGCCAATTAGAGGTACGAGATCTTTGAGTGAAATTTATCAAAAGTGTAGTGTAGCTATTTTTGAACCTGCAGGGTATGAGGAAGCCAAAGATGATAAGGAGTGGATGGAGGCAATGAAGGAAGAGCTGGGTATGATAGAGAAAAACCAAACATGGGAACTAGTTGAGAGACCTGCAAACAGAAAAGTGATTGGAGTTAAATGGGTTTTCAGAACCAAACTTAATCCTGATGGCTCAGTGACAAGTATAAGGCCAAGTTGGTGGTGAAGGTGTATGCACAGGTTTGGGGAGTTGATTTCACTGAAACTTTTGCTCCTGTGGCAAGAATGGATACAATTAGAATGCTTTTGGCTATGTCAGCTCAACGACGTTGGAGGGTGTTTCAGTTGGATGTGAAGACAGCATTCTTGAACGGAGTATTGGACGAAGAAATATATGTTGAGCAACCAGATGACTTCATCACACCAGGTCAAGAAATGAAGGTTTTTCTGTTAAAGAAGGCTCTCTATGGGTTGAAACAAGCTCCTAAAGCATGGTACAACAAGATGGATGAACATTTGCTGAACTTAGACTTTGTAAAGAGTTTGAGTGAATCCACTCTCTATGTAAAAAAGTTAGGTACAAATTTATTAATTGTATCTCTTTATGTAGATGACATGTTGGTGACAGGAAATGATGCAACTCAAATTGAACTATTTAAGAAGGATATGATGGAGGTATTTGAGATGACTGATCTTGGTGAGATGCATTACTTTCTGGGAATAGAGATAAAGCAAAGTCAAAATGAGGTGGTTCTTTGCCAGAAAAAGTACATGAAGGAGATTCTGAAGAGGTTTCATATGGAATAGTGCAAGTGTGTGAACACTCCAATGAATCAGAAAGAAAAACTTCAAAAGATGGATGGGGCAAATCCTGCAGATAAGAAGGAGTATAGGAGTCTTGTTGGGTGTCTTATGTACCTCACATCCACTAGGCCAGACATCATGTACACTGTAAGTGTTTTGTCTAGATTTCTCCATTGTGCAACTGAAATTCATATGGTTACTGCAAAGAGGGTATTAAGATATTTGAAGGGGACACTTGCATATGGAATCAAGTTTAGTAAAGTTGAGAAGTTCAAGCTACAGGGTTATTCTGAAAGCGATTGGGCTGGATCACTAGATGATATGAGAAGTACTTCAGGCTATTATTTCACGTTTGGCTCAGGTTGTTTTTCTTGGTGCTCAAGAAAGCTAGAGATGGTGCCTCAATCAACAGCGGAAGCTGAATTCATTGCAGCTACAACTGCTGTAAACCAAGCCTTGTGGCTAAAAAAACTAATGGACGATCTGCATTTGAAGCAAGAAGGGAGTATAGAAGTGTTTGTGGACAATCAAGCTACTCGAGCTATTTCACTCAATCCTGTATTTCATGGAAGAACAAAACATTTTAAAGTCAAGTATTATATGTTGAGGGAAGTGCAGAAGACAGGTCAAGTAAAGCTGGTTTATTGCAAATCAGAGGACCAAGTGGCAGATATTTTTACTAAGTCTTTCCATATTAGTCGATTTGAGTTTCTTAGGAATAGACTTGGTGTTTGCAACACTTGAGTCAGGAGGAGAATGTTAGTGTTTCAAGGCTGCAACTATCATTTTAAAAAAAATAAGACTAAGTCTTAGGGGATTTGTTAGCTTGTTAGTAGGGGTAGGAGTTGTTAGCTTGTTAGTAGCATTTTAAATTTATTTTTGTTGAGGTTGTTACTAGGGACTTGTATATAAGGGCTCCTTTGCTAGTCAATGATATAATCCCATTATTCATATTTTTGTTCTATACATAAATTAGTTCTTTACTAAATCAACAGCTATTTAGTGGTAGTAGTTGACTATTAAGTGATGTAGTTGGCTATATATGTATTGTTTTTCTTATTGAAAAATTAAGCATAACAAAGCATATCAGTTATTGCTTCCTTGCTGCACGTTTGTGAGCAAGTAAATTTTTTCTTGCTTCCTTGTTCTCTATCCTGTATTTCTTCCTCTGCTCTGTTTTCTTTTTTTGTTGCTGTCAGAAATCCTAACACCATCTTCTTAAAGAACTCCCAAGCTTCTTTGCCATCTCAATCACCAATTGCAAAGGTCTTTGTAGCATCCATCCCATTGGTTAGAACATTTTGATTTCTTGAGGTCAACAGTATTTTGCATCCTTTGTGTTGACTTCCAAATGGAATTCCGACTTCCTCTAAATCCAGTTTCTTCCACAGATCATCCAAAATAATAAGAACATTGTTCTCCTGCCTTAACCTTTTACACAATCTACGGGCTCTTACAACCGGACTGTTTTCTTCAAGCTTCAAACCCAATGAGTATGCTATTTGGTCTTGGATTTCCTTAATGTCAGGATTTCGAGATACAGTTGCTCTAACTACTGAATCGAATAACTTAACCTCATGGAGTTGTCTCTCAACTTCTTTGACCAGATATGTTTTGCCCACACCAGCCATCCCGTACACTCCAATGACTCCATGATATCATTGAAAACCTCCTCTCTTGATTTAAAGGCCTCAAAGCCTGTACGGACTATGGGTTCAGGAACATCAGGGTATCCCACGCACTCAAATTGGCAATCTTTGATAAGCTCATCAAAAGTGGCAGCAGCTTCTTCTGCTTTCCTGCTAAGCTGGTAGCGAGACTTGATGTAGGGCCACAAGCCGAAGAAGCACTTGGTCTTTGCTTTGACTTCAAGATCCTTCACTTTCTTCTCCTTTTCAGTGGCAACCTTCTCTACTCTGTGGCGCCAATCCAGGACATCGGCTTTAATCTTCTCCCCGTTCCTTTCTGCAACATCAACATCTTGCTGCACACTAGTTCTTTTTGCAATCAACGTCCTGTGTTTCTGCTCGAACTTGTCAACAATTTTCTGGTAGAAGATTACATATCTAATATGACGTTTAACTTGGTGGAAGATACATTTGGCAGTCTCAGAAGAGACATTGGCAACAGCACCAGTACCAATAGGTTCCATTTTTATTTTTTTATTTTTGCTTTGGGGTTACAGATGACTGTCAGAGAGAGTAAAAAGGAAAATAGTAAAAGGAAAGAAGCGAGCAAGAAGAAATCAAAACTGAAGTGAAGAAGCCATTAGCCGATATGAAATAGAAATTCAGAAAGGCGTGGAATTGGATATGGACTGTTGTCTTCGACTCTGTTAGACTTTAGATTAGAAATCAAAGAACCAACAAAAGAAAACACAGAATGACTGTGGACGGTTGCGGGTACCTTTAGTGGAAATTAAGCACACACAGTTTGACTAGATCAAATTACGACATTTCATTTCTTTTAAGGGAAATCACATTTTATTCACTCAAGTTATTTAATTATTACTAAAGTTATTGGAATATTATATTTTTATTACTCATTTATTAACTTCAGTTAAGTGGTGGATAAGTAATAGAGTACGTTAATTTAAAAGGTTAATAATTAATTTAGCTCCTAAACTATAATTAAAATGTTAATTTGATACTTTTAATTTTTCTAATAATAATTCTAAAAACTTTAAAGGGTAAACTATTAAGATAGTCGCCCAAATTTTGATGCAATCCTATTTTGGTCACTCTTTTTTTTATTTAATTTAGTTATTTTTATTAGATTATTTGTCATTTCTAGTCACTCCACCGTTAAAATATCTTAGTCACTAAATGGAATGCTAATGTGGTAGTCTTTTTTATTAATATAATAACAAATTTAGTCATTAACACTTGTACATTTTGTCAAGTTGGTCCTAATTTTGGAAAAAAATCAATAAATTTAACTCTCAATATTTACACATTTTGTCAATTTAGTCCAAATTCAAAAAATTCAAAAATTTTAAGATCTTGAAATGTATATAATTTATTATTAAAGTACATAAAAATATAAAATATTTAAAATATATATAAAATTGCATAAAGTATTAATTGCTATATGGTCCTAATCCTAAAAGTTCAACAAATTTAACCTTTAATGTTTGCACATTTTGTCAATTTAGTCCAAATTCTAAAAATTTATAAATAAAACATTCAAAAATATCAACCATTAGAAAAAAATAATCAATCAAAACCTAAAATCAAAATAAGTAAAATTTTCTTAATTATAATTCAAAATCATTAAAAAAAAAAAAAACCTCACAAAATGCTCCGGCTTTTGATATATGCTGTCACACAGCATAGCGATTAAAAAAATTACAAAAAAAAAAAAAATCAATTTTTGTCTTGTTGCTAGATTTTTTGATCAACCAAACAAAAGAGATAAACATGGTAAAACAACATTCATCCCCTCATCTCCTTCCTCATTCATCTTCAAGCTTTCCATTGTTCTTATACTCTCGCTCAAACCTTACAATCTAAATACCATACCAAATCGATACCCAACAATACTAGACCTAAACTACATCATGACTTCATCATTAAGCAGTCACCATTAAACTCACACCCAAAGTCAATTTCTTTTTTATTTTACAGACATACCCAAACTCTGTTTCACATTTTCTTTTAATGAGGAAAAATCGATCAGCGAAGCATCACTTAACCTTAAGCATTTGAAGCTCTCAAGGCCCTGCACTTTTTCTCTGAAATGGAGCCAGAGATGTTTCTATAAATTAAGACTTTTTTATTTGAATCCCTCAACCAACTATTTGATTATGGTGCTAGTAGAATTTGACAGTGATTGATTCAAAAAAGTAATTTAAAGGACTTGCTTAGTTTGGGGGGATTTAAAGAAAAAAAATATTTATTCAAAAAATTCAAGAGAAATTGAGGATTCAATTTTGTTGAATCCCTAAGAATTTTTGTTAAAATTCAAAAAATATTTATTTGAATCCCTCCACCAAATTTATATTTAAGTATTTATGTAATTTTATCTATATTGTTAGTAATTTATATTTTTTGTCATTTTATAATAAATTTCATATTCTTTTTTAAGTTTTTAAAACTATAATTTTTTTTAAATTTGGACTAAATTGACAAAATGTGCTAATATTGAGGGTTAAATTTATTGAATTTTTAAAATTACAAACAGACAGAATATGTAAAGTGTTAATAGCTAAATTTGTTTTTATACTAATAAAAAAAGGGTCATGTCAACATTTTGTTTATTGACCAATGCATTTTAATAGAGTGACTAAAAATGACAATTAATCTAACAGTGTGACTAAATTAAACAAAAAAATTGGTAACCAAAATAGAGACGCGCTAAAACTTGGATGTCTATCCAAGTAGTTTACCCTTTAATTTTTTTTAGTTATTATTATAAAAAAATTTAAAATGCTCAAATTGATATTGTAGTTATAGTTCATGGGCTAAATTGGTTATCAACCCTTTAAATTAATGTGTCACGTCACTCTTTTAACAGAAGTTAAGGGATGTGTGACAAAAATATAATATTTCGATAACTTTAATGATAATTTTGTAACTTTCAAAAGTTGAATGGTTGAAATGTAATTTTAATTAAAGTGTAGAGATAATTAATGTAGTTTACCCTATTTTATATACTTTCTTGTTTTATAGAAAAAAGACAGCTTGAAGCAAAAAACTTAAAAAATTACACTAGTGAGAAGTAACTCAAAGCAAGAATATAATTCGCCTCAATTAAATTTTTAATTGATTGTAGTAATTCTTCAAACCAATGAATTTCTGTGAAGTTAGTTGCCATATACTTAACTTATTTTATACAATTTTGAACCCTAAATAAATTATTCTTAATATTATTTTAGTTCTCATTAGTGTTTATTAATTAAATAAAATTAATATAAATAAATTAAAAAATATCATTATAATAATAATTTTAAATATCTTTAATGTAAAAAAAGTTAAATAAAATCAATACATATGTTTTGAAGTTTGAACCTTATTTGTTTTCAGCTTCTCCTATAACTATTACCTTGATTTCAATAACTGAGGTTGTTCAATAAGTGAAGAGGTTGGCCACTTGTTCAATAATTGAGGAGGCTGGTAGTGTGGGTCTCATGAAATAGCACGTGACAGCTACACATTTGTATCATCATAATTGATTTCGTATTGTTTCGGACCTAAACTGGTATAGAATAGTGGCTAAATAAAGCCTTTATTCTTATTTTAATATTTAATCACGCTAAACTTTATTTTGGGAAATAGTTTAGTTTTAGGAGAGAGAAATAGAAAGCTTCTTCAATTGGGCGCATTTTTTATACAGATGGCAGTAAAACGTATTCAGTTGTGTTTTTCTTCAATGATAACTGTAACGATTTTTTTATCGTTGCTATGTCAAATGATAAAAAAAAAAAATTTTAAAACCAACAATAACTTTTTTTAACCTATAAATACCTCTTAAATTTCATTTTTTTCATTCACATCTTTTTCTCAAACTCTGTCATACTTTTTTATTTTTTTATTTTCATTTAAAAATATTATTTATTTAATTATATCGTCTTTTATTTGTTCAGATCTATTTCTCGAGAATGGACCCCTTTCTAATCCGATTCAACGACAACCATGTTTTCACTGCTCAAGTAGCAATGGTAATTTGTTATTTTTATTTATGTTAATTTTTTTATAAATCTAAATAAAAAATTTTATGTTATTAATAGGCAGACGATCGTGTGTTATAGGCATTCATACATAATACGAGGAGCCTCCGATCCCTAAAATTCCTAGATACCTACAAGAGGCTAGATTCTTACATAAGTTTCACATGCAAGGGGGCTGAGTTTTTTACCCAAATAAAAAAAAATAAATACCCAAATAGATTGTTAGCAAGATTATTTACGAAAATGGTACTTTTTTTGGGTCGCGCCTATCTAACAGGTGCAACACCTTTTTTATATTAAAATATGTTTATTTTTTAAAATAAAATATTATTATTTTATTGGTTGTGCCTATGGGAAAGGTGCAACAGCTTTATACTTTTTTTCGTAGGTCGCGCCTATTTGACAAGCGCGGCTGGTTGAGCTGTCAAATAGGCACGATTGCTGGGGCCCACGAGCACGGCTGGTGCTTTATTTTTCCTTTATTTGAGTATTTAATTTTTTTAAAATTTATTTAGGTAAAAAAACCCACATTTTAATAAATCAATAATATTTGTTAAATAATAAAAATAAAATAAAATTACATTATATAAAAATGACATTAAAAAATCACAAAACACTTAACTAAACACTAACAATTTATATAACCTAATCATAAATTGCTAACAAAATAACTATAAAATTATTTTAATATATATATATATATATATATATATATATATATTACTAATAAATAACAAAAACCTATACTAAACACTAACAATTTGTAACCTAATCCGATAAATTACTAACAAAATTAAAAACTATAGCAAAACACAAAAGACTAAAAATTTATAACCTAATCATAAACTACTAACAAAATAACTATAATTTTTTTTAAAAATTTACATTACTAAAAACTCACAAAACCCAACAATTTATAATAAATTACTAACAAAATATTTAACAAAATAATTTTACATTACTAAAAACTCACCAAATATTAAACTAAACACAACAATTTATAACATAATCCTAAATTACAAACAAATTAATTTTAAAATAATTATAAAAAATATTTTTAGTCGCACCTATTTGACAGGCTCGACCTGTGTCGGGTATTTATTACCGTATTTTGACCCGTTGATCGTATTTTTACCTGTATATAAATTTAAATATTTTAATAAAAATAAAATAACAATATTTTATTTAAAAAATATTTTAAAATAAAAAAAGATGTTGCGCATGTCAGATAGGTGCGACCCCAAAAACGTACTATTTTCGTAAATAATCTAGTTGACAACCTATTTGGGTATTTAATTTTTTAAATTTATTTGGGTAAAAAACCCAAGGGGCTACAAACTCGATCCCACATTAATCAGCACATTGTTGAAAGATGGAGGCCCGAAACACACTTTCCATATTCCATGTGACGAATGTACAATCACACTCAAGAACGTAGCGCTACAGCTTAGTTTGTCGGTAGATAGGCCAGTTATCACGGGATCAGCAGTGGTTTAGGGGAAAGTAGACCTCTGCATGGCAATGTTGGGGAAGGTCCCGAACAGGTTTGTATGTGGTCGGATATCAACTAACTAGTTGGAGAAAATTTTCAATAAGCTTCTTGACAATGCAACGAAAGAGGTCATACAACATTATGCCCGAGTATCCATCATGAGGTTAATCAATGGCATTTGAATACCCGATAAATCTAGAAATTTGATGCACGTAAGGTGGCTTCTACATCTAATGGACTTCAATGAAGAAATTTTTGAGAAAGGATTCAATTGAATTTTTGCAAAAAAAAAAAAGTTTGAGGAATAAAATTTGAATAGCTTATAAAAGAAAAATGGTAGAGTAGTAATTAACTATGTTATGTAAAAATGAAATTGAAAATATATTGATATTTAGGGTATTAAGTTAAAGGAACTTAAGTATAATTTGCCATTAAGTGAAAAAATGACTAAACCGTAATTAAACCATAAAGAAATAACAAAATATGAGCCATTAGATTAAAGTTTTAAAAATTAAATCATAACCATTAATGATTTAATAACTAAATAAAAATGGATAAATAAAGAAATACGAAGAAAAGTCGAGAAAATTGGGAAATTCATCAAAATATTTATCTATCTATATATAAAGGTAACTCCAAAATGAATAGAAGTGATTTTAGTAATTAGTTTTTTTTTTTAAATGTAAGTGAATGACTAATTATTATTTTCTTAAGAATGATTGATCAATTAATTTTATCTTGTTAAAATATATTTAAGTAAGGTTAGTTTGCTAGACAAACAAGTAGAACAACAAAGAATAGGAATAAAATATTTAAGAAAATTAAACCCAAAAAAAAAAAATATGAAAGAAAGCAATGATACAAGAAAACAAAGATGGGATCTCACCTTTCAATGGAAAGAGTTGGAAAGCAAATCTCTGAGCTGTTTCTTTCTATCCCAAGACAATAATGGCAGAGCCACTAGTGATCATAATATTGGCCTTTGTCCTCTTAAATCATTTTCTCGACTCTTCACAATGTTCATTCTCAATTAAATACAACTGTAACTCACTAATTCAAGTAGTAATTGAGGGGAAAACTTATCAATTTGCTTATGAGAATATCCTACCTATATACTAGTTATAAGAGTTTAATATAAACTCTAACGCTACTTATCTAATTATATTCACAACATCAATAAAAGGAATTAAGTATATTTTTACTTAAAAGACTTTTAGAATCTCAGCTCACAACTGTTAACAAGCGATTTCTGATGTCAAAATGGTAAACATCCCTTCTTCATGATGCACTTCAAAGACAACGGTTTAAATATGTGGAGGTGCATGTAAAGGTGACAAAACGATGAATGACCTATAGATACTCAAAGAAAACAATTCTTGATTACAATTTTGGAAAAGATAAATAAAAATTTATTGTAGAACCTAATCTTCGTATTCTTTTTGACACTATCAACAACAAATAACAACTCAAAGAAAGAAAAAAAAAGAGTTAAATATTGATTTATTTACCTTGAAAAAATGTCTTTATCGATTATCATTCACCAATGAATCTCCCATCTACAAACACTACAAATAACTCAATTAGAAACAATTTAATCTTCCCCAACTACCACCTCTCTTACCTATCCCGATTCCAACTCCCCTTCTTTTCATACTTCCCCTATGTAGCAGAAAAAACCTTAAAATTTAATCCCCAAATAGGTTTAATTCAATTTCTCAAAGGGAATGTTTAATTCTATAAAATGTTAAATTGATTGTCTGTAAATTGATATTATGAAATTGAGTCATATTAAAGTAAAATTTATCAATAATTCATATTAGATCAATGAATATGGCTGCAACTAACCGGCAACAACATACTCTAGTAGAGAGCAATTCAACCTGCAATGAAAGGGCATCCCCCATAACTCTTTATAAAGCAACTGCGCCAAAATAATAAGCGAAATAATCAATTTCTGCTATTAAACTACATTTTATGCTTAAGCTTATTACTAACAGCAGGATTTTTTAACACTCATACCTTATGAAACACAATCATGTTTGTGATTCTTTGAAACTCATACTTTTCTAAAGCAAATATCTCCATTTTTCCTTCAATTTTGGCCTTTCCGTAGCATTTATCCTTGAGCTGAAACTCTTCAATATGAATAGCCTATAAAGTGGAAGGATGTAATAAGTTCAGGACAATACAAATTTAAGGCTCTTTCCATAGTAATGGATTGAGTGATTGTCACTGCATGAGTGTATGTAAATTGTTGGCATGTTTATTATTTGCATCCGCTGTAATTTCATCATTCCTCCCCTTATATAAAAATGGAAAAAAGTATTCCAAAGTTCTGTTTTTTCCCTTCAATCAAACACATATGTAAGGTATAGACTCACACAGTTAGTTGACTGGTTGTGCCTTATCTTTCTCCAGTTTTCCACACCCATGCTGCTCTGTTCCTCTAAGTAAGGTTAGTTTGCTAGAGAAAACCAAGTAGTACAACAAGAATAGGAAATCAAATATCTAAGAAAAATGAACAAAAAAAAAAAAACACGAAAGAAAGCAATGATACAAGAAAACAAAAATGGGATACAACCTTCCAATGGAAAGAGTTGGAAAGCAAATCTCTGAGCTGTTTCTTTCAATCCCAAGAAAATAATGTCAGTGCCACTCGTGGTCATAAGATTGGCCTTTGTCCTCTTAAATCATTTTCTCAACCCTTCACAATGTTTATTCTCAATTAAATAAGTACGACTCACTAATTCAGTTGTAACAAAAGTAGTATGTGAGGGAAAAACTTATCAATTTACTTATAAGAGTTTAACTAGGGAAAGAAGTAGAGTTTATTTTTACTCAAAAGATTTTTGAAATCTCACCTCACAATTGTTACAAGCGGCTTCTTATGTCAAAGAGGAGAATGTCCCTTATTCACAATGCACTTCAGAGACAAGGGTAGTAAAATGATGAGTGACCTACACATTATCCAAAGAAAACAGTTCTTGGTTACGATATTGGAAAATATAAATCAAAATTCATCGTGGAACCTAATCTTCGCATTCTTTTTGACACCATCAACAACAAATACAAATTGAAAGAAGGAAAACAAGAGTTAAATATTGATTTATTTACCTTAGAAAAATGTCTCTATTGATTATCATTCACCAACGGATCTCCCATCTGCAAACACCACAAATAACGCAATTAGAAATAATTTAATCTTCCCTACCTCCCACCTCCCTTACCTATCCCGATTCCAACTCCCCTTCTTTTCATACTTCCCCTATGTAGCAGAAAAAACCTTATAATTTGATCTCCAAATAACAAAACTTTTTAAGTACTTTGGTTTCCTAGAAAATACGGAAAAAAGAAGTGGGCATTCGGTTTCTCGAAGGGAATGTATAATTCTGTCACTATTTGGTAAGCTCCAAACCTTGAAATGATTCTATATCTTAATATTCAGCTTCATTTCGATCATGTATCTCATACAAATAGGTCTATTTTTCATAAATGAAAACGTGTAAATTTTGCAGCCTTTGCCGTAAACTTGTATGCAAAGTCATTGATGAACTTTCAAGTCCCTACACTCTTTGTAAATTTGAAATTTAGTTTTTTTATTTTTATTCTTAGGAATTTAGTTCCTCCACTTTTTAGATTTCAAGATTTAGGTTAACTATTAATAGTGTTAAAATTATTTTGTTAAATTCAAGTTCATTGCAAGTTTACAAATGCTATGAGTATTTTTTTAAAATTTCAAAATGTCACACCAATAAATTAAAAAAAGCTAACAATGATAACAATTAGATCTGGATTTTTTGAAATATAAAAAGTAAATGACTGAATTCTTAAAAATAAAGGTACAATGACTAAATTTCAAATTTGTGAAGAGTTCATGAACTTCTGACATATTTTAACCATAAAAATCAATAATTATAAATTATAGGGTAGCAAGTGTGAGTATTAATCCGTTAAGCCGATATAAAAGTTGCAAAGGTCAGCATTAATCCATTTAAACCAACATACAATTTTTCTAAATTTATGCATACCTTTTCTATAAACAACTGCTGAGGGGTGGCATTAAGGTCGCCTTCCCAACGCCCTACATATTCGCCTTTAGTATTTTGTACTCCAAGCACCATTGGTGTACTTAACTGTCCCTTTGTGAAAATTTTCTTCTTTGGACACAAATCTCATAATTAACCTTCAAGCAAGCAAGTGTTCCTGCATGCTCGTTTTCATCTCTTACTCCTTCACATGACAATAATTCATTGAAGGTAGTCCTTTTCCAAAAGAAAGGTATTCAAGATTTGGTAATGATTAAATGAAACAATCTGAGACAGTAGCTCATGTTTCAGGACAATCAAACTTTCTTAGTTTGGGACAATATTGTTTCGGATCTGCTCCATGTCCATGCCATACCTTTATATTGCCATTCCCAACCAAAACCAATTCTTCTAAATTGGGGAATGTTTCCTGATAAATTTAGAAACATATATATGTTAAATAAAAGCAAATCTTCTAAAGTGATTGATAGAATATGCAAATCCGTTTAGATCGATCTTTTATTTTGTTTCTTTTATTAGATCTTACCTTAGTGACCCAAAATAGGGGTTGATGAACAGAGATAACGGGTTGGCTCTCTCCTTGTGTTTCTCTAAAGTTGATATACTCCCCAGCGAATGTCTCAACCTTGCTGCATTCATGCACCTCCAATTGTTTTAATAATGGCCAATCTGTAGTATGCACCTTGGAGTAAAAACCCTTCAATTTGGGTAGCTTACGAAGTATCAGCTGTCGTATTTTAGGAAACACAAACTTGGTGGTTGATTTGAGCTCAAATGATTCATTTGAGTTGTGTCCATGATCGTCAGCGAGTCCAATTATTTCTTCTACCGACTCACATTCCGATATTTCCAGACTTTTTAGTTTTTCAAGTCTTTCCACCATATCAAATGGTAGAACTCTCGAAAGTTTGTCACAGTGTTCCACCAAAAGCGAGGTTAATTCATGAAATGAATCCATAGTGAGTTTATCTTGCCATATCTTTCTACACTTTCCCACGCCTACAATTCTCAAATCGTCCAAGCTAGGAAACGCAACCTGCGGGAATTAGTTACGTTGTTAAAGAGGAAAATAAGTTAGAATTCTACTTAGATATGAAAAGTAAAATTACTACAAGAAAACAAAAGAAGAATATCACCTTTTGGTTGAACAGTGTATTGGCCTCTGAGTTTTCTTGATGGCAGAATGTCCGTAGTTTTGGAAGCCTATTGAGTTCCAGTTTTTGTAGCTTACTGAACAAGTAAGTCTGAGGTATCCCTTCTTCTTCTACGGTTGCTAATCCATCTGTAAAGATTATTTCTTCCAAGTTCTCGCAATCAAGAAGGCTAAGTTGACGGAGCCCCTCAAAAGTTCCAAGTAAAAAGGATGGGAATAGATATTCCAAATTATGGCAACCCTTCACACTTAAGATTTGTAAGTTGAGAACATTAGAGGATATAGCCCTGTCTGGTTTATCAGGCCATAATTTTTTTATGTTAGTTGATGATAGTTCCAAGAGCCACAAGTCGGCACACAAAACCTGCAGACACAATCCTCATTGCATGACTTATGCATGCTTGTGATGATAAAGACATACACTCGTTAATTAATGTGATTGTTAAATTTCAAGTTCAACTTAATTTTTAATTAATGGTTGGACTTTTTTTCTATTTTTAATTAATTGTTGGATAACTCATATCTTTAAGCCATTGCCCTGGGTTTTTCTTTTCTTAAGGAATGAAGTTCTTATTTCACAGCTCAAAGAATTCTAGAAACTAAAATGGAGAAATACACAATTTTCAAAATGCTAATTCTAAATGTTCCTCATAGTAGCTGATTTCTATTAGAAATACACTTTATTTCTAAATGTTTACAATCTTTCATAAAATTATATTATTATTTTGTATTTATTTTGAGATTGAGCATCAAATATGGGATAATTTTATAAAAGTGAACCATAAGCTGCGATAATTGAGGATAAATTAGTGATTAATTGATTTAGACCTTCAGAGTTTAATTCTGACTGAAGTACTATTCCATTAGATATCAGAAACCTTTCAGTAGAGTCTGATTTTTCAAACTCTGGGAGCGTGTTTTTGTTAGGGTTTTTGGAACAATTTATCTGGAGGAAGTATGAAGCTTAGTCAAAAACTTGAGCAATAACGTAATAAACCAGGATGAAGAATGAGTAAACCTTGAAATTCAAGTTTGGAGGTTTTTGAGACAGAACGAACAAAATCGGACTTGAACTATGAAAGCAAAAATTGAGAGAGTATTTTTCTTGAATGATTTCTCTTAGAATTCATTGATTAAAAAGATAGCATAATGCCAATACATATACCAGTCATAAGTTGGTCAGCTTTAACAAGTTTCCCTGCAACTTGCACAACTTGCACATTGCTACTTTCAAAGCACAACTTGCACAATTAGGTAAGCTGATCTATCAATCTTATTAGCACCCACTTGCTTTAAATACATTAACTACTTAGTTCTAATTAAACTAAGTTACAAAATATTACTTAAGGTGACAAAATGAAATCGAAATTGAACAGTAGCATCAACTTCAGTTGCTACATGTACTTCATCTGGAAATACTACAGCAGCTTGATCTTTATACAACTGCACGTACTTAATCCAGAATTATTACAATATTGTCTGCTCCTTGGCTGCTTCATGTGCTGCATGCAAGCCAACTTCAACACTCCTCCTTGGCTTGCATGCTGCAGATTCCCATTTTAACTCTTAAATATTCAAATCTTAACACACTAAGGGGCTTATTCAAAATATCATTAAGTTGTTCTTCAGAACTGCAATGAGTCAGGCTCACTTCTTGTGCTTGTTCCATTTCTCTAACAAAATGTAGCTTAATGTTTAAGTGATTAGTTCTTCCATGGAATACTGGATTTTTTGCAATTGCAACAGCAGATTGGTTCTCACACATAATTTCTGTTGCTTCCTTGTGGTGAATATTTAAATCAGCCAAGATCTTTCTTAGCCAAATAGCTTGGTTGAAAGCTCCTGTAGCTGCCACATACTCTGCTTCAGTAGTTGATTGAGCCACAATATTTTGCTTCTTTGAACTCCAGCAAAAAATAGCTGAACCGAAGGTGAATAGATATCCTGAGGTACTCTTCATATCATCTACGATCCAACCCAATCACTATCAACATAGCCAATTAATTTCATGTTTCCAACTCTGCTAAACAGCATTCCATAACTCTGTGTACCTTTGATGTACCTGAGCACTCTTTTGGCAGCTTGAAAATGTTTCTCATTGCAGCAATGCATGAATCTTGATAGCAATCATAGCAAACATAATGTATGGTCTAGTGGCAATTAAATAAAGTAAACAACCAATTAAACTCCTATAAACAGATTCACTGACCAGCTCAAAGTTACCTTAGCTTGATAGTTTCTCTCTTACAGCTATTGTTGTGCTTGTTGCTTTGCAATTTTGCATGGAGAACTTAGTCAGAATCTTTGAGGCAAAAGCCTTCTGACTTAAGAAGATTACATGCTGAGGTTGTGACACTTTCATGCCAAGGAAGTAAGTCATCTTTCCCAAATCAGACATTTCAAACATCTACTACATTTTAGCTTTGAAATCAGCCAATATTGCCTGGTCTCCTCCTGTCACCAGTAAATCATCCACATATAGAGGCACTATAAGCTGTGTTTCAGCACCTTTCTTTTTAACTTACAGAGATGGTTCACTGCTGCTTCTTTCAAAGCCTAGGCTAGCTAGGTAGCCATCGATACTGCTATACCAAGCTCTTGGTGCTTGTTTCAAGCCATACAAGGCTTTTTTTAGCTTGTACACCATATCTTCCTTGCCAACCACTTTGAGGTCTTGAGGTTGCTCAACATAAATCTCTTCTTCAAGGAATTCATTGAGGAAGGCTGACTTCACATCGAGCTGGTGGATTTTCCACTGCATTTGTGCTGCTAAGGCAATCAGCAACCTTATAGCGTCAAGCCTGGCCACTGGTGCAAATGTCTCCAGGTAGTCAATACCATATTTCTGACTGAACCCCTTTACAACCAGCCTTGCTTTCATTTTGTTTAAACTTCCATCAGCATTGTGCTTAGCTCGAAACACCCACTTCACTCCAATGACTTTTCTGTTGAGTAGTCTTTCAACTAGATGCCAAGTTTGATCCTTTTCAATCATACTGATTTCATCAACCATTACCTGTTTCCAGCCTTGATGAGCTTCAGCCTCTTCAAAGCTGCTTGGTTCAACTACAGCAATATGAGCTCTTTCATAAATCTCAGCCAATGGTCTAATGCCCTTTACTGGTTCATCATCAATGTCTATTTCAGGACCATTTTGATCAGCTTCAGCTTGATTTGTTGCAAGATCTTCAGAGACTGCCTCTGGTTCATTCTTGTCCCAATTCTAGCTTGAATTCTTATCAAAGACTACATCTCTGCTCACAGAGACCTTGTTTGTTGAAGGATCAAGTATCCTTTAACCCTTCTTGATACTGCTGTAGCCCACCAGAATACCAGGTTGAGCTTTCTTAGCAGGCTTATCTCTTTTTGCTGTTGGAACATGAGCATAACAAATACAGCCAAAGACTCTCAGGTGAGTCAGTGATGGTTTGAACCCAAACCAAGCTTCAAATGGAGTTTTCTGAGCTAAAGCATTGGTTAGGAGCCTATTTTGGAGGTATATAGCAATGTTCACTGCCTCAGCCCAAACTGTCTTAGGCAAATTTCTTTCAATCATTAGACACCTGGCCATTTCCATCAAGCTTCTGTTCTTTCTTTCACTTACACCATTTTGTTGAGATGTATAAGTATTGGTGAGCTGGTGTTTGATGCCTGCTTCATCACAAAACCTTTAAAACCCGGATGAAGTATACTCAGTCCTATTATCAGACCTTAATGTCTTTAACTTGCAACCTGTTTCAGTTTTTACTGTAGCATTAAACTTGAAGAAAACTAAGGCTACCTCATACTTATGTCGGATGAAGTAAACCTAGCAATGCCTTAAGTAATCATTAATGAATAGGATGAAATACCTGCTGCCATTTAAAGATTGAGTCTTTATTGGACCACACACATCAGTGTATACAAGTTGCAGTTTTTCAGAAGCTCTTCAGGCCTTGTTTGAAGGAAATGGCAGCCTGGCCTGCTTTCCTAGCTAACATACCTCACAGACCTCTTCTTTTTCAATTAAACTAGTAAAATTTTCAACTAAATCTTCCTTGGTTAGCTGGACCATCGACTTGTAATTTGCATGGCCAAGCCTTTGGTACCACAGCTTGGATTTACCAGTAGAAGCTGTATAAGCTGAGTCTGAGGCTTTGTTCTAGTCAATAGCAAAGCTTTTATCAGCCATAGTGACTGTCATAAGGTTGGATCCACTTGGATCACTGATTTGGCATTCCTTGCCCTTGAAAACTATAATATCATCCTTCTTAAGCAATTGAGCTATGCTGAGCAAATTTCTATCAATTTCAGGCACAAATAAGACATTGGAAACAAGTTCGGTACTTGTAGGAGTGTCAATCAGCACATCTTCTTTGCTTTCTGCTTTGATGCAGTGTTCATTTGCAACCTTCACCCTTGCTTTGAAGCTTCTGTCAATTTTCTTGAAAATGGCAACATCAGGAGTCATGTTGTTAGTACATCCACTGTCAATCAGCCATTCTTTTATGGTTTTTTTTGGCAGTTGAGCAAGAAATTGGAAATACTTGCTCTTCTTGATCACTGCCTTCTTCTGCTACTCGAGCTTCAACTCTTGCCTGTTGAGGTTGATTTAGCCTTTGTTTGCCTTTTTTTTTGCGAACTTTGTCTGCATGGCCCATTTTTTTGTAGATTTGACACTGCACATCAGGCCTAAACCAACATACTTCACTCGGATAACTTAGCCTTCTGCAGTGTGGGTAAGGTGGATATCTTCTTACACCATTTGTTCTAGGCTTGTCTTTCCAGGTTTTCTTCCCCTTGTAGGCAGAGGAATTTAAGGCTGGTCTGGTTTTGGCTTGGAAGGCTGTAACATCCCGAAATAAGGCCTAAACAGAATGGTGGTTGCAAAACCACAAATCCGAGATAAAAAAATTATTCTAATAAATTTTTATGATTTATCGAGTGATTAGATGCATGTGTTAAAGTATCGATAGAAAATTTTACGAATTATATGTTTAATTTGCCTATTAGGGCTTAATTGTAAAAGTTGATAAATATGAGTTCCAGATGCTAAAGGATTAAATTGAAGAGCATAATTGAAATAGAGGTCTTTAAATGGTAATTATACCATTAGGTTTTCATGGACAAAAATAGACATACATAGGTAAAAATAACAAAAGTTTTTAATGAAGGGTATTTTAGTAATTTGGTAATTAAAATGAATTAACAGGGAAAAAGATGGCAAAATTGCTATCTTCTTCAAGTGGCCGAACCTGATATTGTCTCCGTAGCTAGGGTTTGTTTCAAGCTTCCAAGCTCCATAGTAAGTGATTCTAAACCCCGTTTTTAATGTTCTTTACATTTTTGGAGTCCCGGTAACTTGATTTAGCTTATTCTAGCAATAATTTAACCTAGGGTTCATATTTAAAAAAATATCCATAGGCGAAATGTGTTTATTTTGATATTTTGTGATAGAATATGAGGTTTTAAATTATGTTGAACAACTTGTGCTACTCAGTTTTAAGTGAACGAGTAAAACGACATAATCGATAAAAATACCTAATATTCATAAGTACATCTTAGACTGAGAATATAATGTTTCCATTAAGGGAAAATGATTAGCATGTCCTAAAACATAAGAATTAAGAAAAAGTTTAATTTCTAAACTTTGGGGTAAAAGTGTAAATATGCAAAAGTTTAGGGGTAAAATTGTAATTTTTTCAAAGTTAGAGTTAAAGACTGTTTTAATAAATGTGGGTATTAAATAAGCTAAATTTGCTAATGATAGATCAAGAAGAACGAAATTTAGGGATAGACCGAGGAAAGAAAAAGGTAGAAGATTAAGTTGTCAAGTTGATCGCATTTTGCACCGAGGTAAGTTTACGGTAAATAAATGGAATATTTCAATATTTTATATTAATATTGTTAATTTCCAATATATATACATTTATTTTTATGAAAATATTCCAAGTTGAATTAAAGATGAGAAACAGAGAAAAAATATCAGAAAGTCCATTTGAACCTTAGGAATGTATGGGATACGGAATATCATGACATTTTGGGTTGAGACAGTTGAGAAACATCCCATATAAGTCCATATTAGACATATGGCATTGGCAGGTTGAGATAGTTGAGGAACATCCCATGTAAGTCGATATCAGATATATGATTTTGGCAAGACAGGGAACATCCCATGTAAGACCATGCCTAGAGCATGGCATTGGCAGGCTATTATTAGGCAGAAAAACCCAAGTACCCTTAGTATTCCAAACAGTTCATTGGGCTAATATACAGGTTATGTTACAAGAAAGTTCAAGTAAATGAATGATAAACAGGAAAGTTAAAGAGTAAGAGGAGAAATAAAATAAAGATTTTGTTGTTGATGGCGTAATATGAGTATATTTATATTTGGTGAATGTTGTCATTTATTTACTTGTAAACTTACTAAGCATTGTAACTTACTCCTTTTCTTTTCTCTCTTTTATAGTGTAGCCAAGCCAATTCGGAGATCAAAAAGGACGTCGGAGTTCGTCTCACACTATCAAAGGCTATCTCGGTATTTTGTAGTTTGAAATGTTTTGAGTTATGGCATGTATAGGGACTTGGCCATTTGGTGTGTATGTCTTTATGATATGATTTAAGTATGGTTGATTAGCTATTGAAATGACTAATTAAGAACATGTTTTGATGTTATGTATGCCTAAATGATAGTTTATGCAAAGAAATGATGGAGGAAAAGTTGGCCATCAAACAGTTTTGTAATAGCAGCAGTGACGTGAATTTGAAAAATCACTAAAAATTTTACAAATGGAATTAAATGGTGAATGAGATATAGAATTAAATCTTATTGAGTCTATTTTCATAGGAAAGAAACAGGGCAAGCAAAGGAAGTCTGTATTGTGAGATATTTAAATTCTTGTGAGACTAGTTTAGAGAGATTTCGTGATCCCCTGTTCTGATTTTAGAAATTCACTAAAATTTGTATAAAAAGAATTATAAGTCATAATTTATATGTATAAATTCCTTAGAGAGTTTATTTTCATTAGAAATAAGTGGAAACACTATATGAAAACTGTACTAAGAGATAATTTATTTTTAGTGAGGAGAGGTCATAACAGTTGGACTACGAAACAGGGGAACTTTTAACTAATAAATTGTACTAATTGGCCACACCAAAAATTCTGGAAAAATTATAATAATAAGATATATGAGTCTAGTTTCAGATAAAAATTTACGGATTTAAATTTCGAGTTTTTTAACTCGAGTTATAATTAATTTATTGACTATTGCGCAGGTGAACAGTTTTATTATGAATAGTGTAAATGAATTGTTTTGATTTGTGCAAGTAATTGGAAAATTTTTAATGTTCCCGGTTTGGTCCCGAACCATTTCAATTGCATGTTTTAGGGCCTCAAGGGCCCTTTTAGGGATATTGGATGAGTGTGAGCGAATTAATTTTAAAAGCAAATTTTTATGCTCCGAATTGGTAAAATAAGTCTAGTAACCCCTCGTGCTCGACTCCAGCGACGGCTCGGGTAAAGGGTGTTACAAAGGCACCTTCTTGATACTCCTCCAGTCTACTTACTCTCCTTTGCTCTTCAGCATAAAGAGCATTGATCAGAGATGCTGGTCAAATCTCTTAAGTCTTCGAGAGAGGATATTTTTGCTTCACTGAACTATTCTCCAAGTAGCCTTATGTTGTTTACTACAACCATGATTCTGTCTGAGTACTTCTTGACAGTTTTTTCCTCTTTCATCTTCAAGTTTTCGAAATCCCTTCTCAAGTTCAATAGCTGTTGTTGTCTTGTTCTTTCAATCCCTTGGAACTCCTCCTTCAATCTGTCTCAGGCCTACGTTGGTATCTCACAGGCCATGATCCTTATGAAAATCACATTAGAGACACTCTGAACGCAAGACATAGCTTTATGCCTCTTTGTTCTTTCATCAGCATACTGCCTGATCTGAGCCATTGTTAGATTGGCTCTAAGTGGTTCTTGTTCAATATCTGAGTTGACCACCTCCCAAAAGTCGAATGCCTGCAGGTAAATTTTTATTTTAACCACCCATACGTGATAGCCTTCTCCATTGAAGACTGGTGTGCAGCTGGTGAGAAGCCTGATGAAGCCATTTGTTTTCAAGGTTGAAATATAATAGGTCCACTGAGAAACAGCTCTAGATATCAATTGTTGGTGTTTTTGGAACAATTTATCCGAGGAAGTATAAAGCTTAATCAAGAACTTGAGCAACAAAGTAAAAAACCTGGATAAAGAATGAATAGACCTGGAAACTCAAGTCTGGAAGTTTTTGAGACAAAACGAACAGAATCGAACTTGAACTATGAAAGCAAAAATTGAGAGAGTATTTTTCTTGAATGATTTCTCTTAGAATTCATTGATTAAAAAGATAGCATAATGCCAATACATATATCAGTCATAAGCCGGTCAGCTTTAACAAGTTTTCCTGCAACTTGCACATTACTACTTTCAGTTTTCTAAGCCCCTGTAGGAAGGATTAGAGTGGAAAGTGAGTGCAAACAAACTGTATGACATTAAGGCTGTAATTATCCTACGTGAGCTTGGGTTGATTGGGTTGTTACCAAGTGTTGTACTGAGAGTTTGTATGGTGATTTCGTTCTCCAATCAAAGCCAAAAACGTAGATTGTTTAACTGAACTGTACAAACAATCTCTAGTCTGCATTACCATTTATGCTTTACTATTAAATATTGCATTTTTGCATAGTCATAACATACTTTTACAATATTAGTTATAACATTCAATTAGAACAATTTTTAACATAAGACATTTTTAGTTTCTATCCTTAGAAATTATGTAATTTAATTTTTCACCCAAATAAATTAAAAAGTTAAAATACTAAAAACAAGAGAAGAGACTAACCTTGTGATTGAAAAAGGGTGTCTTTTCTCTGCCAACTACCTCTATATCCTCTTGCTCCCTTGTAGAAGCCATTGCATACATCTTTGGGCAATCATCTACTGCAATTTTATGCAAAGATGGACACTGCAGGGTAATACTTCCCATACAAAAACTTGTCAACCTTGAGCATGACTCAAGTCTTATCTTCCCAAGCATGGGTAACAAGAGTGTAGCCATTTCAGTTTCCTCTGCTCCTTCTTTGATAATATGCTCCATCATAGGGCATTTTTTCACTTTTATGTATTCTAGTTGCGCAAGATCTAAAGCCATGGATACGCTAAAAATGTATGTCATGCTATTACACTCATAAACTTCTAAAACCCTAAGTTTCTTCAAATCTAAACTTCCATGAATGTTCTCCCTCCAAATTTCAATTGAACTGGAAAAATCAGAGAGGACTAAATACTCGATAGCTTGGAACCCAGCCTACAAAATCCAACAAAGAAACAAGGATTAAAGTTCATAAAGGTTATAACGAAGCCAACCCAAACCACATGAAAGAAAGAACGATATTATGGAATAAGCTAGAATAACCAAAGCTAAATTAAAGTAATATACAATAATACCTTTTTTGAATACATTTCTTGGATAGTGCTCTTAAGGTCACCATACCAATGTCCATTATCTTTTCCACATTCTACTTCTCGCAATAATGGTGGATCAGTTAAAGCTCCCTTACAAAATATCTCCAATTCAGGGCAACCACTCACTATTAATTCCTCTAAACATGGGAATCCAAATGTGTGGTTGCCTGAACAAAAGCTCTCAAGTCGTGGTAGATTCACAAGTTCCAAACTTTTCAACCTGCTGAAAATAATGTCACAAGTTGCTTCATCTGCCTCAGTTGCAACTATTTCTGTCATTGAAATGCAGCCTGTTACCATCAACTTCTTGAGTTGAGCAATACCTTGGACTGCTAAACATGTACCTAAGTATTTCATTGCTTCGCAATTCCACACATCCAACGTGGTGAGATTTTGAAATGATGCTGAGGATGATCCTAATCTGATCAAATTGTAACAATAGTGAACTTCAAGAGTCTCAAGTTTGGGTAGAATGTGGTCCACCTGGACGTCTTGCTTCCATAAATAATCTTTTAGATTATTAAGCTCTAACAATTTTAAGTTTCTAATTGTTGACAAAGTCCCAGCATACATCTCCTCATTACCGGTATCTCCTTTGGTACAAAATAGCTCGTCTATTTCACAACAGATGGTAAGGTTTTCAAGAGCGTAGAATCTCTCAAGGAAAGAAATTCGAAAATCAATTGATTTACCACCGTGGCCAACAACTAGAAAAGATTTTATTTCATGAAAAAGGCTGCTTGAAAATTGACTATCACTTATCATTGCAATGTAATCACAAACTAATGTCAAATGTTGTAGTTTAGGGATGACCTGAAAACCAATCAAAAAACAATTTTGGAGTCAATATGTTCATCTTCGAATTAAGAATTACTAATGCTCAAAAGAAACATCATATATTTTCAGAAAATTCTTAATACTCTCTTCTTCAGTAAATTAATTTTTCTAAACAATATTTCAACCTTAATTATCATAAATTTTTGTGTTAATTAATTAAATAAAAAAATAACCAATATTAATAGTAAATTAAGATTGATGGTTTAGAGATTAATCTAAGATTTTAGATTTTAGAATTCATGGCTGGATTTATGATTTAGGGTTCTTTTGTTTGTTACTTAGAGTAAAAACAATTAATTTTTAGAATAATTCAATATATAGAGTGGGAGTGAGAGGATTCATACCTTTTCAACCAAGAAAAGTGGTGGATGGATTGGGGAGTCAAGTTGTCCATTGTTAGTGTTCAGTTGTGTACCAAATATTCTCATTTTCCCACACTCACCTACTTCCAACCGTTTTAACATTGGCCACTTTGCGGTATGCTTACCAGGGTAGAAACATTTCAATTTTTGCAGCTTCCAAAGTATAAGGGCGTATAGTTTATCAAACTCGAAATTGACAGCCGTTTCCGAATCTAATCCTTCCTCTAATTTGGAAACAATCTCCTCCACTCCACAATCACATATTTCAAGATAACCAAGTTGTGGTAGGTCTTTGGCTATTGAGGCTGGAAATACGTTCTTCAAACTTCGACAGACCAAAACAGATATTTCACGGATTTTCGTAAATGAAAAATTAGATGGAAAAATGGTTAACAACTTATCACATCCTTCAACTGTCAATTGTTGTAGTTTGGGAAATGAATTTGGTGGAAGTGGGTTCTGCCATATCATCTTTATCTTTCTCAAGTAGTAAATACTCATTTCCTCCAAGCTGGGAAATGCAACCTGCACTCATGCCAATACAATGAAATTAGAAGCTAGCTGTTTGTTTCATTTACTGTGTGGGTTTGTGAAAAAGTGAAAGGATACAAAGAGAGATTGGAAATGTGAAAAAAATACATTTTTTTGAGTGTGATTGGTGAAAAAGAAAAGCTCATTTTGGGAAAATAAAAGGGATATTTGTAAGTCTAAAAATATGCAATTTTCAAAAAAATTATTTTCAATCTTTTTCATCTTTCTTATCTACCACACTACAGGTTTCTAATTTTTTACTCTTTAATTTTTTATCCTTTTAATTTTTTCCAGTATACCATTAAACCCAAAGTCAACAAAGAAAAAATAAGTAAATCAAAAATTAAGAATTAACCAACCTTATTGTCAAACAGATCACTTTGACTAGAGATTCGTTGGTTTCCTTCCCTTGAATATCTACATATGAAGCTCTCCAAGTTTGGACAGTTGTATATCGTCATTGACTTCATTAACGGAAATTCAATAACTTTATTTTGGGAATTGAAGCAAAATCCACGCAAATGCTGAAGATCCTTTAGCTCTAATGACTTTAACCGAGGAAATAATGATAAAGTCATGGTAGCCTGAGTTTCTTCTTCTATATCCTCCCAAAAAATAATCTCCTCTAAGCAGTTGCACTTAGTTATCTCAAAATCTTTGAGATGAACTAGATATTTAGCCATAGAAAACGATAACAAGTATTTTATGTTTCCACAATCTTCGATTTTCAATGTGGTTAACTTCTCATGAGTACAGAAAGATACATTTGACAATTGATTGTGCCATACCCTTGTAACATTAAGCGATGACAAGTGCAATTCCTCCAAGAAAGGGAACGATATCTACAACCATAAACATAGTAAATCCTACTTTCAAATCAATATGGAAAAAAAATGTATATATAATTCTGCTTTTGCAATTACCAAATACAATTAAAAAAAAAGTCTGCCAACCAATAAAAGTGACATATAATAGAAATTTTCTAGTAAATATAAAATATGTTGAGAGTATTGGAGACAGAAGAACCCATCATATGATCAGAAAAAGGAAAAAAAAAAACTCACATAACTGAACAACAACACAAGAGCAATACGGCATGATTCAGAAAAAGGAAAGAAAGCCTTGAAAGAAAAACTAGAAAGATAAAGAATTATACATACCTTTTCTCCGAAAAGTGGCAATTCACGTTCCGGCAATGAGCTAGCATCGATTTTGTCTTGAGAGCAAAAGCTAACGAGTTGAGGAAGACCCTGCAATGTCAAGGACTGCAATCGAGGAAATTCATTTTTATCATTAATGATAGATTCAATATCCAAACCATTTCGGATATGCAGATTCTGCAAATGTGATAGCCTTTCCTCATCTGTTAACTCCTGCAGTGCAATCTTCACACCTTTCAGTTCGTCCAATTCTAAATCTTGAGTTCTCTTTACCAACTTCTTAATTCCATGATCCAAATCATCAATGCTTGTGTTTAATCTGAGTTTTAAGGTTCTTGAATATTGATAGTTGCCAAACCGCTCCCATTCCTTTCCTATGAAAATCTTGTATCTTTCCAACTTTTGCAACTTTCGAAAGAAGTCCTCTGGAGCAGCCTTGGCGTCCGGAATTTGAACTTCTAAAGTGGACAAATGAGACAGTGTGTTCAGTTCAGCAAGACTAGCATTGGGTTGTCCCCATTGAATAGAAGTGCCGCCCATATATAATTCTTCTAATTTTGACAAACTTGGCAAGACGTCAGCTGAAATTGTTTTGAGTTTAGTACAATCACTCACATCTAACAACTTTAGCTTCAACAATTGCCCAATTTCCTTGGGTACAATTTTGATATCAGATGCCATAAGGCTAAGCACATTTAAGTTCTTGAGCGCTCCAATAATGGTTAGATTATCTCCCAATTTGCAGTCATCTAGGCACAATGTACTGAGGCTAGTTAGGAGACCAATTGATGAAGGTAAAGAAGAAAAGTGCATGCAAGTCAAATCTAAGACTTTAAGATTTTTTGCTTCCTTGAAGAAGTTATCCGGCAACGTCAAGGAGCGATCCTTGCTTAACAAAAAGAAAAGAAAAAGCTGCGGACAATTCAACTGGTTAGGAAGCTTGTTGATACTAGGATGCTGCAAAATAATCTTGTTGCACTCTTCCATCGACTCTCCATTTGGCCAATCTGTTACAGCATCCTCATCCTCATCCTCTTCTGTTAAAGCAAGCACTTGATTGTCCTTTGAAGCGATTGATTTGGCCACAATATAAGTAAAATCATGAACATCAAAGTACTCATCATTAGTACTTTTACTATCAAGCAACAAACAAGATTCTTTGAGGGTACTCATCATTTTTAACAGCCTATCTCGTGCTGCATTCATGGTGCTGACTCCTTTAATTAGACCCAAGCCAAGAGCATATCTCAACATGTCATCAGTCCTAACTACACGGCGTAGTAAACTGCAAAGCAGGAAAATCTGCTTGAGGTCTTCACTCGATAAATGATTGATGCTCAACTGAATAGCCGAATGTACCTTGTCAGATATCTCAATCGAGCTTTTTTCAAAGTAAGGCCTCTGTAATTGTTGTAAAGCATCCCTCCAAACAAATGAAGGTTTATTTCGCAACGCCCTTGCAACTGTTGCAAGGGCGAGTGGTAATCTAGCACATTTCTTGGCTACCTTAATTGCTATAGATAGCAGCTCCTCATCACTTTCAAAACTGTCCCCGGCCATCTTCTTAAAGAACTCCCAAGCTTCTTCGCCATCTAAATCACCAATTACAAAGGTCTTTGTATCATCCCTCCCACTGCTTACAACATTTTGATATCTTGAGGTCAACAGTATTTTGCATTTACTTCCAAATGGAATTCCGACTTCCTCTAGATCCAGTTTCTTCCAAAGATCATCCAAAATAATAACATTTTTCTCCTTCCTTAACCTTTCACACAATCTACGGGCTCTTACAACCAGACTGTTTTCTTCAAGCTTCAAACCCAATGAGTCTGCTATTTGCTCTTGGATTTCCTTAATGTCAGGATTTCGAGATACAGTTGTCCTAACTACTGAATCGAATAACTTAACCTCATGGAGTTGTCTCTCAACTTCTTTGACCAGCGATGTTTTGCCCACGCCGGCCATCCCGTACACTCCAATCATTCTTGTTGTTGCATCTTTCAGTGACTCCATGATATCATTGAAAACCTCCTCTCTTGATTTAAAGGCCTCAAAGTCTGTATGGACTATGGGTTCAGGAACATCGGGGTATCCCACGCGCTCAAATTGGCAATCTTTGATAAGCTCATCAAAAGTGGCAGCAGCTTCTTCTGCTTTCCTGCTAAGCTGGTAGCGAGACTTGATGTTGGGACACAAGCCGAAGAAGCACTTGGTCTTTGCTTTGACTTCAAGATCCTTCACTTTCTTCTCCTTTTCAGTCACAACCTTCTCCACTCTGTGGCGCCAATCCAGGACATCGGCTTTAATCTTCTCCCCGTTCCTTTCTGCAACATCAACATCTTGCTGCACACTAGTTCTTTTTGCAATCAACGTCCTGTGTTTCTGCTCGAACTTGTCAACAATTTTCTGGTAGAAGATTACATATCTAATATGGCGTTTAACTTGGTGGAAGATACCTTTCGCAGTCTCGGAAGAGACATTGGCAGCAGCACCAGTACCAATTGCTTCCATTTTTATTTTTTATTTTTTTGCTTTGGGGTTACAGATGACAGACAGAGAGAGTAAAAAGGAAAATAGTAAAAGGAAAGAAGCAAGCAAGAAGAAATCAGAAATGAAGTGAACAAGCCATTAGCCGATATGAAATAGAAATTCAGAAAGGCGTGGAATTGGATATGGACTGTTGTCTTCGACTCTGTTAGACTTTAGATTAGGAATCAAAGAACGAACAAAAGAAAACACAGAATGAATGTGGACGGTTGTGGGTAGAGGTGTACATGGGCCAGGCGGCCCGGCCCGATCCGAAGGCCCGTCCGAAATGTGGGAGGGTTTAGGTAAAAATATAAGCCCGAAAAATAGGCTTGGACAAAAAAATAAGGCCCATTTAAAAAATAGGCCGAGCTCGGGTAAGGCATTTTTGGCCCAAGCCCGGCCCTAATTCGCTAAAGGACAAAAAAATTTATTCTTTAAATATTATTTTCTTATTATTTTTCTCCCTATTTTGCTACCATTTTACTATTATGTTGCTATTATTTTGTTGTTATTGTTTAGATATTGTATAAAACTTATTTTATTGTTAATTTTGTTATTATTTTAAAGACATTTGTTAATTTTGTTATCATTTTAGAGGTATTTGCTTGTTAAATTATATCTATTTTAGTGTTTTTTAAGTCTACATATTTTTTAAAATTTATTTTCAATTTGTTGAAAAATATTTATTTTGATTTTTTTAGTATTTTTTATGTATTATATATTTAAAATTTATATAAAATAATATAAAAAATTAATACGGGAGGGCTGGGCTGGGCCCGAGTTTTAGTATTTTTATATGGGCCGGGCTTGGACAAAATTATATAAATATATATTTATTTTTTTATTTTTTAAGCATATGTAATTTTTAACTTTATAGGCCCATTTTTTGGGCCCGGCCGGGCCTGAAATCGGCCCGGCTCGGCCCATGTACTCCTCTAATTGTGGGTAGGGTGGAGAAAAACTCGATTCGACTCGAAAAAATCGAAAAAAATTTGAATGTCGAGTTAAACGAATCAAATTGTTCGAGTTATTCGAGTCAACTCGAATTTTTTTCGAATTTCGAGTTCGAATCAAGTTGAGTTCTAAAATTCAAATAACTCGAATAATTCGAATATCAAACTATAATATTTTACAGTTTTACCCCAAACTCCTAAATCTTTTTACTTTTCCCTCAAAACTTTTACTCCTTCCCGCTTTTCCCCAAAAACTTTTACTCCTCTCCCATCCAAACCCCCAATCTACTTAAAATTCATTTTCCACCAAAATTTTACTCTCTCATTTACTTTTTCTCAAAATTTTAATCCCCAAAACCCTTAAAACTTTTTATTTTCCCCCAAAATTTTTATTCCCTCCCATTTCCTCCTAAAACTTTTACTCCATTTTCATCCCACCTCTCATCTACCCCAAGCTCACCCCCCCAATTTTTTTTAATATTTTCCCTCCAAAATTTTACTCTCCCTATTTACTTTTCCTCAAACTTTTATTTCCCAAAACTTTTTATTTTCCCCCTAAACTTTTACTTCTCACCCTTTACTTCCAAATAAAAAATCAAAATTATCCCAAAAAAATCACTTAACATAAATAGTAATAATTTTATTTATATCTACTATTTATATTATTAAATTAAATTTCACATTTATATTATTTATATTATTGACTTTTTTGGTCATATTGAATATTTATATTAAAACTGAATTATTAATTATGCCATAAAATATTCGTGTTAAAATTTTATATTGATATCAATTCCACATTTTATCTTTAAAATAAATTTTATTAAAAAATCTCATTTTTACATTTATTATATTTTTTAATTTCAAAATATATATTGACAAAAATTTGAATATAAATGAAACAACCAAGCAAGCAAAGAAGCTAACTCGTTTATAAAAGATTGATAAATAAATTATAAGGTGATGAAAGTTAATAAAAAATTTGATTAAGGTGGACAAATTTTATTACGATGGGTGACAGTGGTTATAAGGACTTAAAATTATTTTTTAAAATTTAACTCGAACAAATATATTTGATTCGACTCGATTCGAATTCCATCTCACTCGACTCGATTCGAGAAAATTTCAAATCAAATTAGGATGATAAAGTATGATTCGTCAACTCAATTAACTCGAAATTTTTTCATTGGATTCGATCGAATGTTCACCTTTAGTTATGGGTACCTTCAGACTTCAGTGGAAATTAAGCACATACAATTTTACTAGATCAAATTACGACATTTCATTTTTTTAAGGTAAATCACATTTTACTCACTCAAGTTATTTAATTATTATTAAAGTTATTAAAATATTATATTTTTATTATTCATCTATTAATTTCAGTTAAGTGGTGGATAAGTATTGCAACACGTTAATTTCAAGAGTTAAGAATTAATTTAGCTTTTAAATTATAATTAAAATATTAATTTGATATTTTTTAATTTTTTGACTAATAACTCTAAAAATTTTAAAAGGTAAACTATTCATATAGTCATCTAAATTTTGATGCATTCCTATTTTAGTCATTGTTTTTCTTTTGTTAATTTAGTTACTTTCATTAATAAATTATTTTCATTTTTAGCTGTTCCACCATTAAAATGCCTTAGCCATTGTAATGAAATGCTAATGTGGTAGTCTTTTTTATTAATATAATAAATTTAGTCACTAACATTTTGTACATTTTGTCAAGTTGGTCCTAATTTTGAAAAAAATCAACAAATTTAACTCTCAATATTTGCAAATTTTGTTAATTTAGTCCAAATTCAAAAAATTCAAAAATTTTAAGAACTTCAAATATATATAATTTATTATAAAAGGGCATAAAAATATAAAATATTTAAAATATATATAATCATATAAAGAATTAATTGCTATATGGTCCTAATTCTAAAAGTTCAACAAATTTAACCTTTAATATTTGCATATTTTGTCAATTTAGTCCAAATTCTAAAAATTTATAAATAAAATATTAAAAAATATAAAACATTAGAAAAAAAATCAATCAAAACCTAAAATCAAAATAAGTAAAGTTTTCTTAGTCATAATTCAAAATCATTAAAAAAAACCCCACAAAATGCTCCTATTTTTTATATATGCCACCACACAACATAGCAATTAAAAAAATTACAAGGAGAAAAATTAATTTTTGTCCTGTTGCTAGATTTTTTGGTCAACAAAACAAAAGAGATAAACATTGCAAAACAACGTGTATCCCCTCATCTCTTTCCTCGTTCATCTTTAAGCTTTCTATTGTTCTTATACTCTCGCCCAAACCTCACAATCTAAATACCATACCAAATCGATACCCAACTATACTAGACCCAAACTACATCATCACTTCATCATTAAGCACTCACCATTAAACCCACACCCAAAGCCAATTTCTTTTTTATTTTATAGACATTCCCAAACTCTGTTTCACATTTTTTTTAACGAGGAAAAATCGATCAATGAAGCATCACTTAACCTTAAGTATTTGAATCTCTCAAAACCCTGCACTTTGTCTCGAAATGGAGCCAGAGATGTTTCTATAAATAAAGGTTTTTTTATTTGAATCCCTCAACGAAGTATTTGATTATGTGCTAAGTAGAATTTGGGAGTGATTGATTCAAAAAAGTAATTTAAAGGACTCGCTTAGCTTGGTGAGATTTAAAAAATATATTTATTCAAAAAATTCAAGAGAAATTGAGGATTAAATTTTGTTAAATCCCTAAGAATTTTTGTTAAAATTCAAAAAATATTTATTTGAATCCCTCCACCAAATTCATATTGAAGTATTTATGTAATTTTATCTATATTGTTAGTAATTTATATTTTTTTGTCATTTTATAATAAATTTTATATTTTTTTAAGTTTTTAAAATTATAAATTTTTGAATTTGGAATAAATTGACACAATGTGCTAATATTGAGGGTTAAATTTGTTGAATTTTTAAAATTACAAACAGACAGAATGTGTAAAGTGTTAATGGCTAAATTTGTTTTTATACCAATCAAACGACTGTCATGTCAACATTTTGTTTAGTGACCAATGCATTTTAATAGAGTGACTAAAAATGACAATTAATCTAACAGAGTAACTAAATTAACAAAAAAATTCGATAACCAAAATAGAGACACGCTAAAACTTGGATGACTATCCAAGTAGTTTACCCTTTAATTTTTTTAGTTATTATTTAAAAAAATTTAAATTGCTCAAATTGATATTTTAGTTACAATTCATGAACTAAATGGGTTATTAACCCTTTAAATTAATGTGTCACGTCACTCTCTGAACAGAAGTTAACGGATGAGTGACAAAAATATAACATTTTGATAACTTTAATGATAATTATGTAACTTTCAAAAGTTGAGTGGTTGAAATGTAGTTTTAATTAAAGTGTAGTGATAATTGATATAGTTTACCCTATTTTATACACTTTTTTTTAGGAAAAAAACAGCTTGAAGCAAAAAACTTAAAAAATTACACTAGTGAGAAGTGACTCAAAGCAAGAACATAATCTGACTCAATTAAATTTTTACCTGATTACAATAATTCTTCAAACCAATGAATTTCTGTAGAGTTAGCCACTATATACTTGACCTATTTTATACAATTTTGAACCCTAAATAAATTATTCTTAATATTATTTTAGTTCTCATTAGTGTTTATTAATTAAATAAAATTAATATAAATAAATTAAAAATATCATTATCATAATAATTTTAAATATCATTAATGTAAAAAAATTTTAAATAAAATCAATACATATGTTTTTGAAGTTTGCCTTATTTGTTTTCAGCTTCTCCTATAACTATTACCCTCCTTGTTCAATAATTGAACAGGTTGGCTACTAGTTCAATAATTAAGGTTGTTCAATAAGTGAAGAGGTTGGCCATTTGTTCAATAATTGAGGTTGTTCAATACTTGAGGAGGTTGGTCGTGTGGGTCTCATGAAATAGGACGTTACAGCTACTCATTTGTACCATCAGTAAGGGTGTTCAGTCGGTTAACCGACTCGAAATATCATTAATTGAATTAATCGACCATTCAAAAATTTTAACCGTTAATTGAACTGAAATTTTTTCAAAAAAATTAACCGAACCGAAAGATACATTTGCCAATTGATTGTGCCATACCCTTGTAACATTAAGCGATGACAAGTGCAATTTCTCCAAGAAAGGGAACGATATCTACAACATAAACATAGTAAATCCTACTTTCAAATCAATATGGAAAAAAAATGTATATATAATTCTTCTTTTGCAATTACCAAATACAATAAAAAAAAAAAAGTTTGCCAACCAATAAAAGTGACATATAATAGAAATTTTCTAGTAAATATAAAATATGTTGAGAGTATTGGAGACAGAAGAACCCATCATATGATCAGAAAAAGGAAAAAAAAAAAACTCACATAACTGAACAACAACACAAGAGCAATACGGCATGATTCAGAAAAAGGAAAGAAAGCCTTGAAAGAAAAACTAGAAAGATAAAGAATTATACATACCTTTTCTCCGAAAAGTGGCAATTCACGTTCCGGCAATGAGCTAGCATCGATTTTGTCTTGAGAGCAAAAGCTAACGAGTTGAGGAAGATCCTGCAATGTCAAGGACTGCAATCGAGGAAATTCATTTTTATCATGAATGATAGATTCAATATCCAAACCATTTCGGATACACAGATTCTGCAAATGTGATAGCCTTTCCTCATCTGTTAACTCCTTCAGTGCAATCTTCACACCTTTCAGTTCGTCCAATTCTAAATCTTGAGTTCTCTTTACCAACTTCTTAATTCCATGATCCAAATCATCAATGCTTGTGTTTAATCTGAGTTTTAAGGTTCTTGAATATTGATAGTTGCCAAACCGCTCCCATTCCTTTCCTATGAAAATCTTGTATCCTTCCAACTTTTGCAACTTTTGAAAGAAGTCCTCTGGGGCAGCCCTGGCGTCCGGAATTTGAACTTCTAAAGTGGACAAATGAGACAGTGTGTTCAGTTCAGCAAGACTAGTATTGGGTTGTCCCCATTGAATAGAAGTGCCACCCATATATAATTCTTCTAATTTTGACAAACTTGGCAACACGTCAGCTGAAATTGTTTTGAGTTTAGTACAACCACTCACATCTAACAACTTTAGCTTCAACAATTGCCCAATTTCCTTGGGTACAATTTTAATATCAGATGCCATAAGGCTAAGCACATTTAAGTTCTTGAGCGCTCCAATAATGGGTAGGTTATCTCCCAATTTGCAGCAATCTAGGCACAATGTACTGAGGCTAGTTAGGAGACCAATTGATGAAGGTAAAGAAGAAAAATGCATGCGAGTCAAATGTAAGACTTTAAGATTTTTTGCTTCCTTGAAGAAGTTATCCGGCAACGTCAAGGAGAGATCCTTGCTAAACAAAAGGAAAAGAAAAAGCTGCGTGTCGAAACTATTTTTTTCTAAATGGCGGAAAATATGGGATCGACTTTGGTTTTGAAAATGAAAATAAGAACGGGAGTCGCCACCGATTTTTCTATTTCGAGGTGTTATCGGATCACCTCGTAATTTGATCATTTTAATAAAATATTTTAATTTATTAAAACAACGATTTTGGTCTACGAAATTCAAGAAAACGGGTTCGGGAGTCGATTACGCACGAGGAAGGATTAGCACCCTCGATACGCCCAAAATTGGTACCTAGTTGATTAATTAGTGCCTTAGTGTCAAATATTCGTAATGTTGAAAGGATTTTAAAATACGATCTCTCGTTCTATTTAAAAGGCTTGAATAAAAAGGAATGAAATGTTGGAAGCCATTCTCGTCTCAAGGCAAAAACGTCGAGTCCAGTAAGTTAGGATACGACATTTAGAATCTTTGAGAATGAGTGCACTTTTTTATTTGAAAATCTAAAAGGATGTTCGGCTAATTAGATTTAACGAGAAAAAATCGAGACCCAGTAAGTTAGAGTGCGACTTTCTCGAATTTCTAGCTACCAAATATTGCCTTGATTTAAAATTGATTAAATCGATACATTTGAAAATGGTTTAATGCATTTAATTTGAAGCAGAGTGAACTTGAGTTAAAATCATGAAATTACAATTAAACAAAGAAATCATGGAACAAACGCATATAACAATATTATTTTGAACAATGCACAAAAATACGTAATATATTAGAAAAGAAAAGAAAACAAAACTATTAACACACTACGTAAATACGCACATAATATGCACATATAGAAATAATAACGATTTAGAAATATTCAATATGTAGTGTTAGAAATATATATATACAATGGTAAGAAATATAATACTATAATGTTAAAGAAAATTTATAAGTATATAAATACAATGTATACATAATAGAGTAAAAATAATAATAATAATACACATGAAAGTATGTATAGTTTATATGTGTATAATAGAAAATGATAAACGTATAAAAATATTGGTAATGAGAAAATAATATTAACATACTAAAATAATATCAAAATAACAATAATGAAGTATGATAGTTTAAATAATACTAAACATAATAAAAAGTTGAAAATAACGAATAAAAAGAAATCTATACGTAATACACAAAAATATATATATATATCGATGACATATATATAATATATAAATAGATATTAAAATATGCATGTGTAATACACTAAAGTATTTACATAAATAATATACCTAATGTATAAAAAGTAACATTAAAATACATACAATACACTAAAATACTTATACATAAATAATATTAAAATATATACATAAGATGGTATAAAAATGTATGTAACTATTAAAATGAAGAATACATATATGATACATATATAAGAATATAGTGTATAATATATAAAATATAACCTTAAAATATATAAATGTAATACACAAAAACATATACCATAGTATTGAAAATACATACGTAAAATGATATAAAAGAATATATATATCTATAATATGGAAAAAGACATATAAATATATATATGCAGTATATAGTTTTAAAAGAATAAATAAAAAAAATAAAAAACATATACAACATATATTAGTGATAATAACAAGCATAAAAAGAAAACAACATAATAATAATATAATAAACAATAATAGCAACAATAATAGGAAACAATAATAATATGTATATATATAGTAAAACATGGAAAATAAAGCTAAATATAATATACTAGTAATATATATTAAAATGATAGTAAAATACATAGTAATGAAATAACCATGAAATAACAAGGATAATATATATATATATATATATATATATTGGTAATAACAATAAAAAATGATACATTATTAAGGGTGGTAATAATAATAATAATAATAATGAAAACATGACTATATTGAAAACAGAATAGAAAATTGGGGCCAAAATTAAAACAAAGAAAGATGGATATGGATGAAGTTGAACGCGCGCAGACAGTGGAGGAACCAAGGGAGTAATAAACCCAAGTCTTTAAAATACTGCACAGCACGGAGGACTTAAATGAAACAGAGTTGAAATTAAAGGATAAAATCAAAAGGCAAAGAGAAGAGCAAAAGGGACCTAAATGAAGTGCGCATCAAAATATAAGGACCAAATGGGGCAAAAAACCCCTAGCTCAAACATGCGCACTAAGACTGATAGGTCAAAGGACCTATTTAAAATAAGAGCAAAATCTGATGGCCAAAGTAAAAAAAAGAAACAATGTTTGATCGAAAGGCGCTAAAATAGGGAGGACCTTAGGCGCAAATATCCCAATGGTAGGGAATGCACCTATTCACAACTAGGGGTGTGCACAGGCCAGGCGGCCCGGCCCGGCCCGGCCCGAAGGCCCGCCCGAAATGTGGGAGGGTTTGGACAAAAATATAGGCCCGAAAAATGGGCTTGGACAAAAAAATAAGGCCTGTTTAAAAAATGGGCAGGGCTCGGGTAAGATATTTTCGGCCCGGGCCCGACCCGGCCCGGCCCGAATTCACTAAAGACAAAAAATATTTTATTTTTTTAAATACTATTTTCCTATTATTTTCTCCCTATTTTGCTATCATTTTACTATTATGTTGCTACTATTTTGTTGTTATTGTTTAGATATTGTATAAAACTTATTTTATTGTTAATTTTGTTATTATTTTAAAGACATTTGTTAATTTTGTTATTATTTTAGAGGCATTTGCTTGTTAAGTTACATCTATTTTATTGTTATTTAAGTATACATATTTTTTAAAATTTATTTTTTATTTGTTGAGAAATATTTATTTTGGTTTTTTAGTATTTTTGATGGTTTATATATATTTTAAAATTATATAAAAATAATATAAAAATTAATATGGGCGGGCCGGGCTGGGCCCGGGTTTTAATATTTTTATTTGGGTCGGGCTTGGGCAAAATTTTAGGCCCATTTTTCGGGCCCGGCCCGGCCCAAGCCCGACGAACCAGCCTAAATTTTTAGTTGGGCCCGGCCCGAACCCGGCCCGGCCCGGCCCATGCACACCTCTATTCACAACCCTACCAGCGCCGTTTCATTAGTGTTTAAGACTGAAGTTTTTTTTTTTAATGCCCATTTCTGCAGTTCTTTTTTTTTTTTAAAACAAAAACCAAAACAGAGGCCTTTTCCTCTCATCTTCTTCGACCAAAGGGGCGACCATCGGGTCCACTCGCCGCCCGGCGTACTAACACCACCCACGGTGGCTGACGGTGCGCAAAGTGGCACGTTATCCCCCATTTTCGGGTGAATATGAAGGCCGAACCTTCTTGATCTCCAAAGGGCGAAGAAAGCTCCCCCATCCGTCCCTTTTGGGTCCGATTCCATCAACGGAGGAGAGACCTCCGGCAAATGGACCACGGGGTGACGACATGGGGTAACTCCGGTGAGTTCCCCTCTTCCCTTTCCCCTTTTTTTTTGTTGTAAAATAACTCAAAAAATAAAAAGATTAAAATAGAATTTAAAAGAAAAGAAGAACGAAACAAAAAAATGGAAAAAACTTCTGAATTTTTTTTTGTTGCTGTTCTTTCTTGTATCTTAAAAACAACCCCCCTATACAATACTTCGTTTCGGTTTATATAGCCGAATAATACTATATTACACATTATATTTGCCTATTCACTACTGTTTTGCTGTTTCTGCTTGCGTTAGGTCTGTTTGCTACTTTTGTTTCTGTCATTGCTTGTTTTGCAGGTCTGTGGGGGTCAACGAGGTAGAAAAGAGCCATTTTGGTGTAATCTTCGTTGGAGGCACCATCTTCGGGCGTCGTGCGTGCCGAGGGCGCACATGGGAGGCTGCGGCGTGAGGGACAGAGGGGAACCTTAGGGTTCCAACGTTTCTGAAATTTTGGGCTGTTTGGGCCTTATTATTGGGCTTAGCTTGTTTAATTTTGGTTTTGGTTTTGTATTAGTTTGCTTAGGGGGCCAGGCAAAAAAGGCCTGTTACACTGCGGACAATTCAACTGGTCAGGAAGCTTGTTGATACTAGGATGCTGCAAAATAATCTTGTTGCACTCTTTCATTGATTCTCCATTTGACCAATCTGTTACAATATCCTCATCCTCCTCTGTTAAAGCAAGCACTTTATTGTCCTTTGAAGCGATTGATTTGGCCACAATATAAGTAAGATCATGCACATCAAAGGACTCCTCATTGGAACTTTTGCTATCAAGCAACAAACAAGATTCTTTGAGGGTACTCATCATTTTTAACAGACTATCTCGTGCTGCTTTCATGCTGTTGGCTCCTTTAATTAGACCCAAACCAAGAGCATATCTCAACAAATCTTCAATCCTATTGACACGACGCAGTAAACTGCAAAGCAGGAAAATCTGCTTGAGGTCTTCACTCGATAAATGATCGATACTCAACTCAATAGCCGAATGTACCTCAGCAGATATATCATCCGAGCATTTTTCTAAGTAAGGCCTCTGTAATCGTTGTAAAGCAACACTCCAAAAATATAAAGGTTTATTTCGCAACAGTGGTAATCTTGCACATTTCTTGGCTACCTCAATTGCTGTAGATCGCAGCTCCTCATCACTTTCAAAACTGTCCCCGGCCATCTTCTTAAAGAACTCCCAAGCTTCTTCGCCATCTAAATCACCAATTGCAAAGGTCTTTGTACTATCCATCCCATTGGTTAGAACATTTTGACTTCTTGAGGTCAACAGTATTTTGCACCCTTTGTGTTGACTTCCAAATGGAATTCCGACTTCTTCTAAATCCAGTTTCTTCCAAAGATCATCCAAAATAATAACATTTCTCTCCCGCCTTAACCTTTCACACAATCTACGGGCTCTTACAACCGGACTGTTTTCTTCAAGCTTCAAACCCAATGAGTATGCTATTTGGTCTTGGATTTCCTTAATGTCAGGAATTCGAGATACAGTTGCTCTAACTACAGAATCGAATAACTTAACCTCATGGAGTTGTCTCTCAACTTCTTTGACCACATATGTTTTGCCCACACCAGCCATCCCGTACACTCCAATCATGCTTGTTGTTGCATCTTTCAGTGACTCCATGATATCATTGAAAACCTCCTCTCTTGATTTAAAGGCCTCAAAGCCTGTACGGACTATGGCTTCAGGAATATCAGGGTATCCCACGCGCTCAAATTGGCAATCTTTGATAAGCTTATCAAAAGTGGCAGTAGCTTCTTCTGCTTTCCTGCTAAGCTGGTAGCGAGACTTGATGTTGGGACACAAGCCAAAGAAGCACTTGGTCTTTGCTTTGACTTCAAGATCCTTCACTTTCTTCTCCTTTTCAGTGACAACCTTCTCCACTCTGTGGCGCCAATCCAGGACATCCGCTTTAATCTTCTCCCGTTCCTTTCTGCAACATCAACATCTTGCTGCACACTAGTTCTTTTTGCAATCAACGTCCTGTGTTTCTGCTCGAAGTTGTCAACAATTTTCTGGTAGAAGATTACATATCTAATATGACGTTTAACTTGGTGGAAGATACCTTTCGCAGTCTCGGAAGAGACATTGGCAGCAGCACCAATACCAATTGCTTCCATTTTTGTTTTTTATTTTTTTGCTTTGGGGTTACAGATGACAGACTGAGAGAATAAAAAAGAAAATAGTAAAAGGAAAGAAGCAAGCAAGAAGAAATCAGAAATGATGTGAAGAAGCCATTAGCCGATATGAAATAGAAATTCAGAAAGGCGTGGAATTGGATATGGACGGTTGTCTTCGACTGTGTTAGACTTTAGATTAGAAATCAAAGAACCAACAAAAGAAAACACAGAATGAATGTGGACGGTTGTGTGTACCTTCAGTGGAAATTAAGCACATACTGTTTGACAAGATCAAATTACGACATTTCCCTTTTTTTTTTTTAAGGTAAATCACATTTTATTCACTTAAATTATTTAATTATTATTAAAGCCATAGAAATATGCAGAGGGTTAATAAATAATTTATCCCTTAAATTATAATTAAAATATTAATTTGATAATTTTAAATTTTTTAATAATAACTCTAAAAATTTTAAAGGGTAAACTATTCAGATAATCAACCAAATTTTGATGCATTCCTATTTTGGTCACCGTTTTTCTTTTGTTAAACTTAATTTAGTTATTTTCATTAGATTATTTATCATTTTTAGTCACTCTACCATTAAAATACCTTAGTCATTGTAATGAAATGCTAATGTGTTAGTCCTTTTTATTAATATAATAACAAATTTAGTCATTAACACCTTGTACATTATATCAAGTTGGTCCTAATTTAAAAAAAAATCAACAAATTTAACCCTCAATTTTTACATATTTTATCAATTTAGTCCAAATTCTAAAAATTTATAAATAAAACATTCAAAAATATAAAACATTAGAAAAAAATCAAAACCTAAAATTAAAATAAGTAAAGTTTTCTTAGTTATAATTCAAAATCATTAAAAAAAAACTCACAAAATGCTCCTACTTTTTATATATGCCACCATTTACAAGAAAAAAAAAATAAATTTTTGTCCTATTGCTAGATTATTTGGTCAACAAAACAAAAGAGATAAACTTTGTAAAACAACATTCATCCTGTCGTTTCCTTCTTCATTCATCTTCAAGCTTTCTATTTTTTCTTATACTCTCGCTCAAACCTTACAATCTAAATACCATACCAAATCGATAACCAACTATACTAGACCCAAACTACATCATCACTTCATCATTAAGCATTCACCATTAAACTCACACCCAAAGTCAAATTCTTTTTTAATTTACAGACATACCCAAACTCTGTTTCACATTTACTTTCAATGAGGAAAAATCAATCAGCGAAACATCACTTAACCATAAGCATTTGAATCTCTCAATGCCCTGCACTTTGTCTCTGAAATGAAGCCAAATATGTTTCTATAAATAAAGGCTTTTTTATTTGGGTCCCTCAACCAATTATTTGATTATGGTGCTAGTAGAATTTGGTAGTGATTGATTCAAAAAAGTAATTTAAAGTACTCGCTTAACTTGGTGGGATTTAAAGGAAAAATATATATATTAAAAAAATTCAAGAGAAATTAAGGATTAAATTTTGTTGAATCCTTGAGAATTTTTGTTAAAATTCAAAAAACATTTATTTGAATCCCTCCATCAAATTCATATTTAAGTATTTATGTAATTTTATCTATATTGTTAGTAATTTATATTTTTTTCATTTTATAATAAATTTTATATTTTTTCAAGTTTTTAAAATTATATTTTTTTTTAAATTTGGACTAAATTAACAAAATGTGCTAATATTGTGGGTTAAATTTGTTGAATTTTTAAAATTACAAATAGACAGAATGTGTAAATTGTTAATGGCAAATTTTGTTTTTATACCAATCAGAAAAATGTCATGTCAACATTTTGTTTATTGACCAATGCATTTTAATGGAGTGACTAAAAATGACAATTAATCTAACAGGGTGACTAAATTAACAAAAAAAAAATTAGTAACCAAAATAGAGCTGCGCTAAAACTTGGATGTCTATCCAAGTAGTTTACCCTTTAATTTTTTTAGTTATTAAGAAAAATTTTAAAATGCTCAAATTGATATTTTAGTTATAGTTCGTGAGCTAAATTGGTTATTAACCCTTTAAATTAATATGTCACGCCACTCACTTAATGGAAGTTAACGGATGAGTGACAAAAATATAACATTTCGAAACTTTAATAATAATTATGTAACTTTCAAAAGTTGAGTGGTTGAAATGTAGTTTTAATTAAAGTGTAGAGATAATTAATATAGTTTACCCTATTTTATATACTTCCTTTTTTTTATAGAAAAAAGACAGCTTGAAGCAAAAAAACTTAAAAATTTTCACTAGTGAGAAGTGACTCAAAGCAAGAATATAATCCGCTTCAATTAAATTTTTAACTGGTTGTAGTAATTCTTCAAACCAAAAAATTTGTTGTGGAGTTAGTCGTCATATATTTAGCTTATTTTATATCCTTTTGAACCCTAAATAAATTATTCTTAATATTATGTTAGTTCTCATTACTGTTGATTAATTAAATAAAATTAATATAAATAAATTAAAAAATATCATTATCATAATAATTTTAAATATCATTAATGTAAAAAAAATTAAATAAAATCAATGCATATGTTTTGAAGTTTGAACCTTATTTGTTTTTAGCTTCTCCTATAACTATTACCTTGTTCAATAATTGAAGAGGTTGGCCACTTGCTCAATAACAGAGGTTGTTCAATAAGTGAAGAGGTTGGCCACTTGGTCAATAATTGAGGAGGTTGGCTGTGTGGGTCTCTTGAAATAGCACCTGACAGCTACACATTTGTATCATCATAATTGATTTCGTATTGTTTCGGATCTAAACTGGCATAGAATAGTGGCTAAATAAAGCCTTTAGGTTTATTTTAATATTTAATTACGCTAAACTTTATTTTGAGAAATAGTTTAGTTTTAGGAGAGAGAAAGAGAAATCGTCTCCAATTAGATGCATTTTTTGGCAGTAAAACGTATTCAATTGTATACTTTTTTTTTAACAGTAATTGTAACGATTTTTTTTATTATTGTCGCACCAAATGAAAAAAAAAATTGAAACCAACGATAATTTTTTTAACCTATAAATACCTCTTAAATTTTTTTTTTCATTTACATTCTTCTATCAAACTCTGTCAAGCTTTTTATTTATTCTTTTATATTTTTATTTAAAAATATTATTTATTTAATTATATCGTCTTTTATTTGTTTGGATCTATTTCTTGAGAATGGACACCTTTCTAATCCGCCTCGACGAAACTATGTTTTCGCTACTCAATTAGCAATGGTAATTTATTATTTTTAAATTTTTGTTATTTTTATTTATGTTAATTTTTTTTATAAATCTAAATAAAAAATTTTATGTTAATTTTATATTAATTTTTAAATTTTATGTTATTAATCATGTGTTAGAGGCATTCATACATAATACAGGGAGCCTCCGATCCCTAAAATTCCTAGATACTTACAAGAGGCTAGATTTTTGCATGAGTTTCACATGCAAGGGGTTTGAGTTTTTTACCCAAATAAATTAAAAAAAAAATTAAATACCCAAATAGATTGTCAGCAAGATTATTTACGAAAATGGTATTTTTTGTTTGGGTCGCACCTATCTAACAGGCGCAACACATTTTTTTATATTAAAATATTTTTTTATTTTTTAAATAAAATATTATTATTTTATTGGTTGCGCCGATGGGAAAGGCGCAACAACTTTGTACTTTTTTCTATAGGTTGCGCCTATTTGACAAGCACGGCTGGTTGACCCTGTCAAATAGGCGCGACTAGTGGGACCTACAAGCACGGCTAGTGCTTTATTTTTCCTCTATTTGGGTATTTAAATTTTTTTAAAATTTATTTAAGTAAAAAAACTCACATTTTAATAAATTAATAAAATTGTTAAATAATAAAAATAAAATAAAATTACATTATATAAAAATTACATAAAAAAATCACAAAGCATTGAACTAAACATTAACAATTTATATAACCTAATCATAAATTGCTAACAAAATAACTATAAAATTATTTTAAAAAATATATATTACTAAAAAATCACAAAAACCTATACTAAACACTAACAATTTGTAACCTAATCCGATAAATTACTAACAAAATAAATAACTATAACAAAACACAAAACACTAACAATATATAACCTAATCCGATAAATTACTAACAAAATAAATAACAATAACAAAACACAAAACACTAACAATTTATAACCTAATCATAAACTACTAACAAAATAACTATAAAATTATTATTTTTTAATTTACATTACTAAAAACTCACAGAACATAATAATTTATAATAAATTACTAACAAAATATTTAACAAAATAATTTTACATTACTAAAAACTCACCAAATACTAAACTAAACACAACAATTTATAACATAATCCTAAATTACTAATAAATTAATTTTAAAATAATTACAAACGCAATAATTTATAACATAATCCTAAATTACTAACAAATTAATTTTAAAATAATTATAAAAAATATTTTAGTCACGCCTATCTAACAGGCGCGACCTGTATCAGGTATTTATTACCCATATTTTGACCTGTTGATCGTATTTTTACATGTATATAAATTTAAATATTTTAATAAAAATAAAATAATAATATTTTATTTAAAATAATATTTTAATATAAAAAAGGTGTTGCGTCTGTCAGATAGGCGCGACCCAAAAAATATACCATTTTCGTAAAAAAATCTAGCTGACAGGGTATTTAATTTTTTAAATTTATTTGGGTAAAAAACCCAAGGGGCTGCAAACTTGATCCCATATTAACCAGCACATTGTTGAAAGATGGAGGCCCGAAACACACACTTTCCACCTTCCATGTGACGAGTGTACAATCACACTCAAGAACGTAGCGCTACAACTTGGTTTGTCGGTAGATAGGCCAGTTATCACGGGATCAGCAGCGGTTCGGGGGAAAGTGGACCTCTGCACGGCAATGTTGTAGAAGGTCCCAAACAAGTCTGTATGTGGTCGGATATCAATTAACTAGTTGAGGAAAATTTTCAATAAGCTTCCCGACAACACAACGGAGGTAATACAACATTATGCCCAAGTATCCATGATGAGGTTAATCAATGGCATTTTAATTCCCGATAAATCTAGAAATTTGGTGCACGTAAGGTGGCTTCTACATCTAATAGACTTCAATGAATGCGCAAAACTAAGTTGGGGATCTGTCGTGTTGTCAATATTATACCGTGAACTTTGTCGGGTAACGCAACCGAATAAGATATAGACCGGTGGTTGTTTGTTACTGCTGCAGTCGTGGACCTGGTAGTGAATACTATTTTTACATTCTAAAGTCCTCGATCCATACACGTTCTCGTTGGTGACGAGGTAAACATCATTTATCAATAAATACATAGTTAGTGCAATAAATGTTTTTATTTATTATAGGTTTCTCTTAATATATCACTTGTACAGGTGAAACCATAGCTGAGTTACGGACTACCCGAGGAGTTGGAAAATGTTAGGCTACTATTAGATCAATGCTCAAAAATCGAGGTCAATTTCCTATCTTTTTTGAACCTATATTAGTTACGAAATGGTTCATTAAAAAAATCATTATGTAACTATATTTACAATTTATGCTTTTCAGTTTGAATAGATGAATGCCGACTGTAGCAACGTAAAAATTTTATATTAGCTTAGTCGCTAATTGAAGTATTTGACTGAAAAACTTGAAAACCGAAATTCGACTTTATCAAAAAGGGGAGTCGACACTGATCTTTTTCTTAGGTGTGATCGGGCACCTAATAAATCCTCCATTTTATGATGTTTTGAATACAAAAGAAGGTCAGGTTTAGATCTACGTTAAAATTTAGAGAAAATAGGGTTCGGGAGTCGGTTACGTATGGGGAAGGTATTAGCACCCCCTCAACGCCCAAAATTGTTATCTTATTAAATATGCGTTGTCTTGGTTTCCAAAAATACGAGTTCAGTGTAACGTTTAATCGTGATCCGATTGAAATGACGAGAATTTTTTAAATTTTTGATTTTTTAGAAGGACGTCCCGGTTACAACATAAGCCAACGTGATTCACCCAACATAGCGATGAAACCAACGACTTAGTGTTAAATCGGGACTTTGCGTCGTGTGTTGAAATTAATTAAAAAAAGAATAAGATTTTTGGTAATAATGAAAAGCAACTTGATATGAAGTGACAATCAAGTAAAAGAAGGAATTAGAGATATATCGAAGAAAATAATAAATATGACAATAATATCGAAAATACCAACGATGTATGTGATATTAAATGTGATAATAGTAATAAACACGAAATAAAAAACAATGACTATATATATATACGTAATGGAGTTAAAAGAAATACATACATAATATAGTTATTAAAAAATATGTAATATAGTATAGAAAACATATACATAAGATAAGATACAAAAAATATATAACTAGTAGTATGAAAAGTACGTACATAATATATAATATATAAAAGAGATATAATGTTAAAAAAATATATGTATAGTATAGCGTTTAAATATATACATAATGTAGTTTAAAAGGGTTGATATATAGTATAAAAAAAATAGATGTAATATGTACGTATATATGTTAAAAATATATATAACAATAGTATTTAAAAGTATATAATAGTTTTATAAATATGTACGTAATATATATACATTAAAGATAATACCAGAGCCATGATAATAATAATAATATGTAAAATAAGGTAATAAATTATTGGGGTAAAATAATAAATATAATAATAATAACACAACATTGAAAATAATGCGGAATATAATATGATAATAATATAAAAGAATGATAATATAAAATAATAATAATAGTGAACAATAAAAATGCAATATTATAAACACTATTAACAAAGGCAAAGGGACGAAAATAGAAACAAGATAAGGGTTCTCAGGATAAATTTGAAATAAAAACAAAATAAAAGGACCTATTTGAGCACGCGTGCGAGGAACAGGGGTTAAAAGGGAAAATACCCCCATCCGTTCGAAACGACGCCGTTCGCATATCGGTCCATCACCATAGCAAGGGCTAAATCGAAATAACAACAAAATAAAAGGGAAAAATTAAAAAACAAAAGGGATTTAATTGCGAGGAATCACGAAAACGGAGGGACTTATGCGCAAATAACCCTTCACCGCTAAAACACGCGGATCTTGATGGTTCAAATCGGGTTGAACCGACCCGTCTCCAAACGACGTCGTTTTGAAGCTATTAAACTCAGCCTCAAACGACGTCGTACAGGGGTGCCTTTAAAATCGAAAAATTTTTTTTAAATTCATTTCTCCCGCGTTTCAGAAAAAAACAAGGGGTTACCTCTAGATTGAAACCCAGAATCCGGTGGAGCTCCGTGAGCACCCACTATAGGCCTGCCGTACCCGCCACCGTATACGGTGGTCAGGGGTCGTGAAAATAGGCTATTTCAGCCTTTTAAAACCCCTGAGCCCAAATATAAGTTTAAAACCCACAAAAAACTCCTCCTAGAACGAGATACTAGCCCTAGACGATTCGGATTCTGGCCCCGACTCCTTCAAACAGGTGAAAGTTTCGATCTTTTTATTGTATTTCTATATGCACATGATATTTTAAGATGAAAGTATGCTAAAAACTGAAGAAAAAATACCTTTTCTTTTTTGATTTTTTTGTATATTCAAAGCGTATACAATTGGTTTCTGGCTCTCTTTTTATAGTCGAATACAATGAGTTTTTTAAAAATTATAGTTGCCACTGTTTGATTTTGTTTGCTACTGTTGTTTCTTTGCTGTCGTTTGGCTCTGTTCGCTGCTTCTGTTTTCAATTATTTGCAGGTCTTTAGAGGGTCAACGGAGGCAAAACCTTTCCATTTCGGTGCTAGCATGCCAGGAAGACGAACCTCGGGACGAGGGATCTTGGGACAAGGCATGAGCTGCATGGCCGAGGCACATGGGGACGAACGGCATACGGGAAACTAGGGTTTCCTAGTTGGCCGACATTGGTTAAGGTTTTGGGCCTATCGGGCCGTTAAAAATTGGATTAGGGTTTTTAATTGGGCCGATTACTTTTGGGAATTGTTTTGTTGTAGTTTGGGTTTTATTTTTTGGTAATTTGGTATGTAAATGGACATTATTGGTTTGATTATTTTAAGCTAGGTCAAAATTGACCTATTACAGCTGCCCCTCTTTGCTCATTTTCGTGTAACGTGAATAGAGCAAAGACCTTAAAAGGGTCAATTTTTATCTGGTCTTGCTGAGTTTTGGTTTTTAGGTGTTTCTCTTCTTCAAGTAGCTTCATTCCATTCTATTGCAACTTCAGTGAGAGGAGATTCGCTATATTCCATCTGCTCCACTGCAACTTCAGGGATATGAAATTCATTGTCTTCGATCTGGTTCACTGTAACTTCAGGGTGATAAGACTTGTAACTTCGACCTGCTTCATTGCAACTTTAGGGAAGCAAACTCTACATCTTCGATCAACTTCGATCTTTATCCTCGGCATGTGAACCAAGGCCCAAATCGCCTCTCGTAATACGATTTGATTTAGCGTGTGACCTGAGGCTCAACTTATTTCTCGCGATATAAGTTGATTTCTGAAACACAAATTGAAAAATAGAAATTGAAAGTACCTCAGCATGTGACCTGAGGCTCAACTCACTTCTCGCGATATGAGTTGATTTCTGAAACACAAATTGAAAAACAGAAATTGAAAGTACCTCAGCATGTGACCTGAGGCTCAACTCACTTCTCGCGATATGAGTTGATTTCTGAAACACAGATTGAAAAACAGAAATTGAAAGTACTTCAGCGTGTGACCTGAGGCTCAACTCGCTTCTCGCAATACGAGTTGACTTTTAAAAAACATAAATTGAAAATACCTCAGCGTGTGATCCGAGGCTCAACTCACTTATCACAATATGAGTTGATTTTTGAAAAGCATAAATTGAAAGTGCCTTAGCATGTGATCTGAGGCTCAACTCACTTCTCGCAATATGAGTTAATTTTTGAAAAGGATTAATTGAAAGTGCCTCAGCATGTGATCTGAGGCTCAACTTACTTCTCGCGATATGAGTTGATTTCTGAAACACAAATTGAAAACACAGAAATTGAAAGTACCTCAGCGTGTGACCTGAGGCTCAACTCGCTTTTCGCAATACGAATTGACTTTTAAAAAACATAAATTGAAAATACCTCAGCGTGTGATCCGAGGCTCAACTCACTTCTCGCAATATGAGTTGATCTTTGAAAAGCATAAATTGAAAGTGCCTCAGCGTGTGACCTGGGGCTCAACTCACTTATCGCAATATAAGTTGATTTTTTTTTGAAAAACATGAATTGAACAACAGAATACCGAAACATATCATCTGGTGGAATTTAGGTGTCTCTTTCCTTACTTCAGTACAGCTAATATCGCATCCTATTGCTCCACTGGAGTACCTGTATATGTCATGCAGGATGTTATTACGCTATGCACGTGTTTGTCTTAAATGTCCTTATGCCTATATGATTATGCTATGCGCCTTTAACTTATTCGTCATGATTTTTGTGATGATCTGCATGCTTTGCTTCGATTCCTGACTTTCTTTTCATGCTTTGAACCTGTCTTTAAGCTTTACGAGTGATCTGTGTTTCTCAGATATCACCCTTTTGCCCCCTGTTGAACTTTGTCCTTGCTTTGAGACCTTTGTACTTACCAAATTCTCATCCGGGTAATACTCGACATTACTTTTGTTTGGAGTATGTCATTTCACTATTTATCATTCAAATAAACCATACAAAGAGTACAAAAAGGAGATGCCCTACACTTATATTTATTTCGAAGGTAACGAACAAATAAAGTTGACCAAAAAGGTTAAAAGAGTCAAAGCAAGAAAAAAGAGAATTATTTTTGGTAGATACAAAGGTTCTAGATATTTAACGTATGAACTCTTTCACGTTTCTTAATCAAGAATCTTTTCGAGCATGACTTCTTGTGTAGAAGATTTCGAGTTGCTAAAAATGCTTCAAGTATTGTAGTCTTGCTTTTGACTCACTGCTCGAATCGTTTTACTCATTGGGCCCAAATTTACTTCATTAGGACGCCCTTTCGGGTTTTTATCCTAATTTTTTAATTTATTAAGACGCCATTTTCGGGTTTTGATCCTGATCTTTTGATTTATTAAGATGCCATTTTCAGGTTTTCATCCTGATCCCTCTTTTTTTTTTAGGCATAATACTTCTTCATAGCATCAGAGTTTATTAGATTCGATAACTCCTTCCCGTCCATCTTAGTGAGGATCAAAGCTCCACCCGAGAAGGCTTTCTTTACGACGTATGGTCCTTCCCAATTTAGTTCCCATTTTTCTCGTAAGTCTTTTTATATCGGGAGAATCTTCCTCAACATGAGTTCTCCTTCATGGAATTCTCTTGGCCGTACTTTCTTGTCGTGGGCTGTGATCATTCTTTTCTGGTACATCTGTCCATAACAGATTGCCTTTAAGCATTTTTCTTCGATGAGATTTAGTTGGTCAAATCGAGCTTAAACCCATTCTGCTTCCTCTAGTTTCGACTCCATTAAGACTCTTAGAGAGGAGATTTCAACTTCGATAGGTAGCACAGCTTCTATTCCATAGACCAGCGAGAAAGGAGTTACTCCCGTAGATGTTCGTATAGATGTGCGGTATGCATACAAAGCGAATGGTAACTTCTCGTGCCAATCCTTATATGTCTCTGTCATTTTTACAATAATCTTCTTAATATTTTTGTTGGCCACTTCGACAGCCCCATTCATCTTCGGGCGATAGGGCGAGGAGTTATGATGCTTTATTTGAAATTGCTCGCACACTTCCTTCATCATTTTGTTGTTTACATTTAAAGCGTTATCTGAAATAATTCTCTCAGGCAAACCATATCGACAAATGATTTCCTTTTTCAAGAATCTGCAGACTGCAGTCTTCGTCACATTAGCGAAACAAGCGGCTTCTATCCATTTCGTGAAGTAGTCTATAACCATAAAAATGAATCAGTGTCCATTAAAGGCTTTTAGGGAAATCGGCCCTATGACATCTATGCCCCACATAGAAAAAGGTCACGGAGAAGTCATGACATGAAGGGGCGAAGGGGCTACATGAATCTTATCGCCGTAAATTTGACATTTGTGGCACTTTCTTACATAACTAATGCAGTCGCTTTCCATCGTCGACCAGTAGTAACTGAGTCTCATAATCTTCTTGGCCATAGTGAAACCATTGGCATGCGTTGCACAAATTCCTTCATGGATATCTTCGAGTATTTTTTTGGCTTCAACAGCATCCATGCATCTCAGAAGCACTTGATCCTTTCCTCTTTTGCACAAGATGTCCCCATCGAGAACGAATCCTACTGCTATTCTTCTAATTATTCTTTTGTCGTTCTCATTTGCTTGTTCAGGATTTTTTTATTCTTGACATATTCTAAGATATTGTGGAACCACGGTCATCCGTCTGCTTCTTTCTTGATGCTAAAACAGTGTGCAGAAGCCTCGTATATGCTCATTTTGAGGGGCATTATTTCTATTTCTCTACTTGCTTTGAACATTGAAGCCAAAGTGGCCAAGGCATCCGCTAATTAGTTTTCTTCTCGTGGGGAGTAATTAAAAGTTATTTCTTTGAATTCTTTAATCAATTCAGCAACTAGATCACTATACTTAATCAATTTCGGATCCCTCACTTCCCAATCTCCACGGATTTGGTAAATCACTAAGGCTGAGTCTCCGTACACCTCTAGGGTTTCGATGTTTCGTTCAATGGCTGCACGAAGTCCCATGATACAAGCCTCATATTCCGCTATGTTATTGGTACAGAAAAAGTTCAGTCTTACGGTCCCCTCTGGTGATACTAGGATTGCTTCGATTCCATGCCTCAAGGCATTCGACGCACCATCAAAACTCATATTCCATGGCTTCTCTTTTAATGACTCAGATTCTTTTTCTATGATACACATTAAGTCTTCGTCTGGAAAATCGAATCTCAAAGGCTCATATTCCTCTATTGTCCGAGTTGCTAAGAAGTCAGCTATTGTGCTCCCTTTTACCGACTTTTAACTCCGATGTCGTATTCCGATAGTAGGATCTGCCATCGTGCCATTCTTCCTGAGAGTGCAGGTGATCCCATCATGTACTTTATTGGGTCCAGTTTCGAAATTAACCATGTTTTATGATACAACATATATTGCTTGAGCCTCCGAACTACCCAAACCAAAGCGCAACAGAATTTTTCAATGGACGGATACTTTGCCTCATATTCTGTGAACTTTTTGCTGAGGTAGTAAATCGCCTTTTCTTTCTTTCCTGACTCGTCATGTTGCCGCAGTACGCAACCCGTTGAATTTTTGAACACAGTCAGATACAATATTAATGGTCTTCCTGGAGTTGGTGGTACTAGCACCGGAGGACTAGATAAATATTGTTTTATCTTGTCAAAAGTCATCTGGAATTTCTCATTCCATTCTCCCGGGTTATGTTTTCGAAGGATTCGAAAAATCGGGTCGCACTGGTTGGTAAGTTGAGCAATGAATTGGGCGATGTAATTTAACCTCCCTAAAAATCCTCTGACTTCCTTTTGCGTGTGCGGAGGTGGTAATTCTTGTATGGCTTTTATTTTATCTAGATCAACATTGATACCTCTTTGGCTATCAATGAAGCCTAGCAACTTTCCGGATGTAGCCCCAAACGTATATTTGGCTGGATTAAGTTTTAACTGGAACTTTCTTAGCCTTTCGAACAACTTCCTGAGGTTCACCACGTGCTCTTTTTCCCCTCGAGATTTAGTAATCATATCATCGACGTAGACTTCTATTTTTTTATGCATCATGTCATGGAACAACGTCACCATGGCTCTTTGATATGTCGCCCAGTATTCTTTAATTCAAATGGCATCACCTTGTAGTAGAATGTTCCCCACATCATTACGAATGTAGTTTTCTCCATATCCTCAGGAGCCATCTTAATCTGATTATACCCCGAGAATCCATCCATGAAGGAAAATAATGAATGTTTTACTGTGTTATCCACCAATGTATCAATGTACGGTAAGGGAAAATTATCTTTAGGACTTGCTCGATTCAGGTCACGATAATCCACATACATTCGTACTTTGCCGTCTTTTTTGGGTACCGAGACTATGTTAGCCACCCATTCAGGATATTTGGAAGTTTGTAAGAAACCAACATCAAATTTTTTCTTGACTTCTTCTTTTATCTTCAACAGCATTTTAGGTCTCATCCGTCTTAGCTTTTGTTGAATGGGTTTACATTCTGGTTTCAGTGGGAGTTTATGGACCACTATATCCTCATCCAATCCTGACATGTCCTGATACAACCATGCGAATACATCTTTGTACTCACGAAGCAAAGCAATCAAGTTATGCCTGGTGTCCTCTGAAATGGAGGTCCCGATCTTCACTTCTTGCCTCTTTTCTTCAGTTCCTAATTTTATTGTTTCAACAGATTCTTGATGAGGTAAAATCTGTTTATCCTCTTGTTCAACCATTCTTAGCAAGTCAAGAGATAAGAGATAGTCTTCAGCATTTTCCTCGACTTCGAATTCTCCTAAACAAATAGCTCTCTCAAAATCGATTTCAAGACTTGTAACGGGTTTGTTCATGTCGTTGATATCTGAGCACTTAAAAGTTAAATGGAAAAAGAAACTATAGAAGGGTATCAAAGTATTGGAAACAACAAGCAAAATGTTATGGCATGGTATGAGGTAAATGTAGGGATAGGCTGTGAAATAAGATAATAATTATAAAGTTAATGAGAATGCGAAAGGTCATAACAAAATGCATCTTCATTGATATTCATTTTAAAAGATAAAGAGCGAACGCAAGCTCTTACAAAAGAATCCTATTATATTAGGGACACAAAGGAAAGTTAACATTGAGCATTACTCTGAAGAAGACTTAGAAACTACAAGAAGGTCCTCAGCAGTCTAATTGTTCAACACGAAACCAGAAGGACAAGGGCGTATCATTGAAACATCCTTAATCGTGTCAGCTCCTTCGTCAATGACATTTATACTGATATTCTGAAAACCCTTTTCGATTAATAATAGCGCGCTCCGTGAATTATCCTGCCCTGGGTATATCATTCCTGCAGAAGTAAATGTTCTTGACAAAGGAGGGTACTCTATGGGCTCTCATTCCGGTTCTCGGATTAAGGTTCTCGCGATCCTTCTTTCTTGATTTTTCTTCCACTGTTTTTTTCTTTGACATGCGTCTAGTTGGAACCCTAGACCATATCGAGCCTTGTGATGTACTGGCTTCAGAGCCCTGATTCTCCCTTGCTGATATCTTCCCAAACCTTTCCTTGCTCGTGCTCCCTTTCCCACGGTCAGCTTAATTCCCATCTTGGTGTTTCTTGACAACTTAGGCACGGGAATTTTGTTTCCCTCAGTAACAAATGTGGCATTGACGAATTCGAGGAATCGGAATAAACATTCCACTGCATCTTTGCTTACTTCAAGGTAAGGCGTATCAGCAGATATAGATGCGATAATGTCTTCTTCCCCCTCGACAGTGACTAAACAACCATTCATGATAAACTTCATCTTTTGGTGGAAAGATGATGGGACTGCTCTAGCGGAATGGATCCAAGGTCTTCCCAAAAGGCAGTTATATGAGGGTGTAATATCCATGACCTAGAACTCGACATCATATATGTAGGGACCAACTTTTAAAGAGATCTCGATTTTTCCCATGACTTCTCTTCTTGTCCCATCGAATGCCCTTACTGTGGAATGACAAGGCCTTAGATAGGACAAATCCATTGGAATTCTGAATAGCATGGCTAAAGGCATAACGTTGAGTGCCAACCCGTTATCGATAAGCACGTTCGGCATTATGTAACCCTTACAGTGGGTTGTGATATGCAAGGCTTTCACGGAGCCCCTACCATTTGGAAGTATTTCATCATCACTGAAAGAAATGAAATTATCCGTGTTCAGGTTATTCACCCACCTATCAAGCTTCTCGATAGATATATTGTTTGCCACGTAAGCTTAATTTAACACCTTCAACAAAGCGTTCCGGTGTGGTTCTGAATTTAATAGTAGAGACAATACTGAGATTCGTGCTAGCTGCTTTCTCAATTGTTCCACTACATTATATTCACTGTGCTTGATGAACTTTAAGAATTCTTGTGCTTCCTCCTCATCCACAGGTTTTTTAGCTTCTTGTTCGGGCAGAATTTCATGCTCGACTTCGGCTTCGTGCATCAATGCTTTTCCTTTCTGTTTCAAGTCACTATTATTCTTCGTTGGCTCAACCTCTTTAGAATAACACCTCCCACTGCGGGTAAAATAACCTACTTCTCTAATGCTTCCAGTCGTGGCTTCGAACTTTTCACCTTCAGGTGTAACGATGTTGACGTCGTATTTTCATGGTACCGCCTTGTCATCCTTGTAAGGGAAAGGAGATGGTACTTCAATTATCACTTTTTGTTTCACAGGTTCTTTTTTCGTGTCGTAATAAATTATCAATGGTCGGTCGGCGTTATATGAGAAACCTGACGATTGATTGTCAGAGGTGCATACTTCTTCTTCATCAGCCTCTTCACCTTTGTTGAAGATTCTAATCTCCTTATTATCCATCATGTTTTGAATTAATCTTCTAAATTCCTCACAGGACTGAATGCCGTGCCCTTCCATTCTATGGAAATCGCAAAAATCTTGATCTCCTTCTTCGAGAATTCTATCGGGGCGACTGAGTAATCCCTTCTCAACCAGTACCTTCCAGACTTTCTGCAGAGATGTCTTTACTTCAGAAACATAGCTTTGGGTTTGCCAGTTACTCTCCTTCGTCACCACGCTCATATTCCCTTCGGTGTGGTTAGGGAATAGGTTCCCAGTCGTATTGTTAACACCATCAAAATGCAGAATGCCCACATCAATGAGTTATTGAACCCTCCTTTTAAAGGCAAGGCAGTTTTCCGTAGAATGTCCCTAGTTTCCAGCATGGTACACGTAACTAGCGTTTGGATCGTACCATTTCGGGTATGAAGGCTTCAGGGGTGCCATATAATGCGGGGATATCAATTGTTTCTCTAAATGTTTTGGGTACAGTTCCTCATACGACATAGGAATAGGAGTAAATTGTGACCTCTCGGGATTGGGCCTTGCTGGCCTTTGTTCGTTTTTGGGTTGGCTTTGGGTGGACATGGTATTTTGTAGAAACGTGACAACTGGTCTTTGGTTATTTGTGGCGTAAACGGGGTAAGAAGAGTAAGGAGATGGTGTTTGGTAGTAAGGGCTTTGGGGAGGATAATGGAAGTTGAGAGGTGGGTGATATCGAGGTTGGGGTAGGTTTGGATAGTATTAGGAGTATAACGGCTTTTAGTCCCCACCATATAGGTTTCTGGCTCTTTCTTCTTCATGGATGCTGCCCTTTTTGAGCTTTCGTGACCTTCCATCCTTCCACTCTTAATGACATTCTCAATAAGTTCGCCAGATATCAAAATATCCGCAAAGTCCTTCGCGGCACTTCCTACTAGCTTATCATAGAATGACGCTTTTAGAGTGTTGATGAAAAGGACCGTTATCTCAGTCTTAGTTAGTGGGGGTTCTACTTAAGCCGATATATCCCTCCATCTCTGCGCATACTGTCTAAAAGTTTCTGCCGACTTTTTCTCCATCATCTGCAGAGTCATCCGATCAGGCACCATGTCAGATACATGTTTGTACTATTCACAAAATACCGACGCTAAGTCCTTCTATGATCAGATCCTTTCTCTACTAAGCTGATTATACCATCGAAGAGCTGATCCAACCATGCTATCTTAAAAATAGTGTATGAGCAGCTTATCTTCATTCACATAACCGGTCATCTTCCGGTAAAACATGACAAGATGCGCTTTTGGACATCTCGTCCCACCGTACTTTTCAAAATCTGGCACCTTAAATTTTAGAGGTAGAACCAGATCGGGCACCAAACTAAGCTCTTTAGCACTCAATGTAGAGAAGACTTCAGTGCCTTCTATCGCCTTGAGCCTTTCCTCCAAACTCCTATACTTCTCTTGAGCCTCGTGGTCATCTATTTTCAACTTGGCTATTTTTGCTGGATCGTCCAAATCTGGAACGATTGGATCAGCAGGATTAACTCCAGGGTTTAATATAAATATTCCTTGCCCAAGATGAACAGGTGGCACAGGTCGTTGCTCTAGAATTGTAGGTTCCCCTTAATTGTACCCTCTTTATGTTGCGTGGGCATATGGTGGAGTGAATCCTGGGGGATAGAGTGCATCCTGATTGTGATTAACCCTCAACTGAGGTTCCATAACTTCGGGGCTCTACATGGGTCCTTTTCCTTTGACTAGAGCTGACATCATTTCCATCATTTTAGCCATTTGATCCTTTTGTTCAAGAGATTCCTCTCGAGGCCTCACTATTAGATCCCTTGTTTCTTGTTGTGACTTAGCCAATAGTTCTTGTAATTCCCTTTGGACTCTTTCCATCCTTTCGATTCTTTCATTGAATTCAGCCTCCATTACTCTTAGCTTGTCGGCGCGTCCTATACGAATGGCGTGATTCCAGACTTGAATTGTCACAACTGCGCATTATATAATTTTAACCTTAGTGAATGGCTATGGAATGTGCAATGAATGAATGAATGAGTAAATGTCAAATGAATGTTAGACATGAATGAGTATGCAAGAAATTGGTGCTGATTTCAAGATGGCCCCTATTTAGGCATTTCATTTATCAAAAGAGTCCATTACAAAAAGTTTCGCCATTTTTTGATTCAGCTGTTACACAAACTTCCTAGCTATATCGCTATATTTTTTTACTCGTTCTAAGAATTTCGATATGCTTGATCTTTGGCTCGGAGGGAATTGGCAACTGAGATCTTCTGCTTCATCTGATAGTTGTACCACATGCATGGCTGCCTTACGGATTTCATTGATTAGATAGCTAAGATTCTTGTTCTTTTCATGGAGGGCTCTTTCGTAAGCGCGGGTATCTCTATCATACTGACCATTTTTTTCATCCAAGGCCTCTAAGAGAGTATCTAGCTGTTGTTGACGAGCTTGCAGCGTATCTTCTAAATCTCGTATTCTCTCTCTTAGCTTTTGACGTTCAGATCGACTAGTAATTAATTCAGCAGACACAATTTCGTGTTCGGCGCTCTTCTTTTTTAATTCTATCATAACCCGCGCAGCCTTGTCCTCCTCTTTCTTCGCTTTCCCTTTCTAAAATTCCATTCCGCCTTTAATGTTGCTTAATTCTTCTTTCTATTCTGCTGACGACTTACCCAGCCCACTGTTCTTTATAGTGCTTCTTAACTTTTTATTTTCCAGATGAAGATCCCTTAAGTCATTTCTTACGATTTCAGCTTCTTTTTGCACTTTCTCAGTTCTAGATCTTTCAATCTGAATGTTGATCTGCAGCTGGTAGTTTTCTTCTTGAAGAGCATTAAGGTCCCGTAACATCTTGACCTTTTCACGTTTGAATTCCTGTATTGCCATTTCTAGCTCGGATGGCATTTCTTCCGAGAAAGGATTTTGGAAGGTATAGTTTGTCCACGAACTTGCTTACTATTCACCCGTTGCTTTCTCCATATGTCTTAATCTTGGGTGAGAGTATCAGCATATAGAGCCAACTCCATCAGATGAATTTTCTTCCAAAATTTTGCAGTGTTTCGGACCCTCTTCATATAGCCCTCACCCACGAAAGCAAACTCAGACTGTGCTAATCCTTCGGTGACGGATATGAATTGTCGTGAAGAAAATTACCTTTGGACCATTAACGGAACATATCCAATTCCTCCCCATAACCCAAGTAGTGGCACCCAATCTTGGTTTCCAACGTTATATAACAGAACTGACGGGCGTATCCACGGTGCTCTCCAAGTTATATCCTCAGCTCGAAGGTTCTGAAAGACTGAAACCCAATGCTGTTCGGTGACTTCCTTTGGTCATTTTTTCTCAAAAATAAGCTTTCAATGGGGCAAATTTTTTGAAAACATATGGAACGGTTTGCGCTCTACTTTCTAGAAGTGGCTCAAAATCCAAACATTGAGTAAGTGCGCTTACCCGATAAAATATCCTTCCCCTTTCCTTCTACAACTACTTAGGGATCTGAAGGTCTGAGCCAGGATAGTCGGGACAGGGTTGATTCTTTGTTTTAACCTTTCAAAGAAATCCATTATTGCAACTTCTATATGTCTGAGAACTTTTGAGAAGACGATTAATTCGTAAATGGCCAAAGCAAATAGATTCACTCTCTTCAACATATCGGGATGGTTTAGAACTAAATCTCGGAGGGAAAACTACGGGATACAGATGACTGCGTTCTTCTTCTTTATCTATTTTTCGGCCCATGTGTCGGTCATATCTGTCAATTTCACTAGCTTTTTCTTGAAGGTCATCGGCTTGGGCTCCTTCACATGTATCTTATAGAATTGTACATTATCGACACGAATAAAGCAGCGTACTCTTCTATAGTCGGAGTCATGTCTTCCTGATTGAAAGTAAAACATTGGTAAGCCGGATCCTAGAATCTGATCATGGCTTGAATCAATCGCTCGTCTACGTTGATAGCGATCAGGTTGGCTATATCTCCGTACCTTTCAATGAAGATGCCCCTACTGTTTGAGTCCCACTGTTTCCAAATTCGAGTCAAATCTTTAAGATTATTCTGACGAAAATTCACAGTTACGTGCTCGGAAAGATCGGAAACACATCTTTCCACTAGACTGCCCCTTTTTTCTTTCTGGGTTTTCAGAGACCAATCACAAACCACGACATTTTTCTCGGTTATTTGTATAATCAATTCTTCCATCAGAAACCCGTTTTTTGGCAACCAATCTCTAGTCAACACCTTCTTAATATGATGCCTATAATGCATGTGAAAAATAAAATAATGACTACCAACCCCAGTTTGTAATCAAATATAGGCAGAAAAAACATGGAAAATTTAACAAATTAAACTACCCGATGTAGTTTATTAGACAGACCCAATCCCTTTGTATAGAAAGTGAAAATGCAAAAGGTGAGAGGCGTTTCTCCCGTATACTTATTTTGGTGACTACTAAACGGACGGAGGTTCGGCACGGCTCTAATTAGGTGGTTCGTACGGTTCACTATATGCTGTTTCAATTCTAGATAGGTACTCGAATTGTCCGTACTGTCATCTACTAAGATTAGTACAAAGCCTCGGTCATGACCCGTCACAAGCTTACGAGTCCAATTTGAGGGATTACATTCACTTATGACTATGCGGAGGGACAAGTTAACTCACGAAAGCATAAGTCATATGTAACCCGAAAGTATTCATTAGCCTGTGCGGAGGGACGAGTTAACTCACGAAGGCATAGCGTTTACTTTCACTTAAGTGGACGGAGCCTGGGTACAGAGCTCATGTTATGCAAAAATGCGCGTGCACGGTGTGTGGGGAGAAACTCACCAACCTTTTGTTTTATTTTAAAAACTACAAAACTAAAACCATAAAACTTAGAGCTGAAAACAAAAAGATAAAACAAATTAGAACAATATTAAAAACATAGCGCAGATGCATGATTTTTCGAAAATAAAATTTGAGGATCACGACTAAGTGTTTACTTGAACAAGAAATTTTGAAAATTTTGACAACACGCATTTAATTCGACTCGACTCAAAAAAAGGTGTCCCTAGCGGAGTCGCCAGCTGTAGCGACGTAAAAATTTTATATTAGCTTAGTCGCTAATTGAAGTATTTGACTAAAAAACTTGAAAATCGAAATTTGACTTTATCGAAAAGGGGAGTCGCCACCGATCTTTTTCCTAGGTGTGATCGGGCACCTAATAAATCCTCCATTTTATGATGTTTTGAATACAAAAGAAGGTCAGGTTTAGATCTACGTTAAAATTTAAAGAAAATAGGGTTCGGGAGTCGGTTACGTGCGGGGAAGGTATTAGCACCCCCTCAACGCCCAAAATTGGTATCTTATTAAATATGCGTTGTCTTGGTTTCCAAAAATACGAGTTCAGTGTAACGTTTAATCGTGATCCGATTGAAATGACGAGAATTTTTAAATTTTTGATTTTTTAGAAGGACGTCCCGGTTACAACCTAAGCCAACGTGATTCACCCAACATAGCGATGAAACCAACGACTTAGTGTTAAATCGAGACTTTGCCTCGTGTATTGAAATTAATTAAAAAAAGAATAAGATTTTTGGTAATAATGAAAAGCAACTTGATATGAAGTGACAATCAAGTAAAAGAAGGAATTAGAAATATATCAAAGAAAATAATAAATATGACAATAATATCAAAAATACCAACGATGTATGCGATATTAAATGTGATAATAGTAATAAACACAAAATAAAAAACAATGACTATATATATATACGTAATGAGTTAAAAGAAATACATACATAATATAGTTATTAAAAAATATGTAATATAGTATAGAAAACATATACATAAGATAAGATACAAAAAATATATAACTAGTAGTATGAAAAGTACGTACATAATATATAATATATAAAAGAGATATAATGTTAAAAAAATATATGTATAGTATAGCGTTTAAATATATACATAATGTAGTTTAAAAGGGTTGATATATAGTATAAAAAAAATAGATGTAATATGTACGTATATATGTTAAAAATATATATAACAATAGTATTTAAAAGTATATAATAGTTTTATAAATATGTACGTAATATATATACATTAAAGATAATACCAGAGCCATGATAATAATAATATGTAAAATAAGGTAATAAATTATTGGGGTAAAATAATAAATATAATAATAAAAATACAACATTAAAAATAATGCGGAATATAATATGATAATAATATAAAAGAATGATAATATAAAATAATAATAATAGTGAACAATAAAAATGCAATATTATAAACACTATTAACAAAGGCAAAGGGACGAAAATAGAAACAAGAAAGGGTTCTTAGGACAAATTTGAAATAAAAACAAAATAAAAGGACCTATTTGAGCACGCGTGCGAGGAACAGGGGTTAAAAGGGAAAATACCCCCATCCGTTCGAAACGACGCCTTTCACATATCGGTCCATCACCATAGCAAGAGCTAAATCGAAATAACCACAAAATAAAAGGGCAAAATTAAAAAATAAAAGGGATTTAATTGCGAGGAATCACGAAAACGGAAGGACTTATGCGCAAATAACCCTTCACCGCTAAAACACGCGGATCCTGAGGGTTCAAATCGGGTTGAACCGACTCGGCTCCAAACAACGTCGTTTTGAAGCTATTAAACTCAGCCTCAAACGACGTCGTACCTGGGTGCCTTTAAAACCAGAAAATTTTTTTAAAATTCATTTCTCCTGTGTTTCAGAAAAAAACAAGGGGTTTCCTTTGGATTGAAACCTAGAATCTGGTGGAGCTCCGGTGAGCACCCACTGTAGGCCCGTCATACCCACCACCGTATACGGTGGTCGGGGGCCGCAAAAATAGGCTATTTTAGCCTTTTAAAACCCCTGAGCCCAAATATAAGTTCAAAACCCACAAAAAACTCCCCCTAGAACGAGATACTAGCCCTAGACTATTCAGATTCTGACCCCGACTCCTTCAAACAGGTGAAAGTTTTGATCTTTTTATTGTATTTCTATATGCACATGATATTTTAAGATGAAAGTATGCTAAAAATTGAAGAAAAAATACCTTTTCTTTTTTGATTTTTTTTTTGTATATTCAAAGTGTAAAAAATACAATCGGTTTCTGGCTCTCTTTTTATAGCCGAATACAATGAATCTTTTACAAATTATATTTGCCACTGTTTGATTCTGCTTGCTACTGCTGTTTCTTTGCTGTCGTTTGGCCCTGTTCGCTGCTTCTGTTTTCAATTATTTGCAGGTCTTCAGAGGGTCAATGGAGGCAAAACCTTGCCATTTCGGTGCTAACATGCCAGGGAGACGAACCTCGGGACGAGGGATCTCAGGACGAGGCATGGGCTGCATGACCAAGGCACATGGGGACGAACGGCGTAGAGAAACTAGGGTTTCTTAGTTGGCCGACATTGGTTAAGGTTTTGGGCCTATCGGGCCGTCAAAAATTGAATTAGGGTTTGTAATTGGGCCGATTACTTTTGGGAATTGTTTTGTTGTAGTTTGGGTTTTATTTTTTGGTAATTTGGTATGTAAATGGACATTATTGGTTTGATTATTTTAAGCCAGGTCAAAATTGACCTATTACACCGACCCCGAGATCATATCTTGCATCTCGTTGGAAGTGTTGGACAACCAGTAGATGTGGGACTTGAAAGTGTCGTTGATAGTGTACGTGATGATGGAAATGTACGAATCGAAATAGGTTTTACGACTGTTCGAGTATAGGCAACGAATTACACAGCCATCGCTAAACATAAAGGAACTACATCAGGTGGGCAAGTGGGGGAAGAACGACGAGGACTGAGTGGAGAAGCACAAAGAGCACATCCAAGCTTGGGATCGTAGGATGGAATTTATACCCGTCCACGAACCATTTTTCTTGGTAGATATGATGACAACGGATGATTACTTGGCATGGTTTAAAGCCGTTGACAAGTCGTATCTACTACCACCGGAGGCGATGAGTAGGCAAATTCAGCCGAAGAGGCAATGTTGACCGCCACAACAACGTAAGAGGGGATGCAGTTGCACGACGGGTTTGTCATCGACTCTGCAGAAGATGCGCCGCCTGTGGCTACACAGTTTTCGGGTCAATTCGCTTAACTTATTCTCATTCAATTTACTAACCTTATATATTTTTCACAAGCACCACCAATGCACGTGGTCGGTTCTTTTCTTCCAGTATGTTCGTATTTCGAGGCACTGATATCCCCACATACTACCCCTATGTTGATATTGATGTTGAACCCCATATTGAGATAATTTTTGACGTATGCACCACCACCAACGATGATACTGATGTAGACATCGATGCCAAAATTGATGCTCGGGCTGATGCCGACGTACCTGGGATTTAGGGTACCTTATGGTTACACGCCTATAGTGATCCAAACACCATGCGCATCACTATTTTACCAGGGTGGCTCATCGTCACAACCATCGAATGTGGGAGTGGTGGATACACAATGGCAAGCAAGGACGACGTAACCACGGAATAAGATGATAACGCTATCGATCCTAATGAAACAATTGTCCAAGAGGCCATGCTAGGTACATATTCAAGCAATGATGAAGACGATAAGGAAGTCTACAAGCCCGCACTTTTGAATTCACCTCTGGAGGCACTTCTTGTTGCACCTCCTATTGAAACTCTAGTTGTACGCGCATTTCCACGAAGGAATCCTGCACGTGATCGTTGTCCACTCTTGTGGCACACATTTTCCCCGACGATGAGTGCGATATATTTTTGTTATAAATATTATGATGTAAATAAAAATGTCATAAATAAAAAACAATTAATTATTACAAAATAATCCTCTTTTGTGTTGTACATTATTAATTATTACAATTAGTATAAAGTCTCTATTTGAACAATACCTTTGTCTTTTCATGAGTTATGCGTAAGTTAACAATAAATAAGAAATTGAACCAAATGGAATACGCGAAACACATTAATGAACATAAAATTTGGAAAGTAATGTTATCGACGCTAGGGCACCAACGTATCCTTATACAGAGAACATGTTGTCTTCGAATGCCTTGGATTTGTACAATACTCGCATAATTTTTGGTGATTGTGTTGGAAAAAACGAGTTTGAAAACACAACGGAAAATAAATTTAGGGAAAAACAAGAGTTTTAAAATTTTCCAAAATAAAATCTTAGTTGTGATATCTAAAGTAATAAACACTTAATCAAAATTGTACATTTTCGATTCGTTAAGGATAAGCGTTTCGACCTAGTAGTATTCTCTGCTATCCTCAAGCCCACGTTTGTCGAGTGTGGGCTTACTTCGAATTAGAAATTTTTTCACAAAAATTGCCAATTAGATAATTTCATACTCTAAACTTTTAAATGTTAATTACTTTATTAACTAGCTATTCAATTTAAGGAGAGAAATAATGAATAACGGAAATTTATGTTTCATTTGAAATCTTTTTTATTCATTATTCATTAATAGGAAATTGACACAAATTAAAATAAGTAAACTAAAGGTATTAGAACGAGTTCATAATAAAATTATTGTAAAGAAGATATTTATATTTTTATTAAAATAAAATAATTAAAATACTCTCAAATAATATAATTTATTTTAATTTTTGTAATTTTTTTGTACTAATTTGGTGTTCAATTAACTCATAACACTAACTCAATCAATGGCTTAAATAATAGTATAGATTTATCAATAATTTATTATATTATTCATCATATATTACTATTTTATAATTATTTATAAAATTTACTATACACTATGAATATGAAAATTTTTTATCATTCAATTATTCAAGAGGATATAAATAGTTAATTTTTAAAAAAGAGGGTAAGAATTATTAATTGAATGGTATAAATAGAGTAAAATTGGATACCAGAATGAAAAAGTATAAATACAAATTTTTGAGAAAGGATTCAATTGAATTTTTGGAAAAAGGTGTGAGGAATAAAATGTGAATAGCTTATAAAAGAAAAATGGTAGAGTAGTAATTAACTATTTTATGTAAAAATGAAATTGAAAATATATTGATATTTAGGGTATTAAGTTAAATGAACTTAAGTATAATTTGCCATTAAGTGAAAAATTGACTTAACCGTAATTGAACCATAAAGAAATAACAAAATATGAGCCATTAGATTAGAGTTTTAAAAATTAAATCATAACCATTAATGATTTAATAACTAAATAAAAATGGATAAATAAAGAAATACGAAGAAAAGTCGAGAAAATTGGGAAATTCATCAAAATATTTATCTCTCTCTATATAAAGGTAACTCCAAAATGAATAGAAGTGATTTTAGTAATTTGTTTTTTTTTTTTAAAGATATAAGTGAATGACTAATTAATTCTTTTTAAGAATGATTGATCAATTAATTTTATCTTATTAAAATATATTTAAGCACGGGTAGTTTGCTAGACAAAAACAAGTAGAACAACAAGAATAGGATTCAAATATTTAAGAAAATTGAACCCAAAAAAAAAAAAAAAAAAGAAAGAAAGCAATGATACAAGAAAACAAAGATGGGATATCACCTTTCAATGGAAAGAGTTGGAAAGTAAATCTCTTGAGCTGTAGAATAATGCCAGTGCCACTAGTGATCATAAGATTCGCCTTTGTCCTCTTAAATACAATGTTCATTCTCAATTAAATACAAGTATAACTCACTAATTCAAGTAGTAATTGAGGGGAAAACTTATCAATTTGCTCATGAGAATATCCTACATATATACTAGTTATAAGAGTTCCACTTGGGAAAGAAGTAGAGTTTAATATAAACTTTTAACACTACTTATCTAATTATATTCACAACATTAATAAAAGGAATTAAACTTATTTTTATTTAAAAGACTTTGGATTCTCAACTCACAACTATTAACAAGCGACTTCCAATATCAAAGTGAAGAACATCCTTCTTCATGGTGCATTTCAAAGACAAATGTTTAAATATGTGGAGGTGCATAAAAAAGTGACAAGACGATAAGTGACCTATAGATACTCAAAGAAAATAATTCTTGATTTCGATTTTGGAAAAGATAAATAAAAATTTATTGTGGAACCTAATCTTCGCATTCTTTTTGACACTATCAACAACAAATACCAACTCAAAGAAAGAAAAAAAGAGTTAAATATTGATTTATTTACCTTGAAAAAATGTCTTTATCGATTGTCATTCACCAATGAATCTCCCATCTACAAACACTACAATTAACTCAATTAGAAACAATTTAATCTTCCCCAACTACCACCTCCCTTATCTATCCCGATTCCAACTCCCCTTCTTTTCATACTTCCCCTATGTAGCAGAAAAAACCTTATAATTTAATCTCCAAATAGGTTTAATTCGATTTCTCAAAGGGAATGTTTAATTCTTTCACAATTTGGTAAGCTCCAAACCTTGAAATGATTCTACATTTTATTGTTCAGCTTGATCTGGATCATGTAGAAATAGGTGCATCATTCGTAAATGAAAGAGTGTAAATTTTGCAGCCTTTGCAGTAAACTTGTATGCAAAGTCATTGATGGAAAAGTGCAAGTACTAATCCGTTAAGCCAATATAAAAGTTGCAAAGGTGAGCATTAATCCATTTAAACCAACATACAATTTTCTAAATTGATGACTACCTTTTCTATGAACAACTGCTGAATGGTGGCATTAAGGTCGCCTTCCCAACGCCCTACATATTCACCTTTAGTATTTTGTATTCCAAGCAGCATTGGTGTACTTAACTGTCCTTTGTGAAAAATTTCATCTTTGGACACAAGTCTCATGAATACTTCTTCCAAGGAAGGAAATATTACTGAGGTGTAATTCTCTGAGCAGAACCTTGAAAGACTACCAAGTTCTAAAGACTTGAGGTGGGAGAAAACGATGCCATCCATGACTTCATCAGTGTAGAAAAGCTATGATTTCTTCCAACATTTGGCAATCATTAACACTCATTCTTGTGAGTTAGACCATGCTTTTAGCTATTGTGAATGTTGTTACTAAATTCCTGAATCCATGGCATTTTGATACCTTCGAGTTTAATGTTTGAATGATACAAAATATGGCACTAAATTCTTTAATTTGCCGCATCCCAAAACTTGTAGAAAACTTCTGCAAGTGATGGTTTGTTCTTCTACAGATGTGTCAACTCAGGAAGATAATACAACCTTAATTCCTTCAAGCAAGCAAGTTTTCATACATGTTTGTTTTCATCTCTTATTCCTTTACATGGAAATAATTCATTGAAGGTAGCCCTTTGCCAAAAGAAAGGTATTCAAGATTTGTTAATGACTATAGATAAAACAATCCGAGAGAGTAACTCATGTTTTGGGACAATATAACTTTCTTAGTTTGGGACAATATTGTTTAGCATCTGGTCCATGTCCAAGCCATACCTTCATATAGCCATTCCGAATCAAAAACAATTCTTCTAAATTGGGGAATGTTTCCTGAGAAATTAAGAGACATATATATGTTAAATAAAAGCAAATCTTCTAAAGTAAATGATAAAATATGCAAATTTTTAGATTGACCTTTTATTTAATTTCTTTTATGAGATCTTACCTTAGTGACCCAAAATAGGGGTTGTTGAACAGAGATAACGGGTTGGCTCTCTCCTTGTGTTTCTCTAAAGTTGATAAGCTCCCCAGCGAATGTCTCCACCTTGCTGCATTCACACACCTCCAATAGTTTTAACAATGGCCAATCTGTAGTATGCACCTTGGAGTAGAAACCAATCAATTTGGGTAGCTTACGAAGAATCAGCTGTCTTATTTTAGGAAACACAAACTTGGTGGTTGATTTGAGCTCAATCGATTCATTTGAGTTGAGTCCATGATCGTCAGCAAGTCCAATTATTTCTTCTACCGACTCACATTCCAATATTTGCAGAGTTTCTAGTTTTTCAAGTCTTTCCACCATATCAAATGGTAAAACATTCGAAAGTCTGTCACAGTGTTCCACCATAAGGAAGGTTAATTCATGAAATGAACCCATAGTGAGTTTATCGTGCCATATCTTTCTACACTTTCCCATGCTTACAATTCTCAAATCATTCAAGCTAGGAAACGCAACCTGCGGGAATTATTTAAGTTGTTAATGAGGAAAACATGTTAGAATTCTACAAGGATATGAAAAGTAATATTACTACAAAAAAAAAAAAAAAGAAGAAGAATACCACCTATTGGTTGAAAAGAGTATTGGTCTCTGAGTTTTCTTGATGGCAGAATGTCCTTAGTTTTGGAAGCCTAATGAGCTCCAGTATTTGTAGCTTAGTGAACAGGTAAATCGGTATCCCTTCTCCTGCTGCTAATCCATCTGTAAATATTTTTTCTTCCATTTTTTTGCAATCAAGAAGGCTAAGTTGATGGAGCCGCTCAAAATTTTTTACCAAAAGGGATGGGAATAGATATTCCAAATTGTGGCAACCCTTCACAATTAAGATTTGTAAGTTGAGAACATTAGAGGATATAGCCCTGTCTGGTTTATCAGGCCATAATTTTTTGATGTTAGTTGATGATAGTTCCAAGTACTGCAAGTTGGCACACAAAACCTGCAGATACAATCCTCATTGCATGAATTATTTGGTATTTATCTTGAGATTGAGCATCAAATCTCGGATAATCTTGTAAAAGTAAACTAGATATTCTCAAGAGTCGGACTTGTAGACTTTCCTTAAGTTGCGATATAAAGAAGTGATTAAGGGATTTAGATATTCATCAAATTTTGAGACGAGGCAGTCTATTCTACACGTCTTTAAAAGAAGTTGGATCCTTCAGAGTCTAAAACTGACTGAAGCGCTATTCTATTTGATATCAGGAACCTTTGAGCAGAGTCTGATTTTTCAAATTTTTCATACTCTGGGAGTGTGTTTTCTAGCCTTTGTAGGAAGGATTGGAGTGGAAGGTGAATGCAAACAAACTGTATGACATTAAGGCTGTAATTATCCTAGGCGAGCTTGGGCAGATTGAGTTGTTACCAAGTGTTGTACTGAGAGTTTGTATAGTGATTTAATTCTCTGATCAAGGCCGAAGACATAGGTTGTTTAACTGAACTGCATAAACAATCTCTAGTCTCCATTCCCATTTATGCTTTACTACTATTTATTACATTTTTGCATCGTCATACCATACCCTTACAATTTTATTCAAAAAAAAAAGAACATCCCTTACAATATTAGTTATAACATTCAATTAGAACAATCTTTAACATAAGACATTTTTAGTTTCTATCTGTAGAAATTATGTACTCTAGTTTCTTATTCTATTAATTAATTTAAATTTTCACCCAAATAAATTAAAAAGTTAAAACACTAAACAAAAGAGAAGAGACTAACCTTATGATTGAAAAAGGGTATATTTTCTCTGCCAACTACCTCTATATCCTCTTCCTCCCTTTTAGATGCCAGTGCATACATCTTTGGGCAATCATCTACTGCAATTTCATACAAAGATGGACATTGCAGGGTAATACTTCCCATACAAAAACTTGTCAACCTTGAACATGACTCAAGTCGTATCTTCTTAAGCATGGGTAACAAGAGTGTAACCATTTCAGTTTCCTCTGCTCCTTTTTTGATAATCTGCTCCATTATAGGGCATTGTTTCACTTTTATGTCTTCTAGTTGCGCAAGATCTAAAGCCATGGAAACGCTAAATATGTATGTCATGCTATTACACTTATAAACTTCTAAAACCTTAAGTTTCTTGAAATCTAAACTTCCATGAATGTTCTCCTTCCATATTTCAATTGACTTTGAAACAACGAAACAAGGATTAAAGGAATATACAATAACGAACCCAACCCAAACCATATGAAAGAAAGAATAACCAAAGCTAAGTTAAAGGAATATACAATAATACCTTTATTGAATACATTTGTTGGATAGTGTTACTAAGGTCACTAATCTATACCAATGTCCATTATCATTTCCATATTCTACTTTTTGCAATAATGGTGGATTAGTTAAAACTCCCTTACAAAATATCTCCAATTCAGGGCAACCACTCACTATTAATTCCTCTAAACATGGGAATCCAAATGTGTGGTTGCCTGAACAAAAGCTATTAAGTCGTGGTAGATTCACAAGTTCCAAACTTTTCAACCTGCCGAACATAATGTCACAAGTTGCTTCATCTCCCTCAGTTGCAACTATTTCTGTCATTGAAATGCAGTCTCTTACCATCAACTTCTTGATTTGGGCCATACCTTGGACTGCTAAACATGTATCTAAGTATTTCATTGCTTCACAATTCCACACATCCAATGTGGTGAGATTTTGAAATGATGCTGAGGATGATCCTAAGCTGATCAAATTATAACAATCGTGAACTTCAAGAGTCTCAAGTTTGGGTAGAATGTGGTCCACCTGTACGTCTTGCTTCCATAAATAATCTTTTAGATTATTAAGAGCTACCAATTTTAAGTTTCTAATTGTTGACAAAGTCCCCGCATACATCTCCTCATTGCCGGTATCTCCTTCGGTACAAAATAGCTCTTTTATTTCATAATAAGAGATGGTAAGGTTTTCAAGAGTGTAGAATCTCTCAAGGAAAGAAATTCGGAAATCAATTGATTTAGCACCGTGGCCATGCACTTGAAAAGCTTTTATTTCATGAAAAAGGCTGCTTGAAAATTGACCATCACTTATCATTGCAATGTAATCACTATCTAATGCCAAACGTTGTAGTTTGGGGATGACCTGAAAACCAATCAGAAAACGATTTAGGAGTCAATATGTTCATCTTCGAATTAAGAGTTACTAATGGTCATGAGAAGGAAAGTGCACACAGAAAGAATAGCATCTGTTACATAAATGAAACATCATAAATTTTCAAAAAATTCTTAATTAATATCATACTACCTTCATCAGTAAATTAATTTTTCTAAATAATATTTCCACCAACAATAATAGTAAACTAAGATTGATGGTTTAGAGTTTAACCTAAGATTGTAGATTTTAGAGTTCATGGTTGGATTTATGATTTATGGTTTAGGGTCGGGATTTAGAATTTAAGAGGGTTTCTTTTGTTTGTTCATTAGAGTAAAAAAAAGTTACTTTTTAAAACAATTTAATATATACAGTGGGAGCGAGAGGATTCATACCTTTTCAACCAAGAAAAGCGGTGGATGGATTGGGGAATCAAGTTGTGTACCTAATATCTTCATTTTCCCACACTCAACTACTTCCAACTTGCTTAACATCGGCCACTTTGCAGTATATTTACCTGGGTAGAAGCATTTTAATTCTGGTAGCCTCCAAAGCATAAGGGCGTATAGTTGATCAAACTTGAAATTGACGGCTATTTCCGAATCTGATCCTTCCTCTAATTTGGAAACAATCTCCTCCACTCCACAATCAGATATTGCAAGATAACCAAGTAGTGGTAGGTCTTTGGCTACTGAGGCTGGAAATACATTCTTCAAACTTGGACAGCCCAAAACAGATATTGCACAGATTTTTTTAAATGAAAAAGTTCCTTTGGGATCATTTTTCCAAATATATTTCAACTTTGGTAGTCCTCTAATATGCAATTCTCTTAGTTGAGCGGTTGCAAGTAAAGCGGTTTCTTTTTCTTCATGCATGATTTCAAATACTTGTTGTAAGGAACCACAAGTGTTTACAGTTAGACGGTGCAGCCTTTGAAATGTTTTCAGCATATTAGATGGGAAAATGGTTAAAAACTTATCACATCCTTCAACTCTCAATTGTTGTAGTTTGGGAAATGAATTTGGTGGAAGTGGGTTCCGCCATATCATCTTCATCTTTCTCAAGTAGCAAATACTCATTTCCTCCAGACTGGGAAATGCAACCTGCACTCATGCCAATATAATGAAATTAGAGGCTAGCTGTTTGTTTCATTTCTTGTGCGGGTTTGTGGAAAATAAATAAATTTTTCATTCTAATACATAAAAACAAATTATTCCAAATTGAAATGAGAGAGATACTTATTAGTCTAACAATATGCATTTTTCAAAAATTTCATTTTCATTCCTCTCATTTTCAACTGTACCAAAAAATGATTAAAAAGAAATTTATTTTTTCTTTTAATTTTTTCATCTTTCTTATCAACCACACTATAGGAAAGAAAAATAAATGTTTTCTATCTTTCTATTTTTTTACTCATTAAAATTACCATCTTGTCAATTTTCTTTCCACTATACCATTAAAGCCAAAGCCAACAAGGAGAAAATGAGTAAACCTAAAAATTAAGAATTAACCCACCTTATTGTCAAACAGATCACCTTGACTAGAGAGTCGTCGGTTCCCTTCCCTTGTATATCTACAAATGAAACCGTCCAATTTTGGGCAGTTGTATATCGTCATTGACTTCATGAATGGAAATTCAATAACTTTATTTTGGGAGTTGGAACAAAATCCACTCAAATGCTGAAGATCCTTTAGCTCTAAGGACCTTAACTGAGGAAATAATGATAAAGTCATAGCAGCCTGAGTTTCTTCTTCTATATCCTCCAAAAAGATTATCTCTCTTAAGCAGCTGCACGCAGTTATCTCAAAGTATTTGAGATGAACTAGATATTTAGCCATAGAAAATGATAATAGGTATTTTATGTTTCCACAACCCTCGATTTGCAATGTGGTTAACTTCTCGTGAGGGCAAAAAGATACATTTGACAACTGATTGTGCCACACCCTTGTAACATTAAGCGATGACAAGTGCAATTTCTCCAAGGAAGGGAACGATATCTACAACCATACACATAGTTAATTCTACTTTCAAATTAATATTGTAAAAAAATTCATATATATAGTTAAAGGAATATTTACTTTATATATAATTCTATTTTGCAATTACCAAATACAATAAAAATTACCTGTTTGAAATTTTAATGTATCCGGAATGATTTTTAATGGTGATATGCTTCCAATTGCAAAACTGACATGTCATCTTTTTTTCTAAAAAACTAAAATTTAAAAAAAAAAAAGCATACTTATTGAATACACAATACAGACAAGCTAAAAACACAAAAAACCAAAAATAAAGTTTGCTAACCAATAAAAAGTGTCATATAGTAGAAAAATTCTAGTAAAAATAAAATATGTTGAGAGTATTGGGGACTGAAGAACCATTATATGATCAGAAAAAACAAAAAACAATCTCACATAGCTAAACAACTAGAAAGATATAGAGTTATAGATACCTTTTCTCCGAAAAGTGGCAATTCAAGTTGAGGCAATGAGGTAGCATCGATTTTGTCTTGAGAGCAAAAGCGAACGAATTGAGGAAGACGCTGCAATGTCAAGGACTGCAATCGAGGAAATTCATTTTTATCATTAATGATAGATTCAATATCCAAACCATTTCGGATATGCAGATTCTGCAAATGTGATAGCCTTTCCTCATCTATTAACTCCTTCAGTGCAATCTTCACACCTTTCAGTTCTTCCAATTCTAAATCTTGAGTTCTCTTTACCAACTTCTTAATTCCATGATCCAAATCATCAATGCTTGTGTTTAATCTGAGTTTTAAGGTTCTGGAATATTGATAGTTGCCAAACCGCTCCCATTCCTTTCCTATGAAAATCCTGTATCTTTCCAACTTTTGCAACTTTTGAAAGAAGTCCTCTGGGGCAGCCATGGCGTCCGGAATTTGAACTTCTAAAGTGGTCAAATGAGGCAGTGTGTTCAGTTCAGCAAGACTAGCATTGGGTTGCCCCCATTGAATAGAAGTGCCACCCATATATAATTCTTCTAATTTTGACAAACGTGGCAAGACGTCAGCTGAAATTTTTTCGAGTTTAGTACAGCCACTTACATCTAACAACTTTAGCTTCAACAATTGCCCAATTTCCTTGGGTACAATTTTGATATCAGATTGCAAAAGGCTAAGCACATTTAAGTTCTTGAGCGCTCCAATAATGGTTAGGTTATCTCCCAGATTGCAGTGATCTAGACACAATGTACTGAGGCTAGTTAGGAGACAAATTGATGAAGGTAAAGAAGAAAAATGAACGCCAGTCAAATCTAAGACTTTAAGATTTTTTGCTTCCTTGAAGAAGTTATCTGGCAACGTCAAGGAGAGATCCTTGTTAAACAAAAGGAAAAGAAAAAGCTGCGGACAATTCAACCGGTCAGGAAGCTTGTTGATACTAGGATGCTGCAAAATAATCTTGTTGCACTCTTTCATTGACTCTCCATTTCGCCAATCTGTTACAACATCATCTTCCTCTTCCTCATCCTCATCCGTTAAATCAAGCACTTGATTCTCCTTTGAAGCGATTGATTTGGCCACAATATAAGTAAGATCATGCACATCAAAGTACTCCTCATTGGTACTTTTACTATCAAGCAACAAACAAGATTCTTTGAGGGTACTCATCATTTTTAACAGCCTATCTCGTGCTGCATTCATGCTGTTGACTCCTTTAATTAGACCCAAACCACAAGCATATCTCAACAAGTCTTCAATCCTAGTGTCACGACGCAGTAAGCTGCAAAGCAGGAAAATCTGCTTGAGGTCTTCACTCCATAAATGATTGATACCCAACTCAATAGCCGAATGTACCTCAGCAGATATCTCACTCGAGCTTTTTTTTAAGTAAGGCCTCTGTAGTTGTTGTAAAGCATCCCTCCAAACAAATAAACTTCTATTTCGCAATGCACTTGCAACTGTTGCAAGGGCGAGCGGTAATCTTGCACATTTCTTGGCTACCTCAATTGCTGTAGATCGCAGCTCCTCATCACTTTCAACACTGTCCCCGGCCATCTTCTTAAAGAACTCCCAAGCTTCTTCGTCATCTAAATCACCAATTGCAAAGGTCTTTGTAGCATCTATCCCATTGCTTAGAACATTTTGATATCTTGAGGTCAACAGTATTTTGCATCCTTTGTGTTGACTTCCAAATGGAATTCCGACTTCCACTAGATCCAGTTTCTTCCAAAGATCATCCAAAATAATAAGGACATTTTTCTCCTTCCTTAACCTTTCACACAATCTACGGGCTCTTACTACCGGACTGTTTTCTTCAAGCTTCAAACCCAATGAGTAAGCCATTTGGTCTTGGATTTCCTTAATGTCAGGAATTCGAGATACAATAGCCCTAACTACTGAATCGAATAACTTAATCTCATGGAGTTGTCTCTCAACTTCGTTGACCAGCCATGTTTTGCCCACACCAGCCATCCCGTACACTCCAATCATGTTTGTTGTTGCATCTTTCAGTGACTCCATGATATCATTGAAAACCTCCTCTCTTGATTTAAAGGCCTCAAACTCTGTATGGACTATGGACTATGGGTTCAGGAACATCAGGGTATCCCACGCGCTCAAATTGGCAATCTTTGATAAGCTCATCAAAAGTAGCAGCAGCTTCTTCTGCTTTCCTGCTAAGCTGGTAGCGAGACTCGATGTTGGGACACAAGCCAAAGAAGCACTTGGTCTTTGCTTTGACTTCAAGATCCTTCACTTTCTTCTCCTTTTCAGTGACGACCTTCTCCACTCTGTGGCGCCAATCCAGGACATCGGCTTTAATCTTCTCCCCGTTCCTTTCTGCAACATCAACATCTTGCTGCACACTAGTTCTTTTTGCAATCAATTTCCTGTGTTTCTGCTCGAAGTTTTCAACAATTTTCTGGTAGAAGATTACATATCTAATATGACGTTTAACTTGGTGGAAGATACCTTTCGCAGTCTCGGAAGAGACATTGGCAGCAGCACCAGTACCAATTGCTTCCATTTTTTTTCTTTTTTGCTTTGGGGTTACAGATGACTGTCAGAGAGAGTAAAAAAGAGGCAAGAAAGAAAATACTAAAAGGAAAGAAGCAAGCAAGAAGAAATCAGAAATGATGTGAAGCCATTAGCCGATATGAAATAGAAATTCAGAAAGGCGTGGAATTGGATATGGACTGTTGTCTTCAACTGTGCTAAGATTTTAGATTAGAAATCGAAGAACCAGCAAAAGAAAGCAGATAATGAATGTGGACGATTGCGGGTATTTTCAGTGGAAATTAAGCACATAAAGTTTGACTAACTGATCATTTGGGCCGTGCCAATTTAGGAACTTTTTTTAACTTCGGATCCCGCTCGGCGAAAAATAAATTTAAAATTTTATTCAAATTCAATTCAAATTAAAAATATTAAATTCAACTTAATTTGTTGATATTAAATTTTTTATATTATTTTATATAAAATTCAATTTAAAAAATATAATATATCAAATAAATTATAAATATTAAAATAAATATTTTTTTAATAAATTACAAATATATTAAAAAATTGTTGCATTTAATTAGAACCCTTCACAAAATACTTTTGTTTCCGTACCTTTGCGGCTTTAATTCTCAAATCATTGTTACCTGATTCGATTGTGGCAGCAATGGTACGAATGGAAGAAACAAGAAGATCAAGTTCATGGTGTATTCCAATTCATTGCAGAGAACTAAAACCAGGTTTGGATGTGGGGTTGTAATGTTAAACCAAGAAGAAGGTGAACCTATTGATCCTAATTCAGTTTGTTTAATAGATATGCTTGTGTTTATTTCCATTTTTATTTATGCTTAAATTTAAAATTTTGATGGAAATTGGCATATTTGGCTAGAAAATGTAAGTGAGTTGAGATGAATCAAGATAAGCATTTGGTGTTATATCTATTTATTGAAACTAGAAGAATGACAAAAGATCATAAAATGTATCATTAAATGTATGTGTAATTCATTTTCAGATTCAATCAACGAAATTCAGAAATTTATATGTGATAGTCATAGTTTATGTGTATGCAAATATGATAATTAATGCCCATGTGTATTTTGTAAAAAGCTAGGATATAATTGGCATGTCATTAGGGTCATATGTGCCATTGTGTACAAGTTAGTTGACGATGTAGAGATTACGATATGTTATTCTAGGATCTAGCATTTGTTGAGAATCATCAAATATTCACTGTCTCTACGAAGGCCTTGGTGTGGTAGAGGGATGTATTTGAATATGCATATACGCTTGATGCCTACGAGCTTTACACTTCGATACTTTGGTGTGGTAAACAAACTAAATTTGATAAGCTATTATGGTATGTGATTAAAATTGTTATGGTAAGAACTAGTAGTTTGATGATAGTATATGAAATTGTAATGAAATTATATGAATTGGTACAATTACATGAAATTATATGGATTTGGGTATTGGAAAGGTGGAAAAGGCGGCAGGAAAAAAATCCTATTAATGAAGTTGGGTTAAACATATTTGGGCTAAGTAATGAGGAAAGCTTTAAAGAAAATTCTAATAGTGTTAAAGGAATTAGTTTGACTACTGTTATGCAACAGAGATGCAAAAGTATGAGCCACTTTAGGGATTCTAATTTCAGCTTGAGGGGTCGGCTACTAGGGTTTTTATTAATAATTTTTTTACCTCCTCTAGTGAGGTACCTACAGGTTTTATGTCATGTATTAACCCCATCTTTGATGATATGCCTAAAAAGGAAATGGTCATTAGCCAAGTATTTTGGATCCAGGAAAGCACACTACTGTCATTTTCAAGGAAAATGGCTATACCAATATTATTAATAATTCGAGTAATACCTCTATTATCGACGGAAAGCATATTAAATAGGGCTCTAAAGGATGTGGTACTGGTAATAAATCTAAACATGGCCTGAATGGGTGGAAGCTCAATAGAATTTTTCGAGAGCGTAGTGATCGTTTCGAGGTTACTGGTTTATCTCGAGTGCCCCTATCTGATACGATAAATTCAATGGTGGATTTAATTAATTCTCAAATTGAACTAGATTTTGAGCAAGGCTCCTTCCAGTATGAATGACTTACCTATCAAGGAGTTAGGTTCACTAGAGCAGTAAAAGGTTAGTTTTCATACCCTTATTTATAATTTGAATTTAATTATTTTTACTTGGAATTGCCAGGGTTGTGCCAGGGTTGTGCCAATGTTAAGTTTCCTCAAAACTTTTCAGAAATACAATTTAGAATATAAGCTTGATATTGTGGTGAAACACGAGTCAACGATGTCAAAGCAGACAAAATCATTGCAAAATTGGGGTTCTAGTATTCACATTGGGTGGAGGTCATTTGTTTTTCTAAGGGTATATGGATTGGTTGGAAAGATTCCATACAAGTATATGTGACATTTAGTCATTCTCAGTTTATCCTAATGTATGTGTTTGAGGGTGGGTTTTCTCAACTTGTTTATGTTGCTTTTGTCTACGATAGTCCTGATAGTCAGAAACAAAATAAACTATGGGAGGGGTTAAAATCGAGCATTTCGTCCGGTACAAATCCTTGGAATGCTGTTGAGACTTTAATGCGATTCTATCCTCTGATGATAAAATAGGTGGTAGAAGAAATGGTAGAAGGTGCCCCTTGTTTGGTGATTTAATAGAATCTGCTGAGCTTCAAGATTTGGGTTTCAAAGGACCATTATTTACTGGGCATAGAAGAGGGGTCTCTGAACGCCTTGATAAAGCAATTGGAAATGACGCGTTGGTTAACATTTTTCCTAATCGCATCGTTACTCATCTTTCAAGACTGAAATCAAATCACAAACCTCTTATTCTGTCCTTAGAACCAATGAGAAGCTTGTTTAAAGGTAGACCTTTTAGATTCTTAGCAGGTTGGGTTGACCATCCAAGGTTTACTGACTTTGTTTTATATAATTGGAGAATTGATAGGAATATGGTAGACTCTATTTCTTAATTTACCTCGAGTATAAAATCGTGGAATAAGTTCATTTATAGCCATCTTGATGTTTGTAAAAAATAGCTTTTGAGGAAGCTCTCACGTATTCAAAAGAATATAAAAAGCACACATTCTGGTAGTTTAGTTAGGTTAGAAATAAAAGTAAGAGATGATCTGGAATGAGCTCTTCATCATGAGGAATTACTGTGGAAGCAAAAAGCTAGATGCGATTAGTTGAGTTTAGGGGATCGTAACACCATATTTTTTCACAGATGCACGTTACAGAGACAAAAGCATAATAGGATATTGGCTTTTAAAAACAAAGAGGGTGAATGGATTCTTGATGAAAACGGTTTACAATAGAAGGCAATTGCCTTCTTCCAAAAATTATATGGGGAGCACCCTACTAGAATGAGATAACTGCCACCTAGTAACTTTCCAAAGCTTGAGTCTAATGATATTCTCTTTCTGGAAAAGGTGATTTTAAGGGATGAAATCAAGAAAGCTTTATTTGATATGGCTCCATTAAAAGCACCTGTGAGTGATGGGCTTCACGCCTTTTTTTTTTCAAAGTCAATGGAATATAGTTGGGGATGCTATGTGTGAGTGGATTCAAAAAGTTTTTGATAGACAAGATATTGATTCAGATTTGAATAACACTCTCATTGTCCTTATTTCAAAGATTAGTAGCCTTGAGAGTTTTGCTCATTTCAAGCCAATCGTCTTATGCACGGTTCTTTACAAATTAGTGATAAAAGTGATCGCAAATCGTTTCAAAGTTGTTTTTCCTAAAATCATAGCTCTAGAGCAAGTAGGGTTCATAGCCGAAAAGAACATCACGAATAATGTCATTGTAGCACAAAAAATGATTAACTCCATGAGATGCAAGCTCAAGCAAAAGAAGTAGATAGAAATTAAAATTGATCTTGAGAAGGCTTATGACAGAGTCAATTCAGGAGCATAGAGCCCTATCCGTCCCTCTCGATCAAGTCTAATGTTGTCTCATCTCTTTTTCACTAATAACTTAGTTATTTTGTGCAAGCTAGGAGAATTAAGGATATTTTGGAGGAGTTTTGTGGTTTTTCTGGTCACAAAATTAATGCAGGAAAGTGAAATGTCTTTTTCCCTAATTCGTTGATGAACAAACTAAGGAAAGGCTTGAAGGAATCCTTGGTTTTCAAACTGTGGAAAATCTTGGAACCTACTTAGGAACTTTTTTTAACTTCGGATCCCGGTCGGCGAAAAATAAATTTAAAATTTTATTCAAATTCAATTCAAATTAAAAATATTAAATTCAACTTAACTTGTTGATATTAAATTTTTTATATTATTTTATATAAAATTCAATTTAAAAAATATAATATATCAAATAAATTATAAATATTAAAATAAATATTTTTTTAATAAATTAAAAATATATTAAAAAATTGTTGCATTTAATTAGAACCCTTAACAAAATACTTTTGTTTCCCTCCCTTTGCGGCTTTAATTCTCAAATCATTGTTACCTGATTCGATTGTGGCAGCAATGGTACGAATGGAAGAAACAAGAAGATCAAGTTCATGGTGTATTCCAATTCATTGCAGAGAACTAAAACCAGGTTTGGATGTGGGGTTGTAATGTTAAACCAAGAAGAAGGTGAACCTATTGATCCTAATACAGTTTGTTATTTCCATTTTTATTTATGCTTAAATTTAAAATTTTGATGGAAATTGGAATATTTGGCTAGAAAATGTAAGTGAGTTGAGATGAATCAAGATAAGCATTTGGTGTTATATCTATTTATTGAAACTAGAAGAATGACAAAAGATCGTAAAATGTATCATTAAATGTATGTGTGATTCATGTTCAGATTCAATCAACGAAATTCAGAAATTTATATGTGATAGTCATAGTTTATGTGTATGCAAATATGATAATTGATGTCCATGTGTACTTTGTAAAAAGCTAGGATACAATTGGCATGTCATTAGGGTCATATGTGCCCTTGTGTACAAGTTAGTTGACGATGTAGAGATTATGATATGTTATTCTAGGATCTAGCATTTGTTGAGAATCATCAAATATTCACTGTCTCTACGAAGGCCTTGGTGTGGTAGAGGGATGTATTTGAATATGCATATACGCTTGATGCCTACGAGCTTTACACTTCGATACTTTGGTGTGGTATAGTTCATCCGCGTGTCCAAGTCCATTTTATTAGGGTTTCATTAGACAAAACATTAAAATTGAGTCTTGAAATTAAGAAATGAAAACAAACTAAATTTGATAAGCTATTATGGTATGTGATTAAAATTGTTATGGTAAGAACTAGTAGTTTGATGATAGTATATGAAATTGTAATGAAATTATATGAATTGGTACAATTACATGAAATTATATGGATTTGCGTATTGGAAAGGTGGAAAAGGCAGCTGGAAAAAAATCCTATTAATGAAGCTGGGTTAAACATATTTGGGCTAAGTAATGAGGAAAGCTTTAAAGAAAATTCTAATGGTGTTAAATGAATTAGTTTGACTACTGTTATGCAATAGAGATTCAAAAGTATGAGCCACTTTAGGGATTCTAATTTCAGCTTGAGGGGTTGGCTACTGGGGTTTTTATTAATAATTTTTTTACCTCCTCTGGTGAGGTACCTACAGGTTTTATGTCATGTATTAACCCCATATTTGATGATATGCCTAAAAAGGAAATGGTCATTGGCCAGGTATTTTGGATCCAAGAAAGCACACTACTGCCATTTTCAAGGAAAATGGCGATACCAATATTATTAATAATTCGAGTAATGCCTCTATTATCGAAGGGAAACATATTAAACAGGGCTCTAAAGGATGTGGTACTGGTAATAAATCTAAACATGGCCTGAATGGGTGGAAGCTCAATAGAATTATTCGAGAGCGTAGTGATCGTTTCGAGGTTACTGGTTTATCTCGAGTGCCCCTATTTGATACGATAAATTCAATGGTGGATTTAATTAATTCTCAAATTGAACAAGATTTTGAGCAAGGCTCCTTCCAGTATGGATAACTTACTTATCAAGGAGTTAGGTTCACTAGAGCAGTAAAAGGTTAGTTTTCATACCCTTATTTATAATTTGAATTTAATTATTTTTACTTGGAATTGCCAGGGTTGTGCCAGTGTTAAGTTTCCTCAAACTTTTCAAAATACAATTCAGAATATAAGCCTGATATTGTGGGGTTGCTTGAAACACGAGTCAACGATGTCAAAGCAGACAAAATCATTGCGAAATTGGGGTTCTAGTATTCACATTGGGTGGAGGTCATTGGTTTTTCTAAAGGTATATAGATTGGTTGGAAAGATTCAATACAAGTACATGTAACATTTAGTCATTCTCAGTTTATCCTAATGTATGTGTTTGAGGGTGGGTTTTCTCAACTTGTTTATGTTGCTTTTGTCTACGACAGTCCTGATAGTCAGAAACAAAAGAAACTATGGGAGGGGTTAAAATCGAGCATTTCATCCGGTACAAATCCTTAGATTGTTGTTGGAGACTTTAATGCGATTCTATCCTCTAATGATAAAATAGGTGGTAAAAGAAATGGTAGAAGGTGACCCTTGTTTGGTGATTTAATAGAATCTGCTGAGTTTCAAGATTTGGGTTTCAAAGGACCATTATTTACTGGGCATAGAAGAGGGGTCTGAACGCCTTGATAAAGTAATTGGAAATGATACGTTGGTTAACATTTTTCCTAATTGCATCGTTACTCATCTTTTAAGACTGAAATCAAATCACAAACCTCTTATTTTGTCCTTAGAACCAATGAGAAGCTTGTTTAAAGGTAGACCTTTTAGATTCTTAGCAGGTTGGGTTGACCATCCAAGGTTTACTGACTTTGTTTTATATAATTGGAGAATTGATGGGAATATGGTAGACTCTATTTCTTAATTTACCTCGAGTATAAAATCGTGGAATAAGTTCGTTTATAGTCATCTTGATATTTGTAAAAAATAGCTTTTGAAGAAGCTCTCACGTATTCAAAAGAATATAAAAAGCACACATTCTGGTAGTTTAGTTGGGTTAAAAATAAAAGTAAGAGATGATCTAGAATGAGCTCTTCATCATGAGGAATTACTGTGGAAACAAAAAGCTAGATACGATTAGTTGAGTTTAGGGGACCGTTACAGAGACGGAAGCACAATAGGATTTTCGCTTTTAAAAACAAAGAGGGTGAATGGATTCTTTATGAAAACGGTTTGCAATAAAAGGCAATTTCCTTCTTCCAAAAATTATATGGGGAGCACCCTACTAGAATGAGATATCTGCCACCTAGTAATTTTCCAAAAGCTTGAGTCTAATGATATTCTCTTTCTGGAAAAGGTGATTTTAAGCGATGAAATCAAGAAAGCTTTATTTGATATGGCTCCATTAAAAGCACCTGTGAGTGATGGGCTTCACGTCTTTTTTTTTTCAAAGTCAATGGAATATAGTTAGGGATGCTATATGTGAGTGGATTCAAAAAGTTTTTGATAGACAAGATATTGATTTAGATTTGAATAATACTCTAATTGTCCTTATTCCAAATATCAGTAGCCTTGAGAGTTTTGCTCATTTCAAGCCAATCATTTTATGCACGGTTCTTTACAAATTAGTGATAAAAGTGATTGCAAATTGATAAACGATAAATTATACATATTTTTACCTCATGTTTAGCCTTTATTTTGGATGAATTAATATCAATTATGTGAGAATTGGTGCTCTTAATCTTTCTTTTTCATATCTTATACTCATGAGAGCATAGGGAAGAGAAAAGAAAGGAAAATGGATAAAAAAATGAGGAAAATTGGCCAAAATGTGAAATCGACATGGCCCAAGGAATTACCACACGACCGTGCACATGGCCGTGTCACATGAAGATCACACGGTCCAGCCTCCGACAAGCACGGCCAGGCCACACGGCTGTGCCTCTATCGATAAAATTACACGGCTTCTTGTCGTGGCACATGAGCGTGTCCCTGTCGTGGGGAAGAGGAATTTCACTCGGTTTAGGATGCTAAGAGACTAAGAAAGGCTCCCCAAAGCTCTATATAAAGACCCTAGGAGGCAACTCTAAGGGTGTATTCTTTTCTCCCAATAGAAGCACCATCTTTCTGCCAACATAAGGAGTGGAAGCAAGGAATTACTCCAAGGGAAGCCGACTGATTCATCCCAGAAGCCAGAGTTCTACATCAAGACAGAAGATCTCCGTAAATTCCTTCAGGGTTTTTGGTTTCTTTATGTTTTGTTATCTTATCTCTTCTGAGATGTTTTCTTTTTTAATTATGAACTAAACCTCTCAAATACTTGAAGGGGATGAAACCTAAGACAGATCTTCTTATTATTTATGCTTGAATTATTTGATAAATACTTGAATTGTTCTTAATTATGTGTTCTTCATTCTTGACTTAATAATCCTAGGTATTACTTCAAGAAACAGATGTGCTTAAAGCAGAGGAGCAAAAGTCCCTGTGATAAGAGTAGATCTACCATAATTAAGCGGAGTTGCATGCAACCCTAGACATAGGGCAACATAAATCTGCTGAATTAGGGTCAAACCTAATATAGGGAACCATAGATCAAATTAATGCAACCTAGGAGTTAATTAATAAAGGAACTTTAATTAACAACTTAGGCCTAGTTGCTCTACGCCTCGACGGAGGGTTTAGTATAAATTAGGGATCTTTACGGATCAAGTCAAGTAAATAAATCATCTAGTTCAAGAAGTTAATAACAAGTGAAGTCTAGGTGGATTCTCCCTTGAGTATTGCTCATATCAATCAGTCTTTCCCAAAAGTTTTCCTTAATTTACTTTTTGTGCCCTTTTAGTTAGTTTAGAATTAGTTTCAATCAACTCTCTTTATTTTTTAGGCTAGATAATAGAAAGGAAGTAAGTACTAGTACTTTTGGTTCCCTTGGGTACGATAACTCGGTCTTGCTGCTAAACTATACTACTGTTCGATAGGTGCACTTGCCTTTAAAGCCGTGATATTAGTTAGTTTTTGGTGCAATCAGTTTTATAAATTTTATTACTTAATATCACGAGCATATCAAGTTTTTAGCGCCGTTGCCGGGGAACTAAAATATTAAGAAAACTCGATTTCTATTACTTTAGGCATTATTATATTTATTTATTTATTTTTAATATTTATTTATTTTCAGTATTTATTTATTTATTCTAAATTTTAATTTTAAATTTTCTTTACTTTTTCCTTCTAGGTATTTCTAGTTTATGACTAGAAGCAACCCAGCAGGACCATTACTTTTCGACGAAGATTTAGAAGCGACAGTTTGCAGAACTCGCAGAGAGATTAGACGAAGCCTACGTTATCCAGAACAAGATCAAGAACAAAGGCCAGAACCTATAGAAGAGATGGAAGTAAATCAAAATATGCCACCACCTCCCGCAATAGACGCTCAACCAGCAAATCAAGAAGCAGCTCCTCGAACTATGTATGATTATGCTAAACCTAGTTTGGTTGGTACCCAAACTAGCATCATTAGACCTGCTATTGCTGCTAATAATTTTGAATTAAAACCTAACACTATTCAGATGATACAACAATTTGTGCAGTTTGATGGTTTGCAGGATAAAGATCCGAATTCACATCTAGCAAATTTCTTGGAATTTTGCGATACCTTTAAAATAAATGGCGTTTCTGATGATGTCATTCGCTTAAGGCTATTTCCATTCTCTTTGAGAAACAAAGCCAAACAGTGGTTAAATTCTTTACCACGAGGCTCAATCACCACATGGGAACAGATGACCAAAAAATTTTTACTTAAATATTTTCCTCCAGCCAAAACGGCTAAATTACAAAACGATATTTCTTCTTTTGTACAGATGGATTTAGAAACATTTTATCATGCCTGGGAGAGATACAAAGATCTTTTGCGAAGGTGCCCTCATCATGGACTACCTTTGTAGCTACAAGTTCAAACTTTCCACAACAGTTTGAACCCATCAACCAGACAAATGATTGACGCAGCCGTAGGAGGAACAATCAACAATAAAACACCTGAAGCAGCTTATGAATTCATCGAAGAGATGTCACTGAACAACCATCAGTGGCAAGTCATGAGGACAAAGCCGACTAAAGCTACAGGAGTCTATAATATTGATGTTGTTACTATGCTCACTAATCAAGTAGAACTTTTAAATAAAAAGTTTGATAATTTTGTTGGTTTTACGCAGGCACAACCAGTGATGCAGTGTGACGCAACTCCAGTGAACATGTTTAATCCAGATTTCTCAGCTCATGGACACAGCATGGAAACTGAACAAGCCAACTGTATGGGTAACAATTTTAGATCTCAAAATAACCCTTATAGTAATACTTACAATACAGGTTGGAGAAATCACCCAAATTTTTCATGAGGAGGACAAGGAAATCAAAGACAACAGCCTTCTCCAAGATTTCAGCAGCCCACCATAACAAGAGAAAAAGCTTAATCTTGAAGAGATACTCACCAAATTTATGGCCGCTTTAGAAACCCATTTCCAAAATACTGAAACAGCACTAAAGAATCAACAAGAATTGATTTAAGGGCTTGAAAACTAGATCGGTCAACTTGTGAAATTAATTTAAGAAAGACCACAAGGTGGATTACCAAGTAACACTGAGCCAAATCCCAGAGAACATGCCAAAGCAATTACTCTAAGAGATGGAAAAGTACTAGCTGAGCCAGAAAAGAAGACTATTCCAGAACCTTCAGAAGATAAAGCAGAGGAACCCAAGAAAAACACTCCACCAGCACTCAAGGAATACAAACCGCCCGTTCCATATCCGGCAATATTGAAGAAAGATCGTACAAACGCTCAATTCGGTAAGTTTTTTGAACTCTTTAAACAATTACACATTAACTTACCTTTTGTTGAAGCAATTTCACAGATGCCAAAGTATGCGAAGTTCCTTAAAGAACTTCTGACAAATAAAAAGAAGTTGGAAGAATTAGCCACAGTGGAACTCAACGAAGAATGTTCAGCTATTCTCCAAAATAAACTACCGGCGAAACTGAAAGATCCAGGGAGTTTTACTATCTCTTAATTAATTAGTAGTTTACTTATTAATAAAGCCTTAGCTGATTTAGGTGTTAGCATTAATCTCATGCCTTACAAAATGTTCAAGTAACTAGGTATAGGGGAACCCAAGCCCACTAGGATGAGTATTCAACTAGCGGATATATCTGTTAAATATCCTAGGGGAATAATTGAAGATGTGCTAGTAAAGGTAGATAAATTTATATTCCCTGTTGATTTTGTTGTGCTTGACATGGATGAGGATATTGAGGTACCTTTAATTTTGGGACGTCCATTCTTAGCCACTGCTAGAGCTGTTATTGATGTAGGGGATGGTAAATTAGTACTTAGAGTTGGTGATAAAGAAGTCATTTTTAAAATCTATGATGCCATGAGATTTTCTAAAAAACAAGATGATTCCTGTTATTTTGTTGATATTATTGACTATTTTGTTCAAGATAATTTTCAGGAACTTTCCCTCGCAGACACGTTGGAACTGTGTATTGTTCAATGTGGGGGGAAGATGAAGCCACCCCTGAAATTGAGGAAGTAAGAAAAGAGTTAGATTCTAATGAAATCATCACTAGGCACATAAGTTATGAAAATATAAAGATGAGTGATGAATTGAGACAGAAACCTTCCATTGCTAAACCCCCTAAATTAGAGTTAAAACAACTGCCAGATCATTTAGAATATGTCTTTTTAGGGGAAGAATCAACTTTACCAGTTATTATCGCATCAGATCTGAGCATTGTAGAAAAAGAGGAATTACTCCATGTGTTAAGAGAACACAGACATGCTATAGCTTGGAAATTTCAGATATCAAGAGAATAAATCCTTCTTTCTGCATCCACAAAATTTTAATGAAAGATGAATTCAAACCGTCAGTGCAAGCCTAGAGACGATTAAATCCCAACATGAAGGAAGTTGTAAAAGCCGAGGTAATTAAACTTCTAGATGTAAGCATTATTTATCCTATTTCTAACAGTTCTTGGGTAAGCCCTGTGTAGGTTGTTTCTAAAAAAGGAGGATTGACCGTGGTGTCTAATGACAAGAGAGAGTTAATACCTACAAGAACGGTCACTGGATGGAGAGTTTGCATTGATTACAGGAAACTGAATGATGCCACTCGAAAAGATCATTTTCCCTTACCTTTTATTGATCAGATGTTGGAAAGATTGTCAGGTCACATGTATTATTATTTCCTATATGGCCTCTCTGGTTACTTCCAAATCCCGATAGCCCCAGAAGATCAGGAGAAAATGATATTCACATGTCCATACGGTACATTTGCTTATCGTAGAATGCCTTTTGAATTATGTAACGCTACTGCTACTTTTCAGCGATGCATGCTAGCTATCTTTAATGAATTAGTGGAAGACATCATGGAGGTATTTATGGATGATTTTTTAGTTTTTGGTAATTCTTTCCAACTTTATCTTAATAATCTAGAACATGTTTTGATAAGATGTGAAGAGACCAAATTTAGTGCTAAACTGGGAAAAATGCCACTTTATGGTTCAAGAGAGTATTGTATTAGGACATAAAATTTCTAGTAAAGGGATAGAAGTAGATAAAGTAAAAATAGAAACCATCAAAAAATTACCTCCCCCAGTTCATTAAGGCTATAAGAAGCTTTTTAGAACATGCCGGTTTTTATCGTAGATTTATTAAAGACTTTTCTAAAATAGCTAAGCCTTTAACAAAATTGCTAGAAAAAGACATGCCCTTCAACTTTGACCGAGAATGTTTAGAATCTTTTAACACTCTTAAGGAAAATTCAGTCAATGCCCCGATTATGATTTCACCTAATTGGAATCTACCTTTTGAACTAATGTGCGATGCAAGTGATTTTGTAGTAGGTGCAGTTTTGGGACAGCGAAGAGACAAGCACTTTCAACCGATCTATTACGCTAGCAGAACTCTGACAACTGCTCAAGCAAATTATACTACCACAGAAAAAGAGTTGCTAGCCGTTATTTTTGCGTTTGACAAATTTAGATCTTATTTGATTTTGTCAAAAGTCATTGTTTATACTGACCATTCTGCTCTTCGCTACCTTTTAACTAAAACCGATACAAAACCTCGACTAATAAGATGGATTCTATTATTACAGGAATTCGATTTGGAAATAAAGGACAAGAAAGGAGCTGAAAACTTGGCAGCAGATCACCTCTCAAGATTAGAAAACACACAGCCCAAGTACCTCGATAAGATAAACGAGTTGTTCCTTGAAGAACAACTCCTATCCTTAGCAGATGCAACAGTTCCTTGGTTCGCTGATTTTGCAAATTATTTAGCAGCTAACATAACCCCAAAAGGGCTAACCCATCAGCAAAAGAACTGATTCTTGGCTGATGTGAAAAACTACTTTTGAGAGGATCCTTTTTTTTTCGAATTTGTGCAGATCAGGTTATTCGAAGATACGTTACTGAAATAGAAGCATACCAGATTTTAAATCATTGTCATTCAAGACCCACAAGAGGACATCACAGTGGAGCTAAAACTGCTCATAAGGTACTCGAATCAGGCTTCTATTGGCCTACACCTTTCAGGGATGCCAACAGGTATGTGACCTCTTGTGATAAATGTCAGCGAACAGGTAATATCTCTCAATGTAATGAAATGCCTCAGAACTATATACTTTCATGTGAAATATTTGATGTATGGGGTATTGATTTCATGGGTCCATTCCCTACTTCATTTGGGAATAAGTACATACTAGTAGCAGTAGATTATATGTCAAAATGGGTAGAAGCCCAAGCCTTACCTACTAATGATGCTAGAATGGTAGTACGATTTTTGAAAAAACTCTTCTCTTTATTTGGAACACCTAGGATAATTATTAGTGATAGAGGTACTCATTTTTGCAATGCCCAATTTGAAAAAGTTTTAAAAAGGTATGGAGTACACCATAGAACAGCTACCCCTTATTACCCACAAACCAATGGCCAAGTCGAAGTAACAAATAGGGAATTAAAACGTATTTTAAAGAAAACAATAGAAACAAATAGGAAAGACTAGTCAAGGAAGATAGAAAATGCGTTATGGGCTTATAGAACTGCTTTTAAAATACCCATAGGTACATCTCCCTATAAACTTGTCTATGGAAAAAGTTGACATCTGCCATTTGAACTTGAACATAAAGCATTCTGGGTTATCAAATTTTTAAACCTTGATTTCAAGCTTGTAGGTAAGAAAAGATTAATCCAGTTAAATGAACTAGATGAATGGCGCTGCAATGCTTACGAGAGCTCACGACTATATAACGAAGCCATGAAGTAACGTCACAACAAACGATTGAAACAACCTAAGCAGTTTAAGCCAGGTGATCTTGTCTTACTCTACAACTCGAGACTGAGACTATTCCCTGGAAAACTAAAGTCAAGATGGTCAGGCCCATTCACTGTTCAAACTGTTTTTCCATACGGCACGATTGAGGTAACTCACCCAACCACGGTACGTTCAAAGTAAACGGCCATAGGCTTAAATATTACAGAGACGAGAATTTTAAAGATAACGAGGAGGGGCTTCAACTCTACGAAATCCCTTCATGATACATACAAGCAGAGTCGAGCTTAGACTCTAAATAAGCGCTTCTCGGGAGGCAACCCGAGCACTAACTTAGTAACTTTTCTTTTCTTTATGATTTTTAGTGTTTTTCATGCATAAACTAACTTTTTGAATACAGAAGTTTAGGACCACTCGGCCAGGCACACGGGCGTGCCTAAGGCCGTGCGAACTTTTAAAACAGTGACACGGTCGTGTACCCAGACTGTGTACAAACAGAGTAAAATTTTTCCAAAAGCACGAGATGTTGACAAATCCCCACGGCAGTGCGATATGGCCGTGGCGACCCTTCGACTTCAACACGGGCCACCTACTAAAACCCACGGCCGTGCGACATAGCCGTGGCAACCCTGCAGTATCAACACGGGCTCACACAACGCTAGACGCCCGTGTTCCCAGACTGTGGCCAACACTGACAATTTAGACACGGCCGTGTGACTACTTATACGCCCGTGGGAGTAACGAAACCCTATGGCACAAGGACGTGCGCCCTACCCCATGACCGTGTGAAAAACAAACGTGTTCTCCCACGGCCGTGCGATATGACCAACACGGGCGTGGCCGTCGAACCAGGTGCGCCATAACCATCAATTTTCGAAAGACACGGGCAAAACCCGAGATACACGGGCATGTGACATACTCCTGTGACCCAAAAACTATAAATATGAGGCCACTATTCACATTCCCTTTCACTCAAACCCTAAATTTCTCTCAACCCAACTCCTCCCAAACCACCGTGAGCGTCGCCACCACCTAAAAACCACCCCCACGCCCGAAATCAGCCACTCTACACCCGTGCAAACCCTACCCACGACTGTACAGCCTCCATTTGGTTCTATTCTCTCATTTTTTTTCTTCTCATTTATTTATGTATATTTCATTTTTATTATTTATATAATTTTACTTTATTCTAGATGTTAATTCAAGCATGGAATTAGGTAAACTAGGATGAATAATCTAGAATTAGTTAGAACACATTAGGATTGCATGCCACTTAGAATTCATTTGTATTTGCCATTTAAATTCATATTTATTTGCCATTTTTTTCTTCAATTTAGTATAAATACATACCCATATGCATTAGTTTTGTTACAAAATTTAAAATGATTAACTTCTACTATTCAGGTTAACCCTCATTTTATGTTTTCTTAGGAACATTATTCAATCTACAATTTTATTATTATTATCTATTTAGTTTGATTTCAATTTTTAGGACTAATGTTTGCTATTTTATTTCAGATACTATGTCATCATCATGTGCTAGGAAGGCTGCTGTCCCCCTTCAAAGAAACGTAAGGGGCCAGGGAGTTCATCATCGAGGCCCACCTCCGAGGCTCGACACCCCTTCATCACTTTTTTGCAAGCCTCTCAGGAGAAATACTATCAACTACTCCGAGCCCGCCCTATATCTATGGGTCGCTGCATAGATTGGGGCGACCTCGAGCAGATACATTTAGTGGACGACGTCCGGCCCTACTAATGACCGAGCCATGGGAGCAGTTCTTCTAGATTATCGAGCCCATATACTTAGAACTCACCCTCGAGTTCTGCTCCACATTCCATCTACAGACCGTGATGACTAGATTCGATGATCCAGGGACGGTCCAGTTCAGTTTGGGAGGACTCATGCGACGTCTTAGCGTGCCAGAGTTCGGCTCAGCACTTGGGCTATACATAGCAATTTATGGCGGACAAGGAATTCTCTAACCTTTCTCGTCGCATCCACATCCGGCCCGTCGACTGCTGGAATGAGATCGCCTTAGGACGTCAAATCTATAACCCCAGCGTCAACAAGGCGACCGCCCTCGTACCATCTCTGAGGTACATTCATGCTTTTTTTGCTCACACTCTTACAGGTAGACGAGATAGCACAGGCGTCGTCAACACTCACGACGTCTACTTCCTATGGTGTATGGTGAATGGACATGTCATTGATTTAGCATACTTCATTGCACACGCCATGCAATATCAGACAGAGAGGCATCGCAGAGGCGTCTTATCCATTAGGCCTTACATCACACGTCTGGCTCGTCACTTCAAGCTCCTCAACACTCCAGCCTAGACATCCTCCTACACCCTGATCAGTCAGATGTCTCTCCAAGGCATCGCGACTATGCTACATATGAGGATGATCGAGCGGAGGCCAAGAGGCACTCCTCTTCAGTTCCGCCTTGTTCAGGAAGACGAGGACCCAAAAGACATTACTGACGATGTCCACCACCACCACAAGAGGAGGATGAGCTAGCTGCGCCACCACGACCCAGATGACCCACCCATGCAGCAGCCTCCCATGCCGACATATCTGAGTGCCTAGACCGATTCGAGCAGCAGTGCTTCCAGCGCCTCGATTATATCGACGCCACTTTAGCACAGATATGTCAGTACTTGGCTATCACTCCGCCACCGCGTGATCCATCTGAGGATTAGAGACTTCTATTACTCTTAACTTTATTTTTATCTTAACTTTATTTTGAACACTGATCTTTATTTTCACCTTTTCTACTAACTTTGTTTTTCTTTTTCAGTTTATTTTTATTTCCTCTCATTTCATCTTTTTAATTATTTCAATATTAGTATTTTTAGTATCCTGTTTTGCTTTATTTATTTATTTTTCATAACGACCAACCCCTAACAAGTAATTTCTATTGATCCAAATTCTCCACGACTAATAAATCTCTTCGCAGTTTCAAAGGAGCTCTACAGCTCAAATCACTACGAAAAAAGGAGCACCCTGTTACAACTGCCTACTCTTCCGATCTTCGTCTCAGTAATCTATCCAAAGCAGGGAGTTTCAATTCTCTCCCTCTCTTATGATATTATGCTTCTATTGCTACTAATGCTATCTTTGTACATTGAGGGCAATGTAAATCTTAAGTGTGGGGGGGAAACGTACTTTCAATTATTATATCTTTTGTGAAAACCCTGAAATCTGATGCATTGTTCTCAATAGCATCATCTTCAGTCTCCTATTAGGAATTTATTCTGATTGAGTTATGATTTTTATTGATATGTTGAGAACGAAGACATAGGTGCTTGTACTTTGAATATTCAAACTTTAAAACATTAGGGAATCAAGCATGATAAGTTGAAATTTTTGAGAACCCCAATTTTTTTCATAAGTTCTTTTCCCTATTTCTAAGTGTTATCTTGAGATTTGAAATTCGCAGGAGTGACATCAAAAGCCATAATTCTAGTGAGATTTTTGAGCCTTTTGAGTATACATTCTTTCGTGCTCACTTTTATTATTGCTTTGAGTGAGTCAATACTGAATTGTTATTCTAGAACTTGCTTCGATTATACATGTCGAGACCACATCATTGATTTGATATACCGAAATGATAAAGGCACCTAGGATTTAACCCATTTATTCCACAAAAAGCCTACCTCTATAAATTAACCCCCTAGTGAACCCCATTGAGCCTAACAACCTTTTCCTTGACTCACCCTCTAATTATTAACCAATAACCCATTTTTGTTGAATTTTATTCAATTATTCTGACCCCTATTTTTGTCGAGATTTGAGTTGAAATTTTCATCTAGCTTTATTCTCTTTTCCAGATTATAAAGTTGTATTCAATGTATTATATCAAAAATGTTCTAAATATATATATATATATATATATATAAATATATTGTGTACATACAGTGAAATTCAATTGTAACTTATAATAGTTGAATAAGTTTTTGCATAGTTCTATTTTAAGGCTACCAAGGCAGAAATGATATTATCATAAGAATTAGCTCAAGAAATATGTTCCAGTGATAGAGATTTTTCTAGCTAGATAATTTTTCAATTCAATCTCAATTCTAACCCTCTTTTGCAGCTTGTGACAACACCCCTAACCAAGCCCCATTACAACCATTGAAAGACCTTTTGATCGATATATCATATCAATCTACAATGGTGGAGATCTGATTTTCTTACAAGCCTATGGTAATAACTTTTCAAGTTGACTAGAGAGTGCTTAATTTTTGAACCCTAAACACCTCAAGTGGATAAAGTGAACCCTTAGCGAGGATGTCAACTTCTGTTAATTAAAATGGAGAGATAACTACTCAGGAGAAAGGAAGAAACTTATGTTTTCAATGATAAAATTCTCAACTTAAAGTGATTGAGTCTTTAATGTTCTTTTGCTTGAATTTTCAGTGTATGATTACCTGTGGATTAGTTAGAAACGTTATTGATAAAGATTGTAAGTTGAGAAGAATGATTCTTAATTAGGGATTGAGATTTTGCTTGAGGACAAGCAAAGGCTTAATTGTGGGGGTATTTGATAAACGATAAATTATACATATTTTTACCTCATGTTTAACCTTTATTTTGGATGAATTAATATCAATTATATGAGAATTGGTGCTCTTAATCTTTCTTTTTTATATCTTATACTCAGGAGAGAATAGGGAAGAGAAAAGAACGAAAAATGGACCAAAAATGAGGAAAATGGGCCAAAATGTGAAATCGACACGGCCTAAGGAATCACCACACTACTGTGGCACACGGCCGTACCACATGAAGATCACACGGTCCAACCCCCGACAAGCACGGCTAGGCCACACGGCCGTGCCTCTACCGATAAAATCAAACGGCCTCTTGTTGTGGCACACGGCCGTGTCCCTACCGTGGGGAAGAGGAATTTCACTCGGTTTTGGATGCTTAGAGGCTAAGAAAGGCTCCCCAAAGCTCTATATAAAGACCCTAGGAGGCAACTCTAAGGGTGTACTCTTTTCTTCCAATAGGAGCACCATCTTTCTGCCAACACAAGGAGTGGAAGCAAGGAATTACTTCAAGAGAAGCCGATTGATTTATCCCAGAAGCCAGAGTTCTACATCAAGATAAAAGATCTCCCTAAATTCCTTCAGGGGTTTTTGGTTTCTTTATGTTTTGTTATCTTATTTCTTCTGAGATGTTTTCTTTCTTAATTATGAACTAAACCTTTCAAATACTTGAGGGGGATGAAACCTAAGACAGATCTTGTTATTATTTATTCTTGAATTATTTGATAAATACTTGAATTGTTCTTAATTATGTGTTCTTCATTCTTGACTTAATAATCCTAGGTATTACTTCAAGAAACAGATGTGCTTAAAGCAGAGGAGCAAAAGTCCCTGTGATAAGAGTAGATCTACCATAATTAAGTGGAGTTGCATACAACCCTAGACATAGGGCGACATAAATCTGTCGGATTAGGGTCAAACCTAATATGGGGAACCATAGATCGAATTAATGCAACCTAGGGAGTTAATTAATAAAGGAACTTTAATTAACAACTTAGGCCTAGTTGCTCTACGCCTTGACGGAGGGTTTACCATAAATTAGGGATCTCTACAGATCAAGTCAAGTAAATAAATCAGCTAGTTCAAGAAGTTAATAACAAGTGAAGTCTAGGTGGATTCTCCCTTGAGTATTGCTCATATCAATCAGTATTGCTCATATCAATCAGTCTTTCCCAAAAGTTTTCCTTAGTTTACTTTTTTGTGCCCTTTTAGTTAGTTTAGAATTAGTTTCAATCAACTCTCTTTATTTTTTAGGCTAGTGATATCTGCGTTCGCGATACTAAGTAATAAAATTTATAAAGAACTTGATCACACCAAATCTAACTAATATCGCGACGCTTTAAGGCAAGCGCACCTATCGAACAGTAGTATAGCTTAGTGGCAAGACCGAGTTATCGTACCCAAGGGAACCAAAAGTACTATTACTTACTTTTTTTCTATTATCTAGCCTAAGAATAAAAGAGGGGTTTGTATAAACTAATTCTAAAACTAAACTAAGAAGACACAAAGAGTAAATTGAGAAAACTTTTGGGGGAAAAGCTGATTGATATGGACAATACTTAAGGGAGAATCCACCTAGACTTCACTTGTACTGGTTCTTGAGCTAGACGATTTATTCACTTGACTTAATCCGTAGAGATCCCTAATTTATGCTAAACCCTCCGTCGAGGTGAAGAGCAACTAGGCCTAAGTTGTTAATTAAAGTTCCTTTATCAATTAACTTCTTAGGTTGCATTAATTCGATTAATGGTTCCCCATATTAGGTTTGACCCTAATCCGGCAGATTTATGTCGCCCTATGTCTAGGGTTGCATGCAACTCCGCTTAATTATGGTAGATCTACTCTTATCACAGGGACTTTTGCTCCTCTGCTCTAAGCACATCTAATTCTTGATGTAATACCTAGGTTTATTAAATCAAGAATGAAGAACACATAATTAAGAACAACTCAAGTATTTATCATATAACTCAAGAATGAATAATAACAAGATCTGTCTTAGGTTTCATCCCCCTCAAGTATTTGAGGGTTTAGTTCATAATAAAGAAAGAAAACATCTCAGAAGAAATAAAATAACAAAACATAAAAGAACCCGAAAACCCCTGAAGGAATTTAGGGAGATCCTCTATATTGCTGCAGAATTTCAGCTTCTGGGATGAACCAATCAGCTTCCCTGCGAGTAATCCCTACTTCTACTCTCTGTGTTGGCAGCAAAGAATACTTCCCTTTGTGGGGAAATAAGCACACCCTAAGAGTTGCCTCCTAGGGTCTTTATATAGAGCTTTGGGGAGCCTTTCTTAGCCTCCAAGTATTTCAATTCGAGTGAAATTCCTCTTCCTCACGACTAGAACACGCCCGTGTGCCACGCCCGTGTGACTTCGACAAAGGCCGTGTGATTTGGCACGGCCGTGTGGCCTACCCGTGCTTGTCGAGAGCTGGACCGTGTGATCTTCATGTGGCACAGCCGTGTGGCACGGCCGTGTGGTAATTCATTGGGCCGTGTGTTATGTTATTTTTGGCCCATTTTCCTCATTTTCAGTCCATTTCCTATTCTTTTCTCTTCCCTATGCTCTCCTGAGTATAAGATATGAAAAATAAGGATTAAGAGCACCAATTCTCACTAAATTGATAATAATTCATCCAAAATATAGGCTAAACATGAGGTAAAAATATGTATAAATTAGCGTTTATCAGCTAGATAATAGAAAGGAAGTAAGTACTAATACTTTTGGTTCCCTTGGGTACAATAACTCGATCTTGCCGCTAAACTATACTACTGTTTGATAGGTGCGCTTACCTTTAAAGTCGTGATATTAGTTAGTTTTTGGTGTGATCAATTTTATAAATTTTATTACTTAATATCGTGAGCATATCACAAATCGTTTCAAAGTTTTTTTTCCTAAAATCATAGCTCTAGAGCAAGTAGGGTTCATAGCCGAAAGGAACATCATGAATAATGTCATTGTAGCACAAAAAGTGATTCACTCCATGAGATGCAAGCTGAAGTAAAAAAAGTAGATAGAAATTAAAATTGATCTTGAGAAGGCTTATGACAGGGTCAATTCAGGAGCATAGAGCCCTACTCGTCTCTCTCGATCAAGTCCAATGTTGTCTCATCTCTTTTTCACTAATAACTTAGTTATTTTAGGCAAGCTAGGAGAATTAAGGACATTTTGGAGGAGTTTTGTGGTTTTTCTGGTCACAAAATTAATACAGGAAAGTGAAATGTCTTTTTCTCTAATTCAGTTGATGAGAAAACTAAGGAAAGGCTTGGAAGAATCCTTAGTTTTCAAACTGTAGAAAATCTTGGAACCTACTTAGGGGTGCCTTTTTTTCACGAAAGGGTAACCAATAGTTCATTAAGGTTTGTTGTTGACAAAATTCGAAATAAGTTGCGACGTTGGGATGCTAGGCAAGTTTCATTAGCTGGTAGAGTAACACTAACCCAATCTGTTTTGCTCTCGATCCCCAACTACTTCATGCAATTTATAATAATTCTTATTAGAATATGCGAGGAAATTAAGCGAATTACTAGGAGTTTTATTCGGGATTCTTCTAATGAAGGGAAGAACTGGCGTTAGTAAGCTGGAATTTAGTTTGTCAGCCTAAATCGTATGAAGGCCTTGGGAAAAGGCAATTGAGGGATCACAACACTTCATTTATGCTCAAATTTGGTTTAATGTGGTAATTAATCCTTCAAATTTGTGGGTTATAGTCCTTCAGTCAAAGTATGGAATGAAAGAAGGTATACCTGATAGTATTGAACGAAAAATATGCTCATTCTTATGGCGTACCCTTTCTAATGTTTGGCCTTTATTAAGAGAAAACTTATATTGGTCTGTTGGTGATGGTAATGACATCAAATGTTGGTAAGATTCATGGGTTCCAAGTGTTGGACCTTTGGTTAAACAAATTTCATCTCATGGTAATCTCTCTTCATAGTGTACACTTAATGATATAGTCATAGAAAGCAGAGCTTGGAATCTAGATCTCTTCTAGTTATGAATTCCAGGGATGATTATCCAACGGATTGTAAGTATTCCTCCACTGTATTCTACAATAGGTCCTGATAAGATTGTATGGATGGGCACTTCTTTGGGGTCTTTTTTGTAACACCCCTAACCCTAAACCGTTGCCGAAACAGGTTTATAGAGTATTACCGGACTTTTTAGATCAAACAGACAAAAATTTCAAACATTTCAAATTTAATATTCAAATCAATTCAAAATTTATCACATTCAATCCAATTCAAGTTTGTACCAAATTATACCATTTCCATAAGCTTATCATCTTATATACATATATGTTGTATTTAACCATTCAAAGTCATAATATAACATCATTTACAATCATTTCCCTAAGTGACCTATACAACCAACCTAGGTACATGTCATTTTACAAAGAAAACATACTTCACCACTTACTGAATTCGGGATCGATTTGGATGCTGGACCAGAAGATTTGACTTTACCTAACCTGCGCACGGAAACAACCGCAAGCTGAGTATAATTTTACTCAGTGGTATTATTATAATTTAAATGCTTAAAATAAAAATTATTTAACATATATATATTGAACCATCCAACCATCTTTCTCTCATTAATTCACTCCTGTATTAATATTTCAATCTAATAAAAATAACTATCTTAAATAGTTTTTCTACATTTCAATTTACATTTCAATCCACTATATCGTTATCTCTTTTTACATAAAATCTTTTGTTCACATATCCCATTCCAATAATTCATTTCATTTCATATATAAATCGTTCAATCAATTTATCAACTCATTCATTATCAATTCCATTTTCAATTCGTTCTTTTATAATCAATTTATACTTATAGTCTTTTAATACTCAATTCATACATTAAATCCATAATTAAATTTCAATAACTTGTATTCAATTAAATTCACATAATATTTCACTATTTCAAATCATTTTTATTTTCACTTCTCATTTTTCAACAATAATTATTTCAATTTGTTTTTCTTCACTTAGATTTTTACATCATCACATATTACCAAAAACCATTTTATAAGCTATACCATTATCTATCTCTTAAACCCATGATTCATACATTTCGTTTTTACATCTCAATTCAATATCTTATTTCAATTCAATTTAATTTAATTCAATTCACTTTTAAATTTTCAATCAATATACCTTCAAATATTCACATAATTCATAATTCAATATCATTTCTTACCTCAATTCTTTCATTATCCCCCTATTAACTCGTCTCAGACTTTTACGGATACACGAATCCAACCAAATACACCAGAATAGTCCAATCAAAACATACCAGAATAGTCCAACCAAAACACACCAAAATAGTCCATCCAAACACACCAGTACGGTATTAAATGCCTCTTCAGATAGTCCGAAGAAATATAATAACATCAGTATCTTCTCAACCAAATCAACAAATCTCCAAATTCTTGTAATCCTATGGCATGCCAACTATATCCGACTTAGCCCAACTATTAATAGGGTATTCAATATACTTTCTCAATTCAATATCAGTAAAATCCATATCAATCACCAATTTCCGTATTCCAATCATTTTTCACATTTCAATTCCATTCATTTCAATATCATCAATTCAATTCAATTTCCATTCAATAATCACATTTCAATTTCATTTTCTCATGTTAATACACATATCAATTATTCACATATAATTATAACTCAATTCCACTTTTCAATTGATATTTTATTCGATTTCAGTAATCAAATTCACTTTCAGTATCAATATTACCACAGCCAATACTTATTTCATTTACTCACCATGCATATTAATAAGCAATTGCAACAATTGATAATAATTAAACTAAATTTGAATTATAGTAATACAAATTGTAATTTCCTCGAGTCACTCCTCGTCCACTTTTTCCTTTCCTTTCTTGATTGATGACTCTGGTACGATATTAGCTACGTAATTAAACAATTCATACAATATCAACTCTGATTATCAAACTGTTTATTACCCTTATTAACAACTTATAATCTTTTATAACCATTTGATATATAAAATAATTTGTTTCATTAATAATATTAACTATCTCAAATTCATTTCAATTTCCTATTCCATTTCAATAACTCATCCATTTATATACAAATTCAATCAATTAAATTCGCTCGATTTACCATTTCACTTATTTACCCTTATTACAATTTAGTCATTTTTCTTAATTACTCCTAATTATGTTAAATTCACCCAGCCAATATCTAATTAAACACACAACTAACTTCGTAAATATTTATTAAAAATATTTATGAGTTTGATTTACCGGAATGGAGTCTCGGGAATGCATTTCTTTTTTCAATTTAGTTCTTTTTAATCAATTAACTATCGAAACGTTAAAATTTCCTAATGAAACTTTAATACCACTCTAATGACACTCCGTAAATATTTATAAAAATATTTACGGCTCAGCTTATAATATCGAGGTCTCAATACTTTGTTTTCGACCCAATTTACCTAATAATTTCTTTTAATCGCAAAATTCACTAATTCAAAAATATTTTTAAAATCACGCCTAACTTATAATTATTAATTAATAAATTTTTCTAACTTTTTTTTCGGATTTAGTGATCTCGAATCACTGTTCCGATACTATTGAAAATTGGGCTGTTACATTTTTCCATTAAAAGTGTCTATTGGAAGTTAAGGGAAAGGACTTGGGATTTAAAAGACGTAACTTGGTCCATCTTGTGCAAATTTCAAGGTCCCCAAAAAGTCAGGTTTTTTATTTGGCTAGTGCTAAAATAGAGACTGTTAACATATGTTGAAAAGATAATGAGAGGTTTTGGAAATGATAGAACTTATAAACTGTGTGGTATGGAATCAGAAGACACATTACATGCCATTCGTGACTTTATTAAGGCTAAGGAGGCTTGGCTACAGGTAATCCCTATAGGAAAACAAAGGGGATTCTTTTTAGGTAGCTTACATAAGTGGTTTGGGAATAATTTGTAAGATAAACAAGGGCTGTCGTTAGGGGATCTAGAATGGACAAGTCTCTTTGGCCTTTTTGCGTGTTACGTATGAAAGAACATAAATCTTGTTTATTTTTCAAGGTATGTAATGTAGTGCTAATGAGATTATCAAAATATCTTACAGTTGGGCTAACCAATATGGATTAGTACAGAATAGATGTCTACTTAAAAGCCAACAAGTAAAGATGGCGATTCATTGGAAAGAATCATGGGTCCAACTAAATACAAATAGTGTCGTTAAGATGGAAACTGGTAATGCTACTTTCGGAGGAGTCTTGCGAGATCACGGAGGTAAATGAATTTTAGGCTTCAACAGATGTTTAGAGAAATATTCAGTTTTCGATACAGAATTATGGGGAATCTATGATGGCTTATTCATTTATTAAAGTCAAAATTACGAGAGAGTGTTGATTCAAACAGACAGTATAGAGGTTGTGATAGCTATTCAAGACCCGCTCAAAAATTCCTCAAACTCTGCTTTGATCAAGCGAATTCATCAATTGTTGATGTAATAAGCTCATTTTGCCCGGGCCCATACCATACAAAAAAAATTATTATTAATAAATAATGTTTTTAGAGTCCAAATGTTTGTTTTTACACATATGAAGGCCCAAAATTTAAACCTAACACCCCAAGCCCGAATTAAAATCCAACAGGCCCAATCCCTAACCCAATTAGCTAAACCCCTAAACCAAACAGCCCAAAACCTATACTAACCCAACCTACCCAAACCTAAACCCAACCGGTCCTAATTTAGCCCAATAAGCAGAGTCGGCCCTAATAGCCCAAAACCATTTGGCTTTCGGCAGAAACCCTAAACACCAAAAACCTTACACCGCTGCCCACTAAAGCCTCCTTCGTCACCGAACATCAAGCCGCAATCAGCGCACGGATGGCGCTCCTCGTCGCCAAAGATTTCGCCGATGACCTGCAAGAAAAGGAAACAATATGGACAGAAGCAAATAGTCAGAATTGAAAGAAAGATTTGATATTTTTTAGATTTATTTTATTTAGGCTATAAAAAGGACTCGAAAACAGTGTAAGCGGGATTTTTTTTTTACGAATACAATAAAAAACACAGAGGTGACTTTCCGTTGTTATTTCGTTTAATCTATGCTTTTATTTTTGTTATTTTCATTTCTTTTATTTCATACATATAGTACAAAAAAAGATAGATTTTTAAACAAAAAAATCAAAAGGAAATAATTTGTATTTGTTTTTTTTCCTCTTCGTTTCTTTTTTTTATGTGAAATATTATAAAAAAATTAGGGAAAAGAAGGAAAATTTACCCTTGAAATCGCTGGAAAATTCGTAACTTTTGGAGTTCCGGCCACCGTGTACGGTGGCCGATCCGGTGGTCTGGTGACCGGAGCCTTGGCCGGGCAATGGTGGCTTTGAGGGAGAATGGGAGAGCTTTTGAAGTTTTTTTTTTTTTTTTAAAAACAAAGATGAAAATGAGTTTTTTTTTTTTAGCAAAAGGTGACTTATATTGGCCCCAAAAACGACATCATTTTGGGACTGGCCTTAAACACCCAAAACGATGTCGTTTCATGCAACCCGATCCAACCGACCCGACCCACCATTAGGATCCGCGAGTTTTTGATAATTGGGCTATTTGCGCCCGTAGTCCTTCCGCATTTTATTTCTTTACAATCAAGATCTTTCATGTTAAATTTTGCCTGGTAATTTACTTCGGTTTTCTATTAAGTTCGCCTTGAAGCTGCGCGTTTTGGGGGAAGGGATTATTTCCCATTTTGGTCCCTCCTCATTAATCGTGCGTTCATTAAGGTCCCCTTCCTTTTTTATTATCATTAATTTGCCCCAAAATTTTGTTTAAAGGTTCAATCTAGTCCTTTTTTCGTTTTTGTTGCTATTTTCTTTTTAAATTAATTAATGTTAATATTATTATGATTATTGTATCTGTTATATTTATGATTAGTATTTTTATTTATTTATTATTATTGTTATTATACTATTAAATCGATTTATTTAATATGTAATATTTATTAGTTGGTTTACTTACTTATCATTTCTTTTTATATATATAATTTTACTTTATTCTCACCTTTTTTTCTTTTTTTTTTTTGCAAATTCATATTTCATTTATTTATTTTAAGTTTTTATGTAGTACCTCTTTTAAATTGTATTGTTTATTTCTTTTTGTATTATTATTGAATTTTTTTATATTATTATTTTAAGCTATCTTATATATATATTATTCATTTTAACTGTTTTTATAATGTTTATTTAAATTGTTTCATTGTAAATTATATTTATTTTAAGTTCTTTATTATTTATTTAAACGTGCATACATCATTTATTTTAAAGTTTGTCATACTTCATTTTTTTTTTCTAAAAAAAATCATTTTAGTATTTTATTGATTTTCATTTTTTTACATTATTCATTATGAACTCATTTGTTATTACTTTAAATTATTTTATGCTTGATTTCAATTTGCTCCATATTATTTGTCTTTAAATTGCTATATATGTTATTCATTTGTCTTTGATTATCATGTTAATATTTAAGTAGTGTATACCATATGATTATCACGAATTAACTCATTAGTGTATTGGATCTTATTTGCATGGCAATTTCATTTGTACATCATTGTTTTAAAAATGTATTTCATTTAATCGTCACATTTTATCTAAAAGTTTTTTAAATAAGGCAATGTTTTGTATTTAAAAATTCGAAAAATAGTGTCTTAACGCGCTGGGTTTCGATTTTCCATTTGGCTAAACAACTAAATATCTTGTTAATAAATTTTGTAAACCATGAGATGATTTTGGTTACGAGGGTTTAAAACATCGTGTCCTAACGTGCTGGATGTAATGTTTGTATCCTTTCAGAACAAAGGAATCTCGAGTTTCAACTCAAATTGTTCAAGTTTTTAAAAAAGATCATGTTTTAAAATCTTTTCGAATTTTCGACATTAAGACAAAAGACTAATCAATTTGGTATCAATTTTGGGCGTTACGAGGGTGCTAATCCTTCCTCGTACGTAACCGACTCCCGAACCCATTTCTTAAATTTCGTATGCCAAAATAAATGTTTTGAAATAAAACGTTTTATAAGGTGATCCGATCACACCTAAAAAGATTGGTGGCGACTCCATTTTTACTATTTTTGTTTTTTTAAAAAAGTCGACCCCCATTTTTTCAAATAAAAAAATGGTTTCGATAGTTGATAAATATTGGACAGTGATTTCTAAATTTGTTCCTAGATAGGAGAATAAGGATGCTAACTACATTACCAAAGTGGCTTTTAATAGAGAGAAAGGCTTAGTTTTAGTTGAAGAAGTGACACAAAATATTCCAATTGCTTTAAGTTAATGTAATGTTTATTTTTATTTTTACACAAAAAAGAAAATGGAGAATATAATGAAGTGTAAACACATATGCATTGATGAACATCCATATGAAGGCAACTATCAAAATAATAAATGTAGATGAAGTAAAATTTAATATATCAATATCTAACATTAATAAATTATATGCAGCTTAAATTATTTGAGGGTTAATTCAATTAGTGTAGTGATTATCAAATCTTGAAGAATAAAAATAGATATAATAACCCTTAAATTAATAAAGTAGACAGTTAAAGATTAACTCAAAGAATAAATAAAAAGAACAATAGAATTTAAGTGTTGAAAATTGAAAAATTAAGTGTTGAAAATTGAAGTATTTAAAATTTAAATACTAAATTTAAATTATAAAATTTATTTGATATATTACTTTTAATAGAATTAGATTGTTTGATAAATATAAATTTTAAATTACAACAAATATATATTCTACTTTTTATCCTTTAATTTTTAAATATTTCACAATATTCTAAACAAAAGTCAAATTTTAAAGGCAAAATTTTTATAGAATAATAAAATATTAAAACAAATAAATAAATTGAATTAAGTAAAAATGTTCTCTATTAAGTAATATGCAGCAAACTTATCTATTTATCATTTTCCACACTTTTTGTAAAAACATTTCTATCAAATTGTTTTTGTTTTAAATTATCAAACATGTGTAAAAAATTAAATCAGTAAAAATATTTATTTTTATCTAATTTTATTTTTTTTCAACAATTTAGCAAACCAAAGCCTTAATTTATGTTTAATAAACTATTGAAAACGAAAATTTTTAATATTTAATACTTTAAATATGTTTGATAATTATTTTAAATTTTTTACTTAATATAAAATTTTCAAAAAGAAATGTTGAATAAGATAATTAAGTAGATAACTCATTATCCCTTAATGTAGAAAATATTAAATTAAATTAATTTTATTAAAAACTAAAATAGATTATTTTTGATAAAATTAAATATTCAAATCATCATGTTTATCTTTTACCAAAAACTATCAAAATATTATAAAATATTATATTAATAAGATTAAAATTTAAAACTCATAATAATTTAAAATTAATATTTAATTTTATCAAATAACAAAATTATATTTAATACTTAATTTTCAAATTAATTTTCAATTTATCAAACAAAAACTTACTTATATTTATTTTAGACTGTCGAGACAATTTTTAAATTTGAAAACGGGGATCGACTTAAGAACAAAAAATAGAGTCACCACCAATCTTTTTCGAGGTGTGATAGGGTCATCTTAAAGTTTATCATTTTAATAAAACGTTTTGATTTATTAAAACAATGATTTTGGTCTACAAAATTTAAGAAAACAGGTTCGAGAGTCGGTTACGTACGAGGAAGGATTAGCACCCTCGTGATGCCCAAAATTGGTACCTATCGATTAAATAATGTCTTAGAGTTGAAAATTTTAAAAAAATTTAAAATACGATCTTTTTATTTAAAGGAAAAATTGAATTGAAAATTAAGACCCTCTAATCTCGAAGAAATAAAATGTTACACCTAGTGAGTTAGGATACAATACTTTAAATCTTCGAAACTAAGATTGTTTTTTGATCTTTAAAACTCATGCATAAAAATTTGAAAAGGGTATTCAGTTATTTGAGCTTTATAAAAAATTAGAACCTAGTAAGTTAGGGCACAATTTCTCAAAATTCTCAAATACAGAATATTGCCTATGTGGTTAAAAATCTTTACCTCGAGATAACGAAATGTCACATCCAGTGAGTTAGGAGGTAACATTTCGAGTTCCTGGGAATAAGCTTTAATTGAAATTTGTATGTGTTGATTTTAAAATGGTACTTGGTTACTTAGATTCGACAAGAGAAATCGGAACCCAGTAAGTTAGGGCATAATTTTCTTGAAGCTCTCAAATATCGAGTATTGTTTTATTTTGGAAAAAAATCATTTTAATAAATTTGAGTAAAGATGTAAAATTTTAAAAAGTATGTGTAGTAGAAACATAATGGACGTGGAAACATATATAACGATAACAAGAACAAAATAGTTGCAGATAATAATGGAAGAAATTAATAAGGACAATAAGTAAATAAATGAAGAATCAAAACAAATTTAAAGAAAATAAAGAGAAAGGGTGAAAAAGAAGAAATAAAATGAGGGAAAAGATTAAATAAAATAAAAGAAATAATAATTAAAATAAAAAAATAATGATAATAAAAGTAATATGCTAATAACAATAATATGCTAGTAAAAATAATAAAAATAATAAAAAGATAGAAAATAACAATTTATTAGTGGTATACACATATTAATAATATTAAAAATAGCGAGAAAATAATACTATATAAATAAGAATAATAAAAAGTTAATAATAAATATGGTAAATAGTAGAGTAATAATCATAATAATAGGTATAAAACTCAAATTAATTAATTTAATGGAAAAATAAAAAATAATAAAAAAAGGGGCTAAATTGAATTAAAAACAGCAATTTTGGGGCCAATAAAAAATAAATAACAGGAAATGGACTAATTTAAACGTGCGAATAACAAGGAGGGACCAAAAGGGAAATAATCCCTACCTTCCAAAACGCATAGCTTCAAGGGAACCAAAATGCAGTCAAAACAAACTTTAGGACCCCCAAAAAATAATGAAAACTTAATTGCAAAACAATAAAAAAGCGAAAGGGCTAAAAACAATTGGACAAATTTAGAACAAACAAGGAAATTAAAATGAAATGGACAAAATTCGCAAGTAATTGAAAGTGGAAAGAAAATAATTCAATTCCAATGGAAATAAGAAAAGAGCGAATAATCCAATTCCAAATTCACGTAAGAATACCAAAAGTCATTCCCCTTTCAAAGAACAAGATACCTCTATTTATATACATGAGATTTACTAAAAATAGCCTAACTAATTTAATAATAAAATAAAATAAAATAATATCTTTCTATTTTTAGCCTTTTACCAAGTCAACAAAATTTAATAACCCCTTGGTTTTCTCCATCTTTCTGATTTGGCCACAATTTAATGATTGTCTTTCAATTTGGCCCCTTTTTGGCTTGTTTTCGACCGATTGCATCCTTCGACTTCGGGTATTATTTTTTCAGGCCCAGGCCAAAATTGGCCTATTACATAGACAAATAACAAATAAATTACTATGTTTTATAATTCTTGAGATAAATTCACACCTTCCTATATTGACAACAATATTCATGCTAATCGAGTTAAAACTCTCGATTACATGGGCTAATATTAATATTATATAAAAACAAAATTTCTCAATTTTTTTTCTCAAGAATAAATTACACTTTTCAAAAAGATAAAAATAATTTATTTCTCGTCAAGTTATTTCCGTTGATCAATACTTAAATTTTTTTAACAAACGGATCCATTGTCAAAGAACTTTCATGGGTCTGACTTCAGGGAATATAAGCTTACCGTTTATTACTACACGAACTTGACTGACAAAGAAAAAGAATTAGAATATGAAGAAATTTTCTCCAACGGACATCGTCCCTGTAATTTAATTACCAGTAATATTTTCTATTCTGAACATTGTAAGCACCATCTGAAGGTTATCATGGCATCCTTGAACTTCAGTCATTAGAACTTGAAACTTATGACCAACAGACTCATTTCTGTGTATATAAAATAAGTGAAAAAAGAAATGACAAAACTGAACAAAAAAAGGTTAGCTAGAGGCAACTATATGTCAGCATCATTGACGTTATCCTCTATAATGTCAATGCAAGATCCCACAGTTTTTCCCAGGGACATTGCCTCTGTAAGTTTAGATCTAGCTGCTTCATGGCGACGCAATAGTAGTATGGTGTTAAGTACAGCCCACCTAACTTGGGAATCTGCTTTCTTTTGTGAGAATCCCAAGCCTTTGAGCAATCCATCCAACTGATCCAAAATCTCAAAGTTCAACTCATAACTCAAACTCCTACAGCTTAGGATGGAAGTTAGGTATACCTTGTTTATATCAGCAAGGCCTCCCTCAGCGTATCCGAATAACAGATATTCGGTTGCCACACCTGCTAGTGCTATGCATGAGAATCTGTTCAGTGTCTGGTTCAGAAACATTCTCACCATAAGAATTCTTGTCAATGAAGTCGTCTGAAATCTGTCTAAGAACAGGAAAATAAAGAAAATTTAAGTAGATTACAGACCGTAGCTGATACTTTCCCTGCATTGACCTGCATGAAATAAAAACATTGGAAAAGAGAGTTAACTCAAAAGATTGCTTTACATGCTCGAGTTCATGTAGCATATATGATTATTTTCTGTTCTTGCTAGTATGCATAAACTAGCAGCAATGATATCTAGCAAACTAACTTATGAAGGTTATCGTACAATTAACTGAAGTATGTCGTTCCATTTTCCATAAACTAGGATTAAGCCATTAAGGGTCATCATCTAGGATTGGACAAGGTAACACTTATGGCCACCCAAATTGAAGATAGAATGGGGAGCAGCAGCAGTGGCTGAGTGGAATATAGCAGATATAAAAGAAAGCTACACAAGTAAACAACAAATTGAGGGGGAAAAACCGACTTCTTCGAGAAACTCAAAATCGACAAAGGCTGTTCCTGCTTGAATATTGAGTGATCCTTCTTTCTTTAAAGCTTCCAAACTGGTTAATGTATATCCTCTAGGAAGGATGCCCACCAGGTATGCAATCAAGAAATGACCAGCTTCATGCTGCACCGAAGTCAGTATACAATAAGTAATTGGTTTCTGTGGATATCAGTTTCAGTCTTTCCGCAGTATGAAAGACTAATAACAGTTAAAACATATCTATGAAGTGATTTAGACATGGTCATCATGAACTGAAGTCAAATACATGAAAACAGAAGAGAGGTACTACTTGAATAACCCTGTTGTGGTACTTTTGACTGAAAGTGTGACCAATTGTGTCAAGGACCAAGCTGCCAATTCCTCCATTGAATGAAACCTATACAAAACAGTGGCTATTCCAGATCAACCAATTGATCGATGTTTAAAGCAATGAAGTATGACCAAGAAATCTCGTCAGCCGATTGAACACATTCATGAGAATAAACTTCTAATTTGATATAAAGGGGACGGTTCATGAATAAAATGAGTTAGATTATCAGAATGAAAAAATTACCAAGTCAAGTGTCCAGAGAAACAAGAATGCCAAAGAAATAAACAGGATTTGCTGTGGGTTAAAACTAAAAGCATTCCAAGCTGCAACCCCTCCTAAGATAGCAGCAAGTTGCAGGTTCCTTTCTATTGAACCCAGAGTTGAATCAACTGGTGATAGAAGAGATGCAGTTTCTATTCCATTCAATCTCAATTCATCCAAGGTGTAGAGTCTTTGGGGAACCTGCAAGCAAATTTACACCTCAAACCAACCGCAAATCTTATACGTTATATAATGTAAATCATCACAAGACAAACAACTTTGGCTGTGTATCCAATCCCAAGTAAGTTAAACTCCAAAGAAAAATCCTTTGTTGCTTCCATTTGAGATTAAAGAGAAACCAATATCAGCTAAACTTGAAAAGCAGAAGCCCCCTTTCTTTGCAACAGTCTTTATGCATTTGAAATACAAGCAGTAATCTCGGAGCTCTTTTACATATCAAACATGGGAAACTAAGCATCCACTGACCAATTATTAATGGAATCCACAGCAAAAGAAAAAAAAAAACATGCAGCATTTTTGTAATATCTATCTGTGTCATCTAAGCTTGAAGGGTGAATGCCAGTTATGTGTATGCTCAATTTTTCCTAAGTTTTTTCATATATTTGAAAGATGATATCCAATACCCATATATGTTTCGTGGTTTCTGATTTACCTCTTCTCATTTTCAAAATAAAATCAATGAACACAAAGTAATCAAAAACTAACACAATTCACAATTCATAAAGAATCAAAAACCTGGCGAGCAGCAGCAAAACATCGAAGGCCACCAGGCTTTCCTTGCAAGTCCTTGACGAGTGAGAGAGCAGCCCTCTCATCTCCCTTGCTCAGCTCCTTATCAACTTGTTCCAATACTAGTCTTCTCGACACTCCAATTTCTGATGAACTTAAAATCCTGAACGTAGACAACCTAAGCCTTGGACATGAACTCAAGTTCAAAAAACAAACAGAAGTGCCCATAACTTTAAATAAGAACAACTCATTCCTAAATTCTTTAGTTCTCTTACATAAAGTGCCTGTCTCTTTCAATTTAAGCTACATTTTTTCTCAGCCACACAAAAAAGGATAATGTACTTTTTAGTAAATTTAACTTTTTTTCCTCTGCCAAAATGACCAACGACCCAATCTTAACCACCTTCCAACGATGTTGAATCAACCGAGGAGATAAAGATGATAAGTGACCGGTCACCGTAATTCAATGTTCAACCAAACGATATGGCACAGAGAGATATCAGTGTTATTCCACTCACGCAAAGAAAAAAGATGGGCTGAATTGCGTAGTCGTGCATCATCATTCATCAAAATGAAGCCAGATGAAAATTCATAACTGGAAGAGGCAATGGTATTGGGAAGATTGATCGGCCAATGTAAAACGATTATGCCTTTTTGCTCTCAAATGTACAAATAGTGGGCAAGTTTGGCTATGATTAGAACCCTCAAATTCAACACGTTCGCTAGTTCTGCCTACTCATCTAGACCAGGTTCCAACAAGCTTCTGCAAAATCCAATATCGTTTCATTCTTGCTTAAAAATCTGGGTTTCTGATGCACTAAACTCATGCAGTCACAAAATTTTCCAACAAATTAAGCCTCAAATCAATGAGAAAGAACTTAAAAAAAAAAAAAAGTAAATTTATATTAACATCAATAAGCAACTACATTTGCTCAAAATATAAGAAAAGGAGACCAAGAAAACCTGCTTATATTATACAAGCATTAAAAAACAAAAAATCAAAACTAAGGCCTAAAACTCCTGAGAAGCAGAGCCAATGTCACCCTTACCCTTTCCCATTTTCTTGGGAAGAAGGGTTTGATGAATGTTAGGCAAAACACCTCCATTTGCAATAGTAACTGAACCCAAAAGCTTGCTCAACTCCTCATCATTCCTCACTGCTAATTGGATGTGCCTTGGAACTATTCGATTCTTCTTGTTGTCTCTCGCTGCGTTTCCAGCAAGTTCTAGTACCTTGATAATTACAAAGAATTAAGGAATTGAGCAACAGTAAGACTAGAAATTAAAGAAAAATAAGAACTTGATCCAATAAGGTAGGAACCAAGGCAAATAAAATAAAACCTAATTACCAACTTTTCCCAAATTACTGAAAAAACATCAGAGCAACCAAATGAAGACCTAAAATATATGGTTTTTTAAACAAGATCTCAAAAGCTAGCCAGAAAAAGCCAGTAACTTTTTTTGCCCTAAAAATTAATCACCCAAAATCAATTTAAGGTAACAGCCCAACGAATGTCAATTTTTTTCCCAAAAAACCATAATCCCTCTAAAGATGAGAACTCACCTCAGCAGCGAGGTACTCAAGCACGGCAGAGAGGTAGACGGGAGCTCCAGCACCGACACGTTCGGCATACTTGCCAGCTTTCAAGAACCTGGCGATCCTCCCCACGGGAAACTGAAGCCCAGCCTTGTGCGACCTTGACACCGCCTTCGATGACTTGGGCTTCCCTCTCCCTCCTTTCGCTGATCCTCCAGTGGAACTCATCCTCAAAATCCCTAACCAACTTTTTCTTTTCAGAATTGGAAACGTAAAAGTCGGGGATTTCAAATTTTAAAGGACTGCTTGAGAATGAAGTGGGAGCAGCGGGGTTATATAGCAAAAGCTTGGTAACGAATTTGATTGATTGATGGAAGGCTCGCGAGGATCGTCAACGTGGCACCAGAATCTCGGGGTTTTCGCGGGAAAATATTTCCTTTCTTTTTACACTTTCTTTCGCGGGGTGAGGTTAAACGGCGTCGGACAGCTAAAGTAGCCCAATGTTGTTGATAAACTTGATTTCCAGCAAGTCCAAATCTTGTTGTTTGGGCTTCAAATCATCATAGTTTTTGGACCATAAAAAGCCCAACAAATATAAAATCAAAGGGATAGGCCACTTCCTCCTGTCCTTTTAACAAAGCTAGGTTCTTTCTGACATACTTTCTTTTCGTTTGTTGGAATTATTATTTTAGTCGACTGAGTCTTAGTTCGATTGGTATGAATATAATTGTTTTAAGTGTTGAAACACATTATCCTCCTTTTTATAAGTTAGAGAAGGATTATGGGTAATTTTAGGCATTGTGTTAAAAAAAGTAAAAATGATTATATTATAATTTTATCTTATAAAATAGTTAAATTGTAATTACCCATTAGAAAATATTGTTGATATGAAAGGGATGTGGGCTTTTAACAAAATCAAGTTTATTATTTTACTTTTTATAATACAATCAGGGTATGATCAAATTTCGTTTAATTTTGGATTTATTTCAACATTATTAGCTATTAGATCTTTCTATTTAGTATGTCAATTTATCAATCAATGGCTAAATTACATAATACTAAAATTATTATGAAAACCCAACAATTGGATTTAAAATAGAAAAAAAATAAATATCTATCATACCAAACCAAATTTAAATTTTATGAACTAAATTCAATCGAACTTGAAAAGAAATTAAAAAATAAAAAATAAATATATTTTAATTAAAATAAATTTTACATAACTTAAAACTCACAAATCACCTACAATTTAACTAAAAAATTATTGAAATAAAAAAGATAAAACTCATGAGAATTTGAAGGTTCACTTCAATCGATTTCCACTATAATGATGAGTAGGTAACTTTATTTTAGTTATCAACAAGTGATCCAGAAAGCAATGGGAGAAGTTGAGAAAAGACTTTTATTTGCTATATCTAAAAGTTATATTAGTTAAATGATTCACTTAATCCAAATTGTGGAATCAACAAGTGATCTAGAAAATAATGAGAGAAAATTCATTAAAATAGAATTTTTATATGTTAGATAGGTTAGTCATATCGATTAGAAATGATTAGTTTAATCAGGTCATTCAATCAATTTGATCAAATTTGTGTATAATAATTTTTTTCTTCTATTCAACATGTCTGTTTTATAGTTTATATTCTAACGGCATGGTTAATTTTTTTAATAATGTTATTTTCAAAATTTAGACATTATTAAAAGTGTAATATATTTTACTATTACACTCAAGATTTATTGATAAAAATAAAATTTAATTATAATTAAATATTTAATTTATTCAAATAACTTAATTTTTATTTAAACTCAGAGCTAAACTATTTAACTTAATTTGAAAAATTAAATAACTTATATTTGAAATCTCATAATTTATTAAACCAAATTTGCGTCACTCTATTTTCATTATCCAAATAGTTTAAATTATTCAAAAATTAAATTTTTTATTTTATTTATTTAAAATTTAAAATTTAAAATTTAATCTCCTTCTTTCAAAACTACATCTAAATCTATCTACTTATGGTATGGAAGCATGTAACATTTGCATTTAATGTATAAATGTTGATGGACATCAAGCACTATTTCAATTGGTTAAAAGTGCACCTTTAATATTAATGACATATGGTGTGGTGTGTTAATTGTTTGCCTTATCCTTTAACAATGGTAGAGCTAGATTTTTTTTTTTTTTTGTAGAATTAAATTGTATATCTTTATAATAATAAAATTATAATTTTATCATTTTAATAGTCTATATTTTTATAATTTTTGAAGAGCTAAATTAAATTTTTATCATTTTTTTAGGCCAAGATTTAATTTTACCATTATTAATTTAAAATTTTATAAATTATAAATTTTACCATTTTTAGGTCTCTGAGTAGCTCCACTACTGTATCTTAATCATGAGGTTAGGGGTTAAATCCCCCCTTCTATAAAAATAGAAATAGAACATATTTCATAACTAATCATTTATTTTTTTTAAATACTCAAAATCTTGATAATCAAAATCAACATTAAAATCAAAAACAGATAAAAGAAAAACCCTGTGATTGTAGATAGTATATTTAACGGTATAGAAAATGTCCTCAGCTCCCAAAATTTCCACAATAGTGCTTGCCAGCAACCATGCATCGATTCCAAAGCCTAAAACAGCCAAAGAGATTCATTCCCCTCTCCCAATTTTTGTCAACATCCCATTTTGTAGGACTATTTTTCATTATAATAAGGATGTTATTCCCAATTGTGAAGTGGGGCATCTTTAGAGATACAACTTAGAAATCTCTGTTTTATCCATGGAATGGAGTTGATTTTAGGAAAGAGAGGATACTTCCTGCATTGTTAATTCAAAATTTGGTGAGTTTTATTGTATGCATTTTGATACATAATCAAGTATATACTAAAAGAAAAAATGGTTCACAACATTGGATTAATGCACTAACCTAGTCCAAAAAGCAAGCCTAAAGTGTTCATCACTTTGAAGAAGCTCAATGAAAATATGAACATCTCATTCCATAGGACTTAGTCTACATGGTAAAAAATGTATAATTGTCAAGGACTCGCTCCCAACCATTTAATTTGAAAAAAAAAAAAAGTAATTTTGGGTCAAATTTATTAAATCAAATAAATAATTCCATCCTGATTGAAGTGGTAATAATCACTGTTGGTAATATAAAGAAATTGATTTTTTTTTTAAATGGTTAAAATTTGACAAAATCATAATTTATTTTCTAAATTGTTACCATTTGATAGAATGAAAATATGATTGTTGAGATTTTTAAGAAATTGGCTTTGCAAATTTACCGTTTTGTCCCTTCAAAATACAGTATAAATAGGAGGTCATTCTCCTAATTTTTTATAGAACACAAGAGAAAAATAACTTCTCTCATCCTTTTGTTCTCTAAATGGGATCGTTCTAGTTCTTTTTTGGGGAATTGAACTTAGTGTAGTTTTGTCGATTTTCTTCCAATCAGATTTTTGACTAATTACTTTTTTTTTTTAGGTCTTGATTCTTTTCGAGAAGAGCAATATCAATCGTGTTTCACCTTCTTTATTCAAGTGTACGAGTACTGAAACATTGTGTTAACTTTAAGGGCGACGTCCACTACACGGTTACATCAATCAGGGGGAATTTGCTTCTAAAGTCATGATTCTTTCACGGCATAGTGATTGCTTTATTTATTTACGTTTAATTTGATTTCTTGTTAGTGTTAACAATTTTATTTTGTAGTAGTATATCTCCTATATAGATTTAAGCATCTAAAAATATATTAATTAAAAGAGTTTTATAATCTGATAAATATCAATCTTCGAATGTAACTTGAAAAAGAAAAAAAATTAGAAGGATAGTAAAGAAAGGATGACCAATATGTAAAAGAAGGCAAAAGACATTTAAAGCAAAAGTGAGGGTAGAAAGAATGATGTGGTGAAATTTGGTCCATTCGGGAAACAAAAAGCAATCAAAGAGTTTTATTTTTATACATTTTACTATTTAAAAAAATAGTATCGTCAAATAACATTACCCTTAAAATATAAATTGGAACTATTTGATTAAAAAGCAATTGTGGATAATAAATTTATTTTTGTAAGCTCTCCACCAATGTCTTCTATCCATGTCTGGAGAAAGGAGCTAATCCACAACAATCCAACTACTGTTCCTAGTTGTTGACTCAACACCAATGCTTCCAAGAACCAATAGTGGAGTATTGGCTAATTAATAATAAACAATAGTAAGAAGATCCCGAAGCTACCCCTTTGACAGTGAAGTTCATAGACAATGACAGCAGGCCAGTGGTGCTAGCTGTTTTGTTTTTCCTTCCTTCATCACTCATTTTTTGCAATAATGTATTTTTAGTTTTGTTATGATTCCACCAAAGCAATTTTGTTTTAGCGTGTTTGCAAGGACAATAGCCAAAAATATTCCATCATCATCCACCTAATTACTCATATGGCTTTGCCTAAATTAAAACTACTCATATGCCACTCCACTTTATAATTTCTTTACTGATTTCTGACTCATCCTTTTTCATTTTTTTACAATAACCTTTTTAAACTTTTTTTTTCTGAAATTCAAATTTACTTTATTTATTAATAATTGATTTTAGATGGAATGTTGGTTTAATATTATATTTATCATATTTTGTCTATTTTTTTATATTAAATTTTTAATTATATGCTTTTTTTTTATCTCAAATTTTTTAGGTTGAATGTTTAATGACAATAAATTTATTCTTCAATATGAATCAAATAGAAAATTATTATCTCACCAATTAAATACTAATTTAATTAATATTATTATTGTAGAATGTAGATCATATTTTCAAACCCTTCCAGGCACTTACCATTACCCATATTGCAATACAAAAACGTTAGAATCATAACACTTTTAATAGGTGACGATGCAACGTCACAACAAGGAGGTTTTCAACGCCACGACGACAGATAGCATTGTGATGTGGCAAGGTGTTTCAACATTAATCGAATTTTTTTCCCAATTAAACTCTGCTATCTTTTCTTAGTTAAACACTAATTATTTTAGGGTATTTTAGTCATATATTCACACGAATTTCAGCCTATAAAAGAGTATTTGATATTTTCTTCACATTAAGATTAAAAGAGTTTGTGAGAGATCTTTAATGGAATTTGGTGTTTTAGTCAAAGAGCTTTGTTTATAGGATTTCGGGTTTATTTGTTTTTTGGGTTATCTTCATCTTGTACTTGTTCATATTATTTGCCATTTTAGTGAAGTTTTCTTTACCCGAAATTTTCCCTCTTCGAAGGAGTTTTCTATATAAAATATTTGTGTTTAATCATCTCTTCTTTTTTTTGTTCATTATTTATAAGGTTGATCCCAATAATTATTAGAATAATAAAAAAAATGCGAATCCAAATATATTTAAACATATATTATTCTTTGATTTAAAATTTTAAATATATAAATAACAATAAAAATTATATAAAATATAATATTCCTATGTCATAAAGTTTCCTATAATAAATCTCATATATTGGTAATAATTATTATATAACTTAGTGGGAAATATCCCATAACCCAAAGAAACCATGTGATTAGCACAATATTTGTGAAAGGAAAGGTCCTTGAAATTTCAGAATGAGGACAGCTCTTTATGCTCTTTATTTATTTAGTTTGTATCTAAAAGCTGAACCAAAGGATAAAAGAAAAGGGGGCGAAGTGTCAGACCCATTCATTGTTTAACCAAATGAAATTAAAGAAATTAATACAACATTTAGACCAACTAGAAAGTAAGCCAAGCGGTCCCTTAAACGAGGGAAAGTAATTCACGTCTCATGCCAGTACACGATGGTTCATCATCAACCCATACACCATGATCTAAGGGCATTTCAGAAGGTTTGGTTTATTTGGAGCCTAATAATTGAGTAAGAACTCCAATAAATTATAATTTATTAAGTTAATTTAAATTATAAATTATGATATAATAAGATGAGTTTAAACTACATTTGGTAGGATTATTATTAATTTTATAACATATGTTTGAGTATACGAGTTAGCAATAAACGAACTCGATAGGTAATATTTAGTCAGTCTCATGACTTATTTTTAACGAAGAGAATGAAAATTTTCGGTTTATTTTGAAGAGATCTTGTTTTTACAAAGGTTTACTCATATTTCTAATTTCAAGTTTAAATTTATACTAATTATTTTTATTTTATATCTAATTATTGCAATACATATATAATAAATGCGTTTCCTTTCGTCGCGTTATTGCACTAGTAACCAAACAATGCATGAAAGTATTTAGACATAATAACAAAATTGACACCCCGTTCTATGCTCTCGGTACATGTCTGATACGTACCTTCCACAGCCATAAATTAATCGTAGTTTTACTGTTCTGCTATTTGCTAACCAGACAAGAGTGTTTATATTTATTTATTATATGAAATAAACACGAATGGAAATTATACATGTATTTACATTTTGGAACCCAATGTGCCGACAGGTCGGTATACCATCAAATTAGTACTATAATAAGAATATGAGATGACTATGCTCTTGGTCCGCAATGCTAAATCTGATATGAATAGAAATAAGAATATAATTCTCAAAATAACATCCATAAATTATGAGATAGGACAAATGAGAAAGAGACTAATCGAAATCGATTATATTGTGTTAGATTAAGAAATAGAGGGCCTACCTAATTTTGTTTACTCATCTAATTGAATATTTATCTAAATTAGAGAGAAATTATTTTATAGGCTTTTTTCATTACATTATTTATGGTCCATTTTTAATTATTTAATGATATTTTAGTAAACTTTTTTATGTCATTGATATATAATTTTTGGTAATTTTTTTTACCCTGAACCTTAAACCTTAAACCCAGAGGCGAATACAGGGGGCTGGCAGTGGCCCTGGCCCCCCTAAAATTATAAAAATTCTATTTAATTCTTTAAAAATTATAAATATATAAACTACAAAAAATTAAAATTTCATTCAACCCCTCCTAAAAATTTGTTCTGGCTTCGCCCCTGCTTAAACCCTTATCAAAATTATGTATCAATGACATGTAAAAGAATTTCGAAATGCCATTAAATAATTAGAAATGGATTGTGGATGATGTGGTGGGAAGGGTTCATAAAATAATTTTTTCAAATTGCATCGATATTGTTAAATAAGAGATAGGTGTTATAATTTAGTACAAAAGTCAGCCTTCGAGACTAGAGATATTTTGAACGATAAATTTCCCGATAAGGATGAAGTTAAAATAAAATTATAAAAATTTAAGAGTATTAAAGTATAATTTTATCGTTGTATATACTAATTATTTTAGGATTTTTGAAGGAAAGGATCAAAATGAAATTTACAATTTTAAGAGGACTAAAATGATATTTTACCATTTCGAAAAGGTAAGCCCCTAATCATCATAGTGTCTCGTTTCTTGAAAAATATTTGCAAATCCGATCCCTAGGACATAAACTGGATTTAAGAGGAAATTCAACGTCAACTTCTTGGAATTTAATTCAGAACATACCATTTAATTCCTACCCAATTTTGGCCATTCATTTATGATTTTATACCTATCACTGGAAGCTGGCATCCATTTTTCTTCCATGGTGGACTGGGGAGGTTTTATTTAATTTTTATTCGAAATCAAGTTTGATAGCGTGTTAATAAGAAAGATGTAACCTACTCATAACTTGTCAAACGTACGTACTTGGTTCATGCAAAAGGACATGCACCTTTGATTTGATTCCCTCCCAAACCGTATTAAATGAACGGTGGATAACGACACGTATTCTTCGACTCTATAAATCCTTCTCCTGCATCGAGCATCAGAAGATGGACGGTTCCAATTTATCCACACGTGGAAATCACTTGCATTGTGAAAAAAGAAAAAAAACCCCAAGCCAAGAGGAGGGGGAATCATGTTTAAGGATTGGTCATTTGGGGCAATATAGATTTCATCTTATGTTGCAGTGGCTATGGATGGATGATGTGAGGGAATCCCCAAAATGTCCAAAGTGTTTTTCTTTCTTTGGCTTTCACTATAGAAAATAGGGATAACCCTTTTTAAGCGTGAATAGAATAAAGTAAATCTCATCACTCTCTCTATCAGATATGTATGTAAGGAAAATGTTTTTAATTCTTGAAATCAGATAATAATGATAGATGGAGGAGGAGCACTGTGGCACGTAAAGCACATTGAACTAGGTTACGTTCATCTCATACTGAAAAAGGAGAGAAAAAAAGTCTTTGAACCTATAAATGGGTACATTACCCATTCTATACCAGGCAGGCACATCTTTCGAAAATCAAATAATGACTTGCGGCAAATGAGCATATAGTACGTACACATACCTATTGCGACATGCAACCAACCAATGCATATGCCTAAAAACTTAACACCCACTTAAGTTTATATTTTTCAAAATTGATCCCCATTAGTCGATTTTGTTGTTTAGAAATAATGAAAATATAAATATGTTTTTATAATTAATTTTAAATAATATTTTATATTATTTTTTAATAGTGAAAAAAATTATTTCAGTGAGTTTAAGTGAAACCTGAACTTAAAATTTTTTACAAATCCAACTCTAACTTGATCCAATTTATAAACATATTGACTAAAAAATATACATTGTTTTCTGTTTATTTATTTTGAAATGAAAACCTTGATGTGACACCTGCATTATTTTTCCTTTATCATATAACTATATTTATCCTATTTCCGGACACTTTAATTTTGATTTATATATATCAATAAAAATTTAATTTTGATTTAATACATTCAGATCATATTAAATAAATCTATTATTTTCATACTAAATGGAATTGCTTGTGCTTGTTAAGTAAATTTAAAATAACTTAAAGTAAAAAACACGGTTAACGGCACGTGAAAACCAAAATAAAATAATAATAAATTAGTATCAAAATACACAATAAATTAAAATTAATACATGCTTGAACATGACCATACTCAAACATTACTTCATAATTTTTTTTTGGTATAATAATTTTTTACCTTCCAACTTTACAAAAAAAAGTTATTTTAATCATTCATTTAATTTTTCGTCTCTTTTAATCTTTAAACTTGCATTTTTTGTCAAATCACCTCAAAATGGATGATATTGATAAATTTTATTAACTTTGCTGATGTAGTTTACACGTGAGTTGCCTCCTGGACGACACATGAGCATTTTGAGATTTGACACGAAAGAAAATTAATTAAATACTAATGTGTTATCTACGAGGCAACTTATGTGTATGTCACATCAGTAAAGTTAACAAATATTAACTTTTTTATCTATTTTAGGGTGATTTGATAAAAAATAAGTTTAAAGATTAAAAAATACGAAAAATTAAATAGAGGGCTAAAATGATTTTTTTTTAAAGTTAGAGAACCAAATAAGTTATTATGCCATTTTAAAAAAAATACATAAGACTTTTCAAAAAGTTCATACAAAAAATTTTAAAAATTATATATGCCGACAATTAAGTATACGTAAACTGTTACACATTTGTTATTTCGATATTTTTAAAATTTTAACAGTTAGATAAAATTTTAATTCAACAAAAGACAATTTAATTAAAATGTAAAGATTAATTACCAAAGTGATAAGAAAATCATTAAGACAAATGATAAAAAAAATTAAATATTAAGAATTAAATTCATGATTATACTAAAAATAGAAAAATATTAAATTACAAACTGTTCGTTAATTCCAAAAAAGAAAAGACTTGGATCCCGCGTGTTATTAAACCCTGTAATTCAATCAAATCCACATCAAAAGCGAAGCAAGTTGGATATTTTCAATTATTATTATTATTATATATTTTTATTTTTAAAATGATTTTACTTACAATGAAAAAAAAACATTTTAAAATTCCATGTATTTGGGTTTAAGGATGGGAAATAAAGTAATGTTGATAATCTTAAAACTCATAAATAAAAAAATAACACGTTTTAATTATTTAAATTTATATTTTTCTAAATTGACAATAATATTTATATAAATTGAATTAAAATTTAATAAACAACATATTAAATTTTTTAATCATACTATTAACCTAAAACTCCAACATGAATTATCAAATTTCTGCTGTGGAATAAACACGTCGGTAGAGCTCAATAAATGCTTGGTTTGAATTATTATGCATAATAACTTTTTAAAATAAAAATAATTTTTAAAAAATTAAAGCATGGGTTCGACTTTTACACTGATTGTAAAGTGTCTCGAGATTTACATAAAATGGTAAAATTCCAAGTAAATTGGACGGGCCTCCGGGGCTTGGTGGGCAATGCGCCCATGAACATGGTAAAACGACAAAAGCTAGAAAACGAAACGGTATCAAATGATCTACACCCATGGGTGGCATTTCCGTGGTTTTGAGGTCAAAAACAGGGTAAAGTGTCATTATGGAGCATCACCCCCGGAGAAAGAGATCTGACGGACTCCGTTTGTCCTCACGTGACCTGTCATCGGTCGCACGCACGGTAGCTTTTGTCCCCTCCGTTCCCATTTTTGTTTCTTTCTTAAAAAGAAAAACTACAAATTAAAAAAAAAAGTATTTCTTTTAGTTGTCATCAATGACCTATTTTATTGGGGAATGCACAAATACGACTATAATTAAAAAATGTCTTCATAAAATATGATATAAATAATTATACATTTCGTCAAAAATATATATTATACATAAAAAAAAAAGCAAAGCAAAATATTATAAATTTTAAAAATTATAGAAATTATTAGATTTGTACCTGAATAATGGAGTAGAAATTCGTTAAAGCCCTAATTTGAAAATACGACTATAATTAAAATTTTAATAGTTGATCATTAAAGTTAATTATTTTTAATTTTTTAGTTAAAGTTATCACGTGTCATAATTACGGTGTGACAAGTGGTAAAAATAATAAAAAATAGAAATTATAATAATACAAATATATAAAAAATTACAAAATTTTGTAAAGTAGTAAGAAAATTAAAAAATATATAAAGAAATATAAAATTGATAAAAAAATTATAAAAATTATTGTATTAAAAGAAGCATTTTATTATTTTTCTATAACTTTTATTGATTTTTATTTTTTTATCATTTTCACTGCATTTCACGTTGTGTTGCAACACGTGATGACTTTGACTAAAAAAAATTGGGCTTCCTTAACTTTAGCAGTCAACAATTAAAATTAATAGTTAAAGGATATTTTGTATGCATTTTATAATTTTTTACAATTTCTTTTATTTTTTTGATTTTTAATAAATTTTAGTTTTTTATATTTTTAAATAAAATTTAATTTTTTTATAATTTTTATTCATTTTATAATTTTTTGTCACATGTCACGCCGTGATTGCGACACGTGGTAGTTTTAAATTAAAAAAATTAGGGGCAGTTAGTGATGAAAGGGCTTTTTTGATACATTTTAAAAGTTTAAGTACCCAATTAAGTAAAAAAAAGCAGAGACTTAATTGCCTTTTTTAATGAAAGTTTTTTTTTATGCATTTTAAAAGTTCAACTACTCAACTGAGTGCAAAAAAAAAAGATTTAATTGCTTTTTTAAAAAAAATTAAAAAACTTTTTAATGCATTTTAAAAATTCAATTATCCAATTAAATATAAAATAAAAATATAATTACTTTTTTAGAAAAAATTAACAACTTTTTAAACGGTTAAGCTTAAAATTTAATAAAAAATTCACATTCTTGATACAGCTTTTAATAAAGAAATTTTATTTAAAAGAAAATGCAATCATGTTCTTTTTATCACAAATAATGACATTTTATTTTAAATAAATAGTGACATTTTATTTTAAAATGTTACTACATATTAAAATAATATTTTATTACTATAATTTTTTAATAATTTAAAAATCATTTTTAAGACGTACACATTGTTGGATAAACAATCAAATATATATTTTTTTGCTATTGCGAAATCGTTAAAAAGAAAATACACCTTTTTCAAAAATTTATTCTTAAATGCTTAAAATAAATTTGGGCAAACTATACAAACGGCCGCTTAATTATATTTGTGTTTCTATGTTGGTCATCTAATTTTAAAAAATGTTAAATTAGGTATTAATGTTTAAATTTGTCACTGTTTTGGTTACCCACCATTAAATTGATAACGAAAAATCTTTTTATAACTAGTATAACAACATATTTTGTACTCAATACTTATATATTTTATCAATTTGATCTTAATTTTAAAAAATTTAATAAATTTAACTCTTTACATTTATGAAGTCTGTCAATTTAGTCATCAAACACATTTTCATAATAAATGGAAATTATAAAAACAACAAAAATTTCAATGGGTGTAAGGTCTTATTGTTTTTGGGTGAGGAATTGATTTTTTTTTTTTTTTTGATTCTTTTTCCGGCTGACAAAATTGACACTCCTTCATTTTGAAGCACATTGGGAACTTATTATAATTTCAATTGATTTATTTTTAGATTATTACCTGTAATTCCTTTTCAAAATCAGCCAAAAAAGTGTATGAATAAAAGGAGAACGAATTGATAAAAATAAATAAAAGGAGGATGAAACAAAAATAAAAATTAATAAGCCCCATAAGCCGTAACTGCACTGCTGGTACATCACTTTCATTTGGGTCTTTTGAAATAAAAACTTGATTTGCCTCCGTGCCATTCTTAACCCCCTACGCCGCTACAACCTTTGCTTTTCATCTGCGTGAGGACATTCCTTCAACATCCTTCACATTTTCACCAACAAAACAAAACCAATTGTTTATTCAAAAATAAAAAAAAAAAAATGAAAGAAAGAAAGGTCAATAGTGTTTTTCGAAGTGGTGAGCAGTGTGGCGTTGGTAAGGATTTTTTCATTGGAAAAAATCAGAGCCACTCACTCCATCGCCACCACTTCGTTAATCCATATATTTCTCTTCCTTTCAAAAATACATTAAATGAATACGAAAAAAAGGACACTTTTATTCAATATGAGAAACTATTCTAATTTCAAACACCACCCCACCATCACTTTCTTTTTGCTAATAAATTGGAGATAAAAAAAAAAGCGCAATGAAAAAGTACTATTATTCCAGTGTTTTTAATGAAAAAATAAACACAATGTTCTTTTTGTACTTAATCTTCTTTGAGAGGTTCTAAGAGAACTTGTTATCCCAACGTATATATTTCATTTTCGATGTGTTTTGGCTGTTTCAAGTTTAATTTCAATTTGATGAAAAATAATTTTCTCGTTTTGCTTCAACAAGAAAGAGACTACTAATTTCTTAGCTGAAAAAAAAATCAATTCCTCACCTTGCAAACATTTTCCAATTATATTTTTTGTTTTTGTAGTTTCAATTTATGATGAAGATGTGTTTAAGGACCGAGTCGATAGAATTTATAAATGTAAAACGTTAAAGTTGTTGAATTATTTAGTATCAAGATCAAATTGATAGATTGTGTAAGTACTGAGGGCTAAATGTGTTATTATACCAGTTACTAAAAGTCATTCAATTATCAATTTAACCATGGATGACCAAAATAAGAATAAATTCAAAGTTTAGTGTCTAAATTGAAAATTTTAAAATTAGGTATTCAAAACAAGAAGGCAAGCATAATTGAGTGACCATTTGTAGAATTTACCCAATAAATTTTGACATAATGATTGCAAGTATTTTATTTTTTTGCCATTTTTAAAATAAATCAAAATAAAATTTATATATTTTAAAAAAAAGATGAAATTGATCCACATCAATGGGACCCACATCACAGTTATCTTATTGGCCTCTCAGTTTGTCGTCTCTCATTTCCACATTTCACCTTATGTATATTTTAGCATTTATCTTTTCTGTCTTCTAATCTGCGCCACCTTTCCTATCCTTCACCCACTCCACACGACACACATATAACACCCTTCTCTCTCTGTTCAATTGCAGTGCGGATGGTTCATCTTTTATCGTTTACTCTCTTTGTTTCCTTTTGAAGAGATTTTTAAGCAGTTTTTCTCTTGATAATAAGCTCCAACGGCAGGAAAAACAAAAGGAGGGATCTTTTGAAGTGGAAAAAAGAGAGAATAAGATCAGATTAACATCTTTGTTGTTTTTTTTAACTTTTTATTTATTTGGGTTTGGGATATGAATTGTGAGTTTTTGGTTGAAGGATCTGTTTTAAGCTTTTGGGTTTTGTTTTTGAGTGTTTAGAGAAAGAGAAATGGCTGGAAGTAATGAAATCAACCTCAACGAGTGCAAGGTACAATATTTTCTCCTTTTTTTCCATTTACTCATTCTGTATATTCTTTCTAGAATTGGGTTGTCAAAGTTGAGTTCTATAATGAATTCTTCATATATTTTCGGGGTTGTTTTGGTTAATTAAGCTGAGTTTTAGCTTATTTTTTGTTAGAGCTGATGGTCTTATCAATCTTATTTATTGAACTTTTTTCCATATTTGAATATCTAGGGTTATGGGTTGTGGAAAGTTGATTCTTTTGCTGTTTTTGGGGTATGGAGCAGTTTATTTTGATTTTTAAGCTTCAACGTCATATATGAGTTTATGTATTATATTGTTTTCGTGTTTTTTTTTCATTTTCCTTTTGTGATTTAGGTTTGGGCTTTTATGTTTCTCCAAAAAAGTTGGAATTTTCTGATTTTAGTTATGTATTTGTTCACCTTGCTTTAGTGGATAATACTTAGTTTGCGAAAATCAGCATTATAGCACATGTTCTTACTATTTTTGTGACAAAGTGAGTATAGTTAATTTCTGTGGTCTACAGGGTTCTCTGTTTATTCATTTTGAGGACTTTAGACAGTCAATATAAATTTGGTGGTAAAAATTCTTCTTTGTTTTAGATTTGATCTGATGGGGTTTTAGTTGCTTCTTGATGTATGTATAATCTAGTGATTTTGTTTCTTTAGAAGATGCTCTTTTTTTAATTCTTGTTTACCTTTGTCTCTTAATATAGATGGTGGTTCCGCTAAATACATGGGTCCTTATCTCCAACTTTAAGTTGGCCTACAATCTTCTTCGTCGACCAGACGGCACATTCAATCGTCACTTGGCAGAGTTTCTTGACCGCAGAGTCCCTGCTAATTTGAATCCAGTTGGTGGGGTTTTCTCATTTGATGTCCTCATTGATCGTGGTACGGGTCTCTTGAGTCGGATTTATAGACCCGCAAGTGCTGAAGGGCCTCAGCCTAATATTACTGAGCTTGAGAAGCCTGTTACAGAGGAGGTTGTCCCTGTTATAATTTTCTTTCATGGTGGAAGCTTTGCACATTCTTCGGCGAATAGCACGATATATGACAATCTATGCCGGCTATTGGTAGGTATTTGCAAGGCTGTTGTGGTCTCTGTGAATTATCGACGTGCTCCTGAAAATAGATATCCCTGTGCTTATGATGATGGGTGGACTGCTCTTAAATGGGTTAACTCTAGATCATGGCTTCAAAGTCGGAAAGATTCAAAGGTTCATATTTATTTGGCTGGGGATAGTTCTGGTGGTAACATTGCACACCACGTTGCTATTCGAGCCGTTGAATCAGGAATCGATGTATTGGGAAATATATTGCTCAATCCAATGTTTGGTGGACAAGAAAGAACTGAATCTGAAAAGCGTTTAGATGGGAAGTACTTTGTCACTCTACGAGACAGGGATTGGTATTGGAGAGCTTTTCTTCCTGAAGGTGAAGACAGAGACCATCCTGCATGTAATCCATTTGGTCCCAACGGTAGAAGTCTTGAAGGAATTAAATTTCCAAAGAGTCTTGTTGTGGTTGCAGGCTTTGATCTTATTCAGGATTGGCAATTGGCTTATGTCGAAGGGCTCAAAAAGGCTGGCCAAGAGGTTAAACTCTTATACATGGAACAGGCGACGATCGGTTTCTACTTGTTGCCAAATAACAATCACTTCCACATCGTTATGGATGAGATAAGTAAATTTGTGAGTTCTGACTGTTAATAGAATTAACTTTACCTACAGGCAGCAACGAATGACAGGAGCTTGACCTTCCACTTGTGGTAATTAAGAAGTTTGCGGTTTATGATCTCATACTGATCATGGTGTTATTCGGCTTTGCTTTTTCCTGATTTATAGACTACCAAGCTTGCCTATATAGTGAAGAAGAGGTATTTTAGCATGTAGCTGGATCGATGAGTGTTCTGGTCTGCATTTGATGAAAAAGCTTATGGCAATGAGAGCCTTTTGACTATATTTGGCAGACCAATAAGTTTAAGAAATACAAATTCCAGCGTCCTGCCCCAATGGAGAAGATGAGGACAATATATGGATAATATTTGGTACATGATCAAGGGATCGGTGCCTGCTTAATGTTATATATGCTAATTTTAGAACATGAATTAGAAAGGTTCCGTGGTGTTGTGACCATGTATGTCTATACATATATGTTTTAGTATAAAAAAGGATGTTGCTTGAATTGGTTTCGGCCATTTTGTCTTTCATCTTTGTTTTTGCCTACTGTTAGATCTTTCCTTGTTTGGCACTTTACTAGGAAAGTGTAAATACCATTATGTTTTATAAGATTGAGAAATTTTGGATTAGAGATTTCTTTTTGCTTCAAAGCTTTGAGAACTTATGTTTGCTTGTTGAGGTGAAAAGAATCAATGGATCAGATTGTGTTGATGAGCTACAAGTTTCATCATACTCAGGCATTTTGGCTTTATCTGCTTTATTAATCCTAACATATTGTTGAATGATGGATGATTGACTGGCAAGAACACCTAAAAAAACAATATCAGCCAAAGTTGAAGGAACCCCCCCAGAAGATAATTTTGTGAGACTACTGAAAGAGGAAATCAAAACGTGCTGCCATTTCATCCATTAAATCCAACCAGGACAAAAGGGTATCCAGACACTTTGATAAATGATTGGAAGCAAATTCTAAAGCAGCCCATGGGTTGAGATTGGGATTGATTTGATGCATTCTTGTCATTTCTTGAATGTTGGTAATGGAAAGACTAATTTTTTGGAGCTTGAAAGCTGCATAAAATAAAGAAATTGGCTTGTTTGGAATGGGCAATCAAACACATATATAATGGTGGTTGCTATTTGGATGGATTAAAGGGGACCACTTTGAGAAGCACTCACTTTTTGTAAGCTGTTAGGATTTGCTTTCATAGTGCTAAAGAATATTAACATAATTTTAAAAACAGCTAAGCCTTTTTAATAAACACATCAAGCCTTGTTTAATTGACTTTTATGAACCAATTAAAAATATGGGTAAATTACTTAGCTAGAAACAAGAATTGATTTTGGTTTTATTTTGTCCACTATTTATTATTATCTTCTGCATATTTCTTCTTAATATATTTTCCTTTTTTGTTTTTTGCCCCAACAATTACAAACAATGATAACACATGGAATTGTTTTGTTTTGTTTCTAGTCATGTGCTCTGACTAGGATTGCGTCTACAGCATGTGAAAATTTCAGGTCATAAATTTCCAACTCTGGAACAATCTATCAGAAGAATTTAAAACTCACCCCCCAACATACAAATTTTTTTCACCTCACCTTTCTAAAGACAATCCCTTTTTCCAACCTGGATGATACCATGTATCAGGATATTAAAATGTCAAATCTTTAGAGTAATGATCTTCCGTCCCAACTCCCAAACCATTTACTTCGAGAGATTTATGGTAATATGGTCTTGAATTTTAAAACAGTACTAAACAAAAAGATGGATGTCCAGTCAAATTATTACATAATTATGTCTTTATGATGGCCTTTGAAACAAAGATCAGATGACATTGTGACAGTGATCCTGGCTAGCTGCATTGTTTTCGCTCCTTATTAGGTATAGATGGCATCTTTTAAGATCTGGTATCTTCTAATACCAGTTCCTCTGCGATATCAAGTTTTTGCTATTGCCGACCTTCTTTTAATCTCTTAATGTGGTCTATAAACTGTACCACATACTACATGACTTGTTCTTAGTGGCTATAATCAGTCCTGTGAGTCTGCATCACTTTTTAGACACAAAAGGAGATTGGGATGTGCATAAATGAAGCGTAACATTGTTGTCTACTATCTAAATCAAATTGTTGAAATGTCTTGTACCATATTTAAGCACAATCAAGATTAAGTGATTTTCTCCTAAGAACATAGAAACTAGTTCATGAAATGGCTCAATTTCCTGGGGGGAAATAGATGTTTTGGGTCAAGTACAACAATGGCCCAAAAAGAACCCACCTAAGTATGAGATCTCATAACATTAAATTTGATGCTTAATTTCATTTAACTCAGATGCAACCAATGTATTCAGATGATTTAGTTCACCTGTCTTACCATTTGGTTTGTCCATTACGATAATTTCACATGCATCTAATGATTGGATATGTAGAACCAGGTACAATGAACATAGAAAAGGTTCAACTACCAAAATCTAAGTCTAACTACCATAGTAGTGATGCACAAATATCGGTAAATGTATGTTTTGTTGTTTGCTTATAAATGTTGCACTGATGAATGTATATGTACACCATGTTATTTACCTGTATTGAAATAGTCTTATGAGGAAGCATACCTAGTCAGCTGATGCCTAGTACTTCGAACAACAACCATATTCAAATCAAGGCTCTATATTCAGAAACAATAAACTTTTGCTTCAATTTGTTGATTTGATAGCATATAGAGTATAAGCAACATTTTAAAGATCAAGCTGACAGCAGAACAGGATAATCCAAAAATATGAAGCATTAACATATAGAAATCATGCTCATTCCCTGAGGTTACTTAAAAAAAAACATATTATTTATCACTAAGCAAAACAATACATGTTGACTTGTCACATTGTGCTGAAATCAAAGTTAATCAACTGACCAAATCACTCAAAATCGTCTTGCTGCATATGCAAAGGTTACCGCAGCCAAAAGAGTTGTTGCAGAGGAGACCAAAGTCCAGAAACTCTTTTTCTTTTGTGCTTCCACAACTGATTTCTCCATTACCTCAACTTTCAGCTTCAAATCTTGAGCTACTGTCTCTTTGTTCTCAAATGCTTGTTTGATTGCCTCCAGTTCTGTTGAATATGGTTCTATGTCCTCTTCATGTTTCCTTTCAGCAATAGCAGCTTCTTCCTTCTTCTTTCGATCGGTTTCACCTTTAGATTGACATAACCGTGAAGCAGTGTTCTTCAACAAAGTCAACAGTTGCTGATACTTAATGCTGGTTGATTCCATTTTAGCCCTCAAATCATTGAGAGTTCTCTTTGCCTCCAGAAGTTCCTTCTGCAGCCCATCTTTATCTTCAGCCATTGATCTGCAGTGATTTACCATCTCCTCCTTTTCCTTGATTAGGTTCTGCCATTCAGCCTTCTTCTGTGTCAGTTCTTCCGTAGTTTCCTCAAGTATCTTCTCCATTTCTGAAACTTTCAATCTCAAGTTAACACCATTTTGCTTCTCCTCATCCAATACTTTCAATGCATTGTCCTTCTCAAGAGTCAATTCATCAAATGAAACTCTAATACAGCTAACTTCAGATATCAACTCTTTTTTCTTGTTTTCATAAGCCTCACATGCCTCTAGCAGCCTATTCACAACATCCCACAGATCACTCACTTCTTTATGTAGCTCAGAATTATTAATCTCGCCACTAAATTTGACCTTCTCAATCTCACTTTTGTCTCCAAGAAAGTCTTCAATCTTCTGCCGCATATCCTTTAGTTCCTTCTTATTCATTTCCAATACTCTTGTAGCTGCATCCCTTTCCTCCAATAACTTGTCAATTCTTCTCTGCTTATCTTCAGACTCGGCCACTGTAGTCTCCAAAGATTTTGTGGCAAGATCCTTCTCCTCCATTACCCTTTCAAGATTCTGTTCTATTGCTCTCTTTTCTTCCACCAATGCATCAATCTCTTTTGCCAGTTCAGCCTCTCTATCCATTGCTTCAGCACAATTCTTTTCCAACAAGAAAACTTTGGACCGCAACACCCCCTCTTCCTTATTGAAATTCAATATAACCTCATCCATATTTCGCATTTTCTTTTCCAACTCATCAATCTTCGCTCTTTGGTAAAATTTCTCCATCTCTATCTCTTTCTTCTCCTTCTCAAGATTTTCAATCTTTATTCTTAAATCCTCAACTTCCATGACCATATCCTTAATGTTCTTCTCCAACAAGTCTTTATCTTTCATCACTGAACTCTTCACCTTCTCCAATTCCTCCTTCTCTCCAAGCAACTTATCACATTCAACTTTCAGTTTGCCAATCTCTTCCAGAAATCCCCTCTCATTTTTCTCCATTTCCACTAGGTTCGCTTTCATCAAACTACCCTCATTAACCTGCAACTCAAAATCATTCCTTGCCAAATCTCTCTCTTTAGAAACCAAACTCAACCTTTCTCTTTCATTTTCAAGACTGCTTAGTAGTCCATTCACCTTACTGTTCAATGCCCCTATCTCCCTTTCCTTCTCAACACCCATTTCCTTCATTTGAGTCTCCATATAAACCGAAAGAACCCCATTTTGCCATTCCAACCCCATACTTTTGTCGCTCTGCACACCCTCAAGTTCCTTCCTCTTACTCAACTCAGCCTCAAGGCCTTTATAGTATTGAACCAATAACTCAACCTCTTGTCTCTTTTCAAAGGTCTCCTTGACAAGTAATGAGTTAAGAGTCTGAAGACTCTGAAGCTGCTCATTAGGATCTTCCATGGGAGATTGGGGGTTCATAGCGTTGGAAGATTCTGTAAAGGTCGAATCTTTGGCAGAGTCTTGAATTTCTTGAGATGGGTTTTGTTGTTGGAAGTCTTGGGATTTATTACGAGTCGGTTTCTTTTTGGCCGGCTTCTTTCTGGCCATTTTTGGCAGTACTGGATGTGTATGTGGAAATTGAAAAGCTTGAGTTTTTAAGGTGGAGAAAAGAGATATGGTGATAAAAAAAGGAGGGATTTTTGAAAGAACAAGGCTAAGGTTTGAGAATTTAAAATGGCGGGACCCAAGTGCAAGGTTTGTTGGGAATTTGGGAAAAGAAAACCAAAAAATATTAGGGATTTTGGATTTTAGTTGTGGGGTGTGGCTATTATTTGCATTGGGTGCTCAATATATATAGCCTCTCCAATCACAAATTTGTGTGAATATGGTTGCTTTTAATTGGCAATCTTTAAATTCATTGCGTGTGTTTTTAATGTCCAAATTCATTCACTGAATTAATTTAAATACATTGTATTTTTTGGTACAAAAATACACTGTATTTCAACATTTACAGGTCTCTTTAATTTCTACTTTTTATTTTTATTTTTAAATATTACACTCTTATTTAAAGTTTTGATTGAGTTGATATCACTTTCAATAAAATCTTAATTTAATTGTAAAATTGTCAAAAACCTAATATTTTTATAAAAAAAATGAGAGTATTTTTATATACAATTTAAAAAAAAAAGTAATTGTTTGATACATCGCCAGTACAATTTTAAACATCTTACAATCGGGTAAATATGTCACATTTATTTATATATTTAATTTTTTATTTTTTACTGTATCTTAAAATACACTTCTTATACTTTTAATTCGCTTCTAAAATCTAACAAACTTCATAAATGTGTATATAATATTTTTTCTCAAAAAGATATATACACATAATATAACATTTAAACTCAATACTTTAAAATTTATTTTCCCAACTTCACTATTTCAACCAAAATCACATTTGTAATCTACTTATTATTTATCAACTTTTTAATTACTAAATTGTTAATACAAAATTACCACAGAAAGTAATAATTTTATCGAACGTGTTGAATATTTAATTTTTAGGAAGAACTACTATTTTGCCTTAATCAATAGACAATTTTTAATTTTTAAAATATATATTGTGAATTATGTTTCACAAAATTTATAATTGAACTAAATACATATTGTTGTTAATGTAGGAGGGTGTGAGTTTGAGTGTACTGAAATTTATTATCCCTTTATGGGTTGGAGAAAAATTATAAATAATTCTAGACATTTTGTGAAAAAAAAAAAGATAATTAAAAAATTTCTGATATAAAAATTTTATCATTCTTTTTCACTTATAAAGATGGAAATATATATATATATATATATAGTAAATATCAAATTAGTTATAGCTTTTTTTACTCAAAGTTTAGTTAATTTAAAGATGTTCACCATAATTTACCTCCCAATTTTACATCAAAATTAATTTTTTATGGAGGTACAAATATGGGAATTAGGTGTTCTATATGGTAGCTAGATATGCAAATACAATGCAAAATTCAATTTCAAAACAACTCAAATGGAATGTATGCATGCAAATATAGAAACCTATTGAAGTTTCCATATATTTATACTTTTATGGCTTACGCCATTCTCTTTCATTTTGGTTCATCAGGAATCCATCATTTCCCCCACTAAAATATTAGCATAAACAAAATCAATCTTCATTTTTTATTTTTCATTTTTTATGCCTTTTCCACTATATATATATATATATATGTACATACATCCAAAAGGTTATGTTTGAAGTCATATAGTGTGTAAACTATGTTAGACTTTGTATGGAACAATGGAGTTCAAAGGTTTCTCTCTAAAAGTCAAAGGTTCTTCTTCTTCTTCTTCTCACTTATATTTTGTTCATTTTGAGCATATATTCATGGGAATGAGCCGTGTTTGCTTTTTGATTGTTTTTTTTTACTAGGAAAGATATGTAGTCTATGATCAAGTTTTTGTTTTTCTCTTTCAAAGTTTGCATGGGGATATTAATGCAAGATGTATCTTTATCAGAGTGATATTGGCAGTAGCCATGATTGGAAGTCTGGGAGCTTTGATTATCTTGGTGGATCCTGATGGTGTTCGTCAGCCGCATCGGATTCTGGTCGATACAGATGTTGATACCGACGACGTTTTTGCTCTCTTTTATCTTTTGAAGCAGGACACGACGCGATTCAACTTGCAGGTAATACCCTTTAGAGCCGATAGGTACCCAAAGAGGATAATACCTTCATATCCCGCACTCTCTTTTGAATGATCAACATCAAACTGCAATACATGGTTGCTATTGTTTATTCACAACAGCTCCCTCTCTCTTTGAATAGCAACATCAGTCATATTTAAAGCAATTGACTATATGACTAATCCTTGTTTATCATTAAAGATAAAGAGTCTAAAAGTGGCTGCATGCTTATCTATCTCTAATAGCCCATTATATACTTTTAAGATTTGATGGAAATGCTAATATATAAATATAACTGGGTGGCTAAAAACCAAGTCAACATTTGGTGAAGTTGCCATTCCTTAAACAAACAACTACTTTATTGTAAAATATAACCATTCCAATGGGGGTTATCATTTGGCAGGCAATTACAGTGAATGCAAATGGATGGAGTGAAGCAGGGCATGCCATTAATCATATATACGATATTCTATTCATGATGGGACGTGATGATATTCCTGTGGGAGTTGGAGGTGAAGGTGGTATTTTGCCCAATGGCACTATCCTTCCTAATGTTGGTGGATATCAACCCATAATTGACCAGGTCCAGGATCATCTTTCAACCTTTTTGACTAACCAATAAAACCATTCCATGTCTCATCAACAAGCTATATAGGATGTATATATAAATATAATGGAACCCCATTATCATAGGTATAATTATGAGTGATGATTAAATGAAGAAAAAGGAAGATATTTTTAACATTTTTTTTGTGTGGCAGGGAATGTCAACAGCTGGGGAATGTAGATATAGACAAGCAATCCCCATGGCACATAGAGGGCGTCTTGATGTCAATTCTAACTACGGCATTAGAAAAGCTTTCCTTCCGCAGGTCCCATTTCTAGTTCTTGTCTAAAGGCTTATTTCTAAAAGACACTCGAACAAGTTTAAAAATGTTTTACCCCATTTTTCAAAAATTGTTGGACATGAAACAAAGTTTTAGTTTCTACAGAGACAAGTTCAAATGTTGTCAAGTGTGTTGAGTTCATTAAACTTGTTTCTCAATGTGTTTCAAGTCCTAGTGACGGCTTTTTTCCTCTCTACATGACATAGGGTGGCAGGAGGTATAATCCACTTAAGCAACCCACAGCACAACAAGTGATGATAGATACAATATCTTCAGGTCCTACAACTGTGTTTCTCATGGGAGCACATACAAACTTTGCCATCTTTCTTATGACCAATCCTCACTTGAAGAAAAATGTTAAGCACATTTATGCAATGGGAGGTTCGGTTAGATCGAGCTGTCTGAAGAAAGAAGGTTCTGGTAATTCAATCGAATGTGCTGATATTGGTAATCTGTATCCACAAGATAGCAATCCATATGCTGAGTTCAATATATTTTCAGATCCTTTTGCTGCCTACAAGGTGTTCTTTTGGTTGTTTTCATTTGATATTCATGAATTCATTACTCTATTCGGTATTTGAATCTTTTTCTTTTGAGCAGGTTTTGCATTCTGGTATCCCATTTACACTTATTCCTCTAGATGCAACAAATACCATTCCTGTAAGTAAGACTTTCTTCATGGAGTTTGAAAGGAGACAGGAAACGTACGAGGCAAAATATTGCTTCCAAGCTTTGAAGATTATTCGCTATACCTGGTTGGGTGGTATTTTTTATGAGGTAATGTCCCTTGAATCCTTGTGATTCATTCTTCCCTTTTGCAGACATCCAACTAAGTGACTGATGAAATGTTGGCAGCAATATTGTATGTGGGACTCTTTTCTGGTTGGTGTAGCATTATCTACAATGCGTAACTCTCACAATCATAATGGAGAAAATGAGTTTGCAGAGATGCAATATATGAACATAACGGTCGTTACCTCAAATAAACCTTATGGAGCATTAGATGGTTCAAATCCACTGATTACAGGATATTCAATCCCAAAGTTTAATGTACACAAGAATGGGGTTCATAGTGGCCATGTTCAAATGGGAATGCAAGATCCCTTTTGCCTTCAGAAAGGAAAAGGGAAATGTCAGGTATTACCAGTACACAGTATAGCTGATTTCAAAAAGTTTAGGTCTTATATGTACTGGTAATCATACATGAAAGTTTTTATCTATAGGTTCTCTCACTGTAAGGAACTCATCGTATATGTTTTAGAAAACATAGCTTCTTTCAACCATGATATTGATTGTCTGACAAAATTATGCAATGCTAACAGGATGGTTACACGAAAGAAGATACTGGAGAGGATGCCGTGCGTGTTCTTGTTGCAGTGAAAGCTAAAGCCAGTCATGATAAGGGAAGCTCACTTGGGAGAGAATTTTATAAAAATTTTCTCAATGTAAGCTCTTATTAATAGTTTCTCAATAACACCAATTTATGTTGTTTAATTAATTAATTCACAGACAAGTAACCAGGAAATGCTGTAGTAATTTTTTGGAACCGAACTGTAGTTTCACCTCTTCTGTTCATTGTAGGTTATAAATAGCCCTGAGAGAAGTGGAAGGTTTGATATCAGAAGCCAATATCCAAACCACAAGGAGGTTCTTTATAAACCAGATTTCGGAAAGAAGATGAGGGGAAATCCAATTATTTTCGACATGGATATGAGCGCCGGGGACTTTCTAGCTCTTTTATATCTCCTCAAGTTACCTGTGGAATTAATTAATCTCAAGGTACTTTAAGCTGGACTGGGTTTGCTAAGTCTAACCTCAATAGACTGCTGATCTCATGAGTTAAGCATCTGCAACTTTAAAGTGAACAAATATGGCAATGTTCTATAAATTTCATTTAAGTATTGCCAATGTTCAGGCCTTTTACATGGAACAGGACACATAACTATTCCCAATTTTATGGATTCCCTGAAGTTCCTCATGCTTGATATTTCTATGTTCAACTAGGGAATACTTATCAGCTCAACAGGCTGGGCAACTCCTGCAACGATTGATGTTTTGTATGATATATTACATATGATGGGCCGTGATGACATTCCGGTAGGTCTTGGTGATGCATTCGCAGTTGGTCAAGCCAATCCATCTTTCACTGCTATTGGAGACTGCAAGTATTCCAAAGCGATCCCTCATGGTAGTGGTGGTTACTTGGACTCCGACACGCTATATGGACTAGCTCGTGATTTACCTCGAAGTCCAAGAAGGTAAATCCCAGCCTTCAGATTTGCATTCTTCTATGTGCAATCTGTTGAATGTTCAAACATGAAAATTCTCATTTTAAATCCTTTGACCACTTCATTTCCAGTTGTGTAAGCATTATCCCTGGATGGAAACTGATACAATTCCAAATAATACTATGATAATAACAAATAAAAAACCATGAGCAGAACAAGTTAAAATATGTGGCTTACTGGCCCTCTAATGACTTTCCAGATATACGGCAGCAAACTTTGTCAAGTATGGAGCTCCTAGAGATATTGAGAATCCCGAACTCAGGCAGCCATCGGCTCAAGATGTTTGGAAATCTGTAGTGGAATATTTGGATCCAGGATCCAAGATCACAATATTGACTAATGGACCTTTGACAAATTTAGCACAGATCCTTGGGTTGGAGAATGCAAGCTCGGTGATTCAGGTAATGATATCATATCAGAGATTTCAGTCTCCCTGCAAATAAAAATGCATTGAAACCTGGACCAAACGATGACATTGATCACATATATTTTCTGATGCAGGGAGTATACATTGTTGGAGGACACATAGGCAATGTCTATGACAATAGCAAAGGAAATCTTTTCACTGTTCCCTTGAATAAATATGCAGAATTTAACATGTTTCTTGATCCATTAGCTGCAAAGGAAGTTTTCACTTCATCTGTGGGCATCATACTTGTTCCACTGCAGATGCAAAGAAGAGTTAGTTCCTTCAGCACCATTCTTAGCAGGATGAATGCCACAACTCAGACTCCTGAACTTGTATTTGCCCGACGTTTACTTTCGAGACTTTGGCAATTACAACAGCAACATTATAGATATCATCACATGGTAATTTAAGAAAACCTTCAAGCATATATATGATGAGGTTTTATGAGTTTCAGATATGATATATATATATTTTTGAAGAGGCTAAAACCCTTGAATACTTTCAATGCAATGCCGAAGAACTTAGATTAGATTGAAACAACTTTGTGTCTTTGCAGGATATATTTTTAGGAGAGATCCTTGGTGCAGTAACCTTGGCTGGAAATCCACATCTGTACCAGACATTTACGTCCAAGCCTCTTAAGGTCTTGGCAGATGGAGACATTACAGTGATAGGAGAGATAACCATTGATGAAGAACAAGGGAAACAAGTGAAGGTTTTGGAAAATATTAATTCACAGGCATACTATGACCATTTCACTAGGGTCTTAGGTAATCACAGACAATCTGCTGTGCTTGCAAGCTTTCATGAGCAGGAAAGGCTGTGGACTTCACGACCAGAAAGTATAAACATCGGTCATAATCAGAAGTTGTAAATGTTTGTTGTAAATTTAGCCATTCTTTTCAACAGTTATGACATCTTTCTGAAGCAGTTTCTTCTACATAGTGCGTATGAGCTTAGCAGCAGACGAAGTATAGGAAAAGTTACAAGAATTTTCTCTTTCATTGCTGTTATTTATTACTTTTTCCCCTGTGCTTGAGCTACTAGCTCCATCAATTCATCATCAGATCCACCCTGCAGTTCAATGTAAATATATTTCATTGTCATGTTCTTACCTACAAATATTATATGTACATTAAACAAAGATGCATGCTCCATTATGAGTATGTAAATAGCATACCCCTTTTTAATAGTGAGATCATCAGATTGGAATTAATCATTTGCTAATCATTCAGAATCTATAGAAGTTATTGTCTCTATATATTTGGGACAATCAAGAGAATGTTGTGGAAGTTGGATTTTTGGGAAGTGCTTTTGCCAATGCTGCCTCCATAAACCTTTACATTATCCTTCAAAGACAGATTATTTAGTGATCATAGAATAATTAGAGCAATGAATATCTGACCAAGCATAGCTCCTGTTAGTATTATTATTAAGCAAACAAAATAACATTGCAGCATATAATGGTACCCTTCCCCTATCAAGGCACTTGTCTCGAAGGACAGAACCGTGATGATGGTCTTTACCTTCAAAGTGAACAACACATCACACCGGACACAGTTAAAAAAATCCTTGTATCAACATTTAATATTATTAGGCCAGACAATTGGTTCACATTTCAGCTCTTTGCACTTAACATCATGATCTGGTGTGATGATTTAGACATGTACTAAACTTTAGGTTGCATAAGAAATATTTTATGCTCCCTGGTTCTTCAACATAAATTGTACTGAGTCATGTCTTTGAAGTTCCAATGTCTGAGTGGTTGTATATGACACCATAGCAGTACATGAACAATGCATACATAAGCCCCGCACTTGGATTCCTCTGTCCTTTCTATTACTTAAAATATTAGCCTTATGCAACATAAAGTGGAATCCCCCAGCTGGAAGGTTTTCTTCTTTTCTTTACAGGGTCAGGGTGGGGGTTGTGAAATTATTACTTTTGCATTAATGAGAAATTGGCCAGTCCTCACTTTTTTTCTATAATTTTTTTTATGTTATCTGGATTCTTTGTTTAACCTAAACTATCTTTTATGTATAGGCATGATCCTTTAGAAATATGAAAAATCGAGCATACATGCTCATAATGCAGGTAACATTCTAGAGCCTCTTACTGGTACAGTGATATATTACATTTGGATCTGAAACCATGAAAAACGTTGAAGAAGATGGTCGGTGACTTGGATGGATGATAATGAGATCGATTCTTATAAAATACTATGAAGAGATGAAAGAAATTTATTTGATGCTCTGTCATTACAGCATATGTTTTGGCTTTACTTGCAAGATTACCACCAAACTAATTAAGGGGGGACATCCACTCATGTGAAAAACAATAGTTTTGACCATATAAAATAATCATGTTCAATGAATGTGATAGAGAGACAGGCCAGTACTGAAATGGTGATTATAAAAACATTTTGAGACTTTATTAGAGAGAAAATCACCCCAGCAAAACGTGGGGTTTCTACTTCATTTTCAATGCCTAAAATGCAACAGTAACAACTACTTTATAAATCATTAATTAAAGAACGTCAAATATGGGATCCTGTCTGTAGCTGTGAATGGTTGGTGATAATGTTTAATTGGCCAATGCATTTGTTTTTGTCTTTTGAATATCTCCATCTACATGCATATAGTGGTTGAACTCATTCAACCAAAATTGTTGCATGTGCATTCATTTTAGCCAGTTATTCAACAGTTTAACAGGTATTGTTGATAAGAATAGTTGTTTCAACAAAATCAAGAGGAATCTCAACTCTTTGAGTTTTAGTTGCGAATTGTTATTCACAACTAAGAGTAGTTGTTGGATTAATCTAATCGATTCATTAATTAACAAGCCAACCCTTTTAGTTCTTTTACCAAATTGCTAGTATGGCCTCATTTTTGTCTAAAATGCAGATGATAAAGATGAAAGTTCACTTCTTTTGCTAAACTGACAGTCCTACACGTCTGAACCATGTTTTTAAGGTGTAGGGAGGATAAAGCTGAGTAGTTTCTGATATATTAGTACAGACATTAAAGAGGTTACTTCAGAGACATGCCAAAATGAAACAAAAGAAGTCTAGATTTTCTGAGGCACGGTTTCTGTTGTAAATGTAGTTCCTTTTAATGGAAAATGACTGCAAACTAGTTTGGTAAATTGCCCTTTTCAGATCTCATTAAACATCTGTAATCCTTTGCTCCAGAGGATGGAAGATTCCTGATAAGATTTTGTTTCATTTCTCCATATGTTGTTTTTAAACAGATACATAATTAATGGAGTACGAAATTGAATTATCCAAAATCAGGAAAGAAAAGCAGTGTAAAGGAAAGAGCTGGAAGGGTTTTATTCACATTCTTTGTCATTGCTCATACACTGAAGATATGATACAAGCTTAAGCTCGAAAGTAGATAGATCCCCTTCAGTAGCTTAGTTACCCTACTAAAACTGCAATAATTGAAAACCAACAAAGATAAAAGAAAATAACTTTTTCTACATTGCCAAAATATCATTTTTGGTCACTTTTTTTTTTTTCTCTGCAGATGATTTTTAGGTCTCTTTTTGAAGCCAAACTATTACATCGGAATTGAGCCTCCAGCAGTCAAGATCTGCTGTTCAAGCTGCAGTCCATGAAATGGAAAAATCAATCCTTGAAGTTAACAAAGAATTCAGGGTAAAACCTTTTTGGAAAGAAAGAAAATCTCTCTTCTACAAGGCAACCTTACCTGGAACAAAGATTCAAGCTTGGTTTTCACAAGCGAATACTCATGCCTCACTTGTTGCAGACATTTAAGACACCTATGTAACACATCAAAATTTCAAACTTCTCATAACTTTTAGCTGCAAATGCAATAAAATGTAATGATTTAAGGCATAAAATGTACTCACCCTTCGACGTTCTGCTCCTCGCAGTAGTTGCGGAAGGCTATGCAGACTTTCTGAACTCTCTGAGCACCAATGCTGTTAATTTGACAACATTTTACCATGAAAAATTAAACATAAATATGAACAACAAGAAGAAATAGGAGAAAGCTATACAATTAATGGACTTCCTTCATGTGGGACATGAAAAATTGATGACCATAAAATACAAATTTTAAAAGTACAGATTTTTATTGCAACATTACAAATGTTACATTTGAGTATCAGTATAAACTCTGTGAAAGTGAATTTGCGGTTTGGAACTGATTTTTTTCAGTGACAAACTTTGCCATATACTGGTACAAAGTTAACGATTGAAAAAAAAAAAAAAAAACATGTTTACTAAACAAGTGATGCATAAGTTTTCCCATGATCGCATGTGAAGCTAAAAAAAGTCACTGAGGTTAAAAATTTAGAGAAAAATACCTGGAGCTACTACCTTTCAACTGGTGAACATGAGCATCAATCCTTTTGTAATCTATGTTCTGCTGCTCTCTATATTAAGATCACAAAGCAACAACCAAACCACATTAAGAACATAGATGGATAGACATGGATAGTTCAGTTTACAACAAAAGGAATTGTTTAAAAATGGTTAAACCCTCACAGAGCTCTAGCCAGTTCATTGAGAAGTCTTTCAGAATCTTCAAAGAAAAGAGACACCACTTCAACCACAAAATCTGGGTTGTTTTCATCTTGAAGTTCTTGAAGTTGGGTGAATTGTTCATCCAGAAAACCCTACTCATTATACAATAAAACTAATCACTCAAAAATCTAACATCAAAAACCAAAAAAGCTGAAAGCAAAATAAAATAAAGTAAAATAAAACAAAAGCTAACCTCATGATAGAGTGAGGTTTTGTAGTCAACAAACTGCCTTTGCAACTGAACCAAATCCATTGGAGCTTGCTTTTAAGTTATATTTTCCCACTTGCAGATCTTATAGGAACTAGATCATATTCTTCTTGCCTTTAAAAAATGAATGGAAAGCTGAGCCTGAAATAAATGGATGATATTATAGTGTTAGGAGCCCAAGAATCTTGCCCTCGAAAGTGGACTATAAATAACTAAGGTATATGTAAAGTCACCACCTTCTCTCTCTCTCCCTTTTTCCTATTGGTTTTTTTAATCCCTTTCTCCTCTGGGTTTGTGTTTATGACTTCTTTGCCTTATCTATATTTTAACCTCATCATGTATGCAAGTTGAAAAAACTCTGTTATATAATAAAAAGGCATCACAAGATCCAAAACTTGATGCCATGAATTCACCCTCACCATCTTTTCCTTTCAGTAATTATTGCTCTTTTCTCTCTCTCCCTCCCATCAATTTCTTTCAATTTGTTTATTATTATTTTGTTTTTCTTATGCAAAGTGCCAACCAGCCTAAAGGATATGGTATTACTATTACTGCCAACCCCCACCCCCCCCAATTTCAGTTCTAGATAATTTATTCCACTGATACCAGCATTAGAGTCCAAGGTTTTAATTATGGCACCAGCAGTAGAAACAAAACATTTTCTTTCACAATTTCTCGTTGGGATTCATTAGTGGAAACTGTGTTCAGAAAAAAACATACAATTATTGGAACCAAATAAAAAAACCCTATTAACCATTTTACAAGAACTCAAAAAAAAACCCACACTTTTCAGGCCATATTTGGAAGAAAGTGATGTGAAAACCATGTTACAGCTTTGCATGAGAGATATTTTGTTTTCTTTTGGCTCATATTTTGTCGCTTCTAAAACAAAAAAAATAATAAAAAAGGGTGATGATGTTATTTAATCTCATCAATAAGAAAACATTAACATTTTAAATTTAACAAATCAATGATAATTGTTATTACTGAAGCATATCCATTTCTATCTTACCTACTCCTTTTTTTCAAGTTTCTTGCCCTTTTCTTTTTCCTCTTATCCCTTCATATATTATGCTGTCAATCTTTTCAAGAATCTTATCATGCCACAGTTGTTGAAAGCTACCTTGTTGTCTGTTCAAGTAAATATGGTTCATAGATAATTAATTGGTTTAGAGTGTTCAATAGGGAACATTTTAAGCTGTAGAATATGCTTTAAAATCTTTACTTTTGGCTTTTAGTTTCTCAACCTTAATTTTTCTTCCATATACCATCTTTAATTGGTTTTCATTTTGATGTTGAAATGTTTTATGTTCCCATTTATATTTTTTACTTGATCAATTGCAATAATAAAATATTTATATTTAACTTTTTAATTGATGTCAATTTCGAGTTTGATTCTTAAAATTTATTTTAAAGTAATATTATAAAATATTTCTTGATTTTTTTATAGGAACCAAAAGCTTTGCATAAGCATAAATTCATTAAAAATATTTATTAAAAATTGATATAAAAATAAATGAAGCTGTAGTTCAAATGATAAAACAAATATGTCGAATATTATTGTGTTTTAGGTACGAACCTCGATAAGAGTACTTTCAAAATAATATAATATATTTAATAAAAATATGTTTAAAATCTTTGTACTTTTTTGTATGTTTAGAATACTATTCTGAGCATTTTTTGGATTTTAAAATTTAAGTTTAAATGTGATTATTAATAAAAATATTTTGTTAAATTTGTTAGTATGATATTTGAAATAATAATAGAAAACTCATTTAGTTATTATGAATTTGAGTTTAACAAAAGAATTTTAATGGTTTAACTGTTGGACTTGTACTTTTAAATCTAGAAAGTAGGAGATTAAATTCTTTAAAATAAAAGACAGGATATTAAATTCCAAATGTACAAAAAGTATGGAGGCTTGGAATATATTATAACCAATATACTTTATAAAATAATAGTATTTTAGTCCTAATCTATTTGAGTTAGCTAAGCATGAAAGATTTGAAAGTTTTCAAGCATGGGAGAATGTAAAATTACAAGGTTTCAGCTATGTATATACAATCATCTTAACTATCCAAGAATACCTTTGATTTAAACCATATTTAAAATGGCTGGCAAAGAGATTGGAAATTAAGATATTAAGATGACCGAAAATTGCTCCAAGATTTTCTTGAAATGAAGAACAGTTGATTTCATAATTTGTATTCCAACTGAACCACAAATCATTGGTTGGGAAGAGAGATTAATTAGGAAGACTACATGAGTTAGCAATTTAGGTTGGTTTTTAGGGCCAGATGTTGGGGACCCTCCATAGGTGGTGTGTTGGATTAAGACAATTCAAGCCCTTATAAAGACAAAAAGATATGGACTGGACACCAGAAGAAGAATGGCTCCAATCTCCATAGTAATAGGGGGCCTAAATGAAGCCCTTTCAAGTTTTGTTTACCATCCAGTTCAGTCAATACTGTCATGTAGCCAAATCCCAAATTTGCTGTAAAATGTGTGAAAGATTGATTTTATGGAGAGATTTTCCCTCAGTGAGGACATGGTAATGGGGGGATGATGCATGATGAAAAGAGTATCTCAGTGACTGGTTAGAGATGAAGGGACCACTCCATGTCTAGCTTCTTTGATGGGAAGGGCATCTCTAGGTGGTGGGGGCCAAATTCCATGGGAGATTTCATGCCATAAATGTAGCTGCCATTGCAGGCCACATAAATACAAAGATGCAGGATGTTTTTGGGTATCCAAAGTTTTTGTAAAAAGAAAAAAAACAATGAACAGAACAGAAAGAAGCTCTCATCACACTACTCATAAAAACAGCGCAGAAAGTAATATGATTCATGACCATGTTTTGCCATTACTAGTTTCTTTTATTTTGTCTGGTATTAATGTGTTGGCTGATTCTTGAAATACTAGAAAATTTCCGAAGGGCCCAGCCTTGCATGATTCATTGCTTTGTTACTGACTGCTGTGCGGTTTTTGAATTCCTTCAAACCAATATAGACTTGTATGTAAATTATTTGTGAACTCAACATTTGCATGGAAATAAGATCATCTATAGTTTATATTTTAATTTCATCAATTTTAGTCTTTGCATAATTTGCAATTTGAGTATAATTTAAATGGTAGCAATTAAATTTATTAGTTCAAATTTTCTTATTAGTATTGTATGCATAAATTATGGATTTAGTCCCCTGTTCTCCAATTTAATTAACTTCAGTTTTTATACTTTTTAAATTTTAAAATTTCAATATTAACTCAAACAATAGTCTTTAAATCCAATAATTAAAAGAACGTGACTTTTCTTTGAGCATTGTGCAAATAGCAAATTGACATGGTATTACAAATGTGATAATACGTTAACCAAATGAGATTTTGAAAATAGTTTGGTTCAAGACTGAAATTTCAAATAAATAACCAAAATAAAATATAGAGACTGAATCAACAACTTACGCGTGATACATGGTGTTAACTTTGATGCCCCAAACTTTTAATATAATAACATTTAAGATAAAGGGGTGGAAGTTGAATTGTTAAGGTGATCAAAGATAGTTTTGGGTGATTCAAACCTTCAGGGAGTGGGAAAAAGAAGATGACTCGTCTTATAAGGCCAGCTGAAGAGGAGGAAGGGAGAGGTAGTGTGACTTGTTGTAGGGTTGAGAATGGAATAGTTGATCGATTGACAGCGGCTATTGAGCAGCCTCGTTAGGACCAATAAGGCTCCTAAATTGGAACTGTCGTGGGCTTGGGAACCTATGTGCAATTCTAGAGATACGATGAATATTGGTCGCTAAAGATCAGGTGTTATGTTTCCCTATGAAACTCGATTAAGGGTTATTGAATTTGGATCTATCAAGAGGAGGTACAACATGTATGATTGCTTCGTTGTTGAATCTGTTCAACGTAGGAAGAGTTTAGCATTACTTTGTAAGGAAGAGATTCAACTTAATTTGTAAAGTTTCTCGGAAGCTTATATCAACATGCAAGTTATGAATAATGGAATAAGGTAAGATCGTATTGTAACACCCCTCGCCTGACCTGATCGTCGGGTCCGAGTTATGAAATGCTATAGTCGTTGTCGGAGCAACTACGGTCGAATAACATGCAATGTAAACATAAACCATACAAACACTACCATTATAGATCATAAATTCATTATACAATCTTTCTCATTATACAATCTTTCTCAGGTCTTATACGAGCTTACATATGCTCTAGAATTAACTTGGAATCGCATTAAGATTAAATTGGAACATTTACAAAATTTCAAAATAATGTCGCGGTGTGAGGAGTTCATTGTCGCGAAGACCATCACCTAACATCACGATGTGAACTCTATTTTTGGCACAAAATAAGCCTTTTGGCACCTAATCCAAGTCATATACCGTTAATTTATTTGGTGTATAATTGCACCTTTGTTCCTGCACAAAACCAACCAAATTGCATACCATATCATCATTTAATCTTGACCAGAATCAATCAATTCAACATGTCTTAATTTGGCACCAAAACACATCAAACAACTTGTTAAAACATAAACTAATCTTCCATGCTTTTAAGCCATTTAAAACAACATTTAACCATGCCATTTTCATATTCAAAGCATACCATTGTACATTCAAATGAGCCATTTAAACACTATCTATATGGTCTCAACATATGACCAGATCATGCCATAATACATGTATAAGCATTAACATCTCATAATTCATATACTAGCCAAACTCAAACTAAGCTAATAATTCGAAATTAACTCACTTATAGCACCTTTGTACATGTTACAAAACCATAATTTTCAAATGCTTAAAAGACTACTAAATTAATGACGGGATAGTGTGAGCTTTTTGTGAAACCCTACACCCGACCTAACCTGACCTGACCCCCGGATCTGGGTGTAGAGCATCACAGGTTGACTTAAACTAAAAACAAGTCTATTAACTTCTTCTTTCTAGAAAAGAACATTATCCGTTTTGGTGAATACTCTCCCTAACAAAGTAATACTTCTCTAGTCTGAGTTTACCTGTATTTGGTTGCATGATTTTATTGTAACAGTCTGTTAAATTTAAAGACTTAATTATACTCAGATTACCCTTTTTCGTCAACTAAATTTACATCAATGAATCATAAATATCGTTATGCCATCAAGACTTCCATTCATCATTCAACGTTTTCAAAATAACATTCAATACAAAAAATTTTCCAAAGTGGCTGTATTTAACAAGAAACCTAACACCTCCAGTAAATATATGTTAACACCGAAACTAAGAAGGCTCACAGATGGCCGATTATCTGGCTGTGTCCCTTTAGTCACCACGCTTAATCTAAGAACCTGAAAGAAATGAAAAATTGGGTAAGTTCGTACGAACTTAGTGAGTTTCTGGGAAAAATGATCCTAACTTAATTACTATTAGACAAGAAGGAAAAAGAGACTCGATTAGTTTTCCATGTTTGGTGGATACATTACTCTGGTTTACAGATCAACTGGCTGATGATACCATATTTCAACTCAGCCAATTGGCGAACAACACTGTTTCTATACTAATATAAGACAATCATGGACACATCTGCTCCACGAATACCTCGCTTGCGTGGTTTATCCACTATAACAGACAAGTCTGCTGTTTATGTGCTCATGTAACATGCAATACAACATGCACCTTTTTTCTACGTACTCCCTTCCTTGTGCTAGATTCTGATCCCCGATTCCCCAAGAACCAAATATTTCTTGTATCTTCAAATCTGTTCATTTGAGTTATGTAACAATAATAACTTTGTATCCTCCTAACTCCTTTTCTTGTATGAACATCTAAGTGTTCTCTAGCAAGGTCGAGTTTTCATCATTCACGGTTTGCAACAAGTTCCATACTGGAGGCAAATCATATTATCTTATATCTTTTTTATCATTATATACAATATCCCTCCGATACCTCCTTACACCCATCTGGATATGGAGGTTATGCACCAAGGAAAGAGTACTCATACTGTATATATATCAGGTTTTTTTGACCTGTTTAACCGTAATTAGCCATGCATGTATTGACTCTTTGAATGAGACCTTTCAGACATAAACATAAAAAACCGATGACTAAACCACTTACCTGACTGTATAGAGTTTAAGAATAAACGATTTAACAAAGATATCAGACATAAGATACAGAAGAACTCACCAGAATACTTTACTTTGAGCACTATCTATTCTACTAGTTCTTTTCCTTTAGCACTGTAACTTTCTTCATTTTCTTTAACTAAACAATAAAACAACTTCTTTAATCACTGAAAATAACCAAATACTTAAGATACAATAAGAATCTATAAACATGTAAGCGGTTTCTGGATAGGAGTTTCCTTCCTACCAAGTATTCAAAGAAATTTCACCAATCTTTTCTTAAGTTTGTTTCTATCTATCTAGCAAAACTTAAAAACTTAAAGGAAAGTTTAAGAATTTACTAGCAGACAATTAGCACCGAAGTTCTCCTAGCTTTTACAATTAATACCCTTTCTAGAAGCAAAGAACTCTCTTGGTTTCTTTGATGATAACAAAGTCTGATAGAGAAGATGAATTAGAAATCTTCTCTCCACTACCACACTATCCTATTTATAGCTTACCCACGCCCAAATCCAATCAGGATTATCTCTAATCATTACCTATTCTCGCACACTTCTATTAATTAATCACATCCTACGATGCTCTACAAGTGTCTTAATTATTGACACATTGCCTCAATTAGGGTGCCAGGTGACTTAAAGTTATCTTACAAGCCATCATACTCACTTAAGTAATGACACTAAAACATGGGTGGTGATCTTATTAGTGGGAAAGTCTGTCTAATAAGGTCCTCACCCTAATTATAATCTCGCTATCGCTCGGGTTAGCACTCCGCAACATCAACGAAGTTCTTCATAGCTCTTTGCCACGAAGTTTTTATCCCCACCCGGTCTAAGTTTCACAACTTAGGCAGTTTCCGCTGGCATAGTCTCTCAAACCGGTCTGGTTCGTCTAACTAGGGTGTGACACTTTTCGTAGATCTGATTGACATGTTTTGCAAAATGGCAATTTAACAAGAAAAGAGAAAAACAACAAGATAAGCATAACAAATGCTTAGTAAATCCGTATGTATTTAAATGATAAATTTACCTCGATTTACAAATTAACAACTTAAACTAAATAACATAGTAAAGATTACCTAACATAACATATCAAACAACAAGGCGAGTGTTAATAAAAAATCAATCATGTAATGCACCAAATTTATAATATATCAACACATAACATTTGAGTACTTATAATGTGCACCAAAGCTTTACATTCAACTAATTCCTTAATATCATATTTGATCATCAATACATTTTGGATCACTTCAATTTCTTATTTCATATTATCCGTATTACCCGATGAAACTCATCAAATGAACTCAATACACTAGTACTATCATATTTATTTCTTGTTTGAGCTGAACATATAATCGTGTCAAGTTACTTATCACACCTCAAGTTTGGAGAATTCGAGAAGAAGGTGAGTGGTGACGAAGTTATCTATTTGGTGTAATGTAAGCCACCAATTAATAGTCTTTTGACGAATTAGAGTATGGAGAAATGTATCCATCGAAGAAATGATTAAAGATTCTATCTCAGCTTATTCTTGTAATAGCCCAGTTTTAGCTAAATCAGAACAGTGGTTTTGGAACCATAAATCTGAGGTCAAAATATTATTTTAATATTATTTTATGTGTTTACAGCATGATAGCAAGTATGTGTGAAAATTTTGTGATTTAATTATATCAATTAGATGGTTAATTTGATAAAAGGACTAAATCGCGTAAAATGAAAAAGTTGTATTTTATATGTTAAAAGTGTGCAATTGCTATGGAATTGAAATATGAAAGTCCTTATGATGATATTATACCATTGGTAGTGGAAATGGTCATAAATGGACATGGATTATAAAAATTTGATGTTATTTCATTAAGGTTATTATAGTAAATTATGAATTAAGTAAATTAAAATAAAAAAAACCAAAATTCTTTCTCATTTCATCATTTTTAGCCGAATTTGAAGAAAAAAATAGGGTTTGAAGCTTTGAATATTTCAGCACACTCTTAGCTTGATTAAGGTACAGTTTTAGCTCAGTTTTTGATGATTTCTATATTTTTGTAATCGTTATAGCTCAATCTAGCTAGCCCGTACCTTTAATTTAGAAAATATTAAAGATTTTGAGAGTTTCCATTGTTAAATCTATGTGTTCTTTGATGTATGATGATGAAATATGAATATTTGCTAATAGTTTTACAAGTTCTATAAAGTGATTTTTGATGAAAATGTAATTTAGGGGTGTTACATTTTATTAGTATCAGAGCTATGGTTTAGTCGATTATTGGACTAATGTAGCTTGTGAGAGTCTACTATACATGCCATATATATAATTTGCGATAGTGTGATGACTCCTGACAGTTTAAAATGTGTTTTCGTATAGCAAATAAATCCCGATCGAGCTGTAGATGATGATGTAGAAAGTAATGCACCCGCTTCCGCTTAAGGGGCAGTGCCATCTAATTCTAGAGTTATAACGAGTAGCCACAAGGGAGAGGCTAAGCAAGCCTTCTTCCAAATGATGAACGAGTGGTTCACGGAGTTCGTTCAAATGAATTCGGCTGCTCAACAACCTCCACCCCCGCCTATTCCTTAACAAATCCCTGTTGTGCCACAAGTGATATATCTGATTCGATTGAGTAAGCCACCTGTTAATAAGATTCGTAAATATGGGGCTAAAGAGTTCAGAGCTACTGTTGATAATGATGCCGAACAAGCCAAATTCTGGCTTGAGAATACCATTAGAGTGTTCGATGAGTTATCATATACATCTAAAGAATGCATTAAATGTGCGGTTCACTCTTGAGAGACACAGCGCATCATGGTGGAACACGTTAATATCTGTGGTTCCAAGAGAATGGGTTACCTCGGAGTTCTTTTAGACTGAATTCAGAAAGAAATATATTAGCTAGAGGTTCATCGATCAGAAACAGAAAGAGTTTCTTGAATTGAAGCAGGGTCGTATGACAGTAACAAAATATAAATGTGAGTTCGTGAGGTTAAGCAAATACGCATGAGAATATGTTTCAATTGAAGTTTTCATGTGCAAACGATTTGTGGATGGGTTGAATGAAGGTATTAAACTTCTAGTCGGAATTCTAGAATTGACAGAATTTATTGTTTTAGTAGAAAGAGCTTGCAAAGCCGAGGAGCTTAGTAAAAAAATGAAGAATGCAGATTCAGAGGCTAGAAACGAGAGAAAAAGATCGATGAATAGGTCTTATCAATTTTTATCAAAGAAATCTAGAGACGTATACAGTCGTTCAAATACTTCTGCCGGGTATTCGAATAAAGATCGTATAAAATAATACTCTAACCCTAAGGCTCAAGCTGCATTAGAATCAAGTGTTGGCCGTGTCAGAAACAATAAACCTGAGTGTCAACAGTGTGGAAGATGACATTTTGGTGAATGTTGGCCGAAATACAATAATAGAGTTTGTTATAAATGTGGTTCACGAGATCACTTCATTCGTGATTGCCTTGAGCTGGATGAGAAAGATAAAGTTCAGAATGCGAGACCAAGTAACACGTTGAATAGAGGTAGACCACCTAGAGTTGCCGGAAATGTGAGCGATAGTCGAGGGGTGACAAATGACTCAGCTGTGAGATCTAAAGCTAGAGCACCTGTTAGAGCCTACACTGTTTGTAACACCCCAAACCTAGCCTAGACGTTAGGGCCGAATCTGGCGTGTCACGTTGAATTATTTTTCGAAAATCATGTTTTCATTGAAAACCCTTCTTATTATTTAAATGATCTTGTCATTTGAAACTTGTAAAAACCCCAGTTTTTGTTAGTTATTTTCAAACGCGATTCATTAAAAAGTTAATCCCTTAATAAAAACGTTGTTATCTTTGAAAACCAAAGTTGCAGAAGCTTGTGCGAGGTTTTGTGGAATCGTGGTATTTTGAAAACAGTTATCATTTTTAGAAAACCGTGTTCCACTTTTAACAGATATAGTTAAAAACAAACCATAAATCCAAATTTAAAACGTCCAGAAATTAAGAGAGGCCTTATTACAACCTAAATAAAAAAATCAAAGTGCTTAAAAGTAACTAAACGTAAATGGAAGCGAAAGTAGCTGTGTGGCCATCTCCGAGTCCCTCACAGCACCGATCTTCCTAACGTTGGGGATTACCGAAAAGATTAATAAACGGGGTGAGTTTATGAAAATTCATTGTGTAATCTCCTGCTATATAAAAAGAGCAGTTAGTCATACAAAAATGTAGTAACAAACTGGGCCTAAGCCCATTACCGTAGACGGTAACAAATGGGCCTTAACCCATTATAGATTCGGAAACAGAACACATGTGAGCCAAAGCCTCAGAATACAAAATGTATAGTGTATGAATGATGCATGTATCCCATTTAACCCTACACTTGCCTCTGTCCAACCTTGCACTTACTGTGAGGATAAAATCAACCCACCCCTTCAGCATACCAAGCTTAGCACCGGTTGCAGCACTAAGTCAACAGAACTACTTAAGGCCATAAACAGAACAACATAGAGCCATAATCAACAGAACGACACAAAGCCATAAAGAAAACGGCACAGAGCCATAATCAGAATGGTTATAAACCATTAATAGGATGGCACAAAGCCATAAATACGACACAAAGCCTTCAACTCGGCACAAAGCCTTTAGCAACGGACACGGTCTTTTGGTAATAGGAATGGCACTAAGCCTTTGATATCATGCGTGGCACAAAGCCTTCGGTAAAAAAGGACAGCACTGAGCCATCGTTAATGTGCGTGGCACAAAGCCATCGATAAAATGATCGGCACTTAGCCATCGATCGGTCCACAGTCGTCTCGAGCGACCCATGCGACCTTAACGGATTAATACGAATGTACGACTTTAAGCCTTCGGTGGATCCATAGTCATCTTAGCGACCTGTGTGACCCTAACAGAACAAATCTTCCTCTATATAAAATCCTAACCCTATGTAATATGTCATGTATGCAGAATGTCATGCCTATAATACAATCACAGTCAAGTCAGTCAATTCATAACCATACAATCACAGTCAAATCAATCAAATCATAGCATAAGTCAGTCATTTACCCTACATCAGTACCTCGATAATTTTACCCGACAGGGGTATTTTGATAATTTTACACTATAGGGGTATTTCAATTATTTTACACTACAGGGGTATTTTGATAATTTTGCACTACAGGGGTATTTTGATAATTTTGCACTACAGGGGTATTTTGATAATTTTCCAACCTCCTAGAAGGTCTATAGTCGTCTCGAACGACTTCAGTAACCTAAATAGACATAACGATCTAAATGGACCTAAGGCTATTACTCGGCCCAAGTGGGGCCCACATACACATTTGGCCCACTAAGCCCAAAATCGAGCTTAGCCATGTAGACGATATAGTCAGGTCCAATATTTCCACATATCCATGACAAAGGACCGTGTGGGGCCCATGAGCCCGTCGGGCCCACACGGTCCGCTTCAGCCCAAAATCGGCCTAAGCCCAGAAGTTCACTCACGGTGGCCTCTACTATCGCATCGGATCCTCCACACGTGCGTTCGCATGCTCATATGGCAACAGTTGCCGATCTTTCGACTTTTCGGCATTTCGGCATTTGTCGATCTACAATTTATTTAGTGAAATACATACTTTCAGCTTTTCAACCAATCATCAAACATAGCATACAGTTACACACCTAACCACGTAGCGTACTAAGAATTCCTGAGCTTCGGAACTTATTCAAACAAAATAACAGTTAATATCCATATCAAAAGAATTAAAAGAACTTTAACCCAAACTCCTAGCCGAAGAATCGATTACGACTTGCCTTGACTAGATTGGTCGACTGCGATTTGCGTACTTAATCCAAAGTTTGATGCAGTCACCCTTCCGTATCTTGGAGGAAAGTCCCGAACTGTCGACACCCTTTGCCACTTGAACTTGGGAGAAGAGGTTACGCGCTCAATCACTATAGGCACCTTTGCCATTTCTTTCTTACTAGAACCTCCTTTACCCATTTTCAAACTCAGCACAAGAGAAAAAGAAACTGCAACCTTATGACAGGAGAAGAAAAGTGAAACAGATTCGGCTATAGTGACACACAGAGAGAGAGAGGGTATATTCAGCTTTCACAACCTTAAAAACAAAAGAAGACAATAATGAAAATAAAATGGAAAAACTTGGCTAAGAGAGATTAATAGAGAGAAAAAATGGAAAAGAAGAGAAAGAAATAAGATGTATCGAACCCAAGGAGAATGGGAATCAAAGAAAAGAGAGGAAGAGGAGACTCGGCTATGATAGAAACTAAAAAGAAAATGTAATGGGATAAGAGAAAAGCAATATTCGACCAAATTGTTTGAGAGAGGGAGAGGAGAAATCGGTAGCCTCCAATGCTACACTTGGCTTTCGAGACCAAAGATTGAAAAGAGAAGAAAAAGAAGTACCCAAATTGGTACAAGAGGTAACAAAAATCAAAAGCACCAAAAGCCTGAAAATATCAGAAGAAATCGGCACTTACTCACTCTTACATTACCGAAATACACCAAATAGGTTCCCCTAGCCGAATTTTACACATAGAAGTTGCACAATTCAACTACAACACTCTTTTCCTCCAAATCCCTTGAAAATCTCCCCAAATCTCTCCCCTTATCCCTCCTTGATATTCTCCAAAACAACCTCCAAGATCCATTCAAACTCTCCAACATTAGAGTTCAAATCCAACACCAACTCCTATCGCCTCATGAACAAAATAAATATTCCCTTTTTGCTTACAATGGGACTGAACACCAGTCCCCTAGTAGAAGCTGTACGCCACCTTGCCACCAAGCCACAAGCACTCTTTGCGTCCCATTTTGTCCACAATTACTTATAAAATCTATAGGCCAAAGTCCAGGTTCCTTCAAAAGAAAAACAAAATAAATTGTAAGATCCAAGACTTGAACCCTGACTCCCTTACAACCTAAGCGACGCTACAACCACTAGACCACATGCTTCTTTGTGTCATTTTTTTAACACAATAATTTAAAAGGCTTACTTCCAAGCATCTAGGGTTTAATTCACTTAAAACCAAAATTTTGCAAAAGCCCAGGTTTGAACCCAAGACTTCTCCAACACTCCCAAACACTACTATTCACTTAACCATTAAAACAAACATGTAATTTGTATCATTTCCTAGCTCACATAAACTTTGATGCATAGTTTCCTAACCGTTCCTTTGCTTAAGACCCAATACTTCTAGGCCCAAATTCCGAGAACTTACACTATTCGCACTCGTGAAAAAGCGTCATCTCTAGATGTTATCACTAGTAGATTTTCACTTTATGACACTAATGTGGTTGCATTAATAGATCCAAGATCAACTCATTCATATATATGTGTGAATTTAGTATCCAGTAAGACTTTGCCTGTAGAGTCTACTGAATTTGTGATTAGAGTATCGAACCCCTTAGGCAAATGTATTTTGGTTGACAAAGTTTGCAAGAACTATCTGTTGATAATTTAGGATTTTTGTTTTTCTGCTAATCTGATGTTGTTGCCATTTGATAAATTTGATGTGATTTTGGGTATGGATTGGTTAACGATGCATGATGCAATAGTGAATTGTAGACAAAAGATAATTGAACTGAAATATCAGAATAATGAGATTATTAGAATTGAATCTGACGATCTGAATAGTTTGCCAATTATGATCTCGTCTATGTTAGCTTAGAGATATGTGAGAAAAAAGATATAAAGCTTATCTTGCGTATGTATTTGACGTAAAAGTAACAGAATCAAAGATTGAATCAGTTCTAGTTGTCTGCGAGTATCTAGATATATTTCTTGAAAAGTTATCGGGTTTACCACTGATCAGAGAAGTTGAGTTTGGTATTAAATCAGTACCTGGAATAACTCCTATATCAATAGCTCCGTATAGAATGACTCTGACCGAATTGAAAGAATTAAAAGCTCAGTTGCAAGAGTTGACAGATAGAGGTTTTACTAGACTGAGTTTCTCTCCCTAGGGTGCACCAGTATTATTTGTGAAAAAGAAAGATGGCACAATGAGAATGTGTATTGACTACCGACAACTCAATAAAGTGACGATCAAGAATAAATACCCTTTGCCACGAATAGATGATTTGTTTGATCAGTTGCAAAGGGCAACAGTGTTTTTGAAAATTGACTTGAGATCGGGCTATTACCAATTGCGAGTTAAAGACTTTGATATGCCGAAAACTGCTTTCCGAACGAGGTACAAACATTATGAATTTTTGGTGATGACTTTCGGACTAACTAATGCTCCTGCAGTCTTTATGGACTAAATGAACCGAATTTTTAGACTGTACCTAGATCGATTCGTTGTTGTGTTCATCGATGATATTTTAATTTATTCTCGTGATGAATCCGAACATGCTAAGCATATGAGAATTGTACTATAGACTCTAAGAGATAAACAGTTGTTTGCTAAGTTTAGCAAATGCGAGTTTTGGTTACGGAGGTTGGATTTTTAGGGCATATAATGTCAGCCGTGGGTAAACAAGTTGGCCCAAGCAAAATTTCTGCGATTCTAGATTGGAAGCCTTCGAGAAATGTGTTTAAAGTCTGTAGTTTTCTGGGACTAGCGGGTTATTATCAATGATTTGTGAAAGGTTTCTTTATGATTGCAACTCCAATGACACGATTCCTTCAAAAAGATGTCATTTTTGAGTGGTCAGAGAAATGCCAACAAAGTTTTGAGCAGTTGAAAGCTTTATTGACCGAAGCACTAGTGTTAGTTCTGCCTGAATCGGGTAAAAAATTTTTGATCTTTAGTAATGCGTCGTTAAATGATCTGGGTTGTATTTTGATGCAGGAAGGAAAAGTTATAACTTATACCTCGAGACAGTTAAAGCCACATGAAAGAATTACTCGACGCACGATTTAGAGTCAGTTGCAATTATGGTCGCATTGAAAATTTGGTTTCATTACTTGTTCGGTGAGAAATGCCACATCTATACTAATTATAAAAGTTTGAAATACTTAATGACTTAGAAAGATTTAAACTTGTATCAGCAGAGATGGTTAGAATTGTTAAAAGATTATGAGTTAGTAATTGATTATCATCCAGGGAAAGCAAAAGTAGTTGTTGATTCTTTAAGCTGGAAGTCCTTATTTGCATTGTGTGCGATGAACACTCAGCTAGCCTTGACTAATGATGGTTCGATTGTAGCCGAGTTAAAAGTGATACAGTTATTTTTACAGCAGATTTGCGAAGCTTTGAAAGTAGATAATGAATTGATAGCAAAACGAGCTCAATGCGAGTTAAATGCTGATTCAGAATTTCAAATTGATTCTGACGATTGTTTGATGTTCCAAGATAGAATATGTGCACCGAGAAATTTGGAGTTAATTCAGATGGTTTTAAAGGAAGCACACAGTAATTGTTTATCTGTACATTTGGGAAGCATAAAAATGTATAATGATTTGATACAGCTATGCTGGTGGCCTGGTATGAAAAGAGATATCTTAGGGTTTGTTTTGAAATGTTTGATTTGTCAGCAAGTCAAAACTGAGCATAAAGTGCCGTTAGGTTTATTATAGCCTATTATGATTCCTAAATGGAAGTGGGATAGAGTAACAATAGATTTCGTATCGGGTTTGCCTTTATATCTAAAAAAGAGAGCGATCTAGGTTGTTGTTGACAGATTGACAATATCGGCTCATTTTATACCGATACGTACAGATTATTTGTTTGATAAATCAGCTGATTTATATATATCCGAAGTTGTGAGATTGCAGGCGGTGCCTATCTCCATTGTTTTGGATAGAGATCTGAGGTTTACATTACGATTTAGAAGAAATTGCAAGACACGTTAGGTATAAAGTTGCATTTTAGTACCGCATTCCACCCACAGATAAGTGGTCAATCCAAGCGAGTTATACAGGTACTCGAGGATATGTTACATTGTTGCATTCTTGAGTTCGAAGGTGCTTAGGAAAAGTATCTGCCGTTGAGTGAATTTGCTTATAATAATAGCTTTCAATCGAGTATTAAGATGGCACCGTACGAAGCTCTATACAATCGTAAATGTCGAACATTGTTGTATTGGGCTGAGCTTAGTGAAATTAAGATTCATGGGGTTGATTTGATCAGAGAAACAGAAGAGAAAGTAAAAGTAATTCGCTATAGTCTGAAAGCAGCGTTAGATTTCCAGAAGTTGTACGCAGACTTGAAATGTAAAGATATTGAGTTTCAGATCAGAAACAAAGTGTTTTTGAAAGTGTCGCCGTGGAAGAAGATACTCAAATTTGGCCGAAAAGGGAAGTTGAGTTCGCGATTCATCGGACCGTATGAGGTTATTGAACGAATTGGGCCAATAGTATATCGATTAGCCTTACCATCCGAGCTAGAAAAGATACATAATGTGTTTCACGTATCAATGTTATGACAATACAGATTAGACCCTTCGCACATTATTTCTCCAACCGAAGTTGACATTTAGTCAGATTTAATGTATAGTGAAGAACAGATTTGAATTTTAGTTTGTGGGATCAAAGAATTAAGAAATAAGAGAATTGCATTAGTGAAAGTCTTATGGCATCGACACGGAGTTGAAGAAGCTACGTGGGAACCTGAGGAAGCCATGAGAAAGCAATATCTTAACCTATTCACTGGTAAGAGTTGTAACAGCCTGGTTTTAGCTAAATTGGAACAGTGGTTTCAGAACAAAAAATCTGAGGTCGGGAAATTATATTAATATTACTTTATGTGTTTACAGCATGATAGCAAGTATGTGTGAAAATTTCGTGATTTAATTGTATCGATTTGATGGTTAATTTGATAAAAGAACTAAATCGTGCATAATGCAAAAGTTGCATTCTATATGTTAAAAGTATGTAACTGCTATGGAATTCAAATGTGAAAGTCCTTATGATGATATTAGACCATTGGTAGTGGAAATGGTCATAAATAGATGTTATTTCGTTAAGGTTATTATAGTAAATTATCAATTAAGTAAATTAAAATAAAGCAAAACCAAAATTCTTTCTTATTTCATCATCTTTAGCCGAATTTGAAGAAAGAAAAATAAGGTTTGAAGCTTTGAATATTTTGGCACACTCCTAGCTTGATTAAGGTATGGTTTTAGCTCGATTTTTGATAATTTCTATGTTTTTGTAATCGTTGCAGCTTAATCTAGCTAGTACGTACCTTTAATTTCAAAACTGTAAAAGATTTTGAGAGTTTCCATTGTTGGATCTATGTGTTCTTTGATGTATGATGATGAAATATGAATATTTTCTAATATTTTTACAAGTTTTATAAAGTGATTTTTGATGAAAATGCAATTTAAGGGTGTTACAATTCTACTATTTAAGAAAAAGATATGTTAAGTAAAGAGTAAGCCTGGTGAGGTTAACCGTTAAATGTATAGTGCGCCTCTGGCGAAATGTATTCTCCAAAGAAATGATTAAAAATTTTGTCTCAGGTTATTCTACTATTTAAGAAAAGGATATGATAAGTAAAGAGTAAGCCTGGTAAGGTTAACTATTAAAGGTATAGTGCACCCAATTACTTGAGCACTGTGCTGAATGGGTTCTGTAAAGCGATCTAGTTAAGAGCCAACTAGATTGACTAGAAAAATATCAATTATACATGATTTTCATTTATGTTTCTCTTGAAATTTGTAGGCCATTAAGAAAGACAAAGTCTGTATTCAAGTGACACTTGTTAAGTCCCACTAAGAGGAAATTGGTTATATGCGTTAGTGAGAAGGGTTTGTGAGAAAGTTTATTCTTCCTTTAAAATTACTCTCTGATTATTTTTCATAAATTTAAATGTTATCTTTTCCTCATTAAGCTGGAAGCTAAGGTTCTTGATTTAATCAGTGGTTGTTCCACCTCCTAGTAAGTAGTGAAGCTGTGCATGCTAAGTTTTTGAAAGAATAAGGTTGTTAATAAGTATATGAATAATAAACTAAGAATACAATGCCTTGCATGGGGGTTGTCTATGATTGAGATGTTAACAATTTGTATGTACGTAGGTTTTGATGGTGATTTTATGTTCTTTAAGCAACTACTGCTGGTTCAAGAAGGATGTCTGAGTCTGGAGCTTCGAGCTATAGTTTAGGTGAGTATCAATTAAGTCTCTATTCTAACTCTTGCATGTAAACTATTCAAGTAGATATATATAAATTATGATGACATCTTGTATAAATGGTAAGGGTATAAGACATAGCAAAGACATTACATGTGTGATGATAATATATATGAAATACTGACTGAATAAGAAAATGAGTGGTAAGTATGGAGGTTAAGCCTAAGATGAGAGAGTAAGAATCAGTAGATGTGTGAACGAATCTGGGTAAGTGAATGCTGAGTAAAATGTCCCTTTTGTGATGCCTCTAGTAGGACAGTTATATTGCTAACCAGACTAACATATCACAATAGGAAAATAAGTACAAGACCATGTGGTTGAGACCCATGGCAATGTATGATATGAAAACACTCATGGTGATACCTCCAATAAGATGAACGCTGAATTGGTAGATCACGACATGAGCACGAGTAAGTCCATGTGGTTAAGACCCATGGCATGATATAATAATAAGAATGTTCATGGTGATGCCTTTGATATTATGTAAATCAGACTAGTAGATCACAACATGAAGATATGTTTAAGTCATGAGGGAGAAACTCATGGCACCTTCTGTGAAAGTCCGCTGGGATGGTAAACACATGATTTTGTATATTGCCTATGTGGCATGATCTGCTAAGCCTTTGTGGCGTATTCTATGTAGCCTTTGTGGAGAATTTTGTATAGTCTTTGTGGCGAATTCTGTATGGCCTTTGTGGTAAATTTTGTATTGTCTCATTGGAGTACTCGATGATGTCTTTGTAGAAGAGTTTGGTTATCCATTGTTGTGGTAAGTTATAAGAATCTCCGATAGATAAATATATGATAAGGATAAGATACATGTGAAGTTAATTTGGTTTGATTAGTTCTATGATGTAATTGAATGTGTTTTAAGGAAAGTTATTGGAAGAAAATATATATATATCTGTATTGTTAATGAGGGTATTCGCCATAGTAATCTACCAGTTTAGAATATGGGTATATATTCATAGATATGAACGATATAAGTATTCGTCGGTTTGAGTTCGCCTGCGTTAAATAAAATTGAAATCTGTGTTATCTGATATTCGCCATATCTAAATAGTATCATGTCTCATTTTGGAATCTTTTGGAATTTGAGTTGTTTATCATCTTGGGTTTTCTTGTGTGGAATTCTTCTAAATGATCTGGACAATTCATTATCAGTATAAGTATGTGTTGGGTTTAAACTAGGTTATGATTTGTTTGGTAGACTGATAGTGTTGAACTTAGCCCGCGTAACACCCGAAACCCAGCCTAGATGTTGTGGCTGAATCTGGCAGTGTCACATAGAATGGGATTTGAAAACGCGTTGATAAATCAAAATCGTTCAAGATATTAGCTTTTATTTAATCCAGAAAATGTGTTTGTCTAGCAGTATTAAAATTTAAAAAAATACAGTTCAAAATCCACAATTAAAACCAAACAGTCCAAAGTCTAAAAAATTTACATAATAAAACCCAAGTTAAAACAGAGGAAGTAAATAGCTGAAAAACTGAAGTAAAACAGTATGAAACCGTGGTGGTCACCGCCGAGTCCTCTGCTACTCCTATCCGTCTAATGCTAGGGATTACCTGACATATAAAATATGAATGGGTGAGTTTTTGCAAACTCAGTGTGTGATCCCCACAGAAACATGCACACAGCATAATATTAGAAATCAATTGTATATATATAATTCGGGCCTGAGCCCATTACAGAATCGGTGTGAACCTTAGCCTACTCAGATACAGAATCAGATACAAGTTAGGGCCTTAGCCCATCTTAGATATAATAAGCAGAACAGAATAGAATATCAGAATCCTACCTACTAGCCTCTACACACCATCTCCGTCCAACCCTACACACCATGTAGGGATAAAATCGACCCACCCATCCCTACAAACCAGGCTGTACTGAAACGCGACACATAATAAGATATTTGTAGCTAAGCTGCCAGATAACAATCTTAAGAGCATTTCAGACACTTCCTCCATATATCATCAACCTACCCCGATGCAATGCAATATACAAATATGACATGCTAATATGCATTTAATCAGTTCATACAATCGATTCAGTAATCATATTCAGTCAGGCATCATACAAACATATCATACAAATAGGGGTTTAAGTAATGCTTACTGACCCAACAATAGGTCCATAGTCGACTTGGGCGACCCGTGAAACCTTACAAAACTTTTTAGAAAGATGGGCTCAGACGCCCATGTGGCCTGTCCGTATGGGCTCACATGCCCGTGTGGCCCACACAGCCCAAATTGGCCTTGGTCGTGTGGATACACGGCCTCTACACGGCCTGGCCTAAAATTCCACACGCCTGTGTGGCCCATATGGCGTAATTGGTCGAGCCCGTATCTTGCACACGGGATCTCCCAGCCATCACACGGCATTGTCCTTTGCGCACAGCCTGGCCTCATCAATCACACAGTCGTGTCCCTTCACACGGCCTACCACACGGCCGTGCGGTGTCAACAGAAAGCTTTTTTGGCTTTCGCTGATTCTCGTTTTTTGTGCAATTGAGTAAACACCAGGTTCGTTTTCACTGTTTATGCAATCTCAAGATCACCAGCACCTATAATTGACTGATAAGTACCAGATTAAATTCTTGATACGCATTAAAACCAAATTGAAGCGAAGAATCCCAAGAACACATAAACGGTTTATCGATGTCAACCGAACTCAATTCAGATTCAGGTTGGAGAAGTATGACTTCCAGCCTCACAGCCTCTTCCTAAACACAAATTAACTTCAATAAACAACTATTCTATAGTTTAAAAAAAAAACTTTACTAACACACTTACTGAGTGCACAATTGTGACAACGAAAAGGGATTAGAGGGAAAGATGGATTAAGAAAAAAAACAAGTAGAGAAAGGCTGAAGTTTCATCAACAAATTGGCTACAAAAAGGGTGAGTGAAAACGGCAGCAATGTGAGAAAAGAAGAGGAAAAACGGTAAAATTTTTGGGAAGAAGAAAAAAAATTCGGTAGTGGGGGAAAAATAAAATCAAAACCCGATAACTCCCTAATCCCCCAATTTGCTCCTACTAACCCTTAACTACTCAACCATTTCAGTATTTTAGCCAAACCAAAACTCCCACATGGCACAAGCAGCAAAATAAATTCTTTGCTCGCTGATAAACGATAAATTATACATATTTTTACCTCATATTTAGCCTAATTTCTAGATAAATTATCATTGAATTTGTGGAAATTGGTGCTCTTAATCATTCTATTTCATGTTTTATACTCAGGAGAGCACAAGGAAGAGAAAAGAACGAAAAACGAGCTGAAAACGGAGAAAATGGGCTAAAGTGTAAAAACAACACGGCCCAAGGATTCACCACACGGTCGTGTCCCACGGTCGTGCCACATAAAGTCCAACATGGCCCAGCCCCGACAAGCACGGCCAGACCACACGGCCGTACCACCATCAACAGGCCCACACACGGCCTCTTGTCGATCCACACGGGCGTGGCCCACGGGCGTGTACCTGTTGTGAGATAGTTCAATTTCACTTGGAAAATGATATTTAGGGGCTGAGAAAGGCATTCCAAAACTCTATATAAAGACCCTAGGAGGTAACTTTAAGGGTGTGCCTATTTCCCGCTAAGGGAGTACCTTCTCTCCCACAAGAGAGTGCCGTATTTCTACCAACACAGAGAGTAAAGGCAAGGAATTACTCCAAGGGAAGCTGATTGATTCATCCCAGAAGCCGAATTCTACATCAAGACAGAGGATCTCCTTAAATTCCTTCAGCGGTTTTTGGGTTTTTTATGTTTTGTTATTTTTATTACTTCTGAGATGTTTTCTTTATTAACTATGAACTAAATCCCCCAAATACTTGAGGGGGATGAAACCTAAGACTGATCTTGTTATTATTTTCTCTTGAATTATATGATAAATACTTGATTTGTTATTAATTATGTTTTTAACTCTTAGATTGATATTTCCGGGATATTGATCTAAGTCGAATGTGCTTGTGTGGAGGAGTAAAAGTCCCTGCATAGGAGTAGATCCAACATAGTTAAGTGGAGTTGCATGCAACCCTAGACATAGGGTGACATAAATCTGCCGAATTAGGGTCAAACCTAATAAGGGGATCCATAGATCGAGTTAATGCAAGACTAGGGGTTTTAACTAGAAAGAGATTTCAGTTAATCAACCTAGGATTAGTTGTTCTTATCCCCGATGGAGGTACTAACATAAGTTAGGGACCTTTACGGATCAAGTCAAGTGAATAAATCGTCTAGTTCAAGAGGCGATAACAAGTGAAGTTTAGGTGGATTCTCCCTTGAGTATTGTCCAAATCATTCAGTTTTCCTAAGAGTTTTTCCCTAATTTACTTTTTGTGCGTTCTTAGTTTAGTTTTAGAATTAGTTTAGTTTCATAAAAGCCCCTTTTATTTTTAGGTTAAATAATAGAAAGCAAGTTAGTACTAGTACTTTTGGTTCCCTTGGGTACGATATCTCGGTCTTATCGCTAAACTATACTACTGTTCAATAGGTGTGCTTGCCTTAAAGTCGTGATAATAGTTAGTTTTTGGTGCGATCATTATTATAAATTTTATTACTTCATATCACTCATATCACTCACGCAAGGATTCGAACACAGGACCTTAAGTACAACAACACACGACTTAACCACCAGACCAGCAGGCCCATTCTAATATGTTTTTGCAAACAAATAAACTTAAGCCTGCTAGGCAAGGTTTAGGCTTTATTCAGAAAAATTTCAAAAATTTGTCCAAGTCAAGGCTTGAACCGAAGACTTCTCAGACACTCTCAGAACACTTAACCATTAAAGCAGATAGATATTTATGTCAACGAATTACAAAAACATATTTAAAACTTGAGGCGTTACAGCCCGAGAATCCATCAAACATGAATCTATATAGTAAATATTTGCCTGTAAACAATATCTGTGAATAACCATTCTGGGAAAATGTTAAGTGTTGGTTTGAAGAGAAAAACCGTAAGAAGTGGACTCTATAAAGGTATTCTTTTGAGAAGTATCTTTAGGGTTATATGAAGAAAAGATAGTGAAATATTGTCTAGTAGAATCTGATATCAGCTAAGTAGTAAAGCAGAAGTTGATACGTTAAGTATGACTATTGTTTATATGTGCAAGTTCAAATATTATGAAAGTGTCCGCCAAAAATAGAAATGATAGGTCAAGTATGGAAATTGGCGTACATGTATTTAGACGATATTATAATAGTATTTGCTAATGTATTATGTATCAAAGCACACTAATTTTGTGTAACTTACAAGTATTATGTTTATGTTTCAGGTATTGTTGAAAGAGTGAGAATGCTAGGAGGAATAAAACCAGCCTAATTTTTATTTTCTTGAATGCCCCTAAAGTTTTACATTTTATTCAATTTAGTCGTTAAAATCGATTTTGCTATAATTGTCAAATTTGATTTTCGATTTCGAAATCAATCTCAATTTCATCCTTCTAAAGCCCTATATTATATTTATTTAAAGAAATTTAACATCAATTTTAATGTTCTTGCACTTTAGTCCCTATATTCAAAACTAACAATTTCACTTTACAAACTAGTCCTTTTTTATATCTATGCTTAAAATCTAACCAATTAAAATCAAGTATTAAACAATTGAAACATTAGAAAATTTTAACAATTTTGAAAAATAACAAACGGGTTAGCTAAATCGAGCTACCACGATCTCAAAAACATAAAATTTACGAAAAACGACTTGAATACACTTACCATGCAAGGCTGAATGCTTGAAGTTTTTAAACCCTAAATTTTCTTTCTTTCCTTGCCTTGTGAGGATGATGAAGGAAATGGGAGTTTTATTTTCACTTTCTTATTTGTTATTAGTAATATATTTTATACATAGTATTATAATTATAAATTTAATAGTATTTTAACTAAACATTCTACCAAACCATCCACCAAAGTATAAAATGGTATATTTGTCATTTCAGGCATTGGTTTAATTACTATATAAATTCTTAAACCTTTGGCCTAATTATAATTCTATAGTTGAGAATTTTTACAGTTTAGTCCTTATACCTTAATTAACTACCTGATTGACAAAATTAAAGAACCAAATTTTAATTAAACCTTACACTAACCTTATAATAATATTTACAAACTCACTCAGTGGAAATGGGTTTTCGAAACCACCGGGTCTAACACCACTGACTTTCGGGTCATTACACGCATTGTTAGGATCTAGTGTTATCAGTGTAGTATTTTTGTTTATATATACTTGTATTTTTTGAAAAAATTGGTTTAATAAAATTTTGATTAATTATATTAATATCCTTTGTATATCGCCCTTAATGGTTTTTGCACGCAAAACAAAATAAAAGCAAATATTGGCTCATTGGTTATCTAACGTTTAATTAATATTAAGCGGTATTACGTGGTCGAGTTGTAATACGGAAAAACAACTTTTATTAGTAGATAATCTGAACATGTCCTTAGTATAATAAAAAACGAGCAAACCGATTGAAAGACTAATAGTCGTCTATTGAGTCCCATTGGGGGATACCTTGTCTTGGGTATTAGAGCGAAAGTCTCCCAAAAGATAGAGACATAGATGCGACCGATTAGGCTGACAATACGTTGGATAAAACCCAAGTAGAATAGATCCTAGACTTGTTAATGAATTTATTTACTTGTGATGTTCCTATTGTTGGAAAAAGTTCGGTTTGAAAATGGTTTTCTTCACATGTGAAAAATTAAAAGTTTGAAAATTGAGCCGGTTTGTGATATTTACAGCAATAAAAACTGAATTCGCACCTATGTTTTCAGGTAGACAGATCCTTGTCATTCTCGATTTTCAATCGAACGACATTCTCCACTATTCTCGTACCACAAACTACTTCGAATGTGGACTTGAATGATTCAAATCAAACAAAGAAGCATAAATAATTTCATTTGTTTAAGGGTGAAAACAAAAATTCTTTCTCAATAGAAATCGACAAAAATTGTTATTTCAGAAAATAAATTTAATAGTTGAAAATAAATTTTCTGTATTTTCGAGTACTATAACAATATCTTAAAGTTCTGTTTTTACCCTACCGATGCCATCTATTTGTGGAGAGAATAAGTAGAACCCTTGTTGAATTGTAAAATTTATTTCAACTAGAAAAACAAACTCCTAGTCTAGCTATAAGTGTAATAGGCTAATTTTGGCCTGGGCCCGAGTTATTAATAAACCAAACCATACAAAAAAAAAAAACCCAAAAAAAAAGTCCAAAACTAACAGTCCAATTTACACATTAAATAACCCAAATTAAAAACCAACTACAAGTCCAAAAGTTAAGAAACCCTAAAGACCAACTAGCCCAACACCTAAACTAAACACAAAAAACCCTAGCCCCCTAAGCCTCTCCAACGCCGCACGTTAGCAAGCCCTCCCTGCAGGCCACCACCGCCGCACGTCAGCCATCTCCACGCGTTTGACACCACCTGCAACTTGCAAAGCAAGAAAAACACGCAAGTAAAAAAGGGACAACAAAGAAAAAACAAACAACAATAGCAGACAAAAAACAAGAAAACAAAAACGAATCTTGTAATCTGGCTATAAAAGCCATGACAGTTAGTTTGTATTTTTTTCGGACACACAGACAATATCAAATACAAAAAAAGAGAGAGATTTGAAAAAGAATAGAATCAAAAGTTTCAAAAGGTGATTTTCTTTTTTTTTCTTCTTTTTGAATTTATAGCATACATATGTATTAAAAATTCAATTTTTCTTACCTTTCTGGCGATCATAAAAGGAAACCAAGGTGTTCCCTTTTTTTTTTTTTAGAGAGAGAAAGGAGGAGAGTGAGAGAGCCAAAAGAGTTTTCAAAAATTTTTTTTTAGAAAAAAAGTGGTGCAGAATGATTTTTTTTAAAAAATTAGCCTTTATAGAGGATTAAAACGACGCCGTTTTGGGCCCTAACCACAAACACCAAAATGAAGTCGTTTAAGGCCACCCGCGTGCGACCCGACCGTTTCAGGGGGATCCGCGAGTTTCTGATCATTGGGATATTTATGCCCCTGGTCCCTCCTTTTTTTGGGCTGTTCTGATTTAGTCATTTTTTTATTCTTTTTAAATTGGACCATAGAATTTGATACGTGTCCAGAGTATGGTTTATTTGCCACATTGGTCCTCGATAGTTTAAGCACGTTTCATTTAGGTCATTGATAGCCTATTTTATTATTATTTACAGTTTGTACCTTGAATTTTAGCTCGGTTTTAATCTCGTCCTTAGTTTGTTCAATTTACTTATTTATTTTTAAAAAAACTGTGTTGTTTAATATTCTGTTTAATATTTTATTTATTTATTCAATTAATTTCATTTTCTAAATCAGATTTGTATTAGCTTTATTTATTGATTCACTTATTATTATTTTAAAAATAGGCTTGTTTTATTTTATTTTTGGCCCTTGTCATTGTTATTTTATTTGTTTATTTATGATTTTTTTCATATACTTTCAAATTTTAGATTTATTATTATTATTATTATTATTAGTATTAGTATTATTGTTGCTTATATTATCATTTATGTCGTTATAATTATTTGCTTATGCATGTAAACATTACGACTCGTTAATATCAATGATATATATGTGTGATCTTTTATTATGCATATTATGCCATCGTTACTTCAAATGAATGTTGCACTATTATTATTAGCCAAGTATGACTCATTTTACGTTTTTAAATGATTTCTTTTTAATCACAATCAAATAAACTACACATATATCATTTTATAATATTTCATTAATTCTTATCCAAATTCGTAAAAAAGGAAAATTTAAAAAAATAAATAAATAGAGGTAATATTCCAATTTGGAAATTCGAGAAATCGTGCCCTAACTTACTGGGTTTCGATTTTTCTCGTTGAATCTAAATAACCAAACACCCTTTTAAAATTAAAATACATGAGTTTTAAATAAAAAGAAAACTTATTCTCAATGATTCAAGGTGTTGTGTCCTAACTTACTAGATGTGACATCTTGTTACCTCGAGATAAGAAAATTTTAGAAAATAAAGGCGATATTTCGTATTTGGAAATTTGAGAAATCGTGCCCTAACTTACTGGGTTTCGATTTTTCTCATCTAACCTAAATAACCAAATATCCTTTTAAAATTAAAATACATGATTTTTGAAAATTAAAAGACAAGCTTATTCTTGAGGGTTTGAAATGTCGTGTCCTAACTTACTAGATGTGACATTTTATTACTTCGAGACGAGAATGTCTTTAACATTTGTTTCGATTTATCCCAGCATTCGATTTATCCAAGCATTCGATTTATCCAAGCATTTTTTTTAAAATTAACATTAATAAAAAGGGGATCGTATTTTTAATTCTTTCCAAATTTTCAAGATTCGACATTAAGACATTAATTAATCAACTAGGTACCTGATGATCGCCAAAACTAACTATGATCACGACAAAGGCAAGCGCACCTATCGATTAATAGTATAGCTATGGTAAGACCAGAATATCGTATCCACAATGACTAAAAGTACTAGTATTAACTATCTTTTTATTATCTAGCCTAAAAATTAAAGGGATTTTATTTTAATCTAAAAAAAATTAACTAAACTAATTAACTATGAACGCCACAGAGAATGAATTTGGAAAATACTTTTAAGAAAATTGATTTATAAAGACAATACCCAAGGAAGAATCCACCTAGACTTCACTTATTATTCTGACTCTGAATTAAACGATTTATTCACTTGTTATGATCCGTAAAAATCCCTAAATTATGTTAATATCTCTTTCGAGACTAAGAACAACTGACTCTAGGTTGATTAATTGAAATCTCTTTCTAATTAAAACCCCTATTGTTGCATTAACTCGATCTATGGATTCCCTTATTAGATTTGACTCTAATCCGGCAGATTTATGTCATCCTATTTCTAGGGTTGCAATCAACTCCGCTTAATTATGCTAGATCTACTCTTAAACAGGGACTTTTGCTCCACTGAATAAGCACATCAACTTGAATTAATATCCTAAAAATATTAAAGCAAGAATTAAGAAAACATAATTAAGAACAAGAACACGTATTTATCATGTAATTCAGAAAATTAAATAATAAGATCTATCGTAGGTTTCATCCTCCTTAGGTATTTAGGGAGTTTAGTTCATACTCATAGAGGAAAACATCTCAAAATTGGGAAAACAACAAAATAGAAAGAAACCCAAAAACTTTGAGAGAAATTAAATGAAGATCTTTAGTCTTGAAGGAGATCCTGCTTCCGAGATGATTCCAACGGTTGCCTTCGAGTAATTTTTGCTTTCTACTCTATGTGTTCCCCTTAGGTCTTCCTCTTGTGTGTTTATATAGACTTTGGAATGCTCAAAATACCTAAAAATTAGCTTTTTCTATGTGAAAATGAAACAGGGTTTGACAGGGACACCAGCGTATGACCAGCTCGTGTGATAATGCTCAGCCCGTGTGCAATACTGACATGGTTCGAAATTGACATGGCCTTGACACAAGGGTTTGTGGCCAGCCCGTGTGTCTCACACGACCGTGTGAGAATCTCATGTGAAAGTGCCTAGGCCATGTGAAATACTGAAATTAGCTTATTTTGTCTATTTTTGGCCTGTTTCTTGCTCCTTTCGCTTTCCTATGCTCACCTAAGTATAAAAACATAAATTTAAAGGATTATGAGCATCAGATTCACTAAATTATATAAGAAATCATCCAAAAATATGCCAAGCATAGGATTAAAATATGTTACATTTATGGTTTATCAGTACCAATTTTGGGCGTTACGAGGGTACTTACCCTTCCTCGTACATAACCGACTCTAGAACCCGTTTTTTAAATTTCGTAGACCAAAATAGTTATCTTAAACCGATTATTAAAGTAGTCAAATTACAAGGTGATCCGATCACACCTCATAAAAAAGATTGGTGGCAACTCCATTTTCGTTTTTAAATAAAAGTCGACCATTTTTCAAAAAAAATAGTTTCGACAGCTTGGCGACTCCACTGGGACATAAAAAGAGAGTCAAGCCACAAGTTGGTTATTTTTTGTCTTTGCGTCGAAAATTGATAATTCGGTTTAAATTTACGGCCTCCTCATTGCATTTCATCATTTGTTTTGTGGTCTTCGTCATTTTTTTATATAATAATGTGTTTGCCTTTTTTGGTTTAAGTCTCTTAATATATTTTCGCATATTGCATTGCATGACTGCTCGATTACCCCCTTTTAAGTGGGAGTGAGAAACTATTTCTTCATGAGGTCTTCACCTCCATTGTAATATCCCTTACCTGTATCTGACGCCAGGATAGGGTTCAAGGCATTACCGGACTTAAACGATAACATTATCACAAAATCAGGCCATAAAATTTCATTCCAAATTTAAAACTTTTCATTCGTATTGAACTCGTCCCTATTATGGGCCTATGAGGCCTTAAACATTCTTTGGAGGTGGTTCGGGATTGAACCGTGATCTTTCGTACACTTAGAAAATTTTTACTCAAAACAGGGTCACACGCTCGTGTAACCTAGGACATGCTCGTGTGGGCAGACCGTGTGGTCGCACATGCCCATGTCCCTAGCCCTTGTGGGATTTATTTTTCATTTCGAACCTACAGGGGTTTTCACACGACCTGGCACAGTCCCGTGTCTATGGCCTGTGTCCCTCACACGGCCATGGCACGCCCCTATCCTCACTCGTTTGTGAAAACCTGGATATTCTGTTTATGATGTCAGCAAACATTTAGGGGCACATGGCCAAGTCACACGCCAATGTGCTAGGCTTGTCCTTCACACTGCTGAGACACACGACTGTGTCTCCTCCCGTGTGTTTGCTACTAGGCATTCTATTTTGCAAAATTTGGATGCAGGGAACACACGACCTAACTACACCCCCATGGGGCAGCCTAGACACACGCCCCTGTGTCTACCCGTGTGAACAAATATAAGGCTATTTACCAAGCCTATTGCCACCCTGAAACAAAAACAAACATATGCCAAACTTACCAATTCACAACAAGACATAAATACACATCTAATTACCCAACATCCACACATTCATAACTCAATCTCATCTGCAACACATTGCCAAATCATTATGCATGTAAGCAACCATTTACTCAACATATTTACACACACTAACTTCATTTATCACACATTCCACATATGCAACAACACATTCATGAAATACCTCATCATATACTTATAACACATTCAATATTAGCCACATCTCATGGCCTTATACAAAAGATGGTACCAAATAGCATAGGCTTACATTATAGCCCAACAAATTATGACACTTACAAAATGACCAAGTCCTATACATGCCATAATTTAATGTAAAAAAATTCAATATACCCAAAAAGCTTTGATAGTGTGAGTGATCCTCCGACATCTTTCGTATCCCGAGCTGGCTTGGCTAATCTATAAGATGAGGGAAAAGAAAGCGAGTAAGCTTTAAGCTTAGTAAGTCTATATGCAAACAATAAACACCATAAATACACTTAGCATTCAAGCATACCACATTTATACCAATGATTTAAATTCATAGTTTCACTTACTCGTTTCCCACCTTACCCAACATTCACAACACATAGCACGCACAAAGCTCATACATTACCACATTTATTCCCTGCATTTACTCATCAAAACATTACTCATAAATTTCACTTAGGTAATTTCTCAACATACATTTTGGTATAATCATTCAAGCACGATTAATTCACACTTAGCCTCTCACATCAACAATTATAGTGCGGTTTGCACAAAGCCTGCAATAGTCAATAATTCTAGGTGGTTTTACACATAGCCCACCAACATCAATGTTTTACGATGGTTCGCACTTAGCCCATCGGTATAAACAAACCAATAATGTGATTCAAACTTAGCTCACCAATTACAATGATTATTCAATGGTTCGCACGTAGTCCACCATTATCAACATTTCACGGAGTTATTCCGCATTCTCACTTTACATAGTCTCACCCAAAAACGATAATAATAAGCAATCACATTTCCAATAAGACACCACAAGTAAAAACATCAATAAAAATGAGGTATCGTTTACATATAAACTTACCTCGGTACAAAATGTGTCAATTTGTAAACTAGTTCGAAACCTTGCCTTTGCCCTGGTCAAGATCGATTCCACGTTCTTCTCGATCTATAATGACACATTGAACTCGTTTAATACACAATTTGCTCAATTTAGTCCAAAATCATCCTATGGCAATTTTTGCATTTTAGCCCCTAACTTTATCAATTTTTGCACTTTAGTCCCTAGGCTTGTAAAATGAAATGTATTCATTTTTCACACTGCCAAGCCTAGCTGATTCATATTCCCTTCTATAAAAATCTAAAATTTTCACTATTTTGCATTTTATACCCACATTATTTCATCTTTTACAATCAAGTCCTTTTTGGCTATTTCACCAAAAATCATTTAGTAAAAGATGTTCACCACACTTCAAACTTTCATATTCTACCACTAGACATCAAAATACATGAATATCATTCATGGGTAAAATTTTAAACATAAACCCTAGCTCAAATTAGTGGTAGAAATAGCTAAATCAAGCTACGAGAATCTCAAAAATACGAAGAGCATTAAAAATGGGGCTAGGATGCACTTACTATCAAGCTTGAAAGATGGCAAAGCCCTAGCTATAGATGCTCTTCAATTTTCGGCACTAAGGGAGGAAGATGGAAAATTTTTTTGACTTATTTTCCCTTTTTATTTCTTTAATTATGCAAATGACCAAAATGCCCCTCATGCCATTCTTTAAAAAATTTCCCTTCCATGGGTATTTTCGTCCAAACTCAAATAAAATGGTCTAATTACCACATAAATACCTCTAATATAAAAACTCATTTCAATCAAGTGCTTTTATAGAATAAAACACATATTTTTCACCTTTTGCAATTTAGTCCAACTTATCAATTGGACATCCAAACCATAAAATTTCTCAATCCAAAATTCACACAAGCATTCAATCACCCAACAATTATTAAAACTCAATCGGAATAAATATTTTAACCTTAGATTTGTGGTCTTGCAACCACTATTCCAGCTAGGCCCTTATTCAGGCTGTTACGACTTTCCCCCTTTTAGGGATTTTCGTCCCCAAAAATCTTACCAGTAAAAAGGTTTGGGTACTGTTTCCTCATGGCTTCTTCTGGTTCCCACGTAGCTTCCTCTACTTCGTGTTTTTGCCACAACACTTTCACTAAGGCTATACTTTTATTCCTCAATTGTTTAACCTCCTAGGCCAAAATCTTAATCGGCTTGTCATCACATGTCATATCCAGTCAAATCTCGATCTCAGTTGGAGAAATTGTATGTGAAGGATCTGAACGATATCGTCTCAACATTGACACATGAAACACATTGTGTATCTTTTCCAACCCTGCTGATAAAGCTAACCAGTATGCCACTAGTCCAATCCTCTCAATTACCTCATAAGGTCTAATAAAACGTAGACTCAACTTGCCCTTCCGGCGAAACCTCAAGATCTTTTTCCACGAAGACACTTTCAAAAATACTTTATCACCCACTTGAAATTCAATTTCCTTTCTTTTCAGATCTGCATAAGACTTTTGTCGATTAGAGGAAGCTTTCAAACAATCACGAATCATCTTCACTTTCTCTTTGATTTCTTTAACCAAATTAATACCATGTATTTTCTTTTCACTTAATTCAGTCCAATACAAAGGCATTCGACACCTACGACCATACAATGCCTCATACGGGGCCATCTGAATACTCGACTGGTAACTGTTGTTATAGGCAAATTCGAGTAGAGGTAGATATCTTTCCTAACTACCTTTAAACTCTAAAACACAACATCGAAGCGTGTCTAATGCAGGAGTACACGACTTTGCTTTGTTGCCTGAGGGTTCATGCTAACAAAGATTATTCGAGAGCTACCAATATCCTGACTTTTTTAAAGAAGCTAACAAGCATCACAAGGATGAGTGATTAATGGGTCGCGGCCTAGATCAAGCAAAAAAGAGATAATAGAGGCATCTCTTGGAAAATTTACAGGATTTGATCTTAACATCCATATATGAAGAAAGGAATCGAGGTCTTCGTCCGAAGTATGAGGGCAAGGCTGTATATTTCTGCTTTATGTAAAGATATTTATTTTCTAGTAAAGTTGTTATAACAGAATTGAATTAGAATCAACGCCTCTTTTTGCATTCATTCCATTTATTTACATTACATTTCATCATATGTATTAAGTTTCACAAAAGACCTTAATTAATTAAAAAAGTTAGAATTCTTTGAAGAGGTCATAGGCCTGGAAGGAATGTGTAGAAATTGGAGCATCAATACTATATCCAAAGAAGAAATTAGAAAAGAGAATCGATCAGGCATTTACCCTTATGAACTTGGGAGTGTTCTGAATAATTGGATTGCGAAAGAGATTCTTGTAGTTTTTAAAACTAATTCAGAGTAATGTTTAAAACACGCTTATTGCTCTAAACCTAGGAGCAATAAGAAGCTTTTTTGTGAAATAGGCTTATGTCCAACATCTTTATTTCAAATAAAATGCATCATTTTGCCTCACTTCGAGTAAATATTCTTTTATTTGTTTCATTTTCTTCATAATCATACCACAAAAATATTTATTTTTAGATTTTTTTATTCTTTGGGTCTTCTTTTGTCCCTACAACTGGTCTCCAGATACCAATGATATGAGCGACACTACTATTGACTCAGAACTCCCTTTTGAGCAAGATATGTGTCCAGAGGAACTTCAGGACTTTAAAGATAATCGAGACTGTAGCTTATCTCCTAATTTGTTAACTATGGTAAAACAAAACGAAACATATCCTACCTTACAAAGAATCATTCAAAATTATGAGCTTAGGAGAAGAGAAATAGGTGAAGATCAGAGTCTGTATCATCGCAGAGACGAAGCAAAACCTCATTGAATTACTTCAAGAATTGAAAGATATTTTTGTATTGTCATATCAAGATATGCCTAGGCCACTAAGACGTGTGGACGCTGTTGAAGTTAAGAAAATTGTGGAAGGGGTCCATAAGAGAGTCCGAGGAACACATGCTAATGGTTTTACAATGGCTAGGCAAATCATGAGATTCAGATACTTCTAGTCCACTATGGAAGGGGATTGCATCAGTTATGCCAAGAAATGTCATAAGTGCCAAATTTTTAGAGACAAGATCCATGTGCCTTCTTTGTCTCTTCATGTTATGACTTCTCCATGGCCATTCTCTATGTGAGGAATGGATGTCATTGGGTTGATTTCGCCAAAAGCTTTCAATAGGTATCGATTGATCTTTGTGGTCGTTGATTACTTTACCAAGTGGGTGGAAGCTGCTTCATATGCTTATGCACAAAGTCGACAGTCAGCAAGTTCTTAAAAAAAGCAAATCATATATCGGTATGGAATGCCAAAAGGATAATATCTGATGATGCACTAAATTTGAACAACAGCACGATTTAAGAAGTCTGCAGTCTGTTCAAAATCAAAACTCATGTCACCCGAAAATGAACAGTACAGTGGAGACAACAACAAAAAGAACAAAAAACCAAATAAAAAAGAAAAAATAGAAGGTCATGGGAAAAATGATTGAGACTCATAAAGATCAGCATGAAAAATTACCATCTATGCTTATCAAACGTCTGTCAGGACCCCCACCAGGGCAACGCCTTTCTCATTAATTTATGGAATGGAGGGGATTTTGCCCATTAAAATTGAGATTTCTTCTCTTCGCGTTTTGTCAGAGTTGAAGTTAGATGAAGCAAAATGGATCCAAATCCGATATGATCAGCTAAACTTAATTGAAGAGAAAAGGTTGAAAGCCATTTGTCATGGTCAGATGTACCAAAAATGAATGATGCGAGCTTACAACAAAAAGGTTCATCCCAAAGAATTCCATGAGAGAGACCTATTTTTGAAAAGGATCCTTCCCATATAAATGAATTTTAGAGGAAAATAGGTACCAAATTGGGAAGGGCCTTATGTGGTAAAGAAGGCTTTCTTTGGAGGAGTATCAATTTTAATCGAGATGGACGACAGAAACATGCCTAATCTGGTGAATTCTGATTCAATCAAGAAATACTTCACTTTTTAAAAAAAAGAAAAGAAAAAACAAAAAAAAGAAAAGAAAGAAGAAAAGAAAAAGGAGAGTCCAAAGCGAAAACCCGCAAAGGGCGCCTTGAGACCAAAGGGGTTTTGAATTGAAAACCCAAGAAAAGGGCAATTCAAATTTTGATCAAAGGTGGGGCATGTGGTAGTCTTGTCCTTTTTGAATTAATAAGAAGGAGGGATGCTACATTTTGGGCCATCAACAAAGTCTTCTAGGACTTTTAAACACATATCAAGTTCAAAGGGTCCTCGAGAAGTTTTGTGTAGAGAAGCTCTTGCTACAATATCTGGGGCACCTATTTTATTTCATATCTTAGCAAAATTTTCTATCTTGATTAATTTATTCATTTCGAGCTTTACTCTCAATAAAATTCTATCTTGTCCATTGTAATAATCTTTATCAAGCTTTTTCATTGAAATAACGATTAATGGGCTGATATTATTCAAGCAAAAGGAGTTTTGCATATTAATTTGAAAGCTTCTAAATAGTACGAGGACTTGAAACAAAAGGCACAGAGGAGTGGGTGCGTTACTTTCAACATCGTCAGTTACAGCTCATTCGGGATCCATTACTATTTGAAAAACACATTTTATTTGTCAGGATTCATTACACTATCATATTTCAGATATATGGCATGTATAGCTAGACTCTGACATGCTACATTAGTCCTAGAATCGACTAAATCATAGCTTTGATACCAACCAAATGTAACACCCCTAACCCGTATCCCCTAACCCATACCCATCATCGGAATAGGGTTAAGAGGCATTACTAGATAAATAGGAACTTTTACGAACATTTCACAAACATATCAAATATCATCCACATATCATAATCAAACATACACATTGAATCCCTTTAGAAGGTCTACGAGACCTTAAACATGCATTAGAAAGGGGTTAGGACTAAACTGAACTCATACAAAATTTTTCAAAACTTAAACATTTTTCAAAGCTATAGAGGTCACACGCCCGTGTGGGCAAGTCATATGCCACACATGACGTTAGACACGCCTGTGTGTCTAGGCCGTGGCAAAACAGGGCATACATTCTAACTTAGGTCACATGGCCAATGACACGCCAGTGTTCCAAGCCGTGTAAAATCTGGAGGGTATACTGATTTGGGTCACACGGCCAACCATACGCCCGTGTGCTAGCTTGTGTTTCCTTTCAAAATGGCCCACACGCCTCTGCATTAAGCTGTGCCAAAACTGTAGGGCATACTATCTTAAGCCACACGGCCTGCCACATACCTATGTGTGAGACCGTGTGGTGCGCCCAGGCTCAATTCGAATTGACCCTCGAGTGACACAGCAGAGACACACGCCCGTGTCCCTACCTGTGTTGGCACAAAATAGGCCATTTACAAGGCCAAATCGCCACCCAATTTTGAGTCATTGATAAACAATAATTTATACATATTTTTACCTCATGCTTAGCTTAATTTCTAGATGAATTATCATTGAATTTGTGGAAATTGGCGCTCTTAATCCTTCTATTTCATGTTTTATACTCAGAAGAGCACAAAGAAGGAAAAAGAACGAAAAACGGGCTGAAAACAGAGAAAATGGGCTTAAGTGTAAAAACAACACGGCCTAAAGATTCACCACACGGCAATGTCCTACGGCCGTGCCACCTAAAGTCCAACACGACCCAACCTCGACAAGCACAGCCAGACCACACGGCTGTGCCACCATCAATAGTCTCGCACACGACCTCTTGTCGTTCCATACGGGTGTGGCACACGGGCGTGTCCCTTTCGTGAGAAAGTGCAATTTCACTCGAAAAAGGATGCTTAAAGGCTAAGAAAGGCATTCCAAAGCTTTATATAAAGACCCTAGAAGGCAACTCCAAAGGTGTACCTTTTCTCCCACAAAAGAGTGTCTTATTTCTACCAACACAGAGAGTGGAAGCAAGGGATTACTCCAAGGGAAGCCGATTGATTCATCCCAGAAGCCAGATTCTCCTTTAAGACTGAAGATCTCCCTTCAACTTCCTACAGGGGTTTTTTTGGGTTCTTTATGTTTTGTTATTTTTATTCTTCTGAGATGTTTTCTTTATTAATTATGAACTAAATCCCCCAAATACTTGAGGGGGATGAAACTTAAAATAGATCTTGTTATTATTTTATCTTGAGTTATATGATAAATACTTGAATTGTTCTTAATTATGTGTTCTTAAGTCTTATTTTAATAATCCTAGGTATTAATTCAAGTATTGGTGTGCTTATTCAGAGGAGCAATAGTCCCTGTTTAAGAGTAGATCTAGCATAATTAAGTGGAGTTGCATGCAACCCTAGACATAGTGCGACATAAAACTGTCAGATTAGGGTCAAACCTAATAAGGGGATCTATATATCGAGCTAACGCAAGACTAGGGGTTTTAACTAGAAAGAGATTTCATTTAATCAACCTAGGATTAGTTGTTCTTATCCTCGACGGAGGTATTAACATAACTTAGGGATCTCTACGGATCAATTCAAGTGAATAGATCGTCTAGCTCAAGAATTGATAACAAGTGAAGTCTAGGTGGATTCTCCCTTGAGTATTACCCAAATCAATCAGGTTTTCCTAAAGAGTTTTTCCCCAATTTTCTTTCTGTGCATTCATAGTTAGTTTTAGAATTAGTTTCATAAAAATCCCTTTTATTTTTATGTTAAATAATAGAAAGGAAGTAAGTACTAGTACTTTTGGTTCCCTTGGGTACGATATCTCGGTCTTGCCGCTAAACTATACTACTGTTCGATAGGTGTGCTTGCCTTAAATTCGTGATAATAGTTAGTTCTTGGTACGATCATTATTATAAATTTTATTACTTCATATCACGCATATCAGTCATCCCTACAAGTTCAATTATACAACATTTGTGCCATAATTTTAGCCAATTACATTCTCAAAACATCCATCAATATAACCATACTATCATCAATCAATTTCATGCTCATTTTCCATTCTAAATCATACCAGTTTCACAAGCCAACCATATGAAAACATAAGTTTCATAACCCATTCATACCATGTTCAATCACATATCTAAACTTACCAAAATCATAACATTGTTCATACCAAAATGACCATTTCTTATTAGGCCATATATGCACTATAGAACATACCAAATTTGCATCACATGCCACATACCAATTTCAAGCATAATCACATCCTTTAGTTAGCTATATCACATGGCATAACATATATACAAACTCAAAATCTTATCTCATATTGTCTATACTATACATGCCATACTTAACATTTATACTTTCAAAAGGTACCAAAGTCAAGTTCGATAGTGTGGTGATGATCCTCGATGATCCCCGAGCTCCTAGTACCAACGATATCTATATAACAATGCAAACACACACAAAGTAAGCTACAAAAATCTTAGTAAGCCATATACAAATAAAATTATCACATAACACATTTATAGATCAATTCATTTACATATCTCATGGCAAAACACAATTACAATTCCATAATGCTCATATAGCTCATTTAATCAAATCTTACTTACACATATATCATATTTCATTTCCATGTACTCATATATATATGTATATATATTCAATTGCACATATACATACTTTTATTATTAGATATCGGACATCTCTCAAATGTACCTGAATTGGATATACATATTCATACTTATTCATTTTCTCGAAATGCCTGTTGAACCGTTCGGAATCAAATAAGATACGCGGATAACTCAGAAAGCGCATACAATACCAACGTCCCAGACGTGGTCTTACATGTAATCAATATCGATGCCACTGTCTCAGACAGGGTCTTACACAAAATCAAATATGATGCCTATGTCCCAGACATGGTCTTACACGTAAATCTCAAATCGATGCCAACGTTTCAGACATAGTCTTACACGAAATCAAATAATGTTTAATAGTAAAGAATGTCAAATAGCTAGAGAACCATAATTAGGGTCTTTAATGGGCAAATAGACCCATTCTAATAAAGGTGGCTGGCTGTAGGGACAAAGAAAAACAAATTGGTCAAGATTAGATGTAATAGGTGACTTATTTTGACCAAAAATAAAATAAATTAAAAAAAGGCTTCATTTTCCTATCATTCATCCTCTCCACTAAAATTATCAGCAGGAAAGGGGTTTTTGAAGCTTGAAACTTTCAACCATTAAACTCTCTTATAGGTAAGTGATTTTGATGACTTTTCTTGATAATTTTTGTACTTTTAGGGCCCTTGTAGCATGAGCTAGCTATTAAAGGGACTATTTTGCAAAATGGTTGAAAGTCTAGGGTTTTACCATAAGAGTGTTTATGTTTTTTGCTGAAATTTTATGGAAGAAAATGAATCTTGGTTGTTAAATAAACAACTTTTGTGAAGTGGTGTTCATGAAAAACACCTAAGATGGACCTATTTGTAAAGGTTGTAAATTGTGTAGTACATGCATGAAATAATTGAAATTGTGGGCTGCCATAAGTGTGAAAAGAATTCAGCTAGACTTGGTTAATGAGAAAATTTGAAAAAATTTGTTTTACGAGTCCAGGGGTAAAATTAGAATTTTATGAAAGTTTAGGGGAAAAATGATTATTTTGCCAAAATGTGAATTTTATCATGTTTAAATGAATATAGTGATTAAATTAGTGAATTTTTATTCATTTTAGATCAAGAAATACGAAATCTGAACCTAGACTGGGGGAAAACCAAGCTAGCAGATTAAACCGAATTAGCTGCCTACATTTTGTATACTGAGGTAAGTTGAATGTAAATAATACAAATTTATTGTTATTATGTATTGAATGATTGATTTTACATAATATGTTTGAATATGCTTTTGAGCTATGTCGAGTAAATTTAAAGTGGTAAACTCCCAATTGAACCGTAAGAATAGATCGAATATTCATGCCATGGAGTTAGGGTCATATGAGAGCTGGTGTAAGACCATGTTTGGGACATGGTATTGACACCAATATGTGCAAGCGAGTGTAAGACCATGCCTGGGACATGGCATCGGCGTTGATACGAGTGCTAGTGTAAGACCATGTTTGGGACATGGCATCAGCCTCGACATGTGAGCTAGTGTAAGACCATGCTTGGGACATGGCATCGACTTTGATATGTGTCAGTGTAAGACCATGTTTGGGACATGGCATCGGCACGGATAGAGATGAGTCAGTGTAAGACCATGTCTGGGACATGGCATCAGCATAATACCCTATGTTTGAGGCTTATTTAATATCCCTTTGTATTCTAAATGGTTCAACGGGAAATTTAAAGTTTGTGTCAAGAATGAGAAATGTTATGATGATATTGTAAGTGGTACAGGTACCTACAAGAAATGTATGAGATGTGAGCTCAAACTTATATTGTAGGATTAGTAAGAGACGAAAATGAGTAAGTTGTGCTTGTAGCCTTATATATATATATATATATATCATGTGCTAATTGTGATGTGTTGTGAGTATGTTAAAGCGTGGCAAATTGTTGTTATTTATTTACCTGCAACTTACTAAGCTTTATGCTTACTCCCTTTTCTTCCCATTTTCTTATATTGCTGCCTAATTAGCTCGTGGACAAGAGAATGTCGGAGGCATCGCTCACACTATCAATCGAAGCACTTGGTATAGTTAGTTTTATCATTTTGAGTAATGGCATGTATAGGGACTTTATCTTTTGTTAAGTGTCAATTTATTTTAGGCCAAGTGAGTTGGCTTGATTTTGGAATACTATATTTCGTATAAGGCCATGGATATTGGCTAATATTGTTGTTGATATATTTATAATTGATGATGTTTTCAAGAATAGGCAAATGGTATGGATGAATAAGTACATGTTTGAGTCTCTTAAGTGTTTGAGGAGAATGCATGAGTAATGTAAAGTATTTGAGATGAGAATGACTTGGATGTGGTCATACAGAGGTGTATTTATGTTATAAGATGTGTTGTTTGAAATTGGTATGTGTTTGATCTTGTTTCAGGGTGGCAAAAAGGCTTGGTAGATAGCCTTATATTGTCCACACGGTTAGACACACGGGCGTATGTCTAGGTCGTGTGTGACACATGGTCTGCTCCATGGGCGTGTGGTCAGGTCGTGTTTCCCCTGCACCTTAGGTTGGCAAAATTAAATGCCCAGTAGTAACCACATGGGTTGAGACACGGCTATGTGTCTCAATCCTGTGATAGACACGACCTAGCATACGAGTGTATGCTATGGCCGTGTGACCTTAAATTGTTGCTGACGTCAGAAATAGAATACCAAGTTTTTCCTACACGGGCTGCGACACGGGCGTGTCATAGCCATGTGAAGGACACGAGCTGAGCATACGTGTGTGTGCCTTAGCCGTGTGAACTCAATTTGTTCATAAAGTACAAGTCAGAGAGTTACACGGGTGGAAGACACGGGTATGTCATGGCCGTGTGAGGAACACGGGCCATGAACACGGGCGTGTGTCAGGCCGTGTGAAAACCCCTGTAGGTTCGATGTTAGAAAATAAACTCACATGGGCATGGGGCACGGGCGTTTCCCTAAATGCTTAGGCCGGGTGAGCTACACGGGTCTTCAACACTGCCATGCTCACAGGTCACACGGGCATGTTACCCATCCACACGGGAGTGTGCCCTATTTTTAGTAGTTTTTCTTGAAAGTTTTCTAAGTACTCGGAATAGTACCAGATTATTTCTAAAACTTGTTTTGGGCCTCGTAGGTCCATATTAAGGACTGTAAGACAAATTTTGAAAATTCTTAATTTAGAACGAAGTTTTATGAACTGGAAATGTATGTTCGTATGTGCCTTAGTTATGTAGGGCCTCGTACCTTGTCCTAGTGTCGAGTACAAGTAAGGGATGTTACAGCACATCAACTATCTCCACGCACTTGACACCACTTACAACCTGCAAAGCAAGAAAAACATGCAAGCAAAAAGGGACAACAAAGAAAAAAAAAACAACAGTAGTAGACGAAAAACAAGAAAACAAAAACGAATCTTGTAATCTGGCTATAAAAGCCATGGCAGCTAATTTGTATTTTTTTCGGACACACAGACAATATCAATTACAAAAAAAAGAGAAATTTAAAAAAAAATAGAGTCAAAAGTTTCAAAAGGTGATTTTCTTTTTTTTCTTCTTCTTTTCGAATTTATAGTATACATATATATTAAAAATACAATTTTTCTTACCTTCCTGGCGATCGGAAAAGGAAATCGAGGCGTTCCCTTTTTTTTTGTTTTTAGAGGGCTCTTATTGAATTTTTGGCTTTGGATCGGGGTTGGGAAGACCGAATCGGCCAAAAAGGACCCCTTTTTGGAACTTCGGCCGTTGTGTACGATGGCGGACAGCGGTGGCCCGATGATCAGAGTTCTACCGGAGAAAAGAGGAGAGTGAGAGAGCCAAGAGAGTTCTCAAATTTTTTTTTTAGTAAAAAGTGGTGTAGAATGATTTTTTTTAAAAAAAATTAGCCTTTATAGGGGATTAAAACGGTGCCATTTTGGGCCTTAACCATAGATGCTAAAACGATGCCGTTTAAGGCCACTTGCCTGTGACCCAACCCACTCCAGGGGGGATTCGCGTGTTTCGATCATTGGGCTATTTATGCCCCTGGTCCCTCCTTTTTTGGGTCGTTCTGATTTAGTCATTTTTTTTCATTTTTTTATTCTTTTTAAATTGGACCACAGAATTTGATGCGCATTTCAAATTAGTCCCTGACCCACTGACACTCTGAAAATAGACGCGTGTCTAGAGTTTGGTTTTTTTGCCACAATGGTCCTCAATAGTTTAAGCGTGTTTCATTTAGGTCCTTGATAGCCTATTTTTTTTATTATTTACAATTTGTACCCCGAATTTCAGCTTGATTTCAATATCGTCCTTAGTCTATTTAATTTATTTGTATATTTATTTATTTTTTTAAAAATTGTTTTTTTAATATTCTGTTTAATATTTTATTTATTTATTCAATTAATTTCATTTTTTAAATCAGATTTGTATTAGCTTTATTTATGGATTCACTTATTATTATTTTAAAAATAAGCTTGTTTTATTTTATTTTTGGCCCTCGTCATTGTTATTTTATTTGTTTATTTATGATTTTTTTTCATATACTTTCAAATTTTAGATTTATTATTATTAGTATTAGTATTAGTATTATTGTTACTTATATTATCATTTATGTCGTTATTATTATTTCCTTATCCATGTAAACATTACGACTTGTTAATATCAATGATATATATGTGTGATGTTTTATTATGCATATTATGCCATCGTTACTTCAAATGAATGTTGCACTATCATTATCAGCCAAGTACGACCCATTTTACGTTTTTAAATGATTTCTTTTTAATCATAACCAAATAAACTACACATATATCATTTTAAAATATTTCATTAATTCTTATCCAAATTCGTAAAAAAGGAAAATTTTTTAAAAAACAAATAAATAAAGGTAATATTTCGTATTTAGAAATTCGAGAAATCGTGCCCTAACTTACTAGATTTCGATTTTTCTCGTTGAATCTAAATAACCGAATACCCTTTTAAAATTAAAATACATGAGTTTTAAATAAAAAGAAAATTTATTCTCAAGGATTTGAGGTGAGGTGTTGTGTCCTAACTTACTGGAAGTGACATCTTGTTACCTCGAGATAAGAAGATTTTAGAAAATAAAGGCGATATTTCGTATTTGGAAATTCGAGAAATCGTGCCCTAACTTATTGGGTTTCGATTTTTCTCGTTTAACCTAAATAACCGAATATCCTTTTAAATTAAAATACATGATTTTTTAAAATTAAAAGACAAGCTTATTCTCGAGGGTTTGAAATGTCGTGTCCTAACTTACTGGATGTGACATTTTATTACTTCGAGACGAGAATATCTTTAACATCCGTTTCAATTTATCCAAGCATTCGATTTATCCAAGTATTTTTTTAAAATTAACATTAATAAAAAGGGGATCGTATTTTTAATTCTTTCAAAATTTTCGAGATTCGACATTAAGACATTAATTAATCAACTAGGTACCAATTTTGGGCGTTATAAGGGCGCTAACCCTTCCTCGTACGTAACCGACTCCCGAACCCATTTTTTGAATTTTGTAGACCAAAACCATTGTTTTAGTAAATCAAACCGATTATTAAAGTAATCAAATTACGAGGTGGTCCAATCACACCTCATAAAAAAAGTTTGGTGGTGACTCCATTTTCATTTTTAAATAAAAGTCGACCCTTTTTTCAAAAAAATAGTTTCGACAATAAGTATAGGGGGCGACAACACTAGTTAATAATACTAGGGTTTTCCGTCTTTCCCTTTAACATTAGGGGCTTTTGTGCTTTTCCCATATTTGTTCCAATTAAAAATACTTCCCGGACTTTTAATCTAATACTTTATAATTCGATCCAACCTAATATTTATTTTTCTATTTCCCAAAATAAACATTTCAAATAAATCAATTAAATAATCTTCTTAACCCAATTCTGATTCTGCTAAAATCATGATAACTTTACCGTAAAATCTATGAGAAAATATATTTCATATTTCTATATTCAATGGTTCACTATGACCAAATGGTTTATTTCCATTTTTGAACTTCATTTGATTCGAAAAACATAAATTCATTTCCAGGTTATTTTCAATTTTCATTTTGGAGAAAACCATAATTATTTCCAAATGTTTAAACCATAATTATTTCCAAATGTTTCTCATTTCTCCATTTTTACCATTTCTATTCATTTATGTTCATTTGATTCAACATGCAATTCATTTCTAATTTCAATGAGCTAGTGGTGGAACCGATTGGACATATGCAAGTGAGGCTCAAATGATTTATAATTAAGTTTCAGCTTTTAGCCTATTAATTATAAACTCATTTGGTCATGAAGTCATTCCACTATGGTATCCTGATTGAGCTTTCCCCAATGACATACCATTACGAAAGCAACTCGATTAGTGCTAATCCAATGACCTTGTCATAAGTATGTTACCCTTATAGGATATCCTTAATCTCATTGGGATAATATTCATTCTCCCGATATGATCTTATTTTATCTCATAGTAACCATTATATCTTTCTTCATGAAAAGTCAATTACTATCAAATAGTAATCAAGTCGTTAATCACAAAGATAGACGACCCATGGTCACGTTTACTTTTCATCAACCATGTAATGCCAATGAGAGGATATCATTTACCTATGTCTTTGGCTATGAATTCCACTGTTTTGAATAACACTACATACTGCAAAAGTCGTATACACAACGTACCAACTTTCAGTCCCTTATCTATTTGAACTCAGGCTTTTACTTACATCAAAGTATATAAGTCATGCATACATAGTCCCTCATCCATTCACGATTTAGGTATGCCAAATTATGAATGTCACAAGTGAATAAATCCATAAACAGATTGATGATCTATTCTTTTTGGCTCTAGTCCGATGTACTGTCAGTCCAGTTAATCACATCTATGTCTCTATCTTTTGGGAGTCATCCGCTTCGATTCCCAAGACAAGGCATCTTTGCAATTGGAATTGATAGATGACACATTAGACTTTTAATTGATTTGCTCATTTTCGATTAGACTAAGAACATATTTAGGTTCGTCCACTAATACAAATTGTCTTTCTGTATTATGATCAGATCACATAATGCCGCTTAGTATTAGTTTAAATATTAGAAAACTAGTGAGATAATATTTTGTAAAGACCCGATAGTCACGGGTACCGGAATGTGTGTTTTTAGGTTTTTTTTTTGTAAAACGGATTCGTAAAAATATTTACTAAGTTACTTGTGTAGTTAATTAGGTTTTGGTTAGGTGAATTAGCTTAAATTAGGAATAATTGGGTAAAAGGACTAAATTGCAATAGAGGTGAAAGTTTAATTATAGATTAAAGAAAGTCAAAATGACTAAATAGGCAATTATGCCATTATTATTATTTGAGGAGGTTTATGTATGAAATATCTTATATTTTTTTAAAGTTAAATGATATAAAAGGAAAGAAAAAGAAAAAAAATTAGGGTTTTTGAGGTTCAAAGTTTGATTGGTAAGTCAATTTGATTCCTTTTCTTGTAATTTTTGAGTTTTTATAACCCTAGAACAAAGTACTACTTGATTTATGTTGAAATTTTAGAAGTTAGTAGATTTTTAGATGTAGTTCATGGTGAACAAATTGAAGAATTAGTGATTAAATTGATAGAATTTCAAGTTAAAAATTGACTAGATTAAATTGTAAAGCAAATTGTAAGTATTGAATAATAGGGAGTAAATTGAAAGAATTTTGAAATTAGGGTTTTATGGTGAAAATTAGAGAGTTAAATTTAGTTTTGAGTAGAATTGAGTGAAAATAAAAAATAAATGGTGATGGAAATGAAATTAGTTTAAGTTAGGGATTAAATTGGGATTTAGATAAAAACTATGTATAAATTGAAATATTCAATGTGAAATTGTGTGTTTTGATAATTTTAAATTGTTTTAATTTTCATAGCTAACATCGTGCTGAAAACATCGGCTAAGAAGGGGAAAGAGAAAGTTGACGAGGAGTAACTCGAGGATATACGGTTTGTATTACTATAATTCAAATTTAATTATTATCAATTGTTGTATTTAATTAAAATGCATGGTAAGTAAATGATGTAAGAAATTTGGTATAATGATATTGATTTGAATGGAGTTGATTTCAAAGTGAATATGGTTATTGAAATTGAATGTGATCTTTGGTTGAAATTTAAATGTGAATAGTAAATAACAATTGTTTTGAAAGTGAATTGGAAACCCTATTAACTATTTCGAGTTCAGTCAGATATAATTGGCATGCCACAGGATTAAAAGTGTTCAGGGATACTTTGACCTCGAGTTGATGAGACACTGGGTGTCATACTGTTACTTCGAATAAATTTGATGAGGTACTGGGTACCAACTTTCTTCGGATTGGCCGATGAAACACTGGGTGTCAACTATTGCTTCGAATTATCCAATGAGGCACTGGGTGCCATACTAGTGTGTTTGGTTGGATCCGTGTATCCGCCAAAGTCTGAGCCTTGTTAATAGGGGTAAATAAATGAATTGGCAAATTGAATAATATTGAATGATTTTGAATATGAAGTGGAATGAGATATTGAATTGAGATATAAAAATGAAATGTATGAAACAATGGTTTCATGAAATAGTTATTGATGCAATGAATGAAATGGATATTAATATAGTGAGATGATATGTAAATCAAATGAAGAAAGGATATTTAAGATAGCTATTATTAAGAAATTGAAAGTTTAATGCATAAGTGATTTATTGAAAGAAAAATTTGGTTGTAAGATTGATTGTGCATGTTTAATTAATTTACTTTTTGAATTATAGTAATACCACTGAGTGTGTACTTAGCGTACGGTTTGTTTTTGTGCGCAGGTTAGCAGCATCTAAAGCCAATCCCGAACTCAGTAATGTGGTTAAGTATGTATTCTTTTGTAAAATGACATGTACCTAGGTTGTATGGGTTATTTTGGGATATGATTGTAAATGATGTTATAAATGACTTTGGATGGTTAAATACAACATATATATGAAATGTTAAGTTTATGGAATGACATGATTTGGTAAGGGAACTTGAGTTTGATTGAATAAAGTCATTTGAATTTATTTGAATAATATAAGTGAGGTATCTATGAAAATCTATCGAATAGGTTATTTGGATAATGTTTTTGGTATGCTTTAGATGAATTTGAACACAATTTGGATTGGTAAATGTTGGATTTTGAATTGCTTGAGGTTCAAGAATTGCGGGGTTGGCTAACTTGTTATAAAAGGCTCATTTTGAGTCCACATGGCTTGGCACACGGGCATGTGACCAGACCATGTGAGACACACGATTAGCACATGGGCATGTGAATCGACCGTGTGTCCCTTGCACCTTAAAAATTTAAAACAAAATGCCAATGTTTAGGCACACGGGCAAAGATACGGGCGTGTGTCTTAGCCGTGCGAAGCACATGGCCTAGCACACGAGCATGTGACTTGGCCATGTGACCCTGTATTAAATAGAGTTACGAGTTAGAGAGTTACACAAGTTATGGACACGAGTGTGTGCTGCCACACGGCCTTGGACATGGGCATGTCACTTGGTCGTGTGAGCTACAAGGTCAGACCATACGGGCGTGTGAGCCCTGTACTTAGGAAAAGTTTTGAAATTTCACGAAAAATTTCTAGAGTACCGGATATGGTCCCGATTTGGTTCTAACGTCTATTTTGGGCTTCGAGGGCCCATTGAAGGGACAATATGATTAATTTATAATACATATGCTAATTGTTTATATAATATTCGTATTTGATTGAAAATGTTTGGTAATGCTCCGTAACCCTGTTCTGACGATGGTTTAAGGTTAGGGGGTGTTACATATTTGCTTCTATTTTTCTTTGCATCCAAAACCATATGAGGACAATTATACAAAATATATTAATGTAATCCATGAATTTGTTTGATTAAACAAATCTGTTAAAAAAAATTAGAAGTTTACAAACAAATATACTACACTTAGGGCACCAAATCCAACACATAGTGTGTTATACCTTAATCCTAAGTGAATGATGGACTATGTATGTGTGACTCACATATTTTGATGTAAATGAAAACCTAAGTTCAAATAGATAAGGAACCAAAAGATGGTACATTAGGTATATGACTTCTGCAGTATACAGCATCATTCTACAACAGTGGAATTCATAGTCAATTAAAGGTTAAATAATACCCTCTTATCAGCATTACATGATAGATGAAAAGTAAACATGACTATGATTCATTTTTATGTGATAAATGATTTAATTACCATTCGATAGTAATTGACTTTTCATGAAGGAAGATGTTGGAAATAATAGGTTTGGAAAACGCAGCTGAAAAATATCATTAGAAATTTTCTGGAATAATCTCTTCAGAGAATTTTCTCTTTATAACTTTCTCTTGAATTCAAGTGTGTGTAAATAATGACCTAAGGCTCTCTTTATATAGGGAGAGTTTAGATAGTACAACTATGATTAAACTTAATCACTTCAATATTAAATTTAATCTAATATAAAAAACATTAAACTAAATTTAATATTTAGATAATAACTTTAGTATTTTATTAATTTAATATTAAACTATTAAAATAATATTATTTTTGGAATAATTAATCTGAAATCAAATTCTCTAGTAGAGTCCCATTAGGAGTGCAACTCTTCCACTGCTCAACTACGGATGACCAACTGTCGTTAGCCACTGGGATGTCACCGTCACAGCCATTGACACCACCGTGTCTGGTGATGCAGGTGCGATATCCTTACGGCACCTGAGTCGGTTCAGCTGCTATCAGTTCAGTCCGGGTCAATTATGACCCGAACAATTCGATCTAGCCACTGGTAGGACTATCAGCACGGTTTCACATATTTGGGGTCTTGGTCTCGGTTTTGGGCTTCTGGGTCCAATTTACAATCTCAGGTCCAATTTTCGAGTTTAATTACTCATTGGGCCAATTGTCTAACTTGAAAATTAACTTCCAAAAATATCATATTAATTTTAATTAATTTGATTAATTTAATTTTACTTGATCAAAATTAATTTTTCCAAAAATCACTTAGATTTTCCAAATTAATTTTTCAAGAAAATTCTTTAATCAAATTCTCTAGTTGAACAATTCTGACGACCACGTAATTTAATTCCACATCGAATAAATCAACTCAATTAAAGTATTCCCAAAGTTGTAGAATTTTCTTCTGATTCAAATGCAGTTTGATCAAGCTTTTGTTGAGCTAGCGAAGTGACCAATTAGACATATACAATTACACTCTAGCGATTGCAATTATGTCCAGAAGTATTGTTCCGATAATTTGCAATTACTTAATTATGGAGTTAGTCCACAAGAAGTACCATGATTGAAAACTCCTTATTGTATACTCTTTACAAAAGCAATTCATCCAACTACTTTGTCCAATGACCTCGTCATGTGTGTGTTACCCTTATATGATATCATTGATTCCTTTGAGTTAAATTAATTCACTCAATACAATCCTATTTTATCTTACTGTCCCTATTATGCCTTCTTAATGATTAATATGATCACTGTCAACAAATGACTGTGATAAATTACTCGCTCGAGAACTAGCAACCCATGGCCATGTTCCTATTTATCAATCTACACAAGTAATGTACCTAACATACCAGCTATGGGCTTGATCATCTTTAGAGCATAAGCCTCCACTTATATCAAATCACATTAGTTACATACGCATGGTTAATGACTAACTCAGGATTTAGGTAAATCACACCATGAACGTTACAAGTGAATTAATTCACAAATAGATTAAGAATTAATTCATCTTGGGTCCAATCCAATGCATCATTCTACTAATGAATACATCCATGTCTCTACTCGTGAAGTTAACTGCTTCGATAGCCAAAGCTAGTCATCTCTCCAATTGGAATTGTAGGCGACATAATAATCCTTCTCAGTATTTGAATCAAATGCGTATTTTGATTCTTTTACAGGATTACGGACTTATTTAGATTATCTACTGAAGTAAGTTGTCTTTCTCGCAATGTAAATGTTCTTTACAATGCCACTTATCTTCAGTTTGAACTTTGGACAATTAATGAGCTAATATTTGCTTGTCACAATTTTGCTATACATGCAAAATATAAAAGACGTAAATACAAAAGACATAATAGTGAAATGTAAAATTAACTTTATTTATTTATTCATCGTTTAAATAAATAAGAAACAGTGATATATTTACTATAATATGGGCACATTTCCCAACAGATGTAATGGTTACTGTGAGATAAAATAGGATCAAATTGGGAGAACGAATTTTATCCTAAAGAGATTAAGGATATCCTATTAGGGTAACACACTTATGAAAAAGCCATTGGATGAGCACTTATTGAGTAGCTTTTATAATGATATATAATAAGGGAGAGCTCAGTCATGATACTTTAGTGGAATAATTTCGTTATGAAATAATGCTATAATTAATAGGTGAAAAGTCGAAATTTAATTATAAATTATTTGAGTCCTAATAATATATGTCCAATCGGTCTCTCCGCTCGCTCGAGATAACTAGTAAAGAATTGCATGTGGAACCAATAGATAGAAAAGAATGGAAACGATGAACTAAGATAAATAGATCGCATATATTCTATCTACAATGAATGCATTTTCTTGCTAAGTACAAAAATGACTTCAGCATTAATTTAAGGTTATTTGAATTATTATTTAATTAATTATAATTATATAATTAAAGTTAAAAAATGTAATTAAATTAATTAGTCATTATGAATTTGTTGAATAAAGGAAATTAAATATATTTCCTTATAGATTTTATTCCAGTAAAGTTATTATAACTTTAACGAAATTAGAATTGGGTAAAGAAAATTATTTAAGTGAGGTATTAATTTAGTTAATTTACTTAATTAAATTAATTGATTAAATAATATTTATTTTGCATAATAGAAAATAAATATTGAGTTGTATTAAATTATAAAGTGATGGGTTAAAAGTTCAAGAAGCACGTATAATTGAACCTAATACATGAGAGGTTCAATTAGCCCTTATATCATATGTATATGAGGGGCGAAAACCCTAGTAGAAAATAAAAAAGTGTGCCCGCCCCTACTCTAGTAAAAAATATTCAACCAGAACTCTTGTACTTCTCCCTATAAATAGAGAGCACTGGTAAAACTAAACACATAACATTCATACATCGTTATTTTTTCAGAAAGTAGCAGTAATTTATTTACACAGAGTAAATTCTATTTTCTGATAATTACAAGTTTTATTAGTTTATAGAGAGAACGTATGAAAGTAAGTAACTTGTTTCTTTTCTTTTCTATGATTTGGTTCGTGTTGTTTGAGCCCACACTTGATGCAATTCGTGGTACAAGTGTAGGACAAAAGGTCATTTGGTTGAAAGTCAAGATTAACTTAAGTCCTCCTCGCTCAAAGCATAGGTACATTTCTGGTTTAAGTATATTACTATAAATATCAAAATTGACTTGATTTTAAAGAAAAATTCTAAACTTCCGCTGCAACTAAATAACTATGTTCTTAATCAGATTTTTTCAATAAACATATTATTGGTATCTATGGTCATCCTAAAGAAGGGCAACATGAGGAAACATGACAATTATTAAGGGAGTTGGGCAGGAGGTCGAGCTTGTCGTGGCTTGTATGTGGTGAGTTTAAAGAGATTCTTGCTGATTGTGAAAAGCAAGGGAGCTAATGCAAGCTTAGGGTGGTAATGAAGGCGTTCAGGGATGTATTGGATGAAACCGAGCTTAATATTAAATCAAAGGAGGTTGGTTTACTTGGTCTAACAATCGTGAGGGAGTTGGTTTGATAAAGGAAAGGCTTGATCATTTTGTGGTGGAAGTTGACTAGCTCCAATAGAATATGCATCTAAAGGTCGAAGTGGTGATTCAAGTTAATTCGAACCATGATACTATTTTCCTGGATACAATAGGGGGACAGATGAGCATGGGTGAGGGTGACCCAATATTGAAGTTGATAGGTACCGAATCCACCAAAAATAAAATTCTTATGCCTTAAGAGAATATAAATTTGAGTATAAAGGATATGGTCGGTCCTACAATACTAGATATCTAAAATTGCAGTTCTTTATAACCAGAAAGCATTGTAGATAGTTGTTGTGCCCACGACGAGTGTCAACCTATCCAAACAATAAAGAGGGTTTTAAAACTGATAAAAATAAAAGTAACAAAAAAAATAAAATAAAAAATGAAGTAAAATAAACAAAAACAAATTAAAACTAGATAAATAGATGTGACGATGCTCTAGCTTCAAGCTTGATTTAGGTTTCAGCTTCGAATTGATCCCAGACAATAATTTTTTTTCTTCCAAACGATAAGTTGGTTATAGTGGTCGAGGACGCCACAGGCCACCAACCCTTCCTTGTGTAAATTAATTGTGGGAACGCTCGACAGCTAACTCTTACCAAACGAACAACCCTAAAACACACATCCACAATTTAGTTTCTCAGTAGCCTTGCGACCTGACTTGAATCAACAATCTCAACCGCGTGGGTTGTTTAAATCCGATCGTTAGTTCCCTTGACGGATCCAACTGTTCACTAAATTGATCACGTCAATTTATTCTTCGGTAAGCTAAACACAGCAATTACAGATCGTAATAGTTCTTCCAATTGTACGCTGCATAACACCAAATCAACCTGTCTTTTTTGACTTGATACTATTACGATTTTATAAGATGACTAAGCCTATCTCCTAAATTGGAAAAATAACGAATACCGAGACAGAAATTTTTATGTACAGTTTCGAGTCTCACAGTTTCCAAAACTAGATAAAAAATCTACTCAAAGTTAGATGAAACTAATTCATAAAATAATATCAATAAAAAATAAGAAAAGAAATTAAAAAGGGAATTGTACTTTACAGTAAAATTAAGAGAACAAACAATTGTTTTTTTTGGTTGTCTGCGCACTCAGCGCCTTCCCCCCTCCGCCTCCCCCTCCCCCTCCCCCCTCTACTACCTACTATCTTGATATATATATATATATATATATAAAATAAAGGTTAAATATATACATTTAACCCTAAACCCTCTACTGTCGACTATCTTGAGATACATATAAATATATATATAAAATAAAGATTAAATATTTAGTACATTATCGGTATATTTTTATTCCAAAAGCGATATATATTTTTTATTTTATAGCAGCTTTAAAAAAATTATTATATATATCTTTTTAAAAAATATTTATTTTTTAAATATTTTATTATATCAACTTTAACTCTACTTATGAAATCTAAAAACTACTTTAATGATGTATTAAATATTTTCCAATAAAATAAACTCTAAAAATAAAAGAAAGCTGTCTGTTAATACCAACCCCTTCCCATCACGCTTAAATAATAATAATAATAAATAAAATCTTAAAATAAAAAGGGAGAAGTTTAAAAGTCCCAATAGGAATAATAAAAAAATATTTTAAAATTTTTATCTTATGTGTCAATTCAAGTTTTTGTGTCAAATTTTTTTGTAAAATCTGCATATTTGCCCGTTTCCTTACACATTAAATAATAAGTTCATTTTTCTTTCATCCTCTTGTAAATAGTCTCAAAGCTATTATGATAAAATGTTTTATCCTCTTGTCATTATATTTAGAGCTCCAACTTCCAAATATATTGATATACTTGTTTGCTCTTCCTCTTTACAATTAAGGATTTTTGGATAGAAAACCTTAAAGGAATTAAAAGGAATTCTAGTTGAGCTTTAGTAAAAGTTGGGAGGGTTTTGGTTGATCTATAAAAATTAAGAGGATGTTTTATCTTAATCTTTGTGAAAAATATGAGAATTGTACCTTTATATGAAAAGTAACATTTGTGAAAAAGATGGAACTAGTAAAGATTATACATTTTACTTTAAAAGTAACAATTCTCATAATGAATTGAAAAATAATTAGTGAAAATATATACTTTAAGGTAATAAAAGCAGATAATTGGAGCCAAATCATTGTCCAAACAATTCTTAAAAAAGTTAGTAATTTTTAAAAAAAAAAAATCCAAATCCCCTTCTTGGTAATTTCCCACCTAACACAAGGACTAATAGCAAGCGCATTGACCTATGCTTTTTAAAGAGTTTATCCAAATAATCTTTGTGTATTCAAGTGATGGGGGACATTGTCTTCCTTTTTGACGCCCAAGTGATCAAAATCAAGAATTAGAGATTCAAATTTCCCTACTCCCTTATTGCATGGCAAGACCCAAGTTAGCCCAGACCCTGTAAAACCGTATGGGATTATTCATGTACACATTCAAAATGCATGCAATGGCAAAGAAGCCACGCCTGGTTTATAACAGAAAGAACACACTGCAAAGTAATTTTCTTTTTCTTTTTATTGCTTTTTCCTTTTTTTTTGAAGAATGAATAATGTTACACAGCACAGAAAGAACATGTCTTCACAAATCTTTTGCATTCAGCAGAATATCAATTTACAACCTGTACATTAGAAGAGTAGAATCCAGAGATGTGCCCTAGCAGCACAATGAGCCAATCTTTAAATTACTTAGAACCAATCAGTCAGTAGCTTCTTAAAATCACCAAACCACACTTTCAATTAGTCTTGTTTTGTCGGCCTCCGCCCTACAAGGCTGGCATTTCAACAAATGAACCTGATGTTGACAATATAAACGTAATGCGCACACCTTGAAAGGAACACAAGAAACAACTCAACCTGCCACAAGACCAAAACGATGAGTTCAATACGGTTTTAGTTAGTCTAACAGACGTTATAAAACCGGTTGGTTTGTATGTTAATTAACACTTTTAGATACTAACCTTCCTCAGAGAAGGCAAAAACACCACCAAGCATATCATCGTTGTCACCTTCCTCTGATTTTTCTCTCTCACAAGGACTGCTGTTGCTGTCAACATCAGTAACAACCTCTGTTGGCTCAGGACATGAACTTAAGGATGACACTTTACAGTACTCTTCTTGAAAAAAATGCTCAAATTCCGGTGATTCATTTACAGGCTCCTCATCTAACATATTCATACTCAAATCTGATCGGTTAGAACTTGTGTTTGAAACATCACTGCTTCCACCACTGTTTGGAAATTGGACCTCCTTTGCAATGGTTCTTCCACCAGATATAGAGCCACTTGTTAATGATGATGGACTATTAGATTGATTACAAGACACAGGACCAGCATCTTTGTTAAGTGTGCTCTGATTAAGCATATGTGATGCCAAAATACAACTCTGTCCCTTTACTCCTCTACTATCCTTCCCAGATTGAAGGCTGGGTGGATTAGAATTTCTTAATGACCCTGGTTAAAACATCAAGCATCAATTGGAGTTAAATGAATCCAGAAGTATATAGAATGATATCTAAAATTTAAAACAATTTCATACCACTGTCTGAGTTTTCGATCGAGCTAGGTGACATCAACTTAGAGTGAGAGATAACAGTGACTTCAGAGAATCTTGCTTTAGCATCAAGAGAAGAAGACGCTGGATAACTTTCTGCAGCTAAGCCTCTGCACAGGGAAAAAATGGAAATGTGTGAAGGAAAATTCATTTGGTGGGTACCATAATAATAGAATTTGGCAACATGTAACACCACCCTAACCCCACCCCCCACCCCCCCAAAAAAAAAAAAACTGAAAAATCCTAACATTATGTAACACCATCCAGACCTCACACTTCCAAATATCTCTGTTTTTCTACCAAACCCTTTTTTACAACTACTTCTTTGACTTTCAAGATTAAAACAAGGACGGGAATAGCATAAACCAGAAAGGGCAAAATGTAAAGAATGCAGAAAATACCTGTCATTCCAATCAGGTTGAATCCTGTGAAAAGGCTCAAAAATAGGCAATAGATCCCTCTGTCTAATTTCAACCTCTTGAGCAGGCATCTGTTCTATTGCAGTTTCTCCACCAGACTGATCAACAGTGAACTTATGATCATCAAACCCAACAGGATTCATTGTATAAAATGATACCTAAGAAAATGCACATGAGACATAAGCAAACTGGGAATGCGCAAGATTATAATACGTGAAATCAGCAACGAGCAAGATTACATCATAAACCAATAAAAAATAACAACCTTAGAATTCTGCCAGATTGGAATCCTTCCACAGCTTATCTGTACTTCTGCACTGGAAAGGTACAAGTGAGACCTATCTTGGGCCTTTGACATGGCTGTTTGCCCAGCATAATTATCTTCAGAATCAGAACCATCCATAGTCATCTCTAATGCTTCTTTTCTTCCATGAGTCATTCCAGAAAGGCATTCCTCTCTTTCTGGCCAATCTGTTCTTCTGCATACATCCCATGCTTGCATAGCTTCTACTTTCACCCGCAACTCCTCTTCTTGTAGCTGGAAAGATGAACCTGGTCCAATTCTTGAAGCACTTTCACCTGCTTCTCCCCCAAATGAAGGCAGTAGCTTATGTTGGACAACATGTCCAGAAGGAGTGTAAACTAATAGCTGCTCCAAAACATTAGCTTTTACTTGAGCTCGTTGCAAATCATTATGTAAAGAGTCATGAAAAACAGCAGAGAAAGCACCGGAAGGGAAGGAGGTCCTTCCAGCTGCAGATGATGCAGCATTGGCAACCGTATTAAGCCATCCAGAGTTAACATTTTTTATTCTGCTAACAACAGAGAGGGCAACAGTTGGTGGTGCTGGCAAAGAGAATGTTTGATAGTTTATTGGGAATGATGGAGTGGACCACCAAGGGAAAGATACAACTGGTGATAAGATAGACCCATCTACATGAGAATTCCGAATTTGGAGAACATTCTCACCACCAAACGGGGAAAGAACAAAAATATGGCAAGTACCCCGAGATGAAACAATGGCAATCCACTGACTGAAAGCACTAAAGCAAATATCTTGGATCACCTACAAAAAGAAAAGGAAAAAGAAATTATAGATAGATTAAACATAAAAGTTTTATGAAAAAGTAGAGAATGCAAGAAAATACAGCTGATGTCATGCCACGGTGGAGCTTGTAAAGGTGCACATGTGAAGAACTCCAATCATAGCTTTGAGAGCCAGATCCATTCTTTGTTGAGGATGGCATGATCCGAAAAATATTTATATTGTTCCCATGTATTGAGGCTGTAACTAGAAGAGTCCCACTTGGATCAAAACATAGAGCAGAAATTGGACTGGTATGAGCCTTGAACTGTGATATAACAGCTCTGGAAACAAAATCTTTGACAACAACCTGCATTGGACCATATATAAAGAAAACCCTAAAATTACATTCAAAATTTTCATAGTTGATTATTAACAGATCGAATTCCCATGCCTCTGATATTAAGTATTTCTAAGAAGCAATGAGCAACCATATCTCATCAGATACCTTCAGATAAATTTAACTTAAACATGCATCTGACATAAAAACTCAAGCATATAGGCAAAGAAATGAATTGTAACCTTCCACATCAGGGTGGAATAAATGTGTAATGATCATATGTATTATTTTCAGGCATTCTAACATAGGACTAAAGTTTGCTTCTCAAATACATCATGTACTAACCGTCCCAGCAATATCAGTCTCTCCAGAATGCAATGCACCCCGACCAACTTTCCGGCCTGAATTTGAAGACATAGGAGAACCAGAACCATCAGGAATAAGATCTTGATAGTATTTTGACAAAGTTTTGTAGCCCATGTCACCCAGATTGATTAACCCAGCAGCTAACTGCTTACTAGATTCCATAGCATATCGAGCCACAAGACTCCCACTACTAGGAGAAGTTGATGGACTAACACCAGGAGATGGAGTCAGGTTCTGTGGACTCAGTCGACCTGTATTTGACTGCAATGGATTGTTTGAAGCATAAGCTAACCACCTGGGACCCACTGCCATGGGACCATATCCAATATTAATCCCAAGCGTTCCTTGGCCTCCTGCTTGAGGGACAGGATAGGTGAGGACACTAAATTTATTTTCAAGAGTGAGAGCATCGAAGCAGTATATCTGCCAACCAATAAAAGAATGCATGGTTTAAATTGTTTAGCTCCAATTAAATAATTGATCAAATAAAAGGATATAATGAATATTTCTACAGTAAAAACTATCCTCGATCAACATCTTCATAAAATACAAGCAATCTTGGAACCACCTAATCTGATTATTTGAGGTTTTTAATGAACTGGGGCATTCTAACAGATGAAAACAAGGAATAAAAATTGCTTAACCTATCGGACTTGTTTATGACAAATTTTAAAATGCTTGTTTTACTGAAACTAAGTTTGAGGGGGGGAAAAGGCTAATTCTTACTTGTGTTGCAAGCCCCACAGCAACTATTCGAGGACTGCTTCTAACCATACATACAGTTGACCGGAATCTCAATACATGAACATAATTATGAGACCTTAGCGAATAGAATCGAACAGCAGTAGGAGAGAGAAGAATATTTCCATTTTGAGGCTCATCAAAACCATGTCTAGCCAATCCATCTCTTCCAGTGGGCATGAAACCTGAGACCTTTGACTCCTCGCAGGCAACGACAAGAAGTAAAGGATGTGATGCTCTAAATCCTTCATGACCCTCAGACATTTCAGGGAGTGGCTGCATTTGTAAAAATGTAACGGGATCATCACGCCTTGAAACAAGTTCATTGACATTAGAGGCATCTTCGACATCAAGAACTTGAAAGCCATTGGAGTATCCAAGTAAGAGGACCCTCTTAAAAGATAAGGAACTAAGCTCTAGTCTGTCAAACGACGCCCAGAGCACCTGTTTTACAAAAGAAACCCAATGAGATAGCAGATAGAGTAACAAGAAGTTTCAAGGCAAATGCACATACAAGTTACACAACCTGTCAAAGAAGAGCACAACAAAAAACCATGTCAAGCAATGTGACTCAGGTAAATCTATATCTGCATCTCACATTCACTCCCACCTTCTTAGGATAAGGGGTAAACTAGTGCCCTCATCCCTACAATGAGCTATTGTCATCAAAACTGTGAGCAACTGATAAACAACTTGCTACAATACAATGGAATTCAGCAGTTGAGTTTCCATTTTGGCAATTTTGAACTTAAAGGAACTCAAATCAGAGCATTATTAGAACAAATAGAACATAACGACCTGTAATAGAAAGAGCAAAAAAGAATCAAATCATTGGCACAAGACAAATCTTATAATAAACTACCTCTGTGTTACTACATCTAAAAATCAATATGGTTCTCCCATAAATAACTAAACTCTCCAAAGTCATCATTTCCAGATATCTAACCTAATCTTTTCTTACAAAGTTATTATTGAAGATTGATTAAGCAAATGATTCAATTATTTTAATTGCAAAATTATGCAATCTACGCCCTGAGTGATTAACATTATTACAGCATTAATTTATCCATAAAAATTTCACTTTATAAATAAGCAACACTTCCCTTAACTCCCCAACAAACCATTCTGACAAATATCATCTAAATATTGGTTTGGTCAGTGCAATAAACAAATCAATGTAAATTAAAACACTAAATCACCTGATTTTCCATTCATTAAATTAATAAAAATGATTTTCAGAGAGATAATGCAATGTCCATTCAATGGCCACTAAAGCGACAATATATATACATATATATATGGTTTTTTTTTTCTTTTTAAGAAAAAAGAGAAATATTCCTATACATCTCAACTTTACCTTATTAATAAAAGATCATTTTCAAGAATCAAATTTAAATTTCAGAAAATATTAAATTCAAGAATAAAATTCAAAAAGAAATTAACTTTTAGCTGTACATTACAACAATCACTTAAATCCTGTTGAGTTGAAGAAGTAATTTTTACTTTACCTTTTTTTCTTCTTCCTTTTTTTTTCCTAAAAAAAGAGGGAATACCTAAAAAAAATTCTCTACATTTAATTTTCTCTTCATTTTCACTGATCCAATGAACGATTAGGAAAAAAAAAAAACTTATAGTTCCAAAAATAAATTCACAAAAACAATACAAAAAATAAATAAATAAAAATAGAAACCTGGTCTTTTGGGTGTTCCTGAGAGTCACCAGTAATAGAAGCGGCGACGGAGGCACTAGCTGACCGTACACCTGAAGAGGCTGTTTTGAGGCAGGAAGAAATGAATTTCAAAGAATTCGGCAAAAAACCATTATTGTTACTAGTATTGGAGCCTTTGTTGTTGTTTCCGATGTTGCTGTTGCTCTTCATAGTAAAGAACCAATCCAATTTCTTGTTCCGGCCACCGGGGCGTTACCGGGATAGAAAAAAGTGATCCGCAATAGCATAAGAGGGAAATAACAAAACGGCAGCACTTCAATCTTAGAGGATCACCGGAAATGAATTTTTTTTCGCGGTGGTTGGGTTTGACCTTTTTAACAAAGAGAGGAAGAATAGGAAGGCAGAGAGGACACGGTTCTTTGCTTTCTTCGTTAAATGTTAATTGCAGTGCAAGCAAGAATGGAAGTATTGCAGGCGAGTCCTATCAAGTTTTCGGAGAGTTCAATGGAGTCCTTGTTTTGGTCAAAAGGATTTGGTTGACATAGCTTACCTGCTAATTTCACTTGTTTTTCAACTTCCGATGCGTCAAGATTAGGAAATTATTTGATTTCTTTGATTGATTTAATGTCGTAATTAACCTAACTTTAGGATCTAAATTTATAATCTAAAATCTTACATAATTAAATGCTAAAATCTTTTTAAATTCTTAATGTTGGTATCATTTGAATTAATGCTTTTGTTGATGGGTGTATCGATTATTATTCCATCTTTAATGATAATATTTAATTAGGCAAAACCTACTGATTAATCTTAACTATTTGGTAATAAATGTAGTCAAGCCCCATTTTCTTGAAAAGAAAAACAAAATCAGAATCGAAAGGGACAGAAGTGAAAAATGGAAGAAAATACAAGGAGCAAAAGGGAAAATAAAGAAAAATAGAAGGGTGCGTTGCCCCCGCGGGGGGGGGGGGGGAGGTCGGTTACGTTACGACAATGAACGTAGAATATCTTAAAGGAAGATGCCGAACCACAAAACCCGGGGGCTTATAGATTTGCACAGTTGTCAACCGTAAACTCTCAATTTTACAAAAATATTTCAAGACAGAAAATTAAACTGCCAAACCAGACAAAACAGTTCAAGCTGAAAGAGATTATGCTAACTTGACGTGTCAGTTTCGTTTCCTCCATCACACATTCATCTTACGTCTCTCATTTTCTTATTTATTTATTTATTTTTATGTCACATGGTTTTTATTTTGAGTCATAAGGACAAGATAAGTTTTGATTTTTTCAAATTGGTTTTTGCTTAATTCACCATTTATTTCATTTTCAATTCCTTTTTTTCTCCTTCTTTGTTGGTGTTTCCTTCCAGAACTTATCGAAGTATCTTAACCGGTAATCCTTGCTTGAATTACTTACAAATATTAGTTAAGCAACCAAAGCAATCCTTTGTATACTTGATCAAGACAACCTTAATATATATATATAGTTTCAACTTCCTTACAAGTTTTAGTTCAAACCTTACATATATACATTACAAAATAAGAGGAGGAAATTTGATTTTTGATGTACTGTTTCACATGAAATTTGGAACAACCCATGTTTCCAAATGCCATGAAACACAGTATCAGATTGTTTTTTTTTTTAAACAAAGTTATAAGCAGCTTTCTTAAGAACCTAAAGCGATCTCCCGAAGTCGATTGATATTGTTGATATGTTTCGTCGAGTTGTATTCTTGTGTGTCCCGGATCTCGTTCGAGTATGTTCTTTGGTGGGATGTATGTTGGGATTCGTTGGAACATTCTGCTACATAATCATCACCCCTCAGCAGTATCACAACCTGCATCATAAAACAACTTGGTTAACCAAAACTACCTTAAATAAGAGGATTAGTGACCTTTGGTTTTTGAATCCGGTCTTCGAATATGAGAAACAAACTGGTGAAGGAAAAGTTCGATAATCATTTGCCATTAATAAAGTAAGGACAGAGACAGCACAAAACCCCAAATCCAAGTCATTGCTTGTGGTATAGGACTTCTTGATGCTATATTTGTTCGGTTTTGGCAGGGATGTCATAAAGAAAATAGTTACTTTATTTTCATCATAGACGATTCAGAGAAACTAGGAGGAACAGCAAATGAAATGGATGCCACAAGCAAGCGGAGGTGGATGACTTTCCTTGGTAGGAACTGTAATGGGCACTTCCGAGTTCCAACTCAAGTTTCCTTGTATGCTAATTCAAGTATAGAACTAAATGAACCACCAGAATAGCTTTCCTAACGAAACAAATGATGGGCAGTCTACTCTTTAGTTGTTTTCTCTGATTTCGTTCCAGCATGCATTAACAAAATGCTTCACTTGTTATTGCTATAAAGATTTCTGGTAACTTCTACCGTTTTTAATTGATGAACAGTTTGAACAAATATTCAAGCACTTCTAAATGTAACCCTAACCTGACTCATTTGAGGACGAAGAAGAGGAGACTGTTCAATGCACAGAGATGCAGTCAAAACCATGCGTTCAACCTCCTCCACGTCATAATTGTCACCCAGGGAAGGATCTACAAGCTCTTTGATATCGTTCTCATCGAGAAGAGGCTTTGCCTACAAAAAATTAAAAGGGTAAGTAAAGATTCTATACACGATTATGATATGGCTGAAATGATCAAATTCTGTACAAGGATTTGTACCCATATTACGACACTTTGCTGTTGATCATCTAAAGCTTTCCTTCCTGATATGAGCTCCAAGAGCAGAACTCCGAATGCATAGACATCAGTTTTCTCATCAACTATGCCATGCATGAAGTATTCGGGTGCAAAGTAGCTGCATCTCGAGAAATAAATGTGTGAGCATTACGACAAAAGTATTTATTAACTCGATATAGAAACTTTAGGCTTACAAACCCGAAAGTGCCTTCAAACTTTGAAACGTTGTAGTGAGTCCACTGTCTAGGTAGCCACTTGGCAAGGCCGAAATCGCAAATCTGAAAGACAAATTGGCTGACGTAATCAATAAATGGACAAGATAAAGGAATGAAATATAAATGCTAATGGCTGATCGATATTCATGTCCACAGATCGTTTGGAACTTAATAAAATTGTCATAAAATATATGTCAACAAAAATATATGCAAGGCGCCTATTAGAAAGAGATAACAGAAACGATTTTCCGACAGAAAAGACAGTGAAATAAGTTCTCATAAAGCACAACACGACACTCGTACATACATACATCTTGGAAGGATATTGAGACAGAATGCTTGATTTTCACAACTAAAACATGACATATAATGATCTAAGACTTCCACCCTAACTGCAAGCAACTCCGGAGTGAGCACAAAGGAAGCAATCCGTATACCCTCCTCATTTTGAGGGTTATTTGAGCCATCTCTCGTTGGGTCGATTTATGTTTCCAAATTTATACCATTAAGGCTTACACAAAGTTCATACCTTATAAGGCTCATATAGTTATTAAGCTTAACACAAGTGTTCGGGTATTACAACCAAAATCTAGGACAGCAGCACAAATTTGGCCAACCACTAGGGAAAGGAATATGAGCTAGTATTAGGTGATTAACTCGGCTGCTTTAAGGTTTGAAATACTACAAAGCATAGCACATAGCAATCGTCAATTACACTGATCCCCTTTTCTTTTTTGTCTCCATATTGCAGTTGAAAGACCTTAAAACTTTAGCTCTAGCTCTCAAAAATTAACCCAGTGACCGTTATGTCTATGCACGCAATGAAACTCAATTCTATGCATTCATTAGATATTGTATTTTTCTAAGTTTGGATGTTATCTAAATTAGGTTTTTGTTAAAATACTACTTTTAAAGACTGAGGACTCAGTATGCATGGGGAGCATTCTGTATGTTTAAAGATCAGAAGGAAATATCAGTTCTGGCCAGTTATACTATTTTCTTCCATTCTTTCAATGTGCAAGGTGAATGGTAAATTATATTACACACAAAAAAAATGGACAAAAAATGATGAGAATAGTCAATAGATGCAGAAACTTGAAGTATGCATAGATCGTTGGAAAAAAAAATATAGCACCTAGTTAGCATATATAGCTGTAAGTACCCAGCTTACAGAATATTATTTCTAGCACTCTACAAAGAAATGCAATCTTTTTTTTCTTTTGTCTCCGTATTTCAGTTTCATGATTTCTTTGTATCATGAAATATACAAATGTGCTATAGCGGTTCTTTACACTCTGATTCTTGCAAAATCTTTCACAACCCTTGGGTTTAAACATCTCATGTGGTGTATCCATTGAATTTTAAAACTTGGAATGTACCTGAGGCTCAAAGTTCTCAGTAAGAAGAATATTATCAGCCTTGATATCTCTATGAATAATCCGTCTTTCACAGGTCTCGTGAAGATATGTGAGACCATCTGCTGTACCCAAAGCAATCTTATACCTTTTACTCCAACCGAGTGTACCTTTCGAACCTGGAAAATGTTAAATACTCAAGAGCATAAAAAAGTTCTCATAGCTACTGAGAAAAACAATGCAGTTTAGGAACAAACCATGAAGAGCTGAACGCAAATTCCCCAATGGAGATAACTGAAAAACAAGGTGCATTCCTCCCTCAATGCAACATCCAATCAACTTGGCAGTGTTTGGATGGTTTACATGGGCTATAATGCCAAGCTCTGATAGGAAACCAGCTGTCCTCTCATCTGGTGCCCCTTTTGTCAGCCGCTTTATTGCTATGAGCTTTCCGTCCTTCAACCGACCCTTGTAGACTTCAGCATAACCACCCCTTCCAATTATGTTCTCTACAAGAAATCAAACCCTTATATTTGGCTACATCACTTAATCAATATCATTATATTTTATTGTAACAACCTTATCATTTAGCATCCTTACTATAACTTCATATTTCTCGTGGTTAAGTAGAGATTCTGCCCAATTGTGGAATTCAAGTGGACCAAATATTGAATTAGTTTTAGCAAGATTTATAAGTCTTGAAATTGCATACCTCGGTTAAAGTTGTCTGTTGCAGCTCGGAGCTGCGATAGGCTGAAGTTCTCTAAAGAAGACTTGAAGCTGTATAATTTTCTCAGCATAGGATTCTCCTGTTTGCTCCTGTTGTTCTTTCTCGAAAGCCTTGGAACAGCAAGTTGTGGGAAGGTAGAAAAGGGCTTTTCCGATTTTCTTTTCCATAATTTGAAGAGCTTTCTCCAGTTAGAAAGAGCTGCTGCATGTGTACAACGAACTTCTGCCTTGGGGCTGTCTTCAGGAGAAGCTATATCGGATTCCAAGCCTTGTAAGCTGGCTTCTATAACTCCTTTAGGAGATGATCCATCTTTTTTCTCGTTTTCCGCATCCGGAGCCCTCAAATCTTCAACAGAATAAGAAAGAAAAGAGTGGTAAGACCATGGACTACAGAAACACATACACCACACATGTTACATGTAACAAATAGGTCACAGTACCTTGGGCCGATGCATATGAAGAAATCATAGCCCCTCGTCTTTTATGTCTTGCTTGAAAAACCACATCTTCTGAGTTCTTATCTGGCTTGTCACCAGAATCCGCGGAGTTCTCACTGGAAGATACCAATGACAATAACAAATCAATAATCAGAAAAAGAAATAAAACCAGAAATCATCAAATCTTTACTTCTTACAGCATGTGTACAAGTAACTTTGTTCTGGGGGAGACAATTATAGACTATAAGTGGTGCAAGATTTGCCGAATTTTTGAAAACTAATTCCTTAGGATGACACAAAATAAAACACAAGTCAACATGGAAACCATCATCATACCTATGAGAACTAGTAAAGCTCGAAGGACAGTACCTCTAAACCAGATTTAATCCAAAAGAGAAAGGACAAAGAAGATCACATTCTACGAAGAGAAACATCATAAAGAAGGAAAATAGGCAAAAATACTTGTCTACCATATGTGGTATTTGTAGAAAATCCACAAAATTGGTAAGCTGAAACCCACAAGTGACAAAATAATTAGTGTAGAAACTAGAAATCACAACAAAAGTAGCATCAAAACCAACAATCTTCTCTATAAACAGCACAAAGGAAAACCAATAGAAACACAAATTGAACAAAACAATGGCTACCACTCAAAAGACATTTGATGAAGAGAGAACAAAAAGAAGAACTCATTTGATAACATTCCTTAATGGACATTAGGAAAAGGAAAAAGCTTTGAACAAAACTAAAAACATACCCATATGAAATAACATGAAGAACAAAAACACAAACAAGATGCTAGATTTCAGTAAACATCAGGAAAAGGAAAACAAGTTTAGAAAAAAAGAAAAGAAAAACCCAAATGATTTAACATGAAGTGGAAAACAAAGAACTCATTTGCCACCAATCAAATAAAAAAAGAAAAACCCAAATGAGATAACATGAAGATAAATGAATACATACCTTAAAGTACCATGTTTATGGTGATTAACATCAGCCATGAACGCTCTCAAAACAAGCAAATACACCAAACCAAACAACAATGTGATAGACAGAAAGCAAAGCAAACAAATGAAACTTTGCAGTGGTTTCTATAACATTAAAGCCCTGTTCTTTAGTAACATAATTTTGACCCCACCCCCCAAAAAATATATTTTTTTTGTTCTTTTTAAGACCCAGAAAAGGGCCATCTGAAACATAAGATATCTTCATATGGAAAAGTTTTCATTTTCTTTTGTTTTCTCTCTCTCTATCCTTCCAATTTTCTTTTCCTAGAGGGAAGAAGGATTTTCACAAAGTGGTGCTACTTACATACAAACTTTTACATTAACTTTTTGTTTTTGTTGTTTTCTCTCTCTTTTATTACACGAGTCCGCAAGAATCGCTAGTCTAATGTGTTGGGTTGGTGACATGTGTTAAAACTCCTGCAGCGACTTCTGCTCTCAACCTTAAACGCTCAAAACTGTGCAAACAGACAACTTGAGGGACCGAATATGAACGTTGATAATGTTTCTTCTTTTCTTTCCGCTCCTTTTTTCAGTCAAAAAGAATACAAATTTGAAGCTCTTCGAGCAAATTTCATATTTTGCAATTACAGCTACAGAAGTTTTATATTCTCTTCATATTGCACCCACCAAAAGGCCAAAACTTTATATTATGTACATAATTTGTGGGTATGTTTTAAAAAATATGCATCTTCTTTGTATTGAAATTGAAAAATGAAAGAAAATTTCGTATGAGGTACACTAACTTTAAAAACTAGAAAATTTAGTTGTCAATCATAATATTTGTAGGGAAGATGTTGATATCATCTTGTTATGATGCCAACCACACTTCCATGGCTGCATTAATGTATTTTGATTGTGAGTTCCATGCCTTGATGAATAAGCATTGAGTTTGTATACTTAAAACTAACTTTTTCCATTAATAATTGAGCTACCATGTTCAAATATTTTCCTAATCTTTTGATTGACATTATATTTAATATTATATTGTGAATGAAACGTGAAATGATAAATGTAAGTGATTCTTCTTTTACCCCTTTCTCAATAACAAGACAAAAGCCAGTAAAATGATATTAATGAACATTTATTATATGTCAACTTTTTCAATTATTTTTTCCTGTTTTTCTTTTAAAATATGAAACGCATGAAACATACATATTTTTTTCAAAAATGGGTTTCCGTTTACGCCTTGGATTTTAGCCTTTTTAATTATCATCTTTAATCGTATTTTTTTGGTGAATGAAAAATATTACAGCATTACTTAGAAATACATCCAAACTATTTTCGAGGGAGTTTCAAAAATTTGAATACCACTATTATTCCCAACAGGTATTTTAGCTAGATTATCAATCTCTTTGTTATAATAGTTGGATATGTGTTGAATCAATCAGTGCACCATTTTTGCCAACAATATATTGATTCTTCTAACTAAAGCAAAGTTCGACACTTTTGTAGCATTTCCCTGAACAGTTTGTACTCCCCTACCAATAGTTATTACCAAGCTTTCTAAAATACCTCACAATTAGCATCTAAAATTTAACAAATGCCCACAAATCGGTTGTACCTAATAATTCATCTGCCATATCTATTACGTAGAATTCTCTCAACCGTTGCTAAGTCGGAATCCTCTTTTACTACATCATCAGAGTTTATCTGAATCCAATTCTAGAATGTGGTTGGAATTGATAATGGAATTTACCAGTTGAAAACATTAACCTCTTTAATTGTATTACCAGTAAGGAAGGTATCAGGAAATTTTGAAATTTTATATTCAAATTTCACTATATATATATATTTTTTTTTTCTATTTAAATTTATTATGGTGAGCCACTTATTCAATTCGATGTGTGTAGTTATTGATTTTAAGTGTAATTATTGAGGAAAATATCGAATTTATAAGTTTGTAGAATGAGAAGTATAATAATTGATGTTGTAACAGTGAAGAGAAACAATTAAGAACAATAATTAAAGAGAATATAAAAGAGGCATGAGATTGTTTTTACACGTTTGTTTATCAACTCTGCAACTGTAGAACTTTGCCTAAAGAATGGATCCAATATACAAAATTTTGAGTTCAAAACAACTCCCACTTACAAGATCAGATCAAGCATGAATAAATCAGAGCACAACAAGCAAATCAGCACAAACCATCCAAGATATAGTTAATAACATAAGCAAAATAAGTAGGGTATTCAAACAAGTGAACCTTTAACACTTAGATTAGACATGATCTTACCCTTTCACATTCAATATGTAATAGATTTCTTTTGTCATTTTGATTATTTATCTTTAAATTTTAATTAAATTAATCATTTTGGACGAAAAAAATTAACTCAACTATTAAAATTTTAATTGTGTTGATGTGATAGATTAGTGCGAAAATTGATATGCATTTCATAAAAATTAAAAAAAATGCATAAAATTTATTAAAAATTATTCAAAAAACATTGTATTATAATTAGAAATATTATTGATTCGGAAGTAAAGAATCGAAAACATGGAAATGAAAATATTTTGTTTTGGGGGGTAAGATCCATTTTGTGTATAAAAAGCATTCAGAAAATGTGGTGTTTATTTGATACAAATGCTGGTATCCTTTTTTTAATTCACGCTAAAAATGTTTCACATTCCCAAATGGGTGATTCAAACATTTTAGGAAACTATAATGAATTTTTCAATGCGCAGAGCAGCCATGGATAAACTCCATTGTCACCATCATAGCCAAGAAGGCTAGAATGTTGTGTTGTGCCCCTCCACCACAACAACATTTACTAAACCAAAAACAACTAATCAACTTCTGCACCAAGCCACAATCTTGTTTTCCTTTTAAAAAACAGCAGTATCGTGGCTTTTAAGGACATTTATTATATGTTGTTGTCCTTTTTTCAACCCAAATATATATGGGCTCATATTTTCATACATTAATTTTTTATTTTATTAATAATTTTTAAAAATTATCATATATATATTTAAAATATTTTTATTACACCTTGTGAGACATTTAACAATTTTTTTATTTTGTTTCTATAATTTTCCATAATATATTAAATATTATTTTAATATATATAAAATAATTATTTAATACATCACAGATTTGAAACCAATTGGATTGAAGAAATAAGGAAAAGAAAAAGAGAAGTTTAAATGTAAGCACGTGGGCAACCTGGCTTTATTTACAGTTGATGTATCTTTTATGATCTTTTTAAAGGAAACTCTTCCATAGGGATAATATAACATTGACTCCTCTAATTTGTCAATTTTTTCATTTTAGTTTTGTAACCTTTTTTTTTATCCATATTGAAGTGACAATTTTGATTTATGTGATGACGTAGCATTCTAAAATTATGCTAGATTATTACTTAAGTTTTAAGTGAAACCAAAATTTAAAAAAAAAAAGTTATTAAATGCAAGGACTAATGCAAAATAAAAAAAAGTTCAAGAATTAAGTTAAAAAAAAAAGGTTGTCTAAGTTGTATTATTCCTTTAATAAAGATGGATGATGAGCCAAGCATTAGCAAAGCAATGGTTTTTTGGTAGGCTCAAGTTTGAAATTGAATACGCTTAGGCCCTGAGATTCTTGAATTCTACAACGAAGCTTGGAATAAGATTTGGTAAAAACTGGAACCCAATTATATATATATATATATATGATGTATCTGAAAACTATTTATTCGTACTATTTTTTTTTACCCTGTCTATAAATTATAATTCTAATAGTTATGAATATCTGTCAAATTTTAAATTTAATAATAAGTTATTTAATTAATTAAAATAATTTGATACGTACATATAGTAATATTGATTAAAATTATAAAACAATTAATGCGTTTAGTAGTTTAAATTAAAAAATATATTTAATTAATTCATATTTTTTAAATATAAAATATTTGAATATAAACATTTGATAACTTTTGGCGACTAAGTGCACTATATTGGAATCACCACTATTTATTTACAAAATCTTAATATTAGTATTGTATTAGAATCACCATCATTCATATAAATAATATATAAATAACTTTAAACTACAAGCTCTGTCTCATTAATTCCCACAAAGGAAGAAACTCTAAAGAACTTATGAAAATAGTGAACAATTTGAAACTTAAGAGTAAATAATTGACACATTTTTATAGATAAGAGTGTTTTGTGGTCGATCAAAATTAACTTTTAAATAAAAATAGAAAAGAAATTAACACTTATTTATAGGGCAAGTGTGAGCACAAGAGTGTATTCTTGTTAATGTGGGATAAAAATTAACTTTTTAAAGGATTAAAATTAATTTTTAATGCAAAATAGTGAAGTGAAAGAGTATTTTCTACTTAACGTGAAATTAACTTTTTAATGAAAATAGTGAAGAAGCGACTTATTAGAGTATTCTCGAGTCAATGTTGGATAAAATTAACTTTTTAAGAAAAATAGTGAAAATTTTGTTACTTATTTATATGGTAAATGTGAGATGTGGGAGTGTTCTCTAGTCAATATGAGATTAAAATTAACTTTTTAATAAAAATAGTGAGGAAATTGTCAATGTGAGATATGAGAGTGCTCTCTAATCAATGTGGGATTAAAATTAATTTTAAGGGATTAAAATTAACTTTTAATGAAAATATTGAAGTGAGTTATAGTAATATTCCCTAGTCAATGCGAGATTAAAACTAACTTTTTAATGAAACTAGATTAAAATTAATTTTTAATGAAAATAGTGAATAAATGAGTTATGGTAGTATTCTCGAGCCAATGTGGGATTAAAACTAACTTTTTAATGAAAGTAGTGAATAACTGAGCTATTACAGTATTCTCTAATCAATGTTTGATCAAAACTAAAACTAATTTTTACATTTTATTTGATTTAGTCTCTAAACCCGAAATTGCTATAACTTTCGAATTTGAGTTTCAATTTCGAAACCAATATCAATTACATCCTTATAAGGATCACTACTATTTATAATTATAGAATTTTCATATTAATTTTGAAATATTTACATTTTAGTCCCTACATTCAAAAACTAGCAATTAAACTTTACAAACTAGTCATTTTTCATTTCTAAGCTTATAATCTAATAAAATAACACCAATTTCTTCAAGTATTCAATAGTGACGACTTTTGAAAACTTTAAAAATTTTGCAAAATAGTACACAGGTCAACTAAAACAAGCTCCCAGGATCTCAAAAACATGAAAATTACAAGAAATAAACTGAATTGAACTTACCAATTAAAGGACCTAAACTTGGAGCTCAATGGTCGATTTCCTTCCTTTCAACAATGGTGATTTCGATACAAGATGATGAAAAGAGAAATGCTTTCTCTTTCAATCCACTTTGTTCTTTTATTTTATGTTTTAAAAATTATAAAATTTTAATATTAATAATCATAAAACATCACCCAATCATCCACCATAAACCAAAGTGGTCAAATTGTCTTTGAAAACCCTTGCTTATTACTAAACAAGTCTTTTAGCAATTAAAAATCTATAGCGATTAACTTTTACCACTTTTATAATTTAGTCCTTATAACTAATTAGCTATCCTCAGATCCTCGAGACTTTTTGGTATCAGAGTCAAGGAGGAATAGTTAATTCTAAGTTTTGAAAATATTCAATTTGTTTCCAATATTTCTGAGTTCTGGTTTAACTGTCTTTCTTAATGTATTATTATTTTTGTTGAGTATTAATACACATTCCAGTTGGCCATGGGTTAGGTGTGTTAAGGATCCCTGTAGGTAATTGTAGTAATCCAGAAATTATGATAGTAGAACCCCTGTAACGACCCGTTTTTCAATGGTGTCGAAAACGGTGGTTTTAGGACCACAAATTCAATGAGTGAATTTTTATAATTAGTATTTAAATTATAGGAGTCAATAATAATTTTTATATTGAATTTTGATTTAAGGAATTTTAACTAACTGAATTAAAAGTTAGTATAAGTGTTTCGGTTCAAAAGTCAAGTGGTTATTGAAAACGAGGTATTAGGACCACATTTCCGTAATTTAAGGCTATAAATATTTTTATTAAATATTTACAAAGTCGTATTATATGTGAATTGAAGTTTGGTCCGGTAATTTTGATGATTTATTTCTTAATTACGGTAAAATGATTAAATTGTAAAAGAGGTAAAAGTTAACTGCTATAGATTTAAAATAGTAAAAGGATCAAAATGGTAATTTAATCATGGTCAAAAAGTCCAAGCGGTGGTGGATATGATTAATCCACTAACTTTTGGGTTATTTATTCATTTAGTCATAATTAGTTTAGGGTTAAATTGAAATAAAGTTTAATTAACTAATAAATTAAAACAATTGAAGGATCAATTTTAATGGCCCAATTTCAGTTATATCGAAACAGTGGTTTCGTGACCATAAATCTGAGCTAAAAAGAGAATTTATTTTAATATTATTGCATGATTTATAATATGATAGAAAAGTCTAATGAAAATACTAATAGGAAAATTTTATCGATTTAGTGATCAATTAGAAAAAGGACCAAATTGCATAAAATGTGACAGTTAAATTCTATAAGCTGGAAGGATCAAATGGCTATAAACTCAAAACTTGAGGTCCTTATATGGTAATTAGACCATCAATCAAAAGATGGAAAATATCTTGGGTGATTCATCCATGGAAAAAATTGAAAAGGGGCAATGACTAAATTAGAAACAAAAAAATTATTAAAAGATGATAATAGAAAATATCATCTAATTATCATCATCTTCCCCAAATTTTGCATGGAAACCCTAGGAGAGAGGGAAAAAACTAATCAAGCTTAATTGGGTAAGTTTCCATGTCTCATTTTTAGTAATTTTTATATTTTTGAGATCGGGATAATGTAAACTATCTAATTTGGGGATAAGTTTGAAAAGTTATCAAAATATAAAGTTTGTTCCATGGATGAATATGCTAAAAATTGGAAATTTATGGTAGAAAATGAAAGGTTGTTGATAGATAAACAACTTTTACAAAGCGATTTTGCATGAAATTGGGATTTAGGGACTAAATTGTAAACTTGTGAAATTTAAAGAAAAATTCTGATTTTTGAGAAATATATGTGCTGTAAATATTACATGAAATTTTTGGCTAAGCTTAGAAAGAGGATTAAATTGCATGAATATCATTTTTTGAGTCTAGGGACGAAATTAGAATTAATGAAAAGTTTAGGGGCAAAATAGTAATTTTGCCTAAGGAGTAAATTGAACTCAATTGAATATGAATTGAGTTAAATTGATGATTAAATTCATTTATATAGATCCGGACGACTCAAATACAAGGTTAGATCGAGGAAAGAAAAAAGTCTTGGATTAGTAGATTTTATAAATGAACAAGTACTGAGGTAAGTTCGTGTAACTTAGCATTGAATCTTGAAATGCTTGAAATGCATGTTACATGATACGAATGTTAATTGTATGTTCAATGTATAGAAAATGATAAAATGTTTGATATTACTTGAGAAAAAGGAGGAAGTCCGGATTGAATAAAAGGGAATTCGATGGATCAATGAAAAGGGGATACTGCATGTGTTGCAGAAGGGATTTTGTAACATCCCAAAATATGGCCTAATCGGAATAAAATAGGGCCTAATTGGAATAGTGGTTTCGTAACCACAAATTCGAGATAGAAATAATTATTTTATAATTATTTTGAGGTCTATATTATGATTGCATGATAGTGTGAAAATTTCGTGAAGAAATTCTATGCATAAAGTGTTTAATTTGAAAGTAAGGATTAAATTGAATAAGTTGCAAAACTTGCATTCTAGAAGTTTTTAGCATGAAATTACTTTGGAATATTAATTAGGAGGTCTTAAATAGCAATTTGACCAATTTTAAGTTTATGGACAAAAATTGGACATTGAGGGAATTTTTGAAAGTTTAGGAAGGGCATTTTGGTCATTTGGATATTAAATGAAATAAAAAGGGAAAAATAACACATAATTCATCATCTTCTTCATTAGCATGAAATTTCAAGGGTTCTCCATAGCTAGGGTTTGTTTCAAGCTTCCAAGCTCCATAGTAAGTGATTCCAAGCCCTGTTTTTAATGATTTTTACGTTTTTGAGATCCCGGTAGCTCGATAAAGCTTATGTTAGCAATATTTTAAGTTAGGGTTCATATTTGGAAAAATACCCATAGGTGAAATTTGTGTATTTTGATGTTTTATGATAGAATATAAGGTTTTAGATTATGCTAGACAACTTGAGCTGCTCGGTTTTAGGTAAAAACGAGAAAAATGGCTAAATTGGTAAAAATACCTATTGTACATAAGTGTATGTTATAGTAGGAATTTGAAGATGATGTTGGTAAATAAATGATCAGCATGTCTTAAAATACAAGAATTTGTGATAAGTTTTGATTTCCGAGCCTTGGGGCAAAAGTGTAAATATGCAAAAGTTTAGGGGCAAAAATGTAATTTTGCCAAAGTTTGAGTAAAGGGCTGTTTTGATAAATGTTGATATTAAATAAGCTAAATTTGCTATTTTAGATCAAGAAGAACGAAATTCTGGAGTAGATCGGGGAAAAGAAAAAGTAAAGGACTAAATTGTAAAGTTTAGTCACATTTTGTATCGAGGTAAGTTTACAGTAAATAAATGCAATATTCCTTCATTTTGCATTATTATTGTCAATTTCCAGCATTTATATATTTATTTTATGAAAATAATCAAGTTGAATATAAGGTGATATGACAGAGAAAAGCAGTAGAAAGTCCCGATTGAACCTTAGGAATGTTAGGATACGAAATGTCATGACATTAGGGGTCGACAGGACAGGACAGGACAGAAATGAGCCATGTAAGTCCATACTAGATATACGACTTTGGAGACAGGAATAAGCCATGTAAGCCCATATTCGATATATGGCATTGGAGACAGGAATAATTCATGTAAGTCCATGTCAAGGACATGGCATTGGTAGGATATTGTTAGACAGGAACGACCCTAGTATCCTTAGTATTCCGAGTGGTTCAACGAGCCATTATACAAGTTAATTTGCATTGAATTATCAGCAAAGGAAATATAGATTGTAATCATAAACAATGAAAGGTCAGGTAAGAAAGAAGGTAAGTGAAGAAAGAAGAAGGTAGAAAATGAGATGTAAAGAAAGTTTATAATGCTAGTTGATGGTTGCATAATTATCCCGTGTGATGAATGTTGTGATTTATTTGCTTGTAAACTTACTAAGCCTAGTGCTTACTCTTTTTATTTCCTTCTTCTTATAGTTTTTGCCAAGCCACTCGTGGATCAAAGGAAACGTCGGAGATCCGATCACACTATCGAGGAATCCTATCGGTATAGTTAGACGTTTCTTTTCGTGTATGGCATGTATAGGGACTTGGCTTCTTTTGACATGGATGTTCTTATGATATGTTCAATGAATGGGATGTAAATACTTGATAGTGGATAACTAATGAAATGGCTAATGATATACAAGTATGATAGTATGTATGCTTGGGTGGTAACTATCACATGGAAACTAAAGAAAATGTGAAAGTAGCTTAAAAATAGAACATTGTAACAGCAGTGACGTGAGTTTGAAAAATCACTAAAAATAGTAGAAACATGGTTTGCTGGATAATAATATATGAAATTAAAGCTTATTGTGTCTATTTTCATATGGAACAAACAAAACAGGTAAAGGTATTGTATTTTATGAGATATCTGAGTTTTAGTGAAATAGGGTTAGAGCAATTTCTGGATCCCCTGTTCCAAATTTGGAAATTCACCATAAATTGTAAAAAACTAACTAGGAGGATTAATTTATATTTTCAGAATCTTTATTGAGTCTAGTTTTAATAGAAACAAATGGTATAGTCATATAAATTTTGTACAGGGAGAAAAGTGGTTTGTAATAAGTAAAGGTTAGTGCAGTTGAGTTCTGAAACAGGGGCAACTTTAACTAATAAACTGTACTAATTGGCCAAGCCAAAAATTCTAGAAAAAAATTAGTAGATAGATACATGAGTCTAGATTCAGAGAAAATTTACGGATCTTGATTTCGAGTTTTGTAACTCGAGATATGATTTTTTTATAACCGTGACGCAGATAGACAGCTTGCTGTAAAAGCTGAAATAAAGAATTCTAAGTTCTTAAAATGGTAAATTATGTTCGGTAACACCTCAAGCTCGACTCCAGTGACGGTCTCGAGCATGTGGGCGTTACATTTATTGGTATTAGAGAAGGTTTAGTCGGTGCTCGGAACAGTTAGTGTGAGTAAGAGTCTAGCTATACATGCCATATTTATATTTCGATAGTGTGACGACTCCTGACAATTTTTAAATATTTTGTTTTATAGTAATGGATCCCGAACGAGCTAATGATGATGATATGGAAAGTAATGCGCCTGCTCCTACGGAAGGGGTAGTGCCATCCGAAAATAGGCCAGTAACAGTTGATCAGGGAGGAGTGACTCGAGAAGCTCTCTTCCAAGCTTTGAATGATTGGTTTGCCGAGTTCGTTCGTACGAATTCGACAGTTAGACCTCCACCCCCTCATGATTCTCAGGCTACCCATGTAGCTCAAGCTCCCCCAGTCACAGGTACAGTAATAAGAGAAAAGCCACCAGTCGATAAAATCAGGAAATATGGGGCAGAAGAGTTCCGAGCAACAAAAGATGATGACGCAGAAAGAGCAGAATTTTGGCTAGAAAATACCATCAGAGTCTTCGATGAATTATCTTGTACACCTGAGGAATGTATGAAATGTGTAGTATCACTCCTTAAAGACTCAGCCTATCACTGGTGGAAGACACTAGTATCAGTTGTACCGAAAGAGAGGGTCACTTGGGATTTCTTTCAGGAGGAATTTCGTAAAAAGTACATCAGCCAGAGGTTTATTGATCAGAAGAGAAAAGAGTTTCTAGAGCTGAAACAAGGTAATATGACAGTGACCGATTATGAACGTGAATTTGTCAGGCTTAGTAAATATGCTCGCGAATGTGTGTCCACTGAGGCTATTATGTGTAAAAGGTTTGAAGATGGGTTAAATGATGATATCCGACTATCAGTGGGTGTTCTGGAAATAAAAGAGTTCGTCATTTTAGTTGACAGAGCCTGTAAAGCGGAGGAGTTGTTAAAAAGAAAAGATAAAGCTGAAACAGAGACGCGAGATACGAAGAAAAGACAGATGAGCAGATCATTTCAGGCTACATCCAAGAGGCCCAAAGAGTTTTCTACCAGATCTAGCTTTTCGGCAGGACAATCTAGTCAGAATAGAGGTAGCAGATTTAAAGATCCGAAAGCTCAGACCACTTCGACTGCAAGTGTGGGTAATGTTAGATCGCGTAGATCAGGGTGTCCATGATGTGGTAGACTCCATTATGGTCCTTGTCGAGCAGGCAAAAATGTTTGTTATAAGTATGGTGCTCCAGATCATTTTGTGCGAGAGTGTCCAGAGGTGGCTAACCGTGAAGTAACACAGAGTGCTAGATCTGGAAATGCTCCTAATAGAGGCAGATCACCGAGGCAACCGGGAGTAGGAGCAAGTAACAGAGGCACCACTAGAGATTCGACGGTGAGACCAGATGTTAGAGCCCCAGTAAGGACTTATGCTATTCATGCTCGCGAAGAGGCATCCTCCCCCGATGTGATTACGGGTACATTTTCTTTACATGACATTAATGTCGTTGCTTTAATTGATCCGGGTTCGACCCATTCCTATGTTTGTATGAAATTGATGCCTAAAATGAGTATGCCTGTAGAATCTACAGAATTTGTGATTAAAGTATCGCATCTATTAGGCAAGTGTGTATTGATAGATAAAGTATGTAGAAATTGCCCCTTAATGATTAGAGGTCACTGTTTTCCGGCCGATCTCATGTTATTGCCGTTTGATGAGTTTGATGTTATTCTGGGTATGGATTGGTTGACGGCACATGATGTGGTAGTGAATTGTGGAAGGAAATTCATTGAGTTAAAATGTGAAAATGGTGAGATTTTTCGGGTTAATTCAGATGAGTCAGATGGTTCATTTGCTATGATTTCTGTTATGACAGCTCAGAAATATTTGAGAAAGGGGTATGAGGCTTATCTTGCTTTTGTATTGAATACTAAAGATTCAGAATTGAAAGTTGAATCAGTGCCCGTAGTGTGCGAGCATCCAGATGTATTTCCGGAAGAATTACCAGGTTTACCTCCTGTTAGAGAAGTTGAGTTTGGTATTAAGCTGATTCCAGGTACCACACCCATTTCTATTACTCCTTATAGAATGGCCCCATCAGAATTGAAAAAATTGAAAACTCAGCTGCAAGAATTAACTGATAAAGGCTTTGTAAGACCTAGTAGTTCGCCATGGGGTGCACCAGTATTATTTGCGAAAAAGAAAGATGGTTCAATGAGATTGTGCATAGATTATCGGCAACTTAACCAGGTAACTGTCAAGAACAAATATCCACTGCCCAGAATTGATGATTTGTTTGATCAATTGAAGGGAGCCACCGTGTTTTCCAAGATAGATTTGAGATCCAGATACTATCAGATGTGAGTTAAGGAGTCAGATGTTTCGAAGACTGCATTCCGAACTAGGTACGGTCATTATGAGTTTCTTGTGATGCCGTTTGGCTTAACTAATACTCCTGCCGTTTTTATGGACTTAATGAACCGAATATTTAGACCGTATTTGGACAAGTTTTTTGTGGTATTTATAGATGATATCTTGATTTATTCTCTTGATGAGACCAAACATAAAGAGCATTTGAGAACAGTTTTATAGATTCTGAGAGATAATCAGTTGTATGCTAAGTTCAGTAAAAGTGAGTTTTGGCTCCGAGAAGTTGGATTCCTTGGACATATTGTTTCAGGTGAAGGTATTAGAGTTGATCCAAGCAAAATTTCATCCATTGTCGATTGGAAGCCTCCTAGGAACGTTTCAGAGGTCAGAAGCTTTCTTGGTTTAGCTGGTTATTATAGACGATTTGTGGAGGGATTCTCTATGATAGCTACTCCGTTGACGAGATTGCTACGGAAAGATGTTAAGTTTGAATGGACTGAGAAGTGCCAGCAGAGTTTTGACAAGTTAAAGGCATTGTTGACTGAAGCTCCCATCTTAGTACAGCAGAACCGAGTAAAGAATTTGTGATTTACAGTGATGCGTCTTTGAATGGGCTCGGTTGCGTACTCATACAGGAAGGAAAGGTGATTGCTTATGCCTCTAGACAATTGAAACCACATGAGAAAAATTATCCGACACATGATTTAGAGTTAGCTGCTATTGTGTTTGCATTGAAGATTTGGAGACATTATTTGTATGGTGAACGGTGCCGAATATTCACCGATCATAAAAGTTTGAAATACTTAATAACTCAAAAAGATTTGAACCTGAGGCAAAGAAGATGGTTAGAGTTGATTAAAGACTACGAGCTAGTGATTGATTATCACCCAGATAAGGCAAATGTAGTTGCTGATGCTTTAAGCAGAAAACTTTTATTTACATTGCGAGCTTTGAATACCAATTTGGCCATGTCGGATTGAAAACTAAACCGGTAATTCTCGAAGAAATTTGTGAAGCTCAGAAAGATGATAGTGATTTACAAGCTAAAAGAGTTCAATGTGAGTCAGGCATAGAATCAGATTTCCGGATTGGTTCTGATGGTTGTTTGATGTTTAGAGACAGAATATGTGTACCAAAGAATGATGAGCTTATTCGGAAAATTTTACAGGAAGCACATAGCAGTTCTTTGTCTATTCATTCGGGTAGTACAAAGATGTATAATGATTTGAAGAAATTGTACTGGTGGGTAGGAATGAAAAGAGATATTTCAGAGTTTGTTTCTAGATGCTTGATCTGCCAACAGGTAAAGGCTGAACACCAGGTACCATTGGGTCTATTGCAGCCTGTGCTAGTTCCGGAGTGGAAATGGGACAGAGTTACTATGGATTTTGTGACAGGGTTACCGTTGACACCGAAAAAGAAAGATGCAGTATAGGTTGTGATTGATAAGCTAACTAAGTCGGCTCATTTTATCCCAGTTCGTATGGATTATTCACTTGACAGGTTGGCTGAGTTGTACATTTCAGAGATAGTTAGACTACATGGAGTACCATTATCAATTATTTCAGACAGAGATCCGAGGTTTACTTCACGATTTTGGAAGAAGTTACAAGAAGCTTTGGGTACCAAGTTAAGTTTTAGTACGGCTTTTCATCCCCAAATCGACGGTCAGTCAGAGAGAGTTATTCAGGTACTTGAAGATATGCTTCGATGTTGTATATTGGAATTTCAAGGTAGTTCAGAAAAATATTTACCATTGGTAGAATTTGCTTATAATAATAGTTACCAGTCGAGTTTAAAGATGGCACCTTACGAAGCTTTGTATGGACGTAAATGTCGTACACCTTTATATTGGACAGAGCTTAAAGAAAATCAGATTTACGGGGTTGATCTGGTTAAAGAAACAGAAGAAAAAGTGAAAGTTATTAGAGATTGTTTGAAAGCAGCTTCAGACAGGCAGAAGTCATATGCAGATCTAAAAAGAAAAGAGATTGAGTATCAGGTTGGCGACAAGGTATTTTTGAAAGTATCCCCGTGGAAGAAAGTTCTTAGATTTGGCAGGAAAGGCAAGCTAAGTCCACATTTTATTGGCCCGTTTGAAGTGATTGAGAGAGTTGGACCATTAGCATATCGATTAGCTTTGCCGACTGAGTTAGAAAAGATTCATGATGTGTTCCATGTGTCAATGTTACGACGTTATCGGTCAGATCTGTCACATGTGATTTCTCCGACAGAGGTTGAAATTCAGCCAGATATGACTTATGGTGAAGAACCGATAAAAATTCTAGCTCGTGAGGTAAAACAGTTAAGGAATAAAAGTATTGCTCTTGTGAAAGTCTTATGGAATAGACATGGGGTAGATGAGGCTCCATGGGAACCCGAAGAGGCCATGCGAAAACAGTACCCAAATCTCTTCACAGGTAAGATTTTCGGGGACGAAAATCCCTAAAAGGGGGGAGAAATGTAACATCCCAAAATAGGGCCTAATCGGAATAAAATAGGGCCTAATCGGAATAGTGGTTTTGCAACCAAAAATTTGAGATATAAATAATTATTTTATAATTATTTTGAGGTCTATATTATGATTGCATGATAGTATGAAAATTTCGTGAAGAAATTCTATGCATAAAGTGTTTAATTTGAAAGTAAGGACTAAATTGAATAAGTTGCAAAACTTGCATTCTAGAAGTTTTTAGTATGAAATTACTTTGGAATATTAATTAGGAGGTCTTAAATAGCAATTTGACCAATTTCAAGTTTATGGACAAAAATTAGACATGGAGGGAACTTTTGAAAGTTTAGTAAGGAAGGGCATTTTGGTCATTTGGATATTAAATGAAATAAAAAGGGAAAAATAACACATAATTCATCATCTTCTTCATTAGCACGAAATTTCAAGGGTTCTCCATAGCTAGGGTTTGTTTCAAGCTTCCAAGCTCCATAGTAAGTGATTCCAAGCCCCGTTTTTAATGATTTTTACGTTTTTGAGATCCTGGTAGCTCGATAAAGCTTATGTTAGCAATATTTTAAGTTAGGGTTCATATTTGGAAAAATACCCATAGGTGAAATTTGTGTATTTTTATGTTTTATGATAGAATATGAGGTTTTAAATTATGCTAGACAACTTGAGCTACTTGGTTTTAGGTAAAAACGAGAAAAATGGCTAAATTGGTAAAAATACCTATTGTACATAAGTGTATGTTATAGTAGGAATTTGAAGATGATGTTGGTAAATAAATGATCAGCATGTCTTAAAATATAAGAATTTGTGATAAGTTTTGATTTCCGAGCCTTGGGGCAAAAGTGTAAATATGCAAAAGTTTAAGGGCAAAAATGTAATTTTTCCAAAGTTTGAGTAAAGGGCTGTTTTGATAAATGTTGATATTAAATAAGCTAAATTTGCTATTTTAGATCAAGAAGAACGAAATTCTGGAGTAGATCGGGGAAAAGAAAAAGTAAAGGACTAAATTGTAAAGTTTAGTCACATTTTGTATCGAGGTAAGTTTACAGTAAATAAATGCAATATTCCTTCATTTTGCATTATTATTGTCAATTTCCAGCATTTATATATTTATTTTATGAAAATAATCAAGTTGAATATAAGGTGATATGACAGAGAAAAGCAGTAGAAAGTCCCGATTGAACCTTAGGAATGTTAGGATACGAAATGTCATGACATTAGGGGTCGACAGGACAGGACAGGACAGGACAGAAATGAGCCATGTAAGTCCGTACTAGATATACGGATTTAGAGACAGGAATGAGCCATGTAAGCCCATATTCGATATATGGCATTGGAGACAGGAATAATTCATGTAAGTCCATGTCAAGGACATGGCATTGGCAGGATATTGTTAGACAGGAACGACCTTAGTATCCTTAGTATTCCGAGTGGTTCAACGGGCCATTATACAAGTTAATTTGCATTGAATTATCAGCAAAGGAAAGGTAGATTGTAATCATAAACAATGAAAGGTCAGGTAAGAAAGAAGGTAAGTGAAGAAAGAAGAAGGTAGAAAATGAGATGTAAAGAAAGTTTATAATGCTAGTTGATGGTTGCATAATTATCCCGTGTGATGAATGTTGTGATTTATTTTCTTGTAAACTTACTAAGCCTAGTGCTTACTCTCTTTATTTCCTTCTTCTTATAGTTTTCGCCAAGCCACTCGGAGATCAAAGGAAACGTCGGAGATCCGATCACACTATCAAGGAATCCTATCTGTATAGTTAGACGTTTCTTTTCGTGTATGGCATGTATAGGGACTTGGCTTCTTTTGACATGGATGTTCTTATGATATGTTTAATGAATGGGATGTAAATACTTGATAGTGGATAACTAATGAAATGGCTAATGATATACAAGTATGATAGTATGTATGCTTGGGTGGTAACTATCACATGGAAACTAAAGAAAATGTGAAAGTAGCTTAAAAACAGAACATTGTAACAGCAGTGACGTGAGTTTGAAAAATCACTAAAAATAGTAGAAACATGGTTTGATGGAGAATAATATATGAAATTAAAGCTTATTGTGTCTATTTGCATATGGAACAAACAAAACAGGTAAAGGTATTGTATTTTATGAGATATCTGAGTTTTAGTGAAACAGGGCCAGAGCGATTTCTGGATCCCCTGTTCCCACTTTGAAAATTCACCATAAATTTTACAAAACTAATTAAGAGGATTAATTTATATGTTCAGAATCCTTATTGAGTCTAGTTTTAAGAGAAACAAACGGTATAGTCATATAAATTTTGGACAGGGAGAAAAGTGGTTCGAAATAAGTAGAGGTCAGTGCAGTTGAGTTCTGAAACAGGGGCAACTTTAACTAATAAACTGTACTAATTGGCCAAGCAAACAATTCTAGAAAAAAACTAGTAGATAGATACATGAGTCTAGATTCAGAGAAAATTTATGGATCTTGATTTTGAGTTTTGTAACTCGAGATATGATTTTTTTATAACCATGACGTAGATAGACAGCTTGCTGTAAAAGCTGAAATAAAGAATTCTAAGTTCTTAAAATGGTAAATTATGTTTGGTAACACCTTAAGCTCGACTCCGGTGACGATCTCGGGATGGTAGCCCAGAATGGTAATCCTAATATAAGCCCTTTCGATGTATATGTTATATATTAGATTTAGCCCAGACGGATAATCCAGATTAAACTCTATAGAGTATTTGTCACTGAAAGGATTTAGCCTGGACTGGTAATCTTGCCATATGAAATGAGGCTCGGGGGTGTGCTCTCTGATAAATATGAATATGAATTGATGGATTATGAATTTGTTCATTTTAAGTGTACTACCGAGTATCCATCGAAATTCCAATAAATTCAACAGGTAAAACTTGGAAATGGTTAATAGAACATGAATGATTTTGTCTTGAAAATGTATAAGTGACATGGAAGTATTGAACATATAGAAATCATGGGATGATGAACTTAATTGTTTGACTAACTCAAAGTGTTGAAGTGGTGTATGATAGGATAATAATAACAATTGCTTGGTTGCATGTACAATTGATTTAATTTAATGGAAACATATGGTAAGTTAGATTCCTTGTTACATGAACTTACTAAGCACTAAGTGCTTACTCTATTTTATTTCCCTATTTTATAGTGCTCAGAAGCTCGTAAAGGTTGGAGACGGTCGGAGCAACATCACACTATCTTCTCACTCATTTTGGTATAAATATAGACCTTATTTGGTATAATGGCATGTATAGGCTAGTAAGGTTAATGTATATGTTGAAGTGGATGAATGTAACCTAACCATTGGAATGACTATTAATGACATAAATTTTTGGTATGTTTATAAAACAAATTATAGTTTACATGTATGCTTGATATGGATTAAATTGATGAGATTAAACATGTAAGTTTAAAGAGGTAAGATTTGTACTAAGTGTGTACGTGAAAATATGACATATTGCATGATAAAATTTGTTGGAAACAGTGCTTGAATTGGTTGGTTGGTATTGGTGAGGTTTTTTGCAGGTTTTGGATGATAATGGGTGAGAAATATGGCTTGGAAAATAGCTTCATTTTGTCCACATGGGTAGACACATGGGCGTGTGTCTGGGTTGTGAGTGACACACGGTCTGAGACACAGGCGTATAGCCTGGCCGTGTGTCCCCTGCATCCTAAAATTGGAGAAACAGAATGCTCCATATTGAGCACACAAGCATAGACACGGGCATGTGTCTCAGCCGTGTGAGGTACACGGCCTAGAACATGGGTGTGTCTCATGGCCGTGTGAAACCTGCACCTATTTTTTGAAAATTCGAATTAACCACACGACCTAGCACACGTGCACGTGACTTGGTCGTGTGACATCAATTTGTTCATGAGTTGCAAGTCAGAGAGTTACATTGGTTAGGGACACGGGAGTGTGAACTCACACGGCCTGACCACACGGGCGTGTCCCATACCACACAGGCGTGTGACTTTTATAAGTGAGAAAAATTTTGTAATTTTGTGAAAAATTTCCTGAGGTCCCAAATTAGTCCAGAATCGACTCCAATGCATGTTTTGGGACTCGAGGGCCCACTCAAGGGAGGTTATGAATAAATTCAGAAAATGAATAATGTTCGATTCGATTTTTTTAAAAATGTTCTGTAACTCCGCTAATACCTCGAAACCCTATTCCGGCGACGGATACGGATCAAGGGTGTTACACCATTTCTGTAATTAAACACTTCTTTAATGGTAAATATACTATAGGTGATGATTGTGGATGGTAATGGGCTTGAAATTGTTAAAATTGAATGGAAATTAAAAGGGTCAAATGGTAATTTGATAATTAAACATAATGTAAATAAAATAAAAGCTAAAATAACTATCATCTTTTGACTTTCTTCTTTCAAAAACCAAATAGCCATGGGAGGAGAGTAGCAAGCTTTCAACCAAGCTTAGGGTTCATCATTTGATAGATAAACCTTGCCTGTTTTCAGTAATTTTTATGTTTTTGAGCTCGTTTTAGCTAACATGAGGACTAATTTGTAAAATTTTCAAATTTTTTGGATTATACCATTGATGAGTTATGAACTTTCTTGGAATTTTATGATAGATCATTGAGTTTGGTTGTTGAATAAGACTATTTTGTAAAGTAATTTAAGATTAAAGGACTAAAATGTTAAAGTGATTAAATTATAAGGACTTGATGTGAAATAACAACAAGTATGTGCTAAAATGGGTAGTAATAGTTCGGCTGAGCTTAAATTTGATTAAAATTGGTTAAATTATAAGTTTTGAGTTTAGGGACTAAATTACATAAAAGTAAAATGTCAAGGGTAATTTTATAAAAATGTCAAAAATTACTTAATTGCATAAAATATTTAATTATGTTGATGGAAATTGATAATTGAATGAAATAATTATTTAGATCAAGGACGAGCTGATAATCAAGAAAAATAGAAAATTACTGAATAGTCCCTAAACTTTTATTATTATTGCAATTAGTCTGGTAAGTTCGTTCGGTTTAATTTTGGTACATTTTTAAAGATATTATATGAACCTAATTGCATAATGTTGGATTATATTGATGTGCTTAAATGAAAATAGAATTAATGAATTGATACAAAGTCGATCAGTGATTGAGATACTCTGAACTGTTACAGCAAATCAGTCCTACAAGTGCGCACAATAAAGTAATTGATTTAGAGGTTGTTCTGTGAATTATTGAATAATTTAAGTATATTGTATTTAAATTTTCTTGTATAGTAAATATTAAATTGTGGAATTGAATCAAATTGAAATGAAATTATAATTGAGGGTCATGATTGAAATTGAGGAAAGAATATAATTGAATTCATGTGACAAAGAAACGTTTAAATGATTATATGATAATTAGTAAATTGAACTAAATTGCATTATTAGTTAATTCGATGTTATGTTTGATAAATAAGAACTATATGAATGTGTGCTCCTAGTAGTATAATGTAAAGAAAGTTAATTGAAATGGACATGGTATATGACCCTTATGAACCTCGTAAACACTTGAAACACAAAGGACAGGTCATTAGGGATTATATAGTTTCGGGTGTTGGTCTTGGATGTCCTACCGATGGATAGTCCTTATACTTGAGTCTTTACTACAAATTGGTTCTATAAGTTCGATGTTCATATTATATATATATATATATATATATATGGTTATATTTTATTCTTTATTATTGGATTTACCTTTTTAGCTTCAGTATTATAAAAGTTGAATGTTGATTGCTAGGAATATTGTAACGCCCCAAAATTTAATTTTTGTTTTTGTGTATGTGTGACACAAATATCTGTTGCTTTAGTGGTTAAGTGTTCTGGGTGTATTTGGGAGGTCCCAAGTTTAAGCCATGACTTGGGCAAATTTTAGTTTTTTTATGAATAAGGCCCTATCTTTGTTAGTAGGCTTTTATTTAAATATTTGTAAGTAGGTATTAGAATAGGCCTGCTGGTTTGGTGGATAAGTTGAGTGTTAGTGTGATGGAGGTCCAGTGTTTGAGTACTGGTGTGGGCATTATCTTTGCTTAAAAATTCGGCTAGAGTTGTGTTGAAAGAGGACACTGAGTAATGGATGTGTAGTGGGAGTTGAGGGAGGAAATTAAGGGATTTTGGGATTCTATCAAAATCTTTTTGCTATTTTCGGTTCATCCAAAAGAAAATTTTGTTCTCTCTTCCCCAAATTTCTTCCATCATTCTGATGTTTTTTTCACCCTTCCCCTACCAAATTTCTATTGTTTTTTTCCTCTTCTCTTTTGATTTCTTTTGTGCATACACCTTATTCGACGATTGAATTCGCTTGATTCGACAAGTATTTGTTTGGCCTCTTTCTCTCGTTCATAGTTAGTTATCTAACAAGGGTTTGTTTTGGTTCTTTCGGATTAGGTGAAAATCAAGTAGCGATTGGTGCTTCTGCAGTTTTTTAAACGGTTGGGTTCTTGGTTCACTATCGGTAAGTGATCGAGTTCACTTTTTTAATATTCTAAGGTCTCGTTGTGAAACATTCTTGTTTAGTTTTCGATTGTACCACTAAAATCGGGTTTGGTAATGTCAATTATAGGTTCTTAAAGGCTCGAGAGTGCTTACGCGTCGAAAACGAACCAGGTGTGTACCCAATTATGCAGAAAATGAGGATTCGACGAAAGCTGAAAACCTCACTGTTGACGCCACACGGGCGTGTGGTTGCCTATGTGGTAGGCCGTGTTCCCTGACACGAGCATGTGATCGACGAGGCCACGCCGTGTGCGCAAGACATGACTGTGTGTTGGCCAAGCAGGTCGTGTGTGAGACATGGACTAGACTGTTTTGGGCCGTGTGGGCACATGAACGTGTGGGACCACACGGGTAGTCCACACGGGTGTATGAGATTTTGGGCCAGGCCGTATGATCCACACAGCCAAGGCCAATTTAGGGTGTGTAGGCTAGGTCACATGGGTATATGAGCCCATTTTACTGAAATGATTCCTAAGGTTACATGAGTCGCCCAAGTCGAGTATGAACCTGCTGTAGGGTCGGTAAGCACTACTTAGACCCTTAAATGTGTGAAACTGATTGTTTGATGTATGTACTAAACATGTTATATATATGCATGTATACGGAACTGTATGTGTAACTGATAGCCCTAAGATAGCATGACATTTATTGTATGTTGCATTGCATTGGGTTGGGATGATGTTATTTGGAGGAAGTGTACTGAAAGGCTCTTAAGCCTATTATCTGGTAGCTCAGCTGTAATTTACTAATTTTGTGTCGCATTCGGTACTATTTGAAGTGTAGGGATGGGTGGGTGTTTTAAACCCCACATGGAGTGTAGGGATGGACAGAGATGGTGTGTAGAGGCTGGTCGACTATATATTGTATGTTTGATACTACTACTATAATGGGCTAAGGCCCTTATGCATGACTGTTACTGTTACTGAAATGGGCTAAGGCCCAACTTCCACTGATACTAAAAAGGGCTTAGGCCCAGACTGTGTATGACTGTTTACTGTTTGTTTGTTTTCTGTTGGGATTACACACTGAGTTTACGTAAACTCACCCCATTTTGTTTAATGCGTACAGGTAATCTCCAGACTTAGAAAGATTAGCGCGGCGGAGGACTCAACGGTGACCACGATTTTTAAGCTATCATTTATGACTTATGACTTATGATTATTGGTTTTATTTTTATTTCTATTTTTATTGGTTAAATTTTTTGTTGTAATTCGGACTTACAGACACTTATTTTGATTTGGTTCTTAATTTTCTTTACTTTATGCATTTATAACTGCTAGTCGTAGGAAAACTCAGTTTTCAAAATAACGAAGGATTTCTCTAAAACACACAAGCACTTAAGTTGTTTTCAAAGCTTCCGCAACGAACAATATTTTTTCTTAAATTAATCGATTAAATGGGTAAGCGGATTTGGAACTAATAAGAGATAAAGAAAGGTAATAACACGGAAATGATCTTCTCGTAACAACTTAGTTTTCAAACACACTATCATGTGACATCGCCAGATTTGGCCATAACATCTAGACTGAGTTTGGGGTGTTACAAATATATAATAGAATTGAGTTGTTATGGCGGTGTATTGTATTGGGCCTTTGGCCTAGCAGGTTTTATGCCGGCATATTGTGTCAGGCCTTGAGCCTAGCAGGCCTCGTGCTGGTGACTTATTGGGCTTTGAGCTTGGCAGGCTTCGTGCCAGTGACTTATCAAGCTTTGAGCCTAACAGGCTTTGTGCCAGTGTTTATCGGGCTTAAGTCCTGGTAGGCTTCGTGCCGATGTAACGATTCGTATTAGATATTGTTAACTTGAGATCTTACAAAACGATGACCTGGAATATGAATTAAACTAATGTACCATACAATACTCACTTGTTGTGAGCTACGATTGACATAAACTTAATTATTTAATCGTATAATTTGATCTATTATGTTTAAATTTAGTAAGATTATCGTTTGATTTAACGAACTTACTAAGCTTCAAGTAAGCTTACTTCTATTTTGCGTTTGTTTTGTAGATTGCATTTTGCAGTTAGGAAATCGAATCGACTCAAAAAATCACACTATCCCGGGGACTCTTTATGGTAGATTTTGTAAGCATCTTGGCTTATATGACATGTAATAAGGTAAATGAATATATGAAGTGTTTCTAGATATGTCTTGAATTGGTATGACTTGGTCTGGGTTCCTATGCAATTGCAAAAAAATGAGATAGCATGATTTTGGTCATTTTTGGATTAACACGGCCTGGGACACAGGCTATCACATGGCCGTGTGAGGGTATTTTGAATGGTATATGAGATAGTACACGGTCTGTGACACGACCACGTGAAATTATTTTGAAGGGTACACGTCTCGTCACATGGTTGGCCACGGCCATGTTTGGAACTACACGGTCTGGGCTGTGTCAAATGGTCTGGCCACATGGCGGTGTGACCCTTGTTTTGAAATTTTAAAATTTTTCCCTGAACTTTTTGATTTGTTTCGAATTAGTTCATAATTGTTCCTAAACTAATTTTAAGGCCTCGTAGGCTCGTTTTAAGGCCCATAAATATATGTATTACTCCAATTCAAATTATTATGAAATTCTGTTAATTAAATAGGCAACTTGATGCTATCTATTATTGATTGTTCTGGATTGTACGGTAATACGCTGTAACTCTAATTTGACGACAGGTACGGGTTATGGGTGTTACAACCCCCTTGTAGGAAATATGAAAACAAAAAATATGTTTCCTTTCCTTAGGAGAACCAATTCTTTTGCAAGCTTTATCTCTAACAATCCCGAGAGTCTAACCAAACTTCAAATAACACTGTTAATGAACAAGAAAAACATTATGAAAATGTTCCCAAAGATTTGATAATTGGACTCTCCCAAGAGTTCCAATAAACCAATGCCTTATAAAAACAAAAGAAAGAAGTTTACCTATTCAAAAGGAATATGAAACAATCTAATTATTAGATAAGGTCTATAACACTCCAAACCCGACCTACAAGTTTTGACTCGGATTTGGCGAGCTACTATAACAACCCATTTTTCAGTGGTGTCAAAAATAGTGGTTTCAGGGCCACTAAATCTGACAAGGAAGTTCGTAAATATTATATTTAATATTTACGAGTTAATTGTGACTTTGATTGATATAGTGATTTTTGTTTTATGAGCGATTTATTAAGTTCAAGTGGTAAGACTCTAAGGTCAAGTGGTTTTAGAAAATGAAGTATCGGGACCTCATTTCTATAAATTGAGCCGTAAATATATAAAAATATTTATGGAGTGTCATTAAGGTGGTATTAAAGTTTTGTTGAAAAATTTTAACATTTCAATAGTTAATTAATTAAAAATGACTAAATCGTAAAAGAAATAAAATTTGATCACTACTTGATTTGAGTGATTGATTGTTTATTAAATAAAGGAAATGGGACTTAAATGGTAATTAGACCATTTAAGAATGTAGTGGATAGTTTTGGGCAACTAAAAGCATGAAAATTTGATGTTTATTAAAGGGACAAAATGGTAGTTTGATAATTAAAATAAAATAAAATAAAACCAAAATGTTTATCATCATCTTAATGTTTTCTTCACTAATTAATGTTTTCTTCACTAATTGGGAAATGGAGAAAAAAGTTCATGGAAGTCTTAAAGCTTTGGCTTGTCTTGTGATGATGCATGTAAGTCCGTTTTAGTCCTGTTTTCAATAATTTTTATGTTTTTGAGATCGTTGCAATTAGGTCCAACTAGTCCGTACCTTCAATTTTGAAATTGTTAAAGATTTTGAATGTTTCCATTGATGAAACTTGTGATTTTAAATGTTAAATGATGAACTTGAAATATTATTTGTTGTTTAAAAGTATTTTATTAAGTAATTTTTGATGGATTTTTCGATTAGGGACTGAATTGTTAAAATGGTAAAAATGCAAGGATTAATTATGAAATTGTTGCATGAATGGGCTGTTTTGGATACCATGAACATTTAGCTAAGCTCAATTTTGGGTAAAAATGGTTAATTTGCATGTTTTGGGCTCAAGGACTAAATTGAATAAAAGTAAAACTTTAGGGGTAATTTTTTAAAAAATAAAAAATAAACAAATTGCATGAAATGAATTTTTTTTATTCTCTAAATTAATATATTGAATGAAATTATTAATTTAGATCAAGATCGGGTGGAAAATCGAGGAAAATAAAAAATAACCAAAATGCCCCTAAACTTTTGGTATTTCTGCAATTTAGCTTGATAAGTTGGTATGAACTGTATTCTATATAATTTTGATTAAATTAAATATAAATATGTGTTTATATTGTGACTAAATCAATATATATATATGTTAGTATGCAATTTACCATGTTATGAAACGACGTAAATCCAATGACGTATGGCGATTACTGAGTCCCATTTGAACCTTAGGAATTCGTAGGATACATATGACATGTCATTAGGGGTACCGATTTGGTTGAGGTCCTGCATGTGTTGCGTACACACCACAGGTCGTATGAGCTTACCGATTTGCAGCTCGTAAGAACTTACCGATTCTTAGCTTGTATAAGCTTACCGATTTACAGATCATGAGAGCATATCAATTCATAGCTCGTATGAGTATACATGTACAGGAATTGACAGATTACAGTTTAGCACATTATGTGTGAGCTATCCCGAGTATCCAATGATATTCTAAATGGTTCAACGGGCAATGTTCTATTACAAGATGATATAAGTTTCATATGAACTATTACAGGTATTTACATGAAATACACGGAAATGATTTTACGTGATGTATAAATACATGATATGGATGTTACATGTATATGGAAATTTGATTAATTGTTGAGTTCATCCATGATTATTGATTCATATATGAATTTACATGACTAACATGGTTGGCGTGTATGTGCTTAGGCTTTGGTCAAGCTGTGGTTGGATTTTACCACGTTAAACTTATAAGTTATGCATTGAAATGGTAAATGCCTAAATGGAAATATGCTTTTGATCATGAAAGGTTGGTAAGGTTTAAATTATGTAATTCCTATTGAAATGGTTTACCATGTGGTTAGTTCCAAAAAGAATTATGTTTAAATGCACTAGGCTGTGGCTATGATTGAATGATATGCTTATGTTGTGTGCGTTATGCATATAAAATGGGTGTGGAAAGGTAATGAAATAGTAAGTTCATACCTAAAGTGTAGAATGATAAAAAAGGGAATGATGAATTAAATTGATGTTATTTGAGCTAATGAGAGTAAATGCAATGGAAATTAATGAAATGCAAATGAAAATAATAAAAAGTTGAAAGGGTTTATAGTTATTTAAAATCCTACTATGCTAGAGATGATATGTATAAATGATGCTGTGCATTTATTCACCTTATGAGTTATTGAATATAACTTCATGAATCTTGCGATATCGGTACTAAATTATTCTTGATATGTTTAAAGTTTATATGAGCTTACTAAGCATTCATTGCTGACGTAGTTGTTTTCATTTACTTTTCAGATTATCAGAAGCTCGATCGGGTTGGAAGCTAGTCAGAGATCCATCATACTATACATCAACTCACTCGGTACTTTCGGTTGGTTTAAATTTGGTTATAATGGCATTTATAGGTTATTTTGGCTAATGTTGACCTATATGTTTTGTTCTGATTATAGGCATTTGAGTTGGCTTGTGTTTTGGTATATTTTGATATGGATATATGATATGCGTGATATGAAGTAATAAAATTTATAATAATGATCGCGCCAAAAACTAACTATTATCACGACTTTAAGGCAAGCGCACCTATCGAACAGTAGTAAGACCGAGATATCGTACCCAAGGGAACCAAAAGTACTAGTACTAACTTCCTTTCGATTATCTAGCCTAAAAATAAAAGAGGTTTTTTATAAAACTAATTCTAAAACTAAACTAAGAATGCACAAAAAGTAAATTGGGGAAAAACTCTTGGGAAAGGTTGATTGATTTGGCAATACTCAAGGGAGAATCCACATAGACTCTTGAGCTAGACAATCTATTCACTTGACTTGATCCATAGAGATTCATAACTTATGTTAATACCTCCGTCGAGGACAAGAACAACTAATCCTAGGTTGATTAACTGAAATCTCTTTCTAGTTAAAACCCCTAGTCTTGCATTAACTCGACCTATGGATCCCCTTATTAGGTTTGACCCTAATCCGGTAGATTTATGTCGCCTTATGTCTAGGGTTGCATGCAACTCCGCTTAATTATGCTAGATCTACTCTTAAATAGGGACTTTTGCTCCTCTAAATAAGCACATCAATACTTGAATTAATACCTAGGATTATTAAGACAAGAATTAAGAACACATAATTAAGAACAATTCAAGTATTTATCATATAACTCAAGATAAAATAACAACAAGATCTATCTTAGGTTTCATCCCCCTCAAGTATTTGGGGGGTTTAGTTCATAGTTAATAAAGAAAACATCTCAGAAGAATAAAAATAACAAAACATAAAGAACCCAAAAACCCCTGAAGGATTGTAGGGAGATCCTCTGTCTTGATGTAGAGTTCGGCTTCTAGGATGAATCAATCGGCTTCCCTTGGAGTAATTCCTTGCTTTCACTCTCTGTGTTGGCAGAAATATGGCACTCTTTTGTGGGAGAAAAGGCGCACCTTTAGAGTTGCCTCCTGGGATCTTTATATAGAACTTTGGAATGCCTTTCTTAGCCTCTAAGTATCCAAATCCGAGTGAAATTGCACTTCCTCACGACAGGGACATGCCCGTGTGCCACGCCCGTGTGGATCGATAGGAGGCCGTGTGCGAGACTGTTGACGGAGGCACAGCCGTGTGATCTGGCCGTGCTTGTCGAGGCTGGGCCATGTTGGACCTTATGTGATACGGCCGTGTGCCACGGTCGTGTGATGAATCTTTGGGCCGTGTTGTTTTTATACTTTGGCCTATTTTCCCCGTTTTTGGCCCGTTTTTCGTTCCTTTCTCTTTCCTATGCTCTCATGAGTATAAAACATGAAATAAAAGGATTAAGAGCACCAATTCTCACAAATTTAATGATAATTCATCCAAAATATAGGCTAAGTATGAGGTAAAAACATGTATAAATTAGCGTTTATCAAATACCCCCACACTTAAGTCTTTGCTTGTCCTCAAGCAAAATCTCAATCCACAATTAAGAATCATTCTTCTCAACTTACAATCTTTATCAATAATGTTTCAAACTAATTCACAAGTATTCATACAATGAAGATTCAATCAGAAGAACATTAAAGATTCAATCAATCTAAGTTGAGAATTTTATCATTGAAACAAAAGTTTTCTCCCTTCTCCTAAGTGATTATCTCTCAATCAAAAATCAACAAGAATTGACATCCTCACTAAAGATTCACTCTATCCACTCAAAGTGTTTAGGGTTTAAAAGTTAAGCACTCTAGTCAATCTGAAAAGTTATTACCATAAGCTTGCAAGAAAATCAAATCTCCACCACTATAGATTGATATGATACATCGATCAAAAGGTCTTTCAACGGCTGTAATGGGGCTTTGGTTAGGGGTGTTGTCCCAAGCTGAAAAAGAAAGGGTTAGAATCGAGATTGAACTGAAAAATTATCTAGCTAGAAAAATCTCTATCGCTGGAACATATTCCTCGAGCTAAGCCTTATGAAGACATCATTCTAGCCTTGGTAGCCTTAAAATAGAAATATGCAAAAATGTTTACTATGAATAACAACCGAATTAACTGTATATATACTCTTTTTTTTAGAACAATTCAAATATAATACTTTGAATATTTACAAACTTTACAAACTGGGAAAGAGAGAATAAAGCTAGATAATAATTTCAACTTAGATCTCGATAAAAATAGGGATCAATATAATTGAATAGGATTCAACAAAAATGGGTTATGGGTTAATATTAGAGGTAAGTTAAAGAATAGGTTGTTAAGCTCAATGGGGTTCACTAGGGGTTAATTTATGGAGGTACGCTTTTATGGAGTAAGTGGGTTAAATCCTAGGTGCCTTTATCATTTCATTATATCAAATCAATGGTGTGGTCTCGACATGTATAATCGAAGCAAGTTCTAGAATAACAAATCAGTATTGACTCACTGAAAGCAATAATAAAGGTGAGCACGAAAGGATGTATGCTCAAAAGGCTCAAAAATCTCACCAAAATTATGGCTTTTGATGTCAATCCTGCGAATTTCAAATCTCAAGATAACACTTAAAATTAGGGAAAATAACTTACGAAAAAAATTTATATTCTAAAAAATTTCAACTTATCATGCTTGATTCCCTAGTGTTTTAAAGTTTGAATAATCAAAGTACAAGCACCTATGTCTTAATTATCAACCTATCAATAAAAATCATAAATCAATCAGAATTAATTCCAAATAGGAGATTGAAGATAATGCCAAGAGTGAAAGTGAGAATTTGAGAACAATGCAAAATGTTAGTATAAAAATTTTAGGGATTTTCAAAGAGAATGTAATGACTGAAAGTAAGTTTCCCCCCATACTTAAGATATACATTGCCCTTAATGTACAAAGATAACATTAGTAGCAATAGAAGCATAAAATTATAAGATAGGGGAAGACATGAAACTCCCTGCTTTGGATGGATTAGTGAGGTGGTGGTGCCTATGAGTGTCTGGGACAAAGGAAGGTACGGAAGTAGATACTCCGGTGGTAGTGGCGTTTCTTTGTCCACAGCTTTCATGTTGTGATTATAGGCTTTGGTGGTGTCAACTGGGTGAGGTTGAAGCAAGGTTCCCATTAGGTTTTTGTTTTGAGCTGTAGAGCTCCTTTGAAACTGCGAAAGCATTTATCATTTTTAGGGAATTTCAAAATTACTCGTTAGGAGATAGCCGATAGGTAGCAATAAAATAAACTAAATCTAAAATACTAATATTCAAATAATGAAAAAGATAAAATGAAAGAAAATAAAAAAAATAAAAAAGGAAATTAAAAGATAAGAAAAGAGGATTAGAAAGGCCTAATCCTCAGATGGGTCGCGCGGTGGTGGTGGTGCGGTGATGTGAAGGTGCTGACAAATCTGTTGAAGTGTGGCATTGATATGATCGAAGTGCTAGAAGCATTGCTGCTTGACTCGTGAGAGGCGCTCAGATAAATCAGCGTAAGAAGCTACCGTATGAGCTGGTCGGCGAGGTGGTAGTGGCTCGGTAGGTGCATCCTCCTGAGGTGGTAGAACATCATCAGTAATGTCCTCTGGGTCCTCCTATTGGGCATCTCTAAGTAGCTGGTACTGTGGAGGATCTGTCCCATGTCAGCGCTGGATCATCCTCATATGTAGCATGGTCTGGATGCCCTAAGGGGACATCTGGCCGATCAGTGTGTATGAGGATGTCTGAGCTGTGGTGTTGAGCAGCCCGAAGTAGCGAGCCAACCGCGTGATGTACAGCCCCACGGATATAATGCCCCTACGATGCCTCTCTAACTGATGTTGGATGGCGAGTGCAATGAAATAAGCGAGGTCGATGGTATTCGCGTTCGCCATGCTTCATAGGAAGTAGGCATGTGTGTGCTGACAACTCCTGTACTCTCACGCCTGCCCGTCAAAGTGTGTGCGAGGAGGGCGTGAAGATACCTTAAGGATGAGGTAAGGGCGGTCGCCTTGGAGCGATTAGGGTCATATGTGGACGATGTAGGGACTAGGGCCTCCCAACACCTAGATGGTGACAGATGGATGTGGAGGTGGAACGTATAAAGGTCCTCCTCCTCCATGAATTGCTCGGTGTAGAGGCCGAGAGCTGTACCAAACTCTGGTACACTAAACTGGCGTATAAGACCTCCCAAACGGAACTGGACCGTCCCTGGATCATCGTATCTGCTCATTATGGTCTAAAGATGGAATGTGGTATAGAACTCAAGGGTGAGTTCCAAGTATGTAGGTTCCATGATCTGGAAAAACTGTTCCCATGGATCGGTCATTAACAATGCTCGGACCTCGTCTGCTAGGTGTATTTGCTCAAGGGCGATCCAGTCGATGCATCGGCCGGCTCCTAGAGGGTGGGCTCGGAGGATCTGTAATAACTCCTCTTGAGAGTCTTGTGGGAATGTAATAAACGGATGACGGGCTTCGGCTGTGGGCCTAGAGGATGAACCACCGGGCCCCTTGCGTTTCTTTGAAGCGGAGATGGTAGCTTTCTTACCGCGCGACGACGACATAGTGCCTAAGAACAAAATAACAGGCATTAGTCCTAAAAATTGAAATCAAATTACAAATAAATATAAAAATATGCCAAATAATAATACGTATTTATACTAACAAAATGAAATATGCCAAATATTGTCAAAATGAAATGTGGATTTCACTAACCTAAATAGTATAATCTATTTATCCTAAAATGATATTAAATTTTTAGAGGAATGGGTATGATTTTATACTAAATGCATGTTAGTTTTGATATGAAAAAGTGGCAATCAAATGTGAATTGAAGTGGCATGATATCATGAAACATTCTAGATTATTCATCCTAATTCACTTAATTTCATGCTTAAAATAATGCTATGCCTAAATATAATAAGATATTAAAATAAAACTAAAAATAAGCAGTAAGAATTTGAAGAAAAATGAGAAAATAGAACCAAGTGGGAGAGGAATGAGGCGGAACGCAGTCGTGGAGTGGGTAGCACGGTCGTGGAGGTACTGTGGATACCAGCGGCGGCGCTATGGAGGTTTTAGGTAGGGTTTGGGTGGGAGGATTTAGGGTTTAAAATAGAAGAAGAAGATGAATAGTGGCTCTTTTTTATAGATTTTGGGTCACACGGGCATGGCACACACTAGTGTAGCTCGAGTTTTGCCCGTGTTGTTTGAAATTTGGGGATTTTGGTGTGCCTAGTTCGAAGCACACGCTCGTGTACCTAGGGCGTGTTAGGGCACACGGCCATGTCGCACGGCCGTGTCCTTCGATGTTCGCTTCTATCACAGCCGTGTAGTATGTTACACGCTCGTGTCTAAAATGTCAGTGTCGACCACGGTCTTAGGGCACGAGCGTGTCACATGCCTGTGTTGGAGTCACACGACCGTATCGCACGGCCGTTTTGTTCTCGTTTCAGCCCGTGTTTCAATTAACAGTGTTGGCCATGGCCACGTCGCACGACCGTGGCACTTTGTCATAGCCCGTGTCTCTGGAAAATTTTCACCCTGCTTAAACACGGCCAGGTTGCACGACCGTGTCTCTGCTTATAGCGTCCCCACGGCCTTAGATACACCCGTGGGCATGGCCGTGTGGTCTTAAAATTCTATATTTCAAAAGGGTTAGTTGACTTAAATGAAAATAAAAGAGACGTTTCTAAATTAGTGCTCGGGTTGCCTCCCGAGAAGCCCTTATTTAGAGTCTAAGCTCGACTCTACCTTGATGTATCATGAAGGGATTTCATGGAGCTGAAGCTCCTCCCTGTTATCTTTAAAATTCTCACATCTGTAATGTTTAAGCTGATGGTCGTTTACCTTAAAAGTACCGTGATTTGGGGAGTTACCTCAACTGTGCCGTATGGAAAGACAGTTTGAACAGTGAATGGACCTGACCATCTTGACTTGAGTTTTCCAGGAAATAGTTTCAGCCTTAAGTTGTAGAGTAAGACAAGATCACCGGTTTTGAACTGCTTAGGTTGTCTCAGTCGTTTGCCATGGCGTTGTTTTATGGCTTCCTTATATAGTCATGAGCTTTCGTAGGCATTGCAACGCCATTTATCTAGCTCATTTAACTGCATTAATCTTTTTTCACCTGCGAGTTTAAAATCAAGATTTAAAAATTTAATAGCCCAAAATGCTTTATGTTCAAGTTCAAATGGCAGATGACAGCTTTTTTCGTAGACGAGTTTATAAGGAGATGTTCGTATGGGTGTTTTAAAAGCGGTTCTATAAGCCCATAAAGTGTCGTCTACTTTTCTTGACCAATCTTTTCTATTTGTTTCTATCATTTTCTCTAAGATGCTTTTTAATTCCCTATTTGTTACTTCAACTTGACCACTAGTTTGCGGGTGATAAGGGGTAGCTGTTCTGTGGTGTACTCCATATCTTTTTAAAACTTTTTCGAATTGAGCATTGCAAAAATGAGTTCCCCTATCACTAATAATTATCCTAGGTGTTCCAAATCGAGAGAAAAGTTTTCTTCAAAAAGCGTACTACCATTCTAGCATCATTAGTAGGTAAGGCTTGGGCTTCCACCCATTTTGACATATAATCTACTGCTACTAGTATGTACTTATTTCCAAATGAAGTAGGGAACAGACCCATGAAATCAATACCCCATACATCAAATATCCCACATGAGAGTATATAGTTTTGAGGTATTTCATTATGTTGAGAGATATTACCTGTTCTCTGGCATTTATCACAAGAGGTCACATACCTGTTGGCATCTCTGAAATTGTAGGCCAATAAAAACCTGATTCGAGTACCTTGTGAGCAGTTCTAGCTCCACTGTGGTGTCCTCCTGTTGGTCCCGAATGGCAGTGATCTAAAATTTGGTATGCTTCTGTTTTAGCAACGTATCTTTGAATAACTTGATCTGCACAAATACGAAAAAAAAAGTATCTTCCCGGAAGTAGTTTTTCACATCAGCGAAGAATTGCTTCTTTTGCTGATGGGTCAACCCTTTTGGGGTTATGTTAGCTGCTAAATAATTTGCAAAATCGGCAAACCAAGGAACTGCTTCGTCTGCTAAGGCTAGGAGTTGTTCTTCAGGAAACAAGTCGTTTATTCTATCGAGGCCCTTGAAATGTGTGTTTTCTAGTCTTGAAAGGTGATCTGCTGCCAAATTTTTAGCTCCTTTCTTGTCTTTTATTTCTAAGTCGAGTTCCTGTAACAATAGAATCCATCTTATCAATCACGGTTTTGCATTAGTTTTAGTTAGAAGATAATAAAGAGCAGAATGATCAGTATAAACGATGACTTTTGACAATATTAAATAAGATCTGAATTTATCAAATGCAAAAATAACAGCTAGCAATTCTTTTTCGGTGGTCGTATAATTTGCTTGTGCGGCTGTCAGAGTTCTGCTAGCATAATAGATTGGTTGAAAGTGCTTGTCTCTTCGCTGTCCCAAAACTGCACCTACTGCAAAATCACTTACATCGCACATTAGTTCAAAAGGAATATTCCAATCAGGTGAAATCATAATCGGGGCATTGACTAACTTTTCCTTGAGAGTGTTAAAAGATTCTAAACATTCTTGGTCAAAGTTGAAAAGCACATCTTTTTATAGTAATTTCGTCAAAGGCTTAGCTATTTTAGAAAAATCTTTAATAAATTTGTGATAAAAACCAGCATGTCCTCAAAAACTTCTTATAGCCTTAAACGAATTAGGGGGAGGTAATTTTTCAATAGTTTCAATTTTTGCTTTATCTGCCTCTATCCCTTTACTAGAAATTTTATGTCCTAGGACAATACCTTCTTGAACCATGAAATGACATTTTTCCCAATTTAGCACTAAATTTGTCTCTTCACATCTTATCAGAATGCGTTTTAAATTATTAAGACAAAGTTGGAAGGAATTACCGAAAATTGAAAAATCAGCCATAAATACCTCCATGATGTCTTCCACGAATTCATCAAAGATAGCTAGCATGCATCGCTGAAAAGTAGCAGGAGCATTACATAATCCAAAAGGCATTCTACGATAAGCAAACGTACCGTATGGGCATGTGAATGTCATCTTCTCCTGATCTTCTGGAGCTATCAAGATTTGGAAGTAACCAGAGAGGCCATCTAGGAAACAATAATACTTATGACCTGATAATCTTTCCAAAATCTGATCGATAAAAGGTAAGGGAAAATGATCTTTTCGAGTTGCATCATTCAGCTTTCTATAATCAATGCAGACTCTCCATCCAGTGACTGTTCTCGTAGGTATTGATTTCTTTTTGTCATTGGATACCAAGGTCATGCCTCCCTTTTTGGGAACAACCTCGGCTTTTCCGACTTCCTTCATGTTGGGATTCAATTGCCTCTGAGCTTGCACCGACGGCTTATATTCATCTTCCATTAGAATTTTGTGGGTGCAAAAAGAAGGGCTAATTCCTTTAATGTCAGAAATCTTCCAAGCTATAGCCTTCTTGCGTTCTTTTAATACTTAAAGTAATTCCTTTTTCTTTTTAGTACTTAAGTTTGATGCGATAATTACTGGTAATGTCGAATTATCTCCTAAAAATGCATATTCTAAATTGTCAGGCAACTATTTTAATTCCAATTTAGGAGGTTCATCAATCAAAGGTTTTTGTCTCAGTTCGTCATTCATCTTAATACTTTCATAACTTATAAGCCTCGTGACAAGTTCATTAGAGTTTAACTCCTTTATTACTTCTCTAACTTCAGTGATAGCAAATAAATGATAAATTATACATATTTTTACCTCATGTTTAGCCTAATTTCTAGATGAATTATCATTGAATTTGTGGAAATTGGTGCTCTTACCCCTTTTATTTCATGTTTTATACTCAGGAGAGCATAAGGAAGAGAAAAGAACGAAAAACGGGCCGAAAACGAAGAAAATAGGCCAAAGTGTGAAAGCGACACGGCCCAAGGATTCACCACACGGCCGTGGCACACGGCCGTGCCACATAAGGTCCAACACGACCTAACCTCGACAAGCAAGGTCAGACCACACGGTCGTGCCACCATCAACAGGCCCACACACGGCCTCTTGTTGATCCATACGGGCGTGGCCCATGGGCGTGTCCCTGTCGTGAGAAAGTTTAATTTCACTCGAAAAAGGATACTTAGGGGCTAAGAAAGGCATTCTAAAACTCTATATAAAGACCCTAGGAGGCAACTTCAAGGGTGTGCTTATTTCTCGCTAAGGGAATACTTTTCTCTCCACAAGACAGTGCCGTATTTCTACCAACACAGAGAGTGGAAACAAGGGATTTCTCCAAGGAAAGCCGATTGATTCATCCCAGAAGCCGAATTCTACATCAAGATAGAGGATCTCCCTAAATTCCTTCAGGGGTTTTTGGGTTCTTTATGTTTTGTTATCTTTTTACTTCTGAGATGTTTTCTTTATTAACTATGAACTAAACCCCCCAAATACTTGAGGGGGATGAAACCTAAGACTGATCTTGTTATTATTTTCTCTTGAATTATATGATAAATACTTGATTTGTTCTTAGTTGTGTTTTTAACTCTTAGATTGATATTTTCGGGATATTGATCTAAGTCGAATGTGCTTGTGTAGAGGAGCAAAAGTCCCTGCATAGGAGTAGATCCAACATAATTAAGCGGAGTTGCATGCAACCCTAGACATAGGGCGACATAAATCTGTAGGATTAGGGTCAAACCTAATAAGGGGATCCATAGATCGAGTTAATGCAAGACTAGGGGTTTTAACTAGAAAGAGATTTCAGTTAATCAACCTAGGATTAGTTGTTCTTATCCTCGACGGAGGTATTAACATAAGTTAGGGATCTCTACGGATCAAGTCAAGTGAATAAATCGTCTAGTTCAAGAGGCGATAACAAGTGAAGTCTAGGTGGATTCTCCCTTGAGTATTGCCCTATCAATCAGTCTTTCCTAAAAAGTTTTTCCCCAATTTACTTTTTGTGCATTCATAGTTAGTTTTAGAATTGGTTTCATAAAAACCCCTTTTTATTTTTAGGTTAAATAATAGAAAGGAAGTTAGTATTAGTACTTTTGGTTCCCTTGGGTAAGATAACTCGGTCTTGCCACTAAGCTACACTACTGTTCGATAGGTGCGCTTGCCTTAAAGTCGTGATAATAGTTAGTTTTTGGTTCGATCATTATTATAAATTTTATTACTTCATATCACGTATATCAGTGGCTTCATCTTCCCCCCACCTTGAACAAGACACAGTTCCAACGTGTCTGCGAGAGAAATTTCCTGAAATTTGTCTTGAACAAAATAATCAATAGCATCAATAAAATAACAGAAGTCATCCTGTTCTCTAGAAAATCTCATAGCATCATAGATTTAAAAACAACTACTTCTTCACCAACTCTAAGCACTAATTTACCATCCCCTACATTGATAACGGCTCTAGCAGTAGCTAAAAATGGGCATCCCAAAATTAAAGGCACCTCAATATCCTCATCCATATCAAGCACAACAAAATCAATCGGGAATATAAATTTATCTACCTTTACTAGCACATCTTCAATGATTCCCCTAGGGTATTTAACAGATCTATCAGCTAATTGAATACTCATCCTAGTGGGTTTTGGTTCCCATAGACCTAGTTGCTTAAACATTTTGTAGGGCATTAGATTAATACTAGCACCTAAATCAGCTAAAGCTTTATCAATAATTAAACTACCAATTAAGTAAGGAATAGTAAAACTTTCTGTATCTTTTAGTTTGGCCGGCAGTTTATTTTCGAGAATAGCTGAGCATTCCTCGTTGAGTTCCACTGTGGCTAATTTTTCTAACTTCCTTTTATTTGTGAGTAGTTCTTTAAGAAACTTTGCATACTTCGGCATCTGCGAAATTGCTTCAACAAAAGGTAAGTTAATATGTAACTATTTAAAAAGTTCAAGAAATTTACCGAATTGAGCATTTGTGCGGTCTTTCTTCAACTTTACCGTATATGGTATATGTGGTTGATACTCCTTAAGTGTTGGTGGAGTACTTTCCTTGGATTCCTCTTCTGTTACTTTGTCTTTTATGGATTTTTGAACAGGCTTCTTTTCTAATTCTGCCAGTACTTTCCCATCTCTTAGAGTAATTGCTTTGACATGTTCTCTGGGATTTGGCTCAGTGTTACTTGGTAGTCCACCTTGTGGTCTTTCTGATATTAATTTGGCAAGTTGACCAATCTGATTTTCAAGCCCTTGAATGGATGCTTGTTGATTCTTTAGTGCCATTTCGGTATTTTAGAAATGAGTTTTTGACATGGCCATAAATTTGGTGAACATCTCTTCAAGGTTCGGCTTTTTCTCCTATTATGGTGGTAGCTATTGAAATCCCGGAGGAGGTGGTTGTCTTTGATTTCCTTGTCCTTCCCATGAAAAATTGGGGTGATTTCACCAACCTGCATTGTAAGTGTTACTATAAGGATTATTTTGAGGTCTAGAATTATTACCCGCATAGTTGGCTTGTTCAGTTTCCATGCCATGTCCATAAGAGGAGTAGTTTGGGTTGAACATATTTCCCTAAGTTGTGTCACACTGCATTACTGGGTGTGCTTGCGTAGAACCAACAAAATTATCAAACTTTTTATTTAAAAGCTCTACCTGATTAGTAAGCATGGTGACAGCATCAATATTGTAAACTCCTGTAGCTTTTGTCGGCTTTGTCCTCATGACTTGCAACTGATAATTATTCAGTGACATCTCTTCTATAAACTCATAAGCTGCTTCAGGTGTTTTATTATTGATTGTTCCTCCTGCGACTGCATCGATCATTTGCCTCGTTGATGGTTTCAAACCGTTGTGAAAGGTTTGAACTTGTAACCACAAAGGTAACCCATGATGAGGGCACCTTCTCAGCAGATCTTTATATCTCTCCCAGGCATCATAAAGTGTCTCTAGATCCATCTGCACAAAAGAAGAGATATCATTTCGTAATTTAGCTATTTTAGCCGGAGGAAAATATTTAAGTAAAAATTTCTCTGTCCTTTGTTCCCATGTAGTGATTGATCCTCGTGGTAAAGAATTTAACCACTGTTTAGCTTTATTCCTTAGGGAGAATGGAAATAGCCTTAGACGAATGGCATCATCAGAAACGCCATTAATTTTAAAAGTATCACAAAGTTCCAAAAAGTTGGCTATGTGTGAATTTTGATCTTCATCCTGTAAACCATCAAACTGCACAAATTGCTGTATCATCTGAATAGTGTTAGGTTTTAATTCAAAATTATTTGTAGCAATAGTAGGTCTAATAATACTAGATTAAGCACCAGCCAAACTAGGTTTAGCATAATCATACATAGTACGAGGAGCATCATCTTGATTTACTGGTTGCGCGGCTATTGCGGGAGGTGGTAGATTGTCCTGATTTGCTTCCATCTCTTCTGTAGGTTCTGGCTCTTGTTCTTGTCCTTGTTCTGGATAATGTAGGCTTCTTCTGATCTCTCTACGAGTTTTGTGAACTGTCACTTCTAAATCTTCGTCAAAAAGCAATGGTCCTGCTGGGTTCCTTCTAGTCATAAACTAGAGGTACCTAGAGGAAAAAAAATTTTAGTAAAATAAAAATAAAAATAAAAATAAAAATAAAAATAAAAATAAGCTGAAAATAAGCTGAAAATAAATAAAAATAAATATGGCTAAAGTAATAGAAATCGAGTGTTCTTAATATTTCAGTTCCCCGGCAACGACGCCAAAAACTTGATATGCGTGATATGAAGTAATAAAATTTATAATAATGATCGCACCAAAAACTAACTATTATCACGAATTTAAGGCAAGCGCACCTATCGAACAGTAGTATAGCTTAGTGGCAAGACCGAGATATCGTACCCAAGGGAACCAAAGTACTAGTATTAACTTCCTTTCTATTATCTAGCCTAAAAATAAAAAAGGTTTTTTATGAAACTAATTCTAAAACTAAACTAAGCATGCACAAGAAGTAAATTGGGGAAAAACTCTTGGGAAAGGCTGATTGATTTGGCAATACTCAAGGGAGAATCCACCTAGACTTCACTTGTTATCAATTCTTGAGCTAGACGATTTATTCACTTGACTTAATCCGTAGAGATCCCTAACTTATGTTAATACCTCCGTCGAGGATAAGAACAACTAATCCTAGGTAGATTAACTGAAATCTCTTTCTAGTTAAAACCCCTAGTCTTGCATTAACTCGACCAATGGATCCCCTTATTAGGTTTGACCCTGATCTGGCAGATTTATGTCGCCTTATGTCTAGGGTTGTATGCAACTCCGCTTAATTATGCTAGATCTACTCTTAAACAGGGACTTTTGCTCCTCTGAATAAGCACATCAATACTTGAATTAATACCTAGGATTATTAAGACAAGAATTAAGAACACATAATTAAGAACAATTCAAGTATTTATCATATAGTTCAAGATAAAATAACAACAAGATCTGTCTTAGGTTTCATCCCCCTCAAGTATTTGGGGGGTTTAGTTCATAGTTAATAAAGAAAACATCTCAGAAGAATAAAAATAACAAAACATAAAGAACCCAAAAACCTCTGAAGGATTGGAGGGAGATCCTCTGTCTTGATGTAGAGTTCGGCTTCTAGGATGAATCAATCGGCTTCCCTTGGAGTAATTCCTTACTTTCACTCTCTGTGTTGGCAGAAATATGGCACTCTTTTGTGGGAGAAAAGGTGCACCTTTAGAGTTGCCTCTTAGGGTCTTAATATAGAGCTTTGGTATACCTTTCTTAGCCTCTGAGTATCCAAATTTGAGTGAAATTGCACTTCCTCAAGACAGGGACACGCCCGTGTGCCACGCCCGTGTGGATTGATAGGAGGCCGTGTGTGAGACTGTTAATGGAGGCACGACCGTGTGATTTGGCCGTGCTTGTCAGGGTTGGGCCGTGTTGGACTTCATGTGGCATGACCGTGTGATGAATCCTTGGGCCGTGTTGTTTTTACACTTTGGCCCATTTTCTCTGTTTTTGGCTCATTTTTCGTTCCTTTCTCTTTCCTATGCTCTCTTGAGTATAAAACATGAAGTAGAAGGATTAAGAGCACCAATTCTCACAAATTTAATGATAATTCATCCAAAATATAGGCTAAGCATGAGGTAAAAACATGTATAAATTAGCGTTTATCATTATATGTGGCCTTAATTTAGTTGAGGTGTGGCTTGATTGGTGGTTGAATGATGAAAGGTAAAATGATAGTTATATGTGCATTTTGTATTAGTGTTTTGTGAGTTGATGAATTGGTTGTGAACTGGTACCTTGTTGTGTAAGACATATATGTCTAATTATGTTAGAAATTGAAGGGCATGTTTAACATGAATTGGCATTTTTTAGTAAAGTGATCTACATGATATGTAATTGTAACACCCTATACCCGAGACCGTCGCCGGAATCGAGTACGGAGTATTACCGGACTTATCGGAACTTTACAGAAATGAATATAAATTATCGCCAATTTATTGAATAAACATTCAATTTAATCAATTTAGAAATAATTACCAATGCCCCGGATGGTTAGGATTCGAATCCTAACAAATCGAAACTCATAAAAATTTTTCCCTGAAAAAAAAAAGCATCGTCACACGCCCGTGTGACTATTAGCACGGCTGTGTTACCAAGCCGTGTGGCTTTCACATGCCCATGCCAGGTAGCCGTGGAACATTCTGACTTACCCAACACGGCCACCAATTATTTCACACGCCCGTGGGAATAGGCCGTGTACTTCCACACGGTTTATCGCTAAGAGACACACGGTCGTGTCTCATGCCCGTGTGATTCATAAAATTTAAAATCAAGGTGCAGGGCACATACGGTCTAAACACACGCCCGTGGGGTTGGCCCGTGGCTCGCCCACGGCCTAGGTACGCCCATGCCTCTACCCCGTGGTTGAATCTGTTAAAAATTAAATTGGGCACGGCCAGGGCACACGCCCGTGTATCCTACCGGCCAGGCCGTGTGAGGCTATCTACCAAGCCTTGGCCTCCCTGCACTCAAATACACAATTCAAACTTCATTCAATTGCACATATCATTAACCCAATTCACAACTAACTCATTGCAAACTTTATTTAATACACAAACTACATTGTATTCAAAACATACAAATTTACAAATGTCAAATATTTAACTAGTACATGCCACAAAACCAAAGATAAATACATCACCACTAACTGAGCTGAGACCGGGATTGATTTGGATGCTTGATGCTACCTCTACTTTATCTAGCCTGCGCACGGAAAACAACCGTATGCTGAGTATAGAAATACTCAGTGGTATTATCGTAATTTAAATTAAAGCAATAGTCATATAGCATACATTCACATGGATAGTTACAAATCATTGCATATAGTTTCATACCAAAGTATCGTACTATATCATATCATTTTCAGTACCAAAATCCATATCCAAGTAATATCACATTTAAGTTACATATAGCTACTCAATTCACATTTTCATTCAATTTCAAATGCACAATTTCACTTGTTTTTTTTCTCATCTCACTTCAATCATTTCATTTCATTAATCTCATTGTTTCAGGATTTATCACTTTACTTATCTTTCTTTCCCTATTAACTTGACTCGGACTTTGGCGGATACACGGATCCAACCAAACACACCAGATTTGGCACCCAGTGCCTCATCGGATAGTTCGAAGCAAAGTTTGACACCCAGTGTCTCATCGGTCTAGCCGAAGCAAAGTGGTACCCAGTACCTCATCGAATCTATCCGAAGCAATATGACACTCCAAGTGTCTCATCGACTCGAGGTCGAAGTAACCCTGAACACTTCCAATCCTATGGCATGCCAACTATATCCACTAACCCGACTAGTTAATAGGGTATCAGAACTATATTTCATTATCGATCAATTTCACATCAGTTGCACATTGGCCATATTTTTTTCTCGCATATTTCTCAATTCAAGCACATTTCGTGCAAAAATCACACTTTCGTATGATTTCACTTCTCTTTCATTATCAATTGATCAAAATCACTCAAAATCGATTCAATCACTTTAATAGTTCAATTTCAAATCTTCAATTCATATACCTATCCATGTCACTCAATTCAATCATGCCATAATCCATGATATTCAAACTATATAGCATTACTAAATTCAATTACAATCTCATGCACATAAATCAAACAATTTAGACATATAATAAGGAATTAATTTAAATTACGATAATACAAACCGAAATTTTCTCGAATTACTCCTCGACCACTTTTTCCTTTCCTTTCGTATTCGACGGCTCGGTTTCCTTGTTTGCTACGAAAATTAGCAAATTTACAATTAATTAACTATACATACAATTCATACAAATTTCTAAATTTCCATACAACATTTCTCATATTTCCATTTATGTCCTAAACTTTGTTATCTTCTTCCTTATAACAATTCAACTCATTTTCTTATTCAATTTCTATCAAAACTTTCACATAACTATCAAATTTCCAGCAATTTTCCATAATTTCGAATTCTTTCAAATTAGTCCCTAACACTCAAAACTTAGGACCTAGTTTACAATTTAGTCCTTTATTCAATTCATATTCACAATCTTATCAAATTAATCTCTAATTTCTTCATTTCTTCAACATAAACCCTAATTAAAACTCCATCATTTTTCAATATTTTCACATAAACTCAAGATTACTTAACTCTAAGGCCTCAAAAACATCAAATTACAAAGAAATGACCTAATTAAACTTACCAATTAATTCCCAAGCTTCAATTCTTTAATTTTTCCTTTCTTCTTTATTTCTTTCTTTTTCTTTCCCTTTCACGTTTTCTTTCTCTGGTAACTTTCTATTCTTTTCTTTCTTTTGTTTTATTCTTTATTCATTTTACTACTAAATTACTTAATTATTAAAATATCTTTTTAATTACCAATTAAAATTAATACACATGTGCCATTAAAAATCCTACACTTGTTTTAATCCTTGCCATACACTTGTCATTATCACACAATTTAATAAAATAATAATTACACAATTAATAATAATTATAACAAATAAATGAATAAATAATTAAATAACATTTACTTAATAATTAAGCAAACACATATAACATACATTTGTACCAATAAAATTAATACAAATGTATTTTATCTATAATACACACATGTCAATTCCATGGTCTAATTACTAATTTAATCCTCTAATATTTTTCTATTCTAAAATTAAACTTTTGCATTCTATTCAATTTAGTCCTTTCTACTAATTATTTCTAATTAAACTAAATTCACTTCACCAAAATCTAATTCAACTAATAACTAATTCCATAAATATTTTTAATAAATATCTACGAGCTCATTTTCCTAAGACGGAGGCCCTACGACTCGTGTTTTCGGTACCCGGGAATTTTGGGTCGTTACAGTAATGATGCAATTATGCATATAATTTAGTTGAACATTTGGTTATATTGAATACATGGTTAAACATGTTTCATTTGAGGTGCCTAAGGGCATATTAGTTGTATGTGAATATACTACATGTTTAAGGCTTGATTCTGCTTCTTTTGGATGCCATAATATGGCTTGTTTATATGCACAATGTTAAGTATAGGTGGATGCCAAATTGGGTGAGAAATATGGCTTGTAAAATGGCCTATTTTCGTCCATACGGGCAGAGACACGGGTGTGTGTCTCAGTCATGTGTGACACACTACCAGGTGACATAGTCGTGTATCCCCTATAGTTTTTAAAGGGTTGCAAGTCAGGTCGTTACACGACCTAACGTACAATCTAGCATACGGGCATTTGAGGTTACTTCGAAGGGTGTACAGCCTAGCACACGAACGTGTGACTTGGCCGTGTGACCAAGTTAGTGAGTTACAAGGGCACGGGCACGGGCACGGGCTAGGACACGGCCGTGTGTCCCTATTTCGAATGCCCACACAGCCTATGACACGGAAGTGTCTCTTGGCCGTGTGACCCCTGAAGTTTGTAAATTTTCATCTTTTTCTGAAAAATTCTCTAAGTTCCCAATTTAGTCTTGACTTGTTTCTAATGCGATTTTAGGGCTTGGAGGGCTCATATAAGGGACAATATGAATGATTTTGATTCGTTTTTGATATGAATATTGTTAGGATTTGTAATGTTCAAAATTCTGTTTGTTTGTACTATAAACTTCGGTAATACTCCATAACTCTATCCTAGTGACGGATACGGGTTAGGGGTGTTACAGCTACATTAGCCATCGAAGTGACTCTCCATTAACTCTCAACCTAACCTTCAATACATCATTTATACATAACATGTGAATGTAGTGTTAATCTTTAACACAATAGCAAAAATTACACATACTCAAAATACGATGGTTCGCATGCACAAAACATTAAAAAATATGATTATACGAAACAATATTTTCGAACATGTAGTTATTTCAATAGGTTCACACTATACTTAATCACCACACAAAGAATTTAGATATGGCTCGCATAAAAACTTAGGTTCGGATGAAAATGTATATTCGCAAGATCCGATGCACTAATCACACAGGGCCCATGTAGGGGTAATTTTGGTAACAAAAATTCATCATCCATCAACTTAAAGCAGTTAATTTTGGTTGATGAGAGAAGATACACACATTAACTTAGTTTTAGCCTTAGTTTCTTTAGGTTTTCTCTTAGTTTTTCTTCAACTTTTTCTAGGGTATATATTTTCTCTTCTCATTTCTTAGTTTTATTGTTTATTTTATTGCACTTTCTTCTGTTTATTTTATTACACTTTCTTCTTCTTTTTAGTGTTCTTGTAGTTAATTAAACTAGTTATCACTGTAGCCTAGGTTTATTTGCACTTTTAGTTATTGTACTTTGGTTGTAATGACATTTTTAACTTTAGTTTGATGTATTTTAGTTTCCTTTTTTTCAAATATATTAAAGTTTGTTCTTTTTATCTTTATTGCTTTAGATTTTCTTGTCGAATGCTTTTTGTTTCATGTTCTTTAAGCTTTCTTGCATAAAAAATCTCAACTTTTATATTTTTTTAAGCTTTACTTTAATGACTTCTTTGCTTTTAATTTCCATGGTTGTTAGTTGTGTTTCTAGCATGAGTAGCTAAACCTTTAAGGGGGTTGGCCGATAGAGATGTGGTAAGCTAATTTTTGGATGAAGGATCAAACTATAATAAATTGAATTAATTTGAATAAACATAAAAACTTAAGATTGACGCCCCTAAGAGAACATCTAGACAAGTGAGACTGAGAAGTAATCTTGTTGTACACCAATTCATTAGTCCCGAATTACCCGGTGAGATCGAGAGATAAACCAAACTAATTTATCCAAATTGGTAAAATTGAGATCGAGAGATAAAATTGAGCCACTTTAGTAATTTAAGTGATTTAAGTCCCTCATTCAAAGATCAATAAACCACATCTAAGTCAACCGACCACTGTTCGTCATTTATTAGTTAATTTCAGAATCTTGTACTCTTTACAAGTTGGTTCTTAGAGTAGAGTGTTTAATTTCCTTGCAACATTTTCTTGTTATGATTTTGTTGTACTATAAAATCGTACTAGTAGCTGCTTAGACTCTAGAGTGTATACTAATTATTACTCAATCACCATCTCCTTTGGGTTCGACCCCTTGGAATTCTCTAGTGTTCCATTGGACACTATAAGTATTACAACTGACTTGTACACTTGATGTTAAAATCGCTCTTAAAAAATAGTTTTCCAAAATAGTTTGTTTTAACGTGCACGCGTACTAGTGGTCACTTCCCAGGGATGATTTTCTTTTCGACTTTGTTTTATTTTCTCTTCTCCACCTTTTTCAATAGCTTGAAAAAAGGAATAGCCATGGAAGGTTCTACTTAGAGCAGAATTTATGAGGTGGGAGATGGAAAAGTAGGAAACCATCAAGTGGGTAAGGTTCACAGCCCTTCTGTGTACGTAGAATAAAGTTATGGACTAAAGAACCATTTTAAAGGTTCTGCATGTTTCTGGAAAAATAGTGTTAAACTGAGAATATTGAGTATAACCTATGATTTTGGTTGAAATCCTTAGCTTCTAGAAGAGTGGAAGCTCTAACATTTGAGAAGGCTAAGCTATGGAGACTATGAAGCTTCAGGTGAGCTCCAGACTCTAAACCTACTGTACGATCTGCGCTGTTTGAATATGTCATGTTTGCATAATCCATAAAATATGATGATATGTGCATGCATTGCATGACTGTGGGAAAAACCTCAATGGGATAGATGAAGTTGGGAAGGGAAATCGGGAGTGACCCTGTTATATACCGCTTCGGGTGAAGCTCCGAGCCTTGCAGAGGGAACACTACGGTGTTTGAGCATCAAGATTAGGCGATGTAAATGAGGTAATGAGGGGAGGATTCAGGAAATAAAAATTATGGAAATATATTTACAGTAACAACCTATTTTCAGTAAAATCAGAATAGTGGTTTCGGGACCACAAATCCGAGCAGGAAAGAAAACTTATTATAATATTATTGCATGCTCCGCATTATGATAGGAGTGTTATATGAAAATTTTGATAAGAAAATTTTGATAAGAAAATTTTACCGATGATGTGTTTAATTAGGGAAAGGATCAAATTGAATCAAATACAAAAGTTGAATTCTAGTAGCTTTAAGTATCAAATAGCTATGAAATTCAAAACTTGATGGCCTTATATGGTAATTTGACCATAAAGAAAAGTTAGTAGATATTTTTAATGATTTATCCATAGAAAAATTAGAAAAGGATAAGAACTAAATTGAAAAGTGGAAAAATTAAAAGATGATAATTAAATTAAATAGATAATATCATCTTATTTTCATCGTCTTCCCCAAAAATTTCTATGGAAACGAAAGAGAAAGAAAGCTTTCTTTGCTTAGTTGGATTTGTAAAACTCAAATACGAAGTTAGATCGAGGAAAAGAAAAAGTGTTCGATTAGTAGATTTTTGTATACAAACAAGCATTTAGGTAAGTTCGTGTAACTAAATTGTATAAATTTATATGTTTGAATTAAGTGTTGTATATGTAAATTGTATAATTTTCATGTATATGAAATAGATTGAATATCTGATATTACCCGATAAATGTTAAGTTCCATTTGAACAAATGAAAATCGATGGATAAAAGTTTCCTGTATTAGTTGTAGTTTTGCATATGTTGCAGACACACTATAGATCAAAAATAGCATCTCGTATTAGCCCTCTCGAGCTTTCCATATAAGGTTCTTGCGATCTTTCTGATATAGCTCTTCGGAGTGTCCCGATAGGTTGTGATCCTACATTTGTTGTGGACACACCTTAGCTCTTATGAACATTCCGATTAAGGGCTCTTCATGAGCTTTCTGTTAAATTGGCTCTTTGTAAGCTTTCCGATAGTGCTCGATTGAACTTCCAGATATTTGGCTATCTGGAGCTTTCTGTTACATGGCTCTTCATGAGTTTCCCGATATGGTTCTTTGTGAACTTTCTGATTATGGCTCTTATGAGCTTCTCGTTATATATCCTGGATAAGTTTCCCGATAGGCTCTTTATGAGCTCCTCGTTACAAGGCTCAAGAGTGTGCTTCCCGATTATGTGCCCTAATTGGGTATCCCTAGATATGAATTGACGGATTATAGTATGTACACTTTATGTGTACTACGTGAGTATCCATCGATATTTCAATAATTCAACGGATAAAATGTCTGACATGAGAAATTATGAGATTAAATGAATTATGTTTCAAATACTTCTGAAATACTTAAAAGTTTGTAATGTGATGAACTCATCTATGTTTATTTGATGTACATGTGGAATATGTGACTAACTTGTTTAATTGAGTGTATGTGTTTAGGCAAACTTGCAAATTTGTTGGGAAGCATGTTATTGTTATGTTTATTTAAATGAATATGATTGGTAAGTTTAATTCCTATTATACAAACTTACTAAGCATTAAATGCTTATTAGGTTTTATTTCCTCTGTTTTATAGTGCTTGAAAGCTTGTAAAGGTTGGAGATTGGTCGGAGCATCTTCACACTATCCACTAGCTCGTTTTGGTATAAATAGTAAAAATATTTTGGTATAACGACATGTATAGGTTAACTTGGACAATTGTTGGCTTGTAAATGGTTGTTTGTAATCTAACCATTGGAATAACTAGTGATAGTTTGTTTTGGTATATTTATAAGGTTAAATCATGATATATATATATATGTGTGTGTTTAGTATGGTTTAATTGAGTTATGTTAAACATGTATGTTCATAAAAGGTAAGATTATAAACATGAATGTATGCGGTGATATATCATGCTAGATGATAGAGTTGGTTTGGTTATAATGCTTGAATTGGTTGGTATATGATTGCAAGTATTGGTGTTGGTTATTGGCAAATTTGGGTGAGAAATAAGGCTAGGAAATGGCTTTATTTTGTCTAAATGGGTAGACACACGTGCGTGTGTCTTGACCGTGTGTGACACACGGCTTGACACATGGGCATGTGGTTTGGCCGTGTGTCCCCCTGCATCTTAAAATTGAGAAACAGAATGCTCAAAATTAGGCACACGGGTAGAGGTATGGACTTGTGTCTCAGCCGTGTGTCACATGAGCGTGTGCCTTGGCCGTGTGAATCTTGCACCTAATTTTCGAAAATTAAGTTGTTCACACGACCTAGCACGCGGGCATGTGACTTGGTCGTGTAACTATGGTTAAAAGGCATTACCGAACAATTCATAACATTTAACTAACAACTCATAAATCAATAAACATTCATTATTGAATAACATTCATTCACGTACACAATGTCCCTTAAATAGATCTACGAGACCTTAAACATGCTTTAGAGAAGGTTCGGAACTAAACCGATCTCGTATAAAAATTTTCGAAACTTTAAGAATTTTCCTAAGAACATAGGTCACACGCCAGTGTGAACAGGTCGTGTGACTTACACGGCTTTAGACACGCCCGTGTCTCAGGTAGTGTGAAAACAGAGTATACATACTAACTTGTATCACATGGCTAAGGACACGCCCGTGTGCCAAGCCGTGTGAAAACATAGGGGTATACTGACTTGGTTACACGGCTAGTCACACGCCTGTGTGTCCAGCCCATGTGCCTATTTGAAATGGCCTCACACGCCCGTGTCCAGGCCGTGTGCTAGGCTGTGCCAAACCTGTAGGGTATACTGAATTGTGTCACACGGCCAGTCACACGCCCATGTGTGAGGCCGTGTGGAACACCCAGGCTCAATTTGAATTGAACCTCGAAGGACACGCCTGTGTCTCAGCCTGTGCGGGCAAAAATAGGCCATTTACAAGGCCAATTTGCCACCCATAAGGGTCATCCCTACAAGTTCAAACCAAGACACCAATTTATACATCATTTTAGCCAAATTCATACCCAAATTATACACATTTCATACCATGATATCATCCACCATTTCTAAACACAATTACCAATTAAAGTCATACCAAAATCATATGCCAAACTCATAACAAAATTACAACTCCTAATCAACTATGTAACCTAATCCAAAACATGCCATTTTCTATAACTAATATACATCATGAATACTTACCAATTACTTATTCAATCAACTACCAAAGTTACCAAATCAAGCATTCCCAAGACATAAAACATTATAAACACATCACATACCATATATCATACTTCTCAAAATGAGCCAATTCACATGACCATATACACACCAACATTTGCATATACAAGCCAAATCACATCGCTATGTTTTCATAATTCAAAAGCAAATCGAGATGATATTTAGCCTATACATGCCATATACCATATTTACAACTTCAAAAGATACTCAAAAGAGGTTTGTAATGTGATGATGTTCCCGACGATCCCCGGATCCAAGCTAGCTTCGTTTATCTATAAAAACATAGAAAAATAACACATAGTAAGCTTCATAGCTTAGTAAGATCATATAAAATAAATTTAATGCAATCAAATAAATACAATTCAATTAATTGAAATACCAACACATAGCTCATTAGCTAACAAACCTTCCAAGTGATCATTCATAAACTTATATGCTTTCATCATGATATTTCTTGATTCAATGCTCAAATAGTTCATACACATACTTGTACCATCTCGTACAGCCCTTATATACACTCTTGTCTTTTGTTTACCCATTGAACCATTCGGAATAGAAGTTGGATACATAAAACTTTCACAAGATAAGTACCTATACCATGGTCCGAAACCAAATCAAGGTAACTTATCCAATTCTGATATCATGGTCCGTAGCCAAAATCAGTCGATATGCATGACCTGAATCCAAATCAGTTTATCACGCACCCGTAGTGCTATATCATGGCCCGAAGCCAAATCAATTGTCCCTAATGACATGTCACTAGCCTCCTAATTATTCCTAAGGTTCAACCGGACTTTCAATTGTAGTATCATTGTTGACTCATTTTCAAGCTTATCCGTAACCACATAATCACAATTCATGTAATATCAAAGCATATAAAATACATTTATAACGAATTTATAACATACGAACTTACCTCGAATGTTAAAACGGTGAATCAAGTCAACTATTCCGTAACTTTATTCTTTCCCCGATCTAAGTCTGTATTTCTTCTTTTTTGATCTAAATATATTCAAAATTAACTAATTTAATCAACCATTTATTCAATTCAATCCAAAACACACAATTGGGCATTTTTGCACATTAGCCCTTAAACTTTCACATTTTTCACAATTTAGTCCTTATTACTCAAAATCACAAATTAATGAAATTAACTAAATACCCATGCTAGCCAAATTTTTATAGTCTCTAGCAGCCCAAAAATTTCATTTATTCACACATTTAACCACACATTTTTACATTTTCACAAATAAATCCCTATTTGACATTTTTGTCAAAAATCATTTTACAAAACTTGTGTAACTATCAACAAATATTCATTTTTCATCATCAAACATTCAAAAGCTCAAACATTCATCAATGGCACTTTACAAAAACATTGAAAACTTAAAAAATTAAGGCATGGGCTAGCTAGAATACAAAGCAACGATCTCAAAAACGTAAAAATCATCAAAAACCAAGCAAAATATATATCTTAATTAAGCCACACAAGTGTCGAACCCTAAATGAGCTTTAAGATTTTATTTTTTTTTATTTTCGGTGAAAGTATGGAGAAGATGACACCAAAATGGATTTTGTTTCTTTAATTAACCTTTTATTTTTCTAATTACCATAATATCCTTAATGAAATTATAAATAAACTTTAATATACATGACCATAAATGTCCATTAACCAATCCATAGGTCTAATATCAACATAAGGACCCTTGATTTAATAAACCATATCAATTAAACATCTTTAACATAAAGAATGTAACTTTTACATTTTACGCGATTAGGTCCTCTTGTCAAATTAACTAACCGATCGATAAAATTATCACACGAAAATTTCACACATGCATAATCTCATACTCTAAACACCAAAAATAATATTAAAATATTTTTTTGACCTCGGATTTGTGGTTCCATAACCACTGTTCTGATTTAACTAAAACCGGGCTGTTGCAACACGGCCTGACCACACAGGCGTGTGACCTCTGTATATAAGAAAAATTTTGGAATTTTGCAAAAAAATTTTTGAGATCCAGATTTAGTCTCGACTTGTTTCTAATGTTTAAATTGGGCATCGAGGGTCCTTTCAAGGGACGATATGATTAGTTTCAGATATGAACAGTAAATGACATGAATTAATTGTAACCAAACTATAAACTTTGGTAATGCTCCATAACCTTATTCCGGCGACGAATACAGGTTAAGGGTGTTACATTTACCGCGACAACGATATCTACTAGTCTTTCGGGGCGACACTATAATGACGGTTTATGGCGTAAAATCATAGATGAAAGTCACTATGGCAGTCTAGTATAATGTACTTAGAGTAAGATCATGAATGAAAGACACCATTGCATCATGGTACAAAGTATAAGGTATACGGTGTAAGACCATAAATAAAAGATGATATGACAACCAGGTATGATGAGTAAGACCATGGATGAAAGACTCCATGACATTATAAGATAGTACGCCAAGATGGTGAATCGATGTAAGACCATAGATGAAAGAGTCCATGGCATCCACAGAACAGAGATAGTCTATTGGGACAATAAACACAAAATATAGATAATCTACTAAGATAGTAAACACATAATAGAGATAGTCTCCTGAGATAGTAAACATAGAAGAGAAAGTCTGTTGGGACAGTAAATATGGGTTAAGTCCAAAAGGACAAGAAAAATGAAGTAAGAAGGGTATAAGACCATAGCTCGGCTACGACAACCTATAGATTCTTCTAGGTAACAGACGCGAAAAGTTTGCTCGGGCCTCAAGCGAGGGATATAATGACAGTGTGTTAAGTATGAGAAACCACATAAGTGGAAGAAGAATTAAGAGAAGACATATGTATGGCAAGCGATTCATATGGAATCTGCCAAAAATAATGAAAGTGGTAAGGATAGATAAGAAAATTGACAAGACATAGGCAAAGACCCTACAATAAGTAGAGGAAGATAAGTTGTGCAAGAGCTACTTAGTAACCTAAATAACTAAGTAGTAATTGTTAATACAATTAGCATTGAAGAAGGACGATAAATATATTATAAAAAAATTGTTAATGTATAAACTGTGTGAGGAGAAGCATGTAGTGATTAATAAAGTGATGCATATAAAACATTGAAACTAATAGACAAACATGCTTAATTGGAAGAAGCAATAAAAAAATAGTCCAAGATTGTGGGAATGTTATGATCTGTTTCAAGTTAGAGACGTGTAAAATGGTTAAATTCTATAATGTAGTGTTTTTATTGAATGTACTTGTGATAAGCAATATATAAGCATTTTATGGGCAAATGAATTTTCACAATACCTTTTGAAATAATAAATAAATTGAGAAAGTCATGTTTATATTAAATTGCAAATAAACAAAAGGACTAAATTTCTTAAAATAAATGTGCTCGCAAATAAAATTTTTAAATATGTTTAAAATTGAATCTATATTTTAAAATATTAAAAGTAAAGAGAATAAATTTTTAAAAAAAGAGTAGGAAAATTGAATTTCAAGAAAAAAAAAGTAAGCATTAAGTAAAATTTTTTTACTACCAATAAGAAAAATTAAAAGTGTTTTATTTAATATCATCTTAAAAATAAAAAAATAATTAGAATTTAAAGTTGAATGATTAGTTTTATTTTTTAAACATTCGTTTAGATTTGTTAAAGATATGTGAATCAAGCAACTTGTGCAAGTAAAAAGGCCATTTTTAAAAGAAATGTAAATAAACAGGGATGACATTGGTAAACAAAATTATGCATTAATTTCAATTTAATAAAAATGGAAAGGGAAGAGGACTAATGATGAAATTTGTAAAAAGCGGCATCTTCTGCTAAAAACAATAGAACATGGAGGGCTTTACTTGTTATTTACCCATGCACTATTTTTTTTGAAAGGATACCCATGCATTTTTTTAATAATCTCTTTATAAATTCTGATCATATTTGTTATTTTTGACACAATGTCTAAAACTATCTATATCCCCTTTCTAACCAATAAATAAGAAGATAATGTGTTTCAACGCACTCAAACCCATGTCCTTCTGAATTGATAATAATACTTATACTAGTCAAAATAGGACTCAATCTATATACCATGCGTTGTTAGAATAAGAAAAAATCCCCTTAATTTTTTTACTACTTTTTTTAGTGCTACATATTTAATTTTCATTTTTTGTTCTTTTTTACATTTTCGTGATGATTTTTTTTTTCAGCCAACCAATATTCCTGTTACAATCAGGCAATGTAATAAATTATAAAATATAAAAACTTAAAAGGAAAGTGCGATTATTATTGATAAAATTAGTGATGATATAGAAAGTATCTACAAAACAGATGTAATGAAATAAATTAAATTAATTGTAATAGGAGTTAAAATTCGAAGGTAATAAAAATATTATGAGTTGTATATGATTAGTATGTAATACTTAAATATAGGGTTAGTAAAATTTGATTTGATTTGAAAAAAATTAAAAGAGTTTGAATTTCGAGTTAATTGCTCGAATAACTCTAATTCGAGTTTCGAGTTCGAGTCGAGTTGAATTTCACATTTCAAATAATTCGAATAACAAGTTAGTGTAAATATTCTTTTGGTTCATATTAATTTTGAAAATAAGCAAATTTGTCTCTCTATCAACAAAAATTACAATAAAATTCAAAATAATATCCAAAATTTAAAATAATTTTTAAAATTCAAAATATTTATAAAAATTTTAAATTTTAAATTTTTTAAAAAATATAAAAATTCTAAAAAAATTAAAAAAAGTTAAAATTTTAAAATTGAACTAAAATAATAATTTTGGGACCTAATTAATGATTCAAATTTATTATACTTAAGTATATTATTTTTTTATTATTTTGCTTTGAATTTTTTTTTCAAATATATATGGTTTCAAATTTATGTGCTTTAATATAGAATTAGTTATAATGTAACAATATTTTTATTTGACATGTTTAAATTTTTTAATTTAACTCGAACAATTTCACTCGATTCGACTCGACTCGAAACTTGATTTGAAAAAAATTTAAATTGAGTTAAGATATTAAAATAGGTCTCGTGAACTCAATTAACTCAAAAATTTTTCACTCGATTCGATTAACCGTTTACCCTACTAAAATATTGGTTATTCCTTAAAACGGTGAGGAAATTTTACTTCTAAGAAATGGTATACCCTAATTTATAGGGAAAAATAATTATAAACAACTATAGGTATATGTTTTTGATAGGGTTTGGAAAAAATGTATAAAAATAATTAATAATTTTGTACCTCTTTGTTGTTGGAAAAGTATGTGGTTGTTATGAAAATGACGACAGTAGTTTTATTTACAGAATACACTTATTCAAGGACGTCAGCATATGAAAAAAGAAATATATATAGATATAAATTGTAAAAGTAAAGTGGTATAATATATGATGGTTAAATAAGTTATATATAGATATAAATTGTATAAGTAACGCAATTTTGTGGTATGAAATCCAGAAGAGCAAAGAAGTAGAGAATGGTTCTTATGAAGGAAAGTTGACCAAGCAATTTAGTGAGTAATTGAATGGCTAATTATGGAAAATGCAACATTTTTGCAAACTCAAAATGTAAACAATTTTATAAATATATGATATGAGGTAACTGGTTGATTATATTGTTGGCTTGAAAAGCAATTGGAACCAGTCAGTCATTTGACTCTGAGAATTAATTAGTTTGTTTGGAGGAAGCATGACCATATGATTATTTAATCTAAATTAATAATAACAGCCTCTGATGAAACATCAGTTTCAAGTATCGATTATATGATTTCTATCAGATTATGAAACATGATATTCAAAGTTTCCCATCACTTTTATAATCAATCTAATGGAAAGCATTTCAATGTTTCAACACTGAAATGCCAGCCTTTCACTTCATTCTCCTCGCTCTCATCAGCTTATGTTTTTCTTCTCCTATCTCTTTAGTTACCGGTGATCATGAAATCCCACTCCGAAACCTGGCTGATTCCATTTGTCCATTGGATTTCACTGTTGTCAGGAAACTCATTTTTGATAGTCCTAGGAGACCTTCATTTCTAGATGTTCCAAGAAAGTGTCAAACCCTCCTTCAAGGTATTCGTTTGGTTCAGTCCAACTATCTTCGAGTCACCGGAAACTTTTCCCTTCCTCCCATTTCCTCGGAGGTTTGTTTGGATGTGTATCAGAAGTTAGTCAATGAATTAGTACCCTGGTTGGATATTCGTTCCACTTGTGCCTTCGATGCCACTTTGCTATCAAAAAGTTGCAACAACATCACATCTCGATTCCAATTCGAAGGTCTTATTTCGAAACCGGAGTTGCAGGAAGTTAACCATCTTTGCAACCGTTCTTTAGATGCTGATTCTTCATGCACACCATGCCAGGGTGCCTTATATAGCATTTATCAATCATTCTTCATCGAGAATGCATCAGATTGTTCAGGGTACCCCTTCATATACGCCGGCGCATTGGCTAATCGCGAGGGGCCGGCTGATTCAGGCACTGCAAAGTGCTTGTTCTCCCTTGATTACACTTCAACTAATGCAAACAACTGGAAGAAGAAAGCTATTCTTTGTGCCACCCCTATAGGCGCTGCTCTTGGCTTGATCATGACAGTTATGGTGATCTGGTTTAGTTGGAGAAGAAAACAGAAATGGAAGAGAAGACACAATAGTGTCGCCCTGAACGAGATAGGTGCGGGTTTTGGAATAGAAACAATAAGTGGAGATAGCAGTTTGGTCATGTTCACATTTGAAGAAATCAAAAAGGCTACAAAGAATTTCTCAAGGGAGAATATTGTAGGGAAAGGAGGATATGGGAATGTTTACAAAGGTATATTAGAAGATGGATCCGAAGTTGCATTGAAAAGGTTCAAAAACTGCTCTGCTGCAGGGGATGCAACTTTTGCACATGAAGTGGAGGTTATTGCAAGTATTAATCATGTCAATCTTGTTCCTTTCAGAGGCTATTGCACTGCCACGGTTCCTATGGAAGGCCACCAGAGAATAATCGTGTGCGATTTGATGCAAAACGGAAGCTTATACGACCATCTTTTCGGATCAGAAGTTACCAAGCTTAGTTGGCCTATTCGTCAGAAAATTGCCATTGGAGTGGCACGGGGACTGGCATACCTCCATTATGGTGCACAGCCTGCTATCATACATAGAGATGTTAAGGCTAGTAACATACTTTTAGATGATACGTTTGGGCCAAAACTGGCAGATTTTGGCCTTGCAAAGTTCACTCCAGATGACTTCTCTCATATGAGCACCAGGGTAGCTGGAACTCTAGGGTACGTAGCACCGGAGTACGCTTTATACGGGCAACTAACAGAGAGAAGTGATGTTTACGGCTTCGGGGTTGTCCTGCTTGAGCTTTTAAGCAGTAAGCAAGCAGTTATTTCCATTAATGATCATCACACATTGCTTTTGACTGACTGGGCTTGGTCATTGGTCGAAGAAGGCAGAGTATTCGATGTTATCGACGAAAATGTGCTGGAATTAGGCCCTCCAGAAGTAATGGAGAAATATGTTTTGTTAGCAATTCTTTCTTGTCATTCACAGCTATACGCTAGGCCAACAATGGACCAGATTGTGAGAATATTGGAAACCGATATTCCAGTTCACTCAATTCCGAAACTTCCTTTCCAACAGAAATCAGCCAACTTCAGTTCGACGCGCAGCATGTCAAGCGCCTGCGCTGACGATAAACATCCGTGTAACCGTAACGAGTAATGATTCAATCTTCCCTTTAATAAAATCATGATAGTTAAAACAAATTGTCTTCCATGTTTGATTGTTGAAGTTTTCTGGCTTTCTCATCTTGTTTTTTGTTCTTGATATCCCTTTCTTGGGCAGTCATTGTCCCTTGTATCTACTTTCTTACAAGTTCTCCTAATTCAAAGCATTCACCATGAGAAATGGTCAGCTGGCCATGTCAACTACAAATATATATTAGGAAAGGAAAATGAATGGATGTTTTCTTGAAAGTTTCTTTCATAATCCTGGAATCCAATCAAAAAAAATTTATCTTTTTAATAAAAACGAGAGATTTTGAAATTAAAAGAGAGTATTTTTCTGGTCCTATCAAGTTTAAAATTGAGTAAGTTATCCATTTTTTAAAAATTAGATCAATTTAATACTTGCCTTTCAAAAGTGAATAACTAAAAATAATTAATTATAGCATTAATTTTTTTTATTAATTGTACATATTTTTTATTGGTAAAATAACAAGTTTAGCCCTTAATGTTCATATATTATGTATAATTGTTACGAGCTAAATTTGTTAAATCATGACCATATTAAAAAAAATGCCTAAATTTTGTGGACTAGATTTGTTAAATCAAGATTAAATTGACAGAATATGTAAATTTTGAGGGCCTATTTTTTTATTATACCAATAAAAAAGTACAATTGATGAAAAATATTATTACTATGATTAATAGTCCTTAGTTATCCACTTTCGAAACTGACTTGTTCTTTATATATATATATATATATATATAAAGGATAATTTACTCAATATTAAAATTGAGAGAGAAACCAAAGAAGTTTTTTACCAAAATTAAAAAAAATATAATTAAAATTCAATAAATCTATAAAACTTGTATCTAACTAAGAAAAATTATTAATAATTAATTAATAAATTGATGATTAATGCAAAGAAGGACTTTTTGTATTCTTTAAGAAATTGGTTATAAATACTGGGGAAGTTGTTAATTATTTTTCTTGGTAATAAACCTCCTTAAAAAATTCCTAGTATTGACAATATTAAAACTTAGAGACACCAATATAGACACAATTGGGGTTTTTTAAACTAGATTATATTGCTTCATAGCATAATTTGAACGCTTAAGGGTAAAAATGAAAAAAGCCATATTAAAAAATCAATTAAGTAGTTATAAAAAATTTTCACCCAATTCAACCTTTAAAGTTGAAAAGTTAATCAATCAAATCCTTCCATAATGTTGACCAAATTTGACTTTTAATTTTTGCTGACGTGGTTAATAGAAAAAGCAAATCCCACATGAGCAAATACTTAAAATTTTTCAAAAAATAAATAAACATTTTTTAAAAATAATAAAACAATTTGTGCAAGTTTATTCAAAACTTTTTTTAATAATTATTATAATAATATAAAATTAATAAAAAATTTTAAAAAACTACTAGCATTGCAAGTCCTTAATGAATATGGACAACCATTTGCTCAGGTTAATTTTGAAAGCAACTTTATAAATAATTATAAAAAAATTATAAAAAATTATTTGAAAATTATTAGAAATTATAAGAAATTAAAAAAATTTTAATAATTTTAATTAGTTTTAATAGTTATTCTTTTTTATCAATTACTGCTTTTTTTTACTTAACTACCCCGAAAATATTAAATATTTACAAGAATAATCTAACTTCAAAAATAATGACGGGAATAACTTGAAATGAATAGTGTCGGGCGATGCCGGCACCAACTCAATCATTCCCCAATAATTAGCTGCTGATTGTATGAGGATTTAAAAAAAATACTTTTTTGGTGTTGACACTACAATGGCCGACACCAATATGTATTTTTTCACGTGTATTTTATAAAATATTAGTATTCTCCAATAAAAAAAATCTTTTTATTAGGTGCTGACATCCAGATGACCGGCATCGCAAAAAAAAAAATCAAAATTTTCTATATTTTTTAGTGTCGACATTGTGGTGGGCAACACCCATGTCAGGTAAAATGCTTTTGAGTTTTTACTTATTATAGTACTTAGTAAGCAAAGAAAACACGAGAAAAAAGAAGAAAAAAAATCAACGGTCAAGAAAACAAGAGATAAAAGAAAATGAAAAAAACCAAAAGAAAAAGTTTGACATTTATAGTTTCAACAGAGAAAAAAAAAAGTTGTATATGAAATTGCATTAATAAGTTTATTTAATGACTTTTGTATAATTTCAAGGCTAGAAAAATTTAATACAAATTTAGAGTTTCAATAGGAAAAAAGTTGTACATGAAAAAAAAAATCCCACTCTCTCCATTATCACTTTCTTTTGTAAGTGCATCAATTAATTTTTAATTCTTGTTTAAAGAAAAAGTTAATTAATAGCCTTGACAATAATATTATTTAAGATTTTTAAATTTAATAAAAAATTGTAATATATTATTTTAAAATTTTCAAATCATACCATTTAAAAATAATAATACAGCTAGTCGTCTTATGACATGAGTACTCTGTCTGTCTTTTGACACGTTCTCTCAAAAATTTTTCCTTTGATTTTCTTTTTCTTCCAATTGTATATTTTATTCTGTTTTTCTTGTGCGTCACTTTGGAATGAAAGAAGAATTAACCAATCTGAGACTTCTAGATGAAGAAGAGGAGGCGTTCTAGGAGGAAACAACAGTAGTGGACCGAAGTTATCAATTTTATTTGGTGGGGCACTGTCTCACTGATAGTGTTGTCCATTTCCCTTCTCTACGCAATATTATGGTTGATCTATGGCATCCAATTGGAGGGATACGTATCACAGATCTAGGAGATAAAAGGTATCTTTTTCAATTCTTCCATGAGGTTGACATGCAAAGGGTGCTTTTCGGTACACATTGGTTTTTTAATAACCATTTGCTTATCCTACAAACAATCCAAAAGGGAGAAAATCTGTCAACTATATTATTAAATTTTACTAAATTCTGGGTCCAAATTCATGATTTGCCTCCAAGGCTAATGACTAAAACAATGGCAAAACAATTTGGTAAATTTTTGGGAAAATTTCTAGAATATGATACTTCTATTCCAACTTTGGGACTTAAAAGATTTATGTATATTCTTGTTCGTTTGGATATTTCTACTTTGTTTAAATGAAAGAAAAAGATCCAGATTGGAAAAGAAACGATTGTTTATGCTTGTTTTCAATATGAGAAATTGAGTTTATTTTGTTTCATTTATGGTAAGTTGGGACATGGTGAGAGTTACTATCCTTTTCGACTTTGGATTGAGCCAGCTAATATTGTCTTTGGCTAAGATATATCCTTGCGTGCAGAGGCGCGGTGGCAAAGTACGGCGGTGAATAGGTGGTTCTGTCAAGCTGATGGATCACAGTGAAACACTGAGAACATGGAAGGTAACAATCAGAGTAGTAAATAGGTGAATGATTTTGGGCATAATTTAAGGAGGGATTCATGGAATCAATATTCAAATCCCAATTTAATCCTGTTGAATTCTAGTCAACAGATTTTATCGAAAAACCCTGATAGTTGGCGCAAACTAGGCAGTAGGGTTTTAAATGGTAATAGTTCTAGAAATGGGCTCACAGACCTAATGTTGGAGGAAGAAAATGACCCATTAATTAATTTAGAAGGAAATAAACAACAAAAGATTGTGGAGGGTTTATTAACTCTGGTCGGGAACAATGTGGAAGTAGGTCCTTTTGATTTAACAACTAGTTCTGGTAAGCAGAGCAGCCAAATGCAATAAAAGTCCTTAGCTGAAACGTTTATGGTTTAGGGAGATCACTAATTATTAAGAGACTCAAGAACAAGTTGAGAGCCATTAATCCTCGGATTTTATTTCTTATGAAAACAAAGTTAAGTTCTAAAAAGATAGAAATGGTGAGAATGAAATACAGTTTTGAAAATGCGATTGATATTAGGGCGTTGGGTTTAAAAGGAGGTCTTCTTTGGGTTCGAAAGAAAATTCTTTGATTCGTCTTAAGAGTTTCTTTTCTTTTCATATTAGTGTTGAGGTTTAAGACAATGAATGTGATGCTATTTGGCGATTAATGAGATTTTATGGGAGTCTGGAAGAAAGGAGCAGAAGCGAGTATTAGGATTTACTTAGACAATTGAGGCAGGACCAAATGACCCCGGGGTAGTGCTGGGGGATTTTAATGGATCGCAAACTCTTTTGAAAAAAGGGAGGCTGTTTAAGAGCTAAACGTCAAATGAATGAATTTAGAACGACATTGGAAGATTGCGAGCTCAATTATCTACGGTACATTGGTAGGTGGTTTAAGTGGGAGTGAGGAAAGTTTTTGTCAACAAACATAAGAGAGAGGTTGGATCGAGGTGTTGCAACCTTGAATTGGGTAGATCTTTGTCCTAGCTACCAATTAGAACACTTGAATCACTCTTTCTCAGATTATTGTCTGATTTTTTTAGATACCATGGGAAAGCAAAGGAATAATCCGTTTAATAAAGATAATCTTTTCTGGTTTGAGGCCAAATAGCGTTTAGACAATTCTTTTGAGGGGGAGATAAAAAAAATTGGGTTGATATTTCAGGAAGTGTCCCGAATAAGCTTATAAGATTGGGACAGCAGCTTCAGAAGTGGAGTAGATCCAGAACTAGAGAGCAAAAGAAAAACCATGTGGAACTTGAAGAAAGACTAAACTGTCTTTATAATTGAGAACCAATAGATGAGATTCTTGCTGAAATCATAAATGTTCAATTGGGCCTAAACTTAAAGGCTGGTCAAGAAGAAATTTTTTGGGAACAATGAGCCCGCGTCAATTGGCTGAAAATGGAGACAAAAATACTAGTTACTTTCATAAAGCAGCTGTTCAACGTTAGCTCTATGGTCGAATCAATGAGTTAAAAGGGAAGAATAGCGCAATGATTTCCACAACAAAGGAGATGCTAAAGCTTGCTTTGAATTTTTTTGGCAACTTATTTTCGGCTCTAGATACGGGTTTAGACAAGCGTGTATTCGAATTAGTGGAGAAAAGAGTTACTGTTGATATGAATGATTTTTTACTTCAACAATTTACAGAGGAGGATATCACCTATGCTGTTAAGATAATGGCGCCATTTTAAGCTTTCGGCATTAATGGCTTTCCAATAATTTTTTTCAAAGGTACTAGTATATTCTTGAACTTGAAATTTCTAGTTATTGCTTATTTATTTTGAATGGTGAATCTGAAATAGGTGATATTAATAAAAACCCACATTATTTTAATCCCTAAAGTTGATAAACCAAAAAATTCTCACAATTTAGACCCATAAGTCTTTGTAATGTAGTTTACAAAATTATCGCAAAAGTCTTGGTGAATCATATGAGTGCTATTTTGGGAAATTGCATTAATGAAGCCCAATGGGCTTTTATCTTAGGAAGATATATTTCAAATAATGTGCTTATTGCTTATGAGATCCTTCATTCTTTGAAAATGAAGAAGAAAGGAAAGAAGGGAAATTTTGCGCTACAACTCGATATGAGTAAAGCGTATGATCATGTTGAATGGGATTTTTTGGCTGAAATGATGACTCATTTGGGGTTTCATGTTGATTGGGTTGTTCTTATCATGAGATGTGTTTGTTTTGTCTCCTATTCGATGAACATCAATGGTTTGAACAGTAAGTGGTTCTCACTTTCAAGAGGCTTACGATAGGGCGATCCACTTAGCCCTTATCTCTTTCTTATTTGGGCAGAGGGTTTTTTAACACTAATTAATGAAGCAAAGTAAAAGGGTCTGATGAGGAGGTTTTTGTTGGAAAGGAAAGATTTTCGATCAACCACTTGTTCTTCGCAAACGATTGTATTCTTTTTAGATATGCTTTTAACGAGGGAGCTAATGTGGTTAGAGATATTATTAGGGAGTACGAGATGATTTCGGGTCAGTGGGTGAATTTTGAAAAGTCACTGATCTACTTTAGGGCTAATGTAGATGTAAATGTCAAGGACACCATAACTAATGTATTGGGTGTAAAGGTAGTAAATCTTGAGAAGTACTTAGGGTTGCCTATGATGATTGGATGAAAGAAGAATTAGGCTTTTGCCAACTTTATCGATCGATTTAGAAGACGTATCGCAGGTTGGAGCTTACGCTATTTATCAATATAGGGGAAAAGAAGTTTTTGTTAAATCAGTTTTACAGTCTATACCGATTTACGTTATGCAATGTTTTGCTTTTCCAAAAATATTATTTCAAAAACTTGAAAGTATTATGAACAAGTTTTGATGGTCTAATAATAAATCGACTAAGGGTATCCATCGGATTAATTGATACGCTTTGTTAAACCAAAAAGTGTTGGTGGCCTGGGTTTCAAAAATCTGTTTTTGTTTAATAAAGCCTTATTAGCAAAACGAGTGTGGCGTCTTTTATTCCAACCCAATTGTCTTTTAGCTGAAGTTCTTAAAGCCCGTTATTATCCTCATTCAGACATATTAGCAGCAAAAATAGGCTCTTACCCATTGTTTACCTGGATGAGCATTTGTAGTGCTCAGGACCTGATTGTAGATGGAATTTTGTGGAGAATTGGTAATGGAGCTAGCGTAAATATATGGAATGACCCTTGGCTACTGGAGCAGAGAACAACAAAATATCAGGTCAAAACATAAATTCAAATTGGACGATAGTGAATCAGTTAATCGAGGCTGAGACCAATACTTAGAACAAGGGGCTAGTTTACAATATTGTGGAAGAAGATTAGGCAAATCGCATTCTTTCCATCTCGCTATCTGGGACTAGTCCGAAGGATATGCTGGTCCAAAAGCATGAGGGCTCTAAGGAATACTCAGTGAAAAGCGGATATCGAGTCCTGGTTATAGAACATCTTCAGAACTCTAATTACATCACTCCTATTATTGAGGCCTACAAGGACTTTTACAAGTTTTTTTGGCTTATGCATATCCCAGCAAAAATTAAATTAAATACATATCTGGAGATTGCTTAATAATTTTCTACCTCATTACAGTAATTTGTTCCAAAGAATTTTGAGAGATGAAATTGATTGTCCTCTTTGCAAGGAAGCTCTAGAAGATATTGATCATCTTCTGTGATCTTGTGACATACTACAAAGTGTCGGGGGTCCCTTCAAATCAGAATTGCTCCAACCGATAGCACTTCAAACTACAAAAATCATTTTGTTAATACTTTCCTTATAGTAGATGAACAAAATAAACAACTTATTGCAATTTCCCTATGGGCTCTATGGTATAGAAGAAATAAGTTGATTCATGAAGATGTTAAATTTTCTTTGCAGGAATTGTTAGGTTTTCATTTTAGGCTATGGTCAATAAATAAGTTTATGCCAAGAGAAACTGAGAGTTTCTTGGAGATCTCTGTTGAAAGACTTTTGGAGTCCTCCAGATTTTGGTTTTATCAAATTAAATTTTGATGCAACCTTTCAAAGTAACTTTAGAACTTCTACAACAACAATTTTAGCTAGAGATTCTAAAGAAGAAATTGTAGGAGCAAAAACTTATCTGTTTGAGGATGTTGTCGACGTGTTCGTGGCTGAAGCAAGGGCGTGTGAAAGGGCTTTGCTTTTTGAGTTTAGAATGGGTTTTCGGCGCCTGCTTGTGGAAGGGGATTTTCTAACGCTCATTAAAAAACTTAAGACAAAAGAAGAAGATAAATCGATTCTTAGACCTATTATTCATCATATTTGTAAATTGGAAAATTGCTTTGAAAAAGTAGGTTACCTTTTTGTTCCCTGACTGGTCAATAGAGCGGCCCATACTTTGGCGATGGAAGGAAGGAGAAGACAAAGCTCTGGTATTTGGGTTGATGGGGTTCCGGTTTCAGTAAAGATGTTTTTGTGGAAAAGGATTGAGTGGTTTGGACACAGAAATACCAAAGATCGTCATAGATTGCTTTGAATGTGGAGAAGGTTCTCCAAATCTCCATGGTTGGACTCAAAGCTTTTGGGTTTCGTTTTACTCAACTTTAGATTGTCTTTTACAAAGGAAGAGGAAGTTGTTATGGCTGGTATTTTGATTGTGAACTGTCTTAGTTTTGGGTTAGGGGGGTTTTGGATCACTTGCATTTATGGTTTTGTTTTTTCAGGATGCGATTTTAATTGTTTTTGGCCGTTTGGCCTGTTGCTGGTTGTCTTTTCATTTTATTTATGCTCTAAACTTTTGCCTATCCACCTTGAGCCGTGTGCTTAATAAATACCAGTCATTTCTACTAAAAAAATAATAATACAGCTATATTATATATGGTTAAGGATAATATCAAATTAATAACCATAATTTCTGTTTATGTATCCATATTAATGAATGATAATGATATAAATTGATGCAAAATTCCAATTCGTATTAATTATCATCCAAAATCAGCAATCAAATATTCATATATATATATAAATATTCCTTATCAAAGAGGAATTATGGTTAATAATTTAATAATGTCTTTCAACAATATATAATATAACTGCGTTATTATTTTTAAATGATATAATTTGAGATTTTTTAAATAATGTATTACAATTTTTTATTGAATTTAAAAATCTTAAACAATATTCCTTTAAGGCTATTAATTAACTTTTTTAAGGGAAAAAAAATTATATATGGGGATTAAAAATTAATTAATGCACTTTAAAAAAGGTGATAATGGAGAAAGAGGGGAAATTATTTTTTTTCCTATTGAAACTATAAAATTGCATTAAATTTTTTCTTGCCTTGTAACCATAAAAAAACCATAAGCTTGGATGCAGCAAGTTCGTTCTAGGTTTTCACTAGATTGTCAAGCTCTTCAGTAAGAAGAGACTCTTTAACTTCGATATGCTTGCCTAGCCTTGTGTTCTCCTCTTTCAAATGGCCATTTTCTTTTTAACAGTTGAGTATCCACGTCACATACCCACTCCCATTTTCCTAGCATAATCTTGTAAGTTTTCAAAATTTCTTCAGAACCACCGTCAAAATCTTCATCTAAATCAATTTCAGATCCTTTGAATGTACTAGTTGTAAATGCCACATAGTTGTTGAGATGGTTTTTATCTAAATCTGAGTTGCAGGATGAATCTTCATCACTCCAAGTCATACAAAGTGGCTTTTTCTTCTTCTACTTTAGAGTGTTAGTCAACTCATTCTGGATGTGATCATATTCTTTACACTCATAATACTGAACACCTTTCTTCTTATCTTTTTTCAAATTCTTCTTTGAAGATCATCCCCTTGGATTTTTTCCTTGGAACATTTGTGTTGGATTCAAAATTCTTTGTCTTCCTTGATTGCTTCTTAAAAGCTTTGTTGAAGTTCTATGAGTAATGTGATCAACTCTTGAAGTTATTCAATTGCAGTGGTGTGGGAAGTTGGTCCTTCTTCTCACACTTGAAAAGCAATATTTTCCTCCCTTTGTCCTGTTGCATTTGACATCATCAAGATTCATTTCAAAGATCTGCAAGGAACTAATGAGTTCATCAACTGTCAGGCTTTCAAGGTGTTTAGCTTTCTCTATGGTAGTGACCTTAATAGAGAATCTCTCAGGAAGATATCTTAGAACCTTCCTGACTAGCTTGGTATTGGAGTATTCTTCCCCAGGGCAAATGCCTGACTTGACAGATCGCAGAGTTTTATGTAGAATTCACCTATGGTCTCTGAATCTTGCATCCTCAAATTTTCAAATCTAGTGGTCAACATTTTCATTTTTTATTGCTTGACTATATTAGTTGCTTAATGTGCAATATGTAGAACATTCCATGTTGTTTTTGCAATTATTCACTTTGCAATTCTCTTGAACTCTTGCAGATCCAGTCCATAAAAAATGTCATACAATGCATTAGAGTTAGCAGTGGCAAGTAGTTTCTCATCAGTTGTCCATTGTAGCTCGGTTTTAGCCACTCTTCCTACTTCAGTCTCAATCATATAATGCTCCCGTCCTATAAGAATTGAGGGTCAAGTCTTCTCATCAATGGATTTGAAGTAATTTTTTATGCGTGCCTTCCAGTAAGTATAATGACCAATCAACATTGGGGGATGAGTAGTTGATGATCCTTCCATAACCTATAATTAACAACACCAAGAATCCTTAATAGTTATGTTAATGGGATACTCTGGTACCAATTGTTGACCTGAAATAATTATTAAGTTAATAAGAAATAGAGTATGAGCAAAAGTGACAATAGAAATGGGCACTTTTATAACCATAACAAGCACAATGAAAATAGGGGGTGACAGAGTTGTTTATGCAATTTAATTTTTTTACATTTGCGATGAGATGAATTTACTAATTTTAAAATGAATACAACTAGTGATACTAGTTCTAACACATTCCATTCAAGAATCTTCACTCTTGCATTTCAAAGGCTAGATATCTCACTACTAAATTTCCTTACGAGAACTTAGCTTGTAAAACTAACTATACATGTTTTACAATAAAAAAATGCACTCTTACAAATAATGTTCCTAGCTTGAATAGATAAGTGCTTTCAAAAAATAGTACCAAACTTTTATAAGTCTCTTCGATTATATAAGATTTTTGAGACTTACTAAGATGATAAAGATCAATTATCGTCTCTTCTAAACAATAGCTAAAATAGTTAAGTGTAATATAATATTCAATGAGTAAAGTAAAATAGATTGTTGGCAAATTAAGTCTTCAAGTTTTGATCTGATCCAACTGTCTTGATCTAAGGGATTCAATATAAACGATTTGATTCGATCTTCTAGATATGTTTCTCCATTTAAATTGATATTCATTGATGGGCTTGATATCATTCCATGATATCAACATAGTCCAAAGGATTGATTTAATAAATTGTCAATCTTTCAAATATGACAAGTTGTTTTGTCACAATAACAAAGGAAATAAAAGCTTCCCTTAACGCATTGCAACAACTTTAAATTATCTCAACAATCTCCCCTTCTATAAAAATAAAAATAAAGTTGAATAACCATAACGGTAAAAATCAATAAATAAGAATTTATGAAAGAAAACTGAAGTAGATAAAAATAAAAATAATCAACTCTTATCTCTCTCTCTTTCTTTTTTATGTTTCTCTCTCAAACATTACTATTACTATCTAAATTCTTTTAAGCTTTTAAATTTGATCAAAAGAGAAAGGATTATACGAAACTGGGATGAAAATATTAAAATGACATTAAATTATTAAAAAGAGATACAAATGACATGATATCCCAATTTCATACAATCCTTTTTCTTCTCAAATATGTAAAATAAAATTATACTAAACACTCAAACTCAAAATTTAATTTACTTTCACTTCTTCGGTGCATCTCATAAAATTCAAAACATAAGTCAAAATACGATAGTTAAACATTTTAATCGGAGAACATTATAATTTATATAGCAATTATGCAGCCTATCAAATATACCGACAATGAACCCATATCAACTTTCAATTTTCTTTTATAATTTAACTTACCAAAATTTCCTATATATGAATTAGTCTTGCTTAGTGCCAAAAGTTACCTTTTAAAGTATAGTCTAATTTTGTCAGGTTGTTTTTTTTTTTTTTTAATAAAACCTCTACCTAAACCTCACATGCACGGCTTAGACTTTAATTCTTAGCATATTTTCTTAATCCATTGAATCCATTCGTCCACGGCATCTCAACAAACACAAAATTTCTAACTATGCCCATTAATGTTATTCGAATTTTTCATTTTGTTTAAATTATTCGTATTCGATATTTTATAACTGTTTATAATATCAGCTTATGTTATTCAGATTTTTCATTTTTTTCGAAGTATCAATTATATCCAACACATAATCGAAGATAAATAGAGATATCACGCTCCAAATATATGCAAAAATTATACTGATGTATGTTAAAGATTCTCCGGTCTCCACCGTTTAAAATTGGTTGAAGACTGGTTCCAAGCTCTAAGTTGCCGCCCATTACAAACAGCCAAAACCGGCCAATGGATCTAATAAAAAGGTTGATGCTGAAGTTATTGTTTTGATCAATTCCAGCGGAGAGTTAAAGATTGAAGGTTCCTTTTAGTGACATTGCAATGCCTTTATCTCTATTCCCTTTCTTTGCGTTAGTAACAATCTTAACCTTTTTGGAAATTGGTATTTCAGCTTCATATTGCCAAAACCTCTCAAATGAAACCCTTGGTAAAGCCCCTTGTCCTTTGAACTTTGACATCCTTAAGAAGTTGGTAAACAAAGACCCTGCAAGCTCTACATTTGCTAACATTTCTACACAGTGTCAAACCATCCTTGAAGGACTCGATTTGGTCCGATCCGAGTATCTCCGAACGAACGAGTACTTTGTTCCCCCTCCCACCACCTCTAAGGCATGCTGGGATTCCTATCAACTGCTAATAGGTGAGTTCATAAATGGTTTTGATATCGAAACTTCTTGCGGATATAATGCAGAATGGATTTCTAAACCCTGCATGAATATAAAATCTAGAGCACAATTTGAGAGCCTAATCCCCAGTACCGTATTGTACCAGTTAAGATATTACTGTACTCAGTCTTTGGATGATAGTTTTACGTGTGAATTATGTACTAGAAAGCTGCTCCAACTTAGGAAAATTTACTTCGATGGCATCGGTAGCACTGCGGGGAACATCTCTGCTTGTTCAGGGTATCTTAGTACGTATACTGCTGCATTTATCAACAATTTTGGTCCAACTGATAAAGCAACTGCTAAATGTTTGTTTTCCATAGAACTTAAACCAAAGAAATCGAACAGTAGCCACCACCGAAGTGCAATTGCTGGTGCCACAGCCGGTTCTCTTGTTGGTCTACTTGGGGCCTTTTCTGCAATTTTTGTCCTTCTGATGAGACGACATAGGAAAAATATAAAGGAGAGGAGTGATCGTGTCACGGAGAAGAACGATTCGGTTAAAGATGAGACTAGTTTGGTTTTCGGATTCGGATTATATAGTAGAAGCACCGGTTTAAAGAAGTTCAAAATTAAGGAAATCAAAAGTGCGACAATGAATTTCTCGAGAGAGAACATTATTGGAATGGGAGGATACGGGAATGTTTATAAAGGGGTGTTACCTGATGGATCTGAAGTTGCCATAAAAAGGTTCAAGAATTGCTCACTTGCTGGAGATGCAAACTTTGTACATGAAGTAGAAGTCATTGCAAGTGTAAAACATGTCAATCTTGTTGAATTGAGAGGCTTCTGTACTGCAACAATTCCATTGGAAGGACATCAAAGGATCATCATCTGCGATTTGATGCATAACGGAAGCCTCTATGATCATCTTTTCGGACCCGAGAAGAAGAGACTTAGCTGGCCTATACGTCTTAAAATTGCCCTTGGAACTGCCAGAGGTTTAGCTTATTTGCACCATGGACTTCATCCTGCTATCATTCACAGAGATATCAAAGCTAGTAACATACTTTTGGACGAGACATTCGAGCCGAAAGTTGCGGATTTCGGCTTGGCAAAGATCAAGTCTGAAGGAACGACACATTTAAGCACAAGGGTAGCTGGAACTCTAGGCTATGTTGCTCCAGAATATGCCTTGTATGGCAAGTTAACTGAGAAAAGCGATGTTTATAGCTTTGGGGTTGTGCTTCTCGAGCTTTTGAGTGGCAAAAAGGCATATGACAACGATGAGGGAAAGATTTTTCGGGTGACAGATTGGGCATGGGAGCTTGTGGAACAAGGTAGGGCATTGGATGTCCTTGAACAAGACATGGCGGAGATTGGATTAGCAGAAGTGATGGAGCAATATGTTTTAATTGCAGTTCTTTGTTCTCATCCCATATTAGATGTTAGGCCAACAATGGACCAAACTCTGAAAATTTTGGAATCTGGTCTTCCAGTTCGTTCCAGTTCCTAAGCCCTGCTTCTTGTATAACTCCAATAATCAATTGTATTTTCATTTTGTTGTAGTAAAAAAAAGGGGTTTATTATAGTATCATTAAAAGCAATTTAAGCATTTTCACCTTTTGAAAATAATTGCATTTTCTTGCAAAAAAAAAGTAATTAATTGATTTTTTTAAATATTTAAAAAATATTTTTTTATTATTTTGATATTTTTTTCATAATTTTTAAATTTTAAAAATAATTTTTTATTTTTTGAATCTTTAAATTTTAAAAATAAATTAATTGTTGACATGTGATCCACGTGTATGCCATATTAAAGTTAACAAATATTAACTTTTTTTTATCTATTTTGGTGTGTTTTAATAAACAATTCAAATTTAAAAATTAAAATAGACAAAAAATTAAATAAAGAGCTAAAATGACTCTTTTACAAAATTAAAAGGCATAAACTAGTTATATCATAATTAAGAATTAAAAATCATATGAATACAAATTAAATTAAATTAGAGATAAAGGATTAAATTATATAAAAAGGCTACTAATTAAGTACTTCAATGCAGAAAAATGCAAACTTTAAAAGGGATTAAACTAAACATAATTCATTTGGTACAAAACAGCATGAATCCAAAGATAGAAACAGTGGGCTGGACGTGGTTTTGTGATGTACTTTTTTTTTTTTTTTCTCTTTTTAGCTTTATGTCGCATTATCAAAAGAATTTCCATTTTTTTTTATCAGATTAATAAATTATGTCATTTCTTATGGATTAGGTATGACATATTATCAAATTTATGTCATCTCTCATCTATTGTTAAAGGCATAAGGGCTTTGCTTAGGAGAGATTCGCACAGGCAGAGCTCATATTTAAGTATCATATTAATATATTGTATATTTATTTAAGTTCGGTTTAACTTAAAATATAGGTTTAAAATTTTATTTAAATTTATTTATATTTGTAAAAGATTAATCTAAACTTATTTTAAGCCCGCTCATATTATTTTTTAATTTTTTAAAATATTTATAGTACATTATTTTAATATTTATTAATTTTATATATTTTTTATTTATTGAAATTTTTTATATAGTCATTTTTTTTATGAAATCAAGAAAAACAAACAGATGAAAACTAAATCCCCATAAGAGGATCCTCAATCAATCTTAAACCAAGTCTTTTAGAACAAACTGACTTGGCCAAACTGTCAGCGATTAGATTATCTTCATGAGAAATATGCTGAATCTTCCACTATTTAAGGCCATCAAGGATGAAACGGATTCTTCTGACAAGTGCCGAATTAGAAGTCGCTGAAGAACCTTCTTGAATAGCATTAGCTGCTTCAATACTATAGGTATGAATAATAACCCTTCTGAAGCTTCTATCCAGGATAATATTTAGGCCATCCAAGATCCCCCAAAGCTCCGCCTCAACCGCCGTACAATTACCCAAATATCTATTACAACCCAAGATCTACTCGTCATTATGATCGCACACAAACCTCCTAGCAGTTGCAAATCCTTCACCAAGTCTAACCGAGCCATCTGATTTCAAGCTTACCCAATTGCTATCTGTGTGCATTGGATGTGAGTAACCATGCGTCTTGTGATGAGCTGCTTTAGAAGCTAAGGAATATTGCTTTGCCCAACTATAAGCAACTTTAAGGATCTCCTCATAACTCCAAGAAAAGTCTTGAAATATAAAAAAAATTCTGATTCTTCTAGATTCGCCAAACTATAATCCCAAAAAAACACAACCAGTCAACACCATCAATAGAAATAGAAAAATGATTTTCGAGATTAGGCTGCATCCAATTTTGAAATGAACCATTATAAAACCTGGATTGTCTTTCTTTAGGAATAATATTGTCCCAGATGCTTTTAGCTGCAGAACAGTCTCTAAGAACATGAAGAACATCCTCACATTCGTTGCCACAAAAACCACAGGTGCAATTATTCCCAATACCTCTCCTTATCCTTTCAACGTTCGTTAGAAGACGATGTTTAAGCGCAAGACAAAGAAAGTACCGGATTTATTGAAAGCCATGAAAGCTCCAAGGCATCTCCCAAATAGGTTCTTTAGGATTGAACGAACCATCACAAATTTTCTCATAGGCACTTTTAATAGAGAACCTACCAGTTGAGGAGGCCCCCCACACAATTTTGTCAGGTCCCAAAGAAGAATGCAGTGGAGGAATTCTAACAATTTTATTAATAATATCCTCCAGCAACCACAATCGAAAAAGATCTAGATTCTAAGATCCATCACTTGCAATCAGATTACTAAGCGTACAATCCAAATAAAGGTTAGAGAAGGAAGGAATATATGATGATAAAGGACCACAATTTGGAATCCAAGGATCACTCCAACATTGAATACTTTTACCATCACCAATGGACCATATAAGGTTTTTGTAGATAAATTGCCAAACCTTAGCAATGGATCTCTAAAGAAAAGAATAATGCCCTCTCGAAACATTTTCGGGTAATCCACTGGAGATTCTGTACTTTGAACGAAGGACCCGAACCCATAAAGCATCGGTGTTAGAGACAATGTCAAATCCTACCTTCATCATAAATAAGGTGCTATGGTCTTCCAAACGCCTCAGACCAAGGACCCATGAGCTTTCGGTGGACAAACCGAGTCCAACTAACCAATGCAATTTTAGAGTTGCTATTAGTGGATCCCCAAACGAAGTTACGCACAATACGTTTGATCTCATCACACAGACTTTTAGGGATCATCATTGTCTGCATAAAGTAGCTAGGGATCTATAGAAGGGCAGATTGAGCTAAAGTCACCCTACCTGCCAAGGAAAGTTGCTTGGCGTCCTAACTAGAAAGCTTGCTGTGCACCTTATCCACCACAAAACGTAGAGTATTATTAGTAACCCTCTTATGGAAAAGGGGAACTCCTAAATAAGACCCCAAGTTATCAACTTCCTTACAGCCAAAAAAATGGCTGATACGCCTCCTTAAACTGCAGTGTATACCTTTGGAGAAAAAAATATCCGTCTTCCTCATATTGAAATAATTACTGATACACCTCCGCTTCCGGTCGTTGGTATAACAGAAGTCGTATATCTTAAAGCTTATTCGGTAGTCCTGCATAACTCAGTCCATGGTTCCACCTATTGAAATAATTTGTTAGCAGAATAATTTAAATGTTAATTAATTTTATTATGGTAAATATATTATTTAATGAATTTTACCTTGTTATGAGTAAGAATGTATAAGGGTAGTTCGCCTGAGGACGTAAAAATGGCAGTCGATACCGTGCCCATGACTACAATAGTAGCATGCAACCACCAATTTTAATTTTTCGTGGTTGCGTCGCCCAACACATCTCCCAGTACAAGGTCACCAACACGGCAGGCCCCCAACTAAATTTGCCCGCTTTTCTAAAATTAACGAGTTTCAGTAGTAAACTTAGACGAATGAAACTTCGTGACTTATTTGGTATTAAGATACCCATGATGATAAAAAAGATATACGTCTTAACATGTTGTTCTCTTTAAATTTCAATCGAATCCTTATCGAGCCCATCAAAGTTTCTTCTTAACCAACACATTTCGATCCTGCCTCCAAAAATCGTCTTCAAAACCTTTCCAAAAGTTCGGCACATATGCCTCTCCAATTGATTGCGTGAACTAACCTAATCACTATCCTCCCATCCACTGGTAATCTAAGTTGTAACTGTACGTCCTCCAGAGTGATAGCACACTCACCGTATGGAAGATGGAATGTGTGCACCTTAGTCTCCACCTTTCCACCAATGCGCTTTTGAGTGTCGGGTCCAAGTTACACCCCCACCTATAAGGGCCATGTGTGAAAAATCGACATCTCTCAAGTAGGGTTCAATAAAGGGTTATGGAGAAGCAGGTAGATTATGAATATAAATCTACAAAATTTGATCTTCCACCTATTTTGGTAAAAAAGTACAAACTATTAAATTCAAATATAACAAGAAAATAAAAAAAAATTAAGCAACAAAAAAATACAATAAAAAATATTCTTACCGTTTGCAATTAATTGACGGAAATACCATCAAAATGGATTAGAGATCTTGCCATTTCTAATTTCAAAAAACATCGAATAATTTTTAATAGAAAAAATAATTTACAAAAATGTTAAGACAATTTTAATAAAAAAATTTAGAGAGAAATAAAATTTGAGAATTTAAGAGGGAATTGAGAGAAATTTGAGAAAGATTTGAAAATGTAAAAGAGAGTTGAGATTAAATTAAAAGAAAAATGAAATGGGAGGATTTATATAGGCAAAAAATTGGACCATTAAAAAATGAGGTCTAATTAAATAGTCGTTGAAAAAAATAGCTGTTGGAAGTTAGTATTGGGGTAAAACACTTACAATCTGAAAACATTCCTAAGCATTTTCGTAGAATGAATCTATTCCAATAATTTTTCAAAAAGAGAGTTTTTTTACCAAAAAAATACAAAAAAATTAAAAAAGTATCAAATTGGTACAACCAAAAAAATTATGTACCAAAGTGGTACAAATGGTGGTGCCGCCTCTGCCACTGGCACCTCTGGTGCCGCCTGTGGCACACCCTCAACCACCCATTTCTGTTTTTTTTTTTCAGCAAATTTTTTGAGGGACCTATTATGCAATTTTTCTAGTTTTGAGAAAAGGAAGGGAAAGGGTGCGCTTGTCACACCAAACCTATAAATTTGAATAATTTCCTTCTAAGCCCTCCCTATTTATTATTTTCTTTTTATTCCCCTTCAACTCACTATATTATGTTTAAACAAACCATTAATCTATTCTTGTAGTTAAATAAGCCCTTTACTTATGGTTTTTACTCATAAAATTTAAAAACTTGTTGATTAAATTAAAAATATTTTTTTATTTAATTAATTATTCTCATCAAATTTACATCAATATAAGATGTGAATTAGTTTATATTTTTTAAATAGCTTTACTTTAATGTTAAAATAGCTTTACTTTAGCTTTACTTCACACAATTAACAATACATCACTCTTAGGGCACACGTTTGGAAATTGTAAACATTATGATATACATTTTTAGACTCTTCAAATTTCATATATGCATATATTTAATAGTTATTATTATATTACTAAGATTAATTGCTATTATATATATATTATTAATATCTATTTATATATTTAAATTAAATATTACAAATAATTTAGATATTTAAAACTTATATGTCATATATCATTATATTAAATTATTTAAATTAATTAATTTTAATACTTTCGATCATTATGTCTAAAATAGATATTTTAACTTTCAACCGTAATTTAAGATAATAATATTAAACACTTGAAATCAACATATTACACTTTTTTATAACACTTTTTCAAAATGATAAGTAATAGATATTTTAACTTTCAACCGTAATTTTATGATAATAATATTAAACACTTGAACTCAACATATTATACTTTTTTATAACACTTTTTCAAAATGATAAGTATCATTTTGGATAATGATGGAAAGTATTAAAAAATTAATTTAAATAATTTAATATAATGATATATGACATTTAAATTTTAAATATCTAAATTATTTTTAATATTTAATTTAAATATATAAATAGATATTATTAATAATATAATATCAATTACTCTTAGTAATATAATAATAACTATTAGATCTATGCATATATGAAATTTGAAGAGTCTAAAAATATATATCATAATGTTTACAATTTCCAAACGTGTGCCGTGAAGTATTGTTAATTGTGTAAAGTAAAGCTAAAGTAAAACTATTTTAACATTAAAGTAAAGCTATTTAAAAAATATAAACTAATTCACATCTTATATTGATGTAAATTTGATGAGAATAATTTATTAAATAAAAAATATATATTTAATTTAATCAACATGTTTTTAAATTTTATGCGTAAAAATCATAAGTAAAGAGCTTATTTAACTATAAAAATAGATTAATGGTTTGTTTAAACACAATATAGTGAGTTAAAGGGGAATAAAAAAATAATAAATAGAGAGGGCTTAGAAGGAAATTATTTAAATTTATAAGTTTGGTGTGTCAGGCGCACCCTTTCCCTCCCTTTTTTCAAAATTGAAAAAAATTACATAATAAATCCCTCAAAAAATTTACTAAAAAAAAATAGAAATGGGTGGTTGTGGGTGTACCACAGGCAGCACCAAAGATGCCAGTGGCAAAGGCGGCACCAAAAGTGCCAGTGGCAAAGGCGGCACCACCCGATTTGTACCATTTTAATATATAATTTTTTGGCTGTACCATTTTGATATTTTTTTGGTAAAAAACCCTAAAAAAGAAGTCTAAAATTATGATATTTTTAAGAAAATTAGTCCTAGTCCTCGGCTACCCACTGCGATATTTTTTTAATGACCCACTGTGGAACCCTCGAAGTGATAGCTGAAAACTTTAATCATTTCACATGACAATATCTCTTTGTTTTCGTACTACTTGAGGAAAAAAAGAGTTCTATTCCAATAATTGAGTGTAACTTTTCAATAACACTTCCCCTTTTGACTTTTCAGAAAAGTGGGCAGTTTCTTTCTGTTTCCACGGTGACCAAGAAAGCAAAACATGGAGAAAAATGAAATGTTGGAATGGCTTATGATGAGAAGACCGATTACTGATGAAGCAGAGACCAGTGTTATAGATGGAGATAGCGTTATTAGCTATAATCATCATGCTTCAACTTCTGTCACAATTACTGTTATTTTTAGCACCTTAGTAGCAATATCTGGTTCATATGCTTTTGGAAATGCTGTAAGAATAGTAAAATGGTTCAACTTCTGTCACAATTACTATTATCTTTAGTACCATAGTAGCAATATCTGGTTCATATTGCCTGTAAATGATGAAAGAAAATCTTACCTTATATCAATTGGAAAAGGATGAAGATACTTATCATCAGTATCTCAGCCTCATAAGCTTGAAACTTGATATGTTATATTGGGTTGGGGCTATATGTTCTGTTAAGGAACGAATGTGTTAATGGCTTATTTGATAGGTTTGAGATCAATTTTCAGGTAGGGTATTCATCACCGGCTAAAAGCGGCATTATGGAAGACCTTGGCCTTTCTGTATCTGAGGTAAAATACATGCAGAATAGCTTTTGAACTATGGTTTAGTGTTTCATTTCTCAATATCATCTTTGGGAAAGTGATCTGATCATTCAATATTGAGATGAAAATGTTGAATCGCAGAATCAAAGTAGAATAAACACATGTTTACCTTTATCTTTTTTTTTCTCTATAATATTTATGGTCAGTGATTAGCTTCACTCACTGATGCAGTATGCAGTTTTTGGTTCCATATTAACATTAGGAGGGATGCTTGAAGCAGCATGTAGTGGGAAGATTGTAGATCTCGTAGGCCGAAGAGGCGTAAGTCTTTCTATTACCCGTAACATATGTTAAAGATGCTTGGTATCCAGTTTCCTGCTTGATGCAAGTAATTTAACAACTTAGATACATTATATATATAAACAGGCAATGTGAATTTCAGAAATTTCCTGCATCATAGGGTGGTTTGCTATAGTATTCTCAAAGGTTTGTCGTTCAGAAAATCTCAAACAGTCCAAGGCAGTGATGAACTGATTAATAAAAAGAAATGGAACCCAATGTTGACAGGATGCTCTGTGGCTTGACCTAGGAAGACTTCTAGTTGGATGTGGATCTGGGGTTCTTTGTTATGTGGTAACTATTAGGAAGAAACCAAACAACCGAAACAAATCGAAGCACAACCGGTGTTCTTTCTCTCTATATAACTCCTGTAAAAAATTATGGAAAGCATAATAGCACAAATATATGTTCTCTAGCAACCTTAATCAACCACAAATCAACCAATGCAACCACAACAAAAAATAAATAAATAGAGACACCGATATTTTTACGTGAAAAACCCCTTTAAATCAAGGGTAAAAACCACGGGACTTTATAGTCCGATCAAAAGCTCCACTATCATCAAATGTTCAACTACAAGATCACAATATCAAGCCTACAACAAGCATTCAACTCCAACAAGGCTAACAATATGTAATCTTTAGCAAAAAGAGAGAAAAAAAGAAGAACATCACCAAATTGCAGCTGCTGAAAAACGGGTATATTTGACGCTACAGGACTCGGATGAAAAATCCAACCGTACAAAGTCAAGAACACCTTATCGCCTAACTGCTGTCCAAAAATCAGCTTAATCGAACCACGGATGGACCTCCGATCAAAGAGTTGATCACTGCTGCACCAAACTTGAAAAAAAACAAATTTCTAACTTCAACTCTCTCCTTTTAAAATTTGATTTTTGGCTCTCTGATTTTTTTTTGCTGCCCACACCACCCGTAAAAGCCAAAGGAATGACTTTTTGTCAAATCCAAAAAGGTGGTAATAAATGTGGCAAAAGTTTCTTTTTCTTTTTGTAAGCAAAAGAAGGAAAGAAAAATAAACAACCCTTTTTTTTTATTTATTGGGTTGAGTAATGTGGGGTTCCCCACATAGTGGGACCCACACCCAACAAATCTCCCCCTCCGACTATGTGGGGAATGCCTCCATGCCGGAGGTCAAACAACATGCTTCAAACTTTCCTCTTGGTAAGGCCTTCGTCAACATATCAGCACCATTATCATCAGTGTGTATCTTCTTAAGCTCTAATAGCTTAGCTTCAAGAACATCTTGTATCCAATGGTACCTCACATCAATATGCTTAGATCTAACATGAAATGTTGGGTTCTTACCAAGATAAATAGCACTCTGGCTATCACAATACATGACATACTTTTCCTGAGTAAAACCAAGCTCATGCACAAACTTCTTCATCCAAAGCATCTCCTTGTACGCTTCGGTTGCTGCAATGAACTCTGATTCGGTGGTGGACAATGCAACACACTTTTGCAATCTCGATTGCCATGCCATGGCTCCCCCTGCATAAGTGATCAAGTAACCTGAAGTAGATCTCCTCGAGTCAATGTCTCCAGCCATGTCTGAATCTGTATACCCAACAAGAACAGGTTTCTCATTGCCGAAACAAAGTTTCATGTTGGAAGTGCTACAAAGATATTTCATAATCCACTTCACTGTATTCCAATGCTCTCTGCCTGGATTAGAAAGAAAACGACTAACTGTACCAACGGCATAAGCCAAGTCTGGTCTCGTGCAAACCATTGCATACATCAAACTACCCACGGCTGAAGAGTAAGGAACTTTTTGCATCTCTTCCTTCTCCTTTTCTATCGAAGGACTATGCTTAACACTCAATCTAAAGTGCATAGTAAAGGGAGTGTTCACCGCTTTAGCTTTGTCCATGTTAAACCTTTGAAGTACTTTCTCAATGTACCTTTCTTGTGATAACCACAATTTCTTGGCCTTTCTATCACGTGTCAATCTTATGCCAAGAATTTGCTTTGCTGGCCCCAAATCCTTCATTACAAAGGATTTACTCAATTCTTGCTTCAACTTCTCAATTCTAGAAGCATTCTGACCAACATAAGCATGTCATCAACATAGAGCAAAAGAATTATAAAATCATCACCAGAGAATCTCTTAACAAACACACAATGATCAGAAGTAGTCTTCTTGTAGCCTTGCTCCCCCATAACAAACTCAAACTTCTTGTACCATTGCCTTGGAGCTTGCTTCAAACCATACAAGCTCTTCTTCAATCTGCACACATAGTCCTCTTTCCCTTGTGCAACAAACCCCTCTGGCTGCTCTATGTAAAGTTCTTCTTCTAAGTCACCATGAAGAAAAGTGGTTTTCACATCTATTTGTTCAACCTCTAAGTCATTACAAGCTGCCAAACTCAGTATAGTTCTGATAGAGGACATCTTCACAACCGGAGAAAATATTTCTTCAAAATCAACCTCCTTTTTCTAAGTATAACCCTTGACGACCAATCTAGCCTTGTATCGTGGAGATGAAGACTTCTCTTCTTGCTTCAACCTGTAAACCCACTGATTCTTCAAAGCTCTTTTTCCTTTGGGTAATTTCACCAACTCAAAGGTATGGTTCTCATGTAAGGATTGAAGTTCATCTTTCATCGCTTCAACCCACTGATCTTTGCATTCACTCTCTATAGCCTCTTCATAACATTCAGGTTCTCCCCCGTCAGTCAAAAGAACATATTCATCAGAAGAATACCTGACAGAAGATCGTCGATCTCTGGAAGACCTTCGAAGTGGAACTGCTGGTGGAGCTATAGGTGCTTGTTGTTGATCATTCACAATATCATCCATGGGAGTATCAAAGTCACCTATATCCTGATGGTCATCACTAACATCACCATGCACATCATCCTGGATAGGACCTGGTGAAGAGTCTAGGAGAACTGGATTCACATCGATCAAATCACCACTATTTTGTGAATTCACTTTCTCCGTCTTATCAATGTCATCAATGGTCTGATCCTCAATGAAGACAACATCTCTGCTTCTTACGAGTTTCTTCTAAATTGGATCATAGAGTCTATAACCAAACTCACCATCTAGACCATAACCAATAAAAATACATTGTCGAGTCTTGGCATCCAACTTGGATCTTTCATCCTTTGAAACATGAACAAATACTTTACAACCGAACACACGTAGATGATCATATGACACGTCTTTACCAAACCAAACTCTATCTGGCACATTACCTCGCAAAGGAACACTAGGAGACAAATTTATCACATGTGTCACTGAATTCAAAGCTTCAGCCCAAAATGATCTTGGCAACTTTGCATCTGACAACAAACATCTGACTCTCTCAATCAATGTTCGGTTCATTCTTTCAGCTAACCCATTTAACTGTGGTGTTTTTGGTGGTGTTCTCTGATGTCTGATTCCCTGTCGCAGACAATACTCATGAAACGGCCCTGTGTACTCGCTACCATTATCAGTATGAATGCACTTCAACTTCTTCCCTGTTTCCCTTTCAACTGATGCTTGAAACTGTTTGAATACCTCAAAGACTTGATTTTTAGACTTTAAAGTGTAAACCCACAGCTTTCTTGAACAGTCATCAATGAAAGTCACAAAATAAAGTGCACCGCCATGTGACCTTACTTTTATCGGACCACAAATGTCTGAATGGACCAACTCTAGCAACTCTGATCTTCTATGAGGAGGACGGCTTCTAAATGAAACTCTTCTCTGCTTTCCTGCTAGACAATAAGCACAATTCTTCAGTGTAGCATTCTTCAAACCCGAAAGTTGATTCTTCCTCGCTAAACAGTTAAGCCCCTTCTCACTCATGTGACTAAGTCGTTTATGCCACAACTCAATTGAGCTGTCATTCACTGTCACATTTACCGTCTCTTGAGAAGTCGAAGCTTGCATCAAGTATAAATTTGAGCTCTTCTTTCCTCGAGCCACAACCAAGGAGCCTTTAGTCAGCTTTCACTGCCCCTCACTGAAGGTGTTACAGAATCCCTCATCATCAAGCTTTCCTGCAGAAATCAAATTCAAATGGATATCCGGTGCATGTCTGACATCTTTGAGAGTTAACTTTGTTCCATTGTTACTCACCAAGCTAACATCTCCCATACCAATAACCGAAACCAAACCGTCATTACCCATCTTCAATACCCCAAAATCACCAGGAGTATAAGATGTGAAGAAATCCTTCCTCGACGTGACATGAAGTGATGCACCAGTATCAATCACCCAACTAGTCTCGTCACATGCTAGGTTGACCAAATTCTCATCACAAATGACCAACAGATCTTCACGAGTAACAGTAGCAACACGCTCGAATTTTTCATCATTATTCTGATCGTGTTTATCACCACCACCTTTGTTCTCTTTCTTCCACTTGAAGCAATATTTCTTGATATGGCCTTTCTTACCACAATGATGGCACTCAAGATTCTTATATCTTGATCTTGACTTGCTTCGGCTTTTATCTCTACCCTTTCCATTTTTGTCTCTGTTTCTCCCCTTGTTCTCGATAACCAACACCTCGGACTGTGATGTAGGACCCTGAGATCTTCTTCTAACCTCTTCATTCAACATACCACTCTTAGCTAAATCCAAAGTAATAATACCATATGGGGCAGAATTAATGAACGAGACCCGAAAAGTCTTCCAAGAGTCTGGTAGAGTAGCAAGCAACCAAAGTCCTAAAATCTCGTCATCAAATTTGACACCCATACCAAGCAACTGATTCATCACACTCTGAAATTCACTAACATGGTCAGCTATAGACGTTCCTTCTTTGTATTTCAGAGCCATCATTTTCTTCAACAAAAACAACTTGTTATTGCCTGACCTCGAAGCATATAAGCTTTCAAGCTTCTCCCACAATGTTCGAGCATGTGTCTCCTGATCAATGTGGTTGTAAACATTTTCTTCAACAAATTGCCGAATAAAGCCACACACTTGTTGATGCTCAAATTCCTATTCTTCATCACTTTTTGAATCGGGTTTTTGAGTAGCAAAGACTGGAAGATGCAAAGCCTTCACAAACAACAAGTCCTTCATTTTATTCCACCAAAGTTGATAATTTGTACCATTCAACATAATCATCTTGCTCGTATTGATTTCCATAATTATTTGACACAATAACCGAGCTTTGATACCAGTTTATTAGGAAGAAACCGAACAACCGAAACAAATCGAAGCACAACCGGTGTTCTTTCTCTCCCTATAACTCCTGTCAAAAATTATGGAAAGCACAATAGCACAAATATATGCTCTCTAGCAACCTTAATCAACCACAAATCAACCAATGCAACCACAACAAAAAATAAATAAATAGACACCGATATTTTTACGTGGAAAACCCCTTTAAATCAAGGGTAAAAACCACGGGACTTTATAGTCCAATCAAAAGCTCCACTATCATCAAATGTTCAACTACAAGATCACAATATCAAGCCTACAACAAGCATTCAACTCCAACAAGGCTAACAATATGTAATCTTTAGCAAAAAGAGAGAAAAAAAGAAGAACATCACCAAATTGCAACTGCTGAAAAACGGGTATATTTGACGCTACAGGACTCGGATGAAAAATCCGACCGTACAAAGTCAAGAACACCTTATCGCCTAACTGCTGTCCAAAAATCAGCTCAATCAAACCACGGATGAACCTCCGATCGAAGAGTTGATTACTGCTGCACCAAACTTGAAAAAAAACAGGTTTCTAACTTCAACTCTCTCCTTTTAAAATTTGATTTTTGGCTCTCTGATTTTTTTTTTGCTGTCCACACCACCCGTAAAAGCCAAAAGAATGACTCTTTGTCAAATCCAAAAAGGTGGTAATAAATGTGGCAAAAGTTTCTTTTTCTTTTTGTAAGCAAAAGAAGGAAAGAAAAATAAACAACCCTTTTATTTTATTTATTGGGTTGACTAATGTGGGGTTCCCCACATAGTGGGACCCACACCCAACAGTAACTTCCATAACTTGCTACACGATTCACTGGTATGGTGAAAAGCGGTCTTCTTAATCTTCTCCTATACAGATTTCTCTATATGTTGCTGAAATTGCTGCTAAGAATGTCAGGGGAGCATTTTCGTCGCTTACCATCGTATGAATTGATCTTTCATTGCGTATTTTGATTCCTGAGAGCAGATTTCCTTTAGCTGATATGTGTTAGTTTTTTACAGTTAATGCTATGCTGGGCAAGGCAGTCATGTTTATTATGGGTTCTCTGATCAATTGGCGCACCTCGGCCCTTATAGGTAACTTCTTTTGATATGGTTTAAACTTTTAGTTGATGACATTCTTCGTAAGCCGGAGATTCGAATTTTGAGCTACTTAAAAAGCTGATATTATTTTTGTTTTCAGGAGTCATACCATGTGTGCTACAATTAATAGGATTGTTCTTTATTCCGGAGTCTCCAAGATGGCTGGTTAGTGGGGTTTAATGCATGTATAGGCTATAGTATTCGAAACAATATGGCATGAAAATTCATTAATGTGTCCAATTGATACTGCTAACCAACTGCAGGCCAAGACTAATGAAACGAAAGAGTTTGAAGCTGCTCTGCGGCGCCTTAGGGGTGAACATGCTGATATTTCTCAAGAAGCTACTGATATTAGAGTAAATCTCATCTTTTCTTGAACCAATACAAAATATCAGTTTACAGAGCCAAAAAGTTTTAACTTCCTAAAGAACTTGGTTTTTCCATCTCTTAACCTATGTTTTATAGGAACGAGACTTATTTTTTTTGTTATGTAACAGTTGTACACAGAATTCATAGAGCAGATTCCAGATGAAGGGTCTCTGAATCTCTTCCAGAAGAGATATGCCTATCCATTGATTGTGAGAGATAATGAGATACATAGATTTGTTTTCATCGTCAAAAGCTGCATTATGATGCTTATTTGATGCGTATGCAAAAATGATTCCAGGTTGGTGCTGGACTTATGATGTTCCAGCAATTTGGAGGCCTAAATGGTTTTTCATACTACGCAAGTTTTATTTTCGAATCAGCAGGTAAATTTCGGAACCATAATTTGTTTAATTTGGTTGTTGAAACATAGATTGAAAACTCTAGACAAAGGGATTCTTGGTCTTTAATAGGTTTTCCCAGCCCGGTTGGATCTATTGGAGTAGCTGTTCTTCAGGTTAGAAAATGACAATTACCATTTGATATCAGATTAAAACATTGTACTGGTGTATTCTACTGCATAGCGAGATCTTGTTTAGCAGATTTTCATGGCTATTATTGGAGTACTCTTCATTGATAAATCCGGACGACGACCACTTCTGCTGGTTAGTCTCAAATAACTTTTTTTCCAATCATATCTCTAAGTTCATCAGCATTTAAACATTCAATTAGCACCGATCTCTTCAGATGTCTGCAGGTGGATCATGCTTGGGTTGTGTCATTACAGGATTATCATTCTTCTTGCAGGTTTCAGCTTAACTAGACTCTTACACGATTTTGCTATTTGTAGCCTCTTTTTTTTTTACATCAATTGTATTTCTTCGCCATGAAATGAGCAGGATTTTCATGGTAGAAAGGATCTAACTGCCACTTTGGTGATTATTGGAGTATTGGTAAAGCTACTATACTTATATGCAATCTTCAAGTCACAGTTCACATTTGTTCACTACGGAATATTTAATTGTTGTTTATCTTAACCAGGTTTTTTTTCTTGGTTTTGAACTTGGCATGGGGGGAATTCCCTGGATTATAGTGTCTGAGGTAAATTTCCCAAAATCATTTTGATGACTAAAGGTTATGATAAATAAGGATTAAATTAAGTGATGGGGGTTTATATGTATATATACAAAATTATTTCAGATATTTCCTTTAAATATACGGGGTTCAGGAGGAAGCATGGTGAATCTGATAAACTGGACTTGTTCTTGGGTTGTTTCGTACACTTTCACTTTTCTTTTTGAATGGAACTCAGCTGGTAATTTTCTTTACTTATTTCCCAGCTTTTGTTGCTATTTTGTTGAGATTTTGATTTGGGTTTAAATATATTTTGACTTCAGGAACTTTCTTTATTTTTGCCTTCATGGGTGCTGTCGGAACTCTGTTCATCGGAAAGCTAGTTCCGGAGACCAAGGGACGAACACTCGAAGAATTACAGAGATATTAATTGGTTGAGAAATGCCCTTCCACATTGAAAATTACAAAATGTTACTTTTACTGCTCCTATTAAATCTTTATTTTAATATATATAGGAATAAATTATATTAGAATAATATTAAAAAATATAATTTTTAAGCTTTAATAAAATAATACCGCACCAATAAAATAGTGCCATATCAATAAATTTTAAATATAATAAAGTATTATTATGCACTCATATATATTTAATATATTATTTAATTTAATTTAACTTTAATTAAAATATTTAAAATAATTAATTTTTTAAATTATAAACAAATATATTTTCTTCTTTAATAAATTTTAATATTTTTTAAACTATCTATACAAATTGTAATATTTTTTAAATTAATATATTCATATTAATATTCAACATGGAGTTAATATCGATAGAGAATGTTAAACCAACTAATTAAAATATAACGTGTAAATATTTTTCCAAATCATCAATTCAAGTAGATAATATATTATTGAGTGAAAAATTAAATAAAATAAAAATTAAATTAAATTTAAAATAAAAATATAGTTAAACCTAAACAGCATTTAGATGATAAAAGAAAAGAAAATATTAAATTTACATAAGTAAACATATTATATTTTTCATCAAAGTTAATATTAAAATCTTCTCTAAAAAGTTTTTCATTTGAAGGAAACAGTCAAGTTTCTCTTGCATGAAACATTAATTGAAGAGATTTGATGTTAATTTTTTTTCCAACTTTATTTTTAAAATTTCATCTTTTTAAGTTAAGACGAACTCAAATATTTTAAAAGTAAAACTTATAGAATTTCATGGTGGTTCCATAATCTTGTTCCAGTATCGGATATGGGTTAGGGGTGTTATAATACATGAATGTGTGTAAGATCATATGGTTAAGACTCATGGCAAGATATGTGAATGTTCATGGTGTAGCTTTTGATGGTGTGTAAATTGAATGGACAGGTCACAATACATGAACCTATGTACAAGTCCATGAGGGAGAACCCATGGCACTTTCTGTGAAAGTTCATCGGGACAGTAAACATGTGATTATGTATAATGCCCTCGTGGCATATTCTGTTCGACCCTTGCAGCGTACTTTAATAAATCTATCTGGCAAAATGTACTTATCTGCCCTTATGGTAAGTCTGGGTAAATCCTGATTGTTCTATAATATGTATTGCTAAAATAAGGTTATGAGATGTTCGAGGTTATTTGATGGAATGAGATTTGTAAAGTAATTTGATAAGTTTTTAAGAAAGTTATTGAAGAGAAGTGTGTATTTGTATGCTCAAAAGGGTATCCGTCATGATAATCTATTAGAATTGAATATGGGTGTATTCGCAGTTAAGAGACTTAAGAAATTGTTTATTTGAATTTGATTGTGTTGTATAGTGTTGAAATATGAGTATTTGATATACTGTCATATTTGAACAATATCATTCCTTCTTTTGGAATCTTATGGAAACCGAGTTATCGTAATTTTTGAGTTTTCTAGGAGTACATGATAAGATTGTATGGAATTCATCTGAATGATCCGTATAGTGCATTATTAGTGAGAGTTTGTATGATATCGAACCAGAGTATGATTTGATTAGTAAATTGATGGTATGCAAATCTGAGTGAGTATCCACCACACATGTATGTATTCGCCAGCGATTAGAATATGTGAACTATTTTGGAATGAATGTATGTGTGAAGAGTTGGTCTGTATAAAGTGAGCTCTGAAGGTATATTCTTTTGAATGGTACATTGGTAAGTTAAGAGTATGAAAGTTGGCATGTAAGTGTACACCGAGACTGTAATAGTATCCACCCGGAGTGGAAGTAATTGGTTCAAAAGGGTAGTTGGAGCATAGATGTTCTTCAAATAAGATAAATTAAGTATCCGCCAAGGTATTTTTGTAATAAAGCTCACTAAGTTCTCTTGAACTTACAAAATTTGTTCTTGTTTCAAGTATTGTGGTAAAAGAATGTGCCAGACGGGACAATGCCAAAAGTACGACAAGGTAGCAGCGAAGTGGGTTGTTATGCATACAGTGGAAAAGTGGCGTATTGTGGGCTTTCACCCTAAGAGTCCGTCTTTAATAAATGTTGTATTGTAAAAGTTTAGAAAAGGTTTGATGTAATATCTTATACTTTCCTTTGTTTTTAGATATTAAGGCTTTTAGTTAAAATAATAAGAAAACTGTTTTCGTTAAAGAGTATTTGTCAACTGTTTCAATATTTTGTTAAGTATTATGTAGTAACACCTGAGATTCAGACCTGGTGAATCGGGTCGGGTTAAGGGCATTATAGTTCTTGATCATTTACAATAACAATTAAATGAGTATACTAAGAAATATTAATATATTCTTCTTCAAAGATAATGTCCTTAATTCTTTCTCACATCATCAACTTAACATGTTCAAAGAATAAGCATACATCTTAAAAATAACATTTAGTAGTGAGATCTAGAATATTGTCAGATGCAAGTTATCAATTTTGTTTTTAGAGACCCAACTTGATCTCTTGCGCCAAAACAAACCAAATTCTTCATGGTTAATTTTCGTTTCTTACCTATTACAGAATGCAATGATTCATTAAATAAAGCAATAATATTACGTAGATATAGATTATCATAACTTGATAAGGAACCAGAAATAACTAAATATGAAATATGAAAAAGACTATATTTTTCATTTCCAAATGAATAAGAAAAAACGAATTTGTCTAATACTAATATGGAAGTCAAATTCTACCTGAAAGACAATAAAACAAAAGTCTCATTCAAATCCAAAATATAATTCAATTCTTAATAATCATCTAAAAATCATTATCGCTTCAACTTCTACCGAATTATTTTTACCTATATAGATATATCTTTCACCATTATTAGGCTTTCGATAGTTCTGGCAACTTTTCATAAACACACCTATGTAAGTTATTGCACCAGAAACTATCCACCAAGTATGTCTAGGTATGAAATCAAATTAACCTCAAAACAAACAGAATTAAAAAGTGCACTTCTTGTACCACAAAAGAAACAAGCATCCTTAGTAAATTCCTTTTGTTGTTTCTTTCGTATTTTTCTTTATATACCTCATTGTAGTTAGATTTGTTAAGAACATATCAATTTTAACCTTTTCATTCTCAACAAACCTCTTTTCAATGTTGACCATAAATTCCTTAATCGTGGTAATTTTATTAGACATAAATCCCTTGAATGTTCCAATGCATGTATTGATGTTGACAGGTATAATAGTAGCTGATTCAATTAAAAAAATTTCATATGAGATTTCAAATTTACACCAAAATAATTTGAATAAAGGTAAATTCTATCTCAAGATATCGATCACTCCATTAATATTTTATCTTTAGAAAAAATATTAACTTACTAGTGATATCTTGTTATAGTAATCAAACACTGACAATAAGAATATGTTGAGCAATAAATCTTTTTTTAGGCCGATCAATTTTAACATAACTTAAGTTATATACACATTGACGAGTTATTACTTCAATTAAGTTATTTTAAAAAATATATAAATATACCAATATTCAAATTTAAAATTTTTATAACAATCAAAGGTCAAAACTAAAATTATTGATTGAACTACAATTTCAAAATAATTCAAAATAAGGTTGTCTTAAAATTTAAAAAGTACATGTTTACTCATCGCTAAATAGCCTGTTTCCCTAAATAATATATAAAAATGATTAACTTGTTTTTTTATTTTTGGAAAAGTGACATTTACCAATAATTTGCAAAAAAAGAATATGTATTGGTTAATGGCATTAGACAAAACATTATACGTAGATAATAGAGAAATAGAGTAATTGAATTGTAATGAAGGTATCAACTATGAAGAAAATGGGACAAAAGTCAATTTAAATAAAATTATTCAATCAAAGTTTATTTTTATTTTTCAAACCCAACCAACTAATATTTGTATTTATTCAATTTTATATATCTAAAATGAAATTTCAAAATATAGACTACATTTTCTTTTATTTAAGAAAACAAAAACTAAACTGAAAGTATTTGTATTTCTTGTGTTTGGAAATTTGACAACTCAACCAAACCAATGCTTATCCTAATCAAAGGAATATCTGCTACCTTGTTGACTGATGAATTTTTTATCCCAAATCATTTTTTATTAAGTGCGTGTTTAGCCACCTGCATTAAATAATTTAACTCAATTCAAACATTCCCACAATATTAAAAACAATTAAAAAGAATAGATTATATTTCAAGTTGGAAATTAAATAGTTTTGATTTTTTTTGAAATATTTAAAATTTTAAATCAATTTAAATAAATATTTTGAAATACTATTTAAATTTTATAATTTGAGTTATTTAAATGACTAATTACAAATTTTATTCTTTTACTAGTTTTTTTTTTTGTCAAATCAATATTTGGAAAGCAATTCAATAAAAGACTTCTGAATTTAGGCTTTGTTGCTAATTTAACTTTAACTTAGTTGATATTTTTGATATTTCAACAATTAAAAAGATGTGAATTCGAATGTATTTAAAGATATTTTTTTAAAAAAAATTCAAGTGTAGTTTAATCTACTGCATGCATGATAGAATGGATGTCCCAAACTCAAACTTTCTTCAGAACCCAACTGCCTAAAAATTAATTACTACATTCTCCACCTTTTAAACGAACCTTTCAAGGTAACATTCATTATTCAATTCTTAGAATTTGCACCACTATCTCCTTTTTCGAGACTACTAACTTCCTTTCTGGAATATGTATATACACACTATTGATGCTATTCGCATAATACAATTACAGGTCTTTGAAGTGAAATGAGCTATGGAGCAGCAAAGAACCGAAGCAACTGCGTCTTTGCTTGTAAGACAAGGAAACGACAACCTTGTTTACATTGAAGAAAACGGTGGTGTTGGTGCTGGGGTTGGAGGGTCAGTGGCTATTTCCGACGTTACCACCATTCTTGGTTATAGGAGTTAGTAGTTAGTTAGTTAAAGCTGTTAGTAGGTTACAGTTAAGCTGTTAGTAGTCAAGCTTAACTTTGTCTCTCTCTTGTATTAAATACGTAAGCCTTTTCAGTGAATAAAGTATGAGTGTATGCCTTTACATGCATATGTTACTGATCTTAGCATGGTATCAAGAGCCATAGTTTTTTTTTTTCTCTAAAGTTTCTTGTTGTTTGTGTTCTTGGCTACTGAACCTCTCCCCATGAATGACACACCTAGGGATTCTTTCAACGCTGAAGGGCCATTTTCTTCACAAGGTCAGGCTTCTTCTTTATCGAGTATTCAGTACTTCTCTAAGTATGAAATAATCAAGCTTGGTGAAAGTAATTTCTTGTTATGGAAGCATCAGATTCTACTGATTCTTGAGGGCTATGAGTTAGAAGGGTTCGTCCTTAGAACGATCTCCGTTCCAGCTTCTTTTATTCCTAGACCTGATGGACAGCTCATTACTAATCCGTTGTTTCTTCTTCATAAAAAGCAAGACAAGTTTCGTGCTTTCTGACTACTTTCTACAGTTACAGATGAAGTCTTGGTGCATCTCACGATGGCCAAAACCAGTTTTGATGTCTGGTCAGCCATTGAGCAATGTTTTGGTGCTAAGTCGACTGTCAAGATTTCCAATATGCGTCACGCATTATATTCTATCAAGAAAGGAAATCTTGCAGTAAAAGAGTATTTGGCCAAGGTGAAAAACTTGAGTGATGGTCTTATTGCTACTGGGAGTCATATTACTAAATAAGAACAGATCGGCATTGTTTTAGCCGGTCTCTCAATGGAATATGAATCTATTCGTGTTCTTGCACCGGCTACTTCAATGTCACTTGAACTCTTGACTGACATGCTGCTTAATTGTGAGACAAGACAACTTGAGCTTTTAGTGGAGCCTCTTGTTCAAGCCAATATGGTTTCTCATTCGAAACATGACACGGTTATGAGTCCAAAGCATGGTGAGTTATCGGGCACTTATCAGCGAGAGTAAAAATTAAATTCTGGAAGGAATGGTTGTGGATGGTCTCGAGGTAAGGGTCATACGAATAATCGAGAGTGGTCTCGTTCTAGGCCATAATATCAATTGTGTGGCAAGGTTGGGCATTTAGTTCAGACCTGCTATCATCGGTTTGATAAAACATTCTTGGGAGTTAATTCTAATTAGTCTATTTCAGTCAACTATCATCAGGTTGAAGGTCATGGCACTCCTACTGCGTCTACGTGTTCTCATAGGTGTACCCCGTGCTGTCATTCATCCTTTCGACCCTCCGTGACTGGCGATTCTGATCACGTTTGGTATCCAGATTTTGGCATAACGAATCATGTAACTCCAGATGTTACTTCCCTCTCCATTATTACTCCTTATACAGGTACGAATCATGTTTCTATGGCTAATGGTACTGCAGCTCCTATTGCTAATGTAGGTACCTCTCGTATGCTGGGTGGTTCTAGACTTTTGCGACTTCAAAATGTTCTTCATGTACCTACTGTCTGCAAAAATTTAATGTCAGTTGGTCAATTTTCTAGGGATAATGCAATCTATTTTGAATTTCATCCTTTTGTCTATTTGTGAAGGATATACGGACAAAGAACACTCTCCTAGTGGGCCATTTGTGTGATGGTCTTTATCAGTTCAATGTGTCTAAGTTGCCTTGTCCTATGGCTGGTGCCTCATCTCAAGTTACTTCCGCACACCTATGTACAACTAAACCTTCTTCTCTCACGGAGTTATGGCATAGAAGGCTGGGACACCCATGTTCTACTGTTCTTGGTGTTGCTTTACGAAATTGTAATCTTTCTTTCAATAATAAAGCTGTTTCATTTGTTTGCTCAGCTTGTCAAATAGGCAAGGTACACAAGCTACCTTTTAGTGCATTTGAGACTGTGTATTCTACACCTTTTGAGTTAGTTACATCCGATGTTTGGGGTCCTTCCCATGTTAAGTCCAATGGCTTTCTTTGTTATGTTACATTTGTAGATACCTATATTCGGTATACATGGATTTACTTCCTTAAGTCCAAGGCTGAAGTCTTTTAGTGTTTTGTTCAGTTCAAAGCAATAGTTCATGTTTAATTTGGTTACTCGATAAAAATGCTGCAGTCTGATTGGGGAGAGGAGTATCACTCACCCTCTAAAGAACTTGCATGTCTTGGAATTCAACATCGAATCACTTGTCCTCACACGTCAGAACAGAATGGGGTGGCTGAAAGGAAGCATAGGCATATTGTGGACGTGGGGTTGACTCTACTAGCTCAGGCTGGATTACCCTTAGACCTCTGGTACTATGCATTTACTCATAGTGTACATTTGATTAATAGGTTACCAACGCCTGTGTTATAAAAGAAAAGTCCGTATGAGGTGTTATATCAAGACAGACCTTCTTACTCTCATTTAAAAGTTTTTGGTTGTGCTTGCTATCTATGTTTAAGACCTTCTCATCAACATAAGTTGGCGTTTCGATCTGTTCAATGTATGTTCCTTGGAGTTGGAAGTGGTCAAAAGGGCTATAAGTGTCTCGCCAGTACTGGTAGAGTTTTCCTCTCAAGGCATGTCACCTTTGATGAGTCTTGTTTTCCCTTTACAAAGGGGTTTTCTCTTGGTTCATCTTCTCAAGTGACCAACTTAGCTCCTCATCAATCTTATTTTTCAGTTGTTCTACCTGGTTCTCCTCTTGGTCCTACTATGTCCCCTCCTACATCATCATCACTGGCTAATCGTAACACTAGTTTTGGTCAGTCATCATCAATGGGGGTTTGTGATCACTTGTCCGGGTTTCAGTCTTCCTCTCGACCATCTGTTGTAACTCAATCATCTACTTATTCTTCACAATCTATGTCTTTAACAACTTGTCATCCAATGCAAACAAGGTCTAAGAGTGGGATTTTCAAGCAAAAGCTGTTCACTTTAACTTTGGAAGATGTAGAACCGACCTCTATTATAGAAGCTCTTTGACATCCTTCTTGGTCTGCTACTGCTCATTCAGAATACAATGCCTTACTAGCTAACCATACGTGGGACATTGTTCCTCTACCTATAGGCAGGAGGGCAGTAGGGTGTAAATGGATTTTTAAGCTTAAACGTAATGCTGATGGCTCGATCACTTGGTATAAAAGTCGTCTTATGGTCAAAGGATATCTTCAAGAGGTCGGTGTTGATTTTTAAGAAACTTTTAGCCTTGTGGTAAAACCTACGACCATTCGTACTGTTCTAGCTCTTGTAGTCTCGCTGGGATGGTCCATTAGGTAGGTCGACATTAATAATGCGTTTCTCAATGGAGATCTCCAGGAGGGAATCTATATGGAGTAGCCTCCTGGGTTTGAACAGCAATGGGAGAAGGGCTTACAGCTAGGATGTCAATTGCGGAAGGCTCTCTGTGGCCTCAAGCAAGCACCTCGGACCTGGTTCTACAAGCTAAAGGAGTTTTTACTAGCTACGGGGTTTGTTGCGTCCAAGGCAGACAGCTTTGTGTTTGTCTATTGTTCTGGCTCATAGCTTTTATATGTGTTAATATACGTTGATGATATTCTAGTTACTGGCAACAACTCTGATTCCATAGATGGGTTTGTTCGAAAGCTTGATGCTCAGTTTTCTTTAAAAGATTTTGGCAGACTAAATTATTTTCTTGGTATAGAGGTCCAGTACACTTCCACTAGGGTGTTTCTTAACCAAAGGAAGTATATTCTTGATTTGTTGCGAAAGGGGTCTATGGATAAGTCAAATGCAGCCCCAACACCCATGACGACTACATGTCAGTTGTTAGCTCATGAAGGTGACCATGTTGCTGATGCTTAGTTATATAGAAGTTTCGTAGGGGGTTGCAGTATGTAGTCATAACGAGGCCAGACATATCATTTGTTGTAAATAAAGTCTGCCAGTTTATGCACCGACCGATGGAAATGCATTTCAAAGCTGGCAAGAGGATTTTACGCTACTTGCATGGTACATTGGATTATGGGCTCAGTTTTTCAAAGAATTTAAAACTTATGCTCGAGGGGTTTTTTGATGCTAGTTGGGCATCTGATATGGATGATAGGAGGTCTACAGCTGGCTACTGTGTGTTTCTAGGTGAAAATCTAGTATCTTGGAGCTCAAGGAAGCAGCAGGTCGTTGCTCGGTCGACTGCTGAGGTTGAATATAGGAGCCTCACTCATGTTGTTGCTGAGATGGCTTGGGTCAAATCTTTATTAGCTGAACTGCACATTTCTCTTCCAGGTAAAGCTCGAGTGTGGTGCGATAGCTCAGTTACTGTGGCTGTAGCAGGCAATCCAGTTCTACATTCGAAATTCAAACACGTTGAATTGGATCTCTTTTTTGTACGAGAAAAGGTTGCACAATGACTGTTTCAGGTTGGACATGTTTCAGGTCAGGATTAGGTTGCAGACATATTAACCAAGCCTTTGTTAGTCAGTTTGTTTAACAAGTTTCGGAGTCAGCTTCGGGTTTTAGTCAATCAACCTACAGATGTAGAAAGGAGCTCGACAAGTTCGGGGCATGATAGGAGTTAGTAGTTAGTTAGTTAAAGCTGTTAGTAAGTTATAGTTAAGCTGTTAGTAGTCAAGCTTAACACTCTCTCTCTTGTATTAAATACGTAAGCCTTTTTAGTAAATGAAGTATGAGTGTATGCATTTACATGCATACGTTACTGATCTTAGCACTTGGTCTTAGCACCTTTGTGGCAGCTTGTATTGCCTTTGGGTCTGGCTGTGTTGTACGCGCTTCTTCACGACAAGGTTTTTTAAAAACAGATTTGAAGTTTATAAAACTTTTCAGAGAACCAACTCATTATTTTGTTTCATTTCATGGCAGCTAGGATATTCATAGCCTATGCAATTTTTAATCATGGAAGACTTGTGACTTTCTATTATTGAGGTCAATCTTCAAATTTTATACTGATTTGATTAAAAAATGTAAAAAGACAAAAGTACCCTTAAAATAATTTAGATATATAAAACATTAAAAAGTTAATTTATCAAATCAATTTGATATGAAGTCATAAATGATAAATGCTTTTCTAAAAAGTTAATAATTGTTAGGATTTAGTGTCCTTAGTGTAATATTTTTTGTTCTTTCATTGCCTTGATATTTTTTCTTGAGATCCCAAATTTCATTTGCTGACCCTGAATTCATGATTCTTGTAAATAATTTACTTGAAACAACTGAGAAAAGACATGTTTTAGCTTTGGACTTTCTTGTTTTATTCTCTTTGTAAGTCTTTAGTTGATTCATTGTTGGATTTGCTGGCAATGACGAAACATTGTAATCTTCTTCTACTGCTTCCCAAAGATCAATTGTATCAAGATAGACTGTCATTCAAATAGCCCAAGCTTGATAGTTATCACCATCAAAAATTGGTGGAACAGTATGAGAAAACGTTGTGTCAACTTACATGTCAAAAGTTTATATGTTTCTCTCAACTCATGGATCCCTTAAGATAAGAGTTCAGATACCAATTGTTAGTATTTTAGAAAAAAACATTTGAAATACAGCAAATGTGAAAGAAAAATATATTGGAAACACACTATAATTTGTTGTATTGTTCAAATTATATAGGTAAAAAAAAATAACAGAAAATATATACTGCTGATATCTAGCCAGTTGACTTACTCTTAAAATCATGCCACAAAATTAAAAATCCCTAAACACTTGGTTTACATACCTATTATTCAACAAGTCTAAAGCACATTCTCAACATAGGATCCTGACTGTAAGACAATGATGGATCCATTAAAGGATTATTAAAGGATTTTCAGGATTAGTTGTTGTCATGATCAATTTGCCATTGCTTGCTTTCATTTCATAATACCATGCTTTCATTTGTTTTTAAAAGGCTCTTTGGTTGCTTAACCTTGGAAGAATATCACTAGGATTCACAAATGGAATTTCCGGTTACTTGGTAACTCATTTAACGTCTTTTTGATACATTTTTTATCCATTTGTTTTTAAATGTTGAATTACGATGGATACCAAAACAAGTAATACTTTTTTATTTTCACTTCATTTCGGATTTTTCTAAATAAAAAGAATTCTAATATCTAACTAATATCTAATATTTATTAGAATTTTTTTATTTTATATCTATTTATATAGAATCAATCTAAAATCAATCTACCCACTAGGATTAATTAAGAAAATGGGGTTTTGTTTATTTTATTCTTATTCAAGAAAAAAAGAGAGCTATTGGATCCGTTGAAATATGATTTTGTTTTTAGGGTTATACTCTGAGTGCTCTCCCTATGAGCGAGCTTATGGGAATGATTTTAACCAAGCAACTGGAAGCGACCAGTTCCAATCAAGAAAGAATACAATAATTAGGAAAAAAAACTATACAACTTTTTTTATTTTTAGTTGTATTTGGATATTCTTTATTGTTTTAGTTTGATTTAGTTTTAAGAATATTATTTTCATTTCATTTTTCTTAATTTAATAAATTTAATGAATATTTCAAATTAATAAAATAGAAAATTTGAAAATATAGGGCTATACGGACTCGAATTGTAGACTTTCTCAGTAAAACAGATCGAACTGATTGTTTCTCTCCTGTATCTTCCAAAAGGAAAAAAGATCTCTGAGAGCTATTTCCTGGATCCGAAAGAGAGTACTTGGGTTCTCCCAATAACTAAAAAGTGTATCAAGCCTGAATCTAACCAGGGTTCATGGTGGTGGAGGAATTGGATCGGAAAAAAGAGGGATTCTAGTCGTAAGATATCTAATGAAACCGTTGTTGGAATTGAGATCTCATTCAAAGAGAAAGATATCAAATATCTGGAGCTTCTTTTTTTATATTATATGGATGATTCGATCCACAAGGATAATGATTGGAAATTGTTTGATCGTATTTTTCAGAGTAAAAGGTGAAACATAATCAACTTGAACTCGGGACAGCTATTTGAAATCTTAATGAAAGACTGGATTTGTTATCTCATGTTTGCTTTTCGTGAAAAATATCAATTGAAGTGGAGGGTTTCTTCAAACAACAAGGAGCTGGGTCAACTATTCAATTAAATGATATTGAGCATGTTTCACATCTCTTCTCGAGAGGCAAGTGGGCTATTTCTTTGTAAAATTGTGCTCAATTTCATATGTGGCAATTCCGCCAAGATCTTTTCGTTAGTTAGGGGAAAAATCCACACGAATTAGATTTTTTAAGGAACATATCGAGAGAGAATTGGATTTGGTTAGACAATGTATGGTTGGTAAACAGGGATCGATTTTTTAGCAAGGTACGGAATGTATCGTCAAATATTCAATATGATTCCACAAGATCTAGTTTCGTTCAAGTAACGGATTCTCGCCAATTGAAAGGATCTTCTGATCAATCCAGAGATCGTTTCGATTCCATTAGTAATGAGGATTCGGAATATCACACATTGATCAATCAAAGAGAGATTCAACAACTAAAAGAAAGATCGATTCTTTGGGATCCTTCCTTTCTTCAAACGGAACGAACGGAGATAGAATCAGACCGATTCCCTAAGTGCCTTTCTGGATATTCCTCAATGTCCCGGCTATTTACGGAATGTGAGAAGCGGATGAATTATATATACATACGTAATAAAGGAAGATAAAATTCATTTTATTTGTCTCTCCAAATTCAAATTTCATTTCACATAAGGAAAAATTCGATTTTTATCTTGTTGCTAGAGGTTTACTCATTAGTCGGATAATAATAATTATCCACATAATTTGTTTTTCGACAATTCCTTTTTTTGTCACAAAGTCAAAGCCCATTACGCGGGCTTTGACTTTGATTCTGATAAACTAACTAACTACCTTTTCACTACAAATAAAAAAATTTAACTTAAGACTCTACTTGATTGAATTTTGATTCAAAGGAAAAAACCGTAACCGTTTCGATCTCAAACAGGTTCCCATCTATATTGCAGAAATAACAACAAAGAGTGTCAGGGGAAGGTTTACAACCATAGTGCAGTTCATTAATCAAACATTGCCTATAATGCACTTATTGCCTCATGGTTCTTATACTACTTGTTCTGCAGTTGATGGTTGGTTGGGGCGGGTCGTTACAACCATAGTGCAGTTCATTAATCAAACATTGCCTATAATGCACTTATTGCCTCATAGTTCTTATACTACTTGTTCTGCAATTGATGGTTGGTTAGGGCGCGTCGTTCATGTATGTTTGTTGGTTCTTTTGTCCATTGGCATACATTGGATCTGTTAGGTAACTAAAACTTTGAACTACATTGGAAATTCGTTAGGCAATCAGATAGTTTTATAACAGTTATTGAATGATTTTACATACAACTACGATTCCCGGTCTGTTTCAACTCCTACTCATCTTCTTCATATCAGAATCTCCTCGATGGCTAGTGAATCCAATTCGAGTTTCTTTTAAATTTTACAGCTACGGTTCAGTGTTTATCTTAAAAATTTGAGTTGAAGAAAAATAGAAAAACTCATTACTAACCTGGAAGATATTGTCCGTTTTGATATGGAAATCTCTAGTTTTCTCCTACAGCTACAAAATAGCTTTGAGTTTCTACAAATATATCGTAGTAGATCATCATAAGTTTTCTATTTTGGTTTAAATCTCCTCTGTGATTTATAGCTACCGAGAATATTCTTACTATTTATGTAAGGTCACAGGGACATTTACGTTTGCAACAGTTTAGTTACTTAAACCTAAAAACTATGCAAGATAATAGAACTAACTAAAGAGGTTACGAACCTTAACTTAGTAGTATTTAAGGATCTAAATTGAGCATTGCACTTTTCAATTATGTGTCTACTAACCATCATTTGGTTAGGATCGCTCAGCTAATCTGAATGCATCTAGTCACGTATAAATGAAATGCATCATGATATTAATTGAAAACATGATTGATAGAGGCCTAAACATATTAACATGTATAAAATAGATCTTATTAAAATAACATAAATATCCTAGAAAATAAGATTTAAAATATTATAATTGATATCAAAAACAATAAACTCAAAGCAAACATAATTAAAATAAATAAAAAAGAGGAAAGAGTAAACTCTATTTAGTTCAACAGCCTTTCGGATCTGTTCTGACTGATGTACTTCTCCATTCTGCTTGATGCTTCTTTTGCTAAGGAATTCCTAAGGTGGTTGGCCAAAGAATGCTTTTGACAAAGCTTTTGGAGCTAAAGGATAGGAAGGGAAATGGCAACTATGCAAGGAAAAGGAAAAGGAAAATGGAATGTAGAGAAAATGCTAATGAAAAAAGAGAAATGAGTTGTGAGGGATGAGGGATGATTTGAGAAGTGGTAGGTGCATAGTATTTATAGGTGAAGGTAAGGGGTAGAGTTTACTAAAAATATAATTTGAATTCTTTCTTTTTCTATCACACATGGCCAGCCACATTTCAAGGAGAAGGGGATGACTTAGTCCCCTCATTTTGAATTCAAACCAAGGCTATTAATAGCCATTGGTGGACGGTTTCAACAGTAATGTAATGACCCAAAATTCACGGATATCGAAAAAGTATATTATCGGGCATCCGTCTTAGTGAAATGGGTTCGTAAATAATTATTAAAAATAAGTATGAGTCTAGTAATGTGTTTAATTAGGTTTTTATTAGGTGAATTTAGCTTAATTAAAAGAAATTAGAAAAAAGGACTATATTAAGTAAAGGGTAAAAGTTGAATTATAGAACCATAGAAAATATAAGGGGCTAAAATGGTAATAGTGCCAATTAGCATAGATAAGGCGGCATAAGCTATTAAAGATCTAAGACTTTTCTTAGATAATTGTTTATTGATTAATTAATTAGATATTATTACGATTATGTTATTTAAGTTATAAATTATATTAAATAACATTATATTTAGAATTAAATTAAGTAAAGACAAATGTAAGGTGAAGTTTTAATATAAGTGTATTAGTAAAATATATATATTTGTATTATATTTATTTAGTCACTTGGAAATTAAGTAAAAGACAATTATTAATTAAATAATTATGTTATGAGATTTTTATTTGATTAATAAATTAGATCTATGAAAAATGTATGGTTGTGATAAAACTTAAGTGTATAAATTAAAATAAATATATTTGTAATACTGGTATACAATTACTTTTTATTTAAGTAATAGATATTTATTAAAAATATATTATATATTAGATAAAAATATTAGATTATTATTAAATGGATTAGATAAAAAAACAAATGTATGAAAAAGAAAATAAACATGTGTAATAATACATGAATACACACTTGTATAAATTATATGGTTTCTTATTAATTAAGTAGAATATATTTATATAGTATATAATTATATTATTAAATTATTAATTATTATAATATATTATTAGTAACTAAAACTAATAAAAAAAATAGAATAGAGAAATGAAACGAAAGAACAAATAAAAGAAAGAAGCCTTCGAAACAGAGCAGGGGAAGGAGAAAAAAAGGAGAAAAAGAAAGAAAAAGGGGAAATAGAAAATTTGAAGCTTGAAGTTTAATTAGTAAGCTTAATTAAGCTCTTTTATCTTAATTTTAATGTTTTAAAAATATTAAAACAAGGTTTTGATGAAATTAATTTGATAGTTTGAAAGTTTATGAGTTTTTTTAAACATAGTTCATGTTGAAGAAAAAGATGAACTAGGGATTGAATTGAATGAATTTTAAGTTAGAATTAGTAAAATGATTAAATTGTAGAGTAAGTTATAAATTTTGTATTAGAGGGATTAAATTGAAAGAAATTTTAAGTTAGGTTTTTATTATGAATGCTAGATAGTTGAGTTGAATATGGAAGAAATTTGAATAAAAATAAAGTATGAATTGGTTAAGAAAATAAGTAAGTTTAGTTAGAATTAAATTGAATAGAATTTAATTATTTGTTTTAAATTAGTGTTGTAATTAATAGTGTAAATTATTTTAATTTTTGGTAGCTAATAAAGAACCTGACACGTCAACGCAAATGGGGAAGGGAAAGATAGTCAAGGAGTAGCTCGAGAAAATTTACGGTTTGTATTACTATAATTCAAACTATTATTTGTTAAATTTTATATTTAAATTTATATGTAAGGTAAGTACATTATAAGGTAAGTATTAATATTTGAAATGAAATATGGATAAGTATGAGTATTGAATTACATGTGGGTTGAGATTGGAAGTATATTGAATTGAGTGTATATTGAAATGAAATTGAAATTGATATGGAAATGAAATTGAAGTTGAAAAAGTGAAAGAACGCCCTATTAACTAGTCGGACTGTTTCAGATATAATTAGCATACTATAGGATTTTAAGAAGGGATTTGGAGATGGATTTGGAGATACTGATGTTTATATCCTTCGGATTTATCCGAAGAGGCACTCTGTGCTATACTGGTGTGTTTTGGATGGATTATATTATTCTGGTGTATTTGGGAGGACTATATAATACTGATGTGTTTTGGTTGGATATTTCTGGTGTGTTTGGATGGAATCCGTGTATCTGTCAAAGTCTAAATTATGTTAATAGGATAATAAATAAAATGAGTATATTGAATGAATGAGATGATTTGTATACTTGAAAGTTTGAGAAAGAAGTTGTGAAATGAGTAATGAATTAAAATGGTATGTGTAATCTGATAGTATGAATTTAAGGTTATGAATTTCGATAAAAGGTTGAATTGTTATTATGTGACACTTAGTGACAAATTATTATAGATATTATAAGACACTGTTTATAATTTAGTTTATAATTATCTTATTATAAGTTCAATTTTATAAATTCTCAAAGTTATATAGTTTGATTTATGGTAATACCATTGAGTATAAAATACTCAACGTACGGTTGTTTCCGTGCGCAGGTTAATAGAAGATAAAGGTTCCAGTTCAGTATCCTGATCAATCCCAACCTGGACACAACTTTGATGAAGTAATCTTACTTTTTGTTAAATTGGCATGTACTTAGTCTTGTAAAGGTTTTAAGAGTTTATGTGTAAATAATGTTGAATTTAGTATGTATGCATTATACTTGATCTAGGAAACGAATAAAATTTTTTAGTTGAAAATTAAGTTAATGTTGTGATGCTAATTGATTAAATTACTAAGATAATGACATAGATATGATTTAGGTATGTATAATTATGAAAATGCATTGATTGAAATACTAGAATTGGTATTGGTTGCTGTCTAAAAATTTGTAAGGAAGGTTAGATATTTATAAAGGGGGATATATTGAGTTTTTTTTTTAAATTATGGAATATTTCAGAGTACTTGAAAAAGTCTTGTTCCATTTTTTACTATGCGATTTGGGCCTTGAGGGTCCATTAAAGGGACATTATGATTTAATTTTAATATGTTTGTTATTATTTATGAATTGTATATAAATTGATTGACATGTTCAGTAATGCCTCGTAACCCTGTTTCGGTGACAGTTTGGGGTTAAATGGTGTTACAAGTAAAGTAGTTGGGCTGATTTCTGATTATTTTCCAACTATAAGGACCTTCAATTAAATACCCCAATGCATGCTTTTGGGAAACCATCTACTTGTGCCGAAGTTGGGCTCTAATTCCCTTTTGTTGGATGATTTCTAAGTCCAATAATTTAGCAAATATGTCCATCTTTTAGCTCATCTTTTACTGGGTTAAATTATCAATCTCATGACCCAAGTTGCATGGTCTTGCCGTCCACATGAATTTATTTGTCCATGTCCATGTTTCATTCACATTAATAACATTTTCAATGGTTCTCCTACATAATAAAAAATCACATATTAATAAATTAACATTAAATAATATAAAATATGTATAAAAATCATGTAATTAAGCACAATTTCACAGATTTTATAAATTCATGCCCAATATTACTAATTAAGTAAAATTCACTAATTTTAATAACAAAAGATAAACATATTTATTAAGTAAAAAGGTGGTAAAAAATATTGAAAACCCCTATATAATTTTGAGTTTACACCCAACATTCTAAGGCTTATCGTGTTCTTGACTCAGTGTCAAATATGATAGTTGAAACAAGAGATGTTGTATTCATTGAAAATAAAGTTTTCGATGATTCAACCGATTTAGAAAAAGAATATCAACCAATGATCTCAAGTGATCAAAACAAAAGAAATCTTTGTGACAATAAGGATACAGTGCTGAGGAAAAGTCAAAGAGTGAGAAAAGTAAAGGACTTTGGTCTCTATTTAATTTCCTCACAATCTCTAGGATTCCTTGTTGAGGGAAACAAAGAATTCATAATCAGGAAGATCCTCATAATGTTTAATGTGGAAGGTAATCCACAATCTTATGGTGAAGCCATGACTTCTAGAGATGAAGCATTTTGGAAAGGGGCGATCAATGATGAAATGGATTCAATATTGTCCAACAATACTTGGATTCTAGTTTATCTTCCTCAAGGATCAAAGCCTATTGGGTGTAAATGCGTGTTTAAAAGGAAGAATAATCCAACAGGGTGTTTCCTAACCTTTAAGGCAAGGTTGGCGGCTAAAGGATTTATGCAAAAGGAAGGCCTAGATTATTTTGACACCTCTACACCAGTGGCTAGGATAACCTCTATTCGAATTCTTATAGCACTTGCATCTATCCATAAGTTACATGTACATCAAATGGATGTTAAGACGACTTTTTTGAATGGTGATCTCGAAGAAGAAGTCTACATGGAGCAACTAGTAGGTTTTGTGCTCCCCGGGAATGAACTTAAAGTGTGTAAGTTGATTAAGTCATTATATGGTTTAAAACAAGCACCTAAACAGTGGCATGAGAAATTTGACTCAATTATTTTGTCATATGGTTTTTTGCATAATGGTGCAGATAGATGTATTTACACTAAATTCACTGATAGGTACGGTGTAATTATTTGTCTCTATGTAGACAATTTGTTGATTTTTGGGACGAACATGGAAGGTGTTCGTGAGACCAAAGAGTATCTAGCCTTAAATTTTAAGATGAATAATCTCAACGAGGTAGACACAATTCTAGGTATAAAGGTGAAAAAGCATGAAAGGGGCTTTGCACTAAGTTAATCTTACTACATCGAGAAAACATTGGAAAAGTTCAAACACTTGAATATCAAGGATTTGAACACTCCATACTATTCAAACTTCAAGTTAAGTGAGAATAATGATAGGGCTATAATGCAACTTGAGTACACTAGCGTAATCTAAAGTCTAATGTATGCAATGCATTGCACTAGACTCGATATCGCATTTGATGTGTGAAAATTGGTGAGATTTACAAATTGTCCTAGTACCGATCATTGGAAAGGAATTTGTAGATTTTTGGCTATCTTAAGGAAACAAAAAATTTGGGATTATTCTATTGTGATTATCCCACAGTACTAGAAGGTTACTTAAATGCAAGTTGGATTACAAGTTTAAGTGACAATAAGTCTACATCAGGATGGATTTTTACAATCAGAGGTGGAGTCATTAGTTGAGCCTCCAAAAAATAAACTTGCATCTCACATTCAACTATAGAGGCTGAATTTATAGCCTTGGTAGTTACTGGCAAGGAAGCAGAATGAATAAGAGATCTCTGGCTAGATATAAAGTTGTGGCCACAAAGTAGGTTGACCATTTTCATATATTGTGATAGTAAATCCACCATGTCTCGAGCATACAATAAGGTGTACAATGGAAAGTCTAGATATATAAGTTTAAGACATGAGTATGTGAGACAATTGATTAGGGAAGGTGTGATAACTGTTACCTATGTTAAGTCAATTGACAACTTAGTGGATCTATTGACAAAAGGTTTGTTAAGAGATTTTATTAAAAGTATCGCCATTAAGATGAAATTAAAATCATTCTAACCACGTCATTGATAATGGAAACCCTACCTTGTTCTAGCCAAAAGTTAGTTTCGAGGTTCAAAGGGTAATAACAAGTTATCGAATAACAATGTGCACTAAGAATTAGGATTTAGTGTTTATATTGTGGGAGGTTGAGTTTTACTCTTAGTAGATGGACATTAATTGTCTTGAAATCCACCTATATGGACATGAAGTGATGTTGCTTCAACAAGATTTTCTTTATGGTTTTCTCTTGTAAATGTTCATGAAACGGGATGAACACATGGCTATAATGATGCTAAAGCAAATTAAACTCTTATTCTAATACTTTACGGTTATGTGTGAAATTTTTCTGGTATTTACTTTAAGAGTGATGTTCAAGCGACTAGCCACCATTCACTTTGTTGATACTTTGAGAGTTTGCACTAAGTGAAGGTTCAATCTATGGACACTCTTCTTTATGCATAATTATTGTGTACTTATTTTCTGGAATTAGCAATCTAGTGAAGGATAGTTCGAAATTGTAGATTGCAAATTTAATTATTGATGACCAGTTATTCAAATTTAGAAAGTGATGATTTATCATTCAATGGATACATTTCCATGGGACATATTTCTTCTATGAAGTATGTCCAACATGAAGGGTTATGACTCCTCAAAATAGTATCCATTGAGTGCATATAAATAGAGGGTCTATGGTGCTCACAAAAATCATTAAAATCAATCCTATTTCAGAAATTAGAGCAAGAATTATGGAATTCCTTGATTTTTATAATCAAAGGAAATTTAAAAGCTTTGTTGTATCCCAGGAGGACCTTTTCTTAATCCTCTAGCAACTTTGTGTGAGAGCAAATAGTTCTCTTTAGAAAGTGTCAACTATGTCTCGAAGCCTACTGTTTAATTCAATATCATCTCCAGTTCTATATTTTCCACTCAACATTTCCAACAATAAAACCAGGTCGAGAGAGGAGGAAACGGACCATAATGAACAACCCTGCCGCCGACAGAAGGCATTGTAGCATTTCACCTCTTAGGATGATACAACTTCTAGTTCCCACCAATTTTGATAGTTTTAAAATTGATAAGTTATACCATATTTGTAATTATGAAATTATATATATTTGTTGAATAAATTTAGATTTCCACACTCGTAAATCTTTTTTGCTTACTAAAATTAAAAAAATCAATACAAATAACTATAAATTTTTTGGCCACTTGTTTAATATTTTTTTACTTATTCAAATGTTTGACACAATTTCGGGTTTTTTAACTGTAACATGATTTCTTCTTACATGTTTAACAAAATTCATATAAAGAATAATAATGAAAAAAATTACAAATAAAAATAATAAATTAACCTTAAAGAGTGAAAAAAATGGTAGTACAATGGAACATCAGCTAGATAATTTTAACTCCCCCTCGATCGTGAAGATTGTCTAACATGGTAGTTACGATATGGGAAATAGTTTCAACTGTGGCCAATTGTTCTGTGATAAACGCTAAATTATACATGTTTTTACCTCATGTTTAGCCTATATTTTGGATGAATTATTATCAATTTAGTGAGAATTGGCGCTCTTAATCCTTCTTTTTCATATCTTATACTCAGGAGAGCATAGGGAAGAGAAAAGAACCGAAAATGGACCGAAAATGAGGAAAATGGGCAAAAAACGACATAACACACGGCCCAAGGAGTTACCACACGGCCGTGGCACACGGCTGTGTAACATGAAGATCACACGGTTCAGCACTCGACAAGCACGGCCAGGCCACACGGTCGTGCCTTTTACCTATAGACCCACACGGCCTCTTGTCGAAGTCACACGAGCGTGGCACACGGGCGTGTTCTAGTCGTGAAGAAGAGGAATTTCACTCGGATTTAGATGCTTAGAGGTTAAGAAAAGCTCCCCAAAGCTCTATATAAAGACCCTAGGAGGCAACTCTAAGGAACACACTCCTTTTCTCCCAATAGGAGCGCCATCTTTCTGCCAACACAAGAAGTGGAAGTAAGGAGTTACTCCAAGAGAAGCCGATTGATTCATCCCAAAAGCCAGAATTCTACATTAAGACAGAGGATCTCCCTAAATTCCTTCAGAGGTTTTCGGTTTCTTTATGTTTTGTTATCTATTATCTTCTGAGATGTTTCTTTTCTTAATTATGAACTAAACCCCTCAAATATTTGAGGGGGATGAAACCTAAGACAGATCTTGTTATTATTTATTGAGTTATATGGTAATTGCTTGAATTGTTCTTAATTATGTGTTCTTTAGTCTTGATTTAATAATCCTAGGTATTATTTAAAGAAATTATTGTGCTTAGAGAAGAGGAGCAGAAGTCCCTGTGATAAGAGTAGATCTACCATAATTGAGCAGAGTTGCATGCAACCCTAGACATAGGGTGACATAAATCTGCCGGATTAGGGTCAAACCTAATATGGGGAACTATAGATCAAATTAATGCAACCTAGGGAGTTAATTAATAAAGGAACTTTAATTAACAACTTAGGCCTAGTTGCTCTACTCCTTGACGGAGGGTTTAGCATAGGTTAGGGATCTCTATGGATCAAGTTAAGTAAATTAATCATATAGTTTAAGAAGTTAATAACAAGTGAAGTCTAGGTGGATTCTCCCTTGAGTATTGCTCATATCAATCAGTTTTCCCGAAAGTTTTTCTTAATTTACTCCTTGTGCACTTTTAGTTAGTTTTAGAATTAGTTTAAATCAACTCTCTTTATTTTTAGGCTAGATAATAGAAAGGAAGCAAGTATTAGTACTTTTGGTTCCTTTGGGTACGACAACTCAGTCTTACCACTAAACTATACTACTGTTCGACAGATGCGCTTGCCTTTAAGGTCGTGATATTAGTTAGTTTGGGTGTGATCAGTTTTATAAATTTTATTACTTAATATCGCTAGCCATTATCATTCTGCATACCTCGCAATACTTTGGTTCGATCTCCTCCTAACGTACATGTCATCACAAATCCTAGTGATCTTTGGTCGACCTTTAAGTACCTTACGTAGTCCCTAGTCTAGCACCAACTTGAATGCAGGCGGAGGCACTTCCCAAGTCGAAACATCTTGCAATACGGTAAACCTGTTCCCCCAAATACGTGCGTTCCAGTGTGTATACCTCGTTGATATATTGTTCAACATTCAGGTTATTGAATGCACATGTTGCATGGACATGCACACACAGATATCAAAGGGTCTAGAACCTCTCACACTCACACTAGGACCAAACCAAGACCCCTGCACGATGACCAATGTACTATTGCACCTAGAAAGTTTAAATGTTCCAAGAATATAGTTCTACATTCATTGACCTTGCCCTCCGATCATTAACCTCCATGGCCTTCCTAACCTCTTTTATGCACATGTGTTGTAACACCCTAAACCCGGCCAAAACATTACGGCTGAATCTGGCGATGTCACATAATAGTGAGTTTGAAAACTAAGATGTTAAGAGAAAAACATTTTTGTGTTATTACTATTCCTTATCTCTTATTAATTTCCAAAATCCATATTACACATTTAATCGATTAATTTAAGAAAAGCATTGTTCATTATGGAAGCTTTGAAATCAGTTTAAGTGTTCGTATGTTCTAGAGAAATCTTTAACTTATTTTAAAAATCGAGTTTTCCTACAACTAGTAGTTATAAATCCATAAAAAACCAAATAAAATCCCAGAGTTAAACAAATTCCAAAAGTCCCAAAATTGCATCAAAAATTGCCCATGAAATTATAACCATAATCATAAACCATAAAACATAAGGTTTAATAACTGTGGCCACTGTCGAGTCCTCCGACACACCGATCCGTCTATGTCTAGAGATTACCTGTACAGATAAGACAGAAGAGGTGAGTTTATGTAAACTCAGTATGTAATCCCCATAGAAAATAAACATACAATTAAACATAGTAACAATCAGTACAGTCTGGGGTCTAAGCCTATTATAATATCAGTAGTAGTTTGAGCCTTAGCCCATTTCAATATAGTAACAGTTATGCATTGGGGCTTTAGCCCATCACAGTAACAGTCATGTATGCAGTGAACAAAATATAGAATCCTAAGAGGGAAAAGAAAAATGTAACATGTCAAAGTTGAAAAGGAAATAGAAAAGCAAAAGTTCGGTTAAGATTGTAAAGAAAAGGAAAACAGAGAAAGGTATGAAGAAGAGCACACGGCTAAGAATAGAAGAGAAACAAATGAGGTCAAGAAAAGGAAGGTATGAAAGAACGAATAGAAACCAAATAATGAGACAATATTCGGCTCCTATTGAAAGAAAAAGAGGGAAGCAGTGATAGAAGAATCGGCCTAACAGAGTGCACTTGATGACTTGTTTTCTTTTCGACAGAATGAACAGAAGTAAGGTGAACGAGAGGTTGAAACTGAAAATGACCCGAAAGAAACACGAAAATGCCAAAAGGTGCAATACCCGCAATACAACAAGGAAAATTTGGCACCTAAACTTTTACAAAAGATGCCGAATATGCAAGCATCCAAGCCTTTTAGCCGAATTTGCAACTCAAGTTACCCCACTCAGCCACTCTCTCTTTCCAAATTCAAATTTCCTCGATTTTCTCCTTAATTCACTCAACTTCTCATTTCAAATTCGAATAACAATCTTGACCAGTTCAAACCTTACCTCTTACCAAGTCCACAACAACTTTTTAGAGTTTGAACTTTACTTCACCACTTGCTGCTTATTTGTAGCAAAATAATTGCACTTTTGCTTGCAAAGGGATTTGAACACATTCCCCCTTCCCATACTTGTGGCTTTACCTACCACTCAATCAGTGTCTCCTTTGTGCTATGAAACAACAACAATTCATTATAAACCCTACATGCCAATGTCTAAATTCACTTAAGGCAAAAATTAAAAATTTTACCAAGACCTTATCTTGACCCTAGGCTTCCTAAAAACCCCCCAAACACATCCAAAACACTTAACCAACATGCCAAACATGCACTTATGCCAAATCATGCAAAAATTACAGCCCCTATAATTTTTAGGGCATTAGAACTCTACCCCCTTAAAGAAATTTCGGCCTCGAAATTTACTTGGTCAGAACAAGTGAGGGTGTTGTCGCATCGCCTCTTCAGGCTCCCACATGGCTTCCTCTGTACCGTGATTACGTTAGAGCACTTTGACTAGTGGAACAGATTTTTTCCTTAATACTTTAACGTCACGATCCAAAATTTGCATTGGTTCTTCCTCGAAAGTCAAATCAGGTTTAACTTTAATCTCCTCAACTGGCACTATATGTAAGGGATCAAAACAGTACCGCCTTAGTATAGAGACATGAAAGACATCGTGAATCTAGTCTAGTTTAGGAGGCAGTTCGAGCTGATATGCTACTGGACCCACTTATTTCAGAACTCTATAGGGCCCAATAAATCAAGGGCTCAGCTTGCCCTTCCTTCTAAATCTTAAAATCTTTTTCCAAGGTGAGACCTTCAGAAATACCAAATCTCCCACAGAGTACTCAATCTCTTTACGCTTCAAATCGGCGTATGAGTTCTGCCTATCAGATGCTTCCTTTAACCGATCTCTAATAAGCTTAACCTTGTCTTCCGTATCTGCAACTAACTCTGGCCCCAAAACCTGATGCTCCCCCAATTTAGTCCAACAAGTAGGCATACGACATCTACGGCCATACAACGTCTTATATAGTGCCATCTGAATAGTTGCCTGATAATTATTGTTATATGCAAATTCTGCCAGCGGTAAGTAATCTTCCCAGCTACCTCGATAATTAATAATACAACTTCTTAGCATATCTTTCAGTACTTGAATCACTCTTTCTGACTGTCTAGCCGTCTGAGGTTGAAAGGTAGTGCTGAAATCCAACCTTGTACCCAATGATTCGTACAACTTCTTCCAGAACCTGGATGTGAATCTAGGATCTTTATCAGATATGATTGATATCGGCACCCCATGCAGTCTTACAATCTCAGCCACATACAGCTTAGCTAACTTTTGTAGTGAGTAATCAGTACGAATCGATATGAAATGGGCGGATTTAGTAAGTCTGTCCACAATAACCCAAACTGAGTCATTCTTAAAATGAGTCAAGGATAGAAAACTCACAAAATCCATGGTTATCCTTTCCCACTTCCAGAGTGGAATCTTGACTGGTTGTAGTAACACAGAAGGCAGTTGATGCTCACAGCCTTAACTTGCTATCATGTCAAACATTTACCCACAAACTCTGTTACCTTGTGCTTAAGTCTAGGACACCAATACAACTCACGCAAATCTCGATATAACTTATTTCCACCAAGATGCATGGTATAAAGGCTGCCATGTGCTTATCGCAAAATTGACTACCTTAGATCAGAGTTCTTTAGAACACAGACTCTCACGCGAAACACAAAACTCCCTCACTGTTCAGTCCAAAATCAGAAGTCTAGCCATTCTCTACTTGACAAAATTGAGGAACTGAAGATTCATCCAATAATTACTTTTCCTTAATTTTCTCAGTCCAAGTCGGTCTTATCTGCAGCTCTGCCAACAAACTACCATCATCAAAGAGGCTGAGATGAGCAAACATTGCTCTCAGATCAGATACAGCCCTATGGTTCAAAGCGTCAACTACCACGTTATCCTTTCTAGGGTACTCAATTGAGTAATCATAATCCTTAAGCAACTCTATCCATCTCCGTTGCCTAAGGTTTAACTCCTTTTAAGTAAGGAGGTATCTGAGGCTTTTGTGGTCCGTGTAAATGATACACTTCTCCCCATATAATAATGCCTCTAGATCTTTAGCACGAATACCACTACTGCTAACTCCAAGTCATGAGTAGGGTAATTCGCCTCGTGAGGCTCGAGTTAACGTGATGCGTAAGCAACCACTTTACCCTCTTACATCAACACACAACCTAATTCAATGTGTGACGCCTCACTATACATAGAAAAATCCTTCCCAGACTCTGGCTATATTAAAATAGGGGCTTCAGTCAGAACCTTTTTTAGTTTCTCAAAACTCTCCTGCTACTTATCAGTCCATATAAATGGTACCCCTTTTCTCAGTAACTTAGTTAATGGTGTCGCAATCATAGAAAACCCCTAACGAACTGTTTGCAACACCCAGCCAGATCCAGAAAACTTCAAATTTCTAACACCTCCTCAATGGTTTCCAATCTAATACTGCTTCAATTTTTTTGAGGATCTACCCTAATCCCTTGGCAGAAACAACTTGACCCAAAGATGTCACTTCTCGTAACCAAAATTCACACTTGTTAAATTTTGCATAAAGCTATTTCTCCCTCAGAATTTACAGAACAGTTTGAAGATGCACATCATAATCTTCCTCAAAACTTGAATACACTAAAATGTCGTCTATAAAGACAACCAAAAACTGATTCAGGTAGGGTAGGAATACCCTGTTCATGATATCCATAAAGGCTGCTGATGCATTCGTAAGCCCAAACGGCATTACCAAGAACTCGTAGTGACCATACTGCATTCTGAATGTCGTATTATAAATGTTTGCCTCCTTAACCCTCAATTGGTGGTAACCTGAACGAAGGTCAATCTTGGAGACTACCAAAGCTCCTTTAAGTTGATCAAAAAGGTCATCGATCCTTGGCAGGGGTACTTATTCTTAATAGTCAATTTGTTCACCTTATGGTAGTCAATACACATGTGCATTGTCCTATCTTTCTTCTTAACGAATAACACCGGTGCTCCCCATAAAGACACACTCAGCCAAATAAACCCACAATCTAGAAGCTTTTGAATTTGTGCCTTTAAGTCCATAAGCTCCTTCGGTGCTATCCTGTAGGGGGCAATGGACACCAGAGCTGTTCCAGATAGCTTCTCAATTCTGATTTCGACCTCATAGTTCTGAGGCAACCTACAAAGTTCGTCAGGAAAGACATCCCAAAATTTTTTAACAGTTCTAACATCACCCATAGAAGGACCTTCAGAACCAGAATTGCTAACATATGCCAGAAACGCCTCGCAACCCTTGGGAGCTAACTTTTTGGCCTTTAACACTGAGATAACGTTAGACAAATAATCTTTTTGCACCTCTATTAGAGTGATCTCGTGATTGTGATGAAGTAATAAATTGATCGTACCTAAAAACTAACTATTATCACGATAAAAGGCAAGCACACCTATCGAATAGTAGTATAGCTAGTGGCAAGACCAGAATATCTAATCCAAGGAACTAAAAGTACTAGTAATGACTTTTTTCCTATTATCTAGCCTAAAAATAAAAGAGGGTTTCGTTGTAAACTATCTAAATTAAACTAAAGACACGACAAAGAGGAAATTAGGAAAATTATTTTGGGAAAAATTGATTGATAAGAGCAATACCTAAGGAAGAATCCACCTAGACTTCACTTGTTATCTAACTCTGAACTACATGATTTCTTCATTCGACTTGATCTGTAGAGATCCCTAAATTATGTTAATATCTCTGTCGAGAATAAGAACAACTAATTCGAGGTTGATTAATTGAAATCTCTTTCTAATTAAAACCTTGATAAACGTTAAATTATACATATTTTTACCTTAGGTTTAGCCTTTATTTTGGATGAATTAGTATCAATTATGTGAGAATTGATACTCTTAATCTTTCTTTTTCATATCTTATACTCAGGAGAGCTTAGGGAAGAGAAAAGATCCGAAAATAGACTGAAAATGAGGAAAATGAGCCAAAAACGACATAACACATAGCCTAAGAAGTTACCACACGGCCGTGGCACACGGCTGTGCCACATGTAGATCACACGGTCCAGCCCCTAACAAGTACGGCCAGGTCACACGGTCGTGCCCCCATCGACAGAATCTCACACGGCCTCTTGTTGAAGTACACAGGTGTGGCATAATGGCGTGTTTTAGTCGTGAAAAAGAGGAATTTCACTCGGTTAGGATGCTTAGAGGCTAAGAAAAGCTCCCCAAAGCTCTACATAAAGACCCTATGAGGCAATCATAAGGGTGTACTCTTTTCTCCCAATAAGAGCGCCATCTCTCTGCCAACACAAAGAGTGGAAGCAAGGAATTACTCTAAGGGAATCCGATTGATTCATCCCAGAAGCCAGAAGTTCTACATCAAGACAAAAGATCTCCCTAAATTCCTTCAGGGGTTTTTGGTTTCTTTATGTTTTGTTATCTTATTTCTTCTAAGATGTTTTCTTTCTTAATTATGAACTAAACCCCTCAAATACTTGAGGGGGATGAAGCCTAAGATAGATCTTGTTATTATTTATTCTTGAATTAATTGATAAATACTTGAATTATTCTTAATTATAAGTTCTTTATTCTTAATTTAATAATCTTAAGTATTATTTCAAGAAACAGATGTGCTTAGAGCAGAAGAGGAAAAGTCCCTATGATAAGAGTAGATCTATCATAATTAAGCGGAGTTGCATGCAACCCTAGACATAGGGCGACATAAATCAGTCGGATTAGGGTCAAACCTAATATGGGGAACCATAGATCGAATTAATGCAACCTAAGGAGTTAATTAATAAAGGAACTTTAATTAAGAACTTAGGCCTAGTTGCTATACACCTCGACAGAGGGTTTAGCATAGATTAGGGATCTCTACAGATCAAGTCAAGTAAATAAATCATTTAGTTCAAGAAGTTAATAACAAGTGAAGTCTAGGTGGATTCTCCCTTGAGTATTGCCCATATCAATCAGTCTTTCCCAAGAGTTTTCCTTAATTTACTTTTTGAACCCTTTTAGTTAGTTTTAGAATTAGTTTAAATCAACTCTCTTTATTTTTAGGCTAGATAATAGAAAAGAAGTAAGTACTAGTACTTTTGGCTCCCTTGGGTACGATAACTCGGTCTTGCTGCTAAACTATACTACTATTCAACAGGTGTGCTTGCCTTTAAGGTCGTGATATTAGTTAGTTTTTTGTGTGATCAGTTTTATAAATTTTATTACTTAATATCGCGAGCTACAGCTATATCAAACCCCTAGTCTTGAATTAACTCGATCTATGGATCCCTATATTAGATTTGACTCTAATCCGGTAGATTTTTGTCGTCTTATGTCTAGGATTACGATCAACTCCGCTTAATTGTGTTGGATCTGCTCTTAAACAGGGACTTTTTCTCCTCTGCCTAAGCACATTTGACTTAAATTAATATCCCGAAAATATCAATTCAAGAATTAAAAACACAATTAAGAACAAGTCATATATTTATCATGTAGTTCAAATAACAATAACAAGATTCATTTAGGTTTCATACCTCTTAGATATTTGGGGTTTTAGTTCATGTTTGTAAAAAGAAACATCTTAGAATAAAGAAAATAACAAAACATAAGAAAACTCAAAAACTCTTGAAAGGAATGAAGGGAGATCCTCTATCTTAATGTAGACACTGGCTTCTGAGATGGATCAATCAGCTTTCCTTCGAGTAATTCCTTGCCTTTAGATCTCCGTCTTGGCGGGAAGATTGTACACCCTTGTAGTTGCATCCTAGGGTCTTTATAGAGTTTGGAATATCTTTCTTAGCCCCTTGTTGGCTCGTTCCTTTCTCTTTTCTCTTACTTATGCTTACCTAAGTATAAAACATGAAATTAAAGGATTAGAAGCATCAAATTCCACAAATTCAATGATAATTCATCCATAAATGTGCTAAGTATGAGGGAAAAATATGTATAATTTATGGTTTATCATACAGCTACCTCCTCATCCCTCGAAGTCTTTAAAACCATTCGCTTAACAACACAATCCAAGTTTGCACGGTGCTTAACAAGCCAGTCCATGCCCAAGATAAGATTAAACTCCCCAAATGGTAATTCCATCAAATTCGCCAGAAAGATTCTACCTTGCACTTCCAGGGGCACATCTCTAAACAACTTGTCTACCTTAACAAGCTATCCTAATGGACTTAACACAGACATCTCACTAACAATATACTCGAACTGGATACCCAACATCTCAGACGCATCACATGTAATATATGAGTGTTTAGACCCAATATCAATCAAAGCAGTGTATGGCATGTTATGAATTAGAAACGTACCAGTTATGACGTCAGGGGCATCACCATCCTCTCGGCGACGAGCAACATAGACCAAAGCTGGCTGTTGCGCCTTAGTATTACCAGCACCTCTACCTGGTGCTCCATGGCCACGTCTATTACCATTTTGCCCCTAGCTTGTCCACAACCTCTTGGTGGCTACTGACCACCTCTCACTGGCTGAGTAACCCTTTGCTCTGTAACTTGCAACTGAACCGGCCTTTGAGGGCAATCCTAAGTAACCCAATACGCTTCCAACATTCACCCTGACGTGACCTCTCACAAGCAGTACAAGTCTGAGGTCTAACCACAGTTACTAGAACTGCTCGAACCGGTCCCTCAAATCTGGCTTTCTTAACAGGCCTCCCAGAAGAACCCGAGGGCCTTGAATCTCTTCTGAATCTGAGCCAATCCTTCTCGCGATTTTGGCACTCTGAGCACTTCACATCTTTACCTATCTTTTCTTTTTCAACTAGAGAGTAAAATAATACTCCCTCTGTAGAGCTATCAGCACTCACAGCTTGTCTCTGAGACCATTCTCGAGCAGCACATAGCGCTCATACTCAGTGGCAAAAATTCCACGGGCATATCAACTTAATCTTAAAAACTCCACCTTGTACTCTGTTACGGACTTGTTACCCTAAGTTATATTTAAGAATTCCTTTCTTCGGGCGTCCACATAACTCACTCCAACATAATTCCCTTGGAAAGCGGTTTTGAAGAGATTCAATGTTAAACGGTTGGCCGGTGTACCATCTCTCAAAGTGAGCCACCATTAGTAGGCCTCGTCACATAGTAAAGACATTGCCTCTTTTAGTTTCTACTCCACTAAGCAGTCTAGGTCGTCCATGATTTACTCGGTGGCCTCCATCCAATACTCGGCCACATTCGGGGCTACACTAGATACACCCTTGAAAATATCTGCTCCATTAGCCCAGAGTCGCTCAAAAATTGATCCACGGCCCGCGAACCCAATACTTGCCCCAACTACTCTTTCTAAGACTCGGAATATTGCTTGGGACAAGGTATCATCCCCTGCAGCTCGGTCCTGAGACTCCGTCTCAATCACTAGTGCTGCAGGTGCCTCCCTAGTAGGCATATGGCCTGATGCTAAAAATCCAGTTTCAGCCCAACGTCAGCCCCAGCCTCGGCCTCGAGCACCCTTCTACGTATAGCTCTTGTGCTCATATTGATATCTGCTTAATCTGATTTAAGAGTTTTATAAATCAATTTAGAATTTTAGTAGTTATTATGGATATTTTAAGCAGGAGATAGTAATTAAAGCTTTGTTTTCACAGATCGTCATCTAGCTACAGTTTTCAGTTTTCCTATAGTCTTTCGTTTATCCTAGCTACAGAGTTTTAGTATAGTACTACTATCTACAGTAGTTTCTCAATTTCATAGTGTAATCTCATAACAGTTAAAAATAATAGAGAACTTACGGATTTGGTGCCAGAGACTCGGTGTGCCACACTTCAGTATCAACATTTCAGTAACAACCAAATTCACTTAAAATCCTCAATTTTTTTTCAGAAGATCAAGATGTAGAAAAATTTTGAAACCATTTTAAGAAAATTGTCCAAGAAATCAACTTTTCAAAACAATTTAAACTATTAAAATCAATTTTAAAGCAAAATGTTGAAACCCATACCACAGCCAAGTTTTGTAACCTGGCTCTAATACTACTAAATGTAACACCCGAAACCTGGCTGAGGCGCTATGGCCAAACCTGGCAGGTCACATAGAAGTACATTTGAATTAGACTTGCTGATAAATAGTTTCTTTTAGTTTGAAAATGTGTCAGTAAAATGATTGTCATATTTGTTAAATTGAATTATTTGAAATCATGGAAGCTTTTATTATTTGAAATCAAAGCGTGTGAATTTCTTGAAAACATTTGTTATTTTGAAAACCTATTGAACTATACTAACAATTTGGTACGATAAAAATAGTGCAATTTAAGAAAGTTAAGTAAAAAACCCATAGTGGCCTTATTACATAAAAGAAACCCAAATTGAAAATAATTAAAATTAAAATTAACTAGAACAAAATCAGAAGCAAAAGGCATGTGGCCACCTCGAGTCCCTCGTAGCTCCAAATCGTCTATGGCTGGGAGTTACCAGCACATGTAAAATAAAAGGGTGAGTTTGCGAAAACTGGGTATGTAACTTCCCCAACCAACAACATTGAATAGATATGCAGAACAGACTGGGCCAAATCACTATACAAAACAGATCAATCTAGGTCTTAGCCATATACATAACAGTGCGGGCCCAAGCCCATTATAGAAACAGAACAAAATGTGAATGCAAACCCAACCCAGTCCAACCCTCACACCACTCGTACCAATCATCACACCATGTAGGGAATAACTCGACCCACTCAGCCTGCACACCAATACGCAGCCATGCTGCTAATAATAGATATCGTGGCGAGCCATCAGAATTAGTATACGTGGCTGAGCCACTAATAACAGAATTACGTGGCAGTGCCACTATTACATAGCTTCCTCCAATATCATACCCAAATCCCATACAGATTATCATGTCATAATAAATAATTCATGCATGCAGATTAACAAACACAATTACAGTCATACATATATCAGACAACCTATCTCTAGGGGTATAAGGGTCATTTTAGCAGTCGGGGGTAAGATGGCAATTTTTCCCTCAGGGGTATTTTGGTTATTATACTAAGCTTCAAAGTTTCGGTACCTAATACGACCTTTTAAAAGGTCTAACATCGCTCCAAGTGACTCAGATAGTCTATATGGTCAAAACAGTGTATATTGGCCCAAAACCCCTATTGGGCTCAAGTGGGCCCCCACACGCCCGTGTGGCCCTATCAGTCTAGTCTTACATACGGCATCACGAGCCTTACATTTCAATCTAACCATGACCACATACAGAGTATTTTACCAGTATGTGCCCGTAGGCCCAATGGGCTCATTTCGGCCCAACAAGGCCCATAACGGCCCAAGTGCACGAAATCGTGCATGATAGCCTCCATAGTCTATTGCCCATGATTTATGGGCTCGGTTCAACCCACAAGCATTCACACATCTGTAAGGCCCTGGATACCGATGTGTCGGCATTTCGGCTTTTTGCCTTTTGCTGATCTACACTATAATAGGGTGTGGTTACACACCTTTATCGCTTTTGATAGTTATGAAGTCGGGCACAGTTACACACATTTATCGCAGTTCGTACAACACCCCACGAACACCGAACCTATAACTAATAATGTTTTCGGTTAACAACAATACCTAATACTAGTGTTAAAACCCAAAGAGAAAGGTATTGCTACACACCTTTATTGTAAGTAACCTATCTAATCCACTTACGATGATACTCGAAAGATATCAACACCCCCTTTCAGCTCGGTACGCTGCATAAACCAAGAGAATCTATTAACTTGAAGCGAATAAGTAGAAGGCTTACTTAGCTAACCATATATTTAAAAGAACTTAACAATAGGATAAATGAAATATCATTTGGGAAATAAGCCCGCTTACCAAACTACTGATTGGATGTCGACAAGAAGACTTGAGTGCCTGATAACCCCCTTTTCCAAAGGGAATGACTAAACCTAATCTTAGAAGAGAAGGAAGATAATCGATAGAAATTCACAAAATAGAGCAATGATTTGACTAGCTTGAAGCAATTCGATAGAAAAGTGATTCATTCAAAAGAATCAAGAGAATGGGAAAGCAGGATTCAACCAACAATGAGAAGATTATTAGGGGTATAAGAAATGTTAAGAACAAGCAATGCTAGAATCAACAGAGAAAGTCAAATTGCAAGAGTAGAGAAGAGGGAAAAGAAAAGTATAACGAGTCAAAGTTGAAACGGAAATAAAAATGCAAAAGTTTGGTTAAGCCTGTGAAGAAAGGGAGAACAGAGAAGGGTATGAAGAAGAGCATACGGCTAAGAATAGAAGAGAAGCAAATGAGGTCAAGAAAAGGAAAGTGTGAAAGAATGAATGGAAACCAAATAATAAGACAATATTCGGCTCCTATTGAAAGAAAAAGAGGGAAGCATTGATGGAAGAATCGACCTAACAGAGTGCACTTGATGACTTGTTTTCTTTTCGGCAGAATGAACAGAAGTAAGATAAATGAGAGGTTGAAACTGAAAATGACCTTAAAGAAACACGAAAATGCCATAAGGTACAATACCCGAAATACAACAAGAAAAATTTGGCACCTAAACTTTTACCAAAAATGCCGAATATGCAAGCATCCAAGCCTCTTAGTCGAATTTGCAACTCAAGTTACCCCACTCGGCCACTCTCTCTTTCTAAATTCAAATTTTCCTGATTTGCTCCTTAATTCACTTAACTTCTCATTTCAATTTGGAATAACAATCTTGACCAATTCAGACCTTACCTCTTACCAAGTCCACAACAATTTTTTAGAGTTTGAACTCTACTCCACCACTTGCCACCTATTTGTAGCAAAATAATTGCACTTTTGCTTGCAAGGGGATTTGAACACATTCCCCCTTCCCATATTTGTGGTGTCACCTGCTATTCCACCAATGGCTCCTTTGTGCTATGAAACAACAACAATTCATTATAAACCCTGCATGCCAACGCCCATATTCACTGAAGGAAAAAGTGAAAAATTTTACCAAAACCCTATCTCGACCCCAGGCTTCCTAAAAACCCCCCAAACACACCCAAAGCACTTAGCCAACATGCCAAACATGCATTTATGCCAAATCGTGCAAGAATTTCAGCCCCTATATTTTTGAAGCGTTACAACACGTGCGACCATAGGCCCGTATGGCGTCGATAATGAGGTTTTTGACTTTCGTCAAAATCTCATTTTCTGTGTACTCAAGTACACATCTGGCATCAATTTGCTGCAAAAAGTATGGCGAGCCTTTCAAAACTTATATTCAGCCAATACAACTCTCAATTAATCACTTAACTTGTCATTTAATCAAAACTTATCAAAGTCCACAATCGACAATCCATCGAAAATCTTGCCTTCAACAGAGCAACGGTGGCTTCACACTGCTAATGTATTGATTAACAGCCCCAAAAACCTTAATTTTCCCTAGTTATAAAATGAACCTTATTAATCCATCGATCCATTTAATTAAAGTGAGAAATGCACTTAACAAGCTTACCGATTACATACGAAAAGCACAATAGTAAAAAGATGTAAAAAACGATGGAAGGTAAAGAGCAAGAATCGAAACTGACAGCAAAAGGGAAAGAAAATTTGACAAAAGGGCAAAAAAAAGGAGAACCGAGGGGAGATGAAAATCTATCAGTTTTTTTTAAGAGGAAATTTGGGAACTGGTTTACCCAAATTCCACAACCCACTCTACCTCAACCACCCACTACTTAAATTTCCAGTACAACTCAAACTCTCAGCCACCAAACCAAGCAAAAATAAATACTTATGCTCATGAAGAGATTCGAACACAAAACCTTCAGTAATCTAACACACCACTTAACCACCAGACCAGCAAACCCATTCTGATAGCATTTTACCAACAATCAAATAAAAGCCTACTGAACAAGAGTAAGGCTTTATTCTAAAAAAATTCAAAATTTGTCTCACACATTCACAAAAATAAAAATAAGAATTTTGGGGCATTACATATGTCCCGCCTCCATCTGATTCACTTGTCTCAACCATATTTTTGGCATCAATGTTGCAAATTTGTAGAATGTAGTTGAAAAAACAATTGAAATTGACAAATGGCATGTACGTTTCAAGATAGAGTTAACCGCCTCTGCAAGGTTGGTAATAACTTTGAGCTCATTACCATGGTTCCATGCTACTATATTAGCCTTCAGCCTTACCAGCTTATGCCTAAATCGATGTGGCTGCAGCTTATACCTTGCATATGTATTCCTATTAGAGTTGTGTGACCCTAATTCCTCTTAAAAAAATAAAATACAGATTAAGCTGCACAAGTAGAATCTGTATAGAACTACTCTTCTTCTATTTGACATTGATTCCACAAGTAGAACCTTTATAGAACTACTCTTCTTCTATTTGACATTAATTAGAATAAGGTTTTTCAACCTATAAATAAATGTAGTCAAACTCTTTATGTATCATTCAAATTTCAATATTAGTGAATTTTCTTCTCCTCTGGCCATGATTTTTCCTCGAAAAAGTTTCCACATAAAGTCTATGTGTTCTTATTTTTCTTTTCTTATTATTCTGTGATCGTTCTATATTGCCATTATCGACGTTTAGTTTTTACAATTTCGATATGACACATTACCATTCCTTTTAGCAAAGTGATTCAAAATATTAAAAATAAAAAAAAAAACAAGATTTTTTACCCATGTTCACAAGTTTTTTATGCCAGTCATTATTATTGTACTCTTAGTGGAAGTTGACAGTGATATGGTGGATGCAGTAGACAAACCTCCATGGAACCTTGGAATGCCTAATCGCAACAACTAGTCCCTTCGACCTGTCAGATATAATGCAAATGTTATCTTGGTTTACAACATTCTTCCGCAAGTTTGTCACGAAAAATTCTCACAATTTTAATTTCTCTGACTTTACGATGGCAAAGGCTATTGGTAACACATTACAAGCTCTACATCAGTAGCACCATATTGCAATCATAGTTTAACACTCCTAACCCGTCTTTGTCGCCAGACAGGGTTACAAAGTATTACTGTCTCATACAGAGCATTTAACATCAAAAATAGAAATCAATATGCAATTTATATATTAACATTTGATAACATAATTTAATTATAGCATAAATAATTTTACGGGCCTTAAATTGAAATTAAGGGACCCTAAAGACAGTTTGGAAACAATTAGGGGCTTATTAGAAGCAAAACATAAAATCTAGGCCAGACTTGAAAATTTGTAAAACAAAGGTCACACAACCGTGTGACATAACCCAGGCCATATGGGTATTCGAACTATAGGACACACGACCATGTTTCAGCCCGTGTGGCTAACTATGTAAGAAATTGACTTAGGTCACATGGCAGTATCGTGCGCCATATCAAACTTGCACTTGAAAATAAAATGATACACGGTCTCATAGGGAGACCGTGTATGGCACACGGTTGTCTGACAGCCCGTGTTTCAAGCTGCATTCTCCAAATTTAGGCCCTAAAATAGATTAACGCATAACTAAATTTAAGTTGTCAGTTTAATGAAAGAAGGTATGCCAAAATAAACTGTAAAATTTTAAGAGGGAAGACTCAAACCCTCGATCTCAAACACATAAACAGAACACTTAACCACTGATCGTAATTGTGATGAAGTAATAATAATAATCGTACCTAGAAACTAACTATTATCAAGATAAAAGGCAAGCACACCTATCAGATAGTAGTATAGTTAGTGGCAAGACCGGAATGTCTAATCCAATGAACTAAAAGTATCAGTAACAACTTTCTTCCTATTATCTAGCCTAGAAATAAAGGGAGGTTCTTTATAAACTAAAATTCTAACTAACTAAAAACGTGACAAAGAATAAGTTGGGGAAATACTTTGGGAAAACTTGATTAATAAAAGCAATACCAAAGGAAGAATCCACCTAGACTTTACTTGTTATTTAACTGTGAACTAGACGATTTATTCATTCTACTTGATCTGTAAAGATCCTTAAATTATGTTAATATTTCCATCGAGACTAAGAACAACTAACCCTAGGTTGATTAATTGAAATCTCTTTCTAATTAAAACCCCTAGTGTTGCATTAACTCAATCTGTAGATCCCCCTATTAGATTTGACTCTAATCCGACATATTTTCGTCATCCTATGTCTAGGATTGTGATCAACTACGCTTAATTGCGTTGGATCTACTCTTAAATAGAGACTTTTGCTCCTTTAAATAAGCACATTCGACTTGAATTAATATCCTGAAATATCAACTCATGAATTAAAAACACAATTAAGAACAAATCTAATATTTATCATATAATTTAGATAACAATAACAAGATTCGTCTTAGGTTTCATCCCCCTCAGGTATTTGAGGGTTTAGTTCATAATAAAAAAGGGAAAACATCTCAAAATAAAGAAGACAACAAAACATAATGAATACCCAAAACTCCTGAAAGAGTTGAAGGGAGATCTTCAGTCTTGATATAGATCCTTCATTCTGAGATGGATCAATCAGCTTTCCTTGAGTAATTCCCTGCCTTCTACTCTGTGTGTCAGGATCCCCCTTATTAGTCCTCTCCTAGGGTGTTTATATAGACTCTGGAATACCTTTCTTAGCCTCTAAGTTACTTTTTCCACCTTAAAATTAAAACTCGCCACTACAAAAACAAGCCCGTGTGAATCGAGCCCAGGTCGTGTTCAAGTCTGCTAACTTGGCACAGGCATGTGGTTTACTCGTATGATGAACTCCAGGCCGTGTTGATTTCTCACTCTGGCCCATTTTCTCCGTTTTTGACCCGTTTCTCGTTCTTTTCACTCTCCTATGCTCACCTAAGTATAAAACATGAAATTGAAGGATTAAGAGCATCAAATTCCTTAATTAGAGGGATAATTTATCCAAAATTATGCTAAACATGGCGTAAAAATATGTATAAATTACGGTTTGTCAAATACCCCCACACTTAAGTCTTTACTTGTCCTCAAGCAAAATCCTCAACTCACAATTAAAAATCATTCTTCTTAACTTATAATTCTTATCAATAATGTTTCAAACTAATCCAAAAGTAATCATACATTGAGAATTAAACTGAAAGAACATCAAAATCTCAAACAATCTAAGTTGAGAATTTTATCACAGAAACATAGGTATTCTCCCCTCTTCTAAGTAATTACCTTGAATTCAAAATCAACAAGAGTTGACACCCTCACTAAAAATTCACTTTATTCACTCGAAGTGTTTAGGGTTCATAAATTAAGCACTCATTAGTCAATCATGAAAAGTTATTACCATAAGCTTACATGAAAATCAAATCACCACTACTATAGATTGAGATGATACGTCGATCAAAAGGTCTTCAAAGGGTTGTAACGGGACTTTGGTTAGGGATGTGGTCACAATCTAAAAAAGAGGGTTAGAATCAAGATGGAACTGAAAAATCATCTAAATTTAAAAAATCTCTATCATTGAAACATATTCCTAGAATTAAGCTTTCTCTGCCTAAATATCATCATTTAAGATCAACAGTTCACAATTACATAGAAATATGCGAAACATCAAATTACAACTAAAATATTATTTATTTATTTAGTTTAAAGAATAAATCGAATATTTTACGAACTTAACTAACTGACAAGGAGAACACAGCTAAATAATTATTCAATTTAAATCTCGACAAAAATGAGGATCAGATTAGAGTGAGGGAAATTCTTAAAGAATCAAAAACAGGTTTATGGGTTAATATTAAGGGTAAATCAATAAATAGTTTATTAGGCTCAAGGGAGTTCACTAATGGTTAATTATAAGGGTAAACTTTTATGGAGTAAGTGGGTTACACTTAAGTGCCTTTATCATCTCGACATATCAAATCAATGGTGTGGTCTTGACATGCATAATCGGACCAAGTTCTAGAACAACAAATCAATATTGACTCACTCAAAGTAACAATAAAAGTGAGCATGAAAGGATGTATGCTCAAAAGGCTTAAAAATCTCAGCAGAATTACGGCTTTTGATGTCAATCCTGTGAATTTTAAATTTCAAGATAATACCTAAATTTAGGGAAACAACCTAAGAAAATTTTAAATTCTCAAAAATTTCAACTTATCAAGCTTGATTCTCTAATGTCTTAAAGTTTAAATAATCAAAGCACAAATACCTATGTCTTAATCCTAAACATATCAATAAAAATCATAAATTAATCAGAATTCATTCTAATAGTGATATGAGAAAGTGACTTGAGAGACAAGACAAAATTCAGAGATTTGAGAATAATGCAAAAAGTAAAAGTGAGTCCCCCCCACTTAAGATGTACATTGCCTTTAATGTACAAGGATAGATTCATTTAAAATATAAGCATAAAATCATAAGATAGGGAGAAAAGTGAAACTCCCTGAAAATTGGATAGTATCCTTGAGTTGGAAGTGCGAAAACTTTATTCTGAGTAGTTTTCCCATTAGAGTTGGATTTGGCAGAGTACTTTTGAGCTTTTAGCCTCTGTGTAACTGCGATAATATCAATAAGACTTTAGGGAATATAAATTAGCATGGTTACTCGTTAAGAAATAGCCGATACAAAATGTTCCAAATATATTATACGAAGTTTTTTTTAGAATAATAAAGTTTAAATAAATAAAAAGATAAAGCTTTAGAAACTTAAAAAAAAAGAAAGAACTAAATAAAAAGGAAAATAAAGAAAAAGATAAGAGGACTCGAAAGTCCTAATCCTCAGATGGTTCATGAGGTGGGGGCGGTGTTGAGATGTGGAGATGCTGACAAATCTGATGGGGAGTAGCGTCAATGTGATCAAAGCGCTGAAAACACTGCTGCTCGAATCGTGTAAGATGCTCAGATATGTCAGAGTATGAAGCAGCCACATGAACTAGAGATGAATAAGCGGTGGCTGAGACGGTAGTGTGAGGTCGGTGCACGGACATGGTAGTAGCACACGGGAGTGGACTGCGTGGGCTAGTGTTTGGGTGGTGGCGGGTAGTCGGCGGTAATGGTGGTGCAAAGGCATGGTAGTGGTGGATATGTGCATGGGGAGGGAGAGAAAGACAAAAGGAGGGAATAGTGAGGGAGAAGATGGAAGAAAGGTTAGTTCGCTGATGAATCATCGGGGCTGGTGGTCGGAAGTGAAGCAGCGGGCGTGGGAAGACACGGTGGCCGCTAGGGTTAAGGTGAAAGATTGAGGGAGGAGATGAATAGTAAAAGGGGGTTTAAATAGGATTTGGGACACACGAGAGAGTCGCACGCCTGTGTGCCCTGCGTGCAACCCGTTTGGTTCGTGATTTTATGGTTTTAGCGCACCTGATGCTTTGCCCACGACTGTGTTTTTTAGGCGTGTTGGCTCACACGGCCGTGTCACATGGTTGTGTCCTGCTTTGTTTGCTTCTCCTATGCCCGTGTATGATGTCACACACCCGTGTCTAATTAGTAGGTTCACCCACGGGTATCAGGCACGAGCGTGTCAAACGCCTGTGTTAATTTCTCAACTTTAAACACGGCTTGTGAAATGGACGTGTCGTACGCCCATGTTGATTTATCAGGTTTGCCAACTGCCATATCACACAGTCGTGGCGATTTGTCCAGAGCAGTGTCTTGAGAAGATTATTGGCCTATTTTCACACGACCGTGTCCTACGACCGTGTCTCCATCCGTGGTGTGCCCACGATATTAAGCACGCCCTTATGCTTGGCCATGTGGTTCTGAGAGACCTTCATTTCATGACTCAATTAGTAATTTAGATGTTAAAAACTGAAATTAACGTTAGTGCTCGGGTTGCCTTCCGAGAAATGCTTATTTAGAGTCTAAGCTCGGCTTTAGCTTAATTTCACATGGTCATGGTGGTTCGAGGAGTTGGAACTCCTCTTTCCTACTATCAATTCTATCACAATAAGGCTTGAATCGGGTATAATTTACCTTGAAAGTGCCAAATGTCTTATGTTTTATCTCGATTATACTATAGGGAAAGGTTTTCATTACCGTAAAGGGAGATGCGTCATCTGTATAAAGTTTTGAATTCGAAAGTCGAAGGTCCTCCTCCTCTAATAATACCTTATCCCCTACCTTGAATTGATTCTTTTTTACCTTAGGGTTATCATGGTGATGTTTTGGTTCGGCGTGGCATATTTTCATTTCCTTCTTGCTATAGTTTCGCCACTCGTCTAGTTCGTCAATCCGTAACATTCGCTCTTCATAAACTGCTCCCTTATTGTAGCATGAATTCGAATGTGGATCAATTGTACTTTTTCTAAAAATATCCTACAACGAAAGTTGAACAATAGGATTATTCTTGTTATACGAGCTCGTAATAACATCTTTATCATTAAATATTCTATTAGAATTACGAGCTTGCAGAGTAATTGTGTCATCGCCTACGCGAAATGTGAGTTCACTTGTGCCTACATCAATGATAGTCTTAGCAGTTGCTAAAAAGGGTCGCCCTAAAATCAATGGCACATCGCTATACTTATTTATGTCTAGAACAACAAAATCTACTGGGAATATAAATTTGTCAATTTTAACAAACACATCTTCAACTATACCCCTAGGAAATCTAATGGTTTTATCAGCCAATTGAATGCTCATCCTAGTTTGTTTGGGTTTCTCAAGACCTAGTTGTTTAAACAGTTTATAAGGCATTACATTAATACTAGCCCCTAAATCAGCAAAGGCATTTTTAACATCTAAGCTACCAATTAAACAAGGAATCGTAAAACTCCCTGGATCTTTTAGTTTGTTAGGTAGCTTGTTTTGCAAAATGGCTAAGCAAACTACATTCAGCTCTACATAAGACGACTCATCCAGCTTCCGTTTGTTTACTAAGAGCTCTTTTAAGAACTTAACAGCGTTTGGCATCTACGAAAAAGCTTCAATAAACGGTAAGTTAATATGTAATTTCTTTATGAGTTTAAGGAATTTACCAAATTGCTCATCTGTGCGGTCTCTCCTTGTTGCATTTGGGTATAGGGCACGAGGCTTATACTTATTACTTACCCATTTTTGTGTACCATGACTTACCTCAATCTTACCATTACTTACCAAATTTTCTTGCCTCTCTTCAGATTTAAGTTTAGCTAACCCCTCTTTGTTATGCACAGTGATGGCATAGAGTTACTCCCTTAGGTTAGTTTTTGTGTTGCTCGGTAAACCACCTTGTAGTCATTCAGAGATCAGCTTAGCAAGCTGACCTATTTGGGTTTGGAGGCCTTGAATTGATGCTTTTTGATTTTTAAGTGTAGTCTCGGTGTTCTAAAAATGGGTTTCTGATACTGAGATAAATTTCGTGAGTATCTCCTCAAGGTTCGAGTTTTTCTCTTGCTGGTAAGGTGGTTGTCGGAAGTCTAGAGGGGGTGGTGGTCTCTGATTTCCTTGACCACCCATGAGAAATTGGGGTGATTTCTCCAACCTGCATTATAGTGTTACTATAAGGGTTATTTTGAGATCTAGAATTATTACCCATATAGTTGGCTTGTTTATTTTCTGTGCTAGGATCGTGAGATGAATAATCTGTGTTATATATTCCTCCTCCATTTGAATCACACCTCATCACTGGATGTATCTGTGTAGAACCAACTAAACTGTCAATCTTTTTATTTAAGAGTTCTACCTGATTTGACAGCATTGTGACTGTGTCAACATTAAAAGCCCCGGTAGCTTTTTTACAATTTTGTCCTCATGACTTGCTACTGATAAAATTATTCAGTGACATCTCTTCTATAAACTTATAAGCCTCCTCAAGTGTTTTGTTATTGATGGTTCCACCGGCAGCTGCATCAATCATCTGTCTTGTTGAGGGATTTAAACCGTTGTAGAAAGTTTGCACTTGTAGCCACAAAGGTAACCCATGGTGAGGGTACCTCCTCAATAAATCCTTACATCTCTCCCAAGCATCGTAGAAAGTCTCTAAATCCATCTGCACAAAAGAAGAGATATCATTCCTCAACTTTGTCATTTTAACCGGCAGAAAATATTTAAGCAAAAAATTTTCGGTCATTTGTTCCCAAGTAGTGATAGACCCTCTTGGTAGAGAGTTCAACCACTGTTTAACTTTATTTTTTAAAGAAAAAGGAAAAAACCGAAGGCGAATGGCGTTATCAGAAACGCCATTAATTTCAAATGTGTCTTAGAATTCAAAAAAGTTAGCTAAATGTGCATTAGGATCCTCATCTTGCAAACCATCAAACTGAATAAACTATTGAATCATTTGAATAGTGTTAGGTTTCAGTTCAAAATTATTCGCAGCAATAGCAAGCCTAACAATACTAGATTTAATACCAGCTAAATTAGGTTTAGCATAATCATACATAGTGCACGAAATAGGATTTTGATTCACAGGATCTGCGGCTACCACAGGAGGTAGCTAATTATTTTGATTTGCTTCCATCCCTTCGGTAGATTCAGGTTCGTTCTCTTGTCCTTGTTCTGGGTACTGTAAGCTTCACCTTATTTCTCTGTGGCTTTTACGAACTGTGGCTTCTAAATCGCTATCAAACAATAGTGGTTCTAACGGGTTTCTTCTAATCATAAACTAGAGATACCTATCAGAGAAGAACAAAAAGAAAATTTTAGTAAAGCCTAAAAATAAAAATAAAGAATAATTTGCAGTAAAAGTAAAAATGACTACAGTAATAGAAATAGAGTGTATATCTCAGTTCCCTGGAAGTGGTGCCAAAAACTTGATCGTGATTGTAATGAAGTAATAATAATGATCGTACCTAGAAACTAACTATTATCACGATAAAAGGCAAGTGCACCTATCGGATAGTAGTATAGTTAGCGGCAAGACCGGAATGTCGAATCCAAGGAACAAAAAGTACTAGTAATAACTTTCTTCCTATTATCTAGCCTAGAAATAAAGGGAGGTTGTTTATAAACTAAAATTCAAACTAACTAAAGATGCGACGAAGAATAAGTTAGGGAAATACTTTAGGAAAACTTGATCGGTAAAAGCAATACCCAAGGAAGGATCCACCTAGACTTCACTTGTTATTTAACTCTAAACTAGACGATTTATTCATTCGACTTGATCCGTAGAGATCCCTAAATTAAGTTAATATCTCTGTCGAGACTAAGAACAACTAACCCTAGGTTGATTAATTGAAATCTCTTTCTAATAAAACCCCTAGTGTTGTTTAACTCGATCTGTAGATCCCCCTATTAGATTTGACTCTAATCCGACCGATTTTCGTCGTCCTATGTCTAGGATTGCGGTCAACTATGCTTAATTGCGTTGGATCTACTCTTAAATAGGGACTTTTGCTCCTCTAAATAAACACATTCGACTTGAATTAATATCCTGAAATATCAACTTAAGAATTAAAAACACAATTAAGAACAAATCTAATATTTATCATATAATTCAAATAACAATAACAGGATTCGTCTTAGGTTTTATCCCCCTCAGGTATTTGAGGGTTTAGTTCATAATAAAAGGGAAAACATCTCAAAATAAAGAAGACAACAATACATAAAAAAAATCCAAAACTCTTGAAAGAATTGAAGGGAGATCTTTAGTCTTGATGTAAATCCTTCCTTCTGAGATGGATCAATCGGCTTTCCTTGAGTAATTCCCAGCCTTCTACTCTGTGTGTCGGGATCCCCCTTATTAGTCCTCTCTTGGGTGTTTATATAGACTCCGAAATACCTTTCTTAGCCCCGAGGTAGCTTTTTCCGCATAAAATTGAAACTCGTCACGACAGAGACATGCCCCGTGTGAATCGGGCCCAGGCCGTGTTCAAGTCCTTTCATGTTTTATACTCCAGGCCGTGTTGATTTCTTACTTCGGCCCATTTTCTCCGTTTTTGGCCCGTTTCTTGTTCTTTTCACTCTCCTATGCTCACCTAAGTATAAAACATGAAATTAAAGGATTAGGAGCATAAAATTCCATAATTCGAGGGATAATTCATCCAAAATTATGCTAAGTATGGGGTAAAAATATGTATAAATTACGGTTTATCAACCACAGATACAGAGACTCAGTTATTGACAGAATTTATCAAACAAATGTTCAAATTTTTTGGGGTGTTACAATAAAAAGAGATGAGGAAAAAAATTTTGTTGTAAAAGAAGAGAAAACAAAGAAGAATTCGTAAGATTAGTAGATATGAATTTTTTTTTTACAAAATATTTTTTTAAATAAAATATTGATAAATTTAATTCTGTTTACAGACTTAGTATTGAAGATGGATAATCAATTTTCATATGCATTTATTTTGATGGGGGTAATTTTGACAACAATAGTTGGATGTATATTTAAATGTCGCCAACAAATAGCAATGTGATTTAATAGGAATGTCTCAGTTGATGATATGAAGGAAAAGATCAATGCAAAAATTGTTAGACGTTGTGGGAGGAAGATATTTAAACTATTTTACAAATTTCCAATTTCGACAGATCCCATCAAATTCACCGTGATAGAACTTAAGATGATGAAGACGTGGAGACAATGGTTGCTCTTTATTGCTAGAATCGGAGTGACCAAACTGCACTAATTCAGTTTTTTGATGCGTTAGCTAATGTGGAGCCAACTGAATATCTCACTCTATTAAGTGAAGAACATGGAGTTCAAGATCTGTGTACAATAGTTTTGAGAGCATACGTTGGTAGGACTGTAGGCAGGATTAACATCAATATTAATGCACCATCTGCATATGAGAACCTTAACCCGAGTCCTCTTTTATTAATACATCCGGTGATGATTAAGACCGATGCGGATGGTGATAATGAATATGATAATAATGGTCCTTCTAATCACGAGATTAAAGATTATAGTTATCCCGATCTAAACAAGATCCCGGATGATATCGATGATGAAGGTGCGAATAACGATGGAAATGTTAACGTGTCTTCAATTGGGAACTTGAGTTGAGGCATTGTGATACGCAATAATCCTGAGGCACACATGTCGATCATAGATCCCGATGCGGCGCATGCATCCTAGTTCCCAGAGTACCCTAATATAGTATCTACTCATCGGTTGGCTGTAGATCCCAAATGTGAGGAGTTGTTTGTGGGCTAAAAAATTCGCAACAAAGGAAGATTGCATATTTACCATTAAACGATATAGCATGAATGTGTCGATCGACTACAAAGTCGCCGTGTCTAAACTGACATTGTATATTGAAAAGCGTTTGAGGTCGGTAGAAAGTTGTAATTGGCGGATACGAGCTGCATTTATCCAGAGGTCGCAAATGTGAGAGATATCTACAGTGCAATTTGTTTCTTTAATCAAATGTTATTTCGATATCTACAATTTCAAATAAAAAAATTTAATCATCGCCTGAACAAATAACAAAAATAATTTTGTACCGTTTATTTTTTTTTGAAGAATTAATAATATTTTTACCCATATAAAACAAAATCAATAACAACGTAACTTGGGATACACTAATGTAAGTTGATCATTTATTGTTTAGAAACCATTTCATTTTTTTGCATTTGTTATCTAAAAAATAATTTTTTTTATTACGCAACAAATATTCAATTTTTTTATCCCAATAACAAATTAATTTATGGCATATTTGGATTTTTACCACAATAATTAAATATCAAAACGGGTGACCGTACAAAATTTAAGCAAATAACCCACTTTTGTATTTATTTTTGTAGCGAATGACTCATTCCGATAATTCATCTGTAGGGTGACCCATTTTGCAAATTTGTTAAGTGGCACCGACAGAACACTGTAGCAAACGTACTAGTTTGGTAAATAATCTCTTGGACATACCATTTGAGTTATTAATTTTTTTATTTTTATGATAAAAAACCAACAAACAAATACATAATAATTACAAAGAAAAAATAGAAAACATACAATTTTTGACATATTAATCTTCTTTATAATAGTTAAGTAAATAACAAAAAAAAAACTCTCAAAAATTTTAACACAATAGAACCATCTATTAAGTACATAAAAAATAAATAAAAAATAATATTAAAAAAAACAGAAATATACTTGCTCCCTTTCTTCAAAACACCCTCTCTACAAAACAAATTATCAAAAAACATAAACTCACCCCCTTTCTATTATTTGCATCTAAAAAAAATTATTAAAAAAAACAGATACGTACACCCTTTCTACAAAATCAAAAACTCAATAAAATCAAACAACTATTTGCAAAATATATAAATCAAAATAAAAAATAATAATATTCATAACCTATAAAACAAAAAATACTTGCTTCTTTATTTCTTTCTTCCTGTTCTACCAAAGGCCAAAAAAAGAAAAAATCCAACCACAAACCCCATCTGTATACACTCTCATATATATGCTTAAAGGAAACAAAAAAACGCAGCTGAAAAGTCAATTTCAAGCCTCATGACCGATTGGTCTTGTCTGCCGCAAGTGATCACTGGGCAAAACTAGTGCCATCTATTGCAGTCCTCCACCCCTACTATTGCCGCCTATTGCCAGTCCTCCACCCTCACCTGACACATGCATTACAAATCCCCATAAATTTAAGTCTCCATAAACCCCCTTGAATTTATTATTTTTTACACGATCATATAGGGTTTGTTTTCTTACCGAGTTTTTTTTAAACCTGGATACTGGTGCCACATCTCCTACACCCTCCACATTTTTAATATATATATATATATATATATATTCATAAATCGTAGGCTAATAATGGGGTTTTTTACCCAATTGGTATAAAAAAAATTTTAAACACGAAAATAGGGTGTCAGATACATTATTTACGAAAATGGGTTTTTTTCCGGTCGAGCCTACCTGACAAGCGCGACCCATTTTTTAATAATAATTTTTTTAAATATTATTATTTTAATATATTTAATAATTTTTTTAAATTTTAAATTCAAAACGGGTCAAACCGGGTCGAACCTGACCCGGAGGCGCGACATGTCGCTCCTGTTGCAGGGGCGCGACTTCCCCACAGCCCCGTGCCAGCCCTTGTCTCCCTCCCCCTGATTTATTAATTTTTTAATATTATTATTTTAATATTTTAATAATTTTTTAATATTATTATTTTAATAATTCTGATAATTTATTAATTTTTATGCTTAAATTTTTTAATAATTATGAAATTAAGTCTAATAATTTTTTAATATTATTATTTTAATAATTCTGATAATTTATTAATTTTATGCTTAAATTTTTTAATAATTTTGAAATTAAGTCTAATAATTTTTTAATATTATTATTTTAATAATTCTGATAATTTATTAGTTCTTGTGCTTAAATTTTTTAATAATTTTGAAATTAAGTATAATAATTTTTTAATATTATTATTTTAATAATTTTTCGGTAATAAAAATAAGAGTTTAATAATATTATTAAAATAATAATTTTTAATATTTTTTAATATTATTAATTATTTTAATAGTTTAATAATTTTTTAATATTATTATTTTAATAATTCTGATAATTTATTAATTTTTATGCTTAAATTTTTTAATAATTATGAAATTAAGTCTAATAATTTTTTAATATTATTATTTTAATAATTCTGATAATTTATTAATATTTATGCTTAAATTTTTTAATAATTTTGAAATTAAGTCTAATAATTTTTTAATATTATTATTTTAATAATTCTGATAATTTATTAATTTTTATGCTTAAATTTTTTAATAATTTTGAAATTAAGTATAATAATTTTTTAATATTATTATTTTAATAATTCTGATAATTTATTAGTTTTTGTGCTTAAATTTTTTAATAATTTTGAAATTAAGTATAATAATTTTTTAATATTATTATTTTAATAATTTTTTCGGTAATAAATATACGAGTTTGAGCCTATTTGACAGGCGCGACATGTACAGTGGGGCCCACATGTTAAATTTTCCCTATATATTCCCCTGTAAACTATGAGCAATATGCAAAAATTTTACAGATAAAAAATTTAGGGGTTAGCAGAAGAAGAAGAAGGAAAGGAAGAAAAAGAAGAAGAAGAAGAAGGTATTTTAGTTTATTTTTTTAAATAGAATGTAGAATTTTGTTAGAAATTTTATTATTTAAAGCTATTTTGTTAAATTAATAATTTTTTTGTTAGCTTCTGAATGAAAAATTTTACATTAAAATTTTTAAAAATTTTGATAATTTGGAAAATTTTTTAACAGATCTAGTATTGAATATAGAGAATAAATTTTTCGTATGCGTTTATTTCGATGGAGAAATTTTAACAACAAGCATCAGATGTATATTTGAATGCTGCAAACAAGTTGCAATGAGATTTAATAGAAATATTTCGTTTGATGATATGAAGAAAAAATTAGTGAAAAAATTTATAGACGTTATGGGAGAAGGATTTCGAAACTTTTTTACAAGTTTCCAGTTTTGATGGATCCCATAAAATTCACCGAAATGGAATTTTTAGACAATGAAGAGGTGGAGACAGTGGTCGCTCTTTACTGTCAGAGCAACCAAAATGCACCGATTTATTTATTTACTGAGTTAGCTGTTATGGAGTCAACGAAAGATCCAACTCCATTAGGTGAAGAAGATGTACCTCAAGAGCTGTGTATGTTAGTTCCTATGTCATACGTTGGTAGTCAGTCAACTACACATGGGATTGACATTGATCTTAATGTTGCACCCGAGACTGATGTGGTTGGTGATGACTTATACCAAAGTAGTGATCCTTCTGATTATGAAGTCGGTATTGATAGTGATCCCGACGTGGATGATGTCCCGAATAATATTGATGATGAAGGCGTGAATGAGGATTTAAACATTAATGCGTCTTCAGTCGAGAACCAGATCTGTCGTATTGTGATACACAATAATTCTGGGGCACACATGTCTCAAATAGACCCCAATGCAGCACATGCAGCCGAGTTCTCGGAGTACCCTGAGATAGTACCTGCTCACTAGATGGCCGTATATTCTGATCTTGAGGAGTAGTTCATGGGCCAAAGATTCGAAACTAAGGAAGAGTGCGTATTTGCCATTAAGCGGTATAGTATGAATATATCAGTAGACTACAAAGTCGTCAAGTTTAAACTGACATTATATATTGGAGAGTGTTGGAAGTCGGTAGAAGGCTGCAATTGGCGGATACGAGCTGCATTTATCCAGAAGTCTCAGATGTGGGAGATACGAAAATTTTGTTGGGCCTCACACATGTACTTCAACACGAATGACAGAAGATCATCGAAAACTTGATTCAAAAACTATCTGTACATACATCACGCCAATGGTTGAAGACATGCCGACCATTAAAGTTTCAGTACTAATTGCCGAAATGCAGGTACGATTACAATATCGAGTTTCATACCGAAAGGCATGGATAGCTAAACAGATGGCAATGGAGTAATTGTACGAAAATTTCGATGCGTCGTACAATGAGTTGCAGGGATGGATTGTAGCAATGAGGGAGTATGTACCAGGGACTGTCATTGAGTTGCAGACACGACCTTATTACGGCCTGGATGAGCAACGACAACCGGGTAAAAGAATTTTCCATCAGATGTTCTGGACATTTAGTCCATGTGTGCTTGCATTTCCCCACTGCAAGACATTTGTCCAAGTAGATGGAACATGGCTATACGGTAAATATACACAAATCTTACTTATTGTGATTGCTCAAGACGGGAACAGAAACGTGCTCCCAATTGCGTTTGCCATCATAGATAAGCAGAACATGGAGTTGTGGGAATTCTTTCTTACAAATTTACGGAGGTATGTAATTAGTAATAATAATATTTGCATCATCTCCGATAGAGAGAAAGGATTAATTGCCGCCATTTGGTGTTCCGAACTGCCATGGAGATCCGTTTATTGCATATGGCACATCGCAGCTAACTTCCATCGAGATTATAAGAATGTAGACTAGAGGAGATAAGTTGTGAAAATAGGTATAGAATAACCTTATCATTTCAATATATAACCTAATTTTTTTGTGGCAAGACTGTAACTTATATTTTATTAATACATACACAACATACGAGCTAGAACCATACATTTTTTGGCAGAGGATGACTCGACTTGAGAGGGACATGTAAGGTTAGACGAACACATCTTTCCAGCAATGGTTGGGTATCATGGAGCCTTGGCAATGGGCTCAAAGTTATGACGAGGGCTTTCGTTACGGTCAAATGATGACAAACTTGGTGGAAGGGATCAACGTTGTGTTATTGAAAACACGACATCTTCTGATTTCATCTGTCTTCTCAGATACATTCTATAGGTTTGCTACCTTGATGCCAAGAATAGGTCAGCAACAAGTCAACCAGATAAAGACAGGACACGTGTTTGTCGAACATGTCAGGGATGCAATTGTTGCAAACTGTCGGATGGTGAGGTCGATGAATGTAGAAGTATATTCACGACGTAATAAAACATTTCGCGTTACAAAAACCAACGGTTGTCGACCTGGTATACCACCTAGGTCATCGGAGTTGATCTTCGAAATAGACGGTGCAATTGCAGGAGGTTCCAAACACTTCATTATCCTTGTGCACATGTTGTGGCAGCTTGTGCTAAAGTCTCGCTCAATATAGATCAATTTATCGATGAAGTGTACACCCTTGAACGCACATTGCGCGTATGGGAGAATGAGTTTCCCGTTCTTCTTGACCTATCTACTTGGGAGGTTCCTCGAATGACCTTTGAGCTTATCCCAGACAAAGGCTTGCGTAGGAACCCGAGAGGTCGTCCGCAATCATCAAGAATCCGTAATAAAATGGACATTAGAGAGAAATCCGACGGAAAGCTGTGTGGAGTATGCAGATTAGCTGGTCACAATCGGAGTAACTGCCTACTCCGAAACTACCAAACTGGACAATCATCGCGATCGGATAGAAATTAAGATGTTGTTCATTACATGTTTTTTATTGCATATTGAAAGAAAAAGTATTGTCTCTTTAATTTTTAAGTACTTCGAAACTACAAACTGGATAATCATTCTTTTTTTTATTCGTATTATGTACTTCAACTAAGCAATTCCAAAATTCGCACTCAAATTCAAAAATAAAATGCCAAATAAAAAATTGATAAATATAATGAAAAAAATAATTTACACAAAAATAAAGTAATTTACATAAAAATAAGGTAATTTATATTACAAAACCCTTTAAAATTGATGGTTTGATGGTATGGTTCTTGGGGTATATCTTTGTGGAGCTCGACATTCACATTGTGGGTGACTACGACGATCAATGTTCTCTTCATCCATATGTAAGGGTGTAGAGAACGACTCAAATGTCACTGATGAACTTGAGCCGGGGGGAGTAGAGAAAGGCGCTCGACATGGGTCGGGGGAAGTAGAGAACGACGCTGGATATGGGTCGGGGGGAGTAGAGAGCGGCGATGGATACTGCTCTGGATGAGCAGAGTACGGTGGTGGATATGAGCTGGAAGGATCAGAGTACGGTGGTGGATATGAGCCGGAAGGAGCAGAGTACGGTGGTGGATATGAGCCGGAAGGAGCGGAGTACAATGGGGGATAGGAGCTAGAAGGAGTAGAGTACTGATGTGGTAGTGGGTTGAAGATATCAAAATCTGAATAATATCCGTGGGCTGAAGAGCCCGGGAAATAGTCATTTCCCCTCAAATTTGGATGATAAGAGCTACTCCCAGAGTGTAGCTCCGGCTTTGGCTCCGGCTCTAGCTCCGGCTCTGGGTTTGCCTCTGGAGCTGGTGCATGATGCGGATCTGGACAATGTTGCCCAATCCATGTCGTGTGAGGGGGACTACCATCGACTGCCCACCAAATAAAAATGGTTTCCCCTTCTCATAGTACCACTGTAGGTACTGTAGCGAGGGCCGCAGATCCAAACAACGGTCCATCAGTGGTATCCTACCAAACCGGTTGGTCCACATCGTAACATACTCTTTATGCACATCTCCCCAATCTGCCCTATGCATACCCCTCCTAGTCATGCCATGGACCTTTGTAGGCAATTGTACTGGCTGTGTCGGGATATATTGTACACAACCGAACTGCCGGAGTACTCGATCGCCATGATACCACTCCACCATCTAAAAATGGATAAGGGGTGCGCTAATGCACCATAACTGTGAGTGGACGTAGGCTTGCGAAAGAATAACGGCCATAATTTCAAGAATAGAATACGACATCCAAATGAACTGCACAGTTAATAACATTTTTATATTAACGCGAGTAAAGTGAGATAAAAATAATAAAATTAAATTGATATTGGAAAAACCTACCCCCTCCCTAGAATAAATCTCAATCATCAGACGGTATATTGGAATCGTGTATAACCTCCCGATACTCGGATTCATGCTCCATCTACGAAAAAAATTGTTAAAACAATATAACCCCAAAAAAATTCAATTAATTGCTATAACATGTAAAGATTCATCACCTATTAACAAGTGGAAATATATATGGCTGGTGACTAATGGATGCCAAGAATGGCATCCGATAAAGTGCCCACGATTGTAGCAGTATGAGGCATCCGCCTATGTCCATTGCAAAAGGATCTATCGTCTGCCAAAGTTCGCGGTACAACATGGTTAACACAGCAGACCCCCAACTGTACGAATGCATGTTATGCAAATTAGACAGTAGCGGTAAGTACATCAAACTGACCTCACTGCCGTGTGAATCTGGCATGAGTACAACTCCTATAAGGTGTATAATGTAACCTCGAGCGGCCTGCATAACCTCCAATTCAGTGGTAGTACTCGGCAAATGCTCAAAATTGGCCTTTAACCATAAAAACCGCAAGGTGGCAAATTTCCTCTCACTTGGGGAGCGTCCAAGTAACTCATAGCAAAGGCGAGCCGGCCTGGAGATCGAACTTATGCCCGTGACCACATTCCCATCGATGGGGAGCCCCAGCTGCAGTGCAACGTCCTCTAATGTGATGGTGCACTCCCCGCACGGCAAATGAAATGTGTGCGTCTTCGGACGCCATCGCTCGACTAAGTCAGAAATTAAGTCATATCGCAGATCAAAAGTCCGGATCAATGCTACTGATCTGAACCCCACCAACTCTAAAAACGATATTACGCGTTCATCCGGCTGAAACCCTACACTATAAATACGACCCCTCAATACGCAGTACTCGACCTGACATTATTATATTTACGAAATAGTTAATACGATATAATTTCATTAAACAAATAATGTGACTATCAAATAAAAATTTCATTACCATCTCATTAATGTTACTCGATATGTGACCCTGATTTTCATTATCAATCAACGAACTCATTTTCTACAAATCTGCAATTAAAATTATCAAATAAATAAAAATTATAAAATTACATTATATCAAAATCACATTAAAATATCACAAAACACTAAACTATAAACACTAACAATTTATAATCATAAATTACTAACAGAAAATAATTATAAAATTATTTTCTTAAAAAAATTACATTTCTAAAAAATTAAAATGTTAGTGATTTAAGAGTATATTAAAACAAATTGCTAGATTACAAGCTTAATTATGAGATATGTTATATACAAACAAACTCTTTAAAATTTCTTACTCTCTTTTTTATTTTTAACAAAATAATTTTATTTCTTTATCTAAAGAAATAAAAGAGTGTAATGAGTGTGTAGCAAATCCCTTTGAAGTTCTGTCTAATTATAGGTGATGTAATTAATTTTCATCACTCTTATTGTATCACTTACCAAATAAATATAGCCATCTACTTCTATATTTTATACACTAAAAATTACACAATCCACTCATGTAAGAGATTATGACATAAATAATTTAATTTAATTTATCATAAAATTTTAAAATTTTAAAACAAACAAATATAATTAACTTTGGTAAATGAAAATAACTTAATTCGTTATAAAAGTAATTTTTAAAACACAATCATTAAAATATTTGTATTTTATTAAATTTAAAAATACTAAATTTATCTTTATTTGCTTCAAAAGAATTTAATAAAAAAATGAAAAATAAAATATAAATCTCCAAACTCATGCTCATCCTTCATAAAATAAACTTATTTGTGATTGGATATAATATTGAGAAAAAAATATTTAATGAACAATATTCTCGTTTTTCACATGTATTGATATTTTAATAATAAGTATTTATAGGAAAAAAATCAATAAATCAACTTAATTTAAAAAATATTGCAGCAAGTAGTTTCAATCATAAATTAACTTAATTTAAAAAATAAAAAATGTTGCTTTCCAAACCTATTTCCCAAAAGTCTTAGTACGTTATAAGCATCAAAACTTCATCTTTCATTTAATAATATAATGTATATTAACTAATTCATGCTACTACATTACTTCCAATCATAAAGTCAAATGTATTTTAACATATCATTTATATATAAATATATACCCATCATAGATTCAAGCACAAAGTCATTAAAATTAAACTACTAATATATATATATATATACACTTAAGATTTTGCTTGTCATTCATAAACATTTTTTTTCATAGTATGAAAGCATTTAAATCAATTTGTTTTAATAGACTCACTAACATTGATGGTTTTTTAGAAATATAATTTTGTTTTAATTTTAAAATAATTATAAACACAATATTTATCACATAACACTAAATTACTAACATTTTAATTTTAAAATAATTATAAAAAACTACAAACCTTTTTTTTCTTCCTTTTCTCTCTTTGCTGCTGCTCTTCACAAAATTGGAGGACCGGTGCTTATATGGTCCCCCATTCAAAAATTTATTTTTCTTTTCATTAAAATTCCTCCCCAAAATTGAAATGACAATACATGGGGAGGGTGGCACGGGTTCACGGGGAGGGAGGCACGGGCTGGCACGAATGGGACGGGGCTGTAGGGAAGTCGCGCCCCTGCAGCAGGCGCGACTTCGTTTAAATTCCGGGTCAGGCTCGACCCGGTTCGGCCCGTCTTGAATTTAAAATTTAAAAAAATTATTAAAAATATAAAAATAATAATATTTAAAAAAATTATTATTAAAAAAATAAATCGCGCCTGTCAAATAGGCTCAATCTAAAAAAAACCTATTTTCGTAAATAATGTATCTGACACCTTATTTTCGTATTTAAATTTTTTTTCATACCAACTGGGTAAAAAACCCCTAACAATGGTTCCATGATTGCAACAGAAAAAATAGTGGTGCCGCCACCCTAACTTTCTGCTAGGCCAACATTGTTGAAAACATACTTTTTGGTAAAAAATGTTAGTGGCATACCATTTATATATTTAAATATTTATTTTGTATTATCTATAAAGTCTTAAAATGCAGAAAATTGCTCAATTAAAAATTAGTATTATCTTAGTTAGGGTATGTTTGATAAATTGAAATTTTAAGCATTGAAAAATTAAGTACTGAATATTTTTACTGCTAAATTTTGTAAGTGTTGAATTTATATTAGAAAATTGTTTGCTAAATTAATAAATTTAATTACTAAATTTAATTATATTGTTTGATAAAAGTAAATAATGATTTTTAAAGATTATTTATTTTTTAATTCTAATATTATTAATATAATATTTTATATTATTGTGGGTAATTTTAGATGAAAGATAAATGTATTAATTTAAATATTTATTTTTTATAAAATAATAGTTTATTTTAAATTTTTATCTAATATATTATATATTAAGTGATGAATAGGTACTTATGTTAGTTTCCATTTCTTTAAATCTATAAAACCCATGAATATGATTTAAAATAATGAGTTAGTTGTGAGCTATGTTATAATTTATTGAAGAAAAAAAAACAAATGAGAATAAAAAATAATGTTTCTTGTCAAAGGATTACTAATAGGTTAATTACTAAAATCACCTAAATCAATTTATATAGGAAAATTTTAATAGTTTTTTAATACATTTATCTGATCATATATATTTTATACATAAAGTACTAATAATTGAAAGTTACTATATATATATATATATGAAATTAGGTTGTATTTATAATGCCATACACGTGGGTTTGCAAGAAAAAAAAAAAAAAGAAAATCAGGAGTAGTTGCAAAGAAAGATCTGAAAAATATTATTGAATCAAATAAAATAGTGGATTAATGAAGATAAATTTTATACTTTAGTGATAATGGGTATAAATTAATCTAGATAACTAAAGCACCCATGAGTATTTATCGGATATGTTGCAGACATTTTAGATGATAATCGATAAACAATCGAAGAAGAGTCAAAATAGGTTCAATGTTGGGACGAGAAGGGCAGGCTCGTCAAGACGATGCGATGGATGACGTCGTAATGACGCAAATGGAGAAGTTGCGATGTCACAACATATTCTCCTATTTGATAGCCATGTTTTAGACTTCAAATGGGACTTTTTCACCCAGTTGAACTCTGATTATTTTAGGGATATTTTAGTATGATTAGACTCTAACTTTAGCCTAAAAGAGGCATTGTATCCCTATTTTGATATGCCAATAAAAAATGGTCTTTCTTTGAGAGCGACAAGATATAGTCACATATGAGTTTTTATTAGAGTTTCATGATAATTATGGAGAGTATTTGATATCAATAATACGTGCGGATCTTGTTCTAAGCTTGGGAGTAATAAGAATCCTTTTGTGAAAAAAACATATATCCAACATCTTTATTTCAATAAAATGCATCTTTGCGCATCATTTTGGCAAATATCCTTTTATTTATTCCATTTCATTCATAATCATACCACACAGATAATTATCCTTCGATTCATTTGTTCTTTGGGTCTTCCTTCGTTCCTATAACAAGTCTCTAGATATCAATGATATGAGCGACGCTACTATCGACTCAAGGTTTCCTTTTGAGCAAGATATGTGTCCAGAGGAACCTCATATTAATAATATAAGCGCTTGTTTTTAATGGGTGGTTGAATTGCACCTTTAGTCCTTCTGCTTTTTTAATTATTTTGCAATCCATTTTTTTGTTTTTAATTTGTACCCTATGATTTTGATTTTGTTTCAATTCGGTCCCTTAAGGAACGATGCGTTTTGGGACAGGGAATATTTTCCCATTTGGTCCCTCTCTTTTATTTGCATGTTACAGTTTTGTCTCTTATTTTGTTTCTATCCCAATTTCTCCCCTAAAATTTTATTTAAGTTTCAATTTAGTCCTTCATATATTGATGCATTTATTTTATTATAATTCAGATTCTTACTTTCATTTCAATGTCGATTTAGTCCTTATTTATTTAGTTTCGACCATTTCTAGATTATTTATTTTTATGTATTGTTTTTATTTTATTTTATCTATTTATTTACTTATTATTTCCCTTTTATTTAAAATTGTTTTGTTGTATTTATTGTGCATTTTTTTTATTTTTATCTCTTCTTCTTTTGCCTTTATTATCCTTATTCTTTATTTATTTATTTATTTTATATATGTTTTCAAAAATTAGACTATTTATATTTTACTCGCACATTTATTGTTCATATTATTATACGTTCATATTTTATTATACGCATCATATTGTTATTACCACAAATTGATATCGTATCATCATTTTTTTATGTATACTTCCATTTAATTTTATTATGGCTGCAATCACGTCACGAATCTTGTTTAAACACATTTGTTCGTTCTTCATATGATGCCCGAGTAAATGAAATATATATCATTTTAAGTGTTGCATTAATTTTTACTCGATGCATAAAAAGGAAATTTTAAAAAATTAAGGCAATGTTTCGCATTTGGAGATTTGAGAAGTTGTGCCTTAACTTACAAAGTTTGACTTTCTCTTTGAACCTGGATAGCCAAACATCCCTTTCAAAATTAAAACACCTAATAATTAAATAATAATTAAATAAAGAGCAAGCTTATTTTTGAGAATTCGAGAGGGCGTATCCTAACTTATAGGATATGACCTTTTTATTACTTCGAGATAAGAGAGCCTTTTACACACGTTTTTATTTATTTAAGGGATTTTACTAAAAAATATATTAATACAAAGAGGGATCGTATTTAAATCTTCAGCTTTTGACATTAAATGCCAATTAATCAACTAGGTACCAATTTTGAGCGTTACGAGGGTGTTAATCCTTCTTCGTGTGTAACTGACTCCCGAACCCATTTCTTGGATTTTGTAGACTAAAAATAAGTCGATTTCAAAAAAAGGGTTTTGACAGAGAGTATTTGATACCCTTTTTGTAAGTGCCTTATGAGATTTAGTGTTTTATTTACTGGTTTGCTCTATGCAATTTTGAGCTTCGTATTCGGGGTTTTGGGTAATGTACAAGTTGTACAATTAGTTTATTTTCTTCATATTATATTCTCGTTTGTTTACTAATTTAGTGAAAAGTCAAAGCCTCAATTACCCATGATTTTTATCCTTTTTGGAAGAGTATTTTACTTAAAATATTTGTGTCCAATTTTCTCTATTTTAATTGTTCGTGTTTATATAGGTCGATCCCAACAAATATTAAAACAATACATTATAATTTAAATAATATTATTAATACTTATCTAGACGTATTTGTTTTTAAGTTTGGGTCAATATATTACTTTATATAATATATATGATATGTAAGGGTAGTTTAGTAATTTTTTTAATCGAATTGGTGTCTGGTTGATTTGTTGATTGATTCGTGAAACCAATTCAATCAGTATAGATTTTAACATGAATAAATTTATTTAATTCAACTTGATAAAAAATCAAATTAAATTTAATTATAAAAATAAAATTCATCAACTCCATTAAATTAAAAAAATTACTTACAACCCAAAGAGATAATAATAATAATAATAATAATAATAATAATAATAATAATCACGTGGTCTTGATTTGTAATTTAGTGTATGTCGTCATGGTTTAAGCTACGACTATGACAGAATCGATGTCCCAATCTCATACTCTGCCGCCCTGAACCCAACTGCCCAAAAAACAATTAATTCGCACCTTTTTAACAAATCTTTTAGGGTAACATTCATTATTCTTTTTTTAGCATCTGCACCACTTTCTCCCATTCCGAGACCAATTACTTCCACCAATAACTTCCTTTCTTGAATAGTCCGAGACTAATTTAAACTCTGAAGTTGATATTTACTATTGATGCTGTTACATAATACATTTACGGGTCTTTGAAGTGAAACGAGTTATGGAGCAGCAAAGAACCGAAGCAACTGAGTCTTTACTAGTAAGACAAGGAAACGACAACCTTGATTACAATGAAGAAAATGGTGGTGTTGGGGATGGAGGGTCGGTGGCTGTTTCCGATGTTACCACCATTCTTGGTCTTAGCACCTTCGTGGCAGCTTGTATTGCCTTTGGTTCTGGCTGTGCTGTATATGCTTTTTCACTTTTTTTTTTTTTCACAATTTTAAAGTTTTTAAAAATTTCCCAATATCGAATTTGTTATTTTGTTTGACTGCATGGCAGGTAGGATATTCATCCCCTACTGAATCTTCAATCATGGAAGACTTGGGACTTTCTGTTGCTGAGGTAAAACAACCCCCCCCCCCAATGCATCCACTAACTATGTTCGGATTTTGACCTACCTGCCGACATGCACTTTGCATTGCTTGCCTTGAAAAATGTCTACAAGTATAGATATTGGTTTTAAGGTTTAAGAATCTGATAAGTTAGGCTTTCACCTGGAATTCTGTGTTTCTGTAGTTTTCAGTTTTTGGTTCAGTACTGAGTATTGGAGCGCTTCTGGGTTCTGCCGTAAGTGGGAAGATAACAGATTTGCTTGGTCGGAAATTGGTAAGCTTTGTCAAGAATTGCTGAATATCAACTTGCTAGTATCTTACAAACTTTCTAACCTCATGTCTTGAATCAGACCATGTGGATTTTGAATTTGTTCTACATCGGTGGCTGGCTTGCCATAGCATTTACAAAGGTTTCAGCTCTTCTACTTATTCTTTCATGCACTAACTAGGATCCGGGCTTTAAGACAATGATGGATCAGTTAGAGGATTTTCAAGATTAGTAAAAGCTGTTATGATCAATTTGTCATTGCTTGCTGTCATTTCGTAACATGATGTTTTTATTTGTTCTGTGAAGACCCGTTGGTTGCTTGACCTTGGAAGACTATCATTAGGATTCACAATAGGAACTTTCACTTACTTGGTAACTCATCTCAAGTTTTCTTTGATACATTTTTTACTCCTTTGTTGTTTAAATGTTGACTTACGATAGATAATCGTATTTACGTTCCGATCTAAAACAGATGCCCGTCTATATTTCTGAAATAACAACAAAGAATGTGAGAGGAAGATTTTCAGTCATACCGTCGGTAAACTTTTTTATCATAAATCAATCACTAGGCTGCATTGAACATATTGGTTCATAGCTCTTGTACTACTACTTGTTCTGCAGCTCACGATTGGTTGGGGCATATCGTTCATGTATGTTGTTGGTTCCTTTGTCAGTTGGCGCACATTGGCTCTGATAGGTAACTTAAATTTCCTTGAAGGCGTAGGAAATTGGTTAGACAATCTGATAGTTTTGTAACTGTTCCAGAATGATTTTTCATACAGCTACTATTCCTGGTCTACTTCAACTGCTACCACTCTTCTTCATACCAGAATCTCCGCGATGGCTGGTGAGTCTAGTTTGATTTTTTTATAAAATTTTATAACTAAGTTGTAATGCCCATCTTAAATATTGAACTCATAGGAAAACAGAATATTTCATTACTAAACAGCACCAAACCTGTAAGATATTGATCGATTTTATCTGGAAGCCTCATGGTTTTGTCATAGAAGAGAATATGCCTCACAAGTATAGTTTTTAGTTTCTACATGGACGCTTCTTTTAGTTCAAATCTCCAATTTGGTATTTCTGTGCAGGCAAAAGTTGGCCGTGACAAAGAGCTTGAAAATGTTTTGTTGTGCCTCAGGGGAAATAAAGCTGAAATTTTTAATGAAGCAGCTGAAATAAAAGTAACACTTATTTTTTATTACTTAAAATAAGTATTAAACTTTAATGATTGCACTATTTTTGGTTGTCTCAGCTTACTCTTTTACAGGATTATGTGGAATCTCTTAAAAGTTTCTCAAAGGAAGGAATTCTAGAAATATTTCAAAAGAAGTATGCTCGACCATTGCTTGTAAGACAAGTAATTTGGATGAAATTGATCAATTTCTTTATATTTTCTGTATAATCCATTGATATATACCTCTTGTTTTCCTTGCAGACTGTTGTTGGAATGATAATCCTAATGAATTTGGGAGGAGCCAATGCGTTTTCGTTTTATTCTGGTGTTATATTTGTCTCAGCTGGTAATACCATTGGTCTTAACAATCTCCATAAAAAATTCAAGAAAATGTTTGAATAGTTCAACCATATAAAATTCTATTTTGTGACAATTGAAAGGTTTATCTAGCATGGTTGGACTCATCACACTGGCTGCTACTCAGGTTTGCTTCACAGTCATTTTCGGAAGCAAAGTCTCCATTGATGGGTTGATGTCTCAGTAACTAAAGAATTGTTGTTCTATTTTGCAGACAATAGTTGGTGTTTTGGGTGTAATCCTAATTGATAAATTAGGAAGGCGACCACTTCAACTTGTAAGCAAAGGATAAACATTTTGTAATAATATGTTCAGTAAAATGCATTGTTAATGAAGAATGAGTTAATTGTGTTTATTAGGTGTCTACAGCTGGATTGTGCTTCAGTTGCTTCCTCACAGGATTATCATTTCTCTTAAAGGTACTAATATAATGACCCGAGAATCTGGCATCTCCCCTTCATCATTATACGTGCTGACATTTGGTCATCACCCTTGCGCATGCTATAACAACATGTTTAGGGATATGCTTAGTGCACCAAATTATTTATGCAAGTCATCTTCAGCTACTTCGGTCTGATTGTGCCCCAAACATTCATTGTAGAATAAGTTGAACCTAACATTGGCCAACTCCAACCTCCCCCAACCTCATTTTGATTCAAAATTAATTATCTCATTATTAAGATCTCTCTCAAACTTTATCTGCAGTTCTAGGGGTGGTATTACATTCCATATGTTGTAGCCGTTAGTGTATAGGCGTGAACCCATGCAATCTGTAGAGAACCAACGTGTAAAAACATGGACTAGAGGTGCTTGAGCATGCATGTTCAGTTCCAAAAATGAAATCCTTATGTTCCAGCGACTTAGGCTAGCATATAGATTTCCAAGAGGCTCTAGCTCTATTGCTTGAGTCAACTTGCCTCTACCAAATGAATTTTGAACACAATTAAGTACTGTAGCTGATAACTTTTTGATGGAGTATAAAGTGTCGACACCAATAGTTGTGAAGGTTAAAAAAGATTGACTAGACTAGTTGCAGCCTACCTGTTGGGAATGAGGAGAAGCAAAGGAAGAAAACAGAGAACACAGAATAATGAAGCAAGATGCAAGAAATATTTTTAATTGCTCACAAATGTGCAGCAAGGGAGCTTATGATTGATAGCTCATTTTGCTCATTCATTCAACTAGAAAAAACAATACATTTATAGCCAAATACATCACCAAATACTACTTACGACTACTAAGCATACTTTGAAACAAGTAAAACTTAACTTGCACACAAGCTGATTATGTCAATCAGCACCTAAAATCATCAAAACAATACCAATTTAGTTCATTTTCAACTAAGTAACTTAACAAAGTAACTAAACAACCTTGCTGTTACAGCAAGCATACATGTTGCAGCATGTTTACAAGTTGCATACACTTAACCAAAAATATAATCGCAGCATGGTTGGCCAATTTTCAACACTCTTCATTGGACTCAATGCCGCAAATACCAATCATTCATCAAGTTTTTTGAACTCGACAGTCCTTAAATGCTTTGTTTCAAGCTGACTCTACCCAAGCAATTCATTTTCAACTTTGGCTTCATTCTCAACCAAATCTGACTTACACACTTAACTATCCCAGTCTTTTGTGCCAAAGATTTGTTCATCAAATGGAGTCTTTTCCTCCTCCACAGCATTGGTTGATAACTTGCCTTTAAACACATCTTGCCTTGTTTCTTTGTTCATTATAGTCCTGTTTCTTCTTGCACATACTCCCTCTTGTTATGGGGTGTCTTCATGCACATACTCCCATCTACTCCTCCTTCAGCTTATCCCAAGCTTGTTTGGGAGTCTCATAGGGGTGAGCTGTTGCTGTCTTTTTTACAAGTAGCCCTCACAAACAGCCTTCAAAGATGACAGACTGTAGCAGCTCTTGTCTTTATTAATAAGCAATGGAAGCAAAAACAAGCCCTCAAAGACTTGGGCTCATGATACCATTTGTTGGGGATGAGTAGGAGCAAAGGAAGAAAACAGAGAACACAGAACAATGAAGCAAGATGCAAGAAATATTTTTACTTGCTTACAAATGTGCAGCAAGGGAGCTTATGGTTGATAGCTCATTTTGCTCATTCATTCAACTAGAAACATAATACATTTATAGCCAAATACATCACCAGATACTACCTACTACTACTAATCATACTCTGAAACAAGTAAAACTTAACTTGCACACAAGCTGATTATGTCAATCAGCACCTAAAAACATCAAAATAATACCAATTTAGTTCATTTTCAACTAAGTAACTTAACAAAGTAACTAAACAACTTTGCTGTTACAGCAAGCATACGTGCTGCAGCATGTTTACAAGCTGCATGCACTTAACCAAAAATATAACAGCAACATGGTTGTCCAATTTTCAACACTACCCGCATAAGACAAATGTCTTACAAACCAACAAGTCATCCTTACTGTTATCTTCAATGAGAGGATCCTAATCTCTGATGGTAATTTTTGGAGAACTCATAGCTAAGGTACTTGCTTAAAGCTTGTTGTCTGCAATTTCAACACTAGTTCAGTTTTTTGAATTCTTTTTCTAAACAACTCACTTTTGTTAACATTTAGCTCAAATAGAAAAGGAATAAAAGAGATGAACCGTTTGGACTCCTAATACCGAATTAAGGTTCCCTTTGGTGAAGATAAGAAGATCATTTACGAAGCATAATTGAGTCAAGTTGACTCTCTTGCACCTTGGGTGGTAAGAAGTAACACCAAAAAAGGCTACTACACCTAAAAATCGAGAGGGTACATTTATTATTATTACAAATAAGTAGAGAGACATAGGGTTTTTTTGTTATAGTCCATTTGTACCCTTGAAGTAGCCAATCAATTCCCTATTAATGGCTATTAAGAATCTCAGAGTAGTTAAGCAACTCTTAATCCATCCTATTGAGCTTTATTGGAGATGACCTTGGTAATGCACTTGTTGACAATGAAGCAACAAGAAATAAGTTTATAGTCAGTTAAGTGTGTAATCATTTAACAAGGAGGGGCAAGAACCACAATAGTGGAATTGAAAGTTAGATTAAGGTCCCTCAATTTAAAGAACACAACCTCCATAAAATCCACTTCAATCTTTCTCCAAGTAAGCAGTGTATCCATCTAACATTGGAGCTTTATCACTAGCTTGCTCAAAAAGGGCTATCTTTATCTCCTCTTTGGTGATAGTTCTCGAGAGCATATAAAGAATATTGTCGAGTAAATTGACTTGAAAGGATGCTAACAAATTCTTTTATGCAACTTTCCAGCCCTGGGTTAACAGAACCTAAGATATATTGGAAGAAATTCACAGGTCCTTTCGAAATTTGTTCAAATGAACTTAATCTATTGCCCTGATTATTTATCACTAGATAGATAGTCTTGTGTTTTTGCTTGGCAGCCATAGTACTATGAGAAGTTCTTGATTTTTAAGTTTTGTTCATGATACAATTCAATTTTAATTTTTAAATTCCTACACATCCATCTTATCCGCACTGGAGTATCGCTCAACACTCCAAAAACACATATTAATAACTGTTCATCTCAGATTTCCCGACGATAACCGTTCACTTGTCATCCATAACAATGACTTTTACTACAATAACTTACCATCCCAATTAACCTGGTTTCGATGTCATTGCCACCTACTTCGTGCAATTCTGACTTTCAACGTAGACTTAAATTGTCACTTTCTCCTATGGAACTCTTTCGTCCTTCATACCCAATTTCATGTAATTATGCACATAAACTCAACATATAATGCTATTTATTAAAAATCAATACTATGTTGTCAAGCTCATTTATTATTTCATATTATCATCAAATGGAATGTATTCATTTATTCATTCATATCAATTTCACATATACAATTTCTTCATGCGAATTAAAAACTTGCATCAATTTACTAACATATAGGGTTCACACATACAGGCTTCACATACTAAATCACATATAGGGTTTGTATGAAGGTTCACGGTATAGAATACATACGGGTTTGCATACATAGTTAAAGGGATTGCATAGTAGTTTCATATAAGGGATCGCATAATAGTTAGAGGGATTGCACAGCGGTTTGACAGTAGGGTTCGCATAACAGTTAAAGGAATCACATATTAGTTCTACAACAACGTCCGCAAAACATTTACTAAGGGTTTGCATAACATACACTAAGAGTTCACATAATAAATCACATAAAGGTTCATATTCTAAATCATATAGGGGTTCGCATACTAAATCATATAAGGGTTCCACACTCAATCACATAAGGGTTTGCATGAAGGTTCACGTATCGACTACAATTCATCTATCAATTTATAACAGAGTTCGCATATATACCTGTTTATGTAAGGGTTCGCATAATATTTACTAAGGAATCGCATGACAGTTCACCTAAGGTTCGCTTAACAGTTCACATAAGGATTCGCACAAAAATTCCAAATCACTTGGAGGAGAGGGATGAAATTGAATACCTTGAAATCTTTGGTTGAGTAGTATGGTTCGACAATGGAAAAGAAGAAGAGAGAATTTTGAGTGTTTTCTTGAAAAAGTTTCTTAATAAAAATTCTAGGTTTTTGAAAAGATTGGCTATTTATAAAACTTCTTCCTTAATTGAAATATGATTAGGAATTAGTTTAGAATTAGGGTTGATTTAAATTAAGGACTAATATAAAAAAATAGTTTTCAGTCTAGGCTGGTTTGAAAAATTAGTACTTTATAAGGAAATAAAATATTTTGACTGGAAGTGCACAAAGGTTTCGATTTTGAGATAAAAGAGAATGCTATTGGGAAAAAAAAACAACAACAGAAGGGTGCAATCAATGGAATTTGAACTTAAGACCTCTAAAATAAAAGAATAACATTTAACCACTAATTTTAAGGCTTATTGCTTGTTAATTCTTTAACAACAATAATTTTTAAGGCATTCTAAGTTCGTTTACCCTATTCTTTTTATACTTTAAAATCTATATTTTATTCTTATTTCTTCTTGCACTAATTTTGGGATGTGAAATCATTCCACTATAGTATTGTGACTAAGCTCTCCCCAATAATATACCATTACGAAAACAACTCGATCAGTGCTCATCTAATAACCTTGTCATAAGTGTGTTACTCTAATAGGATATCCTTAATCTCTTTGGGATAAATCCGCTCTCCTAATATGATCCTATTCTATCTCATGATAACTATTACATCTTCCTTCATGAAAAGTCAATTACTATCAAATGGTATTTAAGTCATTCATCACAAAGATGAATGACCCGTGACCATGTTTATTTTTCATATATCATGTAATACCAATGAAAAGATATCATTTACCCATGTCTTGGGCTATAAATTCCACTATTGTGCCTAATGTTACATACTGCAGAAGTTGTATATCCAACATATCAGCTTTTGATTCTTTACCTATTTGAACTCAGACTTTTACTTAGATCAAAGTATACGAGTCATGCATACATAGTTTATCATTCACTCAGAATTAAGATATGTCACATTGTGAACATCATAAGTGAATAAATCTAAAATGAATTCAAGATCTATTCTACTTGGGTTCCAGTTAGATGTAAAATCAGTCCAGTCAGTCACATTTATGTCTCTATCTTTTAAGAGTCATTCACTCCAATGCTTAAGACAAAGCATCTACCTAATTGGACTTGATAAAAGACATATTAGCCTTTCAATCGGTCTACTAATATAAATTGTCTTTCCATATTATGATATGACCACGTGATACCACTTAGTATTAATTAAACATTAGATAACTAGTGAGGTAATATTTGTTTCTATTTTGCTTTGCATGCAAAATCCATTGAGGGTAATATACAAAAGATACTAATATAATTCATGAATAAATTTATTAAGCAATTTGTTTGAAAAAAATTACAAGTATACAAACGAATATACTACACTTAGTGCACCAGATTTAACATCTTCAACATTCAGCATACTAGTAGAGATCTTCTAGTAATCAAACTCTTTTAAAAATCATATTTTCCATTTAAAGAAAATTGGAAAGATGGAAAAATGAAGGGGTGGAAAACTAAAAGGATAAAAAATATAAAATTTCTTTTTCATATGTGTGCTTGGTAAGAAAGATGAAAAAATAGAAAGAAAAAATAATTTTATTTTCCTCCGTTGCTTATTAGAGTTGAAAAGTGAAAAGAAAGAAAATAAAACAATTGAAAATTATATAATTTGAAAGAATTGATTTTTATGCATTAAGATGAAAAATGATCACCCCACCTATTTTCTTCATTCCCATTTTTCTTCCCAACCAAACACATTCTAAATTTATGTTCTTTCCACTTTTCCACTCCCCTCTCCCATCATTTCACTTTTCCAACTAACTAAGCACACCTTAAGGCTTACGTGGTAGAGTGTAAAGAAAACTGAAAAGATAAAAAATCCATTTACTTAACTATAAATTTTAACCATAAAATCAACTATTAAGGTAAAATAACCAAAAAAAATTAACAATTAAAATGTATAATATAAAAATATAATAGAAAAGATAAGAGAGTCATGTCAAGTAAATTCATCAATTATATCTTCAAATATTATCAAATCATTAGAACAAAATCTAAATAACCAAAATGATGAAAAAAAACACTTCAAGTTTAGTAAGAAAAAAAAGCTCAATTCAAAATTTGAAACTTAAACTATATCCACTTTTTCACTTTGGTATTTAAATTTTTTTTGTTCAATTTGTTGCTTAAAGTACACTCATTTCTTAATTTGGTGTCTAAAGTTTTTCTCAATTAAAGTTTTTAGTCTATTTTTTAACCAACATTAAAAAAAATTTGGTGACTAATAATATAGTGCCACATGGTGTCTTTTAAAATAAAATAACTATTTTTTATTAAATGTATATTACCATTAAAAAATATAAAAATATAAAATTCAAAAATATATATAATCTATAAAAAAACATATAAATTATAAAAAAAAATATGATAAACGAAAAGATATTAGTTAAAATTAATAATAGAATAAAAATGTAAAAAAAAAAACACTTTCTATTTTGATAAATTATAAATAGGTAATTGATGATCCCAAAACTAACTATGATCATGATAAAGGCAAGTGCACCTATCGAACAGTAGTATAGTTATGGCAAGACCAAAATATTGTATCCACGAGGACTAAAAGTACTAATATTAACTATCTTTTTATTATCTAGCCTAAAAATAAAGGAGATTTGTATTAAATTAATTAAACTAAACTAAAAACGCAACAAGAACGAATTGGGAAAAATACTTTTAGAAAACCGATTTATAAATATAATACCTAAGGAAGAATCCAGCTAGACTTCACTTATTATTAAACTATGAATTAGACGATTTATTCACTTGACTTGATTCGTAAAAATCCCTAATTTATGTTATTATCTCTCTCGAGACTAAAAACAACTGACTTTAGGTTGATTAATTGAAATCTTTTTCTAATTAAAACCCTATTGTCGCATTAACTCGATCTATGGATTCCCTTATTAGATTTGCCTCTAATCCGACAGATTTATGTCGTTCTATCTCTAGGATTGCAATCAAATCCGCTTAATTATGTTGGATCTACTCTTAAATAATGACTTTTGCTCCACTGAATAAGCACATCAATACTTGAATTAATATCCTGAAATACTAAAGTAAGAGCTAATAACACTAATTAAGAACAAGATCAAGTATTTATCATTAATTCAGAAAATAATAAGATCCGTTCTAGGTTTCATCCTCTTCAGGTATCTAAGGGATTTAGTTCATGCTCATAAGGGAAAACATTTCAATTTTGAGAAAATAACAAAACATAAAGAAACCTAAAAACTTCGAAAGAAATTGAAGGGAGATCTTCAGTCTTGATGAAGATCCTTGCTTCCGAGATGAATCCAACAGCGTTCTTCGAGTAATTCTCTGCTTTCTGCTCTGTGTTGTGTGTTTGATCCTCTCCTAGTGTGTTTAAATAGATTTTGGAATGCCTACAATACCTAAAAATTAGCCTTTTCCGTGTAAAATTGAAATAGGGCTCGACAGAGACACGGGCGTGTGGTCTTCCCGTGTGCGAATGCTCAAGCCGTGTGCAATACTGACAAGGTTCTAAAATTAGCCCATTTTGTCCGTTTTTGGCCCGTTTCTCACTCCTTTCATTTTCCTATGCTCACCTAAGTATAAAACATGAAATTAAAGGATTAGGAACATCAAATTCACTAAATTGTGAGATAAATCATCCAAAAATATGCTAAGTATGGGATAAAAATATGTTACAATTACGATTTATCAATAGGCATTAAACTTTTTATAAATACAACTCATATTTTACCTACAACGTTATACCGAAAACTCTTAATCAAATATCATTTTCTTCTCCTCCATCTTTTAAATTAAAAATTATTCTATAATGAATTACTGCATGTGTTTATACGCCTTGACCACATACCAATATTTGAATCTTGGTCATTACTGTTAAAGTACTCTTCCTTTATTGCTTCCTTTTCATATTGGCATTGCATTTTACTCTGTCAAGATGTCTGAAATACAATGATCAATGAGCAGGAATCTAATTGGTGGGATCAAGGTAGTCCTGCTTTGGCATTCATTGGCTTATTAGTAAGTAATCCATTTTCCCTACCGGTTTTTTTTTTTTTTTTTTTCCTTCTCGCTTTTTCTTTGGCCATTCTAAATGTTGTATTATGTTTTCAGATGTACACGGGATCTTACATAGTTGGCTCGGGAATACCATGGCTGTTATTATCAGAGGTCCATAAATTTTTTTCCTTTATATTGCTTTAGTTCTTCATTTCTTTTCTCAACGTAATCATATCCAACACCAATGTCTAACTACATCGGGACGTTAGGACGAGTATGAAGATATGATGCTGGAAATACATGAAAGAACTTTTAGAAGAAACTAAATATATCTACGCCAGAAATATACCAGCGTCTAATACTCACACCCGAATTCGAGTAATATAAAAATTTGACTTTGTTTAGTTTTTCATTCATCGATTTCAACAACATATTGAATTTGTGTCACAGCTATTTCCAATAAATGTAAAAGGCTCAGCAGGAAGCATCTGTAATTTTATGGGCAGTTTCACTGGTTGGGTTGTTGCATACTACTTTAACTTCCTAACCGAATGGAGCTCAACAGGTGATTCATGCCTAGTTCATTTTTGACATAATATTTCACAAGCTTCTTGACCTTACAAATGACAGCATATCCTTTGGCATTGTTTCAGGGACATTCTTTATATTTTCGGCCTGCTGCGCTGCAAATTTCATCCTATCAGCAACAATGGTACCCGAGACGAAAGGGCGAACACTGGAGGAAATACAAGCATCGATAACTCATTCTTTAGATTGAAATAACAAGTTTTGCAAGTTATTTCATCATCAACAATTTGCTTTAAATCCTCACTTGTCTTGCTATCGTAGTTACCAAACTCTTTAGCGCCATAGCTTGCTCCCTGTTGTTGTCCTGTGTTATCCATTAATGAAAGAAAAAAAAAAAAGCAATGAATGAGTTTGTGCTTTGACTATAAGGTTCGCTGTATTGATTAATAAACAAAAACATTTCATTCATGAAGCGGTTGCTTTGGTTATCCTTGAAGCTATTTAAACTATATTTTTCTTCATTTAGAATCTGCATCTATAAATACGCGGTGGGATAGTGTCGGCATTGACGTTTTGAATGGAAATAAAAAAGAAACGACAGCTACAACCCTTTGACCCATTCACATTTTTTTTTTTACAGGATTCCATGTTAAGCAATTAACAGTTGTATTAGTGATAATTTCAATGATTAAAATATAATAAATCGATAATATTAATAATTATTTTGTAATAAATTAAAATTTAATGATTAAAATATAATTTAAATTATATATCAATGACTATTTCAATAGTTTATTCTTAAAAATAGCATTATAATAAATTTAAATTTAATAAAAAATTAATAATGTTAACAATTTGATTTGTATTTTTTAAATTGTAGAAATAGAAGAACTAAAAGTGACTTTGATTTTAGAGAACATTTTCTGTTTTCATTTTTTTTTATTTTCTATTTTTTAAAAGTTAGAAAATATGTTTGATAAGTAAAAATAGAAATTTATTTTCAATAATAAAAATAGTGAAAATATTCTTAAAAATAGAAATAAAAAATTAAATTAAAGGACAATTTATTTAAAATGTATTACAATAGTAAAATAAAATGTTATTAAATAAAAAGAGTTTAAAGGTTATAAAAAAAAAGTTTATTTAAAAGGATTCAAACCAGTATAATTTTAAGGCATAAAATGAAGCCTAAAAAATTACTTTTAACTTTTTCAATTTTTCCAAACATTTTTACTAAAATTATCTAATTTTTATTTTTGTTTTTTAAAAATTATTTTCAAAACGAAAATGAAAATTACAATTGTTCCCTTAAATTAAACGCATTTCTTAAAATTAAAGAAAGATTAAATTTCAGTACTTTGATAAAATATTGTTACGAATATCATATTAAATAAATGTCTATTAAAATCAAGATAAATTTTAATGTATTTTAAATTTTTATAGTCATTAAAAATAAATCTCTATTCTATTTATATTTCTTATACCTATAAATAAAAATTTTAAAAAATATTTATAAATATTCTGATTAATCAATAAAATATATCATTTCTTTACTCTCTAATTTTATTTATTTCTTATTATTTATCTTTTATTTTATGACAAATACAACTTATTTTTTTTAAATAATAAAAAAATTAAATGCAGTAAAGTGTATGTCCCCATCGTTTAATGTCCTCCTCGATTGAACAAAAAAGAAACAAAAAAAATTCAACTCAAAAAAATATCTACTTACGATTGAAATGACGTTCCAACCTCTTTTCCAAACCCTACCGCCAATTATTTAATTTTTATCTTTCCACCTTCTATGGTATTAAGAAAAAATTAGTATTTGCACCTTGTCTGAATAGCAATAAAAGATCATTTTTAATATATATAGTCGCGAACGCAGAGGGCCAGACTCTTAAAATAGAAAAAAATTATTTAACTCTTTATATAAGTGTTTATTATAATAATAAAATTATATTTTGGCTTCTATAATAAAATTTTAATTTAATTTTTTAAAAATTATAAAAGATATAGACTATTAAATGAATAAGATTGTATTTTTACTAGAGCGAAAATATATTAAAATTTTACACCGGTGCAAGTGGATCCCTCGTTATATATTAACAATTCAAACATTATATTTCATGCTCCATATATAAGTTTAATATAAATTAAAATTTTCTAATTATTCATTCTATGTAAAAATAAATTTAACAGTAAAATAAATATTAATATAAACAATATTTAAATTAATATGATAGAAATATCATATCGATTTAAATATTTACATGCATAACAAGTACAAACATCTTGAATAATTCTTGAGTTGAATTATTAAAATTAATGGTATAAAAAATTACGAGGTGGGTTAAGTTTTAAGTGGATACCTCCCGAATATAATACATGTACCTACAGCACTAATTTTGAAATCTAAAGTTAATTGAATTATTTTTTCTTTTATAAATAGTTACTTGAAATTCGCTGTTGATTCTGTTAGCATCCTCGAAGAGGAACAATCTATGGAGCAGCAAAGAAAAGAAGCAACTGAGCGTTTGCTTTCCAGTCAAGGACACGACAACCTTTTTTACAGCGAAGAAAATGATGGTGTCAGTGTCGGGGATGGAGGGTTGGTGGCTGTTTCCAATTTTACCAGCGTTCTTGGTCTTAGCATCTTCATGGCTGCTTGCATTACCTTTGGTTTTGGCTGTGCCGTAGGTGCCTTTTCATTGAGCTGTTTTTTTAACAGTTTTAAAAAAGATGGAGCTTACTAATTTCTTGGATCGCGTGGCAGATAGGATATTCATCGCCTACTCAATCTTCAATCATGGAAGACTTGGAACTTTCTGTGGCTGAGGTAAAACAACCCACCCACTATTTATGTTCCGATTTTTAAGAGGTTTCGATTTGACAGTCAGTTCTCTGTTTCTGCAGTTCTCACTTTTTGGTTCAATTCTGAGTATTGGATCACTAATAGGTGCTGCAATAAGTGGGAAGATAACAGATTTGTTTGGTCGGAAACTGGTAAGCTTTCTCAAGAATTATTGAATATTAATTTGCTAAAATCTTACAAACTAACTCCCATGCCTTGAACCAGACCATGTGGATTTTGAATTTGTTCTACATCGGTGGATGGCTTGCCATAGCATTTACAAAGGTTTCAGCTCTTCTGCTTTTTCTTTTATAAGCTTTTGTTTACGACATGCTCGAGTTATGTACCAAGTTGGATATAAACTTGCATTGTTTTTTTCCATCACAATGCTAACTAGGATGTTGGTATTTTAGGAAAAAATGTAAAAGGAAAATATATTGAAAACACACTATAATATGTTGTACTATTTAGATTATATAGCTAAAAGAATAACAGAAAACGTATCCCACTAATATTCAGCCACGTAACTTACTCTTAAAATCATGCCACAAAATTAAGAATTCCTAAAGACTTGGTCTACAAATTTATTATTCACCAAGTCTAAGGCACATTTTTAACGCTCCTCTTTACCTTAGTAATTGCAAAAGCCTAATTTATTTCTTAAAACTTTAAATCTAACGTTTGGAAGAGCTTTGATTAACGTATCTGCAATTTGATCTTTAGTCTTCCAAAAAAGCCGACTTGATTTTACCAATCTTCTATTATTCTTTCAAGTGATATTCATCAATCCTGTTGTACCAAGCCTTAGGACCTTGTTTAAGATTGTATAAAGTCTTATTTAACATGTAGACTTTCTCCACCTGACTCTTAACTTGGAATCCCTTGGATTGCTCTTCTCTCATTGCTTCAATCTACTTGTCGTCATTTTCAGCTTCTTTAAATTGAGCAAACTCAAATACAACAACAGTACACCTTCCATAAATTTCGGATAAAGATCTTGTGTCACAAACTAGAACATCATCTATGTTGTCATCAAAGTATTGAGGAGTCTCTAGCAATTGCTTCGTTGTTGGTTTCTCCTTCATTAAATTTAGGGCAAAGCTTTTTTCTTTCATTTTTACTTTGAATACATCTCTGCCTTTTTAGTTTTTGATCAAGCACCATTTGTCTTCAAATATGACCTTGAAACCTTTTTCAATCAATTGCCTAACACTAAGAAGATTTTCATCAATGTTAGACACATGTAGAACATCAATTATGTGTTTCAAACCTATTAAACTTTTAATAGCCTCTGTTTCTTTTCCAATAAACTCACCATTTCCAACTTTTATTTTGGAAATGATAGTTTTATCAAGTTCTTTGAAAATTGTTGGGCTATTGTTCATGTGATTTGTGCAGCCTTTATCAATCAACTAGGAATCTTTGAAGAAACATGTCGCCACAAAAAAGGAACTCATCTTCTTGTTGCTCAATCGATGCTTTTGCCTCTCCATGTTATTGAGACTTACAAACCCACTTTATGTTCCTAATACTGCCACATTTTTCGCATTTGATATTAGGCCTCTACCAACACTTATTTGGCAAATGATTTGTCTTCTTACAGTATGAACACTGGAGAAACATGTCGACACAAAAAGGAACTCACTTTTTTGTTACTCAATAGATGCTTTTGCCTCTTCATGTTGTTGAGACTTATAGACCCACTTTATGTGCCCAATATTACTACATTTTCTGCATTTGATATCAAGCCTCCACCAACACTTTTGGCAAGTGATTTGTTTTCTTACAATATGAACATGGTAGATATGTCTTATTATTGTTATTATTGTTGGTCTTATATTTAATTTTCTTGTTTTTGCCTCCCGAGATTTTAAAATTTGCTTGAAAAACACCCTCTACTGATGCTTCTTGTCTCATCTTTCTCCTTTGTTCTAGAGCCTACAATGCATTCACTATTTCTGCCAAGGATATACTTGAAAATATTTAAATTCTTCTAATGAAAAAAATTTTAGACTCATATTTTTAAAACAAAGTGATAAGTATTTTTTGCACTATTTGATCATAAAAAAAAATCATTACCTAACAATCTTACCTTGTATCCTATGCCCTCAAACATGTTACAATAGTCTTTAATGGTTTTTGTCTCTTTCATTTTCAACATTTCAAACTCTATGATCAAATTGAGCACCTGCATATTTTTTGTTCTTTCATTGCCTTGGTATTCTTTCTTGAGGTCCTAAATTTCATTTGTTGACCCTAAATTCATGATTTTTGTAAATATTTTGCTTGAAACAGTAGAGAGAAGACATGCTTTAGCTTTGGACTTCCTTGTCCTCTTCTTTTTGTGAGTCATTAGTTGATTCATTGTTGGATTTGTCGGCAATGACGAAACATCATAGTCTTATTCTATTGTTTCCAAAGATCCATTGCATCGAGATAGATTATCATTCTAGCAACCTAAGCTTGATAGTTATGACCATCAAAAATTGGTGGAACAATATCAGAAAACATTGTGTTAACTTGTAACACCCTAAACCTGGCCCAGAAGTTTAGACCCAATTTCGAATGTTACATTGATCACTGGAGTGATCGTATAACAATTTTATTAAACATATTGTCTCAATTACACTACAACATTTTAAAGTTTAACAAATCAAAAACAATTAAATGTTAGCTTTCAATTAGAAAAGTTATAGTTAAGTTTAATAAATGTACCAAATAAAATGTACGACTGAAAATTTAAATCCGAACTTGTACTACAGTGTTTACAAAACCTTACAGTTCAAAAACTGAATAACAAAATATGAACTGAAAATAAAAACTGGTAATTTATTTTTCACCGAGACTATCTGAAACCTCCGTATACCGAGTCCAGCATTAGAATTTAGAAGTGTACCTAAAAGGGAAACTGAGGGGGTGAGCTACACGAGTTCGGTGTGAGTCCGAACCAAAAATGAAAATAGTTCACAAAATTCAATTCAATATCGCATCAGATTTACAGATATTTACTGAATCATAAAGAACTTGGAATTTCTAGCCCCTCAACAGAACATGACACTCAAGCACACTAAATCATACTAAGACTCAGCATAAATGCTATTCAGGAAAACAGAATACTGTTAGATAATCTTATATGCAGTACACTTAAACAGACGCACATGTAATGAAATTGAGTAATGAAACCCACCCATCTAGCCAACACACCTCTTCGTCCCCCGATCACACCTTTTAAGAGCTGTTTAAGCTTATCCAACCAAAACACACCACATAAGGCCTCGTAGGCCCATCCAACCCTACACACCATATAGAGTCATCCCGGGTTGACCGACAACAATGATCTGCCACCCCGGGTTGCCCAACAATGATGGCTTATCAATATGCAATTAAACTGCCAAATCAAATAGTAATGATACGCAGCAAAGCTGATGTATATACGGTACAATGCAATGTGAAAAATCGCTATACCAGTAAGCTATAGATAAACTGCAAGATCAGATAAGAATATGCAGCAATGTTGACGTATATGCTGTACAGTGCAGTGCAGAAATTTGCTGCATAGACAAGTTACAGTTGAACTACCATATCAGATCAGAATCAGTCTCCCTTCTCTTCGTAATCCCACCCAAAATACCTTATGCAAATGTATGTATGCAGACAATCGTATAGAATCAGAATACAAGATTTCAAACAATCATTCAGACATAAAGACTCACATCTAGTTAATCAGTTATAGAATTCTCGTGCAGTCACAGAATGCACACAACACAAAAACACTCACAGTCTGGTCATCCAAAATTAGAAATGTGTACATTCATTTACCCAAATTCAGTATCAATTGCAAAGTAACCTCAAGAAAAAATTGTACAATCTATTTAACCAAAGGTAAATCTGTACAACACACCAGTCTAGGCCGAACCAAAGTCCCACTCACCCTTGCTAAGACCTCACTAACAGTCGAAACATACAAAGCCACGATCAAGCTTTAATTTGACATAGAATAAAATTTGGCAATATAAGACCACACGCTCGTGTGCTCTAGCCATGTGGAATAACCTAGGTCGTATAAAGGTCAAAACACTCGTGTGGAGGGTGGCACACGGCCGTGTGGTAGAGGAACACCCTCGTGTGAACCAGGGACACGGCCGTGTAAATAGGCCGTGTAACTTACTATCCAAATTTATTAAAATAGAGTACAGGGTAGACATGGCTGTGCAAGGGTCTCGTATGCTTGTGTATCACACCAGGCATAGCCTTGTGTCCAAAACACACGCCCATGTGGGAACCCTAAATCCTTAAATTAGCCATACAGCCGTATGGTCAAGCAGTGTGGCACAAAATCCTTAAATCCCTAATTTCCAATCACACACGCCCATGTACCCTAGAGACACGGCCATATAAAAATCGACAAAATCCCCAAATCGGCTATACGACTGTGTGTCCAGGCCGTGTAGTACCCAAATTTCGCCTAGAACGTTAATTCCCAAGAGCAAATGGCCGTGTGAATTGATACACGCTCGTGAGGACACTTGTGTGATCATGAAACCACCCTAAAATAGCCTTGAAAAATGTGCTTCCAACCACAAAGCACTACCTGACCCTTGATAGTTCGATACTATACCAAAACTAACAAGTTCTAAGCATAAAACAGTAGTACACAACAAAAGTAATGGATTTGCGAACACTCTAACCCAAATTGTCGACTTTCATAGAATCTAATTAAAGTTTGTAAACGAAAAAGAAGAGATACGAAACCCACACCTGATTTGTGATCACAGATGCCCAAAAGCTGACTCGATGACCAAAAGAAGTTCTTCCAAGACCGTAGGCAAAAATTGTTTTCAAATAAAAAGAAAAGAGCTAAAAAGAAAAATAAAAAGAGAAAAAAGAGAAAAGAACGTGAAAAAAAAAGTAAAAAATAAAAAAAGTAAAAACAACAAAATAAAATAAAATAAGTAACACAATAAAACTAAATAATTCACTTAGAAAGCGCACACAAAGACTCAAACCCAGAACCTAGAGGTAAGCTAACACATATCTAACCACCAGACCAACAGGCCCATTCTGTCACTAAAGTGCACAACTAAACACAACAACGCAACCTTCTTATTAACCCTACCCACAACCTCAAAACTTCTAAGCCCAAAATCTGGTGTGTTACAACTTACCTCTCCTTAAAAAAATTTCATCCTCGAAATTTCCAACTAACAGAGAGAATGTAACTTGAATCCCAAACACTACTACACTAAACTTGAACTTAAGACCTCACACACACATGTAGAACACATAACCACTAAAGCAGATAACAGTTGTCACACACAATTACTATGCTCTAATGAACACATCGAAACATTCACCACCATACCTGTTCTAAAATCGTCAGGGACACTCTTAAACCTAGTGTTCCGTGGAGCCACATCAAAAACAAGCTCCAGTGTTTTTCTAGTAATTACCCAGATGGCGCTTCTTACAGTGCTTGTAAAATAAAACACTCACACCACTATTAGCACCTTCCGCAAAACCGCTATTGTCACTCAAATGCGTTCTAACACGCTTCGTAAAACAAAGCCCCAATCTCAGAGAATTGTAATCTCTTTTCTTTTTACAATCCTCATGCCTACTTTGAATCAATTATCTATTTCTCTCTAAGGTAGCCTCAAAAACTTTTTCTGGCACCTCTCTCACTACTTGAGTTAACGCTTTGGTACCAACCTTTGGGTTATCGCTACCCGAAGTTGGCAAAATCGAGCTGGCTTTTGCCTCTTGAAAAGACACACATCCTAGAGAAGTGGACGACTCCTCGTGATCTTGCTTACCTTCAGAATCCATGTCAGTCTTGTCCTTAACTTAGAATATCTACATTTTCAGAGAACACATAGAATAAATACAAAATTCTACGTTTCCAGTCTTACAGTTTCAAATCTTTACATGTACTAGTATCGGAGTTTCGGATAGTGTATTTTCATAAAACATTTCCCAAAACACAAATCATTTCAACTTACTATGGTAAAATTTTTTAATTTTTTTCAAAAATAGTTACATGCACACGCGTTCACATAGAGACACAGGCTGAGTTTTTACAAACCTAGCTTTGATACCACTAAATGTAACACCCTAAACCTGACCTAGAAGTTTAGACCAAATTCTGAATGTTACATTGATCATCGGAGTGATTGTAGAATAGTTTTATTAAATATATTATCTCAATTCCACTATAACATTTTAAAGTTTAACAAACCTAAAATAATTAAACGTTAGCTTTCAATCAGAAAGTTATAGTTAAGTTTAACAAATGTACTAAATAAAATGTACGGTTGAAAATTTAAATCCGAACTTGTAACGCAGTGTTTACAAAACCTTACAGTTCAAAAATCGAATAACAAAATAGGAATTAAAAATACAAACTGATAATTTATTTTTCACCGAGACTGTCCGAGACCTTCGCATATTGAGTCTAGCGTCAGAATTCAAAAAATGTACCTGAAAGGGAAACTAAAAGGGTGAGCTACACGAGCTTAGTGTGAGTCTGAAACAAAACTGAAAATAATTCACAAAATTCAATTCAATATCGCATCAGATTTACAGATATTCACTGAATCAGAAAGAACTTGGAACTTTTAGCCCCCAACAGAACATGACATTCAAGCACACCAAATCACACTAAGACTCAACACGAATGCTATTCAGGCAAACAGAATATAGTTAAACTGCCAAATCAGATAATAATGATACGTAGCAAAGCTATGTATATGCTGTATAGAGCAGTACAAAAAACTTCTATACGGGTAAGCTGCAGATAAACTGTCAAATCATATAAGAATACACAACAATGCTAACGTATATACTGTACAGTGCAGTGCGAAAATCTGCTGCACAGACAAGTTGCAGTTGAACTATCAGATCAGATCAGAATTAGTCTCCTTTCTCTTCACAATCCCACCCAAAATACCTTATGCAAATGTATGTATGCAGACAGGCGTACAGAATCAGAATACAAGATTTCAGACAATCATTCAAACATAAATACTCACATTCAGTCAATCAGTTATAAAATTCTCGTGTAGTCACAGAATACACACAACACACAAACACTTATAGTCCAGTCATCCAAAATCAGAAATGCATACATTCATTTACCTAGATTCAGTATCAATTGCAAAGTAACTTCAAGCAAAAATTGTACAATCTGCTTAACCGGAGGTAAACTATACAACACACCAGTCCAGGCCGAACCAAAGTCCTGCTCACCCTTGCTAAGACCTCGCTAACAGTGGGAACACACAGAGTCACGATCAAGCTTTAATTTTACATAGAACAAAATTTGGCAATATAAAATAACTTAGGCAGTGTGAAGGTCAAAATGCCAGTGTGGAGGGTGGCACACGGCCGTGTGGCAGAGGCACATAACCGTGTGAACCAGGGACACGGCTGTGTAACTTACTGTCCAAATTTGCTAAATAGAGTGTAGGGTAGACACGGTCACGTGAGGGTCTCGCATGCATGTGTGCCCCACCAGGCATGTCCATGTGTCCAAAACACACGCCCGTGTGAGATCCTTAAATCCCCAAATCAGCTATACGGCTGTGTGGCTAGGCCGCGTGGCACCCAAATTTCGCTTGGAACCCTAATTCCCAAGAGCACACGGCTGTGTGAATCGACACACGCCTGTGGAGACGCTTGTGTAATCGTGAAACCACCCCAAAACAACCCCAAAAAATGTGCTTCCAGCCATGAAGTACTACCCGGCCCTCGATAGTTCGATTCTATACCAAAACTAATAGGTTATAAGCATAAAATAGCAGTACACAACAAAAGTAATGGATTTGCAAACACTCCAACAAATTGTGGACTTCCATAGAATCGAATTAAAGTTTGCAAACGAAAAAGAAAAGATACGAAACCCACACTTGATTTGTGATCACAGATGCCCAAAAGCCGACTTGATGACGAAACAAAGTTTTTCCAAAACCGTAGGCAAAAATTGTTTTTAGAGAAAAAGAAAAGAGCCAAAAAGAAAAACAAAGAGAGAAAGAAGAGAAAAGAACATGAAAAAGAAAGCCAAAAAAAAGTATAAACAACAAAATAAAATAAAATAAAATAAAATAAGTAACAAAATAAAACTAAATAATTCACTTAGAAAGCGCACACAAGGACTCAAACTCAAAATCCAAAGGTAAGTTAACACACATCCAACCACTAGACTAGCAAGCCCATTCTGTCACTAAAGTGCATAACTAAACATAACAACGCAACCTTCTCACTGACCTTACCCAACCTCAAAACTTCTAAGCTCAAAATTCGAAGTGTTACACAACTTCCATGTCTAAAGCTTATGCGTTTCTCTTAACTCCCATATCCCTGAAGATAAGAGCTTAAATACCAATTGTTAGTATTTTAGAAAAAACATATGAAACACAAAAAATGTAAAAAAAAAAAAAATATTGGAAGCACACTATAATCTGTTTGGATTGTTCAGATTATATAACTAAAAAGATAACAGAAAATATATCTTGCAACTTACTCCTAGAATCATGCAACAAAATTAAAAATCCCTAAAAATTTGATCTACAGACCTATTATTCAACAAGTCTTAAGGCACATTCTCAATATAGGATCCTGGCTGTAAGACCATGATGGATCCATTAGAGGATTGTCAGGATTAGTTGCTGTCATGATGAATTTGCGATTGCTTGCCTTCATTTCATAATACCATGCTTTCATTTGTTTCAAAAGGTCCCTTGGTTGCTTAACCTTGGAAGAATATCACTAGGATTCACAAATGGAATTTCCGGTTACTTGGTAACTCATCTGACGTCTTCTTTGATACATTTTTTTTATCCATTTGTTTTTAAATGTTGAATTACAATGGATAACCGTTACGATCTCAAACAGGCTCCCATCTACATTGCAGAAATAACAACAAAGAATGTCAGGGGAAAGTTTACAACCATATTGCAGGTCATTAATCAAAGATTGCCTGTAATACACTTATTGCCCGTAATACACTTATTGCCTCATGGTTCTTATACTAGTTCTGCAGTTGATGGTTGGATGGGGCACGTCTTTCATGTATGTTGTTGGTTCCTTTGTCCATTGGCGCACATTGGCTCTGTTAGGTAACTAGAACTTTGAATTGCATTGGAAATTGGTTAGGCAATTAGATAGTTTTGTAACAGTTCTTGAATGATTTTACATACAGCTACGATTCCCGGTCTGCTTCAACTCCTACTCATCTTCTTCATACCAGAATCTCCTCGATGGCTGGTGAATCCAATTCGAGTTTCTCTTAAATTTTACAGCTACTGTTCAGTGCCTATCTTAAAAATTCGTGTTGAAAGAAAACAGAAAAACTCATTACTAACCTGCAAGATATTGTCCGTTTTGATATAAAAATCTCTAGTTTTTTCCTGCAGCTAAAAAATGGCTTTCAGTTTCTACAAATATATCATAGCAGATCATCATAAGTTTTCTATTTCGGTTCAAATCTCCTCTGTGATTTATAGCTACCGAGAATATTCTGTGCAGGCAAAAGTTGGTCGTGAGAAAGAGCTTGAAGCCGCTTTGTTGTGCCTCAGGGGAGATACAGCCGATATTTCTGATGAAGCAACTGAAATAAAAGTAACCTTTGTAAAAACTTTTATAATGGTTCAATTTTTGCTTCACTGAGCGCTTTTTTTTTTTCTTTTTACAGAATCATGTGGAGTCTCTTAAAAGTTTCTCAAGGGGAAGAATTGTAGACATATTTCAAAAGATGTATGTTCGGCCATTGCTTGTAAGATACGTAACTTGGTTGAAATTGATCAATTTCTATATATTTGCTATATAATCCATTGAAGTATCTCTTCTTTTCCTTACAGACTGTTGTTGGAATGATGGTCCTAACAAATTTGGGTGGAATAAATGCATTGGCATACTATTCTGGTGCTATTTTTGTCTCAGCTGGTAATATTACTGATCTTAACAATCTCCTAGAATTTCAAAAGAAAAATTATGAAAATTTTCAACTATATAAAGTTCTATTTTATGACAATTGAAAGGTGTATCGAGCATGGTAGGACTCATCACACTAGCAGCTACTCAGGTTTGCTTCACTGTCATTTTGGAAGCTAAATTCTCTACTGATGGGATTAATGTTTCAGTAAGTAAAGAATTGTTCTGTTTTGCAGACAGTAGTTGGTATTTTGGGTACAACCGTAATTGATAAATTAGGAAGGCGACCACTCCTACTGGTTAGCCAAGGATAAACTTTTTGTAATGATCTGCCAAAGTAAAATGCATTGTTACTGAGCAATGATTTAACTGTGTCCATCAGGTTTCATCAGCTGGATTATGCTTTAGTAGCTTCCTCACAGGACTATCATTCTACTTAAAGGTACTAATGTGATGACCAGGATTCGGATATCTCCCCCTCGTCACTGCACGTGGCAAGATTTGTTTCATCACCCTCGCGTATGCTTACATCAAAGGCATTATCCCCTAAGATAGTTCTATTGCCCTCACAAGTACCAATGACCCCTCCCTCATTTTGAATCATTGTAAGCGTAAGGGATGGGATATCGTGCAATGATGCAGGAGAAACATTCGAAGCCCAGTCATTATAACAAAAAATGTGCCTTTATTTGCTCCCCATTGATATTATTACTGCATTTCACTATGTCCTAACATATCAGATACAATGATCAATGTTGAGCAGGATTTTAATTGGTGGGGTCAAGGTAGTCCTATTTTGGCATTCATTGGCTTATTGGTAAGTCATCCATTTTTCTCTTCCTTTCTGTTTTTCTCCCCATTTTCTTTAGCAATTCTAAATATTGGATTATGCTTTCAGATGTATATGGACTCGTATGCACTTGGCGCAGGACTACCATGGCTGCTAGTATCAGAGGTCTGCAAACTGTTTTCACCTATGTTGCTCCAACTCTTCCTGTTTCTCCAAGTAACTATATCCAACCATATCGGGACATGTGTTGAAAGATATGATCTTCCAAAAACCCTCCAAAAAAATTAAAAAACTTGTTAAATAGTTGGATATACCTCCGTCGGCTAAATATCTGCACCCGACGCTCACATTTCACTCTAAGTAACACAGGTGTTCGCCTTTGTTTATTTATTCGGTCATCCATTTTTGCATCATATTGATTATTGAACTATATTTGCTTGTATCATAGTTATTCCCAATAAATGTAAAAGGTTCAGCAGGAAGCATCTGTAATTTTATGGGCAATTCCACTGGTTGGGCTGTTGGATACTACTTTAACTTCCTAACTGAATGGAGCTCAGCAGGTGATTCATGCCTTACTCATTTTTGCCATAAAATTTCTCAAGCTTTTAGACCTTACAAATGACCGCATTTCTTTTGGGATTGTTTCAGGGATATTCTTTACATTTTCAGCATTTTGCTGTGCAAATTTCATCCTAATAGCGACGATGGTACCCGAGACTAAAGGACGAACACTGGAGGAAATCCAAGCATCAATTACTCCCTCTTCAGATTGAAACAGCAGCGGCTTTTCCAAAAGTTATTTCATCATCAGCAGGTTGCTTTAAATCTTGGTCTGTCTTGCTGTTGCATATGCCAAACTCTTTAGCGACATTGTTGCTCTTATACTACAACATGCCATAACGGTGGGACCTGACAAGGCTAAAGCCCAGCAACACTAGTGTATCTGTCCCTATCATTAGGCAATATCTGAATCCTGTTAGCTTACTTATTAAGCATGAAATTTAATAAGGATTGCTTGACTAACAAGTGAGCCACTTGCTTTTGTGTTGACCAATTAGAACATTGGTTGGCGTTGTTAAAATGGGGTTATTGGTATGTTGGAGTGACTAGCATATATATGAAAAATATTTAGCCATGGTAAAAACGGTGTCTTCTTAGGTTCACATGTGAATTTCCCCAAGTTATTTATACATTTATAAAATTTTAATGATATAGAACTCAAATGAGAAAAAAAGAATCATAGTTAAATAGTTTAATTTTGTAACATTTTGAAAAAAAAATTCACTTAACAATCATGAAATTAAAAAATAATCATTTATGTATAATTTAAATTATGTTTTTAGTTATTAAGTTTTAATTTCTTACAAAATAATTATTAACGTTTTTAATTATTAAATTTTAATTTATTACAAAATAATTATTAACATTGTTGATTTCTTACATTTTAATGATTAATCATTATGCTTTGTTGAACATGTGATGTGTGACACAAATTTAATGTTTCCATTTATTGTGTAATTCAAGTGAATGTCACGTAAGTCGAAAGAAATTCTAAACAAAAACAAAATCTTTCTTTCATGAACCTTATACAGTTGTCGATGCAATTCCACTGCTACCAAATATCCATAGAGCCAAGGCTCGAGCTTTCAAGGCTTCAATGTCCAAATCTGTTTGCATAAATGAGAGCCAAAGCAGTTCGATGATGCCTTATAGTAGAATCACCTCGAGCCGGCCATATTTGGGTCCCTTTGACTCTTACAAGAACAGGGGACTTGGAGATTCCATATCTGAGTCTTAGGGAACTTAACATACAGCACCAACAAAGGTATTCCCACCTCTGCCATGCCCATTTATTTGGTCACTTGAGAACCAAACCAGAACCCATCTATTTTAACGGTCAAGTTAGCCTTTTTCTATTTTTTGAGAGGGGGGTTGTGTTATTAATGGAGGAAGATGGATACTATGTCGGTATTTGATAGTAGTATTTGTGACACATGATATTTCTGTTAAGCTTAATGACCATTTTATAATAAAGTAAAGTTTAATGACTAAAAAGTAATTTAAACTATACATAAATAATTACTTTAGTAGTTTACCAGAAAAACAACATTATAATAAACTTGAATTTAACAAAAATTTAATGATGTTAATCATTTGAATTGCATTTTTTAAATTGCATTTTTTAAATAAAAAAATTAAAAAAAAAACGTGTGTTTGGTTTCAGAGAACATTTTCTATTTCCATTTTTATTTCATTTTTTATTTTTCAAAAGTGAGAAATATGTTTGATAAATGGAAATAAAAATTTGTTTTCAATAATGAAAATAGTGCAAAATGCGGTTGATGCGTATTTTAAAAAATAAAAATAAAAAAATTAAATAATTAAATTAAATTATAATTTATTTAAAATTATAAAATATAATTAAATAAAAAATTTTTAAAATTATAAAATAAAAAGTTGTTTTAAAAGAATTTGAATTTGGATAATTTTAATGCATAAAACGAAGCTTAAAATAATTTTTTCAACATTTTCCATTTTCCCAAAACACTTTTTATTACCTAATTTTTATATATATTTGTTTTAGTTTTTTGAAGATCATTTTCAAAATTGTTAGGCGAACATGTTTTTTTCATTATTTTTTAAAATTACGTCGTTCCCTGAAATCAAGCGCTTTTCTTAAAATAAAAGTATAAAAAGTACGGAATATAGAACATATTTGAAGCTTAATAAAATATAATTTAATTTTTTAAATTAATACAAATAATAACACGTGGTCTTAAATGCAATAAAGCGCATGTCCCCATCATTTAACCTACCCCACATTCAACCAACAACAATCAACTCAAAAATATATCTACATATTAACGTGCCAACTTTTTTGCCAATAATTTAATTTATATGTTTCCACCTTTTAAAGTAATTTTTAAAAATATATTTTCAATATATATAATTTTTTTTAAAAAAATTGACCCAATTTTTTTTATTAATTATGAAAATGATTCATTTTCAAAATCATGTATGTAAATGACCCGTTTGTTATGGTAAACCTCGGTGTCGTCGTTGCTTTTGGCGGCACCACCCCTAATAATTCCACAATCATTGGTCGGTTTCTTAAAAAAAAATTCCAAGGGTGTCATCGCTGACATTAGCAGCACCAGTATATCTATAGGTACGTATTAAGTGAGGTGTTTATTATGGTGGGCACAAGTTGATGGCAATGTAAGTCTGGTAGTAGTTCTAGTTAGCCAACCAAATATTGTATCACTACAAGCACCCTTGGGTTACAGGATTTGTGATGGACCCAATTCAAGCAAAGTTAAATATTATAGGTGAAAAGTATGAGCTTTTTGGGTCATTTTTGTAATTAAATAATTTATTGTGGACTCAAATCAAGCAAAATTGAATATTATGGGATTTTTGATGGACTTAATTTAAGTAGAAGGAACCAGAGGAAGAAAAAGGAAAAAAGGAAATGGGTGAATTTTAGACCAAGTGGAAAAAAATGAGACAGAGATGAAAGATATGGTATTTTTTTCCTACTTTTTTAATGAAGAATATTCAAATTTTAAGTGTGATTTGGTTTCATTGTTGATTTATTTAAGAAATCTTTAGATTTGTATCATATCAAATTTATTTTACTTTGGAGTTGATGTATGATTTGTTTAAGTTAGTAATTTTTTAAATTTTCATTTATTTGATTTGAATTATGGAAATTAATAGTTATTTGAGTAATTTATTATTTAAATATTTTCTATTTAAATTATTTATGGTTATATAATAATGAAATATTTGGAAGTCAAGAATTTTCTATTATGCTAGATGATTTTTTATTGCACTTGTTTGTTTTGCATCAATTTATTTGACAAATATATATATGTTTTTAATACAACATGATAATATGAAATAAAAATATGATAAGAAGTTAGATATATACATAACGAAGTCACAATAATTAAAATAAAATTAACATACACAACTTTTGAGAAAAAAAAAAGGAAGGAGAGAAATAAAATTGAAAAAAAAAGGGAAGTAAATTTGGTAATTAAGAAAAAAAATTGGTCAATTTAAAAAAAATAAAAAAGGCAAAAAAAAAAAAAAAGAAAAGCTGACGCGTGTTCCGCATGCGCTACCGTCAGGCGTTGCCGGTCTGATGCAGGCGTCAACCTATTTTTATTTTTCTTTCCTTCCTTCCCTCCTTTCTTTTCTCCCTTTTCTTCCTCTCTCTCTCTGTTCCCACCTATATCTTGTCCCCCCAAATTTTACTTGGTCCCCCACTAGAGTTGTAATACGAAAATTAGAAGTTGAAATTTTTTTTGAAAAGTTTTTTTTTTTGATAAATATCCGAAAATCAGAATTTGTTTGTGTTGGTTTTTTTTTTTTTATTTTAAGGTATGTTAATTTGGTTTTAATTTATTTAATTTGATTTGTTTTATTATTGAATTTCATTTATGTTTCATATGATGATTTTATTTGTTTATATTCTTGTATATATAGTTAGTTTGAATTATATTTTTGCATTATTAATTGCGATTATTTTATTTAGTTGTTGGGAAAAATATTATAAACTTATTTTAAAATATAGAACACCATTTATGGTTGGTCATTGTGTTATTTTCAATTACTAAGAAATATAGTAAAAAAACTTATTTACAGACTTTATTAAACAAAATTTCGCTATAGTGTAATGGTAAGATATGGAAGTATAAATCTCAAGTTCAAGGCTAAAAGTTAAGCAACTTCAATGGGAAAATTAAGTAGTTGCAATGAAAAGAAAATAAGTGGGAATAATTTGTCTTAAAAGCAAGAAAATATTGCCATTGTTTAAAAATCAATTTGCACTTCATTAATTGTTTAAAAATTATGCAGATATATAGTTTGCTCCCCTTGCACGTCTCTGTCTACTATGTCTAGTAGGGTTTTGTTTCTTTAGGGTTTTAGTTTATTTTTGTGGTTTTTTACTAAGATTTAGGTGGCGCCGTTTAGATTAATTGCTTGATTTCTTTAAACCTGAGGACTTTTGGCTAGACGATATAGGGGAATGGAAAGAGGTTTTGCTGTGTTATCATTGGACGATGAGGAAGAGGAGGTTGCTCAGGTGTAGAGAGAGCCAAATTCGATTTCTACAAAAGAGGATTTTTGTTTGGTTGGGTGTTTTTTAACAGCAAGTGTTATCCACTTTCCAGCGATGAGAAGCACAATGGGTAATCTCTACCATCTAGTTAAAGGGGTCCAAATTTCAGATTTGCGTGAGAAGATTTTTGTTTTAGATTTTTTCATAGAATGGACCTTGAAAGGATGTTGAAAGGATCTCCATGGACTTTTAACAGTCATTTGTTGTTGGTTTATTTTCGGAAGGAGGGAGAGCATCCGTTGAGGGTGCCTCTAATCTTAGCAAATTTTTAGGTCCAAATTCACGATGTGCCTCCGGGATATTTCTCTGAGGAGATGGCGAGACAAATGGGGAACTTTATTGAGAAGTTCTTAGAATATGATGGTGCAAATCTAGGTAGAGGAGTGTGAAATTACCTTCGACTAAGGATTCAGTTGGACGTGAGATGCCCTTTGAGAAGGAAGAAAAATGTTTTAGTTTCATCCGGGGTTTATTCGTATGTCAGTTTTAAACATGAACGGTTAACTTTGTTCTATTTCTTTTGTGGCCGACAAGGTCATGGCAATTTTTTTTGTCAAGTGAAGATGGATCTAAGGTTTAAAGTAGCTGAGATGGGATGAGACCTTTCACTAAGAGCTCAATCTAGAAGATCTCTTGTGATGAACAATGTATGGTTAAGGGGAGAGGGGGGAGAGACAAGATGGGGGAATAGTTACGAAGGGGCTGATTTGGGTAGAGTAAAAGGGACAAAGAGATTAGAGGCGAGTTAGGAGGCCAAATAGATTATATATTGGGGATGAATTTGGAAGGACACCTTAATTGAAATTTGGATAGGATAGGGTTCAATCAAATTTACAAGGCCGAATGAACATAGACCAAGATTTGGTGATGTGTGTGATGGAGGGTGGTGATGGGAAAAGAGGCCTAAAATAGAGAGTGATAAATTTATGGAAGGGGAAGATATGGGATCATTGGTCGTGATAAATAAGAGAATGGGGGAAAAAGTCACTTTATATCGGTGACTGGTCACGATGAAAATCCTTAGCTGGAATATTTGTAGATTGAGGAGTTCGTGGGCTATTAGGAGGTTTCGGTATGTGCTAAAGCTTTATAATCCCCAGGTGGTCTTCATTATAGAGACTAAACTAAGTAAGATATGAATGGAAAATGTTAGGAGGAAGTGTGGTTTTCTAAATAGAATTGATATTGAAGCAGATGGTTCAAGAGGAGGTTTATGTTTGGCATGGAAGGATAATACAAATATTTGTTTAAAAAGTTTTTTGGCTTATCACATTGAAGGAAAATGATGATGGAAAGGAATGGAGGTTTACGGGATTTTAAGGCTCCCCTTATGTACAATATAAAAGAGCTACTTGGGGTACACTAAGAAACTTGAATCGACTTTAAGGTTTAACTTGGATGGTTTGTGGAGATTTTAACGAGATTCTTTATTCTTTTGAGAAGGTGGGTGATGCACCAAGAGAATAGAGGAGGATGTTAGAGTTTAGGGATGTTTTGGAGGAGTTTCAACTTATGGATATTGGTTTCTTAGGCACTTGGTTTACATGGGAAAGAGGGAAATTGTCAAAGATTAATATTCGTAAAACGTTTAATAGAGAAGTGGGGTATTTCAATTTGAGGCGTGGTGGGTAAATGAAGAAAGCTATGTGGATGAAATCAAACGGTTATGGTAAGTAGGTAGAGGTGATATCTTAAAAAAATTAAAAATTTTACAGAGTAGGCTTATGAGATAGGCAGTTGGACTTAGACAAAAGAGGGAAGGGCAAAAGAAAAAACTAACAGAAAAAATAGAGTTTCTTTTAGATCAAGGTAGAACTGATGAAAATATGGCTAAATTGATTGATACTAGAGTACATCTTAATTTGGAGGTTGATAAAGATGAAATGTATTAGGAGTAAAGGTTAAGGTAAACTAGTTGAAATTAGGAGACAAAAATACGACTTTCTTTCATAATTATGCCTCATAGAGAAGGAGAAGGAATACCATTCTTAGTTTAAGATACGGTGATGGAAGAGAAACTTACGATGAGGAGGAGTTGGAGGAAATTGCAAGGAGTTATTTCCAAAATATTTTTTTTTACACCAAATGGCTATGGGGATATTGAGCATATCCTTGCTGGGATTGAAAGATGTATTTCTGAGGAAGAAAATTTGATGTTGATAAAGAATTATATGATGGAGGAGGTTGTGCTGACTCTCAATGAGATGGGTTCTACGAAGGCTTCAGGGGAGATGGTTTTTTGACTTTATTCTTTCAACAGTTTTGGCATATTGTGGGTGACGAGTTTACAAATTATTGCTTGGGGATTTTAAGCAGAGGTATGCCTGTGGACCGTTGTAATTTTACTAATATTGTACTTATACCTAAAGTTTCTAATCCAGTGAACTTAAGAAATTTCAGACCCATTAGTTTATGTAATGTCCTCTATAAAATAGTAGCCAAAATGATAGCGAATCGATTCAAAAGCATCATATGTAGTTACATTGATGGTGCCCAACGTGTTTTTTGTGTCGGATAGATTAATTTAGGATAATTTGGTCATTGCATATGAGGTTCTTTATACCTTTAGACAAAAAAAGAGTTGGGAAGAATGGTTTTATGGAACTTAAGTTAGACATGAGCAAAACTTATGATAGGGTGGAGTGGAATTTCCTAAAAGTTATGATGTTAAGGATGGGATTTCATACTTTGTGGGTGGAAAATATAATGAAGTGCATCATTTTGGTATCATATTTAGTAATAATTAATGGGAGAAATTGTCAAACTTTTAAACCGGTGAGAGGAATTAGACAAGGGGACCCTCTTATTCCCTTTTTATTTCTTATTTGTAGTGAGGGACTTCCGGTGCTTATGAGGATGGCCTTAAGGGAAGGGTCAATTAAGGGAGCTAAAGCAAGTAGAGGGGTCTATCAGTTTCTCATTTATTGTGTAACAACCTGGTTTAGACCCTAGTCGGAATAGTGGTTTTGAGACCTTGTTTTTGACCTAGTTTTCTAAAATTTTTTCTAAGTTCTTGGTTTGGTCTCGGACTACTCCCAATTCATGTTTTGGGCCCCATAAGACCATTTTAAGGTTTTTATGATATATTATGGAAAATTTTTAAATTGGAATAAAATTTTATGGCCTGACTTTGTATGATTAGGTGTGTTATCGTCCGGTAATGCCTTGTACTCGGTTCCGACATTGAACCCGGGTAAGGGGTGTTACACAATCTCTTGAATTTATGGGATGAAATTTATGAATATGAATAATCCGTGTGGTAAGGCATGAATAAAGGTTTGTGAATGGTTTGTTTTGGGTAAATGGTTGTTTTATTATTGAATTAGTTGTTGAATTACTTGCTTATGACTTACTAAGCTTCTAAAGCTTACTTGGTGTGCTTATTCCTATTTTATAGATTATTGAAGCTACTGAAGGCTCGAGAATCGTCCAGGATCTTCATCGCACTATCCGAACTCATTTTGGTACCTTTTGTAGTTGTAAATATCTAGTATGGCATGTATAGGCTAGGGATATTTGATTATACTTTGTGTTGTGCATATGTTAATCCAAGTGATTTGGCTAACTAAATATATGAATATGTTTGAGTTGGTATGTGCTTGATCTTGCAACTTTGGAAGGCCTTATGATGCACATATGGCCATTATGGAAATGGTTATTTTGGTATGAACCAAATGATAGACTTTTGGTAAGTTAAGATCATGAATTAATATGGTATATGAATGAAATATGTATCAACTGTTTAGCTATGTTTATACTTTATAAATTGGTATATTTTTATATTGTTTTTGTACATGAATTGGTTGATAATGATTTGGTCATATTGATGTATGTTTCAAAGCATGAAATTGACTGAAATTAGGTTATAAATATTGCTTATTGTGTCTTGTAGGTACTTGGCAAATTTGGGTGTGAAATGTGGCTTAAATCAAGCCTATTTCGGGCCACACAGCTTGAGCACACGGGTATGTGAATCGATCGTGTGACCCTTGCACCTTAATTAAATTGGTCAGAATGTCATACGGGCTAGACACACGGGCGTGTCTTGTCGCCGTGTGTGCAAGTCAGTAGCTCCTCAATTTTTACACGGCCAAGACACACGGGCGTGTCTTGTGGCCGTGTGCACAAATCAGTATGTATGCCTTGTTTTGCCACGACTTGGACACATGGGCGTGTCTAGTAACCGTGTGAGGCACACGGCCTGGTCATACGGGCGTGTGACCTCTGCAGTGATGAAAAATGTTTAAGTTTTGAGAAATTTTCTAAATATTCAGTTTAGTCCCGACCTTCCTCTAGTGTATGTTTAAGGTCTCAAAAACCTGTTAAATGGACTTTATGTATGGGATTGATGATGGAATAATGATGTATGATTTATAAATATGTAAATGATGTAACTTGTTTCGATTGTTCGTAATACCTCGTAACCCTAAATGGGTTAGGGGTGTTACATATTGTTTGCAGATGACAGTATTTTGTTTGGAGAAGCTAGTGAGAGGGGCACACAAGTTCTGAAATCAAACGTAAGGGAATATGAAAGATGCTAGGGGCAAAGGTGATTACAACAAATGAACGGTTTTTTATAGTAGCAACACTCCAAAAGAATTCAGGAGAGTTGTTTCCAGTATTCTTGAGGTGAGAAATTCAAATAATATGGAAAGATCTGTTGGTTTACAAATGTTGTGGGGTAAAATAAAAAAAGAAGCTTCTTTTCAGCTCTTAAAAGATCGTATGAGGCAACGGATTGAGAATTGGAATGTGAGATTCATTTCTTAATAAGGCAAGAAAGTGTTTATTAAAGTCATTTTACGGGCTATACCTATTTACACTATAGCCTATTTTTTACTTCCAAAATCTTTATGTATGGAATTGGATATCATAATGGTTTGATTTTGGTGGCAAAAAGGACAAGGGTGAAAAGGGATCCATTGGTGCAGTTGGGAACAACTTTGCGATATTAAAGAGAATGGGGGTATAGGATTTTGTAGTTTATCCAAATTCAATGTTGCATTATTAACTAAACAAGGGTGGCTCATTCTTAATAATCCAGATTCAATATTAATGAAAGTTCTAAAAGTAAAGTACTATCCAAATACAAATTTTCTTAATTCTGAGTTAGGAAGGCTACCTTCGTTTACCTGGAAGAGTATATAGGCTACTAAATGATTGTTAATGAATGGGATTTGTTGGAGGGTGGGAACGGGTCAAAATATTTCAATTACTGGTGATGCGTGGCTCCTTGGAATTGAAAGTTAGAAGGTAGAATCAATTAGGAACTCCAGTGAGCTAAGTAAAGTGGCAGAGCTTATTGATGAACAAAAGAGAGAATGGAAGTTTGATTTAATTTATTCTACCTTCTCTAGAGAAGTAGCAGATAGAATTGTGCGAATTCCTTTAGCAATGGAACTTCATGAGGGCTTCATGGTATGGAAAAGGGAGGCCTCAAGAGAATTCTCAGTGAGAAGTATTCATAAACTATTATAGGGTTTTATTCCTAATTATTTACAGACTGAGGCTAATTTATTTTACAAAAAATTATGGAATATTCACATTCCAGGGAAAATAAAAATCCTAATTTGGAAAATTTTTTAGAATTTTATTCCCTGTTTTGTTAATCTTCGGTGCAAGAGATTTCTCTCGATAGTAGTTTATCCCAGATGTGGTGCAACTGCTAAAAACATTGACCCAATCTTTAGAGAATGCCCTGACTCAAGAAGTTTGGATTATGGATTGGGTATTAACATATTTGATTTTTTCACACTGGGAGTGGCTTACCTAGGAGTTCAAGAACAGTTCCAACATTCATTGTTGAGTATTTTCTCCTCTTTATGGGCGATCTGGATGGTCAAAAACAAAGGATTACATGAGGGAAAGAAAGTACGGGTCCATAAATTACTGCACGGATAAACAAATATATTAAGGAACTGAAGAGGTGTGAAACCTGGATTTTTCCATGAGGCATGAATATGTGGGTTGGTGCCCATTAGATGGTTTTTCTGTCAAAATTAATTTTGACGGCGCTTTTGATGACTCTCGGGCAAAATCAATCTCAGAGGTGGTGGAATGCTTCAAGGGAGGTACTCGTCTTCAAAAGAAAGATCCATGGGGATGTAGCCTTTTCATTTGTAGTAGAGGTCTTTGCGTGCCCCCAAGCAGTGTTTATGGGAAAACAGATGGGGTTTACATTAGTTATCATCAAAAAAGACTTAGTATCAGTAATAAAAAAAAGTAACTCAGAGAAGATTGATAAATCAATGATTGGGGGTATAATCGGAACATTCAGCAGCAAAAATAATTTTTTCACTAAATAACCTTTCAGTATGCAAACAGATTTGCAAATATTATGGCTCACAACTTAGCTAGAAATGTGATGAAAGAAGAATCGAGAACATACCTGATTGGAAGGATCCCTGAGCAAGACACATTAGAGGTGGATCGGCGAAGAAGAAGGGAACCTGATTGAAGAATGTTTGATAGGGGGTCTCTGCATAAGAAGAAAAAAGAAAAGTGGAATAACGGTTGGGTTTTGGAAATTACTTTTTTGGGGACTGGAATCGGTGCATTAAATGAGAAAATGCTAATTGGATTCCAACTGCTATCAGACTGGATGTCTCCTTTTAATTTTTGTCTGTTCATTCGTCTTTTCTTTGGGAGCCGATTAAGCTTTTGTTAATATTGGGTCTTGTTTTTGTTTCCTGGAGGGTTTGTGGATTCTATTAGCCCATTTGTTTCTTTTCTTTCTTCAATATACAAGTCTAATTTTTCTCAAAAAAAATTTATGCAGATATCAGTATGAGTTCTCTACTCCGAGCTGTCGATCACACTACTTTGATGATAAATGGGATGGTAAAATATTATTATATTATTAAAGATTATATGTATAATAATAGAGTTGCGATATAATTTATATTTATTCAACTAATTTAAAAAACAATTGGTTATATGATATGGACAAGATGAGAACTAGGTGTTGAGGTCATGAATTGAATTTTTGAGGTATCATCTGGAAGAACGGACTGTACTTCGAGGCTATCGGATTTTGATCAGCAGCATTGGTTTGAATATTTGACTTGAGGGTGGACTTAATATCTACCTTGGTTGAGCGGTGGTGCCCAGAGGCTCACACTTTTCATTTGGTATGTGGGGACTGCACTATCACCTTAGAAGATATCTTGATGCAACTTGGGCTCCCAGTTGATTGTGACGTGGTCATGAGTCGAAACAAAGTGACCAAACCTTCGACCCTATACTACCAGTTGCTTGGACACTTTTCTAGCGATGGGGAAGCTAAACTCACTAGTTTGAAATTTTCCAGGTTAAACAAAAAGTTCCAACACTTATCGAGCAATGCCACTAAGTTTAGGCTGATAGGCACTGCTCGAGCATATATATTGCAGTTGATAAGGGGTACTTATGCCATGCGCAAATAATAATAAGGTCAACATTATGACTTGTCTCTATTGGCCAATTTGTAGAAGGCATGTTCTTACAATTGGGGCTTAACAATATTGACAAAGTTGTATCGAGAGCTTTTTGGAGCAATAATGCATGAAAAACAAGATATTTTCGATTGTTTGATACTGCTACAGCCTTAAGCTTGGTACATAATAAGTCTAAGAGTTTCTTGAATGAAAAGAATATAATAAGTCTAAAAGATTGATGGTATATAATATTATAATGTATTAATAGAGATAAGTAATAGTTAAGAAGCATAGTATTTTTGTTAAAAAAAAAGAAGATAAAATTATCAATGGTATATTTTTAAAGTATAAATCCTAATGAGAAGATGAATTGGAGATTTTCTTAAAAAAGTACGAAAAGAAGAAAAGAGAAAAGAATTAGGTGAAAGAGTGATGACAAGTTCAATTCTATCACGATTAACTAAGAAAGGTAAAAAAGCTTGAGAATTTGTACTCGTATACGAACATGAAGAGCAAAATAAAATAGGGTCTCAGGTTATCTCCAAGGCAAGTATTAAATGTTTAAAGAAAAGAACTATTTGACCTTGTGATAAATGTGAAAAAGAAAACCCCATTGAGGTGAATATTGAATATTTTTTGAAAGATGCTTTTAAGTATGGCTCTAAAAGACATGGAATAAATGACTGTTCAGAGTTGTTGAGAAAACCAAGAAATAGTCTGTAATGGGTATTAATAAGAGGATAAATTGAATTTTTTAAAAAATGGTATAGGAGAATAGTAACAAGAGAATGCATTATTATGAAAATAAAAAGAAATGAAGTGATGTTAATGTTTGAGGATAGAAAAAGGTTTACAAGGAAAAGAAATAGTGAAAAGTTGGAGGATCCAGGAAAGATTTTAAGATCTAATGGTGAATAAGTATAAAGGAAAATAAGTTATAAAGTTGTGAATAGATAAGCATGTATTTGTAATAAAATAATTTAAAGTTGTGAATAGGTAAATGTTATTTAGTTTTGTATAGAGATTTAAAAGACTAATCCTTATAGATAAGAATGAAAAGATACATTAAGAATAAAGGGAGTGTTCTTTAGGAATCTAAAGTTATAGAATAATAATAAGATTTATGATACGAGTGAGAAGTGAAGAAATGTTTAGACTACTAACTAGTTTAATATAGAGATTTGAAAGAAAAATGGAAATTTTAGAATCATGAAAGAGATGAAGGAGAAAAGATAGAATTTAAAATTTATAATAGAAGATATCAATGAAAATATAGAGAAATACTTTTGATGAAAAAAAATTAAAATAGATTATAGAAGATAAGAATAGAATTGACTATGAAACACAATATAAGTACTTTAGAGAGCATAAAAAGGTAGCGAAATGATTTTAAGAATTAGAGAATAAAGAGCGATTTAAAGTGTGAGAAGAAGAAGAAGAAGAAGAAGAAATAGCAAAGTTGAAAATTGTGTAATAAAATAGGCAAACCTTGGAAGGAACAGTTACCTTGAGGAGACAGTTGGCAGCGGCCGGGCCAATAGATTTCTAAGAGGTTTGGATTAAGAGTAATCACTCTGATCCATAATCATTGTTTGCCTCAAAAAGAGAAAGAAAAGAAATAAAATGAAAATGAGAATGAGAATATAAAAGTATAACAAAATACAATTTGAAAAAAATGTTAAAAAAATAGTGTCATGATTTGTATGAGATAGTTGTGATAAGAATAATAAAAAAAATAAATGAAAAGAAAGGATAGAGAATGAATACAAATGATAAGCTAGGTAAATATGTGCAGAAAGGAACTATAGAACTATAGAGATGATTTTAGAAAAACTAAATGAAGAAATGACTTTTGGTTAAGTGGAAAGAAAAGAAATAGGAAACCAATTGAGTAAAAAGGAAATATAGGATTATAAGAATAACTCCAAAGGTAATCTACTAAAGGTCTTTGATTCTTATGGAAAGGAAAATGAATTAAAAGAAGAATATTATTGAAAAGGAAGTGTAAAATGATATAAAAACTAGAAATGGTAGTGATAAGAATGGATAGAAAAGGATAATCGAAAGGATATAGAAATAATGAAGTTCATGATTAGAAGAAAACAAGGAAATTTTGGGGATGAAATTTAATTAGAGGGAGAATTGCATAACCTGATAGTCAGGGGTGTCGAAAAGTATATTTCTGGGACTTTATTTTCGTAAATCGGACTTGTAAATATTTATTAAAAATATTTACGAAGCTAGTTGTGCAGTTAATTAGATTTCGGTTAAGTGAAATTGCTTGAATTAAGAGTAATTAGGTATAAGGACTAAATTGCATATAGGGTGAAAGTTGAATTATATATTAAAGAATAATTAAAGGGACTAAAGAAGCAATTATGTCATTGTTCTTTAATGAGGTGGCATAAGTGAAACTTTATATATATTATTAATAAATTAAAGTTAAAAAATATTTATTATAATATGTTTTACTTAATATTTAAGTAAATATATATAATATAATAATAAAGTAAGTATAATAGAAGACTGAATGAATAATAAAAAAGAGAAAGCCAACGAAATTAGAAAGGAAAGAAAGGAAAAATGGAAAGAAAGAAAGAAGAACTCACGGTTTTAATTGGTTAGTCAATTTAGTCTCTTTTTATTGTAATTTTTATGTTTTTGGAATCCCAGTGCTAAGTACTACCCGACCCATGTCGAAATTTTAGCAATTATTGAGTTTTTAAGTGTTGTTAATGTTGAATAATTTTAGTATTAGGGATTAAATTGATAGATTTTTAAGTTAGAAATGAACAAAAAAGATTAAATTGTAGAATGAATTGTAAATTTTGAGTAATAGGGACTAAATTGTGAAAAATTTAAATTTTAGGGATTTAAGTGAAAATAGAGAGTTAAATTTAGTTTAAAGTGGAAATTGTATGAAAATATTGAATGTATTGATGGATTTTAATTGTTTTAATTTCGTAGCTAACGTCGTATAGGAATCATCAACTAAAAAGGCGAAAGATAAAGTTGACGTGGAATAGCTCAGAAGTTTTGATTTGTATTTCTATAATCTGAACTTAGTTGTTAATTGTTGTAATTAAGTTTAATGCATACGGTAAGTGTTGAGGTGAACAATTGATATTTGATAATTGATTGGAATGGATTGAATTGGTAGATGCGTATTGAATGTACTGATTATTGAATTGAAATGAATATATGTGTTAATGTGAAATTTGGGTATTAGATATTTGTTGTATTTAGAAAGTAAATTGAAACCCTATTAACTGTATCGGGCTGAGTCAGATGTAGATGGCATGCCATAAGATTGAAAGAGTTCAAGGATTTCTTCGACTTCAAGTCCATGAGGCATTGGGTGCCAATTTACTTCGGGTTAACCGATGAGACACTGGGTGTCAAATTTATATAGCGTTGGGCGCAGTTATTACTTCAGATTTATCCGATAAGGCACTGGGTGCCAATCTAGTGTGTTGGTTGGATCTATGTATCCGTCTGAGTACGAGTCATGTTAATAGGGGTAATTAAATAAAACGATACTATGATTAATATTGAATGATATTATCCATGAATTGAAAATGGGATAGTGAATTGAAACTTGAAAATGAGACACATGAATTATATATTTATGAATTGGATATTATTATTGTTTCAAATGATATGTGTATCAAATTGTGAAAAGGTATTATATAGCAAGTGATGAAAATTGAATATGGTATAAAATAATGTATTTATGCTTTGAGTAATGAATGGTTAATGTTATTGTACAAATAAATGTGGTCTTAAATATTCAAATGTGCTTATAATTAAAATATGCATATTATATTATCATGTCTTTAAATATTCAGATTATAGAAAGACCACTGAGTTTTACTCATCGTACGGTTTTGTTTTTCATGTGCAGATTACATACAATGATTTTGAAGAGTTGTAATTGAGGTTGTGAGCATCCATCTCATCACATCTCCAAGTGCCAAGAGGGTATGTTTCAAAATTTTGAGTAAAATGGCATGTACTTAAGAAGATCAGGTGTGTTCCAAGTAGTAGGGATTAAAATATAAGTTATGAAAACTTTATTTTTTTTAATGTTCAGATACTTTAATGATTAGCCAAAATCACTTTGGCGCTAAATGTAATATGCCTATATCAGGTTCCTTGCGTCGAATCGGGTATAGGGGGTGTTACAATGCAATGTGTGGTACATTAATGCACCGGTGTTGAACTTCTCAACGGTGGAGTGGTACAATGCCAATCTGGTTTTGTGACAATTTGAGTGTAGACAATATATTTCGGATGATCCACAAAGATTTGATGATGTCCATAGGATCAACAAGAGAGGAAAAGAAGGAAATAATTGGGCTACGAAACATCAACAATATATAGCACTATAGAATGCCTAGTTCAAGAGGCAGCCTCGGTTGTAGTCATGTTTGTTTGACTTCACACCCTCGGTAGAGTTCCGACGTTGGTACATGCAACATGGACTGCCTTTTTTATATGGTGGGTAGTTCACGGTATTACCGGAACATAAGTATCGACGAGAGCCTCAACAATCAAGATCAAGTGATCTATGGCATTGTCGAGGTCAATTGTCTCACGCTTCCCAACTTATGGCTAATCTCGAGCTGGAGCCTCAACCTCCAAACCTAGACTTTTTATCGGTGGTTACTTCTTCCCAATCAGAGTTGTGGGTTGACACTTTTGGTTCAGGGTCTAAGACCTACACATATAATGTAGAGATGCCCAGTTGTAGTTCTAATTATTAGCAACCACAATCATCAATGATGGTTGATTTGTTTGGCTCGGCATTAACGCCCCAAATTTCATTAATTTCGGCTTTTGTGAATTTGTAACCCAAAATATTTGTATGTTTTTTTGAAATTAATTTGACAAATATCTGTCTGCTTTAGTGGTAAAGTGTTTTAGGTGTGTTTGAGAGGCCCCAAGTTTAAGCCGTAACTTGGGTAAATTTTGATATTTTTTTAAATAAAGCCATATCTCTAGTCAGTAGACTCTTATGTAAAAGTTGGTTAAAACATACCAAAATGGGCCTGCTGGTCTGGTGGTTAAGAGGAATGTTGGAATAGTGGAGGTCTTATGTTCAAGTCTGCACTAAGGCATTATTTTTGCTGCTGATGCCATGTGGATGTTTGAAATGAATCGAAATATTGTAGTGGTTCAGTTGGTTGTGGAGTAGTGGGAGGAAATCAGGGTTGGGGAAAATAATATTTGGTAGTTTCCTTTTTGGAAACAAATCCTTCTTTTCTTTTTCACAAAAGTTTCAAAATTTTTGACGTTTCCCTACCTTTCTCTGTCGAATTTTTTGCATTGAATTTTCCCATTCCCTTTTGCCAAAAATCAGTTTTCCAAATCCCTTATTCTTGTTCTCTTCCTCAATCCGATCGGTGGTGCTACTGTTGTTCGTTAGTGTTCGGTAAGTTGTAGACATTGTTAAACTCTAGCCTTTTTTTCTAGTCATCGGTTGAGAGGGGTTCCTTTGGTTGTGTAGGGACTAAACAAGGGACCGATTAGCATTCTTAATCAACAAGTTAGACGTGTTGAGTTCACGTTTCATTTTAAGGTATGGATTTAAAGGTTTTAGGTTGAAATACCTCGTTAAATTTTCAATAGAATAACGGTTAAGTGACTTATTTGGTGTATTAATGGACAATAATTGGTTTTGGAGTGCTCGTGGTCGTGTTAGCTTCACATCTATAGTAGATGTGTACATGAAAACACAAAAAATGAGAAATGACAAAAGCCGAGAAATGAATCTATTGACGCCATACAAGCGTGTGGTCGCCCGTGTGGTAGGCTATGTGGCACTACACGACCATGTAAACGATGAACCGGGCCGTGCGCATGTGACACGGGGGCATGACACGGCCTTGTGATGGCCGACGAGGCTGTGTATGAGATATAGGCTCGACCAATTGGGCCGTGTGTACCAGACAGGAGTGTGGGCCCACACGGCTGAACCACACGGGCGTGTGAAATTCTAGGCTAGGCCATGTGATCCATACAGCCAAGGCCAATTTGGGTTGTGTAGGCCACATGGGTGTATGGGCCCATACGGGCAGACCACATGGGCGTGTGAGCCTAGTTCGACTATGACCTGTCGTAGGGTCAGTAAGCAATACTGAAACCCTAATTTTTTGATCTGATTATGTGATGTATGATTTAAGCATGTGATACTTAACATGTGTATCTGATCGATTGTATGATTTGTTAAAGTGCATTATAGCATGCCATACTTGTATGTTGCATTGCATCGGGGTTGGGTTGATGAAGTTGAAGGAAGTATCTGAAAGGCTTTTAAAGCCTGTTATCCAGCAACTAAGCTACTAAATTATGATATGTTACGTATTACGATACTGTATGGTGTGTAGGGATGGATGGGTGTTATACACCCTATTTGGTGTGCAGGGATGGGTAGGTCGATTTTATCCCCACATGGTGCATAGTATTGGACAGGGTTGGTGTGCAGGATTGGTGGGTTGGGCACTGTAACTTTGATCTGTTCCGTATTCTGTATCTGATTGGGCTTTGGGGCCGTATTATATTTCTAATTCTATATCTGAGTGGGCTAAGGCCCTAACTGATTCTGTAAAGGGCTTCAGCCCGGACTGTTTATTTATGATATCTGATATGTGTTTTGTATGCATGCTTTCTGTGAGGAATTACACACTGAGTTTGCGAAAACTCACCCTTTCTCTGTTTAACCTGTTCAAGTAATCCACAGTGGTAGGCGGGTAGGTGCAGCGGAGGACTAGCAATGCTTATACCGAATTCCAATATGGAAAAGTGAAATGAAATGAAAGTTTAAGTTGTGAAAAGATCACCCATGTTTGTTCAATATCTATATGATGTTATGTTCCTAACTTATTTGATTAAGTGAATGTGATAAGTAATCTTACTCAAATAGGTGAATTATGTATTTATGTGCACTTGTTTGAATGAAATAATCGAAATGTTTGTGTAAAATGAATATGTATGTTAAATTACTTGAGGTGAACTATGTGATTGCGACAATATTGTGTGAATGATAAGTGCTAAGTCATGTGTGTGTGTTTATCAGTCAAATTAGAGGCTTTATGACCTCATCCCTTACCAATGTGATATTCATAATGAAATTTCACGAGAATTATGTTGAAAAGTCCATAAGTGTGAAACTAAAGAGTTCAGTGGTGAAATAGTTATTAATGTGTACAAATATGAGAATAGTTTAAAAAGTGAAAAAAACTTTGAGAAGAATATCAGAATGTTTTAAAGATTATACATATTATGCAATGTCAAGTATAAAGAAGAAGTTAGTCTCGGTTAATCGACTCAATTGGGTATGAAGTCTAAAGATATGTTTGCTGAAATTTCTCCCGAAATAGTTTTCATTAGTGAATAGAATAATGTGAGATTCATGATGACAAAATTAGTCAGAGAAATGATAATTAAGTGGTAGAGATGTTTGTGTGTAATGGTTACAGTTGAAATGAATATGATGATCTTTTCTTGGTATCTTATGTATTCTTTATCCTTGGAGATATGTGTGTGATTGTTCAGTTTCTAATGGAGTTTTTATATTGTGAGAATGCTAACTAACTATGATGTTAGACGAAAGCTCTGTTGGTCTAATCGACTTATGACCGATGTTTTCTTATCTTTCTTTGGAATTATGTTCTATTATGTTTGGAATGAAAGTCAACGGTAAAATTGTATAAGGCTATTCTTTTGTTCCTACTGGTTATTGTTCTATTTTATATGCATATATAGAAAAGATGTCATCTCTATTACAATTGATTCCAAAATGTGTAAACATTGTTTTCTTCTGGATTTCTCTGAGGAATCATCAAGATCTTCATTATTTTCCTGTGAGTTGTGCTCTCGGACTTCCGATATGGTATTTTATCTTGGATTTCTCTATCTCGATTTTTGTCATTCTTAATTCATGAATTATCAACCATGGCTTATCTTTAAAGTGTGTTCTTTGGTTTATGATAACTATGTCTATTATGAGTGTATTTTCGGTTTAATCCTAGAAATGCGATAATTCTGGTATCTAAATTTTTATAATTTTTGTGAAAGAAATTGATATCGAAAAAGTTATAAATAGTAGAAGCTCAAGCTCAAATTAAGTGATGATTTCTTTCCTCAGGTAAATTTGATTAAGGTCAGTGAATTCAATTAGGATATTTTGTTTTCTTGAGCTAATGTGGTTGTGAAAATCTTTGACTAGCATGTTAAGGAAATTATAAAAGATTGTTTGTTTAAGTTATTTAACCAAATGTAGAAAGAGTATGTTGATATGTTATTATATGATAGTTGAGATCGACTCAATTGTTTTATTTGAGTGAGCTAATCAGTTGAAAGGTATTTGAGTAAAATACATTTAAGTTTATCATCAGGTAAGAAAATAAAATCTTGTACATTTATTGGTGAATATATGGACAATTTGATAGAAGAATCTATATCCTAGAAAGTATGATATAGAGATATCATAATTATGAAAGTTGTCATAATTATGAAAGTTTGCAAGGTCCGTTGTATGTTGGGCAAATTGAAAACAGTTGAAGGTGCTATTAACCGAAGCATTGATTCTAATTTCTATTTGAATTCAGTAAAGAATTCACGATTCTCAGTAGTGCATTATTGAACGGATTGGAATGTGATTTGATTACAAGAATGTAAAGTGCAGTTTATGTTTTTAAGTGGTTAAAATCTCATTAAAAGAATTGTTCGACGAGTGATTTAGAAACGGTCACTATTATGCTCGTATTGAGAATTTGATGACATTGTTTGTTCGACAAAGATTATTATATGTTTCCTAATCTCAAAAGTTTAATATATCTAATGGCGTGGAAAGATCTGAGTTTAAGACAGTGTCGATAACTTGAGTTATTGAAAGATTGTGAGTAATTATTGATTAATCTCTAAGAAAGCAGATATAGTTACAGCTTATGAATGGAAAAAAATCTTTTATTTATTTATTTTGTGAGTAGGTTACATGATTGACCTTGTTTGATGATGGTCTGATTTTTAGCCAAATAAAAAGCTAAAGTGATGTTTTCTTTACAAGCTTGATAAACTCCTAGATGTGTTAATGAGTGGTAAACTAAATGAGTACAATGAGGATCGACTTTTGACTCTAAATTTCAGGTTGGATCTGATTCATATTATTATTAGTTAGAAATGGAATTTAGGTGTCAAGGAATCCTGGGCTTATGTAGAAAGTTTTATACAAAGTTCATAATAGTGGGTTGTCGGTTCGTTCAGAGAGTAATAAAATATGCAGCCATAAGAGTTGATGTTTTGATAATGGCGTATATGTATGCAAATTGTGAGTTTGTGCTCAAAGGTTGAATTGTCAACATGCAACAGCTGAATTTGAAGAGTATTTAGGACTATTGCAGTCAGTGATGAATCTAGAATGAAAATGAGATGGAAACATTATAGATTTCGCATTTGAATTATCTTTACCTCTGAAAAGAAAGAGGTTATCAGATTGTGTTTGATCGTTTGTGTATAGATTTCTTATTTAACAAACTAGTTGAATAAGATACTTCTGGGATTATTCGATTATACGAAGTGTTAGTCTCAATTTTTTCGTATTGAGATTCGAGGATTATATCCCAATCATGGAAAAAGCTATAGGAAACTATGAGTACGCAGTTGCATCTTGGCATAGCAAATTTGTTTTATATATCAATGATAAGTCTAAAGAAGTGACTCAGATTTTGACGGTGTACTCCAGCACTGTGTGCTCTAGTTCAAAGGTTATTGGAAAGAGATATACGAGGTTAAATCAATTGGTGATTCTTAGAAGTCAGTAAAAGTGTTTCATAAGAGTTGAAAAAAAACTTATTTTAAGATTTTCAGGGATGAAAATTCTTAAAGGAGGAGAGTTATAATAACCTGATTTAGGGTCTAACGGAATAGTGGTTTCAAAACCAGCGATCCGAAGCATAAAAATTTATTGTGATAAAGTTTTGAGGTTTATTATACGATTGAATGCATGTGTGAAAATTTGGTTAAGAAATTTTAGTGATAAAGTGTCCAATTTGATTTTTAGGACTAAATTGAAAAACTTGCAAAATGTGTGTTTTAATTGCTAAAGGGATTTAATTGAAATGAGTTCTTGAATTGGAGGTTCTTAGATGGTGATTAGACCAATGATTAAATTGTTGGACAAAACTGGGTATGAAATAGGTGAAATAGGATATGTTTAAGATAGGGGTGTTACATGATAGCTCCGTAGAAGGAGCGCGACTTTTCAGCTCTAGTGGAGAGGGCAAAATCGTTGAGGAAGTGAAGCGCACTGAGCGTCAAAACTGGGATAAGGACAGAGGAAAGAATAAGAGGGATTTGGAGCCCTCAAGTTCTGTGATGAGGCCTAAGAAAAAGGCCAGATTTGATGGGCCAGTTAGAGTTAGGCCCCCTGTTGCACCTACTGGGATTGTACCCATTAGGCACTATGGTAGACACCATCCAGGCGAATGTTGGAAGATGACTAGGGCGTGTTTGAGATGTAGGTCTACTAAGCATCGCATCAGAGATTGTCCGCTGAGAACTAATCAGATGCAAGCTACGGGTTTTGGTAATGCACAGCCGCCAAGGGTAGTTTAGCAACCACTTAGGGTCCGAGGTCAGGCTTGGGGTGGTAACGTCATGGGCCGTGGGCAGAGAACACCGGGCAGATGTGCTAGACCGACTGAGGTGAGGCAGCCTGTTTTGGTTTATGCTGCTTGATAAACTCCAAATTATACATATTTCTATCCCACATTTAGCACATTTATGAATAAATTATCATTAAATTTGTGGAATTTGATGCTCCTAATCCTTTAATTTCATGTTTTATACTTAGGTAAGCATAAGGAAGAGAAAAGAGCAAGGAACGGGCCAAGAACGGGCAAATTATGCCCAAATCAATAATCAACATGGCCTAGAAGTTTGTCACACGGGCGTGTCACACGGCCGTGCCACATTAATAGGCTCGAGCACGGCTTCCATATCAACTCACACGGGCCTGTCCCTATCGTGATGAAGTTCAATTTCACTCGGAAAAGGCAACTTAAGGGCTAAGTAAGACATTCTAAACTCTATATAAAGACCCTAGGAGGCCACCATAAGACAAGAGAGTCCCTGCCAAGAGACGGAGGGTAGAAGACAAAAGATTACTCGAAGGAAAGCCGATTGATCCATCTCAGAAGCCAAGATCCACATCAAGACAGAAGATCTCCCGTCAATCTTTTCAGGAGTTTTGGATTTTCTTATGTTTTGTTATTTTCTTTATTCTGAGATGTTTCTTTTATAAACATGAACTAAATCCCCAAATATCTGACGGGGATGAAACCTAAGACAGATCTTGTTATTGTTATTTGAACTGTGTGATAAATATTTGACTTGTTTTTAATTGTGTTTTTAATTCTTGAATTGATATTTCCGAGATATTAATTTAAGTCGAATGTGCTTATGTAGAGGAGCAAAAGTCCCTACATAGGAATAGATCCAACATAATTAAGCGGAGTTGATCACAATCCTAGACATAGGACGACGAAAATATGTCAGATTAGAGTCAAATCTAATAGGGCGATCCATAGATCGAGTTAATGCAAAACTAGGGGTTTTAATTAGAAAGAGATTTCAATTAATCAACCTAGGGTTAGTTGTTCTTTTCCTCAACAAAGGTATTAACAGAATTTAAGGATTTCTACGGATCAAGTCGAATGAAGAAATCATCTGGTTCAAAGTTAGATAACAAGTGAAATCTAGGTGGATTCTTCCTTAGGTATTGTCCTTATCATTCAGTTTTCCTAAAGTAAATCCCCAATTCGCTCTTTGTCGCGTCTTTAGTTTAATTTTAATTAGTTTAAATTAAAACCTCCCTTTATTTTTAGGCTAGATAATAGAAAGAAAGTCATTACTGGTACTCATAGTTCCTTGGATTCGATATTTCGGTCTTGTCACTAGCTATACTACTATTCGATAGGTACACTTGCCTTTTATCGTGATAATAGTTAGTTTCTAGGTACGATTAGTTTTTATTACTTCATCATCACGAGATTAAGTTTTTGGCACTGTTGCCAAGGAACTAAGATATTAGGAACACTCTATTTCTATTACTTTAGCCATATTTATTTATTTTATTTCAATTTATTTTATTTATTTTATTTACTTTTCTTTTTAATTTTTTTTCCTTTCAGGTATCTCTAGTTTATGGCTAGAAGAAACCCAGGAGGACCACTGCTTTTCAATAATGATTTGGAAGCTATGATTCATAGAAATCGAAGAAACATAAGAAGGAGCTTACAGTACCCAGAACAAGATCAAGAAAAAATCGAATCTACTGAAGAGACGGAAGCAAATTGGGATAATCAGCTACCCCATGTAGTAGCCGCAAATCCTGTTGACCAAAATCCTGTTTCGCGTACTGTATGATTATGCTAAACCTAATTTAGCTGGTACTGAATCTAGTATTGTTAGGCCTACTATTGCTGCAAATAATTTTGAACTGAAACCTAACACTATTCAGATGATACAACAGTTTGTTCAGTTTGATGGTTTGTAGGATGAGGATCCTAACGCTTATTTAGCCAATTTCTTGGAATTCTGCGATACATTTAAAATAGATGGCGTTTTTGATGATGCCATTCGTCTTCGGTTATTCCCATTTTCCTTGAGAAATAAAGCTAAACAGTAAATTCTTTACCACGAGGGTCTATCACTACATGAGAACAAATGACCGAAAAATTTCTGCTTAAATATTTTTTGCTAGCTAAAATAGCAAAATTACGGAATGATATCTCTTCTTTTGTGCAGATGGATTTAGAAACACTGTACGATGCTTGGGAGAGATACAAGGACTTATTGAGAAGGTGTCCTCACCATGGGTTACCTCTGTGGTTACAAGTTCAAAACTTTCACAACTGTTTGAACCCTTCGATGAGACAAATGATCGATGCAGCCGCTGGTGGAACAATCAACAACAAAACACCAGAAGCAGCTTAGAGTTTATAGAAGAGATGTCACTGAATAACTATCAGTGGCAAGTCATGAGAACAAAGCCACAGAAAGCTGCCAGGGTTTTTAATATCGATGCAGTCACCATGCTTTCTAATCAAGTAGAACTTCTTAATAAAAAGATTGATAATTTCGTAGGTTTTACGCAGGTACACCTAGTGATGCAATGCGACTCAACCCAAGGAAACATGTACAATCCCGATTACTCCTCTTATGGACATGGCATGGAAACCGAGCAAGCCAATTATATGGGTAATAATTCTAGATCTCAAAATAACCCTTATAGTAATACTTACAATGCAGGTTGGAGGAATCACCTCAATTTTTCATGTGGAGGATAAGGAAATCAAAGACAACCACCTCCTCTGGGATTTCAACAACCACCATTCCAACAAGAGAAAAAGTCAAACCTTGAAGAAATGCTCACAAAATTTATTGCTGTGTTAGAAACTCGTTTCCAAAACACTGAGACGGCACTTAAGAATCAGCAGGCATCTATTCAAAGACTCGAAACTCAAATAGGCCAGCTCGCCAAGCTAATTTCTGAAAGACCACAAGGTGGGTTACCAAGCAACACTGAGACTAATCCTAAGGAGCAACTCAATGCCATAGATACGACTGATTAGGTAGGGTTAGCCAAAACCAACCTAGAGCCATGTAAGGAACTATGGTAAGTAAAGGTAAAGGCGAGGTAAATCACAAAGAATCAGTTGTTAAAGAGTATAAGCCTCGTATCCTATATTCTAATGTGTTATGAAAAGATCGTACAGATGAACAATTCGGTAAATTCCTTAAACTCTTAAAGAAATTACATATTAACTTACCATTCATTGAAGCTCTTTCACAGATGCCAAATGCTGTTAAGTTCTTAAGAGAGCTATTGATGAACAAATGAAAGCTAGAGAAGACATCTCATGTGGAACTGAATGCAGTTTGCTCAGCTATTTTGCAGAATAAGCTACCCAACAAACTGAAAGATCCAGGGAGTTTTACAATTCCTTGCTTACTTGGTAGCTTAGATGTTAAAAATGCCTTAGCTGATTTAGGGGCAAGTATTAATGTAATGCTAAATAAACTGTTTAAACAACTAGGTCTTGGGAAACCCAAACAAACTAAGATGAGCATCCAATTAGTTGATAAAACCATTAGGTTTCCTAAGGGCATAATTGAAGATGTGCTAGTCAAAATTGATAAATTTATATTCCCTGTAGACTTTGTTGTTTTAGGCATAGATGAAGATAGCAATGTGCTGTTTGTCAAAACCATTTTTTGAAATTTTGAAAAACGGGATCGACTTTAAAAATATGGAGTCACCACCAATCTTTTTTGTTTAGATGCGATTGGATCACCTTATAAAATTTTGGCCCGTAAAAAAAAAAAATAGGGTTCGGAAGTTGGTACGCCCAAACTTGGTACCACTTTAATCAATAATTGTCCCAATATTGAAAATTTTGAAAAGATTTAAAGTGTGATTCTTTTTGACTATTTTATAATGGTCGTTTCGAAAGATTAAAATGCCACATCCAGCACATTAGGATATAACATTTTAAAGTTCTCAAAACCGAGATCATCTCATAATTTTTAAAACATGCAATTAAAAGGGTATTTAGTTATTTAGTCAAATGAAAAATTGAAACCCAGCACGTTAGGGCACAAATTTTCAATTTTTCCAAATAATAAATATTGCCTTGTTTCAAAATTATTTAAATCGACAAATTTGAAAATGGTTTAATGCATTCAATTTGAAACAGAATAAACTTGAGTTAAAATCAAGAAACTACAATATAACAAATAGTCGTGGAATAAACACATATAACAAGATTGCTTAAACAACGCATAAAGATATAATATTACATCACATGAATATCGATACTAGCATAAAACAACAAATTTGCAATTGATACCAAGTAATTATAAACATGAAGTACTAAACCTTGAAACAAATAAAACAAAAATACATACAAAATATAAAAAATATACAATATAATAATAATACATGCAAAGTATTGAGGTACCGTATAAAATTTTAGAACAATATGTTTATATATAAAAATGATTTGATGAAGCTAAGAATATTTATACATGAATAATGGAATCTATAGAATATAAATTATTAGTATACAAATATTTTATGGATAATAGAAATAATAATATATTAAACAAAAATTTCAATATGAATGAAATATTTATACATATAAATAATAGAAAATGATCGAAATAAATGAAGTATAATTTAAAATAAATTTTTTTTAGAAGAAATAAAATATATATATACATGAGTAAATTTAAAATGAAATATACATATAAAATAATATAAAGCCAATAGTTTGAAAAGAATGCTACATGTACACTTAAAATAAATAAATAAAGTACGAATTTGCAAGAAAACGATGAAAATGAAGTAAATCTATATATAAAAATAATAATCGAAATGGGTGCAAACAAATCAGTTTAATGATATGAAAATAATAATAATAATTGGTGAGAAAAATTATAAAAATATAAATGTAACAGATATAACAATAATAATAGTAAAAACGTTAGTAAATGTAATAATAATAATGTTAATGTAACCCATATAATAATAAGTAGATAAATTGGTAAATAAATAAATAAGAAAGAAAATAAAATATGAAAGATTGAAAATAAGGGATTAAATAAAAAAATTGAATAAAAATAAATAAATTAACTAAATGGACTAAGGATGAAATTAAAAAGAGGACCAAACTCGAAGGTATAATTGTAAAAAACAAAACTGCCAGGGACTAGAATGGAATGTACGTGAAGGTGCAGGGGTTAAATAGGAAATAACCCAATCCCTAGACACGTGGCTGCTTTTTAAAGCGCCAGTAAGTCAAGAACTCCATTGGAATACGTGACAAATTTAGGGGCTAGATTAAAAAATAAAAAAATCAAATCAGAACAGACCCAAAAGAGGGGGGACCTGGGGCATAAATAGCCTATTTAAAGCAGAACGCGCGGGTTTGGCCATTAGGTCGGGTCAACCCGCGGACCTCCTTGGGCAAACGACGTCGTTTCACGGATTATATTTAAACCCCAGATTTAAAAAAAAAACTACACTTCAGCCCATTCATTTTTTAAAAAAACTGGTAAACACTCCAAACCCTCTCCCCCCTTTATCCATCTGGCGATTGGGCTCCCTCCGGCGACCCGTCGCACCACCACCACGTCCGGTGGCCAACGATGCGTGGAGAGGGGCCGTTAGCCTCGTTCTCAAACGCCTTTGATGGCCAAGGCTCAAAAGCCCAGAGAGCCAAAAAGAAAGAAAGAAAGAAAGAAAAAGTTTCGACCACCCCTCGGTCTGATTATGGCACTGGAAAACGAGTTCCGACGACGGAAAGGTAACCCCTTTTCTTCCTTTTTTGATTTTTTATAGGTATATAAAAAAATAAAAAGAAAATAAAAGAACTAAATAGAATAAAAATAGAAAACAATTGGAAATCACTTAAAGTTTCAATCTATTGAGTTTTTTTTCAAAATTTTCGAACCCCTTTTACAGATTGATTTTTAGCTCTTTATAGGCAAGTTACAAGCATTAAGTTTTTCATTTTCTTGTTGTTTTGCTATTGTTGCTTGCTTGTTGTCTTCTTTTGTTGCGTGTGGGGCTTGTTGTTGCGTGTTGTTTTCGTTTTGCAGGTGTCATACGTGGCGTGCGTGGAGGAGGTGACGTGAGGTGGTCAGACGTGTGTGGGAGGCCAGTGGTCGGCCTAGCTTACGGCACTGGAGGTTCAAGGGGGCTAAGGTTTGCTACTGAAATTCTTTGTATTGGGCTGATATAGATTGGGCTAGGTTGAGGGTAGTTGGGTTGTGGGTCTGATTGGGTAGTGGGTTTATTGGGTAATGGGTTAATTGTAATTGGGCTTGGTATTTATTTGGGCCATTGTAATTTGGGTCTTGATTACTAAGGCCTGGTCAAATTTGGGCATGTACAGCTGCCCCTCTTTGCTCGTTGTCGTGTAACGAGAACGAAGCAAAGACTCTAAAAAGGGCCAAATTTACTGGGTCCTACAGAATCTTGACTTCTCCAGTGCTTCTCTTCTTCATATGCTTCACTGCCTCTTGTTGCTTTAATCCACTCCACCGTCTTTTCAGAGAGATAAAAGCTTGTAGCTTCAATTTGCTCCAATGGCATTTCAAGGAGAAAAGATTTGTAACCTCGACCTACTCCATTGGACTTTTGAAGAGATAAGGATTAGTAATTGATCCTGATCCACCGTAATTTCAGGGAGAAAAGATTTGTAACTTCAGTCTGCTCCACTGGGACTTCAAGGAGATAAGGATTGGTAATTGATCCTGATCCACTGTAATTCCACTGGGACTTCAAGGAGATGAGAATTGGTAATTAATCCTGATCCACTGTAATTTCACTGGGACTTCAAGGAGATAAGGATTGGAAATTGATCCTGATCCACCGTAATTCCACTGGGACTTCAAGGAGATAAGAATTGGAAATTGATCCGGATCTGCTGTAATTCCACTAGGACTTCAAGGAGATAAGAATTCAGAGAGAAGAGATTTGTAACCTCAATCTTCTCTGCTGAAACTTCAAAGAAATATTTATTGATCCTCAACGTAAACTCAGAGAGAAGGGATTTGTAATCTCATCCTACTCCATTGGAACTTCGAGGCGATGCGAATTCAGGGAGAAGAGATTTGTAACCTCAATCTTCTCTGCTGAAACTTTAAAGAAATATTGATTGATCCTCAATGTAAACTCAGAGAGAAGGGATTTGTAACCTTAACCTACTCCACTGGAACGTTGAGGAGACAAAAATTCAGGGAGAAGAGATTTGTAGCCTCAATCTTCTCCGCTGAAACTTCAAAGAAATAAACTTCACTGTTTTCGATTTGCTCCACTGCTATCTCGAGGGAACAAAATCTAAAATTTTAATTTGCTTCCTTGCTATCTCAGGAAGATTTCAATCTTCAGTCTGCCCCACTACTATCTCGAGGAGACAGAATCTGAACTTTTCATTCTGCAATCTTCAGTCTGCTCCACTACCATCTCGAGGGAACAGAATCTAAACTTTGCAATCTGCTTCCTTGCTATTTCAGGAAGACTTCAATCTTCAGTCTGCCTTACTACCATCTCGAGGAGACAGAATCTGAACTTTTCATTCTGCAACCTTCAGACTGCTCCACTACCATCTCGAGGGAACAAAATTTGAAATTTTCAATTTGCTTCCTTACTATTTCAGGAAGACTTCAATCTTCAGTCTGCCTCACTACCATCTCGAGGAGACAGAATCTGAACTTTTCATTCTAATCCATTGTTGTTTAGGAAAATAGGGCTGTGAATTTACTGGTGTTGCTATATTGTCCTCCGGGGGACCTATCCTATAGAATCAATTTTATGTGATTATGCTTATGCAAAATGACTAGGATGCTATAATCAGAATGAATCAAATGCTCCTAACTGAATGTATTATGAATGACACTTGTATGAATGCAAAATGTCATGAGAATGATCGTTTTAATATTTAGGGTGTCATCACTCATTGCCCATCAGGGTTCTGTCACTGACGTGGTATGCTTCTCTCTTACTCGGCTGGTAGTTTGACCCGAAACCTGAAGAAATAATTGCATTTTGCTCAACTAGCTTGCCCCACTGTAACTTCAGGGTCTATCTATTGTAACTTGGAGACATAAGATTTATACCATCCCACTACAATTCCTGGCTATAGGTTCTATATCAACTTTCATCCATCCCACTGTAACTTGAGGGTATAGGGTCTATAACTTGCTCTATCAACTAGTCACTCCTCGAGTGATCTAACCAGATGTGTATGGATGCAGAATATCATTTTTTTTCTTAAGAATGATCCCCTTTTATGCTTAGGTTGACATTGCTCGTTTTCACGGAGATTATATCACCGACACGATATCTTGTTTTTGTTCAACTAATATCTTTGATAGAAATCCGAAGAGATAATCTCAATTTAAGCTCAAATATTTCCAACCTTTACACTTGGTGAGCTCTTAAACAATAGTCCTGTTTCAGGTTCTTGTACTATTTAGAAGCTTCCAGAGTAATATGCGAAACTCCTTTTATGAAAGTAATATTAATCCACTAATCGTTATTTCAATGCAAAATGCTTGAAAAAGATCTTAACAATGGACAAGAAGGAAATTAAATAGTAGCATAGCTTAAAAAAACAAGCTAAGCAAAGATAGCAAACGCAATCAAGAATGAAATTTATTTGGAGTGTATTTCGAATAAAGCAATCAAAGATAACAAATTCAGGATGAATAGGATGGAAACTAGGTGTCCTAGATATCGCAGCCTGAGCTTCTCTGTTCAAACTTCTTGAGGACCATTTTGAGCTCAATATGTGTTTAGGGGATCCAAAGTACTTTGTCGATGCCCCAAGATGTGGCATACTTCTTCATTGTCCATTCAGGCATAGCAAGACCACTATATGCCCTACTTTTGATCGAAACTTGAGCCGCCCTTTTCGGGTTTTCAACTCAAATCCCCTTTGGTCTCAAAGCGCCCTTTGCGGTTTTCGCATTGGCCTCTCCTTTTCCTTTTTCCTTTTCTGATTGATTTTCTTTGTTTTTTGATTTTTTGATTTTTGATCTCAAGGTGCCCTTTTTCCTCTACAATTTCTTTTGTATATGAAGGATCTTCTTCAATATCAGGTCCCATCATGAAATTCTCTTAGGCAAACCTTTTCATTGTGAACTCGCATTATCTGACCGTGATAGATTGCTATTAACTTTTCTTCTTCAAATTTGATTGATCATATCAGAATTAGATCCATTCTACTTCATTCAGCTTCAGTTCTGATAAAACTCAGAGGAAAGAATCTTAACTTCAAAGAGAAATGTGTTGCCTCGGCAAAGGTCCTGGCCAGCGTTTGATAAGTATAGAGGGTAAATGGTAACTTCTCTATGCAAACCTTTACAAGTCTCAGTCATCTTTCAAAGTCTTTTTGGATGATTTTTGGTTACTGATATGGCGTCTGATCTTTGAACAGACTGTAAATTTACCGCTTTTTCTCTTTTTTTTTTGAATTTGAATTTTGAATTTTGAATTTTGAATTTGAACTTGGATTTGGATTTGAATTTGGATTTGGATCTGGATTTGAATTTGAATTTGAATTTGATGACCGTTTACTTTGTAACTTTGGCATATAAAGCGACCTTACCCTCTTAGTAAAGTAATTGACAACCACGAAATGATGTCGGCGATATTGACCCTATACCATTCATGCCCACATAGAGAGTCTGTGAAGAAACAGAGGGGACATATAAGTCTTGCCTTATTTCTGCAGTGAGCTAGGTTTTGATCTTCATCTCTTTTCCAAGCTCGTAATGTCAATTGACCCTTCGTAGCTCGTAATGTCAATTGACCCTTCGTAAGTTAGGATCTATCTTTCATCTCGTTCTGCCATCCTTAACGAATCGGAAGATAGGTACAATCTCTGTCATCTTCGAAGTCCTGAGATCCCTCTAGACACATATCTTACTCAAAAGGGAGTTAGTAACGGCGTCGCTCATGACATTGATATCTGAGGACCTATTGTGAGTATGAAGGCAAATTCCAGAGAATAAATAATTCTAAGGAAGATTATTTGCATGGCATGATAAAGAATGAAAGAATATATGAATGAAAGTCCAAGAACAAAAGAATCTGTAAAAAATAATAAAAGAATATTTGTTCAAAAAGATGCATTTTATTGAAATAAAAATTCTAGACACAAGCTTATTTAAAAAAAAGGACTCTTATTGCCTCTAGGCTTAAGGCAATAAGCAGGTTCTGAACATTACTCTAAGTAAGCTCTAAAATATAGGTCTTTGGCGCCGTTGCCGGGGAATTAAAATATTAAGAACACTCAATTTCTATTACTTTGGCCACTACTATATTTATTTATTTTTAACTTTTATTTTTACTTGTTTTTATATATTTATTTATTTTAATTTTCTTTGCTTTTTCCCTTCTAGGTATCTCTAGTTTTTGACTAGAAGAAACCCAGGAGGACCATTACTTTTCGACGAAGACTTGGAAGCGACAGTTCGCAGAAATCGTAGAGAGATCAGACAAAGCCTATATTATCCAGAACAAGAACAAGAACTTGAACCTATAGAAGAGATGGAAGTAAATCAAGAAAATCAACTGCCTCCAGCACTAACCGCAGAACCAGTAAATCATAATGATGCTCCTCGTACTATGTATGATTATGCTAAACCTAATTTGGCTGGTACACAATCTAGTATTATTAGACCTGCTATTGCTGCTAATGATTTTGAATTAAAGCCTAACACTATTCAAATGATTCAGCAATTTGTGCAGTTTGATGGTTTACAGGATGAAGATCCCAATTCACATCTAGCCAACTTTTTGGAACTTTGCGATACTTTTAAAATAAATGGTGTCTTTGATGATGCCATTCACCTCAGATTATTTCCTTTTTCCTTGCGGAATAAAGCTAAATAATGGTTGAATTCTCTACCACGAGGCTCAATCACTATGTCGAAACCATTTTTTGAAAATAGGGGGAATCGACTTTGAAATTTGAAAATGGAGTCGCCACCGACCTTTTTTACTGAGGTGTGATCGGGTCACCTCGAAATATGGTTGTTTGTAATAAACAATTTAATTTATTAAAACAACTATTTTGGTCTTCGAAATCCAGAAAACGGGTACGGGAGTCGATTACGCACGAGGAAGGATTAGCACCCTCGATACGCCCAAAATTGGTACCTGGTTGATTAATTAATGTCCTATCATCAAACTATTGAAAAGATTTTAAAATACGATCCCTTGTTTAAAAAGGGCATTTAAATGAAGTGAAAACCAAGGCTCACTTATCTCGAAGAAATAAGAATGTCGCATCCAGTAAGTTAGGGTGCAACATATTAATTCCTTGAAAATAAGCTTGTCCTTTTTAGTTAAAAGGTTCATATATTTAAATCGAAAAAGGATATTTAATTATTTTGGATCGAGCGAAAAACCAGAACCCAGTAAGTTAGGGCTCAATTTATCGAAGCTCCAAAACATGAAATATTACCTTAATTTTAAAATTCCTATCTCGGGACAATGAACGCCACATTTAGTAAGTTAAAATGTGGCATTTCGAGGTTTTGAGAATAGGTTTTATTTAAAAACTCACGCGTTTTACTTTTAAAAGCGACATTCGATAGTTCGGGTTTAATGAGAGAAATCGGAACCTAGTAAGTTAAGGCTCGATTTCCTCGAAATACCCAAACACGAGTTACTCTTTTGAAGGCTTGGAATAAAATAATTTTTAATAAAATAGGGTTAGACATGACTTTTATGAAATATAAACATGGAATCATAAAATACGGAACAGAGCAATAATGCATAAACGATATATTATATCAATGAATCAATAACCAAAAGGATGTATGAATAACAACAAGTATAGCATGTCATCTTACGCAAACAATAACATTGACTTTCGAAAACTAAAAATAATTAGTTTAAGAGAAAGTGTGAAATAAATTAAAACAAATTCAATCTAGCAAGTATTAAGCAAACACGGGTGAACAATGAAGAGGCTTAAAACAATAAGAATCTGAATAAACATTTTAAAAGTAATACATTATAATAAAAGGAATAGTCTTTAAAAGAGACCTATACTTATAAAATACGCATATATATATATAACATTTAAAATATTTATGTTGTGCAATATAAAAATATATATAAAAGAATAGCAAATATATAAAAATGATGTACATACTATATATAAAAACATGCATGCATAATATACGAAAATATTGATACATATAATACTTGAAATGTTGAAATGTATATGTGTAATCCACTAAAATATTTACATAAATAATATTCTAGTATATACATACATGAAATAGTATTTAAAATATTTACATAGTGATATAAAAAGTATGTAAAAGAATGGTTAATACATAATGTGAAAAATATACATAATATAAAAAATATACACATATGAAACGTACGAAAATATTTACATAATAAAATTAAAGCATGTACATGAGATAATAAAAAAAATGAGTAATATGATATAAAAATATATACATGTATATTAAGAATAATAATGACATATAAAAATAATTATTAACACAATATATAAATATATATAGGTAAATATGAAGAAAAATATGTAAAATACATTTATAATATATATAAGAATATAGTGTATATAAGGAATATGACTTAACAATAGATATAATATACAAAATATATATAAGTACTAAAAATATATATATAAAATAATGTAAAAGAATATATACAAAATACATATATAATATATAAGAGTATAGAGTATAATATACAAAATATAACTTTAAAATAGATGTATATATAAAATACAATAATATTAAAAATTCATACATAAAATAATCGTGAAAGAAAATGTATACAACTATACTATTGAAAAACATATATAAACACAATATAAACACAATGTTCAGTAAAGAAAATGAGATATACGAAATATGTATAATATAGTAAAGAAGATAATATAATCTAATTATCAAGATAACAAAAAGATGAAATAAGAACCAAATTGAAAACAAAATAACAATTTAGGGCCGAATTTAAAAATTGAAAAACGGTCAAAGGACCCAAGTGAAATGCGGGCACAAAGAGCAGGGACCAATACTGGAAATAAACCAGCCCTCTGAGTGCTGCGTTTCACTGGCCAGGCCATGGATCAAATCGGAGCAATAATAAAAGTAACGGGGCAAATTAACAAAATCCAAACAGGACAAAATCATGAGGGCAGAAATCAAGGGAGGACCGAAAGGGAAATTTTCCCTTTTTATAGAAACACGCGGGTCTGACCACTGGATCGGGTCAGCACGCGGGTTGGGAGGCCTCTGCTCACTGATGCGGCACCGTTTTGTGTTGTAAAAAAAAAAATTAAAAAGAAAGAAACCCTAAGTTTGAAACATTTGGCCACTTTAGCAGATAAAAAAAGAAGGAAAACGGCGCTCCCCTCACCCTTCTTCGACCTATTCGAAGTCTCGCCGACGAACACTGTTTTGATACCGTGGTCAGTGTTTGGTGACACGCAAAGGTCGGAATATGCCTTTGCTTCGATCTCAACCGAGAAGGGTGAGACCACGGGAATACCCATGCCCGTTTCTATCCCCGAAACTCATCCTTACTCCGGTTACGGCGAAGGGGATGCGGTTTCAACGGCCACCGAGGTAAGCCTTTTACTTTTTCACCTTACTCGTTATCATTTCCATATTTGTAAGATAACAACAAAACAAACAAAATAAAATAAAATTTCGAAAATAAAAAATGAAAACAAAGAATCCTTAAACACCTTTCGATTTTTTTGTTTTCTGATATATTTGTACAGGAATGGGGAACCCTTTTTCTACAATTGTTTTTCGGTCTCTATTCTACCCAAACTCGGTAGAAAAATCCGAAAGGTCCGCTTTTCATTCATTTCGACATGGCTTTATAGCCGAATACATAAAATGTTTTTTTGAATTTTTCTACTGTTGCTTTCACTGTGTCTTGCCATCTGCTCCTGTCTTTTCCTTTTTAATTTCTTGCAGGTGATGATGGTAGCTAGTAGTTGGTGAAGCAGGACGGAAGTGACTGGTGGGTAGGCCTGGAGAGGTTAGCATGCGGCGCTTGGAGGCTGAAAGGTGGCTAGGGATTAGGGTTTTTGGTTTGGGCCAACCAATTGGGCCATTCGGGTTGGGCCATTGTAATTGGGCCAATTTGGTTGGGTTGTGGGTTGTAATGGGTTTAGTTTTTAGGGGTTTTGGGCTTTTTAGGTTTGTTTATTTGGTTTTGGTATTGTAAATGGACAATTATTTTTTGGTTTTATTTGTTTCCATGGGCCCGGGCAAAATTGCCTTATTACACACTACATGGGAACAGATGACCGAAAAATTTTTACTTAAATATTTTCCTCCAGCTAAAACAGCTAAATTACGAAACGATATCTCTTCTTTTGTGCAAATGGATTTAGAGACACTTTACAATGCCTGGGAGAGATATAAAGATCTTTTGAGAATGTGCCCTCACCATGGACTACCTTTGTGGTTGGTTACAAGTTCAAACCTTCCACAATGGTTTGAACCCATCAATGAGACAAATGATTGATGCAGCCGCCGAAGGAACAATCAACAACAAAACACCAGAAGCAGCCTATGAGTTTATTGAAGAGATGTCATTGAATAACTATCAGTGGCAAGTCATGAGGACAAAGCCAACAAAAGTCGCAGGAGTTTATAATATTGATACTATCACTATGCTTACTAATCAAGTAGAAATTTTAAATAAAAAGTTTGATAATTTTGTTGGTTCTACACAGGCACAATCAGCGATGCAGTGTGATGCAACTCAAGGAAATATATTTACTCCAGACTACTCATCTTACGGACATAGCATGGAAACCAAGCAAGCCAATTATATGGGTATTAACTCTAGACCTCAAAATAATCCTTATAATAACACGTATAATCCAGGTTGGTGGAACCACCCCAATTTTTCATGGGGAGGACAAGGAAATCAAAGACAACAGCCTCCTCTGGGATTTCAGCAGCCACCACCACAATAAGAGAAAAAGCCGAATCTTGAAGAAACGCTCACTAAATTTATGGCCATGTTAGAAACCCGTTTTCAAAATACCGAAACGGCACTGAAGAACCAGCAAGCATCAATTCAAGGGCTTGAGAACCAAATTGGTCAACTTGCAAAGTTAATATCAGAAAGACCACAAGGTGGACTACCAAGTACCACTGAGACCAATCCTAAGGAACAACTCAATACCGTGAACATAATTGATGATGGGGAAATAACCAAAAGCAACCCAGAACTAACCAAGGAGCCTGAAGTGAGTAAAAGTAGGGTAGAGGTAAGTAATAACAAGCCAGTCATCAAAGAACACAAGCCTCATATCCCATACCCAAACGCGCTAAAGAAAGACCGTACAGATGAACAATTCGGTAAGTTTCTTAAACTCTTAAAGAAATTACATATCAACTTACCATTTTTTGAAGCAATTTTGTAGATGCCAAATGCTGTTAAGATTTTAAGAGAGCTCTTGACGAACAAGTGGAAGCTAGATGAAAAATCTCATGTGGAATTAATGCAGTCTGCTCAGCTATTCTACAAAATAAACTGCCAACAAAACTAAAAGATCCAGGGAGTTTTACTACCCCTTGTTTACTTGGTAGCTTAGATGAAAAAAATGCTTTAGCTGATTTAGGGGCAAGCATAAATGTCATGCCTTATAAACTGTTTAAACAACTAGGTCTTGGAAACCCTAAAAAAACAAAAATGAGCATTCAAATAGCTAATAAAACTGTTAGGTCTCTTAAAGGAATAATTGAAGATGTGCTTGTCAAAATTGATAAATTTATATTCCCAGTTGACTTTGTTGTTTTAGACATTAATGAGGACATCAATGTACCCCTAATTTTAGGGTGACCCTTTTTAGCAACTGCTAAGACAATAATTGATTTAGAAACATGTGAACTTATATTACGAGTAGGTGATGACAAAGTCACCTTACAAGCTCAAAACTCGATTAAAACTGCAGATAAGAATATAGCTACGAGTCCTCATAAAAACACTAAACTCACCACCTAACCTTCTGTGCAGGATACACTCCACATAAAGACAACTCAATCACAGACAAGTTCACCTAAGAGAGATGAACCAGAAAAGCGAATGCTTCAGATCGAGGAACTAGATGAGTGGTTGAACTTTCACGAAAAACCCAAACCGTGCCCCATCAACCTAGAACACCACCAAGATGACCTCTAGATAAAAATGGATCAAATCAAGATAGGAGACAAGGTAATCCTAGGGGACGACGATCCTTGAATTTCAAATTCCAAAAGACATACAAGCGATACACATTACTTCACAGTAATGCAAATCTACCCATATAGCACAGTTAAGGTAACTCACCCAAACCACGGTACTTTCAAGGTAAACGGCCAACGGTTACAACATTATAGAGGTGAGAATTTTAAGGATCATAAAGAGGAGCTTCAGCTCCATGAACTTCCTCTATGATACATCCAGGTAGAGTCGAGCTTAGACTCTAAATAAGTGCTTCTCGGGAGGCAACCGGGGCACTAACTTAGTAACTTTTCTTCTAATTTGATATTTGTCTCCTTATACATCAACTAACCCTTTTTAAAATGCAGAATTTTAGGACCGCACAGCCATGCCCATGGGCGTGTCCAAGGCCGTGTGGACACTATGAGCAGAGACATGGTCGTGCATCTTGGCCGTGTACAAACAGGATAAAATTTTCGTTAAAACACGGGCTACGATAAATTGCCACGACCGTGTGATGTGGTCGTGGCTAACATATCAAACCTCACACGGGCTTCGATAACTCCCCACGCCCGTGTCACCAAACCGTGGCCAACACTGTCGATTGAGACACGGGCTGAAACGAGAATACCACGGCCCTGCGATACGGCCGTGTGACCCCAACACGGGTATATGACACGCCCATACCCCAAGATCGTGGTCGACACTGTCGAATCCAACACAGGCGTGTGACCTATTACACGACCGTATGTGAAGCGAACACCTTAGGATACGACCGCGCGACATGGCCGTGTGCCCCAACACGCCCTCACAACACGGGCGTGTGATTCGAACCAGGCTGGTTAAAACCCCAAAATCTCAAATAACACGGGTAAAACCCGAGTCACACGGGCGTGTGACATGCCCGTGTGACCTAAAAAACCTATATAAACAAGGCACTATTCATTTTCCCCCTCACTCAAACCCTAAAAATATTCTTCCCCACCACCATAAACGCTGCTGCTGATCCTCAAATCGTCACCACGCTCGCACAAGACCACCTCACGCCTGTGAAAAGCACACCATGACTGTTCAACACCTATTACGACCGTGTCCAACAACCCCAATCAACACCCATTCGGTTTTGTCTTATTTCTTGCTTTACTTTTTGAATTTTCATGATTCTTATCTATTTTTTTGTTCATAATCTTATTCATTTCATTATTAGCATAATTATTCGCATGATTTTCAGTCAATTTAGCTGTGAGGCCATTTCAAAGGGTACACGGTCTGACACAAGATCGTGTGGATTGGCTGTGTAACCCCAGTTGGTGAGCTACACGAAATAAGATACATGTAAGTACACGGGAGTGTGGCCTCATTTTGAATGTTCACATAACTTGAGACACGGGCGTGTCTCTTGGTCGTGTGAAACATACGGCCTGGACACAAGGACGTATGTCCCCTACATTTTGAAAAATTTTAAAGTTTTCTAAAAATTTCCTTGAGTTCACGATTTATTCCTTATTTGTTTTTAATGTCTATTTTAAGCCTCGAAGGCTCCTATTAGGGACTATATGACTGAATTTAATTAGTTTCTTATTTGAACATGATATTAACTGAAATATCTGTGTGTTTGATCTATAAGTTCGATAATGTTCCATAACCCTGTTCCAGTGTCAGATGCGGGTTGGGGGTGTTACATTTATTAGTACCAGAGCTACGGTTTAGCCAATTCTTGGACTAGCGTAGTGTATGTGAATCTAGCTATACATGCCATTTTATAACTTGTGATAGTGTGATATCTCTTGACAGTTTAAATCATGTTTTCATATAGTAATGGTTCCAACTGGGCAAACTCTGATGATGTGGAAAGTAATGCGTCGGCCTCCACTCGCGGAGCAGTGTCGTCTGGATCGAGACTCGTATATGAAGGTCGAGGAGGAGAGGCTAAAGAAGCCTTCTTCCAAATGATGAACAAATGGTTCACTGAGTTTGTCTAAACTAATCCGGTTACTCAGCAACCTCTACCCCTACATTTTTCCCAACTGTTTCCCGTAGCACCTTAAGTTTTGGAACCTGTATGCATGAGCAAACCATCAGTAGATAAAATTAGCAAATATGAGGCCGAAGAGTTTAGGGCTACAGTAGATGACGATCCAGAGAGAGCTAATTTTTTGCTAGAGAATACGATTAGTCTTTGATGAGTTGTCTTATACGCGAGTAGAATTTGTTAAATGTGTTGTGTCTTTTTTAAAAGATGTTGCATACTAGTGTTGGAGTATGTTAATTTTTGTAGTACCGAAGGAACAGGTTACATGGGAATTTTTCCAGACAAAATTCAAAAAGAAGTACATAAGTCAACGATTCCTTGATCAAAAGTGTAAAGAGTTTCTAGAGCTAAAATAGGGTCATATGACCATATCAGAATATGAAAGAGAGTTTGTCAAACTGAGCAAGTACGGCAATGAGTGTATTCCAACTGAGGTGTTTATGTGTAAAAGGTTTGAAGATGGGTTGAATGAAGATATTAAACTTTTAGTTGGAATACTTTAACTGAAACAATTTGTTGTGTTAGTAGACAAAGCACACAAAGCCGAGAAGCTTAGTAAAGAAAAGAGAAAAGCTGAATTTGAAGTTGGAGAATCGAGAAAGAGATTTATGGGAAATTCTCATCAATCAACATTGAAGAAATCTAAAGAACACCACTATCGTCCTACTATTTATACGGGGCATTCTAATAGATATAGAGATACGAGACACTCCAGTCCTAAACCCCAAGCTATATCTGTAACGAGTGTAGGTAGTGTTAAAAATGTTAGACCTGAGTGCAAACATTGTAATAGGCCACATAATGGCGAGTTTCAAGTGAAAAGCGGCGCATGTTTCAGATGTGGGTCCTTTGACCATTATCTTCGAAATTGCCATGAGAAGCCTAGAAAGAAAAAGCTCAAACCACGAGGCCGAGCAATACAACTACTAGAGGGAGACCACCTCAAAATACTAGAAATATGAGTGGTAGTCGAGGTGCAATGAAAGATTCTGCAATGAGATTCGAGGCACGAGCACTAGTTAGAGCTTATGCTGTTCGTGCACGCGAAGATGCATCAACGCCAGATATTATCACTGGTACTTTTTCTCTCTATAATATTGATGTAACTGCTTTGATTGATCTTGGATCGACCAATTCATATATCTGTACGAATTTAATGTCTAGTAAGAGTTTACCTGTTGAGTCCACTGAATTCGTGGTTAAAGTATTGAACCCATTAGGTCAGTATGTCCTAACTGATAAGGTTTACAAGAACTGTCCTTTAATGACTTGGGGTTACAGTTTTTCGACTAATTTGATGCTTTTATTGTTTGATGAATTCAATGTGATTTTGGGTATGGATTGGCTGACTTTGCGTGATGCTATTGTAAACTGTAGACGAAAGATTATTATGTTAAAATGCCAGTGAGACTCTTCGTATTGATTCAGATAATTTGAGTGGGTTGCCTATTGTGATATTAGCTATGTTAGCACAAAAGTATGTGAAAAAGAGTTGTGATGCTTACCTTGCATATGTACTGGATACACAAATGTCTAAACCAAATATTGAATTAATGCTTGTAGTTTGTGAATATCCAGATGTGTTTCCAAAAGAGTTACTCGGGTTACCACCGATCAGAGAGGTTGAGTTTGCTATTGAATTAGTATTATGAACATCACCGATATCGATAACTATGTATAGAATGGCTCCTACAAAGTTGAAAGAGTTGAAAGCTCAGTTGCAAGAGTTAGAGCTTTTACATGACTTAGTTTCTCATCCTGGGGTGCACTAGTTTTGTTCTTCAAAAAGAAAGATGGATCAATGAGATTGTGTATTAATTATCGTCAATTCAACAAAGTTATGATCAAGAATAAGTACCCATTACTGCGAATCAATAATTTGTTTGATCAGTTGAAAGGTGCAACGGTATTTTTAAAAATTGATATTGAATCAATACTTGTAGTTTGTGAATATCCAGATGTGTTTCCAAAAGAGTTACTCGGGTTACCACCGATCAGAGAGGTTGAGTTTGCTATTGAGTTAGTACTATGAACATGACCGATATCGATAACTATGTATAGAATGGCTTCTACAGAGTTAAAAGAGTTGAAAGCTCAGTTGCAAGAGTTAACAAATAGAGGTTTTACACGACTTAGTTTCTCATCCTGGGGTACACTAGTTTTGTTCTTCAAAAAGAAAGATGGATCAATGAGATTGTGTATTAATTATCATCAGTTCAACAAAGTTATGATCAAGAATAAGTTCCCATTACTGCGAATCAATGATTTGTTTGATCAGTTGAAAGGTGCAACGGTATTTTCGAAAATTGATTTACATGTTGGTTATTATCAATTGCGGGTTAAAGATTTACGTGTTCGAAAATTGTTTGCTAAATTTAGTAAGTGTGAGTTTTGGCTCCGAGAACTTGGGTTTTTAGGACACATTGTATCGACAGAAGGCATCAGATTGATCCGAGTAAGATTTCAGTAATTATTGATTGGAAGCTACTAAGAAACATATTTGAGGTCAAAAGTTTTCTAGCATTAGCAGGCTATTATTGGAGATTTGTTAAAGGATTCTCAATGATAGCTACACAGATGACTCAATTGTTATAAGAAGATGTGAAGTTTGAGTGGTTTGATAAATGCCAATAGAGTTTTAACCGGTTGAAAGCATTGTTAACCGAAGCACCAGTTTTGGTTCAGCCTGAGCCAGGTAAAGAATTTGTGATTTTTAATGATGCGTCATTGAACGGTTTGAGATGTGTTTTAATGTAAGAAGGCAAAGTGATAGCTTATGCTTCCAAACAATTAAAATAGCAGGAGAAGAAATATTCGACACATGACTTAGAGTTGTCCACTATTGTATTTGCATTGAAAATTTGGCGACACCATTTGTTTGGTGAAAAATGCCACATATTTACCGATCACAAGAGTTTAAATTATTTCATGTCATAGAAAGATCTGAATCTAAGACAGTGAAGATGGCTCGAACTGTTAAAAGATTATGAGTTAGTCATTGACTACCATCCAGGAAAAATGAATGTAGTTGCAAATGCTTTAAGTAGAAAACCTTTGTTTGCTTTGACAGTGATGAATACGAGATTGACTTTGTCTAATGATGGTTCGATATTAGCTGACTTAAAAGTTAAACTGATGTTTCTTCAACATATTTATGAAGCTCAGAAATGTGATCATGAATTGCAAGCTAAATGAGTACAGTGTGAGTCGGCTTTTGATTTTGAATTTTAGGTTAGACCTGATGGTTGTTTATTATTCCGAGGTAGATTTTGTGTACCAAAGAATTCAGAGCTTATATAGAGAATTTTATACGAAGCTCATAGTGGTAGCTTGTCTGTTCATCCGGGGAGTAATAAAATGTACAATGATTTGAAAGAGATATACTAGTGGTCGGATATAAAACGCGATATTTTTGACTTTGTGTCTAGATGTTTAATGTGTTAACAGGTCAAAGACGAATATCAAGTGCCTTCAGGACTATTACAACTAATGATGATACCGGAGTGGAAATGGGATAGAGTTACAATGGATTTCGTATCGAGGTTACCCCTTTCTCTGAAAAAGAAAGATGCTATCTGGGTTATTGTTGATCGTTTGACAAAGTTTGCACATTTTATTCTGGTATGTACAGACTTTTCATTTGATAGATTAGCTGAGTTATATATTTCGAAGATTGTCAGATTACACGGAGTGCCAGTCTCCATTATGTCGAATAGAGATTCGCGGTTTACATCACGATTTTAGAAGAAGTTACAAGAGGCTTTGGGTACGTAGTTGCATTTTAGCACTCATTTCACCCTCAAACCGATGGTCAGTCTGAGAGAGTGATTCAAATTCTCAAAGATACGCTTTGTTTTTGTGTTTTAGAGTTCAAAAGCAACTAGGAAAAATATTTACTATTGGTTGAATTGGCATATAATAATAGTTTTCAGTCAATCATAAAGACGGCACCGTATGAAGCTTTATATGGCCGTAAATATAGAACTCCATTATATTGGACCTAGCTTAGTGAGAAAAAGATACACGGCGTTGATTTGATCAGAGAGACGGAAGAAAAAGTGAAAGTAATTCGTGACAGTTTGAAAGCAGCTTCAGATAAACAAAAACCGTATGTAGATTTTAAATGTAAAGATATTGAATTTTAGATCGGTGATAGGGTGTTTCTGAAAGTATCATCTTGGAAGAAGATTCTATGATTTGGTTGCAAAGGAAAATTGAGTTCGTGGCATATGAGATTATAGAGAGAATAGGGCTAGTGGTTTGTCGACTATCTTTACCGTCAGAGTTAGAAAAGATTCATAATGTGTTTCACGTATCCATGTTACGACAATACTGCTCAGAGCTTTCGCATATAATTTCTCCGATAGAGGTTGAGATTCGGCCCGATATGTCGTATAACGAAGAACAGATCAGAATTATAGCACGAGAGATTAAATAATTAAGAAACAAAAGCATAATTTTAGTGAAGGTTCTTTGGCAACATCATGGTATAGAAGAGGCTACTTGGGAACTTGAGGAAACTATGAGAAAACAATACCCTAACCTATTTTCCGGTAAGATTTTCGAGGACGAAAATTCCTGAGGGGAGAGAGTTGTAACAACCAGTTTTCAGTGAAATCAAAATAGTGGTTTCAGGACCACAAATCCAAGGTTAAAATTTTTTTTAATATTATTTTGTGATCTACAAATGATAATATTGTAGTATAAAAATTTCGTTAAGAAATTTTACCGTTTGCATGTTTAATTTGTTAAAAAGGACTAAATTACATAAAGTGCTAAAGCTGTGTTCTATTAGCTAAAGGTATTAAATAGCTATAGAACTTTAAAGTGGAGGTCCTTATATGGTAATTAGACCATTAACATTAATATTGGACAAAGATGGACATCTTTTAAATGATTTTTGAAGGTTTAATTAAGGTTATATATGTAATTGAGTAAATAAAATCAAAATAAGTAAGAACAAAACCAAATTTTTTGTCCATCTTCTTCCCCTAACCAATTTTCTAAGGATAAAATACCACCATTTTTTAGCTTCAACATTTGGCCATCTCCCTCTAGTGCATGTAAGTGCATTTTTGTTCCATTTTTAATAATTTCTATGTTTTTGGGATGTTGTAGCTTAATCTACCTAGCCTAGGGACTAATTTGCAAAACTGTTGAAAGTCTAGGGTTTTACCATGAAGGTATTTTAGTTTTTTGTGTTTTTAAATGGAAGAAAATGAATCCGTGTTGTTAGTTAAACAACTTTTGTTAAGGGATTTTTGATAAATTTGTCACTTAGGGATTAAATTAAGAAATATAAAAATTATGTGGTAAATGTGTGAAATAATGAAATGTATGGGCTGCTATGAACATATATAGAATTTAGTTAGGCTTGGGTATGGATGAAATTGCATGAATTTCATTTTTACGAGCCTAGAGATTAAATTCTAAAGAAGTTAAAAGTATAAGGGTAAAATGGTAATTTTTCCATAATATGAGTTTTGGATTTGAATTGAATACAATAAAAATTAATTGAGTTAAATTTGATTATATAGATCAAGAAAAGCAACATTCGGAATTAGATCGGTGAAAGGACAAAGTAGTGAACTAATCAAACGTTTTCTCCCTACGAGTTTGAGGTAAGTTCATGTAATTAAATTGAGTATTTATATGCTTTAATTAATATATATATATATATATATATGTGTGGATTGTGTAGTTACTATGTATAATTATTGAGCGTATAACTGATGACGTACGAAGAATACCGAGCCTCGTTTGAACCTTAGGAATTTGTAGGATACAAATGACATGTCATTAGGGTTACCGATTTCAGCTCTTATGAGCTTATTGATACTCAGCTTGTATGAGCTTATTGTTATTCATCTCGAAGGAGCTTACCGTTTATCATTCGTATGAGCATACATGTACAGGAATTGATGAATTACAATTCAGTACACCTCGTGTGTACTATCCGTGTATCTAACAATATTCTAGGTGGTTCAACAGGCACAGTTCTGTTACGAGTTTACATGAGTTTGATACAAACTAGTATAGGTATTTACATGAATTACATGGAAATGGTTTATATATGATATATGCACACATGGTATAAATGTTACATGTACATGTAATTTAAATAGTTGTTGAACTCATACATGATTTTTGGTTTTTATATGAATTACATGACTAACATGGTTAATGGTCATGTGATAGGCTTTGGCCAAATTGAATTGTGTTATGCTTTGAATTACTTACCTAAAATTTTGGTTAAATGGTAAGTTTAATTCTTTGTTATACGAACTTATTAAGCTTAATTGCTTACTCTGTTTATTTTTCCGTGTTTTGTAGTGTTTCCAAAGCTCGTTTGGATTGGAAGTTTTCAGAGATCTCATCACACTATCAAACGTCATTTTGGTACTTTTGACTTTATATTTTGGGTTAAATGGCATGTATAGGTCTTGTTGGCTCATAGTAGCCTATATATTTTGTCTTATGTTAGCCATTTGAATTGGCTTGAAATGTAAACATATATTTTTGCTATGTAAATATATAAATGACCTTATTAATTATGGTGTATGATTGTCATGTGAATGCTTTAGTTGTGAATTGGTATTTTGGGCATCATATAGTTAGGATTGATGAGTGATATACATGCTAAGTATTAGGCACAAAAGATGCATATATGTGTTTTACCTTTTAGGTAAGTTTTGGAGTCATTGTGGGCATAAAATTAAATGGTTAATTGAGATGTCTATAAGTATCATAGTTGTATGTGAGTTTATAATATGTTATAAGCTTGATGTTGGTTGGTTTTGAATTCCTAAATGTGTCATGGCTATATGCAAATTGTTGTTCTTAGGTTGGTAACAATTTGGTTGAGAAATATGGCTTGGAAAATAGCATATTTTTGTCCACACGGGCAGAGACACGGGTGTGTGCCTCAGCCATGTGTGACACATGGCCAGGTGACACGGCTGTGTGTCCCCTGTAACTTCTATAGAAAGCAAGTCAGTAGCTTCACGGCCTGACACAAGGACATGTGAGGCCATTTTGAAGGGTACACGGCTTGACACACGGGCGTGTGGACTGGCCATGTAACCCAGTCAATGAGTTATAAGGATAAGATACGGGTAAGTACATGGGCGTGTGGCCCCATTTCGAATGTTCACACAACTTGAGACACGGGCATGTCTCTTGGTCGTGTGAAACACACAACCTGGCCACACGGGCATGTGTCCTCTACACATTGAAAATTTTTAAGGTTTTCTGAAAATTTCCTTGAGTTCACGATTTAGTCCCAATTTGTTTTTAATGTCTATTTTAAGCCTCGAGGCCTCATATTAGGGACTATATGACTGAATTTAATTAGTTTCTGATTTGAATATGGTATAAACTGAAATATCTATTTTTGATCTATGAGTCCGGTAATGCTTTTTAACCCTGTTCCGTCATCAAATACAAGTTAGGAGTGTTACATGATTTAACCCCCATTAGAGTGGGCTTGGCATAGTCATACATAATACGAGGAACAAGATTTGGAACTGCAACAACTGTAGGAGGTAGCTGATTATTCTAGTTATCACCCATATCCTCAGTAATAATAATTTCCTCTTGTTCGTCTATTATATTCTCTCAACTCTACCTTGCTTCTCTACGGTTTCTATGAGCTGTACTTTCAATTTCAGTATCAAATAATAATGGTCCCGACTCGTTTCTTCTAGTCATAAACTAAAGGAACTTGCCAGAAACAAATAAAAGAAAAATTAGAATGTAAAAATTGAACTAAAAACAAAACAAAATAAATAAATAATGGCTAAATTAATAAAAATAAAGTGTTCCTAAGATTTTAATCCCTAGCAATGCGCCAAAAACTTGATGGTCACTAAACTAACTATAAATACGACAAAGGCAATCACACCTATCGAACAATAGTATAGATATGGCAAGTAGAGAATATCATATCCATGAGGAAAAGTATTAGTAATTATTGATTTTCTATTATTTAGCCAAGAATTTAGGGTGATGTGTTTTAATCTAAATTTACTAAACTAATTTAAATAAGAACGCAATAAAGAATGAATCAAAGAAATAATAAAAAATTAACTAAAGAGATAGACAATACCCAGGAAAGAATCCACCTAGACTTCACCTTTTATTATAAATCTGAATTAAATGATTTATTCACTTGTGTTTTAGTCTGTAGAAATCCATAAATTATGTTAATATCTCTTTCGAGAGTAAGAACAACTAACTCTAGGTTGATTAATTAAAATCTCTTTTAATTAAAACCCCTATTGTCGCATTAACTCGATCTATGGATTCCCCTATTAGATTTGACTCTAATCTAGTAGATTTATGTCGTCCTATTTCTAAGATTGCATGCAACTCCACTTAATTATGCTAGATCTACTCTTAAACAGGGATTTTTGCTCCACTAAATTAAGCACATTAAACATGAATTACTATCCCATAAATATTAAAACAAGAAGTAAACATACATAATTGAGAAAAAGAATCAAGTATTTATTGCGTAAAAATAGACATTAAATAAAAGAATTCATCATAGGTTTCATCCTCCCTAGGTATCTAGGGAATTAGTTCATAATCCTAAATAGAAAAATCTCAAAGTCAGAATAAACACAAGATATAAAGAAACTAAATAAAACTTCGAAAGAAATTAAATGGAGATCTTCAATCTTGATGGAGATCCGCTTCCGAGTTGATTCCGATGGCGTTTTTCGAGTATTTTCTTCGATCTTCTCCGATTGCCCCCTTATTTCTTTTTCTAATGGGTATTTATAGACTTTAGAATGCTTAGAAAGCCTAAAAATTAGGTTTTTCGGTGTATTTGGGAAGCAGGGTACGAAATTAACACGGGCTGGCACATGAGCGTGTGTTCAACCTATATGGCAACGATGCAACTGAGGTTCACTGTAGGAAATTGTTTTTTTAAGAAACCGGCCAATGATTGGGGAGTTATTAGGGGTGGTGTCACTAATGACAATGATGCAACTGAGGTTCACTGTAGCAAACAAGTAACTTATGTACAAGATTTTGAAAGTGGATCATTTTCATAATTAATAAAAACTTTTTAGTAAATTTTATAAAAAAAGCCATTAAATGGAGGATTTCACTTCCAATGTAAAATTCAAGTGATCTTACACTCTTTCAGAATTTTTTTTATATGGTTAACAGTTTAGCAACTCAATCGTTATATTTTATGCTTCAATAATATAGATCATGCATTTTAAATTTGACATAAATTAAAATATTTTAACTAATTATTTTATATAAAAAAATCTTTCAGCTATTAAAAATATATTAATATAGATAATATTTTAGATTGATGTGATATGGATATCGAATTGATTCAAAATTTTATATGCATAATAAGTATAAATATTTTTGATAAATTCATTAGTTGGATTGTTAAAATATTAAAATTATAATAATAAGTTATGAAAAGATGTAAAACCTTTAAAATTTAGAACAGTGTAAGTGAACACCTCCCCATTATATATTAACAATCCAATTTACTATATTTCATCCTCCATATATAAGTTTACCATAAATTAAAATTTTTTAATTCTATATTTTATATAAAAAAAATTAACAGTATATATTCAAATAAATAATATTTTAAATCAGTATGATTGTGACATACCAGTTAAAATTTTTACTACATGACAAACTACAAACTTCTTGAGTGATAAACTTATATCTACGGCACTAATCTTGAAAACGAATTTTTTTGTTCTTTTACAAATTGTTATTTGAAATTTACTATTGGTTCTGTTAGCATCTTCGAAGAGGAACAATCTATGGAGCAGCAAGGAGAAGAAGCAACTGAGCGTTTGCTTTCCAGACAAGGACACCACAACCTTGTTTACAATGAGGAAAATGGTGGTGTTGGTGTCGGGGATGAAGGGTTGGTGGGTATTTCCAATTTTACCAGCATTCTTGGTCTTAGCGCCATCACGGCTGCTTGCATTACCTTTGGTTTTGGCTGTGCCGTACGTGCCTTTTCGTTGAACTGTTCTTTTAACAGTTTTAAAAAAGATGGAACTTACTAATTTCTTGGATTGCATGGCAGATAGGATATTCATCGCCTACTCAATCTTCAATCATGGAAGACTTGGGACTTTCTGTGGCTGAGGTAAAACAACCATCCACTATTTATGTTCCGATTTTTAAGAGTTTTCAATTTGACAGTCAGTTCTCTATTTCTGCAGTTCTCACTTTTTGGTTCAATTCTGAGTATTGGATCACTAATAGGTGCTGCAATAAGTGGGAAGATAACAGATTTGTTTGGTCGGAAACTGGTAAGCTTTCTCAAGAATTATTGAATATTAATTTGCTAAAATCTTACAAACTAATTCCCATGTCTTGAACCAGACCATGTGGATCCTGAATTTGTTCTACATCGGTGGATGGCTTGCCATAGCATTTACAAAGGTTTCAGCTCTTCTGCTTATTCTTTCATAAGCTTTTGTTTACGACATGCTCGAGTTATGTACAAAGTCGGATATAAAGTTCCATTGATTTTTTCCATCACAATGCTAACTAGGATCCTGGCTGTAAGGCAATGATGGATCCATTAGAGGATTTTCAGGATTATTTAAGCTGTCATGATCAATTTGTCATTGCTTGCTTTCATTTGTTTTCAAAAGGCCCCTTGGTTGCTTAACCTTGGAAGACTATCACTAGGATTCACAAATGGAATTTCCAATTACTTGGTAACTTATTTGAAGTCTGCATTGATACATTTTCTTTTATCCATTAGTTGTTAAATGTTGAATTACAATGGATTACCATTTCGATCTCAAACAGGCGTCCATCTACGTTGCAGAAATAACAACAAAGAATGTCAGGGGAAGGTTTACAATGATAGTGCAGGTCATTAATCAAACATTGCCTGTAATGCACTTATTGGCTCATGGTTCTTATACTACTTGTTCTGCAGTTTTTGACTGGTTGGGGCGCGTCGTTCATGTTTGTTGTTGGTTCCTTTGTCCATTGGCGTACATTGGCTCTGTTAGGTAACTAAAACTTCCTGAATTGCATTGGAAATCGGTTAGGCAATCAGATAGTTTTGTAACAGTTATAGAATGATTTTACAAACAGCTACGGTTCCCGGTCTGCTTCAACTCCTACTTCTCTTCTTCATACCAGAATCTCCTCAATGGCTGGTGAGTACAATTCGATTTTCTCTTGAATTTTACGGCTACGGTTCGGTGCCTATCTTAAAGGCTTAAGTAAAAAGAAAACAGAAAATCTCATTACTAACCTGGAAGATATTGTCCGTTTTGATATGGAAATCTCTAGTTTTGTCCTACAGCTACCAAATGGCTTTGAGTTTCTACAAATATATCATAGCAGATCATCATAAGTTTTCTATTTCGGTTGAAATCTCCTCTGTGATATATAGCCACTGAGAATATTTCTGTGCAGGCAAAAGTTGGTCGTGAGAAAGAGCTTGAAGCCGCTTTGTTGTGCCTCAGGGGAGATAAAGCTGATATTTCTCGTGAAGCAACTGAAATAAAAGTAACCTTTGCTTTTTTCTTAGGAAAATAGTATAAACTTTTATAATGGTTCAATTTCTGCTTGTCTGAGCTTATCTTTTTACAGGATTATGTGGAATCTCTTAAAAGTTTCTCGAGTAAAGGAATTTTGGAAATATTTCAAAAGAAGTATGTTCGGCCATTACTTGTAAGACACGTAACTTGGTCGAAATTGATCAATTTCTCTATATTTGCTATATAATCCATTGATGTATCTCTTGTTTTCCTTATAGACTGTTGCTGGAGTGTTGGTCCTGATGAATTTGGGAGGAATCAATGCAGTTACATATTATTCTGGTGCTATTTTTGTCTCAGCTGGTAATATTACTGGTCTTAACAATCTCCATAGAACTTCAAGAAAATTTATGAATAGTTCAACTACATTAAGTTCTATTTTATGACAATTGAAAGGTGTATCTAGCATGGTTGGGCTCATCACACTAGCTGCTACTCAGGTTTGCTTCACTGTCATTTTGGATAGCAAATTTCTCCATTGATGGGATGATGTCTCTGTAACTAAAGAAATGTTCTGTTCTGCAGACAGTAATTGGTATTTTGGGTGCAACCTTAATTGATAAATTAGGAAGACGACCACTCCTACTGGTTAGCCAAGGATAAACTTTTTGTAATGATCTGCCAAGTAAAATGCATTGTTACTGAACAATGATTTAACTGTGTCCATCAGGTTTCATCAGCTGGATTATGCTTTAGTAGCTTCCTCACAGGAGTATCATTCTTCTTAAAGGTACTAATGTGATGACCAGGACTCGGATATTTCCCCCTCGTCACTGCACGTGGCAAGATTTGCTTCATCACCCTCGCGTATGCTTACATCAAAGGTATTATCGCTTAAGATAGTTCTATTTACCTCACAAGTACCTATGACCTCTCCCTCAGTTTGAATCAATTTAAGCATAAGCAAGGGGATATCGTGCAATGATGCAGGAGAAACATTCGAAGCCCGGTCATTATAACCAAAAATGTGCCTTTATTTGCCCCCAGATGATACTATTACTGCATTTCACTATGTCCTAACATATCAGATACAATGATCAATATTGAGCAGGATTTTAATTGGTGGGATCAAGGTAGTCCTATTTTGGCATTCATTGGCTTATTGGCAAGTCATCCATTTTCCCCTTCCATTCTGTTTTTCTCCCCTTTTCGTTTAGCAAATTCTAAATATTGGATAATGCTTTCAGATGTACATGGGCTCATATGCACTTGGCGGAGTACTACCATTGCTATTACTATCAGAGGTCTGAAAATTGTGTTCCGTGTTACTCCAACTCTTCATTTTTCTTGAAGTAACCATATTCGACACCTGTGTCCAACCATATGCAGACATGGGTATGAGGATACCAAAAGCCTTCCAAATAAATGAAAAAAAACAAGTAAAATTTGAGTATACCTACGTCGGATACATATCAACATCCGATACGGTGATACCCACACTTCACTCTAAGTAACATAGGTATTTGCCTTTGTTTACTTATTCGGTCATCCTTTTTTTGCATCATATTGAAATATATTTACTTCTGCCACAGTTATTCCCAATAAATGTAAAAGGTTCAGCAGGAAGCATCTGTCATTTTATGGGCAATTTCACCGGTTGGGTTGTCGCATACTACTTCAACTTCCTAATTGAATGGAGCTCAACAGGTGATTGATGCCTTATTCATTTTTTTCATAATATTTCTCAAGCTTTTTGACCTTAACAACCACTGCATTTCTTTTGCCATTGTTTCAGGAATATTCTTTATATTTTCGGCCTTTAGCTTTGCAAATTTCATCCTAACAGCGACAATGGTACCCGAGACTAAAGGACGAACGCTGGAGGAAATACGTCTACAGATTGAAATAGCAATTTGATTTAAATGTTGATCACTCTAGCTGCTGGTGTTACTAGACACTAATGTTGGTAATAATAATATTTTATTACAAGTAATAATTTATAATTATTGATCAAATAATTGGATTATAAAGACAATTTTTGTAGGTATAACTTTATGTAGATTTGTATAGTAAAACAACATAATCCAATGATATCTCATCAAAACATATATTTTTATGAATTAGTATATCATGAAAAGATATACTTATTAGATGTATAGATAAATGACTTTTCTATTAGTCAATTTTATTATTTTGTTTGGAGTGTTCAAAGTTTTTTTTTTTTTTTTTTTTGAAAGTGTTTTGGAAGTGTGTTGCACGCTTCAAAGTCATTATATTTTAAAATTTTTATTTTTTATTTTTTTTATTTTTTCAATTTTATTATTTAATTTTTCTAACAATTTTAAGACTTCTATATCATGCCTTACAAGAATTTAATATATAAAGAAAGAATAGTAGTTTATCGCCATGATATAGGCTTTCAGATTAATGTTAAAACAATAAATATTCTATGGTTATAAATTACAAGTCTTGTTCGTTATTTGATTATAATACAAGTAAACTAGTTGTTCATTTTGTTGCATAATTTTTTTTATGTTATTTGGAATACAATTTATGAATTGATTGTAACACCCTATACTTAGTCTGATTGTCGAACCAGAGCTATAGAACACCACATTAGTTACTTAAGTGACTCCATATTAATTCCCAATCTAACCTCCAACACACCATTAGATAACAACATAGAATGTGCTTAAGTTATTAATGTGCAACGGAATGACAAATAAGTACTTACAGCAAAACTCTATTAACCACCTTGCATACAAATAAGGGTTCACATACTTGTAGAGGTTTCGCATACAAAAAAAAAAAAAAGGTTAACTTTTCTCATGCATAATTGAGGGTTCATAAATATGTGTAAACAAAAGTAAAATATGCACAAAAATAAGACAACTCAAGCTCGCGAACTCACTTTGCAGGCTTTTGGGTTCACAACAGCAGAATCATGCGAACATACTTCACTAAATTAACAACATTATATGGTTGTACATAAGGAATTAGAAAAAAAATGAATTAACAATATGCAAACACTAAGTTTTTACAAATCCAATCACATCTCGAGGCATAATATTTCATTTTCTAACATAAGGGTTCGCATGTGACACCCTATACCCGGTTTGATCACCTGACCTGAGCTATAAGATATTACAACTGTAAAACATCAACATTATTCACTATCTCAACATAAATGATGAAACACTTCTTAACGTAATATAATTACAATCATTCAATGATAATCCATCATAATCGAGCCTTAATGAAGCATAATAAGCTATTAAAATAGCTTGGAAACAAATCTGGACTAATTTGAAACTTTTACAAAAATTAGGTGAAAAGTGAAAACAGGGGTTACACGGTCTTAAGGTCACATGGCTGTGTGACAAGGTTTAAGACCGTGTGATCTGATAACATGGTCGTGTGTCTAATTATGTAATATATAAAATTAAGCTGTGTGCTCCTGAGACACACGATCATGTGCCTAGGCCGTGTAACTAACTATTGCCGTGTGGACAAACCTATACCAAAATTAAACAGACTACATGGTTGTGTCATGCAACCATGTGAGACACGTACCTGTGTGGCAGACCATGTCACAAGCCGTGTATGTGTGAAGTACCTTCTAAAACAAGCAATTTCAACCTAAATTTCTTAGACTACAAGTCATGCAATTGTCAGCCAACAACCTACATAAAATGTACCAAAACTTGTCAAAACATACCAAATCACATTCAACCTAAGTGTCTAACCAATATGCCCTCATTGACACCACAATTCAAACATAAGCATCAACCATCCAAACCTAAACAAAACTAACTTTCCATGCTTGTACATTCACCAAATCAACATCAATTACTAAATGGCAAAATCATCAATTGAAGTTCACCAATTAGCTTATCATATAAATACCAATTTGTACCATCCCAAAAATTGGATTACAAGAAATTGAGTTGTGAAATCAAGAGTAGTCATGTCTCAATTTTGAGATAAGATTTTGGAAAGTTTGAACAAGTAAATAGATTTGGTTCAATGGTTAGGTGTTCTAGTTATGTGTGTGAGGCTATGGGTTTGAATCTTATTTCTTGAAATTTTTCTATTTTTACTAAACTCTTGGCTTTGGACATATGGGTATAAGTTATTTTCAATCAATTGATGTTAAGAATGAGCCTGCTGGTTCAGTGGTTAAGCTTATGTATACCTTTGGTCTTGTGTTCAATTTTTTGCATATGCAATAGGGAAAATATTTTTATGATATTTCGTAAATTAGTTTTGTTATTTTCTTTAAAATGTTAATTAACTTCCTTCCTCATTATTTTTCTTCAAAGCATTCTTTCTTCCATTCTTTTGTTTTTGTTTCTCGTCACTTGATAAACGATAAATTATACATATTTTTACCTCATGTTTAGCCTATATTTTGGATGAATTATTATCAGTTTTGTGAGAATTGATGCTCTTAATCTTTCTTTTTCATATCTTACACTCAGGAGAGCATAGGGAAGAGAAAAGAACAGAAAACGGGCCAAAAACTATGAAAATGGGCCAAAATATGAAATCGACACGGCTCAACGAGTCACCACACAGCCGTGCCACATGAAGACCACACGGTCCAGCCCCCGACAAGTACGGCCAGGCCACACGACCGTGCCTCCATCGACAGACTCTCATACGGCCTCTTGGTGTGGCACACGGACATGGCACACGGGCATGTTCCTGTCGTGAGGAAGAGGAATTTCACTCGGATTTGGATACTTAGGGGCTAAGAAAGCCATTCTAAACTCTATATAAAGACCCCAGGAGGCAACTCTAAAAGATATACTCTTTCCTCTCAAGAAAGAGCGCCATATTTCTACCAACACAAGGAGTGAAAGCAAGGAATTACTCTAAGGGAAGCCGATTGATTCATCCCAGAAGCCATAATTCTACATCAAGACAGAGGATCTCCCTAAATTCCTTCAGGGGTTTTTGGGTTCTTTATGTTTTGTTATCTTATTTCTTCTGAGATGTTTTCTTTATTAGTTATGAACTAAACCCCTCAAATACTTGAGGGGGATGAAACCTAAGACAGATCTTGTTATTATTTATTCTTGAATTATATGATAAATACTTGAATTGTTCTTAATTACGTGTTCTTCATTCTTGATTTAATAATCCTAGGTATTACTTCAAGAACTTGATGTGCTTAGGCTGCGGAGCAAAAGTCCCTGTTTTAAGAGTAGATCTACCATAATTAAGCGGAGTTGCATGCAACCCTAGACATTGGGCGACATAAATCTACCGGATTAGGGTCAAACCTAATAGGGGGATCCATAGATCGAATTAATGCAACTTAGGGTGTTAATTAATAAAGAAACTTTAGTTAACAGCCTAGGCCTAGTTGTTCTTAGCCTCGACAGAGGGATTAACATAAGTTAGGGATCTCTACGGATCAAGTCAAGTGAAGAATCATCTAGTTCAAGAAATTAATAACAAGTGAAGTCTAGGTGGATTCTCCCTTAAGTATTGCTCATATCAATCAGCTTTTCCCTAAAGTTTTCCCCAATTTACTTTTTATGCACTTTTAGTTAGTTTTAGAATTAGTTTCAATCAATCCTCTTTTATTTTTAGGCTAGATAATAGAAAGGAAGTAAGTATTAGTACTTTTGGTTCCCTTGGGTACGATAACTTGATCTTGCCGCTAAACTATACTACTGTTCGATAGGTGCGCTTGCCTTTAAAATCGTGATATTAGTTAGTTTTTGGTGTGATTAGTTTTTATAACTTTTATTACTTAATATCGTGAGCATATCAAATTTTTGGCGCCGTTGTCGATAAAACTCGATTTCTATTACTTTAGCCATTACTAGATTTATTTATTTATTTATTTTCAGATTTTATTTATTTTTATTTTATTTTATTTTTAATTTTAGATTTTCTTTTTTTTCCTTTTAGGTATTTCTAGTTTATGACTAGAAACAACCCAGCAGGAATTATTTTTTGACGAAGATTTAGAAGCGATAGTTCGCAGAACTCGCAGAGAGATCAGATGAAGCCTACAATATCAAGAACAAGATCAAGAACAAAGGCCAGGACCTACAGAAGAGATGGAAGAAAATCAAAACGTTCCACCACCTCCCGCAATAGTCGCGCCACCAGCAAATCAAGATGCAGCTCCTCGCACTATGTATGATTATGCTAAACCTAGTTTGGTTGGTACCCAAACTAGCATTCTTAGACCTACTATTGCTGCTAATAATTTTGAATTAAAGCCTAACACTATTCAGATAATACAGCAATTGGTGCAGTTTGATGGTTTACAAGATGAAGATCCAAATTCACATATAGCCAATTTTTTGGAACCTTGCGATACCTTTAAAATAAATGGCGTTTCTAATGATGCCATTCGTCTAAGGCTATTTCCATTCTCTTTGAGAAATAAAGCCAAACAGTGGTTAAACTCTTTACCACGAGGCTCAATCACCACATGGGAACAAATGACCGAAAAATTTTTACTTAAATATTTTCCTCCAACTAAAACAGCTAAATTACGAAACGATATCTCTTCTTTTGTGCAGATGGATTTAGAAACACTATATGATGCCTGGGAGAGATACAAAAATCTTTTGAGAAGATGCCTTCATCATGGCCTACCTTTATGGCTACAAGTTCAAACCTTTCACAACGGTTTGAACCCTTTAACAAGGCAAATGATTGATGCCACCGCCGGAGGAACAATCAATAACAAAACACCAGAAGCAACTTATGAATTTATTGAAGAGATGTCACTGAATAATTATCAGTGGCAGGTCATGAGGACAAAGTCGACAAAAGCCGCAGAAGTCTATAATATTGATGCTGTCACTATGTTTACTAACCAAGTAGAACTTTTAAATAAAAAGTTTGATAATTTTGTTGGTTCTACGCAGGCACAACCAGTGATGCAATGTGACACAACTCCCGTAAATATGTTCAATCCAGACTACTCATCCTCTGGACACAGCATGGAAACTGAGCAAGCCAACTATATGGGTAACAATTCTAGACCCCAAAATAATCTTTATAGTAATACTTACAATGCAGGTTGGAGAAATCACCCCAATTTTTCATGGGGAGGACAAGGAAATCAACGACAACAGCTTCCTCCGGGATTCCAACAGCCACCACCATAACAAGAGAAAAAGCCGAATCTTGAAGAGATGTTCACCAAATTTATGGCCGCATCAGAAACCCGTTTTCAAAACACGAAAACGACACTAAAGAACTAGCAAGCATCAATTCAAGGGCTTGAGAATCAAATCGGTCAGCTCGCAAAATTAATTTAAGAAAGACCACAAAGTGGACTACCAAGTAATACTGAGCCAAATCCCAGAGAACATGTCAAAGCAATTACTCTAAGAGATGGAAAAGTACTAGCTGAACCAGAAAAGAAGTCTGCTCCAGAATCTTCAGGAGATAAGGCAGAGGAATCCAAGGAAAACACTCCACCAACACTCAAGGAATACAAACCGCCCATTCCATATCCGGCAAAGTTGAAAAAAGACCGTACAGACGCTCAATTCGATAAATTTCTTGAACTCTTTAAACAATTACACATTAACTTACCTTTTGTTGAAGCAATTTCGCAGATGCCGAAGTACGCAAAGTTCCTTAAAGAACTTCTGACAAATAAAAGGAAGTTGGAAGAATTAGCCACAGTGGAACTCAACGAAGAATGCTCAGCTATTCTCCAAAATAAACTGCCGGCAAAACTGAAAGATCCAGGAAGCTTTATTATTCATTGTTTAATTTGTAGTTTACTTATTGATAAAGCTTTAGCTGATTTAGGTGCTAGCATTAATCTCATTCCTTACAAAATGTTCAAGCAACTAGGTCTGGGGGAACCAAAGCCCACTAGGATGAGTATTCAACTAGCTGATAGATCTGTTAAATATCCTAGGGGAATCATAGAAGACGTGCTAGTAAAGGTAGATAAATTTATATTCCCTATTGATTTTGTTGTGCTTGATATGGATGAGGATATTGAGGTACCTTTAATTTTAGGACGTCCATTCTTAGCCACTGCTAGAGCTGTTATTGATGTAGGGGATGGTAAATTAGTACTTAGAGTTGGTGAGGAAGAAGTCGTTTTTAAAATCTATGATGCTACGAAATTTTCTAAAGAACAAGATGATTCCTGTTATTTTGTTGATATTATTGATTACTTTGTTCAAGATAAGTTTCAGGAACTTTCTATCGCAGACACGTTGGAACTGTGTCTTGTTCAAGGTGGGGGAGAGGACGAAGTCACCACTGAAATTGAGGAAGTAAGAAAGGAGTTAGATTCTAATGAAATCATCACAAGACACATAAGTTATGAAAATATAAAGATGAGTGATGAATTGAGACAGAAACCTTCCATTGATGAACCCCCTAAATTAGAATTAAAGTAACTACCAGATCATTTAGAATATGCCTTTTTAGGGGAAGATTCAACTTTACCAGTCATTATCGCATCAGATTTGAGCATTGCAGAAAAAGAGGAACTACTCCATGTGTTAAGGGAACACAAACGTGCCATAGCCTAAAAAAATTTAGATATTAAGGGAATTAATCCGTCCTTTTGCACCCACAAAATTTTAATGGAAGATGAATATAAACCATCGGTGCAAGCTTAGAGACGATTGAATCCCAACATGAAGGAAGTCGTAAAAGCCGAGGTAATTAAACTTCTAGATGCAGGCATTATTTATCCTATTTCTGACATTTCTTAGGTAAGTCCTGTGCAGGTTGTTCCTAAAAAAGGAGGCATGACCGTGGTGTCTAATGACAAAAAAGAGTCAATACTTACAAGAACAGTCACTGGATGGAGAGTTTGCATTGATTATAGGAAGCTGAATGACCCCACGCGAAAAAATCATTTTCCCTTACCTTTTATTGATCAGATTTTGGAAAGATTATCAGGTCACATGTATTATTGTTTCCTAGATGGCTTTTCTGGTTACTTCCAAATCCCGATAGCCCCAGAAGATCAGGAGAAAATGACATTCACATGTCCATACGGTATGTTTGCTTATCGTAGAATGCCTTTTGGTTTATGTAACGCTCCTACTACTTTTTAGCGATGCGTGTTAGCTATCTTCAATGAATTTGTGGAAGATATCATGGAGGTATTTATGGATGATTTTTCAGTTTTCGGTAATTCTTTCTAACTTTGTCTTAATAATCTAAAACGTGTTTTGATAAGATGTGAAGAGACAAATTTAGTGCTTAACTGGGAAAAATGCCACTTTATGGTTCAAGAGGGTATTGTTTTAGGACATAAAATTTCTAGTAAAGGGATAGAGGTAGATAAAGCAAAAATTGAAACCATTGAAAAATTACCTCCCTTTAATTCAGTTAAGGCTATAAGAAGCTTTTTAGGACACGCCGGTTTTTATCGCAGATTTATTAAAGATGTTTCTAAAATAGCTAAGCCTTTAACAAAGTTGCTAGAAAAAGACGTGCTTTTCAACTTTGACCAAGAATGTTTACTCTTTTAACGCTTTTAAGGAAAAATTAGTCAATACCTTGATTATAATTTCACCTGATTGGAATCTACCTTTTGAACTAATATGCGATGCAAGTGATTTTGCCGTAGGTGCAGTTTTGGGACAACGAAGAGACAAGCACTTTCAACCGATCTATTATGCTAGCAGAACTTTGACAGCCGCTCAAGCAAATTATACTACCATAGAAAAAGAATTGCTAGCTATTATTTTCGCATTTGATAAATTCAAATCTTATTTGATTTTGTCAAAAACATTATTTATACTGACCATTCTGCTCTTCGCTACCTCTTAACTAAAACTAATGCAAAATCTCAATTAATAAGATAGATTCTATTGTTACAGGAGTTCGATTTAGAAATAAAGGACAAGAAGGGAACTGAAAACTTGGCAGCAGATCACCTTTCCAGACTAGAAAACACGCAACCTAAGTACCTCAACAAAATAAATGACTTGTTTCCTGAAGAACAACTCCTATCCTTAGCAGATGCAACAGTTCCTTGGTTTGCTAATTTTGCAAATTATTTAGCAGCTAACATAACCCCAAAAGGGCTGACCCATCAGCAAAAGACTGATGTGAAAAACTACTTTTGGGAGGATCTTTTTCTTTTTCGAATTTGTGCAGATCAGGTTATTTGAAGATACGTTACTGAAACAGAAGCATACCAGATTTTAAATCACTGCCATTCAGGACCCACAGGAGGACATCACAGTGGAGCTAGAACTGCTCATAAGGTACTCGAACCAGGCTTTTACTGGCCTACACTTTTCAGGGATGCCAACAGGTATGTGACCTCTTGTGATAAATGTCATCGAACAGGTAATATTTCTCAACATAATGAAATGCCTCAGAACTATATACTTTCATGCGAAATATTTGATGTATGGGGTATTGATTTCATGGGTCCATTCCCTACTTCATTTGGGAATAAGTACATCCTAGTAGCGGTAGATTATATGTCAAAATGGGTGGAAGCCCAAGCCTTACCTACTAATGATGCTAGAATGGTAGTACGATTTTTGAAGAAACTTTTCTCTCGATTGGAACACCTAGGATAATTATTAGTGATAGAGGCACACATTTTTGCAATGCCCAGTTTGAAAAAGTCTTAAAAAGGTATGGAGTACACCATAGAACAGCTACCCCTTATCACCCACAAACCAGTGGCCAAGTCGAAGTGACAAATAGGGAACTAAAACGCATCCTAGAGAAAACAATAGAAACAAATAGAAAGGATTGGTCAAGGAAAATAGACGATGCTTTTTGGGCTTATAGAACTGCTTTTAAAACACCCATAGGTACATCTCCTTATAAGCTTGTCTATGGAAAAAGTTGTCATTTGCCATTTGAACTTGAACATAAAGCATTTTGGGCTATCAAATTTTTAAACCTTGATTTTAAGCTTGCAGGTGAGAAGAGATTAATGCAGTTAAATGAACTCAATGAATGGTGTTGCAATGCATACGAGAGCTCACGACTATATAAGGAAGCCATGAAGCGACGTCATGACAAACAATTGAAACAACCTAAACAGTTTAAAACAGGTGATCTTGTCTTACTCTACAACTCAAGGCTGAGACTATTTCCTGGGAAACTCAAGTCAATGTGGTCAGGGCCATTCACTGTTCAAACTGTCTTTCCATATGGCACAATTGAGGTAACCCACCCCGACTACGGTACGTTCAAGGTAAACAGACATAGGCTTAAACACTACAGAGGTGAGAATTTTAAAGATTACAGGGAGGAGCTTTAGCTCCATGAAATCCCTTTGTGACACATCTAGGTAGAGTCGAGCTTAGACTCTAAATAAGCGCTTCTCGGGAGGCAACCCGAGCACTAACTTAGTAACTTTTCTTTCTTTAAATTTTTTTATTTTTTATTTTTCATGCATCAACTAACCCTTTTAGAATACAGAGATTTAAGACCACACGGCCGTGCCCACAGGCATGTCCAAGGCCGTGTGAACACTTCAAGCAGAGACACGGTCGTGTACCGAGGCCGTGTATAACCAGAGCAAAAATTTTCCTAAAACACGAGCCACCGATAAATAGCCACAGCCGTGCGATATGGCAGTGGCAACCTTCTGACTTCAACATGGGCTGTCGATAAATCCCCACGGCCGTGCGACATGGCCGTGGCAACCCTGCAGTATCAACACGGGCTTGTACAAATCCCCACGCCCGTGTCCCCAGACCGTGGCCAACACTGTCAATTTGGAAACAGCCGTGTACCCTTCTACACTGCCGTGTGAAGAACAAAACCGATCGTAAATGGCCGTGGAACCTATCACACGACCATGTGAAAAGTGAACCCGATCGTAAACGATCGGGCGAGATATCAACACGGGCGTGTACTTCAAACCAGGAGCACCAAAACCACCCAATTTCGAATCGTACGGGCAACCCCCAAGTCACACGGGGGTGTGACATGCCCGCGTGACCCAAAAACTATAAATAGGAAGCCACTATTAATTCTCTTTTTCACTCAAACCCTAAAATCTCCTCTCCACAACCACCATAAACACTGCCGCCAATCTTAAAACCACTACCACGCTCGTCCACAGCTGACCCACGCCCGTGCAAACCTACCCCACGACCGTTCGACCTCAACCTACGACCGTACAACCCTACATTTGGTTTTATTTTCTCATTTTTCTCATTTATTTATTTATATTTCGTTTTTATTATCTAATTAGTTAATCTTACTTTATTCTAGATATTACTTCAAGCATGGAAATAGGTAAACTATGATGAATAATCTAGAATTATATAGAACATATTAGGATTGCATGCCATTTAAATTCTTTTTTTGTTTGCCATTTAAATTCATATTTGCCTGCCATTTTTCTCATAAATTTAGTATAAATACATACCTATATTTCTTAGTTTTGCTACAAATTTACAAATGGTTAATTTCTACTATTCAGGTTAATCCTCATTTTTATGTTTTTTTAGGAACATTTTCATCCTAATCTACATTTTAATTATTATCTATCTAGTTTAATCTCAATCCTTAGGACTAATGCTTGTTATTTTATTTCAGATACTATGTCATCATCACGCGGTAGGAAAACTACCATCCCCGTTTCAAAGAAACGAAAGGGACCAGATGGTTCTTCCTCCAGACCCACCTCCGAGGCTCGCCATCCGTTCATTGCATTTCACCAAGAAACCCAAGAGGAGTTATTCCAACTCCTACGAGCCCGTTCTCTAGGAACCGGGCGATGTATTGATTGAGATGCTCTAGAACGAGTCCAACTCGCAGATGTTGTTCAGGCCCTCTTAACCACCGAGCCCTGGGAGCAATTTTTCTATATTGTCGAGCCCACCTATCTGGAGCTAACATTAGAGTGTTGCTCGACATTTCATTTACAGATCCCGATAAATCACGATGACCCAGGTATCATCCAATTTCGCCTTGGTGGTTTGGTACGACATTAAGCATAGTCGAATTCGGTATCGCGCTGGGACTCTATACAGACGAATTCATAACCGACGAAGACTTCCCCGACCTTTCTCGCCGTATTCACATCTCACCAGTCAAATGTTGGCAAACCTTAGTTCCAGGAGGAGCTACATACAATCCCAGTAGTAGCAAGGCAACCGCTCTCCCCCTGTCATTGAGGTACATTCATGCTCTTCTTGCACATACTTTGACAGGCAGACGCGAAAGCACAGGTGTCGTTAACAATCACGACGCCTATTTCTTATAGAGCATGGCGAATGCGCATACCATCGACCTCGCCTACTTTATCGCGCACGCTATGCAGCACCAGACCGAGCGTCACCGTGGGGCGTTATATTCATGGGCCCGTACATCACACGCTTGGCCCGTCAGTTCGGGTTCCTCAATACCGCGGCCCAAACATCCTCATATACATTGATAGGCCAGATGTCCCCTCAGGGCATCCAGACCATGTTACACATGAGGATGATCGAGCAGAGGCTAGGAGGCACCCCCTTACAGTTCCGCCTCATTCAGGAGGGCGAGGAGCCAGAGGACATTCCTGACGATGTCCCACCACCGGAGGAGGATGCACCAACAGCGCCACCACCACCCTCGCCACCCATCTCATGCAGCAGCCACCCACGCTGACCTATCTGAGAGCTTTTCACAATTTGAGCAGCAATACTTTCGGCGCCTCGATTATATCGATGCCACCTTAGAGCAGATATGCCAGCACCTCCGCATCACTCCACCGCCGCGTGATCCATCCAAGGATTAGATATATCTATTCCTCTTAACTTTATTTTTTTACTTTATTTTACTTTATTCTAACTTTTGAATACTGATCTTTATTTTCACCTTTTCTTCTAACTTTATTTTCCTTTTTACGTTTATTTTTATTTTCTTTCATTTCATCTTTTTCATTTTTTGAATATTAGTATTTTTAGTATTTTTCTTTATTTTATTTTATTTCTTTTTCATAACGGCCAACCCCTAACGAGTAATTTCCATTGATCCAAATTCCCCACGACTAATAAATTCTTTCATAGTTTCAAAGGAGCCTTACAGCTCAAATCTCTACGAAAATAGGAACATCCTGCCATAACTGCCGGCTCTTCCAATTCCAATATCTGTCTCACAAATCCATCCAAAAGTCAGAGAGTTTCATGTCTTTCCCTATCTTATGATCTTGTGCTTCTATTGCTACTAATGTTATCTTTGTACATTAAGGGCAATGTACATCTTAAGTGTGGGGGGGAACTTACTTTAAATCTTTACACTATATATGAAAACCCTAAAATCTGATGCATTGTAATCAATTGCATTATCTTCAACCTCCTATTAGGAATATATTTTGATTGATTTATGATTTTTATTGATATGTGAGAATTAAGACATAGGTGCTTGTACTCTGATTATTCAAACTTTAAAACATTAGGGAATCAAGCATGATAAGTTGAAATTTTTGAGAACCCCATTTTTTTCATAAGTTATTTTCCTTAATGTTATCTTGAGATTTGAAATTCGCAGAATTGACATCAAAAGCCATAATTTTGGTGAGATTTTTGAACCTTTTGAGCATACATTCTTTCGTGCTCACTTTTATTATTGCTTTGAGTGAGTCAACACTGATTTGTTATTCTAGAACTTGCTTTGATTATACATGTCAAGACCACATCATTGATTTGATACACTGAAATGATAAAGGCACTTAGGATTTAACCCACTTACACCATAAAAGCCTACCTCCATAAATTAACCCCTAGTGAACCCCATTGAGCCTAACAACATATTCTTTGACTTACCTCTAATATTAACCTTTCACTCATTTTTTGTTGCATTTCATTCAATTATTTTGACCCCTATTTTTGTCGAGATTTGAGTTAAAATTTTTATCTAGCTTTATTCTCTTTTCCAAAATGTAAAATTTTATCTAATTTATTGTATTATATTTGAATTGTTCTTAAAAAAAAAACGTATGTATTAATTCAGTTGTAATCTGTAATAGTTCAAATAGTTTTTGCATATTTCTATTTTAAGGCTACCAAGATGGAAATGATGTTATCATAAGAATTAGCCCAAAGAATATGTTCCAGTGATAGAGATTTTTCTAGCTAGATAATTTTTCAGTTCAATCTCGATTCTAACCCTCTTTTGTAGCCTGTAACAACACCCCTAACCAAGCCCCATTACAACCATTACAAGACCTTTTGATCGATGTTTCATATCAATCTATAGTGATGGAGATGTGATTTTCTTACAAGCCTATGGTAATAACTTTTCAGATTGACTAGAGAGTGCTTAAATCTTGAACCCTAAACACTTTGAGTGGATAGAGTGAATCCTTAGTGAGGATGTCAATTTCTGTTAATTAAGATAGAGAGATAACTACTTAGGAAAAGGGAGAAAACTTATGTTTCAATGATAAAATTCTCAACTTAAAGTGATTGAGTCTTTAATGTTCTTTCGATTGAATCTTTATTGTATGATTACCTGTGGATTAGTTTGAAACATTATTGATAAAGATTGTAAATTAAGAGAAATGATTCTTAATTAAGGATTGAGATTTTGCTTGAGGACAAGCAAAGGCTTAAGTGTGGGTGTATTTGATAAACGATAAATTATACATATTTTTACCTCATGTTTAGCCTATATTTTAGACGAATTATTATCAGTTTTGTGAGAATTGGTGCTCTTACTCTTTCTTTTTCATATCTTACACTCAAGAGAGCATAGGGAAGAGAAAAGAACGGAAAACGAGCTAAAAACTATGAAAATGGGCCAAAATATGAAATCGGCACGGCCCAATGGGTATAAGTTATTTTCAATCAATTGATGTTAAGAATGAGCCTGTTGGTTCAGTTGTTAAGCTTATGTATACCTTTGGTCTTGTGTTCAATTTTTTGCATATGCAATGGGGAAAATATTTTTATGATATTTCGTAAATTAGTTTTGTTATTTTCTTTAAAAGGTTAATTAACTTCCTTCCCCATTCTTTTTCTTCAAAGCATTCTTTTTTCCATTCTTTTGTTTTTGTTTCTCGTCACTTGATAAACGATAAATTATACATATTTTTACCTCATATTTAGCCTATATTTTGGATGAATTATTATCAGTTTTGTGAGAATTGATGCCCTTAATCTTTCTTTTTCATATCTTACACTCAGGAGAGCATAGGGAAGAGAAAAGAACAGAAAACGGGCCAAAAACTATGAAAATGGGCCAAAATATGAAATCGACACGGCCCAATGAGTCACCACACGGCCGTGCCACATGAAGACCACACGGTCCAGCCCCCAACAAGTACGGCCAGGCCACACGGCCGTGCCTCCATCGACAGATTCTCACACGGCCTCTTGGAGTGGCACACGGGCGTGGCATATGGGCGTGTCTGTGTCGTGAGGAAGAGGAATTTCACTCGGATTTGGATACTTAGGGGCTAAGAAAGCCATTTTAAACTCTATATAAAGACCCCAGGAGGTAACTCTAAAAGATATACTCTTTCCTCTCAAGAAAGAGCGCCATATTTCTGCCAACACAAGGAGTGAAAGCAAGGAATTACTCCAAGGAAAGCCGATTGATTCATCCCAGAAGCCATAATTCTACATCAAGACAGAGGATCTCCCTAAATTCCTTCAGGGGTTTTTGGGTTCTTTATGTTTTGTTATCTTATTTCTTCTGAGATGTTTTCTTTTTCAGTTATAAACTAAACCCCTCAAATACTTGAGGGGGATGAAACCTAAGACAGATCTTGTTCTTATTTATTCTTGAATTATATGATAAATACTTGAATTGTTCTTAATTACGTGTTCTTCATTCTTGATTTAATAATCCTAGGTATTACTTCAAAAACTTGATGTGCTTAGGCTACGGAGCAAAAGTCCCTGTTTTAAGAGTAGATCTACCATAATTAAGCGGAGTTGCATGCAACCCTAGACATAGGGCGACATAAATCTGCCGGATTAGGGTCAAACCTAATAGGGGGATCCATAGATCGAATTAATGCAACCTAGGGTGTTAATTAATAAAGAAACTTTAGTTAACAGCCTAGGCCTAGTTGTTCTTAGCCTCGACGGAGGGATTAACATAAGTTAGGGATCTCTACGGATCAAGTCAAGTGAAGAAATCATCTAGTTCAAGAAATTAATAACAAGTGAAGTCTAGGTGGATTCTCCCTTAAGTATTGCTCATATCAATCAGGTTTTCCCTAAAGTTTTCCCCAATTTACTTTTTGTGCACTTTTAGTTAGTTTTAGAATTAGTTTCAATCAATCTTCTTTTATTTTTAGGCTAGATAATAGAAAGGAGTAAGTATTAGTACTTTTCGTTCCCTTGGGTACGATAACTCAGTCTTGCCACTAAACTATACTACTGTTCGATAGGTGCGCTTGCCTTTAAAATCGTGATATTAGTTAGTTTTTGGTGTGGTCAGTTTCTAAAAATTTTATTACTTAATATCACGAGCATATCATCACTCTAATTATATTTTTCTTTTCCCTCGTTCCGTTGATATGTTATTTGAATCTTTCCAAACCGTTACGCTAAATTCCCTTGTGCTGTTAATATTCAACTGAACTGTAAGTGTCCTCTCTCAAGTTGGTATGTTTGAGTTGTGATAAACGAAGTTATGCTTCCTTTTTCTAAGGGGTAAATTTCTGATTCGCATAAGTTTTCTTAGGCAAAGATCTTAAGAGTGATGTTTCTCTAACGATTTAAGTTTCGTGTTTTAGTTTACAAGTAAGGGTAAGCGAATAACTTCGTTTGAGATTTGGTATCGAAGTTCTTTGACATACTTCAATTTGGATGTTAATTTAAGCATTTTGTTTTATTTTATTCGTCTGATTTATCATTATAATATTGTTTTTATGTTCGAGAATCATCTCGATTGCTTCTAAAGCAAAGCCATATAAGGTGGGTATTGAAAACCCATTCTTATTCGAATTTTAATCATTGAAAAATAGGACTGTCGAAGCCACACGGCCGTGTGTTAGACCGTGTAACTCACTGTTCACAAAAATTGGTGGCACACAAACGTGTGCCCAAATCGCGTGTGGTTATTGTTGTGTAGGGTTTACACGGGCCAATGACTCGGGCATGTGTTCAGGCTGTATAACTCACTATTTGTAAATTAGGACCACACGGGCAGGTGACACAGGCGTCTTCCAGACCATGTAGAGTCACACAAACCAGCTTTTCAGGTCGTGTGAAACCACACGAGTGTATAGGCCAATATTTAGGATTTTTCCCTTGGGCCACATATAATAGCCCATTTTCAGTTAAGTCATAACAGTGGTTTCGAGATAATAAATCTGAGGTTGAAATATTTATTTTATTATTTTAATGTCTACAGTATGATAGTAGATTCATATGAAAATTTTGTTATGAAATTTTATCATTTGCATGCTCAATTTGATAAAAAGGACTAAATCGCGTAAAATGTAAAAGTTGTGTTCTAATAGCTAAAGGTGTTAAATAGCTATAGAACTTTAAATTAGATGTCCTTATATGGTGATTAGACCTTTAATATACTAAGTGGACAAAGATGGACATCATTTAAGTGATTTTTTAAAGGTTTAATTAAAGCATATTTAAGTAATTTAACAAATAAAGTTAGTAAAATAATGAAAACAAAGGCTATCATCTTTGTTTTCTTTTCTAGCTGATTTTTAACCTAAGAAAAACATCGTTTTTGGGCATCCAAGCATTCAGCCTCTACTCAAGCTTGCATCTAAGTGAAATTTGTCTCAGTTTTTAATGATTTCTATGTTTTTGAAGTCGTTGTAGCTTAATCTAGCTAGCCCAAGGACTAATTTGCAAAACTATTAAATTTTTTGAGTTTTTCCATTGATGAATATGCTAAGGTTTTGAAGATTAATGGAAGAAAATAAATCTTTGTTGTGAATTAAACAACTTTTGTTAAGTGATTTTTATGAAAATGTTAAATAGGGATTTATTTGTAAAATGTGAAAATTATGTGTTAAATGTGTGAATTAATGAAATATATGGGTTTTTATAAGCATAGATGAAATTCAGCTAGATGGGTATGTACTAAATTGCATGAATTTGTATTTTTATGAGATAGGGACTAAATTGTAAAGAAGTTAAATGTTTAGGGAAAAATGATAATTTTGCCATAACAAGAAATTTTGGATTGAATTGGGTAGAATGTAAATTAAACTAGTTAAATTTAATTATATTGATCAAGAAAAGCAACATTCGGATCTAAATTGGGGAAATGACAAAGTAGTAGACTAATCAATTAATTTCTTCCGTATTAATTCAAGGTAAGTTTGTATGTTAATAAGCATTAAAGTAATTGTGATTTTAAATTCTTTATTATTGCAATCTTAATGATACGACTTCACAGAAATACTCGACGAGGATTTGGCTGTGTATGAAATCCTGGTTGAACCTTAAGAATAGATAGGATACAAATGACATGTCATTAGGAGTTACTGTGTTTGGGTGTTGGTCCTGTATGTTCTACCGGTGGCTGAGTTTTTCGACATCTCTTGCAGTTACTCATCAGCTTGTATGAGCAGCACTGTGTAACTACGTCTTTACCATCAACTTGTGTGAGCAGACCTAGTGATGGCTCGAGAGTGAGAATTTATATGAGATATGAGATAGTGATGGTTTTGACCATGGTTTGGCACTTAGTGTACGAGATTCCCGAGTATTCGATATTATTCCAAATGGTTCAATAGGCATAGCGATGATATGAAAGAGTATGAGATCTATATGTATCAGTACAGGTATGTACTTGAATCATGTGAGAATTGAAACTATGAGATTTGTGAATTCATGTCTAACTTTGTGATTGAATATGTGATAGGTTTATAAACCAAATTGAATTATATTATGCTAAGTTAAATTACTTAAATTATGATTAAATGGTAAGCTGAGTTTTAAGCTATACGAAATTACTAAGCTTAATTGCTTACTCTATTTATTTTTCTGTGTTTTATAGTGATTCGGAAGCTCGCTTGGATTGGAAATTGTCGGAGATCTCATCACACTATCCAGCAGCTGTTTTGGTACTTTTGGACTTAATGTATTTTTGGTTATATGACATATATAGGTGTTTCGATTATGTAACCTAATTGTCTTGTTGAGTTTGGCCATTTGAATTGGCTTGTAAGGTAGCCATATATTTTGATATGTAAATATGTATAAATAGCCTTATGATATGTAGTGAATAATTGTTATATGAATGCCTTGTTTGTGAAATTGTGTTTTGGCACTAAATGGTTGGAATTGAGATGGAAATGCATGCTAAGTTTAGGCACAATGTCACATTTATCTATTTGACCATTTCGGTAGACTTTGGAAGTATATTTGGTAAGTTTTAAAATGGTCAAATGAATGTGCTTATGAATATCATGTTGTGAGTGTGGATGTTATGGTATGAACTTGATATTGGTTAGTTTGAATGCTTATTTATGCCAATGTTTTATGAGCATTGTTGATCTTAGGTTGGCATCACATTGGGTTAGAAATATGGCTTGGAAAATAGTCTATTTTTGTGCACACGAGAAGAGACACGGGAATGTATCTCAGCTGTGTGTGACACACGGCCAGGTGACATGGTCGTGTGTCCCATTAAATTTCTATGAAAGTAAGTCAGTGAGCTACACGGGTAGTTACACGGGTGCCTAGTTTGCTGTGTGACCCAAGTCAGTGAGTTGCACGAGGTCAGACACAGGTTGGGACACGTCCATGTGATCCCATTTTGAATGCCTACACGGTCTGAGATATAGGTGAGAGACACGGCCTGGGCACACGGGCGTGTGTCCCTTACATTTTGAAAATTTTTAATGTTTTCCTAATATTTCCTTAAGTTCTTGTTTGAGTCCCGAATTGTTTTTAATGCTTTTTTTGGGCCTTGAGGGCTTGTGTTAGGAACTATATGACTAAATCTGAATGACTTCTATTTGGATATGTGAATTGTCCATGAATTGTATGATTGTTTAAGTGATAAGTCTGGTAATGCTCTGTAACCCTATTCTAATGACAGATACGGGTTAGGGTGTTACATTTTATTGGTTTTAAAGCTATGGTTTAGTCGATTTTAGGACTAACGTAGCGTATGTGAGTCTAGCTATACATGCCATATTTAACCTGTGATAGTGTGATATCTGCTGACAGTTTTTAAATTGTGTTTTCATATAGCAAACAGATTCTAGCCGAGCAGACTCCGATGATGTTGAAAGTAATGTGCCAACCTCCGTTCATAGAACAGTGCCATCTAGTTCGAGACTTGTGTCTGAGGGTTGTGGAAGAGGCCAATGAAGCCTTTTTCCAATTAATAAATGAGTAGTTCTCTGAGTTTGTCCGAACAAATCTGGCTTCTCAACAACCTCCACCCCTAACTTTTCCCCAATCAGTTCCCGTAGCATCTCAAGTTCTGAAACCCGTAGTTTAAGAAAATCGCCTATGGATAAAATTTGTAAGTATGGGGCCGAAGAGTTTCGAGCTACAGTTGATGATGATCCTGAAAAAGCCGAGTTTTGGCTTGAGAATACAATTCAGGTTTTTGATGAATTGTCTTGTACCTATATAGAATGTGTTAAATATGCCGTATCTCTTCTGAAGTATGCTGCATACCAGTGGTAGAGCACTTTAATTTCTGTGGTACCCAGGGAATGTGTTACATGGGAATTCTTTCAAATAGAATTTAGAAAGAAATATATAAGTCGGTGGTTTCTTGATAAAAATGCAAAGAATTTCTAGAACTGAAACAGCATCGTATGACTATATCTGAATATGAAAGAGAATTTGTTAGACTGAGCAAGTATGCCCGAGAGTGTATTCTAACTAAAGAGATTATGTGCAAATGTTTTGAAGATGGGTTGAATTAGGATATCAAACTTTTAATCAGAATTTTGAACTAAAAGAATTTGTTGTTTGGGTCGATAGAGCATACAAAGCCAAGGAGCTTAGTAAAGACAAGAGAAAAGCTAATTTTAAGGCTAGAGATTTAAGAAAAAGATCAACGGGTAAATCCTATCATTCTTTGTCAAAGAAACAAAGGATTTTCATAATCGTTCGACTGCTTTAGTGGGATATTCTAACAGAGATTGTAGAAAGCAACATGCAAGTACAAAACTAAAGCCACATCAGTAGCGAGTGTTAAAAGTGTTAGAGTTGACAAACCAGAGTGTCAACAATGTTGAAAACGACATTTTGGAGATTGTTGGATGAATAATAAAGCCTGTTTCAGATGTGGCTCGCAAGAACATTTTATTTGTGATTGTCCTGAGTTTTCTAAGAAAGGCAAACTTCCGACTACAAGGCCAAATAATACAGCTACTAGAGAGAGACCACCTCAAAATACTGGAAATGTAAATAGTAGCAGAGATGCAACAAAGGATTCTGATGTGAGATCTGAAGCACGAGCACTAGCCAGAGCTCATGTAATTTGACCTCGTGAGGATGCATCGGCACCGGATGTTATCACCGGTAATTTTTCTCTTTATGATACTGATGTAACTGCTTTGATTGATCCTGGATCGACCCATTCATATATCTGTATGAATTTAGTGTCTAGTAAGAGTTTACCTGTTGAGTCCACTGAATTCGTGGTTAAAGTATCGAACCCCTTAGGTCAGTATGTTCTAGTTGATAAAGTTTGCAAAAATTATCCTTTGATGACATGAGGTTTACTGTTTTCCTATCGATTTGATGCTTTTACCATTTGATGAATTCGATGTGATTTTGGTTTTGGATTGGTAGACTCTACATGATGCTATTGTAAACTGTAGAAAAAAGACTATTGAGTTGAAATGTCAGAATAGTAAAATTCTTCGTATTGAATCTGATGATTCGAATGGATTGCCTATTGTGATATCAGCTATGCTAGCTTAAAAATATGTAAGAAAGGGTTGTAATGCTTATTTTGCTTATGTATTGGATACAAAAGTGTCTGAGTCAAAGATTGAATTAGTGCCAATGGTTTGTGAATGTCTAGATGTGTTTCTAGAAGAGTTACCTGGATTGCCACCAGTCAGAGAGGTTGAGTTTGCTATTGAGTTAGTACCGGGAACATCACCGATATCGATAACTCCATACAGAAAGGCTCCAACAGAGTTGAAAGAGTTGAAAGCTTAGTTGCAAGAGTTGACAGATAGAGGTTTTGCACGAGCTAGTTTCTCGCTTTGGGGTGCATCGATTTTATTTGTAAAAGAAAGATGGTTCAATAAGATTGTGTATCGATTATCTACAGCTCAACAAAGTTACAATCAAGAACAAATATCCTTTACCATGAATTGATGATTTGTTTGATTAGCTGAAAGGTGCAACAGTATTATCAAAGATTGATTTGTGATCTAGTTATTATTAGTTGCGGGTTAAAGATTCGAATGTGCTGAAAACTGTGTTCAAAACCAGGTACGGACATTATTAATTTCTTATTATGCCATTTGGGTTAACTAACACTCCTGCAGTATTTATGGACTTGATGAATAGATTTTTAAGACCATATTTGGACAGATTTGTCGTAGTATTCATTGATGGCATATTGATTTATTACTGAGACGAGTCTAAACATGCCGAGCATTTGAGAATTGTGTTACAAACTTTGAGAGATAAGCAACTATTTGTTAAATTCAGCAAATGTGAGTTTTGACTCCGAGAAGTTAGATTTTTAGGACACATTGTATCGGTAGATGGCATCCGAGTTTAGCTGAGCAAGATTTCAATAATTGTTGATTGGAACCCACCAAGAAACATATACAAATTCAAAAGTTTTCTAGGATTAGCTGGCTATTATCGAAGATTTGTTAAAGGGTTTTCAATGGTAGCTACACCGATAACTTGTTTATTGCAAAAAGATGTGAAGTTTGAGTGGTCGGAGAAATGTCAACAAAATTTTAACCAATTAAAAGCACTGTCAATTGAAGCACTAGTTTTAGCACAACCTGAGCAGGGTAAAGAATTTGTGATTTCCAGCGATGCGTCATTAAATGGTTTGGGATGTTTTTTAATGCAAGAAGGCAAAATGATAGCTTATGCTTCCAGACAATTAAAGCCGCATGAAAAGAATTATCCAACACATGACCTAGAGATAGCTGCTATTGTATTTACATTAAAAATTTGGTGACACTATTTGTTTGGTGAAAATGCCACATATTTACCGATCACAAGAGTTTGAGGTATCTGATGTCACAAAAAGATCTAAATTTGAGACAGCAAATATGGCTTGAACTGTTGAAAGATTATGTGTTAGTCATTGATTATCACCCGGGAAAAGCAAATGTTGTTGCGGATGCTTTGAGTAGAAAATCCTTGTTTGCTTTGAGAGCGATGAATACATGATTGACTTTGTCTGATGATGGCTCGATTTTAGCTGAGTTAAAAGCTAAATCGGTGTTTCTTCAGCAAATTTGGGAAGCTTAGAAATGTGATCACAAATTGAAAGCTAAAAGAGTACAGTGTGAATCAATTTTTGATTTAGAATTTCATATTGGAACCTATGATTGTTTGATGCTCAGAGGTAGAGTTTTTGTACCAAATAATCTAGAACTTATACAAAAAAATTTGCATGAAGCTCACAGTGGTAGTTTGTCTGTTCATCCAGGGAGTAACAAGATGTACAATGATTTGAGACAGTTATACTGGTTGTAAAGAATAAAATGTGATATTTCTGACTTTGTGTCCAAATGTTTGATTTCTCAGCAAGTTAAAGCTGAACATCAAGTACCTTAAGGACTATTACAGCTAGTGATGAAACCTGAGTGGAAATGGGATAGTGTTACAGTGGACTTCGTATCGGGGTTACCCCTATCTCCAAAAAAGAAAGATACTATCTGGCTTTTTGTTGTTCGATTGACGAAGTCTGTACATTTTATTCTAGTATGCACAGACTTCTTACTTGTTAAATTAGCTTAAATGTACATCTCTAAGATTTTTAGATTACACGGGATACCATTCTCTATTATTTCAGATAGGGATCCACGGTTTATATCTCGATTTTGGAAGAAGTTGCAAGAAGCCTTTGGTACGCGGTTGCATTTTAGCATTGCATTTCATCTTCAAATCGATGATCAATCCGAGAGAGTGATTCAGATTCTTGAAGATATGCTTCGTTGTTATGTTTTAGAGTTTGAAGGCAATTGGGAAAAATATTTACCGTTGCTTGAATTTACATATAATAATAGCTTTCAATTGAGCATAAAGATGGTACCGTATGAAGCTTTATATGGTCGTAAATGCCGAACTCTATTGTATTGGACCGAGCATAGTGAGAAAAACATTCACGGGGTTGATTTGATCTGAGAAATTGAAGAGAAAGTGAAAGTAATTCGTGATAATTTAAAAGCAGCTTCAGATCGACAGAAATCATATGCAGATTTGAAACGTGAAGAAATTGAATTTCAGATTGGCGACAGAATGTTTCTAAAAGTATTGTCGTGAAAGAAAATTCTTCGATTTGTTCGCCAAGGGAAGTTGAGTCTGCCGATTTATTGGGCCGTATGATATTATCGAGAGAATAGGGCCAGTGGCATATCGTCTAGCCTTACCGTCAGAACTAGAAAAGATTCATAATATGTTTCACGTATCTATGCTACGATGGTACTGATTAGACCCTTCGCACATAATTTCTCAGGCAGAAGTTTAGATTCAGCCTGATATGTCGTATAATAAAGAAACGATCAGAATTTTTTCCTGAAAGATTAAAGAGTCAAGAAACGAAAGCATAACTTTAGTGAAGACTCTTTGGCAACGTCACGGTATTGAAGAGGCTACATGGGAACTAGAGGAAGTTATGAGAAAATAATACCCTTACTTATCCTCTGATAAGATTTTAGGGGGATGAAAATTCCTAAAGGGGGAGAGTTGTAATAGCCCGTTTTTAGTTAAATCAGAACAGTGGTTTCAGGACCACAAATTTGAGGTTGAAATATTTATTTTATTATTATTTCAATGTCTACAGTATGATAGTGGAGTCATATAAAAATTTCGTTATGCAGTTTTATCGTTTGCATGCTCAATTTGACAAAAAGGACTAAAAAACATAAAATGTAAAAATAGTGTTCTAATAGCTAAAGGTGTTAAATAGCTATATAACTTTAAAGTAGAGGTCCTTATATGGTAATTAGACCCTTAATATACTTAGTGGACAAAGACGGACATCATTTAAGTGATTTTTTAAAGGTTTAATTAAAGGATATTTAAGTAATTTAATAAATAAAGTTAGTAAAATAATGAAAACAAAGGCTATCATTTTTTTTTCTTTTCAAGCCAATTTTTAACCTAAGAAAAACACCATTTTTGGGCATCCAAGCATTCGACCACTGCTCAAGCTTGCATGTAAGTGAAATTTGTCTCAATTTTTAATGATTTCTAGGTTTTTGAAGTCGTCGTAGCTTAATCTAGCTAGCCCAGGGACTAATTTGCAAAACTATTGAATTGTTTGAGTTTTTCCATTGATGAAATGCTAAGGTTTTGAAGATAAATGGAAGAAAATGAATCTTTGTTGAGAATTAAACAACTTTTTTTAAGTGATTTTTGATAAAAATGTCAAATAGGGATTTATTTCTAAAATGTGAAAATTATGTGTTAAATGTGTGAATTAATGAAATGTATGGGTTGTTATAAGCATAGATGAAATTCAGCTAGCATGAGATAGGGACTAAATTGTAAAGAAGTTAAATGTTTAGGGCAGAATGGTAATTTTGCCGTAACATTAAATTTTGGATTGAATTGGGTAGAATGTAAATTAAAATAGTTAAATTTGATTATATAGATCAAGAAAAGAAACCTTCGGATCTAAATCAGGGAAAAGACAAAGTAGTGGACTAATCGATCAATTTTTTCGGTATTAATTCGAGGTAAGTTCATATGTTAATAAGCATTAAAGTAATTGTGATTTTAAATGGTTTATTATTGCATTCGATGAATATGACTTCACAAAAATACTCAACAAGGATTTGGCATTGTATGAAATCCCGGTTGAACATTAGTAATAAATAGGATACAAATGACATGTCATTAGGGGTTACCGTGTTATGGGTGCTGGTTTTGTACGTTCTACAGGTGGCTGAGTTTTCCAAATGTGTTGCAGTTACTAACCAATTTGTGTGAGCAGTACTGTATAACTACATCTTGACCGTCAGCGTGTGTGAGCAGACCCAGTGATGGCTGGAGAGTGAGTATTTTTATAAGATATGAGATAGTGATGGTTTTGACCATGGTTTGGCACTTAGTGTACGTCCCGAGTATCCGATATTATTCCAAATGGTTCAACAGACATACTAATGATATGAAAGAGAATGAGATCAATTTGTATCAGTACAAGTATGTACTTGAATCATGTGAGAATTGAAGCTATGAGATTTGTGAATTCATGTCTAACTTTGTGATTTAATATGTGATAGGTTTATGAACCAAATTAAGTTATATTATGCTAAGTTAAATTACTTAAATTATGATTAAATGGTAAGCTGAGTTTGAAGCTATGCGAACTTACTAAGTTTAATTGCTTACTCTATTTATTTTTTGTGTTTTATAGTGATTCGGAAGCTCGCTCAGATTGGAAGTTGTCAGAGATCTCATCACACTATCCAACAGCTGTTTCGGTACTTTTGGACTTAGTATTTTGGTTATATGGCATGTATAGGCATTTTGCTTATGTAGTTTAATTGTCTTGTTGAGATTTGGCCATTTGAATTGGCTTGCAAGGTAGCCATATATTTTGATATGTAAATATGTATAAATAGCCTTATGATATATGGTGAATAATTGTTATATGAATGCATTGTTTGTGAAATTGTGTTTTGGCACTAAATGGTTGGAATTGAGATGGAAATGCATGCTAAGTTTAGGCACAATGTCAAATTTATTTATTTGACCATTTAGGTAGACTCTGGAAGTATATTTGGTAAGTTTTAAAATGGTCAAACGAATGTGCTTATGAATATCATGTTGTGAGTGTGGATGTTATGATATGAACTTGATATTGGTTGGTTTGAATGCTTATTTATGTCAATGTTATATGAGTATTGTTGAGCTTAGGTTGGCACCACATTAGGCGAGAAATATGGCTTGGAAAATAGCCTATTTTTGTCCACACAGGTAAAGACACAACCATGTGTCTCAGCTGTGTGTGGCACACGGCTAGGTGACATGGTCGTTTGTCCCCTATGATTTCTATGAATACAAGTCAGTAAGTTACATGGGCTAGTCACACAGGCATGTGGTTGACCGTGTGACCCAGGTCAGTGAGTTACACGAGGTCAGACATGGGTTGGGACATGGCCATGTGATCCCATTTTGAATGCCCACACGGCCTGAGACACGAGCATGTCTATTGACCGTGTTAGAGACATGGCCTGGGCACATGGGCGTGTGTCCCCTGCATTTTGAAAATTTTCAATGTTTTTCCAAAATTTCCTTAAGTTCTCGTTTGAGTCCCGAACTATTTTTAATACTTGTTTTGGGCCTCGAGGGCTTGTGTTAGGGACTATATGACTAAATTTGAATGACTTCTGTTTGGATATTTGAATTGAACTTGAATTGTATGATTGTTTAAGTTATAAGTCTGATAATGCTCCGTAACCCTATTTCGGTGATGGATACGAGTTAGGCGTTTCACACCACAAGCGTCGTTCGAAGAGAATGCAGGCCTACTGTAGGGTTTGTACTATCTAAATTAGGTTATATAACTTGATATCTGATGATCTAATGATGAACAACTTGTGATCTGTACCTATATTTGCTATGTTTGAACCTATGTAAGTAGGGTTTGTCAGAACGTAATGTGCTCTTGTTAAATATATACGAACTATCTAGGTATGATTTGTATTCTATAATGTTTGATGGTACGTCTCTACGTTACTCTATTGCTTAAGAACATATGATATCCGAATATGTTGAATTGATTGGTACTGATTCTGATTTATAACCATGCATATGACTTCATGGAAAATATGATATTATTTCTTAAGGTTTGATGACTTGTTTTATAATGCATGGACTCATATGCTTACTGACTCTGTTACTGTACGATAGCATGATTTACATGCTTATCACTCTGCTTCTGTATATGCATGCCATGACACATTGCATGGGACTTGGGATGATGTAAAAGTGGGAAGTTTCTAGCAGTTTGATGATCTGTATTATTTGATGGTTTATCCATGACTCTATTCTGGCAGCTTCACTGTAATGTAAGGGTTTGATCACATATATCTAATTTGATAGTTTTAATTGCAAAATTCTGGTGGCACTATCTACAGTTATCTGTTAGTGTGATTTGATTCGACGAGTCTTGGGGGAACTTTATTTTGGTGTGTAGCGGAACTGGGTACGATGTTTTCTGATAAATCTATAATCTGATTTGTTTTGAAAGATATTGTATTTGCATAAATATACATCCTCTGTGTAGCTCTATTCAGTTATGCTCTGCTCTATTTTATTCTATTATGTTCTGCTCTATCATGTTCTATTTGGTTTTTTTTTTTTTGTTCTGTTGTATTCACATGATGGAAACCTCCGTGATACTCTGATCTATTCTGCTCTGGTCTTATACTCACTATTAAGTTTTATGTGTTCCTCTGACTTATATATTATGTTATGTTAATCGTAATTGATGTTGGTTATACACTGGGCTTAATAGCTCACCTCTTGGTTTTATCTAAGTTTTTTCAAGTAAGGCTTTATCTTAGGACGGAACGGTGTATGAGAGCTTGGATTGTTTTGCAATAGTGTAGAAATGTTTTTGGTCTTGTGAGTTTGTAATTTGTTTCTGAGTTCGTCTTAATTTTTTGCTAAATTCATCAGTAGTTGATAATTTCTAATGCGAAACTAAAAAATCACTCAAGTCGATAAAATAAATTTTGGTTTTCAACCTTAAACTCTGAAAAGATTTTCGCCACAAATCAAGTAAAGTTTTGAATGTTTTCTGAATAATTACTAAAATTAGTTTTCAATACATTGGTGTAACTTGTCCAGATTCGGCTTAAACTTCTAGGCTGATTTTGGGGTGTTATATAATTCCACAAATTAAAAATGCATTATAGGTTTCAAACACCCATATGCCATCAAATATCAAACCAACCAAAATACGATTAAGGATTTATATCAATAAACATATTTCATATTACAAATAGTACAAAACATGACAAAATTATCTTAAACATACATATACCAAAACCTTATTTACATGCCACTTATAACCAGACCAAAATAAACAAATAGCTACAGAAAAAGTTGACAAATAGTGTGATCTCCAACGATGTTCCAATCGACAGCACAAATCTGACAATCTATAAGGAAGAAAACCAAAATAGGGTAAACTTACATAAAGCTTAGTAAGTTCGTATAATTAAACAACACATACTTGTCATTTTAATCATACAATTTGAATATGGCATAACTAGAATTTCCAAGCCTTGTTTCACATTTCCTATCATACCACATGGTTAGACATGATATACAACACTGCAAGATACTAAGATTACCTATTTCATATGCCAAAATTCATTACCATGTAATTGTACAATCATTTAATGCCATGAGATCCATTTTTGAACATTTCATTAACTATTTTGTCCAAAGAACTATAGTAAATTAATTTTGAATACATAAGAAATTAATGTTCACACAAGCTGACAATCGGGACATTAACCAATACTCGACGCTGCTCACACAAGTTGATAAGAATCTGCCACAAATGCTAGATTCTAGCCATCGGTACAGTATCCACCACTGGAACATAGTACCTGTGTAACACCCTCTACCAGGCTTGGTTGCGTGTAACACCCTATACCAGGCTTGGTCGCCAAACCCAAATATCAGGATGCAACCCCACCGTCTCATATCATACTCATAGTAAATTGTCACATTATTAAGAAATCCTTCTCTTTACTAGTGATCTTATAAATTTTTAGTCAAACATATATCAATCATCATTAGAACATGTCAAACATACTTTAAATAAACTTATAATAATAATAATAATAATAATAATAATAATAATTAAACATGCATTAGGATCACTTAGCAAAATTTCCAAGACAATCACGTAGGTATCGATACTAGAACATGGTAGTCGATATTTTCCTTAAGTGGTATCAATACCACCTAGAAAATAGATGCCAAATTTTCATTTTATTTCTTTTCTAAAATCAAGACACAAGAAAATATAGGTACAATTGAAAAAGTATCGATAAAATTACCTCGAGTATCGATACTCATGATATGGTATCAATACCAATTGGTGATTCTAACTTCCTACACATTTCAAAATCACAGAGGTACCGTTTTTTTAACACGAATATAGATACCCCTACTTCCTACCAAAAAAATATAAACATTTTTATGTATATCAGTCATTCCCACTTGTACCAATTCATCATGATATCATATCATCATCAAATAAACATCAAAACAGTCGTAATAGTAGTCTCAAACATTAAAAATAAGTTTAAAATGTAATTGGCATAATACGATACAATTCTTAAAATCATTAAAAGGCTACCACATTTCCTTATTCCCAAAACATAAACAAATAGTAATAACACCTATGGAAAAATTAAAACGTACTTGCTTGGATCACCCTTTGGAACCACACCGCTCACATTGGCAGTTAACTACCCTATAAGGGTTTTAAAAAAAGAGCGGGTGAGCTTAACAAGCTCAGTGAATGCTTAGAACAACTACCATGCAAACAATTCATCAAGCATCAATGAAACAACCATATAGCACAACCTCAATAGTTCTAACTCTAGTGTCATAATATACTTACTCGTGCATTATTACTAGTTCACTTACATGGTAATCATATTCACTTTTAAGCATATATTTCATTACACATATAATCACATAATATTTAAGAATATACCACAATACTCATATAATCACACAACATTCAAGCATATATCATAGTATTCATAGCATGTTTATAAATAAATTGCATAGCAACCACCTACTCATTTAGGCATACATCACAATACACACATATATATACTTTTTAAGATAATTTGGCACTTGAGCTATGAAATATAAAAGTGAGCTCTATCATCACTCATAGATACACGGATCTCCAGCATATCACATAGACTTATTAAGTCAAACATGTCTCAAAAGTGAAGCATAAAGCTAACACTCTACTTATTTCTCCTCACATGTCCCGTTGAATAGAGCTTAACTCACATTCTCTCATCCCTCCAACATGTCCCAGGGCCTCAACACCTAAAATCACTGTACATGTAGGTGAGTACTCACAATCCTATGGCATGCCAACTATATCCAACAATTTCAAGATCACAAGGCAAAAATATCCAAATTCAAACACATATCACTTACTGATTATCCGTGCACTATCATTGCATATTTGTATTTATAGTAAAACACTATCACTAACGTTTAACATATACATAACATGTACACATTTGCACTTTCACAACAGCTATCATAATCATATATCACATGTTATAGCATCTCATATCAATTCACATATTCACAAACACTAAGCACATAGTTCACAAGATAACATAAGTATGAGAAAGTTTACACTCAAAATTTAGAGTAAGGGTTTAGGTTAATATTAAATTCCCAAATAATGCATTGAATCATGTCTACGAGCAATTATTCCAAACACTCACCAATTTTGATTTTGTCGAAAAGTCGAAAGCTCATGCTAGCTTTTCCTTGCCTTTATCTCTACTCGTATAAGGTCTTAATGAATCCAAAGTTTTAACACAACAAATTCACACAACAATAAATTTAAAAATCAGCCAAAGACTCACCATAAGCAATCAAAAACATACGCCTAAACTAAGTTCTCATGTAACCAAAACCTTTAACATAACAAACTTAAGACTCAAATATCTCAGTCTATACTCAATCTTTTCGTCTAAAACCAATTTCGTTCATCTTATAATTCACCTACGACTAATTTTCGTTTATCTTATAATTCACCTACGACTAATTTCCAACCTTTAAACTACAATAAAATACTCAATTCATGATATCAACTTTTTTGACATGTTTTATGGTTATTTTTTGAAAATTCATTAAAACTCAAGAACTCTTTAATGAAATTTCAAAGAAACTTTGAAAACCTTTTAACCATGTCAAAACTAATTGAAAACACTTTGAAACCGCATTTTTACCCAAAATCCTAAAATCCACCATTAACAACCCAACTTTCAGGTTTTGTTTAAAACATGCGATTTAATGGCTAAAAACTCCATTTAAAAGACTAGATATCATTTAAAACAAATTAGGAATTGAATCGTTACCTTAGTTGAAAAAAACCGAGCATTTGATCGAAAACTGAAAAATCCACAAGCTTGACAATGGAGAAATTTATGGTGTTTTTAGGTTTTTTTTTTCTTGGATTTTATGGAGGTTTAATGATTTGGAAAGTGATAGGAATCAAAGGATTAGAGTTTGGAAATCAAAAATCAAATTGGAGAGCAAGGGAGAATAAGTGACGGCACAACAAAAAAGATGGAGAGGACTGACATGGGTTTTGTGAATAAAATGGAGGAAAATTGGGTGAAAATTAAAATTTGGTTTAATTGTCTCTAAAACAACTCTAAGTTTTGAATCTTTTACAAGTCAGTCCTAATTTTAAAATTAAAGATTTTAAAACTCATTTTCAGGAATTGAATTAATTTTCTAAAAACCATAATAAGAAAAATTATCGATATACCATGTCACAAAAATTCCGACCACTCTAAGACTAAAATTCTTAAAATACCCCTAAAACTCTTAGGCCCTATTTTGGGGTGTTACAATCTAGAAACTGCAATCATTGGCACTTAGTGCCTAGAATTGAAATCATCGCACAGAGTGCCTAGAATTATGACATCGGTACATTGTACTAAAAAACTATAATCACCGACACTTAGTATCTATAACACCCTAATGACATGTCATTTGTATCTTAACTATTCACTGATTTCACACAGCTTTTAACTTATATACTTTAATCTTTTCATGATTATAACCATATACCATGATCAATTTGACCACAACTTTCCATAACATAAAATGTTTCAAATCAAACAAATACATATGCCATACTTTGCCATTCAAGTCTTTGATTACATTTGTAACTTACCTCAATCAACCATGTCATTATACACCCATATACATATACACATATACAATTTTTATTGAAAACAACAATAAACATAGAAAAATCTAATACGAACTTACCTAATCGTAGTAGTTACCGACACTTCGATGATAACTACTCGATAACTTTTTCTTTCCCACGATTATCAATTGATTCATCCATTTCTTGATATATATATCTATTTATTTATATATATATATATATATATATATAAATATATAATAATTTAGCTTAATTAACCAATTCAAATATCATAAAATATTAAAATTCATATAATTGACCCTTTATCAACATTTACACTATTACCCTAAACTTTTACCTTTTATTCAATTTAGTCCCTAATCTCGAAACTTATACAATTATCACAATTAAGCCCAAAAAAAAGCTAGGTGAATTTTTACTTATACATATACAACCCATAATTATTGAAATTTCACAAGAATTTAATGCTAAATTTATTATTTTATCAATTTTGTCCCTAAACTTAAAACTAACCAACATTTCTTTACAAAATAGTCCTATTTAACAAAAAAAACTCTTAAATCTATCATACAACTTCAAAAAAATCAAAATTCATCAATGACCAATTTTAAAACATTTAATAGTTTTACAAATTAGCCCATGTGTTAACTAGATTAAGCTACAACGATCTTAAAAATATAAAAATTACCAAAAATGAATAACAAAATGACTTACATGCATGGAATTTAGTATGGCCGAACTTGGAAAGCTTTAGCAATGGTGTTTTGGGTGTTTATTTTGGTGGTATCCAAACAAGGAAGATGAATATTTTCTTTTGTTTATTACTTAACATATAATTATTAATAATTAAAGATATAAAATACTTAAAATTAACCATTTAACCGTCCACTTAGATTACTTAAGGTTTAATTACCTTTTAAAGCCTCCAATTCATGTTTTTATACACATTTAACACTTATAACCTAATAGCGATTAACTTTTGTAACTTTTACGATTTAGTCCTTTTTCCTTAATTAACTATCAAATCACTAAAATTTTTGGACCAAACTTCAACACACATATATAGTAACTCTATAAATATTTAATAAAAATATTTACGGGCTTGGTTTACAAAAAGGAATCTTGATACCTCATTTTCCAAAACCACTTGACTTTAAGGACAAACCACTTGTACTTAAATATTCATTAAATTAACAAAAACTGTCAAATCACAATTCAATATAATACTATATTTGACTTTTAAATATTAAATAATGATATTTGTGGACTCACTCGTCGAATTTGTGGCCCCAAAATGACTATTTCCAATACCACTAAAAACGGGCTATTAAATTGCACCATTGAATAGTTGCACATTTTAAGTCCTTTTTTAAAAGGGATAAGTTATTTTAAATAGGATCGATCTCACAAGCTATCTCTAAGAACTTAAGTTATGTGAACTTGGTTCACAAGATTTCTATAACTCAATAACGTTATGGATTCGCGGATAGTAGTTCGCCAATCACTGGGGTTTGCTTTTTAGTGAAGTTCAACCTTTGTCACCTCACAGTAACCTTAGTGAGCTCGGTTAGTTTTTCAATTTTAAAATAATCATACTATTGTCTTTAGCTTTCTTAAAGATTAGAAGTTTATGTTTTAGCTATGAACTCATAAAAAATCAAGGTAAGTAACCCTCTTTTGTAATGGATGAAAGATGCATGTATGGATAAACATTATCCCAAGTCATCAGTTTGAGTACAGTTTGTCTGTGATATGAAGTAAACGCTATTCTTCATACTTAGGCCACTGCCATTTGCTTCTTATATTTATATGATATGAACTAATATGACGATGGAAATGATGAGATATTTTTGTGTAGCCTTCAGTAGGTCAGCCATATTGCAAATTAGATTGGCAGATCACGATAAAACATATTGTTCTGAATGAATTAAAAAAACATATTATTCATGTCTCAGTTTTGAAGGAAGTTACGTGAGGCTTTAGGTTCAAGGTTGGACTTCAGTACTGAGTTCCACCCTCAGGCCGATGGTCAATCTGAAAGGGTGATCCAGATACTAGAGGATATGTTAAGGAGCTGTGTTATTGATTTCCAAGGCAGTTGGGGGAGTTTTTTCCATTAGTGAAGTTTGCCTATAATAATAGTTTCTAGTCTAGCATCTAGATGGCACCTCACGAAGCCCTGTATGGTCGTAAGTGTCTCACTCCTTCATGTCAGACTGAGTTGGGTGAGTGACGTGTACTAGGTCCTGAGTTAGCTTCAGAGACAGAGGATAAGGTTAAACTGATTCAGGATCGTCTGAAAATGGCATCTAATAGACAGAAGTCGTATGCAGATCTAAAAAGATGCAAGATCGAGTATTCTATGGGGGACTTCGTATTTCTTAAGGTCTCCCCATGAAAGAAGGTTCTGAGGTTTGGTCGTAAGGGCAAGTTGAGCCCTAGGTTTATTGGACCTTACTGTATTCTGAAGCAAGTGGGACCAATTGCTTATCAGTTGGAGTGTCTCAATGTTGAGGTGCTACTGCTCTGATCTTACATATAGTGTCCCTCTTGAGGAGATTGAGATTAGGCTAGACTTGACCTTTGAGAATGAGCCGGTTTAGATTTTGGATCACGACATAAAATTTCTAAGGAGGAAGTCTATTCCTTTAGTGAAGGTTCTGTGGTGAAATCATAGCACTGAGGAGGCCACGTGGGAGCTTAAGGATGCGATACGTCAGCAGTATCCTCATCTGCTCGGATCAGGTAAATTTTGAGGATGAAATTTTTTTTAAGGGGTAGAATTGTAATGCCCCAAGTTTTAATTCTTATTTTTGTGTATGTTTGACACAAATATTTGTCTACTTCAGTGGTTAAGTGTTCTGGGTGTGTGTGAGAAGTCTAAAGTTTAATTTTTGACTTGGGCAAATTTTGGTATTTTTATGAATAAAGCCTCATCTTTGGTTAGAAGGCTTTTAAGTAATGGTTGGTAAGTTTATATTAGAATGAGCTTGCTAGTTTGAGAGTGGTAAGGGGGTGTGTTGGTCTAAAGGAGGTCAAGTGTTTGAGTCTGTGCATAAGCATTATTTTTGCTACTGGTGTCATGTAGGAGGTTGAAGGGAAGTAAAATACTGTAGTGGTTGAGTTTGAGGGGTGAGTGGGAGTGATTTAGGAATTATGAGATATCTTTTAGTTTTCTTTTCCCAAAATTCTCTGATGTCGTTTTCTCTCTTCTTCCTCCATCTTTCTTTTATTTTCAACTTTTGTTTTTCCTCTTCGGATTGCTTTTATGGTTCATTCATTTTTGGGCTGCTACGTTCCTATTTTATTATCTTGTGGTTGTATTCAAGGGGCTGCAAATCACTCATCGACATTTTAAGCGTATGGATTCCTGTTCTCGATTGAAGGTACTAGAGTGCTCGTGTTCACGATTGTATTGAAACGATATAGGTATGTACCTAAAAACACAGAAAATGAGGTTTCGGTGAAAGCCCCCACTGTTGACGCCACATGGGCATGTGGTTGCCCTTGTGGTAGGCCATGTACCCTAACACGACTGTGTGATCGTCGGGCCAGGCCATGCGCGAAGGACACGGCCATGTGATGGCTAGACAGGCCATGTGATGGCTAGACAGGCCATGTACGAGACATGGGCTAGATTATTTTAGGCCGTGTGGGCCCACACGGGTAGTCTACATGGGCATATGGGATTTTAGGCCAAGCCATGTAATCCATACGACCAAGGCTAATTTGGGCCGTATGGGCCACATGGGCATGTGAGCCCATTTTACTGAAATGATTTCTAAGGTTGCACGGGTCGCCCAAGTTGACTGTGAACCTATTGTAGGGTTGGTAAGCACTACTTAGACCCCTAATTGTGTGAACTGACTGATTGATTGATATATGTACTGAGCATGATGATAGTATGCATGTATATTGAGCTAATTATATGTACTGGTAACCATGAGATAGCATGTCATGTATTTGGAGTGTATGGATGGGTAGGTGCTTTAAACCCCACATGGAGTATAGGGATGGACGGAGATGGTGTGTAAAGGTTGGTTGGGTAGAATTTGATTTGTTGTACACTGTTTATCTGATACTGTTGCTGTGATGGGCTAAAGCCCTTATGCATGACTGATGTTGAGTCTGGATCAGGCTAAGGCCCAAACTGCCGCTGATACTGATATGGGCTTAGGCCCAGACTGTGTATGACTGTGACTATTTGTTTGGTCTATGAGGATTACACATTGAGTTTATGTAAACTCACCCCTTCCGTTTTTTCTATACAGATAATCCCCAGACTTAGACGGATCGATACGGCGGAGGACTCGACGTTGACCACGGTTTTAGACTTTCATGATTTTAAATTTATGATTATTGGTTTTATTTTTATTTCTATTTTTATTGGTTAAGTTTTTTTGTTGTAATTCGAACTTACAGTCACTATTTTTTTATTTGTTTCTTAATTTTCTTTACTTTTTGGATTTATAACTACTAGTTGCAGGAAAACTCAGTTTTCAAAATAACAAAAGATTTCTCTAAAACACACAAGCACTTAAACTGTTTTCAAAGATTCCACAATGAACAATTTTTTTTTTTAAATTAATCGATTAAATGGGTAAGCAAATTTGGAACTAATAAAAGATAAAGAAAGGTAATTACATGGAAATGATTTTCTCATAACAACTTAGTTTTCAAACACACTATCATGTGACATTGCTAAATTCAGCCATAACGTCTAGGCCGGTTTTGGGTGTTACATATAGATTTTGATTGCTCACCCTTATTATTACGATGGGCATTGTGGCCTAGAAATACATTGGAAAGATAAGGGAATCTAGAGCATAGCTCCATTAACTGAAAAAGCATAAGGCTCTATGAGTCATGAAGTGTTTTGGGGAGTGTGAGCATTCATGCTACACTTATGTCAGAGATGTATAAGGCTTTTTGAGTCAAAAGCGATGCACTATAAGGAGATTTGTTTATCCAATGTATGATGATATAGTCCACTTATATGTTTCACAATCACAACTTGTCAATATATCACCACAATGTGCATAAGTATTGTATATAATGTGAACTATTGTAGAATGATTAATTGCTAGCTTGTTGAAGTGTTTATATGTGTTATATGCATGAGCACTCAATGAGCTTCAATAAGCTCACACTCCTTATATACCTTGTAGATAAGTAGCTAGTGGGACTTGTGGTTAAGTGTGGCAACCTAGTGATCCATCTCAAGGAAAATACTTTCGACTATGTGACATGTTTTCAAACCCTAAAGTAGAAGGCAATGTGAGGCTATCTTATGGGTTTAGAATTAGATTTCGACTTTCAAATAATTTTTTTATGGGTTGTAAACAGATATTACAAACTGTTTAACTTCGGATTTTAGACTCTTATAATTACTTGTTGAGTGCTTGAATAACTAAAATTTTTATACATGTTGGTTGTTATTCGATAAACTAACAAGCTTATACAGCCAAGGGAGATTATCAAGAGCTAAGGTACGCCCTTAGGTCTTTTGTATGCTGAAGTAAATTGATGACTTATTATGCATGAAATAAAGGTAATAACTTGTTAATCAAAACCTGCGGACCAACGAAGCATAGTGCAAGCTATGAGTCGCAAGAGAGTAAGTCATTGCCATACCATAGTGTATACCATTAAGGGTGGATTCGCTAAAAATAATGAGTTTGCCAAAGCTAGTGTTCACCATTAGTGGATTTGCCAAACAAATGTGTGTTCGCCTAGGTGAGGGTTCGTCAAAACCATGAGAGTTCGCCACTTAGGAGCTCACCAGTAGGGATTGTCTAACTAGGATGAGTACACCAATCAATAGGAAGTTCATTAGTCGTTAAGTTTGCCAGTGATTATAACGCCCCGAATTTTAGGCCTAGAAATTTTGAGATTTATTGGTTAGGGGCAGTGAGGAGGTAGCACGTAGGAGTTTAATGGCGCATTTTAATGTCAGAATGGGTAGTGGTTGAGTAAGTGTTAGTGAACTTCAAGGTTCTGGGTTCAAGTCTTGATATGTGCAATATAGTGAAACTTTTTATGTTTTGATAAATATTAATTAAATATTTTATAGTTAATTATGTTATTATGGTTATTTATTGTGTTATGTATTATTTTTTTAATTATTTTTATTTTTTTAGTTTCTTTTGGATGTTCTTTCTTTTTCTTTTTAGGCTCTCTGTTGCTTTTTCTTTTGAGGGCTATTGTAATTGTTTTGGAAATGATTTGCTTATGGATTTTGGATTACCGCTCCTCCATCATCATCGTCGTTTGCAAAACAGGTGTGGGATTTGACCCTTGACTCTTCATTTTCCTATTTGTTTTGCAAACAATTGTTTGGGCATAGCTTGTGTGGTGTTAATTCGTTAGATTTAGGGTTGTTAGTCATTGAAAGCAAGTGTAATATTCCTTATTCTGATACATACTCGATACAACCAAGGTTGGGGTCAGATTAGGTGGTTAAAATGATGATTTTAGGGCCAACCACCCAGCTGGCCACACGGTCATGTGTCGACTCACACGGCCGTCTGAATATGGGCATTAAGGTTTTCGGGCCAATTTTGGTGCCACACAGCCGTGTGCCTGATTTGGGAATTTTTATCATTTCTCACACGGTCGTGTCCTCTAGGAACATAGGCATGTGAATTTGGGAATTAGGGATTCGGTGTTTTGGAGTCACACGGCCGTGTGACTGATTTGGGGATTTAGGGATCTCACACAGGCGTGTGATACCCTCATATGGCCATGTCTACCCTACACTTGATTTTAGTGAAATTGGACAGTGAGTTATACGGCCTGATCACACAGTCGTGTCCCTGCTTTACACGGGCGTATACCTCTATCACACGGCCGTGTGCTACCATTCACACGGGCATTTGGACCCCCACACAGCTTAGTTTGTCCCATACGGCCAGGACACACAGGTGTGTGGCCCTATCTCGCTGATCTTGGATTTTAGGTCAACTTAAGTATAATCGTGGCTCCGTGTATTCTAAATATGGGCTAAGCTTTAGTAAGGATATTTACCCACAATATCGGAGATCGTGTACTCCGCCTAAGAGATGTTCATGATTGAGTGATGTTGTGATATTTATGATGGTCAAGTAATATGATCGTACCTAAAAACTAACTATTATCACAATAAAGGCAAGCGTACCTATCGACCAGTAGTATAGTTTAGTGGCAAGACCGGAATGTCGAACCCACAGGAACTAAAAGTACTAGTAATAATTTTCTTTTTATTATCTAGCCTAGAAATAAAGGGAATTATTTTAAACTAAAATCTAACTAAACTAAAATGAGATAGAGAGTAAATTGGGGAAAATACTTTTGGAAGACTGATTGATTTAAGATAATACTTAAGGAAGAATCCACCTAGACTTCTCTTGTTATTAGACTCTGAATTAGACGATTTATTCACTTGACTTGATCCATAGAAATCCCTAAATTATGATAATATCTCTTTCAAGACTAAGAACAACTAACCCTAGGTTGATTAATTGAAATTTCTTTCTAATTAAAACCCCTAGTATTGCATTAACTCGATCTATAGATTCTATTATTAGATTTAACTCTAATCCGATAGATTTTCATCGTCCTATGTCTAGGATTGCGATCAACTCAGCTTAATTATGTTGGATCTACTCTTAGACAGGGACTTTTGCTCCACTGAATAAGCACATTCAACTTATATTGATATCCTGAAATATTAATACAAGAATTAATAACACAATTAAGGACAAATCAAATATTTATTATATAATTCAGATAATAATAACAAGATCCGTCTTAGGTTTCATCCGCCTCAGTTATTTAAAGGATTTAGTTCATGATTGTAAAAGAAAACATCTCAAAATTTGGAAAACAACAAAACATAAAGAAAACTTAAAAACCCTGAAGGAAATTGAAGGGAGATCTTCAGCCTTGATGGAAATCCTACTTCTGAGATGAACCAATCGATGTTCTTCGAGTAATTCCTTGCTTTCTACTTTGTGTGTCTTTTTGTTCCTCCCCTTGGGTCTTTTTATAGACTTTGGAATGCCCAAAATACCCAAAAATTATCTTTTTTCGCGTTAATTTGAAGCAAGGTTTGACAGGGACACGCCTGTGTAAGGTTGCTCAGGCCGTGTTCAACACTGATCAATCCATACGGGCGTGTGGTTTGCCCGTGTGAAAATGCCTTAGGTCGTGTTAATTCTAATTTAGGCCCATTTTGTCTGTTTTTGGCCCGTTCCTTGCTCTTTTCTCTTCCTTATGCTCACCTAAGTATAAAACATGAGATGAAAGGATTAGGAGGATCATATCCCTCGATTCTAATGATAAATCATCCATAAATGTGCTAAGCATGGGGTAAAAATATGTATACATTATGGTTTATCATTGAGGTTTGATTCAGAAACTAATTGACTGAATGTGAATGTCACTGTTCCGTGAGGTTACATTGCTATCGAATCTGAATCAAGGTAAGTGAATATACACCTTTCTGATTCTGACTGACTAGATATGAATGACTGTCTGAAATTGGTATTATGATTTTGTACATCTGTCTGTATACATTTATATGCACTGTACCGCATTTACATTAACTATGCTACGTACCCTTATCTGATCTGGCAGTTCATACTGCACGACTGTACCGCCGTTTACCGCATGGCACTGTACAGCTTATACGCCAGCTTAGCTGAGTAAGATATGGATTGGTAGTTTAACTACTTACTGTTAGTCCCAATACCTAGAAGGTCGTGGGCAGTCCCAATACCCTGAGGATCATGGACTTATTGATGGCCATCGTGGCCATGGAGTGTAAGGTTGGGTGGGTATTTTAAACCCCACAATAAGTGTAGGGATGGACGGAGAGGTGTGTTGGCTGGATGGGTGGGTTATTTTATAATTCAACTGCATACATACACATTTGTTTGTGTGAATTTTATTAGACTCTGATTGTAACTGTCTGACGAAATAGTTATAATGACTGTGTGACTGATTGAGAATTATTGTTATTGTGACTGAATGGTACTTGCGACTGTGTGTTTGAATGTGTTTTTAACATGCTCTAAATATTGTTATCTGTCGGTACGTCCGTTGTGAATGTACCAACTGTTTCTATTTAGCTCTATAAGTATGTTCCGTCTCTGAACTGTTTTCTAAATCTGTATCTAGTTCTGAGGTTAGTTGGATTTTGATCTCACTCTGAGCTCGTGTAGCTCACCCCCTCTTCTGTTCCTCTTTCAGGTACCTTTCGGAATTCTGATGCTAGACCTAGTACGCGGAGGCTTCGAACAGTCACGGTTGCGAAAGATTATCTCGATTCTATTTTTTGATTTATATTTTGATAACACTGTTTTGGAATTGTAAAGTTTTAAAATATTATGGTACAGTTTTTGTTTTAAACTTTTACTCATTTATTTAATTTCGACTACGTATTAAACTAATCCGTAATTTTTTTATTAATTGATTGTTAAGCAAATAAATATTCGGATTGTAGTGAAAACTGGTTTCGTAAAATTTTTTCCATGATCACTTAGGTGATCAATATAGCATCCTGGATTCGGTCTAGACTTCTAGGCCGGGTTTGGGGTTACAATGATGGTGGTTACGCCGAGTTAGTGAGTTCACCAGTGCAGGTAAGTTTAATAGGGAAGTTGGGTTCGCCAAAGCAAGTGAGTACCTCTAAGTGGGTAGTGCGTGTATGTCCCTTCCATTAGTTAGTTTAGCAGTACAAAAGGAGATGTGCATCTGTACTCGCCTGTGTTAGGGGTTTGCCAAACTAGGGGTCCCCAGGACCTGTTTGCGAGCTGGGAGCCGCTGATAAGTCGCGATTTGTTGGATTTTCAGTAGGTGGGTTCGCAGGTGACTTAAACCTAAACTATTGTGCTTGTTTTTGATAATGTGGCTAGAAAGGCATTTTATTAAGTTTATTTTTATTATGATTAAAGTTGCAAATGCGTGGTGTGCGTGGTTGGTTGGTATGTTATGTAATGCTTTCAATGGAGAGTCACTTCAGTGGCTAATGTGACGTTTGAAATTTGATTCGGTCCGTCCTGACTGAGTTTGGGGTGCCAGATTAACTGTTAGTCATGTCCTACTACAGGATCATATAGCATATGTGCTCACCAAGCCTTTGTCAACTGGTTTTTTCATTAAGTTCAAGACCAAACTTTGAGTTGTTAGTAGATATGAAAAGTTTCAGAAAAGCAACCACTTAGGTGAATATTAAGGTATAGATGTGGTTAAGCTGTCGAAGTTGTATAGTTGCTTCAGTCCATTAGAAGTTAGTTGTTAGTTCGTTTTGTTAAGTTAGTTTGTTAGTTTTGTAACCGTGTTCATTTCAGTTAGTGAATTAGCTAAGGTTCAGTTAGGATTGATTGTTAGTACTGAATTATTTAACTAATTCATAACTAATCTTGAATAAATAAGATGGATCGGTCCTTTTGGATTATTAATTAATAAAACAAGTAGACAGTTTTCTCTCCTCTCTTCTCGTTTTCTTTACTATTTTGATCTATCTCAAACACAAAACAAGGGATACTTAAAAGGTTGATGTTTATATACACCTTGTGACAATAACCTCTTCAGTGTTAGAAAGCTGGAATCCCAAAGATTTTGCTAATTGCTTACACGTCTTTGATTTGGCTTTCAATTTGGGAGCTTTTCCTTCGAGATCCGCCTCCCGTTCAAGCTCCTTTGCCCTTGCCTTAAGGTTCTTTTCCAAATAATACTGTTTATTTGAAATTGGTACTCACAGTTAATAAAGATGGATTATAAAGATGAGAAGAGTTAATTGAAGAAAAGCATATATTGTATTCGCCTGTATAGTCCTGGAGTTGCCACCTTTTACTTCAACTACACTATTCACTATTTGCCGAATGAAACAGTAAAGACAATGCCACTATCTCTCTAATTGTAATTTTTTAGAATTTAAGCTAAAATGATAAATTTTGTAAATATTGAAAGATAAATTTATTAAATTTTTAATATTTAAGATTAAATTGATAGAATTTATAAACATTAAAGCGCTGAATTTATTATTAAAACAATTAAAAAAAACCTATAATAGCACTTTCTCAAATTTTTAACTGCAGTTAAAAATATTATGATCAAAAATTGCCTTTGGGAAAAAAACTTATCGAGTTTAAAATATAGGTATGTCTTCACCTTCAATATTCAAAGTTGGTCCATTTTAAATGTTATGATCAAAAATTGCCTTTGGGAAAAAAACTTATCGAGTTTAAAATATAGGTATGTCTTCACCTTCAATATTCAAAGTTGGTCCATTTTAAATGTTGTATTAATTATGTTATATTATATATTATGCAATTTATACCACATAAACTTATATAAATTATAATATAATATAACAATGTAAGCATTAAAAAATATGTTATCCAAGATTAAAAAATTTAACAAAAAGCATAAAAATAACTAAAACAAATTTTAAAAAATAAATACTAATATATGAGAATCTAAAACTCTTTATATATAAATATGTTATCAAAGCTTTAAACAGTTTATGTTAACTATTTACAAAAAGTAATCGAGCTTACACAAAATTTAGGGCTCATATATTAGATCGGATTGAGTTTAAGTAACAATGAATAACACCCTACCATATCCATTGACAAGCTCCGGCTTCAACTCTGGTATCTCTAATGAATCTAAAAGTTTCAATGGTGTTCCGTTCAACAATACGACACTGCTTAAAATATTTCCATCTTTTGGAGTCAACTTATTCTTCTCACTCTTTATGTCCTTTAAATTCAAAATTTAGACTCCTACCATTTAGATTTAGATCATAAAAAAGATCAATTTCAAAAGAGGTATTTTTTGATAAGTTGATGAAAACAAAGAAACCCTGGGCTACAACCAAACAAAAATTTAATACATTAAAAATTAAATTAAAAATAATTGAGTCAACCACAATAATAAAAATTACCTTCTTTTTAGCTCAATAAGAGTATACATGAAAATATGGAGAACCCTTATGTGTGACGGAAAGAAATTTAATCCCTATAACTTTATACCACAAAAGCACACTATAAAAGATATTTTAACAAATAAAATTAAAACAAATGAAATTAGCAAAAAATACAATGAAAAATATATGAAAGTTACCTGTAATAATCTGGATTAGGAATGAATGTGGTAGTATTAAGAAGAGCGTAATTGCCCCCGTCAAAGCTTGTCTATAATAAACTTTGTGGTTATAAACCAATATCATTCTCAATTGGTCCAAGTACCTGTTGGAGTCATAAGTTAATCATTTTTAGTAGGGCCTCAAAAATAATCAACTAATAAAATATTTAAAAAAAAACTTACCAAAAGCCAAATGCAAATGTATACGACACTAATTGGCCACCACTATTATAAGCTCCACCCGATTCACTAACTCATGCACCAAACCATAGTGCAAAATTTTCAATAGCATTATCTTTAATTGTTTGAGCAATTTGAGTCAAGAAAAATAGATCTTGAACACAATGAACCACACCTAGGTTAATCATCAATAAAATTAAACAAATCATGGAAAAACAATAAATTAATAAAAAAATATTTTAATAGATAGATAGATAGATAGATATTGGGACCAAGATTATAAATATGATGTGTAACTCCATCAATAACATCTTGTCCTAAAGCATCCAAAAAAGTATCAAACCATTTCTTGTCTTATATTGGGACCAAGATTTAAATATGATGTGTAACTCCATCAATAACATATTGTCCTAAAGCATCCAAAAAAGCATCAAACCATTTCTTGTCATAGGAAAACCTCCCAGGCCTAAAACTTTAGGTTGAGTTTTAGGATTTGGATACATTTCTTTTAAAAGATTTTTAAATGTTGCCATATCTTTTGCATATTGTTTAGCTTCAATCTTAGCACTAACTCCAAATCCACACAATTCATTCACTAAAAAAAAAATTACATTTGGAGAAAGTCAATCATATATAAACTAATTTGAAAACATAAAAAAATATTAATATTAATTAAATACTTAATTCATAAGAGTAAATTTTATATCTTTTGGAAATTGTATAATTCATGAGATCTCGAGCATTATGTGAATACCAATCACCAATCCAAAGTCTTTTCAATTTCAGACTATTTTCTTCCAATAAGAGCATTTAAACCAAACGTAATTTTGGCTCTGCAACATAAAAATAACATTAATAGCTCATATCATAGTTATTATTTTAAAATAACATTAAATTCAAAGATGTCATAAATTTATACAGTGTTTGATTGAAAAACTCATTGAGCTCATCCCATCTCTTCATGTCAAGACATTCAATGAAAAAACCAAACAAGAAGTCCTTGTCTTGTTTTTGGAATGGTTGGCAATAGAGGTGTACATGGGCCTGGCCGGGCCAGGTTTGGGCCTGACTAAACTAAAAATTTAGGCCCGTTCATTGAGCTCGGGCCTGGCCGAGCCCAAAAAATGGGCCTAAAATTTTGCCCAAGCCCGACTCATATAAAAATGCTAAAATCCAGGCCTGACCTAGCCCACCCGTATTAATTTTTATATTATTTTATATAATTTTTAAATATATATAATACATCAAAAATACTAAAAAAATCAAAATAAATATTTTTCAACAAATTGAAAATAAATTTTAAAAAATATGTAGACTTAAATATATAACACTAAAATAGATACAACTTAACAAGCAAATGCCTCTAAAATAATAATAAAATTAACAAATGTCTTTAAAATAATAACAAAATTAACAATAAAATAAGTTTTATATAATATCTAAACAATAACAACAAAATAATAGCAACATAATAGTAAAATGTTAGCAAAAAAAGGAGAAAAACAATAAGAAAATAATATTAAAAAAACATATTTTTTTGTCCTTTAGTGAATTCGAGTGGGGCCCGGGCCAAAAATGCCTTACTCTAGCCCGACCCATTTTTTAAACGGGCCTTTTTTTTTGTCCAAGCCCATTTTTTGGGTCTATATTTTTGCCCAAACCCTCCCACATTTCGGGCGGGCCTTTGGGCCGGGCCGAACCAGCCCATGTACACCTCTAGTTGGCAATTCTCTAACATTATTCCGAATGTTATACACCACTTGATCTTGCAACGAACCTTCAACTCTAATTCTCAAGATATTAAATGCTGAAACTATAATTTATTCACCAACATTAATTAGCATATTAGAAGTTGCTCATATATGTATAAAAAATAATAAACAAAACAACAAGGCACATGCATTAGAATAACTCCAATATTCACATTTTACTGCCTTTTCAAGAATTTTTTTCTTCAAATCCTATAAATGGAATATATATGTATATAATACATATCAATAAACATCTAAGTAAATAAATCGTCTTTAATCAATATATACTTAAAATATAAAATAAAATTACTAAATCAAAAAGTTCAACTTGACTTACAGACATTAATCGTAATTACATTTGTTTGCAGGCCACCAATTAAAGATAACACAAATAATTTTCATTGGTTTGAGCAATAGAAGTTACTCTTTCAATCACAACTTCAACTTTTTCAGCCTTTAGATCAAAAGACATGAAACAAAATGAATAAATAGATCATTGGAAAAAAAAGGGGGGCAAAACTTGAATAAACTGATTTGATAAAAAAAATGAATGATTAGTTATAGATAAATAATACACTTGAAAGTGAACCCAAATAGGTTAAAGTTATGATTAAATTAAAACAATTAAAAGATTTATTTGTATTATAATTCTCTTTCATCTGAAAACAGTAAATAATATCAATTTGAATAAGATGAAAGTCTTTTGATAATTTATGCATGCATTCAATTTACGTCTGATCCTTTTAATTAAAATTATCCTACCATCACAAGGTTTTAGTTGGGTTTGTCTTTTATTTCAATTAAAATTCTTCTAAGCTTAGTTGGTTTTTCTTTAAGTTTTAGTTGGGTTTTTATTTTATTTTAATTTAAATCGTCGAAACCAGAGGCGACTCGGTCGGAGGGCTCAAAAATGGAAAATTTTTATTTTAATCCTTTAAAAAATTTTAAAATTTTAAATTAATAAAAGTAAAATTACATTTTATCTTCTTTAAATTATAAAAATTTAATTTAATTTTTTAAAAGTTATAAATATATAGATTATTAAAAATTAAAATTTCATTCAACTGATCTCCTAGTCGAAACATCATAGAGTTTTACTTTATTGAACATCAAAGAGTTTTAGTTGTGTTTTCCATTTTTTATAGATAAAAAAAAGGGTGGGATACAATTGATTACGGCAAAAACTGCAGAGATAACGGACAGTAGTAAAAATTAGAAAACATACGCACTCTACCTGCTGAGCTAAAACAGCCGCACATTCACTGTGCCTATATTTATAAAGGCCTATATTTTTTTTTCTTTGTATTTTATGGGTTCTTTTTCACTGTTCCTTATTGTTCAGTTATGTGGTAACAAGAAAGATATATACATAAAATCAAACTACTGAATATATTTACTATTAAAAACAAAAATACTTTCATCAAATACAGTAGGAATTGAACCGGTCGGGTCGGTGATTTTACTATTTAAAAAATATTAATATTTACATATTTTATAATTAAATATAAATAAAAGAAACAATAGTTTCTATTACCAGCTAGAAATTTGGTCAAGCTGAGTTGGATTTAAAATAATTTTTTTAATAATTTTTTATTAAATCAGTTGAATCAATCAAACCAATAAACTAATAGTTTGATCATCCACATTAAATTTATTTTATAGGGATGTCCGTTTGATATCAAAAAACTACTCAGCATCAGTCGAACTTGTTTAATGTTGAGTTGGGACCAAGACAACAAAAGTTCTTCCAAACAGGTCTGTGCTTCCTTTGTTGTAGCAAGATTTAATGGCTTGATTTGAGATTTACTAATAATTGATCTAATGAATTCTCATATTTTTCATATTAGAAAATGAAATAACCCATCAAGTTCACGATTGATTTTTTATAATAGGTTAGATCGTACCAATAAAAATCCGTTTTATTTCATTTATTCCAACGCAAGGATTCAACAATCATTTAGCTAAAATTACGAAACTATTCATGCACTTTTGAAAAGAAATAAGGAATCTCAATCTTTGATAATTTTGTGATCATCTAATTGTTCTATCACAATGTGATAAAACAGTCAATTAAAAAAAATCCTCTAATTCTAATAAAGAATTTATTAGGTCCTTTAAGAATAACCCCAAAATTATAAATTTTTATTTATCATTTTACCCTTTAATAACTCACAATTAGACTTCAATAACTAAATATATGGAACCTAACAATTTACCTTAATAGTTGAAAATCAGTGGAGGAATTTATAATTTCGATTCATATGGTAACATCTTTATGAATGAAGTAAAATTGAATCGGTATTTTCCATCATCATAATTATTGAGAAGAAACTTACACAATAATTAACATAATTCCAACTACTGAATATATTTACTATTAAAAAAATTAATAATATTTACCTATTTTATAATTAAAATAATAGATTTTATTATCAGCTAGAAATTCGGTCAAGCTGAGTAGGATATAAAATAAAAAATAAAATAAAATAAAAAGTATATGTTGGAGGAAACAAATTTGGGTTACAACTATTATTTACATGAATTAAGATAACCCTCAACCTCTACCAATTTGTAACATCTCCAACATCATCTGATAACGTTGATTATTATTAATAAACTAGATTTTGTCCTGAAATTTAAAGAATTAATGATAAGTAAATGAAGATTTAATATTATATAAATTTATTAGTTAAGTGTTTTAATGTTTTACCTTAATAAATTTAATATTATACATAAAAATGTGATTTAAGAAAATTTAAATACCACATCAAATAAAAAAATAAAATGAATCCGAAATAAATATAGGATTAGTCATAAATCATTAAATAATCTATACTTACTATTTTTTAAGCTCTTAATTGGGTTAGTGTCACAAGTCAATCAGACAGCAACTCGATTAGAGAAATTACGAAAATAAATTTTCGTAAATAAAATAAGTTATAGTATTTGAGGGTATTTTAATATTTTATGTAACGTCCTGAATAATTTATTTTTATTTCTATAAATTTTGACATAAATACATATTTGTTTTAATGGTTAAGTGTTCTGATTTTGTGTTTGAGGTCTAAGGTTCAAAATCTTATTTTTGGCAATTCTGTTTTTTTTATCCTAGTCTTATTCCTGCTGAGTAGGCTTATGTTATATTGTTTGTGAATTTATATTAGAATGAGTTTGTTGGTTTGAGTGGTAAAGAGTTAGCTTGTTAGAGGTCTTGTGTTCAAATCCTTGGTGAGTGTGAATGTTTTGTCTTAATATGATAGAGTTTCGGTGGTAGGTAGTTGGATTTGTTTAGTGGGATAGTGGGGAGTTAGAGAGATTTTAGGGATATATTTCTTTTTCCTAAAATCTTCCCTTCCCTAAATTCACGTTCATTTTTTCCATCTTCCATATTGTGTTTTTTTTCTTTCTTTCTTACTTTTCCTTCTCTCCCTTTCGTTTGGTCAAATGGTGGCGTGGTGAGTTCTTCGATTTTGTTTAATCGTTCGAGTGCTAGTAATTGTCTGTTCTGCAATCAGAGTATTTCGTAAGTAGTTTTTTACCCTTTTCGTTACGTGTTCGGGATTTTCTGTTAGGGGAGTTAGTTTGCAATTTTCACGAATATTGAGTTCGAATGCTTGGATTTGGTTGATTGTTTAGGAGTGGGGCTAGAAACGTTCGATTCTTCAGTGAATTAGATTTGAGAAGCGTTGTTCGTCAAAGGTTAGCATTTTGGTAGTTTGGGGATTTTTAGTTCTAGAAATCGTCTCAGTTATTGGCTAGTGTTCTTAATTGAATTTTAGGTTCTGGTTGTCTCGTAGGAGCATTTGCGTCAAAACTGTACTAGGTGTGTACCTAAAACACGAGAAAACAAGGTTCGACGAAAGCTAAAAATTGGTTCTGTCGACACCACACGTGCGTGTGGCCGCTGTGTGGCTGGCCATGTACAACACACGGCCATGTGATTGTCGAAGGTGTGACTGTGTGTAAGACACGATTGTGTGATGGTGAATGTGTGGCCGTGTAGGTCACGCGGACTAGCCAGGTTGGACGTGTAGGCCCACACGGGCATGCCAAACGGGCATGTGGGCCCAAAATTCTAAAATTTTCCCTAAGGTCGTACAGATCATTTCAATTGACTGTGGGCCTACCTAAGGTCGGTAAGGGCTAACTAAATCCATTGTATGTGATCTGTTAATCTAATAGTCTAATCTAAGTAGGAAAATGATATGCATGTCTGACTGTTCTACATAAGTATAATATATGTAAACGAGTATGTTAATCATGTGATTCTGTATGTATTATCTACATGATGTATCTATATTTAGGGTGGGATTTGTATATGTGGAGGAAGTAATCCGTACGACGACCTTGCACCTAATTTCTGGCAGCTTGACTGCATATTATTTTGTTATGTGTCGCATCGACACTATATGATGTGGAGGGATGGGTCAGTGTTTGTAACCTCACATAGTGCGATGGGATGGTCGGAGATGGTGTGTAGAGGATGGGGGTAGGACTTTGTATATCTATTATGCTTATCTGATTCTGATATCTACATTTGTTAAGGACTTACCAAATCTGTATCTATCTGTATATGAGATTCAATGTATGTTGCATGACTATTTCTGTTGGGTTACACACTGAGTTTACAAAAACTCACATCTGCTTGTTTGTCATGTTCAGGTAAACCTCAAATATAGGCGGGTTGGTGCGACGGAGGTTCAGCGGAGATCACTTGTTGGAAAACTGTTATTTTTCTTGTCCTTATTTACAATTTTTACTTAATTTCTAGTTTTTGAGAGAGTTTTGTAATTTTTGGACTCTCCGGACTTTTGGGACTATTCATTTTGGATTTTTGTTTTGGTTGTGTCTATGATTTTTTAAACTATGATGATTGACAAAATTTCGGTTTTGCGCGAACAAATGTTTTTGAAAACACGAGCGTGGTTTTGATTTAAACGATTTTTCAAACTTCCGCTACGAGATATTTGGTTAACTTTGAAGGACAACATGTAATGGTTTTAGTAATGAATATATAAATGAATATGTCTAGCAAAAATTGTGTAACACCTTAACCTGTATTCGTCCTCGGAACAATGTTTCGGAGCATTACCGAAATTTATAGATCATTTAACAGAAATTTCACTTCATATAACATTCATACCTGAAATCAATCAAATTTAATCATAACGTCCCTTATGTGAGCCATCGAGGCGCAAATATACATTAGAAACATATCAGGACTAAACCTGAAACTCAGAAAATTTTTCAAAAATATTTAAAATTTTCAATACTACAAGGATCACACGGCCGTGTGGCTTACGCGGCGAAGAGACACGCCCATGTCTTAGACCGTATGGGCATTTTGATTTGCATGAATTAGAAGATGCAGTGGACACACGGTCATGTCATCTGGCTGTGTGTCACACACGATTGAGAAACACGTTCGTGTCTCTACCGTGTGGACGAAATAGGCTATTTTTCATAGCCTCATTTCTTACCTAACTTGTTATCAAACTAACCAAATATTTTAGAACATCATTATTATAAAGCAAATTGTGCATATACCAAAATACCAAAACACATGTAGGCTAATGTTTAATCAAAATAACCTATACATGCCATTATAACCAGAATTAGATTATCCAAAATTACCAATAAAACTGACTGATAGTGTGATATAGCTCTGACAAGCTTCCAACCATTCGAGCTTCCGATAATCATTTCAATACTTCATATAAATAAATATATTACCATTCAACCAATAGCTTGACACCTGTCTAAGCGTCAACAATAACACTTGTTAGTGTACTTGCACATATTTCATATAAATTCAACATTGATAAACTTATTTTCTCAACATGTCACACTTGAGTTTATTACTCGTCTCAACATACATAATTTCCTTGTATTAACGTATCAAAGATAGTCACATATTTACATGTCATGATACATATCATTCTCTTACCGTTTGTTCATAAACATAAATCATTCATTTCATTATATCAATATTTCATGTATCATCATTTTCATGAATTTCATGTTTATTTATTCCAGAACAATTCATAATCATGAATATGCATAATTACTAGACAAGTTTCACATACATGTATTTTCCATGTCATGTTGTAATATATCAAATAAATATCATTTCCATGTATTTCAGGGATATTTAAGAAATAAATTATATTAAACTCATATTTTCTCACATTAAGAGTTTTGTCCGTTAAATCATTGAAATATTGATGGATACCCAGGTAGTATACATAAGGTATACAAATCAGTGATCTGTAAATTCATATTCAGGGGTATCCTTTAGGGCACATAATTAGGAAGCACACAATCTCAACAAATATATTAGTTATTCATTTCATGTAAATATTAATAACAATGTAACGCCCCAAAATTGGGCCTAGAAGAATGGGCCGTGTGGGCCCAATGGGATTATGGGCCCACACGGGTCGTTTTCTTTGGACTTACGAGAATTAGTGATCCAGCTGTGTCGTACATGTGGCTGTAGGTAAATCTGGCTTGGCGGGCCATACGAACACGTGGGCCCCACTTGGGTTACGTAATGGGCCCCGGGCCCATATTCACTGAATGACGTGTTGGTGTGATGGCTAAGAGGTTTGGAAGTGTTAGAGAAGTCCTGGGTTCAAACCTGGGCCTTAGCAAAAATTTATGTTTTTCTCTTATGGGAGCCTTGACGTTAGTGAGTAGGCTTTAAGAATATTTTTGGTGAAAGCATGACACAAAAAGGAGTGTGGTGTAGTGGCAAAGTAGCGCCACTTAAGGGACAAGGAAGCAAGGGGGTCCAAGGTTCAAGTCTTGGCTCTTACAATTTATTTTGGTTTTTACTAATCGAGAGGTCTATGGTTCGAATCCCTTTGCACGCAAAGGTTGATTATTTTGCTAATACTTTAGTTTTTAGAGATTGATGGAGGATTCCACATCGGGAAGCTAGCATGGGAGTAGGCGAGAAGCTGGCTTTAAATAGAGAGATCCATGAGGAGAGTAGGCATGCCTTTCTTGGCTTACCCCTTTCACGTTGAAGCGTGTTCGTTTGGGTTAGGCATTGGATCATTCGTTGATCCGTATGCCGTTGGGTCATAACGATGGTGACCATAGTTGATCAACACCCCGGGGAGTCAAGGGTGCGATTATTGTTGGCTTCTGGGCATAGCAGCGTTCAGAGGGTGGATTAGCTTCAGATGCCTATCAGGTGTATATTTCTCACCACTCTAGCGGTAGGACGGTTACTTTGGGCTGCGATGGAACGAAGGGGCCATGTGGGCCCAATGGGCCTACAGGCCCAATTGGATAAGTTGTTTGATTGTATAGTAAATATTAGACTAGATTAGGTGAATCTCATATATGTGGGTAGATTTGGGCTAAAAGGGCCACACGAGCGTGTGGGCCCATTTGGGCCGAGAATGGGCCCTAGGCCATTCGCATTGTTATCTCTGTTTAGAAATGCTTTAGTTTACAAAGTTACTGAAATACCCTTGGTTTACAAAGTTACTGAAATACCCTTGGTTTACAAAGTTACTGAAATACCGTTGGTTTACAAAATTACTGAAATACCTTGGTTTACAAAATTACCGAATTACCCTTGATTTGCAAAATTACGAAAATACCCTGATTTGTAAAATTATCGAATTACCATCGATTTGTAAAATTACAGAAATACCCCCGATTTGCGAAATTACAAAAATACCCTCGATTTGTAAAATTACTATTTTACCCCTAATTTGTAAAATTATTGTTTTACCCCTAATTTGCAAAATTATTGTTTTACCCCTAATTTGCAAAATTACTGTTTTACCCCTAATTTGTAAAATTACCATTTTACCCCTGATTTGTAAAATTACCATTTTATCCATAATTTGTAAAATTACCGTTTTATCCCTAATTTACAGAATTACCATTTTACCCTTAATTTGTAAAATTACCTTTTTACCCCTGATTTGTAAAATTCTCGTTTTACCCTTAACTCGCGAAATTACCAAAATACCCCTGTAGGGTAGGATTACCAAAATTCTCCTATAAGGTAGAATTACCATTTTGCCCCTAGGGTGTTAAATGACTGTTTTGCCCTTGTGGGCAAGTGACTAACTTGGACTTTGTGTTTGACAGATTTGATTGTGAATATATGTTGGTGATATGAATGACTTGACTGTGATTGTTTGATCCAAATATGGGCATGACATTCTGCATACATGACATGTTGCATGGGTTGGGATTCTGTATTGAGGAAGATACGATCTGTTAGGGTCGCATGGTTGCTTGACGGCTGTGGACCGATTGATGGCTGAGTGTCGATCATGTTACCGAAGGCTCTGTGCCATTATTGTGGGCTTCGTGCCGTTATTATAGGCTTTGTACCGTTACCGAAGGCTGTGTGCTGTTATTATGGGCTTTGTGCCATTACCGAAGGCTTTGTGCCAATATCACAGGCTTTGTGCCGATTATAGACACGTTATCGATGGCTTTGTGCCACGTATTCTGTTAAGTGGCTTTGCCACGTTATCTATTTCTGGTGGCCTCGCCACATATATATCTGTTTTGGTGGCCTCGCCACATATATATCTGTTCTGGTGGCCTCGCCATAATATCTGTATCTGGTGACTTCGTCACAATATCTGTTCTGGCAACCTCGCTGTAAATTCTGTGGTGTGTAACGGATGGGTGGGTTGAGTAGTCTCCCCACATGGTGTAAGGCTGGTGCGGGGGTATATACGGATGGACTGGGTTGGGATTGCAATCACATTCTGATTCTGATTCTGATTCTGTTAATTGATTCTGATTTTGATTCTGTTAATTGATTCTGGTTCTGATTCTGGTTCTGATTCTGATACTGATACTAACTCTGATTCTAATTTTGATACTGATTTTGGTTCAGATAATGTCTCTGATTTTGTAATGGGCTAAGGCCCATCTGGTACTACCTTTTATAATGGGCTAAGGCCCAATTGATACTAGAACTGTGGTAGGGCAAACTTTTAAATTCTTTTACATGACTGACTGTTCGTATTTGTAGTAGGGGATTACACACTGAGTTTTCGTAAACTCACCCCGTTTATTAACCTTTCAGGTAATCCCCAGCCTTAGATGGATCGGAGCTGCGAGGGACTCGGAGAAGGCCACACACACTGCTTATGCTTTCTGATTATTTACTCTCAAGTACTTTATTTTGGGTTTGGTTTGTAATAAGGCCTTTTATAATTTCTGGATTTTTATTTTAAGGTTTTTATTTACTTTGAATTATATCTACTAGAGGTGAATAGCGGTTTTCCAAAATGTTAACTATTTTCGAACACTACGTCTTCCGCAACTAACTAAATTAAGCTTTCGCAACAAAGAAGGTTTTAAAGGTAATAATGTTTTTTAAAAGGGATTAACTTTTAGTTGACCACGTTTTGAATAAACAAACACAAGTTGATGTTTTATACAAGTTTAACAGTAGAAGTTTTTAAACACTAAGAAAGGTTTTCAATGAAAACATGGTTTTTGAAAAACACTTTAATGTGACATACCAGACTTGGCCGTAACGTCTAGACCGGGTTTGGGGTGTTACAAACAAAGATGAGCTCATCAAATACCAAATTCCATGCATTTCATATATTTTCAGATATTAAGTTCATTTTGGTTTTCACTTGTCTTCTTGTCAAATTCTCACTCGTTGATTCATTTGAAATCTCGATAGATACGAGGGTAGTACACATAAGTGTCCAAATCAAAAATCTGTCAATTCATGTTTGAGAGTACTCATTAGAGTACTTAATCAGAAAGCACACTCTCAAGCCATATAACAGAATGCTCATATGAGCATGTAACGGGAAACTTATCCTGGCTTAAAAATGGGAAGCTCACAAAGAGCCTATATCGAGTAGCTCCGAAGAGCACTTAACGGGAAGCTCCGAAGAGCACTTAATCAGAAAGCACCGGATAGACATATTGTAATAGCCCAAATTTCAGTAATGTCGGGAATTATGGTTCGAGACCACCGAATTCGATAAATGAACTCGTATAGAATATTATTTACTATTTACGAGCCGAATGTAGTTTTTAAAAGATTTTTGAAAAAGTAAATTATGTTTGTAAAGATTTATTTGGTCAAGATATCGAGAAAAAGAGGTATTGAGATCTCGGTGTCATAAACCGAGCCATAAATATTTTTATGAATATTTAAGGAGTTTCAATAAGGTAATATTAAAGTTTCGTTAAGAAATTTTAAGGTTTTGGTGGTCAATTGAGTAAAAAGGACTAAATTGAATAAAGTGTAAAATTGTGAAAAGTGATAAAATAGCTCAATTCTCAAATAAGGAAGGATTTAAAGTGCAAATAAGCCCAAAGGAGATATTTTGGGTGGCAATAGCTGAGAAAAATCAGGAAATGAGTAAAATAAGGGCAAAATTAGAAAATTGCCAAAATTAGTTAAATAAAAATGGGACGAAATTGAGAATTCTCTAGAATTCTCTTCATTTTTCTCATTTTCATCAGCTGAGAAACAGCCATGGAAGAGGATTCAAGCTGGTTTTTCATATTCTAGCTTCATGATTGTTTAATTCTTGCTCTCTCCTTGAAATTTCTATGTTTTTGGACTTTTACAATTGGGTCCAACTTATTAATTCATTAGTTTTTGATTCCATGGCTAATTTTTAAAGTTGATTTGGATTAGTGTTGAAAGCATGTGATGAATAAATATTGAATTGAAGCTTTAATTTTGTTATATGATGATTTTATCAAGTGAAATTGATGGAAATTGGTTTTAGGACCTAATTGTGAAATAGTTGAAATCAAGGCTTAGTGTTAAAATTCTGATCTTCAAAGGTTATGAAGTGGTTTAAAATGATAGAGAAAGATGTTAAATGAGAAAATTAGCTCAATGGAGGGGTTAATTAAGCAAGGACTAAATTGTATGAATTGTGGAAATTGGGACAAATTGGAAATTAAGATGTCACACTAAAGCAGTATTTGACAGCAGCAATTTTCTAACTTTGAAAAATCACCAAAAATGGTAGGAATTGAATTAGAAGTTGAATAAGATATGTAATTAAAGCTTATTGAGTCTATATTCATATAAAAGAAACATAGGAAGCAAAGGAATTCTGTATCTTGAGATATTTGCATTTTTGTGAGACTGGTTTAGATTGATTTCGTGATCCCCTGTTCTGATTTGTAAAAATCATTAAAAATCGTAAAAAAATATTTCTGGAACATGATTTAATGGTTGGAATCCTTATTGAGTCTATTTTTATAAGAAATAAACATGAACATCTTTTGAATCCGGAATAAAGAGAAATTGAAATTTTAGTGAAGAGAGGTCAGAGCTGTCGGACTGTGTAAAAGGGGAGACTTTAATGAATAAACTGTACAAATTGGCTACACCAAAAATTCTGGAAAAATTATGATAAGAATATATGTGAATCTAGTTTCAAGGAAAATTTACGGATCTTAATTTGGACTTCTGTAGCTCAAGATAAAAATAATTTAGTGACTACGACACGGATGGACAGCTTAAAAATGTACAAGTAAATAGTAAAAGTTATAGATAATGTTACTTACAAGTGTGTTATTTATACTAAGGATGTGGAATGGAGTGGAGGAGTGATGGCTGTCAGTTCCACCAATATAAACCTACTCCTATTTCGCAAATTCAAGCAGTATAGGGAGTAGGGTCGATCCCACAGAGACTGGAATTACGGAAAATTGTTTATCTCTTGACCAGATTTTTGTCTGGGCAGCTGTCGTGCCTGCGACGTTGGGGGGATAAAGTACGAACCTGAAATTAAAACAAGAAAACGTAAAAAGTAAAAAGTAAAAGATTAAATGAAAATAAACAACGAAATAATTCAAGGGAAAATCAATAAAACTTAGCTCAACCTTAAGCACGGATTCTTCCGTCTTTGACCTGATCCTCGAAATTGGATGAACTCCTCCTTTTCAATAAGCTAGTTATAGCTACCAAGGACGCCTCGGACACCAACTCTTCCTTGTGTAAATCAGTTATGGAACGTCCTATAACTAACCCTTACCGGTCAAACAACCTACGAAACGTTCGTGATTTAGAACTCCGGCAGCTTTGCGTTCTAGAAGAGCCTAGCTCGAACCAATGCCCTCAAACGTTGGGTACATTTAAATTCGGTTACCACTTCCCTTGACAGAACCAAGTAGCAATCCCCACTTGGCACGCCATTGTGTTCTCGGAAAACCAATTAGACAATCGATCCTCTCGGAATTCCAACGGTACGTCTAGCCACGCTAACTCAAACGACATCTTTTTTGACTTAGAATCGGCTTGACTTTGTGAGTTGACGAAGTCATACTCTTGATCTGGAGAAATAGTAAATACCGAAAATTGGGAGTTAACAGCTTGGTTTCGTATCTCTCGGGTTTTTGACGGGGTAATACCGGCTTAAAGCTGAAAGGGATTTAGTTAAGCATGAATTTAATCATGCTTGAAGTTTAGGGAAATGATAGAAATTATATGAAAAAGGTGGTGGAAAATGGGTAGGAAAAATATTTAAAAAGGGAATTAGACAAACTTTGTAAAAAGAAGACAAAATGATCCAACTCTCAATTTGAATTAGGAAAAGAAAGACAAAGAGGATAATGTATTTCCAAATAGGAGTAGGAATACAAAATGAGGGATGATTTTCTAAGAACTAAAACCCCCTATTTATATAGATAGGGTTTACTAAAAATAGCATAATTAATAAAATAAAAAATAAAAATAAAATAAAAATAATTAAAATAAAAATAAAATAACAAAATATCTTCCTATTAATAGTATTTTTACAAAGTCAAAATTGCAACTAGTCCTTGGCTTGCTCCATCTTCTGCTTTGGCCCCATTTCCATAATTTGTTTTCCAATTCGGCCACTTTTTCCTTGTTTCCGTCCAATTATGTCCCTGAATATTATTGAATCATAAAAACACTTAATTAGCAGGGTTCAGTTCATCAATAAACCAAATTAAGCACAGAAAAATATGCAATTTTATATGTTTATCAAATCCCCCCTACTTAGCTCATGCTTGCCCTCAAGCATGTTGTTCTTTCAAACGTTAGAATTAGTCCTACAATTTATCAAAAATCGAGCCCCTTTTTCAAATCCTCAATCAACGCAAACAATATAGGGAAAAATTAAATAAATGTTCAAAATATATACTTTAATCAACAAGAGTCATAAAATTGAAATATGTTAACTAAAACAACTTCGCCAAATTGATTTGTGAATCCAATAATTTGCATGGCATTGTTAATTAACTATGCATCAGAAAATTAATAGACAAGATCGAACCTTTTTACGCGAACTAGGATGACAACCCAAGCACCCTATCCCGGTTACTCAGTTCAAACAGTCTTTATTTATTTATTTATTCAGTTTTTTTTTTTAAGGAAAAAGGTTCAGCTAGCGGAATGTTTGTAAGTTATCGACTTGTCACTCGAACCTTTTTACGTGAGACAAGATGACAACCCAAGCACCTTGCCCCGGTTACTCAATTCGGTCACGTTTTCGAACTTCATTCATAGCTTGAACATTTATTTATTTAATTTATTTATGCATAAGCAAATATATTTATTCAACCAATCAATTCATACGAAAAAAAAATTCTAGCTACATATATCAATTTTAAATCCTAAATGTCGACCAATTTATATACTTGAACATTTAATTCAAAATTTGCCTAATTGCTCTAATTGACTAAGTATGAGATTTTAAGGCTCAATATTTAATAAATTGTCGAAAGATTTCAATGTAAGATTGAACTCATGCAAAGGAAAAAGACATGCAGCAAAAATTAACATATTAATCCAACCCCCCCACTTAAACTATGCTTGTCCTCAAGCATGTAAATCAAAATCAGCAGCTTAAATAAATTGAAAATGAAAAAGTTCAGAACACTCCCCGTGTATTTTAATGACATCATTGGTGTTGAGAGTCGCGACTTTGCAGGATATTGAGGATAGTGGCGACATTTGTTTCCATCGTCTCAAGTTTAGCTTCAATTCGGCTTAAACGGGCCTCCACAGTCAAAGGTTGTTCCTCTTGCTCTCTTGTATCGATGTGTGGATGTTTACGAAAAACTCTATTTTCCCGAGCAGTCCTTGTACCTGGAGGAACAAAATAACATGAAGTAGGGGTGCCGGCAAGCAATCCCATAGAATCTAAACAGTGTTTATCTAAGTGGTCCATACGATATGCACATGTGAAGGTTGCGAAATCAATTTCAGATTCAAAAAGTCGAGAGGCTAAATTAGAAATAAATTATCCAAGTATAAGTGGACGGTTGTAACTCAAAACGGCATGAAAATTGCGTACAAACCAATATCCTAAATTAACTTTAAAACCCGAATGCATGCACCGCAAAAAGAATAGTTCAGTTTTAGTCAAAGCAGCGGATGCGTCATTTCTACCTGAAAAACAAAATGCTAAAAATCGGTGTATGTATCTCAAAGCAGGCTCATGCACCCATAAATCTTTCGTGGTCTTTGGATTATAAAGTTGGTCAGAATTAGTTAAAACATGATAAACATGCTAAGCATCAAAGTCATTGGGAACGTCTAAAAGAGCAGAATGATAGGCATCAGATTGAATGTCATTAGGGTCGACGAAACCCATGGCAATATTAAAATCAGAAATGGACATCTGAAAGTCCTTTCCAAGCAAACGAAAGCACACTATATTTTGTGTTTCAACAGTTGCAATGCATTTATGTCGAAGCTAAATGTGGTATAAAACTCATATACTAATTCATAATATGCATCACAAGTAATATGAGCAAATAAAGTCCAACCAATAGAATCGAAATAATGGAGCACAGCATCATGGATATCTAAAAATTCAAGAGTGGGGAAATCGATTTACTTATAGACCAGAAGCGAGCGTTGTCGGATTGCGTCGTATCGTGTCTGCTGTTCAGATGTCGAGAAGTCTAGAAATCCTTGCAAACGACTATCGGTAGGAATAGCATTGGCTCGACTACGTCTGTTGCGTTGATTTACTCGGGGTGGTCGAACATGCTCGGTAGGTGAGTCGGGTTGGGGAAGGCGTTCAGCAGCTTCAGTACTACTGTGCGGCACGTGTCGACCGTCGCCGACTTCGGGTTTGGCGTGGAGAGACATGTTTGACAACGGTGGGTGTAGGCTCGACATTGACGTTAGAAGTTTCGACTTCTTCTGGGCTGCCCGAAGTGCTTATGTCAGCCGGGGTCGGACTTCGTCATCGGCGGGCTCTTGGTTGCGCGGCCGTTCGTCGTGGGGGAGGTGGAGGAGAGTCGTCGTCGGCTAACTCGACGAGGGGAGGCGCGGAGAACCGGTGTCGATTTCTGTTAAGGGAAACCAGAACGTTATCAGCCGTTTGGTTTCTAGTATGAACCATCGTACTTTTTCAGCGTCACGAAGGAGCGGCTTGGGACGTGTTCGTCGGCGGCGGGTACAGCGGTGCACGGCGGAGGACGCGAGGCGGTCAGCGGGAAAGTGGGTTTTTGGGCCGATTTTTGAAAAGGTGACGTGGGGTTTTCGATTTTGTGGTCGGTTAAGGTGGTGGAAGGGTGGTTGTGGTTGTTATGTGATAGAGAAAAGAAAAGAAAAGAAAATGGGTGTTGAAGAGTGGAGGAGCGGCGACGCACGTCGGTAGACGGTGGTTGGTGGTGAGAAAGGTCGACGTCAGTGGTGGAGAAAGGTGTTCGACAGTAATGGCGGTAGAGGGGCCGACGAATGGTGGTTTTGGGGAGGTGAAGAAAGAAAATAAAAGAAAATAAAAAAGAAAAAGAGAAAAAGAGAGTAGGTACGGTGGTTGCCGATCGACGACGGCAATGGTGGCCGGTTGGGGCAGCGTCGGCGTAAGGTCGGTCGGCGGTGGAGGTGTCGGCGTCGGCGTAGGCGGCGGTGGCTTGGGGGGTTTGGTTTGAGGTGTTTTTTTGCTTTTGGAGAAGATGAAGAAGATGAAGATGTGGGGGTTGTGGGATTTTGGGTGTTTTAATTTTTTTTATTTGGCTTATTTTAATTTGGTTTTGGGTTTTAGGGGAATGGGTTTGGTTATTGGGTTTGGGTTTAAGTTTATGAGTAATTGGGTTATTTGTGTAGGGAAATGGGTTAAATGATTGGGTTGGTTTTTTTTCTTTTGGGGTTTTTGGGTTTGGGTAATTTTATTGGTGGATGGGTTAAATGGGTAAATGGGTAAATGGGTGAAAGTTGGTATTTGGGTTTATTTTGGGTTTTGGGAAAAAAAATTTATTTTTGGTAAATGGGTTAAATAAGTAAATGGATTTATTTGGATTTTGGGTTTTTTTTTTTTGGGTTTTGGGTAATTGGGTAATTGGTGGTATTTTGGGTATGGTAATTTGGGTATAGAAATTCCATCAAGGTAGAAAATTTTTTTTGGGATTTTTATTTGACGCATGTCATGCCCACGTCGCCATCACTACCCGTACTCACGAAAATTTATGACCTTATTGCCCCTGAAAACACAAAATTGACTAAGTAAAAATAGGAATTTATTTATTTACAACCTAAACTCTAAAAAAATTAAATAGATAAAAATAGACAGAAATAAATTTGGGATGCCTCCCAAAGGCGCTTTTGTTTAACGCCGTTAGCTCGACGACCTGTTATTCAAATTCTGGGCTCATCGAGAACAATCTCTTCAATTGTGTGGGTTTGAAAATTCTCGAAAAAGGGCTTTAGTCGTTGACCATTCACCTTAAAGCGCTTTCGTGTCTCTGCACTTTGAATTTCCACTGCACCATTCGCAAATAAATTAGTAATAGCAAACGGTCCTATCCATTTGGATCGAAGCTTACCAGCAAAGATTTTTAAGGTAGAGTCGTATAGGAGAACTTTTTGTCCAATTGAAAATTACTTCCTTGCGATGAACTTGTCATGGAAAGCCTTCGTCTTTTCTTTATAAACTCGAGCATTTTCATATGCATCATTTCTGATTTCCTCGAGTTCCTGGACGTCTAATTTTCGAGATTTGCCTGCAGACTCCATCTCCATATTACATTGCTTAACTGCCCAAAAAGCCTTATGCTCTAATTCGACTGGAAGATGGCACGGTTTACCAAAAATGAGTCGGTAAGGCGACATGCCTATTGGTCCTTTATAAGCTGTCCTATAAGCCCAAAGTGCGTCATTCAGTCTCAAACTCCAATCCTTCCTGTTCGGTTTAACCGTCTTTTCCAGAATAGATTTGATCTCTCGATTTGACACTTCGGCTTGCCCGTTTGTTTGTGGATGGTAGGCAGTGGCAATTCGTTGAGTCACTCCATATTTCGCCATAAGTGCACTTACGAGCTTATTACAAAAGTGTGTTCCTCTGTCACTGATTAATGCTCGTGGAGTGCCATACCTGGAAAAAATAGAACTTTTAAGAAAGTCAACTACAGCCTTAGCATTATCATTGCAAGTGGCTTTCGCCTCTATCCACTTAGAGACATAATCAACAGCTAGAAGTATATAAAAATTACCGAAAGAAGAGATGAAGGGACCCATAAAGTCGATGCCCCACACATCGAAAATTTCACAAATATGAATAGGAGTAAGAGGCATCTCATTTCGACGACTAAAGTTGCCAACTCTTTGGCACTTTTCACAAGTTTTGCAAAATAAAAAGGCATCGCGAAATATGTGTGGCCAAAATAACCCACATTCGAGAATTTTATGTGCGGTGCGTTTAGGTCCAAAGTGCCCTCCGCATGCATAAGTATGACAAAAAGTTAAGATAGATTGTACCTCTGTTTCTGCAACACACCGTCGTATTACCTGATCCGAGCAATGCTTCCAAAGGTAAGGATCGTCCTAAATGAAATATCGCGCATCTTTTTTTATCTTATCTTTTTTAGACCTCGGTAATTCTGAAGGAATAGTACCTGTGACGAGATAATTTACTATGTCTGCATACCAAGGGTGAACTGCATTCGCTGAAAACAGGTTTTCATCGGGGAAGTTGTCCTTCAACGGTGTGTCGTCTACTGGAATCGATAATCGACTCAGATGGTCTGCTACTAGATTTTCACATCCTTTTTTATCCCGAATTTCAAAGTCGAACTCTTGTAGGAGTAGGATCCACCTGATCAGTCGGGGTTTTACCTCCTTTTTCCCTATCAGATATTTCAAAGCTGCATGGTCAGAAAAGATAATTACCTTAGTTCCCAATAGGTAAGATCTAAACTTATCTAAAGCAAACACAACAGCTAATAGTTCTTTCTCGGTGGTTGTGTAATTGCTTTGGGCAGCATCCAAAGTCTTCGAGGCATAGTAGATAACATGAGGCTCTTTCCCTATTCTTTGGCCAAGAACAGCTCCCACACTTTGGTCGCTCGCATCACACATGATTTCGAACGAGAAGTTCCAATTTGGTGGCTGCACTATGGGAGCTGAGACCAATTTCTGCTTCAGCATATCAAATGCGTCCTTACAAGTCTGGTCAAATTCAAATTCTTTATCTTTTTGTAACAGATTGCAAAGTGGTCGTGCGATTTTCGAGAAGTCTTTCATAAATCGTCTGTAAAATCCTGCGTGACCAAGAAACGAACGAACTTCCCTCACTGATGAGGGGTAAGGTAACGAGTTAATAATGTCTGTTTTTACCTTATCGACCTTGATTCCTTTCGAGGAAACTATATGACCCAAAATTAATCATTTGTCAACCATGAAATGACATTTCTCATAATTTAAAACAAGATAAAATTCTAGGCATCTTTGTAGTATTTTAGCAAGATTATTGAGACATTCGTTAAAAGAGTTACCGTAAACCGTGAAGTCGTCCATAAAGACTTCGATGATCTTCTCGACATAATCGGAGAATATGCTCACCATACATCTTTGGAAGGTGGCCAGAGCATTGCAGAGTCCAAACGGCATCCGTCGATATGCAAACGTTCCGAAGGGACACGTGAAGGTCGTTTTGTCTTGGTCCTCCGGAGCCACTGGAATCTGGAAAAATCCTGAATACCCATCGAGACAACAATAATAAGTCTTACCGGCTAATCGCTCGAGCATTTGATCGATGAAAGGGAGCAAAAAATGGTCTTTTCGGGTAGCTGCATTCAATTTTCGGTAATCGATGCAAACCCTCCATCTGTTCTGGACTCGTGTAGGAACTAGCTCTCCTAATGGGTTTCTGACAACTGTCACGCCAGTTTTCTTGGGCACGACATGAACTGGGTTAACCCAATTGCTGTCAGAAATCGAGTATATCATTCCAGCATCTAGTAGTTTCTGGATCTCCTTCTTTACTACCTCCATCATGGGTGGATTGAGGCGCCTTTGAGCATCTCTCTTTGGTTTCGCGTTGTCTTCGATGGAAATTCTGTGCATACAAGTAGATGGACTTAGCCCTTTTATGTCGGCTATCGTCCAACCAATAGCTTCTTTATAACTTTTTAGCACTCGAACTAGATTTTCCTCCTCGTCTTTGGTTAACTTGTTTGACACTATCACCGGTAATATGTCCTTCTCTCCCAAAAAGACGTACTTAAGATGGTTCGGTAGTGCTTTAAGCTCCAAGGTCAGTGGCTGCAAAATCGAAGGCAACATTTTGGTTTGGGAAGGTAATAATTCAAATTGGTTACCTCGGTTTGTCAACGAAGGTTGCGTTTCCAAGTGATTGACAACTTCTCGCAACGGATCTTCAATGATTGTGAATTCCTCCAGATGTCGTAAAACATCCATGTCAATACTTCTGCAAAGGACAATTTCCAACTCATCAAAGTCATGATATTCAGAATAAGATTGAGTTAAACAGTCTAAAATATCGATGCTAGAAATATTTAATGCTAAGTTAGGATGACTCATGGCCTCGTAGACGTTGAATTTCACGATTTCTCCATCAAATTCCATGCTCAGCATCCCGCTTCGAACATTGATTTTTGCGCTTGCGGTACTTAGAAATGGCCTTCCGAGCAAAATGTCAGACGAATTAGTTAAATTATCATCTTCCATGTTAATAATGTAGAAATCTGCAGGGAAAACTAATTCGTTAACTTTAACAAGAACGTCCTCAAGCAGCCCTTCAGGATGGATAACTGACCTGTCCGCCAACTGGATTATTACTCTTGTCTCTTTCAAAGGACCAACGTTAATCAGTTTATAAATAGAATAGGGCATAACATTAATGGAAGCCCCTAAATCACACATGGCTTTCTTAATGCCTACATTACCTATCTCACAAGAAATAGCAAACATACCTTGGTCCTTGTATTTGGACGGAACTTTCTTTTGCAGCACTACGGAGACATTTTCTCCTATATTTACTCTTTCGTTACCGACTAACCTCCTTTTGCTGGTACACAACTCCTTGAGGAATTTTGCATAACGAGGTATTTGTTTGATAGCGTCAAGTAAAGGGATATTTACCTCCACCTTCCTGAAAGTCTCGAGGATTTCTTTTTCCTCCTTCTCTTTCTTATCCTTTGCAAGCCTCCCTAGAAAAGGTGGTGGCATCACAACTGGTCTTTGAATTTCTGATTCTGGCCGTGCTGTTGGATCTGAGATTTGCTTTTCACGTTCCTTGTCTTGCCCATGACTTTTGGCTGGAACCGTTTCTAGAACCTTTCCACTACGAAGAGTCATCGCACTAGCATTCTGTCGAGGGTTCAGCTCTGTCTGGGAAGGTAATTTACCTTGAGACTCCAAGCGATTAACTGCCATGGAAAGTTTACTAACCTGATTAGTTAACTCTTGTATTGATGCGTCTGTCCTCTGTTGATATTTTGTAGCATCGGCGGCAAGTCTTTCCCCAATAACTTCTAAAGATGTGCTCAGCTTGTGTTGCTGTTGTGGTGGTTGCAGAGGTCTCGGTTGGTATGGTGGATTATATCGGGGTCCGTAATTTAGGTTGGGATGATCCTTCCACCCGGGATTGTAGGTGTTGGAGAAAGGATCATAGCGTCTTTGTGGAGGTCCTGGAAAACCTCCAATAGCGTCAACATGTGTTGTTGAATTGTCGTTAAGGATTGGGCACAAATCTGTCCGGTGTTCGGCCGTAGTACAAATTCCATATAGTGGGGTCAAACTCTTCTTTTTTGTAAGCAAAGATTGAACAACATTCGTGAGCTTATCCAATTTATCTTCTAAAGTTGAAACGTTTACCCCATTAACTCGTCTTGTTGGTTCCGAATTTGGCCGATATTGTTGAGAATTTACCGCCATGGTGGATATTAGTTCTCTTGCCCTTTGAGGGGTCATATTGACAAGCGCCCCTCCGCTAGCAGCGTCGATCATCTTCATTTCCATAGGGAGCAAACCCTCGTAGAAATATTGAAGGAGTGATTGTTTGGTCAACCCATGTTGGGGACAACTTGCACACAATTTTTTGTGCCACTCCCAGTAGTCGTAGAGCGATTCACTCTCCAATTGGTGAATTCCCACTATGTCCCTCGTAAGTTCAGCTGCTCGTGATGCTGGGAAGAATCTGTCAAGAAATACACGAGATAAGTCATCCCACGTTGTGATAGAACCGGGAGGTAAGTAAAATAACAATTCTTTTGCAGTATCAACTAAAGAAAAAGGAAAAGCCCGAAGTTTGATTTCATCTTCGGGTACTCCCTGGGGTTTCATGCTTGAGCAGACCATGTGGAATTCTCTCAAGTGAGTGTGTGGATTCTCGTTCTTCAAGCCTCGAAAAGTGGGCAAAAGGTGAATGAAGCCCGACTTCAATTCGAAAGGAGTTCCTCCGGTTGGATAGTTGATGCATAACGGTATTTGCTCGTTGGAAGTAGCGGCTAGTTGACGAATGGTTCGGTTCGCCATCCTTTCTTGTTCACCGAGGTTACCTTTTGTTTCAAAGAGTGGTTCGGTCTTAGGTTCAACCTCTTCGACTTGTTTCCCACGTCGAATTGCTTCCGCACGAATTACTTCGCTCAACTTTTCAACATCGGATTCTAGGATCCCTTGTCCTAGCTCAATTCCTGATTTACTCGCACGTTTAAGAGCTTCTATCTCTTTTCGTCGTGCTCGCGCTGATTTCTCGATCTCTGGGTCGTATTCGAGATCTGCATATGAAGATCTGGTCATAAAGACAATTTAAACAATTGTAAGTGTTGCCAGTCCCCAGCAACGGCGCCAAAACTGATGGCTGTCGGTTCCACCAATATAAACCTATGCCTATTTCGCAAATTCAAGCAGTATAGGGAGTAGGGTCAATCCCACAGAGACTGGAATTACGAAAAATTGTTTATCTCTTGACCAGATTTTTGTCTGGGCAGTTGTCGTGCCCGCGACGCTAGAGGGGATAAAGTACGAACCTGAAATTAAAACAAGAAAACGTAAAAAGTAAAAAGTAAAAGATTAAATGAAAATAAACAACGAAATAATTCAAGGGAAAATCAATAAAACTTAGCTCAGCCTTAAGCACGGATTCTTCCGTCTTTGACCCGATCCTCGAAATTGGATGAACTCCTCCTTTTCAATAAGCTAGTTATAGCTACCAAGGACGCCTCGGACACCAACTCTTCCTTGTGTAAATCAGTTATGGAACGTCCTATAACTAACCCTTACCGGTCAAACAACCTACGAAACGTTCGTGATTTAGAACTCCGGCAGCTTTGCATTCTAGAAGAGCCTAGCTCGAACCAATGCCCTCAAACGTTGGGTACATTTAAATTCGGTTACCACTTCCCTTGACGGAACCAAGCAGCAATCCCCACTTGGCACGCCAATGTGTTCTCGGAAAACCAATTAGACAATCGATCCTCTCGGAATTCTAACGGTACGTCTAGCCACGCTAACTCAAACGACATCTTTTTTGACTTAGAATCGGCTTGACTTTGTGAGTTGACGAAGTCATACTCTTGATCCGGAGAAATAGTAAATACCAAAAATTGGGAGTTAACAGCTTGGTTTCGTATCTCTCGGGTTTTTGACGGGGTAATACCGGCTTAAAGCTGAAAGGGATTTAGTTAAGCATGAATTTAATCATGCTTGAAGTTTAGGGAAATGATAGAAATTATGTGAAAAAGGTGGTGGAAAATGGGTAGGAAAAATATTTAAAAAGGGAATTAGACAAACTTTGTAAAAAGAAGACAAAATGATCCAACTCTCAATTTGAATTAGGAAAAGAAAGACAAAGAGGATAATGTATTTCCAAATAGGAGTAGGAATACAAAATGAGGGATGATTTTCTAAGAACTAAAACCCCCTATTTATATAGATAGGGTTTACTAAAAATAGCATAATTAATAAAATAAAAAATAAAAATAAAATAAAAATAATTAAAATAAAAATAAAATAACAAAATATCTACCTATTAATAGTATTTTTACAAAGTCAAAATTGCAACTAGTCCTTGGCTTGCTCCATCTTTCTGCTTTGGCCCCATTTCCATAATTTGTTTTCCAATTCGGCCACTTTTTCCTTGTTTCCGTCCAATTATGTCCCTGAATATTATTGAATCATAAAAACACTTAATTAGCAGGGTTCAGTTCATCAATAAACCAAATTAAGCACAGAAAAATATGCAATTTTATATGTTTATCAAGGAGGAGGAAAAATATATGAATGATTTGTATTTAGATTAATCATATGCCTAATTGTAATCAATAAATGTTGAATCAGAAGTGGAATAATGTTTTATTTCTTGATATTTATATGAATTATGTGACTAACGGAGATATTGAGAATGTATATTAGGATTTCGTGAGCAGAATGGCTGAATATGTTTTGCAGAAATCAACTCGAGCGATTCCAGCTCAATGACAAGATGAATTGACGGAAAAGACCATGGTTGGACCATGGCAACAAGTGAAAAGTGGTAGCTTCGGCTGCCTGATCAAGTGAAAGTGGTAGCTTCGGCTACAAGTGCAAAGTGACTTCCGTATAAGACCATAGCTGGGCTATGGCATCGGAAGAAAGTGATAAGTGATTTTCGTATAAGACCATAGCTGGGCTATGGCATCGAAATAAGATGATAAGTGATCCGTGTAAGACCATATCCGGGATATGGCATCAGAGTGATAAGTGCTTCTGAGTAAGACCATATCTGGGATATGGCATCAGTGATATATGTGATCCGTGTAATACCATATCTGGGATATGGCATCGGTGTGATACGTGCTTAAGATGTAAGACCATAGCTGGGCTATGGCATTCTAATGAAAAGTGATGAATTGACGGTTAAGTCCATGGTTTTACCATGGCATAGTGATATTGAAGATGTAAGACCATAGCTGGGCTATGGTATTCTATCGAAAGTGATGAATTGACGAATAAATGAAAAGACCATAGCTATGCTATGGCATCAGTGATCATCAGTGAAATTCAATGCGTATCGATGCACATCAAAGAACGCGAGACTATGATTGTATTGGGCAGAAAGTGAATAAGTAAAAGACCATAGTTGGATGAGACTATGGCCTCAGTGAAAAATGACGATTTCCAAATCGGTAAAGTTTTGGTAAGTATCATTTGAAATTATGCAATAGAATTTAATTGAGCACTGAGATTAGGCTTAATAAATGATTTATCATTTTAAATCATGATTGGAACAATAGCTAGTGAATTACATGTTTGTGAATTGACATTTAAAGTTTGGTAAGTGATATGTGATTATTATTGGCATTGATTCTGATGTTTGTGTACTCTTCGACGTTGAAATGATTCAACGTATAAATTTAGCATAAGAATGAGAATGAGACTAATATAAATATCCAATATATTTTTATTAATTCAATGGAAAAATATGGTAATACGAGGACAAATAGTAATACGGAGTAATATGAGCTCAGTAAGTAAGTGATTTTCAGTACTATGAGTTTATGACATGAATAGGAGTCTAAATGATTAAGTGTGTGACATCTGTTTTAGCCAAATGTAATGACTTATATTAGCTATTGTGGCTGTAAATCTGATTATATATACATGCATGTGCTATGGATTTTATATGATTGGTTGAGTTTAAGTCTGGTAGCACCTCGAACCCTATCCCGGTGTCGGATACGGGCGAAGGGTGTTACACATATAACGGGAAGTTCAAGCGAACACTAATGGGAAGCTTCGAGGAGCCTTTAATAGGAGGTTCACAAAGAACCTATAAAATAGAATGTTCATAAGAGCGTGGGTGTGTCTACAACATATGCAGATCACGACCATTCGGGATGCTATGAATAGCATTTAACGGGAAGCTCGCAAGAACACTATAATGGGAAGCTTGAGAGGGCTTGTAATGGGACTCTCTTTCGAGCTATGGTACGTTCGCGACATATACAGAAACATTACCATTTTGAGAAACAAAACCTTGTATCCAATCGAGTTTCATTTATTCAAACGAGACTTTAACATTTATCAGGTATTTCTTGATATATGATTAAATTTCATATACATGGCCAGTACACAATTCACATACAAATCATTCAAATCAATTCAAACATATAATTGCACAATTAAGTTACACGAACTTACTTGGCTAAATTGCAGAAATATCAAGATTCAGGGGCATTTTAGAAATTTTCTATTTTCCTCTATTTTCCATCCGATCTTGGTCTAAATTAATAATTTCATTCAATTTGTTAATTTAAATAATAAAACAATTCATTTCATGCAATTTGGTCATTTTTGACATTTTTACAAAATTACTCCTAAAGTTTTACTTTTATTCAATTTAGTCCCTGAGCCTAAAACATGCAAATTAGCCATTTTTAATATAAACCCATGCTATTTGAATATTCATATATTTTCCTCCTCTCCATTCTACATCCTTAATGTATATATAATTCCACTATTTACTTATATGTTCATATCAAGTTATCCACTTGAGTCATAGTCACTAAATTATTTATATCTTAAGTTATAGAATTCTAAATTAAGATCCGCTTAATTTTTTTTGAAATTAGGCTCAACTATATTTCTACCATAAAAATTTCAGAATTTATAATTTATCCAATAAGAACAGTAAAATCTTCAAATTTATCCCTATTTTGCTGTTTGACAGCTTCGACCTTTCTTTACTAAAAATTAATTATCTCTTAGTACGGGGTTTGAATGATGTTTTTGTTTATTTTTCTTGAAAATAGACTCATTTAGAATTTAAACATATAAATTTAAACCCCTAAGTATTTTTTTTTAAATTTTTAATGATTTTCCAAAATCAAAACAGGGGAACTTGAAATTATTCTAACCTTGCCTCATAAAATTTATTATATCTCATAATTTACAATTTCACTGCTTACACCATTTCTTCTATGAAAAACTAGACTCAATAAAATTTAATTTCATATTTTATTCAACCTCTAATTTGATTTACACAATTTTTTGTGATTTTTCAAAGTTAGACCACTGCTACTGTTCAAATCTGTTTTAGTGCAAAATGTTGATTACCAAGTTTATAACACCCTTATTTCCTTTCTCTACAATATTTCCTATCACTTCCTCTTATTTCCTTTCATAACATATCAAGAACATAGAACCTTTAAAAAAAAACTCTACTTTAACATCATTTTCATGCTTTTTTCAATAATATCAACTTAAAAAATATATGTTGGAGTCTTGATATTCTTACCTTGTCCTATTGATTTCAATCTTTAACTTGATTTTCTCTCTTCTCCAGCTTCTATTTCTTGAATCTAACTTGATATTCTAGCTCCCCATAGTCTCCTTATTATCTTTCTCTCTTGATGGCTATGAAAATTCTTTTGATTTTTAAGTGAAAATGGTGGATTTTTAGTAAAAAGACCAAATTGTAAGAAAAGAAAATTTCTTTCTTTCTTTTCTCTTTCTCATGTTGGTTGCATGAAAGATGAAGAGAATTCTTCGTCTTTCTCTCATTATATATTAAACAAAATAATAATAATAAATAATAAAATATCTCATTAAAATATTATAAACTAATATTTGTTTAATTAATCTAAAATATCACCAATATCATCTTTGCCTTCTAGATTTCTTTCTCTTTTTAATTGACCATTTTCCCCTTTATGATCTTTTAAAATTCCATCATTGAGTCATCAATTAATTTGGTAAAATTACGATTTAGTCCCTCATAATTCTTCACCTATTCAATATGGTCCTAATTCATCCATTTTCCTTAGTTTCTTGATCATTCCACCCTTAAAATATTTGCACTATTGGTCCTTTAACTTTTTCATATTTACACTTTAACCCCTCAAATTGTGAGTATTTACTCTAGGAAACAAAACTTTTCTCACTTTTACGATTTAGTCCTTTCTTGAATTAATATATCATAATATACTTACCAATGTTGACATAAACTCAAAATTTTCCTTTTTGTCTCTTTATTTCCTTGTTTTACTATATTAAAGATAATATATTACTTTCTTACTGTAATAATGTTTGAGGTATTACAACTTGGATGAATTTATCTAATAACTATACAATGTTTAATGAAGTATCATCGGTTTCAAAATCCTTCTTTGTAATGCTCCCAGATTCGGCCATAATGTCTAGGTCAAGTTTAGGGTGTTATATTTTTCATTTAAAAAAACAACAATAAAAATATACATATGATGGGATCTTCAAACACACTTCTACATTCTAAATACGTGGTTCTCACACGCATGCACGTTTGATAGAATTTCTAGTGTTTTTTTTTTTATTCAACAAGCTGCCTTAAAAAATTATCACTTGTCTTTTTTTGTAAACATGTCTTTTTTTTTTAATATTTCACAATACTTCTATAGGACACTTGTTAACCCCATGATCCTACTTATTAAGTCTAAAAACTTCACTAGTAGTGTACCGAATATTTTCCTAAATGAAAATGCTGCAAGCGAACAAATATATTAAATTTATACAAAAAAAGAGTTAGTAGAGTGTAAAAGAATTCACATAAATTTATAATAATAAATCTATGGTACGTTGAATAGGTGAAAAATAAATTTGATATAAACACTGTTAGAACTAAGGTTGTACTACAATGTTTGTTCAATGACTTGATTAATCATGAACTCAATCGATCAAGATAAGTGACAACTCGGGCATACTTATATGTTGGCCTTTTCTACATGAGTTTTATTTGATGTTCCTTTTTAAGGAAATGGGCCTTATGAAAATCCACATCTGTTGTTCTCAAAATAGAAAGTATCAAGAGGAGTATTTGTGAAGAGATTGGATTTTTTAGAGGAGTTGAATTTGAATTGGTTTAAGGTAGGATTTTTTTCTCATCCCCAAAGACATGATGGGTGGCTATTTTCAAAGAGATCTTTTCTGATTAACTTGGGACTTCATTAATTAAATATGTGAAGTAGTAGAAGTCAGGTTTATCTCAATTATTGGTGCTTATCCTTGTTGTAACGCCCCACACCCGAATCCGTCACCGGAATAGAGTTACGGAGCATTACCGAAGTTACCGATTTATTTATCAGATATTTTATTTCATCTAGCATTCACATTTGGAACCAATTAAAATTAAACATATTATCCTTTAAACATACTTATATTTTTCTCAACATGTTTTACTTGAATGTATTACTCGTCTCCACATATTAAATTTTCTTGTATCAACGTATCAGAGATAATAACATATTTAATAACGAACGTATGAAGTAACATATCATATCGTTCATAATACTAACAATTAATCACTACAATTCAGCCATATAAACTTACTCTATTCAATTCACACAATTAGGTTACATGAACTTACCTAGTTTAATCACAAAAATACCAAGATTTGGGGGCATTTTAGTAATTATCTATTTTCCTCGATTTTTCAACTAGTCTTTACCTAAATTAATAATTTCATTCAATTTATTAATTTAGACTATAAAATAATTCATTTCACTCAATTTGGTCATTTTTATAATTTTACAAAATTGCCCCTAAAACTTTATTTTTATTCAATTTAGTCCATGAGCCTAAAACATGCAAATTAGCCATGCTAGCTGAATATTCATATATATGTTCCTTCTCCTCCTCTCCATTACACATCCTTAATTTATATAACATGCTTATAAGTAACATTATCAATAATTTCACTATTTACTTATATGTATATTCAAAACTGTCCAATTGAGTTATAGTCACTAAATTATTTATATCTTGAGCTACAGAACTCTAAATTAAGATCCGGTAAATTTTCCTGAAACTAGACTCACATATCTTCTTACCATAAAATTTTTAAGATTTTTGGTTTAGCCAATTAGTACAGTTTATTCATTAAAGTCTCCCCTATTTTGCTATTCGACAGTTCTGACCACTCTTTGGTAAAATTTAATTATCTCTTTGTACAGAATTCAAATGATATTTACGTTTATTTCTTATAAAACTAGACTCATTTAAGAATCTAACCATATAAATTATGTTCCATAATTATTTTTATACAATTTTTAATGATTTTTCCAAGTCAGAAAAGAGGATCCCGAAATCATTCTGAACCAGTCTCACAAAAATCTAAATATCTCAGAGTACAGAATTCCTTTATTTGTTATGTTTCTTTTATATGAAAATAGACTCAACAAGCTTTAATTTCATATCCCACTCAACTTCTAATTCAATTTATACTATTTTTGGTGGTTTTTCAAATTTACGTTACTGCTGCTGTCTAAAACTGTTTCTTATAGCTTATTTTGCAGTTAAATCCCAACTAAGTTTACTTACTTTTCTAATTCAATTCACACTCTATTTTTATTAAAATTTTATCCAAACTCAAATTTATCTATTAAATTTTCAACATATTTTCCTAATTTCGAATTTTCCTCAAATTAGTCCCTACAAAATAAAACATATAGCTTAGTTTACAATTTAATCCTTTTTATCAATTCTAACTTTAAATCCATTCATTTAAGTCCCTAATTCATCTTTTTGCTCAACATAAACTATACTTGAAAACCTATGAACTCTTAAAATATCAACTTAATTTCATCAAAACTTTGTTCTAAAGCTTTTTAAATATCAAAATTAAGCAAAAACGGCTAAATTGACTTACCTAATAAAGCTTTAAACCTTCAAACCAAAATTTTCCCTTTTTCTTTTCTTTCTCCCTTTCTTTCTTTATAACATATATATATATATATATATATATATATATTAGCTTATAATAATAGTTATTATTATAAAAATCTATTTAATAACAAATACTTTAATTACATTTGTCACCATTTAATTTGTTAATGATACAAAAATCTTATAATTTAACTAGTTACTTAATAAATATCTTTTATTTATTAATAATAAATAATAAATATATACTTAATTACTAATATTTGTATTACATTTGTACATTATCTGCACCATCCATTTGTCTTTATCTCATTTATTTCATCATATAATATAACATAATTATAATAAATTAATATATTATATAAACCAATTAAATAAAATAAATGAAATTAATCTAAGGAAAAAATCTTAGATATTTTTCCATTTGCCGCCTCATATTCCAAATGTGGCTTAATTGCCCATTTGGTCCTTTATATTTTTTAATTTATAATTAAATTTTCAACCTTTATTCAATCTAGTCTTTTTCACTAATTTCTCTAAATTAAGCTAAATTTACCCAATTAAAACCTAATTAAGCACACACAACTAACTTCGTAAATATTTATTAAAATATTTACGAATCCAATTTACCAGAACGGAGTCATGGGAATCATTTTTTTCAATTTGGTCCTTTTTAATCAATTAACCATCAAAACATTAAAATTTCTTAACGAAACCTTAATACCACCCTAACGGCACTTCGTAAATATTTATAAAAACATTTATGGCTTAGTTTATGATACCGAGATCTCGATACCTCTTTTTCTCAGTTTCTTGACCAAATAAATCACAATTTACTGTTTTAAAAAATCTTTTAAAAGCTACATTTGGCTCATAAATATTAAATAATATAATCTACGAGTTTATTTGTCAAATTTGGTGGTCTCAAACCACTATTTCCAACATAACTGAAATTTGGGCTATTACACTTGTTGCCTAGAAAGCTTATAAATATGTAGTATACTGCACAATCAAAGTGCTCATTTTTGTTGGGTAGAAAGTTGTGAGTTGTTACTTTGTCTAAGTATTTGTAACACCCCTTACCCGAGTCTGACGCTGGGACAGGGTACGAGGCATTACTATACTTGAACTTACTTAAACTCGTGAACTTGGGTCATAAATTTTCTTTTCCTTCTTAAAACTCAACATTCATCCTCTTAAAAACCTTATCACGGGCCTACAGGGCCCAAAACGTGCATCGGAGGTGTTTCGAGACCGATCCAGAAACTTTCGAGCACTTAGGAAACTTTGGTCTAAAACAGGGCTGAACGCCATGGAGAATGGGACACGCCCGTGTAGGATGACCGTTTGATCACACACGACCATGTCCCTAGCCCGTGCTGAATGAATTTTTCATCTTAAACCTACTGGAATTTTCACACTGCCTAGACACACGCCCGTGCCTATAGCCCGTGGTACATTTTGACTTAAACACACGGCCAAGGCACACGCCCGTGTGCTCTACCCGTGCTAAAATTCCAGAATCTAAGATTTTCATGCATCAAGATGCAGGGGACACACACCTACATGCCCGTGGACTAGCCGTATGTCACACACGACTTAGGCACATGCCCGTGCGCCCTACCGTGTGGACAATAATAGGCTATTTTCTAAGCCTTTTTGCCACCCTATACAAGGTCAAATACAACGCCAATCCATACATATCATCACATACTTTAAAATCTATCAAACATTGGAAGCATCCACCAATGCACATAATTTAGGTAGAAAATATTAGGCCGTATCCAAAGGCCATTATAGATTGACTAAAGTATAATAATGACCAATACATACAACCATATAAGTGGCACTTAACAAAATGAAGAACATTCTATACATGCCATACAATAAAGAAATTTCTTGCTATACTAAAATAGATGGCTTAATAATGTGTCAGCGAGCTCCAACTTCAAGTGATCCTGAGCTAAATTCGGCAAACCTACAAGAAAAGGGAAGATAAAGAAAAGGAGTAAGCATACAAGATGCCTAGTAAGTGGCATGAATAATAAAACCTTATATCTAGGATTATTTGCCTAGATAGGCAATAGAAAGAACATCATGTACTTCTTTGCTTATTTACATAACTTACACATTCTCAAGACTTCATCATGCATAACTCTCACTTATTCTCATACTGTACTTATTCTCATGCCTTACTCGTATTTATCATGTAGCATTTCTCATAGTCATGTACTTTCGAATGCTCATACTTATTTATTCATGAACTTGCAACACTCAATATAAAGATTTAACATTTATTCATGGTCTCACATGGGATCACAAGTCGAAACCGAAGCCATATTCCAAATATCATTTCCATGTATTTCAGGGATATTTAAGAAATAAATTATATTAAACTCATATTTTCTCACATTAAGAGTTTTGTCCGTTAAATCATTGAAATATTGATGGATACCCAGGTAGTATACATGAGGTATACAAATCAATGATCTGTAAATTCATATTCAGGGGTACCCTTTAGGGCACATAATTAGGAAGCACATAATCTCAACAAATATATTAGTTATTCATTTCATGTAAATTTTAATAACAAATATGAGCTCATCAAATACCAAATTCCATACAGTTCATATATTTTTAGATATTAATTTCATTTTGGTTTTCACTTGTCTTCTTGTCAAATTCTCACTCGTTGATTCATTTGAAATCTCAATGGATACGAGGGTAATACACATAAGTGTACAAATAAAAAATCTGTCAATTCATGTATGGGAGTACTCATTAGAGTACTTAATCAGAAAGCACACTCTCAAGCCATATAACAGAATGCTCATATGAGCATGTAACGGAAAACTTATCCTGGCTTAAAAATGGGAAGCTCACAAAGAGCCTATATTGGGTAACTCCGAAGAGCACTTAACGGGAAGCTCCGAAGAGCACTTAATCAGAAAGCGCCGGATAGAAATATAACAGGAAGTTCAAACAAACACTAACGGGAAGCTCTGAAGAGCCTTTAACAGGAGTTTCACAAAAAACCTATAAAATAGAATGCTCATAAAAGTGTGGGTGTGTCTATAACATATGCAGATCACGACCATTCGGGATGCTCTGAATAACATTTAACGGGAAGCTCGCAAGAACACTACAACAGGAAGCTTGAGAGGGCTTGTAATGGGACGCTTTTTTGAGCTACGGTATATTCGCAACATATACAGGAACATTACCATTTTGAGAAACAAAACTTTGTATCCAATTGAGTTTCATTTATTCAAACAAGACTTTAACATTTATCAGGTATTTAACATTTATTCATGGTCTTACATGGGATCACAAGTTGAAACCTAAGCCATATTTCAAATATGCTTTTACACGGGTCTCATATCGATGTAGATGCCATGTCCCTAGCATAGTCTTACACGAGATCGTACTTTGATTCTGATACCATGTCCCAGACGTAGTCTTACACGGGATCTCATAATGGATGCACATGCCATGTCTCAGACATGGTCTTACAGGGGATCCCTATCTCATGCTGGTGCCGAAGCCATGTCCTAGACATGGTCTTATAAGGGACCTCATCTCAGATGCCCATGCCATGTCCCAGACATGGTCTTATAGGGGATCACGTCTCGATGCTAATGCCATGTCCCAGACATGGTCTTATATGGGATCTTTGTTGGCGTCGATGCCATGTCCCAAACATAGTCTTATACATGACCTACAAATACTCATGATATAATTACGATATCCTTTGTATCATTTAGACTTGCATGTGACTTCTCCTTCATGTTTTTCATCTTATTTTGGTGAGATTTATATCAATAATTTCATGGAAATTTATACATTAATAATTTTTTATACAAGCATCATAATTTCTTATCATCATCATCAAAATGAATTAATATGATATGTAAGCTAAATTATTACATACAACTTACCTCAAGTCCAAAATGTGGGAATTTGCTTGGTTTAGTCTACAATTTTACCCTTTCCCTTATTCCGGTCCGAGCTTCGTGTTTCTTGATCTAAAATAGAAAATTCATCCTTCTTAGTACCCACATTGACTAATTAACTCATAATTGACTCTTGCGCAAAATTGTTGCTGATTTGCAATTTAGTCCCTAGGCTCGTAAATGGAATATATCTATTCCTTTGGCTACCTAAGTATATTCGACACTTCCTAGTGTCCATACAAACCCACATTGCTCACAATTTAATACTTTTACTACTCTTTTCTATACTTTGCAATTTAGTCCCTATTAGGGACTTTTATGCAAAATCACTTGGAAATAAGTGTTTACTACACTTTAAACCTTCATTTTCTATCACTAGACATCATTTTACTTGCATGTCATGTATGAGTATATTTTTTAAAATGAGCCCTAGCTCAAATTAATGGGAAAAATAGCTTGCTCATGTTGTAAGAATTTAAAAAATACGAAGAAAATTAAAAACGGGGCTTGGGGACACTTACTTGGAGCTTGAAAATGAAAGAAACCCTAGCTATGGAGGCTTGAGATTTTCGGCATACTTGGAGAAGAAGATGACAACATTTTGACTTATTTTTCCCTTTTTATTACTTAACTTTACCTAATGACCAAAATGCCCTTATGTCCTTTCTTTGATATTTTTCCCTTCCATGGGCATTTTTGTCCACTATGTCTAGAATTGTTCTATTTGCTTAATAAGGACTCCTAATAATTTCCTTTATGCTACTTTATACAAAAACCTTCTAGAAACTCAAAATTTTTATCTTTTACAATTTAGTTCTAAAGGACAAATTAGCCACTATTTTATAAAATTTCCTTCATGGAACCTTCTCAACATTAAGATAACATGTCATAACTCATAATAAATCATGGAAATAAAATTTTTTACTTTGGATTGGTGGTCTTGAAACCATTATTCCGTCTAGGCCCTAATTCGGGTTGTTACAGTATTCTCTTTGCCTGGTTTCGCACTCAATTTTAGGCATTATGTCTGAGTGAATTGAACTTTTGTAAGTGAGGTTTAAGCAAGAGGTTGTAATTAATTGAGACTAGCTATTGGGGCTACAAATACATCTTGTAGAAGGGTAGTTTGGTCTTTCACCAATAGGTGATTAAATCAATTAAAGAATAAGACACCATTCACTTAGCGAGGCTCCGCAAAGTATAATTGTTTCTAAACTGCGTTAACAAACGATTGTGTGCAAATTTCTCTCTACTTTCACTATTTTTGTTTCTATTTTATTGTTTGAACAATTTCGTGACTGAACACAATATTCTACAACCAGTCGATACTCAAAGCAAATTAAAGTATTTTTCAAACACAAACTTTTATTTTTTTCTTTAAACTAGGAATAACCCTAATTCTTAATCAACAACAACGATGCTAATTTAGCTCAAACTAGAGTGGGTTGTAACAGGAAATCAAGCTGCATGTGTGGATGACTTTGTTAAGTCTTTAGACTTGAATTTTTCCCTAAAAAGCTTGGGGATACTGAATATTTTCTTAGGTATTGAAGTGTGTTACACATCTGATGGATTGTTCCTAAGTCGAAGGAAAGACATTTTAAACGTGTTGACAATATTTCATATGGATCAATAAAATAGCACTCCTACTCTCAAGGTCAACTCATGTACTTTGTCTACTCATATTGGCAGTACAGTTAAAAATGACTCGTAATATAGGAACACTGTAGTACATTGTCATTACTAGGCCGGAGATTGCCTTTACTGTCAATAGGGTGTGTCAATTCATGCAAAAACCTCTTGATCAGCATTTCAAAGCTGTCAAGCGTATACTAAGATATCTACAGGCCACTGTGGATTATGGTATCCTTCAAAGTAGCATATCGGTTATCTCTAGTTGGATACTCTGAAGCAAATTGGGGAACTAATCCAGATGACAAGCGTTCCACCACTGGGTTTTGTGTTCTTCTAGGAGGAAATCCTGTGTCTTGGGGCTTTAGGGAACAAGAAGTGGTCTCTCATTCAACTACAGAAACTGAATATATGAGCTTAACTCATGCCACTATAGAAGTTATTTGGCTAGAGTCTTTAATGTCTGAATTACAGGTCAAGATTGCATAGAAAGCTGTTGTATGATGTGATAACTCGGGGGCTGTAATAGATTTTGCAAATCCGGTTATGCATTCTAAGTTTAAGCATATGGAACTTGAATCGTTTTTTGTTCGAGAGAAAGTGGCAATTGGAAAATTAACTGTTGGTCATGTCCCAACATAGGATCATATAGCAAATGTGCTCACCAAGCCTTTGTTAGGTAGTTTTTCATTAAGTTCTGGACCAAACTCTGAATTGTTAGTAGATATGAAAAGTTGTAGAAGAGTAACCAATTAGGCGGATATTAAGGTATAGAGATGGTTAAGCTGTTGAAGTTGTATAGTTGCTTCAGCCCGTTAGAAGTTAGTTGTTAGTTAGTTATTTTAAGTCAATTTGGTAGTTTTGTAACCATGTTCATTTCATTTAGTGAATCAGCTAAGGTTTAGTTATGATTGATTGTTAGTACTGAATTCTTTAGCTAATTAATTAACCAATCTTGTATAAATAAGATGGATCGATCCTTTTGGATTATTAGAACTTAAATAATAAAAGAAGTAGACTATTTTCTCTCCTCTCCTCTCTTCTTCTTTACTATTTTGATCGATCTCAAACACAAAGCAAGGGATACATAAAGGTTGATGTTTATACACACCTTGTGACAATAACCTCTCTAGTTATGGGCTGTGCGTTTAGCTGCGGTTAGTGTAAAAATAGTAGTGGCGGTGAGATTAGATACTGTAACGATACTGTAGCGTGAGACAAAAGTTAGGCTAAACGCACCGCACCGCACCCAATCGCCCATCCAAACCTACCCTTAGAAAGCTTGGAATCCCAATAATTTTGCTAATTGCTTACACGTTTTTGATTTGGCTTTCAATTTGGGAGCTTTTCCTTCGAGATCCACCTTACGCTCGGGATCCTTTTCCCTTGCCTCAAGGTTCTTCTCCAGATTTGAAATTGGTACTCGTAGTTAATAAAGATGGATTATAAAGATGGGAAGAGTTAATTAAAGAAAAGTATACATTGTGGTGGCTTGCATAGTGCTTATCACATCTCGAAAATGGGATTAATAGAATTGGGGTTTGTAAATCGAGTCAGTGGTCACGGCTAGATTTTTAAATTTATCCTTACGTTTTAGAGACAAAAATAAGTAATTGGTCTAGTGGTAGAAAGTTAGTGAATTTAATTAATTGTTGAGTTAATTATTCAGTTTAAAGTTTGATATTTGTAATGATTGATTCTGGATTAAGTTGTAATAGAGAGTAACTGAAATAGTTTTAGAGTATTTTGAGTTTAAGGTTTTAATATATAAAATATAAAGTAATAGAGGAAGAAAAAAAAAAACATTTAAAAGGTTAGAAAGAAGTGAGAGGGACCAAATCTGAATAAAGTCTAGACACTAATGGATGTTGAGGATAAATTCATATCACTCCATTATAAGATTCTTATGAAACCTTTGAAATGATGATAATCAAATTCCATTAGAAATCTCAACAAAAAATAAACTTGACTTTGATATAAATAGGTGTTGAGTTTCAATCCACGTAAACCTTAACACACACAAATGTTAAAATCGTTTAATACTAAAAAAAAAAAAAAAAACCCACATTTTTGAAGAAAACAACAATATACAAATTAAAAAGTCTGACATCTTTTACATAAAAATGCTAATAATGTGACTTAATTGATGAATACTTATCATCTATAAAATACACATTGTGACATTTATGTGTGTTAAGGTTTATGTGGATTAGTAAATATAAATACTGAATATAATTATGTTGTTTAATAAAAGTAAATATTAATTTTTAAAAAATTATTTATTTTTTTAATTTTAATTTTATTAATATAATATTTTATATTATTTTAGATAGTTTTAGATAAAAGATAAAAGGGTAATTATTATCTTCAGTACTACTCTGAGTAAAAAAACTCTACAAGCAGGTCTACGAGAATATCAAGTGTCTTTTTTTATTATTTAATTATTATTTTATTATACCTTAAAAATAAATGGTTTTAACCTAGACCTACTTGTAGGGTTTTTTTACTCCATTGTATAAAATAATAATCCAAATATAAATATATTAATTTGAATATTTCATTTTAAAAAAGGATAATATTTAATTTTTAATAAAATAAAATTAACTTAATATTTTAATATAAGTTGTTACCTATCTATTTATCTTATTCAACACTTTTTTATTCAAAATTTTAAATTAAGTAAAATAAATAATTAATTATCATATACATTTAAAATATTAAATATTAAAAATTTCCATTTCATTGATTTATTAAACACACCCTTAATTTTCTATTTGGGCAATTAAGAAAATATGTCTAAAGTTAGAGGTAAAAAAATCAAATGTTGTAAAGATTGAAGATGATCCCAATTGTTCTTTGGAAACTAGGTACTAGTTGATGATATACATGGATGATCATGAGGCTGGAGCTTTCTTCGGAGGAAAGAAAGGGTAAAGGGAGCCCACGTAGAGGCCCCCATAAATGATGGTTTGAAGTTGACAGCCGCAAAGGGTATCTATCATACACATCTGTATTCTATATATCCTTTTAGAAATGGATAAAGAGATAGGGTTGGGAGGGAAAAGGTGGAACGTAGAATAGATCCTACTGAATTAGCCTACCAAGTCTACCATTTGTATTTGTTCTTTGGATTCTGGTGTGGCCCAAAATCTGTCTATTTACATGTGACTGCTGACTCTCACCATAACACATGTTTTTGTTGGTATTTGTCTTGAATTTGCTCAGGGCAAACAGAAATGGGTTTTACCCAAAACCAAAACGTGCAATTGGGCATGGGCTGCCTCTGCATTTCCCACTATTTGCTGCTCAGCTGTTCCTGTTGGTTTTGTAATTTATGTGTCTCACCATTTTGTTTCATTGAATAATATGATACTGAGGTGTTACAATCAGTTAAGGTTTGCAATGCACTGATTTTCTAATTCAGAATCATGTAATTAATTAACATGAGTTTATTGAAGTATTTAATTGGGAAGAACCAAATGATCCAAATCCACTATAAAAGTAGAATTTCTTTTATGGAACAAAAGACACAAAGCCCATAATGCAGAAGAATTTTTTTACTTCAACAAACAAAATATAGAAACAAAAATAGAAAGCCAATGATAACTAAAACTGCCACTGTTATCCTTGTTTGGGAAACCCATTCTTTTTTCTTTTTCTTTTTTTTAATTATAGGCAAATTCTTCATGTCGGATTGGTCCCATGCCACCATGAAATACTTTTTTGTTATTATTATAGTATTATTTTATGTTATCATGGTGGTCCCCTGAGAGATTGGTAATGGTAAAGTGCTGCTAGTCTTTCAAGGCGGTTGTCGAGTTTTTTTTTTTTTTTAATCTTTTTTAATTATAATTTATTTCTTTTGGGTATTGTTGGGTTTCTTCTATAATTTGATTGGAGATGGATTCTGGGTTTGCTGGCCGAGCTTGGGATTTATGTTTCCAAGTTCTACTTCGAACTGCCTCTGCAACTCATCATCACAGTCACAAATAACAGCTGCCCTTTTCCATTTCCTCTATTCTTTGTCAACCCAAGGTTAGTCCCCTTTAGCTAAAATCAAATGCTACTTTTTTTTTTAGCTTTCAGCTTAATAACTATGGGGATTATTGTTTTGTAATAGCTAGTTTGTTTTTTTTTTTTGCTGTTTTCTCTACCATGTCTTATGAGTTTGGAAAGGATGGGTTTGTTTTAACTGAGCCAATTTGGGTTTTTGGGTGGGGAAGGTGATCATGATTAAGGTTCATGAATCTTGTATGATTGAGTTTTGAGCTATGGATCATGGAACTGCAAGTTTGGAAATTGAGTAATTGGTCTTCCCATAAGCTGTAGTTAATTGATGGAAAAGTCATACTTTCTATGGTTAGAAAGCCAAATCCTTCATTGCGTGCTTTTGTGTCTCTCTGAAATTTAATCCTCCTACCTTTTTCTCACAAAACTGGAAAAAGGAATCATTGACCCTCCAAATTTCTTCTCCAATGCTATGGGAAAATCAGGAATATTTAGGTTTAGACTTCAGTATTCTTGGCTTTTATGACTCAGTTTGCTTGATGCTGCTTTTGCAAAATACAGAAAGTAAAAATGAATAGAAAATAAAGAGAAACTAGCAAAAGCATCAACCAAATACAGAGTGAGTTTTCATATCTCAAACTGGTTATAGAAGAAGTTAAAATTTTGCTCTGCTACAATTTCTATATGATAAAATTGTTATTGTAATGTTCATAATCACAATCACTAATAGTTGCAACTTTGTCAATACTTGTTTCGATTTCCAATGTATAGAATTCTTTCCTGGTGGTTGTTATTCATAGAGATGTCCTTTTTTGCTTTCTATTATCAGGAGAAAATGTCTTCACCAAGGCAAAGCCACTCGTCTAACAACTCTGGTAGATCAAGGCACAGTGCACGAGTTATTGCTCAAACCACTGTAGATGCCAAACTCCATGCAGAATTTGAGGAGTCCAGTAGCTCCTTTGACTATTCAAGTTCAGTACGTGTAAGTGGAGATCAGCAACCTAGGTCAAACAAGGTTACCACAGCATATCTCCATAACATACAGAAAGGCAAGTTTATCCAACCCTTTGGGTGCTTGCTGGCCTTAGATGAGAAAACTTACAAGGTCGTAGCATACAGTGAGAATGCCCCTGAAATGTTGACCATGGTTAGTCATGCAGTCCCGAGTGTTGGGGACTACCCAGTTCTTGGCATTGGAACTGACATAAAAACTATTTTTGCTGCCCCCAGTTCCTCTGCATTGCTAAAGGCCCTAGGAATTGGGGAGGTTTCTCTTTTGAATCCAATCTTGGTGCATTGCAAGACTTCTGGGAAGCCCTTTTATGCAATAATCCATCGGGTAACAGGGAGCTTGATCATTGATTTTGAACCTGTGAAGCCCTATGAAGTTCCCATGACTGCTGCTGGAGCCTTGCAGTCGTACAAGCTGGCAGCAAAGGCAATTACTCGCTTGCAGTCTCTAACTAGTGGGAGCATGGAAAGGCTTTGTGATACAATGGTGCAGGAGGTTTTTGAGCTCACTGGTTATGACAGGGTGATGACCTATAAGTTCCATGATGATGACCATGGGGAAGTGGTTTCTGAGATAACAAAGCCTGGCCTAGAGCCTTATTTAGGTTTGCACTATCCAGCAACTGATATCCCTCAAGCTGCTCGATTTTTGTTTATGAAGAATAAAGTCCGTATGATTGTTGATTGTCGAGCAAAACATGTAAAAGTATATCAAGATGATACGCTTCCTTTTGACCTAACATTATGTGGTTCAACCCTAAGGGCTCCACACAGCTGCCATTTACAGTATATGGAGAACATGAATTCCATCGCTTCTCTGGTTATGGCTGTTATTGTCAATGATGGAGATGAGGAAGATGATAATACTGATTCTTCTCATCCACAACAAAAGAGAAAGAGATTGTGGGGTTTGGTAGTATGCCATAACACCACTCCTAGGTTTGTTCCATTCCCACTCCGGTATGCTTGTGAGTTTCTTGCTCAAGTATTTGCCATCCATGTCAATAAGGAGTTAGAGTTGGAAAGCCAAATGATTGAGAAGAACATCCTTCGTACCCAGACCCTTTTATGTGATATGCTTATGCGTGATGCACCCGTCGGTATTGTATCACAGAGCCCAAATATAATGGATTTGGTGAAATGTGATGGGGCTGCCTTATTATACAAGGACAAAATATGGAAACTAGGAGTAACTCCAAGCGATTTCCAACTACATGAGATAGCGGCGTGGCTTTCTGAGTATCATATGGATTCCACCGGTCTGAGTACTGATAGCTTGCATGATGCTGGGTTCCCAGGGGCTTTGGGACTTGGTGATGTAGTTTGTGGGATGGCAGCTGTGAGGATAACCCCCAAGGACATGCTTTTCTGGTTCCGGTCACATACTGCTGCTGAAATTAGATGGGGTGGTGCAAAGCAGGAACTTGGCGAGAAAGATGATGATAGGAAAATGCACCCAAGGTCATCATTCAAGGCTTTCCTTGAAGTTGTCAAGACAAGGAGTTTGCCATGGAAGGACTATGAAATGGATGCAATCCATTCTTTGCAGCTTATTCTACGGAATGCTTTCAAAGATGTTGTGACCGCAGATACAAACACCAATGTCATATACTCGAAGCTCACTGACCTCAAAATAGAGGGGATGCAAGAGCTGGAGGCAGTGACAAGTGAGATGGTTCGTTTGATTGAAACAGCTACTGTGCCAATTTTGGCGGTGGATGTTGATGGCCTGGTTAATGGGTGGAATATGAAAATTGCTGAGTTGACTGGTCTTCCAGTCGATAAGGCAATTGGAAGGCATTTACTCACACTTCTTGAAGATTCTTCAGTTGAAACAGTCAAGAAAATGTTGTCCTTGGCATTGCAGGGTATGTAATTTTCCCTTTCTTGGTATTTTTCTTCCTGTTTCTTTTCTCTTTCCCCTTTTCCTGTTACTGTTTAGTTTTCAATTAAGTCATCAACAATTTTTCCTGATCAGGCAAGGAAGAAAAGAACATCCACTTTGAGATCAAAAGTCATGGGTTGAGGTCTGAGGTTGGCCCCGTCAGTTTAGTTGTCAATGCTTGTGCAAACCGGGATCTCCATGAAAATGTCGTGGGGGTTTGTTTTGTGGCTCAAGATATAACTGGTCAGAAAATTGTCATGGACAAATTTACCCGGATTGAAGGTGATTACAAAGCAATTGTACAAAATCCAAACCCGCTGATTCCACCAATATTTGGAACAGATGAATTTGGCTGGTGCTCTGAGTGGAATCCAGCAATGACAAAGATAACTGGGTGTAACCGAGATGAAGTGGTAGATAAAATGTTGTTGGGCGAGGTTTTTGGGACCCACAACGCATGCTGTCGTCTCAAGAATCAAGAATCATATGTCAATCTTGGTGTTGTACTTAATAATGCTGTGGCTGGTAATGAGCCTGAAAAGGTTCCTTTTGGTTTCTTTGGTCGTAGTGGAAAGTATGTGGAATGCTTTTTATGTGTGAATAAGAAACTGGATAGAGAGGGTGCTGTCACTGGTGTCTTTTGTTTCTTGCAGCTTGCAAGCCATGAGCTGCAACAAGCACTTCATGTCCAGCGATTAACAGAGCAAACTGCCATGAAGAGATTGAAAGCATTGGCTTATTTGAAAAGGCAGATCCATAATCCTCTCTCTGGTATTATTTTTTCTACTCAAATGATGGAAGGCACAGAGTTGGGACCTGAACAAAAACGCCTTCTGCAGACTAGTACCCTGTGCCAACACCAGCTCAGGAAGATACTTGATGATTCAGACCTGCACACCATCATTGATGGGTATGAAAACGTCCTGCAAAAAGATGAACTTACTTTTCATTTTGTTTTTTGATCAGCGATAAACTGTTGCAGCATACACTTTCGAAACATAGATGCCATGCCAGACATAAGATCCTGCATAAAAAAAGATACATAAGAAACTATTAACATAAACCATCATTTTATTGGCCTGGATTTTGTTACTTCTGGATTTTCTACGGCTTCTTCTTCTTTGAGGGTTCTATGCCCATGCTTATAGTTATCTCATACTTACCGGGTGTCCAAACTGTAGGAGTTTCATAACCCGAACTTATTCACCAGCCAGACAGACAACTTTTCTTATATCCTAGATTTGGTCCTTGTTAATCAGAATTTGCCTATATCCTTTCCCTTGTGCCCCCGGGGAACCAATGATTCCTTCCATCACTTTCCTTTAACCCTGAGCTATGGTTTCCCTTACGTTGCACCCAGGCAGAATTGGAATTTAACTATGACGGAATATGGCTGCATACCTCAGTACCTCCCAGCACTTTTGGTTTCTGATATCTTTTATTTCAGTGCTTAACTTTTTTCTCTTTTTCGTTTCTCTAAATTCTTAACAGCTATGTGGATCTTGAAATGATTGAATTCACCCTGCATGAGGTATTGACTGCTTCTATTAGTCAAGTGATGGTGACGAGCAATGGAAAACGTATCCGAATAGTCAATGAGACAGCAGAAGATGTCCTGAGTGAGACCTTATATGGAGATAGTGTTAGACTTCAACAGGTCTTAGCTGATTTCTTGTTGATATCAGTTAATTTTACACCAAATGGAGGCCAACTAGTAGTTGTAGCTAACTTGACCAAAGATCAATTAGGACAGTCTGTTCACCTTGCACATTTGGAGCTCAGGTACTGCTTTGTTTCTTTCATTTGCATTCATGGTTTCATACTAATAGTTGACTTATGTCCTAAATATACCTCAAAGACGAGAATGTTCCTTGCACACCAATTTAAGCCTCTTGTTTCCTTTTTTATTTAGATAGATTCATCGGTAGTATGTATATATGGAACTGGTATAGTATGCACTCCGTAGTTTTATGCACAAATGAGCTCTACCTGTATATGAATTCACTGAAAGTAAAAGGCATTTTGTTTGTATATTTTGGTTCAGGATAACACATGCAGGTGGCGGAGTACCTGAAGCAATGCTGAACCAAATGTTTGGAAATGAGGAAGACGCATCAGAGGAGGGTATCAGTTTGCTCATCAGCCGGAAGTTGGTAAAACTCATGAATGGAGATATCCGGTACTTGAGGGAAGCAGGCAGGTCAACTTTCATCGTGACAGTTGAACTTGCTGCAGCAAATGGTCCAGATTCCAGAACCTAACTGACTTTGTTGGATATGATTTGACAATGGTGCTGTACAGTTAAGGAGAAGTTTGGGTGTTTGACAATGTAATTTGCAAAAGCCTGTGGGTTTTATTTGTTGAATGAGTTGCACTTTCATAAGATGTCTGTTCTTCCAAGGCTGCAGTAAAAGGTGCTCCAATAAGTTTTGTGAACTTATTGTTGAGTGTTGCCAGGCCAACTCGTACTTGGGAAATTGTAACATGTAGGGTGGGTTTGGATGGGCGATTGGGTGTAGTGCGGTGCGTTTAGCTTATTTTTTGTCTCACGCTACAGTATCTAATCTCACCGCCACCGTTGTTTTTACACTAACCACAGTTAAACGCATCGTCCATCCAAACTCACCCGTAATTGTTTTAGTGATAATATCTGGTATGTTATTCCCTTTTCTGAAGTAAAATACCAAGAACCTTGAACAGCTTCTTCACGGCACAGCATTTTCATTTCAATTTATAATTAAACATGACAAATTCAATCAGATAATAACAGTCCTTTTAGGAAAGAAAACTTATAGTCACAGGATTTCTCTCTAACTACAAAAGCTCTGCTTTTTCTTTCTTTCTTCTTGGTGCATTTAGGCAGTAAACCGAGGGCGTAAATGAATTTTTGCTTATGTTAATTTATTTATTTTTAAATTTAATTGTATTTTGTTTGTGTTAATTAAAATTTTCAATTTTGTATTTATTAGATTTAGTTATCACATTGCAGATACTATAAATTTAATCAATATCACCTGCCTCTTTAATTAAATAACATCACTTGTTTTTCTAATAGTAATAAAAAAATTATATCTAACTCATTTTTAGATATTATATTAATTTTAAAATTGAAAAATTAAAAACAAAAATTCTCATAATAACTTAAAAATAAAATGTTATTTTTCAGTGTAATATTTGTAATTTATCCAACATAAAAATAGAAATAGAAATATTAAACTAGACAACTAATTTTTTAATTGATTAAATTTTGCAGTTGTTTTTGTATATACAAATTACATAATAAATATAACAAGTATTGTATCACATAATCTCAATGAGTCATAGTGGTGGTGAGGCCAGGATAAAACTGGCTCGAAGTATTATTATGTCATTACATAAAGACCATTAATGGAGGCCAAAGATTTTGTTTAAGGACTTTCTCACTCAATATTTTAAAAACTATGCAAGGTTTTTATTCTGCTTTCAATCATGAATGATTAAATATGCAATGACAAGTAACATTTTTTTCGTAAACTATATGGCATGCTTATTATATATGCATGAACATGCTCATCAATTCTATTTTATAATTGTTGATAAATTTAAGTCGAGACGGTAGTACCGGAGACTTGTATGAAATAAACAGTAGACTTCGAGGCACGAATAACACTTTCCAAAGAGAACTATTTGTCCCCCCACAAAGTTACTAGAGGATTAAGACAAAGGTTCTCTTAGGATACAGATACAATGAAGTTTTGATATTCCTTTGATAAGCAAAATCAAGGAATTCCCTAACTCTTACACTAGTTTTTTTTTTTTGAAAATAAGATTGATTGTAATTGATATATTTTTTAGCACCATAATGCATCTATTTATATGCATTCAAAGAATACAATTTGAAGAGCCACAACTCTTCATATTGGACATACTCATTTAGGAAAAAACATGTCCCATAGAAATATATTTGATGATAAATCATCACTTTTAATTTTAATAATGTTTATAAATAATTAAAATTGTAAGATGATAAATCATCTCTTTTGAATAGTGCTCATTTGCAATCTCAACTTTCCATCAATAATCTCATATATCATGCTATAAAATTGCAAAAATTAAATTGACTCTAACGAGCCAAAGGTTTTCATGGTTCCATGTTAAGAAAAAATAATAAAAATTATAATATCTTTTTTCAAAACATTCTTTGGATCTTTTAGGTAAAAGTCAAGTATAATGTGAGTTCCATCAAAATATCCCAAAATCCAAAATTAATTTGTTCGCCAATGTTAATCCCAAAACTTGAAAATTGGAACAATTAATCGAAAGTCGTTCCTATTTTCGACTAGGCTTCCATCGTTGGACCATTGTCGCCAGCCACCACCATCTACCACCATCGTTGCTGCCCACTGTCAATTTTCTCAACTGCTCCACCGTCCACCATATACCATTATCGATCAGCTCACCATCGATTGGCCATCGCAATCTATTCCTGTCATGTTGATGCGGTTGTTGAAAACACCAAATTAACCTATTCCTTGTAAAATAATAAAAATAACAGTAAAAGGGAAGTAGGGTCGAAATCCTCAGGGACCGGATTTATACGAATACTTGTTTTTTGATATCCTGGCCGAAATCGTGCCCAAGAAACCTGCATTCCTGGGAGAAAATAAAAATACAGAATTAAAAGTTTGATCCTGGGAGAAAATAAAAATAACAGAATTAAAAGTTTGATCTGGAAATAAAACTAAAACGAAAACAGAATTAAGAAGTCGAATTGATATTGCGAAAATTAAAAATAGAAAATAGAGTTGAGATAAAGAAATTCTTTTGGGAAAATTCCAGTCTCCAGTTGTCTCATTCCGCCTTGGGTTCAATCCTTGGCTTTTGGATGACCCTTCTCAAACCAAGTAAACCAGTTATAATGGAAGAAAACGCCTACGACCACCAGCTCCAAGAATTTATACTTACGATTTTAGGGAACTTGACTCTAGCCAGCATCCTATGCTAGATCAACGCTTCTCAATGGCGAATCCCACGCCATTTTGTCTCTTTGACTCGCCAACCTCTGATGCAGTAAGTTTATAAACCGACGGTGCAACCCTTCCAAAACACACAAAGCGGCCGCCTTTGCATAAGTTGAAAAGCTTACTTTTTAAGGGCTATGGACGGAAGCGTTAGCCTGTAGTGAGGAGAAACGATGAATACTTGGTTGAAAAAGGCTAAGTACGAATTCTAAGCCTCAAGAACCTTTTTTTGGGGAATATTGACAACTTTCGGCTAGAAGGGTTTTAGTGGCTCATGATAATGGTGGGGAAGAAAATAAATAAAAATATGGAAAAAGAAATTTTATTAAAAGGAAATATGAAAGAACAAAAGACTTTTGGGGGGAGAGTGTTTACAGAAAAAAGATGAACACAATTAGAGTCACTTCACCCCCTATTTATAGTGCTAGGAAGAAAGTCTAATTTAACTTAAATTCCTAAAAGATAAATACATTTAAATAAAAATAATTAAAATAAAATCCTAATAATTCTAATAATTATCCTAATATAAATAAAATAAAATAGAGTCTTCCAAAATAAAATCTCTTCTATTTGCTTTTTAGTCCTTGTGCCTTTCATGTTCGTACTTTTGGCACAATCTTTTTCCTGTGTCGCGTATCAGCCCATTTTGTCTCCAAATTCGCACTTTTGTCTCCTTAATTTTACTTTCGCCTCCACTTTAGTCTCTATGAGATAAAAGATTATAAATAGCACAAATTAGCATGAACATACTCAGAATAATCACATAATTAATACAATAAAATACGTTATTCTAGAGTATTATCAAATTTCCCCTACTTAGCCCATGCTTGCCCTCAAGTATGGTTCTTTATCGACTTGTGAAAGCTAGATTCTGCCATAAGAGAAATACCACTCCAAAGTTTCATAAAAATTAGTTAAGAATGCATATGAAAAATAAAGAGACCTCTAAGCTTGCTTTAAGTAAAATAGAAAAAGTATTCCAATTAATTCACACAAAAATTAAGATCGACTTGAGTTATTTCATGCTATTTAGGTAAATTACCGAACCTACCAAGACACCCTAATTATTTCCTCCTTTAGTCCCTCAAGTGTAACTTTATTAGTACTTTTTTTTCTTCTTTTTTTTCCTTTTTTTTCTTTTTTTTTAAATTATTTATTTACTTAGGAATATATTAAACCTTTTGACGCAAAGAGAGATGACAACCCAAGCACCCCACCCCGGTTACTCAGCCCAACATACTCCTAAAATTATTTATTTCCGGTTAGCGGAGTTTTACTCATCACGTCACACAACCTTTTGACGCGAAGTAGAATGACAATCCAAGCACCCTACCCCGGTTACTCAGTCAGTCACGATTTGAGCCATACTCATAACCTCGACTAGCGGAGTTTTACTTGTCACGTCACACAACCTTTTGACGTGAAGTAGAATGACAACCCAAGTACCCTACCCCGGTTACTCAGACAATCATGATCTAAGCTGTACTCATAACCATGGAAAACATTTATTAACAATTAAACGATATTTAAAATTTTTGAGAACTCAAGAAAGAAACAATTTAAGTGTCAAAAATAAGTTTTAATAATCACCTAATAGCCATGAACATAAATTAAGCATGCAATTATTTTAAGTATTCACTTTATATTAAACCTGATCAATTTTACGAAAAGCAAGATAAATGTAACTTTATTAATCATAATTATTTTTAGCCTAATAAAAATGAACCAGTGAAGATGGCATCAACTATGGAAAAATCATAACTTTCTTAGACAGTAAAAATCATGCTTCTAGGTCAAACAGTAGGCAATTCCTGATAAAATCTTGGGCATGAAAAGCGGCAGGATATACTCAGGAAAAATAAATGGGCAGAAACGAGTACAAAACAGCAGCAACAACAATATGACAGCAAAAATAGCAGATAATGACAGTAACAACGAAGAATGCCTCCCCCCCACTTAAAACACATAGTCCTTGATGTGAAAGTAAAAGGAAAAGAAATAGGCGAAGAAAAAAAAAGTTTAGAAAAACTCCCCATGTAGTTACCGTCAGTTGGTGCACGCGGTGGAGAAGAAGAAGATAGTGAAGCGGTAAGGGGTGGAGACTCCATTGAGAGATCGACGGCTTGGAGGGCGGAAAAACGACGTCGGCGGTGGTTTATGGTGAAGGAGGGCTCGGCGGTGGCTATGGAGAAGGGAAAGGAAATTTGAAAAAAAAATGTAAGGTTTGGGGGTTTTATTTGCTGAAAAAGGGTGTTTGGCTGCAGGTTTTGGGGATTCTAGGCTGGAATGGGACTATTTGGTGTAAGGATATGGCATTCTGGGCTGGAATAGAATCTGGAATAGAGGCTGTTTGATTGGAGGAATGTCATTCTGGGGCTGGAATAAGGCTGGAATAGGGGCTGCTTGGTACCATGAATAGGGCTGTTTGGTGCATTTTTTCCTTTTTTTCTTCGTATTTTTGCTCCGTTTTGCCTAAATGGAAGAAGAGAAATTTATTTTAAAAGAAAACAAATAAAAAGAAAATGATAAATGATAAATAATAAATAATAAATAATAAACAATAAACAATAAACAATAAATAATAAATAAAAATGAAAAATAAAAATAAAAATAAAGATTGGGTTGCCTCCCAACAAGCACTTGTTTAACGTCATTAGCTCGACGCCTTGAATGGTTCTATGGTGGCTCTAACTGAATTTTTTGACCGTGTGGGCCTAAAAATTTTCGTAAAACAGCTTCAACCTCTGGCCATGACTTTGAACCGCTTTTTCAATTCTTTACTTTCTATTTCAAACGCACCATGAGGAAATACTTCATTAACGACAAAGGGTCCTTGCCATCGTGATCGAAGCTTACCTGGAAATAATTTCAACACAGAGTTATAAAGTAAAACTCTTTGTCCTACCGAAAAATACTTCTGAGCGATTTTTGTATCATGAAACAACTTGGTCTTGTCTTTATAAATACGAGCATTCTCATAAGCATCGTTGCGAATTTCTTTCAGCTCTTGGATGTCTAATTTCCTCACTCTTCCGGCTGGGTCTAACTCCATGTTACATTGTCGAACCGCCCAATAGGCTTTATGCTCTAATTCCACCGGAAGATGGCAAGCCTTGCCAAAAACAAGCCGATACAGGGTCATTCCAATTGGTCCTTTATATGCTGTTCGATAAGCCCAAAGCGCGTCATTCAGCCGAAGACTCCAATCTTTTCGGTTGGGCCGCACTGTTTTCTCCAAAATAGTCTTTATTTCCCTATTTGAAACCTCGGCTTGACCATTTGTTTGGGGATGGTAAGCCGTAGCTACACAATGATGGACTCCATATTTTGACAATAGTGCCTCCATAACTTTGTTGCAAAAGTGGGTGCCACGATCACTGATTATGGCTCGATGTGTGCCAAACCTAGAAAAAATAGTTTGCTTTAGAAATTCCACAATAGTTTTGGCATTATCGTTGCGAGTAGGCTTTGCTTCTATCCACTTAGAGACATAGTCTACCGCACGGATTATATACACATTGCTAAATGAAGAAATAAATGGGCCCATGAAATCGATGCCCCAAACATCAAAGATTTCGCATACATGAATCGGGGATAGGGGCATTTGATTTCGCTTAGTGATGTTACCTGTATGTTGGCATCTATCACAAGATTTACAGAAGTTATATGCATCTCGAAAAATTGTAGGCCAATATAACCCATATTCTAACACCTTGTAAGCTGTTCGCTTAGGCCTAAAATGACCTCCGCAAGCTTCAGCATGACAAAAATTAAGGATAGAAGTTACCTCAGTTTCTGGAACACATCGTCGTATTATCTGGTCTGAACAGTGTTTCCATAAGTATGGGTCATCCCAAATGTAATATCGAGCGTCGCGTTTGAGCTTATTTCTTGCGGAATGTGTTAACTCAGTGGGTAACGATCCTGTGGCTAAGAAATTTACCATATCTGCATACCATGAGAGATGTGCCTCGGTCGAGAATAAGCTTTCATCAGGGAATTCCTCCTTGATGGAGATGTTGTTAAAAGGTACCTTTATTCTGCTCAGGTGATCAGCCACTAAGTTCTCACATCCCTTTTTGTCTCGAATCTCAATGTCAAATTCTTGGAGTAACAGAATCCACCTAATAAGCCTTGGTTTTGCTTCCTTCTTTGAGATCAAGTACCTAAGGGCTACATGATCAGAAAAAACAATTACTTTAGATCCCAATAAATAAGGTCAAAATTTATCTAAAGCAAATACAACGGCTAAGAGTTCTTTTTCTATCGTGGTGTAGTTGCTCTGTGTGCCATTTAGGGTTTTGGAGGCATAACAAATGACATGTGGTTCCTTGTTTATCCTTTGCCCCAACACGGCTCCTACACTACGTTTGCTGGCATCGCACATAACTTTAAATGGAAATTTCCAATCTGGCGGTTGCACTATAGGAGCGGAGACCAATTTTTGCTTGAGCGTGTCAAAAGCCTCCTTACACTTTGGGTCAAAGTCAAACTTCTTATCCTTCTATAACAATTCACACAGTGGTTCAGCTATTTTCGATAAGTTCTTTATGAAGCGCCTGTAGAACCCTGCATGACCAAGGAAAGAATGAATTTCCCTCATAATAGAGGGATAAGGCAAAGAGTTTATAATTTCAATTTTGGCCTTATCGACCTCAATTCCCTTAGATGACACAACATGTCCTAGAATTAAACCCTTGTCTACCATAAAGTGACATTTTTCATAGTTTAAGACAAGATTAAATTCTATGCATCTACTCAAAATTATCGTTAGGTTTTTAAGGCATTCATCAAAACAATTTCCATAGACAGTAAAATCATCCATAAAAACTTCGATAATTTTTTTCACATATTCAAAAAATATACTCATCATGCATCTCTGGAAGGTGGCTGGCGCGTTGCACAGACCAAATGGCATCCTTCTGTACGCGAATGTTCCAAATGGGCACGTGAAAGTGGTTTTTTCCTGGTCTTCTGGTGCCACTGGGATTTGAAAGAAACCTGAATAGCCATCAAGACAATATGCTAACCTTTCAAGCATTTGATCAATAAAAGGAAGAGGGAAATGATCTTTTCTAGTGTATAAGTCCAACTTCCTATAATCAATACAAACGCGCCACCCATTTTGTACTCGGGTAGGTACCAAGTCACCTTGAGCGTTTTCTTTTACTGTCACACCCATTTTCTTGGGCACGACTTGTACCGAACTTACACATCTACTGTCAGAAATGGGGTAAATTACGTCAGCATCCAAAAGCTTGATTATTTCTTTTTTTTACCACCTCCATCATATTCGGATTTAATCGTCTTTTTGCCTCTCCCCTCGGTTTTGTGTTTTCCTCCAAGTAGATCCTGTGAGTGTACGTCAAAGGGCTTATCCCTTTTTAAGTTTGCAATGGTCCAGCCAATCGCCTCCTTATGACTTTTTAACACACGGATCAAACTTTCTTCTTCCTGCATAGAGAGGTTATTAGCAACTGTGACTGGCAGGGTATTATCCTTACCCAAAAATGCATATTTTAAATGTTCTGGAAGCGGTTCAACTCCAACTCTGGTGCCTGCACAATAGAGGGTAAAAGTTTAGTATTTGGAGATAATAATTCATTAACAAATTAAAATTTATTAAGTTCAGAATTATCTCCATTAATTGACTCAAAATTCTCCTCCACTAGAGAGTCAATTATGTCAATATGCTTTACACTCAAAATTTTGCTTGGATGGCTAATGGCGTTGTAGACATTAAACTTTACGATCTCTCTATCAAACTCCATCGTGAGAGTTCCACTTCGAACATCAATTTTAGTACTAGCCGTACTAAGGAAAGGTCGTCCTAACAAGAGATCTGAGGATCTAGGGGCGCTATCCTCCTCCATTTTAATCACATAAAAATTTGTAGGAAAAATGAGCTAGTTAACTTTTACCAACACGTCCTCAAGGACTCCATCTAGGTGCACAACGGACCTATCTGCCAATTGAATGATAACACCTGTTTTTGTCAAAAAACCTGCGTTAAGTGATTCATAAATAGAATATGGCATTACATTTATTAAGGCTCCCAGATCACACATAGCCTTTTTAATTCCCAAATGGCCAATTTTGTATGGTATTGCAAACATGCCTCTATCCTTACACTTTGCCGGCATTTTCCGCTGTAATACTGCAGGTACATTCTCACCAACATTTACTCTTTCATTACCTGTTAACTTTCGTTTGTTGGTGCAAAGTTCTTTAAGAAATTTAGCATACTTAGGAATTTGCCTGATGGCGTCTAACAGGGGTATGTTGATCTCAACATTCCTAAATGTTTCGAGGATCTCTTTGTCCTCTTTACCTTTTCGACTCTGATTGAATCGTTCTGGGAATGGAGGTGGAATCTTAGGTAATGGAGGTTTCGGTCGGATCTGTTCGTCTTTCTCTGGTTTTTCCTGGGCATTTTCTTGGCCAAGATTCCTGTCAAGAATTGGTTCCAGTACCTTTCCACTTCGTAATGTCACTGCATTCGCATTTTGCCTCGGGTTTGGTTCTGTTTGTGACGGCAGTTTCCCTTGAGAATTCAATTTTTCAATTGAGGTGGTCAACTCCCTTATGGAATCCTTCGTCTCTCTTTGAAAATTAAGAGTTTGATGTTGAAATTCAAGGACATTAGCTGCTAATTTATTGACCAAAGTCTCAAGAGAATTACCTGAACCTTGCGGCTGTTGTGGAAACCGATTTTGGTACGCCTGGTTGTTTCATGGATTGGCCCCATAACTCAAGTTAGGGTGATCTCTCTATCCTGGATTGTATGTTTTAGCTTAGGGGTCATATTGCCTTTGTGGTGGCCTAGGGAAATTTCCCATTGCATCCAAATGGGCTATAGTGTCGTCATGCAAACTAGGGCATGCATCTGTGGTATGTTCAGGTGTAGCACATATTCCGCACACTCGAGCTGGTTTCACCCTATCAACAAGAGAATTCACAATATTAGTAAGTTTATCAAGTCTATCCTCAATAGTAAAATTACTTAACTGGTGAACCCTTCTAAGGGGTTCATGATTGACTCAAAACTACTGAGAGTTTGCAGCCATTATGGAGATCAAGTCTCTCGCTTGTTGGGGAGTCATGTTGACCAACACTCCTCCACTAGCAGCATCCACCATATTCATCTCCATAGGCTTCAAGACTTCATAAAAGTATTAGAGGAGAGATTGCTCTGTTATACCGTGTTGTGGGCAGCTCGCACACAACTTCTTAAATCGCTCCCAATAGTCGTAAAGAGACTCAGCTTCTTTTTGCCTTATTTCAACGATCTCCCTCCTTAACTCAGCTGCTCGAGATGCTGGAAAAAACCTATTGAGAAATAAACGAGATAAATCAGCCCAAGTAGCAATAGATCCAGGGGGTAAATAAAATAACCATTCCTTTGCTGAATCTGCAAGAGAAAAAGGGAAAGCACGCAATTTAATTTGATCCTCAGTTACCCCTAAGGTTTTATACTAAGACAAACCATGTGAAATTCCTTTAAGTGCTTATGGGGGTTTTCATTTTGTAACCCTCTAAAAGTTGGAAGTAATTGAATTAACCCAGACTTTAGTTCAAAATCAGTATCCATATTAGGATACGCTATGCATAATGGCGGTTGTTCCGTTGGGGCTTCGGCCAGTTGTCGAATTGTTTGAGCCATCTGTTCTTGGCCTGATTAGGGTTTTCGTTAACCATGGCATCTAGAACCTCTTCAGGTGAATCGACTTCTTCTTTTTTACTTTCAAATGTTCGAGTAGGGTTTTCGTTAACCCTAGACTCTACTTCGTCATCGATTCTGATTTTTGGCGATAGATTGCTTTGAGTTCCAACCACCGCTGACTGCTTTTTCTATAGTTTTGTTTCCTTTCGATTAGCTTTCGCAGTCTTTTCGATTTCTGAGTCGAACGCAAGAGTGCCTGGAGCAGATCTGGTCATAAAAAATAGAAAACAAGATTAATATGTTGCCGATCCCTGGCAACGGCGCCAAAATTTGATGCGGTCGTTGAAAACACCAAATTAACCTATTCCCTGTAAAATAATAAAAATAACAGTAAAGAGAAAGTAGGGTCGAAATCCTCAAGGACCGGATTTATACGAATACTTGTTTTTCGATATCTTGGCCGAAATCGTGCCCAAGAAACCTGTGTTCCTGGGAGAAAATAAAAATAACAGAATTAAAAGTTTGATCTAGAAATAAAAATAAAACGAAAACAGAATTAAGAAGTCGAATTGATATTGCGAAAATTAAAAATAGAAAATAGAGTTGAGATAAAGAAATTCTTTTGGGAAAGTTCCAACCTCTAGTTGTCTCATTCCACCTTGGGTTCAATCCTTGGCTTTTGGATGACCCTTCTCGAACCAAGTAAACCAGTTATAGTGGAAGAGGACGCCTACGACCACCAGCTCCAAGAATTTATACTTACGATTTTAGGGAACCTGACTCTAGCCAGCATCCTATGCTAGATCAACGCTTCTCAATAGCGAATCTCACGCCATTTTGTCTCTTTGGCTCGCCAACCTCTGACGCAATAAGTTGATGAACCAACGGTGCAACCCTTCCAAAACACACAAAGCGGCCGCCTTTGCATACATTGAAAAGCTTACTTTTTAAGGGCCATGGACAGAAGTGTCAGCCCGTAGTGAGGAGAAACGATGAATACTTGGTTGAAAAAGGCTAAGTACGGATTCTAAGCCTCAAGAACCTTTTTTTGGGAAATATTGACAACTTTCGACTAGAAGGGTTTTAGTAGCTCATGATAATAGTGGGGAAGAAAATAAATAAAAATATGGAAAAAGAAATTTTATTGAAAGGAAATATGAAAGAACAAAAGACTTTTGGGGGGAGAGTGTTTACAGAAAAAGATAAACACAATGAGAGTCATTTCACCCCCTATTTATAGTGCTAGGAAGAAAGTCCAATTTAACTTAAATTCCTAAAAGATAAATACATTTAAATAAAAATAATTAAAATAAAATCCTAATAATTCTAATAATTATCCTAATATAAATAAAATAAAATAGAGTCTTCCAAAATAAAATCTCTTCTATTTGCTTTTTAGTCCTTGTGCCTTCCATGTTCGTACTTTTGGCACAATCTTTTTCCTGTGTCGCGTATCAGCCCATTTTATCTCCAAATTCGCACTTTTGTCCCCTTAATTTTACTTTCGCCTCCACTTTAGTCCCTATGAGATAAAAGATTATAAATAGCACATATTAGCAGGAACATACTCAGAATAATCACATAATTAATACAATAAAATACGTTATTCTAGAGTATTATCACATGTTTGCACTGCCTCGGTCGGTTTTGATTGTGTCATTTGATCGCCTCACTTCTTTGGGTTCTGTCAAAACTTTTTATGTTACAAAGATTACTTAATTTGTTTCCCGCTCACGTGAATTTTTATAATTTTACAAAAATAAAAATTTAAAATTTCTACTTGGAGATGATAGTTCACAATCTAATTACAAACCCAATAAATTAGAAAACATAAATTACACACAATCTAGTTTTTAGAAACCACAAACATTTGACAAAATTACTTCATAACAATTATAAAATAATCCATAAATTCACTCATATACATAATAATCCAAAACATGCATACAATTTACAAATGCCACTTCTTATCTTATTTAATCAAACAATAAGAGCAAGAGAGAAATTCAGTATCAATTTATACTATAAACATAGCACAACTCGAGTTTGATATTAATGGTTGAAAAAATTTATTTACAAAACAATACTTTTAGGCACAGCGGATGTTTAAATTATTTTTTTTTAAAATTGAGCCTTTTGATATTTATAGTAATAAATTTTTAACTGAAATTATATTTATACTTTGTACAGAGCTGGTCTAGGTCGTTTCTCAGCTTTCAACCAATCGATCTTCTCTATTATCCTCGAACCTCAAATTGCTTTGAGTGTGGTTCAAATAAATTAAACCAAGTGCACAGAATAAAAATTTTTCTTTAAATTTTAGTGGAAAAGTTAATTTAGTTTATAAATTGGAAACTATAAGTATTTTCCCAAAAAATAAAATTTATTCTTTAAAATAAATTGTCATTATTTTTCGACAGAATATTAGTATTTTCAAAGTTTTATAAAATAATAGGTTAACTCATAGTTATTATGTATAGAAAAATAGTACAAGAGTTCTATTCAAATAAAGTCTAATTAAAAAAATAATATTTTAATAGAAAATACAAATTCTACTCTAAGTAGAATCCAAGGGGGTAACGACATCCCTAAGGTATCTAGGGTTTGCCACCCTTCACAATTAAAACTAGGCCTATTTGGGTATTTCATGTTTTGGGTATAATCATATGTATTATTTAGACTTTTACCCAAAAGTTATAAATATAGTTTATCAAACCAATAACTATTTTCTACTTTCCAAAATATTAATTAATTAATTTAATTTCTCAATTAATTTTTTGTTCAATCCAATTCTAATTTCGTTAAAATTAACAACTTTATCATGTTTGAATGAAAAAATTCATGATGAAATTAATTTAATTGTCTTATCCAACAATTTTATGATGACTAATTAATTTAAATCTCACTTTGAACTTCAACTAGTTAATTGTAATTAGTTAAATAATAATTTGAAGAAATTAAATAAAATTTTTAGTCATCTTTTGTACTTAGCAAGAAAACATATTACAGATAGTGACACATGCGATCCTTTTCTCTTATTTATCATATTCATTCATTCCACATATTATGAATTCTATATGAAATTCATTTTGGGTTATCTCAAGCTAGCAGATGAACCAATTGGACATATATAATCAAGGCTTCGACTCTTTTCCTATTAATTACAACTTATTTAAACATGGAATTATTTCACTATAATATCATGACTACACTCTCCCTTATTATATATCAATTACGAAAGTTACTTTATTAAGTGCTTGTCTAATGACATTATCATAAGTGTGTTACCCTAATAAGATATCATTAATCTCTTTGAGATAAAATTCGTTCTCTCAATATGATCCTATTTATTTCATGGTTTTCATTACATCTTCCAAAATGACAATTACTAGCGCATTGTAATTAAATCATTTTTTCTTATGACAAATGGCCTGTGGTCACATTCCTTTTTCATCAATCATGTAATGTCAATGAGAAGATATCATTTACATTCTAACTAGAAACTTACAATTTTATAAATAAGAAATTCAGAATGTGACAACTAGTTTTTTTTTTATCAAATAAGTATTATTTATGATCTATTAATTTAACCATGACTTTCCTATCTCTCTATAAATAGATGATACTGGTAAGGCTAAAAACATAATAATAAATTATACACTTTTTGAGATATTCTTTATTTTGTTTGAAAATAGTGAGAATTTATTTTCTAAGTATAAATTCTATTTTCTAGGTATAACAATTCTATTGGTTTTTATAGAGAAAGATATTTACTTTCCTACTGAAAGTACAAAAATTATTTCTGGATTTGTGTTTGATTCGTGATTGTTCGAGCCTACATTCAAAACGATTCGTGGTACGAAAATAGCGAAGAAGGTTGTTCAATTGAAAGTTAAGAACGCCAAGAATCTGTCTCGCACAACGCACAAGTACTTTTCATGAAAAATTCATTGCTATAAATACAAAAAATCGGCTCGATTTTCAAATTTTTAATTTTCCGCTATAACAAAAAAATTTGTTTCTAAATTAGACTTTTTTCCAACAATATTCGACTTGAAGTTGATCTAATCGTCCCTTCCTTTTGTTGGATTTTCCAATTAAATACATTAGGATAAACTACAGAATTAGTCACCCAATTATTAGTGTGTTTCTATTTTGGTCACCAACCATGAAAATTTTCAATTTAGCCACTAAAGTTTTAGATAATTTCTATTTTGGTCACTTATGTTTTATATCATTTCTATTTTGGTCACTCTCCGTTAAATGATTGACGAAAGTGATGACGTGACCTTTTTCTAACTGATTTTATAACACATTTAGGCCCTTTGAAATTTTTAAAATTTTAAATTAGAAAAGGTAAAATTGTCTTTTGGCCCCTAAAAATTATAAAAATTTGATTTAATCCTTTAAAAATTATAAAGATAGAGACTATTAAAATGGTGAAACTGTATTTTTACTATCGTAAAATTTACAATTTAATTTTAGGCCCCTAAAAAAAATTTTGGCTTCGTCCCTGCATTTAGTCATCAATACTCACACATTCTATCAATTTATTTCTAATTCTAAATAATTCAATAAATTTAAGCCTCCAAATTTACAATTTTTATCAATTTGAACCTCAAACACATAATTAAATATAAATTATTATTATTATAAAAAGAACAAATTATTGTTATATAAATAATATTATACATGTTTATATTTAATTATATAAGGCTCAAATATGCATTTAACCTCCGGAACTTGACACCCCCCAACATGATACTTACAATTTTTTTTATCCTAAGTTGGTACCTGAATTTTTATTCCATCAAGAGTTTTGGTACTTTTTTTTTTAAATGGTGTTAAATATAGGACGTATGACACTCTTAGGTTATGACATGTGACACTAATGATGCCATAATCTATCTTTTAAATGAAAATAGTTAAAAATTAAATAAATTTTTCAAAATATAAAAAGAAATTACAAAAATATATGTATCTAAAAATTAAATTACCAAAAAAAATCTAAAAGTTCAAGTTAGAAAAATAGAAAACCCAAAAAATTTTCATCTTTTTTCAAAATAAATTGAAAACAAATTAGATGACGATAAATTTTATAATAAATTTTATGCTTAGAGATGGTGGATATTATTTCATGATTCTTTAAGTTGACAAGAATGCAAAAGATGATGATTTGAAAAAGGCTTATAGGAAGCTTTTTTTCATTTTATTTGTTAATTATTAGTTAGGTTTCATAGGAAAAACAGGTTCTTCCATTGAGATTACTATTAACACGATAATAAAAGAAGTTTATAAAATCACAAATTTAATGAGTTTTGGGTGATTTTGAGTTTTTGGGTTTATCAAAATCACAAGTTTACATATAAGTTTATCAAGATTTAATTAAATGTGTTTTAATATAATTATATTTATATTTAATTATATGTGTTTGAGGATCAAATTGATAAAATTTGTAAATGTGGATGGTTAAATTTATTGAATTATTTAGAATTAAGATCAAATTGATAAAATGTGTAAGTATTGATGACTAAATGTGTTATTATAATAATTAGAAAAAATTGCCACATCATCACTTCCATTAACCATTTAACAAAGAGTGATCAAAATAGAAACGATCTAAAATGTGAGTGGCCAAAGTAGAAGTAATCTAAAATGTTAGTGGCTAAATTAAAAATTTTCTCAGTTGGATGACCAAAACAGAAACGCGCTAATAATTGAGTGACTAATTCTATAATTTACCCAATACATTATCTATGACAAATCTATGTAAAAATATATATATTTACAAAAATTTTATATTAAAACCAAATGAAGTTTTAGTTGAAATGTTAAATTAAAAGTTTAAAATTCATAAGTCCCAAGTTCCTATCTTATCATAATATTAATTTATTAAAAAGTTGCAAAAAGATAAAAATAAATTTCTATTAATATTTGTTATTTAGTAAAAAAATTAAAAAATATTTTAGTAAATTTTCAATTAAATTGATATTTAATTAATTCGTGATATCAACTTAATTAGAAGTTTAATATAAAACTAAATTTTGTCACATTTATGAGTGAAAAAAATATATGCAACAATTAAAAATGATATAACAATAAAGCAATGGTTTGGGTTGAAATAATAAAATTAAAAAAATTAAAATCATAAGAATGTTTGAGTTTAAAATTCATTATACACAAGTATTTTTCCAGATTATATATGAAAAGATATACCCTGAAAAATATCTACTGCTTCCTAAAAATGACGAAGTTTTAGTAAATTCATTACTATGACATTAAAACACTTTAATATAGTAATAAATATGATAAATACATAGAACATGTCTTATAAATATTTGATTTTTTTTAAAGTAAAAGATGAAAAAAATCTTATTTTAATTTTTATTTAATTTGATAAAGAAACAAAAATAGTTGATCTAACCAAATTTTAAAAAATTTGAACTTTAAATATGCTCATGAGCTAAGTCAGACTAACATATATTAAGTTTGTTTATTTTATTTTTTTAAAATTATTTATATTATTTTTAATTTAATATTTAATAATTTTATATATTTTTATTTATTAAAATATTATACTTAAAAAATTTAATATTTTTTAATATTTACGTTATAATATTATATATTATTATAAATTTAATTTTTATATGTTATAAATTACATAATATAATATAGGGTAAATTATATCAATAGTTATTCAACTTTGGGGTAGCTGAGAAAACACCAACTCAGGTTTCAATTCAATCACTCAACTTTCAAAAAATAACAAAATAGTCCTTCTAACTATTTTTATTACATGTCATTTAACGGTGGGCTAGTTATCATTTAAACAGCCCCATTTAAGAAGTCCGGGTAGCAGAAGAACAAGAGAAAAAGAAGAATAAGAGAAGAAATGGAGAAGAAGAATAAAAGAAGAAATTGAGAAGAAGAAAAAATGGAAGGAGCTTCATACCAGCAATTCCCAAGGGTCAAAATTCGAAAACTCAAAGACGACTACACTTCCACGACACCTATGCCTCCATGGCAAATGCCCTCTGCCGCATCATGATCGCCAAGGTTCCCACCATAGCCATATTGATACAACTACTAAAACCATTGAACTTAGAGCTATTTTTGCAAGAGAAAGCCACAAATGCTTTGCATTTGAATCCTTTGTGTTTAAAACAATGTTGGAAGGCTTCAACTCCCCTGACTTTGGGGTCGCAAAAGATTCTGACTCAAAAAGACTTGACCCCGAACAATATTTCAACACATTCAAGACCCTGAAATCTGCACACTCTAAATCATTTTTAACTCAAAACCCAAGCTCTTTTTTAGCTAGATTCACCAGAACCAAGTACCTCAACCTTGTCCAGGCTAAAATGGAGTGTTCCTCTTTTGGGAACTTGGACCAAAGGAAGCTAGTTACCTTTGGTGGGTTCCCGGATACAACTTTTTTTCACAGCTTTTGCAGTGATGTCTTGGCGGTTTTGGCTCTTGCATTGCTTGGGATTTTCAATGCATGAACAAGTTTCAATCTTTTAGGTAAAGAAAAACTGTAGCTTCTTAGAGATTTACATGGAAAATATGATTGAAGACTCACTTTTATCAGGTGAAATCAATGATGGCAATGTTAAAGTTAGGGTCAATTTCATAGTGGTTCCAAGGTTTAAGATTAGTGTAACTATGATACAAAGTCCAGTTTATTTGTCTCTGGTGATTACTCCTCCGGTCAGTCGATGGACGATGAACTTGTCGTTGAGGACAAAAGAGTTTACTTCGATTTTGATGAGGTCAATGGCTATGGTGGGAACCTCAGTGATCATGATTTAGCGGAGGGCGTTGGCCTTGGAGGCGTCGGTGTTGTGGAAGCGTAGTCATCTTTGAGTTCTTGAATTTTGACCCTTGGGAATCGCTGGTACGAAGCTCTTCCATTTTCTTTTCTTCTTCTCCTCTTCTTCTTTTATTCTTCTTCTTTTATTCTTCTTTTTACCTAAACCAATAATCTTTTCTTTTCTTTTCTTTTTGACCCTTTGACTACTCATCCAACATGGCAAGTTAACTAGCCACATCAGTTAGTTAATTGGCCATGTCAGCTATCCCGTTAAACTCGTGACAGAAAATGTTAATGAGTGACTGATTTATCACTTTTCAATAACGTTAGTGACTGTTTTGTTATTTTTCGAAAGTTGAGTGACTAAATTAAAACCTAAATGACTATTTTGTTGACTACCCAAAATTAAGTAACTGTTAATGTAATTTAACCTATAATATATTCAGATCAAATCAGATTGAGGGTTGAATTTGACCATATTTTAAAGTGTGTATATGTGTATATATATATATATATATATATATATATTTGTCTAAATCTATTTGCCTCTCGAACAAATCTTCATATGTCAAATTAAAAGGCATTTCCATCCTTTTTCCTAAAAGTAATAAATAATGATGACACCTTTTGTAGGGGCTAAATTAATGCAGAAGGAGCCCCCACTAGCACATCATTTATTATTAACTGAAAGATCCTGTAAAACACTTACCCCACGAGCTAAACATGTTGAATTACCTGCATCTTTCAGTATCCAAATAATTTTGGGATACTTGTTAGACAAGATTAAAACACGCTCATTTCTTTTGGAATCTCATGGCCCATGAGGATAGGTAGGTAGCCGAAAACATGTTAAAGGAAGCCCAGATTGAATGTTAGATCCCCAAGCATTTTTATGAATGTTAGATCCCCAAGCATTTTTATGTTCCTCTCCAACATTCTCATAATTACTAGTTATTCACTACTTTCAGTTTTTCAGAGTTTCCAGGACAAAAAAAATAGATGGGGGAAGAAAGGGCTACAATGTTACAGTCGAAGTCTTTGCTTGTTTGAAAAGGAGCTGGTGAGAATAGTTCCATTGTCACCGCTACGCTTGTTCTTAGCACTATTGTGGCAGCTTGCATTTTCTTTGGCTTTGGATATGTTGTAAGTAGATCAATAACCACATTTTGATATACCGAAGCATAAGTTACTTCTTATTCACCATGTTCCTTCTACTTGACAACCTCTACTACTTCTAACCCAATTTTAGTTAGCTTGTATTTTTTGTATTGTTGTTGATGTTTACTTGTCTACTAGTCTTGAGGAAATGTAAATGATTGTTTGAACCTTTTAATGATTTTTGTTTCAATAGATTGGATATACATCACGTACTCAGTTTGAAATCATGGAGGACCTGAGTCTTTCTATTGCAGAGGTAATAGAAAATATTGGATATTCATATCATTTTTCTTATGTTGGTATAAAGAGAAGCCAATTTGAGATTTCAAACAACTTTCTAGCTATGCAGTTTTCACTTTTTGGTTCACTGTGTTAGAATATACAGGTTAAGAATTAGTTAGTTTGTTATTCAATTTGTTATTCAAAACTGCTATGTTGTTAGCAACAGTTATCAAAATAGAATACTCTATAAATACCTTAGTTGGACTATTCAAAGATCAAGAGAAATAATACAAAACAATTTTCAATTCTATTTTCTTACTTTCATTTGTTTAGATATAGATTTAGTTTACCTAAGTTTTCAACATGGTATCAGACGCCTAAGGTGCTAGGGACCTAATTTACATTCTCCTCAAAGACTACCACCACAACCTCTGCTGATTCTGCTTCTATTGAGCCTGGCTATCCGATATTCACCAATGCTCGACTGATTCAATCATTTCCATGACATGAAATGGTAAAATTAGACGATAACAATTTTATTCAATGGAAGCAGCATATTAGACTAATCGTTGAAGGATACGGATTAATTGGTTTTTTGGACGGTACTGTAACTGTTCTGCCACGGTTTCTGACGTCTCTGGAAGGCTCTCTCATTCCAAATCTAGATGCCTCAGCATTCCTTCAACAAGACAGGTTATTAGCTTCTTGGCTTCTTCCAACCATTTCTCCCTCATTGCTATCTTCTTTTACAGAGGCTCGCTCAACATGTGATGTGTAGACTTCAGCCATGCGTTTTTTTGCTATTCTCACTGGTGCGAAGCTCTCTCGTCTCCGTCACAAAATCCATTCTCTTAAGAAAGGTAACTTTTCGATCAAGGATTACATAGCAAAGATACAAACACTAGTGCGTTGATTGAGGCCTCTGAATCTCAAATCTCAGAGGCAGAGAAAGTAGAAATCGTTCTTGCGGGCTTACCTCCGGAGTTTGACGCTGTTCTCATCTTAGCATTGTTCTCGTAGGAGCCTTTGCCACTCCAACACCTTGTTGACATGTTGATTGAGTACGAAAACCATCGATGCGTGCGGTACAAGACGTGTCTCTCCATGACAATCTACTAGAATCTGGTCCATCGCCGTGACCTATTAACTCGGTGTGTTGTGGTCGCCCACCGTCTAGAGGTTACGGGAGAGGGTTCAGATACCGCGTTAAGCATCAAATTTACGGATGATTTTGACACGTGGCTTAGAGATGCTATTACTGATATAATAGAAACTATGATGGCCTGCCGTCGGTGGATAAGGGTTACAATCGGGACACCTGATCTGGTCAAGGCGTGGCTGTTGGCTTCTATGTTTCGAAGTCAGCCCCTAGTTCGTTTACTGTTCTCCCTCACCAATGTCGCAAGACTTTGTTCATGGTGGAAACCAATGGCCTTCTACTGTGCCGCGTTATACAAATATGACTAATAGGGTTTCTAACCTATTTGTTACCTGTGATAATGGCACAGGTCGATTTGTTGGGCCCCACAGTGGGTCAAATGCTCAATTTGATGTTGGCCGAGGGTCTCCAATTGCGACTGCAGGTGCATTCGATTGAATGATTATTCATTTGGGCCTTCCATGCGTGGTAGGCAGTCTGGCCAACATCAAGAATTTGGGGGATGTTTATGATTCATGTGGGCTACATGGCAATTCATTACCAAATGGGCCGAATTCATATAATGTGGAGGTTGCACCCATTTGTGGTTTTGGACATGAGCTTGGGCCTTCTGGTGCTAGTACATTTAATGAGCTTGGATCGTCCGTTCCTTGGTGAACCAGACAGTTAGCTCGGGTTTACACTCGCTCCGATCCTTGCATTGGGCTTCCTCATATACCTGATTTACATATTTTTGTTGTGTCCAATTCTAATGGGTCTAATGTTCATGCTACCCAGTTTGGGTCCAACTTTGATGGTTCTAATTCGTATATCCCTGTACCTGTCAATACGATATTATGGTATCCAGATTCTAGGGCTATGCACCATATGTGTCACGATGCTTCTACGTTGTACGGATCTACACCCGCTTCAGGTAAATCTTCTCTTTTGATGGAAGATGGGACTCCTACCAAGATCTCATCTATTGGAAATCTCATATTATCTACTTCACATAAATTGCTTCGGTTATTTAATGTCTTGTGTGTACCAACCATATGGAAGAATCTAATGTTTGTATCACAGTTTGCCACTGACAATGATGTATTTTTTGAATTTCATCCGACTTATTGTGTTATCAAGGACATCAAAACTCAGGAAATCTTGCTAAAAGGCCATATTCATAATGGACTCTTCCAGTTTTCTCTGTCAACTACGACTGCTCTGTCTATTGTGAACTCTTCTACTACTAATATTAGACTTCCGACTCAAGCTGACAATGGTGATATTTTTATTCTATGGCACAATCGTCTTAGTTATCCCTCTGTTTCTGTTGTTAAGTTTGTTCTAGATACGTGTAATATTGTTTTTAATAAAGTTTGTCTTGCTACTGTGTATACTGCACGCCAAAAAGGGAAGTCTCATAAACTCCCCTTTTCGCTATCTACTACTAAATACATTAATCCTTTTGCTTTGGTTGTCTCTGATCTATGAGGACCTGCGTCAGTGCCCTATGGACGAAATTGGTATTATGTCTTATTTATTGACATGTACATACGATTTACTTGGATATATCTTATTCATAGAAAATCTCAAGCAGTGGATTGCTTTGTTCAATTTCAACAGTTAATCAAAAATCAATTTAGGAAAACTATCAAACAATTCCAGGGTGATTGGGAGGAGAGTTTCGAGCTTCCACATCTGTGTTGGCAACTCAAGGGATAATTCATCAACTCTTTTGCCCACATACATTGGAACAAAATGGGGTGGCTGAGCATAAACACTAGAATATTATCGATGCGAGCATTACGCTTTTGGCCCAAGCAAATCTTCCTATGGATTATTGGGGTTATGCGTTTTGTTATGCTGTTCATCTTATCAATCGCCTTCCTACCATGGTTCTAAAAGGATAGTCTCCATACAAGGTTCTGTATGGTCAAGATCCCACAAATGATCACTTGCGAATATTTGGGTGCTGTTGTTTTCCGTGTCTGCGCCCCTTTCTGCGTCACAAGTTGGAATTTTAAACTCAACCTTGTACATTTTTGGCGTATAGTTCTCAACATAAAGGGTATCAATGCCTCACACTAGATGGCAAAATCATTGTTTCTCGTCATGTTGTGTTTGATGAACACCAGTTTCTATTTCCTCTATCTGCTACGGGCAGATTCCCATCTTCGTCATCAAGTAGATCTCTCTATTCGACATATGTTCCTATTGTCAAGCTTGTTTATTCTCGACTCATGGAGCCCTCATCTGTTTAAACCCCTGAGTTGTCCTCACCTCCTGGTTGCTGTCTCTCGCCCTCTATGTCTGTCACTCCTCTAGATAACTTGGGTTCAGCTTTTGACCCTCCTTCTATTCTTGATAACGACGGTGCTATCAATCCCCTTCCGATTCCCTTCAACGTTGCCCATCCTCCTACTATTCCGTCCTCTACTTTGCCCTTAACAAATACTCATCTGATAGTTACACGCTTTAAGGCTGGTGTGTTTAAGCCCAAGGCTCTATCTATTGAAGCTGTAGAGCATCATACGGTTGAGGAAGCTTTCTCTATCAATGAATAGCATACTACTGCTCAGGCTGAGTACGATGCCCTCATTAATAACTCCACTTGGGATCTTATTCTAATACCTCCTAATCATAAAGTAATCGGTTGTAAATAGCTTTTTAAGGTGAAAAAAAATCTTGATGGCACGGTCGCCAGTCGTAAAGCTAGATTAGTAGCTAAAGGATGTTCTTAGGTACCTGGATGCGATTTCAAAGAAACATTTAGTCTGGTAATAAAACCTGCTACCGCTCGAATCATATTATCTGCATCTATTTCTAAAGGCTGGCAGCTTCGTCAGGTGGATGTGAATAATGTGTTTTTAAATGGCGATCTTACTGATAAAGTGTTTATGCAACCTCCTAGGTATGTTCAGTGCGACTCTAATGGCAAACCTTTGGTCTGTTGTCTAAAGAAGGTTTTGTACGGACTACGTCAAGCTCTGCGTGCTTGTTTCGACAAATTGAAGTCTTTTCTCCTTTCTGCTGGTTTTTTTCTATCCAAATCTGATGCATCTTTGTTTGTTAAGGTTACGTCCTCCCTCACTCTATATATTCTTGTGTATGTTGATGATATTATTATTACCAGAAGCGAGCCTACCTGTATCAATAGTTTTGTTTAACAGTTGAATGAGGAGTTCTCTCTTAAAGATATGGGTGATCTCCATTATTTTCTAGGGATTAAGGTTACTCGTTTTACTGACGAATGTCTTCATCTATGCCAACAGAAGTACATTTGTGATCTACTCGACAAAAGCTCTATAACTCATGCAAAGAGTGTTCATACACTGATGATTAGTTCATCTCCTCTCTCTAAAGATGACGGGGAACGCCTTCAAGATCTTACTGAGAACAGAAGCTTGGCAGGTGCTCTACAGTATATGGTTTTAACTCGACCAGTTATTTCTTACATTGTAAATCGTATCTGTCAGTTCATGCATGCACCCACTACTGTTCATCTGGTTGCATTAAAACGAATTTTGCAGTATTTATGTAGTACTCTTGACTATGGGATTGTTTCTTGACCATCTTATCGACTTTCATTAGTTGGGTATGTTGATGCTAACTGGGGGTTAGATTTTGATTATCGCCGATCTACAACGGGTTACTGTGTGTATTTTGGGTACACGCCTTTCTCTTGGTGTTCTAAGAAACAGCAAGTCATCTCAAGGTCCATGGTTGAGGCTGAATATTAGAGTCTTGCTGCTGCAACCAGTGATGTTGCCTGGTTGGTCTCGTTGATACGTGAATTAAACATTCAGTCCGTTGATCCACCTACTATCTAGTGTGATAGTTTGAGTGCAGTTGCGGTCATTGCTAATCCTATATTACATACCAAGTTTAAACATGTCGAACTTGATCTGCTTTTTGTGCGCGAGAAAGTTGCTTATAGTTCTATTGTAATTAATGAAATACCTGCGTGTGATCAGGTTGCTGACATTCTTACTAAACCTCTTTCGGTTTCATTATTTGCTTAATTTTAGAGTTTGCTTCGAGTCTTGTCTCTTAGACAGATGGGTGAATGTTAGAATATATAGGTCAAGAATTAGTTAGTTTGTTATTCAATTTGTTATTCAAAACTACTATGTTGTTAGTAGCAGTTATCAAAATAGAATACTCTATAAATACCTTAGTTGAACTATTCAAAGATCAAAGAGAAATAATACAGAACAATTTTCAATTCTATTCTTTCTACTTTCATTTATTCAGATATAGATTTAGTTTACCTAAGTTTTCAACACACTGTTAAATCTTGGATCAATTCTAGAGGTATTTGTAAGTGGGAGGACTGCAGATCTGCTTGGACGTAAAGGCGTAAGTTTCTATATGACTACTGAACTGACCATACTATTTCTAGCCATTTATTGAATGCCAACGGTGGTCGAAAAATCGTGTTTAATTCCTAAATGTCTTGAACTAGACCATGTGGATTTTGAACATATTCTACATTGTGGGATGGCTTGCAATAGCATTTGCAAAAGTCTCTTTTGTTTTTCATTCTCTGTACCAACTTTTCCTTTATGGATATGCTCCGTTGCTTTCATTCACTTAGGTGTTGTATCTTCATGTGTTGGAAAGGTTCATTGGTTGCTTGATGTAGGAAAATTATTGCTGGGAATCAAGAATGGAATTGTTGGTTATTTGGTACATGTTAAGATTCCATTTTGCATTTGGTATCTTTAATCATATGATGGTGGCTGATGGTATAAATATTTCAACCTCGGACAAGTACCCGTGTATCTTTCTGAGATAATACCAAAGAACCTTAGGGGAAGATTTACTACTGGAGTACAGGCAAATTCTGAACTAGATAAAATTTAGGTCACTATTAGTTAGTGCATCATGTTCTTAATAGTTGATTCTGCAGATTATTAGTATATTAGGACTTTCAATGATGTATATAGTTGGTCCTTTCATCAATTGGCGCATCTTGGTTCTAATCAGTAACTTTTGAACTTTTTAGCCATGTAAACTTTATTAGAAGTGCAACCTAAAGTTAACTTTGGGGGTGATTTTACGTATAGGTATAATTCCAAGTCTTGTATAACTCCCTCTTCTATTCTTCATTCAAGAGTCTCCTAGGTGGCTGGTTAGTCAGATTTTAAGGATTGATCGCTTTGTGTTGTTAGATTTAAGCCAGAAACACTCCGAAAACATAACGCATAGATATATATAGGTATTTTAAAATATTCTGCAAAACATTGCCTGAAGAAGTACAGTTTTTCTCTAACTTTGATTTCTCTATAGGTAACTGTTGGTCGAGAAGAGTTTGAAACTGTGCTGCGGTCCCTCAGGGGAAAGAAAGCCAATGTTTTTAAGGAAGCAACTTCTGTAAAAAGTAGCATTTCAACTTCATATGCATACTTCTATAAATGAAAACAGATACACTTTGTTATGAGCTAAATATTAATTAGAGAAAAGAAAAGTTAATGTTCTGTTAAAATAACGGTTAGCACAGCAATTAGTCTTTAATTAAAACGGGAAGTTTTATTGAATTAGTAAAATGGTGCATATGGATTAGTAATCCGGTACGTTTGGTTAAACTGTTAGTGCCACATATTCTCTAGGCTGTTATTCTTTTCCTTTTAGCATGAGTTGTAAAGAGGAAAAACGGTTATGGAATTACATGTAGGAAAATTCTGAATTCTTCTCTCTTTGTTTTCTCTTCTATCGCTCTCTGCTATTCTTCTTAAACATTTTTCTGCGAAACACTTGTGAGTTCTTATCAAAGGTATTAGAGCCTCTATGATTCCCAATGATAACCAGAGATGGAGCTTCCATACGATTCCAGAAAGAGGTTAGCAACATATAGGAGGAGATCTTTAAAATTCAAGAAGAGATGGTGCGACTGGAAGCAAGACTGTAAGCATCCATGGACTCCAAGTTACAAGCGATTAAAGAAGAGTTTAAAGGGGATTTGCAAACGCTCTTAGGTCAATATTTTGGACTACCATCAATTGTCCAACCAGCACATACTAGCAAGGACAAGAGAAAATATATTTTAGGAGCTCCACTAGGGTTTTCTCAGAGGGAGATGGAAGTACCTAATGATATGATGAGACCGAAAGTGGCGGATGTGGGAAGTGTGCATTTGCGGAATCAATCGCATGGTTTCGGGGTGTCAGACAAAATCAGTAGGCTCGACTGCTCAAGGTTTGATGGTAATAATTTTCGGGGTTGGTGGACTAAGCTTGAGCAGTATTTTGAGGCGGAAGATATACCTGATTTCAACAAGGTTCATGTTGTGATGCTGAATCTAGAGGGGAGAGCGTTGGAATGGCATCATTTCTATTCTCAGCGGAATGGAGGTTTACAGATGTTGTCATGGCCTACTTACATAAAGAGCTTACAGGAACGGTTTGGTTTTGGTCAATTTGGTAACCCTATAAAGGAGTTGGTCACCCTGAAGCAGCAAGATATGGTTGAACAATACCAAGATATATTTGTGGGTCTCTTGAATCAATTGCAATTACCTAAATCTTATGCCCTCAGTATCTTCCTTAGTAATTTGAAAACTGAGATTGGGCATTACTTGGATCTATTTGAACCTGCCTCACTAATGGAAGCCTTCCATTTAGCTAGGAAGATAGAGGTGTTATTGGCCTGTCCTTCCAAGAAATCGCCAACACCTGTGAGTAACTCTCCTAGATCGATGTTAAATCCTTCTATTATCTCGGATTATTCATCATCACCAACACGTTCTGTCCCTGTTTCACATTCTGTGAACAATGCTTCGAGTAACAAGACAAGTGCTTGATCCATATCACCAGCGTTGATGGTCGAACACAAGCAGAAAGGCCTATGTTTCTAGTGTGGAGCTAAATACCAACCAGGACACAAATGTGTAAAATCACAATTGTGTCAGCTTTTATGTGAGCCTATGTCCAATAGCGAAGCAGATGAATTTCAAGAGTGTTTAGACAAGCTTGAGGAAGGAACTCCTGAGGAAGAAGTGTCGAAATCCCTTGTGATTTCGTTACACGCTCTCAACGGGCTACAAGGCCACAACACTATGAGGATAGCCGCTCGAGTTGGCTCTGTGTTAGCTATTATTTTGGTTGACTCTGGCAGTACGCATAACTTTATTGACGCTAAGTTGGTGAACAGATTGTCCTTACCAGTAATATCTCAGGAGCAGTTGAAGGTAACTGTGGCAAATGGTAGTTGCCTTTTTACTAGGGGGATATGTCAAAGAGTGTCATGGGAAGTTCAAAACCATCATTTTGATACTGACTTTATGGTTTTGCCTAAAAAGGGATGTGATATTATCTTGGGAGTGTAGTGGCTTTTGGGGTTAGGAGATATTATATGGAACTTCGGCTCATTAAATATGCAGTTTAGGGGGAATGGACAAGACTGCATTATTCAAGGCATTGCGCCGGGTTCCTTAGTAGTGGGGGAGCCTATTTCAGATACCAAATGTTTTTTTACTATAGGACAGAATTTGGGGCCTTACACAGTGATTATGAGCATGCCTAAACAAGCAACACTAACAGTTATAACGACTACAGAATCTGAAGGCCAACTCCAAGCACTATTGGTCGAATTTGAGGATATTTTTCAGGTGCCTAGGGGACTGCCGCCTCCTCGATTGCATGATCATGGGATTCCTCTAAAAGATGAAAATATGGTCATTAAAATTTGACTGTATCGGTACCCTACTGTTCAAAAGACTGAGATAGAAAAATTAATTCGTGAGATGCTTCAATCCAGGATAATCCGTGATAGCAACAGCTCTTTTGCTTCTCCTATAGTTATGGTTAAGAAAAAAGATGGTAGCTAGCGTTTATGTGTTGATTACAGGTAATTGAACCAGTATACTATTAAGGACAAATTCCCTATACCTATAATTGAGGAGTTATTGGATGAATTAGGGGAGGCTCGAGTGTTTTCTAAGCTGGACTTGCGGTCAGATTACCATCAAATCCGGATGAAGGATTCTGACATACATAAAACAGCTTTTAGAATACATGAAAGGCATTATGAATTTCTTGTAATGCCATTTGGCCTTACTAATGCCCCTTCTAGTTTCAGGCGCTTATGACCTTGGTTTTCTGGCCTCTGTTAAGAAAATGTGTGCTTGTATTCTTTGATGATATACTCGTGTACTCGAGTTCGTGGACAGAGCACTTGCAACACTTGCGAGAGGTTCTTATTCTTTTAAGGAATCAACAATTATTTGCTAAGAAGAGTAAATGCTGTTTTGGCACTTATCAGATTGAGTATCTAGGTCATGTTCTATGTGTTGGAACAGTTTTCATGGACAAGGCTAAGGTCGAGTGTGTAGCATCTTGACCAGTTCCACAATCGATCAAGGAATTACGAAGTTTCCTTGGTCTTTCCGGATACTATAGGAGGTTTATCAGAAATTATGGAGTGTTGGCCAAGCCTTTGACGGACTTACTGAAGAAAAATGGCTGGAAATGGTCGGATCACGCTACTATTGCTTTTCAGTCACTTAAAGATGCTCTTTGTACTGCACCTGTCTTGGTGCTACCAAATTTTCAGCTCGAATTCACAATAGACACGGATGCCTGTGCAACTGGAGTTGGTGCTGTATTGCAACAGCAAGGGAAACCGGTGGCTTACTACAGCAAAGCCTTAGGAGTTTAACATCAGACCCTGTCGATCTATGAAAAGAAGATGTTGGCTGTTCTATTAGCAATACGAAAATGGCATGTGTATTTAGTTGGGCGCCACTTCAAGATACGCACAGACCACCAGAGCTTGCGTTTTTTGTCGGATCAAGTGGCTGTGACTCCGTTTCAACAGCGTTGGGTGGCTAAGATGTTAGGCTACGATTTTGAGATTGTTTATAGAAAGGGGATCAATAACGGAGTAGTTGATGCACTGTCTTGGCAACCTCAGTTTGACCATGTCGACCATGGGCAATTGTTTCAAATGTCAACAAGTTCGGTTATTTTGAGCCTGCTCGATCTGTTGCAGCAGTCGTATAAGTCTGATGTTCAGCTCAGGGAAATCATTCATGACATTTAGCAGTAATGAGCTCAGGACCACAAATATGTGTGGGATGGTCGATTCTTGTACAGGAAGAGAAAGATTATAATGGGGAAGGACGTACAGCTACGACGAGACCTGTTTCAACACTTTCATGCTAGTGCTGTGGGGGGCCATTCAGGTATGTAAGCCACTAGGAAGCGACTAGCTAGTCTGTTACACTAGAAGGGTCTGACTACGGATGTTAAACAGTGGACTCAAGAATGTGTGGTATGTCAATGATGCAAAAGTGAAATAGTGGCTTCGCCAGGCCTTCTACAACCGTTACCTATTCCCAACCGAGCTTGGTCTGTCATTAGTTTAGACTTTATTAAGGGTCTACCATCTTCATGCAAGAAGAATTCAATTTTAGTAGTGGTGGATCACTAACTAAATACGGCCATTTTTTGGTTCTATCTCATCCATATACAGCAAGAGAAGTAGCCCAGGAATATCTTACCAATATCTATAAGCTCCATGGTATGCCTGATGCGATTATATCTAACCGAGATAGAATTTTTATCAGCAATTTCTGGCAGGAGCTGTTTCATCAAGCTGGAACCAAACTGTTGCTGTCTACGGCCTATCACCCTCAAACGGATGGCCAGATGGAGGTCTTAAACAGGTTTCTTGAAAGTTACCTACAGTGTATGACTGGTGAGACACCATCCTAATGGTGTATGTGGTTACCCTTTGCCGAATGGTGGTACAACTTTTCCTTTCACTCTTCTATTCAACTGACCCATATGAAGCGTTATATGGGCAACCACCACCTGCGCATATGTCGTAATTAGCAGGGGCATCTCCAGTAGCAGTTGTAGACCGCAGCTTGAAGGCTAGAGAAGCTGCCAAGAAGCTGCTGCAATTTCACCTTAAAAGGGCTCAATCTAGTATGAAACAATTTGTGGATTAACATCATTCTGAAAGGAGTTTTGACGTCGGGGATTTGGTGTATTTACGTCTGTAACCATATCGGCAGCATACTATGCGGAAAGTGCTGAATCAGAAGTTATCTCCCAAGTATTATGGCCCTTTTCTAGTGCTCAAGAAAGTTGGAGCTGTGGCTTACACTTTACAGCTACCTGTGGGGTCTCGTATCCATCCTACCTTTCACGTATCGCAGCTGAAGAAGCATGTTGGATCTAGACTGACTCAATCTCATCTACCTTTGCATGATGATCATGGTGCCATGCAGAAAGAACCAGTCAGAATTGTTGATCGAAGAATTATGAAACGGGGAAATCAAGCTGTTACGGAGGTCCTGATGGAGTGGATTGATTCTTTTCCGGAAGACGTTACGTGGGAGTCTTTGCCCATGCTTCGAGCTAAGTTTCCTTATTTCCATCCTTGAGGACAAGGATTTTGTTTTGGGAGGGAGTATTTGTTATGGGCTAAATATTAATTAGAGAAAAGAAAAGTTAATGTTCTGTTAAAATAACGGTTAGCATAACAGTTAGTCTTTAATTAAAACGGGGAGTTTTATTGAATTAGTAAAATGGTGCGTATGGATTAGTAATCCGGTGCGTTTGGTTAAACTATTAGTGCCACGTATTCTCTAGGCTGTTATCCTTTTCCTTTTAGCATGAGTTGTAAAGAGGAAAAACGGTTATGGAATTACATGCAGGAAAATTCTGAATTCTTCTCTCTTTGTTTTCTCTTCTATTGCTCTCTGCTATTCTTCTTCAACATTTTTCTGCGAAACACTTATGAGTTCTTATCACACTTTTGCTTGAAGAAAAGAAATAAGATCAAATCTTTTTCAGGAATATAACAATTCGCTCAAACGATTCTCATGGGGAGGAATATTGGATTTGTTTCAGCCAAAATATTTTTGCTCCCTAATTGTAAGAACTTAATCATGATTTAAGAACTTTCTAGTTTCTCTTTATAAGTGTTTCTTTTATCTATAAACTTCTCAAATTGCACACAGATTGCAATTGGGCTGAAGGTACTTTAACACTCAGCAGGGGGCAATACATATGCATATTACTCGGGAGCTATTTTTACCACTGCTGGCAAATGATGTGTCCCAAACCCTAATAATATCTAAATCACATTATTAAAATGAAAAAGAAAGTCTCCACCATTTAACATAATGAGATTCTTTTTATTTGGTATAGGCTTATCGAAAGTATGTCGGGCTTAGTACGTTGGCTGTTGTCAAGGTCCTATACTCCTATGCTGTTTTAAAGTTATGAACTGCATATACCAGAGACTAAATGTTCCTATATTCATGTTTATAGATAATAATGGCTGATGTTGGTGCAAGCTTAATGAATAAGTTCGGAAGACGGTCGCTTCTCCTGGTCCGAAAAATGAAAAACTTTCAGAATTGAAAGGAATTTCCTGGCTAAACAGTTGGCTGATATTCCCACATTTTGCAGGTATCTTCAGCTGGATTATGTGTTGGCAGCTTCCTTACTGGGATGTCATTCCTTTTACAGGTTTCTTCTGAAAAAACCTAATTTTTTTTACTTTTGCCTGTTCTTTGTGCATATAACAATGCATTAAAACTTAGGTTACCACAAGCAGGATCATCCCTTGTGGAGTGAAGGAACTCCAATTTTGGCACTGATTAGCATTTGGGTAAGTTACTTTCTCTTCTAGCATTGAATTAGGGAATGTAGTTTCTTTGTTTTTTTTTTTTTAAATTATATGTAAGCTACACATGTTAGAGATTAAAAGATAATTATGTTGCATGTATTTCAGGTGTATATGGGGTCATGTTGGTGTTTATGTGACAAAACCACTTGGTTCAAATGAATCTTGAGCAACAAGGCTCGTGGCTTGTGCAAGAAACAAGAGTTGAATTTGAGCAGAAAATGTAGAAAGAAATGAAAAGCAAGAAAAAAATGGAGCATATGAATGAGAAATCTGATGATTTTCATTAACTAATAGCATTGGCAAGTTGCCATTACATAAATCAAACAATAGTTGATCATTACAAGTCAAAATGTTACCTAAACTTTACCTAACACCACTAGAAAATTCATAGAAACTTGATGAATTAACTTGTACACTTTGCATTGCTGATTTTTCAGTCAATCAACACCAAATTACATCAAAAAGACTACCTACTAAGTTCAAATCAAACTTCATTACAAAATGAACATTAAGGCAACAAAATGGAAATGTAACTAAACAGTAGCACAATGCTTCAGCAGTAGCAAACTTGGCTCGACTGCATGTGTTGCTCGATCATCTCTTCATTTGCATGTGCTGCATAGGGAGCCAACTTCAACAGGTCATACCAAGTAGGGATGGAAGGAATTCCTTGGATTATAGTGGCAGAGGTTAATTTACTTAGTTTTCTAACTTTCTCTCCATTTACAAATCCATCCTATGTTGCTCCAACTCTTAATTTTTCTAGGAACATCCCTGTCTCCAGACAAGGGTACGTTGATATGTTTATCCAAAGATCTTCCAAATATATGTTTTATTTCACATATTTAACAGTGAAAGGATTATGTTTCAGATTTTCCCCATAAAGATAAAAGGTGCAGCTGGGAGCTTAGCTGGTTTAGATTAATTATTTGTTATTTTGTATAAAGTATAATTTATTGGAATTTAAATGGGGGTTTTCAAAAAGAAAATTTTAAGCAATAAAGTATTTATAATATTTAGTGAAAAATATATAGAAATTTCTGTTTATTCAAAATTTAGTTATAAATAATATTATATTAGATATATAAAAAAGATATTGATTAAAAAATAATCCAAAAATTTACCCACTTTTACAAATCAACTTATAATTCAGCCTTTCAACCTGCCTTTCGGTGAGATTTGCATGGTTAATCGTGCAATCACAACTTTATTCATCTTTTAGATAACAATAGATTTGTACACCTCACTCGTTCTAAAGGTTTATCCGAAAAGTGAAAGAATTTGAGGATAAATTTTTTTGGCTCGGTTCGAATTAAAAAAAAACTGTTGTTTTTTTTTATTGTTTTTCATTGTTTTTCTATCATTTTGCTATTATATATTGCCATTATTTTATTATTATTGTTTTGATATTATATAACTCTTGTTTTATTATTAATTTTACTACTATTTTAGAGATATTTGCTTGCTAAGTTGCTATTATTTTAATGTTATTTAAGTATATATATTAATTTTTTTTTCCATTTGTTGAGAAATTTTTATTTTAATGATTTTAGTGTATTTGATATATTATATTTTTAAAATTTATTTTTATATAAAATATTTAATGCCGATTAAATCGAACACAGATTTTAATATTTTTATTCGAATTGATAATAAAATTTTAAATCTATTTTTTAAATCGAGTTAGACCCAAACCTTAAAAACAGGCTTAAATTTTTTATTTAACTTAACCCAAATTTTTTATTTATCCCGAACCATAAATAAATAGCAATGGTGGGAAAATCTCACCACACCACAATTCATTTTTCCCACTACCGCTTTAATGGCTTTTAACAATTCAATTTTCATTCCCGCCCTTTCCTTTTCTTTTAATCAATGCTCTTTCCTTTTTTTTTATACAACTGGATTACCATTTGTTTTTTTTTTAATTGACAATAAAATAATTTTATATGAATAAATATATAATTAAAAACATATGGATATTATGGATTTAATCCATGTAATTTAATTTGATTATTTTTATTTTTTATATTTTTATACTTTTTAAAATTTAAAATTTTAATCCTCACCAATGATAACTATTAAATTTATTTTGTTACTTTCTAAATTTGTTGCAGTAAACTCAACTTGTTAATTTAGTTAATGGATTAATGAGGGTCATTTATGTTAAGATCGAAATTTCAAATTTTAAAAAGTATAAAAACTTAAAATGATACAATTGAAAAATATGGACAAAATCTACAACTATACGCATAGTACAATAAAATTAATTGCTATTTTTTGAATCAGGACTAAAATCTTAAATTTTGAAAAAGTATAGGAACTAAAATGGGACAAACCTCAAAATTATACATGAACTTTGATTTAATATACAATTTGATACATGAACTTTTTGTTTGGTGCAATTATACACATGAAACTTTGATTGTGGTTCAAATATATTCATGAAACTTTCATTTTGATTCAGTTATACACATTTAAAGAAATTAATACATATAATTATTTTTATATTAAATAAATATAATTATTTTTTATGCAATATATAATATAAAATGAGGCTATATCAATAATTGTGCTAATAATTTGTGAGAAATGGATCAAATAAAAAATTCATGTATAAAATTGCACAAAATCAAAATTCATGTATAGAATTGCCCATCAAATCTAAATGTTAGAAAAATCCGATTTAAAAAATATTTTTTTGTCACAGTAGAAAATTAAAATTTTGAAAATCAAGTCGGTTTTTTATATTTATAATAGTAAACTTTTCTCGAAAAGTACCTGTGCTTTGAGTGAGACAGATCATAGACATTCCCGACTTTCAACCGAATAACCTTCTCCGCTATTTTCGTACCACGAATTGCTTCGAGTGTGGGCTCAAACAATCGTGAACCAAACATAGAACCAAAAATGATTTATTACTTTCAATAAGAAAGTAATTCTCTCTCTCAACAGAAACCAATAGAATTATTATTCTCAAAAAATAGAATTTATATTTAGAAAATAAATTCTTTACCTTCTGGCAGAATAACAATATCTTAAATTTGTATTGAATTTGTGTTATAAATAACTCTACCAATGTCATATATTTATAAAGAGAGGAGAATTCTAGTTGAATCAGTAAAATACAAATAATATTTACTCAATAGAAAAATTAGCATTCTAGTTAAACTAGAAGGTGGGTGACACAATAGTTAAATGCACTAGGGTTGCTACCCCTCATATGTTATATGATGGGAATTTGAGTTTCTCTTATATTGGGTCCAATTAATTGTGTTATCTGAACTTTTAACCAAACATTTTATATTTAAATAAACTTAATACATGTTTTTCTATTTCTCAAAATAAATATTATTTGTTTATTAATTTAATTAGATAATTTAATTTTTCCAATTAAATAATTTTTTCAACTTAATTCTAATTCCATTAAAGTTATGACAACTTTATATTAAAAGAATCTATGAGAAAATATATTTAATTTCCATATTCAACGGATTTACAATTACTAATTAATTTAATTCTATTATTGAACTTCAATTATTTAATAAAATAATAACTCAAAAAACTTAAATTAGTTCTCAAGTCATTTCTATACTCAATGAGAAAACATATTCATTTGCGAATGTGACCTATTTTTCTAACTTTATCATTTCTATCCATTTTTGTTCATTTGATTTTACATGCAATTCATTTCTGGTTTAAACAAGCTAGTGAAGGGACCAATTAGACATATGTAATTAGGGCTCAAATAATTTATAATTAAGTTTTAACTTTTCACCTATTAATTATAAACTTATTTAGTCAAGAAGTCATTCCACTATAATATCGTGATTGAGCTCTACCTAATTACATACCATTACAAAAACTACTTAAACAGTGCTTATCCAATGACTTTATCATAAGTGTGTTACCCTCATAGGCTATATTTAATCTCTTTGGGATAAATTCATTCTCCTTATGTGATCCTATTTTTTCTTATGGTAACCATTACATCTTTCATGAAAAATGATTTAATATCAAATAGAAATTAAGTTATTGATCACAAAGACAAAGGATCTGTGACATTGTTTACTTTTCATCTATTATGTAATGTCAATGAGAGGATATCATTTACCTATTAGTTGGGCTATAAATTCCACTGTGTGAATGATACTACATATTGCAGAGTCACCTGACGCACCAACTTTCGTTTCCTTATCTATTTGAATCCAGGCTTTTACTTATATCAAAGTAAACGAGTCACACATACATAATTCATCATCCACTTAGGGTTAAGGTATGCCACAGTGGACATCACAAGTGAATAAAACCATAAACGAATCTAGAATTTATTCTACTTAGATCCTATCCAATTAATGTACTATTAGTCTAGTCAGTAACATCTCTATCTCTATCTTTTGGGAGTCATTCACTCCAATGCTTAAGACAAACCATCTTCCTAATTGGACTTGATAAACGTCATATTAGTCTTTCAATCGGTTTGCCCATTTCTAATTAAACTAATGAAATATTTAAGTTCATGATCTATTAATATAAGTTGTCTTTCCATATTACAAATCAACCACGTAATATTACTTAGTTTTAGTTAAATGTTAGATAGACAATGAGCCAATATTTACTTTCATTTTATTTTTCGTGCAAAAATCATTGAGGATAATATACAATGATATCAATGTAATTAATAAATATTATTATTAAACTAATTTGTTCGAAAAAGACAAGTGTATATAAACAAAAATACAATAGACACCAGATCCGTTCATGTATAATTTTGAGATTTATCCAAACTAAAATGTACAGAGCCTAAAATTAATTAAATTAAAATATCAAGACTAAATCCATAACTTTGGAAAAGTACAAGGACTGATAGAAAAATTTAACCATTAGATATTTGTCTATAGGTTAAGCTTTGTTGTCGCATAAACTCTATCCATAACAAAGTTGCCTATCCACTCCTAAGGTTATATAAATCAATTCAAATTTCACCAAATGCAAGTCGTAAACTTGTTGTGGATGAAGGTCCTCTGAAGGGAGAACCTATACTCGACACTTCAAACCAAATTGCTGCAGTCGAAGCAAACCCCACTCTCGGCCTTCATCCAACATCCACCTGAAACTATTACCAGCGTTTGCCTTCGACGCCCAATCCCACCTTTGGAAATATAAAATTTTGAATCAAAACTTTGAAAATCGCACTTCTTACCCCCTTAATCTGAATCCCAACTTTGAAAAAAAAAACCTGGAAATTACTTACATTTACACTTTCCACAAGAAGATTTCGGATATTTTAAATAGATGAAGAGAAATTGAGTATAAAGACGCATGCAATGACAAAATTAATAATTAAGATAAGAACAAGATTGTGTGAGAAAGCAAGTTGAAATTCCTTCCTATTCTATCTGTCAAAACAAAACGAAAACCATTAATTAGCAAACATGGATAACATTAACTCTTTCTTCATTCAATCATCAATTACTAGTAATCTTTAAACCCCCCCCCCCCAAAAAAAATCTTATCCATAAGCAAAATGGGTAATATTCAAGAATTAGTGTGATTTTTTAGGCTGCAAGAAATAAAAATTCTGGGATCAAAATAACAATAAAAAAAAAATCAAGTGTTGGGTGTTATTCAGCTTGAGAAAATTTTAGGAATTTAGTGGAAATGTTAAAAGAGGAAGATAGATAGGTAAATATGTTAACTAGGTTTAGTAGGTAAATATATATAAAATAATCTTAATATTTTAAAATTAAGTAAATTCAACTCAATCTCACTGAAGTGTTAGTATATTTACATTTTGATCATTTCATTTTAAAAAGTTATAAAATGATTGTTAAATATTTAAAAAAATTTATTTAATTTATTAAACTAAACTACTTAAAAGTTTTTATTCAAGTCAATAGGTTGTTAAGTTATTTTTTTTTATTTAAAAAGTTTGGTAACGAGTCTCAAGCAACAATTTGGAGATCGATACTGTAAATTAGTATACATCGACAAGTAGAACATACCATAGATCTAAGTTGACCTGACGCTTAGTATTAGAGATTGGAGAAGAAAGCTATTCGGATTTTTATTCACTGATTCATAACATCTTGATTCCCACGTTATGGTTGAAAAAAAAAAAAAAGAATTGGTTCACCCAACCTTGTACGAATTAAAACAAAATTGAAATTTAAAGTAAAAGTCTTCGAGGACTAGGTTGGACATAAGTATTATACTAACATATTTTAAGTTTACTCAAGTTCGGCTTAGTCCTGTCGAAACCATTTTTTAGGGGTTTTAAAAAACGGGGTCGACTTTAAAAAAACGAAAATGGGAGTCGCCACCAATCAGTTTAAGTGTGATTGAACCACTTTCAAACCATTTTTGTTTGAAATCATTTGTTTTGGTCTACGAAATTAAGAAAACGGGTTCGGGAGTCCGTTACGTACGAGGAAGGGTTAGCACTCTCGTAACGCCCAAAAATTGTACCAAATTGAATAATTTTCTGTCTTTAATGCTAAAATTTTGAATGTATTTAAAAGTAGGATCCCTTTTGAAATTAGAATAATCCGAGTTTAAAACCGAGATTCTTTCATTCAAAAGAATTCGAATATCACATCCAGCATGATAGGACACAATATTCTAAAACTTTTGTCACTAAAATCATCTCGTAATTTTATAAAACCGTTTAGAAGGGTATTTTAAGCATTTAAATAAACCGGAAATCGCAACCCAGCATGTTAGAGCACTATTTCCTGAATTTTTAAATACAAAAAACATTGCCTTTATTTTAAAACATATACATTTTTTAGAAACATAATGCAAACAAGATAATAATATAATAAACAATGTAAACTATAGAACACATGCTTTAATATTTCATACAAACATGTTATAGAAAATATAGACAATGACATAAATTACAACATATATTATTATGTGAATACAAATATAAGTAATCTAAATCTAACTATTTCATACGATATATAAAAAATGTCATCATGCAAATAGGTATAAAACTACATAGTGCATATAATCGTATTCCATACAAGTGTAACTTAAAAACAATTAGATAAATAAACTTAATTTCATGCAAACTGAATACATAATAAATAACATAAAGGTAATAAAATTAATACATTGAAAATGTATGCAAAAATAAACCAACAAATGAGAAGAGTTGAAAATATAAAAATAAGGTATTTTAAAAAATTTGAAATAACATAAAAATAATGTCGATACCATTTTTTGTGAAAAACCAAAACGGACATCGACTTTAAAAATATGAGTTGGAGTCGCCACCGATCTTTTTTAGGGTGTGATCGGTCACCTCAAAAAAAAAGGGGTTGTTTTTGATAAACCATTTGATTTATTAAAACAACGGTTTTGGTCCGCATGCCAGAGAAATAGGTTCGGGAATCAGTTACGCACGGGGAAGGATTAGCACCCCCGATACGCCCGGAAACCGATACCTTGTTGATTAATTAATGTCTTTGGGGGTCAATAATTCGAAAACTTGGAAGAATTTTAATATACGATCTTTATTTGCTTTGAAATTGTTTGTGTAAGTTGAAAGTGTAAATCGAAGGTTGGTTCGCCTTAAGGTAAAACATCGCATCCAATACGGTAGGACACAACATTTCGGCCTTTGAGGTCAAACTTGCCTTTTATTTAGAATTTGGATATTTATTTTGAGAGGATATTCGAATACTCGAGGACAGATGAAGAAAATCGAACCCAATACGTTAGGGCCCAATTCTTCAAATCCCTAAGTACCGAGCATTGCCTCGGTTTTAGAAAATTCTCGCCTTGAGATAACAAAATATCATATTCTATGCATTTGGATACGATATCTCGAAGTCTTGAAAACAAGATTTATACTAAAATTACACGTTTGTCTTGAAAGGCTTATGCAGAGATTTAGACTTAAACGAGAAATCGCGACCCAATACGTTAGGGTACGATTCCCGAGTGTCTAAATACGAAACATTTGCCTTTGCTAAAAAAATCATTTTTGTGACGGGTGAAAACTTGAAATGCGCGTGATAAAAAGGTAATAAAGTGAAATGTGGAAATGTGATATATAAAAACGATTAATGATGTGCAAAAGTAATAGTATTTCATAAGCTTTTCATTTAAATATATTTTTAGGAGGTTATTCGGGCCTCTAGATTTAGACGAGAAAACCGAAACCCAATACGTTAGGGCACGGTTTCTCGAATTTCTAAACACCGAACATTGCCTATATAAAGAAAATTATTTTTTGTATTGGGTAAGATAATCCGCAAAATATTAAGAATGACAATGAGAGCATACATAGCAAAAAGAAATATGGCGAGGAAATGCAATACGAATAAGAACGATAATAGCATGCAAAAATAAAAATAATATATATAGGGTTTTATCTAAACTTATTTTTAGAAGGATATTCGAGTATTTAGAATTAAACGAGAAAACCGAAGCCCAATACGTTAGGGCACGGCACTTGAATTTCTAAATATCGAAATATTGCCTTTATATAAAAAAAAATCAATTTAGCGTAGAGAAATTCATGATAAGAGGCATTGAAACAAATGTGGTGGTACTAAATGTTTATAGAATTAAAAACGATGGGATGGTAATATAATAAGAAAAATACTAAAAATAGTATTAAATAGAAATATAATAATAGTGGTAATAATAATACCTAGTGTTAGAATAAATATAATAGTAGTCTTGAAATATATACATGAACATAATATGTACGTAAAGTAGTTAAGAATAATGTAGATTAGAAATGGTTATGGTACCAAAAAATTATTAATAATACTAGATAATCATGTACACAAACAAAATATAAATATAATAATAAGAAGGGTATCAACCAAGTATAATATAATATATAAAAATAATAGTAAGTATTAAAAATAATAAATACAATATAATATATAGAAATAATAATACTAATATTAAAACAAATATAATAATAGTAGTAAAAGCAGATATAATACTAATATGTACATAATATGATATTAGATATGTATATAATATTAAAGTAAACACATAATAATATGATAGGAAAATAATAATAATGTTTAAAAAGCAAATATTAATAAATACAAACATATACATATATTAAAGATATATACATAAATAGCCAAGCAAATACAAATACTAACAATGATAATAATAATATAACTAATTATAAATATAATAATATAAACATTGAAATAAAATAATGAGAAAGAGTCAAAAAAGGACGAAATTAAATTAAAAATAAAATTTTTGGGGCAAATTCGAAATGAAAACAAAAGAAAATTGCTTATTTGAGCGCGCGTGAAAACAACGAGGACTGAAATAGTAATTTACCCGAGTCCTTGAAACGCTGCGTAGCATCGAGGATTAGATTGCAAAACAGATTTAATTTTGGGGCCAATTTACAAATCAATTAAACTTAATTGCGAATCACTGAAAAAGCGGAAGGGCCAAACGCGCAAATTGCCCTTCCACTTTAAAAAACACGCGGATCCTTATTGGGTCGGGTCGGATCGACCCGACCCGGGACAAAACTATAAAAGATAAAATTTTTTTGTTTGGCCATTAGAAACGGGGAAAGAAAAAAAAAAAAGAAAGAAAAGGGAGAGAGGAGAGAGGGAAAGGAGAGAGGAGGGGGACCGGGAAGGGTCCGGTCGCCGGACCGGTCATCGGACCGGTCACCGTCGCAGCTCCGGCCACCGTACACGGTGGCCGGAAAATCGAAAAGGTGCGATTTTTTTTTATTTCTTGTTATTCTTAAAATATATGTTATATATATTAATATATGTTTCTAAAATCAAAGGAAGGTTCGAAAAAAAACAGAAAAGAAAGAGAGAAGAAAAGAAATTTTTTACCTTCCGGTTTTCGAATCTAACTTTTGGTTTCTATTTTTGTGGTTATTTGATCCGATATTGTGCCTTTGATGTTTGAAATTTTTGATAAATAGAATGCCTTTTTATTGATATAAAAAAAAATCCTTTTACCACTAGTTTAATCGGCTCTTTATAGCCGATTTTTACAACCATTGCTACTGTCTTGGTTTCTCTGTTCTGTGTTGCGTATTTTCTTTGGTTTTGCAGGGCATGGTGGAGCGATGGACGTGACTGGAGTTGGTGAGGGTTGGTGGCTTCGGCAGAGGGTGGTTGCGACGCTAAGGGTTCACGGGGGCTAGGGTTTCTGACCTTGGCTGCAAATTGGTTTAGGTAGTGGGCTAGGTTTGTGGGTTAACCGGGTTTTGGGCTTTGTTGGGTCTGGGTTAGTAATTGGGTGATGGGAATGGGCCATAGCAATTGGATTTGTAATGGGTAATAACATAAAGGCCAAAATTGGCCTATTACAGCTGCCCCTCTTTGCTCATTGTCGTGCAACGGTAATAGAGCAAAGATATAGAGAAGGGCCAATTTTGTATGATCTTGCTAAATCTTTACTTCTTTGGTGCTCTTCTTGTTCAAGTAGTCCTATTCCGGTCCCTCACATCGTGTAGCTTTGGTCCGATCTGCTGCAACTTCCGAGCTATGACTTGTAGCCTCGATCTGTCTCCTCCTCAGGGTATGAAATTTATCATGATCTATTCTTTTGTAACTTCAGAGGTGAGATCTGGTATCTTCAGCCTGCTCTGCTACAACTTTAGGAAGATGAAACTTGTAACTTTAATCTGCGCCTCTACGAATTCACTGGGAATGCAAGGTCCATATCTTACAAAGAGACACCATTTGTATCTTCAACTGGCTCTATTGCAGCTTTGAAAAGACAAAATCTGATGGCTTTAATCGGCTCCAATTCTTCATCCTTTATTGAGACGAAATCAAAAATTGCTCGCCCTGCGTATTCTCGCAATATGGGTCAAATTTTTGAAATATAAATCACAAGTGCCTCAGTGTGCAAATTGAGGCTCAACTTACTTCTCGTGATATGAGCAATTTTAAAAACACGAATTAAAAACTCAATTCATCTCTCGCAATATGAGTTGACCTTGAAACCTACACTGAGAACTGAAACTAAAGGAGCTCAACTCACCTCTCGTAATATGGGTTGGCCTTAAAAAATAAAAGAACTAACAAGAGCTCAACTCACCTCTCGCAATATGAGTTGATCTAAAACTGAAATTAAAAAGAACTAAAAAGAGTTCAACTCACTTCTCGCAATATGAGTTGATTTTGAGAAACAGAAATTAAAAGTACCTCAACGTGTTCCGAGGCTCAGCTCACCTCTCGCAATATGAGCTAATTTTGAAAACATAAATTAAAAACAGATGCTGAAAACATCTTGCCATGACTCAAGATTTGACTCTCCTCTCGCAATATGAGTCAATAACAGGAACTAAAAGTACCCCACCGTGTCTTGAGGCTCAGCTCACCCCTCGCAATATGAGCTGATTTTTTGAAAACATAAATTAAAAACAGATGCGGAAAACATCTTGCCATGACTCGAGATTTGACTCACCTCTCGCAATATGAGTCAATAACAGAAACTAAAAGTACCTCAACGTGTCTTGAGGCTCAGCTCACCTCTCGCAATATGAGCTGATTTTTGAAATCATAAATTGAAAATACCTCAACGTGTCTTGAGGTTCAACTCACCTCTCGCAATATGAGTTGATTTTTGAAAAAGAAATTGAAAATACCTCAACGTGTCTTGAGGCTCAACTCACCTCTCGCAATATGAGTTGATTTTTGAAAAAGAAATTAAAACAAATCAGAATAGCAAAACATATCATCTGGTGGGACTCAGGTGTCCTTATCAAAACTTCTTGCTTTACTGGAGTACCTGCATATGTCATGCATGATATTATCGTGATATGCATATGTTGGCCCTAAATGCCACTATGCCTACATGATTATGCCATGAATTTAAGGTATGCTGGTCATATGTGCCCTTTCGTCATGATTTTTGAATATCTGTGTTCAGTGTTTCGACTCTTGGTTCTCTTCAGGCTTTGTACCCGTCTTCAAGCCCTCTGAGCAATCTGCAGTTCTCTAATATCACTCTTTTGCCCCTGTTTGAACTTTGTCCCTGCTTTGAAGCTCTTGTACTTTTCAAAATTTCATCCGAGTAATGCTTAACATTTCTTTTGTACAAAGCATGTCATATTACTATTTATCAATTAAATAAACATAATAAAATGCATGCAAATGGTCAGGTAGGTATGAGAAAAAGACTTCATATTAATTTCAAGGGTAACAAACAAAGAAAGTTCGCCAAGGATAAAAGTGTTACGAAAGAAAAGTAACCGCATTGGTGGATACAAATGTTCTAGACATTCAATACATGAACTCTGCCACGTTTCTCAATCAAGAATTTTTCTGAGTAAGACTTCTTGTGTAGAAGATCTCGAGTGTTCAGAAATGCTTCATACTATAGCCTGGTCACTTGGCCCACTGTTCAAAATTACTTCTGCCCCTTGGGCCCAGATTTGCTTTATTAGGACGCCCTTTCGGGTTTTCATCCTAATGTTCTGTGTTTGACCAAGGCGCCCTTTTCGGGTTTTCACCTTGATCTCCCCTTTTTTTTTTTTTTTTTTAAGTGTAGTATTTCTTCACAACATCGGAGTTTACTGGATTTGGTAACTCCTTCCCATCCATTTCTGTGAGCATCAAAGCCCCACCAGAGAATGCTTTCTTCACGACGTATGGTCCCTCCCAATTAGGCGCCCATTTTCCTCGCAAATCTTTTTGTATTGGGAGGATCTTTCTCAACACGAGTTCTCCTTCATGAAATTCTCTTGGCCTTACTTTCTTGTCATGGGCGGCGATCATCCGTTTCTGGTACATCTGTCCATGGCAGATTGCCTTCAAGCGTTTTTCTTCGATGAGATTCAACTGATCATATCGAGCTTGGACCCATTCGGCCTCCTCGAGTTTCGATTCCATTAAGACTCGTAAGGAGGGAATCTCGACTTCAATGGGCAGCACGGCTTCCATCCCATAGACTAGAGAGAAAGGAGTTGCCCCTGTGGACGTCCTTACAGATGTGCGGTATGCGAACAGAGCGTACGGCAGCTTTTCGTGCCAGTCCTTGTAGGTCTCTGTCATTTTGCCGATGATCCTCTTTATGTTCTTGTTAGCTGCTTCAACAGCTCCGTTCATCTTCGGGCGATAAGGCGAGGAATTATGATGCTTTATTTGAAATTGCTTGCACACCTCTGTCATCATTTTGTTGTTCAAATTCAAAGCGTTATCTGAGATGATTCTTTCAGGCAAACCATATCGACAAATGATTTCCTTTTTCAAGAACCTACAGACAGCGGCCCTTGTCACATTAGCAAATGAGGCAGCTTCTACCCATTTTGTGAAATAATCGATGACCACGAAAATGAACCGGTGCCCATTAGAAGCTTTGGGAGAAATCGGCCCTATAACGTCCATGCCCCACATTGAAAAGGGCCATGGAGACGTCATAACATGAAGGGGAGAAGGAGCTACATGAATTTTGTCGCCATAAACTTGACATTTGTGGCACTTTCTTGCGTAGCTAATGCAATCCCTTTCCATTGTCGACCAGTAGTACCCGAGTCTCATAATTTTTCTGGACATAGTGAAGCCGTTGGAGTGGGTCCCACATATTCCTTCGTGAACTTCTTCAAGTATTTTCTTGGCTTCAGCGGTGTCAACGCATCTCATAAGCACCTGATCTTTGCCTCTCTTGTATAAGGTGTCCCCATCAAGAACAAATCCCACTGACATTCTTCTGATTGTTTTTTTGTCATTCTCGCTGGCCTGTTTAGGATACGTTTGATTCTTGATGTACTCTAAGATATCATAGTACCATGGTCGTCCATCAGCCTCTTTCTCGATGCTGTAACAATGTGCAGGGACCTCGTATATGCTCATCTTGAGGGGCATTATTTCTGTTCTTTTATTTGCTTTGAACATTGAGGCTAAGGTGGCCAAGGCGTCAGCCAATTGGTTATCTTCTCGCGGGAAGTAATTAAAAGTTATTTCTTTGAAATCTTTGATTAACTCAGCCACCAGATAGCTGTACTTGATCAACTTTGGATCTCTCACTTCCCATTCTCCGCGGATTTGGTAGATCACTAGAGCTGAATCCCCGTATACCTCTAAGATCTCGATGTTTCGTTCAATGGCTGCCCGTAGTCCCATGATACAAGCCTCGTATTCTGCTATATTGTTGGTACAGAAAAAATTGAGTCTAGCAGTGAAAGGATAATGATCTCCTTCCGGTGATACTAAGACTGCTCCAATTCCATGCCCCAGAGCATTCGATGCACCATCAAAGCTCATCTTCCAAGGCGTCCCTTTTGATGACTCACATTCTTTCTCTGTGATGCACATCAAGTCCTCATCCGGGAAATCAAATCTCAGGGGCTCATATTCTTCTGTTGTTCGAGCCGCCAAGAAATCAGCTATTGCGCTCCCTTTCACCGATTTTTGGTTCACATAGATGATATCGTATTCTGATAACAGGATCTGCCATCGGGCCATTCTCCCCGAGAGTGCGGGTGATTCCATCATATATTTTATCGGGTCTAGCTTTGAAATCAACCACGTCGTGTGATACAACATGTATTGCCTGAGTCTCCGAGCTGCCCAAACCAAAGCACAACAGAATTTTTCGATTGAAGAATACCTTGCTTCGTATTCTGTAAACTTTTTGCTAAGGTAGTATATCGCCTTTTCCTTCTTTCCCGACTCGTCATGTTGCCCGAGTACACAACCCATTGAGTTTTCGAACACCGTTAAATACAAAATCAAAGGTCTTCCTGGAGTTGGTGGCACTAGCACTGGAGGGCTAGACAAATATTGTTTTATTTTGTCAAAGGCCTCCTGGCATTCTTCGTCCCATGCCCCAGGGTTGTGTTTTCGAAGGAGTCGAAAGATGGGGTCACACTGATTGGTGAGTTGAGCAATGAATCGGGCAATGTAGTTTAGCCTTTCCAAGAATCCTCTGACTTCTTTCTGTGTACGCGGAGGTGGTAATTCTTGAATGGCTTTTATCTTTTCTGGATCCACCTCGATGCCTCTTTCACTGACGACGAAGCCTAGTAACTTTCCCGAGGTAACCCCGAATGTACATTTAACTAGATTAAGCCTTAGCTGAAACTTTCTCAGTCTTTCAAATAACTTTTTGAGGTTCACAATATGTTCCTCTTCTCCTCGGGATTTAGCAATCATGTCGTCAACATAGACTTCTATCTCTTTATGCATCATATCGTGAAATAATGTCACCATGGCCCTCTGATACGTGGCCCCGGCATTCTTGAGCCCGAATGGCATCACCTTGTAACAGAACGTTCCCCACATCGTTATAAAGGTGGTTTTCTCCATATCCTTGGGAGCCATTTTGATCTGATTATACCCCGAAAATCCATCCATGAAAGAAAATAATGAATGCTTCGCCGTATTGTCCACCAATGTGTCGATATGTGGTAAGGGAAAATTATCCTTAGGACTTGCGCGGTTCAGGTCACGATAATCCACGCACATTCGCACTTTACCATCCTTCTTTGGCACTGGGACAATATTAGCCACCCATTCTGGATATCTGGAAGCTTGTAGGAAGCCTGCATTAAATTGCCTCTTGACTTCCTCTTTTATTTTCAGCAGCATTTCGGGCCTCATCCGCCTTAATTTTTGTTGGATGAGTTTACATTCGGGTCTCAGCGGGAGCTTATGAACCATTATGTCCCCGTCCAATCCCGGCATATCCTGATAGGACCATGCAAACACGTCTTTGTACTCATGAAGCAAATCAATCAAATGATGTCTGGTGTCCTCTGAGAGTGAGGTCCCAATCTTCACTTCTTGCTTATTTTCATTAGTGCCCAGGTTTATTGTTTCAACAGATTCTTGATGAGGTAGAATCTGTTTGTCCTCTTGTTCCACCAACCTTAGCAAGTCAGGAGACGAGACATAGTCTTCGGCATTTCCCTCATCCTCGAATTCTCCTAAACAAACGGTCTTTTCAAAATCGATTTCAAGATTGGTAACGGGTTCGTTCATGTCATTGGCATCTGAACACCTGAAAATTGAATGGGAAAGAGAACGCTATAGAGGGACATCCAAGTTTTGGCAATAACAAACAAAACATTATGGCATGGTATGAGGTAAGTGCAAGAACAGGCCATGAAATGAAAGAATAATTATGGAGTAGATGCGAATGCAAAAGGTTATGACAAAATGCTTCTTCATTAATATTCATTTAATAGATCAAAAGCAAATGCAAGCTTTTACAAAAGAATTCTATTATATCTAAAGACACAATAGAGGGTTAACGTTGAGCATTACTCTGAAGACTTAAAAACTACAAGAAGATCTTCAGCGGTCCAATTGTTCACTTTGAAACCAGGAGGGCAAGGGCGTATTCTTGAGACGTCTTTGCCTGTAGCAATATCAACTCCTTTGTCGATAACATTTATGCTGACATTTCGAAAACCCTTTTCGATTAATAGCAGCATGTTTCGCGAGCTATTTTGTCCAGGGTATATCTTTCCCGCAGACGTAAATGTTCTTGACAAAGGAGGATACTGGATGGGCTCCCATTCTGGTTCTCGACCCAAGGTTCTTGCGATCCTTCTTTCTTGGTCTTTCTTCCATTGTTTCTTTAAGTGACACGCCTTCGGTTGGAATCCCAGACCAAACCGAGCCTTGTGAGGGACTGGCTTCAGGGCCCTAACTATTCCTTGCTGAAATTTCCCTAGACCTTTCCTTGCTCTAGCTCCTTTTCCTACCGTCAACTTAATCCCCATCTTCGTGTTCTTTGATAACTTAGGTACAGGGATTTTGTTTCCCTCTGCAACAAACGTGGCATTGACGAACTCAAGGGATCGGAAGGAGCACTCTAATGCATCTTGGCTTACTTCGACATAAGGTGCATCGGCAGAGATGGATGCGACAATATCCTCTTCGCCCTCGACTGTAACCAGACAGCCGTCCATGATGAATTTCACTTTTTGATGAAGGGACGATGGAACTGCACCCGCAGAATGTATCCAGGGCCTTCCCAGGAGGCAGTTGTACGAAGGTGTGATATCCATGACTTGAAATTCCACCTCGTAGACGTAGGGGCCTACTTCAAAAGGGATCTCGATCTTTCCCATTACTTCACGCCTCGTCCCATCGAAGGCCCTTACCGTGGAATGACAGGGCCTTAGGTAGGACAAATCTATTGGGATTCGAGATAGCGTAGCCAATGGCATGACATTGAGTGCTGATCCATTATCAATGAGCACATTAGGTACGATGTAACCCTTGCAGCGGGTTGTAATATGCAGCGCTTTCACCAAGCCCCTACCACCGGGTGGTATTTCATCATCGCTGAAGGATATGAAATTAACCGCATTTAGATTGTTTACCCATTTGTCAAGTTTTTCCACAGATATGTTGTTCGCCACGTAAGCCTGGTTTAATACTTTCAACAACGTGTTCCGGTGTGGCTCCGAATTTAGTAGTAGGGACAGTACCGAAATTTTTGCCGGCTGCTTGCTTAACTGCTCCACCACGTTGAACTCGCTGTGCTTGATAAACTTCAGAAATTCTTGCGCCTCCTCTTCATCCACGGCCTTCTTAATCCCTGGTTCAGGCAAAATTTCATGTTCATCTTCTATTTCGTGCATTGGCGCTTTCCCCCTTTGTTTCGAATCACTGGCCTTCTTTGTTGGCTCTATCTCTTTAGAATAGCATCTCCCACTGCGAGTAAAATGGCCCACTTCTCCAACACTCTCAGTTGTAACCTCAGACTTTTTACTTTCTGGTGTGACAATGTTGACGTCATATTTCCAGGGCACAGCTTTACCATCCTTATAGGGAAAAGGAGATGGCACTTCTATTATCATTTTTGGTTTCACGAGCTCTTTCTTGGCATCATAGTAGATTACCAATGGTCGATTAGCGCTATATGGGCAACCTGGTGATTGATTGTCGGAGGCGCACACTTCTCCTTCATCCGACTTTTCCCCTTTTTTGAAGATCTCAATCTTTTTACTATCCATCATGTCTTGGAGTACTTCCCTAAATTCTTCGCAAGACTGGATATCGTGCTCTTTACTACCATGGAAACTGCAAAGATCATGTCCACTTTCTTCAAATACTCCGCTAGGATAACAGAGTAACCCATTTTCGGCCAATATCTCCCAGATTTTTTGCAGAGGTACTTTTATTTCAGAAACCCATTTCCTAACCTGCCGTTTGTTTTCTTCTTCAACTACACTCATATTCCCTTCAGCGTGATTTGGGAATGGGTTCCCGGTTGCACCGCCTGAACCATCAAATCTCAAGATACCCGCATCAATGAGTCCTTGAACTCTTCTTTTGAAGGCGAGGCAGTTTTCCGTAGAATGACCCTGATTCCCAGCATGATAAGCGCAGCTGGCGTTAGGATCGTACCACTTCGGGTACGGAGGCTTCAAGGGTGCCATGTAGTGTGGTGATATCAGCTGCTTCTCTAAGAGTTTCGGGTACAGTTCCCCGTATGACAAAGGGATAGGAGTGAACTGTGGTTTTTCGGGATTTGATCTCATTGGCCTTTGTTCATTCTGAGGTTGGCCGCGGACGGGTGCGGTGTTTTGTGGAAATGTGGCCATTGGCCTTTGATGACTGGCGGCATAAACTGGGTAAGGTGGATGAGGGTGTGGTGTTTGGTAATATGGGGTTTGAGGCGGATAGTAGAAATTTGGGGGTGGATAGTTTCGTGGTCGAGGTTGGCTTGGATACGGGTTAGAGGCATAACGGCTTCCTACTCCTACCATGTGGGTCTCTGGGTCTTTTTTCTTTACGGGTATTGTTCTTCTGGAATTTTCTTGCCCCTCCATTCTACCACTTTTGACAGCATTCTCAATAAGCTCGCCGGATATGACAATATCTGCAAAGTCTTTCGTAGCACTTCCCACCAATTTGTCATAAAATGGTGCTTTCAAGGTGTTAATGAAGAGGACAGTTATCTCGGTTTTGGTCAACGGAGGTTCTACTTGGGCTGAGACGTCCCTCCACCTTTGCGCATACTGTCTAAAGGTTTCCGACGGCTTCTTCTCCATCATCTGCAGCGTCATACGATCGGGTACCATGTCAGACACGTGCTTATACTGTTCGTAAAATGCTGACGCTAGATCCTTCCATGTTCGGATCTTCTCTCTGCTAAGCTGATTATACCAACGGAGAGCCGATCCAACAAGGCTGTCTTGGAAACAATGTATAAGCAGTTTATCTTCATTTACATATCCGGTCATCTTTCGACAAAACATGACCAAGTGTGCCTTTGGACACCTTGTCCCATCATACTTTTCGAAATCAGGTGTTTTAAATTTTGGCGGTAAAATCAAGCCAGGTACTAAGCTAAGCTCCTTAGCACCTAGCGCAGAGAAGGCCTCAGTGCCCTCTATCGCTTTTAGTCTTTCTTCTAGGCTTTTGTACTTTTCTTGGACCTCGTGATCTTCCACTCTCAACCTAGCAATTTCCGCTGGATCATCTAGATCTGGGACAGGAGGGTTGGCAGAAGCAGACACAAATATCCCCTGTCCTAGATGTGTGGCCGGCACAGGTCGTTGTTCTAAGCCAGCGGATTCCCCTTGAGTTTGTACTCTTTGTGTCATATGGGGCGGGGTGAATCCAGGTGGGTAAAGTGGATCTTGATCAAGGTTAACAACCTCTGGGTTCTGCACGGGTCCCTTTCCTTTTACCAAGGCTGACATCATTTCCATCATTTTTGCCATTTGGTCCCTTTGTTCCAATGATTCCTCTCGAGATCTTACCATTAGATCTCTCGTTTCTTGTTGTGATTTGGCTAACTGCTCTTGTAATTCTTTTTGAGCCCTTTCCATTCTCTCAATTCTTTCATTGAACTCTGCTTCCATTGCTCTAGTTTGTCGTCGTGTTCTATATGAATGTCGAGATTCCAGCCTTATATCGTTGCAACTCTGCGATTCATAGGATTCTAACCTTAGCGAACGATTGTGAGATATGAAATGAATGCATGAATGCCATATGAATGTTAGCTACGAATGTGTATGCAAAAATTTGATGTTGATTTTAAGATAGCCTCTATTTCAGGCATTTTCTTGATCAAAAGAGTCAGGTTGCATTTCCCTTTGAAGGCCTATTTTATAGGCGTGAGTGTCTCTGTCATAATTTTTAATTAATCAGACCCCTTTTCAATGGGAATTAATGCATGCATATGAATGAAATGAATGCAAAGAAAGAGGCGTTAATTCTTGATTCGATTCTATTAGATCACTTTTCTAGAAAACGAACTTCTTTACATAATGTAGATGATTACATATACGACTTGGCCCTATTTCCTAGGGTCTTAACTTTTTTGAGAAGCCAAGCTAAGTCTCGGCCACGATCTGATACAGACTCAAACTTTAAGCTTAATATGTCAACTTCTGTTGCTAGGATTTGTAGATGCTCGGCGACTTCTCGAATCTGGACCAAGGCTTCGCCCATGACATGATCCCGGTCTCTAACCTGACACTGTGAGGAATGGAGCTGTTCTTTCCAGTGTTCATTGTTTGCTTCAAGGAGTTCAATTCATAATTCAGCATTTTGTAGTGCCGTTTCCATCTCCCCTATCTTTACCTTTAACTCTTCGATTTTGCTTAAACTAGCCTTTAGCTCAATCACGGAGTTACGATTGCGATGATGATGCAGGGACTTTTCCAAGTCCGCTATTCGAGCTCGCAACCTGTCCTTTTCACTCTGATTCTCCAGCAAGCTTCTTTTCAAAGCATCCTCTCGTGTCTGGGCTTCCTGAAATTGCCTTTCCCAGCGACTAGCCTTAGTTTGTTCCTCTTTGACTTCTTGTCTCCACTGTTCTGATGTTTTGCCCAAACCAGCAGTCCTTCTGGCCCTACAGATTTTCTTGTATCGCGTCTTCAAATCGTCTAGGTCTTCTTCAACCCTACTCTTCCCCTTTCTTAGCTTCTCGGCCTCCAGCTTGTGGATATCAACATCTAATCCCAATTGCATCTTTTCCTCTTCGAGCTTCTCTATCTTTTTTTCTAATTCTCGATTCTTTTCTTCAAAGTCTTTTTTGATAACCTCCAATTCTGATGGGATCACTCGCAGATGCTCTTCTAAAGGCCGAGCATTTTCTTGACTTGGCAAGAGGACATTATCGTTGACTCTCCGACTTCTCCAGCAACCGTACTCAGGGGTTGACATCGGTTTTGCAGCAAATCTCTTCATCCTGTAAGTTTGGCTCCAAGCTTTCGATATCTCACGAATTTTTTGTTTATAGTTTTCGCCTCTATACACAAACTCACTTTGGGCTAAACCTTGCGTAGCCGGCACAAACTGTCTTGACTGATATTGTCTCAATACAAGCAGTGGAGCATATCCGATAGCCCCCCATATCCCGAGAAGAGGAACCCAGTCGAACTTACCACAGCGATATAAAATTTGATCGGGAGTCATCCATGGAGCTTTCCATTCGATATCTTCGACTTGCAAATTCTGAAGGATTTCCATCCATTTTTCTTCTGAAATGTCATCCCGTCTTGGTGTCAATGCCATATCCTTTAATGGAGAAAAGTCCACATAACAAGCTCGGTAGGACGGCTTCTCTAATTTCCAGAAGTGACTATGAAACCAAGTTAATAGGAACTGTGCACATCCTATAAATCTTCCTTCGCCGACTCTTCGGCACGCGTTCAATGATCTGAAGGTTTCTGCCAAAATCGCAGGAACTGGATTGACTCTTTTGCTTAGTCGATCGAATAAATCAGTAACTGCTTCATCTATGTGCCTTAGGGCTTTAGGGAAGATTACTAGTCCGTAGATGCCTAAAGCAAACACATCAACTCTTATTTTCATGTCAGGATGCGTTAGAACTAGATCCTTCAAACTCTTCCATGGGATGCATTTGCCTTCCCCTTTCTGTTGGACCCGGGCTACAACCCACTGCTCACTCATGCCTGTAATATTCATTAGTTTCTTCACAAAACTTGGGACGTTGACCACCCTGACGTAGGCTTTATCAATCTGTACTCTCGGACAACGAAGTAAGGTAGTGTATTCTTCCACAGTAGGTACCAGGTCCACATTTCCGAAAGTAAAACAACTATACGCTGAGTTCCAAAATTGAGTCATGGCTCGGAACAAATGCTTATCTACCTTAATGTCGAGTAAGTAAGGTAGATCACCATAATTATAGTAGAATAGTTGCTTGGCCTCATCATCCCAGTTGGCCCATATCTCTCTTAATTCCTGGAGATCATTTTGTGTAACACTGATGCTGGTGAAATCCCACAATTCCGATATATATCCCTCGACCAAACTATCTCCTTTCCTTTGCCACGTTTCCTCGGACCATTTTCGGACGGTCGCATTTTCTTCCACACTATCAAGAAACCTTTTTTCCATGATCCGTGCTCTATTTAGCAACCGAACTCGAACTGACGCCTCTTTCCTATGATGATACCATGCAATGCAATCATGCACAAAACAGAATAAAACATGTTAGTATCAACAATAATAATAATGACCAAAGCAAATATTCAGGTGTTTTGCTAGGGTTTGGCGAAACTTTCCCTAAGGTGGGCTCTTAAGGTTTACTATATGAGGTTCGGCTCTAGAGTGAAGGGTACCTGAACCAGCGAATTCCTCGATCTTTACCCATTATAGGCTCATATGGATCGAGTTCGATTCAGGGGGATCCATTTCCCTATGGCCATGCGGAGGTGAAAACCTCACGAAGACATAGGTACGGATGTATCCCGGAAGCAATCCACTAGCCCGTGCGGAGGTGAAAACCTCACGAAGGCATAGTTTCTCACTCCCACTTAAAAGGTGCGACCCCGATGGTCATGCAAATGAAATGTACAGAGGTATAAAAAGCTTGCAGTAAATACAAAAAATAATGGAAATCGTGCTATAAAATTGATAAAGTGTAATGGAAGGATCGTACATTAAAAGTAAATTTTCAAATTTCGACAAAAGGATAAAAATTAATCAACTTGTGGTTCGACCCTCATTCTAGCGTCCCCAGTGGAGTCGCCAAACTGTCGATACCATTTTTTGTGAAAAACCAAAACGGACATCGACTTTAAAAATATGAGTTGGAGTCGCCACCGATCTTTTTTAGGGTGTGATCGGTCACCTCAAAAAAAAAGGGGTTGTTTTTGATAAACCATTTGATTTATTAAAACAACGGTTTTGGTCCGCATGCTAGAGAAATAGGTTCGGGAATCAGTTACGCACGGGGAAGGATTAGCACCCCCGATACGCCCGGAAACCGGTACCTTGTTGATTAATTAATGTCTTTGGGGGTCAATAATTCGAAAACTTGGAAGAATTTTAATATACGATCTTTATTTGCTTTGAAATTGTTTGTGTAAGTTGAAAGTGTAAATCGAAGGCTGGTTCGCCTTAAGGTAAAACATCGCATCCAATACGGTAGGACACAACATTTCGGCCTTTGAGGTCAAACTTGCCTTTTATTTAGAATTTGGATATTTATTTTGAGAGGATATTCGAATACTCGAGGACAGATGAAGAAAATCGAACCCAATACGTTAGGGCCCAATTCTTCAAATCCCTAAGTACCGAGCATTGCCTCGGTTTTAGAAAATTCTCGCCTTGAGATAACAAAATATCATATTCTATGCATTTGGATACGATATCTCGAAGTCTTGAAAACAAGATTTATACTAAAATTACACGTTTGTCTTGAAAGGCTTATGCAGAGATTTAGACTTAAACGAGAAATCGCGACCCAATACGTTAGGGTACGATTCCCGAGTGTCTAAATACGAAACATTTGCCTTTGCTAAAAAAATCATTTTTGTGACGGGTGAAAACTTGAAATGCGCGTGATAAAAAGGTAATAAAGTGAAATGTGGAAATGTGATATATAAAAACGATTAATGATGTGCAAAAGTAATAGTATTTCATAAGCTTTTCATTTAAATATATTTTTAGGAGGTTATTCGGGCCTCTAGATTTAGACGAGAAAACCGAAACCCAATACGTTAGGGCACGGTTTCTCGAATTTCTAAACACCGAACATTGCCTATATAAAGAAAATTATTTTTTGTATTGGGTAAGATAATCCGCAAAATATTAAGAATGACAATGAGAGCATACATAGCAAAAAGAAATATGGCGAGGAAATGCAATACGAATAAGAACGATAATAGCATGCAAAAATAAAAATAATATATATAGGGTTTTATCTAAACTTATTTTTAGAAGGATATTCGAGTATTTAGAATTAAACGAGAAAACCGAAGCCCAATACGTTAGGGCACGGCACTTGAATTTCTAAATATCGAAATATTGCCTTTATATAAAAAAAAATCAATTTAGCGTAGAGAAATTCATGATAAGAGGCATTGAAACAAATGTGGTGGTACTAAATGTTTATAGAATTAAAAACGATGGGATGGTAATATAATAAGAAAAATACTAAAAATAGTATTAAATAGAAATATAATAATAGTGGTAATAATAATACCTAGTGTTAGAATAAATATAATAGTAGTCTTGAAATATATACATGAACATAATATGTACGTAAAGTAGTTAAGAATAATGTAGATTAGAAATGGTTATGGTACCAAAAAATTATTAATAATACTAGATAATCATGTACACAAACAAAATATAAATATAATAATAAGAAGGGTATCAACCAAGTATAATATAATATATAAAAATAATAGTAAGTATTAAAAATAATAAATACAATATAATATATAGAAATAATAATACTAATATTAAAACAAATATAATAATAGTAGTAAAAGCAGATATAATACTAATATGTACATAATATGATATTAGATATGTATATAATATTAAAGTAAACACATAATAATATGATAGGAAAATAATAATAATGTTTAAAAAGCAAATATTAATAAATACAAACATATACATATATTAAAGATATATACATAAATAGCCAAGCAAATACAAATACTAACAATGATAATAATAATATAACTAATTATAAATATAATAATATAAACATTGAAATAAAATAATGAGAAAGAGTCAAAAAAGGACGAAATTAAATTAAAAATAAAATTTTTGGGGCAAATTCGAAATGAAAACAAAAGAAAATTGCTTATTTGAGCGCGCGTGAAAACAACGAGGACTGAAATAGTAATTTACCCGAGTCCTTGAAACGCTGCGTAGCATCGAGGATTAGATTGCAAAACAGATTTAATTTTGGGGCCAATTTACAAATCAATTAAACTTAATTGCGAATCACTGAAAAAGCGGAAGGGCCAAACGCGCAAATTGCCCTTCCACTTTAAAAAACACGCGGATCCTTATTGGGTCGGGTCGGATCGACCCGACCCGGGACAAAACTATAAAAGATAAAATTTTTTTGTTTGGCCATTAGAAACGGGGAAAGAAAAAAAAAAAAAGAAAGAAAAGGGAGAGAGGAGAGAGGGAAAGGAGAGAGGAGGGGGACCGGGAAGGGTCCGGTCGCCGGACCGGTCATCGGACCGGTCACCGTCGCAGCTCCGGCCACCGTACACGGTGGCCGGAAAATCGAAAAGGTGCGATTTTTTTTTTATTTCTTGTTATTCTTAAAATATATGTTATATATATTAATATATGTTTCTAAAATCAAAGGAAGGTTCGAAAAAAAACAGAAAAGAAAGAGAGAAGAAAAGAAATTTTTTACCTTCCGGTTTTCGAATCTAACTTTTGGTTTCTATTTTTGTGGTTATTTGATCCGATATTGTGCCTTTGATGTTTGAAATTTTTGATAAATAGAATGCCTTTTTATTGATATAAAAAAAAATCCTTTTACCACTAGTTTAATCGGCTCTTTATAGCCGATTTTTACAACCATTGCTACTGTCTTGGTTTCTCTGTTCTGTGTTGCGTATTTTCTTTGGTTTTGCAGGGCATGGTGGAGCGATGGACGTGACTGGAGTTGGTGAGGGTTGGTGGCTTCGGCAGAGGGTGGTTGCGGCGCTAAGGGTTCACGGGGGCTAGGGTTTCTGACCTTGGCTGCAAATTGGTTTAGGTAGTGGGCTAGGTTTGTGGGTTAACCGGGTTTTGGGCTTTGTTGGGTCTGGGTTAGTAATTGGGTGATGGGAATGGGCCATAGCAATTGGATTTGTAATGGGTAATAACATAAAGGCCAAAATTGGCCTATTACAAATAATATATAAAATAACAACAAAAAAGAAATAAATATATTTTTAAAAAAAGTTATAATAATAATAGGAACAAAACTTTATAAGAGTTTCTTTTATAACATTCAAAATAGATATTTAATATGTAAAAATATAATTTAGATAATAATTTACAAAAATATAAATATATAATGGAGTATCAAAAATAACATAGTAATATATATAAAAAAATATAATAAATAAATTTTAAATATTTAATGGTAATATATAAACACATAATAATGATTTATAATTTTTTAAAATTATACATAATAATATATGAAATATAAAATTATTATAATATAATATTTATAATAAAATTTAAAATATAGATAATGAAATATGACAAAATATAAAATATATGTAATATAATAATATAATATGAAGTATAAAGGTTTTTTTAAAAAAAGAATAGAATAATGTATAATATAAATAGTAAAATAAATTAAAACTAAAAACATAATATAATAATAATTTACGAATTTTAAAAATGTAAATGAGTAATAAATATAATAATATGATAATATAATAAATATTATATACCAAAATATAATATAAATATATAAGAAAATAATAAAACATATGATAAATAAAATTTTTATACATAAATAGTATTTATAATAACATAAATAATATATAAAAGATTTAAAATAAATAAATTTTAAAAAATATATATATTAAAGGATTAAAATTAAATTGAAATAAAAACCTTAAGACTAAAATTTAAAAAAAAAATGAATTTGGGACCCCACTGGAATATGCATTAAAATTCGAGGGACTCACTGGGCAATTTGCCCTAATCCCCAAAGACGACATCGTTTAGAATAAGCTTAAAGTAGGCTTAGGGACCAAATTGAAATCTAAATAAAATAAATGGGTAAATTTGAAATATAAAATAAACTTAATTTTAATGACAGAAAATGCGGAAGGGCTTAAATGGTAAATAAACCATTAACAGAAAACACGCGGATCCTTCCCTCGGGTCGGGTCACCGCGCAGGTCGCTTTCTCCTAAACGACACTGTTTAATGCTTATTTCATTAAGCAAATACGACGCCATTTTAATAAGGCTATATAAGCCTAAATTAAGCCTAAAAAAAATTTTCAAAACACACTTAAAAAAAAAAAACCAAAGAAATGCTCTGAAGCCTTCAGAGCTCCGACAATCGGCCGTCATGGCTCCGTCATCGGACCTCCGCCCACGCGCCCACGCGCTGTCGTATTCGATAGCCGGAAAATCTCAAATCCCTTTTTCTCAGGTATTTTCCTCTCCCTTTTGTATTTTAGTGATATTTGGTTTTTTAAAAAAAATACTCTTTGCATGCAATTGAATTGAAACAGAAAAATAATGTAAAAAAATAAAAAAGAGAACAAAGTATCACCTTTTAGAAAAATTTCAGTATTATTGCTTTTCTGTATTGTATCCGTAGGTTTTACAATGTTTGGTATTTTGGCTTTTATAACCTCTAATTATTACAAGTTTTGGAAAGAAATCAGAGATTTCTTTCCATATTTGCTTCGTATATTTGCTTTCCTTTTTTGTTTGCTGTGATTTCTTTCTTTTTCTTGCAGATCTACCCCGATTCTCTTTCCATTTCCTGCAGATAATTGCTAAGAAGTCAAGTGGCCAAGGTACTGTACCAATCGTGTGTGATTCGGGGCCAGAGTTATAGCGTACTGCTGGAGGCCACGATCAGGTGCTGAAACGACGCGAGAAGGGCCCCCCCGAAGGTTCTAGACCCCTTTGCGGCGCGAGAAGGAAATACCCTAGGGTTTCTCAGCAGCTAAAGAGCAATTGGGCCATTGGGCCATTCATAGACCCGGGTTAAGTGGGTGTAATGGGCATTCGGTTGGGGTTAAATGTTAATTGGGCTGTCATTTGTTGGGCACGGGTGTATTTGGATGGTGGGTTGTGGTTTGGACTCTGTTGGACCTTTGTAAATGGACTTTTAAATGGACTGTTAAATAAAATAATATTTACTTATTCATTTTCTTTTATTTAAGCCCGGTCAAATTTAGGCTATTACAAGTCAGACCAAAATTATTAATCTAAAATTTTGCTTAAATTCATCCATATTTGTAATGTGTTAACTTAATCTTATTTTAAGCTCGCTTATAGTATCTTTTTAAATTTTTTAAAAGGTATTTATGTTACTTCTAATTTAATATTTATTAGTTTTATATGAATTTTCCATTTATTAAAATGTTTTATATAGGTAATTTAATATTGTAAATGCTTAGATCATAATACTATATATTATTATAAATTTAATTTTTAAAGTTATAAATTAAATAATATATAAAATAAAATATTATAATTAAAAAGTAAGTAAGATTAGACTACATCCTTTAATGCTTGAGCTTGGACCAATTTTCTATTAAATGCCAAAAAAATATAAAATATTGATGGGACTTGGTCGATTGAAAGAAAAATGACAGGAATAAATTAACTTTTGAAAAACGTTTTTAGAAACTTTTTCATGTGATAAGTGTTTCTAGCTGAGAGTTTTTTTCGCCATTTTTTAACAGAAGCGCTTCTAGCAAGAAGCTCTTTCCATCAAGTCAACAAAAACACTTCCAGGAGGAAGCATTTTCTGCTAAGTCAGCGTTCCTTTAACGGACACCTAATTTCAACGGCCATTTAATTAGCCGTTGCCCCCACCCCCTAATGGTAAAAAACTATCCTATAAATCCCCCATTTCATTTTTTTTCCAGTTTAATCTCAACTCTCTATCATATTATCAATTCTCTCTCAAATTCTTCTCAAAACCCACTTAAATTCTTTAATTTTTCTGTCTCTCAATTTTATTTATTTAAATTATCTTAACATTTTCTTAAAATATTTTTCTAATACAAAGTATTCATTTTTTTTCGAAATTATCAATGGCAAGCTCTATAATCCGTCATAATAAGAACCATATTTCCATCAATATATTGCAAATGGTAAGAATATTTCTTATTATATTTTAATGTTGCCTAATTTTTATATTCTTTTTCAATCGATTATGAATCCAATTCAATTTTCTGGGATTTCGGTATACGGTTGGTGTAAAAATACAATTTTTTAAATTTTGAATTAAATTATTATTATTTAATATATCAAAAAATTATTACAAAATAATTAATTAAAAATATCAAAAAACCTCTAAACCTTACTTTAAATAAACAAAACTCTAACCCTAAACCCTAATTTTAATAAACAAAACCCTAACCCTATTAAAAACAGTGCTGGAAAAATCAAGGGAAAAGAGCTTCCTATTAAAAGCGCTTTTCATGAAGGAATTTCCAATTGCAAGTACTTTTTTGTATATCACTTGAAAGAGTTTCTACCTAGAAGCCATTTTTAAAAATTGGTCCACTCCCGTCAATCAGCTTAATCTCGTAAATATTTTACTTTTGGGCATTTAATGGAAAATTAGTCTTGAGCTTGACCTCCATTTTAAAGGAAATTAACTTTTTTTTTCCAATACTATTTTTAGTGGTACTCGTATCAAATTTCAAATAAAAAATAATTACATAATAATTAGAACTTTTGTCGGGGCTAAATTATTGCAAAAGGACCCCCCTACTGGCACATCACTTATTAGATCAAAGCTGAAAGATGCTGTGTGACTTAACCCCACGAGCTAAAATTGACTAATTCAGTGGTTATAATGCATCTGTCCTTTTCTTTTTTCAGAATCGCATGGCGCACGTACTACGTAGGAAGCCAAAAACATGTTAAAAGGAAACCCAGACTGAATGCAAGATCGCCAAGCATTTTTATTTTCCTTTTTAACATTCTCATAATTCCTAGTTATCCACCATTTTCAAAAAAATTTCGAGTTTCCAGGACCAAAAAAAAAAAAAAAGAAGAGATGGGGGAAGAAAGGGCTACAGTGTTACAGTCGGAGTCTTTGCTTGTTAGAGAAGGAGCTGGTGAGAATAGTTCAAGTGTCACCACTACACTCGTTCTTAGCACCTTCGTGGCAGCTAGCATTTCCTTTGGTGTTGGATATATTGTAAGTAGATCAATAACCACATTTTGCATATGCCAAAGCATAAGTTACTTCTCATTCAGCATGTTCCATCTACTTGACAACCTCTTCTACTTCTGACCCAGTTTTAGTTAGCTTGTATTTTTCGTATTGTTGTTGACTTGTCGTTGAAGTTCGATTGACTGCTAGAGCCTTTTTCATGATTTTTGTTTTCGACAGGCTGGATATACATCACCTACTCAGTCTGTAATCATGGAGGACCTGGGTCTTTCTATTGCAGAGGTAATACAAAATGCTGGATATTCCTCATTTTTCTTATGTGGGTGTAAAGAGAAGCCAGTTTGAACTTTTAAATAATTCTCTGTTCTCTGCAGTTTTCATTTTTTGGTTCACTGTTAAATCTTGGATCAATTCTAGGGGCATTAGCAAGTCAGTATGTATGTCTCGTTTTCACATGGCTTGTGACACTGGTGTATCTATAGCCGTGTGGGGCACATGGCCTGTTCACACGGGCATGTGACCCATTGTAGGTTGAGAAAAATTTTCTAAGTTTTCAAAGTTTTTATTTGTGATCGGTTTAGTCCCGAATCTTCATTAAAGTATATTTAAGGTCTCATAGACCTTTATAAAGGACAATGTGAACATGTTTGAATAATAATTGATAATGTTTGATCATTGAATGCAAAATGTGTGCTTAATGATGTGATTTGATTGGTAATACCTTATAACCCTATTTCGGTGACGGATACGGGTTAGAGGTGTTACACTTTTCCTTTATGGATATGATCTTACGTTTTTAATGTTGTATTTTCATGTGCTGGAAAGGTTCCTTGGTTGCTTGATATAGGAAGATTATTTATGGTTTTCAGAAATGGAATTGTTACTTATTTGGTATATGTTCTAATTATTCCATTTCCCATTTGATACAAATAATCATATGATGATGGCTAATGGTATAAATATTTCAACCCCGAACAATTGACAGTATATCTTGCTGAGTTAACACCGAAGAACCTTAAGGGAAGATTTACTGCTGGAGTACAGGTAAATTATGAACTTAATAAGATTTGGGTCACAGTTAGTTGGTGTGACATGTTCTTAACAATTGATTCTGCAAATGATGGGTATTGTAGGCCTTTCAATAATGTATATAGTTGGTCCTTTCATCAATTGGCACATCTTGGCAGAGAGGTAGTTGTGTAAGGTATAACATCGTTTATACAAACACCAAAATAGTTCAAGGACATCGCGTCTACTGGTTGGCTAGTAAAATAAATATACTTTCACAAGGGAAGGTTCAAGGGTTGATGGCTACCTATTTTAGGCAACTACCGATCGTAGATTCTATCACCACATCGAGTTAATGTTTTTCATTAAAACTATCAATTTTCATTTATGTGGGGGATTGTTCGAAAAAATAATTTTTTAGAAACTTTGATGCATATTCAAGATTAGTAAAGGTGGGGATTTGAATCATAAAATAAAATTTTATATTCTACCCTATGAGACCTTTACAATGATATATCATATGCTCAAAATGGTTGAGTGATGAATGAGAAATTGATGCTCAAAATAAGCCACTTGTGAATTATGTTGAGGAAAATAGAAAGCTTAGTACCACATTAGTTAGATATCAAGTGTAGAATATATTTATATATATGAACCAACTTGATGGTTATTGAATGATTAAACTAATGTTCTCCCTCATGCGGAGGGGAGGTGCAAAGCCAAACTTGTCGGGGTCGGGGGTGCACCCACACCTAGGCCTATGGATATTTTTATTTTATTTTTCTCAACAGAGCTTATCTATTTGGAATTAAAGGAGTATTAAATAAAGTTAATGGCTCTTTTACTCCAAACGCTAATTTAGGTTTAATGGCTCTTTAATTCACAGACGTTATTGGCTCATTTAGTCAAAATTCACAAAAGTTCTTTATTTGAATTTTATTTAAGTAGGAAAAGATACACACAGAATTTTCTAAAATTTTGAGATATATTTTCCCTGCATATTTTTCAAACCATTTTCAGTGATAGACGAAGGCAAGGTTACAGTTCGTTGATCACTACAGTCGTGCTACTATCGTGCTCATCTCATTATTGCATCTTGGGAGATAGTAGACCAACATTTCTCTAGCACCAAAAGAGCGGCCAAATCTGTCTTAAAGAAGCTATGAAAACAGGCCTCAACTACTAGTTCATTTTTCCTGCCTACTTACGAGTATAATATATATATGTGTATATCTATATTGTTCTGGTTTGATCTTGTGATTTAAAAAATATTTTACATTACTGCTTATTTCACTATCATGTGTGCAACAATTTCAACGAGTCTAGTTTCAAGAATAAAATCCTAATTTCGAATCTTGTAGGCCAAGTGGACAACCTTGATAAGAGTAGTGTGTAATTAGAAAAAACCTTAATTAGTGTCACACGTACGCATGATATATTAAGAGAAAAAGATTTATGTATATATAAAAATGTTAAGGATATGAAATGGAAAGGATGGGGAGGCAAAATAATAGAAGAGGGGTAATACTAAGGAATTGTTGCAAATAATGGACTTGAAAATACATAAAATAAGTTCAAATGCTCTGTTAAGGTACTAAGTAAGTGATTCTAATAAAATAAATTGATGAAGTCCTAATTGATAAATTAATAGGTATATATATTGGCATTAGTCATGTAGAAAAAGTAAATTGGATCTGTAAGTGTGAGTCCTCTAATGGACTTATTTGAAAACTTTGATAATTGTGTCAATTTTATAAGTCTTGTATTTCTGATTGAAGATCATGTTATATTATGTGGACTTGAAACTATAAATACTTAAATGAAAATGATTTGCTATGTGAAATGAGTTGAATTAATTGAATTTTGAGATATTGAAAAGAGACTTGGATGTTAAAAACTTGAAATATGGTAAAATATGGGAAATAGAATTCTCGACGCGACGACAGAGGAACCACATTGCAACGACGTGAGTAAATTTGTGATGTCGCAACGAGGAGCCCTTCAACGTCGCGACATCACTCCTAGAATTTGAAAACCTTTCACTATAGTCTCTGTTCCTCTTTAGATTATTTTAAAGGCTGTAATAAGCCCGTATAATACTTGAAAATGATACTAAGACATATCAAAAGCTTAAATTGATCAAAGTGATTAAATAAGTACTTAGAATGAAATGAATTTGACTATTGTTGCTTTAGCAACAAATGTAGCATCCCGATATCCTGACTTAGCAATCGGGTTGGATATAAGGGTGTTACATCTAGATTCTGTTTTTGAAAAGAAATCGATTGAGAAGTTTGAATTATTTTATCAAGAAATTATTTTATGCATCCTGTAATAGCCCAAATTTGATCGGGCCTTAAAGAATAAAAAAGAAAAACAGAATTAAATAATTAAATATTTATTTATTTAAAAAGTCCATTAAAAGTCCATTTACAAAGCCCCAAATACATTTAACCCGTATGACCCAAACACACCCAAGCCCAATGTCAAAATATAATAGACAGACCATTACCTCACCCAAATAATACCAAGCCGAAAAACCAAACAATACCCGTGACCCATTGGACAAATTTAAACCCAATACAGAAACCCAATACCTAAAAACCTGTTAGACTCTTAACCCAACGAGTTAACAAACCCACCTAACCTGAAATTCACAAGGGCCCAAATGGCCCAGAACTTAAAGTGTCCAGCTAGGGTTTCCAACCCTAGCTCATTTCCTTGCGCTGCAGCTGCTTCTGGAATGTTCAGGAAGCATCTGTCCAGTCCCCAAAATCAAGGCCACCATTAATGCATCATCCCGAGGCTCTTCGACACACTGACTTGGCCACCGATCTCGCCTCCGCCAAGTGGGCCGTGACTTCAGCGTCGTGTCATGCCATTTCTGCCACACAAGTCCATGCCAGCAGCCTCGCAAGTCACCTACAAGAAAAGGAAAGAAAATCAAGGCAGATTGCAGTAGAGATATTAGGATAGGATATGGAAAGAAAATCTTTCGATTTCTTTCCAAAATACGCAGTGGTTTAAGGCTATAAAGCCTTCCTCAAATCTGTAAACAAAGGGGGGACGAATATACAAAAAACGCATGAAAAACAAAGAAAGCAGGGAATATCCACAAAAGCAGAGAGAATATACACAGAAACAGAGAGAAACAAAAAGCGAAAATAGTTGTAAAATTTTTTTTACAGATTTATAAAAGAAAACAGTTTCTTTTTCTTCGAAAGGTAACTTAAATCGCTTTTATTTCTGTTTAATCTATTTGCATGCATATATTACAAAATAGTAATAAAAAGGAAAGGAGGAGAAGCTTACCTGAGGGTTTACAAGAAAAAAAGAGGGTTTTTCAAACCCTAGCCACCGTATACGGTGGCCCTGGTGGTGGCGCGTTAGTGCGTGAGAGCCACGCACGCCGGAGCCCAGGGATGAGCCAGGACGGGCCCTTGGCCGGAGCTTAGAGGGCCCGAGGTTTTTTGGGGTTCTCTCAATTTTTTTTTCCTTTCAAAAGGATTAAAATGATTTTTAGGTTTAAAATAGCCCTTTTATAGTCCTTAAGAAACGACACCGTTTCTGCTTAACTCAATAAGCAGCAAAACGGTGACGTTTTGATCTTGATACAGGTCTGCGTGTTGACCCGAAAACCCGGGGAGGATCCGCGTGTTTCTGATTAATGGGTTAATTGCCCAATCAATCCCTCCGAGTTTTCTGTGTTTTAAATGTTGTTCTATGTTATTAAAATTTAGCCCTAATTTTTAATTTTACTTCAATTTAGTCCTAATAATGACCATTGATAGGCCAAAATGGGAACGGTGCCGTTTTAGGGATTAGAGCTAATTGCCCAGGGAGTCCCTCAGTTCAAACGCATTTTCCAAATGGCCCCCCCGATCTTTGTTTTTTAAAAATTTAACCCTACAAGTTTCAATTCATTTTAGTTTTATTTTTTTTTTTACTTTTAAACTTATTTTTAATTTATTATATATTATTCATTTTTTAATTATATATTTAATTTTAACTTATATTTTCATATCTATTATTCATGTATCTATATTACATTATTTTAAAGACTTACCCCTTTTTTTATTATATATCATAAATTATTTTTTATATATATTATTATATACTATCCATTTTAAAATTTATTATTAAATATTAGTTTTTTTAACGTGTATCATACACTTATTTTATTTATAAATATTATATATTTTATTTTATTTTCAACCTATATACTTTTATATTATATATAATATAATTATTATTTATTATATATATTATTTATTTCGTATACTATTATTATACATTTTGAAATTATTGTTAAGTATTATATTTTAATTTTTGTTATATGTTTTTTTATTAATTACTTTTTTTATATTATTTTATTCTAAATATTTTATTTACATATATTAATCCTTTTATAGCTTTTATGTTATATCTTTTATATACTAAATGCTAATTCAAAATTATTAAGTGTTATATTTTTATTTTTAAATTGATATATATTGTTATTATGTTATTTTTTATTTGTATATATATTTTATATTACATCGTATATCATGCATTATTTTTTTTTATAATTTGTTTAAATATATGTTAAATCACTACGTTGCATGTTCATTATTTAAATGTTTTGTTTGTTTATTTTTTATGCATGTTATATATCTTTGTATGTATGCTTTTAGATATTTGAGATTTGCCTTGATTATTATTTCATCCATGTATGTTAGCTAATATTTGACGAATATATTATTCCTATTATATTGTTTATATTCATGCTTTTATTTGCTTATTATTTCATATGTTATCTCGTATGTTGCATTTCATAATGTTCGTATATTATCCTCATACATTGATTCAAAACGAGAATCCAAAGTTTTCAAAAATAAAGGCAATGCTTGGTTTTTGGAAGTTTCGAGAGAGGTAGTGCCCTAACTTACAGGGTTGCAACTTTTCTCGTTGAGTTCGAATAGTCAAGTATCCTTCTTAGTTTTTTTAAAGTTTTTAAAATACTAGTGACCCTCTTGTAATTTTAAAGCGTTGTGTCCTAACTTACTGGATATGACGTTTTGTCATTTCAAGATAGGTCTTGTTTTTAAAAAAATGGTTAGCTTAGCCTCGAATGTATTAAAAATACTGCGTCCTAACTTATTGGATGTAATATTTTGATTCATTTGATATAAGTGAACTCTAAATTTTTTCCAAATCAAAATATTTTTAAAGAGGATTGTATTTCAAAAAGTTTTAAATTTCCGACATTAAAGACATTTGATAATCAATTAGGTACCAATTTTTGGGCGTTACGAGGGTGCTAACCCTTCCTCGTACGTAACCGACTCCCGAACCCATTTTCTCAAATTTTCGTAGACCAAAATGTTTTACAAGGTGATCCAATCACACCTAAAAAAATTGGTGGCGACTCCCATTTTCGTTTTTTAAGTCGACCCTGTTTTTTTCAAAACTCTAAAAAAATGGTTTCGACAGCTTGGCGACTCCACTGGGGATCTGAGAGAGTCAAGCCGCATAGTTGATTACCTTTTGTCTTAATGTCGGAAATTTGAAAAATTTTAAAATTTAATCCTCTTTGCATCACATGTGTTTGTATTATTACATATGTTGCTATATTTTGATACGCATTACATTTGCATGACCGTTATGGTCATACCCTTAAGTGGGAGTGAGAAACTATGCCTTCGTGAGGTTTTCACCTCCGTGTAGGATAGGGGATCACTTTCAGAATACATCCGTACCTATGGTTTCGTGAGATTTTCATCTCCGTGTAGCCATAGGGAAATGTATTCTCCTGAACCGAACTCGATTTAAATGAGCCTATAACGGGTGAGAATCAAGGAATCTGCTGGTTCGGGTACCTCGAACTCTAGAACCAACCTCATATAGAAAAATCGTAAGAACCCAACTTAGTTAGATCTATACTTTAGATACCACCCTTATAAATTTTTCTTTGAGATTTATTGATATTATGTGATTACTGACCATTTCTTTTCCTTTTTTTTTAATGTCATTTTGCACTTAAAAGGTATCGATTCACGGTCAGTTTCTAAGTTAGGAAACATTATTATGGAGAATGGACTTCTTGATAGAGTGGAGAATAATACTGATGTTCATGGATGGTCAGAACGTACTCAACTAGAAAAAGGAGACAGTGTGGCTGAGGGATATGTGTCGGAATTGTCAGATTATACTCGTATTAGTGTCACGCAAAATAATCTCCACGAGCTTAAGGGGATTTAGGATCAGTGGGGCAATACAACCAAGCAGTTATTCTACGATAACTACGGTAACCTACCTTACTTGCTCGATATTCAGGTAGATGAGCGCTTGTTCCGTGCTTTGGCTCAGTTTTGGAATCCGGCGTACAGTTGTTTCACTTTTGGAGAGATAGACTTGGTGCCTACTGTGGAGGAGTACACTGCTTTACTTCGTTGTCCTAGGTTCCAGAGTGATAGGATTTATTCTCGAGCTGCTTGTGTCCCTACCTTTTGGAAGAAATTAATGACTATCACGGGGATGAGCGAGCAGTGGATTATAGCCAGAATTAAAGAGAAAAGTGAGTGCAAGTGCATTTCATGGGACGCCTTGAAAGAGCTGATATTGACTCGCCCCGATGAGACGAAGAAAGTGGATATTTTTGCCCTAAGTTTGTATGGGTTGATGGTTTTTCCTAGAGCCTTGGGACATGTGGATGAGGCGACCACGGATCTTTTTTATAGACTCAGCAAAAGGGTTACTTCTGTTCCTACAATTTTGGCGGAGACATTTAGGTCTTTAGGTTCGTGTAGGAGGTCTGGTGCAGGCAGATTTATAAGTTGCGCTCAGTTACTCTTGGCTTGGTTTTACAGTCATTTTCGATTAATTGATGGGATTGTTTGTCGAGTTTTCTTCGAGAACTACTCTCCGTTGAAAGGCATAGTAGCCTCAGCTAGAAAAGTGAACGTACCGGAAGAAAATTGGATAGCATTGCTTCAGAATCTTCAGCCAAAGGATGTTGAGTGGAGGGCTCCATGGATGGCTCCTGGTGAGGTACTTTATCGTTGCAGTAGATTTGATTGGGTTCCCCTATTGGGAATTTGGGGCGCCATTGGTTACGCTCCTCTGCTCGTATTAAGATAGCATGGATTGAAGTAGTTCGTGCCATCGACTCATGGGTTAGCTCATAGCGAGTTCGTATATAGAGGGGCCGATTATAAGAGGAAGGTTAACGAGATTTTTAGCGCATGGAACAAGACTTGTCGGTTAAAAGGAGTGGCCCTCAACGCTGCCACGACTCCAAAATATGTTGAATAGAGGAGTAGAAGAATTAATGATAATGTCCCTAAGTCAAAATAGAGGAAGCACGACCGATGGAGGAGTATTTGCGAGAGAGGCCCTCGGAGCTGGAAATTATGAAGCAAGAATTTAAGAGAAGGAATTTAGAACTTGAAAAGAAAATAGAAAAGCTTGAGGAAGAGAAGATGTACTTGAGTCTAGATGTCGATGGGCAAAAGAAGGAGGTTGAAAGGGTGAGGAAAGAGAAAAGGAAGGTAGAAGAAGACCGAGATGACTTGAAAGAGGAGTACAAGAAGGCACAAGTAACTTTAAAATGAGTTGGAATAGGAAAGTCTACAGAACAATGGCAGAAAGAAGTTCAAGAGGAAAGATCTAGAGCCGAGTATTGAGAGAGGAGGTGCCAAGAGATGCGGTCACAGAGTTTGGCTTTGGAGAAAGAAAATCAAGGGTTGAAGGCTAGGGTAGCGGAACTTGAAAGATCATTTCGTTTGCAACGAAATTGTGATTCTATGATTGAGGAGCTAAAGAGTAAGGTGGAAGAGTTGGAGTTGGCATTACATAATGGTGAACTTCGTATTGAGCAGCTCGGGGCGCGAGAAGATTGTTTAAATGGAGAGCTTCATCAAGCTAAAGGTCAAGTTAGAGATAGGGATTACGTTATTGGGGAGGCTATAACCCAGATTCGAGAGGTTGCCGAATACGTTCGAGACTTAGCAGTACGAGCAGATGCGTTGAGTATGATATATGAGTCAGCGTCTGATAGAGGACGAGAGTTGGCCCTTTTATTGGATAAAGTTAGGACTCTAGGCCTTAGAGCAAAGGCGTATATTTAATCCATTTATATGTAAAGATATTCTTTCTCTAAATAAAGTTTTCTAAATGAAATTGAATCAAGATCGATGCCTTTTTGCATTCATGCATTTGCACTACATCACATCGCATTATATGCATTCAAAGTTATAGAAAGACCCTAATGAGTTAAAATTTACTTCCAAAAGGTAGAAAAGAAATCTGGAAATCACACATCTTTACGGCACCTGCACTAAGACTAGGAGTATGGATCAGAGATTTGAGCAGTTGCAAAAGGATATGCAAGACCAATTGCAAGAGCAGTTGGCCAAAATATAGAATGATATGAGGGAGCAAATGCTAGAGGCTCAGAGAAATATGATGGCTGAAATGGCTCAGCTGCTAAGGGCCACTGATAAAGGAAAGGCTCTCATGGCTATCACTGGTGAGGAGGGTGAAGATCATCCTCCAGGTTTTACTCCACCTCATGTGCCATTACAAGCTGAGGTACCTCCTAGAAGGCCATCTATCACTGTAAGGCCTCAAAATAGACCGATCGATGCTGGAATTCCCGTAAATTGCCCATCTGGATCAGGATTTAATTTGGGCGACAGCCCAATCAACCCTATCATTCCTGATCTAGATATGGTTGAGAAAGAAAAAATGGCCACCGAATCCTCAAAACAGTTGGAAGATAGTTGTAAATGGTTAGAGGAGAAATTCAGAGTTTTGGAAGGTGCTGGCAATCATCACGGGATTGATGCTAAAGATTTAAGTTTGGTCCCAGACTTGGTGCTTCCTCACAAATTTAAGATGATAGAATTTGAAAAGTACAATGGGACTACTTGCCCAGAAGCGCACATAACGATGTTTTGTAGAAGAATGACTAGATATGTGAACAATGATCAACTATTGATTCATTGTTTTCAAGACAGCTTAGTGAGAGCAGCAGCTAGATGGTACAAATAGTTGAGCCGTGTAAGAATTGGTTCATGGAGAGACCTTGCGCAGGCCTTTATGCAATAATACAACCATGTGACTGACATGACACCAGATAGGATCACACTTCAAAACATGAAGAAAAAGCCTAATGAGAGTTTTAGGCAATACGCACAACGATGGAGAGAGGTGGCTATGCAAGTACAGTCACCACTATTAGAGAAGGAGACCACCATGTTATTTATCAACACTTTAAAGGCACCGTTCATCACTCACATGATTGGAAGTACCACAAAAAGCTTTGCAGATATAGTTATGGCAGGGGAGATGATTGAGAATGCCATAAGGGGTGGCAAAATTAAGGGAGAGACCGTTAAAAGATCGGCCCCTAGGAGAAAAGACAACGAGGTGAACAATGCAAATAGTTTCAACTCGAAGACAATTACGGTTAGCCAACCTAAAATGGCTGTGATAGGTCAACAAAATTTTCAAGGGCAAGAATCTGCTGCAAGACAAAATCTAGAGAAAATGCAGTTTACACCTATCCGTATGACGTACCAAGAACTTTATCAAAGCTTATATGATGCGCACGCCATCGCTCCTTTCCACTTAAAACCATTGCAACCCCCATATCCCAAATGGTATGATGCAAAAGCTAAATGTGACTACCATGCGGGAGTACCGGGGCATTCAATTGAAAACTGCACTGGGTTTAAAAAGGCTGTGAAAAGGCTTACCAAAATAGGGGTGGTGAAATTTGACAATGCCCCTAGTGTAGAAAATCCGTTACCAGATCATGGCAATCAATGAGTGAATGCCATTGGTGAAGTTAGTAAAGAAAGAATCAGGAAGGACGTTATTGAAGTAAAGACTTCTATGAAAGTAATATGGGAAGAGATGGTGGAGAGAGGTATGCTGACCTCTGGAGAAGGTAGAGAAAAAATGGGGAACTATTGCGAGTTTCATGGAAGAATGGGTCATGAGATCCAGGATTGCGGAGAATTCAAAGCCGTAGTGCAAGGCTTTATGAACAACAAGGAGTTGCAGGTTCTTGAAAGTAGCTCCAGGGAAAGACAAATCTGTGTGTTAGAAGATAGTCAGAAAAACCGGCTGAGGATTATTATTTTTATGCCAGGAAATAATCAAGCGGGGGTGCAAACGGTGCCCAAAGTCATTATACGCAAGCCCACGCCGTTCCCCTATATGGACAATAAGAAAGTACCGTAGAGTTATGACTGTGGAGTGATAATACCAAAGGAAAGAGATGTAGCCGGCACGTCTAGGGATGTACAGATTGAGGGTTCCCATACACGGAGTGGGAAATGTTATGATATGGGGGGCATCAGAGTAGAGCCTGAGAAAACAAAGGATGTTGAGGTGGAGAAAATGAAAGAGGCTGAAGCACCCGTCAAAGAGCCGGTAAAGGAAGAAGAGGCTAAGTAATTTCTCAAGTTCCTTAAGCATAGCGAGTATAGTGTGGTCGAACAGTTGCGTAGGCAGCTAGCTCGTATATCAGTGTTGGCTTTACTTTTAAGTTCTGAGGCACATCGCGATGCGCTATTAAGGGTGCTCAATGAGACATATGTCACCCATGACATATCTGTCAATAAGTTGGACTGGTTGGTGAATAACATCAGTGCAGACAATTTCATCTACTTTAATGATGATGAAATACCGCAAGAAGGTATGGGGTCGACTAGGGCTTTGCACATCACTACTCGATGCAAGGGGTATACACTTCCGAGCGTATTTGTTGATAATGGATCAGTTTTGAACGTCCTTCCGTTATCCACGCTTAACAGATTACCCATTGACAGTTCGCACATGAAGACATATCACAACGTGGTGAGAGCCTTCGATGGAATTGAAAGGAAGGTTATAGGATGAATTGACATCCATTTGGAGATTGGGCCAAATACATATAAGGTTGATTTCTTGGTGATGGATATCAAGCCTTCCTACAATTGTTTGTTGGGGAGACCATGGATACACTCGGCAGGGGCGGTACCCTCCTTGCTACATCAGAAATTAAAATTAGTGAAGGATGGACGGTTAATAACCATCAATGCCGAGGAGGACATCATCGCGACAGTTACTAGCAAGGCCCCTTATGTTGAGGTAAATGAAGAAGCTATCGAGTGTTCTTTTCGCTCTTTAGAGATCATCAATGCAACCTTTATCATGGAAAGAAGTAAGATGCCGGCACCCAAAATGTCTAGAGCAACAAGGATGGCCCTGCAAATGGTGATGGGGAAAGGAGCATTGCTAGGAAAAGGACTAGGGAAGCATTTGCAAGGAGGTATTCAAATCCCGAAGGTGATTGAAAAGAAAGATCGCTTTGGTTTGGGTTTTAGGCCAGACCACAAGCAAAAGATGAAGGAAATTGAGAAGCGCCAAGAGAGGAGAAAGGCGCGTTTGAATGGAAGAGAAGTGGAGTGGGAACCAATGACATTCCCTCCAATATCTAAAACCTTCGTGTCAGGAAGGTTGCTTGTAAAAGGAAGTCATCAGATCAATGCTATACATGATGAAGAATTGGAGCAGGAAAACCTTGAGGGCATTCGCCTTTATAAACCGGGAAGCTCTTTGAACAATTGGACTGCGGAGGACCTTCCTGTAGTCTTTAGGAATTTTTTAGAGTAATTCTCGAAACATGTCTGTTATTCTAGAGCCTAGGAATAATGAGATTACATTTGTGAAATAGGCTTATGTTCATCTATTATTATTTTAATAAAACATGACTTTATTATCAGTTTCGACGAATATTGTTTCATTTTTTTTATCAACCAATATTCCGTTAAACTTTTGCAATCTTTATTTTTTCATTCATGGTACATAAATAATCATTCTTAGATTCATTCATTATTTGTATATTCTTTCATACCCCCACAGGTACCTAGATATCAATGACATGAGCACTGATACTGCAAGTCCTGATTTCTCTTATGAGCAAGACATGTGTTTAGAGGAATATCAGAATTTTGAAGATGACTCAGACTGCGATGTGTCTCTAGACCTGTTAAGAATGGCAAAACAGGAGGGTAAACAAATTATGCCCCATGAGAAAGAGGCAATAGAGAATGTGGCCTTAGAAGATGGGAAGGAGTTGAAAATTAGAACACTGATTACTGAGGACACAAGGCAAAGTCTAGTTGAGTTGCTCCAAAAATTCAAGGATATATTCGCATGGTCATATCAAGATATACTCGAGTTGAGTACTGACATTGTAGTACATTGTCTCTCGATAAGACAGGATTGCAAACCAGTCCAGTAAAAGTTGCGACGAATGAGGCCAGATATCGTTCTGAAAATAAAAGACGAGGTTAAGAAACAATTTGATGTAGGATTCTTGCAAGAAGTCAAGTACTCTGAGTGGGTAGCTAATATTGTGCCAGTACCTAAGAAAGATGGGAAGATACGAATGTGTGTTGATTATAGAGATCTGAACAAAGCTAGCCCTAAAGACAACTTTCCTTTGCCACATATTGACACATTGGTGGACAACACGGTAGGATATTCATTGTTCTCCTTCATGGATGGCTTCTCGGGATACAATCAGATAAAGATGCATCCAGATGACATGGATAGAACTACCTTTATAACCTTGTGGGGTACTTTCTGCTACAAAGTAATGCCATTTGGACTGAAGAATGCAGGGGCAACATACCAGCGGGCCATGGTGAACTTGTTCCATGACATGATGCATAGGGATATTGAAGTATATGTTGATGACATGATCGCTAAGTCTCGAACGGAGGAAGAGCATATTGAAGTCTTGAAGAGATTATTCTTAAGGTTGAGGAAGTTTCAGTTGAAGCTCAATCCGGCAAAATGTACCTTTGGAGCTAAATCGGGAAAGCTGTTGGGTTTCGTAGTTAGTGAAAAAGGAATAGAGGTTGACTCAGACAAGGTCAAAGCCATACGAGAATTGCCTCCACCGTAAACTCAAAAAGAGGTTCGAGGATTCCTAGGAAGGTTGAATTACATCGCTCGGTTCATTTCACAACTAACTGAGAAATGTGATCCTATCTTTCGCTTCCTTAAAAAGCACAATCAAGGTACTTGGGATGAGGAGTGCAAGAATGCTTTTGAGAAGGTCAAGCAGTATTTGTTGAATGCCCCAGTATTATCTCCACCTAGCCCGGACAGGCCGTTAATATTGTATTTATCGGTGTTCAGTAATTCTATGGGGTGTGTACTGGGTCAGCATGACAAGTCAGGAAGAAAGGAAAAGGCGATTTATTACCTCAGTAAGAAATTTACTGATTGTGAGATGAGATATTCGCCAATCGAAAAGTTGTGTTGTGCGCTGGTTTGGACAACCCGGAGGTTAAGATAGTATATGCTCTACCATACCACTTGGCTCATCTCGAAGCTTGATCCATTGAAATACATGATGGAGTCAACAGCTTTAAATGGGAGAATGACGAGATGGCAAATATTACTTTCAGAGTTTGATATAGTCTATGTGAGTCAGAAGGCTATAAAAGGAAGTGCGGTGGCAGACTTTTTGGCTAGTAGGGCTCTAGAGGACTATGAGCCATTGAACTTTGATTTTCCAAATGAGGAGTTAATGTATATAGCAACGACTGAAGATTCTTCTTGGAAGCTAAATTTCAATGTGGCATCTAATGCTGTTGGAAATGGAATTGGGGCAGTCTTGGTATCCCCAAATGGCGATCATTATCCGTTCATATGTAAGCTGGATTTTGATTGCACAAACAATATGGCCGAATATGAAGCATGTATCATGGGACTTCGAGCGGCTATAGAACGGGGACTAAGAACCTTGGAAGTATATGGAGACTCTGTATTGGTAATTTACCAACTTAGGGGAGAATGGGAGACAAAGGACCCTAAATTAGTCAATTATCAAAAAATAGTTTTGGGATTACTTGAGGAGTTTGAGGATATCACCTTTAATTATCTTCCACGAGACGAGAACCAAATGGCAGATACTTTGGCCACCTTAGCCTCAATGATTAAGACGAATAAAGAGGAGGAGATGAGATCAATTCAAATGAGTGTCTATAAAGCTCCGGCTCAGTGTTGTAACATTGAGGAAGAGGAAAAGGACGATAACCTATGGTATCAAGATATATTACGATATGTGAGAGATCGTAAATATCCTGAACAAGCTAATGAAAATGATAAACGAACTTTAAGAAGGTTAGCATGTGACTACGTCTTGGACGGGGATATTTTGTACAAGAGAAGGAAAGATCAAGTACTGTTGCGATGTGTCGATGCTATAGAAGCTAAGTCAATTTTGGAAGAAGTTCACGAAGGTGTATGTGGAACACATACAAATGGATTTACAATGGCAAGGAAAATCATGAGGTTTGGCTACTATTGGGCCACTATGGAGGGGGACTGTATCAACTATGCCAAGAGATGCCATAAGTGTCAAATTTATGGGGACAAAATTCATGTACTGCTCTCGCCATTACATGTTATGACTTCTCTATGGCCATTTTCCATGTGGGGCATGAATGTCATTGGACCAATATCACCAAAAGCTTCGAATGGACATCGCTTTATCTTTGTGGTTATTGATTACTTCACGAAATGGGTAGAGGCCGCCTCTTATGCGAATGTTACTAAGTCAGCTGTGAGTCGATTCCTGAAGAAGGAAATCATCTGTCGGTATGAAATGCCTGAGAAGATTACATCTGATAATGTATTGAACTTGAACAACAAAACAATAGCAGAGGTTTGCGACCAGTTTAAGATCAAACATCACAATTCTTCTCCTTATCGCCCAAAAATGAATGGGGCAGTGGAGGCCGCCAATAAGAACATTAAGAAAATAGTGGGGAAAATGACTGAGACTTACAGAGATTGGCACGAAAAATTACCGTTTGCACTCCTGGACTATCGAACATCTGTCAGAACCTCTACTGGGGCAACCCCGTTCTCATTGGTTTATGGGATGGAAGCAGTGTTACCTATTGAAGTGGAAATACCTTCTCTTCGAATCTTGACGGAGGTAAAGTTAGATGAAGCTAAATGGGTTCAATCCCGATATGATCAGTTGAACTTGATTGAGGAAAAGAGGCTGAGAGCCATTCGTCATGGTCAGATGTATCAGAAGCGAATGATACGAGCTTATGACAAGAAAGTTCACCTAAGAGAGTTCTATGAAGGAGACCTTGTACTGAAAAAGATCATTCCTATTTAAAAGGACTTTAGGGGGAAATGGATACCGAATTGGGAGGGGCCGTATATTGTGAAGAAGGTTTTCTCTGGCGGTGCATTGATCTTAACAGAAATGGATGGGAAAAGTTTACCTAATCTAGTGAACTCAGACTCAGTTAAAAAATACTTTGTCTAAAGGAGAAGAGAATCCAAGGTGAAAACCCGCAAAGGGCGCCTTGAGATTTAAAAAAAAGGAGAAAAAAGAGGAAAATAAAGAGGCCAAGGTGAAAACCCACAAAGGGCGCCTTGTGACCAAAGGGGTTTTGAGTTGAAAACCCGAAAGGATGACTCAAATTTTGAAGCATCTGATAATCTTGCTTAGCAAAGAACGAAGTGCGTTGCATACTGGGGCATCAACAAAGTACTTTGAATCTTCTAAACACATGTCTTTATGAAGTTGATGTACAAGCGCTCAAGCGGCGATATCTAGGGCATCTAACTTTTGGCTTGTTTGCTATCTTTAGATTCTTTTTCTTCTCAAAGATAGGCCATCAGATTAATTTCTCTTGTATCTTGGTTTAAATTAATTCCAATATAATTAAAGATTTGTTCATCTTTCATTGTTTTTTAAGTATGTTGCATTAAAATAATGATAGATGAATTAAATATGTTCACAAACGAAGTTTTGTGCATTACTCTAGAATTTCTAGATAATACAAGAAACTAAAACTGGACAATTGTTCGAAGAATTCACATAAGTAAGGGATGAAAGAATTCGAGAAATTTCCTTCTTCCAGTCCAAAAGGATAAAGGGACAAAATCAACGATTCAATTCTAAAGAAAGATTATCCTATAGGCATCCTCAGTGGATCGTAGCATTCGAAATTAGTACGGGCCTACGGATTGAATAGCAAAGACAATACTGTGAAGAGAGATAAATGAATGAGTAGTGACGTCTAGGATAGGGGTCTTATTCATGACATTTTGCATCATAGATTAAGAACATTCGATTCACTCCAATCATAGCATCCTAATCATTAAGCATAAGCATATACAGATTATTTCTCTAGGGGATTACGTAGAAAGCAAATCTGGCATCCTTGAGTTTAGCAGGGAGCAGATCGAAGAAGATGATTTGGCATCTCTGTATTGGCAGAGAGCAAATCGAAGTTTGGCGTCTCCATATTTGGTGGAGGGCAGATACATGGCAAATCTGGCATTCAGATGTTTATACTGAAGTAGATCCAAGATGGTTTGGCATCCTTATACTTACAAGGAGCAAATCCAAGACATAGCTAATTTGGCTTTAGCGTGCTTACGCTGGAGCAAATCTAAGATGATTTGGCATCTCTGTATTGGTAGAGAGAAAATCGAAGTTTGGCGTCTCCATATTCGACGGAGGGTAGACACATGGTAAATCTGGCATACAGATGTTTATACTGAAGCAGATCCAAGATGGTTTGGCATCCTTGTACTTACAAGGAGTAAATCCAAGACATAGCTGATTTGGCTTTCGGTGCTTACGTTGGAGCAAATCTAAGATGATTTGGCATCTCTGTATCGGCAGAGAGCAAATCAAAGTTTGGCGTCTCCATATTAGACGGAGAGCAGACGTATAGCAGATCTGGCATTCAGATGTTTATACTGAAACAGATCCAAGATGGTTTGGTATCTCTGTATTGGCAGAGAGCAAATCGAAGTTTGGTGTCTCCATATTCGATGGAGGGCAGACACATAGCAGCTTTGGCATTCAGATGTTTATACTGAAGTAGATCCAAGATGGTTTGGCATCCTTATGCTTACAAGGAGCAAATCAAAGACATAGCCGATTTGGTTTTCACATGTTTACGCTGAAGCAAATCTAAGATGGTTTGGCATCTCTGTATTGGCAGAGAGCAAATCGAAGTTTGGTGTCTCCATATTTGATGGAAGGCAGACACATAGCAGGTCTGGCATTCAGATGTTTATACTGAAGCAGATCCAATATGGTTTGGCATCCTTGTACTTACAAGGAACAAATCAAAGACATAGCGGATTTGGCTTTCACGTGCTTACGATGAGGCAAATCTAAGATGATTTGGCATCTCTGTATTATCAGAGAACAGATCGAAGAAGCAGATTTGGCGTCTCTGTGTTCGGTAGAGACCAGATCGAAGATATCAACATGACAGTCATAAGTTAACGAGAGGCAGATTGGAGACCATGATTTAATAAGACCGGTCAAATTTGGTCTTTCTATAAATCTTTGCTCAATTCCCGTTACACAGCAATGAGCAAAGAGGGGGCAGCTGTAATAGCCCAAATTTGACCGGGCCTTAAAGAATCAAAAAGAAAAATAGAATTAAATAATTAAATATTTATTTATTTAAAAAGTCCATTAAAAGTCCATTTACAAAGCCCCAAATACATTTAACCCGTATGACCCAAACACACCCAAGCCCAATGTCCAAATATAACAGACAGACCATTACCTCACCCAAATAATACAAAGCCGAAAAACCAAACAATACCCGTGACCCACTGGACAAATTTAAACCCAATATAGAAACCCAATACCTAAAAACCTGTTAGACTCTTAACCCAACGAGTTAACAAACCCACCTAACCTGAAATTCACAAGGGCCCAAATGGCCCAGAACCTAAAGTGTCCAGCTAGGGTTTCCAACCCTAGCTCATTTCCTTGTGCCGCAGCTGCTTCTGGAATGTTTGGGGAGCGTCTGTCCAGTCCCCAAAATCAAGGCCACCATTAATGCATCATCCCGAGGCTCTTCGACACATTGACTTGGCCACTGATCCCGCCTCCGCCAAGTGGGCCGTAACTTCAGCGTCGTGTCGTGCTATTTCTGCTACACAAGTCCACGCCAGCAACCTCGCAAGTCACCTACAAGAAAAGGAAAGAAAATCAAGGCAGATTGCAGTAGAGATATTAGGATAGGATATGGAAAGAAAATATTTCGATTTCTTTCCAAAATACGCAGTGGTTTAAGGCTATAAAGCCTTCCTCAAATTTGTAAACAAATGGGGGGACGAATATACAAAAAACACACGAAAAACAAAGAAAGCAGGGAATATCCACAAAAGCAGAGAGAATATACACAGAAACAGAGAGAAACAAAAAGCGAAAATAATTGTAAATTTTTTTTTTACAGATTTATAAAAGAAAACAGTTTCTTTTTCTTCGAAAGGTAACTTAAATCGCTTTTATTTCTGTTTAATCTATTTGCATGCATATATTACAAAATAGTAATAAAAAGGAAAGGAGGAGAAGCTTACCTGAGGGTTTACAAGAAAAAAAGAGGGTTTTTCAAACCCTAGCCACCGTATACGGTGGCCCTGGTGGTGGCGCGTTAGCGTGTGAGAGCCACGCATGCCGGAGCCCAGGGATGAGCCAAGACGGCCCCTTGGCTGGAGCTTAGAGGGCCCGAGGTTTTTTGGGGTTCTCTCAGTTTTTTTTTTTCCTTTCAAAAGGATTAAAATGATTTTTAGGTTTAAAATAGCCCTTTTATAGTCCTTAAGAAACAACACCGTTTCTGCTTAACTCAATAAGTAGCAAAACGGTGACGTTTTGATCATGATACAGGTCCGCGTGTTGACCCGAAAACCCGGGGAGGATTCGCGTGTTTCTGATTAATGGGTTAATTGCCCAATCAATCCCTACGAGTTTTCTGTGTTTTAAATGTTGTTCTGTGATTTAGCCTTAATTTTTAATTTTACTTCAATTTAGTCCTAATAATGACCACTGATAGGCCAAAATGGGAACGGTGCCGTTTTAGGGATTAGGGCTAATTGCCCAGGGAGTCCATCAGTTCAAACGTATTTTCCAAATGGGCCCCCCCGATCTCTATTTTTTAAAAATTTAACCCTACAAGTTTCAATTCATTTTAGTTTTATTTTTTTTTTACTTTTAAACTTATTTTTAATTTATTATATATTATTCATTTTTTAATTATATATTTAATTTTAACTTATATTTTCATATCTATTATTCATGTATCTATATTACATTATTTTAAAGACTTACCCCTTTTTTTTATTATATATCATAAATTATTTTTTTATATATATTATTATATACTATCCATTTTAAAATTTATTATTAAATATTATTTTTTTTAACGTGTATCATACACTTATTTTATTTATAAATATTATATATTTTATTTTATTTTCAACCTATATACTTTTATATTATATATAATATAATTATTATTTATTATATATATTATTTATTTCGTATACTATTATTATACATTTTGAAATTATTGTTAAGTATTATATTTTAATTTGTGTTATATGTTTTTTATTAATTACTTTTTTATATTATTTTATTCTAAATATTTTATTTACATATATTAATCCTTTTATAGCTTTTATGTTATATCTTTTATATACTAAATGCTTGCATTTCATAATGTTCGTATATTATCCTCATACATTGATTCAAAACGAGAATCTAAAGTTTTCAAAAATAAAGGCAATGCTTGGTTTTTGGAAGTTTCGAGAGAGGTAGTGCCCTAACTTACTGGGTTGCAACTTTTCTCGTTGAGTTCGAATAGTCAAGCATCATTCTTAGTTTTTTTAAAGTTTTTAAAATACTAGTGACCCTCTTGTAATTTTAAAGCGTTGTGTCCTAACTTACTGGATATGACGTTTTGTCATTTCAAGATAGGTCTTGTTTTTTAAAAAATGGTTAGCTTAGCCTCGAATGTATTAAAAATACTGCGTCCTAACTTATTGGATGTAATATTTTGATTCATTTGATACAAGTGAACTCTAAACTTTTTCCAAATCAAAATATTTTTAAAGAGGATTGTATTTCAAAAAGTTTTAAATTTCCGACATTAAAGACATTTGATAATCAATTAGGTACCAATTTTTGGGCGTTACGAGGGTGCTAACCCTTCCTCGTACGTAACCGACTCCCGAACCCGTTTTCTCAAATTTTCGTAGACAAAAATGTTTTACAAGGTGATCCAATCACACCTAAAAAGATTGGTGGCGACTCCCATTTTCGTTTTTTAAGTCGACCCCATTTTTTTCAAAACTCTAAAAAATGGTTTCGACATATCCTTCTCACCACATCATTCATGGTACGTTTCTAACTATTTAATGACATTTTAACAAGTTTTTTCATGTCGTTTACACATAATTTTGGTAATTTTTTTACCTTGAACCGCAAACCTCAAACCTTAAACCCCGGACTCGAACCCTGAATCCAAAACCTCAAACCCCGAACCTCGATGTTGGGAAATATTTTAATTTAAGTATAAATATTTTTAATTTATTTTCAATTTGTTGTGAAGTATTTATTTTAATGTTTTTAGTATTTTGGATATACTATATTTATAATTTTTTTATAAAAAAATAATATTAAAAATTTAATTTAGGCGGGTCAGATCAAACTCAAATTTTAACATTTTTTATCCGAATTGGACTTGGACAAAATTTTAGACCCAATTTTTAAATCGAGTCTGGTCTGAACAAACAAACTTAAAATTTTAACAAGAACCGACTTAATGAAACCCATAAACAAATAGAATGAAGAGGTTACATAAAATAATTTCTGTATTTCACTAACCTTTTGATTTCAAACCTATATGGTATATCGTTTGCTTGCTGCTTAGGTTTTGTCTTCATCATAGCAGTTATTAGAGTGGACTGTTTCTGTTTTTTTCCGAAAATAACAAAATGAGTTACTATTCGAATAAAAAATCCTTTCACATCTCATTTCTCAATAAAATAAAGTCAACATAATTGTAAGTAAATTTGTTCATTGATTGTATTATCTGTTAGATTGAAAAAAGAAGAAACTTAAAATATTTGAGTTTTGCATCTCCTCCATATCCCTTACTATTACTAATTACAGTGATCAAAATAACTAAGGGTTGTTCAATCAACAACATTTTTCTTTTTCTTTTTCTTTTTCTTTTTCTTTTTCTTTTTCTTCTTTTTGCCCTCTAACTTGTTCATTTGTATATAATTAATATCTAATTCTTTCTAACCTAGTTAATACTTGAATTTGTATTTCGTCACACAAGTTAATATGTTCGCACTAACAACATAATTTATGCTGACATGTCATTAATGATCAATCCAATAGTAAGATTTGATAGTCTCTCACAGTGTCATCTATCAAACATAAAGAAAAAAAATCTTTTAAAAACATATGAATGAATAAAAAATGTATTAAGTCTTTTTCACATAAAAAATGAATTTGGACAAATGGTTGTGTAAATGCAAATCTAGACAACCGTTTATCTAGATCCATTCCATATATGTTTTTATATTTTTTATTTTTAAAAAAATATCATTTTAGGTTGTTATTATTATTTTGAAAAATATATAAAATATAAAATTATATACAATTAAAAATATGTAAAACACTTATAATATCTTGAAAATATATAAAACTAATAAACATATAACTTTATAAAAATAAAAAAAAATTATAAAAACATATATAAACTATAAATTTATAAAAATATATAAATATGTAAAATTACTAAAAAGTATTTCTAGAACGAGTCTAGACAACAATCTATCCAGGTTCATTCTTGATGTGAATTCTTTTATATTTTTATTATTTTAGATATTTTTTTCAAAATAATAATATAAATAACATGATATTTTATAATAAAAAATAAAAAATAAAAAATATATACAAACTTACTAAAACGCACCTCTAGAATGAATCTAGACAAGATGCAAATGTATCTAGACAACAATTTGTCCAATTTCATTTTTCATGTGAAAAAAGTACAATTTTTATTAAATTATATATTTTGAGTTTTTTAAAAAAATTCATTTATGTTTACCATGTGTCATGCTTAAAGGTTGCCACGTGTCATTGTTGGATTTTGTACAGTGCCCTCAAAAATAAATCCTTACTTAAAAATAAACTTGTAGACAATAGAGAATAGGTTTGAATTCAAAGAGACTAATGATAATCTTATTCTTTATTAAAACAAGTAAAATAAAAATAAGGGGCCTTTTAAATTAAAAAAAAATCAAAATGAGATTGCAAAATAAAGTTAAAGAACAGCAATACAATGAAAGTCTAGCTAAATGTACAATCTTCGTTTGATTTACTAGTTTTTTTTTTAATAACAGGGCAAAACCCAAACAACCAACAAAACTCAAACTCAGGCCAAACTTGAGGCGGTGAACATCTTTAACTATCAGGCTATCACAAGGGGTTCTGTTTGATTTACTAGTTTGATCATTAATACAAATATAATTTCAGTGCTCTTTGAAAAATTAGTTATAGTTATTGACGTCATAGCTAACAACAAGTCTCTCCTTACCTTGTTGATAACCCAGAGAAATCTTGTTGAAGTTATTCCTCTTATTAATAAATAATCTTATAACTTTCTGCTTATGATTTACTTATCGATAGCATTAAGAACGAGAGAAACCTAATTCTAATCAACAAACACACACAAGTGGAGTTAATTTAAATTAGATCACTTGCCCACGTAACATGAATTGCATACGTACCTGATACCCAATCATGCTATTCGTCGCAAATATTAGAATCAATTAAATAATTATGGATTAAGCAATTGGCAATACAAATATTCTAAGCAATTGAGTACAGTACCAATATTATAAAAATATGAATATTTGTAGTTAAAACAAAAGGCATGCAAATGCTAAAGAACAAAAAAGAAATAAAGAGCAATTAAATCTCACAAACTTTTAGAATCAAAATATCGAAATCCATTGTCGAAACCATTTTTTTTTCTAAGCTTTGAAAAATAGGGGATCGACTTTGAAATTTAAAAATGGGAATGGAAAATAGAAGTCGCCACCGATCTTTTTTGATGAGGTGTGATCAGGTCATCTTGAAAAGTGGTTGTTTTTAATAATCAATTTGATTTATTAAAACAGTAATTTGGGTCTACGATAATCAGAAAGACAGGTTTGGGAGTCGGTTACGTACGAGGAAGGATTAGCACCTTCGATACGCCCAAAATTGATACCTAGTTGATTAATTAGTGTCTTAGTATCGAATGTTTGAAAATTTGAAAGAATTTAAAATTCGATCCCTTTTGTTAAAACCATTTGAGTGGATTGAAACAAAATGAAAAGCCATTCTCGCCTAGAAGCAATAAAACGTCGCGTCCAGTAAGTTAGGATATGACATTTAGAACCTTTGAGAACGGGCGTGCTTTTTATTGAAAGTTCGAAGAGGATATTCGGTTGTTTGGATTTAAGCGAAAGAGATCAAAACCCAGTAAGTTAGGGCATGACTTCACGTATTTCCAAACACCGAACATTGCCTTTATTTGTAAAAGATCTTATCTCAAGACAAAGCGTCGTATTCAGTAAGTTAGAGCATGACATCTTGGGTCTCCGAGAATAAGGTTTTTCATTTCGAAAATTGTGATTTTAAAATTGTTCCGTTGTTTAGATTCAATGAGACTAATCGAAGCCCAGTAAGTTAGGGCACGATTATCTTGAATCTTAAAACACGGGGTGTTGTTTAAAAAATGTATTTATGGCAAAAAGTTTAATGCACCCGAATTCGTAGTATAACTATACGAAGCAGTATAATAAAGGTGATGATAATGCGAATGACGATAATGAATGCGTAGAGTAAAAAAATGCAATAATAATTGTAGCCGTAGTATTACCACAATAATATGAACAATATATGTATCAACGATAAACAATAATAAAATGAATAAAATAAAAGTAATAATGATAATAATATTGATAATAAAAGTGATAAAATGACGTGTACAAGAAAAATAGCAAAAGAGGATTAACAAAAGAAAATTAACAATACAATGTATACATGAGCATATATATATATATATATATATATAATAGTGTAGAAATATATAGTATAATATTAAGAAAAATGTAAATAGTATACATGCATGCATGGGATAACATAAAAATACATGAATCATGATATTAAAACATATACATAATATACATAGAATATAGTGTTAAAAATATACATATGTAGGGTGTATAAAAAAATAATATATACATAATGTAATATTAAAACATGTACATAATGTATAAACGGATAATAATGGTGTTTTAAAAAACATAGTATTTAAAAATATGTACATAAAAAGAAAAATAACTAATAATGTTTAACATATATATATAATATATAAAAAAATATACATAATATATAGAAATAATATAATATTAAAAAGGTAATACCGAAAATATGTATATAATATATATGCATATTAGAAATAACAATAATATTAAAAACAAGTATTAATAATACTACATAGATATATATACATATATATATATATTAAAAATACATACGTAATAGTAACATTTAAAGTGTGTATGTAAAATATATATACGAATAACCATAATATTTACAATAAAAAAAGGAGAATAATAAAAATAATGTATTAATGATATAAGAAAAATAATATATTTGTAATAATAATAGAAAATAACAATATGTGCATAACATATATGTTAATAATTATGAAAAGAAAATAGTAACAGTTTACTACTAATACAATACTAATAATAATATATTAGTAATAATAATAGAATGTATATAAAATATTAAATGATGCAAAGAAAATAATAATAATAGTATATTAAAGTAATAATAAAAAGAATAGCAATAATAATACGAATGATATAATAATAATAATAATAATAATAATAATAATAATGAATGAACAAATAAATAAACACAAAAGAAAATAAAATATGAAAGATTGAAAACAAAGGGGTAAAATCGTGAAAAATAGGAAGCTGTTAAGGACTAGGTTGAAATGGACTTGAAATTTAAGGTAAGAGGTGTAAATAACAAAGAAGGGCCATCAAGGGCCAAAATGAAACACGCTGAAACAATGAAGGACTAACCATGAAATAATCCCAACCCCCATGCGCGTCGTTTCAGCAAGGACTAAAATGGTACAGACACGAAATTCGTAGACCAAATCTGGAAATATAAAATAAGCAAAAAAAAGGGCTCAATCGAGCAACCGCATAATATGGAAGGATCTAACGCGCAAATAGGCCATTTGAGGTCAAAAGGCGCGGATCCAGGTTGCACCGTGGGTTGAAACGAGGGTCAGGGCTAAATGGCATGCAACGGCGCCGTTTAAGTCTTTGTTTAAACCATTTCTTTTTTCTTTACTTCGTTTTCTGCTGAAACAAACAGCGAAGATGGGTTTAACCCCGTACCCTTTCTGCTACAAAATGGCCACCATGTCCGACCCTCGCACCATCGCATCACCATCGATTTGGTGGCTGGTGATGTGCCAAACTAAAGGATTTTCCAATCCCATTCGGATCCCTTTTGAAGCTCAGACTCCCAGCACCGAATAAGTGAAGGACGGAGGCTCCCAATCCCATCTGTGCGGCTGCAACGGCAGAGAACGGATCTCCGACCATGCCACAGTGGAGATGAGGTGAGCCCTTCGCTTTTTCCTTCTTATTTTCTTGTTTTTAAACTTAAATACAAAATCGAAATGAAATAAAAAAAGAAATCCCTAAAACGAAGAAGGAAGAATGCGCGAGAGAAAAAAAGAAAAAAGAAAAAACAACCTCCTTCTTGAAATTTTTCGGTTCTGTTTCTTATTGATGTTCTCTGTTTTTTTCTTGATTTCTTTGTGTGATACAACCCTTTTTTATTTTCGAAGTCCCCCCTGATTACACTGTTTTTTGAGTAATGAAATCCCCCCGGTTACACTGTTTCTGAATGTTGAAAAATCCCCCCCGATTACATTGCGTTTGTTTCGGCTTTATTACCGATTTGATACAATATCTTTATGCTACTATTTGCTATCTCTGCTTCTGTTGCTGCTTCCGTCATGTTTGCAGGATTAGGGCGATGGGACGCGATGTGGGCAGAGGCTAAAGTGGTGGTGGTTCGTGGAGTTGGTTTCCGAGAGTCAAAGGCTGAAGGACCCTAGGTGCGGCGCACCTAGGGCTTGCTGTTTCTTGCCTCTATCGATTAGTGTGGGCTTAGTCCAGGTTGGGGTTGTTTGGGCCAACGGGTAGTTAGGTTTGACTTGGGCTATGGGATTTTAGTATTGTAAAATGGGCCCTAAAGTTTGTAAAAGAAAACATTGGATATTATTTATTTTATTTATTCTGGTATTTATTTTATTTTTGGTTCTTTTTGGTTGGGCCGGGCAAAATTGCCCTATTACAGCTGCCCCTCTTTGCTCATTATCGTGTAACGAGAATAGAGCAAAGACTTTAAAAGGGCCAATTTTGCCCGGCCCTGCCGAGTCTTGATTTCTTGGCGCTTCTTTCTTCAATTAGTCTTGTTCCATTCCACTGCATCTTCAGAGGTATAGGACAGTTTCACTAGACTCGAATCTTCGATCTGCTCCTACATCTTCAAGTAGGCTAAATCTTCTATCTTCGATCTGCTCCTTGCAATCTCAAGGATGGCCAAATCTTCTATCTTCAATCTGCTCCTTGCAATCTCAAGGATGTCAAATTCTTCGATCTGCCCCTGCATCTTCAGGTAGGCCAAATCTTCTATCTTCGATCTGCTCCTTGCAATCTCAAGGATGGCCAAATCTTCTATCTTCAATCTACTCATTGCAATCTCAAGGATGTCAGATTCTTCAACCTGCCCCTGCATCTTCAGGTAGGCCAAATCTTCTATCTTCGATCTGCTCATTGCAATATCAAGGATGGCCAAATCTGCTATCTTCAATCTGCTCCTTGCAATCTTAAGGATGTCAGATCCTTCGATCTGCCCCTGTATCTTCAGGTAGGCCAAATCTTTAATCTTCAATCTGCTCCTTGCAATCTCAAGGATGTCAAATCTGTGAATTTATCAGTATTGTCACCCGTCTTCTGGAGGACCTGTCTTGTAGAATGTGATCATGTCTGTGCAAAATGATTAGGATACTGTGATCGGAATGAATCAAATGCTTCTAAATGTATTATGAATGACATTTGTATGAATACAAAATGTCATGAGAGTGATCCTAATTAGAGCGTCATCACTCGTTGCTCATTGAGGCTCTATCACTGACGTAGTACGCTACCCTTCTACTCAGCTGGTATTTTGTCCAAAATAATAGCATTTTGCTTAACTAGCTTGCCCCACAGTAACTTCAGGGTTCATTTCACTGTAATTTGGGGACATCAGGTTTGTACCATCTTTAAACCATCCCACTGCAATTCGTGGCTATAGAATCCATATCCATTTCCATCCATCCCACAACAAATCAAGGGTATAGGGACTTGTTCCATCAACTGATCATGCTCTAGATGACCTGACCAGATGTGTATGTCTGATACTCGCGTAGAAACATGATATCTTTTTGAGAATAATTCTGATTACTCGTTTTTTATCGGGATTGCATCACCGACCCAATATCTTGTCTCTTTTTATCTAGCAAATATCTTTGACTGAAAATCTAAAGGGATGATTTCAATTTGGACTTAAATATTTCCAACTCTTAAGCGTGGAAAGTCCTAAAAAATAGTCCTGTTTCAGGTTCCCGTACTATTTAGAAACTTCCAGGGTAATACGCAAAACTCCTTTCATGAAAGTGTTATTAGTCCACTAATCATTATTTCAATACAAAATGCTTGAAAAAGATCATAACAATGAACAAGAGTGAACATAACTTGAAACAAATAAGTTAATCAAGGATAACACATGCAATTTTAGAAGGAAATTTATTGGGAGCATAGCTCGATACGAACAAATTAATCAATAAAAAGAAAATTGATCGGGAGCACAGCCCGTCATGAATCGAAGATATCAAATATAATAAGAAAGGTGAAAGCTAGGTGCCCTAGATATCACAACCTAAGCTTCTTTGTACAAACTTCTTAGTGACCATTTTGAGCTCAATATGTGTCTAGGGGATCCGGAGTACTTTGTCGATGCCCCAAGCATACTTCTTCATTGTCAATTCAAGCACGGCAAGACTACCGCATGCCTCACTTTTGATCAAAATTTGAGCCGCCCTTTTTGGGTTTTCAACTCAAGTGCCTTTTGAACTCAAAGCACCCTTTGCAGGTTTTCACCTTGGTCTCTCCTTCTTCTTTCTTCCTTTTTGGCTGATTTTTCTTTTTCATTTCTTCTTCTTTTTTTTAATCAACTTTTCTTGGAAGGTCTCAAGGCCCCCTTTATGAGTTTTCACTTTGATTTTCTTGAGAAATTCTTGTGGACGAATCCTTCTCGTCATAAGTTCGTATCACCCATTTTAGCACGTTTGATTAGGATGAATACTTTCAAGTTAAGTTCACTAGAGATATTCAATTCTTAACTTCATTGAGGCTTGGAGGAAAAAATCTCAATTCATAAACCCATAAGAAAGGGGTCGCCCCAGCATTAGTCCTAGTTGTCGTTTGACAAACCCTATACAAAAAGACGGTTTAACGATTCTCAGCAGATAAGAATGAAGTTGCTGACATTATCCTTCAACTTGGAAAGCTGAGGTACATAAATTGCTCCCGGAGCAGTTACCCCACCATGGCTCGATGATGTCTCTGAAGCATTCTCGAACTTCATAAATTTCTCCAACTGTGAAGCTGCCAAAGCAAATGGGAACAACTATTGGTATGGCAGTGGTGCTCCTTTGATATACATACACCAGAGAATAGACTATCTCCTGCGGATCATTAGCCAAAGACCCAATCTGATCTAAGAGAACATGATAATGAATATACCACATGGTTCCAATCATTCCAGCATGGGCTCAAAGAGAGAAGTCATTGTTCTTAGGATGACAGACTTTGTTGTCTGTAACGGTTCTAGGTGGGACATTGTTAGGAAATCTCTGCTGGAGAAACTTAGTATGATGGTTTTTCTGTGCCATAATGACCATGACCTTGGGGTTCCCATTCTTGTCAAGGAACTTGATCACGTTCTTTGTTCAAAACTTGATTGAACTAAGACTCGCTAACTTGGTCCTTAAAAATAATGAGCTGATCAGGCTTCCTCTTCCCTGAATTTGTATAGAAGTCTTCCCTCATAATACCTTCATCTACTTTGTTAGAAACTGGTTTGAAGGGAAAATCTATCATTTCAAGCTTCAGAGACTGTGTACGGACTAATGCCCTATAGCAGAAAATCAATGGCCATTGCCTAAAGCTAACCACCGCAGCTATTGATGGCACATCAGACTACCTAGGGGAGTAATGTAATACATTCATTCCAAGGATAATAGTTGGAACCCTTGAAATCATAGGGATTTGAAGGTGTTTGCTCTAGCGTAGGTATAAAGAGTAAGTGGTAGTTTCTTATACCAATCTTTACCAGTCTTGGTCATCTTCTATAATTTATTTCTTCTTTTTTTTCTTTTTCTTTCGGCAACCTTTGTTGTATGGCGCCTTATCTTTGAACAGACTGCAAACTTTTGACATTGTGCAGTTGGATATGATCTTTTTTTTTGAATTTGAATTTGATGATCGTTTACTTGGTAACTTTGGCACGTGAAGCGACCTTACTCTCTCGGTGAAGTAATTGACCATCGTGAAGGTGAATTGAAGTCAGTGAAGCTGGCCCAGTGACATCCGCGACCCCACATGGAGAGTCCTTAAAGAAACATAAATCTTATCTCCTTCAATTTGACCTTTACGACACACTGATGTAGTCCTCTTTCATGAAGGGCTAGCAATATCTTAGCCTCATGATCAGCCTGGCTATTGTAAAACCACTAGCATATGTCCTACAGATATTCTTGTGGACCTCTTTTAAAATTTTGATATGCCCGTGTCTCGGTAGCCTAGGCATGTCTTGATATGGTTGTGCAAAAGTATGTTTGAAATGATTCAATGATGTCTCGCCCTTTTTTTGGTAGTGAGCTAGGCTTCAATCTTTATTTGCTCGCGATATCCACTGATCTTGTGGGATTCATTTTCATCTTGTTTTACCATTTTTGACAAATCAGAAGATAGGTCACAATCTTTGTCGTCTTCAAAGTCCTGAGATTCCCCTAAGCATAAATTTGGCTCCAAAGGAGATTCTAGTTTAGTATCAGTGTCGCTCATGTTATCGATATCTGGAGACCCTTTTACAGGTACAGAGAAAGATTTCAAAGAATAAATGAATCTAAGAATGACTATTTATATGGCACGATCATGAAAATCGAGTAAAAGAATATTTAAAAAAGAGTCCAAAGAATAAAATGATCTAAGAACAATTGTGCGGCATGGTTATGAATAAAATAAAGATTTTAGACACGAGCCTATTTTCACAAAAGGACTCTTACTGCCTCTAGGCTTAAAGCAATAAGCGTGTTCTGAATATTACTCTAAGTTAGCTCTAAAAACACAGGGATCTTTTCCGCAGTCCCATTGTTCAAAACATTTCCCAGTACATAAGGGTTTGGAAACCTTTAAGTCATTGGTTCCCTTTTCAGATGTGTCATTAATATTCAAATTCCCCAGTATCCCGTCTTGCGCTAGAGCCCTAAACTTGATGTACTCTTGGATCCCGTGCCCCTATCCATCGTGGTACTCATAATATTCATCCCTTGAACAGAATGGTTGGGTAATGGATTTTCGTCATTAGAGGGATCATCGAATTTTATAACTTTAATTTTTATCAATCTTTCGATTATCTTTTTAAAAGTGGTGTAGTTCTCGATCGAATGCCCTGTGATCCCCGCATGGTATTCGTATTGGAAGTTCACATCGTACTATTTAGGGTATGAGGGATGTATTGGTTCCACGTAAAAAGGGGACACCACATGTGCATCAAACAATATTTTGTACAACTTCCTATACCTGATTGGGATGGATGAGAACTGAGGTTTGTCTGAGTTTAGTTTTGGATCGGACTCTTGCTTTGGGGAAACTTGATGGCTAGTAGTTACCGTCTTTGGTTGACTTAGGGTAATCAGCTTCACCTTACTTTCCTTTCCCTTTATTGCCCTTGCAGTATTATCTCGGGAGCTCCACTCTCTCTTTTTAAAAGCTTCGCACTGTTTCGTGCGCTCCATACTGGCCTTCTTTGTTTCTTCAATGACAGTAATATTGGCTGGATTGCCTTCTTGATGGGGACCGGAGCCTACTGAAGAGTTTGCTGGTGCTGACATACTGGCCTGATGCTGTTGCAGTCTGGTAGTAACGGGTACACCTCACGAAGGTGCGTCTGGTTGAGTCTGGACGCTTATTGGAGTGAAACTTGGGGAATAAACAATGTCTTCATTATCATCCTCGCTATTATCCACTGGGTCTTTCCCCCTTTCGAGCCCTTCTGCTAATAACTGTCTTAGCTGGCTAATCATATTTCTTCGAAGTTCTAACATTTGGCTTTGCATATCCTGTTGGATTTTGGATAATTGCTCTTGCATCTGTATTTGCCTATGCTCTATTCTCTCTAACCTTCGTTCCATGGCTTTTAGGTTAACTGAAATAATTTTATCTAATTAGGGTCGTTTTGTAAAAATCTGATGCAAATGATGCAATGTAAATAATTTACAAATGATGCAGTGCAAATGCATGAAATGAATGCAAGAAAGAGAGGCGTCAACCTTATATTCAGTTCTATTAGAAGAACTTTTCTAGAAAACAGATTTCTTTACATAAAATGGATCACATATGCGGTCTTGCCCTCATAGTCCAAGCGAAGACATCAATCCTTCTCTTCATGTCCGTATACTATGGTCGACTCTTGTAAACTTGCCGAAGGTGTCTTTATCAGCGCCTTTTTGCTTGGTCCGGGCCGCGACTCATTGCTTACTCTTCCTCACGATGCTAGCTCCTTTAAGAAAGTCGAGATGTGACGGCTCTTACATGGTCTCTATCAATTTTAAATCTTTCGGACAAAATCTTGCATTCCTCTGCGAGCTATCAACCTTCTTCCATTGTACTTAGACTATATCTGGGTGACCGCATTATAATCCACTTTATCAAGAAATTCGTCCCCTTATGACAAACTCTCCTATTTAGGAATCGAATATGAATCAAAACCTCTTTTCTACGATGATGCAATGCAATGCAATGTAATCAAGAGTGCAATGCACTCAAGGCAAAAGAAAATACGTTAGCACAAGAGAAATAAATAACAAAATAAAGCACCTAATTGGGTGACCACTAGGGTTTGGCGCGGCTCTACCTAGGGGGCTCCTAAGGCTTGCTACATGAGGTTTGGTTCTAGAGTTAGGGTACTTGAACCAGCAGATTCCTCGGTCCTCACCCATTATAGGCTCATATGGACCGAGTTTAGTTCAGGGGAATACATTTCCCTATGACTACATAGAGATGAAAATCTCACGAAGCACATAGGTACGGATGTATTCCGAAAGCGGTTCACTATCCTGCACGGAGCTGAAAACCTCACGAAGGAGTAACTTCTCGCTCCCACTTAAAAGGTGTGACCCGGCGATCATGCAATGCAATGCAATGCAACAATATATATACAAATGCTTGGAAATAAAGAACACATGAACTAAACAACAAAGACCATAATACAAAACAAATGAAATGTAAAAGAAAGATCGTATATTAAAATCAATTTTTCAATTTTCGACAAAAAGACAATAATTAATCAACTTGTGGCTTGACTCTCTTTTTAAGTCCCCAGTGGAGTCGCCAAGCTGTCGAAACCATTTTTTTCTAAGCTTTGAAAAATAGGGGATCGACTTTGAAATTTAAAAATGGGAATGGAAAATGGGAGTCGCCACCGATCTTTTTTGATGAGGAGTGATCAGGTCACCTTGAAAAGTGGTTGTTTTTAATAATCAATTTGATTTATTAAAACAGTAATTTGGGTCTACGAAAATCAGAAAGACAGGTTTGGGAGTCGGTTACGTACGAGGAAGGATTAGCACCCTCGATACGCCCAAAATTGGTACCTAGTTGATTAATTAGTGTCTTAGTGTCGAATGTTTGAAAATTTGAAAGAATTTAAAATTCGATCCCTTTTGTTAAAACCATTTGAGTGGATTGAAACAAAATGAAAAGCCATTCTCGCCTAGAAGCAATAAAACGTCGCGTCCAGTAAGTTAGGATATGACATTTAGAACCTTTGAGAACGGGCATGCTTTTTATTGAAAGTTCAAAGAGGATATTCGGTTATTTGGATTTAAGCGAAAGAGATCAAAACCCAGTAAGTTAGGGCATGACTTCACGTATTTCCAAACACCGAACATTGCCTTTATTTGTAAAAGATCTTATCTCAAGACAAAGCGTCGTATTCAGTAAGTTAGAGCACGACATCTTGGGTCTCCGAGAACAAGTTTTTTCATTTCGAAAATTGTGATTTTAAAATTATTCCGTTGTTTAGATTCAATGAGACTAATCGAAGCCCAGTAAGTTAGGGCACGATTATCTCGAATCTTAAAACACTGGGTGTTGTTTAAAAAATGTATTTATGGCAAAAAGTTTAATGCACCCGAATTCGTAGTATAACTATACGAAGCAGTATAATAAAGATGATGATAATGCGAATGACGATAATGAATGCGTAGAATAAAAAAATGCAATAATAATTGTAGCCGTTGTATTACGACAATAATATGAACAATATATGTATCAACGATAAACAATAATAAAATGAATAAAATAAAAGTAATAATGATAAGAATATTGATAATAAAAGTGATAAAATGACGTGTACAAGAAAAATAGCAAAAGAGGATTAACAAAAGAAAATTAACAATACAATGTATACATGAGCATATATATATATATAATATAATAATAATAGTGTAGAAATATATAGTATAATATTAAGAAAAATGTAAATAATATATATGCATACATGGGATAACATAAAAATACATGAATCATGATATTAAAACATATACATAATATACATAGAATATAGTGTTAAAAATATACATATGTAGGGTGTATAAAAAAAATAATATATACATAATGTAATATTAAAACATGTACATAATGTATAAACGGATAATAATGGTGTTTTAAAAAACATAGTATTTAAAAATATGTACATAAAAAGAAAAATAACTAATAATGTTTAACATATATATATAATATATAAAAAAATATACATAATATATAGAAATAATATAATATTAAAAAGGTAATACCGAAAATATGTATATAATATATATGCATATTAGAAATAACAATAATATTAAAAACAAGTATTAATAATGCTACATAGATATATATACATATATATATACATATATATATATATTAAAAATACATACGTAATAGTAACATTTAAAGTGTGTATGTAAAATATATATACGAATAACCATAATATTTACAATAAAAAAAGGAGAATAATAAAAATAATGTATTAATGATATAAGAAAAATAATATATTTGTAATAATAATAGAAAATAACAATATGTGCATAACATATATGTTAATAATTATGAAAAGAAAATAGTAACAGTTTACTACTAATACAATACTAATAATAATATATTAGTAATAATAATAGAATGTATATAAAATATTAAACGATGCAAAGAAAATAATAATAATAGTATATTAAAGTAATAATAAAAAGAATAGCAATAATAATACGAATGATATAATAATAATAATAATAATAATAATAATAATAATAATGAATGAACAAATAAATAAACACAAAAGAAAATAAAATATGAAAGATTGAAAACAAAGGGGTGAAATCATGAAAAATAGGAAGCTGTTAGGGACTAGGTTGAAATGGACTTGAAATTTAAGGTAAGAGGTGTAAATAACAAAGAAGGGCCATCAAGGGCCAAAATGAAACACGCTGAAACAATGAAGGACTAACCATGAAATAATCCCAACCCCCATGCGCGTCGTTTCAGCAAGGACTAAAATGTTACAGACACGAAATTCATAGACTAAATCTGGAAATATAAAATAAGCAAAAAAAGGGCTCAATCGAGCAACCGCACAATATGGAAGGATCTAACGCGCAAATAGGCCATTTGAGGTCAAAAGGCGCGGATCTGGGTTGCACCGTGGGTTGAAGCGCGGGTCAGGGCTAAATGGCATGCAACGACGCCGTTTAAGTCTTTGTTTAAACCATTTCTTTTTTCTTTACTTTGTTTTCTGCTGAAACAAACAACAAAGAGGGGTTTAACCCCGTACCCTCTCTGCTAGGGTTTCAAAATGGCCACCATGCCCGACCCTCGCACCATCGCACCACCATCGATTTGGTGGCCGGTGATGTGCCAAACTAAGGGATTTTCCAATCCCATTCGGATCCCTTTTGAAGCTCAGGCCCCCAGCACCGAATAAGTGAAGGACGGAGGCTCCCAATCCCATCCGTATGGCTGCAACGGCAGAGAACGGATCTCCGACCGTGCCACGGTGGAGATGAGGTGAGCCCTTCCCTTTTTCCTTTTTATTTTCTTGTTTTTAAACTTAAAATCAAAATCGAAATGAGATAAAAAAAAGAAATCCCCGAAACGAAAAAGGAAGAATGTGCGAGAGAAAAAAGAAAAAAGAAAGAACAACCTCCTTCTTGAAATTTTTCGGTTCTGTTTCTTATTGATGTTCTCTGTTGTTTTCTTGATTTCTTTGTGTGATACAACCCTTTTTTATTTCCGAAGTCCCCCCTGATTACACTGTTTTTTGAGTAATGAAATCCCCCGGTTACACTGTTTCTGAATGTTGAAAAATCCCCCCGATTACATTGCGTTTGTTTCGGCTTTATAGCCGATTTGATACAATATCTTTATGCTACTGTTTGCTATCTCTGCTTTTGTTGCTGCTTCTGTCATGTTTGCAGGATTAGGGCGATGGGACGCGATGTGGGCAGAGGCTAAAGTGGCGGTGGTTCGTGGAGTTGGTGGCCGAGGGTCAAAGGCTGAAGGACCTTAGGTGCGGCGCACCTAGGGCTTGCTGTTTCTTGCCTCTACCGATTAGTGTGGGCTTAGTCCATGTTGGGGTTGTTTGGGCCAACGGGTAGTTAGGTTTGACTTGGGCCACGAGATTTTAGTGTTGTAAAATGGGCCCTAGAGTTTGTAAAAGAAAACATTGGACATTATTTGTTTTATTTATTCTGGTATTTATTTTATTTTTGGTTCTTTTTGGTTGGGCCGGGCAAAATTGCCCTATTACATCCATTTAAGAAGACTTTAGAAACTTATGGAGAAAAGCAAACACAAAAATAAAATAATATTAAATTGGATATCTCTAAATATTAATTTAGTAATTTCTATTTATAGGTAAAAATCACATAATAGATAAAATACAAAAGTGTCATTAATTAAACAAAGTAAAATTTTTTTAGATTTCTTAGAAGATTTTCACATCAAACTTCCAAGCTATTTTTAAACATCTTTTCAATTTGCTTGAGCTCCAGACATGAAATAACTTCGACTAAAATTTTCAATTTCCTTCGAAACAATAAATTATAGACCCAGAACTATTTTCTTTAGCTCAAATCATGTCCAAAATATTGAAGTAGTGCCAATTGGAGGTCCAATATAAAAAATTTATCAAAAATAAACTTCAAATTCACTTTTCTATAATTATTCACCTAAACCTTAAAAAATAAAATAAGTAAAAATAAAATAATTAAGTACTTAAATAGCACAATTTAAATGGAAAATTATTACAAATAAACTGACATTTACGAACTTATCACATTGGCTATTAATGCCTCAACAAAAATTAATGATATTAGTGTAAATTTATCAATCAATATAATGAAATTCAAATTCAAATATTAATTAAAAAAAATAAATACCACAAATAAACAAATTTAGAGAGCAAAAAAAAAAAAAAATATATATATATATATATATATATATATTTTATAATTAGCATTGGGGTAGATTATTTGAATAATGTATGAAATCTACAAAACATCCGTGAAAATTTTATCTAAAAAATGTATCGAACCTAATATTAAGAAATTAAAGCTTAAAAATTCATGAAATTGGTGCCACCTAGACCTTTTAATGGGTCAGACTATTCGTCTAGACCTAAAGGTCTGTTCGAAATTTGAGAAGATTTGAGTAAAGTTATTAAGCTCGAAAAAATAGACTTGAGGAAAAAGATTATATCAGTTTAAAATATGAGTCAGGCTCGAGTTTAAACATTCAAGTATTGGACCCAGCTCGATCCATTTTTAAGTTTATAATATTTTAAATTATGTTATTTTTATATATTATGTAGTTTAGAACATATTAAAAAAATAAACTTATATTAAATTTATAATACTACTCAAATATAAACATTAAAATAATATTAATAATTATATAAAACTTTTAATAAATAAAAATAAAATTATTAAATATTAAAATAAAATAAAATAAATATTTTTTAAGAAAATTTTTAAAAATTATATAAGAAAGCTTAAAATAAACTTAAATTAATCTTTTATAAATATAAGTAGATTTAAGAAAAAATTTAAATTTATATTTCAATCCAGACCAAATTTAAAAAATATAAAATACGTTAATATTATATTTAGACACAGCCTGAAGTTTACATATAAACATCTGTAGTCCGTCACACGTAATTGTACAGTAACTCTATGCCTATATTTCAGTATTATCAAACCACACTTAGTGTCAAAATTGATTCCTCGAGCAAGAAATAAAATTAAATAAAACAGATTATTCGGCTCACCTTTTTGAGTGGGACAAAACTTTTGATATTTAATTCAAGTAAATTAAAAATTAAGGTACATTACTTGTCCCATCAATTTTATTTTCTAATTTTTATATTTTCAATTATTGAATGAAATGATTTTCAAATCATAATAAAATTGAAAAAAGTTCTTAAATAAGGTCCTATAATCAAATCAATAATTATAATACATTAAAGTACATGGAAAAACAGAAAAGCACATGCATAGATGCTTCATCTAATTTGGTTATTTAAAAACTAATGGAGTTGGAAAATGGTGAGGGAAAGCATGGAAGAAGGGTTGTTGGCAAGGTATCTGCTACCACCAAATCAAACAAAACCAACCAGCAATGACACGTAAATGAAAATATGTTTCTAGAAGGAAATAAAACAACTTCACCCTAGTGAGTTCACCTGATGCTTAAGGTATTCATCGCTTTATATGTGACTTAGAATTAGGTTGCACTAGTTACATTACTATTAGGGCTTTGCTCTCCTTTTATAATTAATAAAAAAAACAACTTAACCCCAATTAAAAATAACCTAAAATAAAATAATTTTGATAGGTCATAGGACTAAAATAAAGGAATTTTGATAGGTTATAGGACTAACTCGTGAATAATTGAAAAAAAAGCCATAAAATTCGGGAGACAACTTATGAGAAATCTAGGCCTAAGAGAATATTGACAGTGTTGGGATCTAGTGCCTTTAGTGTAGTGATGTCATCCATGTACTTATAATTTTTCAAGCAAATTAGTTTAATAAATTCTATCATTACAATTAATATCTTTTGTATAAGGTTTTGAATGGTTTTTACAAGCAAATCAAAATGAAATAAAATATTAACTTATTAATTATGTAATATTTAATTAATATTAAGTTGCATTATGTAGTTGGATAATTTATGTTAGTAGATAATCTAAATGGTTTATAGTTCAATTGAAATTAAGCAATCGATTAAAAGACTATTATGATGTCTATCAAGTTCAGTTAAAAAGATAATTTATTTGGAATATTGAAATGAATTGCTCCCAAAAAAAATAATAACATAAATATGTCTATAAAAAGGCAATAAAAACACCTATCTGTTGGTGTAAAAAGAAAATAGACAAAGAAACTCTAATTTTTCTTACTAAATACGTGTTGAATTTATAAAGCATGTTGTAACCGAAAATAAAATTTAAAAAGATCAACAAAAAAATTCCAAAAAAAAAAAAAACCAAAACACAAAATTTTGAATTAAAAATATTGCTTCCTAATTGACTGATTCTAAAGCAGATTTTTTTTTATTTACTTTTTATTTATATTAGTGTAGTATCATGATTTTTAGTTTTTGTTTTTATACAATGTTTAGAATTATTTATAATCCCTCTGTAAAAATAGAATGTCGGTAATGACAATATATATCGCAAAGAAAAGAGAAAGAAAAATTAAAGAACACACATATTTTTACATGGAAACCATTTCGGGAAAAAAACCACAAGCAGATGAGAAGAAAATTCACTATGTCGAATTCGAATGATTACAAGAGAAGCAGACTAAGTCTATTTATAGGCTTGTAAAACCATATTCTAATATGAGTGTAGTAAGATTGAAACACCTTATTCTAATCAATATCAAATAGATGGAGTTTAATAAGGTTTAAAAAACCTTATTCTAAAATAAAATAAAAGAAGTGTAGTGCTATATGAGTTTTACTTTTATTTTATTTTATCACTGTATTTTATTTAAATAAGAATTTGGGTCACTTAATTCTAATAATCTCCACCTTGACACGAATTCTCAATGAACAAGTTCTTCATCGTGAACTCTTAATGAACAAGTTTTCCACCTCTTCCATAAAACCCTTTAAGGGTTTAAGTTCAACAATGAACACCAACCAAGTCTAAGCAATGCTTAAACTTGGTTATAGGAAGTGACTTAGTCATCATATTTGTAGGATTTTCATGAGTACTAATTTTGCTCACAACAATATCACCACGAGGAATAATATCACTAACAAAATGATATCAAACATCAATGTGTTTTGTTCTCTCATGAAACATTTGATCTTTTGTAAGGAAGATGGCACTCTAACTGTCACAAAATACTATACTAATTTAAAGGTTTTCATTAAGTTCATTAAAGAGTCCCTTCAACCAAATGGCTTCTTTACAAGCCTCAGCAATTGCCATGTACTCAGCTACAGTGGTAGACAAAGCAACTGTAGTTTGCAAAGTGGCTTTCCAACTGATTGCACAACCTTCGATTGTAAAGACATAACCTGTGAGAGATCTTCTTCTATCAAGGTCTCCAGCAAAATCAGCATCAACATACCTAATGACTCAATCTCTAGTTCTTCCAAACTGTAAGTAAATATCAGTAGTACCTCATAACTATATTAAAATCTGCTGAACTGCTTTCCAATGTTCTTTGCCTTGATTTGCCATGTATCTGCTAACTGCAGTGCCTGTATATGATAAATCTGGACATGAACAAACCATAGCATACATGAGAGATCCCACTGCACTAAAGTATGGAACATGTAACATGTACTCAATCTCGTCATCTGATTATGGAGATAAAGCCGATAGAAGTCTAAAGTGGGTTGCTAAAGGAGTGCTAACAGCTTAGCACTCTGCATATTGAACTTGCAAAGAACTTTCTCAATGTACCCTTCTGACTTAGGTACGATTTATTTGCTTTTCTATCAATGAGAATTTCCATACCAAGTATCTTCTTTGCTGGTCCCAAATCTTTATCTCAAATTCTTCACTTAGTTTAACTTTGACTTTTCTTATCTCTCCTTTATCTTTTGCTGCTATCAACATGTTATCAACATAAAGGAGTAGATACACAAAAGAACCATCACTGTTTTTCTTAAAGTAAACATAACTGTCAAAGCTACTTCTTTAAAAATCATAAGAAGTTATAAAGGAATTAAACCTATTGTACCACTGTCTTGGTGACTGTTCCAAACCGTAAATGGACTTTTTCAACAAGCAAACATAGTCCTCTTTTTTTGAGACTGTAAAATCCTCTGGTTGTTGCATGTAAATATCCTCCTTAAGTTCTCCATGCAAATATACAGCTTTTAAATCTAACTGTTCAAGCTTCAAATCATACATGACCATAATATCAAGCAAAGCTCGAATCGAACTATGCTTTATAACTGGGGAGAACACATCTGTGAAGTCCATTCCTAGAGTTTAACTGCAACCCTTTGCAGCAAGCCTTGCTTTATATCTGGGTTCTTCAACTCCTAGAGTCCCTTCTTTCTTTTTAAACACCTATTTACAGCGAACAACCTTTTTACCTTTAGGAAGTTTCACAAGATCCTATATTTTGTTTTTGTAGAGTGATTCCATCTCCTCTTGTATAGCAAACATCCATTTTTCTAAGTCTTCACAGCTAACTGCCTCATAATAATTAGATGACTCTTGGTTTGCATCTATATCTTCAGCCATATTTAAAGCATAAGCAACTAGATCAGCCTCGGCATACTTCTTTGAAAGTTTAAATTCTCTTCTAGTTCTATTTTTGGCGAAAGATTATTATGGTGAAGAAGCAACTCTATTCTAAATTTTTATATTGGCTTGAGGAGTCGACCCTATTGTAGATTTTAGATCAATTTGATGCTCAACCTACTTTGATTTTCTTTATTAGAAGAGTCTTTAAGAGATAAGTTAGGTAGCATAGCAGTTTCATCAAAACCAACATCTCTGCTAATCACAACTTTTCTATTTTCAGGACACCATAACTTATACCCTTTTACACCAGCATTATAACCGAGAAAAACACATTTAATGGATCTCGATTCCAATTTTCCATTATCAACATGAAAATATGCAAGACATCTAAAGATTTTAAATTAGAATAGTCGCAGGATTACCAAACCATACCTCTTGTGGAGTCTTTTTCTTAATAGCAACAGATGAAGACCGGCTGATCAAAAAACATACAGTAGAGGCTGCTTCGGCCTAAAATGACTTTGGTAAGTTGGCATTTGACAACATACATCGAATTTTCTTAATGATCATTCTTTTCATTCGTTCTGCAACACCGTTTTACTGTGAAGTATAACAAACTATCAAGTGTCTCACGATCTCTTTTGACTTGTATAGTTTATTAAACTCATCAGAACAGAACTCTAAGCCATTGTCTATGCGGAGGTATTTTATTTATTTTCCTGTCTATTTTTCAATCATAGTTTTCCAAAACTTAAATGCAAAAAACACATCGTATTTCTGCTTCAGGAAGAACGCCTAAACTTTTTTGGAAAAATCATCAATAAAAGTTAGCATATAATTAGCTCCACCTCTCGAAGGCACTCTTGATGGCCCCCGCAAATCAGAATGAATATATTCTAACGTTCTCTTCATGTTATGGATTCCTCTGGTGAATCAAACTCTCTTTTTCTTTTGAAAAATGTAGTGCCCACAGAACTTCAGTTTGCAAAGTCCTTGCCCATCAAGAAGTCCTATTTTGCTCAATTCTGCCATGTTTCTCACTCATATGCCCTAGGCGCATATGCCAAAGTTTAGTAATATCATCATCTGACAAGTGTAACACCTCAAACTCGGTCTAGAAGTTAGGCCCGAGTCCGGCATGTCACATTGAAGAGTTTTTGCAAAAACCTTGTTTTTATTGAAAACCCTTCTTAAGAAAAAGTTAAGTAAAATCCTTATTTCTTTTCAAAACGAGGTGTATTTAAAACTTATTTCTTGTTATAAATTACTAATTACTTGGAAAATATTTACTGCGGAAGCTTAATTTAAAAAAACAATAATAAATTTTAGATAATCTTTAAAATTGGATGAAGCAACTAAATCCATGTTTTGTTTCTAAGTGTAAAACATAAGAATAATAATGAAATAAAAACCAGAGATAAGGCCTTATTACAATCTGAACTAAAATAACTTCAAAATACTAGGAAATAAATAAAAGACTAAGTCAAAAACTTCTTGCCAAGTGGCCACCTCCGAGTCCCTCTATCCGTCGAACCCCCTACTGAGGATCACCTAAAAAAATGTAAAAGGAGGGGGTGAGTTTACGAAAACTCAGTGTGTACAACCCTCAAGAATTATATATATCATGCAATACAAGTCATCTTGGGCCTGAGCCTAATCCAATAGCAGAATAGTATTAAAGCAAGCAAGTGCAAAAATCCTACCCATCCAGCCTCTACACACTATCTCCGTCCAACCCTACACACCATGTAGGGATATAAATATCGACCCACCCATCCCATACATACCAATGGTAGCACCGGTTGCGGTACTACCTATCGTTGCAGCAAAGTTGCTAACCATACATTGGGCTTAAAAAGCCATCGGTGGATCCATGGTCGTCAAGCAACCATGCGATCCTCAAATTCTTCCTCTGTTTAATCAATCCCACCCGTATGCAACATACATCTCATGAATGCAACATACACATTTCCACACACTAAGCACATAGGGGTATTTTAGTCATTTCACTACCTAGGGGTATTTTGGTAATTCTACCATACAAGGGCATTTCAGTAATTTTACCCTACAAGGGTGTTTTAGTAATTCTACCTTATAGGGATATTTTCGTAATTCTACCCTACAGAGGTATTTTCATAATTTCTTAATAGTACAGGTTATAATTACGAACTTTGGTCCATCAACAAGTCCTCACGGCTAAAATGAACAAACACTATGCACCAGGTAGGATTCAAGAGAAGAGGAGGTGGGTCACTAGGGCCGCTTAAGTACCAAGCTCTTCCTAGATCCAATCCTGGACATGCATACATCCATTGGCATACTCTAGCCTTGCGACTTGTCCACAGACATATTTGATTAATTAATTAGGTTTTATGTTGCTTGAGAGTACATTAAATCTAGGCCTAAAGTCCACTAAAACCCTAGCATGCATTTCTAAAATCCATAAGGCCCACTAAGCCCAATCAAGTTCATATAGCCCATCCAGTCCAATCATGTTTATGTAGCCCAATAGACTCAATCATAATCAAATCATACAATAATCCAAATCAATCTATCATTCAATTTCACATATCAACTTTTTCCGTTTTGGCCCACGAGCTCGGTAGGCCCAATTAGCCCCGTCTGGCCTGGTTGGCCAAACAGTGGCCCGAGATTCAGAGATCGCTCTTTTGGCCCTAGTAATTGTATTGGTGTTTCCACACGAATGTTCGTACGCTCGTGTGGTTGCCGGCGCCAACCTTTCAGCTTTTTAGCTTTTCGACATTCCTACTTTTCGGGATTTCGGCTTTTGCCGATTTGTCGTGTGTGAAGTGTATGTACACACCTGGTTAATGACTCGTGCTACACTATCCTCAGCCTCAACCTTAATCAATACCAACCTCGAATCAATTCCATACTTAATCACAACATTACCAAAAACCGAAGCCTTACCGTAACCTTACCGTGTACCACCAGTTCTAATGGCCCCTCCTTAGCTACTATTCCCAAATATCCTTAGATCTGCATTAATCTCAATCGTTAAAGATGAAATAATAGGTGACTTGTATCCACTTAAGTGACCCTTCCCCATACTGTAGACCATTCGGCCATATATCCTTAAAATCATGAACACTTAGCCAAAAGCCGAAACGAGAGAATAGCTTTTCAGTAAAGACTTGTAGATCCCTACTACGCTTGCGATTTATGAATCCTGCCCTTGTCAAACAAGGTTAATGACAAGAAGGATTAGTTAGCCCTCCAGCTTTTACCAAAACATACTAAATGGTGTTTGATGAATCACTTACAGAATCTAACCTCTGATTTTGTGGCCTAGATAGCTACTGCACGAGATCCGGCTTTTAAAACTTGATTAAGAGAAGATAATAGCAATCGATTTGTGATGGAGGAGAACAAATAGAAATCGGCAATTTGATGTGGCTATTTCGGCATTTAAGAGGTTAAGAATAGATTTGGCCTTTTAGAGAAAAAAAAGACTACTATGCTAATAGAAATTTCGGCAAAAATGAATGATGGTTATTCGGCAATGGAAGAAACAGAATGAGGGGGAGAAGAAGAAAAGTAATGGAAAACCAAAGAATCTTTCAAAGGAATTCGGCACCCCCTATTTATACACAAAATCGAAACTCTGCCTACCCCAAAGTCTCAATCGGCTCCAACTCTTCCCCATCTCATCTCCTGATTTTTCTCCCTGATAACTCCCTAATCCTTTTCCTAAATTTTTTCTTCTGAACACTCTCCTTAGAGTCCATCATCATACCACTTCCAACCTTCTAGAAGGCTAAAATTAAACTCTTGAAAAAATACTAAGCTAGGATTCGAACCTAAGATATCTTTTCTAGCCCATAACGCCACATTCCTATACCCTAAGTGGCGTCACTTAGCCACTCCACCACAAGGCTCTTTGATGCCATTTTTCCCTATTTTTATTTAAAAGCCCAACTACTTACCGCCCTGGTTCTTTTAATAATTAATTAAAAATTCTTTCACCTCAAAGTTCAAACCCAGAACTTCTCCAACACCCCTAGACACTCCAAATTTATTAAACCCTTAAAGCCAACATGTCATTTGTCATTTTTTTGCTTACTAAAAAAATTATAAGACCCAAAGCCTAAAGCCCAATTCATCTAGGCCCAAAATTCGGGGCGTTACAACTCTACCTCTCTTAAAGAAATTTTGTCCTTGAAATTTCCAACTAACTATTAATCGTGCTACCCAAGTCACACCACTATGCTTTCGCTGTGCACTCCTATTCTAAAGCCAAAATAAACACTCAGTACACTATGGTAGGGTACGTGCTAGTATTCGTATCTGGAGCATTTTTGTCTTCTTGGCGACATGCTGCATAGACCAAAGTTGGCTGCCTCGCCTTAGCATAGTCAACACTGGTGCCCCACGACCCAGACCGTTTCCACCCCTGGCCTGCCCACAGCCTCTTGGTGGCTCTTGATGACCCCTTGGTGGCTGAACATTATCCCGGTCCACGACTTGCACCAAACTCGGCCTTCTAGGGTAATCCTTGATCCTATGCTCTATAGATCGGCAAGCTAGACAAGTTTTTTTCTTCCTCCAACACTCGCCTGCATGACCTCTCCACACAGTCAGCACAAAGTAGGACCCTTGGATTAGCAGCAGGGGGCCCAGCTCTAACTGGCCCATTAACTCTGGCCCTAGCTCTAGGCCTCTGTCCAACACCAGAAGTCTCAGCCTCCCTTTTATTCTTACCCCTTTCTTTTTTCTAATTTAGGCGCTCAGTGCGCTTCACCTCTTTTGCTATCTTTGCTTTCTCCACTAGTTTCGATAAAAGTCGTTCCCTTTAAGGAGCTATCAATACTTTAAGACTATCTTTCAGACCATCCTCAAACCTAATACAACGCTCATAGTCCGTTGCCACTATAACCCTTGCATACCTACTAAGGCGTAGAAACTCTGCCTCATACTCAGCCACAGATTTGTTCCCCTAGGTCTAGTTCAGGAACTCCTTCCTCCTAGCGTCCACATAGCTGGTACCCACATATTTTCCCTGAAACGCGGTTTTGAAAAACTCTCAAGTGACCCACTCAGGTTGGGTGCCCTCTTTCACTGTCAGCCACCACTGGTAGGCTTTTTCCCTAAGCAGTGACACTGCCCCTTTCAACTTCTGCTCAAGTGAGCAGTCTAAGTCCTCTATTATCCTTTCAGTGGCCTTCAACCAGTATTCAGCCACGTTAGGAGCCACACCAGCAACGCATTTAAAGATCTCAGCCCCATTAGATTAGAGTCGCTCCGGAATTAACTTCCAATTTCTCATACCATTATTGGGCCCTGCGACCCTTTCCAAAATCCTCAGCATTGCTTGTGAAAATGCTTCTTCTCTAGCGGCCCGATCATACGGCCCAGTCTCAGCAACAGGTGAGGCCGGAGCTTCTCCTACTTCAACATTGAACATATGGCCCAATGCCAACAATCCAGCCCTAACACTTCTGTGACATTGGCCGCAGCCCCTTACACCTCTTCTAATGCTCATTATCTGTAATAAAAGTTTTATGAAGTTTTAGTTAGTTTCAGTATTTACGTCGATGTCTTATGGGAGTATTAAGTAGAGTATTTCGCAGTCATAAATCCTCTACAATCTCAGTTCCCTATGGGCTTTAGTTTTACTCTAGGTATATTCTAAAAGTAGCCAACTATCTCCAGTATAATAATTCAAAATAAATTTAGTATTAGAAGAACTTACTTGGTTCGACATCGGAGACTCGATGTGCCACCCAACAAGAATTTCAAAATATTTTGATCTACTCAAAAATAGTTTTTAAACTCAAATAATAAGGCCCACTTCATAGCCTAAGCTTTGCAACCGGGCTCTCATACCAATAAATGTAACACCCAAAACCTGGCCTAGAAGTTAGGCCCGAGTCCAACATGTCACATTGAAGTGTTTTTGCGAAAACCTTGTTTTTATTAAAAACCCTTCTTAGGAAAAAGTTAAGTAAAATCCTTATTTCTTTTCAAAACGAGGTGTATTTAAAAGCTATTTCTTGTTATAAATTACTAATTACTTGGAAAATATTTATCGCGGAAGCTTAATTTTAAAAAATAATAAATTTTAGATAATCTTGAAAATTGGATGAAGCAACTAAATCCATGTTTTGTTTCTAAGTGTAAAACATAAGAACAATAATGAAATAAAAACCAGAGATAAGGCCTTATTACAATTTGAACTAAAATAACTTCAAAATACTAGTAAATAAATAAAAGACTAAGTCAAAAACTTCTTGCCAAGTGGTCACCTCCGAGTCCCTCCATCCGTCAAACCGCCTACTGAGGATCACCTAAAAAAATGTAAAAGGAGGGAGTGAGTTTACGAAAACTCAGTGTGTACAACCCTCAATAATTATATATATATCATGCAACACAAGTCATCTTGGGCCTGAGCCTAATCCAATAGCAGAACAGTATTAAAGCAAGCAAGTGCAAAAATCCTACCCATCCAGCCTCTACACACCATCTCTGTCCAACCCTACACACCATGTGGGGATATAAATATCGACTCACCCATCCCATACACACCAATGGTGGCATCGGTTGCGGTACTACCTATCATTGCAGTAAATTTGCTAACCATACATTGGGCTTAAAAAGCCATCGGTGGATCCATGGTCGTCAAGCAACCATGCAATCCTCAAATTCTTCCTCTGTTTAATCAATCCCACCCATATGCAACATACATCTCATGAATGCAACATACACAGTTCCATACATTAAGCACCTAGAGGTATTTTAGTCATTTCACTACCTAGGGGTATTTTGGTAATTCTACCTTACAAGGGCTTTTAATAATTCTACCCTACAAGGGTGTTTTGGTAGTTCTACCCTACAGGGATATTTTCGTAATTCTACCCTACAGAGGTATTTTCATAATTTCTTAATAGTACAGGTTATAATTACGAACTTTGGCCCATCAACAAGTCCTCACGGCTAAAGTGAACCAACACTATGCACCAGGTAGGATTCAAGAGAAGAGGAGGTGGGTCACTAGGACTGCTTAAGTACCAAGCTCTTCCTAGATCCAATCCTAGACATGCATACATCCATTGCCACACTTTAGCCTTGCGACTTGTCCACAGACATGTTTGATTAATTAATTAAGTTTTATGTTGCTTGAGAGTACATTAAATCTAGGCCTAAAGTCCACTAAAACCCTAGCATGCATTTCTAAAATACGTAAGGCCCACTAAGCCCAATCAAGTTCATATATCCCATTTAGTCCAATCATGTTTATGTAGCCCAATAGGCTCGATCATAATCAAATCATATAATCATCCAAATCAATCCATCATTCAATTTTACATATCAACTTTTGCCGTTTTGGGCTCATGAGCTCGGTAGGCCCAATTAGCCCCGTCTGGCCCGGTTGGCCAAATAGTGGCCCGAGACTCGAAGATTGCTCTCTTGGCCCCGGTAATCGTATCGGTGTTTCCGCACGAATGTTCACACACTCATGTGGTTACTGGCGCCAACCTTTCGACTTTTCGACTTTTCGGCATTCCGGCTTTTCGAGATTTTGGCTTTTGCCGATTTGTTGTGTGTGAAGTGTATGTACACACCTGGTTAATGACTCGCGCTACACTATCCTCAGCCTCAACCTACAATCAATACCAACCTCGAATCAATTCCATACTTAATCACAACATTACCGGAAACTGAAGTCTTACCGTAACCTTACCCTGTACCACCAGTTCTAATAGCCCCTTCTTAGCTACTATTCCCGAATATCCTTAGATCTCCATTAATCTCAATCGTTAAAGACGAAATAATAGGTGACTTGTATCCACTTAAGTCACCCTTCCCCATACTGTAGACCATTCGGCCATATATCCCTAAAATCATGAACACTTACCCAAAAGCCGAAATGAGAGAATAGCTTTTCGGCAGAGACTTGTAGATCCCTACTACGCTTGCGATTTATGAATCCTACCCTTGTCAAACAAGGTTAACGACCGACTTTTACCAAAACATACTAAATGGTGTTTGATGAATCACTTATCGAATTTAACCTCTGATCTTGCGGCCTAGATAGTTACTGCACGAGATCCGGCTTTTAAAACTTGATTAAGAGAAGATAATAGCAACCAATTTGTTATGGAGGAGAACAAAGAGAAATCGGCAATTTGATGTGGCTATTTCAGCATTTAAGAGGTTAAGAATGGATTCGGCCTTTTAGAGAAAAAAAAGACTACTATGCTAATAGAAATTTCGGTAAAAAGGAATGATGGTTATTCGGTAATGAAAGAAACAAAATGAGGGGGAGAAGAAGAAAAGTAATGGAAAACCAAAGAATCTTTCAAAGGAATTCGGCACCCCCTATTTATACACAAAATCGAAACTCTGCCTACCCCAAAGTCTCAATCAGCTCTAACTCTTCCCCATCTCATCTCCTCATTTTTCTCCCTGATAACTCCCTAACCCTTTTCCTAAATTTTCTCTTCTGAACACTCTCCTTAGAGTTAAATTTTCTCTTCTGAACACTCTCCTTAGAGTTCATCATCGCACCACTTCCAACCTTCTAGAAGGCTAAAATTAAACTCTTAAAAAAATACTAAGCTAGGATTCAAACCTAAGATCTCCTTGCTAGCCCATAACGCCACCTTCCTATACCCTAAGTGGCGTCACTTAGCCACTCCACCATAAGGCTCTTTGATGCCATTTTTCCCTATTTTTATTTAAAAGCCCAACTACTCACCGCCCTGGTTCTTTTAATAATTAATTAAAAATTCCTTCACCTCAAAGTTCGAACCCAGAACTTCTCCAACACCCCTAGACACTCCAAATTTATTAAACCCTTAAAGCCAACATGTTATTTGTCATTTTCTTGCTTACTAAAAAAAATTATGAGACCCAAAGCCTAAAGCCCAATTCATCTAGGCCCAAAATTCGGGGCGTTACAACAAGGAAGAGAATGTGACAGCTACATCAATAGTAATAATAGAACCCTGCAAAACATATAACTTGGCAGTCTTTCTCTACCCTTTCATTACAACAAGAAAACCTTTGGAAATCTTCAAAACCCCACATTCAGCTGTGTATCTGTACCTTTTTGAATCAAGAGTACTCAATGAAATTAAATTTCTCTCAATTCTAGAAAATGTCGTACGTCACTAAATGTTTTGAGAACTATATCAAACATCTTAACTTTAATTGTTCTAACACCTGCGGTTTTACACGAAGCATTATTTCCCATCAAAATAACACCTTCAGACACTGTTTCGTAACTTGTAAACCAATCTCGATTAGGACTCATGTGGAAGGTACAGCTTGAATCAATGATCCATTCCTCACTCACTTTAGAATTGTTGACAGAAGCGGCTAGAAGTTCACCATCGATGTAGTCTTCTACAACATCAGTTTCAATGAAATTTTTTGGTTGTTTTCGCTTTTGATTCGCATCCTCCCTTTTGATCTTGTTCTGTAGCTTATAGCACTCAAATTTAATGTGCCATTTCTTCTTGCAAAAGTTACAAGTTTTACCTCTGTTTTAAGACTTCGATCTACCTTTAGATTTACCGCAAGGATTTTATTCCTGTGTTCATCCACGATAATCATTAGTATTCTTATCTTGTCTCCCACGAACAATGAGACCCTCTCCCTGAGAGTCGATGTAACACCCCTATCCCATAACCGTCGCAGGAATAGGTAAGGGGCATTACCGAACTTGTAACACAGTTTGGAACAGTAAAATTTTAACTTTTATCAAGCATCATCTCAATTCAATAATATCAAGCATTCATATTCATAGCATGCTTAAAACGAGCATATAAAATTTTAATTACACAACGGGGACTAATTTAATAACATATAAAAGATATAGAAAACTTACGAAATAGGGTCACACGGTCAAGTCACAAGCTCATGGGCTCTGACCGTGTGGCTCAAAACAGGCTTTGTTTAAGCCATTTCCACAGCTCTTACGTCATGGACCTACAAGCATCATTTGCATAACATGTTCAACTATATATATCATCTATACCAAAATGCCAATTAACAAAACTATCACAAGATGAATACATAATATAATACTTCTATATTAAATCAATCATTTTCACTAAAGCCATATCACATAGCTTGATCAAAATACAACAGATCATATCTCATTCATATACACAAGTGACCATATAATTCAACTTATTAACTAGCCTATACATGCCATATTCCCCATATCAAAGAGTTCAAAAATACCAATTACCCCCTAGATAGTGTGATGAAATCTTCGATGACTTCCAACCCGACCGAGCACTTGAATCACTGTAAAATACAGAGAATAAACAGAGTAAGCTATTAAGCTTAGTAAGTTCGTATAATTAATAGCACTGTATAAAAGATTTAACAATTAGCTTGTCATTTTAAGCAATTTGATTGCTTTTGAACTAGCCTTATTGTTGTAGCCCAATTTTGCATCTATTGTAAATTAAACAGAAAAAAACCAAAAAAAAAAACAAAAACAGAAACCAAAATTAAAAAAAAAAGTCCCAGTCCATTTACAATAAATCAAAGTCCAACAGAAACCTACCCCACAAAACAAACCCATTTACAACCAAAAACAAACATAAGCCTAAGACCCAAAATACAACAGGCCCAAACGGCCCGAAACTTTAGACATTTTGGGAACCCTAGGGTTCCCTTCCCTCAGCGCCGCATCCCATGAGCCACCCACGTGCTTCCGTAGCGCGCCCACCGCTCGAGACCTGATCACTTTGCTCAGTCTTGCACCGAAATGGAAGGGTCTCTTCCCCGTTGACCTCCAAGGCCTGCAAAGAGAGCAAAAACAGCAAGCAGAAAGCAGAGAAAAGAAACAGTAACAATACAGAGCAGAAACAGCTAGCAAAATAGGGTCTAAATAAGTGTACCAAATCAGCTATAAAGCAAAAAATCAAACAATGTAATCAGGGGGGATGCTACGAAATCAAAAAAGCAAAAAAAATCATAAGGTGGCTTTTTATTTTGAATCGGATTCTTCGATTTCATTCTCTGTTTTCTGTTTTAGTTCTCTTTTAGCTTTCTTTTTTTCTTTTCATTATTTGTATATAAAATAAAAAAACAAACAAAAAGAGAGGGCTTACCTTCGCACACGAGCCATCGGAATCCTCACCTCCTTCGTAGAAATTGAAGTTCGAGATAGGATTTTGGGGGGCCAAATCGGTGACCTTCGAGGCTGGGTTCTAAACGGGGAGACTGTGGGACGCCTTTGTGCACCATCATCCACCGATATGGTGGTGGTACGGTGGCCAAACGGCAGTCGAAAGGAACCCCTTGGTTCGGCCGAAATGGGAGGAAGAGGAGCGCCGTTTCGTTCCCTAATCGAAAATGGCTAAACATATTACTTAGGGTTTCTTCTTTTTATTTCATACACTACAAAACGGCATCATTTAAGTGCCATAACCCGATGACCCGACCCGTACGCGGTTAAACCCCCGCGTTTTGGTCTTTGAGGGTATATTTATGTAATAGGTCCCTCTGTTCTGTAGCGTGTTTCACAAAAGTCTTATGTTTTTTAATTTAGCCCGTTTATTTCATGATTGTTTCAATTTAATCCCTGCTGATGCGCTGCGTTTTAAAGGCATGGAAAATTTGCTCTTTCGGTCCTCCGTTGTTTCTTGCGCGTTCAAATTAGTCCATTGGTTTTCTTTTATTTTTAATTTCGTCCCGAACATTTTGTTTTTTGTTCAAATCAATCTTCTTTTGGTTATTTTATTATTAAAATTAATTATTATTATTATTATTATTATTATTATTATTATTATTATTATTATTATTATTATTATATTTTTGTTATATATATGCGTATATTTTATGTAATATTATTTTTAAATGTTACTATTATACTTATATGTACATATATATTTTTATGTAATGTATTAATAGTTTATTTTATATTATTATTTCTAATATGTAATGTATTATTATGTACATGCTTACATATTATTATGTATTTACTTTAATGTGTATATATGCATATATTTTTATGTAGTTTTATTAATAGCTTGTTTTTTTAACATTATTATTTCTACCATATTACATATATTTTTAAACACTATATTAAATATATATATTTTTTCTCTATTATATATATATACTTTTAATATTATATTTTTATATACATTATCTTTTGCAAATATTTTCAGTACTATGTGATGTACATATTTTAAAAAAAAATCATACTACGTATATATTTTTATACTATATTATGTGTATATTTTACATATATTTTGTACAGATTTTCAATACTATTATATACTTTTAAATATTATCATTGTGTACATATTTTAATACGTACGTATATAAGTAATATTATTTGTGTTTTTCTTAATGTTGTGTCTTTGTCACCTTATGTTCTATTATTCTATGTTCATGCGTGTATACATGTACATTCGTAGTTTCTATTTCATGCTTGATTATTATCATGTTTAATGTCGTATACATTGTTGTTGTTTTTATTATTGTCATGTTCATTATTTATCTTGATGCATTTCTGATCTTTTATTATTTTTACTTCATATCAATTTATTTTTTTTGTTATTTGAAAATCCCGTTCTTGTTTTTAATTAATTTCAAAATAAGGCAATGTACCGATTTTAATATTAAGTCATCGATTTCATCGCTATGTTGGGTGAAATTTGTCGGCTTGCGTTAAAAACGGGCCGTCCTTCTAAAAAAAAAAATTCGAAACTTCTCATTTCTTTCAATCGGATCACGATTAAATTTTACATAGAGCTTGTATTTTTTAGAATCAAGATAACACGTGTTTAATAAGATACCAACTTTGGGCATCACGAGGGTGCAAATACCTTCCTCGTGCGTAACCGACTCCCGAGCCCTATTTTTCTCTGGATTTTGAACGTAGACCTAAACCCGGCTTTCTTTCTCTAAAAATATAAATTTTAGAGGTGTCCGATCACACCTAGAAAAAGATCGGTGGCGACTCCATTTTCAATAAAATCGAGTTTTGGTTTTCTAAATTTTTCAATCAAATACCTTAATTAGCGACTAAGCTAAAGCAAAAAATTTTACGTCGCTACAGCTGGCGACTCCACTGGGGACACCCTTTTTGAGAGTCGAGTCGAATTAAGCGCGCATTGTCAAAATGTTCAAAATTCCTTGCTCAAGAAAACATTTAGTCACGATTCGAAAATTTTGTTTTTGAAAAATCAAGCATTTGCATCTGTTGTAAATATTTTGCTAATTTGTTTTATCTTTTTGTTTTAAAGCTCTAAGTTTGCACGATTTTAGTGTTGTAGTTTTTAAAATAAAATGAAAGGTTTGTGAGTTTCTCCCCACACACCGTGCACGTGCATTTTTGCATAACATGAGCTCTATACCTGGGCTCCGTCTTTTTAAGTGAAAGTAAACACTATGCCTTCGTGAGTTAACTTGTCCCTCCGCACAGGCTAGTGAATACTTTCGGGTTACATATGACTTATGCTTTCGTGAGTTAACTTGTCCCTCCGCATAGGCATAAGTAAATGTAATCCCTCGAATTGAGCTCGTAACCCTATGATAGGCCGTGACCGAGGCTCTGTATTAATCTTAGTAGATGACAGTACGGACAATTCGAGTACCTATCTAGAACTGAAACCGCATATAGTGAATCGTACGAGCCACCTGACTAGAGCCATGCTGAACTTCCATCCGCTTAGTAGTCACCAAAATAAGTACACGGGAGAAACACCTCTTACCTTTTGCATTTTCACTCTTTATGTAGGGGAATCGAGCTTGTTTAATCAACCGGATCGGGTAGCTTAATTTGTTAAATTTCCTATGATTTATTCTGCCTATATTTGATTACTAACCAGGGTTGTTTGTCATTCTTATTTTTCATCATGCATTATAGGCATCTTATTAGAGAGGTGTTAATTAGAGACTGGTTGCCAAAAACGAGGTTCTGATGGATGAGTCAATTACACAAGTGACCGACACGTTTGTAATAAACTCTTTTGATAAATAAAATGCCTAAATAGGGGCTATCTTGAAATCAATACCAAATTCTTGCATATTTATTAATGACTAACATTTATTTGACATTTATTCATCCATTCATTCATTCATTGCATATCCCATAATCATTCACTAAGATTAAAATCGTATAATTCGAAGTTGTAATACTGGAAACACGTCATTCGTATAAGACGCGCCGACATGCTGGAGTAATGGAGGCTGAATTCAGTGAAAGGATTGAAAAGATTGAAATAATCCAAAGGGAATTACAAGAGCAGTTGGCCAGGTCGCAGCAGGAGGTAAGAGACTTAATGGTAAGATCTCGAGAAGAATCGCTCGAACAGAAGGATCAAATGGCCAAGATAATGGAAATGATGTCAGCTTTGTCAAGGGAAAGGGACCCATGCAAAGCCCTGACGTCAAAGAACCTCGGTCAAGAGTTAATCACAATCAAGATCTGCTCTATCCCCCAGGATTTACTCCGCCGCACGCCCACACAACGCAAAGAGGGTACACCCAAGGGGAACCCATAGACTTGGAGCAACGGCCTGTGCCACCTGCTCATTTAAGGCAAGGAATATTCATATCAAATCCTAGAACTAACCCTGCCAATCCAATCGTTCCAAATTTGGATGATCCAGCAGAAATAGCTAGATCGAAAATGGATGATCACGAGGCTCAAGAGAAGTATAGGAGCTTGGAGGAAAGACTTAAGGCAATAGAAGGCACTGAAGTCTTCTCTGCACTAGGTGCTAAAGAACTCAGTTTAGTACCCGATATAATTCTACCTCTGAAGTTTAAGGTACCTGATTTTGAAAAGTACGATGGGACAAGATGTCCAAAAGCGCATCTTGTCATGTTTTGTCGGAAAATGACCGGTTATGTGAACGAAGATGAGCTACTCATACACTGTTTTTAGGATAGTTTAGTAGGATCGGCTCTTCGGTAGTACAGTCAGCTTAGTAGGGAAAGAATCCGATCCTGGAAGGACTTGACGTCAGCATTCTGTGAGCAGTACAAGCACGTATCGGACATGGTGCCCGATCGGATGACTCTACAAATGATGGAAAAGAAACCAACAAAAACCTTTAGGCAATATGCTTAAAGGTGGAGAGATATCTCGGCCCAAGTGGAACCACCACTGACTAAAACTGAAATAGCGGTTCTTTTCATCAACACATTGAAAGCGCCATTTTATAGCAAGTTGGCAGGGAGTGCCACGAAGGACTTTGCAGATATCGTGGTATCTGGGGAACTTATTGAGAATGCCATCAAAAAGGGAAGGATGAAAGTCCCTGAGAGCTAAAAAAGGGGTAACGCCCATGAAGAAAAAAGAGCCAGAAATCTATATGGTGGGAACAGAGAGCCACTGTACTTCTAATTCATACCCAATTCAACCACGACCTCGATATCACCCACCTTCAAACTTCACATACTTGAGAGTGTTTTGAACAATAGGACTATGGAAGAGACCCGCGTACGTTTAAAGCTAATCTAGAGTAATATTCAAAACATACTTATTGCCTTAAGCCTAGAGGTGATAAGTCTCCTTTTGTGAAACAGGCTTGGGTCCAAGATTTCTATTTCAATGTAATGCATCTTTTTAAGCATATTTTCTTTTATTCCTTCTATTTATAAGATTCTTTTATTCTTTGAACTTTTATTCTTTCACTCTTCATTCATGATCATACCATGCAAATAATCATCTTAAGAATCATTTATTATCTGGAACCTACTTTCGTACCCACAATAGGTCCCCAGATACCAATGTCATGAACGACACTGTTACTGACTTCCTTTGGAGCAAGATATGTATCTAGAGGGATCTCAGGACTTCAAAGATGACAGAGATTGTGCCTATCTTCTGATTTGTTATGGATGGCAGAATGAGATGAAAGACAGATCCTAACTTACAAAGGTCAGTTGACATTGCGAGCTTGGGAAAAAGATGAAGATCGAAACCTAGCTCACCGTAGAAATAAAGCAAGACTATTAAGTTATTTCTAAGAATTCAAGGATGTTTTCGCACGATCATATTAAGATGCACTTGGGAACATCTTGAAAGAGGTCCATAAGGGTGTCTAAAGAACACATGACAATGGTTCTACAATAGCCAGGAGGATCGAATATTGTTGGTTTGTCAAGGGAAGGGAATAGCATTAGTTATGTCGACAAGACTCACGTGCTTCTCTCACTTCTTCACAAGCTTTTCAATACATAGGGCATAGACGTTCTAGGGACGATCTCGTCAAAAGCTTCTAGTTGACATCATCGTCGTGGTCGTCAATTACTTCACTAAAAAGGTGAATGTTGCTTCATATGCCAATATTATAAAGTCGATAGTTCGAAAAAAAAAAAGACCAAATGCCAGAAAGAATCATGCAACTATACAATGTCAAAAGATTACAGTTTGTTCAAAGATTAGGCACCATATCATAATGTAACAAAGGCTGCCAAAAAAATACAAAAATAAAGAAAAGTTATGGAAGGTGACCGAGACTTGTAAATATTGGCATAAGAAGCTACCTTTTACTCTTTGTGCTTATTAAAGTTGACCAGGACTTTCGCTGGGGCATTAGAGGTGGTTCTGCCCATGGAAATTAAGATTCTTTTTTTCCAAGCTTTGATTAAATCAGGAGTTGGATGAAGTAGAATATCTTCAGTAAACTTAACTGCAGAAAAGGTTTGAAAGTATTCATCATAGTCAAATGTGCGAAAAATGGATAATGCTGAGTTATGACGGAAGATCCTTTCTATGCAAGAGGATTTCAAAGGAAAATGAATGCTTAAGAACTTTATGAGGTAAGTGAGACTTTTCCCGGAGGAGCACTGATCCAATCCTAAATTCGGATTCAGTCCAAAGATACCTAAAAAGGAGAGGCCAAGGTGAAAACCCGCAAAAGGCACTTTGAGACCTTCATTCATTCAAAAACAAAAAAAGAAAGAAAAAAGGAAAGAAAAGAAAAACGGAGAGGCTAAGGTGAAAACCCGCAAAGGGCACCTTGAGACCAAAGGGGCTTTGAGTTGAAAAAACCGAAAAAGGGCTGCTCAAATTTTGATAAAACGGGACATATGGTAGTCTTACTATACTTGAATTGACAATGAAGAAGTATGCTACGTCTTGGGGCATCGACAAAGTACTCCGAATCCCATAAACACATGTTGAGCTCAAAATGATCTCAAAGGAGTTTGTACGGAGAAGCTCAGGCTGCGATATCTGGGGCACCTAGCTTTCCATTTTACCCATTTTTGAATTTATCTTTGATTATCTTATTCTTTTCAAAATGCGCTTCCAATAAATTTGCATTTGCTCTCATTATTCGACTTGTTTGTTTCAAGCTATGCTCTTAATCAATTTTCTTCTTGTCCATTAGTATGATCCTTTCCAAACATTTCATATTGAAATAATGATTAATGGACTAATCATACTTTCATAAAAGGAGTTTTACGTATTATTTTAAAAGCTTCTAAATAATACGGGAACCTGAAACACGACTGTTGTTTAAAAGCTCACCAAGTGTAAGAGTTGGAAATATTTGAGCTTAAATTGAATTTATCTCTTCAGATTTTCTGTCAAAGATATTTGCTGAATAGAAACAAGATATCGCATCAGTGATATAATCTCGACGAAAATAAGCAATGTCAACCTAAGCGTAAAACGGGGATCATTCTTGAAAAAATGATATTCTGCATCCATGCAAATATCACGCATAAATATCTGGTCAAGTCGCTCGAGGAGTGGTCAGTTAATGGAACAAGTTACAGATCCTATACCTTTGAGTTACAGTGGGTTGATACAGATCATATAGCTCGAAATTATAGTGGAATGATCTAAAGATAGTACCAACTTTGTGTTCCCAAATTACAGTAGAATAGACTCTGAAGTTACAGTGGGGCAAGCTAGTTGAGCAAAACGCGATTATTTTCTCGGGTGCTGGTCGAAATACCAGCCGAACAATAGGGCAGTGTACCACGTCAGTGATAGAGTCCTGATGGGCAATGAGTGATGACACCTTGAGTATTAAAAAAAAAGGAAGATTAAGATGAAAACCCGAAAAGGGCGTCTTGATTAACACAAAAAGGATTAGGATGAAAACCCGAAAGGGCGACCTAATGAAGCGGATTTGGGCCCAAGGAGTAAAATGATTCAAGAAGTGAGTCAAACAGTAAGACTATAGTATTTGAAGCAAGCTCGAAATTTTCTATGTAAGAAGCCATGCTCGAAAAGATTCTTGAGTGAGAAACGTGGAAGAGTTCATGCGTTGAGTATCTAGAGCATTTTGAAATGATATACTCTAACCAAAAGAAATGCTGAGTATTACCCGGATAAGAATTGGATGAGTACAAGAGCCTCAAAGCAAGGACAAAGTTCAACAGAGGACAAAAGAGTGATATTTGAGAAACATAGATTACTCGTGAAACTCGGGGACAGGTACAAAGCTTGAAGAGAAAGTCAAGAGTCAAAGCAATGAGCGCAGATCGTCAAAGTCGTGACAAAAAGGGATATAGGACAAACAAGCTCAAGGCGCATGGCATAACCATGTAGGCATAAAGACATTTAAGACAAACATGTGCATATCATGATAACATCATGCATGACATATTCAGGTACTCCAGCAGAGCAAGAGGTTTTGGTGATAGCTGTACTGAATCAAGGGAACAGACACCCGAATTCCACCAGATGAGAGATTTTGGGTATGTTTTTATTCTGTTTTTTAATTTATGTTTCAAAAATTGACTCATATTGCGAGAGGTGAGTCAAACCTCAGGTCACGCTGAGGTATTCTTAAATCCTATTTTTTTAGTTCTGTTTTTCAAAAAATCAACTCATATTGCGAGAGGTGAGTTGAGCCTCAGTCACACGCTGAGGTATTTTCAATTTCTGTTTTTCAATTTATGTTTTTCAAAAATCAACTCATATTGCGAGAGGTGAGTTAAACCTCGGGTCACACGTTGAGGTATTTTTAATTTCTGTTTTTCAAAAATCAACTCATATTGGGAGAGGTGAGTTGAGCCTCAGGTCGCAGGCCGAGGTATTTTCAATTTCTATTTTCCAATTTATGTTTCAAAATTAAACTCATATTGCGAGAAGTGAGTCGAGCCTCAATTCACTCTGAGGTATTCTTAAATCCTGTTTTTCAAAAAAATCAACTCATATTGCCAGAGGTGAGTTGAGCCTTGGGTCACACGTTGAGGTATTTTTAATTTCTGTTTTTCAAAAATCAACTCATATTGCGAGAGGTGAGTTGAGCCTCAGGTCGCAGGCTGAGGTATTTTCAATTTCTGTTTTTTCAATTTATGTTTTTCAAAATCAACTCATATTGCAAGAGGTGAGTTGAGCCTTAGCTCACACGCTGAGGTATTTTCAATTTCTATTTTCAATTTATTCAAAAATCAACTTATATTGCGAGAGGTGAGTTGAGCCTTAGCTCACACGCTGAGGTATTTTCAATTTCTGTTTTTGAATTTATGTTTCAAAAATTGACTCATATTGCGAGAGGTGAGTTGAGCCTCAAGACACATTGAGGTATTTTCAATTTCTATTTTTCAATTTATGTTTCAAAAATCGACTCATATTGCGAAAGGTGAGTTGAGCTCAGGGTCACACGCTGAGGTACTTTCAATTTCTGTATTTCTAAGTTTATGTTTCAAACTTCAACTCATACTGCGAGAGGTGAGTTGAGCCTCGGGTCACACGCTGAGGTATTTTCAATTTCTGTTTTTCAATTTATGTTTCAAAAATTGACTCATATTGCGAAAGGTGAGTTGAGCTCAGGGTCACATGCCGAGTAAAGAATAAAGATTGGAGCTGATTGAAGATACCAGATTTTGTCTCCCTAAAGTTGCAGTGGAACTGATTGAGGATATCAGATCTTACCTTCCTGAAGTTGCAGTGAAGCAGATCAAAGACAATGAATTTCATATCCCTGAAGATGCGAGCAAAAAGAGGGTAGCTGACCGAGAAGAGCTTTGAAGAGATCAGGACTTAGCAAGCCCGAGCAAAATTGGTCTTTCCTGGAGGTCTTTACTCTATTCCCGTTACACGACAATGAGCAAAGAGGGGCAGCTGTTGTAGCCCAATTTTGCATCTATTGTAAATTAAACAGAAATAAACCAAAAAAAAAAAAACAGAAACCAAAATTAAAAAAAAGTCCCAGTCCATTTACAATAAATCAAAGCCCAACAGAAACCTACCCCACAAAACAAACCCATTTACAACCAAAAACAAACATAAGCCTAAGACCCAAAATACAATAGGCCCAAACGGCCAGAAACTTTAGACATTTTGGGAACCCTAGGGTTCCCTTCCCTCAGCGTCGCATCTCATGAGCCACCCACGTGCTTCCGTAGCGTGCCCACCGCTCGAGACCTGACCACTTTGCTCAGTCTTGCACCGAAATGGAAGGGTCTCTTCCCCTTTGACCTCCAAGGCCTGCAAAGAGAGCAAAAATAGCAAGCAGAAAGCAGAGAAAAGAAATAGTAACAATACAGAGCAGAAACAGCTAGCAAAATAGGGTCTAAATAAGTGTACCAAATCGGCTATAAAGCAAAAAATCAAACAATGCAATCAGGGGGGGACGCTACGAAATCAAAAAAGCAAAAAAAATCATAAGGTGGTTTTTTATTTTGAATCGGATTCTTCGATTTCATTCTCTGTTTTCTGTTTTAGTTCTCTTTTAACTTTCTTTTTTTCTTTTCATTATTTTTATATAAAATAAAAAAACAAACAAAAGGAGAGGGCTTACCTTCGTACACGAGCCATCGGAATCCCCATCTCCTTCGTAGAAATCGAAGTTCGAGATAGGATTTTGGGGGGCGAAACCAGTGACCTTTGAGGCTGGGTTCTAAACGGGAGACTGTGGGACGCCTTTGTGCACCATCATCCACCGATATGGTGGTGGTACGGTGGCCAAACGGCAGTCGAAAGGAACCCCTTGGTTCGGCCGAAATAGGAGGAAGAGGAGCGCCGTTTCGTTCCATAATCGAAAATGGCTAAACATATTACTTAGGGTTTCTTCTTTTTTTTTATACACTACAAAACGGCACCGTTTAAGTGCCATAACCCGATGACCTGACCCGTACGCGGTTAAATCAGCGCGTTTTGGTCTTTGAGGGTATATTTATGCAATAGGTCCCTCTGTTCTGTAGCGTGTTTCACTAAAGTCTTATGTTTTTTAATTTAGCCTGTTTATTTTGTGATTGTTTCAATTTAATCCCTGCTGATGCGCTGCGTTTTAAAGGCATGGAAAATTTGCTCTTTCGGTCCTCCGTTGTTTCTTGCGCGTTCAAATTAGTCCATTGGTTTTCTTTTATTTTTAATTTCGTCCCGAACATTTTGTTTTTTGTTTAAATCAATCTTCTTTTGGCTATTTTATTATTAAAATTAATTATTTTACTATCATTATTATTATTATTATTATTATTATCATTATTATTATTATTATTATTATTATTATTATTATCACTATTTATATATTTTTGTTATATATATGCGTATATTTTATGTAGTATTATTTTTAAATGTTACTATTATACTTATATGTACATATATATTTTTATGTAATGTATTAATAGTTTATTTTATATTATTATTTCTAATATGTAATGTATTATTATGTACATGCTTACATATTATTATGTATTTACTTTAATGTGTATATATGCATATATTTTTATGTAGTTTTATTAATAGCTTGTTTTTTTAACATTATTATTTCTAACATATTACATATATTTTTAAACACTATATTAAATATAAATATTTTTTCTCTATTATATATATATACTTTTAATATTATATTTTTATATACATTATCTTTTGCAAATATTTTCAGTACTATGTGATGTACATATTTTTTAAAAAAAAAACATCATACTACGCATATATTTTTATACTATATTATGTGTATATTTTACATATATTTTGTATAGATTTTCAATACTATTATATACTTTTAAATATTATCATTGTGTACATATTTTAATACGTACGTATATAAGTAATATTATTTGTGTTTTTCTTAATGTTGTGTCTTTGTCACCTTATGTTCTATTATTCTATGTTCATGCGTGTATACATGTACATTCGTAGTTTCTATTTCATGCTTGATTATTATCACGTTTAATATCGTATACATTGCTGTTGTTTTTATTATTGTCATGTTCATTATTTATCTTGATGCATTTCTGATTTTTTATTATTTTTACTTCATATCAATTTGTTTTTTTGTTATTTCAAAATCCCGTTCTTGTTTTTAATTAATTTCAAAATAAGGCAATGTACCGATTTTAATATTAAGTCATTGATTTCATCGCTATGTTGGGTGAAATTCGTCGGCTTGCGTTAAAAACGGGCCGTCCTTCTAAAAAACAAAAACTCGAAACTTCTTATTTCTTTCAATCGGATCACGATTAAATTTTACATAGAGCTCGTATTTTTGAGAATCAAGACAACACGTGTTTAATAAGATACCAACTTTGGGCGTCACGAGGGTGCTAATACCTTCCTCGTGCGTAACCGACTCCCGAGCCCTATTTTTCTCTAGATTTTGAACGTAGACCTAAACCCAGCTTTCTTTCTCTAAAAATATAGATTTTATAGGTGTCCGATCACACCTAGAAAAAGATGGGTGGCGACTCCATTTTCAATAAAATCGAGTTTCGATTTTCTAAATTTTTCAATCAAATACCTTAATTAGCGACTAAGCTAAAGCAAAAATTTTTACGTCGCTACACTTATTTAATTCAATATTTATTTCCTTAATAGTCATGTAACTCATGCATAATTTATCACATCTACTCACGTATCACATAAATTTATCAATGTCACTTACTTGTCGAGTATTACACATATACCTATACTGATTCGTATCCTCATTTCTATTTTCACATCGTCATCTTTTCAGTCAAATCAATGAAACTAACATTGAATACTCAGTATCTTGCTCATTAAGAACCATATACTTGTTAACCATCTATACTTATACCTACCTATTCATATTTCATCAAAACATCATGAGTAAAAACAATAAGCATTTAAATTCACATAATATTCATATCAATTTATTTCCATTCAAATGACCTATAACACATTCATATAACCGATAACAGAATTATACCTGTATAACATCAATTCATCAGTAAGAACAATAGTTCATCCATTCACAAGGAAGGAACCAACTTATAATGTCTATTTAATATCTAATTCATCTCTCATTTCATTTATACCCATCAAATATCTCATATAAGATTTCATTTTGTAACTTATATAATTCATGTAACACATCATCTTTATAATTCGTCTACTCGAGTAGCGGTCAATTCATGTAAATCATGTAACCTGTATAATATATATTCATGTAAATCATATAACTCTTGTAGCAATATAATATCCATGTAATTCATGTAATTCGTATAGCATGTATTCGTATAAATCATGTAATTCCTGTAGCATATAAATCATGTAACATATATCATATACTTCTTATATCTCTTATAACATTTACTTTATATATTACAAATCGGTAAATTACATGTTGATCCATTCGGAATTGGATAGGATACACGGATAATCACACATATCGTACAATGCCAACGTCCCAGACGTGGTCTTACATGCAATCAAATATCGATGCCATATCGGCATAAAGTCTGCTAGACACAAAGCCTGATTTAATACACTGGCATAAAGCCTGCTAGGCTTAAAGACCGAATATCACTGTTATATAGTCATCTTATACATAGTTCATATATTGAAAATTCTAGCTATTCCATAAAGTTCATACAAACTTTCAAATGTCGTAACTTAGTCGAATTAAACTCAAATATATTAATTCCACGCATAATCATATTCAACTATCTCAGTTATAACTCTATAAAATTCAAAACAGCATATTAAACTAATTTAAATTCAAAATTAACGATATTTAATATAACAATTTCTCAACTCATATATTTTCAATTCAATTAAAACATATATATTCAAATGCTCAGTTTGCATATGCCATGTTTATTATCTAGCCAAATTCCTGTACATATATAACATCTATAACATTTTTTTTTATTTCAAGTACCAATTCATCCCATATCTCATTTACTCATATAGTTCTTGTACTATATAATATATTTAATCATATAATCATGTATCAGGAAACTTGTATTCAGATACTTGTAACATATAATTTTTTTGTATCAATTAATCATATAATTCGGTGGCAGCAACATATTCATAGAACCGATAATTCTAGTAAATTATTCATTATGCATACATACATACATACATATATATATATATATTCAATTTAAATAATTACACATATCTAACAGTTCGATTTTTAGCTACACCAACTTACCTCGTAATCCGTCGACTATTCGTCTACTTTTCGTTTTCCTCGATCTAATTCCGATAATTGTTTGTCTTGATCTAAATTAATTCAAATTTATATATGTATTTTGGCCTATTTTACAAAATATTCCTTGTACTTTCATACTTTAACATTTTAGTCCCTAATTTAAATTATATAAAATACATCAAATCCCAATAAACATATACATCGCCGAATATTCAAGAATTCATAACAAGCCCAATTCTTTCATTTGTTCACATTTCAAACCACAAAAATTCTACCTTTTTCAATTTAATCTAAAATACTCAATTTTGTCAAAAATTACTTTATAAAATTTGTATATCCATAAACTATCAATAGTTTACCATAAAACATCAAAATACTTATGTATTCAACCATAGCACATTTCAAAACATCAACAATTTCAGAAATTGAGGTACGGGCATGATAGTATACAAAGCAACGATCTCAAAAACAAAAAAAAAATCTTCAAAAACCAAATCAAATTGCTTACCCAAATTAGCTTGAGAAATGCCGAATGAAAAATGCTTAAAAACCTTTGTTTTTATTTGGACAATCGGTGGAAGATGAATAAAAATAATGCCATTATTTGTTTGTCTTTTAATTAATATACATATAATTATAAAATGTCAAATTTAACCTTAATTTAAACAACCAAAATCATTAAGAAAATATGTCCACTAGCGTCCACTCAAATTTGAAATGGTATAACTACCATTCAAGGACATCCATTTATAAAGCCAAAATCAAATAGGTCACTTTAATAATAAAACTCATATTTATCGCTTTATGCGATTTAGTCCTATTTACTGAATTAACTAGTCAAACGGTAAAATTTCTTTACAAAACTTTTATACGGCAATTGTAACATGCTGTAAACCTTAATAAAATAATAATAAAAATATTTTGACTCGGTTAAGTGGTCCTGAAACCACTCGTTCCGATTAGGGTCTAAACTGGGCTGTTTGCAGTCGATTTTAACCACAAGATGCTTCATCTTATCATACGAGGTCAAAGAATTATAAACTTCATCAACTGTAAGAGACTCATGGATATATAAAATTGTGTCTCTAAAGGTTGATAAAACGGGGGCAACGAAGAAAGTAGAATCAACCTTAGACCTTCTTTATCATATTGAACCTCCATGGCTTCTAAGTTTGAGAGAATTTCTTTAAACACTGTTAAGTGTTCGTGCGCAGACACACGTTCCTCCAAACGATGAGCATAAAGACGTTGCTTCATATGCGACTTGCTGGTTAGAGTTTTTGACATACATATTTGTTCTAGCCTCTTCCACAATCCAGCGGTGGTCTTCTCCTTCATCACATGCTACAAAATTTCATTAGACAAATGCAGATGCAACTGTGTTAACTTCTTTCGGTCTTTGCGCTTCTTCTCTTCCTCCGTCAATGTCGAAGACATCTTATCTACCCCTAGCAAGGCTTCCTCTAAGTCCATTTGTACTAGAACTTCCTGTATCTTTATCTGCCACAATGCGAATCTGGTGTTGTGATCTAACAATAGAATTTCATACTTCAAATACGCCATTACCGTGATTGAGATAAACAACCCGGAAGCTCAGATACCAATTTGTAAAAAATAGAATGTCGGTAATAACAATATATATCGCAAAGAAAAGAGAAATAAAAATTAAGGAGCACAGGTTTTTACGTGGAAATCCTTTCGGGGAAAAACCACGGGTAGAGGAGAAGAAAATTCACAATGTCGAATTTGAATGATTACAAGAGGAGTATACTATGTTTATTTATATGCTTGTAAAACCATATTCTAACAGTAGTGTAGTAAGATTGAAACACCTTATTCTAATCAATATCAAATAGATGGAGTTCAATAAGTTTTAAAAAACCTTATTCTAAAATAAAATAAAAGAAGTGTAGTGCTATATGAGTTTTATTTTTATTTTAATTTATCATTGTATTTTATTTAAATAAAGATTCGGGTTACTTAATTCTAACACCCTCCCCAACCGTTAAATAATAGAATAATATGTTTCAGCATATTCGAACTTACATTCTCTTACATTAACAACAATACTAATATTAATTGAGATAAGACTCAATCAGTATTCTAAAACAGATTTTAAAGCATGCTTTACACACCATCACGTAATGTAGAATTTGTATTCTTGTTTTGGTATAAAAAAGTTGAGATGACAAGTGATTGGATAAATTGGATTTTTGTAACAGTGATTTACATTCAACAATTTCCTTTGATATGATGATATTTAACTAAAACCCAAACTTAGTTGTATTTAAAACCTAACCCTAAAATGTATCCTATCTTGAAATCTAAGGTTCATATTTAAAATAAAAATGGATAGCTAACAAAATAGTCACTTAGGTTTCATTTCAGTCATTCAACTTTAGAAAAATAACAAAACAGTCCTTTTAACCATTTTTCGTTGCAAATGTAATGGTAAAGTGACATGGCATTTAACGGAGGGTTAGCTGTCATTTAAACATCCCCATAGCCCTACCCGGGCAGCAGAAAAGAAGAAAAGAAAAAAAAAAAGAAGATGAGAAGAAGAATAAATAGACATACCCTAGCTACGACCGTTTTGTTCCTCCAAGGTGGAGCCACCACTCAGTTCGCTGCTATCTGTTGAATCTCTGTCCCTTTTTTCTTCTCTTCTTCTCCTCTCTTTTTCTTTTTCTTTTCCTTAACTCTAGTCACCGTCGTTCATGGCCTTCTTTGGCCAATCGTCATCACCAAATGGCTCCTCTTTGCCTCTTCTCAAATCTCACTTCAGATTTCCCAATAGGCCTTCAAAATCCCAAGATTAAAACCTTAAAGCTTCAAACAAGGCTTCAATAGATCTTCTCCGTCCACCTTTTGATCACCACCATATTCTGACCATAGCTTTTCTTTAACCAACCATGACTCTTAACCACCTGAATCATCAAACTGGTGGCTTGAGTTCTCCAACCAGCAAAACCCAAAATGGGTATGGGATTATTCTTTTTTGATTATCTTCTTTTTTAGTTTTTTTTTACTTCTCTCTTTTGATGCAGGTCAATTTGGGATTCTTGTTCTTTTTTTATTGATTTGATTTTAGATGCTTGTTATTTGGTATTTTTGTTTTTGTTGATTTTTTTGTTTTGTCGGCGATTTTGATTTGGATGAATGGGCTATGATAGGATCTCCCTTGACATTAGCCCAAGCACCCGTTTTGATGCTAGCCTCAATATTTTCGCCGTTGATTTTCAATTTTCACTACCATGGAAAAAAAATCAAGCTTCATGGTAGCACTCAAGCTTTATGGTAGCTAAGAGCTTTTCTAGGTTCCATTTGCCAAAATTTTATTTTCCAATTTTTTTCTCATATTGGGCCTTAATTTTAGGTAAATTTTGGGTAATTTCTATGTCAATCTGTCACGTTAGCTAATTGGGTTTCCAATCTGGCAAGTTAACAGGCCATATCAGCTAGTTAACTTGCCACATCAACGATCCCGTTAAGACAATAACAAAAAATGTTAATAAGTGACTGATTTGTCACTTTTTGATAACGTTAGTGATTGTTTTGTTATTTTTCTAAAGTCGAGTGACTAAAATGAAACCTAAGTGACTGTTTTGTTAGCTAAGCCAAAGTTGAGTGACTGTTGGTGTAATTTACCCATAAAAAATCTATTAACTAATTAATTATACACTCTAATTAAAACTAGAGGTGTGCATGGGCCGCCCGGCCCGAAGGCCCGACTGAAATGTGGGAGGGTTTGGGCAAAAATATAGGCCCGAAAATGGGTTTAGACAAAAAATAAAGCCCGTCTAAAAAATAGGTCAGGCCTTGGGTAAGGTATTTTTGGCCCAGGCCTGGCCCGGCTCGGCCCGAATTCACTAAAGGACAAAAAAAATCTGCTATTTTTTTTATTTATAAATGTTATTTTCTTGTTGTTTTCTCCCTTTTTTGCTACCATATGACTATTATGTTGCTACTATTTTGTTGTTATTGTTTGGATATTGTATAAAACTTATTTTATTGTTAATTTTGTTATTATTTTAAAGGCATTTGTTAATTTTGTTATTATTTTAGGGGTATTCGTTTGTTAAGTTGCATCTATCTTAGTGTTATTTAAGTCTAAATATTTTTTTAAAATTTATTTTTAATTTGTTGGGAAATATTTATTTTGATTTTTTTAGTATTTTTGATGTATTATATATATTTAAAATTTATATAAAATAATATAAAAATTTAATACGGGCGGGTTGGGCCGAGCTTGGGTTTTAGCATTTTTATATGGGTTAGGCTTGGACAAAATTTTAGGCCCATTTTTTAGACCCGGCCTGACCCGAGCCCGATAAATGAGCTTAAATTTTTAGTTGAACCCGGTCCGAACTCGGCCCGGCCAGACCCGACCCGACCCGACCCATGAACACCTCTCATTAAAACAACTCTCTAAAATATATGAAACAATAGTTATAAGATTAGAAGAGGAGATGTTTTAGTGAAAAATCTGTGTTGGGCAGGGAGATTTTATATAAAAAAAAATGTTGTCTTGAAAATTTTAATAAAAACTTGACTAATCTAAATTTGATTTTCAGGCAAATTTTTTTTTAATTTGATTTTCGAGATGAAATTCCCTATAAATTAAGTAGAAATTGACAAATTCCAATTATTTTAACGGCCTTTTGATTCAAACCTATCTATTGCATCATTTGCTTGCGGATTAGCTTTTGCTTCATCATAGCAGTTATTACAGTTGACTGTTTCTTTCTTTCCCGAATAACAAAATAATCTAGCATTCCAATAAAAAAGTCCTTTCACGGCTCACTTGTCAATAAAATAAAAGGTAAACCTATTAATTAATTTCCGTTTTAATCATTAAATTTTAAAAAATATAAAAATAATTATTAAATTAGTCAAAAGTTTTCACTTTAACTCACTGAACCATTAAAATGGTTACATAACAATTTTCTTTGTTAACACCATTTGTACCAATTAAAAACTCTTTTTTCACTTCTTTTTTATAGTTCAATTTTTTTTCATAAAATATTCTTGAACGTCACAAATTTGTGAATTAAAATTCAAACAAGTTTTTTCTTTGGTTTCTAACATTGATCGCTAAATTGACTTGGTTCTAAGGTATGTTCTTCTACTCGTCATTGAGTACTGACTCACTATACCGATTGTTGAATCATCATTTGGAGCTCGTTAGCTAGACTTTTTTTTTTTAAAATTAATAGTCTAGTGACTTAAATAAATTTTTTTGGATAATTTAGTGATTTGAATGAAAACTTTCAAATAATTTAGTAACCACTTTTTAACTTTTTGAAGTTTAGTAACCAAAATGTAAACTTAGTAATAGTTTAGTGATCTTGAATGTAGTTTGCCTTAAAATAAAACAAGGCATAATGAAATGTTCAAATAATTGTAAGTAAAGGTGTTCATGAGCCTAACCAAGCTTAAATATGATATTAACCCACTTTATGCTTGTCCAAGCCTATCCTGACCTGAAAGATCAATCTAAAGTTTTGTCCAATCTTGTCCATATTTAATAATTTAATATATTTTTATATATTAAAATTTTATATAATCATATTAATATTATTTTAATATTTATATTATAGTAGTATAATATTATTATAGATTTTTATTTTTATGTGTTATAAAATATTTTTGAGAGTATTTAATCAAACATATTGTGAGTATTGTATTCTTGTATATTTTCTATTCTTTCATTGCTTTTTTTATTTTTGAATTGTTTTCACTCTATTTTTAGTATTTTAGAGAATTTTTATCGAAATTTTTCACTTTACAATAATTAAATTAATTTAAATGAATTTAAATTTAAGAAATCATCTAACATCGCACACGGATTAAGAGATAAAAATTTTAGTGCCGTAACACTAAACGTTGCTGAACAAAAACCCATCCAAAAGAGAGAGAAACAAGCCATAAGGACTCAGTGGAAGCCCACTGCATGCGGTTGCTCAAGGCATTCCAAATCGATAGATCCACTGGTATGAGTTATCAGCATCGGATCCATTTGAAAGGACTACCGCAACAACAAACCATGACGGGGTTATTATTCTAAGAGGAGAGAAACATGGAAAATTCAATTAACACGAATCTTACTAATAAAACTAATATCTGTTTCTATATTTATTTATTTTATAATTAGCGTTAGCGTGGAGTAGTTCCAAAATGTAATCAAATCTAGAAAAGATTTTGTGAATAATTTATCCACAAAAATGTATTCAACCCAATCTTATGAAATTAAAGCTTAAATTAAAATTGGGTCCCATATTACATAATTATCTTCTAACCCTATGCCTATATTTTAGTATTATCAAGGTCAATAAGTAATTAAGAATAGAGCTACATGTCCCACCAACATTTTTTTCTTCTAATTTTTATATTTTATTATAAGCCATACTTATTGGAACTAATACCGATATAAGCATTTTCAATTCAAAGTCAATGAAAATAGATCTTAAATAATTTCCTATAATCAAACCAATAATTATATATAAAAAAATAAAAAATATCATATTTAATACTTGTACTTTCGTAAAATATTTATGTATTATTTATATTTTGTAATATAAATATCTTGATAAAATATATATAGATAATTCATCTATCACATTAAACATTTTTAAACATTTTTAAGATGCATAGAAAACATGCATCTAAAAATATGTATTTGTAAGCAACGTCACTTTGCTAATGTACTACTGTCCATAAAAGTTCTTTTATATGAAAATCAGGAAGGCAGATGGATAGATGCTTAATCTAGCTTGGTGATTAAAACAATTAACAAAATTGGAAAAATGGTGAGGGAAAGTATGGAAGAAGGGCTGTTAACAAGCAGGTATCAACTACCACCAAATGGAACAAAACCAACCAGCAATGGCGCCGACGGTGACAGTCTTACCGACAACCTTAACATGCCATCTCAGCCGGCAGCTTCGTCGTTAACACCTCTTCTTGTCTTTAGTACGTTTGTTGCTGTCTGTGGCTCTTTCAGCTATGGATGTTCTGTAAGTTCTTCAGTACTTCCTTCTCTTCCGAGCCCTTTTCTCTTATTCTGCTTCTTCTTCTTCTTCTTCCGACTTCCAGGTTTTTTAGTCGGAAAGTAAAGTGGTTTCATCCATGATCAATATTTTAATAATTACACTTTTAAATTTAATAATATGTGAAAATATTTATATTATTTGGTAATTACTGATAATGATCTAACTTTGCATGAACCCAGCTTGGTTATTCATCACCAGCGGAGACAGGGATCATGGAAGACTTGGACCTCGCCTTGGCAGAAGTTAGTACACCCCAATCTTTTTCCATTCATTTCCCTTATTATCATTATTATTATTTACAACAGAAAAAATCATATATTCAATAAGCTTCCACTTGCTTAAAGCACAAGAAAGCTCTAGTTGGGTTTATGTAACTATCTTACTCGAATCCAACGTGAGTGACAAATACGGGTATACTTTTTTTTTTCCTTCTAAGTTTAGCCTATCTTTGTCACCCAATCTCAGTACTCTGTTTTCGGTTCAATAATGACAATTGGGGGAATGGTAGGAGCAATTCTAAGTGGGAAGATAGCAGATCTTATCGGTAGGAAACGTGTAAGTTCTTTTTTCTTCTTTTGGTTAAGCCTTTTCACCCTCCAAAGATCTAATAATCATATAAGATTTCAAGTTAAATTCCTGTTGAATAATGGTTCATCCCTCTTAATGAATGTGTTCATGTACCGTGAGAAACAGGCAATGTGGTTCTCTGATGTCTTCTGCACTGTTGGGTGGCTAGCAATAGCATTTGCAAAGGTTAACTTCTAGCTTGAATCATTTACTGGCTATTGTAACTCCATATACATCAATCTGTAAGATCTTAAATGCTTATTGTTCAACTCTTGTTGTAAGAATGCTTTGTGGCTGGATATTGGAAGGCTGTTGATCGGACTCGGAGTCTCTATTTTCTGTTATGTGGTAAATATACTAAGGTTTACACTTCACATTTCATCAACTTAAATCAGCTTTTATGTAACTTACTATTGAGATACATGTATATATAGTAGCTGAACTTTCCATATCAAATAGGTACCTGTTTATATAGCTGAAATAACACCTAAAAGTTACCGGGGTTCCTTTGCATCATCAAACCAGGTAAAATATACAAAACCCATAACTGACATTGTGATTTTTCAACTCATCATTAGTTAGATACGAGTTTTCCCAATGGTGCAGTTGATGACTTCTTCTGGGTTTGCAAGTATGTTTTTCGTTGGAACCTTCATTTCGTGGCGCACCCTGACTATGATCGGTATATGATTTTTTTTTTTATTAACTTAAAGCTAAAGGTAGTGTCATGTTATTTATGTATTATCCATTCTATTTCCTTCAGGTACTATTCCCTGTGTAGTACAGATAATAGGCTTGTTTTTCATTCCAGAGTCCCCTAGATGGCTGGTATGTCTAACTCAGTAGTATGGCCAATCATAGGATGCTTTTTAAGTCCATAACATGTGGTCGACAAAATGCAACATGTGACCGGCTTTTGCAGGCAAAATGTGGTCGAGAAAAAGAGTTTGAAGCATCCTTGAAGCGTCTTAGGGGAGAGAACTCAGATATTTCTGAAGAAGCTGCTGAGATCAGAGTATCATTTTAGCTTCATATCTTGTTACCTTCTAAAGATTGTGAACACTTGTTTCCTCATGATAACAAGAAACGCTATGTGCTTACGTTTCTCTTGTAGGATTATATAGCTACTCTTGAGCAACAAACAGAAGCAAGCTTCCTTGAATTGTTCCAAAGGAGATATGCCAATGCACTCATTGTGAGCCGAGAATAACATTAGCTTAATAATCTGTACTCACCATTTATGACTTGCCTGATCACTTACATACGGCTTCTTGGAATTTGCAGGTTGGAGTTGGCCTAATGCTATTGCAACAACTAGGAGGAAATAGTGCTGTGGCATATTATACTAGCAGCATATTCAAAGAATCCGGTAAAGTATTTTTGTTGTCAATACAAGTTTAATACCTGGTAGTGGTGGGAGAAAAGAAAGATGAAAACAGTCTTGTTTGCAACAGGTATAACAGGTAGCCTTGGGCTTCAAGTTTTAGCTGTTATACAGGTACCTTCATGGCTACTTTTCCAACTTGTAATGAATGTCAAATTGTGTTCCAAGCATTTCCGAATTCCGAGACATGTTGATTAAATTGTTTCTTTTTGCAGATTCCAGTAGCAACTCTAGGTTTGCTTTTAATGGATAGATCCGGTAGACGGCCACTTCTTTTGGTTAGTATTGTAAACAATTAATTTTAAGATTGTAAAAATGCTGAAAACCAAGTTAAAAAGAATAGTATTTTAATCCAATTTTTTGGCAGGTTTCTGCAAGTGGATTGTGTTTCTCCTACTTTCTCCAGGGACTGGCATTCTGCTTTAAGGTATAACAGAATTTAGCTATTTTCTTCAAGAGATTGACAATGGCATTTCTTGTTTAAAGCTTTCAAATTCTTATGTTTTTTCCCTGAAAAACTTTGATGTTATTTTACAATCAGGAACTCCCCAATTTGAAGGCTCTTACTCCACCTCTAGCACTTAGCAGTACTTTGGTACTTCAGTTTGTCCTACAATCTTCTGCTTTACACTTATTTAACTATTGTAAATATTGAGCCAAAGTACATGTATAAATTGATCAATACTGCAAAAACAGATTGGTGCTACAGCTTTCACAATAGGGTTGGGAGGAATACCATGGATTATAATGTCAGAGGTATGTGCCAATTCTGAGATAAAAAGCTTCATCATTGCTTACACATCAAGTTTTCTTCAATAGCTGGAGACAAGAGATTCATTTGACTAAAACATGGTCCATATTCTTTGTCAGATATTTCCTATAAATGTTAAAGCTCAAGCTGGAAGCCTGGTGACTTTAGTCAATTGGTCCACTGCTTGGATAATGACTTACAGTTTCAATTTTATGATGGACTGGAGCTTAGCAGGTCATCCTCCACATCTCTCCTTATCTAATTGAGTAAATTAACATATCAATTTTCAGAACTAAAATGTATGAGCAAACATCACTGCAGGAACATTTTTCTTTTTCTCGGGAATCTCAGGCTTAACTGTCCTATTCGTGGCCAAGTTAGTCCCGGAGACGAAGGAGAGAACACTGGAGGAAATACAAGCATCCATCACTCACTCATTTTCTGTAATATAAGATTTAATCTTGGCATGGCCATGAATGCATGCACCAATAGGTATAAACAGTATGCATATGGCTTACTTTCATTCTTAGTTTACAAATGATCATTTCCAAGGAGGAACAATGCTGGTGAACCCTTTTCCATCTCAGCATACTGGGCTTAAAAGACCCTACATATGTATTTGTGTACTGTGAACTTGTATAGTATTGTGACATTCAATTTTCTTTATATATTTACTGTTGGAATTTTGTTTTAGTTCATTTGGGCAATGCCAACTAAATTTGGCATTTTCTTTTGCAGGCAGCTCAGATCATAAGAGTAATTGTACTCATTTGGATAGACTTTTATGAATATCCAAATGTATAGCTTTTTAGGCTTTCTGAACTGTAGTCACAAATTCATATGAACTATTGAACATCATTTCCTCAATGCCAGCAAAGCCCTAAATCCCTTTTTTTGGTGTTGGAAATATCTCAACCATTTAACATTATGAAATTATTATTTGTTGTATAGGCTTGTCAAAATTATTTATTATTTGGTGCATAAGCTCTGTATCCGTATGGGTGCAAAGAGGTATCGAAGGTATGTTGTATATAATGATAAAAAGGCAAAAATAATACGTTTTGTCTTAAGTATGACACTTAAATGCAAACCGTGATTGGTGAAAACCTGGCCTTGTAGCGGAACACATATGTGTTTATACAATGAGGGCAGTTAGGAGGATACGAAGGTGATGTTGTTATATAGCTCAGATGAGCGGATATGAAGATACAGGAAAATTTGGTTATTCGGGAATTGAGATCAGAAGCTAATACAATGAAGGGTGTACGTGGAAAAATGCTGCATGTGGTTTTGCATGTTGCATGATAACATGAAAAGTAAGCCTACCTGTCATAAATGGTAGTCCACATAAGTGGCGTATTCAAGGAGCGAATGTGCCCGTAACTATCACAAATGAGTTTAGGAATCAGAGTCGTTCGCCAATAATCTGAGTATGATTTTAGTATCATCCGCTAGTTGATCTACAGAATAGAGTAAAGTATCTAAAAAAAATATTAATTAGAAAAAAAAATACCACAAATAAACAAATTTAGAGAGCAATATATATATATATATATATATATATATAATTAGCATTGGGGCAGATTATTTGAATAATGTATGAAATCTACAAAACATCCGTGCAAATTTTATCTAAAAAATGTATCCAACCTAATATTAAGAAATTAAAGCTTAAAAATTCATGAAGTTGGTGACACTTAGACCTCTTCATGGGTCAGACTATTCGTCCAAATCTAAAGGTCTATTCGAAATTTGGGAGGATTTGAATAAAGTTATTAAACCGGAAAAAATAGGCTTGGATAAAAAGATTATGCCGTTTAAAATATGGGTCGGGTTCAAGCTTGAACATTCAATGATCGAACTCGACCCGATCCATTTTTAAGTTTATAATATTTTATATATTATGTAGTTTAAAACATATTAAAAAAATAAACTTGTACTAAATTTAGGTGGGCCAGATCAGACTCGAGTTTTAACATTTTTTATCTGAATCGAACTTGAGCAAAATTTTAAACCCAATTTTTAGACCGAATCTAGACTGAACAAACAAACTTAAAATTTTAACAAGACCCGACTTGATCAAACCCATAAACAGATAAAATGAGAAGAGTACATAAAATAATTTCTCTATTTCACTAACCTTTTGATTTCAAACTTAGGGGAAGATTTACTGCTGGAGTACAGGTAAATTATGAACTTAATAAGATTTGGGTCATGGTTACTTGGTGTGACTTGTTCTTAACAACTGATTCTGCAGATGATGGTGTCGTAGGCCTTTCAATAATGTATATAGTTGGTCCTTTTGTCAATTGGCGCATCTTGGCAGGAGGGAGTTGTGTGAGGTATAACAACGTTTATACAAACGACATAATAGTTCAAGGACATCGCATGTACTGGTTGGCTAGTAAAGTAAATATACTTTCATAAGAGAAGATTCAAGGGTTGATGCCTACCTATCCTAGGCAACTATCAATCGTAGATTCTATCACCACATCGAGTCAATGTTCTTCATTAAAACTATCAATTTTCATTTATGTAGGGAATTGTTGGAAAAAAAATAGATTTTTTCAAAACTTTGAGGCATATTCAAGATTAGTAAAGGTGAAGATTTGAATCATATTAGGAAATATTTTAATTTAAGTATAAATATTTTTAATTTATTTTTAATTTTTTGTGAAGTATTTATTTTAATGTTTTTGGTATTTTGGATGTACTATATTTGTAATTTTTTATAAAAAAATAATATTAAAAATTTAATTTAAGCGGGTCAGATCAAACTCAAATTTTAACATTTTTTATTCGAATTAGACTTGGACAAAATTTTAAACCTAATTTTTAAATCGAGTCTAGTCTGAACAAACAAACTTAAAATTTTAACAAGAACCGACTTAATGAAACCCATAAACAAATAGAATGAAGAGGTTACATAAAATAATTTCTCTATTTCACTAACCTTTTGATTTCAAACCTATATGGTTTATCGTTTGCTTGCTGCTTAGGTTTTGTCTTCATCATAGCAGTTATTAGAGTGGACTGTTTCTGTTTTTTTCCGAAAATAACAAAATGAGTTACTATTCGAATAAAAAATCCTTTCACATCTCATTTCTTAATAAAATAAAGTCAACATAATTGTAAGTAAATTTGTTCATTGATTGTATTATCTGTTAGATTGAAAAAAGAAGAAACTTAAAATATTTGAGTTTTGCATCTCTTCTATATCCCTTACTATTACTAATTACAGTGATCAAAATAACTAAGGGTTGTTCAATCAGCAACATTTTTCTTTTTCTTTTTCTTTTTCTTTTTCTTCTTTTTGCCCTCTAACTTGTTCATTTTTATATAATTAATATCTAATTCTTTCTAACCTAATTAATACTTGAATTTGTATTTCGTCACACAAGTTAGTATATTCACACTAACAACATAATTTATGCCGACATGTCATTAATGATCAATCCAATAGTTAGATTTGATAGTCTCTCACAGTGTCATCTATCAAACATAAAGAAAAAAATCTTTTAAAAACATATGAATGAATAAAAAATGTATTAAGTCTTTTTCACATCAAAAATGAATTTGGACAAATGGTTGTGTAAATGCAAATCTAGACTGTTACAGGCCAATTTTGGCCTATCCCCAATCCCAATTTGAATTACCCAAAACCCAATACATCAAACCCGGTACAAACCCAATTCCCCTAACCTACCCAGACCCGTTACAAGCCCATTACCCAAACCCAACAAGACCAAACCTAGCAGCAGAACCCTAGCCGCCTCTGACTGCCCACTTGCTCTGACAGCAGCTACTACCACCGCCTTTTGCCACTGTAGCCACCGCCCAAAGTCCCTGCAAGCATTAAAACAGGACAAGACAGAAAGCAAACAATACAGAGGGCAACTTGTAACGTAAAATGGCTATAAAAAGCCGATTGTAAACGATTGTAAAAGATTTTCGAATTTTTTCGGAAAAATCAATACAAACAATAAAATTTCAAACACAAAACAGTAGATCTAGTAATACAGTATCGAAAACATCCCTAAATCGGACAGTTCGAACGTCAAGAATCCGAATCGGAAGTTTGAGGTAAAACCCCCCATTTCGAGTCTGCTACTTTCCTCCCTTCCATCTATTTCTTTCATTCCCTTCCAAATAACGCAAATACATACTCTTTTAAAAAATAAAAATAAAAAAAAAAACAAAAAAGAAATTTTTTACCTTTTCCAGCCACCGTGTACGGTGGCCGGCGCCGGCGCCGGTGACCGTCCGGTGACCGACCGGTGGTCGGACCGACCACCGGGAATCGCCCCGGTCACCCCCCCTTTTCTCTCCGTTTTTTTTTATTTTCCCCTTCACAAATGATTTTTTTTCACTGAAACGGGCCTTTTATAGTCCTTCCAAAACGGCACCATTTTGGTGTCAAAACCCAGGGCTAAAACGACGTCGTTTTGCCCTGGGTCGGATCGACCCGACCCTACCCGCATGAGGTCCGCGTGTTTTTTAAACGGAAGGGCCATTTGCGCAATCAGCCCTTCCGCTTTTTCAGACCTGTGTAATTAGGTTTTTAATCTTTTAATTTGACCCGTTAATTTACCCCGTGTCACAATTCAGCCCCTTCTGCCACGATGTCGTTTTTAATGCGTGGTAAAATTACTCTTTTGGCCCCTGCACGTTCCTTCCGTGTTTGTACTGGTCCTTCATTTTCGTTTTAATTGCAAATCTGCCCGAAACCTTTTTGATTTAACGCAATTTCATCCTTTTTCTTCTTCTCGCTGTTTTATTTTTTTTTATTTATTTTAACATTAGCTATATTATTAACTATATTATTATTATTATTATTATTATTATTATTATTAGTATATGATACTATACTTAATATTATTATTTTAAATATTATACTATATTTAGTATTATTAGTTTAAATGTTACGGTTTTACTATATACTACTATTAATATTACCTATTTTTTATATATATTTTATAATAATTATTATTTCACTATATTTATCATTGATATTATTAACACTAGTCCTAGTTATAATTAATGTTTTAATATATACCCATATACACGTATATATTTATTATTATTATTTAGCTATACCTTAGTATTAATAATTCTAACATATATATTTATTATCGTGGTTGTTTTCACCATCATTATTTGCCATTTCATTATCCTATATATGTCTTCTCTATGTATTTTGTTATTATCATTATAAACTTATATGTATATATACATATACTTCCAAATGTATATTACTATAAGCATTTCTTTATTATATTATTATTATGTACGTTATATATGTATGTATGTTTTCATTATTTAATTGTTTTGAAACCCTATATTACTTTCGTATCTTTCTGTGTATATTACACACGTATTCTTGTGTTAGCTACGTATTTCTCGTATTACATTATGTGTATATTTCTACGTGTACATATCCAATGCATATATATATTTCCAATATTATATATTACGTATATATTAGTATATACTATAAATATCTTTATCATATTAGTAACATACTTTTTATACCAATATTATAATACCATTATGTGTACATTCCATACTCTATGCATGCGTGTCTTCTACATTGTATCATTTATATCTCTCTACTACCTCGTGCATATTTTGTTCTAATTATATATTACTATTTCAACGTTATGTTACGTTTTGATACGTATACACTCTTCTGAAATACACTCTCGATATTATCCTTTGCTGCAAATATCACTACTGCTATCCTTTTAAATATCATATTTTAAAGTCCAATAACATCATTATTTCAAAAATTACGTTTCGCACTCAAAAAATGTTTAAAAATGAGGCGATATTTCTGCGTTTAGAGATTCGGGAAATAGTGCCCTAACGTGCTGGGTTGCGATTTCTCGTTCATCTAAATACCTAAAATATCCTCCAAAATCTTGCAACTCGCGAAATAACTTTAGTTTCGAGGAATTTGAGAGCTTCGTGCCCAATCGTGCTGGATGTGATGTTCGTATTCTCCCGAAGCAAAGTAATCGCGATTTTTTTCAACCCAAATCAACCCAATTTTATTTAAAATGTTCTAAAAACGAGGCAATGTTTTTTGTATTTAGAGATTTGGGAAATAGTGCCCTAACGTGCTGGGTTGCGATTTCTCATTCGCCTAATTACTAAAATACCCTTCTAAACAAAATTTTGCAACCCGCGAGATATCTCTAGTTTCAAAGAATTCACGAATCTCGTGTCCAATCGTGCTGGATGTGATGTTCGTATTCTTCCGAGGCGAAGGAATCTCGACCTTCCTACTCAAGTTATCCCTGTTTCAAAAAAGAGTCCTATTTTTAAATCTTTCCAAATTTCGACTTAAGACAGAAAATTGCTCAATTTGGTACCAATTTTGGGCGTCGCGGGGGTGCTAATCCTTCCCCGCACGTAACCGACTCCCGAATCCATTTTCTCTAATTCTTCGTAGACCAAAACATTTTATAAGGTGATCCAATCACACTTAAAAAGATTGGTGGCGACTCCCATTTTCATTTTTTTTAAGTCGACCTTCCGTTTTTTTTTCCAAAAAAATGGTTACGACAGCTTGGCGACTCCACTGGGGACCCCAAGAGAGTCAAGCCAAAATTGATTGTTTTCTGTCTTAATGTTTGAGTGGGAAATTTTCTAAAATATGATCTTGTTACATGTGATTGTTGTATATGACTGTTATTTTTCTTACACACATTGCATTTGCATGACCGTTGTGGTCACACCCTTAAGTGGGAGTAAGAGGCTACGCTTTCGTGAGGTTTTCACCTCCGCACGGGCTAGTGGATTACTTCCGGGATACATCCGTACCTATGTGCTTCGTGAGATTTTCATCTCCGCATGGCAGTAGGGAAATGTGTCCCCCTGAACTGAACTCGGTCCATATGAGCCTATAACGGGTGAGGATCGAGGAATCTGCTGGTTCAGGTACCCTTCTCTCTAGAACCGAAACGCATATAGTGCGCCTTAGGTGCCTGCCCTAGGTAGTACGGGGATGATCTTTAGCGACTACCCATATAGGTGCTTGTTTATTTTCTTTGAATTGTATCTATTATATGTGACATTGACCCATTTTATTTTGGCATCATTGCATATCACACAGCATTTAAAGGTATCGATTCACGGTTCTATTTCTAAGTTAGAAAGTTTTGTAATGAGGAATGAATATCTTGATAAAGTGGAAGACAACGCTAACGTCCGTGAATGGTAAAAAAACCCAGTTAGAAAAGGGAGATAGTGTCACCGAGGGGCATACGTTGAAGTTGCAGGATTTCACTCGCATCAGCTCAATACAGAATAAGTAGCTGAGGTCACTTGGGGCCCAATATGATAATGAGGCCAAATAATGGTTCTACAACAACTATAAGGACTTGCAGTGTCAAGCGCTAGCGTGGGAGTATTGTTGGACATTTCTACTATTACAGCATTCCTCTTTCATATGAAGATGGTTGCCCTGTAGATAGTAAGGGTGTTGGAAGAAAAGTGATTGACAGAATGCATGAGACCTACGAAAATGAGTCAGATGGAAAGAATTTCACCTACGATGGTAAAAAGGTTCATTTGCTATAAGACCGCTACCAAACAACAAGTCTGAGTTTACTATTATACTTTAGGATGTTGTACTTGTCAGAAACAATGGAAATGCAAGCCCTGATGACTTGGATAGCCCGAATGAGCGTGAAAGAAAGCAATTAAAAGAGACCATCATTTAAAGACCTTCAGAGATTAGCTATGCTACAAAGATACCCGTGCAGTCAATTCAAGATGCTTTGCGTAGGCAGAAATCTAAAAATTCTCGAGAAACACCGAGGGTGTAGGATATCATTTTAAGACGGCATACTACGGAATAGGGAGGCCTACTTGTTCGCCAATTTCTCTCAAGATAATCAGAACAACTTCATAGACATTGGAGGAGGTATCATTGGCTGTGAGGATTACCTTATGGGGGAGGCCATCGTCCAGATTCGAGAAGTCGCCGACCATCTGCAGGACTTGGCAGTACAGGCCGATGTGTTAAGTATTAAGTACGAGCTGAATCAGACTGAGGTCGAGAATTGGCCGCATTGCTTAGGAAAATTAAGACTCTAGGCTTAATGGCAAAGGCATATATGCAATCAGCTTGTTGTAGAAACTTTTGTCCCTGTTATTTAGGAAGGTTGAAACTCTAGACCTAACGATGAAAGTGTCTGTAATCTGTTTTGTGTAAGGATTTTTGTTTCTTAAACAACGTTTTCTAAATTGAGACTGAATCGGAATCGATATCTTTTTGCATTCATGCATTTGCATTGCATCAAAGAAAAGAAGGGTTGATTCGAACTTCGATTCCTAAATAGAATAGTTTGTCATAAGGAAACGAATTTCTTGATAAAGTGGATTATGGTACGGTTGTCTGGATATAGTCCAAGTAAATATGACGAGAGAAAGTCGGTAATCCACGAAGGTATACATGATTCTACTTGCCAAGAGCATGAAAGGAGAAAGCTGAAAGTCCGTAAAGGAATACATGACTAGATTTCATTACCGAAGATTCAAGCCAACGAAGATTATCCATGAGCTGTCATTTTTTGATGAGTATCGTGGAGGCAAGTGAGCAAGGAGTTGTGGCCCATATCAAGCAACAAGGAGCTAGCAAAGGCATCTCTTGAAAAACTTACAAGATTTGACCATGAAGAGAAGATCGATGCTTCCACTTGGACCATGAAAGGGCAGTGGCTGTACATGTAGTCCGTTTTCATGTAAAGAAATCTGTTTTCTAGAAAAGTTATGCTAATGGAACTGAATTCATAATCGACGTCTTCTTTTCTTTTGCATTCATGCATTTGCATTTCATGCATTTGCATTGCATAATTTGCATTGCATTTGGTGCATTAGATTTTCACAAAAGGTCCCTAATTAGGCAGAATTATTTCAGTTAGCCTGAAAAATGGAACAAAGGTTGGAGAGATTAGAGCAAAGGCAAATACAAATGCAAGAGCAATTGAACGAAATCTGACAGGATATACGTGATCAAATGTTAGAGCTCCGAAGAAATGTGATTGGCCAGCTAAGACAATTATTAGCTGAAAGGCTTGAAAAGATGAAAGGCCCAGTAGTCAACAGTGAGGATGATGATGAGGACATCGTTTATTCCCTAAGTTTTACGTCAATAAACATCCAGACTCAACTAGACACACCTTCGCGAGGGGTACCAGTTACTATTAGAGCCCAACAGCATCAGGCCGGTAGGTTAGCGCCAGTAAATTACCCAGTAGGCTCAGGTCCCAATCCAAGGGGCAATCCAGCCAATCCAATTGTCATTGAAGAAATAAAGAAGGCCAGTGTGGAGCATCTAAAACAGTGCAAAGCTTTTAAAAAGCAAGAGTGGGGCTCCCGAAATAATACTTCGAGCGCAATAAAAAGAAAAGAAAATAAGGTAAAACCAATTGCCATAGGCCAGCCAAGAATGACAACTACTAGCCCTCAAGTCCCTCCAAAACAAGAGCCTAACCCAAAATTGAATTCAGAAAAACTCCAGTTCACACCCATTCCAGTGATGTATAGAGAGCTTTATCAGAGTTTATTTAATGCACACGCAGTAGCTCCCTTTTACCTGAAACCACTGCAACCTCCGTACCCCAAATGGTATGATTTGAATGCTCAATGCGAGTACCACGCGGGAATAACGGGTCACTCAATTGAAAATTGCGTTGCATTTAAGAAATTGGTCGAAAGGTTCATCAAAATGGGAATTGTGAAGTTCGATAATTTATCCAGACCTGATCATCTTTGATAAAGCAGTAAATGTGATGGTTGAAAAGAGGGGCAGGAGAATTGCGTTTCCTTGAAAAAATCTTCAGAAGTCTAGAAATCAAGGAATCAGAGCACCAATGGCGTATTCGAAGAGAAAACCGAGGAATAAAAGTTTTTCAAGCATCTGCCTTTATATACTTGGAAGTGTTTTTAAACAATGGAACTGTGGAAGAGACCTATTTTAGAGCTTGCTTTGAGTAATATCCAAAACATGATTGTTGCTTTCAGCCTAGAAGCAATAAGAGTCCTTTTGTGAAATAGGCTTGTGTCCAAAATTTTATTTCAATAAAATGCATCCTTTTGAGCAATTATTCTTTTATTCTTTATAGATTCTTTGGTTCTTGGACTTTCATTCATAATTCTTTCGTTCGTATTCATGATCATATCAATGCAAATAATCTTCTTAGAATCATTTATTCCTTGAAATTTGCCTTCGTACCTACAATAGGTGCCCAGATATCAATGTCAAGAGCAACGCTGTTACTAACTCCCTTTTAAGTGAGATATGTGTCTAAGGGGATCTGAGGACTTCGAAGATGACAAGGATCGTACCTAACTTCCGACTCGTTAAGGACGGTAGAACGAGATGAGAGACAGATCCTAAATTACGCAGGGTCAATTAAAATTGCGAGCTTGGGGAAGAAATGAAGATCAAAACCTAGCTCGCCACAAAATAAGACAAGTCTTACATGTTTCCTCTGTTCCTTCACGGAGTCTCTATGTGAGGCATGAATGTTATAGGATCAATGTCGCCAACACCAAATCACCTTCATAGTTGCTGATTACTTTACTAAGAGGGTAAGGTCACTTCATATGCCAAAGTTACAAGGTAAACAGTCTTCAAATTCAAATTCAAAGGCAAATCCAATTCGAATACAGAACCAGATCCAAATCCAAATTCAAATTCGAAACCAGATCCAAATTCAAATCCAAATCCAAGTTCACATCCAAATTCAAAATTCAAAATTCAAAATTCAAATTCAAATCCGAATCCAAAAATGACAATTTGCGGTCTATTCAAAGATCAGACACAATATCAGTACAACAAAGGCAACCAAAACCATCCAAAAGGATCTTGAAAGATGACTGAGACCTGTAATGGTTGGCATAGAGAAGTTACCATTTACCCTCTTTGCTTATCAAATGTTAGCCAAAATTTTCGCCGAGGTAACACGTTTCTCATTGGTCTGGCATATTGAAGTTGAGATTCTTTCCTCCGAATTTTATCAGAATTGAAGCTAAATGAAGCAGGGTGAACCTAATTCTGTTTGGTTAGTCAAATCTGAAGAAGAAAAATAGCAATCTGCTACGGTCAGATAATGCGAGTTTACAATGAAAAGGTCCGCCTACGAGAATTTCATGATGGGACCTGATATTGGAGAAGATCCTTCAGATACAAAAGGAACTTTAGAGGAAAAACGGCGCTTTGAGATCAAAAGTAAAAAGTAAAAAAAAACAAAGAAAATCAATCAAAAAAAGAAAAGAAAAGGAGAGGCCAAGGCGAAAACCCACAAAGGGCGCTTTGAGACCAAAGGGGATTTAAGTTGAAAACCCAAAAAGGGCAGCTCAAATTTTGATTAAAAGTGGGACATACAGTAGTCTTGCTATGCCTGAATTAACACTGAAGAAGTATGCTACGTCTTGGGGCATTGACAAAGTACTTCAGATCCCCTAGACACATATTGAGCTTAGAATGGTTCTCAAGAAGTTAGAACAGAGAAGCTCAGACTGCGAATATCTGGGGCACCTAGTTTCCATCATACCCCTTCTGAATCTGCTACCTTTGATTATTTGATGCGTTTCAACACACGCACCTAAGAAACTTCCCCTATGATTGCATTTTGCTTAACTTGTTTGTTTGGAGCTATGCTCCCAATCAATTCCCTTCTTGTCCAATGTTAAGATCTTTTTCAAGCATTTTGCATTGAAATAATGATTAGTGGACTAATATCACTTTCATAAAAGGAGTTTTGCATATTACTCTGGAAGCTTCTAGATAGTATGGGAACCTAAAATAGGACTGTTGTTTAGGAGCTCACCAGGAATAAAAGTTGGAAAATTTAAGCTTAAATTGAGTTTATCTATTCAGGTTTTCTGTCAAGGATGTTAGTTGAACAAGAATAAGATATCGCGTTGGTGATAATCCCGGTGAAAACGAGCAATGTCAACCTAAGCATAAAAAGGGGTTCATTCTCGAGGAAGATGATATTCCGTATCCATACACAGTTGGTCAAACCACCCGAGGAGTGATCAGTTGATGGAACAAGTTACAGGTCTTAAACCCCCGAGTCACAGTGGGATGGATGGAAGTTGATACAAAACCTATAGCCAAGGATTGCAGTAGGATGTATCTTATGTCTCGAAGTTACAAGGGATGGACCCCGAAGTTACTGTGGGGCAAGCTATTTAAGTAAAACGCGATTATTTTTTCGGGTTTTAGGTCAAAATACCAGCCGAATAAGCGGGCAGCGTACTACAATAGAACCTTGATGGGCGACGAGTGATGACGCCCTAGATCCAAAAAAAAAGAGGAGAGAGAATCATTCTCATGACGTTTCTGCATTCACATCTTTCATAATACAATAGGTTAGGAGCATGTGATTCATTCTGATCATAGCATCCTAATCATTTGCATAAGCATAAACCTCAGGAAATTAATTCTACAGACAGATTCCCTAGTGGACAATGTAGCAAGATTGATGGAAACAGCAATTTCCAACAGATCTTAACTCCCTAAGCAGTAGGGTAACAGATCGAATTTCGGCGAATCTTATCTCCATACAGCAATGTTGGGGCAGATTTCAGCCGCTCGCTTTAACTCCCTAAGCAGTAGGGTAAAAGGCAAAACAAAGCAGATCTTATCTTCGCTGAGCAGAAGCGGAGCAGATCACATTCCAACAGATCTTAACTCCCTAAGCAGTAGGGTAACAGATCGAATTTCGGCGAATCTTATCTCTATACAGCAATGTTGGGGTAGATTTCTGCCGCTCGCTTTAACTCCCTAAGCAGTAGGGTAACAGGCAAAACAAAGCAGATCTTATCTTCACTGAGCAGAAGCGGAGCAGATCACATTCCAACAGATCTTAACTCCCTAAGCAGTAGGGTAACAGATCGAATTTCGGCGAATCTTATCTCCATACAGCAATGTTGGGGTAGATTTCAGCCGCTCGCCTTAACTCCCTAAGCAGTAGGGTAACAGGCAAAACAAAGCAGATCTTATCTTCGCTGAGCAGAAGCGGAGCAGATCACATTCCAACAGATCTTAACTCCCTAAGCAGTAGGGTAACAGATCGAATTTCGGCGAATCTTATCTCCATACAGCAATGTTGGGGCAGATTTCAGTCGCTCACTTTAACTCCCTAAGCAGTAGGGTAACAGGCAAAACAAAGCAGATCTTATCTTCGCTGAGCAGAAGCAGAGCAGATCACATTCCAACAGATCTTAACTCCCTAAGCAGTAGGGTAACAGATCGAATTTCGGCGAATCTTATCTCCATACAGCAATGTTGGGGTAGATTTCAGCCGCTCGCCTTAACTCCCTAAGCAGTAGGGTAACAGGCAAAACAAAGCAATCTTATCTTCGCTGAGCAGAAGCGGAGCAGATCACATTCCAACAGATCTTAACTCCCTAAGCAGTAGGGTAACAGATCGAATTTCGGCGAATCTTATCTCCATACAGCAATGTTGGGGCAGATTTCAGCCGCTTGACTTAACTCCCTAAGCAGTAGGGTAACAGGCAAAACAAAGCAGATCTTATCTTGGCCAAGCAGGAGTGGAGCAGATCAAATTCCAGCAGATCTTAACTCCCTAAGCAGTAGGGTAATAGGCAAAATTCTAGCAGATCTTAACCCCCTAAGCAGCAGGGTAACAGATCAAGTTTTGGCAGATCTTATATCTCTGTACTGGCAGATAGCAGATCAGAAAAGTAGATTTAACAATCTTTGTACTGTTTAGCAGAAAAGATTGAGGTTACAAATCTCGTCTCTTTGAATTATTACATCTCTGAAGATGCAAGCAGATTGAAGCTACAAGACATATCTCTGAAGTTGCAGTGGATTGAACCAAAGCTACAAGAGGCGATAGGTTGAAGAGACTACCTGAACGAGAAAAGCACCAAAGAGAAGTCATGATTTGGTGAGACCAGGCAAAATTGGCCTTTCTTTGTGTCTTTGCTCTATTCCCGTTTCACGACAATGAGCAAAGAGGGGCAGTTGTTACAGGCCAATTTTGGCCTACCCCCAATCCCAATTTGAATTACCCAAAACCCAATACATCAAACCCGGTACAAACCCAATTCCCCTAACCTACCCAGACCCGTTACAAGCCCATTACCCAAACCCAACAAGACCAAACCTAGCAGCAGAACCCTAGCCGCCTCTGACTACCCACTTGCTCTGACAGCAGCTGCTACCACCGCCTTTTGCCACTGTAGCCACCGCCCAAAGTCCCTGCAAGCATTAAAATAGGACAAGACAGAAAGCAAACAATACAGAGGGCAACTTGTAACGTAAAATGGCTATAAAAAGCCGATTGTAAACGATTGTAAAAGATTTTCGAATTTTTTAGGAAAAATCAATACAAACAATAAAATTTCAAACACAAAACAGTAGATCTAGTAATACAGTATCGAAAACATCCCTAAATCGGACAGTTCGAACGTTAAGAATCCGAATTGAAAGTTTGAGGTAAAACCCCCCATTTCGAGTCTGCTACTTTCCTCCCTTCCATCTATTTCTTTCATTCCCTTCCAAATAACGCAAATACATACTCTTTTAAAAAATAAAAAAAAAAAACAAAAAAGAAATTTTTTACCTTTTCCGGCCACCGTGTACGGTGGCCGGCGCCGGCGCCGGTGACCGTCCGGTGACCGGCCGATGGTCGGACCGACCACCGGGAATCGCCCCGGTCACCCCCCTTTTCTCTCCGTTTTTTTTCTTTTCCCCTTCACAAATGATTTTTTTTCATTGAAACGGGCCTTTTATAGTCCTTCCAAAACGGCACCGTTTTGGTGTCAAAACCCAGGGCTAAAACGACGTCGTTTTGCCCTGGGTCGGATCGACCCGACCCTACCCGCATGAGGTCCGCGTGTTTTTTAAACGGAAGGGCCATTTGCGCGATCAGCCCTTCCGCTTTTTCAGACCTGTGTAATTAGGTTTTTAATCTTTTAATTTGACCCGTTAATTTACCCCGTGTCACAATTCAGCCCCTTCTGCCACGATGTCGTTTTTAATGCGTGGTAAAATTACTCTTTTGGCCCCTGCACGTTCCTCCCGTGTTTGTATTGGTCCTTCATTTTCGTTTTAATTGCAAATCTGCCCGAAACCTTTTTGATTTAACGCAATTTCATCCTTTTTCTTCTTCTCGCTGTTTTATTCTTTTTTATTTATTTTAACATTAGCTATATTATTAACTATATTATTATTATTATTATTATTATTATTATTATTAGTATATGATACTATACTTAATATTATTATTTTAAATATTATACTATATTTAGTATTATTAGTTTAAATGTTACGGTTTTACTATATACTACTATTAATATTACCTATTTTTTATATATATTTTATAATAATTATTATTTCACTATATTTATCATTGATATTATTAACACTAGTCCTAGTTATAATTAATGTTTTAATATATACCCATATACACGTATATATTTATTATTATTATTTAGCTATACCTTAGTATTAATAATTCTAACATATATATTTATTATCGTGGTTGTTTTCACCATCATTATTTGCCATTTCATTATCCTATATATGTCTTCTCTATGTATTTTGTTATTATCATTATAAACTTATATGTATATATACATATACTTCCAAATGTATATTACTATAAGCATTTCTTTATTATATTATTATTATGTACGTTATATATGTATGTATGTTTTCATTATTTAATTGTTTTGAAACCCTATATTACTTTCATATCTTTCTGTGTATATTACACACGTATTCTTGTGTTAGCTACGTATTTCTCGTATTACATTATGTGTATATTTCTACGTGTACATACCCAATGCATATATATATTTCCAATATTATATATTACGTATATATTAGTATATACTATAAATATCTTTATCATATTAGTAACATACTTTTTATACCAATATTATAATACCATTATGTGTACATTCCATACTCTATGCATGCGTGTCTTCTACATTGTATCATTTATATCTCTCTACTACCTCGTGCATATTTTGTTCTAATTATATATTACTATTTCAACGTTATGTTACGTTTTGATACGTATACACTCTTCTGAAATACACTCTCGATATTATCCTTTGCTGCAAATATCACTACTGGTATCCTTTTAAATATCATATTTTAAAGTCCAATAACATCATTATTTCAAAAATTACGTTTCGCACTCAAAAAATGTTTAAAAATGAGGCGATATTTCTGCGTTTAAAGATTCGGGAAATAGTGCCCTAACGTGCTGGGTTGCGATTTCTCGTTGGTCTAAATACCTAAAATATCCTCCAAAATCTTGCAACTCGCGAAATAACTTTAGTTTCGAGGAATTTGAGAGCTTCGTGCCCAATCGTGCTGGATGTGATGTTCGTATTCTCCCGAAGCAAAGTAATCGCGATTTTTTTCAACCCAAATCAACCCAATTTTATTTAAAATGTTCCAAAAATGAGGCAATGTTTTTTGTATTTAGAGATTCGGGAAATAGTGCCCTAACGTGCTGGGTTGCGATTTCTCATTCGCCTAATTACTAAAATACCCTTCTAAACAAAATTTTGCAACCCGCGAGATATCTCTAGTTTCAAAGAATTCACGAATCTCGTGTCCAATCGTGCTGGATGTGATGTTTGTATTCTTCCGAGGCGAAGGAATCTCGACCTTCCTACTCAAGTTATCCCTGTTTCAAAAAAGAGTCCTGTTTTTAAATCTTTCCAAATTTCGACTTAAGACAGAAAATTGCTCAATTTGGTACCAATTTTGGGCGTCGCGGGGGTGCTAATCCTTCCCCGCGCGTAACCGACTCCCGAATCCATTTTCTCTAATTCTTCGTAGACCAAAACATTTTATAAGGTGATCCAATCACACTTAAAAAGATTGGTGGCGACTCCCATTTTCATTTTTTTTAAGTCGACCTTCCGTTTTTTTTTCCAAAAAAATGGTTACGACAGCTTGGCGACTCCACTGGGGACCCCAAGAGAGTCAAGCCAAAATTGATTGTTTTCTGTCTTAATGTTTGAGTGGGAAATTTTTTAAAATATGATCTTGTTACATGTGATTGTTGTATATGGCTGTTATTTTTCTCACACACATTGCATTTGCATGACCGTTGTGGTCACACCCTTAAGTGGGAGTAAGAGGCTACGCTTTCGTGAGGTTTTTACCTCCGCACGGGCTAGTGGATTGCTTCCGGGATACATCCGTACCTATGTGCTTCGTGAGATTTTCATCTCCGCATGGCAGTAGGGAAATGTGTCCCCCTGAAACGAACTCGGTCTATATGAGCCTATAATGGGTGAGGATCGAGGAATCTGCTGGTTCAGGTACCCTTCTCTCTAGAACCGAAACGCATATAGTGCGCCTTAGGTGCCTGCCCTAGGTAGAGCGGGGATGATCTTTAGTGACTACCCATATAGGTGCTTGTTTATTTTCTTTGAATTGTATCTATTATATGTGACATTGACCCATTTTATTTTGGCATCATTGCATATCACACAGCATTTAAAGGTATCGATTCACGGTTCTATTTCTAAGTTAGAAAGTTTTGTAAGGAGGAACGAATATCTTGATAAAGTGGAAGACAACGCTAACGTCCGTGAATGGTAAAAAAACCCAGTTAGAAAAGGGAGATAGTGTCACCGAGGGGCATACGTTGAAGTTGCAGGATTTCACTCGCATCAGCTCAATACAGAATAAGTAGCTGAGGTCACTTGGGGCCCAATATGATAATGAGGCCAAATAATGGTTCTACAACAACTATAAGGACTTGCAGTGTCAAGCGCTAGCGTGGGAGTATTGTTGGACATTTCTACTATTACAGCATTCCTTTTTCATATGAAGATGGTTACCCTGTAGATAGTAAGGGTGTTGGAAGAAAAGTGATTGACAGAATGCATGAGACCTACGAAAATGAGTCAGATGGAAAGAATTTCACTTACGATGGTAAAAAGGTTCATTTGCTATAAGACCGCTACCAAACAACAAGTCTGAGTTTACTATTACACTTTAGGATGTTGTACTTGTCAGAAACAATGGAAATACAAGCCCTGATGACTTAGATAGCCCGAATGAGCGTGAAAGAAAGCAATTAAAAGAGACCATCATTTAAAGACCTTCAGAGATTAGCTATGCTACAAAGATACCCGTGCAGTCAATTCAAGATGCTTTGCGTAGGCAGAAATCTAAAAATTCTCGAGAAACACCGAGGGTGTAGGATATCATTTTAAGACGGCATACTATGGAATAGGGAGGCCTACTTGTTCGCCAATTTCTCTCAAGATAATCAGAACAACTTCATAGACATTGGAGGAGGTATCATTGGCTGTGAGGATTACCTTATGGGGGAGGCCATCGTCCAGATTCGAGAAGTCGCCGACCATCTGCAGGACTTGGCAGTACAGGCCGATGTGTTAAGTATTAAGTACGAGCTGAATCAGACTGAGGTCGAGAATTGGCCGCATTGCTTAGGAAAATTAAGACTCTAGGCTTAATGGCAAAGGCATATATGCAATCAGCTTGTTGTAGAAACTTTTGTCCCTGTTATTTAGGAAGGTTGAAACTCTAGACCTAACGATGAAAGTGTCTGTAATCCGTTTTGTGTAAGGATTTTTGTTCCTTAAACAACGTTTTCTAAATTGAGACTGAATCGGAATCGATATCTTTTTGCATTCATGCATTTGCATTGCATCAAAGAAAAGAAGGGTTGATTCGAACTTTGATTCCTAAATAGAATAGTTTGTCATAAGGAAACGAATTTCTTGATAAAGTGGATTATGGTACGATTGTCTGGATATAGTCCAAGCAAATATGACGAGAGAAAGTCGGTAATCCACGAAGGTATACATGATTCTACTTGCCAAGAGCATGAAAGGAGAAAGCCGAAAGTCCACAAAGGAATACATGACTGGATTTCATTACCGAAGATTCAAGCCAACGAAGATTATCCATGAGCTGTCATTTTTTGATGAGTATCGTGGAGGCAAGTGAGCAAGGAGTTGTGGCCCATATCAAGCAACAAGGAGCTAGCAAAGGCATCTCTTAGAAAACTTACAAGATTTGACCATGAAGAGAAGATCGATGCTTCCACTTGGACCATGAAAGGGCAGTGGCTGTACATGTAGTCCGTTTTTATGTAAAGAAATCTGTTTTCTAGAAAAGTTATGCTAATGGAACTGAATTCATAATCGACGTCTTCTTTTCTTTTGCATTCATGCATTTGCATTGCATTATTTGCATTGCATTTGGTGCATTAGATTTTCACAAAAGGTCCCTAATTAGGTAGAATTATTTCAGTTAGCCTGAAAAATGGAACAAAGGTTGGAGAGATTAGAGCAAAGGCAAATACAAATGCAAGGGCAATTGACCGAAATCTAACAGGATATACGTGATCAAATGTTAGAGCTCCGAAGAAATGTGATTGGCCAGCTAAGACAATTATTAGCTGAAAGGCTTGAAAAGATGAAAGGCCCAGTAGTCAACAGTGAGGATGATGATGAGAACATCGTTTATTCCCCAAGTTTTACGTCAATAAACATCCAAACTCAACTAGACGCACCTTCGCGAGGGGTACCAGTTACTATTAGAGCCCAATAGCATCAGGCCGGTAGGTTAGCGCCAGTAAATTACCCAGTAGGCTCAGGTCCCAATCCAAGGGGCAATCCAGCCAATCCAATTGTCATTGAAGAAATAAAGAAGGCCAGTGTGGAGCATCTAAAACAGTGCAAAGCTTTTAAAAAGCAAGAGTGGGGCTCCCGAAATAATACTTCGAGCGCAATAAAAAGAAAAGAAAATAAGGTAAAACCAATTGCCATAGGCCAGCCAAGAATGACAACTACTAGCCCTCAAGTCCCTCCAAAGCAAGAGCCTAACCCAAAATTGAATTCAGAAAAACTCCAGTTCACACCCATTCCAGTGATGTATAGAGAGCTTTATCAGAGTTTATTTAATGCACACGCAGTAGCTCCCTTTTACCTGAAACCACTACAACCTCCGTACCCCAAATGGTATGATTTGAATGCTCAATGCGAGTACCATGCGGGAATAACGGGTCACTCAATTGAAAATTGCGTTGCATTTAAGAAATTGGTCGAAAGGTTCATCAAAATGGGAATTGTGAAGTTCGATAATTTATCCAGACCTGATCATCTTTGATAAAGCAGTAAATGTGACGGTTGAAAAGAGGGGCAGGAGAATTGCATTTCCTTGAAGAAATCTTCAGAAGTCTAGAAATCAAGGAATCAGAGCACCAATGGCGTATTCGAAGAGAAAACCGAGGAATAAAAGTTTTTCAAGCATCTGCCTTTATATACTTGGGAGTGTTTTTAAACAATGGAACTGTGGAAGAGACCTATTTTAGAGCTTGCTTGGAGTAATATCCAAAACATGCTTGTTGCTTTCAGCCTAGAAGCAATAAGAGTCCTTTTGTGAAATAGGCTTGTGTCAAAAATTTTATTTCAATAAAATGCATCCTTTTGAGCAATTATTCTTTTATTCTTTATAGATTCTTTGGTTCTTGGACTTCCATTCATAATTCTTTCGTTCGTATTCATGATCATATCAATGCAAATAATCTTCTTAGAATCATTTATTCCTTGAAATTTGCCTTCGTACCTACAATAGGTGCCCAGATATCAATGTCAAGAGCAACGCTGTTACTAACTCCCTTTTAAGTGAGATATGTGTCTAAGGGGATCTGAGGACTTCGAAGATGACAAGGATCGTACCTAACTTCCGACTCGTTAAGGACGGTAGAACGAGATGAGAGACAGATCCTAAATTACGCAGGGTCAATTAAAATTGCGAGCTTGGGGAAGAAATGAAGATCAAAACCTAGCTCGCCACAAAAATAAGACAAGTCTTACATGTTTCCTCTGTTCCTTCACGGAGTCTCTATGTGAGGCATGAATGTTATAGGATCAATGTCGCCAACACCAAATCACCTTCATAGTTGCTGATTACTTTACTAAGGGGGTAAGGTCACTTCATATGCCAAAGTTACAAGGTAAACAGTCCTCAAATTCAAATTCAAAGGCAAATCTAATTCGAATACAGAACCAAATCCAAATCCAAATTCAAATTCGAAACCAGATCCAAATTCAAATCCAAATCCAAGTTCACATCCAAATTCAAAATTCAAAATTCAAAATTCAAATTCAAATCCGAATCCAAAAATGAGAATTTGCGGTCTATTCAAAGATCAAACACAATATCAGTACAACAAAGGCAACCAAAACCATCCAAAAGGATCTTGAAAGATGACTGAGACCTGTAATGGTTGGCATAGAGAAGTTACCATTTACCCTCTTTGCTTATCAAATGTTAGCCAAAATTTTCGCCGAGGTAACACGTTTCTCATTGGTCTGGCATATTGAAGTTGAGATTCTTTCCTCTGAATTTTATCAGAATTGAAGCTAAATGAAGTAGGGTGAACCTAATTCTGTGTGGTCAGTCAAATCTGATGAAGAAAAATAGCAATCTGCTACGGTCAGATAATACGAGTTTATAATGAAAAGGTCCGCCTACGAGAATTTCATGATGGGACCTGATATTGGAGAAGATCCTTCAGATACAAAAGGAACTTTAGAGGAAAAACGGCGTCTTGAGATCAAAAGTCAAAAGTCAAAAAAAACAAAGAAAATCAATCAGAAAAAGAAAAGAAAAGGAGAGGCCAAGGCGAAAACCCACAAAGGGCGCTTTGAGACCAAAGGGGATTTGAGTTGAAACCCCAAAAAGGGCGGCTCAAATTTTGATTAAAAGTGGGACATACAGTAGTCTTGCTATGCCTGAATTAACACTGAAGAAGTATGCTATGTCTTGGGGCATTGACAAAGTACTTCGGATCCCCTAGACACATATTGAGCTTAGAATGGTTCTCAAGAAGTTAGAACAGAGAAGCTCAGACTGCGAATATCTGGGGCACCTAGTTTCCATCATACCCCTTGTGAATCTGCTATCTTTGATTATTTGATGCGTTTCAACACACGCACCTAAGAAACTTCCCCCATGATTGCATTTTGCTTAACTTGTTTGTTTGGAGCTATGCTCCCAATCAATTCCCTTCTTGTCCAATGTTAAGATCTTTTTCAAGCATTTTGCATTAAAATAATGATTAGTGGACTAATATCACTTTCATAAAAGGAGTTTTGCATATTACTCTGGAAGCTTCTAGATAGTATGGGAACCTAAAATAGGACTGTTGTTTAGGAGCTCACCAGGTATAAAAGTTGGAAAATTTGAGCTTAAATTGATTTTATCTATTCAGGTTTTCTGTCAAGGATGTTAGTTGAACAAGAATAAGATATCGCGTTGGTGATAATCCCGGTGAAAACGAGCAATGTCAACCTAAGCATAAAAAGGGGTTCATTCTCGAGGAAGATGATATTCCGTATCCATACACAGTTGGTCAAACCACCCGAGGAGTGATCAGTTGATGGAACAAGTTACAGATCCTGAACCCCCGAGTCACAGTGGGATGGATAGAAGTTGATACAAAACCTATAGCCAAGGATTGCAGTAGGATGTATCTTATGTCTCGAAGTTACAAGGGATGGACCCCGAAGTTACAGTGGGGCAAGCTATTTAAGTAAAACGCGATTATTTTTTCGGGTTTTAAGTCAAAATACCAGCCGAATAAGAGGGCAGCGTACTACGATAGAACCTTGATGGGCGACGAGTGATGACGCCCTAGATCCAAAAAAAAAGGGGAGAGAGAATCATTCTCATGACGTTTCTGCATTCACATCTTTCATAATACAATAGGTTAGGAGCATGTGATTCATTCTGATCATAGCATCTTAATCATTTGCATAAGCATAAACCTCAGGAAATCAATTCTACAGACAGATTCCCCAGTGGACAATGTAGCAAGATTGATGGAAACAGCAATTTCCAACAGATCTTAACTCCCTAAGCAGTAGGGTAACAGATCGAATTTCGGCGAATCTTATCTCCATACAGCAATGTTGGGGCAGATTTCAGCCGCTCGCTTTAACTCCCTAAGCAGTAGGGTAACAGGCAAAACAAAGCAGATCTTATCTTCGCTGAGCAGAAGCGGAGCAGATCACATTCCAATAGATCTTAACTCCCTAAGTAGTAGGGTAACAGATCGAATTTCGACGAATCTTATCTCCATACAGCAATGTTGGGGCAGATTTCAGCCGCTCGCCTTAACTCCCTAAGCAGTAGGGTAACAGGCAAAACAAAGCAATCTTATCTTCACTGAGCAGAAGCGGAGCAGATCACATTCCAACAGATCTTAACTCCCTAAGCAGTAGGGTAACAGATCGAATTTCGGCGAATCTTATCTCCATACAGCAATGTTGGGGCAGATTTCAGCCGCTTGACTTAACTCCCTAAGCAGTAGGGTAACAGGCAAAACAAAGCAGATCTTATCTTTGCCAAGCAGGAGTGGAGCAGATCAAATTCCAGCAGATCTTAACTCCCTAAGCAGTAGGGTAATAGGCAAAATTCTAGCAGATCTTAACCCCCTAAGCAGCAGGGTAACAGATCAAGTTTTGGCAGATCTTATCTCTCTGTACTGGCAGATAGCAGATCAGAAAAGCAGATTTAACAATCTTTGTACTGTTTAGCAGAAAAGATTGAGGTTACAAATCTCGTCTCTTTGAATTATTACATCTCTGAAGATGCAAGCAGATTGAAGCTACAAGACATATCTCTGAAGTTGCAGTGGATTGAACCAAAGCTACAAGAGGCGATAGGTTGAAGAGACTACCTGAACGAGAAAAGCACCAAAGAGAAGTCAAGATTTGGTGAGACCAGGCAAAATTGGCCTTTCTTTGTGTCTTTGCTCTATTCCCGTTTCACGACAATGAGCAAAGAGGGGCAGCTGTTACAGGCCAATTTTGGCCTACCCCCAATCCCAATTTGAATTACCCAAAACCCAATACATCAAACCCGGTACAAACCCAATTCCCCTAACCTACCCAGACCCGTTACAAGCCCATTACCCAAACCCAACAAGACCAAACCTAGCAGCAGAACCCTAGCCGCCTCTGACTGCCTACTTGCTCTGACAGCAGCTGCTACCACCGCCTTTTGCCACTGTAGCCACCGCCCAAAGTCCCTGCAAGCATTAAAACAGGACAAGACAGAAAGCAAACAATACAGAGGGCAACTTGTAACGTAAAATGGCTATAAAAAGCCGATTGTAAACCATTGTAAAAGATTTTCGAATTTTTTCAGAAAAATCAATACAAACAATAAAATTTCAAACACAAAACAGTAGATCTAGTAATACAGTATCGAAAACATCCCTAAATCGGACAGTTCGAACGTCAAGAATCCGAATCGAAAGTTTGAGGTAAAACCCCCCATTTCGAGTCTGCTACTTTCCTCCCTTCCATCTATTTCTTTCATTCCCTTCCAAATAACGCAAATACATACTCTTTTAAAAAATAAAAATAAAAAAAAACAAAAAATAAATTTTTTACCTTTTTCGGCCACCGTAACCGTCCGGTGACCGGCCGGTGGTCGGACCGACCACCGCGAATCGCCCCGGTCACCCCCCGTTTTCTCTCCGTTTTTTTTTCTTTTCCCCTTCACAAATGATTTTTTTTTCACTGAAACGGGCCTTTTATAGTCCTTCCAAAACGGCACCGTTTTGGTGTCAAAACCCAGGGCTAAAACGACGTCGTTTTGCCCTGGGTCGGATCTACCCGACCCTACCCGCATGAGGTCCGCGTGTTTTTTAAACGGAAGGGCCATTTGCGCGATCAGCCCTTCCGCTTTTTCAGACCTGTGTAATTAGGTTTTTAATCTTTTAATTTGACCCGTTAATTTACCCCGTGTCACAATTCAGCCCCTTCTGCCACGATGTCGTTTTTAATGCGTGGTAAAATTACTCTTTTGGCCCCTGCACGTTCCTCCCGTGTTTGTATTGGTCCTTCATTTTCGTTTTAATTGCAAATCTGCCCGAAACCTTTTTGATTTAACGCAATTTCATCCTTTTTCTTCTTCTCGCTGTTTTATTCTTTTTTATTTATTTTAACATTAGCTATATTATTAACTATATTATTATTATTATTATTATTATTATTATTATTATTATTAGTATATGATACTATACTTAATATTATTATTTTAAATATTATACTATATTTAGTATTATTAGTTTAAATGTTACGGTTTTACTATATACTACTATTAATATTACCTATTTTTTATATATATTTTATAATAATTATTATTTCACTATATTTATCATTGATATTATTAACACTAGTCCTAGTTATAATTAATGTTTTAATATATACCCATATACACGTATATATTTATTATTATTATTTAGCTATACCTTAGTATTAATAATTCTAACATATATATTTATTATCGTGGTTGTTTTCACCATCATTATTTGCCATTTCATTATCCTATATATGTCTTCTCTATGTATTTTGTTATTATCATTATAAACTTATATGTATATATACATATACTTCCAAATGTATATTACTATAAGCATTTCTTTATTATATTATTATTATGTACGTTATATATGTATGTATGTTTTCATTATTTAATTGTTTTGAAACCCTATATTACTTTCGTATCTTTCTGTGTATATTACACACGTATTTTTGTGTTAGCTACGTATTTCTCGTATTACATTATGTGTATATTTCTACGTGTACATATCCAATGCATATATATATTTCCAATATTATATATTACGTATATATTAGTATATACTATAAATATCTTTATCATATTAGTAACATACTTTTTATACCAATATTATAATACCATTATGTGTGCATTCCATACTCTATGCATGCGTGTCTTCTACATTGTATCATTTATATCTCTCTACTACCTCGTGCATATTTTGTTCTAATTATATATTACTATTTCAACGTTATGTTACGTTTTGATACGTATACACTCTTCTGAAATACACTCTCGATATTATCCTTTGCTGCAAATATCACTACTGCTATCTTTTTAAATATCATATTTTAAAGTCCAATAACATCATTATTTCAAAAATTACGTTTCGCACTCAAAAAATGTTTAAAAATGAGGCGATATTTCTGCGTTTAGAGATTCGGGAAATAGTGCCCTAACGTGCTGGGTTGCGATTTCTCGTTCGTCTAAATACCTAAAATATCCTCCAAAAACTTGCAACTCGCGAAATAACTTTAGTTTCGAGGAATTTGAGAGCTTCGTGCCCAATCGTGGTGGATGTGATGTTCGTATTCTCCCGAAGCAAAGTAATCGCGATTTTTTTCAACCCAAATCAACCCAATTTTATTTAAAATGTTCCAAAAACGAGGCAATGTTTTTTATATTTAGAGATTCGGGAAATAGTGCCCTAACGTGCTGGGTTGCGATTTCTAATTCGCCTAATTACTAAAATACCCTTCTAAACAAAATTTTGCAACCCGCGAGATATCTTTAGTTTCAAAGAATTCACGAATCTCGTGTCCAATCGTGCTGGATGTGATGTTCGTATTCTTCCGAGGCGAAGGAATCTCGACCTTCCTACTCAAGTTATCCCTGTTTCAAAAAAGAGTCCTATTTTTAAATCTTTCCAAATTTCGACTTAAGACAGAAAATTGCTCAATTTGGTACCAATTTTGGGCGTCGCGGGGGTGTTAATCCTTCCCCGGGCGTAACCGACTCCCGAATCCATTTTCTCTAATTCTTCGTAGACCAAAACATTTTATAAGGTGATCCAATCACACTTAAAAAGATTGGTGGCGACTCCCATTTTCATTTTTTTTAAGTCGACCTTCCGTTTTTTTTTTTTCCAAAAAAATGGTTACGACATAGACAACCGTTTATCTAGATCTATTCCATATATATTTTTATATTTTTTATTTTTAATAAAATATCATTTTAGGTTGTTATTATTATTTTGAAAAATATATAAAATATAAAATTATATACAATTAAAAATATGTAAAACACTTAAAATATCTTGAAAATATATAAAACTAATAAACATATAACTTTATAAAAATAAAAAAATTATAAAAACATATATAAACTATAAATTTATAAAAATATATAAATGTGTAAAATTACTAAAAAGTATGTCTAGAACGAGTCTAGACAACAATCTGTCCAGGTTCATTCCTGATGTGAATTCTTTTATATTTTTATTATTTTATATATTTTAAAATTTTATATATCTTTTCAAAATAATAATATAAATAACATGATATTTTATAATAAAAAATACAAACTTACTAAAAAGCACATCTAGAACGAATCTAGACAAGATGCAAATGTATCTAGACAACTATTTGTTCAAGTTCATTTTTCACGTGAAAAAAGTATATTTTTTTATTAAATTATATATTTTGAGTTTTTAAAAATTTTTCATTTATGCTTACCATGTGTCATGCTTAAAGGTTGCCATGTGTCATTGTTGGATTTTGTATAGTACCTACAAAAATAAATCCTTACTAAAAAAAACTTCTAGACAATAGTGAATAGGTTTGAATCCAAAGAGACTAATAATAATCTTATTCTTTAATAAAACAAGTAAAATAAAAATAAGAGGGCCTTTTAAATTAAAAAAATCAAAATGAGATTGCAAAATAAAGATAAAAAAGAGCAAAACGATGAAAGTCTAGCTAAGGGTAAAATCTTTGTTTGATTTACTAGTTTTTTTTATGTGAATTACAATAACAGAGCAAAACCCGAATAACCAATGCAACTCAAACTCAAGCCACTTAGGGCGATAAGCACCCTTGACCATCAGGCCATCACATAAGGTTCTGTTTGATTTACTAGTTTGATCATTAATATAAAGATAATTTCAGTGTTCTTTAAAAAATTAGTTATAGTTATTGACGTCATAGCTAACAATAAGTCTCTCCTTACCTTGTTGATAACCTAGAGGAATCTTGTTGAAGTTATTCCTCTTATTAATAAATAATCTTATAACTTTTCACTTATGATTTAAATTATCAATAGCATTAAGAACAAAAGAAACTTAATTCTAATCAACAAACACACACAAGTGGAGTTAATTTAGATTAGATCGCTTGTCCACGTAACATGAATTGCATACGTACCTTATACCCAATCATGCTATTCGTCGCAAATATTAGAATCAATAAAATAATTATGAATTTAACAAACTTTTAGAATCAAAATATTGAACTCCCTTTAAGAAGTTTAGAAACTTATGGAGAAAAACAAACACAAAAATAAAATAATACTAAATTGGATATCTCTAAATATTAATTTAATAATTTCTATTTATAGGCAAAAATCACATAATAGATAAAATACAAAAGTGCCATTAATTAAAAAAATAGAATTTTTCTAGATTTCTTAGAAGATTTTCGCATCAAATTTCCAAGTCATTTTTAGACATCTTTTCAATATTTTTTAAGCCCCAGACTTGAAATAACTTTTATTAGAATTTTCAATTTCCTTCAAAACGATAAATTATGGATCTAGAATCATTTTCTTTAGCTCAAGTCATGGCCAAAATATTGAAATAGTACCAATTGGAGGTTCAGTTTGAAAAAAATTATCAAAAATAAACTTCAAGTTGACTTTTCTCTAATTATTCACCTAAACCTTAAAAAGTAAAATGAGTAAAAATAAAATAATTAAGGACTTAAATAACACAATTTAAATGGAAAATTATTACAAATAAACTGACATTTATGAACTTATCATATGGGCTATTAATGACTCAACGATGTTAGTGTAAATTTATCAATTAATATATTGAAATTCAAATTCAAATATTAATTAAAAAATACCACAAATAAACAAATTTAGAGAGCAAAATATATATATATATATATATATATATATTATAATTAGCATTGGGGCAGATTATTTGAATAATGTATGAAATCTACAAAACATCCGTGAAAATTTTATCTAAAAAATGTATCCAACCTAATATTAAGAAATTAAAGCTTAAAAATTCATGAAATTGGTGCCACCTAGACCTCTTCATGGGTCAGATTATTCGCCCAAATCCGAAGGTCTGTTCAAAATTTGGGAGGGTTTGAGTAAAGTTATTTAGCCCAAAAACATAGGGTTGGACAAAAAGATTAGGCTCGTTTAAAATATGGGTCGGGCTCAAGCTTGAACATTTAGGGATCGAACTCTATCTGATCTATATTTTAGTTTATAATATTTTATAGTTAAGAACATATTAAAAAAATAAACTTGTACTAAATTTATAAAACTGCTCTAATATTTTATAATATTTTATAATATTTTATAATATGTGATTCACACAGCCAAGACCATTTTGGGCCGTGTGGGCCACACAGGTGTGTGGGCCCACACGAGCAAACATTATGGGCTTGTGGGCCCATTTTCACTATTTTGTTGCTAAGGTTACACGAGTCGCCTGAGACGATTGTGAACCTACTATAGGGTCAGTAAGCTTACCTAGACCCCTAGTTAACTGAAATGACTGTATGACTGATATATATATTTACATGTTATCGAGTATGATGATATTTACTAATTGATAATGTATGCACTGTTGCCATGTTATAGCATGTCATTACTGTATATTGCATTGCATAGGGATGGGATGATATGTTTGGAGGAAGTGTATTGTAAGGCTTAATGCTTGTTATACTAGTAGCTCTGCTGTATATCACTGATGGCTTAAAGCCTATTATACTGGCAGCTCAGCTGCAAAATACTATTTAGTGCCGCAACCGGTGCTAATTGTAAGTGTAGGAATGGGTGGGTGATTTAATCCCCACAGAAGTGCAGGGTTGGACAGGAGACGGTGAATAGCAGTTGGTTGGGTAGGATTTGTATACTGTACACAACATTATTGTTTACTGATACTGTGATGGGCTAAGGCCCTACTGCTACTGTTATTGTTACTGTTACTGTTACTATTACTGATACTGTAATGGGCCAAGGCCCTAACTGAAACTGTTACTGAAATAGGCTTAGGCCCAAACTGTGATTGCAACCTGTCTGCTTGTTTATATGGGATTACACACTGAGTTTTTGTAAACTCACCATTCTGTTTAATTATACAGGTAACCCCCAGATATAGGCGGATCGATGCGACGGAGGACTCAGCGGTGGCCACACGACCTCGTTCACAATATTTAGTACTTAATTTTGGTTCAGCTTCTATTTGGGAGATTTTTTATATAAATATGGCCTCTATGGATTTTTACTTTAATTTGCGATTTTTAATGTTTATGGTTTATAACTGCTAGTAGTAGAGCTGTACATGGGCCGGGCTATCCGGCCCGGCCCGAATGCCCACCCGAAAAATGGGAGGGTTTGGGTAAAGATATAGGCCCGAAAAATAGGCTTGGACAAAAAACGAGGCTCGTGTAAAAAATAGGCTGAGCCTTGGGTATGATTTTCTTGGCCCGGCCCCGGCCCGACCCTGCCCGAATTATTTTAGTATTATATTAATTTTTTATTCATAAAATTTTAACTTATTAAGACTTAATAATTGTAGTTCTAGTGTTATTTTAAAAGGTCTAATTACAACTCCAATCCCTTTATTGTTTAGATTTTTAAAATTTAATCCTTTTACTTTTAATTTCAATATTTTCTTTTTTAAATGTATTTGATTTATTATTTATTATTTTTATTTAATAAAATAAATAAAAAAATTAATATGGGCTGGGCCGGGCTTGGGCTTACCAATTTCATGTCGGGCTGGGCTTGGACAATTTTTCAGGCCCATATTTTGGGTTGGGCCGGGCCTAGGACTAAAAAAAGGGCCTAGATTTTTGGTTGGGCCCGGCCTGAACCCGGCTCGGCCGACCCGAACCCAGCCCGGCCCGACCCATGAACACCTCTAGCTAGTAGTAAGAAACTCGGGTTTTCAGAAGAAATAAACATTTTCACAAAATACCCATTAGTACGCAAACTATTTTAAAAGCTTCTGCAACGAATAACGTTTTGAAATTGAACCACGTTTTAATAATGTTCAACCAAATAAACAACTCGATTTTGGAAAAAATAGAATATGATAAAAGATTTGAACAGACAATGGTTTTAACAACGACACGGTTTTAAAAGCACTAACTTGTGACACCGCCAGATTCGGCCATCAAGTCTAGGCCGGGTTTAGGGTGTTACATTTAGTGGTATCAGAGTCAAGTTACACTCGGCTATGGATTTGGGTTTTTAAGAGTTGATTTCCAAAAAAAAATTGATTTTTAGTGATTTGAAATGTCTCTACCAAACGTGTGGTACACCGAGTCTCCGGCACCGATTGTATAAGTTATCTGAAACTGTTATGTCTTTTAACTGAAACTGATATGAAACTGAAACTACTATAGGTAGTATACTGTATTGAAAACACTTTAGTAGATGTATACTGGAAACCATAGAAAAACTGAAAACTGTAGTGAGACTACGATTTACGAAAATGAACACTAAATTACTGATACTATTACTGTTTTCGTAAGATATCTGTTAATAAATATTGAAACTATAAACTGATGCATAAAACTGTAATAAAGATAAACGCGCTTAGACAATGAGCATGAGAGGAACTCGCAGACGGGGTACAAGAGGCCGTGGTAGAGGCCGTAGAGGTGCTCAAGCTAGGTCCTCATCTTCTGGCAACTTGCCTAATTTGGATACAAGTGAGACGTCGACTCTACCTATGTCTGAGACTAGGTCCCACAAACGAGTGACTGGGGACGACACACTGTCCCAAGCCAGGTTACGAATTTTGGAGAGGGTCGCTGGGTCCCATACTAGAGCTGGAGAATAAGGGTTGGTTACGGAATAACTCCGATCAAATGGAGCAGAGATATTTAGGGGTGTCGCTAGGGTCGCCCCTGATGTGGCTGAGTACTGGATAAAGGTCACATAGAGGATTATAGATGATCTGGACTACACCCCCGAGCAAAAATTAAAGGGTGCAGTTTCACTGCTGAGAGATGAGGCTTACCAGTAGTGGCTTACGGTTAAGGAGGGTACTTAGCCTGAATGATTGACCTGGGAGTTCTTCAAGTCCACTTTCTAGGGAAAGTATGTGGGTGCCAGTTACGTGGATGCCCGTAGGAGAGAGTTCCTAAATCTGACTCAGGGGGATAGATCGGTGGTCGAGTATAAGGCTGAATTTTTACAACTGAGCCGCTATGCGTGAGTTATGGTGGCGACCGAGTATGAGCAATGTGTTCGCTTCGAGGATGGCCTTAGGGATAGTTTAAGGGTTCTGATAGCTCTATAGAGGGAACGAGACTTTGCTGCACTGGATAGTTTAAGGGTTCTGATAGTTTCATAGAAGGAGTGAGACTTTGCTGCACTGGTTGATAAGGCGAAGATCACCGAGGAGGTTAAGCGTGAGCGCTAGAACCATGAGAAAGAGAGAGCTAGGAACAAGAGGGATTCAGAGTCCTCAAGTTCTATTCAGAGGCCTAAGAAAAAGGCCAGAGTTGATGGGCTAATCAGAGTTGGGGCCCTTGTTGCTGCTACTGGATAGCAGCCTTGTACTAATTATGGTAGACGACATCTAGGCAAATGCTAGAAAAAGAATAGGGCTTGTTTGAGGTGCAGTTCACTAGAGTACCATATTAGAGAGTGTCCGCAGAGGCTCGATCAGATGCAGGCTCTAGGTATGGGTACTACACAGCTGCTGAGGGGTGATTAGCAGCCATTGAGAGGCTGCGGTCAAGCCAAATGTGGTAATGGGCTGGGCCGGGGGTAAAGAGCACCGAGTAGAGGTGCTAATCAGATCGAGGCGAGGTAGCAGGCTCTAGTTTATGCTACACATTGTCGAGAGGATGGAGATGTTTCGGACGTCATCATGGGTACGTTCTTTATTTACGATGTACCATATACTGTACTGATAGATATAGGATCTACTCACTCCCAGATAGCCTGTACTATGACTGAAAACTTAGGCATATTAGTTGAAAGTACCACGAGTAAGGCTACTGTACTGAGTCCGTTGAGGCAATCGGTAAGGGTAAAAAAACTATTTAAAGATGTTCCTCTAGAGGTTCAAGGGGCTATCTTTCTGGCTTATCTTATGGAACTTCCTTTCGGAGTGTAACAACCCTTACCTAAGTCCGACGTCGGGATAGGGTACAAGACATTACCGTATTTAAACATACTCAAACATACCAAATTCGGCATTAATTATTGCTCCAATTTAAAACTTTTTCAAACATACTCTTAATATTTTTATCATGGGCCTACAAGGCCCAAAACATGCATCGGAAGTGGTTTGCAACCAGTCTGAGAACTTTCGGGCTCTTAGAAAAATTTTATTTTAAAACAGGGCCACACGCCCGTGTGAGCAGGCCGTGTGGTTACATACGCCCATGTCCCTAGCCCGTGCTGAATTTATTTCTCATTTCGAACCTACAAACATTAACACGATTGAGACACACACCTGTGTCCAAGGCCCATGTTCCTCACACGGCCTAGACACTCCTGTGTCTTCAACCTATTTACCTCTCTGATTGAACACTATGAACATCTTGGGTTCACATAGCTAAGGCATATGCCCGTGTGCTTAACCCGTATGTAATACTGACTTGGCCAATTTAAGGTGCAAGGGACACACGGTCGAGCTACACACCCTTGGTGTAAACCGTGTGTCACACACGGCCTAGACACATGCCCGTGTACCTACCAGTGTGGACAAATATAGGCTATTTTACAAGCCTTTTTGCCACCCTGAAACACAACTAACTCATACAAATTTCAACCTCACAATTCCATACATAATATACATTATAAACATTTATCATTAAGGCACTCACATGCCACCATGCATATCATTCTCATCTATCCTTATTCTGCTTACACATGTAATCTTGAACATTCATGAACTTTATCAACATTGCATACTTTAACTTAATCAATATTAGCCAATTTCCAAGGGCCATTACAATATAACTTGAGTGATGACAATAGCCAACACATTTGGTTACCCAAAATGACTCATATCAAAATAACAAAGTTTTCTATACATGCCATACTTAAAAATACTAAACTGTACTATACCAAAATGGACTGCTTGATAGTGTGACTTCGAGCTTTGACTTTAATTGATTCCCGAGCAAATTCGACAAATCTACATAAAGAAGGGAAATGAAGGGGTAAGCATAAAATGCTTAGTAAGTTACATGAAATAAAATAGCAACTAAGGTCATGAAACATCATTCAAATAAAAATATCATAAAATTCATATAATTTCTTACTCGTTTTCATAACTTACTCGAACTCATGGTTTACTCATTCTCATGACTTACTCATTCTCACGCTTTACATTTTCATATTTCTCGTAACATATTCAAGTGTACCTGTAACACTCATCACAAACCTTAGTCTTTCTCGTTAAACTAATTGACTTGAGTACTTTCTCCTTTAATACTTTTAGAATACTGAAGGATACCTGTAATGTCATTTTCATGGTAAGATGCCAAAACCATATCCTAGATATGGTCTTACATGGGATCTCAAGTCGATGCCGAAGCCATATCCCAGATATGGTCTTATACGGGATCTCATATCGATATCGATGCCATGTCCTAGACATGGTCTTAGACGAGATCGTAAGATGATGCCGATGCCATGTCCCAGACATGGTCTTATACGAAATCTCTCTTAGATGCCTATGCCATATCCTAGACATGGTCTTACAGGGGATCTATATCTCATCTCGGTGCTAACATCATGTCCCAGACATGGTCTTATACGGGACCATATGTCGATGCCAATGCCATATCCCAGACATGGTCTTACATGGGATCTCTATTTGGTACCGATGCCATGTTCCAGACATGATCTTATATGGGAACTACAAATGCTCATGTCATGACTACGGTATTCTTCGTATTCTTTAACATATGTTCGGGTTTTCTCTTTTATTTCATCATCGTTTCTTGTAAAAATTCATGTCAATAATTTCATGGAATATCATAAATTCATAAAAATCATCACAATAACTTTTTATAATGCATAAAGCTAATTTATCACATACAACTTACCTCGGGTCCAAAACGAGGGTGAACATCCGATTTAGTCCACCACCTTACTTTTTTCCCAGTTTCGATCCCGGCTTCGTGTTTCTTAATCTAAAACGATAAATTAAGCTTGTTTAATTTACACATTGGCTAAATAGCCCATAATTAACACTTTGGTAAATTTTTTAAATTTTCCCCTAAACTTTTGCATATTTGCAAAATAGTCCCTAGGCTCGTAAAATGAAATGCGCTTAGGCTCCATTTGTTTGCAGGTAAAATATTTTCCAGAAAATGATTTTTGGAAAATGATTTCCTGGAAAATGATTTCTGGAAAATGATTTACTTTTCTGGTGTTTGGATGAATCTGTGTAAAATATTTTCTGTTGTTTGGCAGATTTCTTGAAAATATTTTCTTGAAAAGCTGTTTTTACATATATTAATAAATTTATATATATTAATAAATTTATATTTTAAATTGTTTTTACATATATTTCAATGATTTATTTATAAATAAATCAAATTAAATATATAATAATACTCAATTAATAATCTAGAATATACATAAATTGAAAACAACGAAACTATCATATTGAACAATGTCGAACTTGACAACTTGGTAAAACCATCGACCAAGTTTCCATGGTTTTAGGAAATATTTCATAGGAAATGGGTGCTTAATAGTTCCTTTTTTACAACTGTGTCCCAATAGTGGAGTTTTAGAACTTGCACGTCCTAGTCTTTTCAGAAAAGCAATTGTCCTCTCTTCCCCACCTTAAAGCAGTTGAAGGAAAGATTCTAAAAAGAAAATAAATTTTCGTAACATTAGCCACAACTATAAACAATATTAATGCCGAAAAATGAAGAGCATTAGAAAATAAAAGGGAGAAGAACAATGCAAAATGTGAAATATTTAAAATTAACATGTGCTATCAAAGCACAAAAAACTATTACTGCACTTCGACGCGTATCCTATAATACAGAGCTTTGAAAAATCCATAAACCATAAATTCATATATCTTGGACTAGCTTTAATTTATGAATTCTAACAAATAGATCCATAATGCCAAATACATGAAGAGAAAAAAAGCATGTATAAATAAGTTTGACATAAGTACATAACTATCCATTCTTCTTTCAAATCTCTTTAATGAAATATTTACAATACCCTTTTTCTCAATGTCTGTGCATCTTAATGCATGTTATTTCAAATGTTTGTCATCAGTAACTCAGTGCAAGACATTGCTAGCACCAAATAACTTTAAAACTAAAACCAGTCGTTGGCTAATAACAGAAAGAAATGTCTCAGACTTCTATTTGTCTAGCCTTGTCGTTGAGATTTGGCATTGTTCCTTCCCATAATTCAACTAGATCCTTCCTTAACCACGAGATGAAAATCACAGGTCCTAGAGTTGAAGGTACTTGCGTGTAAAAGATGGAGGATGTAAGTTGAAAATAATATGGAGGTGCAACAGGTATTTCATGAACTCAAAAAACTAACATTCATTTACAGCTTTAGGTAACCTCAACGACTATTGATCGAGTAAACAGTGAGAAATGAGAATAAAAATTATCAGAATGACTATATCAAATTGGCAAAAGCTCGTGCTTGGAATAAAGAGGGCCAACAAAATACCAGATAAAAAAGAGCAGGTTGAGGCGAGTGAGTCAAAATGCCGGCTGCAAGTGCAGTTACTAATCCAACAGCATAGCCAAGAAGGGCATACCATATGTACTTGTGCCCCTTCGATGAATGTAAATCTAAAAGATTTATGATAGATAAACATAAACTAGTATACGCCAATAGCTACATGTGCAATTTCCTCTTCATCAATCATAGCGACACTTGTGATCCCCAAAACCGACCTTTTTTTTACCAGGCGTGGGCCAGCATCAAGACCCCTTGCCTCCTATATCCGTAAAAACAAGTACTTAAATTTCTAAACCAAATTAAAATAACACAAATTGGAAAATATATGGGTATATCAGAGGAAGGATCAACGAGATGAATTGCAGTTTTTACTCTTTTCTAAATTTAGAAACAAATATAATAACAAATATATCAAAATCTTGCAGAGAATGGCTAATGCATATAAAACAAAATGATCTGAATAGCACTATGACATTGACTTGCGCAGCATAGCAGAAAAAGGGTTTTATAAACTCAAAAATAATAGTCAATCTAGATTATTGGACTGGTAAAAAAAACCTAGGTAACTGGAATTTGAAAGCAACTTTTATGCATATGACCTGACATTGAAATGATTAAATTTAAACTTAAAGGAAGCAAGAGCAATCTTGATTTCAAATGATCAATTTTTTTAAGCTTCAACTTTGACCAAGACTAGGTCATAAATGGTTCTTTAGGAAATGCCCTGAATTTGACTTGAGCATATTAAGGCATTAGATTGGACATGAGAAACTACAGGTGCAAAAACTTGAAAACTGAGTTAATCTAGGTTTATGAAACTTCCAATGAAATGTTCTCAACTAAAGTTAGTGCTATGAAAATCTTAGATTGGAGTGAAATCTAATCCTCTTAAATCACTACTCAAAGATGGGTGCTGTGAAATGTTCAAGTTAGATGAAAAGCAGTAGAATATGCAAGTTGGGCAATTACATTTTGAGCAATTGCATTTTATAGAGAAAACAACTCAAGACTTACTTTCATGAAATCATAAAGTACTTTAAAGAAGCTTCTATTTCAAGAATTAAAAGTTGGTCAACAGTAAAAGATCACCTGTACTAATGGGATGGCAGCCATAAATGCAACAACATTATCTTATGATTTCTCACATTCTCTCCTAAGTAAGTTATGAGCAAGCATATCTCTATAACTAGACAAAGGAAAAAAAATAATCACATGGAAGTGCATATGATGAGTGTAAATTAGTTAAGGTGAGCCAATTCATGCCATATTTTGGTTCTTTAAACACAAATGCTAGTTATTTATCATGTGAAAAGTCAAGTAGAAATAACATATCTACACTGAAAAGGAAAAGATTGGACATGGAAATAGAGCTTTATTAATGCTTAACAAGGTACAACCTAAGTGTAAGAGCATGCATATGTTGATAATAAGTCAAGGGAAAAGAGATTAAAGTCGTTTAAACAACGAAATAGCAAATTAACACACTGCAGAAAGTGAAAACTCTACTTATTTGAAACCAATCTCAGCAAGCCTTTGTGAACACCAAGTAAAATGACGGCTTTCATCATTAGCAACATGAGTAAAGTTAGCAAAGAACTTGTCCCCAAGAATATGATAGAAGGGTGAAAATTGTACAACAGTATCCCATGCCAAATCAATTACATTTAACTCCACATGAGCTAGGTTATGAAGCATATAAACATTAAGAGGTAGGCCAAAGTTTTTAGGGTCTGGAATCTCCTTTGGAGAAACCTACATTCCAGGAAAACGACTAAAAAATAATCACTTTTCACCTAACAATAGCAACTCCAAAATGAATAATTGATCACAAAGATTAATTACACATACTATTTATACACAAACTCCAATTACATGCAGTATAAGTTCGAATGGGGAACAAACCAATTGAGGGTTAGTATGGCAAGTAGGTCGAGAAGGAGGCTAGCAGAGCCTAATGGGCAGACATGAAAAACGGAAGAAGAAAAAGGAATGAATAATGGAAGAAGAAGAAGGAGCCTTACCTAGATGAAGGAGGAACTTGAAAAGGTCATTGACCAAACTTTCTCGTTGTCATTCTTCGAAATCTCGCAGCTCTTGAGAAATTTAGAGCGGGGGGTAGGGTACTTGGCAATGGCACTGATTTGTAACCCAAGGGAAAGGGGAAGGAGAAAGGGGAAGAGGAAGGGGAAAAGGGAGAAGAAGGCTTCATTTTCTGGAAAAATGTCTTACTGAATTCAAAAGGGTAAGACATTTTCCTAAAAACAGACATTCTTTTCCCGTGTTTTGTAAAATATTTTACCTTAGGAAAACATTTTTAGCTATCCAAACATCAGAAAAGTTTGAAAAGCTTTTACGGAAAAGCTTTTACAGGTTACCAAACACAATCTTATTTTCTTAATTACCCAAGCCTAGTCGAACCCTTCATATTCTCATAACAGCCTCTATTTTTCATAAATTTTCACTTTTGCTACACATTTTATCACATTTTCAATTTAGTCCCTATTAAGGTTTTTCATGAAAATCACTTAGAAAAAGATGTTTACTACACTTCAAACTTTCATCTTCTACCACTAGACATCAAATTACTTGCATTTCATGCATGGGTATATTTTTGAATATAAACTTTAGCTCAAATTAGTGGTAGAAATAGCTAAATTAAGCTACGAGGATTTTAAAAATACGAAGAAAATAAAAAAAAGGGGACTAAATTGCACTTACTTGAAGCTTGAAAAGTTAAAACGAAACCCTCGCTATGGAGCTTGTGATTTTCGACACACTTGAAGAAGAAGATGAGCATATTTTTTTATTCTTTTTCCTTTTTTATTACTTAATTTTACCAAATGACCAAAATGCCCTTGTACCCTTTTTTTGAAATTTTTTCCTTCATTGGGCATTTTTGTCCATCATGCTAGTAATTTATCCAATTGTTAAATAAGGACCTCTAATAATTTTTCTAATGCTATTTCATACTTAAACCTTCAAGAAACTCATATTTTGTAACTTTTTCAATTTAGTCCTAAAAGACAAATTAATCGTTATTTCATAAAAATTCCTTAATGGCATTTTATCACTATTATGAAATCATGTCATAAACTTAAAAATAATCATGAAATATACCTTTCTACTTCGGATGTGTGGTCTCGAAACCACTATTCTGACTAACCCTAGTTTGGGTTGTTGAGAATTTGATCTAATACTGGGAATAGACCGATTGGCTAAACATCAAGTGAGCTTGGATTGTGCCACAAAAAGGGTTGTACTGAGAACTACGGATGACAATGAGGTAGTCATAATTGGGGAGTATCGAAATTACTTATCGAATGTGATTTCTGCATTGAAGGCTGAAAAGATGGTTCATAAGGGATGTAAGGCGTATCTGGCCTACATTAGTGGTTCAGATTCTGGGGATTCTTCGGTTAACGATATTAGAATGGTTAAGGACTTTCAAGACATTTTTCCTAAAGAGCTACCTGGGTTACCTCCGAACCGTAAAGTAGAGTTCGAGATTGAGCTCCTTTCTGTTACAGCTCCAGTGTCCATTGTCCTTTATAGAATGGTACCGAAGGAGCTTGTGGAGCTTAAGGCCTAGATTCAAGAGCTACTGAATCATGGGTTCATCTACCCTAGTGTATCTCCGTGGGGGCACTAGTGCTGTTTGTGAAAAAGAATAATGGATCCATACGTATGTGTATTGACTATCGGCAATTGAACAAGGTGACATCAAGAATAAGTACCCCCTACCGAGGATAGAGGAATTATTTAATCAGTTTCGAAGAGCTTCAGTTTTCTTCAAGATTGACCTCCAATTAGGGTATCACCAGTTGAGAGTTAAAGAGGCGAACGTGCATAAAACTGTATTTAAGACTCGCTATGGCCATTACGAGTTCCTAGTAATGCCATTTGAGTGACAAATACACTAGCAGCTTTCATAGATATAATGAACCAAATGTTCTAGCCTTACCTGGATTGGTTTGTAGTAGTATTTATTGACGATATACTGGTGTATTCGAGGACTGGGGATGAGCATGATGAACACCTCAGGGTGGTTCTACAGACTTTGCGAGAGAAACAACTGTACTTCAAGTTTAGTAAATGTGAGTTCTGGTTACGAGAAGTAACATTTTTGGGCCATATGATTTCTATTGAGGGGATTAGGGTCGATCCTCAGAAGATTGAGGCTGTGTTAGATTGGAAATAACCTAAGACTGTATTTGAGATTCGCAGTTTTTTGGGACTGGCAGGGTATTATCGACTTTTTGTAGAGGGTTTTTCATTGACTACAGCACCATTGACTAAGCTGTTACATAATGGTGTGCCGTTTAATTGAACTGATGCGTAGTAAGAGAGCTTTGAAAAGCTCAAGACTGTACTGACTGAGGCTCCTGTTTTGATACAGCCAGAGTTTAGAAAATAGTTCACTATTTATAGCGACGCATCACATGTTGATTTGGGATGTGTATTGATACAGGAGGGTAAGGTTGTAGCGTATACGTCTCGTCAACTTAAGACTCATGAGGTAAATTATCCGACACATGACTTAGAGTTGGCCGCAGTGGTATTCGTATTAAAAATCTAGATGTATTATCTGTACGGTGAGAAGTGTATCATTTACACCGATCACAAGAGCCTTAAGTACCTCCTCACTCAGAAGGAGCTGAATTTTAGGTAATGTAGATGGATTGAGCTACTTAAGGACTACGACTGTATGATTGAGTACCACCCTAGTAAGGCCAATATGGTGGCCGATGCACTGAGCCATAGGGCTGTGACTAATCTAAGGATGATGTTTGCTCGTATCAGTTTATTTGATGATGGTAGTTTGTTGGCCGAACTTTAAGTTAAACCAACATGGATAGAATAGATTAAGAGAAAACAGTTGGATGATGAGTCTTTGGGTCTTTGCTTACGACAGACTGAGAGTGGGAATACTGAGGACTTTGGACTGAATAGCGAAGGGGTACTCTATTTTCGTGAGAGAATCTGTATATTGAAAGACATTGAATTGAGGCAGTAGATACTGAGAAAGGCGTATAGTAGCCCTTATGCTATGCATCCTAGCAAAAATAAGATGTACTGCGACCTTCGTGATTTATGCTGGAGGACAGGTTTTAAATGAGAGGTTACCGAATTTGTGGCTAAGTGTTTGACATGCCAACAGGTTAAGGCTGAGCATCAATTACCTTTAGGTTTGCTGTAGCCAGTTAAGATTCCGCTTTGGAAATGAGAGCGTGTAACTATGGACTTTGTTAGTTGGTTACTCCTCACACCAACTAAGAAAGATTTCGTTTGGGTCATTGTGGATCGATTGACCAAGTCTGCCCACTTCATACGTGTTTATACTAACTATTCTCTAAAGAAGCTGGCTAAATTGTATGTATCTGAGAGAGTGAGACTGCATGGCGTACCGATTTCAATAATATCTAATAGGGATATTCGTTTCACGTCTCAGTTCTAGAAGAAGCTACATGAAGCTTTGGGTACAAGATTGGACTTCAGTAATACGCTATATCCTTAGACAGGCAGTCAATCTGAGAGGGTGATCTAGATACTGGAAGATATGTTGAGGAGTTATGTGATTGACTTCCGAGGCAGTTGGGAGGATTACCTTCTGCTAGCAGAATTTGCTTATAATAATAGCTATCAATCTAACATTCATATGACACCTTACGAGGCATTATATGGTCGTAGGTGTCGCACACCTTCATGTTGGACTGAGTTGGGCAAGCGACGTGTTCTGGGCCCTGAACTGGTTTCGACACCAAGAATAAAGTTAGACTAATTCAGGACCGACTGAATACGATATCTGATAGGCAAAAGTCCTACGCAAACCTAAAGTGACGTGAAATTGAGTATTCTATGGGAGACTCTATTTTTCTTAAGGTCTTGCCATGGAAGAAGGTACTAAAATTTGGTCGTAAGGGAAAGTTGAGCCCTTGATTCCTTGGACCTTATTGTATCCTAAAGCGTGTGAGACCAGTTGCCTACCAGTTGGAGTTACCTCCGGAGCTAGATCAGATTCATGATGTATTCCACGTCTCAATGTTGAGGTGCTACCGCTCTGATCCCATGCATATTGTTCCTGTTGAGGAGATCGAGGCTAGGCCAGATCTGTCCTTTGAGGAGGAGCCAGTTCAGATATTGGAGCGAGATGTAAAGGTTCTGAGAAGAAAATCCATTCCACTGATTAAGGTTCTATGGTGTAATCATAGCACTGAGGAGGCCACGTTGGAGCTTGAGGATGCGATCATCAGCAGTATCCTCAACTGTTCTGATCAGGTAAAATTTCGAAGCCAAAATTTTCTTTTAGGGTGTAGAGTTACACACCCTAAAAATACCTTATATTTATTTCTGTGTTTGTGACACAACTGACTGTTTGCTTTAGTGGTTAAATGCCTTAGGTGTAATGACCCAAAATTTATGGGCAACGAAAAAATGAGTCTTAAGGCCTCCGTCTTAGTAAACTGGGTTAAAAAATAATTAATAAAAATATTTGTGTGTTTGGTTGTGTGTTTAATTAAGTTTGAATTAAGTGAATTTAGCTTAATTAAGAGAATTTAGGAAAAAGGATTAAATTGAATAGAGAATAAAAGTCTAATTATAGATTAATAAAATTTATAAAGGATCAAAATGGGAAATATGCCATTTGGTATTTGGTGAGGCGGTAAATGTATGAAAATCAAAGATTTTTATTGCATAAGTAATATTATATATTATTATTATTTATTATTTTTATATTATATATTAGTATTATTTGATATTAAATTATAAAATAAATTAGAATAATAACAAATATGTGAAGATTAAATTGTCCATGTGTAAATAATATATTAATACACTTGTAAAAGATTTATATCTTTTCTTAATTTATAAGCTAAAGATATTTTGTAGTATTATTATTATTACTGTTGTTGTTAAAATAATTATTATATTAATTATATTATGAGACAAATTAAATTAAAACAAGTGTATGGTATTGATGAGATCCATGTGTGACAATATGTATATGTGCAAATGTTATGTATGTATTTGTTAGTAAATAAGATATTTATTATAAATATTATTTAATTAAGTAATTTAATTAGTAAAAGAAATAAAGTGAATGAGTAATTAAAATGAAAAGAATAAAAGAAACAAAAAAACAAGAAAGAGCAGAGAATATTTCGAAACTAGCAGGAAGAAAGAAAGAAAGAAAGAAAGAAAAGAAAAAAGAAAAAATTAAGATTAAAAGCTTGGAAGTTTGAAAGGTAAGTCAATTAAGCCTTTTTTTCTTTAATTTGGATGTTTTAAAAGCTTTAGGACTAAGTTTTGTTGAAACTAAGTTGAAGTTATAGAAGTTTTAAAATTTTTGAGTAAAGTTTATGTTGGACAAATGGTTGAATTAAGGGCTTAATTGATAGAATTATTGATTAGAAGTAGTTAAGAGATTAAATTGTAAAAGAGATTATAAATTTGTGTTTGAGGGACTAAGTTGAAAGAGAGTTTGAGTTAGGGTTTTAATATGAACATTTGATAGTTAAGTGGGATATGGAAGAAAATTGAATGGAAATAAAGTAGAAATTAAACTAGGAAAATAAATGAGTCAATTAGTATTAAATTGAAAATAGCTTATAAAATTGATGGAAATTCTATTATTATTAAATTGTTGCTATAATTAATAAAATAATTATTTATATTTTCGTAGCTAACAAAGAAATCGAAGCATCAGCATCGAAAGGCAAAGAGAAAGTGAACGAGGAATAAATACGAGAAATCCCGGTTAGTATTACTATAATTCAAGTTATGTATTATTAAACTTTAAATTCAATGTATGTGTTTGGAAAATAAAATTAAGGCAAGTATTACTATTTGAATTGAATGTGAAATGGTTTTCATTGATGAATATATTATGTGTGTGAATTTGAAATTTGTAATCGAATTGTTATTGTGATTGATTTGAATCCGAATGATTATGATCAATTGACAGTGAAGGTGATATGGACATATGATCCGATACCCTATTAACTAGTTGGGCTAGGGTGAATATAGTTGGCATTCCATAGAATTGGAAGAGTTCAGGGATTCTTCGACCTTGAGTCGATGAGGCGTTGGTTGCCACTTTACTTCGGCTTAGCTGATGAGACGTTGGTCGTCACTTATTTGCTTCGAACTATCCGATGAGGCATTGGTCGTCATTCTAGTGTGTTTGGTTGGGTCCGTGTATCCGCCAAGGCCCGAGTCGAGTTAATAGGGGTGAACAAGTGAAATGATAAATTTTGAATAAATGTGATTGGGCTATTGAAAGAAATGAGAAAGTGAATTTGTGAAATAAAGTATGAAATGAGGTTTGTAATATGAGATTGAATGCATGAACCAACAATTCATGAAATGTTTAAAGTTGAAATGTGATTTGAAATATAATATGTGTGATTGAGAAACAATCCAAAGTTTTGTGAATTGTTTGAAATCTTTATTGATGATGTTATGGTATGAACTTATATGTATGATTTGCTAATTATTTATGTATATTTATGATATTTTATTGTTGTTATAGTTTGAATTATGGTAATACCACTGAGTATTTCCAATACTCAGTGTACGGTTATTTCCGTGCGCAGGCTAGGTAAAGTAAGGTTCGGTTCAACATCCAAGTCATTCCCGACCTCAGCTCCATTTTGGTGAAGTAATCAATCTTTGGGTAAAAGTGGCATGTACTATGGTTAGTTTTGGTCACTTATATCTGTGTTTTGTAAATTAATTGTAGATCTGGTATGAAACACTAAGTTGAAGTTTGGTAAATAGTATATGCTATTAATAAAATTTTTTGGTTTGATAGATAATGATCTTGAGATGATTGAATGAATTATAAGTTTAATCTAGAATGATATTATGAATACTTACTGAGTAATTGTTGAGTCAATGTTTAGTGTATGGTTATGGAAGTTTTTACATGTGAAAATGACTTGATTGTTATATTGGTCGCACATTGGTATTGGTTTGAATTGTGTAGGGAGGCTAGTATAGTATTTAAGACTCATATAGAGTCCACATGGCCTGGCACACGGGCGTGTGGCTAGACCATGTGAGACACACGGCTGGCACATGGGTGTGTAAACTGGTCGTGTGTCCCCTGTATCTTAAAATGTGAAATTAGAATAGTCCACAGGCTAAGCACACGGACGTGTGGCTTGGACGTGTGAGAAAATCAGAATACTCTACGGGTAAGGGACACAGGCTTGTCCCAAACCACCACGACTATGTTGAGTCACATGGCTTAACAACACGAGCATGTTATGGGGTTACACGGGCGTATCCCTAATCCACACGGGCATGTAAGCCCTGTAATTGAGAAAAATTTTCTAAGTATCCGAATTAGTCCCGAACCTTTCTTAACTCATATTTTGGGCCTCGAAGGTTCATATAAAGGACTATAAGATTATTTTATCTTATATTTGTTATTTAATTGTATTTTATTTGTAAATTGTCTGATAATTCTGGTAATGCTCCGTAGCCTTGTTCCGGCGACGGTTTGGGGTTAGGGGGTGTTACATTGGGTGTGTCTGAGAAGTCTTGAGTTCAAGCCTTGACTTAAGCAAAATTTTAGTTTTAAGTGAATAAAGCCCTATCTCTAGTCAGTAGGCTTATAAATAAATGTTGGTAAAATATGTTAGAATCGGCCTACTAGTCTAGTAGTTAAGTGGAGTGTTAAGTTACTGGAGGTCTTGAGTTCGAATTCTTGTGCGTGCAAGGGGGATGTGTTTTTGTACTTGTGCCGTGAAGGAGTTTGAAATGTGGTAAAATGCTGAGTGTTTGAGATGTGTGGGAGGTTGTGGACGGTTTTGAGGGTGTTTGAGTTATAGTGGGAGAGTGTGGGAGCGAATTTAGGGATAAAGGGGAGAGATTTTAGGAATTGTGATCAGATTGTGTAACTTCCTAAAAATCTTTTTTTTTTCTCTTTTGTTCCATTCTCAAAATATCGATTTTTCTTTTTGGTATTCTGACGTTCCTCCTTTCCATCACTTTCACTACCGATTTTTGCTATTTGTTTTTCTGCTAATTGCTTTTCTCCTCTCCATCTTTTCTTTTTCTTGGTTGTTTGTAGTTAAAATTCCTCACTTGCTTCTGTTTTCCCTTCCTATCTCCCATTGTTGCTGCCGATTGCTTGCCGAAAAACTTGTTTCTCCTTCTGCTTTGGCTTCTCCAGTAAGCCATTCTTTCTTTAACCTCTTTTATGTGCTACAACTCGTCATCCCCGTTTTGTTTTTGTGCGTTCGGTAAGTAATGTTTTCGCCTCTTGTCTATTGGTTCTTAGTTGGTGACTAAGGGGATTGTTGTACTTGTGGTAGGTGAAAGGCAGTGATCGGTTTGTGCTACTGCTGAGGTTGGAGTGTTAGGGCAGTGTTTATCGTTGGTAAGTAGATCATGTGTATTGAATCGCCCTCGGTATTGGGGTCTTGTTTAAATCATTGATTTAAGACTTAATAAGGGTGTTTTAAATGTTTGGTTTTTAAATTAGTAATTGGGGACCTTTTGTTAACTGTGATGATAGCTGAAAGTTAGGAGTGAAGGGCTGTGCTGGTGTCGAATTATAGAGGGAAACGTTTGTGGTTTATAAGGTAGGTATCGTGCGATTGATTTGGAAGTACATTCGGTTTTATGTTGTTGTGCTAATCATGAGTTGAGACTAACGATTAAGTTGAAATGTTCAATTGTAGGTATTATTGGTCTCGAAAGTATTTTTACTGTGACACCATAACAAGTGTGTAACCACATATCTGAAAATAAGATTCGGCGAAAAGCCGAAAAGTGGGGCTGTCGACGCCACACGGGCGTGTGGCCGCCCGTGTGGTAGGATGGGCGTGTGATCGATGAGGCAGGCCATGTGCAACCCACGAGCTGGGCTGAATTGGGCTGTGTGGGCCACACAGATGTGTGGGCTCATACGGGCAAACATTATGGGCTTGTGGGTGCATTTTCATTATTTTATTGCTAAGGTTGCACAGGTCGCCCGAGACGACTATGAACCTACTGTAGGGTTGGTAAGCTTACCTAGACCCCTAATTGACTAAAATGACTGTATGACTGATATATATATTTACATGTTATCGAGTATGATGATAATTACTGAATTGATAACGTATGCACTATTGCCATGTTATAGCATGTCATTATTGTATATTGCATTGCATGGGGATGGGATGATATGTTTGGAGGAAATGTACTGTAAGGTTTAACGCTTGTTATACTGGCAGCTTTGCTGCATATCACTAATGGCTTAAAGCCTATAATACTGACAGCTCAGCTGCAAATACTGTTTAGTGCCACAACCGGTGTTAATTGTAAGTGTAGGGATGGATGGGTGATTTAATCCCCACAGGAGTGCAGGGTTGGACAGGACACGGTGAATAGCGGTTGGTTGGGTAGGATTTGCATACTGTACACAACATTACTGTTTACAGATGCTGTGATGGGTTAAGGCCCTACTGCTATTGTTACTGTTACAGTAATGGGCGAAGGCCTAAATGAATCACTGTTTCTGTATTGTAATAGGCTAAGGCCCTAACCGAAACTGAAACTGTTACTGAAATAGGCCCAAACTATGATTGCAACCTGTCTACTTGTTTATATGGGATTACACACTGAGTTTTTGTAAACTCACCCCTCTGTTTAATTTATACAGGTAACCCCCAGACATAGGTGGATCGATGCGACGGAGGACTCAGCGGTGGCCACATATCTTCGTTCACACTGTTTAGTACTTAATTTTGGTTAAACTTCTATTTGGGAGATTTTTTATGTAAATATGGCCTCTATGGATTTTTACCTTAATTTGGTATTTTTAATGTTTATGGTTTATAACTGCTAGTAGTAGGAAACTCAGGTTTTCGGAAGAAATAAACGTTTTAACAAAATACCCACTGCTACGTAAACTGTTTTAAAAGCTTCCGCAACGAATAACGTTTTGAAATTAAACCACATTTTAATAATGTCCAACCAAATAAACACCTCGGTTTTGGAAAGAAAAGAATACGATAAAAAGATTTGAACAGACAATGGTTTTAACGTCGACACGGTTTTAAAAGCACTAACCTGTGACACCGCCAGATTCGGCCATCACGTCTAGGTCAGGTTTGGGGTGTTACAAATAAAACAAGGCATAATGAAATATTCAACATAATTGTAAGTAGAGGTATTCATGAGCCTAACCAGGCTTAAACATGATATTACCACACTTTATACTTGTCCAAGCCTGGCCCGACCTGAAATATCAACCTAAATTTTTGTCCAATCTTGTCCATATTTGTAAATAGCTAACTTAAGCTTATTTTAGTCCCACCCATATTGTTTTAAAAAAAATTAAAAATATATACTGATATTATTTTTAATTCAATATTTAATATTTAATAATTTAATATATTTTTATTTATTAAAATTTTATATAGTTATATTAATATTTTTTTAATATTTATATTATAGTAGTATAATATTACTATAGATTTAATTTTTATGTGTTATAAAATACTTTTGAGAGTATTTAATCAAACACCTTGTGGATATTGTATTCTTGTATATTTTTTATTCTTTCATTGCTTTTTTGTTTTTGAGTTGCTTTCACTCTATTTTTAATGTCTTAGAGAATTTTTATCTAGGATTTTTACTTTACAATAATTAAGTTAATTTAAATGAATTTAAATATAAGAAAAAGTGCAATGTGGCACGAATTGCGAGATAAAAATTTTAGTCCTGTGACACTAAACGTTGCTGAAGAAAAACCCATCCAAAAGAGAGAGAAAGGAGCCCACTGCATGAAGTTGCTCAAGGCATTCTAAATCTATAGATCCACTAGTATCAATTATCAGCAACGAATCCATTCGGAAGGATTGCCGGAACAACAAACCATGGTGGGGTTATTACTCTGAGAGGAGGGAAACATGAAAAATTCAATTAACACGAATCTTATTAAAAAATTAAGATATGTTTTTTATATTTATTTATTTTATAATTAGCGTTAGCGGTAGGGGTGTTCAATCGGTTAACCGACCGGTTAACCGATCCGAAATACCATTAACCGAATTAACTGACCCTTCAAAAATTTTAACCATTAACGAACCGAAATTTTTTCAAAAAAATTAACCGAACCGAAATTTTTCGGTTAATTCGGTCGGTTAATCGAATTAAACGAAAATTATATATTTTTTATTTTTGGTTAAAATAAGTATAAAATTAACCGAATTACCCGATTTACCCGAATTACCCAAATTAACAAATTAACCGAATTATTTTTATTTTTATTTTTTCATTTTTATTTATTAAATTATTTGTAATTTTTATGATTGGGTTGGGTAATTGAGTTGGGTAATTAGTTTTAGTTTTTTGGGTTTATATTGGATTGGGTTTGAGTGAATAGTGGGCTATTTATATATTATCATTTTATTTATTAATTTTTTCGGTTAAACCGAAAAAATTCGGTTAACCGATCGGTTTGGAACCAAATTAACCATTAACCGAAAACTCAAAAAATTATTAACCGACCCCGACCGAAAAAATTTGATTAACCGACCGATTAATGGAATTCGATCAGTTAACCAAATTTTTTTATTTTACCCGAATTTTGCACATCTCTATTTAGCAGAGAGTAGTTGCAAAATGTAATCAAATCTAGAAAAGATTTTGTGAATAATTTATCCACAAAAATGTATTCAACCTAGAGGTGAGCATGGTCCGGGCCGAGCAAGGCTCAAAAAAATTTTTAGGCCCGCTTGTCGGGCCCGGGCCCGGCCCGGCCCGAAATATAGGCCTAAAAAATTGTCCAAGCCCGGCTCGACATTAAAGTAGTAAGCCCGAGCCCGGCCCGGCCTGGCACATATTAATTTTTTTGCTTATTTTATTAAAAATAAAATATAATAAATCAAATACATTTAAAAAAATGAAAAATATTAAAACAAAAAACAAATAAAAAATGATACTAAGATAAAATACAAAAACATTAAAATTTTTCTAGATTTTATTAGGAAATGGCAAATGAAAGTTAAAGTAAAAGAAGTGTAAAGTTAAAAATAAAAAAAGGAATAAAAAAATTATTTAATATATATTTCGGGCCGGGCCGGGCCGGGCTAGGCCCGGGCCAAAAAATTCTTACCCGAGGCTCGGCCCTTTTTTTAAACGGGCCTCAATTTTTGTCCAAACCCATTTTTCGGGCCTATATTTTTACCTAAACCCTCTCATTTTTCGGGCGGACCTTCGGGCCAGGCCAGGTAACCCGACCATGCTCAGCTCTAATTCAACCCAATCTTAAGAAATTAAAGCTTAAAAATTGGGTCCCATATTACGTAATTATCCTCTAACCCTATACCTATATTTTAGGATTGTCAAATCAAACTTTTAAGGTCAATAAGTAATAGAGCTACATGTCCCACCAACAATTTTTTTCCTTTTAATTTTTATATTTTATTATAAGCCATACTTATTGGAACTAATACAAATATAAGTATTTTCAATTCAAAGTCGATGAAAATAGATCTTAAATAATTTCCTATAATCAAATCAATAACTATATATAAAAAAAATATATCATATTTGGTACTTGTATTTTCATGAAATATTTATGTGGTATTTATATTTTATAGTATAAATATCTTGATAAAATATATATAGATAATTCATATATCATATTTAACATTTTTAAAATATAAGTAATTAAAGTAAATTCCAAAAATAAATCAAACATGGAAAACATGCATCTAAAAGTATGAATTTGAAAGCAACGTCACTTTGCTAATGTACTACTGTACATAAAAGTTCTTTTATATGAAAATCAGAAAAGCAGATGGGTAGATGCTTCATCTAACTTGGTTATTTAAACAATTAACAAAATTGGAAAAATGGTGAGGGAAATTATGGAAGAAGGGTTGTTAACAAGCAGGTATCAACTACCACCAAATGAAACAAAACCAACCAGCAATGGCGCCGACGGTGACAGTCTTACCGACAACCTTAACATGCCATCTCAGCCGGCAGCTTCGTCGTTGACACCTGTTCTTGTCTTTAGTACGTTTGTTGCAGTCTGTGGCTCTTTTAGCTATGGATGTTCTGTAAGTTCTTCAGTACTTCCTTCTCTACAGAGCCCTTTTCTCTTATTCTGCTTCTTCTTGTTCCAGGTTTTTTAGTCGGAAAGTAAAGTGGTTTCATCCATGATCAATATTTTAATAATTATACGTTTAAATTTAATAATATGTGAAAATATTTATATTATTTGGTAATTACTGATAATGATCTAACTTTGCATGAACCCAGCTTGGTTATTCATCACCAGCGGAGACAGGGATCATTGAAGACTTGGACCTCTCCTCGGCAGAAGTTAGTACACCCTAATCTTTTTCCATTCATTTCTTTTATTATTATTATTATTATTATAATAATAATAATTATTATTATTATTTACAACAGAAAAAATTCATATATTAAATAAGCTTCCACTTACTTAAAGCACAAGAAAGCTCTAGTTGGGTTTATGTAACTATCTTACTCGACTCAACGCGAGTGACAAATACGGGTATACATTTTTTTTTCCTTCTAAGTTTAGCCTATCTTTGTCACCCAATTGCAGTACTCTGTTTTCGGTTCAATAATGACAATTGGAGGAATGGTAGGAGCAATTCTAAGTGGGAAGATAGCAGATCTTATCGGTAGGAAACTTGTAAGTTCTTTTTTCTTCTTTTGGTTAAGCCTTTACACCTTCCAAAGATCTAATAATCATATAAGATTTCAAGTTAAATTCCTGTTGAATAATGGCTTATCCCTCTTAATTAATGTGTTCATGTACCGTGAGAAACAGGCAATGTGGTTCTCTGATGTCTTATGCACTGTTGGGTGGCTAGCGATAGCATTTGCAAAGGTTAGCTTCTAACTTGAATCATTTACTGGCTATTGTAACTCCATATACACCAATCTGTAAGATCTTAAATGGTTATTGTTCAACTCTTGCTGTAAGAATGCTTTGTGGCTGGATATTGGAAGGCTGTTGATCGGACTCGGAGTCTCTATTTTCTGTTATGTGGTAAATATACCAAGGTTTACACTTCACATTTCATCAACTTAAATCAGCTTTTATGTAACTTACTATTGAGATACATGTATATATAGTAGCTGAACTTTCCATATCAAATAGGTACCTGTTTATATAGCTGAAATAGCACCTAAAAGTTACCGGGGTTCCTTTGCATCATCAAACCAGGTAAAATATACAAAACCCATAACTGACATTGTGATTTTTCAACTCATCATTAGTTAGATACGAGTTTTCCCAATGGTGCAGTTGATGGCTTCTTCTGGGTTTGCAATTATGTTTTTCGTTGGAACCTTCATTTCATGGCGCACCCTGACTATGATCGGTATATACTTCGATTCTTTTTATTAACTTAAAGCTAAAGGCAGTGTTATGTTATTTATGTATTATCCATTCTATTGCCTTTAGGTACTATTCCCTGTGTAGTACAGATAATAGGCTTGTTTTTCATTCCAGAGTCCCCTAGATGGCTGGTATGTCTAACTCAGTAGTATGGCCAATCATAGGATGCTTTTTAAGTCCATAACATGTGGTCGGCAAAATGCAACATGTGACCGGCTTTTGCAGGCAAAATGTGGTCGAGAAAACGAGTTTGAAGCATCCTTGAAACGTCTTAGGGGAGAGAACTCAGATATTTCTGAAGAAGCTGCAGAGATCAAAGTATCATTTTAGCTTCATATCTCGTTATCTTCTAAAGATTGTGAACACTTGTTTCCTCATGATAAGAAGAAACGCTATGTGCTTACGTTTCTCTTGTAGGATTATACAGCTACTCTTGAGCAACAAACAGAAGCAAGCTTCCTTGAATTGTTCCAAAGGAGATATGCCAACGCACTCATTGTGAGCCGAGAATAACATTAGCTTAATAATCTGTACTCTCCATTTATGACTTGCCTGATCAGTTACATACGGCTTCTTGGAATTTTCAGGTTGGAGTTGGCCTAATGCTGTTGCAACAACTAGGAGGAAATAGTGCTGTGGTATATTATACTAGCAGCATATTCAAAGAATCCGGTAAATTATTTTTGTTGTCAATACAAAGTTTAATACCTGGTAGTGGTGGGAGAAAAGAAAGATGAAAACAGTCTTGTTTGCAACAGGTATATCAGGTAGCCTTGGCCTTCAAGTTTTAGCTGTTATACAGGTACCTTCATGGCTACTTTTCCAACTTTTAATGAATGTCAAATTGTGTTCCAAGCATTTCCGAATTCCGAGACATGTTTACATTGTTTCTTTTTGCAGATTCCAGTAGCAACTCTAGGTTTGCTTTTAATGGATAGATCCGGTAGACGGCCACTTCTTTTGGTTAGTATTGTAAACAATTTATTTTAAGATTGTAAAAATACTGAACAAATCAAGTTAAAAAGAATAGTATTTTAATCCAATTTTTTGGCAGGTTTCTGCAAGTGGATTGTGTTTCTCCTACTTTCTCCAGGGACTGGCATTCTGCTTTAAGGTATAACAGAATTTAGCTATTTTCTTCAAGAGATTGACAATGGCATTTCTTGTTTAATGCTTTCAAATTCTTATGTTTTTTCCCTGAAAACTTTGATGTTATTTTACAATCAGGAACTCCCCAATTTGAAGGCTCTTACTCCACCTCTAGCACTTAGCAGTACTTTGGTACTTCAGTTTGTCCTACAATCTTCTGCTTTACTCTTATTTAACTATTGTGCATATTGAGCCAAACTACATGTATAAACTGATCAATACTGCAAAAACAGATTGGTGCTACTGCTTTCACAATAGGGTTGGGAGGAATACCATGGATTATAATGTCAGAGGTATGTGCCAATTCTGAGATAAAAAGCTTCATCATTGCTTACATATCAAGTTTTCTTCAATAGCTGGAGACGAGATTCATTTGACTAAAACATGATCCATATTCTTTGTCAGATATTTCCTATAAATGTTAAAGCTCAAGCTGGAAGCCTGGTGACTTTAGTCAATTGGTCCACTGCTTGGATAATGACTTACAGTTTCAATTTTATGATGGATTGGAGCTTAGCAGGTCATCCTCCACATCTCTCCTTCTCTAAGTGAGTAAATTAACATATCAATTTTCAGAACTAAAATGTATGAGCAAACATCACTGCAGGAACATTTTTCTTTTTCTCGGGAATCTCAGGCTTAACTATCCTATTCGTGGCCAAGTTAGTCCCAGAGACGAAGGAGAGAACACTGGAGGAAATACAAGCATCCATCACTCACTCATTTTCTGTAATATAAGATTTAATCTTGGCATGGCCATGAATGCATGCACCAATAGGTATAAACAGTATGCATTTGGCTTACTTTCATTCTTATTTTACAAATGATCATTTCCAAGGAGGAACAATGCTGGTGAACCCTTTTCCATCTCAGCATATTGGGCTTAAAAGACCCTACATATGTATTTGTATACTGTGAACTTGTATAGTATTGTGACATTCAATTTTCTTTATATATTTACTGTTGGAACTTTGTTTTAGTTCATTTGGGCAATGCCAACTGAATTTGGCATTTTCTTTTGCAGGCAGCTCAGATCATAAGAGTAATTGTACTCATTTGGATAGACTTTTATGAATATCCAAATGTATAGCTTTTTAGGCTTTCTGAACTGTAAATTCATATGAACTATTGAACATCATTTCCTCAATGCCAGCAAAGCCCTAAATCCCTTTTTTTGGTGTTGGAAATATCTCAACCATTTAACATTATGAAATTATTATTTGTTGTATAGGCTTGTCAAAATTATTTATTATTTGGTGCATAAGCTCTGTGTCCATATGGGTGCAAAGAGGTATCGAAGGTATGTTGTATATAATGATAACAAGACAAAAATAATACGTTTTGCCTCAGGTATGACACTTAGATGCAAGCCGTGATTGGTGAAAACCTAGCCTTGTAGGGGAACACATATGTGTTCATACAATGAGGGGAGTTAGGAGGATACGGAGGTGATGTTGTTATATAGCTTAGATGAGCAGATATGAAGATACATGAAAATATGGTTCTTCGAGAATCGAGATCAGAAGCTAATATAATGAAGGGTGTACGTAGAAAAAGGATCATGTGGTTTTGCATGTTGCATGATAACATGAATAGTAAGCCTGTCTGTCATAAATGGTAGTCCACATAAGTGGCATATTCAAGGAGCTAATGTCGCAATAACTATCATAAATGAGTTTAGAAACCAGAGTCGTTCACCAATAGTCTGAGTATGATTTTGGTATCATCCGCCAGTTGATCCACAGAATAGAGTAAAGTATCTGCCAACTATCATGAACTAGTCGAATTTCTTTTCCTTATTGTCTGATAGTAATCATGGTGGGATTGTTATTCCTAGGAACTTACTAAGTTCTTGTAATGCCCCGAAATTGGGCTTAGATGGATTGGGCCCTGAGCGTGGGAGCACATGAAAGTTTATATGTGCGAAAAATATCACAAATTATGTGTTAATTTATTGCCTAAGTGATTTAGGAGTAGTTGGGGGTGTCTGAGAAGTCCTGGGTTCAAACCAGGGCTTTGGCAAAAATTTTTAATTTTTTCCTTAAGTGAACTTGGCGTTAGTTTGAAGGCCTTATTAATATTTGTGGTGGATTTTTGATGTAAGGAAGCAAGTGGTCTAGTGGCAATGTGGCGTTAGGAGTGTACGTGTGGTCTGGGGTTCAAGTCCTGGCGTTTGAATTTTTCTCTTAGTGAGAGATAGATGCTAGCAAGTTGGATTTATGTTTAATTGTGGTTGCTTTATGACGCAAAAAAGTTTATTAGTCTAATGGCAAGTAACGTGCTATGGGTACTGAGAGGGCTTAGGTTCAAATCCCCTTGCAAGGAAAATGTAATTATTTTGCTACATAGGGGCGGCAAGAGGTGGAGTTGGATGTAAACTCTTGAAGGTTGTTGTGGACTTGATAAAAGGAGGAAATTTGAATTGGTCAAGGTTGTCTTTTGAATTTGAAAATGAGGAGTTGGAGGAAATCAAGGAGAGTTACAGGTGGAGCAAAATAGGGAGTGAATCAAGGGATTTGACTCTGGAGAGAGAGTGGCCGATTGGAGGGGGAGTTGATTAGGAAAATTTCGGTTAAGGGATCTCAATAGGTGTAATTCGGCAATTGTGAGAGTGTAGGAGCTGATTTCTTTTTCTCTCTGGCAGTACGGGTTTTTCTCTTTTTGGTCAATCCGTGCTTCTTTCTGCCTCTTTTCCTTCTTATGCGTTTTCGCGGGTAACCATTCGTGTCTTTTCAGTATTTGATTAGAGTAAGTTTTTAAGCCGAAATCCCTAGTACCAATTCCTTTCTTTTGTACGCTAGTTTTGCCGAATCACACTACATTCTCCTCTACTTCCTTTCTAAGCCAAATCTTAACTCTTCTTCCCTCAACCTTATTTCTCCATTCGGCTGAACCTTGTCCATCTCCTCTCTTAAGCAAAATTCCCTCCTCAATCATCTTCTTCTTCTCTCGACATCTTTCTTTGACCGAACACTACTTTATTTCTCTTTTCTCTCTTGCGTCATTCCCCTAAGCTGATTATTATTACTTTTTCTCTTCTCTTTCGGATTGTTTTCTAAACTGAATGTATTTCTCTTCCTCTGAAAACCTGAATAATTCCCCTTCTTACTCGTTGTTTACCAATTGTTAGTTCCCTAGGTTGATCTTCGGATTTTTGGGTTTGTACAAGAAGTGGTGGATTGCAAGTATTGTGGAAACGATCGAAGCTCTGTCCTTTGTTATTCAAACGAGGCAAATATGTTATCTCATTTCTTTTAGGCAAGGCTATAAATATCCCTCTCTTATCTTTGAATGTTGTTTACTTGGTTGTTTCTAGAACTCTCAATGAGTAAAGGTTCTAGCGGTAAAAGGAAGGCGGTGATGTCGGTAGACAGTGGACGCGTAGCCTCTACCCCTAAGTTTAAAAGGCGTAAGGTATCGACTATTCGAGACTTTTCGCCTGGGTGTAGCAGGGTAACTGCACCAAGCTCTAGATCGGGTGAGTTAATCACAGTTGATCGATCTAATCAAGGCAAGTGTTAGTCGATTTTTCGGTTATATGTTGGTTAAAGTTCCTCTAACGTTATTGATAAGTGGTTTAACTGTATGCCATGTTTAATATAAGTGGTGGCGCTCATGAATATTTAGTATTCTACGTGATAAGGTGTGTATCCGTATACACTGTTCTGATTGTTGATCGGCTGAAAAGCCGAATGTACGTATCTTCTACTGTTTTGATTGTAGATCGGCAAAATGTCGAAAAGCCGAAGTACCAGCGAATAATGCCACACGAACGTGCAATAGCGCATGTGGTGAACCGAGCCCATGGAGCATAAGCATACGATGAGAAAGGACACCATGAGCAAATTCATGGGCTTGGGCAGTATGGGCCATGTGGGTCGAAATGGGCCTCGATGGGCATAATAGGGCCGTAAGGGCAAAGAATGCAAATCTAACTGTCAAATGGGAAATAGGGAGGCTTGTCATGTCGCGCACATGACTTAGGTGTTTTGGGCCTCAGTGAGGCAGAATGGGTCATGTGGGCCCAACAAGCTCGTGGGCCCCATACAAATGAAAATTACGGTAAGTGACTAATAATGAACCGAGCTATGGTGTACACATAGCCGTATTTAATTTTAGGCTGAATGGGCCACACAAGTGCGCGGGCCCACTGGGGCCAGGTAATGGGCCTTAGGCCCTTTGCACCGTTATGTCTATTAGGTTACTTTAAGTCCAGGGGTGAATCCAAAGAAGGGCTGGCATGGGCCCCGGTCCCCCCTAAAATGTAAAATTGCTATTTTAGCCATTGAGATTTTTTTTAAAATTTTAAATTAATAAAGGTAAAATTGCACTTTGGCCCCCCTAAAATTATAAAAATTCAATTTAATCCTTTAAAAATTATAAAGATATAGACTATAAAAAATTAAAATTTCATTCGGCCCCTCTACAAAAGTGTTCTGGCTTTGTAACACCCCTAACCCGTATCCGTCGCCAGATTAGGGTTACAAGGCATTACAGATCAGAAGACAGATCAGACTAGTCATTCATTAACGAATATGCATAAATAACGAAGTAACCTTTACTAAACTTCGTAACTATGCCATTCCTAATTATTTAATAAATATCTAATCCAAAAAGAGGCCAACTGAAAATTCATCAAGGATCATATGCATGTGATTCACGAATGTAAAACTTGTTCATAAGACTTACTTATACCTTAGTGGAATTATAAAACAAAGTCACTTTACAATTGACACCATTTCATGATCATACCCGAAAGCATGTATATAAGTATCAAATGAGCATTTCATCTAACCAAGTTTCAAATTTCTATACTAAACAAAATAAAGCCTAATTGATAAACTATACACATACACCTGATTGAACAATTTAGCTATAGGCCGATTATGCATCATGCAAAATTTATACTATTCATTTGGTAATTACCTAAAGCTATAACCAAATATAAGACCATCCCAAACTTATAACACATTTGCTAATTCATATAATTAGGCCCAGATTAACATCAACAAATATTTACAAAATTATCAGCCACATAAATTCATCTAACTATACATTCATAATTAGTGAATGAGCAAGCCATTTTCGCATGGCTTAAATATACACATGTTCAAAATATAACTTGTCTTCAAAAGAGAGTTAAGTCTATACATGCCATCTTTTAAAATATAGACTACTTAAAATACCCAAACAGTGACGATAGTGTGGATGACTTCAGAGTAGATCCTCGAGCTCGTAGCTTTCAACCAAGATCTATAAAATAGAACGAAACACAAATATTCACAGTAAGCAATTAAGCTTAGTAAGTCTAAAGTATTTTAAAACAATTAACTCACTCGTGGACTTTATTTACATATGTACTCACATCATAAAACAATTTCCACTTAATAAACGAATATCAAAAATCACATATAATATTATCAAAGCATACTACCATCTGGCCGAATATACATAATTACATATATGTACTTATAACATGTCATTCAATTAGCTTCGAATTCATGTAGTCGAGAACATTTTTAATATTTCAATGCCAACTTTAATTCAACCAAAATGAACTAGAATACAATACCAAATCCACATTTAAAACATTATTTCCATATTCGTAATCACATATATATGTTATAAACTTTCACGAATAATTTCACAAGGACCAAATGTTCATAAATGAACATAAACATAAAACCATTTCACATATGTTCACTTCACATCAATCATCTAATTCATTTAATTCTCATGTACATAAATAGGTTATACATACCTGAATAACTTAATTTATGGAACAAATCCACATATTGTATTGGCACATAGCCTCATAGTACCACACTTTTAATAGTTCACCGGCAATTTGCCTGCTAGGTAATAACCAGAATTCATCACCGGTAATAAGCCTGCTAGACTTTTAAGTCCGATATCACTTCACCGGCATTACGCCTGCAAGGCTCGGAGCCCGATAATATTCACCAGCTTAAAGCTTGCTATGGCCCGAATATCACATTACGATAACCAAAACACATATTTTCTCATACCTTTATAATCTGCACTTCACACTTGTATATATTTATATATATATACACATAGCCGAATATATGTATCTATACACAAAGTTTCCCATCCTTCAATTATATCACATACAGTATAGTTCACTCTTCATAAATCATCTTTTAACACGTCATATCATCACATCCACTTCAAATTAGATCTACTAGTAACATTCGGCTTATAGCCTTAAATCAATACTCATTTGGCACATTGACTATATAAAATCAACATTATCTTTGCTATATTCGATTAAGTTTTAAGCATACAAAAGAATTAAGCGTAAACACTTAAGAACTTACCTCAAATGTCGTTGAACGACTACGGATCGGCTATTCAATTAGTTTCGCTTTTCCCCTATCCGAATTTGGCTCTCTTTGCTCTTAAGCTAAATTAGACAAATTTTTAACTCAATCAAAATAACCTTACTCACCACTAAGCACAGATATACCATAACAACTTTGCTTATTCAAATACACACACCTATGGCAATCTCACTCTCCCTATTTCAACATGAAATAAATTGTTCAAATCATTATTTAAAACCACACACACACACACACATATATATATACACGGCAAGAACTTATTTCCCATAATTTCATTATTAATCGGCTTTTACTAAGAAAACATAGCACAATTTATTCACATTAAAATGTTAACTCAATTACTTCAATGTACCTTAATAAAAAAAAAAAAAGAAGAGGAAATTCCTTTCAAATCATACATATGGCAAGTTTGAACTTAATATCATTTCAATACACAAATATTACCAAGTTCATTGCTTAGGTTCATATTCGGCAAACACTTCTAACCATTTAAACATTATAGCACAAAGACATTTTCACTCCAAACAAAGATAAGCTCATATTAACAACTTACAAATGACAACTTCATTCTATTCATCTCAAATTACTAACAAACAAACCCTTGCATTGATTTAAGCTCATTCGACCATTATAAGCAAAACAACTAATTTAGCATTCAAATTCTTTTAACAATTACTCAAACACTTATTCAAATCATTATTTAGTTTCACATTCGGCAACCATACATATAAACAATTAAGCATTCATTTCCATTATCAAGCATTAATCTCATATTTCACCAAAATGGCCAATTGTCAATGATCTTTTAAGCTATAGCCGAATGCCCATTTTAAGCAATTAAGCCACACAAAACACAAATTTCATAATTTAAGCTTACAAACTTAAAATCACCTGGATTTTAACACCATAATGTCCATTAAACACTCATTCATCAATTCCTATCAAAATTTTCAAATTAATCACTTTCTATCCATGACCGAACATCCAACTAACACTAAATCAAAGATTAAATTCATGGGTCTAGGATAGTATCCAACAAGGAATTCAAAAACATCAAAATATACTCAAACTAGCATGATTTTACCTTGAATTTTTAATCTCCAAATGACCAATTATCAAAAGGCTTTTCTTTTCTTGGTTTTCTTTGGTTTCGGCAAGGAGAAGAAAAGCATGCAAGAGCTTTGTTTTTATCACCCTTTTTTTTCCTTTATTTTATTCAAGTTTCTTATTATAACATAAGTTAAATTTCATATCATTATATTATAAAATTCATATAATAACACATACTTACTCCCACTACCGTGCATCAATTTAACAAATGGCTTATTTGCCATTTAGGACCCCAATATTTAAGAAACATGGCACTTAAGAATTTTCATAATAACATGCATATAATTTATTTAGTGCAATTTAATCCTTTCTTAGTAATTAAGCACTCAAATCTCAATATTTAAACACGAAACTTTAGCACATCATAGTTTTCACATTCAAACACGGAAAAATATTATTTAAATATTTTTCTGACTCAGTTTCGTGGTTCCAAAACCACTTTTCCGATTAGGGCCAAAATAGGGCTGTCACAGGCTTCGCCCTTATTTAAGTCGCTTAAGGCGACGGTGGACCTTCTGTGGGGTCGTTAAGACCTCAATTTGTAAAATTACTGAAATACCCCTAGTTTGTAAAATTATCGAAATACCCCTGGTTTGCAAAATTATTGAAATACCCCTATTTTGTGAAATTACCAAAATATCTCTGATTTGTAAAATTACCAAAATACCCCTAGTTTGTAAAATTACCAAAATACCCCTAGTTTGTGAAATCACCAAAATACCCCTAATTTATAAAATCATCGAAATACCTCTAGTTTGTGAAATTACTGAAATACCCCTGTAGGGTAGAATTACCGAGATACCCCTGTGGGGTAAAATGACCGTTTTGCCCCTAGGGTTTAAAATGACTGTTTTCCTCTTATGGGCAAGTGACTGACTTGCACTGTGTATTTGACTGATTTGACTATGATCGTATGATAGTGTTTTGATTGACGTGACCATGGTTGCGTGATTGATATGTTTTTTTATATATATGTTTAAATAACTGTTATTGAGCATGACCATTATGCATACACGTGTGATGATTGAGCATGACATATACGATATTCTGCATGTGGTTGGGCTTGATTTGGAGGAAGTTCTATACTAGTGGATTTGCCACGTATTTCTTTTAATAGTGGCTTCACCACATAATCTGATTCTGGTGGCTCTGCCACGTATTTTGTTATTAGTAGCTATGCTGCGTTATTCGTGTGTTGGCTAGGTGGGTCGATTTTATCCCCACATTGTGTGTTGGTTCGGGTGGTGTGCTGGTTGGATCAGGTTGAGATGCATACTCATACTGTTGCATATCTGTTTATGAGATTTGTCACTGTACTAGGCTTAGACCCACTTGTTCTATTATTATTTTGGGCTAGGCCTAATTGATTCTATTATGGGCTGAGACCCAAATGATATTGTAGTGGGCTTTGGCCCACGTATGCTTTGAACTGGACTGTTCTGTTTCTTTTAAAGGGCTTTGGCCCAGTCTGTTTCTGTTCTGTCTCTGTATACTGACTGTTACTCTAGTAAGGGGATTACACACTGAGTTTTCATAAACTCACCCTATTTTTAACTGTACAGGTAATCCCCAGTGTTAGAAGGATCGGTGCTGCGAGGGACTCGAAGGCGGCCATACGACTACAGTTATTATGTTTTGGACTTTATATATGTTTTAAATTCTGTTTTGGGTTTTAATGTTTATAATATGGCCTCTTAAAGTTTATGGTTTTTAACTTTGGGTTTCTATTTACTTTGATTTATATCTACTAGAATCAAATCACGGTTTTCCAAAGTATTAACTGTTTTTTTTAAACGACACTATGTTTCTGTAACGTTTTTGAAATGGTTTATCTACTTAATCTTTAAACATCTAGCTTTTGTAAATCGATTTCTTTTAAAGTTAAGCTTTCGCAACAAACTATGTTTTACACAAATTTTAAATGGTAAGACGTTTTAATTCTTAGGAAGGGTTTTCAATGGAAACATGATTTTCATAAAACACTTTAATGTGACACGCCAGATTCGGGCCTAACTTCTAGGCCGGATTTGGGGTGTTACAGTTCTCACGAACTTACCCGGTTTCTTCTTCCTTTCAGGTTCTCAAGTTAAGCGTGATGATCAAAGAGGTACAGCCAAATCTGTGTCCATTTTTTAGCCTTCTTATTTTTGGGGTTAATATATTTGTTGGAGGTATTAGGTCACCTGTTAGAAACTGCCATTTGAAATTCTCAATATGTATTGAACATTATTTTGAACACGTCGAATGATGAATGGAAGCCTTGACAGTATAATGTTATTATGAATAATTGATGTTAGTCACCAAGGGTCAAATTTATACATCTTAACCCTTAAAGTGTGACAAGTTTTTATTCTAAAATAGTGCTTCCACATAAACATAGTTTTAAAATAAAGGAATACCGCTCTGAAAAAAGGGGGTATCTATCAAAATGGATAATAATCTTTTCTCTAAAGAAAAATAAATAGTTGTGTAACACCCCAAACCCGGTCCGATGAACTAGATCTGAATCTGGGGTGTTACCACTCTAATACAGATGTAACTTAATTCTACTTATACAAATTACGATTGATTACACTATTTAAAGATAAAAATTCATCATAAAATACGTAAGTGTAAACAATTATGAATTACAATTATAATACATAGACAACTTAATTACAACTATAACAAAATTGATGTCTTGGTTTACAATAGTTATCCTGAATTAAGGATTTCTATGTATCAGACCAAGCTCGATCGTGCCAACAAAGCTTGCTCTATATGCATAATAATCTGATACACCGCTTCTTTAGTGTAGCCCTAGTATCATTCCTTCAAGCATAGTCTCACTTTCAACGTGAAATATAAAATATAACCCATATAAGTTGAAAAGAATTTAGTAAGAAAAACATTGATTACCTAAATCATATTTGCACACTGCATCTGGTAATTCAAATAACCATTTTATTGTTCTTATTCTTCAACTTGTCTCAGGCGAATACTTTTCTAGAATTCCATTCTTCATACACTATAAATGTCACCCTAAGATTATGTCTTACCCATCAACATCTTCGATATATCACTTACATTCTTCATTCTAAACTTTCATTATTCTTTATCCATTTCATTTCCAGAGGTTTATACAGATGAAACATTGTTATTCTTGCATATATAACTCTAAGTCATTGTTTCATTGAAATTCACGAATGATCACGTACATAGATGACAAAATACCTCCTTCAATTATACAATTTGAATCTTCCTTATACCATTTTACCTCTCTTTATCTTCTCAATTCATTATTCACAATTGAATCATAATATTGTACGATACTTTATTGTGGCCCATAGAGACACTGTGCCTTATTGAACTTACTAATTACTCTTACGAACCATACTGAGCACATTAAAACCATTTAATACAACATTCTCTACTACAAGACTTACCCTTACACACCAAAAGCGTTTCCTTTCAGAATTAGTCATGAATACCATTCATTCAGAGTGCCCCAGTATAGCATCTTCTTCAGAGTCTGCCATGAATACTGTTCCTTTAGAGTGAGCCATAGAGGCATTTCATTCAGATTGTTGCACAAAGGCTATCATTTTAGAGATTGCCATAAAGGCTAATCTTTCTATTATCGCCAAAAAGGTTATTCCTTCAAAGTTTGCCATGAGGGCGGTCCTTAAGAATGCGCCACGAAGACATCCTTTATGAAATATGCCACAAAGACATTTTCTTACCTAACTTGTTTACGATATGGATTTTCCTAAACTCGCGTTATGTGAGGTTTGCCCATCATCGTCCTGGGATACATAGAGAACCCCATTAGGTAATCACCTTCCTTTAGTTTCTTTTCATTAGATGTCATGATCGTGGGCTTTTTTCTTTTTAGAGATCGTGTTTAAAGTCCTAACAGACCCCTTTTGATTCCACCGCAGTCAACAAACACAAACTCACTTGACAAACCCTTTATATATTGACACTGTTCAAGACTTAACATTCATTTCATCTTATATGTTCTAGAAGTACCTATATAGTCATACTTCAACATAAGAATGTTTATTACATACTTAACTTGTCAGATTCCATACGAACTATACATGCAAACTCATCAAACATTCATATAATAGAATAATCATCATATCATACGTTCCTAGTTTCATTTTCGTAATTCAAACACTATCTATAGAAACATCTTAAATGTACAGTATACATAAAAGAGTTGACTTAGAGACTCAACTGACAACCACAGATGGCAACTTGAACTTCAGATCTAACATTCAATTAGGGATTGTAGCAACCACTGCCTTATAAAATAGAAGAACACCATCAAAACTCATTCAAATAAACTTTATAATCATCTCTGACCCAGATAACCCACCTACAAATCTTTTCTTCTTTATCTTATAGTCATGCACTCTTACAAGCTTAATCTTTCATAACACATAGAGTAATAAAACTTGCCTTAACATAGAGATTCACTAATGAAATTCAGGACTTCATCTTCAGTTTAAAGAAATACATTTGGCTCCTTAAGCCTCAGATAACAATATTCTAAAAGAAAGAAAAAGAAAACGCTTCCCTTATCTAAACTTGAATATCTATTAATATAATCTAAATCCCTATTGGAACTTGAAAAATGTCACATCTTTACTGAATTGCCTTATCCAAAAGTTTACAACTTTCGAAAAACTTACTTAAGTATCCCTTTACCTTTTAACTATTCCAGTTCATATTCAGTTGGTTACTAACCAACTTACCTTGCAACTTAACTTGCACAATACAATGATTAAAGGTGCACTATACTTCTGATATGAACTCATACTTTCAATACCGTTCTACTTGGTCGCTATCTTATTCCAATTGACAGCGTTTTCATTAACTGAAACACATAACTGTACCCATCTATTCTAAACGCCACAAGATACACTCGGGCGAATACCACTCTGCCAGTCATACTATTTTAAGACTACACGCTAAACCTTATACTCGCCAAAATCAAGGTGTTATAAGGTGTGTTTTTTAATTGGGTCAACTTGTGACGCTCCATACCAGAATTCGACGACCGGTCTGGTGTGGGGTGTTACAAATTTAGTTGATATCAGAGCTTCAGTTTAGCCAATTCTTGGAAACCCATGTTAGTTTGAAACCCCATAAAATAAATTACCTAAATTTGGTTGGATTTCCCATAATATTACTAGCTAAATTTGTGCATAATGTAGCAAAGAAAGAAGAATATTAGTGAATACTAAGGATGATGAGGGTGAGGAAATACAAAGTAATGCTCTTCCACAAGTGAGCAGCCCTGCATCATCTTTAAGTAATAGAATATTAGGAACTGAGGCTCGAGATGCCTTAATTGAAATGAAAGGACAATGGTTTAACCATTACATGAGAGTTGCCCTAACCTCATCTCATATACACTGTGATGAGTCGGTGAGACAAGAGGAGATGGTGAAGATAATAGAGGTTGCATAACCAACATACCCTGCAGCTCTAGCTTTAACAGTAGAAGTGTCTAGAGGGGACCCAGTGGAGACTATCCGTAAATGGGGTGCCGAAGAGTTTCAAAGCAATAAAGAGGATGATTCAGTTGTAGCAAAAAACTGGCTTTCTTGAGTTTGTCGGGTACTTGAAAAGCTGCAGTTTCCCTAGTAGAGAGTTTAAGATGCGCCATCGCTCTCTGTTGGAGGATGAAGAATATTAGTGGTGGACTATAGTATCTAGCATAGTCCCAAGAGATCAGGTGAATTGAGAGTTTTCCTAAATAAGTTTAAGAAAAAGTTCATTAACAGACTCTTTGTTGAATAAATAAAAAATGACTTATTGGAACTCAAACATGGGAAATGACAGTGTTTGAGTATGAGAATGTGTTTATTAAGCTAAGCAAGTACATTAAGGATTTGGCACTAGATGAGGAAGGCCTGTACATTAGGTTTGAAGGAGGATTGAATAATGAATTGAGGGTAGTGCTGTCTGCCCTTGAGATCATAAACTTTACAGTCTTGCCTATTAAGGCCCAAATAATGAAAGTAGCCGTTCAAGAAAGAAATAAGATCAATGATAGGGAAAGGAACAAGCGCGTAGCTTGCGGCTGGTGTCTAATGCTGGGTTTAAAGACCTAGAGATGTTAGAGGGTATTATGTTACCCCGATTAGAGAATCACAAATTGTGGTTTTCCAACAAGAAAATAGTGTACACCAAGCGATGTCTATGGCCAGCACAGGAGGGTTCCAAAGAGAAACTTCCTATCTGTAACAGTTGCGGAAAGAACCATACTAGCGTATGTTGGAGGGTCATTGGGGGATGTTTTAATTTTGGAGCCTAAGACCATTTCAAGAGGGATTTTCTTGTAAGAGTATAAGGAAATGCGAAGCAATTTGTATAAGTGGTTAGAGAGCCCCAACCGAAAGTGAAATCAAGGACGGTGGTTAAATCAAGGTCGGTATAAAGAACTTCAAGAAGAAATACAACCAGACCCAACCCGAAAGTTTCAGCCAAAGTGTATGTCATGTAGGCAAAAGAGGATGCCAAAGCTCCTGACATTATTACAGATAACTTTTCTTTATTTGACACTTGTATACATATATTGATAGACCCTAGGTCTACCCATTCTTATATTTGTGATAAGTTTGTGTGTAGGCGGAGTCTTAGAGTTGTCCTTACAGAGGTTGGTATGTTAGTCACCAACCTCTTATGTCAGAACACTGTAGTAAATAAAGTGGTAAAAGGCTGTTCGCTGAGTTATGGCAGACATGTATTTCTAGCGAATTTGATGCTTTCGATTTTTATGAGTTCGATGCCATATTGGGACTGGATTGGCTAACGAGGCATAGCACTGTGGTTGAGTACAAGTCCCGAGGGGTATGGTTAATATCTGCATCTCTTCATAAGTATGAAATTCCAGGGACAAAATTTATTTTTAGGGTGGGGGAGTTGTCATACCCTAGTTTGGTGAATGAGATCAATTCAGGTGACTACATAGGCAAAGGTCGCCTAAGTTATGAGACTTAGACTGTATAAAGTTGGTAGCTTCGTGGCGGAGTGCTACAAAGGACTTTGCCAATACTAAGGAGTATCAGTTCGAGTGATAGCAAGATTATAGTTAAGGCGAGGACCTTATTAGGTGGACTTTCCCACTAATAAGATCACCACCCATGTTTTAGTATCGTTACTTAAGTAAATATAATAACTTGTTATAGAAACTTTTAATTTTTCGTTGTGCAACAAAATCAATTTCTAAACCAAAAATTTCTAACATATTGTTTCTAGCTTATGCATTTCATTTAATTTTCTTATTGAATTTTCTACTTATGTGGTTGAATTTTCTTATAGCTTCAATGTAAATCATTATAAAGTGTTTTAAATAAGATGAGGATAAGAATACTATAATCTAAGTTACTTTGAATCCACTAAATTTATCTATCAAGTTTCAACTCCATACACACCATAATAAAATGGTGTATAACACTTTTATTGAAAAAAGTTCATCTCTTATGTAGAATGAAAGAAAAGGAAATCAAATCTTAATTCGTATGAAACCCTAAACTTGAATTCAAGTTCGAAGGAGAGAATTGAATTCTGCGATGAAAGAATGTGAAGATATTTATAGCAAACCCTTGAATTAAATTTGAAAAAAAAATCAACAATAATAATTAGTAAATTAATTAAGAAATAAAATTATTAAAATAAGAAATAAATTAGGTTAGAAAAGAAGTGAAGAATTCTTGTAGAAGTAGGATTTGAGCAACGTTGCTTGAAACACAAGGAAGGGACGGTTCTTTTCAAAGATGAAGCTTCAAATTTTCTGCTTTGCACAAGGAGCTGAGTTTGAGGGATCAACTTTCCAGAATTCTCAAGAACTAATTTTGATTCAGAGAACGCAAGATAACCTTTTGATTAAGAGTTCTTCCTCTAAGAAGAAATTCGACCGATTAGATAGGCTAATTAAGAGTCTTGGCAGAATGACCTTGTACAAGCCAACTAGCGAAATTAGAATAAGTACTAATAGCTGAATTTAACCTTTTTCTTTAGCAGGCAGCTGTTCATTGAGTGATTGTACCTAATCTGGAACTTACAAATATCCAAATATTATAGATTTTAGCTTCTTGAACATTGTATTACAGATTAGCCGCAAATTCATAAGAACTAATGAATAAATCCCTCCTTTAATGGTTCCGAGGAGTATGACTCAGTCAGCTTAAAAAAAAAAAAAGGAAACTGATAGGAATCCAGGAGGATTTTAATTATAAAGATAAAGACAAACAACTGCGTGTCAACGTGCATGAAATATAGACACAATTGAACAAATATCTCATTTCACGTGGGACCCCTTAGATCCAATTGGTTACTCTACCATATTTTTCAAACTGAAATTAGTTTCTTGTCCTTTTGTTCTTTATACCACTTTCAATCTTTCTACTATACTCTGTAACTTAAACTTCAATACAGTTTCTTGTTTGAATTTCATTGGAGATGAATAGAGCAAAATTAGAAGAAGGAGAACTTTCGAGTTCTTTGATACATAAAGAGAAGCCTCGGGATAGAGTTGTACATGGTTTTTCGGGTGAAGAACAAGATGGAATTAAAACTACTTCTTCTGCAACAACCATGGTTGTTCTCAGCACCTTTGTTGCTGTTTGTGGATCTTATGTTTTTGGGACTGCTGTAAGTATATTCTTTTCACCAATGAAACCTGCTAAGTAAAGGATTTCCCTCTTCCTGCTTGGCCATGAATTTTGATTACACAGTGCCTAGATTGTTGTTTATTCATATGTTGAAAAGCAATGAGACTTAAGAAAGTTGGGTTTTACTCAGATACACCTCTGGTAATAATTCTGTCATTTGTTTAACAAAAGATGAACTAATATACCATGATTGATTTTCCAGATTGGATATTCATCTCCTGCTCAGACAGGAATCACAGATGACCTAGGTCTATCTTTGGCTGAGGTAAAACTGTTTCCTTTGTGTCAATTACTAACATATTCTTCCCTATTTAACTGCTTGATTTTGTTTACACACAAAGAGTATAATTTGTACAGTATTTATGGCCTTATAATTTTGTTTCAAATACCTTATACCAGCTTAAGCAACTGAGCAGCAGGATCATCATGGCTTTCCTATTATTGCTTCTCTTTCTAAAACTTCCATTTTTCCTGCTTTGGTCATTGCAGTATTCCTTTTTTGGTTCAATATTGACGATCGGAGCTATGATAGGTGCAGTCATGAGTGGGAGAATAGCAGATTACATTGGTCGAAAATGTGTAAGATTTTCTAGGACATATGATCATATCTTTAATCCTAATTCCAAACAGTTCTTCATGTCTTTGGCTTTCTTCAATGTTGGTTAATGTGTGATGCAGACGATGGGTTTCTCGGAGATATTCTGCATAGTAGGATGGCTTCTGATACTATTCTCCAAGGTGTTTTCATGCCTAATTTTATTATACTCTGCCTTTTTTCAACTATACCTTGTATGGTCTCAAATCATAGTACTAAATGCTAACTGCTTGTGAAAAGGCTGCTTTGTGGCTTGACTTTGGACGAATGCTGGTAGGATATGGGATGGGCCTCCTTTCCTATGTGGTAAGCTATGAACGTATAACAATTGTACTTGACTAGCCATTCATATGTTCGAAGAAAAATATCTGATCTTGTTCACCGTAGGTTCCTGTATATATTGCTGAAGTTACACCCAAGGATATTCGAGGAGGATTTACATCAGTCCATCAGGTAACTGCTATGCACCATTAAAGTAATTCAATATGTTCTTCTGCTTATGTACCTGATGACAATCAATTCTGCAGCTGATGATTTGTTGTGGCGTGTCGATAACTTACCTCATAGGCGCGTTTGCCACCTGGCGCACTTTGGCTCTAATAGGTAGCTATCAGATTTTAGTGCTAGATTGCAATTTAAAGGATTCTCTAATGGTTTCTTCCATGTGACATGATTTCAGGAACAATTCCATGTCTTATGCAGCTTCTGGGTCTATTCTTCATCCCTGAGTCACCAAGATGGCAGGTAATTTTAAGGTAGTAGTCTAGATTCTATAAGTTATTTAAATTAGGAAAATAATACAAAAACTCAAAAATGTGGTGTATGCTACTAAATGATGACATTTCTTCTGAAATTATGCCTCAGAGTAATCCATGCATTTACAAAAACATTGATATGGTGAATACAACTATTTGCAGGCAAAGATAGGTAAATGGAAAGAGTGTGAAGCTTCCCTGCAGTGCCTAAGGGGAAACAATGCTGATATTTCTAATGAAGCAAGTGAGATTAAAGTAAGTTATTAGCTTTCAGTGCATGCAAGTTTCGGTTTCATTCCTTTGGATTTGTACCACATGTGCCCCTATAACTGCATGTTTTGACTACACAAAACGGGAAAGAAACGGTTTATGCTTTTCTAATTTTTTCTTTTGCAGGATTATACAGAACAACTTCAACTGCTTTCGGAATCTAGCATGTTCGATTTGTTCCAGAAGGAATATGTTTGGTCCCTCATTGTAAGGATTAAAGCCAATCCTAGTTGTGTCATTGTTTCTTGCTATGAGTTTCTCCTTTTAACTTATAACTAAACTGATTAAGGTCGGAGTTGGCCTAATGGTACTGCAACAATTCGGAGGAGTCAATGGCATTGCATTTTATGCTAGTTCTATTTTCATATCAGCTGGTATGTTAAGAATATTTTGCATGTTCTGAAACAATAGAAGAACTATATAGGAAGTTCATACTTGATAAAATCTTTTATCTTTAATTCTTTGTGACAGGATTTTCTGGTAGTTTTGGAATGATAGCAATGGTTGTGGTTCAGGTCAGCTCTCATGGCTTGCACCATAAACAGATTTCATGTCATTTGGATTAATGCTTTTCTTAATGATCAGAATAATCTTCTATAGGTTCCAATGACAACATTGGGAGTAATATTGCTCGATAAATCCGGACGAAGACCACTTCTATTGGTACCGAAGCCTAGAAATGTATCTTCTATATGAATTTGATCTATATGTAACGTTAAGGAATTGTTCCTGCTGAAATATCTACAGGTGTCTGCAGCTGGAACATGCTTGGGTTGCTTCCTTGTTGGATTGTCATTTCTCTTGCAGGTTCAGCCAGATTTATTGATCTAAAATTTCAATCTATATTCTTTTCCAGAAAATATTAAGCTAGATCACACACAGGACCTTCAACAATGGAAGGAAGTCACTCCTATTTTATCACTTGTTGGTGTACTGGTAAATCCAATGAATCAGTTTTTTTAGGCAATACTTTTCATGAATTAAATCATCATCATGTTGATATGTTCGAGTCACTGTAGGTATACACGGGCTCGTTTTCGTTAGGCATGGGAGGAATACCTTGGGTTATAATGTCTGAGGTAAGTTTACCTTGATTATCCAAATTCTGCAGCCTTCAGTGTTATTTTTAACTTTAAGCTTTACTGAGAAAAGGGTTCCAATTTCAGATATTTCCCATAAATATGAAAGGTTCAGCTGGAAGCCTTGTGACATTGGTTAGCTGGTTAGGCTCTTGGATTATTTCCTTTGCATTTAACTTCCTCATGAAATGGAGCTCAACAGGTACACTGTTGCATTTGACTTTGTCATGTCCACCATATAATTTTCGCTACAAACTTATCAAATTTTAACCCTTTTTCTTTCCTACGTTGCACTGTCTTTCTTCATCCAGGAACATTCTTCATATTTGCTACCATATGTGGCTTAACTGTTCTATTTGTAGCTAAGCTGGTACCGGAGACCAAGGGACGGACGCTAGAAGAAATACAAGCATCGATGAATCCAGTTTCCTTGGGACGATGAGTACCATGTACTCCTTAACAATCAATAAATCTGCCATTGAGCAATTCATGTACAATATTCGAAGTCCTAACTTCAGTGCCATGTTAGAATTCATGAATTCAAAGTTACCAATGCTATACTTTGGTACATATGTTTCACCTGATTATTGGATCCAGTTCTTCTCCTGCAGTAGTCTCAATCCACTGAGTTATTGCTCGACCAGAACAGAGTTCTATTTCTTCTAGTTCAACGATATGGTCAAAGTTAAATATTTGAAACAACCACAATCGTTGGAGATAAGTGAGAGTCAATAACTAGATTGGCAATGGCTGAACAGTCATTGAAGCACCTTTTTTATAACCATATACACTGTGACCATGTAACAGTCAAGGAATTAAACTTACCATCATCTAGCATGAATCTTCAAGTAGCCTATTAGATGATTATTTTTCTGTTGACTGAAAATAGAAATGATAATACAGCTTGTACAGTGTTGTTTGGTGGAGAGAAGAAACGTTGTAAACAAGTGAATGAGATGTACTAAAAAAATGTAGAGAGGAGTACTAGAAAAAGGTAGAGAGGAATATTGGAGTAAATTTGGTAATACTGAGCATCGCGATAGTGGTGGTTGATTACGTGGAGAAAGAGAAACGTGACTGATGATCAGGTTCAACAAATAAACATGTTGAGAGGATTTTAAATAGAACTTTGAGAGTCCAAAATGCTAAAATAACAAAAGTCCTTCTCCCGCTAGTGAATGGTTCCAATTTATAATGTCTCAAGAATGAGAGTTACAAAGGTGACAATTAATAGGATTAATGAAATTAATTTTCAATTACAATGACATTAATGGTTAAAAGGGGATGGTGAAGGTTTTGTTGGTGGTCGTGATGAATTGGGAAGAAAAGTTTATTATGTTTCTGAAAGAAGAAGGAAACATTCACCATATTTGATCCATCAAGCCAAACTGCTCGGAACATCCTAAGAGTGAAGATAACTTAAGAACTCTGTCATATTTCAGAATTACTTCCGCTTCTTCTACTGTGGCGAAGTAGTATCATGTCAAACATCTTTCGCAAGACAAGGGTTGTTCCTGCACATGTGTCATTTTGACTTGCTCCAAATGTGATTCTCAATATGGTTGTCCCCGATGTAGATGATGTTTCCATACAAGAGTCGTTTTGTGGTGATATTTTTCTTGGAAGAGTACTTTGTTCTAAATAATGGTTCTTCTGATAAAACACAACTGTTCTAAATAGAAGTTGCTTTAGACAACCGTTGTTCTAAATTAAACTATTCTCGAAATATCATTATTCTAAACAAGAGTTGTTCTAAATTTTAGTTATTCTCAACAAAAACTATTCTCAAATGAAAGGTACACTAGATGACAATTGTTCTAAATTGAAACACTGTTCTAAATATAGTTATTCAAGACATAGTTATTCGAAAACGACGGTTGTTATGAACAACTATTTTGAATAATTATTATTCTTTTGGAAGAAATAATAAGTGAAACAATGTTACAACTTCTTTCAAGCTTGGTAACTCAATTTCTTAAAATAGTAGCCAAAACTAGATATCTACGAATTGCCGAGATTTCTTATTAGTTCTTATGCAAGAATAATTGATGTGATATTTATGTGATCGTACTTGTAAAACTAAACTATTATCATGATAAAGGCAAGCGCACCTATCGAACAATAGTATAGCTTATGGCAAGATCGGGATGTCGAACCCACAGAGACTAAAAGTACTAGTATTAACTTTCTTTTTATTATCTAGCCTGAAAATAAAGGGGATTTGTTTTAAACTAATTAAACTAAACTAATTAATTAACTAAGAACGTGACAAAGAATGAATTGGGGAAAATACTGTTGGAAAACCGATTGATTAAGCCCAAGGAAGAATCCACCTAGAATTCACTTATTATTCTACTCTAAATTAGACGATTTATTCACTTAACTTGATCCGTAGAAATCCCTAATCTATGTTAATATCTCTTTCGAGACTAAGAACAACTAACCCTATGTTGATTAATTAAAATTTCTTTCTAATTAAAACCCCTAGTGTTGTATTAACTCGATCTATGGATTTCCCTATTAGATTTGACTCTAATCCAGTAGATTTTCATCGTCCTATTTCTAAGATTGCAATCAACTCCGCTTAATTATGTTGGATCTACTCTTAGACAGGGACTTTTGCTCCACTGAATAAGCACATTCGACTTGAATTAATATCCTGGAATATTAACACAAGAATTAATAAACATAAATTAAGAACAAATCAAATATTTATCGTATAATTTAGAAAATAATAACAAGATCCGTCTTAGATTTCATCTCCCTCAGGTATTTAGGGGATTTAGTTCATAATTGTAAAAGAAAACATCTCAAAATTGGAAAAACAACAAAACATAAAGAAAACCCAAAACTCCTGAAGGAAATTAAAGGGAAATCTTTTGTCTTGATGGAGATCTTGCTCTTGAGATGAATCAATTGACGTTCTTCGAGTAATTTCTTGCTTTCTACCCTGTGTCTCTTACTTTAATCCTCTCCTAAGGTGTTTTAAATAAACTTTGGAATGCCCAGAATACTTAAAAATTAGCCTTTTCCGAGTAGAATTGAAATAGGGCTTAACAAGGACACAGGTGTGTGGTCATCCCGTGTGAAGATGCTCAGGCCGTGTGCAATACTGACTTGATTACTTGTCGACACGGTTGTGACACACGAGCATGTGGTCAGCCCGTGTGTCACACACGGGCGTGTGGTGTACCCGTGTGGAAGCTTTTAGGCCTGTTAAATGCTTATTTTGGCCTATTTTGTCCGTTTTTGGCCCTTTTTTGCTCTTTTCACTTTCCAATGCTCACCTAAGTATAGAACATGAAATTAAAGGATTAGGAACATCAAATTCATTAAATTATAAGGAAAATCATCTAAAAATATGCTAAGCATAGGATAAAAATATGTTATAATTATGCTTTATCAATAATGTAGTAAAAAAAAAATGATAAAACAACTATATACTCATAATGGAAAATCATTCATATTGTATAAGAAGGAAAAAAATGTGTTTCCCAATTTGTTGCACCTTGTATGATGTTTTTTTGTAGGGAGAAAAAAAACATGCATAAAATTAAACATAGGTCCGAATAGCATGACAATGTTTTCTCCTATTAAAAAGAAATTGAGAATAGCGTGCTAAAATGTTTCTATAAAAAGCTTAGAATAACAAGCCATGGCTTTTTTTTGTGTGTGTAAAATAATTCAAAATGGCAAGCTATTAAAAAACATAAGGAGAGCAAGAGTTGTCCTTGCAAAATTTGGGAAGAGTAAATATAGTATATAGGAAGAACATGCGTTGCTTTTCTCTAAAAATTTGGGAATGATAAGTTAGTGCTTGTCCAGAAAACTTGAGAATGATATAACATTACTTTTTTCTCAAAAATAAATTAAAATTTTGAGAAGAGCATATCATAATCTTTCCTTAAAAAATTTGAAAATAATATTTCTTTTAAAAAAAAGAGAACAACTTAATATTGTACTTCTAAAACAACTTATTATTGCATTTTCTAAAAAATGGGAACATCCAAGTATAATGTGCTTATAGAACAATCTTTTTTAAAATAACTTGATAGTCTATTATAATGTTTTCCTAAAAAAATAATAGCTTACCATATCTATTCCTAAAAATTATAAAGAAAGTATAAGTTCCACTTTCTTTAAAAAAGTTATCTTTAAAATATATATTAATAGAATTTTAAAATTTTTAAAACTAAACAAAATCGTAAATGTTGACTCTGGCAACTAATAGAATAGGGGATTGCTATAATAAAGTTTATATAATTAAAGTAATAAAATAAGTAAATATTGGACATAAATATTTTTGGTTTATACGCTCGGTCTTAAAAATTTGGAAATAACAAGCCATTACTCTTCTCTTAAATTTTGGGAATTGCAGGTTATTGTGTTTTTTTTTTTTTTTTTAATTTAGAAGGAATATGGCATTTCTTTTTCCTAAAAATTTGAGAATAGCAAGCCATTGATTTTCTCTAAAAATTTAGGAATAGCTGGTTGTGTTTCCTTAAAAAAATTTGAGATGAGTATGTCATTGTGTTTCTTTTGTAAAAAAAATAAAAGTAGTAATTGTTTTTCTCTTAAAATTCAAGATGAGCAAGGTGTACAAGTCCAATTTAGCCTGGAGCTCAATAAGATCCAAACCAGAAACCAAAATAAAAAAACCAAAGTCCAAAATAATTAATAAACAACTGAACCCAATTACATCAGCCCAAACCTTAAACCCAATTTCAAAACCCGAAGCTCAACTAAACTAAACCCAATTACGAGGCCCAAAATTCCAACCCAACTAAACTAAACCCTAGCAGCCCAATACCCCAATAGAAAAAAACAAACAAAACCTAGGTGCGCCGCACCTAGGTCTGTAGCCCTTACCAGCCGCCATGTCAACACCGCCTCTGCCACTGCCACTGCTCCACCACCCTCAAGTTGCCTGCAACAGAAGTGACAAATAGATTAAAAAAAAAAACAAGTTGTAAAATAGCTATAAAAGCTATCTAAATCCATTGTAATTTTTTCGGACAGACATTGAATACACACAGAGATTGAAGCAAAAAAAAAACAATGTTCAAAACAAGGCAAGAAACTCAGATAAAAAATCAAATCGTGCTAAGGTCTTTTATTTTTATTTTTTTCTTCTTATTTTCCTTTTTTCGAAACTGTTTATAACTACATATATCTCTTTATTTTCTTTTTTTAAAAAACTATATATATATATATATATATATATTAAAAAAAGAGTTTAAAAAAGAAAAAACTTACCTATTTTTTACTACGCCGAAAAAATGACGACTTTTGGCCTTCTCGTCGCCGCAGTCGGCGAGGCGGCAATTCGCCGGAGTCTAGCCGGCCTTTCATTTCATTTCAGAGAAAAAGAGAGAGGAGGTTTTTTTTTTTAAAGCTACTAAAAAATGAAAATTTTTCAGTTTTTTTAACTTATATAGGCCATGTAAAACGACGTCGTTTTGGTCGGCGTCCATAAGCCCCAAAACGACGCCGGTTTAGACCTCCGACCCGATTTTCACTCAACCCACTAGTAGGATCCGTGTGTTTTTGATGAAAGGGCTAATTGCACCTTTAGCCCTTCTGCTTTTTTATTGTTTTATAATTAAGTTTCTTTCATTTTAATTTTTGCCCATTAATTTATTTCATTCCCAATTGGGCCCACCATGAAGCTGTGCATTTTGGAGGGGTTATTTCTCATTTTGGTCCCTCTTTGTTATTCGCGCGTTCAATATGGTCATTTTTCTTTCTTTTTATTTCTGATTTGCCCCAAACTTCTATTTTAAAGTTCAATTTAATCCTTTTTTTATTATTTTTTCTATTTTATTATTAAATTAATTATATTAATATTATTACTTCTATTATTATATGTTGTTTTCTTGTATTTACTTACTAGTTATTAGTATCATATTATTAAACTAGTTTTGTATTATTATTACTATTACTAATTTTATTATTATTAGCATTATTATTTGTATATTTATATTACCATCTTTATTATTTTTGTATTTATTAATAGTATTATTCCTTAAGCCGTCTTATATACCATTTATTTACATGTTCGTTTACTAACGTTTTAACCTAGTTTTTAGTTTCTACTTTTTTTCTCTTTTCCTTCACTTATTATCAGCTTATTTATTTATTTTTTATTTTAGCCTTTATTAATGTCGTTCATACTATTGCACCTATTATTTTATGCATATTAACACCGTGATTTACTTTAACATTTTGCTACAAGTCATATTACATTAATCTTTACCTGATACGCTACTTTTAAAAAAAGCAATGTTCGTGTTTAAAATTCGAAAAGTAGTTCTCTAACTTACGGGGTTTCGATTTTATCGATAAATTCGAATAACGAATATTTTTAAAGAAAATTTTTTTTAAATAATCTCACGAATCAAGAAAAATCATGTTCTAACTTAAGGAGTACGATTTCTTTCTAAAACCGAGAGGATCAAATACCTTTCAATAAATAAATTTTTCGGCGTTTATTCTCGTTTTCAAAGATTTAAGGCATCGTGTCCTAACTTACGGGATGTGATCTTTTCCCTTGTTTAACGTGAAATACGCCATTTTCTCAGAAAATTTTCAATTAAGCGATATTTTAACGGAGGATCGTATTTTAAAATTTCTTCAAATTTTTAATTTTCGACCCTAATACATTAACTAATCAACTAGGTACTAATTTTGGGCGTTACGAGGGTGTTAATCCTTCCTCGTGCTTAATCGACAGCTTGGCGACTCTGCTGGGGACAAGAGAGTCCAGCCACGAGTTGATTACCTTTTGTCTTCTTGTCGAAAATTAATAATTTGGTTTAAATGCACGATCCTTTCATTGCATTTCATCTGTCTTTGTTACGACTTCATCATTTTGGTTTATAATTGCTGTGTTGGTTTGTGTTTTGGTATCTTTCTGCACATTGCATCGCATGACCGCTCGATTATACCCTTTTAAGTAGGAGTGAGAAACTATTCCTTCATGAGGTCTTCACCTCTGTGTAGGATAGTGGATCAGTTTCAGGATACTTTCGTACCTATGTCTTTGTGAGATTTTCATCTCTGTGTAGCCATAGGGAAATGTATTCCCCTGAACTGTACTCTATCCATATGAGCCTATAATGTGTGAGGATCGAGAAATCTGTCAGTTCGGGTACCTTTACTTTAGAACCAAACTTCGTATAATGAGCCTTAAGAGCCTGCCTTAGGTAGAGCCATACCAAACCCTAGTGGTTACCCGAGTAGGTGCTTTATTTACTATTTCTTGCTTGCTTTAAGCTGTGTATGAAATACTGACTTGTTTTGTTTTACTTTGATTGTAATTGCATGACATTTTCATCACAAAAAAGGTGTTGATTCACATTCGGTTGCTAAATAGATAACTTATCATGGAAAAGGGGTTTCTTAATAAAGTGGAGGATAATGTGGCCATCCGGATAAGGACCGAGACAACGTAGCAAGAGAAATGTGATAGTCTTTCAAAAGGGTACGTGTCAAAGTTATGGGATTTCACTCGTATCAACGTAACCCAAAATAATCTGCAAGAGATGAAAGAAATATGAGATCAATGGGATAATGAGATCAAGCAACTATTCTACTGTAATTATGGTGATTTGCCCTATCTATCGATATCAAAGTGACAAGCACTTATTCCGAGCTCTTGCCCAGTACTAGAACCCTGCTTATAGTTGTTTTACTTTTAGAAATATGGATTTGGTACCTTCTATTGAAGGGTACACGGCCTTGTTTTGTTGCCCAAAGTTTCAAATTGACAAGGCTTAAAAAAGCAGATAAACATCACGGGGATGAGCGAACAGTGGGTTGCAACCCTAATCAAGCAGAAAAGTGATAGTAAGCACATTCCTTGGAGAAATTTTAGAGATTTTATCCTAGCACATCTTGATGTGAAGAAAGGGTTGATGCATTCACATTAAGCATTTACGGATTGGTTATCTTCCCTAAGGTTTTAGGGCATATAGACAAGGTAGTTTCTGATTTATTTGACTAACTTGATAAAAGGGTCACACCAGTTCATGTAATTCTGGCCGAAACTTTCAGATACTTGAATGCATGCCGAAGAGCGGGCGAAGGGAGATTCATCAGGTGCATACAACTCTTACTGACATGGTTCCACAACCATTTTTGGAAAGTAGAAAAAGCCTCATATCGAATCTTCTCCGAAGACTATTCTCCGCTAAAAGAGTTAGTGGCTACTTCAAGACGGGATGATATTATGGAAGAGAAATGGATGATGATTCTCCAAAATCTACAAGACGAAGACATTAAATGGAGAGCCTCTTGGATGGTCCTTGATGAGATTTTATATCAATGTGATGATTTTAATTGGGCTCCCCTACTTGGAATATAGGGGGTTGTCGGGTATGCCCCTCTGCTCACGTAAGGCAGTACATATCAAGACAGTTTACGCCAGCAACACAGGGGTTAGTTCAGTGTGAGTTTTTATACAAAGGAGATAATTACAAAAAGAAAGTTCGTGAAATATCGAACGCCTAAAACCAAACTCACAGAATGAAAAGGTTTGCTGACAACCCGATAACTACCCCTGAGTATGACTGGTGGCGAGGTTAGAGAATCAACAATAACATCCCTGTGTTAAACCAAGAAAACACTCATTCGATAGAAGAACACTTGCAGGTGATCCCGTCTGGGCTAGAGATCATCAAACAAGATTTTGAGACGAAGAGTTTAGATCTGGAAAAAAGGATCAAGCAATTAGAGGAGGAGAGAATACAGTTGGGGCTAGATGTCGATGTCCACAAACTAGAAGCCGAAAAACTGAGAAAGAGAAATAATAAGGCTAAAAAAGATTTGGACAGTTTGAAAATGGACTATAAGAAGCTGCGTTTGTCAAGAAGAACCGTTGGCTTGGGAAAAACATCAGAACAATGGCGGCAAGAAATTAAAGAGAAAAAAAGTAGAGCTAGCCAATGGGAAAGGAAATTATGAAATGCTCAAGATCAAGAGGATGCCCTGAAAAGGAGTTTGGTAAAAAGTCAAAATGGGAAGGTGGGATTAAAGACTCGGGTGTTAAAGTTAGAAAGATCCCTGCATCTGTATCGTAGTCGTAACTCTGTAATCAATTTAAGGGCTAGCTTGAGCAAAATTGAAGAACTAAAAGGAAGGATAGAAGAACTCGAATTCGCGCTACAAAATTGTGAAATTCGAGTTAAACTACTGAAAACAAATAATGAGCAGTGGAAGGAGCAGCTTCATTAATCTCAAGGTTAGGTCAAGGATAGAGATTCTGTTATGGGCCCAGCTTTGACTCAAGTACGAGAGGTGGTTGATCATTTACAAACCTTAGCAGTCCAGGCTGATGTACTGAGTTTGAAATATGAGTCAGAGTCAGATCGAGGCCGAGAGTTAGCTTGGCTTCTTAGGCAAGTCAAGGCCTTAAATATCAGGGAAAAGCCTTATATGTAGTCCGTTTTATGTAAAAAAAATTTTTTTCTAGAAAAGTTACTCTAATGAAATTGAATTAGAATCAATGCCTTTTTGCATTCTGATAAACGACAAATTATACATATTTTTACCTCATGTTTAGCCTATATTTTGGATGAATTATTATCAATTTTGTGAGAATTGGTGCTTTTAACCCTTCTATTTCATGTTGTATACTCAGGAGAGCATAGAGAAGAGAAAAAAAATGAAAAACGCACCGAAATCGAAGAAAATAGGCTAAAGTGTGAAAATGACACGGCCCAAGGAGTCACCACACGGCCGTGGCATACGGCCGTGCCACATAAGGTCCAACACGGCCCAGCCCCGACAAGCACGGCCAGGACACACGACCGTGCCACCCTCAACTAGCCCACGGCCTCTTATCGAAACCACACGGGCGTGGCACACGGACATGTCCCTGTCGTGAGGAAGTGCAATTTCACTCGGATTTAGATACTTAGAGGCTAAGAAAGGCATCCCAAAGCTCTATATAAAGACCCTAGGAGGCAACTCTAAGGGTGTACTCTTTTCTCCCACAAAGTAGCGCCATATCTCTGCCAATACAAGGAGTGGAAGCAAGGGATTTCTCCAAGAGAAGCTGATTGATTCATCCCAGAAGCTGAATTCTACATCAAGACAGAGGATCTCCCTAAATTCCTGCAGGGTTTTTGGGTTCTTTATGTTTTGTTATCTTATTTCTTCTGAGATGTTTTCTTTATTAATTATGAACTAAACCCCTCAAATACTTGAGGGGGATGAAACCTAAGACAGACCTTGTTATTATTCATTCTTGAATTATATGATAAATACTTGGATTGTTCTTAATTATGTGTTCTTAATTCTTGGTTTAATAATCCTAGGTATTAAGTCAAGAAACTGATGTGCTTAGGCAGAGGAGCAAAAGTCCCTATTTTAAGAGTAGATCTACCATAATTAAGCTGAGTTGCATGCAACCCTAGACATAAGGCGACATAAATCTGCCGGATTAGGGTCAAACCTAATAAGGGGATCCATAGATCGAGTTAATGCAAGACTAGGGGTTTTAACTAGAAAGAGATTTTAGTTAATCAACCTAGGATTAGCTGTTCTTATCATCGACGGAGGTATTAACATGAGTTAGGGATCTCTACGGATCAAGTTAAGTAAAGAAATCGTCTAGTTCAAAAAGTTAATAACAAGTGAAGTCTAGGTGGATTCTCCCTTGAGTATTGCCTATATCAATTAGTTTTCCCGAGAGTTTTTCCCCAATTTCTTTTTTGTGCATTTTTAGTTTAGTTTTATTATTAGTTTCATACAAACTTCTTTTACTTTTAGGTTAGATAATAGAAAGGAAGTGCGTACTAGTACTTTTGGCTCCCTTGGGTACGATAACTCAGTTTTGCCGCTAAACTATACTACTGTTTGATAGGTGCGCTTGCCTTAAAATCGTGATATTAGTTAGTTTTTGGTGTGATCAGTGTTTATAAATTTTATTACTACATATTACGCGATATCATATTTATTGTATTCATGCATTTGCATTGCATTGCATCATATGCATTAAAGCTCACAAAAGACTCTAAAATCATGGCAGCTACCCTGGAATATCATTATGGTACACAAGGAAAACTAAAGTAATGGACCAAAGGTTGGAGAGATTAGAGAAAATACAAAAAGACATGCAAGATTAGCTATAAATACAGATGCAAGATGAGCAATTTCCTTTTTATGCATTCTTAGTTTAGTTTTATTATTAGTTTCATACAAACCTCTTTTACTTTTAGGTTAGATAACAGAAAGGAAGTGAGTACTAGTATTTTTGGTTCCCTTGGGTATGATAACTCGGTCTTGCCGCTAAACTATACTACTGTTCGATAGGTGCGCTTGCCTTAAAATCGTGATATTAGTTAGTTTTTGGTGTGATCAGTTTTTATAAATTTTATTACTACATATCACGCGATATCAAGTTTTTGGCACCGTTGCCGGGGAACTGAAATATTAAGAAAACTCGATTTCTATTACTTTAGCCATTACTATATTTATTTATTTTTGGTTTTTATTCATTTTTATTTTATTTTAATTTTCTTTGCTTTTTCCTTCTAGGTATTTCTAGTTTATGACTAGAAACAACCCAGGAGGACCACTACTTTTTGACGAAGGTTTATAAGCGACAGTTCGCAGAACTCGCAGAAAGATCATACGAAGCCTACATTATCCAGAATAAGGACAAGAACAAGAGCCAAAAGCTACAGAAGAGATGGAAGCAAATCAAAACATTCAACCACCTCCAACATTACCCGCAAAACAAGATGAAGCTCCTCGTACTATGTATGATTATGCTAAACCTAGTTTGGCTGGTGCTCAATCTAATATTATTAGACCTACTATTACTGCAAATAATTTTGAATTAAAACCTAACACTATTCAGATGATATAGTAATTTGTGCAGTTTGATGGTTTACAGGATGAAAATCCAAATTCACACATTGCCAATTTTTTGGAACTTTATGATACTTTTAAAATTAATGGCGTTTCTGATAATGACATTCGTCTAAGGCTATTTCCATTCTCTTTGAGAGATAAAGCCAAACAGTGGTTAAATTCTTTACCACGAGGCTCAATCACTACATGGGAACAGATGACTGAGAAATTTTTGCTCAAATATTTTCCTCCCGCTAAAATAGCTAAATTACGAAACGATATCTCTTCTTTTGTGCAGATGGATTTAGAAACACTTTACGATGCCTGGGAGAGATACAAAGATTTGTTGAGAAGATGTCCGCACCATGGGTTACCTTTGTGGCTACAAGTTCAAACCTTCCACAACAGTTTGAACCCGTCAACAAGGCAAATGATCGATGCAGCCGCAGGAGGAACAATCAACAATAAAACACTCGAAGTAGCTTATGAGTTTATAGAAGAGATGTCACTGAATAACTATCAGTGGCAAGTTATGAGGACAAAGCTGACAAAAGCTGCAGGAGTTTATAATATTGATGCTGTCACTATGCTTACTAACCAAGTAGAACTTCTAAAAAAAAGTTTGATAATTTTGTTGGTTCTACGCAGGCACAACCAGTAATGCAATACAACACAACTCCAGGAAATACATTCAATCCAGACTACTCATATTATGGACACAGCATAGAAACTGAGCAAGCCAACTATATGGGTAACAATTCTAGACCTCAAAATAACCCTTATAGTAATACTTACAATGCAGGTTGGAGAAATCACCCCAATTTTTCATGGGGAGGATAAGGAAATCAAAGACAACAACCTTCTTCGGGATTTCAGCAGCGACCACCACAACAAGAGAAAAAGCTGAATCTTGAAGAGATGTTCACCAAATTTATGGCCGCATCAGAAACGCATTTTCAAAACACTGAAACGACCCTAAAAAACCAACAAGCTTCAATTCAAGGGCTTGAGAATCAAATCGGTCAACTTGCGAAATTAATTTCAGAGAGACCATAAGGTAGACTACCAAGTAACACTGAGCCAAATCCCAGAGAACATGTCAAAGCAATTACTTTAAGAGATGGGAAAGTACTGGTTGAACCAGAAAAGAAGCCTGCTCAAGAATCTCCAAAAGACAAGGTAGATGAACCCAAGGAAAACACTCCACCAACACTTAAGGAATACAAACCGCCTATTCCATATTGGGCAAAATTGAAGAAAGACCGCGCAGACACTCAATTCAGTAAATTTCTTGAACTTTTTAAACAATTACATATTAACTTACCTTTTGTTGAAGCAATTTCGCAGATGCCGAAGTGCGCGAGGTTTCTTAAAGAACTTCTAACAAATAAAAGGAAGTTGGAAGAATTAGCCACAGTGGAACTCAACGAGGAATGCTCAGCTATTCTTCAAAATAAACTGTCGGCAAAACTGAAAGATCCTTAGCTGATTTAGGTGCTAGCATTAATCTAATGCCTTACAAAATGTTCAAGCAATTAGGTCTAGGGGAACCAAAGCCCACTAGGATGAGTATTCAACTAGCTGATAGATCTGTTTAATATCCTAGGGGAATCATCGAAGATGTGCTAGTAAAGGTAGATAAATTTATATTCCCTGTTGATTTTGTTGTGCTTGACATGGATAAGGAGATTGAGGTGCCTTTAATTTTAGGACGTCTATTTTTAGCTACTGCTAGAGCTATTATCGATGTAGGAGATGGTAAATTAGTACTTAGAGTTGGTGAGGAAGAAGTCGTTTTTAAAATCTATGATGCTATGAAATTTTCTAAAGAATAAGATGATTCATGTTATTTTGTTGATATTATTGATTACTTTGTTTAAGATAATCTTCAGGAACTTTCTCTCGCAGACACGTTAGAACTGTGTTTTATTCAAGGTGGGGGGGAAGATGAAGCCACCACTGAAAGTGAAGAAGTAAGAAAGGAGTTAGATTCTAATGAAATTATCACGAGACACATAAGTTATGAAAGTATAAAGATGAATGATGAGTTGAGACAAAAACCTTCCATTGATGAACCCCCTAAATTAGAGTTAAAGCAACTGCTAGATCATTTAGAATATGCCTTTTTAGGGGAAGATTCAACTTTACCAGTTATTATTGCATCAGATTTGAGCATTGCAGAAAAAAGGAGAACTACTCCATGTGTTAAGGGAGCACAAGCGGGCTATAGCTTGGAAAATTTTAGATATTAAGGGAATTAATCCTTCTTTTTGCACCCACAAAATTTTAATGAAAAATGAATATAAACCATTGGTGCAAGCTCAGAGACGATTGAATCCCAACATGAAGGAAGTCGTAAAAGCCGAGGTAATTAAACTTCTAGATGCAGGCATTATTTATCCCATTTCTGACAGTTCTTGGGTAAGTCCTGTGCAGGTTGTTCCTAAAAAGGGAGGCATGACCGTGGTATCTAATGACAAAAAAGAGTCAATACCTACAAGAACAGTCACTGGATGGAGAGTTTGCATTGATTATAGAAAGCTGAATGACGCAACTCGAAAAGATCATTTTCCCTTACCTTTTATTGATCAGATGTTGGAAAGATTGTCAGGTCACATGTATTACTGTTTCCTAGATGGCCTCTCTGGTTACTTCCAAATCTCGATAGCTTTAGAAGATCAGGAGAAAACGACATTCACATGTCCATACGGTATGTTTGCTTATTGTAGAATGCCTTTCGGTTTATGTAACACTCCTGCTATTTTTCAGCGATGCATGCTAGCTATCTTCAACGAATTCGTGGAAGATATCATTGAGGTATTTATGGATGATTTTTCAGTTTTCGATAATTCTTTCCAACTTTGTCTTAATAATCTAAAACGTGTTTTGATAAGATGTGAAGAGACAAATTTAGTGCTAAACTAGGAAAAATGCCACTTTATGGTTCAAGAGGGTATTGTATTAGGACATAAAATTTCTAATAAAGGGATAGAGGTAGATAAAGCAAAAATTGGAACCATTGAAAAATTACCTCCCCCTAATTCAGTTAAGGCTATAAGAAGCTTTTTAGGACATGCCAATTTTTATCACAGATTTATTAAAGATTTTTCTAAAATAGCTAAGCCTTTAACAAAATTACTAGAAAAAGACGTGCTTTTCAACTTTGACTAAGAATGTTTAGGATCTTTTAACAATCTCAAGGAAAAGTTAGTCAATGCCCCGATTATAATTTCACCTGATTGGAATCTACCTTTTGAACTAATGTGCGATGCGAGTGATTTTGCAGTAGGTGCAGTTTTGGGACAGCAAAGAGACAAGCACTTTCAACCGATTTATTATGCTAGTAGAACTTTGACAGCTGCTCAAGCAAATTATACTACCACAGAAAAAGAATTGCTAGCCACTATTTTTGCATTTGACAAATTTAGATCTTATTTAATATTGTCAAAAGTCATTGTTTATACTGACCATTTTGCTTTTTGCTATCTTTTAACTAAAACTGATGCAAAACCTCGGTTAATAAGATGGATTCTATTGTTACAGGAATTCGATTTAGAAATAAAGGACAAGAAAAGAGCTGAAAACTTGGCAGCAGATCACCTTTCAAGACTAGAAAACACACAACCCAAGTACCTCGATAAAATAAACGACTTGTTTCCTGAAGAACAACTCCTAGCCATAGCAGAGGCAGCAGTTCCTTGGTTTACTAATTTTGCAAATTATTTAGCAGCTAACATAACCCCAAAAGGGTTGAACCATCAGCAAAAGAAATGATTCTTCGCTGATGTGAAAAACTACTTTTGGGAAAATCCTTTTCTTTTTCATATTTGTGCAGATCAGGTTATTCGAAGATGCGTTGCTGAAACAGAAGCATACCAGATTTTAAATCACTGCCATTCAGGACCCACAGGAGGACATCACAGTGGAGCTAGAACTGCTCATAAGGTACTCGAATCAGGCTTTTACTGGCCTACACTTTTCAGAGATGCCAACAGGTATGTGACCTCTTGTGATAAATGCCAGAGAACAGGTAATATCTCTCAACATAATGAAATGCCTCAAAACTATATACTTTTATGTGAAATATTTGATGTATGGGGTATTGATTTCATGGGTCCATTCCCTACTTCATTTGGAAATAAGTACATCCTAGTAGCAGTAGATTATACGTCAAAATGGGTGGAAGCCCAAGCCTTACCTCCTAATGATGCTAGAATGGTAGTATGATTTTTGAAGAAACTTTTCTCTCAATTTGGAACACCTAGGAAGTACAAAACGGGCGTGGCACATGGGCGTGTCCCTGTCATAAGGAAGTGCAATTTCACTCGGATTTAGATATTTAGAGGCTAAGAAAGGCATCCAAAAGCTTTATATAAAGACCCTAGGAGGCAACTCTAAGGGTGTACTCTTTTCTCCCACAAAGTAGCGCCATATCTCTGCCAACACAATGAGTGAAAGCAAGGGATTTCTCCAAGAGAAGCCGATTGATTCATCCTAGAAGCCGAATTCTACATCAAGACAGAGGATCTCTCTAAATTCCTACAGGGGTTTTTGGGTTCTTTATGTTTTGTTATCTTATTTCTTCTGAGATGTTTTCTTTATTAATTATGAACTAAACCCCTCAAATAATTGAAGGGGATGAAACCTAAGACAGACCTTGTTATTATTCATTCTTGAATTATATGATAAATACTTGAATTGTTCTTAATTATGTGTTCTTAATTCTTGGTTTAATAATCCTAGGTATTAAGTCAAGAAACTGATGTGCTTAGGCAGAGGAGAAAAAGTCTCTATTTTAAGAGTAGATCTACCATAATTAAGCGGAGTTGCATGCAACCCTAGACATAGGGCGACATAAATCTGCCGGATTAGGGTCAAACCTAATAAGGGGATCCATAGATCGAGTTAATGCAAGACTAGGGGTTTTAACTAGAAAGAGATTTTAGTTAATCAACCTAGGATTAGTTGTTCTTATCCTCGACGGAGGTATTAACATGAGTTAGGGATCTCTACGGATCAAGTTAAGTAAAGAAATCGTCTAGTTCAAAAAGTTAATAACAAGTGAAGTCTAGGTGGATTCTCCATTGAGTATTGCCTATATCAATTAGTTTTCCTGAGAGTTTTTCCCCAATTTCCTTTTTGTGCATTCTTAGTTTAGTTTTATTATTAGTTTCATACAAACTTCTTTTACTTTTAGGTTAGATAATAGAAAGGAAGTGAGTACTAGTACTTTTGGCTCCCTTGGGTACGATAACTCAGTTTTGCCGCTAAACTATACTACTGTTCGATAGGTGCGCTTGCCTTAAAATCGTAATATTAGTTAGTTTTTGGTGTGATCAGTTTTTATAAATTTTATTACTATATATTACGAGATATCACATTTATTGTATTCATGCATTTGCATTGCATTGCATCATATGCATTAAAGCTCACAAAAGACTCTAAAATCATGGCAGCTACCCTGGAATATCATTATGGTACACAAGGAAAACTAAAGTAATGGACCAAAGGTTGGAGAGATTAGAGAAAATACAAAAAGACATGCAAGATTAGCTATAAATACAGATGCAAGAGCAATTGGCCAAAATTCAAGATATGAGGGATCAGATGCTAGAATTTCAATGAAATATGATGAGCCAGTTAACATAGTTACTATGCAGAGGGCTAGAAAAAGAAAAGAGCCCTATGGTCAGTTCCGGGGACAATAATGAGGACCTTACTTATGCTCCAGGTTTTACCCCAACCAACACCCAATTACAACCAAACGCGTATCCACAAAGGGTGTCCGTTAACATCAAACCCCAATATTAGACTGGCACCTCGGCACTATTGAATTTCACGATAGGTTCAAGCTCTAATTCAGGGGATAATCCAATTAATCCTATTGTCCTTGATCTGGATGATATAGCGGAAACAGAAAGGCGAGAGTAGAGCTCTGAAAGCATCTTGAAGATCGTTGCAAACGGAATAAGCGAGAGTGGAGCTCCCAAATCAATACTTTAAAAGCCCATTTCATTAATCATATGTCAGAAAGTGCTACTCAGAGTTTCCCAAATATAGTAATGTCCGGTGAGATGATAGAAAACATAATAAGGTGTGGAAAAATAGAGGCCAGGGAAAATGCCAAGAGATCGGCCTCGAGAAAGAAGGAAAATGAGGTGAATAATGCATGTATAATAAGGGCTATTCAAAGCTGATTACCGTAAGCCAGCCAAGGACGGTAACTACTAGCCATCAGGCCCCTCCAAGGCAAGAATCCAATCCAAGACTGAACTCAGAAAAACTCAATTTCACTCCCATCCCAATGACATATAAGTAGTTGTACTAATCTATTTGATGCACATGTGGTATCCCCTTTCTTCCTAAAACCTATGCAACCTCCATTCCCCAAATAGTATCATGTGAATTCCCAATGCGAATACCACGCGGGAATCACGAGACACTCGATAGAAAACTGCACCGCTTTCAAAAAGTTAATCAAAAGGCTCATCAAAATGGGCATTGTGAAATTTAATAATCCATCTGGTGCAGAAAATCTGTTACCTGACCATGCTGATAAGGGGCTAAATCCCATAATTGAGAATGCGGGGAAGAGAATCAAGAAGAATATAGCAAAAGTGAAAATACCACTGAAAGAGGTTTGGAAGGAAATGGCAGATAGATGATTAATAACACAAGATTTAGAGAGAAAGCCCCAAGAAGCAAGGAACCATTGTGAGTTCCATGATGAAGAGGGTTACGAGATTCAAAAGTGCGGTGAATTCACGGCCTGGGTACAAGGATTGATAGATAATAAGGAACTAGAATTTTTTGAGTATATCAAAGGCCCAAAAGGAATGTTGGGAAATCTGAACATATGTTGGGAAATCTGAACATCAACACTATATCCGAAGAAAAGATTAAGGGAGATAATTTATCAGGCATTTGCCCTTATGAACCTGGAAGTGTTTTGAACAATTGGACTGCAGAAGAGATTCCTGTAGCTTTTAGAGCTAATTTAGAGTAATGTTCAAAGCACACTTAATGCTTTAAGCCTAAGAGCAATAAAAATCCTTTTGTGAAATAGGCTTATTTCCAACATTTTTATTTCAATGAAAATGCATATTTATGTCTCATTCTGAAAAAAATATTCTGTTATTCTTTCATTTCATTCATAATCATGCCGTACAAATAGTTATTCTTAGATTCATTTATTATTTGGATATTCCTTTGTACCTACAACAGGTCTCTAGAAATCAACGATATGAGCGACACTACTACTAACTCAGAATCTCCTTTTGAGCGAGATATGTGTTTAGAGGGATCTCAGAACTTTGAAGATGAAAAAGATTGTAACTTGTCTCATGATTTGTTAAAGATGGTAGAACAAGAAAAGAAACAGATCCTACCTCACAAAGCGTCAGTAGAATTTGTGAACTTGAGAGAAAGACAAGAAAAGAAAAAAGTAAAAATATGAGCTTTTATTACCACAGAGACAAAGCGGGACCTCATTGAGTTACTCCAAGAATTCAAAGATGTCTTTGCATAGTCGTATCAAAACATGCATGGTCTAACTACTGATATCGTGGTACACCGGCTCCCCATAAAGGAAGAGTGCAAGCTAGTTCAATAGAAGCTCTGAAGGATGAGACCCGATGTTGTGATAAAAAGAAAAGAAAAAGTCAAGAAGCAATTCGATACTGGTTTCGTACAAGTGGTTAAATACTCAGAATGGGTAGCAAATATCGTCTCCGTCCCTAAAAAAGATGGGAAAGTACAAATGTATGTAGATTACAGGGACCTGAACAAAGCCAGGCTGAAGGATATTTTCCTATTACCCTATATCGACACCTTAGTGGACAATACGATAGGTTACTCATTATTCTCCTTCATAGATGGCTTCTCAGGACATAACTAGATTAAAGATGTATCATGAAGACATGGATAAGACCACATTTGTAACCCGTGGGGAACATTTGGCTATAAGGTGATGCCATTTGGATTGAAAACGCGAGAGCGACATATCAGAGAGCGATGGTAACCCTGTTCCATGATATAATGCACAAAGAAATTGAAGTTTATATCGACGATATGATAGCCAAATCTTGAACAAAAGAAACGCGTATACAAGTCTTGAGGAAATTATTCTTGAGGTTGAGGAAATTCCAGCTAAAGCTTAATCTAGCAAAATGTACCTTTGAGGCTAGGTCAGGAAAATTGCTAGGTTTTATAGTCAATGAAAAGAGGGTCGAAATCGACCCAGATAAAGTCAAGGCTATACAAGAATTGCCTTCACCGTGCACTTAAAAAGAAGTTCAAGGTTTCCTAGGAAGACTAAATTATATTGCCTCATATTCTGTCTTCTCAAGAAACACAATCTAAGTGTATAGGATGACGAATGTCAGAAAACTTTTGACAAGATTAATCAATACCTGTCCAATGCCCCAATGCTGACGCCACCTACTCTAAATAAACCACTGATACTGTATTTGGAAGTATTTGAAAATTTTATGGGATGTGTGCTTGGCCAACACGATGAGTCAGGAAAGAAAGAAAGGGCGATATACTACCTCAATAAGAAGTTCACCAAATGTGAAACAAGATACTCACCAATTGAAAAGTTTTGTTACGCCTTAATCTGAACAACTCGAAAACTGAGACAGTATATCTTGTACCACACAACTTGGCTCATCTCAAAACTAGACCCTCTGAAGTACATGATGGAGTTGATTGCTCTGAACGGAAGGATGGCTCGATGGCAAATTCTGCTTTCCAAATTTGATATAGTCTATGTGAACCAGGAAGCTGTAAAAAGGAGTGCAATAGTAGATTTTCTGGCTAGTGGAGCTCTAAAAGATTATGAGCCTTTAAACTTTGATTTCCCAAATGAAAATCTAATGTATGTTGCAACCACTGAAGAAGACTCCCAAGAAGGCCATCCTTGGAAACTAAACTTCAACGGAACATCAAACGCTGTGGGTAACAGAGTCGGGGCAGTCTTGGTATACCCAAACAGAATTCATTATACCTTTACTAGTAAATTGCATTTTGATTGCACAAACAATATGACCGAATATGAAGCATGTATCATGGGAATGCATACAGCCATAAAACGCAAAATTAAAGTGTTGGAAGTCTATGGAGATTCTGCACTAGTGATCTATCAGCTCAAAGGAGAATATGAGACAAGACATCCTAAGCTAATTGAGTATAGAAAATTGGTATTGGGTTTAATTAAGGAGTTTGATGATATCACCTTCTGCTACCTCCGGTGAGAAGAAAATCAGATGGCTGACGCCCTAGCAACTTTAGCTTCTATGGTCAAGGTGAACAAATAAGAGGATGTAAAACTAATCCAAATGATTATTTATGAGACTCCAGCCCATTGCTACAACATCGACAAAGAAGAAGAAAGAGATGGTCACCCATGGTATCACGATATACTGTGATACATGAAAAATCGTGAATACCCTGACCAAGCAACTGAAAATGATAAAAGTGCCTTGAGAATGATGGCTAGTAACTATGCCTTAGATGGGGAAATCTTATATAAAAGAGAAAAGGACTAGGTGCTATTAAGATGTGTAAACGCTGTCAGGCTAAGAAAATCTTGGAAGAGGTCCATGAGAGTGTATGCGGAACTCATACTAATGGTTTCATAATGGCCAGGCAAATCATGAGATTCGAGGATTATTGATCTACAATGGAAGGGGATTGTATCAGTTATGCCAAGAAGTGCTATAAGTGTTAAATATATGGAGACAAGATTTAGGTGTCTCCTTCACCTCTTCATGTTATGACTTCTCCATGGCCTTTCTCTATATAGGGCATGGATGTCATTGGGCCAATCTCGCCAAAAGCTTCAAATGAGCATTTGTTTATCTTTGTGGTCATCAACTACTTTATCAAGTAGGTAAAAGCCGTTTCATATGTCAATGTTACAAAGTTGGCAGTCACCAAGTTCTTAAAGAAGGAGATCATATGTTGATATTGAATGCCAAAAAGGATCATATCTGACAATGCACTAAATTGGAACAATAGCACGATATTAGAAGTTTACAGTCTGTTTAAAATTAAACACCATATCACCCTAAAATGAACGGTGCAGTGGAGGCAACAAAAAAAAACAAAAACAAAAAACAAAAATAAAAACAAAAAAAAGAAGAAAAAAAAGATTATTGGGAAAATGATTGAGATTCATAAAGATTGGCATGAGAAATTACCATCTATGCTTATCAAACGCCTATCAGGACCTTCACCGGTGCAACACTTTTCTCATTAATTTATGGAATAGAGGCAGTTTTACCCATCAAAGTTGAGATTCCTTCCCTTCTAGTCTTGTTAGAATTGAAGTTGGATTAAGTAAAATGGATTCAATCCTGATACGATCAATTAAACTTGATTCAAGAGAATAGGTTGAAAGTTATCCGTCATGGTCAAATGTACCAAAAACGAATGATGCGAGCTTACAACAAAAAGGTTTGCCCAGAGAATTTCATGAGGGGGATTTGGCATTGAAAAAGATCCTTCCCACACAAAAGGACTTTAGAGGAAAATAGATGCCAAACTGGGATGGACCCTATGTAGTAAAGAATGCCTTTTCTGAAGGAGCATTAATATTAACTAAAAGGGATGGCAAGACTTTGCCTAATCCAATGAATTCGAATTCAGTCAAGAAATACTTCACCTGAAAAAAAAGAGGAGAGACCAATGCTAAAACTCGTAAAAAGAGCACTTTGAGACTAAAAGGGTTTTAAATTAAAAACCCGTAAAGGGCAATTCAAATCTTGATCAAAGATGGGGCATGCGGTACTCTTACTTTCTCCAAATTAACAAGAAGGAGAGATGCTACATCTTGAGGCATCAACAAAGTCCTCTAGATTTTCTAAACACATGTTGAGCTCAAAATGGTCCTCAAGAAGTTCGTACAGAGAAGCTCAAGTTGCTATATCTAGAGGACCTATTTTTCTCTCACCTATTTTGTATTTAACAATGTTTGCTTTCTTTGATTAATCTATCATTTTCAGATTCTACTCTTAAAAAATTTCAGTTTTGTCCATCATTATGATCTTTCTCGAGCATTTTGCATTGAAATAACGATTAATAGACTAATAATACTCTCATAAAAAGGAGTTTTGCATATTACTCTAAAGAGTTTCCTAAATAGTACAAGAACCTGAAACAGGACCATTGGTCAGGACTAACCAAATTTGGGAATTGGAAACATTTGAGAAAAGTAGTCTAAATTATGGCTATTTCTTCGAGTTTTCTGTCAAAGATATCAGTCGAACAAGAAGGCAGGATATTATGTCAGTGATAGAACCTTGATGAACAACGAGCAAAGACAACCCAAAGATTAAAAAGGGATCATTCTCATAACATTCTGCATTCATGCAAATATCATTCATACACATCTAGTTAGGAGCATTTGATTCATTCTGATTATGACATCCTAATCATTTGGCATAAGCATAGGCCCATAAAATAGATTCAACAGGTCATGTCCTCCAGAGGAAAGTTTAACAAGATCGATGAATCCACAAATCCTATACCCTAAAAATTGTAGTGGGATGGATTGAAGTTATTATGGCAAATCTTATCTCCCTAAAGTTGCGACGGAGCATATTGAAGCCACCATCCTTATCTCCCTGAAGTTGCAGTTGAGTAGATTGAAGATAGCGAATCTTATTTCCCTAAAGTTACAGTGGAACAGATTGAAGCTACAAGTTACGAGTCTTATCTCCTTGAAGTTGCAGTAGGAGCAGACTGAAGATGCGAATCTTATTTCCCTGAAGTTGCAGTGGAACAGATTAAAGCTACAAATTACAAATCTCATCTCTCTAAAGTAGCAGTGGAGCAGATTGAAGTGGTAGATCTTATCTCCTTAAAATTACAGTGGAGTAGATTGGAGATGGCGAATCTTATTTCCCTGACATTACAATAGAACAGATTAAAGCTACAAATTACAAATCTCTTCTCCCTAAAGTAGCAGTGGAGCAGATTGAAGTGGTAGATCTTATCTCCTTGAAGTTGCAGTGGAGTAGATAGAAGATAGTGAATCTTATTTTCCTGAAGTTGCAGTGGAATAGATTGAAGCTACAAGTTTTGAGTCTTATCTCCCTAAAGTTGCAGTAGGAGCAGACTGAAGATAGCGAATCTTATTTCCCTAAAGTTGTAGTAGAATAGATTAAAGCTACAAGTTTCGAGTCTTATCGCTCTGAAGTTGTAGTAGGAGCAGACTGAAGATAGCAAATCTTATTTCCCTGAAGTTGCAGTGGAACATATTGAAGATACAAGTTTCGAGTCTTATCTCCTTGAAATTACAATAGGAGCAGACTGAAGATAGCGAATCTTATTTCCCTGAAGTTGCAGTGGAACAGATTAAAGCCATAAACTACAAATCTTATCTCTCTAAAGTTGCAGTAAAGCAAACCATAGCAAACCGTATCTCCCCAAAGTTGCAGTGGAGTAGGTTAAAGTTACAAGCTTTATCTCCCTGATGTTGCAGTGGAGCAAATTGAAGATAGTAAATCTTATTTCCCTGACATTACAGTGGAACAGATTAAAACCACAAGTTACACGTCTTATCTCTTTGAAATGGCGATGGAGTGGATCAAGGCAACAAGATGCGGTGGACTGGAACGAAGCTACTTGGAAAAAGAAACCCCAGAGAAATTGAGACTCGGCGAGACCGGACAAAATTGGCCTTTCTTAAAAGTATTTTATCTTTAATTATCAGTTAGTACAGCATGGTTTAATGGATATTAAGTTAAACTTATTGCATGTATCTATTTATATTAATAACATATTCTTCCATAAACGGTAAACCACATCAAACCATTTGTTCATTTTTGACTCATAGTGAATAACTAAAAGTTGCGAAGGAAATGGTTATTCGGTGCCTTGCACAAAACATACATAAAATAGAGAGAAATTAATTGGAATAAGCTGGTACAATGATAAAATATATTACATTTTTAAAAATAGAATTTAAATTCAAATTTAAGAGATAAAATTGTTAAGAGAAATAGTTACAAATTCTAAAAAAAATTAATCTCCATTAATTGTAAAATGAACATGGAAAAAATAAAAGGTAAATTATACCAACAGTCATTCAACTTTGGGTAGATAGCAAAACAGTCACTCCGGTTTCAATTCAGTCACTCAACTTTCGAAAAATAACAAAATAATCATTTTAACCATTTTTCGTTAGAGACGTAACGGAAAAGTGACATGGGCATCCTATTGTGTAAACGGCCTCAATTTAAAACCCTAGCTGGGCTGGGCAATAAAAAAAAAAGAAATAGATGAGAAAAAGAAGAAGATGAGGAAGAGAAGAAGAGAAAATTTCTAAAGCTCCACTCATCACTAATGGCATATCACCATTACCTTCAAAGCTCCTTAAACCCACTTTTAAATCCCTAGAATCCATCAATCCAAAATCTCATTCGGGTTTCTCAAATTTTTTTTCATCTATAGAGGAGAAGAAAGCCCCACAGAGGAGAAGTGGTGGCCAAAATTTCATCTATATCTGACAGTAGAGATGGTAGATGGGGATATTTTGATTTCTCAAATTTTCGACATGTTTTTTATTTTCTCAAATTTTGCAACAATGGCTTTGCTTTCGGATTCTTCCAAACAATCCCTTCTCCCAACCTTCTTTTACTCTTCCCCTAACTCTTTCTCTCTTAATCAATTCCATGATGCCAACAACTCTGCCTTCGCTGCTTCATATGAATCTCTTGATGCCAACAACCTACTCAATCTTGAGTTCGCTTTCAGCAAGTTCAACCTAGTTGAATCTCTCCACAACTTCCCATTCTTCGTTCTTCTTTTCTCTAGCAGGAACCATTTTTCCTTCAAGGTTTAAACAAGGTGAGCTATTTTTAGGTGCTTTCCAAACATCTTTTGATCTAGATTGTTGATTGTTGAATGGATGATTGGATGATTGAGATAAGGTGGTGGTGGTTTGGAGGTTAATGATGATGATGCCAAAGATGGTTATGGCGAAGTCATCGACGGCAAGATTCTTAGGATGGAGAAGAAGAAGTATAAACATATTGGGCCATTTATGTAAAAAGTAAAAATATTGGGCCATATATTAAAAAACAAAAAAAGAAGGACGAAAAAAATAGTCACTAACTTTGCCTTGTCCAACGTGGCAAGTTAACTGGCCACATCACCTGTCCTGTTAGGTCTGTAACAGAAAATGTTAACGAGTGTCTGAGTTTCACTTTTTGATAACGTTAGTAACTGTTTTGTTATTTTTCAAAAGTTGAGTGATTGAATTGAAACCTAAGTGATTGTTTTGTTAGTTACCCCAAAGTCGAGTAATTGTTGGTGTAATTTATCCAAAATAAAAAGTTTTCTATTACGTGATTATTATATAATTAGTGATATTTTCTTTTGTATTTTATAGTTGAAATGTTTAATTATTATATTCTAAATTTCTAAATTAAAAAATAAAAATAAAAAGAGCTTGAAATTGAGTTTTAGCAGGTAATCCGAAAATGATTTGGAGTGTAAAGAAAGCAAAAAATTTTTATAACGAAGGTTTCTTCCATAGTTGTTTTATGGTTCATGAAGAGTAATTTTGTTGGCGATATATGATTTCCTTTTCTAACAATATCATTTTTAAAATTTGAACTTATATTTTTTAAAATTACAATATACCTTATCACTACACTCAACACAAATTAATAAAAAAGCATTTATTTTACTTAAGACATGAGCATGCTCCATTAGCTATTATGCGTTACACAAAAAAATGATCCAAAGTTAGAGTGTGAACATGTCTTATCAATTTTTAATTGGGATTTATGGAGAGATAAAGTTAAATACAATAGTTAAAATTTTCTTTTTTACCCTTGTTTTGATTTCCTTATATAATTTTCCATTTGACTATTTTTATTTTATTTTATTTTTAATTATCTCTTTTTATTTTATTTTTAAAGAGATAATATTTATCTCTATTTTATTTATCTTGACTTTAGAAATCAATATGCTATATAAAAGAAATAAATTTAGGTGGAAGAGGAATCAAAATATTTAAGAGTTACAATTATATTTACTGGTTATGATTCTAGTTGAAAGAAAAATAAAATTTTGATTATGTGGAGTAATTAAAATTTTCAGTCATAAGTAGCAAAGCAAGTATTTTGTTGTGTAAAATGCCAAACATTGATGATGCATATGTGTGGAGTTACACAGTTGGTCACAATAGCAATTAACTTCACTCATAATCATTGTAGTTAGTGGAGTCATCAATAGTTCATTTCTTTTTTCAATTAACATGGTCAGACCTAATCACCTTTATCATCCTAATCAACAAGCATATATCAAAGCAAGTTCTAAAAATATCAAGATGTGCATGACTGTCAGTTAATCAAAGAGATAAAACATAAATGTTGATTGGCTTAAAATCTCACAAAAAGGTTGTGCATTAAATCCTTAACATTCTTAACTCAAATAAATTATCATGTGGTAAATGAAAATTCAACTATTCATCCAAATATTTTAGGACACTTAAATTTGATATTTATCTTAATTTGCTATTTTATTTTTTGGTCTAATTTGATACTTGAATTTGACTCTTTTTCCTAATTTGGTATCTAATTTTTTTTATCTGATTTGGTACTTTGAACTTGTCAAACGTTTTCCAAATTACTCCAATAAACTAACAATATTTTTTATAAGGTAGCAAAAATAATCAATGTATGATTGACATGTCACAAATGATTTGATATTTTTTTTGTATTTTATATGTTCAATTATTTTTAGTTTTATTTATTTATTTATTTATTAATTGAAAATAATGAATTTTTTAAATTTGGATTTTTAAAACTCTATTTTTCTTATTTAATATTAATTCGTTAAGCATAACTCAATACCTATTTTTTTAACATGAATTTCCTCTAATACTAATAGTATTTTTGTAGCATAACAAAAAAAAAAAAAAACACCGTTAGTGTTTTATGTAATTTGTATAGGTACCAAATTGAACCTAGAAAAAAGCTTAGGTATCAAATTAGAAAAAAAAATGCCAAGTTCATGTACTAAATTGGGCCCAAAAAATTTTAGGTACTAAATTAGGAAAAAGTATCAAGTTCAGATATCAAATTGAACTAAAAAAAATTTTTAAATATCAAACTAAAAAATACTAAATTTAGGTACCAAATATTATATTAAGCTAATAATTTATTCATTAAATTGTTTTTAGTTAAGGAGAAGTATTAAAAAAAAAAAAAAAGCCAGAAGTGAAAAAGAAAAAGCTACAAACAAAACTATAACACACTTTGGATTTTGAAAATTAATTTAATTTCCTGACACCCTGGTCATAAGTTTCACTCAAGGTTTAGAAAAAGATTTTTTTTTTTTTTTTTGTAAAATGACATAAATCATAAATTAATTAAAATCTAAAAAAATTAATGCTAAAAGAAATTAAAATTAAAATTTTGGGTTGCCTAAAAAAAAAAAAAAAAAGAAAAGAAATACTTCATTAATGTCTTTGGCTAGAGATGGTTGCCCTGTGTGTTTCCTTTATGTTATAGTCTTACAAAAGGGTTTCTCTTTCTCCTATAAATGTGTATTTCATACTAAGGGGTAAGGGTTTAATTTCATTCATGGTGCCTGCAAATTTTGTAGTCCTTCAAAAGTGAGATTTGTTTTTTTAATAATCTCATAATAGATTTTGATTATATTTATTTTTTTGACACAATACGTAGAACTACCCATAACCCCTCTTCAACCTATAAATAGTGAGGATAATAAATTTCAACTCACTCAAACTTAATTTTTTCTACATTGACAACCGTATTTATGCCAATCAAATTGAAACTAAATTAGCAAAAATGAGATTTGTATGAAGTGTTACTTTGAACTCATCATCGAATGCTTTTCTAGTTAGAAGAGTTAATAACAGCCACAACAAAAATATAAGATTCATCACTAAAATATCTTATAGCAACATAAATATTGAATTTAATTATCTTATCTCAAATTTCATAATAAATATACCGTCATACCTATCAATTTTTGCTCTATATATTCTAAGAAAATGTTTTCCTAATAAATTTTTTGAATTAGGATAATAATTATTTTTATATCAAGTACTAAAATAAATAAAAAAGACCATACCATTTTTTCTTTTTCTTTTGGTAGACAAAAGGTAGCTAGAAGTAAACTAGCCAGAAAGAAAACCAATTATTGCAGCATACTATCGGTGTCTATAGCCTCAACTGCAATAGTAACTTCAGCAGACTCAGGAGGGTAAAATAATTTATTATACTAAAAATAAGAAATTATGTAATTTGAATTCCGTTATTTGTTGAAAAAATAAATATAGTGGTAAAATAAGATAATATGTGGGGACAAAAGGCCGAGGGTCGTGTAGAACTATACAGCCCAAGTTGAATCTGTATAGAACTATTCTTCATCATTTGACCTTGATTAGAATAGAGTTTTTCAACCCTTAAATAGATGTAGTTAAAACTCCTCTTGTATCAATATTAGTGAATTTCTCCTCCTCTTCCCATGATTTTTTTTCTAAAAAGATTTTCACATAAAATCTATGTGTTTTTATTTTTATTTTCTTATTACTTTGCGATTATTCTACCACTATTATCGACATTTATTATAACATAAAAGATTTTGTGGCATAAACTCTTGAGCCCTATGAGAGGGGACGAATATAAAACAAAGAAGTTAATTTATTGTTTCTTTGTCTTTTTGGTACATAATCAAGTGGTTTATTGAGAAGGGAATTGAAATACTTTAATGCTTATCTTTACAAAATAAAATCCAGACCACTGCCAACTTTTTCCTCAACATGCATTAACAAGACAGTATTGAAAACCCGAAGACAAAATGGAAGTATATATATTATAAAGAATAATACAATAAATATATATACCTGATAAGAAGATTATATCTTTTATTGAAAAGGACTTGATCGATTACAAGGAGGAGAAAGCCAAATTATTCCGAATGTGTCTTTGGCTTTTGCCATGTGCTTGACTAGTCTTTGTTGCGAAAGTAATTAAGTTCAACCCACATAATATAAATTCCAAATATTCATCCATTTGAATGTAAAAGAGGTGAATTACTATATTATATTATATTATAGAATTAGTGTTGTTTTTTTGATGATGCACGAGTTAATTGTATATATTAATAAAAATAAAAAAATTTAATATATAATTATTTAAAACATTTGTATTTAGATATCATTACAAATAAACTTTAATTTAACAATTAAAAATAAATATTTGATAAATAAATTTAATTATTAAAAATTTTATACAATACAAAAATAAAATTAAAAAATTGAGGAGAAATTTTGAACTCAAAATTAAACTGAAAAAACAAAAAATCATTTTAAAATTGTTTTAAACTGTTTTAATTGATATACTTTTTTTAATAAATACGAGGGAATTTTTTCTCAGCTTTTTTTTGCCGATGGGTCGTATAGGATTTTTATATCAACTCACCAATCATCATGTGAGTGAACTACTTTAAATATAAATCTGTTACATGTTATTGAAATTTAATCAATAAAATAAATATTTTTATATTTCCCTATGGATTTCCTACAATTTTCAATTGATTCATTTCCCTATGGTTTTACTCCAAATTTCAATTGATTGATTAGTATGTCATGAGTCTCTATTAGCACGAGGTTGTTATGTCTAAATAGATTCCTTTCTGTCTTGAAAGTACATTCACACTAGGAGAGTGTTCGCACTTAGATACAACTGAGGTGCCTTCTTTTAAGTTGAGCGAGTGGTTGAGGATAGGTGACTTACGGAAGCACTGCTTCAGAAGGAGTCAACACAAAAATTAGCGTTTTGTCGGGTACTAACATGTGTCTCAGTGACATAGAAATATAATAATATTCAAATTTATTATTTTCCTTTTAATTTATATTTAAGAGATTAGTATGCATACTAATAGACAAGAGGTATGACACGAACGAAACTCGAATAGAAAATAAAGAAATAGGATAAGGCTCCAAGGAGTGTATCAAGCCACTATCTTTAAGGTTATATTCGCCATCACCTATATTCGGTGCGCAAAAGAGTTTCAAGCAAATTAACCTTGATGACACAATGAAGCTAATGACTATTTGCGTTTTGCACTAACGATAATAGTCCTCTAAGCAATGAATAACAAAAAACTAAATTTTTACAAAGAATTTCTACAGTAACTCTTTATAAAACAATCTAATAATATTAGAAAATGATGAAGGATAGAAAGAACTTTGAAAACTTGTTAGTGTGATTTCCAAATGAAATCTCATTCCTATTTATAGGAATTTTCATATCTCTTCATAGAGACATATTTCAACAAGTGTCTTTCTAAATAATAATGTCTTTAAAAAAATATATAATTATTCATTTAATATTATAACTATTCAAATAATATTGTCTGAATAGTTATAATTCTTTTTCAAAAATTAAATGATATAACTTTTGACCAATGACCAAAAGATTTATCTTTTAATTAATTACACCTATTCATTTATAGTTATTGGAATACTATAAATATTTGAAAATGTTCCAACACCAACATTGAATGTCCCTCAACCCAAACCAAGATATCAACTCACCCAACCATGTCCACCATGGAAGCCTTGACCTAGCTCTTGAATGTCCTCAACACTCTCTTGACTAACCCAGCTATTGTGCCATCCTCTTCAATTCTCAATACCCCATAATCTCTTACTACCCTACAATAGCCTAAAGATGACCTTATAAAGCAAATTCTCTCTTGCTTTGCTTCCCAACCTCAACCCACTATTGTGATTGTTCCTCCAGTTCAAGCTTCCTAGCAACAACAACTCTTTGGTTCTCAACACCATGTTACTAGGATGTAAGAAAAAATGTGTCTCATGGAGTTATGTTAAAGGCTAAAGGTTCTAAGTTTAATGAAGTTTCTTGGAGTTATGCTAATGAACCCTTAGCCCTTTCCGTGTTGACTTATAGCCTTTTCCACTTATTTGAAGTTCCCTAAGATTTCTTGTACTGGTGCAAGTGACCCAAATGACCACTTAGCTCACTACAACAACCACATGAATATTCTTCGGGCATTTGACGATGTGAAATATGGGGCTTTCTCTATGACCCTTTTTAGCACCGCTTGGTAATGGTACTTATCGCTTCCCTCGAGGTCCATCAACAACTTTGATCAGTTAGTCGGGTTACTCATGAGCATATTTTTAGCAAACAAAACCCCACAGCAATCTCAACTTATCTTATGTCTACATGGCAGAAGGAGAACGAATCCTTCTGTGATTTCATAAAGAGAATTAATGTTTTTACCACGATAACAAAGGGTGTTTCTAATGCTCTAGCCATTCAAGCCTTTTTAGTCAGAACTACTCATAAGTTTTTCCTATTCCACCTCATTGGTAACCTTCCAGAGCAGTTATTTCAATTATACAAAACGGTTCACCGTTCTGCTAAGGGTGATCAGATAGACATAGGTCAAGTCAAATCGTTGACGCAAGAAATCCAAAGGGCCCACTTTCACAAACGATGTTCACCTCCACATCACTATCAGGCTCTAGCACGCCAGTACCAACCTTAACAGAGGACTCGCTCCCCAATAGGTGATGGACAGTCCCCAATAGATGGTTAATACTATCGGGCCACCTTGTCACTCAAGACTCGTAAAGGACAATCGTCCTAACCAGCATCAGCGAGAACAAGTTTTGTATAATTGTCATCATACATATTATCAACTTAATTGTTTCCCTGCCATCATATTTGACCAAGATGAGTATCAGAGAATCTTACCAAACCTTCCTACTATACCCTTCAACCTATGCGAGGTGACTCACCCTTTCATTACTGTTATTATAATACTGAAGGCTATGCTACGAATCAATGTACCCAACTTAAAGATGCCATTCAGGATGTTATCTGAAAGGGCCAATTGTAACAACATGTGGTTCGAGATGCCTACCCGCTAAATAGGGCAAACAATCAAGAAGTGGAATTATAGATGTCTTGATAGGTTACAAGAAATAATAGACAACCTCGAGCTCCAAATAGAAGGCTCAGCAGCAGAACATTATATATGTCTCTACAACAATCAAAAAGCCTAGATCTTTTCCTTGGAGTTTGAGATTTTTAGAAGTAGATAAATGGGAAGTTCTAGATGTAGAAGGAGATGATCCTTTTATCGTCTTAGCTACTATTTCATCCTTCCAGGTTAATAGAATCCTAGTAGACACGGGAAGTTCAGTGGACATTCTAATAGCTAAGACATTTAACAAGATGAGTCTCAAGGATATAATATTAATAAAAGCAAGTCCAGTATACGACTTCGCCAGTCAGCCAATCACGATTAAGGGATCCATCACCTTCCTGATGGTATTAGGCTACGAAAAGCATATAATCACACAAATGGTCGACTTTTTAGTGGTAGCCCAAACAGTCATATAAAATGCAATCTTTGGGAGGTTGAAAATGCGGTCGGCCAAGATCGTCGTGGCCACTTTCTGTCCAGCTAGTTACCATAATAGGCCGCAATCTCCTATGCCTGGGCATGAATTTTATGGTGGGCCGAATAGTCCATTTGTAGATGGGCATGCACGTGTGGTTCCAAGTGGGCCAAGTAGGCCAAATTCCAATGTTAAGCCATCGAATAATTGTGTTCAACTTGAGCCAGTGAACAATGACGTGTTTGGCGTCTCTGCTCCACCCGTTCCTTGAATAACTAAACTGCGGGCCCGTGTTTATACTGGATCTGACCCGTGCATTGGGCTTCCATGGGTGGGTGACTTGAATGCATCAGATTTTTCTGATTCGTCAGGTTCACACGTTAATACTGCTCAATTTGGATCAAATGGTGGTGGTTCAGATTCTTATGTGCCAGTTGGGGCGGCGTGATGGTATCCCGATTTGGGTGCAAGTAATCATGTCTGTCGTGATGCGTTGGCCTTACAGGACTCTACTCCATATGTAGATACGTCCTCTCTCTTGATGGGTGATGAGACTCTCTGTTGCAGGCCAATTTTGGCCTATTACAACACCCTCAACCCATCAAAATTAAACCTACCCAAATACAAGACCTAAACCCAATTGAGCCCACCTAAATAACTAAACCCTAACCCTAATCCAAATAGCATCGCAAACCTAGCCACCTAGCTGCTGCCTCCGCCCAAGTTGCTACCCACTTGCTCCAGCACCGCCTCCATCACGTCACCAGGCCACTTGCACCCGCAAAAAGAAGAAAAGAAAACAAGTAATAATATATTATGTTTCAATGGCTATAAAAGCCAGATCAAATGCATGTAATCGGATCGGTAATTTTTAATAAAAAACATACGATAGATTTCAAAAACCAGAGATCCAAGCAAGATTTCGAAATTATATTAATCAAAATCATAGATTAAGTAATCCAAAGAGAAGGAAACAGATCACCAAACACAAGGAGATACAATATAGAAAAATAAAGATTGTAAAGTCAGAGGTAATCTCATTTTTATTTTTTTTGTCTATTTCTTCTCCCTCTATTTGTGCGCATGTATAAATATATATATATATATATATATATATATATACTGTAAAAAATAAAAAGAAAAATTTTCACCTCTTTAAGATTCCGGCCACCGTGTACGGTGGCCGGAGGTGGCGACGACGACGGCAATCGGCCAGACGACGGACCAGACCATCGCCGGAGCTGGGACCTGCAGAGAAGACAAAGAAAAGGATGAGTTTTTTTAAAAAAACAGACAACAAATGACTTCAAAATGAAATTTTTTAACTTATATAGACGATACAAAACGACGTCATTTTGGTCGGCACCCATAGGCCCCAAAACGGCGCCGTTTCACTCTGCCCGATCCGTCCGACCCGACCCGCTCCAAGGATCCGCGTGTTTTTTATTCAATGGGATAATTGCGCATGCAGTCCTTCCGCTTTTTCTACGCTTTGTAACCAGGTTTTTAAAATTACAATTTGGCCCTAAAATTTATGCGTGTTTACAATCTGGCCTCGATTTAAAACACTGTGTTTGAACGGAAGGGATGTTATCCGTTTCAGTCCTCACGAAGTCTACGCGCGTTTAGATTCGTCCCTTCCTGTCTTTCCTTCGTTCTAAATTTACCCTGAAATTTCGTTCTTCATTCAATTTGATCCCTTCCGTTTTATTTTCATCCCATATTATTAAACTAATCGTTTATGACATTATTTGATGTTATTATGGTTACTATTATTATTTATAAATATTACCAGGATCATGATTATTAGCCTTAGTATATACGCATATCTATATATATTTACCTGTCTATACACGGTATTATTTACATTCACTATTACATTTGTTTTTCCATCTATTATTTTGATATATTATTATATTATCCTTAGTGTCTTATATATATTTTTATTATTGCATTTGTTATTTATTTTTATATTATACTTAGCGTTTTATATATATATATATATATATATATTATTATTATGTTTGTTTTTTACTTACTGTTCATTGCTTATTTTATTTTTATTATTTACTATTATTAATTACTTTTACCATCATTATTAGTACTTGTATATATATTCTTATTATATGTAGGCATGTATATTTTTTTAAATACTATTATTATACTTATATGTATATATTTTCACTTAATGTTATCAACAGTTATTGTTATTTCTAATATGTATATATATTTTATATTACGTATATATATATATATATATATATATATTTTAATGTTATAATTCTATATTATTTTATACTATCTCATGTATATTTTTTACTACTATGTATGTATATTTTTATATTACACACACTTATTTCCAATATTATATCTATATATATTATATCTATATATACTATGTATGCATCACATTTCTATATATTTGTATTTTTCATTTTATTTATCACATACTTTTTATATTATATCATATAAATATTCTAATATCATTATGCGTACATTCTTATATACTATGCATGCATATCTTTAATATTATATCACTCATATCTTTCTATTATCTCATGCATATATTTTGTTCTAACTACATTATACATGTTTTTACGTTATATTGCGTATATTTTTTATCATGTAAATATTCTTTAAATACACTCCCTTTTTTATATTTCCTTTTACTGCAAATATCATCACTATTATCATTTTAATATGCTAACATTATGTTTTAATACATTTTCAATTGCATCACCGTTTTAAAAAATTTTACATTTCACATAATCAAAAATGTTTTAAAAAGAAAACGAGGCAATATTTTTTGTGTTTAGAGATTCGGGAAATAGTGCCCTAACGTGCTGGGTTGCGATTTCTCGTTCATCTAAATACCTAAAATACCCTTCTAAACAAATTTTACAACTCGCGAGATAACTTTAGTTTCGAAGAATTTAAGAACCTCGTGTCCAATCGTGCTGGATGTGATGTTCGTATTCTACCGAAGCAAAGGAATCTCGATTTTTTAACTCCGATCATCCCAGTTCCAAAAAAAGAATCCTATTTTTAAATCTTTCCAAATTTTTGACCTAAGACAGAAAACTACTCAATTTGGTACCAATTTTGGGCGTTGCGGGGGTGCTAATCCTTCCCCGTGCGTAACCGACTCCCGAACCTATTTTCTCTATTCTTCGTAGACCAAAACGTTTTATAGGGTGATCCAATCGCACCTTAAAAGATTGGTGGCGACTCCCATTTTTGTTCTTAAAATAAGTCGACATCGTTTTTCAAAAAAATGGTTTCGACACTCTCGCTTCGATCTTATCTATTGGTAATGTTGTTTTACCTACTAAGTCTAAGTTACTTCGGTTGTCTGATGTTCTCTGTGTACCGCGAATTCAAAAAAATTTGTTATCTGTCTCACAATTTGCTACCAATAATGGGGTATTTTTTGAGTTTCACCCAACGTATTATGTTATCAAGGATATTCAGACCCGGGAAACACTGCTGACGGGCTGTATATATGATGGACTGTACCAGTTTTCTTTGCCAGCTCTATCCACTCAGTCTGCTACAGCTTCAGTTGCTACTACAAATTTTGTTCAGAATAAAACTAATGGTTGTGCTGTTTTGTCTTTATGGCATAAAAGGCTTGGGCATCCGACTACTAATGTTGTTAAAAGTGTTTTAAATAAGTGTAATATTATAGTGGGTAATGATGCTTGTCTTGCTAGCGTGTGTACTGCTTGTCAGAAAGGAAAAGCTCATAAGTTGCCTTTTCCGCTTTCCATAACTACGTATAGTACTCCATTTGAGTTGGTTGTTTCTGATCTTTGGGGTCCTGCATCAGTTCTGTGTGGAGGTAATCGGTATTATATATTGTTTGTTGACATGTGTACTCAGTTTACGTGGGTCTATCTCATTCGTTAGAAGTCTCAAGCTGTGTGGTGTTTTGTTCAGTTTCAACAATTAGTTAAAACATAGTTTGGGCAGACTATAAAATAGTTTCAGAGTGATTGGGGTGGCGAGTATTGAGTGTTTGCATCGCTTTTGGCTTCTCAAGAGATTGTTCATCGGTTGACGTGTCCACATACTTCTAAACAAAACGATGTGGCGGTGCGTAAACATCGTCATATTGTTGACATGGGAATCACACTTTTGGCTCAAGTAGGCCTACCTATAGACTATTGGGGCTATGCATTTTGCTGTGCCGTTCATCTTATCAATAGACTTCCTACTCCAGTTCTGAAGGGACACTCTCCGTTTAAGGCTCTTTATGGATGTGAACCTATCTACGATCATTTGAGGGTTTTTGGGTGCAGTTGTTATCCTTACTTATGCCCATTTGTGACACATAAATTAGATTTTCGCTCTCAGCCATATACGTTTTTGGTGTATAATACTCGGCACAAGGGGTATCAGTCTTCTTCCAACTGGTAAGATTATTATCTCACAACATGTGGTGTTTGATGAAACTAAATTTTTATCGTCTGAGTCAATTCCAGAGAGGTGTGTATCTAGTCTGGCTTCACCTGTTGCAACATTTGTTCCATTACTTCGAACAAGTGCTTCTGGTTTTACGGAGCCCTCTGTTACTTGTCTTGCTCCATGCTCGTTGCCATCTACTCCCGTCGCAGCTCATCCGGAGGCAAGGTCTGATCGTGAGTCTCATAGTCTCCCCCTTCAAATGCTGGTATTTAGTGTGAGGGTGGTCTTGAACCGCCTTCTAACAGTCTGGTCCCGCTTATACCCATGACCAATACTCACCCAATGGTGACCAGATCTAAAGCTGGTGTTTTCAAACCCAAAGTCCTGACTGTCGAAGCTGCAGAACCTTCAATGATTGAGGAAACATTATTATCTGCAGAGTGGCGTACTGCAGCTGAGGATGAGTATGATGCTCTCATCCGTAACTCTACATGGGAGCTTGTTCCACGACCGGCAGATCATAAAATAATAGGATGTAAGTGGCTTTTCAAGGTTAAGAAAAATTCGAATGGCACTATTGCACGCTGAAAGGCTCGACTTGTTGCTAAAGGGTGCTCTCAAATTCCTGAGAGTGATTTTAAAGAGATATTTAGTCCTATCGTAAAACCTGCTACTATTTGGGTCATTTTGGCCATAGCGGTCTCCAAAGGGTGACAGCTTAGGCAAGTTGATGTCAACAATGCCTTCTTAAATGGTGACCTTGATACTGAGATTTTTATGCAGCAACCTCCGGGGTATGAGTAGTTTGGTCAGATGGCCAATTTTTGGTGTGTCGTCTGAAGAAAGCCTTGTATGGTTTTCGACAGGCCCCTCGTACCTGGTTTGATAAATTGAAACAGTTTCTTGTCTCAGTGGGATTTGTTGGTTCCAAGTCAAATTCGTCTTTGTTCATTCGGGTAGTTGCTGATTCAATTCTTTATGTTCTAGTTTATGTTGATGACATCATAGTCACTGGCAACATGTCCACCGCTATAGAGTGGTTTGTTCAGTTATTAAATAGTGAGTCCTCGCTTAAGGATATGGGTGATCTGCACTACTTTCTTGGGATAGAGGTCACTCGCACACATGATTGCCTATATCTTTGTCAGTGAAAGTATATCCGGGACGTTCTTAATCGTTGTTCGATGCTCACGGCAAAATGTGTCCATACACCGATGATCAGTTCGCCTAACTTGTCTAAAACGGATGGCGAGAGTTTGGAGGATCCGACTGAGTACAGAAGTCTTGTTGGCGCTCTCCAGTATGTTATTCTAACTAGGCCTGACATAGCTTATACTGTGAACAGGATATGTCAGTTCATGTATAGTCCTACTACAACTCATATGGTGGCCCTAAAGCGTATCTTAAGGTACTTGTGTGGCACTCTGGATTTTAGGATAGTTTTTCGTCTATCATCTCGGTTATCTTTAGTTGGGTATGCTGATGCCAACTGGGGGCTTGATTTTGATGATCGTCGTTCAACGTCAAGCTATTTGGTTACTTGGTTACTTTCTTTACTTTAGGAGTTACAAGTTAAATCTGCAGCTGCTACAGGCGAGGTGACTTGGTTACTTTCTTTACTTTAGGAGTTACAAGTTAAATCTGCGGATACTCCAACTATTTGGTGTGATAGCTCTAGTGCCGTTGCGGTTGCAGCCAATCAAGTCTTGCATTCAAAATTCAAGCATGTAGAACTAGATCTATTTTTTGTTCTTGAGAATGTTGCAGATGGGTCTCTTCTGGTCAGTGAGGTTCTTGCTTTTGACCAAGTGGCTGATATTCTTACCAAACCTCTGTCGTTGATGTATTTTGCGCGGTTTTGAAATCTTCTTCGTGTCTCATCTGTCGGGAAGATAGGTGAATGATAGAGTTTCTTTATAGATCAACTCAGGCAGTTAGGTTGTTAGTCAATAGTTGTTAGTATAGCTAGAGTTTGTTGAAGAGCGGTTAGTCTAGGCTCTCTATATATATTCACTATGTACAATGTATAAGGTAGCTTTTACATTAAAGATACAGAATTATTAGTTTTCTGATTTCAATCTAAGAATTAAAACTTAAGAAACACAAAGACCTTCTACCTTACTTTCTTTCAGTCCAGTATACAACTTTGCCAATCAGCCAATCACGGTTAAGGGATCCATCACCTTCTTGATGGTATTAGGCGACGAAAAGCATACAATTCAATAATATAAAGAATATAAAATGTGAAATTTAATTTAATAATATAAATAGTAGATATAAATAAAATTATTACTATTTATATTTAGGGATTTTTTATGGATAATTTTAATTTTTTTATTTGGGAATAAAGGGTGTGAAGTAAAAGTTTAAGGGGAAAATAAAAAGTTTTAGGAAGTAAAAGTTAGAGGGAAAGTAAATAGGGGTGTGTAAAATTTTGGAGGAAAAATATTAATAAAAAATTTGGGGGGATGAGTTTGGGGCAGATAAGGGGTTGGTATGGAAAGGGAGTACAAGTTTTAAGAGAAAATAGGAGGGAGTAAAAAATTTGGGAGAAAATAAAAAGTTTTGAGGATTTTTTGGAGTAAAATTTTGAGAAAAAGGAAATGGGAGAGTAAAATTTTGGTGGAAAATGGATTTTGGGTAGATGGGGGGTTGGGATGGGAGGGGAGTAAAAGTTTTGGGGTGAAAGTGAAAAGGAGTAAAAGTTTTGAGAGAAAAGTAAAAAGGTTTGGAAGTTTGAGGTAAATATGTAAAATATTATAGTTTGATATTCGAATTATTCGAATTATTTAAGTTATTCGAATTTGAAAACTTAACTCGATTCGAACTCAAAATTCGAAAAAAATTTGAGTTGACTCGAATAACTCGATTAATTCGAATAACTTGGTTCATTTAACTCAAAATTTAGATTTTTTTCGATTTTTTCGAATCGAATCGAGTTTTGCTCACCCCTAGACCATGTTCACTAAAAAAATATATTAGACCATATATATATATATATATATATATATATATATATATAAAATTATTTTCTTTCATATCTTGCATAAAATTCAAGTAATTTCCAAAAAGAAAACAAGCAAAATTCCAATTAGCTTGACCCTTCTTCAAAAGCTTTAGCCAACAAACATTCACTTTTCTCAACTGGGTCAATTTCCGCCAATTTGTTACATTAGACAATAGTAAATGTTCTTATACTAGAAAAATATATCATTGTCAATTGAAGGTTTTTTTTTTTTTTTTTTCCCCTGAACTTTTGGATATGAATACATATAATAATAAGACAAAGGTGGACACAGAGTTTCTGGGCTTTGTTTAATATATATTTCATATAGAGATGAAATTACTATTTTTGGTGGCACATAGGAGACCATACAATGGTTTAGAAGATATTTATGTGCACAACAGCACAAAAATTTTAGGATAAGAATCTCGCGAAAATGTGGTTTTTTTTTTCTGAAGTAATATTAGATGAAAGCATTGTCCGTATGTTCAATTTATTCAATGTACCATTTGGCTGCTTTTGGTTACGGAAAGAAATAATCACGATGAAATATTGGAATATCCTTTATATATATATATTGGGAACAATTTCAAGAAAAAAATCTTTAAAGTATCATTTATTGGGTAGTTCAATTGATCTTTCACATGGTTCGTATTGTTTTTGGGTTGTATTGAAGTTTTGTCTTTCATCCCGTTGTGAGTCAACGTACCATAAGTGATTTGGTTATTTGAGGGGGAGTGCCTAAAGAAAATGGGCCATACATAGGCACACGACCAACAACTAAGGGCAAGATATGGTCACACCCAGTGTACCAAGCTGCTCATGACATGTTGACTCTTGCAAGAGACAACCTCGACACGACTCGGAGATAATATCAATCATTATTGAGAGACCAATCAACTACCAAACAAATAACACTTTCAAAAAAAATTTCTTCATACTAACTTTTAATATTTGTAATTATTAGCAAGCAATAATAAACAAAATCTACAAGATGAACAAATTCACCCAAACAAAGAAATTTTAAGTTAATTATAACTCTGTAAGTAATTATGTGTCAAAATAAAATCTCTCATGTCACAAAGAAAATAATAATTTTGCATGCCATGTCCTTAGCTTTCCTAATTAAATTAAATTAATTAAAAAATAATTAAACACTTTTAGAATTCTTTTACAAAGAGATTTTATGCTATAAGAATTGTAATATTTTAGATCAATCAAAAGATAAATAATAAAATTATATTATTTTAAATAAAATTAATTATGTGATAATAAATCATTATTTTATTCCTAATTAATTTAAATTTATTATAAGATAAATAATAAATAAAAGAGATAAATCATTTTACATAAAACTTTCTTTTGAAAAAATTATATTCTCTAAGATTGCCATTCAAGAATGTTGCCTTAACATTCATTTGTTAGATCTTGTAACCAGAAGCAATTCTAATGGATAAGAGTATGTGAATAAACTTGAGTATTGCTACAAATGATAATGTTTCCTCATAATCTACGCTTTCTTTCTACGTAGACCCCTTAACTACAAGTCTGGGTTTAAAGGTTTCAACCATTCCCTCCACATTTTTTTGTCTCTTATACATTCATTTACACGTTATGAATTTTATACCTTTCAATAAGCTTAAAAATTTTTAAATTGTATTCAATTTAATTGAATCCATTGGGACATCCATAGCCTTCTTCCAAAGCTTGGAATCAACATCTTGCATAACATCTTTGGAAGTGAGTGGATTGTCCTTTTCATGTTCAATGATTTCTATTTAATAAACCTGACCATCATACATGAAAATTTTGGTCTCCTAGAAACTTTCCCACTACATCGAGGCTCCTTATGTTTTTTATAGGTCTTTCATTTGTATTGGGATCTAAGATCGAAACTTGAGAGCTTATTTTATTTCCCAACAGCTCCTTGAATACCAATTTACTTTGAGATTTAAGTTCATTCGTATAATTTTCCTCAAGGAATGTTGCATGAGTGTTAACCATTTGGTCCTTCAAGTTATAGAATAATCCTGTCACACCTAAAAAAGTCAAAGCTTAAGTTGTAATAGTGGCCTTGCAGACTAAATTGAAAAGTTTTCTATTTGGGTAGGCTCTAACATAAATAAGAGCAATGGACGGACTGAATAATAAAATATTGGGTTTCAGCCTTTAGTTCTGTTACGTTTGAACTAGAAATCTACTAGTGGGAGACAAGATGATTAGGGATGCCTACACTTGGTTGTTGAATTGATATTGGTGAAAGAAGTGCTGGAGAATTATATAAGGGAGGGACATTATTCTCTAGTGTTTTTCTTTCCTTTTTTTGTTCTTTCTTCATCTTCTTTGTTGGTCTAGTTGTAAGAGAGAAAGATTAAAGAGTGGTCAACATGGAGGAAAGAAGTTAAATTTTATGCATAAGTAGCTAAAAATTTTTGTAGCAGGTAAGCTTCTTGACCTCTCTGTATTAGCGGATTTAAAAAAAAAAGAAGTTAAGGATTTCAGTTAATCCATTGATTTTATTCTATATTGGGTAAAGTTGTAGATAATCGTTAAATTGCCTTTGCATGCAAACAAAGTATGGCTGTTATGATTATAAATTATCTTTGTGGGATTTATGAAATAGTTGCTGTGTTTAGTTGAGTAAGGAGGCTCAAGTAGTAAAGGAAATGCTAAGTAGATGGATTTGGCATCAACTTCTAAATGAGTTCCAGAACTCAGATCTTAAATGGATATTTACTTTTCTAGTATCGTGTTGGGTATGTTAACTTATTTTTTACAAATAATGAATTATTCTACAATTGAATGATGATATACCGTGATGCATGTTGTGTGTAGATATAAAAATGCAATAACCAGTCATAAGTTTAACCACACTGAATAGATTAAATGTTTGGCGTAATGTGTGTCGTGCCTGAGCAATAGTATTGGTTGACTGTTTGTGTGTGAAATGCATGTGTATGAATGATATGTGGAGTTGTGGAGGTCTATTGAAGTGTGGTTATGATGGGAGAAGTAGTGGAGAATGAGAATATCATATGTTACATTTTTTTCCTATGGTATGGCATGTGAATGTAAACTGAGATTGGCGAATGACCCCCGCCTTGCGAGGGAACACGTATGTATTCAAATTAACAAAGATTATTTACAAAGGTCCAGGTGGATTGTACGAAGAAAGGTGCACACTAGTATATGAGAGCCCTTTACAGGTAGTAGGAAAACCCTTTACAGGTAGTATGAGACTCTGCAAAGTCTAAGGCTTTAAGTCGCATATGTGAAATGCAAGTCCATGGCCATGGAATAATCTAGGGAGGTCCATCAGACTCACCTATATTAACCCAGTGGATGTTCGCGAGATAATGCGCATATATAAATTTGCAACTTCTATGAATCTGTGTATATGTTCACATTTATGTTTCCGTATGTTGGATTCGTTTTTATAAGTCCCCCAAGAATGAGTTCATTTACTTGTAATCTATTACTATGTACGAATCCAAAGGTACGAGCTATCTATGTATGCGAGTCATATGAAAAATATGACAATCCATTAGGACCATCTTACAAATGGACAATTTTGCAAGTGGGAGTCTGTCAGGACTATCTTACAAGTATGAATTTGCCAGCATGTAATCTGTTTCTAAGATTAGGCCACTATGTATGGGTTATCTGTTAGTGTGAGATAGATGCAAATTAAGACGGTTTGCTAGATTTTTTTTAAGCTTAATGTCGAAGCTAGACATCGAATTCCATCTTATGAATGTTCACGAAACCACTTGTGCCTTGGAATCCATTTCTATATGAAGATCTTTTCTTATAAATCTGTTACATATATTAATCCATAAGTCAGTATTCGTATATATATTGCTTTCTAAGAAGGATGGTTTATCTTTCAAGTGGGAGTCGCAAAAGCTATCCATTAAAAAAGAGTCTGTAAGATTCAAACATCATGCACTGATCCGCCATGTAGTGGTTAGCAAAGGTTTTTCATAGTAGTACCAATGACGAGCCAGTAATACGACATCAGTTATCCAATCATTGAAAATGGACAAATGAAAATAATCTACAAAGGGTTCTAGAATGAGAAGCGAGGAAGAGGAAGTTTGTGTCATAGAAGATAATATGTCAACTTACGAGATGCTTTGATATGTGTGGCGGCAAGTTTGCGCCAGTGATATTGGTAAACTTTCCTAGTACGGATAAAGTCAACATGAATTTAGAACCATGAAGTCTATGCAAATAAAAGTTTTGTGAGGATACAAGGTATGGATAACTCAATAAGTTCAATTTGAACTTGCGTATGTGTTATTATGTATAGTAGGTAAAAAGGAAATTTGAGGATTTGAAAAGGGATCAGGCTAGAATCTACAGTGTTAGGACAGACATCTTCTTAGTTGTAATATGAATATAGTGGGGCGACCTAGAGGCAAAGCCTCAAGGTCATAATCAAATTTATATTTAAGTATGGTCAGAATATTATTTTCAAAACTAAGTAAATATTTCTCCATAGTAAAGCTACATTTGTAAACTTTTATACCTTAAATTAAAAGTATATAATTGAAATAAATTCATGTACATGGCGAAGTCAATTAGCTAACCATGTTTAAGTAATATATGTATGAAAATGGAGAATATGAATTACGTAATATATTAAAGAATGTGTTAGTTAAATTTGGATATAGAGCGTAGCACCCTGTAGTCCGCATCCGGTGATCGAGTCGAGTATGGGGTGCTACAAATCCACCATTTGTCCCTTTCATCTTTTCATATATATTAGAAACATGCATAATTTTGTCCATGAATTCCACTTCTTAATATATTTAACCAATACATATACAAGGCATCCTTATATTGTATGGTTTAGGTTAGGCTTCTATGCATTTCACATTCCATATAAAGTCTTAAGCACCATCTTAGTCAATATATCAATCAAAATGTAGCAAGTTGTTTGTAACACATATCCACAAACGGATGTTGGCAATTGTGAATAACTTAACATTAAATGAACCATCTCTAAACAGTTTATATTTCTTATATGAACTACACCATTCTATTGTGAAGTTCATGGATAGTTGATTGGGATAGAATCCCATTCTCAATGAGGCATACTAAAAACTCATTAAAAAAATATTTTTTACCTTGACCAGATCGAAGTATCTTAATGGATAACCATAATTAATTTCCACTTCTACACGAAACTCTTTAAATTTATCAAAAGTTTCATTCTTACGGTGCATCAAGTAAAAATATCCATATCTCGCATAATTTTCTATAAAGGTTATAATAATCATACCCTCCTCATGCTCTGATGTTGAGTAGGTTTCATACATTTGTGTACACAAGTTCTATGAGTTGTTTAGCCCTCATGCTTTTTGTACTTAAACAGACTTTTAGACATTTTACCTTTTAATCAAGATCAACAATTCACATTGTGGAAGACTCACCACCTCTTTAACTGAACTTAAAGAACCATATTTCACAAGTCTAGTGATTTTTTTCTTAGTTAATAAAACCAATCATTAAATGCTAAAGATAAGCTTCATTTAAGTGAAAAGTTTTAAGTTTCTTATTCATGATTTCTATTTTAAGAAATGAGTACATCCTTATTTTGAAAAAAATAGAGATTATTATCCATCATCTGTTACAAATAAAAGACTTTTTTTTCCAAATAGTAACTCTTTTATTAAATGTCATGGAATAACAATAATTAAATAAACATGTTATAGAAATGAAATTTCTAATAACATTAGGAACATAAAAAAAACATATTGTAGCATAATTCACTTAAAATTATCAATACAGAGATGTACTTGTCCCACTACTTTTACTATCACAATGCTCTCATCTTCAAAAAATAACAAGAGGGTCTGATCATGTAGACTTTTTGTTTTCTTGAAACCCTGTAAAGAAACATAAATATTAATAGTGGCTCTATAATTAATGATGCAATAATGATTTAAGTCCTCCACTAAATAAGTTTCAATAATAAAGTGTTCCCATTTCCTCACCTTAAAGACTAGGTAACCCTTGTACTTTTTACAATCTACTTTGAAATCCACCTTCTTGCTACAAAAGAAGCATTTGGACTTTAATATGTATTTGAGTTTCTAACATTATTCTTCCTATTAACTTTAGGAAGAACTGAAGATTTGACAACTCTCTTCGCATTAGCCCGCTTCTTTTTACCCTAAAGTGAAGATGATGTCGTCGTTAAGTTAGCTTTTTGCTTTGCTTGTTCAAGGTGCCCATCATTTAAGATAAATTCAAAAGATTGCAGTTTTTTCATGAGTTTAGAAAAGATTCAATTACCTATTTCCTAAGTTATAAATGGCTCTAAAGCCTATAAAGTTCTTAGGCAAGGTCTTGAAGACCATTTTGATATGGGTATTTTAGTTTAGTTCTGTAACACTTCAAAATTTCTATTCTTGTTTTTGTTAGTGTGTGAAACAAATATATGTCTGCTTCAGTGGTTAAGTGTTCGGGGTGTGTGTGGGAGGTCCCAAGTTCGAGTCATGACTTGGGCAAATTTTGGTATTTTTATAAATAAAGCCCTATCTCTGGTTAGTAAGCTTTTAAGTAAAAGTCGATAAATAATTAACAGAATGGGCCTGCTGGTCTGGTGGATAAGGGGAGTGTTTGTCTGTGGGAGGTCTTGTGTTCGTGTCTGCGCCATGAGCAATATTTTGTTACTGGTGCCGTATAGGAGTTGGGAGGGGAGTAAGATACTGAGTGTTTGAGTTTGAGGGGTTAACGTGAAGTAGGAGGAATTATCTAGATTATTTTTTATCTTCCTTTTCAAAAAAATTTGGCTTTCTCTTTTTCCCTATTTCTCTCAAGTTACTGCCGATTTCCTGCTTATCTTGCTGCTGAATTTTACTTGGCTTTTCCCCTTTTTGGTTTTATTTTTACTTCCTCCTTGCACAACATCCTCTTCGTTCGTTCGGTAAGTTTAGTTTTTGGTTAAACTTTAACTATGTTTTAGACAAAGGTTAAGAAGGGTTCGTTTGGTGTTTAGGGGTTTATTGAAGGGCTGAATATCGTTCATCGGTATTCTAAGGACGTGGAATCCCTGTTGGTCGATTGAAGGTAAGGTTTTTGGGAGTTTTAGGTCTAATGCCTCGATTTGGTTTCGCTTAAGTTTCTTTTTAACACTAAATTTGGGTATTGAAATATCGATTTTTAGGTTTTGGGGTGCTCAGGGATCGATTTAGCATGCATTGAAACCAGATGTGTACCCAAAAATGCAAAAAAATAGGTTTTTAGCAAAAGTCGAAAATCCCACTATGGATGCCATACGAGCGTGTGGTAGGCCGTGTGGTAGGCCGTATGCCCCAACACGGCCGTGTGAACGACGAGGCCAAGCTATGCATGAAGGATACGACCGTGTGATGGACAGGCAGGCCGTGTGCGACACACGAGCTGGATTGAATTGGGCCATATGGGCCACACGGGCATGTGGTCCACACGGGTAGTCTACACGGGCAGTCCACAAGGGTATGTGGGATTTTGGGCTAGGCCATGTGATCCACAAGGCCAAGGCCAACTTGGGTCATATGGGCCACACGGGCAGATCACATGGGCGTGTGAGCCCATTTTTGCTGGAATATTTGTTAAGGATACACAGGTCGCCCAAGTTGACTATCAACCTTCCGTAGGGTCAGTAAGCGCTACTTAGACCCCTAACTGAATGATACTAATTATGTGAAATTTGTACTGAGCATGTTATATACCAATATGTATACTGAACTGTATATGTATCTAATAGACTTGTGATAGCATGACATATCATTGTATGTTGCATTGCATCGGGTTGGGTTTGATATTATACGGAGGAAGTGTACTGAAAGGCTCTTGATAAGCGATAAATTATACATATTTTTATCTCATGCTTAGCCCAATTTCTGGATGAACTAACCCTTGATTTGTGTAAATTAATGCTCTTAAACCTTTAATTTCATGTTGTATACTCAGGTGAGCTTAGGGAAGAGAAAAGAGCAAGGAACGGGCCAAAAAACGGGCAAATTAGGCCCAATTCAATAATCAACACGGCCTGGGAATTGGCCACACGGGCGTGTCACATGGCCGTGCCACCTTAACAGGCTCGAGCACGGCCTGGGCCTTGATCCACACGGGCGTGGCACACGGGCGTGTCCCTGTCGTGAGGAAGTTTAATTTCACTCGGAAAAGGTTGCTTAGAGGCTAAGAAAGCCATTCTAAACTCTATAGAAAGACCCTAGGAGGCAACCTTAAGGACACACATTATTTTCCCGCCAAGACGAGGAGCTAAAGGCAGGGAATTACTCAAAGGGAAGCCAATTGATCCATCTCAGAAGCCAGGATCTACATCAAGACAAAGGATCTCCCTTCAATCCTTTTAGGAGTTTTGGGTTCTTTATGTTTTGCTATTTTAATTCTTCTAAGATGTTTTCTTTATTAATTATGAACTAAATCCCCCAAATACTTGAGGGGGATGAAACCTAAGACAGATCTTGTTATTATTTTATCTTGAGTTATATGATAAATACCTGATTTGTTTTTAATTATGTGTTCTTAATTCTTGTTTTAATATTCCTAGGTATTAATTCAAGTATTGATGTGCTTATTCAGAGGAGCAAGAGTCCCTGTTTAAGAGTAGATCTAGTATAATTAAGCGGAGTTGCATGCAACCCTAAACATAGGGTGACATAAATCTGCCGGATTAGGGTCAAACCTAATAAGGGAATCCATAAATCGAGTTAATGCGAGACTAGTGGTTTTAACTAGAAAGAGATTTCAGTTAATCAATCTAGGATTAGTTGTTCTTATCCTCAATGGAGGTATTAACATAAATCAAGGATTTCTACGGATCAAGTCAAGTGAATAAATCGTCTAGCTCAAGAATCGATAACAAGTGAAGTCTAGGTGGATTCTCCCTTGAGTATTGTCCAAATCAATCAGTTTTTCCTAAGAGTTTTTCCCCAATTCACTTTTTGTGCATTCATAGTTTAGTTTTAGAATTAGTTTAGTTTCATAAAAACTCCTTTTATTTATAGGTTAAATAATAGAAAGAAAGTTAGTACTAATACTTTTGGTTCCCTTGGGTACGATATCTCGGTCTTGCCACTAAGCTATACTACTGTTCGATAGGTGTGCTTGCCATAAAATCGTGATAATAGTTAGTTTCTGCTTTGATCATTATTATAAATTTTATTACTTCATATCACGCATATCAGCTCTTAAGCCTATTATACTGGCAGCTCAGCTGCAAATTATTGTATTGTGCCGCATCTTATACTACCTAGAGTGAAGGGATAAGTGGGTTAATTTAATCCCCATATAGAGTGTAGCGTTAGACGGAGATGGTGTGTAGAGGCTGGTTAGGTAGACTTTGCTACTGAATATTGATTGACTGATATTGATACTGTGATGGGCTAAGGCCCTAATGCATACTTGATACTGATATTGAATTAGGCTAAGGCCAAACTTCTACTGATACTGAAAAGGCTTAGGCCCATACTATTTTTGACTGTGCACGATGTTTACTGTATGTTTGTTTTCTGTGGGATTACACACTTAGTTTACTTAAACTCACCCCTCTTTGTTTAATGTGCACAAGTAATCCCCAGACCTAGAAGGGTCGATGCAGCGGAGGACTCGACGGTGACCACAGTTCCTAGACCTCATGGTTTTAATTTATTACTTTTGGTTTGGTTTTACTATTGGTTTTTTTATGTAAAATGTGAACTATTTGGGACTCTTACTTAAACTTGGTTTATATTTGTTTTTTTGGATTTATAAACTGCTACTCCTAGGAAATTCAGTTTTCAAAAAGTTAAAGTATTTTCTAAACTTACGATTACATAAGCTGTTTTTAGAAAAGCTTCCGCAACGAGTAATGTTTTAAAGCAAATGATTTAAATCAGTAAAATGATTTCTTTTAGAGCTAATAAGTGATAAAAAAAAAAGGTAATAACATGGAAAAGATTTTATTGTAATAACTTAGTTTTCAAACACACTATCACGTGGCATCGCCAGATTCAGTCATAATGTCTAGGCCGGGTTTGGGGTGTTACATTTAGTGGTATCAGGGTCAGGTTCCAAAACTCAACTATGGATGATGGGTTTTTAAACTTCGTTTTGAAAAAACCTAATTTTTAATATTATTACTGAAAATGTGGTACATCGAGCCTCCGGCGTCGATCTTGTAAGTATTCTGAACTGTGATTTGTTTTAAACTAAAATTGCTATAGATAGTATACTGTGAAAACACTCAAGTTAGTGTATACTGAAACTGTAGTAAAACTGATAGACATTAATAGATGACGTGATGATTTATGTGATCGTACCTGTAAAACTAAACTATTATCATGATAAAGGCAAGCGCACCTATCGAACAGTAGTATAGCTTATGGCAAGAGCGGGATATCGAACCCACAAGGACTAAAAGTACTAGTATTAACTTTCTTTTTATTATCTAGCCTGAAAATAAAAGGGGTTTGTTTTGAACTAATTAAGCTAAACTAATTAATTAACTAAGAACGTGACAAAGAATGAATTTGGGAAAATACTTTTGGAAAACCGATTAATTAAGACAATACCCAATGAAGAATCCACCTAGATTTTACTTATTATTCGACTCTGAATTAGACGATTTATTTACTTGACTTGATCCGTAGAAATCCTTAATTTATGTTAATTTCTCTTTCAAGACTAAGAACAACTAACCCTAGGTTGATTAATTGAAATTTCTTTCTAATTAAAACCCCTAGTGTTGCATTAACTCGATCTACGGATTTCCCTATTAGATTTGACTCTAATCCGGCAGATTTTCGTCGTCCTATCTCAAGGATTGCTATCAACTTCGCTTAATTATGTTGGATCTACTCTTAGACAGGGACTTTTACTCCACTAAATAAGCACATTCAATTTGAATTAATATCCTGAAATATTAACACAAGAGTTAATAACACAATTAAGAACAAATCAAGTATTCATCATATAATTCAGAAAATAATAATAAGATCCGTCTTAGGTTTCATCCCCCTCAAGTATTTAGGGGATTTAGTTCATAATTGTAAAAGAACACATCTCAAAATTGGGAAAACAACAAAACATAAAGAAAACCCAAAAACTCCTAAAGGAAATTGAAGGGAGATCTTTAGTCTTGATGGAGATCCTGCTCCTGAGATCAATCAGCGTTCTTCGAGTAAATTCCTTACTTTCTACTCTGTGTGTCCTTTTTAATCCTCTCCTTGGATGTTTATATAGACTTTGGAATACCTAAAATACCTAAAAATTATCCTTTACCGAGTAGAATTGAAACAGGGCTTGACAAAGACACGGGCATGTGACCAGCCCGTGTCATGGTGCTCAGGCCGTGTGCAATACTGACTTTATTAGTTGTCGACACGGCCGTGAGACACTGGCATGTGGATAGTTCGTGTGCTACACACGGGCGTGTGATGTATCCGTGTGGAAGTGTTCAGGCCATGTTGAATACTGATTTTGACCCATTTTGTCCGTTTTTGGCCGGTTTCTCGCTCTTTTCACTTTCCTATGCTCACCTAAGTATAAAATATGAAATTAAAGGATTAGGAGCATCAAATTCATTAAATTATAAGGAAAATTATCCAAAAATATGCCAAGCATAGGATAAAAATATGTTATAATTATGGTTTATCAAATATCCCCACACTTAAGCATTTGCTTGTCCTCAAGCAAAATCCTCAACTCACAATTAAAATTAATTCTTCTCAACTTATAATTCTTATCAATAATATTTTGAAATAATCCACAAGTAATCATACATTGATAATTCAACTAAAAGAACATCAAAGTCTCAAACACTCTAAGTTGAGCATTTTATCAAAAAAACATAGGCAACTCCCCTTATCTAAGTAATCACCTTTAATTCGAGATTACACAGAGTTGACATCCTCACTAGAGATTCACTCAAATCACTCAAAGTGTTTAAGGTTTAGAAATTAAACACTCATTAGTCAACATGAAAAGTTATTACCATAGGCTTGCATGAAAATCAAATACCCACCACTATGGATTGAGATGATACATCGATCAAAAGGTCTTTAAAGGGTTGTAATGGGGCTTTGGTTAGGGGTGTGGACACGAGCTAAAATAATAAGGTTAAAATCGAGATTGAACTGACAAATTACCTAACTAGAAAAATACCAATGCTGAGAACTTGCCTTACTAAATACTTATTCCTAGAATTGAGCTTTTCCTCATGAATAACATCGTTCAAGTTCAAGCATTACATAGCTTCGTAATAATATGCTAAACGGTAAATAATCAGCTGAGATAATTTTGTGTTTTTTTAAGAATAGATCAAGTAATGAAACTTTACTAACTGAAAATGAGAACATAGCTAGATAATCATTCAATTCAAATTTTGACAAAATAGGGATCAAATTAATTAAGGGGACTTCAACAATAATGGGTTATGGCTTAATATTGAGGGTAAATCAATAAATGGTTCGTTAAGCCCAAGGGGGTTTACTATGAGTTAATTATGAAGGTAGGCTTTTGTGGAGTGAGTGGGATAAAACCTAGGTGCCTTTATCATCTCGGTATATCAACTCAATGGTATGGTCTTGACATGTATAATCGAAGAAGTTCTAGAATAACAAATCAATATTGACACACTCATAAGTAATAATAAAAGTGAGCAAGAAAAAATATATGCTCTAAAGGCTCAAAATCTCACAAAAATTATGGCTTTTGATGTCAATCCTGTAAATTTCAAATTTCGAGATAATACCTAAATTTAGGGAAACAACATAGAAAAATTTTAAATTCTCAAAAATTCAACTTATCATGCTTGATTTACTAATGTCTTAAAGTTTAAACAATCAAAGTACAAATGCCTATAATTTAATTCAAAACATATCAATAAAAATCATAAATCAATCAAAATTCTTTCTAATAGTGATAAGGAAAATACTTGCGAATAAGACAAAATTCAAGGATTTCTGATAATGGTACGAATGACCCCCTCACACTTAAGATGTACATTGTCCCCAATGTACAAAGATAAATAATAAGAATATAAGCATGATATTATAAGATAGGGAGAGAAGTGACACTTCCTGAATTTTGGACGAAATCCTTCGGAACAGTGAGAGCAGAGTTGGAGATGAAGTGCATGATGAACTAGGCAGAGGTGAAGGTGGGGGAGGATAGTCTGGTGGTAGTAGAGGGTAGGGCTCCATAATTACAATGCCAAATAAATATAGTTGAGGTGTCCGATGTCGTGGTCGAGCAAGACATGGCAGTCGTGGAGTATCTTTCCCCAGTGGATTGGCATGATTTAATAGTCTTCAGTCGCGCTGAGCGCCGTGAACCTTTTGAAACTGCGAAATCATATGTAATGTTTTAGGGAGGTGTATTAATGAGATTATTATGGTTACTCTAGAAAAAACAGCCAGAAAGAAAAAGTTCAAAATATACTAATATAAGCTTTGGATAACATAAAATAAAACTAAAGATAAAGATAAAAATAAAAATAAAAATAAAAGGACCAGTAAAAATAAAAACAAAAGAAAAAGAGAAACAATTATAAATAGACTCAAACGTCCTCATCGACAGATGGATCGTGAGGTGGTGGTGAAGGCGAAATGTGGAAATGGTGACAAATCTGCTGCAGAGTCGCCTCAATACTGTCGGAATAGTGAGCGGTGCTATCAAACTGTTAGGTGCAATACTGCTCGAAGCGTGCGAACCGATCAGAGAGGTCAGTCAATGTTACATGTAGGTGACTCTGAGGTGGTAGCGGTGGTAGATCCTCATGAGGGAAGGAATATCATCAGTAATATGCTTAAGGTCATCTTGATCGGTAGATCGAGATAAACAGTATTGAGGAGGATTGACCCCACAGCAATGCTCTATCATCCTCATATGGAGCATACTTGAAATGTCTTGTGGGGTCATGTGGCCGACGAGAGTGGGTGATAAGGACTGGGCTGCTATGTTGAGTAGACTGAAGTGTCGTGCTAAGTGTGTTACATAAGGACCAATACAGATGGCTCCCTTTCGGTGGCGTTCGGTTTGATGGTGAATAGCTAGGGCATTGAAATATGCCAAGTAAAAAAGTACTATTGCATCATGCTCCATAAAAAGTATGCGTCATGGGTATTGACGACACTGGTGCTCTCTTGCCGACCCGTCAAAGTGTGAGCTAAGAGGGCGTGTAGTAGATATCGTAATGCTGGAGATTTTTCTACACTAGTCGAGAAGGCGATGATAGTCAAGGTGGTTAAGCGCGCTGAGCGCCAAAACCGTGATAGAGAGAGGTAGGAATAAGAGGGATTCAAAGCCCTCGAGTTCTGTACAGAGGCCTAAAAAAGGCCAGAGCTGATAGGCCGGTTAGAGTTGGGCCTCCTATTGTTGCTACTAGATTAAAACCTTGTGATGTTTGTGGTAAACGCCATCAGGGCGAGTGTTGAAGGAGGACTGGGGCTTGCTTGAGGTGTGGGTCCTTATAACATCGTATTAAAGAGTGTCCCTTGAGGGCCAATCAAATGCAAGCTTAGGGTACTGGTAATGGATAGCCACAAAAGGTAGTACAGCAGCCACCAAGAGGCCGTGGTCAGGCTAGAGGTGGTAATGGCATGGGTCGTGGACAGAGAGCACCAGGGAGAGGAGCTGGACAGGCTGAAGCAAGGTAGCCAGCTTTAGTATATGCTGCACGTCGCCGAAAGGATGGAGATGCTCTAGACGTCATCACGGGTGCGTTCTTTATTCATGATGTACCTTATATTGCATTGATAGATATAGGATCCACTCACTCCTATATAGCCTGTACTGTCTCTAAAAACTTGGAAATCTTGGTTGAGAGTTCTACAAGTGAGGTTACTGTACTAAGTCCGTTGGGGAAATCTATAAGGGTTAACAAGTTGTTTGAGACGTCCCTTTAGAGGTTCAAGGGGCAATCTTTTTTGTTGATATGATGGAGCTTCTATTTGGGGAGTTTGACTTAATTCTGAGGATGGACTGGTTGGTTAAGCATCATGTTACCTTGGATTATGCGACTAAGAGGGTCGTATTGAGTACTGAGGAGGATAATGAGGTAGTCTTGATTTGGGAACACTTGAATTATTTATCGAATGTAATCTCTGCCCTAGTGGCGAATAAGTTGGTTCGTGAGGGATGTGAGGCATTCTTGGCCTACGTAAGTGTTTCTGATGTTAGAGGCTCTGCGATTAAGGACATTAGAATGGTACAAGATTTTTTGGACGTCCTTCCTAAGGAGTTACTGGGGTTACCTTCAAATCGTGAATTAGAGTTTGGGATTGAGCTACTTCCTGGTATAGCTCAGGTGTCCATCACCTCCTATCGAATGGCACTGAAGGAGCTTGTGGAGCTTAAGGCTCAGATTCAGGAGTTATTAGATCGTGGGTTTATTTGCCCTAGTGTGTCGCCATGGAGAGCACCGGTTCTATTTGTAAAGAAGAATGATGGACCCATGTGAATGTGTATTGACTACCGGCAACTGACTAAGTTGACCATTAAGAATAAGTACCCACTACCGAGGATAAATGACCTATTTGACCAGTTTCGAGGAGCTTCGGTATTCTCTAAGATTGACCTCCAATCTGGGTATCATCAGTTGAGGGTCAAGGAGGCTAACATACATAAGACGGCGTTTAGGACTCGTTATGGTCATTACGAATTCCTAGTGATGCCATTTGGACTGACAATGCACCGACAACTTTTATGGATCTGATAAACCGAGTGTTTCAGACTTATCTGGATTGGTTTGTGGTGGTGTTCATCGATGAGATACTAGTTTACTTGAGGATGAAGATGAGCATGATGAGCACCTTCGAGTCGTTCTTCAGACTTTAAGGGAAAAGCAACTTTATGCTAAGTTTAGCAAGTGCGAGTTCTGGCAACGTGAGGTGACATTTCTTGGTCATGTGGTTTCTATTGAAGGGATTCAAGTTAATCCTTGAAATATTAAGGCTGTGTTGGAATGTAAGCAGCCTAGGAACGTGTTTGAGATCCATAATTTTTTAGGACTGGCGGGTTATTATCGGAGGTTTGTGGAGGGTTTTTCACTGATAGCGGCACCTTCAACTAAGCTGCTACGTAAGGGTGTACCATTTGATTGGATTGATGCGCAACAAAAGACATTTGAAAAGCTCAAGACTGTACTGACTGAGGCTCCTGTTTTGATACAGCTAGAACTTGGGAAGGAGTTTACAATTTATAGTGATGTGCCACACGTCAGTTTGGGATGTGTATTGATGCAGGATGGCAAGGTGGCAGCATATGCATCTCGTCAGCTTAAGACTCATGAGGAAAATTATTCAACGCATGACTTGAAGTTGGCCGCTATGGTATTCACACTAAAAATCTAGAGGCATTATCTGTATGGAGAGAAGTGCATCATCTACACTGATCACAAAAGCCTCAATATCTCTTTACTCAAAAGGAGCTAAACCTTAGGCAGCATAGATGGATTGAACTGCTTAAGGACTACGACTACATTATTGAGTACTATCCTGCAAGGCCAATATGGTGGCTGATGCACTGAGCTGCAGAACTATGACTGATTTGAAGGCGATGTTTGCTCACCTCAGCTTATTTGATGATGGTAGTCTATTAGCCAAGCTTTAGATTAAACTGACATGGATTGAGCAGATTAAGGGTAAGTAGTTGAAGGACGAGTCTTTGTGTCCTCGATTCTGATAGATTGAGAGTGGTGACATTGTAGATTTTGGGTTAAACTTTAAGGGAGTGTTGTGTTTCCGTGGACGGATATATGTGCCGAACAACACTTATTTGAGATAGTCTATACTAAGAGAGGCGCATAGTAACCCTTATGCTATGCATCCTGGTGGAAACAAGATGTACCGAGACCTCCGTAAGTTATATTGGTAGTCAGGACTGAAAAGAGAGGTTACTGATTTTGTGGCTATATGTTTGACTTGCCAGCAGGTTAAGGCTGAGCATCAATTACCTTCGGGTTTGCTGCAGCCGGTTAAGATTCCTTCATGAAAATGGGAACGAGTGATTATGGACTTTATTAGTGGGCTGCCCTTAACACCTACTAAGAAAGATTCAGTATGGGTCATCGTTGATCGATTGACCAAGTCCCCCCACTACATACCGGTTCGTACTAATTATTCTCTGTAGAAGTTGGCAAAGCTTTATATTTCAGAGATAGTGAGACTGCATGGGATATTGGTTTCGATCATCTTCGATAGGGATCCTCACTTCATGTCTCGATTTTGGGGGAAATTGTATGAGGCTTTGGGTTCAAGGTTAGACTTCAATATTGCATTCCATCCTCAGACTAATGGTCACTCCGAGACGGTGATTCAAATACTAGAGGATATGTTAAGGAGTTGTGTTATTGATTTTCGAGGCAGTTGGGAATATTACTTGCCGCTAGCAGAGTTTGCCTATAATAATAGCTATCAATCTAGCATTCAGATGGCACCTTACGAGGCTCTGTATGGTCGTAAGTGTCGCACTCTTTTATGTTGGACTGGGTTGGGTGAACTATGTGTTCTGGGTCCTGAGTTGGTTCTAAGACAGAGGGTAAGGTTAGACTGATTCGGGATCTTCTGAGAGGGGCTACTAACAGGCAAAAATCTTATGTGAATCTAAAAAGATGAGAGATTGAGTATTCTATGGGGGACTTCGTATTTCTCAAGGTCTCGCCATGGAAGAAGGTACTGAAGTTTGGTCGTAAGGGCAAGTTGAACCCTAGGTTTATTGTACCTTACCATATTCTAAAGCGAGTGGAACCAGTTGCCTATCATTTGGAGCTACCTCCGGAGTTGGATCGTATTTATGATGTATTCCATGTCTCTATGTTGAGATGTTCTCGCTCTAATCCTACTCACATTGTTTCTGTTGAGGAGATTGAGGTTAGGCCAGACTTGACATTTTAGGAGGAGCCGGTTCAGATTCTATATCGTGACGTAAAGGTTCTGATAAGGAAATCTATTCCACTGGTTAAGGTTTTATGGCGTAATCATAGCACTGAGAGGCTACGTGGGAGCCTGAGGATGCGATACGTCAGTAGTATCCTTATCAATTCTTATCAGGCAAATTTCGAGGACGAAATTTTCTTTTAGGGGGTAGAATTGTAACACCCTAAAATTTTTATTCTTGTTTTTGTGAGTGTGTGACACAAATATGTATCTGCTTCAGTGGTTAATTGTTCTGGGTGTGTGTGGGAGGTCCTAAGTTCAAGCCATGACTTGGGCAAATTTTGGTATTTTTATAAATAAAGCCCTATCTCTGGTTAATAAGCTTTTAAATAAAATTTGATAAATAATTAACAGAATGGGCCTGCTAGTCTGGTGGATAAGGGGAGTGTTTATCTGTGGGAGGTCTTGTGTTCGAATCTGCGAATGAGCAATATTTTTATTATTGGTACCGTATAGGAGTTAAGAGGGGAGTAAGATACTGAGTGTTTGAGTTTGAGGGGTTAGTGTGAAGTAGGAGGAATTATCTAGATTATTTTTTATCTTCCTTCTCAAAAAAAATTTGGCTTTCTCTTTTTCCCCATTTTTCCCAATTTTGTTACTGATTTCCTGCCCATCTTGCTGCCAAATTTTACTTGGTTTTTCTCCTTTCCAATTTTATTTTTACTCCCTTCCTGCACAACGTCCTCTTCGTTCATTCGGTAAGTTTAGTTTTTGGTTAAACTTTAACTATGTTTTGGACAAAGGTTAAGAAGGGTTCGTTTGGTGTTTAGGGGTTTATTGAAGGCTGAATATCATTTATCGGCGTTCTAAAGACGTGGAATCCCTATTGGTCGATTGAAGTTAAGGTTTTTGGGAGTTTTGGGTCTAATGCCTCGATTTGGTTTCGCTTATGTTTCGTTTTAACGCTGAATTTGGGTATTGAAATATCGATTTTTAGGTTCTGGAGTGCTCGGGGATCGATTTAGCATCCATTGAAACCAGGTGTGTACCCAAAAACAAAGAAAATAAATTTTCGGTGAAAACCAAAAACCCCACTGTCGATGCCACACGGGTGTGTGGTAGGCCATGTAGGCCGTGTGCCCCAACACGACCATGTAGTAGGCCGTGTACCCCAACACGGCTGTGTGAATGATGAGGCTAAGCCGTGTGCAAAAGGCACGATCGTGTGATGGCCAGGCAGGCCATGTGCGACACACGAGCTGGACTGAATTGGGCCTTGTGGGGCACACGGGCGTGTAGGATTTTGGGCCAGGCATGTGATCTATACTGCCAAGGCCAACTTAGGCTATGTGGGTCACACGGACGTATGGGCCCACACGGTTAGATCACATAGGTGTGTAAGCCCATTTTTATTGGAATATTTGTTAAGGTTGCACAGGTCACCCAAGTCGACTGTAAACCTTCCATTCTTAATCAAATGATACTAATTATGTGAAATTTGTACTGAGCATGTTATATACCAGCATGTATACTGAACTGTATGTGTATCTGATAGACTTGTGATAGTATGACATATCATTGTATGTTGCATTACATTGGGTTAGGTTTGATATTATACGGAGGAAGTGTACTAAAAAGCTCTTAAGCCTATTGCACTGGTAATTCAGCTGCAAATTACTGTATTGTGCCACATTCGATACTACCTAGAGTGTAGGGATGGTTGGGTTGATTTAATCCCCACATGAAGTGTAGGGTTAGACGGAGATGGTGTGTAGAGGCTGGTTGGGTAGGACTTTGCTACTAAATATTGATTGACTGATACTAATACTGTGATGGGCTAAGGCCCTAATGCATACTTGATGCTGATACTGAATTGGGCTAAGGCCAAACTGCTACTATACTGAAAAGGGCTTAGGCCCATACTGTTTTTTACTGTGCAAGATGTTTACTGTATGTTTGTTTTCAGTGGGATTACACACTAAGTTTACGTAAACTCACCCCTCTTTGTTTCATGTGCACAGGTAATCCCCAGACCTAGATGGATCGGTGTGGCGGAGGACTCGATGGTGACCACAGTTCCTAAACTTTATGGTTTTAATTTATTACTTTTGGTTTGGTTTTACTATTGTTTTTTTTATGTAAAATACGGACTATTTGGGACTCTTGCTTAAACTTGGTTTATATTTGTTTTTGTGGATTTCTAAACTGCTAGTCGTAGGAAATTCGGTTTTCAAAAAGTTAAAGTATTTTCTAAACTCACGATCACATAAGTTGTTTTTAGAAAATCTTCCACAACGAGTAATGTTTTAAAACAAATGATTTAAATAAGTAAAATGATTTCTTTTAGAACTAATAAGAGATAAAGAAATGTAATAACATGGAAACAATTTTTATTGTAATAACTTAGTTTTCAAACACACTATCATATGACATCGCCAGATTCAGCCATAACGTCTAGGCCAAGTTTGGGGTGTTACAAGTTCAGCCTTATTACCTTTCACTTTATCAAAGAATCTCATAAGCTATAAGCATATAATCTTTCACTGGAGTTCTAGACTTTTACTTAGAGTTCATCTAGCTGGTTATAATATACTGTCGAGCCAAAATAGCTTGGTATTCTAACATGCCTTTCAAATCATCCATGATTTCTTTTCAGTTTTGTAGCTCTTATGTTGCTTTTGCAAAGTACTACTAATACTTGTAAAAGTATAGCAACAAGCTATTCATTAGCTTATTTCCATAAGCTTGTGCCTCATAACGTAATTCCGATGCGTATGATTCATCAAATAGAAACTTAATTTTCTCACAGCTCAGAAGAATGTGCATGTTTGTTTCCAATTTATTTTCAGTTAATTTGTTTTCAATGAGAATATTGACTATATAGGTGTTGGTTCAATTTCAATTTGAAAAATAAAATAAGCACAAATAAATTTTCTATATAATAAGAAAATATCCTTTAATCCTTTAGCAAATTTTAAACATGTATATGATGCATGCTTATTACATTAAAACCTTTAAAAATATGTTACCATTTTTATGATAATTTTCACAGCTATTACTTTATGTCATTGTGGGCAATCACAAAACAAATACTAAGAACATGAAAGTCCATCCAATTAATATGTAAATCCACAATTACATAGAATATCTCATATATTAATAATAGTTTAATTCTATTAGGATTTGTGCCCTGAGTGTAGTTAATTTCATCATTGTTTACTTGTAATTTTTTCAAATTTGTTGAATAAATAAAAACTAACACATGTTTATTTAATATTCATTATATGATTGTCATTAATGATTTTTGCATGTAAAGCAAAATGGATAAGAAAATATTGGCTTGTTGTTACCTACTATTTAACTAATATTAAGTTGCATTTGGTCGAATTATAATGCAAGAAAATAACTTCTATTACTAAGTAATCTAAAATTTTCATATTACATGAAATCAAATTGAGCAAATGGTTCATGTTAGGAATATTATGTCATCTATAAGTCCAATTGAGGAGAATGCTTATCTTAACTACCGAAGCTGGATTGACTACAATACATCGAAGAAGACCTAAGATTAAGTTATCCTAGATCTGTCTATGGATTTATTCACAATGACGTTCATGTTGTGACTTACCTAAATTTTGAGTAAGTAAATGATCATACAAGTATAACTCATGTTTTTTGATATATTGAAAACCTATGCTCTCAAGGTAGTGGGCTGAAAGTTAGTGTGTTGGTTACGTGACTTATGCATGGCATGGCTTCACCCACAATAATGGAATCATAGATCATTTAAAAAAAGTAAATGATATCCTCTAATTGGAATTGTATAAACGATGAAAATAAAATATGGTCACAGGTCATTTGTCTGAGATAAACTACTTATCATTACTAGTATAAGTAATGATCAATTTCATAGTAGTAGATACACTAATGACCATGAGATAAAAATGGATTGGGTTATATTTAACCTAAAGGGACAATAAATATCCTATGAGTGTAACACTCATACGACAAGTTCATTGGATAAAAGTTTAATTAAGTATATTTAACCTAAATGGATCATGAATATCCAATGAGGATAATACATATATGACAAGTTTATTGGATAAAAGTTCAATTAAGTAGCTTTTGTCAAGATATATAATATGAAGTCCAGTCATGATACTTTTAATGGATTGACTCCATGAAAAAATAACTTTGTAATCAATAGACGAAGAGTCAAAACTTAATTGCAAATTATTTAACCCTAATTATATATGTCCAATCGGTCCCTCCGCTAGCCCACTATACGTCTAAATGGATTGCATAATAAGAACTTTGATTGAATGGATAAAAATGATTAATGAGAAATAGATTGCGTGAATTACTACATGCAGTAAATGTATTTTCTCGTGAAGGCAAAAGATGACTTAAGGTTAATTAAATTTCTTTGGATTATTTTTAATTGGATGAATAATTTACATAACTAAGTCCAAAGTAAAAAAGTAAATTATGTAGTCATCGTAGGTTAATTTTAATTAGGTGATTCTTTAAGTTTGCACATAATTCTAATGCAGTAAAATCATCATGATTTTAATAGAATTAGAATTAGGTTGTGTAAATTATTTAATTAGAACTAAAATAAATTCGTTAATTATTTTTAATAATTAATTTTTGAATAAATATTTAATAATTTAGTTAATTAAATATATGAGCTTGATTTTTAATTTAAATCAAGAGAGGTTAGCTCGGAAATTTGGATTGGACTTAATAGGCCAATGTGTCGCAATTTAGGGAGCATCTCCTTTGGGTATGTCATTCACTTCATGATTTTTGAAAGTCATACTTGGACTAAAATTCCTTTGGTTTAATCAATTAAGAACTTCAAATGAGAATTAAACTCTTACATTTTCTTTCATTGTAAATTGTCGTGTTGGCCAAAACTTACATACAACATAAATACTAGAGAAAACTTCATGAAAATTTAGTGAAAACTTATTTGAGTAATTCTTCATGTACTAAAATAAATTATATTTTTCTCGAGTTTGGATTAAAGATTAGGAGTAATTATAATTGCAATCATCCAACAATTATAATTTGGATCTAGAAGTTGAATTTCAATTTTGGGATCACATAAAGGCTTGCACCATTGACTTTCCCTACGAGTCTTAGGTTTTGGCATTATCTTTAGTTATTTAAGTTAGAGTTCACTAGAGTTCACTCCTTAAACATCTGGAAAATTGAGAATGAAAAAGAAGATCAATTGATTAAAATCTTGAAGGTATTAGACTTAGTTTCAAAGGCCCTTTGTGTTTTGCACCAATCTCCCTGTGCATCAAAACATCGTTATTTGATCAGATTTATTAATTTATATATCAGGAATAATATTCAATTTAAATTATTTTTGAATTTCTAGTATGCCAACTATGACATTTTTTAAATAATATTCCAATAATTAGCCTCAGTGTTTTGCCATACTATGTCTAATATTATAAATTGATGATCAATTTGATTCTCCCTAATTTTGTGTTTGACTAAAATAGTAGAGAGTGACATTATTAGCTTATTAATGTTGATAATATATATGTGATTGGATGTTACATTATATAATTGTTAATTATATAACTTTGCCAATGTTATGCTTCTTAGAATTAAAATGGTTGTATTTAGGTTATTTTGGAGTATGTAGTTAGGTTGTGCACTATTATCTTCATGTGGAATATTTTTAATTCTACTTTGTTTAAAAACCTTATAAGCTAGAAACATAATAAAAATCTTTTAAAAAAAAAATCAAAATGGAGACCTTAGACTAAGGAGAACACAAATCGGAAACCTTCTCTAAAGAATACTTGTGTTTTAGTTAAAATATATTTGATCTAATATTCGGATTCCATTTGATGCAAAACTTTAGGTTTTTCATATGATTAAAGTGTTAGACATCATGGAAAATTTAGATTTCAAAAATGAAATCAGGTTATGAGCATAAAGGGAAGTTAAAATCCCTAAGTTCTTAGAATTCAAATTTTAGGGTTTAAGCCCGGAGATTAAATTATAAAATCCAATCACAATGAATTTTTAATTAGTAAATGGATTGAGGACTAAAATAATAATTAACCACACGTACAAAATAGCAATTAGATCATATTAAAATAAGATTAGTGGATGGTATGATGACATTGGTTTAATTAAGTAAAATAAGATTAATTAGAATATGATTAATTAAAATTAATTTAATGTTAATCCAACTATAAAAGAACATTTTCAGTCGAAGGAGCGATTAATTCATCTCCTCCAATAGATTATTAAGAAAGGATAAGAAGCTTAATTCCATTTCAAGTTTTGAAGCTTTTGGTCCTTAAATTCAAGTAAGTCCCTAGCCCTTTTTTTTATTTTTATAGATTTTTTTTATCTTGGAAGCTTGATTAAGCTAACCCAAATATCAATTTGATCAATTTGTGAAGTTTTTATGAGATTTCATTATTAAGAATTGAAAGATTTAGGTGTTTAATTGATAGAAATTAAGCTTAATTTAAGAAAATGACTAAATTGTAAAGTTTAATTAATAGATTTGTACATTAGGGACTAAATTGAATAAAATAAAATTTTTTATGAAATTTTGATAATAATACAAAATAGAAGGTCCCAACTGAATATATGTGAAATCAGATTTTAATACGAATGTCTAAATTGAAAGTTATGTTTATCTCAGTTTTAGGGACTAAATTGAATAAATTGACTAAATATGTGCGACTTTTAATTGAATTTGATTTGAGCTGGAATTTGATATTGTGTATTATTGGATTATTATTTGTAGCTAAAGACAACGCAAAGTTGTCAAAAGGGAAAGGAAATGCGAGAGCCGACAACAAGTAACTCAAATCTTCGGTTTGTATTTCTATGATTCGAAATCACTAAAACCGTTGCATATCTATACTATTTTGCATAGTATGGTATTGAGGTAAGATGAAAGTTATTATTTGAATTGAATTATTATAATTGAGATTGATCATCTAAATAGAGGACTAAATAGAATAAAAAAGAGTATAAATTAAAGAAAATATGAAATTGACTTTAAATTAAACTGGAATATGATATGTTATGTGATAAATTGATGAATTGGATTGTGAATTTGAGATGATGAAATGTAGATTGTGTTATATGATGAATTTAATAATATGTTACCCTATTAACTGTTCGGGCAGAGTCAGATATAGTTGGCATACCATAGGATAAATTGAGTACGAGTGAGTTTGGTTATATATCAATGAGCGTTGGACAAGTTTTTCTTCAAACGTTCTAATGAGTGCAAAGTACAAATTTTATTCCAGTTATATCGATGAGCGTTGGGCGCAATCTATTTACCTTAGAAGTTCCGATGAGGCACGTGATTCTAAATTGGTGTGTTGGTTGAGATCCGTGTATCCGTTCGAGTCTGAGTCATGTTAATATGGAAAATAAATTTAAGATTTGTTTATTGATATATGAAAACGAATTCGACATTATGAGATTGTACTACATGTAAGTAATTATGATATATAATTATCAATTGCATGTGAAAGATCATGCGAACTAGTCGAACAAGCCTGAAGACCAAAATGAAATTATAATGGTAGATTTGATTTCAATTCAGGAATGCTATATGGACATTTTTTAATTTAATAGGGTAAAAAGTAATGTGGATGTTAAGTACATTGGTATGACATGTTAATTAGTTGTTAATTGATGTAGTATGTTTAGTTGGTTCTTTTGGCATAAATAATGTATCCTGTAGCATATGTATAGTGTTATAAGTATTGAAGATTGACATGAGTTATATGTGAATTAGTTGGTATTGAATTGAAAATTGATTGTTTTCATTTGATTCGAAATTCATATTAAATTGATTTTAATAATAGAAATATTAAGCTCTATCGCTCAACGTACAATTTTATTTTTCGTGCATAGGTTAGGTTCGTACGAGGTTTCGAGCATCGAATTCAACATCTAGACGAAGAGCCTAGACTCAACCATGTTTATATAGTTTCTTTTGTTGGTTATACAACATGTACCTAGGTTGAGTTAGAATTTCATAGTTCAGTTTGGCCATATGTTATTTTTATAAGTTATAAATGTCATAATTTTTAGGGTAGGCATATTTTGTGATAAATGAATGGTCTATTTGGTTAAGTGTTAATATGCACATGTATATAAATGAAACTTTGTTCAATGAAGAACTTGAAGAAATGTTGAATTTGATTAATTGTTTGAGTTGGATAAATGGTACATTTAGGCAATATTAATTTAATTGAGATATAGAATTGGTTGATCATATAATTGAAATTGAAATTATAAATTTTTAGGTTTTTGCAAACAAGTACCAAAACTTGATCATTTGAAGTCGGTATGTCATGTCACGACGCCGAATATCTGTTGTTGCGATAAGATCAAGTTGTCATGTCATGGCGCGACGCCGGCTTTGGTCGCGCAACAAGACCTACTTAGTATGTTGCACTATGATGAGGAATCCTCTAATGTCACAAATGTGACACATCATAACTCGAATCTAGCAATTGGGTTGGGTTTTGAGGTGTTACACATAGTCTTTATTAATAGTCTTTAGGTGATAGCATGAAAACACTTCGAGTCAATTTTACCTTGATTGCACCCTACGTTAAGTCTTATCATATGGGCTTATTAGGTGAGATTTCCTTTAAAAGGACAACTATTCACGTGTGATTCTATGAGAGGTTGTCCCACAATGACACAAATAGAACATATGATGATAGATGTTGATCTAATGGTTATACACTCAAGACTATTTTAATTAGTGACAAAATTGAAACAATTGTTAATATGTATGTATTCTTATGATTTTAGATTCACATATTAACTGTGTCGAAACCATTTTTTTAATGAGGTTTGAAAAAATGGGGTCGACTTTAAAAACGAAAATGGGAGTCGCCACCAATCTTTTTAGGTGTGATTGGATCACCTTTAAGACATTTTGTTTTAACATCATTAGTTTTGGTCTACAAAATCAGAAAATGGGTTCGGGAGCTGATTACGTACGAGGAAGGATTAGCACCCTCGTAACGCCCAAAAATTGGTACCGAATTGATTATCAAATGTCTTTAATGTCAGAAATTTAAAAGTTTTAAGATGCAATCCCCTTTAAAAGATATTTTGATTTTGAAAACTTAGGGTTCACTTGTATCAAATGAATCAAAATATTACATCCAATAAGTTAGGACGCAAAAAATTTTTAAGACATTCGAAAGCTAAGCTAACCATTTTGAAAATCCCTATCTTGAGATGACAAAATGTCATATCCAGTAAGTTAGGACACAACCTTTTGAAATTTCAAAATAGTTACTCGTATTTTGAAAACCTTAAAAACTTAGAAGGGTGCTTGACTATTCGAACTCGACGAGAAAAGTTGCAACCCAGTAAGTTAGGGCACTACTTTTCTCGAAATTTCCAAACACCAAGCATTGCCTTTATTTTTGAAAACTTCGAAGTTTAGTTTTAAAATTGATGCATGAAGGAGTATATTAACATTATAAGACATGTAAGATAAAATAATACAATAATAAGCAAATACAACGTGCATTTAAACGATACAATAGCAATAATACGAAAATCATACACTAGATACATACATATTTAAAATTACATAATATCATACATAAAAATACGCATAGCATATATTGAAGATGAATAAGCAAAATATATAAACATATAAAATAATAATTAACTTAAAAGTGATGCATGATACACAATTTGACATAAATATTTATATGAAAATAAGAACAATAATATATAAAATAATAATATAATAATATATATATATATATATAACAAACAATACCTAATAAAATTATGAAATTAATAACTAATACATAGACAAAAAAAGGGATTTAATTCACATTAAAATATAAAATGAATAATTTTAAATATATATATATATAATTAAAAAACAATTTGTTAATGTGTAATAATAATATAGTATAAATAATAATTTTAATTTTAAGATTATAATAAAATATTAATAATATAATAAAATATAAATAACTTGAGATCGTATATAAAAGATAATAAAAATATAATAATTAATAACGACTTTCAAAATAATATAATAATATATAATAATTCTATAGCTTAGGATATAAAAATATATAAGTTTTCTTAAAAAATATAAATGAATAATTAATAAAGTATTTAATACCAATTTCATAAAGAAAATAATAACAATATATGTATAATATAGTACAAAATAAATAATAAATAATAATGGTATAAAATAATTTCATTAAGGAATAAAATAAAATGTAATATAATAGATATTATAAATATGAGTAAATAACAATTAATAAATGTGATGTATATTTAAAACAATATTTAAAAGGGTTATATAAAAATCATAAAGGGATTAAAATTGAATAAAATAAAAACAGGAGGCTAATCTAAAAAGATAAAAACGGATATTGGACCTAATCAAAATGGCCACTAAAGCCCTAGGGACTCATCGGGAAAATTCCCCTTATCCCTAAACGACACCATTTCAATACGGGTCTTTAAGTGGCCACTGTTAGGACCTAATTGAAACACAAGTAAAACCTTAGGGCTAAATTTTAAAATAAGAATAAAATATAATTTTAAACACAGAAAACTCGGAGGGATCGATTGGGCAATTAGCCCACTAATCGGAAACGCGCGGATCCTCCCCGGGTTTTTGGGTCAACACGCGGATCTTGGTGCCTCAAAACGGCGCCGTTTGGCTTAGGCTATATAATCCATACTTAAGCCTCAAAAACACTTTTGAACCCCGATTTTTAAAAAACTAAAGAAAACCCTCTGAAATCTCCTTTGGCCCTCAGAGCTCTAGCCTGAGGGCCATCTTGGCTCGTCCCAGGGCTTCTCGTGTGTGTGGTTTTTCGCGCTTATCGCGCCGCCACCAGAGTCACCGCACGCGGTGGCTAGGGTTCCCAAAACCCTTCTTTCCCTTTGCCGGTTCTCAGGTAACTTTCTTACCTTTCTGTTTTTATTTTTAAATCTACACATGCATGGCAGAAAAACAAGCAGGTAAGTAAAAGAAATAAACGATCTGACTACCTTCGAAAAAAACTGCTTTTTATTATACAATGATTGGTGCTTTCTTCTCTGTTTGGGTTTTATGTTCTCTCTATATTGGTGTGTAAAAAAAAGGACAGGTTACAGAAGATGGCTTTATAGCCAGTGTTCTATTACATGTTCTGGGAAAGAAATCTTTGATTTCTTTCCATTTTTATTTGCTGTATCCTTGACCGTAATCTGCTGAGATTTAGTTTCCTTTTTCGCGCTTTATTTTTCGTATCTGCTATTATCTTTGTTTCCTTTTCTGTTTTTCCTTGTGTCTGCTGTGGGTTTCTTTCTTTGTTTTTGCAGGTAAATCACGAGGATCCCGGTGGCTGGGCTCGCTGGTGCAAATTTGGGCACCGATGGAGGCACGATCGGTGGCTGGGGCACTGGTTGGCATTGAAGGCTCCAAGACAGTGTCCTGACAGCTGCCTTGATTTGGGGGACTGAACCAACATGAGGAAGGCAGGCCTCTGGACAGTATTGATGGCCCTTGGGAACTGGAGCGGCCCTGATGACGTGGCGAAGCTTCTGGATCCCGGTTGCGGCGCTGAGAAAGAGCTAGGGTTGAAAACCCTAGCTGGGAACTTTTAAGTTCTGGGTCTCTTGGGCCTTTGTGAACTTTGGGTTTCTGTTTAGGCCATGTAGGTAGTGGTCTGATAGGTTTAGGTATTGGGCCTCGGGTGTATTTGGGTCACACGGGTAGTGTATTCGGTTTTAAGTGGACTATGTATTGGGTCAGTCTGCTGTGCTTAGACATTGGGCCCCAAACACTTGTAACTTGGACTTTTATTTTTTTTAATGGACTGTTTAAATAAATATTTATTTATTTAATTCCCTTTATCTGTTTTAAGCCCGGTCAAATTTGGGCTACTACAAACTGAATAGAATTTTATGCTCTTACTAGTTGATAATGATTCCCGAACTGTAACATAATTTAATAGGTGTGAAAATTATCATTGCAACAAACTACGTATGTTTTAAAGGTTTTAAAGTAAGAAGCATGCATCATTTAATATGCTTTTAAGTTGTTAAATTAGATGGAATATTTGTTTCATGCAAAGTCAATTTTATGTTTCAGTTTGAAAAGGCACTAGCTCTTATCATTAACATTCTTACTAAAAACAAATTGAACGAAAATAGTTACAAAGAATGAAAACGAAACTAACTCATTCTGAGCGGCGAGAAACACAAATCCAAATATTTATTCTGCAGTAAGAAATGACGCTTTAGAGCTTATTGTAAAAGGTACGTAAACTACCTAGTCTCGAAAGGGAAGAAAGGTAATAACTATTTATTATTGAAACTTGTTTAGTGGAAGAGTCAAAAGACAATTAAGTCATTGGTTCTGTAGCCACTAATCATGTTTTTATTTCTTTGCAAGGATTCAAGAAAATGAGAAGTTTATATGATAAGAACCTCTAACGAGACCGAGGATGGGTACATTATGACAGTTAAAGCACTAAGAGAAGTATATATTTATTTGATAGTTTTAACTAATATATGTGGCCCCATGAACATTAGTACGTGAGGAAGTTATGAATATTACATAAATTTCATAAATGGTTATTCCATATATGAATATGTTTATCTAATACACCGCAAGAGCAAAGCTTTTGATAAATTTTCAAAAATTTTGTGTAAAGATAGAGGAACAATGCTCTTCAATCTGAATAAAATAATAATATTTATCTAACTAGTTTTTAGGATACTTTATTAATTCTTTCTCAATTAACTATGCCTAATCTCCACAAACAAAATAGCGCTACTGATAGAAGGAATAAAATCTTGCTAAATATGGTTCATTTAATGTTAAATTATTTGCAACTTTCAATATATGTTTGGGATATGCGCTGCAAACCATGTGCTATATGCTGAATAATATGCCTAATAAATTAGAAAGTTTGACTCACGAACAAAATTATTTGTGTTTTTAGAATATCTAAAAAGAACAAAGGTGAATTATTTTTATAATATAATGGAATTAATCAAGTGAAAGAATACTTACCCAAGAACCCAAACAACTACACCAAAAATAACCAAAACTAGTGCAACAAGGGAGGGATTGAGTCCCAATAAGAACCCCAATGAAAGAGTTTAGGATGTTTTACGAAAAGATTCAAGTGACAAAAATGAAGACTAAGAGGTGGATGACAACATACTTGAAAAATCGAGAGAGTAATCTTTCTTTGAATGTTTGAATTTTACAAAAAGTTTGGAGTAGAATAGGGAGAGATGAATAAGAGAGAAAATAAAAAGGGTTTTTAGTATTAATAAATAAAATTTTAAAAGAACAACAAAAAGGATAAGGTTTTGGATTTTGTTATTATATTTTGAAATTTTATTTAATGAGAATTTTTAAATTTATAAAAAAAATTGAGATTTTTTTTTATAATGACATGGCAACATTTAGTGTGGAATGACATGTTTTCCTTGTGGAAGAAAAACATTGCCATACATTGCATTCTTACAAGCTGGTTTATCCTTTAACATAGTTTTAAGGTAAAATCGAAGAATATTTTACGTAGGATATCTGACAAAAAAAAAAGGAATACCTAGATGACAAAATGAAATGCATGCATTGTTAAGTCTAACACTTGGCAATACACATATATACCACAAATTATATGAAAAACTATGGGGTGAAAATTTAAAACTATATAAGGAGACCAACAGAATGATACATAAGTCCATTTTTTCTCTCTGAAAAGAAGAAAAAGATGATGCAATTTAGTTTTATATCTAAAGAGGAAATGAAATAAATAAAAGAAAATATGGTTAGAGGTTAGTGAAGAAGGGGAAGGGCAAGATTCGTGAGACCCGGCACCGTTTACTCTATCACACTACCGCTCACAATTCACCATACCCATACCCACGCCCTCCCTCGCCCTTTCCTTTTTTGTTTTTCTCTTTCCCTATCTATCTTTGGCGTGAGGATGTTATTTTCTTTTTATTGATACCCCCATCTCCTCTCTCTTCTTCACTTTTCATTTTCATTATCACATCATTTCTCATCAATAAACAACACCACTACCCCAATCTAGTTTTCCAATAATTTTTCATATGACCCTTTGTTCCTCCCATCTCCTTCCCTCTCTCATCTATTTCTCCCTCTTTCTTTTAGCATTGAAACTCATCATGCCTCCTTGTTACTTTTATTGTTATTATTATTATTATTCACAATTCATGTTGAACAAGTACTACTTTTGTAAGAAAATTGTCCACTCTTTTCTAGGTTTATCAAATACAAATATAGTTTCTCCTTCTCCTGTTTCCAAATGTGGGTTAGGGTTGATCAGTGCCAATGAATCCAATCCCAATGTTATTGAGTCATCCTTATTACACTTGCACAATACTAAAACTATTTCAATGCCATCAACATCACCACCAAAAAAGAAAGACCCTGGTGGCATAGGATTTATAGATGATATGGGTGGTGGTGCTGGGATTGATGGACTTATGTCATGTACAGAGAGCTTAGGGTTTGAGAGTTGTTATGAAAGAGATGATGGTGATGTTGATGATAGGACTAATAGTTATAAACATGTGAAGCTTTGTGAAGATGAAATTAGGGATAATAATAGGTGGAGGATTAGGAAAAGAAGGGAAGGGAGGAGGCATATGAAGTTTCCACCACCACTATCTTCATTGAACCAAAACGGTCAGCCTTGTTTTTACCTAAAGCCTGTAAGGGAAAATGGGAGGTTGGAGTTAACTGAGGTTAAAATACGAAGGCCAGATATTTTACGTTCTGTCAGGCAAAATGGTCGTTTGAGATTGCATCTTGTTAGCAGTGATGTTTGCTCTAATATCAACCAAGAAGAGGAAGAAGAAGAAGAAACTGAAGAGATAAATCAAGAAGAACAAGAACAGGAAGCAGTTGATTTGCAAGAAGAAGAAGAAGAAGAAGAAGAAGAGATGAAGGTTGAAGAAGTATGGAACTATAGAGTGAATGGAAATGGTTCGAGAAGATGTCATGAGATGGGTGTGAGCCATCTTCATAATGATTATCATCACCGTCAACATCATCATATGAATGACCATCATAGCTTGCATGTGTGGAGGCAGCCATGTGTGTCCATAAGGTAAATAACCAAAGAGATGGGATTACTGTTAGAAAATCGTTAAAGGTGAAAATAAAGAATAAAAAAGACGAGCTTGATAAATGTTATGTGTTACGGTGTTTAGTTGAGGAAGATCGATGGTTCGTAGTACGTTGGATTAGTGTTTAGCGGAGACAGAAGAAGGATGATGTGTCTCAACGAAATTAGGAGGTGACGGATGGGTAATCTCCAGGCGTCAGCACTGAGTAAATAATAATGATAATGATAGTAATTTGACACTATTTTCTTTCATTTCTAGAATTAAAAAAATTCTGGAACTTTTATCTTTTATTTTTCTAAGAAAATTGTTGAATACCAAAAGTACCCAAATCCTTTTTTGCTTAAACTGAAAGTAGAATATCCATATACAGTGAATGTGTACTCATGTAACCATGGGTACAAATTTATGTGTACATATATATTAAAATAAGCTTATTATGTGTTTTACAGTTTGAAGTATGGAAATAAAAGTGGCAACAAATGTGTTTGGTGCATCAATGATTTCCACCCTATTTATTCCCTTTAGGGAGAACTTAGTTGAATTGAGTTGGGCACAGTTCAATTTATGGAAGAAAGTAATGGATAGCGATAGCGACTCTTTGTGAATTGACATTAAAGCAGAAGCAAAGAATATGGAAGCCAAAATCATAGCTTATGGAAGCACGAAACCTATAAAATGACACCCAAAAGTCGATGAAAATTGATTTGAAATGATAATACACCAGTCAAGACTCACTGAGTCAATTATCATGGATCAAAACCATTGATTTGTTATAATTTAAAATTGGCACAAAAGCATGAAGCAAATAATTTCTCAATTTCAGCATACTTAAAAAAGTCTGCAGTGGATGTGTTGAATCACATGTCGGATACAGACCAGAGATACGCCTCCCTTTCCGTTGCCCGTTTCTCGTTTAATTTGGTGAACATTTTCTTCTCAAAACCTACACAAGATGCAGAGCAGCAGCTCATTAGAATTTTCCATCATTTTTTTGACAATGATTATAATGAGAATCAACTTGAGGATTTAGAATTTTTTTCGATAAATAAAAAATGAATTTACCATTACTACGATCTACTCCGTCCCAATGTCTTCCTGGTCTTATACCATAACGATTTGGTGCAGCATCTAGTTTTCTTACTATCCAACTATGGGGGGGAATATCTTGAGGAACTATGAACCCCGACTCTTTCATTTTCTCAGCATCCCCTAGGTCTTTAAGAACCAGCTCAGGTTGTTTTTTCTACAAAATATTATTAAAAAAATGTCAACTTTAGTGTTAAACTACCTGAATTCCCTTCAGCAACAACCAAATGGTTAATTTACCTTGACCAAATGAGCCATAGGATCACCCCATCTTAGTCGATCCTTCAACATATTGTCGAGCTCTGGGTCATCCCTGCAAGTACAAGTTGTAAATATAAATTTGCTACATGCAGCAAAATAAAGACAAAGTAATCTAAATCGAGCAGAAAATACAGTGAAGTAATATGTACAATGATTACAGCTCAGAACATTGTTTAGAATCTGTTATCTTACCTTGTTCGAGCAAATGGTTTACTCTTCTCGAGTTCAAATTCTTGCAACCTAGTCTCAGCTTCACGTTTTTGGGCTAAGCCTTTGCCCCATTCCAACTCTTTCTCCTGATTAACAACATAATACCAGAATATTAATTATTTCCCCGCTAAGATCAAAGTAAACTAATGCTTACCAGACATGCAGCACTAGAATTGGCTACAATGATCAAAATGAAAATAAATAAATAAAGGCAATTATGAACTCTACAGCAAATTTTCCATGTTGTACCTTGGGCTTTTCTTCTCCTCCTTTTCGTTTTGACTTAAGGTACTCTTCTTTTGATATGCGCTCCCCTGCAAGAATTCATAAGGGATGTGTGAGCCAGATGCAAATGTACATAAGATTTCAAGTAGATGTATCCTAAAAGTGGCTCGTCATTCACCTTTTGTCTTATCACGAAATACAGGCTCAGCACCTCGTCCGCTTACAGATGGATCCATCTCCTTAAACCTAATAAACCAAAGACCAGAGAAAAAGAAATTAAATGTATTGCAGGAACCAAACCAACTAAAAGGACACTGATTAAATAAGAGCGTTCTATTTCCATTGCTGTTGTGCTGTAAAACTTATCTGATTTGTTGCTGGCAATAAAGATTATTGGATTATGTTCTGTGTTTGGTGTTTGTGTTTGGAGGGTTCACAGGTTAAAGTTAGGAAAGAGTTCTGGTTTCCTAACAACACATCAATGACTTCCCTCAGCTAGCAAAAGAAGCTCTAAGTATGCAAGAACACAAGATAGAATCAAATTGGAAGTTACATGAAGTCAATTTTGACTGTTTTAGCATTTATACTCATATATATCATGTTGCCATCCAAAGTAAAAGAATAAAACTGGAGAACTTTGCTCCTTAGCTTGCATGCAATCGTATATTACACCTCTCTCTCATTTCATCAACATAGGTATTTTTACCAATTTACTCATGGAATAAGCCATAAGTTCCTACACCAGGTTACTACATAAAGGACGGCCACATGTAATAATTACTGCAACCAAAAAGAAAGCAGCCTCTGCAATTTGTCTAAAAACAAAGTAGGCTAACGTCTACAACTGAACTCGAGGATCGGCATCTATTGGTGAGTACCTATAATTTACCCTATCTCTATTAATAACTCAAGGATGAAAAATGCAGAATGCTAAGAGGATTTCTGAAAAATGAATTATATCTGAATAGTTAAACAGAATACGTACCTTAACCAATCATCCTTCTTCGTTTTTGAAATTTCTTCTCGAATATCACTGCCAGAAATTAAACCAGTTTTGGGTTGCTGTTTCAAAGAAGCAGGACCAGTTGATTCCCTCCTACTTTTCCTTGGAGGGGAGAGATCTGAATCATGAACAAGCTCAGATGTTTGGGCATGAGATTGTCTAGGTGGCGGCATATCAGGCTCAGGTGATTGTGTATGTTGGCGTCTTGACCTTTGCCGTGGAGGTGACATATCACTATCAGCACCTTCTCTCAAAGGCTTCACCCTCCGTTTTGGTGAAGGTGTATCATTTCTCGCCCTTCGTTTCCGAGGTGGTGATAGATCAGCACCTGCTCCGTTTGCTAAAGGTTCTGGTGAAGGTGTGTCATTCCAAGCCCTCCGTTTCCTTGGAGGAGATAAATCAGTACCATCTGTTCGGTTTACTAAAGGTTCTGGTGAAGGTGTGTCATTCCGAACCCTACGTTTCCTAGGAGGAGATAAATCAATACCATCTGCTCTATTTACTAAAGGTTCTGGTGAGGGTGTGTCATTCCTAACCCTCCGCTTCCGAGGAGGAGATAAATCAGTACCACCTCTAGAAGCCTTACGTCGAGGTTCTGGTGACTCAGCCCGAGCTGGCCTCCTGCAAGGAGGTGACAAATCAGAATCTTCTCTTGTTAATGTTGTCTCATTATGAGCCCTACTTCTCCTTGGCGGTGACAAATCAGATTTCAAACCAGGGGAACGTGGTTTTCTTGGAGGTGACAAATCCTTAGCTTCTATTTCAGAGTTTGAATGCCTCAACCCAGGTTCTGGAGAAGGTGTGTCGTTTCGTGTCCGCCGCCTATGAGGAGGGGAAATATCAGAATTAGGATCCACCGAATTAGCGTGTTTAGGAGAAAGTGAGACCCAACCACTACCATCTTCGGCAATGGCATTGTTGCCCCTCCTCAACCTAATCTGCTCTAGCCTTTTCATTCTTTTTACTTCTATATCTTCATCCACTAGTGGCTTCTCATCTAGGTAAACAATAAAGTTCATAATCAATAACTAACACCTATAAATTCATCAAACTGAAAATAAATAATAATTAAATATAAGAATATTTAAGAATTAACTTTTAAACTAACCAGGCGAATCATTGCCCTCATCTTCTTCGAGATTAACAGGTTTCTGCCACACTGGGTCTTCATCCACCACTAGAACACCTGATGATTCGGGTTTAGTTTTCTTCTTTTTCTTCCTTTTCTTCTTCTGCTCCTCTTCTTCGTTTTTGGTCTCGTATCTTTTTAGGTATTCTTTCAAAGAACTCGCCATTGGCTTCCCCTGCCCAAATACAATTATTAGTAGGGTTTCAAATAGCAGTGGCGTAGATGTTTCACGGCCGGTATTACGCATTAACGGCGCCGTCCACCACCGCTGAAGAACTCAAAGCGGTGTGAACAAATTTCACATCAATAGCTACGTTAACCGCTATTTCGGCTAAATCGATACCTTTAAATATATATAAATCTCCTTCCTAATAAGGTAAACAGAGAGATGAGATATAGTAACAGTAGGATCGAAAACAGAAAATCAAATATAGCATAGAGATGCAGAGGCAGAAACCAGATAAAACTCATGACTCAAGTAGAAATCAAATCTTCAACTTAGGTTTAGGGTTTTAAAAATTACCTTATTTAATTTCTTCTTCGTTCGGAAACTTGGAAGGCAAGGGAGGACTTGGGTCGGGGACCGGAGGAAGACGAGAGGGATAAATTAGGGGAAGAAAAGTCGGCCGGGAATTTTCAAAGGAAAATTAAAAAAAAAAATCGGATATATAATTTTTTGGTTAAATTCTGCTAGTAATCCTTATAATATGCATACGTTTTGAATTTAGTCCTTATATTTTAATTTAATCATACTTAATCCCTATACTTATCAAATTGGTCACTTTTAGTCCCCATTTTTGAAATTTTAATATTTTCGTCCTAACCCAAATAGTAGCAATCAAAATCCGTCCAGTTAAATTTTTTTATTAGTCATATACTTTGTGTAGAGTTGTGGATTCAATTCATGTTTTTCAATTTGGTCATTTTTAATCCCTGTACTTTTCAAATTTTGAAATTTCAATCTTAACACAAACCACTATGATTAAATCCATTAATTGTTTTTTTATAAGTAATTTGTCTCCAACATAAGATTTTGGGCATAACTCAACTTAGGGTTAATGAATTTAATAAACTAATATTTGGTCATGACTAAAATTTCAAAATTTGAGAAGTACAAGGACTAAAAATGACCAAATTAATGTACATGGGCTATATTCAAAATTTATGCATAGTACAATGACTAATCGCATAATTAATCTATTTTATTTGATAAAATGTTGGCAATTTTAATAAAGGGTAAATTACACCAACAGTCACTCAACTTTGAAGTAGTTGACAAAACAGTCACTCTGGTTTCAATTCAATCACTCAACTTTCGAAAAATAACAAAACAGTCCTTTTAACCATTTTCCGTTACAGACGTAACGGAAAAGTGACGTGGCAGTTAACCGACCACCACGTTATTTCCAACCCAAAAAATATATAAGGGTAAATGACAAAACAGTCACTCAACTTTAATCTCAACGACAAAACAGTCACTCAACTTTCAATTCAGTTACTCAACTTTCAAAAAATAACAAATTAGTCCTACTCATTTGGAAATTGAGCTATTTAAACCTTTTAGCAACATTTACACCTTTTTCAATTTAGTCATTTTTATTTAATTAACCACCCAAACGTCAACATTTTTGACGAAATTTTAATACTACCTTATTGACACTCCGTAAATATTTATAAAAATATTTATGGCTCGATTTATAACATCAAGGTCTCGATACCTCTTTTTCTCAATTTCTTGACTTAATAAATCTTTATAAAACACAAATTACTAATTCAAAAAAAATCTTTCAAAAATCATATTTGGCTCGTAATTATTAAATAAATAAATTTACGAGCTTATTTGCCGAATTTAGTGGTCTCGAACTACTATTTCTGACATCATTGAAAGTCGGCTATTACAAAGAAAGCAGAGAACCATGGCTTCCTCATTGTCATTAACCCAAAATACTATTTTCAATATCCTTTCTAGATTACCCCTTAGGTCTGTGACTCGATTCAAATCCCTTTCCAATGACTGGGCTTACCTCACCTTGACCCCAACTTTCGTTGCCAACCATCTCCACCGCTCTTCTTCTAATCTATCTTTCATCCTTGAATCACTTGAATGTTGCTTTAGAGGATTTTCTCCTCACCGGTTTGGTTGTGGGTATTGATAGTTTGACCCAAAATTGTCTTCAATCCCATTTCGATCTAGATCTTTCAGAGTTAATGGCTTTGGGCAACAGAAAAAGACAATTGGATTCCAACCATGTGGCTCCTCTATTGGGGGTTTAAAAAGAAAAAAAAGGTAGGGTGGTGGTTTGGAGGTCAACGATGGTGATGCTAAAGATTGCTGTGGCGGAGACAGTGACGGTGAGATTGTTGGGATAGAGAAGAAGAAGTATAAACATATTGGGTCATTTACGTAAAAAGTAAAAATATTAGGCTATTTATGAAAAACGAAAAAGGAAAGACAAAAAAATAGTCACTCAACTTTTCCTTGTCTAACGTGGCAAGTTAATTAACCACATTAGCTAATTTACTGGCCACGTCACCAGTCTCATTAAGCATGTAACGAAAAATGTTAATGGGTGACTGATTTGTCACTTTTTAATAACGTTAGTGACTGATTTGTCACTTTTCGATAACGTTAGTGACTGATTTGTTATTTTTTTAAAGTTAAGTGACTGAATTGAAACTTTGCCTCGTCCAACGTGGCAAGTTAACTGGCCACGTCACCTATTCCGTTAGGCCTGTAACAGAAAACGTTAATGGGTGACTGATTTGTAACTTTTTGATAACGTTAGTGACTATTTTGTTATTTTTTGAAAGTTGAGTGACTGAATTGAAAACAGAGTGACTGTTTTGTCAGCTACCTCAAAATTGAGTGACTGTTGGTGTAATTTACCATTTAATAAATAAGAAATTGTATTACATACATGTAGGTGTGAAAACAACGCATTTAGAATATATGTGTGCATTAAAAATAACATTCAATAAATAATAAAATATATGATTTTAAACTAATAATAATACATATGTTGTATGTGCGAAATTAAAATAAAATGGTATTCTAGTCATTTCTCCAATTGAGTTGGTATCCAACTAACTGAAATATCAACTCAATCAAGGGTTTAAATTTAGTAGATATAAAACATCTGGTTTGAAACTTATAATAATCACACATATGTATATGTACGAAATTAAGATTAAAAAAAGAGGGGGGATTTTCCTGATGGAGTTGATGCCTCAAAACAGAAGTTACTCAACTATATCATGGGGCCACTACAAGATTCTATTGTGAGCATGATTGGAGTGTAGGAGATGCCTGGTGTGGGCAAAACATTACTAGTCAAAGAAGTTTCCAGACAAATACAAGAGGTTAAGTTATTGGATTCGGTGGTTATGGCCATTGTATCTCCAACTCCTAACATTCAGAAAATCCAAGATCAAATAGCAATGCTATTGGTTTTGAAGATTGAAGAAAAGAGTACAATTGTAAAAGGCCATAGATTTTGTGAAAGGTTAATGAATGAGAAGAAAGTACGTATAGTTTTAGATGATATTTGGAAGAAACTAGATCTCGAGGAAGTCAGAATTCCATTTGGAAGTCAACACAAAGGATGCACGATATTGTTGACATCAAAAGATCAAAATGTTCTAAGAAATGAGATGGATGCTACAAAGACACGAAGAAGCTTGGGAGTTTTTTTTTAAAGAAGATGGATAGGGATTGTGTTGAAAGTGTTGAGCTCTAACCCACCGCATTTGAGGTAGCCAAATAATGTGCAAGATTATCGCTTTGCATTACAACAGTTAGAAGGGCATTGTAAAATAAGAATGTAATTGTTTGGAATGATACTTTACGAAAACTACAAAGGCCCTCCTCAGAAAAAATCATCGAAATACCTACTAATGGGTACTCGGCTATAGAGTTTAGCTACAATCATTTACAAGGTGATGGTCTTAAACAGACTTTCAACCTTTGTAGCATGCTTGGATTGAAGACTGGTTAAGATATGCATTTGGTTTGGGTTTAATTAATGGTGTCAACACCTTGAAAGGAGCACGAGGTAGGTTGTGAACAATGATGAGTACCCTCAAAGATCTTGTTTGTTGCTTGATGGTAATAGTACCAATGAGGAGTACTGTGATGCACATGATCTTACTTATATTGTCATCAAATCAATTGCTTCAATGAACAATTAGTGTTTACCTTAGCAAAGGAGGATGTTCTAAGAGATTGGCTAGATGGAGAGTCAATGAAAATATGCAACAAGATTTGTTTGTTGTGTCCTATCATCACCAAGCTTCCTGACTAGTTGAATTGTTCGCGGCTTCTTCTTGTCCCTATATATAGCAAGTAACTTTTCCAGATGTTGTCAACTGACTTCTTCAAGGAAGCTACAAATCTTAAAATCTTAGTCTTGATTCGTATACATTTTTTTCTTTATCTTCATCAATTGGTCTCCTAACAAGTCTCAATACATTGCGCCTAGACCAATGTAAATTGGGAGATAATATAACCATTATTGGATGGGTCAAGAGAGTAGAAACCCTTAGCTTTATGGAATCTAATATCAGAATTGTACCCAAGGAAATCGGGCAACTGGTGAAGATAAAGTTGTTAGATATAAGTGGTTGTACCAAACTCAAAATAATTTCACCCGATGACTTGTCAAGTCTGTCAAGATTAGAAGAGTTATATATGGGGTGTCACTTTTATTCAATAGGAAGTTGAAAGAGCTGGAGTAAACAAATTAATGCTACTCTTGCTGAACTCAACACATTGTCTCATTTATCCAAATTAGAAATTCAAATTTCGAATGCCAAGGCCACACCAAATGACTTCTATCAAGAGTTGCAAAAGCTGGAATTACATGATTTTCCTAAGAGATGAATGGCAATGCTTTGAAAGCTACTAATATTCAAGAACCTTAAAACTCTGGCTAACCACAAGCATTTATGATTTGGATAATGGAATTAAGAGGTTGATGATGAAGTGAAAGGTGTGAAGATTGCACTTTAGGATAGGAAAATTTGAAGAAGTTGCATTCTTGTGAAATCAAAGAGCTATTCTGTATGGAAGGAGATGCTGGTAATAAGGAGATGTATGCTACTCCAACTTTGTCGACAATTAAAAAAAATAAACTTGGAAGGTCTTGATAATCTAAAAGATTATTTATTGAAGAAAGACGTACGAATAGACCACATTCTACCCAAGCTTGAAACTCTTGAAGTTTACAAATATGACAATCTGGTGAGCTTAGGGTCATCCTCAGAAGTGTTTCAAAATTTCACCAATTTATATGTGTGTAATTACAAAGGAATGAAATACTTAGATACATGTTTAGCAGTACTGTTGATGCTTGAGTGAGTTGAATAACCAGCTGCGCAAAAAGCTTGCGTAGCAAGTCTCGTGGTTTGGAGAAGAAGCAAGAGCAGTAACGATGAAACTATAGAGAACAGCTTGTGCAAACAAGAAAATATAGAGCATAAGCTGATGAAGAATGACTTGATTTTCATTCATACATCAATCTTGGCAAAGGCCATTACATATATGAGAAGATAACTTGTCATTACAAGTCAAAAAAACCTAAAACCTCACCTCACACCACTTAAACATAGAAATAAGTTGACATAACTCGTACATTAAACCAAAGCTGGGTAACAGCTCCATCAACATCAATTTACATCAATCATATAGTTCAAAATGAACAAGACTTCAAAATAAGTTCATAAGTAACAAGATCAAGTTAGAATTCAAGGCTTCATGGTTCCTAGTTGCTGCCAAAATGGTTCACGTGTATGAACTTTGCATGGCCACCTTTGCTGCTGCATGAAGGCTAATCTCAACACTCCTCCTTAGCTTCCATGCTGCTGACACCCAATTGCATTCTTAATTTGATGAATCTTGAAACATCAAGAACTTTCGTGAAGATATCAGTAATTTGTTCTTTAGAGATGCAGTGAATTAACTTTACTTCACCAGCTTACCCCATTTCACGAACAACATGGAGTTTTATGTTGAAGTGTTTGGTTCTCCCATGGAAAATAGGATTTTTGGCTATTGCAACAGCTGATTTGTTGTCACAATAGATCTCAGTAGCATCGTTTTGAGCGAGATTCAAATTTGCAAGGATTTTTCTTAGCAGCTGCTACATATTCGGCCTCAGCTGTTGATTGAGCTACAACACCTTGTTTCTTTGAGCTCCAACAGAACATGGCTGAGCCAAGAGAAAATGCATATCTTGAAGTGCTCTTCAAATCATCTAAGGAGCCTCCCCAGTCGCTATCAGTGTATCCCACAAGTTTCAGCTGAGGAGATGGTTTATACATTAAGCCATAGCTTAAAGTCCCTTTGATGTACCTTAGTACTCGTTTAGCTACTTGGAGATGTTTTGTGTTGCAGCAATACATGAACCTTGACAGTACACTAACAGCAAACATAATATCAGGTCTTATTGCAGTTAAATACAACAGACAACCTACAAAGCTCTTGTAGGTAGTTTCACATACTGGCTCATAGTCACTTAGGCATGATAGTTTTGTTCCAACAGCAATTGGTGTGCTGGTTGGCTTACAATTCTTCATAGAGAACTTGTCTAGGACTTTTGCAGCAAATGCCTTCTGCCCCAGGAAGATTCCTCCTTGAGTCTGCTGTACTTCTATTCCTAAGAAATAGGTTATCTGGCCCAAGTCAGACATTTCAAATATGTCTTGCATTTTGGCTTTGAATTTGGCCAGCATAATCTGATCACCTCCAGTTACTAGAAGATCATCAACATAGAAAGAAACTATGAGCTGAGTTTCAGCATGCTCCTCCTTGACATACAATGTGGGCTCACTTGCACTTCTTTTGAATCCCAAGCTGACCAAATGACTGTCGATTTTGGCATACCAAGCTCTAGGAGCCTGTTTCAGGCCATAAAGTGCCTTCTTAAGCCTATACACCATGTGCTCCTTCCCAGAAACAACAAAACCTTAAGGCTGTTCAATGTAAATCTCCTCTTCAAGCATGCCATTCAGAAATGCAATTTGACATCTAATTGGTGAATAAACCAATACTTTTGAGCAGCCAGTGTAACCAATAACCTGATTGTATCGAGCCTGGCTACTGGAGCAAAAGTCTCCATGTAGTCCAAACCATACCTTTGGCTAAAACCTTTGACTACTAGTCTAGCTTTTAGCTTGTTCAAACTTCCATCAGCCTTGTACTTGGCTCGATAAATCTACTTTACACCAATGGCCTTCCTGTTTGGAGGTTTTTCAGTCAGCTCCCAGGTTTGATTCTTCTCGATCATATTTATCTCATCAACCATAGCTTGTTTCCACCCTTCATGGGCATCTGCTTCTTCAAAGCTGCTTGGTTCCACTATGGCTACTTGAGCCCTTTCATAGATTTTAGCTAAGGGTCTAGTGCCCCTAACTGGCTCATCATCTATGTCATCTTCTTGATCAGCTTGTTCAGCTCCAGTTACATCCGTTGTCAATTCTTCAGATACAGCCTCTAGCTCACTTCTATCCCAGTTCCAGCATGCCTTTTCATTAAATATTACATCCCTGCTGACTTGGATCTTCTTTGTTAGAGGATTTAAGATCCTGTAACCCTTTTTAGCCAAGCTATAACCAACAAGAACTCCAGGCTGAGCTTTCTCTAACAGCTTGTCTCTTTTAACAGCAAGTATGAGAGTATAGCAAAGACTACCAAATACTTTTAGATGTGCTAGTGAAGGTTTGAAACCATACCAGGCTTCGAATGCAGTCATTTGAGCTATGGCTTTTGTTAGGAGTCTGTTTTGCAAATAAACAGCAGTATTGGCTGCTTCAACCCACATGGTTTTTGGCATGTTTTTCTTGAATAACAAACATCTAGCCATGTCCATTATGCTTTTGTTCTTCCTCTCACTGACTCCATTCTGTTGAGGAGTATAGGTGGTAGTCATTTGATGCTTGATGCCTGCCTCATTACAGATGGCTTGGAACTAAGCTGAAGTATATTCAGACCTATTGTCTGACCTGATGGCTTTGATCTTGCATCCTGATTCTGTTTCAGCTGTAGCTTTGAACTTCAAGAACACTTGAGGCACCTCAGATTTATGTTTTAAAAAGAAAATCCAACAGTATATGGTATAATCATCAATAAAGAGGATGAAATACCTGTTACCACTGAGGGATTCAGTCTTCATAGGCCCGCATACATCAGTATGCACTAATTGAAGCTTTTCTGAGGCTCTCCAGGCTTCATTCTTGGGAAATGGTTTTCTGACTAGCTTCCCTAGCTGACATATGTCACAAACTTCTTCATTTTTCACTGAACTGATGAAGTTTTCTACCAGGTCCTTGCTAGCCAACTAGGCCATCGATATGAAGTTAGCATGTCCAAGTCTTTGGTGCCAAAGCTTGGAGTCTTTAGTGGAAGCAACACAGGCAGTATGTCAGTCACTTGACCAGCTGACCTCAAAACATTTATCATTCATAGTTACTATCATAAGGTTTGATCCACTTGGATCTAAAATTTTACACTTATTACCTTTAAACTCAACTGAATACCCTTTTTCAAGTAACTGGCCAATACTTAAAAGGTTCTTGTCTATTTCAGGAACTAATAGCACATTCGAAATAATCTTGTTGCCTATAGGAGTTTGTATCAAGACCTCTCCTATTCCTTCAGCCCTTATGAATTGGCTATTACCAATTTTTACTTTGGTTTTACAGCTTTTGTCCAAAGTCTTGAAGATGGTCGAGTCTGGTGTCATGTGACAGGTGCATCTACTATCCAAAAACCATCCTTTCGAGCCTTCCTTCTGACTAGTTGAACATGTTACAGCAAAGACTTGTTCTTCATGGTCACTGCTGTCTTCAGCCACTCGAGCTGCTTCATTCTTATGTTGTGGTTGGTTTTGGCCAGGTCTGCCTTTTTCTTTGCAGACTCTTTCAACATGGCCCCTCTTCTTGCAATGCTGACATGTAGCATCTGGTCTGAACCAGCATCTCTCTTCAGGATGGCTTGGTCTTTTGTAGTACCTGCAAAGCTTGTCTTCTTTTCTTGAAACATCAGGCTTAGGCCTGCTTTTCCAGCTTTTCTTGCACTTGTAGGCTGAGTTGCTCAAAGCTAGCTTGGTCTTAGCTTGGAATGCACCCTCCTGGTGCTCCTCTAGTCTGCTGGCCCTCCTTTGCTCCTGAGCATATAGAGCATTGATGAACTCTGTCAAGGATATTCTGGCCAAGTCTCTCGAGTCCTCCAGGGACGAGATTTTTGCCTTATATCTCTCAGGTAATGTTGAGAGCACCTTCTCTACAATTCTTGCCTCAGTGAACTGTTCTCCTAGCAATCTTATGCTATTTACCACAACCATAATCCTGTCCGAGTATTGCTTCACTGTTTCTTCTTCTTTCATTTTGAGATTTTCAAAATCTCTTCTCAGGTTTAGAAGCTGCTGCTGCCTTGTCCTCTCGGTACCTTGGAACTCCTCCTTGAGCTTGTCCCAGGCCTGCTTAGGTGTCTCACAGGCCATGATCCTAGTAAAGATCACATCCGAGACACAATTTTAGATACATGACATTGCTTTATGCCTCTTGGTCCTCTCATCTGCATGCTGTCTTATCTGAGCCACTGTGGAATTAGCCCTAAGTGGTGCTGGCTCAGCATCGGTGTTGACAACTTCCCACAGATCAAAGGTCTGCAAGTAAGTCTTCATCTTAACCACCCATATGTGGAAGCATTTTCCATTGAAGACTGGTGGAGCTGCTGGAGAGAAACTTGAAGAAGCCATTCGAGTTTGATTGAAAACAACAGGTCCTCTAAGATAATAGCTCTAGATACCAATTGTTGGTGCTTGAGTGAGTTGAATAACCAGCTGCGCAGAAAGCTTGCGTAGCAAGTCTCGTGGTTTGGAGAAGAAGCAAGAGCAGTAGCAATGAAACTATGGAGAACAGCTTGTGCAAACAAGAAAATGTAGAGTAAAAGCTGATGAAGAATGACTTGATTTTCATTCATACATCAATCTTGGCAAAGGCCATTACATATATGAGAAGATAACTTGTTATTACAAGTTAAAAAATACCTAAAACCTCACCTAACACCACTTAAACATAGAAATAAGTTGACATAACTTGTACATTAAACCAAAGCTGGTTAACAACTCCATCAACATCAATTTACATCAATCATATAGTTCAAAATGAACAAGACTTCAAAATAAGTTCATAAGTAACAAGATCAAGTTAGAATTCAAGGTTTCATGGTTCCTAGTTGCTGCCAAAATGGTTCACGTGTATGAACTTTGCATGGCCACCTTTGCTGCTGCATGAAGGCTAATCTCAACAAGTACAGGGTATAGCCCAACTCATTGTGTTTACGATAATTAACTGCATTTCAATAAAGGAAACAGTTGCAAGTGAAGGAGATGAAGCGACAGCTAACATTATCTTCAGCAGGTTGAAAAGTTTGGAGCTTGTGAATCTACCGCAACTTAAGAGCTTTTGCTCAAGTGACCATGCTTACTAATACTGAGTGGTTGTCCTGAGTTGGAGATTTTGAAATGGAGTTTTAAAGGCGCCATTGGTGTAGAAGATGGAAACGGTACGGGACATTGGCACAATGACCTTAACAGCACTATCCAACATTTGCTTTCAATAAAGGTATGTAGTATTTTATATTCTTTTAATTTACCTTTAAATAATCTATTTTATTCCTTTAGGTACTCATTGTTTCTTTGTTTTGGATTTTATACCAAGGTGTTGGGTATTTAGTCCACAAGGGAGCAGCAGGATATAGTAGTTGGTGAAGAAAAACCACCCTTTCTCAAGATATTTTCAATGAGCAGGTGTGGGGTATGCTGCTGTCATTCAGGATTCTCGAGATATTTTCAATGAGCAGGTGAGTCAACCATGAATGACCGAGATGATTGTCCCTCTTAGTTAATGTCACTTCTAATCCATCGGATTACTTATTGGTGGTCGAAGCATTACAGAATTTATGTTCTTTTATTATTGAATTTGGTATAACCCTTCATGATTGTTTAATGCTACAATTTTATTTTGAATCTTTATCATTTCATTAGATTATGGAGGTGTCAATCAAGTCATTCATACTCTTATTAGGATAAGCTTATTACAAGCAAACCACTTTCAGTGAGAAGCTCTTCACGCTAATATTTGTTCTATTGTAGCTTCGCATCTTGGCAAACCGTTTCAAATTACTAACCCGAAACGTCAATTGGAAACCAGTCTTGCCAAATGGTTGTTTCTTTTATCAAAGCCAATGACTCTACTTCTTGCCCAATAAACAAACACCTGTAGCAAAAGCAAATTAAAAAAAAAAAATTGGTAAGTAACAATTAACCAACAATGGATTTTCTTCCAAACAAAAAATAACATAATCATTGTGTTTTTGTGCAAGTGTTGAGGGGGTTAGCACAAGCAGTAAAAATGTAAATAAAAAAAATTACCAAACACAATGCCTGTTTAGTGTTTGTTGAAATCTCTCAATGAATTTAAGCATGCTGTAATTATATCGTGAATTTAGTGTTGCTGTAGGATTTTCACCCGTTTGAAACTTAAGCTTTGATAAAACAATTTTAAGAAAAAAAAAAAGGAAAATGAATTTGTTACTTGATTCTTGGAACCGATTTCCACAACAACATTATTTTTTTGTGCTTAATTTTATCGTCCCTAAATTACATCAAATGTGACTCTATTCTAAATTTTTTTGTCAATTTAATTATTGTTTTTAGAAAAATTAACTAAAATATCACTCAACCATTAAACTCTTAACGGATTGCTGACTGGATCTACAAAAAAAAATTATTCTTTTAATCCTTTTAAAAAATACAAAATTTTTAAGTTAATCATTTGAATCCCCATCAAAAGTCCACATTAAATAACATAAAAGAATGTTAGATCTAGCCTCTGATATGTTTTAGTCGTCGTCTTTCTCCACTGTCTCTTTTGATCTGGACACTGAGATAAATTTCTTAATTACCCATGTTTTTCTATTTATTTATTTTCCAATTAAATAGTTTAGTTGCATATTTTTCAAATGCATCATGATTTATGAAAAAATAACTCTTTACACATAAACTATATGTATTAAGTAGGGGTGAGTATTCTATCGAGTCGAGTCGAATCGAGTCAAAAAATTTCGAGTTAGTCGAGCTGACGAGTCCTATTTTAGCAACCGAACTCAATTTGAATTTTTTTCAAATCGGATTGAATCGAGTCAAAAAATTTCAAGTCAAGTCGAGTCGAATTAACGAATCCTATTATTTATATTCAATGTTGTACTTATATGAACCGATTATTTAACTAGTAAACAAAGTATACAATTATTTAACTACATAAACAATATAATGGTTTTGCCTTTTAACTTAATGAGTAAATATTTATCAAAACAACATAGTTTTGCCTTTTAACTTAATGGTTTTGACTTTTAACTTTAGAAAAGGTAAACATTTATTAAAATGGCATAGTTTTGCCTTTTCTTATTCGGATTTTCGGATAACTCGAATTGTGTAATTCACATCCGAGTTAAACCGAAAAACTTAACTTTTTATTCGAGTTGATCCAAATAATTTGATTAACTCAAATAACTTGAACTATTTAATTCAAAATTTAAAAATTTTATCCAGTTTTTCGAATCGAGTCGGATTTTGCTCACCCCTAGTATTAAGGTTTTTTTTTTTTTTTAATACAAACCTTTTCATTAACCCAAACATTGAAACAACACAATAATTACATGCCACTTAAATCAAACAAAAAATAAATAATAATAATCTACGCAACTTTTTCAGGTTAGTGTACCCTTTTCACCTTGTATGAATCTAACATTAGCTATGGAATTTTATAATAAGATTTGGATCGGATATATATATACACGAATATCATCTTGTAGTAGCTATGGAACTTTTATAATACTATTTGGATCAGATATATGTATACATATTGATCTCTACTTAAATATTCTATACTTTACCTGTAACAGTTCTTTTTTCCATAATGTTAGAAACAGTGATTTTGATACCACAATTTCGATGATTAAGTTAGTAAATATTATCTATTTAATATTTACGAGTTAAAAATAGTGTTATAGTAAAATGTGGTTTCATTGATTTTATTAAATTAGTTAGTTAGTCAAGGTACAAGTGGTATGTACCGAAGGTCAATAATTTTCAAAAATAAGATATCGAGACCTTATTTTTATAGATCGAACTCGTAAATATTTTTATTAAATATTTACGGAGTTGTAGTATAAGTGGATTGAAGTTTAGTACATTAATTTTGATGTTTAAATAGTTAATTAAAAAAAGGATTAAATTGTAAAAATTATAAAAGCTAATTGCTATTATCTTAAAAGAGTTGATTGAGTGCAAAATCATAATTGAATAGGCCTTTATGGGAATTTAACCATAGTCAATATAGTGGGCGGTCAGCATGTGTACTTTAGATTAAAAGTATGTATAGTTAATGGCATTTTGGTAATTAAGTAAACGAATAAACAAATATAAAAGGTGATAAAATTTTCATGTTCTTTGTTTCTTCTGTTTTACAACCGAAACTCCATGGTTGAAACTTTATAAAAATCAGTGAAGCTTTATTTCTTATGCATGGAATGTTTTTCAAGCTTATTTCTCGTAAATTTTATATTTTTTAGATCATTGTAATTAAGTTTAATTAACTTATACTTTCGTTTTTAAAACCGTTAAAGATTTAAAAAGTGTTCATTGATATTATTTGAAGCTTTTGAATGTTTATGGTAGATTTTGAAGCTTAGAAATGAAATATAATTAATTTGTTAGGTAAATTTTGTTAGTTTTGAGTTAGGGACTGAATTGTAAATATATTAAAATTGGTATGATTCTTTTTTTGTAAATTTTGATAATAGGAGGCTGTAAATGGACATAATTGAAGTGGGTTTAAAATTTGGAGTTCAAATTTGGAAGAAATAGTAAGTTCAGTTTTATGGGCCAAAATTGAAAATGCAAAATTTTAAGGGCAGTCAAATAATTAAATTGAGTTGATACATGTTTATAATTGGATGAAATAAAAAGGTTGGAATTGATAAATTGAATTAAATTATTGAATAGATCAGATATTGGACCAAATTGAAGATAATCAGGAAATAACAAAAATTATAGATTAGTCTTTAGAGAGTCGTTTGTTTGCAGTCTTAACCAGGTAAGTTCATATGGTATGCTTGAGTTAAATTGTTATGTACTTAGAATTATAATTGTAATTATGTTTAATTGAAATTTTGATTGTTTACAATTTGGTATAAAAATGTGAGCTAAAAGATTAAATTGAATACGATGAATTACAAATTGAAATAATTAAATAATTGAAACTAAAATGACATTATTTTTTTGGAATAATTAATCTAAAATCAAATTCTCTAGTAGAGTCCCAATAGGTGTAACTCTTCCACTGCTCAACCACCAACGCTCAACCGCTGCCGGCCACCGAGATGCTGCCGTTACAGCCATTGACACTACCATGTCTAATGATGTAGGTGCAACACCCTAACAACACCCCGAGCCGGTTCAATTCAGGTCAGTGGCGACCCAACTGGTCCGATCTAGCCACCGGTTGGATTGTCAGCCCGGTTTCACATATCGGGCCCGGTTTGACCAGTTTTTGGGTTTTGGTCTAAATTTTAGGCTTCCGAACCCAATTACGATCCCAGGTCCAATTTTCAAGTTCAATTACTCATTGAGCCAATTGTCTAATTTGAATATTAACTTTCAAAAATATTATATTAATTTTAATTGATTTGATTAATTAAATTTACTTGATCAAAATTAATTTTTCCAAAAATCACTTAGCTTTTTCAAATTAATTTTTCAAGAAAATTCTTTAATCAAATTCTCTAGTTGAACAATTTTCACGATCATCTAATTTAATTCCACATCGAATAAATCGACTCAAATTAAATTATTCCCAAAGTCATAGAATTTTTGTAATGACCTAAAATTCACGGGCACTAAAAAAGTGAGTTGTAGGGCCTCCGTCTTAGTGAACCAAGTTTGTAAATATTTATTAGGAATATTTTTGAGGCTAGTTGTGTGTTTAATTAGGCTTTAATTAAGTGAATTTAGATTAATTAAGAGAAATTAGGAAAAAGGGGCTAAATTGAATAAGGGGTAAAAGTAGAATTATAGATTAATAAAAAGAAAGGGGGACCAAAATGGAAAATATACCATTCAGCATAAATGAGGAGGCAAATATTAAATTATAATGTATATAATTATTTTATTATATAGTAATTTATATTAGTTATAAATTAAAGATATTATATTATATGAATAAATCAAAAAATTTGCCACATGAGTGGTGATGATAATCTACAATTGTAAAAAATATATATGTACATTTGTAATACTTATATTTAATTAGTAAATAGATATTTATTATTTATTATTACCAAGTAAAATATATTTATTAGATAAATAATTAAATTGTGAGAATTTTGTATAATAAACAAATTGGATAGTGACAATTGTAATAATGTAAATATGTACATTTGTATTATATTTATTTATTTAAAAATTAAGTAAAAGATAATTATTAATTAAATAATTATATTATGAGATTTTTGTGTATGATAAACAAATTAAGTGGTGACAACTGTAATGTAAATATGTGTTATTAAAAGATATTTATTATAATTATTATTATAATTATTATCATTATTAACTAATATATATTTTATATATAAGATATAAAAGAAATGAAATAAAGAAAGAAAGCAAAAGAAAGAATAGCAGAAGTCATTCGAAAACAAGAAGAAAGAAAAGGGAAAGAAAAGAAAAAGGGGAAAACTAAGGTTTGAAGGTTTAAAGCTTTAATAGTTAGCAAAGAACCCGAGGCATCCGCATCGAAAGGAAAGGAAAAGTTTTCGAAGAGTAATCGAACAAATTCGGGTTTGTATTACTATAATTCAAATCTATTTATTATTAATTGTTATATTTTAATTAAAATGCATGGTAGATAAAATTAGGTAAGAATTGAAATAACGATATTGATTTGAATGAAATTGATTTAAAAGTGTTTATGGCTATTGAAATTGAATGTGAACAAATTGGAAATTAAAAGTTACTTGAATTGAATCAAAATGAATTGAATGAAGAAAATATGTGATTATTTAAAATGTATATTAATTGAAAAGTTATTAGTGATTTGAACTTGATAGGAAAATGAATCGAAATATGAATTGAATAAAAGTGAATTAAATTATGAATACGGTGAATACGTTAATTGGGTATTGATTGAAAAGTGGATTGAATTGAATCAAAATATGATTATATGTGATTATCTGAAATATGTATTGGTATTGAATTGTATATTGATTAGAAAGTGAAAAAGTGAACTTGAATTGAATTATGATTGAATTGAAAGTGGAATTAAAATTGAAAAGTGATATGGAAACCCTATTAACTAGTCAGGCTGAGTCGGATATAGTTGGCATGTCATAGGATTTGGAAGAGTACAGGATTTATTGGCTTTGCCGATCAGGCACTTTATGTGTCGTATATCAGACACTTTATGTGTCGTATTTCAGGCACCTCGTGTGTCATATCAGGCACCTCGTATGTCGTTTCAGGCCCTTATGTGTCATATACTAATCAGGTACTATGTACCATTTTAGGCACAATGTGTCGTACTAGTGTGTTTGGGTCGGAATCCGTGTATCCGTCAAAGTCCAGGTTTGTTAATAGGGTGAATAATTGAAATGAGAAAATTAAATAAATTTGATTGATCGTACTATTAAAAATATGATAAATAAATTATGAGTTGAATTGTGAATTGAATTGAAATGTGAGATTTGAAGCTTGAACTTAAGGTTCATGAATTTGCTAAAATATCAAATTATTGATATTGAAATCAGTTGAATAGATGAAATAGGAAAATCAAATGAATTGATCGATTGAACTATTGAAAGTATGAGAAAGTGAAATTATGAATTGAAATGTGAATTGAAATTGAGATATCAAAATAAGAAGTGAATATAGAATGAATTGGAAATAATAAAATAGTGTATGAGTTAATTGAATATAATCTTATGAATTAATTATAATTATTTTTATTGAAAAATGTTGGTTTAAATAACAATTGAAAGACTAATGTTGTAAGGTTTTAGATATGAAATAGGATAAGTTATTGAATTGGGATGTAGAAATGAAATATATGAAATAATGATTTTATGAAATGGTTATTGATGAAATGCATGAAATGAATATTGATATAGTAAGAAGATATATATAAATTAAAATGAAGAAAAGCTATTTAAGATACATATTATTAAGAAAATTTAAAGTTTTAAATGCATGAATGATTTAAAGTAAAATAGTGGTAAAATTAATTGTGCATATTTGTTGTTTTTACTTTAAGTATTTGAATTATAGTAATACAACTGGGTGTATATTCAGCGTACGGTTTGTTTCTGTGCGCAGATTAGGTATAGAAATTTTGAAGAGTTGTATTTGAGATTACGAGCTTTCATCTCATTACATCTTCAACCAACAAGAAGGTACGTTTTAAAGTTTAGAATAGAATGGCATGTACTTAAGAAAAATCAAGTATGTATCAAGTAGTAGTAAGGACTAAATTATAAATTATTTAAATTTATTATTTGTCCGTTTTATGTTCTAGTATATTAGTGATTAGCCAAGAATTACTTTAGCACCAAATGTAATATTCCTATATCAGGTTCCTTGAGTCGAACATGGTATAGGGGAGTTACAATTTTCTTCTGATTCAAATATAGTCCGATCGAGCTTTTGTTGAGCTAGTGTAGAGACCAATAGTGTAAGGACCAATCGGACATATACAATTAGACTCTAGTGATTGCAATTATGTCTAAAAGCATTGTTTCAATAATTTGCAATTACTTAATCATGGAGTCAGTCCACAAGAAGTACAATGATTGAAAACTCCTTATTGTATACTCTTTACAAAAGCAATTCATCCAACTGCTTTGTCCAATGACCTTGTCATGTGTGTGTTACCCTCATATGATATCCTTGATTCCTTTGAGTTAAATCCATTCACTCAATACAATTATATTCTATCTCATGCCACCATTGTGTCTTATTAATGATTAATATGATGACTATCAACAAATGATTGTGATAAAATGTTCGTTTGAGAACAAGCAACCCATGGCCACGTTCTATATTTATCAATTCACATAATGCCAATGAAAGGATATTAGTAACTCTTTAATTGAGCTATGAATTCCACTGCTGCTAGTAAAGCTATGCCATACATAAGTCATGTACCCAACATACCAACTATGGGCTCGATCATCTTTAGAGCATAAGCCTCCACTTATATCAAAGCATATGAGTTGTATACGCATGGTCAATGACTAACTCAAGATTTAGGTAAATCATACTATGAACATCACAAGTGAATTAATTCACAAATGAATATAGAATTAATTCATTTTGTGTCCAGTCTAATGTATCATTCTACCAATGAATACATCCATGTCTCTATTCGTGGAGTCAATTGCTCCGATAGCCAAGACTAGCCATCTCCTCAATTGGAATTTTAGACGACATAATAATTCTTCTCAGTATTTGAATCAAATGCTCACTTTGATTCTTTTACGGTATTATAGACTCATTTCTAATAATTGATATGTGTATTAATATAATCATTCAATGTTTTAAATTGCATGTGATTGTTCTGAAATTATTCGTAGCATATCATAACTCGAGTTCGGCAATCGGACCGAGTGAAGGGTGTTACATTACCTGTTGACATACAGGGTATAACATTTTTGGCAACTGCAATGGTGAGCAATGACTACTTCGTAACTTATCATTTTTTTTAAAGTAAGAAGTTATGGGAGAGACGAGTATTGATAGGCAAAAATAGTATATCTAATAATTAAGAAAAAATAGTGAATCTGAATAGTTATATAAGAATAATGTTTAGCTTTAGTTTTAGTTTTAGTTTTATTATTAGCAGCAACTCCTTTTCTGTCTTCTTGTTAAATTGGTGAGAAAAGTGATACATGCACGGAAAAGGTGAAATTTATTAAATTTTATTCATCGAAGCTGCCAATTTTCAAGTTTAGGAAATCAACAGACCTACAACAACTTTTTTGGATGGAATCTAGGTATTTTTTGTTTTAGATGTCTTGATAGCATTTGAACATCTATCTCTTAACTTTGAAATGCACTTTGAATCACTCAATTTTAAGTTTGGGGCTCAAGTTATGACCGTTTTAGTAAAGACTACGCGAGCAGAATTTAGGATGGGATTATTACAAAAATTACGATTTTTGGGCTTTTAATTTGAGTTTAATTCAAATTGGGTTCAATTTTTAGGCTTAATTTTTATTATATATAGGCCCGATATTGTATTTATTAGGTTTTATTATTTTATTATTTATTTATTCCAAATTTGGGATATTGTTTAAGTATTTTAAGTTGTTTAGGAGATTTATGTTTCTTAGTCAAACAAGAAAGTTTAGTTTAAAGCTACTTCCTGTTTAAATTAATTAGAGTTTCAGTATACATTAGAGTTTTATTTGGATGTACTTAGCTAGTCTATATAAAGACCTCTTCATTTTTCATTAAGTAGAGAATTGTCTTCATTAATAAAGTTTTCAACTCTGGGAGTTTATTTCTTTGTGCAAGATTATTTTATTGTGAGTTTTAGAAGTAGTTTTCTCCTTGGTTTTCTTCAAGGAGTCGTGTAAATTCATTCTTTACCCTTCAAGTCACCAATAATTATTTTTTAGAAGGTTGATTAAAGCCATCAATTGAGTTTGTTGGGATTTATATCTCAAAGGGTCCAATTGGACACTTATCATTCTATCCATCATATCCATCAGTTTACTTGTTCCATCTTCCACTTTGTTTTAATCTATCTTTTCTTTATTTAGTTATTATTTTGAATATTTATTATTTATTTTTAAATTTCTTATTTTTATTTGTTATTTTCTTTATTTTTCTTTTCCAAATCCATTTGGCTTCTTCCTTTCAAGTCATATCCAAATCTTTGTTTTTCAAGTCGAATAACTTGAATACAATCCTTCTTCCACCTTGATCTGCCTTGGTTCTCAATCCTCCATCAAAAAGGTTTCACCCCAAACAATTGTCAAATATTTACACATGGCACTTATCCATAACTTCACTCAATTGTAATACGATAGAAGTAGAAGAATAACCCCTAACCGTGGCTAGGGTGTCGAAATCCAAACTGAAGTCAACAACAACATCAACAATGGAGAAAAAGGAAGATATTGAATCGATGCTTATGTTTTTTTGGGCAAAAACCAAAACGAAATTTTCTTGTTCAAGTGAAAGACAACGAAGTGGAGATAGTGGTCGATGCTTATGTTTTTTTGGGCAAAAACCAAGACGAAATTTTCTTGTTCAAGTGAAAGACAACGAAGTGGAGATAGTGGCAACATCATAGAAGGTGGTGCTACGATAAATCATTATTTTTTCTATTTCCTTAGCATAAAAAAATTAACACTTTGCGGGTATAACAATGGTCTTAACTGAAGTTTTTTAATTTTTAAATGGACTAAAAAAACAATTTTTTCTTTTTTTTTTTTTTGCAAGTCCAGTTAGCAATCCATTAAGGGTTTAACGGTTGAGTGACCATTTTGGTTAATTTTTCTAACGACAATAACCAAATTGAGAAAAAGAATTAAAGTAACCAAAATAAAAATGATGTTATTTTAGGATAACTCCGATGTAGTTTACCTTTTTATGTTTGTTAATGTATTTTGATGCTAATTACATTTGATGTGAGTTATACATGCGTTTTGGATAGCTAATGGTAATGAATTTAATGGGAGCTAAATTGCTGTTAAGTAAATCTTAGAAAAGAATTTTATCCTGACCATTGAAAATAATAATCCATGTGTCTTAACCTAATTTATCAATGGATACGAAAATTATATTGGAGAGAAGCCTAACCCAAATAAGTTTAAGTGATTGTAACTGGAATTCCTTTATGAAAATTTATTACTTTTAATTTAAACCGTAATTTTATTTTATTGTTTGATTGTACTAAAATTTCTATCTATAATTCTTTTTAATTATATATTTTGTTTGGTTGTTGTGCCAATGAAAACCCTTGCATAATTGCTTATAATTTACATCTAAAGATATCCATGGGAGAAAATGCTTTTTCAGGTTTTAAGAATACAAAAAGCCATGGATTTGGAGCTGAAAGTCTAAAACTGAAAATGGTTTACGAGCAATAAAAGATCCTTCATGCAGTGCTCTTGCAGTATAAGTATCTTGTGTGTGTGAGCCTCTAGTTGAGTCATTGAAAACCCTCAACACATGTTTCCAGATGTGATTAGAGGATGTTTTGTCTTGTTGAGGGGCCACACCACATGAATTCATATAAGGTTGACAAGAGTTCAGGTTTCTTTGCATGTATTGTCATGTTGTCTTTAATTGGATTAGCCAGTATAATCTAATGATTAAACCTTTATACTTAAGTTTTTGGCAAAGAGTTGTGTCTTTCCTTCACTCTTGGCAAGTCATCAAGATTGTTTAGAGGCATTGAGCCTTAAGCGAGGTATTTGAACAAGGCTTTTCAATTTCAGACCTTATTATACTAGGCTTAACATATATGCCAAACAACCTGTACATAAGTCTAGAAGAGCCAACAAAGAGAGATATTTAATTTATACTTGTCAAGATTACCCCTAAGTGCCATATGACACCTTTTGTTATAAATTTGCAATCTCATCCTAGTGGTAGACATCCTACCCATATGATCTTTGATGCATCAAACAATACAACTATTAAGGAGTTGAGAAGCATTCACATGTCCTTTTAGTTATTGATGGGTTTTATAAATTGAATCACCTCATTTTTTTTAGCCCGTAGATCCAACAAATGAAATTTTACATGCTAATATTCTAGATTGCAATCTCAACTTCAAAATCCATGCCCATCAATTGGTGTGAAATTGAAGGGTATCGGTGTTGTATATGAGGATGTTAGAGTTGTGTAACACAAATCTTTGTTAAAGAAATACAATGGTAAAAAAAATGGATCTGTGTAGGATTCGTATAGAACTACACTTTTTCTATTTGACATTGATTAGAATAAGGATTTTCAACCTTTAAATAGATGTAGTTGAAACTCCTCTTGGATCATTTGGTTTTCAATATTCTATTGCCAAGAATAGACCTAGAAGAGAAATTAAACCTCCAAAGAGGTTCACTGAGGTTGATCTAGTTTCTTATGCTTTAAACGTGGCTGAAGATATAGATGCAAATCAAGAGTCATCTACTAATTCCAAGGCAGTTGGCTGTGAAGATTTTGGAAAGTGGATGTTTGCTATGTAAGAAGAGGTGAAATCACTCTATAGAGATAGAACATGGGATCTAGTGAAGCTTCCTAAGGGTAAATGTAACAGCCTGATTTTTTAGTGGTGTTGAAAATAGTGGTTTCAAGGCCACTAAATCTGACAAGTAAGTTCGTAAATATTATTATTTAATATTTATGAGTCAAATATGGTTTTAAAAAGGTTATTGAATTGGTAGATTTATTAGGTCAAGTGGTTTTAGAAAGTGAGGTATCGGAACCTCGTTTCTATAAACCGAGCCGTAAATATTTTTATAAATATTTACGGAGTGTCATTAATGTGGTATTAAAGTTTCGTTGAAAAATTTTAACATTTCGATAGTTAATTAATTAAAAAGTACTAAATTAAAAAAGGTGCAAAACTTATTAATTATAATATTTAAGTGATTAAATTGTTTGATTAATAAATGATGGAGGACTTAAGAAATAATTATACCTAAAATAAAGTGATGATGCGGCAAATGAATAGAAAATAATAAAATAAAATGATTCAATGGCAAAATGGTAATTTTGATGAAATTAAAATAAAACAAATTGGATTTAGATAGTTTTCTAGACATTTCTTCTTCAATTTTCGGCCTAAACAGCCATAGGAGAAAGAGCTTATAGTGAACTTACATATTGGTATGAAATTAATGTATGATTGTGATGTTAGTATAAGTGATATATGTATGTATGTAATTGAGTTATAGTGAACTTTAGTAACTTGGTTAGATAAACTAATTAGGTAAGGTTGGATACTTGGTTGACATTTTTCTAAGTTGTCATTTGAGGTGCCTAAGGGTTTTTTAGTCGTATGTGGTGATAATACATGTTTAAGACTTGATTTTAGCTTGTGTTGAATGCCTTGTTATGGCTTGTTGATGTGCAATTTAATGAGGTTAGGTTGGTGTCAATTTGGGTGAGAAATGTGGCTTAGAAAATGACCTATTTTCGTCCACACAGGTAGAGACACGAGCGTGTATCTCAGCCGTGTGTGACACATGGCCAAGTGACACGACCGTATGTCTCATGTATCTTTTAGGAATACAAGTCAGTATGTTTACACGGCCTAGCACACAAGCGTGTGACTTAGCCATGTGACCCAAGTTAGAGAGTTACACGGGTATGGATATGGCAGTGTGTACCTATGTTAAATGTCCACATGGCCTAGCCACATGGCTGTGTGACCCTTGCAGCTTTGAAATTTTTCTACGTTTTCAGAAAAATTCTTTGAGTACCCGGTTTAATCCCGACTTGTTCCTAATGCATATTTTGTGCCCCGATGACTCGTATAAGGAACAATATATTTGATTTCGATTGGTTTTTGACATGAATGTTATATTATATGAAATATCTATTTATTTGATCTGTAAACTCTGGTAATGCTTTGTAACCCTGTTCCGGCGATGGATACAGGTTAGTGATGTTACAATAAAAAGGTTATTCGTTGTAAATAGGTGTTCAATAAGAAAGAATTGACTCTAAGAGTTGAAGAAACCATATATAAAGTAAGGCTGGTTGCAAAAGGTTACAGTCAGATTCTAGGTGTAGACTTCACAGACGTGTTTTCTCTAGTTATGAAGCATAGTCTGATTCAAGCCTTGTTTGGTATTGTGGCCATGTATGATTTGAATCTTGAGCAGTTAGATGTAAAAATAATTTTCTTGCATGGAGAACTTGAGGAAGATATTTACATGCAACAACTAGAGGGTTTTATAGTCTCAAAAAAGGAGGACTATGTTTGCTTACTAAAAAAAGTCCCTTTACGGCTTGAAACAGTCACCAAGGTAGTGGTACAAGAGGTTTGATTCATTTATTACTACTCATAATTTCAAAAGAAGTAGTGACGCGAACCCGGTTATGAGATAAGCCGGATTTACGTTGAATGCCCGATCGTAGTCGAGAAGAAGAACGAAGTCGCAGTGGAAAGAGTAGATAGAAAAGAAGAAGTTTAGAAGATGGTATGTTTATGAGTTTAGGTGAAGTGATTAAAGTTGTCGGAGTTTAGAAAGAAAGGATGATAGATGGTACGATGATTAAGGTTGGTGTATGAGAATAAATGAATGATTGAAGGTTCGGTTTAGGTAAGGTAGGATAGGTTACGAAAGGTACAAAAAGGTAAGTTGGTTTAAAATGGTTTGGAATGTACAAAAATGGTATAGAATGTTCGATTTGGTATAGAAGGTACAAAATGGTAAGTTAAGAAATTAGGTGGTCGATGGTCGAAAATTCTTAGACGTCAGGAAAGATTCAACACCAAAAAGTGTCACCCCGAATCCTATATTGTCTAAGTTGGAAAATGGTAGTGTAGGATAGGTTTGAGCGCCACACCAAGTTGAGTTCGATGATAAGCTCGAAACAAGCAAGTTTGACGCCACTAGCAAAGCCAGATAAGTCGCACGAGACTTGTACAAAGATAAAGAGGAATCAAACCTTACAGAAACAGAGTTTCGGTATAAATTGATCAAAAAGTTCTTTTACATGTAAAATGACTAGCTATTTATACTAATACCTAAGCTAGCCGAATAGTCTGTTCATGGACTTAACAATTAAGAAATGTACCCATTAAATACATAGGAAGATTCTAGAAAATGCTAGAAAGAAATCCCTTGGAGTGCATGTCCATGTTCGGCCGAATGGGGGGGACTTCATGGCTAAGGAAGTGAGGTGAATGAATGAGTTTTGAATGGCCTTCGTGCATGTATGGCTAGATTCGGCCAACCCCTCTTTAATATAGCCTTTGATTTATGATGTTTCACCAAGGGTGGCGTCATAATGGTGGCTTCATGAAGGGTTTTATGTAGTGTGAACGGAGGTGCTTGAAGGGTCTTGTAATAATTTAGACATATTTATTTCTAAATCAATTATAACAAATTTATGATGTGTAATAATTAACTAACTAGTCAACTAGCTCACTTTAATAAATATGCAATGATTAAGCTAAGATGAGCTGAGGGTTTCTGCTATGAGCTGTGTTAAGCTAGAATTAAAGTAAACGAGCTGAGTTTATTTTAAGTAGAAACTAATGGAGCTGAATAAAAACTTAGTTGAGCTCAACCGAGCTGGAATGAGCTCCCGTGAGTTGAAATGTGCTGAAGTCAGCTTGAATTAAGCTAACTATCCTCAGTTCCGAGTTGTATTCAGCTACACCTTGAATGTTGGAGCTATGAACCAGCTGGTAATGTTGACAAAGAGCTGAAATAGAGCTTTGGAAGCGTCGAACTCGAGCTCTCGTCATTGGACCTTGTGGCATAGCTAGTGTTCTTTCATTCGAGCTGGTCGTGGGATTGAACGCGTCCGCGTCATCACCCGATCAAAGAGCGTCTTGACCATGTGGAGGAAAGAGACAGACGTGAAAGAACTCCTCTGAGTCCATCTAGAAATAGACATCAAAGGCGAGAACAATATGAAATACCTTCCGAGCCAAGCGATGTCGAAAGTGAACGTGGATCTAACGTTAGTAATCGGAGGAGAGGCCATCGAAACTGAGAGCAACGATTTCATGAGAGATTTGACGATGACCTTAAAAGCATTAAGTTGTCCATACCTCCCTTCCAAGGCCGATCAGATCCCGAAGCCTATCTCAAGTGGGAGAAGAAGATTGACCTCGTATTCGAGTGTCACAACTACTTTGAGGCAAAGAAGGCTAAGTTAGCCGCCATCGAATTTTCTGACTAAGCGATGGTATGGTGGGACCAACTTGTTACCAATCGAAGACGCAATGGCAAGAGACCTATTGATACATGGACCGAGATGAAAGTAGTTATGCAACGACGTTTTATTCCAACTCATTATCATTGGGAGTTGTATCAAAAGCTCCAAAATTTGACACAAGGGTCAAAGAGTGTGGAAGATTATTACAAAGAGATGGAAGTCGCTATGATCCGCGCCGATGTCCAAGAAGATCGAGAGGCTACCATGGCTCGATTTTTAGCGGGTCTCAATCGTGAAATTGCCAATATTGTGGAGCTACACCATTATGTAGAAATGGTTGATATGGTGCACGTGGCAATCAAGGTGGAGCGTCAACTTAAAAAGAAAGGTCCGGTTCGTACTTATCTTACGCATTCATCATCAAAATGGAACCAAAGTACAAGTAAAGCCTCTTCGGCTAATCCACCTAAAGAAACTATCAATCCGGCGAAGAATACAAAGTTGACTACCGATAAGAACAAAGTGATTGATAATTCTCAAAATCGTTCTCGAGATATCAAGTGCTTCAAATGTCTCGGGCGAGGACACATTGCAAGCCAATGTCCGAACCAAAATGTCATGGTAATTCGACCTAATGGAGAAATTGAATCGGAGGAAGAAACCGAGGAGATTGTTGATGAGGTCGAAGATGCTAAAGGAAGCGATGATGAATTAGAATATACTGTGGAATGAGAAATGTTGGTGGTTAAACCAAGCCTTAACACTCAAGTTTCGGAAAGTGAGCCCCAACGAGATAATCTATTTCATTCTCGCTGCCTTGTTCAAGGAAAGGTTTGTAGTCTAGTAATGGATGGTGGAAGTTACACCAACATCGCTAGCACTTTAATGGTGGACAAATTGTCACTGCCGACTACTAATCACCCTAGGCTATATAAACTATAATGGTTGAATGATGGAGTTGAACTTAAAGTGTCAAAGCAAGTACTTGTGCCGTTTTCCATCGGCAAATATCAAGACGAGGTCTTTTGCGATGTTGTTCCAATGTATGTGGGTCATTTACTACTTGGAAGGCCTGGGCAATTTGACCGAAGAGTTAAGCATGATGGATTCGCAAACACTTACAAATTCAAACATCAAGGTCGCGATGTTACTTTAGTCCCCTTGTCGCCTCACAAGTCGAGGAAGATCAACAATGATTAAGGCGATCAATGCAACAAATGAAATTAAATGTAAAATCGAAAAGTGAGAAAGAAAAAGAGCAACAAGAGAATGAGAAAAATAAAAACGAGATTGAAAAGGAGAGTGAAAGAAAAAAAGATTTTGAGCAAGAAAGAAAAGTTGAAAAAGTTAGAGAGAGTAAAGAAAGAAAAGATGGAAAAAAAAAAAAGAGAGTATGAAAAAGAAACTTTTCTTGATTAAATCAAACAACTTTGTTTGCTCATCTTCTCAGGTATGCTCCGAATCTGGATTACAATTACAATATCTCTCTCAATAACGTCGATTTGTACTCCGATCTATAGGTGATGTTGAAAACCTGCCGTTTGCTTTCGAAGATGAGAAAGGTATGACCAATAAGTTACTGTTGTGCTCCAAACGAGGTAAGAAAATCGAGTTTCAAAATATTCCTTGCAAAGAACGTATTGTCGGTGATGATATGATGAGAAAATTTCAAAGGCCTTTGTTTGAGATTAAATCAGGGATTAAAACATATTTTGAATTCATTTATCTGCGAAAACTAGCACCATTCTTTTCGACTATTAATGAATATTCAATTGATGGTTTAGTTGATTTATTTTGTCAGTATTATATATCTGCTCGCTTGAACATGGGAACTTCTTGTGGAAACCAGCCGTTCGACTTGAGGACAAGTCATTTTGAAGAGGGAGAGGATGACGCGAACGGGTCCAAGCCCACGACCAGCTCGAATGAAAGAACACTAGCTATACCACAAGGTCCAATGACGAGAGCTCGAGTTCGACGCTTCCAAAGCTCTATTTCAGCTCTTTTTCAACATTACCAGCTCGTTCATAGCTCCAACATTCAAGGTGTAGCTGAATACAACTCGGAACCGAGGATAGTTAGCTTAATTCAAGCTGACTTCAGCACATTTCAGCTCACGGGAGCTCATTCAAGCTCGGTTGAGCTCAACTAAGTTTTTATTCAGCTCCATTAGTTTCTACTTAAAATAAACTCAGCTCGTTTACTTTAATTCTAGCTTAACACAGCTCATAGCCGAAACCCTCAGCTCAACTTAGCTTAATCATTGCATATTTATTAAAGTGAGCTAGTTGACTAGTTAGTTAATTATTGCACATCATAAATTTGTCATAATTGATTTAGAAATAAATATGTCTAAATTATTACAAGAATTAAATATGTTAGCCGAATTTAATTAGGTGATTAATTGTGTTCATATTGATGTGTTCACATGAGCTACTAATGTGTGCATTAACCTTGTAGGTACATTACCTTGGGACGGCACATGCATGGGAAGATTTAAATGCAAAGTGCATGAATGGTGAGGTTCAATGGACAGCAAACAAAGGGGCATATGCATGTTCAAATGTCTATGTATGTACTTGAAGATTCATGGATCACATTAAAGAAGGGACATGCATTGGACGGTTCATGAATCCCCATGTGTTCACACCTTACATTCACACTAGAGTTCACACATAAAACCGATCGGCTACCTTGTGTTCACACATGCAAGACCCTTCAAGCACCTCTGTTCACACTACATAAAACCCTTCATGAAGCCACCATTATGACGCCACCCTTGGTGAAACATCACAAATTAAATGCTATAGTAAAGAGGGGTTGGCCGAATCTAGCCATACATGCATGAAGGCCATTCAAAACTCATTCATTCACCTCACTTCCTTAGCCATGAAGTCCCCCCCATTCGGCCGAACATGGACATGCACTCCAAGGGATTTCTTTCTAGCATTTTTTAGAATCTTCCTATGTATTTAATGGGTACATTTCTTAATTGTTAAGTCCATGAATAGACTATTCGGCTAGCCTAGGTATTAGTATAAATAGCTAGTCATTTTACATGTAAAAGAACTTTTTGATCAATTTATACCGAAACTCTGTTTCTGTGAGGTTTGATTCCTCTTTATCTTTGTACAAGTCTCGTGTGACTTATCTAGCTTTGCTAGTGGCGTCAAACTTGCTTGTTTCGAGCTTATCACCGAACTCAACTTGGTGTGGTGCTCAAACCTATCCTACACTACCATTTTCCAACTTAGACAATATAGGATTCGGGGTGACACTCTTTAGTGTTGAATCTTTCCTGACGTCTAAGAAACTCGACCATCGACCATCTAATTCATTGTTTACCAAATCCGACCAAAAACCATATTACTTCTATACCATTTCACACCTTTCTAAACCAATTCGTACCATCTATTCCATTTCATTCTTTCTATTCCATTTCGTACCTTTCATACCATTTTGAACCACTTCGTAATCTATTCTAAACTACCTAAAACCGAACCACTATTCATCTATCCATTTTATCCTTCGATCTTAAACCTACTTACCTACTATCATCCTTCTTTCTAAATCTAAACCCACTTTAAATTCTTTCTAAATCATACATCTTCTAACCTTCCGCTTCTTACCTATCTTTACAATTGAGACTTCGTTCTTTTTCTCGACTACGATCGGGCAAACAACGTTAATCCGGCTTATCTCATAACTGGGTTCGCGTCAAGTAGCTTTAACAGCTGCGTTTATTTTAAGAAAAACAACGATGATTCATTTGTATATTTACTCCTTTATGTTGATGACATGTTGATAGCAGTTAAAGATAAAGGAAAGAGAAGAAAGGTCAAACTCCAACTTAAGTGAAGAATTTGAGATGAAAGATTTGGAGCAGTAAAGAAGATACTTGGAATGGAGATTCTCAGAGATAGAAAATCATGTAAATTGTACCTAAGTCAGAAATGGTACAATGAGAAAGTTCTTTGCAGGTTCAATATGCAGAGTGCCAAGCTTGTTAGTACTCTATTAGCAGCCTATTTCAGACTTTCATCTACTTTGTCTCCACAATCAGATGATGAGATTGACTACATGTCACATGTATTCTAATGCAGTGGGATCTGTCATGTATACTGTGGTTTGCTCACATCTAAATTTATCGTATGCAGTTAGTAGATACATGGAAAATCTCTGTAACGAACACTAGAAAATAGTTCAGTGGATTTTCAGATACTTACGAGGTACTACTAATGTTTGCTTACAGTTTGGAAGAACTAGAGATAAAGTCATTTGGTATGTTGATTCTGATTTTGCTAGAGACCTTGATAAAATAAGATCTCTCACAGGGTATGTCTTTACTATTGAGGGTTGGGCAAACAGTTGGAAAGCCAGACTACAGTTATTTTGTCTACTACTGAAGCTGAGTACATGGCGATTACTGAGGCTTGTAAAGAAGCTATTTGGTTAAAGGGATTCTTTGGCGAACTTAGTAAAAACCTTCAGATCAGTATAATATTTTGTAATAGTTAGAGTGTTATCTTCCTTACAAATGATCAAATGTTTCATGAGAGAACAAAGAATATTGATGTTCGATATCATTTTGTGCGTGATATTATTACTCGTGTTGATATTGTTGTGAAAAAGTTAGTACTCATGATAATCTTGTAGATTTGATGACTAAGTCACTTCCTATAACCAAGTTTGAGTATTGCTTAGACTTAGTTGGTATTCATTTATGAAGAATACCCCTTTAATGGTTTTGTGGAAGAGGTAGAGAACTTGATCGTTGAGAATTTGTGTAAAGGTAAAGATTGTTAAAGTTGTATGACCCAAATTGTAACAGCCCAAATTTCAGTGGTGTCGGAACAGTGATTCGAGATCACTAAATCCGACAAATTAGTATAAAATATTATTAATTTAATGAGTATAAGTTAAATGTGAAGTTAGGGAAATAATTGAAATAGTGAATAGTATTTTAAAAATAAATATTAAATAATTGAGAAGTGAAAACGAGGTATCGAGACCTCAAGATATTAAAACGAGCCATAAATATTTTTATAAATATTTATGGAGTGTTAGTATGTTAGTATTAAAGTTTCGTTAAGAAATTTTAAGGTTTTGATGGTCAATTGAGTAAAAAGGACTGAATTATAATAAATGCAAAATTTGCTAGAAGGATTAAATAGCTTAAGTGTTAAAAGAAAGAGGATTTAAAGGGAAATTAAGCCTAAAAGTGAATAGGTTGGATGGCAAGGGCAAGAAAATCAGCAGAAAAGTAAGGGAAATAAGGGCAAAATTGGAAATTTTATAATTTTAACATATAAAATAAGGACAAAATTGAGAAATCTAGAGATCTCTTCATATTTCTCAGCCAAAACGCCATAGAAGGTCTGGAGAAAGCTGGTTTTTCATATTTTTACATCATGTGAGTTTGATTCTTGCTTTTTCTTGATAATTTTTATGTTTTTTATGACTTTTACAACTAGGTCCACTTATAGAATTCATTAGTTTTTGATTTGGTGGGTGAAATTGGAAGTTACCCTAGCTGATTAAGGGAAGTTTATGATGAATTATTATGAAATTTAAGTTCTAATTTCATATTCAGGTGGCTTTATTAAGTGATTTTGATAGGAAATGGTATTTAGGACCTAATTGTGAAAAAGTTGTGAATTAGAGGTTGGTGTTGAAATTCAGAATATAAAAGGTTGTGAAATAGTTTATAATGATAAAATAAAGTGTTAATTGAGAAAAGTTAGTTCAATTGATGGGTGAATTGAGCAGGGACTAAATTGTAAAAACTGTAAATTTTGGGGTAAAAGTGCAATTTCGAAAGTTGAACAGCATAAATTGTGAAGTGAAATAGAAATAAAATAAATGCTAATGAGTGAAAATATTTTGCATTTATAGACCAAGAAATCGAAGCAAGTCGCGGAAAGGAGAAAATAACCGAATAATTCTCGAATTTCTACAATTTTTGTGAATTAGCCCAGGTAAGTTCATGTGGCTAAATTTTAATGATCATTGTTAATATTATGAATTTTGTAATGTGTTATATGATGTGCATGTGACAAAATTATGTGATAAGATTATAAACAATGTAAAAGCATGAAATTGTAGGAAACTATCGGATTGAGTACCTTTGTCTCATGATACGTGACGAATTGACGGAAAAAGACCATGGTTGGACCATGGCAACAAATGATAAGTGATTTTCGTATAAGACCATAGCTGGGCTATGGCATCGGAAACAAATGATAAGAGATTCCCGTATAAGACCATAGCTGGGCTATGGCATCGGTGAAGTGTGCCAAGTGATTTTCGTATAAGACCATAGCTGGGCTATGGCATCGGAGAAAAGTGATATGTGACCCGTGTAAGACCATATCCGGGATTATGATATGTGATCCGTGTAAGACCATGGCTGGGCTATGGCTTCGGAAAAGGAAATGTGATTATGTGTAAATCCATAGTTCTACTATGGTATAAAGAAGGCAATGTACTCAATTCCGTATAGTTCCTAATTTGTGAAGAAGTGATAAATGGTAAACGGGCCCAAAAGGATGAATTTCGAGTATGGATATTAATGAATGATACTAAGTAAAATTGATTTGATTTGTGAATGACAGGAGATAGTAGTGAAATGTAAACTATGTGAATGATCTATTAATTTGGTAAGTTTACTTTCCAAGCCTATGAACTTACTAAGCTTTCATAAGCTTACTTGAATGTGTTTGACATGTGTTGTAGATTAACGTGAATTCGGAGGACCGGATCATCACGAGGAATCACACTATCCTGACTTATTCCGGTAGTTTTTGGGTTATTATCTTTTGGTTTATATGGCATGTATAGCAATATACTCATGTTGTGTAATTAATCTTGCGATATGGTTGTGGTTGGATTGAGAAAATGCCTGATAATGATTAGTCCTTGGAAGGGTTAATTTAGATCATGTATGAGACCATGTATGTTCAAAGTGATAATAGTTCATGAATTTTCATAGTAAAGTGAAAATTTGTCATAAAACAGAATGTTGTAACAGCAGTGATGTGAGTTTGAAAAATCACTAAAAATAGTAGAAAACAAATTAGGTGATAAATTAAATATGGAATGGAAGCTTATTGTGTCTACTTTCATATGAAAGAAGCGAAACAGGTAAAGGAGCTATATGTTATGAGATATTTGAGTTTTAGTGAAACAGGGCTAGAGTGATCTCTGGATCCCCTGTTCCAACTATGAAAATTCACCATAAATTGTACAAAAATAATTATGAGGTGTAATTTATATGTTTAGAATCCTTATTGAGTCTAGTTTTAAGAGAAAGAAACATCATATTCATGTGAATTTTTTACAGAGAGAAAAGTGGTTCGTAGTAAGTAGAGGTCAGTACAGTCGAGATCTGAAATAGGGGTAACTTTAACTAATAAACTGTACTAATTGGCCCAGCCAAAAATTCTAGAAAAAAATTAGTAGATAGATATATGAGTCTAGTTTCAGGGAAAATTTACGGATATTGATTTCGAGTTTCGTAACTTGAGATATGATTTTTTAAGCGACCATGACGCAGAAAGACAGTTTGCTACGAAAATGAAATTAGTTGTTATAAAATTCAAAAAGTGATGAAACAAGTTTGGTAACACCTCAAGCTCGACTCCGGCGACGGTCTCGGGTAAGAGGGTGTTACACAAATCCTTATTAAAGAAATATAGTGGTAAAATAAGGGGATCTGTGTAGAATTTGGCCCTCGCGGTATGGACCATGCTGCACAAATAGAATTCGTATAAAACTACACTTCTTCTATTTGACATTAATTAGAACAAGATTTTTTATTAAATAAATGTGGTCAAAACTTCTATTAGATCATTTGTTTTTCAACATTAGTGAATCTCTTCTCTGCTGCCTGTGATTTTTTCCCGAAAGGATTTCCACGTAAAATTTGTGTATTCTTATTTTTCTTTATTTTTACGATTATTCTATTGCCATTATTGACATCTATTGTAACAAAGGAGATGGATAAAATGCTTACTAATGTCTAGCTCCTCAAGTTGATTATCACCCTGAGGTTTTATAACATCTATACATTGCAAGGTACCAAAAACTTTTTCCTGTAAGCTATTTATTTAGCCCAAACAACAAGCCCGTCATTGTAACCCATTTTAAGATACTAGTTGTTAATAAACCTGATTATAGATCGAGTTGAGTTATGCAAAATTTTAGGTTTGAGCTTGGCTTAGTCTGAAAAATGGGTTTAAAATTCAGCTTAAGCTCGACTCAAATTAAAAATGCTAAACTCAAGTTCGACCCCGCTCACCCTTATTAATCTTTTATATTATTTTTTATATAAAAATAAATTTGAAAAATATAATACATCAAATACACACAAAAAAATTAAAATAAATGTTTCCCAACAAATTGAAAATAATTTTAAAAAAAATTTATACTTAAATAACACTAATATATTTGCAACTTAGCTAGCAAAGGCCCCTAAAATAATAACAAAATTAAAAACAAAACAATAATTACACAATACCCAAATAATAATAATAAAATAATAACAATATAATAGCGAAACATCAGCAAAATGACAACAAAACATCTTATTTGGGCTATGTCGAAATAGATTAGGCCCGAGCAATAAAACCTACTCGAAGCCTGACCCTATTAAAAAATAGGTCTTATTCTTTGTCTAATTCTATTTTTGAAATATATATTTTTACACAAACTTTTTTACTTTTTAAGTGCACTTTCAAACCTAAACGAATGACACAATGCATGATTGCCAAGCTTGAATTTTTTTTAAGGGCAAAACAAACACTTTTAAATGATAAAAAAAATGAAAATAAAACATGTAAACCATGGTTGAAGCAACAAGATTCTCATCCTGTGTGAAAATTGGCGCAGACAGCCATTGACAGTCAAAAGGATGAGCAACAGCTTTGACATTGTAAACATTATAGTATCCCGCACCCAAACCCAAACCCAAACCCAAACCCGATAATGCATATCCTTTCACACAGTTGTCGCCACCTAACCTCACCATGTTCTATTTCATCCTAAAAATGAATCCCACTGTCATTTTTGACTTTTTTCATCCAAAAAATGAATCCCCACTATAATTATATAATTAAATGGTAAATAATTAAAATAGTCACTTTTATTTATTTTAATTTATATTTTAGTTATTTATATTTAAAATATTATATTTTAATTATTTACGTTATCGTATTGTAATATTTTAGTCACTTAGCATTAATTGTCAGTAAGGTGTAACAATAAGCTGATATAGCACAATAAATTATCATTTTAAATAAAAAATTATGTTAAATTATACATTTGATCCCTATATTTTTTTTATTTTAAGTAATTTAATTTTTTTCATTTATGTTAAAAGAGACTGAGAACAAAGGAAAATAGAGAAGAAGCAGAAGAGAATGAAAATAAAGAAAAAAAAGAAAGTTAAAAGAACATAAAAGAAAAAACTGAAATCACTCAAAATGAAAAAATATGGAGACCAATTGTATAATTTAATCTAAAAGTTTTGTTTAATATGATTATTTAACATATCACATCAACTTACTGTTTCACCGTTAATGACAAATAGACTAAAATATTATAACACATTAACCTAAATGACTAACATATAACATAAAAGAAAATAAAAATGACTATTTTAATAATTGATGATGTAATTGATTATAAAATGAATAACCCAGTTTTCTAAAAAGGGCAAAAGAGGCGATGTGCGGAAAATGAGTTGGATTCGAATTATTTTAATATGAAAGAATCCAAAAATCAAATACTAAAAAAAATGCAGAAATTAGGACCGTTGAAAACTCTGGAAGAAAACGCAGGAAATACAAATGGGATCTTATCCCATTGTATCGTGTAAACAATGCCTGAAGAAATTAAAAGAAAGCTACCAAGCAAAGCTTTATAAATAGGAGAAAAATCAAATCTTTCAAACTGCAGAAATTCAACATCTTACTTTTCTATTTTCAATACAATAACCATTTTTTTGGCTTATCAATAACCCATTTATTTCCCCTCATTGAAGACAAGAATGGAAGAGAACAACCATAAAAACAACCACCAATCCAGCAAGCCCAGGCTGTTACCCAAACGTATAATCCTAGTTCGACATGGCGAGTCCGAAGGCAATTTAGATACCTCGGCCTACTCCACAACCCCCGACTACAAGATCTCCTTGACCGAAGAAGGCCGTGCCCAAGCCCGCTTGGCTGGTTCCCACCTTCGGGACCTTGTTTCCAGCCATGGGTCTTGCCCTGATTGGCGGGTCTACTTCTATGTCTCCCCCTACGAGCGCACCCGATCCACGTTACGGGAGATCGGGAAATCGTTTTCAAAGAAAAGGGTGATTGGTGTAAGGGAAGAGTGTAGGATTAGAGAACAGGACTTTGGGAATTTCCAGGTTGAGGAAAGGATGAAAATTATCAAGGAGACGAGGGAAAGGTTTGGGAGGTTTTTTTATAGGTTCCCTGAAGGTGAATCCGCCGCTGATGTTTTTGATCGTGTTTCAAGTGAGTTCTTCTTCATTCTGGAGTTTTTTTTTTTTTTTTGGTAAATTTTGCTTAGGGCATTAAGCTTCTATGAAGAAAAATGGTCATTTGTGGATGGAGAATCGAATGGTTTTTTATTAGTTCATGGTCATTTAAGAAATAGAAAAAAAGAAAGTGCAGGTGTTAATTTAAAGTAGTTTAGTATTCTTCACTGACTGTGACAGCAGTAAGAAAAACAAAAATATTAAGAGACTGTTAAAATCAATCTATATTTTCTTCTTGTTATTCTTGGAAAGAAATGCTTCTGGAAATGGTACTAATTGGCAATGGCTTGCTTTGCAACTCTGATAGCTATGAATTTCTAAATGAAATTTGGGTTCTGTTGTGTTAATGGTAAAAGAGAAGTAATATTAAGGGACTGTTGAGCTGTTTATACAAGCATGTCTTTCATTGCTTCCTTAACTATGAATGAGCATAGATCTCTTTGATATGTGTATATTTTTAACTCTGCAACAAAATGATGTCTTTGAAATGCTAGAAAATAGGTTCGGCAAGTTGTTTTATCCCCGGAATGTTTCTATTCGGGCAATAGTCTGGTAGCAGGACATGCAAAAATATTAGATAATTTTACTTGATGAGTGGTTTTAATTCTTCTTATGATAGCTGCAGATGAGTGTCGAGAGCAACTTCTCGGGAATTATTCGCTAAAATGGTTTTTGAGTGCTTGATTTGCCATGTCATCCATTTTTGAGTGAGTTAACCATAATTGTGTATGCTTATGGTTCACTGGTTTTGAAAGTCTTCAAGTTAGAAGTAGGATTGAGCTAGATATGATTCTATCCTTTCAAGTGATGTTGGAAAGAGATCTCAAATCTGTGGTTTGATATATAATCTTACATTGTTCTTTAATCTTAGAGAATGAATCCAAATAATTAAATGCTTTTGATATGTAGTTTGGATCAGTGGATGCTAAATTGAAGATAAATCGTTGATATTTGCAGGTTTTCTTGAATCTCTCTGGAGAGACATAGACTTGAATAGGCTTCATAGCGATTCTTCTCAAGACTTGAATCTCATAATAATCTCACACGGTCTAGCCTCACGGGTGTTCCTAATGAAGTGGTTCAAATGGACGGTTGAACAATTCGAGCGCTTAAATAATCTTGGGAATTGTGAGATTCGAGTTATGGAGTTGGGACATGGCGGTGAATATAGCTTAGCAATAAATCATTCGGATGATGAATTGTTGGAATGGGGACTCTCTCTGGAAATGATAAAAGACCAGAAATGGCGAATCGATGGCAACAAAGCTGACTGGAATGATCATTGTACTTGGTATCTTAGGTCATTTTTTGACTATGAATCAGACTCAGAAGATGATGTTGAAGGAAGTTGATATTCATTCCCCAAAAAAATTGGTTTGGAAAATGATTCTTTGGGTGCAAAAGTTGTGCCATATGATACCCTCATTGGAAAGCTCATTTATGTAGACGGATGTAACAAATGCCCTTTGTTTATTTGTTTTTAATTCATTTATAATAATAAAATAAGTATTTAACCAGCAACTGTATGTAGCAAGATCATCATTGATGAAAATTTAATAAATTAAATTAAAAACAAACTTTTATTCAGCATTTAAATATTTTTATAATAATGGATTTGTTTGAAGATAAAAGGATAATGCATTGATATGATATTCATGTGTTCTCAGGGTTAAATTAAACAGTGTTGAGTTCTCTCAATGCTTTTGGCAAGAAGAATCAAAACTGCAATAATCCATTTAAGTTCACTAATTGATATGATATGATATTCACAAATCAAGAACCATTACAAAGAACATTACCAGCAAGGAAAATTCAGGGAGACCCCAAACTGTTGCTCTCATAATCCATCTTAGACCCTACTTTTAGAATCGATTTCAAAGGTTTTGGTTCCTCTATTTCTTGGTCAAATGAACCCATTTTTTCTGCTCTTTTTTTCTTCTTACTTTTCTTCTTGCTTGCAGTTGCAGTCATCTCCTCTACTGTATCATTTATGCTAACCATTTTCTTTGGAGGTCGAGCTTCAGACGTTGCTGCTTCAATAACATCCTCATTTTTCTCTTCATTAGATGTTGCAGAAGGAATTCCACTTTCACTATGATTATACAGTGGTTCTGGCTCTACTTTGGCCTGAAAACTTGAGTCTTCAACTGGTGTTGCTTCAGCCACGGGGTGTGTTGCTTGGTCAGTCATGGAGCTCGATATAGCCGATTCAGCACCTGGAGAAGGTAACTGAGCTGAAGCCTGATGAGAAACATCGCCTAATGTTACTGTTTTCATGGCATATGTTGCTACATATTTCGTGATGAAATTGTACAACTTGTGGCAAAGGCCGAGAAAGATTTGATCCATTTTTGTGGGATATGGTTCAAAAAAGGGTATAGGGTTGTTTTATAAATTTGATCTACCAATGGGAATAAAAGGGAACGTTTTAACTCATTTCAGCAATGCTTTACTTGGAAGCAAGGAAATGTATGTTACTTGGGAGAAATGCTTTACTTTTTCTTAATAGCAAGTCTTTGTCTATGATACCTTTATTGGCTACTGCTTGTGTGCAAAGCATAAGAGGATAGCACGACTTTCAGAAGATAATTATTTATTCTTAGAATTGAACAAAACTTGTACGCTGATACTTTCGTAACTACACTGGCACTATTTTACAAAAAAAAAAAAAAAAACATAATATTTGATTGTGGGATAGGAAAAACACTTACTATAGCATCATCAACAAACCAAAAAATAAAATAAATAAATAACTTTTAATACCTACAGAGCTATGTTACTGGGACTCTGGTGTATCTTCACATATGAGTATGCTCAATTTTCCGTATTTTCTTCTTGTATTAGGAGGATCTCTAGAAGGTCATATCTTCATACCTATAAAGAGTCAGAGTAACATAGATGTGATTATTCTTCAAGTTCTTGAAGCTTCATCAGAGGCACCAGTGGGTGAACCAGGCACAAAAGGAACAAACCCTCTTCCTCCAAAAACTGGTCTCATGAATCTATCATCAAATTTTCTCCATAAGTAATGAACTGTCCAAGTTGGATGAGTCAATAGCAACCTCAAACTACTCCTCCTAGGGCCTGCTACGGCTTGTTGATTCTCTCCCATGTCACTTGGTTCACCATTTTCAATGAACATCATTCTCAAGTCATCTAGGCTGGGGATATCAGTAGCATCTGAAACATTTGGTTTTGCATGTCTTAGTAGCACTGCTTCTATCAATGGTTTGGTTATGGAACCAAACACCTGTTCCACAACAACTTTATTACGTCAATGTTTCTGACATGGCAAGTTTAGTATATTGCACAAAGTCAAATCATTAAGTTATGAACTAATTAGCTTACTACTGTACTGAACAGGACTACAATAATGGTAGAGGTGATCATCAATGCTGAATCATGGGTATCTTTATCATCGGAATTTGCAAACTGCATTTGAGCATACTTGATCTTAATATCAATAAAGAAACAAGAAAATTAAGTTATTAAACCAAATTAGGAATATGAGCATGTACCTGGTTATAAGACAGTGCAATAGTAACAGCACCTCTCATGAGGCCTGCCCACCACATTATAAACTGAGAATTGAAGGAGTTAGAGCAAAGTTCGGATTGGAAACTGTTTGACAATAGCTGAATGCTTGAACGGTTGCTAAGTATATTACCTGTTTTCGAAACGCGATATTTGAACCGTCTCGTTTACGAATACAATTGATGAAGTTTGCTAGAGGGTACACAAATGCTGCCCTTCCAACTAACACCAATGCAAACAGTGTTGAGCTGACAGCAACAAAAGTTCCTGCACTGAATCCAGAATGTGATCCAAGTTAGAATCATATGAAATTATAGCCGCTTGCTCAATCAACCAATTTGCATATTGGAGTTATATTAGTTGAGTGAAAACCGCCTAATTTTCTGGAAAGATACATCAGAAAAGAGGGGAAAAAAAAAAACCTTGCACTGCTGGCTTTCCATTTGTCAATGTCCAAGGTATCCATGCCAACATATAGGAATATAAATGTTTCTGCAATGAATGACATTGTTGCAAATGCATGCCTGAACATCAACCGGTGCAAAGAATGAGGATTAAACAACATGTCATAGTTTTGGTTCTTGAAGAGTCATTGAAGACAAAGGAATGTTTTTACTTTGTTGTTATCCTTGAGCTTTGAGTAACATTATGCCATGTGTAATGTGACATGACAATGCCACAGAAGAAAACAGTCAAAATCCCACTGAGATTCAGTAGCTGCAAGAAAAATTACAAGCATAAACTCGTGTTTTTCGAAGATAAGCGTCTCATATGTTAGTTTCAAATCTGTATCCCAGACTTATTATAAAGGAAAGAAGGAAGAAGAAAATTGCACCTCAGCCAACATATATGACAAATAAGCCATGATCATCATGAGTGCAACTTCCCGGTCTGTCGAATGCCTGTAATTTTAAGAGAACAAAGGATTATATAACTGCTCATGAACTATTGGAAGAAACATTAGTAAGAAATGCATAAATGGCGGAAATAAGGCATATGTACCTTCCAAAGTAAAGTGTTTTTATGATAAAAGCACTTAAAAGACCCGCCTGAGGAAAAAAAAAAAAAAAAGCAAGAGTAAATTTAGTCTTTATTGAAAGCCTTATTAAGTCCTTAAAGTAACTTCAAATTTAGATGAAACAAGACCAAAACTGTGAGGCTGATATGGATACTGCTTAAAGCCTTAAATAGTAACGGAAGAAATAAAGGAAGTGAAAGCATATTCATTGAAAAATCTTTCAGTAATGTCGAGACTTACTACTACACCAAGAATGGTACTGGTGAAGAAGAGGTAAAGAAACATCCCCAACAGTTTCAAGGATATCATGGCATCGATATTGTTGAAATCGAGTGATTGAACTGCATTGAAAAGCACGATAGAAGTAGCATCGTTCACCACTCCTTCCCCAAATATAACACTGTAAAGGAAGGGTGTTTCATCTTGACTGAGAACCTTTTCAACATAAGAACCAACTCATGTATATTAGTGACATAACAAACTTATCTTTATACCAAAACAGTAGAAATTTTATCAAATATACCTGCAATGTACACACAGTATCAGTTGCTGACAATATGGCACCAACAGCTGCAAGAGGAAACTGAAAGTGTGAGTTCTGGACAATAAAAAATGCAGGCAGCATGTAACTATGAACCGGGAATCGTTATATCACCCAAGTAATCTTGAGTATTCAAAGATGTCACACCGATTCTGTTGAACAGCAAAAAGGCACCTGCAATATTTGCAGCAAATGTTAACCAAGTTAGGACTTTGTTCAAGCTATTTATCTGCATATATAATAACTAAGGTGAATTCCATGATTAACAATCAAATTCCCAGGTAAATAAAATAGTAAAGGGAATAGAAGATCTTACCTACTGATATGATGCAGAATGAAATCACTGTACCAAATATTCCAAACATCAAAATTATTGTGAAATTCTTGAAGAACTGCTTTTTCTTGACTTGGAATCTGCAGTCAGATTTCCATATTCAATTACCAAATTTTATCTTTACCTAATCAAATTCACCTAGAAATGATCAGAGTAAGCCGTACCCGGCATTGAAAATGATTGGAGGAAGCAAATAAAGGAAGAACAAGTCCTCACTGAACACTAGAATCTTAGAACTATTGCCTTTACTCGCCAACAACACCACAGCGCCAGCACACAATCCCTGTATCCAAGCCTCAATCACAATTAACAATTCTTACCCCAAGAACAAATTTAAGGTCAGAAAGACAACATACCAAAAGAAGTGCTGTAATCGATTCATTAGCCCACCGGTTCTCTTCAAGTAGGTGACCTATGATGATACAAGCACAAAGGAGTGAAAAGAAGATGGTTAGTGCAATTATGGTGGTTGTACTAAGAAAATCTGATGAACTTTGGAGAGTTGAAAGATGGGACATGGTTTCAACTTCAATGGTGGACATATGTGAAGGTCTATAGATGAAATTTACATTCAAACAAAACAACAAAAAAAAAAAGGGTTTTGTGGAGAGATTGAAATGAAGGGTTATTGATGAAACTGATGTTTAAAGGGTTCAAGTTCAGTGATGCACAAGTGAAAGATTGATAGTCCTTACATTTTAAAGGTACAGTTGGAGGGAAGACTGTTAGGTGCTATGGGAATTACATTCTCTGCTATGCCAACACCATGTTTTTCTATAATCTTACTACCTGCCACGTGACCTATAAAGTTCTGCCACGTAGAATCGAAAGATATTGAAAGCAAAAAAAAACTATACCATTAATCACTAAATTATGGGTAAATTTTCGTTTTGACCATTCAATTAAAAAAAGTTACAATTTGGTCACTAAATTATTTAAAAGTTTAGGCTCTTAATTTTTTTTAAAAGTTCCGCTAGCGAGCTCCAAGCGACGATTCGATGATCGATATGGTAAATTAATACCCATAGACAAGTACAAAAACATATTTTAAATCCAAGTTGATCTAACAACTACATGTCAGAGATCAAAGAAAAAATTGTTTGAATTTCAGTTCACATATTTGTGATGTCTAAAGCTATTTTCATGAAAAAAATTGAATGGTAAAAAAGAAGGGAAAAGAAAACTTTCAATTTGTGCAAACTGTGTAAACAGAAAAAGTCATATAACATCAAGTTTAATAGTCCAATGACTTAAATGAAAACTTTTGAATAGTACAATAACCAAATTATACTTTTCTAATTAAGTGACTAAAATAAAATTTTACCTATAATTTAGTGACTAATAGTGTAGTTTACCTAAGTTAAAAAAAAATTCCAAAAGACAAAAGTGGACGCGAATCTTGAACTAGTGGGCGCATGTCAAGAAATTACAGGTGGGAAATAGGTAAATTAAGTGAGTCCACCCACAGGAGATCAGTGCTCCCGAAGTGTGTCTTGTTGGACAGTTGATAAAAAGGCCGTTAGTTAGATTTATTTTCTTTCCCAAAATATTTGGGATGGTTGGGAGTTGGGACTAAAAGAGAAGAAAGAAAAAGAAAATCCAATTATTGCGTGAATTACATGCAAGCACATAAAAACATTAGTAGAGCTTGAATTTTTTTTATAATGTCGGATTTAAATTATATTTTTTTATAATAGTAAAATATAATTATATTATTTAATAGTATATATTTTTATAATTTTTAAAAATTAAATTAAATTAAATTTTATCATTTTGAAAGCATCAAAGGTATTTTTATTATTATTAATTTAAAATTTTATAAATTATAAAAAATTTAAATTAAAAATTTTATCATTTGAAGGTCATGACCCCGGCTATCCATTACTCGATCACTGTGCGAAAAAAGACAATTATTTGATTTAATTAAAAAAAGAACTTAGTATAATTAGAGATATGTTAAATAATAAGCTCACAATTTAAGAATAAAAAATAAAAATAAAAAGAACTCATAATTTCAGTGGTTATAAGGGCAACGTAGGTAAACTTCATTATACATACACATTGATGTGGTCACAACTCACGAGGGAACAAGCAGAAAACTTCGGGCTCAACACTAACGACGATTATATGCAATAATAAATAGATGAATTAATTAACGATTTAATTTTATAAAATAGTTTAAAGGGATGTTTTGCCAACAACCACCGAGTTTTGCTACTAAATAATGTTTTTTTTTAGGTAAAAGTGCTAAGGAGGTCCCTATATTTAGGGGTGAATTGTTATTCGATCTATTTACTAAAAAAAAAAGATAAATTAGCCTTTATACATTCAGTTGGAATATGCAAAATTAGCCCCTTCATTAAACTTTTTCTATTAAAACCAAACTATACTTTCATTCTATTTTGGTCATCCAACTATTATTTTTTTTATTTAGTCACTAAATTTTTCGAAATCAAAGATTTTAGTCCCTCTGAGCTTATGTGGCCTTTTTTTATTGGTCTAGTAACAAAATTAGCCCTATAATGTTTACACATTCTACCAATTTGATTCTAAATATATATAAAAAAATTTAACAATTTTAGCCCTCAATGTTTACAAAAATTTTCATTTTAGTTCTAATTATGAAAACTCAATAAATTTGATACTAAATATTTACAAAATCTGTCAATTTAATCCTAACTCTAAAAATTTTTAAATATTAAAAAAATTCTTTTAGCCCTTTATAACCCATCGACTAACCCATGTAAGATATTAAAATAAGAAAAAGAGTATCCTTTTTCAAGTCACTTACAAATGAACTCTAAAAAGCTAGGATAAAACACACACAAAAAAAATAAGATTCCAAAAGAAAATAAGCATTAAAAGCATTATATGTTTAGGTAGTAATGCAACCAATTATTTTGGATAGGTTCTAAATCAATTGGTTTGGTCTAGTGTGAAGCCTAAATTATTGTAAAAGAAATTATTTCAAGTGACTTGAAAAGTAGTTTTTTTTTTTTTTTTAATATCTCACATGGGTTAGCCAATGAGTTATAAAGGATTAAAAATGATTTTTTTTTAAGAATTAGGACTAAATTGGCAGGTTTTATAAATGTTGAGAGCCAAATTTATTGATTTTTTAGAATTAGAACTAAATGAAAAATTTTGTAAGCAATGAGGGCTAAAGTTATTGAATTTTTTATATTTAGGATTAAAATTAATAGAATGTGTAAAGATTAAAGAGCTATTTTTGTTACTAGACCAATAAAAAGCCCACATCTACTCAGGGAGACTAAAATATTTAATTTCAAAAAGTTTAGTGACTAAATAAAAAAAAGTAATAGTTGGGTGACCATTTTTATGGTTTACCGATAAAAAATAATTTTCGGCATTGATTTAATGTTCTACGTCATCATTTAACAAAAAAAAAATTAATGAATGGGCCAATTTACACATTTCGAAATGTATAAGGCTTAATTTGTCCATTTTTTCAGTAAAGAGGCCAAATGCAATCCACTCCTAAGTATAAGGGCTTCTCTAGTACTTTTATCTAACAGTATGTTTGATAAACCATTGAAAATTTTCATTTCATTGAAAATTAAAATTTTTAACCTTTAATATTTTAAATGTGTTTAATAATAACAATGCTTGCATGGTTAATCGTGAAATTGTTTATTTGGTAAGTTTGAGTTTCTCTTATACGAGTTTACAAAGCACCGTTTGCTACGTAGTTGCTTTCTTTTCTCTGTCTTGTAGATCTTCAGAAAGCTCGTTCTGTTGCAATCTTGTTGGAGCTTTATCATACTATCCGTCGTCCACTTTAGTAGTTTTTGGATGTTTTGTCAAAATGATTATAAATGACATGTATAGGACTTTGATGTAATAAGTATTTTGGATTAGTTTGAACATATGGTATGTTTTGGCCTTACTTGTACATAGTTGTATAAATGGCTTTCATTTGGCTTGTATATGTTTAAACTTATTGAATATGGTTATTTTGGTTATTTCTATCTAAATGGTAAGTTATGATGGTATGAATTGAGATGGAATGATTTTTTAGTATCCATGTTATATGATTGAAGCTGGTATCGTAATTTTGTTTTTGAATGATTTTGATGCATGAATTATGGTGTCTTTGAATTGTATATTGGTTAGAACTTGTAAGATGATTGAATTGGTATGTTTTGAATGTATTTGAAGTGTGTTGTCATGTAAATGTTGATAGAATTGTTGTGTCTTGTTGTGCAAGTTTTGGTTTTGAAATGGTTTGTTTTAGGGGTAACTTTTACTGTACACGGCCTGGGACACGACCGTGTGTCTCAAGTCAATTTGTAGCACGGTCTGGCACACGGCCTACGACATGGTCGTGTGACCCTATTTCGAATACTTACACGGTTTGAGCTATGTCACACAGCCGTGTGACCCCTGTTTTTCAAAATTTTCATATTTTTTCAAAATTTTCTGCTTTTGTTTCGATTTGATCCCAAATTGTTTCCAAACTGTTTTTATGGCTCTATAAGTTCGATTTAAGGCCCGATAATGTATTTTTACTATAGCTATATCGAGTTGTTGGATGTTGATATTAAATTGCTTAATCTTTTTTTTTGAAGTTAAACGTTCTGATTTATTCGATAATGCTTTGTAACCCTAATTCGATAATGTAGACAGATTAGGGGTGTTACACTGTCTTTATATTCTAATACCAATTGTTATGATCAATTTATACCAAGAGGGGATGAATTTGTGTTTAAAAATTTTAAAATAAAGAACTCAAGAAAAATTACATAAGAGATTTAGAGTGGTTCAGCTCCAATTGCCTATGTTCATTACTTAGCTTAACACAACTAAGTATTCCCCAAATTCTTTAATTTGAAACATTTTAAGGACAATGTTTAACATTTACAACGCTATCTTTTCAATTAGGCCCACTTCTCCTTAAAGTTTTCAATCCAAAACCTAAACCCTCATAAATTTGAAATACAATTGAGAATGAAAAAGCACCAATAGAAGGTAGATATACAATGACAAAACTCTTAAAAGTACAAAACAACACTTGAAAGCATGAATAAGAATTAAAACCACAAGTGTTTACAAGTGAAAATAAGAATAATAAGGTGAAAGATTAATATAATCAAATATAAATGTATGATGAGTTATGAAAGACTAAACTTAAAGGCCCAATATGAAATTTAAAGCCGAATTCCAGAATTAATTGATTTGGCTCATACTCGTACATATTAGGTTAGTTGTTTTCTTGTACTTTGATTTGTATGTCTTGCTAAGAAATTATCTTCCTCTATTAAGGTGCGACACTGCCGAGAGAAAAAGAAAGGAGATTGATGTCGAGATTGAGAACACAGAGTAAAAAGATACAAATTATCTTCCTATTGCCTCCTTACACGAAAGACCTTTCGGTAAATATTTTTGCATTAATTATGTTATTTATTTATTTGACTTATTATTTTTTTTCTTTTTCCTAATATATCGTTGTTTAATATATTATTATAGTCTTCATGTCTTTCGATTAAATTATGATCAATAAAAAGATCAAATATTGTTTCAAGAAAAGGGTGTTAGAAATACTTAATTTTTGGAATTATAATGATATTTATCAAATTTTTAGTATAGTATTAGTTATTCTTTTTTGCATATTGGAAAGAAATATTTAATTTTTATTTTTTTCTTTTAATTTTTTTTAAAGTTATATCATTCTATGCTTTTTTAAAAAACATTAAATTGATTTGTTTGACAAGAAAAACAGTATCCGATAAGAATTAATACTTTTTTACATTAAAATAAAAAGGTAGTTCTAATTTAAAATTTTTGCCCCCTTAAAATAAAATCCTGGATGATCCTTCCAATATATCGAAACATATTAAATATGTTAATCTATGTAGTAACTAATATATTTTTATTCTAAATTATAATCCATCACTAAAATGCTTAAAAAGAATGATATTTTTCTTATTTAAGTAAAATTTTAATATATTTAATCATGATAAATTTTATTTTTGAAGTTACTAATTCCAGTGATATAATATTTCCCTAAAATATCAAAGTAAAAATATACCAACAAATACTCGGAATATAATTTAAACGGTGTGCCATTTTGGACATCAAGAGGATGTTTGAAGGAAAAGAAATTAAATGGTTATATGTTGATCATTGGACAAATTGACTTTGGGACATGGTGGATTTCTGGTTTACTGGCTGTCGAGCATTCTTATATTTGTATGATGATGTTTATTGCCTTCGTTATAGGCGTCGATACTGAGGTGATACAGTTGGGACTTAATTAATAGTTTGGTATTTATGTTGAAGTTTAGATAGATAGATCGGAAAGAAAAAAGAGGTAACCTTTGATTCATATAAGCTAAAACAAAGGATAAATGCAAGGCCAATAAGTTGTTGAAATTTCTTATCAGTATAATTTCATATTCCATGGCAAAAATATGGAGTCATGGTTAATGTTACTTTCAGACATCATAAATCCTGTATGTAAATAAAAAGGTCTTGTTGAACAAAATGGGGCGCTCAGATCAGGACTTGATTTCAGACTCTAAGCTTTCTGCTGTTCACAAGCTGTTGTAAGAAGGTAAACTGCTATGAATTAGGTGTCGAGTCGAAAATTGTTCAGCATATGTCAAGATAAATAACCAGAGACCAATGCCTAAACCAATCTGATTCTTGTACAAAGTGGAATATGTGACTCAAAAAACCTGTTTGTGCGAAGGACTACAAAGCTGTCAATGAGATTGCTGCGGAACGTAGCTTCACTCCATCATCATCCCATTTGGAACAAGGAGCTGTTGCTCCGGAAATAATAGCCTGCATCAAGCGTTAGTCGATGTGATATGCAAATTAGAACGATATGCATTTAGGGGTATTATTGATTTTCACACCTTTCCACTGCTAACGGTAGCCATGAGTGCAATGTGTTGATCATCTCTTTCAAATTCATAGAAATAGTAAGTCCTGACATGAATCAAGCATTTCATAGCAAATATTAAGACTCAGAGGCAAAGATAGTCATTTGACATCAAAATGTACATGCTTTAAATAACTTCTCTTCCATATTATATTCTTTATCCTTTGCAACTTTGTAGTGCAACATACATAATACTTATCTGTTATCTAACATGCATGTTTCCCCAAGATTAAACTTAACTTTCTGAGAAACACCACCATTAACAGTAGATGATGCAAAAATAAATATATGCTGAAGTTGATTAGGATTTGCTTAAGTTACTTTCATTAATTGTGTAGTCTATGCTTAACTAATTGAATCAATAATTGACAGTTTATAGCAGACCCCGGAATGCTCGAAATGGCTTACTTGAAACCTTCATCTTCTTTTATCTTTATGGTTCTGGCATTGTAAAGAGTTGCTCCACCTGCCATTGCAAGGATCAAGAAAACCAACAATAAAGATGACAGAAATCAAGAAGACAACTAGAATTATCATTTTTTAAGGAGCCTAAAATCAACCTGGGACAAAGATTTTGGCTGCCTCTTTTATGGAACCCAAATCAGTTATTTCTTGGGCCTGTTCATAAGGAAAGATCACATCAAGTTCTACAAAGAGCTAGTAGCAAAATCTTACAAATAGATACAAACAAATTAAGAGATAGGATAACATGGCAAACATTACATTAATTTGAGGAAGCCTAGATGACTAATGAGATTATAGTGATAATTTAAGATAGCTCTATGATCTAAACTTATACCAACATATGATTCGATATCTATATATAACACATATGGCATGCATATATCATAGGCAACATCTCATATATGCTTTTGGAGCTAAGCTAGCTCTAATAATAAAACTTGTAGAAACAAACCTCTAGGAAGGTGATTTTGAGTTGATTGGTTGGGCGAACAACAACACTTAAAACTTCAGATCTGCACATATGGAAATATGACAGAAATCAAATACTTAATGCATAAGTTAATGTTAGGGAAATCAAAGGTAAGGGAAAGGAACTCCGCATAAAAGTACTGCATACCCATCGGTAGATGCAAACCGTGCTGCAAAAGGCCGGGGTTTTGCTTTGTCCCCGTACAAAGACGCTCCAGCATTAAAATCCTACAAAAAATGAGCAATCCATTAAAAGTTTATCAACAAAACTCTAATCATCTTTACATATCTTGATCATAACTTATTATTAACATTATTTTCCAGAAACAACTAATATTTTTGATCCATGAATATCGAATAATCTCTTTTTGCAGTTTAATTACATAAAAAGTGCCAATTATAAAAATGCATTAGATTTAGCTAGAATGCATCAAAACTAGTGGCATAGTTAGGACTACTTTTCTGGTGAAGAACAATGAAAGAAGCCTATTAGATTTTACCAATATATTTTGAAACTTGGGGTGGGGGGGGGATAAAACCAAAACCAGACAAGTTAACAATACCATCATTTATTTCCCAGTTCCATTGAGACCAAATTGCAAAGAACAAACAATTATAAATAAATAAATAAAAGTACCTCAGGCTCCATGATGTCCTCGAATTCAGGAGGAACCCTAATGGCAAAACCATCACCATAGAATTGGAACCAAGATTTGGTGTTTGCAAGGTTCAAAGCCGGTTTGGAAGGTGTGGAAGCTTGAGCTAAAGCTTGTGGGATTGGGTTCTGTTGGGCCAAAAGAATAAAGCAAAATGAAGAAGTATGAATGATGAAATGTCTCTTCGTATTGAGAGTGGCGGAAAGCGGGGTGTTTAGAGAGGAAAGCTTAGGGTTTAGAGGTGGGTTTGGAGAGAAGGAGAGGAGAAAGGCCATGGCAGAGGGAAGATAAAGTTCATGGTTGTTAATAGACAAACTAGATAATGTGGGACAGTTAATTGTGGCTGTCATGTCCGACGCTTTAATACTAACAGGAGGGCATTGTAGTCATTTTAATGTGATTGAAAGTAACCAATATTTACTTATGACTAAAATCCAAAATTTTTTTGAAACTTATCAGATTAGGCAATTTTTGGAAGAATTATGAAATAAGTTGATTTTACGAAAATACTTGCACTTTTAGTATCATCTATTAATGTGAAAATAAAACTTATAAAACAAGTCTTTTTTTAGACTCAAAGTTTTATTTTCTTTATTTTGTTAAGCGGTATAGGATATAGGATATGGGTATATATAAACTCATAATTCATTTATAACTTGTACTTACTTTTATACAAACATCTTTTTTCATGTTTGGTGTTGTGAATAAAAAGAGAGAGAAGTGAAGATGTGTGCGAGAGATATATTATTAAATAATAATTCAATTTAATTTAATTTTTTAATATTATTAAAAATGTCATGTACCCAACTCTTAATTAGTTGAAAGAATATTTCTAAAAAATATAATAATATAGGCCATAATAGTTATGAAATTATAGTTTAGATCGTTTTTTGACAAAAAATAAATTTAAATATCTAACCAGAAAAATATATAATTTGAAAGTTGTTTATTCCAATTTTTATTTTATACAACAATAGTATAAAAATAAAATTCAAAAGATAATAATAATAAAATAAACCAAATAAACATAACTATTAGTGATAATTACGGGATCATATGATACGAATTCCAAAGTTGGTTATGAATTAAGTGAAATGAACTCAACAAAATAATTAAAAATAAATAAAATTTCAATATAAAAACAAAAATATATCACTTTACATTCATTTCTTCTTATTTTCAATTCAATATATATTCTAGAATACTCTTTATATAGAAAAAAAAATTGTGTAGCCTTTAATCTTATGTTGTTATTTGTAAAAAAAAAAAAGATAAAAAATTTTTCAATTGTAAATAGTATTTTTAAATATAAATTAATACATTATTAAAAACAAAAAATAATTTAAATATGATAATGTATAAAATTATCATGATAAAAAAATGAAAGAAAATAAAAAAAATTATAAAATATAATATAGCCTTTAATCTCATATTGTTAGTTAAAAAAGTAAGCAATATCACATTGTCTAGAAACAAACTACAAATGGATTATGAGTTTATATATACTCATACATCATATCTCACATCGCTTAAGAAAATATGGAAAATGAGACTTGGGGTCTATATAAAAAGATCTGTTTTGAAAGTTTCATTTCTACATTAATAGGTGGCACCAAGAAATAAGAAAAAATAATTGGTGTTGTCACTTTTAGTACTGAAGTAGCAGAAAGAGCTTCCAGATGGAAACGTTTTTTTTATATGATGAAAATGCGTCCACCTAGAAACATTTTTCTATATTTCACATAAAAAACATGTCTACATAAAAGCGTTTTCGTAAAATCGGCCTATTCCTGTAATTCTTCCAAAAAACGACCTAATTTGATAAATTTCAAAATTTTTTGGCATTTATTGGTAATTTAGTTATCTATTTCTTATTTATATACTTTAAAATGTTTTATTTTCAACTTTATTTAGTATTTTTAAGTCGTTTGAAATGACATTTCTCAATCTCACTATGAAATTTAACATACGACATTTTACTACCCAAATACAACAAAATTAAGTTAAACATTTTTATGAGAGTTAGAATGCAATTTCACAATTATATAAACTTATACCTTGATAGTTTTTAAAAGGATTAAATTAAAATTTTATCATTTTTTGGGTCAAACTATAATTTTATCATGTATTAATTTCTAATTTTATATATTTTGAGGGTCTAAAGCATACTTTCTTTTTTTTAATTTGGGGGAACTTTTAATGCAAAATGTTGTTTTTGTTCAGTTTGTAGCTAAGCTTTCAAAGGGAAAGTCTTAATGTGAGAGTGATTTTAGTTGATGTATAGTTGAGAGTTTGCAATTTGGTGAGTGAACTGAACTTAAATTATAATGTGTACTATTGTTTGAAAATAGATTACTCTCAGAGCAATGCTCCGTTGACATAGGAAAGCATTCTAAACTTCGTAACTATTTTTTTACTCTTTCACTTGTTCATCCAATTGGAAGTTAACCAATAATTAACAAGCAACTCAACACTTACAATTTGTATTAAAGCAGGGCACCTAACACACTAAGTAAAGAGCTTGTTGTTAAATTTTTTTAGAGATGGAAGGAACCTCAATTTCAAAACCCCTTCTGAAGGATCCAACTACGCTTATTGGAAAGCTCAAGTGAGGACATGTCTTTGGATGAGAAAGATTGGAAGGTATTACTAACTAGTTAGGTATGTCCTATTGTAGATGTTAGTGGCGTAAAGGCTATCAAGCATGAGATCACATGGATGAATGGAGAAAATAAATTGATCAATGCAAATTCAAAAGTTTTTAGTGTTATATTTAATTGCTTAGACCCTTAGGAGTTTTAAAGAATTTCCAACTACACAACTGTTCAAGAAGCTTGGATAATTTTAGAGACAACACATAAAGGCACTACTATTGTCAAATAGTCCAAACTCCAAATGTTAATGACCAAGTTTGAAACTCTCAAAATGCTTGATGATGAATCATTGTATGATATTTATGTAAAACTTAGTGATATCTCTAACTAAGCATTTGCTCTTGATAAAGAGTATTAAAATGCCAAACTAGTTGGAAAGGGTTTTAGGTTTCTTCGAGCATTTTCTATAAACTCTTGGATCTTTACAAAACTTCAAAATAAATCTTGAAAAGATCAAGAAGAGTAAGGGTATGGTAGAAAATAACATTAATTCGCAAGTTACATTCTTATTTGCAAATGAAGGAGAAACTACCATTGAAGATTTGTAGGAGCAATTAGCCTTTTCACCAAGAATTTTAATAAGATAATTAAGAGACTGATAAGGAAAAGAAAAAATTTTGAAGTGGGTTGTAATTTCAACAAAAGCAAAGGGAAGGCTATTGTTACTATTGATGAGCCTTTCAAGAGGAAGAAGGACATTTGATGCTACAAGTGCTAAGGGTATGGACACATACAAGCTAAGTGTGCCAATATACAAAAGAACTAAAAAAAAAAAAATCTTTTTGTGTAACCTGGAGTGATGATGGTTCTTAAAATAATCCAAAAGAAGATGATGAATACTTGAGTAATTATGTGGCTTTCACCTCCAAAGTTAATGTTGTAATTGCAACTGATTTAGACAACTGTAATGGTCGTGATGTTGAATCTACTGAAGACTTCATGGACATTTATAAACACTTGCAATTGATTTAAGCTATTGTAATGCTAGTTGTATGTTTTAGTTACACTTGTCAGTTGCAACTCATTTTGCAATTCGATGATTGTGTAACTTACCATATATGTTGATATACTTATAACCGAAATAAGTTGGTTTAATTTTTACATCTCTTTGAAGATTTCAAGTTGCAATTTGATGGATTTGAACTTGTTGAATATTAACCAAGCTAAAAATTTTATTTGAAGAATTTTTGTGTGACCAAGTTACCATATTTGTGGAGATCCAATTTCTATAGAAGTTTAATTAAAGAATGTTACTACTTATTTTGATGCCATATAGAATTCTAATTGAAGTACAATTCTAAAGTATATATCATTCACACTATCCCGAGATTTACAAGCCTATAGTATCTAAAGGCTTATTTATTTGATGATGTATGAATTAGAGAGCACTTATTTTGTTCAATGAGAGAAATTTGTTTTAGTGCAAAATATTTGTATATAAAGTATATTTATGTTCACTTCGTAGTTAAGTTTTAAAAGGGAAAATCCTAATAGAAGGTGATCTTAATTGATGTATAAATGTGAGGTTACAATGAGTTAAACTTAAATCACAACTTGCGCTATTGTTTAATAGTGGAATACATTTGAAGTAAAGGGCTAAGAAAGTGTTCTAAACTACATAATCAATTATTGTGTCTATATATCTGCATTTTACTCTTTCAATCAAGTGAAAAGCAACTCAACACTTACCTATTAAAAATAAAAAATTTATTAAAAAATAATCATACAATGGCATTTTAATAAATATATTAGATAAATTTTACTTAAATCTATATTTGATTCCATCATGAAATTTTTAATTAAAAAAAAAAAAAAAAGGCTAACCCACCCCTTATTCAAACTCCGTTTGTAAGTTACGTAGGTTTAGTTTAATAAAAAAATTCATGTTGTCTTGGCTAAAATATTAAATAAAAAAAACAAATATTTAAATTAAGCACAATATTACTAAAATACCCTTTGTTTATCTACATGGATGAGAGACATTCTCCTCCAGGGAAAAAATGTGGCCAACCAAATCCAAAACAGGACAACATCCAGACCACACAACCATTCTAAACTAAACACAACCAGAAACACATTGAAACTGTAATGAAAATAAAAATCTTTCCTCTCTCTCTTAAAGTCTTTGAAAAAAATTCCATCTCTCTGCTATCCGCGATCTGGTGAACAATTAAAATGGAAACAATTCTTTCTTCTCACTCCCTTCATCCAATCTTGAATCCCAAAGCATCCATTTCCAAGAACCTTTTGTTACCTTCACAGCAACCAAGACCAGCCTCTCTCTTTCTCTCAAAACCCATTACTTGTACCCCCAAGAAACCCACTTCCCAATCAGTAAAGCCATCTTTGGCAGAACCCAGAAATTGGTTTGTTCATGCACAGCAAGGGCTAGCAGCATTAGCTATCTCTTTGGCACTCAATTTTTCTCCAGTTCTATACACTGGCAATGCAATTGGATCGGAGTTTGATGTGATAAATGAGGGACCACCAAAGGAATCTTATGTAGTTGATGATGCTAATGTGCTTAGTCGAGTGACAAAATCTGATTTGAAGCGCCTTTTGTCTGATTTGGAGTCAAGGAAGAACTTCCACATCAATTTTGTTACTGTTAGAAAACTCACTGTAAGATCTTGTTTTGATGTTTTTACTTGTTTACTTGTATGATTGTGAGTTTCTGTCTTCTATGAGATACCTTTTGTTGGTTTATTGTTGTTCTTTGGTTGAACTATATGAAATTTGCAATGAGAAGAAAGGGTAGAAGCTGTAGTCATTAACCGTCTGTTTGGTCACTTAGAAAATCAAGTAAAAAGCTGTAGGCAATTTTGGCTGTTTAGCTTAAATCTAACTCAATTTGTAGAGAAGCTGATTGGTGATAATACCATTAACTCCTTTTCTTTTGTTTTGAGTTTCTCAGTAAATAGTGAGAACTATGAGTGAAGAAGTAAATTAGAGAAGTAAATCAACCAGGATTTTTGTGATTTTTGATACTGAAGATTGACAAGATTTGATTGCAGAGCAAAGCTGATGCTTTTGAGTATGCTGACCAAGTTCTGGAGCGTTGGTATCCTACACTTGAAGAGGGTAGCAATAAAGGGATTGTTGTGCTTGTCACGAGCCAAAAAGAAGGGGCAGTCACCGGTGGACCTGCATTCGTACAAGCTGTCGGAGAAAATATTCTCGATGCTACTGTAACTGAGAACCTTCCTGGTAAATATTTCTGAAGTTGAAACCTTATATTCTTTTGTCATGTGCTTGGAAATGTTGATAATGTAGCTCATTATGTGAAATCTACACAATAACATTTTCATAGCAACGATAAGACCGTCCAAAACTCGAAAAAATAAGAATTCAAAGATTACTAGGGAGAGGTTTCATGGAAAGAATCATAGGTTGTTGCTGCAACACCCTGTAGAATTACATTTATCCTGATTGAACTTGTTGGAGGTTTTCTTTTTGTTGTCTGTGCGATGATAAAACTAAAACAATCAACAAGTTGTGTGATCAACATGCACAAATCATCTGTATAAGCTTTTAGTTGTCTTCTCTAGCCCCTGCATATGAGTTGCTAGTGCTAAGTGGTATACATTTATTCGTGGTGCAATTTTAGTTACCACTCTTCACTGGCGAGCTCTCTTGTTTGATTCCATTGTTTCAAAGTACATTCTACTATTCTAGGCCTTGCTCTCTTATCCAAGAATGGCTGACTTTGACTTCTAGATGCCAACAGGACAATAGCCTCAGTTATTTGGTTTTCATTCCAACCTAATGAATTTATTTGATTACTCTCAATCTTAAACCATATTGGCTTTTTTCGTCAATGGTATAGCTTACAGTGAGGGTTGAAGTTTCATGTGCATAAGTATCTTTCTTTTTCTTTCATTTCGTTTATTGCAACTTTACTGATCATAGTACTGTTCTTTGTGATTGCAGTTTTGGCTACGGAAGAAAAGTACAATGAAGCGGTTTATAGCAGTGCCAAAAGGCTAGTTGCTGCCATTGATGGACTGCCAGATCCTGGTGGCCCCCAGGTTAAGGACAACAAGCGGGAATCGAATTTTAAATCCAGGGAAGAGACTGAAGAGAAAAGAGGACAATTCAGTCTTGTAGTTGGAGGTTTGTTGGTGATTGCTTTTGTTGTTCCTATGGCACAATACTATGCCTATGTCTCCAAGAAGTAAAGGTTATCTGTATTATAAGATTTGTCTTTCGAATCCCTTCCTTTGGATGAGGAAACATTTATAACATCTAGTTATACCATCACTCATGTTAAATATGGTTGATGAGAAACTTGCAATCCAAGCAGTAGTACAGATTTTTGGTTTATCTTTAGAAACCAAAGTTCGATTATAACACATAACCGACTTCTATGATCAGCTTAATCAGAATGCTTTAGGCCACTAATCGAGAAAAGGGAAGTGAAATATGTTTTCCCCTCAGGTGATACAAGAACTTTACTTTTGAGACCTGTCATACTTTTCATTCATTCATTCATGAACGATTTTATCTGCCTATCATTTAGCATGTAAATCCAATATGCATAGCTTAAGTCAAATACCGGATACCGAAAATCAAAGCATGGTAAATTATTCCTGTTTGAGAATGTAGCTACAGTTTCATATAAGGGAATTTTGCTGCCCATACACCCTGCACATATATAGTTTACCTTTGGGTCAATAAAGTTATTGAATGGCAGAGTGCAATATCTGGAAAATGGACTTCCAGTTACAAATTATAATTCTTTACAGTAACTTTTGATCAATAACATTTGCAATGACTGCTATAAGTCAATACAAATTACAAAGAGAGTCGGCAGCAATGAGTAAATATTAGGCCTTTAGAACTTGAGACTGAGAAGGAATGGCATTTTGTCTGAAAAGGGTGGATCGGAGTATTTTCCGGTGAGTATTTGAGATGAAACATACTGATTTGCAGCCTCTGAATAATGAATTCCATCCCAGTTAACATATTCAGAACTATCATTGCATCCTTTGGCCGTAACTGTGGCTCCGTTAATGACTTTAGTTTTCCCGCATGAGATTCGGCTGTCGTAATTCAAAGGTGGACCACCAAATCCACAGCAAGCCATTATAGGCTGCTCAAATCCTTCAAAATGGTAAGCACTCAAGAATTATTTCTATTCTATTCGTGTACCCTTCATTTACCTCTTATTGCACTCAGATATCAGACACAAAGGCATAAGATTGCTACTAAAACTAAATTAAGAGGGGGGAAATTCTCAGTAATGTAGTGAATGATACTTACCAAGTTTAGAATAATTTGCTATAAGGTTCGATTTTATCGTGTAGATGTCAACGTATGTAAAATTCAAATCTGTATACAGGCCCTGCAATTTTTTAGTGAGGGCATGAAGCTGCAGATTGAAGATTTTGGCAGCTTGGTTATGCTTTCTAACACACCCTTGCTCATCAAGGCTAGATGCATCAGTTCCGAATTTGGCGACATTTTGAGCTAAGCATCCAAGAGGTCCTGTGTTATGTATCCAAAAGTTCCTTGCCCCTTGATCATATAATGCCTACGATCAAACCCAAAGAATTCATGTATTAAAGTGCTTGCTCAAAGTACCCATCAAGATAATCAAATGTGTCTTTCAATACTGAGGAATTCCATGAGAAAACATGGGAACCTCGAAGATGAAAAACATTCTTAATCTGGTGAAGTGTTCTCGAAGCTGACCTTTATTCCAGTTTCAAATTCAATCAAGATCGTGGGAATTGAGGCAAGTACTTGATCCAAAGTTTTGGAATAAAAGGCACCAGCAAGATCATTTTGGCCTATATCGAACATGTAAAGCGCCTTCTGAAAATAATCTTGTGCTGGAAGGTACTTATCAAGTCTTTTACCTGCAATAAATGGATATCTATTAACATTTCCAACAGTTATATATAATTGCAGGTATTCTCTAGATGGTTATCTATGTCTGCACCTTTGGCTAGCAATTCAAGAACCCGAGCTTTGAACCTTACAAACTGAGCCACTTGAACACCAAATGAAAATGGACTGACACTTTGTGCAGTAGCTGGTTGGATGGTTGAGCCTGCAGCTGCAAAATTGCACCCTTTGTGGAAACTTGGTAGGCCAATTGAATCCAGGTAAGCATTTAAAAATGGCAGATCCATTGCATCCACTGTAACAAATACCCCAACAAACAAACAAAATAAAACTGCAGATACAATAGAAAATTGGTAATATGCTATAACTTAATCAATAAAACTGCAGATAGAACAGAAAATTCTAAATAGTGAGAAAGTTAACTGAGAAAATCAACGATTAGACGGCCATCACAATATCTCCCAGAGGGTGTTTGAAAGTAACTTTGACCATGAGGTGGCTCAAGGCCCTCAATACCGGCAGAAATAAGCTCGCCAGTATCAGAATTAGAATCTCCAAAGTTGAAAATAGAAGGGAATTTGAAGTGAATGGAATTGGCAAAAGGCAAGAAGATGAACACCAAGAGAATGTAAGGCTTGGAAGCCATGGTTTACAAACATGAATCACCAGGGTTTAGGCTTGTAGCTTACACTAATTTTTTTATGTTGGTTACCAAATGCCAACTATAAATAAATAATTAGTTTGGTTGGTGGATCATATGTGTCCCAGCCAGTGGAAGTTTGCTTTCAGTTGTGGTAACACAAAAAAAATTGCCCATACTACCACCATACTACCACCAATACAATATCAATTTCTTTTTTATTTTTTTAATCTCTTGTAAACTAGAAGATTGGCCTTGGGACATATCCCATGTCTCACTTTTATGAATATATATATAGTTTGAAGTTGGGATGAGAGAGCATTTACTTAGGAAATCAATGGTGAGGCGACCATCACAAAATCTGCCAGAAGGAGTCTTGAAATAAGTTTGACCATTAGGAAGATCCAGGATATCTCCCAGTGCTGCAACAAGTTCACCTGTGTCTGAGTTTGAATCACCAAAGTTGAAAACAGCAGGGTAATTGAAAACAACTGAGTTTGCTACGGGGAACAACAGGCAAAACAGTGTTGTAATTTGGAGAAGGAAGGTGTTGGTGCTAGCCATGACTTTTTGTCCAAAACTAACAAACAAATGATGAAAGAAAAAGTCTTTCTTGATTGCTTTTTATGGGCAAATTTTTTTATGAGTTTTACTTAGAAGCCAAGGGGAAATACTCAAAAAAGCAAAGATTTGGGTTTGGCTATCCTCTTGCCTCTCTCTAATCAAAAGGAATTTATAGAAACTATCTAAAAAGTGTTTTTTCTCTTAATGAAGCCCGTGAAGACCTCGAAACTTGCAAAGCCTTGATCATAATTTATTGATAATTTGAGTGAAAATTATGGGAATCCTGAGGTTTGTTTGAGGGAGAGATTGTGGCAGGGAAATCAGCACCGTTCTGCAAGCAATGTGGTGGAATTTGCCTTCCACGGGTGGTCTTTAACGTACTTACTTGATGCCTCTTTTGTGTTATCCTCGTCCTTACTCCATTAGTTTTCTTGTATTTCTATTTCTGTAGCTCCAACCAATATGCGTACGGATTTGTTGGTTTAAGTGATAAAGAATTTGATATTCAATAAAGGGATTCGAGTTTTATAGATAAAAAATAATTTTAAGATAATTTACCACCGATTTAAAAATCTAACTTAACTCCCCTTTAAATATAATTGAGATTCAATATGATTATCATATAGCGAAACTTGTTTAACTTTGGGGCAATTGAGGGAGTGGGGACATCTTCCATCCTCTTACACTCTTAACAAAAGTTAAGGACGGACCCAGATTTGTTCCATCATGGATTTGCCGAATGATGTTGACTCTGAAGATCATCCTGCCCGAGACTTACCCACTGCAGTGTTGGGGCAAAAAGAAAAACCATATTGTAAAATCATGAGTTTTGACAAATTAGAGATGGGCGTTCTCCACAGTTCACACATCTCAAAGCTAAACAAAACTACAAAACTTGTGCATTTTACGGGTTGGAATCAAGATCTTTTTACAGGAATTCTAACAAATCTGACCATCATAGAATAGCTGTCAGAAACTACATAACATTTTACGATAAATACAGTAGAGCAAACTTTAGATCAGAGTCCGGACTTAAAGACTGTTATCCAAATTCCGCAGATACTTGCAGGGAAATGCATCCAAACAATAGAGAAGTATCCAGGAGTAGAGATGCAGTAATTTGAATAATTAATGGAGTAACAGCAAGCTCTATTATACATGCAATTACATTGTACTAAATATAGGCTGTGTGATAAATTCTCCAATAATGCAATCCCAACAGCACATGTGCTAGGATTTTGGAATTAATTTTAGCATTAATGAGAGTTTATCTATCAGGTCGAATTATCTGTTGAGGTTCGAAGGTCTATTTGAAAATTAAAAGAGTTTAGCTAAAAATATAAACTCAAAATATAAGATTAGACAAAAAAATAAATCTCATTTTCTGAACGGGTCGAGTCTCAGGCAAAATATTTTTTGCCCTTATATATATGTATTTTAAATTTGTCAAGAAATATTTATTTTAATGTTTTTAGTGTATTTGATATATTATATTTTTTAATTTATTTTTATATAAAAATTTATTACGGGCGAGTCGGGTCAAATTTAGTATTTTTAATTTAGATAAAGATTTGGCAAAATTCTAGGTCAATTTTTCAAGTTGTGTCGAGTCCGAACCTAGAAAACGAATCTAAAATTTTGTATTGACCTAGCCCAAACCTAACTTGACTTATGATAAGTCTAATTCAACTTTACGCTAATTGCAATTTAAAGAAAAGTTGATAAATTATTATAATTTCTTTTTTAATTGACATATTTTGATCATAATTAATTGCTGATTTTTTAAGATTATTATTATCATATTAATAAAAATTTTACGTGGAGAAATCAAATCAAGCAAACTCCGAAATCCTTAAATAGAAGAGTTAATCTTTAAAGAAATTTGATTTTAAAATATCTTTGTATGATTTTTATGAATTTATAAAATAAACCCTTATCAATTGAATGAATAAAAAAAATATGATTTTTAGAGATCACAATTTTAGCACCACATTTAACTATTTCAAAAGATTTATATAATTTATATAGCTTTGTATTAATAATTAGTATTTTGCGTTTGTTTTAAAGATTTATCAAATCAACTAGATACTGGATTATACACATTATGTTATATTTTCATAAGAAGATTATTTGAAAATCTTTTTAAATAGTTATTTTAGAAGAAGTGGTGATTATATGTAACACATCTAACTTGTATTCATCGTCGGATTAGAGTTACATAGTATTACTGTACTATTAGAGCATTTAAACTTAATGTCATTCAATAATATAAACATATCATAAATCAATAATATATATACATACTGTAACACCCCTTAACCCCGAACCATCGCCGGAACAGGGTTACGGAGCATTACCGGAATCACTGGACAATTTGCAATTAATACACAATTATTAACAAACATAATATAAATTATCCTTATAGTCCCATGTATGGATCTTCGAGATCCAAAAATACGAGTTAAAAGTATTCGGGACTAATTCGAATACTCAGGAAATTTTACGAACATTTTAAAATTTTTCTCAAATACTGGGCTCACACGCCTGTGTAGAGTTGGGGACACGCCCGTGTGACCCCATGACATGCCCGTGTTGATGAACCGTGTAGTTCAACACAGCCGTGGTGGTTTGGGACACGCCCGTGTCCTTTACCCATGGAGCATTCTGATTTTTCACACACGGCCAATCCGCACACCCGTGTGCCAGGCCGTGTGGACTCCATTATGAGTTTTAGACACTAAATTAACCTTTCTACACATTTTAACCCAAAATCAATGTACAATTTATGTAGCAACCAATATATTTACATATATAAACATATCTAACCATTTTTAAACAATTTATTTATCTATTTGTTCATTAATCATACATACACTAATTAAATTCATAAAAATAAACTTTAGTTAATTCCATTTCATACTTATATTTAATATGTCATATTAGTTTACAAATAATAATTTAAATCATCATTTCACAATCATAATCACAAGATTCATTTACTCAACCTATTCATTACCTAGGTACATGCCACCATTACTAACGCTAAAATACATTATTAATAATACTCTGAAGTCGGGGTTGATCTGGATGCTGGACCAAACACTGCATTCATTTAACCTGCGCACGGAAACAACCATACGCTGAGTATAGATATACTCAGTGGTATTACCATAATTCAAATTTATTACATTAATCGATAATTTCTATACAATCAAATTATGCTTAAAATTTTTCAGAATTTATCCCATACTTCAAACTAGCTAGATCAATACCAACAATAAGCAGTATTTCAAATCTTGTATTTAATTGTATTCATATCTTGCTTCATTAACTCTATTTCTTTAGATTTTCACATTTTATTCCAATAATTCATTTCATCTTATAAACAATTTATTGTAATTTATCACTTTATTCAATATCATTTCTATATCAACTTGTAACCACTAATATCATATATCAGAAATTCAATCTTAATCAAATTGTGAACCTTAGGTTCATATTCTCAAATCCCATATCAATTCACAATTTCACTTTCTCATTTCTTCCATAGTTCAATTAATCATATTTATTTAAGTTTTATTAATAATCATATAACAATTGAGTTTCTTATACATTTCTGCTTAAAGCTTAAACCATCTTAACAATAATATCATACTTTAATTATGTATCAATTTTATCTATATGTCATAACATCAATTACATTTGCTACCTGAACATTTAGTTCATGTTTTTTAATTCCAACCACAATTTCAATTCACATTTTAATTTCTCATTCATTTCAGTATTCAATAGTACAATTAACCAATCAAACTTTTATAAATTTCTCATTTCAATTATACACCCTATTAACAAGGCTCGGACTCTGACAGATACGCGGATTCCACCCAAACACACCAGAATATCCAACCCAAACACACCCAGAATAATATAAATCCTCCATAACACACCAGTATAATATAGCCTCCCAAACACACCAGTATATCATATCCTCCCAAACACACCAATAAGGCATTAAATGCCTCTTCGGATAAACCGAAGCATATAATAACAGAATCATCTTCTCGGCCGAGCTACAAATCTCCTCATCACACCACAAATCCAATGGCATGCCATTTGTATCAAATCTAGTCCGACAAGTTAATAGGGTACCGAAATCACATATCCGTATCATTTTCACTTTCGATTGATCACAATCATTCGGATTCAAGTTCGAATTCACATATTCACATTATTTACTTCCAAGTCACATTTCAACTCAATCACATTCAATTCAATTTGATTCAATTCAAAGGCATTCCAATCACAATTCCTCATGTATTCAATTCAATACATTTTCCACTTTCCAATCAATATTTTATCAAATGCTTATATATGTTCATACTTCATTTCAATATTATTCAATTTATAATTTCTAATGTTCACATTCAAATCAATTACTCAATCCCATATATATATATATAATTCAATACCACATTAATTCTTCTAATTCAAACCATATTAACCAGAAATTTCCATGTAATTCACATACAATTTATTCTTTTACTTACCTCAATTTGCTTATTATATACATATCAATTTAAAAGTTAACAATTAATCAAATTTGAATTATAGTAATACTAACCTGGATTTCTCGTTTTTACTCCTCATTTGTTTCTCTCTTTTCCTTCCTTGCTCGATGTCTCGAATTCTTTATTTATTATGGAAATAATAATAATTTACATTATTAATTACAGCATTAAAATTTAAATAATTAAACTTTTATTCAATTCCTATTCTTCCTCTTCATTCTACTTTTCTTTTTACACAATCCTATTATATATTCTTTTAAAGCTGTCTACCCGCACAACAGTCACTAAATTATTTATACTTGGAGCTACGAAACTCCAATTCAAGTTCCGTTAATTTTCCCTGAAACTAGACTTATGTAACTTTCTACCATAAAATTTCCAGAATTTTTAGTTTTTTCAATTAATACAGTTTATTCCTCAAAATTACCCCTGATTCACTGTCTGATAGTTCCGACCCTACTGTACTAAAATTCAATTATCTCATAGCTCAGGACTCGAATAATGTTCTTGTCTATTTCTCTTGAAACTAGACTCACTGAGGATTCGGAACATATAAATTACAACTCATAAATATTTTTGTACAATTTTTAATGATTTTCTAAAGTTAAAATAGAGTATCTCGAAATCTTCCTGAATCAGTCTTACAAAAATTTAAATATCTCAATTTATAGACTTCCTTTACTTGTTCTGTTTCTTTTATCTGAAAATAGACTTATTAAGCTTTAATTCTATATATCATTCAACTTATAATTCAATTTATACTATTTTTGGTGATTTTTCAAAGTTAAGATTCTGTTACTGTCTAAAACTGTTTCTTATAGCTTATTTTGCATATAATTTCTAACAAGTTTACTTACTTTTACAACTCAATTCATACTTCAATTCTACTTAATCTCTTCCCATATTTAACTTAACTATCCAATATTCATATTAGAATTCAAATTTAAAACTTATTCCAATTCAATCCCTAATACATAAAATTTATGGCATCTTTTACAATTTAATCCTCTCTTTCATTCTCACTTAAAATTCTATCAATTAAACCCCTATTCCAACTTTTTGTTCAACATATACTATGTTCACAAACCTTAAAACTTCAAAGATCTTAACTTAAAGTCATCAAAACTTTGTTCTATAGCTTATGAAACATCAAAATTAAAAGGAAAGGGCTATATTGACTTACCAATTAAACTTTAAAGCTTCAAACCTTGAATTTTCCCTTTTCTTTCTTTCCTTTCTTTTTCTCCTTCTTTCTCCCCTGTTTCACGTTTGCCTATTCTGTTTCTTTCCTTTTTATTTCCTTTCTTTGTTTTATGCTTTATATCATATATATATATATATATATTAGTTTATAATAATAGTTGTTTTTAAAAAAAAATCTATTTAATAACAAATATTTTGATTACATTTGTACACATTTTTATTATTACACATTTCACAAATTTTACCATACATTTGTCATGTTTTAGTTTATTTTATAATATAATAATATTTAATATAAAACCATAATTCATAATACAAATAATAAATAATAAAATCTAAGAAAAATCTTAAAATTTTTTCTAAGTTTGCCACCTCAACTATTGCCAAATGGCATATTTGCCATTTTGGCCCCTTGTACTTTCTTTCAATCTATAATTCAACTTTTACTCCTATTTCAATTTAGTCCATTCTACTAATTTCTCTAAATTAAACTAATTTCGTCTAATCAAAACTTAATTAAACACATAATGACTTTGCAAATATTTATTAAAAATATTTGCAAGTCTGTCTTACTAAAAACGGAGACCCGATAACACATTTTCCGATTACCTATACTTTTGAGGTCGTTACACATACCATCCCTAAATCGAGCCCTTGAGGCTCTAAAAATACCTTAGAAACAAAACGGGACCAATTTGAAATCATTTGGGAGGTCCAGGAAAAATTCACAAAATTTTGGAAATAGGGATCACACGGCCGTGTGGCCAGACTGTGTGCCTCACATAACTGAGACACACGCCCCTGTCTCAGGCCGTGTGACCTTCGAACTAGGGACACACGATCGTGTCCCATCCCATGTAGGGTCACACAGCCGTGTCATACGCCCGTGTGCCAGGCCGTGTAACTCTCTGAGTTGCCCTACACGCTCGTGTGCCAAGCTGTGGGCTAGGCCGTGTAACTCACTGACTTGTATACAAAGAAACTCTCAAATGACATACGACCGTGTCGCCAGGCCGTGTACCACACATGGCTAAGACACACATCCGTGTCTCAGGCCATGTGGACCCAAAATGAACCTTAAACAACAAGTTTACCATTTAAAGCTTACTTGGAACCTAATTAAACCATTTACTAGCCAAATGACACATTTAAAGTGACCATAGTCAAGCCAAAAACATGCTAAATCATCCATCTAACATACAATCAATATGCCAATCATAGGCACCTCAAACATATACAAATAATACTTACTTAAACATATAAAAAAAATACCATAATTCACGCATAAAAAACTACCATAATTCACGCATAAAAAACTTCATTCTACATTAAGCTTCAAACACAACCTAAGTGAACATTCTCACTCCAATCTTTTGTACCAAAATGTTTTATACATCAACTATATAAAAGTGTTCCAAAAAAGACTTACCTAATTATGCATTATAAGTCCATTACCATTCATTATCAACAAGCATAAGCATATCAAATTTTAACGTTGACATATTCATTAAAAACATCTTAATACTAAAGGCTTCTCCTATTACATGCCACTTTAACCAACTATAAACAAGTACCAAAATGACTACCAAGATAGAGATGATAGTGTGTAAGCTTTCGAGCTAATCCAATCAAAGCAACGCAACAATTCCAAAAGTCCTACAATAATCAAATCAAGCTAATAAGCACAAAGAAGCTTAGTAAATTTGATAAATAACTCATTTGCTATCAAATACCAAATTTCCAAAGCATGATTGTAACACCCCTAACCTTTATCCATCGCCGAAATAGGGTTTAGGAGCATTACCGAGATTTATAGATCAAAACCAAACATTTTATGTCACTTCACATTCATATTAGAAATTAATCATAATTTAATCATATCATCCCTTATATGAGCCTTCGAGGCCCAAAACATACATTAGAAACAAGTTAGGACTAAATTGAAAACTCAAAAAAATTTTCGTAAAATTTTAAAATTTTTCATAAGTGCAGTGGGCACACGCTCGTGTAGTCATACCATGTGGTATATGAAGTAAGGCATACGCTCGTATCCCCAACCTGTGTAACTCTCTGACTTGTAACTAAATTAAGTGCAGGGGTCACACGGCCAAGCCACACGTCTGTGTGTGATAAACGCTAAATTATACATATTTTTACCCTATGTTTAACCTATATTTTGGATGAATTATTAATGATTTAGTGAGAATTGGTGCTCTTAATCTTTCTTTTTCATATCTTATACTCAGGAGAGCATAGGGAAGAGGAAAGAACGAAAAATAGACCGAAACTAGAGAAAATGGGCCAAAAATGACATAACACACGGCCCAAGGAGACACCACACGGCCGTGGCACACGGTCGTGCCACACAAGGGTCACACGGTCCAGCCCCGACAAGCACGGCCAGGCCACACAGCCGTGCCCCAACTGACAGAATCTCACTCGGCCTCTTGTTGAAGTACACGGGCGTGGCACACGGGCGTGTTCTAGTCGTGAGGAAGAAGAATTTCACTCGAATTAGGATGCTTAGAGGCTAAGAAAGGCTCCCCAAAACTCTATATAAAGACCCTAGGAGGCAACTCTATGGGGGGTACTTGATTTCCCCCTGGAATTGGTAATCTTTTCCCTAAAGTGGGGAGTCGTCTCTCTGCCGACACGAAAAGTGAAAGCTAGGAATTACTCCAAGGGAAGCCGATTGATTCATCTCAAAAGCCGGAATTCTGCATCAAGACAGAAGATCTCCCTAAATTCCTTCAGGGGTTTTTGGTTTCTTATGTTTGTTGTTTTATTTCTTCTGAGATGTTTTCTTCTTTAATTATGAACTAAACCCCTCAAATACTTGAGGGGGATGAAGCCTAAGACAGATCTTGTTATTATTTATTCTTGAGTTATATGATAAATACTTGAGTTGTTCTTAATTATGTGTGCTTAATTCTTGATTTAATAATCGTAGGTATTACTTCAAGAATTAGATGTGCTTAGAGCAGAAGAGCAAAAGTCCTTGTGATAAGAGTAGATCTACCATAATTAAGCGGAGTTGCATGCAACCCTAAACATAGGGCGACATAAATCTGCCGGATTAGGGTCAAACCTAATATAGGGAACCATAGATCGAATTAATGCAACCTAAGGAGTTAATTAATAAAGGAACTTTAATTAACAACTTAGGCCTAGTTGCTCTACGCCTCGACGGAGGGTTTAGCATAGGTTAGGGATCCCTACGGATCAAGTCAAGTGAATAAATCGTCTAGCTCAAGAACCAATAACAAGTGAAGTCTAGGTGGATTCTCCCTTGAGTATTGCTTATATCAATCAGTTTTCCCAAAAAGTTTTCCTTAATTTACTTTTTGTGCACTTTTAGTTAATTTTAGAATTAGTTTAATTCAACTCTCTTTACTTTTAGGCTAGATAATAGAAAGAAAGTGAGTACTAGTACTTTTGGTTCCCTTGGGTACGATAACTCGGTCTTGCCACTAAGCTATACTACTGTTCGACAGGTGCGCTTGCCTCAACGTCGTGATATTAGTTAGTTTTGGTGTGATCAAGTTCTTTATAAATTTTATTACTTCATATCACGTGATATCAAGTTTTTGGCGCTGTTGCTGGGGAACTAAAATATTACGAAAGCTCGATTTCTATTACTTTAGCCATTAATATTTATTTATTTATTTATTTATTTTTCTTTTATTTTATTTTCAGTTTTTATTTAATTTTATTTTTATTTTTATTTTCTTTTAAATTTTTGAGTTTTCTTTGCTTTCTCTTTTTAGGTATTTTTAGTTTATGACTAGAAACAACCCAACAGGACCACTACTTTTTGACGACGATCTAGAAGCGACAGTTCGTAGAAATCGCAGAGAAATTAGTCGCAGTCTACATTGTCCTGAACAAGAACCTGATCAAGAGCTAGAACCTACAGAAGAGATGGAAGCAAATCAAAATGTTCCACCACCTCCCGCAATAGTCGCGCCACCAGCAAATCAAGAAGAAGCTCCTCGCACTATGTATGATTATGCTAAACCTAGTTTGGCTGGTACCCAAACTAGTATTCTTAGACCTACTATTGCTGCTAATAATTTTGAGTTAAAACCTAACACTATTCAGATGATACAACAATTGGTGCAGTTTGATGGTTTACAGGACGATGATCCAAACTCACACATAGCCAATTTTTTAGAACTTTGTGATACATTCAAAATAAATGGCGTTTCTGATGATGCCATTCAATTGAGGCTATTTCTATTCTCTTTGAGAAATAAAGCCAAACAGTGGTTAAATTCTTTACCACGAGGCTCAATTACCACATGGGAGCAGATGACCGAAAAATTTTTACTCAAATATTTTCCTCCAACTAAAACAGCTAAATTACGAAACGATATTTCTTCTTTTGTGCAGATGGATTTAGAAACACTATACGATGCATGGGAGAGATACAAAGATCTTTTGAGAAGGTGCCCTCATCATGGTCTACCTTTGTGGCTACAAGTTCAAACCTTCCACAACGGTTTAAACCCGTCAACTAGAAAAATGATCGATGCAGCCACAGGAGGGACAATCAATAATAAAACACCTGAAGCAGCTTATGAATTTATTGAAGAGATGTCATTGAATAATTATCAGTGGCAAGTCATGAGGACAAAGCCAACAAAAGCCGCAGGAGTTTACAATATTGATGCTGTAGCCATGCTTACTAACCAAGTAGAACTTTTGAATAAAAAGTTTGATAATTTTGTTGGTTCTGCGCAGGTACAGCCGGTAATGCATTGTGACACGACTCCAGTAAATATGTTCAATCCTGATTTCTCATCCTATGGACACAGCATGGAAACTGAACAAGCCAACTATATGGGTAACAATTCTAGACCTCAGAATAACCCTTATAGTAATACTTACAATGCAGGTTGGAGGAATCACGCCAATTTTTCATGGGGAGGACAAGGGAATCAAAGACAACAGCCTCTTCTGGGATTTCAGCAGCCACCACCACAACAGGAGAAAAAGCCGAACTTGGAAGAGATGTTCACCAAATTTATGGCCATGTTAGAAACTCGTTTCCAAAATATCGAAACGGCACTAAGGAACTAGCAATCATCTATTCAAGGACTTGAAACTCAAATAGGCCAGCTTGCCAAGCTAATCTCGGAAAGACCACAAGGTGGACTTCCAAGTAACACTGAGACCAATCCAAAAGAGCAAATTCATTCCGTAAGCACAATAGATGAGGAGGTTTTAATCAAAGACAACCCAAACGAGGAGCCTGAGGTGAATAAAGGTAAGGTAGAGGTAAGCAGAAACAAGCCAGACATCAACGAACACAAGCCTCGTATCCCATACCCAAGAGCGCTTCAGAAAGACCATACAAATGAACAATTCGGTAAGTTTTTTAAACTCTTAAAAAAATTACATATTAACTTACCATTTGTTGAAGCAATTTTGCAGATTCCAGACGCGGTTAAATTCTTAAAAGAACTCTTGACAAACAAGCGGAAGCTAGAGGAGAAATCTCATATGGAATTAAATACAGTCTGCTCAGCTATTCTTCAAAATAGACTACCAACCAAACTGAAAGATCCAGGGAGTTTTACTATTCCTTGTTTATTTGGTAGCCTAGACACAAAAAATGCTTTAGCTGATTTAGGGGCTAGTATAAATGTCATGCCTTATACATTGTTTAAACAATTAGGTCTTAGAAAACCTAAGCAAACTAAGATGAGCATTCAACTGGCTGATAAAACTATTAGGCCTCCTAAGGGAATAGTTGAAGATGTGCTCGTCAAAATTGATAAATTTATATTCCCAATTGACTTTGTTGTTTTAGACATTGATGAGGATAGCAATGTACCCTTAATTCTAGGGAGACCCTTTTTAGCAACTGCCAGAACAATAATTGATTTAGGAACAGGTGAACTTATACTACGTGTAGGTGATGACCAAGTTACCTTACAAGCTCGAAACTCAATTAAGATTGTTGATAATAATATAGTTACGAGTCCTTGTAAAAATTATAATCTCACCATCCAACCTTCTATGTAGGATACACTCCACATAAAGGCAACTCAATCACAGACAAATCCATCCAAGGGAGACGCACTTGGAAAGCGAATGGTTCAGATCGAGGAACTAGATGAGTGGTTGAACTATCATGAAAAGCCCAAAGTACGCCAAACCAACCCAGAGCATCACCAAGACGACCCTCAAGTACAAACGAATCAACTCAAGGTAGGGGATAAGGTAATATTAGGGGAAGACGATCCTTGAATCTTGAATTTAAAAGAGCATACAAGTGATACACCTTACTTTACGATAATGAAAATCTTTCCCTATGGTACAGTCGAGATAAAACATGAGTCACTCGGCACTTTTAAGGTAAATCACACTCGACTCAAATCTTACGTTGATAATGAAATTGTAAGTAGGATAGAAGAGTGTCAACTCTTCAAACCACCGTGAACATACAAGCTCGAGCACAGTCGAGCTTAGACTATAAATAAACATTTCTCGGGGGTTGACCGAGCACTAACTTAATCACTTTTCTTCTATTTTAATTTTTAGTCTTTTTATACAGCAACTAACCTTTTTATGCAAGAATTTAGGACCACACTGCCATGCCCACGGGCGTGTCCAAGGCCGTGTGAACACTCCAAGCAGAGATACGGTCGTGTACCGAGGCCGTGTAGGAATAGAGCGAAGTTTCCCAAAAGCACGGGAGGTCGACAAATCCCTACGGCCGTGCGACATGGCCGTGGCACCCTTTCGACTTCAAAACGGGCTACCGACAAATCCCCACGACCGTACGACATGGTCGTGGCAACCCTGCACTATCAACACGGGCTCGCACAAATCTCCACACACCCGTGTCCCCAGACTGTGGCCAACACTGCCAAATTAAACACAGCCGTGTGCCCTTCCACACGACCGTGGGAGTAGCGAAACCTTATCGCACACGGCCGTGGTAGATCCTACACGACCGTGTGAAGTACGAACAAGATCACACACGGCCATGCAATATGGCCAACACGGGCTAAACCCGAACCACACGGGCGTGTGCCTTTAATCTCCCATTTGGTTCTATTTTTCTCATTTTTCATTTTTATTTTTCTTTTATTAGTTTCCTTTTTTATTTCAAATTTTATTTTTATGTTTAATCCTTTTAATCATTACAGTATTAGTATTCTTAGAACTTAGTTTATTATTTTTCTGTTATTTAATTTTCTATCTTTCATATCAGCCAATCCCTAACGAGTAATCTCTATTAATCCTAAAATCCCACGACTAATTAATATTTTCGCAGTTTCAAAAAGGAGCTCTACAGCTCATATTCAACCGAAAATAGGAACAGCCTGCCACAATTGCCGACTCTTCCTCACAAGTTCATCCTAAATTCAGGGAGTTTCAATCCTCTCCCCATCTTATGATATTATACTTCTCTTGCTATCTATATCTTTGTACATTGAGGGCAATGTACATCTTAAGTGTGGGGGGAAGTTACTTTAAATCTATAATTATCTATGAAATCCTTGAAATTTTTCATGCTTTATTCTCAAATAATTCTCAGTCTCCTATTAGGAATTAATTCTGATTGATTTATGATTTTATTGATATGTTGAGAATTAAGATATAGGTGCCTGTACTCTGATTATTCAAACTTTAAAACATTAAGGAATCAAGCATGATAAGTTGAAATTTTTGAGAACCCTAATTTTTGCATAAGTTATTTCTTTAATTCTAAGTATTATCTTGAAATTTGAAATTCACAGGATTATCATCAAAAAGCCATAATTCTTGTGAGATTTTGAGCCTTCTGAGCATACATTCTTTCATGCTCACTTTTATTATTGCTTTGAGTGAGTCAACACTGATTTGTTATTCTAGAACTTGCTTTGATTATACGCATCAAGACCACATCATTGATTTGATATACCGAAATGATAAAGGCACTTAGGATTTAACCTACTTACTCCACAAAAAGCCTTCCTCCATAAATTAACCCCTAGTAAACCCCGTTGAGCCTAACACCCCATTCTTTGACTCACCCGCTAATTATTAACCAATAACCTATTTTTTGATGAATCTTATTCAATTACTTTGACCCCTATTTTTGTCGAGATTTGAGTTGAAATTATTATCTCGCTTTATTCTCTTTTCCAGCATGTAAAGTTGTAAATATTCAAGATTATTATGAATTGTTCCTAAAAAAAAAACGGTTACAGTTAAATTCAGTTGTCATATGTAATAGTTCAAAAGTTTTTGCATATTTCTATTTTAAAGCTACCCAGGCATGAACGATAAAAATTAGCTCGAGAAATATGTTCTAGTGATAGAGATTTTTCTAGCTAGATAATTTTTCAATTCGATCTCGATTCTAACCCTTCTTTTGCAGCCTGTGACAACACCTCTAACCAAGCCCCGTTACAACCCTTACAAGACCTTTTGATCGATATGTCATGTCAATCTATAGTGGTGGAGATGTGATTTTCTTGCAAGCCTATGGTAATAACTTCTCAGGTTGACTAGAGAGTGCTTAATTCTTGAACCCTAAACACTTCTAGTGGATAGAGTGAACCTTTAGTGAGGATGTCAACTTCTGTTAATTAAGATGGAGAGATAATTACTCAGGAGGAAGGAGAAAACTTATGTTTCAATGATAAAATTCTCAGCTTAAAGTGATTGAGTCTTTAATATTATTTTGATTGAATATTTCATTGTATGATCACCTGTGGATTAGTTTGAAACATTATTGATAAAGATTATAGGTTGAGAAGAATGATTCCTTCTAGGGATTGAGATTTTGCTTGAGGACAAGCAAAGGTTTAAGTGTGGGGTATTTGATAAATGCTAAATTATACATATTTTTACCCCATGTTTAACCTATATTTTGGATGAATTATTAATGATTTAGTGAGAATTGGTGCTCTTAATCTTTCTTTTTCATATCTTATACTCAGGAAAGTATAGGGAAGAGGAAAGAACGAAAAATGGACCGAAACCGGAGAAAATGGGCCAAAAATGACATAACACATGGCCCAAGGAGACACCACACGGCCGTGGCACATGGTCGTGCCACACAAGGGTCACACGGTCCAGCCCCGACAAGCACGGCCAGGCCACACGGCCGTGCCTCAACTGACAGAATCTCACACGGCTTCTTGTCGAAGTACACGGGCGTGGCACACGGGCGTGTTCTAGTCGTGAGGAAGAGGAATTTCGCTCGAATTGGGATGCTTAGAGGCTAAGAAAGGCTCCCCAAAACTCTATATAAAGACCCTAGGAGGCAACTCTATGGGGGTACTTGATTTCCCCCTGCCAAGGGTAATCTTTTCCCTAAAGTGAGGAGTCGTCTCTCTGCCGACACGAAAAGTGAAAGCCAGGAATTACTCCAAGGGAAGCCGATTGATTCATTTGAGAAGCTGGAATTCTACATCAAGATAGAAGATCTCCCTAAATTCCTTCAGGGGTTTTTGGTTTCTTATGTTTGTTGTTTTATTTCTTCTGAGATGTTTTCTTCTTTAATTATGAACTAAACCCCTCAAATACTTGAGGGGGATGAAGCCTAAGACAGATCTTGTTATTATTTATTCTTGAGTTATATGATAAATACTTGAGTTGTTCTTAATTATGTGTGCTTAATTCTTGATTTAATAATCCTAGGTATTACTTCAAGAATTAGATGTGCTTAGAGCAGAGGAGCAAAAGTCCCTGTGATAAGAGTAGATCTACCATAATTAAGCGGAGTTGCATGCAACCGTAGACATAGGGCGACATAAATATGCCGGATTAAGGTCAAACCTAATATGGGGAACCATAGATCAAATTAATGCAACCTAGGGAGTTAATTAATAAAGGAACTTTAATTAACAACTTAGGCCTAGTTGCTCTACGCTTTGACAGAGGGTTTAGCATAGGTTAGGGATCCCTACGGATCAAGTCAAGTGAATAAATCGTCTAGCTCAAGAACCAATAACAAGTGAAGTCTAGGTGGATTCTCCCTTGAGTATTGCTTATATCAATCAGTTTTCCCAAAAAGTTTTCCTTAATTTACTTTGTGTGCACTTTTAGTTAATTTTAGAATTAGTTTAATTCAACTCTCTTTACTTTTAGGCTAGATAATAGAAAGAAAGTGAGTACTAGTACTTTTGGTTCCCTTGGGTACGATAACTCGGTCTTGCCACTAAGCTATACTATTGTTCGACAGGTGCGCTTGCCTCAACGTCGTGGTATTAGTTAGTTTTGGTGTGATCAAGTTCTTTATAAATTTTATTACTTCATATCACGTGATATTAGTGTGCTAGGCCGTGTGATCAATTCTAAGCACTCTGTTTTGAAATTTTAAGATGCAGGGGACACACGGCCAGAACACATGCCCATGCGCTAGGCCATGTGTTACACACGGCTAAGACACATACCCGTGTCTCTACCCGCGTGGATAAAATAAAGCCATTTTCCAGGCCCTATTTCTCACCCATTTAGTCATCCACCTACACAAACACTTTAATTCATCCAAAAGTCAATCCAAATCATTGAAATCAAGCCAAACTCAAGTCTCATGCATACCATATACTTTATAAATCCATGTTTGTAAACTTATCTATTTGATCATAAATATTTAATATCATACTATTATTCATAAACCACATTAAGCACTTATATCAAACATGAAATTAACTCATAATGTAATATACTCAAACACATTCATCACAAGCCATTCCAATGGCCATTTACAACCAAAACATTTGTATGCCAACATTGGCTAACCAAACCTATACATGCCATTATATCTAAAAATAATTTCATAATTTTACCGAAGTAAGCTGATTGATAGTGTGAGTGATCTCCGCTAAGCTTCCAACCCAATGAGCTTCCGAGCATTATAAAATAGAAGAAATACCACTGATTAAGCACTCTATGCTTAGTAAGTTCGTGTAACAGGAAATTAACTTACCATGCATTTACATTTATAGTATACATGCAAAAATACATCCAAAGCAGTTTATCCATTAGCCTAACACACATAACCTCCACAACATGTTAGTCATATATTTCATAAGTTTATTAATTACAGGGATGAGCTCATCAAGTACCAGAATTCCATATATTTCATGTATATACCGAATACAACTTCATTTTGATATCACATAGTCCCATGTGAAGATTTTACCTATTGAATCATTTAAGATCTCGATGGATACAAGGGTGGTACAAGTAAAGCGTACAAATTAGGAATCCGTCAATTCATAATCGGGAGTACTTATTAGAGCACTTAATCAAAAAGCACACTCTCAGCTAGAGGTGTACATGGGAAAGGCCGGGCCGGGTTTGGGCCGGGCTCAATTAAAAATTTAGGCCCATTTATTGGGCTCGGGCCGGGCCCAAAAAATGGGCCTAAAATTTTGCCCAAGCCTGACCCATATAAAAATGCAAAAACCCGGGCCCAGCCCGACCTGCCCGTATTAATTTTTTATATTATTTTATATAATTTTTAAATATATATAATACATCAAAAATACTAAAAAAATCAAAATAAATATTTTTCAACAAATTGAAAATAAATTTTAAAAAATATGTAGACTTAAATAACACTAAAATAGATGTAACTTAAAAAGCAAATGCCTCTAAAATAACAACAAAATTAACAAATGTCTTTAAAATAATAACAAAATTAACAATAAAATAAATTTTATACAATATCTAAAAAATAATAACAAAATAATAGCAACATAATAGTAAAATGGTAGCAAAATAGGGAGAAAAACAATAAGAAAATAATATTTAAAAAAATAGATTTTTTGTCCTTTAGTGAATTCGGGCCGGGCAGGGTCCGGGCCAAAAATCCTTACCCGAGCCTGGCCCATTTTTTAAACGGGCCTTATTTTTTTGTCCAAGCCCATTTTTCAGGGCTATATTTTTACCCAAACCCTCTTACATTTCAGGCAGGCTACTCTCAGCCATATAACAGAATGCTTATATGAGCATGTAACGAGAAGCTTATCCGAGCTTAATATCAAGAAGCTCATAAGAGTCATAATCAGAAAGCTCGTGCGAGCTTATAACGGGTAGCTTCGGAGAGCAATTAAATAGAAAGCACTGGATAACCATATAACAGGAAGTTCAAGTGAGCACTAATGGGAAGCTCCGGAGAGACTTTAATGGGAGCTTCACAAAGAACCTATAAATAGAATGCTCATTAATGTGTGGGTGTGTCTACAACATATGCAAATCACGACCATTCGGGATGCTCCGAAGAGTATGTAACGGGAAGCTTGCAAGAACACTATTACGAGAAGTTTGAGAGAGCTTGTAACGGGACGCTCTTTCGAGCTACGATATATTCGCAACATATGCAGGAACATTACCATTTTGGGAAATAGAACCTTGTATCCAATCGAGTTTCATTATCTAAATGGAACTTATTTATTTATCAAGGATTGTTGGTTATAAAATAAATTTTATATATATATATATACACATAACATTATACAATTTACAAATTCATCACTCAATATAAGCATATAAATATACACAATTTGGTTACATGAACTTACCTCGACAAGTGTTTATAAACTGATATCTACTAATTTGTCACTTTTTCTTTACCTGGATCTAGCTCCGTATTTGGTCTATCTGGATCTATATAGTAAATTTAACATAAATTTGATACAATTTACATTCAATTTACTTAAAATCAAATATTAGGCAAAATTACCATTTTTTCCCTATATTTTTACTTAATTACAATTTCGTCCCTAGGCTCGGAAAATGAAATTCATGCAATTTATTCCTCATTCCAAGCCTAAATACTTTCATATATATATATATATATATATATATATATCAATAGAAGCCCATAAATTCCATGAAATTTTAGAATTTTTCATGGATTCAACAACTTTTCAATTTAATCCCTAAAACATGATTTCATCTAAAATTCCTTAATAAAATACCTTTAAATACCCATCAACATCTCAATTTCATCATCAAATAACTAAAATCATATGAACTTATCAATGGTATCTTCCAAAACTTTCAACAAAATAAAAAACTAATGAAATAGTAAGTTGGATCTAATTGTAAAAGTCCCAAAACTTAAAAATTTCATGGAAAAAGCAAGAATTAATTAATCCCAAAACATAAAAGTCCCAGCTTAAATCCTCTTCAATGGCTATTTTTGACAGAAAAATGATGAAGAAAATGTCTAGAAACTATTAAAATCACATTTGGCCATATAAACTTTGTTTTAATTCCAATTTTGCCCTTAATCACATAAAATCCTTGATTTTTTCAGGCTATGCCGCCTCAGCCATTTAAAATGGGTCCATTTGCCCTTTTAGTCCTCCCTTGTTTAATTGTTAAGCTATTTAATCACTTTAGCAAGTTTTACACCTTTTTTAATTTAGTCCTTTTTAATTAATTGACTATCGAAACATTAAAATTTTCTAACAAAATTTTAATACTACCTTAATGACACTTCGTAAATATTTATAAAAATATTTATGGCTCGGTTTATAAAATCAAGGTCTCGATACCTCATTTTCTAAACTATTTGATCAAATAAATCATTATCAAACACAAATTACTATTTCAAAAATATTTTAAAAACCACATTTGACTCGTAAATATTAAATAATATAATTAAGGAGCTCATTTTCCAGATTTAGTGGCCTCGAACCATTGTTTTTGACATCACTGAAAATCGGGCTATTACAACTCTCCCCCTTAAGAATTTTCGTCCTTGAAAATTTTACCAGTAAAGAAGTTTGGATATTGTTTCCTCATAGTTTCTTCCGGTTCCCAGGTAGCCTCTTCTATTCCATGTCGTTACCAGAGAACTTTCACTAGTGCTACCTTTTTATTTCTTAACTCTTTTGTCTGTCGTGCCAACATTTAATCGGTTCTTCACTGTTAGTCAAGTCAGACTAAATCTCAACCTCTGTCGGGGAGATAACATGTGAAAGATCTGACCGATATCGTTGTAACATAGACACGTGGAAGACATTTTGAATCCGGTCTAGTTTTGGTGGTAGTACCAATCAGTATGTAATAGGTCTAATTCTCTCTATCATCTCATATGGCCCGATAAACCTTGGACTCAATTTACCTTTACAGCCAAACCGAAGAACTTTCTTCTAAGGTGAAACTTTCAAGAATACTTTGTCACCAACTTGAAATTCTATTTCTTTTCTTTTAAGATCCGCGTAAGATTTCTGACAATCAGAAGCTGCTTTCAGACTATCACGGATTACTTTCACTTATTCTTCAGTTTCACGGATTAGATCAACACCATGTATCTTTTTCTCACTAAGCACAGTCCAATACAATGGAGTTCTACATTTACGACCATACAAAGCCTTAAACGGTGCCATTTTAATGCTGGACTAATAACTATTATTGTATGCAAATTCAAATAAAGATTGTATGCAAATTCAAATAAAGATTGTATGCAAATTCAACTAAAGGTGGATACTTTTCCCAGTTACATTCAAATTCTATTACACAACACCCAAGCATGTCTTCAAGAATCTGAATTACACGTTTGGATTGACCATCTGTTTGAGGATGGAATGCAGTACTGAAATGTAATTATATACTTAGGGTTTCTTGGAACTTGTTCTAGAATCGAGCTGTAAACTGTTGATCCCTGTCTGAAATAATAGAGACTGGCACCCTATGTAATCTGACAATATCAGAAATATACAAATCCGTTAATATATCCAGAGAGAAATCCATACATACCGGAATAAAATGTGCAGACTTCATTAAACGGTAAACGATTACCCAAATGAAATCTTTCTTTTTCAGATATAGGGGTAATCCCGACACAAAATCTGTAGTAACTCTTTCCCATTTCTATTCCGGTATTGTAACCGACTGTAATAACCCCAAAGGTACCTGATGTTTAGCTTTGACTTACTGCCATATCAAACGTTTTGATACGAATTTAGAAATATCGCGTTTCATTCCCAGCCACAAGTATATCTTCTTCAAATCATTATATATTTTTTTACTCTCGAGATGTACAAACATAGTACCACTATGAGCTTCATGTAAAATCTTCTATACGAGCTCTGAATTTCTCAGTACACATATTCTGCCTCTATATAACAAATAATCATCAAGTCCAATCTAAAATTTGGAATCAGAAATCGTTTCATATTGTGCCCGTTTAGCTTGTAACTCATTATCACTTTTTTGGACTTCGCAGATCTGCTATAGAAATGTCAGTTTAGCTTTTAACTCAGTTATGATTGAACCATCATCAGACAATGGCAATTGGGTATTCATTACTTGTAAGACAAATAGAGACTTTCTACTCAGAGCATCTGCAACCACATTTGCCTTTCCTGGATGATAACCGGTAACCAAATCATAATCTTCTAACAGTTCAAGCCATTTGCGATATCTCAAATTGAAATCTTTCCACATTATCAAGTATTTCAAACTTTTATGATCAGTAAATATATGGCACTTTTAACCGAACAAATAGTGTCGCCAAATTTTCAGTGCAAAAACAATAGCTGCTAACTCTAAATCATGTATCGGGTAATTTCTTTCATGTGGTTTAAGCTATCTAGAGGCATAAGCTATTACTTTGCTCTCTTGTATCAAGATGCAACTTAAACCATTCAATGATGCATCATTATAAATCATAAATTCCTTACCCGATTCAGACTGAACCAGAATTGGTGCTTCAATCAACAGGGCTTTTAATTGATCAAAACTCTGATAACATTTATTAAATCATTCAAACTTCACATCTTTCAGCGACAACCATGTCATCAGAGAAGCAATTATTGAAAACCAGTTTACAAACCTCCGATAATAATCGGTTAATCCTAGAAAACTTTTAATTTTAGATACATTTTTCGGTGGCTTCTAATTAACAATTGCTAAAATTTTATTTGAATCCACCCTGATGCTTTCAGCAGATACTATATGTTCCAGAAAACCAACTTCCCGAAGCCAGAATTCATATTTACTAAATTTAGCATACAATTGTTTTTCACGCAGGGTTTGCAAAACAATTCTCAAGTGATTAGCATGTTCATTTTCATCTCGGGAATATACCAAAATATCATCAAGGAATACCACCACAAATCTATCTAGGTACGGTCAAAAAATTCTATTCATCGAATCTATAAATACTACAGGTGCATTTGTTAAGCCAAACGACATTATAAGGAATTATAATGCCCATACTTGGTTCTGATGGTTGTTTTTGGTACTTCTGACTCTTTTACCCATAATTGATAATAGCCAGAATGGAGATCTATCTTCGAAAACACTGTAGCACCTTTCAACTGGTCAAACAAATCATCAATACGAGGCAGTGGATATTTATTCTTTACGGTGACTTTGTTAAGCTACCAGTAATCAATACACAACCTCAATGATCCATCTTTCTTCTTAACAAACAAAACTAGTGCACCCCAAGGTGATGAACTGGGTCGTGCAAAACCCCTGTCAGTTAATTCTTGCAACTATGCTTTCAACTTTTTTAGTTCTATTAGAGCCATTCTGTAAGGTGTTATAGATATTGATGTTGTTCCCAGAATAAGATCTATGGAAAATTCAACCTCTCTATTCGGTGGTAACCCGGGTAACTCCTCTGGGAACACATCAGGATATTCACATATTACTGGCATTAACTTAATCTTCGATTCAGACACTTTAGTATCCAATTAGGCAAACCATCTGAATTATCAGATTCAATACATAGTATCTCACCATCCTGGCTACCATTCACCTTACCAGGGATACGAGGTGGTCTACCTCTTTTAACAGGGCTACTCGGCTTTGACATTTGAACAGTACTATTTTCAGGCTTTTCCAGGCAGTCTCTAAGAAAATTATCAAATGAACCGCATCTAAAACATGTGCCGCTTCTTATGCGACATTCATTAAAATGAAACTTGTTACAGTGTTTACACCGGGGTTTGAGATTTCCAACACTACCCACACTTGCTACTGATATGGCCTGAGATATCAGGTTAGAACGTTGAGTACTTCTATTTCGCCCAGAATATTTCACAGAAGTAATAGAACTGTCATAATCTTTCTTTGATTTCTTTGAGGTAGATTGATATGACTTTTTAGTAAATCTTTTACTTGAAATTCTGACTCCCATCTCTACCTGTCTCTTTTCTTTACTCAACTCTTCAGCTTTTTGAGCTCGATCCACGAGTACAATAAATTCTTTCAATTCTAGAATCTCGACCAATAATTTTATATCTTCATTCAGACCTTCTTCAGACCGCTTGCACATTGCAATCTCAGTCAGAACATATTCTCTAGCATACTTACTCAGTCAAACAAATTCTCTTTCATATTTAGATATAGTCATACGGCTCTGTTTAAGTTCTCGAAATTCCTTCTGTTTCTGGTTGATATATTTCTTTTTAAATTCTATTTGGAAGAATTCCCAAGTGATTTTTTCTTTAGACACAACAGAAATCAGTGTATCCTAGTACTAGTAGGCTGAGTCTTTTAGCAGTGATACTAAATATTTCAAACATTCATCAAGTGCGTAAGATAATTCATCTAAAACTCTGATAGTATTTTCTAACCAGAATTCAGCCCTTTCAGGATCATCATCTGTAGTAGTTTAGAATTCTTTTGCCCATATTTATGGATTTTATCTGCCGGAGGCTTACCAGTTTTAACAAGTTTTGTACTTTGTTGCATATCAGGAACTTGTTGGGAAATATGAGGGGGAGATGGTTGTACAGCCTGATTTATTTTTATGAATTCTATAAACCATTCATTCATTATTTGAAAGAAGGATTCTTTAGCTTCTCAGACTCTACCCTTAGATACGAGCCTTTTACTACTAGATTCTTCTTTTCGAACAGAAGCTTGAGCATGGCTCTCAGCTTCCTCGGATTTAGCTCGGTTGGATGATAATACTATATGAAAAACATATTTCAAATGGTCAAGAGATATAACACAATCACAAGTTATATAATGACATGTATAGCTAGACTCGTAATTTGCTACGTTAGTCTAAGAATTGGCTAAACTGTAGCTCTGATGCCAAGAAATGTAACACCCCTAACCCATATCCGTCGTCAGAATAGGGTTTAGGAGTATTGCCGGGATTTACAAATCAAAACTAGACATTTTATGTCACTTTGCATTCATACCAGAAATTAATCATAATTGAATCATACATTAGAAATAAATCGGGACTAAATCGAAAACTCGGGGAATTTTTTAAAAAAATTCAAAATTTTTCACAGGTGTAGGGGACACAGGCTCTTGTAGTCAGGCCGTGTGGCTTACACGGCCAAGTGGCATGCCCATGTCTCAGGCCTTATGGTATATGAAGTAGGGCACACGCCCGTGTCCCCAACCCATGTAACTCTCTGATTTGCAACTAAATTAAGTGCAGAGGTAACACGGCCAAGCCACACGCTTCTATGGGAGGCCGTGTGATCACTTCTAAGCACTCTATTTTGAAATTTTAAGATACATGGGACACATGGCCAGAGCACATGCCCATATGCTAGGCCGTGTGTCACACACAGCTGAGACACATGCCCGTGTCTCTACTTGTGTGAACTAAATAAGGCTGTAATAGCCCAAATTTCTTGAATTTTGACTTTTGTGAATTTGTAGCATAAAAATATCTGTATGTGTTTCTGGAATTAGTTTGACACAAATATCTGTTTGCTTCAGTGGTTAAGTGTTCTGGGAGTGTGTAGCAGGCCCCATGTTCAAGCCTTGACTTAGGAAAATTTTGGGTTTTTATTGAATAACGCTCTAACTTAGGTTAATAGGCTCTTAAGTAAAAGTTGGTTAAATATAACAAAATGGGCCTGCTAGTCTTGTGGTTAAGTGGAGTGTTGGTATACTAAAGGTCTTGTGTTCGAAGCCCTGCGTATGAAAAATGAGATTATGTTACTGCGAATTTCGACTAAGAGTTTGTGTTTTACCGAAAATCTAAGTTGAGGGGTTAGTGGAAAGAATTAAGGGATATGGATTAGGGAGTTATCGGGTTTTGATTTTATTTTTCCCCACTACCGAAATTTTTGTTCTTCTTCCCAAAGAAAAATTTTGTCGTTCTTCTCATCTTTTCTTACCCTCTTGCCGCTGATTTGTTACTGAAATTTTCGCTGTTCTCTGCTTGATTCTTTTCCTTAGTCCATCTTTCCTTCTAATCCCTTTTCATGATCGCAATTGCGCATTGGGTAAGGGTGTTGTTATAGTTTTGGTTTTGACACTGTAGTATCGTTGTTTAACGAAGTTCAATTCTATTTAGGAGAAGGCTGTAGGGTTGGGAATCATACTTCTCGAACTTGATTTGGAATTGAGTTCGGTTGATTTCGGTAAGTCGTTTATGCGTTCTTGGGATTCTTCGTTTCAATTCGATTTTAATGCATATCAAGTGCTTAATCTGGTATTTATCAGTCAATTATAGATACCGGTGATTAGGATTGCGTAAACAACGAAAATGTACTAGGTGTTACTCTGATTGCACATAAAACAAGATTCGATGAAAGTAAAAAGCAATTTGTCGATGCCACACGGGCATGTAGATTGCCTGTGTAGTAGGCCTTGTGGCGATACACGGCCGTGTGGAGTCCACATGGGTGCGTGAGCCCATTTGACTGTAATGAACTGTAAGGTTGCACGGGTCGCCCAAGTCCACTGTGACCTGTTGTAGGATCGGTAAACATTACTTAGACCCCTACTTCTGTGATCTGATTATGTGTTATATGTACTAGCATGTCACTCTTAGCATGTGTATCTGTTCGATTATATGATTTGTTATTTGCATTATAGCATGCCATATCTGTATGATGCATTGTATTGGGGTGGGATTGATAAAGTGAATAAAGAATCTGAAAGGCTTCTAAGCTTGATATCTGGCAGTTAAGCTGTATATTTATGACATGTGCCGCATTACGGTACCATTTTGTGTGTAGGGTTGGATGGGTTGATTTTATCCCCATATTTGGTGTGTTGGGCTGGGTGGGTCGATTTTATCCCCACATGGTACGTAGGGTTGGATGGCGTTGGTGTGCAGGGTTGGTAAGCATGACACTGTTTATCTATTCTGTTCTGTATTCTATAATTGATTGGGCTTAAGGGCTCTATTATATTTTTGATTCTGCATTTAAGTGGGCTAAGGCCCTAACTGATTCTGTAAAGGGCTTCCACCCGGACTGTTCATTATGATATTTGATATGTGTTCTGTATGCATGCTCTCTGCGGGGATTTACACACTAAGTTTGTGAAAACTTACCCCTTTTCTATTTTATCTATTTAGGTAATCCTCAGCAGTAGATGGATCGGTGTATCGGAGGACTCGACAGTGACCACTGCTACATTTAATTCAGTTTTACGGGCTTTTATGCTTTTATTGCTTTTAGCATTATTTTTGGGGATTTTTTATATAATTTGTAGACTTGGACTTTTCAGTTTTATTTGGGTTTTTGGACTGTTGATTAAAGATTTATAAGCAACTAAGTATCGTTTTCCTAAATAAGTTATGATTTTCATAAGTTCACACGATTAAAAAAAGGTATTTGTTTTCAAAGCTTCCGTGTTAAAGAAATGGTTTCAAGCAAACAGTTTAGTTTACATTTTTCTGACTTAAGTAAAGATAATAACCAGAATGATTTTAATGTAACGAGGCACTTTCAAAAACACTCTCATATGACATCGCTAGATTTGGCCATAACGTCTAGACCGGGTTTAGAGTGTTACAAAGGCTATTTTCCAAGCCCTATTTCTTACCCATTTGGTCATCCACCTTTACAAACACTTTAATTCATTCAAAATTCTATCCAAATCATTTAAATCAAGCCAAACTCAAGTCTCATGCATACCGTATTACTTTATAAATCCATATTTGTAAACTTATCTATATGATCATAAATATTTTCTATCATAGTATTACTCATAAACCACATTAAGCACTTATATCAAACATAAAATTAACTCATAAGTTAATATACTAAAACACATTCATCACAAGCCATTCCAATGGTCATTTACAACCAAAACATTTGTATGCCAACATTGGCTAACCAAACCTATACATGCCATTATATCTAAAAATAATTTCATAATTTTACCGAAGTAAGTTGATGTATAGTATGAGTGATCTCCGTGAAGCTTCCAACCCAATGAGCTTCTAAGTACTATAAAACAAAAGAAATACCATTGAGTAAGCACTCCGGTCCAATAAGGCTGAGCTATTCAGGGGCATCGTTGAAGTTGCTCCTAATGTGGACGAATACTGGATGAAGGCCACGGAACGCATTATGGATGGCCTAGATTTCACTACTGAGCAGAAGCTTAAGAGGGCAGTGCCTTTACTTTCATATGAGTCGCACCAGTGGTGGTTGACGGTTAAGGAGGGTACCCAGCCTGACCGACTGAACTGGGATCTGTTTAAGACGGCCTTCTAGAGTAAATATGTGGGGGTTAGTTACATTAATGCAGTGAGACATGCGTTCCTTAATCTCACTCAATGTGACCATTCAGTGGCCGAGTATGAGGTCGAGTTCTTGAGACTGAGCCGTTATGCGCGAGACATGGTGGCAATAGAATATGAGCACTGTGTTCGGTTTAGGGATGGTCTCTGGGATAGTCTGTTTGTTTTGATAGCTCCTTAGAGGGAGTGAGATTTCTCTGTGCTGGTTGAAAATATGAAGATCGCTGAAGAGGTGAAGTACACTGAGTGCCAAAATCGAGACAGAGGAAAGGCTAAGAGGGATATAGAGCCTTCGAATTTTGGGATAAGGCCTATGAAAAAGGACAGGTTTGATGGGCTAGTAAGAGTTGGGCCTATTGTAGCACCTGCTGGGGTGGCAATTTGTCAGCACTGTAATAGACGCCATCTGGGTGAGTGTTGGAGGGTTACTAGGGCTTGTCTTAGATGTGGGTTTACTGAGCATCGAGTTAAGGATTGTCTGTTGGGAGTTAATCAGAGGCAAGCTCCAGTTACTGAGACTGCATAGCTGCCGAGGGTAGTTTAGCAGCCACCTAGGGGCTGGGGACAGGCCAGGGGTGGTAACGGCATGGGCCGAAGACAGAGAGCACCGGAAAGAGGTGCTAGACCGAGTAAGACGAGGCAGCCTACATTAGTTTATGCTGCACGTCGCCGTGAGGATCGAGATGCTCTAGACGTTATCATGGGTACGTTTTTCATATTTAATGCACCTTATTTTGCACTGAAAGACATAGGTTCTATACACTCATATGTAGCTAATACTATGTCTGAGACATTAGGAATTCCAGTTGAGGTTACTAATAGTAAGTTAACTGTGGTGAGTCCATTGTGGCTGTCTGTTTGAGTAAATAAGTTGGATTGAGATGTTCTGTTAGAGGTCCAAGGGACTGTATTTCTGGCTGATCTGATAGAGCTTCCATTTTGGGAGTTCGATTTGATATTGGGCATGGATTGGTTAGTCAACGTTGAGTGAGTCTGGACTGTGTTACGAAAAGGGTTGTTCTGAGAACCGAGGAGGATAACGAGTTAGTCATGATTGGGGAACGACGTTGTTATCCAACTAATGTAATCTCGGCTTTGGTAGCGAAAAAGTTAGTGCGAAAAGAATGTGAAGTATGCTTGGCCTACTTCTGTGATTTATATTCTGTGGACTCTTCGGTTAGGGATATTCGAATCGTGAGGGACTTTCTAGATGTTTTTCCAGAGGAACTACTGGGTTTACCTCCGAGTTGAGAGGTAATGTTTGAGATCAAGTTGATTCCTGGTACAGCTCTAGTGTCTATCGCCCCTTATCGAATGGCATCGAAAGCGTTGACAGAACTTAATGCTCAAATTTAAAAGCTGTTAGATCATGGATTCATTCGTCCTAGTGTGTCTCCATGGGAAGCACCTATTCTTTTCGTGAAGAAGAAAGCTAGGACAATGAGGATATGGATCGACTACCATCAGTTGAACAAGCTTACGATCAAAAATAAGTATCCACTTCGAAGGATAGAGGACTTATTCGATCAGTTCAGTGTGGCCTTTGTGTTTTCTAAGATCTACGATCGAGTTATCATCAATTGAGAGTAAAGGAGACCGATGTATATAAGACGACATTTAGGACTTGTTATGGACATTATGAGTTCCTAGTTATGCCTTTTGGGTTAGCTAATGTTCTAGCGGCATTTGTGGATTTGATGAATCGTGTGTTCCAGCCCTACTTGGATCAATTCGTGGTAGTGTTCATTGACGACATTTTGGTATGTTCAAAGTTTGAGGACGAGCATGATGAATATCTCCGAGTAGTTCTGCAGACTCTTTGAGAGAAACAGCTTTATGCGAAATTCAACAGTGTGGGTTCTGGCTCTTAAAGATAACCTTTCTAAGTCATATGGTGTTTGCTGAGGGGATTCGTGTGGATTCTCGTAAGGTTGAAGCTGTGATGGATTGGAAACAACTGAAGAATATGTCTGAGATTCGTAGCTTTCTGGGGCTGGCAGGGTATTATAGGCGTTTCGTAGAAGGGTTCTCCTTAATTACAGCTCCATTAACTAAACTTTTGCGTAAGAGAGTTCCTTTTGTTTGGACTGGTGCTCAGCAAGAGAGTGTTGATAAGTTCAAGACAGTGTTAACGCAAACTCCTGGTCTGATACAGCATGAGCCTGGTAAAGACTTCGTGGTATACAGTGATGCGTCACATGTGGGTCTGGGTTGTGCTTTGATTCGAGATGGTAAAGTGGTTGCTTATGCATCTCGTTAGCTCAAGAGTCAAGGCTAATTATTCGACACACGATTTGGAGTTGGCAGTGGTAGTCTTTGCTCTAAAGATAGGGAGGCATTATCTGTATGGTGAGAAGTGTACTATCTATACTGATCACAAGAGCCTCAAGTATCTCCTCACTCAGAAGGCAATATTGAGTATTATCCTGGTAATGCCAATATGGTGGCCGATGCATTAAGCCGTAGGGCTATGACCAACTTAAGAATGATGTTCTCTTGGCTCAGTTTATTCGATGATGAGAGTCTGTTGGCTAAGCTGCAAGTGAAACTGACATGGATTATTCAGATCAGGGATAAACAGTTAGGAGATAAGTGATAAACCGTAAATTATACATATTTTTACCTCACGCTTAGCACATTTATGGATGAATTATTCCTTGATTTATGGAATTTGATGCTCCTACACCTTTAATTTCATGTTTTATATTCAGGTGGGCTTAGGGGAGTGAAAAGAATAAGAAACGGACCGAAAACGGAGAAAATAGGTCAAATTAAGGAATCACCACGGCCTGAAAGTTCACCACACGAGCGTGTCACACGGTCGTGCCATATTAACAGGCCCGAGCACGACCTAGAATCAGTTCACACGGTCGTGCCATATTAATAGGCTCGAGCACGACCTCCACATCGAGTCACACGGGGTGTCCCTGTCATGATGAAGTTCAATTTCACTCAGAAAAGGCTACTTAGGGGCTAAAAAAGACATTCTGAACTCCATATAAAGACCCTAGGAGGCAACTTCAAAAGGGACACAATAGAGGGGATGGTACAAGATAGTACCAACTCAGTCCTCCTGCTAAGACGGAGAGCTAAAGGTAGGGAATTACTCGAAGGAAAGCCGATTGATCCATCTCAGAAGCCAGAATTTACATCAAGACAGAGGATCTCCATTCTATCCTTTCAGGGGTTTTGGGTTTTCTTATGTTTTGTTATTTTCTTTATTCTGAGATGTTTCTTTTTATAATTATGAACTAAAACCCCAAATATCTAAGGGGGATGAAACCTAAGACCAATCTTGTTATTGTTATCTGAACTATATGATAAATATTTGATTTGTTCGTAATTGTGTTTTTAACTCTTGAATTGATATTTCTGGGATATTAATTTAAGTCGAATGTGCTTATAGAGATGAGCAAAAGTCCCTGTATAAGAGTAGATCCCTAGGATTAATTGTTCTTATCCTCGACGGAGGTATTAACATAATTTAAGGATCTCTACGGATCAAGTCAAATGAAGAAATCATCTAGTTCAGAGTTAGATAACAAGTGAAGTCTAGGTGGATTCTTTCTTAGGTATTGTCCTCATTAATCAGTTTTCCTAAAAGTAATTTCCCAATTTACTCTTTGTCGCATCCTTAGTTTAGTTTAGCGTTAATTAGTTTACACAAACAACCTTTTTATTTTTAGGCTAGATAATAGGAAGAAAATCATTACTAGTACTTTTAGTTCCTGGGATTCGATATCCGGTCTTGCCACTAACTATACTACTATTCGATAGGTGCACTTGGCTTTTATCGTGATATTAGTTAGTTTATAGGTGCGATCAGATTTTATTACTTCATCATCACGAGATCAATAAGTCCCTCGAGTTGTGTTTCCATCAGATTGAGAGTGGGATTACTACCGATTTTGGGATGAATGATGATGAGGTATTGTGTTTCTGAGGACAGATCTATGTACCGAATGATAAAGATTTGAGACTATCGATTCTGAGAGAGGCGCATAGTGGCCCTTATGCTATGCATCCTGGTGGGAACAAGATGTATCGAGACCTACGAGAGTTATACTGGTGGCCAGGATTGAAACGTGAGGTGACTGACTTTGTTGCTCGCTGTTTGACTTGTCAGCAGGTTAAGGCTGAGCATCAGTTACCTTCAGGTTTGCTGCAGCCAGTTAAGATACCGATGTGGAAATGAGAGCGAGTAACGACAGACTTCGTTAGTGGGTTGTCTCTAACACCCATTAAGAAGGATTCTATTTGGGTTATCGTGGATCGATTGACCAAGTCTGCGCATTTTATTCTGATCAGGACGGACTTTCCTATACAAAAGTTGGCTAAACTCTACATATCTGAGATAGTGAGGATACATGGGATACCTGTTTCGATCATCTCCGATAGGGATCTTCAATTCACGTTACGGTTCTGGCAGAAGCTGCATAAGGCTTTGGGTTTGAAGTTGGACTTCAGTACTGCTTTTCATCCCTGGACAGATGGTCAGTCAGAGAGGGTGATTCAAATACTAGAGGACATGTTGAGGGGGTGTATTATTGATTTCCGAGGCAGTTGGGAGGAGTACTTGCCATTAGTAGAGTTTGCTTACAACAACAGCTATCAGTCTAGTATACAGATGGCACCTTATGAGGCTCTATATGGTTGTAAGTCTCACACACCTTTGTGCTGGACTGAGTTGGGTGAGCGGCGTATTCTGGGTCCGGAATTGGTTTTTGAGACTGAGGACAAGGTCCGCTTGATTCGAGATCGACTGAAAGTGGCTTCTGATAGGCAGAAGTCCTATGCTGATGTGAAGAGGAAGGACATCGAGTATTCTGTAGAGGATTTGGTTTTCCTTAAGGTCTCAGCATGGAAAAAGGTTTTGAGGTTCGGTCGTAATGGCAAGCTGAGCCCTCGGTTTATTGGGCAATATCGTATTCTGAGGCGAGAAGGGCTAGTCACATATCAGTTAGGGCTACCTCTAGAGTTGGATCGTATTCACGATGTTTTCCATGTCTCGAATTTGATATGTTACAGTTCTGATCCCACCTAAATTATTCCAATTGAAGAGATTGAAGTTAGGCCAGATCTGACTTTTGAGGAGGAGCCAGTTCAGATATTAGATTGCGACATAAAGGTCCTTCGAAACAAGTCTATTCCCTTAGTGAAGGTGCTGTGGCGGAATCATAGCATTGAGGAGGCTACTTGGGAGCCAGAGGATTTGATGCGATAGGAGTATCCTCACCTCTTTTGATCAGGTAAAAATTCGAGGACGAAATTTTATTTTAGGGGTAGAGTTGTAACGCCCCAAATTTCCTGAATTTCGGCTTTTGTGAATTTGTAGCATAAAAATGTCTATATGTGTTTCTAGAATTAATTTGACACAAATATTTGTCTGCTTCAGTGGTTAAGTGTTCTGGGAGTGTGTGGGAGCTCCCAAGTTCCAGCCTTAACTTGGGAAAATTTTGGGTTTTTATTGAATAAAGCTATAACTTTGGTTAGTAGGCTCTTAAGCAAAAGTTGGTTAAAATATAACAGAATGGTCCTACTGGTCTGGTGGTTAAGCAGAGTGTTGATATGCTAGAGGTCTTGTGTTCGAAGCCCTACGTATGCAAAAGGGGATTATTTTGCTGCGAATTTCTGCTAAGAGTTTGTTTTTTACCCAAAATCTGAGTTGAGGGGTTAGTGGAGAGAATTAAGGGATGTGGATTAGGGAGTTATCGGGTTTTGATTTTATTTTTCCTTACTGCCGAAATTTTTGTTCTTCTTCCCAAAGAAAAATTCTGCCATTCTCCTCATCTTTTCTCACCCTCTTACCGCTAATTTGTTGTTGAAATTTCCTTTGTTCTCTACTTGATTCTTTTCCTTAGTCCATCTTTCCCTCTAATCCATTTTCGTGATCGCAATTGCGCATTGGGTAAGTGTGTGGTTAAAGTTTTGGTTTTGAGACTGTAGCATTATTGTTTAACGAAGTTCAATTGTGTTTAGGAGAAGGCTATGAGGCTGGGAATCACACTTCTCGAGCTTGATTTGGAATTGAGTTCGGTTGATTTCGGTAAGCTGTTTATGCGTTCTTGGAATTCTTCGTTTCAATTTGATTTTAATCCGTATTAAGTGCTTAATTTGGTATTTATCAGTCAATTATAGGTGCTCGTGATCTTGGGATTGCGTAAACAGCGAAAACATACCAGGTGTGTACTCCAATTGTACAAAAAATGAGACTCGTCGAAAGCTGAAAAGCAATCTATCGATGCCACAAGGGCGTGTGGATTGCCTGTGTGGTAGGCTATATGGTGATACACGGTCGTGTGAATGACGAACCAGGCCATGCGCATATGACATGCGGGTGACGAACATGGCCGTTTGAAGGCCGGCGAGGCCGTGTACAAGATCCGGGCTAGCCTAATTGGGCTCTATGGGCTATACGGGTGTGTGAACCCACACGAGTGAACCACACGGGCATGTAGAATTTGGGCTAGGCTGTGTAATCCACACGGTCAAGCCTAATTTGGGACGTGTGGGCCACACGGGCGTGTAGGGCCCACATGGGGGTGTGAGCCAATTTTTCTGTAATGAGCTATAAGGTTGCCTAAGTCGCCCAAGTCGACTGTGACCTATTGTATGGTCGGTAAGCATTACTTAGATCCCTGTTTCTGTGATTTGATTATGTGATGTACGTACTAGCATGTTACTCTTAGAATGTGTATCTGTTTGATTATATGATCTGTGTTTTGCATTATAGCATGCCATATCTGTATGATACATTGCATTGAGGTGAGATTGATGAAGTGAAGAAAGTATCTGAAAGGTTTTTAAGCCTGATATCTGGTAGCTAAGCTGCATATTTATGGCATGTGCCGCATTACGGTACCATTTGGTGTGTCGGGTTGGATGGGTTGATTTTATCCCCATATTTAGTGTGTTAGGCTAGGTGGGTCGATTTTATCCCCATATGATATCTAGGGTTGGACAGCGTTGGTGGGCATGACATTGTATATCTGTTCTATTTTGTATTTTGTAACTGATTGGGCTTAAGGTCCCTATTATATTTCCGATTCTGCATCTGAATGGGCTAAGGGCCTAACTGATTCTGTAAAGGGCTTCGGCCTGGACTGTTCAATATGATATCTAATATGTGTTCTATATGCATGCTCTCTGCGGGGATTTACACACCGAGTTTGCGAAAACTCACCCCCTTTTCTGTTTTATCTATTCAGGTAATCCCCAGCAGTAGATGGATCGGTGTATCGGAGGACTCGACAGTGACCACTGCTACATTTAATTCAGTTTTACGGGCTTTTATGCTTTTATTGCTTTTAGCATTATTTTTGGGGATTTTTTTATATAATTTGTAGACTTGGACTTTTCGGTTTTATTTGGGTTTTTGGACTGTTGATTAAAGATTTATAAGCAACTAAGTATCGTTTTCCTAAAATAAGCTACTACTTACACAAGTTCACATGATTACAAAAAGGTATTTGTTTTCAAAGCTTCCGCATTGAAGAAATGGTTTCAAGCAAACCGTTTAGTTTACATTTTCCTGACTTAAGTAAAGATAACAATCAGAATGATTTTTAATGTAACGAGGCATTTAAAAAACACTCTCATGTGACATCGCTAGATTCGGCCATAACGTCTAGGCCGGGTTTGGGGTGTTACAAAGGCCATTTTTCATGCCCTATTTCTCACCCATTTGGTCATCCACCTTCACAAACACTTTAATTTATCCAAAATTCAATCCAAATCATTTAAATCAAGCCAAACTCAAGTCTCATGCATACCATATTACTTTATAAATCCATATTTGTAAACTTATCTATTTGATCATAAATATTTTCTATCATAGTATTACTCATAAACCACATTAAGCACTGATATCAAACATGAAATTAACTTATAAGTTAATATACTAAAACACATTCATCACAAGCCATTCCAATGGTCATTTACAACCAAAACATTTGTATGCCAACATTGGCTTACCAAACCTATACACGCCATTATATCTAAAAATAATTTTATAATTTTACCAAGGTAAGTTGATGGATAGTGTGAGTGATCTTCGCCAAGTTTCCAACCCAATGAGCTTCCGAGTACTATAAAACAAAGGAAATACCACTGAGTAAGCATTCCATACTTAGTAAGTTTGTATAATGGGAAATTAACTTACCATGCATTTACATTTACAGTATACATGCAAAAATACATCCAAAGCAATTTATCCATTAGCCTAACGCACATAATCTCAACAACATGTTAGTCATATTTTCATAAATGTATCAATTACAGGGATGAGCTCATCAAGTACCAGAATTCCATATATTTCATGTATATACCGAATACAGCTTCATTTTGATATCACATATTCTCATGTGAAGATTTTACCCTTTGAATCATTTAATATCTCGATGGATACAAAGGTGGTACACATTAAGTGTACAAATTAAGAATCATTTTGATATCACATATGCTCATATATGCATGTAACGGAAAGCTTATCTGAGCTTAATATCAAGAAGCTCATAAGAGCCATAATCAGAAAGCTTGTGCGAGCTTATAACGAGTAGCTCTGAAGAGTAATTAAACAGAAAGCACCAGATAGCCATATAACAGGAAGTTCAAGCGAGCACTAATGGAAAACTCTGGAGAGCCTTTAACGGGAGGTTCACAAAGAATATATAAACAGAATGCTCATTAGAGCGTGGGTGTGTCTACAACATATTCAGATCACGACCATTTGGGATGCTCCAAAGAGCATTTAATGGGAAGCTCGTAAGAACACTATTAAGAGAAGCTTGAGAAGGCTTGTAACGGTACACTCTTTCAAGCTATGGTATGTCCGTAACATATTCAGAAATATTACCATTTCGAGAAACAGAACCCTGTATTCAATCGAGTTTCATTATCCAAACAAAACTTATTATTTATCAAGGATTGTCAGTTATAAAATAAATTATATATTTACATACATAACATTATACAATTTAAAAATTCATCATTCAATATAAGCATATAAATATACACAATTTGGTTACACGAACTTACCTCGACAAGTGTTCGTGAATTGATGTCTACTAATCCGTCACTTTTTCTTTACCTCGATCTTGCTCTGTATTTGGTCTATCCGGATCTACATGTGTAAATTTCACATCTATTTAATACAATTTACATTCAATTTACTTCAATTCACATCTTAGGCAAAATTATCATTTTGCCCCTATACTTTTACTTAATTACGATTTTGTACCTAGGCTCGGAAAATAAAATTCATGCAATTTATTCCTCATTCCAAACCTAAATACTTTCATATATATCAATAGAAGCCCATAAATTCCATGAAATTTTAGAATTTTTCATGAATTCAACAACTTTTCAATTTAATCCCTAAAACATGATTTCATCTAAAGCACCTTAATAAAATACCTTTAAATACCCATCAATATCTCAATTTCATCATCTAATAACTAAAATCATATGAACTTATCAATGGTATCTTCCAAAACTTCCAACAAAATAAAAAACTAACAAAATAGTAAGTTGGACCTAATTGTAAAAGTCATTATCCAAATGGAACTTAATTATTTACATTCAATTTACTTCAATTCACATATTTGGTAAAATTACCATTTTGCCTCTATACTTTTACTTAATTACGATTTCATCCCTAGGCTCGAAAAATGAATTTCATGTAATTTATTCCTAATTCCAAGCCTAAATACTTTCATATATATCATTTTCTAAACCATTTGATCTAATAAATCCTTATAAAACACAAATTACTATTTCAAAAATATTTTAAAAACCACATTTGACTTGTAAATATTAAATAATATAATTTACGAGCTCATTTGCCAGATTTAGTGACCTTGAGCCATTGTTTCTAACATCACTAAAAATCGGGCTATTACAATGATAACCTTTATTACACCTGCAATAAGCTTGCTAGGTACTAAGCCTGAATAACACCAACACTAAGCCTGCTAGGCACAAAGCCTGAATAACACCAGCACTAAGCCTGCTAGGCACAAAGCCTAAATAACAGTATAACTCAACACTTAACATTGTTCCAAAATAGATTGTAAATATTTAAATCACTAATAAGGAATTTAATTCAACTACATAAACATAAAACGAAATTAAATGATAAGTTTGTAGTAATCGCTAAGCACGCGAAATACTCTGAAATCTTTCCTTTTCCACGACCGTCAACACATTCATGATCTAAAACAGTAGTTTCATTCAATTAAGTACTTCTAAACTTCAATTTAATCCATAATTTATTTTATGTAAAATTAATATTTTCCCTAATAGTTTAACTTTTTCACAATTTACTCCTTAAGCTTATAACTTAAAATCTATCCATTTCCAACAAAATCCATGTTAATAAAACATGCAAGGGACCTTGACACAACCCATGTTTATCATCATTTCACACTAAAACCCTAATATTTATACTTTTAACAATTTAGTCCCTAATGTAACACCCCAAACCTAGCCTAGAAGTTTAGGCCGAATACGGGATGCTACACTGATCACCGAAGTGATCGTGGAAAAGTTTTACAAACCAAGTTATCATATCTAGCCGAATATTCATTTGTTTGAAAATCATTTAATAAAAGTTACAGGTAAGTTTAATAAATAGTCAGAAATCAATAAACGAGTAAAATTTAAAATGAAAACTGTACCACAATATTATAATTCTTTACGTTTTCCAAAATAGTGTAGTCAAAATATAAGTCAGAAAATAAAACCGAAATAAACTTTCGCAACTGTGACTGTCCGAGGCCTCCGCGTACTAGGTCAAGCAACAGAATTCGGGAAAGTACCTAAAAGGGGAAAAAAAGAGGGGGTGAGCTATACGAGCTCAGTGTGAAATTAAACTAACTATCTACAGAGTCACAAATAGAAACAGAAAGTAGTTCGAAGACGAAACATACCTACAACGCTACAGATACAGTTAGTACATTCACATTGGAAGTATCGACATATAACAATATTTAGAGCATGTTAAAAACACACTCAGACATTCAGTCGTACATACTATCCAGTCACAGCAGCGATGGTTCTCATTCAGTCACATAGTCACAGTAACGGTTCAGTCAGACAGTTACAATCAAATAGTCCAGCATGAAGAACTGTCAAATGGATAAACAGATCGTACTTACAATCAAAAGTCTTGACAGACAATAACGATCCACACGTATCAAATTTCAATCAGTCACAAGTTCTATTCAGTTAGATCAATACATTCAAACTTTAACAATTTCATATAGGCTTAAGTGCCTTTTAGTCGAACAGTACAATCAAACAAACGCAATCACAGAACAGTTAATAAGATGCATATGAATGTAGTTGAAATGCATAACCCACCCATCCAGCCAACACACCTCTCCGTCCATTTCTACACTTACTGTGGGGTTTAAAACACCCACCCATCCCTACACTTACAAGCTTATTGAATGCGGCACATATCAGTATAATGCAGCTGAGTTGCCAGTCAATAGGCTTAAGAGCCTTCCAGTAAGTCCACGACCCTCAGGGTATTGGGACTGACCACAACCCTATGGGAATTGGGGCTATCAGTAAGCAGGTAAACTGCCAATCCATATATATAAATTGCACAGCCAAGCTGACGTATAAGCTGTGCAGTGCCATATAGTAAACCGCAGTACAGTCATGTAGTCTAACTATCAGATCAGAAAAGGATACGTAGCATAGCTAACGTACATATGGTACAGTGCAATGCGGCAAATCGCTATACCAGTATATTGTAGTAGAGTTGCCAGATCAGTCAATGGTACGTAGCATAGCTAATATACAAGCTGTACAGTGCAGTGCAATAGTCCGTTGTACAGTACAGATACAGTAAAACTACCAGTTCAGTATTAGTCTTTCTTCTCTTCATAACCCCACCCAAAAATACTTTATGCATATGTATAAGTGAAAACAAACGAACAGAAGGGAACAACAATTTTATACGGTCATTCAAAAGCAGTCAGTCATATCCAGTCAGTCAGAATCAGAGAGATGTATAATTACTTACTCAGATTCGGATTCGATAGTAAAGTAATCTGATATAACAGTGTTGCTCACATTCAGTCAATCAGCTTTTAAATCAATCATCAATCGAAAAATCTCTTAGGCAGAGTATACAATCACATATATCGAGGGCACATGATTACACTTAAATTGACCTAAAATCCAAAATCAGTGAAATAGGGCCATACGTCCGTGTGTCCTGGCCGTGTGGGACAATCCAGGCCATGTAAGTGTCCAAACACCCGTGTGAAGAGTAGTACATGGTCGTGTAAAGTAGGGACACGACTGTGTGAGTAGGCCATGTAACCCACTGTTCATTTTCACTAAAATCATGTGTAGGGCAGATGCGGCCGTGTGAGGGTCTCACACACCCGTGTGCCATCAGACATGGCTGTGTGTTTCAAAACACACGCCTGCGTGGGATCTTTAAAACCCCAAATCAGTTACATAGCCATATGGCCAGGCCGTGTGACCCCAAAACTCTAAATCCCTAATTCCCAAATTCACACACTCGTGTGCCTAGGGGACACGACCGTGTGAAAATCGATAAAATCCCTAAATCAGCCACACGCTCGTGTGGCCCAGCCATTAGCACCCAAAATTGACCGAAAACTCTAATTTCCAAATCCATACGGCCGTGTGCCTCAGTACATTCCCGTGTGTCCGTCGGGGAGGTCACGAAACCATCTCAAATTAGCCTCGAAACTGTCGTTTAAGCCACCGTAATAGTCCCTAACCTTTGCCCTATCAAAGTACATCAGAAAATAACTATTTCCCCTCACTTCTATCGTCTAAAAACCCTAAAATCCCTCAGGTTAATATACACATAAGAATTGTCGAAAACAGAAAATTTCAAACTAAAACTATGTAGACAAGGTTAGATTCTCACACCTGTTTTGACGTCGAAGAGATCGACAGAGGAGTGTAATTCCAGCAACCGTAGATAAACTATTTCAAAAATAAAGGGGAAAGCCAAAAGAGGGAGAGGAAAAAAAAGTATATTGAAAACCCAAAAATAAAAAATAAAAATGAAAATAAAAGAAAAGATCAAATAAAATAAATCATAGAACAACTAATTTAATAATTATAATCAATTATAATTATTAACTAAAACAAATCAAAATAAAAAGGCTCTTCATTGCCTACGCAGCTATTCGAACACATGACCTCTATCACACTAGCACTCCACTTAACCACCAGACCAGTAGTGCCATTCTGTCATTACAATGCACAACTTAACTTATGTGTGTGACCTCCTCGCTGTCCCTAAGCTTAATAACCAAAAACTTCTAGGCCCAAAATTCGGGGCGTTACACCTTGTAACGCCCTAAAATTTTATTTTAGTTTTTGTGAATGTATGAAATAAATATTTGTTTGCTTCAATGGTTAAGTGTTCTGGGTGTGTGTGGGAGGTCCCAAGTTCAAGCCATGATTTGGGCAAATTTTGGTATTTTATGAATAAAGCCCTATTTTTGGTTAGTAAGATTTTAAGTAATTTTTGGTAAGTTTATATCAGAATGGGCTTGCTGGTCTGGTGGATAAGTGGAGTGATGGTGTGATGGAGGTCCTGTGTTCGAGTACTGGTGGGAGAAATTATTTTTGCTATAAGTAACGTGTAGGAGTTTGAAGTAAATTTAAATGTTGAGTGGTTGAGATATAATGGGAATTAATGGGAGGAAAGTTAGGAAGTTATTAGATTTTCTGAGTAGTTGGTTTTTCCCAAAAATCCCTCTTCCTCTTTTAACTTTTTTTTCCTTCTCTCCTTCTACAATTTCCCCAAAATTCTGCCAATATTTTGATGTTTTGAATCTTTTTCACCAGCTGAACTCTTCTAGTCTTCTTCTTCTTTTCATTTAACGTCCATTTACGCTTGTTCGGTAAGTGATTGTTATGCCGCTATCTTTTTGTTTCATGGATCGTTTTCTTAAAGGAGGTTATTTGTGGTTCTTTTAGTTAGGCGATGGTCAGTAACTGATCGGTACTACTGCGGAGAATTAAGAGTTGCAATTTTGGTTGTTGACAGTAAGGGTTTTGTTAGATTACCGATTATGGATTTCGATAAGCTTTTGGTTGAATGACGAGATAAGGGTTTAATTAAGTGATACATTGACCGATTTTTAGGTTCTGGAGGCTTAGGAGTGCTCACGCATCAAAAATGAACCAGGTGTGTACCTGGAAACGTAGAAAATGAAGTTTCGGCAAAAGCCAAAAATCTTTCTGTCTACGCTACACAAGCGCGTGGTCACCCATGTGGTAGGTTGTGTGCACCAACACGACCATGTGATCGATAAGGCTAGGCCGTACGTGAAGGGCACTGACTTGTGATGGCCAGGTAGGCTGTGTGCGAGACACGGGCTAGCCTGTTTTGAGCCGTGTGGGCTACGCAGGCGTACGGGCCCACACGGGTGATTCGCACGGGCATATGAGATTTTAGGCCAGGCCATCTGATTCACATGGCCAAGGCCAATATGGGTTGTATAGGCCACACGGGCATGTAGGCCCACATGGGCAGGCCACATAAGCGTGTGAGTCCATTTTTACTAAAATGTTCCTAAGATTGCACGGGTCGCCCAAGTCGACTGTGAACCTACTGTAGGGTCAGTAAGCACTACTTAGACCCTTAAATGTGTGAAATTGACTATCGAGCATGTTAATATCTAAACTGAATATATGTACTAAAAGTGCATAAAAGCATGCCATCCATTGTATGTTGCATTGCATTGGGGTGGGGTTGATATTATTCGGAGAAGTGTACTGAAAGGCTCTTAAGCCTAATATATTAACAGCTTAGTTGCAAATTACTGTTTTGTGCCGCATTCGGTACTACCTGGAGTGTAGGGATGGATGGATTGATTTAATTCCCACATAGAGTATAGGGTTGGATAGAGATGGTGTGTAGAGGTTGGTTGGGTAGGATTTTGTTATTGAATACTACATGACTGCTACTAATACTGTGATGAGTTAAGGCCCTAATGCATACTAATACTATGATGGGCTAAGGCCCTACTGCTTATTTGATACTGATACTGAACTGGGCTAAGGCTAAATTGTCACTGATACTGAGATGGGCTTAGGCCCAAGACTGTTGACTGTGCACTGTAATTATTGTTTGTTTTGTTTGTTTCTGCGGGATTACACACTGAGTTTACGTAAACTCACCCTTTTTGTTTAATGTGCATAGGTAATCCCCAGACCTAGGCGGATCAGTGTGGCGGAGAAGTCGATGGTGGCCACTGTTTTGGACTGTCATGGTTTTATTTATGATTATTAGATTTATTTTTAATTTTATTGATTTTTATTTTTATTGGTTAAGTTTTGGATTGTAAATTGGACTTACGAACTTTTGCTTGGTTTTGGGTTCTTATTTTTTTTCCTAACTTTATAGACTTATAACTATTACTAGTAGGGAATTTGGTTTTCAAAATTAATATACGTTTTCTCTAAACCACCCGAGTACATAAGTTGTTTTTCAAAGCTTCTGCAATGAACTTCATTTTCAAATCCCAATTAATTAAATAAGAGACTAAGAAAGGATAAAAACATGGAAATGATTTTATCGCTACGAGTTAGTTTTTAAAAAACCTATGATGTAACATTGCCAGATTCAACCATAATGTTTAGGCCAGGCTTGGGGTGTTACACACCTAATTTGCAAAATTCAAGAAAAATCAAATTACAATATTTGTTTTTAGTATAGACACCTTTTTTTGCTTTAAAATGCTTTTTAGTATTCAAAAATCCGATCCATTACAATATTTGTTTTTAGGCTTATATAGCCAAATGATACACTCCAAATATCAGTATTATCTCTATTTATCACTGTTTCTTTGCTCTTGCTTGCGTCTGGCTTGGTTTCTTTTTTTGTTTTCTTTTGCACGCAGATAACGAGTCAACGGGGCTTGCGGATGGCTGTTTTGGTGCAATCCTCGACGAAGGTACCGTTATCGAGCGTGGTGCACGCCGATGGCGCACATGGGTAGGCTACGGCACAAAGGAAGGAGGGGGAACCCTAGGGTTTTAAAATTTTTAAAGTTTTTAGGCCGTTTCTGTGTTTGGGCCTAATGTATTTGGGTTGTTTTAATTTTGTTTTTTTTTTGTTGTAATTGGACTGAAACATTTAAAATTTGTTTGGTTTGTAATTTGGGCCTCGTTTATTATGGCCCGGTCAAATTTGGACCTGTACAGCTGCCCCTCTTTGCTCATTGTCGTGTAACGAGAATAGAGCAAAGATTTTGAAAGGGCCAAATTTGCCTGGTCTTGCAAGATACCCACTTCTTGGTATTCCTCCTCTTTAAGAAGCCTCATCTAGTCCATTGTATCTTGTTTACCTTGACCCATTCCACTGCTGCTATATAAGATTTGTAATTTATAGCTTCAATCTGTTCCACTGCAACTTCAGGGAAATAAGATTTGTCATCTTTGGTCTGCTCCACTACAACTTCAGTGAGATAAAATGACGGCTTTAATCTACTTCGCCGCAACTTCAGGAAGGCAAAATCTACTATCTTTGATTTGCTCCAATGCAATTTCAAGGAGGCAAAATCTGGTGCCTTTGATCTGCTTCACTACAACTTCAAGAAGGCAGGATCTGGTGTCTTTGGTTTGCTTCACTACATCTTCAGGAAGGCAAGATCTGGTGTTTTTGATTTGCTTCGCTGCAACTTCAGAAAGGCAAAATTTGTGTTTTCGATCTGCTTCACTGCAACTTCAGGAAGGCAAAATCCGTATCTTTTGATTAGCTCCACTGCAACTTCAAGGAGGCAAAATTTGTGTCCTCGATCTACTTCACTGCAACCTCAGGAAAGCAAGATCTGTATCTTTCGATTAGCTCCACTACAACTTCGGAGAGGCAAAATCTGGTGTCTTTGATTTGCTTCACTGCAACTTCAGGAAGGCAAGATCTACTATCTTTGATTTGCTCCAATGCGACTTCAAGGAGGCAAAATCTACTATCTTCGATTTGCTCCAATGCAACTTCAAGGAGGCAAAATCTGGTGTCTTTGATATGCTTCGCTGTAACTTCAGGAAGGCAAGATCTTTCAATTCACCGATGATGTTACACCATCCTCTAGGGACATGATTTGTAGAATCGGTTTCATGTATCTATGCTCATGCCAAGCGATTAAGATGCTATGACCGAAATGAATCAAATGTTCCTAACTAGATGTGATGCCCATTTCAAATAATGTGTTATGAACGGTATATATGCAGAAAGTGTGATTTTCATTTTTCATTTTTCCCTAATTTGATATTACTCATCGCCCATCGAGGTTTTTATCACCGACGTCTTTCTTTCCCTCAGCTGACATCTCTTACAGAGAATCACGATCTAGGGTATCTTTCCTAATATTCCCTTAAAATTGGGAAATTTGAACTAATTAGTCCCGTCTCGGGTCCTTGTGTCATTTAGAATTGCTTCAGAGTAATATGCAGAACTCTTTTTTGAATGTTATTAGTCCATTAATCACCATTTCAATGAAAGACACTTGAAAAAAGAAAAAAAGAGACTGTCGCAATGGAAAAGATGGAATTTTATTGAGAGCAATGCCCCAAATGAGTCAAGTAATCAAATTTAGCTAAGATACAAAATAAATAAGATAAAAATAGGTGCCCCCAGATATCATAGTGTGAGTTTCTCTGCACAAAACTTCTTGAGGACCCCTTGAACTTGGTATGTGTTCAGAAGGCCAAGAGTACTCTGTTGATGCCCCAAGACGTAGCATGCTTCTTCATTGTTAATTTAAGCATAGCAAGATTTCTGTGTGCCTCGCTTTTGATCAAAATTTGAATCGCCCTTCTCGGGTTTTCAATTCAAATCCCCTTTGGTCTCAAAGCGCCCTTTGCAGGTTTTCACCTTGGCCTCTCCTTTTTTTTTTGAGGTCTCAGAGCGCCCTTTGCGGGTTTTCGCGTTGGCCTCTTCCCTTTTTAGGCGAAGTATTTCTTGACAGAATCTGAATTTATAGGATTTGGTAAATCTTTACCATCCATCTCAGTCAGAATCAATGCTCCTCAAAAAAAGGCTTTCTTCACCATATAAGGTCCTTCCCAGTTTGGCATCCATTTCCCTCTAAAATCTTTTTGTATGGGAAGGATCTTTTTTAGTACCAGGTCCCCTTCATTGAATTTTCTAGGGCGCACCCTTCTTGTTATAAGCCCGCATCATTCGCTTTTGGTACATTTGACCGTGACGGATGGCTCTTAACCTCTTTTCTTCAACTAAATTCAGCTGGTCATATCGAGCTTGAACCCATTCCGCTTCATCAAATTTCAGGTCCGACAAAACTCGAAGGGAAGGAATCTTAACTTTGATGGGTAAAACCACCTCCATTCTGTAGACTAGTGAGAAAGGCGTTGCCCCGGTGGAAGTTTTGATCGATGTTCGATAGGCGAAGAGGGCAAAAGGTAACTTCTCGTGCCAATCTTTATAAGTCTCAGTCATTTTTCCCACTATCTTCTTGATGTTCTTGTTGGCCGCTTCTACTGTGCCATTCATCTTTGGGCGATATGGAGATGAGTTATGGTGTTTGATCTTAAATTGGCTACAAACCTCCGCTATCGTGCTGTTACTCAAGTTCAGCGCATTATCTGATATGATCCTCTCGGGCATCCCATATCGACATATAATCTTATTCTTTAAGAACTTGCTGACTGCTGACTTCGTGACGTTGGCGTAAGAAGTGGCCTCTACCCACTTGGTGAAGTAATCAATGACTACAAAGATGAATCGATGCCCATTAGATGCTTTCGGTGAGATTGGCCCTATGACATCCGTGCCCCACATCGAAAAAGGCCATGGGAAAGTCATGACATGAAGAGGTGAAGGCGGCACATGAATCTTATCTCCATAGATTTGACATTTATGGCACTTTTTGGCATAATTGATGCAATCCCCCTCTATAGTGGACCAATAATATCTAAATCTCATGATTTGTCTGGCCATTGTGAAACCGTTAGCATGTGTTCCATAGACTCCCTCATGGACCTCTTCCAAGATCTGCTTAGCTTCAACAGCGTCGACACACCTTAAGAGTACTTGATCCTTCCTCCTTTTATATAGGACCTCTCCGTCTAGGACATAGTCATTGGCTAGCCTTCTCAATGTCCTTTTATCATTTTCTGTTGCTTGGTCCGGGTATTCGCGATTCTTCACATATCGCAATATATATTGATACCAAGCGTAATCGTCTTTTTCTTTTTCTTCTTCAATGTTGTAACAATGAGCCGGAGCCTCACGGATACTCATTTGGATGGGCTTCATACCCTCCGGTTTGTTTACTTTGATCATTGAAGCCAACGTTGCCAAGGCATAAGCCATCTGGTTTTCATCTCGCGAGAGGTAATAGAAGGTGATATCGTCAAACTCCTTAATTAACTCTAGGACCAGTCTTCGGTAATTGATCAACTTAGGGTCTCTTGTCACCCATGAGCTGATAGATCACTAAGGCAGAATCCCCATATACTTTTAGCATCTTGATTTTGCGTTCAATAGTTGCACGGATGCCCATGATGCATGCTTCATATTCTGCCATGTTATTTGTGCAATCAAAATCCAATTTACTAGTAAAGAGGTTATGATCGCCATTTGGAGATGTCAGAATCTCCCCGATTCCGTTACCAACAGCATTTGAGGCTCCATCGAAATTCAATCTCCAATAGGGATCTTCTTGAGAGTCTTCTTCAGTGGTTGCAACATACATTAGATCTTTGTTTGGGAAGTCAAAGCTCAAGGGCTCATAATCTTTTAAAGCTCTACTGGCTAGAAAATCTGCTATTGCACTCCCTTTTATAGCCTTCTGGTTTACATAGACTATGTCGAGCTCAGATAACAAAATTTGCCAGCGAGCCATTCTTCCGTTCAAAGCATTTGACTCCATCATATACTTCAAAGGGTCCAATTTTGAGATAAGCCACGTTGTGTGGTACAACATGTATTGTCTCAATCTTCAGGTTGTCCAGATCAAAGCACAACACAACTTCTCGATCGGCGAATATCTCGTCTCACATTCAGTGAATTTCTTACTGAGATAATATATCGCTTTCTCTTTTCTTCCTAACTCATCATGTTGGCCTAACACGCATCCCATAGAGTTTTCAAACACTGCTAAATACAATATCAGGGGCTTATTAGGGCAATGTGGCATTAGCACTAGGGCGTTGGACAGGTAATGCTTGACCTTATCAAAAGTTCTTTGACATTCCTCATCCCATACACCTGGGTTGTGTTTCTTAAGGAAATGAAATATCGGGTCACACTTCTCCGTTAGTTGTGAAATGAACCGGGCGATGTAATTTAGCCTTTCTAGGAAGCCTTTAACTTCTTTTTGAGTGTGTGGTAGAGGTAATTCTTGTATGGCCTTGACTTTATCTGGGTCTATCTCGATCCCTTTTTCACTGACTACGAATCTTAACAACTTTCCTGACCAGGCCCCGAAGGTACATTTTGCTGGATTGAGCTTTAGTTGAAACTTTCTTAACCTCAAGAACAGTTTCTTCAAGACTTGTATGTGCTCTTTTTCTGTCCTGGATTTCACAATCATATCAACGACGTAGACTTTAATCTCCTTGTGCATCATGTCATGGAACAGAGTTACCATGGCTCTCTATTATGCTACTCCTGCGTTTTTAATCCGAATGGCATCACCTTATAACAAAATGTTCCCCACATGGTTACGAATGTGGTTTTTTCCATATCTCTGGGATGCATCTTTATCTGGTTGTATCCTGAGAATCCATCCATGAAGGAGAAAAGTGAATAACCTGCCGTGTTATCCACTAATGTATCAATGTGAGGCAACAGGAAATTGTCCTTTGGACTGGCTTTGTTCAAATCTCGATAGTCCACGCACATCCGTACTTTACCATCTTTCTTAGGAACTGAGACTATATTAGCTACCCATTCTGAGTACTTAACCACCTGTAAGAATCCTGCATCGAATTTTTTCTGACCTCCTCTTTTATCTTCAACAAAACATCAGGTCTCATTCTCTGAAGTTTCTATTGGACTGGCTTGCACTCTTCTTTTATGGGGAGTCGGTGTACCACGATATCAGTATTCAACCTGGGCATGTCTTCATATGACCATGCGAAGACATCCTTGAATTCTTGTAGTAACTTAATGAGGTCTTGCCTTGTTTCTACAGTGATACAAGTTCCAATCTTCACCTCTTTTCCTTCTCCTAAGCTCATAATTTCCACCGACTCCTTGTAAGGAAGGATTTACTTTTCCTCTTTTCTACCATTCTTAACAAATCAGGAGATAGGTTGCAATTTTGGTCATCTTCAAAATCCAGAAGGCCCTCTTTGCACATTTATTGCTCAAAAGGAGACTCTGAGCCAGTAGTAGTGTCATTCACATCATTGATATCTGGGAGCCTGTTATAGGGATGAAAAGAAAATCCAAAGAACAAAAGAATCTAAGAATATTTATTTGTGTGATATGACTATGAATGAAATGGAAAGAATGAAAGAATATCTGCTCAAGATGATACGCAAAAGTGCATTTTTATTGAAATAACGATATTTTGACATATGTCTATTTCATAAAAAGATTCTTATTACCCCTAGGCTCAAAGCAATAAGCTTGTTTCAGACATTACTCTGAATTAATTTTAAAAGTTACAGGGATCTCTTCCGCGGTCCAATTGTTTAAGGTACTCCCAGGCGCATATGGGCAAATACCTACTTGATTCCCTTCTTTCGACTCTTCCTCAAATAAAGCATTGATGTTCAAATCAGACTCTTTCTTCGTCGATTTCTCCTCAGAGCAAACGGTTCCTCCTAACACGAATGTTCTAGATATATGAGGGAAAGTTATTGGCTCCCATTTAACCTCTTCCCCACTTAGACGCGCTCTTCTTCTCTCTTGTTTCTTCTCTATTTCCTTCTTTCTTTGCTTTGCATTTGGCTTATATCCTAAGCCCAAACGGTCTCGTTTGTCTGCGAGCATGAGTGCATCGATCCGTCCTTGTAGGTTTCTTCTCAGCCCCTTTCTGGGTAAAGCTCCCTTCCCAACTGTCAGTTGTAAGCCCATTCTTATAGTTTTGGAGATTTTGGGCACTGGGACCTTGTTCCCTTCAACGATGAAGGTTGCATTCACAAACTCTAGCGATCGGAACGAACACTCTATTGCTTCCTTATCTGTCCCCATATAAGGTGCGTCGCTGGTAACAGATGCAATAATATCTTCTTCTACGTTTATAGTCACCAACCGACCTTCTGTTACCAACTTAAGCTTTTGATGTAGCGACGACGGTACTGCCCCGGCTAAGTGAATCCAGGGCCTCCCCAATAAGCATTTGTAAGAGGGTTTGATGTCCATCACCAAAAAATCTACTTCGTACGTGCTTAGGCCGATCAAAAGGGGTATTTCAATCCTTCCCATTACTTTTCTCTCAATGCCGTCAAATGCTCTTACTATATTGTTGCACGTCTTCATGTGGGAACTATCCACTGGCAACCTATTCAGTGTGGATAAGGGTAGGACATTTATTGCAGACCCGTTGTCAATCAATACTCGCGGTAGTGTATACCATTTACAGCGGGTAGTGATGTATAGTGCCTTTGTTGACCCTATTCCTCCTGGTGGTATCTCATCGTTATTGAAAAATATGAAATTATCAGCGCTTATGTTATTGACGAGACGGTCCAGCTTATTGACCGAGATATCATCTGCGACGTTGGTTTCGTTTAGCACTTTCATTAACGCACTCTGATGTGTCTCCGAGTTTAAAAGCAAGGCTAGTACTGAGATACGATCTGGCTGCTTATGTAGCTATTCTACGACGTTGTACTTGCTATGCTTTAAAAACTTTAAAAATTCTTTAGCCACTTTTTTCGTCACCGGCTCATTGATTGGTGATTCAGGTCTGATTACCTTCTCTTTCATTCACTCAACTATTGGGCTCTTTTCTTTCACAATCTTGTTTTTTGTACCTACAGGATCATAACGCCTCCCACTGCGTGTATAAAAGCCTACACCTTGGTTCATCTCTAAAGCACTAGCCGGATTTTCCTCTCCCGGGATTGTTACGTTACAGTCATAATTCCAATGAACCCTTTTACTATCCTTGTAGGGGAAGGATACCGGCTTCTGGATTATAACCCTCGACGTCATTTGTACTCCTGCTTCATTGGTCCTTGGTCGCGAGATTATCACCACAGAATGATTGACTCTTTGGACCCCTTCTATTGTTCCTTCTTCTGAGGCGTAAACCCCTCCTTCTTCTGATCCTTCAATCTCTTCATAAAATTCTATTTCTTTATTGTCCATCAGATTCTACAATATGGACCTAAACTTACTGCACTCTTAGATGTCATGGCTCTCTACGGAGTGAAACTCGTAGTATTTCATCGCCTCTCTGGGCATTTCCCTTGAACTTTGTATGATTAAGCCCTTACTGACCATTTGTTTCCAAACCCAACTCAACGGGGTTTTTACTTCTGTCAGGTCAGCCTTGATTCTTTTGCTCCCATTTTCAACTATCGCATTTATTCTTTGGTTAGCATGATCGGGTAATGGGTTTCCTGCCACGTTGGGTTCTGATAGGCCGTCGAACTTTACGATGCCCATTTGAATAAACCTTTCTACCAACTTTTTAAACGCGATGCAGTTCTCGATCGAGTGCCCCGTTATCCCCACGTGGTACTCATATTGGGTGTTAGGGTCATACCATTTTGGGAAAGGGGGTTGTGGGGGTTTCATGTAGAAAGGCGATACTACATGGGCATCAAATAATTTCTGATACAACTCTTTATATAACATCGAGATAGGCGTAAACTGGGTTCTTTTCGTGTTAGGCCTTGAGTTTGAATCTTGTCTTGTGGGGCCCTGATGGCTAGTAGTCACTGCTCTAGGTTGCCTCACGGTGACTAGTTTGGAATAACTCTTATTATATACACTCGTGTTATTCACCTCGTTTTATTTCTTTCTCAGGACTGATTTCTTAGTGCTTTCTCCATCTTCAATCTTTCTACTTCTTATAGCGTTTTCTATCATTTCCCCAGACATTACCATGTTCGAAAAGCTCTTAGTTGCACTTCCTAACAGGTGATTCATGAATGGGGCCTTCGAGGTGTTGATAAAAAGCATAGTCGTTTCCTTCTCTAAGAGAGGTGGCTGGACTTGAGTCGCTATCTCTCTCCATCGTTGAGCATATTTCCTGAAGCTTTCACTAGGCTTCTTTTCTATATTTTGCAATGTAATCCTACTGGGTTCTATGTCCGTCACATGACCATATTGTTTCATGAAAGCTTGGGCTAAATCCTTCCATGAACCAACTTGGGTACGACTCAGCTGGTTGTACCATTTAGTTGCAGACCCAATCAAGCTATCTTGAAAACAATGGATTAATAACTGGTCATTGTTGACGTATTCCGTCATTCTCCGACAAACATTGTGATGTGAGCCTCAGGGCAGCTAGTCCCACTATACTTCTTAAACTCTGGGGTCTTGAACTTATGCGAAAGTACCAGGGACCAAACTTAGATCTTTGGCATCAATCCCACGGTAGCCATCAATGCTTTCCATCACCTTGAATTTTTCCTCTAGCCATTTACACCTGTCCTCCAATTATTTTGGCAGTTCAATCTTTGACCTTTCTCCTTCAGCTATCTCATTCGGATCAGGGACATCGATTGGGTTATTCCCTAAACCCGAGCCAGTTTAACGATTCCTCGGCATTGACGCATCTGCTTGAAGTTGTTGTGGCCTAATAGTAACAGAGGGTCCACGCGGGTATGCTTCATGTTGTGCCGTGCATTAGTTGGGGTAAACCCAGGAGGATAAAGCGGATCATCATTCTCTTCAGTATTTACCGCAGGACTTTTTCCTTTATCTAATCCCCCAGCCAACAACTGAGTCAACTAATTCATCATGTTTCTTTGCGATTCCAATATTCGGTCCATCATGTCCTGTTGGATCTTGACCATCTGCTCTTGCATTTGATCTTGCATCTCCTTCTGGAGTTGCTCCAACCTTTCCATCCTTTGATCCATGTTTCTTGACTTAGAACAAGTACCGTAACGGTGTTTGATTGGTTGGTTTTTGGTAGTTTCCAGATTAACTCTTTCTTTGAAATAATTTCCATTTATTAAAATTTTCTTTATGAACTTTAATGCATATAATGTAATGCAATGCAAATGCATGAAATGCATAAATGCAAAACGAAGGCGCCGATTTTGATTCAATTCTATTAGATCAACTTCACTAGAAAAATGAATTTCTTTACATAAGACGGATGATTACATATACGACTTTGCCTTAATACCTAAGGCTTTAACTTCCCTAGGGAGCCATGCTAAGCTTCGGCCCCGATCTGATTCTGACTCGTTCTTTATACTTAATAGTCAGCTTGAACTACCAGTGTTTGCAGATGATCGGCCACTTCTCAGACTTGGGCTATAGCTTCTCCCATGACATGGTCTCGGTCTCTAACCTGGCATTGAGAGCGGAGGAGTTACTCTTTCCAATGTTCATTGTTTGCCTCAAGAACTCCAACTCGGGTTTCACTGTTTTGTAGTGCGGTCTCGAGCTCCTCTATCTTCTTTTCCAATCCTTCAATCTTGCTTAAGCTAGCCTTCAACTCGATCACGGAATTACGACTCCGATACTGACGTAGTGATCTCTCCAAATCTGTCACTCGGGCTCTTAACTTTTCTTTCTCATTTTGGTTCTCTAACAAACTCCTTTTTAGAGCATCCTCCCGTGTCTGGGCGTCTTGAAATTTTTTCTCCCATTCATCAGCCTTCATTTTCTCTTCTTTAACTTCTCGACTCCATTGCTCTGATGTCTTTCCCAAACCAGCGGTCCTCATTGACGTACGCAACCTCTTATAGTATGTTCTCAGACCATCCAAATCTTCCTCGGCCTTGTTCTTTCCTTTTCTTAACTTTTCAGCTTTTAACTTATGGATGTCGACGTCCAAACCCAATTTCATCTTCTCCTCCTCTAACTGCTCTATTTTCTTCCCCAATTCCAAGCTCTTTTTCTTGAAGTCCCGTTTGATGATCTCTAACTCATATGACACTACTCGTAGATGCTCTTCTAGTGGCAAGACATTCTCTTGATCCGTCATAGGGACATTGTCGTTAATTTTCTGGCCACACCACTGATCGTATTTGGGGGTTGTCAATGGATTCATAGCTAATCCCTTCAGTTTATAGGTCTACTTCCAAGCGTTTGATATCTTACGAGCCTTTTTCTTATAGTTTTCATCTTTGTACGAAAACTCGCACTGAGCTAAACCTTATGTTGCTGGTACAAATTGCCTTAATTGGTACTGCCTCAACACAAGAAGTGGAGCGTATCCAATGGCTCCCCATATTCCTAGTAAGAGGACCCAATCAAAATCACCACAACGGTATAAAACACCTTCAGGGATCATCCATGGAGCTCTCCATTCCACGTCTTCGGACTGTAAGTTTTGTAAAATCACCATCTATTTCTCTTCTAAAATATCATCTCGCCTTGGTGTGGCCACTATTTCCTTTAGTGGAGAGTAGTTTTTGAAGAACGCCCGGTAAATTTCCTTCTCTACTTTCCAAAAGTGGCTACGGAACCAAGCTAACAAGAGCTGTGCACCCTTATGAACCTTCCTTCGCCTGCTCTCCGACATGCATTCAAAGATCTAAAGGTTTCTGCCAAAATTGCTGGATGGGTGTGATTCCTTTACTTAGTCGATCAAACAGGTCGATAGCGGCTTCATCTATGTGTCTCAAGGCTTTGGGGAAAATCACCAGTCCATAAATACTCAAAGCAAACATGTCTACTTTTTTCTTCGCGTCGGGGTGTGTCAATATCAGATCCCTTAAATTCACCCAAGGAATGCACTTACCCTCGCCTTTCTGCTGGATTCGGGTGACAACCCACTTTTCACTTATTCCCGTGATGTTCATTAATCTTTTTACGAAAGTCGAGACATTAGCGATCCTTGTGTAGGCTTTACTGGCTTGGATCTTTGGGCAACAAAGCAAAGCCATATATTCTTCGATGGTAGGTACCAAGTCAACCTTTCCAAATGTAAAACAACTGTATGTGGGATTCCAAAATTGAGGAAGAGCCTGGAACAAATGTTTATCCACTTTCATGTCAAGCAGATAAGGTAAATCGCCGTAATTATAGTAAAATAACTGCTTGATATCGTCGTTCCAATGGTTCCATATTTCTTTCAGTTCTTGGAGGTCATTCTGGGTCACACTAATGCGAGTGAAATCCCATAATTCTGATACGTATCCCCCGGTCAGACTATCTCCTTTTTCTTGCTGAACTTTCTCGGACCAAGCTTGGACAGTCACATTACCTTCCACCTTATCAAAAAACCCATTTTCCATGGTAAGCTCTCTATTTAGTAACTGAATTTGTATCAACACCCTCTTTATGGAAAAATGTCATGCAATCAAAGTCAAAACGAAGTAAGTTAGTATTATTCATAAGTAAATCTTCAAATAAACAAGAGATATCAAATAAAGCACCTAATTGGGTAACCACTATGATTAGGGTAAGGCTCTACCTAAGGTGGGCTCTTAAGGCTCATTATATGGGGTTTGGTTCAATAGTAAGGGTACCTGAACCAGCAGATTTCTCGATCTTCACCCATTATAGGCTCATATAGACTGAGTTCAGTTCAGGGGAATACATTTCCCTACGGCCATGCGGAGATGAAAATCTCACGAAGCACATAGGTATGAATGTATCCCGAAAGCAGTCCATTAGCCCATGCAGAGGTGAAAACCTCACGAAGGCATAGTTTCTTACTCCCACTTAAAGGTGTGACCACTCGGTCATGCAACGCAATGCTAAAGTATTCTAGAAGATTTAAACTGTAATAATAACACAAATAAATGCAACAAAGAAATTATGATTTTTTTTAAAAACCGATTTTCAATTTTCGATAATTGGACAAAAGTTAACCAATTTATGGCTCGACTCTCAAAATGTCCCCAGTGGAGTCACCAAGCTGTCGAAACCATTTTTAAAAACGGGGTCGACTTGGATTTTGAAAATTAAAATGATGGGAGTCGCCACCGATCTTTATTGGGTGTGATCGGATCACCTTTGTTTCAATAAAACATTTTTTAGTTTACTAGAACGGTGTTTTGGTCTACGAAATTCAAGAAAACGGGTTCGGGAATCGGTTACATGCGAGGAAGGGTTAGCACCCTCGTCACGCCCAAAATTGGTACCGAATTGGCTAATCGATGCCTAAATGTCGAAAGTCAAAAATTCTGTGAATAATTAAAAAAAATTGCGATCCTCTTTTTTATTAACGCTAATTTTAATATGATGCTTCGGTAAATCGAATGTTTGAACGAATCAAAACAAATATTAAAGACTTTCTTATTTCGAAGTGATAAAATGCCACATCCAGTACATAGGACACAACATTTTAAGCCTTCAAGGATAAGCTCGTCTTTAGATTTCAAAACTCATGCATTTAATATCAGAAGGTTATTCGATCATTTGAGCTAATCGAAGAAAATCGAAACCCAGTACGGAGGGCACGATCTCTCACATTTCTCGAACGATGAATATTGCCTTTATTTTCTAAGCTTTTCCTTTGGTTTTGAGTTTAGGAATAAGAAATTAGTGAAATATGTGAAAATAATATGCCTTTAATTAATTACGTTTTAGAAAAATCGTTTAAAACATGAAGCAAATTGTACTTAACGAATACGACAATGCAGCATTTGTTTGGAGTGACGATAGCATAATATACACAAGATAATAATATATGAACCTATTATGTTAGCATGCATGAACAGAAATAAGAATAATAATAATAATAACAATAATAGCAACAACAACAATAATAATACTAATAATAACACTAGTAATAAAGTAATAATACTAATACTAATAATAATAATGATGATGATAATATGGACGAAAATAATGATAAACATATAAATAAAACAAGTAAATGGTATGAAAATAGAAGCCAAGTAAGCGAATGTACATGGGATTAAAATAAAATAAATAAATAAATAAGTAAAAATAATAAATGGGTGGACGAAAATAAAGAAATAATGGAATAAAAGAGTAAAAGAAGAAAAGCATTTCAAAAAAAGACTTAATTGAGACATTAAAAGGAGTTTAAGAACAAAAAGAAATAAAATGAAACCAAGGGGGTCGAGTTGTAGCGCGTGAATGAAATAGAGGGTCCAAAAGAGAAAATATCCCTAACCCCCAAAACGCAGCGTTTTGTACAAGACTGAAATGAAATAAAAACAAGATTTTAAGTCCGATTTAAAAGAAAGAAAAGCGCAAAAGGATCCGATCGAGACAAGCCAACATAGCGGAAGGACCGATTCAGTAATAAACCTATTTGGGCATTAAAACGCGTGGATCCTACATCTAGTATGGGTCGGGCCTCGGGCTCCATCACCAAACGACGCCGTTTCGCACGTAAATGGGATAGGGCAAAACGCACAGTTTTGCTTAGTATGAAAGCCAAAATTTTTTTAAAAATTTCATTTTCTACCCCCTTCTAAACAAAAAAACCTATCGTCCCTTTCAACCCTCTCCTTCCAGCCAAATCTAGGCTAAGGGTCCGATCATCGAACGGTCGCGCCGCCGCCGTGAACGGTGTCCAGAGGCGCACAAAAATGGAGCCTTTTCGATTCCTTTTAAACCCTTTTTGTTTGTATAAAAAGAAAACGAAAGAAAAGAGGGGAAAGATCTTAAGAAACTATTTTTATTCGTCCCTTTTCTGACTATAAATCCGAGGACCTTCTAAGTGACCGCCTTTCGAACCCACATCAGAACTCGGATGAGCCCTTGGGTGTTCGAACACCGACGATGCCCGACAGAAAAGAGAAATGGATCGATGGTAAAGTTCTGTTTATTCTTTTTATTTTCTTATTTTGAATAGTAAAAAAGGAGCAAAGATTTAGAATAGACACCTTTTTTTGCTTCAAAATGCTTTTTAGTATTCAAAAATCCGATCCATTACAATATTTGTTTTTCGTCTTATATAGCCGAATGATACACTCGAAATATCAGTATTATCTCTGTTTATCACTGTTTCTTTGCTCTTACTTGCGTCTGGCTTGGTTTCTTTTTTTGTTTTCTTTTGCAGGCAGATAACAGGTCAACGGGGCTTGCGGATGGCCATTTTGGTGCAATCCTAGACGAAGGTACCGTTATCGAGCGTGGTGCGCGCCGAGGGTGCACATGGGCAGGCTACGGCGTGAGGGAAGGAGGGGGAACCCTAGGGTTCCAAAATTTTTAAAGTTTTTGGGCCATTTCTGTGTTTGGGCCTAATGTATTTGGTTTGTTTTAATTTTGTTTTTTTTGTTGTAATTGGACTGAAACATTTAAAATTTGTTTGGTTTGTAATTTGGGCCTCGTTTATTATGGCCCGGTCAAATTTGGACCTGTACAACAAGGTTACAGAGTTTTATCAGACCTTTCAGATAATTTACAAACATTATACGAATAAACATCATACATATTATAAAATATTCATGATGTCTTTTTAATGGACATTCGAGGCCCAAAATACGTGTTAGAAGTTCACGTGCTCGAGAAATTTTTCGTGAAATTCCAAAATTTTTCCTAAGTACAGAGCTCACACGCCCGTGTGCTAGGCCGTGTGGACTCAATATAACCCCTTTACAATAACCTAACCAACCCTACAAATTTAAATCACAGCCAATCCAAAACCAATATCACAACCAATAAAATTTATATGCAATTACACCTAGAACATATCAAAATATTAACCCTAGAATTTACTAAATGATCATTCATAAACGACATTTAAATTGAATTAGTAAACTTCATTCATTTCCCATTCAAACTTAATACCAAATGCCATATTAATCTCTTCACCATTTTATTTAACAAATTCCAAAACATCATTTGACATCGTTTACAACCAAAAACTACATTGACCTATAAGTTTAACTTAGGTACATGCCACTTTTACCAAAAAGAAAGTTACATTATCAAAGTTTCTCTGAGATCGAGATTGCTCTGGATGCTGAATCGGGACACTTGACTTCTACTAACCTGCGCACGGAAACAACCGTATGCTGAGTATGAATATACTCAGTGGTATTACCATAATTCAAATTATAAAATAAATAGTAACATATACACAATCAACTTTATAACAATTTAATTCTTAAGGTACTAATTTAAACTTTAGCTACATTTTACTTTATCTATAGCAATTTACTTGGCTATTTATAATTTCATTATCAGAATTCATTCCATTTAATCATTAATCACATTATGAATCTTTTGTTCATGTATTTCACATTTTCATTCCACAATTCAATCTCTCAATTCCTTTCGATAGCACGATCAATCAAATTCATTCGAATGGCCATTTCATTTATTTTCCCCTATTAACATGACTCGAACCTTGGCGAATACATGGATCCAACCAAACACTCCAGTATGACACCCAGTGCCTCATCGGATAGTTCAAAGCAATAGTTGACACCCTGTGTCTCATTGGCCAAGCCGAAGGAAGTTGGAACCCAGTACCTCATCGAATCTATCCGAAGAAATATAGTAAAACCCAGTGTTTCATCGACTCGAGGTCGAAGTATCCCTAAACACTTCCAATCCTATGGCATGCCAACTATATCCGACTCAGCCCGACTAGTTAATAGGGTTCTCAAATCACTTTTCAATTTCAATTCCACTTTCAATTCAATTTCACAATTCAATTCAATTTTACTTTTTCACTTTCTAATCAATATTCAATTCAATACCAATACATAATTATCGTTCAATTTAATTTCCATTCAATTCAATAATAACACTTACCTCATAATTCACTTACCATACATATAATTTAATATTTAATATTTAATAATAAATAGCTTGAATTATAGTAATACAAACCGGATATTTTCTCGATTCAATCCTCGTCCACTTTTTCCTTCCCTTTCTTCGTAGATGTCTCCGGTGTGACGTTGGCTACGAAAATTAAAATAATTTCACAATTATTCACATAAATTCTTGAATTTCCTATTTAATTTCTACCTTGATTTCAATTTAATCCTTAACCAAAATCATCTATATTTCTATTCCAATTCATACCTTATTTCTACTCCATATTCACTCAAACTCAAACTTAACTCTCTAATTTTCATCATAAATACCAAATTTTGAATTTTTTGCAATTTAGTCCCTAATGCACAAAATTTATAACCTATTCTACAATTTAATCCATCTCCCAATTCTAATTAGAAATTCTATTAATTCAATCTCTAATTAACACTTTTACTCAATAAAATGAATGTCTAAAAAAATCTAATAACTTCCAAAAATTTCAACATATACTTAGTAGTATTTTGTTTTAGGTTCATAATAACTCAAAAATAACAAAAAAAGACTTAAATTAACTTACCAATTTGAATTAGAATCTTAAAAACCTTAAATTTTCCTTTTATTTTTCTTTCTCCTTTCTCCCCTGTTTTCTTCTCTCTTTCCTCCTTGAATTTTAAGGTTCTGTTTCTTTTTCTTTCTTTACTATATATATATATATATATATATATATATAATATAATATAATAATGATATATTATAATAATATAATAATGTAAACTATTAAATATCTTTATTATTGAATAATATAATAATATATTTATATATTAAACTTAAAAAAAATCTTACATTTTTCAATAGTAAACCGCCTCATTTTACTAAAATGGCTTAATTCCTATTTGGTCCTTTTTACTTTCTTTAATTTATAATTAAACTTTTACCCCTATTGCAATTTAATCGTTTTTCTTAATTACTCCTAATTAAGTCAAATTCACCTAACTAAGACCTAATTAAACACATAACTAACTTTGTAAATATTTTTAATAAATATTTACGAACCCATTTCACTAAAACAAAGGCCTGATAATGTACTTTTTTGATGCCTGTAAATTTTGGGTCATTACAAGAACATTCATGGAAACCCCTCAACCTTTAACAATTTTACAAATTAATCCCTGGGCTAGCTAGATTAAGCTAAAATGATCTCGAAAACATAAAAATCATTAAAAATGGGGCTTGAATGCATACCATGCAAGAAGAAATAGAAATCGAAGCTCTCCCCCCTTCCTATGGTGATTTCAGCATGAACAAGGTGAAAAGAAAAAGATGATAGCTTGTTTTCATCTTTTCGTAACTTAATTTTCCTTTAATTACTAATTTACTATTTTAACCTTTAAAAACTTCCATAATTACATTAATACCTTGCCATGCACATCCACTAACTCATACATATGGTATAATTACCATTTAAGTCCATTCACTTTAAAGTTTTAAAGCCAATTGACCCTTTTATCTAATAGAACTCTACTTTTACACTTTTTACGATTTAGTCCTTTTTACTTAATTAATCATGCAAACATCAAAATTTATTAACAAAATTTTAACACGACCTTACTAGTATCCCATAGACACCAAAATAATAAAATAATAATAATTTACTAGTCGAATTTGTGGTCCTAAAATCACTGTTCCCATTTCACTAAAAACAGGTTGTTACATTATAATTAATTGTATTTGCTTATATATTATGACTTTTTTAGGTTAAAACTTATGAATTAGATAACATTTTATGTTGTTCGATTAGAAACCATTTTTTTTAATGCAATTCTGTAAGTAATGTGCTTAATGATTCATTGAATTAAGTAATGTGTATAATTCATTGAAACTGAAAATTTTCAACATTTATTTTTTTTAATTGTGTTTGATAACTATATTAATTTTTTACTTAATATAAAATTTTTGACAAAAAAGTGTTGAAGATGATAAGTAGATAACTACTTATCATTTAATTTTGAAAATATTACTTTGATTTTATTTTTTAAAATCTTATTTTTGAAACAAATTATTTACTTATTTTATTAAAAATTAAGATATTAAAGTTATTAGTTTTCTTTTCTGGCACGATTCTTTTTGTGTACTATTTTGGCACGATTTTGAGGTTCTTTTACGGTTTTTCTTACGGCGTTTTTTACTTTTACTGGTTTTGTGTTCTGGTAAATCTCGTTTGAGTGGATGCATGATGGGCAGTGGTGGTGATAATAGTGAGATGGAGAGAGTTATGACAGAGCATTCGTTTTACAGGGGAAAAGAAGTTGTAACACCCCTATACCCAATTCGACCTGAAGAACCTGATATAGCAATATGCCAAAGTGATTTTGGCTAATCACTAATGTATTTGAACATTAAAAAAAATTTGTTATAACTTATATTTTAGTCCCTACTACTTGGAGCATACTTGATCTTCCTAAGTACATGTCATTCTATTCAAAATTTTGAAACATACCCTCTTGGCACTTACACATATGATGAGATGGATGCTCACAACCTCAATTACCACTTTTCAAAATCACTATACCTAATCTGCGTACAGAAAGCAAAATCGTATGCTGAGTAAAACTCAGTGGTTTTTCTATAATCTGAATAATTAGAAACAATAGATTACAAATATATAATTGAAATATAAACATATATTAATATTTAAATATTATAACAACCATATTATATTTCATTTATTTCACAAATATCTCAATTCTCATACTAGCTATATAAATAGCTTTTCACAATTTATTTCACATTTCATTATACAATTGTATTATCGATTCCATATTTATTTCATGAGTATGTAACTCATATATTCCATATATTTGCAACATATTTCACATTCTATTTTCAATTCACTATTTCACTTCCATTTGTTATACCATATTATTTCAATATCAATCATAAAAATTTATTATTCATTTACCCCTATTAACACGACTCGGACTCGGACGAATACACGTATCCAACCACACCAGTTTGGCACCCAGTGCCTAATCAGATAATTCGAAGTAATAATTTAACACCTAGTGTCTCATCAGCTAAACTAAAGTAAATTGATACCCAGTGCCTCATCGAATTAATCCAAAGTAGTAAATTGACACTGTAATGCCACAAATTTTTGTGTTTCCAGCTTTTGTGAATTTGTGGCATGGAAAAAAATATCTAAATATGCTTTGCATTAATTTGACACAAATAATTGTCTACTATAGTGGATATGTGTTCTGGGAGTGTTTGGGGAGGTCCCAAGTTCAAGCCTCAACTTGGGCTAAATTTTGGTTTTTATTTGAATTAAGCATTATCTTTGGTTAATAGGCTTTTAAGTAAAAGTTAGATAAAATATAATAGAATGGGCCTGCTGCTCTGGTGGTTGAGTGGAGTGTGGATATGTTGGAGGTCCTACATTGGATTCGTGGTGTGGGTAGTAATTTTTATGCTCTTCCGCTTTAGTGAATTTGAGTTGGATTAAAATTTTGATGCTAGTGGGGGGAAGTGGGCGGTTTGAGGAAGATTTTTGGGGGATTTGGGAGTTATCCTAGCTAGTTTCCCTCCACAAAAATTCTCTGCAAGTCTTCCTCTCCACTTTCGTTTCTTTTTCCTTTTGCGATCAGCCAAATTTCCCCTATTTTTGCTATTTTCCTTCCTGATATTATTAAATTTTTTGCCCTTTTCCATCATCATTGCCCATCTTTGCATTTGGTGGGAACTCGGTAAGTGTAGGTTTGCGTTCTGTTTTCGTTTTAATAGATGACGGGTTATTAAGGGGTTGTTTTCTGTTTAGGAGATAATCGAGATTCTGTAGATTGCTAATCGATGTTTTAATCAGCAAAAAATCGTTGTTATTCATTAGGGGTAAAATCAATCTCTCATTTCGGGGTTTGCTTATTCTTAGTAAACTCGATTTAAGTGACTGAATTAGGACTTAAAATTGTTGATTCTAGGTTCTGGAGTGCTCGGTGGTCATTTAGGCTTTAATCGAAACCAAGTGTGTACTCCAATCGCACTGAAATCGCATTTCAGCGAAAGCCAAAAATGAATCTGTCGACGCCACACGTGCGTGTGGACTGCCCGTGTGGAGGCTGTGTGGCGAGACACAGCCGTGTGATTGACAAACTAAACCATGTGTGCTCGACACGGCCGTGTGAGGATGGTTAGGCCGTGTGCGAGGCACGGGCTAGGAGAATTGAGCCGCGTGGGCCACATAGGAGTGTGGGCCCACACGGGTGAACCACATGAGCGTGTGGGATTTGGGCCAAGCCGTGTGATCCACATGGGTATGGACAAATTGGCCCGTGTGGGCCACACATGGGCGTGTGAGCTCATTTTTCTGTATCGAACTGTAAGGTTGCACGGGTCTCCCAAGTCGACTGCGACCTGATGTAGGGTCAGTAAGCGTTACTTAGACCCCTATTCTGTGATATGATTCTGAGATGTATGCTAGCATGTTATACTTAGCATGTGTGTTAATACTGTTCTGTTCTGTTCTGAGTATGATCTATTGTTCTATATAAAAGCATGACATTTATGTATGTTGCATCACATTGGGTTTGGGTTTATTGTTATGAAGAGAAGGAAGATTGAAAGGCTTTTAGCCGATTATTCAGCAACTATGCTGTATATACTATTATGTGTCATTTTATGGTACCTTATGGTGTGTAGGGGTGGATGGGTTGATTTTATCCTTATACTTGGTATGTAGGGCTGGATGGGTCAATTTTATCCCCACATGGTGTGTAGGGTTGGACGGAGATGGTGTGTAGGGTTGGTGGGCATGTACAGTTCTGATCTGATATGCATACAATTCTGTATGGGCTAAGGCCGGATTATGTCTGATTCTAATCTGTGACAGCCTTAAAACGACCCTAGTCGAAATGTGGTTTCGGGACCACAAAACCGAGGCATAAAAAATAATAATTAAATATTCATTTTGATGCCTATTGTATGTGCCAATTTATGTGTGACATCTTAGGTGCTTCAATTTAGTATTATAATTATGAATTGCACCTAAAATGGCTAAATTATGAACTTTGAAAATATGCTAGACAAATGTGTGATGACTTATTAATGCATGCATGAGAAATAGTGGATTTGCATGTCAATTTACCCACTTTTATGATAGTGGATGGTAATGATGAGGTTTTGGCACTTTGTGAATTGTTGTTTAGTCATATATTAATATAATAAAAGAAATTTTTATTTAGTTATCATAAAATAAAAGATTAAAATAATATTATGAAATGAAAAAATAAAATTTAATATTAGTAAATTGGGTGAAAAAAAACAAAGTGTTTCTTCTTTGTTTCTCTCATTGCCTTGAATTGAGAAAGAAAGAAAGCTTTTGAAGCTTAAGGCATTTGGCTAGTGAGGGCATCAAATTAAGGTAAGGTTTCATGCATTTCTTTGGATTTCTTTGTGAATTTTGGTTGGTTTTGAAGCTCACAACAAGACCCATGTGAAAATTTTTGTGTGCATGAAGCATGAAGTGTTCGGTCATGTTGGTGCATTATGTCTTTGAAATAGAAATTGATAAATGGAGTTTTAATGGACTCTATGATGTTAAAGCTTAGGTGAATTGAAATTTGTGAGCTCAAATTTGAAAGAATTGAAGTTTTGTGTGGCTTAAGTGTTTAATTTATAATCGGCTAATATAGTGAAATATGGAAATTGTTTTTAACATTAGAAATTGATGGTTAAATTATTTGTATGTGTACACATGGTTACCGAATGTTGAATTGAGTAAAAATGAGATTAATGGTTGGTTTATTGAAGAAGGGGTAATCAGCAAAGACTCTCTTTGAGTAATTTGAATTGGTGTTTTGGAAGTTTTGTAAGGAATAAGTAGGTTGAATTCGGCAATTAGAGGGAGGTATGAAACTTGTGCTTAATTGTGGAATTTTATAATTGAATTGCTAGTATGAGTTTATACAATTGCCGAAATTGAAATAGGGAATGTGGCTAAGAAATTTGATATGTTTTTATTTAATTACTATGAAATAGCTACAAGAGAAAATAAGGATGAAATTTGAGTTGGTTATGATTCATTGTGCGATTTATTAAGCTAGAATGGACATTCGGCTATGTCCATTGGAACAAATGAATTTGGTTTAGAGGGTTAGTTAATGATATATCTGTAACGCCCTGATTTTCGGGATTTTTCGGGTTTTGTGAATTTTAGTGAAATTTTTAAAATTTTGGTGTTCTAAAGGTTGATAATGTATGTACATGTGTTAGTGGGCCTATAGAAGGCCCAAGTTTAAGTTAAAACCCGGTAAAATATTAAGTTGGATTTTCAAGTGAAAGGGGGACTTGGTTAAGTGGGCTTTTAAGAAAAACCGTGTAAAATATGTCACAAGTGAGCTCTTGGTAAAGTGGCAAGGTGGAGCCACTAAGCTCCTAGAAAAGTGGCGCCTAAGTGGATATTCAAGGACAAGGGTTCGAGTTACAAGGTAAGCATAGAGTTCTTTTTAATTTTTAAGCATGTGCCGGGCATGTGCCTAACTTAAGTGAATTTCGGCAAGGGGGCTTTAGGGACTTGGGCCGATTACTTTAGAGGGACTACTAGGGTTATATCATTTTCTTTTTCCTGTCATGACAATTAGGGTTAGCCACCTTAGGAATTTTTCTCTGTTCTACTTTCAGAAAAGCCAAAAGTTGCCTCCATGGAAAGCTCATAGCCGAATTCTTCCTCTCCACCTCTACCATTAATTTTTTTCATTTTTCTTCTTCCCCTTTGATCTCTTCCCTAGCCGAATACCCACCTTGCACAGATCCACTCTTTCTTTTGCTTTCATTCCTCTTAAAATCAACCATAACCGATTGCTCAAAGTGCCAGAAATCCCGAAAACTGCTTCCTTTCTTGCCGATTTCTTGTAAGCCGAATCACCCCTATTCCTTTCACCTGTTGTGGCCGATTACTACACTCCCTTGAATCACACCATTGTCGACACCATCACCAAAAATCTACACCCAAAACGCCATCCTCTTCTCTTGTTGAAAAGCCGAAATCACCATAGTTGTAGGGAGATAGCCGAAATTGCAAATCTCAGAGATAAGGTTTCTACTGACGTTTAAGGGTCAGATTTACATCAGATCTGCATAGGAACTGAAGGGAAATCGTTGGTAAGTGTTTAATACTTCAGATCTGTTCAATATTTCATATTTGGAAAAGCCGAAAGTCCCTAAAGTTAAGGATTTTGTCGTTTTGGACTTTTGGTAAATCAAGTGGTGTTTTCTTTGTTCTTTTTGAGTGTTAGTTAGAGAAGAAGGTGATCAAACAAGGAGTTGAAGACATTGGAACATCAGATCTAGATCTAAAGGGATCTAAATCGGCAAGGTAAGAACATTAAGGCCATTGGAGGTGTTGGCCGAATGTGTAAGTAAGGCTTTGGGTAAGTTTTCAATTCAGATTAAGTGTTAATATGGTCTAATCAATTAAGTATTGGATTGTAGGGATTAACGCATAGGAGATCTCGTAGGAGAAACTGCAAAACAGGTGTGTGTTTCGAACGCCCTTCAATGCGCAAATCGGCAAAAGCCGAAAAGCCGAAATGCCGAAGTTTCAGTATTTCGAGAGCTTGTGAGCGTGCGAATGTTCTCAAGTTAGTAGGAGAAGGTTAGTTTTGGAATCGGCACTGTTAGGCGTGTTGACCGCTAAATTTTAGACATTATGGTAAGTTGGGCCTCGGTGGGCCAAATATGGGCCCAATGGGCGATTTGGGGTCCATGTGAGTAAAAATGGGTTTAAAGGTAATATTATGAACTGTAGGCGTGAAAACAGTTAAAACAAGATAACTGATTATGAAATTGGGACTAAATGGGCCTAATGGGCCAATCGACGTAATAGGGCTCATTAGGGGTTTTAGGGCTTGAATGCTAAGACTGAAAAACTGAGTTAACCGGACTTCTGTGACAACTATGTGATTAATAAATACTGTAATAAGCATAAAATCTGTAACATGAGAGTAAAATTACTGAAATACCCTTAGGGTAAGAAATTACTATTTTGCCCCTAGGTAGAAAATTACCGTTATACCCCTAGGGCTAAAATTGATTGTACTGTTTGACATGACTGTTACTGTTATTGCATGCCATGATATGTATCTATTGCATGGGTTGGGTTTTGATAATGGAGGAAGTGTGAGTGGCACAGCCACGTTACTGAAAAGGGGCTATGCCTCGTACTGTTTCTGAAAGGGGCTTTGCCTCGTATACTGTTTAACTGAGCAGCCATGCTGCGACTGTGGTGTGTGGGCTGGGTGGGTCGAGTTATTCCCCACATGGTGTGTTGGCTGGTACGGGTGGTGTGTAGCGGTTGGTGGGTTGAGTAGTCTCCCCAATTGGGTTTGCATTTATACTGTATTACTGTACTGTACTATTCTGGGCCTATGGGCCAATCTGTTATCTGAATAGGGCTTCAGCCCAGTATCTGTTATAGGGCCTTGGCCAGATTACTGTTTCCTGAATAGGGCTTCGGCCCAGTATCTGACTGAGACTGGTTAGGGTTAGGCCTAGTGGGCTTGAGCCAATTTGGGCTTTGGATGGGTTCTGCACACACTGAGTTTTCCCAAACTCACCCTTTCTTTCCATCCTTGCAGGTGAGCCCTAGATCGTGACTTGGACGCTGGGAGGGATTCAGAGTGGCCACGAGGACTGAACTTTCATCATAGTTGGTTTTTTTTTTTATTTAATTACCTTTTATTGGTTTTATTTTGACATGGGTTGTAATAAGGCCGCTATAACTGTTATTCGGGATTTCTCTACCGTTTTATTTCAAACACAAACCTACACCGTTTTCAAAATTAAACAAACATTTTATTAACCAACCTGACTTTATTGAAGACTAAGGAGGACAATAAGACTAAAATGAAACGATTAACAAATGAGATAGAAATTAGGTTGAATAATAATTAAATCGGGAATTTCAAGAAAAACAAGTATTACTTTTCAAAAATCTCAAACATCAGACTTAGAATATAGGACGGCGTAGCATAGTCTAGGTGATGTAGCACACCGGACATGGCCATAACGTCTGGGCCGGGTCTGGGGTGTTACAATATCTATTGTGCAAATTGAGTGGTGATTTGTCAAAATGAAGTGTTAATGTGCATTATGTACTTGTGTATGTTTTCAACTAAGGAAAAACTATGCTTTGATGTTGAAATTGGGTTTTTGATGAACGAATGAACTTGTTTTGGTGAATGGCTAATTATCGAATATATCTTTTGAGATTTTAGATGGAATTGCCGAATGTGCCTATAATAAGGAAAGGGATGGTTTGATTTTGATATTATAAGTGAAGTTTAAGACCATATGCTTTTGGTCATAGCATGTGAAGTAATCAAACATATTTTTGTTAATTGAGCTTTGAATCGATGGAAGTATGTGTTAATTTGAGGAATTAAATTGTAAGTGTATAATTGTTGAGTTTTGAGGTAAGGTATGCATTCGGTCATGGCTCAAAGGATGCTAATTCATGTTAGTTAACGTTCTTGTAAAGGAAGATGTATATGAGTGTTTATAAATTAGTTGATCGTTGCTATAGGTGGATAATGTGAGCAAATCACATATGGTTGATGGATGGGAAAGTAGAATTGAGCTTGGAAATTGGTATATATGACAAAATTGATATGTTTAATTAGTGGCCAAATGTGACCTTGATTATATGTTGTAGCTTGAAATGAAATGTGAATAAGAACTTTAAAGAGTGAAATTGTATAAATCTGCTTGGTACAGCAGCAGTAACGTGTTTTGGAAAAATCACCATAAATTGTGGGAGATGAATTAGAGGCTGAATAAATTGTGTAATTAAAGCTTAATGAGTCTAGTTTCTTATAAAAGAAACCTTACAAGCAATGGAATTTCCGATAAAGATATTTTTAAAGTTGTGTGAGACAGTGTCAGAATGACTCTGAAATCCACTGTTCTGTTTTTAGAAAATCACTATAAATTGTATAAAAATTTTTATAAGATAAAATTTATATGCTTAGACTCCTTAATGAGTCTAGTTCCGAATAAAATAGGCTAGGACATATTTTGAATTTTGTACAAGGAGAAATTCAATTCATAGTAAAGAGTGGTCAGTTTAGTCGAACAGTGAAATAGGGGAAACTTTAAGAAAATTCTGGTATTGATTGGCCAAACCAAAAATTCTGAAAATTTTATGAATAGAATATATATGAGTCTATTTTTAGAAAAAATTAACGGCACTTCATTTGGAGTTTCGTAGCTCCAGTTATGAGTAATTTATTGAATGTTGCTCAGAAAATCAGCTTGTTGTGACTTGTGATATGTATGTGAAATGGCCGAATGTGTGTGTGTTTGCTATGAGAAGTATATGCATGTATTATTTGACTATAAGTGAAAATGATTAATTGATATGTTTGAATAAGGATTAATAGAATTAAATATTTTATTTAGCTCAAGAGCATAGAGGGACAAGTTCGGATAAAGGGAAGGCTAAAGTGGTCGAATAGCCAACTCATAATTGCTCAGGAAAGTTCAAGGTAAGTTTTGAGTAATTGAATTTGGTATTCAATTTAAAATGCCATGATATACATGCATGATAGTTGAACGATGTTCCATTGAGAAAGAAACCTATTTCATGTTTGCTATATAGCCGAATGGCTCATAGAGAAAGAAACTGAAATTGGGATTTGAAATGTATTACTTATGTATGTTTGCTCATTGGGCCGAAAGTCTAGAAAAGAAGAGTATACATGTATAAGTTTTGATTTACATTACGATATAAAGTCAAGGAGCATGTTATATGTTTGTATGCGAATGAATGGATTGAATTACAAGTGTGATCTTGCTATGTGAAATATGGCAACATGTGAATACATATGTATGAGACTCTGTGATGTGAATCCGGGATTAAAGTCCCGATGACTATATGTGGAGACTATGTCCGGGTTAAGACCCGAAGGCTATATGCAGAGATGATGTCCGGGTTAAGACCCGAAGGCTATATGCAGAGATTCTATCCGGGGTAGAGGCCCGATGGCTATGTATGGAGATTTTACCCGAGCTAAAGGTCTCGATGATGATGCGAGTATAGTCTAAGACTAAAAGTCTTCACGGTAACGATTGCTAATGAATGCGCTTAAAGTGTTAAGTTATACAGGTATGTACCCTAAGCTTATATGCAAGCTGGTTTTTAGACCAAATACTAAGGTCATTATGCGATTACATATGTGTGCATGAAATGAGACTATTAATATGGTCAAAATACAATTGGTCAATGCGAAAAGTTATTTGAAATTATGCGACATGTCTATGTTTACATGAGCTTACTATAAGTGAAAGTTATCTACTTTCGTATATGATGAGAATGTGTATGTTCAGTTAAAGGATGACGTACCTAAAAGAAGAGGGAAACAAAAATACGAACAACTATGTTATAATTTGAGTTTTATCTGTTGTCATTGCTTAAAACTTACTAAGCATTGTAATGCTTACTCTGTTTACTTTGTTTCCTCTGTTTTATAGATCTCATTTTGGAAGCTACGGACTCGGGGATTGAAGCCTTAATCACCTACACTATCACCGTTATTTTGGTACATTTGATAGTTATTTTGGATCAATGGCATGTATAGGCTAATCTCCTTTTTATTGAACCAAACTACATTTTGAGTTGTAATTATTCTAGCCATGCGAAAATGGCTTGCCTAGTCTTCTAGTTTGATTATATGTTTGGATGATACCCATATGGTTCGATGTTTGTGGCATGATATTTAGTTAGTACCCAATATGCAATGAGTTTCTAATATGGTGTTTGGTTATTGAAAAGTTTGATTTGGCCAAATTGTTAGTAGCCACATGGTGGAAATTTGCTAGCATGTTTATAAAACGAATTAAATGAGATATGAGGTACTGACCGAACCTTTTTACAAGTGATATACATTCGGTTATAGAACTCAATGAATCTATGTCTAGCGTGTAACTATGAACCTCGGTAGGTTGTATTTAGATATGTAATACCTTAATACCCTATTCCGGCGACGGACAGGGGTGTAGGGTGTTACATAATCTGAGTGGGCTAAGGCCTAACTGATTCTATAATGGGCTGAGGCCCGAATTATGACTGATGTCTGTTTTTGTTATCTATATGTATGCATGTTATACTGTAGGGATGTACACACTGAGTTTGCAAAAACTCACCTCTTTATTTATTTGTCTGTCAGGTAATCTCCAGAAGTAGATAGATCGGTGCAGCGGAGGGCTCGACGGTGACCATTGATTGATACGCTCTGATTTTCACGGTTTTCTAACTATTTATTTCATTACAGTTTCAACTATTTTGGGATTATTTATGTAATTTGGGACTTGGACTGTTTTTTATTTTAAATGGTTATTTTTAATGACTATTAAACCGTGACACCACAAACGCGTTTTAAAACTTAATCAAAGGTTTTTCGTATGAATGAACAGTTGTCAAGACTTCCGCCATAACAAAATGTTTTCAAGCAAACCAACCAATACATGATTTCTGACTAAGAGAAGATAATAATCTGAACAAGTTTCTGATAATCAAAATGGTTTCTCCAAAACACCCTCATATGACGCCACCAGATTCGTCCATAACGTCTAGGCCGGGTTTGGGGTATTACAGACACCCAGTTTCTCATTGACTCGAAGTCGAAAAAATCCTTGAACTCTTCCAATCCTATGGCATGCCATCTATATCTGACTCAGCCTGATACAATTAATAGGGTTTAATTCCACATTTCAGATATAATCAATATCCAATATTGATTTTTCATATAATCACATAATTACATATATATTCATTTCAATTCGAAAATCAATCCATTAAATATATATATCTACTAATTTAATTCATTCAATTAATTATCTAAATATCAATTACTCACCTTAACACTTACCATATACATTAAATAAAAATTACAACAATTAATAACTAGCATCGAATTATAGAAATACAAACCAAAAATTTCGAGTTATTCTTCTTCGACTTTATCTTTTCCCTTTTTAGTCGAGGGTTTCGGTATGACTTTAGTAATTGAACTTGGAACTTTGAAACCCTAACCTTGCTTTCTCCTTGTTTGCTTCCCTTTTTCTTTTCTTTCCTTTTTGTTTCTTTCTTTTTCGTTTGTTCTTTCTATTTCTTTTTCTTTCTTCATTTGTTTTTATTGTTATAATATAATATATTCTTAATATATACTTAATACTTAAGTAAAATATATTATAATATATATTTTAACTTTAATTTATTATTAATATATATAATCTTTACTCTTATGCCGCCTCTTTTAAGAACAGTAGTATAATTGCTTCTTTAGTCCTTTTAATTTTTCTTTAATCTATAATTCAACTTTCACCATATATGCAATTTAGTCCTTTTACCTAATTACCTTTAATTTAAATAAATTCTCTTAACCAAGACCTAATTTACTACACAACTAGCTTCAAAAATATTTTTTATAAATATTCACGAGTTTGATTTACAGGAACGAAGTCTCAGGAGTACACTTTCTGACACCCCTGACTATTGAGTCATTATAGAAGAAAGATGGAAGATAGATTTGGGTGGATTTGAAATGGTGGTTGAGGATGATCTGTGTATAGAGGAAAGATGGAAGATAGATTTGGGTGGATTTGAAACGGTGGTTGAGGATGATCTGTGTATAGTGAGCAGCTTTTTAACCACAAGTGTTATTAAATTTTAGGCCATGAAGATGACCCAAGCAATCTTTGACATCCTAAAAGTGGTGTAACAATTTTTTATCTGGGTACAAGAGGTTTCTGTTCTAATTCTATTATGAAATTTATTTTGACAGATTCTTTGAGAGGAATCTCTAGACCTTTAATGGTCATTTGTTGGTCTTCCATAAATTCCACTAGTTTTTATGGATTTTTAGGTTCAGATCCATGATTTTCCATCTGGGTTGGTTTCGAAAGTCATGGTTAGGCAGTTTGGTAATTTTATAGGAACATTTTTAGACAATGATATGAAAGCAATGGGTATTGGCTATAGGGGTTTCATGCAGATTAGGGTTTGAATTGATGTAAGGAGATCTTTAAAGCTGATGAAAGAAATTATCTTATCATAAAAATCACAGTCTATATACTCAGTTTCAATACAAACGGTTATCTATCTATTGTATTCTATGTGGCTAATTGGGCACTCGGAAGGGTTCTATCTTGTAAGGATAATTCATGGAAAAAATAACTTGCCTTTAGAATGGGATCTATTGATAAGGCTGCTTCTAAAAGGCTGCGATTGGGAAAAGTTATTGGCTTAGGGAGGAGGGTGTTGTTTTCAAGATGGATGAGGTGCGACAGTCTTTGCATAGTGGCTCAATGGTTAGAAGGATATTCAAGGCTTTTTTCAGAAGAGTACTTTGGTCAATCATATTAATATTACTTTGGAGTTGAATTTAAGGGGCTGCAAAATTGTATTATTGAGGGTATGGAAAATGACAACCCAAATCTGAACTTGGTGGAGGAGGATTTATCAATGGAAGTTAGGGAAGGGAAGAAATGATCGCGTAAGTCTGGGTTTTCTTCGATTTTTGTGGGAATGGATTCTAAGGACAACTCTAATGAGCATATTACCGTACATGCTTTTGGAATATCAGTTGGCTCTGGTGGATAGAGCAGTTGGGTGCCATGAAACTCCTAAGTTAGAATATCTGGGGGTTGAGGAACTCTCGGGTAGTACGGCGTCTTTAACATATGTTGAAGGGGTTAAACCCAAGTTTGGCTTTTTTCATTGTACAAAGTAGTCGGATGGAGAAGGTTCATAGGAGGTTAGGTTTTTCTTATGGTATTGAGGTTAGTAGTGATTGGTTGAGAAGAGGTCTAGCTTTGTGTTAGAAGGAGGCATGTAAAATTTTCTTATGCAGTTACTTTTTTTATCATTTTGATGTGTTGCTGGAGGAGGATTTTAAAGGCAATCAATGGTAATTTACAGGGTTCTATCGCTCACCGGTTGAGAGTAGGCATTTCCAGTCGTGGGATCTTTTGTTGCAACTAATTGCTGATTTTGATTATCCTCGCATAGTTATGGGGGATTTTAATGAAATTATGTTTTCACATGAAAAGAAGGGAAGGCATTTGAGGGATGAACGACTTATGGATGCTTTTTGCACTATGCTTGAGGATGTTAAGCTCTTTGATCTAGGGTTTGTTAGGCATTGGTATACATGTGAGAGGGGCAAATTCCCTCATAACAACATCCGAGAAGGCTTGATAAAGGGTGGCTCAAACGGTGTGGAGGGATTTATTTCCTAACTACAAACTCACCCACTGTGTGCATTCCATCTCTTATCATTGCCCGTTACTACTTAATGTGGATGTTATGTATATATAGGGGCCTAGGACTATGAGCTTTTGCTTTAGGCTTTTTAGTTGTTGAAAAAATCTTGTAAATCTAAAGTTAAGCGTCTTTGAGGGGTTTCGATGGGCTCTGTTCCTACTTGCATTCGGTCTATGGGTAAAGGTTGATGGCTTGGGCCAAAAGAGTGTGAGACTTATAAAAAATGAGTGTTTGTTAGCTTCAGGATCGCCTTCATGCTCTTGTTGATACGACTTCAAAGGATGATCTGCTTAAAGGGATGGTGATGGCTAAGATGTATCTTAACCTTGAAATTGATAAGGCTAAAATGTACTAAGAGCAGAGAGCTCAGACTACATGGTTCCGACACAGTGACCGTATCACTATGTTTTTTTATAGGTTTGTTATGAAACATCGATGAGTTAACAATGTAGATCGAATTACAGATGCTGATGGGAGTATGGTTAAGGGTTAAGGGGTGATTTAAAGAGTGACTTGCTAGTATTTTATTGATCTATTTACGACTCAAGGTCTAGGGGATATACGTATGATGTTATCTTGTATCTCAGTTCGTGTTACTGATAACATGAATACTTTTTTATGGTCTGATTCATTACAGAGGAGGTTCTGTTGGCTATTCAAGGGATGACACCTGATAAGGCAGCAGACAATGATGGTATGCATGTTTTATTTTATTATAAATTTTGGCATATAGTGGGTAAGAATGTCTGTAATTTTTGCTTGCGTGTACTTAATGATGGTGGATCCCTTAGCGAACATGACAAACTTTTAGCCTATTAGTTTATGTAATGTGCTATTTAAGATTATATCTAAGGTGCTCATGAATAAGTTACGAAAGATTATGCCTCATTACACTAATGAGGGGTAAAATGCCTTTATTTCTGGTCGATTGATCACTGATAATGATATTGTTGCTTTAAATTTGTTGGACTCTTTTAAAAGGAAGTGAAATGACCATGAAGGAACTTTTGCTTTGAAGTTGGATATGAGCAAGGCCTATGATAGGGTGGATTGGAATTTAGTACAAACGGTTATGATCAAAATAAAATTTAATGTGAGCTGGGTTGATTTGATCATACGATGTGTTCGAATAGTCAGATATTCAATTGTTGTGAATGGAGAGGCTGGAAGTTTTATTATCCTATCTCGTAGCCTTCATCAAGGTGATCCATTAAACCCTTTCTTGTTCTTATTCTATAGTGAAAGCCTTTCTATTTTGTTGAATCTGGTGTGTAATGATGGTCCTTTAAGGTTGTCTATGCGAGTCGTAAGGAGCCTCGGGTTTCTCATTTATTCTTTATCGATGACAACTTGATATTTGACGAGGCTTCTATTATGGGGGCGAGTAATATAGTGGCCATTCTATAGGAATATGAGCGATGTTCAGGGCAACAAATCAATTTTGGAAAGTCTATTGTTTACTTTAGCTCAAACATTGATCATGGGTTGCGCAATACTATTTCAAGAGTGTTGGGTGTTCGAAGCACTATGGATACTGGAAATTATTTAAGCTTACCGTGGTTGTTGGAAAGAGTAAAAAACGGGCTTGTCAAGCTATTAAAGAATGATTTCTTGAACGAATTGTTGATGGTATAATCGATGCCTTTCACAAGGTGGTAATGTCGTTTTTATTAATCTAATTTTGTAAGTCATCCCAATCTACTTGATGTCTTGTTTTTTACTTTTTAGTTCCTTTTGTAGAGAGTTGGAGGCTTTAATGTGTCGATACTAGTGGAGTAAGTTAACTACGAGGAGGGGGATTTATTGGTGTTCTTGGGAGGGATTGTGTAGTTTGAAAGAGGTTAGTAGGCTAGGTTTTTATAATCTGTTGAAGGTTAACATTGCTCTACTGGCCAAGCAAGGTTGGTGGTGTTTAATGACTAATCTGAGTTCTTTAATGGTGCATGTGTTTAAAGCTAAATATTACCCTACTAGCAATTTTTTTTATGGAAGCAAAGTTAGGACATCAACCTTCCTTTGTTTGGCGAAGTATCTGGGCAGCTAAAGGCCTTCTACAGATGGGTTGTAGGTGGCAAGTGGGCAATGGGCTCTCAATCTCAGTTTGGGATGATGTTCGGCTCCCTGGTAAATGGCCTTGCAAGATTCAAATTGATCCTGTTAGTGGGATTGAAAAGGTGGTTGATTTAATTGATGTTGATCGAGGAGAGTGGAAAGGTGAGTTAGTAAGGGCTTTATTTTCTAACCCGATTGTGCGTTGCATACTGATTATTCCGTTAGTCGTTCATGATTTGGCAGATCGTTGGCGATGGTTCTTGGAGGACAATAAGGAGTATTTGGTCCGGAGCGGATATAAGCTGTTGTTACAAGGCTTCCCAGAGACAGATGATGATTGTTATAGAAATATAACACAAACTACGAGACTTATTTATAGACAACTATGGGGGCTCAAGTGCTTGAGAAAAAGAAAATTACATGCCAGCGTTACATAAATAGTTTCCTCCCTACAAAGGTTAATTTATTTCAGTGTAGAACTGGGTCAGACCGAAAGTGCCCTTATTGTGGTTGTGGCCTTGAAACCATTCTTCATGTCTGTCGGGATTATCTTGGTGTCTTGCAAAATTGGCACACAATCTAGGCATCAGTTGGGATAATGTTCTAGATTCTAAAGGTACATCTATCCACTAGGTTAGGCAACTATTTACTAAAGATATGAGACAAGTGCAACTTTCTATTATTACTATTTGGACTATTTAGACCTCTAGAAATAAAATCACCCATAAAAGAGTTTATTAATCGGTTCAGTCGCTACTTATCTTTGTATTAGGCTACTTGCGTGACTTGGAATCTCTTCCATCGGGCTCTGGAAATGTCGCGACCACTGAGTCACTACTTTGGAGGCCTCCTGTTGATCATTGGGTCCGCGTTAATTTTTATGCAGGGTTCTTTGATAACCTGCAGGTTGCCAGCATGAGAGTTGCTGTTAGAAATTCTGAAAGATTGCTGATGGGGTCTGCTTGTTTTTGGCAGGAACACATACCTTGCCCGATGATAGTGGAAGCCCTGGCATGAATGCGTGCTCTTAGATTTGCCCAAGATCTGGGGTTTTTGTGTGTTGAACTTGAAGGCGACTCCGCAATGATTATCTCTAACCTAAACAGCTCTGATATAGATAGATCAAAAGTGAGCACCCTTGTTTGGGATGCAAAATGACTTGTGATGGTTTTTGAACGATTCAAGTTTCAACAAATTAAAATATGAGGTAATATGGTGGCTCACCTGTTGGCCCGTGAAGGCTTTATCTAAAGGAAAGATGTTTGTTGGGTGGAGGAAGGACCAAGGATTTAAATTGCCGTCACGGTCGCGTTTTCGGTCGCGTTGCGTTTATCGTGGTTGCGAACATAACGGATGCTATTGCGGTCACTGCGGGTATTGTGGTCGTGAATTTTTTTAAAATTCGCACAACTTATTGTAAAACATAATAATTATAATTATAATTATAAAAAGTCACTTTTAATGATTTTTAAAGTGTTTTCTAACACTTATGAACTTTTATTAATATGATATGAGAACACAACTTTTATAATCATTAATTATTCTTACATTTATTTACAAATTTCTAAGAATGTTATATTAACTAATAATAAAGTAAAAAAAAAGGAAATATTAAACATTTATCATATTTAATAAGTTTAAAAGTCTTTATAGATAAAATAATTAAAAATTGATACCTGAGAGATGTCTTCAATATTTCTTGACAGCTTTGAAGATAATGAAGATATAAACATTCTATGCTGCAAAAGGAAAAAAGGAATAGATAAATGTATAGATTCTTATTATTTATTCCTATTTCCTACCACTTATTCTCACTTTCATTCTTCTTTCATATATAGTTTAACATGCTTTGATTCTTAATTATCTTTTCATAAAATATACTCCATTCATTTATCTAAAAATATATTTTAAGTGTTTTAATATCATCAAAATTAAAAACATTAACAAAAGTTTTCTTTACAAAAAAAGTACCTTACAAATAATGGTAGTGTTACGATCTAGTTTTCACCAATTAGTGGAATGACGAGTGTAACGCCCCAAATTTTCCCTTAGTTTCAGCTTTTGTAAATTTGTAGCATGAAAAATTTCTGAATATATTTCTGCATTAATTTGACATAAATATCTGTCTCCTTTAGTGGTTTTATGATCTGGGTGTGTTGGGGAGGTCTCAAGTTCAAGTCAAGACTTGGGCTAAATTTTAGTTTTTTTTTTTTTTAATAAGGCCTTATTCTTGGTTATTAGACATAAAGCGAATATGGGTTAAAATATATCAAATGGGCCTGCTGGTCTGGCGGATAAAAGGAGAGGGTTTATGCATGTGGTTCTGTGTTCGAATCATAGTGTGGGCATTGTTTTTATGCTCGTTCACTCAAGAGAATCTGAGTTGGATTCTAATTCTGAGAGTGAGGGAGTAGGGGAGTGATTTTTTGAGCAAAACAAGGGATTTGAAAGTTACCCAAATATTTTTCTCTCCCTCTCTGCCAAAATTTCTCTGCAAATTCCTCTTCTCCACATTCTTTTTCTTTTCTTTTTGGCCAAAAATTCCTCCTCTTGTTGCCGTTTTCTCTTGTTGATTCTCTTTTCGTTTTCTTTTGTTTAATAATCAAGACGTGTTCTATACGTTTTGGGTAAGTTTCGTTGTGATAGTTTTTAGTGTTCTTTGATTCTGTAATTAAGAGGAGTTTATTTGTTTCTGTTTAGGAGTTATTCGAAGGGCGAATCATTATTCTTAAGCGGGTTAAGCACGTGGAGATCTCATTTCGTTCGAAGGTAAGGATTTTGATAGTAATGGATGAACGTCTCTTTTTAAATAGGTTTAAGTCTCGATTACGTTAATGAAATATGGACCTTGGATTGTCAATTTTAGGCTTGGAAGGGCTCAGGAGTGCTTAGCCATCGGAAAAAGTCCAGGTGTGTAATCCGATTACACAGAAAATGAGATTTAGCAAAAGCCAAAAAGCTTGCTGTTGACATTACATGGACGTGTGGACTACCTGTGTGGAGACCGTTTAGTAAGACAAGGCCGTGTGATCGATGAACCAGGGTGTGTGCTCTCAACACGGGTGCGACGGACACGGCCATGTGAGGCCGGCGGGGTAGTGTGCGAGGCACGGGCACAACCAATTGGGCTGTGTGGGCCACACGGGCGTATGGGTCCACACGAGTGAACCATATGGGCGTGTGAGATTTTGGAAGAGGCCGTGCGATCCACATGGCCAAGGCTAATTCTCGTGTGGCCAACACGGGCAGGCCACATGGGCGTGTGAGCCTATTTTTTTGAAATGTTCTATAAGGTTGCACGAGTCACTCTAGTCGATTGTGACCTATTATAAGGTCGGTAAGGATATTTTAAGCTCGTTCTGTGTTCTGCTATTGTGACATATGTGTAAGCGTGTTACTATGAGCATATGTATATATCTGATTATATGATCTGTTATCTGTCATTTGCATCATAGCATGCCATGATATTATGATACATTGCATTGGGGTGGCATTGTTGATGAAGTGAAGGATTCTGAAAGGCTTCTTAGCCTGCTATCTGACAGCTATGCTACATATATTTGATTTGTACCGTTTCACAGTACCTTATGGTGTGTAGGGTTGGATGGGTTCATTTTATCCCCATACTTGGTGTGTAGGGCTAGGTGGGTCGATTTAATCCTCACATGGTGTGTAGGGTTGGACGGAGATGCTGTGCAGGGTTGGTAGACATGTTTCTATTTCTGATCTGATATGCATGCATTATCTGGATGGGCTAAGGCTAGATTATATTTGATTCTGTTCTGAGTGGACCAAGGCCCACACTGTTTCTGTTAAAGGCTTAGGCCCGCAGTACGACTATTTTCTGATATCTATTTGTATGCATGCTATACTGTGAGGATGTACACACTGAGTTTGTGAAGACTTACCCCTTTATTTGTTTTATCTGTCATGTAATCCTCAGCAGTAGATGGATCGGTGCAGCAGAGGGCTCAACGATGACCACTGCTTTACTTACTCCAGTATTACGGTTTTCTATGCTTTTACTATCTTTATTTATATTTATATTTGGGAGTATTTAATGTAAATTTAGACTTTGAACTATTTTGAACTGTAATTTAGGGTTTTGAACTATTAAACTTGAGTTTATTTACTGCAACACAACTTAGTTGGGATTTTTCTGAAATAAATTAAAATTTTCGTAAGCAAATACGATTTTTGAAAATTGAATGTTTTCAAAAGCTTCCGTGAAAGAGATAAATGTTTTTAAGCAAAACAAACAGTACACGTTTTTTCGGACTAAGTAAAGATTATAATTTGAAACGATTTTATGGACAATACGTTTTCCAAAAACACTTTCATGTGACATGACCAGATTTGGCCATAATGTCTAGACCGGGTTTTGGGTGTTACATTTAGTGGTATAAGAGCAGGATTGCAAAACTCGGCTGTGGTTTGGGGTTTAAAAATTTGGTTTTAAGGAAATGATTTGTAAAACAATTTGAAATATTTTTTATATCGAGTAAGTGGTACATCGAGTCTCCGGCACCGATCCAGTAAGTTTTTTGAAACTCTGTTAGTATTGTCTGAAAGCATGCTTAGTTAATCTGAAATTCTATTTAGGTTGACTAAAACGATATTTGTATCCTATGAGATTACTATAGATAGTATACTTTACTGAAACACTCTAGCTAGTAAGACTAATTTCTCGCGATAACAGACTTTAAACTTTTAATGCTATATTGCATAAAATACTTGCTAATAATATATTGGAACTGTAAACTGATTTGCATAAAACTGTTAATACAGATAATTTTTGATATCTACGATAAGTGCTAGAGATACTCGTGGATGGGGTACTAGAGGCCGAGGTAGAGGCCATAGAGAGGCTCGAGCGGAGTCTTTTGCTTCTGATATGATCCCGAATATAGACACTAGCGAGACGCCGGTGTCACCTGTTACTGATACTGGATCAGGATCTTACGATTGAGTAGCTAGAGATGACGCACTGTCCCAGGCCATACTGTGGATATTGGAGAGGGTCGCTGGGCCCAACACTGGATCTGGGGGCCATGGGTCGGTTACGGAACAACTCTGGTGCAATGGGGCCGAGCTATTTAGAGGCATCGCTGGAGTTGCTCCTAATGAGTACTAGATGTAGGCCACGGAATGTATCATGGAAGATTTTGATTTCACTGATGACCAGAAGCTCAAAGGGGCTATGTCACTACCTCACGAAGAGGCATATAAGTGGTGGCTCATGTTTAAGGACGGCACTCAGCTCGATTGTCTGTCGTGGGATTTGTTTAAGACGACTTTCTAGAGTAAGTATGTGGGAGCCAACTATAATGATACTAGGAGACGTGAGTTCCTTAATCTCACACAGGGGACCGATCTGTGACCGAGTATGAGGCCAAATTTCTAAGATTGAGCCATTATACGAGCGGCATAATGGTAACTGAGTATGAGTGCTGTGTTCAATTTGAGGATAGTCTCCGAGACAGTCTGTGGATTCTGATAGCTCATCTGAGGGAGTGAGATTTCTCAGTCCTAGTTGAAAAGGAGAAGATCGCCGAAGAGGTGAAGCGCTCAGAGCGCTAGAACCAAGAAAAAGGAAAGGCAAAGAGGGATCTGAGCCTTCGAATACTGGGATGAGGCCTAAGAAAAAAGCTAGGACTGATAGGCCCATGAGAGTTGGGCCTACTGTTGCACCTACTGAGGTGACGACGTGTCAGCTTTGTAATAAAAGCCATCTGAGCGAGTGTTGGAGGGCTACTAGAGCTTGTTTGAGGTGTGGGTCTACTAAGCACCATGTTAAAGATTGTCCACTAAGGGTAAATCAGATACAAGCTTTAGTTAATGAGACTGCATAGCCACCGAGAGTAGTTCAGCAGCCACTTAGGGGCCGAGGACAGGCTAGGGGTGGTAATAGTATGAGCCGAAGGCAGTGAGTATTGGGCAGAGGTGCTGGACTGACTGAGGCGAGACAGCCAGCACTGGTTTATGTTACACATCACCGTGATGATGGAAATGCTTCGGACGTCATCACGTGTATGTTCTTAATCTTTAATGTACCTTACGTTGCATTGATAGACATAGGCTCTACATACTTTTACGTAGATAGCACTGTGTCTGAGACTACGGGGATTCCGTATGAGAGTATTTCTAGTGAGATATCAGTGGTGAGTCCATTGGGACAGTCTATTAGAGCCAGAAAACTGTTTAGAGATGTTCTGCTAGAGGTCCAAGGGACTATTCTCTTGGCTGATTTGATGGAGCTCCCGTTTAGGGAGTTTGATTTGATTCTGGGCATGGACTGGTTAGTGAAACATCGAGTAAGTCTGGATTGCACTAAAAAGAGGGTTCTTCTGAGAACCAAGGAGGATAATGGGATAGTCATGATTGGGGAACGACAGAATTATCTAACTAATGTGATATCTGCATTGGTGGCGGAATTAGTGTTTTGGATTCTGTAGACTCTTTAGTTAAGGACATTTGTACTGTGAGGGACTTTCCAGATGTCTTTCCAGAGGAACTATCAGGTTTACCTCCAAGTCGAGAGGTAGAATTTGGGATTGAGTTGATTCCTGGCACAGCTCCAGTGTCTACTGCCCCTTACCGAATGGCACCAAAGGAGTTGACAGAACTTAAGGCTCAAATATAGGAGCTATTGGATCGTGGGTTTATTCATCCTAGTGTGTCTCTATGGGGAGCACCTATTCTGTTCATAAAGAAGAAGGACAGTACGATGAGGATGTGTATTGATTACCATTAGCTGAATAAGTTAACGATCAAGAACAAGTACCCACTTTCGAGGATAGACAACTTGTTCGACCAGTTTAGAGGGGCTTCTGTATTCTCCAAGATTGATCTACGATCATGTATCATTAGTTGAGGGTAAAGGAGGCCGATGTGCATAAGACGACATTTAGGATTCGTTATAGTCATTACGAGTTCCTAGTTATGCGACCAATGCACCAGCAACGTTTATAGACTTGATGAACCGTGTGTTCTAGCCGTACTTGGATCAGTTCGTAGTAGTGCTCATCGATGACATTCTAGCATACTTTAAGTAAGAAGATGAGCATGATGAGTATCTCAGGGTTGTGTTACAGACTCTTCGAGAAAAATCAGCTGTATGCGAAGTTCTCTAAATGTGATTTTTGGCTTCGAGAGGTTACCTTTTTGGGCTATGTGGTATCTGCTAAAGGGATTCGTATAGATCCTCGTAAAATTGAGGCTATGTTGTACTAGAAACAACCAAAGAACGTGTCTGAGATTCGAAGCTTTCTGGGGTTGACAGGATACTACCGTTGTTTTGTAGAAGGGTTCTCTTTGATCACAGCTCCATTGACTACGCTGCTGCGGAAGGGAATTCCTTTCGTTTGGACTGATGCATAGTAGGAGAGCTTTGAAAAGCTCAAGACAGTGTTGACTCAGGCTTCTGTTCTAATACAGCCTGAGCGTGGTAATGACTTTATTGTATATAGTGATGCATCATATGTGGGACTGGGTTGTGTTCTGATGTAAGATGATAAGGTAGTGACTTATGCGTCTCGACAGCTCAAGACTTATGAGGTTAATTATCCGACGCACAACTTGGAGTTAGCTACAGTAGTCTTTGCTCTAAAGATTTGGAAGCATTATCTGTATGGTGAAAAGTGTACTATCTACATCAATCACAAGAGTCTTAAGTATCTCCTCTTCCAGATAGAGTTAAATCTTAGGTAGCGTCGGTGGGTTAAGCTATTTAAGGATTATGACTGCAGTATCGAGTATCATCTTGGTAAGGCCAATGTGGTGGCCGATGCGTTGAGCCGTATGGACGTGACCGATCTAAGAGCGTTGTTCGCTCAACTGAGTTTATTTGATGATGGGAGTTTGTTGGCAGAACTTCAAGTGAAATCGACTTGGATTGATCAGATTAGGGATAAATAAAAGGGGGATAAGTCTCTCGAGTTGCGATTCCGTCAGGTTGAGACTAGAGTTACTACTGATTTTAGGGTTAATGATGATAGGGTATTGTACTTTCGAGGTTAGATTTGTGTGCCTAATAATGAGGACTTAAGATAATCGATTTTGAGGAAGGCACATAGTAGCCCTTATGCTATGCATCATAGTAGGAACAAGATATACAGAGATCTTCAAGAGTTGTACTGATGGCTAGGGTTGAAACGTGAGGTGATCGATTTCGTGGCTCACTGTTTGACATGTCAGCAGGTTAAGGCTGAGCATCAGTTGCCTTCGGGTTTACTGCAGCCAGTTAAGATACCGATGTGGAAATAGGAGTGAGTGACAATGGACTTTGTTAGTGGGTTGCCTTTAACACCCACTAAGAAGGTTGATTGACCAAGTCAGCTCACTTCATTCCTGTTAAGATAGATTTCTCCCTATAGAAACTGGCTAAGCTCTACATCTCTGAGATATTGAAGCTACATGGGGTTCCTGTATCGAACATCTCCGATAGGGATCCTCCTTTTACATCTTGATTCTGGCAAAAGCATCATAAGGCTCTGAGTTTGAGGCTTGACTTCAGTACTGCTTTTCATCCATAGAAAAACATTCAATCAAAGAGGGTGATTCAGATATTGGAGGACATGTTGAGGAGCTGTGTGATTGATTTTCGAGGCAGTTGGAATGAGTACTTGCCTTTAGCAGAGTTCACTTACAATAACATCTATTAGTCTAGTATACAGATGGCACCTTACGAGGCACTGTATGGTTATGAGTATCGCACTCCCTTATGTTGGACTGAGTTAGGTGAGCGATGTGTACTAGGTCTAAGGTTAGTATCAAAGACTGATGACAAAATCTGTTTGATTCGAGAGCGTTTGAAAGCGGCTTCTGATAGGCAGATGCCCTCTACAGATTTGAAGATGAAGGACATTGAGTATTCTGTGGGGGACTTAGTTTTCCTTAAGGTCTCGCCATGGAAGAAAGTTCTGAGGTTTGGTGGCAAAGACAAGCTGAGTCATCAATTTATTGTGTCGTACCAGATTCTAAGACTAGGGGGCTAGTTGCGTATCAATTGGAGCTACCTTCAGAGTTAGATCGTATACATAATGTTTTCCATGTCTCGATGTTGAGATGCTACTGCTCTGATCTCAAGCACATTGTGCCTATGGAAGAGATTAAGATTAAACCAGTTATAACATTCAAGGAGGAGCCGGTTCAGATCCTAGATTGCGACGTTAAGGTTCAGATCCTGTGGCAGAATCATAGCACTGAAGAGGCTACTTGAGAGCTAGAGGATTCGATGCGACAACAGTATCTTCTTTACTTCTGATCAGGTAAATTTCGAGGACGAAATTTTCTTTTAGGGGGTAGAGTTGTAACGCCCTAAATTTTTCCTTAGTTCTGGCTTTTGTGAATTTGTAGCATGAAAAATTTCTGAATATGTTTCTGTATTAATTTGACATAATATCTGTTTGCTTTAGTGGTTATGCGATCTGGGTGTGTTGGGGAGGGCCCAAGTTCAAGTCAAGACTTGGGCTAAATTTTTCTTGTTTTTAATAAGGCCTTATCCTTGGTTATTAGACTTAAAAGCGGATATGGATTAAAATATATCAAGATGAGCCTACTGGTCTGGTGGATAAGAGGAGAGGGTTTATGCATGTGGTCATGTGTTTGAATCGCAGTGTAGGTATTATTTTTATACTCGTTCACTCAAGAGAATCTGAGTTGGATTCAAATTCTAAGAGTGGAGGAGTGATTTTTGGAGCAAAATAAGGGATTTGAAAGTTACCCAAATATTCTGCTCTCCCTTTCTGCCAAAATTTCTCTGCAAATTCCTCTTCTCCACATTCTTTTTCTTTTCTTTTCAGCCAAAAATTCCTCCTCTTGTTGTCGTTTTCTCTTGTTGATTCCCTTTTTGTTTTCTTTTACTTGATAATCAAGACGTGTTCTATCCGCTTTGGGTAAGTTTTGTTGTGATAGTTTTAGCATTCTCTGATTCTATAATTAAGAGGAGTTTATTTGTTTCTATTTAGGATTTATTTGAAGGATGGATCATTGTTCTTAAGCGGGTTAAGCATGTGGAAATCTCATTTTGTTCGAAGGTAAGGATTTCGATAGTAATGGATGAACGTCTCTTTTTAATTTGGTTTAAGTCTCGATTACATTACTGAAATATGGACATTGGATTGTCGATTTTAGGTTTGGAAGGGCTTAGGAGTGCCTAGGCATTGTAAAAAGTCCAGGTGTGTACTCCGATTGCACAGAAAATGAGATTCGACGAAAGCTGAAAAGTTTACTGTTGACACCATACGGGCGTGTGGACTGCTCGTGTAGAGGTTGTGTGGCGAGACACAGCCATGTGATTGACGAACCAGGGTGTGTGTGCTCGACACGGGCGTGATGGACATGGCCGTGTGAGGTCAGCGAGGTCCTATGCGAGGCACCGGTACGGCCAATTGAGCCATGTGGGCCACATGGGAGTGTGGGTCCACATGGATGAACCACATAGACGTGTGGGATTTTAGGCCAAGCCATGTAATCCACACGGCCAAGGCCAATTTGGGCCGTGTGGGCCACACGGGCAGGTCACATGGACGTGTGAGCCCATTTTTCTGAAATGTTCTATAAGGTTGCACGGGTCGCCCTAGTCGACTGTGACCTGTTATAAGGTCGGTAAGGATATCTTACACCCCATTCTGTGTTATGATATTGTGATATATGTGTAAGCCTGTTACTATAAGCATGTGTATCTATCTGATTATATGATCTGTTATCAGTTATCTGCATTATAGCATGCCATGATATTATGATGCATTATATTGGGGTGGGATTGTTGATGAAGTGAAAGAAGATTCTGAAAGGTTTCTTAGCCTGCTATCTGGCAGCTATGCTGTATATATCTGATTTGTGTCGTTTCACGGTACCTTATGGTGTGTAGGGTTGGATGGGTTGATGTTATCCCCATTACTTGGTGTGTAGGGCTGGGTGGGTTGATTTTATCCCCTCATGGTGTGTAGGGTTGGACGGAGATGGTGTGCAGGGTTGGTGGGCATGTTTCTATTTCTGATCTGATATGCATGCATTATCTGGATAGGCTAAGGCCCGATTTTATTTGATTCTATTCTGAGTGGGCCAAGGCCCACTTCATTTCTGTTAAGGGCTCAGGCCCGAAGTACGACTATATTCTGATATATGTTTGTATGCATGCTATATTGTGGGGATGTACACACTGAGTTTGTGAAAACTCACCCCTTTATTTGTTTTATCTGTTAGGTAATCCCCTAGATGGATTGGTGCAGTGGAGGCCTCAACGGTGACCACTGCTAAACTTACTCCAATATTACGGTTTTTTATGCTTTTACTGTTTTTATTTATATTTATATTTGGGAGTATTTGATGTAAATTTGGACTTTGGACTGTTTTGAACAGTAATTTGGGGTTTTGAGCTGTTAAACTTGAGGTTATTTACTGCAACACAACTTAGTAAGGATTTTTTTGAAATAAATTAAGATTTTCTTAAGCAAATACGATTTTTGAAAATTGAATATTTTCAAAAGCTTCCGCGAAAGAGATAAATGTTTTTAAGCGAAACAAACGATACACGTTTTTCCCGAACTAAGTAAAGATAATAATTTGAAACGATTTTATGGACAATATGTTTTTCAAAAACACTCTCATGTGACATGACCAGATTCGACCATAACGTCTAAGCTGGGTTTGAGGTGTTACAACGAAGAAGATCAAATCCTTCACCTTCACTTTCAGAGCGTTCTTGACTTGATTCTCTTTACCTTTGTTCAAAAATATATCCAAAAAAAGTAACATTTTCACCTTGGTTTTCATATAATTGACATGGAGGATATATTTGAGGAAGAGGATACATGAAAGGTGGAAGCGGGTGATACATTGATGGTGGAGGATACATTTGAGGCTGGTATGGCACACCATAATTAGGAAATGGTGGATAATAACCATATGGTTGTGGGTAACCATGTGAAGGTTGAAAATATGAAGGTTGTTCTGGTGGATAAAAACCTTGAGTGCTAGTAGATCAATCACTATACCCAAGGTTACTAGAACTCGATCTCCTACCAGATAAAGAGCCTATAGAAGTATGCTTTTTGCCTTTTCCTTTTGATGGAGCTCTAGGTTCACTTCTATCTCTCCTAGGTTCAGGAAAAATATTTTCATCAAACTTTGATCTATCATAGAAATGTCCACTAGTGGTACCAACCCCGTATTCTCCTCCATATTGACTAGAAGACCTAATTTCACCTCTATCACCACTATATCCATCATTCTCATCAATTGGACTTAAACCACCACCATCAGGTCCATCGCCCCTCTGACTTGGTGTTAAACTAAAACTTGAATAAAAAAAATTTTGTTGTTGAAATTGATTAACATCCATTTCATCATCAGAGGTATCCACAGGCAACACACCGGCATTTTCACCATCTAATAATGGATTCTCTTTCTCATGAAGCCATTCTGATAGTGGATCAACATCTTCAAAGATATGATCAAGGCTGATGGATTAAAACTAGCATTTATATCATCAGTGCTCATTCTTTTTTTATGCGTTATCTGAAGCCTCATATTATAATAGGTAAACACTAGTTTCTCAAGTTTTTTATACTTTAACCTATTTCTTGCCTTGGTGTGAATATAACTAAATGTACTCCAATTTCGTTCGTAATTTGATGCTGAAGTTGTTTGACTAAGCACTTTAATTATTAATTTTTGTAATTTGGGAACACATGTGTCGTATATTATCCACCACCCAGCTGCATAATATTATTTAAATTTCAAAATAACTTCAAAATGTACAATATAATTAAATAATATAAATTAAATTAAATAATTTAATTAACTGTTTACCCGGATTCATTTGCTTCCAAGCTCTTTGCGCTTGTGGAGTATCGAATGTCTCATGTTTATCTCTAAATAGTAACAACTGCATAAATAAAAGATAGAGTAAAAATAAAAAAATAATAATTCTATTTCAAATTATGTAACTAAGTTACAAATAATAGTACTTGAATCTAACCTGATTAACCATTTTGGCTTGAGTATCAAGAGAAGGTTCTAATCTTTCAATTATTGATCATGTGCCTTCTAATGTTTCTATTAGTACATTCTCATAATGCTCCACCCCAAATTGAAATTGAGAATTAAGAAAATAACCTAAGTATAATTTATAAGAATATCATCAAATAATAATAGTTTAAAGCTTAAAATAATAAAATATAAAAATATTTCTTAATTATATGAAACATTTTATCTTACCAGCTGAATGCAAGTCAGAATGCATAAAATTCCATCTATTGTCAATAATCTTTTCGTACTCGGTGAAATATCTACAATCTTGTTGAATTGCTCGTTTAGCTCTATCAACAGCCTCATAAATAAAGCACATTGTTGGTTTTTCATCGTTATCCACAAGTCTTAATACTTTTATTAAGGGCTCGTAAACTTTTATGAGGTTATTGGCTTTTTTCAAAAATCTTTTCCCAAAACAATTTTTTTGGCTTCATAAGCAGACCCTAACTTTTGCTGTCCCCATTTTGATTATTTAAATTCCTATATATTTATAAGAAAAAATTTAAAATAATATAATTTAAATTATTTGGAACTAATAAAATCATTAAAGGTTGCTATATTTAAGTAATTATATTAACTAACTATAAAATACTAACCTTTGAATTAAGCATTTCTCTCAGACCTTGCTTTTGGCTTGCTATCTCTTCAAGTTGAATGAAATGAGTTGCAAATCAAGTAAGAGCGGGTCGAAGTATTTGTTTCCCTTGTGTATACTTTTTCATCAAATCAACAGTCCAAGTGCGATTGTATATAAAGCAAGTCACTTTCTTTGCCTCATCTAACACTTTTGCTACACTGGGCCTTATCCCAATATCTTCAAGGCATAAATCTAAATAGTGAGCTGCACATAAGGTCCAATATAGATGTTTTCTTTTCAACATTAATTTTTTTTCCAACAGCTTTCATTGCTGCCTCATTATCAGTCACTATTTGGATAATGTAATTTTCTCCAATTGCTTCTATAACTGAATCTAACAAACTGTAGTAGAATTCAGCATCTCTACTGCGAACACTTGAGACATCTACTAATTTCCAAAAAATGGTTCCTTTACTGCAATAAACAAGGAAATTAATGATGTGCATTTGATTCAAACTGTTGGTCCAACCATCACACATTAGAGTTGCACCCAATTCTTTCCAATGAGTCTTTAGTCCATTTACCCAATCACGAACTCGTTGATACTCTGACTCCAAATACACATTTGAAACATCATAAGGTGTTGGGAGCTTTACACCTTGTCCAACTTCTGTTGACACTTGAATTAAGTTATACAACCATGGAGAGCTTGCTAATTGAAAAGAATTCATCTTTTCTCCTCTTTTTGTCTATTTTCTTTGTGTTGCTTTCTTTTAGTATATTCATCATACTTTCTCTAATGACACATGTTAATAAAATAAAAATAATTCACACTTTATATTATTATCAATTATATATAACTTTATTGATAAATTTACAATAACATTTAAAAATAATAATAAAGTATCACTTACCAGTAACATTAAGGCATGGTGCAACATTACCGGTTTTATGAGTAATGTGCTCTTTAAATCGTGTTATTCCTCCTTTCACAATTTTACCACAAAGTTTACATACGATATTTCCTTTTGTATTTGGCACTGGAGTTCCAAAGTACCAACCTATATCATTACTTGGTGCACACTCCAATCCTTTAGTCAGAAACTCTTCACGTGGTAGCATGCTTTATTTTTATTTATATATAAGAAATATAAAATTATATTTAGAAATATAAGCAACTCATTACTTATATCAACAATATAATACAAAAAAAAGTAAACATCATTAACATGGAAAATTTAAATTTATTGCATAATCCATACATAATTTATTTATTTTTAAAAACAACAATACACCATAACTCATTATTACTTGGTTCTAAAGTTTTTGGTTCCAGAATAATATTTGGAATTATTGTTGAATGCAAGTTCTGCTTGGAGACAATGGCACCATCATTCTGGAGTGACCTATTGAATATGGCATCCATACCACCAACCTTTTACTTTCACTGTCTCATGTTTTCTTTCTTTTCTTAATTGCATTTCTTCTTCCTTTCTTTTTTTCTTATGTCGTTTTAAAAGAAATGAAGCAAACATTTTTTTTATCCTCAACCTAAGTTATAGTTGATAAAAATTGTAATATAAAATATGTCATGATTTTATATAATATTGATTCACAAAAAAAACTTATTGGTTATCATCTATACTCTTTCTATATTTGAAGTTTAATTTTTTTTCTTACTTAAAAAATTTTATCTCTTTATTTTTTAAATTTAGATTTATTATAATATTATTTTTTATTACATGATTATTAAGGGAGTTGTTTTTTACATTACAACAAAATAGATATATAGCGGTGACAATAGTAGCTGCCACTATTTTTTAGCTTTTGCGACCTATGTATTTGATTCAATTTGAATCTACCTTTTTAATAATTTTTTATTTGTAATAAATTTAAAAATATATTTAAAATATAAAATGCTGAAGAAAATATTATTTTTTGGGGTAAAAGAAGAAATTAGTTTTTAATATTAAAACAAGTAAACAAATTGAAATTTATGTTTTTTACTTTAAATTTAAAAATTAATAGTTAACTAATACTTTTTTAATACAATAAGATCATGATTAATTTTTTCTATACATATATAAATTAAATCAAATTCTAATCTCGTTTTTTCAAAATAATTTTTTTTATTTTTCAGAAGTTAACTTTTTTTTACTTTCTTTTTTTTATTTTATTCAAACTCAGAATAAGTGAGAATAAACTCAACAATAAGTTTTGCCTAAGAAGAGGAAATGAAAATAAAAATTAAAAAATAAAAGAAAAAGGAAATAAACGGCAGGCTAGAAGAAAAGCCTATGTTCTTCACTTCTTCTTATTTCTTAAATCCCTAAATAGTAAACACACAAAACTTAGAAGAAAAACTGAAGAGTGAAGAGAAACTCTATCATCCTCTCCTCTGAAATTCTTGGAATATGCTTGTTGGTTGTGCCTTCTCCTTTCATCGGTTCATCCCTAAAGTCTCTAAAGAACATACGCACTCAGGTAACTTACTTGAAAATTATCAATCTCTGAATGCGCAAGTGATCAGGGCAGGGTTTGCTTTTCAGATTCAACTTCAAGTCCTCGCTTTCATCTGCTGTTGTGTTGTTTGCTGAAATATGAGATTGAGAAATTTAAATTCCTAGTTTCTATTACTTTTGAGTTTTGGTTGCTTTTTTCTGTTTATTAATTTGGACTTCTTTTTACTTTTTTTTTTATAGAAAACTCTCTAATTTTACAGGTAAGGGAATATACTCCTTTTTGTTTTATTATGTCTGTTGATAGATGAATTTTTTTATTTACTGTAACGGAAAATAACGAGAATAGCAGCACGTTATTGCCGCAATCGGCCATTACCCGTTAAATTGCGGCCGCGATCCGCCGCTATCAGTGTGACTCCGCTTCACACCTCTATTTTCAGCAATATCGATTTCGGATGGTGCCACTATCGCTATATAACGGCCGTTATTCTAATAACGGACCGCTATTTAAATCCCTGGTTATACCTTCCTAGCACTTCATAGCATAGAAAGTTACCTTAAGAGCATACTTCACCTGTTGCAGATCGAGAGGTCACTAGAACTCACTTCCCATCTCAACCACCCAAGCATGCGGAAGGTAGTTGTTCAAGGAGGCTAATCACTCGCTCCTCCAAGCATCCTACTTTCTATTAAGAATATAATTCTTTTGATCACTGAATCTTAGGTAAGTCAAACTATTCATACCTCGAATAAAAAGGAATAACATAACATGTCACATCACAAATATCTTTATCCCGTCAAAGACATCCACCCAATACGTCCTATAATGATTACTTGATTGCGAGTTCACTACGTTAACACAACCTAGTAGAAAACCTCGCCTATAAATAACCCCAAAACAATGAAGAAGGGGTAAACTCTCTAGAATACTTACCTACACTCTACTTGTTTACCCTCAATAACCACCTCCACCATCTCACCTATTTCTACTCTTAAACTCTCCACCCAAATAGGGTGAATCGACCTCCATCAACACCACCACATCCTCCTTTATGTCTCCTCCTTATTGGTACCACTCATCAACAACATTTTTACTTCAATTTTTCTTAATTTTTAATTATTAGTTTTAAGTTGTTTATTCATTTTCAATTATTATTATTAATTTTAGCTTTTAATTTGCTTATGGTTTCTTTTAGTTTCAATATGTCCTTTCTTTAAACTACTAAACTATTAGTAAGTTTACATTTTAGTCATTCAACTTCAAAAAGTTACAAAATGATTTTTGAATTAGTCAAAAGTTTTCATTTAAGTCATTGAACTCTTCAAAAGTTTATATTTAAGTCATTGAATTGTTAAGTTTTTTTTTTTTTAAGTTCAAATAACTAGCTCCAAGTGACAATTCAACAATCAATATGGTGAATCAGCATTCATCGACGAGTAGAAGAGGATATATTAGATCCAAGTTGATTTGGAGACCAGTGTCAGAGATTGGAAAAGAAAGTTGTTTGGATTTTGGTTCGCAGATTTGTAACGTTTAAAGTTGCTTCATGAAAAAAAACTGAACTGTAAAAAAGAAAAAAACTGAACGGTAAAAGAAAAGAAGAATGAGAGCTTTTAATTAGTGCAGGTAATACAAACAAAAAAATGCTATCCGACAATGAATTTAACAACTAAGGAAACTTTTTGAAGTTGAGTGACTGAATGTAAAATTACTAATAATTTAGTAACATTGAACCAATATATATATTTTTTAAAATGTTAACTCTTTTAAGCAATTTGAAAATAAAATTAAATTAGAGAAGTTATTATATGTGCCTGAGTGTATAATAATATTGTATGAATTCAAAAATTGAAGATATAATGATATTTTATTAATGTCTAAAAACTAGCATCTCTTTAATTTAAGTTATTTCCTTTATCATGTTGCCGTATGCCTTTATCAGACTTCTGCTCAACTACTCCCATATCCCCGACTCTATTTTCCATGACATGAATTATTTCTTTTTTAAGAGTTATGTAGGCATGAATTATTTTTTTGACAACTGAAAGAAAACAAAAGACAATAATCAATTTCAGTTGGATTTTATCGGTATTAACAATAAATTCAGTCAATTCTACTTTTTGAATGTATGCTAATTAAATCGGTTAAAATAATAATAGATCCAACCAACTGTATAAACCGATTCCTCTCCTTTTTTTCTAAAGAAATTTTATTATGATATAATTTTTTTTTATGAATTATAATAATAAGGTAAAATTTGAATAACAAATGTGATTATTGTGATGCGAATTTAGACTATACTTGAATAGTAAACACCCTTATCTATTAAGTCATTGATTCTTTGTTATGATATTTCTAATATATTGTGTTTTAATTGTTAGTGCTTCTAATATTTTGCATTAATAGTTGATTTTCATTGTTGAGTGTATGGATTGAAGGGGAGTGTTGACTTACTTGTTCTGCTCTATGGAGACACTGATTTCATTCCTTTTAAAGAAACAGTAAAACCTTATAGTTGCTCAGCATTTACATCTAAACTTCTCATTATCTTGGTTATGGAGATATGATTTTTGCTAAAAGGAATTGAAGTAGTTCAAAATATGGATAGTGTTTATTTGGATTCTATTGTCAATACCTGTAAACCAGCATCATGGAGTGGAATAAAGTTTCATCTCTACATTCCAGGAATAAAGGAGCTGAAAAAGCCAAAAATCTTCTGAAGAAAATCTGCATTTTCTCCAGGCAAAGCATCACATCTTTCAGCAACAGCAAGCCTTCCCTTCATGGCTTTGTTCTCTCTCTGAAGCTGCAAAGATGGTAGACTCAGCTATTGCATGAACCAACTTCAAATTGCATGATATGCAGCTCCTATTTGTTTGGAAAATAACTTCCATCCCTCTTTGTTTTTACCCTTGTTTTTCTAGTAGAAGATGATAATTGCTTAGTGAAAAATATTACCATCTCAACAGTAGATCTGAGCTCTTCCACAGCTTTCATCAATGAAGAAATGGTTTGTTGAACAACATCTTGAATGGCTGATTCCAAGTCTTCTTCTGAATCAGGATCTACAAATAGTCCTGCCTGAATGAATAATTCCTCAAGTAACTTTATATCTTCGTCATCAAGTCTCTCACTCATCTAAACAAGAATAAACCATATTAGAAAGTGACAGAATGTTTCATCAAGAAAATGTCAGATCATAAAACTAACCTTTTCTAGAATTTTCTCAAATGACTCATCTCTGGTACCAGAAGCATCTCCATTCTTCTTAGAACATTTCTCTTCGCTAACCTTAACAAGTGGTGACGTCTTTATATGCTTTGCCCTGCAATGAAAATCACAACCCAAAAAGTGAAATGAAAAGATGGAGAGTGATATTAGGCCTTAATGCTTAAACTTCCTCTTTTTGCGGTTAATATGTATAATAGCATATTTCCGGTTCATGAACCTTGCACCAAAACGAAGAGTGGACAGGCTCTCGGATGCATTTGAAGGACTTGGTGAGCAACAACAAAGCAATGCAGTGCGAGAGTTCCCACCCTGCAGATTTAATATGAAAACCAAGAGATCATCAAACTGATTTGATGACAATACTGTAAGATAAAGTTAGGAGTTAGAGAACGAACAAGAGCATCCTGCAACATTCGAGTGAGCTTGGAATCACGATAAGGAATATGGTTTGCTTTTGCTGGTGAACCACATGTCAGAGCATTGATCACATTCCCTAACGCTGAGAGGGATTTATTGATTGTTTTAGCTTCCTCAAGAACTCTTCCTTCAGCCCCAGTTTTCTCTACTTTCTCTGACCCGGCTAGGTCCACAAGAATCAACTTCCCAGATTTCACCCTGGTCACATTGTGAAATTTATAGATCAATTCATTTGAAGCCTTGACCGTAGTCAAGGGATAAGCTATACCTCTTTTCTGAAATTGATTCTTGGTTGAGTGTGAACATGTAAACGCAATGACTCCTGCTGCTTGCCATGTTCATTTCTGTCTCCGTTTAAGTCCCAAAACAAATTCCAAAGAGAACTTTAACTAAGTAAAAGTGATAACTGTGAAATATGTAACACAAGTTCTACTTTACTATGATTAAGAAATTATTGGAAAAAATAGAAACAGAAAAAAAACAAAAGGGATACGGGTCTCTCCAATTGCTCTGTTAGCTATCCCACTCTAAATTTCAAGGCCGATATTAGAAAAAAGATCCTATGAACAAAATGGAAGATAATGTTCTAAATAGTCTTAATCTTACAGATAGGCTTTGCAATGCTTCGGCTGTGTCCGAAAGAGAGATCTGGGAACAACATCAGTGCATAAAATAGAAACTTATTAAGGAAAGAGCCATGCAACAATATCAAAGTGAAGCAAAGTATAGTTCCAGCATAAACAATATGAAACTCTTTAATTTGCTGTAGGGGAAAGCGAATTTAGCACCTAAATCATTCAAGTACACAATATTGAGTATGTTCAAAATAGAAGTACTCATGCCACTAGGGCAAACCATCATTACTGTGAAAAGAATTAAATAGAGAACTTGAAGAATCACTGCATTATATGTGCATACATGGAATGAATGTCAATTAAAGGCAGTTTATGCTCAACGCAAACAGAAAATTAATAGAGGTCAACAGAACAATTCTCAACAAACTTGAGAGTCTGAAGTAGACAAGTTCAAAGTTAATCTCAACTAGAAAGAACGAAGCCTAGCAAAAAATAACTCAACTGATGTCAAGTATAAAGATAGAAAATGTTACTCCAGTACATATGTCAAGCCTAAAGGAAATAGTAATTTCTGTAAGAAATAGATTACCTCTGTTGCTCCGGATAACACTATTCCTTGTGTTTTGCTTTCCTTAATCTGAATATTGTCCTTCGATAAATCAAAAAGGTCCCTGGGGATAATAAATGCATGTGCATTTAACATAAATACTAAAAAAGCAGCTCTTATAATATTTCATTAGCCTGAGCTTTCGAATATCATGGGTACAGAAAGGCCAATCAGAAACAAGAGAATCAAAACTCTCAGTCCAACAACAAATGGAATTTAAGGTTATACATACCTAACCTTCTCCATATAGATCTCTACCTATAGACAAGAGCAGAAATTTTCATGAATCATACAGCATTAATACTAAAAAAGGAAGTAATTTAGGGCCCTAAATAAATACGATATGTTTTCGTACCATTGACAACTTGACGGTGTACTTTGTTGAGTCAGCAGAAGTTTTGATACGCGCAAACAATCCGTCTACCACTCTTGGAAGTATCCCTTTCTTCCTTTCATCAGATTCCAAGATGTTTGGTCCCTGATACAATAAGGTACATATCATCAATGAAATCAAGTTAATGTATAAAATTTAACTAACGGAGCTACATTTATGCTTTCATCAGCACACCTCCATACTATATGTCTTCCCTGCCCCAGTCTGTCATCAAAAGAAGAAGAAAGTTAATCAAAGAAATTAGACTATGCATATCCATAAGTTAATTAAAGGTGAAGACAATGTGTTGCGTTAGCAGCGTGATCTACTAGTTACTAACAATCAATGGGAAACAGAAACCTAAACCATCAGATTTAAAGGTCCTTTTAGCCTTATTCTTTGAAGAGCTTCGGATTGTATCTCTCACCATTTAGTTCTTTTTTATCTTCTAAACAGTGATCAGTCATACTATAAACTAATCCTTAACCGCAGCATTTAGTTAATTGAGAGATCATCAAGTACTGCAAGCTCTGGCATGTAGTAATAGTAATAACACAAATACGCAAGATTTTTTACCTGTCCATAAGTGATGATTGTTCCATTTATAGAATTGACAGTATCTGTTTACAGGAAAAAGAATAAACATATAAAACAGTTGATGAAACCATGAAAATGAAGATAATCAATCAATGAACACTTTTCTAATCATACCACGGACAATTGGAAGAACAAGAAACTCATAGACATCAGCTTGCTTAGATTCCTCATAAAAAACCTTATCAAAGCTAAACGTAAAACCTTCTTCCTTCTCATCCTATCATATACAAACTCAAATTACAGAACCGATCAGCTGTTTTTTATAGTTTTTCTATCAAGATTTTGAAAAAAGTAAATAAAAGCAACAAGTAATTGGAGTTAAAAATAAAATTAAGAGAAATTAAAACCTTGATGATGAAGGTTTCGGAGTCCATGCTTTGAATACAGATATTGTCACCGAGATCTCTTTTCTCCTTTGAGCTCAAAGGCCTGAAGCGTACGCAGACCGTTACGTTTGACATTTCTACTCGAAAGTTGATTCAAATCTGCAACAAAATCAAATCAGTTGAAAGCTTTTAAAAATTCATTTAGTACATAATGAAGTAGATTGTTTGGATTCGAGAAATGAAACTTTTCCAATTAAATTAGCCATAAAACTACTTTGACTGAGGGCTTCTTTTCCAAATTTCTGAGAATCCAAACAGTATATCGAATTCTCGTAAAAACTTTTAAAATAATCTTACAGATTGAAGTATAACGCTAATAATTAGAGGATTTTTTTTTTTTTTGAAATTTCAATTTGGATATAGAAAGGGACTGAGCTGAGCAGAGAGAGGCGAAAGTCTTTCCGTTTTTATAGTAACTGAAGGCGGGAAAGAAAAAGTTCTTGAATAGTTTTTTTTTAATAAAATTTTCTGTGCTCCATATTTATTTATTTTTAAATAATATAGCTATTCTCCGACCTATAAATAAAAAAGGATAATTCAATTCAATATATTTGAATAGTAACAACAACATTTATGTCAATCGAACTAAAATTCAATTAACCATTGTCCCATATTTTTATATATGAAGAAAATATCTTTTATATTTACTCCAAAAAAATTCAATTTAAATAAAATATAAAAATAATGATGCTGATTTATAAAAATAGAAAATCTAAATACTCGTTGAATATTTATTTAAGTGATAAAATAGTTAAAGGGTCAAAAGTGTAAAAGATAAAAGTAATTTTTAAAAAATATTTATATTTGCATCTAGGGATCTTGATGTTAATATTTGAGAGGATTAATTAAAACTTTTAAAGAATTTAAGAGATTTAATGAGTTTTTTTTTTAATTTAGTAGATCAAATTAAATTTTTTGAAAAATTTAAAAGTTGAATGATAATTGAAAAAAAAATTAAAGATGAAAATTAAATTATTTAAAATTTTTTGGAAAGTTTAATAAAAATTTTCAAATTTTTAGAAGGTATGATTGAAATTTTCTAGTAATTTTTTCAAATCTCGAGACAATCCGTCTCTGTATATTTATTGCATGCATATAAAATTAATAAATTGTTAACAAAAATAAATGTTTATTTAAAAAAAATCAAAAGGATAATTTTTATACGAATTTATGATATATTTTCGTCAGCATCACCTAATATTTTATATAAACATTTAAGAGTTAACAAGGAAAATTGCATTCAAAGAATTAATAATATTGAAATTATACATAAATTAAAAAAGGTTTATTGATGTAAAAAGTCCTCAATTAAAAAAAAAAGCAATTAAGCTCCTTCTCTATTTTTTTTGCCTTCAGTTGAGCACTTTAACTTTCAAAATGTATAAAAAAGACCCTCAAAATTTTTTAAAAAAGCAATTAAGCCCCAGCTTTTATTAAAAATTATAAAAAATAACAAATTTTAGAAAAAAAATTAAATTTTAATAAAAATATAATAATTTATAATTTATTTTATAAAAATCGTAAAAAAATAAAAAATTGTAAAATTTTATAAAAATCATCAAAATAGCAACCCCTAATTTTTTTCAATTAAAGTCATCACAACACAGTGTGACATGTGGTGAAAAATGATAAAAAAATAAAAATAAATAAAAGTTATAGAAAAATTATAAAATGTTTCTTTTGGTATGATAATTTTTATAAAAAAAATTACAAAATTTATATTTGTTTACATTTTGTATAATTTTCTTACAAATTTATAAATTTTTTTAAAAAAATTATATTTCTATATATTTTATAATTTTTACTATTTTTATACAATTTAACAATTTTTTATGATTTTTATATTTTTTATTTTTAATAAATTTTTAATATTTGAATTTTAATTAAAATTTAATAATATTTATAGCTTTTTATTGATTTTAATTTTTTATATTTTTTCTAATTTTTAATAAAAGCAAGGGCCTAATTACTTTTTTTGAAAAAGTTTAAGGTCTTTTTGATGCATTTTGAAAGTTCAAGTACCCAATTGAATGTAAAAAAATTAGGGGCTTAATTTAAAAAAAAAAAAGGTTTGACAGTTTTTTTTTATACATTTTGAAAGTTCAAGTACCCAAATGAGTGTAAAAAAAAACAGGGGCTTAATTTTTTTTTTTTTAAGTTTGAGAGCTTTTTGCACCCTTAAGCCTTTAAAAATTTGATAGTAATTAGGCAGTAAAGTATAATTAAACTTAAATAAAAAATTTTGGTGGCTAATCTGTCATTAACACATCAAATTAGGCTCTCTAAAATGCTTGATGAGTTTGTTGAGTATTTTCTATGTTTTTTTGTTGATTTTTAGTTTTTAGTATTAATGACTTTTTTTTTGAGTTTTAATCTTTTTAAGACTCAAATTGGCAAAATGGTGTCATTAGGAGTCTAATAATGTATTTGAGTTTATGTAGGGAGACAACTATAGCCAAACATTGAGGAAAACTGCATCTGATGTGGGTATCATGACACTAATGTTAGGATGCTGTACATTGAGCCTCCATCATCTTAAGGGAGCAAAACTTCAATAAGAAACCAACCTAGAACAGTTTGTCACTAGGTGTGTTGTGCAGCAACATCGAGCCCAAGGTCACTGACGTCAAGCCTTCAAGGTTACAACTCCACTGTTGATGGTTGAAGTGAAGGAGCCAGGGCCACTATTGAGAATGTTGTGACACCAACTAGCCTATGTTCCGATATCAAGAACCTCCAAAGCCAACATTGTGCCACTGTTGAGGGTATCGCAACACTGAAGTCTGACGGGGTGAAAAATACTTCAAGGGAAATTTTGTGTCCAACACTAACTTAAGTCAGCTCAAACACTCTAATGGCATTTTTGTCAAACTTTAGGATTGTAACTTGGCTGTACTAAAGGCACTTTTGATGTCAAACATAAAGGAGTCATCTTTTATCATCCTTTTAGTTTCTCTTTTATTCTCTTCATCATTTTTAGGTTTAAAGTTTTTTTCTTTTCTTAGCTTAGTTAGTTGATAGCTGCTAGTTTCTTTAGTTCTATTGTAGCTTTAACTTTCTTGCAATTAGATACAAAAACTCTTCTTTGTCTTTTGATTTCTCTTTGAAGCATCTAATAGATTTCAACTTTGTGAAATTACAAAAGTGTAAAAATCTCAACTTTGATTGTGCTTTCATCACCATTGGTATTGCTATCATCTTCCACAAAGACTCCATCTAGAGTTACTAAGATTTTCTCGACCTTGTTTTTTTTATGCTTTCTTTAATGAACAATTTAAGCTTGAACTTTACTGATGTTTGTATGTTGATGATGAGTAGTGGCTAAATCTTATGGCAGTTGGTTGATGGAAATGTTGTATGGTTAGTTTTTGGGTCAGAGATTGAATCGTAAAAATTGAACTAAATTGAATAGACTTCAAAACCTAGAAGAGACGCCTCTAGGTGAACACTTATATAGGTGAGACTGAGGGGGGAGCTTATTGAGAACCAATTTGATTGTCCTAATTTAGTTTAGTGAGATTGAGAGATAAATTAGACTAAATTGTCAAATTGGGTAAAATGTTGACTGAAAGGTAAAATTGAACCAATTAGGAATTTGAACAATTTAGATCCCTAATCCAAGAATTGACTAGCAACATAGAAGTCAACCGACCACTTTAGTCCATTGAATTGATATTTATGCGCTTTTGTCTGCTTTGCAATTTAGTCCTCCTAAGTGTAAGTTAATGTAATTAATTTATTATGATGGTTTGCCGTACTATAATACTTAGTGAGTAACTAGCTAAACTTCATAATTGCATGCATTTTCATTGTTAGTCACTTTATCACTCAATCTCTCTTGGGTTTGATCATCGGAATACTCTGTATTTTGTTGTAACACAAAATATTACATCTGATCTGTCATACTTGAAGTTAAGCCACTCTAATTTTTGATAATTTTGTGTTGATTCTCTGCTCGGTGTTTATACGTCATGACGCTGTTAGTGACATTCAATAAATTATAAAAATGAATTATCTGATTTGTCACAATTAATTTTTAAAATTGTGTGTAAATAATTTATTTATCAAAAAAAATAAAAAGATGTGGTTATAGTAATGTTAAAATTACATAAATAAATTTACTATTGCAATTTTTTAGGCAAACGAGAATTTTATTGATATTTCACTGCAAAAATAAAATACAAACAACTATTACAAGGCCAAAAATGGTACAAAGAACTCAGACTACTTCAGATTAAAAAGTTCCTTAGAATTTAGTAGAGAAACCAAAAATGTCAACCAAAAAGGAAAAAAAATTGAAAATCTCGATATAAACCTCACTTGAAACCTTCAAAGCTTTCAACAAGACGTGAAATGCGATATAAACCTAATGGCTTATGAAATGCTTTATAGTTTAGGCCAAAATGGTAACACAATTAGGACAGAATTTCTTACTGCATTTCTTTAGCCAAGCTCTAATACAACGATCATGGAATACATGAAATTATGGTGTAGCACTAGTCTCCGATCCCTCCAAGAACCCAACCAAACAAATGGAACATATATTCTCAACAGGCTCTTCCACCACCACTTTCCTTAGCTTTTTAAAAGCCTCCGCAGTCTCCCAAAAATCATCAGCCTTCGCATCGATACAATACGCATCCCCTTCCGCCAAATTTGGCTGTTCGTCCACCAATACCTTAATCTCCACCCGTATTCTCAATACTTTCCGATTCTTATAACTCTCCTTCGCAACCATGCCCAGCGCACAACCAACGATTTCGTCTACCGTGGAATAACCAATGGGGATTTGCATTGAGTCCAATACGTCCCAGATGTTGGTGTCGTTCCAATCTTTGGTTACAACATCGTTTAACAACTGCTCCAGTCATAGCTTGTGGGATTCCTGTTAGACGATAATTCTCGCCATGCCCGACTTCTTTCCTTCTTTATCTTCTTTTTCTTCTCGTTCTGTTTTCTGGCTGGCAATGAAAGTTGCCTTAACATTAATGTCAAGTATCTTAGATGGCCACAACTGGTCTTCCGTGCATTGCAAATTGACGTCCCAAGCTTTGCATGAAGTCAAGTAACAAATTGGAGCTGATGACATAACTTCGACAATGGCGAACGCTGGGGGAATTAGAATAAAATTGTAGAGGAAACAAGGATTTGAAGTGTATATATATATATATATATATTTGTTCAGCAATAAGGGAGTTCTATAAAAATAAAGGTAGTAGGTACCATAAGTCGATTACAACGACAAAGAAAGACGTGAAAGCATACTACAAGTAGGATTTGAGCTTATTTGCTCCATAGTCAACCTCGATCAAATGAATAGTTCTATAAAAAAAAATCAAATCCAGTATACAGAAAAATTGGTCAAATATGTGTTTCTGCAAGCGTCAAAATTTCCAAAACAGTCCATTTTGGACTCGGTCCATTTTAGTACGATGTTTGAAAAAAAGGTCAAGGAACCACTTTCCCACGAGTGCTCTTTTTCTCCCTGAATTTTTGACAAATATTAGGGTAAACTACACCGTGTAAAAGGTGTTCATTAGGTATTAGGTATTTACCAGGTTTTGAAATAATTACAAAGAATTAATTAAGTTTTAGTCAAAAGTCAAGTGTTGTCATTCAACTTGCTAATGTATCATATTAGCAATACGTTAATGAATCAACAGATTTTTAATGGTAATAATTTTTTCGAATAATTATTTTACTTTGAGTAATTAAATTGAGAAAAAAATTTAGAGGGACCGAAATAAAACAAATCATATTTTAGAGTGACATTGGGTGTAGCTTACCCCAGATATTATTTATTTAAGGCTTAACTAATAAATTAGTACTTCAATTATGTCATTTTTCTCATATTGATACCTTTTTTTTTGTCACAAGTAGTATCTAAACTATATTTTTTTTCCAAGTTCGTACCTAAACAATACTTTTTTTTTATCACTAGTGATACTTAAGTAGTCTTCTGTTACTCATTATACACAAAACTGTTATATCTGTTAAAAAATTCAGTCAATAATAAACTACCACATCTTATAAACTTTTAAAAAATATTTTTTAATTATTTTCTTTTCTTTTACATTATTTCTCTCTTTTTATTTTTTCTAGTTGTTCTCTTTTTTCTTCCTTTATAATGTTTGACAATGCCGACAATGCTCGAAATTGGCCCTCTCGAGGTTGAGATGTTAGCGATTAATTCTCTTTTCGAATTTTACCGCCTACTTGCTTGATATAACGGGATTGACAAATTTATTTTGTCAATCAAAACTACTGTTTTAAGACCAGCTGGTTGGACTGGAAACCAGTCCTAAGATAAGGGTTGAATCAGTTGACTCATGAACCGGCAGAAATTAGTTAAACTGAGCTAAATTTTGGTTGAATTGATTTTCTTTATTTTTAATAATTTATTAAATATATAAAGAAAATAATACTTTGTCTAATTTTCTTGCTACAAGCCAATTTTTAATTGGTTGTTTTTTTAGAATAGACTTAATAATATGACTAATGGTATCAACTTGGAGAAAAAAAGTAGTTTAAGTACCAGCTGTGACTAAAAAATAGTTTAGGTACCCATATGGAAAAAGGGGTATAATTTAGGTAATAATTTGTTGGTTAAACCTTTATTTAAATTAGTTTTTTCTCCAGAACAATGCACGTATTGATTATATGTAATAATTTAGTTATATTAAATTATTTTTATTTTTTTAATTTATTAAGATTTTGCTAATAATATGATTACAATTTTTTTCAATAATCTCATTATAATTTCTGATCATATCTTTTTTTTTACATAATATCTAGAACTATCTATAATCTCTCCCCAATCTATAAATAGGAAGATAATGTGCTTCAATGCACTGGCAACAATACCCATAGCAATTGAGTTAATATGATTGCAAAATTAAAATGTTAAATTTTAAATTTTAAAAACATGATAATTGTAATTAGAAGCAATTTAAGCAAACTATAATATTCAATTAAAAAAAATTCTCAATTAATAAGTGAGATTAATCTAAAAATTCAAAGTTTACATTCTCATGATTTCAAAATAATGGTTAAAGAATAATTATTCACCTAAACAATCACTTAAAAGATTTTCAGTAATAGCACATATTAAAGTTATTTGCGTAATAACAGTAGCACAATCACATGGTAAAATTTATTACAGATCACTTATGTATAATTATTAATGCTTTTCGCAATGGTCCCTTTCACTTGGGCTTGACCTTTGCTGCTAGTAACTCTATGGCCCATTTTAGCTTTACCCTTCCCCATACCTTAATGCCCACAAACCTTGCTCTAATCATTAATTTTCCCATTTAAAGTTGAATTCCCCAAAGGCAAGTTAATCCTTGTTAAATCGCCATCTTGTAGTGACATTAGGTCATCAAAATTTGATTTTTCGATAACTCCTCCCTGACTAACGCGCCGTTTTTATTGCCGCCTCTCTTCACCATTCAGGAGCCATAGTCTTTTTCCTCTATTCACGGAATAATGGACAATCTGGTAGCTTCTCTACCTCAAAGCTACTTTCATTATTCACCTCCCTTAGGCTCTCGGGGCACCCCCTTCAAGTGGCTCTAACGACCACAGTTAAAAACAAATGTACGGCATGACCTCATATTCAACCAGTTATAAGTGATTATCAATCCAAATCTATGATATCAATGGATTACGCAAATCAATGCAAAATACCATCTTAGCAAACTTCCCTTAGTGCCAGTACTATCTGTATTGCAGTCAATCCGAACCACTCGACCAATGGTATTGCCAATGCCTCATAGAATGCTTTATTGTATATCACTTCTAGCAAACTCGGTAGTCTAACCCAAAGTTCAATCATATTGTGCAGATATGCCTGCTCTACGATGAAAGTCCTGTATTACATTGAATTGAATAATTAACTCAACAAAGAAACTCACCGGCACATGTTTTACACAGCTGAAACCTAAACCTCAAATCTCAGTGTCTCAACTTTGACATTCCGACCAAGCCAGTTATCATTGGCTATAATATTTCAAGCATGACTATAACAACGTAAATAAGCCTATTTCAAACAATCCTCACTCGCTTGCAACAGGAGGGCGTTAAGCGATTCTGGCTAATGAATACAGAAAAAGGAACGGGGCAATATTCTTGCCGATGACATCGGATGAATATCGAATGGTATGCATTTTCAGACATCGACACAGGGAAATAATGCGACAAGAAGAGAAGTGCTGAAATGGGCTCTAGTTGCAACAACAACAACAAACATGTCAGTCTCGTGGCCCTAACGCTTGTTCTAATTATTGTTACGTCATAACCATTAAAAAAAAAAAGACAACGTAAATATATATAAAAAAAATCAACATCAATACGTGGATTGCATTTCAAGAAATGATGCTATTTGGCATTCAATGTTTTGGGTTAATGCTATTCATAAAATTCAACGCATCGGTGCAAGAAGTATGGTTTTGGGTGCCTCTGACATTGCAAGCAGTCTAAAGTGGAATTGAGATCTATAGATTATTATGACAATGGAAACTGCTAGATCAAGAAATATCCATTGTGGATATGACAAATGGAAACTCAGCTATTTGTTCCAAGGATGTGTCTATCATTTTCTTGTAGATAACTGATATTGAGATTCTTGATATTTACTGTAATTTCGATTGAACCTTTCTACTGACCCTTCTTTTATGTAATGATTTAGCTTTTTCACATCTTTAATGGCTTACATATATATTGGTGGCAATTTGTGAAACAACTTCCCTATTCTGATATCATATCATTTCATCACAAAGAAGGTAATAATCAAGCGAATATTCGGTTTTATTTCCCTTTGCAACTTGATGATTTCATGCATTATTTGATTCAACTTCGCAAGCACATTGCTTTCATATTTCTCTTCATATGCTATTTGTCCAAATTTAACATATGAGAGTATTCCTACTTCGGGTAACAAATTTATATCCGTCTATAATATGAGCTAACCTTAGGTAGAAATGTTCAAGCTCCAAGTCCCGACTTAATTTTTAATTTTTAATATATATAATTAGGAAATATCAAATATATATAAAAAAAATAAAAATACATATGTGAGCAAAAGTTAAGTCCTATATTTTATATCAGTCCAAACTTTGATAAATATATATGTCTGGTATTAATGACATACATACCCAACATAGGGGGAAGCCAACAATCAAAGCTAAAAAAAATTATTTAAGAGGGGCTTAACTTGAATACCTCATAACTAAAAGGGACTAAAACAAATATTATACCGTTTAGTTAAGGGTGACAAGGCCACTTCTTGACCTTTCTAGTTACGCCCTACTCGACATGAATCCATCTCAATTTGTGAATACTTTTAGTTTGAACGATTTCATCTTAACAAGAACAATGTATTTTCAATTTCCCAACATCCCTATGATTTAAAATGTATCTTTTTCCTTTTTTTAGTCATTGTTGATGTCTACCAAGAAATATCAATAAAGAAAAGCTCATAAACCTTTTTCCCAAGTGAAAAATTGAATCATTGGACATTATTTTGGTCCCCCGTCTTAATATTGATCTTAAAGCCATTTTCTTTATATATCTTTCGGCCACTCATTCATATTCAAAGATAATATATTGTTGTTTAAAAGTTTCCTTTTCAAATTTCCTCTTTCTTTGGTAATTTGTTACTTTTTTCTTGTTGGTGACATTAGTATCTCTTTTGCTTTATTCTGTTTGATAGAAGGATTTCACTATAATTAAGTTTTATGTTTTTTCCCTTTACAACTTTTTTGGTTCCATTGCATATTATTCTTTTGGTATTTTTACTCTGAAAATATATCGTCATATCTTGTATTTAGCAACATTTGAGATTTTGACTATTCAATTTCCTCTTACTTTTTCGATTTTTTAAAAAAAAATTCTAGTTCATAATGCTTAATTTTCTAAAATCATAATGATTTGCTTCTAAAGTTGGGATGACTGAAAGCAGACGTGAAACCAGGAAAAAAAATTTAGATAAAATTGAGTTAATTTTTTTTTGATAAATATAAAAATATTACTATACTAAATTACATAGAAAGAGACTGAAGGATACAAATACTTCTTTCCTTATCTGCTTCAAGAAATTCTAATGCTTCCCGTGGAAGGGTCTCAAACAATTGTAAAACCTTCTTTTTTTGCAAAGGTCGATTTGGCTAAACAATCAGTGCTTTGATTGTACTCTCTAGGAATGTATCTTAATATCCATTGACATTCTTGACACAATATACAGTGGATTCTTCTGATGAGATTAGAATTTGAAATCTTCAAAACACTTTCATGTATGGCTTTAACAACTTCCAAACTATCCGATTGGATTATCACCTTGTCATGGCCTCTTCGTTGGATGAGTTTTAGGCCGTTTAAAATGCTCCAAAGTTCTACGTCAAAAATCGAGCATTTCTCTAAAAATCGGTTAAAACGTAAATTTATCAAATTTAATTAAAAATAAGAAAGTTTAAACTTAATATAAAATAAGATGAGCATCCATTGTGGACTATAGTGTCTATACTCTATAAACATTAGTCAAGGGGTAGATATAATTACAAATTTTAAATTACATTTAATGCACTAATTTTACTTAATTTAAAAAATCAATTAATTACAATAATGGAGAGAAAGAGGAACTTGGGGTTGAGAAACTCAGAATCATTTCTACTCACTAAAATACAAGAAGATAAAACCGACAAGGGAAACAAAAGAAAATTTGGGGGGGGGGGGGGGAATATATGAAATATAGAAATTTTTTTAAAATAAAATAAATATTAGATGATATAATCGATAAACAAAACAAGGTTTTGCAGTTTACCTACATGGGACTTTAGACTCCCCTACTGAAAAGTGACATATTCACAAAATTTCATAACAAAGATTGAATGTTAGTTTAATTTATCAAAATTAATGTAAGAATATGTAGATTCGTAAAAATAATAGGATTTGGTAAAAGTTTTAATTCCTTAAAATAGTAAATTTATGTTTTGAACTTTTAATATTTATAAAATTTTAATTTAATTTTCTAAATTTTATAAAAATATATAATTTAATTCTACCTCTCTAAATAAAAATTTCTAACTTTGGGCTTATGAGTTTGAACATTTTCAAATGTATTTTATTCACATATTTAAAAGTTTTTGAAGAGTGATTAGTATTTAAAGTGTTTTTTTGGTTAACTTTGTAAATAAGTTAATTTAGTGGTCCATCTGTAAAGTTAAACAGTAATAAAACATCCTCTTTAGTTCATTTTACATTCTATCAATCACAGTACTGTTGTCCATGTTTATTACTACAACTATTTTTCTTAATACCCCAAACCACCAATTTTTGCATTCACACTTAGATTATATATATATATTAATTCAAATTAGATCATATAATCACATTCCTTAAAATACATTTGTGTTGCATGATTTGAAAGACACCAATATAATCAAAAAAAAGCTTTAATACTATTTCTATGTTCTGCTGCTGTCTAAAAGACAATCAAAACCCCACAACATATCACCTTTTCTTTTTATTTCTCTCTTGCATTGGGATTCGACCATGAACGTCGTACAAACTTCACGGGGCCGTGATAATCCTCGATGCACAAATGATTTTGATTTGAAATTTGGTGTGAAAAAAAATAACCCATCATCGTTAATTAGGTAAAAAATAATAAAATTTGGGTTCACAACAAATTTTCATCATATATAATTTTGGCTTCTAATTTACTCAGTCTAGTGTTTCATCATAAGGTTACTTTATTATTATTTTTTAAACCAAGGTTGGAATAAAAAGGAAAATAGGCTTTCTAAAGCTGTTTATATGACAGCCTTTTGTTTTGGTACTTCACCTTTCATAAGTGGTCATAGTCTCCTTTGAACTTCTGTTGAGAAGAAAATTCTTGAGGCCAGGCTTTTCTCTCAATGGTTCTTTGAATGCTCCACTTAACTTTAATGTACTGCCCAACCAAATTAAATTATTATTATATGACTTGATTCTTGTATCATTTTATGATCAATTGTTTATTTTTTTTGAAGAATATCGATTACAGAAAAATTAATTACCGGTGTTGATTCACATTAGTAAGTTGCCTTGGGCCATTTATCTAACTGCTATTGTAATTTGGGTGGATATTGCTATTGTAATTTTGGATTATGAATCATAATCACTTTAAATTTTTGAAGAACAAGAAACAATATTAGTGGCATTGACAAGGTTGTATCCAAAATGTAAATAACTAAAAAGGTGCATGGAACCATGTTAAGTTGCCCAACATCAGTCTATCACATACATACATTATTAGTAGGGTAAAAGAAAAGAAAGAGTAAAATTACTTCTTATATTTTTTTTTTTTTTTGGATTTATTTATTAAGTAAATCTTAAGTAAGAAAACCAGTAGATCCTTATTATCTTAATTACAAAATAATAAAAATTTAATTTCATATTGAAGTGGTATAAAATTTAATAATTTTGTATCTTTTTCATAAAAAAATATATTTGTCTTCAAATAAAATTAAATATTTTGACTTTATATTAATATATATTAACTTTGAGATTTACTCATTAAATTATTTTATATAAATTTAATTACTCACTACTATTAAAAAGATTTTAATAAAAAATTTGATTAAAATATAAAAGTAAAACAATATTCTAGAGTTAATAGTATAATTAAATAACTATATATTTAACATGTATTTATATAAAAAAAATTGTAAAATAAGAAACAAGTGAAAGAGATTGATAAAAGCAAAATATAATTATCATTGCTAGCCTAAGTGGTAGTGCAATTACCCTTAAGTATACTATATGCTATAAGGCATTGATTCAAATCTCACCAAAAACAAATGTTAATATTTTCTTGATGGGTGACCTTATGTGTCCCCATATTTTGCCTTATTAAGCAATTGATGGATACTTTCACATCAGGCTCCCTCAATAAGGCCTTAGCCTAATGTCAAGGTTAAGACTTGAGAATTTTAAGATCTCAAGTTTGAGTATCATTTTGTCCAAATCATGTGTAGACTCTTAGCTAATATCAATTTTAGTTTATGTCTCACTATATGTGGACTTTGTATATATTTATTTTGATATAGGTATGGATATATTGTGATTATCCGCCTAATCTTGTTTTTATAATGATTCTGGTTATAATTATGCAAATACATTCTTTATAATTGAAATTATAAATATACTGTAAATTCAAAAACAAACTTGAAATAACTAATATTTTTTTAATTGAAACTTATTAAATATAAAGCTTGAAAATAACAAAAAAAAAAAACATAACTAGTAAAGGATAAAAAAGAGTTATTCCATATAAAATTCATTTATTAATTTTAGAGGTTGTAGATGTTTGGGGGGTAAATAGGTATTCTCAAATCATATGAATAAGCAAATTTTTCAGCAAGCGTAATGGGATTCGAATAATTTCCCTTATTAGTATTATAGAATAAAGTTAGAATTGACTTGTTTTTTTGTTATGGTTGATGTATTATATGTAATTAGTCGAGATGAGGACATTATTATCAATGTAAGAAAATTTGGGTTCGAATTTTAGATACTATCTTACAAAAAAACATCAGTTAAAAAATTGCTTTTAAACTTTTTCATTATTCCTACCAACCACATCAATAAAAAAAACATAAAAAGGAAAAATAAAATAAAATTGGTTTATTTGAAAATTACATGATTCTGGGGAAACCAACAGAAGCTTTTTCTAATATAGCTCATGGTAAATTGGCCTACAACAAACTACAGTACTAAAAGAAATTGGAGAGAGAGAGGATTAGTGGCAAATATTAAGCAATTTCAGGGAAACAACCCGAAGGTGAAAAACCTTTCATAAAAGGAACATATGAAGGTGGAAATTAAAAAGAAAAAGAGAAAGACAAATTACAGTGGGATGGTAAATTAAAATCATGGAAATTGTTTTCAATTCAACACAACTTCTTCTTGAATCCTACCTAACAACTGATTTACTGCTGTTGCAATATCATCCACTGAAGTCAGCATACAATCATCTTCTACCTGCATTTTCCAAAACCAATTTTACTAAATTTTGCTACAAGTCTACAAACTGTATATATGTATCTATGTATGGTATTGCTAACCTTGACACTGAGAGAATAGAGTACAGTTTGATCAACAGTTGTGACATTGAGATGGAGGATATTGAGACGCATACTATTCAACCCTGAAACCAGTTTCAAGAGCTGTGCTGGTCCCTTTTTCGACCTTATTTTGAGGTTTGCATGGCTCTCCACCATGGTAACTTCTATGTCAGCTATGGCAGATCGGGTCTCAACCATTGACTCATTCATGGGGATGGAATTATTATCACCCCGAGTAGAGCTCGTTGAGTACTGTGGGAATGTGAAGAACTCACCAAAAGGCGATGAACAGCCACTACTACTCCCATTTGGTCTTTCCTTCGTTTCTTTCTTAGCACTTAACAATTGAACACAGTGCTCAAGCTCCTTCACGAAATTGATAGCTCCTCCTATAATTGAAGCTTGATCTCCCTAAATATTAACTTTTTTGGTAAGCAAAAAATTTTTTAGAACATGAGGTTAAGAAAGAAAAAAAAAATTAAAAATACCCTTTGAACATAAGATTCAGGCATGAGAGAACGAAGAACTGAAAGATATTCATTCATTTGTCTTCTCCTATTACGTTCAACAGCAATGTGGGTCATTCTTTGATTCTCAATCTCTTCTTTGTTTTTACGGGTCTTGAGTCGACGTCTCTTAGGACGACTAGTTGAAGTATCCAAAGCTGAAGATGATGATCCATTAACATTATTATTAGTAGCTTCATCAGGTGGTGGTGGCGGAGCCATTGAAGTTGGTGAAGAAGAAGAAGAAACCCAATAACTATCTCCGCCATTAACGAAATTATTATTAGCTTCATCAGATGTTTGATTGTGATGAGGAAAATGTATGTCTTCATAGCTCAAATTCCCTCCCAACAAGCTGTATAGATCTTTGCTGTTGTAACCAAACAAATCTTGCTGAAAAACAACAGCTTCTAGTGCCATTTTTCTTTTCTCCTTTCTCTTAAAAAAAAAAAAAAAAACTAAAGAAAGGGTTTATTATTATTGTTTAAATAAGATACCCAAAGGCCAAAACAAGAACAAAAAAACAAAAAGAGTTGGGGATCTTAGCCTTGAGGGGTTCAACTTTGGGGGTGGAGAAATGAGCTTTTTAAAGGCATTTGATGAACCCCAAAAGAAAAATAATAAAACATACAAAAATATGAGAGAGAGAGAGAGAAAGCAAAGGAAAAAAGGGTATAAAAAATATCATTTTTCATTTTTGAACTTATTCGTAGGTATGAAGCCAACATGCTCTCCTCTTGTGAGCCACACTTTGTCTACCATTGGCTTAAATGATGGAAATTATTTTTGCAAGGAAAAGAAAACCTTTTCAAGAAATATATGAAAAAGACACTTTGAAATAAATAATGAAAATGATGGAAGATATTTAGGAGATTTAATTAATTTTTGGATTAAAACCCCTTTTAGAAATTATGGATAACACCTTTTCTTTTTTGGTTCATAACATTCTATTAACTACTAGATCTTTTTTCTTACCACCCTATTCACATTCATCTTTGTGAACAAAACCATGTCATGTCTAGGGAAAAAATTAGCCAATCTTATCATCTCAAAAATTTAAGGTTTTACTGCATTATATTGCAATTCTACCATTTGGCTATGGGGGTAAAGAGGGGTCTTGCCTACCTCTGTTAAGTATCGTCATAGTTTTATCCTCCTACTATAGAGAGTGTATCTTCATCGCGGACGAGTAATGATCAGGGAGCGATTCCATGCCATGACATCTCTAGACATTTTTTGGAACAAAATCTCTTGTATAAAATGAGTAATACTTGTATATCAACATATGTAGCTTAATGCAATGGATGAAGAAAACCGACCCCAAGTTGAACCCTATTTTGTTCATCATTTTCAAGGAATGTTTTATGGGGTAAAGTCTGGATTTTTGTCATTCCTTTTTAAGAATAGTGATGAACACGGAGGAGGCGAAATTAGGTTGCGCGTGGAGTAGATAGGGAGGGTTTGAATTACAAGGAAGAGAGGAGTTGCTCCTCGTCATTTGGTAATAATACGGTCGGACGTACGAATTACATTGATACAAGAGAAATAATAATAAAGAAATGAAATTGAAAGGCTGACATTTGCAGAGATTCTTGCCATTTTTTGAAAAAAGAGGGTTAGAAAAACAACAAACTATGCCTCCCACTTAACACTTCTTCATTTTAATTTTCTTTTCCTTAAGGTGTTTAGAAAGTTAGAAGGCATTGTTCGTCTGAGATGACATGTGATTTTTAAATTAAAAAAAAAAAAGTGGTTCTTGTTTTCCTTTTATATATTTTTAAAAAATTTTTACTATGTTTTTTCATTTATAATTTTTAAAAAAAAATTAAAATGTAATTATATTTTATCATTCAAATACAATGATGTAATTAGGGATGAACAAAATTCGATTTGATTCAAAAAAATCGAAAAATATTTTAAATTTTGAGTTATTTGAGTTTCAAGTTAAATTGAATTTACAATTCCAATGACAAATTGGTGTAAATACCTTTTGGTCCCAGTAATTTTGAAAATGAGCAAACTAATCTCTATCGACAAAAATTACAAAAAAAATTCAAAATATTTATAAAAATTTTAAAATTTATATTTTAAAAAAATAACAATAATAAATGACTTTATGACAAATTTGACTACTAATGTTTACATGTTTTGTCAAAATAGCCCTAATTGTGCCTTTAAAAAAGGCAAATTGAATAAAAGAACATATGTTGATGGTCAAAAAAGGATCAAAAATACAATTAGGGCCATTTTGACAAAACATGTAAACGTTAATGGCCAAATTTTTCATTAAGACTAAAAAAATCTAAAGAATATATAAAGAAATTTAAAATTTTAAAAATTTTCTAAAGTTATAATTTTGGGGCTTAAATAAGTTAATTAATAACTCAAGTTTATCGTACTAAAATATCTTATTATTATTATTTTGATTTGAAAAAGTTTTCGAATATATATAGTTTTAAATTAATGTGCTATAACGTGAGATTAGTTATATTGTAACAAGATTTTAATTTGACATATTTAATTTTTTAATTTAACTCTAACAATTTCTCTTGATTCGACTCGAATTCAAAAAAAAATTCAAATCAGATCAGGATGATAAAATAGGACTCGTCAACTCAAAATTTTTTTATTCAATTTGATCGAATGCTTGCTGCTAAATGCAACTACTGATGAAAACAACTTAAAACCAAAATTTACAATGAAAGAATAAAGCAAAAGATTGTATCAAAGGAAAAGAGAAAATAAATCCAAAAATATTTTTGGAGGCATGCATAAAAAAAAAGTCAAAATTTTAAATTAGTTAGTCAATGTTAAATGGACCGTCTGAAAATTGAAAATTCTAAAAAGCAATGTTTTTTTTTTTTTTTGTGTGTGTGTGTGTTAATGGCTGCTAATTTACAATCCCAAACTTTTTCATTTGATTCATGACAATAAGACTTAGCAACTTGTTTTTTTTTTTTTTTTTTTAAATAAAAAATAAAAAATTGGATCAAATTTTGATGAATGTTCTTCGAAAATTATTCTCATCCAAATTTAATTTAATCAGAAAAGGTTATATAATCTCAGGGGTAAACAATTTCAATTTTTATTTTTTATTACAAAAAAAATAAAGAAAAAGAAAACCTAATAAACAAAACATTAGACACAACTGGGTCTAGTTTGAGTGTGTTATAAAAAAAACATTTGTTGTTTAAGAGATACGTTGACAATTCAGTGTTTAAGAAGATTACATCTTCCTAATTTGGATTAACCTTAATTTATTTTATTCTAAGTTTTTAACCAGTTTGTGTTTGTCCTGAATACTATATGAATTAATTAGGGATTAGATGCTAACCAAAGTTTTAACTAACGACATCTTATGCCTTCGTGTATCCACCTCGTTGGTCAATACAATATTTAGATTAGATTTTTTTTAATTAATGGATTCCATTAGCTAATCCCTACCGCCACTCTCACTTGTAATTTGGCTCTTTGCATTAAACAAACCTAGATTCCTCCTCTTCTTTGTTTTTTTCATTAATATCAATGTCTAAATAATGATTATGTAAGAAAATTTAAATATAAGGGTAAAAACAGTTAAGCTTCTCGGGTTTAGTGTAAAATATATATATATTTTTTATAATTTTAAGAATATTCGGTTATCCGTTCGAGTTTGGAGATAATCTTATTTAAAATTTATTTATTAAGTAAATTTTTAAATAAAAATTAATTATTACCTATATATTTATTATTTTGTTTGTTCATTTTTAATTTTATATTGAAGTGTTATAAAATTAAATAAATTTGGTTTCTTTTATTAAAAAAAATATATTTAACTTTAATTAAAATTAAGTGTATCAAATTTATATTTAACTCATGTATATATTAATCTTGAAATAAAATCATTAAATTGTTTTCATATAAATTAATTAGTTGTCATTATTTAGAAACGTCTAATGATAAATAAATTGATTGAAATATGAAAAGGGGAAATTATTTTATGGATCCTTCCCACCACATCATCCTTAGTCCCTTTCCAACTATTTAATGACATTTTAGTTATTTTTTCATGTCATTAATATATAATTTTGGTAATTTTTGTATCTTGAACTTAAGACCTCAAACCCCAAACCCCAAACTCAAACCTTAAACCTTCAGTTTAAAGTTTAAGATTTGAATTTGGAGGTTGGAGTTCGAGATTCAAAGTTTAAGATTTGAATTCATAACTAACGGTGCTTTAACTTAATAGAAAATTATTGAATATAAAAATTTAAGATAAAAAATAAACAGAATAATCATTAAAAAATATGGATCCTGGCTAGGAATTTTGTGGAAGGAAAAAGAAAATATGGTAAGAGAGTTTCACTCCCATTTAGAATTCCAATATGATAATTTGAATTTAGATTTATTTGAGAATCAAACATATAAAATTTTTATTAAAAAAAGAGCCTTTTTATTTTTATTGTATGATTGATCATATTTGTACAACATTCTATAAAACTTTTATAAATCATTGTAATAAATTTATTCCTTTGGGGTAGAAAATTTGCAGAATGATGGGTACATTTACTTGACAGTATAATCTAAGTGTATAGTAGTTTGCAAATTAGTCCAAAAAGTAAATCAATAAAATTAATTAATCCAAAACAGATTTATCATATCCTTGCAAAAGGACAATAATGTACTAATACTATTATTTTTACTCTTCTTTTTATAAGAAATTATTTTAACCGTTGACAAGAACAACTTTTTTGTAATTTATCAAAATTTATTTATTTATTTATTTTTTATTATTATTATTATTATTATTATTATTATTATAACTGTGGATGAGAACAAAAAAAGACTCAAAATTATTTGTTATTTTGTTAAAAAAAGTTTTAGGTAATATTTTTAACTAAATTTAGACCTATTGATGGGTGACATCAACCCAATCAATTATTTAAGAATAGTATAGATTATTTGGATATTTATATATATATCAGAAAGATAAATAAATTTCACGAGAAAATTTAGAATATTGTCATCAGCATGTGAAGTTTTTTTTTTTTTTATTTCACAGCTATTTTTTTTTTAATATAATGTCTAGAACTATCCATAATCCATTCCCAACCCATAAATAAGAGGATAATGCGTTTCAACGCACTCGAACCCGCATCTTCCTACATTAACAACAATAGAGATATTTTAACTAATTTACAAGTGAGCTAAAAAGTTGTGTCTCATTTATTTATTAATTTTACATATTAGTTAAGACTGTACCGCAGTTTCTTGCCCTTGTGAAGTTAAAGAGCATATCAAATAATTGTTGTTATTATTATTAAAAATTACTTGATACATTGTGAATCAACAAATAAGTTTTAAAAATAACATATGTTTGAATTAATATAACATAAAATAATGATTTGTTACAATATTTAAAATATATATATATATATATATATATAAAATATTTTACAATAAAACCATAAATTTAAAGTCTCGAAAATCTCCGCGGATGGAACTTAATATCTGCTACTAAGATCAAATCAAGAAATGAAACATTATTGATAGAAATTGCTTATCATAATTGTCTTTGTTATTAATTGATAGATCATTTTCTTGTCCTTATTACCAGGCAATGCAGGGACAAGTTTCTAAAAATATGACTCCGTGCTGCCAAATATATACATTCACTTAAACTTAACTCCATAAGATTCATCCATTACATTTTTAAAATATTCATTCTTAAATGCTAGAACCAAGGGCAATTTTGTTCTCTCATGTTTAGAGTTAACTCAGATTAAACCTCTAAATAGAGTTTTCATTTATAGAATTTAAACTTGATGTCTTATTTAAGAAAACATTCAACTCTTTACCATAACAAATAGTCGGTAAGTACCCAACCATTGAGTTAGTTAAGGCTACCTTAGGCCGGTTGCTAGCATGGCAAAACCAAATGCTTATATGGTATAGAACTTGGGGATTTAATGTAATATCAAGTCAAACTTGTTATCTTTTTCTTCAAAGTCAAAATCATATATCTGCATCATCTACAAGCTACATAGCAACTAAACAAATTAATAGATTCCACGATGGTTGAACTTTTGAATTCTCTTATTTCATTTATGGACGAGTTAAAGTTTCCCTTTAGATTAGGGTTTTATGCAAAAGAGAAAGAGAAAGAGAAAGCTCATTCAAATGCATGCATACTATGCCCCGCTCCGAAGGGAGTCGGTAAGAGACATTAAAATCACTGGGGGCCATTGGTTAGCCCATTTTGGTCATATCTAGGGTTTGAACAAATGCCATTCCATTGATTTGGTTCCATGAATGCATACATATTATATATCTATTTAGTGATACCGGCGACTTTGTCAGTATCCGGTCAAGGCTTAAATGAATAAAGAAAAAAAAAAAGAAGAGGAGGCAGATTTTTCAAAGGATTTGGATTTTGTTGTTGCCTGAGATAATTTTTTACCCTAAAAACACCTCCCATTTCTCAGCTCTGGTTTTAGGGTTTGTCCCTTAATTTAACTTATTACAGCAAGGGGACACTCTTGTATAACAGCTCATATCCTCCTTTAATTAAACCAACCTTAGTAGTGTAAATATATATAATATTTAATTCCCTTACCCTTAGGCTTGGCCACATGTGTAGAGGTTTGTTTTTTATTTTTTATTATTATAAAAGAGCAGCGTTCATGCATTTTTCTTAATGAATGCATTAGCTGGTAGGTCTAGAATATATATAATATTTGAGTAGAAGAAAAAGCCTGGAAGTGATCTGTTCCAAAATTGAGCATGTAATCATATATGTTGGGAACTGATACAAATTACAAAGCCCATAATTAGTTTTTTTAATCATGCATGAATAATATACATGTGTGTCACTGTGAGTACTATTTAGATATATTTACTTGTAATTTTACTTATACTCTCTAACCCCTAAACTTTGAAAATGTATGAAAAACATGCATTGTCATATGGATTAAGTACTTGTAAGACAGGTAGTTGAAGTTTTAAAATGATGCAGATAAGGCGAAAACTTTTTAATGATATGATCCCTACAAAGTTGATATTACTTTTTGCATTATTAGCAGTGTCCAACACCATTGCACTTTATGTCAAATAAAATTTTGATTAAGGTGCACCTGGCTGCCCCCCTTGAGATGACTTTCATACCGTATTTTATTTTATATATTCTTTAGTTCTCCTTTTTCCATACTAAAAATTTTCAAGTGTTGAAAAAGGAATCAATAGCCTTCATACATATAATTGGAAGTCTTAAAAGCATGCAAAGGCTATCTAAGAAATAGTTTGATCAATAAGATTGGGGTATAGGTACATTCTTAACTTTGAAAACAATATTATTAGAAGGGTAGTCTTGAACTCCAAATATGAATTATAAAATAAATATTGTTATACATTTTTCGATCTGAGACATGTGGTAACACCGCAAGCTACTTGAAAAATGCCTCTCCGTTTGCTACTAGTCAATTAGTCACCAAATGACCAATAGACTAGACGACCTAATTCCAACCAACCTTCTGTCTTCCTCAAAAGGATCCTGGTCAACAATCACTATGAGACAGCCACACGCTTTCTATGGAAAGTCTTCACTTGACACTCCACTCTTCTGTTCAGAATGCGACTCTTTAAGTTATCAAATCTCACATGAGCTTAATTACTCTACACCATGATTCAAAAGGAATGACAAAATGCATTATATCACAAACATCCTTCCCATGCATCTTACAATAGCATGATAGCAGACCCACCACGTCAACACCACCAAATACAGAACTTTCTCTATAAATACCCCAATGTGATGAAGAAAGGATCAACCCTAAAGCACTCAAGCCTCCTTTCTATCCTCAACATACTCCTTTGCAACTCCGATCTCCTTGTTCATTTACTTCCTCTGGCTCTTCACTTAAACTAAATGAATCTGCCTCTATTAGCACCATCACATCCTCTTTCGCATCTCCTGCCTTTTTGGTATTCATCATTAACATATATGATGAATGTTAAAAAAAAAAAAATTGTTTTTGACATTGAATTCATTTGTCTCTTCGGCGCATCACATTGGTGACTTTTCCAATACAATGTTTCTTCCCCTAATTACATAGTATTTTCAAGAACTTGAGGGAGCAGACCTAACAAAGGAATTAATTTGATAAAAAAAAACCCAATCAATTAAATGGCAAACTTTGAAACGATTTTCAAACATGAAAAGCTGTCTAATTAAATTCCAAAAGCAAACACATGGGAAGTTTTCATTTCCTTGGCTGCCCAATGTTCCCCCTCTCTCTCTCTCTTTCTCTTCCTTTATGAAACAACGTTTTTTACTTGAAATACTGTGCAAAACACAAGTTTCCAACAAAAGTTAATGATTACACAACGCATTCTCTCCCCAGCTGTCTTGTAATATATATATATATATATTATATGTATATTTTATTGTGTGTCGTGGGGATTAGCTAGAGATAAGAGGAAAGAAGAAGGGATATTGCTTTAGCTTTACTTCATGTGAAAAACACAAGGATATTCGGAAGATGGAGAGTGATGAAGACTCATTTTGCTTTTTAATCCTTTCTTCAAGTGAAAAAGCACCACTCGATTTTTTTGTGGGGTCTCAATGATTTGTAATTTTATTCTCTCTTCACTACTTAATTGCTTATATTAGATCAGAACAATTGAAAAAAATTCAGATTTGATATCACAATCTATAATTTTATAGATGATAGATAATAAATACATTATTAAAAATAAAATAAAATGAATTTAATTTTAAAATTAGTAATGATGCATGATGATCAAGTTTAATAACAATATTAAATATTATATAATATATAATACATATTATTATTTTAAGTTAATTATCAGGAATTGAATCTAGATTCTTAAAATATGATACTTATCATGTTGTTTGGTAGTGACAAGTTAAAAGATGTAATGAATTTTTCAAACTTTTAGATAGATTTAATTGTAGTAACTTCTTTTATGTGTTTAATCAGATGAAATAATCCAAAAAAATTCAAAATATTTTTTCTCAATGCAATTTAGCAAAATAATTCTCTTAAATGAATTAATTAAGATAGTTGCATTGAATCAAATTCCTGCATATATCTTCATTACAATTAGAGAAAAAACAAAGAAAATCAATAAATAGAGAGAGAGTGTGTGCGCCACAATCCTTACCTACCTACCAAGCTACCCTACCCAAATATACCATGGCATTGGTTCATTATTATGAATCATTAAACACCAAAAAAAATGTTTCATTCACTTCCAATCAAATTCTTCTCAAGGCTGTTTGGGTATTTTATATCTCTCAAATGCATGCGGACCAATGACTTCTTTTTGCTACGGCATTATAATTAATCCCTCGATGTGTCTCAACCTTCAATTGCATGTATTCCTTTTTGCTATTGCACTGTGAAGTCATGATCCCAACCCCCCCCCCCAAAAAAAAAAACTCATATTTAAGAAATATTCTTTCCAAAACTCTTTATGACTATGTTAGTCGCAATGTGAAAAATGTAAAGTAAAAAAGAATCACAAAAGAAAACATGAAGACCACATCAAATATATAAAATATATCATTACATATAACACTCATATTTAAGAAAGGTCGACCAAGACAGTTGGTCAAGGAAAAATATATAAAAAAATGACTATCCTTGGATATGGCTTGTCGTGCAAATTAGACAAGAGGTCCTAACGTCTCTGATCATGTAACATTTCAAAAACCGGCTTAGAAGAAATCACGTTTTGAAATTAAAAAAGGCCATCCCTCGATTTGAGTTTAGACTTTGAAAATTCTTAACAAATAAATTGGTTTAGTTTAGTGGTCAAGTGTTTTGGGTATGTGTGTGAGATTCTAGGTTTAAATCCTATTTCTGGAAATTTTTTCATTTTGCTTAAACCCTTACCTTTTAATGTTGGTTTATAAGTTAAACTCAATCAATTAATATCAAGAATGAGCTTGATAGTTTATTGGTTAAGTTTTTGTATTCTATTTTGTCCTGTGTTCGAATCTTGACTTGTGTATTAGGGATGTTTTATTTTTGCATTTCGGCGAGTGGTAGTTAGTCGGTTGGTTATTTAAAATCTTCCAGAAACCTCCAGTGAAGTTTCTGCATCTTTTTGCTCTTTTCTTTTCTTGCCATATTTCTTCTATCATTCATTCCCTATACTTAGTCCTTCGTTTTAGTTTCTTCCTTTCAAAGTGATCGTTCCTTTTGTTACGTTACGTTGCACTAATTCTGTACGAGATTTGACTTATCTTTCTAGTTCAATTCGTTGGCTGGTAATTTTGATTTAAAGTTTTGGTGTCGAAAGTTCTTCGACATAATTGTGATTTGGAATGTTAGTTTTTAGCGATTTGAATGCTAATTAATCGTTTTCTTGGGCAATTACTTGTCGTTTAGGGACGAGAATTCATCATTGTTGCTCCTACATCAAGTACGCATTAGGTGGGTGCCAAAACCCCTCTTTTTATGCATTTTTAGTTATCGAAAAATAGGACTGTCGACTCCACAATGCCAGGGAGATGAGCGTGTGCCCAGGCCGTGTGATCCATACGGGCAAACGCATAGGCGTGTGCCCAGGCTGTGTAACTCACTGTTTACGCTTTAGAACCATACAACTAGGGACATGGGCGTGTGCCTAGGCCATGTGAGCTACACGGGCAAGGACATGGGTGTGTGCCTAGGCCGTGTGAGCTACATAAGCAAGGATATTGACGTATGTCTAGGTCGTACAACTTGCTGTTTATGACTTAGAACCACACGGATAGACAACATATGCGTATGCCTAGGTGGTGACACGGACAAGGACATGGGAGTGTGTCTAAGACATGGGCGTGTGTCTAGGTCATGTGGCATATGAATAGGATCCGAATCTTATTTTTGAGGCCATGAGTGTTGCCCAGAAAAAGCACTAACCTCTATAATGTATTTATGATTTGAATTTGATCATAAGCAGACTATTTGATGCTCTAAGACTGATATATGGATGATATATGCGATATCTGAACGTGTTAGACTAATGATGAACAACTTGTGATCTGAACGCGTATATGTTATGTTTGAACCTAATTGAGTAGGATTCTTCAGAACGTAATGTGCTATTATATATGTGTATGAATTATCAGGTACGATCTATTTTCTGTTAAGATTGTTTGTACGCCTCTGCGTTGTTCTGTTGATGAAGAATATGTGATATCTGAACATGTTTGACTGATTGTTACTGATTCTGATTTATAACTGTGTATGTGACTTTATGGCAAATTTGATATGGTCCATTGAGGTTTGATAAATCTATTTTACAGAACATAGACTCCCATATTTACTGATTCTGTTATTGAGAGATAACATGACTTACATGCTCATTACTTTGATTCTACATAAGCATGCCATGACACATTGTATGGGACTTGGGTGAAGTAAAAGGAGAAAGTTTCTGACAGTTTAATAATTTGCATTATCTGGTGGTTTACCCACACTTTTGTTTTAACAGTTCGACTGAACTATAGTAGCTTGACCACATATCTGTTCTGACAGTTTATTTACGATTCTGGCGGCATTGTCCACGTTTTTTTGTTGGTGTGATTTGGATGGACGAGTTCTGGGTAAATCTCTTTAGTGTATAGCGGAGTTGGGTAGGAAATTTCTAAAAATCTGCATTATGTTTTCCTGAAAAATTCTATATATGCATAAACATACATGGTCTGTTCTGCCCTATTATATTCTGCTCTGCTCCATTCTGTTCTGCTCTGCTCAGTATTATTTTACTTTGTTCCATCTGTTCTGTTCTGTTCTACTCTATTCGGTTATGTTCTATTTGAATTGTGATGTTCTGTTATGTTTTATTTTGCTTTGTTCCGCAGTACTACGCTCGTTAAAACCTCTGTGATACTCTAGAGCTGTTCTATACTGGTTATATAATTGTTATCAAATACTTGCGTTACTATGTTTTGTATATTACATTCTATTTATTTGTATTTGAGTTTGGCTATACGCGGTGCTTGGTAACTCACCCTTTGTCTTACTTTTATCTGTTAGGAAGACATCTGATAGGATCAGACGTCGTGCAGGAGCTCGGATTGTTTTACCTTGAGTTAACTACAATTTAATCATTTGGATTTGTAATCTGTTTTGAACTTGTCTTATTTTTTTCTTTTTATAATCTCATCAGTATTTGCCAAGTCTAAAACAAAACTACAAAATCATCTAAATCGACTAAAATGAATTTCTGGTTTTCAAAGTTAAAACTCTGAAAAGAAGTACGTTTTTACTATATTCGTGTAACTCGTTCAGATTCAGCTTAAACTTCTAAGTTGAGTTTAGGGTATTACATTTAGTGGTATCAGAGTCAGGTTTTCAAAACTCAGGTTGTGGTTTTGGGGTTCAAAACTCTTCTTGAAAAATGTTTTAAGTAAATGAAACTTCTAACTGGAAATGTCTGTTCAGATTTTGATTATTTTCGAGTATGTAAACAAAGCATTCGAGATTTTGACACTGATATGTAAGTATCTCTACTTTAGCTATGTTAAATGAGCTAACATATGCTCTAGTGTTTGATACTCTATTCTAGTTAAAATTGTGAAAACTCCGTGAAAACCTCTGCTAAAACTTTAGACTTAAGATTGTTGATAAACTTTAGACTAAGTGTAGGTAGTCCCAATCATCGAGCAACTCAAGTGGAGTCCCCTACTCAGGGCATTGAGCCCAATCTAAGAATATGCGAATTTGTAAAGAAGCCCAAATTTAAGGGTGATAGTTAGAAAATGTAGGCACTGTGGTGCCCGGGTTGTGTTCAGTAATTAACAAAGGTTGATGAGACCCAACTCGAATCTGTGGGTCAAGAGTCTGTGTTTGAATGACTTCGAACTATAAGAGAATTATGAGAGTCATTGATCGAAGTCCATAATCTAAGGATTCTTAGGGATTTTGTGATGTGTTATTATGATAATTTGCGTGATTAAATAAAAAGTCGTTAGAAATATTATTTTTTTGTATTAAATTTGAGTTGCGCAGTGACAACATGGTGATTTGTATGAATAGGAACTATATATATTCTGCAGTTTAAAAACTGATGAGATTGTGGGAATTTCGGGGAAGAAATTCTTTTAAGGGGGAGAAAGTTAGAACATCCAAAAAACTGGCTTAGAAAAAATTGTGTTTTTAGAACCAAAAGAGCTTATCCCTTGATTTGACTTTAGACTTTGGAAATTCTTGACAAGTAAATTGGTTTGGTTCAGTGGCCAAGTGTTCTGGGTATGTGTGTGAGGTTTTGGGTTCAAGTCCTATTTTTGGAAATTTTGTCATTTTGCTTAAACCCTTACCTTTGAATGTTGGTTTATAAGTTAAACTCAATCAATTAATGTCAAGAATGAGTATGCTAGTTTACTGGTTAAGCTTCTATATTTTGTTTGGTCTTGTGTTTGAATCCTGGCCTATGCATTAGGGAATGTTTTATTTTTGCATTTCGGCGAGTGGTAGTTAGTCAGTTGGTTATTTAAAACCTTTCAGAATTCTCTAGTAAAGTTTCTGTATCTTTTTGCTCTTTTTTTTTCCTACCATATTTCTTCTGTCACTCTTTCCCGATACTTAGTCCTTCGTTTTGGTTTCTTCCTTTCAAATTGACCATCCTTTTTGTTACGTTACATTGCGTTGATTTTGTACGAGATCTGACTTATCTTTCTAGTTCAATTTGTTGGCTGGTAAGTTTGATTTGAAGTTTGGTGTTAAAAGTTCTTTGACATAACTGTAATTTTAGAATGTTAGTTTTTAGCGATTTGACTACAAATTAATTATTTTGTTGGGCAATTGTTTTTCATTTAAGGATAGGAATTCATCTTTGTTGTTCATGCATCGCGTCCGTATCAGGTAGGTGCCGAAACCCCTCTTCTTATGCATTTTTAGTCATCAAAAAACTGGACTATTGACGCCACATAGCCAGGGATACAGGTATGTGCCAAAGCTGTATGAGCCACACGGGTAAAGACATGGGCATCTGTCTAGGCCGTGTAACTCACTATTTACACTTTAAAACCACACGACTAGGGGCATAGGCATGTGCATAGGCCGTGTGAGCCATATGGGTAAGGAAATGGGCGTGTGCCTAAGCCGTGTAAGCCATACGGACAAAGATATGGGTGTGTGTCTAGATGCCAGATAAGGAAATAGGGATTCAATCAAGAATTCTATTTTCAAATGTTTAGTTTAATGTGAAATGTTTATAGAAAAATGATAAGTAAAAGTAATGGATATTTTAAAATATTATTTTTTTAAGTGTTGGTTATAATAGTAAATTATATTATATTTTTACAAAAAGTACTTAGGTTTGAGCTTTGAAGATGGTATTTTTGAAAAGGATAATCATGAACTATAAAAGATATAGTTCCCATGGACGGTACAATGAACGTAGAAGATGCCTTATAGATATATATCATATTTTTTGTTCAGTATAGTTGTGGTACTTACCTTTCCGGGTTGATCTAGATATCCCTAGTTGCTTTGTCGAGCACCTAGGATGACTCCCTAGATACAATAGCTTATTGTGGACCTCTTGTCTTTTACAAAGGGTGTCTAGTCTACACCAATGTAACATACAAGAGTGGATGTAACAACCCAATTTTTATGGTGCCAGAAAAGGTGGTTTCGAAACCCTATTTCTATAAATCGGGCCGTAAATATTAATATAAATATTTACGAAAGTTAACATAAAAGAATATTAAAATTTAGTCCTCCAAGTTTTTTCTATTAATTGCTTAATTAGAGTTGTTATTTTTATTTTATTCACTATTACTAACCCGCTACCCGATTGGGTCTTGACTCATACTCTATATGTATCGCATTTTGGCTTCACATGTAAGGTCCTCACACCCTTTTATGAGACTGCACAATGTGGGTTCGCATCATCATAAAGGTGAACCCACCTGGTATAAACATGTGTTAACCCTAGAGTATGGTACGTGTCGACGTGCATGGTAACCTACCTATAATATCACATCCATGAACAATAACCATATGATATAAATACATAGTTCAACCTATCTAAAGAGGACACACACCCAAAAGTACTTAACAATTTGGTGCGGTGAGTGTGGATAAACTTCCGATCTTCAAATTTTCAGATTGCTAAAAAACCAAAATGACTCACCTTAATGAGAATTTTTCCACTAATTTTCCATCAGGCCAGGCAAGAGATTCTGGCACTGGTAATCAACCCAGTGAGATAGACCTTTTTGCTGTTTGGTTTGCTAACCTACTAGAGAATTTGGGTAACTCAAGCCATGCAGGTACTTCTAACTCTTTCGATCTCAACACTCCTTCTAGTCAGAGACCGTTATTTTCCTCTAATCAGGGAGTATCGCCATAGCAATTGTGCTGTTTGTAGGAGCAATTGAGGTTGATGAAGGAGCAAATAGCTAAATAAAGTGCTAGGTTCGAACAACAACAAGTGTTTCAGTAGGAATTATTAAAGACAACGAAGAATTGAAAAGGAAGATGTAGTTTGACAACTTCGCTCTTCAAGACCATGTAAAGCCTACTAGTGTCACGGGTCAAAGTGCAAAGCCCGTGACCATGGCACAAGATATGCCCGATAGAGGTTTGTCGATAAGATGTGGATCATTTAGCTCACGAGAATTGGCCCGATTCAAGGAACTATTGGAGAAGCTTATCAGATTGAAGCCTGGTTGGCTCGATAATGAAGATATAGAAACTTAGGCTATTATGGTAACTAATCTTAGAAGATTTATAGGAATCATATGTTGTAAAGATTAGATTAGATTTGATATGACATATATTGTAAATCCCTAAAATTAAGTTATATGGTCAATCTCGTCCGTCGATGTAACTTAATCTTGTCCGTCGATTTTGGGAGAGCTCAATTATAAATAGAGAGCCTCCCCCTCACTTGGAAATTGTTCCATTGTACATGAATTCTTAAAAGTAATAGAATTTTGAGAGCATTTACTCAAACCCTTCTCTCAAATGTTTTTACTTTTCTGTGGCTTTTGTTTATCTTTCGAGTTCGTTCTTATTTTGTTCTTCCACTGTCCTTCATGGGTGCCTTAGAGGAATTCTGTTGAATCCTCAATAATTGCGAGTTAGGCTGACTTAGGCATTTTTTAGCAAAAAAACCACCTAAGGCAACACGAATTACGAGACGAAAGATTAGCCCCATGACACTAAGAGGAGGATGTAGGGGCACATGCAAAGCCATGGCAGAACAAAATAAATGTTTTAAGGATTATAGTTTATAGGTAATCACACATGTATAATCTTAGAATTATTTTGACTTATTATGAGTTCTAATATTGAAGCTATGGAAATTGATTGTGAAGTGAAGTCTAGCATGGTAGAATGATTAGGTAATGAAGGTAAGGGCTGATTTGATGTTATGGTGATAGGACTTTAGTTATTAGGTCTGGTTGAAAAAAGAGTATTTAATGAAAATGGTATTGATAGTGGCTATATGTTTGGTTAAAGAAAGCTCAATGGTATATGTGTATTAGTTATGGGTATGCATATAGGATGTTGTTGTGGTGAGAGAATGAGTAAATTTGTGGGGAAAGAATCTAGTCTATAATTTATTTCCTAGGTTTGAAAGGTTTAGTATTTATATTAAACTATTGGGAGGAAAAGGCAAAAAAAAAAAAAACACTTTCTCCAAAAATGACATGTTTGGAAATATATCTAAAACACTTGTAAGTAGATAAATATCCCGAAATACACAATGATAGAACCTAAATTGAAGTTTTTAGTGAATTTAAGGGCACGAGTTTGGGAAAGAAAGATAACTAAATTTCTTTTAAAAAACCATAAACATTCTTTGTAATAAATAGCTTTTCATAAGGAGAAATACTTTTTAAGGCCTTTGTTGATAATATATTGAGGAGAAATATTACATTGGAGAATGCATCAACCCAGTAAGTCAATGGCATACTGGCTTATATGAGAAAAGACAAACCTATCTCAACCACCTCTCCATGTTTTCTCTCAACTATCTCTTCTTGACCTGATGTGCGGAGGTGTGTTAATCTGTATGTAATGCAATGTGTCTTGAGGTATGGCAATAGTACCCCAAATTCTCTACCATCATCTATCAATAAGGCCTTAAGTTTTTTTCCTAGTGACATTTCTGTTTTGTTATGAAAACTCATAAGTGCTAACTACACCTTAATCTTTCTTATTTAAAAATATACCCAATAATACCTTAAATACACATTTTTAAATGCTACATAGTATGTAAACCATCTTAGCACACTGACGCATAGCATCATAAGTCTATAATAACTAATTCCAAGAGGCATTATAATTTGTTAAATGCTCATTTAAACGAAATTTGTATGATTTCTAAGCTATTAGGAAATGCACAAAATTGGTTGTTTATTCCTTACAAATGAAACATTACAATGTAATCAAGCTTTGGCCAATGTATCAGTGACTGGGTAACCAATTCTTTTATGCCAAATTTCTCGACACATTTTTAGTAACAAAAAAATTACAAATACCTTGAAACTTATAGTTCAATACATGAACATCACTGAATATTATTGTACCTTTTAGGATGAAACTTGTACAAGCCTTTACTTTTTAAACCTTATAGTAGTACCTGTAAAACCCAATACCCGTCCTAGATGACAAGGCCTAGTTTGGAAAGCCACATCAAATATTTCTCAGAATATAAACTCTAAAACTTAGTTTCAAAGTCTTCCAAACCAAAGAAATTTCACAAACATAAATTTTACTCCAGAAATTATCATTTAGAAAGTCAAAATCTAGAAACTATTGAAATTAAACTAATAATAATAGTTGATAAAAATTGTGACCAAGCTCCTGATCTGCCGACCTGGTCAAGTCTGTGGTTTACCTGCAATTCAGTCAACAGACAAAATGAATTAATAACTCAATAAGGAAACAATTATATATTAAAAAAGAGTTGAAGTTAAACCAATAAGGTCCCAAATTCAGATTCGAAATTGGATAGAAGATAATTTGTTTAATTTAACAAATCAGAATAGATTAGTTAGAGCTCATTCCCAAACACAGAACAGATTAGAACAGACGAAATTTTCTACACTCATCTGCTACATACCATCTCCGAACAACCCAACACACCAAATTGAGTATTTAATATTCATCCAGCCTTACACACTATATCGAAACTTTGACGCGAACCTCCAACAAAACCAACAATTACCAGCAACTTGATAGAAATATCTCGAGACATCCGGAGGAGGATCACTTCCCTCAATATTCTCATCTAAAAAATAGAGATAATGATCACTTAGTAGAGAATTCAAGTGAAACAAACATAGAAACCCCATTTCTACACATAAACAAAAAATAAATAGAAACTTCGCGGGACCACAAAAAATAATAACAGATCTTACACAGAGATCTTCTAATGATACAATTAACAACTTAAACCCCCAATTAGTTCAGATAGCCACTTCACTAATGCAATAAAAAATAAACAAAAAGAATAAATAAAAAAGAAAAAAAAAAGAAAGAAAGGAAAATAAAAAGAAAAGGAATACGTTAACTTTTTTGTAACACTCCTAACCCCTCTCCGTCGTCAGATTAGGGCCAAGGGCATTACTAACCAATCAGAACATTTATTTCCATCAAAATCAATGGTGCAAGCTAACTATTAACATTATATCATACCAGGAAATATATATACTAATTTAATATTTATGTAATAGTCTCTTATTCAATCTAATAATAAATCATACTATACAATGCTAAACTTGGTCTTCCACTGTCTAAACTCTTATAACTATTTATCTCCTCTTGAAAGCTAGAAGTTGGATACATAACAAGACTATTCCAATTATTAGCATCAGAGTATTGGTCCATACTCCAACTATTACTACATTTGATGATATTAATAGAATGACCTACTTCACTTAATTTAGGTTTGCTAATTCATTTCAATTCAGAGTAAAAGTTACTGTTACATCTCCTACTACGAGCTTACGGAACCCTAAAAACATTATAAAAATAGGCAATGACTAATTTGGAACAATTTTAAAAGTTTAAGGCCATTTTTAAAAATACCTTAAAATAGGGGACATACGGTCGCGTGGTTAGGCAATGTGAAATGCCCCAAACAATGTGACTCTTGAAGTTAGGACACACGGCCGTGTCCCAGCTTATGTCTCCGCCCGTGTAACTCACTAACTTGAGACATACGATCGTGTCCCAACCCGGGTAACTCACTGACTTGAGACACACGGCCGTGTCTCAGCCTGTGTAACTCATTGACTTGAGACACATAACTATGTCCCATCTCGTGTCTCTGCCTGTGTAACTCACTAACTTTGGTCACACAGTCGTGTCCCAGCTCGTGTGTCAGTCTGTGTGGAAACTACACCTTTACTATTTTTTAACACGTCCGTTTGAGTGCCCATGAGTGTCAGAAGGCCGTGTGACAAACCGTGTCCCAGGCTGTGTGTACCTAAATGTACCTTAGAACTTAAGTTTACCAAATGATGATTACTTGAACACTAAGAAATCAATTCACCAACCATTTAACCTATCCAAAACACAATTAAACATGCTAAAATCATGCCAAAACAACCATCTTATGTACCTAACTAATGTATCCTCATTGGTACTACATTTTATATCTTCAAACACATCAACAAGGCGTCATCCGTTCAAGACTTTCATGTATACCAATTTTACCAATATTTAACTTACACTTAGATATTTAGGCTATCAAGCTTTAAGTTAAAAACACATACCAACACCTAGTTTCTACCATAACCATATATACAAGTAATCATTATTTCACTTTTAACCCAAAATAACACCACATTAACAAACCAACTATCAACCAAAGACTTCCTAGATACATGCAATTACAAAATGAAATATCGCCACACTTTAGCTCGGGATTGAGGTTGGATGCTAAGTCGATGATATTTTGAAAAGTACCTAACCTGCGCACAAGAAACAAAACCGAACGCTGAGTATAACTTTGTGATATTTCTATAATCCAAAAAATTTAAACTTGATATAAGTAGTTAAAATATAATAAATGTAACAAGTAATGCTATAAACATATGTATCAAATCAATAATGCAAATTTTCTCATTTTTTATTTGCATTCACTAGGTTCCACATTTTCATGTACATAACATTTGATGATTCAACTCATGTAATGGCATGGTTCATATCTATTTTCAATTCACAATTTCGTTTCAATATGCACATCCAATTTAATCATTTCATAATCCATTTTACATCTTGTTTCTATTTTCATCCATTAACATTTCAATATTGGGCATATCGATTTTACAATTTATATTTTTCCTATTAAAACGACTCGTACTCGGACGAAATCACGGATCTAACCAACACACTAGTTTTGCACCTAGGGCCTCATCGGATAAATCTGAAGTAATAACTGCGTTTATCGCTATATAAGTTGACAGCTATTGTTTCATTGGTTAAACGAAGTAAATTGGCACCCAGTGTCTCATCGACTCGAGGTTGAAGAAATCTCTGAACTGGTCTTATCCTATTATATGCCATCTATATTCGACTTAGCCCGAACAGTTAATAAGGTTTCATTTCAGATTTCAATATAACCAATGTTTTATTTCCATATATATATACATTTGTAACACATAAGCATTTTATTCAAGTCATTAACGATCACAATTCTTAAAACATATATTCAATTCATCATATATACAAATACATACATTTCTCCATACACGCATTTAAATCATTATAAAGATTCATCAATTCAATTCAATTCAATTCATTTCATCCTAATTTTAACAAAACTACTCACCTCATGTCTTACCATGAATAATAATTCAAAATGCAACCATTTACAAGAGTTCGGACTATAGAAACATAAACCGTATATTCCGAGCAATTCGATGTCGACCTTATCTTTCCACTTCTTACTCGAGGATACCAGAGCGACATTTGCTACGAAATAAAATAATTAAAATGGATTAATAATACACAACTCAATTTTCATTAAATTTCAAATGTTACACTACATTTTGCTTAATCCTCAATTTAGCCCCTAAACCAAGACTAATTTTAATATCCATATTTAACCTCAAATTTTTATACTAATTTCACTCTAAGCTAAATTTAGCTCCCTATTTTTTAATTTTACCAATTAATTTTGAATTTTTCACAATTTAGTCCATATTGCTCAAAATCAACAATTAATTCCATAATTTAGTCCTTTTCCACTTCTAACTTAAAAATCTATCTATTTAATCCCTAATACTTAAAACACTCAACCATTGAAACATCCAAAATCTTGAACAATACTAAAAAATTATAGCGTGGGTTAGGTAACTCTAAGTACTGGGATTCTGAAAACAAAAAAATTACAAGAAAATGACTAAATTGCACTAACCAATTTGAGTTTGAACCCTAAGTTCCTTAGATTTGCCGTAAGTCTCTTCTCCTTTTCTTTCTTTAATGTTTGTATGTAATAAGTTTCATATTTATTACTATTATTTATTATCATTATAATTATTATTAGTTAATATATAACATATATGTAATATACACATGCATATCGTTTACCCCATGACCGGCCACCTACACACAACCATTCATTAAATGGTATAATTACTGCTTTAGCCCTTTTAGTTTTTTTCAATCTATAATTCAAATTTTAATTTTAATGCGATTTAGTCCTTGTAACATTTTTTTTGTAACCACCAATCAGACTTCTAACATTTAGCAAAATATTTGTAACACATACACCGAGACTCAAACACAAGACCAGAGAGAATAGAAGAGTTTAACCATTGAATCACTAGGCTTATCGTTAACACAAATTTTCACAGAATTAAACTTAAGTCAATAGCTCAAGAGTAGAGGTTAATTTAAAATAAAGTAGCAAAACTTCTTAAAAGCACTAGTCGAACCTTTAACCTCAAACACATACACAGAACACATAGCCACAGATACAGAGACTTAATTATGATGAAATTCAATAGTCAAATATTCAAGTTTTGGGGCGTTACAATACCACTCTAGAAGGCAAGTCCTAGACTTTACAATGACATGGGAAAAACTCAAGAGTCACATGTTTATCCTTTGTGAATTATGAAATCAACAATAATTTTTTAGTATTTTTTATAGACATGTAGCAAATTCCTACGCCTAGTAAGTAAAGTTGACTCTCTAATACTAGATATACGTAATGAATTGCCTTTCTAAAGAAAAACCTGACCAATCTTACCTGAACCAATATATTTGCTACCATTTTTTAGGTTCTTCAAATCATTAGTTAAATGGTGAGTTGCTAATAAGTTTGGATACGAAGCATTATCGTCAATAATTTTTAGTGTAGTAATGAAGACTTTAGTAATGTGTGATCAACCAAGATTTTGTCAAGACTGCTAAGTAGCTATTTGATTTGGTAGTGAATAATTGTGAATAGTAGGTTGCCACTGAGCATGGGTTTGCACAAAAAGATTGTACATATAAAGAGTGGGTGCATCTGTTATAGTTGAAATAAATTTACACATGTGAGCTTGTCTACTGCTAATGTTACCTTACACAGGTCTTGAAACAACATTTTAAAATTTTGCACCAAATCTATAATAGCACCTATCAACCAAATAGCCCCGTTTATGACAAAGTTGACATTTTGGTCTATATGATATATCTACCATGACCAAGCTTTTATTGTATGAACGGTTGAAAATGTGGTGTTGATAAATGATGATTATACCCAGTAATAACATTACTCATATTGCTCATATTATAGATTTGTTGTTGAATTGCAATATGTGCTAATGCATTGATCCAAGTCATCAAATATGCTTGTCTAGCTTCTGCTTCTTACAAGATTGTAACAATAACTTGTAAATCATATGGTTTTTTATCAGTTGTTATGTAACAAACTGAAAGTTAATGGTGTCGAAAAATGTAGTTTCGGGACCTCGTTTTCGTAAATCAAATTCATAAATATTTTGGCGAGATAATGTTTAATCAGAGTTTAGGGATTAATTTGTAAAAGGGTCAAAAGTTTAGTTATTAAAGAAATTATAATTAGTGTTGAATATGTAGGACTAAATAGATAAATAAACCATTATATATATAGTTATGATAGTGGAAAGTTAAGTTATATTATATGTTATATATATTATAAACATTTAAGTTAAAACTTAAGTTATAATTATAATAATAAATAATTTAGTTAGTGGGATTAAAAGAATGAAAACACATTCTTTTCCCATTTATGTTCATGCAACCGGGTGGGAAGAAGAAAAAAACAACCAACGAGGTTAAGGGGTTTTAAGCATTCAAGTTTAAATTGGTTAGGCAATTTAGTTTATTATTTTTATTATTTTTACGTTTTTGAAATCCTGATACTTAGAACTATCCGACCCATGTTGTAATTTTTTAATGCTACTTAAGATTTTAAATGTTACCATTGTTGAATAGCTTTAGTGATTAAATTGATAGATATTTAGGTTAGAAGTGAAAAAGGACTAAATTATGAAGTTAATTATTGATTTTGAGAAATAGGGACCAAAATATAAAAATTTTGAAATTTAGGGGTAGAAATGAGAATTAAGGGATTAAATTCAGCTTAGAGTGGAATTGATATTAAAATTTAGAGTTAAGTGTGGAAGTGAAGCTAGTCCCGGTTTCAAGGACTAAATTGAGTAAAGCGCAAAAGTTGTTTAAATTAGCAATTAAATGAGAAACTGTTTGTGTTTTGACCATATATGTAGTTTATTTATTTCCATAGCTAACGTCAACCTAGATTCCTCAAAAAAGAAAGGAAAAGACAAAGTCGTCGACGAATAGCTTGGAGTTTACGGTTTGTGTTTCTATAATCCGAACTAATTTATAAATTACTGCATTTTGATTTTTTTGTGCATGATAAGTAATCGAGGTGAGAATTCTTGTTCAATTTGGTGGAATTGAATCGTTTGATAATAAGGATGATTCCATTATGTATATTTGAGAAATACATGTATCTTTGTGAATATATGAATTGATTATATACTATTAGAAAATTTTGGTTGTGATTAAATGGAATAAATGCACACATGATGATAATGTATATGAAATTGAAATATTGGTTGCATTGAAATATGAAATGGAAACTCTATTAACTGTTTGGACCGAGTCGGATATAGATGGCATGGCATAGGATAGGAAGTGTTCAGGGTTATTTTGACTATGAGTCGATGAGGCACTAGGTGCCAATTTGCTTTGGTTTAACAGATGAGACACTGGGTGTCAACTTATTTTAGCGCTGGACGCAATTATTTGCTTCAAATTTTTCCGATAAGGCACCGAATGTCATTGTCACACCCTGATTTATTAAATTTTGTTTTTATGAATCCCGTTGTAATTAAGTATCTGTATCAGTGGTTAAGTGCTTGAATTTGAGTTTCATTTTAATCGTTTTTGTTCCTAAGCCTATCTGATTTAAAATAAAATATGTTTGTTGCCAAAATTTTGGAGTTGATTTTTAAATAAATTGTTTGATTTTATATTAATAAATAAAAAAATAAAACATAATCTAAGTATTTAATATATAAGTACTTAATATATAAGGTTTTATCTTTTGGGTTTTGTTTTAAAAATAAATAAAACAAAGTGGTTATTATGTGTTGTTTTTATCATTTCTTTCTTTTAACATAAATTTCATTTTATTTTTGTTTTTGTTATTTTTATTAGAACAAAAACCCACATTTGGCACCTCTGTTACTTTCCCTAATCCACGCCGCAAATTCCAATTCCAAATTTTGTCACTTTCCTTTTAATTTTTTTCTTCGTTCTTCTGTTCTTTCGTTTCTTGTTTCTTTGGGCTGTTGTTAATTCTTGAAGAAATAGTTTGTGAATCCTTGACTGCAAATCTAAGGGTAAGGTATTTAAGTTCAGTGTTTTATGCACTATATGTAGTCGTGTTAGAAGATGGTTGCGTTAAATTGATTTAGTGATGTGTTAATTTTAAATGCGATTTAGGAGTAGTACAAGGGGCAGTAGGCGACCTTCAGTGATTTAGAATTTGCGTAGTAGTTGTTCGTGCTCCAGTAAGGGTGTGTTGTGTTATGAAGGGTTGTTTTATTTGATTGGGTTTGATTTTTAGTCATGATTTCGCGATTCATTACTGAAATTGGTTGTGTTAATTGTCAATTAGGTTCTGGGGTTATTCGTATTTAAATCAGCATCAGAAAAAAATACCAAGTGTGTAGCGAGAAACTCGAAAAACAGGGAACGATGAAAGTTGAAATTGGGGCCTATCAATGCCACATGGCCGTGTGCGACACATAAAAATGTGATAGGCTGTGTGTGACACACGGTATAGGCCATTTTGAGACGTGTGGGCCACATGGGCTTATGTGGGCAATGTGCCAGGCCGTGTGGGCCGCACGGGTAAGGCCAATTTGGGCTATGTGGGCCATATGAGCAAGCCATTTTGGACATGGGCATGTGGGCCCAAAATTCAAAATTTTTTTAGGGCTGTACATGTCGTCTTGATTGACTGTGGGCCTTCTGTGGGGTCGGTATGTAGTTACGTAAGCTATAAATCTTGAATTTTGATAATTTGTTAGTATGAGACTTGGCGTAATTAGCGTTTAAATGCATGTGTGATGGTGAGATATGTATGATTTGTTATGAATAATGCATGTTCTACATCTGTTAAACAAGCATGTATGATAAGTAAATTTCGGTATATAATACTTCTGTTATTTCTATTTATGACTGATTATGGGGTGGAACATATATTATGTAGAGGAAGAGTTCTGTGTGAAGCAATATCTCGCCATTATACTGTTAGCATTACTGCAATTATTCTAAAAATTTTCGTAAGAACACTAAGTGGTGTGTAGAGCTAAGTGGGTGTTTTATACCCCACATGGTGTGTTGGGATGGTCGAGTTGGTGTGTAGAGGATGGGGGTAGGATTATACACATATCTGCATTTTGTACTACTCTGATATGATACTGTATAATATGTATGTGTATGTCTGTATCTGTCCTGCCATGTGATTAAGTCTGAAACTCTGTTTTCTTTCGAGTTATACACTGAGTTATAAAAAACTCACACTCTGTTTGTCTGATAATTTTAGGTAACCCTCAGACTTAGGCGGGTCGATATGACAGGAGCTCGGTAGTGTTCATTCCTTCGTAAACTGATTAAACTTAATTAAAATTTCTAGATTACGCGTTTCGTAGTTTTTGGGCTATCTGGACATTTGGGATTATTTTTGGATTTAGATTTTTATTTAGGGTTTTGGCATGACATTCGATAAAATAGTTTTTTGAAAAACAGTTATGTTTCTCCTGTCAACTGTTTATAAGAAAACAAACTGGATTTTTCCAAAATATAACATCTTAAGAACTTCTACTGCAAACTAATCACTTCTACTGCAAACTAATCGATGTATTTAGAAATTGTAAACAATTAACGGTTTAACTTTTAAGTATGACAACATTTTCAACTAAAACGGGCTTTTAAATAGCAAAGGTTCATGATGTTTTTTTTTTCTTTCCAAAAAGCGAAAGTCAAATTTATAACTATTTACGTTACACTTCCAAATTTGGCCATAACGTCCAGTTCAGGTTTGGGGTGTTAGAGCCACACTAGTGTGTTGATTGGATCTATGTATTCATCTAAGTCTGAGTCATGTTAATAGGGAAGGTAAATGGTAAATTTGAATTATTTAATTTGAAATGGCAAATGTTATTAAAGTGAAAATGCTATTGAAATAGCAAATGGCATGAAATGAAATATGTATTAGAAGTCAAAAGAGAAATGGAAATGCATGAATTGAGTTTGCCATGTAATAGTATTGGTAAAATGTTTAAGGTAAAATAATGTTTGTATGATATTTCACATTTGAATTGATATGAGCATAGCATTATCTAGTTTTAGTTGAGCATGTAAATGTATTTGAATTTTCCTAATAATATTTGGATTATAGAAATAGAACTGAGTTATACTTAGTGTACATTTTAACTTCGTGTGTAGGTTAGGTACTTTTTGGTTCGTACGTTGACTCAGCATCCAAAGATAATCCCCAGACTCAACATTTGGTGATGTTCTTATTTTGGTTCTTAGCATGTACCTAGGGAGTCTTGTGTTGGAATGTTGGTGGCAAAGTTGCTAGCATTTTGAATCTTGATGTTTTGGTAGCTATGTAATTAAATAACGTGTTTTGGCAATGAACAATTGGTTGATAGCTTAATTGTGGTTTTAATAATTTGTTAAGTGATATATGGTGGAGAATTTTATATGTTAGGCATTATTTTGAGGTGTGATTGAATTTGGTTGATAATGTATTGGTGTATATGTTATAAATGGAATTGAATGTTTGGTTATACATGAATAGGTATGTTTAGACGATGAATTGCATACCTTGATTTTGTCTAGGTATAACAATTGAGTTTAGACAAGTTTTGGGCATAAAGTGGATCTTTTAAAGGGAGAATTTACCATTTTTAAATTAGGTATCGATACTTTGGCATTTGGTATCGATACCTGACCATTTGAACAGTTTTAAACAAATAGAATGCTAAATTAGTATCGATTTTTATTTCAATATCGATACTTTTTCATACAGTACCGATACCACATAATAATTATCAATACCTAAGTTTTGAGATAGTAAACAAAATCATAAATTGATATCGATTTTTTGTAAGGTACCGATACAGTATCGATACCAACTTTTAAACTTTGAAATTTTACTCTTTAAACCCATTTCATGCCTAAGTTATTACAGTATCGATACAATATGTTTGAGAGATATGTAAATTGGTGAATTATGTGTAACTTATTATTTGCGTGTTAATAGTAGTTTAAAATTAAATATTAAATATTAAATTGTTTGTATTAAATAGTATTGATTCGTAACATTTTATTGCTCAGCTCTGGCGACTGGAATAAGTGAAGGGTGTTACATGTTATGACTGACAATAGGATCATACTCAAGTGGCAAATTATTAAAGATGGTTGTGATATACTCGTGTCCTGAAATAATTTCTCCATGACTAGCTAGAGTATCATATGCAGACTTAACTTCCATTAAGAATTCTTTTATAAACAATTCTCCTTTCTTTTTTGAGTGCAACATTCTTCTATAAAACATGAGTTTGTAAGTGGTTTTATTGTTATATAATTAATGCAATGTTTTCCAAATCCTATAGATTGTGTTGTGTCAAATTAAATGAAGAACGAATCAGGATGGGAAGGAATCTTATTACTCATACACTTCAAATTCAAGATTTATACTTGCAATACTATTAGCATTAATAACATATCAAGATGGAGGACTAACATTTCTTTCAATTAACTTTTGAATTCAATGAGTTTTGATAGTTAAAAATAGTTGATAGTTAGAATTGTTCAATATCACATTTATCTTCTTTGGTGAGGAAATACTTTTAGTATATGAAATATGTAAACTTTTGCCCATATTTTGAGTACCTCAATCCATATTCTAAGCAATAAGTTCATTTGTTTCATTCGCTACACTTGAATCAACCATAATTTGCACTAAAAAAATAATTAAATTATTGCAAAAGTTGCTTGGTGAAACTTCTAAGTGAAACAATCAAATAAAATAAGATAAAAGTAAATTTTTACAATCCAGAATAAAGAGATTTATGCTCTAATATTATGAAAGTAAATAAGAGTCTAAAGTTTATATTTGGTATGTAAGAAAATAAAGGAAAAATATTCATAGAAATAGAAAGTTGAAAGAAATGGTGATCATAAAAATGAATAATCAACCAACTTGATTCACTAATGAAATGAATTACATATTTATTGTACTCTTTGATGCTCTCTAACTGCTATCAACAACTTTACAACAAATTCAATAGACTCAACAGACTAATAATTGTTATTTAGTTCAACAACCAACTTTATACAATATACACTAACAATTAATGCCTTGCATTTGGATTTGGATATGACCCAAATGCAATTTTTCTTCTCAATTGAGAGCTCTCGTTTGAAGCTAACATAAGTCCAAGAATCCATACCATAGTTATTTGGAGAATCCATATGTGCAAAACATAAGATCTCGTGTTTCTTTCTCTTCTTTGCAAAGAATACATTCTTTATCCAAATCCATGCCCCATTTAACTAACATGCCTTTGGTTGGAAATCTTTTCTATATCACCATCCAAGTAGTGATAGATTGTTGAGGAACATAAAACTTAACCGTACTAGCTTATACCAATGCACTTTGTCATCTTTAAGCTTGATAGCATTCTAGAAAATAACAACTAAATAATTTCTATTTGGGTGAGGTTGTATATTTTTACCATCCACATGCTTGATTAAATTCTTCACCCTTTTCCTAAGTTGTAAGACTTTCCTCTAATTCCACATGTTACCTATAGGGATAAAGATAAATATGGCTAATCTCTCTTTTTTTTTTCTAGTTTCTTTCTAGATAATATGAAGAAAATGAGAGATTTTTTGAGATTATTGGTTGAAAATGTAAAGGGTTTCACTCGCTAGCTTATTTTTATTCATTTATGACATTTTTATGGTTTTGTTTAATTATTATTTTTTTATACTGAGTTTGTGTTATGAGTTAATCGAGCATCCACTTAGTTGGATAATTACTAAATATTATTTGAAGATATTTGAGCTTATGACACTATGATTTTAAATATATTTACTTTTATCACTTTAACCAAAATTTCATTACATTTTTTATATCAATATTTTATAAATATTTTTGTTACATAATTTTATTTTTCACCTCGATATTCCACAATCTAATTTACATTAGTTTCTTCATCATTAATATCTTAATTTGATTTCATGATGCAATTCACCAAAAACAGCTCTTAACCATACGTTTTAAAATGCAAATTTAAGGTGTAATTCTAAATTTCACCTTTTCCATTTACAAAAATTAAGAAGTTAATCCTTCTATTTTAATTTATTAAAATTTAGTCTTTATATATTAAAAAAATTAAAAAATTAATTCAATTATTGGTAAACACATCAACATTAGTTATTAGTTTTCGTTATTTGCTATAGATAAATTGTTAAACTGTTAATTTTTACTAATTTTTTACAAATAAATTATTAAATTATTGATTTTCAAATTAACACTTTTAACTTAAAGGGTTAGAAGCATTACCTAAACGGCAAATTTTAACAAATTAAGGTAAAGGATTTACTTTTTAAATATTTTTAAATAGAGAGATGAAATTTTGGATTAGATACAAATTTAAATGTTTATATTAAAAAAAATTCAAATCCTAACATCACTAAATTTGGTCTAACAAGTAAAGTGGTATTTTCCCTCTTTTCACAGCTAAAATCATTTACGGCAAACTAAGTTCATAAAAGTACCATGGACATGAACTTGTGGTGTTGAAGCTGCCACGTTTCGTTCTCTCAGCCCTTTAATTAATTAATACATATAGTTGTCCACAACATTCCAAACACAGGACCTTACGATCAGCTAATACAACTTGGAAAGACCTTTAAACAAAGCAGACATAGCCTGCCTTTGCATGCATGCATGCACAATTAGTAGTAGTCATCACTCACAAATTTTCAGTGGTCAGTAGTCCACTCTCAGTCCGTATAGCAACAAAAAAACCAAAAGAAATCCATAGTTGAAAAAACAAAATCTTCGCCCTGATTACATAACACCTCCCACCTGTTGGATTGAAATGACATAAAGATAACATAGTTTGTCATCATGCATTTGGAAAGGGAACCTTCATGGACGATCCATGGCCATACACATGGCATCCAAGGCCTATTTCGCATGGAAAACCCAGAAACCAACGGCGCAGACCTCAATACCAGAGTGGTTTCGTTGCCCAATTTTGGCCTTTGTGTTTGGGGGTTTATATTGTGATGGACGTTGACAATTGACATACGTTGGGGGGTGTACTAGCTAGGCAATCAAGGGTTCGATCATAGACATAATCAAGCAATAATAACATTTGAACAGTTATTCGTAGGCTTGTTTCCAGACCTTTTTTGTTTAGGGTCCCTCAGCCACATCAGTCGGGGTCCTATGGCCCTCCAAATGTGACCAATCATAGGGATCTTCATCATTCTCCAACATCTTCATTCTACCCAACTCTAATTCGAGATAGCTGCTTTGCTTATTAATTTCTTAAATATCATTGCCCAAACTTATGTTAGCTTTAAAGCCAACATATTCATCATACCTATCAATTCAATGATTCGGGCAATCTGGATTGAGTTTATTTCAGAGTTATTTTTAAACACAAAAAATTGAGATAATATTATAAAATTTAAAACGCAATAATTTAATTTAACTTTTAGGAGGGTTAAAAATATTTTTTTTTCATTTAACTAAATACTTAAACTATTTGAATTAAATTATTAATACCCTTAACTTCATCTTTGGTCATTTTTTTTTTGAGTTAATTTAGTGTTTGGTTGTTTTAATTTTAGATTATTTAGGTGATGTTAGGTTTAAAGTATTTTAAGTTTGAATCATTTTATATAATATCAAATTTAAATTATTTCTTGTTTGAATTTAAATTATTAACATTTTTATAATTAAATCACATATGACAGGATTAATTTCATATTAATCAACTTTAGATTAAAATTGACATTTCTAATATAAAATAACTTTCCTTGGCTAACCCACAAAAAAAAAAATAATAATTTGAAAACCTCATAAAATTAATTGAAATAATCTATATTATAAATAAAATTACAATAAGATTAGAACTGTCAATCTTTTTAAAATTCTTGAATTTTTTTGAAGATTTTAATTACTTTCCAGAACTCAATGCCACAAAATACTGTTATAGCATGTGTGTATTTTGAAAATGGTGATGAAATTTTCAGTTTGGTTAATAAAATTTTCCCACGTTTTACCCGGAAAATTTTGGAATGGGATTTTCTCTAGATTGCTTTCACTTTCAGTAGTACATTAGAAAATTATATGGTATAGAAGAAGACAAATTGTAGATTTATAAGGAGACGATTCATATATTTTGGCATGGAAGCTACTCCTTCTATAACATAATCAATTTGGAATACTGACAAGATTGAATTGAAGCCTCATTCATTGCTTTTTATAAAAATAATTTAGTCTACTGGGATGACAGCTTGTGTTTACATTTATAATCATCTTCATTGCTACGCAACTTAATCCAAATTCAAATATGGACTAATTTAATTAAACCTAGTTACTAGCATGATCTCTTGCAAATTAATTAGGGATGGAAAATGGCAACATCAATCTGTCAACGTTCTTAAATTTGGGCTGTAATTGCAAATTACTTGGATTAATTTGTCAAAGCCGTCAGACCCCTAGGATTTCCACACGTAAAGCTACATAAATTTTAGTTGCAGAGAAAATGGTTTTTCTTTTTTTTAATTTCATTCGGAATTGGTGTAAATTAAAGATTCGATATTAAGTTGTTTATCATTCTACTCATGATTAATCTCACAGGCAATTTCTTTGGCACAAATAAGGTATTATTCATGTTTTTTTTTTTTATGGTTTATGAAGTTTAATTCTTTCGGAATTCTTGACTATTATTTTTAATAATATTATCTTCAAAGTTTGAACATAAAAATTAAATATAAAAGGAGTGATATAAAAAATTTAAATTTAATTCACCATTTCAATACTCTAATAGGTATAATGGCAAGTACCACCTGGCTTAATGATTGTATTTGTATTGCGCATAATGAGAATTGAATTCAATCCCTAGAAATTTTATCTCTTTCTTTGGTTATTAAAAAGATATTTCTTTTTTTAAGATTGTTAACTGGTAAAAGTATCATGAATTTTTTAATATTGTTAACTAGTAAAAGTACCATGAATGACTTTATACTAGGAGCTGGATTGTATTTCGCACTCTCTATTAAAAAATTGGGCAAATTAGTTCTTTTATGTTAGGTCAAAGAGTAAGTTGATCATTCTGTTAAAAACTTTATCCATTTCTATGGGTAAAAACTACTCCCTATACGTCAGCATGAAGTACATATCGCATGCCTTTTTTTTTTACAAAAAGGATCAAATTGCTCTTTAATTTAATGTATAGAGACTAATATGCCCATTTTTTTAGTTGAGAGGTCAAAATACAATCTAACTTCTAGTACAAAAACTTCCATAATACTTTTACCCCTATCAACTTAATTATCAGAACATACCTCGAAATCTCAGCTCAGGCATCCCTTCAATAGTTGGCTTTCATTGTAGGCATTTCCAGTCGTCTCCAGGATCAAACATTCACCAAAGCAAAACACCATCAGCTTAGCAAGAAGAAAACACTGTCCAAACTCTACCAACTTGCAAAAGTGAATCACTTTTCTTTCTTTCTTTTTTTGGTTTGATTCTTTTCATTATTATTTTCTCTTTCTTACAACACGTCCAAAAACTAAAATGCAAGCTACCGACCACTCTAATAAACCAACTCGATTATGAATTTGATTTATATATATATATATATAAGTCAGTAACACTGAAGTAATGAAGCTCACAATTTAGAATCAGCAAACCATTTGGAGGCATGCAATTTTGGAGAATGTAAAATTTCAGGTAAATAATGATTATTTTGGTCCCATTTAACGAGTATGGGGAAATTCTTATCTATATCACAAAATAATAATAATAGGGTGGGGGGGCCATGGATATATAAATCATCATTAATTTATTTACCACGTATTTGTCATGATTACGATTTGTGTGAAAATAGTGGTTGCTTTGAACCTTAACAAAATTCCAAAAATTAACAAAGGGCTAGATAGGGAGAGGCCTAGAGAGATCAAAACTTTTTTTAGAATTATGGACCCCAAAATGAAGCTGACACATTGCTAAGAAAGAAAGAAAGAAATTAAATATCGTGAGCTTAACTTGTTTGGTATATATAAATGTCTATTTTGTATATTAAAATTTTAAGTTGGATGCTAAATAAAATTATGAAGAGTGAAACTAGTGAAACTAATATATTGGACTCTCTTTTATTATTTTTGTTATACTCTTTCGTTGTTTGAACATGTGTTTGTAATAAACATGTCGTTAATTTCTTTGTTGATTTTATTTAAACTCATGCTTCGACATGCCATCCGTGCTCAATATTTTTGGGTAAGATTACTCGTTCCTCTTAGAGGAAGTCATCTGATAAATGTCAAAAATAACATATTTTAGTCTCATTCATAAGACGTTGTTAAATAATTATTATTCAATTTAAAATGGTGAATTTATGCTCCTAATCCTTTAAATTTATGTGACTATACTTAGGAGAGCATTTGGGAGTAAAATGAGTAAAAAACGAGTGGAAATAAAAAAAGTGAAGTTTCAGGAGCAGCATGGACTGGGCCATTCCACACGGTCGTGCGAGCCACATAGGCTGCCACATGGCCATGTGCCAAACTGTGTGGAAATCGCGAATCACACTCCAAACTTGTGAGAAAACGAGTTTTTTAGATTTTTCAGGCATTTTAATACCTATATATGACAAAGATAAGAAGATAAGGGAGAGTCGTCATAGAATATTCAAGAAAACAACTTGCAAAACACCATTGAAGTCTATTCTAAAATAGATTTATGTTAAGATTGAAGACTCCCAATTGATTTCTTTGGAGACTATCATGAGTTTCTTTATTTCTTTCGGTTATACTGTTTCTTGATTGTTTTTACTTTCAAGCATGAACTAATTTTCTAAATACCTAGGGAGCTGAACCCTATGATGGATTCTGTCATTTGATTTTTATTTTACGTAATAAAGTATTGATATTGTAACAGCCTATTTTCAGTAAAAATCAGAACAGTGGTTTTGGGACCACAAATCCGATTCCGGAAAGAGAATTTATTTTATTATTATTTTATGGTTTATGGTATGATAGAAATGTTATGTGAAAATTTCGTAAAGAAATTTTATCGATTACATGTTTAATCGATGAAAGGACCAAATTGCATAAAATATAAAAGTTGAATTCTAGAAGCTAAATGGATTAAATAGTTATAGAATTCAAAAATAGAGGTCCTTATATGGTAATTAGACCATCCATCAAAAGATGGGAAAATATATTGGATGAATCATCCACGAAATTTGAGAAAAAAAGCTAAGGACTAAATTGAAAAGTGATAAAATTAAAAGATGATAAATAATTCAATAGAAATAAAAATCATTTGATATCATCTTCTTCACCAGATATTCCATGAAAACCCTAGGAAAGAGAAAGCAAACTTTCTCGGAGAAATTAGGTAAGTATTCAAGCCCCGTTTTTAGTAATTTTTATATTTGTGAGATCTAGGTAACTAAATCTATTTATTTTGGGGATCAATTTGAAAAGATTTCAAAGTATAGAATTTTTACCATGGATGAATATTCTGAAATTATGAAATTTATGGTAGAAAATGAAAGGTTGTTGATAGATAAACAACTTTTACAAAGTGAATTTTGATGAAAACTTGATTTAGGGACTAAATTGTAAAAATGAGAAATCCATGGAAAAATTCTGATTTTATGAAATATATGGGTTGTAAATGTTACATGTAAAAATTGACTAGGCTTAGAATAAGGATTTAATTGCATGAATTTCATTTTCCGAGCCTAGGTACAAAATCGTCATTAATTAAAAATTTAGGAGCAAAATGGTAATTTTACCTAGAATGTAAATTGGACTGAATTGAATTTAAATAGTATTAAATTGATGTAAAATTTACTCGTATAGATCCAGATAGACCAAATTCGGAGTCAAAACAAGGAAAAGAGGAAAATGTCAGATTAGTAGATTTTACATATACGGACATTTGTCGAGGTAAGTTCGTATAAATAAATTGTATATGTTTATACGCTTGAATTAAATGTTGTGTATGTAAATTGTATATATGTTATAAATATGTTAAATGATCACATATTCGTTAAAGCCCTATAAATGAAAGTTCCTGAAATAGAAGATAATGCCCGATAAGTGATAAATTACAAAAATATTATTTTTATGCCTGAGTTGAATGTGAACATTTCGAATTGCATAAATGCATAAATATATGAGATTAATCACATACCAGACAATTGTCTTATAAAATGTTTTATATTACTGAGAAAATGAGAAAGTTCCGGTTGAATAAAAAGGGAATTCGATGGATCAAGGAAAAGGGGATACTACATGTGTTGCAAAAGGGATTTAGCCCGGACGGGTAATCCTGATATAAGCCCTCCCGATGTATATGTTATATAATAGATTTAACTTAGATGGGTAATCCTAATTGAGCTCAAGTTTGGATTTAGCCTGGACTGGTAATACAGATTAAGCTCTATAGAGTATTTGTCATTGAAAGGATTTAGTCTAGACTGGTAATCCTGCTGTATAATATGAGGCTCGGGAGAGTGCTCTTGATAAATATGAATATGAATTGACGGATTATGAATTTGTACACTTTAAGTGTACTACAAGGTATCCATCGAAATTTCAGTAAATTCAACGGGTAAATATTTAGAAGTGGATAGTGAATCTTGAAATAATTTCTTCTTGAAAAGATACATGTGATATGTGGCTCGAGAGAGTGTGCTTTCTGGTTATGTACCCTAATGGGTACCCCTGAACATGAATTGATAGTTTTACTGATTTGTACATTTTGTGTGTACTACCTGAGTATCCATCGATATTTTCAATCATTCAACGGATACAATCCTGACATGAAAAGAAATAGGTTTTTACATGTACCAGCTTGAAGTACATGGAAATGATATTTTATGAAATATGGAAGTGTGAATTTATGATATGTGAACATGGAAATTGATTGATGAATACATTCATCTATGATAATAGAATTGTACACCTCGAGTGTACTACCTGTGTATCCATAGATATTCCGAACAAATTCAACGGGTAAAAGTCCAGACATGAGAAGATATGAATAATGGAACGGATTATTATAAGTATCTGCAGGAAGTACATGAAAATGACGATATATGATATACAAAAATGCAAAATGGTGTTACATAAACATAGAATTTGATTGATGAATATGTTCATTTGTGATTATAGAATTGTATACCTTGAGTGTACTATCCATGTGACATTGATGTTTCAAATGATTAAATAAGCAAAGTTCCAACATGACACAATTTGAACTCGATATGATTTGTTATGAAAATGTACCTAAAAATATGTGAATATGATTTAGTATATGAGTTATAAGTATACATGGTGTGGAAAGCATATGACTACGGAAATCTTGTTACTGTTGAGCCCATGTATGTTTCTTGGTGTTATTATGGAATATATTACTAACAAGGGCAATGAGGATATGTGTAGGGCTTGAGATCAAATTGATTTAACATACCTTACATGTTTACCTTGAAATAGAATAGATGGTAAGTTAAGTACCATGCTATACGAACTTACTAAGCATTATATGCTTACTCTATTTTATTTTTCACTGTTCATTATTGATTTAGAAGCTTGTTGGATTGGAAGCTTGACAGGGGTCACTCACAGTATCCACGGGTCTGTTTCGGTATATATGGTAAATTAATTAAGGTTATAATGGCATGTAAAGGCTAGTAAGGTTGACATATATTGAAATGGATAAATGTAACCTAGCCATTGGAATGCCTAGTAATGACTTAATTTTTGGTATGTTATAAAGCAAATTAGAGTTTATACATATGCTTGATAATGATTGAATTGTTGAGATTAAACATACAAGTTTAAAGAGGTAAGATTTGTACTAACCGTGCATGTGAAAGTATGACATATTGGATGATGAAATTGGTTAAAAATCATGCCTGAATTGGTTGGTTGCTATTGGAAATGTTTGGTGCAGGTATTGGATGAAAATGGGTGAGAAATAGGGCTTGAAAAATAGCCTTATTTTGTCTACACGGGTAGACACACGGGCGTATGTCTAGGCCGTGTGTGACACACGGGCTGATACATAGGCATGTGTCAAGGTCGTGTGTCCCCTACATCCTGAAATTTGAGAAAAAAATGCCCTGCATTGAGCACACAGGCTCAACACGGGCGTGTGCCTCAGCCGTGTGAGGTACACGGCCTTGAAGTACGGGCGTGTGATACAGCCGTGTGCAACCTGCACCTATTTTTCAAAAATTCAAATTAACTACAAGGCCTAGCACACGAGCGTGTGACTTGGCCGTGTGACATCAATTTGTTCATGAGTTGTAAGTTAGAGAGTTACACGGGTTAGGGACACGAGCGTGTGAAGCCACACAGCCTGACCACACGGGTGTGTCCTATACTATACGGGTGTGTGACTCTTATATGTGAGAAAATTTTTGAAATTTTACGAAAAATTTCCTAAGGTCTCGATTTGGTCTTAAATTGATTCTAATTCAAGTTTTGGGCCTCGAGGGTCTATTTTAAGGGACGATATGATTAATCTCGGGACATGAATAGTAATTGACTCAATTTATCTGAAATGGTTCTGTAAACTCTGATAATGCCTTGTGACCCTATTTTGACGATGAATTCGGGTTAAGGGTGTTACAGATATTGTTTTCAATTATGTGTGCTTAATTATTCGTTTAATATTTCTAAATTATTGATCCATGGTTGATATGCTTAAATCAGAGGAGGAATAGACCCTATTTAAGAGTAGATCTAGTGTAATTAAGTGGAGTTTACATGCAATCCTAGAAATAGGACAACATAACTTTATCGGATTAGAGTCAAATATAATAGAGGTTTTCATAAATCGAGTTAATGCACTAATAGGGGTTTTAATTAGAACGAAATTTTAATTAATCAACCTAGAGTCAGTTGCTCTTATTCTTGAAGAGAGATTAACATAATTTAGGGATTTCTACGGATCAAGATACTAGGTGAAGAAATTGCGTAATTTAGATTGATAATGACAGATGAAATCCAGGTGAACTCTTTCCTGGGTATTATTTCACTTCTTGGTTATTATTTGATTATTTTCTGATATTGTTCTTTGTCGTGTTCGTTAGCAATTAGTTTAGTTAATTTTAGTTTTCAATCAACCATTGAATTTATCAGTTAAACAATAGAAAGACGGTAATTACTAGTACTTTTAGTCCTCGTGGGAACGAAATCTTTGCTCACCGTAGCTATACTATTAATTGATAGGTGCACTTGCCTTAGTTAGATTTTTAGTTGGTTTCAGGGACATCATTATCCACCCGCTTTTTAGCTATACTATTGGTTAGTGCAATTTAGTCATTTTCTTATAATTTTAATGTTTTAGAGATCATGGGAGCTTAATCTAACTATCCTATGTATCAATTTATTAAACTGTTAAACTTCTAGAAAGTTTCCATTATTGATTTCTTGAAATCTTAGGTGTTAAATTGATAGATTGTAAGCTTAGAGGTGAAAAAGGCTAAATTGTGAAGTTAATTAATAGTTTTGTACAATAGGGACTAAAATGTATAAATCGTGAAACTTGTTGTATAAATGGGAAATAGGAGGTTCGAGATGGACTATAGTGAAATCGTATTGAAATTTGGAGCCTTAAATTGAAAGTTATTCTTGTTTCTGTTTTAAGGACTAAATTGAATAAATTAAGAAATATGTGCAATTTTGTAATTATTTGCCATTTGAGCTGGAAATTAATGTCATACATTATTGAATTATTAATTATAGAAAAAGAGGATGAGAGAACATCAAAAGGAAAAGGAAACACGAGGACTAATGACAAGTAGTTCGAGTTTTCGGCAAGTGTTTCTACGATTTAACGCTTAATTAATTTCTATTATACATCGTACACTATTGTAGTAGACTTCTAAGCAGGGGTGAAGCAAGAAAATTTTTTAGGGGGGCCGGAAGAAATTTTAATTTTTTATAGTTTATATATTTATAATTTGTAAAGGATTAAATCAACTTTTTATAATTTAAGGGGGCCAAAGTGTAATTTTACCTTAACTAATTTAAAATTTTTAAAAATTTATAAGGGCCTTAAAAGTAATTTTACATTTTAGGGAGGGCCGAGGCCCATACCAGCCCCCCTTGGCTTCGCCCCTGCTTCTAAGGGTGAGTTAAAATTAATTGGAGTAATTGAGATTTAATATAAAGACAATGACTAGAATGAATAGATTAATAACTATGAAATTGATTTATGTTTGGTAATCGGTATGAACTTGAATTGAAGAATATTGATTAATATGAAAAGAAAAGTTGAAGGCGGTTGACTTGTAGCCACACGAAGCGTGACAGAGACAATCGATGAGCCAATGGGCCATATTTGATAAACCATTGTTGACGGACAATCCGTGGTGGTAAGCTATCATCGCTGAGTAATCCAAGATGGCACGTCATCGCCACTAAGCAACCCAGGATGAAATAAATGATTTGATAAACCGTATTATTGCAGCAAACAATTCACTTTCTTTCTTTTTTTTTCTTACTTTTATAATTAAATATATTTAAATAATTAAAATTTTAAAAATTAAGTATATAGTCTTGTAATTTTAAAATAATGAAATCAGGTGTCCTTATACTTTGCATCATGAGAAAATATTTGTTATATTATCAAGTAGAGTTGGGGTTATAACAAGTATATATAAGGTTAAAAAAAAAGCAAAATATTTGATACAATATCTGTGAAAATTTAGATTCCACAAGCAGAGCCAGATGGTTGACAAATGTCCTATAAGGTTTATAGTAAAATATTAAAAAATAAATATTTTAATAAAAGAGACCTATAACAATTTTTTATAGCCATTTGTGAAATAAAAAAAGAAATATAATGTTGGTTTACCAAATACTAACCCATAATAAAAAAATTAAATATATATATATATATATATATAAAATAACTCTACTTATAAAATTAAAAAAAATTATATTATCAATGTTTCAAATACTCACTCTTATATCTTTATTGCATGTCAGCAATCTTTGCCTAGCGTACTACGTTTAATCAATATACATGCTTAATATTTACACCTTTATTTGTTATAACCTCTTTAAAGAGGTAATGAATAGGAAATTATTTACCTCAATTAATTAAAAATGTAAAAGTTTATTGCGACTTGCGTCCATGTAAAATTAGAGTGGTTAAATGCATTTTAGTAATTTTTATATGATTAATATTTTAATAATTCAACTGTTGAATTTATTAAAATATGTGTATTTGTCATGTATGTAGATTTTTTTATCGATATGATATTTTTATCATATCGATTTAAAATATTGTCTACATTAATATATTTAACAGTTGAAGATTTTTTTACATAAAACAAATAATTAAAATTTTCTATTATATGCTAAATTTGACGTACACAATTTTCATAAATGGAATACAAAATATGACGTTTAAATTGTTAAACTATTAATTATATAAAAAATTATTAAATAGTATAAAACTACTTTAATTTTATTTCCATATAAATGGATAGCTCCCAAAATATATATTATAAACAAAAATTATTTATACTTAAAATATATAATCATTTAATTATTACAAAGTTAAAGTAATTTATTTTTGTCAAAATTAAAATATCCACGGTGAATAGTAAAATAGCAGTGACAAAAATATAAAATCTTATTTACTAAAATAAAACCAACTTCAACGATTCAATGTCCCAAAACTCTCCACCAAAGGAAAATAGGATCCCACTTTAGATTGTAATGAAAAAAATAAAGCTGAGGTGTTAGTATCTTTGAGGTCATTTTATGTAAAATATATAAATTTTCTTAATTAATTATCTAATTTATTTGTTAGTTAATTATCTCATTCAGTCATTATAATAATTAATTATATTAAAATTGTGATGAATTTTAAAAAATCTATATTTTCTCAAAATTTGTATGTTTTAATACATTAAAAGAAAAATCATTGGAAATCAATAATGATAAAAAAAATCCAAATTGGAAGCACAAAAACCTTTAAGAAACAGTTTAATTTTTAATTTGGTTAGCATGAGTATTATTATTAATATAGGAAGACATAGATTTGAGTGCGACGCTCATTATCCTCTAATATATGAGTTGAAAAGGGACTATATGTAATTATAGGTATTGTGTCAATAAGACTAAATATGATAAAAATCTATAATAAAATTATTTTAAAAAATGCATAAGAAAAAGTAAACACAAACAAATCAAAGTGAACTATTTTTTGGTTGATCCAAGTAACTTAATTTTAATTTCGTTATTCAAATTATTACCTGTCGTTAATGTCATTAAAAAAAATTCTCAACTAACCAAAGTTTATCACGTAATCATCTCATTAAAATGTAGTTGAATAGAAATTTTATTTTAATATTTATATTAAAAGTAAATAAAAAAATTTTACCTCTTCCCCCACCCCATTCACTATCCGTCCACCGCCTTCCCCCAGCTCCGTCCCCCTTCCTCTCTCCCTCTCCGTAGTTCAATTGGGTAATGATTTTATTGAGAGTTGTATCACTCTAATTATCGTTATTTGAGAGCATTCAAGATTTTATTTTCGACAGATACCGAAACTTTCATTGAAACCTCCAAGATTTCATCTTCCTGTCTCTCCCAAAAACTTGTGGGTAGCAAGCATCTGAGTTGAGCATTTCAACTGTAAAAATATGGACTACAAAACTCTACCCAAAATCCAATCCCATCGAAAACCAAGCTGAGTCTATTGACAAAGTGCAGCTGGTTGAAAATTAGACTTGAAAAGTCACCATCACACAAATATCCAAAAGCGCAGAGGATCAACCCTTCTTTCATAATAAAAAGTGAAACAATTTTCTAACCATCTCAATCCCATTGCTTAATTACAAAGGATACATTCTATCATTGCCTCGCTTCTAAAGTCCCCGACTCCCCGGCTCCAAACTGTAAACACCAGATTAGGTTGGAGATATATGTTGTTCCGAGTGACAATGACCAATATATCGGCCCACTGTAGTCGAAGATTCAAATCAATGAATCAGAAGACTTGTTACAGGATGACAAAGGCAGTCTATGTATGGAGAGAGAGGGAGGGGGGAAGAGGGATAGGCATGGGCTGGGGGGAGGCAGTGGCGGGACGGTGGATGGGATGGGGGAAGGTTTTTTTTTTTGTTTCATTTAATATCAATATAAATATTAAAATAAATTTTTTATTTAATTATATTTGAATAAGATGATGATATGGCAAAGTTTCATTGGCTGACATTTTTTCTTAACTGCATATATCAGCGTCGGAAACGAAATCAAAATTTAAATACCCAAATTGGTAAAAAAATAATTTAGATATTTAATTCAAACAAACTTAATAATTTAATAACCTTCTATTCAATTAAACCAAAAAATTTCCTTCATAAAATGTAATTCAATATGTAATTGATTAAAAATGATAAATGATGATGTTGGATTTTAATTTTTAAATTCAGGTAGGTTTTTATCTAAGCATTGATTACCACTTGTAAATAAATTTATTTATTTTTTTTACCTAAATGGACGGGTAAAATGTAAATAAATAGGAGATTAAATGTGTTTCAACGTAATTGAATTTGTCTCTTTCTGTATAGACAATAATGTCGATACTAACAAAATTAAGACTTAATCAGTAATTTATAATAATTAAATTTTAAGCTCTCTCAAAAGTATAATAAAACAATATTAGGGATGCAGGATGAGAGCAACACAATTTAAACCTGTATCAAATTAGTATCTAACAAGAACTTTAATTACCGCTCTATACTAGTCAAGATATCATTAAATTTGAAATAATATTTGATACTTTGTCAGTGAAGTTTTTAGGCTCCACAAATAGGTCAAAGAGTTGGCAAGTGTCTTATAAGACTATAGCAAAGTATTAAATAAAAGAAACAGTTGATAATTTTTTTAAAGCTGCTTGTGGAATTAAAAAAAAATAGATTGCCAGTTTATCAAACACTAGCACTTAAAATATTTGTTATTTATGCATAATTTTATTAAATAATAAATTAAAAAAAGCATAAAATAATTATTTTAAAAAAATAAAAATAAATTAAAGGCAACCCTTAAATAAGTTTGAATTAGTCATTTATAAATATGAATAAATTTGATCTAAAATTAAATGCTAAATTAGCCATATATGCCAAAAATAAAAGTTTATTGGCTAAATAGGCCAATTTTTTTTTTTTTTGAAAATTTAGGAAGATAGGTGTTTTTTTTTTTAGAGAGTGTGGGAAAGTGCATCCAACTGGGCGTGCTTTCAAGTTATATTTTGTGACTTTTTTCATATAATTAGTTTGTTTGATTAAATGGTTAAATGTTAGTGATTTTATTTTTAAATCTCAAGTTTGATTCCTCTCCTACCCACATTTATATTTTTTATTTCATGTTGTTTTAAGTTTTTTTTTAATTCATCCTTTTAATTAATAACTCTTTTATTGATAAAATCAAAAAATAAATATGTAATTATATAATAAAAATATATTTTACATATATCATTATGTTAAAAATATTTGAAATTAATAACTCCTTTATATATAATATAAACATTAATTAATTTATATATATATATATTTTTATCTATAATACTTATATGTCAAATATTTATTTTCTTCACATATATTGTGCGTATGGTGATTTCTAATGTTATAAAATGAAATAATTATTTCAAATAGAATTATTGTTTTTATATATATAATATTTCAAATATCATTGTTTTTTCATTTACATTGTGGGTATGATATTTCAAATATTTTTATATGTGAAATATATTAATTAATTATTTCAAATATTATTATGTTTATATGTAAAATATTTTAAATACACATACTAAAATATATAATATTACTAAAATTGACTAAACTTATGATATGGATTGAAAAATAAATATTACACATATAAAAATTATATTTACAAAAAATAATCATATTTTTAATAATTATTTGATTTTATGAATAAAAGAGTTGTTAATTAAAAATATGAATTTTTTTTTTTGAAAACAATATATTTGTTAATTAAAATTAATAAGAAAAAAAGCTTGAAACAACATGAAATAAAAATTACTAATGTGTTTAGGGGGAATTAAACCTGAGACTTAAAAATAAAACCACTTATATTTAACCATCTAATAAAAAAAACTAATTATATTAAAAAAATAAAAAAAATATATAACTTAAAGGAAAAACATTTTCAGCTGGACGCGCTTTCCTATTCTCTCTAAAGACGACTTATTTCCTTAAATTTTTAAAAATTCGACCTATTTAACCAATAAACTTTTATTTCTAACATATATAACTAATTTAACCCAATATTAACCTTTCGAATCGTTTTAATATTAACCTGGCATAATAGCTACATCCATGGCTTAACCTATAAATGCTTCTCCTATGAACCCAATAGGGCATTATTTTCATATAAATCTATAATATTAGATGCATTTGATTTTAGAACTTCACAAATTTTAACAATTAACCATGATTAGTTTATAAATTAACAATTAACCATGATTAGCTTTCATTTCAACTTGAAATAGGCCCAAAATATAACAGGAAAAATGCACAATTACAATTCCTATGTCCAAAAGGCCCAAGCTGTTATGGACCTATATTTATATGGTTCTTGCTTTTGGGCCATCCAGCATGTAAGTCGCTGAACTCTAAAATCTTACATCAATTTTTTCTTTTAAAATTCAAAAAGACATGAATTTGAGTGAATTTATTTAAGGGTTAGAAAGAGTTTATATGTAAATTTAGGAACTGTATAAAAAAAACTTAATGGCTAAAGTATATAATAAGTCCTTGTACTATTTTAAAATTTAAAATTTAGTCTATATACTTTTATTTCTAAGATTTTAGTCCCTCTACTTTTAGGTTTCAAACAATTAATATCTAAATGTTAAAACTGTTAAATTTTTTTATTAAATTTATTGTGTGATATTTTGAAATAAAAAAAAATCACGTAGTCATGTAAATTAAAAAATGATATTGTAATGACCTGAATTAACAAAAAAAAAAAATTAACAAAACCTAAATTTTAAAATCTGAAAAGTAGATAAACTAAATTCTAGGAAATAAAAATACAGTGACTAAATTCTAAAATTTTAAAGAATACAAAGACTTATGACATATTTTAACTAAATTTAATACGATATTTACCAATATAAAATTTTCAGTTTTTGGTGTAATCTATTAGACAATGTAACTAGCTTGTCTTTTTATTATAGGAATGGGATCAAATTAGTCCATCTACTATTAAATTAATTAATTTAATTTATATATTATAAAAACGAAACAAATAAGGCTAAAAGAGAATAGAGTAACCATTTACTATTTAAAATATGTCATTTATTGTTTAATAGAATTATGTTTTCAAAACTTCTTATGATTCCGTAGATAAAATATTTTGTTTTGAGTTCAATAATAAATGAAAAAAATATAATTTTCATGTAATTTTTAAACAAAAAATGGTATGTCTATGCTGATTTAATTTAATAATATAAGGACTAATTTAATCTACGGTAAGTTCAGAGGCGAATCTACGAGGGCTGGCAGGGGCCCCGACCCCCTAAAATGAAAAATTGTTGTTTTGGCCCTTTAGAAAATTTTAAAATTTTAAATTAATAAAGGTAAAATTGCACTTTGGCCCCCTAAAATTATGAAAATTTAATTTAATCCTTTAAAAATGATAAGATATAGACTATTAAAAATTAAAATTTCATTTAGGCCCCCTAAAAAAATTTTGGGGCTTCACCCCTACAAAAATAGTTACTTTTGTTTGCCTAAGATTATATTTTAGTCATTTATGTTTGAAAATTTACATTTTAGTCACTTACGTTATCGTTTTGTTATGAAATAGTCACTCTACCATTAAGCTTTGTTACCTCCCTAATGGCAATCCTACATGGCAGTCCAAATAAGTTTTAAATGTCAACTTATATGTCCAACTAGGATGAGAATAGTTTTTTCCGTCAAAATAGAAAAGAAAACTAAAAGAAAAATGAGAGAAACGATTTTTCTTTTCCAGTTCAATGTGTAATGAATTAAATTTATTTAATTAAAAATCTATTTCCATTTCAATTAAATATCTAAGTTGGCATTTAAAACCCATTTGGACTGCCACGTAAGATTGTCATTAGGGAGATAACGGAGCTTAACGACAGAGTGACCACTTCGTAACAAAACGAAAACGTAAGTGACTAAAACATAACATTTCAAATATAAGTGACTAAAATGTAATCTAAAACAAACAAAAATAACTATTTTTATATTTTACCCTTTAATCTAATCGCTAGAGTGAATTTATATTATTAAGAATTTAGAACATATATGAATTTTGAAATTTCAAATGTCAAATGCTAAATTGAAAAAATTACATGATTTAACATATTTCATGGATTGCTTCGTATTCTAATAGAATAATTTGTTTGTTTAGATTCAACTCTAAAAATTATTTTATTATTTTAAATAGATTAAAATTTTTAAATTTTATTTTTTTATATTTTTTGAGTATTTTAGAGTGTGTCCTTAAAAAGGGATTAAATCGTGTATTTATATGATATAGTTATTGTTTATAGATGTGATGTAGTAAGTAGATTTTCATGTATGTCGTCACATACTCTACTTTAAGATTAACACGTGTTTTCTAAATTTGGATTCGCATGATATGAATTTATTTACATAGTGATATAAACCCACATCATGCTATCCATAAAAAAAATGTGTGAATACCTCACATGCGAACTTAAAATACAAACAGCATAGATATAATCGAATAGTGAATCAATAATAATGGATACCTAAATTATACCCTTTTTCTTGGATCTTACATATTTAATTTCTCTATTTCAATTTGTTGAACTTTATTCTTTGTATTTTTATGAAGTTTCAAATTTTCAATCTTGTGTCAGTAGATTTTATTTTATATTATATGGATAAGGAAAATTGTGTAATAAGTTGAAATGGGAAACCATTTTTTATTAGATTATATACACTAATCTTTTAGAAAAAGGAATGAGAATTTGAAAACATTCAATTCATGTCAATTTTGATAATAAATAAATAAATTTATTAAAATGTGAAAAGAACAGAAGAAAAAGAAAATCTTTATTTTTTCAGTCAAATCAAAATGTTGGGTGACTTGACTTCTTCAATATATAAAACCTCATATTATGGCTTGCTTTTCTCATTTATACTCTGAATTTTCTTCTAAGCCATTTGGATTTGCTTAAAATATTCAAACAGCATTTCTCTTAATTCATTAATTAAAACAATGTTAACTAGAGTTATTTATAGGTTAAGTCGAGTTAAATAAAAAATTTAAGTTCATTTTTTAGTTTCGACTTAAAAAATAGATCTAAAAATTTATCTAAACTCGACCAAGATAAAAATGTTAAAATCCTAATTTGGCCCACCCGTATTAAAATTTTTTATATAAAAATAAATTTTAAAAAAATAATACATCAAATACACTTAAAAATATTAAAATAAATATTCTTAACAAATTGAAATATATATATATATATATATATAGATATACTTAAATAACACTAAGATAAGTGTAACTTAACAAGCAAATACATCTAAAATAGAATAAGAGTTATATAATATCCAAACAATAATAATAAAATAATAGTGAAATGATAACAAAATAATGAAAAAATAATAAAAGAAATAGCAATAATTTTTTTGCAAATCCGGGTCAAGCCAGACTAAAAAAAGTTTATTCGAGGTATGGCCCGTTCAGAACTATATTTTTACTTAAATTCTTCTACTTTTCAGGCGGACCTTCAGACAAGGTAACTCGACCCATGTAAATGTAGAAGCCTAAAAGTTTATTTTTATATTAAAACTTTAGTAAAAAGGTTCATTCTTTTGATTAATAAAATTTTTTCATTTTTGGATTTAAAGAAGCAAGGTAATCTTTATATTTAGAATCATTAATTTGGACTTACCTTGAAACTTTTTAAATATGCTTGCATGATTAGTTTTACTTTTTTTCTTTTTAAAATCAGATTCGAAAGAATCACAAATTTGCTTTATAAAAAAAAGGCCTAACCCCAGCAATTTCTTGCGGCCTTCCTTAGAATCTAACTGGAAACCAATTCCATGATGCCTTTGAACCGACTAAAAACAACTCAAAATAAATGGTAAAAAAAAAAAAAATTATCCGGATTTTTATTGGAAAAAAAACTCTCAAAAGTCTGCTTTTACTTGGGAAGCTTCCTCCATCGTCAAACAAATGACTCAGCCATCCCTTCCATTGTGGCTGCCCTCAATGAAACACCGTAGAAATCAACTCCACATTTGGAATTGGACCCACCCCTTTTTCTTCTTCTTCTTCCTCTCATTTAAAACCCCACTGCCTTGTTTTTCTCTCACTCTCTCATCCCTCTCCAATGCTCCTTTCCTCACCATGTCGTACACCACACAACATGAAGTCTTCTCGCTTCTCTTCTTGCTCTTCCTGCTCCTCTCTCCTCCGCCTTCCGTCGCACAGAACTTCAACCAAGACGAAGAAAATTACGCTCGTTTCAGCCCTTCCATGGCCGTAATCATCGTCGTTTTGATCGCCGCTTTGTTCTTCGTGGGTCTTTTCGCCATTTATATTCGGAACTGTTCCGACGTCTACACCAACAGACAGAGCATCCGCCCCGCCGCTGGGCGTTCAATGCGCGGCACACGTGGGCTGGACGCGTCAGTGATCGAGACTTTCCCTATCATGGTTTACTCCGAAGTTAAGGGTCATAAGATCGGCAAGGGAGCTTTGGAGTGCGCGGTTTGCTTGAACGAATTCGAAGACGACGAAACGCTGCGTTTGATACCCAAATGCGACCATGTTTTCCACCCTGAATGTATCGACGCTTGGTTAGCTTCTCATACCACTTGCCCCGTTTGTAGAGCCAATCTCGTTCCTCAACCAGGTGACCCCGCGAGTCAACTCACTTCATTAAATAACACTGCCATCGAGTTAGACCTTGAGGCTCAGAACAATGGCAGTAACTCAGAACCGGAAGAAGAAAGGGGCATAAATAACAACGCTGTTAATTGTCAGGTAGAGGCTCAAGTGGCTTCGGAGGTTGAAGTGAATAATTTGAACGTAACTTTAAATAGGAACCGTACACGTGGATCAAGATCTGGCCGTCCACGTAAACTTTCGTTCTTGCGATCTCACTCGACCGGACATTCTTTGGTCCAACCGGGCGAGAATACAGATCGATTCACTTTACGATTACCGGTTGATGTTCGAAAACAGTTAATGAACCGAAAGTTGAATCGAGCAACAAGCTTGGTGTTGCCTAGGGAAAGGAGTTCACGCCGAGGGTACCGAGCATCAGAAGATGGAGGGAGTAATAGAGGGAAATTGGACCGTGGTGCCAAATCGGACAGATGGGTTTTTAGTATGACGCCACCGTTTTTTAATAGAGCATCCTCCGTGAAATCACTAAAAGTGGCTGCGCATGATGGTGAAGGGACCGTAAGTAATTTGCCGATTGCATCGATGGCTAACTCAAGCCGTCCTCCGGTTTAAAGGGTTTATTTACCTTAATAATTTATCAATTGCTATATTATAATTTAAAAGCCACGTGCTTTGTGTAGATATGTACATTGTCTATGCAAATTATTTCTCTATTATTAATCAAATTTTGGTTTATTGATTTTAATATGGTTTTCAAGAGCATATAAAACATTAAAAATCACAAATATGGTAGACTAAGTCATTAGGAAGATGAGGTTGCCGAATTTATATTTTATTTATTTACCATATTTTCTAAATAAAAAATATGATTTTATATTAAAATCTAACCAAAGCCTTGGAATTTTAGGTAAATAAATATATATAAATTATCTGGATTTTTATTGAAAGAAAAACTTTAGTTTTTACCGTGAATTAAGTTATAAGGAAAATTTTAGAGTTCATCCCCGCAATTCCTAAAAAAAGAAAACAGATTTTTTTTTTTAAAAGAAAACAGTTAATTCTTAAAAAAAAAATGATATAAATGAAAATTTATTAAAGTCACATAACTAAAATGAATGTACAATAAATAAAAAAATTTCTTTATCGAAGTGCCCTTATTATAAACTTCTTTTTCAGTGCCAAAAATGAAAATTTATGAAAGTTTAGTGACCATTGTGTAATATACTCTTAACATATCTAACCTTAAATGCAGTGTTCAAAAGGATGTCCCGTTTTTATCATCATTAATTAATACGTTGGGTAAAAGCAATTGAGTCAAAACATGAATGCAAAATTGGAGCTAAACATCATGAATTGGAAAAATCCTGAAATTACCAATTCATTTAATTTAATTTAATAACAAAAAGTCAACTTCTAGAAAATTTGACTGACTATGAAAAAACTCATGTAAAATTATGGTTTTAATCCTTCTATTATGCCCAAATTTGTAATTTTATAGTTAGCTACTTATAGTTAACACTTTTAAACATTCAAATACTTTTTTTTCTTAAAAATATGCTTTCCAACTTATCATCTTGATATGTATTTTTTTCTTAATAGAGTTATTTAAAAAAAATCCGCACCAGTACTTTAACTAAAAATTTTGATTAGTGTTAACTATTTGAATTAATTGATAACATCATAAAAATAGAAGTAAACTATAAAAATAATTATTTTTATTTGCCTCAGGTTACATTTTAACTACTTATGTTTGAAATGTTACGTTTTCGTTACTTACATTATCATTTTTTACGAAGTGGTCGCTTTACCATTAAACTCTGTTACCTCCCTAACGACAGTCCTACGTAGCAATACAAATAAATTTTAAATGCCAACTTGGATGTCTAGTTGCTGGGATGGAAATAGATTTTTAATTAAATAAATTTAATTTGGATTGCCACGTAAGACATCCAAATTGGCATTTGAAACCTATTTGGACTGCCATATAGGATCACCATTAGGGAGGTAACAGAGCTTAACGGTAGAGTGACCACTTCATAACAAAATGATAATATAAGTGACTAAAATATAATTTGAGGCAAAAAAAAAAGTGACTATTTTTATAGTTTACCCTAAAAATAGATTATCTAAATTATATCAAATTAAACTAAAAAATTAAATTCATAATTCGGAGACAAAAACCATAAATTAACCCAAATATCATAATCATATAATATTTCAAGGTTTGAATTGTATAATTATTTTATTTTTTGTGAAAGTGCTTCTATTGAATTATAAAAAAGGTATGCTCTTATCAACATATATTAAGCTTGGCTTCATCAACACATACACCTCTTTTTCCTTGGGCTACAATAAACAACTTAAACATATATATATATATATATATATATATATATATCTTCTTGTTGATAAAACTAAACTTCAATATGCTGTACTTCTTTACTATATATATACAAATAGCTCTAAATGGTTACTTTGGTAGTACGCGTATTGGCATAACTTGGTTGCCAGCTATTTTATTTGCTTGAAAGGTCAGTAAAGTTGTACTCTTTTACAATCATGATTGATGATTCCATTATGAAGAGAATCCCATTAAAAGAAAGGGCTTCTCTCAGCTTTCATTTTCACCCTCCATATCCTTCATGCTGCCTTTTGTGGTGTCTACCATAGCTGTCAGAATCTCAAATTAGCCAAGAATATTAGAAAGTCTTTAAACAACATTCATATCACTTGGATTAGCTACTTAGTGTTGCTTAAAAGCTTTCTATATTCGTACCATTCGGAGGTTCGAGATGCAATTTTTTCTTTCTTAAAAGTGGAGGATAGAACTTTGAAAATATGTAGCACTCTAAAGAAGACACTACTTAATTTACGTGGTATGAGACTCATTTACTATGTGATGACTTTGAAAATGTATACTACTACTACTTGATTTATGCGATATGAGACTGACTTAATATGTGACCGGTCTTATCATCATAAATCTACATTAATGTAATTAGTTGATAAAAAAGATTAAATTTTTATTTTTGGTTGTTGATGCTTGGATTAAACAAGGGAGGAGCTGTGGTGGTGACCGACGGTTCACCAAGCTTGAGGTTAGGTGAAGAGTCGCTGTAGGTGATGTATCATGTGGTGGTTCAGAGGTTGAGATGGAAAGGGGAGAAAGAGAGACAGTCCCCTCTTATTTTGAGGTGAGGCGTTGGCTTATATACTTGAGTTGGAATCTCAATGTGCCACGCATCATTCGTCTATAGGTCACCAAAAGTGATAAAGATTTGACATGACAAGTCTAAATAAGGCAATTAGGGTGACAATAAATAAGTTGTCAATCATGTTGAATGGACTTGATGTCGTAAATAATGATTGAGGCCTATCTATGTCGCTTGACTTTGAGGAGTCTTCTTGAATAGTTTTCTCAAAAAGTTCTAAAGGAAGATTTCTACGGAAGGATTGTCCACTAGAGATGGTGTTTGTCCTAATTTTTGAAAAGTGATAATTGAGGGTTCTGAGATATTGCCTCGAAGTGTAGGGTCAGAGGCAGAGCCAGGAGGCTGGCAAGTCCCCCCAAAATGGAAAAAGAATTATTTAGGCCATTTTTATTGTATAAAATTTTAAATTAATAACGGTATAATTACACTTTAGCCCCTAAAAATGATTAAATTTTGATTTAATCATTTAAAAATTATAAATATATAGATTATTAAAATGGTAGAATTATATTTTTACTATCATAAAAATATATAATTTAATTCAGGTCCTATAAAAAAAATTTCTAAGTTCAATCCTGATATAACAATAATATTTCAAATTATGAAAATTAACAATACAACTCATGTTAAATGTATGGTCAACAGCCTATCTAATTTAATATACCTAAAATTTGGCTGCTCCGGCATTTTACATGTATAATTTTGGTCATTAGCAGCCAGTCTATCGTTTACTAATATCATAGTTGGGAAAGATATCTGGGTATATAGCATACCTTTCATTTTATTTAGCTCACCTGATGTAAAAATGCGCCTTTCATGACTGAATTTGAAATTTAGTCCTGTGTTAAATTTTAAAACTTAAGTTTTTTTAATTAAAAAATAGTTTTTTATTTTAAAAAATTATAATCTACTCATTAAATTATAAATATTTTTACCAAAATTTTTACTTTATTATATTGATTAAACTGACATGATAAATGAAAATAATATTAAGATAATTTTTTTCTTTACTGAAAATACTAACAATGTGTATAGTTGAACTAAGATTTCTAAATAAAAATGTAAAAAAAAAAAAAAAAATTTTTAACTTTTCAAAGATAAAATTTTATCAATATAAGGAGTGATATAAAATTTTGACCACAAACGACAGAGAATCGAAGCCATGTTAAATTTGAATGGATGGTAAGAGGAAGCTATGAATGTGAAGGGGTCTTTGCATAGCTGCCAAAGGCCTAGTTATTATATTCGACGCCCCATTGATTAGGGAATTTGATACTTCTAGAATATAAACTTATATAGTAATAATTATCAAAGTTTAAAGCTGAATTTTGACTTTAAAACAAAAACAACAGAAAGAAAGAAAAAAAAGAATTTTGACTTATTTTTATATATATCTTTTGGTATTATTGAGGGAAGTAGTATATAGTTTTCGCCATTAATTTAACTGTTTATATATATATATATATTCAAGATATTAATTAGAACGAGTTCAATTATTAATTTTTTATATTTATAGGTTCATTAAGAGGTAAATGTTAACCATAAGTTTTAAAGTTACTCTATATCTAAAACAATGATTGAATATTCGACCATTAATTAAAGTAATAATGACTCTTATCATCTCACTTAATTCCTATAGTTATAGTTTATATTTTTTTATTTACGATAACTACATCATGACTAAAAACAATTATAAATCAAACAAATAAAAATAAAAATAATATATTATCATGACTAAAAATAATTCCAAACACGTACAAATCAAAACAGAACGAGTCTTCCAAAATCTTTATAAAGATTCCTTTTCTTTCAGTAGAAAAGTTGGCCTTGTAAGATACGTAAGAAGATTTAAGTTAATTAAATTATTAGCATAGCAATGGCAGTGGATAATGATGTTTTAAAAAGCTCTATGGAACCCAAAACAATTTTAAATTAGTTGTATGATTTACTAATGATTACGATTACTACTCTTACAATATGATTAAAATATCAGGCGAAACGGCCAAATCTCATTAAAATTTTAACTCTCTTCAAATTCTAATTTAACCCTTAAACTCTATAATTGAATCTTTAAATTATCAAAATAATATAATTCTTCCATCATTCTAGTCATTAGTTTGAGTGTTCTATTGAGAGATTTTCTACTCATTTAGGAAGTGTTTTTAAAGTGTAATTTGCTCAAAATTGACGAATCCCACAACACGTCCAGTATTACTCTTGATGGAGGATTTTGTCTCCCAACTATGTTGAGATTTTGAGTGCTTGAAGAGGCATTAGTGGTGCGTTCATAAAGTAAGAACACTTCACTTACACAGGGTAAGGTGCTTTTTTTTGTTGTTGTTATGCAACTATGCTATCACTTGGGCTAATAATGTTAAATGTCATATCAAATTTGACATGAAACATATTTAACATACGTGAATCAAAATTTAAATACATATGTATTTACTTCATAAATAACTTATATCTTATGTGTGTTATTAAAATTTACGAGAGTTATTATCTTTTAACATGAAAGATCTCAATTGTTCATATAATATACACCAAAGTTTATTTACATGAATGAGACCATATAATTTAGAAGAAATAAAGATATAAGAAATACCTACCATCAACAATAAAAGACAAGTTTTGCCAACATGAACAAAAGCTTCAGCTTCAGCAAGAATGGAAAAATTCCAACACATTGACAACCAACTTTGTTACAACTCAAATACAACATGTCTAGGGCAACTATAAGCACCTATGAGAACTAGCCTAGGAGGATCCAAAGTTGTCACAACTCAAGCATGACATATTTAGGGGATTGCGAGCACCTATCATGCATGATAAGAGAACCATCCCCGAAAGGTCCAAAGTAGCAAGCATAATCAATAAGAAAATTGAGCCTCCACAAAGCTAAAGAGGATGACAACAAATCTATCCCTAAAAGCACTTGAATATGGAAATACTATTTGCAAAACTAAAACTTGGATACAATAGGACAAGACAAGACAAATTCACCATTTCATAAGAAAAGGGAAGACTTATTAGATAAAAGGAAAAAAAAAAAAAACAAAAAAACTCATAAGACTTAAAACAATAACTACAAATCAACATGTGAAATCATTTCATATTTCAAAATATCTTCAAAATAGAAACAAATCAAGCAGCCGATGAAGCGCCACCATTCAAGAGTCAACCTATTTTCTAAGAGGAATTGTTTGTAGCTAATAAAGATTCAGTGATGACAGACACCAATATCTCTCCGTCACAACCCATAAAAATAGAAAAGATAACATCAACAAACTAAAGAAAGGGAAGACACTTGGAGTGAAGTAGAAGAAAGCATGGAGATCAAAGATGAGGGGGATAAGCAACACCAGCCAACAACTGAACAACCACTCACACGACATTGAAACATGTTTTAGAGGCAATAGATGGGTCAAAAAGAAAGTCCTAAGATTTTTATTTTTTTAATAAATTATATACGTAATTTTAAAATTTTGATAATTTACATTCGATCTAGAAATCTTGACCAAAAAAATAAAACCCTAAAAGCTTTTTTTCTCCAACTTTTCCTTTTTCTTTTGTGTTTTGTCCAACAGCGGTGGTAGCTTCTGAGTTGGCTACCGCCCACCTTTTTCTCTGTTCCATCAATCCTCTCTTTCTTTCTTCACATTCACTCTATGTATCTTCTCTACTTTTAGTTTGCAAATCTATTTTGTGAGTATCTTTGTTGTCTTCACAAGCTGTAATTGACATATTACGGTGCCTGCCGTCACTGAAACTCCACCAATCACTAGAAGTCTGTTTTGGAAAGTGGGTTGCTCTTTGCTGAATTCTTAATTTGTTTTTGTTTTGAGTATTTTAGAATAATAAATTATTTCACTAGTTAGTTTGGACTCGTGTTATCTTAAGTTATATATATATTTTTTTTGTTTTCCATTATTTAATAACTCATCACTTTTAGAATTTTTTGTTTGCTATTGTAGCACCTTTTTAGTATTACTTGTGCTTGTAGTATTACTTTTGCAAGTGATTTTACAGATGGTTTGGTCTTCGTCCTCTCCAATTTGGCAGATGATTAATTATTTTGTTGATTTTTGCTTGCCACTTCAGACTATCCAAGGCTGATTTTCTTATCGTTTTAAATGCTTATAATCACTTCAGACATATGGTGCTTGAATTGTGACAGATATTTGTTGTTCCCCCCAAATTGGTCCCATCTATGAAATGAATTAATATATATCTTTTTAAAAAATAAAATAAAGAATGAAAACAAAATATAAAGAATAAAATGTAAATATCCACATTTAGTTTAAATTGTAACATAAAAAAATTGTCATTTTGTACGTCACAAAGAGTGAAAAGTCTACTTTTACTTAGGAAGCTTCTTCCATCGTCAAACAAATGACGCAACCATCCTTGCCATTGTGACTGCCCTCAATGAAACACCGTAGAAATCAATTCCATATTTGCAATTGGACCCAACCCTTTTTCTTCTTCTTCATATCATTTAAAACCCCATTGCCTTGTTTTCCTTTCACTATCTTATCTGTCTCTAAAGCTCCTTTCCTCACCATGTTGTACACCACCCAACATGGAGTCTATTATTTTTCTTTTTACTTTTCCTGCTCCTCTCTCTACCGCCTTCCATCGCACAAAACTTCAACCAAGACAAAGAAAATTACGCTAATTTCAGCCCTTTCATGGCCGTAATCATCATTATTTCGATAGCCACTTTTTTTTCATGGGACTTTTCACCATTTACATCTGGAATTGTTCAGACATCTACACCAACAGATAGAGTATCCGCCCTATTACTTGGCATTTAATGTGCGACATGCATGGGCTAGACACATTGGTGATTGAGACTTTCCCCATCATGGTTAACTCCAAAGTTAAGGGTCATAAGATAGGCAAGAGAACTCTGGAGTGCGCAGTTTTCTTGAACAAATTCGAAGATGATGAAACGCTACGGTTGATACCCAAATGCGACCATGTTTTCCACCCTGAATGTATTGACATTTGGTTAACTTCTCATACCACTTGCCCCATTTGTAGAGCCAATCTCGTTCCTCAACCAGGTGACCCTGTGATTCAACTTATTGTATTAATTAACACCGCCACCGAGTTAGACCTCAAGGCTCGGAACAATGGCAGTAACTCAGAACCAGAAGAAGAAAGAAGCATAAATAACAATGCTGTTAATTGATAGGTAGAGGCTCGAGTGGCCTCGGAGGTTGAAGTGAATAATTTGAACGTAACTTTAAATAGGAACCGTATACGTAGCTCAAGATCTGGCCGTTCACGTAAACTTTTTTTCTTGCAATTTCACTCGACCGGACATTCTTTGGTCCAACTGGGTGAGAATACATATCGATTCACTTTATGATTACTAGTTGAAGTTCAGAAGTAGTTAATGAACCAAAAGTTGAATCAGGCAACAAACTTGGTGTTGCTTAGGGAGAAGAGTTCACACCGAAAGTATCGAGCATTAGAAGATGAAGAGAGTAGTAGAGGGAA